>CM061243.1:39973058-49973058 GCA_030848705.1 Heracleum sosnowskyi | reverse complement strand
AGATTGGAATCTTCAACTTGGGGAAGGGATTTGACTAGGCTACACCCCTTTGTTTGCCATGAAATTTTGAAAGAACCTTACCCATGGAGTGGAGAAGCTACGGTAAACATTTGGTGATTTATGGATGGATAGAAGTGGAGATATGAAGTTTTCTTTGAGTTGTGCTCTTGTTTGGCAGATTGGAGAGCTTTTGCTCATCTTACTTTTGTTTTGTTTTTCAACTTGGATGCATCTTTTCTTTTGTGTTGTTAACCACCCATTGGTCCACTTGTTTCTCTCTCATTAGTCCAAGTGTTGGCCTCTCATCAAACAACTCCATTTTTGCCAATGTTGCAAATACACCATTAGCTTTCTGGTTGACTTTCATGCATGACACACTACGCCATAGATGGCCTATCGCAACAAATGTGGGGGGGTGTTACCATATTGGATGTTACTATAGCTATACAATTTTTGTGCTATCGTAACGCAATGATTTTGGGTGTTACCAAAGCCATGAAAATATGTTACTATAGTTGTAAACGGTGTTACACTGGGCAACACAGTGAGGTGTGTTACCTTAGAGTATAGTATCAATGAACAAATTAAATTAAATTTTATTTATAATTAATAGTTTGATAATTGTTTAAATTTAAAAGTAATTAATTTTAATAAAATCATTGAAGTTATCATTAGAAAAAGTAATATTCCATCAAATTAAAAATATTTTCAATAAATTTAGAATAAAAATGTTTTAAAATAAACTAATTTCCAAAAATTATTAAATTTTGATTAAAATCATTAAAAAAATTATTAAAGAAAATATTAGTTGTAAAAACTGTGTTTATTAAATTTTGATTAAAATCATTAAAGATTTATTAGAGAAAACATTAGTTGTAAAAATTATGTCTTATTATAAAATGAAAATAATAAATTTAATAATTATATAATTTAATAATAAATTTGTAATATTTTTATTAAAAAAGAAAAATAAATACACTGAATATTTACATGTGGTGAGCGGCAAATGAAAAATTTAGAATTAGGGTCAAATACATGTTTGGGGAAAAATTGGGGGCGCCTCTCTCACTTCTCTGGCCTCTCGCTGATTAAGGTTATTAGAGTTCGAAGCTTGGTTCAATCGAGCCAATTAACATTTGTTAAACACAATTTCTCCCTCCACAGTCCAGTTTAGAGAGAGAAAGAGGCCTTTGTTAATGGAGAGAGATCCCTCTGCAAATTCATCTTCATCAATCTGAAGTCACCACGCTTCCTTCTCCTCCTCCTGCTCTCGTAAGTAATTTGTATCTATACTTGTATGTATCGATTGATTGTACTCATTCGTAGTTGATTTGAAGTTGTTTGACTGTATTTATATGTGTTTGTTGCTTATGATTCGTGTGAATGTACTAATTTGGTGAATTGGCTTATTACTTGACCTAATTAGTTGAGTTAGTTTTTGTATTTGTGAGTAGTTTGTTTCGATTTGGCTGGTTACGAGATCGTAATATTAGCGTATTTAGTTTTTTTGTGGTGCGTTTGAAGTATATTTGATTGCGGAATAGTGAGATTTGGTAATTTGAGTTTAAGTGATGGAGAAGTACTTGATTACGTGATTTTAATTTGCGAAGGGAGTTTATATTGGAGAAGTGTTTGTTTCTGTTTTGTTTGGATTGATGTCGGGATATATTGAGGGTCTGTAATTGAGTAGGTTTGGTTGTAATGTAGTTGCTAGAGTGTTTTAGTAATTTTAATTTGGATTATAGTTGGAAGTACAAATATGTTGTTTATAGTCTTAGGCTTGCGGGAAAATATGGCTTCTACCTTAATTTAGGAATAATGATCAATCATTGACAGCTCCGCGTATTGACTTTTAATGCCACCACTAGTTATATCTTGAGTTTAGTAATGGAGACGTTGCACTGAATGCATAACTGCTGAATACTATTTAGTCTGAAAACTATCTTTTACCTCCTTCATTTTGCTGCTCTCTCTTCTCCTTTCTACCCATTCTGGCCGCGAACTCTTCACCGGAACTTTGAACCATTATTAACAAATAACAAGTTACAAAGTATTGTGGCACTCCCTCTTTTAGTGGATCTCAAGGTTAGTATCTAACTGAATATACAGTACTTTAATTTTTGTTTCGTTTAGAATATTATTTGTTGAACATGGTACTTATACTTTCCTTTTCTGCGTTTCGTACCATTTCATGAATGCATGTTACATGTAATACTTCAACAAAACTGATCGACTTAATTTTTCTGTTGATTAATATTGGCATTTGTAATAGACAAGTTGAAATCATTTGCAGTTTCGGGTACATACTTATCTATATATCATTGACATCAGTATCTTACAGTTGCATCCTGCAAATAAATGTAAAATTATATGTATAACTTATGTGAAAAGTTTGTACTACACAGATATTGGCTCCCCGGATTGGATATCTACCCCTTCTGGTTCCGCAAGTCAAGCCTTTCTTCAGTAGTGCACTTCCTCCAGGGGTTGACACTGTATGGTTTGACTACAAAGGACTACCCCTCAAATGGTATAGCATTCTCATCACACTAGCAGAAATTTATCTACATAGACCACAAGGTTGTCCTTTTATGGTTTTTCATCACGGCTTAAGTCTTTATGTAGGATATGACACTTATCTACTTGTTGGATATATTATCAAATCTAATTTGGTTATTGTCTAACTCAAATACAACAGACTTGTGGTAATCTAATTTGACACCCTATGAAAATGAAGATAGTGTAAAGTGGAGCTATATTAATTCATTGAAAGAGGTAATGTATTTCCTTCTGCTATTCTACTTTTGTAAGAGGGTTGCGTTTTTGTTCTTATGTTATATGGGTCATAGCCTAATAGTTGACATAATGTGATATGAGTCATAGCCTTGTAGTTGACGTTGTCATTTTTGTTCTTATGTTATATGGGTCATAGCCTAATAGTTGACATAATGTGATATGAGTCATAGCCTAATAGTTGACAGTTTTCTATGTTACCTTAGGGGTCCTCAGTATGTTACTATAGACCCCTATAGCAACTGCTGAGAACCTAACACGGCTCTGATGTTACCATAGCCCTTTTTGGGGCTATAGCAACGCGAAACTGGGCTTATAGCAACATAGTTTTGTGGTTGCAAAAGGCCATTTATGGCGTAGTGACACCTTGGTTTTTCTTCTTCCACCAATTGGATCGTCTTTGTGTCCTTTTAATAAAATCAATACGTTACAGCTTATATGTTGCATTTTATTACTCCACTGTGGCACAATCCCTTAAATCAATATTAACTCCAACATCCCTTATCTATTCCTTCTTTATTCCTTGTTCTTAGAAAATGTTCTCGCGTTTTTCGAATATTCTCAAATCAAATATAATAAAATTCCAAAATATTAAATCCTCAAATCCTCAAATTTAATATCTCATTTCTTGAATATAATAATATATAATTCACTGCCCGGTCAAATACTACACCAAAATAAAATTTGGAATTTCTGAATTCCGATCGTCTTTGCATACACTTATTTACTCCGTAGATCACTAATACGACTTCGAAAGTTCATTATCCCGACTCGTACATAGGGTGGTCTGAAAATCTTTTTCTGTTCAGAAATTTACTATTCATCAGGATTTTACTATTCATCAAATAAAAATAAAAAAAAATTTAACTAAGTCCAAAATTTGGGGTTATTACACCCATTGCATCTAGGAAGTTGTGTGTTGCCCAGTAAATAACAATTGTAGAAGGGGGGTTGAATACAATTGTATAAGATTCTCGACTTAATCAAGTATATAACACAAATATGAAAGAACAATAACAGCTTTATTAAATCTGATATAAAACTGTTACAAACTCTCTCATGAAATTCTGATGTTCTTGAGAGCTGCTAGTTTACACAAATACTCGAGTGTATGATCGTTTATGTTCTTGTCGTTTATAAATCGAAACCTAAACTGTGTTTATATACTACACAGCTTCTCTATCAATGATAAGTCATAATCAATTATAAAGATTGAAACCTATCCATAATTGATAGCTACATTCTACAAACCAGGAACCGACAAAATAAACTTCCATGTTTAACTAGACTTCAAATATAACTCGAAGTAGGAATCCTGATCAGCTTCCAGTCCTGATGATCAAACCTGATCCCAGTCCTGATATGTATTCTGATCCTGACGACCATGCAATCCTGATGACGTCAGCAATCCTGATCAGTTGAGTTTAGCTCCTGACGATCATTGAATTCTGATCTAACAATCTCCCCCAATCTCATACTTTGTGAAATAAAGTATAGATTCCTAAGATTCAATGATGTCAAAAACATATATACAAAATGTACAAGTATCTGCAGAAACAACTTATCTGTTTAAATTCTTTGATAGCACAGATTCATCTTCAAGAAGTTGGATAACAAATTTTCTTCTTTTTCTTCAAGAATTTGAATCAGTCTTTCCTTAAGATTTCTGAGTTCTTCATCTTCCTCATTAATCTTGGTAGATAGCTGCTCTGAGATTCAATATGGAGCTTCTCTGAAGACTATGCTCTTCAAGCAAAAGATAAGCAATTTCCTTCCCATCAGGATTGAGAGTAAGTTGAGTCATGCCAAAATTTACTTCTTTAACAGCAGTACCCCTTTGCATTTCCACATCCTGACCTCTTTGATTTAAGTACATAGGAGTATAATTACCATTAAAATTACTGTTTCCATCCAGTCTTCTTCTTATTGTTGACAAAATCATGTCACTCCACTCTTTGCACATTTGATTCTTCAATCTCAAAAGATAATGAACATATTTCAGTTCCTGTGTAGTTTTCATCAGTAAATCTTGAATAGATAGAATCTTCACACTACCATCTTTCATGAAGTACAGAAGCTTTTCTTTCTTGTCAAAACCATCATAACAATCTATAACTATATCAACAGCTAGTAAATTGTTCAGGTTTTCAGAAGTTAAAGTACCTCCAATTTCAGTTAAGGAGTAAGGATCAACATATGACATATTCAGATATTCAGCATCCCTGTGTCCAATACCTCCTCTTGAATTACTTGTCAATTGCTTCAGATTTGAAAACATCTTTAACCAGAGTGCTTTTGATCTAACCATATCAGATAAATCAACAACACTTGAAGCACTTGTAATAATTCCTCCAGTCTGAAAATTGATAGGTGTATCACACCTCAGTGTACTTATGTGTTTCCACTTCTTATCTTTTTCCTTTTCAAAGGCATAGCTTCTTTCCAGTAAAGATTCTTGTCTGCTTGGGTTCCTCTAGTTTCTTTTATTTGAATGTTTAAGCCTTTGTTTATAGAGATTGAAATCTCTATTTGTTTTTCTTGTGATTTCTCTTCTTCTGGCTTCTTCTTCTTCATCTACTTCCTTGTTGTGAGAGTCAACCACAGTAGATAAGATTATCAAATCAATCTCTTGCAGAATTTCAGAATCATCAGGATCTTGAATATTATCAGGAACAACATCAGGATTAGATTCTTCAATTTGATTTGTATTGCAGAGAGTTGATTTTCTTGATTTTCTTCTCAATTCAGGTTCTTCTTCGATATTTCCATCATCACCAAAAGTAGATCTGTCAGGAACTACTAGATTTTGAATAGGTTCAGGAATTTCTTCAATTCTTAACCCTCTAGACCTTGTCTGTCTAGGTACTATTTGAGTTGAAGAACCTCTTCTACTTCTTCTAGCACCTCTCCTACCTCTGCTTCCTCTACCTCTAGTAGAAACAGAATAGCTTTCCATTATCTCTTTTTGTTGTCTCAAGAATTTTTCATTTGAGAGATCTGGATATTCTTCACTTGTTGTAGAGAGTGCTTTTCTGGCAAATAATTGTTGAACTCTTTTATCAGTATGATAAAGAGTAACAATTCTACCATCCTTTGTAGTAAACTTCTGGAATAAATTTGATGCATCTTCAGGATTATCAATAAAAATATCTTCATCACCTTCAGGAATTGTAGCAAGAGTATGTCCATGACCACGTGTCAGGATTTGTTCTTCCGTCAGGATCTGAGATTGCACCAACGTTCTTACTGTCTTAACTCCAGAATCAGAAACATGAGTTGACTGCGTTGTTTGACTTTGAGAAGTTTGAATTGTAGACTTCATAACAGCAGCATCAGAGGTTTCTCCTTGTATCACTTTGTCACTACCATCATCTCCAGTATCATCATCATTATTCCTTAATACTAGATCAGGTGTGCATTTTGTTGCCTGACTAACCTTCTCCCCCTTTTTGACATCAGGATTTGACAATAAATTCAAAATTAAAGAAAGAGAGGCTTGTATGTCAGTTACCTTAGTATCCAGAGAATCAATCCTTCTGTTGATGGAGGTTTGTTCAGAAATGATAGACTTCACTTGGGATTCTACTACCCGTAGCTGAAAAGTAGTAGGCACCTTTGTAAAATTTTGAGAAATATCATTCCTCACCAACTCAGTTGAGTTCTTGATAGAATCAATCTCACTTTTTAGGCTTTTGGATAACAGAGTTGTAGCCTTCAGATGATTCTTCAAGTCTTGATTCTCTATAGATTGTACTGCATCATAGGCATGTTCCAAAGCAGAAGAATAACTTACAGATTCAGCAGATCTGTACCATGAATTGTTCCATTCATTCTGTCTAAGTGCCTCAGCAGGATTAAAGGAAGGAATAGAAAAATCTTGTCTCTGATCTTTCCCAGTGGAAGCTTTGCTAGCCATATATGTACTTGATGAACCAAAATTAGTTCCAAGACTAACTTTGAGTGCTGTAGTAAGCTGTTCCTTCTCTTTTCGATTCTCATCATTATCACTATCATCAGATTCATCATCATCAGTACTATGAGTAACATCAGGATCAGGAATAGCTATACCTTTCATTTTATCCTATGAATCTGTGATAGGATAATCCATTGGTCTTGAACGAAGTGGCTGTATCAGGATAGGCTCAGGATCAGGAGCACCACTAGCGTCAGGATGAACACCGTCAGGATTTGATATGCTTGCATCAGTATTTGCTACCAATGGTTCTTGTGGAGCTTGAGGTTCAGAAGCTGCTTCAACACTTTGAGTCAAAGGTTCTTGTGTGCTTCCCTCATTGACAGTGTCCTCGACCAATCTTTGAACTTCATCTGCACCAGAAATCCCTTGAGCTGTGTCAGGAAATTTCTCAGAAACTGTAGCTTGGCCTGCATCTTCACTTTGAGAAGATGGTTCTTGTGTAACCATTCCACTAGCTAAGCCTTCACCCAAACTTTGATTGAGTGGTTCTTGTGTGGCTGAATCATCAGAAAGAGCTGCTGAACCACTTTGAGGTTCAGGTTCTTGTGGGCTTGATCCTTTCAGTTTCTTCTGTCTCTGATAGACTAACTCTTCTGCCTTCCTTAGCTTTTTCATTGGATGTTTTATCCCAAGATTGGAAGCAGCAGCACCATACTTCTCCCATGAAATATCAACATGTCTTTTTGTTGGAGAGTCCTGTGCTGGAGAGTCTGAAATAGTAACCACTTGACTTGGTGCAGCATCAGGAATACTAACATCAGGATTTGCTTGAGCAGTAGAAACTGATTGCTCATTCAGAATAGAGGTGTCCTGTACATCAGTATCCTGCTTCTTTTCTAAAGGAATTTGATACCTGCCCTTAGTTAATCTTTGTTTCTTCTGTGGTGTAGACAATGAAACCACAGCTGCAGTAGCAGTATCAGCAACTTCCTTATTCACATTCATTATAGAGGATATAGGTAAGGCATCCTCTGAATCAGTCTCATCCCTGAGAACTAATTTTCTTTTAACAGAAACAGCCTCAACACCTTTTGCAGCTTTCTTCACCAGGACCCCTTGTAACTTCTTTTTAGTGAGTGGTGTAGAGGAAAAATCCTTTGAACCTGATTGCCTTCCTGACACATCAGTTCTAGCTGACTTCTTTGATTTTGCAACTAAAGTCTTTTGAGAGACAATAGAGGTGGCAGTTGACTGTTTAGACTGTTTAGGATGAATGCTTGGGTTAGGAACAAGGTGTGATTGGCCTTGCCCCATAGCATTAGAAATTAAACCATAACGAGTAGGCATTTTCCTATGTAAGAAAAACCTAACCTCATCAGGAATAAAAGCATTTCCTATGAAACTATTTGCCTATTTTCTCAAGAATTAATGAAATTTGTCTATTTTCTCAACTGTTTTCTTTCAAGACTGATATTGACATATAAAATGACGAATAGTAAACTCTGATAGAAATATAATTGAAATTGAGAATTAAGACTGAAAACTTAATCAAAGACTAAGTAAAAATCTTATTTTCCAGAGTTTACCAGAAGTGTTGATGACAAATTAGCATAGAACCTCTGGTTTTCACACCAGCTTCAGTATCTAAGCATCAGGATTTGACCAGTTGACTTCCTGTCAGGATTGAGTCCTATCAGGAATAGATCAAAAATACATACCTTTCTGAATAACCATCAGGATTTGACAGTTATCAGGATTTCCTCTCTGTAGCTTTCCTCAGAAATTCTCAAAGTTCATCATTCCAAGTTCATTCACCAATTTATTGAAAGTAGCTTCAGGTAGTGGCTTAGTGAATATATCAGCTAGTTGTTGATCAGTAGGAACAAAATGAAGATCAATTGTTCCTTCCAGAACTTGTTCTCTTATGAAGTGATATCGAATACTGATGTGTTTAGTAAGAGAATGTTGAACTGGATTTCCTGTCATTGCAATAGCACTTTGGTTATCACAAAAAATAGGGATTTTTTAGTATGACAGGCCATAATCTACCAACTGATTTCTCATCCACATTATCTGAGCACAACAACTTCCGGCAGCAATGTACTCAGCTTCTGCAGTTGAAGTGGAAATGGATTTTTGCTTCTTACTGAACCATGAAACTAGTCTTCCACCCAAAAACTGACAACTTCCTGAAGTACTTTTCCTGTCTATTTTACATCCTGCAAAATCAGCATCTGAATAACCACACAACCCAAAATCTGATTCCCTTGCATACCAAAAGCCAAGTGAAGGAGTGCCTTTGAGATATCTGAAAATTCTTTTGACTGCAATCAGATGGGGTTCTCTAGGTTTTGCTTGAAATCTTGCACACAGACAGGTTGCAAACATGATATCTGGTCTACTTGCAGTGAGATACAATAAAGAGCCAATCATTCCTCTATAGTGAGTTATATCTACCTCAGCACCTTGATCAGGATCAAGTTTGGTAGCTGTAGCTATGGGAGTTGTAGCAGGAGAACTATCTTGCATGTTAAACCTTGTCAATAAATTCCTTGTATATTTAGACTGGTTGATAAAAATCCCTTCATCAGTCTGTTTAACTTGAAGACCAAGAAAGTAACTCATTTCTCCCATCATGCTCATTTGATATCTTGACTGCATAAGCTTGGAAAAATTTTCACATAGCTTATTGTTTGTTGACCCAAAAATGATATCATCAACATAAATCTGAACTAACAACAAGTCCTTACCATGATTCAAATAAAATAGAGTTTTATCAATAGCACCTCTTTTGAATCCACTTTCTAGTAAGAATAGAGCTAAGGTTTCATACCATGCTCTTGGAGCTTGCTTTAGTCCATAAAGTGCCTTATCCAATCTGTAGACATAATCTGGATATTTAAGATCAATGAAACCAGGAGGTTGCTCAACATAGACTTCTTCCTCCAGTTTTCCATTTAAGAAAGCACTTTTAACATCCATCTGGAAAACCTTGAATTTCTTATGTGCTACATAAGCAAGAAATATCCTGATGGCTTCTAATCTTGCAACAGGAGCAAAAATTTCATCATAGTCAATTCCCTCTTGTTGAGAATACCCCTTTGTAACTAGTCTAGCTTTGTTTCTGATTATTACTCCATCAGAATCAGTCTTGTTCTTGAAAATCCACTTTGTACCGACAATTGATCTATTCTTTGGTCTTGGTACCAGTTTCCAGACTTCATTTCTTTCAAATTCATTCAGTTCCTCTTGCATTGCAGTAACCCAATCAGCATCTTTAAGTGCATCTTCAACTTTCTTTGGCTCCTCCTTGGATAGAAAGTTATTGTATAGACATTCATTCTGAGTTGCACTTCTTGTTTGAACACCTGCATCAGGATCTCCAATGATCAAATCAGGAGTATGACTTGCAGTCCATTTCCTTGCTGGTGGTAAATCAGTCCTTAAAGTAGATGCTCCCCCTAGATTGGTGTTATCTTGATTTGAAGAATTTGCTTGATTTGAAGCTCCCCCTGAATTATTGCTATCTCTTCCTGATAAGTTATCAGGATCATCACTTGAATCAGTATCTGAAGAATTATGTCCTGATGATTGAGTTGACTCTGAACTTGTAGCAGAATGCTGTTGCTCCCCCTCAACATTAGCACTACTAGAAGTATCATTATTGATTGTATCATCAGTATTAGCACCATCAGTATCTGGCGTGTCATCGGGATTTGGTGACCCATCAGGATCTGATGAATTGACAGCTTCTGATTCACTTTCTTCAGGTTCCTTGGTAGCTTCATTTTCAAAAATAAATTTATCATGAGAGTCTTCACTGATTCCGGTTATCTTCTTGTCATCAAAAGATACATGTATTGACTCCATGACAGTTCTTGTTCTCAAATTAAAAACTCTGAAGGCTCTTGATGCAGGATAGCCTATGAAAATTCCTTCATCAGCCTTTGTGGTTGTCTCAATCATTCTTACATGATCCAACAGAACTTCAGAAGTCTCATCTTTTCTGTGCAGAAAATACACCCAGGTGAATCTAGAATATTCATCAACAATTACAAGAGTGTACCTTTTCTTACTGATGGACATGATGTTGACTGGACCAAATAGATCAAGATGTAGCATGTGATATGGTTCTTCAATAGAGGATTCTGATTTACTCTGGAATGATGTCCTTCTTTGTTTTGCTTTCTGACATGCATCCCAGAGTCCATCAGGTGTATATAATACTTTTGGTAATCCTCTCACTATATCTTTCTTAACCAACTCATTGATATTGCTGAAGTTGAGATGAGAAAGCTTCTTGTGCCAATTCCAACTTTCATCTACTGATGCTTTACTGATCAGACAGGTAGGAGAGCCATCAGTATTTGATTGAATGTTGGCTTCATATATGTTACCATGCACGTAGCTAGTCAGAGCTATCTTTTCTGTTGCTTTACTGACTACTTCACAATGTGTGGAATAGAAGTTGACATGATAACCTCTGTCAGTGATTTGACTAATACTCAACAGGTTGTGTTTTAGTCCCTTCACTAGATCTACTTTCTCAATGATGACATTTCCAATGATTATATTGCCATATCCCAAAGTTTGTCCAATGTTGCCATCTCCAAAAGACACAGTTGGGCCAGCTTTTTCTTCATATTCTGATAACAGGGCTTTGTTTCCAGTCATGTGCACAGAACATCCACTATCCATGACTAACACATTTTTCTTTTTACCCTGCATCAGAATTCCAAATCACTAATCATAATGTTTAGGAACCCACACTTGTTGGGTCCCTTTGTCATGCATTTTGTTAACATTCACAGAAGAAGACTTTCTGACCTTAGCAGTCCTGATAGGATTTACTCCATCAGGATTTTCTTTGTCAGTATCAGTATTAACAAAAGCATGATTCACTATTACATTCTTAATGCTACCAGAGTTTGCACTATTTTTATCAACCTTAGGCAATGGATCATAAAAGTTATAGTATAACTCATGATAATCTTTACAAGTATAAATAGAATGCCATATACTACCACAATGAAAACAGGACTTCTGTGGTTTATAAAATACTGATCTATTCCTAACATCAGACTTAGAAATATCAGCAATCTTCTTCTTACTCTTCTTACAATCAATAGCAAGATGATTAGAGTTACCAGAGTTAAAACAACACTTTCTAGGTGCATTTGGGATATATTTGTAACCATTCTCTTTATTGATCCCAACTTTACCATTCCTGTTTCTCTTAACAGTAGCTTCCTTTTTCTTATCTGTCACCTCACAGATTTTATCCTTAAGCTGTTTCTGAGACAATAGACCTACATTCTTAGTGACTTTATTCATGACAGGTTTAGACTTTATAATTTTAATTCCTTGAGTAGAGGTAGATCCCTTTTCAAAAGTAGAATTGGAATCCTTACCAAAAACAAAATTAACAGGAGTAATCTTAGATTTGGTTGCATCTATAACATGTCTATAGGTCTTTGGACTGACTGTCTCATCAATGACAATTTTCTCTTTCAATTTCTTATCCTCATCTAACTTATATCCTAGATGTAATATCCGTGAATTTTATTATTTGATTAAATGATATATTTAATCTAAAATATTTATGTTGGAATATTGGAATATTATTATATGATATTTAGTGTGTGATTATGTGCTAAATGGTGAGTCGGAAGCCCCTTTCAAAAAATTTCGTCATTTGGAATTTTCTTCAAATTTGAGCCGTTTTGATAATTCAAGAGCCCCGTTGAAATTTCGTACATTCATTTTTAATTCTTCGTCTTTCGTATTCGAATCGTTATCGAAAGGGTTATGGGATTCTATTTAACCCTACCTATTTGATTCTGCAAATTAATTTCAATTTTTGATCCGAAAAAGGAAAAATCGTTCCGAACCCTAATTGCTTAAGGGGACGGATTTATCGTTCTATATCAATATTGAAGTTGTTATAGCCCTAGTATTCTTGAGCATTAGTTATATAATGATATATATCAATTTGGATAATCATCAACCTTTTTAACCCCTTATTTTTAGTAAAACGTGTTTTTGACCTAATTAGGGTTTTTAAACGATCTAACGAATCAATATCGATCCAAAAATGTTATTTGGGGTATTATTTTTCCAGAAATATAAAAAGACCAATCAGACTTCATAACCCTAGCAATTCTTCAGAAATTACTCAAAAATATTCGAAATTCCCAAAAATTATTTTGTGTTCTTGATCTTCAATCAATTCGTTCTAAGGGTTATTGAAGTCCAAATTTGAAGTTCTTATACTCAAATCGAAGCCCCAAAAATCTAGTTTCAGAATCTTCCAACCTCATCATCATCTGGTAAGTATTCGATTTTATATTGATTTTACAAGTTTCGAATTAAAATTAGGGTTCTTAATTAATTTGAGGATTTTCATTCTGTTGATTCTCCGTTCAATTGGTTGCTTCTAACATGTTCCTAGGGTTCTAATTAGCAAGAATCCATGCTTTAATTTCATGTTTAAGTTCAATTTAGTCGGGTTTGATTTTCGGGTTTTGACCCGATTTCTTCTTTCGATTCGTACGTTCTTGATATTGATCTGACATTGTTTTTGATAAAGGGCTTTGATTGTATGAGTTATAAGCTTTATTTTGGTATATTAATCTTTGAGTTTCATGTAGGATTTAAGTAGATCGGGTTTCCGGCCGAGGTCGTCGCCGGCGAGTTCTTTGAATGAATTCTGGGCACGATTCCGGCATGGGACAGATGTGTGTGTATGTGGGTTGTGTTTGTCTTGCAAAAGCGAACAAAAGCCCTATGGTTTGGTTTTGTTTTGATCGGAAACGGCGAAGTCCGGCCACCGGACGCCGGCCGGATTCTGGAAAACCCAGATTCCGGCGGGTTGTTCTTGGTGACCCGGATTCGTTCTTCCCGACCCGTTTACCCGATTTTTCGACCCGGTTTCAATCTTCAAAATCCTAATTCATTTTCAGAAAACTGTTTTTGAATTTTATTTTTTTTAAATTTAATTCGAAAATAGTTTAAAAACTTTAAAAATTCATATTTTTATTTTAAAAATATATTTTAATATCAGAAAAATTCTGATAAATTATATTTATTATTTTAAATCCGAAAATTGATTAAACTTAATTATTTTAATTATTTTTAATTAATAATTAATTTATTAATTAATTGGTTAATTCTTTTAATCAATTAATTCTTAAAAATTAATTATTAATTAGATTTAATTAATTAAAAATTCAGTTTAATTATTTTCAAGCCTATTTATTTATTTAAAAATAGTTTGAGCATTTAAAGAGTGTCAATTAATTTTATTAATTGATTTATTTTCATTTAAATGTTTATATTGGATTTAAAAATCCGATTTTTGATTTAAAAATTAGTAATGACTTATTAAAAATTCAAATGAGTTTCAGACGATGTTTTAAAAATATTTATAAGTGCAATATGGTTCATATTAATTGTGTGTTATGTTTTATAGTCTGTATATGCCCGTGCTAGGGCAAATATCTGAGTTTTAAATATCGTAAATTATACCGGACGTCCGATACGTACCCGGTTACTTGTTTAAATGTGATTATTGATTGAATAAGTGTCGAGAGTAGAACGAGAATAGTTAGACTTATTGTAATGAGTTGTTTAATTATAGAATCGAGTTCCCGGAGCAAGGGAAAGGGGAAAGTAGAGTGAGCAGAGTCGATCCGACAGCAGCTTAGACCAGGAAAGTATCTGTGCCTTTACTTGTGATAAAAATTATTATTGTCTTGATTACTTGAATACCGTTATCCCCAGAACAATTCAAATTATCCATCTTTTAACCGCATTTGGATAACTGATTCCATTTCCTTAGAAATTCTTGATTCTTTGATTTGATCTGCATCGGAAACCCTTATTTCCAATTTACTTGATTATTGTTTACCACCTATTGTTGCTATTTATCATCCTTTGATTATCATTGACAACCTTTGATTATTTGACTTCCATCTTGACTACCAATTACGGTTATTGATTAACGATTACCAATATTGATTACCTTATTGAATGAGTACACTGTACCATTGAAACTACTCCATGATCCTTTCTCGATCTTCGTTGATACTGAACAGTTGAAGCTCTTTTGCAATTACTATACATTCAGTTTATCTTATTGAGCATGTTATTGTTTATACCCTATTATAGAATTGGCATGTGTTTTTAAAAATGGACCAGTAATTGGTCGGAATAACTTAAGGCCCAGATTGGCCTGGGATCCAGTAGAGGACTATGACATGAGCTAGTCCGGGGTTGATGCGTGGCTGGCCAGCAGCACAACCTTTGATTTGAATAAAATGTATAAGCCAAATTCTAATTCTTTACTTCAATCATTATTGATACAAAGCATGTGTTAGCTAAATATTGTTGATTCTGATATCTTAAATTCATATCCTTACAACTGTGATAGAAATGATTCGTTGATGTTTGCTGAGCAATTTTGGCTCACTCTTGCTTGTTGTTTTCTAACCCTATTCCAGTGAAGCGAGAGTATGAGTTGGCATAGCGTGACCGATAGTTCACCAGCAGTCAGGAGAGCCCCTCGAGTCACTGTTATTGGCAGGGTAGTTGTTGTTTTGCTTTTCTAGATTTAATGTCTAGATTTGAACTTTAGTTGTGATGTAATAACTCTGATAAAACTGGTTTGTAATAATAAAATATTGTAGTAGCTTGTGTTCATTGCCATAATCTGGATGCGGTCTTGGTCAAGGGGTAATTGTGTCTTTATATATATTATGCATGTGTTAAATAGTATTCCGTTGGTCGGATGACTCCTCAAATCTGTACCCCGGGTTTGGAGGGCGTCACAGTTGGTATCAGAGCAACAGGTTATGGCATTTGAAACAAGTTAGGACTTAGGGTCCAGGATAACATAGAGAGTTAGGAATTCACGTAAGGATATTAGGAGGTCAACTAGGGATATTACGCGTAGTAATTAAATGTGGTTATAATTGCAGCCCCCTAGTTCTAGTTCAGACTCAGACCCTTCTGAGGATACGATAGCAGAGATACCTACACCCGTTGAGAGAGCAGGACCGTCTCGGCCAGTGCGATATCAGCCTAGGCATCAGGACCCAGTAGTCAGGAGAGATCAGATACCTTGTCCTATTCCACTCCGACA
The DNA here is from genome assembly GCA_030848705.1 of Heracleum sosnowskyi. NCBI lineage: Eukaryota > Viridiplantae > Streptophyta > Magnoliopsida > Apiales > Apiaceae > Heracleum > Heracleum sosnowskyi. The sequence goes on along the minus strand of CM061243.1, from coordinate 49,957,207 downwards.
AGTAGCCCCAGCACCAGCATCTCAGGCATCAGTTTGTGGGCCTTTGTATCAGTTATGTGAGCCACCAGTTCCACGCCATGTGTATCAGAGGGTGAGAAGAGAGAAGGATTTCCTTTATGGACAGGTTATGGAGATGGGTAGGATTCGTTCGATCGAGGCAGCCGCTGTCAGAGAGAGAGACAGACTTAGAGATCAGATGAGAGACATTCAGATGAGGTTTAGGGTTACGAGGACTTTGGTTGAGACTCGATTGCATGGATTAGCTTCTAGTCGAGAGGGAGAGACAGTAGCAGGGATGAGACAGATTTTGGATTATGCGATGAGTGAGATTGCAGAGGTTTCAGGACCCCCGTTATGGCCGGCAGGAGCAGGTGATCTGTGAGCAGGTATCGGTAGCAGACAGATGTGACATGGATGTATGGTTCTAGATAGTTAGTATATAGATGCATATTGTAGAATCAGCAGTGCACCGGGCTTATAGGAACGCCTCGGGTTGTTGTTGCATTTTTGTTGTTGTATTGCTGGTCGGCAGTTATGGTTCAGCCATGATATATTTTCTTTTGAAGCGTTCTACGCTTGTACTGACTCTATCTATATATATATGATAAACCTCTTTTATAGAACTGTATTTATTCCCCTGTCATTCATTTCCAGCATCATAACTGTTATTCTACTTATTGCAACGAGTGTATCCATACACCGTTGAGAAGATCTGTAAACCTTCGAGATATCAATTGTGATCCTTCCTTCTCTTATATGAACTGTTTGATTAAGCCAATTATTGTTTATTCATCAGCGATATGGCTCCTAGACGACAAACCCGTTCAACTGATACTTCTGACCAAGAAGGTCAACAAAATACACCTCCCACGGGCCGTGTGGACCCGATGGTAATCCAGTTGTTAAATACCCTTACTCAACAGACTGCCGCATTAGCACAGCAGCAACGTGCATTTCAGCAACAGCTCTTAGAACAGCAGCAACGTGCATTTCAGCAACAGCTCTTAGAACAGCAGCAACAGCATCAGCAACATCAGCATCAGCAGCATCAACAACAGCACCAGCAAGCAGCACCGGTAGTTACGTTCAAATCTTTCCAGGCAGCAAAACCTCCAGAATTTAAAGGATCAGCAGACCCTGTAGAGGCTAAGGCATGGTTGAAAGAGATGGAAAAGGCTTTTGCCTTGATAGAGGTTACAGAGGACAAGAAGACAGAGTATGCAAGCTATTTTCTGAAGAATGAGGCTAGTTATTGGTGGGAAACGAGTAGGGCTATGGAGCCCGAGGGATTGATTACGTGGGCAAGATTCACAGAGTTATTTTTGGAAAGGTATTTTCCGGACTATATGAGAGATCAGATGGAATTGAAGTTTTTGGAATTAAAGCAGGGAAGCATGACAGTGCCCCAATATGAAACAAGGTTTACGGAGTTGTCAAGGTTTGTTCCAACCTATGTGGATACGGAAAAGAAGAAGGCCAAGAGGTTCCAGCAGGGACTGAGGTCTTGGATTCGTAGTAAGTTAGCTGTATTGGAGTTGGACACCTATGCAGCGGTGGTCCAAAAGGCAATGATTGCAGAGGCAGAGAGTGATTCTTACATGAAAGAGAGGGAGAACAAGAAAAGGAAAGCAGGGATACCCGATAAGGGACAGCAGTAGGGAAGTTTTCAAGGGCAAGCAAATAAGAAGCTGGGATTTCAGCACGGAAGGAATACAAGTTTTAGGAAACCAGACACCGGAAGCGTAGGACAAGATAACCGTCTACTAACCGGCAGTCAGCAGGGACTTTCTAGACCCCCACTACCAGAATGCAAGACATGCGGGAAGCGACATCTAGGGATATGCCATCGATTGAATGTCACATGCTTTAAATGCAATTAGAAGGGACATTATTCCCGGGATTGCAAGATAGGCATCGTGTGTCATCGGTGTAAGAAACCAGGTCACGTGATTAAGGACTGCAGAGCACCAGCAACCGTGAACAATATGATTCGGGCAATTGAAGCACCCCCAGTTGTTAACGTCCAGCCGTTAGCCAGGACCTACAATATGTCAATGGGAGAAGCAGTGAGAGATTCCGACGTGGTGGCAGGTACACTTCTAGTAAATTCTATTCCTGCACAAGTGTTAATAGATTCGGGAGCGACGAAGTCTTTTATTTCTGAGACGTTTGCTCGTAGATTGAATTGCGTAACGAAACCTTTAAGTGGAGTGTTGACTATAGAGATAGCTAATCAGGATCGTATCGCGGTCAGTTCATATTATCCCCGTTGTGAGATAGAGATTTTGGGAAATCGTTTTTATGTTGACTTGTTACCTTTTAAGTTAGGTGAATTTGATGTGATATTAGGGATGGATTGGTTGACTGAGCATGATGCAAGTATTGATTGTAAGAATAAGAGGGTTACTTTGATTACCCTAGAAAAGAAAGAGATAATATTTAGAGGAGAGAAACAAAGAAAGAGGTTCCTGACAATGATTCAGGCTAAGAGGTTATTAAGGCAAGGTTGTGAGGCGTATCTAGCTTATGTGATAGATATAGATAAGGAAGTTTCTAAGTTAGAAGATATTCCAGTCGTAAATGAGTTTCCAGATGTTTTTTCGGAAGAATTACCAGGTTTACCTCCAGATAGAGAGATTGAATTTGTGATAGACTTAGTACCAGGCGCGGAGCCAGTATCGAAGGCCCCTTATAGAATGGCACCAGTGGAGATGAAGGAATTGGCTGATCAACTGCAAGATTTGCTAGAAAAAGGAATTATTAGACCCAGCGTTTCACCGTGGGGAGCACCAGTACTGTTTGTCAAGAAAAAGGATGGAAGCATGAGATTGTGTATAGACTATCGGGAGTTGAACAAGCTGACCATTAAGAACAAGTATCCGTTACCTCGAATAGATGATCTGTTTGACCAGCTGAAGGGAGCGGTACATTTTTCAAAGATCGACCTACGGTCAGGATATCACCAATTGAAGATTAGACCAGACGACATACCGAAGACAGCCTTTCGAACAAGGTATGGGCACTATGAATTTTTAGTAATGGCGTTTGGACTAACGAATGCACCCGCAGCTTTTATGGATCTAATGAACAGGATTTTCAAGAGATATTTGGACAAGTTTGTAGTGGTATTCATCGACGACATCTTGATATACTCGAGGACAGAAGAAGAGCATGCAGACCAGTTGCGAATTGTGTTAGAAACGTTGAGACAAGAAGGACTATACGCGAAGTTTTCCAAGTGTGAATTCTGGTTGAAAGAAGTTCATTTCTTAGGACACGTGGTGAGCAGCGAAGGCATCAAAGTGGACCCAGCAAAGATAGAGGCAGTGAAAGATTGGGAGAGACCAAGGACACCGACTGAAGTCAGAAGTTTCTTGGGATTAGCCGGATACTACCGGAGATTTGTGCAAGATTTTGCGAAGATAGCTACTCCAATGACCAAGCTGACAAGGAAAAGCGAGCGATTCATATGGAACGAAAAGTGCGAAGAAGGCTTCCAAGAGTTAAAGAAAAGACTAACTACGGCACCGGTATTGATGTTACCAGACGATCAAGGTCATTTCGTAATCTATAGTGATGCGTCGTATAAAGGATTAGGATGCGTACTTATGCAACATGACAAGGTGATTGCTTATGCGTCAAGACAGTTGAGACCCCACGAACAGAAGTACCCTACACACGATTTGGAGTTAGCAGCTATTGTGTTTGCTTTGAAGATATGGAGACACTACTTGTATGGAGAAAGATGTGAAATTTACACCGATCACAAAAGTTTGAAGTATATCTTTACTCAGAAAGAGCTGAACATGAGGCAACGAAGATGGTTAGAACTAATCAAGGACTACGACGTTTCTATTAACTATCATCCCGGCAAGGCAAATGTGGTAGCAGATGCATTGAGCAGAAAAGAGAGATTAAACACACTAATGATGACCAAAGAGTTATACAAGGAATTTGAGAAGTTAGAAATCGAAGTAATTAATCCGAAGAACGCGACGGAAATGATTTATACCATGACGTTTCAACCTGAATTGTTGGAGAAGATACGAAAATGCCAAGAGCAAGTTATGAACGACGATGTGAGTAAAATGACAGGTGAGGAAATATGTAGCCAACCGGACGACAAAGGGATCTTGAGATTTGCTTCTCGGATATGGATACCTAACGTAACGGAACTGAAAAGTGAGATTCTGCACGAAGCACATAACTCGAAGTATTCAATTCATCCAGGGAGTACGAAGATGTATCGAGATCTTAAGACGAACTTTTGGTGGCCAGATATGAAGAGAGAGATTGCGGAATGGGTAAGTAAATGCTTTACGTGTCAAAGAGTTAAGGCGGAACATCAGAGACCAAGTGGATTACTTCAACCATTGGAGATTCCCGAATGGAAGTGGGAACACATTGCGATGGACTTTGTAGTAGGATTGCCTAGAACAAAAGCTAACCATGATGCCATCTGGGTTGTCGTGGATCGATTGACGAAATCTGCGCATTTTCTTCCGATTAACGAGAGATTCTCGCTCGATAAGTTAGTTCATATTTACATAAAAGAAATCGTAGTACGACATGGAGTTCCAGTATCGATAGTGTCTGATAGAGACCCTCGATTCAATTCAAGATTTTGGAGGAGTTTTCAAGAGTGTTTGGGCACCGAGTTGAGAATGAGTACGGCTTATCATCCGCAGACGGACGGTCAAAGCGAAAGGACAATTCAGACTATTGAAGATATGCTTAGGACATGTGCACTTGATTTTGAAGGCAGTTGGGACGATCATCTACCCTTGGTGGAATTTTCATATAATAATAGTTTTCACGCGAGCATCGAAATGCCACCTTACGAAGCTTTGTATGGACGAAAGTGTCGATCTCCAGTATATTGGGAAGAAGTTGGTGAACGGAAAATGATAGGACCAGAACTAGTACAACGAACAAAAGAAGTGATTCAATTGATTCAGAGAAGATTGATAACAGCTCAAGACCGACAGAAAAGGTATGCGGATCTAGCCAGAAAGGATGTGGGATTCGAGGAAGGAGAGCAAGTGTTACTAAAAGTTTCCCCATGGAAAGGATTAGTTAGATTTGGAAAGAAAGGGAAGTTGAGTCCGAGATATGTTGGGCCGTTTGAGATTTTGAAGAAGGTAGGCGAGGTAGCTTACGAGTTGGCATTGCCACCGCATATGCAGCACGTTCATAATGTATTTCATGTATCTATGCTTAAGAAGTATCGACCAGATTCGAATCATGTAATAGAGTATGAACCAATAGAGGTCCAGGCAGATTTATCATATGTAGAACGACCAATTCAGATAGTGGATCGTAAGGAGAAAGTACTAAGGAATAAGACAGTAGCGTTAGTGAGAGTTTTGTGGAGGAATCCTAAAGTAGAAGAGTCTACCTGGGAGTTAGAGAGTGAGATGTTAGAGAAGTATCCCCAGTTGTTTCCTTGATCTGATTCTGAGGACAGAATCCTATTAAGGGGGGAAGGATGTAATATCCGTGAATTTTATTATTTGATTAAATGATATATTTAATCTAAAATATTTATGTTGGAATATTGGAATATTATTATATGATATTTAGTGTGTGATTATGTGCTAAATGGTGAGTCGGAAGCCCCTTTCAAAAAATTTCGTCATTTGGAATTTTCTTCAAATTTGAGCCGTTTTGATAATTCAAGAGCCCCGTTGAAATTTCGTACATTCATTTTTAATTCTTCGTCTTTCGTATTCGAATCGTTATCGAAAGGGTTATGGGATTCTATTTAACCCTACCTATTTGATTCTGCAAATTAATTTCAATTTTTGATCCGAAAAAGGAAAAATCGTTCCGAACCCTAATTGCTTAAGGGGACGGATTTATCGTTCTATATCAATATTGAAGTTGTTATAGCCCTAGTATTCTTGAGCATTAGTTATATAATGATATATATCAATTTGGATAATCATCAACCTTTTTAACCCCTTATTTTTAGTAAAACGTGTTTTTGACCTAATTAGGGTTTTTAAACGATCTAACGAATCAATATCGATCCAAAAATGTTATTTGGGGTATTATTTTTCCAGAAATATAAAAAGACCAATCAGACTTCATAACCCTAGCAATTCTTCAGAAATTACTCAAAAATATTCGAAATTCCCAAAAATTATTTTGTGTTCTTGATCTTCAATCAATTCGTTCTAAGGGTTATTGAAGTCCAAATTTGAAGTTCTTATACTCAAATCGAAGCCCCAAAAATCTAGTTTCAGAATCTTCCAACCTCATCATCATCTGGTAAGTATTCGATTTTATATTGATTTTACAAGTTTCGAATTAAAATTAGGGTTCTTAATTAATTTGGGGATTTTCATTCTGTTGATTCTCCGTTCAATTGGTTGCTTCTAACATGTTCCTAGGGTTCTAATTAGCAAGAATCCATGCTTTAATTTCATGTTTAAGTTCAATTTAGTCGGGTTTAATTTTCGGGTTTTGACCCGATTTCTTCTTTCGATTCGTACGTTCTTGATATTGATCTGACATTGTTTTTGATAAAGGGCTTTGATTGTATGAGTTATAAGCTTTATTTTGGTATATTAATCTTTGAGTTTCATGTAGGATTTAAGTAGATCGGGTTTCCGGCCGAGGTCGTCGCCGGCGAGTTCTTTGAATGAATTCTGGGCACGATTCCGACATGGGACAGATGTGTGTGTATGTGGGTTGTGTTTGTCTTGCAAAAGCGAACAAAAGCCCTATGGTTTGGTTTTGTTTTGATCGGAAACGGCGAAGTCCGGCCACCGGACGCCGGCCGGATTCTGGAAAACCCAGATTCCGGCGGGTTGTTCTTGGTGACCCGGATTCGTTCTTCCCGACCCGTTTACCCGATTTTTCGACCCGGTTTCAATCTTCAAAACCCTAATTCATTTTCAGAAAACTGTTTTTGAATTTTATTTTTTTTAAATTTAATTCGAAAATAGTTTAAAAACTTTAAAAATTCATATTTTTATTTTAAAAATATATTTTAATATCAGAAAAATTCTGATAAATTATATTTATTATTTTAAATCCGAAAATTGATTAAACTTAATTATTTTAATTATTTTTAATTAATAATTAATTTATTAATTAATTGGTTAATTCTTTTAATCAATTAATTCTTAAAAATTAATTATTAATTAGATTTAATTAATTAAAAATTCAGTTTAATTATTTTCAAGCCTATTTATTTATTTAAAAATAGTTTGAGCATTTAAAGAGTGTCAATTAATTTTATTAATTGATTTATTTTCATTTAAATGTTTATATTGGATTTAAAAATCCGATTTTTGATTTAAAAATTAGTAATGACTTATTAAAAATTCAAATGAGTTTCAGACGATGTTTTAAAAATATTTATAAGTGCAATATGGTTCATATTAATTGTGTGTTGTGTTTTATAGTCTGTATATGCCCGTGCTAGGGCAAATATCTGAGTTTTAAATATCGTAAATTATACCGGACGTCCGATACGTACCCGGTTACTTGTTTAAATGTGATTATTGATTGAATAAGTGTCGAGAGTAGAACGAGAATAGTTAGACTTATTGTAATGAGTTGTTTAATTATAGAATCGAGTTCCCGGAGCAAGGGAAAGGGGAAAGTAGAGTGAGCAGAGTCGATCCGACAGCAGCTTAGACCAGGCAAGTATCTGTGCCTTTACTTGTGATAAAAATTATTATTGTCTTGATTACTTGAATACCGTTATCCCCAGAACAATTCAAATTATCCATCTTTTAACCGCATTTGGACAACTGATTCCATTTCCTTAGAAATTCTTGATTCTTTGATTTGATCTGCATCGGAAACCCTTATTTCCAATTTACTTGATTATTGTTTATCACCTATTGTTGCTATTTATCATCCTTTGATTATCATTGACAACCTTTGATTATTTGACTTCCATCTTGACTACCAATTACGGTTATTGATTAACGATTACCAATATTGATTACCTTATTGAATGAGTACACTGTACCATTGAAACTACTCCATGATCCTTTCTCGATCTTCGTTGATACTGAACAGTTGAAGCTCTTTTGCAATTACTATACATTCAGTTTATCTTATTGAGCATGTTATTGTTTATACCCTATTATAGAATTGGCATGTGTTTTTAAAAATGGACCAGTAATTGGTCGGAATAACTTAAGGCCCAGATTGGCCTGGGATCCAGTAGAGGACTATGACATGAGCTAGTCCGGGGTTGATGCGTGGCTGGCCAGCAGCACAACCTTTGATTTGAATAAAATGTATAAGCCAAATTCTAATTCTTTACTTCAATCATTATTGATACAAAGCATGTGTTAGCTAAATATTGTTGATTCTGATATCTTAAATTCATATCCTTACAACTGTGATAGAAATGATTCGTTGATGTTTGCTGAGCAATTTTGGCTCACTCTTGCTTGTTGTTTTCTAACGCTATTCCAGTGAAGCGAGAGTATGAGTTGGCATAGCGTGACCGATAGTTCACCAGCAGTCAGGAGAGCCCCTCGAGTCACTGTTATTGGCAGGGTAGTTGTTGTTTTGCTTTTCTAGATTTAATGTCTAGATTTGAACTTTAGTTGTGATGTAATAACTCTGATAAAACTGGTTTGTAATAATAAAAGATTGTAGTAGCTTGTGTTCATTGCCATAATCTGGATGCGGTCTTGGTCAAGGGGTAATTGTGTCTTTATATATATTATGCATGTGTTAAATAGTATTCCGTTGGTCGGATGACTCCTCAAATCTGTACCCCGGGTTTGGAGGGCGTCACACTAGACACTCTTTCCAATTCTTAGAGGTATTAATCTCATGAAATTTCCTACCAGAGTCTGTCCAGGTTCTGATTTTCTCATTAGTATATTCAAGTTCCTTTTCAAGAGAAGTACATTTAGATTTCATCTCTAAGTACATGTATTTAGCATTATCATATTCTTTTTGTACTTCTTGCATACGAGAAAATTCAGCTTCTAATATGTCATTCCTTTTTCTAAGTTCAGACATCTCAGATAAGATCCTAGTATTTTCAGCAGTTTGACTTCTAAAGCTAATATGTAATGACTTTAGAAAACGTCTTAACTCAGAAGCATTATCAGTATCAAAATCAAAGATAGTATTTAGTACCTTATCATCAGGAGCAGCAGTTACATCAGCATTGGCCATTAGAGCATAGTTGACTACCTCAGTATCAGATTCTGAGGAAGAGTCCATCCAATCCTTGCTTGATGTGATAAGTGCCTTTGTCTTCTTGCACTCAGAAGCAAAGTGACCCTTACCATTACACTTGTAGCATCTAACCTTTGACTTGTCAAATTTGCTACCCTTGCTGTCCTTTTTGATATACTTGTCTTTGTTTGCATTGAAGGCCTTTTTCTGAAAGTTGCATTGTCTTCTACTCTTCCTGAACTTCATCCTCCTGAAGTTTCTGACAATCATAGCAACCATCTCTTCCATGTCTGAGTCAGAAGAATCATCATCAGTATTGGCATCAGGATTGCCATCAGTATCTGATGAAGAGTCATCAGGATCTGACTCAACTATTCTTGTTTTACTTCTAGAGACCTCCATAGTTTTTCCTTTTGATTTAGGCTCTGCTTTCAAAGCAATTGATTTTGCCTTGCTGCTTTTCTTGTTCTTTCTCTGTTGAACTTCAAGATCATGAGTTCTTAGCATCCCATGGACTTCATCAAGAGACACAGTGTTCAGATCATACTGATGTCTAATGATCGAGGTCTGAGTGTCCCATTCTTCAGGTAAAGCTCTTAGAAACTTGGTGTTTGAATCTTCAGTTTCATATTCCTTGTCAACTAAAGATAAAATGTTCAATAGTGTCAGAAATCTATCATATAGATCAGTTAGGCTCTCATCAGGTCTTGCATCAAATTGTTCATATTATTGAATCAAAAGAGCCCTTCTGTTTTTCTTGACAGATGCAGATCCCTGGCACTGAGTTTCCAAAGTATCCCAGATTTCTTTTGAAGACTTGCATGCAATCACTCTGTTTGACATGACAGCATCAAGACTACTGTGCAAGATATTCTTTATCTTTGGTTCCCTGTGTACATGAGCTTTTTCTTCTGGAGTCCATTCACTTTTAGCCTTGACCACACAATGTTCAGGTACAGTATCTGTTCGTTCTACGAACTTTGTAGGTATATATGTTCCATCACGAATCCTGTCCAAATAGTCAGGATCCATAGCCTCCAGGTACATCAGCATCTTTACCCTCCATGTTGGATATTCTGATTTCTTCAAGATGGGAATCTTCATGCTTTCATACTTGGTTGTCGACATCTTTAGATCGTATCTGATTCAGAATTAAATCAGTTTGCTCTGATATCAATTGTTGCCCAGTAAATAACAATTGTAGAAGGGGGGTTGAATATAATTGTATAAGATTCTCGACTTAATCAAGTATATAACACAAATATAAAAGAACAATAATAGCTTTATTAAATCTGATATAAAACTATTACAAACTCTCTCAAGAATTCTGATGTTCTTGAGAGCTGCTAGTTTACACAAATACTTGAGTGTATGATCGTTTATGTTCTTGTCGTTCATAAATCGAAACCTAAACTGTGTTTATATACTACACAGCTTCTCTATCAATGATAAGTCCTAATCAATTACAAAGATTGAAACCTATCCATAATTGATAGCTACATTCTACAAACCAGGAACCGACAAAATAAACTTCCATGTTTAACTAGACTCCAAATATAACTCGAAGTAGGAACCCTGATCAGCTTTCAGTCCTGATGATCAAATCTGATCCCAGTCCTGATATGTATTCTGATCCTGACGACCATGCAATCCTGATGACGTCAGCAATCCTGATCAGTTGAGTCTAGCTCCTGACGATCATTGAATTCTGATCTAACATTGTGTACTAATTGTAATTCTACTGGACACCTTACACATGCATGTAAAAAGGTTAAAGTAGAAATTGTTGTTACTTCTGGTATGCATAACATGTCTGACATGCCTGATCTTCATGAACCCTGTGGAAAGAAAGAGTGCTTACTATGTACATACAATATCATGCATAATTATTTTAAGTTAATGAATGCATCTAGTAGCACTAATACTGTAAATGATAAATCCACGGACAGCATGAAAGTCAAACAAGTTAAGATTGACTTGAATGTTACTCCTGTTAAAGTATCTAAACCTTCAGGACCCAAACAAGTTTGGGTACCAAAGTCCGCTTAATCAATCTGTGATTGCAGGGTAAGGTTAAAAGCTCAAAGGTCGTGTGGATTCTGGATAGTGGCTGTTCTAGACACATGACAGGTGAAGAGTCCCTGCTTACAGAGGTGGTTAAGAAGACCGGCCCGATTGTAACCTTTGGAGATGACAACAAAGGATTCACTACGGGATATGGTAATTTGAGAATTGGGAATGTCATCATTGAAAACATCTCTCTTGTTGAAGGATTGAAGCACAATCTTCTAAGTATTAGTCAGTTCCGTGATAAAGGCTACAATGTAGATTTCAGAAAGGACAAGTGCTTGATCACAAACAGGAAGGATGAGAAGCTTGCTCTACTGGGAGTGAGAAAAGGAAATTTGTTTATAGATGACTTAAGTTCTACCAGTGAAGGAGAAGTTACATGTTTCTACAGTAAGGTATCTTCATAACAAAGTTGGCTATGGCATAAGAAGCTCTCACAATTGAACTTCAAAACTATGAACTCTTTGGTAAAGAGAAAGTTAGTGAGAGGGTTGCCCATGATGGAATTTTATCAGGAGGGACTATGTGAAGCATGTGAAAAGGGGAAGTCTAAGAAGGAATCACACAGAAGCAGAGAAATGACAAGCATTGTTGAACCTCTTCAGCTGATTCATATGGATTTATTTGGTCCAGTCAATGTTATGTCATTTTCAAATAAAAGATATGCATTAGTGATGGTGGATGACTACTCCAAGTACACGTGGGTGTTATTCTTACATTCAAAGGATGAAGCAACACAACTCCATTGATCACATCAAGAAGATAGAAGTGGAAGCTAAGCTACTTGTGCGGACAATCAGATCAGACAATGGAACTGAATTCAAGAATGCAGTTCTTAATGATTTTTGCTCAGAGAAAGGAATATCAAGACAGTATTCAGCACCAATAACTCCTCAACGGAATGGAGTAGTGGAAAGGAAGAACAGAACCTTGGTTGAAGCAGCATGGACAATGTTAAATGAATCAAAACTTCCCACTTACTTTTGGGCTGAAGCATTGAATACAGCTTGCTACACTCAAAATCGAACCCTGATTAACAAAGATCATGAAAAGACTCCGTATGAGTTAATGGCCAACAAGAAAACAACATTGAAGTACTTTCATGTGTTTGGTGCAAATTGCTTTGTAGTAAAAGATGGAGAACATCTAGGCAAGTTTGATGCCAAAGCAGATGAAGGCATTTTTCTGGGCTATTCTCTGGAATCTAAGGCTTACAGGGTGTTTGTGACTGAAGATAAGAAGGTGTTGGAAAGCCTTAATGTAACATTTGATGACACCAAAAGACCAGGCCTGCAAACTGTGACGCCCTCCAAACCCGGGGTACATGTTTGGGGAGTCACTCGACCAACGAAACTCAACATACCTGAATATAACACATGCATAATATAATAATAACACAAAATACCCCTTATCCAAGACCGCATCCAGATTATGGTATTGAACACAAGCTTCTACAATCTTTTTATTAATACAAACCAGTTTTATCAGAGTTATTACATCACAACTTAAGTCCAGAGCTAGACATCTAGTCTAACAAAACAAAACAAACAACTACCCTGCCAAGGACAATCACTCGAGGAGCTCTCCTAACTGCCGGTGAACTATCCGACATGCTGTGCTGACTCATACTCTCGCTTCACTGGAATAGGGTTATAAAACAACAAGCAAGAGTGAGCCAAAAGTGCTCAGCAAACATCATATATATTTTCAATGCAGTTTCATAATGAAAAGGAATCACAAGAATTTGAATCAATGCATAATGCATGATTATATCAACCTCTTCTGAAGAAAACAGATTAGAATTGGATTTTTATTTATCTCATTCAAATCAAAGGTTGAGCTGCTGGCCAGCCACGCATCAACCCCGGACCTGCTTATAGCAAAGCCCTCCACTGGATCCTTGGCCATCCTGGCCATAATTATCATCGACCAAAAATTTGGTCGGACCATTTCTTGTCTATTTTTCAAAACATTTCCAATTCTATCATAACATATAAGCAATACAAGCTTCAATAATAATCACAATCAAGAATAAAATAGTATGACAATATCAAGAGCTTTATCTGACAATCAATCACAACGAGGGTGAAATGACAATAGCAAAAGAGTTTTATCTGACAATCAATCACAACGAGGGTGAAATGACAATAGCAGAAGAGTTTCATCTGACAATCAATCACAACGAGGGTGAAATGACAATAGCAAAAGAGTTTCATCTGACAATCAATCACAACGAGGGTGAAATGACAATAGCAAAAAAGTTTCATCTGAAAATCAATCACAACGAGGGTGAAATGACAATAGCAAAAGAGTTTCATCTGACAATCAATCACAACGAGGGTGAAATAGTATGATAAATTGCAAAAGAGCTTCAACTGATCAAGATCAAGTAAGGCCCGTGAAACAAGTTCGGAATGGTTTCAAAGAAGCAACACATCCGTCTCAAGAAATATCAAGGTTATAATATACACAAGTGAATCGAAGGCGAGGATTCTCAATATTCAACAAGATTGTGGATAATCAAAGGAATTAGGAATTTTTCATAGAAACAATGTTATTGGTTCAGATCCAGGATAAGAATCGAATCATTGGGGTTGGTTTGATAACAACATACATATAATAACTCAGAGTAAGGTTACTCAAGGATTTGTGAAAGAAATAGACACTTGCCTGGTTCGAGGTAGTCAAATTCTACCGTTGTTACTCTACCTTCTCCTTTCCCTTGCCTCGGGAACTCGATTCTATAATACATAACTAATATTATTACATCTCATCATTTATTCTATCCTCAATATACACTCGTAATCATTGTATAAGTCTAAACAGCCTATCGGGCCACTTCCGAGATTTATCGAACGCCCGAACTATTTTTCCGATAAGCAAACTCAGACACAAATCTTTATATAAAACATTTACGGACACTAAACACATTATTCCACTTTATATAAACCATATAGCACTTATAAATATTTTTAAAACAATATCCGAGGCTTATTTGAATATAAATAAGTCGCAAACAAATTTTTAAATCCAATATAAGTATTTTTAAATCCAATATAAGTATTTAATTGCAAGTAAATCAATTAATAAAATTAATTGACACTCTTTAAATGCTCAAACTATTTTTAAATAATAAAACAGGTTTGAAAATAATTAAACTGAATTTTTAATTAATTAAATCTAATTAATAATTAATTTTCAAGAATTAACTGATTAAAAGAATTAATCAATCAATTAAATAAACTAATTAATAATTAAAAATAATTAAAATAATTAAGTTTAATCAATTTTCGAATTTAAAATAATAAATATAATTTTCCAGAATTTTTTAGAATTAAAAATATATTTTTATAAATAAAATATGAATTTTTAAATATTTTAAACTATTTTCGAATTAATTTTAAAAAAATAAAATTCAAACACAGTTTTCTGAAAATAATTTAGGGTTTCGAAGATTGAAACCGGGTCGAAAATTCGGGTAAACGGGTCGGGAAGAACGAATCCGGGTCACCAAGAACAACCTGCCGGAATTTGGGTTTTCCAGAATCCGGTCGGCATCCGGTGGCTGGAATCCTTTTTTTCCGATCAAACACACACCAAACCAGAGGGCTTTTGTTCGCCTTTTCAAAACAAACACAACCAACATACATACAATCCCGAACTATGCCGGAATCGATCACAAAACTCGATCAAAGAAAACCGGCGGCAACAACTCCGGCCGGAAACACGATCTCTCTTATTTCTACATGAAACTCGACGTTTAATATGTTAAAATGAAGATTACAACACATACAATCAAAGCCCTCTACCAGAATTCATGTCAGATCATCAACAAGAACGGACGAATCAAAAGAAAAATTAGGGCAAAAACCCTAGAATCGAATTCATCAAAATTGGACATAAACATGAAATTAAAGCATGGATTCCTGCTGATTAGAACCCTAGGAACATGTTAGAAGCAATCAATTGAACGGAGAATCAACAGAATGAAAATCCCCAATTCGAACATAAACCCTAATTTTAATTCGAAATTTGAAAAATTCATAATAAATCGAAAAATTACCAGATGATGATGAGGTTGGAAGATTCTGAAACTAGAGCTCAAGATCTTTGATTTGAGTACTTGAACTTTGGATTTGGATTTCAATAACACCTTCAGAAGTTGGTTTGATTATTCAAGAACACGAAGAACACGGTTCGGGAATTTTTTTTTTTTTTGTATATTTGTAATACGGATTATATGAGGTATAATGTACGATTCTCCTTTTTATACTTAGTGAAAAATAATACCCTAAACGACATTTTTGGATCGATATAGATCCACTGGATCGTTTAAAAACCCTAATTAGGTTAAAAACACGTTTTACGAAAAGATAATCATCTACAAAGACTGATAATTATCCAAATCAATACATATCATTATATAACTAATGCTCAAGAATACTGGGGCTATAACAGATGAAATATTGATATAAACGACATATTCGTCACCCTGGACAATTAGGGTTTGGAAAATTTTTCCCTTTTTGAACAAAACGAATTATACTGACAAGATCAATTAGATAGGGATGAAATGATACGAATAGTTCTTTCGATAACGATTCGAATACGAAAGACGAAGGGATAATGATGATGTACAAAATTTCAAAGGGGCCCTTGAATTTTCAAAACGGGGCTCAAAATTGAATAAGATTTCAAATGACGAAATTGTTGCCCAGTAATAAACAATTGTAGAAGGGGGGGTTGAATACAATTGTATAAGATTCTCGACTTCAGTAGATATGAATCACAAATATGAAACAATAATAAGAGCTTTATTAAATCTTATATAAAACTTTTACAAAACTCTCTCAAGAAATTCTTGTGTTCTTGAGAGCTGCTAGTTTACAAAAAAGACTCTCTCAAGAAATTCTATGTTCTTGAGAGCTTCTATGCGTTTGATTCTCTCTAAACCAAATCCTAAAACTGTGTTTATATACTACACAGCTTCTCTATCAATGATAAGTCCTAATCAATTACAAAGATTAAAACATATCCTTAATCGATAGCTTCATTACTACAAACCAGGAACCGACAGGATAAACTTCCTTGTTTAACTAGACTCCAAATATAACTCGAAGTAGGAATCTTGATCAGCTTCCAGTCCTGATGATCAAACCTGATCCCAGTCCTGATATTCATTTTGATCCTAACGACCATGCAATCCTGATGATGTCAGCAATCCTGATCAGTTGAAGTCTAGATCCTGACGATCATTGAATCCTGATCTAACAATCTCCCCCAATCTTATACTTTGTGAAATAAAGTATAGATTCCTAAGATTCAATGATGTCAAAAACATATTTACAAAATGTACAAGTATCTTTAGTAGCAACTTATCTGTTTAAATTCTTTGATAAAACAGATTCATCTTCAAGAAGTTGGATAACAATTTTTTTTCTTTTTCTTCAAGAATTTGAATCAGTCTTTCCTTAAGATTTCTGAGTTCTTCATCTTCCTCATTAATCTGGTAAATAGCTGATCTGAGATTTTGTGTGGAGCTTCTTTGTAGACTGTGCTCTTCAAGCAAAAGATAAGCAATTTCCTTCCCATCAGGATTGAGAGTAAGTTGAGTCATGCCAAAAGTTACATCTTTAACAGCAGTACCCCTTTGCATTTCCACATCTTGACCTCTTTGATTTAAGTACATGGGAGTATAATTACCATTGAAATTTCTATTTCCATCTAGTCTTCTTCTTATAGTTGACAAGATCATGTCACTCCATTCTTTGCACACTTTATTCTTCCATCTTAACAGATAATGAACATATTTCAGTTCCTGTGTAGTTTTCACCAGCAGATCTTGAATGCGTAGAATCTTCACACTACCATCTTTCATGAAGTATAGAAGCTTTTCTTTCTTTTCAATACCATCATGAAAATCTATAACTATATCAACAGCTAATAAATTGTTCAGGTTTTCAGAAGTTAAAGTACCTCCAATTTCAGTCAAGGACTAAGGATCAACATATGACATATTCAGATATTCAGCATCCCTGTGTCCAATACCTCCTCTTGAATTACTTGTCAATTGCTTCAGATTTGAAAACATTCGTAGCCAGAGTGCTTTTGATCTAATCATATCAGATAAATCAACAACACTTGAAGCACTTGTTATAATTCCTCCATTCTGAAAATTGATAGGCGTATTACACCTCAGTGTACTTATGTGTTTCCACTTCTTATCCTTTTCTTTTTCAAAAGTATAGCTTCTTTCTAGTAAAGATTCCCGTCTGCTTGAATTTTTCCACAATCTTCTATTTGAGAATTTAAGCCTTTGTACATAGAGATTGAAATCTCTATTTGTTGATCTTGTGATTTCTCTTCTTCTGGCTTCTTCTTCTTCATCCACTTCCTTGTTGTGAAAATCAACCACAGTAGATAAGATTAACAAATCAATCTCTTGCAGAATTTCAGATTCATCAGGATCTTGAACATTGTCAGGAACAATGTCAGGATTAGAATCTTCAATTTGATTTTTTTTGCAGAGAATTAATTGTCTTGGCTTTCTTCTCAATTCAGGTTCTTCTTCAACATTTCCATCATCACCAAAAGTAGACCTGTCAGGAAATACTATAGTTTGAGTAGGTTCAGGAATTTCTTCTATAAACCTCTAGACCTTGTCTGTCTAGGGACTGTTTGAGTTGAAGAACCTCTTCTACCTCTTCTAGCTCCTCTCCTACCTCTGCTTCCTCTACCTCTAGCAGGAGCAGGGTTATTAAAGCTTTCCATCATTTCTCTCTGTTGGCTTAAGAATTCTTCATGTGACAGATCAGGATATTCTTCACTTGCTGTAGAGAGTGCTTTTCTTGCAAATAGTTGTTGAACTCTTTTATCAGTGTGATATAGAGTAACAATTCTGCCATCTTTTGTAGAGAACTTCTGGAATAGATTTGATGCATCTTCAGGTTTATCAATAATCACATCTTCATCACCTTCAGGAATTGTAGCAAGAGTTTGTTCATGACCAGGCATCAGGATTTGATCACCTGTCAGAATTTGTTCTTCCGTCAGGATCTGAGATTGCACCAATGTTCTTACTGTCCTTACTCCAGAATCAGAAACATGAGTTGACTCCGTTGTTTGACTTTGGGAAGTTTGAATTGTGAATTGTCTTCATAACAGCAGCATCAGAGGTTTCTCCTTGTAGAATTTTGTCACCACCATCATTTCCAGTATTATCATCATCATCATTATTTCTCAATACTAGATCAGGTGTACATTTTGTCTGACTTACCTTCTCCCCCTTTTTGACATCAGCATTTGACAATATATTCAAAATTAAGGCAAGAGAGGTTTGAATGTCAGTTACCTTTGTATCAAGAGAATCAATCCTTCTGTTGATGGAGGTTTGTTCAGAAACAACAGATTTCACTTGAGATTCCAGTATCCTTAGTTGAAGAACAGTATGCACCTTTGTAAAACTCATAGAAATATTTTCCCTCACCAACTCAGTTGCAGCTTCGACGGAATCAATTTAATGTTTCAGGCTTTTAGATAAAAGAGTTGTAGCCTTCAGATGATTCTTCAAATCTGGATTCTCTATCATCTTCACTGCATCATACGCATGATCCAAGGCATATGGATAGCTGACAGATTCATCAGACCTATACCATTCATTTTCCCATTGATGCCTTTTCAATTGCTCAGCAGGATTATTCTCAGAAGGAATAGAAAAGTCTTGTCTGAAGTCTTTTCCAGTAGAAGCCTTGCCAGCCATGAATGTGCTTGATGAACCAAAATTAGTTCCAAGACTAGATTTTAGAACTCTGGCAAGTTGTTCCTTCTCATCATTATTTTTATCATCACTATCATCAGAATCATCATCATCATCATGAGTAACATCAGGATCAGGAATAGCTATACCTTTCAGTTTATCATGTACTGTGAATCTGTGATAGGATGGTCCATTGGTCTTGATCGTAGTGGTTGAATCAAAATTGGCTCAGCATCAGGAGCAACATTAGCATCAGGATGAACACCGTCAGGATTTTATAAGCTTGCATCAGTATCTGTTACCAATGGTTCTTGTGTAGCATGAGGTTCTGAAGCTGCTTCAACACTTTGAGTTGGAGGTTATTGTGTGCTTCCCTCATTGACAGTGTCCTTGACCAATCTTTCACTAGAAGCTGTAGTTGTGCCTGCATCTTCACTTTGAGAAGATGGTTCTTGTGTGACTGGAATGTTGATGTCTTCACTCTCCCTTTGAGAAAATGGTTCTTGTGGGACCATTCCAATAGCTAAGCCTTCACCCAAACTTTGATTGAGTGGTTCTTGTGTGGCAGGATCTTCAGTCTGAGCTGCTGAATCACTTTGAGATTCAGGTTCTTGTGGGCTAGATCCTTTCAGCTTCTTTTGTCTCTTGTAAACTATCTCTGTTGCTTTCCTTTTCTTCTCCAAGGGATGTGAAAATCCAAGCTTTGAAGAAGTCTCAGCAACCTTCTCCCATGAAATTTCAACAATCTTTGCAGATGGAGAAGCCTTTGCTGGAGAGTCTGAGATAGAGACAACTTTCGTTTTTGTATGAGGAATACCAATATCAGGATTTGCTAGAGCATCGGGAGTAGATGACTCATCAGGATTTGATGTCTGAATATTGGTATCCTTCATTTGCACTTTCAAAGGAATATGATACCTTCTTTTCGATAATGTCCTTTTCTTCTGTGGTTTTGATGATGGTACCACAGCTTCAATAGCAGAGCAACTTCCTTATTCACATTCATTATAGAGGATATAGGTAAATCATCCTCTGAATCAGTTTCATCCCTAGGCACTAACTTCCTTTTAACAGAAACAACCTCAACACCCTTAGCTGCTTTCTTCACCAGGACCCCTTGTACACCCCCTTGTATCTTCTTTTTAGTGAGTGGTGTAGAGGAAAAATCCTTCGAACCTGATTGCCTTCCAAACACATCAGTTCTAGCTGATTTCTTTGATTTTACAACTAAAGTCTTTTGAGAGACATTAGAGGTGGCTGTTGATTGTTTGGACTGTTTAGGTGGTATGCTGAGGTCAGGAACAAGGTGTGATTGGCCTTGCCCCATAGCATGAGAAAGCAATCCATAACAAGTAGGCATTCATTTTGAGTTACACTTCTTGTCTGAACACCTGCATCAGGATCTCCAATGATTAAATCAGGAGTATGACTTGCAGTCCATTTCCTTGCTGATGGTAAGTCATTCCTTGATGTAGATGCTCCCCCTGGATTGGTGTTTTTTTGAATTGATGAATTTGCTTCAGATGAAGCTCCTCCTGAGATGTTGCTATCTACTCCTGATGAATTATCAGGATCATCACTTGAATCAGTATCTGAAGAATTTTGTCCTGATGATTGAGTTGACTCTGAACTTGTAGTCGAATGTTGTTGCTCCCCCTCAACATTTGCACTACTAGATGAATCTCCATTATTTGTATCAACAGAGTTAGCACCATCAGAATTTGATGTATCATTAGGATTTGAAGTGTCATCAAGATTTGATGAACTGGTAGGATCTGATTCAGTTTCTTCAGGTTCCTTGGTAGCTTCATTTTCAAAAATCAGTCTATCGTGTGAGTCTTCATTCAAGCCTATTATCTTTTTATCATCAAAAGATACATGTATTCACTCCATGACAGTCCTTGTCCTCAAATTAAAAACTCTGAAGGCTCTTGATGTAGGATAACCTACGAAAATTCCTTTATCAGCCTTAGTTTCAAATTTTTCTAGCAGTTCAGGATGAGTTCTGAGAACAAAACATTTACAGCCAAACACATGCAGATGCTTCAAACTTGGTTTCTTCTCCTTGAGAGATTGATAAGGAGTAACACCATGTCTGTTTATCAATGTGAGATTTTGAGTATAGCATGCTGTGTTGACTGCTTCTGCCCAGAAATATGTAGGTAACTTAGCTTCTTCCAACATAGTTCTGCCAGCTTCAATAAGAGTTCTATTTTTCCTTTCAACTACTCCATTTTGATGAGGTGTGCCAGGAGCAGAGAATTGTTGAATAATTCCTTTGTATTTGCAGAACTCTTCCATCTTTGAATTCTTAAATTCAGTCCCATTATCACTCCTCAGTATCTTGACTTTGAACTTTGTGGTTGTCTCAATCATCCTCACATGATCCAACAGTATTTCAGGAGTTTCATCTTTTCTGTGCAGAAAATACACACAGGTGAATCTAGAATATTCATCAACAATTACAGTACTTCAAGAGTGTACCTTTTCTTAATGATGGACATAATGTTGACTGGTCCAAATAGATCAAGATGCAGCATGTGATATGGTTCTTCAATAGAGGATTCTGATTTACTCTGGACTGATGTCCTTCTCTGTTTAGCTTTTTGACATGCATCACAGAGTCCATCAGGAGTATACAAAACTTTAGGTAATCCTCTCACTAAATCTTTCTTAACCAACTCATTGATATTGCTGAAGTTGAGATGAGAAAGCTTCTTGTGCCAATTCCAACTTTCATCTACTGATGCTTTACTGATGAGACATGTAGGGGAGTCATCAGTATTTGAGAGAATGTTGGCTTCATAAATGTTACCATGCCTGTAGCCAGTCAGTGTTATCTTTCCTGTTTCTTTGCTGACTACTTCACAATGTGTGGAATAGAAGTTGACATGATAACCTCTGTCAGTGATTTGACTAATAGTCAACAGGTTGTGTTTTAGTCCCTTCACTAGAGCTACTTTTTCAATGATGACATTTTCAATGATTATATTGTCATATCCCAAAGTTTGTCCAATGTTGCCATCTCCATAAGACACAGTTGGGCCAGCTTTTTCCTCATATTCTGATAACAAGGCTTTGTTTCCAGTCATGTGAACAGAACATCCACTATCCATGACTAACACATTTTTTCCTTTTTCCCTGCAATCAGAATAGAAACACACTAGTTAGAACATTTAGGAACCCATACTTGTTGGGTTCCTTTTCCATGCAAATTATTAATTTTAGCAGCAGGAGACTTTAAGACTTTAGCAGTCCTGACAGGATTCACTCCATCAGGATTTGTTTTGTCAGTTTCAGTATTAACAAAAGCATGCTTCACTATGACATTATCAATTCTACCAGACTTTGTACTATGATCAAACTTAGGCAATGGGTCATAAAAGTTATAGTACAAATCATGATAATCTTTACATGTATAAATAGAATGCCATATACTACCACAATGAAAACAGGACTTCTGTGGTTTATAAAATACTGATCTACTCCTGACATCAGAAATAGGAATTTCAGTACTTTTCTTTAAACTCTTTTTACAGTCAATGGCAAGATGATTAGAGTTACCACAGTTAAAACAACATTTTCTAGGTGCATTTGGGATATACTTATAACCATTCTCTTTATTGATCCCAATTTTACCATTCCTGTTTCTCTTAACAGTAGCTTCCTTTTTCTTATCTGTAACCTCACAGATTTTATCCTTAATTTGTTTCTGAGACAGTAAACCTACATTCTTAGTGACTTTACTCAAGACAGGTTTAGACTTAATAACTTTAATATTTTGAACAGAAGTAGATCCCTTTTCAAAAGTTGAATTGGAATCTTTACCAAAAACAAAATTAACAGGAGTAATCTTAGATTTGGTTTTGTCTATAACATGTCTATAGGTTTTTGGACTAACTGTCTCATCAATAACAATTTTCTCCTTAAGTTTCTTATCCTCATCTGACTTATACCCTAGACACTCTTTCCAATTCATAGAGGTATTAATCTCATGAAATTTTCTACCAGAATCTGTCCAGGTTCTGATTTTCTCATTAGCATGCTCAAGTTCCTTTTCAAGGGCAGTACATTTAAGTTTCATCTCTAAATACATGTGTTTAGCATTATCACATTCTATCTGTACTTTTTGCATCAGAGAAAATTCAGCTTCTACATGCTCATTCCTTTTCCTAAGTTCAGACATCTCAGATAAGATTCTAGTATTCTCAGGAGTTTGACTTCTAAAGCTAATATGCAATGACTTTAGAAAACGTCTTAACTCAGAAGCATTATCAGTGTCAAAATCAAAGACAGTATTAAGTACCTTATCATCAGGAATAGCAGTATCATCAGTATTGGCCATCAGTGCATAGTTGACCACCTCAGTATCAGATTCTGAGGAAGAGTCCATCCAGTCCTTGCTTGATGTGATGAGTGCCTTTGTCTTCTTGCACTCAGAAGCAAAGAGACCCATACCATTACACTTGTAGCATCTAACCTTTGACTTGTCAAATTTGCTACCTTTGCTATACTTTTTGATGTTCTTGTCTTTATCTGCATTGAAGATCCTTTTCTGGTAGTTGCCTTGTCTCCTAGCTTTCCTGAACTTCATCCTTTTGAAGTTTCTAACAATCATAGCAACCATCTCTTCAATGTCTGAGTCAGAAGAGTCATCATCAGTATTGGCATCAGGATTGCCATCAGTATCT
Source organism: Heracleum sosnowskyi (assembly GCA_030848705.1). Lineage (NCBI taxonomy): Eukaryota > Viridiplantae > Streptophyta > Magnoliopsida > Apiales > Apiaceae > Heracleum > Heracleum sosnowskyi. Next base: position 49,933,525 of record CM061243.1, on the reverse strand, counting down.
GATGACGAGTCATCATGATCTGACTCAGCTACTCGAGTTTTCCTTTTTGAGACTTCCACAGCTTTTCCTTTTGATTTAGTCTCTGCCTTCAAAGCAATAGATTTTGCCTTGCTGCCTTCCTTATTCTTTCTCTGTTGAACTTCAAGATCATGAGTTCTTAGCATTCCATAGACTTCATCAAGAGATACAGTGTTGAGATCATACTGATGTCTAATGATTGATGTCTGTGTATCCCATTCTTCTGGTAAAGCTCTTAGAAACTTGGTGTTTGAATCTTCAGTTTCATATTCCTTGCCAACTAAAGATAGGTCGTTAAGGAGTGTCAGAAATCTATCATATAAATCAGTTAGGCTCTCATCAGGTCTAGCATCGAATTTTTCATATTCTTGAATCAAGAGAGCCCTTCTGTTCTTCTTGACAGATGCAGATCCCTGACACTGAGTTTCCAATGTATCCCAGATTTCTTTTGCAGCCTTGCATGCAATCACTTTGTTTGACATGACAGCATCAAGACTATTGTGCAGTATATTCTTTATCTTTGGTTCCCTGAGTACATGAGCTTTTTCTTCTGGAGTCCATTCACTTTTAGCCTTGACCACATAATGTTCAGGTACAGTATCTGTTCTTTCTACGAATCTGGTAGGAACATATGGTCCATCATGAATCCTGTCCAAATAGTCAGGATCCATAGCCTCCAGGTACATCAGCATCTTAACCTTCCATGCTGAATATTCTGATTTCTTCAGGATGGGAATTTTCATGCTTTCATACTTTGTTGTCGACATCTTAGATCGTATCTGATTCAAAATTAAATCAGTTTTCTCTGATACCAATTGTTGCCCAGTAATAAACAATTGTAGAAGGGGGGGTTGAATACAATTGTATAAGATTCTCGACTTAAGTAGATATGAATCACAAATATGAAAGAATAATAACAGCTTTATTAAATCTGATATAAAACTGTTACAAAACTCTCTCAAGAAATTCTTGTGTTCTTGAGAGCTGCTAGTTTACAAAAAAAACTCTCTCAAGAAATTCTATGTTCTTGAGAGCTTCTATGCGTTTGATTCTCTCTGAACCAAATCCTAAAACTGTGTTTATATACTACACAGCTTCTCTATCAATGATAAGTCCTAATCAATTACAAAGATTAAAACCTATCCTTAATCGATAGCTTCATTACTACAAACCAGGAACCGACAAGATAAACTTCCTTTTTTAACTAGACTCCAAATATAACTCGAAGTAGGAATCCTGATCATCTTCCAGTCCCGATGATCAAACCTGATCCCAGTCCTGATATTCATTCTGATCCTGACGACCCTGCAATCCTGATGATGTCAGCAATCCTGATCAGTTGAAGTCTAGATCCTGACGATCATTGAATCCTGATCTAACAGAAATATTTGAAAGGGGCTTTCGACTCACCAAATAACACATAATCACTTAATAATCGTAACTTATTAATATTCAAATTATTCCACACAAAATATTTTACACCAAATATATCATTTATATATATAAAAAAAAATCACGGATATTACATCCTTCCCCCCTTAATAGGATTCTGTCCTCAGAATCTAATCGAGGAAACAACTGGGGATACTTCCTTAGCATATTACTCTCTATTTTCCAAATACATTCTCCTACCTTAGAACTTCTCCACATAATTTTAACTAATGCTACAGTCTTATCAACGCGCACATCATACTCAGTTAACCAATCCATTCCTAAGATCACATCAAATTCTCTCAACTTAAAGGGTAACAATTTGACATAAAAAAACGATTTCCTAGAATCTCAACTTCGCAACGGGGACAACATAAACTGACCGATATATGATTTCGGTTAACTATTTCTATGTTCAACACTCCATTTAAAGGTGCCATTAAGCAATTTGAATTACGAGCAAACGTCTCAGAAATAAACGACTTAGTAGCTTCTGAATTCATTAGAAGTGTACATGCTATCACATCAGTGTCACAATCTGCTTCCCACATCGTTATGTTATAAGCTCTGGCTTGCGGCTGATCATTGACAGCTGGAGGTGCCTCTATCGCTCGAATCATGTTTTTCACGGTCACTGGTGCCCTGCAATCCTTAATCATATGACCTGGTTTCTTGCATCGATAAAACACAACGCCTGTCTTGCAGTCCCTAGAATGATGACCCTTCTGGTTGCAGTTAAAACATATAACACTCAGTCTGTGGCATACTCCGGGGTGTCTCTTCCCGCATGTCTTGCATTCTGGCAGTGGAGGTCTGGAAACTACTTGCTGATCGTTGTTGGATGGAACATTGATTGGTCCTGCATCCCTGGTATCTGTCTTCCTGAAATTTGAACCTCTACCCATCTGAAATCCTGGTTTCTTGTTTGAATGACCCTGAAAATCTCCTTGTGGCTGTACCTTATCGGATGCCCCTATCTTTTTTTTCTTATTCTCTTTCTCTCTCATGTATGAATCACTCTCTCCTTCCGCAATCACTGCCTTCTGTACTACGGCTGCATATGTATCTAACTCCAAAACTGCTAACTTACTACGAATCCATGACCTCAGTCCCTGTTGGAACCTCTTGGCCTTCTTCTTCTCCGTATCCACATATGTCGGAACAAACCTAGACAACTCAGTAAACTTGGTCTCATATTGAGAAATAGTCATACTACCCTGCTTTAGTTCTAGAAATTTCAACTCCATCTGATCTTGCATATAGTCAGGAAAATACTTCTCTAAGAACAATTCTGTAAATCTCTCCCACGTAACTAACCCTTCTGGTTCCAAAGCCTTACTAGTTTCCCACCAATAGCTTGCCTCATTTTTCAGAAAATAACTAGCATACTCAGTTTTCTTCTCTCCCGTTACCTCTATCAATGTAAAAGCTTTCTCCATTTCCTTCAACCATGCCTTTGTCTCAACCGGATCAGCGGATCCCTTAAACTCTGGAGGTTTTGCCGCTTGAAAAGATTTAAACGTAACCACGGGTAATACCTGCTGGTGCTGCTGCTGATGCTGTTGTTGCTGATGATGCTGTTGCTGCTGCTGCTGATGTTGTTGCTGCTGTAGCAACTGCTGTTGAATCTGTTGTTGTTGTTGTGCTAACGCAGTAGTTTGTTGAGTAAGGGTGTTCAAAAGTTGTATTACAACCGGATCTAAATGACCCGTCGGGGGTGTATTCTGTTGACCTTCTCGGTCAGCGGAACTATTTGCACGTGTGTTGCGTCTAGGTGGCATATTGCTGATGAATAAACAATAACTGATTTAATCAAACCATTTATAAATGAAAAAGATCGTTGTTAGAATCAAGGATTACGAATCGCCAAATGGTACCGCGACGGTTACAAGTCTTCACATATATATGAAAAAAAACAATTGTGGCAATAAGTAGAATGGCAATCATGATGTTGACGTAAAATGACAAAGAAAGAATGACTGTTCTGCAAAGGTAGTGATCATATATAATAAGATTCGATACAAGCGTAGAATGCTTTCAAAAGTAAAATATGTTATAGCTGAACTATAACTGCCGATCAACAGTACAACAACAAAAATACAACAACAATCCAAGGCGATATTATAAGCCTGGTGCACTGCTGATAGTATACTATGCATCTATGTACTCTTCTGACTAGAATCCATCCACTCCCATAACATCCCATCTAATCTACTCCTGCTCACGGATCATCGTCTCTAATCTCCCATAGTGCTGGTCCGGCAATCTCCCCAATCTCTCTCATCGCATAGTCCAAAATCTCTCTCATTCCTGCTGTAGTCTCTCCCTCTCTGCTAGTAGCTATTCCATGCAATCTCGTCTCTACCAATGTCCTCATAACTCTAAGTCTCATCCGTGTATCAACTATCTGATCTCTGAATCTATCTCTATCTCTGGCTACAACTGCCTCTGATGAACGCATCTCACGCATCTCTTACACTTGTCTATGAAAGTAATCTCTCTCCTCTCTCATCCTCTGATAATGGTGATGTGGAACTGGTGGATCAGTGATCTGGAACATAGGTCCGGAAACTGAAGCCTGAGATCGCAGTGCTGCGGGTATGCGTCGAAGTGGAACGGGACAAGGTATAGAATCCCTCCTGACCATTGTAGGTCCAGTCTGAGGTCGCGTCGGTCGCGATGGTCCTGCTCTCTCATCTGGTACAAGTTTCTCCTCTACCGGGTGCTCTGACGGATCTGAATCTGAACTAGAGCTAGGTGGCTGCAATTATAACCATACTCGATTACTACGCATAATATCTTAAACCGACCTTCTATGACCACTAGGTGAATTCCTAACCCTCTATGTTATCCTGGACCCTAAATCCTAACTTGTTTCATATGCCATAACTTGTTGCTCTGATACCAACCTGTGACGACCTCCAAACCCGGGGTACAGGTTTGGGGAGTCACTCGACCAACGAAACTCAACATACCTGAATATAACACATGCATAATATAATAATAACACAAAATACCCCTTATCCAAGACCGCATCCAGATTATGGCATTGAACACAAGCTTCTACAATCTTTTTATTAATACAAACCAGTTTTATCAGAGTTATTACATCACAACTTAAGTCCAGAGCTAGACATCTAGTCTAACAAAACAAAACAAACAGCTACCCTGCCAAGGACAATCACTCGAGGAGCTCTCCTAGCTGCCGGTGAACTATCTGCCATGCTGTGCTGACTCATACTCTCGCTTCACTGGAATAGGGTTATAAAACAACAAGCAAGAGTGAGCCAAAAGTGCTCAGCAAACATCATATATATATTCAATGCAGTTTCATAACGAAAAGGAATCACAAGAATTTGAATCAATGCACAATGCATGATTATATCAACCTCTTCTGAAGAAAACAGATTAGAATTGGATTTTTATTTATCTCATTCAAATCAAAGGTTGAGCTGCTGGCCAGCCACGCATCAACCTCGGACCTGCTTATAGCAAAGCCCTCCACTGGATCCTTGGCCATCCTGGCCATAATTATCATCGACCAAAAATTTGGTCCGACCATTTCTGGTCTATTTTTCAAAACATTTCCAATTCTATCATAACATATAAGCAATACATGCTTCAATAATAATCACAATCAAGAATAAAATAGTATGACAATATCAAGAGCTTCATCTGACAATCAATCACAACGAGGGTGAAATGACAATAGCAAAAGAGTTTCATCTGACAATCAATCACAACGAGGGTGAAATGACAATAGCAGAAGAGTTTCATCTGACAATCAATCACAACGAGAGTGAAATGACAATAGCAAAAGAGTTTCATCTGACAATCAATCACAACGAGGGTGAAATGACAATAGCAAAAGAGTTTCATCTGACAATCAATCACAACGAGGGTGAAATGACAATAGCAAAAGAGTTTCATCTGACAATCAATCACAACGAGGGTGAAATAGTATGATAAATTGCAAAAGAGCTTCAACTGATCAAGATCAAGTAAGGTCCGTGAACCAAGTTCGGAATGGTTTCAAAGAAGCAACACATCCGTCTCAAGAAATATCAAGGTTATAATATACACAAGTGAATCGAAGGCGAGGATTCTCAATATTCAACAAGATTGTGGATAATCAAAGGAATCAGGAATTTTTCATGGAAACAATATTATTGGTTTAGATACAGGATAAGAATCGAATCATTGGGGTTGGTTTGATAACAAAATACATATAATAACTCAGAGTAAGATTACTCAAGGATTTGTGAAAGAAATAGACACTTGCCTGGTTCGACGTAGTCAAATTCTATCGTTGATACTCTACCTTCTCCTTTCCCATGCTTCGGGAACTCGATTCTATAATACATAACTCATATTAGTACATCTCATCATTTATTCTATCCTCAATATACACTCGTAATCATTGTATAAGTCTAAACAGCCTATCGGGCCACTTCCGATATTTATCGAACGCCCGACCTATTTTTCCGATAAGCAAACTCAATCACAAATCTTTATATAAAACATTTACGGACACTAAACACATTATTCCACTTTATATAAACCATAGAGCACTTATAAATATTTTTAAAACAATATCCGAGGCTTATTTGAATATAAATAAGTCGCAAACAAATGTTTAAATCAAAAATCGGATTTTTAAATCCAATATAAGTATTTAATTGCAAGTAAATCAATTAATAAAATTAATTGACACTCTCTAAATGCTCAAACTATTTTTAAATAATAAAACAGGTTTGAAAATAATTAAACTGAATTTTTAATTAATTAAATCTAATTAATAATTAATTTTCAAGAATTAACTGATTAAAAGAATTAATCAATCAATTAAATAAACTAATTACTAATTAAAAATAATCAAAATAATTAATTTTAATCAATTTTCGAATTTAAAATAATAAATATAATTTTCCAGAATTTTTCTGAATTAAAAATATATTTTTATAAATAAAATATGAATTTTTAAAGATTTTAAACTATTTTCGAATTAATTTTAAAAAAATAAAATTCAAAAACAGTTTTCTGAAAATAATTTAGGGTTTCGAAGATTGAAACCGGGTCGAAAATTCGGGTAAACGGGTCGGGAAAAACGAATCCGGGTCACCAAGAACAACCCGCCGGAATCTGGGTTTTCCAGAATCCGGTCGGCGTCCGGTGGCCAGAATCCTTCGTTTCCAATCAAACACACACCAAACCAGAGGGCTTTTGTTCGCCTTTTCAAAACAAACACAACCAACATACATACAATCCCGAACTATGCCGGAATCGATCACAAAACTCGGTCAAAGAAAACCTGCGGCAACAACTCCGGCCGGAAACACGATCTCTCTTATTTCTACATGAAACTCAACGTTTAATATGTTAAAATGAAGCTTACAACACATACAATCAAAGCCCTCTACCAGAATTCATGTCAGATCATCAACAAGAACGGACAAATCAAAAGAAAAATTAGGGCAAAAACCCTAGAATCGAATTCATCAAAATTGGACATAAACGTGAAATTAAAGCATGGATTCCTGCTAATTAGAACCCTAGGAACATGTTAGAAGCAATCAATTGAACGTAGAATCAACAGAATGAAAATCCCCAAATCGAACATAAACCCTAATTTTAATTCGAAATTTGAAAATTTCATAATAAATCGAAAAATTACCAGATGATGAGGTTAGAAGATTCTGAAACTAGAGCTCAAGATCTTTGATTTGAGTACTTGAACTTTTGATTTGGATTTCAATAACACCTTCAAAAGTTGGTTTGATTATTCAAGAACACGAAGAACACGGTTCGGGAATTTTGTATTTTTGTATATTTGTAATATGGATTATATGAGGTATAATGTATGATTCTCCTTTTTATACTTAGTGAAAAATAATACCCTAAACGACATTTTTGGATCGATATAGATCCACTGGATCGTTTTAAAACCCTAATTAGGTTAAAACACGTTTTACGAAAAGATAATCATCTACAAAGACTGATAATTATCAAAATCAATACATATCATTATATAACTAATGCTCAAGAATACTGGGGCTATAACAGATGAAATATTGATATAAACGACATATCCGTCACCCTGGACAATTAGAATTTGGAACAATTTTTCCCTATTTGAACAAAACGAATTATACTGACAAGATCAATTAGATAGGGATGAAATGATACGAATAGTTCTTTCGATAACGATTCGAATACGAAAGACGAAGGGATAATGACGATGTACAAAATTTCAACGGGACCCTTGAATTTTCAAAACGGGGCTCAAAATTGAATAAGATTTCAAATGACGAAATATTTGAAAGGGGCTTTCGACTCACCAAATAACACATAATCACTTAATAATCGTAACTTATTAATATTCAAATTATTCCACACGAAATATTTTACACCAAATATATCATTTATATATATAAAATAAAAATAAAAATAAAAAAATTCACGGATATTACAAAAACTAGAGAGAACTCTGAATCCTTGGTATTTGAAAATCTATCAGGAGATCTCTCTAACATTGAAGAAGAACCTGAAGTTGTTCCTGGTGATAATAATAATGATAATGATAATGATTCTGGACCAAGTGGTGACAGTGGTGGAGATCCTCAAACTACTACAGGATCCACTAGTCAATCAATAGAGTCAACAGATCATACCAGCAACAACTTAGGGGGAGCAGGAGAAGGATCAACTAGTCACACTCCACAACATTTTGAACAAGGAGAATCATCAAGATCACATCTGCCAAGACAAATGGTATGGAATAGAGATCATCCCTTTCACTTGATCATTGGTGATCCGGACACAGGAGTGAGAACTAGGAGGACATCACAAAATGAATGTCACTATTCTGGGTTTCTTTCAGAAACAGAACCTAAGAAAGTTGAAGATGCCCTAGATGATCCAGATTGGGTGATTGCAATGCAAGATGAACTCAATCAGTTTGAAAGGCAGAAAGTTTGGAAGCTGGTACCCAGGCCTAAAGGAAAATCTGTTATAGGAATAAGATGGGTATTCAGAAATAAGTTGGATGAAGATGGCATTGTAACGAGAAACAAAGTCAGACTGGTTGCTAAAGGTTACTCTCAAGAAGAGGGTATAGATTATGATGAGACCATCAGGATGTTTCTGGCATTCGCAGCACATTCCAATTACAAAGTATATCAAATGGATGTGAAGAGTGCTTTTCTGAATGGGGAGCTAGAAGAAGAAGTGTATGTGGAACAACCTCCAGGGTTTGAGGATTCAAAACTGGCAGACTTTGTGTACTTTCTATTCAAAGCTCTCTATGGACTCAAACAAGCTCCAAGGACATGGTATGACACTCTCTCTGAATTTTTACTTGAAAATAACTTTACAAGAGGTGTCGTAGATAAAACTCTCTTTTACAATAAGCACAAAAATGATTTGATATTGGTGCAAGTATATGTTGATGACATAATATTTGGCTCTACTAATGATGATCTATGCAAGAGATTTGCTAAGTTAATGCAGAGTCGATATGAAATGAGCATGATGGGTGAATTGTCATTCTTTCTTGGACTACAAGTGTATCAAAGGCTAGATGGAATATTCATTTGCCAGTCCAAGTACATTATAGATCTTCTGAAGAAGTATCAAATGGAAGACTCATCTACAGCAAAGACTCCAATGCCAACTACCACTAAGCTTGATAAGGATGAAACTGGTAAGAAGGTTGACATCACAAGCTACAGAGGTATGATAGGTTCCTTACTATATCTCACTACAAATAGACCAGATATAATGTTTGCAACATGCTTGTGTGCTAGGTTTCAGTCTGATCCCAAAGAATCTCATCTAATAGCTGTTAAGCGAATATTTAGATATCTTAAGGGAACCCCAAATCTTGGAATTTGGTACCCTAAAGATACATGATTTGATCTCATTGGATATACAGACTCAGATTTTGCAGGTTGTAAGATTGATCGGAAGAGTACTTCAGGAAGCTGTCAGTTTCTTGGAAGAAGGTTAGTTTCTTGGTATAGCAAGAAGCAGCACTCAGTGTCCACATCAACAGCTGAAGCTGAATACATAGCTGCTGGTAGCTGTTGTGCTCAAATCTTGTGGATGAGGAACCAACTCCGTGACTATGGACTTTTGTTGACTAAGATTCCAATATTCTGCGAAAACACAAGTGCCATAGCAATCTCCAACAACCCAGTGCAACACTCGAGGACAAAGCACATCGACATCAGGTATCATTTTATCCGAGAGCATGTCACGAATGGAACTGTGGAGTTACATTTTGTACCCACAGAGGAACAAATTGCAGACATCTTCACTAAACCGCTTGATGAATCCACTTTTTCTAAGCTGGTTGGTGAACTTGGGATGTTAAATCTTTCTAATTGATTTTGATTAGGAGTCAGTAACTGCAAGGTAGTCCTAGTAAATACATGAGTTTAAAAATTTCTATATCCTTAGGACTCTAGAATTTATTTTCAGGAGCAATTCTCGTAAGTTAGAATTACTGTACTAATTTTATGTCATATTTATGGATGATATATCTTCTGGCATTTAACTAGTTAATAATTCTAAAATTATTTAGGTGCTAACATTTGTTCTAAATATTTAAGCATCTATTTAATTTGAATTAATTTACTTTGTTTTAAACATTGTAGATTAATGCAGCATAATTTATTGGATTCTAATTGGTTAATATCATTTAATGATATTTAGTCGATTTTATTCTAAGAAAATTGTGAATTTTCTGTTGGCTTTGATTTTGGTAAATTTGTTAATATTAAACAGATTCTAAGTTGACAGAAAATAAAAAATGTTTGATTTTTAAGACAAGAACAGGTTTTAAAAATAAACAGGAAGCAAAAATATATCGAATTAGGAAATTCGATAGTTTTTCTAAGTATTGGAAAAAATCTATCGAAATCAATTTTTGATAGTTTTTGGAAAAGAAAAGAAAACTATCGAAGGGATTTCTCGATAGTTTTTGAAATTGAAGTGGAAATCTATTGAAAGGATTTAATTTTTTCAATATTTAAAATCCTTGATGGTTTTTGCAAAGGAAATTGAAATCTATCGAAGAGAATTTAAATTTATCAATACTTAGAATTCTCGATAGTTTTCAGAAAGGGTTCGATAGCTTTTTGTTTTTAAAAAGAAAATTCTTTCGATGGTTTTTGAAAGAGTCTGTTTGAATTCTGAATTTTAACCACTTCGATAGAAAACTATCGAAGTGTGAATGACTTTTTTGCCCCTCAATAAAAACCATCGATGGGTGTTTTTAAAAATCTATCGAACGTTAATTAACTAAAATACTCTTACAGTGCCTGGTGTATAAAACGTCCCCTTAGTTATTTTTCTTCATTATTCTAAGAACTAAGAGTTTTATATACTTACAAGAATAGATACAAACACAACACCGTCTCCATCGATAGTTTCTTCAGTTTTAATCGATTAAACGTGACAAAAACTATCATTTACCACAGTGATTTCATTTTTACTGTGAACTTACTGATTAGGTTGAGTTTTTGATCTAAGTCTTCAAATGAAACTATCAAATTTGATATTGTGGATCTTAATCTTATTGTTAACAGTGTTGATACTAAGAAATCGATTGTAAATAATTGATTTCTAAGTTTAAGTCTTAATTCGAAAGTTTAACAATTAGGGTTCTTGATTTAGGTGATTCGAGTTTGTGAAATTTAGTAAAAAAGGGTATTTTAAAACTTGATTAATTAGAAATAATTAGCTAAACTAGTTTTGGTTTAAATTTAAATTTTCTAGAATCTTTGAAAATATAATGGCCGGAGAATTTATCGTAACCAAGACTAATCGTGTCTCTTTTCAAAATGTGCAATCCATTGCGAACTTACAGTTTCGTGCATGGGCACAATTCTTGAATACACGTTCTTTCGTGGCATACGCTTTAAGTACTCATGCGGTCCTTTGTATTGATCAATTGACTGTACTGTACACATCAGCCACTGACACATCGGAGAACAATATATCTTCTTTCAGTTTTGTTGTGCCAGGGGGCAGAACAAGATTTAAACAGAATATTACATTTTCCTACAGAAAACCTTGTTCCTGATCCCAATACTGAAGAAATACATGCTTTCTTCACTCTCATTAGAAGTCAACAACCAAACTTCTTTGTGGGAGAGTTTTTAAAGCATTACCTGACAAAGCCATGGAATTTCTTCTTTCACACCTTAATCCATGTTTTTACTGCAAAGCTTACAAATCTGCATGGTATTCCTCTGTTTCTTCATAAACTAGGGTTTTCTATTGCTAACAATAAGCATATAAAAATTGGAAGGCTTGTGATTGATCAAATGATTCTGTGCATGGGAACACTGGAAGAAAGAACATGCATGGTTGATGTGCTTTGTTTTTATCCAAGGTTCCTACAGCTAATTCTTAATGATGTGTTAATAGCTGAAGAACGGGACATTTTTGAAGGTGAGGAGACCATGGATTGTATGAAGATGAAGAGCAATGCTATAACGGCTCTTATCAAGAAGAACCATCTTCCAGGGGTGCCTACTGTTCTCACTGAATATCTAAGAACGGTACCCCTACCACTTCTACCCCCAGGAGAACAGGTAAATGAAGGTAATATTCCTGAACCTGTTGTGGCTCCACAACCTGAACCTATGGATGTTGATCCAGAGCCCTCGGTGGCCATAGAGCCTTTGGACGAGCCAAATGAAACCATAAACGAACCTCCTACCCCTACTATACCACAAAAATCCTTGAGTGTAGAGGGAGATAGTGCCTTAGCAGCACTACATAAGGAGATACGCCCTTCAACAATAGCTCTGCCTTCCTCTAAAAGGAGAAGAATAGAAATCGAGGCAACTGTTGAAACTTCATTTCAATCATCCAAAGATCCCTTCACTGATTTTTTTGATGTTGATTGGGAAACACTTACCAAAGCAATATCTGAACCAATAGCTCAATCAACTAAGGAAGAATTGACGGAAGCAACTGGTGTTCCGACCATATTACGGTCAGGATCACTGGTTGAAGGTTCTGAATTGAACCAAGAGTCTTCACAGACGTCGAGAGAAGGTTCTGACCTAAATGCAAAATCTAAAAGGTCATTGCCTAGCTCCCCAGATGGAACATATCTGGATCCTGCGGGTACAGGGTCTGACGTAGGTTTAGATCAGCAACTCGGTGACAATGAATCAATTTTAATTAAGGAGTTAACTGAGGAAAAGTCTTCACAGAGTTTAGAGGAAGTTTCAGGATCTCTGCTATTAATAGAGCCTGATTCTAGCCTCCTAGAGATTCAAACTCTAGATCCTACAAAGGATACATCATCTAAGGATGATCAGCAACTTGGTATATCCAAGGACGGGGACTTGCGAAGCCCCATTGCACCACCGGTGACCTCCTTAAGAATGGCTACGGTCATTTCTGATGCAGGTACAACTAGCAAGACGGGAATGAGTGAAACAAAAACACTATCACCTGGCCTGAGTGGGAAAGGAAAAATGAGTGAAACACCAACAGAAACGTTGAGTGAACACCCATAGCCAAATGTGAGGAGTGACACCCAAACCCAAACACAAATAGATGATTTGCTACAACCTACAGATAGAGAGCTACATGTTCAATCCACTCTCAAGGAGATGACAGTTCATGATCGTCAAGGAAATCCACTATTCAAAGTCCCACTGCGACCTTCCTTTGACCAAGGGATCTCCTCCGGTCCAGTTGATGCTTCTTTAACTACTATTCAAAAGAAGATTGACTTGGCTGCAGCTGATTCCAGAAGAACCTACAGGGTCTTAGGCAGTGCATCTGGCAATATAACAGGTACTAAACAAGCAGTGGACTCCCTGAAGAAGAAGCTATGGAGGAACTGGTCGAATTGAGAGCAGACGTCAAGGAATTAAGAGATGGTTTTGTGAATGAAGTGCATGTCTTACAACAAGGACAAGAAGCTTTAAGTGAAGACGTTCTGGTTATCCGGGATGGTCAAGCAAGGGTCAAGGATGCAATGAATACGCTGTCAAGAGTGGAGTCTCGCCTCAACAAGAGATTGGATAGAATCGAGCAGACTACCAACTCAAGACTGAATGGCATTGACCTGAAGCTAGCTTCTATCGAAGAAATGAACAAGGACATTGCTCTATTCATGGAGAACCAAAGTGACGGAGTACAGTCCATCTGGAATATGTTGAGAAACCAACAACCTGGTCCTTCAACAACCTATTATGGTGAGGATGAATTCGTGGAGGATTCCTCAACTAAGGGGGAGAAAGATGGATGGGCGGCATGGGAATGATGGGGGAAATGGGAAACTAATGAAAACACTACAACCACTATTCCAGTTAGACAATACTGGATTGAAGATCTAGTAAGGGAAGAAGAAAGTGAAGAGGGATTTGAGGTCATGCATGAGCAACTACAGGAAGAGCATGAACCGTATTATCCAGAGCCAATAGAACATCCTATCTTGGATGATGATATGGAAGAAGCAAATCCTTTATCACTTGAACAAGAAGCTGCCTTGGAAATATTGAAAGCTGATAAAGCAGAAAGAGATGCCAGGCAAGCTGAGAAGGAAACTCACAAAGCAGTTCTGAGGAGTGAGAAGCTAAAAAGATTCAAGATGTATAGTGAAGCAAGGAAGAAGAAAATTATTGATTTGGCACAGAAACAAGGAAAAGAATGGGAGGTAGCTTACAACACTTTCTGCGGAGTTGAAGACGGTTTAGAAGTCAACGACAATGCTGAGGTGGAAGTTATTATTCAAGATATAAGGAGTGCAAATCAAGAAAATGATACTTACTTCACTGCATTGAGACATTCTCTGATCTTTCTGAAAGCTGGGGTTAAAGCAAATGGTGCCTGGAACATACTGATCAATTTTATTGACAAAGGTACATTTGTGATTTCAACTAAGTTTTTCGAACAGAGAACATATACAGAACTGCAGGTGATGCTCATCAAGATCCAGAGAACCACAAAGCTAAAGGAACTGCTCTGTGAGCATGTTAAGGAAATCTTGATGAAGGTCAGTCCAGAGATTACTGAAGATCCTCCTATGGTGAGATTCATGACGAATGACTTGTTCAGAATCTGCTATCTGACGGAGGACAAACTGAAAGATTACCCAAATAACTATCTGATATCAGTTGAGAAGTATCTTAGATCCACTGGATTCACATCTACGGATAAGGACAAAGCAGCAGACACTCTAAGAAGATATCTGATGGAGAATGTTCCCTATTATAGGAAGAGAGTGGAGAAAGGATTGGAAGTGCATCCCAGACTGCCAAACATGCCAAAGCTAAACAAGAAAGATGTTAATATTGCATGGTTGTGGGCTGGAGTGGGTCAAGAGGTTGAGTATATCGGAAGACACATCAAAGGAGCAATCCGTAAACCTGGAGAACCACTGCACTATCCATCTGTGATTGATTATCAAGCTGCTAACTCCAATCCGGTAGTTGAAGAAGGTGAGATTGAGATGGACTGAAGAATTGAAGCAAAGAACAGAAGAACAATTTGCTCAGACTAGAGGAGCAACTTCATTGTAAAAAGTTTTAATGTTCTTTGAATTTTGAAATCTGGAAATGTATATATTTAATCCAGAATGCATTTAATATTATTAATCTGTCTTACTTTAATTAGTTTCATGTTTCCTTAGTTAGTTGAGTTATCCTCGAGGTATTTGTTTGTCTAACTCTAACAATCAAATATGGGGAGATTGTAAAGCATAATGTAACATCAGATGTAACAGAGATAACTACAACTCAACAAAGGACAAGACAGACAATAATATTAACAGAAGCACATGAATCCAGAAGTAAAGAAGAAAAGGTAAACTCAAAAAATCAAAATATGGTATGTATTCTTGAAGTCCGTAAACAGGTCACGGAAAGAAGTTCATTAAAATGTTCAAGCCTTTGTGACAAATAAAGAAACAAGACTTTCAAGACTATAGAAGTATTTGAATGATTAAGAGTTAGTACCATAGGATTCCAGTGATTTATTTGAAGCAACCAGAACGACAAAGGACTTATCAACATCATTGAATTGAAGACATGGAAGTATTGATCAAGTGTTAGTCATCTGTGAACCAGACCAGTTGCACCAGTTGTCAGCACCTAAAAAATCAAGATGTTTATCGTCTCGGAAGAAGTTGATTTAAGTCTAAATCTAAAACATCCTGAAAGTCAAAAGAATATTACAAGGTATGTTTAGGTTTAAATGGATACAATTTGCTTGTTGTAAAAGAAGTGAATCTTCAAGGGTCAAACTGCATAAGGAAAACATTCGATAGTTTTCTTTTAAGAAAAACTATCGAAATTGATCAAGTGGATTTGGATGAAAAACCATCGAAGAAGTAATTCTTCATTCGATAGATTTTATTTAAAATCTATCGAAGGAAGAATTAATTAAATCCTTCGATAGTTTTTAAAAGAATGAGCAGGTGAAATTTGTATGACTTTGTCAGGTTGATGAAATCTTGAACGGCCAGGATTCTTCCTAAAAAGGCTTTGATAGTTTTCAAGTCTACAATTGGAAGAGTGAAGACAATGTCTTCTTCAGTTAGGTTTTACACAGAAGTATTTACGAAGAGAGAAGTTTGAGCCAGAGAATCACAGAGAAATTAATATTGCTCAGAATTCTATCAGTGTATTGATTTTGTGTAACCTTGAACTCATTGAAGCTAATCTACGGATTAGAATTGTAGCACCCCTCGCGGTTTATATTTATAAAATGATATATTCCCCGACTCGTGTTTTTATTTGGTGCATTTGATTTCGTATTAGAACTGACATAATTATCCGCGAACGAAATTAAATAATTTGTGAGTATCGTATTCAACCCCCCCCCCCTTCTACGATACTTTGGAGCTAACAAACCTGAATTCTGAGACATTTACTCATCCTGATCCAGCCTATCAAGTCTTGGCTGGACAGGGCAATGTGGAGGAAGAAAGGATGTTGCATTTGGTACACACTACTGAATCAATGTCTGGGGCAAAAGAAGCAATCACTAATCTACCTACATGAGCTGGTGAAGATTTTGAGTATGATGAAGACTCTGAAGACCTGGTAGAAGACTCGGATGGTGGTGAAAGAGGTGATGAAGGCCCTTCCACCTCAAGAAGCACACCAGGTTGGTTGTTTGACACATAAGCCAAATCTGATGCAATCAACCTGGTGATCTTAAAGAATATCAAAAAGCTTCCACTAAGTTTCAATCAGCTAATCCATCCAAGAAGCTCATCTTGTCCAAGTTCATAACAAACCTCCAATTACAGAAGATGCAACTTCTACATCAAAGGACACAGACAGATGAGGTCAAGGAAATCATTGACAATGTCAAGGACAGCATCAACAAGAGACTTGATACTGTATTCCCCCTCTCCACCATCAGGACTATTCAAAGAAGAGTTGTTGAAGAAAACACTCTATCTAAGAGTGTGGAATCTCTATAAAAGAGGGTGGATAAAATGGAGGCGAAGCTAGATCTCTTCCTGGAGCAACAAAAACTGCAGACACAGTTCCTCCAACAATTGCTGCAGGCCCCTGGTGCTACTCAAACCCTTGATGATAACAAAAAGGGGGGAGAATACACTAGTGGTCTCTGAACTAGCTAGGTTGGAAGCACCTACTGAGGGGGAGATTCCAGAAGTAGCTAATCCAAGTGAATTTCAATTCACTATGGTCCCTCCAGACTCAATCAAACCAGGAGAATTGGATTTCTCTGGTCTAAGTGAAGAGGAGGTGCTTACAAGGCAAAAGGAGATATCTAAAGCCAATGAAGCCATAGAGAAAAGAATTCTCAACACATAAAGGTTGATCAAAGAATCAATCTTTAAAGTTGTGACTTCAACTCCCTTCACAACTACAGAGCCTGCCACTACTACTAAAATTCTCAAAGTTCTTACTCCTGAGATTGAGCTCCCAGAAAGTTTATATGATGTTGAGCCATCTCTCTACAAGGAGTGTGAAGGCATATGGAGTGGTAGGTTTGGTTCTCCAACCAAGAAGCATGGCAAGAATAAACTCCAAGTGGATTTTCCACTTCCCAAGCCAGATGCTAAGAAACTCTTGGGTAAAGACATCAAGGCATTCAAGGAGACCAGGGATGTGAAATCCAGAGAGGGGATGGCTGTGATCATCAGGAATGGAAAGACAATTCACATAACAATCAGCTATCCCAGGTTTGTTGAAGCTAAAAGGGAGGAGGTAGCTAGACTTGCAAGAGAAGCCAATCCAGAGGGATATGAGTCTACTCCTGATAAGCAGGCTAGACTAGCCAGTGAGTTGATGGAGGAGCTAGATGTAATAACCCCAAATTTTGGACTTAGTTAAAAAAAATTATTTGATGAATAGTAAAATCCTGATGAATAGTATTTTTTGTCGTTTAGAAAATTTTCAGACCACCCTATGTACGAGTCGGGATAATGAACTTTCGAAGTCGTATTAGTGATCTACTATGAAAATGAAGGAATGCAAAAGCTGTCAGAATCAGAAGAATAGCATTTTCTGTTTTCTCCGAAATTTCACCTATTGCTGATGGATTAATCATTATTTAAATAGATTGGAGGATTTTAAATTATCTATTCCATGGATATGGATTTAGTAAAGGTATCAAGATACAAGAACGTTTACGGTAAACTACTTCGATAGAACACTTAAGAAATCCTTGCGAGCGTTCAACGGGATTGAAGCGGTAACAGAAAAAGGCGACACAAATGAGAGTATATAAATCACATTTATATCCCAAGATTCAAGCTCGAACCATTTTAATTAAGTATTCGATTGTTAGGACGAATAGTGAATAGTTACTATTCACTGCGAGAATCGCGTAGAGTTTTATTCGCTCTTTTTAGGAAATATTTTCGAATCGTTTCAAGAGAAACAAAAACAAGGATGAATAGTAACATTGATGAATAGTACTTCAAGGTGAATAGTAAAATTTTATAGTCTCCGATTGATCCTATATTTCAGCGGAAGTTCAGGAATAATAAACAGTTACTAATCGCGTAGTCAGAAATCGCAAACGAAAACGAGAATCGAAAATCCGTTCGAAGGAGCAACCTTGGACATATTATAACTTAGGAAATAAAGAATAAGATATGTATTAAAATAAAAAGGGAAAGAAAGGAAGTGGTGGAAGAAGTGTGTTAAAGAAGCTTGTAAGCTTAACCAAACTTGAGGGGCTAACTTGCATTTTGTTAAAACAAAATATCTACCATTTACCACACCTCCACCACACATTACACACACAAAAGGGAGCAGCCCCTCACCCCCATTTCTTGATGAAAAAAATGAATGGAAGAAGAAGAAGAAGATGGAATTCTTGCTTGCTTGTTTCTCGCGTTCTACCACTCGAATCGAAGCCCTTTCCAAGCTCTTCGCATCTAAGGTAACATCTCCAACACCCACCATCTCTAGCATGATCTTTTATTGAGTTTAAGAAGATGATGCATAGTGTTTTGTTGAGTTTTATGTTTATAATTGAAAGATGGAAGCATGAATGTATTGTTAAGGTCATAAGTAAGTGGATTATGTAGTTTGTTTAGTTGTTGGATGAGTTGTGGATGGATTTTGAATGTGATACCAACTGGTTTGGCTCGGTTTGAGGTTGATATTGGACTTTAAGTGTTTTTATTGATGTGTATGATGATTGGTGGTGAATTGGAATGAGATTTGAATCTCGGAAATGTTAATTTTTAAACCGACGTAATGCCCGATTTTTGGTAACACTAAAAACTGCCTAGAATCCGAAAACCTAACTGCCTATTTTGGTTCAATGATGAACATGAGTGTGTATATCTTTGTTTCTAGTTTACGTGAGCGCAAGAATCATGTCATTACGATTTACAGTTTAGGAGAAACATGTGTTTTAGTGTAAGGCGTTCGTAAAACCAAACCGTGCCACTTAGTCAAATTTGAGGCTATGATCGAACCACTTAGTGGTCATAATAAAATGTGAAAATTTGTGATAACATGATAGGTATGTTTAGGAAGACCATCGAAAAGATTTCGTGTTAAAAGGATTAAATCTCAATTTTATAAAAATGCGTGAGCGAGCATGCTCGAGTAGAAGTTCTTAAGGAGTTAACTTGAAAATGGACTTTGTACTTGAGATAGTATATACTTAGTATGGTGAAAGCGTTTAAGTTATTAATCTTGAACCTTGTGTTGATTCTAGATTACTAGACCAACCTGAGACTTATTGCTACTTCGGGATTTCCAGGCAAGTTTACTAAAACCTTACTCTATTGTTCAGAGTAGGTATATTTTCAAATGTATAATACTTGGTTATTCAAATGTTATGTGTACTCTTTGTTCCAAGTATCGTGCAAGTTTCTCAAAACCCGAAGCTCTAGCATTCGACTATATTTTTTAAACTGTTGTTGTTGTGATATGACTGCTACAAATACACGAACTGTTTTACTTATCGTATAAGCTTTCAAATGCTGAACGGTTGTTCAAATGCTATTTATCGATATAGATATAAACTGGAGTACACGAGTGTTATGGAATGAAAAGTAGATTTAGATGTTGACGGCTGTATTCAATGAATGATGGTGGACAATCGTGTCTTTATGGCTGCTCTCGTGGTTCGTGACTAAACAGGTCCTCACAAGATGCCTACGTATCTCTGTTATGTAGAGAATCAAGCCAAAAAACGTAGTTCTAGAATGAAGGACGAGGGTCCTTATATAGGCGTCAGGAGCCTTGCATTTAGAGTAGAAGAAGGTGACTTGGGGGCCAAGTAGCCTTCTTAGATCAGGATTGTGAATCCTATTTCGTAGGAGGCTGACTCCTAGTTGATTTGTGTATCTTGATTGCTGATTCTTGAAGAATTTAATATGCTTTGGACTTATTTAATGAGCTGGTAATTTCCCTTATTTATTAATTACGAAATTAATAAATGATTAGGGTTTCGGGCCTTTTTATCGGGCCTAATTCTTGGACCGAACTAGGTCTAATTAATATATCATTAATTACATATCTAGGGTTATTTTTAGCCCATATCATTTGCCCCCCAATTTCTAGGAAAACTTTTCAAGTTTTCGTAGAAATTATATTGACCTTTTTCGAGATTCGGGGTCTTTTTATCCTTTACCTAGGACTTTATTTACACCAGTGTTTCACAAGTATCGCCTTATTGCAAAGTGTGGAGCGACCTACACATTTACGACGATTGTTGCCTTATTCGAGGCTAATTTGACATTTATATGAAATATTCCTAATATTTAAGAAATTTCCATGTACCCACAGGTATTTTTAATAATTATTCCAAATATTTTAGGAATTTGCATGTACCCACAGGTATTTTTAATAATTATTCCTAATATTTTAGGAATTTGCATGTACCCACAGGTATTTTTAATAATTATTCCTAATATCTTAGGAATTTGCATGTACCCACAGGTATTTTTAATAATTATTCCTAATATTTTAGGAATTTTCAGAGTATTTTCGATCAGAAATTAAGCCAATTTCGACCAGGAAGTCAAGTCAATTTCGACCAGGAAGCCAAGTCAATTTCGACCAGGGAGTCAAGTCAATTTCGACCAGGAAGTCAAGTCAATTTCGACCTGAACTGGAATGAGGTCGATTAGTTCGACCAGGAAATTTAGGTCTTTTTCGACCTCAAATTTTCGACCTCATCTCTTTGCATTTTCGAGCAGGATTTTTCGACCAAGAATCCTAGGTCATTTTCGACCAGGATTTTTCGACCAGGACTGGGGTGAGGTCGAATGGTTCGACCAGGAATTTTAGTATAAATTCGACCAGGAATTTTCGATCAGGAATCCAGGCTATTTCGACCTGGATTTTTCGACCAGGAATCCTAGGTCATTTTCGACCTGGATTTTTCGACCAGGAATCCTAGGTCATTTTCGACCAGGATTCTCCAGGCTATTTTCGACCAGGAAGGGGGACAAGGTCGAACATGTCGATCAGGAATTACAGTGTATTTTCGAGCTCAAAGTTTCGACCTCAACCTCGTGTAATTTCGACCAGAAACTTTATTCAGTTTTTCGACCTCAAACTGTCTTCAGATCGAACATGTCGAACTCATTTTTTAGTTCGTTTTCGAACAGGTTTGTTCGACCAGGATGCAGTGTAAATTCGACCTGGAATTTGGGTCGTGTGTATACTGATACATGATTTTGCTTGTATTCTGATACATGATTTTGCATAATTTTCGCTTTGTTTTAATTTGTGCTTTTTCGACCTTGGTCGTTCGATCTCAAACCCAGTCTCCTTCGACCTCATTTTTGAGGTATTTTAGACCTCATTTTTGAGGTATTTTAGACCTCAATTTGGTCCCAGGTCGAACAATTCGACCTTATTTTTCCGTGTGTTTGTTTTTTTTTTTTTTTTTTTTTTTTTTTTTTTTTTTTTTTTGACCTCAGCCTTTCGACTTCAGTGAAGGGTTTCTTCGACCTCGGTTGGCTCCAACAACGCCATACGTGGCTTATAGATACAAGAACTAAATTGAGTTCTAACACCTTAGACCTCATTTGAGGTTTCAACAACGCCAAACGTGGCTTATAGGTACAAGAACTAGCTTGAGTTCTAACACCTTAGACCTCATTTGAGGTTTCAACATCTTAATTTTCACATTGAGAGGTCTTCATGAACGAAGATAGACGTAACGTTTCACTCGTTTCTTTAATTTGAGCTTCCAGTATATCGAATCGAAGCTCGTTCTGAGCTCTACTTCCTCGAATTTTCAGGGGTTTCAACCCTTCACCCTTCGGGGTTCGTTGTATTCAACTCTATTTGTGTAGTTGACATGCATATTTTGTATGTTTTCCTTTGCAATAATTTGTAGTTTGTCTTGGCAAAGCTTTTGAGGATGTTTCTACCAATCAAAACGGGCTCAATCCTTCATTTGCTTTCCGGGAAGCTCATGATTTCATCGAATCTTATTTCTACTTGTCCTACTAGCGGATCCTTTTAGGATGCACTAAACATAGTTAACTTTCAAGTTTGAGGCATGCCAAGTTTTTGGCACCTCATGCCCTTCGAGGGTTTCTAGCTTTTACGAGCCTCGTCCAAACACGTTCTTAACGTGATATGGTCCTTCCCAATTTGGGGCTAACTTGCCTTTTTGTCCAACTCCGGATGCCTCAATCTTTCGGAGGACTAAGTCTCCTTGACTGAAGAATCTCTCTTTAACCCTTAGGTTGTAATAGAAAGATGCTTGTTTCTGATGCTGAACTATCTTGGCATTTGCCTCGTCTCTAACTTCATCAATTAGATCTAAAGCTAACCTCAAGCCTTCTCCATTTGTCTCTGGTTCGTAATCCTCAACTCTTGGAGACGTGTGGGTAATCTCTACTGGAACCATTGCTTCTGCCCCATATACCAGCAGAAATGGGGTTGCTCCAGTGGTGACTTTACATGTAGTACGATATGCCCAAAGTATGGGGAGTAATTCGTCTACCCAAGTGTTTCTGGAGTGTTTAAACTCTTTTCTTTAGTCCATCTAGGATAATTCGATTTGCAACCTCATCTCGCCCATTTGTTTGAGGATGAGCAACAGGAGTGAAGCGTAATTGGATATCATTCTCTTCATAATACTTCTTGAACTCATCATTGTTAAACTGAGTTCCCTTGTCCGTAACCAGGATTCGTGGGATTCCATATATCATATTACACTTTCCCAGAAGAAGTGCATCACTTGTTTGGTGGTTATCTTGGCTAAAGGTTTAGCCTCAATCCACTTAGTGAAGTAGTCGATTGCCACTATCAAGAACTTTCTTTGAGCACTCGCCATTGGAAATGGCCCAAGTATATCCATTCCCCACATAGCAAAAGGGATAGGAGAGTTAATGGATGTCATCATCTCAGGTGGTTGTCTAACCACTGGTGCATGTTTCTGGCACCGTTCACATTTTCTCACATAGCTTTTAGCATCAGCAAGTACGCTTGGCCAATAGAAACCTAGACGGGTGACTTTATGTGCAAGGGCTCTGCCCCCCAAGTGTTGCCCACAGATTCCTTCATGTACTTCCTTTAGGGCCAATTCTGCCTCTTTGGGTCTCAAACACTTCAGATGATGAAAGACTTCTTTGTATAGGATTCCCTCAATTAGGGCATACCTTAGTGCTTTGACGTATAGCTTTCGTGCTTCTGAAGTGTCGTTGGGCAGCCACCCAGTTTCCAGATGAGCTTTGATCAATCCAACAACTGGAAATACCAATGGGTGCTACCAACTTTTCGTTGATGCTTGGGGTCTTCAAGACTTGGAAGTATACACTCCCTGCATAGTTTTCAATTTCAGAAGAGGCAAACTTAGACAAGGCATCAGCCTTCACGTTTTCCTCCCTCGGAACGTGCTCTACATAGCATTCATCAAACTGAGTCATGATGGCCTTAACAAGTTTTAAGTACTTGGCCATGGCTTTATCTGTGGCCTCAAATTCCCCATTTACTTGGGAAACCACTAGCCTCGAGTCTCCACCTACTTCCAGGGTTTTAACTCTCAATGCTCCAGCCAGCCCTAAGCCAGCTATCAAGGCTTCGTACTCAGCCTCATTGTTTGTCGTTGGGAAGTCAAGTTTTAGTGTATACTCTATAAAAAATCCATCAGGACTTTGTAACACTAAACCTGCTCCGCTTGATTTCGTTTTTGATGGTCCATCAAAATAGAACACCCAACTTTGTATTCATGGGGTATTATCTCTTGCCCCCCGACTTCTTGGTTGTTAATGGTAAATTCAACCACGAAGTCAGCTAATGCCTGGGCCTTCATAGCCATTCGAGGCTTGTATGAGTCCGAGACCACTGATGACTTCATAGAGGACTTAGATGCCCCTCGTGGGGATGCCCTTGTTCTTGACAAGGACCCGCTGATGACTTAGAGTAGATTTTATTGGCCTTTCGTGGCTCTCTATATCTTGTTTTGTTTGCTCACTTATATTTATTTAACTTATCCTTTGTAAGGCAATTCCTAGTACTTGGCCTCTTGAATGGGCTGGCACTTTAATTAAATGCTATTGGTACAACTTGCTCTTTAACAAAACGATAAGGAAATGCTCAAACACAGATAAGTAATAAAATAGTGAAAAAGAACTTGAATATTTTCTTTAAAAAAGAGGGTTCAACCCTTACATAGCTTTACTTCCTATTAAGAGCTGAAAAGCTCATAATGGTTTCGTCGACCTTATTGCTACTTGTACTATTAGGAAACAATTAAACATAATAAACTTTCAAATTTGGGGCATGCCATGTTCCTGGCATCTCAGCCCCTTATCTCTTCGTCATCTCTTGAATCCATAACCTCGATTGGGAGAACCTGCCCCCCGACTCTATTAGGCCTTAACGTAGCAGCTGGTCCTCCATATATCATATTGATAACAGGCCCTCGGGGCTTAGGATTATGATCTTGGTCGTCGTCCCTCGTATCATAATTTTTCCTTTCATAGTTTCCATGCTGATTTCCTCGATTCCCATCCTTAGTGAACTTATCGAGTTTTCCTTTTCGGATTAAGAACTCGATCTCATCCTTGAGTTGCCTACAATCATCAGTATCATGGCCCGAGTCTTTATGGTACCTACAGTACTTGTTCTTGTTTCGCTTCTCAGGATCTCCCCTTAGTGGCTTCGGCCATCGAAAGTCCCTATCTTTCTCAATGTCAAAGAGGATTTGACTCCTTGGAGCATTCAACCTTGCATATTCGGTAAATTTCGTGTCTGAATCAGAGTCTCTAGTCGTACGAGAATATTTGTCCTTGACATCATACTCTTGCTCCGTCTTTCGCTTATTCGAGCCACCATTATTTCCACCACCTGTGTCAGTTTTCTTCATGCTTTCCTCAGCTTTGATGTACTTTCCAACCCTTTGTTGGAGCTCAGTCATGCTCTCAGGGGGGTGTTTAGCCAATGACATCTTGAAAAAGACATCTGTGGTTCCTTGTTGAAGGGCTATCATAGCTACCTTGTTATCTAGATCAGGTATGTTTAATGTCTCCTTGGTGAAACGTTTGAGATAATCTCTCAACGTCTCGTTCTTTCCTTGAGTTAAGTTCATGAGTGAAGCAGAGCTTTTTTCATGTACCCGTCCACTAATGAACTGACTGATGAAGGCCGTGCTCAAATCTCTGAAACAACTGATTGAGTTGGGCGGCAAGCGGCTATACCATCTTTGGGCCATGCCAGCCAGGGTTTGAGGAAACGCTCTACATTTAAGAGCATCAGTGACTGGTTGCAGCAACAGTGCATTCGAAAAAGTCCTCACATGGGTTGCGGGATCACCCGTTCCGTCATATGCCTTGATAGTAGGCATCTTAAATTTCCTTGATACATGAGCGTCCATTACCTCTTCAGTAAAAGGTGGAATAGGATCGTCTGGGTCACCCAGCTGTGTCAAAACACGGGAATCTGACCTGGGAATCTCCGTCCTTGGCGCCCTAGCTCCTTCTTGCCTCCTTGAAGGTGTTCCTAAATCAATTATGGGGACATCTCCTGCCCCTTGATTCGAAGGCTGAGTCTGCCTCCTTTGTTGCTCTATCTCTATGTTTTTCTTTAGTTTCTGGATCTCGGCCTCATGAGCCCTTATCCTTTCCATGGCAGTCATAGGTGTCCTTGTAGTTGCCCCCCGATTCCTTCTTCCAAGGGGCTCTTTGCTGGCTCTTCTTCTTCTGGGTGCTCGATCTCGTCCTTCATCAGACGAGTAGTCATCAGAGTAGGGCCCAGAATAATCCAAGTATCTTCCTTCAGGGACAGGTCCCAATCCTCGAATGTAGGGTGGTTCGTATGGTTCATGAATTATAGGGGCATGGCCACTCCCTCCGGCTTCAGGGGGATAGTTGGGCAGTCCGTATGCTGGATTGGTGCTTATAGGAAGCACGGTTGTGGAGATCTGTGCTCCATGGGGAAGGTTATGGTCGAGGGGCGAGACAACCATCTGAAGAGGGTTCGTCTCGTTCTGAGGTATGGAAGCTTGGGGATTCGTCCCTTGTGGTTGAGGCACCACCTCTGTGGTGATGGGCAACGTCCCTAGTGGTTGAGAAACCACTGTCGTGAGGGGTAGCGACCCTGGTTCCGTGGTGGTTGGAACAGTGGTGGTGACAGTTGATTCAGTAGCGGTTGCTGTTCTTCGTGTTCTAGCCATGGTTGATGTCGTGTTCCCACAGACGGCGCCAAATGTTATGGAATGAAAAGTAGATTTAGATGTTGACGGCTGTATTCAATGAATGATGGTGGACAATCGTGTCTTTATGGCTGCTCTCGTGGTTCGTGACTAAACAGGTCCTCACAAGATGCCTACGTATCTCTGTTATGTAGAGAATCAAGCCAAAAAACGTAGTTCTAGAATGAAGGACGAGGGTCCTTATATAGGCGTCAGGAGCCTTGCATTTAGAGTAGAAGAAGGTGACTTGGGGGCCAAGTAGCCTTCTTAGATCAGGATTGTGAATCCTATTTCGTAGGAGGCTGACTCCTAGTTGATTTGTGTATCTTGATTGCTGATTCTTGAAGAATTTAATATGCTTTGGACTTATTTAATGAGCTGGTAATTTCCCTTATTTATTAATTACGAAATTAATAAATGATTAGGGTTTCGGGCCTTTTTATCGGGCCTAATTCTTGGACCGAACTAGGTCTAATTAATATATCATTAATTACATATCTAGGGTTATTTTTAGCCCATATCAACGAGGCTCTACGATGTAGAGCGTACTATATTCTACTTATCAAAATATTTAATTCATGTTGATGCAAGTTTTCGAAACCTATGCTTACTGTTGTTGTGATAATAAAATGCTTTCATATATGATATGCAAATGAGAAGTATACATGTTTTATTCCCAAGTACATTGCGATATATAAATTGCATGCTTGTCTTCGAACTGCTGTATATAGTGATACTCGAGTTTATGATTTAATTATGGGATATTAGTTAGAAGCCAGGTTTTTATAAATGCCCTAGGTAAAGGGCGTATGATTTTATTCTTTAGACCGGAAGTATTTATATTTTCGGTATATGTTAAAGATTATTTTTTTTCCGATAAAGATATCGGGTAACTGTTATTCGATGGTTATTTATTTAATGAATATTATTTTGAATATTCATTTAATCCTTATTTATTTAATGAATATTATTTTGAATATTCATTTAATCCTTATTTATTTAATGAATATTATTTTGAATATTCATTCAATCATTATTTATTTAATAAATATTATTTTTGAATATTCGTTTAAGGTTTATTTATTTAATAAATATTATTCGATTATTTATTAAATACTTTTAACCCGTTATAAAATGAGTTATATTATTTAAAGTTTATCCTTGACCTTCAACAATTATGAAGGATATTCTAAGCTGTACTATTAATTATTTTAAATCAAGGGGAGGTTCTCAAACACTGTTTTTCCATTTAAATCCATCTTTTAAGAGGATTTAAATACTCGCTCAACTACCAAAAATATGGGGAACCTGATTTAAGTGACTGCTACTCATTTTAAACTCTCAACTCAAAACTGTCAGGGGACAGATATTTTCTCGGAGCAATTTAATTACTGCAAGTCAAATGTTGTGTTACTACCTCAACGATCGAGGAGTAAATTGATGGAACAAGTCGATATCCATTAACAAGCAATAGCTTGGGAAATATTGGAGAATCTTCCTTTCCAACCTAGATATAACTACTTAGTGGAGTCGTATCAACAAGTATTACACTTGGGGAAAGGGGGACGATCTTTAAGTTTCAGAGTCATGGATTTCATCCGAACTAGGAGCAGTGTAAGAGGTCGAGTCGCGCCGACCCATCATTTTTATTGCCCCAAATGGGTCGGGGAGATCCAGAAAGGCGGTAGACGATGTCAGGCTGTCGTGTTCTTCCATCTACATGTAGAAAACATTTTTAGTTGTACGACCTGCTACTGATCATAGTGAGGTTGGGACAACTGGCACGGTGATTACTCCAGTATTGGTTCATCATCCAATTTGGATAATTCTGCAACATGTATTGAAAGGGACTAAGGATGACATCCTTGTTATAGGTTTACCGATCATGTTGGCAGGGGGTTTTCTGCAACATGTATTGAAAGGGACTAAGGATGACATTCTTGGTACAGGTTTACCGATCATGTTGGCAGGGGGTTGAAAAGTGTTCAAAAATGAAGTTACAATAAATCCTTGCAACGTCATCTTTTATTTTATGAGTTATGACTCTGATGAAACCTTACTCAGATTATATATGCATAAGTGGATTTTGGGTTACGGAAACCTTATATTAATTTTCCTCGTAACTTCATCTTTTATATTATGCTAGTATTTTATCTGTTTAATGCGTAGCATGTGGTTATAAAGATATTGAACCGTATGGTATTTTGAATCAATAAATAGGCTTTAAGCCTTGATTCTAATGTTAACCTCTATTTTAAAAAGACGTGTCTTGAGTCTTGGTTTACCATACTGATACCAAGGATTTCCTAAAGGATTTACGAAGAGTATATGAGTACGATTATAAGTCATACGGTATTTTAAACGGTATAATATTTTGGGGTTAGACCCTAATAGTGATAAAAGTTTTGATCCCATATGGATTATCTCCCTAAAAGGTTTAAAGATTTAAACTGTGATAGATTTCTTGCTGAGCACTATTAGCTCATTCTTGCTTTATTAAATCTTTCAGCCTGAGGAAAACATTGCCGAATCCACCTCGTGGTACGAGAGCAAGGGAATGGAGAGACCACCCTGGATTTAGTTGATGCAGGATGGATACTGTCGGTGTGAGCAGAATAGTTGCAGCTTGAATTAGTGAGAATTATTTTGAGTGGGTTTGTATTACTAAACCTTGTATAGAATTGTGAGGTCTATTATTGTAACTTCAGGTAGAGGTTGTAAATAATAGATGAGATCCTGGATAGTACATTTGGGTTGTAATAACAATGTTGATAATTGTTGCTCATTTCCAAGGCTATAACTTGTGTGTGTGTGCGTAAGTGATTGGGGTCTTTGGAGTTGTATTAGTAGAATGTTGTAAGTAATGCAGGTATGGTATATTGATGGAGCGTGACAACCCAGATTCCTGACCCCGGATCTGGGGGTGTTACACTAGAGAAAGAAGATGTGGCTGAAGAAGAAGTGGTCACTTCTCCTAAGAAAAACAAA
The DNA here is from genome assembly GCA_030848705.1 of Heracleum sosnowskyi. NCBI lineage: Eukaryota > Viridiplantae > Streptophyta > Magnoliopsida > Apiales > Apiaceae > Heracleum > Heracleum sosnowskyi. The sequence continues at coordinate 49,903,954 of CM061243.1, read as the reverse complement.
GGGAAGACAGTGCCTAAGACAAATCCTATTTCCAGGAGGATAAAATTCAAATCCAAAAGGCCTGTCTCTCCAGAAAAACAAGAGGAGATTGAGAAACCAAAGAAAAGGACCTTCACAATTGATGATATCATTAAATCCTCAAGCACCCTAGTAGAGCCCAAGGAAGAGCCCATGGAGTCTGATAATTTGGTATTCCCAAAAATTATCTTAGAAGCTAAAAGGAAGAAAAGAGCAAGGGAATCAAAGAAGAAAACTCCAAAGGGGCCAATCAAACTTAACTCTAAAGGGGCCAATCAAACTTCAAGTTGTACCTCAAGTTGTCAAGCCAATAGAAGACAAAGTTGATTTTATTTACATTGCTGACATACAAGAGTTTACTGTTGGGTTTTATTGCATACGCGGAAGCATGGATAACAATTTATTACGTATAAAACTCGTAAAACCGCATACGATTCATGGATAAATTAACGAATCGATTACTAACCTTTAAAAGCGATTCATGGATGATGTAGAGAGGCTCTAGCAGCTGCTCCTCAAGTGTGAAGCACTCCAAAAGTATCCACCAAGAAAAGATGATTCGACAGAGAGAGAAAACGGCTGAGAGAGAATTTTGGGTTGCCTCCATTTATCTTTTTCTTATAAAAATTATTAGGGTTGGAGGCAATAGGGTTTATAATAGTATATTTATAGGCAAAATATTCAGCTGAATATTTGTCCTATAAAATATTATTATTATTATTAACCCTTTAATTAATTAATCTCATTAATCAATTAATTAATAATCAAAACTCTTTTAATCATTAATTCTTTTTCTAAACTCTTTAGAAAATAATTCTCTCACTTAATTTAATTTCTTAAATTAAATTCTTAATTAATAATATTAAGAACTCTTCTTATTTAATTTATAATAAATTAAATCATATTTAATTGATTATAAAAAATGCTAATCAAATATTTATTTCATAAATAAATAATGACTAGCCATTAATTAATTCCTTCACCATCAAATCAATCTCTTTTATGGTGTGACCTTGTAGGTTCAATATTAAGCCGGTAGTAGAAATAAATAATAATAAAACTATTTTATTATTATTTATATGAATTCTTCTAATTCATTAAATACGATTAATAAATTAATCATATTTATTCTACATCGTGAGTGACACTTCTCAGCATATCGCGACTATCCGGATAATATGAATTCACTGCTTAGAATACCAAGAACCTATTCAGTGACTAGTTACCGTACAATGAATTCCTTCTACCCTGCAATGTCCTGATTAAATACAAGGCATGGATCTCGTGTCAAGCCTATCTAATTTAATCATATGATTTTCTATTCACTATGCTTAGTTCCAATTAATGCAAATTAGAAACTTCTTTCTAATTTCATTCACTCTGGCCAGAGATTCCTGAACTAGCATAAATGGAATAACATAGGACATTCTCTTCCTTCACTGGAAGGGGTAGATCCTTTATTGATCATTCACTATCTTCATGCACAAATTCCTATACCCAGAAGAGCACTAATTATTGTCCCTTGAGACTAAGAGCTAAACCAAAGTATAGTTCAATGTACACAAGATGACTATGATGATCTCAAGTCAAAGGACACTTGTACAACCATCACTATATGAACAACTACTGACACATGAGTGAATTCCATTAGTTGTTCAACTGATCGAGTCATGTTTAGTGAACTTATTCCTAATAAGCACCTACATACTAGCTATAGTGTCACCACACAAATGCCTATGAGAACAGACATCCTTCATAGTGAAGCAAGCATAGTATGTACCGATCTTTGCGGATTAATTAACTACCAATTAATTATCCTACGACCAGGAACTATTTAAGTTTAGAGTTATCATCTTTAAGGTCTCATTATCATGATCTCATCATAATCCATTAAAGCTTTACTCTAAACTATGGATCATCTAATTTAAACACTTTAAATAGATAAAGCCCGTTATAAAACATATTACCATTTTATTAAAGTAAACAAACTTGAATCAGATTGAACAAAGTATCTCCTAACTCATCATCCATGATTGGATTTAGGACACAAGTCTTTCATTTACAACATTAGATCTCTTTCCGGATGAAATTATTGAAGTAAGGGGCATTGACAAGCACAAGAATCTGCCAGAAAGATTGGTGTTTGTCTACAATGGTGGAGTAGAAAGGACATGGCCTTTGCAGAGAATTCTGAATGAAGGATATCCCACATTGGTCAAAGTTTTTTCAAGCTTCAAGAGCTCAAAGGGATTTTCTCCAACTGCAAGGAGCCTAGTGATGAGGAAGATTGAAGGGATAAGAGCTAGTTGGAATCAACCTGAAAGCTTACCAAGGAAATTGAAGATCCCATACAATGGTCAAAGAATCCACCTACAACCTTACTGGATGATGGAGTTCAGAGATGATGAGGGATGTAGAAGATTCTTAAGGCTAGAGGACCAACTATCTAAGGCTAGTTCCCAATACCTTAGGTGGTTGCAATCCAAGCTAGATCCAAAGATAGATGAAGAGGACACCTTCTACATGAAGCTTCAGGAGCAAATTGAAATCAACTATGCCAGGCAAGGAAAGAAGAAGGTTCAACCTACAAGAGAGAAGAAAAAGAATTAAATCTGCTCAGCCTAAAGGAGCACTCTCCATGTACATTTCTCAACTCTTCAGCATTTCAAATAATGCAGCTTAATACAATTTTTATTGTTTATTGTTTATTTATTAGGAGTGGTTTTGTTATCATCAAGACTCTTAATTTATGTCTGATTCTCAACTAGGCATAAATTGGGGGAGATTGTTAGGAACTATGCTGTTTCTTGATGATAACTAGATTAACTTAGTGAACTTTGTAAAAGTAAATGTAGCCTTCAACGGATAGCATGATTTTACAGTATCCGTAGAAGGGTAGCTTATCTACGGATAAGACTCAATGTAACATGCTTGTTTTAATCCTGATGTACAATCCTGAGATGTAATCCTGATGTGTATTCCTGATTTGTAATCCTGATGTTAAAGTTGAAGTATTAGTTTTTAGGCTGAATAAGTCATGTTGACTATTAATGGATATGTAGAATAGGGAGGCTAATTGTAAATAGTCTATGCCTTGTAATTTTACATAAGTGAAATTGACTGTCAACGGATAGCATCATTAGCCTTCTACGGATGTGGACAATGTACTGTCTACGGATAACAGTACTAGCTGTCTACGGATGTGATCAAGATACTCTCAACGGATACAACTCAAATGGCTTCTACGGATACACCTTGTACTTGTGAAAGGGACAGTCCAGATAGTGCACATGGGTTGACAGAATTCACAGAGCTTGGAAACCAGCATTTCTGGAAACTCACGAGAAGAAGAAGCATTCTGTTTTGTCTGGTCAAAATGTAGCATTTCTATAAAAGACAATCAGCCAAGAAGGGCAAGTGTAAAGCATAATGTAACATAAGATGTAAAAGAGATAACTACAACTCAACAAAGGACAAGACAGACAATAATATTAACAGAAGCACATGAATCCAGAATCAAAGAAGAAAAGGTAAACTCAAAAAATCAAAATACGTTATGTATTCTTGAAGTCCGTAAACAGGTCACGGAAAGAAGTTCATGAAAATGTTCAAGCCTCAGTGACAGCAAAAGAAACAAAACTTTCAAGACGACAGAAGTATGTGAATGATTTAGGGTTCAGTACCACGGGATTCCAGTGATGAAGCAACCAGAACGACAAGGGACTTATCAGCAGCACTATATTGAAGACATAAAATAAGAATTGATCAAGTGTTATTCATCTGTGAACCAGACCAGTTGCACTAGGTGACGGCACTAAAAAAAGGATCAAGTTGTTTTATCTTCTCAGAAGAAATTGATACAGTCTAAAACTTAAACACCCAGGAGCTCAGGAGTAATTACTAAAGGACAAAAGACAAGAAAAAGAATTCGATAGTTTTTCTATTGAAAAAACTATCGAATGGTGGTTGAAGTGATTCATTGAATAACCAAGTAAATTAATTTGGCATTCGATAGTTTTGATTTAAAAACTATCGAATGGCAAATTGATTTAATCCATTCGATGGTTTTTTAATCCATTCGATGGTTTTTCAATTCATGGAGCAGGTGAAAAGTTGTGCTTGTCTGACAGGTTGCTGAAGATCCAACGGCCAAGAATATTCTATTCTAAATGGTTCGATGGTTTTTCAATTCAAGTCTACAATTAACTCGAGAGAAGATAGTGTCTTCTTCAGTTAAGGCATTCAACATAGAGACATTACTGAGAGAGAGAAGAGCCGGAGAAAATTATCAGAGAAATTAATAGTGCTCAGAACTTGATCATTGTTTTGTATTTGTGTAACCTTAAACTCATTGAAGCTAATCTACGGATTAGAAATTGTAGCACCCCTCGAGGTTTATATTTAAAAAAAGATATATTCCCCGAAACTTGATTTGGTTTGGTGTGTTTGATTTCGTTATAGAACTGAAAGATTAATCCGCGAACGAAATTAAATTATTTGTGAGTATCGTATTCAACCCCTCCTTCTACGATACTTTGGACCTAACAATTGGTATCAGAGCTACTTGATTGATATACAAATCAGATCCGGTGAATGAGACCAAAATCAAACGTAGCGTGAAAATTCGAAGCAAATTTTTTAACTTTCAAAATTTTTCATTTAATTGGAATTTCTTGAATTTTAAACAATTTGAAATTTTCAGAAACCATGAGTGCTCCAAAGACAACCGCTGGTATTAAAGTTCCCCCGTTTACTAGAGATGATTTCGGTTTGTGGAAGATGAAGATGCTGTTATTTATCAAGGCATCTAACCCGTTGTATATTGGCATATTAGAGAACGGACCGTTTGTACCAATGAAACCAATTAGTGAATCTATAGCTCCTGATGGTAGCAGGATTCCTCAAGGCACCCAACCTAAGGATATTACTGAATATACAGATTCTGACAAAGAACTGATTCGATTGGATACCGGTTTAATGTTGATATTGGCGGACTTCGCAGACAAGGAAATGAGCTATCAGTTGATGAACTGTACAAGCGGGAAACATATGTGGGATACCATTAATTTGATAATGGAAGGAACTGAAGACGTTCAGGAAAACAGATTGGACATCCTGACTTCTCAATATGAAGCGTTTAGGTCCCTGCCAGGAGAAAGTATAACTCAGGTCTTTGAGAAATATACTAAGCTTCTCAATGAATTGGCAATGAAAGGAAAGACCTATCCACTGAGAGAATCAAACAGGAAGTTCATGATGACGCTGCCCCATCATGTAGAACACAAGTCATCATCCATTAGGGAAAGAATTGACTTCACAAAGATGTCATTAGAGATGATCTATGGCAAGTTGAAGACCTATGAGATGGAACAGGAACAAAGGGTGATAATCTACGGATCAGGGACAGTGGAGAACAAGCACAATGCACTTGTGAGATCAGCAGCACTTGTAGTGGATGAACCAATAACTTCTGAGATTCAGGTTCAAACCCCTAGAGCTGGAAAGGAGGTGATAATAGAAGCAGAAATGGATTCTGTGAATCTGGGTGTTGATGAAAGTGATTACTACACCCTAGAAGAGCTTGAGCAAATGGAAGACAAAACCATGGCGTACTTAGCTGCAAAATTTAGTCACATTCGTTTCAAAAGAAACCCTAAGTACAAGTTCAAGGGCTCAACCAACAGATTCCAGAAGAGCAATTATACACCTAGTACAGGCTTTAAGGGAGGCTACAAGACTGGCATGATTGATAGAAACAAATCAAGATGCTACAACTGCAATGAGTTAGGGCATTTCGCCACTGAATGCCGGAAGCCTCGTCAAGCGAGAGACATGAAAGATGTCTATGGAAAGAAGGATTCTTATGATGAGTTAAAGAAGGAGAATGCCAAGCTTAAACAGCAACTGGAGGCATTGTCTGGAAAGCAGAAAGGGAAAGCTTATATAGCAGAGGGAAAGAACTAGGATGATACTGATTCGGATGAAGAGGAGGAATATGTAAATGTTGCTCTAATGGCTGACTCTTCAGAGGAATCACCACAATCATCTCAGGTACCTATCTTAACTACAATTGATATGTCTAATTCTGAGTACAAGAAAACTGTGCAAGATCTTAGTGTAGAATTGTTTAATGTACACACAAGCATGCTAGCATCAGAAATGGAAAATGCTAAACTAGTTCTTAAGATTAAAAAGCTAGAATCTAAAAATGAAGAACTAGAGCTTGTAGCTGTAACATTAGAAGATCTTAAGCAAAAGAATGCGTACTTAGAGAACAAGGTCAAGTGTAATGATGAGATAGAGACTATCCTCAGGAAGCAGATTTCAGATCTAGATTTGAAGCTGAATGCTTTTAAGAATTCCGCTCTAGTGGCTAAGAAAATCATTGATACTCAGGCCATAGAGAATAAAACTGCTATAGGATTTGACTATAACAAGAAAGCTGGTAAGAAGATTGTGGAATTCCCTGTGACATCTTCAGTTGTCAAAAGGAATACTCCACATGTTCTTAAGAATGTTGATTGTCCAGTTTTTGTTAAGCCGTTTCCACCACTCTTTCATGAGGATGACCTTTTCATAAGACAAGAATTGCTTGAGGAGGATTTGTTGAAGGAAAAAGAGGTAAAAACTAAGTTGCCTAGGAAATCAGTAAAAAATGAATTACCTAAACCTGATTTACCTAAAACTGAAGTAGGTAACGTAGTTGGTAATGTTAAAAAGAACAGGAATGGGAAGAAGAAGATTGTTAATCAGGAAATGGTTCCATTTTCTCCCATTGCATCTAGGAAGTTGTGCACTATTTGTAACTCTGCTGAACACCTTACACATGCATGTAAAAAGGTTAAAGTAGAAACTGCTAATGCTTCTGAAATGCATAACATGTCTGACATGCCTGATAATCATGAGCCCTGTGGGAAGAAAGAGTGTTTGCTATGTAAGTACAACATCATGCATGCTTATTTTAAGTTGATGAATGATAGTAGCAATAACACTAGTAATGTTAAATCCACAGATACTATGAATATCAAACAGGGTAAGACTAAATTGAATGTTACTCCTGTTAAATCATCTAAACCTTCAGGACCCAAACAATTTTGGGTACCAAAGTCCGCTTAATCAATCTGTGATTGCAGGGTAAGGTTAAAAGCTCAAAGGTTGTGTGGATTCTGGATAGTGGCTATTCTAGACACATGACAGGTAAAGAGTCCCTGCTTACAGAGGTAGTTAAGAAGACCGGCCCGATTGTAACCTTTGGAGATGACAGCAAAGGATACACTACGGGATATGGTAAATTGAAAGCTGGAAATGTCATCATTGAAAACATCTCTCTTGTTGAAGGATTAAAGCACAATCTTCTAAGTATCAGTCAATTCTGTGATAAAGGCTACAATGTAGATTTCAGAAAGGACAAGTGTTTGATCACCAACAGGAAGGATGAGAAGCTTACTCTACTGGGAGTGAGAAAAGGAAATTTTTTTATAGCAGACTTAAGTTCTACCAGTGAAGGAGAAGTTACATGTTTCTATGCAAAGGCATCTTCAGAACAAAGTTGGCTATGGTACAAGAAGCTCTCACATCTGAACTTCAAAACTATGAACTCTTTGGTAAAGAGAGAGTTAGTGAGAGGGTTGCCCCTGATGGAATTCAATCAGGAGGGACTATGTGAAGCATGTGAAAAGGGGAAGTCGAAGAAAGCATCACATGGAAGCAAAGGAATGACAAGCATTACTGAACCATTACAGCTGATTCATAAGGATTTATTTGGTCCAGTTAATGTTATGTCACTTTCAAGAAACAGATATGCATTGGTGATGGTGGATGACTACTCCAAGTACACGTGGGTGTTGTTCATACAAACAAAGGATGAAGCAACACAACTAATCATTGATCACATCAAGAAGATAGAAGTGGAAGCTAAGCTACCTGTGCGGACAATCAGATCAGACAATGGAACTGAATTCAAGAATGCAGTTCTAAATGATTTCTGCTCAGAGAAAGGAATATCAAGACAGTTTTCAGCACCAAGAACTCCTCAACAGAATGGAGTAGTGGAAAGGAAGAACAGGACCTTGGTTGAAGCAGCAAGGACCATGTTGAGTGAATCAAAACTTCCCACTTACTTTTGGGCTGAAGCAGTGAATACAGCTTGCTACACTCAGAATCGAACCCTGATCAACAAAGATCATGAAAAGACTCCGTATTAGTTAATGGCCAACAAGAAGCCAACACTGAAGTACTTTCATGTGTTTGGTGCAAAGTGCTTTGTACTTAAAGATGGAGAACATCTTGGCAAGTTTGATGCCAAAGCAGATGAAGGCATTTTTCTGGGCTATTCTCTGGAATCTAAGGCTTTTAGGGTATATGTGATTGAAGATAAGAAGGTGTTGGAAAGCTTTAATGTAACATTTGATGACACCAAAAGACCAGGCCTGCAAACTGGAGAGAACTCTGAATCTTTGGTATTTGAAAATCTATCAGGAGATCTCTCTGACAATGAAGAAGTACCTGAAGTTGTTACAGTCATTAATAATAATCATAATGATAATGATTCTGGACAAAGTGGTGACCAAAGTGGAGATCCTCAACATACAGGATCCACTAGTCAGTCTTCAGAATCAACAGATCAAACCGTCAACAACTCAGGGGGGGCAGGAGAAGGATCAACTAGTCACACTCCACAACATCTAGAACAAGGAGAATCATCAAGATCACATCTGCCAAGACAAAGGGTATGGAATAGAGATCATCCCTTTCACTTGATCATTGGTGATCCGGACACAGGAGTGAGAACTAGGAGAACATCACAAAATGAATGTCACTATTCTGGGTTTCTTTCAGAAACAGAACCTAAGAAAGTTGAAGATGCTCTAGATGATCCAGATTGGGTGATTGCTATGCAAGAAGAACTCAATCAGTTTGAAAGGCAGAAAGTTTGGAAGCTGGTACCCAGGCCTAAGGGAAAATCTGTTATTGGAACGCGATGGGTATTCAGAAATAAGTTGGACGAAGATGGCATTGTAACGAGAAACAAAGCCAGACTGGTTGCTAAAGGTTACTCTCAAGAAGAGGGTATAGATTATGATGAAACCTATGCACCAGTAGCAAGACTTGAGGCCATCAGAATGTTTCTGGCATTTGCTGCACATTCCAATTACAAGGTATATCAAATGGATGTGAAGAGTGCTTTTCTGAACGGGGAGTTAGAAGAAGAAGTGTATGTGGAACAACCTCCAGGTTTTGAGGATTCAAAACTGGCAGACTTTGTGTACTTTCTATTCAAAGCTCTCTATGGACTCAAACAAGCTCCGAGGACATGGTATGACACTCTCTCTGAATTCTTACTTGAAAATGATTTTACAAGAGGTGTTGTAGACAAAACTCTCTTTGTCAAAAAGCATAAAAATGATTTGATATTGGTGCAAGTATATGTTGATGACATAATATTTGGTTCTACTAATGATGATCTATGCAAGAGATTTGCTAAATTAATGCAGAGTCGTTATGAAATGAGCATGATGGGTGAATTGTCATTCTTTCTTGGACTGCAAGTATACCAAAAACAAGATGGTATATTCATTTGTCAGTCCAAGTACATCAAGGATCTTCTTAAGAAGTATCAAATGGAAGACTCATCTACAGCAAAGACTCCTATGCCAACTGCCACTAAGCTTGATAAAGATGAAACTGGTAAGAAGGTTGACATCACAGGCTACAGAGGTATGATAGGCTCATTACTTTATCTCACTGCAAGTAGACCAGATATAATGTTTGCAACATGCTTGTGTGCTAGATTTCAGTCTGATCCCAAAGAATCTCATCTAATAGCTGTTAAGCGAATATTTAGATATCTTAAGGGGACCCCAAATCTTGGAATTTGGTACCCTAAAGATACAGGATTTGATCTTATTGGATACACAGACTCTGATTTTGCAGGTTGTAAGATTGATCGGAAGAGTACTTCAGGAAGCTGTCAGTTTCTTGGAAGAAGGTTAGTTTCCTGGCATAGCAAGAAGCAGCATTCAGTGTCCACATCAACAGCTGAGGCTGAATACATTGCTGCTGGTAGCTCTTGTGCTCAGATATTGTGGATGAGAAACCAACTCCGTGACTATGGACTTCTGTTGACAAAGATTCCTATATTTTGCGACAACACAAGTGCCATAGCAATCTCAAACAACCCAGTGCAACACTCGAGGACGAAGCACATCGACATCAGGTATCATTTTATCCGAGAGCATGTCATGAATGGAACTGTGGAGTTACATTTTGTACCCACAGAGGATCAAATTGCAGACATCTTTACTAAACCGCTTGATGAATCCACTTTCAATAAGCTGGTTGGTGAACTTGGGATGTTAAATCTTTCTAATTGATTTTGATTAGAAGTCAGTAACTGCAGATAATCCTGGTAAATACATGAGTTTAAGAATTCCTATATCCTTAGGACTCGTGAGTTTATTTTCTGGAGCAATTCTCGTAGTTAGGATTTTTGTACTAATTTTATGTCATAATTATGGATGATATATCTTCTGGCATTTAATTGGTTATTAATTCTAAAATTATTTAAGTGCTAATATTTGTTCTAAATATTCAAGCATTTATTTAATTTGAATTAATTTACTTTGTTTTTAACATTGTAGATTAATGCAGCATAATTTATTGGATTTTAATTGATTAATATCATTGAATGATATTTAGTTGATTTTAGTCTAAGAAAATTGTGAATTTTCTGTTAAGAATTGATTTTGGTAAATTTGAAAAGATTTATTAGAATTAAAACTAGGCAGGAAATAAAAATTCTGATTTTTAAAACATGAACAGGTTTTAAAATGAAGACAGAAGCAAAAATATCGAATTTAGGAAATTCGATAGTTTTTCAAGTACATAGATAATTCTATCGAAATTTATTTTCGATGGTTTTTGAAAAGGAAAAGAAAAACTATCGAAAACATTTCTCGATAGTTTTTGAGATTTAATTTAAAATATATCGAAGGAATTTACCTAATTTAATATTTAAATTCTCGATGTATTTTAAAAAATCAGTAGAAAAATTTATCGAAGTGAATTAATTAATTCAATAATCTAATTCTCGATAGATTTTCATAAATTAGTTCGATAGTTTTGGTTTTCAAAAGACAGAGACTTCGATACTTTTCTGAAAAGCGTTTCAAATTCAAATTTTTTAACTCTTCGATAGTTTTTGGAAAAACTATCGAAGTGCAATTGACTCTTTTGCCCTCACAGAAAACTATCGGTAGTTCAATTAAAAAACTATCGAACCAGGATTGACGAAAATACCCCTGAGTTTTAAAGTGTATATAACTTTGCCTTGGACGTTTTTCTGTCACTATTCTCAGATCTAAAGGTTTTTTATATATGCTTACAACGAGATACAGACAAGAACATCACCATCGATAACTTTTTGATTTTTTACCCGAGTAAAACTTGATATAATCACTCTTTCACCACTGTGAATTGTTTTTAACCGAACTAGTGTGATTTATTTCAGTTTTGAACCCCTTGTTGAGAAGAAACTATCGAGTGTGAATCTCTTAAACTTTGCATATTGTTGACTGTTCTTATTAAGAAATTAGTTGGTAATCCACTTGATTTCTTTTTGAGTTTCAAAAGAAAATTATCGAAGGTTAACTATTTAGGGTTCTTGAGTCAAGTAGTTCGAGTTTGTGGATTTTAGAAAAAGGGGTAATTTTGTTAGAGTTTGATTAATTAGTAATAATTAATTAAATTTAAAGGAAAAATAGTTTTGGTTTGTTTAAATTTTCTGGAAATTTTAAAATGGCTGGAGAATTTATTATTACCAAGACTAATCATGTCTCGTTTCAAAACTTGCAATCCATAACGAACTTACAGTTTCGTGCATGGGCAGAGTTTTTGAACACCCGTTCATTAGTGGCATATGCTGTGAGTACTCCCGTGATCCTTTGCATCAATCAATTGACTGCGTTGTACACAACCGCCACGGATACAAGTGAGAATAACGTAAGGTCCTTCAGTTTTGTTGTGCCAGGGGGCAGAACAATAAGGGTGACGGAACATGATTTTAATCGAATCTTGCATTTTCCTACAGAAAACCTTGTTCCGGATCCCACAACTGAGGAGATACATGCTTTCTTCAATCTCATTAGAAGTCAACAACCTAACTTCTTTGTGGGAGAGTTTCTGAAGCATTACTTGCCAAAAGCATGGAACTTTTTCTTTCATACCCTAATCCATGTTTTTACTTCCAAGCTAACAAATCTGCATGGTATTCCCTTATTCCTTCAAAAGATAGGGTTTGCCATTGCCAACAATAGGCATATTAACATTGGACGGTTACTGATTGATCAAGTAATCATATGCATGGGACCACTGGATGAAAGAACGGGCATAGATGAAGATGTGCTTTGTTTCTATCCTAGGTTCCTACAGCTAATTCTCAATGATATCTTAACAGATGATGAGCGCGAGACATTCGCCGAAGAGGAGACCATGGAGTGTATGAAGATGAAGAGCAATGCCATAACCGCTCTGATAAGGAAGAACAACTATCTTCCAGGGGTACCCACTGTTCTCACTAAATATCTAAGAACGGTGCCCCTACCACTTCTACCCCCAGGGGAACAGGTAATTCAAGGTAACATTCTTGAACCTGAACTGGCTCCTGAACCACAACCCATGGATGTTGATCCAGAGCCCTTAGTGGCCATTCCTGACCAGGAGGTTGCAAACCCACAACCTCTAACCACGGTCGAAGAGCCTTTGGAAGAGCGAAATGAAAACATAAACGAACCTCCTTCCCCTACTATACCCAGTAAAGAACCATCCATGAGTGTAGAGGGAGATAGTGCCAAAGCAGCGCCACATAAGGAGATACACCCTTCAACAGCAGCTCTGCCTTCCTCTAAAAGGAGAAGAACAGAAACCGAGGCAACTGTTGATACTTCATTTCTCTCATCCAAAGCGCCCTTTACTGATTTTTCTGATGCTGATTGGGCTACGCTAACGAAAGCAATATCTGAACCAATAGCTCAATCAAGTAAGGAAGAATTGACGGAAGCAACTGGTGTTCCGACCATATTACGGTCAGGTTCACTGGTTGAAGGTTCTAAGAACCAAGGGTCTTCACAGACGTCGAGAGAAGGCTTTGACCTAAATGCACAATCTAAAGGGTCATTGTCTACCTCCTCAGATGGAACATATCTGGATCCTGCGGGTAAAGGGTCTGACGTAGGTGCAGATCGGCAACTCGGTGACTATGAATCAATTACTATTGACAAGTCAACTGAGGTAAAGTCTTTACAGACTCACGGGGAAGATTCGGGATCTCTGCTGTTAAAAGAGCCTGTTTCTAACCCCCTAGAGATTCAAACTCTAGATCCTTTAAAGGATACATCATCCACGGATGATCAGCAACTTGGTTTAACCAAGGACGGGGACTTGCGAAGCCCCATTGCACCACCGGTGACCTCCTTAAGGACGGCTACGGTGATTTCTTCTGCAGGTACAATCAGCACTAAGGATTTGAGTGAAACAAAAACACTTACACCTGGCCTGAGTGGGAAAGGAAAAATGATTCAAACACCGACAGAAACGTTGAGTGTACACCCAGAGCCAAATGTGAGGAGTGACACCCTAACCCTACCTAATATTCATGATTTGCTGTTACCGACAGAAAGAGAGCTACAAGTTCAATCCACTCTCAAGGAGATGACAGTTCGGGACAAAGAAGGAAATCCATTATTCAAGGTTCCACTGCGACCTTCCTTTGACCAGGGGATCTCCTCTAGTCAGGCCAATGCTTCTTTAAAGACTATTCAAGAGAAGGTTGACTTGGCTGCAGTTGATTCCAGAAGAACTTTCAGGGTCATTGGCAGTGCATCTGGCACTATAACAGGTACGAAGCAGGCAGTGGACTCCTTAAAGAAGGAAGCTATGGAAGAACTAGTCGAATTGAGAATGGACATCAGGAAACTTAAAGATGGATTCATGAATGAAGTAACTGCACTGTCACAGGGACATGAAGCTTTGAGAGAAGACGTTCTGGTTATCCGGGATGGTCAAGCGCGAGTGAAAGATGCAATGAATTCCCTTTCAAGAGTGGAGTCTAAGCTCAACAAGAGGCTGGACCATATGGAAAAGACTACCAACTCAAGATTGGAGAACATTGACCGGTCCCTAGCTTTTATAAATGAGTTTAATAAGCAGCTTATGGATTTCTTGAAGAATCAAGGTGACGGAGTAGAGTCTATTTGGAGTATGCTGAAGAACCAACAATCTGGACAACCTGGTCCTTCAAATCAGTAACCTGATCCTTCTACTACCTTTTATGCTGAGGATGCTTTTATCGAGGATTCCTCAACTAAGGGGGAGAAAGTTGGAGTAGGGGAGAAAGAGAAGCCTAAGGATGGATGGGGAGTTTGGGAGACAGTTGAAGCTATTCCTATCAGACACTACTGGATAGAGGAACTTGTAGAAGAAGAGAAGGAGAGTGAAGAGGAATTTGAGGTCATGCATGAACAACCTAATCAAGAGGAGCATGAGCCATATTATCCAGAGCCCGTTGAACATCCAATCTGGGAGGATATTATGGAAGAAGAAACAAATTCTCTATCACCTGAAGAAGAAGCTGCCTTGGAAGCATTAAGAGCTCAGAGAGCTGCAATAGATGCCAGGCAAGCTGAGAAAGAAAAACAGCAAGCAATTCTGAGGAGTGAAAAACTGAAGAGATTCAAAGTGTATAATGAGTGAGGAAGAAGAAGATGATAGATCTGGCAAAGAAAGATGCTACTGAATGGGAAATGGCTTATAAAACCTTTTGCGGAGTTGAAGACGGATTAGAAGTCAACGACAATGCTGAGGTGGAAGTTATTATTCAGGACATCAGAAGTGCTAATCTTGAAGATCAGACTTACTTTAAAGCACTGAGAAGCTCTATAATCTGTCTGAATGCTGGGGTTAAAGCAAATGGTGCCTGGAGCTTATTAATCAGTTTTCTAGAGAAAGGTACATTTGTGATTTCCACTAAGTTTTTAGAACAGAGGACATATACAGAATTGCAGGCTATACTCATCAAGATCCAAAGAACTACAAGGCTAAATGAACTGCTCCGTGAGCATGTTAAGGAGATCGTGATGAAAGTCAGTCCAGAGATTACTGAAGATCCTCCAATGGTTAGATTCATGACGAATGACTTGTTCAGAATCTGCTATTTGGTTGAGGACAAACTGAGAGACTACCCAAGCAACTATCTAATCTCAGTTGAGAAGTATCTTAGATCCACTGGATTCTCATCAACGGAGAAGGACAAAGCAGCAGACACTCTTAGAAGATTTCCAATGGAGAATGTTCCTTACTATAGGAAAAGAGTGGAAAGAGGATTGGAAGTGCATACCAGACTGCCAAACATGCCAAAGCTAAACAAGAAAGATGTTAACATTGCATGGTTATGGGCTGGAGTGGGTCAAGAGGTTGAATATATTGGAAGACACATCCAAGGAGCAATCCTTAAACCTGGAGAACCACTGCACTATCTATCTGTGATTGATTATCAAGCTGCTAACTCCGATCCAATGATTGAAGAAGGTGAGATTGGAATGGACTGAAGATTGAAGCAAAGAACAAAAGAACTATCAGCTCAGACTAGAGGAACAACTTCATTGTATAAAGTTTAATTGTTCTTTGATTTATGAAATCTGGAAATGTATATATATCTGATCCAGAATGCATTAATATTATTACGCTGTCTTACTTTAAGTAGTTTAATGTTTCCTTAGTTAGTTGAGTTATCCTCGAAGTATTTGCTTGTCGAACTCTATCCAATCAAATAGGGGGAGATTGTAAAGCATAATGTAACATAAGATGTAAAAGAGATAACTACAACTCAACAAAGGACAAGACAGACAATAATATTAACAGAAGCACAGGAATCCAGAATCAAAGAAGAAAAGGTAAACTCAAAAAATCAAAATACGTTATGTATTCTTGAAGTCCGTAAACAGGTCACGGAAAGAAGTTCATGAAAATGTTCAAGCCATAGTGACAGTAAAAGAAACAAGACTTTCAAGACGACAGAAGTATGTGAATGATTTAGGGTTCAGTACCACGGGATTCCAGTGATGAAGCAACCAGAACGACAAGGGACTTATCAGCAGCACTATATTGAAGACATAAAATAAGAATTGATCAAGTGTTATTCATCTGTGAACCAGACCAGTTGCACTAGGTGACGACACTAAAAAAAGGATCAAGTTGTTTTATCGTCTCAGAAGAAATTGATACAGTCTAAAACTTAAACACCCAGGAGCTCAGGAGTAATTACTAAAGGACAAAAGACAAGAAAAAGAATTCGATAGTTTTTCTATTGAAAAAACTATCGAATGGTGGTTGAAGTGATTCATTGAATAACCAAGTAAATTAATTTGGCATTCGATAGTTTTGATTTAAAAACTATCGAATGGCAAATTGATTTAATCCATTCGATGGTTTTTTAATCCATTCGATGGTTTTTCAATTCATGGAGCAGGTGAAAAGTTGTGCTTGTCTGACAGGTTGATGAAGATCCAACGGCCAAGAATATTCTATTCTAAATGGTTCGATGGTTTTTCAATTCAAGTCTACAATTAACTCGAGAGAAGATAGTGTCTTCTTCAGTTAAGGCATTCAACATAGAGACATTACTGAGAGAGAGAAGAGCCGGAGAAAATTATCAGAGAAATTAATAGTGCTCAGAACTTGATCATTGTTTTGTATTTGTGTAACCTTAAACTCATTGAAGCTAATCTACGGATTAGAAATTGTAGCACCCCTCGAGGTTTATATTTATAAAAAGATATATTCCCCGAAACTTGATTTGGTTTGGTGTGTTTGATTTCGTTATAGAACTGAAAGATTAATCCGCGAACGAAATTAAATTATTTGTGAGTATCGTATTCAACCCCCCCTTCTACGATACTTTGGACCTAACAGCAAGCTACCAACACATGGACCACTACTCAGAATGGAGAAACAAGGATCTTGAACAGATTTACTTTTTGTATTATTAACTGTTCAAAATATCTTGTAAACTTGGGATATATAACCAAGTGTAGCATTATTCTAGAACAAGAGAAATCAGTTAGACAATTTAGAGAGCTCAAAGCAATATCCTTTGTAAATTACCGAAGCTAGAATAATGTGTATGCAGCTGTGTGTTTATTCATAAACATCACAGAGATTTCTTCTAAATAAAATCTCTCAGGTGGATAAATCAATCCACCTGAATTTTTAATTCTTGTGTTATCTTATCTTGTTTGTTTTTCTGTTCTTGAATTTACTTTCATATCTCCACTGTCAAGAACTAAAGAATTTTTTAAAGATTGTATTCAACCCCCTCCCCCCCCCCCCCCCCCCTCTACAATCTTGATTCACTGTCTGGGAATAACATTTCTCTTCCTAATTTCAGTAGGTTCCACCAACTTACACGCTCTTTTTTTATCTTTCTTAATTTTTGTGCCCCATCTAGATGTTAACAATTGGATGAGACGGAGGTAGTATACCGTTTTCATGTACCAAGTATTCTATAAATTGATCATGTTTCAAAACAAATTGGACAAATACTTGTCCGATAATATTGACATGATTCCCATTAATTGCTTAAATAATAATTTAATTTTCAATGACGTGAAATGAATTTTAATAAATTGATTAATTGAGTTTAATATAAATAATAGTTGTAGTATAACTGTTCGTATATAATATGAATGTTTATAAATTCATGCAATTTTAATGTAATAAAAGAATATTTGTAAAAAATAAATCATACATGTGAGATTATACATTAAGACATATTACAAATTTTCTTAACCTTATGTATAACTGATTTAAAACTTAATCGAATTTAATATTTGATTTTTAACTAATATTGATTTGTGATCTTAACTAATCGTAGAATTACCTAAGGAGTTCAATACATTTTAATCCTTGATGAAAAATGGTTACATATCTTTATTTATTATCGACAACGTGTGAATTGGTAAAATGAACAATTTGTTGTACATAATATATACATAATATATATGTGTGGTTGCTAGGTTTGGTAAATCAGTCGTGTTGTGTCGTTTCGTATCGTGTAATTTCGTGTACATTTTGGCTATACACGAAAACAACACGAATTCAAATAGTGTACCCGGAACTGTAACACGAACATGACACGAGTAAAACATGACCTGACATGACAGGACACTAAGTACACGAATTTTTTCGTCTACCATTCGTGTACATGAAACGAAACAAAACAAATCGGAAACGAATGGCAACGAAAACACGAATGTTTACACGAAATTTCTTAAAGTTCACAGTACATTTTCAACTATAATATATATATATATATATATATATATTATTAAAATTATATATTTATATATTTATTTATGTCGTGTACTTCGTGTCGTGTCGTATATCCGAAGGATAAACCCAAAACCGACACGAGATCGGGGTCGTGTTCGTGTACATTAGTGTCGTATACTCAAAATGCAAACACAAATACAAAATTTTTGTGTCATTTCGTGTATGAAATTGGCGGGTCTAATGGTTGTTATATAGTCAAAAAAACTTGTAACCGTGATAGTATGTGTCATTAAAACATTATCTGCTTTATCGTTTATTTTCGTATTCATGTACTTTGGCATATTAAAAAATCAAATCAAACACTAAATTTCTGTATCATAAACCAAATTGCCGAGTCTAGTAAGGAGACATAGAAAAGTAAGGACAATGAATGAATGAAGAAAAAATGGGCAAATAAGTGACGAACAAGTTATACGTTTCATCACCGCCACCAATGTGAGATATATTAAAGTTAATAAAGAATACCATGTTATTTTTTGAATTTAAAAATATTTAACTAACGAATAATGAGATCGCTACATACAATATGTAACTTATATTCGATCAAATTTTAATATTTTATCTTGTGTATCAATAATTGACTGATTCAAATAAATTATAATAAGATATATATACATATATAGGATCTGGCTCAAGAGAGAACCAATCCTTAAAAAAGAACTATAGAACCGTCAATCACTTTTGATTTCATTAAATATCAACGACTCAGATTTTATTACAAAATCAGTACAAGATATACAAAAATCAACTATAAGGGTATTAATGTAATCACACTAAATTTAAATTGAGAAAGATAATCTAATTAATTGATCAGCGTCAATTATATTTAGATACAAAAGGCGTATGTATCACCATGTCATCTATGTCCATTGTTAGTATCTTAAATCTTCATTTTCTCCATCCAGATCAAATATTCGCATTAAACACTATTACTAACTCAATACCCATCAAAACTCTATCGAACAACTTATGAGCATGCTCAGTTTTTTGTTTGTTATTGTAAATATCATTTTTATAGAAAAATTGTAGAATTATTAAGTTCTACAGTAGAACTCATCTCTAATGCATTTTTTGTTGTAGCCATTTTATAGAGAATAAGGAACGTAAGATTCATCTCAGGTTCGTTTCTTGAGATAACATGGGTTCAGCAGAACTCACTTTGTTTTACAATAGAAATAGAACTGGGTTCTGCTTCAGAACACTTTATTTTGTATTGACACTGCAAAATATATATTTTAATCAACTGAACTCAAAAAGAGAATTACAAAATCGTAACCAAAAACTTGCAATGGAATGTGTTAATCATGCAAACACTTTATTTTTAGCTGAACATACGTTTTATCACCAAACTTGTAATCACTTTAAAATTTTAAAAAGAATTATTTGTTTTCATGAATTTTCTATTCTAATTACATTAGGTATGCTTGTAGCTTATACTATGCTAGTTTCATAATTAAAATATTTTATTCGAATGTGTAGGTTCTACACCAGAACTTCTAAGTTCTGCAGTAGAATTTTCATTCGAATCACTATAACTCGTCACATCTTAGTCAATTTTATTGGTTTTTTTTTTTGCTTCGCCTTATGTGTATCATCTTTTTTTCAAATGATCTTACATTCTCATTACACCATTTCTATGATCCTAAAAATGATACTACTTGTGTTGCACTATACATTAATACCTTATCTAATTGATTGTTAAAAAAATACAATAAACACACATTCACAAGTGTTTATTAAACACCAATGTCATGAAATTTATTTGCAATAAACACATTCACAAGTGTTTATCAATCAAACATAATTTGTATCTATTTAATTGACAAAATAAAAGTGTACTAATATTCACAAGTGTTTATTAAACACCAATGACATGAAATTTATTAAACAATAAACACATTCACAAGTGTTTATCAATCAAACATAATTAGTATCTATTTAATTGACGGAATATAAGTGTAATAATATTTTACAAAGATGATTGAATATGTAGTTAGGTATAAAACTTCGAAAACTAAGAATATATGGTATATAAATAATATAAACCAACATTTTATATACTTAAAAGTTATATTAAAAAGGAATAAAAGGAGATGATGTGGTTTTTTGAATAAAAAATTGAAAATCAATGTAGTACAATGGTTAAGACATGGGCTTGCCGACTTGCTAAGAGGAGGTAATGAATTTGATTCCCAAAGACTGCATTCATTTTTACCATAAATCATATAGTGTGATATTTTTGTGATTTTTCAACAAATAAAAGCAAAATTGTAATTTCACAATCACTTTATTGGCTTAATTTGTGCCTAGACGTCATTTAATATATAGAAGTAGATATAAAAAATTAAAAACTCGTCAGATTTTTCAATAAATAATATATGTTTTTTTCTGAATGTATACTTGCAACAGATTTGGAAAGTACGAAAAAAGAAATGGACGGAGAAAGAAAACATGTGAAGAGTCAATACTTAAAAATGTTTTTGTATAAGCACACGTTTTATTTCCTTACCGTGTCTGCACCAGACACAGTCCTTAAAAATACACGCACACTCTTCTTTACAAATACTAGATTTTTGCACCTCATACAGGAGTTTTTGACAACAGTCGTCAGAGTCATATCATTTAATCTGGACAATCGTCGGTACAGCTCCGACCAATAATCATGGCCGAATCATCGCCGTCCGATAAGAATCCAACTCTCTTTTCTCCATACAAGATGGGCAAGTTCAATCTGTCTCACAGGTCAGTTCTACACTTCCGTACGAATCTTTTTTTCCGGCCAATCACCGGGGATTTTACCGGAATAATGATTTCCGACCAAGTATAGAGCTCGGTTAGTAGAACATTTGGAGGGTCATGCAGAGGGAAAGAAATGATGTTAAATTTTGTGTGACTATTTTGCCCTTGTGAGTTTTGAGTGTTATAATATTGGTTTTTTGTTTGTGTGGGCAGGGTGGTATTGGCACCTATGACAAGATGCAGGGCTATAAATGGAATTCCACAGGCAGCACTAGTGGAGTACTATACTCAGAGATCAACTGACGGTGGTCTTCTCATAACTGAGGGTACCATGACTTCACCCACGGCTGCCGGGTAATTTCGTCATTTCAATTTATTTCTAAATGTTGTTTTTACCATTGATTTTAGTCTTATAAAATAAGTGGTTGTAACAGACAATAGCTTAGAGTAATCTTTTATTTATGGCCAATTTTTTGCGATTATTAATTTTTTTATGCATGAAAAAAATCAGAGGCATACTTTTGGCTATAAGGGAAAGGCTACTTGATCCTTTATATGTACATAATTTAAAAGATTGATACCTTGCGCATGTAATAAACGCGAAAATGTTGTCAACAACCAATATTAGATGTGGACCAAGACACTTAATTTTATGTGTACAAAGCATGGTGAGCTAGGTGAAGTAGGATGTGTGTATACATATATATTAGTTTAGTCGCAGAACAATGTGTGATCTGAAATGCGAATTATCTAAACAAATATAATGATCTTGGTTTGCAACAAAATTAGCAATTTATATGATTAGTCTTAATGTAGGTTTCAAACCAAGTCAGCATGTGAAGTGTTTTTTAAAAAATAAATTAAAAATGACATGTTTGTGTACATCATGCTTTCCTTTTCATGTCCCCCCCACTGAAAAAATGAGATATAAAGTTCCAAAGAGTTTGTTACTTTTATAATTCATATCAGGACAAGTAGTTATCAATTCAAAAGGTCAGTTCCACTTCCACATGGATTGATTTTGGACATTGGATTGGATCTAGTTGAAGTGGGAGAAGATATTTATCCTTGCACTAATAATTGTTAAGGAAAATGTTTGTTGGGGAACTAGATTCCCTCATGTTCCAGGAATATACAATAAAGAACAAGTGGAAGCTTGGAAGAAAGTGGTGGATGCAGTCCACAAGAAGGGAGCTGTTATCTTTTGTCAACTTTGGCATGTTGGTCGAGCATCTCATCAAGGTATTATTGGCTGCATCCAAGTTAAATACTAAGATTAGTTCATAGTTCTTTATGTTTTGATGTCAGTCTTGTTGGAGATTAATTAACTTTAAACTCTGTATCACTGCCTTGTGTATCTCTATAACTATTATCATTCAAGAAAAAATAAAATCCTAGTAAAGTTTATAAATACACCGTTTTTTTGCTTGGGGGATTGGGGCTGACAATGTTTTTCTTGAATTTATTATTTTTATTGAGGTAATAGTTGCATAATTTTATTGAGGTAATAGTTGCATTATATTTTTTTTATAGCTTTTACGACCTGACCATTCATTTTTCTTCAGAATCTTTTTATGTTCTACTTCTATTTGTATTTTGACCTTGCAATAGTAAATGCAGTAAGTTTTATTAACATGTTTTGAACTGTTAATTGTAAAGTTGTGGAGAATAGTTTGTAGTTTGCTATCAAGGACTTTCAACTTTGGTTGACTCTAGTGCCTGTGATTCATTTTCATGCTGGTAATATGAAGTAGCAATGTAACAAGAAGATTGCTATTGTTAATGTGCTTTACTCCTAGCTAACTAGTTGCATGTGTTACCATAATGCAAATGTTATGTCATGATCAACTGTTGGATGTATAAACTTTGATCTAAACTAGTGAACTGATGACTTGATCAGTGTATCAACTTGGTGGGGCATCACCAATATCCTCAACATCAAATCCAATATCAAACAGGTGGAAAATACTGATGCCCGACGGGAAATTCGGTACTTACCCTAAACCACGTGCTTTGTCAATCTATGAAATAGCACAGGAGGTGGAACACTACCGTCAGGCTGCTATAAACGCTATTGAAGCAGGTAAGTTTGTTTGTCTTGATACATTCAACTTTCTTGTACGATGCGCTAGTTAGATCTGCATCAATCGTATCCGTACAGTGTACGTGCCTCATGCCATGTCTGTTATATTATTATACATGTGTAAGAGAGTGGGGGAGAATAGCTAATTACAGTTTAATTGCTGCATATGTTTAAATTAG
The DNA here is from genome assembly GCA_030848705.1 of Heracleum sosnowskyi. Taxonomy (NCBI): domain Eukaryota; kingdom Viridiplantae; phylum Streptophyta; class Magnoliopsida; order Apiales; family Apiaceae; genus Heracleum; species Heracleum sosnowskyi. Next base: position 49,880,551 of record CM061243.1, on the reverse strand, counting down.
AATAGCAATTAAATAGTGAGTGAAATGTTTGAGAGGACAGTCACTGTAGTTTAATTGCATAAAGTTTACCAAGTGAATCTTGAACTTAAATGTCATATCTGCTTACCAATTTAAATATCATACAAGTAGGATGCTTATACTCTAAATAAATAACTGATAATGAAAATAATATTTAGGTTTCGATGGAATTGAAATACACGGAGCACATGGCTACCTCATTGATCAATTCTTAAAGGATGGGATTAATGATCGCACAGACGAGTATGGTGGATCACTTGCAAACCGCTGCAAATTTGTAATGCAAGTAGTTCAAGCAGTAGTTTCAGCTATTGGCGTAGATCGTGTGGGACTCAGAATTTCACCAGCAATTGATCACCTTGATGCCAAAGACTCAGATCCGCGTAGTCTTGGCTTAGCAGTTATTGAGAAGCTTAATAAGTTCCAGCTAGAATCAGGATCCAAACTTGCTTACCTCCATATAACTCAGCCTAGGTACACGGCTTATGGCCAAACAGAATCAGGGAGGCATGTCAGTGAAGTCGAGGAAGCTGAATTAATTAGGACCTGGAGAAGAGCTTATCAGGGAACTTTCATTTGCAGTGGTGGCTACACTCGTGCACTAGGAATTGAAGCTGTGGCTCAAGGTGATGCTGATTTAGTGTCATATGGCCGACTATTTATTTCAAACCCGGACTTGGTTTTGAGGCTCAAGAATAATGCACCTCTGAATAGGTATGTCAGAGCTACTTTCTATACTCAAGATCCTGTAGTTGGATATACGGAATACCCTTTTCTCAGTGAAGGAAATCAGAAGGATGTACCTTTGTCTCGCCTTTGATTATATGCTTGTTTCTCTAGCACATGAATATCACTGTTTTCATTGTTGTGTAGTGTTTGGTCATATGTTATCTCTGAGGAAAACAAAGAAAATTGAATGTCAGTGATTGATATGTATTATGTTCACTGGGTTATTGAAATTGAATAGTTTCATGTAGAGCACCGGGAAGTGATTCTTATATCTGAAAACAGTTTCTCTAAGTCATGGATAATTGTTTGAATTTATTTTTTTCTTGCAAAATCTGGGGAGTTTCAGTTGTACTTTTTCTAGACGTAATAACTGCAGTTATGTGTTTTCAATTTCCTAAATTAAATTATCTGTTTAATCTGTATACTGGCAGGCAAGTAAGAGGTGAATGAGTAGATTGTCAGTTAGATTGTTCTACTAGAAGCGCGCGAGTAAATCAAATTTACGAAATCTGTTAACTAAAAGAAGCTTACCAATCAATATTGAAATACGGTGCTCTATCTCTCTAATGAGAGTCGACCCCCTGCCACAATAGCCGCCGCCCTCCCCCTTCTTCTCCATCTACAGCTTCGTTTCCCCCATCAATCCATTCTCCAATCCTCCCCTCAATTATCTAAACCTTTTGTTCCAGTTTTTTGTTCAATAAAATTCGAACCAAAACCAAACATCTGGAATTTATTTCTCAGATCTATCTTGATTTTGAGTCCGATTCTGCAAATAAAAAATACCTTTAGATTCAAATTCTCCTCCTTAACATCATACCAAAATTTGGTGTCATTCTGAGGTATTTGAATTTTTGGTGTTAGTCTCGCCTATTGGCGTGTGTCCGTCTTTTGGCGTGTGTCTGTCTTGTTACCCTTTTATTGGGATGTTAAGGTATGTTCTTTTGATGTTGGTAAGTGTTTTGTTCCTCGTTACTTTGAAAATGATTTATGTGGTTTTGTGGGAGATCTGTAATTCGTGCATTGGATTTGGGCTGGTGTCGGATATTGCAAGAGCTTACTTTTCACAACTAAAATTTGTTCATCTTATGAGATCTTTCACCTGCGGCATGTCTATAGCTGGTTTTCGGCATGTAGATAGCTGGGGTGTGTCTGAACATTGGGCTACAGGTGGTGCGTACGTGAAGGTCATTTGTGATATTACTGGTTCCAGGATTGGTGCAGGGTTGATAGATCGGGAAGTCATTTTAATCTTTTCTAGTTCAAAGAATTTAGAAATTCATGATGTTAAACAGTCTGAAAACATAAGCGGCTATTTGTTTAGCTTGTTTATTTGTTTCTATTCATGTTGTAGTGTCAGTTCAGGGGTTTGTCCTGGCTGTGATTCCGTTGATGCAAGTTAATAAAATCTCTTTGTTTGTCAAAAAAAAAAAAAAAAAGAAGCTTACCAATATAGGCGAGCTCTCAACTCTCTCCCTAGGGTAGAGCCAGTGAAATGGGTTCCGTAAATGTCTGAATGTCCCTGTAAATAGACTCTCCTTACCGACTTAAAAGATATTATAACATTTGCACACTAGCCGGCACACGAGCGCTTGCTGTATCTTCTATACAAATTTATGCAAACTTGCAATTAAGCTTTCTCCGTGTGCTTTTAGAACCACTGTACTTATTCTTTCAGATATTTTCTTGTCAGCATCTAAAATTAATTAATTTAACTAGTCATCAAAGCTAATTTTTATTGATTTTTCTATTTCCGATTGAATTGTACTGAATTTGGCCTTCATTTTCATCAATAAATAAGGTCTCAAGGCTTGACGTAACTCAGGCGAACTTTCAGAAAACGTAGCTGAACCGCAGTTCAAAATAATTTCCTCTGTGCCCGAAAACCAGCCTCTGCATAGATGCGCTCAGGAAACAGTCTCAGTAGATGGTATGTGACTTCATCGATCACTTATAAGCTAGTGCAGGGTCTCTCTTTCATAAAAAAACACTAGTGCGGGGTCATATCTAGTGAAGACTGAAGTATAGATACGAAAAAAGGGATGTGAAATTATATTTCCCATTTACCCTCAATCCCCTAGAAATCTGTATTTAAGCACTCAAAAACATTTAACTGCAAAATGTATCTCCCGTCCTCCTCACAGCCCTCTTCCTCCCTTCGTCATCAGCTTACGCACCTGTTTATGATTTTTGCTTCGCAGACTTGTCACAATCAGTTACCTACTGCTGGCTGGCCATGCGAGCTAGAAAGCTACAAGTCTAACAGAGAGATTTTGTGTACTCGGGCCTTGGAGTTGCTGGCATAATTATTTTGAAGGAAGGATTTGTGCTTAAAATGAGAATTTGGCCAATAACACCTATTGCTAAAGTCACCCTGTTACACTTATTGCAGTCGAAAAATGGTTTCTCATCTACGTACCCACATGTGAACTGCCTCGACAGGTCACATGAGGCTTCAGCAATGTTTTCACCAAAAGCTCTACCTAAATTCTTTTACTTACAATCCTCAGCACTCTAAAGTCTGAACTGCGTAATTCTATATACGCATAAGTTGGTTAATGATGTGTTTTTTCTTTATAACTAATTTAAGGTACTAGTTTACTTTCAAAAGTGTAAAATGAACTGCATCAAATTGAACAATTTAAAATAATATAAAGAATTATTTTATCTTAATTGTTCTTACAAAGTGTCGACGGAAAAATTTGGTAACAATAAAATTTGAGATTTGTCGTCAAAATCAAAATTTACGAAGATGGTTATTCGCCTAAAAAGTCATCAGAGTGTAGTACTTGTAATGATTTGGGGGCTGAAATTGTAAGAGTTTATTAGTGATGACTCGCAGAACACTTTGTTAAAACCCAAACGGGCTAGGTTTCTTGCCCTAGAGATTCACTTTGAAGAGTCAATTACGATGAAGTCTAGTCATAAAGGCACATACTCACCTACGAAAGAGGTACTTCATGAAGAGAGCGCTCTTTCCACGTTACCAGCTATTTCCTTGACTCATTATTGAGACAATCATGATTTACTTCAAATGTAAGGGTGTGTCCTTTCCCCCGATGAAATTCTTCCAAGCATGTTGATGTGTCCACCCGATAAGGCCTACTCACCAAGGTTTCAAGGTTTAACTACAGTCTAAGTACATCACGGATACAGTATCGATCCAAGTATCGATCCAATTATTAGAGTCGATAATAACCACTATCAACTGTCTCCTTGATCAAAATAGTTGCAGATATAATCATGACATAACCCAAATGCGAGGATTCTTCCTTATAAGAGGACACTCATTGACTACATGATAGGTGATTTAAAGTATAAATTGCAAAGTGTATGACTATTTCAAAAAATTTCAACGAGGACGTGCCCATTGATAAGAAAAACAGAACTCCCAAAGCACAAACTAGATTTTACTCATCTTCCACGATGAGAATGCACCCACTTACTATTGTAGAGGGCCTTCAATATACAGGAATCCTCTTGAAGTTTTTCAATCAAGGACATCCCCATACATCTTAGGAGATAATTCTTCAATCAATCATCAGAAATCATCGGGCATTCAAATTCATGAGATCTTCAACATGATAGTCTGATGTCTTCTTCACCGTGCGTCTTGAGACCAAGGGTACATCCTAAGAGCGACGAGCTTCACATGCCATCTTCAAATAGTGATAAGAATCTTCAAATATATTATCTTCATTTAAATCAGCATAATCTTTCAAGTGTATATTTCTTAATTAACATGAGGGTCCATCAATCAAGGATGAGAGAAGGATGCGCCTCATGGAGCTTCGATTTCTTCTTGATTTTGATCAGGTTTAACTTGAACACAAAGTATAAGGATCAACATGTACACTCATATAACTTTTAGCCGATTTTGTTTATTTTTGTGACAATATTTTACTAATCTACATGTAATCAGTGTTGTAAAAAACGGGAATCGGAGTTAATCTGTAAAGGCACCGTTCAGGATTAATCAGGTAATCGGGGATTAATCGGAATGATTAATCGGAATGATTAATCGGAATAAATTTAATAATATTTTTTATATACAATTATATTTATATATATAATTGTTTCGTTATTTCAACTTATTATCATACTAGCTTAAAACTCGTGCGATGCACGGATTGTTAATTGTTATTTTATTTTTATTTTTAATATTTTATTAATTGTAATTGTGCAAAAAATAAGTAGACATGTTAAAATAGCAAAACACTTTTAATTAATTAAAAACATTAAAACATATTTTAAAATAAATAAGTATGGGTTTGCCCGTTATATTTTTGAAAATGAGGGGTTTCAGTAAGAAAAAATAAAAAATGTAACATATATTTAGTTTAAAAAGGTAAATGCCCGTGATATTTTTGGAAAATGAGGTTTTAAAATTTAATAATTAAAAGTATTTAAATATGTTTTAAAATAAATAAGTAAAGGGTTTCCTGTGATTTTTTGGAAAAAGAATGGATTTTAGTGAGAAAAATAGAAAAAGTAAATTGTAAAAGACAATTTCCCGTGATATATTTAGAAAAGGAGGAACTTTATTAGAAAAAATATATAATGTGTTTTTAGCTGAAAAGGTAATTGGTTATAAATAGCTATTTGATTTTTTATATTTTAATATTTTTAGTAATTGCATTTGTTAAAAAAAATAAGTAGACATGTTAAAATAGGTAAACTTTTAAAAATTAATTATAATATTAAATAGGTTTAAAAATAAATAACTAAATGTTTGTCCGTGATATTTTTGGAAAAGGAGGGGTTTTAGTAAGGAAAAATAGAAAAACTAACATGTTTTAGTTGAAAAGAGTAATTGTCCGTGATATATTTGAAAAAGTAGGGGAATTTGTTAGAAAAAATAATTTATCTTAGGTGAAAATGTAATTGGTTATAAATATGTAATATTATTATTTAATAACATATCTATACTATATTATTAAAACCCAAACATTGAAAGTTTTGGTTTTCGGTTAACGGTTGGTTTTTGGTTTTCGGTACTTTTTCTAATTAATAATATAATCAAAATTTGGGAAAGTTTATTCTACATTAATATTTCACTATATTTTACTCTTTAATGGAATTGTATTATTGTCAAGTTACCAAAATAGTAACTACATGATTGGTTTTTATAATTAAAATATATTTTTTCTAACAAAATCTACCCATTTTCCAAAAATATCATTACAATTATCTTTAAATTAAAACATATTACCTTTTATATTTGTTATTACTAAAATCTATGTTTTCCAAAAATATGAGTGCAATCCTTACTTATTTATTTTAAAACCTATTTTAAAACTCTATTTAATATAATAAAATAATATAAAAATAGTAACTAACTGATTGCCTTTTATAATTAAAAAAAAATCTAACAAAATCTACTTCTTTTCCAAAAATATCACGACAATTACCTTTAAATTAAAACATAATATCTTTTATATTTGTTATCACTAAAATCTCTATTTTCCAAAAATATGAGGTGCAATCCTTACTTATTTATTTTAATATCTATTTTACTACTCTATTTAATAAATAATAAAATAATATAAAAATATTAACTAGCTGATTGCCTTTTATAATCAAAACATTTTTTTTCTAACAAAATCTACTTCTTTTCCAAAAATATCAGGACAATTACCTTTAAATTAAAATATATTACCTTTTATATTTGTTATCACTAAAATCTCTATTTTCCAAAAATATCAAGTGCAACTCTTACTTATATATTTTAAAACTTATTTTAATACTTTTAATTATTTTAAAAAAACTTACATATTTTAACAAGTGAACGTATTTTTTTTAACAAATACAATTAATATAATTAAAACACATCATCACTAAAATCCCTATTTTCCAAAAATATGAGGTGCAATCCTTACTTATTTATTTAAAAACCTATTTTAATACTCTATTTAATAAATAATAAAATAATATAAAAATAGTAACTAGCTGATTGCCTTTTATAGTTAAAACGTTTTTTTCTAACAAAATCAAATTCTTTTCCAAAAATATCACGGACAATTAGCTTTAAATTAAAATATATTACCTTTTATATTTGTTATCATTAAAATCTCTCTTTTTCAAAAATATCAAGTGCAACTTATATATTTTAAAACCTATTTTAATACTTTTAATTATTTAAAAAAAACTTACCTATTTTTTTTCTAACAAAATTTACTTATTTTCCAAAAATATCACGGGCAATTAAATTTAAATTAAAATATATTATCTTTTATATTTGTTATGACTAAAATCTCTATTTTTCAAAAATATCAAGTGCAACCCTTACTTATATATTTTAAAACTTATTTTAATACTTTTAATTATTTAAAAAAATTATCTATTTTAATAAGTGAACTTATTTGTTTTTAAAATACAATTAATATAATTAAAACACATTTAAAAATATTATGGGCAGTAACTTTTTTTAATTAAAACATGTTAGTTTTTCTATTTGTCCTTATTAAAAAAACTTACTTATTTTAACATGTCAAAGTATTTTTTTAATAAATACAGTTAATATAATTAAAACACTTCTAAAAATATCACGGATAATTACTCTTTTTAATTAAAACATGTAAGATTTTCTATTTGTCCTTATTATTAATATTATTTTATTATAAAATATTATTAATAATACCTCATTTATCTTCCTCGGCCTCATTTGTATTTTTTTTTTAAATTTTTTTATGTTCCAATGAATATTTATGTTTCTCATTTTATAATTTATCATATTAATTTTTATTTTATTTAATATTTTCCGTTCACATTAAATTTTTTAGTTTATTATTTTTTAAGACCCGTGCCTTGCACGGGTTATAAACTAGTTTCTATAAATAAGTAAGGTTAATTAAGTAAAAACACGAATTACAGTTAATTAAGGACAATTAAGTAAAATCACAACGTGTCATACCGACCAACCAAACTTTGAATGTTTCGTCTATTATATAATAGTATTGATATTTATGCAAATATGTTAAAATGTTAGATAATTGTAATAAATAAAATTTTGAAGGTATAACTTTACGATTAGAGATCAATTTAGGAGAAAAAAATTAAGAGAATTAACGATTTAGGCATCTAAAATTATAATTATATGTGCAAAAATAATGTTTTTTTCTATTGTTTAATCAAGTCTCTACCTTTTAAATTTTTAATTTTTTTTTAATTTTAACTATTTTTTAATTATTAACCTAATTTTTGACCGATTAATCCGTTTTTGACCGATTCAGCCGATTTTTGACCGTTTTTCTGAAAAAACGATTAATTGACCGATTTTCGCATAATCAGTTCGGTGGCCCGCCGTCTAGCGATTAATCGGCGATTAATCCCGATTAATCGGCGATTAATCCCGATTAATCGGCGATTTTTAGAACACTGCATGTAATAGATACTAGCTTAAAACCCGTGCGATGCACGAATTGTTATTAATAATTATTATTTTTATAATTTATGTTTTAATATTTTATTAATTTGCATTTGCTAAAAAAATAAGTAGGCGTGTTAAACTTTTTTAAATAATTAAAAGTATTAAAATAAATTTTAAAATAAATTAATAACTGTTTATCCGTGATATTTTTGGAAAAGTAGGGGTCTTAGTAAGGAAAAATAGAAAAAGTAACATGTTTTATCTGAAAAGTAAGTGCCCGTAATTAAAAGTATTTAAATAGGTTTCAAAATAAATAAGTAGGGATTTGCCCGGGATATTTTTGGGAAATGAGGGTTTTTAGTAAGGAAAAATAGAAAGAGTAGCATGTTTTAGTTGAAAATGATAATTGCCGGTGATTTTTTTTAGAAAAATAGAGGATTTTGTTAGAAAAAATAGAAAAAATAATGTATTTTAGCTGAAAAGTTAGTTGGTTATAAAAATGTTATTATTTAATAATAATTTCTTTAGAAAATGAAAAAATTGAAAAAGTAACATGTTTGAGCTCAAAAAGTGCTCATAATTAAAAGTATTAAAATAGATTTTAATACTTTTAATTATTAAAATAAAAAAATAGATTTTTAAAATAAATAAGTAAGGGATTGCCCGTGATATTTTTGGAAAATGAGGGGTTTTAGTAAGGAAAAATAGAAAGAGTAACATGTTTTTGTTAAAAAAGATAATCGTCCGTGTTTTTGTTTTTATAGAAAAAGAGAAGATTTTGTTAGAAAATAAAATAAAAAGAGGTAATGTATTTTAGCTGAAAAGGTAATTGGTTATAAATAATGTTATTATTTAGTGATAGTTTTTTAAAAAATAAGTAAGGGCAATTAAGTAAAATCATTAAGTACCGACTGTCCGTCCATCCGACTACCAAACTTTTAATGTTTCGTCTTTAATAATATAGCTTAAAACCCGTGCGATGCACGAATTGTTTTTAATAATTGTTAATTTCATTATTTATATTTTATATTTTATTAATTGTATTTGTTAAAAAAAATAAGTAGGCGTGTTAAATATTTTTAAATAATTAAAAGTATTAAAATAGATTTTAAAATAAATAAGTAACGGTTTGCCCGTGATATTTTGGAAAAAGAGGGGTTTTATTAAGAAAAATAGAAAGTAACATGTTTTCGTTGAATTTTAAAATATAAAAGTAACAATTTGCCTGTGATATTTTTGAAAAAAAGAGGGGTTTTAGTAAGAAAAATACAAAATGTGACATGTTTTAGTTGAAAAAGATAATTGTCAATTAAAATTATTAAAATAGATTTTAAAGTAAATAAGCATGGGTTTGCCTGTTATATAATTGGAAAAGTAGAGATTTTAGTAAGGAAAATATAAAATATAACATGTTTTAGCCGAAAAAGGTAACTGCCCGTGATTTTTCTAGAAAAAGAGGGGAAATGTAATTGCCAATTAAAAGTATTAAAATATGTTTTAAAATAAATAAGAAAGGGTTTGCTCGTGATATATTTGGAAAATGAGGGATTTTAGTAAAGTAAATATAAAAAGTAACATGTTTTAGCCGGAAAGGAAATTGCTCGTGATTTTTTTAGAAAAAAATGGTAATGCATTTTAACTGAAAGGGTAACTGATTATAATAATTTTTATAATAATTAAATAAACAATTAAATAAGGTAAGTACCGTACCAAAAAAACAGGTACCAAAACTTTCAATGTTTCGTCTTTGATAATATAGTATAGTATAGATAGATACATAGATAGATTTATAATATTAGTATTTTGTGCTACTAAATGGAATAATCCGTGATATTTTTGAGGTTTTAGTTAAGAGAAATATTAGTTATGAAATATAAAAATGAATATACGTTTTGGGAAAAAAAAGCTAATCGGTTAGTCAATAATAATTATAATATTATTATTTTATTTTATTAAATAGATCTGTTCGTGATATTTTTGGAAAATGAGAAGGTTTTAGTTAGGAAAAATAGAAAAGTAGAAATTTTAGTTAGAAAATATAAAAAAGAATATACAATTTGGCTAAAAAGGGTAATGAGTTAGTTATTAGCAATTATAACTTTATTATGTTATTTTAGTAAATGAAACTGTTTGCAATATTTTTGGAAAATGAGATGTTTTAGTTAGGAAAAATAGAAAAGATATTCTATATAATAATTTTAATATTTTATTTAACGGTTCTCATCGATTTGATCAAAAATATCTAACGGCTATGAATTGAGTGACCAGACTATAAAAATTTTCATGACCAGACTACAAAACTTTCAATGTTTCGTCTTTAATAATATAGTAGAGATAGATATCAAAAAAATTATTTAAAATATATACATGTTTTTATTATAAAATCTCTATTCAAAATAAAAGATATGTATAATTATTTATTTTTCTATAAACGCAAAAGACTGGAATTGATGTTTATGCAGTGGGGAATCAGGAGCAAAATTTACGGAGAACTCAAATATTTAACCTGAACAATATACGATAATGATTAAAATTTACAAAATTTAAAAGTACACAAATTATGTCAAATTTCCGATCATTAAACTATTTTTACTTGAGAAAGTAACAAAAGACAACTAAATTATACGATTTTGCATATTTTTCTCATTTAATGAATCTTTTTTTAGATAAACTCCATTTTTATTTATTATCAACGGGGTGCTTAGAAAACAATTATCTACAATTTAGTAGGGAAAAGAATATAATATTATTTTTTCAGAATTTAGGAGGATCTCAAGCACCACCTAGCTTCCGAGTTCCACAAAAGATTCCTTCTTTTTTAGGTGTGAAAACAATTCCTCGAGTTGATTTTTTTTTTCATGTAAAACTTTATATTTGGATAAAAAATTTCTATTCGTACAGAAATATGTTTGAATATATCTAATAACAAACTTATTGTATTTGTAATAATTTGCATTTTTACCTTGTCTTAGAGAATTATTTGTCTTTATACTATTTTGCATTGAAGGTACATAAAAAAGTTAACCAAATTTTTGCAATTTTTATATTAATCATGTAATAATATTTGAGAAAACATTATTTGATCATGCCCCAAATTAGAGAAGAAGACGGTCAAATAAGGACGTGTAAAAGAATAGTGAGGAAAATGTTATTTTACAATTTACTAACCAATATACGACAAAATTAAAGTGTTAAAGAAATAGATTAGAGTCGATCAATCCAGAATCGAACCACATTTTATGAATAATCGCACAACGTGAATGAATACAAGTTCAGTGTTTGATAACCTCTTATTTATTCGAACCGCAATTTTCAATCACTACAAGAATTGGCTAATTCACCATCAAAACTTACCAACGGATTTTATTTCGTTGGAGTTTACCAACGGAATCCTGACCATCTTGGAGTACTTGCATAGTCAAACCTTTAGTAACAAATTACCAACGGTTTACCTATAATTATTCACCAACCGATTGTTCCGTTGGTATATTATGGCGCCTAAATATCCCGCCAAACCGTTGCAACGAAATTGCCTACGGATTACCAACAACTGTTTTACCAACGGAACTGTGACAGTGTACAAAGGCATTTTCGTTGTTAACTCCGTTGGTAAATCTATTGCTAAATCTGTTGCTACTTCTATCGTAAATTCGTTACAAAGTTGTTGGGAATGGGCAGCTGCTTTGTATTTATTTTCTGTCAGTAATCTGTTGGTAAATTAGTTGGGGTGCATTTAATTTCTGTCACAAATCCGTTGGTAATATAGATCGGTGGTTTATCTCCAATTGACAGTCCGTCAATAACATAACAATTCAAACAAACTTTTCTTATCTAATTTTTTCTTAGCTTCCGATTTTTTACCTTCTTATCAAATACAAAAATAGTCATCTTTACACAAATCCTACCAATTTGCAAAGTGGCTTTTCAGAATTTAATTGCAAATAAGGTTAGTTACTTTTATTTCATTGTATTATCTTTTAATTCAACAATATATATCATTTATGTTCGGCATGGTAATTTGAAGTAGTTACTTGACTTTAAGCATGATATGTTTATGTTAATGAATTGTGATTTGTTGATTTGTGAAATACAAGAATTAAAGATGTTTCTAATTTCAAAATTACTTGGTTGATTTTTAAGAATTACAAGTCATGTTAGTTTGTTTAATTGTTTGTATTTTTATGTTAAATATTAGTGTATGTACGTATATGATGTTGATGTAATTTTTTTGAAATAATAGCGGTTGATATGTATTAACCAACTAATAGTAGTAAAAGTTAATTATTTTGTGAAAATCTTGAATGCGTTAGTTGATTTTTAAGAATGTTGAATTCATGTCAATTTTTCTAATTCCTTGTAGTTAGCACGCGATAATTGTGTATATACGATGGTCCATGTTCTTTTTTTTAGGTGATTTTAACGAAATGAATAACGATCGATCTTGGATGTATGAGAGGAAGGATAGCAGAGGATTGTTAAATACTATATTTGTTGCTGGGGTGAAAGAAATCGCAAAGCTGGGGAGGACCACTACCCTGCCACTCACACAGGTGGTTCCGCATCCCATAGAGCGCATGCAGCCATTCTGGTAAGCTTGCAAGTTTTTAAGAATTAGGATTAGTTTTTCTTTTAAAAAAAGTAATTTCTTAAAATGATGGAGTTTAACTTCAGATTTATGACTATGTTACTCTAGTATATATATTCTACTCTTAATTTTACAATTTTACATGTTGCTTGGGTTCAAATTTAGTTTCAAATACCTTTCTGTTGTGATTCACTAACTGAATGCTTGAATCCATATTCTGCTACAACCTTGAAATCTGATTCTAAAAGTTGCTAGCCCTGGCTGACATGTTTATTGCGTCCAAGCTGGTAGCTCGTTTGATTCTTTACTTGTTAAAAATTATGTTGTCCAATTCATTTGATGATCACATGCATATTCAATAAGATACATATTTACATTTATTTCATGCAACTTGTATCTCTCATTTCTCTTCTAAAGTTACCACGAGCCCCTAATTTTGTGTAGAGTGATGTACAGAAGTATGTGTTTAGAAAAAAGAAAACAGAGGTGGCATCATATTCAATTAACTTTGCACTGCTTGCTTTCTTTCAGAACCTCGCCTCAGACTCATTATCATCATTTAATCGCTATCAGAGTAGTTACTTTTTGAAACTTCTGTCATTAATTCTGATATTACTTTTAGAAGCATTGCTCGTTGTATCTGATAAAATGTTAATTGGCAGTAATGATATTAAATTGAATTATACACTTGAATGTTTATTTGCAGGCTGAGACTAATGAAAAAGTTCCAACTCCGACTGATATCTATGAGCATACACATACAGTTAACAATGACAGAGTGAACTGGATTAACAAAAAAGCGGAACGAGTATATGTGCGTATTATTTTGGAACCAGGAGTGGTTAAAATGTTTGCTTAATCACAATTTTTCCTAATTAAATTTGTCTAATGTGTTGTATGTATTGCCATTATTTTATAGAAACGGATTAAGGAACTTCGTGAGTTGCGTTCTCAGCCTCTTGAAGGTTCATCAGAACCTCAGCATGTTGATGAAGATCAGTTATTTTTTGATGCTGTTGGGGGGCTAGATAATAGGAACAGGATTTATGGCTTGGGTTCCCTGCAAAATATCATATATGGGTCACAAAGTAGTTGCAATATTGCAACTTCTCGTTACAATTCAAACTTCAATGATGATTATCATCAGATGCAGGTTGAACTCCAGGAAATGAAGGACCACGTGAAGGAATTGCAGCAGACGAGAGATGATGAATTGCAAGAGATGAGAAGCCAGATGAATGAGATGAAGAACCAGCTTGCTATGGTGTTAAACAATCAGAACTAGAGCTAGACAATGAAAGACAATATTATTTTAAAAACAGTAGTCTAGCAAGGAGCTATGATTTTATTATGTACCAAATTTGCATGACTTTATTATGCACCAAGTTTGTATGACTTTATTATGCACCAAGTTTGTATGACTAAATTTCTATCTAACTGCTAGATTATTAATGTAATAGCTTTTCTCTATTTTATGGTGTTCAAGTTACTTATGTTTTGTAGGTATTTATTAAGTATATAATGTAATAAATATTCATTTCTATAATATTTTGAAAGTAAATCCATAATTTTTTATTGGCCAACCTTACCAAGAAATTTCCAACGGAATTTAATCATAAAAAATTAAATTTTAAATATTAGGTATCAAATTTCCAACGGGACATTCAAATACAAAATTTTGTAAGTATTCTGTTGGCACATTACCAACGCAAATTCCGTTGGAAAATGGTGTTATTTGAAAAAGTCAAATGGTTATATTTCTGTTGGTAATTCCATTGTAAATTTACCAACGGACCGTTGGGAACACATTACCAACAACGTTATTTGTAACGGTGAATTCCGTTGGTAATTCGGTCACGGTTTGGAATTAGCAACGGTTTTTAACTTTTAACAACAGAATTTTCCGTTGGCAAATCGGCCAATTCTTGTAGTGAATTATGAAAAGTTGTAATAATTGAAATACAAAGTAAATTGCCAAACATATATTTAATTTGTATTTATATTTAAAGTTCAAAATATAGTAGTTTAGCAAAAAAACAAAAGTTCAAAATATAGTAAGTATACTTGTAAATTTCTATAAATAAATAAATAGTATATGTTTACACATATTGTAATTATTCAAAATATAAAATATATTCCAAAGTAGTGTTAATTGTTAACGCAAATTAATGAATAATGATTTATATATTATTTTAAATTTTGATCTAACCTTTTTATTATATTTGTATTTATTCATGAGAGTATTTGAATAACTTTGCTGGATCTATTATTTCTCTTAATTAGAAATAATGTTTATTAACTTAAAAATTATTTATATTATTATATGCCTAATAATATTACTTCAATATAAAATAATTAAATTTTCTTTATCATATAATTTTTAAGTAATAACTGAACCGCAAATCAATAAACTCCGATCACAAATTAGCCATTAAAAACATTGTAATTAACGGAACCGCACATGTGATTATGATCGAAGATTTCGGGGTGTATTCCTTCTGGATTTTGATGGATTAAACATAATTCATATATTTTAAAAGATTTTTGTTAATTTTAATGGATTAATAATAATATATGAATTTGAAAAAAATTACAAATCTGGTAGAATCTCACTGATTTAAGAAGAGTTTTTGTAAAATTCTTTAAAATCTCATGAATTTTAACAAGCAAAAAATATAAGATACACTAATAAATCCTGCAAAATTCACAATTTTATTATATCCGAACTGTGAAGATGAAACAGATATAAGCAAGCATTTGTACACAAACACAAATGCATGCGCATATATAATAAGAGATGAAGAGTTGTGAGAAGAATCGGCCAGGTATATAAGCATGGCAATGGCAAGAGGAAGACGACTTGGCATTTTCTAGAGAGACTTGACCCTCTCCAATGCCAGTCTGTCATCTTTTTCTGTAACTTCCCCATTCTTTTCTCTCACTATATAAAACTATACACATAGCCCCCACCATATATAACATATAAACCCCCCTTCTTTTTTTCTAGAGAAAGACAGAAGATACATAATTCATTTCTTAGCTACACCCAAAGGAGGCAGATTTTATAATCATGAGTCTCTTTGGCCTTGGCAGCAGGTCTTTCTTCCTTATGATCATACTCTTTTATATGCATGTGTTTAAATTTTTACTAAAGTTTCTTTTTTTTAATGGAATTTCTTCTTATGCTTAATTTGTTGTGGTTTTGGAATTCTAGTTTGAAAATTTTACAAATTTAAGAAATCAAGATTATTATGTCTTTTAGCTGGTGTGAGTGATTGTTGTTGATGATGATGATGATGATGTTGAATTCCTGTTTGTGTGATGGTATTTGATTATGACAGGTAATTAGGTTGTACTGAAGAAACTTATTATTGGATAAGGGAACATTAGTAACTAGTAAGTAGTAACCTGATAGGAAAATTAAGGTTAATGTTTTTTAGTTATAATCTATGGTGTAGGAAGGATTAGCGTAATTGATCTTAGAACTTACTACTTCTTGCTTTTTCTGCCGGACGGTAAGAAGGGAAGTAATGAAAATTCTATGTAGAAAATTTTAGATATATAGGACTTTACTATGGTTTTCTGTAGATTGTATGCATCAAAGGTGTTCTATAGGCTGGTAAATATATAGACTGTGAATTAAATTGCTGAAGGTGCTGTTCTGTTCAAGAACTTGCTTTCATGTTAGTCTATGTTTGAACACTGAACTTCTAAACGTGATATCGATATTTGAATTTGGTGAAACTGAAGATTTTCTAGCGAATTGTTTATTTTCTTAGAAGCTTTTGCATGTCCATGATCTTTTCATCACTGCATAACAATGACTCGCAGCAGCATACAATGCACACACAAGGATGGGATGGTTACTAAATATGTTATATCGTCATTAAGCAAAAAGAGAGAGGCGGCATATCAAGTCTTTCTATTTTAGGAAGATGTCGTGGCTTAAATTCCCAAATGAATGTCATGACAAACTGTTTTATGTAATTAACAAAATTCTGGATTTAGAGGGGAATTCTACTCAAGTTTGTTTTAGGTGTCTTATCTCAAATTGAATTCGATTACAGTGTGTTACTTGCTCTGTCAGCTGACATCATCCCCGCGTGTTGTGTAAGATAGAGAAAACTCCCATTAATAAGATAAAATCTGGACGGACTATTGCTATGAATAAATTTTATAGAAATAGGTAGATAAATCTTGTCATAATACCAGCATTTAATTGTTGAAAAAATAAGACCATGCTTCACAATTGCACTTTCATGGAAAATCCCAAAGCTGGCTATCTTAATCTAAAATGTGCAGGACTGACTTTTATGTTCAAATGTAAAATCAGGCATGAGAGCTGTTTAGGTGTACATCAAATCATCTTTCTTTACCGCGTGTTCAAGTTCCCGACATAAACATACTATAGATATGTGTTGCTTTAATTTATCATGTCTGTATCTTATCAAGTGCCTCATGGTAAATAGCTATCTATATTCAATATTGCTGATTTTTCCAACGATACATGGGCAGAAACCAAAAGACATTCCGGCCCAAAAAGAGTGCTCCATCTGGGAGTAAGGTGAGTGCTACTTAGATCATGTTACTGTTAGGATTTGATTCTCTAGTAATTATCTATTGCGGTGCTAATTGCTATCTGTTTCACAGGGTGCACAACTTCAAAAACACATTGATGCTACCTTGGGTAGTGGCAACTTGAAGGAAGCTGTGCGTCTTCCTCCTGGAGAAGATCTCAATGAGTGGTTAGCAGTAAATAGTAAGTATCTATACTTTCATTATGGAAATCTCACGTTACTACGTTTTGTTGTGAAGTCATCATTTGAATAATTTATGTTTCAAAATTTAATATTATCAACAGCTTTCCAGCTTTCCAGCATGACAGTAAAATTCTAATACTTTCATGATGAAAATAATCTGCATATGTACCATCGATCCTCAATCCTTAAGATTCTTCAATGAGGGAAGTCTACTTCACAAGCCTGGCTTTGTTTAGAAACTCAGTGTGGCAAAAGGGATTTGTGCAAGGGTATCACCTTTACTAGTATGCAGATGACTAATAATGCAAAATTCTTATACCTCCACCCCGCAACTCACCTGCCCCTAACTTGAAAACATGTTGCTTTCTCCATCTCCCTTTTCCCAAATCCAGTCATTTGCCGTCACATATCTCTTTCAAACAAAAACAAAAACAAAATTTCCTTCCTGCACCACCTTCCGGTCTCCCACGGAATCATTATATTCCTGTGTCAGTTGTGGCACTTATCATTTGCAGATTATATTTTATGCATCAGTATTGGTTATATACAATGTGCTAGTGGCACATATATAACCAAAAAAAATTACAGTATGTCAATATCTAAGAAAACTTGTTCTTATCATGATATAGTTTTCTCTTTTCCCTACAGCCGTTGACTTCTTTAATCAGGTGAACATTCTATATGGTACTCTTACGGAGTTCTGCACTGCACAAACCTGCCCGACAATGACAGCAGGAGCAAAGTAACTTTCTAATTTCTTCTGGAAATTAAGTCCTATTACTATTGATGCAATGTGTTTATGGGATACGGTTCTATTTGATACTTCATAACAGTTAGACAAGAATTTCATAGCAAGTCTAGAGAGATTTTCTACATATTACCAAGAGACTGTTGTCTCGTATGTTATAGCAGAACATCTGAAAGGGAGAGAGGAGGGCCTATGCATAGCCATTGGGTGTCTCTTGTTGAAGAAATGTCGATAAATTGTTGAGGCTTGGTAAAAACTGTTTTAAGACATAAATTTGAGCAAAAATCGGCACAATATTAACATGACTTGAAGTTAGGAAATTTGACTGATAAGCTTGACCTCTAAAATGTTTGAGTCTGTTTCCTCCATTAAATTTATTTTACCCCTATGTTTGGGTACATCTGCTAGATATGCTTTAGAACTATATCCTCGAGTAACTTCTGATGCTTCACTATTTTATAAAGTCTTGGGGTTTTTGGATAATTTGAGGTCTACTTCTCAGTCATTAGATACAAGTTACCACTTCTTTTTTGGTTCTGATGATGTATTCATACACCCTAATTTCACTTACCAATATTTATTTACAGATACGAGTACAGGTGGGCTGATGGGGTTACTATAAAGAAACCCATAGAGGTATCTGCTCCTAAATATGTAGAGTATTTAATGGACTGGATTGAAACTCAGCTGGATGATGAATCAATTTTTCCTCAGAAATTGGGTTGGCCAATATTTTATGTTTATTTTTTAACATTGGATTAATGAAATGATCAAAGAAACATGTTATTTAACATGTCTTTATTTCTGCTGCAGGCACATCGTTTCCTCCCAATTTTGTGGATGTTGTAAAGACAATATTCAAGCGGTTGTTTCGTGTGTATGCTCACATTTATCATTCACATTTTCAGAAGATTATTAGCCTGAAGGAGGAAGCTCATCTAAACACATGTTTCAAGCATTTTGTTCTCTTCACATGGGTAAATTAGTTCCTTTCTTCATAACCTTTTTAAAAATTGTAGATTAGTTAAGCGATAAACACGTGGTTTGCAGCTCAACTAAAAGACTTTGCTTGTGAAAAAATTGTTCATCTTTCTTAAGTTGTAGATTTAAGTCGGTTGTCCAACTTCGACTTCTTTAGTTCAACGCCACTCATCTCCATCCACCCATAAGGCCATAACTGCCAAGCGAAATAATTTTAAAAAATATAGGGATACATAAGAAATTGAGTGAGAGTAAATCTGGTCAAAAAGTTGGGGTGAGAGAGAGAGATCCATGTTCACTTCAATTTCATATCCGATATTACAAGCATAGAATTTTTATTAATGCTAGATGCAAAATGGTTATAGCCATTGCTATAATATGGCAGCAAAAAATGATTTTTGGTGCTAAAAAATAAGATGCACTCCAATGCTAGTTGCATTTTGCAACCAAATATTTACCAACTTTTTGTCCAAGTCATCTTAATTCCATTCAAAGTAAAACAACTTGTATTACATTAATGGTTGATTGATGATGTGGGTGGATGCATATATGCATCCTTGGATGCAAATTTGGCACCAAGCATGCATTTATGCATATTTGCATCCAAATATGCAAATTTGGTGCCAAATTATAGCAATGGCACCAAGTTTGGCATTGCGTTAGACTATCCATCTATGTCACAGGGCTGCCTTAATCTCATAGCTGCCCCTGAATAGACATTTAATAAACGTCACTAGACATTAAAAAGCAAGGGAAATGTTCACATGGCAGTGGTTTCCCAACACTTAAACCTGCTGCTCATATGTCTACATCGTGTGCAACTATGTGAGGCTGGCTAGGACCATCTGTCCATTTAGCTTGTTCCTCAATTTTATTGTATTGTGCGTCGAAGTCTTGTCTGTTCGATTTTTTGTATAGAATAAGAACTTCAATTCCCACTTTATAAACAAAAAAAAAGCAGTAAATACATCTGTTTCTCGTTTATGAACAAACTGTGCATCAGATATTAAATTTTCTATTGAAAGAAGTTGTGTGGGAAAATTTCGTACATAATGACATGTGTGTACACATTTATTCTTATGGTCACACTATAGATGTAGCAGGATAAGTTTATTAAACAACTTGTTACTGCAGGAATTTCGCTTGATTGACAAGGGGGAGCTTGCACCTCTGTACGAGCTTGTTGAATCAATTCTGCAGCTGTAGTGCCGTTTTGTAAGTCTTGAGGGCTTCTCTAATATGGAAGATCAAATGTGGAATGGAAGTCTCTGATGCTGTGAAACCATTAGTTCATTGTGAATTTGTTCAGTTCATTTGTTCATTCGTTCTTTGATAGTAGGTGAACATTTTTTTATCTAGCTTTTGCGTGCTCAAATTCTTTCCACTGAAAGATGATGTCCCTTTTGAACACAGATTATAGACATCAAACGCTCCAATATGTTAATCTTTAAAAAAAAGACGGGAAGAAATAGAATCATGAAATATATGGCTTGTTGCTAAAGACATAAAAAGGGAAAAAAAGACTTTATCTCTAGATTTAAACATCACCGCATTTATTCACAATATTTTGATTACCGATATATATAGGAGTATTATGTAGTACTATTCCTGCAGCTTGATATATTATTATTGGGTGCTCAATAATAAGCTTATAAACCCGTAACAACTTATGAAGGGTGTACCCAACTTATAATGTTACTTAACTTATTGATTTATTGTTTAATTTTTTTTTAAATATAAATTAGCAAATTTGTAACTAACTTATAAGTAAATTTATCCGACACCAATACAATTTATAAGAATTCATCAACTACTTACATGACACTTATTTATTTTAAGGTATAAGTCAACTTTTTGAAGATACCCCAAACACGCACATAATTGCATTAAGGAAAAAAACCAAAATAGATAAGCGTGAATGAAAGAGAACTGGATGTTTCGAGGAACAATTTTTTCCCTGTATCGAGGTCATTTCAATAATCAGTGTACATTTGTATAATAATGTAATTTGTATGTGTAGTTGGTAGTACTCTATGCTCGTGCTCCAACTTTTCAGTAAAATGTGTGTATATTCTCCCGCCAATAGAATCTTCTATCAAATTTTGAGATGCTAGAGTTCTGTCATGAAGTATACACCCAGTACTCGATGAGAACTATTCAATCCTCAAAGCCAATTAACGTAAACCTTGGTTAGATTCAAGTCGCGACAGCTTGCCCTTCATCTGCTTTTATCACAAAGACATCCAGGCATGGGGTTTGCATAAAAGCTCTCTTCAAGCTTAGGAAATTCACCAGGTTCCCTCAGATAAGGCGCTCCCATTCGGTCCTTGTGAAGCTTCTTTACTTTGAAAGAGAATTTTTTCCAGGAAATTTTCCCTTCATCAAAGTCGTCAACAATTTTCACAAAATTCATTCTGCAAGGAAGGGTAAATTGTTTATATGACATAAATAGTTTGAATAAAGCTATGATCGACTAAACAATAATATTTGATTCCAAAAATAGAAGGCAGACCAAATCACCTAAATATTGACTGAACCGCAATCAACTAGTTCAAAAATACCTGTCTGGGTTTATAGTCTTTTTAAAGTCCTCAAATCGCCGATGTCCTTGAACTGCCTTTGCCATATTACCATCATAGGTGTATACAAAAACATCACTCTGCAGGGCAACAACATAGTCCAAACCAGCCAGCATGTTCTGGTGATTCCTGAAAGGCCTCAGTTCATCTTCTGTAGATAGAGTTGAATGGGAGAAGATGTTTGGGTAATCTTCCACAAGATGTTGCATGCTTCCGTTTCCAAAAGCTTCACCAGCTACCAAGTAAATCCTAGTACTGGATGGAAAGCCCAATCCTTTAAGTAGAAGGGAAGTCTCTCTAGGGGTCAGGGGGCAGCCACCAAGCTTCCTTCTCTCGGATGCATCAATCTCCTTTTCCTTCCAGTGACTGACCTCGTATCGCATCCTCCGAAGTTCATCATCTTCTTCGGCCATCAAACTGTGACTGCAGCCTGTAAATGCAAGCATATCCTTCTCATACCTACAAGGATGAAAACGATGAAGTTCGCTCTACACGCTTTATCAACAAATCAAATTACTCTCTTTATTGCATATAATAATTTATCAGGGTATTCATTTTTGCATGATTAAAGTAACTATCTTTAGCTGTACTCCACATTGTTTTACAAAGACATTTGCATGTAAAACATACTACTCATTTAGTTTGAATTAGCTGATTCTGCTGAAAATATTTTTTTACATGGAAAATTTGATATTGTTAACAAAAGAAACACCAACAAACCACCACTAGAAGCACCTCAACCAGGGAAAAAAATACAGGAGGCAAGAATTGATCCAGAGTTTGGGCAAAAAGAAAAAAATGCAAGAGCTACCTTAGATGCAAAGCAAGATAAGGGCTTCCATCCAGTCTCATTCTTGAAACCAAGATTTTTCCGAGATCTTCAATTGGCGCTGAATATTTTAATGCTCTGTAATTCACACGGCAACGTAACTTTTGAATTGAGTTAGGTAGACCATTATTTGCAATTCGAGAATCAGTGTGGGTGAAATATATCACTTTGTGCTGCTTCAGAAGTGGTGCAACTTCCAACTTATAATAACTAGCCTACAAAAAGTAAACAAGTCAGTTAGCTGACCAGGATCTCTGTAAGAAAGAGGCATTAGATAGCTAGCTGAAATAATGGCTTTGACCTCATCAATCTGGAAAAATATATTTAGTGTGCACCCACCCCATGTTTTAAAATCAACCACAAAAGATACTCATAACATTCTTACTATCCTCTTAGTAATGCAGTGTTTAACAAAGAAACATGTATCATTTATAAAAAGGAGAACATCAAAACAAAGGCAAGATTGATCGCAGGAGTTGACTGTTGAGAAGGATTCACCTTAGACCAGGATATCGGTGTCTTTGAGAAAGGTTCTAATTCAGCATATGCAGGTGGTAATGTCTCAACTATATGAATGTCATCTCTCAGAGTCTTAATGAAGTACTGCCAATCAAAAAGATCTTTAAAGCCACTGTCAATAGAAGCAGAGCAACAGTTAGCTCTTTGGACGAGGTCATTACAAAATCATAAGTTCATATCAGAATTTCATGCACATCAAACATTGCTGGAGCCGAGCACGAGAATGGAAATCTTGATGTTTTATTTCACTAATATGACCACAATATAGATTATTAGCTACAATTTTTAAAAGTACTAGACAGAAAGCCACTTAATGTATTTTGTGAAGATATATATCAGTAATTTTATTGTACTTCTACATTTTTCTTTTACTAATGTTGTGTTTGGTTTGGGTGAATGGAATGGAATGGAATGGAATGGAATGGATGAAATTAAAGTAAAATAATGGGAGTTGTAGGGAAGATTTGAAAAAAAATGAGAGTGCAAAATTGTTATGATAGGATTTATGAATAAAATGAATGAGTTAAGGAATGAAGCATTCCATCTCAAAGTGGGGTTTTTTAATTATAATGTAGATAGTTAAGAATGGAATGAGCTAAAAAATGAAAGTTATGTGTATCTCACTATTTTATGCTATAAATCTCATTCCATTCCATTCCATTCCAATCTCCCCAACCAAACACAACATAAGTTTTGCAGATACAGCTTAGAGATTAACTATTTGCCTTACCTTTTGAATGGTAAGAGTTTTATACAGAAATAGTGGCTACCCTGTTCAAAAGTTCTGGACAGCAAGCCACCAAATGTAGCCACTTGGTCTGTGCTGTATACCAGTTATTTTATCTCGTACTTCTATATTCTTGTTTTGATAGGTTTGTCATATACCACTTTAATTTAAAAGTACTTGACAATTGGCATTAGTACTCTAATACGAATGACATCTATTTGTGTTCATTCATCAACAACATTTTTTTCTACAATATTCTAAATTTCATTTTGGCAATTAAAAGCTTACAGTATTTGTTCATTAAAAAGGGCAATAAAGCACCAGGAACTTCCTAAAGTATTAATAATAGCATTTTCCCAAAAGAGAAGCCTCAAAGTCTGTCTGTTTTATGGGTCTGGAAATGAGTAAATTTTTAAGAACGGAAACCTTATGCTATGTTAGGCAGGGGGGGTAACCGTGTATTGGCAGAGGGTGCAACTGACCTCACTAGAATTTGAAAAAAAAAAAAAGAAACTTCATTTGTTCAACTTTTTACAAAAAAAAATTATAATGAAAAAGTTCAACCTTGACCCCACCTAAAAAGTATATTTGCGGTGATAAATTTTAGTTTGACCCCATTAAATTGTAAAATAGTTGAATTTATTCTTTATAATTCAACGTTTCAATTAATATGTTATCATACTAAAAAAAACATTTACATCCATCTTGATCTTAACTAAATTTTTGACCCAAGTGATTCGATTTTCTGGCTACGCCACCGATGTTAGGAATATAACGGGTTTGAAAAAGCATCTTAATGACTTAATGCCTAAAAGTTCAATAGTGTGGTGTGGCTTTCACATAAGCATTATATTGTCCACAATTTTTTTAAAATACAAGATTCATGTCAAAATATAAAAAATGTCTTCATATCTACAATTCCAAGAAATCAAGGTTATATTCTAGATTAATCAATAAAAGTAAAAATTCTCACTAAAAAGAAGTGCGCTACAGAAATAAATTTAAATATAATAAATATTAACAAAGTTCAAAAGGACATAACACTGTCAAGAATACACAACTCGTCTTCATAAATATTAAAAAACAAACTTAAAAAACTAATGAGATTAATTGTATTCATTCTTCAAACATCTTCTTGAAGATTCCTAAAATCTTTCATGTAGCTGATATGTTCTAACTTTTGTTGATTAAATTGAAGGCATAATCCGAAAAAGTAAGTCAGATCTGGCTAAGCCCCTTGTAATAAAGGTCAAGAGGCGCACTTCTTGAAAGTGACTGGGATTTTTAAGACAGTGCAAACCCAATTGTTAGCGATTAAGAGGAGCTTCCCCATCCTAATTGTTGGCACTCAAGAAGCACTTCCTGAAAGTGGTTGGGAGTTGTTATGCTGAAGCGCAAACCCGCCAGTGCTTTGATGGGCATTGGGGATTTGGGGTTATACAAGCTCTTAAAAGCTCTTCTCACAATTATGCTCGTGTGGACCTCTATTATATTGATGTAAATGACTGGTCTAACATTTCATTTCGTCTATTCTTTTTCCTAGATGCAGGCTATCCCTCTCTGGTCTTCCTGCTACTGCTTATAAGCTTTGTTACCCAGGCTCGGCTGTAAGTGTCCAACACAGATACATGTCCAAATGTCAGACTCGGCACCTTTAAAAATGTGACATGATTTTGGCCTAAAAAAAGTGTTCAAGTGTCCATACCCATGCGATTGTCGAGTGTCTTACACGGGTACTCGAAGAAAAATGAAGAGCCCGGGTAACAGAGCTTAAAAGTTATAGGTTAGTTTGAAGTAGTAACAAATACCAACATAAGTTGAGGCAGACATGTAACCTCTACTCTTTTCATAGGGAAGGGAATATTTATGCAGTTACATACGATGTGCCTCGAACACCAGCAGAAAATTATTCATTCCCAATTTGATAAAAATTCCAGATGCAAATTATTCACACAGAATCCTTATCACTGGCGGATAGCATTATCTAATAGGCAGAGGTAGAGCATATAAATGTTAGAGAGACATGACGAGATTACTAAATCTATTTACTTAATCATACTGAGGCACCATTTACACAGTACCACTTTCATGTATCCAAGAAATTAACAGGAGTACAGAAGCTACCTTTCATCAGCCCAATAAGATGTGTGATCAAGAGAAGGAAGGACAAGTGTTGCCTTTAATATCTTCGCAACAGCAACCATATCACAAATCTGCACACTAGAATTCAGTTTATTAGACAATAACCAAAAAATTTAATTAGACCGCCTCAATAACAGCCTGACAAGTCACTTAAAAAGATACAAGAACCAGACCCCAAATCTCATCTGATTCAAGCCACCATTTGCATTTATGAGAAGAAATCCATTGGTATTTGCATCTAGATCTGTGAGGATAAGAGGTGTCAAAAACTGGGTCACATAAAGACATGGTACATTGGTACATGCAATACATGCAGACTTACGTTGATGACTTTTTGGCTGCTCAATGCACTGAGTGAAGTTCTCATTATTGGGTTTCAACCAGATATCGGAATGCTATTCAAATAATCATGAAATGTATTAGTAAGGATTTCCTCCCCCTCACACACACATACATGTATAGAGAGTGAGATACATAACAAATGTAAGACATTTGACACTTACATCAGCCATGCTGTCCTTGGTACCAACAAAACCTGATGCTACCGTCTTCAAAGTTCGTTCAACATCCAAGCCTTCACTTCCAGCTTCATTCCCGTGCTCCTTTAAACCGATAATATGGGCTTGTCTATCCATTCTATTCATACCAGTGTTCATGGAGTAAAATGAATCCTACTTAAAGAGAAAAAATAAATTGTAACGAGAGAAGAAATCTTTTTTATATACTACATGCATGTGATTTGCTTATAAACTAACCCCGAAAAATTATAGAAAAGCAGCTCCTTAATAAAAAAAAAACTAGACTTCAAGAATTATGAAATTATATATTCTCTACCCTAAAAATGTTAAAATGATGATGCATTGTATATCCCAACAACTCCACTTCCTAACTTTAATATACATATTAGTTATTCACAAAATCAAGCTTTCATCCTTCAAAAAAATCCGCTACTACTCTATACCGCATAAAATTAATGTAATATCTATATCCCAAGAACCCTACTATCATATATAGGAAAGCAATAAGTATTCAAAGCCCTACATATTTGCTTAGACCAGGCTGATACAGATATAAATATACCAGAGCATCTAAAAAGAACAGTTAAATTACTTGCCCAACTTTATCTGAAAGCTTAAAATTGACTACTCAGCACCTAATCAATATATTTAAATCTCTTTCATTGTTTAACAAAATACCAACACAAGTAGAAAAGCAAAAAAATAAAAAAAAATAATGTTATACTAGTCCATAAAGATGACATTTTTCGAAAAGAAATTACCTGATCAGACCCAACTCTTTGAATAACAGATCCAAACCAACCATTAGCACAAATCTTGAAAACACCCAAAAACAAACACACTCCACAAAACACAAAGAACATCCATTGCCCTAGCTTTTTTTTCCCGCCCAAAATCAAATCAACACTAGCCACCACATCATTCTTCTTAGTGTGAACTCTTTGAGTCAAATTGTGATGATGGGGTTGCTTCTTTTCAACATTTGTATCAAACCCATCAGCAGAAACTGAGTTAACAGCGAGTTCAGATCTGGGTGAGTTGACTGGCAAGTCAATTTCATACTGGGTAGTGTTATTTTGAGTAGTATTATTGTTGTTATTGCGTTTAAAAGATTGAGCACGGCGAGTCATTGGACCGGAGAATCGAGGACTATTGACTCGTTGAGAGATGCCGCCATCGGTGGGGGATGTGGATTGGTGATGATTTGGATGACCCATGTTATATATACCATAAATGAGCTTATGTAAGTAAATTGGTTGTGTGTATTAATGGGGAAGGTGATGAATTCGAGAATGATAGTGTTGGAGTGGGTGATTGGATGGGGGTTTTGACATTAATGGTGGGGGCTTTTAGTTGTACACAGAATTTGTAAACTTATCAGAGAGAGAGAGAGTTTAGATGGGAATGATTACAGTTAGAAAAATGAAGATGGTTATGGAGACATTAGTATTGTTTGTGTTAATGATTGATTTGAACATGGTGAGAAGTGGAGAGCCTGAGAATGTGTGAGATTCCCACCGTTTTTTAGCACAGATCTTTGACTCCACCCATACACACGGAACTAATTTTTTATTTCCCCAAACCATTGTTCTAAAATTTCCTAATTTTTCAAAAAGTCTCCTATTATTCTTCAATTAATTCTTTTAAAATATTTTATTAATTATTTAAAAAGATTTGATTTATATAAAAAATTATGATTAATTCACAATTAATACTTAATTGATAGATTAATTGATTAGTTTTGATTTTCAATTTTTACAACCATGCCCAAAATTCTTAATTTCTTTTTTGTGGGGTGATATTCTTTTAGTTGACATTTGGTAAAAATATTAAGGGCTTTTTTCATAAATATCCCATTCTAGAAATATTTTTGCAAAAATACCTTTTTAAAAAAAAAATATTGCGAAAATACCATCTTATTTGCAAAAATACCTTCTGCAAACTGCAACCAAAATCAACCACAGATGCAACTTGTTAATAATGGTGTTTTTCCGGGGTCCTATTTTGTAAACAACCCTAAAATCAGGGTAGGTTAGGGTTTAGAGTCTAGGGTTTAGGGTTGTTTAGTTTAGGGTTGTAAACAACCCTAAACCCTAAGTCCGTATACGAATTATTCGTCATTCTTAATATTTCTAAAATCCAAAATAGAAACATTGAACCCCAAAAGTTAACCATTGAACCCCAGGGTAAACCAAGGCCACAAGTTTACCCCTTTTATTAATAATGTTTTTTTGAATTCTTAGCTGTTTTTTCAATTATTTTTTAAAAAGTTGCATCTGGTTGCATCTAGTTTCAACCACATATGCAACTGGATGCAAAATACGTAGGTTGTATTTGGAAAGTTGCATCAAGTTGCAATCACACATGCAACCGGATGCAACCTACGTAGGTTGTATTTAGTTGCAGAACGTATTTTTGCAAAAATCTTTTTAAAAGATGGTATTTTCGCAAATTATTTTTAAAAAGAAGGTATTTTTGTAAATATTTTGAGTAAATGGTAAAATCGCAAAAAAACTTAAAAAAAATGATATTTTTGATAAATATCCAAATATTAATGTTAAATTTATTAGTCGATAATCATGCAAAATATATATTGAGATTGAAATATTAAATTAATAAATATTAGTATTTAAATATGAATATATAAAGAATTGAACCTGAAATTAGGGTGAAAACATACAATAAATAAATAATATATTTAATTAAGTAATTATAGAAACTCGAAATCCGAAAACCAAAAAAATTAAATTAAAGAATTGAATATTGTTAAATCATGTAATTATTATAAAATAACAGATCCAATTTTAATGATTACTAAATTTAATACTTTGATATAAATATGTTCCATTAAGACATGATTTTTCTTGTTCATGTATTCCATTAAAACATGCATCTTCTTCTTAATAAAGAGTTTAGAGACAATAATCAATCATAAACACTAACAATAATTGTGTCTGTAGAATTATTTTATGGGGTTATATTTATGGGTCAGGTTTCAGATATAACTATTTAATATGTTATGTTGAAGCACTTTGTACTTTTTATAGTATTTTAATTATAATAAATCATTTGTTGGTATAATTATTTCTTTAAAACATATTATAATGATGAAGTACATGTTGGGTTACGTGAAAAATTATTTATTTTTTTAAAAAATGATGTATTTTAGAAGGGAAAAAAAATTAATGTGTACTGCACAAGTACAAATCTTAATTGTTGATTACATTTATGATATATATTAGTTCTAAGTTATGACGTAATTTGAACATAGTCTATATTTATGAATATTTTGTTATTCATTTACGACCTTGAACATTTTGTATGTGGGACTTGAGTGAGAAAATAATTGTGACATGATCGTTGGGCTTTTAACAGTTCTAACGTGCATTCCTCGTTCTACACAAGTAGGGTGTCAACAATTAATCTTAGAGTCCGATTAATGCCTGGCTGCCTGCTCACACAACTCATTTTACACCTTCCTGACAAACATTGTGCCCTCCAAATATACACGCTTCTGCAACTACACTTCCCTCCCTTTTCTTTACTTTTTAAACTCATGCTCAAATCTACAACTACTCAAACGACTTCATGCTTTGCTTCTCAAAGATGGGTCGTTCAAATATCCCACTTTCTCAACTAAAATCATCTCTCTTGCGTTTTCTTTTTCTCCCTCAATGGTCTATGCTCGTAACCTGTTCGACCAAATGTCTGAAGGAAATGTGTTTCATTGGAACATATTGATCAGGGAATATGCTGACAAGGGTCCTTGTCAAGAAGCCATACTTCTGTATAGAAACATGCATCAGTCAGGATCATTGCATTTTGGGAAGGAAGGCAAGTGCATTGCAGTGTTTTGAAGCATGGGGTTTCTTTGGATGTGTTTGTGCAATGTTCTTTGGTTACTATGTATTCGCAGAGCGGGGAGACATTGAATTCAGAACTTGTTTTTAATTAAATGGTTGTGAGGAATATTGTGTCGTGGACTTCGTTGATTGCGGGGTATGTTCAAAATGGTTTGTTTGAAAAGGGTTTGATTGCTTTTAATGATATGATGGCTTTTGGGGTTCAACCAAATGCTGTTACATTAGTGAGTGTTCTTCCTGCTTGTGCTAGTATGGAGTTTATGAATTTGGGGAAGCTGATTCATGCTTAGAGTTTTAAATGGGGATTTATCTTTGATATTTCGCTGGTCAACAGTTTGATTGCTTTATATGGTAAATGTGGCCATGTTGATAAATACATGGAAATCTTGAGCTGGCAGAACATGTGGCAGATAAATTGTACAAGTTAAACCCTCATTCTATTAGTTCATATGCCCTCATGGTTAATATTTATGCTGAAGCTGGAAGGTGGGAGGATGTTGCAAGAATGAGGAGATTGATGGATGAAAGCGAGCCAAAAAGGATCCCTGCCCTGAGTTCAGTTTAAGTAAATCGAAGATTTCATACGAGTACATCAGGATTAAGAACTTGACCATCTGGAAAAGCTTAGTCTTATAAAATGCACTCCAGCATTGTGAATTCAAAGCCTCCAATTATTGGCTACGGTCCTAGGTATTATGCACACAATAACTTTGGTTTGGAAATGTGATCGGAAGACAATCCTAACTGATTACAAGTAGATAATAGTTGTTCCTTTCAGTGACGATTGATAAAGGTACCCTCATGTATCCATTAGTTAAGTGAATAGGCATACACCAGTTATTCAAAGAAGATTTATGTGAAAGTGTTTTCTTTAAATTGACATGACACATAAAAATATTCAAGTTATACTCTACATACTAAACTAATTAATCTGAAGCTGCCCTTTACACCATCTTTGAATTGATTATCATATGATTAGATTGCTTTGTTTCTTCAAGCTGCCAATAACTTTTGATGCAGACAATCCTGTGAAGTTCATCAAATTTACTAAAAAGTGTAATATATATACATCATATGCTAAATCATGCTTGAAGGTTTGTAAAGTTCATAATATATATGCACACATAAACACTTGTGCAGACATGAGATTTCCAGCTGTTTCTTTGAACATATATGTGAACGTGAGCATGTAAAATAATTACAAGAAAGCAATCTCAAGCTCCAGTATAGCGTGGCTTAAGAAAAAAAATTTACAGATCAATCACCTCGGTGCCTGGTCAAGTGGTTGAAAATTATATTGATATTTACTCTATTCGCCAGGTTCCAATCTCCCCTTCATGATGGCTTTCATCTGAAGTTTTCCAATTTGCAGAAGACTTAGCAACAAGGTAAGTCTGATGAATGTTTTGCATTTCCTCGTGATCAAGGTAAAATCCTCTGCCAACTATCACCTAAATCTATTTGAATGTAATTTCCATAGTATGTAAGCTTTGAACCCGAGCAATATCACCAGAACTGCTTGTAGAAAATGGACATAACTATTTTCTGATAATATTTTTTTGTGTTTTTTACCATCTGATGATCTATTGGATATTCTTTATAGGCGCTATAGGTCATAAAATCAATCATGTCGGGGGTGAATTTTCTTAAATTCTAGTGAAGTGGAATTCTTCCCTACAACTTGTCTAAGCTTTGTTCTCTTAAGCAAAGCAAGTACGTTTGCTCAGCTGACAACTGGGAGCTTGCAATTTCAACGACCTGTTAAAAGACATGTAGAAGAAGCTCAGTAGTTCATCACATCATAGTCGTGAGAACAAAGCAAAGAGAAATGGTACTACCTCAAAGCCCATCTTTTGGTACAATAGTTGAGCAGGTTTGTTGTTTCTGTGCACATGTACAAAAACTTGTTCAGCACCTGTCATGTGAAATGATCAGTGGGGAAGTTATGTGAAATTTTGTGATGCAAAAATTTTACAGTAAGGAACGAAATACCCATCTCACGATCTCACCATTATATTTAGCTGATTTTATTGCAAAACTTAGCATGTTGCTTGCAATTCCCTGGCGCCGGGCAGATTTAGCCACACATAAGTTTGAAATGTAACCATATCTGCTCCCTTCCTTCTTGATGCTGCAGAAGAGAGGAATTTTAACCCGTTCCTGTGACAATATTATGGGTGATAAGCTGATTTAAGTGATGAGTTTATATGACATTATTTAACAACCAAAATTCATCTTATAGAACACATTTTACCGCAGGAAAGGTTTCTCCATGCAACAAATGTCTCATGCTCAGATCCAAGGTTCCTACTACATTCTTCAGGATGACATTTCTCGGTTCATTCTTTACCTATTGATATGAAAAATACTGTTATTACAAATATAATTGTAAAGTGCATTGGAGAATCACTGCAACACTGTTAGAGATCCAAGTTAAATGTGAGCCAAGATAACTGATTTAGTCAAATAGATAGAAGTCAAAAGGGAAACATGGTCCAACTAGAGTGAAAAATTATACCGCCAGAATGCATGTGGATTTGTACCCAATCTGTGATTTGCAATTCCTTTTAATTGAATTGAATTCCTACACTAGAAAGAAGTAGGATTTCATCACATAATATTTACTTGATTACTGCATGTAATATATTATATATATGCAAAGTAACACGTGGCACCTAAAAAAAATATAACAATAACAGAGCAGTAACAGTTCATGTTCATACCTGTTCTGTAAACTTTCTTTTGTAGTTCTCTACATATCTGTGTCATGAAAGAGAACTATAGTTAATGGTCTTCTCATGTAACGCCTTCACGTATGCAATGCATCGAGTTACTTGATTATATGGGCATCGAGCTTATGTTTGGCAACTCAAGTCCCGACCTTGAATTGGAAATACACTTCTTATTCAATTTCAAGGTCCGTAATTGAGTTTCAAAACATAGTGTCATTGGAATAAACTAAGAATGAACATCGGTCTAAATAAAATTAGTTACTGGTATATACCTGTCACCTGCTTTGTCCTCCCAGTGACTTTCTGCTCGAAGCCATGCTGCAGTCTGGCGTCAAAACATCAAACCGTGGTACCAACACGCATCAGCAACAAGTTAACAGTGAAAGCTTCAGGAATAAAATGGTAAAGATTATATTTTCATAGATTATGTAAATGTTTGGTCATTGTAACTGACCCAATATTCTTCATCAAGAACAGCCTCACGTGCTGTGAACTTCCCAAAATCAAGTCTGCTATCTTCTCTCCAGGCCTCTTTAGGTGGCTGCACTCTGTCAAATTGAAGATTGGACATTTTAGCTGTCTCTTGGCTGGAAACAAGGCCTTCCGGGACATTCAATGAGGTATTTTCTTTATTCCCTTTTTGTGAAGGTTTCGAATCCATTGTCCTGTCATCAGGCAAAAAGCTTGTCGCGTTAAGACTTTTAAATTGTAATTTGTCTCCAGAAATCCTGTAAACAAGTGACACTTACATTGTCCAAGAGGCTGAAACTTTATGAAACTTGTGATTATTGTTCAACCGACAAGAGTATGATATCAAGAACTCAGGTCTGTTTACAGAAATTGAAGAAATCATTCTCTTCTATCTGCCTCACCCAAAACCTGATTTACGGGTGAGATACACGTGTATGTTTGTATTGTTATTCTCCTGTTATCTCCAGAACCTTTCAAGCCAGGTGATGAACAAAAGAGCAGTTTCTTGATTTACCATTCAAAACAGATAGGGAAGATGATGAGGAAACATAAAGAAAGTATAGTTTGATCAATTAGAAAATGTAGTTGGTTTGTCCTGGTATATTATAAAATGATTTGTCAAAACATGGGGAAGCCTTGCATACCACCAGATTTAAGGATTTAAATGTGTAAAATTGAAATTATTGCCCCCACATGATAGTGATATAATGTCATTCATTTATATTCTAATAGTAAAATAAATAAGTAGATAAAGAGTGTGGATAAAGATAAGAAACAAGCTGTCAATGCCAATGGATAGCAATTTCCATACCTTGAGCTTGTCTCATTCCTGGCTGAGGAGGTAGTCTTGACTTGTAAGGGACAAATTAATGATGGGGAATTCAAGCTGACGAGGAGAGAAAAACAAGCAGTGGAGGACATTGTTTTGCCACTGAAACTAGTTGCGGCCTTGAAGTGTTGTCGTGGGTATGTATATAACCTTAAACTATTGTTGTTCATTTATTGTATTTTAATTTTAATTTTAAACTTGTATTTATGATTGATTTTGGTCCATTTCAGTTGTCAATATGATTACAAGCCGTATTTTTGCAAGAATAAACCTAAGAACATGAATAATTTTGTTTTATTAATGTGTAAATAGTTATGAATAAAAGAATTAATATCAAGGCATTTTAACTTTTAAGGGAATTAAATATTCACTTAGAAAACATGAATTGTTTTCTTCTAGTTTCTTTGTCTTTGTTCCAAAATTAAGGATGTGAATTATAACTTTCTTTTTGTAAAATACTGTTAGTGGGGACAGTTGAGTTGCAGCCCATACTAGCTTAATTTTAAAATAGTTATATACATTGTCAGACATTAATGCGGTACTCTTGTCCTCCTCACGTTGAGCATCTGGCTATCTGTCTAAATAATCTTTCGTGGCATAGCAACTGTACATATTATACATAACCCGTATGAATTGCAACACTCCAATCGGCTGAAGCCCTTAGCTATAAATTAGATCATGTAATTTTTCATCAACACGAAAATACGTTATAAAAATTTTAATATTTGGATTTATAGTTTTAGTACACAAAATAAAAATACACGAACATCAAGATTTAATGTTGATTTTTTGTTTATCCTTCAATTACACGACACGAAATATATAAATTAATATTTATATTAAATATTTTAATATTTTAATATTTTTATTAGATATTTAATATTTATTTATGTGATTATACATAAATTTATAATATTATTTGTAAATATTATGTAAATATATGTTTTTAATATTTGTAAAAAAATATTACCGAAAATTTTAATATTTCAATACACTTATTTATTTATTTTTGTTCTTATTATTATTTAAAATTATACAAAAACACGACACGAAAAGTACACGACACGAAAAGTACACAACACGAAAAGTACACGATACGAAAATACACGAATACAAAATTACGCTAATCCGAAATGAATGATTTTGGGTTTAGTATTTAGATATACGAAATACAAATATACACCATACAAAAATACATGACACAAACAATTTATCAGGTCTACTATAAATATAACAAACCATACCTAAGAGCATCTCCAATGGGTGAAAATCCTTAGCTAAAAATCTTGTTGGCATGCCTTCAATAAAACTTATACATAATCTTTAAATTTTTCATCACTCCAATGACACATAAGTGTTAGCTATAATTTTAGCCAACCCTTTTCGTTAGCTATTTTTATCGAATCTCTAGGGGATCAATAGCAAACTTCCACGTCATTTGTTACCATATTAAAATAATATATTCTAATTTTAACAACTTGAAAAAATAACAACATACTCTTTTTAAAATTTTAGTCAACCATTAAAGTCAATTACATTAGATTCCATGACCTTGCAAGTTCAACAAATTTGAGCCCATTATTAATAAATGTTATATAGTAAACCAATTTAGTTAACGTCATTGGAGACTAAATAACCATATTTGTTGAATCCTTCCGTACATGTAACAAAGCTCTATGAATTGTTTATATTTAATTATGGATTACGCAAATAGTATTTTTCTTAAGTATGTCATGCTGCAACTTGCAAGTATGATGAACAAGAACTTCTTGTATTGAATTGATTAAGCATCTCTATGTTTTCTATTAATATAAAATTTTAATAAATTTATAATTTAATATTTTGATATGATCACATTTTTTTTTTAAAATGATAAAATATTATTTTTAAAATATAGTCAATAATTATAGTTAACGGAGCATATATTATACCTTAAGAGCATCTCCAATGGCGTTATCTAAAATGTTTGGCTAAAATAATATAAAATAATGATTGGTTATAATTTGTTGAATCTGTAAGGCGTTGTCCTCCAATGGGATTGGCTATATTGGTTAGCTATATTTTGAAAATGGTATTTTATTCTTTTAAACTATACCTTTTCTAAATTTAATATATTAATATTGATACTAATTGATCTTATAACGTACTCATGTATTTTTAGAATAACTGTATAATAATTCTATTAAAATCAAGTAAAATTGTATTTTCTTAATTAAAAAGTAGATTATAACTTAAATTCATTTTGTTGCATGTTTAATGGTCTTTGTATTTTTCATGTACATTTAGTTAATAGAAATATATCACCCCAGCCCAACTCATAGTTGCCGGAAAAGAAATGACAACCCTCATCAACAATTGTTGTCCAGTCCAATGCACAGAGGTTACACGCTTACGTGGCAATCACTACAGATCTGTAGTGCTTTGCCAAATTTGGCCAATGAATCATGGTTGGCTATTATTATTGCCAAGGGGAATGGATGGTTGAAGAGGTGTATTTTGATCTGATTATGTATAATATGTACTGTTAAGTTGCCACATAGATCTTTTTGCTAACAATTCAATGGGATTGAAGATGCTCTAAGGATACCTTTTTAAAAGTTACTTGAGTTGCATAGTATAATCAGCAGTGGTAGACTATATTATTTCATAAATACAGATCGTATAACAAACTCATAACA
This sequence comes from Heracleum sosnowskyi, assembly GCA_030848705.1. Classification (NCBI taxonomy): domain Eukaryota; kingdom Viridiplantae; phylum Streptophyta; class Magnoliopsida; order Apiales; family Apiaceae; genus Heracleum; species Heracleum sosnowskyi. The sequence goes on along the minus strand of CM061243.1, from coordinate 49,843,474 downwards.
TGAACATGTATTGTGGACTTGCATGAGATTGGCGAATCTCCAACTGCGGGTGGCAAAACGAGTGTGCCCGGCGAGTCGGGCGGGGCTTTTTTAGTGTCGAGTTGACTTTGGAGTAGGACAGAATTGACACGCTCTCGGTGACGAGCCGTGTCGAGCCGTACCGTGTTCAACAGAGTAGGACTCGTGGACGCCTGGCGAGTTGGCGGGGCGGGTTGGCGATTCAATTTTTTTTTTTATAACTTTTAATTTGATTAAATATTATTTAAAATTGTACAAATTTTTTTAGAATAAAAGAGGACGGTACCTCTATAAATTTTATTAATTAAAAAAATATTTTACAAATAATTTGAGAGGAATCCTCTCTAAAAAAAATATCCATTATTTGATTATTGTTGTTCGTTGTTGGTAATTGAGGTGTCAGAATCTGAAGTATCCATTGTCATTCATGGATCGTCTTCGCAATCCGAGTTGTCTTTTTTTTTTCTTGTTGTCTTTTTGCGGCTTGATCCCAATCTTTTTTTTAAACATAAATCTTTACTACGTCTGGCGCAAGACTTGATCTCTTATCGTCTAACACTCTTTTACCTGCACTAAAAGCGGACTCGGGCGCAATTGTAGAAGCGGGGACTACTAAAATATCCCTTGCAATTTTTGCTAAAATCGAAAATTGTAACTCATGATTCTTCCACCATGTTAGTATTTCAAAATCATCATTTAACTCGTAACTATAAGTGTGACGTTTAAGTGTGTTCCTAGGAATTGTTCTAAATGTTGGGTTTAGTGAATTTTTAATCATATGCTCTAAATTCGGACTCTCACCGTGGGAGAAAGGTAACTCGTCTAAAGTAACATAAGTAGCAAAATCTTCAATCATTCTATCTCTATTATAGGAAAAAGGCATACCTTCACCGGGAGACGAAGTTATGAAACCATCAATTTGTGTTTGTTGTGAACCTCCACGTGCCTCTCCACTTTCATGACTTTGCTTCTTTATTTCATGATGATTTTTCAAGTACCGATCAAGTGTACCCGTACCGGGCCCCTTAGCGTGAATAAAAGGGACTTGTTGTCGACCATTTTGAATACAAAGCAAACAAAAAGTTTTAAATCGGGTTGGATCATCAGTTGCTTCTCTCGAAAAATAAGTCCAAACGGGTGATGAATGTCTAGTAGAAGTAGAAGAACCACCTACAAAAATAAAATATAAACCGATTAAATTTAAAACATAAAAATTGAATGTTTTTAAAAACATAAAAAACGAATATTTTTAAAAACATTAAAACTGAATGTTTTTAAAAACATAAAAATTGAATATTTTTAAAAATATAAAAAACGAATACTTTTTAAAACATAAAAACTGAATGTTTTTTTTTTGACGGAATGCTGAGAACTTTATTAACTTAATAAATCCGCTTCAATACAATCTTTGACAGACCTAGGAATAGAACATCTATCAAAGCTACGACCTGAGAGAAAATATGATTCCCTAGCAAGTTGATGGCCACCATATTTGCAGATCGTTTAACAAATAACAATTCCACATTGTTTAGACGATGCATGAGATTTCGGCACTCCGAAATAATCACACCAAGACGAGACCTCATTGGAGTTACACTTCTGATCGCCTTTACCACAACCTGACAATCTGACTCCAATGTAATATCCGGCCATTTCATTTTATCAATCCAACTTAATGCTTCTTTCACCGCCATAGCTTCTGCCAGAACAGGTTCGATCAACTCCTTGTGGGATACTGTTTGCGCTTGAATGAGACTACCTTCATAATCCTGAGCAACCAAACCGAAACCAACTTCTTCTTTGTCTTCAAAAATAGCCGCATCAACAGAAACCTTAACTGTGTTTGGTTGGGGCTTTACCCAGAACGTACTCCCATCTCCATTGACCTGAGGTTGGAGAAGAGTATGTGATGATCTACTCTGGGCTAATATCCATTGTGTAAGGTTTTGCTTAGCTGATGCAATTCTTTGTTAACAGTTGAGAATTTTTTGTTCCAAACCAAGTCGTTTCTTGCTCTCCAAATCGCCCAACATAACATGACAGACTCGGCTCTCTGCTTAACTGTTCCTGAGCTCAGAACTACATTCATCCACAAACTGAAGTCCATATTCTGATCCCAAAGAGTATTTAACCGTAAAGCCAACCAGCATTGCGAAGCAAACTTACATGTAACCAGGCTATGCAGAATCGTTTCAGGTTCTCCATTACAAACCGGGCACCACACTTGGACTGGGACATGCTTTGTTTGTAGCTGAGTCATCGTAGGCAAACAATGAGAAAGAGCATGCCAGACTAAGTTTAGGGCCTTAGGAGGAGCTTTCAAGCGCCATAAAGCTTGCCAAACTCTAGAATTATCTTCTACACGCCATACTCCTTTTTGCCTCTGCAACATGTTATATGCACTCTTGACCGAGTAGATACCCGAGTTCTTTAAATTCCAAAACAACACATCCTCATTACTTGTTGCGTCCAACTTAATGTCCAGAATACACTTCTGATCCCTGTTATTGAACACATCTCTGATAACATCAATGTCCCACTCTTTTCTATCTGTACAGAGCAAGTTTGAAACCTTACCCACTTCAATAGCTGGAGACACTGTAATGATGAATGGATTATGATTTTCAAGAAGCCAAGTTTGACCTGTAATCTGTATGTCCTGACAAGTACCTATTCTCCACCTAACCCCATCTCGCAAAATCTGTGTTGCCTCTACTATGCTCCTCCATATAAAGCTTGGATTGTGGCCCAACGAGAAGTTTAAGAAATCACCGTCAGCAAAGTATCTAGCCTTATAAAGTCTTGACACTAGGCTCTCTGGATTGGTTAAAAATCGCCATCCTTGTTTACCTAACATTGCAAGATTAAAATCTCTGAAGTTTCGGAAGCCCATCCCTCCTACACTCTTATGCTTTTCCAGCCGCTCCCAAGACATCCAGTTAATTTGAGACCCATTCGATTGTTTAGCATTCCACCAAAATCTGGATAATCTTTTTGAAGGAATATTAGGATGAGCGGAAGCATGAAATAACATTTTATTTCGTAAAATCCATATATCGCACATATAGAAAACTGTAAAATGATGTGGAATCAAAATCTTACCTTGAAAAATCGAAGCTTTGAATCGAGATGATCGTTAGCAGTAGCTTCTCAGAGTGTGAAGCCCTCTACTGGTATCCACCAAGAATAATTCTTCGATGAAGCTTTTTATAAAACTTGAAGCTTTATAAAAATGGAGGTTTTCCTTTTTCTTTTGAGAGAGAGAGAGAGATGAAGAAGAAGGAGAGGCAACTAGGTTTTTCACAAAAACAAAAGTGTATCTAACTCATCTCATCTCATCCTTTATATAGGGCTCAAGTAGGGTTAATATATTTAATATATCAATATATATTAATATATAAATCCCTCACTTTCTCTTATAAAATGTTTAAATAATAATTAAAACTATTTTAATCATTATTATTATTCTCTCTCAAAATACCTTCATCAATAAATTAATCTTTTTATGGTGTGACCCTGTAGGTTCAATATTAAGCCGGTAGTAGAAATAAATAATAATAAACTTTTTATTTATTATTTATATGAATTCTAAAATTCATTAAATATAATTAACTGATTAATTATATTTATTCTACATCGTGAGTGATGCTTCTCAACATATCGCGACTATCCGGATAATATGAATTCACTGCTTAGAATACCAAGAACCTGTCAGTGACTAGTTACAGTACAATCAATTCCTTCTACCCTACAATATCCCGATTAAATACAAGGCACGGAACTCGTGTCAAGCCTATCAGATTTAATCATATGATTTCTTATTCATAATGCAAAGTTCATATTAATGCAAATTAGAAACTCCTTTCTAATTTCATTCACTCTGGCCAGAGATTCCAGAACTCGCATACTAAGAATAACATAGGATATTCACTTCCTATACTGGAAGGGGTAGATCCTCTATTGACGTTAACTATCTCCATACACAAATCCCTATGCCCAGAATAGACCTAATGGATGTCCTTGAGACTAAGGATTAAACCAAAGCACAGTTCATTATATACAAGATAACTTTAACGATCTCAAGTCTAAGGACACTTGTACAACTATCACTCAGTGAACAACTATCGACACGTGAGTAATCTCCATTAGTTGTCCAACTACTCGAGTCATGTTCAGTGAACTTATTCCCTAATAAGCACCTACATACTAGCTATAGTGTCACCACACAAATGCCTATGAGAACAGACATCCTCCTGAAGGGAGCAAGCATAGTATGTACCAATCTTTGCGGATTCACTAACTTCCGATTAGTTATCCTATGATCAGGAACTGTTTAAGTCTAGAGTTATCATCTTCTAGATCTCACTATTACAATCTCATTATAATTCTAGAAGCTTTACTCTAAACTATGGAACATCTTATTTAAAAACACTTTAAATAGATAAAGCCCGTAATAAAAACAAAACAAGTCTTTTATTAATATAAACGAAATCAAATAAGAATACAAGAAAGTTCTTCCTAACTCATCATACATGATTGGATTTAGGACAAAACACTTTCAATCTCCCACTTGCACTAAAGCCAATCACCCTGGTATCTAATACCCATCTTCTCTTTATGACGATCAAAGTGAATCTGAGACAATGACTTTGTGAGTGGGTCTGCTACGTTGTTATGTGTGTCAACTCTCTCAATCTTGACATCTCCTCTTTCAATGATTTCCCTAATCAAATGAAAGCGCCGCAAAACATGTTTGGAATTTTTATGAGACCTAGGTTCCTTGGCTTGTGCTATTGCTGCGTTGTTATCACAATACATCACAATAGGCTCCTCAATGCTAGGAATAACTCCCAACTCAGAAACAAATTTCCTCATCCAAACGGCTTCTTTTGCAGCCTCACTTGCAGCTATATACTCTGCTTCCGCTGTGGAGTCAGCTGTTGTAGACTGTTTGGAACTCTTCCAACTAATCGCTCCACCATTCAGAGTAAACACGTACCCTGACATGGATGTGCTATCATCACTTTCTGATTGAAAACTAGAGTCAGTATAACCCTCTATTTTCAACTCAGATCCACCAAAAACAAGAAAAATATCCTTAGTCCTTCGCAAATACTTAAGGATGTTCTTCACTGCTTTCCAGTGGTCTTCACCTGGATTGGACTGATATCTGCTCGTCACACTAATTGAATGAGCAACATCAGGCCTAGTACATAACATCGCGTACATGATAGATCCTATTGCCGAAGCATAAGGAATCTTACTCATACGCTCCCTTTCTTCAGGTGTCTTAGGAGACATCTTCTTGGAAAGGGATACTCCATGGCTCATTGGTATGAGACCTCTCTTGGAGTTTTCCATGCTGAACCTTTTAAGCACTTTCTCGATGTATGTACCCTGGGTAAGACCTATCATTCTTCTAGATCTATCTCTATAGATCTTCATATCGAGAATGTAGGATGCTTCTCCCATGTCCTTCATAGTGAAGTTCTTTGATAGCCACACTTTGACTGATTGTAGCATCGGTATATCATTTCCTATAAGAAGTATGTCATCCACATACAATACAAGAAATGTTACCGCGCTCCCATTAACCTTCTTGTAGACACATGGTTCATCTATGTTTTTGATAAAACCAAACTCTTTGATTGTCTCATCAAAACGAATGTTCCATCTACGAGAAGCTTGCTTTAACCCATATATGGTTCGTAGCAACTTACACACTAGGTGTTCATTCCCTTTGGAAACAAAACCCTCTGGTTGTGTCATATACACTTCCTCTTCAAGTTTCCCATTGAGGAAGGCCATTTTCACGTCCATTTGCCAGATCTCATAGTCGTAGTAAGCAGCAATCGCAAGCAAAATCCGAATTGATTTTAACAGGGCTACAGGCGAAAAAGTTTCATCAAAGTCAATCCCTTGCCTTTGTCTGAATCCTTTTGCCACGAGCCTGGCCTTATAGGTCTCCACCTGGCCATCTGCTCCAATCTTTCTCTTGTATACCCATTTGCACCCAATAGGCTTCACATCTTTAGGTGCTTCAACCAAAGTCCAAACTTGGTTGGTATACATAGATTCCATTTCGGATTTCATGGCACTCTACCATTTCTCTGAGTCAATACTACTCATAGCCTCATTATAGGTCATAGGGTCGTCATCATCAATGATTGACAACTCATTGTCATTCTCAATGACAAGGCCATAATACCTCTCAGGTTGGCGAGACACTCTCTCTGACCTACGAATGGGCTGTTCCACAGAAGGTTGTTCTTTCTGAATAGGTACTTCCTCTTGAACCGTAGTAGTTTGTGCTTCTTGAACTTCATCAAGTTCAATTTTGCTCCCACTGTTTCCTTCAAGGATAAACTGTTTTTCCAAGAAGGTAGCATGTCTGGAGACAAACACCCTATGATCGGTGTAAAAGTAATACCCTAAAGTCTCTTTAGGATATCCCACAAACCTACATTTTACGGATCGAGATTCCAGCTTATCAGGGTCGACTTTCTTGACATAAGCTGGACATCCCCAAATCTTAACGTGTTTAAGACTCGGTTTCCTTTCTTTCCATATCTCATATGGAGTTTGAGGAACAGATTTGGAAGGCACCTTATTCAGTAAATATGCTGAGGTTTCCAATGCATAACCCCAAAGTGATACTGGAAGATCTGCATAGCTCATCATGGATCGAACCATGTCTAACAAAGTTCGATTTCTCCTTTCAGATACCCCATTCAACTGTGGAGTATATGGAGGAGTCCACTGAGAGACTATACCATTTTATTTGAGATAATCTAGAAACTCTCCACTCAAGTATTCACCACCTCGATCTGATCGAAGAGTTTTAATACTATGTTTGGTTTGTTTCTCCACTTCATTCTTATATTCTTTGAACTTTTCAAAGGCTTCAGACTTGTGTTTCATCAAATACACATATCCGAATCTAGATCGATCATCTGTGAAAGTAATGAAGTACGAAAATCCACCCATGGCTTGTGTAGACATCGGTCCACATACATCTGTGTGTACCAATCCTAGCAAATCTGCAGCCCTCTCTCCATGTCCACTAAATGGAGATTTGGTCATTTTACCCAATAGACAAGACTCGCATGTAGGATATGATTCAAAATCAAAGGGGTCAAGTAACCCTTCCTTATGCAATGTCCGAAGTCTATTTTCACTAATATGACCAAGTCTGCAGTGCCACAAATAGGTGAGATTTTCATCATCCCTTTTCCTTTTATTAGTACGTTCAATTTGTAGTAAATTATGCTCTACGTCACATACATACAGACCATTATTTAAAATACCACTACCATAAAGAACATTATCTCTAAGAATTGAACATTTATTATTCTGAATAACAAACGAAAATCCAGCCAAGTCTAACATGGGAATAGAAATAATATTCCTCACAATCGAGGGAACAAAATAACAATTATTTAAAACAATAGTCTTGCCCGTAGGTATATGTATATCAAATGATCCTACAGCTTCAGCAGCAACTCTTGCTCCATTTCCCATCCGTAGAATCACTTCCTCTTCCTCAAGAGTCCTACTTCTCCTTAGTCCCTGCAACGAATTGCAAATGTGAGAACCACAGGCGGTATCTAATACCCAAGTAGAAATTTGATTTAATGACATATTCACTTCAATCATGAACATACCTGAACCAGAAGCGGCAGTCTCACTACCCTTCTTCTTTTTCAACTCTGCAAGGTAAGCCTTGCAGTTCCTCTTCCAGTGCCCCACCTTGTTACAGTGGAAGCAAACAGCTTTGCTCTTGGGGTCTTCAGCTTTTGGTGGAACCGGCTTTTTCTCACCTACTTTCTTCTTCTTGGGAGGGTTCTTCTTCCTTTTCTTAGGATTGGAACCTTCACCAATTAGAAGAACAGAACTCTTCTTAGAGGGAAAATTCGATTCCGCAGTCTTCAACATGTTGTGGAGTTCAGCCAGGCTGACGTCCAGCTTATTCATGTGAAAGTTCACAACAAACTGCGAAAACGAATCTGGGAGCGATTGCAAGACCAAGTCTTGGTTTAGCTCCCCATCCATGACAAAACCAAGTTGTCCAAGACGTTCAATCAAATTGATCATCTTAAGTACATGGTCATTCACAGATGTTCCCTCAGACATCCTACAACGGAACAGCTCCTTCGATATCTCATATCGAGCTGTCCTCCCTGCCACATCATACAACTCTTGTAGATGTGTTAGGATAGTGTGAGCATCCATATGCTCATGCTGCTTCTGTAGCTCAACGTTCATGGAAGCTAGCATGATACATTGAGCAACATTTGCATCATCTATCCACTTACGATACACAACATGTTCATCATCATGTGCATCATCAGCAGGTTCAGTAGGCTTAGGTGAGTTAAGCACATATTCCAGCTTCTCAACCCTGAGAACAATTTTCAGGTTTCGAAGCCAGTCAGCAAAATTGGGACCAGTCAATTTGTGAGCATCCAGTATGCTCCGGAGTGATAGTGCGGAAGACATAATGTATATAGTAAATCTGTAAATGATAAACACATAACAACACTTAGCAAATATTCAATTTCATTTTAAAACACTATATGAATCGGGTCTTTATTCATAAGTGGCTCCCACTAGTTTATCTAATTTATACAACCCCCTAAGTGGAAAAATTAAGCATTCATAATGCTAGTGGGTTTAGGGATCCTACATTCCATCACACAACCTCGGCTGTGGCACGAAACGCCATGTGATGTTCAGTAGGCAGACAACTCTTGTCAATTACATCTCATGTTATTCCCTAATAAAACTTTAGCCTCTTGAATAATTGAGTCACGGCTGTAGCACGACAAACTCAATATTCTAAGTCAAGTCTAACCCAACATTTCGTACAATTGAATCAGTCTCCAATAGCCCACGGCTGTGGCACGTAACGACCATTAGATTCTAATTCATTGTACACATCTCTATGTAATAGACAAGTATTTCTTATCTCGAAATCAAAGCCCTCGGCTGTAGCACGAAACGACAATGATTCAAAAATAAGAACTACTCTCTACCATGTTGGAAGGCTATGACCGACACAAGCCCGTTGTGTCATTGGCCAATTACTACTTGATATTATTTAATTTTAGAGGGATTATATTATGTTACAACCATAATCATATTACTAGGAGATTCTCTTTTTCTTGAACAAAATACAATTATGATATTTAAATGAAAAATTCCCAGTGTGTTGGAGGGGTCACATCGGTCCCGCTTAAAACCCAACGGCCTAGACAGAAATTTTCATTTTCAACATCAAAAGAGTATTTCACTCTATGTTTCATAAACATAAGAATCTCATGGTTGTACTCATAATATTATTGTTAAGGCAAGAAACGATTCATATTCTAGATTTTCTAGAGCACGCCTTATATTGATTTAAGTTCACCTAAATCTATCATCGCATGGTAAATCTAGGCATATATCTCATATATAAAAATAAATAAACAAGTAAGCATGCAAGTAATATCATGTCATACAATGATATAATGATGTATGGATTTATTATAGTATTTAAAAGCAATTAAAACAATTAATACATGCTTTAAAACACATCCGGGAATATAAACAGTTCCAAACTTTTATATAAAAAATATTTGACGACTCCATTAGATCCGTCTCGGAAAAACGAATCCAACGGTATATTGCACGCCCAAAACGGAGTTACCAAACTCCCAAAAAATCAAATTTAATGTGGACAGAGGGGCTGTAACGCATGACGCTCATGCGTTACAACAATTAAAAGCTATTAATTGTGTAACGCATGACGCCCATGCGTTACAAGGTCTGTAATGCACGCATTCCCGGAATGCGTTACACCCTTCCCAGCGAGTGCGCGCCACGCGCGCGCGGCCAGCAGCAGTTTTTTTTTTTTTTTTTAAAATTTTAATTTATATTATTGTAACTCCTCTAGCTTTTATTACACTAAAAAAACACAATTAATAAAAAAAAACATTTTTTTATTTAATGCTAAGTAAGTTACAACATTTCAATGCTATAAAGCATTTAAAACACACAAAAAAAACTGCCTAGCCATTAATGCATTTATTGTTATTATTATTTCATTTTAATATTAATAAATTAATTAACAATTAATTAATAAATTAATAAAAAATCAAAATAATATGATTTCTGAAATCAAACAAAAGCAAAAATAAGCAAGTATCTATGGGGTCCTTGTGCAAATTTTAATTCATATATTTCAACATGCATAATTATTTTATGAATTTTAATTAAAACAATTTTAAAAAATTCATATCAAATAATCTACACATCACAAAATTATGAAAAAAATACCTAGATGATCCACAACACTTGTAGAACCCAGATCAATGGTCAAAATCCCATGCAAATCATATTTCGAATTAATTCATAATTAAATCTAAATATACTTGCAAAAATCATAATAAATCCATACATGCATCAAAAAATCTAAACTTTTCACATGATTCTCTATATGCAACAACCTTGCTCTGATACCATTGAAGGAATATTAGGATGAGCGGAAGCATGAAATAACATTTTATTTCGTAAAATCCATATATCGCACATATAGAAAACTGTAAAATGATGTGGAATCAAAATCTTACCTTGAAAAATCGAAGCTTTGAATCGAGATGATCGTTAGCAGTAGCTTCTCAGAGTGTGAAGCCCTCTACCGGTATCCACCAAGAATAATTCTTCGATGAAGCTTTTTATAAAACTTGAAGCTTTATAAAAATGGAGGTTTTCCTTTTTCTTTTGAGAGAGAGAGAGAGATGAAGAAGAAGGAGAGGCAACTAGGTTTTTCACAAAAACAAAAGTGTATCTAACTCATCTCATCTCATCCTTTATATAGGGCTCAAGTAGGGTTAATATATTTAATATATCAATATATATTAATATATAAATCCCTCACTTTCTCTTATAAAATGTTTAAATAATAATTAAAACTATTTTAATCATTATTATTATTCTCTCTCAAAATACCTTCATCAATAAATTAATCTTTTTATGGTGTGACCCTGTAGGTTCAATATTAAGCCGGTAGTAGAAATAAATAATAATAAACTTTTTATTTATTATTTATATGAATTCTAAAATTCATTAAATATAATTAACTGATTAATTATATTTATTCTACATCGTGAGTGATGCTTCTCAACATATCGCGACTATCCGGATAATATGAATTCACTGCTTAGAATACCAAGAACCTGTCAGTGACTAGTTACAGTACAATCAATTCCTTCTACCCTACAATATCCCGATTAAATACAAGGCACGGAACTCGTGTCAAGCCTATCAGATTTAATCATATGATTTCTTATTCATAATGCAAAGTTCATATTAATGCAAATTAGAAACTCCTTTCTAATTTCATTCACTCTGGCCAGAGATTCCAGAACTCGCATACTAAGAATAACATAGGATATTCACTTCCTATACTGGAAGGGGTAGATCCTCTATTGACGTTAACTATCTCCATACACAAATCCCTATGCCCAGAATAGACCTAATGGATGTCCTTGAGACTAAGGATTAAACCAAAGCACGGTTCATTATATACAAGATAACTTTAACGATCTCAAGTCTAAGGACACTTGTACAACTATCACTCAGTGAACAACTATCGACACGTGAGTAATCTCCATTAGTTGTCCAACTACTCGAGTCATGTTCAGTGAACTTATTCCCTAATAAGCACCTACATACTAGCTATAGTGTCACCACACAAATGCCTATGAGAACAGACATCCTCCTGAAGGGAGCAAGCATAGTATGTACCAATCTTTGCGGATTCACTAACTTCCGATTAGTTATCCTATGATCAGGAACTGTTTAAGTCTAGAGTTATCATCTTCTAGATCTCACTATTACAATCTCATTATAATTCTAGAAGCTTTACTCTAAACTATGGAACATCTTATTTAAAAACACTTTAAATAGATAAAGCCCGTAATAAAAACAAAACAAGTCTTTTATTAATATAAACGAAATCAAATAAGAATACAAGAAAGTTCTTCCTAACTCATCATACATGATTGGATTTAGGACAAAACACTTTCACTTTTCTCTATATCTCTATTAATCTCAATAGGAAGGAGAAAAACATTCATTACATATACTGGAAGAGCTTGCACTACAGATTTTACCAGAATTTCTTTTCCTGATCACGCAATATACTTCCCATCCCAGCTTCTAATTCGTGTGTGCACTTTGTCTTTAAGAAATCCCAGAATAGCTGTTTTATTTCTCCCTATAATATTAGGCAAACCCAAGTATTTACAATGCTCATCCGCTTCCCCCATATGCAAAACTTGACATATATTTTCGCGATTGTACTGAATGACATTCAAACTAAAGAAAACCGATGACTTACCATTATTGATTTTCTGCCCAGACGCTTTCTCGTAAATATTTAAAAGATCTAGCACCTTTGACACCTCTGAAGTATCAGCTTTAACATAGAAGTAAATGTCATCCGCGAATAGCATGTGGGAGACTACTGGAGCTCTACGACACACTTTGATCCCATGAATCCATTGTTGAATTTCATAGCGCTGAATTAACGAGGACAAACCTTCAGCACAAATGATAAAAAGATAAGGAGACATGGGATCTCCTTGTCTAATTCCTCTAGTCGGGATTATTGGCCTTATATCATACTCTCCATGAACAATAGAGTATGTAACCGTAGAAACACATCGAAGGACCAAATGAACCCACCATTCTGAAAAACCCATCTTACATAAAATGGCTCTCAAAAAATTCCATTCTATGCGGTCATACGCCTTGCTCATATCCAATTTAAGCGCCATGAACCCATCTATTCCCACCTTCTTTCTTTTGAGATAGTGCATGATTTCATAAGAAATCATAATATTGTCTGAAATAAGCCTACCCGGGATGAATGCACTTTGGGTGTCCGATACCACCACATTAAGCACCTCTTTTAATCTGTTAGCCATAACTTTTGTAATAATTTTCATCACTACATTACACAAAGCAATTGGCCTTAACTCACTTACCAAAGCCGGGTTCTTCTTTTTTGGAATCAGCACCAAATTTGTATCATTGAGTCCTTGACTTAATTCACCAGTAGCGAAAAACTGCTTTGTCAAATTGACAACATCTTGGCCCACAATATCCCAATGCTTTTGAAAAAACGCCAGTGTCATCCCGTCAGGACCTGGTGCTTTATCAGGGTTCATCTGAAAAAGAGCTTGTTTGACCTCCTCATGAGAAATATTTTTTAACAATTCATCATTATGAGCTTGGTTTAAAGTTTGCGGAACACAGTCAATCACCTCATCACAATTTGTTTCTGAAGCCGTAAACAAGTCTTGGTAATAATCTGTAATAAGCTGCTGGATTCCGTTTTGCCAATCTAACCACACACCATCATCATTCTTTAACTTCTGGATATGATTCGTACGACGGCAAGCATTACATGAAGCATGAAAAAACTTTGCATTTTTATCCCCTGATTGAAGCCATAGCTGCTTTGATTGCTGTCGCCAAAAGATTTCCTTTTGATCAAGGATCAAAAATAACTCCTTTTTAGCTTCTTTATACTCCATAGTGGACTGATCATCTCGAGCATTACGCAAGTGCTTCAACTTCAGCTTACACTCTTTGATCCTTTTACTGAAACAACCTGTAATTTCCTTCCCCCATATCTCTAAACTTTCACCACACTTCACAATTTTCTGCATTATGTCATGATCCTGATCATCTCCCCGGCTTTCTTTAACAATCTGAAAGCAGAGAGGTTCTAAAAGCCAGACGTTCTCAAAACGGAACCTTCTTCTTCTATATTTTCTGCTAACAGCTGGCTGAAGAAAGATTGGGCTATGGTTCGAAGGAGATCCCTCTAGATTGTATAATTTAGCCAACGGAAACATAGTATACCATGAACTAGTTACCATTGCTCTGTCAAGTCTAATTTCTGTCCATGCCTCCGTGTTACGACCCCGCTCCCATGTAAAGGGATGGCCATATAGGTCTAAATCCATCAGATTTGCCTCTTCCAGTGTAAGATCCGGGAAAATTACGTGTTATTATATGATGTGAAATGAAATTTTAATTTCATATTAAGAGTTATTAAATGATTTATCTGTTTGAACGTGCTAAGTTATTCGTTAAATGATTGAATATGTGATATTGTGGTGCTATGTGAAATGTGTGGGGAATTTGAAATTATTTTGAAAAGGATGTTATACTATTTTATTTTATTTTAATTATTGAAAAGAAAATTTGGATCGTTCCCAAATTATTCGGGAAATTGGTATATCGTTCGTACCAATATTTCATTCGTTAAAGTGGAAAGTATTCGAAAATATTCGTAATGGAAGTATTTTGGTTCGTATATTTTGTATTAAACGATACTTGTAGTTATCCGTACTTTATGGATGATTATCGTCTCGAGAAACGTGTATTCTGCTTTATTAAAGATTTAAAGCGTTTATTTTGTTAAATTGTATTTAAAGCGATCCATCGGATCAGTATCGATCCAAAAATGTCGTTTGGGGTATTATTTTTCGTTTATTATAAAAAGGCAAATCGTACTTTGTTTTTCGTATAATCAAGCTTAATTACAGTTTAAAATCCGAAAAACCCTAGAACGTGTTCTTCGTGTTCTTGAGAATCAAACCAACTTTTGGAGGCGTTATCGGAATCCGATTTCGATGTTCTTGTAATCAAACTGAATCTCTCATCGTCCTCTACCTAAATCCATCATCAAAATCTATGTGGGTATGATCTTTAAAATTTTCCGATTTTTAACTAATTTATTTATTTCGAATTTTTGATTTAATTTGGGGGAATATGTATTTATGATTATTCTTTATAATTGATGATGTGAATAAGTTGTATATGATGTGGTGAGTGTGTTGGTGATTTTTATTTGATTTTTAGAACCTTAAATCGAGCTATACAAAATTTTTGAGTTCGCCGGAAAAGCTTGAAGCTTTGGCCGGATTTTTGCTTGGTTAATCGGGTTTGATTAAGTTTTGTACCATGTTGTAGATCGTGGAATGTAGAGTTGTGGTGTGTAATCAGTTTTGGTGTTGGGTTCGATTTCGGTTGGTCGGAGAACGGAGCCGCCGCCGGCTTCTTTTTGGTCGATTTCGACCTTGTTTGTGATGATCGTATTGCTTGTAGAAAGAATCGTTGACACCCTGCTGAGTTGCGTGTTTTTCCCGAGGAAATCGGTGTGTTTTGTGAGTGTTGGTGGTCGCCGGAAACTGGGTAGGTGGCCGGAACCGCCACCGGATTCCGGTGGTGTTCTTGGCGACCCACCGTGTTCTTCATGACCCGTTTTCAAAACCTACCCGACCCGGTTTCGATCCAGAAAACCCTAATTCCATTTTCTGAATAGTGTTTCTGGGTTTTTATTTTAAAAATAATTCAAAAATAGTTTTATAATTCTAAAAATCATATCTTTGATTTAAAAATACATTTTATTATTCCGAAAATTTTATAAATTCATAAATATTTATTTAAATTCAAAAATTGATTAAATTTAATTATTTTAATTATTTTTGATTAATAATTAATTTATTTAATTAATTGATTAATTCTTTTAATCAGTTAATTCTTAATAATTAATAATTAATTAGATTTAATTAATTAAAATTAAGTTTAATTATTTTCTAGCTTGGTTCATTTATTTAAAAATATTTTGAGTATTTAAAGAGTGTCAATTAATTTTATTAATTGATTTAATTGCATTTAAAATACTTATATTGGATTTAAAAATCCGATTTTTGATTTAAAAATTGTTTGTGGCTTATTTAAATTCAAATAAGCTTCGTGTGATGTTTTAAAAATAAGTTATAAGTGCTATATGGTTTGTATGAGTTGTGTAATGTGTTTTATAGTCTGTGTATGCCCGTACTAGGGCTAGTGTCTGAGTTTTAAATATCGTAAATTAGACCGGGCGTCCGATACGTAACCGATTACTTGTTTAAATATGTTATGTGAATGATGTGAATTATCTGTTGTTGAGTCATGCATGCGAATAAATTGTGTTGAGACTTGTTTGAGTATTTGGTCGTGTCTAATATCATCACGAGGGGTAGTTGGGATAGAAATTTGTCGGTTATGTTAGAAAGTGAGATTTACGAGGCCGTTGACTTAGATGTTGACTTTTATAGTATGGGGAGTTTCGTCAAGCGAGTTACGAGGATTACTTGTATAGTTAGTTGTGATCATTCTATCAATTGAAATGTGGTTGTCTGTGCAACAGAGGCTATTGGACGAGACGAGTCAGATTATCGAAGTTAAGTTACAATCGTTTATGGAATGTGAAATCATACGTTGAAGACTAAGTACCGTCTCATGTTTGACTATCGAGGCTGGCACATGGATTCGAAATGGTAGAAGCAGACTAGTGGTATTCGCAAGAGCGTTAAAGCAAAGAAGGACGGGAGTAGAGAATCGTGCGATAAGACAGGATAAGGAGGGAATCGTATTGTTTCAGCGTTACGAAATAGCTAAGGACCAGAGGCAAGTGTTTATACCCTTGCTTATTAATTAAGGGATATTATCTTGAATTATTAGTATGCATGTTGAATGCTTATTACTGAATTTTCAAATGTTGATTTCTTTGCATTGAATTGCAAGTATGTTATTTAATCTCGTAAATTGACGAGTACTCTTTTATACCTTTTGAGTTTAGATTCATATTTTCATATTGATTGGAAAGATATACTTATTATATTGAAAAGTTTGAAGAGATAATTATGGGCCTTATACTAAGGCTTTCTTTTAAAAGACATGATTTTAAAACATTAGGTTGGAATATTGCCAACCCTAGATGAGTGGGAACTTGTGAACCCTATGTTGAAAATGTTATTTTAAATTCCGAAGTTGTGGTACTTGTTCTACAAGTATTCCATTTTTCCATCCTGCACCCTTGCAAGTATTATTATCATTTCTTGTTAATGCGATCATCTGATCCATTCCCTGATTCGAATTCATTTATGTTGTGCATGATTTAGTTTACTTCCTTCAAATACGAGGCTTATCTATTATAAGTATATGTTCGAAGGACTTGAACTATTTCTGTCAGAAGTTAATAAACCCTTGTTTTCTTCATTTATAAACTTCACCCTGAATTTTTCTTAAACATGAACTTGACTTTCTTGTCACTTACCAGATTGTTGAATCTTAACTAATTCTTCCATGATGTGATAATTTGAACTGTTGAGGCCATCTAGAGCCTGTTCTTTGAACCCTATTCTATATTGAGTTGTTACAAATTCTGTTGATATCATAATGCCTGTTTCATATCAGACTAAATCTTGTTGAGCATGTCATTGTTTATTCTTCATTATATCCCAGTTGTTACATCGAACTCGTCGATGCTTATTATATTGTCACTTTTCATATGCACCTCCCCATATTGTGTCGATCTCGTCGATACTAGATTATATTGTTATTCCTTAATGGATTCTTCATAATTGAACTGTTTCCTGGAACGTGAGTTTTCCAGCAGTTGTTGTATTAGGTTGTCGATTCTTCCGACACCTGATTGTCGAAGGAAGGTTGTCAATTGTTCTGACACCTGACGTATATATATATATAATATAGGATTGGAATGTTTTTAAATGGGACCAGTAATTGGTCGGGCCATATTTATGGTCGGAATAAATTAAGGCCCGGATTGGCCTAGGATTCAGTAGAGGACTTTGCTATAAGCAAGTCCGGGGTTGATGCGTGGCTGGCCAGCAGCACAACCTTTGATTTGATAAATGTTAAAAATCCAATTCTAATATTAATTCTTATTTCTGGGATGAGTTACATCCATATGTTTTGTACTTGTGAGTTATGACCTGATATTCAGGTTTATTCATTGCGTAAAATTGTTGGTTGTTGATTAATAAATGGTGGTTTCAATCTTGCTGAAATCACTTACTCTTAATTCATTTGGATTCCAAATAGTCGAAATCCACTTCCGTGATTCCATTGGCAGTCGTGAGATATCTATCTTGATGAGTTTTATTCATACCGCATACCCAGTCGGTACTATATTAAAGTCTTGAAGTGCGTTCTTTATTTCTTGACCGAGCGTGATGGCTCATTCTTACTCCTTGATTATTCTACCCTTCCAGAGTTGTTGGTTTCAGAGAATGTTATGAATAGACCTGTTATCTTCAAAATTAGTATTTTTGTACAAACTATGGTCTTGAAGACGTATGAGTTATATTTATTTCATATTTTCTACTTACTATTGTAGATATTGTTGATTCGGTCGTCGTAACGACCAATATAAATCTTTTTGTGTTTTAAACTATTCAATTGAGAGAAGAAGAATGAGAAATTGTGGTAAATTACCAAACTTGTTTTGAAAATATTAGAGATTACAAATGTTTAAGCCAAAGGCTTGTTTATTTGAAAATCCAAAGTTTATTTTGGAAACCTTTCGTATTATATTTAATAATGCGCTTGCTGAGCAATTCATTCGCTCATACTTGTTTTATTTATATATATTTTAGCCTGCCAGAAAGAAGGTGTATTGGCGAGAGTTGTCCGCATAGCTGATCAGAGATGGGGAAAGATATTAGCGTAAAGACGTTTTGATCCAGAGCATTGGAGCTAGTGAGAGGTTTTGCATATAGATGTTTTCTATTGAATATATATTATATTGTGTAAAGTTAGTTGCCTGGTATACTTCTTATCGAAGTTATACTGGTGTATTAGAATTTATGTAAAGAGAATGGTTGTAAAGAAGAAAGATTGTTGTAATGAAATTTTGGATTCTTGTTTCTAGCACTATAACCTTTAAAGATTCTTGGTAGAGTTGGGGTCACAGATATTGTAAAGCATAATGTAACATAAGATGTAAAAGAGATAACTACAACTCAACAAAGGACAAGACAGACAATAGTATTAACAGAAGCACAGGAATCCAGAATCAAAGAAGAAAAGGTAAACTCAAAAAGTCAAAATACGTTATGTATTCTTGAAGTCCGTAAACAGGTCACGGAAAGAAGTTCATGAAAATGTTCAAGCCTCAGTGACAGCAAAAGAAACAAGACTTTCAAAACGACAGAAGTATGTGAATGATTTAGGGTTAGTACCACAGGATTCCAGTGATGAAGCAACCAGGACGACAAAGGACTTATCAGCAGCATTGAATTGAAGACATAAAAGAAGAATTGATCAAGTGTTATTCATCTGTGAACCAGACCAGTTGCACTAGGTGACGGCACTAAAAGATCAAATTGTTTTATCGTCTCAGAAGAAATTGATAAAGTCTGAAACTTAGACACCAAGGAGCTCAGAAAGGTTTTCTAAAAGGAACAAGGACAAAATGTGATTCGATGGTTTTTCATTTATGAAAAACTATCGAATGTGATTCTAAGGAATCAAAAGAAATTGACTTGATGGTTTTTCTTTTTTTAAAGAAAAAAAACCATCGAAAGCTTTTCTAAGAAACTCAAAGTCAAAAGAAAAGAGCTCGATAGTTTTTATTTCCTAAAAACTATCGAATGGGATAAATGAAGTCCATTTGAATTCTATTACAAAAGAATTTAACTTTCGATAGTTTTTATTTAAAAACTATCGAATGGAAAACTCTTTTTAATAATTCGATGGTTTTCTAAATTGAGGAGCAGGTGGAAAAGTGTTTGTTTGTCAGGTTGATTAGAAGATGGACGACCAAGATTGTTTTAACAATTAAGGTTCGATAGTTTTCTAAAAACTAAGTCTATAATTACACAGAGAGAGGTAGTGTCTTCCTCAGTCGAGGTTAGTTCATAGTAGCAACTACTGAGAGAGAAGTTTGAGACGGAGAAGATCATAGAAATTTATAGTGCTCAGAATTCTTTCATTTTATTGATTGTGAATAACCTAGAACTCATTGAAGCTAATCTACGGATTAGAAATTGTAGCACCCCTCGAGGTTTATATTTATAAAAAGATATATTCCCCGACTTTTGGTTTGGTTTGGTGTGTTTGATTTCGTTATAGAACTGAAAGATTAATCCGCGAACGAAATTAAATTATTTGTGAGTATCGTATTCAACCCCCCCTTCTACGATACTTCGGGACCTAACAATTGGTATCAGAGCTTGTTAATCGATGTACAGATTAGATCCGGTGTTATAGGCCAATCACTCAAGTTCTCAGAATTTTCGGATTTTTTAATTTTCAAAATTTTCATTTCTTGAAATTTTTGAATTTTAAATAATTTGAATTTTATTCTTGAAATATTTTATTTTTCAAAAAGTTCGAAATTCTTGGAATTTAAAATATTTCATATCCTAAGCCAAAGGTTCTCAAAAGATTGTTAGAGAGGAGGTTAGGAATGGACAAACAAATATCTCAGTAACGTTTATTAATGTTGGAACCTCAGAACAGAATAGAAGAATTACTAGTAGCTGAATCAGAAGAAGCTCAGGTAGAAACCTCGAGAGACTAGACTAAAGATCAGTGTTTCACTTGTCAAGGAAGTTTAGTCACATCAGATTCAGAAGGAGTACAAAAGCCACATCCATGGATCAGGCTTATTTATTACGAAGCCAAGATTCTTCAGAATTCAGTTCAAAGAGGTAGTTACAGACTGAGATGGTAACAAAAACAAGAGTGATAGTTTCAACTATGATAAGAACTATGTAACGAGAAACTATCAGGGTGTGCTACACAATGAAGAAGCCTAACAAACAAAGAAGAATAGGGACTCAGTTAATAGCTGAAACAGAAGTGGAATGCTTTGTTGAAGAAGCATCAGCACAAAACTTATGTTGCTTAAGGAAAGAGTTGGGATGGATCAGATGACGAGAAGATCATGGATATCTTGCTTTCAAAGCAATCTCTGAAGATGATTCACCTCACATATCTCAGGTATCTTTTCCTTGAACCAATGCAGTATTTAATTCTCAATATTCAAAGCATGTACATAGAAGATCTTAGATATGTGTGTATGAATATTTGTAGAATAAGATTTGCAAGTGAGATAGAAGCTTTCTTAAGAAACAACTCTTAGTTTTAGGGGTTAAGTTTCTGGCACATAAGACCTTAGTAAAGCTAAGTTTCAGTATCCCTAGTAGAACAAGATTTGCTCATTTATTCTGAATTGTTTGTTAAGGGATAATCAGTTTAAAGAATGGAGGAATTACCTTTAGAGTCAGTAGAATTTGTAGAACACCAAGCTGTATCTAAAACTGACTTAGGTAATAGAGAAAGTTAGATGCCATACAACAACAGAATGGATTAGATAGAATTAGTGATTTAATTATTAATTCTTTTATTCCATGTGTGCTTAGAAAATTATTGAATATCTGTAAATCTACTTGCTACCTATTACACTTGTGTATATTGGTTAAAGTAGAAAGTACTGAATTTTCTAAAATGCAGAACATGCCTAATTTGCACATCTCTTATCTGCAATGTCAAAATGCTCAATGTATGCCATTTATTCTTATTAACATGTTTGCTTATTTAAATATTATGAATGCATATCTTAGAACTTGTATTAATCATAGAAAAAGCATGTTTAAAGAATTACATTAGAGCAACGACTGCAAGGTCAGTCAGAGATAAGAATAAGCATGTATAGGTTGAAGCTGTTGTTACCACTTTTAAAAGCAAAATCTCTAATCCATCTGGACCCAAGCAAATAAGTTGGGTACCAAGAACTGTCAATCCATTTGTGAGTGCAGGCAAATCAGGTTAATCGATTTATATGCTTTCTTGGTCTTTACTACTGAAGACATATGATCGAAGAAAGAACTTGCCATCAAATGTGATTGAGAAAGCTGTTCCGTCAATAATCTTTGGAGATGACAACAAAGGTTTTCATCACGGGACATGGCTACGTTTGAAATGGAATGTCATCATGTTTACAATAATTGGTATCATTGATAACAACTAATAATTGGAGTCAAGGATAACAATTAGAAGCAACTCTCTTGCTGAAGATTCAAAGCACAAATCTTTTTATTCAATGAAGGAGCAGTGTTTTATCTCAAGCAGGAAGGTTGAGAAGCTCTCACCCTTGCATGACAATACAAGGAACTCTTTTCTAAAAGATGGTATTGGTGAGAGGACTGCCTCATCTGGGATTCAAGCTAGATGAAATATATGAGGCATGTCATTAAGGGAAGTCAAAGAAACATCACAGAAAAGCTATAATGTGATAAGCATTACTGAGCCGCTTCAGATGATACGTATGGAACTCTACGGACTAGTTAATGTCTTATCTACAACAAAGTAAAGATATACTTCAGTGATGATTGATGACTACTCTTAATACAAACTGGTGTTGTTCGTTCAATCTGAAGGACAGGACATCACAGATGAGATTAATCACATTTCCATGATCAGTAACAAATACAGGAAGACCCTGTAATGGCCAATAGAAGCAAACTCTGAATTTCTTTCAGGGGTTTGGAGGAAATTGTTTTACAAGTAAGCATCTTGGCAAGATTGGCAGCTAAGGCTCTTAAGGATATTTTCCTCGGCTAATCAGTGGAATCTAAAGCCTACGAGGTAAATTTGATTAATCAACAAGAGGTGATTGAAAGTCTGAATATGATGTTCAACAACTCCAAGCTCTCAGCTGTTATGTGTGCAATTAATGGTAATGATGATTCAAATCCAAACAGTGGTAATGGTAGTTTAACTACATAGCTCAGTACTTCAACAGAACCACTCAGCGAGGATGAGGATTCTCAGGAAATCCCAGCAACAGCTTAGGGGGAGCAAAAGAAGGATCAATTAGTCAGATCAACACCACAATGAATATCTAGAGGACACTTCAAGAACGTATCTGTCAAGACAAAGGGTTTAGATTCAATATCATTCCTGATGTCTAGTTCTTAGTGATCCTAGTGGTGGAGTAAAGACTGGAGCTATAGAGTATGAATGATTACTTCTTGGTTTTCTTTCTGAAGAAGAAACAAAGAAAGGTAAAGAAGCTCTGATGGATCCAGATTGGGTGATTGCAAAGCAAAATGAACTCAATCAATCTGAAAGGCAGAAAGTTTGGAAGCTGGTACCCAGGCCTAAGGGAAAATCTGTTATTGGAACAAGATGGGTATCCAGAATACTGGATGAAATTGGCATTGTTATGAGGGACAAGGCCAAACTGGATGCTAGGTTACTATTAGGAAGCAGTATCTAACAAGAAGCACCAGTGACGAGACTTGAGGATATCAGGATATATCTGTATGGTGAATATGATCAAGTGCACTCCTGATTGGTGAGATAGTAGAAGAAGTCAATGTACAACAGATCCTGGCATTTGCTGTTGCAGATCAATTGGACGTTGTATAACTTCTCTTCACAAGATCACTACAGATTGGTATGAACCGGTATCAATACTCAAGCAATCGTCAAAGACATGGTATGACACTCTAACTGAACTTTTACAGAATATGAATTCATTAGAGTTGTCATAAGGCACAAACATAATGTCATATATGTGCAGTGATATCATGATTATATTATATGTTGGTCTACTAACGAAAACTTGTGCAAGAAATTTGCCAAGTCATTGCAGAGAATGTACAAGATGAGTATGTTGGGAAAGTTGCAATTCTTTTTGGAATTACTTTGAGCAAGCCAGAAGAATAATTCTTTTAGGAGCACAAGTAAGCCAAAAGAGTGATGGCAATAAAAGTAAGTCAGGAATCTTTTGAATGTGCATAATTGAGAAGATTCTAGACATGCCAAGACTCCCTGCCAACAGCAGCCACTAAAGCTTGATCAGGACAAATCAGGTAAAAGACAGAAATGACAAGCTAGAGAGGTATGCGTCTCATTAAGTTATTAGCTGCAAATTGACAACACATATTGTATTCTCAAGTTGCCAATGTGCAAGGTTCCAAGTGGATTTCAAAAATCTAGTCTTATAGTTATCAACATGATTTTGAGATATCTTAAGGGAATACCAAATCTCAGTATATGGTACCCTAAAGATACTTGTTAACATGTTTAGCTATTTAGATATAAAATACGCAGGTTGTAAGAAAGACATGAGAAGCATCTCTGAATGACAGGAGGAGCATCTCTAGAAGCTGTCAACTTCGTGGAGGAAGATTGATTTCTTGTTATTATTTCAGGAAATAACTTTATCTCCAACAACTCTGTGGAACAATCCACGACAATGCACCTTGACAACATGTATCATTTCTTTCGAGAGCATGTCTTCAATTCATAGAGTAACTTGCAGACACGCACCTTATTTGAAAATCTCATTTGCAAGAAACTCTTGAATAAGTTCAGAAGTATAAAATTGTTCATATTTTAAGGACTTGTGAATTTATTTTACATCCAGTCCTCACATTAATAATTTAGTGCTAATATCTAACTCATAGATATTTAGTATTAATTTATTATTATTTATTTAATGAAATTTGAATTATGGAAATTGAAGCAGTTCAATATCTTATTTGCTCCATAATTTAAAATACATAAAATAAATATGCAGCATAATTTATTGGATTTTAATTGGTTAATATCATTCAATGATATTTAGTCGATTTTATTCTGAGATAATTGTGAATTTTCTGTTGACAATTGATTTTGGTAAATTTGAAAAGATTTATTAGAATTAAAACTTGACAGGAAATAAAACAGTCTAAATTTTAAAACAAGAACAGGTTTTAAAATGAAGACAGAAGCAAAACATATCGAATTTAGGAAATTCGATAGTTTTTCAAGTACATAGATAAATCTATCGAAATAAATTTTTGATAGTTTTTGAAAAGGAAAAAGAAAAACTATTGAAAACATTTCTCGATACTTTTTGAGGAAAATTTGAAAAAAGCATCGAATTGAATTTCATTATTCTTTATCTAAATTCTCGATGGTTTTTGAATTAAAATGAAAATCTATCTGAGAGAATTAATTTTTTCTTTATTTTAATTCTCGATAGTTTTTCCACAAAGGATCCCTCGATAGTTTTTCAAGCTTTAAAAGGTAACAAGTTCGATAGTTTTTCAGAAAAACTTTTTAAATTCTGATTTTCAAACTCTTCGTTATTTTTCAAAATTTATCGAAGTAAAGTTGACAGTTTTACCCCCAACTGAAAACCATCGAACATACTATTAAAAACATCGAACACTGTAAAGACAATATTGCCCCTGTCAATTCAATAAGTATTTAACAACCCCTTATGTTTTTTTTTCGGATCTAAGGGCTTTTGTTTATACTTACTAAAATACATATAACCAAGAACATCACTGCCTCAAGAACTTGTTTCTAAGAAAACTATTTTCACTATTGTTCTTTAGAAGTTAATTGTTTTCAATTGATTTCTTCAGATAATTCTGATTATTTGTGTTACCAAAAGTAGGGTTCTTGATAATAGTGATTCGAAGTTGTGTTTTTTTTAAGAAAAAGGGGTAATTTTGTTTTAAGGGTATTTTGTGTCAAGTTTGATTAATTAGTAATAATTAATTAAATTTAATTGGTTTTAGTTTTGGTTTAAAAGTAATCAAGACTAATCATGTCTCGTTTCAAAACTTGCAAGCCATTACGAATTTACAGTTTCGTGCATGGGCAGAGTTTCTGAACACACGTTCGTTAGTGGCATACGCTTTGAGTACTCCCGTAGTCCTTTGCATCGATCAATTGACTGCGTTGTACACAACCGCCACGGATACAAGTGAGAATAACGTAAGATCCTTCAGTTTTGTTGTGCCAGGGGGCAAAACAATAAGGGTGACGAAACATGACTTTAACAGAATACTACATTTTCCTACAGAAAACCATGTTCCGGATCCCACAACTGAGGAGATACATGCTTTCTTCACTCTCATAAGAAGTCAACAACCTAACTTCTTTGTGGGAGAGTTCCTTAAGCATTACCTGACATGGGACCACTGGATGAAAGAACATGCATAGATGATGTGCTTTGTTTCTATCCTAGGTTCCTACAGCTAATTCTCAATGATATCTTAACAGATGATGAGCGTGAGACATTCGCCAAAGAGGAGACCATGGAGTGCATGAAGATGAAGAGCAATGCAATAACCGCTCTGATAAGAAAGAATCATCTTCCAGGGGTACCCACTGTTCTCACTGAATATCTAAGAACGGTGCCCCTACCACTTCTACCCCCAAGGGAACAGGTAAATGAAGGTAATATTCCTCAACCTGAACTGGCTCCTGAACCACAACAATGGATGTTGATCCAGAGCCCTCAGCGGCCATTCCAGACCATGAGATTGCAACCCACAATCTCTAACCACGGTCGAAGAGCCTTTGGAAGTACCAAATGAAAACATAAACGAGCCTCCTTACCCTCCTATACCCAATATTCAGACATCCATGAGTGTAGAGGGAGATAGTGCCATAGCAGCACCACATAAGGAGATACACCCTTCAACAACAGCTCTGCCTTCCTCTAAAAGGAGAAGAATAGAAACTGAGGCAACTGTTGATACTTTATTTCAAACTTCCAAAGCACCCTTTATTGATTTTTCTGATGCTGATTGGGCTACGCTAACGAAAGCAATATCTGAACCAATAGCTCAATCAAGTAAGGAAGAATTGACGGAAGCAACTGGTGTTCCGACCATATTACGGTTAGGTTCACTGGTTGAAGGTTCTTTACTGAACCAAGAGTCTTCACAGACGTCGAGAGAAGGCTTTGACCTAAATGCACAATCTAAAAGGTCATTGTCTACCTCCCCAGATGGAACATATCTGGATCCTGCGGGTAAAGGGTCTGACGTAGGTGCAGATCGGCAACTCGTTGACAGTGAATCAATTACTATTGAGGAGTCAACTGAGGTGAAGTCTTGACAGACTCACGGGGAAGATTCGGGATCTCTGCTGTTAAAAGAGCCTGTTTCTAACCCCCTAGAGATTCAAACTCTAGATCCTTTAAAGGATACATCATCCACGGATGATCAGCAACTTGGTTTAACCAAGGACGGGGACTTGCGAAGCCCCATTGCACCACCGGTGACCTCCTTAAGGACGGCTACGGTGTTTTCTTCTGCAGGTACAACTAGCACAAAAGGGATTGAGTGAAACAAAAACACTTACACCTGGCCTGAGTGGGAAAGGAAAAATGATTCAAACACCGACAGAAACGTTGAGTGTACACCCAGAGCCAAACGTGAGGAGTGACACCCTAACCCTTTCAAATATTGAAGATTTGCTATTACCTGGAGGTACATGTTCAATCCACCCTCAAGAAGATTATGGAATATGTTGAGGAACCAACAACCCGGACCTTCACAGCAACAACCTGATCCTTCTACTACCTTTTACAATGAGGATAACTTCATCGAGGATTCCTCAACTAAGGGGGAGAAAGTTGGAGAAGGGGAAACAAATGAAGTGACTAATGAAGGTTGGCAAACAACTGGATGGGGAGTTTGGGAAACCAATGAAGCTATTCCAGTTAGACAGTACTGGATTGAGGACATAGTACTAGAAGAAAGTGAAGAGGGATTTGAAGTCATGCAAGAGCAACCGATTCAGGAGGAGCATGAGCCATATTATCCAGAGCCAATAGAACATCCTATCTTGGATGATGATATGGAAGAAGAAGCTGCCTTGGAGATGGTGAAAGCCCAGGCAAGCTGAGAGAGAAAGACACCACTGAAGGTGATTCTCATCAAGATCCAAAGAACTACAAAGCTAAATGAACTGCTCCGTGAGCATGTTAAGGAAATCTTGATGAAGGTCAGTCCAGAGATTACTGAAAACCCTCCTATGGTTAGATTCATGACGAATGACTTGTTCAGAATCTGCTACATGACGGAGGACAAACTGAGAGATTACCCAAACGAATATCTAATATCAATTGAGAAGTATCTTAGATCCACTGGATTCACATCAACGGAGAAGGACAAAAGCAGCCGACACTCTAAGAAAATATCTTATGGAGAATGTTCCCTACTATAGGAAGAGAGTGGAGAAAGGATTGGAAGTGCTTCCCAGACTACCAAACATGCCAAAGCTAAACAAGAAAGATGTTAACATTGCATGGTTATGGGCTGGAGTGGGACAAAAGGTTGAGTATATTGGAAGACACATCCAAGGAGCAATCCTTAAACCTGGAGAACCACTGCACTATCTATCAGTGATTGATTATCAAGCTGCTAACTCCGATCCAATGAGTGAAGAAGGTGAGATTGGAATGGACTGAAGAACAGAAGCAAAGAACAAAAGAACTATCAGCTCAATCAAGAGGAGCAACTTCAAAGTGAAAAGTTTAATTGTTTTTTGATTTATGAAATCTGGAAATGTATATATATCTGATCCAGAATGCAGTTAATATTATTACGCTGTCTTACTTTAAGTAGTTTCATGTTTCCTTAGTTAGTTGAGTTATCCTCGAAGTATTTGCTTGTCGAACTCTATCCAATCAAATAGGGGGAGATTGTAAAGCATAATGTAACATAAGATGTAAAAGAGATAACTACAACTCAACAAAGGACAAGACAGACAATAGTATTAACAGAAGCACAGGAATCCAGAATCAAAGAAGAAAAGGTAAACTCAAAAAGTCAAATTACGTTATGTATTCTTGAAGTCCGTAAACAGGTCACGGAAAGAAGTTCATGAAAATGTTCAAGCCTCAGTGACAGCAAAAGAAACAAGACTTTCAAGACGATAGAAGTATGTGAATGATTTAGGGTTAGTACCACAGGATTCCAGTGATGAAGCAACCAGGACGACAAAGGACTTATCAGCAGCATTGAATTGAAGACATAAAAGAAGAATTGATCAAGTGTTATTCATCTGTGAACCAGACCAGTTGCACTAGGTGACGGCACTAAAAGATCAAATTGTTTTATCGTCTCAGAAGAAATTGATAAAGTCTGAAACTTAGACACCAAGGAGCTCAGAAAGGTTTTCTAAAAGGAACAAGGACAAAATGTGATTCGATGGTTTTTCATTTATGAAAAACTATCGAATGTGATTCTAAGGAATCAAAAGAAATTGACTTGATGGTTTTTCTTTTTTTAAAGAAAAAAAACCATCGAAAGCTTTTCTAAGAAACTCAAAGTCAAAAGAAAAGAGCTCGATAGTTTTTATTTCCTAAAAACTATCGAATGGGATAAATGAAGTCCATTTGAATTCTATTACAAAAGAATTTAACTTTCAGTTTTTATTTAAAAACTATCGAATGGAAAACTCTTTTTAATAATTCGATGGTTTTCTAAATTGAGGAGCAGGTGGAAAAGTGTTTGTTTGTCAGGTTGATTAGAAGATGGACGACCAAGATTGTTTTAACAATTAAGGTTCGATAGTTTTCTAAAAACTAAGTCTATAATTACACAGAGAGAGGTAGTGTCTTCCTCAGTCGAGGTTAGTTCATAGTAGCAACTACTGAGAGAGAAGTTTGAGCCGGAGAAGATCATAGAAATTTATAGTGCTCAGAATTCTTTCATTGTATTGATTGTGAATAACCTAGAACTCATTGAAGCTAATCTACGGATTAGAAATTGTAGCACCCCTCGAGGTTTATATTTATAAAAAGATATATTTCCCGACTTTTGGTTTGGTTTGGTGTGTTTGATTTCGTTATAGAACTGAAAGATTAATCCGCGAACGAAATTAAATTATTTGTGAGTATCGTATTCAACCCCCCTTCTACGATACTTCGGGACCTAACAGATATTATTATTATTATTATTGTGTTGATTTTATATTGAACAGGTTGTTTGGATTAAGAGTGCAGTGTGACGACCAAATCCTTTGACCCCGGATTTGGGGGCGTTACATCCAGTGTCTTAATAAATCCATCAACCAGGCCCTGAGGATATGCTGCACCTCCTCTTTTCTCATCCTGGGTTGCTATATTATTGATATCACTTATAACACACCAAGGGAGATTAGAGTCCCTGGCTAAATTTCTCAAACGATTCCATGTACGACTCCTTAAATTTCTGTTAGGCTCTCCATAAAAGCCTGTTAACCTCCACGGACTAGCATCTTTCATATAAATCTCTACATCAATGTGGTTCTGAGATAAACTAACCAGCTTCACCAACTCAGCTTCTCTCCATAATAACGCCAACCCACCACTTCGCCCCTGAGCTTCCACTACAATCATACCTTGGAAATTCAACCTCGATCTTACCCGCTCCATCTTTTCTTTATTACTCAAAGTTTCACATAAGAAAATAACTGAAGGTCTTTCTTGAAGTACTACATCTTGAAGGAACTGTAATTTCCAAGGTGACCCCATACCATAGCAGTTCCAGCTTAATGTACTCATGAGGAGTGGCGGGCCTGCAAAGCAGCACCCGCCAAGAGCAAGTTTTTTTGGTTCGTTTCCTCATTTGTTTGTGGGCTCAACTCCATCTCATGATCTAGATTTTCTGACAATTCTGGCCCACAATCTTTTTCCACCCTTCACCTTTTTGGGTCCAAAATCATTAACTCGTTTGGGTCCGTATTAGTAGCATTTCCATCTGTAAGAGAATTAACACCCTGATTACGTGGTAACAAATTCTGAAGATTTGTTAATTGTTTTGATGATTCCCCGATTTTCTCTCCCGCAGATAATGTTGTTTCCACCCCCCCTTATCATTAACCAAGATCCCTGATTTCACGTGATAACTCTTATCAACAGCCGTAACTGCAGCTGTATTGCTACCACCCTCCTCCACCGTGCTTTTCGCCGGTGTTGCACCACCTTACCTCAACCACTTGCTTCCCGACGTATGCATTTTCCTCCGTGGTTCTGCACGCATCCATGTCCCAAAAGGTTTCTCTATCTTCTCCTCCGGGGTGTCAAACAACTTCTCACAATATTTATCACTATGTCCTACCATTCCGGAGATGAAGCAAAATGTAGGGATGCTTTCATATTTAAAGTTGACCCAACACCAATTAGCTTCACTTTTCTTCAACTTCATCCTTCTTTTAAGAGGTTTATCAATGGGGATTGATACACGAATTCGAAAAAACTCTCTCCAAACCCCTACGAAATTGTTTGTGTCGGATTCAATGAATTTGCCAATATAATTCCCCACATCCGTCACCATCCTCTGCAACATGAAACCCGTCTCCATCCCATGAAGATGAACCCATATTTCCAGATTGTTTATTGGCTTAGTACGTGGATTATCACCCTCCTTCAATCTCTCAAAAACTAGATGAAATCGACCAAACATCCAGGGACTTCCATTGCACACTCTTGAACTGTCCAATTCATGGTAAAATTGGAATAAAAAACGATTAGCCTCTAGTTGCTTGACATACATTCCTTTAACCGGCCGCCAGAGAGAAGCCATTTTATGCTGCATGCTTTGAAAATCAATCGAGGATTCCGTTAGAAAACGGCCCACCAGGCACTATTTAACATTAATCTCGCTTAAATCCTCCTCATTTTCTCCATATGTGATACCTCCTTGTTCCTCATCTTCAGTAGTAATCGTGGAAAAAGCTTCCTCCATCTCTAAAACTACATCTCGTTGTTCCGCCATTTCTACCAGATGTAAATGCAGTTTATTCTAATCAACAAAACCTCAATCTTGAAAGATATGTAAAGATACTGAATAGGACTTGAACAAAACTTGACAAACTTTTCAAACAGAGAACATTCACACCATGTCAAAAGACAAGACTATTAATCATGTTTAGTTGTATATTAAATTATATGTCGATCAACTTAAACCGAATGTTTTTAAAAACATAAAAACTGAATATTTTTTAAAACATAAAAAACGAATGTTTTAAAAATTAAAAATTTAAAAATACCGAATAAAACAAAAAACAAAATTAAAAACGCAATAAAATGAAATTAAAAATGAGATAAATACTGGCTTCTACGGCTCGAGCTGGTCGCATCAAGGTTGCTTGGGTTAAACCTTGATCAGATGATATTGTGCCCTTTCCTTCTTCCATTTTTTTAAAGCTTTGTCGGATTTCTTTAAAGCTTCGTCGGAATTGTTTAAAACTTCGCCGGAATTATTTAAAGCTTCACAGTGAACGTTTATTGCGTAGAGCAAAATAAAAATGAATGTTAGAGAGTGAGAGAGGAGAGTAGTGAGAGAGACAGAGAAAGTCGAGAGAGAGTGAGACAGTGAGAGAGAGTAGAGCAGGTGGAGAGAGTGAGAGAGGGAGATGAGTATTTATAGGAGAGGATAATATAAACGTTGGAGGAAGAAGTGGGTGGAGAATATGAACGTTGGGTGCAAGCTTGCAGTTACGGAAATGACCGTTGTAGTTTCTGAAGAACGTTGGCTAGAAAGAACCGTTGGAAGTGACCGTTGAGCCTAGTTGTGCGAGGCGAGTCGACGTGCCGTGCGTGCCGAGCTCCAGGAGGGTTCACATGTCGGGCCGGGCGGTTCACGGTTCGCGAGCCGTGCCGTGCCATTCGCGGTTCACAAATATTGGACCCGTATTCGCCTCATTTTTCTGTACGGTTTATGCCGAGTTGAACCGGCCCTTTAGCGAGTTGAATTACACGAGCTAATTGACGAACCGGTTACGGTTTGGACGGTCGAACCCGCCCCTTTGGCCACCTCAATCTCCAACCATGATTCAACTAGACAAGGATGACAGTGTTTTTGGTTTGGCTTGAAGTTTTTAATATTTATTATTTTGACCACCAAAGTGCTAAAATAGTTAAAATTAAGTCACCATTTTGTAATTTACTCCCTCTTCAGCATGTCAATTCCGTCAATTATCTGCGTTGATCCATTTTCGCCCTTGCAAATTAGATCGTTTAGATCTCATTTCAGCATTGTTTCATTTGTAATACCTTCTCATTGCCTAACATTCCAATGTGCATGCAAAAGTAGGAAACCAGTTTTGTTATATTAATTACTTTACCCCCTCCTTGTAGGAAAACAAGGTGCATGCCTTCTGGGAAAGCTCAAAGCTTCATCAGTAAACCATGGTAAAGATTCAGTTTCGCTAGAAGATTATATCAACCAATCTGTAATTCTTTGATAAGAGGGTTTCTGAGAATCTTGTTAAACATATTACACTTTACATTGTTCAAAAGGCTAGTTTTAGTGATTCTTCATCAGAAATGTGCTCTTCTGAGTTCTGTCATTAAAGTTTATAACGAAAACTTTCACTAGCCTGCTAGAATGACAAAGAAACCTTACTAAAATTCTTTTCAAGTAGTATTTTATACATAAATAGTTTAAATGTAGATTAAAATCATGCTAAAATTCTGTAATAAAATCAGCCAAGACAAAGAAGAATAAGTAACTTGTAATTAAGCAATGGCCTCAAGGCCCTCAACGAGGAACCTGGTAAGATATGTATGATGTATCTGTGCGGATATAAGTGTACCAAAGATTCAAAGTTTACAGTGTTTGTGCAATTGAATCAACCAGGTCTTATAAATCAACCAGGTTGACATGTGCAAAAAGATGACAACTCTGGTGAGATATGTGAATTCTGTTAGTTCATATGATTTCCTTCAATGATTGTCATTTATAAGAATCGACCACTTTACACTGCTTCCGATTGCTAAAGAACTAGTTACAAGCAGGGGCAAGGGGCTGGACTAACCTAAAATGAAGACCCAACTGAACTTCAAAATTTAGTAGGGAGTTTTTTTTGAAGTCTAGACTTTTAGTTAATAATTAATAGAAAAAAACATTTTAAGCCCCAATCGATATCAAAAAATTAGCTATAGTTCTTGTTACACCTTGGTTATCAGGACATATTTGCAACTTTTGATTACATTAAACAATGCCTTGGCAAGAAAATGTAAGAAGATGAATCTTACATTATTGATACTTGGAAAAGGAAGAAGAGCACACACATTATGCAAGATTTATATTACAAGTACGACCATCGTCACTTCTGTAGTTACCAAAAAAGTAACAACCAGAAAACACACAACCTCAACGCAAAAGTGAGCCCTTGCGGATTTTAGCCTTCAAAATCATTTTTCACCCAAAGACCATACTTAGCCTTCATCTTCTCATCAAACTCTTTAGCTTTAATCTCAGAAATCCTTGCAGCATTTGCAATAGACTCTTCTTGTACTCTCGCAATTCTACGGCTTCTCTTTCGGGCTAATACCTCCTTCTCAGCCTCAATATCCTCGTATTCTCTTACCCAACAGCTTTGCACAGCACAAGTAATTACTACCACACCCAACTGCATCACAAACATTGCCATAAAAATCCCACATTCCAACCTTACCAACAATTTAGCCTCTTTCGGATCCCTATCGGACTTTAGCATCGAAAGACTTGATTTCTCTTTCGTAAACAAGGCCAAAATACCAAGTAACTGTCCAATGGACGAAGCGAGGAGAAGGGAAACATGTGTCAAGAAGCAAAAATGAGCAAGGTGAGAATAAAAACCCACAAAAGATGACAAAAGTGAGATGGAGGAGACCATGAAGAAGGCTAGACCCAACGAAGTTGGTGGCATTTTAAGGGCTACATTAGGAACTAAAGATGTCGCGGAGAGAACGAAAAGAATGAAATTCAAGACTGAGAGAAGAATGTATGGAAAAGAACATGAACTTCTAAGATTATTATTACTTGAAGCCATTTCTGATTTCTCCAAAACCTTAAATTTAGTTCTTGCAATGGGATGGTGAATGTGTGTGAAGTTTATATGGAGGTTTTGGATTAGGGACCGTTAAAAAAGATACTGACAACGGCTAGCCTGGAGGACCCCATTTGTTGGCTTCTTCTTCAAGGTGCAAAATCCCTCCACAAGTGTTTCAAACAACTGCATTGTTTTTAGTGAGTAAAAGCTTCATTATTACTAATGAGTAATGAATGAGTGTTTCGTTTCACGGGCTTTTATTTTTCAAATTTTGAATGTTGCCGTTCATATTTTTGTAAATAAATAACTTTGTGAGGGGGCTTACATTTTGTAATTTCTAATTTGATGCTGAAATGCTATTTCTTTAAATATGCAGAGGGATGCTAACTGAATCTGAATCAAAGGTAAGAATTTATATTGCAATAAAAAAAAAATGTTTATCAACAAAATATATTTGTTTATTGACTGAGTTCATATCACAAAATTTGAACCTTTTTCTTTCATATCTGAAACAGTGGAAGAAGAAAAACAAGAGAACAAATCTTTACAAAATCCTTTCATAAACGTAGTATTTTACACGACGACTAACTGTACTTCTGCTGTGCAGATGCAGCTAATAGCTATATTCTTTAGCACATAGGAGCACAAAACAACTGCAAAATAAATTGAAGAATCCTACCCTACAAAAACGAAGAAATCGCCCAACTTTCATGATATTTGTATATCCGAGCCAGCCGATGGTTGACTTTTTCCACCTTCTGGGACCTGGGTTATACCAAAGAAAAAACTCAGAGAGCATGAAGTATATTTTAAACATATCCTTCTAATAAACACAATATTTCTTTCAAAAAGCATTATGTAACAACAAATTTTGTCTGATTGTCTACCACTTCAATTCCAGTATCATGCTAACACAACAACTCTAGAAGATTAAGCATTTGAGGAGTTTATATATACTAGCCTATAACTCATGCGATGCACGGATGAATTTTAGTATTTTTTTTATCTTATTATCTATGTTTTGATTTGTATGATGTTTTGCCAACATTTTTACAAAATTTATATTATTTCTATTTATGATACGTTATATTGACATTTAACTATGGGTTTCTGCACTTAATATAATACTATCTTATAACTCGTGCGATGCACGGATGAATTTTAGTATTTTTAATCTTATTATCTATATTTTGATTTTATATGATTTTATCAAGTAGAAAAATAAATTATAAAAATAATAAAATATTATAATATATGTACGATGTTATTCTAAGCATTTTTTTGTATTTTGATAATAAAAATTCTTAATATGTTGTTAACGGGATTCGAACCTTGAACCGTGGGAGTATTTTATATATCAAGAAAGGAATATTCTTTTAACATTACATCCAACGGTTCTTCTTTATCTATCTTTAAATCTAACGGTTGTTATTTGAAGTACCAAACTATCAACCAACCAATAGAAGGTAGTTTGCTTATAATAGTATGGTATGGATATGGATCAAAAAGAATACAAATATATCATTTGACGAGTAAATGCTTGTGCCCTAAAAAATGTGAAATTTTTGGCACACGATTGTTCATCAATAGTGTGAAGAAGAGAACAATTATAGTGATTACAACTATAAGTCCGACAAACTCTGGACGAAAACTTCCATGTAGTGCTTGACCATGCTTAAAGTATCAAATTGTATGTTAATGGGAGATTAATTTGTATATAAAGAGTAAGATCTTTGGTTCCTATGTGCTTACTGTGAGACGTAGGACAAACATAGTTAAGCAAACAGTAACCAGCAAATAATTACTCAAAAGGATTTATGAGGAAGGAAACATCGCAGGATGATGGAAAGACCCTCAAAAAGGAGAAGAAACAGTATAAATTCTTCAACATGGAAAGATGAAGAACACAAATCCATAAACATACTAGAAAAGATAACACTACCTAGAAAGAGATGGATATTCTAACGTAATTCACCCCATTTAGATAAAGCAATTAAGAACTCAGGAGTCAGGACAACTACAAGGTCCTAACTTATCCATCTAGATCACTAGAGAATCAGTAGATAGGAGGTACCTGGTTATCTGGCACATATTCTGTTGTATGGGTTAAGATCAGCTCAACTCTATCAAGCGATGCATGGAAGCTTCCTGAGTTCATGTTGAACAATGGTTGACCAGTGCCAACAGCCCTGTTTAAGCCATTTGTCAATAGAAAGATAAGAAAGAAAGTTTACAAGTATAGTTAATTAATTTATAACAAAGAACCATCTATGTCCAAGCATATGCAATTTCTGTGATTCTTAACACTACATGATCCACATAGGTATTCTATTTCTATCAGTTCTGATCTATAGTCAATGTGAAAGCTGAATTGAACTTGCCCATTAAATTCTGGAAGAACATAGTCTGCTTTCCATGCAAAACGTAAATCCACACCAGGGCAAACACCAAGTAATGTTTTATTCCGGATCCGGGATAGGCCATCTCCACCCAAACAAGTACTAAGCTTCCAGTTCAAACCAGTCGAATTTAATCCAAAACTGTGGCCCACGCCTACCTGAAAAAGTTTAAAGCCTATCAAGATCAACAACAAGAGGTTAAACGGGAGAAAAAGAGATAAACAGAGGACTGGAGAACTAGACCTGGAGATTCAGAAAGTTTGTTACTGGAATCTTCTTAGACATCAAACGCACGTCATGGTGTAAAGGTGCATACATAAATTTCCACCGTCGATCATTGGCCATGGGTTTTAAAACGAGCTTCGACTCAAACTCGTTACTTGGAGCATTATAGAACTGAACCATGACAATAATAAGAGAATATAAAACTTGATAGAATCTAATGATCTTATTTATCAAGCAGCCTTTTATATAGCAAAAGTAAAGATGCAGTAAGTAAATCTATCATGGTTAGTGGTAGAGCAGCAGTAATATGCTATTCGTAACTGTCTTATGCTTTGAAATCATGACAGAAAGAGGTTAACCTAAAAAAAAGTATATTTCCACATAAAAATCATGCCTAAATTCTCTTTATCTTGTATGGTTATTGCATACATAACAAGCAAACACAGATTATAGATACACAATTTTAACCATATGTTTGCTCTGATAAACTACACAACATAAATCAAATTTGGGAACTTAGTACCTTACATATTTAATTCCCTGGTTATACAAGTCTGATACATCTGTGGTGTGTATTTAATTTAAGAAGATGAATAAATTGGGTTTTTCTTAAAACAGGATGACAAATCAATGCATAATTGTGCCCCAAAATCTAATATGATAATATGCAGCATATTAATGCGTTGCAATGTGGTTAATAAGATATCTCGTCCTTTTGATCCACTGTCTTTAAAATGAATACATGATAAGTTTGCATTCCCAAATATAATGCCCCTTTGCAGACAACTTCTCAAGGGTCATGCACTGTACAAGTTCAGAGCTTCCACGATTATCATTGATGCAAAAATGGGGCTTTTCACATATTTATCATAAAAAAGGAGGACACGTAGTTTCGAAATGCTAAAACAACTCATAATATCAGAAGAGATATATACAGTTATGTATATAAAGTCCGAAAATTTCAGCAGTAGGAGATGAACCACAACTAGAAAAGAACATAAAATTCAATCTTTACAAGGTTCCAATAATTTAGTAACTTACGGGAAAAATGAACTTCTTCACTAAGACGAGGATCAAGCCATACAAATCTTTAATAACTTCACATGACCTTGATTGACATGTTAAGAAAGTTTTAGTTATACGCAATCATAATTATCCCTTTGCAGCTATATTATTCAAATAATTATCCCTTTGCAGCTATATCATTCAAATAACATTTAATCAAGTAAAGTCCTTCACAATTAATAGAAACACAACATAGCATCATTTAACCCGGCCATTAATTCACAATATTTTTAGTAGTCGAGATGATTCATAAGAGATTTTTTTTTATTTTTTTTTTGCATAATTTGCACAATCAAAGCCGGGTCTTTACATAAACATTCTCCCTACTCCTACAAGTACAAGTAGGGTCGGCTTACATCTTACTCTCCCCATACCCTCTCCTCTACAAAACTAAGTTCTTCATTTCCTTATCTACCGGGATTACAACTAAGTATCACTACTACTTATTAAAAGTATTTATGAATGCTAACAAATACTAAAAACAGCACATTACAAGTATCTACTAGTTTCAGACTAAACAATCAAAATAAAAGTAAATACAAATACAAAAAATAACTACACACTTGTATCAATGTAATGCTTACGTAACTTACCTCCATATTAACACCGAAACGAAAGCCCTGAATCTCCTTCCTGAACTTAAGAAACAACTCAGAAGGCATTAAATCAAGTGTGTATAATTCATCCCATGACTTGCCTTCTTCTACATTCGAACCCGAATCCATTTCCAACAAAACCCAACTCTAAACCTACAAAAATTCAATAATATCATTTCACCAGTTTTTTTATGCCAATCCAAATTTCCCATGAATAATCAAGAAGCCAAAATTTAAACTTCCAAACAGAAAATAAAACATACAAATATAAGTTCATTTATGTATGTCGAGAATTAAAAACGGTAAAGAAAAGACAGGGGGATGTAATAATTCAAACCGTTTCCAGTGCTACTCCGGCCGGCCAAGTCTGTGTAAGGAGGGCGATACACGAGAGGTGGTATTATCTCCGAGGTTTTGCCTCTATTCCTTCTTTTTCTTATTGTTTTTTTTTTTAATTTTTTGATAGCCAATTCTTATTTTATTATACTCGACTCATTTCACAATATTTGTGTTTCCCTTTTGTAATTTCGCGTGTATTTTAAATTTAATTAATATAATTGTAAAGTATTGTTATTATTATTAAAAAATACTTATGGATCCACTCGTAAAATTGATTTTTTCGAATGGAAATTGATTGGATTTCCATTTAGTACCAATTTACTGTTATGCCATTTTCTGTTGTACTTCTTGCGTAGTTACGCTCTTGCTAATCAAATGTTACATGGTTTAATTAATTACCAGCTTAAAACCCGTGCGATGCACGGATTATTAATTAGTATTTTATTATTATATTTTTAATATTTTATTAATTGTATTTGTTAAAAAAAAAATAAGTATCCATTTTAAAATAGTTAAATACTTTTAATTAATTAAAAACATTAAAACATATTTTAAAATAAATAAGTAAAGGTTTGTCCGTTATATTTTTGGAAAATGAGGGGTTTTAATAAGAAAAAATAAAAAATATAACATATATTTAGTTTAAAAAGGTAAATGTCCGTGATATTTTTGAAAAATGAGGTTTTAAAATTTAATAATTAAAAGTATTTAAATTCTTTTTAAAATAAATAAGTAAAGAGTTTCCTATGATATTTTTGGAAACAAAAATGAATTTAAGTGAGAAAAATAGAAAAAGTAAATTGAAAAAGATAATTTCCGGTGATATATTTAGAAAAGAAGGGACTTTGTTAGAAAAAATTTATAATATGTTTTAGAGTAATTGGTTATAAATAGGTATTTGATTATTTATATTTTAATATTCTTAGTGATTGCATTTGTTAAGAAAAATAAGTAGAGATGTTAAAATAGGTAAACTTTTAAAAAATAATTATAATATTATAGGTTTAAAAATAAATAACTAAAGGTTTGTCCGTGCTATTTTTGGAAAATGAGGAGTTTTAGTAAGAAAAAATAGAAAAACTAACATGTTTTAGTTAAAAAAGGTAATTGCCATATTTGAAAAAGTAGGGGAATTTGTTAGAAAAAATAATGTATATTAGGTAAAAAAATGTAATTGATTATAAATAGGTAATATTATTATTTAATAATATATTTCTATAAATAAGTAAGGTTAATTAAGTAAAAATACGAAATACAGTTAAGGGCAATTAAGTAAAATCACAACGTAGCATACCGACCAACCAAACTTTTAATGTTTCGTCTATTATATAATAGTATTGATATCTTTTATATATAATTAGTTTTCCCTCTGTCTCATTCATTTCTATACGGTGTTCCATTCATTTCTATATAGTTTTCATTTTGGGATGTCCCTCTTATTTCTATACATTCCAAAAATAGTACTCCCTCTGTCCCCCTAGGTTTTTTACATTGGGGGACGGGGGCTCGACACGCATTTTAAGGCTCCTATAAAGTATAGTTATATATATTATTTTAATTTTTTTTTCTTTTGAATAAAAATTTAATGTTTGAATTTTTATTCAAAAAAAGTAAATTTTAAAAATAAGTTGTGGAACTATACTTTATACGAGCCTTAAAATGTGTGCCAAGCAGTGAAAAAAACTGTAAAGAAATGAGGGGGACAGAGGGAGTAACTTTTAATAATATAAAACACTATTACACCCACTACTTTCTCCACTATCTCTATTCTATAATAATATAAAACACTATTATACCCACTACTTTCTTCACTATCTCTATTCTATAATAATATAAAACACTATTACACCCACTACTTTTCTCCACTATCTCAAATCTATTATTAAATATTGATAGGTTCCATCACTTTACCCACTTTTCATCTAATTTTATTCATTTTTTATATTTTTTCTTGGTCTCCGTGCCCAACCCCAATGTATATAATTCAACGGGACGGAGGGCGTAGCACTTAAATGGTATGGTCGTCAGCGGGTCCTACATAGCTAAAAAATCTCCTATCAAACAATCACACAATTAGAGTTATTAATAATACTCTACTTTAGAGAAAAATTAATATTTATATAAAAATAAAGAATAATAGAAGTAATATAAATTTAATATTTTAAATAATTACACTAAAATTTATTAAAATTAAATTCACGGGACGTTTCGAATGTGTAGGTTTCGAATGTGTCTTGTATATGCTTTGTCACACTCAAAATTACATCCACTTGATTCCTAGTGTCCAATGTACCAAAAATGACTTTGGACATGGACTTAGGATAAGCCAATTTTGATGTATCTATCCCGTCTACTTCATGCAATTGATTATCTAGATGATTTAAAATGCATTGAATAAAACGAGGGTAGAAAATTTCAGTACCTCTGCCACGTGGAGTCTTACCTAGCCTTTGAGTCAACTCCCTAAGGATGATTGCTCCAACATTGATTTCCTGGTTGTAGGTCAAGGAGTAGGCAAGCTTCACTGCAATGTGGCTTATTTGGTCCCATCTTGTCTTCCTGCACAGGAACACCTTCTGAAGAGCATCAAACAAGTATGACCACTCCCTCCTGACATTCTTCTTGTTCAGCTTGGCCATGTCAATTGTACCAGCATACTTAATCAAAGACAAGAAGTCCACCATCTCCTTTTCATTTGCTTCAGCATCATGATTG
Source organism: Heracleum sosnowskyi (assembly GCA_030848705.1). Classification (NCBI taxonomy): domain Eukaryota; kingdom Viridiplantae; phylum Streptophyta; class Magnoliopsida; order Apiales; family Apiaceae; genus Heracleum; species Heracleum sosnowskyi. The sequence goes on along the minus strand of CM061243.1, from coordinate 49,801,662 downwards.
TCAGTCTTGAAGCGAAATGTCTCATTTACTTCCTTCTCCCCAAACTGCAATTGCTTCCCCCCAACTGTGCAGTGTATCTCTTGAAATGAAGTACCATCCTCCCTCGCTATTACGGTACAAGTTGCAGTCCTCCAGAATCCTTCCGGTATATCAGCATACAAAGGTGGGTTCATTGATAAAGCTTGACAAAGGTAGGATGTGTTCAAAAAGCGTACAAAGCACTTGTACCTAGGGTTTGCCTCTGTGTCATATGGGATGGTGAGAAAGTTGGTTTGTTTGGGTATGGTTAAAGGGTTTGATGAAGCAGCTGTTTGAGATTTGGGTGCCATTTCTGAGTTTGAGATTGAAGAGAGGGAAAAGATTTGAAATTAGGTTTAAGAATTGAGAGTAATCGACAAGATGAAAGGGGGGTAAAAGTGTTTGCAAAAGGTATTTATATGACTGAGACAGTGCGATATAGAAATATGAATGTGTACAGACTATTCTGATGTCGTGAAGTCTCAAAATAGCCTGTATCGCGAAGTCTTGTAAAGTACATCGCAAAGTCGAGAAATGAACTATGTCGCAGAGTCTGAAGGATAGGAAATTTAAGGAGACTTTGCGATATAGTTTAAATACCCTGTCGAGAACTCTCTTTTTGGAATTTCAATCAATTTGTTAGACATATATCAAAATTTTGAAATAAAATCAATTTAAATCAAACTTCTGTTAATATGTAGAGACTTGTCGATATAGTTATTCTGTGTCGCGAAGTCCAACAAGTAGATCTCAAACTCAAGAATTGAACTTGTTAGGTCCTGATATGTTTGTAGAAGGGGGGTTGAATACAAACAATACCGTTTAATCGAATTTGTCCTTTTAAGATTTAACAATTTAGAACAAATTATTGCGGAATAAAACTGAAACAATATTCAAGTTAAATAAAACTCTATTAAACTTGAAGGGTGTTACAATTCTGATCACTGATTACAATGAACTTGATAAAACAAATCTAGAATAAATTCGACATGAATTTATCTATTTTTGTAATCAAAAGGATCGAATACTAAAAAGTAGTTCGATATAAAATCTAGGGATTATGATCCGCTAGAAAGTCAAGGCAGTACAAGAGATACAATTCTTATGAATTAAATGTTGAAGAACAATCAAGAATTAATACTCCTGCAGAATTTGAAGCTTGACAGTTGAAGAGAATTGAAGACGGAGCTTTTAATAGAATGTAGTTTGCTTTTGTCTTCTGTTGAATGTAATGTAATGTGATGCCTTCGACTTGTCTTCTTTTTCTTTATATACACAGCCTTTTCTATTTAATCAACCCACGTGCAAACATTTGACAGAACACAATTTGCACTAGGAAGACTTATAGGAAAACAATGCTTTTGGCCTTGGAAGACTCTCGGGAAGACAATCTTTGTAAAGGTAAGACAACCGGGAAGACAATGGTTTGGCCTAGGAAGACTTTCGGGAAGACTCACTTGTGAGTCTTCCTAGTTTAAAAAACTAAGTCTTCCTAGTTCAAACCTAAGTCTTCCTAGTTCATATTTATTCTAATTTAAATAATTAACTAAATAAATTATGTATTAAATTAATTCTTTATAGAATTAATTTAATAAATAATATACTTGATAGTATTAATTATTTATAAGAGAATAAATAGAATTAGTTGACTTCTCAATTAATTTCTTTTTATTCTAATTTAAATAATTAACTAAATAAATTATATATTAAATTAATTCTTTACAGAATTAATTTAATAAATAATTTACTTAATAATATTAATTATTTATAAGAGAATAAATAGAATTAGTTGACTTCTCAATTAATTACTGAATCACTTAAAACTTAGATAAAGAATAAACATATTAGTACGTTGACACTCAATGCACGGTCTGGTTCATGAGTGACCAACGACAATGTCTGTTCTTTATCTGTTTGACTTTAAGCATTGATTCACTTCCTTCTCATTCAAGAACTCTGTAACCAGTATCTTTTGCTGTCACCACTGAAATCTCTGTCACTTTAATAAATCCACTGAGCTTGAATACTTCACTGAGGCTTGATCAATAAATTGAACTTCTTTCAATGTAGAATTACTCTAAGTCTGTAGATGACTTTAATCTTCATTCTCTTGACATATAAAACCCTCTGAGATTCCTGTGACATCTAGTCTAATATTTACTTATTACATTCTAGTTTAAGTTGAGTAGAATCCTCAAATTACAAATAGGCTATTGCATATGCCTTTCAGAACTATGTCGCGAAGTCTCACAACTTGAATAGTTTGCGATATAGGTCTGTTTATTTTGAACTAAGTCGTGAACTTTCAGAATCACCTATATAGAGATGTCTCAAAAGCTCATAACTCCACAACCAAATATGATTTTGAAAAATATGCAGTAAAATACTGAAATATTTATAAATCATATTTCAGCTAATTTTCACTCCAATCAAATAGTGCATTTAAATACAGTGAAAATTTACTGCTTCAACAATTAACTAGCATAATTACTTAGAACTACTAAATGAAGGATTGAGCATTCCAATTTCACTCACTAGTCTGTTGAAGACAGCTTCATTTAGGGGTTTTGTAAATATGTCAGCTAATTGTTTCTCAGTTGGAACATAAGAGACTGCTATAGTACCATTTGCAGCATGTTCCCTAATGAAATGGTACCTTATCTCAATGTGCTTTGTAGTAGAATGATTAACAGGATTGAAAACAATGGATATTGCACTAGTATTGTCACACATCAGGGGAATGTGCTCCATCACTAGTCCATAATCCATGAGTTGATTTCTAATCCAAAGCAATTGAGCACAGCAGCTTCCAACAGCAATATATTCAGCCTCACCTGTAGATGTTGCTGTGGATTGTTGTTTCTTACTGAACCAGGACACTAACCTTTGACCTAAGAATTGGCAGTTTCCTGAAGTGCTCTTCCTGCCAGTTCTGCATCCAGCATAATCAGAATCTGTGTAACCAACCAGGTTGAACCCAGTGCCCTTTGGATACCATAAGCCAAGATTAGGAGTCCCTTTCCGATATTTGAAGATTCTTTTGATTGCCATCATGTGAGATTCCTTGGAATCAGATTGAAACCTTGCACATAGACATGTGGCAAACATGATGTCTGGTCTGCTTGCTGTGAGATAGAGTAATGATCCAACCATGCCCCTGTAAACCTTGATGTCAACTCTCTTGCCTTTCTTATCTTCATCAAGCTCGATTGCAGTAGACATTGGAGTTTTTGCAGGGGATGAATCTTATAAACCATATTTCTTTAAAAGATCTTTGACATACTTCGATTGATTTATGAAGATGCCATCCTCCCTTTGATTTACTTGCAGGCCTAGGAAGTAGGTTAACTCTCCCATCATACTCATATCATACTTGCTTTGCATCAGCTTGGAAAACCTTTGACAGAGTTTTTCATTTGAAGAGCCAAAGATGATATCATCCACATAAATTTGAACTAGAATGATATCATTTCCATGCTTCTTGAAGAATAGAGTTTTATCAATTGTACCTCTTATGAATTGATGCTCAAGAAGAAATTGAGAAAGAGTTTCATACCAAGCTCTAGGTGCCTGTTTGAGACCATAAAGTGCCTTGAGCAATCTATACACAAAGTCTGGAAATTCTTCATTCTCAAAGCCAGGAGGTTGAGACACATATACTTCTTCAGCAAGATCACCATTGAGAAAATCACTTTTCACATCCATTTGATACACCTTGAAGTCTGAATGAGCTGCAAAGGCCAAAAATATTCTGGTGGCCTCCAGTCTAGCTACAGGTGCAAATGTCTCATCATAATCAATGCCCTCTTGTTGACAGTATTCTTTAGCAACCAACCTTGCCTTGTTTCTCACAACCACACCTTCTTCATCCATTTGGTTCCCGAATACCCATTTGGTTTCAATGACATTCTTATCTTCAGGAGGTGGTACTAATTCCCAAACTTTGTTCTTCTCAAATTGATTCAACTCTTCTTGCATGACAACAATCCAATCAGAGTGCTTCAAAGCTTCTTCAATTACCTTTGGTTCTTCCTGTGACAGAAAGCAGCTGTACATGCATGTGTTCATTGTAGCTCTCCTTGTTCTAACACCCTCACTAGGATCACCAATGATTTGTTCCCTAGTGTGGGCACTGTCCCATTTTCTTGTATGACCCTGTTCATCTCCTTGGCTTGTCTCAGGGTCATTTTGATCACCAACATTGGAATTCTCTTCTTCTCCCCATGTGTTAGTGTTCCCTTGCATAGGTGTTTGAAGGTGATCATCAACTTCATTTATTTCATCATGTGGAACAGCTAGAACAAGTGTCTCATCTTCACTTTCAGAATCTTCAAGATATCCTTGATTTTCAAATCTCAATGGCACACTGTCTTTTTCACTTGTTTCAAGTCCAAGGAATTTCTTGTCATTAAAAGTGACATCCATGCTTTCCATCACTTTATGCTGCTCAGGTACAAACACTATGTATGTTGTCCTTTCCAGAGAGTATCCAATGAAAATACCTTCAAATGCCTTTGCATCAAATTTCCCAACATGCTCAAATGTATCTTTCATAACAAAATACTTGCTTGCAAACACATGGAGATGCTTGAAGGATGCTCTTTTTCCAGTCATCAAAGAGTAAGAAGTTTTTCCAGACCTCTTATTGATTAATGTTCTATTTTGTACATAACATGTTGTGTTAACAACATCAGCCCAAATGCTGGTAGGTAGCTTTGCATCCAACAGCATTGTTCTTGCAGCTTCAATGAGAGTTCTGTTCTTTCTTTCTACAACTCCATTTTGCTGTGGAGTTCTGGGAGCTAAGAATTGTTGAGAAATGCCCTTGTCTTTGCAGAACTCATACAATGTGGCATTTCTGAATTCAGTTCCATTATCACTTCTCAAAGCAACCACAGAGGAACCAGTGCTTTGTGCTTCTTTATCAACTCTCTTGATATGCTCTATAATAACTTGAGGAGCTTTATCCTTGGAAAATAGGAATTCCACCCAAGTGTATCTTGAAAAATCATAAACCATGACTAGAGCATATTTCTTCTTGGAAAGGGACATTACATTCATAGGGCCAAATAGATCCGTGTGAATTAACTGCAGAGGTTTTGAGTTTGAGTTGAGCAATTTGTTCTTGTGACTTGACCTTTTTATTTTCCCTCTTTGACATGCTTCACATGCTCCATCTTGAACAAACTCCAAAGCAGGCATGTCTCTGATGAGTTCTCTCTTTGCTAGAGAGTTCATTGCTTTTACATTCAAGTGAGACAGTTTCTTGTGCCACAGCCAGAATTCTTCATTTGTGGCCTTTGTGTAGAAACAACAAATTTCACCCTTGTCTGCAGCCTTTAGATTTGCCAAAAACAAGCTTCCTTTCTTCACACCAGTTAAAACAACTTCACCACTTCCTCTTTTAGAGATTAGACATCGATCTTCAACAAATTCCACTTTGAAACCCCTATTGGTGAATTGTCCAATGCTCAAGAGGTTGTGCTTCAGTCCTTCAACCAATGCTATATCTTCAATTATGACATTCCCAGATACAACATTGCCATTTCCCATTGTATAACCAATGTTGTCATTTCCAAAGGTTACTGATGGGCCAGCCTTCTCCTCAAAATGTGATAGCAGGGCTATATCACCAGTCATGTGACTTGAGCATCCACTGTCCAAGATCCATATGACTCTTTTATTCCTGTTGCCCTGCATTCACAAAGTGACTAAATTGTTTTTGGTACCCACACTTGGTAGGGTCCAGTTGATTTAGAAATATTTTTGTAATTGATTTTTCTGTCATAATCAGCATTCTTCACAATAGGAGACTTCACTGTGTTTGAGGCTTTAGCGTTGACACTCTTAGTCTCACATGAATTTTTCACCCTTTCAACCTTGATTGGGGATCTTGTCCTGTGAGTGTGCATATGTGTGTGTGATTCACATGATTGGGTAGAGTCAAGTTTTTGCTTCAAAGATAAGCAATTAGCAATCACAGTTACATAGCATGTCATGTAGTTAGATTTACCACAGAAAGAATCATGGATATTATTCATGCCAACAGAATGATTGCTCAGATTATCAACTTCAATGTTAACAGTTTTATTACACTTATGAGTCAGATGATTAACAGATAAGCATTTTTGACATTGTTTCCTAGGAGCATTTGGCACATAAGCATAACTGTTACCCTTGTTGACACCTACTTTTCCATTCCTGTTTTGTTTCTTTTTCTTAACAACTTCCTTAGTGAACTTAGGACTCTTGATAAGATTGTCTTTGGTTTCTTTCTAATTGACAGATTTGGGAGAGGAAGAAGTGTCTTTAGCAGCCTCATCTTCTTCAAGTAATTGTTGTTTGATGACCATTAAATCTTCATCAAACTCAACAACACTCTTCTTGAAGATGGGCTCTTTGACACCTGACAAAATAGATGGGGCATTTTTGTTTACAAAAGATTCTTTTCCTTTTCCCTTGGCCTTCTTCCTTCCCTTGTCATTCTCATAATCAAAACCAATTCCAACCTTATTTTCTTCAGTGTGTTCCTTGTGATAGGTTTGAACAAGCTCAAAGGAGTTTCTATAGCTTCTTATCTTTAATTCATTTTCAGCAATTTGTTCCCTAAGAGCTATTTCTATTTGTTCAACACAAACTACTTTATTCTTAAGATACTCAACCTCCTGTTTCAAACCATCAAGGTTCACAACCATTAACTCAAGTTCCTCATTCTTTTCTGTAAGCTCAAGATTCTTAGCAGTTAGCCTATCAATTTCTTCATTTGCAACCAACATGCTAGTATGAATATTAAACATCTTAGTACTCATGTCTTCAACAGTTTGCTTGAATTGAGAAGGAGTCATTTCAAGAGAAGTAATAATAGGTACCTGATCTGAGGAATCACCATTATCAGAAAAAGCCATTAAGGCATAGTTTGAATACTCCTGTTATTCTTCTTCATCCGAATCATCCCAGCATTTTCTTTCTGCAATAAAAGCTTTACCCTGCTGTTTCTTGAGTAGAGCTTCATACTTTGCTTCAAGTTCCAAGTATGTTTTGTCCTTCTTGACTTGCTTGGGCTTCTTGCACTCTGTAGCAAAGTGCCCAAGTTCATTACAGTTATAACATCTTATCTTTGTTCTATCCACACTACCAGATTTGTAACCTCCTTTTGCAGCACCAGCAATTCCTTTCCTTTTACTGAAGGTGTTTGAGCCACTTGATCCACCAGCACCACCAGCATTAAACTTGGACTTGAATGGTTGCTTCCTCTTGAATCTTATATTAGGATACCTCCTAGCCATATAAGCAAAAGACTTATTCTCCATTTTGTCCAGTTCATCTATGCTGTAGAATTCATCTTCTTCAGGCAAGTCATAGATGACTTGAGACTTATCAACTGTGTCCTCAATATCCAACTCTTCAATCTTGACTTGGCTGACTTTCATTGCTTCCATTCTTTGACCTAGATTGTCAGCAATAAGAGCACATGATGTGTTAACCATTATTCCTTGCTTAGCCTGAATGGGTCTTTTCTGAAATAACTCCAGTTCATATGTTTTCAGAACACCATACAATACATCAAAACCAATCTTGGTTAGATCTCTCTCTTTGAGGGAAGAGATCCTTGGTTCCAAGTGATTTGGTAGAGTCAACAAGAACTTCATGTTAAGCTCTTCTGTTTCATAGTGTTTATCATAAAGTTTGAGCTCATTTACCATCTTGTTAAACCTTTCAAACACTTCTGTGATGCCCTCTTTTGGCTGGGCCATGAAGGCTTCATACTGTGAAATCAGAATCTTCTTCTTGTTCTTTCTTACTTCTGGAGTTCCTTCACATAGCACTTCTATGAGATCCCACATCTTCTTTGCACTACTACAATGAGCAACAGTGCCATACATGTTGAAATCCATAGATTCACAAATAATGAGATGGAGATTTCCATCTAGTGCCACTTTCTTCTTTTCAGGATCAGTGTATTTTGAGGGATCTTTAGGCTCATGATGCCGTGGTATTTTCTTAGTAGCAACAGTTGTTTCAGCAATCTCAATCATTGGAATGAAGGGACCATGTTTTAGGATGTCTAAATACATGGGGTTTGAAGCTTTGATGAACATCAACATCTTCTTCTTTCATAGATTGTAGTGTTCCTTGTTAAAGGCAGGAATCTTGATACTGCTTAGTTTTTGTGAACTCATTATTGATCTTTTCCTGTTTGTATTTTAACAGCCTCACTCTGATACCACTTGTTAGATATGAATATCACTAAGAAACTAGACAGAGGGGGGGGGGGGTGAATGGATAGTTTGAATGTTTTTCGTTTTTTTGAAACTTAAACGATGTGTTAGATTATGTTGTATGAGAATGCGGAATAAAATAAACAGAACACACACAATCACTTTAATCTACTTTGTACTAAGTAAATCAAATACTACAGCTTCCAAAATTTCACAAGTGAAATTCTGGCTTCTAAACAAGAACAATGTTTTCTTGTTTTCTTACAGAGAAAAGAGTACTTGAATATTTCTGTGTATATCTCTCTTACAGCTAACTATAGGTTGTGCACATTATATATATATATATATATATATATATATATATATATATATATCCCATACAAACTAGTGCACACACCTATTTACACAGTTACCCCTAACTTTAACTCCAACTTGTTCTACCACAAGAGGTTAACTGTGTCAGGAAGGACCACTTGCTTTCTGTCGTCCTTTCCCGTTTCTGTAGCTGCTTGTCTCTATTCTTTCTCTCCAAGTTTTGCTGTAGATTTGTCATATGTCTTTGGACCACTTAACCATAACAGATGCTTCAGTATTTGTCTCCTTTGAACTTTGATTATGTACCTTGATTTGTCTTGTTGTAACCGTCTAAGTGTTGACATCGTGAACTCCAGCATATTTCTGACTTCACGATATAGCCTTTGAGAGACTTCACGATATAGCCTTTTTGAGGACTTCACGATCTAGACTTTCTGAGGACTTCACGATCTAGCCTTTCTGAGGACTTCACGATCTAGCCTTTCTGAGGACTTCACGATCTAGTACATTCTGACTTTGCGATCTCAATACTTCACGACATGAGTCTTGAAGACTTCACGACATAGTTCATTTCGGACTATACGATCTCAGTACTTCACGACATGGATTTTGGGGACTTCACGATATAGCTCATTCAGACTTCACGATATGGGGACTTAGACAAATTTCTGCAACTTATTTCTTCAAGGCCTTATTCACATCCTGCTGCATGAACAATTTGAACTTCTACCAGGACAATTATTTCATAGCCTATGTACATACTAGGTGCAAGAAACTTACTAAGCTCATTATACACTTGAGCAAACATAATAGAGTTAAGTACATGATAACAAGACAAGTACAATGTAGACCTATATTATATCCCAGTGATAAACTTTACTAGGTCATGTAGAGTAACATAGTCACAATGTGTAGGCTTATTAATAGTGATATTCAGACATGTCTTGAGCCTAACATATTGTTAAATCCGATTAGGATCCTTGAGTTGAATTTGTAAAACTCAATTTGTAATAAAAGTATCTTTCAATGAATGTTATTATATTTGATATCAATTTATTGTTGTTTTTGAATTAGTTACTTAATATGAATTATGTTATATTTGTGTTGATTAGTTCACTGCAATATATCAGCAATAACAGCAAAATACATTCAGAATTTTGCAGTTGAGAGCAACAGAAAGCTGGTGAATTTTCAAGATCTAGTACACTAAAATTGATTGGTTTCGGCCAAATTTATAAATTCGACAAATTTATAAATTCGACTGGGCCTGGTCGAATTTACGGTGTCTTAGGCGCCAAATTCAAAATTTTTAAAATTTCAAATTTTTCAAAATTGCGGTCGAATTTGACCAGTTGAATTTATTAAATTCGACTGATTTTTGATAAATTTCACTCATCTAAAATCAACGAGAATTTTGCAGTCGAATTTAGCCGTTTTTCTTACAGTGTTTTAAGGGGCATCAAATTCTTTTACATATATACTATATAAGATGAATTTATTAATATGCAATATTTACATGCATTTGAATGTGACTTTAAATGTTAAGAACATTTATTTTGATCTATCAATCAATATACTTATATAAAGGAGAAGACGGGAGTGGTGAGGTGGCGGCTCTCAAATCGCTTCGTTTTATTTTTCTCAATTTTTCTCAAATTTTAATATTAATAATTACAACTTCCTTTATTATTTTTAATTTTGTAGGAAGTAAATTGAAAAATTACAAATTCCTTTATTATTTTCGATTTTGTAGGAAGTGAATTGAAAAATTGTAATTTCTCATATTTGTAAGATCTAATGTCGAAAAATTACAACTTCCTTATTATTTTGGAATTTGTAGGCTCTTATGTTAATAATTGCAATTTTCTCTTTTATTATTTTCAAAATTGATAAAACTTTCTTTTATTGTTTTCAAACTTGATAGAACTTTCTTTGAATTGGAAAATTACAACTTCCTTATTATTTTCGAATTTGTAGGATCTTATGTTAATAATTACATTTTTTTCTTTTATTATTTTCAAATTTGATAGAACTTTCTTTTATTATTTTCAAATTTGTAAGATTTGAGGAATTAGAAAATTACAACTTTCTTATTATTTTCGAATTTGTAGGATCTTATGTTAAAGCTTCCTTATTATTTTCAAATTTGTAGGATCTTATGTTAATAATTACAATTTCCTTTTATTATTTTCAAATTTGTAAGAATGGAATTGGAAAATTACAAATTTGTAAGATTTAATGTTAATTTCTTTATTACTTTGGAATTTTTAGGATCTAATGCATTATTATTTACAACTCTCTTTTGTATTTTTAGAATTTGCAATAATTATTCATATACGAACCCTAACTCGAACAATTTCTTTCCTTCCTCAGCATCTTTTTTAACGACTAAAGAGTATGCTTATAAGAAAAGTTGTATAACTTTTACAAATTAACTTAATATCTGAACGGTAAGTTACTATTTAATACTTTTTACTTTTAAACAGAATGGATTTCCATGTTATTCACCTTACAAACACCTATAAATTAAAGGTCATTCATAACAAAAAATCTACACCGAAACTTTTTTACATAGCTCCAAATCTTTACAATCATATTTACAATCAATATAACTATGGTCTACACCATGTTGGATGCTTTGAACGACATCAACTATATCTGGATGATAAGAGTACGAGTGTGTAGAATGTGGAAATCTGTCAATCCAAATATTGAAGAACTGATCAGTCTTGACATGATTTTGATCGATGAAAAGGTTAATAAATCAATATACTTATAACTTATTAGTTTGTCAAATTGTATGATGTTATTAACTTTTCTAAGATATGTTGTATGACAGGAAAATTTGATTCATGCTACGATCCTGAAGATTCCGGTCTCTCGGTTCAAAATTCTTTTAGAGGAAAGCTCTCTGTACAACATCAAAAATCTGAAAGTTGTTTCAACTACGGGGAAATATAGAACACTGTCTGTTAGGTCCAAAGTATCGTAGAAGGGGGGGTTGAATACGATACTCACAAATAATTCAATTTCGTTCGCGGATTAATCTTTCAGTTCTATAACGAAATTAAACACACCAAACCAAATCAAGTTTCGGGGAATATATCTTTTTATAAATATAAACCTCGAGGGGTGCTACAATTTCTAATCCGTAGATTAGCGTCAATGAGTTTAAGGTTACACAAATACAAAACAATGATCAAGTTCTGAGCACTATTAATTTCTCTGATAATTTTCTCCGGCTCTTCTCTCTCTCAGTAATGTCTCTGTGTTAAAATCCTTAACTGAAGAAGACACATTCTTCACTCTGTATTAACTGCAGACTTAAATTGAAAACCATCGAACCATTTAGAATAGAATATTCTTGGTCGTTGGATCTTCATCAACCTGTCAGACAAGCACAACTTTTCACCTGCTCCATGAATTGAAAAACCATCGAATGGATTAAAAAACCATCGAATGGAATAAATCAATTTGCCATTCGATAGTTTTTAAATCAAAACTATTGAATGCCAAATTAATTCACTTGGTTATTCAATGAATCACTTCAACCACCATTCGATAGTTTTTTCAAAAGAAAAACTATCGAATACTTTTTCTTGTCTTTTGTCCTTTAGTAATTACTCCTGAGCTCCTGGGTGTTTAAGTTTTGGACTGTATCAATTTCTTCTGAGACGATAAAACAACTTGATCTTTTCAGTGCCGTCACTTAGTGCAACTGGTCTGGTTCACAGATGAATAACACTTGATCAATTCTTATTTTATGACTTCAATTATTATGCTGCTGATACGTCCCTTGTCGTTCTGGTTGCTTCATCACTGGAATCCCGTGGTACTGAACCCTAAATCATTCACATACTTCTGTCGTCTTCAAAGTCTTGTTTCTATTGCTGTCACTGAGGCTTGAACATTTTCATGAACTTCTTTCTGTGACCTGTTTACGGACTTCAAGAATACATAACGTATTTTGATTTTTTGAGTTTACCTTTTCTTCTTTGATTCTGGATTCCTGTGCTTCTATTAATACTATTGTCTGTCTTGTCCTTTGTTGAGTTGTAGTTATCTCTTTTACATCTTATGTTACATTATGCTTTACAATCTCCCCCTATTTGATTGGATAGAGTTCGACAAGCAAATACTTCGAGGATAACTCAACTAAATAAGGAAACATTAAACTACTTAAAGTAAGACAGCGTAATAATATCAATGCATTCTGGATCAGATATATATACATTTCCAGATTTCATAAATCAAAAAACAATTAAACTTTATACAATGAAGTTGCTCCTCTAGTCTGAGCTGATAGTTATCTTGTTCTTTGCTTCAACATTCAGTCCATTCCAATCTCACCTTCTTCAATCATTGGATCGGAGTTAGCAGCTTGATAATCAATCACTGATAGATAGTGCAGTGGTTCTCCAGGTTTAAGGATTGCTCCTTGGATGTGTCTTCCAATATATTCAACCTCTTGACCCACTCCAGCCCATAACCATGCAATGTTAACATCTTTCTTGTTCAGCTTTGGCATGTTTGGCAGTCTGGTATGCACTTCCAATCCTCTTTCCACTCTTTTCCTATAGTAAGGAACATTCTCCATTAGAAATCTTCTAAGAGTGTCTGCTGCTTTGTCCTTCTCCGTTGATGAGAATCCAGTGGATCTAAGATACTTCTCAACTGAGATTAGATAGTTGCTTGGGTAGTCCCTCAGTTTGTCCTCAGCCAAATAGCAGATTCTGAACAAGTCATTCGTCATGAATCTAACCATTGGGGGATCTTCAGTAATCTCTGGACTGACTTTCATCACGATCTCCTTAACATGCTCACGGAGCAGTTCATTTAGCCTTGTAGTTCTTTGGATCTTGATGAGTATAGCCTGCAATTCTGTATATGTCCTCTGTTCTAAAAACTTAGTAGAAATCACAAATGTACCTTTCTCCAGAAAACTGATTAATAAGCTCCAGGCACCATTTGCTTTAACCCCAGCATTCAGACAGATTATAGAGCTTCTCAGTGCTTTAAAGTAAGTCTGATCTTCAAGATTAGCACTTCTGATGTCCTGAATAATAACTTCCACCTCAGCATTGTCGTTGACTTCTAATCCGTCTTCAACTCCGCAAAAGGTTTTATAAGCCATTTCCCATTCAGTACCATCTTTCTTTGCCAGATCTATCATCTTCTTCTTCCTCACTTCATTATACACCTTCATTCTCTTTAGCTTTTCACTTCTCAGAATTGCTTGCTGTTTCTCCTTCTCAGCTTGCCTGGCATCTATTGCAGCTCTCTGAGCTCTTATTGCTTCCAAGGCAGCTTCTTCTTCAGGTGATAGAGAATTTGCTTCTTCCATATCATCATCCAAGATAGGATGTTCTATTGGCTCTGGATAATATGGCTCATGCTCCTCTTGAATAGGTTGCTCATGCATGACCTCAAATTCCTCTTCACTTTCCTTGTCTTCCTCTACAAGCTCCTCAATCCAGTACTGTCTGATTGGACTCAACAGTCTCCCAAACTCCCCATTTATCCTTCACCCCTTCTCCAACTTTCTCCCCCTTAGTTGAGGAATCCTCGATAAAAGCATCCTCAGCATAAAAGATATTAGAAGGATCAGGTTGCTGATAGGAAGGACCAGGTTGTCCAGATTGTTGGTTCTTTAGCATACTCCATATAGACTATACTCCGTCACCTTGATTCTCCAAGAAATCCATAAGCTGCTTATTAAATTCATTTATAGAAGCTAGTGACAGGTCAATGTTCTCCAATCTTGAGTTGGTAGTCTTTTCCATGTGATCCAGCCTCTTGTTTAGCTTAGACTCCACTCGTGAAAGGGAATTCATTGCATCTTTTACCCGCGCTTGACCATCCCGGATAACCAGAACGTCTTCTCGTAAAGCTTCATGTCCTTGTGACAGTGCAGTTACTTCATTCATGAATCCATCTTTAAGTTCCCTGACGTCCATCCTCAGCTCGACTAGTTCTTCCATAGCTTCCTTCTTTAAGGAGTCCACTGCTTGCTTCGTACCTGTTATAGTGCCAGATGCACTGCCAATGACCCTGAATGTTCTTCTGGAATCAGCTGCAGCCAAGTCAACTTTCTCTTGAATAGACTTTAAAGAAATATTGTCTTGACTGGAGGAGATCCCTTGGTCAAAGGAAGGTCGCAGTGGAACCTTGAAAAGTGGATTTCCTTCTTTGTCTCGAACTGTCATCTCCTTGAGGGAAGATTGAACTTGTAGCTCTCTTTCTGTTGGTAACAGCAGATCATTAATATTAGGTAGGGTTAGGGTGTCACTCCTCACATTTGGCTCTGGGTGTACACTTAACGTTTCTGTCGGTGTTTGAATCATTTTTCCTTTCCCACTCAGGCCAGGTGTAAGTGTTTTTGTTTCACTCAAATCCTTTGTGCTGATTGTACCTGCAGAAGAGATCACCGTAGCCGTCCTTAAGGAGGTCACCGGTGGTGCAATGGGGCTTCGTAAGTCCCCGTCCTTGGATAAACCAAGTTGCTGATCATCCTTAGATGATATATCCTTTAAAGGATCTAGAGTTTGAATCTCTAGGGGGTTAGAAACAGGCTCTTTTAACAGCAGAGATCCCGAATCTTCCCCGTGAGTCTGTAAAGACTTCACCTCAGTTGACTCCTCAATAGTAATTGATTCACTGTCAACGAGTTGCCGATCTGCACCTACGTCAGACCCTTTACCCGCAGGATCCAGATATGTTCCATCTGGGGAGGTAGACAATGACCTTTTAGATTGTGCATTTAGGTCAAAGCCTTCTCTCGACGTCTGTGAAGACCCTTGGTTCTTAGAACCTTCAACCAGTGAACCTGACCGTAATATGGTCGGAACACCAGTTGCTTCCGTCAATTCTTCCTTACTTGATTGAGCTATTGGTTCAGATATAGCTTTCGTTAGCGTAGCCCAATCAGCATCAGAAAAATCAGTAAAGGGCGCTTTGGATGAGAGAAATGAAGTATCAACAGTTGCCTCGGTTTCTGTTCTTCTCCTTTTAGAGGAAGGCAGAGCTGTTGTTGAAGGGTGTATCTCCTTATGTGGTGCTGCTTTGGCACTATCTCCCTCTACACTCATGGATGGTTCTTTAATGGGTATAGTAGGGGAAGGAGGTTCGTTTATGTTTTCATTTGGCTCTTCCAAAGGCTCTTCGACCGTGGTTAGAGGTTGTGGGTTTGCAACCTCCTGGTCAGGAATGGCCACTAAGGGCTCTGGATCAACATCCATTGGTACAGGTGCCATTACAGGTTCAGGTTGTGGAATATTACCTTGATTTACCTGTTCCCCTGGGGGTAGAAGTGGTAGGGGCACCGTTCTTAGATATTCAGTGAGAACAGTGGGTACCCCTGGAAGATAGTTGTTCTTCCTAATGAGAGCGGTTATGGCATTGCTCTTCATTCTCATGCACTCCTGGTTGGCTTCACCTTCAAAGATCTCCCGTTCATTATCTGTTAAGATATCATTGAGAATTAGCTGTAGGAACCTAGGATAGAAACAGAGCACATCTTCATTTATGCCTGTTCTTTCATCCAGTGGTCCCATGCACAGAATTACTTGATCAATCACTATCCGTCCTATGTTAATATGCATGTTGTTCGCAATGGCAAACCCTATCTTTTGAAGGAATAAGGGAATGCCATGCAGATTTGTTAGCTTGGCAGTAAAAACATGTATCAGGGTATGAAAGAAAAAATTCCATGGCTTTGGCAGGTAATGCTTTAGGAACTCTCCCACCAAGAAGTTAGGTTGTTGACTTCTGATAAGAGTGAAGAAAGCATGTATTTCCTCAGTTGTGGGATCCGGAACAAGGTTTTCTGTAGGAAAATGAAGTATTCTGTTAAAGTCATGTTCCGTCACCCTTATTGTTCTGCCCCCTGGCACAACAAAACTGAAGGATCTCACATTATTCTCACTTGTATCCGTGGCGGATGTGTACAACGCAGTCAGTTGATCGATACAAAGGACTACGGGAGTACTTACAGCGTATGCCACTAATGAACGTATATTCAAAAACTCTACCCATGCACGAATTTGAGGATTCGTAATGGCTTGCAGATTTTGGAACGAGACATGATTAGTTTTGGTAATAATAAATTCCCCAGCCATTTTAAAATTTCCAGAAAATTTAAACAAACCAAAACTATTTTTCCTTTTATATTTAATTAATTATTACTAATTAATCAAATTCTTAACAAAATTACCCTTAAAACAAAATTACCCTTTTTCTGTAAAATACACAAATTCGAACACAAACACACTTTAGAACCCTAATTGTTAATACCAACCAATTAGATCAAAAGAAATCAACTGTGTAAACACACTCAATTTCCAAGATGTATACTATTAACAACTTTCTTAGGTTCAACAGTCGAGTTCGATGGTTTCTTACTCAGAAAGTTTCAAAA
Organism: Heracleum sosnowskyi; assembly: GCA_030848705.1. Taxonomy (NCBI): domain Eukaryota; kingdom Viridiplantae; phylum Streptophyta; class Magnoliopsida; order Apiales; family Apiaceae; genus Heracleum; species Heracleum sosnowskyi. The sequence goes on along the minus strand of CM061243.1, from coordinate 49,784,694 downwards.
ACTCAAAAATATTAAGTTTTCACGGTTAGAAATCAATCAACAGTGAAAGACAGTAACTTTTTCAAGGATTTCTTGGTTAAAACTGAAGAAACTATCGAATGAGTTCTTGTATGTGTATAGCAATTGTAAGTATTATAAACGGCCACTTGTTCTTTTCTTAGATCTGTAAAACTGATAAAGAAAAGGACTAAGGCATGTTTTTATACTCTTGAAACTGTCAAGGGCAAAAATGTCCTTTCAGGTTTCGATAGAATTTAAATGTACTTCCGATAGTTTTTCAGAGGGGCAAAAAGGTCAACTATCCTTCGATGGTTTTTGAAAAACTATCGAAGGGATTTGAAAATCAGAATTTAAAGAGCTTTTCTGAAAACTATCGAAGTCTATTTTCTTGAAATACCAAAACTATCGAAGAACTTTTTGAAAAACTATCGAGAATTCAAATATTAAATCAAGTGAATTCCTTTCGATGGTTTTTCAATTTAATTTTTAAAATCTATCGAGAATTTAGATATAGAATTAATTAAATTCTTTCGATATATTTTAAATAGATTCTCAAAAACTATCGAGAAATGCTTTCGATAGTTTTTCTATTTCCTTTTCAAAAACTATCGAAATTAACTTTCGATAGATTTATCAATGTACTTGAAAAACTATCGAATTTCCTAAATTCGATATTTTTTGCTTCTGTCTTCATTTTAAAACCTGTTCATGTTCTAAAAATCAGACCTTTTTATTTCCTGTCAAGTTTTAATTTTAATAAACCTTTTAAAAATTTACCAAAATCAATTCTTAACAGAAAATTCACAATTTTCTTAGAATAAAATCAATTAAATATCATTGAGTGATATTAACCAATTAAAATCCAATAAATTATGCTGCATTAATCTACAATGTTAAAAACAAAGTAAATTAATTCAAATTAAATAAATGCTTGAATATTTAGAACAAATATTAGCACTTAAATAATTTTTAGAATTAATAACTAATTAAATGCCAGAAGATATATCATCCATAATTATGACATACAATTAGTACAATAATCCTAACTACGAGAATTGCTCCAGAAAATAAACTCACGAGTCCTAAGGATATAGAAATTCTCAAACTCATGTATTTACCAGGACTCTCTGCAGTTACTGACTTCTAATCAAAATCAATTAGAAAGATTTAACATCCCAAGTTCACCAACCAGCTTATTGAAAGTGGATTCATCAAGCGGTTTAGTAAAGATGTCTGCAATTTGATCCTCTGTGGGTACAAAATGTAACTCCACAGTTCCATTCATGACATGCTCTCGGATAAAATGATACCTGATGTCGATGTGCTTCGTCCTCGAGTGTTGCACTGGGTTGTTTGAGATTGCTATGGCACTTGTGTTGTCGCAAAATATAGGAATCTTTGTCAACAAAAGTCCATAGTCACGGAGTTGGTTTCTCATCCACAAGATCTGAGCACAACAGCTACCAGCAGCAATGTATTCAGCCTCAGCTGTTGATGTGGACACTGAATGCTGCTTCTTGCTATGCCAGGAAACTAACCTTCTTACAAGAAACTGACAGCTTCCTGAAGTACTCTTCCGATCAATCTTACAACCTGCAAAATCAGAGTCTGTGTATCCAACAAGATCAAATCCTGTATCTTTAGGGTACCAAATTCCAAGATTTGGGGTCCCCTTAAGATATCTAAATATTCGCTTAACAGCTATTAGATGAGATTCTTTAGGATCAGACTGAAATCTAGCACACAAGCATGTTGCAAACATTATATCTGGTCTACTTGCAGTGAGATAAAGTAATGAGCCTATCATACCTCTGTAGCCTGTGATGTCAACCTTCTTACTAGTTTCATCCTTATCAAGCTTAGTGGCAGTTGGCATAGGAGTCTTTGCTGTAGATGAGTCTTCCATTTGATACTTCTTAAGAAGATCCTTGATGTACTTGGACTGACAAATGAATATACCAGCTTGTTTTTGGTATACTTGCAATCCAAGAAAGAATGACAATTCACCCATCATGCTCATTTCATAACGACTCTGCATTAACTTAGCAAATCTCTTGCATATATCATCATTAGTAGAACCAAATATTATGTCATCAACATATACTTGCACCAATATCAAATCATTTTTATGCTTTTTGACAAAGAGAGTTTTGTCTACAACACCTCTTGTAAAATCATTTTCAAGTAAGAATTCAGAGAGAGTGTCATACCATGTCCTCAGAGCTTGTTTGAGTCCATAGAGAGCTTTGAATAGAAAGTACACAAAGTCTGCCAGTTTTGAATCCTCAAAACCTGGAGGTTGTTCCACATACACTTCTTCTTCTAACTCCCCGTTCAGAAAAGCACTCTTCACATCCATTTGATATACCTTGTAATTAGAATGTGCAGCAAATGCCAGAAACATTCTGATGGCCTCAAGTCTTGCTACTGGTGCATAGGTTTCATCATAATCTATACCCTCTTCTTGAGAGTAACCTTTAGCAACCAGTCTGGCTTTGTTTCTCGTTACAATGCCATCTTCGTCCAATTTATTTCTGAATACCCATCGTGTTCCAATAACAGATTTTCCCTTAGGCCTGGGTACCAGCTTCCAAACCTTCTGCCTTTCAAACTGATTGAGTTCTTCTTGCATAGCAATCACCCAATCTGGATCATCTAGAGCATCTTCAACTTTCTTAGGTTCTGTTTCTGAAAGAAACCCAGAATAGTGACATTCATTTTGTGATGTTCTCCTAGTTCTCACTCCTGTGTCCGGATCACCAATGATCAAGTGAAAGGGATGATCTCTATTCCATACCCTTTGTCTTGGCAGATGCGATCTTGATGATTCTCTTTGTTCTAGATGTTGTGGAGTGTGACTAGTTGATCCTTCTCCTGCTCCCCCTGAGTTGTTGACGGTTTGATCTGTTGATTCTGAAGACTGACTAGTGGATCCTGTATGTTGAGGATTTCCACTTAGGTCACCACTTTGTCCAGAATCATTATCATTATGATTATTATTAATGACTGTAACAACTTCAGGTACTTCTTCATTGTCAGAGAGATCTCCTGATAGATTTTCAAATACCAAGGATTCAGAGTTCTCTCCAGTTTGCAGGCCTGGTCTTTTAGTGTCGTCAAATGTTACATTAAAGCTTTCCAACACCTTCTTATCTTCAATCACATATACCCTGAAAGCCTTAGATTCCAGAGAATAGCCCAGAAAAATGCCTTCATCTGCTTTGGCATCAAACTTGCCAAGATGTTCTCCATCTTTAAGTACAAAGCATTTTGCACCAAACACATGAAAGTACTTCAGTGTTGGCTTCTTGTTGGCCATTAACTCATACAGAGTCTTTTCATGATCTTTGTTGATCAGGGTTCGATTCTGAGTGTAGCAAGCTGTATTCACTGCTTCATCCCAAAAGTAAGTGGGAAGTTTTGATTCACTCAACATGGTCCTTGCTGCTTCAACCAAGGTCCTGTTCTTCCTTTCCACTACTCCATTCTGTTGAGGAGTTCTTGGGGCTGAAAACTGTCTTGATATTCCTTTCTCTGAGCAGAAATCATTTAGAACTGCATTCTTGAATTCAGTTCCATTGTCTGATCTGATTGTCCGCACAGGTAGCTTAGCTTCCACTTCTATCTTCTTGATGTGATCAATGATTAGTTGTGTTGCTTCATCCTTTGTTTGTATGAACAACACCCACGTGTACTTGGAGTAGTCATCCACCATCACCAATGCATATCTGTTTCTTGAAAGTGACATAACATTAACTGGACCAAATAAATCCATATGAATCAGCTGTAATGGTTCAGTAATGCTTGTCATTCCTTTGCTTCCATGTGATGCTTTCTTCGACTTCCCATTTTCACATGCTTCACATAGTCCCTCCTGATTGAATTCCATCAGGGGCAACCCTCTCACTAACTCTCTCTTTACCAAAGAGTTCATAGTTTTGAAGTTCAAATGTGAGAGCTTCTTGTGCCATAGCCAACTTTGTTCTGAAGATGCCTTTGCATAGAAACATGTAACTTCTCCTTCACTGGTAGAACTTAAGTCAGCTATAAACAAATTCCCTTTTCTCACTCCCAGTAGAGTAAGCTTCTCATCCTTCCTGTTGGTGATCAAGCACTTGTCCTTTCTGAAATCTACATTGTAGCCTTTATCACAGAATTGACTGATACTTAGAAGATTGTGCTTTAATCCTTCAACAAGAGAGATGTTTTCAATGATGACATTTCCAGCTTTCAATTTACCATATCCCGTAGTGAATCCTTTGCTGTCATCTCCAAAGGTTACAATCGGGCCGGTCTTCTTAACCACCTCTGTAAGCAGGGACTCTTCACCTGTCATGTGTCTAGAACAACCACTATCCAGAATCCACACAACCTTTGAGCTTTTAACCTTACCCTGCAATCACAGATTGATTAAGCGGACTTTGGTACCCAAAATTGTTTGGGTCCTGAAGGTTTAGATGATTTAACAGGAGTAACATTCAATTTAGTCTTACCCTGTTTGATATTCATAGTATCTGTGGATTTAACATTGCTAGTGCTATTGCTACTATCAGACATCAACTTAAAATAAGCATGCATGATGTTGTACTTACATAACAAACACTCTTTCTTTCCATAGGGTTCATGAGTATCAGGCATGTCAGACATGTTATGCATTTCAGAAGTATTAGCAGTTTCTACTTTAACCTTTTTACATGCATGTGTAAGGTGTCCAGCAGAATTACAAATAGAACACAACTTCCTAGATGCAATGGGAGAAGATGGAACCAATTCCTGATTAACAATCTTCTTCCTCCCATTCCTGTTCTTTTTAACATTACTAGCTAAGGAACCTACTTTAGTTTTAGGTAAATCAGGTTTAGGTAATTCATTCTTTACTGATTTCCTAGGCAACTTAGTCTTTACCTCTTTTTCCTTCAATAAATCCTCCTCAAGCAATTCTTGTGCTATGAAAAGATCATCCTCATAAAAGAGAGGTGGAAACGGCTTAACAAAAACTGGACAATCAACATCCTTAAGAACATGTGGAGTATTCCTTTTGACAACTGAAGATGTCACAGGGAATTCCACAATCTTCTTACCAGCTTTCTTGTTATAGTCAAATCCTATAGCAGTTTTATTCTCTATGGTCTGAGTATCAATGATTTCCTTAGCCACTAGAGCGGAATTCTTAAAAGCATTCAGCTTCAAATCTAGATCTGAAATCTGCTTCCTGAGGATAGTCTCTATCTCATCATTACACTTGACCTTGTTCTCTAAGTACGCATTCTTTTGCTTAAGATCTTCTAATGACACAGCTACAAGCTCTAGTTCTTCATTTTTAGATTCTAGCTTTTTAATCTTAAGAACTAGTTTAGCATTTTCCATTTCTGATGCTAGCATGCTTGTGTGTACATTAAACAATTCTACACTAAGATCTTGCACAGTTTTCTTGTACTCAGAATTAGACATATCAATTGTAGTTAAGATAGGTACCTGAGATGATTGTGGTGATTCCTCTGAAGAGTCAGCCATTAGAGCAACATTTACATATTCCTCCTCTTCATCCGAATCAGTATCATCCCAGTGCTTTCCCTCTGCTATGTAAGCCTTCCCTTTCTGCTTTCCAGAGAATGCCTCCAATTGCTGTTTAAGCTTGGCATTCTCCTTCTTCAACTCATCATAAGAATCCTTCTTTCCATAGACATCTTTCATGTCTCTTGCTTGACGAGGCTTCCGGCATTCAGTGGCGAAATGCCCTAACTCATTGCAGTTATAACATCTTGATTTGCTCCTATCAATCATGCCAGTCTTGTAGCCTCCCTTAAAGCCTGTACTAGGTGTATAATTGCTCTTCTGGAATCTGTTGGTTGAGACCTTGAACTTGTACTTAGGGTTTCTCTTGAAACGAATATGACTAAACTTTGCAGCTAAGTACGTCATGGTTTTGTCTTCCATTTGCTCAAGCTCTTCTAGGGTGTAGTAATCACTTTCATCAACACCCAGATTCACAGAATCCATTTCTGCTTCTATTATCACCTCCTTTCCAGCTCTAGGGGTTTGAACCTGAATCTCAGAAGTTATTGGTTCATCCACTACAAGTGCTGCTGATCTCACAAGTGCATTGTGCTTGCTGTCCACTGTCCCTGATCCGTAGATTATCACCCTTTGTTCCTGTTCCATCTCATAGGTCTTCAACTTGCCATAGATCATCTCTAGTGGCATCTTTGTGAAGTCAATTCTTTCCCTAATGGATGATGACTTGTGTTCTACATGATGGGGCAGCGTCATCATGAACTTCCTGTTCGATTCTCTCAGTGGATAGGTCTTTCCTTTCATTGCCAATTCATTGAGGAGCTTAGTATACTTCTCAAAGACCTGAGTTATACTTTCTCCTGGCAGGGACCTAAACGCTTCATATTGAGAAGTCAGAATGTCCAATCTGTTTTCCTGAACGTCTTCAGTTCCTTCCATTATTAGGTTAATGGTATCCCACATATGTTTCCCGCTTGTACAGTTCATCAACTGATAGCTCATTTCCTTGTCCGCGGAGTCCGCCAATATCAACATTAAACCGGTGTCCAATCGAATCAGTTCTTTGTCAGAATCTGTAAATTCACTTATCTCCTTAGGTTGGGTGCCTGAAGGAATCCTGCTACCATCAGGAGCTGTAGATTCACTAACTGGTTTCATTGGTACAAACGGTCCGTTCTCTAATATGCCAATATACAACGGATTAGATGCCTTGATAAATAACAACATCTTCATCTTCCACAAACCGAAATCATCTCTAGTAAACGGGGGAACTTTAATACCAGCGGTTGTCTTTGGAGCACTCATGGTTTCTGAAAATTTCAAATTGTTTAAAATTCAGGAAATTCCAATTAAATGAAAAATTTTGAAAGTTAAAAAATTTGCTTCGAATTTTCACGCTACGTTTGATTTTGGTCTCATTCACCGGATCTGATTTGTATATCAATCAAGTAGCTCTGATACCAATTGTTAGGTCCAAAGTATCGTAGAAGGGGGGGGGGTTGAATACGATACTCACAAATAATTCAATTTCGTTCGCGGATTAATCTTTCAGTTCTATAACGAAATTAAACACACCAACCCAAATCAAGTTTCGGGGAATATATCTTTTTATAAATATAAACCTCGAGGGGTGCTACAATTTCTAATCCGTAGATTAGCGTCAATGAGTTTAAGGTTACACAAATACAAAACAATGATCAAGTTCTGAGCACTATTAATTTCTCTGATAATTTTCTCCGGCTCTTCTCTCTCTCAGTAATGTCTCTGTGTTAAAATCCTTAACTGAAGAAGACACATTCTTCACTCTGTATTAACTGCAGACTTAAATTGAAAACCATCGAACCATTTAGAATAGAATATTCTTGGCCGTTGGATCTTCATCAACCTGTCAGACAAGCACAACTTTTCACCTGCTCCATGAATTGAAAAACCATCGAATGGATTAAAAAACCATCGAATGGAATAAATCAATTTGCCATTCGATAGTTTTTAAATCAAAACTATCGAATGCCAAATTAATTCACTTGGTTATTCAATGAATCACTTCAACCACCATTCGATAGTTTTTTCAAAAGAAAAACTATCGAATACTTTTTCTTGTCTTTTGTCCTTTAGTAATTACTCCTGAGCTCCTGGGTGTTTAAGTTTTGGACTGTATCAATTTCTTCTGAGACGATAAAACAACTTGATCTTTTCAGTGCCGTCACTTAGTGCAACTGGTCTGGTTCACAGATGAATAACACTTAATCAATTCTTATTTTATGACTTCAATTATTATGCTGCTGATACGTCCCTTGTCGTTCTGGTTGCTTCATCACTGGAATCCCGTGGTACTGAACCCTAAATCATTCACATACTTCTGTCGTCTTCAAAGTCTTGTTTCTATTGCTGTCACTGAGGCTTGAACATTTTCATGAACTTCTTTCCGTGACCTGTTTACGGACTTCAAGAATACATAACGTATTTTGATTTTTTGAGTTTACCTTTTCTTCTTTGATTCTGGATTCCTGTGCTTCTATTAATACTATTGTCTGTCTTGTCCTTTGTTGAGTTGTAGTTATCTCTTTTACATCTTATGTTACATTATGCTTTACACTATCACATGGGTCTAAATTGTTCTTCATACGCATAACGTCGCCTAAGAGATTGGAAGAAGGCATCATCAATATATCACTGCATGGATTTCAGTTCATATGTTCGAATATGATTGATGCACGTATTAATGACACCAATATACTTTTAGGTATTTTGATGTAGTAATATATTAGAGTAATATATAAGTAATACTATTATATAAGTTAAAATTCAAGCTATCAAGTTCTAATATTATATTTTCTATGTTGATTTAGATGTTGTGGGCTGCTTGACCAACTTGGGTGACATTGAAGTTGTCAAAGGCGGTTGGAAAAAAAGAGATCTCAAAATTGTGACAAATTAGTAAGTTATGAATTATATTAATTTTAATATAAATGTTAATTGATTTTTATTGTTCTTGTAATTTTATATTACTTCTTTCGTTAAGCCAATTTATTTGTTTTAATTTTTTCCTTAAATAGCTCCATCACCAGTATCATAACTTTGTGGGAAAATTTGGCCGAGATGGTTGATACAAATTTATACAAGGAGGATGGTGGACCCTATATAATAATTGTCACATCTACCCAGATTAAATTTTTTAAAAATACTTATCTTTGTTAATGTTTTTATAATATATAATTTTAGAAATTGCACATATATGAATCTATCTTATCTCGATTGAATGAATATCATTAGATATTATACAAATATTTGTTCCATTGATATTATTGATTTAATTCTTATATTAGTTTTTTAACCATTTATTTACTCTTATATGTAGATACAATTAGCTTTTATACCACAAGAAATAGTAAAATTTATACAAATTTAGATACACCTTATGTTTCATCCCTGAAAGAGAGAGATTTGCTCACATATCTACTAAATTGCAAATCAGTGGAGACTCTCTCCCCATAATGTCACCTGAGGAAAAAATGTTTATTAATAAGATGAACATCCAGGAATTGCTGGAAGCAGAGTGGAGTGAAGACCTAAAGGTTAATTTTGCATATTTTATTTATTTATTTTGCTTCCATTGTTATAACGTTTTGCTTTTAGTTTGATTCAGTTTAATTAGTAAATTACTTAACTATGTGTATTATCGTATGTAAAGTAATTATTTTAAATAAACCACAAAAAAAGGATTTTAACATATTCAAAATTAAAAATCTAATTATTTTAATTCTATGAAATAAAATGAAATTTATTTCAAAATCCAAAATTTCGGGTTTGAACAGATTCTTTTAACATACATAATAAATCTTCATATAAAAGATAAAATGACTAGAAAAAAAATTATATTTAAGTATTTAAATTTTTATTATTACGAATAATTAGTATTTTTTTATCAATGTAAATTTATATATATATATATATATATATATATATATATATATATATATATACGTGTGTGTAAAATAAATATCAAACTATACAAACAAAAGTAATATGTAAATAATTTATAATATTACCTACCCAAATGCAAATTTTACAAAATATATTTTATTTGATAATTTATATAATTTTGTAGATATTTATTTCACAATTTTTATTCTAATATTCTTTTTCTTAACAAATATATTCTAACGCGGCTTAGTAACCTAGTCTTTATATATATAAAGGAAAACCCCAGGAGCTCTCAGATCGTCCGAAATCTATTTATCTATTTTTCTAGAGCTCCTGAATTTTAATTCAATAAAATTAAATTTCCTTATTTAAATTAGAATTTATAGGATAGAAAAATATCAAATACTTTTTAAATCTTTACTATTGGAGGAAACTGATATACAATTTTAAGATTCTTCCTTTTCTCAATTTTTATTCAATAAAATGAAAGTTCCTTATATAAATTTAAATTTATAGAAAAGAAAAAATCTCAATTTCCTTTTAAATCTTTACTAATGGAGAAAACAGAACATACAATTTTAATATTCTTTCGTTTCTCAATTTTAATTCAATAAAATTAAAGTTCTTTATTTAAATTTGAATTTATAGGATAGAAAAAATCTCAATTGTCTTTTAAATCTTTGTTAATGGAGGAAACTAAATAAACAATTTTAATTCCATAAAAATAAATTTCCTTATTTAAATTGGATTTTATAGGATAGAAAAATATCAAATACCTTTTAAATCTTTACTAATGGAGGAAACTGATATACAATTTTAAGATTCTTTCCTTTCTCAATCTTTACCAAAATGGTGTAACTTTTGGTGTAAAACCCACTCCAATGCAACACTATAATAGTGTAGAAATTACACGAAATGAATAGTGTGACACCAAATTTGGTGTCAAAAGTACATTTAGTGTAATTTTTACACCAATTTAGCGTCTTTCATATTGCCTATTATACCCTCGTACTAGTTAACAAAAACAAATGTATTCCTTTCATACCCTATTTATATCCTATTATATGTTAAACAAGATACTTACTTTGAAAAAGTAAAAACCAACATGTCTTCTTTTAGACTTTTAGTGTAAGATATAGTGTAGATGGATTGAAGTTGTTTATATGGATGATGTTATTTTCACATTAAAATAGTGTAAAAGCTACACCATTTTAGTGTTATGCATTGGAGATGGTCTAAGAGCGGTGTAACTTTTGGTGTAAAACTCACTCCAATGCAACACTATAATAGTGTAGAAATTACACAAAATAAATAGCGTGACACCAAATTTGGTGTCAAAAGTACATTTAGTGTAATTTTTACACCAATTTAGCGTATTTCATATTGTCTATTATACCCTCGTACTAGTTAATAAAAACAAATGTATTCCCTTCATATTCTATTTATATCCTATTATATGCCAAACAAAATACTTACTTTGAAAAAGTAAAAGACAACATGTCCTCTTTTAGACTTTTAGTGTAGGATATAATATAGATGAATTGGAGTTGTGGGTGAAGATACTAAGAACATCTCCAACCCATGACACTAAAATAGTGTCACTATAACACTATTTTAGTGTCAAAAAGATAACATCCATAAAATGTACTCCAACTCATTGACACTATAATTTGACACTAAAAAGAATCTTTCACATTAAAATTGGAATATTCTAACTTTTTCTTTTATTTTTATATTGTCAATAAAATCTAAAATTGAAAAGTACAAAAGAATAAGTTCAATAGGACAAGAAAAACTTGTTTTATTAACAAACATAAGGATAAAGTGAAAATTATGAAAGTCACCAAATTTGATGTCAAAAGATCACCAAATGTATTTTTGTCATCAAATTTGATGACCCAAACCTCATTTGGTGTTCTTGGAGTTGTTTTGACACTATATTCATCACTATTACGGTGATTTAGTGTTGGGTTGAAGTTGCTCTAACATGTGTATCCGTAAGAGGGTGGGTGAAGATGCTTAGTAGAGTACTAGTAGAGTACACGTTTATTCCAAATGCGTGTAACTTGACAGATAGCACCCATGCATGCGTAACATGCGTGTACAGTGGGTAAACAGGGTCGTCCCAGCACCAAGTAAAATGGGCAATATATAATAAAAAAATGGGTAAATATGATCTTCTCTTCACCCAATATTTTTAATATTATAAAGTTAACTCAGGATTGTGTAATACTCCCTCCGTCCCATTCATTTCTATACACTTTCCATTTTGGGATGTCCCATTCATTTCTATACATTCCAAAAATAGTAACTTTTAATAATATAAAACACCATTACACCCACTACTTTCTCCACTATCTCTATTCTATAACAATATAAATCACTATTACACCCACTACTTCCTCCATTATCTCAAATCTATTATTAAATATTGATAGGTCCCACCACTTTACCCACTTTTCATCTAATTTTACTCATTTTTTATACATTTTCTTGGTCTCCGTGTCCAAACCAAACGTATAGAATTGATCGGGACGGAGGGAGTATTTGATTAGCGAGAATTAACGTGAGGAAATAGAAAGCAACAAATTAAGAGCAATACCAAATGAAAGTCAAAATTATTTGGTGCATCACCGTCACTGGAGTACAGATCAAGAGGTCGTTGATATATTATTCTTTTACTAGCTTATAATAGCCAGTTTTAATTAGTATTTTTAGAGCATTGCAGTCAAAAACATGTTTTGAAGGGGGATCCTTGTTGAACTTGAATGCTCGTGTTCAATTCCTCAGGCAAACAGATATTCTGTCTTTCTGGCAAAAAGTGCAGGGAGGAACTTGCCGCTGGAATATGGTCTACATTGATTGAAAAGTGGATAGAGCCCTACATTGGCAAGTAAATTATAACGAGGCATTATAGATGTAGACAATATGTTTCAAACCCCACAAAGCAATCTCACTGCTCTTTTTTTTTGGCTACTCTACTTTTTACATTTTTCCTAACACTTGCTACCTTCATAGCTTGTTATTTTGTGTACTTGACCTCATAAAATACAATCAATCATCCAATTATCATCCTGCTCCTGCTGGGGTAAAAAACTGCTCCTTTGCCCAGCAACTAAGGTGAGAGAACAAAACGTTTTCCAGGACAAGAATTTAGGGGGGCCGGTGACAAGAATTTAGGAACCAAAACCAAGAAAAACAAAATCAGAAAGTAACCAACTAATTTATCCACAGCTTAAACCATCAACTCAACCACATTTCACATTTCACATTTATACAGAAAAAAGATAAGAAATCATTTAAGTGAAAAGAGTGCCGTTCCATTAGAATCTACCTCGAAACTGTTAAAATAGCAGGAACACAATTACAAAACAACAATTGATTACAAGAACAAAAGATCATAAACATTTATCAGGTATTAAACTACATTCATGGGCCAAAGTAGAAACTCGCCTTGGATGCCAGTGTCACTCCTCCACAACACTTCTTTTATCAATTACCAACGCAGACTCTGTAGTAGCAGTTGCAGCATGTTGTTGCAGATCAGAGAGAGAGAACGATCTCCACGGAGAAAACTTCCGCTCAGGTGTTGGAGGTGATGGCGTCAATCCATTATTAGGTGATTTTGACCTTCTACCATTCGGAGGCAGAGGCGGTAAACTGGGACTGGGTGATGAAGAATTTGAACCAAGACATTCGCTGCTATTGTTGCTCTCTGAGCTGCTTACCATTGCAGACAGAGCTATAGAGCTCCTGCTCGAGTTAGCAAGCCTCTTTGATATGCCACTGCTGTTTTCTAAATTGCGATTCCTGCTCTTGTCAAAATAATTACTGTGGGCAAGCAAGTTCTTCCGCTTCCTGGTGTAGGCATCTTCCTGCTTCACAATGTCTTTAATGGAGGAACAAGATGCGACATCCGGTAGGCTTGTAAAAGACTTTGATTTGCCACTATAGAAATTTGATATACCTCTCCTAAAATAATTCCAAACAACAGAATTAAGGATCATTAATCATCAAGAACAATTTTATTTTATTTTGGAGCAAAAAAGAAACTATAAAGCAAATCCCATACTATAAACGTTCTAATCATCACTGATGGCAACTATTCTTGTTCCTAGTAAACAATGACAATACTCGTCTATCTTACAAGAGCGACAAAACTTGTTTTTCCTCGGTTACAAGAACATTACAATTTACGAAAATCATCTCATATCAGCAAAAAAGCTTCTACAGCAAGATCACTCAACTCGAAAACGTTTCACAGCAATCAACAATTAAAAACCACTCGCACATTCTTAATTTGTGATATTCATTAATCAAACACTTCCGAAGTAAATAAATTTCCATTTTCTTTTAATCAAGATTTATTTAAACCACATAAGCATGAATTGAATAAAGTTACCAACTTTACTATACCTCGTCAAATAAAAACATCAACTTGAAATCAAATTAAAAACCCTAAAAATGCAAACTTTAATAAAAAGACACATACTTTATAGGCAAAACTTCTTCAAGCGAGTCCAAGCAATCCAACGGTCCTTTTAAACTGCTCTGAACCTCGCCATCGCCGGAGTCAACCTCGCCGTCCGAAGATCCGCCGCCACTAACATCACTATTCTTCCCGATCGAGGACGAACTACACGAATCATCCTCATCCGGCGGCGAAATCAGCCTCCGATGGCCGGAAAACCTGCCGGAATCAGAAGAATCGTAGATCGCCTTAAACGACATGGTATGATCGAAACCTGAATGATCCATTCTGTTGCTGTGAAACGCAATCGACATAGTTGTGAAGACTAGTGTAAATTCATATAGCCGCCTATATATGTTTTGTATGTATAGGTGTGTAGATATAGAGACAAGATGAGGAAAATAATGAACAAGGATAATGCCTTATCCTCATCATAATTAATTAACATTATCCTATTTACCTTTATTTTCCTATTTTTACCGAGAAATATAGACTCTACATGCACGTCCATTTTAAGAACCAATCACAGTCGTTGGATGTGATGAGACGGTACCTTACTGTGGAATGCGAGGCAGGAGATTAGATACGCGTGGAGGCGAATTTTAACACGTCTTGTAGGAAGATGACGTGGCAGTGTGTGAGAGCAGCACGTATGTAAGGGGGGGTTTATTTATCGAGACTGCCTGCTATTTTTGTCTTAGTTTGAACGTGTCGTTGAATTTAGAAACTGAGGGGATGCTAAAACGACGTCGTTGTAGATGTTGAAATGACAAGGTTGATAATGTTGGTGCAAAAATAAAGATCCTAGACACCTAGTACGTGACAAAAGAAAATTTGGAAAATTTGGGCCTGGGGAGAATTAATGAGCACATGGATTAAACGAGAGACATCGATCAAGATATGCTTTTCTACGATAGTGAGCCCAAATTGTGGAAATATCACCATCATGCTAGTGGTCCAATCCATCTCACAAAATATTACTCCCTCCGCCTCTAAAATTTTATGCGGTTAAATTAATCAAAATTTGACTAATATTTATTTACCAGTTCTCATTATATAATTTATAAAATTTGCAAAATGCATATTAAAATAGATTAAATATACTTTCCAATTATATAATTTTTATTATACATTCTATTTATATTATATCGGTAATATTTGGTCAAAATTTGATCATTTAAAAGTCAAATGTGACAACTAATTAGGGACGAAGGATGTACATGATAAACTGTTTTAAGAAGCCGGTTTATATCAACGGAAAAATTTTAAAATAATATTTTTCCATAATTTTTAAAATTAAATCAGACTCTCGCACTCACCTTATCTTTAACGTGGGTGTATAATTTTTTCAAAAAATGTATTTTCATAAAACCTCTAAATTATATGATTTTCAAAAGTTTGAAATGAAGGTAAACCGTAAATTAATATAATCTGTCTGTGCACCCCTCATTAGCTTGCAAGTATTCACAAAAAATGTAGTAAGAGTGATAAGCGTGAGATATTTTAAGTTATTTTGTATTGATTTGGATTTTATTTAATAAATTATAATGTTTTATTGTAGGTATCAAGGAGTTTTAATAAAGGAAGGATTGGAGCTTAAATGATAAGAGTTGGAGATTAATTTGATTAAAATTCGGATTTTATGACCCAATTGCGCAGTTCACACTGTTTGAGTCATAACTGGAGTTCTATAAGTCTAATTCAGACGATTCAATAGCCCACGGAAAGCTTATGAGAAGAGTTTTATTTTGGAAGTGTCCTTGATATTAAAATCCAGCCAAGTCAGTCCATAAACAGAGCCCAACAGTCAGCTATGAATTTCTATTATTGGAATTCAATTATGTTTGGGAAAATCTCCTTGTATTTGTATTAAATAATTAAAAACACTTTTAATATAGATATTATTAGATATAGATCAGACCTAGTAGAGAAAGAGACGCGAAAGGAAGAGAGAAGAAGCCGCACAAGAGAGGAGGAGAAACCATCAACGAAGAAGGATTAACCATTAAAGACATTCAATTGGCTTTGTTTTCTCTAATCTTTTTTATATCTCTTCTTATGAATATGTGTTGGTTATCTTGGGATTGTTTTGAGATCTATATTATGAACTAATTGTATAAAGTTGGGATTTTTATGAAACCTTAGCATGAGATTATTGGTGTTTTGTTAAAGAGTACTGTATGCAGTCCTACGGTTTATTCATTCAAGTGTTTTTCATGCTAATACTTGCTATTGTCTGATCAACTTTAGTGGGTTAATGAGTTAATTATAATATCGAGAGAGTTATAATTAATTTGACATACAAATTGAATGGTGCATGCTTATATCCTCTGTTTATAATATTGTTACGGTATAGACATATATTGTGACCTTGCATAGCTTTGTGAATTGGTGTTTAATTGTATTCTGAGGAGTAAATTTGGCATAAACATATGTTAGTTTATTTGGTAGGAATTATAACATAGTGATTTCGAGAGAAACCTATGACCATTGAATTTTAGCTAGTGAACTATGGAATTGTTATAGTGCTAAGCGACACTTTTACCAATTTTCATGTGTTAGGGGGAAGTAATTATCATGACTTATCTTCTCATATTTGAAAACTCTCTTTGCTAGTATAATTTAGTTGGTTAATTTAGTTGTTTTAAATAGTTTAGTTAAAAACAATCATCAATCAATTCTTGTGTTCGATAACTGAATTGTGAGACTTACTTGCGATTAATACAAATATACAGTCATTGAGGAACGAAATCTGGTATTCACTACTATATTACTTGTTTGCGATTGTGTACACTTGCACATCTGTATTTTACGCAACAAAGAGCAAGTCCAAGAGATTCCCCAAATGATATCCTAACTTCAAATATAGTATAGGGAATATGACAAAATATGGGACTCTAACAATATCTTAGTATCTTAGTGATTCCCTAAATCATTAGCACATCCTCAAATTCACTAGTCATTTCCTATTTCTAGGTATCCTCTAGCCATCCCCTATTTTTATTCCCCCCCCCCCATATTTTCCCTCTTTTTTTCTCCCTTCATTTTAATCCTAGTATTGAAATGGGTGTTATCTTATTGAAATGGGTTTAACAATTTTTTTTATCCTTCATAAATTTGGATTTTAATTCTTCTTATCATTTTGCGAGCTTGGTAAAATAATTACTCTTATTGGTTGAATATAGTCAAATGATTACTCTTATTGTAGTATTAGGTGAATTTTGCCAATTGAGATGCATGACCTCTATTAATTCAAATATCAAGTTTTATCATCCAACCACTGTAAAGTTTTTACAGCAATGACATACAAGTCTTACAACATATTGGACTGAGAATACAACATCTTCCCTCTAATTGTATACGTATTGCTAATTTGTATGCCTGTTAACTCTAGTCTATAGTGCTGTGTGACAATTTTCTCCTATAACAATGATCTATTAGGTGAATTTCGAGACGAATTCCAGTAAGAAAGTACCTTCATTTCTAGATATGCTTAATTCAGAATTTTCTGATTATGAGGAGCTTGCAAAGCCAACTCAAAATTCTTATTTTTCACAATGCCCGGACGAAAAAGAAAGTGCAGAAGTAACTCCGATTCCATCTCAAGTTCTTTCTTTGCAAAAACTAAAGGAAAAAAGGACACGAACAAAAAACTTTTCAAAACAAGAAGATGAAATGCTAATCTCAGCATGGCAAACTATTTCATTAGATCCGGTTACAGTGTTGATCAAACAAATGGAAATTACTGGCAAAGAATCCATAACTATTTTATGAAACACAAATACTTCTAATTTTATCGTAATATATCTTCACTAACGCATCGCTGGTCTATAATTCAACTTGGAGTCAACAAATTTCAAGGATTCTATAACCAATTTGATGGACGAAGTGGGTTTCCAGAACTTGACAAGGTAATCATCCCTCTTTCTTGTGGCTAACAATTGGTTTATGTTGATAGTAGTTGAATTATTTTGTGGTCAATTTAACAGATTGAAAGTGCAAAAAAAATGTACAAGGAAGTTTGCAAAGTTAGCTTTTCTCTTGAGCACTGTTGGAATTTGTTAAGGCACTTGCCTAAATGGAATATTGAGTTTGCTACAAAAAGATCAAAATCTCGGAAAGAAAGTCCCACACCTTCCCCACCAGAATGTGTTAGGTTAGAGAATTCAGAATTTGAAAGGCCTATTGGAAGAAAGGCTGCTAAAGACCTGCAAAAGAAAAGAAAAAAACCAGGTGAGTGTGGTGATAATGGTGGCGCTACAATTCTAGAACAAATGAGAGTTGAATTACTTGAATCTAGAAAACAGAGAACTGAACACCTCAAAGAAATGATACAATTAGCTAAGGGGAAGGATGAACGCGAGAAGAGAAGAGAAGTCAAGGAACAAGATGAAGCTGATGCAAAAATAATGGCAGTGGATACAAGTTCTATGGGCGTTATTGAAGTTGAATATTTTAACGGCTTAAATATCAAAGTGGTCATTGAAGTGAAGACCATATATCATTTTCATCACTGATCTCAACGGGGTATCACTTCAATCACTAAAGTCATCATAAATATCAAATGGATACCTCTAAATATGTGTTTGAAAAGTAAAAATAATTTATATCGAGCTCTACACATATTTCTTGAATGCTACCGCAACCAAATGAAAAGTTGTGAACTCTATTTAAGATACTATATTTAGATTTTAAAAAATTTATTTACTTTTTATTTTTAATTTTATAGTTATTTATTTTGATTTAATTAAAAATAAATAGTAAATGAATTTTTTAAAATCTAAATATATTACCTGAAATACTAGAATTCATAACTTTTAATTTGGTTGTAGTAGCATTGCAGAAATATGTGTAGAACTCGAGAAAAGTTATTTTTATTTTCCGAACACATATTTAGAGTTTTCTGTTTGATGTTTATGATGACTTTAGTGATTAAAACGATACCCCGTTAAGATCAGTGATGAAAGTGATATATGGTCTTCACTTCAGTGACCAATTTGATATTTAACCCATATTTGAACTCGAGAAAACAAGAAATCATGGAAAGAAGGCGCACTCAATTTTTTAGATAGATAATCTTTTGAAAAAATTATTAGATGTCTAGATGTTGTTTCAGATTGCCTTATTTTGTGGATTGTGCATCAACTGGCCATGTAGTTAATTATGAATTAGCCAAACAGATGTTCTAAATGATAGATTTATAAGAAGGAATTTTATGATTATGTTATTTCTAATGATCATTTATCATATTGTGTTGTTTTCTGATGCCTGCATATAACCGTTACAGCTGCAGTGCATTTTTAAAAAAAAAATACTTGATTTTAAAAAAATGATACAGTAGTTCTCTGGTTGTTTTCACAAGTTTAGCTAATGATCAAACCATAGTATTGCACGAAATATACGAAACTATGATAAAAGAAACTCAGATATGTGACATGCTCTATAATTCTAGCAAAAACTATCAGAAATGAATTTAAACATTGACCTGTGTCATTAGGCTTTTTACCAAGTCTCCGTGTCTTCCATCTTGATGGCAATTGATTGAATGGCTCTGTTCCATCAAGTTTTCGGAATTTGAGCAATCTTGACAATACGACTCTGGAATCAAGCATTAGGATTTTAATTTAGTTGCAGATGTAGAACTTATACAAGCTTGCTGTCCATATAAAAGAAACGTGCAGACCTATGTACCTACCTGTATAATATGATTTCTGATCAATGATCATCAATGTAAAACAATAAACACAATTGATGAAGTCAGTCGTTAGTGTTATAAAGTCTGACCAAGCTCACCTCTAAATAGAATGCCAATTACCAAATAGTACAGTACTAGAATTATACAGTACTATCATATTCAACTTGATGTTTAAACTGTACTGTTTGGTAACATAAAAAACTGAGCTAAATTATCTGTTTCCATATATGATTGCTCTGACTTTGAATCTGTTGAGAGTTACTAATGCGATTTTCAAGATTTTGTCCAGATATCATGCACGTAATTACAAGAAAATGGATTCAAATTCCCACTACTGTTATTTTTGCAGATTATAAAATTTTAGTTTTAATGGCAGAACAGAGAAGATACTGTTCAAGAACAATGAAGCTGAAAAATTCTATAGTGTTGAGTCATTTTGGTTTGCTCATTGTTGTGGTGCTTTCTCTTTGCAAGTATATTGTTAGATTTATTTTTCTCATTTGATAGGGTTTTCACTCTTTCTTGTTCTGATGAACCCTTATTCTTGATCCATAATTACCAATCGGCACGGTTAAACCTTAGGATGAGTAACATGTATACCTGGCTAACTTATCTATTGATATGAAACTAGAGAACTCAATGTAAAGTTGGAGAGTGGATCACTAGGATCTATTTTCCAAATTAAAATTTGAATATTAGGGTTGTTTCAAATCTGAGGCAGGTCAAAAGAGTGATGATACCAATATTAGGACATCAAGGTGCATGATAATTTTTAGTTATGATCAGTTACATAATTTAAACAAAAGGATCTCAGTATAACTAAACTACAACACAGTAACTCGAGCACAGTAACTCAGTTAATGACAAAAAGAGCCAGACTTCTTAGCATTGAGAAGTTCATGTATGAGTCTGCTTCAAAGTACTTGTAATTTGAATCCTGAATAACAAATGCAGTTGTTTTTAATAGCAGCCAATCAAATGTGCAGATGCATAGAGATGATTGCTTGTTGTGCTGAAATTTACAAACAAAAGGCAAAGAAACTACATTAGATAGTTTCCTATGATTAATCTGTATACAGCTGAATATAGTTTTAGTAATGGATTGAAATAGCCGGATATCTAAAACAGAAACAGAAACCAAGTTTACAGGTTCAGATCTGCAATAACTGGTTCGAATCTTTATAGCCAAATAAATTTTCATAGAAAAAACTTAAATTACATAAACATACCACATACTGCAGATACAAGCTTACAGTTTTGGCATCAAGATCATAATAAACAGTCTAAATGATCATACTAAATCATAATAAGAATTAACACAAGGAACAAAGAACATTATTCAAAGGAGTTTTCTTGGTCTGCAGGTGCAACCTGGTATCTAGCAGAAATAAATGCTCTAACTATCTAACCACCAAATTTCTGCTACATATGCTCCACAAGGTCATTTTTGAAGCTGGATATGAGCACTTTTATCTCTAATTCGATGATGAAATTGCATAAATTCTTGAATTGTACTTGTGTGTTCACGAGATATTTGAATAAACGGTGTTTCATCATATGTCTCATAATCATAATCTATATCTTTCAGATCCCTTTCATCTTCAATTATCATATTATGCATCACTATACATGCTAACATGATGTATTTAAGTGTCTCAATGTCCCAAAATCGAGCTCTGTAAAGCATAATGTAACATAATATGTAACAGAGATAACTACAACTCAACACAAAAACAAGACATACAATATTATTAACTGAAGCACAGGAATCCAAAAGAAAAGAAGACATGATAAACTCAAGAAATCAAAATATGGTATGTATTCTTGAAGTCTGTAAACAGGTCACGGAAAGAAATTCATTAATATGTTCAAGCCTCAGTGACAAATAAAGAAACAAGACTTTCAAGACTACAAAAGTATTTATATGATACATAGTTAGTACCAGAGGATTTCAGTGATTTTATAATGAAGCAACCAAGATGGCAAAGGACTTATCAATTGTATTGTATTGAAGACATAGAGGTTTTGATCAGTGTTAGTCATATGTGAACCAGACCAGTTGTACAAGGTGTCAGCAAAACTAAGAAGATCAACATGTTTATCGTCTCAGAAGAAATTGATTTAAGTTAGACCTGAAACATCCTGGAAGTTAAAAAAAATTGATAAGGTATGTTTAGGTTAAATTGAAGTGCAATATGCTTACTGCATAAAGATAGAATCTTCAAAGATTAAACTTCAATCAAAGACATTCGATAGTTTTCCTTTTTGAAAAACTATCGAAAGAGAAAGGAAGGTTTTTGATAAAAAACTATCGAATTGGTGAAAATCCAATTCGACAGTTTCTTTAATGGAAACCATTGAAATGGACAAAATGTTATTGTTTGATAGTTTTATTTATAACACTATCGAACTAGTTTCAAAGAAATAAAATTTTCTTTTCGATAGATTTTATTTAAATCTATCAAAAGAAAAGAAAACTTTGTCTTCGATAGATTTTTATTCAAAGAGCGGGTGAATTGCATTCTTGTTTGTCAGAGGTTGGTGAGGAAATGGACGGCTGAGATTTCTTCTTGGCCTTCGATGGTTTTTCCTAAAGACTACAATTGTATGTTTGAAGACAGTGTCTTCTTCAGTTGTTGAAGTTGCAGAAGATCATTACGAGAGAATTTAAGAGCTTGAGATTTTAGAGGAGTAATTGCTAGTGCCTTAAATTCTATCAATTATATTGATTATTGTAACCTAAACTCATTGAAGCTAATCCTACGGATTAGAATTGTAGCACCCTTCGTGGTTTATATTTATAAAACGATATATTCCCCGACTCGTGTTTTTGATTTGGTTAATTTGATTTCGGACAAGAACACAAATAATTATCCGCAAACGAAATCGAATAATTTGTGAGTATCGTATTCAACCCCCCTTCTACAATACATTGGACCTAACAAGCTGGTCCACACACTATAGCAAATCTAGCTTGAAGCACTCCAAAAGCTCGCTCAACGTCTTTTCTAGCCGACTCCTGCATTTGAGCAAAATGCTTTATTTTATTCCCTTGAGGAGCAGAAATAGTCTTCACAAAGGTCGGATATGGAGGATATATGTCATCGGCTAGATAGTATCACTTATCATATGTGTGGCCATTGATTGTATATCTAACTTCGGGTGCTCGACTTTCTGCCCATTCAGAAAATAAGTTGGATCTATCCAACACATTTATATCATTCAATGATCCCGGTAACCCAAAATAAGCATGCCATATCCAGAGATCGTGTGAAGCTATAACTTCGAGAATAATAGTTGGCTCATGATAACGACCTGCAAAAGCCCC
This sequence comes from Heracleum sosnowskyi, assembly GCA_030848705.1. Lineage (NCBI taxonomy): Eukaryota > Viridiplantae > Streptophyta > Magnoliopsida > Apiales > Apiaceae > Heracleum > Heracleum sosnowskyi. The sequence continues at coordinate 49,761,762 of CM061243.1, read as the reverse complement.
ATGCCACGCAGTTGGGAAATTCTTCCACATCCAATGCATACAATCTATGCTACCTAGCATTCCAGGAAATCCTCTTTGTTCGTCCACCTCCATTAACCTTTTAATGTTGGCGTCATTTGGGGTTCTTAGAAATTGCTCACCGAATATTTGAACAATTGCTATCATAAATTTTCTAACACTTTCTGTGGTTGTGCTTTTAGCTATACGAATGTAATCATCTACAACATCCGAGGATACTCCGTATACGATAATTCTCATTGTTGCAGTTATTTTTTGAAGTGGTGATAGTCCCGAGACTCCAGCAGCATTAAACCTTTGCACTAAAATAATCCTTATAAATACGTTGATGACCTAATGCTCTATTACGATTAATAATTCGATGATTGAGAATTGACCCAATATGACGACTTGAATTGTGAGTCTGGTGATCTGATTCTGCATATATAGCTACATCAGTGCTGATCTCCTCCTCCTCCTCCTCTTCTTCTTCTTCTTCTTCTTGAATTTAACAGGTTATTATATCTTAGAGATCCATCAGAATTTTCAAAAAGTATACAAATTGATAGTTAGAAAAGAGTCGTTCGATGCTCTGTTATTGATATGGGCCAGATAAGTACCCGTACATGAGAACAGATTTTAATTGAAATTCAAATACGTAGTTACATTTAAATTTATTATTAAAATAATAATGAGGAAGGTAAGTAGGGATTGTTGTTGGAGTAAATATTAAAAATGAGATCCCTAAACTACCAGGATTCCTTATTTTATAACAATTATAAGGAACTAGTATTTATGCCCGCTACGCATTGACTATATTATTTTTTGTTAACGATTTTTCTTGAGTAAATTGATTAACTATTTACTTAAATGATCATTATGTTGGGTTTTTTTTATCAGAAGTTGTCCATGTTTTACTTGAATATTTGGTGGTCTCCGTTGATTAATCTAAAATCGGTCCCAAAATCGTTTTTCAGCAAAATATGTTAGAAATATGCTAAAACAATAAAAAAATGATCAGAACACTTATTAATCGAACAAAATTTGATAAATTAGTAAAAAGTAATAAAGTAAAGTGAGGTGCAAACAAATGAAAAGTATAAAAAGTAAAAATTTGATTAAAAACTAATAAAAGGAATTAACTTTGTCCATATTTTTAAACTATATTATTTTCCTTTTGACCATGCACTAATCCCATAAAATATACATATTCTCTACTGTCGTATATTTACATTCTAACGTATCAATTTATCGATCAGTTAAATTTGTCTTGAGACAGGTGTTTGTTGACTACTAATATAAGTAAAATAATGTTTTGAATATTTGCATGCAATGACTTAATTTCTTTCATTCTTATACATTTAGAAATTTATTCCTCTGGATTGATATGTGAAAAGTTTGTGAAATTTCTTACTCAGAATGATACTTCAAAGAATGAAATGGTTAGGGATTATATTTCTTAAGTTTATTTTGTCCCAAATTATTACTCGAATTTTAAATTTCTTATGTAATCGAATTTGTAATTGTTGGCAGAGAATTCCAATTGATTTTTGTTCCAAATATGGCAATCGACTACCCGCTACCTTTCACGTTATTTTGTGAAATGGTTATCGACTTCCTGTTGATTTTGATCAAAGGCGAGGAATTTTGAAGGGTTTTTATGCCTTTTTAATCATTTTAATTTGAAAGGGGGAGAAATGCTTGTGTTTGAGTATTATGACCGTTATGATTTGAATGTGTACATTATAGGTACTCATTGTTTAGAGATTGAGTATCCTCATATTGTTCACCACTTGCAAACATGCCATCCTCGAAGAGGTAAAGTGCTTTGTTTTTTCACTTAGAATATGTTCTTTTTAATATTTTGTATAAGACAGATAACTATTTTCTTTTATTTTTTGATATGTTATCAGTTACTTTGGGTAATGGTGTTTGGAGATTTGTATTATTTATTGATCCAACAGCCCCACTTGTCGATGAGATTGTAAGCCACGATTCTTGTCCTTATTTGTCTTGAATTTGAGCTTGTTTTTGACTATATGCATCAATTGTTGTTTGGTATTGTATTTTTAATTTTTTTTAATAAACTTTCCAAGTTTGATCTTGTTTGAATACTTTTACTAATAGAACCACCTAGAACATTCATCGAATGTTGTGGTTCTATATTTCCTATCGGCCCACGAATTGCTTTAAATAATGGCAAGTGTTAGAAATGAATACTACTAGAAACTAGACAGAGGGGGGGGGGGGGTGAATGGATAGTTTGATATATTTTTCGATTCTTGAAAACTAAGTAACAGACTGTATATGATTATGATATGTAATATGCAGAAAGTAAATAACACACACAATCACTTTAATCTACTTTGTATAAGCAAATTAAATACTACAGCTTTCCAAGAAATTCACAATAGAATTTCTGGCTTCTAAACAAGAACAGTTTGAACTTGCTTGCTTACAGAGAAAAGAGCTTAGCAAATAACTATGTGTATCTCTCTTACAGCTAACAATAGGATGTGCATGATATATATAAGCCCTATACAAACTAGTGCACACACCTATTTTTACACAGTTACCCCTTGCTGAAAGTCCAACTTGTCCTGCCATAAGACGTTAACTGTGTCAGGAAGGACCACCTGCTTTTCGGAGTCTTTCCCGTTTCTGTAGCTGCTTGTCTCTTATCTTTCTCTCCAAGTTTAGCTGTAGATTTGCCATCTGTTCTTTGGACCACCTTGCCAGAACAAATGCTTCAGTATTTGTCTCTTTTGATTCTTGATTCTGTACCTTGATTTGTCTTGTTGTAAACGGCTAAGTGTTGATATCGTGAACTCCACTTCATTCCTGACTTCGCGATCTCACTTGTGAGGACTTCGCGATATAGCCTTTGAAGACTTTGCGACATAGGTCATTTGAAGACTATGCGACATAGGTCATGTGAAGACTATGCGACATAGGTCATTTGAAGACTATGCGACATAGGGCTTCTGAGGACTTCACGATCTAGGCTTCTTTGACTTTGCTGACTTCAACACTTCACGACATGTGTCTTGAGGACTTCTCGACATAGTACAAAATGGACTATGCGATATAGTACTTCACGACATGGATATTGGTGACTTCACGACATAGCTTTCTTCTGACTTTGCTATATAATGCCTTAGACAAATTTCTGCAACTTATTTCTTCATAGCCTTATGTATCTCTATCCTGCTGCATGAACACTTCTGAACTTCTACCAGGACAATTATTCAATGGCCTATATACAATCTAGATGCAAGAAACTTTACTAAGCTCATTATAACTTTGAGCATACATGATCAAGCTAATGTTCATGAGAACAAGACAAGTACATTTAGAGACCTATACTATATCCCAGTGATAGAACTCACTAGGTCATGTAATGTGACATAGTCACATAGTGTAGGCTTGTTAATAGTGGTATTCAGACATGTCTTGAGCCTAACAATCTCCCCCAAATTGTGAGTAAGATCCTTAGGCACAATTTCATGTCTGATAACAAGCCTAACTTACATAAAAGGAAATTTAGTAACAGAGAGAACAATTCATGAATATTGAGATCAGAAATTTGATTTCATAGAAAAATTGAAAGCTTACAGATTACTTTTGTTGCTCAGCAGCTTCAGCTTCCAATTGCTTCTCTAGCAAATCATCATATATCTTCTTTTTCCTTATCTCTTCTTTTCTCTTCATGTCTATGATGGCTTCTTGAAGTTCTTCTCTTGCAATCAGTTCTTCAATGAGAGGTGAGCCTTTCAAGTCATCAATTGCAGCCTTGAGTGCACTCTCTACATAGGAATCAAGAAACTCCATCCTTATTTTGCTTTGACCTCCATGTCAGTTTTTGTACTCCACAATGTAAGGATTTTGCTTGACCCTGCACATCCCTTTCTGCCTTAGCTCCTTAGCCCTCTTCTCCATCTCAGCCATTTCTTTCTCTCTCTGTATGTTTTTCTCTTCATTCTATTTCCTCATGTTTTCTTCATAATCAGCATGCATCTTTAAGTACCTGGCAATATCTATCTTCCATGTTCTTTCTTCTTTTTCTTCAAAATTCAGTAAGGCATTTATCCTTTCAAGCTCATACTTATAGAAATATTGCCAGCTTCCTTGCTTCATTATCCTTTCTCTTCCATCAGTGTACTTGATCTCTAGATGATCCAACTTCACTTTGACTTCAAAGATCCTTTGAGCCCTCAAAAATGCTAGGGCATCTTCATCATAGTCCTCATCTAGTGGAAGCACATTGATGCCAATAACATTTGTGAGTTTTCCAGTCTTCTTTGTTATCCTTATCCTTTTGGGTACACTCTTGATCTTCAAATGCTTCACAAGAGATACCTTTCTGGAACAAAGAGAATTAGTCTTCAGTGCCACATCACTTGGAAGTAGCTTCATTCCTTTCCCCTTCATCCACTGTAACACTCCACTAGCTGTAACTTTGTGGAAGTGTTTTCTTGAAATTACTTTAGTGGCTTCATCTTTCTTCTGTGGCAATTCAGGTTCAGAAGTCATGGATAATGATTTTGGAGGATCATTGCTAACAGTACCCACCCTAGACTTAGAGTCTTGTGTTGTGGTTAAAGTACTGCTGGCAATGTCCTTGACTTGCTGAATTCCACTTCTTGTTTTCCTGGTTGTTTCCTTTGTCCCTTTTGAGTCCCTCTTGTCATCACCAGCATCTTTTGATTTCTTTTGATATTTGCTCCTGCTGCTCTCACTAGATCCATCCTTATTTCTCCTTGTCTGAGATCTCCTTTCATAGGTTTTCTCCTCATCATCATCCTCCCCATCCTTCTTTTTGCTCTTTTCTTTGACAGATTCAGGAATGACTCCATGAATCAGAAAAGATTGTAGAGTTCGAATCATCTCTAGTTCCTCAGCTGTCCTAGCTCCTCTCTTAGCTCTCAGCATTTGCAGCACCTGGTTGATCTTTGCATTGTTCTTCATTAAAAGGTCTGAGGGAATTACTAGTTGGTCAATACTACTGTCTTGAGATAGGCTTTGGTAAATTATTGTCCTTGGCTTGGATATAACCTCATGCAATCTTTTATTCTGGTCCATCTTCAAGTCATTATAAAGACTTTCATTGTTCATCCCATGCTTTTCAATCAACTCCAGAATGATTGACAGCTCAGTAAATCTCAGTTTCTCTAGAGTTTGAAAAGCTAGGTGCCACAAGCAGTTGTCCTTGCACACCATGATTATCTCTCTTAGATGGACATCATTGATTTTCCTTACTGCCACTGTGAAATACTTGATGCTTTCCTTGATCTTCTGTCTGTACATCCTTGCATCTCCTTGAGCACTGCTGTAGATGGCTTTCAGAAACTCCAGAAAGGCCTCATTATGATAGATGTTTGAGTTGGCAACTTCCTGTAGCTTGGCCTCTGTGATTATATCAGCTTTGACAGGTTTAGCATTGGAAGTAGGTTGAGTAGGTTGAGGATTTGAGATATCTTTAGGCATTGTTGATGGATAGTAGGTGGTTGAGATTGTGCTCTTCTGATCTTCTGCACTTATGACCTCTACAGGGGGAAGAATGATTGGCTTTATGGTTTCTTCAATGAGTATGCCCTTGCCCTTATGCTTTGACTGCTTGGCAGGTACTCCCCCTCTTTGTGTCAGAATGACCTCCTTTTGTTTCTCCCCCTTAGGCTTGGGATCAGACAAGATGACTTGAGCTTCCCCAGGGATAGGCAGGTTCATTTGTTTCATCATGGAAGTCAGCATCTGTTGTTGCACCAGCAGGATATTGGAGGTGTTGTTGCCTTGGTCATCCAGTTTGTCATTGAGCTGTTTTAGAGAGTTGGCAAGCTCCTTGTTTTCATCTTTCAGAGAGGCCACTTCTCTTTCAAGACCATCCACCTTTGAGAATAGCTGTTGAGACTTGAAAGAATTGAGAGATTGCTCCTTGAGCTTGGCAAAGTCAAATTTGGAGATGTTTGACAGAGGGACCTCATCCACCAATTTGTCACCATACTGATTCTTCCAAATTACATTCAGCATTGCATTTGAGTTGATATTGGCCTTGACTTGATTTTCCAGGGTTGTAGCCAGCTTCCTGATGTTGTCTGTGACCATGGCCAGAGAGAGGTCCATCATGCTTACAGTAGAGTTTGTCTTCTGGATTTCTTTAAGGATGCCTTCCACCTTGGGAAAATCAGAGAGATATGAATTTCTGAGCTGAGTGAGGGATCTGTCTGTCGCCTCCTGGATAGAAGAAATCTCTAATTGAAGCCCTTTCCCAAGATAGTGCAGAGCCTTTAATTGATTCCTGTAGACATCATTAACAGCATCATAGATGGCAGCAGGAGAGAGATCCTTTGCATTGGAGCCCAGAGAAGTTAGGTATTCTTCTCTTAGAAAAGCTAGGGCATCCTTGAGCTTGAGAGTCCTCTTAGCATCCAACCAGGCATCCACATTTCCCTCTGGTTCAGCTGCATCCACTATCTTCTCCTGCTGAGCTTCAACATCCTCCTTGTGGCAGAGTAAAATGGCTTCATAATCAGCATTTGGGAGATTTGAGGTGAGGAGATGTTGAGCTATCTTTGAGAACTCATCAATCTGTGCCACATGGAGATCTTGTATGGCTTCTTCTGTCATTTTGGAAGGCACAGATGATGATCCTGAAGGCCTGTCATGGTGCACAGGCTTCAGCCATTCTGACATAGTGGCCTGAGCCAAGTGAGAGCTAGAGCTAGGCACTTCATGAGATGTAGGATTTTGAGTCTCCTCCAGCCTTGGAATGGCTGTAGGGTCTGATGTTGTCTCCATTGAAATGGGATGTGTTACAGCATCAGCCCTATTTGTCTGTGAAGACAGTTCCACATCCCTAAGGATGGGAGAATTTGGCATAGAGTCTCCAGTGAAAACTGGTGAATCCTCCATGTTTTTGTTGGTGTCATTAGGATATGCCCCAGCATGCATTCCCTGACCAACTAGATGTGGGTCCTGGGTGGTGAGCATAGTGTCATGCACCATGTCACTTGAAATTGGCTCAATCACATGAGAGAATTGTGATTGATCAAAGGCAAGATTGTCATTGGAATGACTCTCTTGTTCAGAAGAAATTTTTATGGAAGAATCTGAGAGAGAAGTGGGGTTTAGATTAGATTGTGGCAACTCCCCCTGAGAAATAGGAGGAGTTTCAACAGTGATGTGCTCTCCACTCTGTGTATGATCAGCCTTATCACTCCTAGGGTCAAGAGTGAGTTCTTGACCCTGTGCAGACTCTGTACAGGGTGCAGTGGGGAGACTGCTCTTTTCAATGCCAATGACCTGTTGAGAGGCCATGGACAGTAACAGGTGTACCCCTTTTTCCACATCTGAATCCTGTTGGGAGGATCCAGTGGTAGGTTTGGATTTGGATTTCTTACTTTGTCTGGTGAGAGGTGACTCAGGATTCTCACTAGCTATCTCTACATATTCATTTATCACTGCTAGGGCTCTCTTCTTTGACTTCTTTTTAGTAACACCAATCTTTTGAGAGATTGATGCACTTGGCTGCCTAACTTCTATGGTACTATTTACAGTGGGGTTGCTGGATGGGATGGGAAGGCTGGGGTTAGACTGTGTAGCTCCTTCAGTCTCAGCCTCCCCTGTCCAGGAAAGTGCATGGTATATTGGCTTATCAAGTGGATAAGACTCAAATGTGTCCTGCATATGCTTGGTCACACTTAGAATCACATCCACTTGATTCCTTGTGTCCAATGAGCCAAATAGAACTTTGGACATGGACTTGGAATAAGCCATTTTAGTTTTATCTATACCCTCTAATTCATGGACATTTGCATCAAGAAAATTTAAAATTACTTGAAGGAAACGAGGGTAAAAGATGTCATTACCTCTACCACGAACAGTCCTACCTAGCCTCTGAGCCAATTCTTTGAGAATTATGGCTCCCACATTGATCTCCTGGTTGTTGGCCAAGGAGTAGGCTAGCTTCACAGCAATGTGACTGATATGGTCCCATCCTGTCTTCCTGCAGAGAAACACCTTCTGGAGTGCGTCAAACAGAAATGACCACTCCCTTCTCACAAACTTCTTATTTAGCTTTCCAGTATCTATCTCTTCAGCATACCGAATGAAGGTCATGAAATCTACGATTTGAGCATCTGTAGCTTCTTGGTCATGACCCTCAACCTTAAACCCCAAAGCTTCATTGATTTCCCTTTCACCAAACTGAAAGTGTTTGCCTCCAATTGATCAACTAACCTCCTGGAATGAGGTTCCATCTTCCCTAGCCATTGTTGATACCAACGCCGTTCTCCAGAATCCTTCCAACACATCGACATACAAGGTAGGGTTCAGGGTTAGGGCTTGGCATAGGTAGGAAGTGTTCAAGAACCGGACAAAACACTTGTACCTTGGGTTAGCCTCAGCCTCAGAGGGAATGGTGAGAAGATTGGTTTCTTTGGGAATGGTTAAAGGGATTGAAGATGATACTGTTTGAGATTTGGGTGCCATTTCGAGAGAGAGAGTGAAGGAGAGAGTAGAGAATTTGTGCTTAGGTTTGAGAGTTTGAGAGCAATAGACAAGATGAAAAGTTGTGAACGGTTAGAAAAGGGTATTTATATGATAGAGACACTGCGATATGGAGTTATGAATTTGTACAGTCTATTTGTATGTCGCGAAGTCAAAAATGGCCTGTACCGCAAAGTCTTGCACAGTATATCGCATAGTCTCAGAAATGAACTATGTCGCAAAGTCCTCAAGATGAAAGGATCGGGGAGACTTTGCGATATAGTAGAAATACCCTGTCTAAAGCTCTCTTTTAGGAATATCAAGCAAATTGTCAGACTTTTATCATATTTTGAAATAAAATTAATTTAAATCAAAATTCTGTCAAATGTGGAGACTTGTCGATATAGTTATTCTAAGTCGTGAAGTCATAAAATGAACTATGTCGCAAACTCATGAAATGAACTATGTCGCGAAGTCTCACAATCTCAACAGTTTGCGATATAAGTCTGTTTGATTTGAACTGTGTCGTGAACTCTGAAAATCATCTATATCGAGATGTCTCAAAAGCTCACAACTTTACCAACAAATGTGATTTTGAAAAATATGCAGTAAAAATACTGAAATATTTATAAATCATATCTCAGCTAATTTTCACTCCAAAAAAAAATAGAGCATTTAAATACAGTGAAAATTTACTGCTGCAACAATTTACTGGCATACTTACTTAGAGCAACTAAATGAAGGATTAAGCATTCCAATTTCACTCACAAGTCTGTTGAAGACTGCTTCATTCAGAGGTTTAGTAAATATGTCAGCTAATTGTTTCTCAGTTGGAACATAAGAGACTTCTATGGTACCATTTGCAGCATGTTCCCTAATGAAATGGTACCTGATCTCAATGTGCTTTGTAGTAGAATGATTAACAGGATTGGCAACTATGGATATTGCACTAGTATTATCACACATTAGTGGAATGTGTTCTAACACTAGCCCATAATCCATGAGTTGATTTCTAATCCAAAGCAATTGAGCACAGCAACTTCCAGCAGCAATGTATTCAGCCTCAGCTGTGGATGTTGCTGTGGACTGTTGTTTCTTACTAAACCAGGACACTAACCTTTGACCTAGGAATTGACAGCTTCAAGAGGTGCTCTTCCTGTCAATTCTGCATCCAGCATAATCAGAATCTGTGTAACCAACCAGGTTGAACCCAGTGCCCTTTGGATACCATAGCCCAAGATTAGGAGTCCCCTTCAGATACTTGAAGATTCTTTTGATAGCCATCATGTGAGATTCCTTGGGATCAGACTGGAACCTTGCACAAAGGCATGTGGCAAACATGATGTCTGGCCTGCTAGCTGTGAGATAGAGTAAGGATCCAACCATTCCTCTATAGACCTTGATATCAACTCTCTTGCCTTTCTTGTCTTCATCCAGCTTGATTGCAGTAGACATAGGAGTTTTAGCTGGGGATGACTCTTCTAAACCATATTTCTTTAAAAGATCTTTGACATACTTAGATTGGTTTATAAAGATGCCATCCTCCCTTTGATGTACTTGCAGGCCTAGAAAGTAGGTTAACTCTCCCATCATACTCATCTCATATTTGCTTTGCATCAACTTAGAGAACCTTTCACAGAGTTTTTCATTTGAAGAGCCAAAGATGATATCATCCACATAGATTTGAACAAGAATGATATCATTTCCATGCTTCTTGAAGAATAGGGTTTTGTCAATTGTACCCCTGGTAAATTGATGCTCAAGAAGGAATTGAGATAGAGTTTCATACCAGGCTCTTGGTGCCTGTTTGAGTCCATAGAGTGCCTTGAGCAGTCTATACAAAAAGTTTGGGAAGTCTTCACTTTCAAAGCCAGGTGGTTGAGACACATAAACTTCTTCAGCAAGATCACCATTGAGAAATGCACTTTTCACATCCATTTGATACACCTTAAAATCTGAGTGAGCTGCAAAAGCCAGGAAGATTCTGATGGATTCCAGTCTAGCTACAGGTGCAAATGTCTCATCATAGTCAATGCCTTCCTGCTGACAGTATCCTTTGGCAACCAGTCTTGCTTTGTTTCTTATTACCACTCCTTCTTCATCCATTTTGTTTCTGAACACCCATTTGGTGTCAATAACATTCTTTCCTTTTGGAGGAGGTACTAGTTCCCATACTTTGTTTTTCTCAAATTGATTCAACTCTTCTTGCATGGCAACAATCCAATCAGAATTCTTCAAAGCTTCTTCAATTAATTTAGGTTCCTCTTGTGACAGAAAGCAGCTATACAGACATGTATTTAATGTTGCCCTTCTTGTTCTAACTCCCTCACTAGGATCTCCAATGATTTGATCCCTAGTGTGGGCTCTGTCCCATTTCCTTGTGTGCCCCTGTTCATTTCCTTGATCTGTTCCAAACTCATTTTGGTTGATAGGTGCATTCTCTTCTTCTCCCCCTGTGTTTGTGAACCCTTGCACAGGTGTTTGAAGAAGATTGTCAACTTCAAGGATTTCATTCTCTAGAACAGTTTGAACAGGGGGTTCATCTTCACTTTCAAAATCCTCAAGATAACCTTGATTCTCAAATCTCAATGGCACACTGTCTTGATCACTTGTTTTTAGTCCAGGAGTTTTCTTGTCATCAAAGGTAACATCCATGCTTTCCATGACTTTGTGTTGCTCAGGTACAAATACTCTGTATGCTGTCCTTTCCAGAGAATATCCAATGAAGATACCTTCAAATGCTTTTGCATCAAATTTTCCAACATGCTCAGAGGTATCTTTCATCACAAAGCACTTGCTTCCAAACACATGCAGGTGCTTGAAGGATGCTCTTTTTCCAGTCATTAATGAGTAAGGAGTTTTGCCAGACTTCTTATTGATTAATGTTCTATTTTGCACATAGCATGCTGTGTTAACAGCATCAGCCCAAAAGCTAGTGGGTAGCTTTGCATCCAGCAGCATTGTCCTTGCAGCTTCAATGAGAGTTCTATTCTTTCTCTCAACTACTCCATTTTTTTGAGGTGTTCTAGGAGCTGAGAATTGTTGAGAAATTCCTTTATCTTTGCAAAACTCATACAATGTTGAATTTCTGAACTCAGTCCCATTATCACTTCTCAAAGCAACTACAGAGGAACCAGTGCTTTGTGCTTCTTTATCAACTCTCTTGATATGCTCTATTATGACTTGGGGTGCTTCATCCTTGGAGAATAGGAATTCCACCCAAGTATATCTTGAATAGTCATCTACCATCACTAGAGCATATTTCTTTTTGGAGAGGGACATTACATTTACAGGGCCAAATAAGTCCATGTGAATTAGCTGCAGAGGTTTTGAGTTTGTATTGAGCAACTTGTTCTTGTGACTGGATCTTTTAATTTTTCCTTTCTGACAAGCTTCACATGCTCCATCTTGCACAAACTCCAAGGCAGGCAAATCCCTGATAAGTTCTCTCTTGGTTAGAGAGTTCATTGCCTGAACATTCAAGTGAGACAGCTTCTTGTGCCATAGCCAGAATTCCTCATTTGTGGCTTTAGTGTAGAAACAGCAGATTTCTCCCTTATCTGCAGCCTTGAGATTAGCTACAAACAAGCTTCCTTTCTTCACACCAGTTAGAACAACTTCACCACTTTCCCTTTTTGAGATTGAACAAAGGTCTTCATCAAATTCCACTTTGAAACCTCTGTTGGTGAATTGTCCAATACTCAAGAGATTATGCTTCAGTCCTTCAACAAATGCTACATCTTCAATAATGACATTTCCAGATTTAACACTGCCATATCCCATTGTATAACCAATGTTGTCATTTCCAAAGGTTACTGATGGGCCAGCCTTTTCCTCAAAATGTGATAGCAGGGCTATATCACCAGTCATGTGACTTGAGCATCCACTGTCCAAGATCCATATGACTCTTTTATTCCTGTTGCCCTGCATTCACAAAATGACTAAGTTGTTTTTGGTACCCACACTTGGTAGGGTCCAGTTGATTTAGAAACATTTTGATTAATAATTCTTCTGTCATAAATTGCATTTCTCATAGTAGGAGACTTCACTTTTTCTGTGGCTTTGGAGTTTACACTCTTAGGCTCACATGAAGTTTTCACCCTCTCAACCCTGATTGGGGACCCTGTCCTATGAGAATGCATATGTGTGTGTGATTCACCTGATTGTGCAGAGTCAAGTTTATGTTTAAGAGATAAACAGTTAGCAATCACAGTCACATAGCATGTCATGCAGTTTGGCTTACCACAGAAAGAATCATGACTAGAATTTATGCTAGCAGAATGGTTACTCAGGTTGTCAACTTCAACAATATCAGGCTTACTACACTTATGAGTCAAATGATTAACAGATAGGCATTTTTGACATTGTTTCCTGGGAGCATTTGGCACATAAGCATAGTTGTTTCCCTTGTTAACACCCACTTTACCATTTCTGTTTTGTTTCCTTTTCTTAACAACTTCTTTCTTTGCTTTAGGACTCTTGACAAGATTGTCTTTGGTCTCTTTCTGATTGACAAGTTCAGGAAAGGAAGAAGTGTTCTTAGCAGCCTCATCTTCTTCAAGTAGTTGTTGCTTGATGATCAGTAGTTCCTCATCAAACTCAACAGCACTCTTTCTGAAGATGGGCTGTTCAACACTTGACAGTATGGTTGGGGCATTTTTGTTTGTAAAAGTTTCCTTTCCTTTGCCCTTGACCTTCTTCCTTCCCTTGTCATTTTCATAGTCAAAACCAACTCCAACGTTGCAGTCTTCAGTGTGTTCCTTGTGATAGGTTTGAATAAGTTCAGAGGAGTTTTTGAAGCTTCTTAGTTTCAGTTCAGTTTCAGCAATTTGTTCCCTAAGGGCTTTCTCTATCTGCTCAGCACAAATCACTTTGTTTTTAAGATACTCAACCTCCTTTTTTAAACCATCCAGGTTCACAGCCATTAACTCAAGTTTCTCATTCTTTTCTGTAAGCTCAACATTCTTAGCAGTTAGTCTATCAATTTCTTCATTAGCTACTAACATGCTAGTATGAATATTAAACATCTCAGTGCTCATATCTTCAACAGTTTGCTTATATTGAAGGGGAGTCATATCAAGAGAAGTAAGAATGGGTACCTGACTTGAATCACCATCATCAGAAAATGCCATCAAGGCATAGTTTGAGTACTCTTGTTCTTCTTCTTCATCAGAGTCATCCCAGCATTTTCCCTCAGCAATAAAAGCTTTGCCCTGTTGTTTCTTGAGTAGAGCCTCATACTTAGCTTCAAGCTCTAAGTATGCTTTGTCCTTCTTGACTTGTTTAGGCTTTTTGCACTCAGTGGCAAAATGCCCAAGTTCATTGCAGTTATAGCATCTTATTTTGGTCCTATCCACACTTCCTGTCTTGTATCCACCCTTAGCAGCACCAGCAATCCCTTTTCCTTTATTTAAGGTGTTTGAGCCACTAGATCCACCAGTGTTTCCAGTATTGAACTTGGACCTGAATGGCTGCTTTCTTTTAAACCTTATGTTAGGATACCTCCTAGCCATATAAGGAACAGATTTGTTTTCCATTTTGTCCAGTTCCTCCATGCTGTAAAACTCATCTTCCTCAGGCAAATCATAGACGACCTGGACCTCATCACCAGTGTCTTCAACTTCCAGTTCCTCAATCTTGACCTGACTGATTTTAAGAGAGTCCATTCTTTGACTTAGGTTGTCAGCAATAAGTGCACAGGAGGTATTAGCCACTAATCCTTGTTTTGCTTGAATAGATCTCTTTTGAAACAGCTCCAACTCATATGTCTTCAAAACACCATATAACACATCAAAACCAATCTTTGTTAGATCTCTTTCTTTTAGGGAAGAGATTCTTGGTTCCAAGTGATCTGGAAGAGTTAGTAGAAACTTCATATTGAGCTCTTCTGTTTCATAGTGTTTGTCATAGAGTTTGAGCTCGTTTATCAGCTTGTTGAATCTCTCAAACACTTCTGTGATTCCCTCTTTTGGCTGAGCCATGAAGGCTTCATATTGTGAAACAAGAATCTGCTTCTTGTTCTTTCTTACTTCAGTAGTTCCTTCACAGAGCACTTCTATAAGATCCCACATCTTCTTGGCACTAGTACAATGAGCAACAGTGCCATACATGTTGAAGTCCATAGATTCACAAATGATAAGTTGAAGATGTCCATCCAGTGCTACTTTTTCTTTTTCAAGATCAGTGTATTTTGAGGGATCTTTGGGCACATGTTTAGCTGGTACAATCTCAGTGCCATTGGTTGTTTCACCAATCTCGATCATTGGAATGAAGGGACCATGCTTTAGAATATCTAAATACATGGGGTTAGAAGCTTTGATGAAAAGCAACATCTTCTTTTTCCATAAACTGTAGTGCTCCTTGTTAAAGGGGGGAATCTTGATACTGCTTAGTTTCTGTGAACTCATTCTTGATATTTTCCTGTTTGTACGTTAACAGCCTACGCTCTGATACCACTTGTTAGAAATGAATACTACTAGAAACTAGACAGAGGGGGGGGTGAATGGATAGTTTGATATATTTTTCGATTCTTGAAAACTAAGTAACAGACTGTATATGATTATGATATGTAATATGCAGAAAGTAAATAACACACACAATCACTTTAATCTACTTTGTATAAGCAAATTAAATACTACAGCTTTCCAAGAAATTCACAATAGAATTTCTGGCTTCTAAACAAGAACAGTTTGAACTTGCTTGCTTACAGAGAAAAGAACTTAGCAAATAACTATATGTATCTCTCTTACAGCTAACAATAGGATGTGCATGATATATATAAGCCCTATACAAACTAGTGCACACACCTATTTTTACACAGTTACCCCTTGCTGAAAGTCCAACTTGTCCTGCCATAAGACGTTAACTGTGTCAGGAAGGACCACCTGCTTTTCGGAGTCTTTCCCGTTTCTGTAGCTGCTTGTCTCTTATCTTTCTCTCCAAGTTTAGCTGTAGATTTGCCATCTGTTCTTTGGACCACCTTGCCAGAACAAATGCTTCAGTATTTGTCTCTTTTGATTCTTGATTCTGTACCTTGATTTGTCTTGTTGTAAACGGCTAAGTGTTGATATCGTGAACTCCACTTCATTCCTGACTTCGCGATCTCACTTGTGAGGACTTCGCGATATAGCCTTTGAAGACTTTGCGACATAGGTCATTTGAAGACTATGCGACATAGGTCATGTGAAGACTATGCGACATAGGTCATTTGAAGACTATGCGACATAGGGCTTCTGAGGACTTCACGATCTAGGCTTCTTTGACTTTGCTGACTTCAACACTTCACGACATGTGTCTTGAGGACTTCTCGACATAGTACAAAATGGACTATGCGATATAGTACTTCACGACATGGATATTGGTGACTTCACGACATAGCTTTCTTCTGACTTTGCTATATAATGCCTTAGACAAATTTCTGCAACTTATTTCTTCATAGCCTTATTTATCTCTATCCTGCTGCATGAACACTTCTGAACTTCTACCAGGACAATTATTCAATGGCCTATATACAATCTAGATGCAAGAAACTTTACTAAGCTCATTATAACTTTGAGCATACATGATCAAGCTAATGTTCATGAGAACAAGACAAGTACATTTAGAGACCTATACTATATCCCAGTGATAGAACTCACTAGGTCATGTAATGTGACATAGTCACATAGTGTAGGCTTGTTAATAGTGGTATTCAGACATGTCTTGAGCCTAACAGCAAGGTATTCCGTGGTACATATAGTTGATAAACTGGTAAAATAAGTTGTTTGCGCTCTATGTATAATGTTTTAGGAGTTGCTGATTTGAAGACTTATCATATGTTGCCGTTCACATATGATGGTGTGGGCATGGTTAATGTATCTGTATTTGATGAAAACATGTTTGAGGTTGTCTTTCCTGGATCACCTACGGATATCAGTAATATTGCTATATTGAACTGTAAATGTTCATTCACTTATTTAGTTATATGAAAGTTATGCTTTGTTTTCTTACTGTCCTAGTTTATTTAGTTCTTTGTGCATTTTTTTGGTTTTGTATAGATGAGACTTCCGAAGCATTTGACATAGCTTCTGAATTTGAGATTACAATCCAACCATTCCATATGTTAAACTACTGTTATGGTGTGGTAAGTAGTAATTTCAATAACATAATTTCATAAAATTGTTATATAATAAGCATAAGTCATTACTAATCATTTTTTACAAATTTTTAAGGATATTTCTACTGAGTATAAAGACTTATGTGACATGTGAGACAGAACTTATCACATTCATGTATACTCGGGAGATTCTTCTTGGACCCTTGAAGTTAGGAAGAGACCTGACTGGAAGCGTACAATGATTCATGATGGTTGGCTTGAATTTAGAGATAGTTTGGGACTAAATATTGAGGATACATGTCTCTTCGAGTGCTTTACGGATTCGTACAATCATTTCAGTGTCCGTGTCATCAAAAAATAGCTGAATGATCTTTAGAAATGTTCTCTCTACTCAAGTATGTACAGCTTATTATTCTGCTTAGGTTGAACATTTTGCTCAAGTTATCGTAGTACGCTATTATTTTATGTTTGGTGACTTTTCGCTGAAGTTTGAAGTTTGATTATGCCGAAGTATGTTTAACTTTATTTAGTTTATGTAGCACATGCTTCTAAATATTTGTTCATGCCTGAAGTTATCATGTAATGGATTGAAATCCGTATTGTTTTAAGTTTTGTACTCTATTGTTTTTTGTTTTTGATTTTCATATATCATTATGTGGCATGCTATATGGTTATATGTTATGATATTTGAGAAACTACTTAAAAAAATGTAAAACTGAATTAAGTAATGTCAAAGGAATGCATTGGAAATCTTAGGATTACATAGATGAAAATTAGATTTGTTAGGTCCCGATAAGTTTGTAGAAGGGGTGTTGAATACAAACTATACCGTTTTATCAAATTTGTTCGTTTTAAGATTCAACAATCCAAGAACAAATTATTGCGGAATAAACTGAAACAATATTCAAGTTAAATATAACTTATATTAAACTTGAAGGGTGTTACAATTTTGAGTACAGATTACAGAGTTCTTGATAAAACAAATCTAGAATAAATTCAACATGAATTTATCTATTTTTGTAATAAAAAGGATCAAATACTAAAAAGTAGTTCGATATAATTTCTAGGGATTATGATCCGCTAGATTATCAAAGTAGTACAAGTGAACTAATTCCAAAGGATTAAATGTTACAAAGAGTTCAAGAATTAATTCCACTTTGAATTTGCTCGGACAGTTGAAGGAATTAAATGGCAGAAGTAAATGAAAGATGGAATGTTATTGAGCTTCTGTCTTGATTGCTTTTCAATTCTTTCTGTCTGTTTTTCCTGTATATCATTCTGTCCACTTGCGTTTTCTTTTATAAGCACACTTCCTTTTTGAACTAGGAAGACTTAGCCAGAAATGCCTTGGAAGACATTCAGGAAGACTTCCAAACCAAATGGAAGACATTCGGGAAGATTAAGAAATCAACTAATAAGATTTAGAAAATGCCTAGGAAGACAATCGGGAAGATTTACCCTTGACAGTCTTCTTAGTATATTTTCTAAGTCTTCTTAGTTATGTTTTCATTTTAATTTAAATAACCATTTAAATAATTTAAGTATTAAATTAATTCTTAATAGAATCAATTTAATAAATAAATTACTTAGCAGAATTAATTATTTAGAAGAGAATAAATACAATTCCTTGACTTCAGAAGAAATTCTTGAACCACTGAAATTAGAAGAAGAGATAACACTGTAGAACGTTGACACTCAATGTAATGTCTGATTCATGAGTAACTAACGACAATGTATGTTCTTCATCTGTTTGACTTTAAGTTGTAGTCCATTTTCTTTTCCCTTTTCTTAAAACATCGTGTAAAGCATAATGTAACATAAGATTTAAAAGAGATAACTACAACTCAACAAAGGACAAGACAAACAATAATATTAACAGAAGCACATGAATCCAGAATCAAAGAAGAAAAGGTAAACTCAAAAAATCAAAATACGGTATGTATTCTTGAAGTCCGTAAACAGGTCACGGAAAGAAGTTCATGAAAATGTTCAAGCCTCAGTGACAGCAAAAGAAACAAGACTTTCAAGATGACAGAAGTATGTGAATGATTTAGAGTTAAGTACCACAGGACTCCAGTGATTTAAATGAAGCAACCAAAACGACAAAGGACTTATCAGTAGCATTGAATTGAAGACATAAAAGAAGAATTGATCAAGTGTTATTCATCTGTGAACCAGACCAGTTGCACTAGTTGACGGCACTTAAAAAGATCAAGTTGTTTTATCGTCTCAGAAGAAATTGCTACAGTCTAAAACTGAAACACCCTGGAGTACAGAAGCTTTTCTAAAAAGGTCAAGGACAAGAAAAGATTTCGATGGTTTTTCTATTTAGAAAACCATTGAATGAAAGATAAAGGAAACTAAAATAAGTTAATGTTTCATTCGATAGTTTTTATTAAAAACCATCGAATGGAATATTAACTTTATTCATTCGATAGTTTTCAATTTAGAAAGCAGGTGGAAGATGTGACTTTGTTGTCAGGTTGATGAAGATCCAACAGCCAAGAATATTCATTACTTTTGGTTTGATGGTTTTTATAAAAGAAGACTACAATTAATACAGAGTGAAGATAGTGTCTTCTTCAATAATGAAGGCAGAACGCAGAGACATTACTAAGAGAGAAGCTTGAGCCGGAGAAAATTATCATAGAAATTAATAGTGCTCAGAATTCTATTAGTGTAATGGATTTGTGTAACCTTAAACTCATTGAAGCTAATCTACGGATTAGAAATTGTAGCACCCCTCGAGGTTTATATTTATAAAAAGATATATTCCCCGAATCTTGGTTTGGTTTGGTGTGTTTGATTTCGTTATAGAACTGAATGAATTATCCGCGAACGAAATTGAATTATTTGTGAGTATCGTATTCAACCCCCCTTCTACGATACTTTGGACCTAACAATTGGTATCAGAGCTGCTTGATTGACGTACAAATCAGATCCGGTGAATGAGACCAAAATCAAACGTAGCGTGAAAATTCGAAGAAAATTTTTTAACTTTCAAAAAATTTCATTTAATTGGAATTTCTTGAATTTTAAACAATTTGAAATTTTCAGAAACCATGAGTGCTCCAAAGACAACCGCTGGTATTAAAGTTCCCCCGTTTACTAGAGATGATTTCGGTTTGTGGAAGATGAAGATGTTGTTATTTATCAAGGCATCTAATCCGTTGTATATTGGCATATTAGAGAACATACCGTTTGTACCAATGAAACCAGTTAGTGAATCTACAGCTCCTGATGGTAGCAGGATTCCTCAAGGCACCCAACCTAAGGATATTACTGAGTATACAGATTCTGACAAAGAACTGATTCGATTGGACACAAGTTTGATGTTGATTTTAGCAGACTCCGCAGACAAAGAAATGAGCTATCAGTTGATGAACTGTACAAGAGGGAAACATATGTGGGATACCATTAACTTGATAATGGAAGGAACTGAAGACGTGCAGGAAAACAGATTGGACATCCTGACTTCTCAGTACGAAGCTTTTAGGTCTCTTCCAGGAGAAAGTATAACTTAGGTCTTTGAGAAATATACTAAGCTTCTAAATGAATTGGCAATGAAAGGGAAGACCTATCCACTGAGAGAAACCAACAGGAAGTTCATGATGACGCTGCCCCATCATGTAGAACACAAGTCCTCATCCATAAGGGAAATAATTGACTTCACAAAGATGTCATTAGAGATGATCTATGGCAAGTTGAAGACTTATGAGATGGAGCAAGAACAACGAGTGATAATCTACGGACCAGGGACAGTGGATAACAAGCACAATGAACTTGTGAGATCAGCAACACTTGTAGTGGATGAACCAACAACTTCTGATATTCAGGTTCAAACCCCTAGAGCTGGAAAGGAGGTGATCATAGAAGCTGAGATGGATTCTGTGAATCTGGGTGTTGATGAAAGTGATTACTACACCCTAGAAGAGCTTGAGCAAATGGAAGACAAAACCATGGCGTACTTAGCTGTAAAGTTTAGTCATATTCGTTTCAAGAGAAACCCTAAGTACAAGTTCAAGGGCTCAACCAACAGATTCCAGAAGAGCAAGTATGCACCTAGTACAGGCTTTAAGGGAGGCTACAAGACTGGCATGATTGATATAAGCAAATCAAGATGCTACAACTGCAATGAGTTAGGGCATTTCGCCACTGAATGCCGGAAGCCTCGTCAAGCAAGAGACATGAAAGATGTCTATGTAAAGAAAGACTAATATGAGGATTTGAAGAAAAAGAATGCCAAGCTGAAACAGCAACTGGAGGCATTGTCTGGAAAGCAGAAAGGGAAGGCTTATATAGCAGAGGGAAAACACTGGGATGATACTGATTCAGATGAAGAGGATGAATATGTAAATGTTGCCCTAATGGCTGACTCTTCAGAGGAATCACCACAATCATCTCAGGTACCTATCTTAACTACAATTGATATGTCTAACTCTGAGTACAAGAAAACTGTGCAAGATCTAAGTGTAGAATTGTTTAATGTACACACAAGCATGCTAGCATCTGAAATGGAGAATGCTAAACTAGTTCTTAAGATTAAAAATCTAGAATCTAAAAATGAAGAACTAGAGATTGTAGCTGTCACATTAGAAGATCTTAAGCAAAAGAATGCGTACTTAGAGAACAAGGTCAAGTGTAATGATGAGATAGAGACTATCCTCAGGAAGCAGATTTCAGACTTAGATTTGAAGCTGAATGCTTTTAAGAATTCCGCCCTGATTGCTAAGGAGATCATTGATACTCAAACCTAGGGTAATAAAACTTCTATAGGACTTGACTATTCCAAAAAGGCTGGGAAAAGGACTCTGGAATTTCCTGTGACATCTTCTGTTGTCAAGAAGGATATTCCACATATTCTTAAGAATGTGGTCAGTCCAGTCTTTGTCAATCCCTTATCGGAACCTTTTCATGAGGATGACCTTTACATAAGACAAGAATTGCTTGATGAGGATTTATTGAAGGAAAAAGAGGTAAAGACTAGGTTGCCTAAGAATTCAGTAAAAACTGTTATACCTAAAACTGATGTAAATGACTTAGTTAGTAATGCTAAAAAGAACAGGAATGGGAAGAAGAAGATTGTTAATCAGGAAATGGTTCCATATTCTCCCATTGCATCTAGGAAGTTGTGCACTATTTGTAATTCTGCTGGACACCTTACACATGCATGTAAAAAGGTTAAAGTAGAAACTGTTAATCCTTCTGAAATGCATAACATGTCTGACATGCCTGATCTTCATGAACCCTGTGGAAAGAAAGAGTGTTTGCTATGTAAGTACAACATCATGCATGCTTATTTTAATTTGATGAATGATAGTAGCAAAAGCACTGTTAATGTTAAATCCACAGACACTATGAATATCAAACAGGGTAAGACTAAATTGAATGTTACTCCTGTTAAAGTATCTAAACCTTCAGGACCCAAACTATTTTGGGTACAAAAGTCCGCTTAATCAATCTGTGATTGCAGGGTAAGGTTTAAAGCTCAAAGGTTGTGTGGATTATGGATAGTGGTTGTTCTAGACACATGACAGGTGAAGAGTCCCTGCTTACAGAGGTGGTTAAGAAGACCGGCCCAATTGTAACCTTTGGAGATGACAGCAAAGGATTCACTACGGGATATGGTAAATTGAAAGCTGGAAATGTCATCATTGAAAACATCTCTCTTGTTGAAGGATTGAAGCACAATCTTCTAAGTATCAGTCAGTTCTGTGATAAAGGCTACAGTGTAGATTTCAGAAAGGACAAGTGCTTGATCACTAACAGGAAGGATGAGAAGCTTACTCTACTGGGAGTGAGAAAAGGAAATTTGTTTATAGCTGACTTAAGTTCTACCAGTGAAGGAGAAGTTACATGTTTCTATGGAAAGGCATCTTCAGAACAAAGTTGGCTATGGCACAAGAAGCTTTCACATTTGAACTTCAAAACTATGAACTCTTTGGTAAAGAGAGAGTTAGTGAGAGGGTTGCCCCTGATGGAATTCAATCAGGAGGGACTATGTGAAGCATGTGAAAAAGGGAAGTCGAAGAAAGCATCACATAGAAGCAAAGGAATGACAAACATTGCTGAACCATTACAGCTGATTCATATGGATTTATTTGGTCCAGTCAATGTTATGTCACTTTCAAGAAAAAGATATGCATTGGTGATGGTGGATGACTACTCCAAGTACACGTGGGTGTTGTTCATACAATCAAAGGATGAAGCAACACAACTAATCATTGATCACATCAAGAAGATAGAAGTGGAAGCTAAGCTACCTGTGTGGACTATCAGATCAGACAACGGAACTAAATTCAAAAATGCAGTTCTTAATGATTTCTGCTCAGAGAAAGGAATATCAAGACAGTTTTCAGCACCAAGAACTCCTCAACAGAATGGAGTAGTGGAAAGGAAGAACATGACCTTGGTTGAAGCAGCAAGGACCATGTTAAGTGAATCAAAACTTCCCACTTACTTTTGGGCTGAAGTAGTGAATACATCTTACTACACTCAGAATCGTACCCTAATCAACAAAGATCATGAAAAGACTCTATATGAGTTAATGGCCAACAAGAAACCAACACTGAAGTACTTTCATGTGTTTGGTGCAAAGTGCTTTGTACTTAAAGATGGAGAACATCTTCGCAAGTTTGATGCCAAAGCAGTTGAAGGCATTTTTCTGGGCTATTCTCTGGAATCTAAGGCTTACAGGGTATATGTGATTGAAGATAAGAAGGTGTTGGAAATCTTTAATGTAACATTTGACGACACCAAAAGACCAGGCCTGCAAACTGGAGAGAACTCTGAATCCTTGGTATTTGAAAATCTATCAGGAGATCTCTCTGACAATGAAGAAGAACCTGAAGTTGTTACAGTTATTCATAATAATCATGATGATAATGATTCTGGACCAAGTGGTGATAGTGGTGGACATACTCAAACTACTACTGGATCCACTAGTCAATCAACAGGGTCAACAGATCATACCGTCAACAACTCAGGGGGAGCAGGAGAAGGATCAACTAGTCACACTCCACAACATCTAGAACAAGGAGAATCATCAAGATCGCATCTGCCAAGACAAAGGGTATGGAATAGAGATCATCCCTTTCACTTGATCATTGGTGATCCGGACACAGGAGTGAGAACTAGAAGAACATCACAAAATGAATGTCACTATTCCGGGTTTCTTTCAGAAACAGAACCTAAGAAAGTTGAAGATGCTCTAGATGATCCAGATTGGGTGATTGCTATGCAAGAGGAACTCAATCAGTTTGAAAGGCAGAAAGTTTGGAAGCTGGTACCCAGGCCTAGGGGAAAATTTGTTATTGGAACAAGATGGGTATTCAGAAATAAGTTGGACGAAGATGGCATTGTAACGAGAAACAAAGCCAGACTGGTTGCTAAAGGTTACTCTCAAGAAGAGGGTATAGATTATGATGAAACCTATGCACCAGTAGCAAGACTTGAGGCCATCAGAATGTTTCTGGCATTCGCAGCACATTCCAATTACAAGGTATATCAGATGGATGTGAAGAGTGCTTTTCTGAACGGGGAGTTAGAAGAAGAAGTGTATGTGGAACAACCTCCAGGTTTTGAGGATTCAAAACTGGAAGACTTTTTGTACTTTCTATTCAAAGCTCTCTACGGACTCAAACAAGCTCCAAGGACATGGTATGACACTCTCTCTGAATTCTTACTTGAAAATGATTTTACAAGAGGTGTTGTAGACAAGACTCTCTTTTACAAAAATCACAAAAATGATTTGAGATTGGTGCAAGTATATGTTGATGACATAATATTTGGTTCTACTAATGATGATCTATGCAAGAGATTTGCTAAGTTAATGCAGAGTCGTTATGAAATGAGCATGATGGGTGAATTGTCATTCTTTCTTGGACTGCAAGTATACCAAAGACAAGATGGTATATTCATTTGTTAGTCCAAGTACATCAAAGATCTTCTTAAGAAGTATCAAATGGAAGACTCATCTACAGCAAAGACTCCGATGCCAATTGCCACTAAGCTTGATAAGGATGAAACTGGTAAGAAGGTTGACACCACAGGCTACAGAGGTATGATAGGCTCATTACTTTATCTCACTGCAAGTAGACCAGATATAATGTTTGCAATATGCTTGTGTGCTAGGTTTCAGTCTGATCCTAAAGAATCTCATCTAATATCTGTTAAGCGAATATTTAGATATCTTAAGGGGACCCCAAATCTTGGAATTTGGTACCCTAAAGATACATGATTTGATCTTATTGGATACACAGACTCTGATTTTGCAGGTTGTAAGATTGATCGGAAAAGTACTTCAGGAATCTGTCAGTTTCTTGGAAGAAGGTTAGTTTCCTGGTATAGCAAGAAGCAGCATTCAGTGTCCACATCAACAGCTGAGGCTGAATACATTGCTGCTGGTAGCTGCTGTGCTCAGATTTTGTGGATGAGAAACCAACTCCGTGACTATGGACTTTTGTTGACAAAGATTCCAATATTTTGCGACAACACAAGTGCCATAGCAATCTCTAACAACCCAGTGCAACACTCGAGGACGAAGCACATCGACATCAGGTATCATTTTATCCGAGAGCATGTCATGAATGGAACTGTGGAGTTACATTTTGTACCCACAGAGGAACAAATTGCAGACATCTTTACTAAACCACTTGATGAATCCACTTTTTCAAAGCTGGTTGGTGAACTTGGGATGTTAAATCTTTCTAATTGATTTTGATTAGAAGTCAGTAACTGTAGATAGTCCTAGTAAATACATGAGTTTAAAAATTTCTATATCCTTAGGACTCGTGAATTTATTTTCTGGAGCAATTCTCGTAGTTAGGATTATTGTACTAATTTTATGTCATAATTATGGATGATATATCTTCTGGCATTTAATTGGTTATTAATTCTAAAAATTATTTAGGTGCTAATATTTGTTCTAAATACTTAAGCATCTATTTAATTTGAATTAATTTACTTTGTTTTTAACATTGTAGATTAATGCAGCATAATTTATTGGATTTTAATTAATTAATATCATTTAATGATATTTAGTTGATTTTATTCTAAGAAAATTTTGAATTTTCGGTTGACAATTGATTTTGGTAAATTTGAAAAAATTTATTCAAAATAAAACTTGACAGGAAATACAAAAAGTCTGAATTTTAAAACATGAACATGTTTTAAAATTTGGACAGAAGCAAAAAATATCGAATTTTAGAAAATTCGATAGTTTTTCTAAGTACTAAATAAAAACCATCGAAGTCAAAATTCGATAGTTTTTAAATAGGGAAAGAAAAACCATCGTAAATAATTCTCGATAGTTTTTTAGGAAAATCTTAAAATATATCGAAGTGAATTTAATTAATTCTATATTTGAATTCTCGATAGATTTTGAAATTAAGAAGAAAAAGTATCGAAGTGAATTTAATCTATTCAATATTTAAATTCTCGATATTTTTCTCATAAAATGTGTTCGATAGTTTTTGGAAGAAAACAGAACAAACTTCGATAGTTTTTTCAGAAAAGTGTTTTAAATTCCAATTTAAAAACACTTCGATAGTTTTTCAAAAACCATCGAAGTGCAGATGACTCTTTTGCCCCTCTGAAAATCTATCGGTAGTACATTTTAAATCCATCGAAACCTGTATTGACAACTTTGCCCCTGACAGTTTCAAAAGTATTTAAATGGTCCTTAGCTGTTCTCTTTACAATTTACAGATCTAAGAAGCTAAAAGCCATTTACAATACTTACAAATAGATATAAACTATCAAGAACACCAATTCGATAGTTTCTTCATTTTATAACCGAGAAAACCTTGAAAACTTACTGTTTCTCACTGTTAATTCTATTTTAACAGTGAAAAACTTGATTTGTTTTGGTTTTAGTACATATTGTTGAAGAATCCATCGAACCAAAGTTGTGAACCTCACAGAAATTGTTAACAAGTACATATCTTAGAATTTGATTGTTTTTAAACAGTCGAGTTCTTCTGATCTAATTGGCTGGTTGGTATTAACAATTAGGGTTCTAGATTTTTGATTGTGTTCGAGGTTGTGTTTTTTAAGAAAAAGGGATAATTTTGTGATAAGGTTAATTAATTAGAAATAATTAAGTGAAAATTAATTTTGGTTTAAAATTTAAATTGTCTGGAAAGTGTGAAAATACAATGGCCGGAGAGTTTATTATTACCAAAACTAATCATGTCTCGTTTCAAAACTTGCAAGCCATTACGAACTTACAGTTTCGTGCATGGGCAGAGTTTTTGAATACACGTTCGTTAGTGGCATACGCCTTGAGTACTCCCGTAGTCCTTTGCATCGATCAATTGACTGCGTTGTACACATCCGCCACGGATACAAGTGAGAATAATGTAAGGTCCTTCAGTTTTGTTGTGCCAGGGGGCAGAACAATTAGGGTGACGGAACATGACTTTAACAGAATACTTCATTTTCCGACAGAAAACCATGTTCCGGATCCCACGACTGAGGAGATACATGCTTTCTTCACTCTCATTAGAAGTCAACAACCAAACTTCTTTGTGGGAGAGTTTCTTAAGCATTACCTGACAAAGCCATGAAACTTTTTCTTTCATACCCTAATCCATGTTTTTACTGCCAAGCTGAAAAATCTGCATGGTATTCCCTTATTCCTTCAAAAGATAGGGTTTGCCATTGCTACCAATAGGCATATTAACATAGGAAGGCTAGTGATTGATCAAGTCATTCTGTGCATGGGACCATTGGATGAAAGGACATGCATAGATGATGTGCTTTGTTTCTATCCTAGGTTCCTACAACTAATTCTCAATGATATCTTAACAGATGATGAATGGGAGACATTTGATGGCGAGGATACCATGGAGTGCATGAAGATGAAGAGCAATGCAATAACAGCTCTGATAAGAAAGACTCATCTTCCAGGGGTACCCACTGTTCTCACTGAATATCTAAGAACGGTGCCCCTACCACTTCTACCCCCAGGGGAACATGTAAATGAAGGTAACATTCCTGAACCTGAACTGGCTCCTGAACCACAACCAATGGATGTTGATCCAGAGCCCTCAGTGGCCATCACTGACCATGAGATTGCAAACCCACAATCTCTAACCACGGTCGAAGAGCCTTTGGAAGAGCCAAATGAAACCATAAACGAACCTCCTTCCCCTACTATACCCAACATTCAGACATCCGTGAGTGTAGAGGGATAGTGCCATAGCAGCACCACATAAGGAGATACACCCTTCAACAGCAGCTCTGCCTACCTCTAAAAGGAGAAAAACAGAAACTGAGGCAACTGTTGATACTTTATTTCAAACTTCCAAAGTGCCCTTTATTGATTTTTCTGATGCTGATTGGGCTACATTAACTAAAGCAATATCTGAACCCATAGCTCAATCAAGCAAGGAGGAATTGACGGAAGCAACTGGTGTTCCGACCATATTACGGTCAGGTTCACTGGTTGAAGGTTCTAAGAACCAAGGGTCTTCACAGACGTCGAGAGAAGGCTCTGACCTAAATGCAAAATCTAAAGGGTCATTGCCTAGCTCCCCAGATGGAACATATCTGGATCCTGCGGGTAAAGGGTCTGACGTAGGTGCAGATCGGCAACTCGGTAACAATGAATCAATTACTATTGAGGAGTTAACTGAGTTGCAGTCTTCATAGACTCAAGGGGAAGGTTCAGGATCTCTACTGATAATAGACCCTATTTCTAAACCCCTAGAGATTCAAACTCTAGATCCTTCAAAGGATATATCATCTACGGATGATCAGCAACTTGGTTTAACCAAGGACGGGGACTTGCGAAGCCCCATTGCACCACCGGTGACCTCCTTAAGGACGACTACGGTGTTTTCTTCTGCAGGTACAACTAGAAAAACAGGATTGAGTGAAACAAAAACACATACATACACCTGGCCTGAGTGGGAAAGGAAAAATGAGTGAAACACCGACCGAAACGTTGAGTGTACACCCAGAGCCAAATGTGAGGAGTGACACCCTAACCCTGCCAAACATTGATGATCAGCTATTGCCTACAGAACGAGAGTTCCATGTTCAATCAACACTCAAGGAAATGACAGTTCGTGATAAAGAAGGAAATCCATTATTCAAGGTTCCACTGCGACCTTCCTTTGACCAAGGGATCTCCTCTAGTCAAGGCAATGCTTCTTTAAAGACTATTCAAGAGAAGGTTGACTTGGCTGCAGCTGATTCCAGAAGAACATTCAGGGTCATTGGCAGCGCATCTGGCACTATAACATGTACTAAGCAGGCAGTGGACTCCTTGAAGAAGGAAGCAATGGAGGAACTGGTCGAATTGAGGACAGACGTCAAGGAATTAAAAGATGGATTCATGAATGAAGTGTTTGCTTTGTCGCAAGGACAGGAAGCTTTAAGAGAAGACGTTCTGGTTATCCGGGATGGTCAAGCACGGGTAAAAGATGCAATGAACACACTTTCAAGAGTCGAGTCTAAACTGACCAAGAGACTGGATCATATGGAAAAGACTACCAACTCAAGATCGGATAACATTGACATGACGCTAGCTTCTATGAATGATATGAATAAGCAGATTATGGATTTCTTGGACAACCAAAGTGACGGGGTACAGTCAATCTGGACTATGCTAAGGAACCAACAAACTGGACAACCTGGACCTTCAAATAAACAACCTGATCCTTCTACTACCTTTTATGCTGAGGATGCTTTTGTCGAGGATTCCTCAACTAAGGGGGAGAAAGTTGGAGATGGGGAGAAAGGTCTGGATGGATGGGGAGTTTGGGAAACGGTTGAAGCTATTCCAGTTAGACAGTACTGGATTGAGGACATGGTACAAGAAGAGGAAAGTGAAGAGGAATTTGAGTTCATGCAAGAGCAACCGATTCAGGAGGAGCATGAGCCATATTATCCAGAGCCTGTTGAATATCCAATCTGGGAGGATAATATGGAAGAAGAAGCAAATTCTCTGTCATAAGAAGAAGAAGCTGCCTTGGAAGTGGTGAGAGCTCAAAGAGCTGCAATAGATGCCAGGCAAGCTGAGAAAGAGAAACAACAAGCAGTTCTGCGAAGTGAAAAACTAAAGAGGTTCAAGATGTATAGTGAAGTGAGGAAGAAGAAGATGATGGATCTGGAAAAGAAAGAAGGAAGTGACTGGGAGATGGCTTATAAAACCTTTTGCGGAGTTGAAGATAGATTAGAAGTCAACGACAATGCTGAGGTGGAGGTTATCATTCAGAACATAAGAAGTGCCAATATTGAAGATCAGACCTACTTCATAGCATTGAGAAACTCTATGATCTTTCTGAAAGCTGGGGTTAAAGCAAACGGTGCCTGGAACATATTGATCAATTTTCTTGAGAAAGGTACCTTTGTGATTTCCACTAAGCTTTTTGAACAGAGGACATACACAGAATTGCAGGTTATGCTCATCAAGATACAAAGGACTACAAGGCTAAATGAACTGCTCCGTGAGCATGTTAAAGAGATCTTGATGAAAGTCGGTCCAGAGATTACTGAAGATCCTCCAATGGTTAGATTCATGACGAATGACTTGTTCAGAATCTGCTACTTGGCTAAGGATAAACTGAGAGATTATCCAAGTAATTATCTGATATCAGTTGAGAAGTATCTTAGATCCACTGGATTCTCATCAACGGAGAAGGACAAAGCAGCAGACACTCTGAGAAGATTTCTAATGGAGAATGTTCCTTACTATAGGAAGAGAGTGGAAAGAGGATTGGAAGTGCATCCCAGACTACCAAACATGCCAAAGCTAAACAAGAAAGATGTTAACATTGCATGGTTGTGGGCTGGAGTGGGACAAGAGGTAGAGTACATTGGAAGACACATCCAAGGAGCAATCCTTAAACCTGGAGAACCACTGCACTATCCTTCTGTGATTGATTATCAAGCTGCTAACTCCAATCCAATGATTGAAGAAGGTGAGATCGAAATGGACTGAACAACAAAAGCAAAGAACAAAAGAACTATCAGCTCAGACTAGAGGAGCAACTTCTATGTATAAAGTTTTATTGTTTTTTGATTTATGAAATCTGGAAATGTATATATATCTGATCCAGAATGCATTTAATATTATTAAGCTGTCTTACTTTAATTAGTTTAATGTTTCCTTAGTTAGTTGAGTTATCCTCGAAGTATTTGCTTGTCGAACTCTATCCAATCAAATAGGGGGAGATTGTAAAGCATAATGTAACATAAGATGTAAAAGAGATAACTACAACTCAACAAAGGACAAGACAGACAATAATATTAACAGAAGCACAGGAATCCAGAATCAAAGAAGAAAAGGTAAACTCAAAAAATCAAAATACGGTATGTATTCTTGAAGTCCGTAAACAGGTCACGGAAAGAAGTTCATGAAAATGTTCAAGCCTCAATGACAGCAAAAGAAACAAGACTTTCAAGATGACAGAAGTATGTGAATGATTTAGAGTTAATTACCACAGGATTCCAGTGATTTAAATGAAGCAACCAGAACGACAAAGGACTTATCAGCAGCATTGAATTGAAGACATAGAAGAAGAATTGATCAAGTGTTATTCATCTGTGAACCAGACCAGTTGCACTAGTTGACGACACTTAAAAAGATCAAGTTGTTTTATCGTCTCAGAAGAAATTGATACAGTCTAAAACTGAAACACCCTGGAGTACATAAGCTTTTCTAAAAAGGTCAAGGACAAGAAAAGATTTCGATGGTTTTTCTATTTAGAAAGCCATCGAATGAAAGATAAAGGAAACTAAAATAAGTTAATGTTTTATTCGATAGTTTTTATTAAAAACCATCGAATGGAATATTAACTTTATTCATTCGATAGTTTTCAATTTATAAAGCAGGTGGAAGATGTGACTTTGTTGTCAGGTTGATGAAGATCCAACGGCCAAGAATATTCATTACTTTTGGTTCGATGGTTTTTCTAAAAGAAGACTACAATTAATACAGAGTGAAGATAGTGTCTTCTTCAATGAAGGCAGAACGCAGAGACATTACTAAGAGAGAAGCTTGAGCCGGAGAAAATTATCATAGAAATTAATAGTGCTCAGAATTCTATCAGTGTATTGGATTTGTGTAACCTTAAACTCATTGAAGCTAATCTACGGATTAGAAATTGTAGCACCCCTCGAGGTTTATATTTATAAAAAGATATATTCCCCGAATCTTGGTTTGGTTTGGTGTGTTTGATTTCGTTATAGAACTGAATGAATTATTCGCGAACGAAATTGAATTATTTGTGAGTATCGTATTCAACCCCCCCTTCTACGATAATTTGGACCTAACACACTGTAACCTGTACATTTGCTGTCACACCTTGAAATCTCTGTCACTTTAATAAATCCACTGAGTCTGAATACTTCAATGAGGCTTGATCAATAAATTGAACTTCTTTCAATGTAGAATTACTTCAAGACCGTAGATGACATTAACCTTCATTCTTTTGACAGATATCACCTTCTGAGATTCCTGTGACATTTGAATATATTATTTACTTATTACATCTTAGTTTATGTTGAGTAGAATCCGCGGTGTTTACAAATAGACATATACATATGCCTTTCAATATTTTTATACTAAATCTTGAACAACATTTAGATAAACTCAGTAATATATAATATAAGTAGACTCTGGCTTTATCGAGTAGGGACGTTTCTTCATCTTGTAGTAGGCAATCCATTCAGCCAAAGAATGATCCCAAATGGTAACTGGAGCCAAAAGATTGTTTAAAGAAAATTGTTAGCTGTAATCTAAGCCTGTTAAATCTAATTAAAAAATATTATAAAGGATAACATAATAAATTACTTGTGGTTCAGTATAGCTGATTGGATGAGGGTGGCTTTCTTCTAAATCCTGAATGGTTGTTTCCATGTTGAATCCTTCCATTATAAATCTTTGTTGTTGCGAATGTTTTTATCAGTTATCTTGATCTTAACAGTGTACTCCTTTTGTTGTATACTTTGTAAAACATTTGGCCAAGTATCCTCTTTGTTTCCCTATAATTTTCCATTTGTTACAGAAAATTTTATCAAAGTTAAATTTGTTAGTGCTCTGGAATGTGAAATTTACATTGCTTTGTTTTATTTTACCTCATCTAATAGATGGAATATTGTCTTCCCTATGATTGTTCTTACTTCCCTGTCTTCCAACATTATCTGTAATGTTCCAGTTTCAAACCTTGCATAAGACAACAGTTTCAAATGCAATGAAATAATTGTTTTTCTGGACTTCAAGAAGTGTTAGGAATATGTTGTTCTTGATGATAAACATAAACCACTTAGTAGAATTTGTGTAAAGTAATTTGTAGCTGTCAACGGAATGGTATGATTTGCAGCAATCCGTTGACAGGTAGCTCATCAACGAAATGAGTGATGTAGCAATGGCACTGTACAATACTTCATAGCTTGATATGTAGCTTTGTTGTAGGTATTAGATAGGTTTTCTAAGTCATGTTGACTAAGTACTAGATAGGCAAAATAGGTTGGTTAATTGTAAATACATCATGCCTTGTAATTTTGCCTAAGTGAAGACCTGTCAACGGAATGAAGATTATCCTATCAACGGTATAGAGTTTACTCATCAACGGAATGAAGATTATCCTATCAACGGTATAGAGTTTACTCATCAACGAAATGAAGAATAAAGCTATCAACGAAACACATCTCCCTACTATCAATGAATCATTATTGCTTTTCTGAATAGTTGACAAAGTGATAGTGACAGTTCTCTTACTGCTCAAAAGGTGATGTAGAAGGGTACAATGCATTGGAAACCATTAAAATGGACATTGGAAATAAGGAAACATCCCAGTTTCCAATTGGGTTCTTGGAATGAACTATTATATGCAAAAGACAAGGATACTCAAGAACCACTGGACAAAGGGATGAAAAGCAAACTATTGGCGGTTACTCATTGTACTTTTAGTGTAGCCAAAAATAGAGTTGTAAACTTGGGCTTATATAACCAAGTGTAGCAGTTACTTTAGATATAAGAGAAGAAAAACAAATAGACTGTATTAGCTATCTTTGAGAGCAATCTTCTCTACATTCTTGTAACTGAGCAGCTGTGTACATCTTTGTATCACAGATTATTTCCGCAATAAAAACACTTCAGTTGGATCATCAAACAATCCAACTGAATTATTTACTTCTTGTGTTTTTATTTAATTTTAAAGTTCAATAAAATATATAGAATTGTATTCAACCCCCCCTTCTACAATTCTGTTAGGTCATTTGGGATTAACAATTGGTATCAGAGCAAGCTTCTAACATACAAGAAGTTTAAAGATCAAGACCAAAACAGAAACCATGGTGAAGAAGGATGCAGGTGTGAATATACCAGTTCTAGACAAGGACAATTACTTTCACTGGAAAGTAAAAATGCATCTACATCTCATGTCTATGGATGAGAGATATGTAGAATGCATTGAGAGAGGTCCACATGTTCCTATGGGAATTGGATCTAGAGTTGGACTGCCAGATGATGCTCCTGATGTAGAAATTCCTAAACCTGTCTCAGAATGGACTGCTGAAGATGCTGCAGAAGTCCATAAGTATAAAAGAACCATGAACATTCTGTTCAATGGTTTGGAACAAGAGATGTTCGACAATGTTATCAACTGTACCACTGCTAAAGAAGTATGGGACACTGTTAGAACAATTTGTGAAGGAACTGAGCAAGTAAGGGAAAACAAAATGCAACTCCTCATACAACAATATGAGCATTTTCATTTCAAAGCTGGTGAAACCCTAAATGACACGTTTAGTAGGTTTCAAAAGCTTCTGAATGGATTAAAGTTGTATGGGAGGGTCTACCAAACTAAAGACTCAAACCTCAAATTTCTTAGAGCTCTTCCAAAGGAATGGAAGCCTATGACTGTTTCTCTAAGAAACACACAAGAGTACAAAGATTACACTCTTGAGAGGCTTTATGGAACATTAAAGACATATGAGCTGGAAATGGAGCAAGATGAAGAAATTGAGAAGGTACAGAGGAAAGGTGGATCTGTTGCATTGGTTGCATCTGTGAACCAACTTGAAGAAGACAATGAAGAGACTGTTAAAGCTACAACTAGTCGAGCTAGCTGAAAGAGTAATGTCAGCAAGGGCAAAGGAAAATTAACAGAAGAGGAAGAACCAGCCAACTTGGATGACTTAGATGAGATTGATGAGCATATTGCATTTCTGTCAAGAAAATTCTCTAAGTTAAAGTTCAAGAGAAACTCAGACTAAAGACCACCAAGAAGAGACTCTCAACCTAACAAAAGTAATTGGGTTGACAAGTCTAAGATTAAATGTTTCAACTGTGGAACCCTTGGTCATTTTGCTGGGGATTGCAGAAAACCTAAAGCTGAGAAGGGCAACAGGAGTTTTGAGCCTGTTGACTACAAGAAGAAATATTTTGAACTTCTCAAGCAAAAGGAAAAGGCTTTTGTGTCAAAAGAGTATGATTGGGCTGGTAATGATGAAGATTCCGATGAAGATGTTGAATATGTCAATTTGGCTCTAATGGCTGACAATCATGAGCAAGAAGCAAGTTCCTCAAGCAATCAGGTAACTACTACTAATCTTTCTGAGCTTTCTTTAGAGGAATGCAATAGTACAATTAATGACATGTCTACTATATTGTACAATTTGCGTGTTTCTCTTAAATCACTTACAAAGGAGAATTCTAGAATTAAGGAGACTAATCAGCTCTTAAGTGATAGGAATGCCATGTTAGAAGCACAACTCATTGATTTTGAGAAAATGAGGCGTGTCAGTAAGGATGCTAAGAAGGAACTTGAAGCAGTCTTGGAAAGGGAACAGATTCTTAAGGTTCAATTAGAATCTGAACAGAGAGTGATTGCTAAATGGAAGGATTCTAGGAATGTTGCTAATAACATCATAAATGTTCAAGGAATGGAATCCTTCTGTGAGTAGTCATGGAAGAAACACAAAGAGAAGCTATGATATGTTGATGAAGTCCTGGAATCAGAAAAAGAGTCAACAAACAAGAATGATCACTTGTTGGAGGTTGATGTGTCAACGGATCATGCTGTTCCGTTGACAGATGAACCATCAACGGATCAGACTGTTCCGTTGACAGAGGAAAAGAAACAGAAACTCACTAGACTTAATGACAAGTATGGTCCTGTCACCAAGAACTTTGTTCAAGGTGAGTCTAGTAAAACTAAGAAAGTTGAGAAGCCTGTCGAAAGAGCTAATGTAGGTCACTTGTCTAACAAGCAATTGAAAGACAAGTCAGAGAAAGTTCAAGTTGAGACTAAAGGCAATAAAAAGAATAACAGAAATGGAAAAGTAGGGATTAACAAGCACAACAATTACACACCTGATAAATATGCACCTAGAAAGACATGTGTTAATTGTGGTAGTGTTAATCATTTGTCTACTAATTGCAAGTCTGTTAAGAAACTTGCTAATGTGAAAATGCCTAAGTCTGCATTGAATGTTTCTATGCCTGCAATGCCTGTTATGCCTAACATGTTTGCTCCATATGCACAGTATCAGAATCCATATGCTAGTATGCCATTTGTGCCTAACCCTTACATGAATATGTTTAACATGCCACAAATGCCATGGAATAACATGTTTGTTCCTCCAACTATGCATGCTGTGAATGAAACTGTGAGAAACCCTCAAAGATCAACACCTAAGACAAAGGTTGATTTAACTCAATCTGAGCCACAAGTGAAAAATGATTTGAGAGGGAAATCAAAGGCTAACAAGACAGGACCCAAGGAAACTTGGGTACCAAAATCAACTTGATTTGGTTTTATTGTGTGCAGGGAAACAAAAGGAATCTTTGGTACTTGGATAGTGGTTGTTCAAGACACATGACTGGTGATTCTACCCTGCTCACAGAGTTTCAGGAAAGAGCTGGCCCTTGTATTGCTTTTGGAGATGACAACAAAGGCTACACAAAGGGATATGGCTTGATTTCAAAAGAGAATGTCATCATTGATGAGGTTGCATTGGTGGATGGTCTAAAGCACAACTTGCTTAGTATCAGCCAACTCTATGACAAAGGATTTTTAGTTACATTTTCTAAGGAAGCCTGTGTTGTTTCAAAAGGTGGAAACAACAATGTGGTCATGACTGGATTCAGAAGAGGGAATGTGTACATTGCTGACTTTAATAGCACAAGTCCAGATACAATCACTTGTATTTTTAGCAAGGAAAGCAAGGATGAAAGTTGGCTGTGGCACAAGAAACTATCTCATCTGAACTTCAAAGTTATGAATGATTTGGTAAGGAAGGATCTTGCTAGAGGAATTCCACAGGTGGAATTTTCCAAGGATGGTTTGTGTGATGCCTGTCAAAAAGGGAAACAAAAGAAGGCATCATTCAGAAGCAAGACAGAGTCATCAATTGTCCAACAGCTTGAGTTACTTCATATGGATTTATTTGGCCCTGTAAATGTCATGTCAATTTCAAAGAAGAAATATTGTCTTGTGATTGTTGATGATTTCTCTAGATTTACTTGGACTTTCTTTCTGCACTCTAAGGATGAGGCAAGTGAAATCATTATCAATCACATCAAGATGGTAAACAACAATCCTGACATCAAAGTAAGAAGAATCAGGAGTGACAATGGGACAAAGTTCAAGAATTCAACAATGAAGTTGTTCTGTGAGGAAAATGGAATTGTGCATGAGTTTTCAGCTGCGAGAACACCACAGCAAAATGGTGTAGTTGAAAGGAAAAAAAGAACACTCATTGAAGCTGCAAGGACAATGCTAGATGAATCAAAGTTACCTACTTATTTTTGGGCTGAGGCAGTTAATACAGCTTGCTTCACTCAGAATATTTCTTTGATTAATCAAGCCAAAGGAATGACCCCTTATCAGTTACTCAAAAGAAAGAAGCCACTACTGGATTTTCTTCATGTTTTTGGATGCAAGTGTTTTGTTTTGAGAAATCAAGCTGAGCATTTGGGAAAGTTTGAAGCAAAAGCAGATGAAGCAATATTTGTGGGATATGCATCAGGGAAAGCTTACAGAGTCTATAATCTCAGAACCAACATTGTTATGGAATCTATACATGTTGTTTTTGATGATCTTAAAATTCAAGGTCTCTGTGATGAAGGTTTCCATGAAAGTCTCTCTTTTGAGAATGAGGAAGGAGCTCAAGAGTATCATGAGAAGGCAAATGAGAAACAATCTAAGGATGTTGTGTCTAGCACAGATGAAAGCAGCAGTGAAGATGAAATTGCTGCATTAAGATTAAAGAGAATAGCTGCTAACAGACCTATTGACCATTCCGTTGACAGTCATACTGGAGGATCCGTTGACAGTCATAATAGGGGATCCGTTGACAGTCAAAATGAGCATTTCGTTGACAGACAAATGAATGCTTCTAGGAATGATCAAATGGGGACAACAAACTCAGGGGGAGTTTCTCAAAGAAATACATCTGGACAAGGCAATCATGATCATGAGGCTACATCCTCTAGAGCTAATCTACCCTCCTCAAGAAAGTGGACTAAAGACCATCCCTTTGAATTGATTATAGGTGATGTGTCTTCAAGAGTTCAAACTAGAAGAGCAACTCAAGAAGAATGTCTATACAGTAGATTTCTGTCTCAAGATGAGCCAAAGAAAGTTGAGGATGCACTTCTAGATCCAGACTGGGTGTTAGCTATGCAAGAGGAGCTAAACCAGTTTGAAAGAAACAAAGTATGACAGCTGGTGCCCAAGCCTAAAAACAGGTCTGTTATAGGCACAAAATGGGTGTTCAGAAATAAGATGGATGCAAATGGCATTATCACAAGGAACAAAGCTAGACTAGTTGCTAAAGGCTACTCACAGGAAGAAGGAATTGATTTTGATGAAACTTTTGCTCCTGTTGCAAGACTAGAAGCAATAAGAATCTTTCTGGCCTATGCAGCTCATGCCAATTTCAAGGTTTATCAAATGGATGTGAAGAGTGCTTTTCTGAATGGGGAATTGGAAGAGGAGGTATATGTGAGTCAACCTCCTGGTTTTGAAGATGATGATTTTCCAGAGTATGTATACTTTCTCCTCAAAGCACTCTATGGTTTGAAGCAAGCACCTAGAGCCTGGTATGACACTCTTTCACAGTTTCTTCTAGAGAATCACTTCACTAGAGGTACTGTGGATAAAACTCTCTTTCACAGAATTGTGAATGGCTCTACTATACTTGTTCAAATTTATGTAGATGACATAATCTTTGGGTCTACAGATGTGAATCTTTGTCAAAAGTTTGACAAGCTTATGCAAAGTAAATATGAAATGAGCATGATGGGAGAATTAACCTATTTTCTTGGTCTTCAAGTAAAACAGGTTAATGAAGGCATCTTCATTAGTCAAACAAAGTACATTCATGATTTGCTGAAGAAATTTGATCTAATGGATTGCTCTCCTGCCAAAACTCCCATGCCTACTACTACTAAACTTGAATTGAATACTAAGGAAA
Source organism: Heracleum sosnowskyi (assembly GCA_030848705.1). NCBI lineage: Eukaryota > Viridiplantae > Streptophyta > Magnoliopsida > Apiales > Apiaceae > Heracleum > Heracleum sosnowskyi. The sequence continues at coordinate 49,722,749 of CM061243.1, read as the reverse complement.
AATCTGTGGACATTTCAAGTTACAGAGGCATGGTAGGCTCACTTTTATATTTAACAGCTAGTAGACCTGATATTATGTTTGCTACATGTCTTTGTGCTAGATTTCAAGCTGATCCTAGGGAATCCCATTTAGTTGCTATTAAAAGAATTTTCAGATATCTCAAAGGAACACCAAACCTTAGCATTTGGTATCCTAGAGAATCTGGCTTTGAACTAATTGGTTATTCAGATGCAGATTATGCAGGATGTAAAATTGACAGGAAAAGCACAACTGGCACCTGTCAATTCCTAGGAAACAAGCTTGTGTCATGGTTCAGCAAGAAACAAAACTCAGTTTCTACCTCCACAGCTGAGGCTGAGTACATTGCAGCTGGAAGTTGTTGTGCACAAATTTTATGGATGAAAAATCAACTACTTGATTATGGATTAAGAGTTGAGAAAATTCCTATTTTCTGTGACAACACTAGTGCTATTGCCATTACTGAGAATCCAGTACAGCATTCAAGGACCAAGCACATTGACATCAAGTACCATTTCATTAGAGAACATGTTATGAATGGTACTGTGGAGTTACATTTTGTTCCAAGTGAACAACAACTTGCAGATATCTTTACCAAGCCACTTGATGAATCAACATTCTCAAGACTAGTAAGTGAGCTAGGTATGCTAAATTTCTCCTAATTATTTTTGAGATTTTTGCAAGTTACAATGTAGCCAGAAATTTGTTAGGTTTTTCTGTGAATTAATTTTCTAAGGAAAAAGTGAAATTTTGTCTAAGTCAAAATTACTATGTCAACGAAACGCATCATTTCGTTGACAGCCTTAGTACTTTTCTGGGTGTTCCGTTGACAGCACTTTTATGTCAACGAAACACAGCTTTATCAACGAAATAGGCAGGGGCCTCAAACGGTCAATTCTGATTCGTTGATATAGTTTAGTTAATCTTAACTGTTGAAAGCTGACACGTCTTTTACCACGATCTATACATACACCCCTGTAAGTATAAATCGTGGTAATACTCTAAAAGTAACGGTTATATTTTTTTAAGCCAATCCAGTAATTTTCATTGATTATTGGACTTAATTTCTGAGAATTATTGGGGGAGTATTTAAGAACTTCTATTTTCTTTAATTCTTTTCTACCTATTCTCAAAAATTCCAAAGGCTTTTCTTTCTTCTTCTCTCTAACAAGCAATTCAGTTCGAAGCTTTTCTTCACTCAACAATGGCACCCATAGTCAAGCTTATGTCAGCAGGAGGGTTCATTTATGAAAAGAACAATTCTATTCCATTTGTTGTCAAGGAAAGTACGAACATAATCTTTTTCAAGATGATGGACTTCATGATGAATTGCAAGTTGGGCTATGCAATGTTTCACTCAACTCCGCTCTACAATGAGATAATCGAGGAGATTTGGACCTCATGTGAGTATAGTGGAACAAACTGCACACTACAATTCACCATTCAAGGTAAAGAGTATATAGTTAATTCTGATGTATTGCAAGCATGTCTACAAATTCCTGAAAATAACTGTAATGCTTTGCCTACATATACTGAAATGATTAACATGCTAAATTCTATAAACTATTCTTTGCCTACTGATAATTTGGGTAAGATTATTAGGAGAGGTTTGGTTAAGGAATACAGTTATTTAGCTGATGCATTCATTAAGGTCTTTTCTGGAAAGATTAGCAATTTTGATGCATTAACTAATTCTATGTTGATTCTCTTAACCATGCTCCTAACTGATAGATATTACAACTTTAGCACCCAACTTATGTATGAAATTGGTGCTAAGTTGGGTGATAAGGCTAATAGGAAAAACAATATCTATTATGCTAGGTTTCTGATGATGTCGGCTAATCATGTTAGTCCAGCACCATTAGTTATCTCTAACCCTGTTTCCAGGTTTGAGTGCTTTGTGCAAGAGAAGAGGGTTTTGACAGATATACTGAGACTTAACCACAATGGTGATGTCCCAGTGGTGTATCTGCCCATCATTGAGGTAACTACTTCTAACCCTGTTAGTGTAATTGTTACTTCTATTGTTTCACCCACCGATATTGCTATGGAGTCTGTAGCTGTGTCCCAACAGGCTCCTGCCCCAGCAGCAAAACCTAAATCTAAGAAATCCTCAAATCCAACCTCAGGTGCTTCTCAAAAGGCACCTGTTGCAAAAACTACTTCACAACCAAAGGGGAGTGATTCTGGAGTTGTGAGAGGTGAGGGAAGGGGTGAAAATCAAAGAAACCCCAAGAATAAGGAAGGAAAGGATAGTGTGTCCCAACCAAGCCCCATTGTGTCTTCCCAACAAGGCTCAATGAGTAAAATGGATTTAAACACAAGTCTAGTTGCATCCTCCCAAAAGGATGTGATTATTGAAACAAGCTCTCCTCCAAGAGCACACTACAAGAGGGTAAGGGACACTTCAAGCCCACAGTCTACATTTTCCCAATACCAAAGGAGAGTGAAGCAAAAATCCAAGGGTACACAGGGTGCACACACTCTGGAAGCAACACTTCCAGTTTCACAAATTCAGTTTGATGCAACCCCTATTATTAGTCTGGGGTTACAGTCCCATTCTCTAAACATCAATCTTGAACCAACTACACAAAATTCACCAACTCAGTCATTAGATGTGGACATGATCCACTCATCTATTCCTGATTCTCCAACTCTTATCTTGGAGAAGCCCCACTCTGAAGCTGGTGGTCATCACTTGTTAAGTGATTTGTTGGGCCATCAACCAATTTTTTCTGAAGCTGCAAGAAGATCTGTGGACCCCAATCTAATATCAATCACCACAGATTCAATTGTAATTTCACTTTCTCAAAATGATTTATTGACTTCATCAACGAAACAGCCTCTTTCGTTGACAAGTGTTTCTCCATCAACGGTATCCATACCGTTGACAGTTCAAACTACCATTCCGTTGATAGGTCATTCTACACCTCTTATTGAAAATCAAGTTGTTTCCACAACTAGTGTAGATGACCTGATGGTAGTTGAGACACTTTTAGGTTTGAGAGGGAGTGAAACTGAGAGGCTGGCTTGCAGCCAGGCAAAAGGAGAGATTGAGAGTGAGAGGCTGGCTATTTCTTCCAGCCAGGCAAAAGGAGAGGTTGAGTGTACCACCTTAGTAGGTGAAGGTGAGGGTGTGAGAGGTGTGAGCCATGGGGAGCCCATGATGAAAGAAAAGAGTGGAGAGAGAGAAGGGACTACAGGAGTCATAAGGGAGGAAACAGCCATTGCTAGTGAGTTCATGGGGGTCAATGAGGGAGAAAGGGAACTTACTTTCCAAGAGCATTATCAACAAACTCTGGATAGTATTTCTCTGGATCCTGAGACCTTTACTCATCCTGTGCCAGCCTATCAAATTATGGCTCAGCAGGGCAATGTGGAGGCAGAGAGGTCACTAAACCTAATTCATACAACTGCATCAATGCAAAAAGCAAAGGATGCCTTGACCAATCTATCTCCGGGAGCTGCAGCTAATGGTAACTTTTCTTTTTCTGATGATGAGGATAGCTTTGGTGACAATCTACAAGTGGCCACTACTTCACAGACTGGGACTTCTGTGGTGCCTCCTAGACCTAGCTGGCTTTCTCAGGATGGTCATGGAAGAATCAACCTGGATGCTGCAATCACTAGACAGTACAATGAAGCCTCCTTGGCTCATGAATCTGTTAGTGTTGAAAACAAGCCTTTCTACAAAGCCATTATGGACTCTTTGGAGATTCAAAGGCTACAAATGTTGCAGACCAGGATGGAAGCAAGGGACATCAAGGACTCTGTTGAGAACTTGAAGGATGCTACAGAACGGAGGCTTGATGAGAAGCTTCCCCTTCTCACTATATCCAAGATGAACAGGTTTTTCTCCAAGGAACCTGAAGTGTCCTCATCTTTGAAGACTCTTTCCTCTAGAGTGGACAAAGTAGAGGCTACACTTTCTCAAATGCAAAATGAACAGGAGAAATAGACTCAACTCCTAACTCAGCTTTTGGCAGCTCAGGGACTCCCTATCATCTCTCTTGATGATAACAAAAAGGTGGAGAAATCTAAGGAGCTTGATATACAAATCACAAAGGTTTTGGTCCCAGCCATTTCCTTACCAGACGAGCCATTAGCTATGGGGGAGTCAGGGAAAAACAAGCTTGATGGCATTGACCTAATTCAGCAAGCATCAATGAGGCTTCAGCTTGCAAAATAGATAAAAGACCACTGGTCTAGCATAGATGCAAGGGTCAAGAAAATTGCTGGAACTTCAAAGACAAATCAGCCATCAACGGATCAAGCTACCTCTACAGAACCATCAACAAATGCAATGGTGATAGTATCAATGGAGCCACAGTTCAAGAGTGCATATGTTATAGAACCCCTTCAACATGGAGTCTTTCAAGATTCAAGAAGTGAGAAAGGGCAATCTTCATGCTTTAGGAATGTGGATGCAAGAGGGATATCTCCATTATCACCTGCCAAACCCAAGGGCAAAAACATTGCAAGGATATTTTATCCTCCACCTAAACTAGATGAGTTCAAAGTCCTAGGGAAGCTGATCATTGAAAGCAAAGAGAGCAATCATCCAAGCATAAGGAACAAAAGGGCCATCATCTACAGGGATAGCAAGGAAATTTGCATTTGGGTTGGTCACCCAAATTTTGCTAAGGCCAAAGCTGAAGAATCTGAAAGGGCAACAATACAAGCACTTGCAGTTGCTCAATCACTTGAAGATGAAGAAACCCTACAGGAAGAAAAGGCTAAGGATGAAGCTAAGGAAGCTGGAAAGAAAAGGGAGAGTGCAAGGCAACCAAAGGCTAGAGCTAAAAGGAATCTGAACTTTGATAAAGATGATTCCCAGGACACTGCTCAAGACTCTTCCACAACAATTGCACATCAAATTCCTGTTGATCTACCTCTTGAGGGAAAGTTGGCTTGTGATCCTGCACATCCTGTCAACTTTCATGATCAACCACTAATGCCAAAAGAGGAGCCTTTTGAATTTGATGAGGCCTACTTTCCAAAGTTCCTATTTGAGAAGGATCAACCAATGAAGACAAAGAAAAGGGCTGTCAAGGCAAAGCCAGTGTTTGTGAGAAAGCCAAAACCTCAGAAACCCCCTGCAAATCCAGAGGACTGCATGTACATTGCTGACATCAGGGAAGAATCCAGTTTACATCTTGATATAGACAACCTGGTGGAAGTAAGGGGCATTGCAGCTTCTTAAAAATTGCCTGAGAGACTAGTCTTTGTATTCAAGGGTGGTAGAGAACAAGTGTGGCCTCTCTACAGAATTTTAGGAGAAGACTATCAAACACTACTCTCAGTGTTTAGATGCTTGAAGAAGGACTTTGGCTTCACCAAAACAGCCAAGTCTGAGGTGGTCTCCAAAATTTGTCAGATAAAGGCTAGCTGGAACAAGCCTGAGGCTCTTCCCAGGATTCTTAGAGTGCCCTCAACAGGAAAGAAGATCCATCTTCAACCATACTGGATGATGGAATTTAAGGACAAGGACAATTGCAGAAGATTCTTTAGGATGGAAGACCAGCTGGATAAGGCATCTAATCAAACTCTAAAGTTTATGCAATCCATGCTTGGTGATCAAGATGAAGAAGAGAAAATCTTTTACAGAAGACTACAGGTCCAAATTGAGGAAAACAACTCTAAGAGAGGGAAGAAGACTATACCACAAAGAAGACACATATGAATCATTTGCTCAGACTAGAGGAGCACTTTTGGGCATTAGTCTTGTAAGTCTTGTATTTTGTCTAAAACATTATGAAGCTTAATGCATTTTCTACTTTTGTAATTTATGATGTATCTGAGTATTTTTGTTATCATCAAGTCTCTTGATTTATGGCTGTTATTCTATCAGTCATAAATTGGGGGAGATTGTTAGGAATATGTTGTTCTTGATGATAAACATAAAACACTTAGTAGAATTTGTGTAAAGTAATTTGTAGCTGTCAACGGAATGGTATGCTTTGCAGCAATCCGTTGACAGGTAGCTCATCAACGAAATGAGTGATGTAGCAATGGTACTGTACAATACTTCATAGCTTGATATGTAGTTTTGTTGTAGGTATTAGATAGGTTTTCTAACACTACACCATAGATGGCCTATCGCAACATCGTCCACCTAGGTGTTGCCAGATTATGTTACCCTAGCTATGTTGTTTTGGCCTACTATAACATTGTGTTTTTGGTGTTAGCTTAGCTACAAATTTAATGTTACCTTAGCTAAAAAGTGTTTAATATTGTAACATGCATGTTAAATGTTACCTTAGACTTTAAAAAAAATGAAGATATTAGAATTTTATGATGAAATAAGAATTTCATAAAAAAATTTAGGACAATATACAAATTTATAAATAAGATATAGGATGAAATATGAATTTTATAAATAATAAAATTTTAAAATAATAAATCTTAAAATATAAATTTACAATTTTATAAAATAATAAAAAAAACATGAAAAGGTTAATACATTTTTTAAAAGTAAAATTTTATTATAAATGAGCTATTATTTAAAAAATATTTTTTGAAACAGTTATTTAAAATATTAATTAAAAAATATATATTTATTATAATAATTTGTAACATAAATTTTGAAAATTAAAAAAAATAGACATAAATGTTTTGAGGAGCACGGAGATCCATGAAATGCAATGAGCGGCAATTATTTCACTAAAACTCCCCCAATTTTTCGCTAACTCCCTCTCTTTTCTCTCTCAGTGCACCTCTCTCTCTCTCAAATAAATACTGATACTGTTAAATTAAATCAATAAATAATATTAAATAAACAGGTAATAAAATTCCTTGCCCAGGTCGCCTCGGGTACGCGAGATGCCGAGACATTCGCCCAAATCGCCCTTCGACCCGACCCGAGTCGTGTCGTGACGTGGCGTGGCGGCGGCGGCGCGTGTGTGTGTGTGTGTGTGTGCGTGAGGCACATACTAACACCATGCACACCCACATGCCTTAGTAGTTGTACACTACTCTTGCATATGTTTCTATATAAACCCACCAACCTCTCATTACCATTTCTATGTGGGATACAAGTTATTTCAATATAACCAACCCACATAACCCATTTCAAGCAACCTATTTCAACTCAATTTATTTATGGATTACACTAAGAAAATGTCTTAGATCCAAACATGAAAGTTTAAGTCCTAATAACAAGGAACAACCTCCAATCATTAGTTTCCGGAAATTCCATCAAGAACATATTTAAAATATGCCTCAAACTTTCCATTTTCTAACAATCCCCCACAAATCCATACAGAAATGCATATCGGTCCTTATCATGACTTGTTTTTCAGAGTCGGTACCCTTTCGGGTTTGAACCCTCCTAAGTCCTCTACTTCGATGGCTACCGGATCTAGATGGAATGTTTCACCTTGAATCTTTATCCGTTTGGTGTAACCACACTTCATAGACGACGACAAATCAAAGGCTATGGTGCTGATCTACGGCTTTGAGACGTTAATGGTCCTGTCTCGATCCTGTTCGTCGAATGCTTCAAGGAATAACCCTTTCCTCTAATTGCGACCACACAATTACATTCGCTTAGCTGGGCATCTCCAGAGATGTACTGCTATCATCTCGTCAAATGACTTGACCCCATTCAGAGTTCAAATAACTCTTGCTATACTAGCAGTAACAGTACCTTTTAGGTTTACAGGGGATAGACTCAGATACGTGTGTATCAAGGTATATAGTAAAGGTACTACCAACTCACCCTCACAGCTTGTTATTACCACATTGAATACACTTCAAAGGATCTCCTCTCAGGTGTATTGGGTTTCCGCTGCTGATGAATCATTATGGGCTATCAGTCCCATCCCCAACCTAGACTTAAGGACTACTGCATGCTCAAGTCCTTTAGTCAAAGGATCAACTATATTATCCCGAGTTCCAATGAACTCTACGGCAATAATCATTTCAGACACAAGACCCCTTATAGACTTAAGTCTAACTTGGATGTGTCTCTTTGTTTTAGCATTATACTTTTCACTACTGATCTTGTCGATAGTTGTACGGCTATCACAATGAACAGCAATGGCTGGAAGCGGTCTGCTTACTACAGGTAACACTGACATAAGTCCATGCAACCATTCAACCTCCGTCCCCGTGGCATCTAGTGCACACAACTCAGCCTCAAAGGTAGACCGAGTTATCAAAGTCTGTCTAGTAGACTTCCAGGATATTGCTCCACCTGCTAGGGTAAACAAATATCCAGTCACTCAATTGGTACCAGATTTCTTAGCTATCCAACTTGCATCACTATATCCCTCGAGTACTCCAGGGAATCTTCGATAATGCAAACAAAGGGAAATAGTTCCCTTAAGATATCTAAGAACTCTATCTAGTGCCTCCCAACGAGTCTTGTTTGGACAGCTTGTATATCTAGCTAACTTAGACACAGAATAAGAAATATCTGGTCTAGTCACATTAGCAAGATATTGCAAACTCCCAATAATCTGAGAATACCTTAACTGAGACACAGGAATTCCCGAACTATTCTTGACTAGGGCAACTTTAGGATCGTACGGTGTACTAGCGATTCTACAATTTGAATAACCATACTTCTCAAGTATAGATTTCTCTATATAATGAGATTGTGACAATGTTATTCCATCAGTTGACTGTGTCAACTTGACCCCAAGAATCACACTAGCCTCACCCATATCCTTCATTTCAAAGTGCCTTTTCAAGAAACTTTTTCTCTCGTTAATAATCTCAATATTGGTTCCAAACAATAATATATCATCCACATATAGGCACACGATAATACATTCATTTCCTTTAACCATATAGTAGACACACTTGTCACTTTCATTAACTACAAATTCTGATTCTAAAACAGTATCATCAAACTTTTTATGCCAGTCTCTAGGAGCTTGTTTTAAGCCATATATAGACTTGATCAACTTACATACTTTCCTCTCGTTAACAGAAGCAACAAATCCCTCAGGCTGATCCATATAAATCTCTTCTTCAAGATCACCATGAAGAAAAGTTGTCTTTACATCCATTTGATGGATGATAAGTCCATGTACAGAAGCCAATGCTATAAGCATTCGGATTGTTGTCATCCTTGCAACAAGAGAGTATGTGTCAAAGTAATCAATGCCTTCCTTTTGCCTAAAACCCTTAGCTACCAGTCTGGCCTTATACTTATCTATTGAGCCATCAGGATTTATCTTCCTTTTGAAAATCCACTTACATCCTATAGTAGTACACCCAGGAGGTAGGTCAACCAACTCCCATGTTCCGTTAGAAACAATAGAGTCAATCTCACTCTTTACAGCACCTTTCCAGTGCCTTGACTCCGAAGAATCCATGGCCTGTCGGAAAGTTAAAGGTTCATCCTCGATATTGTAAGTGACAAAATCACTTCCAAAGTCCTTGACTACCTTTGCACGCTTACTCCTTCTAGGTTCATCTACTTCGTCAGGAGTAGAACTACTATCAGGATCTGCCCCCACATTTGTCATCTTTTCCACATGATCAGGAATAGAACTCGATGCGTGAGTCGGATCATCATTAGAAATATCTTGAGGTATGCCAGTCTTCATAGGGAACACATCCTCAAAGAATGTTGCATCACGAAATTCAACTATAGTGTTAGCCACTATACCATCTATGTCAGATTTTAATACTAAAAATCCCATAGCTGTAGTGATTTCAATATAGCCCAGAAAGATGCAATCAACAGTTTTCGGACCTAGTTTCTTTCTCTTGTGTTCCGGGACAAGCACCTTTGCAAGGCACCCCCACACACGAAGATACTTTAAACTTGTCTTTCTACTTTTCCATAATTCATAAGGTGTTTTGTCCATATGTTTAAGAGGGACTCTATTCAGAATATGGCAAGCCGTATTCAAAGCCTCTCCCCACATGTACTTAGGCAACCCAGAATTAATAAGCATGCTGTTAATCATATCTTTAAAAGTTCTGTTCTTTCGTTCAGCTACCCCATTAGACTCAGGTGTGTATGGTGGAGTCACCTCATGAACTATACCATTGCTTGCACAAAATTCATAAAACAAGGTACTAGTATACTCACCACCTCTATCAGATCTCAAACGTTTAAGTACTTTACCAGTTTGTGTTTCAGCTTCAGTTTTGAACATAATAAATTTTTCTAGTGCTTCATCTTTATGTCTAAGTAAATAAACATAACAATATCTACAACAATCATCTATAAAGGTAATAAAATATCGTTTATTATCCTTAGTCAACATGCCACCAAATTCACATATGTCAGTGTGTACTAAATCCAATACTCCTGAATCCCAAACAACATTATGAAAGGGTTTCCTAGTTTGTTTAGCAGTCACACATACTTGACATTTAGATTTCTTTTCAATAGCATATTTTGGAATCAACTCTAAGTTCATCATATTCTTTATAGCACCAAAATTTAAATGACCAAGTCTAGCATGCCACAAATCAGATGATTCAACACAATTAACAGAAGGTGCAACACTATCATTAATAAAACTGCCCAAAACAGGCTCAACATTTATTAAAAATAAACCATCAGACAAATAACCTTTGCCAAAGAATGTACCAGTATGTGTAATAACTACTTTATTACATTTCAAAGAAAGTTCAAAACCATTTTTAATTAAACAACTTCCACTTATAATATTTCTACGAATATCAGGAACATGGTGCACTCTAGTGAGGGATAGAACACGCCCAGAAGCAAACTTCAGGTCCACGTTTCCTATTCCAAGAACTTGAGCAGCACTAGCATTCCCCATCGTCACTGTCACTCCATGACTCTGTTGATAAGATACAAATAAACTAATATCAGTACAAATATGTACATTAGCTCCAGTATCAATCAACCACTCATAAGACAGATAAGTGGAAAGAAGTACAGGGTTGTAGGTAACATACCCGTCATTGGTTTCAGAGGCAAAAACCTCACCAACAACCATGTTAACCTTTGGCCCATCAGTGGTTGCAAGCATAGTATTAGCTTGTGCTCCCACAACAGCTTTCTTAGCTTTCTTTGCAGGACAGTCCTTGCTCCAATGACCAACCTGTCCACAAGACCAACATGGTTTGTTTGTCTTTGGTTTCTTAGCCTTGTTCTTGTCAGTTTTTGGTTTAGTGTTATCCTTCTTAGTGACAGCCTTTCTTTTCTGTCCAATAGTCACTACATTCACCTTCGAACTCCCATGTTCAGCAGGCATCACATGTCCCTGTTTGGACTTGTGTTGTTCCTGCACAGAGATGTCCAACATCAGGTTTGTCCACGTGATCTCTCCTTTCTGTCTTTTCAGGGAGAGATCAAACTCTTCCCAAGACTTATGGAGCTTTTCAATCACAGCCATAACCTGAAACTTTTCAGGAAGGTCCATTCCGGACTCTTTCAAAACATGCACCAACATCTCAAACTCATGTTCCTGCTCGGTCATGGACTTTGTATCCATCAGTTTAAAATCAAGAAACCTAGCCATAGAATACTTTTCCAACCTTGCTCGGTCAGATGAATAAACATCAAATAGAGTGTTCGCTAAAGCTGCCAGTATAGCAGCCCTAGCCACCCCATCTTTTTCCTCCCACATAGCATAAGCCTTAACAGTTTCAGCCTTTTCCTGATCAATAACCGGTTTCTCATACTACACCACCTACCATAGACCCTTTACCGTAAGCCACAGTTTCATCTTTTTCTGCCAACGAGAAAAACTAACATCCCCACCAAATTTATCAGGCATTCCTGACAAATCGATAGGCTATGGGAAACGGTACGTGGTCCAATCGATGGTAGGTGCAGTAACACCAGAACCAGAAGTATTAGCACCAACATCAGGAGTTATAGTTCCGTTAACCATCTTGTTAATTAACAATATATAACACAGGAAAATAATCTCTTCAAGATTGTTGGGTATAATAACTAACTACACAGCAATAATAGGGCAGTTATATATATAATTGTATTAACAAGAACAGGCAAAAAACCAATAAACGAAACAAACACAAATGTCGAAACAAACACAAATGTCGAAACAATAAAATAATCAGAGACTGTAAATATAATCAGATCAGAAAGAACACTTATCTATCAGGAGCTTTAACAAATTCTGAAAGATAAAGAAACAGCTGAGTCGCCAAGCCTTCGAGAAGTCTTGACTGTTCTTGAAGAGATTATTGCCCCACTTACGCTGTGTTGGGTTGCAGCAATATCACTCCCAGGATAAAACAACACAGATCAATCCACTCACAGTATTGGCAATGATCAACAGCGGCCAGCACCTCACTTCGCCCAAGAACTATGTATTCTGTATGTGTTGAGAGAAAACCAGAGAAGATAATAGTTGCCTAGGGTTTTCAGAGTTACGTATATTCGCCTCTGTGTCTAAACGTTCTCATTTGTATATATAAATATAATACAAAATAAATATTGTAACTGAAGATATGACATTTAATACTAATTATTCTGATTTAATTACCATAACAGTTGTCATCAGGATTTAATAACAACAGCTCAGTCAGGATTTCCTGGTCCATCAGGATTTGATCATCAGTACTGAAGTCAAGCCATCAGGACTAGCTGTCCGTCAGGAGTAGCATCAGTACTTGATCGACCATCAGGATTTCGTCAGGACTGGACCATCATCAGGATCCAAATACTGACCCAGGCCATCAGGATCAGTAGCCATCAGGATTTGATCCAAGAACTGGTCCATCAGAATTTAATATAAATCATGACCTAGTTCGTTTAGCTGTTACAAATAAATACTGATACTGTTAAATTAAATCAATAAATAATATTAAATAAACAGGTAATAAAATTCCTCGCCCAGGTCGCCTCACGTACGCGAGATGCCGAGACATTCGCCCAAATCGCCCTTCGACCCGACCCGAGTCGTGTCGTGACGTAGCGGGGTGAGGCGAGGCGGGCGGCGGCGGCGCGCGTGTGTGTGTGTGTGCACATGAGGCACATACTAACACCATGCACACCCACATGCCTTAGTAGTTGTACACTACTCTTGCACATGTTTCTATATAAACCCACCAACCTCTCATTACCATTTCTATGTGGGATACAAGTTATTTCAATATAACCAACCCACATAACCCATTTCAAGGAACCTATTTCAACTCAATTTATTTATGGATTATGTAACGCCCCCAAATCCGGGGTCAAAGGATTTGGTCGTCACACTGCACTCTTCATCCAAACAACCTGTTCAATATAAAATCAACACAATAATAATAGTATCTGTGACCCCAACTCTACCAAGAATCTTTAAAGGTTATAGTGCTAGAAACAAGAATCCAAAATTTCATTACAACAATCTTTTTTCTTTACAACCATTCTCTTTACAAAAATTCTAATGCACTAGTATAACTTCGATAAGAAGTATACCAGGCAACTAATCTTATACAATATATTATTCAATAGAAAACATCTATATGCAAAACCTCTCACTAGCTCCAAATGCTCTGGATCAGAACGTCTTTACGCTAATATCCTTCCCCATCTCTGATCAGCTACGCGGACAACTCTCGCCAATATACCTTCTTACTGGCAGGCTAAAATATATATAAAGAAAACAAGTATGAGCGAATGAATTGCTCAGCAAGCGCATTATCAAATATAATACGAAAGGTTTCCAAATTAAACTTTGGATTTTCAAATAACAAACTTTTGTTTTTGAACATTTGTAATCTTTAAAACTTCTCAAATCAAGTTTAGTAATTTATCACAATTTCTCATTCAGCTTCTCGCAACTGAATAGTTTAAAACACAAAAAGGTTTATATTGGCCGTCACGGCGACCGAATCAACAATAACTACAATAGTATGTAGAAAATACGAATTGAGTATAACTCATATGTCTTTAAGACCACAGTTTGTATAAAGATACTAATTTTGTAGATAACAAATCTATTCACAACATTCTCTGAAACCAACAACTCTGGAAGGGTAGAATAATCAAGGAGTAAGAATGAGCCAACACGCTCGATCATGGAACAAAGAACGCACTTCAAGACTTCGACATGGTACCGACTGGATACGCGGTATGAATAAAACTCATCAGAATAGATATCTCACGACTACCAATGGAATCAGGGAAGTGAATTTCGACTATTTGGAATCCAAATGAATTAAGAGTAAGTGATTTCAGCAAGATTGAAACCACCATTTATTAATCAACAACCAACAATTTTACGCAACGAATAAACCTGAATATCAGGTCATAACTCACAAGTACAAAACATATGGATGTAACTCATCCCAGAAATAAGAATTGATATTAGAATTGGATTTTTAACATTTATGAAATCAAAGGTTGTGCTGCTGGCCAGCCACGCATCAACCACGGACTTGCTTATAGCAAAGTCCTCTACTGGATCCTAGGCCAAACTGGGCCTTAATTTATTCCGACCATAAATATGGCCCGACCAATTACTGGTCCCATTTAAAAACATTCCAATCCTATATTATATACGTCAGGTGTCAGAACAATTGACAACCTTACTTCGACAATCAGGTGTCGGAATAATCGACAACCTTAATACAACAAACGCTGGAAAACTCACATTCCAGGAAACAATTCAACTATGAAGAATCCATCAAGGAATAACAATATATTCTAGTATCGACGAGATCGACACAATATCGGGAGGTGCACATGAAAAGTGACAATATAATAAACATCGACGAGATCGATGTAACAACTGGGATATAATGAAGAATAAACAATGACATGCTCAACAAGATTAAGTCTGATATGAAACAAGCATTATGATATCAACAGAATTTGCAACAACTCAATATAGAATAGGGTTCAAAGAACAGGCTCTAGATGGCCTCAACAGTTCAAATTATCACATCATGGAAGAATTAGTTAAGATTTACTAATCTGGTAAGTGACAAGAAAGTCAAGTTCAAGTTTATGAAAAAGTCAAGGTGAAGTTTATAAATGAAGAAAACAAGGGTTTACTGACTTCTAACAGAAATAGTTCAAGTCCTTCGAATATATACTTATAATAGATAAGCCTTGTATTTGAAGGAAGTAAACTAAATCATGCACAACATATATGAATTCGACTCAAGGAATGGATCAGATGATCGCATTAACAAGAAATGATAATAATACTTGCATAAGTGCAAGATGGAAAATAGAATACTTGTAGAACAAGTAACACAACTTCAGAATTTAAAATAACCTTTTTACCCTCATAGGGTTCACAAGTTTCCGCTCATTTAGGGTTGGTAATATTCCAACCTAACATTTTTAAATCAAGTCTTCGAAAGAAGGCCTTGTATACAGCCCATAACTATCTTTTAAATCGTTTCAATACAATAACTATATTTTTCCAACCAACATGGAAATATGAATCTAAACTCAAAAGGTATAAAAGAATACTCGTCAATTTACGAGATTAAATAACATACTTGCAATTGAATGCAAAGGAATCGACATTTGAAAATTCAGTGAAAAGTATTCAACTTTCATAATAATAATAATTCAAGACAATATCACTTAATTAATAAGCAAGGGTATAAACACTTGCATCTGGTCCTTAGCTATTTCGTAACGCTGAAACAATACGATTCCCTCCTTATTCTGTCTTATCGTACGATTCTCTACTTCCGTCCTTCTTTTCTCTAACGCTCTTGTGAACACCACTAGTCTGATTTTACCATTTCGAATCCACGTGCCAGCCTCGATAGTCAAACATGAGACGGTACTTAGCCTTCAACGTATGATTCTCACATTCCATAAACTATTATAACTTAACTCTAACACATTTACTAATCTTACCGATATCTCTTTTAGAAGAAATACATTGCAAATATCCTCTACGGGTGTTGACGTCCCCTTGGTGCTACATCATCTCTCAATAACTCAATCCGTCGTAAACAATAACTCATCCTTCTCCGTCATCTCTTTATTTAACACACTTCGATAATCTGACTCGTCTCGTCCGATAGCCTCTATTGCATAGACAACCATATTCAATAGATAGAATAATCACGATTAACTAAATAAGTAATCCACGTAACTCGCTCGACAAAAGTCTCCATACTATAAAAGTCAACATCTAAGTCAACGGCCTCGTAAATCTCCTTTTCTAACATTACTGACAAATTTCTATTTCCAACTACCCTCGTGATAACATTAGACACAACCAATTATTCAAACAAATCTCAACACAATTTATTCGCATGCATGACTCAACAACAGATAATTCACATCATTCATATAACACATTTAAACAAGTAACCGTTTACGTGTCGAACGCCCGGTCTAATTTACGATATTTAAAACTCAGATACTAGCCCTAGTACGGGCATATACTGACTATAAAACACATTACACAACTCATACGGACCATATAGCACTTACAAATATTTTTAAAACATCACACGAAGCTTATTTGAATTTAAATAAGCCACACACAAATTTTTAAATCAAAAATCGGATTTTTAAACCCAATATAAGTATTTAAATGCAAATAAATCAATTAATAAAATCAATTGACACTCTTTAAATGCTCAAACTATTTTTAAATAATAAAACAGGTTTGAAAATAATTAAACTGAATTTTTTTTAATTAAATCTAATTAATAATCAATTTTTAAGAATTAACTGATTAAAAGAATTAATCAATTAATTAAATAAATTAATTATTAATTAAAATAATTAAGTTTAATCAATTTTCGAATTTAAAATAATAAATAAGATTTTTCCAGAATTTTCTGAATAACAAAATGTATTTTTAAATTAAAGATATGATTTTTAGAATTTTTAAAACAACTTTTGAATTATTTTAAAAATAAAAATCCAGAAAAACTTTTCTAAAAATAGATTAGGGTTTCCAAGATCAAAAGCGAGTCGGGTTGGGTGGCTAATCGGGTCGCGAAGAACACGACCTGGTCGCCAAGAACATTTGCCAGTTTCCGGCGCCGTTCCGGCGGCTGGTCGCGTTCCGGCGACCGCAACCTTCCCCAAACACACGGCTTTTACTCCAAACAAACACAGCAACAATCCTAACACTGAATTAAGCACAAACAAGGCTAAAATCAACGAAATCAATCCCAGAATCGGCCGGAAAACACCCCCACCGCCGCGACAGAACTTTTTCCGGTCGTCAAGAAATCGACTTCCAACTTCAAAATAAATTACACACATCGACTCCACTTTGCACGATCTATTTAATGGTATCAACATCACTAAGAACCACTTGCCCGAACTCAAACTCCGGCCAAAACCCATAAATTCCGGTGAACTAACAAATTTTCGATTAGCTCAATTTATACAACCAAAACTGTGATAGAAATCATATTCATACTCCTTACAACACATACGAGCCAATCATGTCATCAATTACTAACAACAATCAAAATCACGATTTCCCCCAAATTAAACCCTAAAATTCGAAATAAAAAAAAATTTAAAATAGGAAAAACTCAGAAATCATACCCACATAAATTTTGATGCTGGATTCGGATAGAAGATGATGAGAGATTCAGTTTGATTACAAGAACATCGAAATCGGATTCCGATAACGCTTTCAAAATTGAGTTTGATTCTCAAGAACACGAAGAACACGTTTCAGGGGTTTTTAGATTTTTTAACTGTAATTAAGCTTGATTATACGAAAAACAAAGTACGATTTGCCTTTTTATAATAAACGGAAAATAATACCCCAAATGACATTTTTGGATCGATATTGATCCGATGGATCGTTTTAAATACAATATAACAGAATATGTGCTTTAAACCTTTAATAAAGCAGAATACACGTAGACGATAATCATCCATAAAGTATGGATAACTACAAGTATCGTTTAATACAAAATATACGAACCAAAATACCTCCATTACGAATATTTTCGAATACTTCCCACTTTAACGAATGAAATATTGGTACGAACGATATACCAATCTCCCGAATAATTTGGGAACGATTGTTCACACAACAACACGCAAGCGCACGTGGTCACAAGTAGTATATGATAAAGTTAATTTCATTCCCACAGAGACTGGTTATGTTGTTATAGCTATGCACTTATGCACCAATGTATGGTTATTACTCACTGCTAAGATAAGTATCAAATTTGGTTTTGTTTAACTAATTAACTAGCACTTAACAAGATTATATTAACTAAAGAGAATTACTGGAAAATTACTTATATGAATAAAGCATGGGATCCTAACATCATTAAATATTTCATCTAGAGTCTCTTGTTCTTAATTAATGCATGTGACGGTTGTGACAACTAATCAGATAACACGAAACTAGTATACGTTACCTTTCAGTATACGTATACCATACCACTTAAACATCCACAATAAAGATAGAAGTTAAATGGACACCAAATATGCTTAGTCCCTATATGTCTATAGAGATTGAAAACATAGTGGTTTAATGAGCAAGTTATCTATTCAGATTACATAAGGTAGATGAAATGGTTAAAATCATCCACGAATCATGCATGACAATTATACATGAACTTATGCTAGCATGGCAAGTTCTAAATCCCTATATCCACTTTCGCAATCAATAGAGATTAACAAACAATCATGAATGTTAGCTACGCATCCACAACGAATAAGCACAACCATGATAGGAAATCAATTAGCCATCACACACAGAATATATAAAAACAATTAACCACTAAACTCCATAAGAAACTCCGTTAGAATCCCACTATAACGATTAGTTCATGAATGAACCGTTCATCATCGCGGGTTCTAATGAAAACATGATATTAAAAATAAGTCTTGAATTGAAAATCAAAAACCAATAGTAACAATAGTCATAAGGTTTAGAAAACAACGTAAGAGAATCCAAGTATGCCTAATTTAGAAGAATACAAAGATGAAATTAAGCTAGGTCTTCTAGGGTTTGGCCTCCTCTTGTTCTCCTTGATAATTCCTCGATAGATATGATATATTAGGGTTCTCCCCTTATAAAACGTCCACAAATATTGATCCATGCCTCAGGGTTGACCAGTCAATGCCCTAACATCAAAATTAGAACAAAACAGAATTTGGGACAGAGAGGGTGGCGCGGCCGCCCCACTAGTGGTGCGGTGAGTGGCGCGGGCGCCCCACTAGTGGCGCGGGCGCCCCACTTGGCCTGACAGAAAATTTTCCTTTAATGCTCTCCAAAGCGCAAAGCCTCCAACCCTCAAATCTTGCATGCCCTTTCCAACATAACACCACACCATCAATTACATCCATGCACCACCATCGTGCTACCAATGATCATTCCTGCATAAACACTCAAAAACATATCAAAACACCTAAAACTTGAGTTCTTGCAATCAGTTTAAGCCGGTTTCTAAGCGTTCTAAGTAGACATGAAATCCACTTATCACACCCCCAAACTTAAACCAATGCTTGTCCTCAAGCATAAACAGACTCCATATTAACTAATGCAATGCAATGCATGAATGCAACTACTATGATAATGCAAGCGATCCCCCCAACCTAACCATAACCAATGAATAAGCCAACATCTCAAAGAATGCAATCTTCTAAACAGAGTTCGACCAAACTCCCCTTAATGAACCATACAAACACAGGAACGTGCGTGTGTGCAATGCTCACCAATATACTCCCAAACTTAATCAAGACCATACCTATCCTTAGCCAAAACAACCACAAGTTTATAAACAGAATGAAAGCTAGACACAAGAACCTTTAGGACACACCTCCATAAACCACTTGAGTTAGTCAGAAATTCATGCTTTATTACACAAAAACCACTATACACAACACATATGCTTATTTGACCGTGCAATGGATGACACCTCGAAAGGATTTTGCAAAAATACCCATTTAACGAGCTTTAGGTCAGTGGATCCCAGACCGGAAAAGTCTTAGGTCACTAGGCATCTTAGGTCACTAGGCACAAAGTCCCCAAAGAACTTACTTGCTCAAGTACTAAAGAGCTCACCCCGATCAATTATGCATAAACACACTTAACACAACTCTTTTTCTTTTTTTTTCAATTTTTTTTCTTTTTCAAATTTCGGAATGAGTGCCATTGCTTTTCTCATCCCACCCTAGACTACTCATTTTTTACCAATGAGCGGCTACTAGCCATTTGACGCCTAGCCTTTATTAACAACTAGCATGAAATTCCTGGTTTCCCCAAACTTATACTTAAGTGCACCTTCATTTTCAAGAATCTAGCCAACATTCTACATATAAACAAGTGGTTAAACTTAAACATCTAAACAAGCATGGTCTGATCAAAAGCAAAAGCAACCCATGAGACTTCTGTAAAAGATTTGTTCCAGGCATGCAAGTTAATACTTAGGAACTTAATCAGCCCTCTGTTCATCACAACTACACTCCAATCAACATCGACTCACCACAGAAACAGTCAAGTCTTAAGGGATCATGAAATATGCTATGCAAATGCAACTACAATGGACTAACATAATAAATAGAACTATGCAACCGAATGCTCTATATGACCTGAATATGCAAAGATATGAATGAATTAACTAAATATGCAATATGAAACCTATATGAATCCTACATGAGACACACACTAACACTACTATTCCTTGATTACCACCCCCAAACTTACAATATTCAATGTCCTCATTGAAGGTAATAACAAGGAAAGTGCAGATAGTACCTAATCATCAGCAGCATCACCACCCTCCATAGGTGGTGTATCTGGTGGTGTATCTGGTGGTGGATAAACAGAACCAGCCCCAAAATCAGGCCAAGCAATATCAACTCCAGTGGCGCGGAAAGCCGTACCCAACGCCTGAGTCAAATCCGTAGCAAAACGGCGGTTGATGTCATGCATGGCATCAATCCGCCGAGTCAACCTCCTATACTGGGCCTCTCCAAAACCAGCCCATTCAACCCCTCGCTGCACACTAGAAGAAACCGTATGCCTCGTCCGGGCTGTCTCCCGAGTAGGAGCATCCTGACCATCCTCACCAACATCAGCAAAACCCAAACCAGAAGGGTCAGAATAACCACCATCCCAATCCTCCAACCTCTGAATCGTCGCGTGGTCAATAGGCACACTAGGTAACTGAAGGAACTCCTCCTCAGACCAATGAACACCGACAGAAGTACACAACTTAACAAACACAGAAGCATGAGGAATTGCCCCCGTGGTCCGACCGCTCAAAAACCTCAGAATACTCCTATGGAGGAGAGCCCCAAGATCAATATACTCTTCATTAAAAATCCCCCATAACACAATAGCCCTATCAACATTAACCTCATGCGTATGCGACGAAGGCATAATATTAGCACACACAAACAAGTTCCAGGCCTTAGCATACCTGTTCATAGCAGATGCCGGGAACGTGAGAAGCTCATTAGTAACCCGATTGCACTTCCAAGTCGTTCCCGGGACACATAGCACCCCCATGATGTACTCCATGTCCAAATCAGCCCGGGTCTTCTCCGACCAATCTGCTTCACCCTCCTTCTTCTTCGGCAAACCAAGAACCCGAGAAATCGCCTCCGGTGTGTAATCCACCGTGTAACCACGAACCACGGAATACCCATTCTTCTCCGCCTTGGCATTAGCATAGAACTCACGAACAATACTCACCGGGACCGGCTCCGGCGCTTCACAAATTCCTTCCCAACCTTTGTCGGTGATCATCTTCACCAAATTACCATCACGAGGGGTAGGTAAAAACCCCCTCTCCTTCACCACGGCCTTAGAAGTTAACCGTGCATACTCAATTGAAGCCTCCGGAGAAATAAACTTCTCTCCCCCAAAACCCGCACTAGATTGTTCCTCCGAAGAAGAACGACGGTTGCTACTACTTCCTGCATAACGACCTCTCTTTGGTGGTGCCATGAATTGATATGAAAAGATGGAGGTGTGTATGTATTGTATGTATAGAATTGAAGATGGGTGTAGTAGAGAGGTAGAAAAGGCTAGGGTGTTGAAGACTATGAGATGGGTTGGGAGGGGTGAAGTATAAATAGGCAAAACCCCCAAAAGAAACTCTTTTTTTTTTTTCTGATTTTTTCATTTTTTTTTTTTGAGTTTTTTTCGTTTTCTGGCAGGGACAGTGGCGCGGCCGCCCCACTAGTGGCGCGGGCGCCCCATCCCTTCTGTCCAGAATTTTTTTTTTTTCAACATTTTTTTTTTCTACTGAACTCTAATATAACTACGTGGGTTGCCTCCCACGAAGCGCTTGTTTTACGTCAATAGCTTGACGCACATCAATCTTCATTCTGGAGCACTAAGAACCGCGGTTTCCGCCTCACGATTCACACGTTCACCAAAATACGGTTTCAACCTCTGACCATTAACCTTGAATGCCTCATCCGGTGACCTATCATAGATGTCCACCGCTCCATGTGGGAAAACTGTTTTGACCGTGAATGGCCCCGACCACCTTGACTTAAGTTTCCCGGGAAAAAGTTTCAGACGAGAGTTGAACAACAAAACAAGTTGACCCGGCATAAAGGACTTTTGAACCAACCGTTTATCATGCCATCTCTTTACCTTCTCCTTGTACAACTTGTGATTTTCATAAGCCTGTAGACGAAACTCATCCATCTCATTAATCTGAAGCATTCTTTTCTCACCCGCTGCTGCTAAGTCAAAATTCAACTTCTTCAATGCCCAATATGCCTTGTGTTCTAACTCAGCAGGTAAATGACAAGCCTTTCCATAGACCAGCTGAAAAGGTGAAGTGCCCAACGGTGTCTTGTAAGCCGTTCTATAAGCCCATACAGCTTCATCCAGTTTCAAGGACCAATCCTTCCTTGAAGGATTCACTACCTTCTCCAGAATACGCTTAATCTCCATGTTAGACACCTCTGCTTGCCCATTAGTCTGAGGGTGATAAGCAGTAGCAACCCTATGATTGATGTTATACCTAGCCATCAAGGCTGTAAACTTCCGGTTGCAGAAATGTGTTCCCTCATCACTGATAATGACCCTTGGAGTGCCGAAACGCGTGAAGATTTGCTTATGCAGAAAACTCAGTACCACTTTAGCATCATTGGTCGGTAAAGCCTTTACCTCGACCCATTTAGAAACATAATCCACAGCTAACAGAATGTACTGGTTGTTACACGAAGAAACAAAGGGTCCCATGAAATCAATGCCCCACACATCAAAAATCTCCATCTCGAGCATCATATTAAGCGGCATCTCGTTCCTCCTCGAGATATTACCAACCCTTTGGCATCGATCACATCTCAACACAAACTGATGCGCATCCTTGAACAGTGTTGGCCAATAGAAACCAGCCTGAAGTACTCGCGTAGATGTCTTCTCTCCACCATAATGACCTCCATAAGTGGTGGAGTGACAATCACGCAACACACCCTCAACTTCACTATAAGGAATGCACCTTCGTATCACCTGGTCGGCTCCCTGTTTGAATAAGAAGGGTTCGTCCCAACAGTACCACTTCACATCATGCAAAAACTTCTTTCTTTGAGCATAAGAGAATTCTGAGGGAATGACCTTACTCACCAGATAGTTCACAATGTCTGCAAACCATGGTTCTTCAGTTTGCACCCCAAAAAGTTGCTCATCCAGAAAGAATTCATTGATGAGAGTTTTATCAACTGAGTTCTTACCTTGGTCCTCCAATCGCGACAAGTGATCAGCCACCTGGTTTTCAGTACCCTTCCTATCTTTAATTTCCAAGTCGAATTCTTGAAGCAAAAGAACCCAACGAATCAACCGAGGCTTTGAATATTTCTTCGAAATAAGATAACGAATAGCTGCATGATCAGTAAACACCACTACCTTGGTTCCGAGCAAATAAGACCTGAATTTCTCGAAACTATACACAATGGCCAAGAGTTCCTTCTCTGTAGTAGTGTAATTTAGCTGCGCATCATTGAGAGTTTTGCTAGCATAGTAGATTACATGAAAAACATTGTTCTTCCTTTGCCCCAGAACAGCTCCCACGGCATAATCACTAGCATCACACATCAACTCAAACGGTTCATTCCAATCAGGTGCAGTAATGAACGGCGCAGATGTCAACTTCTTCTTTAAGAGCTCAAAAGCAGCCAAACAGTCTTCATCAAACTTAAAAGAAATATCCTTCTCCAACAGATTGCACAAGGGTTTAGAGATTTTGGAGAAATCTTGAATGAACCGCCTATAGAAACCTGCATGACCAAGAAAACTGCGAATTCCTTTAACTGAAATTGGTGGAGGAAGATTTTCAATTGTCTCCACTTTAGCCTTGTCCACTTCAAGTCCCTTGCTAGATACCTTGTGCCCGAGAATAATTCCTTCTTGCACCATAAAGTGACATTTTTCCCAGTTGAGCACTAGATTAGTCTCAACGCATCTTTTCAGAACCATACCCAAATTGCTGAGGCACTCATCATATGATGTTTCAAAAACTGAGAAGTCATCCATGAACACTTCCACATTTATGCCAATCATCTCCGAGAAGATTGCCATCATACACCTCTGAAAAGTAGCAGGTGCACCACAAAGTCCAAAAGGAACTCGGCGAAACGCGAAAGTCCCAAAAGGACAAGTAAAAGTTGTCTTTTCTTGATCTTCTGGAGTGATACCAATCTGGTTGTACCCTGAATAACCATCCAGCAAGCAATAGAACTCATGCCCAGCCAACCTGTCCAACATCTGATCAATGAAAGGAAGGGGAAAATGATCCTTCCTGGTAGCTTTGTTCAGTTTCCTATAGTCCATGCAAATTCTCCAACCAGTAACTGTACGAGTTGGGATCAGCTCGTTCTTTTCATTAGCAACCACTGTCATGCCTCCTTTCTTTGGCACACATTGCACTGGACTAACCCATGAACTGTCTGAAATAGGATAGATGATCCCAGCATCTAGCCACTTGAGAATTTCTTTCTTCACTACCTCTTTCATGATAGGATTAAGACGTCTCTGAGGGTCCACTGTTGGCTTGCTTCCTGGTTCTAGCGGAATTTTATGCATGCAGTAAGAAGGGCTGATTCCCTTAATATCCGCTATAGTCCACCCAATTGCTGATTTAAACTCCCTCAAGATTCTGAGGAGTTTATCTTCTTCATTGCCTGACAAGTTAGATGAGATGATAACAGGTAATGTAGATGCATCACCTAAGAAAGCATACCTCAAATGTTCTGGTAATGGTTTAAGCTCGAGAGTGGGAGCTTTCTCAATTGACGGCTTGAGACGCTCCTGTGGCTTTTCCAACTCTGTTATGCCAAGAGAATCAAATGGCATGTCCAACCTCCTCTTCCACGGGTTTGCATTCAGATACTGTGCTTGCTCCTCTCTCTCTCTCTATCTTCAAAATCAGAGTCCTTCATTAGTGCTTTCTCTAATGTGTCTGATTTGATCAATTGGTCAAGCTCTTTGCTGACTGCAGCTTCCACAAGATCCATAGAAAAACATTCTTCCTCTTCTGTAGGAAACTTCATTGCGTTGAAAACATTGAAGGTGACGTTCTGATCGTGCACCCTCATCGTGAGTTCCCCTTTTTGCACATCAATCAACGTACGACCTGTAGCGAGAAATGGCCTTCCCAAGATAATGGGGATCTTCTTGTCTTCCTCAAAGTCCAGAATAACAAAATCAGCCGGGAAAATAAGCTTATCAACCTTTACCAGGACATCCTCCACAATACCCCTAGGGTATGTAATAGACCTATCTGCCAGCTGTAGAGACATGGAAGTAGGTTTAGGCTCAGGTAGCCCTAGTTGTAAGAAGACAGACAATGGCATCAGATTAATGCTCGCTCCCAAATCACATAAACATTTGTCGAATGACAAGTTGCCGATAGTGCAAGGAATGGTGAAACTCCCTGGATCCTTTAATTTTGGAGGCAACTTCTGCTGCAGAATGGCACTACACTCTTCAGTTAGAGCAACTGTTTCCAAGTCCTCAAGCTTCACTTTCTTTGAGAGAATACCCTTCATGAACTTTGCGTAACTCGGCATCTGCTCAAGAGCTTCCTCAAAGGGTATATTAATATGCAGCTTCTTAAAAATCTCTAAGAACTTGGCAAACTGTGTATCTAATTTCTGTTTCTGAAGTCTTCTAGGGAATGGAGGAGGTGGATAGATTACTTTTTCCTCTGGAATATGCTTTGGAATGGATTCCCTAGTTGATTTGGGATGTTGTTCCCACTTGTCTTCCACCGGACCCTCATTTCCAACTATTTTTGGATTTTCTGGCAGAAGTAGTGGCGCGGGCGCCCCACTAGTGGCGCGGGCGCGCCACTCCCCCTGTCCATTTTCTTCAGATTTTTCAGTTTGCTCCAATTCTGAGTTTTGGTCCCTTGTAACCTTGCCAGACCTCAATGTAACTGCTTTCACAAGTTCCTTGGCCTCCCGTTTCCCTGGATTAGCTTCTGTATCACTCGGGAGAGTTCCCTGTGGTCGGCTCAACAAGGCACTAGCTATTTGTCCAATCTGGGTTTCCAAAGTCTTGAGAGAAGCCGCCTGGCTCTTACACATCAGCCTCAATTCTTCCAATTCTGATTTTTCATTAGAAGATTGACCATGGTGGCCTGGAGGTTGTTGATGAAACCCTGGTGGTGGTTGATAAGGTTGCCTTGGAGCATACTGCTGCTGATATCCAGAAGAATTGAATGGCCTTGCTCCAAACTGCTGACCTTGATACTGCTGTTGACCACCCTGATTGTTACTCCAGCTGAAATTCAGGTGGTTCCTGTTATTTGGATGATAAGCATTAGGAACCGGCTGCTGCGGCCTCTGAAAATTACTCACAAACTGTGCTGATTCACTGGAAATAGCACACTGATTCGTGTCATGAGCACTTGCACATAATTCACAGACACTAGCCAATTGTTGTATTCCCATGTTAGATAGAGAATCCACCTTCATCGAAAGAGCCTTTAGCTGAGCTGCTATTGCTGTGGTTGCATCTACCTCCAGAATACCTGCTGCCTTGCCTTGTGATAACCTCTGAGTTGGATTCTGGTACTCATTAGCAGCCATCATCTCAATAAGTTCATAAGCCTCCTCATAGCTTTTAGCCCAAAGGGCTCCACCTGAAGCTGCATCAAGCATTGGTCTTGATTGACTTCCCAGACCATTGTAGAAACAATTTATCACCATCCAATCAGGCATTCCATGGTGAGGGCACTTTCGTAGCATCTCCTTGTAACGCTCCCAAGCTTCACATAATGTTTCCCCTGAATGCTGAGAAAACTGAGTGAGAGCATTCCTTATTGCAGCTGTCTTAGCCATAGGGAAGAACTTAGTAAGAAACTTTTGAGCCAGCTCCTCCCATGTAGTAATAGACCCTGCTGGTAGAGAATGCAACCAGCCCTTAGCCTTATCCCGCAAAGAAAATGGGAAAAGTCTCAACTTTACAGCATCTTCTGACACTCCGTTGAACTTGAAAGTGTCACAGATCTCAATGAAATCCCTAATGTGCATATTAGGGTCTTCCGTTGGAGCACCCCCAAACTGCACAGAGTTCTGTAGCATCTGAATTGTGCCAGCCTTGATCTCAAAGTTGTTAGCTGAGATAGCCGGTCTAACAATGCTTGACTGAATATCATTGATCTTTGGCTGAGAATAATCCATCAAAGCCTTCGCTCCTGCTGCTGCTGGTTCTCCCATAACTACGTTCTGTCCTGTTCTTTCTCCTTCCAGTTTGTCCTTAAGAGTCTGAGAACATGTTCGCATACACGCTCAATGGATTAACTGAAAAACACCAAACAAAGTAAAATTGATGAGCAAAACAATCCGAGTCAGTGAAATTTAACGACCCCTGATGACAAGCACATAAACTAAATTAAAACAACACCGAGTCCCCGGCAGCGGCGCCAAAAACTTGTTCACACAACAACACGCAAGCGCACGTGGTCACAAGTAGTATATGATAAAGTTAAGTTCGTTCCCACAGAGACTGGTTATGTTGTTATAGCTATGCACTTATGCACCAATGTATGGTTATTACTCACTGCTAAGATAAGTATCAAATTTGGTTTTGTTTAACTAATTAACTAGCACTTAACAAGATTATATTAACTAAAGAGAATTACTGGAAAATTACTTATATGAATAAAGCATGGGATCCTAACATCATTAAATATTTCATCTAGAGTCTCTTGTTCTTAATTAATGCATGTGACGGTTGTGACAACTAATCAGATAACACGAAACTAGTATACGTTACCTTTCAGTATACGTATACCATACCACTTAAACATCCACAATAAAGATAGAAGTTAAATGGACACCAAATATGCTTAGTCCCTATATGTCTATAGAGATTGAAAACATAGTGGTTTAATGAGCAAGTTATCTATTCAGATTACATAAGGTAGATGAAATGGTTAAAATCATCCACGAATCATGCATGACAATTATACATGAACTTATGCTAGCATGGCAAGTTCTAAATCCCTATATCCACTTTCGCAATCAATAGAGATTAACAAACAATCATGAATGTTAGCTACGCATCCACAACGAATAAGCACAACCATGATAGGAAATCAATTAGCCATCACACACAGAATATATAAAAACAATTAACCACTAAACTCCATAAGAAACTCCGTTAGAATCCCACTATAACGATTAGTTCATGAATGAACCGTTCATCATCGCGGGTTCTAATGAAAACATGATATTAAAAATAAGTCTTGAATTGAAAATCAAAAACCAATAGTAACAATAGTCATAAGGTTTAGAAAACAACGTAAGAGAATCCAAGTATGCCTAATTTAGAAGAATACAAAGATGAAATTAAGCTAGGTCTTCTAGGGTTTGGCCTCCTCTTGTTCTCCTTGATAATTCCTCGATAGATATGATATATTAGGGTTCTCCCCTTATAAAATGTCCACAAATATTGATCCATGCCTCAGGGTTGACCAGTCAATGCCCTAACATCAAAATTAGAACAAAACAGAATTTGGGACAGAGAGGGTGGCGCGGCCGCCCCACTAGTGGCGCGGTGAGTGGCGCGGCCGCCCCACTAGTGGTGCGGGCGCCCCACTTGGCCTGACAGAAAATTTTCCTTTAATGCTCTCCAAAGCGCAAAGCCTCCAACCCTCAAATCTTGCATGCCCTTTCCAACATAACACCACACCATCAATTACATCCATGCACCACCATCGTGCTACCAATGATCATTCCTGCATAAACACTCAAAAACATATCAAAACACCTAAAACTTGAGTTCTTGCAATCAGTTTAAGCCGGTTTCTAAGCGTTCTAAGTAGACATGAAATCCACTTATCAACGATCCAAATTTTCTTTTCAATAATTAAAATAAAATAAAATAGAATGACATCCTTTTCAAAATAATTTCTAATTCCCCACACATTTCACATAGCATCACATTGTCACATATTCGATCATTTAACGAATAACTTAACACATTTAAACAGATAAAACATTTAATAAATCTTAGTATGAAATAAAATTTCATTTCACATCACATAATAACACGTAATTTTCCCGGATCTTACAGATTACACTAAGAAAATGTCTTAGATCCAAACATGAGCCACATAACCCATTTCAAGCAACCTCCAATCATTAGTTTCCGGAAATTCCATCAAGAACATATTTAAAATATGCCTCAAACTTTCCATTTTCTAACAATATCAACAAAACCTGCTCAGAGAACAAATACAACAACCAAAATAAGAGCTAACTATTTTAAAGAACTCTATCATATTCACGCGGAAGACTAAAAATACTTGGTCAGATTTAGCGATATCCCATCTTAGTTACTCCCTTCTCCAGTTAGCGATACTAATGCTATAATTAAGAGTCAACCAAGCACCAAGCTAGTGAGGAACTAAGGTTTTTACTTACGGTTAACACCAAGAGTATAAGTAAGGTTCTTCTTATAATGAGATCCGATCATCTTTAAACTCTCTGAAAAAATCGAAAACCTCTGCTTCATCTCCTCTGCAGTCCGGTAAATCTTTCCGTACCTGCAAAATAACTGCTCAAGTCAATAAATTACACCATTATAATCAACATGCATATTTCTAACTCATGGAGGAGATAAAAAAAAGTGACATGTGAGCAAAGCGAGCGAATTGACGAGCGTGATGAGTGTTTCCAATGACTTGTACAACTGAAGCCTCGTAGTAATGCAGACATTCAGGTACAAACTGTTTGATCGGATTATCATGGGACAAAGTAGAGTATGCATGAGCTCCTGCAACGAAGATTGTTAGTAAGACTACAAGTGATAAGTGCTGATTATTTGCCATTGCAGTGCCTCTCCTTGTAAAAAAGAATATACAAATTTTGTTGGCTTGTTGTAGGAATTGGATTGGTTTATAACCAAAGATTCTGTCTGGAATATTTATGTCAGCCCTCACAGTTGATATTTTCTAAGTATGTATTACTTCGTTTTTGCCGTAAAACTATGCTTCGGTTTGGTCCATGTATTAAGCTTCCAAAATGTTAGGGTCCAAAAAACTTGAATCAATGTTTTAGTTTTAATCTTGACAAGATTATGTAGCAACTATTATTGTAGGGGGCAATTTTTCGTCTGCATTAGTTGACACTGTGTTACGTTTTCAAGGTTTCGCAACTCGCAAGTAGTATTGCAAATTAATGAATTTTGTAAATTATTAAATTGAATTGAATTTTGTAAAAAGTGGGAATCAGAATTAATCGGCGAATGCACCGTTCAGGGATTAATCGGGTAATCAGGGATTAATCGGAATGATTAATCGGATCATTAATCGGAATAAATTTAATAATATTTTTTATAGACATTTATATTCATATATATAATTGTTTCGTTATTTCAACTAAACATATATTATTATCATATATTTATGCAAATATGTTAAAAATGTTATATAATTGTAATAAATAAAATTTTGAAGGTTTAACTTTTCAATTAGAGGTCAATTTAAGAGGAAAAATTAAGAGAATTTACGATTTAGGCATCTAAAATTATAATTATATGTACAAAAATAATGTTTTTTTCCATTGTTTAATCAAGTTTCTACCTTTCCAATTTTTAATTATTTTTTAAAATTTTAACTATTTTTTAATAATTAGTCCGATTTTTGACCGATTAATCCGATTTTTGACCGATTCAGTCGATTTTTGACCGTTTTTCTGAAAAAAACGATTAATTGACCAATTTTCGCTTAATCAGTTCAGTGGGCCGCCGTCTAGCGATTAATCGGCAATTAATCCCGATTAATCGCCGACTTTTAGAACACTGCCTAGAAGACAATAAATTAGATTTATACCGTTCACAATTAAATAAAAGTGTTATTTAATATAAAATGACGTCAAGTGGACATTCGATATATAAACAATCACCAAACAAACCATTTTCTTTGTTAAACTAATAGTTTTAATTAATTAAAAAAAACAGGAGTAATTCTAAAACGATTAAATTGGGTATAAAAAATTATTTGTATAAAACATGTAGCTAACTAAAATGTAACACTTACTATTTGAAAAATGGAAACAATTTCAAAAAGGAAATCTCATATCAAAATTCAATAACTTCTGTTATTTATTTACGAGAACATTTTATTGGAATCACCTACCCACTTTTCAACGAAAAATGTATCTAATTTACATTTTATATATTTCATAGTAAAAAGTAATATTTAATATTTAATTTTTAATCATAAAAAGTCAAGTAAAATGTAAAATAGATATAATGATGATGAGAACATAATATTATTGATTGGCTTTTCTTCTTAAATTCTGCTAATTTTTCAATGAAGTATGCTTCTTAGTCTGATCTGCACATGTTTATCCGCTTGATGTGTGTTATACCCAAAATTTACAGATTTACTATCTGAATATGATCCATGGTTAGGATGACATGATTGTACGGTATGTTAATATAAATTCATAACAAAAGATGAGTTTGGAGCTCCAAAATAAGACGAAGACCAAGTTGGAGCGCCAACCCGACCCAGGACCAAGTTGGAGCGCCAACCCGGCCAGGACCAAAGTTCGAGCCCCAACCCAGCCCAGGACTAGGGTTGGAGCGCCAACCTTGGGTGAGGCATGATTTGGCGTGCCATAATGCCACAGAAGGCTAAGTTGAAGCGCCAACTTGAAGGTGACACGGAAAAGGAACAAAACATTTCAGTGAGTAACAAGCTTTGAAGATTTGTAAAAGATTATGAAATGAAGGCATGATTCTGTATTCCAATAAGTTATCCTTATTGAGGAATTTAGGTATGATCAAGCTTGTCTATACACTCAAAGGGTCTACTCCTGTATTCTGACAAGTTACCCTTGTTGGGGGAGTAAGGTTTACCTGGTGTGACGATAACTTTGGAGAACTTGCCATGTAGTCTGGTGGGTTATTCTCATCGGGGGGTAAGGATCAGCTTGTGCATTTGAAGTAAGACATGACTTGTCCCTGCAACTAAAAGACTGATGTGGTAGTTGGTAACGGTTAATGTTAACTCCGATGTTTGGGGTTAATGTTGTATCCGTGAAGGCACAGTCATAGTTGAGCCTTGGGGTCGTGGAGCTAGGCTTCATCGTATGGGCTCTCTTTAGTGGGCTTGGATTTATATTGATTTAAGAGTTGTAGTCCGACAAGGACTACGCTCGATGCTTATCTTATATGAGACCTATCTCTAGTAGACTTAGGACCCTTGTAGTCCGGCCACGGAGTTCTATCTCTAGTGGACTTAGTATCCTTATTCTATTTGAACTACGTGAAGCTTGATCCCTATAAATATAGGGTACGTAGGCACATTAAAGGGGTTTGACGTTGAGATCTCAGAGAGACCACCACAACTCTTTTGATCTTAGCTTCTTATAGACACAATCACCACCGTTCTCTGACGATTATTTCATCATGGAATCACCGACGTAGATCTTAATTTTAGCACATAACCTCAAATTTTGTTATCAGAAATTCCTCCGTTAATAAATTGGCGCTAGAGGGAGGGGCTGAATAAAATCATCATCTAGGAGGAAAGATGTCTTAGAATCGCGACGAAAGTGCTTACGAATAAGGAAGTTTTTACTCAGAAGGCTACGAAGGAGATGAACCTAATGTCCCGGTGAATGTTGAAGACTCGACTCACGTCGCCGGGAGTCGCCCGCCGGTGTTGATCAGCAACACGGACCTTATGGAAGAGTTGCACCGTATGGGTGGGACTATGAGAAGCTTTGATGCGAGATTGAAAGTGGTTGAATCTCGAAGGTCTCGACATGGCTCGTATGGCGGCGGGGATGACGTCATATGGAAAATGAACCTGTTAGAGGAGCTCCGGTCGCCGGAATTGGAAGGGGAGCTAACTATCCTGATGCAGTAAGGCGACCACCTATCACTCCATGACGGCTGGATTTTGGAGAGACCGAACCCATTGTGGAGTTTCCTGAGGATAGTCAGATGGTGCATGGCGCCCCCGGGTCACCGCGAGCCCCCCGGTGTTGGATGATACTGGTCGCCCGGGCGGCTCACATGGTAATCAACTCAATACTTGGCAGAGATTATCGGCGATGATGGATCTCATGGGCTTAAGGTTAACTAGTAATGAAATAAAGGAATTGCTTCTGGAGAAGGAAAAAAACAAGGTGGAGGCCAAACAAACGTAGCTGGACAAGATGGAAGGAGGGAGATACATGTAGGAGGGCAACTTGTTCGGGGAGGATACCATGGAAGGGGTTCCCGGGGAGGAGGTCATCAAGGACATGGCCGTGAAAGTTCAGGACAACATATTGACATGGCTCCCCCAAAAGAACCTGTTATTGTTTCGGTGCCTTCACATAGTGCAACCAGTGAAGTGCGAAGAAATCAAACTCAGTTAGACGTGCCAGAGGTTCCAGATCCAGCTCTACGACAAGTAAGTCAAGCTATCCCTGTTAACACTCAGAGTCCATCTTTGTTGCATGATACTCAAAATCAAAATGCACACACTATTGCTGCCCCCACTCAACTGGTCACTCCCCATGTCACTGTGCAACTCACACATCCCATTGTGACACAAACGCCTCCCATTGTAAGCACACCATCATCTATGCTGGTAAGTTTTGGCATGCCTACGCCTCCTGTTGCAAGTACGTTCCTGGTTGGTGGTCAGACTGGCGGGGTACAGAACGTTCCTGGCTTGGGGGATGTTAATGTTGGGGATATAAGGAAGCTGTTGGCACACTTTGAGGGAGGAGCAAGTGCATTTTCCACCAAGGTGACATCTCCATTTTCCACTACTGTGAAGGACGCTCTATTGCCTATGGGATACCGAAACACGATGGCCTACCTTCGTTTTCATGGTAATTCTGATCCAAAAGAGTTTTTGGGGCGCTTCAACATTGAGATGGACGTGTATCAGGTTCCGAACTTGGCTAGGTGTCGTTTGTTAGCTGAAACCTTCAGAGACAGTGCTCAACAGTGGTTTCAAAAGTTAGGAAGTGAGGTGATAACCTCCTGGGATCAAATGCAGGCAATGTTCTTGACACAATTCCAGGAAGCAGTCAAGTATTCACCCCCGGTGACCTCCTTGGCGAACATTAAGCAGCGTGAGGGAGAAACATTGAGTGCATACTTCAAGAGGTTTAGTGCAGAGGCTGCAGGGGTCAGAGGCGTGACGGACGAAACTTTGAAAAATTTCCTAATTGCTGGTTTGAGAGTGGGGACTGATTTTTGGAAGCACTTACAAGGGAATGATCCAACTACTTTGGCATAATTGTTTTCTGAAGCAGAGTCACATAAGAGGGTTGAGCAGTCGTTGGTGGATAACAAAAAAGGTGAGGTATATGGGAGTTGTAAGGGCAGGAACAAAAGGAAATATAGGTCACCAAGTCCATACTACAGAGGTCGTGGACGAAGTCCGAATCGAGTGAATGTTACCAATGAAAAGAGAGGACGGGAGTCCTCGTCAAGTCAAGACAGAAGGTCGGGGTCTTACACACCACTTGCCGCGTCCAATGAACACATATATGAGGTGACTAAGGACATGGGGATATATAGGAAGCTAGCGCCTCTGAATTCTTTCCAAAGCAAGGACAAAAGTAGGTATTGCGAGTATCATCAGTCTACCGGTCATAAGACCCATGAATGTACACAACTGAAGGAAGAAATTGAACTCCTAATTAAAGACGAATATCTAACTGAGTGGGTGAAAAAGTATTGAGTTGACCATCCTATTGACAAAAGAGGTATAGGTCGACCCCCGACGGATGACGACAAGGATAAACAAGAAGAGCCAAAATTCATCAGGGAAGGAAGTATTCGCACTATAGTGTAAGGACCACATATTACAGGGGATAGTAATAAGGCGATGAAGAGATATGCAAGGGAGGCTAAAATTGTACCTATGACGAATGTGAATCGATTAGATCAGCGACCGCCCAGGCTGTTTCGGGGAGATGCCGCATATATAACTTTCTATGAGGAGGATGCAAAATGGGTTCATCATCCCCATAATGACGCGTTGGTAATCACAATGGGAATTGGGAATCAGAATGTGCATCGGGTGTTCATGGACAATGAAAGCTCAGTCAACATCCTGTACTATGATACATACAAGAAGATGGGCTTACCTGACAAGGACATGAAGGTTGAAAATATTTACATTTATGGTTTTGGAGGAGAATCTATCAGAGTAAAGGGAACCATTTGATTGCCAGTGACACTAAGAAGTGGGGTACTTTCTGCCGCCTAGATTGCGGACTTCATGATAATTGATCAAGACTCATCCCATAACGCGTTGATTGGAAGGCCATTGTTGAAAGAAATGCGGGTGGTTACCTCGATCTATCATTTGTCCATGAAATTTCCAACTCCAAGGGGAATTGGATGTGTTCGAGGAAGTCAGTATGATTCAAGGGAATGTTACAACAAGTCTGTAAAAGGGTTTCAAAAGAATAATAAGACAGGGGTGAATGAGGTACAATGGGAGGTTGATGTTGAAAAAAAATTGGTCAGTGTAGTGTACACCGTTCAGTTCCCAGATGACTCAGAAGAGAAGGAAGATGTGATGGAAGGAAAATCCTTAGGCGTGCCAAATATTGGCGCCCCAAGTGCTGGCACTCCAACCTTGTCCATATCAAAGGTTGGAGCTCCGACTGGTCTTTCCTCTGATACTGGCGCGCCAAGTGGGCTGGCTCCAGGGGTGGGTGCACCCAGAAGCTGGTCACAACTGTTGTTGTCTTACGAATCAAGGGAGACTTGGATGGTGGATGAATCAAGGGAAATTTTTAAGGTCAGGAGACTGGACAACATTAAGGCGTTGGTCGTAGGATCATGTCCAATTGTCGAATTAGAGGAAACAAGTTCAGAAAAGGATGCAATTGTGAATGTGGATTACGACGGTGGAGATGATCCTCAGGTAAATTTCGACATTGACCTTGATCCTCGGATGCCCTTGCCGGTTGCAAATACAGGGTCGGCGGAAGATATGGTGATCGTTAAGGTGGATGCTCGTTACCCGGACATGGAGTTGAAAATTGGGTCATAGTTGAACCCGGAGTTAGCCGGATAACTCATATCTTTTATGAAGGCTAACTTGGATGTTTTTGCTTGGAGTCATGCGGATATGGTTGGGATTGATCCAAATGTGATGTGCCACCATTTGAATATTGATCCTACAAAGAAGGGTACCCGACAGAAAAGGAGACCGGTGAGCGGGGAACGTGCTGTGGCTTTGCAGGAAGAAGTTGATAGATTGTTGGAAGTTGGGTTGATAAAGGAGTCTTTCTATCCTACATGGTTGGCTAATCATGTGCTGGTAAAGAAGCCAAATGGGAAGTGGAGGACGTGCGTAGACTTTACTGACTTGAACAAGGCATGTCCAAATGATAGCTTTCCATTGCCACGAATTGATCAATTGGTGGATTCTACAGCGGGGCACACACTGCTGAGTTTCATGGATGCCTACTCAGGTTATAATCAAATTCCTATGTATGGGCCAGATCAAGAGCATACTTATTTTATCACTGATAGGGGGCTTTATTGCTACATTGGAATGCCTTTTGGCCTTATTAATGCTGGGGCAACTTACCAGAGGTTGGTGAACATGATGTTCAAAAATCAAATCGAGAAGACAATGGAGGTGTATGTGGATGACATGTTGGTAAAATCTAAGGAAACAATGGATCATATCAAGCACTTGGAAGAGATGTTTAATATATTGCGAAAATATCGAATGAGGTTGAACCCTCAAAAGTGCGTATTTGGAGTCGAGTCAGGTAAGTTTCTGGGTTTTTATAGTCAATCATCGGGGTATAGAGGCGAATCCAGCAAAAATCAAGGCACTTTTAGATATGAGGTCTCCAACATGTGTAAAACAAGTACAGAGCTTAACTGGTAGAATTGCAACTTTGAATAGGTTTGTTTCAAGGTCGTCAGATAAGTGGAAAGAGTTCTTTAAGGCCATAAAGAAGGTTGTGAAGGATTTTTTATGGACATCGGAGTGTGAGCAGGCTTTTCAAAAGATAAAGGAACATCTGGGGTCACCTCCTATGCTTGCAAAGCCAAGTGAATGAGAGGTGCTAATTTTGTACTTAGCAGTTTCACGGTACTCTATTAGCGCGGTGTTGATTAAGGAAGAGGGAATGGATCAATCTCCCATATACTATGTGAGTAAGAGGTTACATGATGCAGAGACCCGTTACACGAACATGGAAAACTTAATATGCACTTATTTTGGCTTCTCGCGAGTTACGTCCGTATTTTCAAGCTCATAAGGTAGAAGTTAGAACATCTTTTCCACTTCGACAAATTATGCATAAGCTAGAGGTGACGGGTCGGATGATGAAGTGGACAGTTGATCGAGTTGGGGCAGTTTGATCTGGATTACAAACCAAGGATGTCTATCAAAGGCCAAGCATTGGTAGACTTCATACTGGAGTTTTCTCCTGAGTTGGAAGAAGATATAATGGATATGGTCCCTTTTCAACCCTTACTTCAGTCAGATGTAGCAGAGCCCGAGAATTTTGAACGATGGTGGATTCTGAGTGTGGATGGAGCGACCAAAAATGAAGGTGCTGGAGCTGGGATAGTTTTAATAAGTCCTGAGGGGCATATGCTTATGAGTGCTATCAATTTTGCATTTCAAGCAACAAACAATGATGCTGAATATGAGGCGTTACTCGGGGGGTTAAGGCTCGCCTTGGAGATGAAGGTTGAAAATTTATTGGTGCGAAGTGATTCAATGATTGTAGTATATCAAGTGAATGGGGGTTTTCAAGCCCGTGGATCGAGAACAGAGTTGTATATGAGAAGTGTTTTGCATCTTATGTCTAGGTTCACCAAGGTAAAGTTAGAGAAAATCCCGCGGGGGGAGAATGAGCAGGCTGATGCAGTAGCAAAGTGGGGGTCGCAGAAAGATGCAAGTGTGTTGGGTGCCATTCCCTTGGAGGTATTGCAAGAACCTAGTGTTAGGGAAGCTAATGTGATGCAGGTGGAGGAAGATGAGCGGGTGACCTGGATGACACCAATATGGAGGTATATTAAAGAAGGATGTGTTAGGATTTATGGGTGATAGCTATGAGACAGCTTAACTAGATATTTTCTTTATACTTAATTTTGTTAAGTATGAACATACTGTCACAGTCAGAGTATGTTCTTGTAACCATTTTGTTTGTTGTTAAATAAGATTTTAGTACATCTTAGTAGAAGTTCATTTATTTGTTCAAGCCTCAAGAAGTGCTCAAGGAGGACATCAAGAATAAATGTTACTGTCATGGCACTGACAGTAAGGTTACAAGAAGATTGCATGTTGCAAGTCATGACAGTATATCCACTATGACAGCAACATTGGCGGAAGCCCTGAGACATCAACTTTACCTTAGTCTGACAGCAAGCTTGGAAATCCTAACAGCATCTATTGCGGGGACTTCTTACTATCACCAAAACCACACTCTTATGACAGCAAGCTTGAGGATCAGGATACTGTCTTGAAGGGATAATCTTTGTATTGGGATCTACCTAGTCAAACATATGACAGTTTGGATGTTCAAAGAAACAGGCGTGTTGCAGTATCCCAACACTGCATCAGGTCTGCAAGACTACGACTGAAGCTTGAGAGATCACATGACAAAGCTCACCAATTTAAGAGTATGATAAATCAACATCTACTGAATTGTGTTAGCTAAATATAGAATGTATCTAGATTGCTTTTTCCAGTAATGATAAACTTGTTTGTATAGCAATTTAGGTAAGACTCATGGGTAAACAATTTGTAAGAAGCTGCCACATGAAATTGACAGCAGCTTCACAAACCCGTGATGATAGAGATAGGATTAGTTTACTTAAACTAGCTCTCAATTCATTCTGTGATGGACTCGAGAAATTGAAGCTCAAGAAAAACTGATATTTTCTTGAGGTTGTAGCAACAATTTGCAAAATAAATAAAACATTTATTTTGTGAGAAATTCTCTTGTGTCTACTTGTATTTGCAATTCGTAAACTGATAAACTTTAATCTTAGTTTTTGTTGTTGAAATGTAGATTGGGATTTATCAGTATTGCATTCAACCCCCCCCCCCCCCCCTTCTGCAATAGTCAAGGATCAACAACTGGTATCAGAGCAGACAGATTGTTCTACAAATCTGAGATCATGACAAGTATGCAAAAGTCAAGTAGCATAAAGATTCAAGCATTTGATAAAGAGAATTACAATGTGTGGAAAAGAAAAATCTTGCTGTTTATCAAAGCTGCAAATCCTTTATACTTGGGTATCCTCCAGAATGGTCCCTTTGTTCCACAGAAGGAGATTGAAGCTTCGACCGTGGATGGTGTTCTTATTCCAGCACACTGGATTGCTAAATCACCTTCAGAATTTCTGGAGCCAGAAAAAGAGAAGGTGGCCTTGGATGATTACCTGCAACTCATCCTACTGGATGCTCTCACTTTGGACAAAGCCATGTGTGGGAACGTCATTGGATGCTCATCAGCCAAGAAATTGTGTAATAAGATTGAGTTGTTATATGAAGGAAGTGAAGAGGTAAAAGACAATCAAAGACATATTCTTATCTCACAGTATGAAGCTTTCATGGCAAAGTCAGGAGAAGATCTAACAACAATGTTTGAGAGGTTCAGTAAACTGCTGACTGAGCTACAGATACATGGAACGTACTATGATAGGAAAGAGTTAAATGTTAAGTTCTTACTCACACTTCCTGAGCATCTAGAGCACAGAATCACATCTGATAGGTCCATAATTTAATACATTTTTAATACCTATTTTATGTCTGTTTTCGTAATTTTATTATTCAATAAATTGTTTTCTTTTGTTTTGTAGGAAAATAAATAAAATCATATTTCAAGCAGAAAAAGGTGAAAAAGGCAAGGAGATGGAAATACTTGAAGTCAAAAGGAAATTGGAGAAAAATTGGAAAACTTATCGGAGAAGAAAAAGGAATTGAGGAAATATTTCTAGAATCCGCTTTGTAGTCAAAAAGCCCAAACCCATTATTTTTCCTATATATATAGATCTCCCCTCTTGTATTTGAGACACCTAAAATTTGATAGCTATCTGTTTTTCTGTTTTTACTTCGTCGGTGGTTATTATCCGGCACAACCCTTTTGCTCATTATCATTAATATATTAAATTCTTGTTTTTCTATTCATTTTTTGTA
Organism: Heracleum sosnowskyi; assembly: GCA_030848705.1. NCBI lineage: Eukaryota > Viridiplantae > Streptophyta > Magnoliopsida > Apiales > Apiaceae > Heracleum > Heracleum sosnowskyi. The sequence goes on along the minus strand of CM061243.1, from coordinate 49,682,249 downwards.
CAACGCGCCGTGTTCTTGTTTTTGTTGTTTTCAAAAGATAATTGTTTTGCCATCCATTTGCTTTCTACTGCCATGCATGATTGATATTAGTATTAATTATAAAAGTCAAAGTGTTCATCCTGTACTTGAATATTAGTTAGTAATCTTTGTTAGTTTATTAAATCAAACGCATGCTTCGTTAAATTGTCCTGGTTTATGTTTAATATTATTAACTTTCATATTAATTGTTTTGTTAATTTTATAATCATGTGTAGCTAAATCTCTTGCCCTAGGATGAAGATGAAGTTAATTTAATTATTCTTGATATTTTCTCGTTCCTATTAATTGATTCTCGTGATATTTCTTGGTGCTTAATTGTTCAATTGACAAAGTGATTTTGATATATTAATGTTACCGGATTTATTTTTCATAGCCTATGCTTGCTCCATGAAGTTTTGATGGGTTATTGTTAGATAACAAGTTTCATAGTGTATGCTTGTCTCGTTAATTGATATATCTTATTTGTGAAGGAAAGAGAATTGATTTTAGGGCGAGTTGATATTAATTGTGATTGATTAATGGATTTGGATTCCTAGGTTTTCCTTATCTGATTTTAATTGTTAATTAGGTTAAACAAATCTCATCTCAAATCTTATTGTCTAGTTCGCCTGAGTTAATTGTTAGGGTTTTGAAAATTCATAGTCTCTGTGGATCGATCTGTGATTGCTACAACTAAACACTGTGCGCTTGCAGTTTACATTATTTTTACACATCAAGTTTTTGGCGCCGCTGCCGGGGATTATTGGTAATTTTCACTCCTTGATATTTAATTCTTCGGATTAGTTTCTTGTTCTGCATTATTTGTCTTTTAGGGAACAGTGAAGCGGAGGAAAGTTTGGACAAGAAGATTGCTAGAAGGCTCGTTGTCTCTTGTGAAATTTTTGGAAGCGCTTTTCGGTATTCCGTATCACCTCTCTCTATTTTCTTTCCATCATTATTGAAAAATCCAAAAAAGATTAAATATTTGAAAAATCCAAAAATATTAGTTAGTTGTTAAAAACCAATTTGTTGCATCATTCATTCTCTCACATAGGAGCACATCATCTAGATTTCTTTATTGTCTTTATCGCTTTCCATCTTATACAATTGTGGTGATTGCTGGAGGAAAGAGGTACGTACAATTTAGAATAGAACACGTAGTGTAGTGCATCCATAAGTGTTTATTTCTCGTTCTTTGTGTGTTGCATCATCTAATCAATCTTAAGGGCGCCACCCAATTTCAAGATAAGGTGAGGGATTTCATCACTCTTTCCATGGCCCAAAAAATCACTAATTCGTTCATCTTGCATTCCTTTTTCCTTAATAAAATCAATTAAACGTTAGCCCCTAGGATATCGCGCTCAACTAAGAAGAGAATCTAGAAGGAACAAATCACTAAGTATTTTTCGGTGGTGTCTAGGACTAGCGAAAGCTTACCTGGCCTTTAGACTGGTGCCTAGAATGGTGGTTAGCCTCTTGGCAATGCTTCCTCCTGCCTGGCCAGTCACGACAAATGCTTTTTGAGCTGTTACTTTTAGTAGTATCTTATTTTTAGGAGCAAGGTCTAGATTTTTTTAGGATAACATAGATTTTTCTTTTGATTTTGCATATTCTTGGTTGTTTACTTATAGCTCCTGTCTGCTATGTGCTTAGTTGATTGTTTCTCTTTTATGCAAAGTATTTGGGTTCGAGATAATACATCTAGATTAGTGAGACAATCTGACCTTTCACTACCTGGAGTAGCAAGACAACTTGATTTCTCTTCACCCACTAAAATTGAGTCAAAAGAAGTAGAAGTTCCAACAACCGTCATGGCTGTTTCACTTAAAGAACGTTGTTACCCCGCTCGTACCGCCCAACCCTCATGCATAGTGCTACCAGCAGTAACCGCAAACAATTTTGAAATCAAACATCATAACATTAGCATGTTACCTAGGTTTGCTGGGGTAGAGGGAGAGGATCCATATCTTTTCATTCGAGAATTTGAGGAAGTGTGTGCTTTACAAAAACTTCAACAACTAAGTGAGGATTCCATTAGGCTTAGACTCATTAACTTTGCTTTAAAAGAAGATGCTAAACAGTGGTTGTATAGTCTACCCGTTAATTCTATTTCCACATGGGAGGGATTTGTTGCTATATTTCTTAAAAAATATTTTCCCAACCATAAGGCTAACAGGCTTAGGAATGAAATCAACCAATTTGAACAAAATCGAAATGAGCCTTTTTGGAAATATTTTGATATATTTCAAAAGTTGTTGTCTAAGTGTCCTCAACATGGTATAGAAAAATGGAGACTTTGTAAAATTCTCTACGAAGCCTTAGATAGCCAAACCACTGCCTTGTTAGAGTCTATGTGTAATGGTAGGTTTATGGATAAAACTGATGAAGAAGCTTGGCAATTTTTTGAATAGTTAGCTGAAAGAACAATGTTGTGGGAGTCAACTAGGGAACCCAGTCAGGAAACTGAAAAATCTAAGGGCGTACACGTAGTTGGTAATTCTATTGCAACCGAAGCTAAGTTAGCTACTCTCACTAGACGTCTAGAAGCCTTAGAAACCAACAAGGTGTCCTCACAAGTGTTTCTGTGTGCAAACTGTAATTCTCCTACTCATTTGATAGAAAATTGTCCTGAAATTGAACAAGCCAATGCCATGTTTCAATCTAGAGTTAGGAATGATCCCTATTCATCCACATACAATCCTGGTTGGAAAAATCATCCAAATTTCTCATGGAACCAAGGTCAATACAATCAGTATAACCAAAATTCTGAACCTGCTTTTCAAAAGCCCAATCCTGGTCCATACCCAACTCAAAATCCTAACTCATATCCTCCACAAAATCTCGGTCAATATCAAAACTCAGTTCCTTTGAATCCTCCTGGTTTTGCCGAATCTGATAAGAGATTTAATTCTTTAGAAAAGAGTATTGAGGCGTTATTGAAATCTCAAGCTAATTTAACTCAATCTCAACAAAATTTCATGAACACTATGACCCAAGATAGGCAATTGCTAAATTCCAACGCTCAAGCCATATCTAAACTAGAGGTCCAAGTTAGTCAATTGGCAAACACCATCAGTGAGAGAGAGAAAAATCGATTTCCTAGTCAACCCGAGATTAATCCTAAATTTCATCCAAATCAAAAGTCTCATGAAAATGTGAATTCTGTTATCTCTCTAAGGTCTGGTAATCAATTCAATAATCATGCTGGTGTCAATACTCAAGCAGAAGATAAGATTACATCTGAACCAAATCCTTTACTCTTGAATCCTAGTCTTAAACAATCTTCCAATCCCAAGAGTCCTGAAGAAGTTGAATCTAATGAGTCATCACCCTCCGATGAACCACCTTCAAAACCCCAATCTGATGTGTCTATTGAAAAAGTCTTTAAGCCAAAAGCTCCGTTTCCTCACAGACTTACTTCAAATAAACAATCTGCTCAATTAGATAAGATTTTGGAAGTCTTCAAGCAAGTCAAGATTAACATTCCTCTTTTAGATGCAATTCAACAAGTTCCCTCTTATGCGAAGTGTCTAAAAGATTTGTGTACTCATAAAAGAACCACTCATGTTCCTAAGAAAGCTTTCCTAACATCCAATGTTAGTTCTATCTTGTCAAATCAAATCCCTTTGAAGTATAAGGATCCTGGTTGTCCTACCATTTCTTGTGTCATTGGTAATACTTTCATTGATAAAGCTTTACTCGATCTAGGAGCTAGTGTGAATCTTCTTCCATTATCTGTCTATCAAGACCTGGGTTTAGGTGAACTTAAAGAGACTACTACCACTCTTCAGTTAGATGACCGTTCTGTCAAAATTCCTAAGGGTATGGTGGAAGATGTGTTGATTAAGGTTGGTGATTTTGTCTTCCCTGTCGATTTCATTGTTCTAGAAACCGAACCTGTCCAAAATCTCAAAAATCAAATTCCCATCATTCTAGGAAGACCTTTTCTTGCCACCTCTAATGCTTTGATCAACTGTAGGAATGGATTAATGAAACTCACATTTGGAAACATGCAAATTGATCTCAACATTTTCAATGTAGGAAATCAACCCAATGAGCTTTTTGACCAACCCATAGAAATTAACATGATTGATGAGTTAGTTGATAATGAAACCATGAATGTTGATGATGTTCTTAACTTTTGTCAAAATTATTTTGGTCAAGATTGGGATGATACTGGTCATAAAAATGAGATTAATGAAATGTTAGAGTCCACCATTCCTAGTTCCAATCGAGAGTCGGAACCTTTTCCTTTGCCACTTTATGAAGCTAATAAATCAGTTGAGACAAGTCCACCAGAATTAGAACTTAAACCTCTTCCCGAAACTCTCAAGTATATGTTTCTAGGTCCTTCTTCTGAGTCTCTTCCATTCATTCTTGAGGATAGTGCAATTGTGTCTTTTCTTGAGAAAGATATTTTGTTGGAGTATGAGAGCAATAAAGAACTTCATGAATTTGTTAAGCCTTCTGTTGGTGAGCCACCCCCACTTGATTTTAATCCATCTTTTTCCACTCTTAATCAGTCTTTGGTAGTTAACAATGAAACTCATCATGTTGTTATCTCTAGTGACATAGTTCATGACCAAAAATTTCAAGTAATTAATCTGCTTAAATAACAAAAAGAAGCATCTACTTGGTCTATGAATGATGTTAGTGGTATGAGTTTTATTCTGGTTCAAGATCATCTTTCTCTAGTGGATAATGTTGTCTTTGTGGGTGAGTTTCACATATGTGTTGATTCTGTTACGAAGGTAGTTTTTCCTCGATCTGGTATTGGTTAGTAAGAGTTTTTGTGTGTGTCTCCCATAGTGAAGTGTAAGTATGGGGGAGTGAGTAAGCGTGTGTATGTGTGTGTGTGTGTGTTTATTGTGTATTTGTGTTAGGTATTCTTATGTATCTCCGTCATGTCCTTATCAAGCATTCTTGTCCTTTTACTCTGTCATTTTTCTCTCATTTGCATACATTGAGGACAATGCATGATTTAGGTATGGGGAGGGGTTTAGTAGTATTATAAAAAAAACAAAATAAAAAAAAATTGAAAAATGAAAAAATCCCAAAAAGAAGTTTAGTGTTGTAAATTGTAGAATTCTAGCCTTGTGAAATGATTTCTAGTGGCTTGATGCACCCTTACATGCTATAGTAATCTTGTGTTTCTGATACTTTTGATTAAGAAGTGATTTGCTAAGTTCTTGTTCACACACATACACTAGCAAGTTGAAACTAGTAGACTTATTGAATGTTGCAAGTAATTAGAAGGACATGAATATGTGAAAAATGATTTGGTTTCCATGCTTTGAGTACAAGTTGGTGCATTGAAGAGATCTTTTGCTTGGGATTGATTATGTTTTTACCACCATGTGAGTTTTTGAGCCTATATGCATATCTTTTGCATTTTATATTCGTTTGTTTGAGTGTCCACATGTTGTTTGCATTGCTAGCACTTGTTTGAGACCTTTCTTGAATGCATGACATTATTTGATGATAAGATGATAAAGGCATTTAGGAATAACCTATATTTTCCAAATTACCACACCATTTATATATGATCAATTAGTTACCCTCTTGAGCTTAATCCTATTTTTTCGGTGACACACCACGTTACTTGCCTAGACCTTTTTCTTGTTTAGCCTTACTTATGTTTGATCCCAAATTATCAATGGCTAGTAGGAACTTGAGGGAGTAATAAGGTGTGTAAGATGGGTTTACTTTTGGTTCATTACTTTTGAGGAAATATTTGGTTTGATTTCTTACTTGATAGTCGTTGTTCAAGAAATTTTTGAAGGAGGATTGTGGTTACTTATATCTATCTCTTAGCTCTCGAAAAAAAAAGAAGAAAAAAAATATATGAAAAAAAGCAAAAAGAAAAAAAATATATTATATGAGAGCATACTTATGTTTGTGTGATCCTTCTTCATTCGACTAATCAAGCCTTTTTGTTGGAAGAAAATGAGAAAATTCAGTTGTGGGGGGGGGATGTTTGGTGATGTATATGATTAATTATGGTGCCTACTAGCTTTTGACACTTCACCTTATTTGGCCTTACTTGACATACCTTGTCCCTAGCCCCATTACAGCCCAAATAAAGACCTTTTGATTATCATCATTGATGTATGTTGTGTTAAAGTTAGATTGATACCAAATGTCAAGCATGTTTATGATTTTGCTGGAATAGAGTGATACACTTACCCTTGTTCTTGAGTGAATATTCTTTTGTGAGTGAAAGGTGAGTTATTGCTTGTTTCTACATTTGAGATTCCAAGTTTTGACTCAAAAGTGTACTTTGTGGGCTTAGCATGATTACCAACTTATTCTTACACTTGACATGGACTTTTGAGCTTTTATGCATATTTCTTTGAGTAGACTATGTGGATCCTTGCATCTTCCACGACAAGACATTGCAAAGTCATTTTGGATTCTTAAGTTGATGTAGCATGAGAGGACTTGTATGTGTGGCGTTGCATTACCATGCGATCTTTTATATGAGCTAGATGGATTTTGTGGGTACATTCACTATAGGCCCTCACGAGACCTTACTCGTCCACTAGGGCTGCCTAGGGGTTTAAAGGGCTTGTTGCATATGCCAAATGCAATCGTGATCACCTACGGAAGTGGTATTATCTATTAGTTAGTAGTTTATAATATATTAGTTTTTCTCGAGGACGAGTAAAAGATAGGTATGGGGGCATTTGATAGGTCCATAATTTAATACACTTTTAATACCTATTTTATGTCTGTTTTCGTAATTTTATTATTCAATAAATTGTTTTCTTTTGTTTTGTAGGAAAATAAATAAAATCATATTTCAAGCAGAAAAAGGTGAAAAAGGCAAGGAGATGGAAATACTTGAAGTCAAAAGGAAATTGGAGAAAAATTGGAAAACTTATCGGAGAAGAAAAAGGAATTGAGGAAATATTTCTAGAATCCGCTTTGTAGTCAAAAAGCCCAAACCCATTATTTTTCCTATATATATAGATCTCCCCTCTTGTATTTGAGACACCTAAAATTTGATAGCTATCTGCTTTTCTGTTTTTACTTCGTCGGTGGTTATTATCCGGCACAACCCTTTTGCTCATTATCATTAATATATTAAATTCTTGTTTTTCTATTCATTTTTTGTACAACGCGCCGTGTTCTTGTTTTTGTTGTTTTCAAAAGCTAATTGTTTTCCCATCCATTTGCTTTCTACTGCCATGCATGATTGATATTAGTATTAATTATAAAAGTCAAAGTGTTCATCCTGTACTTGAATATTAGTTAGTAATCTTTGTTAGTTTATTAAATCAAACGCATGCTTCGTTAAATTGTCCTGGTTTATGTTTAATATTATTAACTTTCATATTAATTGTTTTGTTAATTTTATAATCATGTGTAGCTAAATCTCTTGCCCTAGGATGAAGATGAAGTTAATTTAATTATTCTTGATATTTTCTCGTTCCTATTAATTGATTCTCGTGATTTTTCTTGGTGCTTAATTGTTCAATTGACAAAGTGATTTTGATATATTAATGTTACCGGATTTATTTTTCATAGCCTATGCTTGCTCCATGAAGTTTTGATGGGTTATTGTTAGATAACAAGTTTCATAGTGTATGCTTGTCTCGTTAATTGATATATCTTATTTGTGAAGGAAAGAGAATTGATTTTAGGGCGAGTTGATATTAATTGTGATTGATTAATGGATTTGGATTCCTAGGTTTTCCTTATCTGATTTTAATTGTTAATTAGGTTAAACAAATCTCATCTCAAATCTTATTGTCTAGTTCGCCTGAGTTAATTGTTAGGGTTTTGAAAATTCATAGTCTCTGTGGATCGATCTGTGATTGCTACAACTAAACACTGTGCGCTTGCAGTTTACATTATTTTTACACATCAACATCCATAAGAGAAGGAAGAAATCTAAACAATGTTTCCCTTGAAACATTATATGGTGTGCTTAAATCATATGAGCTTGAATTTTTCCAGAAAAGAGCTATACAAGCTGGATCAAGAGGAAAGACGACAAATATGTCTGGTGCTCTTGTAGCTCATGTGCCAAGAATCACTCAACCTAGTGAAGGAGTCCAAATCACCCAACCTGCTCAAGTACCTTCTCTTAAGATTGAAGAGGTTGTGGATGATGATGAGAATGTAGTGCTGCAACTAACTGATGTTGAGGATGAAGACTTCTACTCTATAGAAGAAATGGAAAAGATGGATAATCCAACTATGGCTTATATGGCTAAGAAGTTCAAAAACATAAGGTTCAAGAGAAATAAGCCATATAAGTCTCAAGGTCAGAGATCAAGGTTCAGCAAAGGGAATTCCTCCAAGGTTGAAGGTGGTGCCACAAGAGGTGGTTATAAAACAGGGATGGTGGACAGATCCAAGTTTAGATGTTACAACTGCAATGAGCTTGGGCATTTTGCTACTGAATGCAGAAGGCCAAAGCAGAATCAAAGGATGGATAAAGGGTCAAGTGGACACTTCAAGAAAGGACAGGGAAAAGCCTATGTGGCTGAGGGAAAATGTTGGGATGATACTGATGATGAAGAGGAAGAGGAAGAGGAATATGTGAATCTAGCCCTCATGGCTAAGTCTGATGAGGTCTCCTCTAGCTCTCCAAGTCAGGTACCCTCACTTCTCTTACTTGAACTGTCTAAAGAAGAATACAAACAAACTGTTGAGGAGTTGAGTGCTGAAATGTTTAATGTTCATACTAGTTTGACTGTAGCTAATGAAGAGATTGCCAGGTTAACTAAACTAAATGAAACACTCACTTCTGAGAATGACATGCTTTTGTTAAAGACCAGTCGATTAGAGTCTCTAGTACAAGAAAATGCTAAACTTAAAAATGAATTAGTTTGTGCTAAAGAGATAGAAAAGTTTCTGAGGAATGAGATTAGTGAAAATGAATTCAAGATTAAGGCCTATAGAAACTCTTCTAAACAACTTCAGGATTATCATGAGAAACACACAGAGGATCAAAAAGTAGGGATAGGTTTTGAGTACGGTAGAAGACCTGGCAAGGAAATTGTGAATTAGGATTGTTCAACTGATGGTTCTGTCAAACCTCATGTCCTCAAGAAGATCAACAAACCTATTTTTAAACTCTCTGAACTTGAGTTTGATGAGGAAGCCATGTTCATCAAGCAACAACTTGATGATGAGGATGAGTGTGTTGAAAATACAACAGTTGGAGGAAAAGACACTGTCAAAATCCCCAAAACAGTAACTTTCCCAAACAATCAGACATAATGTTCTAAAGATGCTGTCAATAATGGCAAGACAGAAACTTACAAAGATACTGTCAAGAGAGCCCCAAAGACAGTAACTTCTAAACCTATTGTCAAGACAGAAGGTGTAAAAGGTACTGTCAAGGAGAACTCGACAGCAACTTCAGAACATCCTGTTGACACAGTTACCTACAAGTCTAAGAACATGAATGGTAAGTTAGGAAATGGCAATGCTAATGTTGGTAGTGCTCCCAGAAAACTATGCAATAGTTGTGGCTCTTCACATCACTTAACTCATGTTTGTAAGAAACCAAAAGAGGTCAAGAACTATGTGACCAAGATAGATGGTAACTTACATAGAACCCCTGTTAGAAATGAATACTACCAGAAACTAGACAGAGGGGGGGGGGGGTGAATGGATAGTTTGATATGTTTTTCGATTCTTGAAAACTAAGTAACAGACTGTATATGATTATGATATGTAATATGCAGAAAGTAAATAACACACACAATCACTTTAATCTACTTTATATAAGCAAATTAAATACTACAGCTTTCCAAGAAATTCACAGTAGAATTTCTGGCTTCTAAACAAGAACAGTTTGAACTTGCTTGCTTACAGAGAAAAGAGCTTAGCAAATAACTATGTGTATCTCTCTTACAGCTAACAATAGGATGTGCATGATATATATAAGCCCTATACAACCTAGTGCACACACCTATTTTTACACAGTTACCCCTTGCTGAAAGTCCAACTTGTCCTGCCATAAGACGTTAACTATGCGACATAGGTCATTTGACGACTATGCGACATAGGTCATTTGACGACTATGCGACATAGGTCATTTGACGACTATGCGACATAGGGATTCTGAGGACTTCACGATCTAGGCTTCTTTGACTTTGCTGACTTCAACACTTCACGACATGTGTCTTGAGGACTTCTCGACATAGTACAAAATGGACTATGCGATATAGTACTTCACGACATGGATATTGGTGACTTCACGACATAGCTTTCTTCTGACTTTGCTATATAATGCCTTAGACAAATTTCTGCAACTTATTTCTTCATAGCCTTATTTATCTCTATCCTGCTGCATGAACACTTCTGAACTTCTACCAGGATAATTATTCAATGGCCTATATACAATCTAGATGCAAGAAACTTTACTAAGCTCATTATAACTTTGAGCATACATGGTCAAGCTAATGTTCATGAGAACAAGACAAGTACATTTAGAGACCTATACTACATCCCAGTGATAGAACTCACTAGGTCATGTAATGTGACATAGTCACAAAGTGTAGGCTTGTTAATAGTGGTATTCAGACATGTCTTGAGCCTAACAATCTCCCCCAAATTGTGAGTAAGACCCTTAGGCACAATTTCATGTCTGATAACAAGCCTAACTAACATAAAAAGAACAAGTATAAATAAGATAAAGTTAAGAACAGAATTTGATAACAACTTGGAAATTTAGTCTTACAGAATTTCTCCTTGAGCTACATAGCTTCAGTTTCCAATTGTTTCTCTAAGAAATCATCATAGACTTTCTTCTTCCTTATTTCTTCATTCTTCTTTATTTCAGAGATGGCCAGTAAAATTTCATCCCTTGCAATCAGTTCTTCAATGAGAGGAGAATCTTTTAGATCTTCAGCTGCTGTTCTGAGGGCACTTTCCACATATGAATGTATGAACTCCATCCTTATCTTGCTTATTCCTCCATAATGATTTTTGTACTCAACAGTATAAGGATTTTGCTTTACCCTGCACAACCCTTTCTTCCTTAGCTCCTTTGCTCTTTCTTCCATCTCAGCCATCTCCTTTTCTTTCTCACACCTCTTTTCTTCATTCAGCTTCTTTAGATTTTCTTTATATTCAGAGTGCATCTTAATGAATCTGGCAATTTCTGTTTTCCACAACCTTTCTTCCTTTTCTTCAAAATTTAACAAGGCATTGATTCTTTCTTGCTCATAGGTGTCAAAATGTTGCCATCCCCCTTGCTTCATTATTCTTTCTCTTCCATCAGTGTACTTGATCTCTAGATGATCCAACTTCACTTTGACTTCAAAGATCCTTTGAGCCCTCAAAAATGCTAGGGCATCTTCATCATAGTCCTCATCTAGTGGAAGCACATTGATGCCAATAACATTTGTGAGTTTTCCAGTCTTCTTTGTTATCCTTATCCTTCTGGGTACACTCTTGATCTTCATATGTTTCACAAGAGACACCTTTCTGGGACAAGGAGAATCAGTCTTCAGTGCCACATCACTTGGAAGAAGCTTCATTCCTTTTCCCTTCATCCACTGTAACACTCCACTAGCTGTGACTTTGTGGAAGTGTCTTTTTGAGGTTTCTTTTGTGGCTTCTTCTTTCTTCTGTGGCAATTCAGGTTCAGAAGTCTTTGATAATGAATTTGGAGGATCATTACTAACAGTACCCACCCTAGACTTAGAGTCTTGTGTTGTGGTTAAAGTACTGCTAGCAATGTCCTTGACTTGCTGAATTCCACTTCTTGTTTTCCTGGTTGTTTCTTGAGAGTCCCTCTTGTCATCACCAGCATCTTTTGATTTCTTAGGATATTTGCTCCTGCTGCTCTCACTAGGTCCATCCTTATTTCTCCTTGTCTGAGATCTCCTTTCATAGGTTTTCTCCTCATCATCATCCTCCCCATCCTTCTTTTTGCTCTTTTCTTTGACAGATTCAGGAATGCCTCCATGAATCAGAAAAGATTGTAGAGTTCGAATCATCTCTAGTTCCTCAGCTGTCCTAGCTCCTCTCTTAGCTCTCAGCATTTGCAGCACCTGGTTGATCTTTGCATTATTCTTCATTAAAAGGTCTGAGGGAATTACTAGTTGGTCAATACTACTGTCTTGAGATAGGCTTTGGTAAATTATTGTCCTTGGCTTGGATATAACCTCAGGCAATCTTTTATTCTGGTCCATCTTCAAGTCATTATAGAGACTTTCATTGTTCATCCCATGCTTTTCAATCAAATCCAGAATGATTGACAGCTCAGTAAATCTCAGTTTCTCTAGAGTTTGAAAAGCTAGGTGCCACAAGTAGTTGTCCTTGCACACCATGATTATCTCTCTTAGATGGACATCCTTGATTTTCCTTACTGCCACTGTGAAATACTTGATGCTTTCCTTGATCTTCTGTCTGTACATCCTTGCATCTCCTTGAGCACTACTGTAGATGGCTTTCAGAAACTCCAGGATGGCCTCATCATGATAGATGTTTGAATTGGCAACTTCCTGTAGCTTGGCCTCTATGATTATTGCAGCTTTGACAAGTTTAGCATTGGGAGTAGGTTGAGTAGGTTGAGGAGTTGAGATATCTTTGGGCATTGTTGATGGATAGTAGGTGGTTGAGATTGTGCTCTTCTGACCTTCTGCACTTATGACCTCTACAGGGGGAAGAATGATTGGCTTTATGGTTTCTTCAATGAGTTTGCCCTTGCCTTTTTGCTTTGGCTGCTTGGCAGGTACTCCCCCTTTCTGTTTCAGAATGACCTCCTTTTGTTTCTCCCCCTTAGGCTTGGGATCAGACAAGATGTCTTGAGCTTCCCCAGGGATAGGCAGGTTCATTTGTTTCATCATTGAAGTCAGCATCTGTTGTTGCACCAGCAGGATATTGGAGGTGTTGTTGCCTTGGGCATCCAGTTTGTCATTGAGCTGTTTTAGAGAGTTGGCAAGCTCCTTGTTTTCATTTGTCAGAGAGGCCACTTCTCTTTCAAGACCATCCACCTTTGAGAATAGCTGTTGAGGCTTGAAAGAATTGAGAGATTGATCCTTGAGCTTGGCAAATTCAAATTTGGAGATGTTTGACAGAGGGACCTCATCCACCAATTTGTCACCATATTGATTCTTCCAAATTACATTCAGCATTGCATTTGAGTTGATATTGGCCTTGACTTGATTTTCCAGGGATGTAGCCAGCTTCCTGATGTTGTCTGTGACCATGGCCAGAGAGAGGTCCATCATGGTGACAGTAGAGTTTGTCTTCTGGATTTCTTTAAGGATGCCATCCACCTTGGGAAAATCAGAGAGATATGAGTTTCTGAGCTTAGTGAGGGATCTGTCTGTCTCCTCCTGGATTGAAGAAATCTCTGATTGAAGCCCTTTCCCAAGATAGTGCAGAGCCTTTAATTGATTCTTGTAGACATCATTAACAGCATCATAGATGGCAGCAGGAGAGAGATCCTTTGCATTGGAGCCCAGAGAAGTTAGGTACTCTCATTGGAGCCCAGAGAAGTTAGGTACTCTTCTCTTAGAAAAGCCAGGGCATCCTTGAGCTTGAGAGTCCTCTTAGCATCCAACCAGGCATCCACATTTCCCTCTGGTTCAGCTGCATCCACTATCTTCTCCTGCTGAGCTTCAACATCTTCCTTGTGGCAGAGTAAAATGGCTTCATAATCAGCATTTGGGAGATTTGAGGTGAGGAGATGTTGAGCTATCTTTGAGAACTCATCAATCTGTGCCACATGGAGATCTTGTATGGCTTCTTCTGTCATTTTGGAAGGCACAGATGATGATCCTGAAGGCCTGTCATGGTGCACAGGCTTCAGCCATTCTGACATAGTGGCCTGAGCCAAGTGAGAGCTAGTGCTAGGCACTTCATGAGATGTAAGATTTTGAGTCTCCTCCAGCCTTGGAATGGCTGTAGGGTCTAATGTTGTCTCCATTGAAATGGGATGTGTTACAACATTAGCCCTATTTGTCTGTGAAGACAGTTCCACATCCCTAAGGATGGGAGAATTTGGCATAGAGTCTCCAGTGAAAACTGGTGAAGCCTCCATGTTTGTGTTGGTGTCATTAGGATATGCCCCAGCATGCATTCCCTGACCAACTAGATGTGGTTCCTGGGTGGTGAGCATAGTGTCATGCACCATGTCACTTGAAATTGGCTCAATCACAGGAGAGAATTGTGATTGATCAAAGGCAAGATTGTCATTGGAATGACTCTCTTGTTCAGAAGAAATTTTTATGGAAGAATCTGAGAGAGAAGTGGGGTTTAGATTAGATTGTGGCAACTCCCCCTGAGAAATAGGAGGAGTTTCAACAGTGATGTGCTCTCCACTCTGTGTATTATCAGCCTTATCACTCCTAGGGTCAAGAGTGAGGTCTTGACCCTGTGCAGACTCTGTACAAGATGCAGTGGGGAGGCTGCTCTTTTCAATGCCAATGACCTATTGAGAGGCCATGGACAGTAATAGGTGTACCCCTTTTTCCACATCTGAATCCTGTTGGGAGGATCCAGTGGTAGGTTTGGATTTGGATTTCTTCTTTTGTCTGGTGAGAGGTGACTCAGGATTCTCACTAGCTATCTCTACAGATTCATTTATCACTTCTAGGGCTCTCTTCTTTGACTTCTTTTTAGTAACACCAATCTTTTGAGAGATTGATGCACTTGGCTGCCTAACTTCTATGGTACTGTTTGCAGTGGGGTTGCTGGATGGGATGGGAAGGCTGGGGTTAGACTGTGTAGCTCCTCCAGTCTCAGCCTCCCCTGTCCAGGAAAGTGCATGGTATATGGGCTTATCAAGTGCATAAGACTCAAATGTGTCCTGCATATGCTTGGTCACACTTAGAATCACATCCACTTGATTCCTTGTGTCCAATGAACCAAATAGTACTTTGGACATGGACTTTGAATAAGCCATTTTAGTGTTATCTATACCCTCCAATTCATGGACATTTGCATCAAGAAAATTTAAAATAACTTGAAGGAAACGAGGGTAAAAGATGTCATTACCTCTACCACGAACTGTCCTGCCTAGCCTCTGAGCCAATTCTTTGAGAATTATGGCTCCCACATTGATCTCCTGGTTGTTGGCCAAGGAGTAGGCTAGCTTCACAGCAATGTGACTGATATGGTCCCATCCTGTCTTCCTGCAGAGAAACACCTTCTGGAGTGCGTCAAACAGAAATGACCACTCCCTTCTCACAAACTTCTTATTCAGCTTTCCAGTATCTATCTCATCAGCATACAGAATGAAGGTCATGAAATCTACGATTTGAGCATCTGTAGCTTCTTGGTCATGACCCTCCACCTTGAACCCCAAGGCTTCATTGATTTCCCTTTCACCAAACTGAAAGTGTTTGCCTCCAATTGAACAACTAACCTCCTGGAATGAGGTTCCATCTTCCCTAGCCATTGTTGATACCAACGCCGTTCTCCAGAATCCTTCCAACACATCGACATACAAGGTAGGGTTCAGGGTTAGGGCTTGGCGTAGGTAGGAAGTGTTCAAGAACCGTACAAAACACTTGTACCTTGGGTTAGCCTCAGCCTCAGAGGGAATGGTGAGAAGATTGGTTTCTTTGGGAATGGTTAAAGGGATAGAGGATGATACTGTTTCAGATTTGGGTGCCATTTCAAGAGAGAGAGTGAAAATTAGAGTAGAGAATTTGTGCTTAGGTTTGAGAATTTGAGAGCAATAGACAAGATGAAAAGTTGTGAACGGTTAGAAAAGGGTATTTATATGATAGAGACACTGCGATATGGAGTTATGAATTTGTACAGTCTATTTGTATGTCGCGAAGTCAAAAATGGCATGTACCGCAAAGTCTTGCACAGTATATCGCATAGTCTCAGAAATGAACTATGTCGCAAAGTTCTCAAGATGAAATGATCGGGGAGACTTTGCGATATAGTAGAAATACCCTGTCTAAAGCTCTCTTTTAGGAATTTTAAGCAAATTGTCAGACTTTTATCAAATTTTGAAATAAAATTAATTTAAATCAAAATTCTGTCAAATGTGGAGACTTGTCGATATAGTTATTCTAAGTCGCGAAGTCATAAAATGAACTATGTCGCAAACTCATGAAATGAACTATGTCGCGAAGTCTCACAATCTCAACAGTTTGCGATATAAGTCTGTTTGATTTGAACTGTGTCGTGAACTCTGAAAATCATCTATATCGAGATGTCTCAAAAGCTCACAACTTTACCAACAAATGTGATTTTCAAAAATATGCAGTAAAATACTGAAATATTTATAAATCATATCTCAGCTAATTTTCACTCCAAACAAATAGAGCATTTAAAAACAGTGAAAATTTACTGCTGCATCAATTTACTGGCATACTTACTTAGAGCAACTAAATGAAGGATTAAGCATTCCAATTTCACTCACAAGTCTGTTGAAGACTGCTTCATTCAGAGGTTTAGTAAATATGTCAGCTAATTGTTTCTCAGTTGGAACATAAGAGACTTCTATGGTACCATTTGCAGCATGTTCCCTAATGAAATGGTACCTGATCTCAATGTGCTTTGTAGTAGAATGATTAACAGGATTGGCAACTATGGATATTGCACTAGTATTATCACACATTAGTGGAATGTGTTCTAACACTAGCCCATAATCCATGAGTTGATTTCTAATCCAAATCAATTGAGCACAGCAACTTCCAGCAGCAATGTATTCAGCCTCAGCTGTGGATGTTGCTGTGGACTGTTGTTTCTTACTGAACCAGGACACTAACCTTTGACCTAGGAATTGACAGCTTCCAGAGGTGCTCTTCCTGTCAATTCTGCATCCAGCATAATCAGAATCTGTGTAACCAACCAGGTTGAACCCAGTGCCCTTTGGATACCATAGCCCAAGATTAGGAGTCCCCTTCAGATACTTGAAGATTCTTTTGATAGCCATCATGTGAGATTCCTTGGGATCAGACTGGAACCTTGCACAGAGGCATGTGGCAAACATGATATCAGGCCTGCTAGCTGTGAGATAGAGTAGTGATCCAACCATGCCTCTAAAAACCTTGATGTCTACTCTATTGCCTTTCTTGTCTTCATCAAGCTTGATTGCCGTGGACATGGGAGTTTTTGCAGGGGATGAGTCTTCTAAACCATATTTCTTCAAAAGATCTTTGACATACTTTGATTGGTTTATGAAGATGCCATCCTCCCTTTGATGTACTTGCAAACCTAGAAAGTAGGTTAATTCTCCCATCATACTCATCTCATATTTGCTTTGCATCAACTTAGAGAACCTTTCACAGAGTTTTTCATTTGAAGAGCCAAAGATGATATCATCCACATAGATTTGAACAAGAATGATATCGTTTCCATGCTTCTTGAAGAATAGGGTTTTGTCAATTGTACCCCTGGTGAATTGATGCTCAAGAAGAAATTGAGAAAGAGTCTCATACCAGGCTCTTGGTGCCTGTTTGAGTCCATAGAGTGCCTTGAGCAGTCTATACACAAAGTTTGGGAAGTCTTCACTTTCAAAGCCAGGTGGTTGAGACACATAAACTTCTTCAGCAAGATCACCATTGAGAAATGCACTTTTCACATCCATTTGATACACCTTAAAATATGAGTGAGCTGCAAAAGCCAAGAAGATTCTAATGGCTTCCAGTCTAGCTACAGGTGCAAATGTCTCATCATAGTCAATGCCTTCTTGCTGACAATATCCTTTGGCAACCAGCCTTGCTTTGTTTCTAATTACCACTCCTTCTTCATCCATTTTGTTTCTGAACACCCATTTGGTGTCAATAACATTCTTTCCTTTTGGAGGAGGTACTAGTTCCCATACTTTGTTTTTCTCAAATTGATTCAACTCTTCTTGCATGGCAACAATCCAATCAGAATTCTTCAAAGCTTCTTCAATTAATTTAGGTTCCTCTTGTGACAGAAAGCAGCTATACAGACATGTATTTAATGTTGCCCTTCTTGTTCTAACTCCCTCACTAGGATCTCCAATGATTTGATCCCTAGTGTGGGCTCTGTCCCATTTCCTTGTGTGCCCCTGTTCATTTCCTTGATCTGTTCTAAGCTCATTTTGGTTGATAGGTGCATTCTCTTCTTCTCCCCCTGTGTTTGTGAACCCTTGCACAGGTGTTTGAAGAAGATTGTCAACTTCAAGGATTTCATTCTCTAGAATAGTTTGAACAGGGGGTTCATCTTCACTTTCAGAATCCTCAAGATAACCTTGATTCTCAAATCTCAATGGCACACTGTCTTGATCACTTGTTTTCAGTCCAGGAGTTTTCTTGTCATCAAAGGTAACATCCATGCTTTCCATGACTTTGTGTTGCTCAGGTACAAATACTCTGTATGCTGTCCTTTCCAGAGAGTATCCAATGAAGATACCTTCAAATGCTTTTGCATCAAATTTTCCAACATGCTCAGAGGTATCTTTCATCACAAAGCACTTGCTTCCAAACACATGCAGGTGCTTGAAGGATGCTCTTTTTCCAGTCATTAATGAGTAAGGAGTTTTGCCAGACTTCTTATTGATTAATGTTCTATTTTGCACATAGCATGCTGTGTTAACAGCATCAGCCCAAAAGCTAGTGGGTAGCTTTGCATCCAGCAGCATTGTCCTTGCAGCTTCAATGAGAGTTCTATTCTTTCTCTCAACTACTCCATTTTGTTGAGGTGTTCTAGGAGCTGAGAATTGATGAGAAATTCCTTTATCTTTGCAAAACTCATACAATGTTGAATTTCTGAACTCAGTCCCATTATCACTTCTCAAAGCAACTACAGAGGAACCAGTGCTTTGTGCTTCTTTATCAACTCTCTTGATATGCTCTATTATGACTTGGGGTGCTTCATCCTTGGAGAATAGGAATTCCACCCAAGTATATCTTGAATAGTCATCTACCATCACTAGAGCATATTTCTTTTTGGAGAGGGACATTACATTCACAGGGCCAAATAAGTCCATGTGAATTAGCTGCAGAGGTTTTGAGTTTGTATTGAGCAATTTGTTCTTGTGACTAGATCTTTTAATTTTTCCTTTCTGACAAGCTTCACATGCTCCATCTTGCACAAACTCCAAGGCAGGCAAATCCCTGATTAGTTCTCTCTTGGTTAGAGAGTTCATTGCCTGAACATTCAAGTGAGACAGCTTCTTGTGCCATAGCCAGAATTCCTCATTTGTGGCTTTAGTGTAGAAACAGCAGATTTCTCCCTTATCTGCAGCCTTGATATTAGCTACAAACAAGTTTCCTTTCTTCGCACCAGTTAGAAGAACTTCACCACTTTCCCTTTTTGAGATTGAACAAAGGTCTTCATCAAATTCCACTTTGAAACCCCTGTTGGTAAATTGTCCAATGCTCAAGAGATTATGCTTCAGTCCTTCAACAAATGCTACATCTTCAATAATGACATTTCCAGATTTAACACTGCCATATCCCATTGTATAACCAATGTTGTCATTTCCAAAGGTTACTGATGGGCCAGCCTTTTCCTCAAAATGTGATAGCAGGGCTATATCACTAGTCATGTGACTTGAGCATCCACTGTCCAAGATCCATATGACTCTTTTATTCCTGTTGCCCTGCATTCACAAAATGACTAAGTTGTTTTTGGTACCCACACTTGGTAGGGTCCAGTTGATTTAGAAACATTTTGATTAATAATTCTTCTGTCATAAATATCATTTCTCATAGTAGGAGACTTCACTTTTTCTGTGGCTTTGGAGTTTACACTCTTAGGCTCACATAAAGTTTTCACCCTCTCAACCCTGATTGGGGATCCTGTCCTGTGAGTGTGCCTGTGTGTGTGTGATTCACTAGATTGTGCAGAATCAAGTTTATGCTTTAGAGATAAACAGTTAGCAATCACAGTCACATAGCATGTCATGCAATTAGGCTTACCACAGAAGGAATCATGACTAGAATTTATGCTGGCAGAATGGTTACTCAGGTTGTCAACTTCAACAATATCAGGCTTACTACACTTATGAGTCAAATGATTAACAGATAGGCATTTTTGACATTGTTTCCTGGGAGCATTTGGCACATAAGCATAGTTGTTTCCCTTGTTAACACCAACTTTACCATTTCTGTTTTGTTTCTTTTTCTTAACAACTTCTTTCTTTGCTTTAGGACTCTTGACAAGATTGTCTTTGGTCTCTTTCTGATTGACAAGTTCAGGAAAGGAAGAAGTGTTTTAAGCAGCCTCATCTTCTTCAAGTAGCTGTTGCTTGATGATCAGTAGTTCCTCATCAAACTCAACAGCACTTTTTCTGAAGATGGGCTGTTCAACACTTGACAGTATAGTTGGGGTATTTTTGTTTGTAAAAGTTTCCTTTCCTTTGCCCTTGACCTTCTTCCTTCCCTTGTCATTTTCATAGTCAAAACCAACTCCAACCTTGCAGTCTTCAGTGTGATCCTTGTGATAGGTTTGAATAAGTTCAAAGGAGTTTTTGAAGCTTCTTAGTTTCAGTTCAGTTTCAGCAATTTGTTCCCTAAGGGCTTTCTCTATCTGCTCAGCACAAATCACTTTGTTTTTAAGATACTCAACCTCCTTTTTCAAACCATCCAGGTTCACAACCATTAACTCAAGTTGCTCATTCGTTTCTGTAAGCTCAACATTCTTAGCAGTTAGTCTATCAATTTCTTCATTAGCTACTAACATGCTAGTATGAATATTAAACATCTCAGTGCTCATATCTTCAACAGTTTGCTTATATTGAAGGGGAGTCATATCAAGAGAAGTAAGAATAGGTACCTGACTTGAATCACCATCATCAGAAAATGCCATCAAGGCATAGTTTGAGTACTCTTGTTCTTCTTCTTCATCAGAGTCATCCCAGCATTTTCCCTCAGCAATAAAAGCTTTGCCCTGTTGTTTCTTGAGTAGAGCCTCATACTTAGCTTCAAGCTCTAAGTATGCTTTGTCCTTCTTGACTTGTTTAGGCTTTTTGCACTCATTGGCAAAATGCCCAAGTTCATTGCAGTTATAGCACCTTATTTTGGTCCTATCCACACTTCCTGTCTTGTATCCACCTTTAGCAGCACCAGCAATCCCTTTTCCTTTGTTGAAGGTGTTTGAGACACTAGATCCACCAGTGTTTCCATTATTGAACTTGGACCTAAATGGCTGCTTTCTTTTAAACCTTATGTTAGGATACCTCCTAGCCATATAAGCAAAAGATTTGTTTTCCATTTTGTCCAGCTCATCTATACTGTAGAACTCATCCTCTTCAGGTAAATCATACACAACCTGAGTTTCATCACCAGTGTCTTCAACTTCCAGTTCCTCAATCTTGACCTGACTGATTTTAAGAGAGTCCATTCTTTGACTTAGGTTGTCAGCAATAAGTGCACAGGAGGTATTTGCCACTAATCCTTGCTTTGCTTGAATAGATCTCTTTTGAAACAGCTCTAACTCATATGTCTTTAAAACACCATACAACACATCAAAACCAATCTTTGTTAGATCTCTTTCTTTAAGGGAAGAGATTCTTGGTTCCAAGTGATCTGGAAGAGTTAGTAGAAACTTCATATTGAGCTCTTCTGTTTCATAGTGTTTTTCATAGAGTTTGAGCTCGTTTATCAGCTTGTTGAATCTCTCAAACACTTCTGTGATTCCCTCTTTTGGCTGAGCCATGAAGGCTTCATATTGTGAAACAAGAATCTGCTTCTTGTTCTTTCTTACTTCAGTAGTTCCTTCACAGAGCACTTCTATAAGATCCCACATCTTCTTGGCACTAGTACAATGAGCAACAGTGCCATACATGTTGAAGTCCATAGATTCACAAATGATAAGTTGAAGATGTCCATCCAGTGCAACTTTTTCCTTTTCAGGATCAGTGTATTTTGAGGGATCTTTGGGCACATGTTTTGCTGGTACAATCTCAGTGCCATTGGTTGTTTCACCAATCTCGATCATTGGAATGAAGGGACCATGCTTTAGAATATCTAAATACATGGGGTTAGAAGCTTTGATGAAAAGCAACATCTTCTTCTTCCATAAACTGTAGTGCTCCTTGTTAAAGGGAGGAATCTTGATACTGCTTAGTTTCTGTGAACTCATTCTTGATCTTTTCCTGTTTGTACGTTAACAGCCTAGGCTCTGATACCACTTGTTAGAAATGAATACTACTAGAAACTAGACAGAGGGGGGGGGTGAATGGATAGTTTGATATGTTTTTCGATTCTTGAAAACTAAGTAACAGACTGTATATGATTATGATATGTAATATGCAGAAAGTAAATAACACACACAATCACTTTAATCTACTTTGTATAAGCAAATTAAATACTATAGCTTTCCAAGAAATTCACAGTAGAATTTCTGGCTTCTAAACAAGAACAGTTTGAACTTGCTTGCTTACAGAGAAAAGAGCTTAGCAAATAACTATGTGTATCTCTCTTACAGCTAACAATAGGATGTGCATGATATATATAAGCCCTATACAACCTAGTGCACACACCTATTTTTACACAGTTACCCCTTGCTGAAAGTCCAACTTGTCCTGCCATAAGACGTTAACTGTGTCAGGAAGGACCACCTGCTTTTCGGAGTCTTTCCCGTTTCTGTAGCTGCTTGTCTCTTATCTTTCTCTCCAAGTTTAGCTGTAGATTTGTCATCTGTTCTTTGGACCACCTTGCCAGAACAAATGCTTCAGTATTTGTCTCTTTTGATTCTTGATTCTGTACCTTGATTTGTCTTGTTGTAAACGGCTAAGTGTTGATATCGTGAACTCCACTTCATTCCTGACTTCGCGATCTCACTTGTGAGGACTTCGCGATATAGCCTTTGAAGACTTTGCGACATAGGTCATTTGAAGACTATGCGACATAGGTCATGTGAAGACTATGCGACATAGGTCATTTGACGACTATGCGACATAGGGATTCTGAGGACTTCACGATCTAGGCTTCTTTGACTTTGCTGACTTCAACACTTCACGACATGTGTCTTGAGGACTTCTCGACATAGTACAAAATGGACTATGCGATATAGTACTTCACGACATGGATATTGGTGACTTCACGACATAGCTTTCTTCTGACTTTGCTATATAATGCCTTAGACAAATTTCTGCAACTTATTTCTTCATAGCCTTATTTATCTCTATCCTGCTGCATGAACACTTCTGAACTTCTACCAGGATAATTATTCAATGGCCTATATACAATCTAGATGCAAGAAACTTTACTAAGCTCATTATAACTTTGAGCATACATGGTCAAGCTAATGTTCATGAGAACAAGACAAGTACATTTAGAGACCTATACTACATCCCAGTGATAGAACTCACTAGGTCATGTAATGTGACATAGTCACAAAGTGTAGGCTTGTTAATAGTGGTATTCAGACATGTCTTGAGCCTAACAACCCCCATTATGCATAGATCTATGGTAGTATACAATAACACTGACTGCATGCCTTGTAAAATAACTGCCATGAGTACTTGTTTCAACCTGCCTATTTCATCTACTGAACAATGTCTCTATATGCAAACTGTTGAGACTTCTGAGCCTACTGGAAACAGTAAGAAGGCTACATCCACTAAGAAGAAGACCAAGTCTAATTCTAAAGCTAAGTGGGTGAAGAAAGGAGTCCAACAGAAGATTCCTGATGTGACTGTTAAAGTTGAAAATGATGAATACTCTTGTGATACTGAATTAGCAGGACCCAACAAGGATTGAGTACCATATGCCTCTTAAATACAATTTGTTTTGCAGGGAAAGCATAAGAAACAGGTCATGTGGATCATTGACAGTGGTTGCTCAAGGCACATGAGTGGTGATAAAGCCCTACTATCACAATTTGTGGAGAAAGCTGGCCCAATCATAACTTTTGGAGACAACAGCAAAGGTTACATAGTGGGATATGGTTGTTTGGAAATTGGGAATGTTGTCATTAATGATATTGCACTTGTTGATGGATTGGTGCACAACCTGCTCAGTGTCAGCCAATTCAGTGACAGAGGATTCGAGGTTGATTTTGACATGATGGTGTGCAATATCTATCACAAGAAAGATGGAAGCCTCTCTTTAAAAGGGGTAAGGAAAGGAAGCCTATTTGTTGCTGATCTGAGTTCAACACAGAAGGACAAGATTTACTGTTTTTACAGTAAAGATACTGTTGGTGACAACATGCTTTGGCACAGGAAACTCTCTCACCTAAACTTCAAAACAATGAATATGCTGATGAAGACGGAACTGGTAAGAGGACTACCTCAACAGGAATTTTGTCAAGAAGGACTGTGTGAGGACTGTCAAATGGGAAAATTGAGGAGAGATGTGCATAGGTCAAAGCAAGTCAACACCAACACAGAACCACTCAAACTAATTCACATGGATCTTTTTGGCCCAGTAAATGTTCCATCCTTAGCCAAGAAGAGATATGAATTAGTTATGGTGGATGATTATTCTAGGTATACTTGGCTGAAGTATCTAGAATCAAAAGATGAAGCTACTCAAGTCATCATTGATCACTTAAGGGTTCTTGACAGAACTGCAAATGCCAAGGTTCAAATTCTGAGAAGTGACAATGGTACTGAGTTCAGAAATGCCACACTTGGTAATTTCTGCAAGGATGAAGGAATTGTGCAACAATTTTCTGCTGCAAGGACACCACAGCAGAATGGAGTTATAGAAAGGAAGAACATAACTCTCATTGAAGCTGCCGGGACTATGCTACATGATGCAAAGTTACCTACATACTTCTGGGCAGAAGCTATTAACACTGCTTGTTACACACAAAACAGAACCTTGATTAACAAGACTCATGGGAACACTCCTTACTATTTTCTAAATGAGAAGAAACCTACTGTCAAGTATTTTCATGTGTTTGGTAGCAAATGCTTCATGATGAAGGACAACCATGAAAAGAAAGGGAAATTTGACACCAAAGCTTATGAAGGTATTTTCATGGGTTATGCATTAGAAAGGACTGCTTACAGAGTTTATCTCTTGGAACACAGAATCATAGATGAAAGTGTAAATGTCACATTTGATGAAACCAAGTTTCCAGGACTGCATGAGTATGGTCAAATGGAGATTCTTTGATTTGAGAATCAAGGATACTTGGAGGAAGAAGAAATTGTTGATGAAGAACCCACATTTACTCAAACTGTTGATCTTGAAAAATATGCTGTCACTAAAAATGATGTTAATCAAACTCCAGCTCAGTCACAGACTATTTCAGGGAATCCTCAAAATGATGGTGACTCTGGAGATATTGAAGAAAATGGTGGAGACAATTGCCCTGGTGAAGACTCAGTTCCCCAAACTGAGGCTACTGTTTCAGACCAAACAAGAAGCTTGCCTAGAACCACAAGGTGGAACAAGGATCACACAAATGACCTAATTATTGGAGATCCTTTTTCTGGGGTAAGAACCAGGAACAATGTTTCTGCTGACAACATGTTTTCCTGCAACCCTTGTCTCAAGTGGAGCCAATTGATGAAGCATTGTTGGATTCTGATTGGGTGATTGTTATGCAAGAGGAACTCAACCAGTTTGAAAGGAACAATGTATGGAAACTGGTTCCAAGACCAAAGGGAAAATCAGTTATTGAGACAAAGTGGGTATTCAGAAACAAATTGGATGAAAATGGGAATGTGACAAGAAACAAGGCAAGGCTAGTAGCTAAGGGTTACTGTCAACAGGAAGGAATAGATTATGATGAGACATTTGCACCTATTGCCAGACTTGAAGCTATAAGAATTTTTCTAGCTTTTGCTACACACTGTAATTTCAAGGTGTTCCAAATGGATGTCTAAAGTGCTTTTCTAAATGGAGAGTTGGAGGAAGAAGTGTATGTTCAACAGCCACCAGGTTTTGAAGATGCTGAATTGTATGATTTTGTGTACAAGCTGTTCAAAGCACTTTATGGATTGAAACAAGCTCCAAGAGCTTGGTATGATATCCTCTCTACCTTTCTATTGGAAAACCAGTTTACAAGAGGTGTAGTAGATAAGACTCTATTCTACAAGAATCATGGAAAAGACATTATTCTGGTTCAAATTTATGTTGATGATATCATTTTTGGTTCATCAAATGAGAAGCCGTGTGAGAAGTTTTCATCTCTAATGAGAAATAAGTATGAGATGAACATGATGGGAGAACTGTCATTCTTCTTTGGTTTACAAGTTCTTCAGAAAGATGATGGAATCTTCATTTGTCAAGCAAAGTATGTCAAGGAACTTCTCAAGAAGTTTAACCTAGAAGATTCATCACCTGCCAAGACTCTCATCTCTACATCAACTAGTTTGGATCTAGACTCTAAAGGGAAGAAAGTGGACTCTAGTGCTTACAGAGGCATGGTTGGATCTCTTCTCTATCTAACTGCTAGCAGACCTGACATAATGTTTGCTACATGTCTTTGTGCAAGGTTTCAAGCTGATCCAAAGGAGTCACACTTGGTAGCTATCAAGAGAATTTTTAGATATCTAAAGGGCACTCCTAATCTAGGCCTTTGGTATCCTAAAAATACTGGATTTGAGCTAGTGGGGTACTCTGATTCAGACTATGCTGGGTGTAGAATTGACAGAAAAAGTACAACAGGAAGCTGTCAATTTCTTGGTGGAAGATTGGTGTCATAGTTTAGTAAGAAGCAGCATTCAGTGTCTACATCTACTGCAGAAGCTGAGTATATTGCAGCTGGAAGTTGCTGTACACAAATTCTGTGGATGAAGAATCAACTTTTGGATTATGGTCTAGTGTTAAACAATATCCCTATCTACTGTGACAACACTAGTGCCATAGCCATTTCAGACAATCTTGTTCAACACTCAAGAACAAAGCACATTGACATTAGACATCATTTCATAAGAGAACATGTTGAAAGAGGAACTATGAAGTTGATTTATGTCCCAACAGAAAAGCAACTTGCAGACATCTTCACAAAACCACTGGATGAAGCAACCTTTAACAGGTTAGTAAGTGAATTGGGAATGCTAAATCTGGTATGTTAACTTACTAGTCTTTACATTTTCATGTCTGCATGCAGCTTATGACAGTAACCTCAAAGTTACTGTCATGAGAAGTTACTGTCACATAAAGTTCTTATTCTTGTTGACAACATGTTTGCTATGACTTTGCTAAATTGATTT
This sequence comes from Heracleum sosnowskyi, assembly GCA_030848705.1. Classification (NCBI taxonomy): domain Eukaryota; kingdom Viridiplantae; phylum Streptophyta; class Magnoliopsida; order Apiales; family Apiaceae; genus Heracleum; species Heracleum sosnowskyi. The sequence goes on along the minus strand of CM061243.1, from coordinate 49,655,200 downwards.
TTGTGTTAGTCATACTGTCAGTAATAAAACTTTGTGTCGTTAACTTGGATAACCTCAAAGTCTAAAATCTTTGGTCAAAGACTTTGCATTAATTGGTTACTGTGTTAATTGTTGGATTAGTGGCGAACATGACTCTTAATTGCAATCCATGGTAGTTGTATGGGTATTCTGAACTGTTGACCATTTACCTTCCTTTTTCCTAGTATGCCTATAAAATGAATTTTAGGTCATATTAGTTAATCATTCAGAAAAGATAAAATGGAAAACAAAGTAGGAATCGAATACATGCCTAAGATTAGCACCGAGTCTCCATATAAAGAAGCAGTTGAAGCCCTATTCGATGAGATGGAGGATCTTCTTGATGACGAAAAGGAGAAAGAACTTGCTGCCAAAGCCACTGAAGAGGCTAAGTGGCAAGAACATGAGAAGGAGTATCAAGCACTCCTCAAGGAAGAAGGAACCACGGAAGAAGAGGCTAGGGCAAACTTCCTAGAATTGATTAAGAAAACCTGTAATGAATAATTGTATCTGTCAATTATAGAAGTCTAACCCTCCTCTTTTTAATAAAATTTATCAATTTTATTCTGTAATTCCTTAACACTTGTTGTGTGTCTGTGTTGTCTAAATGATTAAACTAATGTGCATGAATAATGAATCTGGAATCAAAATTGCAATATTATGAATGGTGTTTATTGAGTTAAGTACATTAATGATAACATAAATTAAAATTCATGACAATTACTGTTATTCCCAGAACAATGCAACCTAGATTGTAGAAGGGGGGGGGGTTGAATACAATCTAGTTAATTTTACAAAACTTTTTCAAACCTTTTACAGTATGAATATATGAGTTAGTAAATTAACTAAGAATTGAAACAAGCCATGAACATAAATGAATTCTTCGAGTTAAAAAGACACGTAGGAGACAAGCAAACTTTTTAAAACTTTTCATGTGGGTTTCTCGGAAAAAGCCCACTTGAGGTGTATATTGAAGAATTCTCTGGTTTTGTTTTTCAACAAACTCCAGCTGCTTACACAGATGATGGAAGAGAGCCTAAGTGTTTTTACATTCAGCTTTGTGCTCTCCTCTCATATTGTTCTATGCTACTCCACACAGTCTTATATACATCGACTGTGTGTTATAAACAAAACCTACAACATAATAAAATATTACATTTTGGTTTTGCTTGTTCATATGTTCGTCTCAGAAACTATCCTATTCGGGAAATGCCTTGGCTGACATCAAAGATAAACTTGTATAATCCCACATGGTGCTTTCTGATTGAGTGTGCGGCTCTCTTCAAAAATTACTAAGTCCATGCAATTGACCTAGCTTCCAAGCCCATGTGACATCCGCATGAAAGAGACCTCTCCTTGGTTACCCGACTGTCAAGTCACTATCAGCTGAGATAAGTGAACTTGTAGTATTCATATAGGTCTTCATGCTTGTCAAGCCTTTCCTTTGTGTCCAGTTAGAAGTTAAACTTCTAGGTAGCTGCCTTAACTCTTATTTATCTATCGAGACATAAAAGACAATAGATGACTTCACATTTCACTTGTAGGAATTTTAGCCTTCGAATATTTACAATTTTGACTCCCTATTCCATACATCTTTTGCATCGTTATCCAGCATCTTTTAGTCACGGGTGTGTAATGATGATCTCTGAGACTTTCCTCCATTCAACCTGCTAAATAAGGAAACCTCCAAAAGATTCTGGTACATAGATTTGTTTTCCCTGTTGAATGAGATGAACATCAGTAGGCGTATTAATTCCATATCCATAGACTACCATTTTACATCAATTATCTGTAGAAAGGTAATCTCAGAATATCCATAGAAGTAATATTCCATAACTGTATCTATAGATGAGACATGACATTCTTGACTGCATCCATAGATAGACCATAACCTCCTTAACCACATCCATAGATAAATCATGATATCCTTAGCTGTTTCTGATGATCAACTTCCTTCAGCTTTTATCCATAGATATGATGTCCCCAGCTTTTATCCGTAGATGAGATAAGATATTCCTAGCTTCTATCCGTTGATGAGATAAGATGTCCTCAGCTTCTATCCGTTGATGGCATAAGATGTTTTCAGCTTGTATCCGTAGATGAAATGAGATTTCATAGCTTGATCCGTAGAATGAATAAACTTAGCTTCATCTTTAGATAAAACATCTTGTCATCTTTATTGATTCACCATTACTGAGTTGAACAGGCAGACTTACCACTGAAACACTTGGTGCTTGATTAGACGTCCATTGGCTTGCTTCTGAATTGCTTCGTAACTCGATGACAAAATATCCTCCAATCATTTGGTGTGGCTTTTAGACCTTGGATAGATAAAATGCCTTCCAGTTAGCTTCCTGATTTATCAGCTTCTGTGAACTAGCTTTCTGACAATTAGCTTCGGTGTCAAGATCAAATTCTTGTCTTGAGCATTTTGTTATCATCATTCCAAATCGGTCAACCCTAACAATCTCCCCCTATTTATGACTGTTAGAACTAACATAAATCCTTAAGTTGATGATAACAAAACCCTTCAATGTTCTCAGTGATCCTCAGATAGAGATTAATACTGGACATAATTTGATGATGCTGCAAAAACAAAAACAACAACTTGAAGCTATCAGATTCCATATACTTTCCTGTAACTTAGTCTATACCTTCTTCTAAGGGGTTCCAATAGATTGTAATCGAGAGAAGAGAAATTCTGAAGTCTAAGATCTCCTTCTAACTCCCCCTGAGAACAACCTATCTTCTCTTTAACATCTCCCCCTTTTTGTTATCAGCAATTAGGATATAAGAGGCATAATCTTAGTTACTGAATAAGATATCTGGGTACATGAATCCAACACTTCAAGGATCGAAAGATTCCTCTTAGAAATCTCTCTATTCTTGCATCAGGATCTCATCCTGGCTCACTTCATACAACTCACCTTCCCTTACTAAAGGGGTACTCAAAAGAAAAATATCTCCTTTTTCCATGCTGGAAGAAATAGCATGCCTCTCATTCTCTCCCTCTCCTTTTGCCTGGTCTCAAGCCAGCCACTCCACTAACTCCCTTCCCAAAAACCTATAGATGTCTCAACTATATTGAATTCCTTGATACTCAGTCAGAATGAGCCGAATAGTTTTCAAGAAAGAATCATGGAACTCAACATTGTTGGTCTACGGATAATCGCTGGTTAAGCTTATACGTAGATTGAAAGACACCTTTCTACGGATGAAGGATATCCGTAGAGGATTTTGAAGAATGGGCTTGTGAAGCAGAAATTGATGTAAGTTCTGTGAAGATTGAATGTGACATGTAAGTGCACAGTGCTTACATCAAGATCATCAAAAAGAGACTAGTGATCCAACGAATTCTCTGAAAGAGAATGATCACTAGGTGAATGGAGCTTCTCCAAGAGTTCAGAAAATGGAGAATCAAGTACAGATGAGTTGAATGCTGCAATTATCACTTAATGAGATGAAATGGACTGGGGACTGCATCCTCACATTTGAAGAATATGCATCAAACTGAATTTAAGAATAGTGTGTGCTCCCCCTGTGCCCGTGCATATATTTTCTTTCTACTTCAGAAACAGAAATGATAATAATCCACATTATGCACACAGTGTCCCGATCCCTCATTAGTGCTCCTGGATCAGAGAATTTTTCAATGATCATAGTCTTTTGAGAGACTACAACCAGAAAAGAGCTAATCCTTTTTTGACCATTATGCCTTTTTGAGAAGACATAAGGTAGTTTGGCTGGTAATCTCACCCTCACCTTTCTTCTAGTGGTTTCTTGATGTTCACCACTGCCCTCACCCTCACTTAACTCCTTCATCACTCCCCACCGGTTAAGATTTGCTGGAATTTTGCAACTACAGTTTGTTGAGAAACTGTAGAGGGGGTTAGAAGTTGTTTATCACAATTAGGGTGTAACTGATAGGGTAGAGAACTTGGGGGTCATTCCAATCAGTTCTCATCTCAGTTTTTGAAAAGGCAAAGAAAAAGATTTAGATTTTAGTAAGTGAGAGTTTGATAAAGATAAGATGATTACCTTTCATTTATCAATGATGAACTGTTAAGAGCCTTCTCCATTGAAGGTTTATTCTCCTAATGTCCAAGATTGTCAGCTTTCCCGTTAATTGTTACAACATCCTCATAGAGACCATCAGAAGCTGCAAAGATCTTAACTTGATAGATTGTCAATTTCTTTCAAATTCCTTTAAGTTTTCTTCTGATGTTTCTTCAGTGAGTTCATGCAAAAATGAAACAGTTTTTGTTGCTCAAAGAACTCACTATTCTGTTAGTTGAACAATTAGGGCTTCTTGATAAATTAATCAAAGTTGATCCTTAAGCAGATAGATTTAATAAACAACCTTTGATTAATTCATCAAAAAGAAAAATATGTAATTAATTTTTGTTGTTGTTGGTGTATATGAGATGTTTGTCTTTTTATTTAAGGAAATGAGTCCAGTTAACATGCAAGCCAATTTTTAGAGGGTAAACAAGTTAAATGGATTCAAATGCAAAAAGAAAGAAATTAAATATGCACATCACACACAACAATATAATAAATTGTGGAAAACCCCCATATTCATTAAAAAAAATTGATTACAATAAAAAAAACTTAAAACACAAAAAGAACTGGAAAACATCCTAGCTCCCCCCCTTGTCCCTTACCCTCTCCCCGGAGAGACAAACAGTCAGCTGTTAAGCAGCTGCTGCAGCCTCCCCGGAGGCTCCTTCAGGTCCTCCATCAGGACCTCCCCAGCGGTTGCGAGCCATGAGAGCATCAAGAGTAGCTCTAATCCTTCGAATCTCGTCCTCCTCCTCCCTGATGAGGAGGTCAACATTCTTTTGCAACAAGAAGATTTTGTCCACGGTGGACAACGCGTTGAACTCCTCAGGATTGATATCAAGAATTGTTGAAGCCATTTTTGGAGAAGTGTTTAGAGATTTAGATGAAGAGATGAGAGCTCAACCTTTGCCTTTAAATAGGCAGGGAGCTACAAGATAACCCTTGTGTTTAACTAGGGTTAAACGGGGGTTAGAAAAGCTGAAAGGACATGCATTAAAACGCTCTAGTGTAAACGAAGAGACTACTTGAGTTCTTAGAGTGGAAAAATGTGTCTCAGCTCAGATTACAAAAATTATCATGACACGGATATTTTGAATAGAAATAAGAATAAAACTAAATAGCCGATCATATAAATATGTTCAGCTAAATAATATTAAACTAAAATCTCTAGACAAAAAGAATTAAGAATACCAATACTTTTGAATAATGTAACATGCGGATTATTTGAATTTTTGAGATACTTATTCAGCTGACATCATTCATTAAATGTATGACATTTGACAAATGATATCTCTGAATATTTATCCATGGAAAATTCAATGAACATCAATGCACTTAGCTTGTTAATGTTTGGAGATGATCAACTATTTAATATCAGTGAGAAAAGTAGCTTGCTATCTCATTGAATATTACTCAAAAGATCATTTCTAGACGACTTCACTTAGTGCATAACATCATTCAATTGTATTGACTTGTCATGATAGCCAAAATAAAACACATAAAATAAAAAAATAATTCCAGAGATTGAAATCACTGGCTGCATGCATTTAACACGGATATGTAAGAGAGTAAGAAATCATTACCTGCCAAACTCATTTATCAACTCAAGTGAGTTGCTGCATTAAGAGCATTGGAAAGATATCTGGTTAAATGTTGTTCCCTTGGAACATAGTGTAGTTCCACTACAACATGCACATCACTTCTTCCAATAGCATGATGCATGAGGTTCATGTACTTGACTCCTTTGAGAAATGCTTGAATGCTTCAGCTGCATTCTTTTGATTTGACCTTAAGCTAAGCATTTCTTCTGAGCCATGACCAGAACTTACTTTCTTGGGATTGGCATTAATTGTGCTATGTCTTCTTGATTAGGAATTTATCCTGCAAGTATCAACATCTAGACAACCAATTAGAGCATAGCAAGTATCTCTTAGATTATCAATTACTGAATGAATGATAATCTTTTGAGATACCATAAAGATTCCAAGAAAATCTAAGGTACTAGTACATAAACAGGTGGTTAACATAATTTCTAGCATTCTGTTAATTAGTCATGAGGAAGATCACCAATTATCTTTTCAAAACACAAATGTCCTACCAAGGTATTCAATTCAGTAATGTCAATAATTGGTATGAGAAATCTTAGAAGAATACTCACTTATCTCCTCAGAACTTCTTTGCATGAGCTTTTCAGCATAACAGCAAATCTACTGATCAATGATGCTAGATATTACGTAAACTACACGTATCTCAGCTAAGGATAAGACTTGTAAAGGCTGAGATTTAGATTTACAAATTTCTATAGATATAGACACTGTCTTTTTGCACTATCCGTAGAGGAGCAAAAGTAGTATCCATAGGTGTAGAAAATTGTCTACGGATAGTCAGTATCCATAGACAGAGCAAAGAAACAAATCCAGTGTTATAAATGATTATCTACGAATAAGGATATCCATCGATAGAGTAAATTTTGACTTAGACAAAATTTTCACTCCTTCTGGAAAACTTAGTTTTCAAGAAGGTCATTTAAACACTGGCTACACATAAGACATCAAGAAAAATATTGAAATTTGTTCGTACCTCACTTACTTACCATTCTGAAGAGGATGGTTGATAAGCAGCTTGGTACTGATGTCTTCTTCACGAGTCACACTTGGATCAAAAGGTATTTCCACTGCATTGTCCAACACAGAATCCCTTTAGATAAAATCTTTGAAGAACCTGATCTTAGCACAATAGAGTTAGAGATTTGAAAGTCAGATGTTCCACTCATTTCTTTAACCATGACTTTAACTCAAGGAGAAAGATTGGATGTCCAAGAAGTAGACATGCAGATTTGTGGAAGCTGGAAGATCTTGCCTTGATCCAAGTGAACACCTTATTCCTTCAACCCAATAATTGTCTTCAAGAGGACTTTCTTCTGGATTTTTGGAATAAGCTTCTTATGGTAGGTGTAGGTCTTGAAGATGTAAGAATATTCTCAACATTATGATTATGTGAGGTTGATCTTTAACTCAGAAAAACTCCCCCTAAGTTCATTGGGGTGATAATTCAGAGTTGTGATCCACCTACGGATGCTTCACTTTTGTTTCCTACGGATGCTCTATTCTGGCTTCCTACGGATGCTCCATTTTTGGCTTCCAATCAGATGCTCCACTTATCCTTTCTAAGGATGACTCATTTGGACTTGAATCATTCATAGTCTAGGTGAATACCCATGGAGATACTGATCCATCTACATAATCATCATCTTCTTCATACCAAGAACCACCTTCCATTTCAAACCTAAATCTGAGAGTTCCAGAAAATCTCTCATCAATAAGCTTGATTTATCTGGCATCATTAGAAACAACCTGTTTAGACTTCGTAACAGTGTTGATTCATTGACTTAAAGCCTTGTGGGCTTTTCCAGCTACATGCACTCTTCTTGAGTTGCATACCCATCCTGGGTTTCCGAGTAGATAAAAGATCCGATCTTTGACATGATTTCTTCTTGAAGTTGTAGAAGTAGATTAACACTTTCTGAGAAATGCTCCCCCTGAGTAGATGTACCAAACAGACAACCCTTCAGAAAAGAACACAAGATACCATGGATGGCTACTTACTTTCCTATACACATAAATGTCATCTCTTATGAAAGATAGTCAGAAATGCACGTAGAAGAAACCACCACTCTCAGCTACACCTCTACTTCCTCTTAACAAAGATCTTCTCTTCCACTCATGAATTTCTTGAGAATATTTATCCAGATGTCAGTTAAACTTAACCAATGTGAACGGTTAAGTGTTCGATCATGGACTTAATGTTCTTCAATTAATTTCCCACACAGATTCCCTTATCTCCTTTAGCTAAGCTTCTATTACTTCATTGGCTAAGGAATGTGAAAAGAGAAGACTGTTGGCTACACTTATACACATAATTTGATGATCCCTCCTTCAGGTGCTTGAATGATCAAGAAAACATTATGGCTGTAATAAGTAGCACCAGCCACAACTTTCCAGATCTCAAATAGTTATCCTGATTTTCCAAGCAAAGTCTCTGCAGATTTTGTCATTTGTTTCATAAGATCTCTTCACACTGAATTCTTGAGCTAAATTCTTTGGCGAGATTTCATGTGCAGTGGCTGAAGGAGTTTATCAAATGTATGATCTGTCTTGTTCTTGATAGAGGTCTTCTATTGCTTCCCTTAATGGCATGCATCCTTTTAACCCATCCTTGGCAAAACTTGGGGTTCCTCTAATCATGACTCAGACAACTTCTTATTCACTGGCTACATTTATCCTGATTTTGCCTTGTCACAAAGAGGTAAAAAACATGCAATCCTCCAAGGCAGTAGAAAAATCAGCTACATACACTTTTCTATCAAGTGTCTAGTGTTTACCACTTCATTGTCTTTCCATTGATGGACAATGCAGGGTACAAATACAAAGTTTCCTTTGTCACATGCTTGATAGATACATAGAAAGTTATGCTTATATCCATCAGCTAGTGCTTCAACCCTAACTGATGATATTGTTTGCCAAAGTCATGCTTCATTACTTAATTATGACTACAAATATCTAGTAGGAATTAGTGAACATGACAGAAACTCTAGTAGGAATCTAGAGCTCCTGTATCTTCCTCCTGCACACTTTCAAAACCAAATCAAGCTGGCTTAGGTACCCAAGTTTCCCTGAGCTTTGGCTTTTTAGCTTTTATGACTGTCATCTTCTCTTTCCGAGCTTTGAGCTTCAAAGGATTCGACCCATTCTCATCTCTTGGTTCTGAAATTGAGAAATTAGCATTCACATGTTGCTCAAGAATATCAAAATTTGATGCTCGGCAAGGAAATGTTTGAGCATACAAATCATTCAAGTCAGGCATGCTCCATGACATTTGAGGCATATTGAACTCATACCAATATGGATGGGGAACAAATGGCATGTTCGCAAATCTTGTTGAATCTCGAGCATTGTGAGCAAAAATGTGATGCATGACAGACATATCAATCATAGGCAGTTGAGTAGATCTTGTATGAACAAATCTGCAAGAAGTATACAAGTGATTAACTCTACCACATCGAATGCAGGGCCTTCTGGAAGCACTTTCTTCTGATGGGTAGCTGCTACTATAGTCAATCATTGTTGTTTCATTCAAGCTTTCCTCTTCATCTGCATCTGACTCTTCTTCCTTGATGGTTTTGCTTCTTAGTTATTGAACCTGATTCTTGAAGCTTGGTCCAACCATATTGCTCAGTTTCTCTAGAGTTTGATTACTCCTTAATGGTTTTACCATCTTTGGAGCAGTCTCCACATCCTCTAGCTTCTTGTTATTGCGCTTCCAGGTCTCTTTACAAAATGTGTCCATTCCTTAAGATTTGATAATGTTGGACACAATGTAACTGGAATTATTCCATCTTGAAATAACATCTTATTCCTTTCTCAGTTGCTCTTTCAAAACCACTTCTCTTTTTAAGACAACCTCAAGTTCATTTTTGGCATTCATGCTTTCAAAAAGTGTTTCCTTAAACTCAGAGACTTGAGTTTCAAACATAGCATTTATCTCACTAAGCATAACATTAGTTGCTTTGAGTCTGACATTTTCTTCAATGAGATTGTTAAAGGAAATACGCACAACATGTAATTCAACAAATAAACTCATTGCAGTGCTACAACATACCTCTCTAACATGCTTAGTTGGCTTCACAGAAAATACCTGATTTCTGGTTGAACTTGCTTCTTGATTGTCATAGGCTGTGGGTGCAAGGTTGATAGATCCCTTTGTTGATGTTGAACAACCATCTTCAGTTGAAACCCTTCGCTCAAAAAGGACTTCATCTTCCAGTGTCGTTCCTTCCTTGCCATTGTTTGTTGTGGTCTTGATACATTCACAGATCTTCAGTTTGAATGTTGAGCTTGCTGCTTCTGTTCTCTCCTCTTCTTTCAAATCTTGGTTGGAGATGACCACATCTCTTGTTTCTGTCTCTCCTTCTTTACTGATAATCTTTGCATCCTGCATAGCCTCAAGATTTGAGCACTCAAGAGTACTTACCAGGCATCTAATATTTAGATCTTTGGGTTCAGGAGTAGATACAAAGATTTGCTTCCATTTTCTGGGTAGAGAGTCTACAAACACCAACTTTGAGTCCTTGTTTGACAACTCATTCCCAGCTTCTTCATTGTCACCTCTTTCCACGGTTGTAGTTTCTTTTGATCTTTAAACTTCTTATGTGTTAGAAACCTGCTCTGATACCAATTGTTATTCCCAGAACAATGCAACCTAGATTGTAGAAGGTGGGGTTGAATACAATCTAGTTAATTTTACAAAACTTTTTCAAACCTTTTATAGTATGAATATATGAGTTGGTAAATTAACTAAGAATTGAAACAAGCCATGAACATAAATGAATTCTTCGAGTTAAAAAGACATGCAGGAGATAAGAAAACTTTTTAAAACTTTTCAAGTGGGTTTCTCGGAAAAAGCCCACCTGAGGTGTATATTGAAGAATTCTCTGGTTTTGTTTTTCAACAAACTCCAGCTGCTTACACAGATGATGGAAGAGAGCCTAAGTGTTGTTTTTACATTCAGCTTTGTGCTATCTTCTCATACTTTTCTAAGCTACTCCACACAGTCTTATATACATCGACTGTGTGTTACAAACAAAACCTACAACATAATAAAATATTACATTTTGGTTCTGCTTGTTCACATGCTCGTCTCAGAAACTATCCTATTCGGGAAATGCCTTGGCTGGCATCAAAGATAAACTTGTATAATCCCAAACGGTGCTTTTTGATTGAGTGTGCTGCTCTCTTCAAAAATTACTAAGTCCATGCAATTGACCTAGCTTCCAAGCCCATGTGACATCTACATGAAAGAGACCTCTCCTTGGTTACCCAACTGTCAAGTCACTATCAGCTGAGATAAGTGAACTTGTAGTATTCATATAGGTCTTCATGCTTGTCAAGCCTTTCCTTTGTGTCCAGTTAGAAGTTAAACTTCTAGGTAGCTGCCTTAACTCTTATTTATCCATCGTGACATAAAAGACAATAGATGACTTCACATTTCACTTGTAGGAATTTGAGCCTTCGAATATTTACAATTTTGACTCCCTATTCCATACATCTTTTGCATCGTTATCCAGCATATTTTAGTCACGGGTGTGTAATGATGATCTCTGAGACTTTCCTCCATTCAACCTGCTAAATAAGGAAACCTCCAAAAGATTCTGTTACATAGATTTGTTTTCCATGTTGAATGAGATAAACATCAGTAGGCGTATTAATTCCATATCCATAGACTACCATTTTACATCAATTATCTGTAGAAAGGTAATCTCAGAATATCCATAGAAGTAATATTCCATAACTGTATCCATAGATGAGACATGAAATTCTTGACTGCATCCATAGATAGACCATAACCTCCTTAACCACATCCATAGATAAATCATGACATCCTTAGCTGTTTCTGATGATCAACTTCCTTCAGCTTTTATCCATAGATATGATGTCCCCAGCTTTTATCCGTAGATGAGATAAGATGTGTTGGGTTTGTGGAGTCTAACAGGTTTCAGAATTGGTTTCTGATTTGAGTTAGAATTTCCAGATCTGAATTCTAATTAGAGTTAGTAATTTCAGAATTTCAGAATGAGATTTCATAGCTTGATCCGTAGAATGGATAAACTTAGCTTCATCTTTAGATAAAACATCTTGTCATCTTTATTGATTCACCATTACTGAGTTGAACAGGTAGACTTACCACTGAAACACTTGGTGCTTGATTAGACGTCCATTGGCTTGCTTCTGAATTGCTTCCTAACTCGATGACAGAATATCCTCCAATCATTTGGTGTGGCTTTTAGACCTTGGATACATAAAATGACTTCCAGTTAGCTTCCTGATTTATCAGCTTCTGTGAACTAGCTTTCTGACAATCAGCTTTGGTGTCAAGATCAAATTCTTGTCTTGAGCATTTTGTTATCATCATTCCAAATCGGTCAACCCTAACAGTTACTGTTTTTCCCTCAAACGTTACTGTCAATAAGAAAAGAACTATCACGGAATCTCATGACAGTTAGTTTCTTGACAACAGTAAATAACATATTGTCAAGAGTTTTTAAAGATACTGTCACTAAAGTACTTAACGACGACAGTAAGTTTTTCGTGACAATTTTACTGTCAAGACAAACCTACTGTCATCACCAAATGTCACTGACAGCTTGTTTCCGCGCACAGGTTACTGTAAACACTAGTGGACCGTTAATATTGATGATTCAACCTCCACGTTGACAGAAATTAAAGGGAATACCCCACGTGGTGGTGTTATTGGGTATTAGCACGATTCCAAATATCCCCTTTTTCAACATAACGCTTGAACTGCCCTTTATACGTCAGTTAATCAGACAAGACCAAACCTGACACAGAACAACCAAAAGCAAAACAACTTTATGCTGAATTTCTCTCTCTACCCCCTCAACACACTCATTTTCTCTCTCATACCAACAATGGCACCCAAACAATCAATTTCTCAGACTAACTTTGCTGGCATCTACTCTCCTAGTGATGCTGGTGAAGAATTCAAAGGGCTTATCTCTTTCCTGAATAAGTCCTATCTCGGGTATGCTATCACTTCAACTTATGTTCTTGACCTAGATAGGATTGAGAACTTCTGGGAGTCTGCTACTGCTCAAGAAGATGGAGACCATACCACCATCCAGTTCAAAATCAAAGAGCACAACTACACTATCACTATTCAAGGCATCAATGCAGCTCTAGGAATTGCACTTGAACTAGGAAAGACCTACAAAGAGCTAGCCAGTGATGAGACCCTCAAGAAGCTCTTCTTGAAAATTGGGTATTCTGGACCCAATCTTGAACAGGGAACAACAAAGTGGTACCCTTCTGGTGAAATGGACAGGAAGTATCTCAGAAAAGAGTGGAGAATGGTGTTTGATGCAATGGTGAAGGTGTTCTCTACCAAGACTACCGGCTGGAATAGAATTCCCACTTACATCAAGAAGCTCACTCACTCTCTTGTTCATGGGTAAAAAGTGGATGTTGGAAAGCTACTCATGGCACATCTCAAGGCTGTCATAGGTAAGAAGGTAAACATCTATCCTCACTTTCTAATGTTGTGTATCAATTCCTTGTGTGATTTTGATGAGAATGCCCCTCGTTTAGAGGTGTGCAGTGTTTTGAAAAGAATTACACACACAACTCTCACTTCACAGAATTTAAATGCACATATTCCACTATGCTTTACCAAACACATGGTTGATCAAGTGCCTAACCTTGATTTTCCATTACCTTCTGGATATGACACCTTCACTCTTGAGAATGAAGCTGGATTAGACCCAAATTCAGCTAACCCCCATTCTACCCCATACACTCAGCCTAGGTTCTCTAGACTTCCCAAAGTACAGAGACAAGCCTTGCAAGAATCCAGAAAAAGATCCCTAGAAACTGAAGTTGGTGGTAGTGTTGAGAGTCAAGAGGGAGTTCCTGCACCTAGTGCAGCAAATAAGGAAGGTAGTCAAACAGAACCCACAATGGTTCCTCTTGAGCCTAAGAAGAAGAGAGCTAAGAGGACCAAAACCACTGTCAGCCATCCTGCAATATCCCAAAAGACTGTAGAGGAACAAAGGGTAATAAACACTAGTAAACACCTCCCTAGATGTTCCTTCTCAACAAGGGACATCTATTGAAATTGGCCTATCTCCCAAGGCACCTTGTACAGAGTCTACAAAACCTCATGTTCCAACTCATGAGGAGCCTCCACTTGCAGAAACACACCTGGAGTCAGGGCACAGTGAGGATTTCACTTCCCAAATTGATGTTTCACAAGTTCCATCTGTGGAGCAGCCATCATTCTCTTCTCCACCTTCACCTTCTTCCTTCCCTACTCATTCATTTGTTTCTTCTACACAACCTAGAGAGGGGGATAGTCCCAACCTTTCAGGTTTTGATCATCTATCTCCAATCATGGATGAGCTCCCATCTAGTGGTCCACAAGAACCCATTTCTCAAAGTGAAATGGACACCACTCCTTCAAACACTGAGAAAGAGCAAGGTACAACTCTGCTAGAAAGTGAAACAGCAAGTACCTTGTTCAATCTTCAAGGAACATCTTACCTTAGGGAAGATGCTGTCACAGACTCAGTTGCTGTCAAAGACTCTGCGAATGTTGCTGTCACAGGTGACCCTACTATCAAGGACTCAGTAGAAGTTGCTGTCTCAACCAAACCTGATGTCCCAGCTGGAGTGGCATCTACTGTCAATCTTTCAACTGACAGTAACATTTCTGGAAAAGCTACTGTCACCTCTGCACAGCCTGATTTTGATGCTGTAACTATTGAGGATGTCTCTGATGATGATGTGCCACTTTCTCAGTTCTTAAAGGTACATTCTAAACCATCTCTTTCATTGCATGTAAGTACTGCTCATACCCATGCATCTATGTTGAGTGAGGGTGTGCAAAAGAAGAGAGAGATAAAAGAAAAGAGAGGTGAGCATAAAAATGAGAGGCAGGCAAATGAGCTAGCAAAAAGGAGAGGGACTTGAGCATGTCCAGAGTGAACTTGAGGGAGCCTTAAATGTTCAGGCACTAGGCCATGAGAGTTCTCCTGTGAGGAGTGATGAGATCACTCAGAAAAAACACTGAGAGTGTGAGAACCCCACCAGCCTCCATGCCCCATTCTTTCCCTTCCCCTCCAAGAAGGCTAAGAACTGGTGGCCCCTCTACTGCTCAGAGATTGGAAGCCCTAGAGCACAGGTGTCTCTCCATGGAAACTAAGCTTGACAACCTGTCTACCATGGTGGCCTCTGGTTTCTCTAGTATTCAAGAAGCTATTCAGGTTCTATCTGCCAGTATTGATGCTGCCAACTTACCTAAGAGGGAGAAAAGGGAAAGATCAGAATCTGTCCCCAAGCAAGATGTTGCATCTCAGGGGGAGCCTGCTTCTAAGGAGGAATCAAGGAGAAAGGGGAGCCTGCAGCTAATGGGGAGTCAGTATCTGCAAAGAATAAAAGGGGAGCAAAAGGGAATTCAGGGAGTAAGGGGGAGCAAGAAGCTGGAAAACTGTTTGAGTATGAGATGGCTAGAGAAAAATTTTTGATGTCTAAAGAAGCACTGGAAGCAATGCAAGGGAAAGATCCATCCAAAAGACCAGTACTACCTCCCATGACAATAAGAGAGCCAAATTCAAAGCCGAAAGAGAGTGCTCTTGAAAAGAAGTGGAGAGAACATGAGGAGCAAAATAGGCTGGGAAAAGGGAAAGACAAGTTGCCTGAATACATCTTGTCAGGAAACACATGGAGTGAAGGAACAAAGTTTAGTCAGGAAGAGGCTAATGCTTTGATGGTTGACTACATGGAGAGCACACTACACAATCATGATGATGACTTCAGTAGGATAGTTGAGGAAGCAATGTTGGAACCTAGCAGAAGATTGAATAACTGCTCAACTTTGCTAAAGGAGAAGATCATAAGTGTATGTGTGAAGATCAATGAAGAAAAGAGGTGGGCCATTGATGTGTACCTGAACAATTGAATATCTATATTCATCACTATGCAGCTATTATAGAACCTTCCAGCAAAGGTTTTAACTGTAATGAAGAACAAAATCAAGGCAAACCACACATCCTTCAATGAGATTCTGCAACTGCAAACGCTGAACTTAATCTCAGAGAAACTTCCAGAAGTCTACACCAATCCATTCTGTGTCTACTATGCAACTACCACAAAAATTGGTAGCAGGAGATGTGCATACATGAGTCTAGGAGGCACTTCCACAATGGAGTTAAAGACAATATTGAAAGTGTTAGATATGATTCTCAACTCTAAATCCAACAAGGAAAGAGCTCTAGCTGTCAATGCAATTTATGAATTGCTGGTGAAGAGAGACAAGGAACTGAGCTCTACAGTAAAGAAAATGATCTCCAAAGCAAACTCTAAAAGAGCTGATCAAGGTGAAAGTTGTTCCTTTGATGTCCTTTTGATGGTGATGATGAGTTGGATGGAAGTGGAGGAACTGGAGTAGCAGGAAATGCTAGTGGAAGTACTTCTGGGAACGTTGGAACTAAATCCCAAGAGGAAAACAAAGAAGAAGCTCCTGTGCAGGAAAGGAAAGATGTTGAAGTTATAGAAGAAGAGGAGTCTGAAATAATTGAAGCTTTGGAGGCAAATATCTTGAGATGTGCTATAGACAGTATAAATGCCGAAAAAGATACTGTCACCAAAGAAGCTGTCATGGAAGACACTATCCTAAAAGAAGTTGTCATGGAGGACACTGTCACAAAAAATACTGTCTTGAAGGACACTGTCGAAGAAGATGCTGTCAAGGATGAAATCAAGCCAACTGTCAAACCAAAAAGGACAAAATCCTTAGCCAGGGCTTGGTTTTCTAGACAGGAACCTGAACTTGAGGAGACTACTAAAGCAAGGAAAGGAAGGGAGAAAGCAACAGGGCTATGCAGGAATTTGAAGAAACCAATTCAAATCAATATCCAAACTCTTTTGAAGTACAACATGCTAAATCTAAAGAAATCAGGAATGTTGAGGAGAAGTTAGATGCCAATCAGGAGGCAAGCATGTACATTCTCTGGTGGGATTCATCAAGGTCAATAAAGGTGGACAAAGACTTTATCATGGAAGTTGAGTCAATTTCTGTGAATGACATCCTTGTGATTGTAAGAAAAAAAGTCAGAAGAAGAATTGACTACTTCTTCTTGGACAGAATGGTGGATCTACTACAAAGCTATGACAATGTATATCCAACAGTGTCATGGAACATGTTCTGAAGTACAAGGATGAAAGAGACATGGAATTCTATCAGAAGTTTGGAATGTTTGAAGATCATGATGATGCTGACATTTCTCACTTTTTGGAATATTCTGATGAAGAGATAGCTTATTATGAAGAGGATTTTCTCGAAGAAGAGGTGCAAACCCAACCAGGTCAAGAAGGACCTTCAAATCCTGCAGGAAGAGATGCCACTGAAGATATGGAAGCTCCACTCTTGAACAAATGCAAAGAAGCCAACAGGGTGGAGAGTGAAGGACCCAACTACCAACCATGTATGCTAGAGAATCCTCTGAGGATCAAGTTCATAAGGGAAGAAATCCATGTGAGAAGCTTTCACAAGCTCAAAACAAGTGCCTTGAATGACTTACTCTACATGATAATTGGTTCAATTCATCCATTAGAACAGTTGTGTTCTTTTGAGATTGAGGGCATTCTTCAAAGAAGAAAGGGTGAGGACTCAAAACTGGACACGTCAAGAAGAAAAACCCTGAATGCATATCCTGGAAGAAGATTTAAAATTGTTGAAGGCATATTGAAGTTCAGAACTTATGCCTTTGGTCAAGAATTGTGGACAGATCTCCAGGATGCAAGAGTATGTCTCTCCAAAGCAGTCCAAAAGTACATTGATGAGATAGAAGATGATGCCATCTCTCTTGATGAGAAGGCATTGGTGGAAGGACTCAAGGAGATTCTGAAAGAAGCTCTCAACAGAGAGGATGAAGCAAGACAGAAAAGAAAATCTGAAGCTAAGTGAAAATCTTTTATCAACTCTGATCTTTTTAGTTAAGTTGTCAGCATGTATTAATTGTAAATTTGTTGATATTGTCCATAAAAACAAATTGGGAGAGATTGTTAGGATTTATGGGTGATAGCTATGAGACAGCTTAACTAGATATTTTCTTTATACTTAATTTTGTTAAGTATGAACATACTGTCACAACCAAAGTATGTTCTTGTAACCATTTTGTTTGTTGTTAAATAAGATTTTAGTACATCTTGGTAGAAGTTCATTTATTTGTTCAAGCCTCAAGAAGTGCTCAAGGAGGGCAACAAGAATAAATGTTACTGTCATGGCACTGACAGTAAGGTTACAAGAAGACAGCATGTTGCAAGTCATGACAGTATATCCACTCTGACAGCAACATTGGCGGAAGCCCTGAGACAACAACTTTACCTTAGTCTGACAGCAAGCTTGGAAATCCTGACAGCATCTATTGCGGGGACTTCTTACTATCACCAAAAGCACACTCTTGTGACAGCAAGCTTGAGGATCAGGATACTGTCTTGAAGGGATAATCTTTGTATTGGGGATCTACCCAGTCAAACATGTGACAGTTTCGATGTTCAAAGAAACAGGCGTGCTGCAGTATCCCAACACTGCATCAGGTCTGCAAGACTACGACTGAAGCTTGAGAGATCACATGACAAAGCTCACCAATTCAAGAGTATGACGAATCAACATCTACTGAATTGTGTTAGCTAAATATAGAATGTATCTAGATTGCTTTTTACAGTAATGATAAACTTGTTTGTATAACAATTTAGGTAAGACTCACAGGTAGACAATTTGTAAGAAGCTGCCACATGAAAATGACAACAGTTTCACAAACCCGTGATGATAGAGATAGGATTAGTTTACTTAGACTAGCTCTCAATTCATTCTGTGATGGACTCGAGAAATTGAAGCTCAAGAAAAACTGATATTTTCTTGAGGTTGTAGCAACACTTTGCAAAATAAATAAAACATTTATTTTCTGAGAAATTCTCTTATGTCTACTTGTATTTGCAATTCGTAAACTGATAAACTTTAATCTTAGTTTTTGTTGTTGAAACGTAGATTGGGATTTATCAGTATTACATTCACCCCCCCCCCCCTTCTGCAATAGTCAAGGACCAACATGATGGTTGCCAGAAAACATAATTGAAGCGAGGAAGCTCAAGTACAAGGCAACAAGGTATGTGGAGTACGATGGGATGTTATACAAAAGAGGTTTTAATCAACCATTGCTGAAATGCAAAGATGGTGATGAATGCAATTACATACTCAGAGAAGTTCATGAAGGTATTTGTGGCAATCACTCGAGGGGTGGATCCTTGGAATTGAAGATTTTGAAGCAAGGATATTATTGGTCTACTATGAAGGAGGATGCTTACAAATTCTCTCGCGCATGTGATAGGTGTCAAAAATTTTCAAATTATACTCATAGTCCTGCCGCATCCCTGACACCTTTAATGAGTCCATGGCCATTTGCTATGTGGGGGATTGATTTGATTGGAGAACTCCCGACAGCTAAGGGAGGAGTAAAATATGCAGTGGTGGTCATGGATTATTTTACCAAGTGGGCGGAAGCTGCCCCGTTGGCTACCATAACAGCAAAGAAACTAAGGGATTTTGTTTTTAACTTTATTGTGTGCATGTTTGGAGTTCCTTACAAGTTGATCTCTGATAACGGGAAACAATTTGAAAGCAAGGAATTGAGGGGTCTCTGCGAGGAATTACATATCAAGAAAGATTTCGCAGCTGTATATCATCCACAAAGCAATGGGCAGACAGAGGCGGTGAACAATATTATAAAGCACACTTTGAAGACAAAGCTGGAGAATAGCAAGGGAAGCTGTCTAGAAGAGTTGCTCATGGTACTTTGGTCTTACAATATAACTCCACGAAGCACGACGGGGGAATCTCCCTTCATGCTCACTTATGGTTCGGAGGATATGGTACCAGTGGAAATAGGTGCAGGATCATTCAGAAGGGACAATTTTGATGAAGAGGCAAATCAGGTCAATCAAAGGTTTTATCTCGACTTGATGGAAGAGGAAAGGGAAAATTCTCAAGTCAAGCTTGCAGCTTACCAGCAGAGGGTAGCAAGGTTCTACAACGGCAAGGTAAAGGCTCGTTCATTTAAAGTTGGTGATTTGGTTCTCAGAAAAGTAATGCCAAACACCAAGGTTGTAGCTCATGGGGTGTTTGGAGCAAATTGGGAAGGCCCTTACAAGGTCAGATTTATTCTATGGGGATGAGCCTATTACCTTTAAGACTTAGATGACAAACCAATCCCGAAGGCTTGGAATGTCGTTCATTTGAAGAAGTACTATCAATAAGAGAGCTTTGGAGCCTCATGCAGTTCTTGAAACTAGCAACAAATAAATTTGCTCCTAGTCTCGGGGGTAGTAGTCACACGCGTCTTTGAGCTAGTGATTGCATTGTTTTTATTCTTTTTTGTTTTGGCTATAAGCCTTTATACCGGCAATGTCGAGGATAATTTATTTCCAGTACTCATCGTGCTATAAGCCGTGAGGGCGTTATTTTTGTTTAAGTTATAAAATCTCAGATTTTTTCATGATTTATTTACTTTTTTTATGATTGTGATGTTACATTTGAATGTTGTGAACAACAAATAAAATTTTGCAGAGAGGTATTGTCGCGCCTTGTTATTTGGCGCGCTAGTCCTTGCCCCTTTGCAAGGAAAGGTTGTCGCGCCTTACTAATTGGCGCGCCAATATCTCTACTTATGCCAGGATGCATATGACGAATGTATGAACAAATTCAGAGAAGAAAAATTGTGTTACCCATTAAGGGTATAGAGAAAATTTAGAATTACAACTTTGCAAATTCATATGACTTGCAGATAGAGTTTAGAATGTTAAGGTAAAACTGAAATTAGGTTACAGTGTCTTCTTCAGCATTCTCTGGGTTGGCAGAAGTTGGCGCGCCAGTACCCTTGGTGGTGTTTTCCCCATCATCCCGAGGAACACTTGTTTCAGGGTTGGCATCTTCAGTATCTTGGCGCGCCAAGTTATTTGTCTCAGCAGCCACCACCTCTTCAAGTGTTGTACTCTTTTAGACAATGGCCTAGGCTTCTTTCTGTGAAAGGTCAACTATGAAGTCGACCATTCCCGTGCCAAACTTGGGACGCCAATCGTAGTCAGGTTCACCAGCTAGGAAGGTGATGCAATAAGCTTTGATTCCCTCATTAAAAGACTCTTTGGCTAATTTGTCCTTCTCAGCTTACCATCCTGAGGACTTTGCTTCTAATAGCTCTTCAACCTCAATTTGAAGATTAGTGTTCTTCTCTTCAAGGGTTTTTATAAAAGACTCATTGTCCTTCACCACCTTGTTTTGGCGCGCCGATTCAGTTTTCAGTGTAGAAATTTCAGAGGCGGCTATCTTCCTTTCAGACTCTAGCTGTGAGTTGATAGAATTCACTTCTGTCTTCAGTTTGCCATTTTCAGCTTCAAGGTCCTTTAGGCATTTCAAATTTTCCTCTTTGTTTTTTTCATGCTCGGCATTGAACATGATGTTTGAATCACCAAGGTGTCCAAAAGCATCAAAAACCCGGACATACTTGGCTTTTGCCGCGCCAACTAAGGCTGTGTTTTCATCCTGATTGCTGCCTTCACTTTTCCCCGTGTTATGCCTTTTAGATGGAGGAGGTAAAGGATCCTTGAGGGTATCTTGCACCTTTGTCTTCCTGGCGGCATGTTTTTTGTGGGAAACGGGGATAGTGGTGACAGTTGCCTTCTGTTAAGTAGAGGAAGTGCTCCTTGGCACCCCAAACAAGTTTGGAACCCCTGTCATGTCTGCATAATACAAGGTTATAAACATATGGGCTGCATATAAAAAAAAACTGTTGTGGCAAATGCAAATACAGTGAAGTAAAGATAAAAGAAAATGTGGCGCGCCAAAGGGTGCTTCTTACCTTCATCATCACTACTAATGATTATTTTTTTTCCTTTTTTTTTCTTTGTCCTCTTTGGAGAAGACTCCGAGATACCCGCTGAGGGAGGAAGAAATTTATATTTTTCTCAGGTTGTCAAGGGTTACCAAGGAGTTAAGTTTTCTTCCAGATTCTAACAATCCTAAGACTATTGAACATTGGGAGGAAAATGGAGATTGAAGAGAAGTTTTTGGTTGTTTCACTGAAAGATAGAGAAAGAGTTGCTAAAGTAAATAACAAGTATATATATAAAAAAGAGAAGAAAGAGGATTTAAATAAGGTTGACGCGTCAATATTTTGTTGGCGCGCCAGTCGAAAGAGAATTACGCTTACCCCCAACTTTGAATTCAATGGGTTGCCTGACAGTATCATAGAAATAGAAAAATCTTTCCTTCCAATCTTTGATGTTACTGATTTTCCCATCATTAATACCCTTGCCCATGTGATCCCTCCAAGCAACCAGGAAGTAGTATCCATGGATATTGGATTGAAGGATAAAAAACAAACTTATTTCTGGCATTGTTGGCTCAGGATACTCAAGCTCAACATATAACATGTAGAGTCCAAGGATCATTTTGTAGCTATTTGTGATAATTGGATGGGCACAAGGTTGTACCATTCAATAACTTGACGTAACCAAGGGTGAAGTGGCATGCCAATCCCTAAAGGGATATGTCTATCAGTAACCACGACCCTAGGCACTCTAATATTACCTATATCAAATTTGTGAGGGTGCATGCCCTCATGAGGCTTGGCAAACTTTCCATCTTGGGCATACAAATTCATGACCTCTTTGATATCCTTTAGAGGGATAATTGAGGACATATTAACACATGAAAATACTCCAGCATCCTTCCTGATTTGATCAATTTCCTTCTTTGATAATACCCCATTTTGGGACCAATCAACATCTATGTCATGAGTTTTTAAAGCAAAAGGAAGGGTTTCTTCAGGAGAGGATTCTGGGGAGGAGAATTGGTCATCTTCTTGAATATCTTCAGTTGTTGGTGTGCCAATATCCACGCTTTCTGTTTTTTCAGAATCTTCTCCCAATTCATTTACTACGGAAGGGCTGGCTTGGATTTCCTCTAGCAGCTCATCTTCATAGTCACTTTCTTCTGCAACGATTGTTTTTCGTTTTCTTTTATTAATAGTTTGGCGCGCCAAGGGAGGATTATTAGAAGGAGGATCGGCCCAAGTTTCAAATTCAGAATCATAGTCAATAGGGCGAAGAATTCGCGAGGAATTGGTGATGTTTTCAGCAGGAGATTCAGAATATTGACTTGAACTAGATGATGGAGACATGGTTAAAAAAGATGGGTCAGATTTGTACAATGCCAATAGGCGCGCCAAATATGAGGGTTTGGTGCTAGAGTATTGGTAAGAGGGATAGTGGAATGGTGTTGAGGGAAGACCAACCCTCCTGTTGAAGTCTTTGAATGGATGAAAGGGAGATGATGCGGATGCGTTCCCCCTTTTAGCCAGCTGCAAGCCAAGAAGAAAAGAAGGTAAGCGGGGGAACACATCATTCTTATAAAGGGTTGTCGCGCCAACGATGATTGTCGCGCCAACGATGATTGCCTAAATGCTATAGGGGAATCGACATACCCTCTATAAGTACGGCATGTCCCTATAGGATTGCCACGCCAAATTAAAGGGCGCGCCAAGAAGCCTATAGTCAGCTATCGGCTAAAAACATATTTCGGGAAAAACATGGCATAAAAAACGGATCAAACATATATACATACAATGATATACAAATAAACATATGAAGAACACGAAAAGTACAAGACTTAAAATACTTGGATCTAACAGAATACATGGTGAAAATCTACAAAAAAAGATTCGAAATGTATCTTGAGTGATAGAGATTAATGGGTCACGATCGATTTGATGAATGGCAGATATTTGAGGCAGTTTCGAAGGAAAAAACGATTGGGTTTCTTGAGAGTGTTCTTGAAGAGAGAGAAACTGAGAATGAAACTAAAAGGGGGAAAGGCGGGGTTTAAATACTTTTGTGAACGTACCGTATAAAAATACGAACATCCGTACGCGTATCTGTACTGAAAAGTTATATTGACGGTCCAAAATTGTATTGGCGCGTCAAGGAAATTTGGAGCGCTAACATTGGAGGGCTGGTTTACAAATTTTTGGTTGCTTATGAAAGTTTCTTTATATTTTTCAAAAATAATAGAGACTTGGGGGTAGTTGTTATACCCAAAATTTACACAAGGAAAGGATTGACTATCTGAAGATGATCCATGGCTAGGATGACATGATTGTAGGGTATGTTAATATGAATTCGTAACAAAAGGTGAGTTTGGAGCTCCAAAATAGGATGAAGACCAAGTTGGAGCGCCAACCCGGCCCAGGACCAAGTTGGAGCGCCAACTCGGCCCAGGACCAAAGTTGGAGCGCTAACCCGGCCCAGGACTAGGGTTGGAGCGCCAACCCGGCCCAGGATTAGGGTTGGAGTGCCAACCTTGGGTGATGCATGATTTGGCGCGCCATAATGCCACAGAAGGCTAAGTTGAAGCGCCAACTTGAAGGTGACACGGAAAAGGAACAAAATATTTCAGTGAGTAACAAGCTTTGAAGATTTGTAGAAGATTATGAAATGAAGGCCTAATTCTGTATTCCAATAAGTTATCCTTATTGGGGAATTTAGGTATGATCAAGCTTGTCTATACACTCAAAGGGTCTACTCCTGTATTCTGACAAGTTACCCTTGTTGGGGGAGTAAGGTTTACCTGGTGTGACGATAACTTTAGAGAACTTGCCCTGTAGTCTGGTGGGTTATCCTCATCGGGGGGGGGGGGGGGGGGGTTAGGATCAGCTTGTGCATTTGAAGTAAGACATGACTTGTCCCTGCAACTAAAATACTGATGTGGTAGTTGGTAACGGTTGATGTTAACTCCGGTGTTTGGGGTTAATGTTGTATCCGTGAAGGCACAGTCATAGTTGAGCCTTGGGGTCGTGGGGCTAGGCTTCATCGTATGGGCTCTCCTTAGTGGGCTTGGATTTATATTGATTTAAGAGTTGTAGTCCGACAAGGACTACGATCGATGCTTATCTTAAAGGAGACCTATCTCTAGTAGACTTAGGACCCTTGTAGTCCGGCCAAGGAGTTTTATCTCTAGTGGACTTAGTATCCTTGTTCTATTAGAACTACGTGAAGCTTGATCTCTATAGATATAGGGTACGTAGGCACATTAATGGGGTTGGACGTTGAGAGCTCAGAGAGACCACCACAACTATTTTGATCTCAGCTTCTTATAGACACAATCACCACCGTTCTCCGACGATTATTTCGCCGTGGAATCACCGTCGTAGATATTAATTTTAGCACATAACCTCAAATTTTGTTATCACAAATTCCTCCGTTAACAAAGTGCACACTCAAGAAGTCAAGAGCGGGCATATTGATCCACCTACACAATGCGATAAAGGTTCACTTCGTATTGCTTCTCGCTGAAGTCAAGAACAAGCATATCGCTCCACCTACACAATGCGATAAAGATAGCTTCGCATAGCTTATGCACGTTTTTAATAACTTTAATTTAAATGAAAGTTAAGATTTAGGATAACAACCTTAGTGTCTAGAATATATATAAATATAGGTATATATAATCTTTGGTTTATAACCAAAGATTCTATCTCATGTTCTGTTACAAATCATTTGGCCATCAATTTTTAGAACCAACTAGAAATCATCAGTCAAGGTAGTAATAATTAATTAATTAATATCATAAAAATCATTAATTTTTAGTTTGGAGACCAAATTAACTTGTATTCAACTTTATCTATACACGGTTCAGTTTCATTATAAACTATCTCAAACCAAACACACTACAAACTTTCAAATTTTAGTGTGTGTTATGCCACATTTTGGCATAATCCAAATTTCTCCAATTATTAATTATTAAATCAGATCATAATTAATTGATTAAGCACCAAGTAATATCCTCTGAAACGAGGAAAGAATCAATCTCAATCAACGAATAACGTAAAATATCTCCAAACGATATTCTTTAAATCAGAAAAATATCACAACGCCAAGATAATGCAAGATAAAATATGTAATTGCCCACATTAATGAAGTTTATCCCTAAAGTCTCTCAGGGATAAACACAATTTCACAGAACTGCGTGGGCTTGATCCAATATAAATTGGTACGCTGGCATCTTGGCAAAAGGGATCCGACAAATCGAGACACCTTCCAAGTCCAACCACTCTATTTTTCATAAACCCCAAATCCTCAAAAAATAGCCACATACACATAAATCACTTTATTATTCCAACACACATCCGATTCGTGTTGTTACGAAATTTCTCCAACAACAGTTAGCGCTAGAAGGAGAGGAATTTTTATTATTCGTGGATGACGAATAATTAACAAAAACTTATATGGGTTTTGGGTTTTATCATACGCACACATTAACAGGGGTTAGCTACAATATCGATTGCCGCAACAACTTGCAAGACAGTGCAGCGCTAGCAAAAAAAAATATGATTAAGAGATGTTGTTGTTGTTGTACTTGCAATAATAAAAACACAAAAAACAAACAAAGCAAAAGACTTATGGCCATGGGTAGGGCTGTAAGCGAACAGAGCCGTTCGTGAACAAAACTCGAGTTCGGCTCGTTTTATATGAACTCGGTTCGGTTCGTTTACTAAATGAACACGAGCTTGAACATGAAAATGTGTTCGGTTAGTAAATGAGCTTGAGCCGAGCTTTACACCTGTTCGACTCGAACTCGGCTCGTTTTGCTCGGGATCGGCTCGAGCTCGGCTCGAACTCGTTAAACTCGGCTCGATTCGTTTAACTAATTATAAATTTGTGAATTTCATAATATCCTTAACAATTTGAATATGTTAAATAAAATTTAATTGCGATCTATTTTAGTTATTTTGTGGTTGAATAGGGAATTGTATTTGTTATATCTAAAAGGTATAACATTAACGTACTACCAAAATTTAAACTTTTTATATCCAATCCAAATTATTTTTTCATTATTAAAATTTATAAGTTGCATTCATAAAATTACAAAAGAAAGTGAATAGAGAAAGAGAGTTTGTCTTATTAATTTATTATATAATATTATTTAAAAGTGGCTCGTACCTCTTAAAATTGAGGAGAAAGACGAGACTTTTAGTGAATTTAAGGTTAATAAGAGTATCTTGGAGAAGAAAAAGTTGTAAACCTCCTCAAATTTCAAGTTAAGAGCCAAGATAAAGAGACTCTTAGAGAGGCTCTAAGTTAGTGATAAAATTGTTTTATTTTTAACTATTGTTATTAGGTGAAGTGAGTAAGGTTTGATTACTCATAAATACAAATATTAACCTAATATGATTATTAGAAGAAAATAAATTAACTTTTAGTATTGAAATTCAAACATAATCGTGTATTCTTAAGATGTGATTTTAGGCGTGAGACTGTAAATCGAGTAAGTAATTTTAAAAATTGGATTTGGTTGAGTATAAAAGTACGAACTATAAGTGAACAACTCGACTCGACTCGAGTTCGGTTTGTGTTCGGCTCAACTCGAAATGTTCGTGAACAAACTCGTGTTCGGCTCGTTTATTAACGAGCCGATCTTGAACATCACTTTTCGTTCGATTAGAAAGCTCGGCTCGACTCGGTTCGTTTTAAATAAAAATCAAGCTCGGCTCGATTCAGACAAAACTCGGTTCGGCTCTGTTTGTTTACAGCCCTAGCCATGGGTAACAAGCAGGAAGAAACGCAAGAGAAGAAGCATGACAGAAGGAATTAAAAAGAAAAAGCTGGAGCCCACGATGTTTGGCAACAACACCAAGGAATATCATCAGCAACGTGAACAAATAGCGCACGCGCGACATCAAAACAAAAGAAGCATAGTGGTGACGAAAGAATGGAAGCAACAGGTTTAATAAACAAGATGGAGTTCTCGTGGGTTCATGTTTGAAAAAAGGAATACAAAAGTAATTAGAAAAAGGCAGCCTTCGTGGGACCTCGAAGAATCAGCGGAAGTAGGCAGCATCATAGAAAAAAAAGAAGAGACGAAGCGCGTGGATATAAACCTATAATTAAAAAAATGCGAAGATAAGTCTTTTGATTCATATTTTAATTTTTTGTAAATTAAATATCATGCCATGCGTACATGAAATTATGTTTTTAAATATATTTTTACAAAAAATATTTGTTACTCAAAAATTCGTGTGAGTCATATTTTATTGTGCTTGTGAAATTATTGCTAGATTAGCATATATAATTTAGGAATTATCGTCCGATATTTTTATTTTGAAGAATCGTGAATATTTTCAATATCGGACAAGCTGCATATTTCAAAGAAAAAATATTTATGCGAGACACATAATTTCAAAGAAAATTCTTACGAAAAGTGCATTATTTTTGAAGAAAAATAAATACCGCGACATTTTTAAATAACATATTTATTATTGCATTTGGATTGCGTTCAAAATATTTTTCATATATCGTTGCGATAATCCATATATGTCAAAAACAATTCAAATTTGCGAACTTAAATTGTCAAGTAGGGTAGCCTGGGCAAGCTATAAGTCCCGCACTACTACATGCTTGTAGGATGGAGTCAGCGACCCTCTGGATTGAAGGCCCTGCTCGTAGAGGAGAGTCCAGGGATAAAATTACATTATTGAAGGCCCATTGGTAGATGAATATTTCTTGGTTGGCACGGGACATTCATACAATCACGGGAAGAAATGCGGAGATGCCACGAGATTGTTGGAAAACGTGTGGGATCAGACGTGATATGGGCCAAAAGTTTGACTTATTAAAGCCTCAGCCCGGGGGCTCGTAGACAAACAAAAATACATCCTTATGTGGACGATGACTTTTGAAGAGCATGTACGCCAATTCGGATTATATACAAAACGTCAAGGTCCTAATTTGACAATAAGACCGCAACGGATTTCAAAATTACATTACTTATACTCGCACTTTTGAAACCCTGGAAAAACTATATATCCTAATATGGTTCACCGCATGCCATCGTACTTGCATTCGCATATGCAAAACGGGCACTATAGTGCTCTAAATATTTTACTAATCTTCTACTTTTAGCCGTTTCAGCGGCCGAAGAAATTTGGAAGCTCGAAGGCTTTTAGGTCTCCACTGCAGCAAGCTACACTGAAGAATTAGGGGTTTGTTGTTATGCCACATTTTGGCATAGTTCAAATTTCTTCAATTATTAATTATTAAATCTGATAATAATTAATTGCTTAAACACCAAGTAATATCCTCTATCTGAAACGAGGAAAGAATCAATCTCAATCAACGAATAACTAAAAATATCTCCAAACGATATCCTGCAAATCAGGAAGGTATCACAACGCCAAGATAATGCAAGATGAAATATGTAATTGCCTACATTAACGAAGTTTATCCCTAAAGTCTCTCAGGGATAAACACAATTTCACAGAAATGCGTGGGCTTGATCTAATATAAATTGGTATGCATGGATCTTGGAAAAAAGGATCTGATACATGAGACAAATCAAGACACCTTCCAAGTCCAGCCCCTTTATTTTTCATAAACCCTAAATCCTCAAAAAACAGCCACATACACATACACATAAATCACTTTATTATTCCAGCACACCTCCTATTCGTGTTGTTACAAAATTCCTCCAACAACAGTGTGTAAATATACAATATTCACTAAATTAAATCCTTATATATAATAAGCGTAACAGAGATCTTATCCAAAATTTTGGTCCTATACTACAAAATCAATAAAGACCGTTGATCTTAAAATAAATGAACGAGAACCATTAGATCTAATATTAAAATAGATATAATAGATATATAACAAGCTTAAGTGATAGTCGGTCTCTGTATTACCATATTAATAAGAGCCGTTAGATCTTAAATAAAAAGACGAGGACCGTTAGATCTTATATTAAAAAGTGTATTTGATTAATTGTAGGATTATATTTAAATACTAAAAAGGTATATTTTGATAATTTAAACCAATTATAAATGGGTTTTCTATATTGAATAGAAATCTTTATATAAAAATTCGTAATTATCTTTCCTCTTTAGTTTATGGATAGGTCCACTTAGATAATAATAATTAAATCATCATTAAATTAAAGATAATTTCTTTAACTTCGCGTCGGCCGTAAAATCATCAAAATCTGATTTCTAAAACTCAAAATAGAGCCCAAATAGTAAAGTAAGTATCTAAATTTTAATAATATTTTTTTATTGAAGCACTAATTTAAATTTTTTTCCTAATTCTTTTAAATATTGAAATTCTATGTTTTTTTCAATAAAATATTAAAATAAATTTAAGAAAAAATTCAAATCGATCTGGTCTGTGTACGATCACTGTACGACCAAATTAATAAAGACGGTTAAATCTTAAATAGATAGATGAGAATTGTTAGATCTAATATTAAAAAGTGTATTTGATTAATAATAGGATTATATTAAATATTTAAAAGTGTATTTTGATAATTTAAACCAAATATAATTTGGTTTTTTCTATTAAATAGATTTCCCTATATAAAAATTCTTAACTATCTTTTCTCTTCAATTTATGGGTAGTTCCAGTTACATAATAATTGTTAAACCAAATATCAATAACGATTCACGTCGATTACAATATTAAAAAATTATCGCTCATGTACACCCTACCTAACAATAATACACGTAGACAAAGAGATGAGGTAGAAGTATACATGAATGAATTTATTTTGAAAATTTTACCATACAAATTATAATTAAATGACAAGTTAATTAGTATTAAACATAACACTTTTTTTCTGAAGGGACATAACACTTTGATTCATCAAAATTATATTATATTATTTTACATAATAACAGTCGTAAAAGAATAATATCAAAATATTATTAATAAATTGAGAGTTTCATATTCATTAACGATAATTTTGAATATAATACTTATATTAAAAAGTGTATATGATTAATAGTAGGATTATATTTACATACTAAGAGGTGTATTTTGATAATTTAAACCAATTATAAAATTAGTTTTCTATATTAAATAGAAATCTTTATGTAAAAATTTGTAACTATCATTTTTTTTAATTTATGGGTAGGTCTAGTTAGATAATAATTATTAAACCATCATTAAATTAAAGATAATTTCGTTAGCTTCGCATGTGTTGTAAAATCGTCAAAATCCGATTTCTAAAACTCAAGATAGAGCCCAAATAATGCAGTGAATATCTAAGTTTTAATAAATATGTGTTTATTATTGTAGCACTAATTTAATTTTTTCCCTATTATTTTAAATTTAGAAATTCTATTTCAATAAAATATTAAAATTAATTTAACAAAAAATTCAAATCAATAAATGATATAATAATATGAAAATAAAATTTTATATAATCATACATATTTTTATCCTCTTTAATAATTTTTAGATAATAATGTATCTTAAAATTTTATATACACTGTAAATGAAACCGAAACATTAAAAGTATAATCAGTTAGTATGATACTTATCTATACTATAATATTATAAGCAAACCACCCTATATTTGGTTGGTAGTTTGGTCATTTGGTTTGGTCCTCTAAATAATAACCGTTAGATGTAAATATAGGTAAATGAGAACCGTTGGATGTAATATTAAAAGAATATTCTTTTTTTGATATCTAAAATGCTCCCACGGGTTCAAGGTTCGAATCCCGTCAACAACATATTAAAAAAATTTAAGATCAAAATACAAATAAATGCTAATAAAATAAGATAAAAAATACTAAAAATCATATAAAAAATACTATTATAAGCAAACTACCATCTATTTGATTGGTTAAAATAAGATAAAAAATACTAAAAAATCATATAAAAAAATACTATTATGAACTCGGTTCGGTTCTCTAAATAATAACCGTTAGATATAAATATAGATAAATGAGAACCTTTTGATGTAATTTAAAAGAATATTATTTTCTTGGTATTTAAAATATTCCCACGGGTTCAAGATTCGAATCCCGTCAACAACATATTATTATTATTAAATATTTATATCATCTATTTTTCTAAGCTATATTCAAAAGTTCAAGATATTATTCCGTCGACAACATATTAAAATTTTTTAAGATCAAAATACAAATAAATGCTAATAAAATAAGATAAAAAAATAATAGTAAATCATATAAAAATACTAAAATAATAAATTAAAAATACTAAAATTCATCCGTAAATCGCACGGGTTATAGGCTTGTATACTATTATAAGCAAACTACCATATATGGTTGGTTGGTAGTTTGGTCCTTTAAATAATAACTGTTAGAGATAAATATAGATAAATGAGAACCGTTGGATGTAATATTAAAAGAATATTCTTTTCTTGATATCTAAAATGCTTCCACGGGTTCAAGGTTCGAATCCCGTCAACAACATATTATTATTAAATATTTATATCATCTATTTTTCTAAGCTACATTCAAAAGTTCAAGATATTATTCCATCGACAACATATTAAGAATTTTTAAAATCAAAATACAAAAAAATGCTTAGAATGACATCATACATATATTATTATATTTGATTACTTTTTAAAATCATATAAATCAAGATATAGATAATAAGATAAAAAAATACTAAAATTCATTCGTGCATAGCTAAGCGTAAGAGAGATCTTATTCAAAACTCTGGTCCTCACTTTGGTAGTGGGGTCTTCAGTACCGTGAAAGCAATCACAATCGTTGAATCTATTATTTTTAAAAATAGACGATCAAAATTATATCATATAAAAATAGAACTTATTATCTAAAATACATATAAATCAAAAGTGGAAGTATTAATATTAGAATGAGATTAGAATTAATTATAACTTAATAAAAAGACCAGTTCCATTAATAGTGGTTCAATTCCTATTACATATCAAAATAATAAAAATCGTCAGATTTTCAAAATAGATCAATGAGAACTGTTGGATCAAATATGAATAAGTGTATTTGGAAAAATGTTTTTGGTTGTTTGTTGAATTATATTAAAAATACTAAAAAAATGTATTTTGATAATTTAAATCAAATACAAAAAAATTTACTATATCAAATAGAATTCTCAAACGTAAAAATTTGTCACTTTCTCCTCTCTTTAGTTTTAGAGTAGTTTTAATTGTAAATTTTTTTTTAACCATAACTTAATTAAAGATAATTTTGCTAAATCTTAAAATAGATGGATGAAAAACGTTGGATGTAATATTAAAAAGTGTATTTAGTAGAACTATAGTTAAATACTAAAAATAGTAAATAAATTTCTTAAATTGAATAAAAATTATTAATGTAAAAATTTGTCACTATCTTTTCTTTTCTCTTCAGTTTCAGAGCAGTTTTAATTGAAAAATAATTGTTAAATTATCACTAAATTAAAGATTATTTTGTGAGTATCGTATGTGCTATAAAACGTTTAAATCTGATTTATAAAACGTTTAAATCTGATTTTTATAACTCAACATCCAACACAAATACTTAATTGAGCGTCTAAAACCTAATAAATAAAGTTTAAAAGTTAATACTATAAAAATATGGAAAAAATACAAATTAATATAATTATTATAAATATTAAAAAAAGTTGCACGGTTATAAACTAGTATATTAAACAAAATTAACTATGATAAACCAACAACAAATGTTACTTTTACTATACCTACACATAGGGCTGTCAATGGATCGGAAATCCGATCCGATCCGATCCGATCCGAAGGTTAATGGAGCGGATATGGATCACTAGAAAATAAATCCGATCCGTTAAAAATCCGATTCGGTAACGATCCGATCCGATTAGTATCGGATATGGATTTAACATGATCCGATCCGTTAACGATCCGATCCGATTATTTTATATATTATATATATATATATATAATTTATATATTATATATAATATGTTATATATTAAATATATCATATATTTTTACCAATTAAGTCAAAATAGTTCTCTTTTACTTGTATAAACTGGACCTCTCTTTTATTTATAAAATTGACACAAAAGACAATGAAATGTAAGGCACATAAACTAACTTCAGATTTGTTGATGAACATTACAAACTTACAATGGTTGTTTGACAAGCAATCGTATTTAGGATAGTTGGACATTCAAATTCTGTGTTTTAGTTCTCGGATTGTAATTAGGTTTTAATTTATTGTGTAATCTGTAAATTAATGTTGATGTTAAATTTGCATTTCAACTCTGTGAAATATTTAGTGATGTTTGAATTTGAATTTGAGTAAAATATGTTTTTAAAATATTAACGGATCGGAGCTCCGATCCGTTAACCGTGATCCTAACGGATCCGGATATGGATCGGGCTATTAAAAATCCGGTTGTGATCCGATCCGAATCTGGTAAAATTAAATGGATCAGGATATGGATCAAGGCCGATCCGATCCAGATCCGATCCATTGACAGCCCTACCTACACAATACATTTAGATTATCCATCAGGTAGTAGTTGTTATAGAGTATAGACACATCATTCACTTGGTTCGTGATTCGTTTGCTCTGTTAGTTTGTAATTAGCGCTGTCAAAAAAATTCGAAAAATCCGATATCCGTCCGAAATATCTGTATTCGTATCCGGAATAAAGCGGATTTTATCTGTATCCGAAATAAAACGGATATTATCCGTATTCGAATTCGGTAGTTGCGGATACGGATATGGATATAGGCGCATCCGTATCCGGTAATATCCGAATCCGAAATTAAATAAATATGATAAATAAATAATATATATTATATATATATAGTTACATATTATTTAAAAATTATTTTTTAAGTTTACAGAATATATATATAATTTAATCATTAAACAATATATTTATATAAGTTGTAGATAATTTTAAATATATATATATATATATATATATATATATATATATATTACAAATTTAATATTTTAAAATAAACAAAATTATACTAAAAAATAAATTTTTGAAAAAAATAAAATAGACATTAATAAATTTAAGTTTTCGTTTAGTTTACTTTTAAAAAAAATTATAATTTTTTTCAATTTTATTGAATTAAAATTTAATATAAAAACTAAAAAATTCTGACTGAAATTCGGATTCGGATATTATCCGTATCCGGATAGTATCCGGCGGATTCGGATTCGGATATTTTTATTTAAATATTTTTGGATTCGGATACGGATTCGGATACGAATTCAGATTTTCGGATTCGGATTCAGATACAGGCAGATCCGTATCCGAATTATCCGTTTGACAGCCCTATTTGTAATAATAAGAATAGAAGCCTTCAGCTGTTGTACACCCTGTTCTTAGCAATCTTTTCTGCGTCAGCAACACTCAAATGCCGTATCCCATTCTCTTTGAGCCACACTTCCCCACCTGCAGAACTACCCTGAAGTTGCTTTTTCTCCATTTTTAGTAACCTCAGACCCTCGCTAATTTTAGGGAAGAAGCCTTCGGGTCTCAAACACCAGGACCCAAAAACACCAAAGAGAACTGTCAAATCATTACCAAACCTCTCGGTGCCACCATCATACAACTTCACATTGCTGAATAGAATTCCATTGAAAATCAATTTATCCACCCCATTTGCCAGACTTTTCCACGCCCCAACAAAGTCCATCTTATTCAAACTCCCTTCCAACACCGACACTTTTCCCTGTAGATAATCTAACGCGTCAACCAAAGATCTAGATACCGCCAATCCTTCTTCACTTCTTTCCTGCCATTGCTTCCTGTTCTTGATAGCATTTCAATCCATTCTACTCTAAATTCTTCAAGTTTTCTAATTTCTTTACCTAAAATACCACTCCCAATATCTCCCATTGACCCTTCATTGAAACTATTCTCTACAAATGGTTTCCCAGATGACTCCGCTTGGTTCAGCCCCATCTCAAGAAGAAAGACATCCTCACATCATTCTTGCAAAACAGTCTCCAAGTAGCGAGCTGCATTAACTGACCTTGCAACTTTAATTAAGGCAGCATCGTCAGTCGAGGCAGTCAGCCCCTCGGCTTCTTGGCACCTGAGACATACAGAGTCCAAAAACTTTTGTATTACAGGTGCCCCTGCAACTCTAACAAACCTCGACCTTAATGATATCCTAGGTATACACCGACAACGATCAATTAAAGAAGACAACCGATCAAGAAAAGCACCCGCTATTGCCGGAGATTTATATTCTTCTGCACCAAAAAGAACGGCTGCTCCTTGAACATCCATTGACCAATTTCTCTCATCCTCCACTTCTAACTTCAATTTATCAATTACCTCATTCAGTTCTATTTCAGCCCAAAGCTCAAGCCAGTCAGGTCGATCACAGAAGACTGATAAAGAAGTCAGTTTCTGCTAATTTCCGTCTTCCTGAAGAGAGACCAGAATTCCAGACTGCGCTATCAGAGATTGGACTCTTTTATCAAAAGCAATCATCAAGTCAATTAGACGTAGCCAGGATATTCTAGCTTGTGATTGTATTCCACTGGCAATATCTTCATCCAGTTGACCAACATATAAAGGAAATATCTCCTTTGCCAAATACGTGGATAGTGAAGATACCATCGCGGATATCCATTCTTCTCTGCAACTGTATCCTGATAACATTGCTTCATCAACCAGTGGTTGCAGTAACTCATCCATGGTGTCAACATAATCCCGAGTAATTTTATATATAAGAGAAAAAATGAATTCTGGCTTATCAACCCATTTTGAGATATGGCGTTGGGATACTATGAACAAAGAATTCACAAGCTCTTCAATGGTCCACAATGGTTGGTACAGAGCAACTTCTAGGTTGTGCCCCTCAAGTTGCCGGGATTTTCGTTGTCTTTGCAATTCCTGCAGACTGCATAAAGCAAGAAAACTTTCACAATACTGGCGTTTGAGTTCACCTTGCATCGTGAAAAGTGGATGTGGGACTGCAGCTGAATCCTTTGTATCAGTATCTAGAGTACTTGAAGAAGAAATAGAAGGTGGGCATCCAAGAGATACAAGCAGGGACCGGTGATCTGCCATGGCTTGTGGTCTCAAAGTGGCCAAGGCCCTGTCAACTCTGTGGTCAACAGCTGACACAAGATGTGCCCACTGAGGGCGTGCTTTAGTAACTGTTATAGCCAAAATTCGTTAATGGGTTTTAGGTTAGGTTCTGGTCAAGTAGTAATTCAATTGGGCTATCTAAAGTGTAATTTGATAGGTCCAATGATAGAAATGGTTGGTTCTTATCCTTAAGGGGTAAGGGCGCGCCCTTTTAGGCCGTGCACCCCTTGATGGCGCGCCCTCAAGGTAAGGGTGGCATGATGGATGTCTTGATAAAGGATAACGGCTATTTTGACATTGCATGAGGAAGGTTTGGGACTTGTCCTCTTAGGGGAGAATGTGTGCCCTTTCCGGTCATTCAACCCCAAAGGACGCGTCCTCTCTGTATGAACTGACAACTTAACCTGAATGGAAGACTTTACAGAATAATAACTTCATTTGATATAAGGAAGACATAGGGCTTATCCTCAAGGGGTAAGGGCGCGCCCCTTTAGGCCGTCCACCCCTTTAGGGCGCGTCCTTTTGGTTCGAAAATGCAACTTGGAGATGAAGGATAGTTCTTTTGACCTAGTCTTGGCAAGATGTTGAAGAATTTCCTCCTAGGATGTCCCCTAGGAAGGGGATGTCCGTGACTGAAGGCCTCTAGGGGTTTGCCTGATGATTGAAGGCCTCCTCATGTATTCAATGGGCGCGTCCTCATTGGGAATGTGGGGTGAACCTTGGTGTGTGCTTTGGGAGCTCTGTTCATGTACTCAATGGGCGCGTCCTCATTGGAGAACTTTGGAGTAATCCTACACTTTGCACCCAAACACTTGGGATCACTTGTCCTGCTATCTGGTGGATGCTTCTCATTCGGGGGACAAGGATGCGTCTAGCATTTAAGGTAAGTCATGGCTATACATGTATCTATGAATTAAGGAAATAGTTGGTAATGGATAGGACTAGTCGTCGACGGGGAAGTTTCCTTATCCATGAAGTCCTGACGTCATAGATAAGCCTTGGGCCTTTGTGACTAGGCCTTATCGTTAGACATTCCTAAAGTGAGCTAAAACTCTAAGTATGGAAAGAGATGGAAGTCCTACGTTCAAGTAAGGAAAGATATGAAAGAGTCCTACGTCTAAGTAAGGAAGGCGGTGGAAGACTTCGGCTGGGCCTTGAAGATCAGAGACCAAGCCCATGGAGGAAAGTTCCTCCCCAAGAACTACGTTGGCTTGATTCCCTATAAAAGGATACGTAGGCACATTGTAAGGGGTCGAAAGTTGAGAGCTCTGAGGCAGCCAACATAAACCCTAAGCAATCTCAGCCACCAATTAAACACAACAACCATACTCCGACGAATACATCACCTAAGGACCACCGTTGTAGATCTTGATTCCGGCAACGAAACCCGAACTTTATTAATACCAAATTCCTCCGTTAACAAATTGGCGCTAGAAGGATACCTCCCCTGGAATAGTTGAGATGTTTTTAATTGTTTTTATTTCCCCATAAGAGCATTAGCCTTTGGGACCAGTGTGAGTTTCACACCGGAGCGCATTATTTACGAAGATTATCCTACAGTTTTGTCAAGAATTTTATTTGTTGATTACCAAGTTTTTCTTTGAAATTTTAAATTTTACTTAATGAGGACGCGCCTTGAAGAAAACCATGACAAGACGCATACTGTTTGAATTAATGGAAGGAAAATACATGCTAGCAGGACGCGCTCTAAACAGCCTCCTTGAGAAGGACGCACCTTTATTATGATTACAAGTATAAATAAGAATGTAACTTCAGGAAAAAGTAAACATGAAATATAAATGGCTAAAATGAGACGGGCATAAATGCGATGAAGGTTAAATCAAGTTCTCAAGGGAATAAACCCTTGTGAAGTTATCAAAAGGGAACATAAGTTAGGGTACAACTTGCAAAGCATCAAATGAGGGCCTGCACCTCGTAATCTTAAAAATAACTTAGTGGATAAATAGGCTTCAGGACGCGCCCTAAGCTTGTTCAGGAGTGGGTGAAGGGATGTGGAGTGGAATGTCGTCAGCCTTAGAAGCTTGGCTAGTCGAATTCCCTGCATCACCAACCTTAGAAGTTTTATCACCTTGGCCTTGGGCCAGGTCTTCTTTCTCAGAAGATGCACCTTCTGAGGACGCGTCCTCTTCTTCACCATCAGGCACGGGAGACGCCTCTTCTAGACCAAGAAAAACCCTTTTAGCCTTGATCTCAACAGCTTCGTCAACCTTGAATTTGGCGATCCATTGCACAGTTTCATTGCCGAATTTTGAAAAATCATAATCAGGGTCTTGAGCTAAAAAGCCTGAGGCGTAATTTTTGAAACCCTTCATGAAGGACGCGCCCTCAATCTTCTTTTTCTCTTTAGCCCAGCCATTCTGTTGATCTTCTGTTAACTCAGCAACTTGTTCTTTCAAGGAGCGACATTCCTCTTTTATGCTATCAATGGTTGCATTTAGTCCATTTGCAACTTCCTCTTAAGTCTTCAACTCACTTTCATAATAGTCTTTCTTTTGTTGGATGCTGTCCTTTAATTTAGAAATGACCTTTTCACGGTCTTCTACCTTTTTCGATAGCATATATTTCTCTTTCTCTCGAGCTTCAAGGCGCGTCCCATCTTTTTGCAGAGATGATTGCCTATGAAATGCAGAAACAAGAATTTCAGAAGAAGCCTTGATGATAGCCTCATTTTCTGTGAGGGCATATCTATTTCTCCATTTTATTATGTCCTCATCTGTAACATAGGGAATGGCCAATGGACTTATAGCTGCCGAAACCAAGGAAAATGAAGAAGATTTAGCTCTCTTAGAGGACGCGTCCTCTAAGGAAATAACAGCATTTGAAGTTTCTTTCCTTTTCTTATCTTTGATCTTCTCAATGTCAACAACTTCTTGAGGGTTTTTCATTTCAATTTGGTTTTTCTTTTTATCTTTCTTATTAGGACGCGCCCTTGCATGCTTTCCAACTTTTACTGGAGGGGTAACTCCCATTTCAAGGCCCCAGCTTTCTGGAAGGTTGTCCATACCTGAAAATATAAGACAAAATTATTAAGGCGTGCCCTCATCATATTGAAGGAAGTATGATCACAGTTATAAGACAAATAATATGCAAGGACATAGTGCATAAATGAATTTAAGGTCACTCATGTTACCCGGCCTAGAGGGCGCGCCCTTGGTGATAGGGACGTCCTCTTCGGTTTCATCCTCTTCATCTTCATCAGAGTCACAATCCTTCGATCCCTTAATGGGAATTCCCTTTCTAAAGCGTTGAAATGGGATAATAGTTCCTACTTCTTTCCTAAGAATCCCGACCCTCTTGAGGTTATCTTCAGTAACAAAAGCTTTTAGGTTGAACCTTTGAGGAAGAAGGGATGTGATTTTATCAGATCTTTTCTTGGCTTCGCCAAACAGCTCCTTTGTACTTCTATTATCTAAAAGGAGAAAAGTGTTGAGCAAAACAAACAAGTAAAAGAGAACGGGGCCTTAAAAGCCGCGCCCTAAATAAAAACAAAATAAACTGAGGAGGCGCGTCCTTACGGTAGTTGCAATTAAAAACCACCCTTATTCTTTCGACGTTCCAGAGATAGAAGAAGGGTTGTTTCCAATTCTTCTCGTGGCTCACCTTTCCACTGGAAAACCCTAACTTGTTGTGTTTATGCTGAGCAGTTAGGAAGAAATATCCTTTGTGGCTTTTTCTTATGGCAAAGAAATAACTAAATTCTTCCATGGAGGGATGGACAGAGTTTTCATCGTGATAAAGGATGAAGAGTGCAAGTGCTAATTTAAAGGAATTGGGAGATAATTGCATTGGAGCAACGTCATACCATTCCAATATGTTTTTGAAGTACGGATGAAGGGGCACGCCCACACCTAAGGACAATAGTTTTGGCGATGTTACCATTCGAGGAATTGTAAACCCAGGCCAATGGAAGATATGAGGCCTCATGAGTGATGGAAGGCGCGCCCGCTATCCTTCCATTCCGTAATACATCATGCTCCATGTGATTTCTTCTATAGATAGAGTCGAAGAGATTCCCACGCAAAATAATCTATTGTTTTGTTTTCTCAAACGATTTTTATCAGCCTCGGTCAGTGTATCCTCATATTTAACCCAATCAATATCTAATTCTTCTTGGGATACTGTAGGGTGAATGTAGGGATTGGGAGACGTGTTTGGAGGAGGTCGACGATCAGTTTAATCGATATATGGATATGGACTATCTGAGGACGCGTCCTCTGGATCAAACTCTTCATTATTCGAATTAGACGCACCCTCAGATTCTGAAGATTGCGCTTTCTTTCCCTTTCTCCTTCGAGAAATACCGACCTCTACATCTTCTGTGATGTCTTCTTCATCTCTAACTGGTACAAACTCAGGAAGGCGCGTCTTAATTCGTCGACTGGTAACTTCAGGATTGATATCGTCAACATGAGGCATAGATGAATTGGACCTAATGGCTGAAGACATTACTTCAGTATCACCTTTGAAAGGTGAAATTCCTTAAAGATGTTCTACGGCTTGAGTATGGAAAGAGAGAATTGATGATGAACTTTGCGCAGGGAAAGCAAGTGGAGGAGGGGAGTAAATCCCTAGGCGTTTGTTGAATTCCTTAAACGGATGAAAGGGGGAAGGCGCGCCCTTACCCTCCAGCTGAAAAAGAAAGAAATAATGGTAAGGACGCGACTTGAAAGGGAAAATATATTTTGAAAACAAAAGCTGAAGAATGGACTAGTATTCGGCCAAGAATGTTATGGATGCGTTCTGAAAGCATTCTAAAGAGAATTAAAAGATGCAAGGAAATCTAGTGTATAGGAGGCGCGTCCTACAGGAAATTATAACTAATTGGATGTAGTATACGCGATAAAGTTATGAATAAAGGGGTATGAACCCTAACTCTAGGGCGCGCCCTAATTCTACACAACTGAAGCGTCAGAAACATAATTCAAAATTAGACAGTGGCAAAATAGAGATCAAATGCTAATAGATACAGATATACATACAAACATTTCGTCAAGAACACAGAGATGCTTAACGGTCATATTATCAATTTGGTCTAAATATACGGTCAAAACACGAAATGAAGACATGAAATTGTACCTTTTTAGTTGCTGAGTAAGATCCAAGAAAAAATCGTCGAAAACGGGAAGCTTTGACCGGATTTTTGCTCGGAGAAAAGAACTGCGGCAGTTAGGGTTCTTTCAGAGAAAATGGTAAAGTGAAAATGTTAAAGTGATTTTTAGGGTATTTATTGAAGAGGGAACGCCCACTGGGTGACAGCTGTCAAAACACATGCGATAAAACGGTAAGAGGACGCGATCTTCGTAAAAGACGCGCCATGTTCAACAAGCGACTGCGAAATATGTAAGGGAAGGACACGTCTTAACAAGAGGGCGCGTCCTGTTTAATAAAGAATAAAATTTTTTAGGCAAGGTTTTAGGAAAATTCAATGTATTGTTTTTAACTTTACACTGAATTGGGGGGTAGTTGTTATAGCCAAAATTCGTTAATGGGTTTTTAGGTTAGGTTCGGGTCAAGTAGTAATTCAATTGGGCTATCTAAAGTGTAATTTGATAGGTCCAATGATAGAAATGGTTGGGGCTTATCCTCAAGGGGTAAGGGCGCGCCCTTTTAGGCCATCCACCCCTTGAGGGCGCGCCCTCAAGGTAAGGGTGGCATGATGGATGTCTTGATAAAGGATAACGGCTATTTTGACATTGCATGAGGAAGGTTTGGGACTTGTCCTCTTAGGGGAGAATGTGTGCCCTTTCCGGTCATTCAACCCCAAAGGACGCGTCCTCTCTGTATGAACTGACAACTTAACCTAAATGGAAGACTTTACAGATTAATAACTTCATTTGATATAAGGAAGACATAGGGCTTATCCTTAAGGGGTAAGGGTGCGTCCCTTTAGGCCGTCCACCCATTGAGGGCGCGTCCTCTTGGTTCGAAAATGCAACTTGGAGATGAAGGATAGTTCTTTTGACCTAGTCTTGGCAAGATGTTGAAGAATTTCCTCCTAGGATGTCCCCTAGGAGGGGGATGTCCGTGACTGAAGGCCTCCAGGGGTTTGCCTGATGATTGAAGGCCTCCTCCTGTATTCAATGGGCGCGTCCTCATTGGGGATGTGGGGTGAACCTTGGTGTGTTCTTTGGGAGCTCTGTTCCTGTACTCAATGGGCGCGTCCTCATTGGGGAACTTTGGAGTAATCATGCACTTTGCACCCAAACACTTGGGATCACTTGTCCTGCTATCTGGTGGGTGCTTCTCATTCAGGGGACAAGGATGCGTCTAGCATTTAAGGTAAGTCATGGCTATACCTGTATCTATGAATTAAGGAAATAGTTGGTAATGGATAGGACTAGTCCTTGACGGGGGAAGTTTCCTTATCCAAGAAGTCATGACGTCATAGATAAGCCTTGGGCCTTTGTGACTAGGCCTTATCGTTAGACATTCCTAAAGTGAGCTAAAACTCTAAGTATGGAAAGAGATGGAAGTCCTACGTTCAAGTAAGGAAAGATATGAAAGAGTCCTACGTCTAAGTAAGGAAGGCGGTGGAAGACTTCGGCTGGGCCTTGAAGATCAGAGACCAAGCCCATGGAGGAAAGTTCCTCCCCAAGAACTACGTTGGCTTGATTCCCTAGAAAAGGGATACGTAGACACATTGTAAGGGGTCGATAGTTGAGAGCTCTGAGGCAGCCAACATAAACCCTAAGCAATCTCAGCCACCAATTAAACACAACAACCATACTCCGTCGAATACATCACCTAAGGACCACCGTTGTAGATCTTGATTCCGGCAACGAACCCCGAATGTAACACCCCCAAATCCGGGGTCGGAGATCCGGGTTGTCACGTCCTCAATTCCAACAATAATACATGTACTAGCTCAACAATCCAATAATACAATACCAAAAGACCCCAATCTCTTACACACGCCAATTATAGCTTCAGAAACGAGTCACACAAGTAACATTAGTTACTACAACCAAATGTACTATCCAGGATCTCACTAATAGCAGCTGAACCCATGCAACTTACTTCTACATTAACCATTCTGAATTGGACTACCTCAAGGTTGAATCTTCCACTTCCCTTCTCTTGTAGTATGGAATAACTGACTAGGTTCTCTCTTCACTGAAAGTTTAATATAAAGTAAAGCAAGAAAGAGAGAAAGAATGCTCAGCACGTATCCCATAATAAAATAAATAGTTTCACAACTATAAAGTCTGAAATCCAATAACCTTTGTTGGTTTAACAACCAAAACCTTTAAAGTATAACATTTGAGTTAAAATACCATACAGTTCAAAATACTGTACTAGGAATAGTAAGATTCCACAATATCTAAAAATAACATATAGTTCAAGATACTATATCAGAAGTCTAAACACTTCCCGCCAAAATATATAATCTGCAGCGGATAAAAGTAACTTTAAACATTTCTATAAAGTTTAGAAATCCTTTGCTAGCACAACATAGGCAAAGGTTCAAAGGATAACTTTTAAATCAAGCTAAATCAGGTAGCTTATTGAAAATACCAATTTTGGATATTTCTCAACATACTGCCAACATTATCGGTAACTGAGCTCCTAGGCTTTTGTTACAATGTTGCAGACACAATTCCAATTGGAAGATGGGGGCTATACATGACAACACCTACGATAAGCGCTGATCAGCCGCTCTACGACATTAAACACCTTTTCTACTAGTAGAAGGACGACTCCCCACTGGTTATCACCCTGACCGCATCCGGGCCCTTTATACTATATGGGCACCT
Organism: Heracleum sosnowskyi; assembly: GCA_030848705.1. Classification (NCBI taxonomy): domain Eukaryota; kingdom Viridiplantae; phylum Streptophyta; class Magnoliopsida; order Apiales; family Apiaceae; genus Heracleum; species Heracleum sosnowskyi. The sequence goes on along the minus strand of CM061243.1, from coordinate 49,610,850 downwards.
ATTTCATTGTCGAGCATAGGGTCATACTGTTCAGGGCCTATTTCATCCCCAGTATGACAGTACATTCCAGTCCCCAGATGAAAATCATCGTTACAGAAAACGGAAGTTAATCCTATTTTCCCCAAGTACCTAGTACTTGTCTCTCTTTTGAAAACATTTCTGGCCTATTTACTCCTGGGATAATAGAGGAGTAAGTTACCGGAAGGGGTTGACCACTGTCTTCCCACTTAGGATTAGATAAAATTCTCTTTAAAAGATTACGACCCGGAAGTCAAACTATTTGGAAATCTTTAAGGGTATTCCCGTCCCATTTGAGTGGTTAGCGAATATTTAAATCATCTCTTAAGATAGATTTAATATTTAAAATAATATTTGGGAATCCCTACTTTAATTAAAATAAATATTATAAAGGTCGGAAATATTCTTCATAATCATTGAAGGTCAATGATGACTTTTTAAACAATATACATCACTTTTAAATTAATTAAAAGAATAATAAATATTCAAATAATATTCATCAATTAATAATTGATTAAATAATAATCAAAAGCTCAATAAATATTTGATAATCAAATCTAAGGGAATATTAAAATAATATTCCTTGAATAATGAAATAATTGAATATATCTATTCAATATACTTATCAGAAAATAAACCTTAACAGTTTAAAGAAAGTATACTGACTCCCGGTCTAAGTTTAAAAATACGATTCACATGCTCTACTCTGAGAGCCTTTACAAAAACCCGGCTTATAACTATCATAACATATAGCTTATAAACCAATCATAATTCAAAAGATTTAAGTACCACAATAATATTATATTACTTGCAATATATGTCAGAAAGCACTTATCACAACAACAGTAAGATATAAGTTTTGAAAACTTGCATCAACAGGAATCAAACATTTTGATAAGTAGAATATAGTACGCTCTACATCGTAGAGCCTCATGTACTCCAGTTTATATCTATATCGATAAATAGCATATGAACAACCGTTCAACATTTGAAAGCTTATACGATAAGTAAAACAGTTCGTGCATTTGTAGCAGTTGTATCACAACAAAACAATTTAAAAAATATAGTCGAATACTAGAGCTTCGGGTTTTGATAAACTTGCACGATACTTGGTACAAAGAGTATACATAAACATTTGAATAACCAAGTATTATACATTTTAAAATATACCAACTCTGAACAATAGAGTAATGGTTAGTAAACTTGCCTGGAAATCCCGAAGTAGCAGTAAGTCTCAGGTTGGTCCAGAAATCTAGAATCAACACAAGGTTCAAAATTAATAACTTAAACGCTTTCACCACACTAAGTATATACTAACTCAAGTACAAAGTCCATTTTCAAGTTAACTCCTTAAGATCCTCTACTCGAGCGTGCTCGCTCACGCATTTTTATAAAATTGAAATTTAATCCTTTTAACACGAAATCTTTTCGAGGGTCTTCCTAAACGTACCTATCATGTTATTACAAAGTTTCACATTTTATTATGACCTCTAAGTGGTTCGATCATAGCCTCAAAGTTGGCTAAGTGGTAAAGTTTGGTTTCTCGAAACATCCTTTATTAAAACACTTGTTTCTCCTAAACCGTAAATCGGATTCACATGATCTTCACACCAAAACGAACCTTGAAACAAGACCTACACTATCATGGTCAGTGGTGATATTGGACAGAAGTTATTAGGTTCGAATATCACAAGAAAAACAGGGTTAAGGAAAATCGGGCATTACAACGGCTATGTTTTAGTGATTCCAAAGTTTAAATCATAAACTTTACATGATCAACCAACCATATCATCAAACCAACTCCTTTAACATCTCAACTAAGTCATGAACTTCAAGAACAATAGTCAAAACCAACATCTACACAATCAACCATCAAAACAACACCATACATCCACCATAATCAACCATTCATCCACTAAATTATACTAACTTAATCTAACTCAAAACTAACCATAAAAATCGATTTATAACTAAGGGTTAAAATAGTTTATACCTTCCATGATGCCTTAAACACACTAAAAATAGCTTACAATCCTTGCTTGAGCCTTGAACTAACCTTAGTTTGCTTAAACTTCAAGAACAAAATCAAGAACACAAGTTAGTATTTTCGAAATCTCTATTCATACCTCAACTTTGATCCAATATTGGACAATTCTATACTACTTTGATGGCCATGAAATTTTGAACGTACCTTGGTTATGGAGTGAGGAAGCTATGGTACAAATTTGGCGATTTTAGCATGAGTATAACTCAAGTTATGAATTTTTCTCCTCCCTTGGTCATGCTGGGCAGAATGTTGAAGAAATGGGGTGGGGAGAGTTTTCTTGGCTTTTCCTTGATATTTTCTTGATAAAGTGAAGTGGGTGGATGCTGATTAATGTGTAAGAGATGATGATGTAGTGTGCTTGTGTCATCTTTGCCAAAGGTCAAGTTAGAAAGGTGTTAAAGAAGCATCTTTCTTAATCCACTTGCTTGGTTCTTGGTTTGGTTTCACATGGATGATCCTAATGTTGCATTTCTTGATTTAATCTTGTTACATGTTACTTCCATGCTTGTATTTAATCCAATAGGTGTCACATTGTTTGGTTACAAACAAGTATAAAATTTCAGTTGGATGTTTTGAGGATCCAACTGAGATAATTTTATTGCGGAAATAATTTGTGTTACAAAAGTATCACAACTGCTCAGTTCCTGATTTGGAGTGAGAGTGCTATTTTAAAGAAGCTAATACAAACTATTTTTATCTCACTCACTTATCTTAAAATGAACTGCTACACTTGGTTATATAACCCAAGTTTACAATGCTATTTTGGCTACTCTAAATTAATCTAAAGGTAACCTCCAGTAGCTTGCTTTTCATCCCTTTTGTCCAATGGTCCTTGGAGATCTTGGCTTTTGTCTTCATGCTTATTATGATCACACTCAAGAACCTAATTGGAAATTGGAATGTTTCCTTATTTCCAGTGACCATTTTGATGGCTTCCAATGCAAAGTACACTTCTACATCTCCTTTTGATATGTCAGAAAACTGTCACTATCACTTTGTCAACTATTCAGAAAAGTGATAATGATTCGTTGATAGTAGGAAGATGTGTTTCGTTGATAGCTTTATTCTTCATTTCGTTGATGAGTAATCTTCATTCCGTTGACATGTCTTCACTTAGGCAAAATTACAAGGCATAATATATTTACAATTAACCAACCTATTTTGCCTATCTAATACTTAGTCAACATGACTTAGAAAACCTATCTAATACTTACAACAAAATGCATATCAAACTGTGAAGTATTGTACAGTGCAATTGCTACATCACTCATTTCGTTGATGAGCTACCTGTCAACGGAAGCTGCAAAGCATATCATTCCGTTGACAGTTACAATATTGACTTAATACAAAATCTACTAAGTGTTTTATAATTATCATCAAGAACAACATATTCCTAACAATCTCCCCCAATTTATGACTGATAGAATAACAACCATAAATCAAGAGCCTTGATGATAACAAAAACACTCAGACATATTACAAATGATAAAAGCAGAAATTGCATTGAGCTTCAAAATGTTTTAAGAATTTATTGAAATACAAAGCAAAAGTCTTACAAAACAAGTGCACAAAGTTGCTCCTCTAGCCTGAGCAAATTTCATCTTTTTCTCTGTGGCAGTGTTTTCTTTCCCTTCCTTGCATTGTTCTCCTCAATCTGAGCTTGGAGCCTCCTATAGAAAATCTTCTCTTCTTCATCTTGATTCCCCAACTTGGATTGCATTGATCTCAGAGTTTCATTGGATGCTTTCTCAAGTTGGTCTTCTATCCTGAAGAATCTTCTACAGTTGTCTTTGTCTCTAAACTCCATCAACCAATAGGGTTGGAGATGGATCTTCTTTCCAGATTGAGGGACTTTGAGAACCCTGGGAAGTGCACCAGGCTTGTTCCAGCTTTCCTTGATTTGACAGATTTTGGAGACAACCTCAGACTTGGCAATTTTTGGTAAAGCCAAATCTTTCTTCAAGCATTTGAACATTGAGAGCAGTGTTTGGTAGTCTTTTCCTAAAATCCTGTAGAGAGGCCAAGTTTGTTCCCTTCCACCTTTGTAGACAAATACCAATCTCTCTGGCAGTTTATAAGAAGCTGCAATACCTCTCACTTCCACCAAGTCATCAAGATTAATATTTAGGCTAGACTCCTCCCTGATGTCAGCAATGTCCATGAAGTCTTCTGGATTGATGGGAGGTTTCTCAACTTGTTGTCTTCTCACAAATACTGGCTTAGCCTTAACAACCTTTTGCCTTGCTTTCTTCTTTGCATCCATTTCAAATAGAAACTTTGGGAAGTTAGCCTCATCTAGCTCAATTTGCTCTTCCTTTGGCTGAATTGGCTGATCATGAAATTTCACTGAATGTTCAGGATCACATGCTAACTTATCTTTGAAGATTAGATCAGGAAAAGTTGGAGGTGCAGCTTTTGTAGAGGAATCTGTTGCTGTGCTTTGAGAGTCCTCTTTGTCAAAGGGCAGATTCCTTTTAGATGTCTGTTTAGGCTGCCTTGTACTTTTCCTTTTCTCCTTTGCTTCATTGGCTTTTTCTTTTTGTTGTCTTTCTTCTTCATCAAGAGATTGAGCAACTGCAAGAGCTTGCATAGCTGCTCTTTCTGACTCCTCAGCTTTAGCCTCAGCAAAATTTGGGTGACCAGCCCAAATACAGATTTCTTGTCCATTTCTGTAGACAATTGCTCTTTGTTTCCTTATCTCAGGATCATTGCTCTCCTTGCATTTGGTGATAAGCTGTCCTAGAATCTTGAGCTCATCTGGATAAGGTGAAGGATAAAAAGTCCTTGCAATGTTTTTGCCCTTTGGTTTAGCAGGAGATTTTGGAGATAGGCTTCCTTAAAGTGTAGTTTGTTCCACATCCCTAATGCATGAAGTTTGTCCCTTTTCTTTCCTTGGACCTTGAGTAACTCCATGTAGAAGGGGCTTTAGATCATAGGAAGAATTTGTCTGTGGCTCCCATTCTGTTGACACTAAAACCATGGCATTCGTTGATGGTGCTGTAGAAGTAGCTTGATCCGTTGATGGATGTGTGTTCTTTGCAGTTTCAGCTATCTTCTTGATTCTTGCATCTATATATGCTAGACCATTGGTCTTTTATCTGTTCTGCAAGTTGTAGCCTCATAGATGTTTGCTGAATCAGGTCAATGCCATCCATTTTATCCTTCATTGACTCCCCCATTGCTAATGGCTCCTGTGGTAAGGAAATGGCTGGGACCATAACCTTTGTGATTTGAATGTCTAGCTCCTTAGATTTCTCCCCTTTTTTGTTATCATCAAGAGAGATGATCGGGAGTCCCTGAGCTGCTACTAGCTGGGCTAAGAGTTGTGTTTGCTTCTCATGTTCCTTTTGCATTTGAGATAGAGTAGCTTCCACTTTGTCCACTCTAGAAGAGAGAGTCTTCAAAGAGGTAGCCACCTCAGGTTCCTTAGTGAAAAACCTGTTCATCTTGGACACAGTGAGAAGAGGAAGTTTTTCATCAAGCCTCCTGTATGTTGCATCCTTCAGGTTGGCAATTGAGTCCTTGATGTCCCTGGCTTCACTCCTAGTCTGCAGCATCTGGAGCCTTTGAATTTCCAGTGAATCCATGATGGCTTTGTAAAATTTCTTGTCACTGGCATTAGCAGACTCATGAGCCAGATAGGCCTCATTATACTGCCTTGTAATTGCAGCATCCAGGCTGATTCTTCCATGCATATCCTGAGAAAGCCAGTTTGGTGTAGGGGCACCACAGAAGTCCCAGTCTGTGAAGTGATGGCCACCTGTAGATTGTCACCAAAACTGTCATCATTATCAGAGATATCAAACTCACCACTTGCTGCAGCTCCTGGAGACAAATTGGTCAATGCATCCTTTGCTCTTTGCATAGATGCAGTTGTATGGATTAGGTTGAGTGACCTTTCTGCCTCCACATTGCCCTGTTGAGCCATAATTTGATAGGCTGGCACAGGATGAGTAAAGGTCTCAGGATCCAGGGAAATACTATCCAGAGTTTGTTGATAATGCTCTTGGAAAGTAAGTTCCCTTTCACCCTCATGAACCTCCATTAACTCACTGGCAATGGTTGCTTCCTCCCTTGTGGCTCCTGTAGTCCCTTCTCTCTCTCCACTATATTCTTGCATCATGGGCTCCCCATGGCTCACACCTCTCACACCCTCACCTTCACCTACTAAGGTGGAACACTCAGCCTCTCCTTTTGCCCGAATGGAAGAAATAGTCAGCCTCTCACTCTCAACCTCTCTTTTTGCCTGGCTGCAAGCCAGCCTCTCAGATTCACTCCCTTTCAATCCTAGAAGTGTCTCGACTACCACTAGATCATTTGCACTAGTTGTGTGAACAACTTGATTTTTAATAAGGGGTGCAGAATGAACTATCAACGGTATGGTAGTTTGAACTGTCAACGGTATGGATACCGTTGATGGAGAAACACTTGTCAACGAAAGAGACTGTTTCGTTGATGAAGTCAAGAAAACATTCTGAGAAAGTGAAACTATAGTGGAATCTGTGGTGATTGATTTTAGAGAATGTTCCACAGATCCTCTTGTAGCTTCAGAAAAAGATGATTGGTGGCCCAACAAATCACTTAACAAGTGATGACCACCAATTTCAGAGTGGGGCTTCTCCAAGAAAAGAGTTGGAGAATCAGGAATAGATGAATGGATCATATCCACATCTAATGACTGGGTTGGTGAATATTGTGGAGTTGGTTCAAGATTTATGTTTAGAGAATGGGACTGTAACCCCAGAGTGATAATAGGGGTTACATCAAACTGAATTTGAGATACTGGAAGTGTTGCTTCCAGTGTGTGCACCCTGTGTGACCTGGGATTTTTGCTTCACTCTCCTTTGGTATTGGGAAATTGCTGAAAGTGGGCTTGAAGTGTCCCTTACCCTTTTGGAGTGTGCTCTTGGAGGAGAGCTTGTTTTAATAACTACATCCTTTTGGGAGGATGCAATTAGACTTGTGCTAATGTCCATATTACTCATTGTGCCTTGTTGGGAAGACACAATGGGGCTAGCCTGGGAAACACTCAACTCTCCCACCTTATTCTTAGGGTTTCTTTGATTTTCACCCCTTCCCTCACCTCTCACAACACCTGCACCACTCCCCTTGGGTTGTGTAGTGGATTTTACAACATGTGCCTTTTGAGAAGCACCTGAGGTTGGCTTGGAGGATTTCTTAGATTTTGGTTTTGTTGCAGGGGCAGGAGCCTGTTGGGTCACAACTACAGACTCCATAGCAACAGAGGTGGGTGAAACAGGAGAAGTAACAGTTAAATTAACAAGGTTAGTAGTGGTTACCTCAATTGTGGGCAGATACACCACTGGGACATCACCATTGTGATTGAGCCTCAGGATATATGTCAAAACCCTCTTTTCTTGTACAAAGCAATCAAACCTGGAATTTGGGTTAGAGATAACCAATGGTGTTGGACTAACATGGTTAGCCAACATCATTAGAAATCTAGCATAATATATATATTCTTTTTTCTATTAGCCTTATCACCCAACTTAGCACCAATTTCATACATAAGTTGGGTGCTAAAGTTATAATATCTATCAGTTAAAAGCATGGTAAACAGAATTAAAATAGAATTAGTTAATGCATCAAACTTACTGATTTTACCAGAAAAGACCTTAATGAATGCATCAGCTAATTAACTATATTCCCTAACCAAACCTCTCCTAATTATCTTACCCAAATTATCAGTAGGCAAAGAGTAATTTATGGAATTAAGCATGTTAACCATGTCAGTATATGAAGGTAAAGCTGAGCAGTTATCTTCCGAAATGTGAAGGCATGCTTGCAATACATCAGAATTGACAGTGTAAAGCATAATGTAACATAAGATGTAAAAGAGATAACTACAACTCTACAAAGGACAAGACAGACAATAATATTAACAGAAGCACAGGAATCCAGAATCAAAGAAGAAAAGGTAAACTCAAAAAATCAAAATACGTTATGTATTCTTGAAGTCCGTAAACAGGTCACAGAAAGAAGTTCATGAAAATGTTCAAGCCTCAATGACAACAAAAGAAACAAGACTTTCAAGACGACAGAAGTATGTGAATGATTTAGGGTTAAGTACCACGGGATTCCAGTGATTTAATCGAAGCAACCAGAACGACAAAGGACTTATCAGCAGCATTGAATTGAAGACGTAGAAGAAGAATTGATCAAGTGTTATTCATCTGTGAACCAGACCAGTTGCACTAGTTGACAGCACTACAAAGATCAAGTTGTTTTATCGTCTCAGAAGATATTGATACAGTCTAAAACTAAAACACCCAGGAGCTTAGGAGTAATTACTAAAGGACAAAAGACAAGAAAAAGAATTCGATAGTTTTTCATTTCAGAAAACTATCGAATGGTGTTAAAGGTAATTCAATTTAAAACAAAGTAAATCAATTTGGCACTCGATAGTTTTGATTTAAAAACTATCGAATGGTAAATTGATTTAAACCATTCGATGGTTTTTAAATAGGGAGCAGGTGAAAAGTTTGTTTTGTTTGAATGGTTGATGGAAATTGGACGGCCAGGATTGATCCTTCAAACTTGGTTAGATAGTTTTCAATTCAAGACTGCAGTTAATACAGAGATGAAGAAGTGTCTTCTTCAGTTAAGGCAAAACACACAGAGACATTGCTAATAGAGAGAATTGAGCCGGAGAAATTATCAGAGAAATTAATAGTGCTCAGAACTTGATTATTGTATTGAATCTGTGTAACCTTAAACTCATTGAAGCTAATCTACGGATTAGAAATTGTAGCACCCCTCGAGGTTTATATTTATAAAAAGATATATTCCCCGAAACTTGGTTTGGTTTGGTGTGTCTGATTTCGTTATAGAACTGAATGAATTATCCGCGAACGAAATTAAATTATTTGTGAGTATCGTATTCAACCCCCCCTTCTACGATACTTTGGACCTAACAGACAGTATACTCGTTACCTTGAATGGTGAATTGCAAAGTGCAATTTGTCCCACTATACTCACAGGAGGTCCAAATATCCTCTAATATTTCATTGTAGAAAGGAGTTGAGTGAAACATTGCGTAGCTCAGTTTGCAATTCATCAAGAAATCCATCATCTTGAAAAAGATTCTGTTCGGACTTTCCTTGACAACAAATGGAATGGAGTTGTTCTTCTCGTAAATGAACCCTCCAGCTGACATGAGTTTGACTATGGGTGCCATTGTTGAGTGAAGAAAAGCTCGAACTTAGTTTTGCTTTGAGAGAAGAAGAAGTAAGAAAGCCTTTGAAAATTTTGAGAGCAAGGTAGAAAAGTATTAAAGAAAACAAAATTCCTTAAATACTCCCCCAAAATTTCTCAAAAATTAAGTCCAATAATAAATATAAATTACTGGATTGGCTTAAAAATCTAACCGTTACAATTAAAATGTTACCATGATTTATACTTACAGGGGTGTATGCATAAATCGTGGAAAAGAGACGTGCAAATTCAACGGTTCAGATTAACTACGCTGTATCAACGAATCAGAATTGGGCATTTAAGGTCCCGTCTATTTCGTTGATAAAGCTGCGTTTCGTTGATATAATACTAAGTCTGTCAACGGAATGAAGCATTCGTTGACATAGTAATTTTGACTTAGACAAAATTTCACTTTTTCCTGAGAAAATTAATTCACAGAAAATCATAGCAAATTTCTGGCTGCATTTTAACTTGCAAAAATCTCAAAAATAATTAAGAGAAATTTAGCATACCTAGCTCACTTACTAATCTTGAGAATGTTGATTCATCAAGTGGCTTGGTAAAGATGTCTGGAAGTTGTTGTTCACTTGGAACAAAATGTAACTCCACAATACCATTCATAACATGTTCTCTAATGAAATGATACTTGATGTCAATGTGCTTGGTCCTTGAATGCTACACTGGATTCTCAGTAATAGCAATGACACTAGTGTTGTCACAGAAGATAGGAATTTTCTCAACTCTTAATCCATAATCAAGAAGTTGATTTTTCATCCATAAAATCTGTGCACAACAACTTCCAGCTGCAATATACTCAGCCTCAGCTGTGGAGGTAGAAACTGAGTTTTGTTTCTTGCTGAACCATGACACAAGCTTGTTTCCTAGGAATTGACAGGTGTCAGTTGTGCTTTTCCTGTCAATTTTACATCCTGCATAATCTGCATCTGAATAACCAATTAGCTCAAAGCCAGATTCTCTAGGATACCAAATGCCAAGGTTTGGTGTTCCTTTGAGATATCTGAAAATTCTTTTAATAGCAACTAAATGGGATTCCCTAAGATCAGCCTGAAATCTAGAACATAGACATGTAGCAAACATAATATCATGTCTACTAGCTGTTAAATATAAAAGTGAGCCTACCATGCCTATGTAACTTGAAATGTCCACAGATTTTTCCTTAGAATTTAATTCAAGTTTGGTGGCAGTAGGCATGGGAATTTTGGCAGGAGAGCATTCCATTAAGTTAAATTTCTTTAACAAATCATGAATATATTTTGTTTGACTAATGAAAATGCCTTCATTAACTTGCTTCACTTGGAGACCAAGAAAATAAGTTAATTCTCCCATCATGCTCATTTCATATTTACTTTGCATAAGCTTGACAAACTTTTGACAAAGTTTTTCATCTGTAGACCCAAAAATTATGTCATCTACATAAATTTGAACAAGTATAGTAGAGCCATTCACAATCCTATGAAAAAGAGTTTTATCTACAGTACCTCTAGTGAAGTGATTCTCAAGGAGGAACTGTGAAAGTGTGTCATACCAGGCTCTAGGTGCTTGTTTCAAACCATAGAGTGCTTTGAGGAGGAAGTACACATATTCTGGAAAATCATCATCTTCAAAACCAGGAGGTTGACTTACATATACCTCCTCTTCCAATTCCCCATTCAGAAAAGCACTCTTCACATCCATTTGATAGACTTTGAAATTGGCATGGGCTGCATAGGCTAGAAATATCCTTATTGCTTCTAGTCTTGCAACAGGAGCAAAGGTCTCATCAAAATCAATTCCCTCTTCCTGTGAATAGCCTTTTGCAACCAATCTGGCTTTGTTCCTTGTGACTATGCCATTTTCATCCATCTTGTTTCTAAACACCCATTTTGTGCCTATAACACTTCTGTCCTTAGGCTTGGGCACCAGCTTCCAAACTTTGTTTCTCTCAAATTGGTTTAGCTCCTTTTGCATAGCTAAAACCCAATCTGGATCTAGAAGTGCATCCTCAACTTTCTTTGGCTCATCTTGAGACAGAAAACTACTATAAAGACATTCCTCTTGAGTTGCTCTTCTAGTTTGGACTTTTGAAGAAACATCACCTATAATAAGTTCAAAGGGATGATCTTTAGTCCATTTCCTTGAGGTAGGTAGATTAGCTCTAGAAGATGTAGCTTCGTGATCATGATTGCCTTGATTAGATATTTGTCCTTGAGAAACTCCCCCTGAGTTTGTTGTCCCTAATTGATCACTCCTAGAGGCATTTCTGTGACTGTCAACGGAATGCCCAGTTAGACTGTCAACGAAACGCTCATTCTGACTGTCAACGAATCCTTCATCATGACTGTCAACGAAATGACCATTTGGTCTGCTAGCAGCTATTCTTTTCAATCTTAATGTAGCAATTTCATCTTCACTACTGCTTTCATCTGTGCTAGACACAACAACTTTAGGCTGTTTCTCAATAGCCTTAACATGATTCACTTGATCTCCTTCCTCATTCTCAAAAGAAAGACTTTCATGGAAACCTTCATCACAGAGACCTTGAATTTTGAGATCATCAAAAACAACATGTACAGATTCCATAACAATGTTGGTTCTGAGATTATAGACTCTGTAATCTTTCCCTGCTGCATATCCCACAAATATTGCTTCATCTGCCTTTGCTTCAAATTTCCCCAAATGCTCAGCTTGATTTCTCAGAACAAAACACTTACATCCAAAGACATGAAGAAAATCCAATAGTGGCTTCTTTCTTTTGAGTAGTTGATAAGGGGTCATTCATTTGGCTTGATTAATCAAAGAAATATTTTGAGTGAAGCAAGCTGTGTTAACTGCCTCAGCCCAGAAATAAGTTGGTAGCTTTGATTCATCTAGAATTGTTCTTGCAGCTTCAATAAGTGTTCTGTTTTTCCTTTCAACTACACCATTTTGCTGTGGTGTCCTTACTGCTGAAAATTCATGCAAAATACCATTTTCTTCACAGAACATCTTCATAGTTGAATTCTTGAATTTTGTCCTATTGTCACTTCTAATCCTTCTTACTTTGAAATCAGGATGATTGTTTACCATCTTGATGTGATTGATAATGATTTCACTTGCCTCATCTTTGGAGTGCAAAAAGAAAGTCCATGTAAATCTAGAAAAATCATCAACAATCACAAGACAATATTTCTTCTTTGAAATGGACATGACATTTACAGGGCCAAATAGATCCATATGAAGCAACTCAAGCTGTTGGAAAATTGATGACTCTGTCTTGCTTTTGAATGATGCCTTCTTTTGTTTCCCTTTCTGACAGGCATCACACAAACAATCCTTGGAGAATTCCACCTATGGAATTCCTCTAGCAAGATCTTTCCTCACCAAATCATTCATAACCTTAAAATTCAAATGAGACAATTTCTTGTGCCATAGCCAACTTTCATCCTTGCTTGTCTTGCTGAAAAGACATGTGATGGTGTCTGCACTTGTGCTACTAAAGTCAGCAATGTACACATTCCCTCTTCTGAATCCAGTCATTACCACATTGTTGTCTCCTACTTTAGAAACAGCACAGGCTTCTTTCGAAAAAGTAACTAAAAATCCTTTGTCACAAAGTTGGCTGATACTAAGCAAATTGTGCTTAAGACCATCCACCAATGTAACCTCATCTATGATGACATTCTCTTTTGAAATCAAGCCATATCCCTTAGTGTAGCCTTTGCTGTCATCTCCAAAAGCAACACAAGGGCCAGCTCTTTCCTGAAACTCTGTGAGCAGGGTAGAATCACCAGTCATGTGTCTTGAACAACCACTATCCAAGTACCAAAGATTCCTTTTGTCTCCCTGCACACAATAAAATCAAATCAAGTTGATTTTGGTACCCAAGTTACCTTGGGTCCTGTTTTGTTAGCCTTCGATTTTCCTTTTATATCATTTTTCACCTTGGGCTCAGATTGATTTAAATCAACCTTTACCTTTGGTGTTGATTTCTGAGAGTTGCTCACATTTTCATTCACAGCATGCATAGTTGGAGGAACAAACATGTTATTCACATTCCATGGCATTTGTGGCATATTAATCATGTTCATGTATGGATTAGGCACAAATGACATGCTGGCATATGGATTTTTAAATTGTGCATATGGAGCAAACATGTTAGGCATAACATGCATTGTAGGCATAGAGGCCTTCATTGTAGGCTTAGGCATTTTCACATTGGTAGACTTCTTAACAGATTTGCAGTTAGCAGATAAGTGACTAACACTACCACAATTAACACATGTCTTTCTAGGAGCATATTTATCAGGTGTGTAATTGTTATGTTTGTTAATCCCTACTTTCCCATTTTTGTTATTCTTTTTATTGCCTTTAACCTCAACTTGAATTTTCTCTAACTTGTCTTTCAATTGCTTGTTGGACAAGTGACCTACATTCGCTCTTTCAACAGGCTTCTCAACTTTCTTTGATTTACTAGACTCACCTTGAACAAAGTTCTTGGTGACAGGACCATACTTGTTATTAAGTCTAGTGAGTTCTTCTTTCTTTTTCTCTGTCAACGAAACAGCCTGATCGGTTGATGGTTCATCTGTCAACGAAACCTTGCATTCCGTTGACGTATCAACCTTCAACATATGATCATTGTTGTTTGTTGATTCTGTTTCTGATTCTAAGGTTTCACCAGCATACCCTAGCTTCTCTTTGTTCTTTTTCCATGACTGCTCACAGAAAGATTCCATACCTTGAACATTAATGATGTTGCTAGCAACATTCCTAGAATCTTTCCATTTGGCAATCACTTTCTGTTCTATTTCTAGTTGTGTTTTAAGAATTTCTTCCCTTTTTAATGCTTTCTCAAGTTCCTGCTTGGCATCCCTACTAACACACCTCATTTTCTCAAACTCAATGAGCTGTGCTTCTAACATGGCATTTCTATCACTTAAGAGCAAATTGGTCTCTTTAATTCTTGAGTTCTCTTTGGTAAGTGATTTAAGAGTAACACGTAAATTATACAGTACAGTAGACATTTCATTAACTGCACTATCGCATTCCTATTTAGAAAGCTCAGAAAGATTAGTAATTGTTACCTGGTTGCTAGAGGAACTTGCTTCCTGCTCATGATTGTTAGCCATTAGAGCCAAGTTGACATACTCAACATCATCATCTGAATCTTCACCATTACCAGTCCAATCATACTCCTGAGACATGAAAGCCTTTTCTTTCTGCTTGAGAAGTTCAAAGTATTTCTTTTTATAATCAGCAGGCTCAAATTTCCTGTTCCCTTCTCAACTTTGGGCTTTCTGCAATCTCCATCAAAGTGACCGATTCCACAGTTGAAACATTTAGACTTAGACTTTTCAATCCAATTATTTTTGCTAGGTTGAAAGTCTTTCCTTGGTGGCCTTGCTTCAGAGTTTCTCTTCAATTTGAACTTAGAGAATTTCCTTGAAAGAAAAGCAATGTGTTCATCAATCTCATCTAAGTCATCCAAGTTGGCTGGTTCTTGTTCTTCTTCTGTCATCTTGCCTTTACCCTTGCTAACATCACTCCTACAACTAGCTCGACTAGTTGTGGCTTTTGCAGTTTCTTCAATGTCATCTTCCAGTTGGTTTACAGATGCAATCAATGCAATAGATCCACCTTTCTTTTGTACCTTCTCAATTTCTTCATCTTGCTCCATTTCCAGCTCATATGTCCTTAAGGTTCCATAAAGCCTTTCAAGAGTGTAGTCTTTGTACTCTTGAGTGTTTCTCAGAGAAACAGTCATAGGATTCCACTCTTTTGGATGAGCTCTAAGAAATTTGAGGTTTGAATCCTTGGTTTGATAGACCCTCCCATACAACTTTAATCCATTCAAAAGCTTTTGAAACCTACTAAACGTGTCATTTAGGGTTTCACCAGCTTTGAAATAAAAGTGCTCATATTGTTGTATGAGGAGTTGCATTTTGTTCTCCCTAACTTGCTCAGTTCCTTCACAGAGTGTTCTAACAGTGTCCCATACTTCTTTAGAAGTTGTACAATTTATGACATTGTCAAATATCTCTTGCTCCAAACCATTAAACAGAATGTTCATGGTTCTTTTATCTTTATGGACTTCTGCAAGATCTTCAACAGTCCATTCTGAGACAGGTTTTGTAATTTCTACATCTTCAGCATCATCTGGCAGTCCAAGTCTAGATGCAAACTTCATGGGAACGTGTGGACCTTTCTCAATGCAGTCTACATATCTCTCATCCATAGACATGAGATGTAGATGCATTTTTACTTTCCAGTGAAAGTAATTGTCCTTATCTAGAACTGGTATCTTTACACCAGAATCCTTCTTCACCATGGTTACTGTTTTGGCCTTGATCTTTAAACTTCTTGTATGTTAGAAGTGTTAGATCAGAATTCAATGATCGTCAGGAGCTAGACTCAACTGATCAGGATTGCTGACGTCATCAAGATTGCATGGTCGTCAGGATAAGAATACATATCAGGACTGTGATCAGGTTTGATCATCAGGACTGGAAGCTGATCAGGATTCCTACTTCGAGTTATATTTGGTGTCTAGTTAAACATGGAAGTTTATTTTGTCGGTTCCTGGTTTGTAGAATGTAGCTATCAATTATGGATAGGTTTCAATCTTTGTAATTGATTAGGACTTATCGTTGATAGAGAAGTTGTGTAGTATATAAACACAGTTTAGGTTTCGATTTATGTACGAGAACATAAACGATCATACACTCGAGTATTTATGAAAACTAGAAGCTCTTAAGAACATCAGAATTTCTTGAGAGAGTTTGTAACAGTTTTATATCAGATTTAATAAAGCTGTTATTGTTCTTTCATATTTGTGTTATATACTTGATTAAGTTGAGAATCTTATACAATTGTATTCAACCCCCCTTCTACAATTGTTATTTACTGGGCAACAATTGGTATCAGAGCAAACTGATTTAATTCTGAATCAAATACGATCTAAAGATGTCGACAACCAAGTATGAAAGCATGAAAATTCCCATCTTGAAGAAATCAGAATATCCAACATTGAGGGTAAAGATGCTGATGTACCTGGAGGCTATGGATCCTGACTATCTGGACAGAATTCGTGATGGACCATATATTCCTACAAGGATTGTAGAACGAACAGATACTGTACCTGAACATTATGTGGTCAAGGCTAAAAGTGAATGGACTCCAGAAGAAAAAGCGCATGTACTCAGCGAACCAAAGATAAAGAATATCTTGCACAGTAGTCTTGATACTGTCATGTCAAACAGAGTGATTGCATGCAAGTCTTCAAAAGAAATCTGGGATACTTTGGAAACTCAGTGCCAGGGATCTGCATCTGTCAAGAAAAACAGAAGGGCTCTTTTGATTCAAGAATATGAACAATTTGATGCAAGACCTGATGAGAGCCTAACTGATCTATATGATAGATTTCTGACACTATTGAACAGTTTATCATTAGTTGACAAGGAATATGAAACTGAAGATTCAAACACCAAGTTTCTAAGAGCTTTACCTGAAGAATGGGACACTCAGACCTCGATCATTATACATCAGTATGATCTGAACACTGTGTCTCTTGATGAAGTCTATGGGATGCTAAGAACTCCTGATCTTGAAGTTCAACAGAGAAAGAACAAGAAAAGCAGCAAGGCAAAATCAATTGCTTTGAAAGCAGAGGCTAAATCAAAAAGAAAAACTATGGAGGTCTCTAGAAGTAAAACAAGAATAGTTGAGTCAGATCCTGATGACTCTTCATCAGATACTGATGGCAATCCTGATGCCAATACTGATGATGATTCTTCTGACTCAGACATGGAAGAGATGGTTGTTATGATTGTCAGAAACTTCAGGAGGATGAAGTTCAGGAAGAGTAGAAGACAAGGCAACTTTCAGAAAAAGGCCTTCAATGCAAACAAAGACAAGTATATCAAAAAGGACAGCAAGGGTAGCAAATTTGACAAGTCAAAGGTTAGATGCTACAAGTGTAATGGTATGGGTCACTTTGCTTCTGAGTGCAAGAAGACAAAGGCACTTATCACATCAAGCAAGGATTGGATGGACACTTCCTCAGAATCTGATACTGAGGTAGTCAACTATGCTCTAATGGCCAATTCTGATATAACTGCTACTCCTGATGATAAGGTACTAAATACTATCTTTGATTTTGATACTGATAATTCTTCTGAGTTAAGACGTTTTCTAAAGTCATTACATATTAGCTTTAGAAGTCAAACTGCTGAAAATACTAGGATCTTATCTGAGATGTCTGAACTTAGAAAAAGGAATGACATATTAGAAGCTGAATTTTCTTGTATGCAAGAAGTACAAAAAGAATGTGATAATGCTAAACACATGTACTTAGAGATGAAATCTAAATGTACTTCTCTTGAAAAGGAACTTGAATATACTAATGAGAAAATCAGAACTTGGACAGACTATGGTAGGAAAGTTCATGAGATTAATACCTCTAAGAATTGGAAAGAGTGTCTAGGATATAAGTCAGATGAGGATAAGAAATTGAAAGAGAAAATTGTCATTGATGAGACAGTCAGTCCAAAGACCTATAGACATGTTATAGATGCAACCAAATCTAAGATTACTCCTGTTAATTTTGTTTTTGGTAAGGATTCCAATTCTACTTTTGAAAAGGGATCTACCTCTACTCAAGGAATTAAAATTATAAAGTCTAAACCTGTCATGAATAAAGTCACTAAAAATGTAGGACTATTGTCTCAGAAACAGCTTAAGGATAAAATCTGTGAGGTGACAGATAAGAAAAAGGAAGCTACTATTAAGAAAAACAGGAATGGTAAAGTTGGGATCAATAAAGAGAATGGTTACAAATATATCCCAAATGCACCTAGAAAGTGTTGTTTTAACTGTGGTAACTCTAATCATCTTGCTATTGATTGTAAGAAGAGTAAGAAGAAGATTGCTGATATTTCTAAGTCTGATGTTAGGAATAGATCAGTATTTTATAAACCACAGAAGTCCTGTTTTCATTGTGGTAGTATATGGCATTCTATTTATACTTGTAAAGATTATCATGAGTTGTACTATAACTTTTATGATCCATTGCCTAAGGTTGATAAAAATAGTGCAAACTCTGGTAGCATTAAGAATGTCAAGTTGGAACATGCTTTTGTTAATAGTGATACTGACAAAGCAAATCCTGATGGAGTAAATCCTGTCAGGACTGCTAAGGTCAGAAAGTCTTCTGCTGTGAATGTTAATAAAATGCATGACAAAGGGACCCAACAAGTGTGGGTTCCTAAACATTCTAATTAGTGTTTTGGAATTCTGATGCAGGGTAAAAAGGAAAATGTGTTAGTCATGGATAGTGGATGTTCTGTGCACATGACTGGAAAAAAAGCCCTATTATCAGAATATGAGGAAAAAGCTGGCCCAACTGTGTCTTATGGAGATGGAAACATTGGACAAACTTTGGGATATGGAAATATAATCATTGGAAATGTCATCATTGAAAAAGTAGCTCTAGTGAAGGGACTAAAACACAACCTGTTGAGTATTAGTCAAATCACTGACAGAGGTTATCATGTCAACTTCTATTCCACACATTGTGAAGTAGTCAGTAAAGCAACAGGAAAGATAGCTCTGACTGGCTACATGCATGGTAACATATATGAAGCCAACATTCAATCAAATACTGATGGCTCTCCTACCTGTCTGATCAGTAAAGCATCAGTAGATGAAAGTTGGAATTGGCACAAGAAGCTTTCTCATCTCAACTTCAGCAATATCAATGAGTTGGTTAAGAAAGATTTAGTGAGAGGATTACCAAAAGTATTATATACACCTGATGGACTCTGTGATGCATGTCAGAAAGCAAAACAGAGAAGGACATCATTCCAGAGTAAATCAGAATCCTCTATTGAAGAACCATATCACATGCTACATCTTGATCTATTTGGTCCAGTCAACATCATGTCCATCAGTAAGAAAAGGTACACTCTTGTAATTGTTGATGAATATTCTAGATTCACCTGGGTGTATTTTCTACACAGAAAAGATGAGACTCCTGAAGTTCTGTTGGATCATGTGAGAATGATTGAGACAACCACAAAGTACAAAGTCAAGATACTAAGAAGTGATAATGGTACTGAATTTAAGAATTCAAAGATGGAAGAGTTCTGCAAATACAAAGGAATCATTCAACAATTCTCTGCTCCTGGCACACCCCAGCAAAATGGAGTAGTTGAAAGGAAAAATAGAACTCTTATTGAAGCTGGCAGAACTATGTTGGAAGAAGCTAAATTACCTACATATTTCTGGGCAGAAGCAGTCAACACAGCATGCTATACTCAAAATCTCACATTAATAAACAGGCATGGTAGTACTCCTTATCAGTCACTCAAGGAGAAGAAACCAAGTCTGAAGCATCTGCATGTGTTTGGCTGTAAATCTTTTATTCTCAGAACTCATCCTGAACAGCTAGGGAAATTTGAAACAAAGGCTGATGAAGGAATTTTCATAGGCTATCCTCCATCAAAAGCCTTCAGAGTTTTTAATTTGAGAACAAGAACTGTCATGGAGTCAATACATGTATCTTTTGATGACAAGAAGATAACTTGAATCAATGAAGACTCTCATGATAGATTGATTTTTGAAAATGAAGTTACCAAGGAACCTGAAGAAAGTGAATCAGAAGCTGTCAATTCATCAGATCCTGATGGGTCACCAAATCCTGATGACACACCAGATACTGATGGTACTAATACTGATGATGCAATCAATAGTGATATTTCTAGTAGTGCTAATGTTGAGGGGGAGCAACAGCATTCCGCTACAAGTTCAGAGTCCACTCAATCATCAGGACAGAATTCTTCAGATACTGATTCAAGTGATGATCCTGATAACTTATCAGGAGGAGATAACAATAATTCAGGGGGAGCTTCAAATCAAGCAAATTCTTCAAATCAAGATAACACCAATCCAGGGGGAGCATCTACTTCAAGGACTGATTTACCACCAGCAAGGAAATGGACTGCAAGTCATACTCCTGATTTGATCATTGGAGATCCTGATGCAGGTGTTCAAACAGGAAGTGCAACTCAGAATGAATGTCTATACAATAACTTTCTATCCAAGGAGGAGCCAAAGAAAGTTGAAGATGCACTTAAAGATGCTGATTGGGTTATTGCAATGCAAGAGGAACTGAATGAATTTGAAAGAAATGAAGTCTGGAAACTGGTACCAAGACCAAAGAATAGATCAATTGTTGGTACAAAGTGGATTTTCAAGAACAAGACTGATTCTGATGGAGTAATAATCAGAAACAAAGCTAGACTAGTTGCAAAGGGGTATTCTCAACAAGAGGGAATTGACTATGATGAAACTTTTGCTCCTGTTGCAAGATTAGAAGCCATCAGGATATTTCTTGCTTATGCAGCGCATAAGAAATTCAAGGTTTTCCAAATGGATGTTAAAAGTGCTTTCTTAAATGGAAAACTGGAGGAAGAAGTCTATGTTGAGCAACCTCCTGGTTTCATTGATCCTAAATATCCAGATTATGTCTACAGATTGGATAAGGCACTTTATGGTCTAAAGCAAGCTCCAAGAGCATGGTATGAAACCTTAGCTCTATTCTTACTGGAAAGTGGATTCAAAAGAGGTGCTATTGATAAAACTCTATTTTATTTGAATCATGGTAATGACTTGTTGTTAGTTCAGATTTATGTTGATGATATCATTTTTGGGTCAACAAACAATAAGCTATGTGAAAAGTTTTCCAAGCTTATGCAATCAAGATATCAAATGAGCATGATGGGAGAAATGAGTTACTTTCTTGGTCTTCAAGTGAAACAGACTGATGAAGGGATTTTTATCAATCAGTCTAAATATACAAGGAATTTATTGACAAGGTTTAACATGCAAGATAGTTCTCCTGCTACAACTCCCAGAGCTACAACTACCAAACTTGATCCTGATCAAGGTGCTGAGGTAGATGTAACTCACTACAGAGGAATGATTGGCTCTTTATTATATCTCACTGCAAGTAGACCAGATATCATGTTTGCAACCTGTCTGTGTGCAAGATTTCAAGCAAAACCTAGAGAACCCCATCTGATTGTAGTCAAAAGAATTTTCAGATATCTCAAAGGCACTCCTTCACTTGGCCTTTGGTATGCAAGGGAATCAGATTTTGGGTTGTGTGGTTATTCAGATGTCTATTTTGCAGGATGCAAAATAGACAGGAAAAGTACTTCAGGAAGTTGTCAATTTTTGGGTGGAAGACTAGTTTCATGGTTCAGTAAGAAGCAAAAATCCATTTCCACTTCAACTGCAGAAGCTGAGTACATTGCTGCAGGAAGTTGTTGTGCTCAGATAATGTGGATGAGAAATCAGTTGTTAGATTATGGCCTGTCATACTCAAAAATCCCTATTTTTTGTGATAACCAAAGTGATATTGCAATGACAGGAAATTCAGTTCAACATTCTCTTACTAAACACATCAGTATTCGATATCACTTCATAAGAGAACAAGTTTTGGAAGGAACAATTGAACTTCACTTTGTTCCTACTGATCAACAACTAGCTGATATATTCACCAAGCCACTACCTGAAGCTACTTTCAATAAATTGGTGAATGAACTTGGAATGATGAACTTTGAGAATTTCTGAGGAAAGCTACAGAGAGGAAATCCTGATAACTGTCAAATCCTGATGGTTATTCAGAAAGGTATGTATTTTTGATCTATTCCTGATAGGACTCAATCCTGACAGGAAGTCAACTGGTCAAATCCTGATGCTCAAATACTGAAGCTGGTGTGAAAACCAGAGGTTTTATGCTAATTTGTCATCAACACTTCTGGTAAACTCTGGAAAATAAGATGTTTACTTAGTCTTTGATTAAGTTTTCAGTCTTAATTCTCAATTTCAATTATATTTCTATCAGAGTTTACTATTCGTCATTTTATATGTCAATATCAGTGTTGCTAACAAATTGTGCAGGCAAGTACAGAAAGAAAACAGTTGAGAAAATAGACAAATTTCATTCATTCTCGAAGATTCATTACAAATGAAAATGGAAATTACATTTTTTTTTCTAGTCTATTTTTCTACTCAGGAACACGTGCCCTACAAATAAGCATGAACGCTCCTGAGCAGCTTCACAATCCATCAGGATTGGAAGATCTCTTGTTCCATCCTTAAAGGACGAGAAGAGGAGCTGATTCACTTGAAGGTGGATCGTCACCGTGTCCACCGGGACTCTTCCGTGCCTCCAACTTGCATGACATACAAGCATCACAGATTCTCTTCTTTCTTTTCTCAAGCTCTTGGACGAGCTCCTCATCCTCTTCATCATCCTCTTCATCATTGACAAATATGAGATTGTCAAGAGGATTCCAGTCAGGATTGGCCTGTTGGAAATTGTGCCAAAGCACATCAGCCATTGCGTTAACAAAGGCTTCGTGTTCCTGAGGGTCAGGAACTGGTTGAGGCTCTTCATCTTCTGCAATCTCAGCTAGTGCATCGAACATCTCTTGCCAGATTTCATCAAGATTTTCGACTTCTTCGTCTGGTAAGTTGTTTTGTTGTTGGTTGGCAGCCATTGAAAAACAAAGAAGCTGAAAGGTTTTCGTAAGTTTTTCTTTGGAGAGGGTTTGTGTTTTAATAAATATATGATGTTATGTTTAACAGTTCTATTTTATAGAGAATGTGTGTTAAGGATGCAGGTCATTTTCTCAATATCGAGGCGACTGTTCAGTCTCTCATAATTACTTTGCCTCGTTAATTGGTAAGAATGGTTACATGGGTATTATGCTATATATTTTGTAATCATTTTTTTTCAAAACAACATTTATCAGGATTGTCAAAATAAATTTTGTTTTCATAAATAAAATTTTATTTTACTTCATATTAAATTTCTTTTTGCGTTTTTCAATCCTGATAAGGCAAATTGTTTCATAGGAAATGCTTTTATTCCTGATGAGGTTAGGTTTTTCTTACATAGGAAAATGCCTACTCGTTATGGTTTAATTTCTAATGCTATGGGGCAAGGCCAATCACACCTTGTTCCTAACCCAAGCATTCATCCTAAACAGTCTAAACAGTCAACTGCCACCTCTATTGTCTCTCAAAAGACTTTAGTTGAAAAATCAAAGAAGTCAGCTAGAACTGATGTGTCAGGAAGGCAATCAGGTTCAAAGGATTTTTCCTCTACACCACTCACTAAAAAGAAGTTACAAGGGGGTGTATAAGGGGTCCTGGTGAAGAAAGCTGGAAAAGGTGTTGAGGCTGTTTCTGTTAAAAGAAAATTAGTTCTCAGGGATGAGACTGATTCAGAGGATGACTTACCTATATCCTCTATAATGAATGTGAATAAGGAAGTTGCTGATACTGCTACTGCAGCTGTGGTTTCATTGTCTACACCATAGAAGAAACGAAGATTAACTAAGGGCAGGTATCAAATTCCTTTAGAAAAGAAGCAGGATACTGATGTACATGACACTTCTATTATGAATGAGCAATCAGTTCTACTGCTCAAGCAAATCCTGATGTTAGTATTCTTGATGCTGCACCAAGTCAAGTGGTTACTATTTCAGACTCTCCAGCACAGGACCCTCCAACAAAAAGACATGTTGATATTTCATGGGAGAAGTATGGTGCTGCTGCTTCCAATCTTGGGATAAAACATCCAATGGAAAAGCTAAGGAAGGCAGAAGAGTTAGTCTATCAGAGATAGAAGAAACTGAAAGGATCAAGCCCACAAGAACCTGAACCTTAAAGTGGTTCAGAAGCTCTTTCTGATGATCCAGCCACACAAGAACCACTCAATCAAAGTTTGGGTGAAGGCTTAGCTAGTGGAATGGTCACACAAGAACCATCTTCTCAAAGTGAAGATGCAGGCCAAGCTACAGTTTCTGAGAAATTTCCTGACACAGCTCAAGGGATTTCTGGTGCAGATGAAGTTCAAAGATTGGTCGAGGACACTGTCAATGAGGGAAGCACACAAGAACCTTTGACTCAAAGTGTTGAAGCAGCTTCTGAACCTCAAGCTCCACAAGAACCATTGGTAGCAAATACTGATGCAAGCATATCAAATCCTGACGGTGTTCATCCTGACGCTAGTGGTGCTCCTGATCCTGAGCCTATCCTGATACAGCCACTTCGTTCAAGACCAATGGATTATCCTATCACAGATTCACAGGATAAAATGAAAGGTATAGCTATTCCTGATCCTGATGTTACTCATAGTACTGATGATGATGACTCTGATGATAGTGATAATGATGAGAATCGAAAAGAGAAGGAACAGCTTGCTACAGCACTCAAAGTTAGTCTTGGAACTAATTTTGGTTCATCAAGTACATATATGGCTGGCAAAGCTTCCACTGGGAAAGATCAGAGACAAGATTTTTCTAATCCTTCCTTTAATCCTGCTGAGGCACTTAGACAGAATGAATGGAACAATTCATGGTACAAATCTGCTGAATCTGTAAGTTATTCTTCTGCTTTGGAACATGCCTATGATGCAGTACAATCTATAGAGAATCAAGACTTGAAGAATCATCTGAAGGCTACAACTCTGTTATCCAAAAGCCTAAAAAGTGAGATTGATTCTATCAAGAACTCAACTGAGTTGGTGAGGAATGATATTTCTCAAAATTTTACAAAGATGCCTACTACTTTTCAGCTACGGGTAGTAGAATCCCAAGTGAAGTCTGTCATTTCTGAACAAACCTCCATCAACAGAAGGATTGATTCTCTGGATACTAAGGTAACTGACATACAAGCCTCTCTTTCCTTAATTTTGAATTTATTGTCAAATCCTGATGTCAAAAAGGGGGAGAAGGTTAGTCAGGCAACAAAATGCACACCTGATCTAGTATTAAGGAATAATGATGATGATGCTGGAGATGATGGTAGTGACAAAGTGATACAAGGAGAAACCTCTGATGCTGCTGTTATGAAGTCTACAATTCAAACTTCTCAAAGTCAAACAACGCAGTCAACTCATGTTTCTGATTCTGGAGTTAAGACAGTAAGAACGTTGGTGCAATCTCAAATCCTGACGGAAGAACAAATCCTGACACCTGGTCATGGACATACTCTTTCTACAATTCCTGAAGGTGATGAAGATATTTTTATTGATAATCCTGAAGATGCATCAAATTTATTCCAGAAGTTTATTACAAAGGATGGTAGAATTGTTACTCTTTATCATACTGATAAAAGAGTTCAACAATTATTTGCCAGAAAAGCACTCTCTACAGCAAGTGAAGAATATCCAGATCTCTTAAATGAAGAATTCTTGAGACAACAAAAAGAGATAATGGAAAGCTATTATGTTTCTACTAGAGGTAGAGGAAGCAGAGGTAGGAGAGGTGCTAGAAGAAGTAGAAGAGGTTCTTCAACTCAAACAGTACCTAGACAGACAAGGTCTAGAGGGTTAAGAATTGAAGAAATTCCTGAACCTATTCAAACTCTAGTAGTTCCTGACAGATCTACTTTTGGTGATGATGGAAATATCGAAAAAGAACCTGAATTGAGAAGAAAATCAAGAAAATCAACTCTCTGCAATACAAATCAAATTGAAGAATCTAATCTTGATGTTGTTCCTGATAATATTCAAGTCCTGATGATTCTGAAATTCTGCAAGAGATTGATTTGATAATCTTATCTATTGTGGTTGACTCTCACAACAAGGAAGTAGATGAAGAAGAAGAAGCCAGAAGAAGCCAGAAGAAGAGAAATCACAAGAAAAACAAATAGAGATTTCAATCTCTATAAACAAAGGCTTAAACGTTCAAATGAAAGAAACTGGAGGAACCCAGGCAGATAAGAATCTTTACTGGAAAGAAGCTATGCCTTTGAAAAGGAAAAAGATAAGAAGTGGAAACACATAAGTACACTGAGGTGTGATACACATATCAATTTTCAGACTGGAGGAATTATTACAAGTGCTTCAAGTGTTGTTGATTTATCTGATATGGTTAGATCAAAAGCATTCTGGTTAAAGATGTTTTCAAATATGAAGCAATTGACAAGTAATTCAAGAGGAGGTATTGGACACAGGGATGCTGAATATCTGAATATGTCATATGTTGATCCATACTCCTTGACTGAAATTGGAGGTACTTTAACTTCTAAAAACCTGAACAATTTACTAGCTGTTGATATAGTTATAGATTGTCATGATGGTTTTGACAAGAAAGAAAAGCTTCTGTACTTCATGAAAGATGGTAGTGTGAAGATTCTATCTATTCAAGATCTGTTGATGAAAACTACACAGGAACTGAAATATGTTCATTATCTTTTGAGATCGAAGAATAAAATATGAAAAGTATGGAGTGACATGATTTTGTCAACAATAAGAAGAAGACTGGATGGAAACAGTAATTTCAATGGTAATTATACTCCCATGTACTTAAATCAAAGAGGTCAGGATGTGGAAATGCAAAGAGGTACTGCTGTTAAAGAAGTAACTTTTGGCATGACTCAACTTACTCTCAATCCTGATGGGAAGGAAATTGCTTATCTTTTGCTTGAAGAACATAGTCTTCAGAGAAGCTCCATATTGAATCTCAGAGAAGCTATCTACCAGATTAATGAGGAAGATGAAGAACTCAGAAATCTTAAGGAAAGACTGATTCAAATTCTTGAAGAAAAAGAATAAAATTTGTTATCCAACTTCTTGAAGATGAATCTGTTCTATCAAAGAATTTAAACAGATAAGTTGTTTCTGCAGATACTTGTACATTTTGTATATATGTTTTTGACATCATTGAATCTTAGGAATCTATACTTTATTTCACAAAGTATGAGATTGGGGGAGATTGTTAGATCAGAATTCAATGATCGTCAGGAGCTAGACTCAACTGATCAGGATTGCTGACGTCATCAGGATTGCATGGTCGTCAGGATCAGAATACATATCAGGACTGGGATCAGGTTTGATCATCAGGACTGGAAGCTGATCAGGATTCCTACTTCGAGTTATATTTGGAGTCTAGTTAAACATGGAAGTTTATTTTGTCGGTTCCTGGTTTGTAGAATGTAGCTATCAATTATGGATAGGTTTCAATCTTTGTAATTGATTAGGACTTATCGTTGATAGAGAAGCTGTGTAGTATATAAACACAGTTTAGGTTTCGATTTATGTATGAGAACATAAACGATCATACACTCGAGTATTTGTGAAAACTAGCAGCTCTCAAGAACATCAGAATTTCTTGAGAGAGTTTGTAACAGTTTTATATCAGATTTAATAAAGCTGTTATTGTTCTTTCATATTTGTGTTATATACTTTATTAAGTCGAGAATCTTATACAATTGTATTCAACCCCCCTTCTTCAATTGTTATTTACTGGGCAACAAGAAGCTTGCTCTGATACCAATTGTTAATCCCAAATGACCTAACAGAATTGTAGAAGGGGGGGGGGGGTTGAATACAATTCTAGATATTTCTCAAAACTTAAAACAATCTTTCAAATAAAACAGTACTGAAAATAAAAACACAAACAAGTATAAAATTTCAGTTGGATGTTTTGAGGATCCAACTGAGATAATTTTATTGCGGAAATAATCTGTGTTACAAAAGTATCACAGCTGCTCAGTTCCTGATTTGGAGTGAGAGTGCTCTTTTAAAGAAGCTAATACAAACTATTTTTATCTCACTCACTTATCTTAAAATGAACTGCTACACTTGGTTATATAACCCAAGTTTACAATGCTATTTTGGCTACTCTAAATTAATCTAAAGGTAACCTCCAGTAGCTTGCTTTTCATCCCTTTTGTCCAATGGTCCTTGGAGATCTTGGCTTTTGTCTTCATTCTTATTATGATCACACTCAAGAACCTAATTGGAAATTGGAATGTTTCCTTATTTCCAGTGACCATTTTGATGGCTTCCAATGCAAAGTACACTTCTACATCTCCTTTTGATATGTCAGAAAACTGTCACTATCACTTTGTCAACTATTCAGAAAAGTGATAATGATTCGTTGATAGCAGGAAGATGTGTTTCATTGATAGCTTTATTCTTCATTTCGTTGATGAGTAATCTTCATTCCGTTGACATGTCTTCACTTAGGCAAAATTACAAGGCATAATATATTTACAATTAACCAACCTATTTTGCCTATCTAATACTTAGTCAACATGACTTAGAAAACCTATCTAATACTTACAACAAAATTCATATCAAATTGTGAAGTATTGTACAGTGCAATTGCTACATCACTCATTTCGTTGATGAGCTACCTGTCAACGGAAGCTGCAAAGTATACCATTCCGTTGACAGTTACAACATTGACTTAATACAAAATCTACTAAGTGTTTTATAATTATCATCAAGAACAACATATTCCTAACACAAACACGGGAGGATATATACACATATACACATATGTTATGCCATATTTTGTCATAGTCCAAATTTCTTCGTTTAATAATTATTAATTCATATTAATAATTAATTACTTGACCACTAAGTAATATTCTCTCTCTGAAACGAGGAAAGAATCAATCTCAATCAATAACTAATGCAAGATAAAATCTGTAATTACCCACAATAACGAAGTTTATCCCTAAAGTCTCTCAGGGATAAACACAATTGCACAGAACTGCGTGGGCTTGATCCAATATAAATTGGTACGCATGCATCTTGACAAAAAGGGATCCGATATACGAGACAAATCGAGACACCTCCCAAGTCCAACCCCAATATTTTCATAAACCTTAAACCCCTAAAACAACCACATACATACAAAATCGCTCTACTATTCCGGCAAATCTCTGATTCGTGTTGTTACGAAATTCCTCCAACAACATTTGGCGCTAGAAGGAGGGGATATTTTTATTATTCGTGGAGGACGAATAATTTACTTAAATTCACGGGGGCTGTTAGGTTTTATCATACCCACAAACAATTGGGACATTAACGATATCAAAACGACGACATAACGGTGGTGGCACGCAGCAGTCAGCAGCGGAGGAAAATATAAGTAGTGGAAAATTTTAAAGAAATTGGTGGGGGCTACGCAAGAAGCAACAGAAGCAAGCAATAACTACGCGTGGAGTGGGCATCATGTTTTTCTGGTGGATATACAGGAAGAAAAGTCAAAGTGTAACATAATTGCACATTAGCACAACCATCTTGCTCGGGGAAAGCAAAGCGCACAAGGAAAATATATATATATTAAAACCTCGCAAACATCAGTTCGATTCGTAATTTAGACTCAACAAAAGAAAAAAAAAGATAAGTTCTTTTTCTTTTAAATCTTAATTTTCTGCAAATTATATTTTATGCCATGCCATGCCTGCCATGAAATTATGTTTTTCAAATATTTTTTACAGAAAAAATATTAAATTTGTGCGAGTAATATTTTATTGTGCTTGTAAAATAATTTCGAGACTTACACATATATTTTAGAAAATATCGATCGATATTTTTATTTTGGAGAATTGTAGATATTTTCAATATTGCTGCATATTTCAAAGAAAAAATATTTATGCGAGATGCATATTTTTGAAGAAAATTCTTACAAAAGACATTATTTTTGTAGAAAATAAATATCGCGACATTTTTAAATGGCATATTTATTATTCCATTTGGATTGCGTTCAAAATATTTTTCATATATCATCTCGATAACACATATATGTCAAAAATATTTCAAACTTTTGAACTTAAATTGTCAAGTAGGGCAGCCTGGACAAGCTATAAGTCTCGCACTGCTACAAGCTTGTAGGAAGGAGTCATCGACCCTCTGGATTAAAGGCCTTGCTCTCTCAGGAGAGTCCAGGGACAAACTTATATTCATTAAATGAATATTTGTTGGTTGGTAGGACATTCCTACAATCACGGGAAGAAATGTGGAGATGCCGCGAGACTGTAGGAAAACGTGTGGGACCGAACGTGATATGGGCTGAAAGCCTGACATTTGAAATTGGGTAACTTATTAAAGCCTCATCTCGGGGGCTCGCGGATGAACGAACACACATCCTTATGTGGACAATGACTTTTCAAAAGCGTGTACGCCAATTCGGGCCATATACAGAACACCAAGGTCCTAAATTGACAATGAGACCGCAACAGATTTCAAGAAGATATTATATATAATCGCACTTTTGAAACCTTGGAAAAAATATATATATCCTATTTTGGTCATCGCATGGTCTACTACTTGTATCATCATACAGATTATAGGCACCTAGTGCTCTGTATTGTTTATTGACCTATTACTTTCAGCTTTTTCAGCGACTCAAGAAATTTGGAAGCTTGAAGAATTCTTAGTTCTCCACTGCAGCAAGCTACACTGAAGAACCGGGGGCTTGTTTTTATGCCACATTTTGGCATAGTCCAAATTTCTCCATTTAATAATTATTAATTCATATTAAAAATTAATTACTTGACCACTAAGTAATATCCTCTCTCTGAAACAAGGAAAGAATCAATCTCAATCAATAACAGAAAATATCTCCAAACGATATCCTTCAAATCAGGAAGATATCACAACGCCAAAATAATGCAAGATAAAATCTGTAATTACCCACATTAACGAAGTTTATCCCTAAAGTCTCTTAGGGATAAACACAATTGCACAGAACTGCGTGGGCTTGATCCAATATAAATTGGTACGCGGGCATATACGAGACAAATCGAGACACGTCCCAAGTCTAACCCCAATATTTTCATAAACCCTAAACCCCTAAAACAATCACATACATACAAAATTGCTCTACTATTCCGGCAAACCTCCGATTCGTGTTGTTACGAAATTGCTCCAACAACAACATACATAATCAATTGTCATTTCAATCCAATTCCAGAATCTATTACATTGCTAAACTTAGAGCTACTCTCAAACAGAAGAAACCTTATTCTATTATACACATGTCCTATTCGATTGTTGGTTAAGTCCAGCCTATTCGATTATGTACGTGTTACATGAAATAACTCATACAAAATTTTAGGAACTAATTGATCATTACATAATAAATACATGTAAAGTTAATAGTAGTAATGAATTCTAAGATCCTAATCATTTTTAATTTTTTGCAAAAATTGTAGAAAGTTTCATCTCAACCGTCATATGAGATCCCATATGATTTGTTTAAGTTGAGACAACCTAATATCCTCAATGTTATCTACCAAGTGCCAACTGACCAGTTTGGTTTAAGCTCGTATTAAGAATTTGAGGGAAACGAGCAGAAATTTTGATTTTTTACACTACATATATTTACTATTTTTAGATATCATTTAGGGAATGCTGATTTATAAATAAAGTCACATGAATACTTCTACACCACCTGTCAAGTCACTCTCACTTTGCTCTCACAGGTCACAGCCCTCCTCCCTTTTTACAATTCTTCAAGAATTCTCAACATATATAAACACAAGCATATATAAAACATCGGCTGAGGATTATACCTGTAACAATCCTGTAACAATGTCGACGACGACGATGATATTTCCGGGGATTTACTACTGCTGGATCCCATTAATAGTTAAAAATTAATATAATTGTTATTGATTACACATTATTCAGATCCCGATCCTTGTCCCCGCCCTGAATTCTATGTTTTTTAAAAAAAATTACTTTTTATATGCATGTCAAATAAATTATCAAGAATATATATGTGTAATGTTATAATTTTAAATTTTTTATCCACTCAATAATTTAAAAGTTATATATATAATATTATTTAATTATTATAATATTATTTAAGCTTATTATTAATATCACAAATAAAATTTAATTCAAATTAAGGTTTAAAATATTATTTTAAAATAAAAAAACGAAGATTAATCATATCAATTTATATAAGAAAATATTATCCATAATTTACAATTTTTAGAAAAATAAAAATGAATTTCTCGATTCTCCGCGGGAATCCTCGTTCCGGACGGGAATCGGGGAGTAAAAAATCCACGTTTGGGAATCAGGGCGGGTTCGAGGACGGGTTTCGGAGTCGGGGATCAGAGACGTGATAACACTCCCTGAACCCGAAGTGACCCAATGTCCATCCCTACACAGTTATCACCCTAATATTGGTGAGCAGCTATGAAAGGCCCAACTTATTGAAAATTAGGACGGTGATAGTTTTGTGTTTAAGTCAAAAATTTAGAACATTTTTATGTAAGTAAAAAGGTGTCATAATTATAGAAAGTATGAAATAAAAGGCGGCGGTGTCATAAATGTAGATAACATGAATAAAAAATAATAAGGGGTCATTTTAATAAATTACTAGATCTTTTCGTTCAATATATATTGAAATACTAATATGGTAGCACCATAACATTTCTATATATAATTATAATTTTAGGAAAATTAAGGTTTAACATTCAAATAATGATGCTTCAACATATATTTATTTGTTAAACCGTTGAACCTTTTAATTAATAAAATATAGAATATTAATTAGTTACTTCATATTCTTATATCTTAAGTATGATATGATAAATCTCAAAAAGACATATACCATTATCGTATCAGTTTTAGAAGCCCGTAATATACTCTTTAATATTAAAATTTTTATTATCATTGCTACTATATTCAATTTAAACCGAGATTATTACAATTCATACAAACTATACTCTTTCTAGTTCACAAGTCAGAGTTTTAGTGATTTCTTTAATTTCAGTGAAGGGTATGCCCCGTAAAATTTAAAATTAACATCTTAATAATAAATTACATTTTGGCTTGGACTTTATTTTAAAGTATCGTATATGCTAATTAACGTAACTAAGGGGTCATTTGGTTAAATCTGAATCATTTTTCTGGATGAGTCGAATTTCTAAAGGAGTCAAATTTTTGAATAAAAAAG
The DNA here is from genome assembly GCA_030848705.1 of Heracleum sosnowskyi. Taxonomy (NCBI): domain Eukaryota; kingdom Viridiplantae; phylum Streptophyta; class Magnoliopsida; order Apiales; family Apiaceae; genus Heracleum; species Heracleum sosnowskyi. Next base: position 49,577,805 of record CM061243.1, on the reverse strand, counting down.
GTTTCTGAATGAATAACTTTTTGAAATAACAAAATTACTGAATGGTTCTGGTGAATTTTTTTTTTTTGAATTAACAAATAAAAGAAATCAACAAATATATTTTTATTGTCCTGTCATTATCAACAAATTCATTTAAATATAAGTAATAGTAATATTTTTCAAATACAATAGAACCTCTCTTCCTTAGAATAATAAAAAAGTATGATCCAAACACTATATAATTAATTTAAAAATTACTAACCTCCTTATAATAATATATTTTTCTGGTTCCAAGCATATACTGTATAGAGGTTCTACTGTATATATCTACGAGGAAATGTTAACTATATAACATTAATAGTTTTCTAAACCTATAAAACTAATAGATTAAAATTTTGTTCATCTCCATAAAATAAAAATATGGACAACAAAGATGTAAACTATAAATTTAGAAATTTGGGTAAAATAAAACAAATATTTTGCAAGTATACAAAAATAAATTATAAACTTAAATTCAAAAAATATAACAAAAACATTTTACAACTCTAAAGTTAATTGTTTATTACAATTAATATAAAATTTTGATTCATATTTATATACTAATAATTTTAGTACAAATAAAATATATTTATAACAATAAATAAATATAAGTCGTATAATGCAACATAAAACAAATATGTATTCTAATATATAAGGGGCGAGAAGAAACAATAAAGTTTTGAACCATTCGGGCAAAAATTTTAAGGTGGAGTCGTCCAGAGAAATTCAGGTGTCATCCAGAAAATTTTAGACACCTACCAAATGACATGAACCATGAATGGTTCATGATTCAGCTAATTCAGTCTCATTTAGTGATTAACAAATGACCCCTAAGACTTTCCGACGAAGACAAATAACAAATTTAATAAAAATAGAATAAGAAAACTTTTCCACTACAATCTCCAAAACTTTTCAATTTTGTAACTACTCACGTCATCTAGGGCAATAATTGACATAATTTTTTATCTAGATAAATTCCATATAAAAATAATCTTCGGAAGCGAAAATATAGGTCCAGCCATTGGAAACGAAGTGAGATAGCTCTTGTATCAACACGTATATTTTGTTTTTCATCAGTACCCTTGGATCCAGAAGATAGGCGAGACATCCTTGTTTTTACATAAACAGCAGAGTCATTGGAGATAACAAGAGCATTGGACACAAAAGAATGTTTAGATGTATAAAACAAGCCCAATACTTTTTATATCTTGTACCTTTACATCAGAGTGGTCTTCATAATTCATAATGGATAGTGTTAGATCAGGATTCAATGATCGTCAGGATCTAGACTCAACTGATCAGGATTGCTGACGTCATCAGTATTGCATAGCCATCAGTATTGCATGATCGTCACGATCAGGATTGATTTCAGGATTTCATATCAGGACTGGGATCAGGATTGATCATCAGGACTGGAAGCTAATCAGGATTTCTATTTCGAGTTATATTTGGAGTCTAGTTAAATAAGGTTATTTATTTTGTCGGTTCCTGGTCTGTAGGAACGTAGCTATCAATTTAGGATAGGTTTTAATCTTTGTAATTGATTAGGACTTATCATGTAATTGATAGAGAAGCTGTGTAGTATATAAACACAGTTTAGGTTTCGATTTATAAAGATCACACACTCGAGTATTTTTGTAACCTAGAAGCTCTCAAGAACATCAGAATTTCTTGAGAGAGTTTGTAACAGTTTTATATCAGAATTAATAAAGCTGTTATTATTCTTTCATATTTGTGATATATACTTTGATAAGTCGAGAATCTTATACAATTGTATTCAACCCCCCTTCTACAATTGTTTATTACTGGGCAACAATTGGTATCAAAGCAAACTGATTTAAATTTGAATCAGATACGATCTAAGATGTCGACAACCAAGTATGAAAGCATGAAAATTCCCATCCTGAAGAAATCAGAATATCCAACATGGAAGGTAAAGATGCTGATGTACCTGGAGGCTATGGATCCTGATTATTTGGACAAGATTCGTGATGGACCATATATTCCTACCAGGATCATAGAACGAACAGAAACTGTACCTGAACACTATGTGGTCAAGGCCAAGAGTGAATGGACTCCAGAAGAAACAACTCATGTACTCAGGGAGGCAAAGATAAAGAATATCCTGCACAATAGTCTTGATGCTGTCATGTCCAACAGAGTGATTGCATGCAAGTCTGCAAAAGAAATTTGGGATACTTTGGAAACTCAGTGCCAGGGATCTGCATCTGTCAAGACAAACAGAAGGGCTCTTTTAAATCCATAATATGAACAATTCGATGCTAGAACTGATGAGAGCCTGACTGATTTATATGATAGATTTCTGACACTCCTGAATAGTCTATCTTTAGTTGGCAAGGAATATGTTTCTGAAGATTCAAATACCAAGTTTCTGAGAGCGTCACCAGAAGAATGGGATACTCAAACCTCGATCATTAGACATCAGTATGATCTCAACACTGTGTCTCTTGATGAAGTCTATGGAATGCTAAGAACTCATGATCTTGAAGTTCAACAGAGGAAGAATAAGAAAAGCAGCAAGGCAAAGACTATTGCCTTGAATGTAGAAGCTAAATCAAAAGGAAAAGCAATGGAGGTCTCTAGAAGGAAATCAAGAGTGGTGGAGTCAGATCCTGATGATTCATCATCAGATACTGATGGCAATCCTGATGCCAATACTGATGATGATTCTTCTGACTCAGACATGGAAGAGATAGTTGCAATGATAGTCAGAGGCTTCAAAAAGATGAAGTTCAGGAAGGTTATAAGACAAGGCAACTTCCAGAGAAGGACCTTCAATACTAACAAAGACAAGTACATCAAAAAGGACAGCAAGAGTAGCAAATTTGACAAGTCAAAGGTTAGATGCTACAAGTGTAATGGTATGGGACACATTGCCACTGAGTGCAAGAAGACAAAGGCACTCATCACATCAAGCAAGGATTGGATGGACTCTTCCTCAGAATCTGATACTAAGGTGGTCAACTATGCCCTAATGGCCAATACTGATGATACTGCTATTCCTGATGATAAGGTACTAAATACTGTCTTTGATTTTGATACTGATAATGCTTCTGAGTTAAGACGTTTTCTAAAGTCATTGCATATTAGCTTTAGAAGTCAAACTGCTGAAAATACTAGAATCTTATCTGAGATGTCTGAACTTAGGAAAATGAATGAGCATTTAGAAGCTGAATTTTCTCTTATGCAAAAAGTACAGATAGAATGTAATAATGCTAAACACATGTACTTAGAGATGAAATTTAAATGTACTGCTCTTGAAAAGGAACTTGAATATGCTAATGAGAAAATCAGAACCTGGACAGACTCTGGTAGAAAATTTCATGAGATTAATACCTCTAAGAATTGGAAAGAGTGTCCAGGGTATAAGTCAGATGATGATAAGAAATTGAAAGAGAAAATTGTTGTTGATGAGACAGTCAATCCAAAAACCTATAGACATGTTATAGACAAAACCAAATCTAAGATTACTCCTGTTAATTTTGTTTTTGGTAAGGATTCCAATTCAACTTTTGAAAAGGGATCTACTTCTGTTCAAAGTATTAAAATTATTAAGTCTAAACCTGTCATGAGTAAAGTTACTAAGAATGTAGGGTTACTGTCTCAGAAACAACTCAAGGATAAGATCTGTGAAGTTACAGATAAGAAGAAGGAACCTAGTGTCAAAAGAAACAGGAATGGTAAAATTGGGATTAATAAAGAAAATGGTTATAAATATGTCCCAAATGCACCTAGAAAATGTTGCTTTAACTATGGTAACTCTAATCATCTTGCTATTGATTGCAAAAAGAGTTTAAAGAAAGTTACTGAAATTCCTAGGTCTGATGTTAGGAATAGATCAGTATTTTGTAAACCACAGAAGTCCTGTTTTCATTCTGGTAGTATATACATGTGCAGAATACCATGACTTGTACTATAACTTTTATGATCCATTGCCTAAGTTTAATAAAAGTACAAAGTCTGGTAAAATTGAGAATGTCAATGTGAAGCATGCTTTTGTTAATACTGATACTGACAAAGCAAATCCTGATGGAGTAAATCCTGTTAGGACTGCTAAAATCAGAAAGTCTTCTGCTGCTAAAATTAATAAAATGCATGGAATAGGAACCCAAGAAGTGTGGGTTCCTAAACATTCTAACTAGTGTTTTTAACATTCTGATTGCAGGGTAAAAAGAAAAATGTCTTAGTCATGGATAGTGGATGTTCTGTGCACATGACTGGAAACAAGGCCCTGTTATCAGAATATGAGAAAAAAGCTGGCCCAACTGTGTCTTATGGAGATGGCAACATTGGACAAACTTTGGGATATGGCAATATAATCATTGGCAATGTCATCATTGAAAAAGTAGCTCTAGTGAAGGGACTAAAACACAACTTGTTGAGTATTAGTCAAATCACTGACAGAGGTTATCATGTCAATTTCTATTCCACACATTATGAAGTAGTCAGCAAAGAAACAGGAAAGATTGCATTGACTGGCTACAGGCATGGTAACATTTATGAAACCAACATTCTCTCAAATACTGATGGCTCCCCTACATGTCTCATCAGTAAAGCATCAGTAGATGAAAGTTGGAATTGGCACAAGAAGCTTTCTCATCTCAACTTCAGCAATATTAATGAGTTGGTTAAGAAAGATTTGGTTAGAGGATTGCCTAAAGTTTTGTATACTCCTGATGGTCTCTATGATGCATGTCAAAAAGCTAAACAGAGAAGGACATCATTCAAGAGTAAATCAGAATCCTCTATTGAATAATCATATCACATGCTGCATCTTGATCTATTTGGACTAGTCAACATTATGTCCATCGGTAAGAAAAGGTACACTCTTGTAATTGTTGATGAATATTCTAGATTCACCTGGGTGTATTTTCTGCACAGAAAAGATGAAACTCCTGAAATACTGTTGGATCATGTGAGAATGATTGAGACAACCACAAAGTACAAAGTCAAGATACTGAGAAGTGATAATGGTACTGAATTCAAGAATTCAAAAATGGAAGAGTTCTGCAAATACAAAAGAATTATTCAACAATTCTCTGCTCCTAGCACACAGCAAAATGGAGTAGTTGAAAGGAAAAATAGAACTCTAATTAAAACTGGCAGAACTATGTTGGAAGAAGCTAAATTACCTACATATTTCTGGGCAGAAGCAGTCAATACAACATGCTATACTCAAAATATGACTTTGATAAACAGACATGGTGTTACTCCTTATTAATCACTCAAGGAGAAGAAACCAAGTTTGAAGCATTTGCATGTGTTTGGCTGTAAATGTTTTGTTCTCAGAACTCATCCTGAACATCTAGGAAAATTTGAAACTAAGGCTGATGAAGGAATTTTCATTGGATATCCAGCCTCAAGAGCTTTCAGAGTTTTTAACTTGAGAACAAGGACTGTCATGGAGTCAATACACGTATCTTTTGATGATAAGAAGATAATTGGATTGAATGAAGACTCACATGATAGATTGGTTTTTTAAAATGAAGCTACCAAGGAACCTGAAGAAAATGAATCAGATCCTGAGAATTCATCATATACTAATGGGTCACCAGATCCTGATGATCCATCAAATCCTGATGACACACCAAATCCTGATGGAGCACCAATTACTGATGGTGCTAATACTGATGATGCAAATAATGATGATTCATCTGGTAATGCAAATGTTGAGGGGGAGCAACAACAAACTACTACAAATTCAGAGTCAACTCAATCATCAGGACAAAATTCTTCAGATACTGATTCAAGTGACAATCCTGATAATCCAAGAGCATGGTATGAAACATTAGCTCAATTCTTACTGGAAAGTGGATTCAAAAGAGTTTTCTAAGCTCATCCAGTCAAGATATCAAATGAGCATGATGGGAGAAATGAGTTACTTTCTTGGTCTTCAAGTTAAACAGACTGAAGATGGTATTTTTATCAATCAGTCAAAATATACAAGGAATTTATTGAAAAGGTTTAACATGCAAGATTGTGCTATTGCAAGTACTCCCATAGCTACAGCTACCAAACTTGATCCTGATCAAGGTTCTGAGGTAGATGTAACTCACTACAGAGGAATGATTGGCTCTTCGTTGTATCTCACTGCAATTAGGCCAGATATCATGTTTGCAACCTGTCTGTGTGCAAGATTTCAAGCAAAACCTAGGGAACCTCATCTGATTGCAGTTAAAAGAATTTTCAGATATATCAAAGGCACTCCTTCACTTGGTCTTTGGTATGCCAGGGATTCAAATTTTGGTTTGTGTAGTTATTCCGATGCTGATTTTGTAGGATGTAAAATAGACAGGAAAAGTACTTCAGGAAGGTGTCAGTTTGGGTGGAAGATTAGTCTCTTGGTTCAGTAAAAAGCAAAAGTCAATTTCTACCTCAACTGCAGAAGCTGAGTACATTGCTGCAGAAAGTTGTTGTGCTCAGATAATGTGGATGAGAAATCAGTTGTTAGATTATGGTCTGTCATACTCAAAAATCCCTATTTATTGTGATAACCAAAGTGCTATTGCAATGACAGGAAATCCAGTTCAACATTCTCTTACTAAACACATCAGTATTAGATATCACTTCATAAGAGAACAGGTTCTGGAAGGAAAAATTGAACTTCACTTTGTTCCTACTGATCAACAACTAGTTGATATATTCACCAAGCCACTGCCTGAAGCTACTTTCAATAAATTGGTGAATGAACTTGGAATGATGAATTTTGAGAATTTCTGAGGAAAGCTACAAAGAAGAATTCCTGATGACTGTCAAATCCTGATGGTCATTCAGTAAGGTATGTAATTCTGATCAAATCCTGATAGGACTCAATCCTGACAGGTAGTCAACTGGTCAATCCTGATGTACAGGTCAGTATTTCATTGCGTAATTTGTGCCTGATTTTTCGTCAGTATCTGATGAGAAACGTTTGAGTTTTGGTTGGACAACTGTTTGCACGTGTGTGTCACACTGATAGATATATACATATAGATACACATAAAAAGCGGTGCAGTTATGTTTAATTACGCACGTAATTTGTCCACTAAACATTTTTGCACAAATCATATTTTGCCACATGTCATTGAGAGTAATATTTTGTTTTAACAAAATACATTTGATTTTCTAAATTACCGTTTACTCTCTCATCATCAGTTTTTCATCTTCTTTCTCTCTGTACTCAAGAACCCTATTTTCTAAATCTCAATTCTCAAGCTTTCTATATTGTTTTAATGGCGTCTTCATCATTCATGAACAAACAGACTATGATTAGTGGTGTTACTTTTGCCACTAATAATTTTGTAGCTATTCTAGACCATCAAGAATTGCCTACTGAGTTCCATATAATCCAGGATTTTCTTACTTCAAGTCCATTGAAGTATGCTCTAACAGAACCTGCGAGTATTTCTTTCAAGTCAGTTATGCAGGTATGGAATACAGTTTCTTTTGGAAAAGACGATTCTGGCTCAATCCTGATGAACTTTGAATGGAATGGAGTTAATCACTGTGTGACTCCTGCAATTGTCGAGGAAGCCCTGCATTTACCTGTTCTTGGTGATGTTGTTCCTGATAATGTCTCAGACTCGACTCTTTTTGAGTTTGTTACAAAATTAGGTTACAATGGTGAAGCTAAGAGATATGGTAATCTCTTCAGGACAAAGCTCAAAAGGGAGTGGAATTATGTAATATCCCCAAATTTTGTACTTATTTAAGAACCATTGATGAATAGTAACTTTTGTTAAAGAACCACTGATGAATAGTAACATTTTCGTTTAGAAAAGTTTTCAGACCACCCTATGTACGGGACGGTGTTAGGAATATGTTGTTCTTGATGATAATTATAAAACACTTAGTAGATTTTGTATTAAGTCATTTTGTAACTGTCAACGGAATGACATGCTTTGCAGCTTTCGTTGACAGGAAGCTCATCAACGAAATGAGTGATGTAGCAATTGCACTGTATAATACTTCGTAGTTTGATACACGTTGTGTTCTAGGTATTAGATAGGTTTTCTAAGTCATGTTGACTAAGTACTAGATAGGCAAAATAGGTTGGTGAATTGTAAATATATCATGCATTGTAATTTTGCCTAAGTGAAGACATGTCAACGGAATGAAGATTACTCTATCAACGGAATGAAGATTACTCTATCAACGAAACGAGGATTATACCATCAACGAAACGAAGAATAAAGCTATCAACGAAACACATCTCTCTACTATCAACGAATCATTATTGCTTTTCTGATTAGTTGACAAAGTGATAGTGACAGTTATCTGACAGATCAAAAGGGAGATATGGAAGTGTACTTTGCATTGGAAGCCATCAAAATGGTTACTGGAAATAAGGAAACATTCCAATTTCCAATTAGGTTCTTGGGAGTGATCATAATAAGCATGAAGACAAAAGCCAAGATCTCCAAGGACCATTGGACAAAAGGAATGAAAAGCAAGCTACTGAAAGTTACTTTAGATTATTTTAAAGTAGCCAAAAATAGCATTGTAAACTTGGGTTATATAACCAAGTGTAGCAGTTCATTTTAGATATAGAAGTGAGTGAGATAAAATAGTTTGTATTAGCTTTTTCAAGAGCACTCTCACTTTGTATCCAGAACTGAGCAGCTGTGATACTTGTGTAACACAGATTATTTCCGCAATAAAAAATTATCTCAGTTGGATCCTCAAAACATCCAACTGAAATTTTAGAGTTGTTTGTGTTTTTATTTCAGTTCAGTTTTTATTTTAGAAAGTTGTTTTAAAGTTTCGAAATATCTAGAATTGTATTCAACCCCCCCCCCTTCTCCAATTATGTTAGGTCATTTGGGATTAACAGACGGTATAATGAACTTTCAAAGTCGTATTAGTGATCTTCGATGTAAATGAAGGAATGCAAAAGCTGTCAGAATCAGAAAAATAGCATTTTCTGTTTTCTCCGAAATTTCACCAATAACTGATGGATTAATCATTATTTAAAAATATTGGAGGATTTAAATTATCAATTCCATGGATATGGATTTAATAAAAGAATTAGTGATGTCAAGAACATTTACGGTAAACTACTTCGATAGAACACTTAAGAAACCCTGCGAACATTCTACGAGGTTAAGCGGTGACGGAACAACGCGACACTTACAGGATTAAATATAGGCATGGAAGTAACATGTAACAAGATTAATCCAAGGAATGCAACAATTGTATCATCCATGTGAAAGGGAACAACTAGTAAAGCTGCTTTGCCACCATGATATCCCGTTGCTTGACATGTGTCCGATGATGAGGCAAAGAAAGCTATGACTCACCACACTAATACAAAATATCATTTTCTATCACAATCACCCAAGGAAGAAAAAGAAAATCCTCCCCACTTGAAGAACAAAGAACATTCAGCCCTCTTTTTACATCCAAGGGTATTGTTTTCAAGGATCATCTTCCACTCATCCATAAATCATGATGTTTGATTCTAAGGCTTCCATATTTCCAAATTAAGGTATTCTCTAAATCTTAGCATCATCCATTGAGGTGAACATATTCAAATCCTTGATTGAAGATGAGAGTGAATAGTGAAATGAATAGTAATCTTTTGTGTTCTTGATTTTGTTCTTAAAGATTAAGCTTGTTAAGGATAGTTTAAAGCTCAAGGAAGGATTATAAGCTATTGTGGGTGTTTATAAAGCATCAAGGAAGGTACAACTCCTTAAACCCTTGGTTATAATTTGATTTATATGGTTAGTTTTAAGTGTAGATTAGTTAGTATGATCAATAAGGATGAATGATTGATTTTGATGAAAGATTGATGTTGATTTGAGGATGAATAAGTAGATGTTGGTTTTGACTATGGTTGATGATGATTATGGATTAGTAATGATGTTGAGGAATTGACTTGATGTTTTGGTTGGATTGATCATGTAAAGTTTATGATTAAACTTTGGAATCAATAAAACATAGCCGTTATAATGCCCGATTTTCCTTAACCTTGTTTTGTTTGTGATATTCGAACATAATAACTTATTTCCAAGATCACCACTGCCCATTATAGTGTAGGTCTTGTTTCAAGGTTCGTTTTGGTGCGAAGATCATTGTTAATCCCAAATGACCTAACAGAATTGTAGAACGGGGGGGGGGGGGGGGGGGGGTTGAATACAATTCTAGATATTTCAAAACTTAAAACAAACTTTCAATAATAAAACTGTACTGAAATAAAAACACAAACAAATATAAAATTTCAGTTGGATGTTTTGAGGATCCAACTGAGATAATTTTATTGCGGAAATAATCTGTGTTACAAAAGTATCACAGCTGCTCAGTTCTTGATACAAAGTGAGAGTGCTCTTGAGAAAGCTAATACTAACTATTTTATCTCACTCACATCTGTATATAAAATGAACTGCTACACTTGGTTATATAACCCAAGTTTACAATGCTATTTTTGGCTACTCTAAAATAATCTAAAGTAACTTTCAGTAGCTTGCTTTTCATCCCTTTTGTCCAATGGTCCTTGGAGATCTTGGTTTTTGTCTTCATGCTTATTATGATCACTCCCAAGAACCTAATTGGAAATTGGAATGTTTCCTTATTTCCAGTAACCATTTTGATGGCTTCCAATGCAAAGAACACTTCCACATCTCCTTTTGATCTATCAGAAAACTGTCACTATCACTTTGTCAACTATTCAGAAAAGTGATAATGATTCGTTGATAGCAGTAAGATGTGTTTCGTTGATAGCTTTATTCTTCATTTCGTTGATGGTATAATCCTCGTTTCATTGATAGAGTAATCTTCATTCCGTTGATAGAGTAATCTTCATACCGTTGACATGTCTTCACTTAGGCAAAATTACAAGGCATAATATATTTACAATTCACCAACCTATTTTGCCTATCTAGTACTTAGTCAACATGACTTAGAAAACCTATCTAATACCTACAACAAAATGCATATCAAACTATGAAGTATTGTACAATGCAATTGCTACATCACTCATTTCGTTGATGAGCTACATGTCAACGAAAGTTGCAAAGCTTACCATTCCGTTGACAGTTACAAAAATGACTTAATACAAAATCTACTAAGTGTTTTATAATTATCATCAAGAACAAAATATTCCTAACAATCTCCCCCAATTTATGACTGATAGAATAACAGCCATAAATCAAGAGCCTTGATGATAACAAAAACACTCAGACAAATTACAAATGATAAAAGTAGAAATTGCATTGAGCTTCATTGAATTTTAATTGAAATACAAAGTAGAAAATCTTACAAAACAAGTGCACAGAGTTGCTCCTCTAGTCTGAGCAGATTTTTCATCTTTGCCTCTGTGGTCTTGTTTTCTTCCCTTTTCTTACATTGTTCTCCTCAATCTGAGATTGAAGTCTTCTGTAGAAAATCTTCTCTTCTTCATCTTGATTCCCCAACTTGGATTGCATTAATCTCAGAGTTTCATTGGATGCCTTTTCCAGTTGGTCTTCTATTCTGAAGAATCTTCTACAGTTGTCCTTGTCTCTGAATTCCATCATCCAAAAAGGTTGGAGATGAATTTTCTTTCCTGTTTGAGGGACCTTCAATACTCTGGGAAGTGCACCAGGCTTGTTCCAGCTAGCTTTGATTTGGCAAATTTTGGAGACAACCTCAGACTTGGCTGTTTTGGTAAAACCAAAATCTTTCTTCAGACATTTGAACACGGATAACAGTGTCTGATAGTCTTCTCCCAGAATTCTGTGTAGAGGCCAAATCTGTTCTCTCCCACCCTTGTAGACAAACACCAATCTCTCTGGTAGTTTGTAAGAAGCTGCTATTCCTCTCACTTCAACCAGGTCATCAAGATTAATATGTAGGTCAGACTCCTCCCTGATATCAGCAATGTAGATGAAGTCTTCTGGGTTGGTAGGAGGTTTCTCAGCTTGTGGTCTTCTTACAAGAATTGGCTTAGCCTTGGCAGCCCTCTGCTTAGATTTCTTCTTTGGATCCATTTCAAAGAGGAATTTTGGAAAGTTGGCCTCATCAAACTCAATTGGCTCTTCCTTTGGCTCAATTGGCTGATCATGGAAATTTACTGGATGTTTAGGATCACAGGCTAACTTTACCTCAGAAACTAGATCAGGAATTGTTTGAGGTGCAATAGGTGCAGAAGAGTCTGTTGCATTGCTCTGAGAGTCATCATTCTCAAAAGTTATGTTCCTCTTTCCTCTTTGGCTCTTTCCTCTTGCTGTCTTTCTTCTTCATCTAGAGATTGAGCAACTGCAAGGGCTTGCATAGCTGATCTTTCTGACTCCTCAGCCTTAGCTTCAGCAAAATTTGGGTGACCAGCCCAAACACAAATTTTCTGTCCATTTCTGTAGACAATTGCTCTTTGCTTCCTTATCTTAGGATCATTGCTTTCCTTGCATTTTGTGATAAGTAGTCCAAGAAGCTTGAGCTCATCTGGATAGGGTGATGGATAGAAAGTCATTGCTATATTTTTGCCCTTTGGTTTAGCAGGAGACTTGGGAGATAAGCTTCCTTGAAATGTAGCTTGTTCCACATCCCTAATGCATGAAGTTTGTCCTTTTTCTTTCCTTGGACCTTGAGTGACTCCATGTAGAAGGGGCTTTACCTCATAGAAAGAATTGGTCTGTGGCTCCCATTCCGTTGATACTAAAACCATGGCATTCGTTGATGGTGCTGTAGAAAAAGCTTGATCTGTTGATGAATTTGAATTCTTTGCAGTTTCAGCTATCTTCTTGACTCTTGCATCTATGCTGGACCAGTGGTCTTTTATTTGTTCAGCAAGTTGTAGCCTCATAGATGCTTGCTTAATCAAGTCAATACCATCCAGTTTATCCTTTCCTGACTCCCCCATTGCTAATGGCTCATGTGGTAGGGAAATGGCTGGGACCATAACCTTTGTGATTTGAATGTCTAGCTCCTTAGATTTCTCCCCCTTTTTGTTATCATCAAAAGAGATGACTGGGAGTCCTTGAGCTGCAACTAGCTGGGCTAAGAGTTGTGTTTGCTTCTCCTGTTCCTTTTGCATTTGAGTAAAAGTAGCTTCCACCTTGTCCACTCTAGAAGAGAGAGTCTTCAAGGAGGTAGCCACCTCAGTTTCCTTAGAGAAAAACCTGTTCATCTTGGACACAGTGAGAAGAGGAAGCTTTTCATCTAGCCTCCTGTCAGTAGCATCCTTAAGATTGCTAATGGAGTCCTTGATTTCTCTAGTTTCAATCCTTGTCTGCATCATCTGTAGCCTTTGGATTTCCAGTGAATCCATAATAGCCTTGTAGAATTTCTTGTCATTGGCAGTTGTAGACTCATGAGCCAGATAGGCCTCATTGTACTGCCTAGTAATTGCAGTATCCAAGTTGATTCTTCCATACATATTTTGAGAAAGCCAGTTTGGTGTAGGGGGCACCACAGAAGTCCCAGTCTGTGAAGTGATGGCCACCTGTAGATTGTCACCAAAACTGTCATCATCAGAAAAATCAAACTCACCACTTGCTGCAGCTCCTGGAGACAGATTGGTGATTGCATCCTTTGCTCTTTGCATAGATGCAGTTGTATGGATTACACCTCTCACACCCTCACCTTCACCTATTAAGGTGGAACCCTCAGCTTCTCCTTTTGCCTGACTGGAAGAAATAGTCAGCCTCTCACTCTCAGCCTCTCCTTTTGCCTGGCTGCAAGCCAGCCTCTCAGTTTCACTCCCTCTCATTCCTAGAAGTGTTTCAACTACCACTAGATCATCTGCAATAGTTGTGGAAACAACTTGATTTTCAATAAGAGGTGCAGAATGAACTATCAACGGTATGGTAGTTTGAACTGTCAACGGTATGGATACCGTTGATGGAGAAACACTTGTCAACGAAAGAGACTGTTTCGTTGATGAAGTCAAGAAAGCACTTTGAGAATGTGAAATTACAGTAGAATCTGTGGTGATTGATTTTAGAGATTGTGCCACAGATCCTCTTGTAACTTCAGAAAAGGATGATTGGTGGCCCAACAAATCACTTAACAAGTGATGACCACCAATGTCAGAGTGGGGCTTCTCCAAGAAAAGAGTTGGAGAATCAAGAATAGATGAATGGATCATATCCACATCTAATGACTGAGTTGGTGAATTTTGTGGAGTTGGTTCAAGATTGATGTTTAAAGAATGGGACTGTAACCCCAGAGTAATAATAGGGGTTACATCAAACTGAATTTGAGATACTAGAAGTGTTGCTTCCAGTGTGTGTGCACCCTGTGAAACCTGGGATTTTTGCTTCACTCTCCTTTGGTATTGGGAAATTGTGGACTGTAGGCTTGAAGTGTCCCTTACCCTCTTGGAGTGTGCTCTTGGAGGAGAGCTTGTTTCAATAATTACATCCTTTTGGGAGGATGCAACTAGACTTGTGCTTAAATCCATATTACTCGTTGTGCCTTGTTGGGAAGACACAATGGGGCTAGGCTGGATCTCACTCATCTCTCCTACCTTATCCTTAGGGTTTCTTTTATGTTCACCCCTTCCCTCACCTCTCACAACACCTACACCACTCCCCTTTGGTTGTGTAGTGGATTTTACAACAGGTGCCTTTTGAGAAGCACCTGAGGTTGGCTTGGAGGATTTCCTTGATTTTGGTTTTGTTGCTGGGGCAGGAGCCTGTTGGGTCACAACTACAGACTCCATAGCAACATGGTTGGGTGAAACAGTAGAAGTAACAACTATACTAGCAGGGATAGTAGTAGTTACCTCAATTATTGGCAGATACACCACTGGGACATCACCATTGTGGTTCAGCCTCAGTATGTCTATCAAAACCCTTTTTTCTTGCACAAAGCAATCAAACCTGGAAACTGGGTTAGAGATAACCAATGGTGCTGGACTAACATGGTTAGCCAACATCATCAGAAATCTAGCATAGTAGATATTCTTTTTCCTATTAGCCTTATCACCCAACTTAGCACCAATTTCATACATAAGTTGGGTGCTAAAGTTGTAATATCTATCAGTTAGGAGCATGGTAAATAGAATCAACATAGAGTTAATTAATGCATCAAAATTACTAATTTTACTAGAAAAGACCTTGATGAATGCATAAGCTAAATAACTATATTCTCTAACCAAACCTCTCCTAATTATTTTACCCAGATTATCAGTAGGCAAATAGTAGTTTATGGAATTTAGCATGTTAATCATTTAAGTATATGTAGGCAAAGCAGAGCAATTATTTTCAGGAAGGTGTAAGCATGCTTGCAACACATCAGAATTGACTATGTACTCATTACCTTGAATGGTGAATTTCAAAGTGCAATTTGTCCCACTGTACTCACATGAGGTCCAAATCTCCTCGATTATCTCATTGTAGAGTGGAGTTGAGTGAAACATTGCGTAGCTCAGTTTGCAATTCGTCATGAAATACATCATCTTGAAAAAGATTCTGTTCGGGCTTTCCTTGACAACAAAAGGGATGGAGTTGTTCTTCTCATAGATGAACCCTCCAGCTGACATGAGTTTGACTATTGGTGCCATTGTTGAGTGAGAGAAAGCTTGAACTTGGATTTGCTTTGAGAGAAGAAGTAAGAAAACCTTTGGAAATTTTGAGAGCAGGTAGAAAAGAATTAAAGAAAACAAAATTTCTTAAATACTCCCCCAAAATTTCTCAAAAATTAAGTCCAATAATAAATATAAATTACTGGATTGGCTTAAAAATGTAACCGTTACAATTAAAATATTACCGTGATTTATACTTACAGGGGTGTATGCATAGATCGTGGTAAAGGACGTGAAATTTCAACGGTTCAGATTAAAAGCGCTATATCAACGAATCAGAATTGGGCGTTTAAGGTCCTGTCTATTTCGTTGATAAAGCTGCGTTTCGTTGATATAAAAGAGCTATCAACGAAACACCCAGAAAAATGCTGAGACTGGCAATGGAATAAGGATTTCGTTGACATAGTAATTTTGACTTAGACAAAATTTTACTTTTTCCTGAGAAAATTAATTCATAGAAGAATCATAGCAAATTCCTGGCTGCTATTAACTTGAAAAAATCTCAGAAATAATTAAGAGAAATTTAGCATACCTAGCTCACTTACTAATCTTGAGAATGTTGATTCATCAAGTGGCTTGGTAAAGATATCTGCAATTTGTTGTTCACTTGGAACAAAATGTAACTCCACAGTACCATTCATAACATGTTCTCTAATGAAATGATACTTGATGTCAATGTGCTTGGTCCTTGAATGCTGCACTGGATTCTCAGTAATGGCAATGGCACTAGTGTTGTCACAGAAGATAGGAATTTTCTCAACTCTTAATCCATAATCAAGTAGTTGATTTTTCATCCATAAAATCTGTGCACAACAACTTTCAGCTGCAATATACTCAGCCTCAGTTGTGGAGGTAGAAACTGAGTTTTGTTTCTTGCTGAACCATGATACAAGCTTGTTTCCTAGGAATTGACAGGTGCCTGTTGTGCTTTTCCTCTCAATTTTACATCCTGCATAATCTGCATCTGAATAACCAATTAGTTCAAAGCCAGATTCTCTAGGATACCAAATGCCAAGATTTGGTGTTCCTTTGAGATATCTGAAAATTATTTTAATAGCAACTAAATGGGATTCCCTAGGATCAACCTGAAATCTAGCACATAGACATGTAGCAAACATAATATCAGGTCTACTAGCTGTTAAATATAAAAGTGAGCCTACCATGCCTCTGTAACTTGATAAGTCCACAGATTTTTCCTTAGTATTCAATTCAAGTTTGGTGGCAGTAGGCATGGGAGTTTTGGCAGGAGAGCATTCCATTAAGTTAAATTTATTTAACAAATCATGAATATATTTTTTTTGACTAATGAAAATGACTTCATTAACTTGCTTCACTTGGAGACCAAGAAAGTAAGTTAATTCTCCCATCATGCTCATTTCATATTTACTCTGCATAAGCTTGCCAAACTTTTGACAAAGTTTTACATCTGTAGACCCAAAGATTATGTCATCTACATAAATTTGAACAAGTATAGTAGAGCCATTCACAATCCTATGAAAAAGAGTTTTATCTACAGTACCTCTAGTGAAGTGATTCTCAAGGAGGAACTGTGAAAGTGTGTCATACCAGGCTCTAGGTGCTTGTTTCAAACCATAGAGTGCTTTAAGGAGGAAGTACACATACTCTGGAAAATCATCATCTTCAAAACCAGGAGGTTGACTTACATACACCTCCTCTTCCAATTCCCCATTCAGAAAAGCACTCTTCACATCCATTTGATAGACCTTGAAATTGGCATGGGCTGCATAGGCTAGGAAAATCCTTACTGCTTCTAGTCTTGCAACAGGAGCAAAGGTTTCATCAAAATCAATTCCCTCTTTCTGTGAATAGCCTTTTGCAACCAATCTTGCTTTGTTCCTTGTGACTATGCCATTTTCATCCATCTTGTTTCTGAACACCCATTTTGTGCCTATAACACTCCTGTCCTTAGGCTTGGGCACCAGCTTCCAAACTTTGTTTCTCTCAAATTGGTTTAGCTCCTCTTGCATAGCTAAAACCCAATCTGGATCTAGAAGTGCATCCTCAACTTTCTTTGGCTCATCTTGAGACCGAAAGCTACTATATAGACATTCCTCTTGAGTTGCTCTTCTAGTTTGGACTTTTGAAGAAACATCGCCTATAATAAGTTCATAGGGATGATCTTTAGTCCATTTCCTTGAAGGAGGTAGATTTGCTCTTGAAGAAGTAGCTTCATGATCATGGTTGCCTTGATTGGATATTTGTCCTTGAGAAACTCCCCCTGAGTTTGTTGTCCCTAAATGATCACTTCCAGAGGCATTTCTATGACTGTCAACGGTATGACCATTTTGACTGTCAACGAAATGCTCATTCTGACTGTCAACGAATCCTTCATCATGACTATCAACGAATTGACCATTTGGTCTGCTAGCAGCTATTCTTTTCAATCTTAATGCAGCAATTTCATCTTCACTACTGCTTTCATCTGTGCTAGACACAACAACTTTAGGCTGTTTCTCAATAGCTGTAATAGCCCCAAATCCGGGGTCAGGGATTTAGAGTAGTCACGATCCATGTACTCCTTGCCTTACCTGTATTACTCACACCATTCATAATTCACCTGCTCATGACCCCACAATATATGTCTCACACACACACACACAGGTTAGAGTCTCAGAAACGACACCATACAATAACTGCGGAATAAATAATTTTTATTACAATACCCAAAATGTCTTTGAATCTGTCACTGATACAATTTCTAAGTAATGTTACATTACCAACTTAGCCTTCGGATGCTCACAATCCTCTCATACCATTCATATCTATACATAAGTTGAATACCCAAAAGCTGTAGCCTGATTCGATTGGTTCGTACTACTCTCGGGATCACTGCTAGAAACTGTTTATGGAAACGCCTTGCGGGGTATGTGCCGTCCCATTAGCATCCTGCTTCGCTGCTATATAATATATATAAAACAATAGCAAGAGTGAGCGATAGCTCAGCAAGGTAATGAAAGTATGGCATAATTCTGCCTTTAACTTCAACCCAGAATAAAGCGGGTATAAGATAATAATTTGTCAAAATATTTCGATACTGAAATTATTTCCTTATCGGAAGGTATTCCAAAAATAGTACCTTTATTGTACTTCAAATATCATTTTCATAATATTTCTGCAAACTTGTGCTATATTATGAACAAAGTTCTAGTATAAAAGATAAGGTTTCAAAGTAAACCAAATATAACCTTTCCGAAAAATATCTGCTATATATGCAGAATATCAACATATAACTTAAAAGATGAAGTTATAAGGTGATTCAGTATAAACAACTCCCTTACCATAACTCATGTTATGTAAGGTATCCAGAGAGTCATAACTCATAAATAAAAGATGAAGTTGCATGAATTTATTGTCACTTCATTTCCAAACACTTTTCGACCCCCTACCAACATGATTGGTTCTTCACCCCAATACATGTTGCAGGAATATCCAAATTGGATGATGAACCAATACTGGAGTTGCTACCGCGTCCGCTGTGCCTAACCTTACTATGATCAGTAGCAGGTCGCACCGCTCAAATAGTTTTCTACATGTAGATGGAAGTATCACGACGGCCTGACATTGTCTACCGCCTTACTATGACCTCCCGGCCCATTTGGGGCAATATATAAAAGTTGGATGGGCCCACGCAACTTGACCACTTACACCACTCCTAGTTCAGATGGAATCCATGACTCTGAAACGTAAAGATCGTCCTCCTTTCCCCAAGTGTAACACTTGTTGATACGACTCCACTAAGTAGTTATATCTAGGTTGGAAAGGGAGATTCTCCAATATTTCCCAAGCTATGCTTGTTAATGGATATCGACTTGTTCCATGAATTTACCCCTCGATCATTGAGGTGGTAACACAACACTAGACTGGCAGCAATTAAATTGCTCCAAGAAAATATCAGTCCCTTGACAGTTTTGAGTTGAGAGTTCAAAAAGAGTAGTAGTCTCTTAAATCAGGTTTCCCATATTTTTGATGGTTGAGCGAACATTTAAATCCTCTTAAGAGACGGATTTAAATGGAAAACATTGTTTTGGGAACCTCTTTGGATTTTTAAAAATAATCAATGATATTGATTAAATAAGTAAACATTAGATGAATATTCGAAATAATATTCCTTACGTAAATACTGATTAAATGAATATTCGAAAATACTATTCATTAAGTAAATATAGATTAAATGAATATTCAAAGATAATATTCATTAAATAAATAAACCTCAAATGAATATTCAAAAATAATATTCATTAAATAAATAACTCTTAAATGAATATTCAAAAGTAATATTCATTAAATAAATAACTCTTAAATGAATATTCAAAAGTAATATTCATTAAATAAATAACTCTTAAATGAATATTCAAAAGTAATATTCATTAAATAAATAACTCTTAAATGAATATTCAAAAGTAATATTCATTAAATAATAAACAATCCTCGAATGGATAATAATAATAATATTCTTAAAGTCCATAATCCTCAAATGAATATAAATAAATAATATTCATTAAATACATACTTAACCCTCGAATAAGTAAGCCTCAAATGAATATTCAGAAGTAATATTCATTAAATAATAAATCTCAAATGAATATTCAAAAGTAATATTCATTAAATAATAAATCTCAAATGAATATTCAAAAGTAATATTCATTAAATAGATAATTAATCCTCGAATAACAGTTACCGGATATCTTTGTTATCATTCCGGAACAAAGCGATTTTAAGAAAACATTTTGAAAATGATATTCATCTAAGTAAACAAATTTAATTAGACGAATAAGGCTTATTTAATCCGTAAATGCTTCCAGAAGTATTTACTAATTAAATAAACACTGGTTTATTGGTGATGTTGCCTTTAGGTTAATTATTGCGAAAATCTTTCTAAAAAGCTCTGTCCGGGTTTTCGAAAATATACCTTACAAAATAACCCCGATACGCTGGCTAAGTTATAAACTCAATACATGCTCTACCCTCTGAGCCTTTCTTATTCCAGTACACAAATACCTACCTTATGATATAAAGTCCCCTTCCACCATACGAAAAGTTTATAAATATATACACCATATAATTCAAGGCGTAGGATCTTAAAAGCATCACCACCCATCAACAGTATTATAAGGTCATGGGATTTTGGTTATCGCACGAGCAGGATTTAATATCATTAACAAGACCAAGGATATACTGGTTTTGATAAGGAAGCACAATATTGGGAAACTTGCAAATATGGATTGAAACTTATTCAACATATTTCATATATTTCAAAATAAATATACTCTGAACGATCGAGTATGCATACATAACTTGCATCTAGTATATGCATACTTCAAAATATGGTTTTTAGAAACTTGCCTGATGCTCGAGAAGTGATAGGGGTTCGCGACGATGCCGGACAATCTAGACAAAGTCAAACGAAAACACACGGTTAATCCCCTCGATAAACCACTTATAACTCAATGCTTAAACACGTAAGCGAAACACAACCAAGGAATTACTAACTCGTTATAGGCTCATACTAAGTCCATGTTATTTGTCAAATTCTTATATCATAAGTTTGGTTCGAAATCCATTCTCAAATCCAAGTTATACTTAACCATTTGGAACCTTGGTTTCTAAGTCTCGTTTTCAGTGGTTTTCACTTGCGCTCACTTGCGCGACCCTGACTAAAACATTTTTATAAAATCGAAAAATAATCTTTTTAATATGAATCCTTTTCGTGAGCCTTCCAAACGGTCTCTAGTATTATTCCTCAAAGTTTCACATTTTAATATGGCTCCGAAGTGGTCCAAATATAGACTCAAAGTTGCTGACCAGAGATGGGTCGTTCTTCCGAACGGCGTTTACTAAAACTCACTTTTCTCTTAAACCGTTCGGCCAAATTAGGCGAACCACATATCATTACGAAGCTTATAACATAAACTACACAATCATGGGCAGTAGGACTCAAGGGTCAAGCTCTAACATAGGAAAAACAGGGAACCAATCAGTAGGTAAAAATTTGGGCATTACGACGGCTATAAATCGGACGTTCCAAAAATCATAATCATCAAACCAAGCCACACCGGGCATCCATACATCTTAAACACATGATTCTCATCTCCACAAGTCCAGGGGTATCATACTTTAACATCTTAATCAACAAATGGCTAAACCAACTACAAGATCATGCTAACATGCTTATATTAACACTATAATCTCAACTAAGCTAACAATCATCAAGAACATCCACAAAACTCAAAGTCAACTAAGGGTTCATGGGGTTAATACCTTACTTGGAGTGTATGATCACGTAGTAAGCCTTGTCTAGCCCTTAGATTTCCTTGACCAAGCTTAGATCATCAAAAGAAGTCAAGAAATCAAAGTTAGTTATTGAAAGTTACTATTCATCTGTTCAAAGAACTGCCCAAACGAGGTCCTTACCCTGCTTTTCTGGGCGAGGTTTCTAAAGCGTAGTTGTAGAGCATCTCCATGGCTTTCCAACAAGCTATAGAACGCAAGATTTCATTTAGAAATGAGAGAGATACGGCCGTTTGAAAATCGGTGCAGAAACTGCCAAGATCATGGCAGTTTGGATTCTTCAACTTGGGGAGGCGATTTGACTAGGCTATACTCCTTGGATTGCTATGAAATCTTGCACGCATGTTATATATGGAGTGAAGAAGCTGTGGTTAAAATTTGGTGATTTTATCATGGTTGGAAATGGAGTTATGGATTTTTCTTTGGAGGGTGCTCTAGCTGATCAGTTTTGGAGAATTTTGTGTTTCTCTTGCTTTTCTTTTCTTCTTTTCTTTTTGTTTTGAGTAAAAGATAAGAATGCTGATATTTTGTTAAGTGGTGAGTCATAGGGACACATGTCGATCAGTGGGGTATCATGGTGGCAAGCAGGGACACGTGTCGCGCATGCACGCGTTTGGTTAAAGTAGCTTTACTGGTTCGTTTCCTTTCACATGGATGATCCAAATATTGCATTTCTCGAATTAATCTTGTTATATGTTACTTCCATGTCTATATTTAATCTTGTCATAATTTCAATCCTTAATCCATGATTCGTTCGCTTAATCGCTTAATCTCATTATAAAGTATCAGCGGTTTCTAGAACATTCGTTTCACTGTCCCAGTGGTTTTCGTTCTAAATTCTCAAATCAAATATAATAAAATTCCAAAATATTAAATCCTCAAATCCTCAATTTTTAATATCTCATTTCTTGAATATAATAATATATAATTCGCTGTCCGGTCAAATATTTCACCAAAATAAAATTTGGAATTTCTGAATTCCGATCGTCTTTGCATTCACTTATTTACTCCGTAGATCACTAATATGACTTCGGAATATCCACACTACGTCTCGTACATAGGTGGCATGAAAAATTTTGTTAATCCTCAAAATCACTATTCATCCACCAAATTCACTATTCACTGATGCACTTAATCATAATAAGAAAAGTTTTAATTAATCCAAAAATTCGGGTTATTACAGTCTCCCCTCCTTAAAAGGATTCCGTCCCGGAATCAACTTAGGCATAACTGGGGGTACTTCTCTCCCGTTGCACTTTCTAACTCCCAGGTGGATTCTTCCACCTCTTGTTTCTCCACAAACCTCTCACTAGCTTGGCAACCCCGTCTCTTAGCACTTGTTCTTTTCTATCCGTGATTTGCACAGGTTGCTCTTTGTAAGTCAGACCAGGTTGTATATCTACCTGCTCGTACTCTACATATGCCGGGCATCTATAGTATACTGACGTAGCATTGACACCTGAACCCCGTTATGACCATTCTACAAGTTTGGGGGGTAAGGCTGGCTCGTAGGCCACCTTCCTGACGCATTTTAAAATCTCAGATGGCCCAATGAATCTCGGGCTCGACTTCCCTTTCTTTTCAAATCTCATTAATTCTTTCCATGGAGATACCTTTAGCATCACGAATCGCTAACCTCATATTCTCTATCTTGTTTGTACAGAAATACACCAGCATAAACTTGATTGTCATTCATCAACTTGCCATTTAGCTTATCAATAGCAGTACTATCTCTATACTCGCGGGCTTAGTACGCATACTTTCTCTGTCTGTCTTGGCTGTTACTAGCCGCTTGTTGGTGAAATCTTTTGCCTTTCTAGTTTGTCGAATTAACTTGGGTTTTGTGTAAAATCTCATCCTTTAATTCCCGATCCTTCGGAATCCATCTCTGTCTCATTTTCATTAAGGGCATCGGCCACCACATTGGCCTTCCCCGGATGGTAGTGTATCTCACAGTCATAATTCTAGGTCAATTCTAGCCATTTCTCCATCTCATGTTATCTACTATCACGGATAACTGGAAGCCACTTCATTACATTCCATCAAAATTTGTGGGTGCACTAATCAACCCCAAAACAACTTCGCTGAAAACTCTAAGTGTCTATTCCTAGTATGAATCGCAGTCTTGGGTATATCCTCGAATTTAACTTCCAACTGGTAATATCCAGTTCTTAAATAAATTTGGAAATACACAGCGTTCTTCCGCTGATCAAACAATCATTTACAAGGGTACCTATTCTCCATGTCGAACTCATACAACTCTCGAGGTTCGATGCATAATCTTGTGTTAACATCTTTCTTTCTTACAACAACACCGGGGTTCTCCATGGTGGTACACGGGGTCTTATCATACCCTTATACAACAACTCTTGTAACTTAGTCACTAACCCTTTCATTCCCATTGTACTCTGAATACTCGGTATTCATTCTCATGTCATCCAAATCGATATCTGGTAGCTTATTAAAACCTTGTACAATCTCCCAAAACCATTTTAGTTCCCTTTATACTTGGTATCTCTTTCCTTGGCGTCAACCATAAGAGCTAATTAAGCCTCGTATTTCTAGCGTAATAGTTTCTTAGTCGGAACTATATTCAAGAATCTCTGAATCTGTCTCCATCCTTTATTTATTACTCTCTCTCTCTTACAATCAGTCTGGGCTCCATTGGGTGTCAACCAATCCATCCTTATAATAATATCAACTTCTCCCAAGTCACAATACCAGCTCCCTCTGACTCCATCGCCAGTACTTATCTTGCTAACCCAGAGGTAGTGTCCATTCGTAAACAACTCCTCCAAAATCTCAATTCCATTATAGGGCATCTATCTAACACCGTTGTTACTGGAGTACACGACACATCGCTATTCCTTTCACATATGTCGATTGACACGCTTTCCATTATCATAACATCCTTGGGAGAATAAATCAATTTCGTTGATACGTCACCAACATTCTATTCGTCTTAGGGATTCGCTCCTGTCATAGGAGATTTCGTTGCGAATCTAATTCCTATCAGCGAATTTTTTTTTTTTTTTTTTTTTGTGTGTGTGACTTATTTGACCTGGTTGGCCTCCCTTTGAAATTCAATAAAGATAACAAGAATCATGGAGCTTTGAAAAGATAGCTCCCATATCAAGGAAAACGTCACACACTGGTGATCATAAGGTTATGAGTTTTAAGGTAACCTTATTGGAGGTAAGAGAATTTACCGAGAGATCAACATGATCATAAGAACTCAACGTTGCGTGCCTCGATTGAGACATTACTAAAGGTAATTAGCCTTCTTGTATTTCACAACTCACAAGTGATGGCGTCCCATCCGACTTCTATCACATAGACAGATAGTCCTTGTAGCCCCTATAAGTATAGGGTTGTTCGTCTCAGTGGGAGTTGAAAAGTATGAAAGCAATTCGAGATCAATTTAACGATTATCGCCTCTCGACAATATTTCTCAAAGGAACACCTTGAATTAAAATTGAACAGATTCCAAAGGTGCGGTTTCCAAAGAAAATACAAAGAAAAGAATAACCAAAAAGATACTGGTACTTAACAAACAAGTGGTGAGGTATCACCATGGGGTCATTCATTATTTGAAGAAAAGTGAAAGCTTAAATAACATCATTTGACAGGGCTTCGAAAACCTGAAAGTAGGCATCGTGACAGCCTCTAACACAATTGAAATTAATTATGATTTAACACAAGTGTTATAAAATAACTTCGAAGAGGGAATATACCCGTTATCAGAATTCTTTCTTGGAAAGAGGTCAAGATAGATCATAGATTGGGGAAATATCCCACATAATCTGCAAAGGGGGAGGGTACTACCAAGGTCTCTACGGATGCCTTTTATGTCGGCTCCTCTAATGGATAATCGTTCAATTCCAAAGCTTTTCTTTTCCACGTGCCCTAAGGTGTTTGATACTTACGTCATTGCCGACTTATAATAGTCGCTAAGGATCCAACCATCGACCTTTGCAATCGCAGGGAATTCTATTCGACTAGGCGCAAACATCTCAAGTAAGCGTTCTATTCTATAAGAAGACTTCGATACCGTTGTCGCCCATAGCAATGACAATTCCACATGTCGACTAGGCGGTACTCCGGAGGATCGTTAGAAACTACAAACTTAAATTCGGTCTCTATTTCAATCATCTTTATACCCAAAATTTTCCTTGAGATAATAAAATCCCTCAATGATGTAATAGACACTATTTCCAGTGGAATCGCTGGTCGTGGGGGATTGAAATCTCATAGCCCAAAACAATTCCTTACACTATTCTAGGCAACTAAGTACCCTTAATCGTTCGTGAAAATCTGAACATCTTGGTTCTTACGTATGCCGCCTCCTTATGGGCAACTATAACCGACTACGGGTAACAGGTTTCGTTCAAGTCGAATCAATCCACTGATACTGGCTGTACTGCCTCTACCTCTTCTGCTTTGGAGACTCTACTCCATTTTCTTTGTCATATCTCTTGATGAATCATGAACGATCCTTAAAACTCTCGTTTCGTCACTTATTTGTCCTCTGAAGGTTCGTCTGGTCCTATTATACGACCTCAAGTAACATACTACATCTTTATCAATCAACACGTTCTCTACAAGATTCTTTCCTTGACCCACCATGGGGTCTTCCTCTAGATCCTCCTATGGATCTTCCTTTATCGGGTCTCCGTCCATTTCAAGGAACGCATCATCAATTGCCTACTCGAAGGCCTCGGGGTCTGGTATCTCAGAATCCCATCAATCTATAACTCATACGAATCGAGGTGACTAATCATGAAGTCCTAAGTACGGTTTCCCAGAAGAAGTCCCCTCTCGGGCTTCATCTTAAACAGTCAGGGTCGTGTCCTCTAACCCGACTACGAACTCAATTTAGGCTCTAGATGTTCTTATCATTCTTAAGGGTATTGTAAGACTCGATCTCCTATCGTTTCTGAGGACTGTAACCTAACGCTCTGATACCATTTCTGTAATAGCCCCAAATCCGGGGTCAGGGATTTAGAGTAGTCACGATCCATGTACTCCTTGCCTTACCTGTATTACTCACACCATTCATAATTCACCTGCTCATGACCCCACAATATATGTCTCACACACACACACACAGGTTAGAGTCTCAGAAACGACACCATACAATAACTGCGGAATAAATAATTTTTATTACAATACCCAAAATGTCTTTGAATCTGTCACTGATACAATTTCTAAGTAATGTTACATTACCAACTTAGCCTTCGGATGCTCACAATCCTCTCATACCATTCATATCTATACATAAGTTGAATACCCAAAAGCTGTAGCCTGATTCGATTGGTTCGTACTACTCTCGGGATCACTGCTAGAAACTGTTTATGGAAACGCCTTGCGGGGTATGTGCCGTCCCATTAGCATCCTGCTTCGCTGCTATATAATATATATAAAACAATAGCAAGAGTGAGCGATAGCTCAGCAAGGTAATGAAAGTATGGCATAATTCTGCCTTTAACTTCAACCCAGAATAAAGCGGGTATAAGACAATAATTTGTCAAAATATTTCGATACTGAAATTATTTCCTTATCGGAAGGTATTCCAAAAATAGTACCTTTATTGTACTTCAAATATCATTTTCATAATATTTCTGCAAACTTGTGCTATATTATGAACAAAGTTCTAGTATAAAAGATAAGGTTTCAAAGTAAACCAAATATAACCTTTCCGAAAAATATCTGCTATATATGCAGAATATCAACATATAACTTAAAAGATGAAGTTATAAGGTGATTCAGTATAAACAACTCCCTTACCATAACTCATGTTATGTAAGGTATCCAGAGAGTCATAACTCATAAATAAAAGATGAAGTTGCATGAATTTATTGTCACTTCATTTCCAAACACTTTTCGACCCCCTACCAACATGATTGGTTCTTCACCCCAATACATGTTGCAGGAATATCCAAATTGGATGATGAACCAATACTGGAGTTGCTACCGCGTCCGCTGTGCCTAACCTTACTATGATCAGTAGCAGGTCGCACCGCTCAAATAGTTTTCTACATGTAGATGGAAGTATCACGACGGCCTGCCATTGTCTACCGCCTTACTATGACCTCCCGGCCCATTTGGGGCAATATATAAAAGTTGGATGGGCCCACGCAACTTGACCACTTACACCACTCCTAGTTCAGATGGAATCCATGACTCTGAAACGTAAAGATCGTCCTCCTTTCCCCAAGTGTAACACTTGTTGATACGACTCCACTAAGTAGTTATATCTAGGTTGGAAAGGGAGATTCTCCAATATTTCCCAAGCTATGCTTGTTAATGGATATCGACTTGTTCCATGAATTTACCCCTCGATCATTGAGGTGGTAACACAACACTAGACTGGCAGCAATTAAATTGCTCCAAGAAAATATCAGTCCCTTGACAGTTTTGAGTTGAGAGTTCAAAAAGAGTAGTAGTCTCTTAAATCAGGTTTCCCATATTTTTGATGGTTGAGCGAACATTTAAATCCTCTTAAGAGACGGATTTAAATGGAAAACATTGTTTTGGGAACCTCTTTGGATTTTTAAAAATAATCAATGATATTGATTAAATAAGTAAACATTAGATGAATATTCGAAATAATATTCCTTACGTAAATACTGATTAAATGAATATTCGAAAATACTATTCATTAAGTAAATATAGATTAAATGAATATTCAAAGATAATATTCATTAAATAAATAAACCTCAAATGAATATTCAAAAATAATATTCATTAAATAAATAACTCTTAAATGAATATTCAAAAGTAATATTCATTAAATAAATAACTCTTAAATGAATATTCAAAAGTAATATTCATTAAATAAATAACTCTTAAATGAATATTCAAAAGTAATATTCATTAAATAAATAACTCTTAAATGAATATTCAAAAGTAATATTCATTAAATAATAAACAATCCTCGAATGGATAATAATAATAATATTCTTAAAGTCCATAATCCTCAAATGAATATAAATAAATAATATTCATTAAATACATACTTAACCCTCGAATAAGTAAGCCTCAAATGAATATTCAGAAGTAATATTCATTAAATAATAAATCTCAAATGAATATTCAAAAGTAATATTCATTAAATAATAAATCTCAAATGAATATTCAAAAGTAATATTCATTAAATAGATAATTAATCCTCGAATAACAGTTACCGGATATCTTTGTTATCATTCCGGAACAAAGCGATTTTAAGAAAACATTTTGAAAATGATATTCATCTAAGTAAACAAATTTAATTAGACGAATAAGGCTTATTTAATCCGTAAATGCTTCCAGAAGTATTTACTAATTAAATAAACACTGGTTTATTGGTGATGTTGCCTTTAGGTTAATTATTGCGAAAATCTTTCTAAAAAGCTCTGTCCGGGTTTTCGAAAATATACCTTACAAAATAACCCCGATACGCTGGCTAAGTTATAAACTCAATACATGCTCTACCCTCTGAGCCTTTCTTATTCCAGTACACAAATACCTACCTTATGATATAAAGTCCCCTTCCACCATACGAAAAGTTTATAAATATATACACCATATAATTCAAGGCGTAGGATCTTAAAAGCATCACCACCCATCAACAGTATTATAAGGTCATGGGATTTTGGTTATCGCACGAGCAGGATTTAATATCATTAACAAGACCAAGGATATACTGGTTTTGATAAGGAAGCACAATATTGGGAAACTTGCAAATATGGATTGAAACTTATTCAACATATTTCATATATTTCAAAATAAATATACTCTGAACGATCGAGTATGCATACATAACTTGCATCTAGTATATGCATACTTCAAAATATGGTTTTTAGAAACTTGCCTGATGCTCGAGAAGTGATAGGGGTTCGCGACGATGCCGGACAATCTAGACAAAGTCAAACGAAAACACACGGTTAATCCCCTCGATAAACCACTTATAACTCAATGCTTAAACACGTAAGCGAAACACAACCAAGGAATTACTAACTCGTTATAGGCTCATACTAAGTCCATGTTATTTGTCAAATTCTTATATCATAAGTTTGGTTCGAAATCCATTCTCAAATCCAAGTTATACTTAACCATTTGGAACCTTGGTTTCTAAGTCTCGTTTTCAGTGGTTTTCACTTGCGCTCACTTGCGCGACCCTGACTAAAACATTTTTATAAAATCGAAAAATAATCTTTTTAATATGAATCCTTTTCGTGAGCCTTCCAAACGGTCTCTAGTATTATTCCTCAAAGTTTCACATTTTAATATGGCTCCGAAGTGGTCCAAATATAGACTCAAAGTTGCTGACCAGAGATGGGTCGTTCTTCCGAACGGCGTTTACTAAAACTCACTTTTCTCTTAAACCGTTCGGCCAAATTAGGCGAACCACATATCATTACGAAGCTTATAACATAAACTACACAATCATGGGCAGTAGGACTCAAGGGTCAAGCTCTAACATAGGAAAAACAGGGAACCAATCAGTAGGTAAAAATTTGGGCATTACGACGGCTATAAATCGGACGTTCCAAAAATCATAATCATCAAACCAAGCCACACCGGGCATCCATACATCTTAAACACATGATTCTCATCTCCACAAGTCCAGGGGTATCATACTTTAACATCTTAATCAACAAATGGCTAAACCAACTACAAGATCATGCTAACATGCTTATATTAACACTATAATCTCAACTAAGCTAACAATCATCAAGAACATCCACAAAACTCAAAGTCAACTAAGGGTTCATGGGGTTAATACCTTACTTGGAGTGTATGATCACGTAGTAAGCCTTGTCTAGCCCTTAGATTTCCTTGACCAAGCTTAGATCATCAAAAGAAGTCAAGAAATCAAAGTTAGTTATTGAAAGTTACTATTCATCTGTTCAAAGAACTGCCCAAACGAGGTCCTTACCCTGCTTTTCTGGGCGAGGTTTCTAAAGCGTAGTTGTAGAGCATCTCCATGGCTTTCCAACAAGCTATAGAACGCAAGATTTCATTTAGAAATGAGAGAGATACGGCCGTTTGAAAATCGGTGCAGAAACTGCCAAGATCATGGCAGTTTGGATTCTTCAACTTGGGGAGGCGATTTGACTAGGCTATACTCCTTGGATTGCTATGAAATCTTGAACGCATGTTATATATGGAGTGAAGAAGCTGTGGTTAAAATTTGGTGATTTTATCATGGTTGGAAATGGAGTTATGGATTTTTCTTTGGAGGGTGCTCTAGCTGATCAGTTTTGGAGAATTTTGTGTTTCTCTTGCTTTTCTTTTCTTCTTTTCTTTTTGTTTTGAGTAAAAGATAAGAATGCTGATATTTTGTTAAGTGGTGAGTCATAGGGACACATGTCGATCAGTGGGGTATCATGGTGGCAAGCAGGGACACGTGTCGCGCATGCACGCGTTTGGTTAAAGTAGCTTTACTGGTTCGTTTCCTTTCACATGGATGATCCAAATATTGCATTTCTCGAATTAATCTTGTTATATGTTACTTCCATGTCTATATTTAATCTTGTCATAATTTCAATCCTTAATCCATGATTCGTTCGCTTAATCGCTTAATCTCATTATAAAGTATCAGCGGTTTCTAGAACATTCGTTTCACTGTCCCAGTGGTTTTCGTTCTAAATTCTCAAATCAAATATAATAAAATTCCAAAATATTAAATCCTCAAATCCTCAATTTTTAATATCTCATTTCTTGAATATAATAATATATAATTCGCTGTCCGGTCAAATATTTCACCAAAATAAAATTTGGAATTTCTGAATTCCGATCGTCTTTGCATTCACTTATTTACTCCGTAGATCACTAATATGACTTCGGAATATCCACACTACGTCTCGTACATAGGTGGCATGAAAATTTTTGTTAATCCTCAAAATCACTATTCATCCACCAAATTCACTATTCACTGATGCACTTAATCATAATAAGAAAAGTTTTAATTAATCCAAAAATTCGGGTTATTACAATAGCCTTATCATGATTCACTTGATCTCCTTCCTCATTCTCAAAAGAAAGACTTTCATGAAAACCTTCATCACAGAGACCTTGTATTTTGAGATCATCAAAAACAACATGTACGAATTCCATAATAATGTTGGTTCTGAGATTATAGACTCTGTAAGCTTTCCCTGCTGCATATCCCACAAATATTGCTTCATCTGCCTTTGCTTCAAATTTCCCAAAATGCTCAACTTGATTTCTCAAAACAAAACACTTGCATCCAAAGACATGAAGAAAATCCAATAGTGGCTTCTTTCTTTTGAGTAGTTGATAAGGGGTCATTCCCTTGGCCTGATTAATCAAAGAAATATTTTGAGTGAAGCAAGCTGTGTTAACTGCCTCAGCCCAGAAATAAGTAGGTAACTTTGATTCATCTAGCATTGTCCTTGCAGCTTCAATAAGTGTTCTGTTTTTCCTTTCAACTACACCATTTTGCTGTGGTGTTCTTGCTGTTGAGAATTCATGCAAAATTCCATTTTCTTCACAGAACATCTTCATAGTTGAATTCTTGAATTCTGTCCCATTGTCACTCCTAATCCTTCTTACTTTGAAATCAGGATGATTGTTTACCATCTTGATGTGATTGATAATGATTTCACTTGCCTCATCTTTGGAGTGCAAAAAGAAAGTCCATGTAAATCTAGAAAAATCATCAACAATCACAAGACAGTATTTCTTCTTTGAAATGGACATGACATTTACAGGGCCAAATAGATCCATATGAAGCAGCTCAAGCTGTTGGACAATTGATGACTCTGTCTTGCTTTTGAATGATGCCTTCTTTTGTTTCCCTTTTTGACAGGCATCACACAAACCATCTTTGGAGAATTCCACCTGTGGAATTCCTCTAGCAAGATCTTTCCTTACCAAGTCATTCATAACTTTGAAATTCAGATGAGATAATTTCTTGTGCCATAGCCAACTTTCATCCTTGCTTGCCTTGCTGAAAAGACAAGTGATGGTGTCTGAACTTGTGCTACTAAAGTCAGCAATATACACATTCCCTCTTCTGAATCCAGTCATTACCACATTGTTGTCTCCTACCTTAGAAACAACACAGGCTTCTTTTGAAAAAGTAACTAAAAATCCTTTGTCACAAAGTTGGCTGATACTAAGCAAATTGTGCTTAAGACCATCCACCAATGCAACCTCATCAATGATGACATTTTCTTTTGAAATCAAGACATATCCCTTAGTGTAGCCTTTGCTGTCATCTCCAAAAGCAATACAAGGGCCAGCTCTTTCCTGAAACTTTGTGAGCAGGGTAGAATCACCAGTCATGTGTCTTGAACATCCACTATCCAAGTACCAAAGATTCCTTTTGTCTCCCTGCACACAATAAAATAAAATCAAGTTGATTTTGGTACCCAAGTTTCCTTGGGTCCTATTTTGTTAGCCTTTGATTTACCTTTTATATCATTTTTCACATTGGGCTCAGATTGATTTAAATCAACCTTTACCTTTTGTGTTGATTTATGAGGATTGCTCACATTTTCATTCACAGCATGCATAGTTGGAGGAACAAACATGTTATTCATATTCCATGGCATTTGTGGCACATTAAACATATTCATGTATGGATTAGGCACAAATGGCATGCTAGCATATGGATTCTGAAATTGTGCATATGGAGCAAACATGTTAGGCATAACAGGCATTGTAGGCATAGAACCATTCATTGCAGGCTTAGGCATTTTCACATTGGTAGACTTCTTAACAGATTTGCAGTTAGCAGATAAGTGACTAACACTACCACAATTAACACATGTCTTTCTAGGAGCATATTTATCAGGTGTGTAATTGTTATGTTTGTTAATCCCTACTTTGCCATTCCTGTTATTCTTTTTATTGCCCTTAGTCTCAACTTGAATTTTCTCTAACTTGTCTTTCAATTGCTTGTTAGACAAGTGACCTACATTTGCTCTTTCAACATGCTTATCAACTTTCTTTGATTTACTAGACTCACCTTGAACAAAGTTCTTGATGACAGGACCATACTTGTTATTAAGTCTAGTGAGTTCTTCTTTCCTTTTCTCTGTCAACGAAACAACCTGATCGGTTGATGGTTCATCTGTCAACGAAACTTTGCATTCCGTTGACATATCAACCTTCAACAAATGATCATTGTTGTTTGTTGACTCTGTTTCTGATTCTAAGGTTTCACCAGCATACCCTAGCTTCTCTTTGTTCTTTTTCCATGATTGCTCACAGAAAGATTCCATACCTTGAACATTAATGATGTTGGTAGCAACATTCCTGGAATCTTTCCATTTTGTAATCACACTTTGTTCTATTTCAAGTTGTGTTTTAAGAATCTCTTCCCTTTCTAACACTTTCTCAAGTTCCTTCTTAGCATCCCTACTAACACACCTCATTTTCTCAAACTCAATGAGCTGTGCTTCTAACATGGCATTTCTATCACTTAAGAGCATATTAGACTCTTTGATTCTTGAGTTCTCTTTGGTAAATGATTTAAGAGTAACACACAAATTATATAGTACAGTAGACATTTCATTTACTGCACTATCGCATTCCTCTTTAGAAAGCTCAGAAAGATTAGTAATTGTTACCTGATTGCTGGAGGAACTTGCTTCCTGCTCATGATTATTAGCCATTAGAGCCAAGTTGACATACTCAACATCATCATCAGAATCTTCACCATTACCAGCCCAATCATACTCCTGAGACATGAAAGCCTTTTCTTTTTGCTTGAGAAGTTCAAAGTATTTCTTTTTATAATCAACAGGCTCAAATTTGCTGTTGCCCTTCTCAACTTTGGGCTTTCTGCAATCTCCAGCAAAGTGACCAATCATTCCACAGTTGAAACATTTAGACTTAGACTTTTCAATCCAATTATTTTTCCTAGGTTGAAAGTCTCTCCTTGGTGGCCTTGCTTCTGAGTTTCTCTTGAATTTGAACTTAGAGAATTTCCTTGAAAGAAAAGCTATGTGTTCATCAATCTCATCTAAGTCATCCAAGTTGGCTGGTTCTGGTTCTTCTTCTTCTGTCATCTTGCCTTTACCCTTGCTAACATCACTCCTACAACTAGCTCGACTAGTTGTGGCTTTTGCAGTTTCTTCATTGTCATCTTCTGGTTGGTTCACAGATGCAATTAATGCAATAGATCCACCTTTATTTTGTACCTTCTCAATTTCTTCATCTTGCTCCATTTCCAACTCATATGTCTTTAAAGTTCCATAAAGCCTCTCAAGAGTGTAGTCTTTGTACTCCTGAGTGTTTCTCAGGGAAACAGTCATAGGCTTCCATTCTTTTGGAAGAGCTCTAAGAAATTTGAGGTTTGAATCCTTGGTTTGGTAGATTCTCCCATACAACTTTAATCCATTCAAAAGCTTTTGAAACCTACTAAACGTGTCATTTAGGGTTTCACCAGCTTTAAAATGAAAGTGCTCATACTGTTGTATAAGGAGTTGCATTTTGTTCTCCCTAACTTGCTCAGTTCCTTCACAGAGTGTTCTAACAGTGTCCCATACTTCTTTAGAGGTAGTACAGTTTATAACATTGTCGAACATCTCTTGCTCCAAACCATTAAACAGAATGTTCATGGTTCTTTTATCTTTATGGATTTCTGCAACATCTTCAATAGTCCATTCTGAGGCAGTTTTTGGAATTTCCACATCTGGAGCATCATCTGGCAGTCCAACTCTAGATTCAAACTTCATGGGAACGTGTGGACCTTTCTCAATGTAGTCTACATATCTCTCATCCATAGACATGAGATGTAGATGCATTTTTACTTTCCAGTGAAAGTAATTGTCCTTATCTAGAACTGGTATCTTTACACCTGCATCCTTCTTCACCATGGTTACTGTTTTGGCCTTGATCTTTAAACTTCTTGTATGTTAGAAGCTTGCTCTGATACCAATTGTTAATCCCAAATGACCTAACATAATTGTAGAAGGGGGGGGGGGGGGGGGGTTGAATACAATTCTAGATATTTCGAAACTTAAAACAAACTTTCAATAATAAAACTGTACTGAAATAAAAACACAAACAAATATAAAATTTCAGTTGGATGTTTTGAGGATCCAACTGAGATAATTTTATTGCGGAAATAATCTGTGTTACAAAAGTATCACAGCTGCTCAGTTCTTGATACAAAGTGAGAGTGCTCTTGAGAAAGCTAATACTAACTATTTTATCTCACTCACATCTGTATATAAAATGAACTGCTACACTTGGTTATATAACCCAAGTTTACAATGCTATTTTTGGCTACTCTAAAATAATATAAAGTAACTTTCAGTAGCTTGCTTTTCATCCCTTTTGTCCAATGGTCCTTGGAGATCTTGGTTTTTGTCTCCATGCTTATTATGATCACTCCCAAGAACCTAATTGGAAATTGGAATGTTTCCTTATTTCCAGTAACCATTTTGATGGCTTCCAATGCAAAGTACACTTCCACATCTCCTTTTGATCTGTCAGAAAACTGTCACTATCACTTTGTCAACTATTCAGAAAAGTGATAATGATTCGTTGATAGCAGTAAGATGTGTTTCGTTGATAG
Source organism: Heracleum sosnowskyi (assembly GCA_030848705.1). Lineage (NCBI taxonomy): Eukaryota > Viridiplantae > Streptophyta > Magnoliopsida > Apiales > Apiaceae > Heracleum > Heracleum sosnowskyi. The sequence goes on along the minus strand of CM061243.1, from coordinate 49,541,434 downwards.
CTTTACTCTTCATTCGTTGATGGTATAATCCTCGTTTCGTTGATAGAGTAATCTTCATTCCGTTGATAGAGTAATCTTCATACCGTTGACATGTCTTCACTTAGGCAAAATTACAAGGCATAATATATTTACAATTCACCAACCTATTTTGCCTATCTAGTACTTAGTCAACATGACTTAGAAAACCTATCTAATACCTACAACAAAATGCATATCAAACTATGAAGTATTGTACAATGCAATTGCTAAATCACTCGTTTCGTTGATGAGCTACCTGTCAACGAAAGCTGCAAAGCATACCATTCCGTTGACAGTTACAAAAATGACTTAATACAAAATCTACTAAGTGTTTTATAATTATCATCAAGAACAACATATTCTGAACAATCATGTGAATCCGATTTACGGTTTAGGAGAAACAAGTATTTTAGTAAAGGATGTTTCGCGAAACCAAACTATACCACTTAGCAAACTTTGAGGCAATGATCAAACCCCTTAAACGACTTATTAGAATGTGAAACTTTGTGCTAACATGCTAGGTGCGTTTAGGAAGACCCTCGAAAATATTTCGTGTTAAAAGGATTTGATCTCTATTTTATAAAAAAGCGTGAGCGAGCATGCGCGAGTGAAAGTTCTTAAAGAGTTAACTTGAAAATGAACTTGTTACTTGAGATAGTACGTACTTAGTGTCATAAAAGTATTAAGTGATTAATCTCAGATATTTTGACTATGTATAGATCGCCGGATCAACCCGAGGCACACTACCCCTACCTCACCACCAGGCAAGTTTTCGAAACCTATGCTTACTGTTGTTGTGATAATAAAATGCTTTCGTATATGATATGCAAATGAGAAGTATACATGTTTTATTCCCAAGTACATTGCGATATATAAATTGCATGCTTGTCTTCGAACTGCTATATATAGTGATACTTGAGGTTCCGATTTAATTATGGGTTTCTAAGCTAAATATGGGATATTAGTTAGAAGCCAGGTTTTTATAAATGCCCTAGGTAAAGGGCGTATGATTTATTCTTTAGGCCGGAAGTAGTAATATTTTCTGTATATGTTAAAGGTTATGTTCCGATAAAGATATCGGGTAATTATTATTCGATGATTGTTTATTTAATGAATATTATTTTGAATATTCATTTAATCATTATTTATTTACTGAATATTATTTTGAATATTCATTCAAAGTTTATTTAATTAATGAATATTATTTGGAATATTCATTTAATCATTATTTATTTAATGAATATTACTTTTGAATATTCATTTAAAGTTTATTTATTTAATAAATATTATCTGATTATTTATTAAATACTTTTAACACATTTTTTTAAAAATGAGTTATATTATTTAAAGTTTACCCTCGACCTTCAATACTTATGAAGGATATTCTAAGCTGTATTATTAATTATTTTAAATCAAGGGGAGGTTCCCAAACACTGTCTTTCCATTTAAATCTATCTTTCAAGAGGATTTAAATACTCGCTCAACTACCAAAAATACGGGGAACCTGATTTAAGTAACTGCTACTCATTTTAAACTCTCAACTCAAAACTGTCAGGGGACAGATATTTTCTCGGAGCAATTTAATTGCTGCAAGTCAAATGTTGTGTAACTACCTCAACGATCGAGGAGTAAATTGATGGAACAAGTCGATATCCATTAACAAGCAATAGCTTGGGAAATATTGGAGAATCTTCCTTTCCAACCTAGATATAACTACTTAGTGGAGTCGTATCAACAAGTATTACACTTGGGGAAAGGAGGACGATCTTTACGTTTCAGAGTCATGGATTTCATCCGAACTAGGAGTGCTGTAAGAGGTCCAATTGCGCCGACCCATCCATTTTATTGCCCCAAATGGGCCGAGAGATCCGGGAAGGCGGTAGACAATGTCAGGCTGTCGTGATTCTTTCATCTACATGTAGAAAACATATTTTTGTTGTACGACCTGCTACTGATCATAGTAAGGTTGGGACAACGGGCGCGGTAGCAACTCCGGTATTAGTTCATCATCCAATTTTGGATATTCCTGCAACATGTATTGGGGAGAAGAACCGATCATGTTGACAGGGGGTCGAAAAGTGTTCAAAGAAAATGAAGTTGCAATAAATCCTTGTAACTTCATCTTTTATTTAAGATTATATATGCATAAGTGGATTTTGGGTTACGGAAACATTATATTAATTTTCCTCGTAACTTCATCTTTTATGTTATACTAGTCTCTTATCCGTTTAAGGCATAACATGTGGTTACAAAAATATCTTTGAACTGCTATATACTGATGATCTGTCATAAATTATTTTGGTGGGCTCTATTGCTCACCCTTGCTTTATTTATTTATATCACAACAACAGCTAGAGCAGATGGCCCGCAACGTGCGCACTCAGCGCAAGCAGGTATCGGCCGTCAGAGATCTAGCCGCTGATGTCATAGTCGCCATAGCTGAGGTAGTAGTAACCAGTAGCCTAAGCTACAGCTTTTGTGTATCAAACTTATTTATATTTATGATTAATGTAAGCAACGGCAAGAACTACTAAGCGTACTCTGTAATCTTTTGGGTTTGTAATAACTTATAAATTGTGGATCCTATGACTAGATACTTATTCCAATTTCATCTCTGGGACTATAACTAGTTGTGTATGGTGTTGTTATTGCGGGGTCACAGTATGCAGTTTAATTGTTTTGATTCAAGTTCAAGTGTTATTCATGGGAATTGAGACCGTAACGACCGGATCCCCGACCCCGGATCTGGGGCTGTTACAGAAATGGTATCAGAGCGCGAGAGTTATAAACCCCAGAGATGATGCGACGTTACAATAATAAATTCACTAAGATAATAAGAACTCTTGCCAAGTTCGATTAAAACCCTTATGGGAACTTTAATATCATGATAGTAACATAGTCGTTATTGTGTAGGCGAGCGACATCTCTGACCCTGAGGCTTTCGAGAGACAGCATGATGAAGACTTGCTCCGGACTACAGATCCATACTATGAGGATTTTGAGGAGGAGGACCCGGAGGAGGTCCAGGCAGATGCGGACACCGAGGTTGTTGAGGATTCTGATGATGAGGATACAGAGGAGGACCAGACCCTAGCTGATACTGAGATTATGGAGGGGGATGCTGAGGACCAGACTCCACTTCCTACTGAGAGAGCCCCTACCCCTTCACCACTGCCTTTGAGCCCTTCCCCTGATGATTTTGAGGAGCTTACCCCTGATGTAACAGCCCCAAATCCGGGGTCGGGGATTTAGGGTAGTCACGATCCATGTACTCCTTGCCTTACCTGTATTACTCACACCATTCATAATTCACCTGCTCATGACCCCACAATATAAGTCTCACACACACACACACAGGTTAGAGTCTCAGAAACGACACACTACAACAACTGCGGAATAAATAATTTTTATTACAATACCCAAACGTCTTTTGAATCTGTTACTGATACAATTTCTAAGCATTGTTACATTACCAACTTAGCCTTCTGATGCTCACAATCCTCTCATACCATTCATGTCTATACATAAGTTGAATACCAAAAGCCGTAGCCTGATTCGATTGGTTCGTACTACTCCCGGGATCACTGCTAGAAACTGTTTATGGAAACGCCTTGTGAGGTGTGTGCCGTCCCATTGGCATCCTGCTTCGCTGCTATATAATATATATAAAATAATAGCAAGAGTGAGCGATAGCTCAGCAAGGTAATGAAAGTATGGCATAATTCTGCCCTTAATTCAACCCAGCAATAAAGCGGGTATAAGACAATAATTTGTCAAAATATCTCGATACTGAAATCATTTCCTTATCGGAATGTATTCCAAAAATAGTACCATTACTGTACTTCAAATATCATTTCAGAATACTCTGCAACTTTCGATATTCATACTATGAACAAAGTTCTAGTATAGTATAAAAGCTGAAATAATAAGATAACTCGGTATATCCTTTCCGTAAAATATCTGCTATATAAAATATAAGCAGACTATCAACATATACTTGAAAGATGAAGTTATAAGGAAAATTCAATATCATCTTTCATATCAAACATTTACCTCATATCATAATTTGGAAATAAATACAATGTAAAATATTTCCAATCCATTTCTAAGCTCATCTGGTTCCATATATCTTTTTCGTAAAATCATATGCTTTCTTATAAACTCATATGCTTGTATAAACTTGAATAAGCTTGCGTAAACTTTCTTTCTCTGAAAAATTGCATAAAACATTTTCTTCCATGGATGACTTGCATAAAAGATGTTCTTTCATGGATAACTTGCATAAAACATTTTCTTCCATGGATGACTTGCATAAAACATGTTCTTTCATGGATAACTTGCATAAAACATTTTCTTCCATGGATGATGAACTGTAGTCGGAGATTCTAGGCGACAGGGATACCCCTGCGATGATCAGTCGCAAGGCGAATCCCCATTGCTGTTTTTCTACGTAGAAGGGAAAATAGACAGACGCTAACTGACCGACCTCCCCGCCTTCGGTTGTAGGGGGAAGAGCAGACCCGTTCATAGTCCGTCGGTCTGATACTCTTCTCTGGGTGGGAAAAACAGACCCGTTCATAGACCGTCGGTCTACGCGTAATTCCCTCCTCTTACCCTACGATCGGGCACATACTGATAATCTAAGGGAAAAACAGACCCGTTCATAGACCGTCGGTCTACGCGTAATTCCCTTAGGGGACAGGCGCCACTCAGTCCCTTACATATTCTCCGAGTTCAAGAAAATCCATAATTCTGAAACATAAAGTTCCTGTCCCTTTTTCCCTAGTATACGACTCCACAAAGTAGTCATATCTGGTTGGAAAGGAAAGTTCACCCATATTTCCCAAGCTGATGCTTGTTCCTGGATACAACTTATTCCATTGATCTTACTCCTCGAGTCTTGAGGAAGTAATCAAAATCATTTTGATGGTAGCATACAAAGCTGTTAAATGAATAGTTTCAAAAAGATTTAGGACCGGGCAGTCCAACATTAAAACTTGAGAAAGGTCCCCTGAGTCTTTGTAGTTTGAGCGAACATTTAAGCCTTTCCGAATATAGACTTAAAAGAGAAATAGATTTGGGAACCTTATCTAATTATGTTTATAATTGTCTGAATAAAACTTTATTAGTTATCTAGGGTTAAAGAATAGTTTTCACAAAATACTTCCTTAAGAAGTAGGGCTTTAAATAATTAATGAAAACTATATTTAATAAAGAATATTTATATAGAAGTAATTCCCAAATACTTCCTTAAGAAAATAATGGATAATAGTATAATAATATAACCCTAGATAACAACTGATACCATTCCCGGTCTGCAGTATAAATACGAAGTATATACCCCTTATTGAGGGTTCTTCCTAACATATCGGCTTATAAATATTGCCATAACCATTGCTTATAAGTCCAACTTATACTTAGCATCATAAATATCGATTCGAAATCATGAACACATAGCATATATCCCAATATCTTATATTTATCACAACAACAGTTTACAGAGGTATAGGTTTGAAAACTTGCATCTATTGTATGCATACCTCAGAATATGGTACTTTAAAATACAGCATGGAATGAGAAAGCTTGCATAAAACAAAATAGCGAATCCCGGTCTAGAGTCGAAACAATGAACATGCTCTTATCTATAGAGCTACAAGGTATACCGGTTCGTAAGTACATTATCTCAAAACTATACAACACTATACATGGCAAATACAGTGTTATATAACTAATACTTCAAAGTATGGATTTAGAAACTTGCCTGATGCTCGAGAAGTGATAGGGGTTCGCGACGATGCCGGACAATCTAGACAAAGTCAAAGCAAACGCACGATTAATCCCCTGGATAATCCACTTGTACTCAATGCTTAAACATGTAAGCGAAACACAACCAAGGAATTACTAGCTCGTTATAGGCTCATACTAAGTCCACGTTTAGTCGACAATTACTTAAGTCGTAGGTTTAGTCCGAAATCGATCCTCGAATACAAGTTATACTTAACCATTTTCAACATTGGTTTCTAAGTCATGTTCTTAGTGGTTTTCACTTGCGCGACCTCGGCTAAAACATTTTTATAAAATCGAACAATAATCTTTTTAATCCGAATCTTTTTCTTGAGCCTTCCTTACTGTCTCTACTATTATTCCTCAAAGTTTCACATTTTAATATGGCTTCTAAGTGGCCCAAATATAGCCTCAAAGTGACTGACCAGAGATGGGTTGTTCCTCCGAACGGCGTTTACTAAAACTCACTTTTCTCTTAAATCGTAAATCGGATTAACATGATTCTTGCGCTCACGTAAACTAGAAACAAGTCTCTACACACTCATGTTTATCATTTAACCAAAAGAGGCAGTTAAGTTTTCAGATTCTAGGCAGTTTATAGAGTTACCGAAAATCGGGCATTACGACGGCTTAAAATCGAATAATCCAATTTTGTCACAACATAACCAAGCCACACCGGGCATATCATACATCCAAAACCTCAACAAACAACCATCATACACCTCTAAGATCAGTGGCGAGGCTCAAATCCAACACCCATCATTTTACACATTTGAACAAAGCCAAACAATTACTAAATCACTTAATCATGATCTTAACTTACATGAACATCAAAACCACTTCAAAACTCATATAAAAAAAAAGGGGCAGAGGTTTATATACCTTCCTTGATGCTTCATATACACTTACAATGGTTTATAATCCTTCCTTGAGCTTTGAACAAACCTTATCAAGCTTAATCCTTAAGAAACAAAATCAAGAATCATGAAAAGTTACTATTCATTATCACTTTGTAAAATCCATATAAAATCAAAAAACAAGATTTTGGTTCTCAACTTTTTACCACACCTTCTTCTCTTCAAGGGCTTTCGTTTTAGTCCTATCTCATCACCAGGGGATGCTTGAAGCTCGACTTATTGGCTTTCTAAGGTGAGTGGTCGAAACTGGAAAAAGGCAGGACAGTTTCTGTTCTCCGACTTGGGGAAGGGATTTGACTAGGCTACACTCCTGTTTTGGCCTTGAAATTTTGATCGAATGTTACCCATGGAGTGGAGAAGCTGTGGTTAGAATTTGGTGATTTTAGGACAAGTAGATGTGGAGTTATGAATTATTCTCTCCTCCTTGTGCAAGCTGAGCCGAAAAATGGGGGGAGAGTTCTTCCTCTTCTTTTTCTTTTCTTGTCTTGGTTAACTAACAATAATGCTGATATTTTCTATAAAAGTGGTGAGTCATCACCCTTGGTGGTCTCTTCTCCCGACACTTGTCCAACATGCACTGGCTTGGATAAAGTAGCTTTACTGGTTCGTTTCCTTTCACATGGATGATCCAAATGTTGCATTCCTCGAATCAATCTTGTTACATGTTAATTCCATGTCTATATTTAATCCTGTAAATGTTGTCTTGTTCCTCTTGAAACGATTCGAAATATTTCCCAAAAAGAGCGAATAAAACTCTACGCAATTCTCGCAGTGAATAGTAACTATTCACTATTCGCTTCAACAATCGAATCCTTAAATTGACTTTAATAAAATAGTAAAATTCCAAAATATTAAATCCTCAAATCCTCAATTTTAATATCTCATTTCTTGAATATAATAATATATAATTCGCTGCCCGGTCAAATACTACACCAAAATAAAATTTGGAATTTCTGAATTCCGATCGTCTTTGCATTCACTTATTTACTCCGTAGATCACTAATATGACTTCGGAATATCCACAATACGTCTCGTACATAGGTGGCATGAAAATTTTTCTTAACCCTCAAAATCACTATTCATCCACCAAATTCACTATTCACTGATGTACTTAATCATAATAAGAAAAGTTTTAAATTTTTCCAAAAATTCGGGTTATTATAGTCTCCCCTCCTTAAAAGGATTCCGTCCCGGAATCAGCTTAGGAATGACTGGGGGTACTTCTCTCCCATTGCACTTTCTAACTCCCAGGTGGATTCTTCCACTTCTTGATTTTCCACAAACCTCTCACTAGCTTGGCAACCTCGTCACTGAGCACTTGCTCTTATCTATCCGTGATTTCCACAGGTTGTTCTTTGTAAATCAGACCAGGTTGTATATCTACCTGCTCGTACTCTACATATGTCGGGCATCTATAGTATACTGACGTAGCATTGACACATGAACCCCGTTATGACCATTCTACAAGTTTGGGGGGGGGGGGGGGTAAGGCTGGCTCGTAGGCCACCTTCCTGACGCGTCTTAAAATCTCAGATGACCCAATGAATCTCGGGCTCAACTTCCCTTTCTTTCCAAACCTCATTAATTCCTTCCATGAGGATATCTTTTAGCATCACGAATCTCTAACCTCACATTCTCTATCTTGTTTGTACAGAAAATACACCAACATAAACTTGCTTGTCATCCATCAACATGCCAATTAGCTTATCGATAGCAGTACTATCTCTATACTCGCGGGCTTAGTCCGCATACTTTCTTTGTCTGTCTTGGTTGTCACTAGCCGCTTGTTGGTGAAATCTTTTGTCTTTCTAGTTTGTTGGACTAACTTGGGTTTTGTGTAAAATCTCATCCTTTCATCTCTGTCTCATTTTAATTAAGGGTATCGGCCACCACATTGGCCTTCCCCGGATGGTAGTGTATCTTACAGTCATAATCCTAGGTCAATTCTAGCCATTTCTCCATTTCATGTTATCTACTATAACGGATAACTCAAAGCCAATTCATTACATTCCATAAAATTTGTGGGTGCATTAGTCAACCCAAAATAACCTCGCTGAAAACTCGAAGTGTCTATTCCTAGTACGAATCGCAGTCTTGGGTATATCCTCGAATTTAACTTCCAACTGGTAATATCCAGTTCTTAAATAGATTTGGAAATACACAGCGTTCTTCCGCTGATCAAACAATCATTTACAAGGGTACCTATTCTCCATGTCGAACTCATACAACTCTCGAGGTTCGATACATAATTTTGTGCTAACATCTTTCTCTCTTACAACAACACCGGGCTCTCCATGGTGGTACACTGGGTCTTATCATACCCCTGTACAACAACTCTTGTAACTGAGTCACTAACTCTTTCATTCCCACTATACCCTGAATACTCGGTATTCATTCTCATGTCATCCAAATCGATATCTGGTAGCTCATTAAAACCTTGTACAATCTCTCAAAACCATTGTAGTTCCCTTTATACTTGGTATCTCTTTTCTTGGCGTCAACCATAAGAGCTAATTAAGCCTCGTATTTCTGACGTAATAGTTTCTTAGTCTGAACTATATTCAAGATTCTCTAAATCTGCCTCCATCCTTTAATTATTACTCTTTTTCTTTGTAATCAATAGGCTCCATTGGGTGTCAACCAACCCCTCCTTATTATCATATCAACTTCTCCCAACTTGAAAGGAATCAGGTCTATCAAAAGTGTCGACCTCATATTTCTAGTTCACAACCTGGATGTACCAGTCTTATGGGAAAATCCCTTGAATGGCTATTTCTACTTGTAATTATTCCCTTAGAAGCTCGACCTTAAGGTTTAATTGTCATGCAACTTCTTGATATACAACGATACATTAGCTCTGTCTAAATAGTATAGAAGGGCACCTGCTATTTAAAGGTCCTGACAGTGGGCTGCTTGTTGGAGGTAGCCCTGGTTGGAACCTACTGGTTTTCTTTTATTCGGTGTTCACAAACTCCGGAACAACCTCGATAATTCGGAAAACTTGGCATCATACTCGGTCACAGTCATGGTTTCTTGTTTTAACTCTTTAACGTTCATTTTCATCCGGGTCTCCATATATTTCCGAGAATTATTCCTCTAGAACCACACATGCGGCACCTCTCCCAAGTCACAATACCAGCTCCCTCTGACTCCATCGTCAGTACTTATCTTGCTAACCCAGAGGTAGTGTCCATTCGTAAACAACTCCTCCAAAATCTCAATCTCACTATAGGGCATCTATCTAATCACCGTTGTCACTGGAGTTCACGACACATCGCTATTTCTTTCACATATATCGATTGACACGCTTTCCATTATCATAATATCCTTGGGAGAATAAACCAATTTCATTGATATGTCACTAACATTCTATTCGTCTTAGGGATTCGCTCTTGTCATAGGCGATTTCGTTACGAATCTAATTCCTATCAGCGAATTTTGACTTATTTGACCTGATTGGCCTCCCCTTAGAATTCAATGAGGATAACAAAAATCATGGGGTCTTGAAAAGACAGCTCCCTATCAAGGAAAATGTCACACACTGATTATGAGTTTTAAGGTAACCTTATTGGAGGTAAAAGAATTTACTGAGAGATCGACATGATCATAAGAACTCAACGTTGTGTGCCTCGATTGAGACATTACTAAAGGTAATTAGCCTTCTTGTATTTCACAACTTACAAGTGATGGCGTCCCATCAGACTTCTATCACACAGACAGATAGTCCTTGTAGCCCCTATAAATATAGGGTTGTTCGTCTCAGTGGAAGTTGAAAAGTATGAAAACAATTTGAGGTCAATTTAATGATTATTGCCTTTCGACAATATTTCTCAAAGGAATACCTTGGATTAAAATTGAACATATTCCAAAGGTGCGATTTACAAGAAAAGGATAGCCGTAAAGATACTGGTATTCAACAAACAAGTGGTGATGTATCACCATAGGGTCATTCATTATTTGAAGAAAAGTGAAAGCTTAAATAACATCATTTGACAGGGCTTCGAAAGCCTGAAAGTAGGCATTGTGACAGCCTCTGGAACAAGTGAAACTCAATATGGTTTAGCACAAGTGTTATAAAACATCTTTGAAGAGGGAATATACCCTTTATCAGAATTCTTTCCTGGAGAGAGGTCAAGATAGATCATAGATTGGGGAGGTACCCCACATAATTTGCAAATGGGGAGGGTACTACCAAGGTCTCTACGAATGCCTTTTATGTCGGCTCCTCTAACGGATAATCGTTCGATTCTAAAGCTTTTCTTCTTCAGGCACACCCTAAGGTGCTCGATACTTACGTCATTGTCGACTTATAATAGTCGTTAAGAATTCAACCATCAACATTTGCAATCGCAGGGAATTCTATTCGACTAGGCGCAAACATCTCAAGTAAGCGTTCTGTTCTATAAGAAGACTTCGATACCGTTGTTGCCCATAGCAATGACAATTCCTCATGTTGACTGGGCGGTACTCCGGAAGATCGTTAGAATCTACAGGCTTAAATCCGGTCTCTATTTCAATCATCCTTATACCCAATATTCCTTCTCCCATATCAATCCCGTGCGCTACATAAGCTTAACACTTTTGGCACAATAGCCTTTTCATTTAAGTCAATCCCGGAACTTCTCAGTCCGTCTTGGTCCTTAAATATATTTCGCCTTTACCGTCCAATCTCAACTTCATCACTTTATCTCTACAATCAATTATAGCAATCAGGGTCTGTCCACCAACCCATATAACGGCTATCTTACCCAATCCACAGGGTTCGCTCAAATTTCCACTCTCTTTGGTGACATCCTCTGGTAATCAGAAAGACAAGGTTTGCCAAAATTTGCTGAATTTGTTTCCAAAATCAGGGAAATTTGATCAATCTATTTACCTACTAGTAATGCTCGGATCTGATTTCCGACCTTTCTGTTCTATCCTCATAATTCCTTCCTGGTTTCCTGTGGGTGGTAAATCTCGTTCTCGATTTCGTCTTAGCGTGCTTGTCTTACAATAAAATTTGCATGGTACATATACCCAAAATTTTCCTTGAGATAATAAAATCCCTCAACGATGTAATAGACACTCTTTCCAGTGGAATCGCTGGTCGTGGGGGATTGAAACCTCATAGCCAAAGCAATTCCTTACACTAGTCTAGGCAACTAAGTACCCCTGATCGTTCGTGAAAATCTGAACATCTTGGTTCTTACGTATGCCGCCTCCTTATGGGCAACTATAACCGACTACGAGTAACAGGTTTCGTTCAAGTCGAATCAATCCACTGATACTGTCTATACTGCCTCTACCTCTTCTGCTTTGGAGACTCTACTCCATTTTCTTTGTCATACCTCTTGATGAATCATGAACGATCCTAAACTCTCGTATCGGCACTTATTTGACCTCCGAAGGTTCGTTCGGTCCTATCGTACGACCTCAAGTAACATACTACATATTTATCAATCGGCACATTTTCTACAAGATTCTTCTCTTGACCCACCATGGGGTCTTCCTCTAGATCCTCCTATGGATCTTCCTTTATCGGGTCTCCGTCCATTTCAAGGAACGCATCATCAATTGCCTACTCGAAGGCCTCGGGATCTGGTATCTCGGAGTCCCATCCATCTATAACTCATACGAATCGAGGTGACTAACCATGAAGTCCTAAGTACGGTTTCCTAAAAGAAGTCCCCTCTCGGGATTCATCTTAAACAGTCAGGGTCATGTCCACTAACCCGACTACGAACTCAATTTGCGCTCTAGATGTTCTTATCATTATTAAGGGTATTGTAAGACTCGATCTCCTATCGTTTCTGAGGACTGTAACCTAATGCTCTGATACCATCTCTGTAACAGCCCCAAATCCGGGGTCGGGGATTTAGGGTAGTCACGATCCATGTACTCCTTGCCTTACCTGTATTACTCACACCATTCATAATTCACCTGCTCATGACCCCACAATATAAGTCTCACACACACACACAGGTTAGAGTCTCAGAAACGACACAGTACAACAACTGCGGAATAAATAATTTTTATTACAATACCCAAACGTCTTTTGAATCTGTTACTGATACAATTTCTAAGCATTGTTACATTACCAACTTAGCCTTCTGATGCTCACAATCCTCTTATACCATTCATGTCTATACATAAGTTGAATACCAAAAGCCGTAGCCTGATTCGATTGGTTCGTACTACTCCCGGGATCACTGCTAGAAACTGTTTATGGAAACGCCTTGCGAGGTGTGTGCCGTCCCATTGGCATCCTGCTTCGCTGCTATATAATATATATAAAATAATAGCAAGAGTGAGCGATAGCTCAGCAAGGTAATGAAAGTATGGCATAATTCTGCCCTTAATTCAACCCAGAAATAAAGCGGGTATAAGACAATAATTTGTCAAAATATCTCGATACTGAAATCATTTCCTTATCGGAATGTATTCCAAAAATAGTACCATTACTGTACTTCAAATATCATTTCAGAATACTCTGCAACTTTCGATATTCATACTATGAACAAAGTTCTAGTATAGTATAAAAGCTGAAATAATAAGATAACTCGGTATATCCTTTCCGTAAAATATCTACTATATAAAATATAAGCAGACTAGCAACATATACTTGAAAGATGAAGTTATAAGGAAAATTCAATATCATCTTTCATATCAAACATTTACCTCATATCATAATTTGGAAATAAATACAATGTAAAATATTTCCAATCCATTTCTAAGCTCATCTGGTTCCATATATCTTTTTCGTAAAATCATATGCTTTCTTATAAACTCATATTCTTGTATAAACTTGAATAAGCTTGCGTAAACTTTCTTTCTCTGAAAACTTGCATAAAACATTTTCTTCCATGGATGACTTGCATAAAACATGTTCTTTCATGGATAACTTGCATAAAACATTTTCTTCCATGGATGACTTGCATAAAACATGTTCTTTCATGGATAACTTGCATAAAACATTTTCTTCCATGGATGATGAACTGTAGTCGGAGATTCTAGGCGACAGGGATACCCCTGCGATGATCAGTCGCAAGGCGAATCCCCACTGCTGTTTTTCTACGTAGAAGGGAAAATAGACAGACGCTAACTGACCTACCTCCCCGCCTTCGGTTGTAGGGGGAAGAGCAGACTTGTTCATAGTCCGTCGGTCTGATACTCTTCTCTGGGTGGGAAAAACAGACCCGTTCATAGATCGTCGGTCTACGCGTAATTCCCTCCTCTTACCCTATGGTCGGGCACATACTGATAATCTAAGGGAAAAACAGACCCGTTCATAGACCGTCAGTCTACGCGTAATTCCCTTAGGGGACAGGCGCCACTCAGTCCCTTACATATTCTCCGAGTTCAAGAAAATCCATAATTCTGAAACATAAAGTTCCTTTCCCTTTTCCCTAGTATACGACTCCACAAAGTAGTCATATCTGGTTGGAAAGGAAAGTTCACCCATATTTCCCAAGCTGATGCTTGTTCCTGGATACAACTTATTCCACTGATCTTACTCCTCGAGTCTTGAGGAAGTAATCAAAATCATTTTGATGGTAGCATACAAAGTTGTTAAATGAATAGTTTCAAAAAGATTTAGGACCGGGCAGTCCAACATTAAAACTTGAGAAAGGTCCCCTGAGTCTTTGTAGTTTGAGCGAACATTTAAGCCTTTCCGAATATAGACTTAAAAGGGAAATAGATTTGGGAACCTTATCTAATTATGTTTATAATTGTCTGAATAAAACTTTATTAGTTATCTAGGGTTAAAGAATAGTTTTCACAAAATACTTCCTTAAGAAGTAGGGCTTTAAATAATTAATGAAAACTATATTTAATAAAGAATATTTATTTAGAAGTAATTCCCAAATACTTCCTTAAGAAAATAATGGATAATAGTATAATAATATAACCCTAGATAAAAACTGATACCATTCCCGGTCTGTAGTATAAATACGAAGTATATACCCCTTACTGAGGGTTCTTCCTAACATATCGGCTTATAATAACCATTGCTTATAAGTCCAACTTATACTTAGCATCATAAATATCGATTCGAAATCATGAATACATAGCATATATCCCAATATCTTATATTTATCACAACAACAGTTTACAGAGGTATAGGTTTGAAAACTTGCATCTATTATATGCATACCTCATAATATGGTACTTTAAAATACAGTGTTAGGAATATGTTGTTCTTGATGATAAACATAAAACACTTAGTAGAATTTGTGTAAAGTCATTTTTGTAACTGTCAACGAAATGGCATGCTTTGCAGCATTCCGTTACCAGGAAGCTCATCAACGAAATGAGTGTTGTAGCAATTGCATTGTACAATACTTCTCAGTATGATAGGCATTCTGTTATATGTTTTAGATAGGTTTTCTAAGTCATGTTGACTAAGTACTAGATAGGCAAAATAGGTTGGTTAATTGTAAATATGTTATGCCTTGTAATTTTGACTAAGTGAAGACATGTCAACGGTATGAAGATTACTCTGTCAACGGTATGGAGTTTACCCGTCAACGAAACGAGGGAAACACCATCAACGGAATGAAGAATGAAGCTATCAACGAAACACATCTCCTTGCTATCAACGAATCAATGTTGCTTTTTGAACAGTTGACAAAGTGATAGTGACAGTTTACTGAACAGATCTAAAAGGAGATATGGAAGTGTACTTTGCATTGGAAGCCATCAAAGTGGATACTGGAAATAAGGAAACATTCCAATTTCCAATAAGGCTCTTGGAAATGATTATAATGAACATGAAGACAAAAGCAAAGATCTCCAAGGACCATTAGACAAAAGGAATGAAAAGCAAGCTACTGATGGTTACTACTATTATTCTTTAGTTTAACCAAACGTAGAATTGTAAACTTGGGATTATATAACCAAGTGTAGCAGTTACTTTAAAAAGAAGAGAAGAAACACAAATAGATTGTATTAGCTATTTTTGAGAGCAATTCTTCTCTACAACCTTGTAACTGAGCAGCTGTGTACTTCTGTATCACAGATTATTTCCGCAATAAAAAAAAACACTTCAGTTGGATCATCAAACAATCCAACTGAATTATTTATATCTTGTGTTTTTATTTATTCAGTTCAGCTTTATTTTATAAAGTGTTTAGTTTCAAGAAAATATCAAGAATTGTATTCAACCCCCCCTTCTACAATTCTGTTAGGTCATTTGGGAATAACAATTGGTATCAGAGCGAGCTTCTAACATACAAGAAGTTTAAAGATCAAGACCAAAAACAGAAACCATGGTGAAGAAGGATGCAGGTGTGAAGATACCAGTTCTTGATAAAGACAATTACTTTCACTGGAAAGTAAAGATGCATTTACATCTCATGTCTATGGATGAGAGGTATGTAGACTGCATTGAGAAAGGTCCACACGTTCCCATGAAGCTTGATTCTAGAGTTGGACTGCCAGATGATGCACCTGATGTAGAGATTCCAAAAACTGTCTCAGAATGGACTGTTGAAGATATTGCAGAAGTCCATAAAGACAAAAGGACCATGAACATTCTGTTTAATGGTTTGGAGCAAGAGATGTTTGACAATGTTATCAACTGTACAACCTCTAAGGAAGTATGGGATACTGTTAGAACTCTCTGTGAAGGAACTGAGCAAGTCAGGGAAAATAAAATGCAACTCCTTATACAACAATATGAGCATTTTCATTTTAAAGCTGGTGAAACCCTAAATGACACGTTTAGTAGGTTTCAAAAGCTTTTGAATGGATTAAAGTTGTATGGGAGGATCTATCAAACCAAGGATTCAAACCTTAAATTTCTTAGAGCTCTTCCAAAAGAATGGAAGCCTATGACTGTTTCTCTCAGAAACACTCAAGAGTACAAAGACTACACTCTTGAAAGGCTTTATGGAACCTTGAAGACTTATGAGCTGGAAATGGAGCAAGATGAGGAAATTGAAAAGGTACAAAAGAAGGGTGGATCTATTGCATTGATTGCATCTGTGAACCAACTTGAAGATGACAATAAAGAAGCTGCAAAGGCCACAACTAGTCGATCTAGTTGTAGGAGTGATGTTAGCAAGGGTAAAGACAAGATGACAGAAGAAGAAGAATCAGAACCAGCCAATTTGGAGGACTTAGATGAGATTGATGAACACATTGCTTTTCTGTCTAGAAAATTCTCTAAGTTCAAGTTCAAAAGAAACTCAGAAGCAAGGCCACCAAGAAGAGACTTTCAACCTAGCAAAACAAACTGGATTGAAAAGTCTAAGTCAAAATGTTTCAATTGTGGAATGCTTGGTCACTTTGCTGGAGACTGCAGAAAGTCCAAGGTTGAGAAGGGCAACAGGAAATTTGAGCCTATTGATTATAAAAAGAAATACTTTGAACTTCTCAAACAAAAAGAAAAGGCTTTCATGTCTCAGGAGTATGATTGGGCTGGTAATGGTGAAGATTCTGATGATGATGTTGAGTATGTCAACTTGGCTCTTATGGCTGACAATCATGAGCAGGAAGCAAGTTCCTCAAGCAACCAGGTAACAATTACTAATCTTTCTGAGCTTTCTAAAGAGGAATGCGACAGTGCAGTAAATGAAATGTCTACTGTATTATATAATTTGCGTGTTACTCTTAAATCACTTACTAAAGAGAATTCTAGAATAAAAGAGACCAATCTGCTCTTAAGTGATAGGAATGCAATGTTAGAAGCACAGCTCATTGAATTTGAGAAAATGAGATGTGTTAGTAGGGATGCTAAGAAGGAACTTGAGAACGTGTTACAAAGGGAAGAAATTCTTAAAACACAACTTGAGATAGAACAAGGTGTGATTGCAAAATGGAAGGATGCCAGGAATGTTGCTGCCAACATAATTAATGTTCAAGGCGTGGAATCCTTCTGTGAGAAATCATGGAAAAGGAACAAAGAGAAGCTAGGGTATGTTGGTGAAACCTTAGAATCAGAAACTGAGTCAACAAACAACAAGGATCATTTGTTGAAGGTTGATATGTCAACGGAATGCAATGTTTCGTTGACAGATGAACCATCAACCGATCAGGCTGTTTCGTTGACAGAGAAAAGAAAGGATGAACTCACTAGACTTAATAACAAGTATGGTCCTGTCACCAAGAACTTTGTTCAAGGTGAGTCTAGTAAATCAAAGAAAGTTGAGAAGCCTGTTGAGAGAGCTAATGTAGGTAACTTGTCTAACAAGCAATTGAAAGACAAGTTAGAGAAAGTTCAGGTTGAGGCTAAGGGAAATAAAAAGAATAACAGAAATGGCAAGGTAGGGATTAACAAACACAACAATTACACACCTGATAAATATGCACCTAGAAAGACATGTGTCAATTGTGGAAGTGTTAATCATTTATCTACTAACTGCAAATCTGTTAAGAAATCTGCTAATGTGAAAATGCCCAAGCCTGCAATGAACAGTTCCATGCCTAAAATGCCTGTTATGCCTAACATGTTTGCTCCATATGCACAATTTCAGAATCCATATGCTAGCATGCCATTTGTGCCTAATCCTTACATGAATATGTTTAACATGCCACAAATGCCATGGAACATGAATAACATGATTGTTCCTCCAACTATGCATGCTATGAATGAAAATATGAGCAACCCTCAGAAATCAACACCAAGGGTAAAGATTGATTTGAATCAATCTGAGCCCAAAGTGAAAAATGGTACAAAAGGGAATGCAAAGGCTAACAAGACAGGACCCAAGGAAACTTGGGTACCAAAATCAACTTGATTTGGGTTTATTGTGTGCAGGGAGACAAAAGGAATCTTTGGTACTTGGATAGTGGTTGTTCAAGACACATGACTGGTGATTCTACCCTGCTCACAGAGTTTCAGGAAAGAGCTGGCCCTTGTATTGCTTTTGGAGATGACAGCAAAGGCTACACAAAGGGATATGGCTTGATTTCAAAAGATAATGTCATCATAGATGAGGTTGCATTGGTGGATGGTCTTAAGCACAACTTGCTTAGTATCAGCCAACTTTGTGACAAAGGATTTTTAGTTACTTTTTCAAAAGAAGCCTGTGTTGTTTCTAAAGGAGGAAACAACAATGTGGTAATGACTGGATTCAGAAGAGGGAATGTGTACATTGCTGACTTTAGTAGCACAAGTTCAGAAACCATCACCTGTCTTTTCAGCAAGGCAAGCAAAGATGAAAGTTGGTTATGGCACAAGAAATTATCCCATCTGAATTTCAAAGTTATGAATGATTTGGTGAGAAAGGATCTTGCTAGAGGAATTCCACAAGTGGAATTTTCCAAGGATGGTTTGTGTGATGCCTGTCAAAAAGGGAAACAGAAGAAGGCATCATTCAAAAGCAAGACAGAGTCATCAATTGTCCAGCAGCTTGAATTACTTCATATGGACCTATTTGGCCCTGTAAATGTTATGTCCATCTCAAAGAAGAAATACTGTCTTGTGATTGTTGATGATTTTTCTAGATTTACATGGACTTTCTTTTTGCACTCTAAAGATGAGGCAAGTGAAATCATTATCAA
The DNA here is from genome assembly GCA_030848705.1 of Heracleum sosnowskyi. Taxonomy (NCBI): domain Eukaryota; kingdom Viridiplantae; phylum Streptophyta; class Magnoliopsida; order Apiales; family Apiaceae; genus Heracleum; species Heracleum sosnowskyi. Next base: position 49,522,226 of record CM061243.1, on the reverse strand, counting down.
TCACATCAAGATGGTAAGCAATCATCCTGATTTCAAAGTAAGAAGGATTAGGAGTGACAATGGGACAGAATTCAAGAATTCAAGCATGAAGGTGTTCTGTGAAGAAAATGGTATTTTGCATGAGTTTTCAGCAGCAAGAACACCACAGCAAAATGGTGTAGTTGAAAGGAAAAACAGAACACTTATTGAAGCTGCAAGGACAATGCTAGATGAATCAAAGTTACCTACATATTTTTGGGCTGAGGCAGTTAACACAGCTTGCTTTACTCAAAATATTTCTTTGATTAATCAGGCCAAGGGAATGACCCCTTATCATCTACTCAAAAGAAAGAAGCCACTATTAGATTTTCTTCATGTCTTTGGATGCAAGTGCTTTGTTCTGAGAAATCAAGCTGAGCATTTGGGGAAATTTGAAGCAAAGGCAGATGAAGCAATATTTGTGGGATATGCAGCAGGGAAAGCTTACAGAGTCTATAATCTCAGAATCAACATTGTTATGGAATCTGTACATGTTGTTTTTGATGATCTCAAAATACAAGGTCTCTGTGATGAAGGTTTCCATGAAAGTCTCTCTTTTGAGAATGAGGAAGGAGAACAAGTGAATCATGATAAGGCTACTGAGAAACAGCCTAAAGTTGTTGTATCTAGCACAGATGAAAGCAGCAGTGAAGATGAAATTGCTGCATTAAGGTTAAAAAGGATAGCAGCTAGCAGACCAAATGGTCATTTCGTTGACAGTCATGATGGTGGATTCGTTGACAGTCAGAATGAGCGTTTCGTTGACAGCCAAAACGGTCATACCGTTGATAGTCATAGGAATGCTTCTAGAAGTGATCAATTAGGGACAACAAACTCAGGGGGAGTTTCTCAAGGACAAATATCCAATCAAGGCAATCATGATCATGAAGCTACGTCTTCAAGAGCAAATCTACCTCCCTCAAGGAAATGGACTAAAGATCATCCCTTTGAACTTATTATAGGGGATGTTTCTTCAAAAGTCCAAACTAGAAGAGCAACTCAAGAAGAATGTCTATATAGTAGCTTTCTGTCTCAAGATGAGCCAAAAAAAGTTGAGGATGCACTTCTAGATCCAGATTGGGTCTTAGCCATGCAAGAAGAGCTAAACCAATTTGAGAGAAACAATGTTTGGAAGCTGGTGCCCAGGCCTAATGACAGGAGTGTTATAGGCACAAAGTGGGTGTTCAGAAACAAGATGGATGAAAATGGCATAGTCACAAGGAACAAAGCTAGACTGGTTGCAAAAGGCTACTCACAGGAAGAGGGAATTGATTTTGATGAAACCTTTGCTCCTGTTGCAAGACTAGAAGCAATAAGGATTTTCCTAGCCTATGCAGCCCATGCCAATTTCAAAGTCTATCAAATGGATGTGAAGAGTGCTTTTCTGAATGGGGAATTGGAAGAGGAGGTGTATGTAAGTCAACCTCCTGGTTTTGAAGATGATGATTTTCCAGACTATGTGTACTTCCTTCTCAAAGCACTCTATGGTTTGAAACAAGCACCTAGAGCCTGGTATGACACTCTCTCACAGTTCCTCCTTGAGAATCATTTCACTAGAGGTACTGTAGACAAAACTCTTTTTCACAGGGTTGTAAATGGCTCTACTTTACTTGTTCAAATTTATGTAGATGATATAATCTTTGGGTCTACAGATGTGAAACTTTGTCAAAAGTTTGCCAAGCTTATGCAAAGTAAATATGAAATGAGCATGATGGGAGAATTAACTTACTTTCTTGGTCTTCAAGTAAAGCAAGTTAATGAAGGCATTTTCATTAGTCAAACAAAATACATTCATGATTTATTAAAGAAATTTAACCTAATGGAATGCTCTACTGCCAAAACTCCCATGCCTACTGCCACCAAACTTGAATTGAATACTAAGGAAAAATCTGTGGACATTTCAAGTTACAGAGGCATGGTAGGCTCACTTTTATATTTAACAGCTAGTAGACCTGATATTATGTTTGCTACATGTCTATGTGCTAGATTTCAGGCTGATCCTAGAGAATCCCATTTAGTTGCTATTAAAAGAATTTTCAGATATCTCAAAGGAACACCAAACCTTGGCATTTGGTATCCTAGAGAATCTGGTTTTGAACTAATTGGTTATTCAGATTCAGATTTTGCAGGATGTAAAATTGACAGGAAAAGTACAACTGGAACCTGTCAATTCCTAGGAAACAAGCTTGTGTCATGGTTCAGCAAGAAACAAAACTCAGTTTCTACCTCCACAGCTGAGGCTGAGTATATTGCAGCTGGAAGTTGTTGTGCACAGATTTTATGGATGAAAAATCAACTTCTTGATTATGGATTAAGAGTTGAGAAAATTCCTATTTTCTGTGACAACACTAGTGCCATTGCCATTACTGAAAATCCAGTGCAGCATTCAAGGACCAAGCACATTGACATCAAGTACCATTTCATTAGAGAACATGTTATGAATGGTACTGTGGAGTTACATTTTGTTCCAAGTGAACAACAACTTGCAGACATCTTTACCAAGCCACTTGATGAATCAACATTCTCAAGATTAGTAAGTGAGCTAGGTATGCTAAATTTCTCTTAATTATTTTTGAGATATTTGCAAGTTAAAATGCAGCCAGAAACTTGCTATGTTTTTCTGTGAATTAATTTTCTTAGGAAAAAGTGAAATTTTGTCTAAGTCAAAATTACTATGTCAACGAAACGAACCATTTCGTTGACAGTCTTAGCAGTTTTCTGGGTGTTTCGTTGATAGCTCTTTTATATCAACGAAACGCAGCTTTATCAACGAAATAAGACGGGACTTTAACCGCTCAATCCTGATTCGTTGATTTAGCGCTTTTAATCTGAACCGTTGTAATTTGACACGTCTTTTACCACGATCTATGCATACACCCCTGTAAGTATAAATCATGGTAATACTTTAAAAGTAACGGTTATATTTTTAAGCCAATCCAGTAATTTACATTTATTATTGGATTCATTTTCTGAGAATTTTTGGGGGAGTATTTAAGAAATTTTATTTTCATTATTTCTTTTTACCTGTTCTCAAAAATTCCAAAGGCTTTTTCTCTCTTCTTCTCTCTAACAAGCAATTCAGTTCGAAGCTTTCCTTTAATCAACAATGGCACCTATAGTCAAGCTTATGTCTGCTGGAGGGTTCATCTATGAGAAGAACAACTCCATCCCTTTTGTTGTCAAGGAAAACCCGAACAGCCTGTTCTTCAAAATGATGGATTTCATGAAGAATTGCAAGTTGAGCTATGCAATGTTTCACTCTACACCACTCTACAATGAGATAATCGAGGAAATTTGGACCTCATGTGAGTATAGTGGAACAAACTGCACACTACAATTCACCCTTCAAGGTAATGAGTACATAGTTAATTCTGATGTTTTGCAAGCATGTTTACATATTCCTGATAATAACTGTGATGCTTTGCCTACTAACACTGAAATAACTACCATGCTAAATTCTATAAACTACTCTTTGCCTACTGATAATCTGGGTAGAATAATTAGGAGAGGTTTGGTTAGGGAATACAGTTATTTAGCTGATGCATTCATTAAGGTCTTTTCTGGAAAGATTAGTAATTTTGATACATTAACTAACTCTATGTTAATTCTCCTAACCATGCTTCTAAATGATAGATATCACAACTTTAGCACCCAACTTATGTATGAAATTGGTGCTAAGTTGGGTGACAAAGCAAATAGGAAGAAAAATATCTATTATGCTAGGTTTCTGATGATGTTGGCTAACCATGTTAGTCCAGCACCATTAGTTATCTCTAACCCTAATGCCAGGTTTGAGTGCTTTGTGCAAGAAAAGAGAGTATTGACAGACATACTGAGGCTGAACCACAATGGTGATGTTCCAGTGGTGTATCTGCCAATCATTGAGGTAACTACTACTATCCCTGTTAGTGTAGCTAACACCTCTACTGTTTTACCTTCCAATGTTGCTATGGAGTCTGTAGCTGTGACCCAACAGGCTCCTGCCCTAGCAACAAAACCAAAATCAAAGAAATCCTCCAAGCCAACCTCAGGTGCTTCTCAAAAGGCACCTGTTGTAAAAACTACCACACAACCTAAGGGGAGTGAGTCTGGAGTTGTGAGAGGTGAGGGAAGGGGTGAACATCAAAGAAACCCCAAGGATAAGGAAGGACAGGTTAGTGTGTACCAGCCAAGCCCCATTGTGACTTCCCAACAAGGCACAATGAGTAACATGGATTTAAACACAAGTCTAATTGCATCCTCCCAAAAGGATGTGATTATTGAAACAAGCTCTCCTCCTAGAGCACAGTCCAAAAGGGTAAGGGACACTTCAAGCCCACAGTCTACATTTTCCCAATACCAAAGGAGAGTGAAGCAAAAGTCCAAGGGTACACAGGGTGCACACACACTGGAAGCAACACTTCCAGTTTCTCAAATTCAGTTTGATGTAACCCCTATCATTTCTCTGGGGTTACAGTCCCATTCTCTAAACATCAATCTTGAATTATCTCCATCAAATTCACCAACTCAATCTTTAGATGTGGACATGATCCATACATCTATTCCTGATTCTCCAACTCTAATCTTGGAGAAGCCCCACTCTGAAGCTGGTGGCCATCACTTGTTAAGTGATTTGTTGGGCCATCAACCAATTTTTCCTGAAGTTGCAAGGGGATCTGTGGACCAATCTTTAAAATCAATCACCACAGACTCTACTGTAATTTCTCATTCTCAAAGTGCTTTCTTGACTTCATCAACGAAACAGTCTATTTCGTTGACAAGTGTTTCTCCATCAACGGTATCCATACCGTTGACAGTTCAAACTACCATTCCGTTGATAGTTCACTCTGCACCTTTAATTGAAAATCAAGTTGTTCCCACAACTAGTGCAGATGATCTAGTGGTAGTTGAGACACTTCTAGGACTGAGAGGGAGTGAAACTGAGAGGCTGGCTTGCAGCCAGGCAAAAGGAGAGAATGTGAGTGAGAGGCTGGCTACTTCTTCCAGCCAGGCAAAAGGAGAGATTGAGAGTTCCACCTTAGAAGGTGAAGGTGAGGGTGTGAGAGGTGTGAGCCATGGGGAGCCCATGATGCAAGAACAGAGTAGAGAGAGAGAAGGGACTACAGGAGTAATAAGGATGGAAGCAGTCATTGCTAGTGAGTTAATGGAGGTCAGTGAGGGAGAAAGGGAACTTACTTTCCAAGAGGTTTATCAACAAACTCTGGATAGTATTTCCCTGGATCCTGAGACCTTTACTCATCCTGTGTCAGCCTATCAAGTTTTGGCTCAACAGGGCAATGTGGAGGCAGAGAGGTCACTACAACTAATTCACACAACTGCATCAATGCAAAGAGCAAAAGATGCCTTGACCAATCTACCTCCAGGGGCTGAAGCAAGTGGAGAATTTGATTTTTCTGATAATGAGGATAGCTTTGGTGACATTCTACAGGTGGCCACTACTGCACAGACTGGGACTTCTGTGGTGCCTCCCACACCAAACTGGCTTTCTCAAGATATGCATGGTAGATGCAATTTGGATGCTGCCATCACAAGGCAGTACAATGAAGCATATCTAGCTCATGAGTCTGCAGGAGCAAGGGACAAGAAATTCTACAAAGCCATCATGGATTCTCTGGAAATTCAAAGGCTACAAATGTTGCAGACAAGGATTGAGGCTACAGAAATCAAGGACTCAATTAGCAACCTTAGGGCTGCTACTGACAGGAGGCTAGATGAAAAGCTTCCTCTTCACACTGTCTCCAGGATGTCAAGGTTTTTCACCAAGGAACCTGAAGTGTCTTCATCTTTGAAAACTCTTTCCTCTAGAGTGGACAAAGTTGAGGCTACACTTAGTCACATGCAAAAGGAGCAGGAGAAGCAAACTCAGCTACTCACCCAGCTTCTGGCAGCTCAAGGGCTCCCTATCATCTCACTTGATGCTAACAAAAAGGGGGAGAAATCTAAGGAGCTAAACATTCAGATCACAAAGGTTATGGTCCCAGCCATCTCCTTACCAGAAGAGCCATTAGCAATGGGGGAGTTTGCAAAGAAGAAAAAGGACAGTATTGACCTGATCCAGGAAGCCTCTTTGAGGATGAAACTTGCAGAACAAATCAAGGATCACTGGTCAAATATTGAAGCAAAGGTCAAGAACCTAGCTGACACTAAAAAGGTATCATCTGTACAAGCTACTTCAATACCACCATCAACAAATGAAATGGTGACAGTGCAAGTGGAGCCACAATTCAGGAGTTCCTATGTCATGGAACCCCTTCAGCATGGAGTCCTTCAAGATTCAAGGAATGAGAAAGGACAAGCTTCATGTTTGAGGAATGTGGATGCAAGAGGGATATCTCCAGTATCTCCCATAAAACCCAAAGGCAAGAACATAGAAAGGATAGCCTATCCTCCACCAAAGCCAGATGAGTTCAAAGTCTTAGGGAAGCTGATCAAGGAGAGCAAAGAAAGCAATCATCCAAGCATAAGGAACAAGAGGGCACTCATCTACAGGGATAGCAAGGAAATCTACATTTGGGTTGGTCACCCAAATTTTGCTAAGGCCAAAGCTGAAGAAAGTGAAAGGGCAGCAATGCAAGCTCTTGCAGTTGCTCAATCACTTGAAGATGAAGAAGCCCTACAGGAAGAAAAGGCCAAGGATAAAGCTAAGGAAGCTGGAAAGAAGAAGAGAACAAGTCAGCCAAAGGCTAGAGCTAAGAGGAATCTGAACTTTGATGAAGATGATTCTCAAGAAACTGCTCAAGACTCTTCCACAACAAGTGCACATCAAATTCCTGGTGATCTACCTATTGAGGGAAAGTTGGCTTGTGATCCTGCACATCCTGTCAATTTTCATGATCAACCAATCATGCCAAAAGAGGAACCTTTTGAATTTGATGAAGCCTACTTTCCAAAGTTCCTGTTAGAGAAGGACCAACCAATGAAGACAAAGAAGAGGTCTGTCAAAGCAAAGCCTGTTCTTGTGAGAAAGCCACAATCTCAAAAACCCCCTGCAAACCCAGAGGACTGCATGTACATTGCTGACATCAGGGAAGAATCCAGTCTACATCTTGACTTAGACAACCTGGTGGAAGTAAGGGGAATTGCAGCTTCTCAAAAGTTGCCTGAAAGACTAGTGTTCATATTCAAGGGAGGTAGAGAACAAGTGTGGCCTCTCTACAGAATTTTAGGAGAAGACTATCAAACACTACTCTCAGTGTTTAGATGCTTGAAAAAGGACTTTGGTTTCACCAAAACAGCCAAGTCTGAGGTGGTCTCCAAAATCTGTCAGATAAAGGCTAGCTGGAACAAGCCTGAGGCTCTTCCCAGGATACTTAGAGTTCCCTCAACAGGAAAGAAAATCCATCTTCAACCTTATTGGATGATGGAGTTTAAGGACAAGGACAATTGCAGAAGATTCTTCAGAATGGAAGACCAGCTGGAGAAGGCATCTAATCAAACTCTAAAGCTGATGCAATCCAAGCTTGGTGATCAAGATGAAGAGGAGAAAATATTCTACAGAAGGCTACAGGTCCAGATTGAGGAAAACAACTCCAAGAGAGGGAAGAAGACTATGCCACAAAGAAGTCACAGATGAAACATTTGCTCAGACTAGAGGAGCACTTGTGGGCATTAGTCTTGTAAGTCTTGTATTTTGTCTATAAAGTTTTGAAGCTTAATACATTTTCTACTTTTGTAATTTATGATGTATCTGAGTGTTTTTGTTATCATCAAGTCTCTTGATTTATGGCTGTTATTCTATCAGTCATAAATTGGGGGAGATTGTTAGGAATATGTTGTTCTTGATGATAAACATAAAACACTTAGTAGAATTTGTGTAAAGTCATTTTTGTAACTGTCAACGAAATGGCATGCTTTGCAGCATTCCGTTGACAGGAAGCTCATCAACGAAATGAGTGTTGTAGCAATTGCATTGTACAATACTTCTCAGTATGATAGGCATTCTGTTATATGTTTTAGATAGGTTTTCTAAGTCATGTTGACTAAGTACTAGATAGGCAAAATAGGTTGGTTAATTGTAAATATGTTATGCCTTGTAATTTTGACTAAGTGAAGACATGTCAACGGTATGAAGATTACTCTGTCAACGGTATGGAGTTTACCCGTCAACGAAACGAGGGAAACACCATCAACGGAATGAAGAATGAAGCTATCAACGAAACACATCTCCTTGCTATCAACGAATCAATGTTGCTTTTTGAACAGTTGACAAAGTGATAGTGACAGTTTACTGAACAGATCTAAAAGGAGATATGGAAGTGTACTTTGCATTGGAAGCCATCAAAGTGGATACTGGAAATAAGGAAACATTCCAATTTCCAATAAGGCTCTTGGAAATGATTATAATGAACATGAAGACAAAAGCAAAGATCTCCAAGGACCATTAGACAAAAGGAATGAAAAGCAAGCTACTGATGGTTACTACTATTATTCTTTAGTTTAACCAAACGTAGAATTGTAAACTTGGGATTATATAACCAAGTGTAGCAGTTACTTTAAAAAGAAGAGAAGAAACACAAATAGATTGTATTAGCTATTTTTGAGAGCAATTCTTCTCTACAACCTTGTAACTGAGCAGCTGTGTACTTCTGTATCACAGATTATTTCCGCAATAAAAAAAAACACTTCAGTTGGATCATCAAACAATCCAACTGAATTATTTATATCTTGTGTTTTTATTTATTCAGTTCAGCTTTATTTTATAAAGTGTTTAGTTTCAAGAAAATATCAAGAATTGTATTCAACCCCCCCCTTCTACAATTCTGTTAGGTCATTTGGGAATAACATACAGCATGGAATGAGAAAGCTTGCATAATACAAAATAGCGACTCCCGGTCTAGAGTTGAAACAATGAACATGCTCTTATCTATAGAGCTACAAGGTATACCGGTTCGTAAGTACATTATCTCAAAACTATACAACACTATACATGGCAAAGACAGTGTTATATAATTAATACTTCAAAGTATGGATTTAGAAACTTGCCTGATGCTCGAGAAGTGATAGGGGTTCGCGATGATGCCGGACAATAATCTTTTTAATCCGAATCTTTTTCATGAGCCTTCCTTACTGTCTCTAGTATTATTCCTCAAAGTTTCACATTTTAATATGGCTTTTAAGTGGCCCAAATATAGCCTCAAAGTGACTGACCAGAGATGGGTTGTTCCTCCGAACGGCGTTTACTAAAACTCACTTTTCTCTTAAACCGTAAATCGGATTAACATGATTCTTGCGCACACGTAAAATAGAAACAAGGCGCACATGGTTAAGTTTACGGATTCTAGGCAGTTTATAGAGTTACCGAAAATCGAACATTACGACGGCTTAAAATCGAATAATCCAATTTTGTCACAACATAACCAAGCCACACCGGGCATATCATACATCCACAACCTCAACAAACAACCATCATACACCTCTAAGATCAGTGGCGAGGCTCAAATCCAACACCCATCATTTTACACATTTAAACAAAGCCAAACAATCACTAAATCACTTAATCATGATCTTAACTTACATGAACATCAAAATCACTTCAAAACTCATATAAACAAAAAGGGGCAGAGGTTTATATACCTTCTTTGATGCTTCATATACACTTACAATGGTTTATAATCCTTCATTGAGCTTTGAACAAACCTTATCAAGCTTAATCCTTAAGAAACAAAATCAAGAATCATGAAAAGTTACTATTCATCATCACTTTGTAAAATCCATATAAAATCGAAAAACAAGATTTTCGTTCTCAACTTTTTACCACACCTTCTTCTCTTCAAGGGCTTTCGTTTTAGTCCTATCTCATCACCAGGGGATGCTTGAAGCTCGACTTATTGGCTTTCTAAGGTGAGTGGTCGAAACTGGAAAAAGGCAGGACAGTTTCTGTTCTCCGACTTGGGGAAGGGATTTGACTAGGCTACACTCCTTTGTTGGCCATGCAATTTTGAGCGAATGTTACCCATGGAGGGTAGAAGCTATGGTTAAAATTTGGTGATTTTAGGACAAGTAGATGTGGAGTTATGAATTTGTCTCTCCTCCTTGTGCAAGCTGAGCCGAAAAATGGGGGGAGAGTTATTCCTCTTCTTTTTCTTTTCTTGTCTTGGTTAACTAACAATAATGCTGATATTTTGTATAAAAGTGGTGAGTCATCACCCTTGGTGGTCTCTTCTCCCGACACTTGTCCAACATGCACTGGCTTGGATAAAGTAGCTTTACTGGTTCGTTTCCTTTCACATGGATGATCCAAATGTTGCATTCCTCGAATCAATCTTGTTACATGTTACTTCCATGTCTATATTTAATCCTGTAAATGTTGTCTTGTTCCTCTTGAAACGATTCGAAATATTTCCCAAAAAGAGCGAATAAAACTCTACGCAATTCTCGCAGTGAATAGTAACTATTCACTATTCGCTTCAACAATCGAATCCTTAAATTGACTTTAATAAAATAATAAAATTCCAAAATATTAAATCCTCAAATCCTCAATTTAAATATCTCATTTCTTGAATATAATAATATATAATTCGCTGCCCGGTCAAATACTACACCAAAATAAAATTTGGAATTTCTGAATTCCGATCGTCTTTGCATTCACTTATTTACTCCGTAGATCACTAATATGACTTCGGAATATCCACACTACGTCTCGTACATAGGTGGCATGAAAATTTTTCTTAACCCTCAAAATCACTATTCATCCACCAAATTCACTATTCACTGATGTACTTAATCATAATAAGAAAAGTTTTAAATTTTTCCAAAAATTCGGGTTATTATACCTGAGCCACAGCAGACAGAGGCTGCACCACCAGCAGACCCGGCTACCCCACCTCATGTTCCGATAGAGGGAATACCATTGTTTGTGCATAACTGGACAGTGGGCAGAGTTCATTCAGAGTTGGTAGTGGCTGAGGCTAGACTAGCAGAGTCACGGATGCAGCTAGCAGCAAAGAGAGCTGCCAGGATTGTACGCCAGGGCGGCGGGAGATCTATGCCCCCTCGAGTTGCCCGGAGGGCGATGACTCGCATTGAGCTGAGGGCACGGATGAGGATTCGAGCTTTGCCTACTGATGGCGATGGCAGGGTATCCAGGATTGATGCTGAGGAGATTTTCCGAATGGCTATGGCGAGGGTGAGGGCATTGGGCCGAATTAGTGGCTGATTTCAGAGTTGGTGATGTAGTAGTCTAGTCTTCTAGTCACGTGCGGACATAGTAGCGCCGATTTTTGTGGGATTGTTCCATTGTATATAGTATCCCTTTTCTGACTAGAAGGATAGACCATGTATCTCAGTTTTGACTAGATGTTGTTAGGACGGTTGTACTTGTAAACTGTCGATGTTGACTCAGACTATGTATCTTTGGTACCATGTATATATTTGTTTCCTTTCGGTTGAATCCAGCCCTGTTGTGACGCGATCACAAGTTTATTATACTGTTGTCTGTACTATTATGATTAAATTGTGATAAAATATAGAACTGCGGGAGTCTACTTCCAATTAGGTAACGACTGTATCTGTAATCTAGTGAATGAGCCTAATGTGAATTTTCCAAAATTTCAGTAAGATGCCTCCACGAAGAATGAGAACTAGGGCTAACCCCCATAAATCTGAGGATCAAGAAAGACACAACCAAAATAGGGAAGACCCTGAAAATGAGGAAGAGATAGATGAAGATTATAATGAGCAGGACGACTCCCAGTATGGAGAGGCAGATGAATCCTTTTTCACTGCGGAATTTGAGGCTGAAGAAGAGGAAGTTGAAGAGGAATAAGGAATAGAGAACCAGGGTGGAGACCCCATGGGTCAGTTCATGAATCTACTCAGGCAAAATTTGGACCGTTATCCCCAACCACCCCAAGGAAACAACAACACAGTGGCAAACTATTTAAGGGCCTTAAAGTCACTCAAACCCCCAGAATTTCAGGGATCGGCTGACCCAGTAGAGGCAAGAGCCTGGGTAAAGGAAATGGAAAAGTCCTTTGAGATTTTAAGCATTGAGGAGGCACAGAAGACTGTTTTCGCCACTTACCTTCTGAAAGGAGAGGCCAACTATTGGTGGGAGGCCAAGAAGAACATGGAGATGGATGCTATCATAACTTGGGAAAGGTTCAAACAATTGTTTATAGAGAAGTATTTCCCAAGGTTTATGAAGACTCAAATGGAGCTCAAGTTTTTAGAACTGAAACAGAATAACCTAACAGTGGCTGATTATGAGGCAAAATTTACCGAGCTATCAAGGTTTGTGCCAGAGTTTGTAGATACCGAAGATAAGAAAGCTAATAGGTTTCAACAAGGGTTGAAGCAGTGGATTCAGAATCGCGTGGCAGTCTTGGAGATTTCAGACTATGCCACATTGGTGCAAAAGCCTTCAATCGTGGAAGCAGGGAGTGATCTGATGCAGAGGGAAAGAGAGAAAGGGGGGATAAAAAGGAAACATGCAAGTATGAGTGGAGGTTCTGCAGGAGGAAACCCCCAAAATAGGTCTAACTGCGGGGCAGTCTCCCTACCTGAAAGGAATATGGGGTACAAGCGACCCGTAAGCGCAAGCGTAAACCAGGGCGGAAACCCATCAGGAGTGTCCCACTCCCACCAATCTCGACCTCCACTACCAGTATGTACAAATTGTGGGAGGAAACATCCCGGTGTGTGCAACCAGAAACAGATAACCTGTTATAAGTGTGGACGAGGGGCCATTATGCTAACTTTTGTACCGCAGCTAACCCTAGCGTCAACAGAAACCCCACTTGTTTTCAGTGTGGACGTCAAGGTCATATGAAGAAGGATTGCCCCATGAACCGACCCGCAGCATCAGGGGCAAGAAAAGCTGCCTCCAACAAGCCACCAACTGCTAGGACTTTCAACATGACAGTGCAGGATGCGGTGAGGAACACAGATGTGATAGTAGGTACCTTTTCTCTGAATTCAGTTAGCGCAAATGTTTTATTTGATTCTGGAGCAACTAAATCTTTTATATCGAGGGATTTCGCGCATAAATTGAAACTTAAAGCCCAACCGTTAAGGGATTCCCTACAAGTAGAAGTAGCTAACCCCGAAATAGTCCCAGTTAATCAGATTCACCCTAACTGCAAATTGGAAATAGGGGAACAGCCTTTTTGTGTGGACTTGATTCCTTTTAAATTAGGAGAATTTGATGTCATTTTAGGGATGGATTGGTTGTCTCGCAATAACCCGTAGATAGACTGTAAAGGGAAAAAGGTTAGATTAAATACCCCAGGAAAGAAGGAAATAGTGTTTAAGGGAATGAAACAGACACGGAAGTTTCTAACCATGGCGCAAACCAAAAGATTGTTACGAAAGGGAAACGAGGCTTACTTAGCTTATGTTGTAGACACCCAGAGAGAGGTGCCCAATTTACAGGACATCCCAGTAGTCAATGAGTTTGAAGATGTGTTTCCACAAGATCTTCCAGGATTACCACCCGATAGGGTAATTGAGTTTGCTATTGAGTTAGCCCCGGGGACGACGCCAGTTTCGAAGGCCCCGTACCGGTTAGCCCCAGTAGAAATGAAAGAACTAGCTACCTAGTTATAAGAACTTTTGGAGAAGGGTATGATAAGATCTAGTGTGTCGCCGTGGGGGGCACCAGTGTTGTTTGTTAAGAAGAAAGATGGGAGTATGAGGTTATGCATCGACTACCGAGAGTTGAACAAGCTAACTATAAAGAATAAGTACCCATTACCCAGAGTAGATGATTTGTTCGACCAGCTAAAGGATGCTGTGTACTTCTCTAAAATTGACCTGAGAACCGGATATCACCAATTGAAGATTAAACCCGAAGATATCCCAAAGACTGCATTCCGTACCAGATATGGACATTATGAGTTCTTGGTGTTGTCGTTTGGATTGACCAATGCCCCAGCAGCTTTCATGGATTTGATGAATAGGGTGTTCAAGAAGTATTTGGACGAGTTCGTTATAGTTTTCATCGATGATATTCTTATCTACTCAAAGACAGAGGCAGAACATGCAGAACATTTGAGGATAGCCCTAGGAATACTCAGGAAGGAACAATTGTATGCCAAATTCGCAAAGTGAGAATTCTGGCGAAATGAGGTTCAGTTTTTAGGACACGTGATCAATAAGGAGGGAGTGTTGGTTGACCCCTCCAAGATACAAGCAGTTTCAAACTGGGAACGGCCAACCACACCAACAGAGGTAAGAAGTTTCATAGGATTAGCAGGTTATTATAGAAGATTTGTTAAGGATTTTGCGAAAATCGCAACCCCGTTAACCCGACTTACCCGTAAAACTGAGAAATTTGAATGGACGGAAAAGTGTGAGAATAGTTTCCAAGAGCTAAAGAAGAGATTGGTGACTGCCCCTGTGTTGGCATTGCCAGATGGAAAAGGAGATTTTGTGATTTACAGTGATGCTTCGCATAAGGGATTAGGGTGCGTGCTGATGCAGCACGGTAAGGTAATCGCGTATGCATCAAGACAATTGAAGGAATATGAGATTCGATATCCTACTCATGATCTAGAACTAGCAGCGGTAGTTTTCGCTTTAAAGATTTGGAGGCACTACTTGTATGGAGAGAAGTGCGAGATTTACACTGACCATAAGAGCCTCAAGTACATTTTTACCCAGAAGGAGCTCAACATGCGCCAGAGAAGATGGTTAGAGCTGATCAAGGATTATGACTGTGAAATTCTTTATCACCCAGGGAAAGCCAATGTGGTGGCTGACGCCCTTAGTAGGAAAGAGAGACTCAAGATGATAATGTCTTCAGAAGAGCTGATTAAAGAATTTGAAAAGATGGAAATAGAAGTGAAGGTAACCGGAGACGGTACCGAAAAGCTGTTTGAGATTTCACTATAGCCAGAGTTGTTAGAAAAGATCAGAAGATGTCAAGAAAGAATGATGAGTGAAGACAGACAGTCAATGACGACAGGAGAAGAGACCCACACTGTCAAGGATAATAAAGGAATAATGAGGCACACTTACCGAATTTGGGTTCCGAATGTTCGAGAACTAAAGGACGAGATTTTACACGAGAGTCACAGTTCAAGGTATTCAATTCACCCAGGAAGCACCAAGATGTATGGAGATTTGAAAGAATACTACTGGTGGCCTAACATGAAAAAGGACGTAGCAGAGTGGGTAAGCAGATGCTTGACCTGCCAACGAGTGAAAGCGGAACACCAAAGACCCAGTGGGATTTTATGACCCCTAGAGATTCCCGAATGGAAATGGGAACACCTAGCCATGGACTTAGTAGTAGGTTTACCAAGGACCAAGGCCAATCATGACACCATATGGGTAATCACAGATAGACTGACGAAGTCAGCTCACTTTCTTCCGATCAACGAAAGGTACACTGTCGACAGACTAGTGGATATTTACTTGAAAGAAATAGTGGTGCGACACGGAGTCCCAGTCGCCATAGTATCTGACCGAGATCCCAGATTTAACTCCAGATTTTGGAGATGCTTCCAAGAATGTGTAGGAACCCGGTTGAACATGAGTACTGCCTATCACCCGCAAACAGACGGACAAAGTGAAAGGACCATCCAAACACTAGAGGATATGTTAAGAGTCTGTGCTATAGACTTTAAAGGAAGTTGGGATGACCACCTACCACTGATTGAGTTTTCCTACAACAATAGTTTTCATGCAAGCATAGGAATGCCGCCTTACGAGGCCCTTTTTGGAAGAAGATGCCGATCTCCCTTGTATTGGGATGAAGTTGGAGAGCGAAAGATGCTTGGGCCCGAAGTGGTCCAACGGACTAAGGACATAGTAGATCTAATCAGAGGACGGCTTGTAGCAGCCCAAGATAGACAAAAGATGTGACGCCCTCCAAACCCGGGGTACAGATTTGAGGAGTCATCCGACCAACGGAATACTATTTAACACATGCATAATATATTTAAAGACACAAATACCCCTTGACCAAGACCGCATCCAGATTATGGCAATGAACACAAGCTACTACAATCTTTTATTAATACAATACCAGTTTTATCAGAGTTATTACATCACAACCAAAGTTCAAATCTAGACATCTAATCTAGAAAAGCAAAACAACAACTACCCTGCCAATGACAATGACACGAGGGGCTCTCCTGGCTGCTGGTGAACTATCGGTCACGCTATGTCGACTCATACTCTCGCTTCACTGGAATAGTGTTAGAAAACAACAAGCAAGAGTGAGCCAAAATTGCTCAGCAAACATCAATGAATCATTTCTATCACAGTTGTAAGGATATGAATTTATGATATCAGAATCAACAATATTTAGCTAACACATGCTTTGTATCAATAACAATGGAAGAACAAAATTAGAATTTGGCTTATACATTTTATTCAAATCAAAGGTTGTGCTGCTGGCCAGCCACGCATCAACCCCGGACTAGCTCATGTCATAGTCCTCTACTGGATCCTAGGCCAATTTGGGCCTTAAGTCATTCTGACCATGAATATGGCCCGACCAATTACTGATCCATTTTTAAAAACACATGCCAAATCTATAATAGGGTATAAACAATAACATGCTCAATAAGATAAACTGAATGTATAGTAATTGCAAAAGAGCTTCAACTGTTCAGTATCAAATGAAGATCGAGAAATAATCATGGAGTAATTTCAATGGTACGGTGTACTCATTCAATAAGGGAATCAATAATGGTAGTCGATAATCAATGACCGTAATCAATAGTCAAGATGGAAGTCAAATAATCAATGGTTGTCAATGATAATCAAATGATGATAAACAATAACAATAGGTGGTAAACAATAATCAAGTGAATTGGAAATAAGAGTTTCCGATGCAGATCAAATCAAAGAATCAAGAATCTCTAAGGAAATGGAATCAGTTGTCCAAATGCGGTTAAAGGATTGATAATTTGAATTGTTCTGGGGATAACGGTATTCAAGTAATCAAGACAATAATACATTTTTATCACAAGTAAAGGCACAGATACTTGCCTGGTCTAAGCTGCTGTCGGATCGACTCTGCTCACTCTACTTTTCCCTTTCCCTTGCTCCGGGAACTCGATTCTATAATTAAACAACTCATCACAATAAGTCTAACTATTCTCGTTCTACTCTCGACACTTATTCAACCAATAATCACATTTAAACAAGTAACCGGTTACGTATCGGACGTCCGGTATAATTTACGATATTTAAAACTCAGATATTTGCCCTAGTACGGGCATATACAGACTATAAAACACAACACACAATTAATATGAACCATATAGCACTTATAAACATTTTTAAAACATCATACGAAACTTATTTGAATTTTAGATAAGTCACGATTAATTTTTAAATCAAAAATCGGATTTTTAAATCCAATATAAACATTTAATGCAAAATAAATCAATTAATAAAATTAATTGACACTCTTTAAATACTCAAACTATTTTTAAATAAATAAATAGGCTTGAAAATAATTAAACTGAATTTTTAATTAATTAAATCCAATTAATAATTAATTTTTAAGAATTAATTGATTAAAAGAATTAACCAATTAATTAATTATTAATTAAAAATAATTAAAATAATTAAGTTTAATCAATTTTCGGATTTAAAATAATAAATATAATTTATCAGAATTTTTCTGATATTAAAATATATTTTTAAAATAAAAATATGAATTTTTAAAGTTTTTAAACTATTTTGGAATTAATTTTAAAAATAAAATCCAAAAACAGTTTTCAGAAAATGAATTAGGGTTTTGAAGATTGAAACCGGGTCGAAAATCGGGTAAACGGGTCGGGAAGAACAATTCCGGGTCGCCAAGAACAACCCACCGGATTCTGGGTTTTCCAGAATCCGGCCGGTCTCCGGCCGCCGGAATTCTTCGATTCCGTCCAAACATAAATCAAACCAGAGGGCTTTTGTTCGCCTTTTGAAGCCAAACAAAACCCACACATCAAAACATCTGTCTCTAGCCGGAATCGTGCCCAGAATCCGTTCAAAGAATTCTCCGGCGACGACCTCGGCCGGAAACCCGATCTACCTATTCCGTACATGAAACTCAAAGATTAATATACCAAAATGAAGCTTATAACTCACACAATAAAAGCCCTTTATCAAAAACAATGTCAGATCAATATCAAGAACGTACGAATTGAAAGAAGAAATCAGGTCAAAACCCGAAATCAAAACCCGTAAAAATTCGACTCAAACATGAAATTAAACTATGGATTCTTGCTAATTAGAACCCTAGGAACATGTTAGAAGCAACCAATTGAACGGAGAATCAACAGAATGAAAATCCCCAAATCGAATCAAGAACCCTAATTATAATTCGAAACTTGTAAAATCAATATAAAATCGAATACTTACCAGATGATGATGAGGTTGGAAGATTCTGAAACTAGATTTTTGGAGCTTTGATTTGAGTATAAGAACTTCAAATTTGGACTTCCATAACCCTTAGAACGAATTGATTGAAGATCAAGAACACAAAAATAATTTTTTGGGAATTTCGGATTTTATGAATAATTGCTGCAGATTTGCTATGAGTTATGAAGTCTGATTTGTCTTTTTATATTTCTGGAAAAATAATACCCCAAATAACATTTTTGGATCGATATTGATTCGTTAGATCGTTTAAAAACCCTAATTAGGTCAAAAACACGTTTTACGAAAAATAAGGGGTTAAAAAGGTTGATGATCATCCAAATTGATATATATCATTATATAACTAATGCTCAAGAATACTAGGGCTATAACAACTTCAATATTGATATAGAACGACAAATCCGTCCCCAGCAATTAGGGTTCGGAACGATTTTTTTCCTTTTTCGGATCAAAAATTGAAATTTATTTGCAGAATCAAATAGGTAGGGTTAAATAGAATCCCATAACCCTTTCGATAACGATTCGAATACGAAAGACAAAGAATTAAAAATGAATGTACGAAATTTCAACGGGGCCCTTGAATTATCAAAACGGCTCAAATTTGAAGAAAATTCCAAATGACGAAATTTTCGAAAGGGGCTTCCGACTCACCATTTAGCACATAATCACACACTAAATATCATATAATAATATTCCAATATTCCAAAATAAATATTTTAGATTAAATATATCATTTAATCAAATAATAAAATTCACGGATATTACAAAAGAAGTATGCTGATTTGGCCCGGAAGGACAAGGAATATGAAGTGGGAGACCTAGTGTTCTTAAAGGTATCTCCTTGGAAAGGTTTGATGAGGTTCAGAAGGAAAGGAAAACTGAGTCCCAGATACATTGGACCATTTGAGATCTTAAGACGTATTGGGAAATTAGCATATGAGCTAGCATTACCCCCAAACCTGCAACAAGTGCATAATGTGTTTCATGTTTCAATGCTGAGGAAATACAACCCGGATGCTAAGCACATAGTGGAATACGAGCGCGTAGACATGCAGCCAGACCTCACCTATGTGGAGCAACCTGTGGAAATCATAGATCAAAAGGAACAAGTGCTCCGGAACAAGGTCATCAAGTTAGTCAGAGTTTTGTGGCAAAACCATAATGTGGAAGAATCAACCTGGGAACTAGAAAGTGCTATGCTGGAAAAGTACCCCAATTTGTTTTCAAACTGATTCCGGGACGGAATCCTTTTAAGGAGGGGAGACTGTAATATCCCCAAATTTTGTACTTATTTAAGAACCATTGATCAATAGTAACTTTTGTTAAAGAACCACTGATGAATAATAACTTTTTCGTTTAGAAAAGTTTTCAGACCACCCTAAGTACGGGACGGTATAATGAACTTTCAAAGTCGTATTAGTGATCTTCGATGTAAATGAAGGAATGCAAAAGCTGTCAGAATTAGAAAAATAGCATTTTTTGTTTTCTCCAAAATTTCACCAATAACTGATGGATTAATCATTATTTAAAAATATTGGAGGATTTAAATTATCAATTCCATGGATATGGATTTAAGAAAAGAATTAGTGATGTCAAGAACATTTACGGTAAACTACTTCGATAGAACACTTAAGAAACCCTGCGAACATTCTACGAGGTTAAGCGGTGACGGAACAACGCGACACTTACAGGATTAAATATAGGCATGGAAGTAACATGTAACAAGATTAATCCAAGGAATGCAACAATTGTATCATCCACGTGAAAGGGAACAACTAGTAAAGCTGCTTTGCCACCATGATATCCCGTTGCTTGACATGTGTCCGATGATGAGGCAAAGAAAGCTATGAATCACCACACTAATACAAAATATCATTTTCTATCACAATCACCCAAGGAAGAAAAAGAAAATCCTCCCCACTTGAAGAACAAAGAACATTCGGCCCTCTTTTTACATCCAAGGGTATTTTTTTCAAGGATCATCTTCCACTCATCCATAAATCATGATGTTTGATTCTAAAGCTTCCATATTTCCAAATTAAGGTATTCTCTTAATCTTAGCATCATCCATTGAGGTTAATATATTCAAATCCTTGATTGAAGATGAGAGTGAATAGTGAAATGAATAGTAATATTTTGTGTTCTTGATTTTGTTCTTAAAGATTAAGCTTGTTAAGGATAGTTTAAAGCTCAAGGAAGGATTATAAGCTATTGTGGGTGTTTATAAAGCATCAAGGAAGGTATAACTCTTGAAACCCTTGGTTATAATTTGATTTATATGGTTAGTTTTAAGTGTAGATTAGTTAGTATGATCATAAGGATGAAAGATTGATGTTGATTTGAGGATGAATAGTAGATGTTGGTTTTGACTATAGTTGATGATGATTATGGATTAGTAATGATGTTGAGGAATTGACTTGATGTTTTGGTTGGATTGATCATGTAAAGTTTATGATTAAACTTTGGAATCATTAAAACATAGCCGTTATAATGCCCGATTTTCCTTAACCTTATTTTGTTTGTGATATTCGAACATAATAACTTCTGTCCAAGATCACCACTAAACATTATAGTGTAGGTCTTGTTTCAAAGTTCGTTTTGGTGCGAAGATCATGTGAATCCGATTTACGGTTTAGGAGAAACAAGTATTTTAGTAAAGGATGTTTCGCGAAACCAAACTATACCACTAAGCCAACTTTGAGGCAATGATCAAACCCCTTAAGCGACTTATTAGAATGTGAAACTTTGTGCTAACATGATAGGTGCGTTTAGGAAGACCCTCGAAAAGATTTCATGTTAAAAGGATTTGATCTCTATTTTATAAAAATGCGTGAGCGAGCATGCGCGAGTGAAAGTTCTTAAAGAGTTAACTTGAAAATGAACTTGTTACTTGAGATGGTACGTACTTAGTGTCATAAAAGTATTAAGTGATTAATCTCGGATATTTTGACTATGTATAGATCACCGGATCAACCCGAGGCACACTACCCCTACCTCACCACCAGTCAAGTTTTCGAAACCTATACTTACTGTTGTTGTGATAATAAAATGCTTTCGTATATGATATGCAAATGAGAAGTATACATATTTTATTCCCAAGTACATTGCGATATATAAATTGCATGCTTGTCTTCGAACTGCTATATATAGTGATACTTGAGGTTCCGATTTAATTATGGGCTTCTAAGCTAAATATGGGATATTAGTTAGAAGCCAGGTTTTTATAAATGCCCTAGGTAAAGGGCGTATGATTTATTCTTTTGGCCGGAAGTAGTAATATTTTCTGTATATGTTAAAGGTTATTTTCCGATAAAGATATCGGGTAATTATTATTCGATGATTGTTTATTTAATGAATATTATTTTGAATATTCATTTAATCATTATTTATTTAATGAATATTATTTTGAATATTCATTCAACGTTTATTTAATTAATGAATATTATTTGGAATATTCATTTAATCATTATTTATTTAATGAATATTACTTTTGAATATTCATTTAAAGTTTATTTATTTAATAAATATTATCTGATTATTTATTAAATACTTTTAACACATTTTTTTTAAAAATGAGTTATATTATTTAAAGTTTACCCTCAACCTTCAATACTTATGTAGGATATTCTAAGCTGTATTATTAATTATTTTAAATCAAGGGGAGGTTCCCAAACACTGTCTTTCCATTTAAATCTATCTTTTAAGAGGATTTAAATACTCGCTCAACTACCAAAAATATGGGGAACCTGATTTAAGTAACTGCTACTCATTTTAAACTCTTAACTCAAAACTGTCAGGGGACAGATATTTTCTCGGAACAATTTAATTGCTGCAAGTCAAATGTTGTGTAACTACCTCAACGATCGAGGAGTAAAATGATGGAACAAGTCGATATCCATTAACAAGCAATAGCTTGGGAAATATTGGAGAATCTTCCTTTCCAACCTAGATATAACTACTTAGTGGAGTCGTATCAACAAGTATTACACTTGGGGAAAGGAGGACGATCTTTACGTTTCAGAGTCATGGATTTCATCCGAACTAGGAGTGGTGTAAGAGGTCCAGTTGCGCCGACCCATCCATTTTATTGCCCCAAATGGGCCGGGAGATCCGGGAAGGCGGTAGACAATGTCAGGCTGTCGTGATTCTTCCATCTACATGTAGAAAACATATTTTTGTTGTACGACCTGCTACTGATCATAGTAAGGTTGGGACAACGGGCGCGGTAGCAACTCCGGTATTAGTTCATCATCCAATTTCTGATATTCCTGCAACATGTATTGGGGAGAAGAACCGATCATGTTGACAGGGGGTCGAAAAGTGTTCAAAGAAAATGAAGTTGCAATAAATCATTGTAACTTCATCTTTTATTTTATGAGTTATGACTCTGATAAAACCTTACTCAGATTATATATGCATAAGTGGATTTTGGGTTACGGAAACATTATATTAATTTTCCTCGTAACTTCATCTTTTATGTTATACTAGTCTCTTATCCGTTTAAGGCATAACATGTGGTTACAAAAATATCTTTGAACTGCTATATACTGATGAACTGTCATAAATTATTTTGGTGGGCTCTATTGCTCACCCTTGCTTTATTTATTTATATCACAACAACAGCTAGAGCAGATGGCCCGCAACATGCGCACTCAGCGCAAGCAAGTATCTACCGTCAGAGATCTACCCGCTGATGTCATAGTCGTCATAGCTGAGGTAGTAGTAACCAGTAGCCTAAGCTACAACTTTTGTGTATCAAACTTATTTATATTTATGATTAATGTAAGCAACGACAAGAACTACTAAGCGTACTCTGTAATCTTTTGGGTTTGTAATAACTTATAAATTGTGGATCCTATGACTAGATACTTATTCCAATTTCATCTCTGTGACTATAACTAGTTGTGTATGGTGTTGTTATTGCGGGGTCACGACCGGATCCCCGACCCCGTATCTGGGGCTGTTACAAATTATTTCTTTGACACACTCAGCAGATGCTTCCTGAATAAGACATCTAATTTTGATGCTCTGCCATTAGGATCACTCAAAATTGGGTACTCTCTTATCTACTCTAAAGTTTTTGATTATGGTAGTTTTGTGTTGAAAGCTTTAAGTGATAGAAAAGCTGATAAATTAGGCTATGTCTGTTTTATTAGATTTTTCCAATTAATATTCAATCACTTATGTCCTGGTGTTACTTTTGAGGATGATGTGGTTCTACCAATTTGTAGAATTACAGAGAACAATTTGAAGTCCTTAGTCAATAGTGATAATGTAATAACCCGGATTTTTGGTAAAATTTAAAACTTTTCTTATTATGATTAAGTGCATCAGTGAATAGTGAATTTGGTGGATGAATAGTGATTTTGAGGATTAAGAAAATTTTTCATGCCACCTATGTACGAGACGTAGTGTGGATATTCCGAAGTCATATTAGTGATCTACGGAGTAAATAAGTGAATGCAAAGACGATCGGAATTCAGAAATTCCAAACTTTATTTTGGTGTAGTATTTGACCGAGCAGTAAATTATATTATTATATTCAAGAAATGAGATATTAAATTAAGGATTTGAGGATTTAATATTTTAGAATTTTTATTTTATTTGATTTGAGAATTTAGAACGAAAACCACTGGGACAGTGAAACAAAGGTTCTAGAAACCGCTGATACTTTATAACGAGATTAAGCGATTAAGAGAACGAATCATGGATTAAGGATTGAAATTATGACAGGATTAAATATAGACATGGAAGTAACATGTAACAAGATTAATTCGAGGAATGCAACATTTGGATCATCCATGTGAAAGGAAAGCGAACCAGTAAAGCTACTTTAGCCAAACGCATGCATGCGCGACACGTGTCCCTGCTTGCCACCATGATACTCCATGGCTTGACACGTGTCCTGGACATGCTGATGACTCACCATTTGATTACAAATATCACAATTATCAAAACAATCAACCAAAACCAACAAAAACAATTCTTTTCTTCATTTCGGCAAAAACTTATCTGCCGGATTGTAAAGTTCATAGCTCCTTCATTTCTTGGTGAAAAATGGCGATCTATGGCTCGTTGGAAAGGTCTTGAGATAACCTACATTTCCTATTTCACGCGTATTCTCCAGAAAAGCAAGGTAAGGACCTCGTTTTGCAAGTTCGTTCAGCTGGTAAATATCGACTCCGAGATTGCTAACTTGTTTTCTTGATTTCTTTGGATGATCCAAGCTTCCTAAGGTGCATCCAAGGCTAGAGGAGCCATTATAAAGCTTTGTTATGGTTCTTACAATATCAAAGAAGGTAAAGATCGAACCCTTGCTGGTTATATGATGAGTTTTGGTTGAGTTTTGGCAAAGTAGTTAAAGCATGATGCGTTAGAAGAATATCCTTGAATGTTTGGCTTTGATTTGAGATGATTGTATTGAGTGGTGGTCAATGGACCTTACCACTGACCCTAGAGGTCATAAGTGATGGTTGGTGTGTGATATTGATGAATGGGTGGCCTTGTATGGCTTAGTAGAAGAGTTACAAATTTGGAAATGCTCGATTTAGAGCCGTCGTAATGCCCAAATTTTATCTACTGCATGATTCCCTGTTTCGTCTCTGTTCGAGTTCGACCCTTGAACTCCATTGCCCATGATTGTGTAGTTTATTTTGTAAGCTTCGTAATGATACGTGGTTCGCCTAATTTGGCCGAACGGTTTAAGAGATATGCTAGTTTTAGTGAAAGCGATTCGAGAAACAATGTCGCAGAAATATACCAACTTTGAGGTTACGTTTGAGGCCCTTAAAACTGGAATTAGGACAGGATTTTAATTATGGTACTAACATGGACAGTTAGTAAGTGACCTAAAAAGGTTTCGAGTCAAAAAGATCTTTTTCCGATTTTATAAAAATAAGGAAGTCGAGGTCGCGCAAGTGAAAACCACTGAAAACGAGACTTAGAAACCAAGGTTCCAAATGGTTAAGTATAACTTGGAGTTGAGGATGGATTTCGAACCAAACTTATGATATAATTATTTGACGAATAACGTGGACTTAGTATGAGCCTATAACGAGCTAGTAATTCCTTGGTTGTGTTTCGCTTACGTGTTTAAGCATTGAGTACAAGTGGATTATCCAGGGGATTAATCGTGCGTTTGCTTTGACTTTGTCTAGGTTGTCCGGCATCGTCGCGAACCCCTATCACTTCTCGAGCATCAGGCAAGTTTACTAAACCTTACTCTATTATTCAGAGTATGTATATTTTCCAATGTTCAATACTTGTGTATTCCCAATTTATATACCAAATCTTTGTTGCAAGTATTGTGGCAAGTTTTCTAAATCTATACTTGGAAGTATTGATTATATATTACTGTTTTTGTCATGTGTGGAGTTATACAGTTTTGCGATACATGTTATATATTGTATAAAATAGAGTTTGATTTTGGTTTATATACGAGCTTTGAGATAATGTACTTATGAACCGGTATACCTTGTAGCTCTATATATAAGAGCATATTCATTGTTTTCGACTCTAAATCGGGAGTCGGTATTTTGAGATATGTAGATAGCCGTGGAAATCCGGAGGGATTCCATCGGCAGAATACTATGTGTTTTGAGGAATGTTATTTGAGTATTATCTCGGTCGAGAAATACTATTTGAATACTATTTCAGTTATATATGCAAATGAGAAGTATACATGTGTTATTGCATCTTGTTTTCGAATTGCTATGTATAGCAATACTTGAGGTTATGACTTGAAGTTGGGGCTTATGAGTTAGATATGGGACATCAGCTATAAGCCAGGATTTTATAATTGCCCTAGGATAAGGGCGGGTGATTTTCTCTAAGATCAGAAGTAATTATATTTCGGTATATGTTAAAGGTTATTTTCCGATAAAGATATCGGGTAACTGTTATTCGAGGGTTAATTATTTTACTTAAAGAATATTATTTATATTCATTTGAGGATTATTGACTTAAAGAATATTATTTATATTCATTTGAGGATTATTGACTAAAAGAATATTATTTATATTCATTTGAGGATTATTGACTTAAAGGATATTATTTTCATTTGAGGATTACTGACTTTAAGAATATTATTGTGAATATTCATCTGAGGATTATTTAATGAATATTATTTTGAATATTCATTTAAAGATTATTTATTTATTTAATGAATATTAGTTTTGAATATTCATTCGAGGATTATCTAATTATTTAATGAATATTAGTTTTGAATATTCATTCGAGGGTTATTTATTTATTTAATGAATATTATTTTCAAATATTCATTTGAGGATTACTTACTTAATGAATATTATTTTCAAATATTCATTTAAAATTTACTTATTTAATAAATATAATTAAGTATTCGTAAATCAAAAAGAGGTTCCCAAAACAATGTTTTTCCATTTAAATCTGTCTTTAAAGAGGATTTAAATGCTCGCTCAATTATCAAAAATATGGGAAACCTGTTTTAAGTAACTACTAGTACTCTTTTTAAACTCTCAACTCAAAACTGTCAGGGGACAGATATTTTCTCGAAGCAATTTAGTTGCTGCAAGTCAAATATTGTGTTACCACCTCAACGATCGAGGGGTAAATTCCTGGAAAAAGTCGATATCCATTAACAAGCATCGCTTGGGAAATATTGGAGAATCTTCCTTTCCAACCTAGATATAACTTCTGAGTGGAGTCGTATCAACAAGTATTACACTTGGGGAAAGGAAGACGATCTTTACGTTTCAGAGTCATGGATTTCATCTGAACTAGGAGCATGTGTAAGAGGTCGAGTCGCGCCGATCCATCACTTTATTGCCCCAAATGGGCCGGGAGATCCAGAAAGGCGGTAGACAATGTCAGGCTGTCGTGATACTTCCATCTACATGTAGAAAACATATTTTCGTTGTACAACCTGCTACTGATCATAGTAAGGTTGGTACGAGGCCGCGGAGAAGGCTCCAGTATTGGTTCATCATCCATTTTGGATAATTCTGCAACATGTACTGAAAGGGACCACGGATGGCTCCGTTGGTACAGGTTTACCGATCATGTTGGCAGAGGGATTCTGCAACATGTATTGAAAGGGACCAAGGATGACACCGTGGTACAGGTTTACCGGTCATGTTGGCAGGGGGTCGAAAAGTGTTCAAAATAAAGTTACAATGAATCCTTGCAACTTCATCTTTTATTTTATGAGTATGACTCTGATAAAACCTGATTAAGGATATATATGCCTAAGTGGATTTTGGGTTACGGAAATATTATATTAATTTTCCTCGTAACTTCCTCTTTTATATCATATGACTCTGTGGATACCTTACATAACATGAGTTATGGTAAGGGAGTTGTTTATACTGAATCATCTTATAACTTCTTTTAAGTTATGTGTTGATATTCTGCTTACATAGCAGATATTTTTGGAAGAGTTATATTGGGTTACTTTGAAACCTTATCTTTTATATTATACTAGAACTTTGTTCATAATATAGCAAAAGCTTGCAGAAATATTATGAAATTATATTTGAAGTACATTAATGGTACTGTTTTTGGGAATACATTCCGATAAGGAAATAATTTCAGTATCGAGATATTTTGACAAATTATTGTCTTATACCCGCTTTATTCTGGGTTGAGTTAAAGGCAGGATTATGCCATATTTTTATTACCTTGCTGAGCTATCGCTCACACTTGCTATTGTTTTATATATATTATATAGCAGCGAAGCAGGATGCCAATGGGACGGCACATACCCCGCAAGGCGTTTCCATAAACAGTTTCTAGCAGTGATCCCGAAGAGTAGTACGAACCAATCGAATCAGGCTACGGCTTTTGGCATTCAACTTATGTATAGACATGAATGGTATTAGAGGATTGTGAGCATCAGAAGGCTAAGTTGGTAATGTAACATTACTTAGAAATTGTATCAGTGACAGATTCAAAAGACATTTGGGTATTGTAATAAAAATTATTTATTCCGCAGTTGTTGTATTGTGTCGTTTCTGAGACTCTAACATGTGTGTGTGTGTGTGAGAGACTTATATTGTGGGGTCATGAGCAGGTGAATTATGAATGGTATGAGTAATACAGGTAAGGCAAGGAGTACATGGATCGTGACTACTCTAAATCCCTGACCCCGGATTTGGGGCTGTTACAGAGATGGTATCAGAGCGTTAGGTTACAATCCTCAGAAACGATAGGAGATCGAGTCTTACAATACCCGTAATAATGATAAGAGCATCTAGAGCTCAAATTGAGTTCGTAGTCGGGTTAGAGAACATGACTCTGACTGTTTAAGATGAAGCCCGAGAGGGGACTTCTTCTGGGAAACCGTACTTAAGACTTCGTGATTAGTCACCTCGAGTCATATGAGTTATAGATTGATGGGATTCTGAGATACCAGACCCCGAGGCCTTCGAGTAGGCAATTGATGATGCGTTCCTTGAAATGGACGGAGACCCGATAAAGGAAGATCCATAGGAGGATCTAGAGGAAGACCCCATAGTGGGTCAAGGAAAGAATCTTGCAGAGACGTGTTGATTGATAAAGATGTGGTGTGTTATTTGAGGTCTAATAATAAGACTGGACGAACCTTCAAGGGATAAATAAGTGACGAGACGAGAGTTTAAGGATCGTTCATGATTCATCAAGAGGTATGACAAAGAAAATGGAGTAGAGTCTCCAAAGCAGAAGAGGTAGAGGCAGTATAGCCAGTATCAGTGGATTGATTCGACTTGAACGAAACCTGTTACTCGTAGCCGGTTATAGTTGCCCATAAGGAGATGGCATACGTAAGAACCAAGATGTCCAGATTTTCACGAACGATTAAGGGTACTTAGTTGCCTAGTATAGTGAGAGGAATTGCTTTGGCTATGAGGTTTCAATCCCCCACGACCAGCGATTCCACTGGAAAGAGTGTCTATTACATCATTGAGGGATTTTATTATCTCAAGGAAAATTTTGGGTATATGTACCATGCAAATGTTATTGTAAGACAAGCACGCTAAGACGGAATCGAGGACGAAATTTACCACCCTCAAGAAACCAGGAAGGAATTATGAGGATAGAACAGAAAGGTCGGAAATCAGACCCGAGCATTACTAGTAGGTAAATAGATTGATAAATTTCCCAGATTTGGAGAGAAATTCAGCAAATTTTGGCAAACCTTGTCCTTCTGATTACCAGAGGATGTCACCAAAGAGAGTGGAAATTAGAGCGAACCCTGTGGATTGGATAATATAGCCATTATATGGGTTGGCGGACAGACCCTGATTGCTATAATTGATTGTAGAGATAAAATGATGAAGTTGAGATTGGACAGTAAAGGCGAAATATTTGTAAGGACCAAGACGGACTGAGAAATTCCGGGATTGACTTAAATGAAAAGGCTATTGTGCCAAAAGTGTTAAGCTTACGCAGCGCACGGGATTGATATGGGAGAAGGAATATTGGGTATAAGGATGATTGAAATAGAGACCGGATTTAAGCCTGTAGATTCTAACGATCTTCCGGAGTACCGCCCAGTCGACATGAGGAATTGTTATTGCTATGGGCGACAACGGTATCGAAGTCCTCTTACGATATAACGCTTGTTTGAGATGCTTGCGCCGAATCGAATAGAATTCCCTGCAGTTGCAAAGGTCGATGGTTAAATCCTTAGCGACTATTATGACTCGGCAATAACGTAAGTATCGAGCACCTTAGGGTGTGCATGGAGAAGAAAAGCTTTGGAATTGAACGATTATCCATTAGAGGAGCCGACATAAAAGGCATCCGTAGAGACCTTGGTAGTACCCTCCCCATTTGCAAATTATGTGGGGTACCTCCCCAATCTATGATCTCTCTTGACCTCTCTCCAGGAAAGAATTTTGATAAAGGGTATATTCCCTCTTCGAAGTTGTTTTATAACACTTGTGCTAAACCATATTCAGTTTCACTTGTGCCAGAGGCTGTCACAATGCCTACTTTCAGGTTTTCGAAGCCCTGTCAAATAATGTTATTTAAGCTTTTACTTTTCTTCAAATAATGAATGACCCTATGGTGATACCTCACCACTTGTTGTTAAGTACAAGTATCTTTTGATTATTCTTTTCTTTGTATTTTCTTTGGAAACCGCACCTTTGGAATCTGTTCAATTTTAATCCAAGGTGTTCCTTTGAGAAATATTGTCGAAAGGCGATAATCATTAAATTGATCTCGAATTGCTTTCATACTTTTCAACTTCCACTGAGACGAACAACCCTATACTTATAGGGGCTACAAGGACTATTTGTCTGTGTGATAGAAGTCTGATGGGACGCCATCACTTGTAAGTTGTGAAATACAAGAAGGCTAATTACCTTTAGTAATGTCTCAATCGAGGCACACAACGTTGAGTTCTTATGATCATGTCGATCTCTCGGTAAATTCTTTTACCTCCAATAAGGTTACCTTAAAACTCATAACCTTATGATCACCAGTGTGTGACATTTTCTTTGATATGAGAGCTATCTTTCAAGGCCCCATAATTTTTGTTATCCTCATTGAATTCCAAGGGGAGGCCAACCAGGTCAAATAAGTCAAAATTCGCTGATAGGAATTAGATTCGCAACGAAATCGCCTATGACAGGAGCGAATCCCGAAGACGAATAGAATGTTAGTGACATATCGATGAAATTGGTTTATTCTCCCAAGGATATTATGATAATGGAAAGCGTGTCAATCGATATATGTGAAAGAAATAGCGATGTGCCGTGAACTCCAGTGACAACGGTGTTAGATAGATGCCCTATAGTGGAATTGAGATTTTGGAGGAGTTGTTTACAAATGGACACTACCTCTGGGTTAGCAAGATAAGTGCTGGCGATGGAGTCAGAGGGAGATGGTATTGTGACTTGGGAGAAGTTGATATTATAATAAGGATGGGTTGGTTGACACCCAATGGAGCCCAGACTGATTGAAAGAGAGAGAGAGTAATAAATAAAGGATGGAGACAGATTCAGAGGTTCTTGAATATAGTTCAGACTAAGAAACTATTACGCCAGAGATACGAGGCTTAATTAGCTCTAATGGTTGACGCCAAGAAAAGAGATACCAAGTATAAAGGAAACTACAATGGTTCTGGGAGATTGTACAAGGTTTTAATGAGCTACCAGATATCGATTTGGATGACATGAGAATGAATACCGAGTATTCAGAGTATAGTGGGAATGAAAGAGTTAGCGACTCAGTTACAAGAATTGCTAGGAAAGTATATGATAAGACCCAGTGTACCACCGTGGAGAGCCCGGTGTTGTTGTAAGAGAGAAAAATGTTAGCACGAGATTATGCATCGAACCTCGAGAGTTTAATGAGTTCGACATGGAGAATGGGTACCCTTGTAAATGATTGTTTGACCAGCTGAAAGATGCTGTGTATTTCCAAATTTATTTAAGAACTGGATATCACTAGTTGGAAGTTAAATCCGAGGAGATACCCAAGACTGAGATTCGTACTTGGAATAGACACTTCGAGTTTTCAGCGAGGTTATTTTGGGTTGACTAATGCACCCACAAATTTTATGGAATGTAATGAATTGGCTTTGAGTTACCCGTGATAGTAGATAGCATGAGATGGAGAAATGGCTAGAATTGACCTAGGATTATGACTGTGAGATACACTACCATCCGGGGAAGGCCAATGTGGTAGACGATACCCTTAATTAAAATGAGACAGAGATGGATTCCGAATGATCGGGAATTAAATGATGAGATTTTACACAAAACCCAAGTTAGTCCAACAAACTAGAAGGACAAAAGATTTCACCAACAAGAGACTAGTGACAGCCAAGACAGACAGAGAAAGTATGTGGACTAAGCCCGCGAGTATAGAGATAGTAATGCTATTGATAAGCTAAATGGCATGTTAATGAATGACAAGCAAGTTTATGCTGGTGTATTTCTGTACAAACAAGATAGAGAGTATGAGGTTAGAGATTCGCGATGCTAAAGGTATCTCCATGGAAAGAATTAATAAGATTTGGAAAGAAAGGGAACTTGAGCCCGAGATTCATTGGGTCATCTGAGATTTAAGACGCGTCAGGAAGGTGTCCTACGAGCCAGCCTTACCCCCCCCCCCCCAAACTTGTAGAATGGTCATAACGGGGTTCATGTGTCAATGCTACGTCAGTATACTATAGATGCCCGGCATATGTTAGAGTACGAGCAGGTAGATATACAACCTGGTCTGACTTATAAAGAACAACCTGTGGAAATCACGGATAGAAAAGAGCAAGTGCTAAGTGACGAGGTTGCCAAGCTAGTGAGAGGTTTGTGGAAAATCAAGAGGTGGAAGAATCCACCTGGGAGTTAGAAAGTGCAATGGAAGAGAAGTACCCCAGTTACTCCTAAGTTGATTCCGGGACGGAATCCTTTTAAGGAGGGGAGACTGTAATAACCCGGATTTTTGGTAAAATTTAAAATTTTTCTTATTATGATTAAGTGCATCAGTGAATAGTGAATTTGGTGGATGAATAGTGATTTTGAGGATTAAGAAAAATTTTCATGCCACCTATGTACGAGACGTAGTGTGGATATTCTGAAGTCATATTAGTGATCTACGGAGTAAATAAGTGAATGCAAAGACGATCGGAATTCAGAAATTCCAAACTTTATTTTGGTGTAGTATTTGACTGAGCAGTAAATTATATTATTATATTCAAGAAATGAGATATTAAATTAAGGATTTGAGGATTTAATATTTTGGAATTTTTATTTTATTTGATTTGAGAATTTAGAACGAAAACCACTGGGACAGTGAAACAAAGGTTCTAGAAACCGCTGATACTTTATAACAAGATTAAGCGATTAAGCGAACGAATCATGGATTAAGGATTGAAATTATGACAGGATTAAATATAGACATGGAAGTAACATGTAACAAGATTAATTCGAGGAATGCAACATTTGGATCATCCATGTGAAAGGAAAGCGAACCAGTAAAGCTACTTTAGCCAAACGCATGCATGCGCGACACGTGTCCCTGCTTGCCACCATGATACTCCATGGCTTGACACGTGTCCTGGACATGCTGATGACTCACCATTTGATTACAAATATCACAATTATCAAAACAATCAACCAAAAACAATTCTTTTCTTCATTTCGGCAAAAACTAATCTGCCGGATTGTAAAGTTCATAGCTCCTTCATTTCGCGGTGAAAAATGGCGATCTATGGCTCGTTGGAAAGGTCTTGAGATAACCTACATTTCCTATTTCACGCGTATTCTCCAGAAAAGCAAGGTAAGGACCTCGTTTTGCAATTTCTTTCAACTGGTAAATATTGACTCCGAGATTGCTAACTTGTTTTCTTGATTTCTTTGGATGATCCAAGCTTCCTAAGGTGCATCCAAGGCTAGAGGAGCCATTATAAAGCTTTGTTATGGTTCTTACGATATCAAAGAAGGTAAAGATGGAACCCTTGCTGGTTATATGATGAGTTTTGGTTGAGTTTTGGCAAAGTAGTTAAAACATGATGCGTTAGAAGAATATCCTTGAATGTTTGGCTTTGATTTGAGATGATTGTATTGAGTGGTGGTCAATGGACCTTACCACTGACCCTAGAGGTCATAAGTGATGGTTGGTGTGTGATATTGATGAATGGGTGGCCTTGTATGGCTTAGTAGAAGAGTTACAAATTTGGAAATGCTCGATTTAGAGCCGTCGTAATGCCCAAATTTTATCTACTGCATGATTCCATGTTTCGTCTCTGTTCGAGTTCGACCCTGGAACTCAATTGCTCATGATTGTGTATTTTATGTTGTAAGCTTCGTAATGATACGCGGTTCGCCTAATTTGGCCGAACGGTTTAAGAGATATGCTAGTTTTAGTGAAAGCGATTCGAGAAACAATGTCGCAGAAATATACCAACTTTGAGGTTAAGTTTGAGGCCCTTAAAACTGGAATTAGGACAAGCTTTTAATTATGGTACTAACATGGACAGTTAGTAAGTGACCTAAAAAGGTTTCGAGTCAAAAAGATCGTTTTCTGAGTTTATAAAAATAAGGAAGTCGAGGTCGCGCAAGTGAAAACCACTGAAAACG
This sequence comes from Heracleum sosnowskyi, assembly GCA_030848705.1. Classification (NCBI taxonomy): domain Eukaryota; kingdom Viridiplantae; phylum Streptophyta; class Magnoliopsida; order Apiales; family Apiaceae; genus Heracleum; species Heracleum sosnowskyi. The sequence continues at coordinate 49,487,832 of CM061243.1, read as the reverse complement.
AGACTTAGAAACCAAGGTTCCAAATGGTTAAGTATAACTTGGAGTTGAGGATGGATTTCGAACCAAACTTATGATATAAGTATTTGACGAATAACGTGGACTTAGTATGAGCCTATAACGAGCTAGTAATTCCTTGGTTGTGTTTCGCTTACGTGTTTAAGCATTGAGTACAAGTGGATTATCCAGGGGATTAATCGTGCGTTTGCTTTGACTTTGTCTAGGTTGTCCGGCATCGTCGCGAACCCCTATCACTTCTCGAGCATCAGGCAAGTTTACTAAACCTTACTCTATTATTCAGAGTATGTATATTTTCCAATGTTCAATACTTGTGTATTCCCAATTTATATACCAAATCTTTGTTGCAAGTATTGTGGCAAGTTTTCTAAATCTATACTTGGAAGTATTGATTATATATTACTGTTTTTGTCATGTGTGGAGTTATACAGTTTTGCGATACATGTTATATATTGTATAAAATAGAGTTTGATTTTGGTTTATATACGAGCTTTGAGATAATGTACTTATGAACCGGTATACCTTGTAGCTCTATATATAAGAGCATATTCATTGTTTTCGACTCTAAATCGGGAGTCGGTATTTTGAGATATGTAGATAGCCGTGGAAACCCGGAGGGATTCCATCGGCAGAATACTATGTGTTTTGAGGAATGTTATTTGAGTATTATCTCGGTCGAGAAATACTATTTGAATACTATTTCAGTTATATATACAAATGAGAAGTATACATGTGTTATTGCATACTTGTTTTCGAATTGCTATGTATAGCAATACTTGAGGTTATGACTTGAAGTTGGGCCTTATGAGTTAGATATGGGACATCAGCTATAAGCCAGGATTTTATAATTGCCCTAGGATAAGGGCGGGTGATTTTCTCTAAGATCAGAAGTAATTATATTTCGGTATATGTTAAAGGTTATTTTCCGATAAAGATATCGGGTAACTGTTATTCGAGGGTTAATTATTTTACTTAAAGAATATTATTTATATTCATTTGAGGATTATTGACTTAAAGAATATTATTTATATTCATTTGAGGATTATTGACTTAAAGAATATTATTTATATTCATTTGAGGATTATTGACTTAAAGGATATTATTTTCATTTGAGGATTACTGACTTTAAGAATATTATTGTGAATATTCATCTGAGGATTATTTAATGAATATTATCTTGAATATTCATTTGAAGATTATTTATTTATTTAATGAATATTAGTTTTGAATATTCATTCGAGGATTATCTAATTATTTAATGAATATTAGTTTTGAATATTCATTCGAGAGTTATTTATTTATTTAATGAATATTATTTTCAAATATTCATTTGAGGATTACTTACTTAATGAATATTATTTTCAAATATTCATTTAAAATTTACTTATTTAATAAATATTATTAAGTATTCGTAAATCAAAAAGAGGTTCCCAAAACAATGTTTTTCCATTTAAATCTGTCTTTAAAGAGGATTTAAATGCTCGCTCAATTATCAAAAATATGGGGAACCTGTTTTAAGTAACTACTACTCTTTTTAAACTCTCAACTCAAAACTGTCAGGGGACAGATATTTTCTCGAAGCAATTTAGTTGCTGCAAGTCAAATATTGTGTTACCACCTCAACGATCGAGGGGTAAATTCCTGGAACAAGTCGATATCCATTAACAAGCATCGCTTGGGAAATATTGGAGAATCTTCCTTTCCAACCTAGATATAACTTCTGAGTGGAGTCGTATCAACAAGTATTACACTTGGGGAAAGGAAGACGATCTTTACGTTTCAGAGTCATGGATTTCATCTGAACTAGGAGCATGTGTAAGAGGTCGAGTCGCGCCGATCCATCACTTTATTGCCCCAAATGGGCCGGGAGATCCAGAAAGGCGGTATACAATGTCAGGCTGTCGTGATTCTTCCATCTACATGTAGATAACATATTTTCGTTGTACAACCTGCTACTGATCATAGTAAGGTTGGTACGACGGGCGCGGAGAAGGCTCCAGTATTGGTTCATCATCCATTTTGGATAATTCTGCAACATGTACTGAAAGGGACCACAGATGGCTCCGTTGGTACAGGTTTACCGATCATGTTGGCAGAGGGATTCTGCAACATGTATTGAAAGGGACCAAGGATGACACCGTGGTACAGGTTTACCGGTCATGTTGGCAGGGGGTCGAAAAGTGTTCAAACTAAAGTTACAATGAATCCTTGCAACTTCATCTTTTATTTTATGAGTATGACTCTGATAAAACCTGATTAAGGATATATATGCCTAAGTGGATTTTGGGTTACGGAAATATTATATTAATTTTCCTCGTAACTTCCTCTTTTATATCATATGACTCTGTGGATACCTTACATAACATGAGTTATGGTAAGGGAGTTGTTTATACTGAATCATCTTATAACTTCTTTTAAGTTATGTGTTGATATTCTGCTTACATAGCAGATATTTTTGGAAGAGTTATATTGGGTTACTTTGAAACCTTATCTTTTATATTATACTAGAACTTTGTTCATAATATAGCAAAATCTTGCAGAAATATTATGAAATGATATTTGAAGTACATTAATGGTACTGTTTTTAGGAATACATTCCGATAAGGAAATAATTTCAGTATCGAGATATTTTGACAAATTATTGTCTTATACCCGCTTTATTCTGGGTTGAGTTAAAGGCAGGATTATGCCATATTTTTATTACCTTGTTGAGCTATCGCTCACTCTTGCTATTGTTTTATATATATTATATAGCAGCGAAGCAGGATGCCAATGGGACGGCACATACCCCGCAAGGTGTTTCCATAAACAGTTTCTAGCAGTGATCCCGAAGAGTAGTACGAACCAATCGAATCAGGCTACGGCTTTTGGCATTCAACTTATGTATAGACATGAATGGTATTAGAGGATTGTGAGCATCAGAAGACTAAGTTGGTAATGTAACATTACTTAGAAATTGTATCAGTGACAGATTCAAAAGACATTTGGGTATTGTAATAAAAATTATTTATTCCGCAGTTGTTGTATTGTGTCGTTTCTGAGACTCTAACCTGTGTGTGTGTGTGTGAGACTTATATTGTGGGGTCATGAGCAGGTGAATTATGAATGGTGTGAGTAATACAGGTAAGGCAAGGAGTACATGGATCGTGACTACTCTAAATCCCTGACCCCGGATTTGGGGCTGTTACAGATAAGGCAAATGGTTTTATAGGCAATGCCTTTATTCCTGATAAGGTCAGGTTTTTCTTACATCAGAAAATGCCTACTTGTTATGGTTTAATCTCAGATGCTATGGGGCAAGGCCGATCACACCTTGTTCCTGACCCAAGCATCCCACCCAAACAGTCGAAACAATCAACTGCCACCTCAATTGTCTTCCAAAAGACTTTAGTTGTAAAATCTAAGAAATCGGCTAGATCTGATGTGTCTGGAAGACAATCAGGATCAAAGGATTTTTCCTCTACACCACTCACTCAAAAGAAGATAAAAGGGGGTGTACAAGGGGTCCTGGTGAAGAAAGGTGCTAAGATTGTTACTGACAAGGTTGTTGAGGATGTTCCAGTCAAAAGAAAGTTGAGGTTAATAGATGAAAGTGATTCTGAGGATGATATGCCTATCTCCTCCAAGTTTAAGATAATCAAGGAATTTGCTGATACTGCTACTGAAGCTGTGGCACCTTCATCAAAGCCACAGAAGAAAAGGAAATTATCAAAAAATAGGTATCATATTCCTTTGAAGGTGCAAATGAAGAATACTGATATTCAGACATCAAATCCTGATGAGTCATCTATTCCTGATGCTCAACCAAATCCTGATGTTGGTATTCGTGATGCACAACCAAAAATTGTCTCTATCTCAGACTCTCCAGCAAAAGCCTCTCCAACTACAAAGATTGTTCAAATTTCATGGGAGAAGGTTGCTGAGACTGCTTCAAAACTTGGGTTTTCACGTCCCATGGAAAAGAAAAGAAAAGCAGAGGAGTTAGTCTTTCAGAGACAAAAGAAGCTGAAAGGATCAAGCCCACAAGAACCTGAATCTCAATGTGATTCAGCAGCTACTGAAGATCCTACCCCACAAGAACCACTCAATCAAAGTTTGAGTGAAGGCATAGCTATTGGAATGGTCCCACAAGAACCATTTTCTCAAAGGGAGAATCCAGACATCAACATTCCAGCAACACAAGAACCATCTAAAGATGCAGGCAAAGCTACAGCTTCTGAGAAATTTCCTGACAATGCTCAAGGGATTTCTGGTGAAAATGAAAGATTGGTCGAGGACACTGTCACTGAGGGAAGTACACAAGAACCTTTAACTCAAAGTGTTAAAGCAGCTTCAGAACCTCATGCTACACAAGAACCATCAGTATCAAATCCTGATGCAAGCTTATCAAATCCTGACGGTGTTGCTCCTGACGCTAGTGGTGCTCCTGATGATGAGCCAATCCTAATACAGCCACTTAGCTCCAGACCAATGAAAGATACTATCACAGAATCACAGGATAAATTAAAAGGTATTGTTATTCCTGATCCTAATGTTTCTGATGATTCTGATGCTGATGATAGATACAACAACTTTAGGCTATTTCTCAGTAGCCTTATCATGATTCACTTGTTCTCCTTCCTCATTCTCAAAAGAGAGACTTTCATGGAAACCTTCATCACAGAGACCTTGTATTTTGAGATCATCAAAAACAACATGTACAGATTCCATAACAATGTTGATTCTGAGATTAAAGACTCTGTAAGCTTTCCCTGCTGCATATCCCACAAATATTGCTTCATCTGCCTTTGCTTCAAATTTCCCCAAATGCTCAGCTTGATTTCTCAGAACAAAGCACTTGCATCCAAAGACATGAAGAAAATCTAATAGTGGCTTCTTTCTTTTGAGTAACTGATAAGGGGTCATTCCTTTGGCCTGATTAATCAAAGAAATATTTTGAGTAAAGCAAGCTGTGTTAACTGCCTCAGCCCAAAAATATGTAGGTAACTTTGATTCATCTAGCATTGTCCTTGCAGCTTCAATAAGTGTTCTGTTTTTCCTTTCAACTACACCATTTTGCTGTGGTGTTCTTGCTGCTGAAAACTCATGCAAAATACCATTTTCTTCACAGAACACCTTCATGCTTGAATTCTTGAATTCTGTCCCATTGTCACTCCTAATCCTTCTTACTTTGAAATCAGGATGATTGCTTACCATCTTGATGTGATTGATAATGATTTCACTTGCCTCATCTTTAGAGTGCAAAAAGAAAGTCCATGTAAATCTAGAAAAATCATCAACAATCACAAGACAGTATTTCTTCTTTGAGATGGACATAACATTTACAGGGCCAAATAGGTCCATATGAAGCAATTCAAGCTGCTGGACAATTGATGACACTGTCTTACTTTTGAATGATGCCTTCTTCTGTTTTCCCTTTTGACAGGCATCACACAAACCATCCTTGGAGAACTCCACCTGTGGAATTCCTCTAGCAAGATCTTTCCTCACCAAATCATTCATAACTTTGAAATTCAGATGGGATAACTTCTTGTGCCATAACCAACTTTCATCCTTGCTTGCCTTGCTGAAAAGACAAGTGATGGTGTCTGAACTTGTGCTACTAAAGTCAGCAATGTACACATTCCCTCTTCTGAATCCAGTCATTACCACATTGTTGTTTCCTCCTTTAGAAACAACACAGGCTTCTTTTGAAAAAGTAACTAAAAATCCTTTGTCACAAAGTTGGCTGATACTAAGCAAGTTGTGCTTAAGACCATCCACCAATGCAACCTCATCTATGATGACATTCTCTTTTGAAATCAAGCCATATCCCTTTGTGTAGCCTTTGCTGTCATCTCCAAAAGCAATACAAGGGCCAGCTCTTTCCTGAAACTCTGTGAGCAGGGTAGAATCACCAGTCATGTGTCTTGAACAACCACTATCCAAGTACCAAAGATTCCTTTTGTCTCCCTGCACACAATAAAACCAAATCAAGTTGATTTTGGTACCCAAGTTTCCTTGGGTCCTGTCTTGTTAGCCTTTGCATTCCCTTTTGTACCATTTTTCACTTTGGGCTCAGATTGATTCAAATCAATCTTTACCCTTGGTGTTGATTTCTGAGGGTTGCTCATATTTTCATTCATAGCATGCATAGTTGGAGGAACAATCATGTTATTCATGTTCCATGGCATTTGTGGCATGTTAAACATATTCATGTAAGGATTAGACACAAATGGCATGCTAGCATATGGATTCTGAAATTGTGCATATGGAGCAAACATGTTAGACATAACAGGCATTGTAGGCATGGAACTGTTCATTGCAGGCTTGGGCATTTTCACATTGGCAGATTTCTTAACAGATTTGCAGTTAGTAGACAAATGACTAACACTTCCACAATTAACACATGTCTTTCTAGGAGCATATTTATCAGGTGTGTAATTGTTGTGTTTGTTAATTCCTACTTTGCCATTCCTGTTATTCTTTTTATTTCCCTTAGCCTCATTATGAACTTTCTCTACCTTGTCTTTCAATTGCTTGTTAGACAAGTGACCTATATTAGCTCTCTCAACAGGCTTCTCAATTTTCTTTGATTTACTAGACTCACCTTGAACAAAGTTCTTGGCGACAGGACCATACTTGTCATTAAGTCTAGTGAGTTTATTTTTTTCTTTGTCTGTCAACGAAACAGCCTGATCGGTTGATGGTTCATGTGTCAACGAAACATTGCATTCCGTTGACATATCAACCTTCAACAAATGATCATTGTTGTTTGTTGACTCTGTTTCTGATTCTAAGGTTTCACCAACATACCCTAGCTTCTCTTTGTTCCTTTTCCATGATTGCTCACAGAAGGATTCCACGCCTTGAACATTAATTATGTTGGCAGCAACATTCCTGGCATCCTTCCATTTTGCAATCACACCTTGTTCTATCTCAAGTTGTGTTTTAAGAATTTCTTCCCTTTGTAACACGTTCTCAAGTTCCTTCTTAGCATCCCTACTAACACATCTCATTTTCTCAAATTCAATGAGCTGTGCTTCTAACATTGCATTCCTATCACTTAAGAGCAGATTGGTCTCTTTTATTCTTGAATTCTCTTTAGTAAGTGATTTAAGAGTAACACGCAAATTATATAATACAGTAGACATTTCATTTACTGCACTATCGCATTCCTCTTTAGAAAGCTCAGAAAGATTAGTAATTGTTACCTGGTTGCTTGAGGAACTTGCTTCCTGCTCATGATTGTCAGCCATAAGAGCCAAGTTGACATACTCAACATCATCATCAGAATCTTCACCATTACCAGCCCAATCATACTCCTGAGACATGAAAGCCTTTTCTTTTTGTTTGAGAAGTTCAAAGTATTTCTTTTTATAATCAACAGGCTCAAATTTCCTGTTGCCCTTCTCAACCTTGGGCTTTCTGCAGTCTCCAGCAAAGTGACCAATCATTCCACAATTGAAACATTTTGACTTAGACTTTTCAATCCAGTTTGTTTTGCTAGGTTGAAAGTCTCTTCTTGGTGGCCTTGCTTCTGAGTTTCTTTTGAACTTGAACTTAGAGAATTTTCTAGACAGAAAAGCAATGTGTTCATCAATCTCATCTAAGTCCTCCAAGTTGGCTGGTTCTGATTCTTCTTCTTCTGTCATCTTGTCTTTACCCTTGCTAACATCACTCCTACAACTAGATCGACTAGTTGTGGCCTTTGCAGCTTCTTTACTGTCATCTTCAAGTTGGTTCACTGATGCAATTAATGCAATAGATCCACCCTTCTTCTGTACCTTTTCAATTTCCTCATCTTGCTCCATTTCCAGCTCATAAGTCTTCAAGGTTCCATAAAGCCTTTCAAGAGTGTAGTCTTTGTACTCTTGAGTGTTTCTGAGAGAAACGGTCATAGGCTTCCATTCTTTTGGAAGAGCTCTAAGAAATTTAAGGTTTGAATCCTTGGTTTGATAGATCCTCCCATACAACTTTAATCCATTCAAAAGCTTTTGAAACCTACTAAACGTGTCATTTAGGGTTTCACCAGCTTTAAAATGAAAATGCTCATATTGTTGTATAAGGAGTTGCATTTTATTTTCCCTGACTTGCTCAGTTCCTTCACAGAGAGTTCTAACAGTATCCCATACTTCCTTAGAGGTTGTACAGTTGATAACATTGTCAAACATCTCTTGCTCCAAACCATTAAACAGAATGTTCATGGTCCTTTTGTCTTTATGAACTTCTGCAATATCTTCAACAGTCCATTCTGAGACAGTTTTTGGAATCTCTACATCAGGTGCATCATCTGGCAGTCCAACTCTAGAATCAAGCTTCATGGGAACGTGTGGACCTTTCTCAATGCAGTCTACATACCTCTCATCCATAGACATGAGATGTAAATGCATCTTTACTTTCCAGTGAAAGTAGTTGTCTTTATCAAGAACTGGTATCTTCACACCTGCATCCTTCTTCACCATGGTTTCTGTTTTTGGTCTTGATCTTTAAACTTCTTGTATGTTAGAAGCTCGCTCTGATACCAATTGTTATTCCCAAATGACCTAACAGAATTGTAGAAGGGGGGGTTGAATACAATTCTTGATATTTTCTTGAAACTAAAAACACTTTATAAAATAAAACTGAACTGAATAAATAAAAACACAAGATATAAATAATTCAGTTGGATTGTTTGATGATCCAACTGAAGTGTTTTTATTGCGGAAATAATCTGTGATACAAAAGTACACAGCTGCTCAGTTACAAGGTTGTAGAGAAGAATTGCTCTCAAAATAGCTAATACAATCTATTTGTGTTTCTTCTCTCTCTCTCTTAAAGTAACTGCTACACTTGGTTATATATCCCAAGTTTACAATTCTACGTTTGGTTAAACTAAAGAATAATAGTAGTAACCATCAGTAGCTTGCTTTTCATTCCTTTTGTCCAATGGTCCTTGGAGATCTTAGCTTTTGTCTTCATGCTCATTATAATCATTCCCAAGAGCCTTATTGGAAATTGGAATGTTTCCTTATTTCCAGTATCCACTTTGATGGTTTCCAAATGCAAAGTACACTTCCATATCTCCTTTTAGATCTGTTCAGTAAACTGTCACTATCACTTTGTCAACTGTTCAAAAAGCAACATTGATTCGTTGATAGCAAGGAGATGTGTTTCGTTGATAGCTTCATTCTTTATTTCGTTGATGGTGTTTCCCTCGTTTCGTTGATGGGTAAACTCCATACCGTTGACAGAGTAATCTTCATACCGTTGACATGTCTTCACTTAGGCAGAATTACAAGGCATTACATATTTACAATTAACCAACCTATTTTGCCTATCTAGTACATAGTCAACATGACTTAGAAAACCTATCTAAAACATATAATAGAATGCCTATCATACTGTGAAGTATTGTACAATGCAATTGCTACAACACTCATTTCGTTGATGAGCTTCCTGTCAACGAAACACTGCTAAGCATGCTATTTCGTTGACAGCTACAAAATTGACTTTACACAAATTCTACTAAGTGTTTTATGCTTATCATCAAGAACAACATATTCCTAACAGCAGGTGAATTATGAATGGTGTGAGTAATACAGGTAAGGCAAGGAGTACATGGATCGTGACTACTCTAAATCCCTGACCCCGGATTTGGGGCTGTTACAGATAAGGCAAATGGTTTTATAGGCAATGCCTTTATTCCTGATAAGGTCAGGTTTTTCTTACATCAGAAAATGCCTACTTGTTATGGTTTAATCTCAGATGCTATGGGGCAAGGCCGATCACACCTTGTTCCTGACCCAAGCATCCCACCCAAACAGTCGAAACAATCAACTGCCACCTCAATTGTCTTCCAAAAGACTTTAGTTGTAAAATCTAAGAAATCGGCTAGATCTGATGTGTCTGGAAGACAATCAGGATCAAAGGATTTTTCCTCTACACCACTCACTCAAAAGAAGATAAAAGGGGGTGTACAAGGGGTCCTGGTGAAGAAAGGTGCTAAGATTGTTACTGACAAGGTTGTTGAGGATGTTCCAGTCAAAAGAAAGTTGAGGTTAATAGATGAAAGTGATTCTGAGGATGATATGCCTATCTCCTCCAAGTTTAAGATAATCAAGGAATTTGCTGATACTGCTACTGAAGCTGTGGCACCTTCATCAAAGCCACAGAAGAAAAGGAAATTATCAAAAAACAGGTATCATATTCCTTTGAAGGTGCAAATGAAGAATACTGATATTCAGACATCAAATCCTGATGAGTCATCTATTCCTGATGCTCAACCAAATCCTGATGTTGGTATTCGTGATGCACAACCAAAAATTGTCTCTATCTCAGACTCTCCAGCAAAAGCCTCTCCAACTACAAAGATTGTTCAAATTTCATGGGAGAAGGTTGCTGAGACTGCTTCAAAACTTGGGTTTTCACGTCCCATGGAAAAGAAAAGAAAAGCAGAGGAGTTAGTCTTTCAGAGACAAAAGAAGCTGAAAGGATCAAGCCCACAAGAACCTGAATCTCAATGTGATTCAGCAGCTACTGAAGATCCTACCCCACAAGAACCACTCAATCAAAGTTTGAGTGAAGGCATAGCTATTGGAATGGTCCCACAAGAACCATTTTCTCAAAGGGAGAATCCAGACATCAACATTCCAGCAACACAAGAACCATCTAAAGATGCAGGCAAAGCTACAGCTTCTGAGAAATTTCCTGACAATGCTCAAGGGATTTCTGGTGAAAATGAAAGATTGGTCGAGGACACTGTCACTGAGGGAAGTACACAAGAACCTTTAACTCAAAGTGTTAAAGCAGCTTCAGAACCTCATGCTACACAAGAACCATCAGTATCAAATCCTGATGCAAGCTTATCAAATCCTGACGGTGTTGCTCCTGACGCTAGTGGTGCTCCTGATGATGAGCCAATCCTAATACAGCCACTTAGCTCCAGACCAATGAAAGATACTATCACAGAATCACAGGATAAATTAAAAGGTATTGTTATTCCTGATCCTAATGTTTCTGATGATTCTGATGCTGATGATAGTGATGACAGTGATGATAATAATGAAGAGAAGGATCAGCTTGCTACAGCAATCAAAGCTAGTCTTGGAACCAACTTTGGTTCATCAAGCACATTCATGGCTAGCAAGGCTACTACTGGAAAAGATCTCAGACAAGATTTTTCTGTTCCTTCTGCAATTTCTCCTGCTGAGGCACTTAGACAATATGAATGGAACAATTCGTGGTACAGATCTTCTGAATCCGTTAGCTTTCCTTCTGCTTTGGATCATGCCTATGATGTAGTGAAATTGATTGAGAATCAAGATTTGAAGAATCATTTGAAGGCAACTACTCTATTATCCAAAGGCCTTAAACATGAAATTGATTCTATCAAGGCTGCTACAGAATTATTAAGGACTGACATTTCTCAAAACTTCACAAAGGTGCCTACTGCTCTTCAACTAAGAATAGTGGAATCCCAAGTCAAGTCACCATCAACAGCAGAATTGATTCACTTGATTCAAAGGTAACTGATATACAAACCTCTCTTGCCTTAATTTTGAATATATTGTCAAATCTTGATGTCAAAAAGGGGGAGAAGGTAAGTTCTACAAAATGTACACCTGATCTAGTATTAAGGAAAAATGATGATGATACTGGAAATGATGGTGGTGACAAAGTACTACAAGGAGAAACCTCTGATGCTGTTGTTATGAAGACTATTCAAACTTCTCAAAGTCAAACAACGCAGTCAACTCATGTTTCTGATTCTGGAGTAAAGACAGTGAGGACATTGGTGCAATCTCAAATCTTGACGGAAGAGCAAATCCTGACAGGTGATCAAATCCTGATGAATGATCAAATCCTGACGCCTGGTCAAAGACAAATTCTTTCTACAATTCCTGAGGATGATGAAGATGTAATCATTGATAATCCTGAAGAAGCATCAAACTTATTCCAGAAGTTCAAAACAAATAAAGGTGATGTTGTGACTCTTTATCATACTGATAAGAGGGTACAACAGTTATTTGCTAGAAAGGCACTTTCTACTACTACTGAAGAATATCCTGATCTCTCTCATGAAGAGTTCTTAAATGCTCAAAGAGAAATGATGGAGAGTTTCAAGAATCCTGCTCCTGCTAGAAGTAGAGGAGGCAGAGGTAGAAGAAGTGCAGAAAGAGGTAGAAGAAGCTCATCAACTCCAATTATGCCTTGACAAACAAGGTCTAGAGGTTTAAGGATTGAAGAAATTCCTGAACCTACTCAAACTCTAGTAGTTCCTGACAGGTCTAATTTTGGTGATGATGGAATTGTTGAAGAAGAACCTGAATTGAGAAGACCAAGATAATCAACTCTCGGTAATACAGCTCAAATTGAAGATTCTAATCCTGACACTGTTCAAGATCCTGATGAATCTGATATTCTATAAGAGGTTGATCTGTTAATACTTTCTACTGTGGTGGATTCTCATAATAGGGAGGTAGATGAAGAAGAAGAAGTCAGAAGAAGGGAAGTTACAAGAACAATAGCTAGAGATTTCAATCTCTATATTCAAAGGCTTAAACATTCAAATAGATTGTTGTGGAGAAATTCCAGAAGACAACAACACAAACTGGAAAGGAGCTATGTTCTTGAGAAAGTGAAAGATAAGAAGTGGAAACACATTGACACACTTAGGTGTGATAGTCATATCACTTATCATTCTGGTGGGATTATAATAAATGTTCCCATTGCTGCTAATATTGCTGATTCTCAAAGATCTAGAGCACTCTGGTTACAGATGTTTTCCAATCTAAAACAAATGCCAACCAATTCAAGAGGAGGAATAGGTCACAGAGATGCTGAGTTTCTGAACATACCATATGTTGATCCTCACTCTTTGACTGATATTGGAGGTAATATAACTTCTGAAAACTTGAACAATCTATTAGTTGTTGATATAGTTATAGATTGTCATGATGGTACTGAAAAGAAAGAGAAGCTTTTGTATTTTATGAAAGATGGCACTGTGAAGATTCTGTCCATTCAAGAGCTATTGGTGAAAACTACAAAGGAACTGAAATATGTTCATTATTTGCTGAGATGGAAGAATAAAGTGTACAAGGAATGGAGTGACATGATTCTGTCAACTATAAGGAGAAGATTTGATGAAGGAAATAATTTCAATGGTAATTATACTCACATGTACTTAAATCAGAAAGGTCAAGATGTAGAAATGCAAAGGGGCACTGCTGTTAAAGAAGTGACTTTTGGTATGACTCAACTTAATCTTAATCCTGATGGGAAGGAAATTGCTTACCTTTTTCTTGAAGAGCACAGTCTACAGAGAAGCTCCATACAGAATCTCAGAGCAGCTATTTATCAGATAAATGAGGAAGATGAAGAACTCAAAGATCTAAAAGAAAGACTTATTCTGATTCTTGAAGACAAGGAAGAAAATCTTTTGTCAAGTTTCTTGAAGATGAATTTGTTCTACCAGAAAATCTGAGAAGATAAGTTTGCTATTGTAAATACTTGTACATTTTGTAAATATGTTTTTGACATCATTGAATCTAGGAATCTATACTTTATTTCACAAAGTATGAGATTGGGGGAGATTGTTAGATCAGGATTCAATGATCGTCAGGATCTAGACTCAACTGATCAGGATTGCTGACGTCATCAGTATTGCATAGCCATCAGGATTGCATGATCGTCAGGATCAGTATTGATATCAGGATTTCATATCAGGATTGGGATCAGGATTTATCATCAGGACTGGAAGCTGATCAGGATTTCTATTTCGAGTTATATTTGGAGTCTAGTTAAATAAGGTTATTTATTTTGTCGGTTCCTGGTCTGTAGGAACGTAACTATCAATTTAGGATAGGTTTCAATCTTTGTAATTGATTAGGACTTATCATGTAATTGATAGAGAAGTTGTGTAGTATATAAACACAGTTTAGGTTTCGATTTATAAAGATCACACACACGAGTATTTTTGTAACCTAGAAGCTCTCAAGAACATCAGAATTTCTTGAGAGAGTTTGTAACAGTTTTATATCAGAATTAATAAAGCTGTTATTATTCTTTCATATTTGTGATATATACTTTGATAAGTCGAGAATCTTATACAATTGTATTCAACCCCCCTTCTACAATTGTTTATTACTGGGCAACAGATAGAATGTTGTTAAAGGTCATCATGTAGAATATTTCTTATTTCCAATGATTTTCACATTTTTCCTTTATGCTTTGTAGTATTGACCAACCATCGAATATCTTATTCCTTTTTCTTCATAACATTGATTAGTCATCGGATACCAATTCTTTCTTGAAATTGTAGATTTTTGCTTTTACCAAGCTTCAGTATCACCATGAAATTCGATGCCAATTTTGTCATATGACATATCTTGTAGTTTCGTGTATTGGAATGGTATTTGTTGTCGACGCAAACTTTATAGAGCTGCATCCAATTCTTCATAACAAGGAAGAAAAGAATTATTGCCGATGTGAACGCTGCTACTTTGGGAAAACAAATGAGATGTCTATTACTCTTATTTAGATTCATGAGAAAACACTTTCTTTGATGCTTTATAATTCTCTGAAATTCTTCCAAGTGTTTGCGTTATAATCTTCTTTTGTGTTTTCATCGGATCAAGCATGGTTGGATCCGTTTATTGTCATCATATTTGACCCAATGGTTAAGTAATCACCGCACGTTCTATTAGATTCCTTTTTGTGTGACTTTGAACCATCATTGCATTAAAAGCAATTTTTTGGTCCAACTTCTGCTTCCAATCCTCAAAGGTTCATTAAAGTACCTTTGGTTCGGATTGTGCAGCGATGAGATATATTCCGTGATCTATAAAATGTTAAATCTAAAAAACTGTAGATCACTACTTTCTCATCTCCCAACTTTTTAAGTTGGTGGGTGGACCATCATAGCTTCGCACTGAAGCATATATCTGGTTCGGTATATCCTCTGCCCCCAAGTGATTTATTACTTCAATTTTGAAGTGGTACATCACTAGTAGGACCGAAGATTCTCTTATCCCCAAGTGAGTGTCGGCAAATCATAAGTTGGGACTTGGATTTTTATTTGCCTCCAATTGATTGCCGATAGGTCACGAGTTTTGTGAGTGTCGATAAATCATAAGTTGGGACTCGATCAAATTTTTGCCCCCCAGTTGATTATCGATAGGTCACAAGTCTAGATTAGAGCAGTTTGATCCCCCCAAGTGTTGGACGATGGGTTAGTTGTTCTGAACTTTATCAAATTTATTGTCCCCGTGTAACCCTCGGTGAACACTTGTTTGGGTTAGAAATTTTGTTGTAACCAATGACTTGTTATATATTCATAAAGAATTTAAACCACTATGTTATATCATAACAATTAAAATCACACATGCATATCAACATATAAGGAAAGAAATTGAAATTTATTAAATAGCTCATAGCATTCTTAACAAATAAGACAACCTTATAAATACTAGAACAAATATCCTACTAAAATAAATAGATTATTAGCTTTTCAACATCAATGTCAACAACAATTCGGGTTATAGTGGATCAGACATGTTGAGCGGTTTCGCCCACGGTAAAGTTGCCGAACGAATTGTAAGTACGAAGAGGAGTTTGGTGAGATGCTTGATGAGCCATCGGTGACTGCTTTAATAGAGATGAATCTTCTTCTTTTTTCTCTAAATGATTCCCACATACGGCGCCAAATGTTGAAGCCAATTTTCGTCAAGGACAAAGCTTCAAGATTAAATTTATATTTGGGTATTCAGATAGAGATAATAAGAATAAAGATATAAATACAAGAATACAATTAGGGTTTTTGAGATATTTAGGACTACTCTTGAGAGTTTGTAATCGGTTGTGATGTTCGGATCCCTCTCAAGGTGCCTATGTACCCTTATTTATAGGGATCAAGTCCACGTAGTTCTATTCAAGGTAAGATTGTATTTCTGGTAATTTTAGGCTTGAGGCTGGCCTTAGATTTGATTGATGAAGTTAGAGATGAGGAAAATTCCAAGATAGTTCAGCATCAGAAACGAGCATCTTTCTATTACAGCCTAAGGGTTAAAGAAAGGTTTTTTCGATAAGGAGACTTGGTCCTCAGAAAGATTGAGGCATCCGGAGTTGGACAAAAGGGCAAGCTGGCCCCAAATTGGGAAGGACCATATCGCGTCAAGAACGTATTTGGTCGAGGCTCGTACAAGCTAGAAACCCTTGAAGGGCATGAGGTGCCAAGGACTTGGCATGCCTCCAATTTGAAAGTTTATTATGTTTAAGGTGTTTCCTAAGTGGACTCACTACTAGAAATAAGGTTTAATAAAACCAACCCAAGTTTTTAAACTTGAGTATTATGTAAGGGTTGAACCCATTCTCAAAGTTATGAATTCCATATTCTTATGTTTTCATTATATGTGAATTGCATTCTGATAGACATGTTAACTAAGCATGCAAAGTCAAGAATCAAGAAAACAATACAAGCCATGAATGGCCACAAAATACAAATAAAAACTAAACTTACAAAGAGTTTAAGTTAAGCCCGAAGGCTGGAAATACATAAAAAGGAAATACAAGCCATGAATGGCCACAAACAAACTACAAACTAGGCTTCACCCTCCTTGACACCAGCATCTGTCTCCTCCCCTGAGCTAGAGCCAGAAGTATGCTCATCAGCATCATCAGCAGAAGTGTCACCAAGGGGTGATGAATGCCCTGGATCTAAAATCCTAGCATCCTCCTCCATGTCATCAACTCCAGCCAAGATACGCTCCAATGGAGTAGGAGGGTGAGGAGCTGGGAATTCAGCAGCGTCAAAAACCCCGGGATGCTTGGCCAAGATAGCCTGAACAGCATCCTCCCATCCTGATGTATGATGGACTGGGAAAAGAATCTCGTCATGTTTCTCGATCAAGTCCTTGTACTCCTGAGAGTCAAGGTACTCGTCGATGCAATCATCCTTGCTCTTCCTCAACTCAACAATGTCAGCCTGAGCATCAGCAAGCTCCTTCTCCCTCCTAGAAAGAGTCTCCTTAAGAGACTTCACCTCCTCCTCAGACCTCTCCAACTTGACCCTGTTGGCCTCAGAAGAGGTACGCCAAGCCTTGGCTTGGAACAATGCCCCCTGGAAGTTGGCATTGGTCTGCCAAAGAATAAAAGTTAGAAAAATAAAGCAAATACTTCAAAGAAAAAGAATAGATGAGGTAAAGAAAATTACCGCAGCAATAGCTTGAGCTCCTAAGTTCCCAACACCCTCGATGGTGGAATCTGCAACGAAATCCTTGTAGTCACAAGGAATAAGGGAGTGGTATGACCAATCCACAGCATGTTTGGACACCCCAGTAATGGTGTCCTTCTTCCTAATACCCCAGTTGGGGCACCACGCTGAAGACTTGGAAGACACAGGAATGTCAGCCTCGTCTCCAGGGATCTCAGAAGGGATCAGAAAGCTGGGGACACTAGGCTTCGCCCTTGGATCATCTCCAAGCCTAGCCCTCTTCATCCTGGATGTCTCCACTTACTTGGGCTCATTGGTCTTATTAATAAAGGTCGCAGCTGCAAGAAAAACCAAAAAATGGTTAGCAAAAAATCACAAAGGAAAGAAAAATAGACATAAAGAAAAGGGATAAGTAAAATACCCTTATCATGAACAGTGGAGAGCCCAACAGACTTGAGGACAAACTCATCCAGTAGCTCCCAAGCCACGGTAGTCCCATTATCCTTGATAAGCTCTGAGTAGGCATGAGATCCTCCTCATTCAAGACAATGTTATTGGGACTACCATCAGAAACTCTCCCAAAAGATGTACGGAATAGGGTTCCCCAGTCCCCTCCTTCCCATACAAGATACATGAACTCATTTTTCCATTTGGGGTTATTATCTGGGATTGACTTGGGGTGAAAGATGAAAGGGAAGCCTACCCTATGGCTTATATATACCCAACCCAAGTTGTTGGCTGAGCTATTTTTAAACTGAAAAATCTTCCTAAACAAAGGAACAGACAAAGGAAAGTTTTTTCGAAGACACAAAACCATGAAGCAGTTAATTATCCTCCAGACATTGGGAGGTAATTGACAAGGGTTAATTTGGACATCTGCCAAGAGCCTAGGAATGAACTCATGGAATGGGAACCTAAGGCCGGCAACTATGGCATCTTTATAAATGCACAAGGCATTTGACCGCCAGTGACATGAACGGTCACCGGGGCCAGCAAGAACAAGTTTTAAGGGGGCCTTTACCCTATACATCTTATTATAATCTTTTATCATATCTACTTCATGAAATCTATTGCTACAATCATACGAATCTAAAGCAGATACTGATGGGTATTCATCCCCACGTTCATTAATCATATCATGCAAAGACATGTATTTTGAACGAATATGAATGGGGGGGTACCTCTTTTTGATGCAGAGTTCATCTTTTGAAGACGTTGGGAAGCTCGATCAGCCATTTCTAACCCAGAAAGTCTTTAAATCTTCAAGAAAGATTGCCCAGAAATCTTTAAAGGAACCCAGAAATCTTCAAAAGAGCCCAGAAATCTTCAACAAAAAACCCAGAATCTTCAAAGAAACCCAGAATCTTCAAAGAAATCTTCAAATCTTCAAGAAAAAAACCCAGAAAAACGGTGAGATTCAACGGAAAATCTCGCCGGGAATCACCTTGTGACAGAACCCTAGCAGAGCAATTTAGAGAAAATTTGGGAGAAAACTTAGCAGAGTAACTTTGAAAAAATAGAATGTGAAGAATGAATGGAAACAAATGAGAACTCACCCTTATATAGGGATGACAGCCGGTCAATGGGCCGGTTGAAGGAAGGGCAACCGACATTAGCCGGTACTGCCCATAAAAGGCTAAAAGCCCAATTAACGAACCTGAACAGTGAAAGTTCTGGGCCCACCTAAGCCCATAACAAAAATGAACAAAATTTTCGATCAAAATCGAATAAGTTCGAATAAAAGCCCAAAAAGGCTCTCATATTCGACCAAAAACCTGGTCGAAAGGCTAAAGGCCCAAATAAAGCCTAAGGCCCAAATAAAGGCTAAAGGCCCAATTGCTAAAAAAGCTAAAGGCCCAATTAATAAATAAAGGCCTTAGGCCCAAATGAAGTTCTGTATACGTAGGCATTAAAGGCCCAAAATGAACCAAGTATTCGACCAGAATCCTGGTCGAAATAGTTCGAACAGGTCCCAAAATGGAACAAAACTTCTATTAGATCCCTGGTCGAAAGTGTTCGAATAAGGCCTAAAATGAGACATTTATTCGACCAGAATCCTGGTCGAAATCATTCGACCAGGAGGAGAAATGAGCCAAGATTCGACCACAATCCTGGTCGAAATCATTCGACCAGGAGGAGAAATGAGGCATTAATTCGACCACAATCCTAATTGAAATCATTCGACATTCGACTAGGCGGGGAAATGAGGCATTACTTCGACTAGAAACCTGGTCGAAAGCATTCGACCAGGAGGCAAACTGACAATGAGCTTCGACCAGAAACCTGGTCGAAATCATTCGACCAGGAGGCAAAATGGAAGCAAATTTCGACCAGAATCCTGGTCGAAGGAGTTCGACCAGAAGCTAAAATCGAGGTCGAATTCGACCAGGATCCTGGTCGAAAATGAACGGAAAAATCAAAAATTGATATATCTTCCAGGGAATTGATAAAAAATCCTGATTCCTGTTTTGGGAAATTACAAAATTGGTTTAGAACTATATGTTCGTCAAACCAAGCCACAATACGGAAGAAAATTTCTTAACTCCCGAATAAAATAACTTCTACGATAATCCAAGAGAGATTTTCTTAGAAGTTGGGGGGGGCAAATGATATGGACAGAAAAGTAATTATAGAAATATAATTGACAAGTCAATGGAAAGGCCGATATTTAAGGACCAACACCCTAATTATTCATTAATTTTGTAATTAATGAATAGGGAAAATATACAGCTCATGAAAAGAGTCCAAATTATGGCAAATTGGTCAAAGAAGGATCCAGAATCCCAATTAAAGGCAATTAATGAGTCATAGCCTTTATCGACAAGGAAACGAATTCTCCAGCAAGAAATACAATGTTTATCCAATATCAAAAAGAAGACTTATTAGCTAAGTCTCCTAAACCTACCTTAAATACTAGGCTCCATACGCCTATATAAGGTCCCTGATCCTACAATCAGAACTACGTCTTTGGCTTGATTCTCAATAACGATTTGAGATACGTAGGCATCTTGTGAGGACCGATTTAGTGTCGAAACACAAGTGCAGCCATTAAAGCTCGAAAGCTCATTAATCCTAACAATTAATATACAAGTACGTTTTTTAATCCATAACAGCGTTCTTTCAATAGCTTAGCCTCGGAAGCCTTAAGCTTCTTACTAGCATCAGCTAATTTCTTCTTCTCGACTTCACTCTCTTTGAGGAGGTTTTTCAAGTACTTAATTTCTTAGGACAATTTCTGATCACCCCGGGCTGCTGTCACCATCTCGTCATTGCGCTTCAGAGTGTGAAAGAAACTTTGAGCTTCACACCAGGTGGTGTCCTTAGCAGCTTCAGACAAACTCATCTTATCCCACTCAGCGATTGCCTCTTCTAGGATCTGGTTTCCAGCCATGGTAAAATATTTACGGATTAAGGGGCTTGAACCTTCACCTATGGCTCCAATTGTGGATGGTTTGAGTTTCTTGCTGAAACGGGAGCCTGAACCTTTGGCGGAGTCAGCAACGGCAACAGGTGGAAGCTTCCTTTTTGAAGAGTTGGTGGACTTATCCTGAGAAACAGTGGCTGATTTCATTCTGGATATATGAGTAGCTTCAATTGGGACCAGGTCTTTCTCTTCATCTCTGAAAAGGTCATCGTAGCTTGCAGTTTTGTTGACAAAGGACGGCACACCCGAAGCCATATCTGAAAAGAAGGTTAAAGGTTAATATATGAGCAGTTAAACATATTTATGTGATTCTATTAAGTCATGGATGCACATAAAATAAAGTAAGTATAAGGATGTGACGGGGAACCTATCATGTTCGAGGCTTCAACCTCATCTTCCTCAACTGAAGTCAGGTTTGTAGTTCTCTCATTTGAAATAAAGCCACATTTTTTAAGGTTTTGGTTTGTCAGCAGACTTGCACCATCCCCTAGTTCTGCTGACAGCTTCAAGGCTTCCTGGGCCCTCTCCAAGGAGTGACCCTTAAGAGCTGTCTTACTCGGAATCTCTATATAAGGATTAGGTATGGGTTAGAACATACTATCTAAATTATTCAGAAAGGAGTAATGGAGTTACACGCGAGGTACTTACTAGGATCTCTCTTGAACTCAGTTCTATAAGCTAGACAATCATAACAATACAAAAATTGGGGTAACCAATCAGTCATTCCCTTCCTGTTTCCTTTGATGCACTGGCCATCATGGATGCTCCAGGCAGATAAATAGAAGAAACCAGAGTTTTTTCCCATTTGCTTGAGCTCGTAAAAGAAACCCAGCTCGTGGGCAAACATTTTTTTCTCAAACGATTGGTTATAAAGGATGTACATACACATCGCCATTCGGTAGGCATTCAGAGTCATTTGAAGTGGAGCAATATCATAGTAGGTGACAATGTCATTGATAAAAGGATGAAGAGGGATGGATAAACCCATTCTAAAGAATGTAGCAGAAAACACGGCACAAGGTATCTGTTGATCAGGTTCAAAGTTATCAAAACGGTGACACCTCTCCCCAGGGGAAGGTATCACCAAATGGCAACTGGGTCGATGTTTTTGAAGAAGGAGCTTCAATCTGTTGGCATTCATTGAGGTATCAAGTTCTTCACAGGCTGTGATAATGCCTTAGGATTCAGAAGGGGCTTCACCTTCCACAGAGGTTTCCACCTCAACCTCGGAGCTAGGATCAAGATGGATAGTGGTTTTAGTCTTGATAGAGGAAACCTCTTCATCAAGGGGATAGTGGTTGGAGTGAAACAAGGTTTCAGTTTCAAGGATTGGATAGTTTTCAGAGGATGTCTGACGGATGGCTACTGGTTGTGTATCTTTGATCTTGTGGGAAAAGAGATTTGTTCGCACTGATATAATGGCTTTTTCGGGAACTAACACCTTAACCTTGGAACGGGTTCTGGTGCTAACTGGTTTGATAGTATGTGAATTTGGTGAAGGGGTTCTGGCTAGTAAGGTGTCGGAATCCAGGAGGTCAATAGAAGTTTGAACCTCGTGGGCAGTCGACTGTTGAGAGCTGGCCGCAGCTGAGTTCCCTGACATCTACAAAAGATGGAGCAGGGTAAGTTAACGGCCAACAGATTTCTTCTCAATCAGACAAGCAAGAGGGCAAGTAAACCGTGAAGCTTACAGGGGTGTGCGGTTATGGGTCTTTGTGAGTTGTCACTCGGGATTTATGACGAACAGGTGGTGACTGAGATAAGCATGAATTCCTAGAAGGTCAATTTATAAGCTGTCTTTATACCTAAAGGATCGATACAGGTTCATAGAGGTCCTCACTTTTACGGGAGGATAATTGTGCCAAGATCTAAACCTAAAGCTAAGGAAAAGGGTTCGATTATTGGCTTAACAGGTCAAATCCTTCTAAGCGACAATATATCGGCACCAATTTACTAGGTTACATATAATGCATGTGAATTATCAGACCTGCAAGCAAGGGTCTCTAGAAAGATGAATGGACAGAGCACTATGTGTGATTCGTGGCAACAAAAAGACACCGATTTAAAAAGGGTTTTGGATTCTATTCAACTACATGGCACAAAACAAAGGGTAAAATTGCATGTTTACATATCTGAAGGTATACACATGGCATCATAGTTTATGAATCAAATGGACAATGGATGTAGGTGTTAATATGTGTGTGCATACCTATTTGCGTATATGTATATGTGTGTATATATGAAATGACCACATAAGAGAGCAACATGCAGTAGCAAATAAGAGTTAAAAATAATTGATGGAGATAGATTCGTACCTTATGGAGTGTTACAGGTGGAGAATCGTCGGAAATTGGGAGTATCGCCGGAACCCTGAGCAGCCTTGAAGCTTTTCGTTGGAAGGGAGAAGGTGAAAAGCGTGGAATTTGTATTGGGGAATAAAAAGGAGAAAAGAAGAAGGGGTGTGTATTTAAATACACGTATGCATATGAACAGCCACGCCAGGTGGCGCTTTCTGATTAGTCAGTGGATTTTAAAAAAATGGAAAATATGAAGGGAAAATGAAGAAACCTGGTTGAGTTTTCTAGGAGGAATGCAAAGGGTTT
Organism: Heracleum sosnowskyi; assembly: GCA_030848705.1. NCBI lineage: Eukaryota > Viridiplantae > Streptophyta > Magnoliopsida > Apiales > Apiaceae > Heracleum > Heracleum sosnowskyi. The sequence goes on along the minus strand of CM061243.1, from coordinate 49,464,617 downwards.
GTTGCATATTAATTTGAATTTGAATTCTATTCAAAGGGATAATGTGTAGATAAGCTGAGGTTTGTGTTATAATTAAATTAGGATGCAGGTTTGGTTTTCGGAAAATAACGGGAGGTTATCCTTTTTGAGGTTTAATCGGAAAGGTGGTATTCAGCTGTGAACCTACAGCCAGCTGGGAGGTTAAGGGTTATTCCCCCTAAAAATACTATAAGCGTTATCATTACCCGAATATCTTGTTTCTTACAATAGAGTGTTCTCACGTAAGCTTAGAGGTTCGAAACATGAGAAAGCTTATTTTAATTTTTGGGTTTCATGTGACTTGGAAGTTTTTGGGTGAAGGTTTTGGTTCCTCTTGTATTCAATATTGCAAGGAACCGGGGGGTAGTTGTTGTGCCCTAAATCTCACATGGGCTTAATTTAAGGCCCACCTTTGGTATAGGCCCGATTTGGTTGTATGTACAGATGATTGGGTAGGCTGTAGTGCATGTTCAGAGTTTCGAGGTACAAGTTTAGAGTGTAAAGGTTCGGGTCCAGGGTGTCTTGATCTCAGGCACGGGCTCAGGTCCAGGGAAGTCTGAACCTCCCCGAGACAGAATCAGAGTTGGACGAGGACTCAACTTCCTATACTTTAGGAGCACAGAATTATTCTTGGAAAAGGACTTCTAGTCTTAATAAAACGTAATTGATGGGACAATTACAATCAGTATAGGACTTATATTGATTGATTCGGATATACATTAAATGCATGAGGATTTATAAGACTTCGTGATGGACATGAACTAGAACGCTGGAAAGCTCAACTACAGGTGTATAATTCGACTATAACTCTAAGATGGATTATCTTATAGTGGTTGAATTCGCAAGGATGGAGAAGTACAAACCTCATAGAACTACATGGGGCTTGATTTCTATAAATAGGATATGTAGGCACTTGACTAAAGGATTCGGATTTTAACTCTCTACACGCATAAGGCTCGTGTATCCTCTGTGATATATATTTCGGTGAATTGGTTAGCCGTGTAGGATTTACTCTGCCCTTTTCATCCGGTGGTTTTGTCAACTCAGCCCCCGGAGACGTTACTTCTACCACTTTGTACCTGTAACGAGCTGCAGGTTTCAAGCTGCAAACCTCTGACTCTGTCCGATAACCAAGAACGCATTACACGAATATTCCAGCGAGATTCTCTCAATTGTGTTGTACCAAATTTCTCAAGTAACACATTTCATCATTTCCTAAATGACAAGTTCGGTCGAACTATTTTTATTTTTTGGCTAAATATCTTTATTTGTAAGATTTACTATCTCCAAATATTGATGTATATAAATAGGTTACATCTGCGTGGATACAATTGTACCACGACAAGTACCCTATTTCACTAATAAAAAGCTGAAGGACCGTGCAAATTCGACTTTCTAGAAGCAACCACTAACCACGCAAATCCAAATCCAAATCCAAGTTCGCACGTGCGCTTCATGAATAATTATTGTGCAAATAATTCAAATAAAATGATTTGTAGTCGAATTTCGCAGATATTAACATGTGCATACACATTTATTTTTTGATCACATTCTCATACATGCATAAATTAATTTAGTGAAAATTTAAATTTAAATTAAAAGTGTGAGAACCGTTAAAGTTCAAAACATTTCTTTATTTACAATAATCTAAAAACTCATCGTTCTGAAATTAGGACATGTGACATATGAAAAGCTGTTACTCTATTAATTTCGATAAGAATAGGGTTTTTGTGAATTAAAATATTGCAGTTGACTTTGATCAATTTTAGAAGAATACAAATATCGTGTTAAATCTTTGTATTACATTATTTATTAAGATCATATGATTTAAATGTAATAAAGGTCACATCTTTTACGGTTCGAATTCAACATCAGTTAGTATTCTAATTCTAGAAGGCATTATGAACGCTGTACAGCTCTGATAACTAAGATCGGCATTTCAATATTTTGTTGGCCAAGTAATTAATTAGTCAATAGAGAAAAAGAAAAGAAAGGGCATTGGCCAGCTGAATTTTATCAAAGTTTGATAGAATCTTGAAATATCCACAACTTTCGTAAGCAAAAAGACAAGGCTCATCATTTCTTAGATTTTTCTTTCTGTGCGATTGTGTGATTGTAACATCATTACGCTTAATACATCAAACCATGTCACAGATGAGCTCTAATAAATGTTGATTTTGGCTACCATTAAGTATGCTTTTTATCAATTCACGGTTTAAGATTGCCGTTAAGAATTGGTATACGCGGTTGAAAAAATAGTATTGAAATAAGTGTTGTTTCAAAAATCAGATAAATATTTGATAATATTTTTTATACGTGCATGTTTTTGAAATATAAAAATTAGATATTAAAATCAGCAGGTGCTTCCGTAAAAACTGAAAAATAGATTTTTTTTAAAAAAAAAATGGGAATCTACTTTCTTTAAAAGTAACATTTTAGTCAAAAAAAACATTTTTCAAAAAAATTGTTTTTACAATTTAAGAAACAATTTTTACTTGCTTTAAAAAAAAAAATCTAAAATTACGATCTGCAACATCAATGACAAACGGGGTCTATTCTGTCTTAATACAAAAAAATAACATAGTGAAATTGCAGCTTAGCTCGAGTTTTCAAGTTGATACTCTTGTCTTGTCTTCATGAAAGTACAACATACTTGGATAATTACGCGGGTGCTTACAACAAATCAACACATCTCGGGGTGCATGCAGTTTGAACGATCCAAATGGGAAGCTAACACTTTTTTCCCCCTTGCAAGTTGCATGCATATGCATGTACGGGGCCGGGTGAGTCTAGAGACCAGAGAGAAGTCAAGTTCAACCCCGGTTATACGTGTCTATACAGTACATCCAACTCAAGGGCCAAGGCCCTGGTGATGCAATAATTCGTCAGCCGTGTTGTGTCCCGACTCCCGAGTGCTGCCGCCTCAGTACTGCATCTGCATGACTTGTTCATCTAACACGCAAATAATATGTACTCGCTGTATCAATATTATACCACATCATTGTCGTATCTAAGTGCTAATGGGAATAGGGATCCAGAATCACAAAATAGTCTGAACAATTGAGATACAAATTAATAAAATATTTAATTATTCATTTTGGAAAACGAAAGTTGCTTACTCCTATTATCCTTTTGAAACTTAAGCAGTAATGATAACAGAGTTCAAAGTCAAAGTAATGATAAAACAAAAGTATGACGAGTTACTGGAAAGTAATACTGACAACACATTTATTTATCTAAAATTATGTATGTACAATTTTAGATTTGACCGTAGTTAACGGTAAACAATACTATATAAATATATATTAGCTTCAAACCAGTGTCATACACGGTTGAAAATTTAAATTTATTATCTCTTTTATAGTTTAATTTATTTTTTTTAATATCTATATTTACTTTTCGTGAATATGATTTTTAAATTTGAATAGTTCTACTGGTTGTTGAATTGGTTGTTGAATTCGAGGTTGAATTGACATAGTGTTTGTGTTTGTTCGTGATTAATTTGTATTTGAACAGTTTTGTGTATAATAATATAATATAGATGTGCTTAATAGTTTAGGTAGTTATTAATAATTATTATATTAAGTTTAGTTTTTATTAATTATTTTATATGAATTGAAATTATAGAAAATATTATAACAAAACATAAAATTTATAAGTTTAATATAATAATATTACCGTTTTATATAGAAGTTACCCGTATTATTTTAAGAAGATGAGTTGTTTTCATTAAAAAATATAAAATAGGTAATGTGTTGAAAAAGGTAATTAATTAATTATTAATAATTATTTAAAATTATATTATATTTTAATATATATATATATATTGCCTGTATTATATTTAGAAGTTCAGTAGTTAGAAAATATAAAACAACTAAAGTGTTTTAGCTGAAATAGGTAACTGCTTATTTATTAATAATTATATTTAATATATTATCGTTCTATATATACGTGGTTCGTATTATTTTTAGAAGATTAGTTATTTTAGTTAGAAAATATAAAATAAATAATGTGTTTTAGCTGAAAAATGCAATTTCTTATAAATATATTATAATAAATATATTATAAATATATTATAAATATATTATAAATATATATATAATAATAATATGTAATAATAATAGTTGAAGTCTCATTTACATTTTAAATCATTTCTAATGGAGTAAACTAAATATACAATTTTAATATTTTTGCTTTTAAAATCTTTACTAATGGAGGAAAGTAAACATTAGAAAAAAACTTCATTTGCCTTTTAAATCGTTGCTAATGGATGAAACTAAATATACAATTTTAATATTTTTGCCTTTAAATTTTTTACTAATTGAGGAAAGTAAATAAACAATTTAAATATAATACTAATTGTTTGCTTAGAAAATATCTCAATTGCATTGTTAAATCTTTTTTTAATACAGAAAACTAAATATACAATTTTATTATTATTGCCTTTAAAATTCTGACCAGACTACAAAAACTTTCGACAACAAAACTTTCAATGTTTCGTATGCCTTTTAAATCCTTATTAATGCAGGAAACTAAATATACAATTTTAATATTCCTGCCTTTAAAATTTTTACTAATGGAGTAAAGTAAATAAACAATTTAAATATAATACTAATTTTTTGATTAGAAAATATTTCAATTGCATTTTTAAATCTTTCTTAATAGAGGAAACTAAATATACAATTTTAATATTATTGTCTTTAAAATTCTGACCAGACTACAAAAACTTTCAGGACGAGACTACAAAACTTTCAATGTTTTGTTTTTAATATAAAAGTATAGATTTTTAGAAAATAAGAGGTTTTAGTTAGGAAAAATTAAAAAATAGAAATTTCAGTTATAAAAAAGAATATATGGTTTGGCTAATAAAGTTAATTGGTTAATTATTAGTATTTTATGTTATTAAATGAAATTGTCCCTGATATTTTTGAGATTTTAGTTAGAAAATATAAAAAAGAATATACGTTTTGGGAAAAAACTAATCGGTTATTCATTAGTAATTATAATATTATTATTTTATTTTATTAAATGGAATTGTCCGTGATATTTTTGGAAAATGAGAGATTTAGTTAGGAAAAATAAAAAAGTAGAAAATATAGTTAGAAAATATAAAAAAGAATATACACTTTGGCTAAAAAAGATAATAAGTTAATTATTAACAATTATAACTTTATTATATTATTTTATTAAATGAAACTGTCTGCGATATTTTTGAAAAATCAGATGTTTTAGTTAGGAAAAATAGAAAAGATATTCTATATAATAATTTTAATATTTTATCTAACGGTTCTCATCGATTTGATCAGAAATATCTAACGGGTATAAATTGAGTGATCAGACTAAAAAAACTTTTTTACAAACCTTTCAATGTTTCGTCTTTAATATAATACTAGCTTAAAACTCGTATGGTGCACAGATTGTTTTTAATAGTTGTTCTTTTATTATTTATATTTTAATATTTTATTAATTGTATTTGTTTAAAAATAAGTAGACATGTTTTTTTAAAATAAATAGACACGTTAAAATAGGTAAATTCTGTTAAATAATTAAATACATTAAAATAGCTTTTAAAATAAATTGGAACGACAAATATTTTTGGAAAAAGGAGGGGGTTTAGTAATAAAAAATAGAAAGAGATACATGTTTTAGTTGAAAAAGGTAATTGTCCGTGATATTTTTGGAAAAAGCGGGAATTTTGTTAGAAAAATTACAAAAAATAATGTATTTGAATTAGTTATAAATATGTCATATTACTATTTAATTATATTTTTTATTGATAAATAAGGGTAATTAAGTAAAACATGAATTACAAAAATTTGTATGACTAAACTTTTAATGTTTTGTCTAATCTATTATAAGAAAGTATAGATTTTATTTTATTGAATGGAATTACCCGTTATTTTTTTGGAAAATGAGAGTTTTTAGTTAAGAAATTTTTTAGTTAGAGAGTACAAAAAGAATATATGATTTGCCTAAAAAAGCTAATCGGTTTGTTATTAGTAATTATAAGATTATTATTTTATTTTATTAAATGAAACTGTCTGTGATATTTTTAGAAAATGAGAGATTTTAGTTAGGAAAAATAGAAAAGTTGAAATTTTAGTTAGAATATATAATTTGGCTAAGAAAAGGAAATTGGTTACTTATTAGCAGTAATAATATTATTATTTTATGTTATTAAATGGAACTACCCATTATATATTTGGAAAATGAGATATTTTAGTTTGGAAAAATATAAAGGCTAATATATATAACTTATTAATAAATATTATATTTTATTAAATGGAACTACCCGTAATATTTTTGAAAATGGGAGATTTTAGTTAGGAAAAATTTTAGTTTAGAAAATATAAAAAAAATTAAGATTGCTAAAAAAAGCAAATCGATTACTTATTAGTAATTGTAATATTATTATTATATTTTATTAAATGAAACTGTTGGTTCTTGAGTATTGCAGAAGGGGGGTTGAATGCAATACTGATGAAATTTAATATTTGCTTCAACAACTAAAACTAAGATTAAATCCTATCAGTAGAAGAAATGCAATCACAAATAGTTTTCTCACAAAATAAATATTTTATTTATCTTGTGAAAGTGTTGCTACAACCTTGAGAGAAATGTTTATTTTTCTCAAGCTTCGGTTTCTCGAGTAATACATAGAATGAACTAAGAGATAGTCTAAGTAAACTAATCATATCTCTATCATCACGAGTTTGTGAAGCTGCTGTCATATTCATGTGGCAGCTTCTTACAATTTGCCTACCCGTGTGTCTTACCTAAATTGCTATACAAACAAGTTTATCATTACTGGAAAAAGCAATCTAGATACATTCTATTTTTAGCTAACACAATTCAGTGGATGTTGATTTGTCATACTCTTGAATTGGTGAGCTTTGTCATGTGATCTCTCAAGCTTCTGTCGTAGTGTTGCAGACCTGATGCAGTGTTGGGATACTGCAGCACGCCTGTTTCTTGAACATCCAAACTGTCACATGTTTGACTGGGTAGATCCCCAATTCAAAGTTTATCCCTCTGAGACAGTATCATGATCTTCAAGCTTGCTATCATAAAAATGTGCTTTTGGTGACAGTAAGAAACCCCTGCAATAGACGCTGTCAGGAGTTCCAAACTTGCTGTTAGGAGAATAGAGAGTTGCTGTCTCAAGGCTTCCGCCAATGTTGCTGTCAGAGAAAATATGTTGTCTTGACTTGCAACATGTTGTCTTCTTGTAACCTTACTGTCAGTGATATGAAAGTAACAATTATTCTTGCTGTCATCCTGATATGCTTCTTGAGGCTTGAACAAACGAATGAACTTCTTCCAAGATTTATAAACAAGTTTATTACAGCAATGGAAATGGCTACAAGAACATACTTTGGCTGTGATAGTATGTTCTACGTAATAAAATTAAGTATTACAAAATACAAAGTTAAGTTGTCTTCTAAGCTATCACCCATAAATCCTAACAATCTCCACCAATTTGTTTTTATGGATAATAACTACAAATTTCCAAACTATACATGCTGACAACTTAACTAACAAAGATCAGAATGAATACAAACTTAGGTGCTCCATAATGAATGAGCAAATATGAAATATTTACCTAGTTTTGAGCTTCAGACTTTCTTTTCTTCCTTCTTTCTTCCTCTCCTTTGAGAGCTTTTGCTACAAGGTTTCTGAGGCTTTCCACCAGAGATACTTCCATGGGAGATAAAGCATCATCCTCAATTTCATCAATGTACTGTTGAATTACTTTGGAGATACTCTGTTGAGCATCCTGGAGATCCAGCCAATTTTCTTGTCCATAGATATAGACTCTAAATTTTAAGATGTCTTTATCCATCTTGAATCTCCTGCCAGAAAATGCATTTAGAGTAGACCTTCTTGCCTTGTCCAGCTTTGAATCTTCACCCTTTCTCTTTTTAATAATCTCCTTAAGTTCAAAAGAACACAGAATCTCTAGATGGTTAGTTGATCCAACCACTGAGAAGTTCAATTCTTTCAGCACTCCTGTCTTGAGCTTGTGAAAACTATCCAAGTAGATTTCTTCCTTTCCATGTTTGATCCTGAACAGCACACAAGGTTGAAAGTTTGGACTTTTCCTTGCATGCATTCAACAGTTCAGCTTCCATTTGTTCAACAGATTGATCATTTTCAGCTTTGGTGGTTCTCTCTTGACTTGTCATGGCTTGCACCTCTTCTTCAGGAAGATCATCTTCATAACCTTGCATTAGATTGACCATCCTCTCTAAGTAGAAGTACTCAATTCTTCTTGAGACCATCCTCTTTATGCGCTTAAGATCTTATGTTACCTCATGTGAAACCACCTCCATGATAAAGTCCTTATCAACAATTACTGACCTTGACTGATCAAACCAGAGAACATACTGGACTGCTTCATTGTTGCCATCCAACTTTACCTCAACATTCTTGATTCCTTGAGCTTCTTTTTCCAGAAGATCAAGAGAGCTGTATAACTTTGTTTGGATTGGCTTCCTAAGATTCCTGCCAAGCCCTGTGGCTTTCTCATTTCCTGAGTACTTAGTCTTTCCTTTCTTTGCTTTAGTAGTCTCCTCAGGTTCAGGTTCCTGTCTAGAAAACCAAGCTCTTGCTAAGGATTTTGTCCTTTTAGGCTTGCATGCTTTCTTGGTTTCTTCTTTGACAGCTTCTTCCATGACAGTGTCTTTCTTGACAATGTCTTCCTTTACAGGGTCTTCCATGACAGTATCTTTCTCTTTGTTGACAGCATCTTTGGTGACAGCATCCTTCTCAGCATTAATACTGTCAATAACACACCTAAAGATGCTTGCCTCCAAAGCTTCAATTATCTCACTTTCCCCTTCTTCTGTAGCACCAGCATCTTGCTTTCCTTGTTCAGGGGCTTCTTGCTTGCTTGTATCCTGGGCTTGATTTTCAGTGTTCCCAGCAGTTGATCCACCAACATTTTTAGCAACTCCTGAACCTCCACTTCCATCCAATTCATCATCATCAAGAGAGTCATCAAAAGAACAGCTTTCACCTTGATCAACTCTGTTAGCATTAGCTTTAGAGATTAACTTCTTCACTCTGGAGCTTAGCTTAACATCTCTTCTTGCCAGTAGCTTGTGAATTGCTTTGACAGCTAGGACTCTTTCCTTGTTGATTTTGGATTTGAGAATTACATTAAGCACTTTCATTACTGTCTTTGTCTCCTTTCTTGAAGTGCCTTGCAAATCTAAAAATGCATACCTCTTGACACCATCTTTAGAGACTGCTCCATAACAGACACAGAATGGATCTAAATACACCTCTGGAAGTCTCTCTTTCATTAGATCCTGAAGTTGCACTTGTAATATCTCATTGAAGGTTGAGTTGTTTGCTTTAATCTTAGCCTTAATCACACTCAGCACCCTCACCTGTAGGTTTTGTAACAACTGCATGGTGATGAACATTGAGATTCATGTGTTCAAGTACACATCAATTGCCCATCTTCTTTCTTCATTAATCTTCACACATACACTCACAATTATATCCAGCAGAGATGTTGTGACTTGAGATGGTGTTACACTTGGCCTCCTTATCACCTCCTCAATTACTCTGTAGAGTTGCTCATCATGATTGTGCAGTGTACTCTCCCTGTAATCCACCATTATGGTATTTGCCTCTTCCTGATCAATTGCAGTTCCTTCAGTCCAAAGGGATGGTGCATTACAGTATTCAGGCAACTTCCCTTTGCCTTTCCCCAACTTATTCTGCTCCTCCTTTTCTCTCCACATCTTCTATAGTGCAGTTTCCTGAGGCTGTGAAGTTGGTTCCCTAATTGATACAGGAGGGAGTATTGGCCTCTTTGAATTTGACTTTCCTTGCAGTTCCTCCAATACTTCTTTGGACATCAATACTGTCTCCCCATCAATTTCGTATTCAAAAAATTTCCAGCTTCACTTCCTTGGTGTTCTACAGGTTTCTCACCCTTTCCTCCTGACTCCCCTTTACTTGCAGACTCCGCCTTACTCCTTGACTCCTCCTTAGATACAGGCTCCCCCTTACTTGCAGGCTCCCCCCGAGTTTCAGTATCAGGTACTTCTTGTGCTTCAACACCTTGCTTTGGGACAGATTCCGATCTTACAATTTTCTCCCTCTCAGGTAAGTTGGCAGCATCAATACTGGCAGATAGAACCTAAATAGCTTCCTGAATACTTGAGAAGCCAGAGGCAACAATGGTAGACAGGTTGTCAAGCTTAGTTTCCATGGATAGACATCTGTGCTCTAGGGCTTCCAATTTGAGAGCAGTAGAGGAGCCACCAGTTCTCAGCCTTCTTGGAGGGGAAGGAAAAGAATGGGGCTTGGAGGCTGTGGGGGTTATCACACTCTCAGGGTTTTTCTGAGTGATCTCATCACTCCTCACAGAAGAACTCTCAAGGCCTAGTGCCTGAACATTGTGGGCTCCCTCAAATTCACTCTGGACATGCTCAAGTCCCTCTCCTTTTGCCAGCTCATTTGGTTGCCTCTCATTTTTATGGAAACTTGTGAAGCATCAATTTGGGAGGTGAAATCCTCATTGTGTCCTGACTCCATGTGTGTTTCTGCAAGTGGAGGCTCCTCATGAGTTGAAACATGAGGTTGTGCAGACTCTGTACAAGGTGCCTTGGGAGACATGCCAATTTCAATAGATGTCCCTTGTTGAGAAGGAACATCTAGAGAGGTGTTTAGTGCCCTATTTTCCTCTACAGTCTTTTGGGAGACTGCAGGGTGGTTGACAGTGGTTTTGGCCCTCTTAGCTCTCTTCTTCTTAGGCTCAAGAGGAACCACTGTGGGTTCTGTTTGACTAGCCTCCTTATTTGCTGCACTAGGTGCAGGAACTCCCTCTTGACTCTCAGTACTACCACCAACATCAGTTTCTAGGGATCTTTTTCTGGATTCTTGCTAGGCTTGTCTATGTACATTGAGAAGTCTAGAGAACCTAGGTTGAATGTATGGTGTAGAATGGGGGTTAACTTAATTTGGGTCTAATCCAGCCTCATCCTCAAGAGTGAAGGTTTCATACCCAAAGGGCAATGGAAAATCAAGGTTAGGCACTTGATCAACCATGTGTTTGGTGAAGAAGAGTGGAATATGTGCATTTAAATATTGTGAAGTGAGATTTGTGTGTGTATTCCTTTTCAAAACACTGCACACCTCTGAACGAGGGGCATCTTCATCAAAGTCACAGAGAGAATTAATACACATCATTAAAAAGCGAGGGTAGAGATTTACCTATGGCAGTCTTGAGGTGTGCCATGAGTAGCTTTCCAACATCCACCTTGTACCTATGAACAAGAGAGTGAGTGAGATTTTTGATGTAAGTGGGAATTCCATTCCAACCAGTAGTGTTTGTGGAAAACACCTTCACCATGACATCAGGAATCATGCTCCATTCTTTTCTCAAATACTTCCCGTCCATTTCACCAGAAGGGTACCACTTGGTTGTTCCCTCTTCAAGAATGGGTCATGAATACCCAATTTTCAAGAAAAGCTTCTTCAAGGTCTCATCACTGGCTAGCTCTGTGTAGGTCTTTCCTGGTTTAAGCACAATTCCTAGAGCTGAATTGATGCCTTGAATAGTGAGAGTGTAACTGTGCTATTTGATTTTGAACTTGATGGTGGTATGGTCTCCATCTACCTGAGCAACAACAGACTCCCAGAAGTTCTCAATCCCGTCTAGGTCAAGAACAGGAGTTGAAGTGATAGCATACCCGAGATAGGACTTATTCAGGAAAGAAATAAGCCCTTTGAATTCTTCACCAGCATCATTTGGAGAATAGATGCCAGCAAAGTTAGTCTGAGAAATTGATTGTTTGGGTGCCATTGTTGGTATGAGAGAGAAAATGAATGAGTTGAATAAGTAGAGAGAGAAATTGAGTAAAAAGTTGTTTTGCTTTTGGTTGTTCTGTGTCAGGTTTGATATTGTCTGATTAACTGATGTATAAAGGGTAGTTCAAGCGTTATGCTGAAAAAGGGGATATTTGGAATCATGCTATTACCCAGTAACACCACTACGTGGGTTACTCCCTTTAATTTCTGTCAACGTGGAGGTTGAATTAGCACTTTTAACGGTCCACTTGTATTGACAGTAACATGTGCGCTGAAACAAGCTATCACTGACATTTGGGTGATGACAGTAGGTTTATCTTGACAGTAACATTGTTGCGAAAAACTTACTGTCATCGTTAAGTACTTCAATCACAATATCTTTTAAAACTCTTGACAGAATGTTATTCACTACTGTCAAGAAACTAACTATCATGAAATTCCGTGACAGTTCCTTTTATTGATGACAATAACGTTTGAGGAAAACAGTAACTGTCATGAATTTTAATGGATGTTGTCATTAATGTACTTAACTCAATAAACACCATTCACAAATATTCAATTGAGAGCTAGGTATCATGCACAGGAAATGAATCAGATAATCAACACAGAGACAACTCACATAAAGAAAGAAACAAGGAAGTTAATGGAACAGGTTTTATTAATAACATCATCTTTTGAAATATGAGATTACAAATTATGATTTCACTATTTTATTAACTATTCCTAAAACTTCTAAACGGGTTCCTTCTTCAGTGCTTCCTTCCTCCTTGAGGAGCTTTTGAAATTCAACTTCTTGCTCCTGCCATTTAGCCTCTTTAATGGCATTGGCAGTAGCCTATCTCTCTTCTTCCTCATCTAGACTGTATTCTAATTCATCGAACAGTTTTTCAACCTCTTCCTTGTGTGGAGAAACACTCTGAATCTTAGGCTTGTACTCGATTCCTAATTTATTTTGCATTTAACCTTTTTCTGATAGTGACAACTAATATGACCTAGTGTTCATTTTATAGGAAAATTAGGGGAATGGTAAGGTAAACAGTCAACAATTTGGAATACCCATACAACTGAACTACCATATAGAGCAATTAAGATTCATGTCCTCCACTAATCCAACAATTAACACACAACAACCAATCAACGCAAAGTCTTTGACCATAGATCTCAAACTTTGAGGTTATCCAAGTTAATGACACAAAGTTTTATTACTGACAATACAACTAGCACAAAATTCAATTTAGCAAAGTCATATCAAACATGTTGTCGAAAAGAATAAAAACTTATGTGACAGTAACTTCTCATGACAGTAACTTGGATGTTACTGTCACAAGCTGCATTCAGAAATGAAAATGTAAAAACTAGTAAGTTAACATACCAGATTAAGCATTCCCAATTCACTTACCAACCTGTTAAAGGTGGCTTCATTCAATGGTTTAGTGAAGATGTCTGCAAGTTGCTTTTCTGTTGGGACATAGATCAATTTCACAGTTCCTCTTTCAACATGTTCTCTAATGAAGTGATGTCTTATATCAATGTGCTTTGTCCTAGAATGTTGAACAGGATTGTCTGAGATGGCTATGGCACTAGTGTTGTCACAATAGATAGGAATGTTGCTCAACACTAATCCATAGTCCAACAGTTGATTCTTCATCCACGTAATTTGTGCACAACAACTTTCAGCTGCAATATATTCAGCTTCTGCAGTTGATGTAGAAACTGGATGTTGCTTCTTGCTAAACCATGACACCAATCTTTCTGTCAATTCTACATCCAGCATAATCTGAGTCAGAGTACCCAATAAGCTCAAATCCAGTATTTTTAGGATACCAAAGGCCTAGATTAGGGGTGCCCTTTAGATATCTAAAAATCCTTTTGATAGCAACTAAGTGTGACTCATTTGGATCAGCTTGAAACCTTGCACAGAGACATGTAGCAAACATTATGTCTGGTCTGCTAGCAGTTAGATAGAGAAGTGATCCCACCATGCCTCTGTAAGCACTAGAGTCCACTTTCTTTCCCTTGGGGTCAAGATCCAGATTTGTTGATGAAGAGATAGGAGTCTTGGCAGGTGATGAATCTTCTAAGTTGAAGTTTTTGAGAAGTTCCTTGACATATTTGGCTTGACAAATGAAGATTCCATCATCTTTTTGAAGAACTTGTAGACCAAGGAAGAATGACAGTTCTCCCATCATGTTCATCTCATACTTGTTTCTCATTAGAGATGAGAACTTTTCACACAACTTCTCATTTGAAGAACAAAAAATAATGTCATCCACATAGATTTGTACCAGAATGATGTCCTTGCCATGATGTTTGTAGAACATAGTTTTTGTAAGATCCATGAACTTTATTAATAATATAAATTGTATTATATGTGTAGAATAATTATTATGAAGTATTTTGAGTTTTAATAATAAAGGTTGTTAAGTGATTATGTGCTAAATTGGTGTGTCGGAAGCCCCGTTCAAATATCTTGTCATTTGAAAATATCTTCAATTTTGAGCCCCGTTTTGAAAATTCAAGGGCCCCGTTGAAATTTTGTATATCATTATTATTCCTTCGTCATTCGTGTCCGAATCATTATCGGAGGATTTTTTCGTATTATTATATCCCTTATCATCTGATACTATCAATAGTATTTGTTTTATTCAAAGAAAGAAAAATTATTCCAAACCCTAACCCTAACCCTAATTTTCTAGGGTAATTGATATATCGTCTGTATCAATAATACATTTGTTATAGCCCCAGTATTCTTGAGCATCAGTTATATAAATGATATGTATTGATTTGGATAACTATCAGTCTTTGTGGATAGCTATCACCTCGTAAAACGTGTATTTTACATTATTAGGGTTTTACAGCGAACTAGTGGATCAATATCGATCCAAAAATGTCGTTTAGGGTATTATTTTCCACTAAGTATAAAAAGGAGAATCGTAGATTATACTTCATATAATCTGTATTAAAAATATACAAAAATATAAAATTCCCGAACCATGTTCTTCGTGTTCTTGAAAATCAAAATCAATTTTGAATGTGTTATTGAAATCCAAATCACAAGTTCAAGTACTCAAGATTGAAGCAGTGAAGGATTGGGAAAGACCAAGGACACCAACTGAAGTTAGAAGTTTCTTGGGATTAGCCGGATACTATCGGAGATTTGTACAGGATTTTGCAAAGATAGCTACTCCAATGACCAAGCTGACAAGGAAAAGCGAACGATTCATATGGAACGACAAATGCGAAGAGAGTTTCCAAGAGTTAAAGAAGAGACTAACTACGGCACCAGTGTTAATGCTACCAGACGATCAAGGTCAATTTGTAATCTATAGTGATGCGTCTTACAAAGGATTGGGTTGTGTACTTACGCAACATGACAAAGTAATTGCTTATGCGTCAAGACAATTGAGACCTCACGAACAGAAATATCCTACACATGACTTGGAATTAGCAGCGATCGTATTTGCACTGAAGATACGGAGACATTACTTGTACGGAGAGAGATGTGAAATTTACACCGATCACAAAAGTCTGAAGTACAGATTTACTCAGAAGGAGCTGAACATGAGACAGAGAAGATGGTTGGAGCTAATCAAGGATTACGACGTTTCTATAAATTATCACCCCGGAAAGGCAAACGTGGTAGCAGATGTATTGAGCAGAAAAGAAAGATTGAATATGCTGACGATGACCAAAGAATTGTACAGAGAGTTTGAAAAGTTAGAAATAGAAGTACGTGTTCCGAAGGACGCGACAGAAATGATTTAAGCCATAACGTTTCAACCTGAATTGTTGGAAAAGATACGGAATTGCCAAGAGCAAGTCATGAATGACAATGCAAATAGTTTAACAGGCGAGTAAATATGTAGCCAACTGGACGACAAAGGAATCTTAAGGTTTGCTTCTCGAATATGGGTACCTAATGTAGCAGAACTAAAGAATGAAATTTTGCACGAAGCGCATAACTCGAAGTATTCAATTCATCCTGGAAGCACGAAGATGTATCGAGATCTTAAAATGAACTTTTGGTGGCCAGATATGAAAAGAGAAATTGTTGAATGGGTGAGTAAATGTTTTACATGTCAAAGGGTCAAGGCGGAACATCAAAGACCAAGTGGATTACTGAAGCCGTTAGAAATTCCTGAGTGGAAGTGGGAACACATCGCAATGGACTTTGTGGTAGGATTTCCTAGAACGAAGACTAACCATGATGCTATTTGGGTTATTGTGGATCGATTGATGAAATCCGCACATTTTCTTCCAATTAACGAGAGATTCTCGCTGGATAAGTTAGTTCGTTTATATGTAAAGGAAATCGTGGTACGGCATGGAGTTCCAGTGTCAATAGTATCTGATCGAGACCCTCGATTCAACTCAAGATTCTAGAGAAGTTTTCAAGAGTGTTTAGGCACCGAATTGAAAATGAGTACGGCTTATCACCCGCAGACAGACGGACAAAGTGAAAGGACAATTCAAACCATCGAAGACATGCTTAGAACATGTGCACTTGATTTTAAAGGTAATTGGGACGATCATCTACCCTTAGTAGAATTCTCATATAATAATAGTTTTCACACGAGTATCGGGATGCCACCATTTCTGAACTCAGTACCATTATCACTCCTAAGCATTTGAACTTTGGCATTTGGAGTTATGTCAAGAACCCTTATGTGATCAATGATGACTTGAGCAGCTTCATCTTTGGACTCCAAAAACTTCACCCAAGTGTATCTAGAGTAGTCATCCACCATAACTAAAACATATCTCTTTCTGGCTAAAGATATAACATTTACTGGGCCAAAAAGATCCATGTGAATTGAGTGGTTCAATGTTGGTGTTGACTTGCTTTGACTTGTGCACAGATCTTCTGAGTTTTCCCATTTGACAATCCTCACACAGTCCTTCTTGGCAGAATTCCTTTTGAGGTAGTCCTCTCACCAATTCCTTCTTCATTAGCATGTTCATTGTCTTGAAGTTGAGATGGGAGAGTTTCATGTGCCAAAGCATGTTGTCACCAACAGTAGCTTTACTATAGAAGCAGTAAACTTTATCCTTCTTTGTTGAGCTTAGGTCTGCAACAAATAGGCTTCCTTTTCTTACTTCCTTCAGTGAAAGGCTTCCATCCTTCTTGTGATAGATGATACACACCATCATATCAAAGTCAACCTTGAATCCTCTGTCACTGAATTGGCTGACACTGAGTAGGTTATGCTTCAATCCATCCACAAGAGCAATATCATTTATGACAACATTCCCAAATTCCAAACAGCCATATCCCATTGTGTAACCTTTGTTGTTGTCTCCAAAGGATATGATTGGGCCAGGTTTCTCCACAAAATGTGATAGCAGGGCTTTATCACCAGTCATGTGTCTTGAGCAACCATTGTTAATGATTCACACAACCTGCTTCTTTTTCTTGCCCTGCAAAACAAATTGTTTTTAGGTTGCATATGGTACCCAATCCTTGTTGGGTCCTGCAGAATTAGTAACACTTGAGTTTCCTCCATTTTCAACATCAATATAATCATCAGAAAATTTTTGTTCAACTTCTCTTGCCACCCAATTTGGTTTAGAATTAGACTTAGTCTTTTTCTTAGTGGGGGTTGCCTTTTTACTGTTAACAGTAGGCTCAGAAGTCTCACCAGAATTCATTTAAGAGCATTTATCAGTTGACAGAATAGGCAAATTGAAGCAGGTACTCATAGAAGTAATTTTACATGGCAGGCAATCAATTTTATTACAGACATCCATGGATCTATGCATAATGGAGGTTCTGTGTAAGTTACCATTGACCTCAGTCACATTGACTTTAGTCTCAGTAGGTTTTTTACAAACATTTGTTAAATGATGTGAGGAGCCACAATTATTGCATAGTTTCCTAGGTGCATTCTTGACATAAGCATAGCCATTACCCTTGTTAATTCCTACTTTGCCATTCCTGTTCTTATACCTGAAAGTATCTGTGTTGACAGCATGTCCTGAAGTTGCTGTCGAGTCTTTCTTGATAGTACATTTTATATCCACTGTCTTGACAGTAGGTTTCGAGGTTACTGCCTTAGATACTCTCTTGACAGTATCTTTAGAAGATTCTGCCTTGTCATTGTTGACAACATCTTCAGAACATTCTGTCAGATTGCTAGGCAAAGTTACTGTCTTGAGAATGGTGACAGTATCTTTTCCTTCAACAATTGTGATGTCAACACCTTCATCCTCATCAAGGATCTGTTGTTTGATGAACATTGCTTCTTCATCAAAATCAACTTCAGAAATCTTGAATTTTGGTGCATGAACCTTTTTGAGGATTTGGGGTTTGACAGCAGCAACAATTGTACAATCAGGATTTACAGATTCCTTTCCTGGTCTTTTACCATAATCAAAACCTACCCCTACTTTCTGATTCTCAGTGTTCTTTTCATTAAGATCCTGAAGCAACCTAGAGGAGTTTCTGTATGCCTTGAGCTTAAATTCATTTTCAGTTATTTCCTTTCTCAAGAACTCTTCTACCTCCTTAGCACATACTAGATCATTTTTAAGTCTTGTGTTTTCCTGAGCTAAGGAATCCAATGTACTGGTCTTAAGTAAAAGCAAATCATTTTCAGAACTGAGTGTTTCATTTAACTTAGTTAACCTAGCTATTTCTTCATTAGCAGCAGTTAAACTAGTATGGATATCGAACATTTCTGCACTTAATTCCTCAAGAGTTTGCTTATATTCAGTGTTAGACATATCAAGCAGGACAAGTGCAGGTACTTGAGTTGTAGAGCTTGATGATTCTTCTTCAGATTTAGCCATGAGGGCTAAGTTCACATATTCTTCTTCCTCTTCTTCATCAGACTCATCCCAACAGCCACCTTCTGCCACATAGGCTCTTCCTTGTTCTCTTTTGTACTGTCCACTTGACCCTTTGTCCATTTTCTGATTTTGCTTTGGCCTTCTACATTCAGTAGCAAAATGACTAAGCTCATTGCAGTTGTAGCATCTGAATTTAGACCTATCCACCATTCTAGTTTTGTATCCTCCTCTTGTAGCATTGCCAGCAGTCTTGGAGGAGTTCCCTTTGCTGAACCTTGATGTCTGACCCTGTGGCTTGTATGGCTTGTTTCTTCTGAATCTTATATTTTTAAACTTCTTTGCCATATAAGCCATGGTTGGATTATCCATCTTCTCCATCTCCTCTATAGAGTAGAACTCATCATCTTCAACATCATCCAGTTGCAACACTATTTTCTCCTCTTCATCCACCACATCTTCAATCTTCAAGGAAGACACTTGAGTTGGATGAATGATTTGAACTGCTTCACTTGGCATAGTGATCTTTGGCTCATGAGCTACAAGAGCACCAGACATGTTGGCCATCTTTCCTTTTGATCCACTTTGTATAGCTCTCTTTTGAAAGAGTTCTAGTTCATATGATTTGAGCACGCCATACAGTGTTTCAAGAGAGACAATTTTCAAGTCTCTTCCTTCTCTAATTGCAGTGACCTTGTACTCAAGATGCTCAGGAAGTGTGAGTAAGAACTTAAGGTTGAGTTCCTTCTTCTCATAGAACTTGCCATGAATCTGGAGTTCTGTGATAAGTTTACTAAATCTCTCAAACATTTGAGTAAGTTCTTCATTGGGCTTTGCTATGAAGGCTTCATACTGGAAGACAAGAATCTGTCTTTGGTTCTCCCTGACCTCTTCACTTCCTTCGCATAACAACTCGATTTTGTTCCATATTTCCTTGGCTGATGAGCATCCCATGGCATTCCCACACATGGCTTTATCCAAAGTGAGAGAGTCAAGCAGAATGAGTTGCAAGTAGTCATCCAAAACAATCTTTTCCTTTTCTGGCTCTAAGAACTCGGATGGCTTCTTGGGAACCTAGTGTGCTGGAATAACAACACCATCAACGGTCGAGGCTGCAATTTCTTTCTGTGGAATAAAGGGACCATTCTCGAGGATTCCAACGTACAGTGGATTTGAAGCTTTGATAAACAGTGAGATTTTTCTTTTCCAAACATTGTAGTTCTCTTTATCGAAAGCTGGGATCCTGATACTACTCGACTTCTGTATACTCGTCATGATCTCAAATTTGTATATCAATCTGTTGCTCTGATACCAGTTGTTGGTCCTTGAGTATTGCAGAAGGGGGGTTGAATGCAATACTAATGAAATTTAATCTTTGCTTCAACAACTAAAACTAAGATTAAATCCTATCAGTAGAAGAAATGCAATCACAAGTAGTTTTCTCACAAAATAAATATTTTATTTATCTTGCGAAAGTGTTGCTACAACTTTGAGAGAAATGTGTATTTTTCTCAAGCTTCGGTTTCTCGAGTAATACATAGAATGAAGTGAGAGATAGTCTAAGTAAACTAATCCTATCTCTATCATCACGAGTTTGTGAAACTGCTGTCATTTTCATGTGGCAGCTTCTTACAATTTGCCTACCCGTGTGTCTTACCTAAATTGCTATACAAACAAGTTTATCATTACTGGAAAAAGCAATCTAGATACATTCTATTTTTAGCTAACACAACTCAGTGGATGTTGATTTGTCATACTCTTGAATTGGTGAGCTTTGTCTTGTGATCTCTCAAGCTTCTGTCGTAGTGTTGCAGACCTGATGCAATGTTGGGATACTGCAGCACGCCTGTTTCTTGAACATCCAAACTGTCACATGTTTGACTGGGTAGATCCCCAATTCAAAGTTTATCCCTCTGAGACAGTATCCTGATCTTCAAGCTTGCTGTCACAAGAATGTGCTTTTGGTGACAGTAAGAAATCCCCACAATAGACGCTGTCAGGAGTTCCAAACTTGCTGTCAGGAGAATAGAGAGTTGTTGTCTCAAGGCTTCCGCCAATGTTGCTGTCAGAGAAAATATGTTGTCTTGACTTGCAATATGATGTCTTCTTGTAACCTTAGTGTCAGTGATATGACAGTAACATTTATTCTTGCTGTCATCCTGATATGCTTCTTGAGGCTTGAACAAACGAATGAACTTCTTCCAAGATTTATAAACAAGTTTATTACAGCAATGGAAATGGCTACAAGAACATACTCTGGCTATGACAGTATGTTCTACTTAATAAAATTAAGTATTACAAAATACAAAGTTAAGTTGTCTTCTAAGCTCTCACCCATAAATCCTAACAGAAACTGTCCGTGATATTTTTGGAAAATGAGAGGTTTTAGTTAGAAAAAATAGAAAAGTAGAAATTTTAGTTAGAAAATATATAAAAGAATATACATTTTGGCTAAAGAAAGGTAACTGGTTAGTTATTACCAATTATAATATTATAATTTTATTTTATTAAATGAAACTGCCCGTGATATTTTTGAAAATAAGATATTTTAATTTGAAAAAATAAAAAAGGTACTCTATATAATAACTAGGTTACTAAGCCGCGCTTCACAGCGGCATTAAAATATATTTGTTAAAGAAAAAGAACATTAGAACAAAATTTATGAAATAAATATATACAAAATTATATAAATTATCAAATAAAATATATTCTGTAAAATTTGCATTTGGGTAGGTAATATTATAAATTATTTACATATTCCTTTTGTTTATATAGTTTGATTTTTTATTTTCTTGGACCGATACCATTGCCATATATGTATATATATGAAAAAACTTATATTGATAAAAATCAATATAAATATATAATATTACTTATATTTATATAGTATTATTAGAAAAGATAATATTAGAACATTATAGTTTGAATTTTAACTTATATACATTTAAACCTCGATTAAGTAATATCCGATAAAGTAATAATCTCGCTTAAGTAATAAATTTTTTCGGTCCCAACTTGGGCCAATGTTGTAAAGTAATATTCTCGCTAAAAGCATAAGATAATAAAAAATTAGAAAGTCATTAAGGGCCCAACTAATATGTAAAGTAATAATTCCAAAATTATAAAATTATAAATATATATATATATATATATAATGTATATGGGTTACAAAATTCAATTCTTTTTAAAATATGAATCTATAGTAGCTTGTTTCTTCTATCCACCAAAACCAAAATTAACCTCATCCTTGACTTTATGTAAAGCATAAATAACTCCTAGTATGTTTTGCTCGTATTATAACAAGTAATTGTTCAAAGTGTTGATTGCTTGAAATGTTTCCTTTGATGACACGCTTGGAATGACATTTCAATCGTCCGGTTCAGGATCAGTCCCTTCATCAGTGTTCATTACCGACTCAATGATTTCCTTAGGTGATTCCATAACCGCATCATTCTCGCTTGGATAATTTAAGAGATGCTCAACATCCATCTCATTTCTATATCGTAAATTAGATATAGCTTCATTTAATCCTTCGATACCTTCATTTATTTCACCAAGTTCTTGTTCATCATTTTCTTCTGAACGAATCTTGCAATGCCGAAAACAAATTTCAATTGTGGTTGTTTTCACATCAATATTCCAAGCCATGTTAGCAATACTAATAGCATTCAAAATACATTGCATGTGATTTATTCTTATTTTTAAATATAATGTATTGTAATGCGTAAACATAAAAATTCGGTAAAGTAATAAAATATTATTATATCGATAAAGTAATAAATTCGGTAAAGTAATAATTTTTCCCGGTCCCAAGGGTATTACTTTAAAGAGGTTTAACTGTAATATTATTACTTATATATTACTCTAATATATTACTGCATCAAAATACCTGAGAGTATGTTAGTGTCATTAATACGTGCATCAATCATATCCGGG
This sequence comes from Heracleum sosnowskyi, assembly GCA_030848705.1. Lineage (NCBI taxonomy): Eukaryota > Viridiplantae > Streptophyta > Magnoliopsida > Apiales > Apiaceae > Heracleum > Heracleum sosnowskyi. Next base: position 49,442,048 of record CM061243.1, on the reverse strand, counting down.
CATATAAACTGAAATTCGTGCAGTGATATATTGACGATGCCTTCTTCCAATCTCTTAGGCGACGTTATGCGTATGAAGAGAAATTTAGACCCATGAGATGGTGGTCTATATTTCCCTGTACTTGAAACAACTTTCAGATTTTTGATGCTGTACACGGAGCCTTCCTCTAAAAGATCTTTGAACCAAGAGACCAGAATCTTTGGGATCGTAGCATGGATCAAATTTTCCTATCATACAACATATCTTAGAAAAGTTAATAACATCATACAATTTGACAATTAATAAGTTATAAGTATATTGATTTATTAACCTTTTCATCAATCAAAATCATGTCGACTGATCAGTTCTTCAGTATTTGGATTGACAGATTCTCACATTCTATACATTCGTACTCTTATCATCCAGGTATAGCTGATGTCGTTCAAAACATCCAACATGGTGTAGGCCATAGTTATATTGATTGTAAATATGGTTGTAAAGATTTGGAGTTATGTAAAAAAGTTTCGGTGTAGATTTGTTGTTATGAATGGCCTTTAATTTATAGGTGTTTGTAAGGTGAATAACATGGAAATTCATTATGTTTAAAAGTCAAAAAGTATTAAATAGTAACTTACCTTTCAGATATTAAGTTAATTTGTAAAAGCTATACAACTTTTCTTATAAGCATGCTATTTAGTCGTTAAAGAAGATGCCGAGGAAGGAAAGAAACTGTTTTAGTTAGGGTCCGTATATGAATAATTATTTCAAATTCTAAAAATACGAAAGAAAGTTGTAAATAATAATGCATTAGATCCTAAAAATTCGAAAGTAATAAAGAAATTAACATTAAATCTTACAAATTTGCAATTTTCCAATTCCATTTTTACATATTTGAAAATGATAAAAGGAAATTGTAATTATTAACATAAGATCCTACAAATTTAAAAATAATAAGGAAGTTTTAACATAAGATCCTACAAATTTGAAAATAATAAGGAAGTTTTAATTTTCTAATTCTTCCAATCTTACAAATTTGAAAATAATAAAAGAAAGTTCTATCAAGTTTGAAAATAATAAAAGAGAAAATTGCAATTATTAACATAAGATCCTACAAATTCGAAAATAATAAGGAAGTTGTAATTTTCTAATTCAAAGAAATTCTATCAAGTTTGAAAATGATAAAAGAAAGTTCTATCAAGTTTGAAAATAATAAGGAAGTTTTAACATAAGACCCTAAAATTTTGAAAATAATAAGGAAGTTGTAATTTTCCAATTCCTCCAATCTTACAAGTTTGAAAATAATAAAAGAAAGTTCTATCAAGTTTGAAAATAATAAAAGAGAAAACTGCAATTATTAACATAAGAACCTACAAATTGGAAAATAATAAGGAAGTTGTAATTTTCTAATTGAAAGAAAGTTCTATGAAGTTTGAAAACAATAAAAGAAAGTTCTACCAATTTTGAAAATAAAAGAAAGTTCTATCAATTCCCTTCCTACAAAATTGAAAATAATAAAGGAAGTTGTAATTTTTCAATTTCCTTCCTACAAAATCGAAAATAATAAAGGAAGTTGTAATTATTAATATTAAAAATTGTGAAAAATTGAGAAAATTAAAAAAATAGAACGAAACTATTTGAGGGCCGCCACCTCACCGCCCCCGTCTTCACCTTTATATAAGTATATATTGATTTTTAGGATTTTATCCAACGGTTCTCATCGACTTGATAAAAAAGATCTAACGGTTGTGAATTGAGTGACCGAAGTATGAGGACCAGCCTACAAACCGACTACAAAACTTTCAATTTTCCGTCTTTAATATAAGCGTATAACCCGTGCAAAGCACATATGAATTTAATATTAATTTTGAAATTTACTTTTAAATTTTTTGAGATTTTAATACTTCTGAAAATGCTACCTTTTAAAAAAGAATTAAAAGTACTACTTTAAAACTTTAAATCTAAAAAAACTTATAGATTTTATAAAAGTTTATTAGCTTAGTAAGCATGTCAGTCAAGATAACCGTCAAAATTATCAATATATTTTGTTATAATATATATATAAATATAAATATTTTCTAAAAAAAGGTCGTGTTTTTAAATTCTAAGTAGAGTATAATTAAAAGAGTTTGTAGTTATGTTATATACGTGACAAAATCAAAAATCAAAACTTTCAATGTTTCGACTATTATATAATAGTACAGATAGATAGATTAAATAGAATAAATTACCGAAAATCAAAATCCAAACTTTCAATGTTTCGGCTATTATATAATAGTATAGTACAGATAGATGTCGTCTGCGATAATTTTTGAAAAGTAGAAATTTTATTTAAAAAAATATAAAAAAGAATATACGATTTGGCTAACAAAGGTAATCGGTTAATTATTAGTATTTATAATATTACTATTTTATGTTACTAAATGAAATTGCATGTGATATTTTTGGAAAATGTGAGAGTTTACTTAGGAAAAATTTTAGTTAGAAAATATAAAAAAAAAATATACGCTTTGGGAAAAAAAGCTAATCGTTTAGTTATTAGTAATTATAAATATTATTATTTTATTTCATTAAAAAGAACTGCCCGTGATATTTTTGGAAAATGAGAGATTTTATTTAGAAAAAATAGAAAAGTAAAACTTTTAGTTAGAAAATATAAAAAAGAATAGACACTTTGGCTAAAAGAGGTAATTGGTTAGTTATTAACAATTATTATTTTATTATTTTATTTTAATAAATGAAACTGTATGTGATATTTTTGGAAAATGAGAGGTTTTAGTAAGAAAAAATAAAAAGCTTATATGTTTTAGTTAAAAAAGGTAATTATCCGTGATATTTTTCGAAAAGTAAGGGAATTTTTCAGAAAAAATAAAAAAAGTAATATATTTTAGGTATAAAAGGTAATTGGTTATAAATAGGTAATATTAACTATAATTTTTGAAAATGAGAAATTTTAGTTAAAAAAATATAAAAAAGAATATACACTTTGGCTAAAAAAGGTAATCGGTTAATTATTAGTATTTATAATATTACTATTTTATGTTACTAAATGAAATTGCATGTGATATTTTTGAAAAATGTGAAAGTTTACTTAGGAAAAATTTTAGTTAGAAAATATAAAAAAGAATATACGCTTTGGGAAAAAAAAAGATAATCGGTTAGTTATTAGTAATTATAAATATTATTATTTTATTTCATTAAAAAGAACTGTCCATGATATTTTTGAAAAATGAGAGGTTTTAGTTAGAAAAAATAGAAAAGTAAAAATTTTAGTTAAAAATATAAAAAAGAATATACACTTTGGCTAAAATAGGTAATTGGTTAGTTATCAGTTATTATTTTATTATTTTATTTTAATAAATGAAATTATCAATGATATTTTTGGAAAAGGATAGGTTTTAGTAAGTAAAAATAAAAAGCTTATATGTTTCAGTTAAAAAAAGTAATTACCCGTGAATATTTTTGGAAAAGTAAGGGAATTTTTCAGAAAAAATAAAAAAAGTAATATATTTTAGGTATAAAAGGTAATTGGTTATAAATAAGTAATATTATTATTTAATAATATTTTTTTATAAATAAGTAAGGGTAATTAAGTAAAAACACGAAGTACAGTTAAATAAGGGCAATTAAGTAAAATCACAATATATCAAAAAATATTTAGTATTATATCCAATGGCTCTCATTAATTTAATTTAAAAGATCTAACGGTTAGAGATTGGATGACCAAACTCTGGAGGACCAGACTATAAACCGACTACAAAAACTTTTAATGTTTCGTCTTTAATATAATAATATAGATAATAGTATATCTATACTATATTATTAAAGCCGAAACATTAAAAGATTTGGTTTTCGGTTTTCGGTTTTCGATTTTCGGTTTTCGGTCATTTATTCTATTTAATAAATAATAAAATAATATAAAATAAGTAACTAGCTGATTGCCTTTTATATTTAAAACACTTTTTGTAACAAAATTCACTACTTTTCCAAAAATAACACGGGCAATTACCTTTAAATTAAAAATAACACGGGCAATCACAAGGTAAATGCTTTAATGGCCATGGATCACATAGGGTGGGATGAGGAGATATTAGGGGATATGTTTAACACTCGGGACCAGCAGAGTATTAGAAGTATTATCTTGAGTGAAAATGACAGTGAATGTAGTATATTGGGGCAAGGAAGCAACATGTCAGTACACAGTCCGTAGTGCATACAGAATGTTGCAAGCTCAAAAGTTGCTATGGAGACAAGAAGATCAACACAGCATATGGCGGAAAACATGGAGATTAAAGGCACCTCCAAAGGTTTTGAACTTTATGTGGAGATCATTGTCTGATTGTTTACCTACGATGACTTCATTGCTACAGAAAAATGTATCAGTAGACCCTCTATGTCAAGTCTGTAGGTCAGGAGTGGAAACAGTGGAGCATATTATTTGTAGTTGTGATCTGGCAACCCAATGCTGGCAACGAATTCTCCCTCAGGTACCATATAATGATACCAACAGCTATCAAGACTGGTGGGGAAGAGTGCTGGAAGTCTGTGATCATGAAAAGAAAGCAGAGGTGGCAACAATATGTTGGTCACTATGGAAAGCAAGGAATGAGCTAGTGTGGAACAAGAATTATACTCGAGTAAATGTCGTGATAGCTGATATGGTCAGAAAAGTAATTATAGAAATATAATTGACTAGTCAAACAAAAGGCCGATATTTAAGGCCCGACACCCTAATTATTCATTAATTTCGTAATTAATGAATAGGGAAAATATACAGCTCATTAAAAGAGCCCAAATTATGGCAAATTGGTCAAAGAAGGATCCAGAATCCCAATTAAAGGCAATTAATGAGTCATAGCCTTTATCAACAAGGAAAAGACTTATCCTGCAAGCAATACAATGCTTATCCAATATCAAAAAGGAGACTTATTCGCTAAGACTCCTAAACATACCATAAATACTAGGCTCTAAACGCCTATATAAGGTCCCTGATCCTACAATCAGAACGACGTCTTTGGCTTGATTCTCAATAACGATTTGAGATACGTAGGCATCTTGTGAGGACCAATTTAGTCCGGATACACGAGTGCAGCCATTAAAGCTCGAAGCTTATTAAACCTTAGCATTAATTACACAAGCACATTTTTTAATCCATAACATTTGGCGCCGTCTGTGGGAAGACAACATCAACCATGACAAACACACGAAGAACAGCTCGGGATACTCAAACTCCCGATGATCGCCCTATCACTTCTGAGGCTGATCAGCCACCGCCGACTACTGGCACACAAGGGGCGAATATCCCCACCAACACTCAAGGACCGGAAATCCCGATTTCGGTTGAAGGGACGAATCCCCTGCAGATGGTCATTCATGGATCTAATCCACAAGAGACCGTTCACCAGCAACCAATCACGACCTCCCCGCTGCTCATGAGTGCACCAAGGAGCCTTCAACTCCATACTACTGATCTCCCTCAATACGCGAATCAGACTTTGGGGATGCCAAGCTATGGCTTGCCCCCTCGACCCATGGCGGGCGGTAGTGGAACTAATCCAATCTACCATGAGGCATATGTGCCCCCTTATATTCAAGGTCTGGGACCCCAAAATCAACAAACTCGTCAGACCCCTCTCATTCAAGATTACTCTGGCCCATACACCGAGGATGAAGGTTATACAACTGGGGAGGATGTCGCCCCAAGAAGGAGACGTTCATCCCAGACAAATCGGGAGCCACCCCAAACTACTAGAGAGAAACTTGCAGCCCACGAGGCAGAGACTGCAAGGCTCAAAAAACTCCTTGCTGAAGAAGAGGCCGCTCAATCTCGGGGCCGAACGATTGAAGGAATCCCGATAATCAACTTGGATCCACCAAGAAGGACCAAGAGGGCTGAAGCCCCAAGGGGTGATCCTAATATTCTGTTGCCCCTAGGAGATCCTGATGATCCTACACCACCGTTTACTCAAGACATCATGAAAACGGCTATATCCAGAAAGTTTAAGATGCCTTCGATCAAAGCCTATGATGGAACGGGAGATCCCGCAAATCATGTAAGGACCTTCTCCAATGCACTGCTGTTGCAGCCAACCAACGACGCGGTCAAGTGTAGGGCGTTTCCACAAACCTTGGCAGGCATGGCCCAACGTTGGTATAGCCGTCTACCACCCAACTCTATTGGGTCATTCAAGGAACTAAACAAGGCTTTCATCAATCAGTTCATTAGTGGAAGGGTGCATGAGAAAAGTTCTGCATCACTCATGGTAATCCGGCAAGGACAGAATGAGGCCCTAAGGGACTACATCAATCGATTCACCCGAGAGGCTTTAAAAGTCCCGGACTTAGAGGATAGAGTGGCTATGATAGCCCTACAACAAGGAACCACTGATGACCACTTCAAACGGTCGTTAGCTAAACATCCCCCCGAGAGCATGCTGAAGCTCCAAGATAGGGCCGAAAAGTATATCAAGGCTGAAGAAAGTATGAGAAAATATGAACCCACTACAGGCGGTAGTGGAAGCTCAAAGAAAAGAAAAGAAACTCAGGAGTACGACGTCAAGGAAAAGTTTCCCCGAACATCAAAGAACTCCGATTCTCCCCCCAAGAGAAGCAATTTTGGGCCAAAATTCACATAATATGCAAGATTGAATACTCCTAGGAGTCAAATTCTGATGGAGATAGCCAAGGAAGAAGATATTAAATGGCCTAAGCCAATGAGGGTTGATTTGTCCAAACGGAACCAAAATCATTTTTGTCGGTTCCACAAAGAAGTCGGTCATGACACCGATGATTGTAGACAATTGAAAGATGAGATTGAGTTTCTGATACGAAGAGGAAAACTCAGCAAGTTCACTAAGGATGGAAGCCAAGGGAGCCAAAGGGGGAACTATGAAAGGAAGGATTATGATAGAAGGGACAATGATCAAGATCGGAATCCCAAGCCCCGAGGGCCAGTGATCAACATGATATTCGGAGGGCCAACTGCTGCTGGGTCCTCCCGAAACTCAAGAAAGGCTTATGCCCGAGAAGTAATGACTGTGGTTGGAGAAGCACCGAAGCGTGCCAGAATAGAAGTGTCAATAGGTTTTGACGATTCAGATTTGGAAGGGGTGAAGTTCCCCCATGATGATCCTCTTGTCATAATACCTATGATAGGCAACTCCGAAACAAAAAGAGTCTTGGTTGATAATGGAGCTTCAGTGGATATCTTGTTCCACGATGCCTTTATCAAGATGGGTTACACAGACTCTCAGTTAACGCCCTCAAATATGCCTATATATGGATTCAACGGGGTGGAATCAAAAGTGGAAGGCACCATCCAACTCCCAATGACTATGGGACAAGGGATGAATACGTCTACTCAGATGTTGAACTTCATAGTTATAAAAGCGACTTCAACCTACAATGCAATCCTGGGAAGGACTGGTCTTCATGCGTTCAAGGCTGTTGCCTCATCTTATCATCTAAAAATCAAATTCCCAACAAGGAATGGGATTGGTGAAGAACGAGGAGACCAAAAGATGGCTAGAAGTTGTTATGTAGCCGCGTTAAGGCCTGATGGAACAGGGGGGCAAGTTCTCCCAATTGAAGACATGAATATCAGCGACAACGAGGACAGAAGGGGGAAACCGGCTGAGGACTTGGTCCCAATTCCCCTAGTCCCAGGAGAACCAGAGAAGGTGACTTATATTGGGGCACTACTGCCCGAACCATTGAAGAGCAAACTCACGTCTTTTCTTCAAGAAAATAATGACGTTTTTGCTTGGACAGCGGCCGACATGCCAGGGATTGATCCCCAATTGATATCTCACAAATTGAATATGGATCCAGAAAGAAAGACAGTGAAACAAAAGAAAAGAAATTTTGCTCCAGAGAGGCTTGAAGCCATTAAGCAAGAAGTGAATAAGCTTTTGGAAGCTGGGTTCATTGAGGAAATCCAATTCCCAGAATGGTTAGCTAACCCCGTGATGGTCAAAAAGGCTAACGGGAAGTGGAGGATGTGCGTCGACTTCATCGACTTGAATGATGCATGTCCTAAGGATTGTTTTCCCTTACCAAGGATTGATGCTCTAATAGATGCCACTTCTGGGCATGAGATGCTAAGTTTCATGGATGGCTTCAGTGGATATAATCAAATCAAGATGCACAAAGATGACATCACCAAGGTATCCTTCATCACTGACTTTGGTGTCTTCTGTTTCTTAGTCATGGGTTTTGGGCTTAAGAATGCAGGAGCGACCTATCAAAGGTTGGTAAACAAAATCTTTGAGCACCTAATTGGAAAAACCATGGAGGTCTACGTAGATGACATGCTAGTCAAGAGCCTCGATAAGGCCGATCACATTAAGCACCTCCGAGAGGCATTCGAAGTGCTAAGGCACCACAAGATGATGTTGAATCCAGCTAAGTGTGCCTTTGGTGTAGGCTCGGGAAAGTTCTTAGGCCTGATGGTCTCCAAGAGAGGAATCGAAGCTAACCCCGACAAGATCAAAGCAATCCTAGACATGGAACCACCCAAGTCTGTTAAGGATGTGCAAAAATTGACAGGAAGAGTTGCAGCATTGGGAAGGTTCATCTCCAAGTCAGGAGAAAAGTGCTTACCTTTCTTCAAGGCACTCAAAAATGTGAAAATTTTCGAGTGGACACCTGAAATCCAAGAAGCCTTTGAGGCCCTGAAGAAATACATGGCTGAAGCACCACTGTTGGCGAAACCAAAGTCAGGAGAGATTCTCTATCTGTACTTGGCAGTCTCCGACACTGCCCTTGGAGCTGTTTTGGTAAAGGAAGAATTTAAAGTGTAGAAGCCCGTCTACTATGTGAGTAAGATTCTTCATGGGGCAGAAATAAACTACTCAACGATTGAGAAGTTTGCCTTAGCCTTGATAATGGCCTCAAGAAAGCTACGCCCGTACTTCCAGCTGAAGCACCACTGTTGGCAAAACCAAAGTCAGGAGAGATTCTCTATCTGTACTTGGCAGTCTCCGACACTGCCCTTGGAGCTGTTTTGGTAAAGGAAGAATTGAAAGTGTAGAAGCCCGTATACTATGTGAGTAAGATTCTTCATGGGGCAGAAATAAACTACTCAACGATTGAGAAGTTTGCCTTAGCCTTGATAATGGCCTCAAGAAAGCTACGCCTGTACTTCCAGGCTCACAAGATAGAGGTCTTGACTGATCAACCTCTAAGAAACATCTTGCATAGCCCTCAAGTTAGTGGAAGATTGATCAAATGGGCCATTGAATTGGGCGAATTCGACATCAAGTATAAGCCTCGAACGGCCGTAAAAGCTCAAGCACTTGTTGACTTCATGGTTGAATGTACCATTGACAACCAAGAAGTCGGGGGGCAGGAAATAATAATGGAAGACAAGAAAGATCAAGAAATGGACTTCAAAGAATATTGGGTGCTCTATTTTGATGGAGCATCAAAAACAAAATCAAGTGGAGCTGGTTTAGTGCTACAAAGTCCTGATGGATTCCTCATTGAGTATGCACTAAAACTTGACTTCCCAACGACAAACAATGAGGCTGAGTATGAAGCTCTGATAGTTGGCTTAGGGCTGGCTGGAGCCTTGAGGGTCAAAACTCTGAAAGTATGTGGAGACTCGAGGCTAGTGGTTTCCCAAGTAAATGGGGAGTTTGAGGCCAGAGATGAAGTCATGGCCAAGTATTTGAAACTTGTTAAGGCCATCATGACTCAATTTGACGAATGCTATGTGGAGCACATTCCAAGGGAAGAAAACATAAAGGCTGATGCCCTGTCTAAGTTTGCTTCTTCTGAAATTGAAAACTATGCAGGGAGTGTATACTTCCAAGTCTTGAAGACCCCAAGCATCAACGGAAAGTTGGTAGCACCCATTGATGTTGGCAGCTGTTGGATGGATCCCATCAAAGCTCATCTGGAAACTGGGTGGCTACCCAACGATACTTCAGAAGCACGAAAGCTATACGTCAGAGCACTAAGGTATACCCTGATTGAGGGACTCCTATACAAGAAGTCTTTCATCATTCCATATCTGAAATGTTTGAGACCTCAAGACGCAGAATTGGCCCTAAAGGAAGTACATGAAGGAATCTGTGGGCAACACTTGGGGGGCAGAGCCCTTGCTCATAAAGTCACCCGTCTAGGTTTCTATTGACCAAACATGCTTGCTGATGCTAAAAGCTATGTGAGAAAATGTGAACGGTGCCAGAAACATGCACCAGTGGTTAGACAACCACCTGAGATGATGACATCCATTAACTCTCCTATCCCTTTTGCTATGTGGGGAATGGATATACTTGGGCCATTTCCAATGGCGAGTGCTCAAAGAAAGTTCTTGATAGTGGCAATTGACTACTTCACCAAGTGGATTGAGGCTAATCCATTAGCCAAGATAACCACCAAGCAAGTGATGCAATTCTTCTGGGAAAGTGTGATATGCAGGTATGGAATTCCACGAGTCCTGGTCACGGACAATGGAACTCAGTTTAACAACGATGAGTTCAAGAAGTATTGTGATGAGAATGATATCAAGTTGCGCTTCACTTCTGTTGCCCATCCTCAAGCAAATGGGCAAGCTGAGGTTGCAAATCGAATTATCCTGGATGGACTAAAGAAAAGAGTTGAACGCTCCAGAAACACTTGGGTAGACGAATTACTCCCCATACTATGGGCATATCGTACTACTTGCAAAGTCACCACTGGAGCTACCCCCTTCTTGCTGGCATATGGGGCAGAGGCAGTGGTTCCAGTGGAGATTACACACACGTCTTCAAGAGTTGAAGCTTATGAACCAGAAACAAATGAAGAAGGCTTGAGGCTAGCTTTAGATCTAATTGACGAGGTTAGAGATGAGGCAAACGCCAAGATAGTTGAACATCAAAAGAAGGCATCTTTCTACTACAACCTTAGGGTTAAAGAAAGGTTCTTTCGGCAAGGAGACCTGGTTCTTCGAAAGATTGAGGCATCCGGAGTTGGACAAAAAGGAAAGTTAGCCCCAAACTGGGAAGGACCATATCGCGTCAAGAACGTATTTGGTCGAGGCTCGTACAAGCTAGAAACCTTGAAGGGAATGAGGTGCCAAGGACTTGGTATGCCTCCAATTTGAAAGTTTATTATGTTTAAAGTGTTTCCTAAGTGGACTCACTACTAGAAATAAGGTTTGATAAAACCAACCCAAGTTCTTAAACTTGGATACTATGTAAGGGTTGACCCCATTTTTAAGCTATGAATAAATTCAGCATTTTCATGTTTTAAAGCTTATCTACTATGAGTGTTCACAAACATTCAAGAAGCAAGAAAAACAACACAAGCCATGAATGGCCACAAGATATAAATAAAAACTTAAATAAGAGTTAAGTTAAGCCCGTAGGCCAAAAGTACATCAATAAATAAATAAAAGCCACAGTTGGCCATAAAAATCTACAACTAAGCATCATCCCCTCCTTGCTCTTCCTCAGAGCCAGACTCATCTACGGAATCCTCTCCTTTCGTAGACTCTTCCTCCTCACTGGAGCTGGACTCCTCAGACTCTTCGCCAGGATGAGAGGAATGTTCGGGATCAAGAATCCTGTCATCCTCATCCATATCATCCTCCCCAGCCAAAGCCATCTCCAAACGAGTGGGAGCGTGGGGGCTGGGAAAGTCAGATATAGTGAGGGATCCAGGAAGTCTCCTCGAAACCTCAGCCAATGCCTCGTCCCATCCTTTTGTATACTGGATAGGGAAGAGGAGGTCATCGTGCTGACTGATTAAGTCCTTGTACTCGTTAGAGTCAAGGTACTCATCAATATAGCTCTCCTTCCCCTTCCTGAGCTCCACCAGCTCCGCCTGGGCATCAGACAGCTCCTTCTCCCTTCTATCCAAGGAAGCTCTAAGGGAACCCATCTCCAATTGAGCCTTATCAAATTTAGCCTTGTTGGCCTCCGAAGATGCACACCAGGCTTTGGCTTGGAATAAAGCTCCTTGAAAGCTGGCATTAGCCTACAAACAGATCACAAGTTAGAATGATAACTTAAAATATACTAAGGACTACAAAGAAGAAAAAGAGAATAATGACTTACAGCAGCAAAGGCTTGAGAGCCCGCACTTTCTGCCCCCTCAATGGTGGAGTTGGCCACAAAATCCTTGTAGTCACAAGGAGTTAAGGAATGATGTGACCACTCAACAGCGTGCTTGGCCACCCCTACTATGGTGTCCTTCTTCCTAATCCCCTAGTTGGGGCGCCAAACTGAGCTCTTAACTGAGGAAGAGCCCTCGACTTCTTCAACCTCGGCTACATGAGGCCTCAGAATAGAAGGGCCTTTAGCGGCCAGCCTGGGGTCCTTCAAACAAGCCCTCTTGATTCTGGATGTCTCCCCGTCTGCCGGCTCATTCGACTTGTTTATAAAAACAGCAGCTGCAAACAAAAAATCAAGAAATGCAAAAATCGGTATAAGGCAATCTTAATGCAAATAAAAGAAAATAGAAGAAAGGGAATTACCCTGATCAAAACTTTTGAAAGTTTCAGAGACTTAAGTACAAACTCGTCCAGGAGCTCCCAAGCCATGGTGGCATAATCATCCTTGATGAGTTCAGCATAAGCATGGGCCTCCTCCTCAGTCAAAACTATGTCATCAGGGCTACCATCCGAAACTCTACTGAATGAGCTTTGGAATAAGGTGCCCCAGTCCCCTCCATCCCAAACTAGGTACATAAATTCACTCTTCCACTTGGGATTGTTATCAGGGATGGATTTGGGGTGAAAAATGGGGGTGTCGAAGAACGGTGACTAATGTACACCCAACCCAAGGTGTTGGAAGAACTATTCTTAAATTGAAGGATCTTTCTAAAAAGAGCAACAGAAAGAGGGAATTTGTTTTTTAAACACAAAACAATAAAACACATGATTAATCTCCAAGCATTTGGAGGAAGCTGACAGGGATTGATTCCTACGTCTGCTAGAAGTTGAGGAATAAAAGGGTGAAAAGGGAATCAAACCCCTGCAACAACGGTACCCATATAAACGCAAAGAGCGTCGGGGCGCCAATGGCAAGATCGATCCCCGGGACCAGCTGGGACTAACCTATAAGGTGCCCTAATTATATACATATTCTTATAATCAGCAATTTTATCAGCATCATGAAATCTATTGCTATGGTTAAAGGAATCCAAATGAGATACAGAAGGGTATTCATCACTACGCTCTAATATCATATCTTGTAAAGACATAGTGGGAGAACGAATGATGATACCTCTTTTTGACGCTTGATTCATTTTCTGCAAACGTTGAGCAGAACGATCAGCCATCTTCAAATCTTCAAAGAATATGCAGAAAATCTTCACCAAAAACTCAGAAAACCTTCAAGGGATGAAGGTGAAAGCCCATAAATTCAAAGAAATTCCAGAAAATCTTCAACCAATGAAGATCAAAACCCAGAAACCTTCTTGGGAAGAAGATTTGAACCCAGAAAAGCGTGATAATTCCAGAAAATCTTCAACAAAGGAAGAAAAATTCCAGAAAAATAAGAACACAACCGTAAAAGACTCGCCGGAAATCGCCTTACCACGGAGAAAAAGAGAGAAAGACAGAGAGATTTAAGGAAAGTAATTTTTTGGAAAGATTTGAGTAAAGAGTAAGAAATGAAATCTCACACTTTTATAGGCAAAGTGACTGGAATTCAACCAGTCAAGGAAGTCTAACCGGTTACAATCGGTCAAGGCCCATAATTATTCTTTGGGCTGCTGGAATTAAGGCCCAATAAAGATCAGGGCCCAGCTATTGAATCCGGAGAAATTCAAGGCCCAAGGCCCAATATAAATAAAGTCCAAGAAAAAACCAAGGCCCAAATAAGGGTCAAGGCCCTGGGATTGGTCGTAAGAAAGGTACGAGGCCCAATATGGAATCAAGGCCCAAGAGGTTGAAAGCTTAAGAATATTCTAACTCAAAGGTTAGAAATAATTCTAAGGCAAAAAAACGAGTTCGAGATCGAAAATATACTGAAAGCAAGTTCGAAAAATTGAGTTCGAAATTACCTTAAAAATCCAAATCGAACTAAACGACCTGAAACCTATTTCGAGGTCGAAAAACAACTACAAAATCGAGGTCGAAATTGTGCTAAGTCATAATCGATAAAACCTGTTCGAAATTGAACGGAAATTTCTGGTCGACAACTTCGATTTCAACACAGTTGAGGTCGAAATTGAACAGAAAAATGAGGTCGAAAAAGACCCTAATTGAAGTCGACAAATCGAGGTCGAAATTACATTGAAAAACCAGGGCGCAGGTCCCGACCTCTTTCCTATTTGAGTTCGAAAATGATGTGAGTCCTGTTCGAAAATCCTGGTCGAAAAAGATTAGGGTTGAGCTCGAAAAAACGAAGTTGAAATTGAACTAAAAATCCTGGTCGAAGGGTTCGACCTCATCCCACTTGAGGTCGAAATCCCAAACCAGAAATGAGGTCGAAAAGCAGTTAAAACAAGCTCGAAGAATCGATGTCGAATTTGCACTGGAAATCGAGGTCGACGTGTTCGACCTCACCCCACTTCCTAGTCGAAAACGACTACAAAAATGAGGCCGAAAATATACTGAGTGAGGTCGAAAAATCCTGGTCGAATTTATACTAAAATCCCTGGTCGAAACGTTCGACCTCACCCCAGTCCTGGTCGAATTTCTGGTCGAAAATGACCTAGAATTCTGGTCGAAAATGGCATGGATTCCTGGTCGAAAATGCTCTGAAAAAATGGAAAAATTCAGGAAAAAATGCGATAACTTCTACAAAAATCCCAAGGGTATTTTCTCAGAAGTTGGGGGGCAAATGATAAGGTCAGAAAAGTAATTATAGAAATATAATTGACTAGTCAAACAAAAGGCCGATATTTAAGGCCCGACACCCTAATTATTCATTAATTTCGTAATTAATGAATAGGGAAAATATACAGCTCATTAAAAGAGCCCAAATTATGGCAAATTAGTCAAAGAAGGATCCAGAATCCCAATTAAAGGCAATTAATGAGTCATAGCATTTATCAACAAGGAAAAGACTTATCCTGCAAGCAATACAATGCTTATCCAATATCAAAAAGGAGACTTATTCGCTAAGACTCCTAAACATACCATAAATACTAGGCTCCAGACGCCTATATAAGGTCCCTGATCCTACAATCAGAACGACGTCTTTGGCTTGATTCTCAATAACGATTTGAGATACGTAGGCATCTTGTGAGGACCAATTTAGTCCGGATACACGAGTGCAGCCATTAAATCTCGAAGCTCATTAAATCTTAGCATTAATTACACAAGCACGTTTTTTAATCCATAACAATAGCAAAAGCTAAACAGTATATTCTTCAATGGAATTTGGCCCAGAAAAAGAAATCACAGTCCTGTTTTCCTTACTTTGTGGAAGGAGATGGGAATGAATTTTGGGTAGCACCACAGGTTGATTATATGAAGATCTCGGTGGATGCAGTGGTATTTTCAGACTATAATGCTTCTGGTATAGGTCTGGTTGCTCGTGATAGCAAGGGAGAGCTTATTCATGCAAGAACGAAGTGCAACTTTGGTTTGGTTTCGGCGAACTTGGCTGAGGCCATGGCTGTGAAGGAGGCCCTAAGCTGGATACGTAGTGAAGGCTGGAGCAGAGTGGTGGTAGAGTCAGACTGTTTGACGTTATTCAGGCAATTCGAAGTAAGGTACTGATGCAATCTCCATTTGGGAAACTTATCCAAAGCTGTCGAAACATGTTAGAGGATTTAAACACAGTTTCTCTGTTTTTTGTAAAACGGTCTGCTAATATGGCGGCACATGAGCTAGCTCGTCTGTCATATTCTTTTCCAGATCGAGTTTTCGATAGTTCTTCTATTCCTATTGGAGTCAATGATGTATTGAGGAGTGAATTATCGTATGAATAAAAACTTTCCTTGTTCGTCAAAAAAAAACATATTACCTTTTATATTTGTTTTCACTAAAATCTCTATTTTTTAAAAATACCATCTCTTTTTTTCAAAAATATCAGGTGCAGCCCTTACTTATTTATTTTAAAATCTATTTTAATATTTTTAATTACTTAAAAAGTTTACCTATTTTAACATGCAAACGTATTTTTTAACAAATAAAATTAATATAATTAAAACACTTCTAAAAATATCACGGGCAATTACTTTTTTTAATTAAAACATCTTGGCTTTTTTTATTTGTCCTTATTATTTGCCTTTTATAATTAAAACATTTTTTTCTAACAAAATCTACTCCTTTTCCAAAAATATTACGGACAATTACCTTTAAATTAAAATATATTACCATTTATATTTGTTCTCACTAAAATCTATATTTTCCAAAAATATCATGTGCAACCCTTACCTATTTATTTTAAAATTTATTTTAATATTTTTAATTACTTAAAAATATTACATATTTTAACATGACAACGTATTTTTTTTAACAAATACAATTAATATAATTAAAACACTTCTAAAAATATCACGTGCATTTTTTTTAATTAAAACATGTTAACTTTTCTATTTGTCCTTATTATTTGCCTTTTATAATTAAAATATTTTTTTCTAACAAAATCTACTCCTTTTACAAAAATATCACGGTCAATTACCTTTAAATTGAAACATATTACCTTTTATATTTGTTCTCACTAAAATATCTATTTTCCAAAAATATCAGGTATAACCCTTATTTATTTATTTTAAAACCTATTTTAATGATTTTAATTATTTAAAAAGTTTACCTATTTTAACATGTCAACACATTTTTTTAACAAATACAATTACTTTTTTTAATTAAAACATGTTGGATTTTCTATTTGTCCTTATTATTAATATTATTTTAATCAATAATAAAATAATATTTGTGGAAGAATAATAATAATATTAGTGATGCCCCATTTATCTTCCTCAGTTCCATTTGTATTCTTTATTTTTTTAATGTTCCAATTAATATTTAAGTTTCTCATTTTAAAATTTATCATATTGATTTTTATTCTTTATTTACTATTTTCTGTTCCCATTAATGTTTTTAGTTTGTCATTTTTTAATTTTCTTTGATGGGCCGTGCCTTGCACGGGTTACAATTAATATAAATAAATATATCAAATAAAACAATTAATAAATATAAATATATTAATATAATTAATATAATTAAAACACTTCTAAAAATATCACGGACAGTTACTTTTTTTTTAATTAAAACATGTCAACTTTTCTATTTGTCATTATTATCAATATTATTTTAATAAATAATAAAATTATATTAATAATTCCCCATGTGTATTCTTTATTTATTTTTTCTATGTACTAATTAATATTTAAGTTTTTCATTTTATAATTTACCATATTGATTTTTATTCTTTATGTAATATTTTTCATTCTCATTAATTTTTTTAATTTGTCATTTTCTAATCTTTTTTGATAACCCCGATTGTAGGCTATATATATATAAGTCTCGAAACTTGTCAAGGAACATTTTTTTTTTGAAGGATGTCAAGGAACTTTAGAACGCAAACATCAATAATTTAGGATAGAGTAGGTGAAGAACTTAGACATAAGCAAGAGCTTTTGACTTTACGAAATTACAGTTGATTTTTATAAAGTAAATAAACTTGTATATGTGACATTAAACTTCTATCAAAGTTTAAAAAATCTTTTTTTAAACATTTATATTCAAAGTTGGAAAATTTTTATTGATTTCCATAATAATTTTTTTTAAACATTCATATGGCTTAGAATTTTTTATCTTTATGATATTTTTGATAAAATAATTTACCCATGTGAATTGATTCACAACATATTTTGTACCATAATTTAGAATCAACAAGTTTAATACAAATTCAAACAAACTTATCGTATAAATTAATGACAACATAAAGTTTCTTACAAATCATTCGAATAGTAATATCATTCATATTAAAAGACTTCATTAATTCGAAAGCACTGCACTAATTAATTAATAAAATTGTATTTATTGATTGAAGAGTAAATACTATTTGTTTCAAATTATTTTATTATAAAAATTTACATACCATAAATATCAAAATGGATAAGTACTATAATTATATATGAAATTTATGTATTTAATTTTATATTTTATTTCTTAGTTTATAAACGGCACAATACACACATATATTTTTTTATATATCCTATTATTATGTATATTTATAATTATTATATTTCTTGATTTTTTGTTCATTCTTAATATAAGATTTAATTCATTTTATTTTAATAATAATATAATTTAATCTTGAATGGAACTTTATCGATTGTCATCATTAAAATTCATGATTTTTTAGTATATTAATTAAAATTCAATTTTCATTTAATCAAATAAAATATATTAATAATATCCCAAAAAATTATTTAATTTTCAAGTACATCCTTTATTAATTTAAACTTTATTATATTAGACTAAATTGGAAATTATTATGTTAGAGAAATTATCTGTTTATATATATATTAACTTATGAAATTTTTACTATTTAGAGAGTTACAAGGCTAAAATGATTGAATAAAATAAGATAAAATAGCTGGTTATATTCTAAAAATAGTATGTTATTATTATTATTTTTAATCATTATAAACAATATATATATATATTCTGATATGGTTATATATATATATATATATATATATATATATATATATATATATATATATTTTGCTGAGAGAAATGTACCACCGAAACCCAACTCCTTTTACATAATCTTTTTAATTTATATTGATGATATGTTAAATATATTTTTAGTCGAGGGTTACTTGCATAGACTTCTCAAATTTGATTAAAGTCTTATAAATTTTAGAATATAGTTAAGCTTATATGAAGAAAAAAAAATGCATTAGAACAGAATATATGGATTTATACTTTTAATGTATCTTATCTCATTTGTCTAGAAAGAAAAGTTAAAAAATATGGAGGAATAGAAAAATGTTAGAGGTCCCAAATTGGATATAAAAAAAATTTATAAAATGACATGTGTTATGTTTTGATTGGCTATATAATAATGACTTCATCCATTTACATCAATATCACCAATAAAATCATTCTCACTTAAAACTTGTCACATCAATTTGTAATAATATTTTGTACCTAATTTTGTAAGAGCATCTCTCACCATGAAACTTTTAGCTAAAATTCTGGCATGTCTTAAATAAGAAATATAGAGATCATATAAAAATGTTGTCTCTCTAACGGATCATAACTGTTATCAAAAAATTTAATCATAACCAACCCATCGAAGATGATATAACTCTAACATTACTCGGAGGAATTTTAAACGGCATGTTAGTTTTTTCAGATATGGGAAACCAAAGTCAAGTTGGGTAGCCAAAGTCGATATTTAATTAATTGATTCCCACCAAAACTAGTAGACTTAGAAATCCTGATTTACCCACAACTTGCATGTAATTGTATTCTGCTAAACCATCTACCTCGACCTTCTTACTATATTCCATCTTCAACGAACGTAAAATGCTGGTAAAAGAACACATCTTTCTCTACGACTGCTCATAACTACGTCTAAACATGTATACCTCAACGTCTTTGTCGATGGACATTGTCAATTCGACATGCAATTTATATATTAGAAAGACATAACGAAAAGCAAACACGGAGAAACGATCAAGTATTTCAAACGTACTAGCTATATAAATAATTAAAGACTTGCAAATATCTATATATATTTCTTTCTCATTCTTCTAGAGAAACTATAATCTCTTAACCATTTTTATACCCTATATTCAGTTTCTTCTCCAACATAATTACAAACCTACCTACCTACTCCCAGTGGCCATTATTTATAGTTTTTCCTCGATTAAGCTTTCGTTAATCAAACCTAGTTGTTGAACTTTTGTGGAAGGAAATGACAGTGATCAGGAAGAAGGTTACATGGAAATCTTTGTTCCCAAGTTGCGGTAAGATTGTCGACAGCTCCGAATCGTCGCCGTCCAAGCCCGATGATCATGATCATAATAACACGACGAAGAAGAAAGTAATGGTTAAAGAAAATTCATTTCAAAGATTTTTCATGTCGGATATAAGCTCTTCAACCACTCTTTCTTCGGAAGACTTGTCCAACTCTTTAGTTGGATCGAACCTTCATGCTTTTACGCTTGTGGAGCTTAAATTGATAACGCATGGCTATTCGTCGTCTAGTTTTATTGGTGAAGGAGGATTCGGACCAGTTTATAAAGGATTTATTGATGATAAGCTTAGGCCTGGTTTGAAAGCTCAGCCTGTTGCTGTTAAGCTTCTTGATTTAGATGGGTCACAAGGCCACAAGGAGTGGCTGGTACGTAATAAATTTAAGTGTTTTAAGTAGCTACGTTAATAATAATTGTAGATATATTCCCTGATATTTGCAACTGATCTGTTAGTTAACTTGATGATGTTTTTCGTAGACGGAAGTCATATTTCTTGGACAACTGAGGCATCCACATTTAGTCAAGTTGATCGGGTATTGCTGTGAAGATGAGCACAGGGTGCTCATTTATGAATATATGCCTAGAGGGAGCTTAGAAAACCAACTCTTTCGAAGTAAGCTACTTTTTTCTTTCGAAGTAATTAAGCTACTTATACTAAAAATCGAAGATTGTTCATCGATAAATTATATAATATTCTGACCGGCCGGTGATTTGTAGATTAAAATGATTTGTAATGAGCCTTTCGATTTACCTAGCTAGAACATATGTCGTATCATAGATCACGGGGTGGGGTTTAGTTTCAGTATTGGTTACACGTTTTGTGGTGCCTCTCTGATGAGGAAAGGGAGGGGCTGAGACAAAGTCAAGAAGATATCGGTATTGAGAGAGTTGACATTTCAAAAATGATTGCACCATTTATTTATAAAATTCTTTGCCTGTGCAGGATACGCGGTGTCACTTCCATGGTCAACAAGAATGAAGATACTTCTTGGAGCCGCCAAAGGACTTGCTTTCCTCCATGAAGCAGAAAATCCTGTTATTTACCGCGATTTTAAAGCTTCCAATATTTTGCTAGACTCGGTAATTAAGCTTAGTTAAATCTCAAAATCACCTTTCTGTTTTTTCATTCCGTTGTTGCCTGTACTGAATATCTTCCATGCATTGGTTTTCAATTTGCAGGACTATACATCTAAGCTCTCTGATTTCGGGTTAGCAAAGGATGGTCCACAAGGAGATGAAACCCATGTTTCGACACGAATTATGGGCACACATGGTTATGCTGCTCCTGAATACATCATGACTGGTAAGTATCTACTTTGCATGACCTACTGATCCTGCTTGATGCAGTGTGTACGGAACTCTAACGTGATGATTTCATCCAAATTTATGTTGTTTCAGGTCACTTGACAGCAGCAAGTGATGTCTATAGCTTTGGGGTGGTACTTTTGGAACTACTAACAGGGCGAAGGGCAGTGGACAAAAGCCGGCCTAATAGAGAACAAAGCTTGGTAGATTGGGCAAAATCTTCGTTAAAAGAACCGAGGAGGCTTAGACGGATAATGGACCCAAAACTCGAAGGGCAATACTCCGAGCTTGGTTCCCAGAAGGCGGCTGCTTTAGCCTATCAGTGCCTTAGCTACAAGGCAAAGTTGAGACCAACAATGAGCGCAGTGGTGGAAACCTTTGAGAAACTACAGGATTTCGATGTTGTACCATTTGTGTATAGTGTGCCCAAGGACATTACTTTACACAAGGAAAGTGCAGAACAAAAAGGATTGAGAAGCCCACTGAGAAGCCCAAGGCCAAAGCATCAAGATCATCATCTTCATCAGGGACATACACAGTGGACTAAATCACCAAAATCTCCGACGATTCCCAAAGAAAGCACTCACGACAGAAATATGAATAATGGATTCCGCAGTCCATTGAGACATGGAATATGATAAAAGCAAGCTACTCTATAATATACTGTAAATAGAATTATAACCCATGATGTTCATGGATTGAGAAGTGTAAGAATTTGTATAAGGCATACAATATTGTTTCATTTTATTTTATTTTATCTACGAATGAAAGATTAGATATGTATATATCTGTCATACACAAGCATTTCAGTCTTCCCATCAATTTTACTGCAAAGCCACCACCATAAAGAAGAATCATGCTTATTGTTTTATTTTAGTATGATTCAGCTGCAGGTCAGATAAAAACCAAATCAAACCAAAGATACACAACGAAAACTTCAACAAATGTAAGACCAACGCAATTCAGATGAAAATTAGAGAAAAGAAACATAAGAATTGCATAGTATTAAATTGACATTTGACTAGTAAAGATGAAGTGGTAATCGAGGCTCCGTAACTGCAACAAGGGGGTATTTCCGAGTCGTGCCAAGTCCATAAACTTCATCCATACTTAGTTCTTCATTCTTCGTATTATCAGGCAACCTCCAGTTAAATCCGTGCAATAAATTTCCTATTATAGAAGTAACAACTTTTAGTCCAAGAACATAACCAGGGCACATCCTCCTTCCTGATCCAAATGGCAACCGTTCAAAATGCTGCCCTTTCACATCTATTTTCTTCCAAAGAAATCTATCAGGGCAAAACTTCTCTGCATCATCCCAGAGTGTTTTGTCCCTCCCAATACTCCATACGTTTATGAAGACTGTAGTTCCTTTATAGATATCGTATCCGGATACTTTACAATCTTCAAGTGCATAGTGTGGTGCAAGAAGTGGAACCAAAGGATGTAATCTCATAGTCTCTTTTACAATAGCCTCTAAATACGGAAGCTGTGGGAGATCTCTCTCTTCCAGCCATCTGTCTGTCCCAATTACTTTGTCAATCTCTTCTGTTGCCTTCTTGATGGTTTCTGGTTGTTTTATTAGCTCTGACATGGCCCATTCGATTGTAAGTGCCGAAGTATCTGTTCCACCAGTTAATAAGTCCTGATAACCATAACCACAGTCCATAAGTAAGAAAAAGCAAAAAGATCAGAATACTAGAATAAACAGGATGAATATAACAAACCAAGTATACCTGTGTAAGTCCCTTGATTTGATCAGGATTAAGCTTAACTTCAAGAGAAGATTCCTGATCATCGGATAACTGCAACAAGAAGTCCACAAAATCATGTGCCACAAATTTATCTTTTTCTAAATCTCTCCTGTCCCTGTGTTCATCAAGAACATGATCATAAATCCTGTCAAATTTCTTGCTCAACGCCTTCATTCTCTTAACATAACCCTGCAAGTCAAGGAAGTTAATCCAAGGTATCCAATCTCCAAGATTAATCACACCAGTTATCGAGTCATACTCTTCTAACATTTCACAAAATGCTTTAACAGTGACAATTCCATCCTCACTTTCCCCAGCACTGAAGAATTTCTTACCAAGAGCAATTCTACTTATACTACAAAGAGTAGTTTGTAAAAGTTGATGTCTCAGCAAGACTTTCTTTCCGGATGATTCATATAACCGTGAAATCAAAGCTCTCATTTCTTCAACACGAATATATTGAAATGCATCTAAACGCTTGGAATTAAAAATCCGAGTTAGGTAAATTTTGCGGGCTCGTTGAAAGTGAGTTCCTTACGGAGCCCAAAGCATGTTACTGTTGTTGTAGGTGGTGTACTTGCCAGCTGCTGTAGCTGGTCATGATGCAAAAACATGATCATATGTTTTCAAGAATTGTTTTGCCATTTCAGCTGACGAGACTATAACAACTGGACGTGAGCCAAATTTGAGATGCATCAAGTGACCATATTTCTGGGACAATCTCTTCAAGGATTGGTGCGGAAGAGGACCAATAAGGTTAAGATTTCGAACAAATGACTAACGTTGCAAGCAATAATATGACTAAAACAAATGTGGGAGAATAATCCATATATGTTGAGCATATGGATATCCTTATGTGAAATTGACATGGCTGGATGATCATAGGCGATTTATAGAAAATTTAACCAAGCTGAATACTGTCATGTACAACTAGTAAGCTGCTCAAGTTGATAAACTCAACGAAATGAGTACCTAATTTTTACTGCAAGAAAATATCTAGTTGCTGTAGTTTCTTTTGGCTTTGCTCTACTATTTTAGTGCATAGTCATATCCAAACCGCCCAAAAGAAACTCAATTTAAATCTAACCGCATGTAGAAGTGCAAGTTAAATTGTGGTAATCCTGAGATTTAATACCTAAACATATCTTCTACCGAATGAGCTAGATCATAATTAGGCATAGCACTTGAACTTTTAGCTGGGGTTTTACTTTTTTGAACATGACTATACTTTGATATGGCAAAGCAATACAAACACAAACTTATAATGGTTTCTCCCGGACAGGGTGCATGATCCTAATTTAATTAGGTACCGACTTTGAGCCATCTACCTTATCAAGTTTTGTATCTCTTGAGCAACTAATTGTTGGCCAGATTACATTTCTGCATATACACATAAAACTTGTACTCCATCTGGTTTTGAGTACAAGTTATTTATTCTTTTCAGACATTTTGAGGTTTAATAGTTTAAGCATCAATGATGAATATTAGATACTAATATATTCAAATGTTATTGTGAAACAAAGCTCTGAAATGTGTAAAAAGTTCAAATGAGACGTCCCATTGTACGCGCTTGTCGAGCGGGATGGGAGGAAGGTAACATGTCCACATATTTAGTTCCAGTACTTGAGTGTGATCACAGTGGTTGGCAAAGTTACCACAACCAAGATTATTGCTTTACATTGTAGAATAGTTCAGATAACAAAGTTAAAAGAAAACATCAGGAGTAAGAGTATCAGATTGACATCCAAGTAGTGACTAATAAAGATGAAGTGGTAGTCTAGGCTCCATAACTGCAATAAGGGGGTACTTCCGAATCGTACCAAGTCCATAAACTTCATCCATACTTAGTTCTTCGTTCTTCATATTATCAGACAACTTCCAGTTGAATCCATGCAATAAATTTCCCAATATAGAAGTAACAACTTCTAAGCCAAGATTATAACCAGGGCACATCCTCCTTCCTGAGCCAAATGGCAACAGTTCAAAATTATTTTTTCTAGATCTTTCCTGGCCCTATGCTCTATGAGAACATGATCATAAAACCTATCGAATTTCTTGGCTCTTGCTCAAAGCCTTCATTCTCTTAACGTAACCTTGCGAATCAAGGAAGTTAATCCAAGGTATCCAATCTCCAATATTTATCACACCAGTGACAGAGTCATACTCTTCTAACATTTCTTGAAATTCTTTAACCGTCACAACTTCATTCTCACTTTCATCAGAACTAAAAAACTTTTTACCAAGAGCCATTCTACTTATAATGGTTAGAGTAGTTTGAAAAAGTTGATGTGTCAGCAAGACTTTCTTTCCGGATGATGCATGTAACGTGAGATCAAGCTTTCTGTTTCTTGAACACGAATATACTGAAATGCATCTAAACGCTTAGAATTAAAAATCTTAGTCATTTAGATTTTGCGGCCTTGTTGAAAGTGAGTTCTGTAATCGGCAAAATTTGCCCACCGCATTTCTCAGTCTCACCCGCAATCAATGGTGTCACTCACTAGCATCAACCTAGACTACATGATTAAATCGACCTAGGTTAAATGTACTTAAGGAAGAAGACTAGTAGGGCCAGTCCCATATCATACATATAAAGAAGAAAAGCTCAAGAGGGTACATCTATTGGGCATAGCCCACGTCCATGGGAAGCGTCGTGTAAGATCCGGGAAAATTACATGTTAATATTTGATGTGAAATGAAATTTTAATTTCATATTAAGAGTTATTAAATGATTTATCTGTTTAAACGTGCTAAGTTATTCGTTAAATGATTGAATATGTGATATTGTGGTGCTATGTGAAATGTGTGGGGAATTTGAAATTATTTTGAAAAGGGTGTCATACTATTTTATTTTATTTTAATTATCGAAAAGAAAATTTGGATCGTTCTCAAATTATTCGGGGGATTGGTATATCGTTCGTACCAATATTTCATTCGTTAAAGTAGGAAGTATTCGAAAATATTCGCAATAAAGGTATTTTGGTTCGTATATTTTGAATTAAACGATACTTGTAGTTATCCGTACTTTATGGATGCTTATCGTCTCGTGAAACGTGTATTCTGCTTTATTAAAGATTTAAAGCGTTTATTTTGTTAAATTGTATTTAAAGCGATCTATCGGATCAGTATCGATCCAAAAATGTCGTTTGGGGTATTATTTTCCGTTTAATAAAAAAAGGCAAATCGTACTTTGTTTTGCGTATAATAAAGCTTAATTACAGTTAAAAATCTAAAAACCCCTGAAACGTGTTCTTCGTGTTCTTGAGAATCAAACTCAAATTTGAAGGCGTTATCGGATTCCGATTTCGATGTTCTTGTAACCAAATCGAATCTCTCATCATCTTCTATCCGAATCCAGCATCAAAAGTTATGTGGGTATGATTTCTTGATTTTGCCCAATTTAATTATTTCGAATTTTAGGGTTTAATTTGGGGGTTTCTTGATTAATGATTGTGCGTGAGATTTGATGCTTTGATTGTGTTTATGACATGATTTAGAGCTTATTTATGATTTTTAATTTGAGTTTTGTGTTCAGAATCGAGCTAATCGAAACTTTATAAACTCGCCGGAAAAGCTTGAAGCTTTTTGCCGGAATTTGATTTCCAGAACCCGATTGTTGTTTATACTATCACCAGTAGATAGATCGTGAGTAGAGTAATCGATACATGTCGACAGTTGTAAGTTTGGAACTCGTTTTGGTGTTGACCGGAAAATCGGCCGTCGCCGGTTCTTCGCGAATTGGCGTCGTTTCGGCTCGATTTCTGGATGTTGTGGTTGTGTAATCGTGTTATGTGAAGTCTTGGTGGTTCGGGGATTGAAAGCTAGACGTTTGGAGTCGCCGGAATCTGGGTATCGTTCGCCGGAACTCCGCCGCCGGCGGGATGTTCTTGGCGACCCACCCATGTTCTTGGCGACCCGTTTACCCAACCCCTGACCCGGTTTCGATCCAAAATTTCCTTAGTCCCTTTTCTGCAAACTGTTTCTGGGATTTATTTTTAAAAATAAATCGAAAAAAATTGTTTTAAAAATTCTAAAAATCATATCTTTGATTTAAAAATACATTTTATTATTCCGAAAATTTTATAAATTCATAAATATTTATTTAAATTCGAAAATCGATTAAATTTAATTATTTTAATTATTTTTGATTAATAATTAATTTATTTAATTAATTGATTAATTCTTTTAATCAGTTAATTCTTAATAATTAATAATTAATTAGATTTAATTAATAATTAATTAGATTTAATTAATTAAAATTAAGTTTAATTATTTTCTAGCTTGGTTTATTTATTTAAAAATAGTTTGAGCATTTAAAGAGTGTCAATTAATTTTATTAATTGATTTATTTGCATTTAAAATACTTATATTGGATTTAAAAATCCGATTTTTGATTTAAAAATTGTTTGTGGCTTATTTAAATTCAAATAAGCTTTGTGTGATGTTTTAAAAATAGTTATAAGTGTTATGTGATTCGTATGAGTTGTGTAATATGTTTTATAGTCAGTATATACCCGTGTTAGGGCTAGTGTCTGAGTTTTTAATATCGTAAATTAGACCGGGCGTCCGATACGTAACCGGTCACTTGTTTAAATGTGTTATGTGAATGATGTGAATTATCTGTTGTTGAGTCATGCATGCGAATAAATTGTGTTGAGACTTGTTTGAGTATTTGGTCGTGTCTAATATCATCACAAGGGGTAGTTGGAATAGAAATTTGTCAGTTATGTTAGAAAGTGAGATTTACGAGGCCGTTGACTTGGATGTTGACTTTTTATAGTATGGGGATTGTCGTCAAGCGAGTTACGTGGATTACTTATGTGGTTGATTGCGATTGGTCTATCAATTGAGATGTGGATGTTTATGCAACAGAGATATCGGTAGGATCGGTAAGTGCGTCGAAGTTAAGTTACAATCATTTATGAAATATGAGGATTATACGTTGAAGACTAAGTACCGTCTCATGTTTGACTATCGAGGCTGACACGTGGATTCGAAATGGTAGAAGCAGACTAGTGGTATTCGCAAGAGCGTTAAAGCAAAGAAGGACGGAAGTCGAGAATCGTGCGATAAGACAGAATAAGGAGGGATCGTATTGTTTCAGCATTACGAAATAGCTAAGGACCAGAGGCAAGTGTTTATACCCTTGCTTATTAATTAAGGGATATTATCTTGAATTATTAGTATGCATGTTGAATGCTTATTACTGAATTTTCAAATGTTGATTTCTTTGCATTGAATTGCAAGTATGTTATTTAATCTCGTAAATTGACGAGTACTCTTTTATACCTTTTGAGTTTAGATTCATATTTTCATATTGACTGGAAAGATATACTTATTATATTGAAAAGTTTGAAGAGATAATTATGGGCCGTATACTAAGGCTTTCTTTTAAAAGACATGATTTTAAAACATTAGGTTGGAATATTGCCAACCCTAGATGAGTGGGAACTTGTGAACCCTATGAGGGAGAACTTATTCTGAAATTCTGAAGTGGTGTTGCTTGCCCTTCAAGTATTCCATTTTTCACCTTGCACCTATGCAAACCTTGTTATCCTTTCTTGTTAATGCGATCATCTGATCCATTCCCTGATTCGAATTCATATATAATGTGCATGATTTAGTTTACTTCCTTCAAGTACAAGGCTTATCTATTATAAGTACATGTTCGAAGGACTTGAACTATTTCTGTCAGAAGTTGATAAACCCTTGTTTTCTTCATTTATAAACTTCACCTTGAATTCTTCTTAAACTTGAACTTGACTCTCTTGTCATTTACCAGATTGGTAAACCTTAATTAATTCTTCCATAATGTGATGATTTGAACTATTGAGGCCATCTAGAGCCTGTTCTTTGAACCCTACTCTATATTGACTTGTTACTCTTTTCTGTTGATATCATATTGTCTGTTTCATATCAGATTCAATCTTGTTAAGCATGTTATTGTTTATTCTTTGAACCCTACTCTATATTGACTTGTTACACTTTCTGTTGATATCATATTGTCTGTTTCATATCAGACTTAACCTTGTTGAGCATGTCATTGTTTATTCTTCATTATATCCCAGTTGTTACATCGAACTCGTCGATGCTTATTATATTGTCACTTTTCATGTGCACCTCCCCATATTGTGTCGATCTCGTCGATACTAGATTATATTGTTATTCCTTAATGGATTCTTCATAATTGAACTGTTTCCTGGAACGTGAGTTTTCCAGCAATTGTTGTATTAGGTTGTCGATTCTTCCGACACCTGATTGTCGAAGTAAGGTTGTCAATTGTTCTGACACCTGACGTATATAATATAGGATTGGAATGTTTTTAAAAATGGACCAATTATTGGTCGGGCCATTTATGGTCGATGTAATTTAGGCCCAGATTGGCCTTGGATCCGTAGAGGACTATGCATGAGCTAGTCCGGGGTTGTTGCGTGGCTGGCCAGCAGCACAACCTTTGATTTGATAAAATGTGAAAATCCAATTCTAGAATAAGTTCTTATTTTTGGGATGAGTTACATCCATATGTTTTGTTCGTGTGAGTTATGACCTGATTCTCAGGTTTATTCGTTGCGTGAAGTTGATGGTTCGTTGATTAATAATAGTGGTTTCAATCTTGCTGAAATCACTTACTCTTAATACATTTGGATTCCAAATAGTCGAAATCCACTTCCTTGATTCCATTGGCAGTCGTGAGATATCTACCTTGATGAGTTTTATTCATACCGCATATCCAGTCGGTACCATGTTGAAGTCTTGAAGTGCGTTCTTTATTCCTTGACCGAGCGTGTTGGCTCATTCTTACCCCTTGATTATTCTAACCTTCCAGAGTTGTTGGTTTCAGAAAATGTTGTGAATAGATCTGTTATCTTAAAAATTAGTATTTTTGTACAAACTATGGTCTTGAAGATGTATGAGTTATATTTATTTCATATTTTCTACTTACTATTGTAGATATTGTTGATTCGGTCGCCGTAACGACCAGTATAAATCTTTTTGTGTTTTAAACTATTCAATTGAGAGAAGAAGAATGAGAAATTGTGGTAAATTACCAAACTTGTTTTGAAAATATTAGAGATTACAAATGTTTAAGCCAAAGGCTTGTTTATTTGAAAATCCAAAGTTTATTTTGGAAACCTTTCGTATTATATTTAATAATGCGCTTGCTGAGCAATTCGTTCGCTCATACTTGTTTTATTTATATATATTTTAGCCTGCCAGAAAGAAGGTGTATTGGCGAGAGTTGTCCGCGTAGCTGATCAGAGATGGGGAAAGATGTTAGCGTAAAGACGTTTTGATCCAGAGCATTGGAGCTAGTGAGAGGTTTTGTATATAGATGTTTTCTATTGATTAATATATTGTGTAAAGTTAGTTGCCTGGTATACTTCTTATCGAAGTTATACTGGTGTATTAGAATTTGTGTAAAGAGAATGGTTGTAAAGAAGAAAGATTGTTGTAATGAAATTTTGGATTCTTGTTTCTAGCACTATAACCTTTAAAGATTCTTGGTAGAGTTGGGGTCACAGATATTATTATTATTATTATTGTGTTGATTTTATATTGAACAGGTTGTTTGGATTAAGAGTGCAGTGTGACGACCAAATCCTTTGACCCCGGATTTGGGGGCGTTACAGTTGGTATCAGAGCAAGGGTTATAGTAAAACTAGAAACGAGAGTGTGTGGGAGTGTATATAGTTATATAAGGAACGTCAGAGCTCATTTAGAGTTCGTATTGGACTATTGGATATAGTACCGCTGAGTGAGTTGAGATGGAGGTATTTGATTGAGATAGTTGTGCTGAGATGGATAGAACTTCTTACGTTTGTAGACGTCTGTGGCGGAATCTTCAAGGACTATTACGAGTCGACGACGACGTACGATATTGATAACCTTGCGACATGGAAAAGAAGGGCTGAAATCGAATAACGTGGAAAAGAAGGGCTGAAATCGAATAACGTGGAAAAGAAGGGCTGAAATCGAATAACGAGCTATCGAAGGAGTCGACGGAGGAGGCATATGTGAAGACCTTGGTAATACCTTCCCATCCTAATGAAATATTTGACATTCCTTTAAAGAGAAACCTGTGTTGACGGATATATTCCACCTGTTGATCTTGTATTTGATACTCTTGATCAATCATGTTTTAAATTGCGCCAAAGATTGTTGATATGCCTATTTCAAATTTTGAGGCTTGTTGAAAAATATGTTATTTAAAATTCCAACTCCTTCATTCTTCCGGAGTGGATAACTCTAATTGTGATGTAACACTATTTGTTGATACTTCCTTTCTGGTTGTTCTTCTTTTCTGAAATAACGCCTTTGGAATCTATTCAATTTCAATCCAAGGTGTGTATTTGAGATTTCTTATCGAAAGGCCCTGGTTGTCATTCCGACTCTAAATTTCTTTCATATTTCTCTACTCCAACTGAGGTAAACAACCCTATTTATAGGGGACACAAGGACTATCTGTCTATGTGATAGAAGTCTGACGGGACGCCGTCACTTGTGTGTTGTGAAATACAAGAAGGCTAATTACCTTTAGTACTGTCTTAATAGAGACACACAACATTGAGTTCATGTGATCAAATTGGTCTCTCAGTAATTCTTTCACTTCCAATAATGTTTGCTTTGGAATATGCAGATTTGGTAACCCCAATTGTGGGACATTTGCTACGTTATAGAATCTTTCACTTCAAAATATCATGAATTTTTGTTATACCAAATAATCTGGGAGGTATGCCATTAGGGTGAACTGAAATTTACCCTACCATAATGAACGAAGAATTTGCGATTGAATTACCACGAGCGAAAGCGGATTACGATGCGATTAGAATACTAGTAACATATAACGGAGCCAGTTGTTCTCTTTCTATCGATTAACGTTACGATATGGAAAGGTGAAGTTAGATAATTCAAGAGTTGATTGGAAATTGGGGAAAAATGTGTAGTTGTGCTGATGATATCCCATGTTGTGGAAGATGAACATAATAGATTTTTGTCTCAAGGAGAAGAACTTTTAAAATTTGATGATAGGCTAATAATGGATGTTAGAAATGAATACCACTAGAAACTAGACAGAGGGGGGGGGGTGAATGGATAGATTGATATATTTTTCGATCTTGAAAACTAAGTAAACAACTGTATGTGATTATGATATGTAATATGCAGAAAGTAAATAACACACACAATCACTTTAATCTACTTTGTATAAGCAAATTAAATACTACAGCTTTCCAGGAAATTCACAATCGAATTTCTGGCTTCTAAACAAGAACAGTTTGAACTTGCTTGCTTACAGAGAAAAGAGCTTAGCAAATAACTATGTGTATCTCTCTTACAGCTTACAGTTGCGTGTGCACGATATATATATTCCCCTATACAAACTAGGCACACACAATATTACACAGCTACCCCTTCTGAAAGTCCAACTTGTCCTGCCATAAGAAGTTCACTGTGTCAGGAAGGACCACCTGCTTTTCGGAGTCTTTCCCGTTTCTGTAGCTGCTTGTCTCTTATCTTTCTCTCCAAGTTTAGCTGTAGATTTGCCATCTGTTCTTTGGACCACCTTGCCAGAACAAATGCTTCAGTATTTGTCTCCTTTGATTCTTGGTTCTGTACCTTGATTTGTCTTGTTATGAACGGCTAAGTGTTGATATCGTGAACTCCACTTTATCCCTGACTTCGCGATCTCCCTTGTGAGGACTATGCGATATAGCCTTTGAAGACTTTGCGACATAGGTCATTTGACGACTATGCGACATAGGTCATTTGATGACTACGCGACATAGGTCATTTGATGACTATGCGACATAGGGCTTCTGAGGACTTCACGATCTAGGCTCCTTTGACTTTGCTGACTTCAACACTTCACGACATGTGTCTTGAGGACTTCTCGACATAGTACAAAATGGACTATGCGATATAGTACTTCACGACATGGATATTGGTGACTTCACGACATAGCTTTCTTTTGACTTTGCTATATAATGCCTTAGACAAATTCCTGCAACTTATTTCTTCATGGCCTTATTCAACTCTATCCTGCTGCATGAACACTTCTGAACTTCTACCAGGATAATTATTCAATGGCCTATATACACATTCTAGATGCAAGAACTTTACTAAGCTCATTATAAATCTGAGCATACATGATAAAGCTATTGTCCATGAAAACAAGACAAGTACATTTAGAGACCTATACTATATCCCAGTGATAGAAATCACTAGGTCATGTAATGTGACATAGTCACATAGTGTAGGCTTGTTAATAGTGGTATTCAGACATGTCTTGAGCCTAACAATCTCCCCCAAATTGTGAGTAAGATCCTTAGGCACAATTTCATGTCTGATAACAAGCCTAACTTACATAAAAGGAAATTTAGTAACAGAGAGAACAATTCATGAACCTTGAGATCAGAAATTTGATTACATAGAAAAATTGAAAGCTTACAGATTACTTTTGTTGCTCAACAGCTCCAGCTTCCAATTGCTTCTCTAGCAAATCATCATATATCTTCTTTTTCCTTATCTCTTCTTTTCTCTTCAAGTCTATGATGGCTTCTTGAAGTTCTTCTCTTGCAATCAGTTCTTCAATGAGAGGTGAGCCTTCCAAGTCATCAATTGCAGCCTTGAGTGCACTTTCTACATAGGAATCAAGAAACTCCATCCTTATTTTGCTTTGACCTCCATGTGAGTTTTTGTACTCCACAATGTAAGGATTTTGCTTGACCCTGCACAACCCTTTCTGCCTTAGCTCTTTAGCCCTCTCCTCCATCTCAGCCATTTCTTTTTCTCTCTGAATCTTCTTCTTTTCATTCTCTTTCCTCATGTTTTCTTCATAATCAGCATGCATCTTCAAGTACCTGGCAATATCTATCTTCCATGTCCTTTCTTCTCTTTCTTCAAAATTCAGTAAGGCATTTATCCTTTCAAGCTCATACTTATAGAAATATTGCCAGCTTCCTTGCTTCATTATCCTTTCTCTTCCATCAGTGTACTTGATCTCTAGATGATCCAACTTCACTTTGACTTCAAAGATCCTTTGAGCCCTCAAAAATGCTAGGGCATCTTCATCATAGTCCTCATCTAGTGGAAGCACATTGATGCCAGTAACATTTGTGAGTTTTCCAGTCTTCTTTGTTATCCTTATCCTTTTGGGTACACTCTTGATCTTCAAATGCTTCACAAGAGATACCTTTCTGGAACAAGGAGAATTAGTCTTCAGTGCCACATCACTTGGAAGAAGCTTTATTCCTTTCCCCTTCATCCACTGTAACACTCCACTAGCTGTAACTTTGTGGAAGTGTTTTCTTGATATTTCTTTTGTGGCTTCACCCTTCTTCTGTGGCAACTCAAGTTCAGAAGTCATGGATAATGATTTTGGAGGATCATTGCTAACAGTACCCACCCTAGACTTAGAGTCTTGTGTTGTGGTTAAAGTACTACTAGCAATGTCCTTGACTTGCTGAATTCCACTCCTAGTTCTCTTCACTGTCTCCTTTGCCCCCTTTGTGTCATCACCAGCATCTGTAGATTTCTTGGAAGATTTGCTCCTGCTGCTGTCACTTGGTCCATCCTTATTACTCCTTGAATGAGATCTCCTCCTGTAGGTTTTCTCCTCATCATCATCCTCCCCATCCTTCTTCTTGTTCTTTTCTGTGACAGATTCTGGCAAAACACCATGAATCAGAAAAGATTGTAGAATGTTAATCATCTCTAATTCCTCTGCTGTCTTGACTCCTTTCTTTGCTCTCAGCATTTGCAGCACCTGATTGATCTTTGTGTTATTCTTCATTTGCAGATCTTTGGGAATGACTAGTTGGTCGATACTTCTGACTTTGGATAGACTTTGAAAAATTACTGTCCTTGGCTTGGGTATGACCTCAGGCAGTCTTTGATTTTGGTCCATCTCCAAGTCATTATAAAGACTTTCATTGTTAGCCCCACTCTTTTCAATCAACTCCAGAATTATTGACACTTCAGTGAACTTCAGTTTCTCCAGAGTTTGAAATGCTAAGTGCCACAAGCAGTTGTCCTTGCATACCATGATTATTTCTCTCAGATAAACATCCCTGATTTTCCTTACTGCAACTGTGAAGTACTTGATGCTTTCCCTGAGCTTCTTTCTATATGCTTGTGCATCTCCTTGAGCATTCTTGTAGGTGGCTTTCAGAAACTCCAGGAATGCCTCATCATGATAGATGTTAGAGTTGGCAACTTCCTGTAGCTTGGCCTCAGTGACAAGTGTAGCTTGGGTAGGTTTAGCAATTGGAGTAGGTATAGCAGGTTGAGAGGTTGAGATGTCTTTAGGCATTGTGGATGGATAGAATGTTGTGGTGACTGTGCTTTTCTGACCTTGTGCATTGATGACCTCTACAGGGGGAAGACTGATTGGCTTTATTGTCTCTTCAATGAGCTTGCCCTTAAGTTTTGACTGCTTGGTAGGTGCTCCCCCTGTCTTTTTCACATTGACCTCCTTTCCTTTCTCCCCCTTAGGCTTGGGATCAGACAAAATGTCTTGAGTTTCCCCAGGAATAGGCAGGTTCATAGATCTCATCATTGAGGTCATCATTTGTTGCTGTACCAGCAAAATGTTTGTTGTGTTGGTGCCTTGATCATCTAGTTTGTCATTGAGTTGGCTTAGAGATGTAGATAGCATTCTGTTTTCATCCTTGAGAGAGGCCACTTCTCTTTCTAAGCCATCCACCTTGGAGAATAATTGTTGAGACCTAAATGAGTTGAGGGATTGATCTTTGACCCTGGCAAAATCATATTTGGAGATGTCTGACAGAGGGACTTCATCCACCAGCTTATCACCATACTGGTTTTTCCACATGACATTCAACATAGCATTGGTGGTGATGGTAGATTTTGCTTGATTTTCCAGTGTAGAAGCCAGTTTCTTGATGTTGTCTGTGACCATGGCAAGAGTCACATCCATCATGGACACATTGGTGGAGGTTTTCTGGACTTCTTTGAGGATACCATCCACCTTGGGAAAATCAGAGAGATAAGAGGTTCTGAGCTTAGTGAGGGATCTTTCTGTCTCCTCCTGAATTGAAGAAATCTCTGATTGAAGCCCTTTCCCAAGATAATGCAGAGCCTTCAACTGGTTCTTATATACATCATTCACAGCATCATAGATGGCAACAGGAGAAAGATCCTTAGCATTGGAGCCCAGAGAGGTGAGGTATTCTTCTCTCACAAAAGCCAGGGCATCCTTGAGCTTGAGAGTCCTCTTAGCATCCAACCAGGCATCCACATTCCCCTCTGGTTCAGCTGTATCCACAATCTTCTCCTGTTGAGCTTCAACATCCTCCTTATGGCATAGCAGGATAGCTTCATAATCAGCATTTGGAAGGTTGGAGGTGAGGAGATGTTGAGCTATCTTTGAGAACTCATCAATCTGTGCCACATGGAGATCTTGTATGGCATCTTCAGACATTTTGGAAGGCACAGATGACGATCCTGAAGGCCTGTCATGGTGCACAGGCTTCAGCCATTCTGACATTGTGGCCTGAGCCAAGTGAGAGCTAGTGCTAGGCACTTCATGAGATGTGTGAGTTTGAGTCTCCTCCAGCCTTGGAATGGCTGTAGGGTCTGATGTTGTCTCCATTGAAATGGGATGTGTTACAACATCAGCCCTATATGTCTG
Organism: Heracleum sosnowskyi; assembly: GCA_030848705.1. Classification (NCBI taxonomy): domain Eukaryota; kingdom Viridiplantae; phylum Streptophyta; class Magnoliopsida; order Apiales; family Apiaceae; genus Heracleum; species Heracleum sosnowskyi. The sequence continues at coordinate 49,405,478 of CM061243.1, read as the reverse complement.
TGAAGACAGTTCCACATCCCTAAGGATGGGAGAATTTGGCACAGAGTCTCCAGTGAAAACTGGTGAATCCTCCATGTTTGTGTTGGTGTCATTAGGATATGCCTCAGCATGCATTCCCTGACCAACTGAATGTGGGTCCTGAGTGGTGAGCATAGTGTCAAGCACCATGTCACTTGAAGTTGGCTCAATCACAGGGCTGGATTGTGATTGATCAAGGGCAAGATTCTCATGAGTATGACTCTCTTGTTCAGAAGAAATTTTAGTGGAAGAATCTGAGAGAGAAGTGGGGTTCAGATTGGATTTTAGCAACTCCCCCTGAGAAATAGGAGGAGTTTCAACATTGATGTGCTCTCCACTTAGTGTTTGATCACCCTTATCACTCCTAGGGTCAAGAGTGAGGTCTTGACCCTGTGCAGACTCGTTACAACTTGCAGTGGGGAGGCTGCTCTTTTCAATACCTATGACCTGTTGAGAGGCCATAGACAGTAGCAGGTGTACCCCTTTTTGCACATCTGAATCCTGTTGAGAGGATGCAGTGGTGGCTACAGATTTTGATTTCTTCTTTGGTCTGGTGAGAGGTGACTCAGGAATCTCACTTGCTAACTCTACAGATTCATGGATAATAGCTAGGGTTCTCTTCTTCTTCTTTTTAGTAACATCAACCTTTTGAGAGATTGATGCACTTGGCTGACTATCCTCTATAGTGGTGTTTACAGTGGGGTTGCTGGATGGGATAGGGAGGCTTGGGTTAGACTGTGATGCTCCTTCAGTCTCAGCCTCCCCTGTCCAGGAAAGAGCATGGTATATGGGCTTATCAAGTGGATAAGACGCGAATGTGTCCTGCATATGCGGGGTCACACTCAAGATCACATCCACTTGATTCCTTGTGTCCAATGAACCAAACAGAATCTTGGACATGGACTTGGAATAAGCCATCTTTGATTTATCAATACCCTCCAAGTCATGGACATTAGCATCAAGATAATTTAAAATAACTTGAAGAAAGCGAGGGTAAAAGATGTCATTACCTCTTCCACGGACTGTCCTCCCTAGCCTTTGAGTCAATTCCTTGAGGATTATTGCTCCAACATTGATTTCCTGATTGTAGGCTAGGGAATAGGCCAGCTTCACAGCAATGTGACTGATATGGTCCCATCCTGTCTTTCTGCAAAGGAACACCTTCTGGAGTGCATCAAATAGAAATGACCACTCCCTTCTTACAAACTTCTTATTCAGCTTTCCAGTATCTATCTCATCAGCATACTGAATGAAGGTCATGAAGTCTACTATTTGAGCATCAGTAGCTTCTTGGTCATGACCCTCCACCTTGAACCCTAATGCTTCATTTATCTCCTTCTCCCCAAACTGGAAGTGTTTGCCTCCAATTGAACAAGCTATCTCCTGGAACGAAGTTCCATCTTCCCTGGCCATTGTAGAAACCAACGCCGTTCGCCAAAATCCTTCCAATACATCAACATACAACGTGGGGTTCAAGGTTAGGGCTCGGCGGAGGTAGGAATCGTTCAGGAACCGTACAAAACACTTGTACCTGGGTTTAGCCTCAGCCTCAGAGGGAATGGTGAGAAGATTTGTTTCTTTGGGGATGATTAAAGGAATAGAGGAGGATTCTGTTTGAGATTTGGGTGCCATTTCTTGAGAGAGAGAGTAAGAAAGAGAGTAGAGAATTTGTGCTTAGGTTAGAAAGTTTGAGAGCAATAGACAAGATGAAAAGTTGCAAACGGTTAGAAAATGGTATTTATATGATAGAGACACTGCGATATGGAGTTATGAATGTGTACAGTCTATCTGTATGTCGTGAAGTCAAAAGTGGCCTGTACCGCAAAGTCTTGCAAAGTATATCGCATAGTCTCAACAATGAACTATGTCGCAAAGTCTTCAAAATGAAAGGATCGGGGAGACTTTGCGATATAGTAGAAATACCCTGTCTAAAGCTCTCTTTTAGGAATTTTGAGCAATTTGTCAGACTTTTATCAAATTTTGAAATAAAATTAATTTAAATCAAAATTCTGTCAACTATGGAGACTTGTCGATATAGTTATTCGAAGTCGCGAAGTCATAAAATTAACTATGTCGCAAACTCATGAAATGAACTATGTCGCGAAGTCTCACAATCTCAACAGTTTGCGATATAAGTCTGTTTAATTTGAACTATGTCGTGAACTCTGAAAAACATCTATGTCGAGATGTCTCAAAAGCTCACAACACCACTAACAAATATGATTTTGAAAAATATGCAGTAAAATACTGAAATATTTATAAATCATATCTCAGCTAATTTTCACTCCAAACAAATAGATCATTTAAATACAGTGAAAATTTACTGCTGCAACTATTAACCAGCATATTTACTTAGAACAACTGAATGAAGGATTGAGCATTCCAATTTCACTCACAAGTCTGTTGAAGACTGCTTCATTCAGAGGTTTAGTAAATATGTCAGCTAATTGTTTCTCAGTTGGAACATAAGAGACTTCTATGGTACCATTTGCAGCATGTTCCCTAATGAAATGGTACCTGATCTCAATGTGCTTTGTAGTAGAATGATTAACAGGATTAGCTACAATGGATATTGCACTAGTATTATCACACATCAGAGGAATGTGTTCTAACACTAGTCCATAATCCATGAGTTGATTTCTAATCCAAAGCAATTGAGCACAACAACTTCCAGCAGCAATATATTCAGCCTCAGCTGTGGATGTTGCTGTGGACTGTTGTTTCTTACTAAACCAGGACACTAACCTTTGACCTAGGAATTGACAGCTTCCAGAGGTGCTCTTCCTGTCAATCCTGCATCCAGCATAATCAGAATCTGTGTAACCAACCAGGTTGAACCCAGTGCCCTTTGGATACCATAGCCCAAGATTAGGAGTCCCCTTCAGATATTTGAAAATTCTTTTGATGGCCATCATGTGAGATTCCTTGGGATCAGACTGGAACCTTGCACAGAGGCATGTGGCAAACATGATGTCTGGCCTGCTAGCTGTGAGATAGAGCAGGGATCCAACCATTCCTCTATAGACCTTGATATCAACTCTCTTGCCTTTCTTGTCTTCATCCAGCTTGATTGCAGTAGACATAGGAGTTTTAGCTGAGGATGACTCTTCTAAACCATATTTCTTTAAAAGATCCTTGACATACTTAGATTGGTTTATAAAGATGCCATCCTCTCTTTGATGTACTTGCAGGCCTAGGAAGTAGGTTAACTCTCCCATCATACTCATCTCATATTTACTTTGCATCAACTTAGAGAACCTTTCACAGAGTTTTTCATTTGAAGAGCCAAAGATGATATCATCCACATAGATTTGAACAAGAATGATATCATTTCCATGCTTCTTGAAGAATAGGGTTTTGTCAATTGTACCCCTGGTAAATTGATGCTCAAGAAGGAATTGAGATAGAGTTTCATACCAGGCTCTTGGTGCCTGTTTGAGTCCATAGAGTGCCTTGAGCAGTCTATACACAAAGTTTGGGAAGTCTTCACTCTCAAAGCCAGGTGGTTGAGACACATAAACTTCTTCAGCAAGATCACCATTGAGAAATGCACTTTTCACATCCATTTGATACACCTTAAAATCTGAGTGAGCTGCAAAAGCCAGAAAGATTCTGATGGCTTCCAGTCTAGCTACAGGTGCAAATGTCTCATCATAGTCAATGCCTTCTTGCTGACAATATCCTTTGGCAACCAGCCTTGCTTTGTTTCTTACTACCACTCCTTCTTCATCCATCTTGTTTCTGAACACCCATTTGGTGTCAATAACATTCTTTCCGTTTGGAGGTGGCACTAGTTCCCATACCTTGTTTTTCTCAAATTGATTCAACTCTTCTTGCATGGCAACAATCCAATCAGAATTCTTCAAAGCTTCTTCAATTAATTTAGGTTCCTCTTGTGACAGAAAGCAGCTATACAGACAAGTATTTAATGTTGCCCTTCTTGTTCTAACTCCCTCACTAGGATCTCCAATGATTTGATCCCTAGTGTGGGCTCTGTCCCATTTCCTTGTGTGCCCCTGTTCATTTCCTTGATCTGTTCCAATCTCATTTTGGTTGACAGTTGCATTCTCTTCTTCTCCCCCTGTGTTTGTGAATCCTTGCACAGGTGTTTGAAGAAGATTGTCAACTTCAAGAGTTTCATTTTCTAGAACAGTTTGAGCAGGGGGTTCATCTTCACTTTCAGAATCCTCGAGATAACCTTGATTCTCAAATCTCAATAGCACACTGTCTTGATCACTTGTTTTCAGTCCTGGAGTTTTCTTGTCATCAAAGGTAACATCCATGCTTTCCATGACTTTGTGTTGCTCAGGTACAAACACTCTGTATGCTGTCCTTTCCAGAGAGTATCCAATGAAGATACCTTCAAATGCCTTAGCATCAAATTTTCCAACATGCTCAGAGGTATCTTTCATCACAAAGCACTTGCTTCCAAACACATGCAGGTGCTTGAAGGATGCTCTTTTTCCAGTCATTAATGAGTAAGGAGTTTTGCCAGACTTCTTATTGATTAATGTTCTATTTTGCACATAGCACGCTGTGTTAACAGCATCAGCCCAAAAGCTAGTGGGTAGCTTTGCATCCAGTAGCATTGTCCTTGCAGCTTCAATGAGAGTTCTATTCTTTCTCTCAACTACTCCATTTTGTTGAGGTGTTCTAGGAGCTGAGAATTGTTGAGAAATTCCTTTATCTTTGCAAAACTCATACAATGTTGAATTTCTGAACTCAGTCCCATTATCACTTCTCAAAGCAACTACAGAGGCACCAGTGCTTTGTGCTTCTTTATCAACTCTCTTGATATGCTCTATTATGACTTGGGGTGCTTCATCCTTGGAGAATAGGAATTCCACCCAAGTATATCTTGAATAGTCATCTACCATCACTAGAGCATATTTCTTTTTGGAAAGGGACATTACATTCACAGGGCCAAATAAGTCCATGTGAATTAGTTGCAGAGGTTTTGAGTTTGTATTGAGCAACTTGTTCTTGTGACTTGATCTTTTAATCTTCCCTTTCTGACAAGCTTCACATGCTCCATCTTGCACAAACTCCAAGGCAGGCAAATCCCTGATGAGTTCTCTCTTGGTTAGAGAGTTCATTGCCTGAACATTTAAGTGAGACAGTTTCTTGTGCCACAGCCAGAATTCCTCATTTGTGGCTTTTGTGTAGAAACAACAAATTTCTCCCTTATCTGCAGCCTTGAGATTAGCTACAAACAAGCTTCCTTTCTTCACACCAGTTAGAACAACTTCACCACTTTCCCTTTTTGAGATTGAACAAAGGTCTTCATCAAATTCCACTTTGAAGCCTCTGTTGGTAAACTGTCCAATACTCAAGAGATTATGCTTCAGTCCTTCAACAAATGCTACATCTTCAATAATGACATTTCCAGATTTAACACTACCATATCCCATTGTATAACCAATGTTGTCATTTCCAAAGGTTACTGATGGGCCAGCCTTTTCCTCAAAATGTGATAGCAGGGCTATATCACCAGTCATGTGACTTGAGCATCCACTGTCCAAGATCCATATGACTCTTTTATTCCTGTTGCCCTGCATTCACAAAGTGACTAAGTTGTTTTTGGTACCCACACTTGGTAGGGTCCAGATGATTTAGAAACATTTTGATTAATAATTCTTCTGTCATAAATTGCATTTCTCATAGTAGGAGACTTCACTTTTTCTGTGGCTTTGGAGTTTACACTCTTAGGCTCACATGAAGTTTTCACCCTCTCAACCCTGATTGGGGACCCTGTCCTATGAGAATGTATGTGTGTGTGTGATTCACCAGATTGTGCAGAGTCAAGTTTATGTTTAAGAGATAAACAGTTAGCAATCACAGTCACATAGCATGTCATGCAGTTTGGCTTACCACAGAAAGAATCATGACTAGAATTTATGCTTGCAGAAAGGTTACTTAGGTTATCAACTTCAACAATTTCAGGCTTACTACACTTATGAGTCAAATGATTAACAGATAGGCATTTTTGACATTGTTTCCTGGGAGCATTTGGCACATAAGCATAGTTGTTTCCTTTGTTAACACCAACTTTACCATTTCTGTTTTGTTTCCTTTTCTTAACAACTTCTTTCTTTGCTTTAGGACTCTTGACAAGATTGTCTTTGGTCTCTTTCTGATTGACAAGATCAGGAAAGGAAGAAGTGTTCTTAGCAGCCTCATCTTCTTCAAGTAGTTGTTGCTTGATGATCAGTAGTTCCTCATCAAACTCAACATCACTCTTTCTGAAGATGGGCTGTTCAACACTTGACAGTATGGTTGGGACATTTTTGTTTGTAAAGGTTTCCTTTCCTTTGCCCTTGACCTTCTTCCTTCCTTTGTCATTATCATAGTCAAAACCAACTCCAACCTTGCAGTCTACAGTGTGTTCCTTGTGGTAGGTTTGAATAAGTTCAGAGGAGTTTTTGAAGCTTCTTAGTTTCAGTTCAGTTTCAGCAATTTGTTCTCTAAGGGCTTTCTCTATCTGCTCAGCACAAATCACTTTGTTTTTAAGATACTCAACCTCCTTTTTCAAACCATCCAGGTTCACAACCATTAGCTCAAGTTTCTCATTCTTTTCTGTAAGCTCAACATTCTTAGCAGTTAGTCTATCAATTTCTTCATTAGCTACTAACATGCTAGTATGAATATTAAACATCTCACTGCTCATATCTTCAACAGTTTGCTTATATTGAATGGGAGTCATATCAAGAGAAGTAAGAATGGGTACCTGACTTGAATCACCATCATCAGAAAATGCCATCAAGGCATAGTTTGAGTACTCTTGTTCTTCTTCTTCATCAGAGTCATCCCAGCATTTTCCCTCAGCAATAAAAGCTTTGCCCTGTTGTTTCTTGAGTAGAGCTTCATACTTAGCTTCAAGCTCTAAGTATGCTTTGTCCTTCTTGACTTGTTTAGGCTTTTTGCACTCAGTGGCAAAATGCCCAAGTTCATTGCAGTTATAGCATCTTATTTTGGTCCTATCCACACTTCCTGTCTTGTATCCACCCTTAGCAGCACCAGCCATCCCTTTTCCTTTATTGAAGGTGTTTGAGCCACTAGATCCACCAGTGTTTCCAGTATTGAACTTGGACCTGAATGGCTGCTTTCTTTTAAACCTTATGTTAGGATATCTCCTAGCCATATAAGCAAAAGATTTGTTTTCCATTTTGTCCAGTTCCTCCATGCTGTAAAACTCATCTTCCTCAGGCAAATCATAGATGACCTGGACCTCATCACCAGTGTCTTCAACTTCCAGTTCCTCAATCTTCACTTGACTGACTTTAAGAGAGTCCATTCTTTGACTTAGGTTGTCAGCAATAAGTGCACAGGAGGTATTAGCCACTAATCCTTGCTTTGCTTGAATAGATCTCTTTTGAAACAGCTCCAACTCATATGTCTTCAAAACACCATATAACACATCAAAACCAATCTTTGTTAGATCTCTTTCTTTAAGGGAAGAGATTCTTGGTTCCAAGTGATCTGGAAGAGTTAGTAAAAACTTCATATTGAGCTCTTCTGTTTCATAGTGTTTGTCATAGAGTTTGAGCTCGTTTATCAGCTTGTTGAATCTCTCAAACACTTCTGTGATTCCCTCTTTTGGCTGAGCCATGAAGGCTTCATATTGTGAAACAAGAATCTGCTTCTTGTTCTTTCTTACTTCAGTAGTTCCTTCACAGAGCACTTCTATAAGATCCCACATCTTCTTGGCACTAGTACAATGAGCAACAGTGCCATACATGTTGAAGTCCATAGATTCACAAATGATAAGTTGAAGATGTCCATCCAGGGCAACTTTTTCTTTTTCAGGATCAGTGTATTTTGAGGGATCTTTGGGCACATGTTTTGCTGGTATAATCTCAGTGCCACTGGTTGATTCACCAATCTCAATCATTGGAATGAAGGGACCATGCTTTAGAATATCTAAATACATGGGGTTAGAAGCTTTGATGAAAAGCAACATCTTCTTCTTCCATAAACTGTAGTGCTCCTTGTTAAAGGGAGGAATCTTGATACTGCTTAGTTTCTGTGAACTCATTCTTGATCTTTTCCTGTTTGTACGTTAACAGCCTTCGCTCTGATACCACTTGTTAGAAATGAATACCACTAGAAACTAGACAGAGGGGGGGGGGGGGGTGAATGGATAGTTTGATATATTTTTCGATCTTGAAAACTAAGTAAACAATTGTATGTGATTATGATATGTAATATGCAGAAAGTAAATAACACACACAATCACTTTAATCTACTTTGTATAAGCAAATTAAATACTACAGCTTTCCAGGAAATTCACAATCGAATTTCTGGCTTCTAAACAAGAACAGTTTGAACTTGCTTGCTTACAGAGAAAAGAGCTTAGCAAATAACTATGTGTATCTCTCTTACAGCTTACAGTTGCGTGTGCACGATATATATATTCCCCTATACAAACTAGGCACACACAATATTACACAGCTACCCCTTCTGAAAGTCCAACTTGTCCTGCCATAAGAAGTTCACTGTGTCAGGAAGGACCACCTGCTTTTCGGAGTCTTTCCCGTTTCTGTAGCTGCTTGTCTCTTATCTTTCTCTCCAAGTTTAGCTGTAGATTTGCCATCTGTTCTTTGGACCACCTTGCCAGAACAAATGCTTCAGTATTTGTCTCCTTTGATTCTTGGTTCTGTACCTTGATTTGTCTTGTTATGAACGGCTAAGTGTTGATATCGTGAACTCCACTTTATCCCTGACTTCGCGATCTCCCTTGTGAGGACTATGCGATATAGCCTTTGAAGACTTTGCGACATAGGTCATTTGACGACTATGCGACATAGGTCATTTGATGACTACGCGACATAGGTCATTTGATGACTATGCGACATAGGGCTTCTGAGGACTTCACGATCTAGGCTCCTTTGACTTTGCTGACTTCAACACTTCACGACATGTGTCTTGAGGACTTCTCGACATAGTACAAAATGGACTATGTGATATAGTACTTCACGACATGGATATTGGTGACTTCACGACATAGCTTTCTTTTGACTTTGCTATATAATGCCTTAGACAAATTCCTGCAACTTATTTCTTCATGGCCTTATTCAACTCTATCCTGCTGCATGAACACTTCTGAACTTCTACCAGGATAATTATTCAATGGCCTATATACACATTCTAGATGCAAGAACTTTACTAAGCTCATTATAAATCTGAGCATACATGATAAAGCTATTGTCCATGAAAACAAGACAAGTACATTTAGAGACCTATACTATATCCCAGTGATAGAAATCACTAGGTCATGTAATGTGACATAGTCACATAGTGTAGGCTTGTTAATAGTGGTATTCAGACATGTCTTGAGCCTAACAATGGAGAATGAGTTGATCTTTGAGTATTTCAGGATTGTATGATATGGTTGCAAGTCTTTTGCTCACGATAGTTAAGGTAGATCTTACTAGCCAATGTGGATGTATAGAATGAGAATCAAGATAATGTCGAGTTGATCAAGCTATTTGGGAAATGAGATGGAACCATGGAAAAGGTGTCATGAGTGTTACTGTGAATGTATCTTCTGAATTATTTAGGAATCAGATGGAGAGCAATTAAGTTATTGGAACTAGGTAGAACAATTTTAAAGATATGGGATTAAGTCACCAAGTTGATAAGGAATATTCTCCCAATTGTAAATAGGAAAAGAAGATGAAGAGGTGTTAATAAGGATTTAAAGGCAATGGATAAGGTAATGAGGGGTTGTTTTCAGCTGAAGAGTTAATTGGTATGAAAGGTATGTGATTGTTGAAAGTAGTTGTTAGATATATTGGAAATAGGTAGAGTTGACCCAAGAATATGGATGGCTGATAGTATGAGTAGTAAAAGAGAGAATTGAGATGTAAATATCTTCGGTTCAAGGATTAGAAAGGATAGAGTTTTAAGGTTATGATAACAAGAGATCAACTAGAAGGAATGACAGAAAATAAGGATTCAACCAGGATTGATTAAAGAGAAAGGGCTACATAAAGGAAAGAGTTATGGAAAAAGAAAAGAATTCAATTATAGGAGGGAATGAGAAAGTATAAGGAATAAGAAAGAAATGTAAGGATATATAAGAGGTTTAAAAGGATATTAATGTTGGTGAGTATTTAAATGCTTGGGATGCTAGAAAATGAAGACAGAGTAACAGAGGTATAGTAGGCGATTACAACTAAAGAGATTCCTGAATGGAAGTGGAAACATATTAAGATAGACTTTGTAGTAGAGTTGCTAAGGCTTAGAGCTAATCATGATAGTATTTGAGTTATTATTGACCGATTAATGAGAGGTATTCATTGGGTGAGTTGGTTCGTCTCTATTTGAATGAGATAAGATTACGACATGGAATGACGGGTTCAATTGTATTTGGCAGAGATCCGCGACTTAATTAAAGAATTCAGACAGACTATGGTTGTGTACTAAATTTTGAAGGTAATTGGAAGGACCACTTACAGATGATTAGATTTCCTTACGACAACAGTTATTATGACGATTTTGAATTGCTACCTTATGTCGGTTTACTGCGTGTTGGGAAAGTTGCGTATAAGTTTGCGTACCACTCCATGAGTGGTGTATTCATACTGTATTTCATAAAATACGAACCTATAGAGATTTAGTTAAATTGTTCTATGTTGAGTAACCGATTGAGATATTGAGTCAGTATGAGAGAGTGATAAGTAATAGAGGAGTCAAATTAGTATGAGTATGAGGAGAAATCCTAAGGTTGAAGAGTCAACCTAGGAATTTGAGAATGAGATGTTGGAAAAATATCCACCTATGTTTGCGCAAGTTGATTCTGAGGACAGAATCCTGTTAAGGGGGAAAGGATGTAAGATCCGGGAAAATTACATGTTAATATTTGATGTGAAATGAAATTTTAATTTCATATTAAGAGTTATTAAATGATTTATCTGTTTAAACGTGCTAAGTTATTCGTTAAATGATTGAATATGTGATATTGTGGTGCTATGTGAAATGTGTGGGGAATTTGAAATTATTTTGAAAAGGGTGTCATACTATTTTATTTTATTTTAATTATCGAAAAGAAAATTTGGATCGTTCTCAAATTATTCGGGGGATTGGTATATCGTTCGTACCAATATTTTATTCGTTAAAGTAGGAAGTATTCGAAAATATTCGCAATAAAGGTATTTTGGTTCGTATATTTTGAATTAAACGATACTTGTAGTTATCCGTACTTTATGGATGCTTATCGTCTCGTGAAACGTGTATTCTGCTTTATTAAAGATTTAAAGTGTTTATTTTGTTAAATTGTATTTAAAGCGATCTATCGGATCAGTATCGATCCAAAAATGTCTTTTGGGGTATTATTTTCCGTTTAATATAAAAAGGCAAATCGTACTTTGTTTTGCGTATAATAAAGCTTAATTACAGTTAAAAATCTAAAAACCCCTGAAACGTGTTCTTCGTGTTCTTGAGAATCAAACTCAAATTTGAAGGCGTTATCGGATTCCGATTTCGATGTTCTTGTAACCAAATCGAATCTCTCATCATCTTCTATCCGAATCCAGCATCAAAAGTTATGTGGGTATGATTTCTTGATTTTGCCCAATTTAATTATTTCGAATTTTAGGGTTTAATTTGGGGGTTTCTTGATTAATGATTGTGCGTGAGATTTGATGCTTTGATTGTGTTTATGACATGATTTAGAGCTTATTTATGATTTTTAATTTGAGTTTTGTGTTCAGAATTGAGCTAATCGAAACTTTATAAACTCGCCGGAAAAGCTTGAAGCTTTTTGCCGGAATTTGATTTCCAGAACCCGATTGTTGTTTATACTATCACCAGTAGATAGATCGTGAGTAGAGTAATCGATACATGTCGACAGTTGTAAGTTTGGAACTCGTTTTGGTGTTGACCGGAAAATCGGCCGTCGCCGGTTCTTCGCGAATTGGCGTCGTTTCGGCTCGATTTCTGGATGTTGTGGTTGTGTAATCGTGTTATGTGAAGTCTTGGTGGTTCGGGGATTGAAATCTAGACGTTTGGAGTCGCCGGAATCTGGGTATCGTTCGCCGGAACTCCGCCGCCGGCGGGATGTTCTTGGCGACCCACCCATGTTCTTGGCGACCCGTTTACCCAACCCCTGACCCGGTTTCGATCCAAAATTTCCTTAGTCCCTTTTCTGCAAACTATTTCTGGGATTTATTTTTAAAAATAAATCGAAAAAAATTGTTTTAAAAATTCTAAAAATCATATCTTTGATTTAAAAATACATTTTATTATTCCGAAAATTTTATAAATTCATAAATATTTATTTAAATTCGAAAATCGATTAAATTTAATTATTTTAATTATTTTTGATTAATAATTAATTTATTTAATTAATTGATTAATTCTTTTAATCAGTTAATTCTTAATAATTAATTATTAATTAGATTTAATTAATTAAAATTAAGTTTAATTATTTTCTAGCTTGGTTTATTTGTTTAAAAATAGCTTGAGCATTTAAAGAGTGTCAATTAATTTTATTAATTGATTTATTTGCATTTAAAATACTTATATTGGATTTAAAAATCCGATTTTTTGATTTAAAAATTGTTTGTGGCTTATTTAAATTCAAATAAGCTTTGTGTGATGTTTTAAAAATAGTTATAAGTGCTATGTGATTCGTATGAGTTGTGTAATGTGTTTTATAGTCAGTATATACCCGTGCTAGGGCTAGTGTCTGAGTTTTTAATATCGTAAATTAGACCGGGCGTCCGATACGTAACCGGTCACTTGTTTAAATGTGTTATGTGAATGATGTGAATTATCTGTTGTTGAGTCATGCATGCGAATAAATTGTGTTGAGACTTGTTTGAGTATTTGGTCGTGTCTAATATCATCACGAGGGGTAGTTGGAATAGAAATTTGTCAGTTATGTTAGAAAGTGAGATTTACGAGGCCGTTGACTTGGATGTTGACTTTTTATAGTATGGGGATTGTCGTCAAGCGAGTTACGTGGATTACTTATGTGGTTGATTGCGATTGGTCTATCAATTGAGATGTGGATGTTTATGCAACAGAGATATCGGTAGGATCGGTAAGTGCGTCGAAGTTAAGTTACAATCATTTATGAAATATGAGGATTATACGTTGAAGACTAAGTACCGTCTCATGTTTGACTATCGAGGCTGGCACGTGGATTCGAAATGGTAGAAGCAGACTAGTGGTATTCGTAAGAGCGTTAAAGCAAAGAAGGACGGAAGTCGAGAATCGTGCGATAAGACAGAATAAGGAGGGATCGTATTGTTTCAGCATTACGAAATAGCTAAGGACCAGAGGCAAGTGTTTATACCCTTGCTTATTAATTAAGGGATATTATCTTGAATTATTAGTATGCATGTTGAATGCTTATTACTGAATTTTCAAATGTTGATTTCTTTGCATTGAATTGCAAGTATGTTATTTAATCTCGTAAATTGACGAGTACTCTTTTATACCTTTTGAGTTTAGATTCATATTTTCATATTGATTGGAAAGATATACTTATTATATTGAAAAGTTTGAAGAGATAATTATGGGCCGTATACTAAGGCTTTCTTTTAAAAGACATGATTTTAAAACATTAGGTTGGAATATTGCCAACCCTAGATGAGTGGGAACTTGTGAACCCTATGAGGGAGAACTTATTCTGAAATTCTGAAGTGGTGTTGCTTGCCCTTCAAGTATTCCATTTTTCACCTTGCACCTATGCAAACCTTGTTATCCTTTCTTGTTAATGCGATCATCTGATCCATTCCCTGATTCGAATTCATATATAATGTGCATGATTTAGTTTACTTCCTTCAAGTACAAGGCTTATCTATTATAAGTACATGTTTGAAGGACTTTAACTATTTCTGTCAGAAGTTGATAAACCCTTGTTTTCTTCATTTATAAACTTCACCTTGAATTCTTCTTAAACTTGAACTTGACTCTCTTGTCATTTACCAGATTGGTAAACCTTAATTAATTCTTCCATAATGTGATGATTTGAACTATTGAGGCCATGTAGAGCCTGTTCTTTGAACCCTACTCTATATTGACTTGTTACTCTTTTCTGTTGATATCATATTGTCTGTTTCATATCAGATTCAATCTTGTTAAGCATGTTATTGTTTATTCTTTGAACCCTACTCTATATTGACTTGTTACACTTTCTGTTGATATCATATTGTCTGTTTCATATCAGACTTAACCTTGTTGAGCATGTCATTGTTTATTCTTCATTATATCCCAGTTGTTACATCGAACTCGTCGATGCTTATTATATTGTCACTTTTCATGTGCACCTCCCCATATTGTGTCGATCTCGTCGATACTAGATTATATTGTTATTCCTTAATGGATTCTTCATAATTGAACTGTTTCCTGGAACGTGAGTTTTCCAGCAATTGTTGTATTAGGTTGTCGATTCTTCCGACACCTGATTGTCGAAGTAAGGTTGTCAATTGTTCTGACACCTGACGTATATAATATAGGATTGGAATGTTTTTAAAAATGGACCAATTATTGGTCGGGCCATTTATGGTCGATGTAATTTAGGCCTAGATTGGCCTTGGATCCGTAGAGGACTATGCATGAGCTAGTCCGGGGTTGTTGCGTGGCTGGCCAGCAGCACAACCTTTGATTTGATAAAATGTGAAAATCCAATTCTAGAATAAGTTCTTATTTTTGGGATGAGTTACATCCATATGTTTTGTTCGTGTGAGTTATGACCTGATTCTCAGGTTTATTCGTTGCGTGAAGTTGATGGTTCGTTGATTAATAATAGTGGTTTCAATCTTGCTGAAATCACTTACTCTTAATACATTTGGATTCCAAATAGTCGAAATCCACTTCCTTGATTCCATTGGCAGTCGTGAGATATCTACCTTGATGAGTTTTATTCATACCGCATATCCAGTCGGTACCATGTTGAAGTCTTGAAGTGCGTTCTTTATTCCTTGACCGAGCGTGTTGGCTCATTCTTACCCCTTGATTATTCTAACCTTCCAGAGTTGTTGGTTTCAGAAAATGTTGTGAATAGATCTGTTATCTTAAAAATTAGTATTTTTGTACAAACTATGGTCTTGAAGATGTATGAGTTATATTTATTTCATATTTTCTACTTACTATTGTAGATATTGTTGATTCGGTCGCCGTAACGACCAGTATAAATCTTTTTGTGTTTTAAACTATTCAATTGAGAGAAGAAGAATGAGAAATTGTGGTAAATTACCAAACTTGTTTTGAAAATATTAGAGATTACAAATGTTTAAGCCAAAGGCTTGTTTATTTGAAAATCCAAAGTTTATTTTGGAAACCTTTCGTATTATATTTAATAATGCGCTTGCTGAGCAATTCGTTCGCTCATACTTGTTTTATTTATATATATTTTAGCCTGCCAGAAAGAAGGTGTATTGGCGAGAGTTGTCCGCGTAGCTGATCAGAGATGGGGAAAGATGTTAGCGTAAAGACGTTTTGATCCAGAGCATTGGAGCTAGTGAGAGGTTTTGTATATAGATGTTTTCTATTGATTAATATATTGTGTAAATTTAGTTGCCTGGTATACTTCTTATCGAAGTTATACTGGTGTATTAGAATTTGTGTAAAGAGAATGGTTGTAAAGAAGAAAGATTGTTGTAATGAAATTTTGGATTCTTGTTTCTAGCACTATAACCTTTAAAGATTCTTGGTAGAGTTGGGGTCACAGATATTATTATTATTATTATTGTGTTGATTTTATATTGAACAGGTTGTTTGGATTAAGAATGCAGTGTGACGACCAAATCCTTTGACCCCGGATTTGGGGGCGTTACACGTCGTCTCTCCCTGATGCGTCATCCACGAACTAACTAGCAAGGAGACAACTGTTACTATTGGGGAAGAAATGTATAACTCGGGACGTATAAAAGGACAACCTAACCTTATGTGAAGCATTCTGCAGGATAGGAATCCTAGGTTATCAGCTTAGAAAGACCTCTCATCTCTAGAAAGACCTTGACTTCTGGAAGTAGCCTCTCATAATTGTGGGAAGCCTCGCCTGTGGACTATTTACCAAGGAGAGCTACAATTATCATAGAAGAAATGTGTAACCTCGCCCTCCGGTGGGAAATCACCCTCTGCATGAGCATTATACATGATATGGAACCTCGTCCTCCGAAAGTAACCTCGCCCTCCGGTGGGGCATCACCCTTCGCATGATCACTTACAGGATATGGAACCTCGTCCTCCGAAAGTAACCTCGCCCTCCGGTGGGGCATC
Organism: Heracleum sosnowskyi; assembly: GCA_030848705.1. Lineage (NCBI taxonomy): Eukaryota > Viridiplantae > Streptophyta > Magnoliopsida > Apiales > Apiaceae > Heracleum > Heracleum sosnowskyi. The sequence continues at coordinate 49,389,227 of CM061243.1, read as the reverse complement.
ACCCTTCGCATGATCACTTACAGGATATGGAACCTCGTCCTTCGAAAGTAACCTCGCCCAGGGGGCTTGTAGGGAACCTCGCCCAGGGGGCTTGAATGGAACCTCGCCAAGGGGGTTTGAGGGGAACCTCGCCTAAGAGGTTTGAAGGAACCTCGCCCAGAAGGAATGGAAACTGTTTCAATCATATTTATTTTCGCAAAAGACTAGACTCCATCCAGGCTAGTAAGCCTCGCCTTACTAGGGGGGTTGATGGGCGTCGCCCCTTGATGCTCACAGGGCTAGTTTTTCGCTATTCTTCTCTGTGATTTAAGATAAGCGTTGACTCCGATAATCTCGGGTCAATGACTTATCTACCACGTTCCGAGAAAATAGCAAGACCATGACAGCTCATGATGACGTATCAAAGGCGGTGACCCCGGTCTTTTCGGCTTCCTAGAAATAAGGAAGCCCAGCCCATATAGGTTACTTGCTCCCTAAGAACTACGTTTGGCTTGGTCCCTATAAATAAGGGTACGTAGGCACATTGTATAGGACGATGCGATCTAGCGAAAAAGAGTGAATTCAATATTCAACTTCAATCGCGACCTATTCTCACATACAATCTCAGCCATCCCCAAATCATAAACCCTAACCCTCTCAACCTACGCTACACACCGTCATTAACTACCACCACAATTCCAGCAACCCTCCCCGAATTTGTTTTCACCAAATTCCTCCGTTAACAAGTTCCATACGGAGCCCAAAGCATGTTATTGTTGTTGTAGGTGGTGTACTTGCCAGCTGCTGTTGCTGGTCGTGATGCAAAAATGTGATCATATGTTTTTAAGAATTGCTTTGCTATTTGAGCTGATGAGACAACAACCGAACGGGAGCCAAATTTGAGTTGCATCAGGTGACCATATTTCTGGGACAATGTTGCATAGGATTGGTGCGGAAGAGTACTGATAACTTCAGAATCCGATCCAGTCCTTCCTAGCCATTCCCACGCCTGGAAGCGGTGTTGGTTCTGGTGGAAAGTTGATAACTTTGAAGATTTTGGAATTCATGAATTTGTTGGATTTTCTTGAAAAGCTGTGTGTTTTGGAGGGGTTTATGTACACTTGTTGATGTATATGGTCATTTATTGGGACGAGGATAGGCTTGTGAACATAAGTTTCTTGATTCAAAGTGTTCTCCGGCCATTATTATCTTTAGCTATATCAAATAAAGATTACTCATTTTGTGTTCCGAGAGATAGATGGGATAAGGAGTTCTTTAAATTGCAAAGTGGGTAATTGTTTTTGGTGCAAATACAGTTGGTGGTTGATTGTGTTAAAGATTTAAAGTTTATCTTTTTATTGAGTGTTTGGTTGGGTGAGGGTGTTTTGGAGATGGGATCTTTTCAAGTTTCATCGTTATCTACAAACATGGCGGGTTTTGTTAATGGATTATCTGCGCGGAGAGATGTTTTGTATCTAATGGCATGTTTTGTTGATGACCATTGTCTTTTTTAATAACCCAACTTTACCCTTGCTCTGTTAGGTCCGTTAGGGGATATTTGACAGGAGCCACCTTCCTGAAAGACAGAGCAAAACATCAGCCAAAAAATTAAAAATCTGAAAGTTCGGACAATGTTTTGAAAATTGGGGAAAAGTTTAGCCACCACCCTGAAATTTACTTTTTACTTAATTTAAATGTTGATAGGATGAAAATCAAGATGGCAAGGACGGATCATATATAGCTTGCTACATGAAAGAACATGAAGAAGCTTCGATTGAAAATGCCCGAAAACATGTGAAGAACATGATATCTGAGACATGGAAATGCCTGAACAAAGAATGCCTTTCTCCAAGCCCATATTCTGAAACTTTTATGGAAGGGTCTCTAAATCTTGCAAGGATGGTTCCACTGATGTACGCTTACGATGACAGTCAAAGCCTTCCTCTTCTTGAGGAGTATATACGTGAAAAAATTTCAGTGATGTAAAATGAGAGAAACAATATCATAGTAAAGCCTAATCCAAAAAAATTTTGGGTTAATTATCACGTTGGGCATTATATATATAGCAAAACTTCAAATTTAATATTGATAAATTTGGGGGCTCAAATTGGCCATTTTAAAATCGGTGAGGTCTCAAGTTGATCACTTCTAAATCGGTGATAAGCTAACAAAATCTCAAATTTATTAGCGAAAATCAGCAATTTCGCATGAAAAGTGACAATTTAAAACCCCGAATTTATCGGTGGTAAATTTGATATTTTGCTAGTAATATAGGGGAAGAAAGTGAGCTTGATCATGTATTATCCTAACATAAACTTTAATTTAAAAATTAAAAATATTTCAGAAGCTGCAAGAGGAGTGAAAAAAGGAAATTAAAAACACCTGCTTATAATATGATGTGCGACTCTCTCGTCACTGATTGTTTGAATACAATAGAGGTTCTGCTCTGCACTTTACTTTGTGCTATGTCCCAACAAATCTTAGCAGCTTTATTATTTATACTAAACTAAATAGAGCTTGTTCCTCTTTTCGAGCTCGTCTTTTCTACAGATGTTACTGGAAAAAATCTGCATAAATATCTTCTTTTTTACATTCATCTAGTTAAACTTTCTACAGATGTTTCATTTCTTTCCTTCGACATTCAGAATCAACAATTCTGATAAAAAAAAAATTCTATGCACGCACTACATCCAGACTGGATTTGTTTTGGACAAAGACTCAAACTCAAACTCAATTTGCATGTCATCTGCATGTAATAAAAAAGAAGTATTCATGATAGGACAAAAACTGATTGAGAAAGAGTGCTTGCAGAAGAGAGAATGCAGACATATCTCTAAGAAATTTTGTTTTCTGGAAAGCAAACAAGAGAATAAAAATCTGAGGACATAATATTTTGAAGATCATAAAAGAATCAAAACTCAGGTACAGTATAGCTCCAGAAAACCAACTTGGAATGACTTGCTGATATAGATGTGTCTGGGATTGTGTTTTGTCTAATTCTGAGACTGCTGCATCCCGTGGGTAGACAAATTTCAAGACAAAATAGTCTAGGTCTAATAATCCAAGTCTACAGAAACAAGGGGCCCATCAACTCAGTTTTTGAAATCTTTGTTCATTTCTCTTCCGAAGAACAGACAAGATATCAAGGAATAGATGGGTAGACAAGATATCAAGGAATAGATGGTACAATCTGATATATCCAGTTTCTTTAATCACAAAAGCCCACCCATGCAAATGAAGGAGCGAAGGGTTAAAAAATAATGGACATCACCTTAAAACTAATTATTACAAACCAAAACTAAAAATTTATAGAGTTCGTTTATATTTTGATATTCTTTATAAAATTATTCATACATATACATACGCTAGAAGCAGGAACAACAGTTCTTTTTTATACAAGAACATCGAGGTACCTTCAGACATCTTGGTCGCCAGCAGCTTGTACACTTGGTGCAGGAACAAGCGCAAGAGCACGAGCAATCTGGGCAAGAAGGACAATCGCAATCACAACAATTTCTGCATGAGCCCTGTAAGAAGGAACATCGCCAACAGGAAGTCGGGCAACTTGAACATCTCGGTTCTGCATAATCTGATTGTCTATAATGAGGACAGCATCCACAACAGCAGCATATCCATGATTGGTTGAAGCAAGACTTTCCGCTGCAATTATACAGATTTCGAGTAAAATACAGACACAGTTGTGTCGAATGTACTTATGAGTTTCTCTTTCAAGAAGATACAATAAGCTACAAGAATAAACGGGATATGAATCGATACTGAGGTTTCAAGTGATTCATATGCATCGATTTTGACAAAAAAGCATTTCAGTACACTGCTCTTTTTCACATATTCTTGTTTTTCAAATCGACATATAGCTCTAACATATTAGCTCAGATTGTGGCTCTCTTTGTTAGAAGGATGAAACAGGAAACTGATTAAAGTTCAATATTCATTTAGAAGTTTTAGTCTATCCTCGCTACAAACTTACAGCGTCATTCGTCTCTAGGTACTGCCACCAATGATTTCACAAAAAAACTAGTTTACTTGTAGTCAACTAGGTACTGCCACCAATGATTTACAAACGAATAGTTTACTTGAAAGATTAAACTCAGGATTTCCTGCCCGATTATCCATCATGCCTTGTATATCATTAGAAACACATTTTTAAATAGATATTACGATTATTATCAAATAAAGCCTCAAACCCGAAAAGTATATTTGTGACATTGGCAAGTATCAGTGATGGGGAGTAATGACATGCATCTACGGAGAAGTGACTTGACAAAGGTCCTTCTTGGCTCGATAAAAAAAAAAAAGCCGGTCTGAACTATCACCTGAAACATTTCCTTTATTAGGACTCTTTTTATTCATTGGAATCTATAATGTTTTCAAAGTTCAGGGGTTTGACTACCACATTATAATAAGTACTTTCTATTTAAATTTAACCCTGTTTTTTCAGTGGAAAGCCTTTAATTTCTTCTAATCAAGTACTACTAATTATTTCACTGCATTTGTATTTCATCCTTTCAAATCTATAGACATGCTTATTTTTCTTGGTTTTGAGCTCTGAATTCCAATATGCTCAAAAGCCTCAGATTCCACTGAAGAGCCATCAAGACCTTGTTTTCCAGCCCTCTGTACCAATAAAGCATAATCTCTGGTTGTACGCTATTATAAACTTCCAACAAACATGCTTATATAAAACAATATTGTGAACTGATTATGTTTAAGGCTGAAATAGTCCTCAGATCATACACGAGGTAAACGAGGAAAGCTATTGAAAAGTTACTAAAAAATCGATAATGCTGCTTAACAATAAGAACCAGATGGAATAGAAGAATAAGATTGAAGTAATTAAAACATGTGAGAAGTATAGATATTTGTTGTATATATCAACACCGGGTATGAGTATGATTTTTTTTCTTCTAAGATTATGCTTGGTTGTTACCACCAAAAGAATCCTTCAACCCCTTGAAGAGAATAGGTATGATTTTGGATGAATTCTACATTTCTACTTGAGAACATAAGATGTTGATAAAGCACCAGGCAATCAAGAACTCAAAAGACATTTAAAAAAATAACCGGAAATGATAGAAGAGTACCAGAGCCATCTCCAGATCCGACGAGACCTACGAATTTTACAGCTTCTGCAAACATGAATAAATAATTAGTGGCGCGAAGTTTAAATACATTTACCATTGCCTTATTTATATAATCAATCATAATGTTCTTACGGAGTGATTAAAGGATCGGAATTTGCCATCACAAAATCAGCAACCCTGTCCAATTGCCAAGTTTAGCTAAAAGTATATTTGCCAAGTTTAGTTAAAAGTATATTTTGTTGCAACATTGATGCTTGCCAATGTCAGTGGTTTCAAATGCTGAAAGTGATTGTACAAAAAAAATAAAAAATTACATATGAACCAGGCAGTGAAAGGGTAATACACATACTCTTTGCAGGAATGTGAAGCAGTTTGAATACGTCCAACAGATTTTATTTCTTCCTGAAAAGAATTGGCCGCACAATTAGTATGTCAACATGAAAACTATGAATCTCGAAAAGTTTGAAGGGAAAAAAAGAAAAAAAGAAAGTAAGGATGACCAAATAACCAAATCGTTTCTAATCTCGGTTAGTTCATCGGTTATTATTTGTAACCAAGTAGTCCCATGCATACGCCACTAAGCACTCATGACAGATTCTAACTAGAATTGTGACGGTAAACAGGTCACTGACATCAATTCCAATTCAACGGTATTGGGAAAAATAAATTGATCTAGAACTCCAGGCATGAAAAAAGATGCACAATTTTCAGTCTCACAGAAAAGCTCAAGCAAGTCTAAGGCAAATTCTTAACATAGAAAAAAGCAAGAAAATACAAAGTTGCAGTGAATGCAGGAAGTGAAAAATAAGAAAGAATAATGGAATTCAAATAAAAAATACAAGGTTGCCTTCCCCAAGTATAAATATATACACATGTACAATCTTGGAAAACTGATGAGTACTTTTACATATAACTATGATTATTTGTCCAAACTGGGTATTTCCCTGCAACAGCTATTCTGGAAATCAAGTTACCAGAGTTTAAATTTGGCAGTCTAATGACACATACTCAAAAAACTAAACAATTAGAAAAATTTCACGAAAATGAGATGGCTAGATTTGGTAAGTAATGAGTAAAACAAAACATCAAAGGGTCAGTATTAAAAAGAAATGAACCTCAAGAAAACCAATTTCTCTGTCGAGCATCTGAACAAGAGCCAACTCACGCCTCTTTCCATACAAATCTGAATAGTCCGGAGGAGACTTGGGACTTGGTGGTGGCAGTGATGGAACTATGGAACTTCCCCTCTTAGCACCATCCATATTGTTTCACAAAATCTTGCTTCCACTTTCTTACTTACACTCTTATAGTGTTAATGTCACTGAATCCAATACTTGTGAATACATACAAATATCGTATCATACCAAATACATGTAGTGCATGTGTAGTGGGACTGTGAGAGTATATTTATATAAGCAGCTAGGCAGCTGGTCCTGATAAACGATATTTAGTCCCCTGCATTCACATAAATTTCTATGTCCGCGAAATATAATTGCAGATGCGTGGTGGTCTGGCATGTCACGGACCACCGGGACCAATTTAATATATATCAATAGTACTAAAAACAGTAAACAGTATCTAAGGAGTTAAAGTAAATGATGTGTAGTGCAGAGTGCAGAGTGTGAGGAAGTAGAGGTTGGTAGTGAGAGAAAATGCAGAAAATGACTAGTGAGATTTGGTGAGGAAGTAGAGGTCGGTAGTGAGAGAAAATGCGGAAAATGACTAGTGAGATTTGGTAAACAAATGGGCAGCAGAAAAGAAGGCAGACAGTGTAAAGGGTGGGTAAATAAATAAATTAGTGTGCAGAAAATTAATTAGCACTGAATCTTTTCTAGGGATAATCAGAGCACAGAATCGAAAAAATCAATATTTAAGAACCCATTTTAATTTACTGCAACTTAACAGATGGGTTTAATTATTAAATTAGATTCGTCAAAGTGATGCAAGAAATTCAATGACTGAAAGATAGTGAAAACCCATCAAGAAAGTTGGTAAATAATGGGGTTTTTTCTTTACTCTAATAATGATTAAAGATTGAGTTCTATTTAAAAAGAAAAATGCTAGATTTCCCATAATAATTTTCGAAACCGTTCTCTAATGATGAGTTATCAATATATAATTGATTTTTCTCTCATAAATGAGATGATTTTATTGTGTGTATATATGAATTCTACAAATAAAAATACGCTGCGTATTATTTGAAAACACATTTGAAATCTAATTCATGTACGTAGCATTGTCCATTTAAAAATGATATTACATTACTTTCTAAAGAAAGGGTGGGTAAATAAATAAATGCGCTGAAAAGGGAGTTAAATATTGATGAGCATTGAAGAGACAAGTCTTGAGAAAAATGGAAAAGCCTGGAGATGATACTCCTAGTCCTAGTTGATGAAAAATGGAAAAGAAACCTAAAGATATGCTTGGGACACTCATTTTTTGTACACTTGATTTTGGGTAATAAGTTGCCTTGTTGCACGGACTTCATGAGAGTGACTGATGAGTGAGTGGGTCAGTGTGTGTGAATATATGTGTTTAATTTAAATGAGAGAAAAGTGTACTTTGTGTACTCGTATTTTGGGTGTCAGACCATTTGAAATATTGAACTTTTAAAACTATCATTTGTTATACTAGACTTCTAATTTTTTACAAGACGTGTACTTCTGTCAAGTATTACTAATTCTGTTAACTTTTTCAAGGATATTTCAGTCTTTTTGTCATCATCTTCTTTCTCAAACTCATTTCCACCATTGTTGAAGTTTTTGAGAAATTAAAAGTTGAATATCTCATTCATTTCTTAACGAAATCAAGTCATTCAAGTTGCAACATAATCATCTTTTCTTCCTCTACAAATAGATATTGATTTTCACTATCAATATTTTAATTTGGCGAAAACAATTTAGAAGGACATAACTTAACAAGCTATACATGAATTGAAGTTTGTTAAATATTATAATTCTTGAAAGTAAATTTTTAATAGTTATAATTGATATCCATTGTAGAGAAGAAAAAGACGATTCTATTGCAATTTAAATGAATCTATTTCGTTATAAAACGAATGATAAATTCGAGTTATAAGTTTTTATGAAGATTATCAATGATGAAAATGAGTTTGAGGAAGAACATGATAAAAGATGAATATACCCCTAAATTTCCTAACGGAGTCAAATGAATTTAACAGAAGTACACATATCGTAAAAAAGTTAGAAGTCCAGTATAGAAAGTGGTATCTTAAAAAAGTTGACTTATATCTTAAAATGAATAAGTGTCAAGATAAGTGGATAAATTCTTATAAGTTGTATTGGTGTTTGGATAAATTTACTTATAAGTTAGTTAAAAGTTTGCTAATTTATATTTGAAAAAATAATTATTAAATACAATGAGTTAAATATTGAAAATCAACACCTAGAGGGGAGGGGTGAATATGTATTATGACTAACAATAACCGATTTTAAAAGTTACCAAGTTATGTGACTGAAAAAACAAAAATCACTCTGTTTTGCTGACTGGCAGCTTACTGGATTCACAGAAAATATAAAGTGGCGGCTAGCTACGATATGTAAATCAGTAAGTAAAATGTGCAGAAAGTAAAGAACGCACAGAAATTTTAGCCAGGTTCGACCCCTATCTTCTATAGGTCTACGTCCTGATCCTCTACTAACACGGTAAAGGAATATATTATTGATCAAAGTGAATTACAACTACACAATACAATAATATATCTCCCTGATCTCTCAGTTACTGATTGCAGCTTGCTGAAACACCTTGTTCCTTGAACGTAGCTCTCTAAGTACTATACTAAACCAAGTATAAACTCCTCTAGCTATCAAGTTCCTTGAACTTTTGTTTCCCAAGCTCACAAATCCAGCAACTACCAACTTACAAGTTGAAAAATACAAAGATAATCAATTACAATTGAAACTACGAACTCTAATCAAAGATATAAGATGTAATATATAATAGAGCTCGAAAGTATATGAAAGAATATATCAAATCAGTTCGAAAGCACTTTTGTTTTCTTTTGAATGTTGTCCAACAACCTTGAATGAAAACCACACAAGTCTATTTATAATAAACGAATTAGTAATTGAATTAATCCTACAAAAAAAACGTTCTTGACCAAAAATGTATCATGTTTTGTTTTCTTGAATAATTCAAAACTAACGTTCAATAAGCAACGTTTATAAATCAAATGAATGTTTGAGAAATAAGAATGTTTAGAAAAGCAACGTTCATCTAAAAAACAAAGCCCAAAAGAATAGAGTTTGTTATGAAGTAAAACTTTAAAAAACAAACTCCTATTTAATAAGAATTATATATATATGAAAATAGATTTGAAAATATTTGAGCTCATATATATATACACGACTTATATAACTGATAGAGTTCTCACAATTCAGTTCCTAGAAGATTTCCTATAAAATAGGACTAAAACTCTATATGCTGAATGTGTTGCCAGCTTGCTGCCTGTATACAAATTTACTCTTCCAACTAGCTGCTAAAACATGTTTTGTTAGAAAATATTAAGTTTCTATTACCTACAAAACAATGTTAGTCCAACACATATACCTAGCTTGCTGCTAGAATGTGATCATCAAAATACCAGGGTTTCAATCTCCCCCTTTTTGATGATTACACACCAATATTCATGAGCAAAATACTCCCCCTACAATTATGTTTCCCCTGCAAAAAGATTAGGATTCTATCCAAGAAACTAAGCATATTTTCATGACATCACATTAAAATTTAGCATTAGCATAAAATCACATTAAAATCATGTGAACCAAAGAGATAACTAAAAACTCTCCCTAAATCACACATACATCCTGAATTTTCTCCTCTTTATTCATCAAAAAGGTTATTCGCATGTTATCAATAATATAAAATTCAAATAAGCATGGATTATCATGCTAAGTGAGCTAATATTACCAGACAACCGTAGGTAGCTTGCTGTCTAGACATTGTACATGCCAATTTCCCTACGAAGAACAGAAAATATTTCTTCGGCCAATGGCTTAGTGAAGATGTCAGCTAGCTGGTATTCTGTAGAAACAAATAGTAGCTCAATTTTTCCTTTGGCAATATTGTCTCTAAAGGAGTGATGTCGAACGTCAATATGCTTCGTTCTTGAGTGATTCACCGGATTCTTTGAAATATTAATGGTGTTTGTATTGTTACAATAAATCGGAATCTTGTCGCACTTGATGCCATAGTCCCTGAGTGTTTGTATCATCCAAAGAATTTGGGCACAACAGCTACCTGCAGCTAAATACTCACCTTCTGTAGTGGATAATGCAACAAAAGCTTGCTTTTTGCTTTGCCAAAACACCAAACTATGTCCTAAAAATGCACAAACGCCACTTGTACTCTTGCGATCAGTTTGACAACCTGCATAATCTTCATCGCTAAACCCAACAAGATCAAAAGCCTTTGTGATTGGATAAAATAAACCATGAGTAATTGTGCCACTCAAATATTTGAATATTCTTTTGACCGCATTCAAGTGAGACTCTTTTGGTTTAGATTGAAACCTTGCACATACACAAACACTATACATTATATCAGTTCTAGAGGCAGTAAGATATAATAAACTACCAATCATACCTCTATACTTGCGAACATCAACATCTATACCTTGTTCATCTGCTGTCAGCTTGCTGTTAGGAGTCATTGGTGTTGATTTCGGCTTGATATTTTCAAATCCAAATCTTTTGAGTAGATTCTTAATGTACTTGGATTGATGCACATAAATACCATCTGGAGTTTGCGTAATTTGAATACCCAAAAAGTAGTTGAGCTCTCCCATAATGCTCATGTCAAACTCACTATGCATATACTTAGAAAACCATTTGCACATGTCATCATTAGTAGATCCAAAAATAATATCATCCATATATATTTGTACAATTAAAATATCAGTCCCATTATGTTTAGTAAATAATGTGGGATCGATTTTACCTCGAATGAATCCATTTTTGATCAAAAACTTATTTAGCCTTTCGTACCATGATCTAGGAGCTTGCCGCAATCCATATAATGCCTTCTTCAACTTGAAAACATGATTTGGAAATTGCTCATTCTCAAAACCAGGGGTTGCTTGAAATAAACTTCCTTCTTTAAGAATCCATTAAGAAATGCGCTTTTCACGTCCATTTGATGTAGCTTGATCTTTTTGAAGCATGTAAATGAAAGAAGCATCCTTATTGATCCGAGCTTTGCAACCGGGGCATAAGTTTTCTCAAAATCTATTCTTTATTGTTGATTATATCCTTGTGCAACAAGTCTTGCTTTGTTTCGAGTAACCGTACCAAATTCATCAACTTTGTTCTTGAAGACCCATTTAGTACCAAGAATTGAAGCATCTTTAGGTTGCTCCACAAGTTCCTAAACATCACATCTTTTAAATTGATTGAGTTCTTCTTGAGCTAGAAAGGCCGCAAGTGCACAAAAGTTGGCTTGACCTATCCTTGTCTCGATTTCTTCTGATTTATCACCAATGATCAACTCCGGAGGATGATTCTTCACTATCCTTGTTGACTTTGGTAAAGAATGTTGAGCTATGACTTCCTCATGTACTCGAATTCTCTTGGATGGTGGTGAGGCTTCATCTCCTTCATAGATATGCATCTTTTCAGGTGATCTCTGACCTCTTGGACCTTCTAAGGTGAGCTTTGACAACTGATCAATAGTTTCATCCACTAGAGAAGAGGTTTCAGTTGACTTTTCAGCTTCTGTAGTTGTCTCAGGCTGTTTAGCAGCTTGCTGCGATACAGTATTTGACAATGGCAGCTAGATGTCATCACCTGCACCTGCAATATGTTCCTCATCTCTTGACAGATCAACATTAGAATCTTGAAATGAAACATCTATAGACTCTTCAACAATACGTTTAGATACATTATAAACTCGATAAGTACGACTTGTTAAAGAATAACCCAAAAATATTGCTTCATAAGATTTAGCATCAAATTTACCATCTCTATCAATAGTTTTCAGTACAAAGCTCCTAGAGCCAAAGACTTTGAAATATCCAATGTTTGGCTTCTTATTCCTCAGCAATTCATATGGAGTTTTGTTGAGAATAGGCCTGATAAGCACCCTGTTAAGAATGTAGCTTGCTGTGTTGACTACTTCTACCCAGAAACTCCTTGGCAGCTTGCTTTCTTTCAGCAAAGTCCTTGCAGTTTCTTGCAAAGATCTGTTTTTTCTCTCTACAACTCCGTTTTGCTGTGGAGTTCTTGGAGTAGAGAATTCATGTGTAATACCTCTTTCTTCACAGTAATCAATGAAGCCTTTTGAGATAAATTCACCTCCTCTATCACTTCTTATACCTACAATTCTTGTATTCAACTTGTTCTCAAGTAAAGTGATTAGCTTCTCAAATTCAGTAAAAGCACAATCTTTAGTACGAAGAAACAATACCCATGTATATCTAGAATAATCATCTACGATTACAAATGCATATTGTTTACATCCAATGCTTTTATATGCTTCCGGACCAAATAAATCCAAATGGAGAAGCTCTAATGGTTTAGAAGTTGATACCATTTTCTTTGACTTATGTGGAGTCCTGATTTGTTTGCCTAATTGATAAGCCGAACAGGTTTCCGTCTTGACATACTTCAATTTGGGTAGTCCTCTAACTAACTTCTTGGAAGGCAGATTGTTGAGTAAGTCCATATGAGCATGTCCTAGCCTTCTATGCCAAAGATCTGGATTTGTATCAATGGTAGCTAAGCAGCAGCCTACTTCCTGCATCTCAAAGTCCAGCACATATATATTTCATTCCCTTCTAACAACTATGGGGACTTTGTTAGTGCCAACATTAATAGTACATTTCTCTTTATCAAAAACAACAGTATGTCCATCATCATATAACTTACTTATACTAAGCAAATTATACTTAAGACCTTGAACATATTGTACTTTATTAATAGAAATGTTACTATTACCATTTGTTCCTTTGCCAAGTATGCAGAGTGTTTTGCTATCACCAATTGTAACGGTGCCACACTTTTTCATCTTGAGGCTAATGAACTGATATTTTTTCACCACACATATGTCTTGTACATCCACTATCCAATATCCATTGATTTGCATTGACTTTGACCACAAGACATACCTACAAAACAAAGAACAAACAACTCAACATTTTGGTACCCATATTTGTTTGGGTCCAACATGGTTAGTTGATAAAACATAAAGAACATTCAATTCACATTTCTTGATCCACATTTGGACCACTTTGGATGCTCGAATTCCTGTTCTCCTTGTTCTGTCAACTTGCTGCCTATAAGCTATCTATCTGTTCTAGCTTGCTGGCTTAGCATTCTGACTTGGGCAATGATGTGAAAAATGACCTTTCTTCCCACATTTGTAGAAGATTCTGCATGGCATAGCATAGTTATATGGAGTACCATGTTTTCCTTCATATTGAAAAGCCTTGTCCTTTGAAGTAGAAGCCATTCCAAGTCCTTCTTTATCCATATGAACCTTTGTTTGTTTCATGATTGTCTTTAGTACTTCCTCTCCTTGAACAAATTTTCCCATTCCTTTCTCAAGATTTGCAACTTCAGCTTCCAATTCCTTTGTCTTCTCAGCTTGTTGAGTAGCTTCAATTGAGATGGATTCTCTGATTTTAAAAGTTTCAAAACATACATCTCTTGCTTCAATTTCTGCACGCAGCTCGCTGAGTTCCTTCATTAATGTATCTTTTCTTTTGAGAAGTAGCTTGTTGAACCCTTCAAACTGTGTTAGCTTTCCTTTTAGATCAGAAATGAGATCTTCATGATTGTTTGATGGAGTCTTTTCAGCCATAAGATTAGAAATGATCTTTCGAAGTGAATCATTCTTCTTTTCAAGCTCGTTGTTCTCATTCTTTAATTCCATGAACTCCACAATAGATATAGTACTATGTCTCTGCATTGTTAGTTCATCTAATGAATGATTACTAGTAGTTGAATAAGAAATTATAGAATTTACCTCACTACTATTTTCATCCGAATCTGAAGCATCACTTTCTACAAGGCCATCTTCCGTGATCCCTCATATTGTGTCCTCGTCATCAAGACCAACAAGAGCTAGGTTCACCATCTCATCACCTGATTCATCATCAGAAGTTGAATCCTCATAATCACTCCATGTCAAAGGAGCTTTAGATTTCTTTCTGTCCTTTGAGGCAGCTTGCTGCTTAGGCTTGTTCTTCATCTTGTAGCAGTCCCTTTTGAAGTGTCCCTTCTTACCACATTCAAAACATGCATCATCCTTTGAATCTCTTGACTCTCTTCTTGCTCCGAAAGCCCTTTCTTTTTCTTTCTTCATCTTGTTCCTCTTTTCAATCATCTTCTTGATTTTTCTGGACATAAGAGCCAATTCTTCATTTGATTCTGATTCTGCATCTGAGACCAGCTTGCTGCTACTGGAGTGTAAGGCCAAATTATTCATATTTTAAACTGGAGCTCTAACAGATTCCATCTTGCTTTCAAGTATCTTGGTTTCAAATTGTTCTAGATCAGCAAAGATAGCTAGGTGATCCATAATATCAATATTTGATGAAGACTCCAAGGAAGTAACTTTGGCTTCAAAGATAAATGGCACCGCACTTAGGACTTTCATATTGATTTCATCTTGAGGAATCTTTTTGCCAAGTCTCTCAAGTGCATTTCTGTTCACTTGAAGTCTAGCTTGACTTTCTTTAATAGATTATCCTTTTTTGAGTTTAAAGTTCCCAAACTCGTTCATTAGCTTGCTGAGTTTGACTTTCTTCAAAGATTTTGAACCTTCATGATTGGTTTCCAATGCATCCCACATCTCATTTTCTGATTTTAGAGACGATACTTTGTCATGCTCAGCTTGATTGAGCCCATTTATGAGAGAATTCCTTGCCTTTCCATTGTAGCCAAATTTAACCAACTCATCGGGAGTGAGTTCATCAACATCCTTCGGCTTGCCCTCTTTATCAAGGAAAACATATTGAAAGGCATATGTAAAGGCCTATTTGTAAACACCGAGGATTTTACTCAACATAAAATAAGATGTAATAACTAAATAATAAAATTCATATGTCACAGGAATCTCAGACGATTATATCTGTACAGAGAATGAAGGTTAAAGTCATCTACAGACTTGAAGTAATTCTACATTGAAAGAATTTCAATTTGTTGATCAAGCCTCAGTGAAGTATTCAATCTCAGTGGATTTATTAAAGTGACAGAGATTTCAAGATGTGACAGCAAATGTGCAGGCTACAGAGTTTAAGGAAAAGGGAAAAAGAAAATGAATCACTGCTTAAAGTCAAACAGATGAAGAATAGACATTGCCGTTAATCACTCATGAACCAGACAGTACATTGAGTGTCAACATACTTCAGTGTTATTTCTTCTTCTAATTTTAGTGGTTCAAGAATTAATTGTGAAGACAAGGAATTATATTTATTCTCTTCTAAATAATTATTTCTACTAAGTAAATTATTTATTAAATTAATTCTGTTAAGAATTAATTTAATACATAAATTACTTAAATGATTATTTGAATTAGAATATAAATGAACTAAGAAGACTTAGAAAATAAACTAAGAAGACTAACAAGGAGAGTTTTCCCGAAAGTCTTCCTAGGCATTTTCTAAGTATTTTTAGTTTAAAAGTGAGTCTTCCCGAATGTCTTCTCAAGCCAAAGTGAGTCTTTCCGAATGTCTTCCCAAGCCATTTGATTGTTTTCCCGAAAGTCTTCCTAATGCAAATTCAAGAAAAGCTTTGACGCGTGAAAGAGAAGGATACAGTACATGTATTTAACACTTGTGATCAATTGGAAAAGCGGACACAGACAGAACATTACACAAGACAGAAAGAACAGAAACATTCTATCCTATTCACTTCTGCCTTAACTTCTCAACTGTTAGGCTCAAGACATGTCTGAATACCACTATTAACAAGCCTACACTATGTGACTATGTCACACTACATGACCTAGTGAATTCTATCACTGGGATATAGTATAGGTCTCCATATGTACTTGTCTTGTTCTCATGAACATTAGCTTGATCATGTATGCTCAGACTTATAATGAGCTTAGTAGGTTTCTTGCAATCTAGAATGTATATAGGCCATTGAATAATTGTCCTAGTAGAAGTTCAGAAATGTTCATGCAGCAGGATAGAGATGAATAAGGCCCTGAAGAAATAAGATGCAGAAATTTGTCTAAGGCATTATATAGCAAAGTCAGAAGAAAGCTATGTCGTGAAGTCATCAATATCCATGTCGAGAAGTGCTATATCGCATAGTCTATTTTGAACTATGTCGTGAAGTCTTCAAGACTCATATCGTGAAGTGTTGAAGTCAGCAAAGTCAAAGATGCCTAGATCGTGAAGTCCTCAAATGGCTTATGTCGCATAGTAATCAAATGACCTATGTCGCATAGTCCTCAAATGGCTTATGTCGCATAGTCATCAAATGATCTATGTCGCATAGTCATCAAATGACCTATGTCGCATAGTCCTCAAAGGCCATACCGCATAGTCTTCACAAGAGACATCGCGAAGTCAGGAATAAAGTGGAGTTCACGATATCAACACTTAGCCGTTTATAACAAGACAAATCAAGGTACAGAACCAAGAATCAAAGGAGACAAATACTGAAGCATTTGTTCTGGCAAAGTGGTCTGATAAGTGGATTTTTAATCCACTTGGAACGCTTCATATCGGCTTAAATTGATGACTTGAACTCAAG
Source organism: Heracleum sosnowskyi (assembly GCA_030848705.1). Classification (NCBI taxonomy): domain Eukaryota; kingdom Viridiplantae; phylum Streptophyta; class Magnoliopsida; order Apiales; family Apiaceae; genus Heracleum; species Heracleum sosnowskyi. The sequence continues at coordinate 49,372,423 of CM061243.1, read as the reverse complement.
TATGTGGTGTGTTTAATGTGTTTTCATTAAGTTTTGCAGAACCAAGAGTTGGAGGTTAATTTGATTAAAATTCGGATTTTCCGGGTAGGTTGCGCAGTCTTCACTGTTTTGGCCATATCTGGAGTTCTACAAGTCCGATTCTGACGATCTTACAGCTCACGCGACGAGGACAACATTTTCTATAATTCTAGGCAGAAGGTTCTGCGCGGGCGCCCAGGAATTGTACTGGAATTCTGCGCGGCCGCCCAGGAAGTCAGAATCGCCAGAAATTGCCAGAATTCGATTTTAATAAGGAAATTTTCACAAATTCGACTTCTAATCATTATGGTAATTGCTTGGGGCGGCCAGAAACTTCCAGAATCAGTTGTAAACATGGAATATGCAATTCTTATTGCATTCAAATATGGAAATTACCGTAATTCTATTCTAACTCAAAAACGGCAATTGCTTGGAAGAGGGACAACTTGGAGCTATAAATACACACCTTGGGGGGGACATAATCAACACATCACAATACATCACAACACACCAGAGATCAGATTCAATATTGGAGCACAAGATCGAGGAGCCAAGAACGAAGAACGTGACTACGAGGAGATCTAGACATAGTTTTTTCTTGTATTCTTCAATTTTGGTGCAACTTTTGGATGCTTCCGGATTTGTCCTCTAAACCTTTAACTCTTATTCATATTTACATCATTGATTTCTTGTTTTTCATCATGCTTTCATCAGAACCCACGATGATGAACGGTTCTATTATGAACTAATCATTGTCGTGGGATTCTAACGGATTTATTTATGGATTTTAGTAGTTAATTGTTTGAAAGATGTGTGTGTGATGGCTAATTGATATCCTAGTTTGGTTGTGCTTATTCTTCTTGGATGCGTAGCTAACATCTAAGATTGTTTGTTAATCTCTATTGAATGCGAAAGTGGATATAGAGGTTTGGAACTTGCCATGCTAGCATAGGTTTATGTATGTTTGTCATGCATGATTCGTAGGTGATTTTAACCATCTTACCTGCCCTATGTAATCTGAATGGATAACTTGCTCGTTAAACCGTTATGTTTTCAAATCTTATAGACATATAGGGTCTAAGCATAATTGGTGTCTGCTTAACTTCTATCTATTTTGTGGATGTTTAAGTGGTTTGGTATACGTATACTGAAAGGTAGCGTGTACTGATTTCGTGTTATCCGATTAGTTTTCACAACCGTCACATGCATTGATTAAAGACAAAAGACTCTGAATGAAGTACTTAATGAAGTTAGGATCCCATGTTTTATTCTCATATACATAAATCGATTTTAATCCTCTTAGTTAGTTAATTCTTAGTTTAATAATTTGTTCTCTAGTTAATTTTAGATAATCAAACCCAAATTGTTAATTGTCTTAGCAGTGGATAAAAATCATACATTGTTGCATAGGTACATTAATTGAATTGAACACCTCATTAGATCTCTGTGGGAACGAACTTGACTTATTCGTATATTACTTGTGACCACGTGCGCTTGCGTGATTTTGTGCTAACATGGTCCAAAGAACATATGGCAAATCTACAGCTAAACTTGGAGAGAAAGATAAGAGACAAGCAGCTACAGAAACGGGAAAGACTCCGAAAAGCAGGTGGTCCTTCCTGACACAGTTAACTTCTTATGGCATGACAAGTTGGACTTTCAGCTAGGGGTAACTGTGTAAAAATAGGCGTGTGCACTAGTTTGTATAGGGCATATATATATCATGCACACCCTACTGTTAGCAGTAAGAGAGCCACACAAAGTTTTATCTTAAGCACTCTTTTCTCTATAAGCAAACAAGTTACAAACTGTTCTTGTTTAGAAGCCAGAAATTCGATTGTGAATTTCTTGGAAAGCTGTAGTATTTAATTTACTTAATACAAAGTAGATTAAAGTGATTGTGTGTGTTGTTTACATTCTGCATATTACATAGCATAATCATATACAGTTTATCTTTAGTTTCAAGAAAACAAAAATCTATCAAACTATCCATTCACCCCCCCCCCCTCTGTCTAGTTCCTAAGTGATATTCATTCCTAACAAGTGGTATCAGAGCGTAGGCTGTTAACGTACAAACAGGAAAAGATCAAGAATGAGTTCACAGAAGCTAAACAGTATCAAGATTCCTCCCTTTAATAAGGAGCACTACAGTTTATGGAAAAAGAAAATGTTGTTTTTCATCAAAGCTTCTAACCCCATGTATTTAGACATACTAAAGCATGGTCTCTTTGTCCCAATGATTAAGATTGGTGAAACAACCAATGGCACTGAAATAGTACCAGCAAAACATGTGCCCAAAGACCCCTCAAAATACACTGATCCTGAAAAGGAGAAAGTAGCACTGGATGGACATCTTCAACTTATCATTTGTGAATCCATGGATTTCAACATGTATGGCACTGTGGCTCACTGTACAAGTGCTAAGAAGATGTGGGATCTCATAGAAGTGCTGTGTGAAGGAACTCCTGAAGTAAGAAAGAATAAGAAACAGATTCTTGTTTCACAGTATGAAGCTTTCATGGCTCAGCCAAAGGAGGGAATCACAGAAGTTTGTTAGGAATATGTTGTTCTTGATGATAAACATAAAACACTTAGTAGAATTTGTGTAAAGTCATTTTGTAGCTGTCAACGAAATGGCATGCTTTGCAGCATTCCGTTGACAGGAAGCTCATCAACGAAATGAGTGATGTAGCAATTACACTGTACAATACTTCACAGTTTGATATGCATTTTGTTGTATGTATTAGATAGGTTTTCTAAGTCATGTTGACTAAATGCTAGATAGGCAAAATAGGTTGGTTAATTGTAAATATCTTGTGCCTTGTAATTTTGCCTAAGTGAAGACATGTCAACGGAATGAAGATTACTCTGTCAACGGAATGAAGTTTACTCATCAACGAAATGAAGTTTACTCATCAACGAAATGGAGAATAAAGCTATCAAAGAAACACATCTCCCTGCTATCAACGAATCATTATTGCTTTTCTGAATAGTTGACAAAGTGATAGTGACAGTTTACTGAACAGATCTAAAGGTGATGTGGAAGTGTACTTTGCATTGGAAACCATTAAAATGGACATGGGGAATAAGGAAACATCCCAGTTTCCAATTGGGATCTTGGGAGTGATCATAATAAGCATGAAGACAAAAGCAAGGATCTCCAAGGACCACTGGACAAAGGGATGAAAAGCAAACTATTGGCGGTTACCTTTAGTGTACTTTAGTGTAGCAAAAAATAGCTTTGTAAACTTGGGAATATATAACCAAGTGTAGCAGTTAAAATAAGAGTAAGAGAAGAAAAACAAATAGATTGTTTTAGCTATCTTTGAGAGCGTACTTCTCTACATTCTTGTAACTGAGCAGCTGTGTACATTTTGTATCACAGATTATTTCCGCAATAAAAATCACTTCAGTTGGATCATCAAACAATCCAACTGAAATTATTTATGTGCTTGTGATTTTTACTTTAAGTTCAGTTTTATTTGTAAGTTGCTTTTAAGTTTAAGAAATATCAAGAATTGTATTCAACCCCCCCTTCTACAATTCTGTTAGGTCATTTGGGATTAACAAAGTGTTTGAGAGGTTCAACAAGCTGATAAATGAGCTCAAACTCTATGACAAACACTATGAGACAGAAGAGCTTAACATGAAATTCTTGCTAACTCTATCAGATCACTTGGAACCAAGAATCTCTTCACTCAAAGAAAGAGATTTAACAAAGATTGGTTTTGATGTGCTGTATGGTGTTTTGAAAACTTATGAGCTAGAGTTGTTCCAAAAGAGATCTATTCAAGCTAAACAAGGATTAATGGCAAATACTTCTTGTGCCCTTATTGCTGACAACCTAAGTCAAAGAATGGAATCTCTTAAAGTCAGTCAAGTCAAGATTGAGGAACTGGAAGTTGAAGACACTGGAGATGAGACCCAAGCTGTCTATGATTTGCCTGAGGATGAGGAATTTTACAGCATAGATGAACTGGACAAGATGGAAAACAAATCTTTTGCCTATATGGCCAGGAGGTATCCTAACATAAGGTTTAAAAGAAAGCAGCCATTTAGGTCAAAGTTCAATGCTGGAAATGCTGGTGGATCTAGTGGTTCAAACACCTTCAATAAAGGGAAAAGGATTGCTACTGCTGCTAAAGGAGGATACAAGTCTGGAAGTGTAGATAGAACCAAGATAAGGTGCTATAACTGCAACGAACTTGGGCATTTTGCCACTGAGTGCAAAAAGCCTAAACAGGTCAAGAAGGATAAAGCATACTTAGAGCTTGAAGCTAAGTATGAGGCTCTACTCAAGAAACAACATGGTAAAGCTTTTATTGCTGAGGGAAAGTGCTGGGATGACTCTGATGAAGAAGAAGAACAAGAGTACTCAAACTATGCCTTGATGGCATTTTCTGATGATGGTGATTCTTCAAGTCAGGTACCTATTCTTACTTCTCTTGATATGACTCCCTTTCAATATAAGCAAACTGTTGAAGATATGAGTACTGAGATGTTCAATATTCATACTAGCATGTTAGTAGCTAATGAAGAAATTGATAGACTAACTGCTAGAAATCTTGAGCTTACAGAAAAGAATGAGGAACTTGAGTTAATTATTGTGAGCCTTGATGGTTTGAAAAAGGAGATTGAGTATCTTAAAAACAAAGTGACTTGTGCTGAACAAATAGAAAAAGCTCTTAGAGAACAAATTGCTGAAAATGAATTGAAACTAAGAAGCTTCAAGAACTCATCTGAGCTTATTCAAACCTATCACAAGGAACACACTGAAGACTGCAAGGTTGGAGTTGGTTTTGACTATGAGAATGATAAAGGAAGGAAGAAGGCAAAGGGCAAAGGAAAAGAATCTTTTACAAACAAAAATGCCCCAACCATTCTGTCTAGTGTTGAAAAGCCCATCTTCAAAAAGAGTGTTGTTGAGTTTGATGAAGAACTATTGATCATCAAACAACAACTTCTTGAAAAAGATGAGGTTGCTAAAGACACTTCTTCCTCTCCTGAATCTGTCAATCAGAAAGAGACCAAAGACAACCTTGTCAAGAGTCCTAAAGTAAAGAAAGAAGTTGTTAAGAAAAAGAAACAAAACAGAAATGGTAAGGTAGGTGTCAACAAGGGTAACAACTATGCTTATGTGCCAAATGCTCCCAGGAAACAATGTCAAAAATGCCTATCTGTTAATCATCTGACTCATAAGTGTAGTAAGCCTGAGATTGCTGAAGTTGATAACCTGAGTAACCATTCTGCTAGCATAAATTCTAGTCATGATTCTTTCTGTGGTAAGCCAAACTGCATGACATGCTATGTGACTGTGATTGCTAACTGTTTATCTCTTAAGCATAAACTTGACTCTGCACAATCCTGTGAATCACACACACATGTACACACTCACAGGACAGGATCCCCAATCAAGGGTGAGAGGGTGAAAACTTCATGTGAGCCTAAGAGTGTAAACTCCAAAGCCACAGAAAAAGTGAAGTATCCTACTGTGAGGAATGCAATTTATGACAGAAGAATTGTTAACAAAAATGTTTCTAAATCAACTGGACCCTACCAAGTGTGGGTACCAAAAACAACTTAGTTACTTTGTGAATGCATGGCAACAGGAATAAAAGAGTCATATGGATCTTGGACAATGGATGCTCAAGTCACATGACTGGTGATATAGCCCTGCTATCACATTTTGAGGAAAAGGCTGGCCCATCAGTAACCTTTGGAAATGACAACATTGGTTATACAATGGGATATGGCAGTGTTAAATCTGGAAATGTCATTATTGAAGATGTAGCATTTGTTGAAGGACTGAAGCATAATCTCTTGAGCATTGGACAATTTACCAACAGGGGTTTCAAAGTGGAATTTGATGAAGATCATTGTTCAATCTCAAAAAGAGAAAGTGGTGAAGTTGTTCTAACTGGTATGAAGAAAGGAAGCCTGTTTGTAGCTGATCTCAAGGCTGCAGACAAGGGAGAAATTTGTTGTTTCTACACTAAAGCCACAAATGAGGAATTCTGGCTATGGCACAAGAAACTGTCTCACTTGAATGTTCAGGCAATGAACTCTCTAATCAAGAGAGAACTCATCAGGGATTTGCCTGCCTTGGAGTTTGTGCAAGATGGAGCATGTGAAGCTTGTCAGAAAGGAAAGATCAAAAGATCTAGTCACAAGAACAAGTTGCTCAATACAAACTCAAAACCTCTGCAGCTAATTCACATGGATTTATTTGGTCCTGTGAATGTAATGTCCCTTTCCAAAAAGAAATATGCTCTAGTAATGGCTGATGATTATTCAAGATATACTTGGGTGGAATTCCTATTCTCCAAGGATGAAGCACCTCAAGTCATAATAGAGCATATCAAGAGAGTTGATAGAGAAGCACAAAGCACTGGTTCCTCTGTAGTTGCTTTGAGAAGTGATAATGGGACTGAGTTTAGAAATTCAACATTATATGAGTTTTGCAAAGATAAAGGAATTTCTCAACAATTCTCAGCTCCTAGAACTCCTCAATAAAATGGAGTAGTTGAGAGAAAGAATAGAACTCTCATTGAAGCTGCAAGGACAATGCTGTTGGATGCAAAGCTACCTACTAGCTTTTGGGCTGATGCTGTTAACACAGCATGCTATGTGCAAAATAGAACATTGATAAATAAGAAGTCTGGCAAAACTCCTTACTCATTAATGACTGGAAAAAGAGCATCCTTCAAGCATCTGCATGTGTTTGGAAGCAAGTGTTTTGTGATGAAAGATACTTCAGAACATGTTGGAAAATTTGATGCCAAGGCATTTGAAGGCATCTTCATTGGATACTCTCTGGAAAGGACAGCATACAGAGTGTTTGTACCTGAGCAACACAAAGTCATGGAGAGCATGGATGTTACCTTTGATGACAAGAAAACTCCTGGACTTAAAACAAGTGATCAAGATAGTGTGCCATTAAGATTTGAGAATCAAGGTTATCTTGAGGATTCTGAAAGTGGAGATGAACCACCTGTTCAAACTGTTCTAGAAAATGAAATTCTTGAAGTTGACAATCTTCTTCAAACACCTGTGCAAGGGTTCACAAACACAGGGGGAGAAGATGAGAATGCAACTGTCAACCAAAATGAGCTTGGAACAGACCAAGGAAATGAACAGGGCACACAAGGAAATGGGACAGAGCCCACACTAGGGATCAAATCATTGGAGATCCTGGTGAGGGAGTTAGAACAAGAAGGGCAACAATGAATACATGTCTGTATAGCTGCTTTCTGTCACAAGAGGAACCTAAATTAGTTGAAGAAGCTTTGAAGAATTCTGATTGGATTGTTGCCATGCAAGAAGAATTGAATCAATTTGAGAAAAACAAAGTATGGGAACTAGTACCACCTCCAAAAGGAAAGAATGTTATTGACACCAAATGGGTGTTCAGAAACAAGATGGATGAAGAAGGAGTGGTAATAAGAAACAAAGCAAGGCTGGTTGCCAAAGGATACTATCAACAAGAAGGCATTGACTATGATGAGACATTTGCACCTGTAGCTAGACTAGAAGCCATCAGAATCTTTCTGGCTTTTGCAGCTCACTCAGATTTCAAGGTGTATCAAATGGATGTGAAAAGTGCATTTCTCAATGGAGATCTTGCTGAAGAAGTTTATGTATCTCAACCACCTGGCTTTGAAAATGAGAACTTCCCAGACTTTGTGTATAGACTGCTCAAGGCACTCTATGGACTCAAACAGGCACCAAGAGCCTGGTATGAGACTCTATCTCAGTTTCTTCTTGAGCATCAATTTACCAGAGGCACAATTGACAAAACGTTATTCTTCAAGAAGCATGGAAATGATATCATTCTTGTTCAAATCTATGTGGATGATATCATCTTTGGCTCTTCAAATGAAAAACTATGTGAAAGGTTCTCTAAGTTGATGCAAAGCAAATATGAGATGAGCATGATGGGAGAATTAACCTTCTTCCTAGGCCTGCAAGTACGTCAAAGGGAGGATGGCATCTTTATAAACCAATCTAAGTATGTCAAGGATCTTTTAAAGAAATATGGTTTAGAAGAGTCATCTCCAGCAAAAACTCCTATGTCTACTGCAATCAAGCTAGATGAAGATAAGAAAGGCAAGAGAGTTGACATCAAGGTCTATAGAGGAATGGTAGCTAGCAGGCCAGACATCATGTTTGCCACTTGTCTCTGTGTAAGGTTCCAGTCTGATCCTAAGGAATCTCACATGATGGCTATCAAAAGAATCTTTAGGTATCTGAAAGGGACTCCTAATCTTGGGCTATGGTATCCAAAAGGCACTGGGTACAACCTGGTTGGTTACACAGACTCTGATTATGCTGGATGCAGAATTGACAGGAAAAGCACCTCTGGAAGCTGCCAATTCTTAGGTCAAAGGTTAGTGTCCTGGTTTAGCAAGAAACAACAATCCACAGCAACATCTACAGCTGAGGCTGAATATATTGCTGCTGGAAGCTGCTGTGCTCAATTGCTTTGGATTAGAAATCAACTCATGGATTATGGACTAGTGTTAGAACACATTCCTCTGATGTGTGACAATACTAGTGCAATATCCATAGTAGTTAATCCTGTTAATCATTCTACTACAAAGCACATTGAGATAAGGTACCATTTCATTAGGGAACATGCAACAAATGGTACTATTGCAGTCTCTTATGTTCCAACAGAGAAACAATTAGCTGACATATTCAATAAACCTCTAAATGAAGTTGTCTTCAACAGACTTGTGAGTGAAATTGGAATGCTTAATCCTTCATTTAGCTATTCTAAGTGAGTATGCCAGTTCATAATTGCAGCAGTAAATTTTCACTGTATCTAAATGCTCTATTTATTTGGAGTGAAAATTAGCTGAGATATGATCTATAAATATTTCAGTATTTTACTGCATATTTCTCTAAATCATATTTGGTTGTGGAGTTGTGAGCTTTTGAGACATCTCGATATAGATGATTTTGAGAGTTCACGACATAGTACAAATCAAACAGACTTATATCGCAAACTGTTGAAATTGTGAGACTTTGCGATATAGTTCATTTCATGAGTTTGCGACATAGTTCATTTTAATGACTTTGTGACTTAGAATAACTATATCGACAAGTCTCCATATTTGACAGAATTTTGATTTAAATTTATTTTATTTCAATTTTTGATTTAAGTCTGACAAAATCTTAAAATTTCAAAAAGAGAGTTTTAGACAGGGTATTTTCACTATATCGCAAAGTCGTCCAAATTCTGTTATCCTCAAGACTTTGCGACATAGTTCAATCCAGGACTCTGCGATATACTTTGCAAAGACTTTGCGGTACATGCCATTTTGAGACTTCGCGACATACAATTAGTCTGTATATATTCATAACTCCATATCGCAGTGTCTCTATCATATAAATACTTTTTGTCGACCGTTCACAACTTTTCACTCTGTCTATTGCTCTCAATTTCTAAAACCTAAACTCTTCTCTCTCTTCTTCAATCTCAATCTCAATTTCAATGGCACCCAAATCTCAAACAGCTTCCTCTTCAAACCCTTTAACCATTCCCAAAGAAACAAATCTTCTCACTATTCCCTCTGAGGCTGAGGCTAACCCAAGGTACAAGTATTTTGTACGGTTCTTGAACACTTCCTACCTACGCCAAGCCCTAACCCTGAACCATACCTTGTATGTCGATGTGTTGGAAGGATTCTGGAGAACGGCGTTGGTATCAACAATGGCTAGGGAAGATGGAACCTCATTCCAGGAGGTTAATTGTTCAATTGGAGGCAAACACTTCCAGTTTGGGGAAAAGGAAATCAATGAAGCTTTGGGGTTCAAGGTGGAGGGTCATGACCAAGAAGCTACGGATGCTCAAATTGTAGACTTCATGACCTTCATTCTGTATGCTGATGAGATAGATACTGGAAAGCTCAATAAGAAGTTTGTGAGGAGGGAGTGGTCATTTCTGTTTGACGCACTCCAAAAGGTGTTTCTATGCAGGAAGATAGGATGGGACCATATCAGTCACATTGCTGTGAAGCTAGCCTACTCCCTGGCCAACAACCAGGAGATCAATGTGGGAGCCATAATTCTCAAGGAATTGACTCAGAGGCTAGGCAGGACCGTTCGTGGTAGAGGTAATGACATCTTTTATCCTCGCTTTATTCAGTGTATTTTAAATTACCTTGATGCAAATATACATGAACTTGAGGGGATAGATAAAAATAAAATGGCTTATTCCAAGTCCATGTCCAAGATACTATTTGGGTCATTGGACACAAGGAATCATGTTGATGTGAGGCTAAGTGTCACCCAGCATATGCAGGACACATTTGAATCATATCAACTTGCTAAGCCAATATACCATGCTCTTTCCTGGACAGGGGAGGCTGAGACTGAAGGAGCTACACAGTCTAACCCTAACCTCCCTATCCCATCCAGTAACCCTACTGCAAACACAACTGTAGAAATTAGGGAGCCAAGTGCATCAGTCTCTCAAAAGATTGGTGTTACTAAAAAGAAGACAAAGAAGAGAGCCCTAGAAGTGATACAAGAATCTGTAGAGATAGAAAGTGAGAATCCTGAGTCACCTCTCACCAGACACAGTAAGAAATCAAAATCCAAACCTACCACTGAATCCTCCCAACAGGATTCAGATGTGGAAAAAGGGGTACACCTGCTACTGTCTATGGCCTCTCAACAGGTCATTGGCATTGAAAAGAGTAGCCTCCCCACTACAACCTGTAATGAGTCTGCACAGGGTCAAGAACTCACTCTTGACCCTAGGAGAAATAAGGATGATCATACACAGAGTGGAGAGCACATCACTGTTGAAACTCCTCCTATTTCTCAGGGGGAGTTGCCAAAATCCAATCTACACCCCACTTTTCTATTAGATTCTTCCATAAAAATTTCTTCTGCACAAGAGAGTCATTCTAATGACAATCTTGCCCTTGATCAATCACAATCCACTCCTGTGATTGAGCCCATTTCAAGTGACATGGTGCATGACACTGTGCTCACCACTCAGGACCCCCACTCAGTTGGTCAGGGAATGCATGCTGAGGCATATCCTAATGACACCAACACAAACATAGAGAATTCACCAGTTCTTACTGGAGACTCTATGCCAGACTCTCCATTTCTCATGGATTTGGATTTGCCTTCACAGGCATCTAGAGATGGTGCTGTAACACATCCCATTTCAATGGAGACAACATCAGACTCTACAGTCATTCCAAGACTGGAGGAAACTCATCAATCAATCACTCCTGAGGTGCCTAGCACCAGCTCTTACTTGGCTCAGGCCACAATAACTGAATGGCTGAAACCTGTGCAACATGACTTGGCTTCAGGATCATCTACTGTGCCACCACAATTGACGGAAGAAGAATTACAAAATCTTCATGTGGTACAGATAGATGAGTTCTCAAACATAGCTCAACATCTCCTCACCTCAAATCTACCAAATGCTGATTATGAAGCTATCTTACTTTGCCACAAGGAGGATGTTGAAGCTCAGCAGGAGAAGATAGTGGATGAAGCTGAACCAGAGGGAAATGTGGATGCCTGGTTGGATGCAAAGAGGACTCTCAAACTCAAGGATGCCCTAGCTTTTCTAAGAGAATATTACCTAACTTCTCTGGGCTCCAATGCAAAGGATCTCTCTCCTGCTGCAATTTATGATGCTGTCAATGACATTTACAAGAATCAGTTGAAGGCTCTGCACTATCTTGGGAAAGGGCTTCAATCAGAGATCTATTCTATAAAGGAGGAGACAGATAGATCCCTCACTCAACTAAGAAACTCCTATCTCTCTGATTTTCCCAAGGTGGATGGCATCCTCAAAGAAGTCCAGAAAACTTCTTCTAATGTCAACATGATGGATCTTTCTCTTGCCATGGTCACAGACAACATCAAGAAACTGGCTACCACACTGGAAAATCAAGTCAAAGCCAACATAACCTCCAATGCTATGCTGAATGTAATGTGGAAGAATCAGTATGGTGACAAATTGGTGGATGAGGTCCCTATGTCAAACATCTCCAAATTTGACTTTGCCAAGATCAAGGATCAATCTCTTAATTCTTTCAAATCTCAGCAACTATTCTCTAAAGTGGATGGTCTAGAAAGAGAAATGGCCTCTCTAAAGGATGAAAACATGATGCTTTCTGAATCCTTAAACAAGCTTAATGACAAGCTGGATGACCAAGGCAACAACACATCTAATATCTTGTTGGTGCAACAACAAATGATGACTTCCATGATGAGACACATGAACCTGCCTATCACTGGTGAAGCTCAAGACATCTTGTCTGATTCCAAGCCTAAGGGGGAGAAAGAAAAGGAGGTCACTCTGAGAAAGAGAGGGGGAGTACCTGCCAAGCAGCAAAAGCTTAAGGGCAAACTCATTGAAGAAACAATAAAGCCAATAATCCTTCCCCCTGTAGAGGTCATAAATGCACAAGGCCAGAAGAGCACAGTCACAACTACCTTCCTTCCCTCTATAATGCCAAAGGACATTTCAGCCTCTCAACCCTCCTCAAGTTCCAAACCTATCCAAGCCAAAATTATCACTAAGGCCAAGCTACAGGAAGTTGCCAATTCAAACATCTATTATGATGAGGCCTTCCTGGAGCTTCTGAAAGCCATCTACAGCAATGCTAAAGGGGATGCAAGGACCTACAGACAAAAGATCAAGGAAAGCATCAAGTACTTCACTGTGGAAGGAAGGATAATCAAGGATGTTCATCTAAGAGAAGTTATCATGGTGTGCAAGGATAATTGCTTGTGGCATCTAGCATTTCAAACTCTGGAGAAACTGAGATTTTCTGAGCTGTCAATCATTATGGATTTGATTGAAAAGGATGGGGCAAACAACAAGAGACTGTTTGATGACTTGAAGATAGACCAAAATCAAAGATTGCCTGAGGTTATCTCCAAACCAAGGACAATAATCTTCCAAAGTCTATCTCAAGAAAGCAGCATTGACCAACTGGTGATTCCCTCAGACTTGACAATGAAGAACAATGCTAAGATCAACCAGGTGCTGCAGATGCTGACATCCAAGAGAGGAGCTAGGACAGCTGAAGAAATTGAAATGATCCACACTCTACAATCCTTCTTGATTCATGGAGTCATTCCTGAGTCACTCAAAGAAAGAAGCAAGAAGAAGGATGATGAGGATGATGATGAGGAAAAAACCTACAGAAGGAGATCTCAATCAAGGAGCAATAAGGATGGATCAAGTGACAGTAACAGGAGCAAAACATCTAGGAGATCAAAAGGTGTTGATGATGATAAGAGGGATTCCAAGGGAACAAAAGAAAAAGTCAAGGAAACTAGAAGTGGAATTCAGCAAGTCAAGGACTTTGCTAGTAGTACTTTAACCACAACACAAGACTCCAAGTCTAGGGTGGGTACTGTTAGTAATGATCCTCCAAAATCTTTATCCAAGACTTCTGAACCTGAATTGCCACAGAAGAAAGATGAAGCCATAAAAGAAATATCAAGAAAACACTTCCACAAGGTCACAGCTAGTGGAATGTTGCAGTGGACCAAGAGCAAAGGAATGAAGCTACTTCCAAATGATGTGGCACTAAAGACAAAGTCACCTTGCTCCAGAAAGTTACCTCTTGTAAAGCATATGAAGATCAAGAGTGTACCCAGAAGAATAAGGATAACAAAGAAAACTGGAAAACTCACCAATGTTGTTGGCATCAATGTGTTTCCACTAGATGAGGACTATGATGAAGATGCCCTAGCATTTTTGAGGGCTCAAAGGATCTTTGAAGTCAAAGTGAAGCTAGATCATCTAGAGATCAAATACACTGATGGAAGAGAAAGAATAATGAAGCAAGGGGGATGGCAACATTTTGACACCTATGAGCAAGAAAGAATCAATGCCTTGTTAAATTTTGAAGAAAAGGAAGAAAGGTTGTGGAAAATAGAGATTGCCAGATTCATGAAGATGCACTCTGACTATAAAGAAAATCTAAAGAAGCTAAATGAAGAAAAGAGGTGTCAGAAAGAAAAGGAGATGGCTGAGATGGAAGAAAGAGCAAAGGAGCTGAGGAAGAAAGGGCTGTGCAGGGTAAAGCAAAATCCTTATACTGTGGAGTACAAAAATCATTATGGAGGAAAAATCAAGATAAGGATGGAGTTTATATATTCATATGTGGAAAGTGCCCTTAGAATAGCAACTGAAGATCTAAAAGACTCTCCTCTCATTGAAGAACTGATTGCAAGAGATGAAATTCTAATGGCCATCTCTGAAATAAAGAAGAATGAAGAAATAAAGAAAAAGAAGGTCTATGATGATTTCTTAGAGAAACAATTGGAAACTGAAGCTATGTAGCTCAAGGAGAAATTCTGTAAGCCTAAATTTCCAAGTTGTTATCAAATTCTGTTCTTAAACTTTATCTTCTTTATATTTGTTCTTTTTATGTTAGTTAGGCTTGTTATTAGACATGAAATTGTGCCTAAGGGTCTTACTCACAATTTGGGGGAGATTGTTAGGCTCAAGACATGTCTGAATACCACTATTAAAAAGCCTACACTATGTGACTATGTCACACTACATGACCTAGTGAATTCTATCAATGGGATATAGTATAGGTCTCCATATGTACTTGTTTTGTTCTCATGAACATTAGCTTGATCATATATGCTCAGACTTATAATGAGCTTAGTAGGTTTCTTGCAATCTAGAATGTATATAGGCCATTGAATAATTGTCCTGGTAGAAGTTCAGAAATGTTCATGCAGCAGGATAGAGATGAATAAGGCCCTGAAGAAATAAGTTGTAGAAATTTGTCTAAGGCATTATATAGCAAAGTCAGAAGAAAGCTATGTCGTGAAGTCATCAATATCCATGTCGAGAAGTGCTATATCGCATAGTCTATTTTGAACTATGTCGTGAAGTCTTCAAGACTCATATCGTGAAGTGTTGAAGTCAGCAAAGTCAAAGATGCCTAGATCGTGAAGTCCTCAAATGGCTTATGTCGCATAGTAATCAAATGACGTATGTCGCATAGTCCTCAAATGGCTTATGTCGCATAGTCATCAAATGATCTATGTCGCATAGTCATCAAATGACCTATGTCGCATAGTCCTCAAAGGCCATACCGCATAGTCTTCACAAGAGACATCGCGAAGTCAGGAATAAAGTGGAGTTCACGATATCAACACTTAGCCGTTTATAACAAGACAAATCAAGGTACAGAACCAAGAATCAAAGGAGACAAATACTGAAGCATTTGTTCTGGCAAAGTGGTCCAAAGAACATATGGAAAATCTACAGCTAAACTTGGAGAGAAAGATAAGAGACAAGCAACTACAGAAACGGGAAAGACTCCGGAAAGCAGGTGGTCCTTCCTGACACAGTTAACTTCTTATGGCAGGACAAGTTGGACTTTCAGCTAGGGGTAACTGTGTAAAAATAGGTGTGTGCACTAGTTTGTATAGGGCATATATATATCATGCACACCCTACTGTTAGCAGTAAGAGAGACACACAAAGTTTTATCTTAAGCACTCTTTTCTCTGTAAGAAAACAAGTTACAAACTGTTCTTGTTTAGAAGCCAGAAATTTGATTGTGAATTTCTTGGAAAGCTGTAGTATTTAATTTACTTAATACAAAGTAGATTAAAGTGATTGTGTGTGTTGTTTACATTCTGCATATTACATAGCATAATCATATACAGTTTATCTTTAGTTTCAAGAAAACAAAAATCTATCAAACTATCCATTCACCCCCCTCTGTCTAGTTTCTAAGTGATATTCATTCCTAACATCAACTGTCCGAGCTCAAAAATTGACAGTGATTTAATTCTTGAATTGTTCTTAACATTTAATCCATTAGAATTGCATCACTTGTACTGCTTTGACAATCTAGCGGATCATAATCCCTAGAAATTATATCAAACTACTTTTTAGTATTCGATCCTTTTTATTACAAAAATAGATAAATTCATGTCGAATTTATTCTAGGTTTGTTTTATCAAGAACTCTGTAATCTGTACACTGATTTGTAACACCCTTCAAGTTTAATAAAGTTTTATTTAACTTGAATCTTGTTTCATTTTATTCCGCAATAATTTGTTCCTAAATTGTTATATCTTCAAACGAACAAATTTGATTAAACGGTATAGTTTGTATTCAACCCCCCTTCTACAAACTTATCAGGACCTAACAATTGGCATCAGAGCCTTTTGATTGATACACTAATCAAAGATCCATTTTTTGTGATTTTTTTCTCAAACTCTGAAATTTTTATTCTTCAAAAATCTCAAAAATGTCTACTACACAGAAGGTTGGTACAGTAAAGATTCCCATGTTCAATAAGGAGCATTATCCTATGTGGAAGAAGAAGATGCTTCTGTTTCTTCAAGTGGCTAATGTTAAATATCTTGGAGTGCTGAAAAATGGTCCTAAACTTCCTATGATTGTTGATGAAGAGCAGATAGAGAACGATGTTGTTACTAGAGCTGCTAGGATGTACCCTAAGGATCCCAAGGACTACACAGCTGATGAGAAAGAGGATGCTTCCCTGGATGCCTGTTTACAGTTGATACTGGTTGATTGTCTTGATCCTATCATGCATAATCATGTTCTAAACTGTGTTTCTGCCAAACACATTTGGGACACTATAGAGATAATCAATGCGGGGACAGAGGAAGTTAGAGAGAATAAGATGGAAATTCTCACCTCTTCTTATGAACATTTCAGATCAAACCCTGATGAAGGTATCTCTCAGGTTTTTGAGAGATACAATAAATTGATAAATGATCTGAATCTCCATGGAAAACACTATACTATCAAGGAGATTAACAAGAAGTTCCTCCTGACACTTCCATCTCATTTGGAGCACAGAATATCTGCAATTAGATAAGCAAGAGATCTTGGAGAGATTTCTTTGGAAAGACTCTATGGTGTTCTGAAGACCTATGAGCTGGAGCAGATTCAGCAAAATGAGATATATGGAACTGGAAAGATAGTTAGTACGTCTACTGCATTGGAAACAGAAGTCCCACAGCAACTGGAAGTGAAGGTTGTTCAACCTTCCAGTTCTGACATGGATGTTATTGTAGCTGAGTATGGCTTAACATCCAATGATCAATCTGGTGGTGACTTCTATTCTTTGGAAGAAGTTGATCAGCTGGAGGATGAGTCTATGGCAATGATAGTGAGGAAGTTGGCAAATTCAGATTCAGAAGGAATCCTAATCTTAAGTTCAAGCCCAGGTTTCAGAGAGGTGGTTCTTCTTCTTCAAATAGCACAAGGGGTGGCTATAAAACTGGAACCGTGGAAAGAAGCACAATCAGGTGCTACAATTGTAATGAGTTGGGTCACTTTGCTACAGAATGTAAAAAGCCAAAGCAAGTGAGAAGGAACTCATTTGATTCTAGCAATAAGAACAAGATTGGGAAAGCTTATGTTGTCGAGGGAAAGAGTTGGGATGATACGGATAGTGATGAAGAAGCTAGTGAAATTGGAAACCTAGCTTTAATGGCTAATGAGGCAAGCACTTCATCATTCATGTCAGAGGTAAAGTTTACTGATTCTGAAATGATATATCATCTTAGTAGTACTGTATCTTGTGCACGTAGTGAAAATGATAGAATAATTCTTTTGAACACAGCTCTTGAAAAGGAGGTAAAAGAATTAAGACTTGTGCATGTTAATCAGGATGAACTCACTAAGAAAATAGCATTTCTTGAGAATAGGGTTAATTGTTATATTCAATTGGAAACCATTCTTAAGGATCAGATAAGTGAACTTAAAACCAAGGTTAATGCTTACTATAATTCTTGTAAGACAGCTAAAGAGATCTTCAATAAACAAGTTATTGGTCACACTGTAGGAATATGGTATGACTATAATGAGGCTATTGGAGAATTAAGCATTAACACCCCTAATAGAGTCAGTGCTGAAGAAAGGGGTGTACCATAAGTGCTTAAGGGTATTGAAACACATTTCTTTAAAGAATCCATGGCAGGACCTCTTGATGAAAATTCCATCATTATCCAAGAGGAGATGCGTGTTGAGGATCTTGCTTTTGAACTTGCTCAGTCCAACAAGTGTATGTCTGATAATCAAGTCAAAGTTGTTTCAGCAATGGAGACTAAATCAGACATTCATAAAGTGGATCAAAACAACTGTAGAACTAACATGCCTGTTGTTAATCTGTCTCATAAAGCATGTGGTGTGGTGAATTGTATGCCTTGTGCTTTTAATGTTATGTATGCTTATTTTAATAGTAAGCATGTATCTGATAATAAGACTGCGCCACGTCAACATGTTAATAATAAGAAGCATGTTAGGTCTAAGACTACTAGTCCTCCCAAGAATAGAGTGGATTTATTTATCCCTAAGCCTACTCAGAAATGTGTTAAGGCTGGCTATAAATGGAAACGCTCTTTTGTGAAAGAGGTTGAAGTAGTTAAAGTTAAAAATATTGTTTTGCCTGACAAAGGCCAGTTCTTTAAACATGCCGGACCCAATCAAGTTTGGGTTCCGAGGAAGGACTAATCAATTTGATATTGCAGGGTGTGGCACAGGTAAACCGTGTTATGTGAATTCTGGACAGTGGTTGTTCAAGGCATATGACCGGAGATAGAGCCCTGCTATCGAGTGTGGTTGAGAAAGCTGGCACAGAAGTTACCTTTGGAGATAACAACAAGGGTATTACCAGAGGATATGGCTGTTTGGAGTTTGGAAATGTTATCATTCAAGATTTATCCATTGTGGAAGGTCTAAAGTTCAATCTTCTCAGCATCAGTCATTTCTGTGACAGAGGATATGTTGTTTCCTTTGAGAAAGATAAATGTCAGATCCTTCACAAGAAGAATGGGAAGCCTGCCCTTCAAGGAGTAAGGAAAGGTGATTTGTTCATAGCTGATCTGTACTCTGGATCCAAAGATGAAGTTACTTGTTTTTATGCTAAAGCTTCATTAGATGAAAGTTGGCTATGGCACAAAAAGATGTCTCACCTAAACTTAAAAACCATGAACTCTCTAGTCAAGAGGGAATTGGTGAGAGGTTTGCCTCAGATGGAATTTACACAGGAAGGACTGTGTGAGGCATGTCAGAAAGGAAAGTCAAAGAAAGCTTCTCACAAGGGCACTGACACATCATCATTAACGGAACCACATCAGCTACTGCACATGGATTTGTTTGGTCCAGTTAATGTGATGTCCATGTCAAAGAAACAATATGCACTTGTGATTGTTGATGACTATTCCAAATATACTTGGGTTTTATTCCTACATTCCAAGGATGAGACCCTACAGATGGTGATTGATCATATAAAGTTGATTGAGCTGGATTCTAGATTCCCTGTTAGAGCTATAAGGTCAGATAATGGAACTGAATTCAAGAATGCAATCCTAAATGACTTTTGTGCAGATAAAGGAATAACAAGACAATATTCAGCCCATAGAACTCCTCAACAGAATGGAGTGGTGGAAAGGAAGAATCGTACATTGATTGAAGCTGCAAGGACTATGTTAAGTGAATCAAGACTTCTAATGTACTTTTGGGTCGAAGCTGTGAATACTGCTTGTTATACTCAGAATCGAACTTTAATCAAGAAGGACTTAATGAAGACTCCTTATGAGATCATGAACAACAAGAAACCAACTCTCAAATACTTTCATGTCTTTGGTGCTAAATGCTTTGTGCTTAAGGATGAAAATGTTAAACGTGGCAAGTTTGAGGCCAAGGCACAAGAAGCTATTTTTGTTGGTTATTCCAGAAGATTTTATAGGGTGTACTTGATTGATAGTCACCAAGTGAAGGAAAGTGTCAATGTTACATTTGATGACACTAAACTCCCTAGTATCCAAACAGAAGATTCATCTGAAAAACTGAAGTTTGATAACTCGCCAGACTCAGAATCAGATGATGAAGCCTCACCTGAGATTATTGTTGGAAATGATAATAACAATGATGATAATGATCATGGTGGTGGTGGTGGAAACATTGGTAACAATGGAGATACCACCAACATTGGAGAAGAATCATCAAGGCAATCAAGAAACAACTCAGGGGGAGGAAATGAAGGGTCAACTAGTCATTCACAACATCATAATGAATTTCAAGGCGAATCATCAAGATCAAATCTTCCAAGACAGATTGTATGGAATAGAGCTCATCCTTTTGAGATGATCATTGGTGATCCAGATGTTGGAGTTAGAACTAGAAGTTCTACTCAGAATGAATGTCACTATTCAGGGTTTCTATCTGAGATGGAGCCAAAGAAGACTGAGGAAGCACTGACTGATCCTGATTGGGTGATTGCTATGCAAGATGAACTCAATCAATTTGAACAACAACAAGTCTGGAAGCTGGTACCCAGACCAAAGAACAAGAAAGTAGTTGGTACAAGATGGGTATACAGAAACAAGCTAGATGATGATGGCATTATTACAAGGAACAAGGCAAGACTGGTTGCTCAAGGGTATTCACAAGCTGAAGGCATTGATTATGATGAAACCTATGCACCAGTGGCTAGGCTTGAGGCCATCAGGATGTTCTTAGCATTTGCAGCTTACTCCAATTTTAAAGTCTATCAAATGGATGTTAAGAGTGCATTCCTGAATGGTGAGCTGGATGAAGAAGTGTATGTGGAACAGCCCCCTGACTTTGAAAATCAGGAGTTGCTGGACTTTGTGTACTTTCTCTTCAAGGCTATCTATGGTCTCAAACAAGCCCCAAGAAAATGGTATGACACTCTCTCTGGTTTTCTTTTAGAAAATGGTTTTGTTAGAGGTATAATAGACAAAACTCTTTTTTCAAAGAAACACAAAAGTGATATGATATTAGTCCAAGTCTATGTGGATGACATCATATTTGGGTCTACTAATGATAATCTCTGTCAGAGATTTGCTAAGATAATGCAGAGTAAGTTTGAAATGAGTATGATGGGCGAGCTGAAGTTCTTTCTTGGATTACAAGTAAGTCAAAGGTCAAATGGTATATTTATTTGTCAATCCAAGTATCTCAAAGAACTCCTCAAGAAGTATCACATGGAGGATTCAACATCAGCAAGTATTCCATCTTCAACAGCTGTCAAACTTGGAGCTTGTGATAACTCTATCAAGGTAGATGTTACAAGCTACAGAGGTATGATTGGCTCCTTACTCTACCTTACTGCAAGTAGACCAGATATTATGTATGCTACATGCTTGTGTGCAAGGTTCCAAGCAGACCCTAGAGATTTACATCGCGTTGCTGTTAAAATAATCTTGAGATATCTTAAGGGTACACCTAATTTAGGTATCTGGTACCCTAAAGATTCTGGTTTTAATCTTATTGGATATACATATTCTGATTATGCAGGTAGTGTTGTTGATAGAAAGAGTACCTCTGGGAGTTGTCAATTCCTAGGAGGTAGGTTGATTTCCTGGTATAGCAAAAAACAGCAAACAGTTTCCAATTCAACAACAGAAGTTGAATATATTGTTGCTGGAAGCTGCTGTGCTCAGATCCTATGCATAAGGAATCAATTGAAGGACTATGGCTTTGTATTAGACAAAATTCCTATTTTATGTGACAATACAAGTGCCATAGCAATCTCCAACAACCCTGTTCAGCACTCGAGAACGAAGCACATTGATATCAGGTATCATTTTATCAGAGAACATGTCATGAATGGAACTGTGGAGTTACACTTTGTACCCACAGAAGAACAAACTGCAGATATATTCACTAAATATGTTGACGAATCCATATTTACCAGGTTAGTTGGTAAATTGGGAATGTTGAACAGTCTTAGTGATTAACAATATCTTTGTTATGTTTGTTCTTAGCAAAAATCATTTTCTCTTGTTGATATTAAATGATATTTATTGCCAATTCTTACTTGTTGTAAAAGTTTGTTAATTTAAATGTTCTTGAATAATCTATTTTCTTAAAAATATTTTTCTCATTTTTTTTAAGTAGAGAAATTTATTTTTATTAAAAATTTAATTATTTAGAATTCTTTGGATTAGTTTCAGATTGTATATATTGTTGTTTGAATTTTTCTGCAGGTTTATATTACTTTATTGTAATTCTATAATTTTCTGCATATTTTTCTAGGATTTGTAGATTTTTCTATGAATTTTTCTGGACTTGTACATATTTTTTATGCATTTTTATTAATTTTCTGTGCACTTTTATTTATTTTTAGCATTTTTCTGTTAAATTACTTAGTTTTTCTCTAAGTCTTCCCAGTTTTTATACTGAGAAGACTATCGAGAAGACTCCTTTTATTTATTTATTACTAATTTCCTAAGTCTTCCCAGTTTTTAAACTGAGAAGACTATCGGGAAAACTTTGTATTTTTCTTTTTTGTTTTTTCCTTTTTGTTTTAATTCTATTTCTAAGTCTTCCCAGTCTTTTTACTCTTAGAAGACTTTCGGGAAGACTTAGCCTTGTATTAATAATTTCCTTTTATTTTTGTTTACTATTTTCGAAAAGACTACCATTTGTACTAGGAAGACTCTCGGCAAGACTTTCTCTAAGTCCTCCCGATTGTCTTCCCAGTTCATTTTTCAAAATAAAACGTTTGAAGTCTTTTCTTTTTCTTTTCTTATCAGTTTTTTATTATTCAAGCAGTTACATACATATACAAATATACATACGCAGTTCATATCTATTCAATTTCCTTATCAGTTTTTCCCCCCTTCGAATTCTCCTTAGCTTTTATCAAGAATTGCTCAAGTCTTAACTTAGCAAAACATTCAATCACTAATTTCGAATATTAACAAACTAAGTTGAATCTCTGCTCATTTTTTTACTCTTCTTTTCGACTTTTGTTTGGTTAAGTTTTTAAGTGTTTAAGTGATTGTTTACTTGTTTTTGTTAACGAAATTTTTGTGTTCTTGGATTGTGTGTGTGTTGATCTTGTGCCTTTTGAGTTTTGTTCGAGTTAAGGATCATATTTTTTAAAAAATTGGTTAGTTTTTGGTAAAATTTTAATTTTGTGGATTTTAGTCAATTTTTATTAATTTTAAAATCCCTAAAATTCGAATTTTGTTTCTAATTAATTAATTTCTTATTTTTAAGATGGATCCTAATTTTGAACTTGTTTTAAATAATTACATTGGGTATTTTGATCCGTTTAGGTGTAAGGTTGAGCGGTTTAGGCCTTGGATTCAATTTTTGAACAGTCAGACTTGTGTCAGTCATGCTATTTGTGCATCTGCTGTTTTGGAAAATTGATCCATTACGTCTTCTTTGCTCTAGTGCTGTTATTGCCGAGGACCCTAAATCGTTTACTTTCACTATTTTAAACCAGCAATATACAGTCAGTTTTGATACTTTTTGTGATGTTTTACAATTTCCAAAGGACAGTTTTGATCCCTTGCCCTCTGATGATGAGTTATCTCAGTTCTTCTTGAACATTCATTATCAAGGCCCCCTACAAATGGTTAAATTGTCTAAAAGTTTTCTAGTTAGGGAATGGGATCTGTTCTTTGATACAATAGCTAGAGTGTTTGGTAATTGCACTAAAACAAATTTTCATGGCATTACCATTTTAAGTCAATATATTGCTTATGCTATTGTATTTGGTCGTAGACTTAACTTTGCAGAGTTGATTTGGAATACAATGGTCAATAAACTTGCTCACTCTAGGAGAGATTTTGATAATCATGTGAAAGTGAAGTGTTGGTATCCTCGCTTTCTCACTCTTATCATAAATCATCTACTTACTGCTGAGCATGTAGAGTTGTTTAGAAATGCAAGATTTGAAACCTCACAAACCACTAATTCCAAATTTTACACCATATTGGATTGCTCACTCAAATATCTTTCCACACCTGTTCTTGTTTCACCATTGATGAGTCAATTCATTAATCTTCCAATCTTTGGTGAACAAGTTCCTCAACCACATCCAATTCCATTACAGGTAGTAATTTCTAACCCTGGATCTTCTTCTGGTACAATTGGTCAAACCCAAGTGGTTGTTAGGGCTGACCAAGAGGTTGTAGAACCACAACCTCCAACACAGGTCATAGAGCCAAACACAGAGTCAAACTCTTCTAACCCACAACCTGAGCTTACTTTTCAAACTAGACAAAGAAGTGTTAGAGAAGAAACTACAATGAGTGTTCCCACAGCTCTGTCTCCACCTCTTAAGAAAAGAAAAACATATAGGGAGGCATCTGTAAGCCCATCCTTATCCTCCCAACAGGATATGAACTTTGATATGGCCACTGAACAGTCTCTGGAGACATCCTCTCAACAGGATGAACCTATTAAAATTCACCATCGGGCCCTGGCAACTTGTAATGAGTCAAGCACACTCCCATTACTCACAATGGGAGAAGATATCCATATAGATGAAACTCAAGACACGCTGTCAGGAGCTGATTCTTAGCCACTTTTAATAGAATCATTTTCTCCCCTCCCAGAGGGAACATCTCTGGCTCCCATAAGGGATTTTTCACTCTCAGTTTACACTAGTGAAAGTGAAAGGCAACCGGGTGAGTCTGTCATTGAAGCAATTCAGTTTACAATGTCAAATATTTTGACAGACTCAACCAGGGATTGGGATTTGCGAACTCCCATTGCACCACTATTGACCTCTCTTGAAGGGGCTAGGGTGATTTCTATTGCAGGTACGTCATCAGAAAACATGGAGAGACAGCTAGTAATTAGATATGAGAGTCAAACACGGAGTGATACACAAGCACGTGAGTTGAGTGAAACACCACTGAGAGAAATTGAGGTGAATGCACACACTGACACAAACACTTATTTGTTGTTAGCTCAAATAGATGCTCTACAGAAAGAATTGCAAGAAACCCAAGCTGAAAAGGACATTCTCAAAGCACAAGTGGTTGAACGGTCTTCTTCTTCCACCTCTGTAACAAATCAGCTGGGTATGATCAAAGATGACATTGAAGGTTTGAAGACTTCTCTCCTACCAAAGATCAATGCGGTTCAACAATCTCAAGTACTTATGGCTTCGAACGTCTCTGATCTTTCAACTTCACATGCTGATCAGTTTGCTTCCATTACTACTCAAGTAGACTTCATTCAGCAAATTGTTGATGAAAATCAATGGCTTAATGAACAGAGGTTCTCAAAGATTGAAGGTGGAATGGAGCATCTCAACGAAGGGATGAAGCATCTGTACTTTATGATAAATAATTCACATCAATCCACGGCTGAACAGAAAACATTCTTTGAGGGAGATGGTGAAGATGATGCTGATCAAGGAGGAGATGGAGGAGATAGAAGAGAAAGAGGAGAAATAAGGAGAACAATTGAGGTGAATCCCGAAGCTGCTAATGTTAGATCTGTAGAGGATTCCTCAACTAAGGGGGAGAAGAAAGGAAGAGATAGAGAAGCTAGAGGAGCTTCTGGAAAAGATAAAGGGAAGGGTAAGCAGAAACAATCAATGGAGGAGTCTACTTTTGATGATGCTTTCTACTACCATGGTGAACATGATGATTTTCAATTTGATACGTCTGGTGATCTGGAGAAGACTATCCCTGAAGAACCTATTGGTGAGGAGGAGGTTGAAAAAGTGGCTAACTTTGATGATTGGGAGGATGAAGCTGATCTATATACTCCTGATCCTTTATTTCAGAAAGAGTTGAAGAAACAACAAGCATATCTCAGGAGAAAGGAGGATGAGAATGCTAAGTTCTCCGACATCATATCTCAGAAGCTGAAGATTCAAATAGATGAACATGAAGACAAACAACGTCTTCATAGTATTCATGTTAAGGAGAGGAGATTGGATGTCAGGATGAAGGAAGGAAGCAAGTGGGATCAGGCAAGGGAGATGTTTGATATCCCTCAGAGAGGCACAAACAATGATGGTACCTTTCTAAAGTTGCTTGAGAAGATCAGAACTGTTAATCCAGACAATTCATTATACATGAAGGCTTTGAAGGAAGATATCCTAAGGATTACATCTGTATTTGATCAAGTCAGACAAGAATTGTACATCTATGTATCAAGTGTTCTTGAAGGATTATTCACATTTTTTCTTAAACTCCTACAAAGAAGATCTCTCTCAGAGCTTTGGATTCTAATGAGTAAGGTGAAGAGATCTTTCTGCTTGAATGAACTTCTCTATGACTGGCTGAGAGATTCTGCAATGAAGGCCAGCCCTCAAGTTGTACACTTCCCATATGAAGTCAAAATCTATAGAGGTACAACTTTGGAGACAGTAAGGCTGGATCCTGATTCTTTGAAGCTACAAACTGTTATGCAACTGGTGAAGTTGGAGAATCTTCTTAGAACTTCTGGGTTTACCACTGAAGAAAAGTCTGAGGTTGCTGATATGATTTCAGACTACTGCACTGAAAAAGTTCCAAGGTATTCTCAAATGAAGAACAGATTGAAGAAGATCACTTCTCAACCAGTCAAGCCAAGTGGTGTTGCTTCAGAAAGTGATCGTGTCCTTGATAAAGATCTTCTAGACACCTTGCCAGAAGCTGAAGAAGGTGAAATTAGAGATTAAGGCATGATGAAGATAGCTCAGTTTTTAATGTAATATGTTTAGAGCATAGGTGAATCAAGATAGGAAAATGTAATCATTTGTTCAGTCTAGAGGAACATCTATCTTGTATTTATCTTTATTGTTTGAATCTGGAAATTGTTAAATATAATCCAGAACCTTTTTATTATTTGCTTGGCTCTTAAAAGTCTTATCTTTTCTTGTTTTAGTTGAGTTATCCTCTAGAGGTATTTGATTGTTATTGTCTAACAAACAAATAGGGGGAGATTGAAAGGCATATGTAAAGTCCTATTTGTAAACACTGAGGATTCTACTCAACATAAAATAAGATGTAATAGGTAAATAATAAAATTCATATGTCACAGGAATCTCAGAAGATTATATATGTCAAGAGAATGAAGGTTAAAGTCATCTACAGACTTGAAGTAATTCTACATTGAAAGAAGTTCAATTTGTTGATCAAGCCTCAGTGAAGTATTCAATCTCAGTGGATTTATTAAAGTGACAGAGATTTCAAGATGTGATAGCAAATGTGCAGGCTACAAGGAGTGGCGAAAGCAATCCAAGAACTCATAAATAGGCCTTATTCCTTGGGCTACTCTTAGTTTTTTTAATGAATAGTATAGCATGAACAACCAGAAGCCGCAACAATAGAATAGTATTAACGAAAAGGGAAAAAGAAAATGAATCACTGCTTAAAGTCAAACAGATGAAGAACAGACATTGTCGTTAGTCACTCATGAACCAGACAGTACATTGAGTGTCAACGTACTTCAGTGTTATTTCTTCTTCTAATTTTAGTGGTTCAAGAATTAATTGTGAAGACAAGGAATTATATTTATTCTCTTCTAAATAATTATTTCTACTAAGTAAATTATTTATTAAATTAATTCTGTTAAGAATTAGTTTAATACATAAATTACTTAAATGATTATTTCAATTAGAATAGAAATGAACTAAGAAGACTTAGAAAATAAACTAAGAAGACTAACAAGGAGAGTTTTCCCGAAAGTCTTCCTAGGCATTTTCTAAGTATTTTTAGTTTAAAAGTGAGTCTTCCCGAATGTCTTCTCAAGCCAAAGTGAGTCTTCCCGAATGTCTTCCCAAGCCATTTGGTTGTTTTCCCGAAAGTCTTCCTAATGCAAATTCAAGAAAAGCTTTGGTGCATGAAAGAGAAGGATACAGTACATGTATTTAACACTTGTGATCAATTGGAAAAGCGGACACAGACAGAACATTACACAAGACAGAAAGAACAGAAACATTCTACCCTATTTACTTCTGCCTTAACTTCTCAACTGTCCGAGCTCAAAAATTGACAGTGATTTAATTCTTGAATTGTGCTTAACATTTAATCCATTAGAATTGTATCACTTGTACTGCTTTTACAATCTAGCGGATCATAATCCCTAGAAATTATATCGAACTACTTTTTAGTATTCAATCCTTTTTATTACAAAAATAGATAAATTCATGTCGAATTTATTCTAGGTTTGTTTTATCAAGAACTCTGTAATATGTACACTGATTTGTAACACCTTTCAAGTTTAATAAAGTTTTATTTAACTTGAATCTTGTTTCATTTTATTCCGCAATAATTTGTTCCTAAATTGTTATATCTTCAAACGAACGAATTCAATTAAACGGTATAGTTTGTATTCAACACCCCTTCTAAAAACTTATCAGGACCTAACACATATGGACCTTTTTGAACAACCCTTAGAACAAGTGGATCTCTGGATAAATATGTTTCCATACGCCCTTTCCACTAGTTGTAATTGTCCGTTCCAGTGAGGAGAGAAGCTCGGTAGTCAGACTTTCCTTCGGGATAATTGTCAGCCATTTGATCGATACTTTTCCTGTTACAGAAAGATTAGTATACCAATGCTCTGATACCAAATAAAAATCAACACCTAGAGGGGAGGGGTGAATAGGTGTTATGACTAACAATAACCGATTTTAAAAGTTACCAAGTTATGTGACTGAAAAAGCAAAAATCAGTCTGTTTTGCTGACTTGCAGCTTACTGGATTCACAGAAAATATAAAGTGGCAGCTAACTACAATATGTAAATCAGTAAGTAAAATGTGCAGAAAGTAAAGAATGCACAACAATTTTACCAGGTTCGACCCCTCTCTTCTATAGGTCTGCGTCCTAGTCCTCTACCAACACGGTAAAGGAATATATTATTGATCAAAGTCAATTACAACT
Organism: Heracleum sosnowskyi; assembly: GCA_030848705.1. Taxonomy (NCBI): domain Eukaryota; kingdom Viridiplantae; phylum Streptophyta; class Magnoliopsida; order Apiales; family Apiaceae; genus Heracleum; species Heracleum sosnowskyi. The sequence goes on along the minus strand of CM061243.1, from coordinate 49,343,749 downwards.
ACACAATACAATAATATATCTCCCTGATCTCCCAGTTACTGATTGCAGCTTGCTGGAACACCTTGTTCCTTGAACGCAGCTCTCTAAGTACTATATTAAACCAAGTATAAACTCATCTAGCTATCAAGTTCCTTGAACCCTTGTTTCCCAAGTTCACAAATCCAGCAACTACCAACATACAAGTTGAACAATACAAAGATAATCAATTACAATTGAAACTACGAACTCTAATCAAAGATATAAGATGTAATATATAATAGAGCTCGAAAGTATATGAAAGAATATGTCAAATTAGTTCGAAAGCACTTGTGTTTTCTTTTGAATGTTGTCTAACAACCTTGAATGAAAATCACACAAGTCTATTTATAATGAACGAATTAGTAATTGAAATAATCCTACAAAAACAACGTTCTTGACCAAAAATGTCTCATGTTTTGTTTGCTTGAATAATTCAAAACTAACGTTCAATAAGAAACATTTAGAAATCAGATGAATGTTTGAGAAATAAGAACGTTTAGAAAAGCAATGTTCATATGAAAAACAAAGCCCAAAATAATAGAGTTTGTTATGAAGTAAAACGTTAAAAAACAAACTCCTATTTAATAAGAATTATATATATATATATATATATAATAAATTTGAAAATATTTGAGCTTATATATATATATATATACACGACTTATATAACTGATAGAGTCCTCACAATTCAGTTCCTAGAAGATTTCCTATAAAATATGAATAAAATTCTATCTGCTGAATGTGTTGTGTCAGCTTGCTGCCTGTATACAAATTTACTCTGCCAGCTAGCTGCTAAAACATGTTTTGTTAGAAAATATTAAGTTTCTATCACCTGCAAAACAATGTTAGTCCAACAAATAAACCTAGCTTGCTGCTAGAGTGTGATCATCAAAATACCAGGGTTTCAAATACATGTATTTTAAATTAAAAAAACATTTAAAAACACAAATGTAAAAATATAAAGTATTAAAAGACAAAGAAATCAAGCAATAAGACAATAAGTTAAGTAAAATATACATTGTTACTAACATTCAACTTATAAACATATAAGTTATAAGTTGGGTTCATAAGTTGGGTTGACAAACACCCTTGATAAGTTTTTACGGTTTATAAGTTATAAGCTAACTTATTTTGAGTTAGCCAAACATACCCTATTTTTATTGCCTTACAAAAATATAGCAGAACCTCGAAAAATTAATACTCGATAAATTAATAAAAGTCATGATAAAGAGTTAGTATATATTTTAGCTCGATAAATTAATAATCTTGATAAATTAAAAAAATTTACCAATCCCAAGACTATTAATTTATCGAGATTTTACTGTATAAAATGCTAAAATAAAAATTTGGTTGCATTTTTTATGATTATATTTTGTGTTGGAATTTTAAAATGATGCTTGTACTTTAAAATTTGTCATTTGATGATTAAAGTTATTGGAATTTGAAAAACTAAACACAGCTTGATTGATACTTGCAAATCGATAATAGTAGATTATGTCGAATATGAAAAATTTTAAAAATAAAAACCAAAACAATTTTGTAGAAAATAATAATCTAGTAATTCAATATATATTTTGACATCATGTAACTATTTCCAAATATATAAAAGTTTCAAGTCAAATTCAAATTAACGATAAAATTGTAATTATATCCTTATATATAATAAGCAGGGATTTTATCCAAAATTTTGGTCATGTACCGCCAAATGAATAAGGACTGCTGATCTTAAAATAGATAAATTAGAATCGTTAGATTTAATATTAAAAAGATTTATTTTAATAATATAAATTAAATATGAGTAGATTTTCTGAGTTGACTAGAATTCTCAAAATGTAAAAATTCGTAACTTACAATTCTAAGTTGTGTATTTTATTTGATTGTTGGTCTATATTTTAATTCTAAATTGAGTAGGTTTTTTTTTAATTTTAATTTTATTCCTAAGTTGAATAGAACAAATGTGAAAATTTGTTATTTTATTATTTCTTCAATTTGAGGCTAGTTTAATTGGAATTTTTTTTGTTAAACCATCACTGATTAAAGATTATTTTGTGAGTTTCGTGTGACTTTAAATCGTTTAAACCTGATTTTTGAAACTCAAGATACAACATAAATAATATATTGAGCGTATAAAACATAATAAAGTTTCAAAACTAATAACATAAAATAATTACAAAATTACAAAATAATATAATTATAAATATTAAAAAAAGAGTCGTGCATTACACGGGTTATAATTAAACTATTATATCCTTATATATAATAACGTTAAGGGAGATTTTATCTAAAATTGTGTTCCTATTAGTCTGCTCCTCAGTACGGTTTAAACAATCTCAATCGTTGGATCTAATATTTTTTTTTAAAAGACGATCAAGATTTTATCATATAAAAACAATTATTATCTAAAACGGATATAAGTCAAAAGTGAAAGTATTAGTATTAGAATCGGATTTGAAGTAATTATAACTATTGCATATCAAAATAATAAGGATCGTTAGATTTTAAAATAGATAGATAAGAATTGTTGAATAAAATATGAAAAAGTGTATATAGTTGTTAGTTGAATTATATTAAAAATACTAAAAAATATATATTGATAATTTTAACCAAATACATGAAACTTTTCTAAATAAAATAAAATTCTCAAAGTAAATTTGACACTTTCTTCTATGTTTAGTTTTGTTGTACAAAAATTGTTAAAGTCTAGCTAAAATAAAGATTATTTTGTTAAATCTTACAATAGATAGATAAGAATCGTTGGATGTAATATTTAAAAGTATATTTGGTTGTTAGTAGAACAATATTCAAATACTAAAAAAATGTATTTTGATAATTTAAACCGAATATAATAAATTTCCTAATTTCAATAAGAATTTTTAGTGCAAATATTCATCTTTTTTTTCTCTCTCTCTTCAGTTTTAGGGTATTTTTAATTGGAAAAGAATTTATAAATTGTCACTAAACTAAATATTATTAGAACGTTCGAATTTGATTTTTAGAACTCAAGATACAGTATAAATAGTCAATTGAGCATCTAAAATATAATGAATAAAGTCCAAAAATTAATAACATAAAAATATTCAAAAAATACAAATTAATATAATTATAGATATAAAAAAAGAGTCGAGCATTGCACGGTATCTTATCCAAAATTTGGTCCATTTATCGTCAAACAATTAAAAAGTATGTTTGATTGTTATTAGAATTATATTCAACTACTAAAAAGTCAATTTTAATAATATAAACAAAAAATGAGTAGGTTTTTCTGGTTGAATTGCATTGTCAATGTAAAAATTTATATTTTCTATTCGGATCCTTAATAATTTCAGTTGAATAATAATGACGTAAAAAATAATTATATTAATTAATATAATTTTAAAATTTTAAAATTTTAAAAAATAACCGTGTATTGCACGGGTTATAAGCTAGTACAAATAAAGTAATTTAAACTCTATTTGATAAGTGGGTTTAAATTCAAGTAAAACATTTTCGAGATTTAACTAAAACAAATAATTTTGGCCCAATATTTTTTGTTTTGGATAAATATTTATATATTTATGTTTAATCAAAATCATTTTTTTAAATTATTAATTAACTATTTATTTGTTAAATTATCAAAGAGAAAAAGGACCATGAGGTAAATCTTAGGGAGATTTTCCTGAGTGATTGTGTTAGTGTATTATATAGAATACCTAATTATTTACTTACCTAATATATGGTAAGTGAATATTAAATAATAAATAATTAGATATGTTCATTTACATGTATTCTATATGACCTTAGGAAAAATATCATAAAGTTAACCTTAGGATCCCCATGCTCGTTATCAAAATATAACCATATTTTTGTTTGATATAAATTATGATCATGAGTTTATATATCACTAATTACAAGGCTTGCGAACAATATCCAGAATTTATACATCTATCTACTACTCCCTCCGTACCACTCATTTCTATACAGTTTTTACACACAATTTAAGGTGTATATAAAGTATACTTGTATAACTTATATTTAAATTATTTTTTCTCTAAATAAAAATTTAAACGTTAAATATTAATTCATAAGAAAAAAAAATTAAAAATAATTTATGAAAGTATATTTTATAAGGGTTTTAAAATACATGTCGAACTCATCTTCCAATATATACAATTGGGTGGAACGGAGAGAATATAAATTTTCTTACGGCGAAAAATATGAATGTTAATGGGGATGGACAACTTGCCAACTTCAATCTGACAAACTCTGAAATTAATCGAAATTAACATCTGACGGACTTGGACTTCAAACTCGTAACATGTACCACGTATAAATAATTTATTATGTCATCTACAATGACGGACTTGGACTTCAAACTCGTAACATGTACCACGTATAAATAATTTATTATGTCATCTACAATGTTCTCTGTTCTCTGGGTACTCTCTCGTCCCTGTTATTAGAAAATTAAAAACACAACTTCCAACAACTCGGCTGCTTATGTTATACAGTAGAACCCTCTAAATTAATATTCATATTAATACCACGATTTGGAATTATATGCAGATTGTTCGGGGAAAATGGTTCGAATCGGGAAAAACATGGAGCCCGACCTAAAGAAGAAAGTAATTGAAGTGGTCAGACAATACCACGACATCTTCGCATGGGGGCCCGAGGACATGCCTGGTTTGGATCCAAAGACGGCGAAACATTTCCTCAATGTTAAGCCCGAGGCAAAACCAGTAAAGCAAAGGAAGATGACTTTCGCCATGGAAAGACAAAAAATCATCGAAGCAGAAGTGGAAAAGTTGTTGGAAGCAAAATTCATCGAGGAAATTGAGTACCCAGACTGGCTAGCCAACGTAGTCGTGGTGAAGAAAGCAAACAACAAATGGCGAATGTCTGTTGATTACACCGACTTAAACAAAGCTTGTCCGAAGGACCACTACCCACTACCTAGCATTGACCAACTGACAGATGCCACGGCAGGATATCAGGTACTCAATTTTTTAGATGCTTTTTCAGGATACCACCAGATAGCAATGAATGCCGAGGATATTCCGAAGACAACATTCATCACCTTGAAAGGAACATACGCCTACATCAAAATGCCTTTCGGCCTGAAAAATACAGGGACCACATTCCAAAGAGTGGTCAACAGGATCTTCCACAAACAAATCGGAAGAAATATGGAATGCTATGTAGATGACATGATTGTCAAGTCTCAGTTCGAAGACCACATGAAGGACCTCAAAGAGTGTTTCGAAACATTGAGGAAGAACAACATGAAGATTAATCCGAACAAGTGCACATTCAGAGTATCCAGTGGAAAGTTCTTGGGGTACATGGTCAGCGCCCGAGGGATTGAGGCAAACCCGGAGAAGATACAAGCGGTAATCGACATGGAACACCCGAAGACAGTTCGGGATGTGCAAAAGTTGACCGGTCGAATGGCCGCCCTGCGAAGATTTATTTCCCGATCAACAGAAAAAGCCCTCCCCTTCTTTGAAGCACTCCGGGGATCGAAGAATTTTGAATGGGGGCCGAAGTTCCAGAAAGCATTCGAAGATGTGAAGGAATATCTCACCAAGGCGCCTCTCTTGATGAGGCCAGATCCGAAGGAAACATTACAGCTGTACTTAGCGGTGAGCGACCGAACAATTGGAGCGGTGTTAGTGAAGGAGTGTTAGGCCGAATACAGTATAATCAAATATATATGAGAATAACAATAATCAAGAACACTGTTTATGAATCAATAATCTGTAATTGTATTAACAGCTTCTCTCTTTATAATGTTAATGAATCACAAAGAGCTTCTAGGTTACAAGAATAATAATTCTATGTTCGCATTCCTTCTAGGGATAACCTATCTGTGTTTATATATTACACAGCTACATACAATCCATCTCTAATTGATATTCCTATATGTTAGATATAATTGCTGACGTTTGTTTAATCAGTGTTTAAGTAACAGGTACTGTTCAGAGTTTAGTCTGAAGTACTTATCAGAGTTTACATGGAAGCCGGTCAGAGTTTGTTAAAGTCTGACAGGGTGAAAGTCGATTTAGTTGTCGGTGCATATTATGAAGATTCTAGAAGCAATATATTCTGAAGATGGAAAGAAGCAGAATATATTGATACAGCTAAGGAGACTGGACAGAGGACTGAAGCAATTCTAATTGATTACAATTGTATAGCTAATTTGTAGGAGTATCAATTAGAGATTGATTGTAACTGTGTATTATATAAACACAGATAGGTTATCCCTAGAAGGGATGCGATTATTGAAATATTATTCTTGTAACCTAGTAGCTCTTTGTGATTCATTAACATCATAAAGAGAGAAGCTGTTAATACAATTACAGTTTATTGATTCATAAACAGTGTTCTTGATTATTGTTATTCTCATATATATTTGATTATACTGTATTCGGCCTAACAGTTGGTATCAGAGCCAAGGCTGTTTAATATATACAGTTTTTCGATTCAAACACAGTAATAATCATGTCTGAAGAAAATCAAGCTCCTTCCAAGGTTGAACAGGTTAAACCTAATTCTGTGAGTCGGTATGAAGCAATCAGGGTTCCAATTCTCAGGACAGTGGAGTATCCAATTTGGAAGGTGAAGATGACCATGTTTCTGGAGGCTACAGATCCAGAATATCTTGACAGAATCTATGATGGTCCTCATATGCCGACTAAATTGTCTCCTGTTGTTGATGGTCAAGAACAAAAGACTGTTCCAAAGGAAAAGAAAGATATGACTCCTGAGGACATCTCATCAATTGCAAAAGATGCAAAGGTTAGACATCTTCTTCACAGTGCTTTAGATAATGTTATGTCTAACAGAGTAATTGGTTGCAAAACTGCAAAAGAAATCTGGGATGCTTTGGAAGTCAGGTGTCAAGGAACCACTACTATAAAGAAGAACAGGAAAACAATACTCACTCAGGAGTATGAACACTTTTATTCAAGAGCCAATGAAACCTTGACTGAGACATATGACAGATTCTGTAAACTGCTGAATGATTTATCTCTAGTTGATAAAGAATATGATCTTGAAGAATCAAATCTCAAATTTCTCTTATCTTTACCTGAAAGATGGGATTTGAAGACAACAACTATAAGAGATAATTATGAACTTGCTGAAACTGAACTTGATGAGATTTATGGGTTACTGAAAACTCATGAATTGGAAATGTAACAAAGAAACAGAAGATCAAGCAAGAAGACAAAATCGGTTGCTCTCAAAGTTGAGGAAAAGCCCATCAAGAAGGAATCATCAAGGAAGAGAGCCAAGGGAAAGGCTTTAGTCATTAAATCTGAAAGTGAGTCATCAATCTCTGATGATGACTCAAACTCTGATGAAGCTTCTGACTCTGAGGATGATGAAGAACAGATGATGCAAATGGCTGCATTGATGGTGAAGACCTTCAAGAAGATGGGATTCAAGAACTTCAAGAAAGGAAAGAGATTCTCAAGGAAAGATTCAAACTCTGAAAGGAAAAGTTTTAGAAAGTCTGATGTAAGGGAGACCAAGTCTGGCAAGAAGGATAAATCTGAAATCCAGTGCTACAAGTGTAAGGAGATGGGTCACTATGCCCCAGAGTGCAAGAAAGGCAACTCTGAAAAAGCACTCATCTCTAAAGGCAAAGACTGGGCAGATACTTCAGACTCTGATGATGGAGTAAATTATGCTCTTATGGCAACTGTCAAAGATAAGACTGAATCATCTGAAAATAAGGTACCCCTAACTACTTATGCTTATGATACTGATAATATATCTGAATTAAGAGTATATCTAAAAAGCGTACATGTTAGTTATAGGGATCAGACTTTAGAGAATGAGAGAATTAAATCTGAGAATCTTAGTCTTAAAGATAGAAACAAGTTTCTTGAAGGAGAACTTGAAAATATGAAGCAGATTCAAAAAGAAAGAGATGATGCTGTTTATGTAGAACAGGAGTTGCTCAAAAGATATAGGCAACTAGAATCTGATCTAGAAAAAGAAAGAAAAATAATCAAGACTTGGACAAACTCTGGAAGAGACACTCATCAAGTGTTTCAGACAGATTCTGTAGGTTTAGGCTATTGTGAAAATGATGAACTTAGGTTCAAAGACAAGGTTAAGGTTAAACCACAACTTAAACCTGTGAAATTTGTTCCAGAGACCAATAAGTTAAAATCTGTTGTAGTAAGAGAAGCTGATATGGAATCAGATGAAACCTGTGAAAGACAGGAAAATATTATAACAGAAAATCTTATGGAAGTAGAAGCTGTTAGAAAGCCAGTAAAAGTCTGTGAAAAACAGGTTAATGTTGGTTTAATGACAGGAAAACAGTTCAATCATAAGCTCAAAGAGGTAAAGTCTGCCATGAAACCAAAAGGGTCCAAGAAGAATAGGAATGGAAAGATAGGCATAAATAAAAGAAATAATCATTTGCCTACTGCTGCTGCTCCAAGGAAAACATGTTATAATTGTGGTAGTTCTAACCATCTTGCTAGATTTTGCAATAAGAACAAAGAAATTAACTCTTTACCTTCTACATCAGGAGTAAAGAATGATTATGTAAGAGTTAAACCACAGACTTTATGCACACATTGTGGGAGCACTTGGCATTCTATTTATACTTGTAAGAGTTATCATGCTATTTATCACAACTATTATGAGCCAAAACCCAACTTGAAGTGGGTTAGGGCAAACTCTGCAAGTGTAAAGTCTGACAATGTTAGTTTAAACTCTGTTGATAGTGATTCCGCTGCAAAAGCTAACAATGTTAAGAAAGCCAAAGGATCCAAGCAAGTCTGGATCCTTAAAACTAACTCTGTGTAATTGGTTGTGATTGCAGGGCATAAAAGAGAGCACCCTTATCTTGGACAGTGGATGCTCAGGACACATGACTGGAAATAAAGCCCTGCTATCAGATTTTGAGGAGAAGGCTGGCCCAAAAGTTTCCTATGGAGATGGCAACATAGGACTTACTCTGGGATATGGCAATATAAATCTTGGAAGTGTCATCATATCAAATGTAGCTCTAGTCTCAGGACTCAAGCATAATCTGCTATCTGTGAGTCAAATCTGTGATAGAGGAAACCATGTAGATTTTCATACTGAACACTGTGAAGTTATCAGTAAATCTACTGGAAAAGTTGTTCTAGTTGGACACAGGCACAACAACATTTATGAAGCAAGTTTGGTAACAAACTCTGATGGAAAAACAGTGTGTCTGACTGCAAGAATGTCAAATGAAGAGAGTTGGAACTGGCATAGGAAGCTCTCTCATCTCAATTTGAACAACATTAATGAGCTAATAAGAAAGGATCTTGTAAGGGGACTTCCCAAGTCAATACTTAGCTTAGATGGCCTATGTGATTCTTGTCAAAAGGCCAAGCAAAGGAAGTCATCTTTTAAGAGCAAATCTGAATCTTCAGTAGTGGAACCTTATCATCTTCTACATGTTGATCTCTTTGGACCAGTGAATGTGATGTCTATGGGCAGAAAGAAATATGCTCTAGTAATTGTTGATGAATATACTAGATATACATGGGTGTATTTCTTATCAAAGAAGGATGAAACTGCTCAAACTCTGTTGGATCATGTAAATCTACTGGACAAAGGATCACAGCACAAAGTCAAAATTATAAGAAGTGATAATGGAACTGAATTCAGAAACTCAATCATTGAAGCTTTCTGCAAGGAAAGAGGAGTGAAACAAGAATTTTCTGCACCTGGAACTCCACAGCAAAATGGTGTAGTTGAAAGAAAGAACAGAACCTTAATTGAAGCTGCCAGAACTATGCTTGATGAAGCAAAATTACCAACTTATTTCTGGGCAGAAGCTGTTCAAACTGCTTGTTTTACTCAAAATGCTACACTGATCAACAAGCATGGGAAAACACCATATGAGATGGTGAAAAATAAGAAGCCAAATTTGAAATATTTTCATATATTTGGATGCAAATGCTTTGTGTTGAAGACTCATCCTGAACAGTTGACTAAGTTCGAGTTAAAAGCTGATGAAGGAATCTTTGTTGGCTATCCAGTGTCAACAAAAGCATTCAGAGTTTACAATCTGAGAACTAAAGTGATCATGGAATCCATACATGTGTCATTTGATGACAAGAAAATAACTGGACTTGATGACTTAGATGAATATGATCAACTGCGTTTTGAAAATGAAGGTTTATTCTCTGATGATGTAAACTCTGATGAAGCAGTACCGACAAACTCTGATGAAGCGGTTCTGACAAACTCTGACGAAGCATACTCTGAACCTCTACTGGTAAATACTGGAGAAACTGGAAATTCTCAAATTGAACAAAATAGAGAACCAGTTGAGGGGGAGCGTGAAGAAGCTCAACAAGACACAACAAGTGAGTCAGTTGAGGAAACTGATTCAAACTCTGACAGTTTAAACTCTGAGCCATCCAATTCAGGGAGAGCCTCAAATGCTGCAGAAAGTCAACATATGAATAAGGAGAGCATGGATCAAGGGGGAGGATCAAATAATAATGCAAGAAACCACTTACCAACAGCAAGAAAGTGGACACAGGCACACACACCTGATCTCATAATTGGAGATCCTGATGCTAGTGTAAGAACTAGAAGTGCTACTACAAATGAATGCCTGTATCATGCTTTCTTGTCTCAAACAGAACCAAAGAAAGTGGAAGAAGCTCTTCAAGATGCAAACTGGATAACATCAATGCAAGAAGAGTTAAATGAATTTGAAAGAAATGAAGTCTGGACACTTGTACCTAGACCAAAGAATAGATCAATTGTAGGTACAAAGTGGGTTTTCAGAAACAAGACTGACAGTGAAGGTGTGATTACAAGAAACAAGGCTAGACTTGTGGCTAAAGGTTATTCACAACAGGAAGGAATTGACTATGATGAAACCTTTGCTCCAGTTGCAAGATTGGAGGCCATAAGAATTTTTCTGGCCTATGCTGCACACAAGAAGTTTAAAGTCTTTCAGATGGATGTGAAAAGTGCTTTTCTCAATGGGAAGCTTGAAGAAGAAGTGTTTGTTGAACAACCACCAGGATTTGTAGATTCCAAACATCCAGATTATGTCTACAGGCTTGACAAGGCATTGTATGGACTAAAGCAAGCACCAAGAGCATGGTATGAAACTCTTGCTCAATTTCTTTTAGAAAGTGGGTTCACAAGAGGTACAATTGATAAAACTTTGTTTTATTTTAATTCTGGTGATGATTTGCTTTTAGTTCAAATTTATGTGGATGATATTATTTTTGGATCTACTAATGACAAACTTTGTAAGAAGTTTGCAAAGCTTATGCAGTCCAGGTACCAAATGAACATGATGGGAGAGCTTAGTTATTTTCTAGGCTTACAGGTCAAGCAAACAGATGATGGGATTTTTATCAATCAAGCAAAGTATACCAGAAATCTTCTAAAGAAATTTGGTATGCTTGATAGTTCATCTGCTACAACTCCCATGGCTACAGCAACAAAGCTAGACAAAGACACAGGTGCTACAGTGGATATGACAACCTATAGAGGCATGATAGGGTCTCTTCTGTATCTCACAGCAAGTAGACCTGATATCATGTATGCCACATGTCTTTGTGCAAGATTTCAAGCAGATCCCAGAGAGCCTCATCTAACAGCTGTAAAAAGGATTTTCAAATATCTCAAAGGAACCATAACCTTGGGTTTGTGGTATCCTAGAGAATCAGAGTTTAAGTTAATTGGTTACTCTGATGCAGATTTTGCAGGCTGTAAGATAGACAGAAAAAGTACAAGTGGAAGCTGTCAATTCTTAGGTGACAGATTGGTTTCTTGGTATAGCAAGAAACAGAAATCAATTTCCACATCCACTGTAGAAGCAGAGTATATAGCTGGTGGTAGCTGTTGTGCACAGATTCTGTGGATGAAGAATCAGTTGCTGGATTATGGGTTAAGGTACTTTAAAATACCTATTTACTGTGATAACCAAAGTGCTATTGCTATGACAGGTAACCCAGTACAACATTCCATGACCAAGCACATCAGCATAAGGTATCATTTTATCAGGGAACATGTGGAGGAAGGAAACATTGAGCTTCATTTTGTGTCTACAGACCAACAACTTGCAGATATCTTCACCAAACCTTTGAGTGAAGCTACTTTTACAAGATTGGTAAATGAACTTGGAATGATCTCTGGTTTTGACTAGAGATACGGGTTAGACTCAAAAACTATACATGTTTGATTTTTAATGCTCATGATTCCTTGCATGTATTAACTGTTTTGAGTACCAGTGTACTAAACTCTGAACGTAAACTCTGATGCTAAACTCTGTTAGTCATAAAAGTGTTGGTCATACTCTGATAGTTACAGTCTAATGTTATACTCTTATTGTAATATTGTCTGAAACATATTGACCGATGAAGAAATTTGTATGAAACATAATTATCAGTAAGTAATTATGAATCCTTAAGAGTTGTATATATTCTGATCTCAAATTTGTGCAGTAAGTTAACACAGCATGATATTGTCTCTGTATTTATAGCATCTCTTAGTTTATTGATCCTATACACTGAGTCTGTATTAGCTGTTTGCATTTTCTCTCATAAATTAATTGCATTAACTGATGAAAAGTCTAAACTCTGATTATTAATTATAAATAATTCACCCTCAAATTAAAAGATGCCAAAAAGAGCACAAATTCCTTTGAGATCATGTTGTGCCTAGGAAGATCCAGGAACTTATTGTATGAAATAAGGGCTAAAATCTTTGATTTTTGGTGACTAGTGTCAACCACTGATTACTGGAAAAATTAAAAAAAAAAAAATACATATATAAAGGGGGTGAAGAATAAAAGATATATCCAAATGAAAGGATATCAAAATACAGAGTTTAGATATAAAAATCAGATTTTATGTTTTACATGAGAGTTTAGGCAACCAGTTTTTACTGCTTAGGTTTGTGGATTTTATGCACTTTGAGATGATCTAAATATTGATTTCGGTAAACTCTGCTATTGCACACACAATTATTCACACCTGTACAGTTTGAGAAAAGAGTTTATTGACAAAGAAGGACAAATGGTAAACACTGATGTATTGTGAGAAATACGCCGAGGTAATTTTGTTTTAATCTCTGATGGTTAAAATGATTTCTTTGTTTCAGACATTTTATAATTTTAAGATTAGACATTTGTTTAGAAATTCGAAAGAGTATGAGTACAAACGGTTCATATTTGTATTAAACAGAGGAGAGAGAGGTTGAGTGTTTTGAAAAGTGTAAAAAGCGGTAATTATGGCTGTTTTTACTGCGCGTGTGTATTGGAAGTTGTTACATACAGCTGTCAGCGTATACATGTTTGACATCTGTCCCACTCACACATTTTTCAAAGATGCATGCTGTGTGTAGTAATGATTAAAACGATTCAGTTTTAATTTTCACAGTCATTATTTAAACTTACTACACATAAACGGTTCATTCTTTTACACACTTCATTTTCTTTACTCACAAACACTGTCTCAAACACTTTCACTGCATACATTCTACACTTTTCTCTGTCTTATTTCTTGATTTCTTCTAAACATCTTTAATGGCTACAACAATGTTTACTGCTTCTGGGTTAGAATTTGTACCAAACAACTATGCTGCTCCTTTGGCAAATGAGAACGCACCGGAGGCGTTTCATTTGATTCAGGATTTCTTGTCAAACTCTGATGTTGGTACTGCTCTCACCGCACCGTTGAAGCTGTCTGCATCTCAAATAAGGACTCTTTGGCAGACAGGCACTTATGATAATGGAGGAGAGTCTGGGTCTCCGTCCATAATTTTTGAATTTCAAGGAGAAGAGTTTGTAGTTACTCCAACTACTGTTCGTGATGCTTTGGGTCTTGAGGATTTCAATGCTTTCACAATCTCTGTTGGCGATTCTGAGTTGGTTAGAATGATGAGAGAAATTGGCTACTCTGGACCACTGACAAAGCTTGGTCAGTTGAAGTGACCGCTCTTGAGAAAGGAATGGAGTTTCTTTTTCGACTGCATAACAAGGGCGTTCGGGAAGAAGTGCACGAATTGGGATGCAATTCCCACTGATAGTCTGCAAATCGGGTATTCTCTTCTTTATGGAGGTAATTTTGATGTTGCTAGGCTAGTTCTAAATAATATAGGTGAAAAATGACTGAAAACAGAGGTGTAGTCTATTTTGCAAGATTTTGTCAATTGATATTCTCTGAATGTGTTTCTGAAGTAGAGATAGCTGAGAATGATGTGATTCCCTGTTTTAAATTACATAAACGCATATTCTCTTATCTAATCAATAAAGATAACAAGAAAGGAGATGTTGGTGTTTTGATGTTGCCTGAGTCTGTGCAACAATTCCTAATCAATTCACAACAACAACAATCACCATCAAATGCTGAAGCTGGACCTTCTGTGTCTCAATCACAGAGGTCAAAGACGTCTAAATTGAGGGCTGTTAAATCTGCTAGGGTGAATCCATCAACTGCTGAAGCTGGGGTATCAAACACTGCTGATATGCCTCAGAAGAAAAAGTTAAAGAAAAGAAGGGCCAACAGGGCAAAGTCTGGTACTGTTGATGAGGAGAGTGAAACTGATGATGAAACTCTTCATCAGAGGAAAAGAAGACTGGTGGCTGCACATCTCTTTGGTGCATCCAATGTAAATGCTGAAGCAGCATCTATGCCTGAAATGGTAAATGCTGATATCGAAGCTCCTACATCAAAGGCTGATGATGTAGTTGAGGAAGCTGCTGATCATTCTGACAGCAGAGTTTTTTATAATGAAGCTGGGCCAATGGATTTCTTTGTTGATGAAGATATTCAAGATGCACATCCTAGTATCAGTATTTGTGATACTGAGGATGTGGCAGCTGATCAAGCAACCTTAGTGATTGAAGACTCTGTGGGTTCTCACACAGAGGTTCTTTCGGTAAACAATGCTAATTCTGAACAAGGTGAGGAAGTTGATCAGAGTTTGGAGGATGTAGCAGAGAATGTACAAGAGGATGATGATAAGCTAATCTCTGAGGATGTTATTCTTGAAGCTCTACAACAATCTGTTGTTGAGGTTGTAACAAAAGAAACAGAGTTAATGCAAATTGCAAACTCTGAGATTCCAGAACGTGTTGCAGAGAAAGTTATTGATGAAGCTGCACAGAGTAATTTTGAAACTACTGCTGAGAATGTTCCTGCAGAGAATACAACCGAGAATGATAATGATGATGATAGTTCTGCTCATTCACAAGAGGAGTTATCTGATATTCGAGTAAACTCTGATGAAGAAAGAGAGGTCAATCGAGCCACTGCTGAGCACTTTCAGGAAATGTACTACAAAAGATGGGCAGCTGCAGATTGTATCTTTTCTGCACAGAGGGCTGCTGATTTTCTTAATGATTCTGTGAAGCAGATTTCAAACTCTGATGTTCTTACGAGTTTAAAAGCCACTGTGGTTCAAGTCAAAGCCTTAAACAATAGGTTTGATGAGACACAAACAGCGGTTACCAATCTGAGGAATGAAGTTGGTATACGGGATCTTACCTTAAAAACTGATAGGTCTTATTATTCTGCTATGTTCAAGCAGCAAGCCAAGGATTCTGATGACATTAAGAAGAGGCTTGGGAAAGTTGAAGAGAATCAGACTGCAATGTCTGCTCAATTGAATTCTATTTCTACTGCTCTAGAATTGCTGACATCAGTACTACTTTCTGATGATGTCAAAAAAGGGGGAGAGTGTACCAAGTGACAAATGCAAAGACATTCAAACTCTGAGACGGAGGGATGATGGTAATGATGATGGAAACAAGGGAGATGGAAAGAGTTTAAGATTCAATTCTGATAGAAGACTACCAAGAAGATCAAACTCTGATAGAAGATCAAACTCTGGTAAGGGAAATGCAAACTCTGCCAGTGGTTCAAAACTCAAAAGTTTGATAATCTCTGATAAGCCTACCACAGATGAGGAAATTGCTACTAAAATGTTTTTAGAAGAGCATGGTAGTGAGGTAACAGTTGAGGATTATGATGCTGAATTAAAAATGATAAATGAAGAGCACCAGAAGAAAATGGAAGCTGGTACTTATACAAAGAAAGGTAAAGCTCCAAGGAGAAAAGAGATAGGAATATCTATTAAAGATAATGTAAACTCTAATCAAAGTTTGCAATACTTAAGGAGACCTACTGTTGCAAGAAATGATAAGGGCAAGGGTAAACTGGTAGAAGAAGGACAGTTACCTATGAAGAATTATTCAACCTCTGACAAAGCTCAAGTTGAAGTTTTTGAAGCTAGATCAACCTCTGACGCTGCTCAAGTTGATGTTTCTACTAAAGTTGTGACAACCTCTGACAAGGCTCAAGTTGTACAAACTCAACTCAAAGGTTTCTTAAGACCTGTACTTTCTGAAACTCTGACATTAGAACCTGTGGATTTTTCTCAAACCAGGACAGTACATGGAAAACAATCTTATGACAAGTCTGGTTTAGGTTCACACAGAGAGAAGAGGATAAATAACAGTCCAATGGATCAAACATCACTGGCAGAACCTGGTGTTGGGGTTACTCAAGAGAGCCTTGACAAGCTAGAGTCTGTTCAGTTAATTCATCATAAGGGACTTAGGAAGGACTTTCTGTTATACTTCATGGCTGATGGCAGAGTATACAGAATAGGTGAAAATGATATTCATTTGAAAATGGCTGAAGAGTTAGAATATGTCTTATATCTACTCAAAGTCAGAAATCAAAGGACTCAAAATGCTGCTGAAGTTTTGAGAGTAAGGATGATGAGAGCAAAGGTTCTCAGTGGTGCTAAAATTACAAGTGCTTACATCCCTAAGTATAAAGATGCTCATGGAAAGATTGTAGAAATGAAAAGAAACAGTGCGAGACTAAGGACTGATCTGGGAGTTAAAGTCTTAGAATTCAATCTAGACTCTGATAAACCATATTTTATTAGGCTAGGGAATGAGATGAGGAAAAATTCCATCTATTCTTTGAGAGCTGCAATTTATCAGACTGGAGAATCTGATCCAGAGTTGAGAGAGTTGAAGAAAGTTATGGTTGAAGAGCTGGAAAGGGCTGAAAGAAGACTTCTCATGGATTATCTCAGAACTGTTCCTGATATTCAAGAAATCAAATAAAGTCTGACTGTAAGTTTTTTAAAGTTTTCTGTTCTAAGTTAAAATTAAACTCTGTTATGATTAAACACTGCATTTGTTATATGTTTTGACATCATCAATTATCTGTTTAACTTGTACATTTTTATTATGCACAAGTTGGGGGAGATTGTTAGATATAATTGCTGACGTTTGTTTAATCAGTGTTTAAGTAACAGGTACTGTTCAGAGTTTAGTCTGAAGTACTTATCAGAGTTTACATGGAAGCCGGTCAGAGTTTGTTAAAGTCTGACAGGGTGAAAGTCGATTTAGCTGTCGGTGCATATTATGAAGATTCTAGAAGCAATATATTCTGAAGATGGAAAGAAGCAGAATATATTGATACAGCTAAGGAGACTGGACAGAGGACTGAAGCAATTCTAATTGATTACAATTGTATAGCTAATTTGTAGGAGTATCAATTAGAGATTGATTGTAACTGTGTATTATATAAACACAGATAGGTTATCCCTAGAAGGGATGCGATTATTGAAATATTATTCTTGTAACCTAGTAGCTCTTTGTGATTCATTAACATCATAAAGAGAGAAGCTGTTAATACAATTACAGTTTATTGATTCATAAACAGTGTTCTTGATTATTGTTATTCTCATATATATTTGATTATACTGTATTCGGCCTAACACTATAAGTTAGCTATACAATTCATATCAATTAAGGATTGCTTCTTATCTTCTATTCCGTTTCCTTAGCTGTATCAATATATTCTGCTTCTTTCCATCTTCAGAATATATTGCTTCTAGAATATTCAATTCAGCACCGACAGCTAATTCAACTATCACCACGTCAGACTTTAACAAACTCTGACTGGCTTCAATGTAAACTCTGATTAACACCTGGTACTTAAACACTGATGAGCAAACGTCAGCAATTATATTTAACAATCTCCCCCAACTTGTTCATACTAAAATGTACAAGTTAAAAAGATAATTGATGATGTCAAAACATATAACAAATGCAGTGTTTAAAATATAACAGAGTTTAACTTTAACTTAGAACAGAAAACTTTAAAAACTTACAGTCAGACTTTATTTGATCTCTTGAATATCAGGCACTGTCCTGAGATAGTCCGTAAGTAATCTTCTCTCAGCTCTTTCCAGTTCAGCAATCATAATCTCCTTCAGTTCTTTATACTCTGAATCTCCTTCACCAGTTTGATATATGGCAGCCCTCAGAGAATAAATACTGTTTTTCCTCATTTCATTTCCAAGTTTTATATAATATGATTTGTCTGACTCCAAATTGAATTCCAAGACTTTAATACCCAGTGCTGTCTTGAACTTGGCACTATTTCTTTTCATCTCAACAATCTTTCCATAAGCATCTCTGTACTTAGGAATGTATGCACTAGAAACACCACCTCCAAGAAGCACTTTAGATTTCATCATTCTGTCTTTTATGACAAGAGCATCATCATGAGTACTTTTGTTTTTGATTTTGAGAAGGTATAAAACATACTCAAGCTCTTCCCATAGCTTCAATTGAATATCAGCTTCTCCTATTCTGTATACTCTTCCATCAGACATGAAGTATAACAGAACCTCTTTCTTCAAACCCCTGTGATAGACCATCTGAACAGATTCCAGTTTATCAAGGCTCTCTTGAGATACCCCAATACCAGCTTCTTCCAGTGAAGTTTGATCTAAAGATCTGTTGTTTATTCTCTTCTCCCTATGTGAACCTAAACCAGACTTATCAAAAGATTCTTTTCCAAGTACAGTCCTGGTTTGAGAAAAGTCCACAGGTTGAAGTGTCAGAGTTTCAGAAAGTGCAGGTCTTAAGAAACCTTTGAGTTGAGGAGCTAGCTGAGTTTGTACAACTTGAGCTTTGTCAGAGGTTGTCACAACTTTAGTAGAAACATCAACATGAGCAGCGTCAGAGGTTGATTTACTTATCCTTGATTCAACTTGAGCAATGTCAGAGGTTGAATAATTCTTCTTAGGTAACTGTCCTTCTTCTACCAGTATACCTTTTCGTTTATCAGTATTTGTAATTACAGGCCTCCTGGTGTATTGTATACTCTGTTGAGTATTTTCCTTGATAGAAATTCCAATTTCTTTCTTTCTAGGAGCCTTTACTGATTTCTTCTTATAATTTCCAGAAGCAACTTTCTTCTTATGTTCTTCTGCTAGCATTTGTTCTTCTGCTTGAATATCTTCAACAGTAGCATCTTGACCATGCTCAGCTAGAAACAACTGAGTTGCAACTTCTTCATCAGTAATTGGAGATTGAGAAGAAAGAAGTAAACTTCTTACTTTTGAAGAAGACTGCCCTCCAGTGTTTATTCCTTTTCCAGCATTAGTCTTAGCATCAGAGTTTGACCTCCTCCCTTGCTCTTGAACATTCTTTTTCCTTTGTTCTTTATCTTTTGCACCACCATCAGTGGTATCATCCTTCCGAGTCAGAGTTTGAGAGCTCTTGCATTTGTCTTTAGATACTCTCTCCCCCTTTTTGACATCATCAGAAATCAATACTGATGTGAGCAGTTCCAAGGAATTTGCAATTGCATCCAGCTTATTTGACATTTCAGCTTGATTCTCTTCAACTTTTGACAATCTGGAGTGAAAAGCCTTCTGTTCTTTACACAAAGAGATATATAGAGATTTATCCTTTTGCAGTGTAAGTTCCCTTGCAGCTATGTCATTCCTTAGACCATCAATAACCTTGTCAGTACCATCAAAACGATTATTCAAATATTTGACTTGGACTATTGTAGCTTTGAGATGAGTTAGAAGTTCAGGATTTTGAATCTCCTTTGAAGACTTGGTCACAAAATCAGCAGCTCTTTCATCAGAAAAGATAGTTTCTCTGCTTGACCAATTGGAGAAATACATATCCTGAAAGTGAGCGTCTGTAGCATGTTGAGCAGCAACTCTTTGAGATGTATCAACAGAGTTTGCAGAAAAATCAGCATTAGAAGAATCAGGAACATCTTCTTCAACATCATCTTGTGCTCCCTCATGATGATCAGAGTTTGCTATATTCTCTGCAGTGACTTCAGTGTTTAACTGTGCAGCTTCATCATTAACTTTTTCTGCTATAGCTTCATCTTTCTCAGCATTTAGCTGTGCAGCAACAAGATTCTCAGAGGTTACAAAAACCTCTGCTTCTTTAGGAACAACCTCTGCAACAATATCTTCTGTATGTACAGTAGTGTCAAGAACTACTTGAACAGCTTCAAGAACCTGATCAACCTCCTCACCCTCTTCTGGATTTGAATTATTGACAGAAAGAATTTCTGTATGAGTGGCAAGAGACTCATTTAGGATCTGGGTGGGTTGATCAGCTGCCACATCC
Organism: Heracleum sosnowskyi; assembly: GCA_030848705.1. NCBI lineage: Eukaryota > Viridiplantae > Streptophyta > Magnoliopsida > Apiales > Apiaceae > Heracleum > Heracleum sosnowskyi. The sequence continues at coordinate 49,323,303 of CM061243.1, read as the reverse complement.
TCAGTATCACAAATACTGATACTAGGATGTGCTTCAAATTCTTCTTCAACATTCATCTCCAATATTGGTTCAAGAAAATCATCATGAAAAGTAGCATCAGTGTTTGCTCTGGCTTCTTCATGCACAGTAGCATTTGCAGAATGATTTTCAGTCACAACCTCAGGAGCTTCAACATTTACAAAAATCCTGTCCTCATCATCAGCATTAACAACAGGCTCCTCAGCAATAATTTCAGGAGCATCATGCTGGACAGCTTCATCCACATTATCAAAAAGATAATTGGTTACTAATCTTCTCTTCCTCTTATGAAGAGTTTCATTATCAAGATCATCTTCATTATCAGCTTTTGATCGATTTGCTCTCCTCTTCTTATAATGACCCCTGGGCTCATCATTTGTCTTAGACACGCCTACATCAGTAGATGGTCTCACAGACCTTGCAGGTTTAGTACCAATGTGCTTAGTCCTACCACCCCTTGCAGGTATGACAGATGTTGATGGAGGTAGCTCTGTTTGTAAAGGCTCAGGTTGAGGTTCTGGCTGAGAAGGAGCTTGGGTAGGTGGATTAACTTGTTCATTTAAAAACTGTTGCACAGAGACAGGTAGCAACAAATCTCCAACAACCCCTTTCTTAACATCTTTATTACTAAGATCAGAGAATATCCTTTTATGTAATTTAAAACAAGAAACATCTTCTTCAATTACTTCTACTCCTTCAACACAGTAAGAAAATAAAATCTGACAGAATCTTGAAAAATAGACTACTCCTCTATTCTCTGTCATTTTCTCTCCTAGATTATTCAAGACAAGTCATGCAAAATCAAAATGATTATCATATAAAAGAGAATACCCGATTTGCAGACTGTCTGTGGGAATAGCATCCCAGTTTGTGCATTTCTTTCCAAACGTCCTTGTAATACAATCAAAGAAGAAGCTCCACTCCTTCCGTAAGAACGGTCGTTTCAACTGTCCAATCTTGTTCAAGGGTCCAGAATACCCAATCTCTCACATCATCCTTATCAAATCTTCATCACCCATTCCAATAGTATACGACGAAAACTCAGGAAACCCCATTGCAGCCCGAATGGTTCCAGCAGTAATCACATACTCTGTTTCTTCATATTCAAAGATTATAGATGGGTTCCCAGTTTCACCACCATCATCATACATCCCCGACTCCCAGAACGCCTTGATTTGTAAACCAGAGAGTTTTGCTGGTTCAACTAAAGCACGCCCAATCGCTGACTGAGCAAGAAAATCTTGAATCATATGAAAAGCTTCTGGGGCATTAACAGTATTTAGTGGTGCTGCGTAATTGTTTGGAACAAATTCTAACCCAGAAGAAACAAACGCTGTAGTCGCCATTAGTAAGATTTGAAAGAAATCAAAGAAATTTATGCAAAAGCTTCGTAAGAGTTTGTGAGCAGGGAAGTGTTTGTGAGTATGTGTGTGTGTAAATTGAAGTAAGATGTGAAAGGTTTAGAAGTATGTGTGTGTATTGTATAAATATGAAATTCAAAATTAAAAACTGAACAGTTTTTAATCATTAATACACAACTGTCTTACTCCTTTAATTATGTGAGTGGGACACGTGGCACATATGTAATGACTGACAGCAAGTAATTGACAGTTTCCAATGCGCATGCGCAGTAAAAACAGCAATAATTACCGCCTGTTACACTTTTCTAGGAAATTAACCTCTCTCCTCTGTTTAAAACATTCTTGATCAACTGTCCAATCATACTCTTTTTAAATTTTCAAAACAAATGTCTTTTTCTCAAAATTATAATATGTCTGAAACCAACAAAATTGATTTTAATCACCAGAGATTAAAATTAAAGTACCTCGGCGTAGAGTACATAATTCATCAGTGTTTACCAATCCTCCTCCTTTAGAAACAAACTCTTTTCACAAACTGTACAGATGTGAGTATTTGTGTGTGAATTAGCAGAGTTTACTGAATATGAATATTTAGACCATCTCAAAGTGCATAAAATCCACGAACTAAAGTAGTAAAAACTGGTTGCCTAAACTCTCATGTATTACAAAAAAAATCTGATTTTTATATCTAAACTCTGTATACTGATATCCTTTCATTTGGATATATCTTTTATTTTTCACCCCCTTTATGATTTTTTATTTTTTTATTTTTTTATTTTTTTTTATTTTTCCAGTAATCAGTGGTTGACACTAGTCACCAAAAATCAAAGATTTTAGCCCTTATTTCATACAATAAGTTCTTGGATCTTCCTAGACACAACATGATCTCAAAGGAATTTGTGCTCTTTTTGGCATCTTTTGATTTGAGGGTGAATTATTTACAATTAATAATCAGAGTTTAGACTTTTCATCAGTTAATACAATTAATTTATGAGAGAAAATGCAAACAGCTAATACAAACTCAGTGTATAGGATCAATAAACTAAGAGATGCTATAAATATAGAGACAGTATCATGATGTGTAAAATTTCTGTACATTCTGTAATCAGAATTTAAAATACTTAGAAGGATTCATGATTACTTACTGAAAATCATGCTTCATACATTTTTCTTCATCGGTCCATGTGTTTCAGACAAAAATCATAATCAGAGTTTAACATCAGACTTTAACCGACAGAGTATGACTGACAGAGTATGACTAACAGAGTTTACTTATCAGAGTTTAACATGCTGGTGCAAATAACAGTTAACACATGCAAAGAATCATGAGCATAAAATCATGTATAGAGTTTGAATCTAACCAGCATCTCTAGTCAAAACTAGAGATCATTCCAAGTTCATTTACCAGCCTTGTAAAGGTAGCTTCACTCAAAGGTTTGGTGAAGATATCTGCAAGCTGTTGGTCTGTAGATACAAAATGAAGTTCAATATCTCCTTCTTCCACATGTTCCCTGATAAAATGATATCTTACGCTGATGTGCTTGGTCATGGAGTGCTGTACTGGATTACCTGTCATAGCAATAGCACTTTGATTATCACAGTAAATAGGTATTTTAGAGTACCTTAATCCATAGTCCAGCAACTGATTCTTCATCCAAAGAATTTGTGCACAACAGCTACCAGCAGCTATATACTCTGCTTCTGCAGTGGATGTTGAGATTGACTTTTGTTTCTTGTTGTACCAAGAAACTAACCTGTCACCTAAAAATTGACAGCTTCCACTTGTGCTCTTTCTATCTATCTTACAGCCTGCAAAATCTGCATCAGAGTAACCAATTAACTTAAACTCTGATTCTCTAGGATACCACAAACCCAAGGTTATGGTTCCTTTAAGATACTTAAAGATCCTTTTCACAGCTGTTAGATGTGGCTCTCTGGGGTCTGCTTGGAATCTTGCACAAAGACATGTGGCATACATGATGTCTGGTCTGCTTGCAGTAAGATACAACAGAGACCCTATCATGCCTCTATAGTTTGTCATATCGACTGGTGCCCCACTGTCCTTGTCTAGCTTTGTTGCAGTTGCCATGGGAGTTGTGGCAGATGAACTATCAAGCATACCAAATTTCTTCAGAAGATTTATGGTATATTTTGCCTGATTAATAAAAATCCCATCATCTGTTTGCTTGACCTGTAAGCCTAGAAAATAACTAAGCTCTCCCATCATGCTCATTTGGTACCTGGACTGCATAAGCTTTGCAAACTTCTGACAGAGTTTTAGTAGATCCAAAAATAATATCATCTACATAAATTTGAACTAAAAGCAAATCATCACCATAATTGAAATAAAACAAGGTTTTATCAATTTTACCTCTAGTGAACCCACTTTCTAAAAGAAATTGAGCCAGAGTTTCATACCATGCTATTGGTGCCTGCTTTAGTCCATATAAAGCCTTGTCAAGCCTGTAGACATAATCTGGATGTTTGAGATCTACAAACCCTGGTGGTTGTTCAACAAACACCTCTTCTTCAAGCTTCCCATTGAGAAAAGCACTCTTTACATCCATCTGAAAGACTTTGAACTTTTTGTGTGCAGCATAGGCCAGAAAAATCCTTATTGCTTCCAATCTTGCAACTGGAGCAAAGGTTTCATCATAGTCAATTCCTTCTTGCTGTGAATAGCCTTTTGCTACAAGTCTAGCCTTATTCCTTGTAATCACACCATCACTGTCAGTCTTGTTTCTGAAAACCCACTTTGTACCTACTACAGATCTGTTCTTTGGTCTAGGTACAAGTGTCCAAACTTCATTCCTCTCAAATTCATTCAACTCTTCTTGCATAGCTGTTATCCAGTTAGCATCTTGAAGAGCTTCTTCCACTTTCTTTGGTTCTGTTTGAGACAAGAAAGCATGATACAGGCATTCATTTGTAGTAGCACTTCTAGTTCTTACACTAGCATCAGGATCTCCAATTATAAGATCAGGTGTATGTGCCTGTGTCCACTTTCTTGCTGTTGGTAAGTGGCTTCTTGTATCAGTATTGGATCCTCCCCCTTGATCCATGCTCTCCTGATTCATGTGTTGACTTTCTGCAGCTTCTGAGGCTCCCCCTGAATTGGACTGCTCAGAGTTTGAGCTTTCAGAGTTTGAATCAGCTTCCTCAACAGACTCACTTTGAGTGTTTGAGTCACCATGTTGAGCTGCCTCACGCTCCCCCTCAACTGGTTCTCTGTTTTGAGAATTTTCAGTTTCTCCATTATTTACCAGTAAAGGTTCAGAGTATGCTTCGTCAGAGTTTATCAGAACCGCTTCATCAGAGTTTGTCGGTACTGCTTCATCAGAGTTTACATCATCAGAGAATAAATCTTCATTTTCAAAGCGCAGTTGATCATATTCATCTAAGTCATCAAGTCCAGTTATTTTCTTGTCATCAAATGACACATGTATAGATTCCATGATCACCTTTGTTCTCAGATTGTATACTCTGAATGCTTTTGTTGACAATGGATAGCCAACAAAAATTCCTTCATCGGCTTTTAACTCAAATTTGGTCAACTGTTCAGGATGAGTCTTCAGAATAAAACACTTACATCCAAATATATGAAAATATTTCAAATTTGGCTTCTTGTTCTTCACCATCTCATATGGTGTCTTTCCATGCTTGTTGATCAATGTTGCATTCTGAGTAAAACAAGCAGTTTGAACAGCTTCTGCCCAGAAATAGGTTGGTAACTTTGCTTCATCAAGCATTGTTCTGGCAGCTTCAATTAGAGTTCTGTTCTTTCTTTCAACTACACCATTTTGCTGTGGAGTCCCTGGTGCAGAAAACTCTTGCTTCACTCCTCTTTCCTTGCAGAAAGCTTCCATTACTGAATTTCTGAATTCAGTTCTATTATCACTTCTTATTATCTTTACTTTGTACTGTGATCCTTTATCCAGTTGATTTACATGATCCATCAGAGTCTGAGCAGTTTCATCCTTCTTTGCCAAGAAATAAACCCAAGTGTATCTAGTATACTCATCAACAATTACTAGAGTATATTTCTTTCTGCCCATAGACATTACATTTACTGGACCAAAGAGATCAACATGTAGAAGATGATATGGCTCCACAATTGAAGATTCAGACTTGCTCTTGAAAGATGACTTCCTTAGCTTGGCCTTTTGACAAGAATCACACAGACCATCTAAGCTGAGTATTGACTTGGGAAGTCCCCTTACAAGATCTTTTCTTATCAGCTCATTGATGTTGTTCAAATTTAGATGAGAGAGCTTCTTATGCCAATTCCAACTCTCTTCATTTGACATTCTTGTTGTCAGACACACAGTTTTTCCATCAGAGTTTGTTACCAAACTTGCTTCATAGATGTTGTTGCGCCTGTGTCCAACTAGAACAACTTTTCCAGTAGATTTACTGATCACTTCACAGTGTTCAGTATGAAAATCTACATGATATCCTCTGTCACAGATTTGACTTACAGATAGCAGATCATGCTTGAGTCCTGAGACAAGAGCTACGTTTGATATGATGACACTTCCAAGATTTATATTGCCATATCCCAGAGTACGTCCTATGTTGCCATCTCCATAGGATACTTTTGGGCCAGCCTTTTCCTTAAAGTCTGATAGCAGGGCTTTGTTTCCAGTCATATGTCCTGAGGATCCACTGTCCAAGATAAGTGTACTCTCTTTAATGCCCTGCAATTACAAACAATCACTGATTGTTAGTTTTAAGGATCCAGACTTGCTTAGATCCTTTGTCTTTCTTAACATTGTTAGCTTTTGCAGCGGAATCACCATCAACAGAGTTTAAACTAACATTGTCAGACTTTACACTTGCAGAGTTTGCTCTAACCCATTTCAAGTTGGGTTTTAGCTCATAATAGTTATGATAAATAGCATGATAACTCTTGCAAGTATAAATGGAATGCCAAGTGCTCCCACAGTGTGTACATAAAGTCTGTGGCCTAACCCTAACATAATCATTCTTTACCCCAGACTTGGAGGGTAAAGAATTAATATCTTTGTTCTTCCTGCAAAAGCTGGCAAGATGGTTAGCACTACCACAGTTATAACATGTTTTTCTTGGAGCAACTGAAGTAGGCAGAGGATTATTCCTTTTATTTATGCCTACTTTTCCATTCCTATTCTGCTTGGACCCTTTTGGTTTCATGGCAGATTTTACCTCTTTGAGCTTATGATTGAACTGTTTTCCTGTCATTAAACCAACATTAACCTGTTTTTCACAGACTTTTACTGGTTTTCTAACACTTTCTTGCTCAATAGGCTTCTCTGTTGTAGATTCAATATCCACTTGTTCAACACAAGCTTCAACTGGCTCCATAACAGCTTCTTTTACAACTACAGACTTTAGCTTACTGGATTCATGAACAAATTTCACAGGTTTAAGTTGTGGTTTTACTTTAACTTTATCTTTAAACCTAAGTTCATCTTTCTCACAGTAACCTAAACCTACAGTATCTGTTTGAAAAACCTGATGTGTGTCTTTTCCAGAATTAGTCCAGGTTTTAATCACTTTCCTCTCTTTTTCCAACTCAGACTCTATTTGCCTATATCTTTTAAGCAATTCCTGTTCAACATAAACAGCATCATCTCTCTCCTTTTGAACTTGTTGCATGTTAACAAGCTTCTCTTCAAGAAATTTATTTCTTTCTTTGAGACTTAGATTCTCAGATTTTATTCTCTCATTCTCTAAAGTCTGATCCCTATAACTAACATGTATGCTTTTAAGATAAATTCTTAATTCAGATATATCATCAATATCATAAGCATAAGTTGTTAGGGGTACCTTGTTTTCAGATGAGTCATCTTCATCTCTACCAATTGCCATGAGAGCATAATTGACTCCCTCATCTGAGTTTGAAGTGTCTGCCCAGTCTTTGCCTTTTGAGATGAGTGCTTTTTCAGTTTTTCCTTTCTTTCACTCTGGAGCATAGTGACCCATCTCTTTGCACTTGTAGCACTGGATCTCAGATTTGTCTTTCTTTCCAGACTTGGTATCCCTCCCATCAGACTTTCTGAAATTCTTTCTTTCAGAATTTGAATCTTTCCTAGAGAATCTTTTTTCTTTCTTGAAATTCTTGAATCCCATCTTTTTGAAGGTCTTCACCATTAAAGCAGCCATTCTCATCATCTCTTCTTCATCATCCTCAGAGTCAGAAGCTTCATCATCAGTGTTTGAGCCATCATCAGAGTTTGATGACTCACTGTCAGATTTAAGGACTAAAGCCTTTCCTTTGGTTTTCTTCCTTGAGATTTTCTTCTCGATGGGTTTCTCTTCGACTCTGAGAGCAACAGATTTTGTCTTCTTGCTTGATCTTCTGTTTCTTTGTTCTATTTCCAATTCATGAGTTTTCAGTAACCCATAAATCTCATCAAGTTCAGTTTCAGCAAGTTCGTAATTATCTCTTATAGTTGTTGTCTTCAAATCCCATCTTTCAGGTAAAGATAAGAGAAATTTGAGATTTGATTCTTCAAGATCATATTCTTTATCAACTAGAGATAAATCATTCAGAAGTTTACAGAATCTGTCATATGTCTCAGTCAAGGTTTCATTGGCTCTTGAATCAAAGTGCTCATACTCCTGAGTGAGTATAGTTTTCCTGTTCTTCTTTATAGCACTGGTTCCTTGACACCTGACTTCTAAAGCATCCCATATCTCTTTGGCAGTTTTACAGCCAATTACTCTGTTAGACATAACATTGTCTAAAGCACTGTGGAGTAGATGTCTAACTTTTGCATCCTTTGCAATTGATGAGATGTCCTCAGGAGTCATATCTTTCTTTTCCTTTGGAACAGTCTTTTGTTCTTGACCATCAACAACAGGAGACAATTTAGTCGGCATATGAGGACCATCATTGATTCTATCAAGGTATTCTAGATCTGTGGCTTCTAAAAACATGGTCATCTTTACCTTCCATATTGGATATTCCACAGGTCTGAGAATTGGAACCCTGATTGCCTCATATCGACTTACAGAAGCTGATTGAACCTTTTGAGCATTGGAACCTACCTGGTTGTTATCAGTCATTATTATACTTGTGTTTGGATCGATAAACTGTATATATTAAACAGCCTTGGCTCTGATACCAATTGTTAGGCCGAATACAGTATAATCAAATATATATGAGAATAACAATAATCAAGAACACTGTTTATGAATCAATAATCTGTAATTGTATTAACAGCTTCTCTCTTTATGATGTTAATGAATCACAAAGAGCTTCTAGGTTACAAGAATAATAATTCTATGTTCGCATTCCTTCTAGGGATAACCTATCTGTGTTTATATATTACACAGCTACATACAATCCATCTCTAATTGATATTCCTATAAGTTAGCTATACAATTCATATCAATTAAGGATTGCTTCTTATCTTCTATTCCGTTTCCTTAGCTGTATCAATATATTCTGCTTCTTTCCATCTTCAGAATATATTGCTTCTAGAATATTCAATTCAGCACCGACAGCTAATTCAACTATCACCACGTCAGACTTTAACAAACTCTGATTGGCTTCAATGTAAACTCTGATTAACACCTGGTACTTAAACACTGATGAGCAAACGTCAGCAATTATATTTAACAAGGAGCATGAAGGTTCTCAACACCCAGTATTTTATGTGTCCCGTATGTTGAAAGATGCGGAAACAAGGTATCCAAATGCAGAAAAATTCGTATATAGCCTCATAATGGTGACTCGAAAGCTACGTAATTACTTTCAAGGGCGAACAGTGCAAATCATAACCGATCAACCTCTGAAAAAGATTTTGACAAGGCCAGAGGCGTCCGGAAGAGTAGTGGCATGGTCCATCGAGTTGGGGAAGTATGATTTGGAATACATCCCCAGAACATCTATCAAGGCACAAGCATTGGCGGACTTCATGGTCGAATGCTATTTTTCAGGACCGAAGGACCTGGCTCCCGAAGAGCAGTTGATTCAATCACCAGGCAAGTGGAAGTTGTTCGTAGATGGGTCAGTTGCAGGATCAAAATGTGGGGCCGGGTTAATTCTTTCCAGCCCAGACGGCTTCGAGATTTGTCAGGCGATAAGATTCACTTTCCCACTAACCAACAACGAAGCTGAATATGAAGCATTGCTAGCAGGATTAAACCTGGCCAAGAATCTTGAGGTAAGAAATTTGAGAGCATTCAGTGATTCTATGTTGGTGGTAAAACATTTTTCAGGAGAATACGAACAAAGGGAACCACGAATCAAGGCTTATGCCACGAAGGTGAAGGACTCATCGGCCTCATTCGAATCCTTCGAATTGAGCCAAGTGGGAAGAGAAGACAATAGCCGAGCCGATGCATTGTCCAGATTGGCTTCGACAGAAACTCACAATCTCACGGGATCCATCTACTTGACTGAAATAAAAATCCCTTCAATCGACAAGCAACAAAGCATGGAAATCCACCAAGGCATCAACTGGATGACCCCGATCAGGGCCTACCAGGAAAAAGGTACTCTGCCCTTAGACCGGAGGGAAGCCCAAAGGGTGAAGTACAGAGCAGCAAGCTACACCATCATTGGGAATAAGCTGTATAGGAGTTCGGCGACAGAACCTCTTCTTCGATGTTTGGATCCCGAAGAACAACTGGCTTTGGAAACTGTTCACGAAGGTATATGTGGGGAACATCTTGTCGGTCGGTCACTTGCCTTTAAAATCCTCAGGCAAGGGTTCTACTGGCCGACTTTGCGAGCAGATGCAGCGGATTATGCGAAGAAATGTCGACAGTGCCAGCTATTCAGCACCATTCCGAAGAAACCACCCGAAGAAATGGCATCAGTCTTAAGTCCAATCCCTTTCGCCATGTGGGCTGTGGTTCTCGTAGGTATTCCACCCAAGAGCACCAAGGAAGCTAAATATTGCATCGTGGCGATCGACTACATGACCAAATGGGTTGAAGCAAGGCTGTTGGCGACCATAACCGAAGAGGCAGCAAAGAAATTCATGCTGGAACAAGTCATTCTCAGGTTCGGGATCCCGAAGGTGTGTGTATCCGACAACGGAACCCAATTCATCGGGAATAAATTCTGGAAATTCTTAACACACTTCGGAATACAACATAAATTCAGCTCGGTCGGTCATCCCCGGGGAAATAGAGCAATTGAAGCTGCAAACAAAATCATCTTCGACGGGATAAAAAAGCGACTGGGAGATGCCAAGGGGCTTTGGGCAGAAGAGTTAAACTGGGTACTATGGGCGTACCGAATGACCCCACGTTCATCAACGGGCGAAACGCCTTTCAAGTTGGCATTTGGGACGGACGCCCTAGTTCCTGTAGAGGTCGGACTGGACTCCTACCGAACAGAGGTGTTTAATGTCGAGACAAATGAGTTCGGCCTTCGAGCCAATGTGGATTTGTTGGAGGAAGAGAGAGAAGCGGCTCACCTATGGAACTTGAAATATCAGCTTCAAGCAGCCCAATACTACGACGCCGGGGTAAAGAAAAGGACCTTCATGGTAGGAGATTTGGTGTTGCGAGAATTGGCGACTTCCATGCCAACAAAGCAAGGAAAACTAATGCCTAACTGGGAAGGCCCGTATAAAGTGACTGAAGTGATTCGACCTGGAACTTCCTTGTCTGGTGACCCGATCAAGAACACCTGGCATGCCTCCCAACTACGCAGGTACTACCAGTAACCTTCGCCCAACCTAAAGGAACATCGCCAAACAAAAGGTGTTCGCCTATCAAGTTGTTATTTTGATTTTTGTACTTAGTTTTGCAAGCAAAAACATGTATAATTGAACAAGTCTATCAATAAAATACGTGCTTCCCGTTTCAATTTATTCTATCAGTTTCATTTTATAATGTTACAAGTCGGACATTTATCTAGGGGCGATTAAAAAAAAGATAAATGTCACAAGACTTTTTGAATAATATTTCATAAATTTGACGATTAGCCAGGCAAATAGCCCAACTTCGGGGGAATCCAGATTATGTTTAGGCGAAATAGAAAGCCGAAGATGCATAAAAGTATTTTTTATGTTAAGGCAGAATTCGAAGCCGAAGATGCATAAGTCTGTTTAATTTTGTTTAATTATGTTTAGGCGAAATAGAAAGCCGAAGATGAATAAAAGTATTTTTTGTATGTTAAGGCAAAATTCGAAGCCGAAGATGCATAAGTCTGTTTAATTTTGTTTAATTATGTTTAGGCGAAATAGAAAGCCGAAGATGCATAAAAGTATTTTTTTTATGTTAAGGCAGAATTCGAAGCCGAAGACGCGTAAATCTGTTTAATTTTGTTTAATTATGTTTAGGCGAAATAGAAAGCCGAAGATGCATAAAAGTATTTTTATGTTAAGGCAGAATTCGAAGCCGAAAATGCATAAGTTTTTTTAAATTTTGTTCAATTATGTTTAGGCGAAATAAAAAAGCCGAAAAGATATAAATAAACAAAACTTAAAGGGCAAATATAGTGTTAGATATAATTGTTGATGATTATTTATCAGTGTTTAAGCAACAGATACTCATCAGAGTTTATGCTAGAAGCCAGTCAGAGTTTGATAAAGTCTGACGGGATGAGAGTTTATTTAGCTGTCGGTGCTGACATTGAAGATTCTAGAAGCAATATATCTTGAAGATGGAAAGAAGCAAGATATATTGAGATAGCTAAAGAAACGGGACAGAAGACAAAAGCAATCCTAAATTGATATAAATTGTACAACTAATTTATAGGAATATCAATTAGAGATTGATTATGTAACTGTGTATTATATAAACACAGATAGGTTAACCCTAAAAGGGATGCGAATACTGAATACATTATTCTTGTAACCTAGCAGCTCTCTGTGATATTTTACATCACTGAGAGAAGAGTTATTTAATATAATTCAGTTTATTCTTCATAAACAGAGTTCTTGATTGTTATTCTCATACATATATTGATTATATATTGTGTATTCGGCCCAACAATTGGTATCAGAGCCAAGGCTGTTTAATATATACAGTTTATTGATCTAAAACACAAGTATAATCATGACTGAAAACTCTCATGCAGGTTCTAATGGAGGTTCTAATGCTCAAAAGGTTCAATCTGCTTCTGTAAGTCGATATGAGTCAATCAGGGTTCCAATGCTCAAACCAGTGGAATATCCAATATGGAAGGTTAAGATGACCATGTTTCTAGAAGCCACAGATCCAGAATACCTTGATAGAATCTATGATGGTCCTCATATGCCAACTAAATTGTCTCCTGTAGTTGCTGGTCAAGAACAAAAGACTGTTCCGAAGGAAAAGAAAGATATGACTCCTGAGGACATCTCATCAATTGCGAAGGATGCAAAGGTTAGACATCTTCTTCATAGTGCCTTAGATAATGTCATGTCTAACAGAGTTATTGGTTGCAAGACTGCCAAAGAAATCTGGGATGCTTTAGAAGTCAGGTGTCAAGGAACAAGTGCTATAAAGAAGAACAGGAAGACTATTTTAACACAGGAATATGAACACTTTGACTCTAGATCTGATGAAACTTTGACAGATACATATGACAGATTCTGTAAATTGTTGAATGATTTGTCTCTTGTTGATAAAGAATATGATCTTGAAGAGTCAAATCTCAAGTTTCTACTATCTCTACCTGAAAAATGGGATTTAAAGGCAACATCAATAAGAGATAATTATGATCTTGCAGAAACAGATCTTGATGAAATTTATGGGTTGCTTAAAACTCATGAACTTGAGATAGAACAAAGAAACAAAAGGTCTGGAAAGAAGACAAAATCTGTAGCTCTCAAAGTTGAAGAAAAACTCATGAAGAAAGAAACATCAAAGAAGAAAGCTAAGGGAAAAGCTTTGGTCATAAACTCTGAAAGTGAGTCATCAAACTCTGATGGTGATTCAAACTCTGATGCTTCTTCTGAATCTGAGGATGATGAATAACAACTGATGCAAATGGCTGCTTTGATGGTGAAAACCTTCAAGAAGATGGGTTTTAAGAACTTCAAGAAGGGAAAAAGATTCTCGAGGAAAGATTCAAACTCTAAAAGAAAGAGTTTCAGAAAGTCTGAAGGAAGGGATACCAAGTATGGAAAGAAAGACAAGTCTGAGATCCAGTGCTACAAGTGTAAAGAGATGGGTCATTATGCTCAAGAGTGCAAGAAAGGAAAATCTGAGAAAGCACTCATCACTAAAGGAAAAGACTGGGCAGACACTTCAGATTCTGATGAAGATGTCAGCTATGCTCTTATGGCAACTGTTGAAGATAAATCTGAGACATCTGAGAATAAGGTACCCCTAACAACTTATGCTCTCATGGCAACTGTCAAAGATGAATCTGATTCATCTAAAAATAAGGTACCCCTAACAACTTATGCTTATGATACTGATAATATATCTGAATTGAGAATTTATCTTAAAAGCATACATGTTAGTTATAGAGATCAGACTTTAGAAAATGAGAGAATTAAATCTGAGAATCTTAAGCTTAAAGAAAGAAATAAATTTCTTGAAGAAGAGCTTGTTAACATGCAACAAGTTCAAAAGGAAAGAGATGATGCTGTTTATGTTGAGCAAGAATTGTTAAAGAGATTTAGACAACTAGAATCTGATTTGGAAAAAGAGAGGAAGGTAATTAAAACCTGGACTAATTCTGGAAAAGACACACATCAAGTTTTTCAAACAGATACAGTTGGGTTAGGTTACTGTGAGGAAGATGAACTAAGGTTTAAAGATAAAGTTAAAGTTAAACCACAACTTAAACCTGTGAAATTTGTTTCTGAATCTAGTAAGCAAACCTCTATACTTGAAACAGAAGCTGTTAAAGAATCAGTAAAAACTTGTGTTAAACAGGTGAATGTTGGTTTAATGACAGAGAAACAATTCAAGTATAAGCTCAAAGAGGTAAAGTCTGTTGAAAAACAGAAAGTGTCCAGGAAGAATAGGAATGGAAAAGTAGGCAATAATAAAAGATATGATTATCTGCCTAATTCTGATGCTCCTAGAAAGACATGTCATAGTTGTGGTAGTACTAACCATCTTGCAAGTTTCTGCACGAAAAACAAAGATATTAATTCTTTACCCTCCAAGTCTGGAGTGAAGAATGATTTTGTTAGGGTTAGACCACAGACTTTATGCACACACTGTGGGAGCACTTGGCATTCCATTTATACTTGTAAGAGCTATCATGCCATTTATCACAACTATTTTGAGTTAAAACCCAACTTGAAATGGGTTAGAGCAAACTCTGCAAGTGTAAAGTCTGACACAGTTAGCTCAAACTCTGTTGAAAGTTTTTCTGCTGCAAAAGCTAACTATGTTAAGAAGGCCAAAGGATCCAAGCAAGTCTGGATCCTTAAATCTAACTCTTTGTAATTGTTTGTGATTGCAGGGCATAAGGGAAAGCACCCTAGTCTTGGACAGTGGATGTTCAGGACACATGACTGGAAATAAAGCCCTGCTATCAGACTATGAGGAGAAGGCTGGCCCAAAAGTTTCCTATGGAGATGGCAACATAGGACGTACTATGGGATATGGCAATATCAATCTTGGAAGTGTCATCATCACAAATGTAGCTCTAGTCCCAGGACTCAAGCATGACTTGCTATCTGTGAGTCAAATCTGTGACAGAGGTTACCATGTATATTTTCAACCTGAATACTGTGAGGTTATTAACAAGTCTACAGGTAAAGTTGTTCTAGTTGGACACAGACGAAATAATATCTATGAAGCAAGTTTGGTAACAAACTCTGAAGGAAAAGTTGTGTGTCTGTCTGCAAAAATGTCAAATGAAGAGAGTTGGAAATGGCATAAGAAGCTCTCTCATCTCAATCTGAACAACATTAATGAGCTAATACGAAGAGATCTTGTAAGGGGACTTCCAAAGTCAATACTCAGCTTAAATGGTCTGTGTGATTCTTGTCAAAAGGCCAAGCAAAGGAAGTCATCTTTCAAGAGTAAGTCTGAATCTTCAGTTGTGGATCCTTATCATCTTCTTCATGTTGATCTATTTGGTCCAGTCAATATAATGTCTCTTGGCAGAAAGAAATATGCTCTAGTCATTGTTGATGAGTACACTAGATACACTTGGGTGTATTTCTTAGCAAAGAAGGATGAAACAGCTTTACATCTGATGGATCATATAAAGCTACTGGACAAAGGATCACAGTATAAAGTGAAAATTATCAGGAGTGATAATGGTACTGAATTCAGAAATGCAACAATGGAAGAATTTTGCAAGGAAAGAGGAGTGAAGCAAGAATTTTCTGCACCAGGGACTCCACAGCAAAATGGTGTAGTTGAAAGAAAGAACAGAACCTTAGTCGAAGCTGCCAAAACAATGCTTGAAGAAGCAAAATTGCCAACCTACTTCTGGGCAGAAGCTGTTCAAACTGCTTGTTTTACTCAAAATGCAACACTGATCAACAGGCATGGGAAAACACCATATGAGATGGTGAAGAATAAGAAGCCAAATTTGAAATATTTTCATATTTTTGGATGCAAGTGCTTTGTGTTGAAAACTCATCCTGAACAGTTGACAAAGTTTGAGTTAAAAGCTGATGAAGGAATTTTTGTTGGATACCCACTGTCAACTAAAGCATTCAGAGTCTACAATCTGAGAACTAAAGTGATCATGGAATCTATACATGTGTCATTTGATGACAAGAAAATAACTGGAATAGAAGATGTAGAATATCATGATCAACTTCGCTTTGAAAATGAAGATCTAAACTCTGATGAAGCAAATCCAACAAACTCTGACGAAGCATACTCTGAACCTCTACTGGTAAACACTGAGGGAGTTTCTCTGACAGAACAAAATAGAGAACCAGTTGAGGGGGAGCGTGAAGATACTTCAGCAACATCTCAAAATGATGACTCAAATTCTGAAAATGAGTCAGCTGAAGAATCTATCCCAAACTCTGAGTCATACACTGAAAATCCAAACTCTGAGCAGTTCAATTCAGGGGGAGCCTTAGAGAATGCAAATGGTCAAGAAGAAGATCAGGAAAGCATGGATCAAGGGGGAGGATCTAATGAAAATAGAAGCCAATTACCTACAACAAGAAGGTGGACACAAGCTCACACACCTGACTTGATGGATCCAGAAGCTAGTGTGAGAACTAGAAGTGCTACAACTAATGAATGTCTGTTTCATGCATTCTTGTCTCAAACTGAGCCCAAGAAAGTGGAAGAAGCTATTCAAGATGCAAACTGGATAACAGCTATGCAGGAAGAGTTAAATGAATTTGAAAGGAATGAAGTATGGACTCTTGTACCAAGACCTAAAAACAGATCTATTGTTGGTACAAAGTGGGATTTCAGAAACAAAACAGACAATGATGGAGTGACTACAAGGAATAAGGCTAGACTTGTGGCTAAAGGCTATGATGAAACCTTTGCTCCAGTTGCTAGATTGGAGGCAATAAGGATTTTTCTGGCCTATGCTGCTCACAAGAAGTTTAAAGTTTTTCAAATGGATGTGAAAAGTGCTTTTCTCAATGGGAAACTTGAAGAAGAAGTGTTTGTTGAACAACCACCAGGGTTTGTAGATCCCAAGCATCCAGATTATGTCTACAGGCTTGACAAGGCATTATATGGACTAAAGCAGGCACCTAGAGCATGGTATGAAACTCTAGCTCAATTTCTTTTAGAAAGTGGGTTCACTAGAGGTACAATTGACAAAACCTTGTTCTATTTTAATTCTGGTGATGATTTGTTGTTAGTTCAAATCTATGTGGATGACATCATTTTTGGGTCTACTAATGATAAACTCTGTAAGAAGTTTGCAAAGCTTATGCAGTCAAGGTATCAAATGAGCATGATGGGAGAGCTTAGTTATTTTCTAGGCTTGCAAGTAAAGCAAACAGATGATGGGATTTTTATCAATCAAGCAAAATATACCAGAAATCTTCTCAAGAAATTTGGTATGCTTGATAGTTCATCTGCAACAACTTCTATGGCTACTGCAACAAAGCTAGACAAAGACACAGGAGCCTCAGTAGATATGACAAACTACAGAGGGATGATAGGGTCTCTTCTTTATCTTACTGCAAGTAGACCAGACATCATGTATGCAACATGTCTTTGTGCAAGATTTCAAGCAGATCCCAGAGAGCCTCATTTAACAGCTGTGAAGAGAATTTTCAAATATCTCAAAAGAACCATAACCCTTGGTTTGTGGTACCCTAGAGAGTCAGAGTTTAAATTAATTGGTTACTCTGATGCAGATTTTGCAGGTTGTAAGATAGACAGAAAACGTACTAGTGGAAGCTATCAATTTTTAGGTGACATATTAGTTTCTTGGTACAGCAAGAAACAGAAATCAATTTCCACATCCACAGCAGAAGTAGAGTATATTGTTGTTGGTAGCTGTTGTGCACAGATTTTATGGATGAAGAATCAATTGCTGGATTATGGATTAAGGTACTCTAAAATACCTATTTTCTGTGATAATCAAAGTGCTATTGCTATGACAGGTAATCCAGTACAACATTCCATGACCAAGCACATCAGCATAAGGTATCATTTTATCAGGGAACATGTGGAAAAAGGAAATATTGAGCTTCATTTTGTGTCTACAGACCAATAGCTTGCCGATATTTTCACCAAGCATTTGAGTGAAGCTATCTTTACAAGACTGGAAAATGAACTTAGAATGGTCTCTGGTTTTGACTAGAGATACTGGTTAGACTCAAAATCTATACTTCTGTGATTTGTTGCTCATGATTCTTTGCATATGTTAACTGTCATTCATACCAGTTTGTCAAACTCTGAAATCATACTCTGTTAAGTCATACTCTGTCAGTTAAACTCTGATGCTAAACTCTGATGTTAAACTCTGATTGTGATTTTGTCTAAAACACATGGACCGATGAAGAAAATTATACGAAGCATGATTCTCAGTAAGTAATCATGAATCCTTCAGAGTGATATAAATTCTGATTTCAAAATGTGCAGAAATTTTATCCACAGCATGATACTGTCTTTATATTTATAGCATCTCTTAGTTCATTGATCCTATACACTGAGTCTGTATTAGCTGTTTGCACTTTCTCTCATAAATTAATTGTATTAACTGATGAAAAGTCTAAACTCTGATAATTAGTTGCTAATATTTCACCCTCATATCAAAAGATGCAAAAATATGCACAAATTCCTTTGAGATCATGTTATGCCTAGGACGACCCATGAACTTATTGTATGAAATAAGGGCTAAATTTTTTGATTTTTGGTGACTAGTGCCAACCACTGATTACTGGAAAAATAAAAATAAATAAATAAATAAATAAATAAATAAAAATCGAAGGGTGTGAAAATAATAAATTTATAGGTACAGAGTTTAGATGATATCAGATTTTGTATTATACATGAGAGTTTGAGCAACCAGTTTTTACTGATTTATTTTGTGGATTTTATGCACTTTGAGATGATCTAAATATTTATATTCAGTAAACTCTGCTAAGTCACACACAAATATTCACATCTGTACAGTTTGTGAAAAGAGTTTATGAATAAAGAAGGAGGATTGGTAAACACTGATGAACTGTGTATTCTACGCCGAGGTAATTTAATTTTAATCTCTGATGATTAAAATAAATTTTGTTTGTTTCAGACATATTATGATTTTGAGAAAAGACATTTGTTTTGAAAATTCAAAAGAGCATGATTAGACAGTTGTTCAAAAGTGTATTTAACAGAGGAGAGAGGTTGAGTGTCTAGGAAAGTGTAAAAGGCTGTAATTATTGCTATTTTTACTGCGCATGCGCATTGGAAACTGCCATTTACTGCTGTCAGTCATTGTATATGTGCCACGTGTCCCACTCACACGATTCACGGAGTAAGACAGTTGTGTGTATTGATTAGAAACTGTTCAGTTTTTAATTCTTTCTTTTTGTATTAATATACAATACACATATTCGTTTAAACTTTTCACAACTTACTCAAATACACACACATACACATTTTCACAAACACTTTTACTGCAAACACTCTCGAACTTTCTCTAAGCCATTCTCTATTTATTTCTTAATCGTACTAATGGCTTCTACTGCTTTTGTATCTTCTGGGCTTGAATTTGTTCCAAATAATTATGCTGCTCCTTTGAATAATGCGAACGCACCGGAGGCGTTTCATTTGATGCAAAATTTTCTTGCCCAATCTCCTATCGGGCGTGCTCTTGTAGAACCAGAGAAGCTTTCTGTGCTTCAAATCAAAAGCTTTTGGGAAACTGGTGTCTATGATGATGGTGGTGATTCTGGAACACCATCCATTGTTTTTGAGTTTCAAGAAACAGAGTATGTTATTACTCATGGTACTGTTCGTGCTGCGATGGGCTTTGGTGAACATAATGCTTACACCATTGCTGTTGGTGATGCTGATTTGCTAAGGATGATGAGGGAAATTGGTTATGGTGGATCTTTGACTAAGATAGGTCAATTGAAGCGATCGTTCTTGAGGAAAGAGTGGAGCTTTTTCTTCGAATGCATAACTAGAACGTTCAGGAAGAAGTGCACAAACTGGGATGCCATACCTACTGATAGTCTACAAATTGGGTATTCTCTTCTTTATGGTACTCATTTTGATTTTGGTAGACTAGTTCTTATTAATTTGGGTGAAAAGATGACTGAGAATAGGGGAGTAGTTTACTTTGCTAGATTCTGTCAGCTTTTATTTTCTACCTGTGTTAGTGGGGTAGAAATTATTGATGCAGATGTGATTCCATGTTTTAAATTGCACAAACGTATATTCTCTGATCTTATAAACAAGGATGTAAAGAAGGGTAATGTAGGTGATCTTTTACTGCCTGCATTAGTGCAACAGTTTTTGGATGATTCTATCCAAGTAGAACAACAACAAGAACCAGTAAATATTGAAGTTTCTCCATCTCCAACCCAACCAATTCGTACTGGTGGTAGAATCAAACACAGGGCTTTCAAACCTGCAAAGATTGTTAAGCCAGCTACTGAAGTTGGAGTATCAAAATCTTCTGTGCCAAACTCTGTTGGTACATCTAAGAAGAGCAGGGCAAAGAGACCAAGGTCTGATGATGTAGAAGAATCTGAAACTTTACATCATAGAAGAAGAAGACTGGTAGCTGACTATCTGTTTGATGAGTTAGATGAAGCTGTTCCTGTGGATGTTTCTGAAGCTGAACTGAATGTAGATCCTGATGTTGTAATTCAGGATGCTGCTGTAGATGTTGAAGCTACTGTGCCCATAGAGGACATAGCAAATGCTGATGTCCATTTTGAAGCTGATAATGAAGCTGCAAATGCTGATCATTTTGTTGATCCTTTGGACATGGATATTGAAGCACATCCTGCAATCAGTGTTTGTAACACTGAGGATGTGGCAGCTGATCAAGCCACTCTGGTAATTGAAGGGTCTATGGCAACTCATACAGAGATTCTCTCTGTCACCAATCAAGTTCTTGAAGTTGGTGATGAGGTTGATCAGAAAGCCAAATCTGTCTCATCTGAGAAGATTTTTGAAGCTGCTGTGGAGAAAATGAATGAAGCTACAGCAGAGAATAAAGAAGAAAAAGTAACTGAGGAAGTAAACTCTGAAGCTGTTGCAAAGCAAACTCTTGATGAAGCTGCACAGTCAAATGTTGAAGTTACTGCAGAGAATGTAGTTGAAGAAGCTGCGGAGCCCTTAGTAGAAAATGTTGTTGAAGACAGGGTTGTTTCTGATAGTCATGATCACACTTCTGTAAATTCTGATCATGCAGACTCTGATGAATCCATACCTTTTCTAAGGGATCCTATTGCTGAGACTGTCAAGGAAAATCAAACTGCCACTGAAGCTCATTTTCGATAAATGTATTATGCAAACTGGTCAGGAGCAGATTGTATTTTCTCTAAACAAAGGACTGCTGATTTTGTTGATAAATCTGCTAAAGAAATTTCAAATCCAGAGCTTCTTAGTCACTTAAAGGCTACAATAGTGCAAGTGAAGTCTCTTACCAATCACTTTGATGAGACTCACAAAGCTGTGATAGGCCTGAGCAATGATATTGTTGCTAAGGAGTTGGCCTTGAAGATTGATAGATCTAAATATTCTTCTATGATCAAGGATCAGGTGGAAATAAAGTAAAGGCTAAGCAAAGTTGAGAGCAATCAAGATGAAATGTCTACAAAGATTGATTCTATTGCTGCATCTTTGAAATTTCTGACATCAGTGCTTATTCCTGATGATGTCAAAAAGGGGGAGAGAGTTCCTAAAGACAAATGCAAAAGGGCTCCAACTCTGAGATGGAGGGATGATGCAACTGATGGTGGAAGCAAGGATTCAGAGTTTAGGTCAAAGAATTCTCAAGAGCAAGGGAGACTTAGGTCAAACTCTGCTAAGCTGACAAACTCTGAAAGAGTAAATTCTGGTGTTCAATCTTCTTCAAGCCTTAAAAATCTAGCTATTTCAGCTAATCCAATTACTGATGAAGAGATTGCTGCTAAACTCTTTTTGGAAGAACATGGTGGTGAAGCCACAGTTGAAGACATTGATGCTGAATTGCAGATTCTTGCTGAAGAGCATAAAAAGAAAGTTGAAGCTGGAACTTACAAGCAAAAAGCTGCCAAGGCTCCTAGGAGAAAGGAAAAAGGAATTATTATTAAAGAGAATGTGAACTCTCAACAGAGTTTACAATACTCAAGGAGGCCTGCTGGAGCAAACACTGACAAAGGAAAAGGCAAATTGATTGAAGAGCCTGAGTTATCAAAGAAAGCTTATTCAACCTCTGACATGGCTCATGTTGAATCAAGATCTAATAAATCAACCACTGACGTTGCTCAAGTTGATGATTCTGTTAAAGTTGTGACAACCTCTAACACTGCTCAAGTTGTACAAACTCAATTAATATCTTCACAACTCCAAGGTACTTTTCGAAGACCATCTAAAGATGAAACTCTGAAGCCAGAAAATGTGAACATTCTACAAAGCAGAACTGTGTTAGGAAAGGAATCCTATGATAGATCTGGTTTGGGATCACATAGAGAGAGAAGAATAAATAACAGTCCTTTAGATCATACATCTCTGGCAGAACCTGGTGTTGGGGTAACTCAAGAAAGCCTTGACAAGTTAGAGTCTGTTCAGATGATATATCACAGAGGAATCAAAAGGGAGTTTCTGTTATATTTTATGGCTGATGGAAGATTTTATAGAGTTGGAGAAGCTGACATTCATCTAAAGCTATGGGAAGAGCTGGAGTATGTTTTATATCTGCTAAGAGTGAAAAATCAAAGTACTCACAATGTTGCTCAAGTTTTAAGAGAGAGAATGATGAAGTCTAAAGTCTTGTGTGGAGCCAGAATTTCAAGTGCTTATGTTCCTAAGTACAGAGATGCTCATGGAAAGCTTGTAGAGATGAAAAGGAACAGTGCTAAATTCAATACAGCACTTGGAATTAAAGTTTTGGAATTTAACTTGGAGTCAGACAAGTCTTATTTTATCAGGCTAGGGAATGAGATGAGGAGGAATAACATCTATTCTCTGAGAGCTTCTATCTACCAGACTGGAGAGAGTGATCCAGAATTAAAGGAATTGAAGAAAATCATGGTAGATGAGCTAGAAAAGGCTGAAAGAAGACTACTCATTGATTATCTCATAACAGTGCCTGACATTGAAGAAATAAAGTAAAGGCTGCCTGTAAGTTTTTAAAGTTTTCTGTTCTAAGTAAAAGTTAAACTCTGTTATGTTATAAACACTGCATTTGTTGTATGTTTTGACATCATCAATTATCTTTTAACTTGTACATTTTTGTTATGCACAAGTTGGGGGAGATTGTTAGATATAATTGCTGATGATTATTTATCAGTGTTTAAGCAACAGGTACTCATCAGAGTTTATGCTAGAAGCCAGTCAGAGTTTGATAAAGTCTGACGGGATGAGAGTTTATTTAGCTGTCGGTGCTGACATTGAAGATTCTAGAAGCAATATATCTTGAAGATGGAAATAAGCAAGATATATTGAGATAGCTAAAGAAATGGGACAGAAGACAGAAGCAATCCTAAATTGATATAAATTGTATAGCTAATTTATAGGAATATCAATTAGAGATTGATTATGTAACTGTGTATTATATAAACATAGATAGGTTAACCCTAAAAGGGATGCGAATACTGAATACATTATTCTTGTAACCTAGCAGCTCTCTGTGATATTTTACATCACTGAGAGAAGAGTTATTTAATATAATTCAGTTTATTGTTCATAAACAGAGTTCTTGATTGTTATTCTCATACATATATTGATTATATATTGTGTATTCGGCCCAACATATAGCGTACATTCATTTAAAAGCCCGAAGGCAACAAAGTCGAATGCCCGAAGGCTTAGGCCCTGTTTGGCATTGCTGTTGCAGACAGCAACAACAAATTTTTTCTGAAAAGCAGGTAAAATACTGTTTGGTAAATATCAAAAGAAGCTTTTTTGAAAAGCCCTTTTGACTGAAAAGCTACTTTTAGAGAAAGCATGTTCCCCCATGCTTTTGAAAAAAGCTGCTTTTCAGCTGTTGCGGGAAGCAGCTACCGATTTCAACATCAAACCTTACCAACAACATTAATTTTTTATATTATACCTCAAAACATGCACATATAAAAAATATTACCAAACAGTTATCTGATTTTCGTAACAACACTTATTTTAACGGCATTTTTTTCAACAGCACAACAATTTTTAACAGCAATCCCAAACAGAGCCTTAGTACTTTACAAAAATTGAAAAGAAAAAAGAAAAGCTAAGCCTATTCCTCACCAGAAGAAACAACCGGGGGCTCGTCATCATCTGGGCGACCCACGGGGTCGATGAAGCCAGGCTCTATCAAGGGTTGATGTTCCAAACCCATAGCAGCAGCCCTTCTCACGACCTCATCGTGACCCATCTGGTAACAACGCTCCTCGGCGTTCAACCTTAGCTTGGTCTACTTCCGGGCCATCTTCCTTGAGGCTTTTAAGGAGAGGTTACGGTTCGTCAGCCTGGCCCGAAGAGCGTCAATCTCTCTCTGCATGGCCTCCCGATCAGCCCTCAGCGCCGCAGACTGGCCTTCCAGCCTCTCCACGTCACCGACCGCTTGGCGAAGAGAGGTTTCCGATTTGACTGCCCGAATCTCCATCTCCTGAATTTTGGCGAAGCTACTTTGCATATCCTTCACATTATCGGTGAAGATAGTAGCCATCGGCGTCGCCTGAAACAAGAAAAGGAGACTTGGTTAAAAATTGACAAAGCAAAGGAAATTAATAAAAAAATGACTACCCTTACCTTGGAGAGGAATCCCATAAGATCGACGCAGGCATCAGCAACGCCCAACTGATCATAAGCAGGGCGGTCAGCCGGGAGTACCAGAGCCCGACATAGGTCAGGGGCTCTCTCCTTAACCGCCTGGGAATCGGAGTTGGTGATGGTGTCTGTCTCCAAGACCGCCCATTGGGGGACATAGGTCTTTATGGCGTCGCCTCTTCGGGCCCTCTTCCTGGCCGAAGGATAGGTAGCCGTTTTCTCTGCCTGATCGACTGATGGAGGAGAATTCGGAGCCGATTGGTCAGGAGCCCGTTGTTCGCCCTCCTGCCGAGCAACATCGGACGAATCCCCCATCTGAGCTGCCCTGGCCGCTTGAGCCACCTACTCGGCCTCAAATTTGGCCCTCTTTCTTTCAATGATCGCCTGGCGAGAAGACACTGCAGAGAAGGAAAAAGAGTCAGAATTTACATTTGTTAATGAAAGCGAAAGTGTATATAAAAGTAGAAGAAAACATAAAGGTTGAAGTATGTTACCATTACCCCATAGGGCGAAAAGCCATTGTTTGTCCCGAAGATCCTCTAAAGGAATTCGGCCCATGTCAAAACAACATAGTCGTTCGTACTCGTGCATTTCGTCGCCCGATAGCCTAGGCTTCACCACCCGAACCGTGGGATCAACCACACGCCACTGGGATATGGCCGCAATCTTCGGGCCCGAAATGAAACACCACTTATCGTGGTTGCCCTTGTTGTTTGAATTGGTGTCCACCCATTCAGCCCTATTGGATCGGCGGGCGATCGAGTAGAAGCCTTTGCTCTTGCCGTTTTTTCTGAAGTCATGGTGATGCCAGAATAAGGCAGGAGTCGGGTCGACGTTGGCAGCAAGGCACCGGCATTGGAAGCCGTTCATGTGCAAGAATCCATTTGGATCCATTTGACCCAGGGCGATCCCCATTTGGGTGAATAATTGTTTTACCAGCGGAAGCATAGGGACCCGCAAGCCGCACTTTAAAGCAGCTTCAGAGATCCCTGTAGCTACATTCCCGTAACCCTTCGGGACGGGCGGGTTATGCCAAATTCGGCCAGCCACCCTCGGCAGGTACGTATGCCAGACACCCGTCGGGATCTCGTGCTCCTTCGGGAGTTTGGCTACGCGGTCCTCAGATAGCAGCGTGGGGTGATTCGCCGCGGGGAACTCGTCCGCATTAAAGAACAGAGATCTCTCCGGGGACACAGATCTAGGCGACCGCCCAGATCCAAAAGGCGACCGATCCATAATTCCTGCATTAGTGTATGAAGAAATTAGCCGTGTACTCGAATAAGTTTAGGAAAAGATGAAAAGGAAAACAGAAGCGCCGAGTACAGAGGGCTCTTGGATCGGTCAGGTAGATCACTAGCGTCTAAGTCAAAAAAAAGATGGAATCTCTAAAACATTTTAGGTTATCCCGAAACTTGTTCTAGGGATGAGTCTTTCCCGAAGATGGTTCTAAGGATAAACATGTCCCGATAATTGTTCTAAGGACAAAATTTATCTACAAGCTTGTCTACAGGCATAACTAAAGGCGCATTTTCAGGCTAAACGCGTATACTCCTAAGCAAAAAGTTCTAAGATTAAACAGCGCTAGCAGCATTCAGTAAGGAAAATATGCATGCTGATTAAGAAATGTTCAATTACGCGTTGGACTCCGAACGAATTCCAGGGACATGTTGGGGGCCCAACAGTAATTGGGTCGAACAGTAATTGGGCTGAACAGTCTGGTTGAACAGTCAAGCCCATTACTCTGGTCCGGTCAATTGCATCTATCCGTTGCATGACCGATTCTCCCGATTTTCTAGGCGGACGAACAGGACAACGCACGTGGGCGAGTGTCCCCGAGGAATCTGGGCGAGCCGGTACAAGAAGTGCTTATAAAAGCACACACCAGGTTTCATCTAGAGGTTAATACTTACTTTACCTTCACAAGCACTTGCACGTTCAATTAAACCTTACCGGAACCTCTAATTTATTCTCACACCGGAGGTGAATCGGGGGTCAAACCCCTCGCATTCTTCTCTTTTGACAGGTGAACCCGAAAAGACATTTGGAGTCCGACCCAGCAGAAAATTGGTTCCAACAGATATCGAAAAAAATTATTATTTTAGATAAGTTATTATTTTAAAGGGGTAAAATTATAATTACTGATTATCAAATGAAAATGAGATTTTTTATCACTTTAAATAGGTTAATACTTTAGAGAGTATTAATTTTGAGATGTTCTACTTATTTAAGCAACTCCAGTAGCATTTTAGTCTATTTTCTAAATTTATTATAAAATTTAAAATTTTAATAATTAAAATATAAATATTAATTTACATCTTTAATATTATATTTAATTTTTAAATATTATTTTAGTTTTTAATATATATATATATATATATATATATATATATATATATATATATATATATCTTGAAGAGAAAAATGATTGTTTTCAATAATTATTATAAAATATAAGTCAAGGAATATATTTATTCCTTTTATTGTAGCTTTGAGCATTTCCAGTCGGAGAATCCCTTAGCAAAAAAATTCTATTTAACATATTTTATACATAATTTGTATAAACAGTGAAGTTTTAATCATGCATAACTCTTAGCTAAAATTATAGCCTGAGATGCTATTAGGAACTCAATAATCTTGTAATTGCTCTTAGCAGTGTTAGGATCGCATCCACTATAGATCAGCGTTAATCAAACACAATAACAAACACGAAAGTAAAGAACACAACAATTTAACGTGGAAACCCCTCAAGGAAGGGTAAAACCACAAATCCACTATGAATGCATTACAAGATTTGAGTCGCTCCCTCACTCAACACTCTTGAAAACAATCACCTCACCTTGATTACAAAAGCTCTCTCTTGTGTATCGCACACAACTCTCTAACTTTTGCAATACTTCAAAACCCCTACAAATATCTATATTTATAGGAACCACAAATATTCTAATATTAATATATCTCAATTCTATTTGTGACAATTACCATCTTTTCTTATCTTGGATAGAAATCTTCCAAAATTCTTATCTCTACCAGAATAAGAATTTCCTCAATTATCACAAATTAGAATACTGTTCATAATAGGATTTTTAACTTATTTAGAAATTCGGGGCGGACCCCAACAAATCCTCCCACGGCTCGAATTCCCTAATACCTCAACCGATTTCGAGAATTTCACATTTTTCTCTGTCTTCATCATTGTTGCTTCACCATCTAAACAATAGATGTTCTTCTTATACATCATCCCTTGTAGAATCAAGTTTCTTCCTTTATACACCTTGCAACTTCGCCCTCGTCCAATGAATCTGTACCCACGTGATGCCAACACACTCAAAGATAACACATTCTTTGATGCATCTGGTACATATCTCACATTGAGAGCTTTCTTGATCGTACCATCATAGAGTTTATGACGAACAGTTCCAACTCCTTGAACCTTCATCTTCTCATCATTCCCCACAACAATATTACCAAGATCTTCATCAGTGCATAAACTCTCAAACATTGTTTGATCTCTACATATATACATAGAAGCAGCAGAGTCCATCACCCATTCTGATTTATTCTTCACCGAACCAGGAACGGTATCCTCACTCGCCATCAAAAACTCTCCCTCATCGATCACAAGTGTAGAGTCCGCAACATCAACTTTGTTCTTTCCCTTCATCTGCTTAAAGGACTTCACATCTTCTTTAAAGCTTGGACAGAACATCTGCATATGACCCGTTTCACCACAATAATAGCACTCAACAGTGCTCATATCCCTCTTACTCGGCCAAGATTTACTTCTTCCTTGCAGGTCATTGCGGTTGCGACTCCTTCTTTCAGCACTTTGGACAGCTAAAACTGCCTCACCACTTTGAGAAACAACATCCTTTGTCATCCTCTCATTATCTCTTAACGCCTTTAACACATCATCAAGCGTAAGAGTTGTTCTCCCTACTAAAAGCGTTTGCTTAAAATACTTGAAAGACTTCGGCAACGATGACACAGAGCTTGTTCCTCGTCTTTCATCGGTTCATCAACATTAGCCAGATGACATACTAGCTGATTAAAACAACTAATGTGATCATGGAGACTACTTTCTTCATCCAGTTTTAAAGAGTACAACTCCATCTTCAAATTAAGTCGGTTGGTCAACGACTTCGAAACGTATATTCTTGCTAACTTGTCCCATATCTCCTTCGGTATCGACTCCTTCAACACGTTATATCTCACATCGGGTACAAGTGCCAACCTGATTGTACTCACCGCTCTCTTCTGGATCTTCGCCCAATCTGTATCACTCATCTCTTTTGGCTTTGCCTTCTCCAAGGCACCATCAAGTCCTTATTGAATTAACACATCCTGATGGTTAATTGCCACATAGTGAAATCCTCTTTCCATCATACTTGGGTGCATCAATCCTCAACGACTTTAGATCTTCCATCAAGCCAAGAAAAGATCAACTCACGACCAACTATCCACGCACAAACAGTCAACTTCGGACACCAGAAATCACACCATCCCGAACCCAAAATCCGATCTCCACCGTTCAGATTTTATATATTGATGTAACAAATCTACTTTCCGAAAATCAGGACGATCCGACCACGGATGACTTGCCAATCGTCAATTCTTCAACAGTTACGCATACTAGAAAATTCCGGCGAATTTTCGTAATTACTTCGTGATTGCCTTCTCTTTAACGCCGAATCTACTCCTCGAACCCAAGCTCTTGATACCATTTTGTTAGGATCGCATCCACTATAGATCAGCGTTAATCAAACACAATAACAAACATGAAAGTAAAAACACAACAATTTAACGTGGAAACCCCTCAAGGGAGGGTAAAACCACAAATTCATTATGAATGTATTACAAGATTGGAGTCGCTCCCTCACTCAACACTCTTGAATATAATCACCTCACCTTGATTACAAAATCTCTCTCTTGTGTATCGCACACAACTCTCTAACTTTTTCAATACTTCAAAACCCCTACAAATATCTATATTTATAGACACCACAAATATTCTAATTCTATTTGTGACAATTACCATCTTTTCTCATCTTGAATAGAAATCTTCCACAATTCTTATCTCTACCAGAATAAGACTTTCCTCAATTATCACAAATTAGAATACTGCTCATAATAGGATTCTTAACTTATTTAGGAATTCGGGCGGATCCCAACAAGCAGGATGTCTTAGAAATTTAGGGTTTAAACCAGAGTTCTACTTTGCTCCACCCTGAAAACTGATTATAGGCTAATCGGGAATATATTAAATTAGGCTGAAATAGATAAAAATCGATGTATAAAGGTTCTAGATAGATTTTTGTTGGGAGCATAAATATTTAATATTCTAATTACTCTAGATCAAACACCACTTTTATTATTCTGTAAGAAAAATATTAAAAAATTTAAAAATTGTTCCAAAAATTTTCCCAAGAATTTATCTACTTTATAACCTTTTAATTAAAGTGATAAGACCCTGAATATATACATTATATCCTATATATAATTGGTATAAAAGAGTTTAGGTGGTATGGTCGGCAGGGATAACATAGTAAATTACTAATATATCATATATATAATTGGTATAAGGGAGTTATTGTAACACCCCATCTATATTTAAATAATGGGCTACTTAATAAACCATAAACCTGTATACATAGGACCAAAATCTCTAAAATAATAATTAAACAGTCTAAATAATTTTAGAAGTCCATAATCGTAATCAGTAAAATAGCTTAGAGACAACTTAACTAGATGTTTAGCAATGCTTAATTTTATTAAGTAGAACATACTGTCACAACCATAGTATGTTCTTGTAACCAATTAGTTTACTATCATAAATTGATTGTATATCTTGGAAGAAGTTCATTCATTTGTTCAAGCCTCAAGGAGTACATCAGGTCGACAGCAAGAATAAAAGTTACTGTCATGTCATTGACAGTAAGGTTACAAGAAGACAACATGTTGCAAGTCATGACAACATATCCACTCTGATAGCAACATTGGCGGAAACCTGGAGACAACAACATTCTTCTATCCTGACAGCAAGTTTGGAACTCCTGACAGCAACATTGGCGGGGATTTCTTACTGTCATCAAAAGAACATTCTTGTGACAGCAAACTTGGCAGTTCAGGTCACTGTCTCAAAGGGATTCATTTTAATTGGGGATCTGCCCAGTCAAACATGTGACAGATTAGATGTTCAAGAAATAGGCGTGCTGCAGTATCCCAATATTGTATCAAACCTGCAAAGACTATGACAGAAGTTTGAGAGATAACAAGACAAAGCTTACCAATTCGAGAGTATGACAAATCAACATCCACTGGGATTGTGTTTGCTTAATTTAGAATGTATCTAGATTGCTTTTTATGTACTGATAACTCTGATTGTATGGCAATTTTGGAAAGTCACATGGGTATGCAAGTTGTAAGGAGCTGCCACAAGAAAATGACAGCAGCTCCACAAACCCGTGATGAAAGAGATAGAAGTAAGATACATAGACTATCTCTCATTCTAAGTCTTGAAGATCTGAAGAAATCGAAGCTTGTGAAAAACCCATTTTTCTCAAGGTTGTAGCAACACTTTGCAAAATAAATAAAATATTTATTTTGTGAGAATACCTTGAGTAAACTACTTACGTTTTCATTTCTTCTATTAATTAATCTTAATCTTTGTTTTAGTTGTTGAAACAGATATTGTAATTTATCAGTATTGCATTCAACCCCCCTCCCCTTCTGCAATACTCAGGGACCAACAACTGGTATCAGAGCAACAGATTGACATACAAATCTGAGATCATGACGAGTGCGAGAAGTCAAGTAGTATCAAGATTCCAACCTTTGATAAAGAGAACTACAACATATGGAAGAGAAAGATCTGGTTGTTTATCAAAGCTGCAAATCCACTATACATGGGAATCCTCGATAATGGTCCCTTTGTTCCTCAGAAGGAAATTCAAGCCTCGACGGTGAATGGTGTCGTTGTTGTAGCACACTAGGTCGCCAAGAAACCTTCAGAATTTATAGAAGCAGAAAAAGAAAAGGTAGCTCTGGATGATTATGTGCAACTCATCTTGCTTGATTCTCTCACCTTGGACAAAGCCATGTGTGGGAACGTCATTGGATGCACATCAGCCAAAGAGATGTGGAACAAAATCGAACTGCTCTGCGAAGGAAGTGAAGAGGTTAGAGAAAATCAAAGAAAAATTCTTGTATCTCAATATGAAGCCTTCATGGAAAAACCTGGTGAAGAACTAACATAAATGTTTGAAAGGTTCAGCAAACTTCTAGCTGAACTACAGATTCATGGTAAGTTCTATGAAAAGAAAGAAATCAATGTTAAGTTCTTGCTCACTCTTCCTAAGCATCTTGAATACAGAGTTATAGCAATCAGAGAAGGAAGATACATGAACAATGTTTCTCTTGAAACATTATATGGTGTGCTCAAGTCATATGAACTTGGAACTCTTTCAGAAAAGAACCATACAAAGTAGATCAAAAGGCAAAATGGCAAATATGTCTGGTGCTCTTGTAGCTCATGAGCCAAAGATCACCCAACCAAGTGAAGCAATGCAAATCACACAACCAACTCAAGTGTCATCTCTAAAGATTGAAGAGGTGGTGGATGATGAGGAGAAGTTGGTGCTGCAACTTAATGATGTTGAAGATGAAGACTTCTACACTGTAGAAGAGATGGAAAGTATGGACAATCCAACCATGGCTTATATGGCTAAGAAATTCAGGAACATAAGATTCAAAAGAGATAAGCCATACAATCCTCAGGGTCAAACATCTAAGTTCAGCAAAGGGAACTCATCTAAGGCTGCTGGTGGTGCCACAAGAGGCGGATACAAGACAGGGATGGTGGATAAATCAAAGTTTAGATGCTACAACTGCAATGAACCTAGTCATTTTGCTATAGAATGCAGAAGGCCAAAACAAAGCCAGAAAATGGACAAAGGATCTAGTGGACAGTTCAAGAAAGGACAAGGAAGAGCCTATGTGGCTGAAGGAAAATGTTGGGATGAATCTGATGATGAAGAAGAGGAGGAGTATGTGAACTTAGCCCTCATGGCTAAATCTGATGATGTTTCATCAAGCTCCTCAAGTCAGGTACCATCACTTATTTTACTTGATATGTCTAAAGATGAATATAAGCAAACTATTGAAGAATTGAGTGTTGAAATGTTTAACATCCATACCAGTTTAACTGTTGTAAATGAAGAAATTACTAGGCTAGTTAAACTGAATGAAACACTCAAATCTAAAAATGAAATGCTTTTGCTTAAGACCACTCCATTAGATTCCTTAGCTCAAGAAAATGCTAGACTTAAAAATGACATAGTCTGTGCTAAGGAGATAGATGAGTTTCTGAGAAATGAGATCACTGAAAATGAAATCAAGCTTAAGGCTTTCAGGAACTCATCTAAGCTAATTCAGGATTACAATGAGAAACACACTGAGAATCAGAAAGTTGGAGTAGGTTTTGTTTATGGTAGAAGACCTGGAAAGGAAACTGTGGATCATGATTATTCAAATGGTATTACTGTCAAACCTCACATCCTCAAAAAGGTTCACAAACCAATTTTCAAGAATGCGGAAATTGAGTTTGATGAGGAGACCATGTTCATCAAGCAACAACTCCTTGATGAATATGAGAGTGTTGACAACACAAACTGTTAAGACTTTTGGGCCTACTAATGTCAGTAAAAAGGTAACATTTACTAAGAAGAAGACAAGGTCTAATTCTAAAACTGAGTGGGTGATAAAAGAAGTCAAACATGAGATTTCTGATGTTGATGTTAATGTTAAAGATGATGAAAACTCATGTGTTACTAAATCTGAAGGACCCAACAAGATTTGGGTACCAAATGCAACCTGAATACAATTTGTTTTGCAGGGCAAGAATAAAAAACAGGTTATGTGGATCATTGACAGTGGATGCTCAAGACACATGACAGGTGATAAAGCCCTGCTATCACATTTTGTTGAAAAAGCTGGCCCAATCATAACTTTTGGAGACAACAGCAAAGGTTACACTGTGGGATATGGATGTCTGGAAATTGGAAATGTTGTCATCAATGATATTGCTCTTGTTGATAAATTAAAGCACAATCTACTCAGTGTTAGCCAATTCAGTGACAAAGGATTTAAGGTTGATTTTGATATGATGGTTTGCAACATCTATCACAAGAAAGATGGAAGTCTTTCTCTTAAAGGAGTGAGGAAAGGAAGCTTGTTTGTTGCTAATCTAAGTTCAACAAAGAAGGACAAAATCTACTGTTTCTACAGTAAAGCTATTGTTGGTGACAACATGCCTTGGCATAGGAAACTCTCTCATCTCAACTTCAAAACTATGAATATGCTAATGAAGAAAGAGCTTGTAAGAGGACTACCTCAACAGGAATTCTGTCAAGAAGGACTGTGTGAGGATTGTCAAATGGGAAAATTGAGAAGAGCTGTGCACATGACAAAGCAATCAAACACCAATACTGAATCAGTCAAGCTGATTCACATGGATCTTTTTAGCCCAGTAAATGTTCCATCCTTAGCCAAAAAGAGATATGCATTGGTCATGGTGGATGACTACTCTAGGTACACTTGGGTAAAGTTTCTAGAGTCAAAAGATGAAGTTGCTCAAGAAATCATTGATCACATAAGAGTTCTGGATAGAACTCCAAATGCCAAAGTTCAAATCTTAAGAAGTGACAATGGTACTGAGTTCATAAATGCACCACTTGGAAATTTCTGCAAAGATGAAGGCATTGTACAACAATTCTCTGCTGCCAGAACACCACATCAGAATGGAGTTGTGGAAATGAAGAACATGACCCTCATTGAAGCTGCTAGAACTATGTTACATGATGCAAAATTACCAACATATTTTTGGGCAGAGACAATCAACACAGCTTGTTACACACAGAACATAACCTTAATCAAAAAGACTCATGGAAGAACCCCTTACTATTTGTTGACTGAGAAGAAACCCACTTTCAAATACTTTCATGTATTTGGAAGTAAGTGCTTCATGATGAAGGACAACCATGAAAAGAAAAGAAAGTTTGATACTAAAGCTTATGAAGGCATTTTCATGGGATATGGGATAGAAAGGACAACTTACAGAGTCTATGTCATAGAACACATGATCATTGAAGAAAGTGTGAATGTCACATTTGATGAAACCAAGTTTCCAGGGCTGCATGAAGCTGGCCAAATGTAGACCTTTAGTTTTGAAAATCAAGGATACTTGGAAGAAGAAGAAATTATTGATGAAGAGCCCAGTTATACTCAAACTGTTGATCTTGAGAAAGATGTTGTCAATACTAATGATGTTAATCAAACTCCAGCACAGTCACGGACCATTTCAACTAATCTTCAAAATGATGGTAACTTTGGAGATAATGAAGAGCATGGTGGAGACAACTGCACTGGTGAAGATTCAATTCCTCAAACTGGAGCTGATCTATCAGATCAAAACAGAAGCTTGCCCAGAACCACAAAATGGAACAATGATCACACTAATGATCTAATCATTGGTAATCCTTCCTCTGGGGTAAGAACAAGGAATAATGTCTCTGCTGACAACATGTTCTCATATTTTCTGTCTCAAATAGAACCAAAAACAACTGATGAAGCATTGTTGGATTCTGATTGGGTGATTGTCATGCAAGAAGAACTCTATTCTACAAGCATCATGGCAAAGACATCATTCTGGTTCAAATCTATGTTGATGACATTATTTTTGGATCTACAAATAAAAAACTGTGTGAAAAGTTTTCATCTCTAATGAGGAACAAATATGAGATGAGCATGATGGGAGAACTGTCATTCTTCCTCGGTCTACAAATTCTTCAACAAGATGATGGAATCTTCATATGCCAAGCCAAATATATCAAAGAACTACTCAAAAAGTTCAAATTAGAAGATTCATCACCTACCAAAACTCACATCTCCACATCAACCAATCTGGATCTTGATCCCAAAGGAAAGAAAATGGACTCTAGTGCTTACAGAGGCATGGTAGGATCTCTCCTCTACTTAACTGCTAGCAGACCAGACATAATGTTTGCTACATGTCTCTGTGCAAGATTTCAAGCTGATCCAAAAGAGTCACACTTGATTGCTATCAAGAGGATTTTTAGATATCTAAAAGGCACTCCTAATCTAGGCCTTTGGTATCCTAAAAATACTGGATTTGATCTAGTTGGGTATTCTGATTCAGACTATGCTGGATGTAAAATTGACAGAAAAAGTACAATAGGTAGCTGTCAATTTCTTGGTGGAAGATTGGTATCATGGTTTAGCAAGAAACAACATTCAGTCTCCACATCAACTGCAGAAACTGAATACATTGCAGCTGGAAGTTGCTGTGCATAAATTCTATGGATGAAAAATCAGCTTTTGGATTATGGTCTAGTGTTAAACAACATTCCTATCTTCTGTGACAACACTAGTGTCATAGCCATCTCAGACAACCCTGTTCAATACTCTAGGACAAAGCATATTGATATCAGACATCATTTCATAAGAGAGCATGTTGAACGAGGAACTGTGAAACTGATCTATGTCCCTACAGAAAAGCAACTTACAGATATCTTCACCAAACCATTGGATGAAGCCACCTTTAACCGGTTGGTAATTGAATTGGGAATGCTCAATCTGGTATGTTAACTTACTAGTTTTACATTTTCATATTCTCAATGCAGCTTGTGACAATAGCTTCTGAGTTGCTGTCATGAGAAGTTACTGTCTACATAGTCACTATTCACTTTTGACAGCATGTTTGATTTAACTATGCTAACTTGAATTTTGTGCTAGTCTTAATTTTGATAGTTAGACTTTGTGTGACATTTACTTGGTTAACTTCAAAATTTGAGAGAAATTGGTCAAGGAAATTGAACTAATTGGTTATATGTGTTTTAATTGTTGAATTAGTGGGGGATATAACCTTTAATTGCAATCTGTGGTAGTTGTATAGGTATTCCAAACTGTTGACCATTTACCCTACCTTTCACTTAGTATGCCTATAAATTGAACCTTAGGCCATATTAGTTTCACATTCAGAAAAGGTAAAATGGAAAACAAAGTAGGAATAGAGTACGAGCCTAAGATATGGTGTGAACCCTCACAAGAAGAAGAAGTTCAATCAGAAGCTCTAGGATTAGTTAATGAAATCATTAATCAAAAATTGTAATTCTTAATTGTTAATGAAACTTATCCTATTTTCTTCTATGACTCTTTATCTGTGTGGTATATGTTTGCATTGATTGACTGATCATTCTACTGAGCATGAAAACAAATCCTTGATTAAATTGAATATGTGTAACTGGTGACTCTTAGGTTAAGTAAATTAATGAAAAGATCTATTAAAATTCTCGACAGGTATTGTTTTCCACAAGGGTTACTGTCGTCAAGAAAAGTAATTGTCACAGTATGCCATGACAGTTAGTTTCTTGACAACAATGAAACACATTCTGTCAAGAGTTTATAAAAGATACTGTCATTAAGGTACTTAACGATGACAGTAAGTTTTCGCGATAATGTTACTATCAAGCAAAACCTACTGTCATCACACCAAAAGTTACTGACAGATTTGTTTCAGCGCACATGTTATTGTCAAAAGTAGTGGACCGTTACAGGTGTAAATTCAACCTCCATGTAGACAGAGAATAAAGAGAATAACCCACGTGATGGAGTTACTAGGTTAAGACACGATTTCACTTTTCCCCTTTTTCAGTAAATCGTTTGAGCTTCCCTCTTTATTCATCAGTCAATCAAACAAACCCAAAGCAAACACAACACTCTTCACTACTCAAACAACTTACTCACCTTCTTTCTTAACTCAATTAGCAAAAATGGCCCCTAAGCAATCAATCTCTCAAACTAACTTTGCTGGCATTTACTCATCCAATGATGCTGGTGAGGACTTCAAAGGGCTTGTCTCATTCATGAACAAGTCCTATCTTGGAAATGCCATTACCTTAACCCCTGTTCTAGATCTAGACATGATTGAGAAATTCTGGGAGTCAGCTATTGCTCAAGGCGATGGTGACAATGCAACCATCAAATTCAAAATCAAAGACAACAGTTACACTCTCACCATCCAAGGCATCAATGCAGCCTTGGGTATTGTGCTTGAAAAAGGAGAAACCTACACGGAACTAGCAGATGATGAAACCTTGAAGAAATTCTTCTTGAAAATTGGGTATTCAGGACCCATTCTCGAAGAGGTTACAACAAAGTGGTACCCATCTGGTGAAATGGACAGGAAGTACTTAAGGAAAGAATGGAGCATGATTCTTGATGCAATGATGAAGGTGTTCTCCACAAAGATCACTGGTTGGAATGGTATACCCACCTACATCAAGAAACTCACTCACTCTCTTGTCCATGGTTACAAGGTGGATGTTGGAAAGCTAATCATGGCACACCTCAAAGCTGCCATAGGTAAAAAGATCTCTATCTATCCTCGCTTTCTAATGTTGTGTATTAATTATTTGTGTGGTGTTGATGAAAATGCTCATCGCTCAGAGGACTGCAATGTTTTAAAAAGGAACACACACTCAATTCTCACTTCACAAAATTTGAATGCACTTATTCCACTTTGCTTCACACAACAAATGGTTGATCAAGTGCCTAACCTTGATTTCCCATTACCCACTGGGTATGCTACTTTCTCTCTCCAGGATAAGGCTGACTTAGACCCAAATTCAGCTAACCCACATTCTATACCATACACTCAACCTAGGTTCTCTAGACTACCCAAAGTACAGAGACAAGCCTTACAAGAATCCAATAAAAGACCTTTGGAAACTGGTGTTGGAGGTAGTACTGAGAGTAATGAGGGAGTTACTGCACCTAGTGCAGCAAATAAGGATGGTAGTCAAACTGAACCCACAGTGGTTCCTCTTGAGCCTAAGAAGCAGAGAGCTAAGAGGGTCAAAACCACTGTCAGCCACCCTGTAGTCTCCCAAAAGACTATAGAGGAAAATCGGGCATCAAACACCTCCTTAGATGTTCCTTCTCAACAAGGGACTTCTATTGAAACTGGTCTGTCTCCCAAGGCACCCTGTAAAGAGTCTGCACAACCTCATGATTCACCTCATAAGGAGCCTACACTTGCAGAAACACACAAGGAGTTAGGGCACAATGAGGATTTAATCTCTACCATTGATGCTTCACAAGTTCACCCTGTGAAGCAGCCAAAATTCTCTTCTCCACATTCAACTTCTTCCTTCCCTACTTCATCTATTGTTTCTTCTCCACAACCTAGAGAGAGGGACAGTCCCATCCCTTCAGGTTTTGATCATCCATCTCCTATCATGGATGAGCCCCCATCTAGTGGTCCACAAGAACCCATTTCCCAAAGTGAGATGGAAACCACCCCTTCAAACACTGAGCTAGAACAAGGTGCAACTCTTCCGGAAATTGAAACAACCAGTACCTTGTTTAATCTCCAAGGAGCATCTTACCTTCGGGAAGTTGCTATCACAGCCTCAACTGCTGTCAAAGACACTATCAATGTTGCTGTCACGGCCAAACCTGCTATCAAAGATGAAGTCAAAGTTACTGTCACCCCTTCTATTGACTGTAACATTTTTGGAAAAGATGTTGTCACCTCTACACAGCCTACTCATGATGACGTTCTTATTGAAGATGCCTCTGATGATGATGTGCCACTATCTCATTTTATAAAGGTACACTCTACACCTTCTTTTTCAATGCATGTCAGTACTGTTCATACCCATGCATCTAGGATGAGTGAGGGAGAGAAAAAGAAAAGAGAGATAAAAGAAAAGAGAAGTGAGTCAAAAAATGAGAGGCAACCAAATGAGCTGGCAAAAGGAGAGGGACTTGAGCATGTCCAGAGTGAAATTGAGGGAGCCCACACAAATCAGGCAATAGGCCTTGAGAGTTCAACAGTGAGGAGTGATGAGATCACTCAGAAAACAATGAGAGTGTGAGAAACCCCTCAGCCTCCTTGCCCCATTCTCTTCCTTCACCTCCAAAAAGGTTAAGAACTGCTGGCCCCTCTACTCAAACTGCCCTTGGGTTGGAAGCCCTTGAAAAAATATGTATGTCTATGGAAGCTAAACTTGACAGTCTGTCTCACTTGGTGGCTACTGGATTTGCTGGCATCCAACAGTCAATTCAGTCTTTATCTACTAAGCTTGATGCTACCAACTTACCCAAGGGGGAGAAAAGGGTAAGATCAGAATCATTCAAGGAGCAAGGTGGAGCAAAGGGAGTGTCTGTATCACAGGGGGAGTCAGGAAGTAAGGGGGAGCAAATTGCAGGTCAACAAGCAAGTGGAGCTCCTAATCTATTTGAGCATGAAATTGATGGAGAGAAAGTGTTGATGTCTAAAGAAGCATTGGAGGAAATGCAAGGGAAACAGAAATCTAAAAGACCAATACTTCCTCCTGTGTCAATAAGAGAGCCAACTCCTCAAACTCAGGAAACTGCATATCAAAGGCTGAAAGGTATATGCTATAGCCTATTTGTAATTCGAGGATTCTACTCAACTTAAACTAGAATGTAATAAGTAAATATTAGATTAATTATCATAGTCATAGGAATCTCAGAAGATCATATCTGTCAGAAGAATACAGATTAAAGTCATCTACAGATTTGAAGAAATACTACATTGAAAGAAGTTCAATTATTTGATCAAGCCTCAGTGAAGTCTTCAAAGAAGTGGATTTATTAAAGTGACAGAGGTTTCAGATTTGTGATAGCAAGGTACAGGTTACATAGGTTTATTCAAAGCTAAAGAAAAGAAGCCACAACTTTAAATGTTTTAAAGATGAAGAATTATCATTGAAGTCAGTTATTCATGAAACCAGACAGTGCATCAAATGACGACATCAATCAGTGGAATTAAATCATCTATATTCAGTGGTCTTCAGAAGAGAGAGGGATACTATGTTTTTAAGTTATCTTCTTTTAATTTGTTAATCAATTTAATTAATAAATTAATTCTCTTAGAATTAATTTATTTATTAAATTAATTAATCAATTAATTTGGTTGTTTAAATTATTTATTAACTTAATTCTAGAAAAGAATTAAGTTAATTTACAATTTAATCTAACTAAATTACATAATAGAAATTATCTTAAAAACTAAGTATGACCTGTTTTATTAAAAAGCAAAAACTCGGTATGACCTTTTAATAAACTCGGTATGACCTGCTCTGAAAAGATGCCAGGTTCTACCGAATTATTTCAGGTCATACAAGTTACTTTTCAGGTTATACTTCAGGTCATACAAGTTGCTTTTGGAGGTTCTACCGAATAGTTGTTAGAATTACTCCAGGTCATACCGGACAATTTCTGAAGGTTCTATTGCTGGAGCAGGTTCTACCGAGCTTTATACCTCAGGTCATACAAGTGTTTTGATTGTTTGATTAAATCATTTTGATTTAATTAAAAGGTCATACAGGTTTAATTAAATTGTATATGACCCGAGGCAGTGCAGAAAGAAAACAAAACAATATATCACACAGAATATCAAAGCAGCAGAAAACTTTCTCTCTCAAGAACAAGAAAAGCTTTTGATCTAATTTCTTCTCAAGTAATTAATTCTAGTTTGTATTGTTAAATCCAAACCACTAGAAGTTGATTACTTGTATTGCTTTGATTATCTAGCGGATTTATATCCCTAGAATTTATCTCGAACATTGCTTTTAGCATTCGATCTTTTTATTACAAATATTAGAAAAGTTCATGTCGAATTTATTCTAAATTTGTATTAATTTGTTTGAGATAAATAATTTGTAATCCGTACTGTATTTGCAACACCCTTCAAGTTTAATATAGTTTATATTTAACTTGAATCTTGTTTCATTTATATTCCGCATTAATTTGTTCTTAATTGTTAAATTATTCAAAGGACAAATTCGATAAAACGGTATAGTTTGTATTCAACCCCCCTTCTACAAACTTATCAGGACCTAACAATTGGCATCAGAGCCTTTTGATTGATATACAAATCAAAGATCCAATTGTTTGAGATTTTTTTTAACTCTGAAATTTTTATTTTTGTAAAAATCTCAAAAGATGTCTACTACACAGAAAGTTGGTACTGTCAAAATCCCAATGTTCAGCAAGGAGCATTATCCTATGTGGAAGAAGAAAATGCTCCTATTTCTTAAGGTTGCAAATCCTAAATACATTGGTGTGCTGAAGAATGGTCCCAAAGTCCCTATGATTATTGAGGGAGAATTGATTGAGAATAATGTTGTTACTAGGGCTGCTAGGATGATCCCTAAAGATCCCAAGGATTACACTCCTGATGAGAAAGAGGATGTTACCTTGGATTCCTGTCTACAGTTGATCCTTATTGAGTGTCTTGATGCTGTCATGAATAATCATGTCCTAAACTGTGAAACTGCCAAACACATTTGGGAAACCATAGAAATAATCAATGAGGGGATAGAGGAAGTTAGGGAGAATAAGCTGGAAATTCTCACCACTCAATATGAGCATTTCAGATCAAACCCTGGTGAAGGTATCTCTGATGTTTTTGAGAGATACAACAAATTAATCAATGATCTGAATCTCAATGGGAAGCGCTACACTATCAAGGAAATTAACAAGAAGTTCCTACTTACACTTCCACGTCATTTGGAGCACAGAATATCTGTCATTAGAGAAGCAAGAGATCTGGGAGAGATTGCTTTGGAAAGACTGTATGGTGTTCTGAAGACCTATGAGCTGGAGCAGATTCAACAGGATGAGTTATATGGAACTGGGAGGATAGTTAGCCCTTCTACTGCATTGACTGCTGAAGTCCCACAGAAACTGGAAGTGAAGTCTGTTCATCCTTCCAGTTCTAACATGAATGTTATTGATGCTGAATATGGTTTAACATCCGTAGATCAATCTGGTGGTGACTTCTATTCTTTAGAGGAACTTGACCAGCTGGAGGATGGTGATTTGGCTTTGATAGTCAGGAATTTTGGGAAGTTTAGATTCAAGAGGAATCCCAATCTTAAGTTCAGGCCCAGGTTTCAGAGAGGTGGTTCCTCATCTTCAAGTGGCACAAGGGGTGGCTACAAAACTGGAACTGTGGAAAGGAGCACAATCAGATGCTACAATTACAATGAGTTGGGTCACTTTGCTACTGAATGCAGAAAGCCAAAGCAAGTGACTAGAAACACATTTGATTCTAGCAAGAAGAACAAGATTGGGAAAGCCTATGTTGCTGAAGGTAAGAGTTGGGATGACACTGACAGTGATGAAGAAGTAGGTGAGATTGGGAACCTTGCTTTAGTGGCTAATGAGGCAAGCACTTCATCCAGATACATGTCAGAGGTAACATTTACTGATACTGAAATGATTCGTCATCTTGGTGATACTTTAAGTTGTGCTCGCACTGAAAATGATAGAATAATTCTTTTAAACACAAATCTTGAAAAGGAAATAAAAGAATTAAAACTAGTGCATATTAATCAAGATGAACTTACTAAAAATGTAGCAGTTCTTGTGAATAGGGTTAAATTGTATCAACAACTGGAAACCATTCTCAAAGATCAGATTAGTGAGCTTAAGACCAAAGCTAATGCCTAATACAACTCTTGTACGATGGCTAAAGAGATTCTTAATAAACAAGCTATTGGTAATCATGTCAGTATAGGTTATGATTATAATGAGGCCATTGGATTGCTTGGAATTAATTCCCCTTGTAGAGTCAGAACTGAAGGAAGGG
Source organism: Heracleum sosnowskyi (assembly GCA_030848705.1). NCBI lineage: Eukaryota > Viridiplantae > Streptophyta > Magnoliopsida > Apiales > Apiaceae > Heracleum > Heracleum sosnowskyi. The sequence continues at coordinate 49,279,986 of CM061243.1, read as the reverse complement.
GTGTTCCATATGTGCTTAAGGGTATTGAAACACCCTTCTGTAAGGAGTCCGAGGCAGATCCTTTGAATGAATACTCTATCATTATTGCTGAGGAGATTCGTGAAGAAGATATTGCTTTGGAAGTTGAACAGTCCAAAACGTGTATATCTGATATTCCAGTCAAAGTTGCTACAACTGAAAAGACTAAATCAGATATCCATAAGTTGGATCAAAACAACTGTAGAAATAACATGCCTGTTGTTAATTCTTCTCATAAAGCATGTGGTGTGATTAATTGCATGTCTTGTGCTTTCAATGTTATGTATGCTTATTTTAATAAAAAGCATGTATCTAGTGATAAGACTGCTCCACGTCAACATGTTAATAATAAGAAGCATGTTAAAGCTAAGACTACTAATCCTCCTAAGACTAGAGTGGATTCATTTATCCCTAAGCCTACTCAGAAATGTGTTAAGGCTGGCTATAAATGGAAACGCTCTTTTGTGAAAGAGGTTGAATTAGTTGTAGTTAAAAATGTTGTTTTGCCTGACAAAGGCCAGTTCTTTAAGTATGCCGGACCCAATCAAGTTTGGGTTCCGAGGAAGGACTAATCAATTTGATATTGCAGGGAGTTAAACAGGTAAACCGTGTTATGTGGATTCTTGACAGTGGTTGTTCAAGGCATATGACCGGAGATAGAGCCCTGCTATCAGATTTGGTTATGAAAGCTGGCCCAGTAGTTACCTTTGGAGATAACAGCAAGGGTATTACGAAAGGATATGGCTGTTTGAAGTACGGAAATGTTATCATTGAAGATGTATCATTTGTGGAAGGTCTGAGATTCAATCTTCTCAGCATCAGTCATTTCTGTGATAGAGGATATGCTGTTTCCTTTGAAAGAGACAAATGTCAGATCCTTCACAAGAAGAATGGAAAGCCTACTCTTCAAGGAGTAAGGAAAGGTGACTTGTTCATAGCTGATCTGCACTCTGGATCTCAAGATGAAGTTAATTGTTTTTATGCTAAAGCTTCATCAGATGAAAGTTGGCTATGGCACAAGAAGATGTCTCACCTTAACTTCAAAACCATGAACTCTTTAGTCAAGAGGGAATTGGTTAGAGGTTTGCCTCAGATGGAATTTACACAGGAAGGACTGTGTGAGGCATGTCAGAAAGGAAAGTCAAAGAAAGCTTCTCACAAGGGCACTGACACATCATCAATAACTGAACCCCTTCAGCTACTGCACATGGATTTGTTTGGTCCAGTTAATGTGATGTCTATGTCAAAGAAACAATATGCACTTGTGATTGTTGATGACTTTTCAAAATATACATGGGTTTTATTTCTACATTCCAAGGATGAGACCCCACACCTGGTGATTGACCATATAAAGTTGATTGAGCTGGATTCTAGATTCCCTGTTAGAGCCATAAGGTCAGATAATGGTACTGAATTCAAGAATGCAATTCTAAATGACTTTTGTGCTGATAAAGGAATAACAAGACAGTATTCTGCCCCTAGAACTCCTCAACAAAATGGAGTAGTGGAAAGAAAGAATCGTACATTGATTGAAGCTGCTAGGACTATGTTAAGTGAGTCCAAACTTCCAACGTACTTTTGGGCTGAAGCAGCGAATACAGCTTGTTATACTCATAATCGAACTTTAATCAACAAGGACTTAATGAAGACTCCGTATGAGATCATGAACAACAAGAAACCAACTGTCAAGTACTTTCATGTATTTGGAGCAAAATGCTTTGTGCTTATAGATGACAATGTGAAACGTGGCAAGTTTGATGCAAAGGCACAAGAAGCTATTTTTGTTGGTTATTCCAGAAGATATTACAGGGTCTACTTGGTTGGCAGTCACACGGTAAAGGAAAGTGTCAATGTTACTTTTGATGACAATAAGTTCCCTAATATCCAAAAAGAAGACTCATCTAAGAAACTGAAGTTTGATAACTTGCCAGACTCAGATTCAGATGATGAAGACCCACCTGAGAATGTTGCTGGTAATGACAATAATAATGATGATAATAATCCTGGTGGTGGTGGTGGAAACATTGGTAACACTGGAGATACCACTAACACTGGAGAAGAATCATCAAGGCAAACAAGCAACAACTCAGGGGGAGAAAATGAAGGATCAACTAGTCACTCACAACATCATAGTGAATTTCAAGGCGAATCATCAAGATCAAATCTTCCAAGACAGACTGTATGGAATAGAGCTCATCCTTTTGAGATGATCATTGGTGATCCAGATGTTGGAGTTAAAACTAGAAGTGCAACTCAGAATGAATGTCATTATTCAGCATTTCTATCTGAAATGGAGCCAAAGAAAACTGAGGAAGCACTGACTGATCCAGATTGGGTGATTGCTATGCAAGATGAACTCAATCAGTTTGAACAACAGCAAGTCTGGAAGCTGGTACCCAGGCCAAAGAACAAGAAAGTAGTTGGTACAAGATGGGTATACAGGAACAAGCTAGATGAGGATGGCATTGTCACAAGGAACAAGGCAAGACTGGTTGCACAAGGGTATTCACAAGCTAAAGGCATTGATTATGATGAAACCTATGCACCAGTGGCTAGACTTGAGGCCATCAGGATGTTCTTAGCATTTGCTGCTTATTCCAATTTTAAAGTCTATCAAATGGATGTTAAGAGTGCATTCCTGAATGGTGAGCTTGATGAAGAAGTTTATGTGGAACAGCCCCCTGGCTTTGAAAATCAGGAGCTGCTGGACTTTGTGTACTTTCTCTTCAAGGCTATCTATGGTCTCAAACAAGCCCCAAGAAAATGGTATGACACTCTCTCTGGTTTTCTTTTAGAAAATGGTTTTGTTAGAGGTATCATAGACAAAACTCTTTTTTCAAAGAAACACAAAGGTGATATGATATTAGTCCAAGTCTATGTGGATGACATCATATTTGGGTCTACTAATGATGATCTCTGTAAGAGATTTGCTAAGCTAATGCAGAGTAAGTTTGAAATGAGTATGATGGGTGAGCTGAAGTTCTTTCTTGGATTGCAATTAAGTCAAAGGTCAAATGGTATATTTATTTGTCAATCCAAGTATCTCAAAGAACTCCTCAAGAAATATCACATGGAGGATTCAGCATCAGCAAGGACTCCATCTTCAACATCAATCAAACTTGGAGCTTCTGACAATTCTATCAAGGTAGATGTTACAAGCTACAGAGGTATGATTGGCTCCTTACTCTATCTTACTTCTAGTAGACCAGATATTATGTATGCTACATGCTTGTGTGCAAGGTTCCAAGCAGACCCTAGAGATCTACATCTCGTTGCTGTGAAAAGAATCTTGAGATATCTTAAGGGTACACCTAATCTAGGTATCTGGTACCCTAAAGATTCTGATTTTAATCTTATTGGATATACAGATTCTGACTATGCAGGTAGTGTTGTTGATAGAAAGAGCACCTCTGGGAGTTGTCAATTCCCAGGAGGTAGGTTGATTTCCTGGTACAGCAAGAAACAACAAACAGTTTCCAATTCAACAGCTGAAGCTGAATATATTGCTGCTGGAAGCTGTTGTGCTCAGATCCTATGGATAAGGAATCAATTGAAGGACTATGGCTTTGTATTAAACAAGATCCCTATTTTATGTGATAATACAAGTGCCATAGCAATCTCCAACAACCCTGTGCATCACTCGAGAACAAAGCACATTGATATCAGGTATCACTTTATCAGAGAGCATGTTATGAATGGAACTGTGGAGTTACACTTTGTACCCACAGAAGAACAGACTGCAGATATTTTCACTAAATCTGTTGACGAATCCACATTTACCAGGTTAGTTGGTAAATTGGGTATGTTGAACAGTCTTAGTGATTGACAATGTCTCTGGTATGTTTGTTCTTATTCTAAACCATTTTCTCTTGTTGAAAATATTGTCAATCTATGTTCATTGTGTAAAGCTTGTTAATTTAAATATTCTGAATAATTTATTTTCTTTAAAAATAATTTTCTCATTTTTTTTAAATGGAGAAATTTATTTTTATTGAAAATTTATTTATTTAGAATCATTTAAGTTAGTTTCAGATTGTAAATATTGTTGTTTAAATTTTTATGCAAGTTTATATTATTTTTATGCACTTCTATATTATTCTGTATAGTTATTGCATGTAAATAGTTTCTTGTAAATAGTTTCCTGTAAATATTTTTTTTCTCTTATGTATATATTGTTTTAGTATGTATATATTGTTTTAGTATGTATATATATATTATTGTATTTTATTTTTATTTCTTATTATTTATTATCTTTTATTTTCTATTTGTCTTAGTTGTTTTTGTAAATATATTGTATATATTATTTCTGATCTAGCTCTTGCTTAGCTGGAAATTCAGTGCCAAATCCAATTCAGGTATTACTTTCTATCTCTCAATCCACTTCTTTTACTGTTGTTGAACCCAAGTGGTTGTTAGGGCTGACCAAGGGATTGTAGATCCACAATCTCTATCCCAGGTCTTAGAGCCAAACAATGAGTCTACAACTTAATTACTTGACCTCTCAGCCTGAACAGAAATCAATTGTTAAAAAAAGAAGTATTTTGATTGAAACAGTGAGTGATCCCACAGCTCTGCCTCCTCTAAAGAAATTCAATATATACTGAGGCATCTGTCAGCCCATCTGTATCCTCTCAATAGGATATGGACTTTGAAATGGCCAATGAACTGTTTCTAGAGACATTCTCTCAACAGGATGAATCTATTGAAATTCGCCATATGGCCATGGCACTTTGTACTGAGTCAAGCACACTCTCATTACTCACAATGGGAGAAAACAATTCCATTAGATGAAACTCAGGACAAAGTGAAAGCAGAGCACCTGCAACTGGTTACAGTGCCTACCATTGTTACGGTAGAAGTGCCTTCACAAGCATCTGAGGGAAAATTTGATTCTTTGCCAAATCAAATAGAATCATTTTCTCCCCTCCCAGAGTGAACACCTCTGGCTCCCAAAGGGATTTTCCACTCGCAGATTTATCTGGAGAAAGTGGAAGGCAACTTGGTCAGTCTATCACTGAAGCAATTCAGATTTCAAATCCAAGTGATTTGATAGACATGATTGAGGATCGGGATTTGCGAACTCCCATTGCACCATCACTGACCTCTCTTGAAGAGGCTAGGGTGAGTTTCAATGCAGGTACTGATCAAAAAGGAGCAAACAGACAGCTAATGTTGAGTGATAAGAGTCAAACACTGAGTGAAACACATGCACGTGAGATGAGTGATACACTTACAAGAGAAATTCAAGTGAGTGCACACATAGACACATACACTGCAATGTAGTTAGCTCACATAGCTGATCTACATGAACATCTATTCAAAACCCAGGCTGATAAAGAAATTTTGCAAGCACAAGTGGTTGAACGGTCTTCTTCTTCCACCTCTGTCAACAATCAGCTGGGACTACTCAAGGAAATCTTGAAGACAAAGTTACTTCCCAAGATCAACTCCATCAACTATCTCAACTCCTACTGGCTTCAGATACTCATAAAGTTAAATCTGTAGAGAATTCCTCAACTAAGGGGGAGAATTTTGGAGAAGCTAGGAAGAGGGAGCTGAAAAAGATATAAAAGGCAAATGAGGAGTTTCAGGGGAGTAAAGGTAAATTAGCTCTGTTTTGTAATTGTTTTATGTATAGAGCTTAGGTAAATCAAGACAGGTTCAATGTTATCATATGTTCAGTCTAGAGGAACATCTGTCTTGTATTTATCTTTACTGGTGAAATCTGGAAATGTCATATTTGATCTAGAACTTTCTAGTATTTACTTAGGCTTAAGAGTCTTATCTTTTTCTTGGTTTTAGTTGAGTGATCCTCTAGGTATTTGGTTGTTATTCTCTAACAAACAAATAGGGGGAGATTGAAAGGCATATGCTATAGCCTATTTGTAATTCGAGGATTCTACTCAACTTAAACTAGAATGTAATAAGTGAATATTAGATTAATTATCACAGTCATAGGAATCTCAGAAGATCATATCTGTCAGAAGAATACAGATTAAAGTCATCTACAGATTTGAAGAAATACTACATTGAAAGAAGTTCAATTATTTGATCAAGCCTCAGTGAAGTCTTCAAAGAAGTGGATTTATTAAAGTGACAGAGGTTTCAGATTTGTGATAGTAAGGTACAGGTTACATAGGTTTATTCAAAGCTAAAGAAAAGAAGCCACAGCTTTAAATGTTTTAAAGATGAAGAATTATCATTGAAGTCAGTTATTCATGAAACCAGACAGTGCATCGAATGACGACATCAATCAGTGGAATTAAATCATCTATATTCAGTGGTCTTCAGAAGAGAGAGGGATACTATGTTTTTAAGTTATCTTCTTTTAATTTGTTAATCAATTTAATTAATAAATTAATTCTCTTAGAATTAATTTATTTATTAAATTAATTAATCAATTAATTTGGTTGTTTAAATTATCTATTAACTTAATTCTAGAAAAGAATTAAGTTAATTTACAATTTAATCTAACTAAATTACATAATAGAAATTATCTTAAAAACTAAGTATGACCTGTTTTATTGAAAAGCAAAAACTCGGTATGACCTTTTAATAAACTCGGTATGACCTGCTCTGAAAAGATGCCAGGTTCTACCGAATTATTTCAGGTCATACAAGTTATTTTTCAGGTTATACTTCAGGTCATACAAGTTGCTTTTGGAGGTTCTACCGAATAGTTGTTAGAATTACTCCATGTCATACCGGACAATTTCTGAAGGTTCTATTGCTGGAGCAGGTTCTACCGAGCTTTATACCTCAGGTCATGCAAGTGTTTTGATTGTTTGATTAAATCATTTTGATTTAATTAAAAGGTCATACAGGTTTAATTAAATTGTATATGACCTGAGGCAGTGCAGAAAGAAAACAAAACAATATATCACACAGAATATCAAAGCAGCAGAAAACTTTCTCTCTCAAGAACAAGAAAAGCTTTTGATCTAATTTCTTCTCAAGCAATTAATTCTAGTTTGTATTGTTAAATCCAAACCACTAGAAGTTGATTACTTGTATTGCTTTGATTATCTAGCGGATTTATATCCCTAGAATTTATCTCGAACATTGCTTTTAGCATTCGATCTTTTTATTACAAATATTAGAAAAGTTCATGTAGAATTTATTCTAAATTTGTATTAATTTGTTTGAGATAAATACTTTGTAATCCGTACTGTATTTGCAACACCCTTCAAGTTTAATATAGTTTATATTTAACTTGAATCTTGTTTCATTTATATTCCGCATTAATTTGTTCTTAATTGTTAAATTATTCAAAGGACAAATTCGATAAAACGGTATAGTTTGTATTCAACCCCCATTCTACAAACTTATCAGGACCTAACAAAGGCTATGGAGAGAAAAGGAGGAACAGAACAAGCTGGAAAAAGGCAAAAGGAAGATGCCTGAATATTGTGGATCAAGAACTATATGGACTGAAGGAATTGAAATTGATCAAGAAGAAGCAAATGCTTTAATGGTGGATTATAGGGAGAGTACACTGCACAACAAGGATGAAGAGTTCAACAGGACAATTGAGGAGATAGTGAGGGAGCCAAGTGAAACCTTAACTAAAACCTCAACATTACTGATGAACAAAATTGTGAGTGTCTATGTGGAGATTAGTGAAGAGAAAAGATGGGTTATTGATGTGTATTTGGACACAGGTGTATCCATGTTCATCACTATGCAGCTATTACAAAACCTTACAATCAGAGTGTTAAATGTGATGAAATCCAAGATAAAAGCAAACCACACATCCTTCAATGAGATTCTACAGCTGAAAATCTAAAGCTTAATCTCAGAGACACTTTCGGAAGTGTACTTTAATCCATTCTGTGTCTACTACAGAGTAGTCACAAAGGCTGGTGCCAAAAAGTGTGGATATTTGAATCTAAAGGGCACATCAAGAATGGAGTCCAAGTCAATAATGAAGGTGCTAAATTAGATTCTCAACTCTAAAATCAACAAGGAGAGAATCAAAGCTGTCAAAGTAATTCATATCTTACGGGCAAAGAGAGATAAGAAGCTCAACTCAAAAGTAAAGGAGTTGATCTCTAAAGCCAATGCCAAAAGAACTGAACAAGGTGAAAGCTGTGCATATGATGACTCTCTTGATGATGGTGATGAGATAGATGGAAGTGGAGGATTTGGTGTGGCAAAGAATGTTGGTGAAAAAGCTGTTGAGAAGGTTGTAAATCAAGCCCAGGAGGAAAGCAAGGAAGAAACTCCTGAAAAAGAAAAGAAAGATGCTAGTGCTACATATGAGGAGGAAGTTAACACACTTGAAGCTATAGAGGCAAACATCTTAAGGTGTGCAATTGACAGTATCTATGCTGAAAAAGATGTTGTCAACAAAGAAGCTATCAAGGAAGATGAAGATACTGTCAAGAAAGACACTGTCATGAAAGATACTGTCAACAAAGATACTGTCACGGAAGACACTGTCATGGAAGATGCTGTCATGAATGAAGCCAAGCAAGTGGTCAAGCCCAAAAGGACAAAAGCCTTAGCTAAAGCATGGCTTTCTAGACAGGAACCTGAAATTGAGAAAATCACTGGAGTAAAGAAAGGAAAAATGAAGTATTCAGGGAAAGGAAAGTCTACAGTACTTGGTCGGAAGTTGTGGCAACCACTCCAAGCAAAACCCACGAACAGTTTTGACTTTCTGAGAGACAAGGCTCAAGAAATCAAGAATGTCGAAGTGAAGCTAGATGCCAATAATGAAGCAAGCCTGTATGTTCTTTGGTATGATAAATCCAGATCAGTAAAGGTTGAAAAGGACTTCACTATAGAACTTGATTCAAATGTGGTGAATGAAGACACCACATATACAAAGGAGAAAGTCAGATGAAGAATTGATTATTTTTTCTTGGAGAGAATGGTGAATCTACTGCTAAGTTATGACAATATGCCCAACAAAGTCATGGGGCATGTTCTGAAGTATAAAGCTGAAAAAGATGATGAATTCAATCAGAAGCATGGAAATTGGGTAGAGCATGATGATGTTGATATTGCTAACTTAGTAATGTACTTTGATGAAGAAATACTTAAATCTGAAGATGATCTCCCAACAGAAGAAGAGCAAGCCAAGCCAAGTCAAGAGAGACCAACCAAGTATGCAGATGATCAGTCTGTTGAAGAATTGGAAGTTGCACTCTTAAACAAATTATGCAAAAATCTGAACAAAATGAAGAGTGAAGAACCCAACTTTCAACCCTGTGTGCTAGATAATTCTCTGAGGATCAAGCAAGGAAGGGAAAAAATTTATGTGGACAACTTTCACAAGCTCAGAACCAGTGTACAGAAAGAGTTATACTACTTGGTAGTTGGATCAACTCACAATCTAGAACTGTTGTGTTCTTTTGAAATTGAAGACATTCTTCAGAAAAAGAAGAGTGAAGACTCAAAGCCGGACAAGGAAAAGAGGAGAACTCTAAATGCATTTCCTGGTAGGAGATTCAAGCTTGATCAAGGCACTTTAAAATTCAGAACCTATGTCTTTGGTCAAGAGATATGGATGGATCTCAAGGATTCCCAGATGGTCAGTTCTCGAACAGCCCAACAATACATTGATGAAATAGAAGATGATGCAAATTCTCCTATGGAAGTATCTCTAGTGGATGGTCTCATGAGATGTTTAGTAGAAGCTCTCAGAAGAGAGGAAGACGACAGACAGAAAAGAAGATCTCAAGCTCAAGCTAAGTAAAAACTCTATATCTGCTCAATCATTCCGGAACAATTATATTTGTAGCTAGATCATTATCCTATGGAATGTCAAAACTCTTGGAAATGATCTGGACTTTTCATCTTTATCAGAAATAAAAGTTTTAACTATTCTGATCTTTGTTAGTTAAGTTGTCAGCATGCATTGTTTGTAAATTTGTTGTTATTGTCCATAAAAACAAATTGGGGTAGATTGTTAGGATTTATGGGTGATAGCTTAGAGACAACTTAACTAGATGTTTAGCAATGCTTAATTTTATTAAGTAGAACATACTGTCACAACCAGAGTATGTTCTTGTAACCAATTAGTTTACTGTCATAAATTAATTGTATATCTTGGAAGAAGTTCATTCATTTGTTCAAGCCTCAAGGAGTACATCAGGTCGACAGCAAGAATAAAAGTTACTGTCATGTCATTGACAGTAAGGTTACAAGAAGACAACATGTTGCAAGTCATGACAGCAACATTGGCGGAAGCCTGGAGACAACAACATTCTTCTATCCTGACAGCAAGTTTGGAACTCCTGACAACAACATTGGCGGGGATTTCTTACTGTCATCAAAAGCACATTCTTGTGACAACAAACTTGGCAGTTCAGGTCACTGTCTCAAAGGGATTCATTTTGAATTGGGGATCTACCCAGTCAAACATGTGACATATTAGATGTTCAAGAAACAGGCGTGCTGCAGTATCCCAATACTGTATCAGACCTGCAAAGACTACGACAGATGCTTGAGAGATAACAAGACAAAACTTACCAATCCGAGAGTATGACAAATCAACATCTACTGGGATTGTGTTAGCTTAATTTAGAATGTATCTAGATTGCTTTTTATGTACTGATAACTCTGATTGTATAGCAATTTAGGAAAGTCACATGGGTATGCAAGTTGTAAGGAGCTGCCACAAGAAAATGACAACAGCTACACGAACCCGTGATGAAAGAGATAGAAGTAAGATACATAGACTATCTCTCATTCTAAGTCTTGAAGATCTGAAGAAATCGAAGCTTGAGAAAAACCCATTTTTCTCAAGGTTGTAGCAACACTTTGCAAAATAAATAAAATAATTATTTTGTGAGAATAGCTTGAGTAAACTACTTACGTTTGCATTTCTTCTATTGATAAATCTTAATCTTTGTTTTAGTTGTTGAAATAGAGATTGTAATTTATCAGTATTGCATTCAACCCCCCCCCCCCCCTCTTCTGCAATACTCAGGGACCAACAACTAGTATCAGAGCAACAGATTGACATACAAATCTGAGATCATGACGAGTGCGAGAAGTCAAGTAGTATCAAGATTCCAACCTTTGATAAAGAGAACTACAACATATGGAAGAGAAAGATCTTGTTGTTTATCAAAGATCCACTATACATGGGAATCCTCGATAATGGTCCCTTTGTTCCTCGGAAGGAAATTTAAGCCTCGGCGGTGAATGGTGTCGTTGTTGCAGCACACTAGGTCGCCAAGAAACCTTCAAAATTTATAGAAGTAGAAAAAGAAAAGGTAGCTCTCGATGATTATCTGCAACAACAATCTCTATCGTTGTGCATTGTGTTTGTCCCATTAACAGAACAGGGTGTGAGACTTTTGCTAATCGATGCATTATTATTTAGTTACTTGTAAGAACATACATACTTGTATTCATAAACAATTACCTGCTCTTGACAACACCGGTTGGAAATCACGATATAGCGCCTCTATTTCTCTCATGATCCTCAACAGCCTCATAATTTTTAGGGTTTTGAGAATAATGTGCTTGTTTGTTTGTAAACCCGAGCACGTATAGATTTTATAATCATTCTTCCCCTAATCTAATTACTAATTCAATTACGAATTCTTTTCTTATCAAATTTTAATATCAAAAATTATTATTGTTATAATTACTAATTATATTTCTAATTGAACCAAACCCTTCACTTATTATTATTATTATTATTATTATTATTATTATTATTATTATTATTATTAGTATTATTATTATTACTATTATTATTATAGAAATTTTCGAATATTACATATATACCCCCTTAAAAAGAATTCCGTCCCTGGAATCAAACAAAACTAAAATGCAAAAGTAAATTGAACGATTTCGAAAATGCTCTTGACTCTATGTCCTATTTCCAAGGTGGTGTATAATCCTACGGAATTCACCACAAAATTTTAACAAAATATCTTAAACTCTTCATGACTTCTTTCACAAGATTACGGAAAATAAAAATAATACAATAATAATAATAATAATAATAATAATAATAATAATAATAATAATAATAATAATAAAAGTCACTTCTTGAAAAGCATATCTAATATTACACTATCAGTTTCTAGACTAACTTGAACATAATACTTGTAATCTCTCGAAATACATCAATCAAGTAAATTATGAAAATAACATAAATTTGATTGCATGACACACCTGAATTAACTTTTATATTCCCTTTATAATATCCAACTGAACAACATATCTCAATACAAATTATCCTGTTATACCAAAGTATTTAAGATCCTAAATATAATAGTTTCAAGATCACAAAATTACCGAGTCTAAAGTTAAACATGTTTCTATATTACTTCGCATTACTCTTTTGTTCAATTAAATATCACAAGCATGTCCATATAAATAAGCCTCCAAATTTTATACCAAGAAAATTACCTCAAACTTTAATTCATCGATATCTAAGTACAAAATGATCACAATTTTAGAATATGAATCTACAATATTTTTAAATATTTACTATTTAAATAGAGAGGTACACAGAGAACAAAACAATCCCGTATATGATTGTTATTAAGATAAAATATTTAGGGTCATGCGTACGCTAAATCTATATTAGTACTAAACACACACACACACACACACACACATATATATATATATATATATATATATATATATATTGTTATGGATTAAAAAGTGTACATGTAAATTAATTGCTAAACGTAGTTCTTGGTGTTGCCCTCGGGGCTATGGCGGCAGGGGCACACCAAGGACGTAGTGACTTGTATGTCCTTATTCGAGGATGAAGTCTAAAACGTTGTAGATGACATATGGAGCTGTGCCCAAAACGTAGTTCTGAGATAAGGGGTCAGACCCTTTATATAGGCGTTTAGAAGCCTAGTGGATAAGTATTGATTTCCTTGAAGGATAAATCTTATCATTGACGGTGGATAAGTATTATCACTTCCTTGAACAATAAATCTTATCCTTGACGGTGGATAAGTATTATCACTTCCTTGAAGGATAAGTCTTATCCTTGACGGTGGATAAGGATTAATTCTAGATCCTTCCTTGTATGAGTTGTTTTCATATCATAACGGACTTATATTGAAAGAAGCCCACTTGTATTAGAACAAGCCTGTATTGGACGTCTCCTAATACAGGTTGTACTTCTAGCCCAAATATTAATTACGAAATTAATATTTAATTAGAGTTTCGGGCCTTATTAATGGGCCTTATTTATGGACCATCCAGGTTTCATTAATGCAATATTAATTATGTCTTTAGGGTTATTTTTAAACCATATCATTTTCCCCCAACTTTTATGATAATGAACAAGGATTTCATAGAAGTTATACCGGTCTTTTTCGAGACTTGGGGTCTTTTTATCCCTTACCTGGGACTTACTACCCTTTTTTGGGGATTTTAATATACACTAGTGTTTCACGAGTATCGCCTTGGTGTAAAGTGTGGAGCGACCTACACATTTACGACGATTTTGCCTTATTCGAGGCTAGCTTGACATTTGCATAAGCCTTTTATGTCTTATACTGTCTTGTTTTGGCTTCAAGCCTTTTATTGAGCATATCGAATGATGGGGTTTGGACTGAATGTCTTAGGTTTCTAGGGTTCCAACCCTTCACCCTTACAAGTTCTTACTGATGGCTGCACTCGTAGTGATTCATTCTCAAGTCTATCATATCAAAGTTCTCCTGATCTTAAAATTTTCGCTAATTAACAATAGGCATCTTTGGCTTTCTTTTGTATGTTTATTAGTAACATTCACCCTTCGAGGTTCGTTGTATTCAACTCTATTTGTGCAGTTGACATGCATATTTGTATGCTTTCCTTTGCATTAATTTGTAGTTTGTCTTGGCAAAGCTTTGAGGATGTTTCTACCAATCAAAACGGGTTCAACCCTTCATCTGCTTTCTAGGAAGCTCATGATTTCATCGAACCTTATTTCTACTTGTCATACTAGCGGATCCTTTTAGGATGCACTAAACATAATAAACTTTTAAGTTTGAGGCATGCCAAGTCCTTGGCACCTCATGCCCTTCGAGGGTTTCTAGCTTATAAGCTTCGATTCTTGGATATGTGTGAGTAATCTCCACTGGAACCACTGCCTCTGCCCCATATGCCCGCAGAAAGGGCGTTGCTCCAGTGGTGACTTTACAAGTAGGACGATATGCCCATAATATGGGGATCAATACGTCTACCTAAGTGTTTCTAGAGCGTTCAACTATTTTCTTCAGTCCATCTAGGATAATTCGGTTGACAACCTCAACTTGCCCATTTACTTGAGGATGGGCAACAGAAGTGAAACGTAACTTGATATCATTCTCGTCACAATACTTCTTGAATTCTTCGTTGTTAAACTGAGTTCCATTATCCGTGACCAAGATTCGTGGAATCTCGTATCTGTATATTACATTTTCCCAGAAGAAATGCATTACTTGCTTGGTGGTTATCTTGGCTAAAGGTTTAGCCTCAATCCACTTGGTGAAGTAGTCGATTGCCATTATCAAGAACTTTCTTTGCGCACTTTCCATTGGAAATGGTCCAAGTATATCCATTCCCCACATGGCGAATGGGATAGGTGAGTTAATGGATGTCATCATCTCTGGTGGTTGTCTAATCACCGGTGCATGCTTTTGGAACCGTTCACATTTCTTCACGTAGATTTTAGCATCTGCAAGTATGCTTGGCCAATAGAAACCTAGACGAGTGATTTTATGAGCAAGGGCTCTGCCCCCCCAAGTGCTGCCCTCAAATTCCTTCATGCACTTCCCTTAGGGGCCAATTCTGCCTCTTGGGGTCTCAAGCATTTCAGATAAGGAACAATGAAAGACTTTTTGTATAGGATTCCCTCAATCAGGGTATACCTTAGTGCTCTCACATATAGCTTTCGTACTTCTGAAGTGTCGTTGGGTAACCACCCAGTTTCCAGATGAGATTTAATGGGATCCATCCAACAGCTAGCAACATCAATGGGTGCTACCAACTTTCCATTGATGCTTAGGGTCTTCAAAACTTGGAAGTATACACTTCCTGCATAGTTTTCAATTTCAGAAGAGGCAAACTTAGACAAGGCGTCGGCCTTCATATTTTCTTCCCTTGGAATGTGTTCCACATAGCATTCATCAAACTGAGTCATGATGACCTTGACAAGTTTTAGGTACTTGGTCATGACTTCATCTCTGGCCTCAAACTCCCCATTTACTTGGGAAACCACTAGCCTCGAGTCTCCACACACTTTAAGAGTTTTAACTCTCAAGGCTCCAGCCAGCCCTAAGCCAGCTATCAGGGCTTCGTACTCAGCTTCGTTGTTTGTCGTTGGGAAGTCCAGTTTTAGTGCGTACTCTATGAGAAATCCATCAGGACTTTGTAGCACCAAACCTGCTCCACTTGATTTTGTTTTTAATGTTCCATCAAAATAGAGCACCCAACATTCTTTGGACACCATGTCTTTATCTTTATTTTCTTCCATTATTACTTCCTGCCCCCCGACTTCCTGGTTGTCAATAGTGCATTCAACCACGAAGTTAGCGAGTGCTTGAGCTTTTATGGCCGTTCGAGGCTTATACTTGATGTCAAATTCTCCCAATTCAATAGCCCATTTGATCAACCTTCCACTAACTTGAGGGCTATGCAAGATGTTTCTTAGAGGCTAATTGGTTAAGACCTCTATCTTGTGTGCCTAGAAGTATAGGCGTAGCTTTCTTGAGGCCATTATCAAGGCTAAGGCGAACTTCTCAATCATAGAGTAGTTTATTTCTGCCCCATGTAGAATCTTGCTTACATAGTAAATGGGTTTCTGAACCTTTAACTCTTCTTTTACCAAAACGGCCCCAAGGGCTGTGTTAGAAACTGCCAAGTACAAATAGAGAGTTTCTCATGGCTTTGGTTTTGCTAATAGTGGTGCCTCAGCCATGTACTTCTTCAAGGCCTCAAAGGCCTCCTGGCTTTCAGTTGTCCACTCAAAAATTTTCACGTTCTTGAGTGCGTTGAAGAAAGGTAAACACTTCTCTCTAGACTTGGAGATGAATCTTCCCAATGCAGCCACTCTTCCCGTTAGTTTCTGAACATCCTTGACGGTTCGTGGTGGCTCCATGTCCAGGATTGCCTTGATTTTGTCGGGGTTAGCCTCGATTCCTTTCTTGGAAACCATCAGGCCTAAAAACTTCCTTGAGCCTACACCAAAGGCACATTTAGCTGGATTCAACATCATCTTGTGGTGCCTCAGCACTTCAAACGCTTCTCGCAGATGGTTTATATGATCGGCCTTATCGAGGCTTCTAACCAACATGTCATCCACATAGACCTCCATGGTTTTTCCAATCAGGTGTTCAAAAATTTTGTTCACCAACCTTTGGTATGTTGCCCCTGCATTCTTAAGTCCAAATGTCATGACTAGATAACAGAAAACACCAAAGTCAGTGATGAATGATACCTTGGAGACGTCATCTTTGTGCATTTTGATTTGGTTGTATCCACTGAAGCCATCCATGAAACTGAGCATCTCGTGCCCAGCTGTGGCATCTATTAAGGCATCAATCCTTAGTAAGGGAAAACAATCCTTAGGACATGCATCGTTCAAATCAGTGAAGTCCACACACATCCTCCATTTGCCATTGGCCTTTTTGACCATCACTAGGTTAGCCAACCATTCTGGGAATTGAATTTCTTCAATGAACCCGGCTTCCAGAAGTTTTTCTACTTCCTGCTTGATGGCCTCTTGCCTCTCTGGAGCAAATTTTCTCTTCTTCTGTTTCACTGTCTTCCTTTCAGGATCCACATTCAATTTGTGGGTTATTAATTGGGGATCAATCCCTGGCATGTCAGCCGCTGTCCAAGCAAAAACATCATTGTTTTCTTGAAGAAAAGATATGAGTTTGCTCTTCAATGGTTCTGGCAATAGTGCTCCAACGTAAGTCACCTTCTCCGGTTCACCAGGGACTAAGGGAATTGAGATTAAATCCTCAGCTGGTTTCCCTCTTCTGTCCTCATTATCTCGAGTGTCCATGTCTTCAATGGGGAGAACCTGCCCCCCGATTCCATCAGGCCTTAACGCGGCTACGTAACAATTTCTAGCCATCTTTTGGTCTCCCCGTTCTTCACTAATCCCATTCCTTGTTGGGAACTTAATTTTCAGATGGTAAGACGAGGCAACAGCCTTAAACGCATGAAGGCCCGTCCTTCCAAGGACCACGTTGTAGGTTGAAGTTGCCTTTATAACTATGAAGTTCAACATCTGAGTTGACATATTTGTCCCTTCTGTCGTAATCCTTCCTTTCATAGTTTTCTCTTTAACTCCCTTGATTTCCATCCTTAGTGAATTTATTGAGCTTTCCTCTTCGTAACAGAAACTCGATCTCATCTTTCAATTGTCTGCAATCATCCGTGTCGTGACCGACTTCCTTGTGGAACCGACAAAATTGGTTTTGATTTCATTTAGACATATCAGTCCTTAGTGGCTTCGTCCATCGGAGATCCTCCTCCTGTGCTATTTCCATCAGAATTTGACTCCTGGGAGTGTTTAACCTTGCATACTCCGTAAACTTTGGCCCAAAATTGTTCCTCTTGGGTGGAGAATCAGAATCCTTTGACGTTCTAGAAAACTTTTCCTTGACGTCGTATTCCTGAGTTTACTTTCTTTTCTTTGAATTTCCACTGCCACCAGAAGTGGGTTTATACTTTCTCATGCTTTCTTCAGTCTTGATGTACTTTCCGGCTCTATCTTGGAGCTTCAGCATGCTCTCGGGTGGATGTTTGGCCAATGATCTTTTGAAGTAATCATCAGTGGTTCCTTGCTGCAGGGCTATCATAGCTACTTTGTCCTCCAAGTCTGGGACTTTCAGAGCCTCACGAGTGAATCGGTTGATATAATCCCTTAAAGCTTCATTCTTTCCTTGCTGGATTCCCATGAGTGATGCAGAACTCTTCTCATGCACCCTTCCACTAATGAATTGGTTGATAAATTCTTTGCTTAGTTCCTTAAAAGACCCAATAGAGTTGGGAGGAAGACGGCTATACCAATGTTGGGCCATGTCTGCCAAGGTTTGTGGAAACGCCCTGCACTTGACAGCATCATTGGTTGGCTGCAACAGCAGTGCATTAGATAATGTTCTTACATGATTAGCGGGATCTCCCGTTCCATCATAAGCTTTAATCGTTGGCATCTTGAATTTCCTAGATATGGTAGCTTTCATGATGTCTTGAGTAAACGGTGGCGTAGGATCATCAGGATCTCCTAGGGGCAACAAAACACTAGGATCACCCCTTGGGGCTTCAGCCCTCTTGGTTCTTCTCGGTGTTGGGTCCAGGTTGATTATCGGGACTCTTCCAGTTGCTTGTCTTTGTGCTTTTGCGGCCTCCTGTTCTGCCAGTAATTTTTTGAGCCTTGCAGCCTCTGCCTCGTGGGCCGCAATCTTTTCCTTAGTAGTTTGGGGTTGTTCCCGATTTGTTTGGGAAGAACGTCTCCTCCTTGGGGTAACATCCCTCTCTTCTCCAGATGAATAATTTTCGTCCTCAGTATAGGGACCCGAGTAGTCTTGAATTAGAGGGGTCCTTCGAGTTTGAGCTTGTTGGTTTTGGGGTTCCAGACCTTGTATGTAAGGGGGAACATATGCTTCATGGTAAGTGGGGTTGAGACCACTGCTACCCATCGTGGGTCGAAGAGGCATGCCATAGTTTGGCATCCCAAGAGTTTGAGTTGCGTATTGGGGAAGATCCGTAGTATGGAGTTGAAGGCCACTTGGTGCATTCATGAGCAGTGGGGAGGTCGTGATTGGTTGCTGGTGAGTGGTCTCTTGTGGATTAGACCCATGAACGACCATTTGTAAGGGATTCGTCCCTTCAACCGAAATTGGGATTTTCGGTCCTTGAGTGGTGGTGAGGGGGATATTCGGCCTTTGAATTCCAGTAGTTGGCGGTGGTTGATTTCCGTGAGTATCAGCCTCAGAGGTGATAGGAAGCTCCTCAGAAGTTTGAGTATCTCGAGTTGTTCTTCGTGTGTTTGCCATGGTTGATGTCCCCTTCCCACAGACGGCGCCAAATGTTATGGATTAAAAAGTGTACTTGTAAATTAATTGCTAAGGTTTAGGAGCTTTTGAGCTTTAATGGCTGCTTTTGTGTTTCGTGACTAAATCGGTCTTCACAAGATGCCTACGTATCTCAATCAGTGCTGAGAATCAAGCCAGAAAACGTAGTTCTTGGTGTTGCCCTCGGGGCTATGGCGGCAGGGGCACACCAAGGACGTAGTGACTTGTATGTCCTTATTCGAGGATGAAGTCTAAAACGTTGTAGATGACATATGGAGCTGTGTCCAAAACGTAGTTCTGAGATAAGGGGTCAGACCCTTTATATAGGCGTTTAGAAGCCTAGTGGATAAGTATTGATTTCTTTGAAGGATAAATCTTATCATTGACGGTGGATAAGTATTATCACTTCCTTGAACAATAAATCTTATCATTGACGGTGGATAAGTATTATCACTTCCTTGAAGGATAAGTCTTATCCTTGACGGTGGATAAGGATTAATTCTAGATCCTTCCTTGTAGGAGTTGTTTCCATATCATAACGGACTTGTATTGAAAGAAGCCCACTTGTATTAGAACAAGCCTGTATTGGACGTCTCCTAATACAGGTTGTACTTCTAGCCCAAATATTAATTACGAAATTAATATTTAATTAGAGTTTCGAGTCTTATTTATGGACCATCCATGTTTAATTAATGCAATATTAATTATGTTTTTAGGGTTATTTTTAACACATATCATACATATATATATATTCAAATTTAAAAATAAATAAATAGCAATATGTTTAATTAACTTAAAAGAATAATAAATGTTTAACGACGATAATTATTACATGAGTTAATGTCCACGAATTATTAATAAAATGATATAATCAAACGAGTTTAGACCTTACTAAATGAAGCGCAACCGTAAAATAACACAGTGAAATAAAAAAAATAATCAATTTGATAACTATAAACTAATAATACATAACAACAAACAACTATTAGCTAACTAACGTAGATAATTATAAAAATATTAATTAACACCACCTGAGCTAACCGAGAGTAAACCAAAAATCAAATGAAGTAGACTTATAATTTACTTGTATCGGATGTACATGATACTGACATTTGGGTTTTACAAAAAAAAAGTACGTTATAAAATTTTCATTCTTATGTTTTGTGAAAGATTTCAAATAATTCTCATGCTACGAATATACTAGTTTAATTAAATTACCTACAATCTAGCCTCATACGATTTAAATTAATCAGACACACTGTACACATCAATTATATAAATTTTCTTATGATACTCTATGCAATATCAAATAACTTGATTCATAGTAAAAATACACAATCATTAAATAAATTAATATGCATGCTTCAACAACTATAGATAATATGTTGGAAAATAATTAAATGCATCAATTAGGCAGAATGTAATTTCGTCCGTACATGACTAGAAATATAAAATACTCACTGTCTTCTTGTTCTTTCTCCCCTATCTAAATACACAATATAACTCCCAATTCTAGAGTTCACCACTGATAATATTTATTCATCTATTTATATAATTACTAAGATTTGTTTTTTAATCTAATTATTTAAGATAAAAAAATATGAGCCTCTAGATGTTCACTAGCCATTTGTCCGAATTAGCTGATGCAGAACAGAATATATGCAGAATGTATATCCAAACTGAAACAAACTCTAATTATCATATATTTTAAATTAATTATAACTAATATTTAGTTACACTTGGAAACATCATTCCGTGTATATGATTCAAATAATTAAAGTAAAATAAATTAAAATTATGGGATATTACATTTTATACCACTTATAAAAATTTCTTCCTCGAAATTAAAAATTTGACGATATTCCAATAACTCAAACAATAGACACATCGATTCTTTAAATAACTTCTCAGATATTGAAATTCTTTGATGGCGATTTGACAACTAAGATTGTCTTACAATGCATAAGTTGTTTTAAAGAAATTAAATAAAATCAAGAATGAAAATATAAATATATTTTTTTGTGTCACCAAAATATCACGTATAATTATGTGGGTCAAATGCACGAGTGTCTAACGTGAAAAAAAAATACATGAAACATGCAAAATAGTAGTCTCAAACAAAATTATATTCTGAAGCACAAAATTGAAATATTATAGCAAATAACTTAAGCATCCAAGTCTCGTCGAGCTTGCTAAATATAACACTTCAACATTTTATTAAATACATATAATTAGGACATTAAAGAAAATAATTATTCAATTACACAACATGAAAAAAAATGATTATCACGGCACATTGCGCTAAGCTATGGGTCTTTGATAATAACCTTTGATATAGGAAAAAGATTAAATTTTTTTAAAAACATTAAAGAGATACGTATGATTTTTAGAACCTAGGTGACATACCAAATGATGGCCATTAGATAGTGTACATCATATTAAACCGAATACTATATAGATAATACTAGATACCTTGAAACATGTCGGAAAAAAAAATAAAAAAAAATCATGGAATACAAAGCACTTATATTCTTTTGTTGAATTATTAATTTCAGACGTCCCTAAAATTAATAATATCATATCAATTAATTATTTATTTTGAGAGCCCCCAAAATTAAATAATTAAATTATAAAATAGTGGAACATGAGTGCTTTAGGCATAATTTGCATAAAATTATGAAAAGTATTCTATTAATAATATTTTAAACAAAATTGAGGCAAACAGTATCAAAATAATGTGAATGTGCTATAATCTTATAAATAACTATTAAAACATTTATGAGTATGCGAAAATCACATGCAAGAAAAATAAAGGACTAATGACTTGTATTCCAGAATACTTGCAATTTTCTTAATTCAATTAATCAGACAAAGGTGGAAAATATATTATTATTATTGTAGAAATTCTCGGATATTACAGATCCTATATATAATTGATATAAGAGTTTAGGTGGTATGGTCGTTAGGGCTAACATAGTAAATTACTAATTATAGTTAGAATGAAAAAGAAAGAGTGTAACAAGTATATAGGAGATTCAACAATCTGATCAGCCGTGTTGTAAGATTTATTGAGAGACATACAAAGATATTAGAATATAAAAATAAAAACTTTTCAAATATTATCTATATAGAGTGAAAAATCATAAAAACTTTTTTATTAAACAATAAAAAAATTACAAAGACATCAAATTAATTTCATCAATAATAGATAAAATATATTATATAATATATTAATTTATAAAAAATAGTACTAAACCGACTTCATAAATTAATTATTATTTTAAAGTATCATATCTCCTACCATTATCTTAACACATATACTGTTATGGATTAAAAAACGTACTTTGTGAATTTAATGAGCTTCGAGCTTTAATGGCTGCTCTTGTGTTTCGAGACTAAATCGGTCCTCACAAGATGTCTACGTATCTCTGCTGTATAGAGAATCAAGCCAATAAAAACGTAGTTCTAGGATAAAGGACGAGGGTCCTTATATAGGCGTCAGGAGCCTTGTATTTAGAGTAAGTTTAGGAGTCTTAACTGATAAGTCTCGTTATTGATAACTGATAAGGAGTATATTACTTGGCAGGCAAGTATTATCCCTATCTGATAAGTGCTGTGACTCATCATATTATTTGATTGGGATTCTGGATCCTTCTATGAAGATATTATCATATTTGGACTCTTTTATGAGCTGTGTATTTTCCTTTATTTATTAATTACGAAATTAATAAATAATTAGGGTTTTGGGCCTTTTGTCGGGCCTAATCTTTGGACCAAACTAGGTCTAATTAATGTATCATTAATTATATCTAGGGTTATATTTCTGTCCATATCATTTGCCCCCCAATTTCTGGAAAAATCCTCCAAGGTTTCTGTAGAAATTATTCCATATTCTTCCAGGAATTTTCCATTATTTCAAAGCATTTTCGACCAGAAAATCAAGTCATTTTCGACTAGAAAATCAAGTCATTTTCGACCAGAACTGGAATGAGGTCGAACGTTTCGACCAGGAATTTTAGGTCAAAATCGACCTCAAATTTTCGACCTCATTCCTTTGCATTTTCGAGCAGGAATTTTCGACCAGAATTGGAATGAGGTCGAACATTTCGACCAGGAATTTTAGGTCAAATTCGACCTCAAATTTTCGACCTCATTCCTTTGCATTTTCGAGCAGGAATTTTTGATCTCATTTCTTTATATTTTCGAGCAGGATCTATAGCTTAATTTCGATCAGAACAGTATTGAGGTCGAACACTTCGACCAGAAAGTTTAGGTCTTTTTCGACCTCAAATTTTCGACCAGGAATTAGTATTATTTCAATCTCATTCCCAGTATTCATTTTCGACTAGGAAGTGGAGTGAGGTTGAACATGTCGACCTTGATTTTTAGTATGAATTCGACCATGAATTTTCGACCAGGAATCCAAGCTATTTTCGACCAAGATTCTTTGACCAGGAATCCTAGGTCTTTTTCGAGACTTGGGGTCTTTTTATCCCTTACCTGGGACTTACTACCCTTTTTTGGGGATTTTAATATACACTAGTGTTTCACGAGTATCGTCTTGGTGTAAAGTGTGGAGCGACCTACACATTTACGACGATTTTGCCTTATTCGAGGCTAACTTGACATTTGCATAAGCCTTTTATGTCTTATACCGTCTTGTTTTGGCTTCAAGCCTTTCATTGAGCATGTCGAATGATGGGGTTTGGACTGAATGTCTTAGGTTCCTGGGGTTTCAACCCTTCATTTGCTTTCTAGGAAGCTCATGATTTCATCGAACCTTATTTCTATTTGTCCTAGTAGTGAGTCCAATCAGGACACACTTTAAACATTATTGACTTTCAAATTTGAGGCATGCCAAGTCCTTGGCACCTCATGCCCTTCGAGGGTTTGTAGCTTGTACGAGCCTCGGCCAAATACGTTCTTGACACGATATGGTCCTTCCCAATTTGGGGCCAACTTGCCTTTTTGTCCAACTCCGGATGCCTCAATCTTTCGGAGGACTAAATTTCCTTGTCGAAAGAATCTCTCTTTAACCCTTAGGTTGTAATAGAAATATGCTCGTTTCTGATGCTGAATTATCTTGGCATTTGCCTCATCTCTAACTTCATCAATCAAATCTAAGGCCAGCCTCAAGCCTTCCTCATATGTTTCTGGCTCATAAGCCTCAATCCTTGGAGACGTGTGAGTAATCTCCACTGGAACCACTGCCTCTGCCCCATATGCCAACAGAAAGGGGGTAGCTCCAGTGGTGACTTTACAGGTAGTACGATATGCCCATAGTAGGGGGAGCAATTCGTCCACCAAAGTGTTTCTGGAGCGTTCAACTCTTTTCTTCAGTCCATCTAGGATAATTCGATTTGCAACCTCAGCTTGCCCATTTGCTTGAGGATGGGTGATAGAAGTGAAGCGTAACTTGATATCGTTCTCATCGCAATATTTCTTAAACTCGTCGTTGTTAAACAGAGTTCCATTGTTTGTGACCAAGATACGTGGAATCCCGTATCTGCATATCACATTTTCCCAGAAGAAATGCATCACTTGCTTGGTGGTTATCTTGGCTAATGGCTTAGCCTCAATCCACTTGGTGAAGTAGTCGATTGCTACTATCAAGAACTTTTTTTGAGCACTTGCCATTGGAAATGGCCCAAATATATCCATTCCCCACATGGCAAAGGGGATGAGTGAGTTAATGGACGTCATCATCTCTGGTGGTTGCCTAACCACTAGTGCATGTTTCTGGCACCGTTCACACTTCTTTACATAGCTTTTAGCATCAGCAAGTATGTTTGGCCAATAGAAACCTAGACGAGTGATTTTATGGGCATGGGCTCTGCCCCCCAAGTGCTGCCCACAAATTCCTTCATGTACTTCCTTCAGGGCTAATTATGCCTCTTGAGGTCTCAAACATTTCAGATATGGAATGATGAAAGACTTTTTGTATAGGATTCCCTCAATCAGGGTATACTTTAGTGCTCTGACGTATAGCTTTCGTGCTTCTGAAGTGTCATTGGGTAACCACCCAGTTTCCAGGTGAGTCTTGATGGGATCTATCCAGCAACTAGCAACATCAATGGGTGCTACCAACTTTCCGTTGATGCTTGGGGTCCTCAGGACTTGGAAGTATACACTCCCTGCATAGTTTTCAATGTCGGAAGAAGCAAATTTAGACAAGGCATCAGCCTTCACGTTTTCTTCCCTTGGAATGTGCTCTACATAGCATTCGTCGAACTGAGTCATGATGGCCTTGACAAGTTTCAAGTACTTGGCCATGACTTCATCTCTGGCCTCAAATTCCCCATTCACTTGGGAAACCACTAGCCTCGAATCTCCACATACTTTTAGAGTTTTGACTCTCAAGGCTCCAGCCAGCCTTAGGCCAGCTATCAGAGCTTCATACTCAGCCTCATTGTTTGTCGTTGGAAAGTCAAGTTTTAGTGCATACTCTATGATGAATCCATCAGGACTTTGTAGCACTAAACCGGCTCCGCTTGATTTTGTTTTTTGATGCTCCATCAAAATAGAGCACCCAACATTCTTTGGAGACTATGTCTTCAACTTCCTTGTCTTCCATTATTGTTTCCTGCCCCCCGACTTCTTGGTTGTCAATGGTACATTCAACCATGAAGTCAGCAAGTGCTTGAGCTTTTATGGCCGTTCGAGGCTTATACTTGATGTCGAATTCGCCCAATTCAATGGCCCATTTGATCAATCTTCCACTAACTTGAGGGCTATGCAAGATGTTTCTTAGAGGTTGGTCATTCAAGACCTCTATCTTGTGAGCCTGGAAGTAAGGGCGTAGCTTTCTTGAGGCCATTATCAAGGCTAAGGCAAACTTCTCTATGGTAGAGTAGTTTATTTCTGCCCCATGAAGAATCTTACTCACATAGTAGACGGGCTTCTGCACTTTCAATTCTTCCTTTATCAATACAGCTCCCAGGGCCGTGTTGGATACTGCCAAGTATAGATAAAGAACCTCTCTTGGCTTTGGTTTTGCCAACAGTGGTGCTTCAGCCATGTATTTCTTCAGGGCCTCAAAGGCTTCTAGTTGAGATTGTAACATAACTATTTGATCCTTCGGGATCTTCTATCCATGCATGTTATTTATGCATATTATGTTTCTTCGCTCTTGCATTCACTTATATTTATTTAGCTTATCTTTTGTAAGGCAATTCCTAGTACTTGGCCTCTTGAATGGGCTAGCACTTTGATCAAGTGTTATGGGTACAACTTGTTCTTTAGTAGAACAATAAGGAAATACTCAAACAAAGATAAGTAATAAAATAGTGAATGAGAACTTGAAATATTTCCTTTTAAAAAGAGGGTTCGACCCTTACATAGTGATTTACTTCCTACTAAGAGCTTAAGAGCTCAGGATGGTTTCGTCGACCTTATTGCTACTTGTACTATTAGTGGATCCCTTAAGGAAACACTTAAACACAATAAACTTTTAAATTTGAGGCATGCCAAGTTCTTGGCACCTCAGTCCCTTCAAGGGTTCAGGCAACAATGCTCCAATGTAAGTGACTTTGTCTGGTTCTCCCGGGATTAGGGGAATAGGAATTAGATCCTTGGCCGGCTTTCCCCTTCTTTCTTCATCGTCTTTCGAATTCATAACCTCGATTGGGAGAACCTGCCCCCCGACTCCATCAGGCCTTAACGCGGCTACATAGCAATTCCTAGCCATCTTTTGATCTCCTTGTTCTTCACCGACCCCGTTCCTTGTTGGGAACTTGATTTTCAAATGGTAAGTTGAGGCAACAGCCTTGAATGCATGAAGGCCTGTCCTACCAAGGATTGCATTATAAGTCGAGGTTGCCTTTATCACCACGAAGTTCAGCATGTGAGTTGCTGTTTGTGAACCTTGCCCTATTGTCATAGGGAGCTGAATAGTTCCCTCTACTTTGGATTCAACCCCATTGAACCCATATATGGGCATGTTTGAAGGAGTCAGTTGTGAATCGGTGTATCCCATCTTGATGAAGGCGTCATGGAACAAGATGTCCACGGAAGCTCCATTATCTACCAGAACCCTCTTAGTTTTAGAGTTGCCTATTACAGGTATAATGACCAACGGGTCGTCATGGGGGAACTTCACCCCTTCAAGATCAGAATCATCAAAGCTAATAGCCACTTCTGTCCTGGCACGTTTCGGTGCTTCTCCTACAACAGTCATTATCTCTCGGGCATAAGCTTTCCTTGAGTTTCGGGAGGACCCAGCAGCAGTCGGTCCTCCAAATATCATGTTGATGACAGGCCCTCGGGGCTTAGGAGTACGATCTTGGTCGTTGTCCCTCCTATCATAGTCTTTCCTTTCATAGTTTCCTTGTTGATTTCCTCGATTCCCATCCTTAGTGAACTTATCGAGTTTTCCTCTTCGGATTAAGAACTCGATCTCATCTTTCAGTTGTCTACAATCGTCGGTGTCATGACCAACTTCTTTATGGAAACGGCAGAATTGATTCTTGTTTCGTTTCTCCAAGTCGGATCTTAGCGGCTTTGGCCATCGAAGATCTTCTTCCTTCTCAATTTCCATCAGAATTTGACTTCTTGAGGTGTTCAACCTTGCATATTCATTGAACCTGGGTCCGAAGTTGTTCCTTTTAGGTGGAGAGTCGGAATCTTTCGCTGTCCTGGGATATTTGTCCCTAGCGTCATACTCTTGAGTCTCCTTTCTCTTTTTTCCGTTTTCACTTCCCTCAACAATGGGTTCATACTTTCTCATGTTTTCTTCAGCCTTGATATACTTTCCGGCTCTATCTTGTAGTAACAACATGTTTTCGCGGGGATGTTTAGCCAAAGACCTCCTGAAGTGGTCATCGGTAGTTCCTTGCTGTAGGGCTATCATAGCCACTTTATCTTCCAAATCTGGGACTTTTATGGCCTCCTTAGTGAATCTACTCAAATATTCTCTCAACGTTTCATTCTTGCCTTGTCGAATCTCCATAAGAGAGGCGGAACTTTTCTCATGTATCTTCCCACTAACAAATTGATTGATGAATGCCTTACTCAGCTCTTTGAAGGATCCAATAGAATTGGGCGGAAGGCGACTATACCAACGTTGAGCCATGCCCGCTAGGGTTTGTGGAAACGCCCTACACTTTACAGCGTCATTGGCAGGCTGCAACAGCAGTGCATTTGAGAAGGTCCTTACATGATTTGCGGGATCTCCCGTTCCATCATAGGCTTTGATCGAAGGCATCTTAAACTTTCTGGATATAGCCGTTTTCATGATGTCTTGAGTAAACGGTGGTGTAGGATCATCAGGATCTCCTAGGGGCAACAGAATACTAGGATCACCCCTTGGGGCTTCAGCCCTCTTGGTCCTTCTTGGTGGATCCAAGTTGATTATCGGGATTCCTTCAGTCGTTCGGCCCCGAGATTGAGCGGCCTCTTCTTCAGCAAGGAGTTTTTTGAGCCTTGCAGTCTCTGCCTCATGGGCTGCAAGTTTCTCCCTAGTAGTTTGGGGTGGCTCCCGATTTGTCTGGGAAGAACGTCTCCTTCTTGGGGCGACATCCTCCCCAGTTGTATAACCCTCATCCTCGGTGTATGGGCCAGAGTAATCTTGAATGAGAGGGGTCTGACGAGTTTGTTGATTTTGGGGTCCCAGACCTTGAATATAAGGGGGCACATATGCCTCATGGTAGATTGGATTAGTTCCACTACCGCCCGCCATGGGTCGAGGGGGCATACCATAGCTTGGAATCCCCAAAGTCTGATTCGCGTATTGAGGGAGATCAGTAGTATGGAGTTGAAGGCTTCTCGGGGCATTCATGAGCAGCGGGGAGGTCGTGATTGGTTGCTGGTGAACGGTCTCTAGTGGATTAGATCCATGAATGACCATCTGCAGGGGATTCGTCCCTTCAACCGAAATCGGGATTTCCGGTCCTTGAGTGTTGGTGGGGATATTCGCCCCTTGTGTGCCAGTAGTTGGCGGTGGCCGATCAGCCTCAGAGGTGATAGGACGATCCTCAGGAGTTTGATTATCCCGAGCTGTTCTTCGTGTGTTTGCCATGGTTGATGTTGTTTCCCACAGACGGTGCCAAATGTTATGGATTAAAAAACGTACTTTGTGAATTTAATGAGCTTCGAGCTTTAATGGCTGCTCTTGTGTTTCGAGACTAAATCGGTCCTTACAAGATGCCTACGTATCTCTGCTGTATAGAGAATCAAGCCAATAAAAACGTAGTTCTAGGATAAAGGACGAGGGTCCTTATATAGGCGTCAGGAGCCTTGTATTTAGAGTAAGTTTAGGAGTTTTAACTGATAAGTCTCGTTATTGATAACTGATAAGGAGTATATTACTTGGCAGGCAAGTATTATCCCTATCTGATAAGTGCTGTGACTCATCATATTATTTGATTGGGATTCTGGATCCTTCTATGAAGATATTATCATATTTGGACTCTTTTATGAGCTGTGTATTTTCCTTTATTTATTAATTACGAAATTAATAAATAATTAGGGTTTTGGGCCTTTTGTCGGGCCTAATCTTTGGACCAAACTAGGTCTAATTAATGTATCATTAATTATATATCTAGGGTTATATTTCTGTCCATATCATATACAATTATAAATTACATATTTATTATTATTGAAAGTACATAAAATTAAAATTTCGTATTATAATAACATAGATAGTACTTTTGAGAATAAATATTGATATTAAAATTTACATAAAATAGGTAATATTTCGAGAAAAAGTATTACTCACTCTGTTCCATAAATTGACTTTTCCAAGTAATCAACAAATTAAATAGATCATATAATAAAATTTATATTTTCAAAAAAATTTATAATAAAATTTAAATATTTTGTATGAATTAATCTGTAAATTTGTAAAATTATAAATGAATATGAGACAAAAACTATGGCAAAAAAATAAAAATATATAAAACAAATAAATTTATGTAAAAATAGTAATAAATCATCTCGTGCGCACGGGTATAAAGCTAGTATATATAAATGAATTAAATGTGTTAATTGTATATTTGACGTCACATCATTTAAAAAGAATTTATGAATACTTTTTCTATTTTCTGTAACGTTACTCCTTATGTAATTAATGAATTAAACGTGTCAATTGTATATTTGACGTCAAATCATTTACAAAGAATTTTTGGATACTTTTCTACTTTCTGTAATATTACTCCTTATGTAATTGCAATTTACAAATTAATGATTTTAAGAATTCAGAAATATGTCTTAATTTTAACTAGCACAAAAGGTTAATTAATTTTTGTGAAATTAATAAAAATACTAGTTTTTTAAAAAGTTTTTTTGGCAATTTTATCCTCTATTAAAAATATATCGCAAAAATACGGCTAGCAACCAAAAATAATCAAATACAACATATTTTACGTTTTTTTGAAAAATAATTGAAATTGATTTTAGTTTCATTGGAAATCTTTTGGTTGCATTATGTTTAATCAATTTAACTTGTTAAGCAATTTATTATGAAACAATGATTCTAATTATAAATGTTGAATGTGGTTAGTTTTGATTTATGTCGGTTGCAAATATGATTCTAAAAGTTATTGTATTTTTATAAAAAAATTAAAAATTGATAATTTTGAAAAATATTTCTGAAAACCGTAAAATCTTGACAAAAATAATTTCCGAACTTAAATATTTTTGAAAAGACCCGAACGACAACTGTATATACTACATTATATTATTTTGATATACAATTTTTGATTTTAAATTGAAAAATGTTTCTTTGTGTAATAAGTTAGAAAATGACTTAAAGTTAAAAAAATATTTTAAAGTCAGAAGTAAGTTGGAGGTAGTTTTTGAAACAATCTATTTTATTTTAAAATTTTTATTTAATAAAAAATAATATCATTATTCAAATGTATCATTTATCAAACTTTTTTTTATTTTTACATTTTTAATACTCGTAAATTACTTAAAATACAAAAATTACCCAAAAAGATATTAATTTAAGATTTTCAATTTTAATTTATTATTTTAAATAACTAAGTAATAATTTTAAATTTACGGATGAGACTCGACATGTGTTTCTTCCAAGCTTTTCCCAACTTATTTTATGCGCACATTTTCCGCTCTTCCAATTTGTTTTGATTCTTCCACGTGTTATAATTAGCACACATTGCTTCCGATGTGCTCCCTCCATTCCTCCAATATTTCCAATTTTCATGTTATCTAAGAAAATTTAGTTTTGTTAGTCTTGTGCTCCTTGTACCGTCCATTTCTTTACATTTTTTTGTTTTGGATTTTTCATTCATTTCTTTACATTTCAAAATTTTATAATATAAAAATTAACTACTTACACTACTTTCTACCACTTTACCTACTTTATATGTTAAATATTGACGGATCCACTTTACTCGTTGGAGTATTATTTTACTCATTTTTCTATTATATATGAAGTGATGAGATTAGGAAAAAAACACATTTAATTCAGGAAAAATTCTAAGGAATTATACAAAATTTTCAAAAAAAATCCCAAATATCATGTGTCTTTGTACTATATATCAAGGCCAAATAAAGCTTTCCATTTTGCCAACTAACATATTTTGGAAACCTTTTTTTGAAATTTTTATTTGGTTCCCTGGTGCAAAGACGTTGACTAAAATTGTTGGTTGATTATGTAAAATTTGCTCAACTTGTAAAGTGTTGTGATCCAATTGAATTGGCTATACGAGTTGGCTATATTTTAAAAATAAAATGTTATTATTATTTTAAGTTGTTAAAAATAGAATATATTGTTTGAATATGAAAATAGATGACATGACTTTTTACTACAGGTTTCTAGAATTTCGACAAATAGAATATATTATTTGAATATATTATTTTAAGTTGTTAAAAAATAGAAATACGTCAACGAGAAAGTAAATAATTTATAATAATATTTGAGAGTACTTAATAATGGACATTATAATTCTGATAATCGAATTTCCATCTTGGATCAGATCAATTTTTGGATTATGATATATTTGAAGACAGTTCGGATCATGATCGAATGTGATTCGAATCGGTTCTAATTCGAATTAAAATCAGAAAAAAAATTGAATTAAGATTGAACTAAATTTGGTTTAGATTACATTTGGTTAAGATTTTTTGGGATTACTACTCCTTCATTTTTCATAATTCATGTGACTATAAAAATTATTTCATGATTGAATATAATATTTTTAATATAGTAAAATGTACTTGTTTAAAAATTATTAAATAATTTTGTTAATTTTGACATAAAATTATTTTTATATATAAATTTTGCTTATGAATTAGAGGTGGGTTAACCATGTATGGACTATGAATTATGACATGTTAAAATTATAATAACTAAGCTAAAATTTAATTCATTAATTCTATTATTCAGATTTATGTCAAATCTCATATTTTGGGTTTTATTCGGTTTGGATAATTTATAATTCTTGTATACATGTAGTTGTTTTAATCTTTTTGATAAATAAAATAAAACTAATTAATTAATAATTATTTATTATCCCTGTATGCTGGTATTTGTGTTAACCTACCTATTCTCTTTTTAGTTTTTGTGCTAAATAATTATTTGTCTAGCTTGCGAAGAACAAGCAAAGAGCAAATATGACATGACAAGTACGCGGACATAGTGTACGATAATTAACAAACTTCACTGGAGTGGTTTAGAAGTTAATCCAAAACCCTAAAATATAATTATATCAATCTAAAGCCCAGATTCCATTATGAAACGTCAAAGCATTAAGTTGTACATTGAGAATAAAATTCAAAAAGTTTGACAAATTTTGAATATTCTGAAATGATTCTTTTTCACCATTTTTTCTGAATTAATGATTCTTTTTTCCGTTTTAGGCAGCCAAATTTTAAAAGCTCACGATACCTTTGAACAATAACTTTACACAACAAAGAAAAATTCATGAGATAAGGCTTAAAAAATCAGAAGTCCGAAAAGAAACTACTATTACACACATGCACATACAAATATACTCTGTTTTATACCAACAATTAAGCTCAATCATGCATTCTTGATTTCCATGTTTATACATAATCTATGCCCCCACACAAAATGATTCTCTCATGATTTACATTGTTAGTCAAGCTTCACCCAACTTTGGAATTTTATAACAATTTAGAAATGTTTGGTTTTTTAGGATAAATATACATGTCCTCCCATTAACAAGTCCAACTTGTAGTTGTGATTGAGTTTTCAGAAGAGATTAAATAAATATGGGTAGTTCAAGAGGAAATATGATGCCGGTGATCAGCAAGGAGTTCTGTTCATCATCTGAGGTAGTTTTCGTAGTCCGAAAGAGGCCACATGTGGTAACAGGAGGAGGTTTTGTTGTCACAGATTGCAGAAGCCAAAATGTTGTTTTTAGAGTGGAGGGATGTGGTATTCTTGGTAAAAAGGATGAGCTGCTACTAAGGGATGGTGATGGTGATCCTTTGCTTCTCATTCGCAGAAAGGTATGGTCTTTTGTGAAAATGCGTAATGGCACTGTATTTAGCAATTGCTCTAATATTATTATGTGAAAGTGAATTGAAAGTTGCAATTGTTTTTTTGTTAATGTGCAGGGTGGGCTAGTAGAAGCTCTAAGCATTTATAGGCAATGGAGAGGATATTCTACTTTGGAGTATGAGAAATCTCAGAAACCAGTTTTTAGAGTGAAGGAGCCTAATTATTCATGCATAATAAATCCAAACCAGATCAAGATCTCCATCGATGCAAGGGCATATAATAACCATAACCAAGATTTCGAGATTAAGGGCTACTTTCCGGATAGGGCATGCAGCATAATGGACTCCAAGGGCATTGTTATAGCAAAGGTACTGGTTCATGATGTTGCTACAAATCCATTTTTTGTATCTTGATTGTTCAGATTTAGTCATGAACTGACCTCGTTTATTCTCAAAACAATTTTCAAACAAACCATAATATATATTTGCTTTTACTTTCATGTATAGGTTGGTGTAAAGGAAGGACTGGTGGCAAACAATGATATGTACAATGTTTTGGTGAAGCCTGGAGTTGATCAAGCATTTGTCTTTGGAGTCATCGCAGTTCTGGACTATATATATAATGGATCTACTATATGTTAAAACTAGCCGGGACATCTTTTTCACTTTTTATTATTTCATATCTGTCCACAGATTGTTATGTATGTAATTAGATATGAATGTCGTGTCTTATGCTTGGTACATATATTTGTTTGTGGTTGCTTTGGGGTCTGCTGGCAAGGCCGGGCAGTGGTGATTTCATGGTGGCAGTTACCTAGAACCGCTCAAATGTGGATACATAACTGCCACAATATTTGTTGACACAGTCTTTGATGCTCTTCTTTAAGGGACAGGGGTGAGAGGTCTGTAATATTCTGGCACTTCTCACACAATTCATTGCAATATAGACGTTCTCTTCTTGCATACTCCAGAAATTTTGCAGTATCCATCCCTCTTTATTTTGCATGCATTTCCAATGATGCATTATCTGTGTTTTGAAATGTCTTTAGTTAGGCTTCATAGGATAACAGCTCTAGAATTCATTAAAACTAGACAGGATCAAAGTACTCACCATGCTGAAAATCCTCGGAAACTTTTGCAAACTTAGCTCCTGCAAAATTCTTACTGAAAGATTGTTAAACACGATTACATTGCGAAGTTAATGACTTCTCATACTAGAACACAATTATGACAAATTAGTGAAACTATGTATTAATTTGAGAGTGACATGAACTTACTAAACTTACTAAACTCTTACTATCACAGACTTGAGAGTGACATAACAGAAAGATTGACCAGCTGTAGTAATATGCAGCAAACATGAACTTCACTTGAATCATACTACAGCATATCCTACAAGCTCCGAAATAGTATATTCCAAGAACTGATGGAAATTGGTTATAAAATACAATTCCTGCAATAATCATTCCCTATTACTGACATTGAGAGAGCTATGCCCTGTCTTCTAAGCTTCATTTAATCTGAAGTGGTAATACTTATAAAAAAGCTTACTGCCATAAAACATATATGTATATGAATCAATTGTTGCAGCTACCGGTCAACTTAATTGTTGAAACAGCTTACACCCCAAAATCACTACAAAATGATTTTCATAATTCTATCGAGAGCCACGGCTTGTTCTGATTTTCATAAACATACAGCTATTGTAACTTTAATAGGGTATAAAGCTTATGTTCCACTCGCTTTGTGTGTCGGATAAATCACTTCTAACACCAGACAGTAGTCGTGAATTTTCTGCAAGTATAGTTCACATGATATATTCACTGCTTAGTTAAATTCAAACTACAGATATTTAAACAGAGGATAGTAAAGTTTTGAAACAAACACACATAGTCAAGCACAGAACAAAGCCCTGATGAAAGAGTTGGAAAATCTGGTTTATAGCATAATTCGTAGCCAAGTATTTGAATATCTTCTGTTTCATGTCAAAATCTGGATAATATAAAGCTTTTATTTATAGCAAACTAAGAAGCTACTACGTCTACACATTGTTGACGGTCGACTACTGTGTGACTTCTTTGTACAAGACATTGTAAAATTCTCATGGTAGCTAACGCAGCAACAGGCAACAATAATAAACATTAGTAATGTATTAATCATTTGGCAGACTAACACTACCTAACTCCAGAAGTTACATCGGTTCTAACTAAACTATGACAAACAATTTCAAAAACTACTGCACACATCTAATTACATCTGGAAGCCTAAATCAAAATAGATATATTTTACAATACAACGGAGTTCATAAATCAGTATAGCATAATTAGTGCAAATGATTCCGAAGTACTGGAATATACTAATGATTTCTGTTTTTGATCATACTAACGAGTTGATTATTTCTCCTCGGATATTTTACCTTAATCAATCTTCTGGTTCAGGTAAGCTCCAAATAATAATAATTAAAGCCTACTCTCTGTAAAATAAAATGTATATATTCATCATATCACTAATTTTGCTACCAAAACACATAGATAACTCATCACCAAAAACAAAGATACAGTCATCAAAGGTCAGATATCATAGTAGCGCCACAGTATGTGTCGACTGTCTCCTGATCACACCCAGGTGGAAGTGGAACTTGTTTGCACTTTGCACACATTTCCTGATCTTGACTACTATGATTAGGATTGGTGACTGTCAGTATCAGGATTGCTATCAGGACTGTGATCAATATTATACTTGATCAGTATTACTTCAAAATAACTATTGAGTCCAGGAAGTTTAATTTGTTGGTTCTTAGTTTATAGAATGTAGCTGTCGGTTAGGATATGTTTCAATATAGTTTGTAATCTGTGTACTATATAAACACAGTTTAAGTTTTGTTTTTAATCAATCGTTTACACGAGTATTAGCAGCTTTCAGGAACATTAGAATTTTTTGAGAGAGTTTTGTAACAGTTTTTATATCAGATTTAACAAAGCTGTTATTATTTTCATATTTGTGTTTATTAATCGAGAATCTTATATAATTGTATTCAACCTCCTTTTACAATTGTTAATTACTGGGCAACATATATGTTATGGGACTAACGATTTTATCAAAATTAAAAGATTCAACCAAATTTGTATTGTTGATAATATCAAAATATTAAAAATTACATTAATAATATTTAAAATTTGTATGCAAGCTATCTATAATAAAAAACAGGTCAAATTTTAATAAACTGGGTACAAAACCTTAAAAAGGACATATTGTCAAAATTAGAACTAAAAAAATTAATAACTTTTTAATATCCAACACTTTTTTGTTTTGTATCTGTCTTTATCCAATTGTTTAACCGAGACTTCCAGTCCAAGAAATGGTATGTTTAGTAGGAATAGAAAACTACTTGACCAATATATTGGCTATGCCTATATCATTGTACTTGAAATTGTGGAGCAAGGACAAAATATAAAAGTACATAAATATATGTTTCAAAATCAATTATATAATTGAGTTCCATAGTCTCATAGAATGAAACAATTATATTAAAGATAATTGACTAACGAGTGAAAATGTTCAATATATTCAGTCAAATTTATAGTTCACTTACGATTACTTTAACTGCTCATATCAATACAGCACATTATAACAGTACTTGCACATTCAAATAAATTCAACACAACTTAAAATAGTAAAAATATAGACGCTACGTTATTCAATCATGGTAAAAAATTCCTTGTTCATGCAGAATTAGGCAAGTTCGAACATAGTAAGTTTTTGGCCTTTCTTACCTGTTTCTAATTTGTGGACATTCTCTGCAGAATCTTTGTATTGTTTGTCATGTATCAACATAGGTTTTACATAACATTCACTTTGAAAATTAAAGTGACTAGGCCAATCTAGATGCTCAAGCTAAACAATTCCTCCATGTAAATTTTGACAGGACAACCAATACACTGACCATTGTTGATAGTGGTACTGGCCTGACCAAAGCTGGTAATTAGTGGCATTAAGCAGCATGTTCTCATGTTTTCCTTATTAATCCGTTCGTTTGTGCTAATGAGATTCAATATAGAATACATAACTCTGATTTAATGAACATTTGGTACAACTGCAAGTTGGTTCAGAGTAATCACAGAACCTCTTTGTTGGAGCCAATGTCCGCATAATTGGACATTTTGGTGTTGGTTTCTGTTCTGGCTGCAGCTGAGGTCATAGTCACAACACAGCACACTGACAACAAACAGCAGCTATGGGTGTCCCAAGCCATTGAAACTTCTACTGTTACCACTTACCACATATATGTCTGGCTTAAAATTATTTTGCAAGAAGCATTCTGAATTCATCACCTATCCAATCTCCTTGTGAATTGAGAAAACCACTGAAAGGAAAATCTCAGACAACAGGAATTTAGACGGAAAAAAGGATTAAGAAGGTACGGTGGAGGAAGTAGATGAAACAAAGGAGTAAGAAAGGGAATGTATCATGAATTGTCCTTGGTGAACAAGCAGAAGCCTGAGGAAATTACCAAAGACGAGTATGCTGCATCCTAAAAGAGCCATACAAATGACTTGGAGGAGCACTTGAATGTCAAGCATTTCTTAGTGTAAACAACTAGAGTTGAAGGCTATGTTGTTTGTTCCTAAGAGAGCACTCTTTCACTTCTTTGATAGGTAGAAGAAACCGAACACAACATATGGCGTAATAAGGTTTTTCTACTTCAAGACTTGATTAAAACAATGGTAAATTACACAGTTGAAAATAAGGCAAAGCGGTAGTTGGAAAAAGCAGTTTGGAATGATACAGCCTTGTATGCATCTATAGGATGTAATAGACTATCCCTTTTTGGTCAGAGTTAATGGACTTTACGAGGACGTACACATTGGAACTTCAGTCAGGACCTTATTTGCGCATTTATAGTGTTAAACCCAACTTTGCATTTTATCAAACAGTTGGTTGGGCATGATGGAT
Organism: Heracleum sosnowskyi; assembly: GCA_030848705.1. NCBI lineage: Eukaryota > Viridiplantae > Streptophyta > Magnoliopsida > Apiales > Apiaceae > Heracleum > Heracleum sosnowskyi. Next base: position 49,241,605 of record CM061243.1, on the reverse strand, counting down.
TTAGCTAATATTTGCGTTGAAATTGGCCGGAAAGATCGTTTCCGAACATCGTAAAGTGATATGCCGGTGGGGAATGATGAACAGAGGTTGATGAGTTGCAATTTAGTGGCTGACTCCATCTATTTGGCCTAATACAAAGTGTGTTAATGTTATTGTGACAGGGACAATGTCACAATCTATACCTCTTAATTATTATAGGAATGCAATGGATTGTCTGTTGTTCGCACCATCTATGCTTCGTTTGAGTGTTCTTTTGGTGTCAATCTTAATCCTCTTTGCAAGTCTGATGAAGTGTGTCATACCCTCATTTCAAACATGTCCAATTTTGAGTTCCTGCATGTTCGGAGGAACGATGCAAGTCATGACACAAATTTTATTTTATTAACTTAGTTTTATCAAAGCATATTTGGATAACTCTTGATGTGTTGTTTTTGGTGTTTTAAATGATGTTTTGGTGATTACAGGTAGAGCTAAGCAGAACCGAACCAGAACCGAAAAATCGAATCGAAAAACCGAACCGAATAGTATAATTTCGGTTCAGTTCGGTTCTAATTTTCTGAAAATTAGGTCTTTTCGGTCCGAATCGAATAGATCAAAATAAATATCGGTTCGGTTCGGTTCTTTTAAAAAAAAAATTGGTCCGAACCGAATAGACCGAATTTTTTTTATTTTTTATTTATATAATTTTTATAGATATAATATATTAATTTTATATGTATGTATATATTCAAAAAATTTCATGTCTTATTTTTTGTTCGAGATTTGAAGTTTGAACTATTATATTTACATTTCATACTTGTATTTCATTAGCTAATATTTTTATTTTTAGAAAAAACATATCTTTTGGCTTTTTTTGAAATAAATTTTTTTTATGAAAGAACCGAACCGAATAACATTATTTAGGTTCGGTTCGGTTTCGATCCAAAATATAATTTCGGTTCGGTTCGGTCCGAAAAAAAATGTTAATTCGGTTCTCGGTCTATTCGGTTCGGTCTGGTTCTGGACCGAACCGACCGAATGCTCAGCCCTAATTACAGGTATTTGGAAGTATAGAGTTGGGGATTTGCTAAGAGCAGATGGATTCAAGTACAACGCCCCGGAATTATTGATTCGGACAAACTTGACGAGGTTAAAACTGAAAACTGTTTCAAGGACTGTTTTACCCTTATCTAAACAAACGGAATTAGACATATTTAATAAAAACATGCATGCATTGTATAAAAATTTTGGATGTCCAGTATAGCAAGTTTTATTTTTATGAAATTCAGTACAAAAGTGCACTTTACTCTAATATCATACCTAAATGATCATATATGCACATATTTTTTATTCATATTAAAAAATATATATGGACAGATCCGCGCACACATATTTTTTATATATTCATAGCTTCCGGATAGATGATATATTATAGACTAATTTAATGTTTTGAACTATTATTTAGAGTTTGTTATGATTATGCAATTGAATATGAGAGTAATAAAAGATTTCGATGTTTATCACTAATATTAAAAGAATCAACGACTTATTATAAGGAAAATGTATAAATACATTTTGAAAAATTCGAGAAAAATTCGAATTTAGTGAAAAAAGGGTACCATACGAAAAAACTAATTGTACAAGGGTACCATTAAGAATAATTCACAATTTTATAACATTTGACTAACGTTTACGATGATACCACTTAAAAGTCAAAAATGTTAAATATACCAAATGAAAAAATCAATTATACAGGAGTACCATCAGGAATATCCCTTCTTTTAAAAGGGGTTAAATATCAAATTGGTCACTGAACTGAAGGCCATATATCAATTTCTTCATCAATTTTAACGGGGTCTCATTTCAATCACTTAAGTCATAATAAATATCAAACAGATACCTCTAAATATGTGATCAAGAAGTAAAATAATTTTTTATTGAGTTATATACAGTTTTCTTCAATGTCACCATAACCAAATGAAAAGTTATGTATTCTAGTATTTTAGATAATATATTCAGATTTTTAAAATTTTATTTAAATTTTATTTTTGATTTTATAGTTATTTTCTTTGATTTAATTAAAAATAAATTTTAAATAAATTTTAAAAAATCTAAATATATTATCTAAAATACTAGAGTTCATCACTTTTCATTTGGTTATGATGACATTGAAGAAAAATGTATAGAACTCAACAAAAATTTATTTTACTTCTCGATCAACATTTAGAGGTATCTGTTTGATATTTATTATGACTTAAGTGATTGAAATGAGACCCCGCTAAAATTGATGAAGAAATTGATATATGACCTTCACTTCAGTGACCAATTTGATATTTAACCCCTTTTAAAACCTCCTCCATGCATCTCCCTCTTTCTTCGATTAACTCTGAGCGGCTGTAAAAGTTTTTCAATCCCTTGAGCGCGCACACAGTAATAATACAAAGCCCGGTAACTTTTTCTTTTTTTAGGGTAAGTAGGCCCAATCCTTCAACTTGCATGCTAATTTTGATCTGGGTCGCTCCAAAGTCCAAACTTGTACACATTTTTTTTTGGTTAAATTAGGGAATTAAGACTATTATTCATTTTAAAATATGTATCTTTTATAAATACTAAATATTCTTCTACTTTTTAAAATTGGTGTATCGATTTTTTTAATATTTAATCATTTTTATCTATATTTTAATAATTATAATTTTGATAGAATTTTGATTTATATAAAATAAATCATACTAATTTAAGTCAAATATCAACTTAAGTAATACTAGTTTACTAAGCCGCGGTTCGCAACGGTTTTATAATAATTTCTATAAAATTTTTCAAAAAATATTCTACAAAATATGTTTTTAATATAAATTTAAGTTTTGTTTTGAATTCTATATAAATTTTTGTTTTGAATTCCATATATATATATACACACACATTAATATAAAGTTCTAGATCGTTCAATCAAAAATTATAGTTATACCTTCAGAGCTATCAAAATCTTCACTACCTCCAAATCTACTCCCAGTAAGAAAAAAATCAAAAAATATGAACAAACATCCTTTTTGTTGTCGAGATTTTTTTTTATTAATAATGATCTCTTTTTGTCAAAACAAATAACAACAAAAACAACAACAACCTCTTACTTTTCAAAAAAATAAAAATTAATGACCTCTTCTCAATGTTTCTCACAAATATTCAATAACTTTTTTCTTGGAAGACTTTTGTTATTAATACACTCACTTATTGAATTTTGTTAAAAATACACACACTAAATAAACTTGTATACAACATTGGTGTATTAACTTTTAATTATAAATTCAAAACTAATAACGTAAACACATAAACATATAAATCACTTTACAACTGAATATACATGAACATCACCTTTGCTTTGCTTGACCTATTATTTTAAGTGATTAACAGATGAATCTCCCTCCTTATTAATCTATGTCTTCACTCAATCAACACTAATAGCAAATAATTTGTCTTGTCAAAGATTTTAATATGATCCTGCAATAGAATACAAATAACGTAATAAGATAAATAAAATAAAGGAAAAAGTCTCATGCTCATATACTGATATACACACTTTTAACATGAACTAACAAAAAATAAAAATGAAAAATGCCGACAACAAAAATTGCAGTAGACAATTAACAAAGTTTATATGTGATAAGTGGATTTTTAATCCACTTGGAATGCTTCATATCGGCTTAAATTGATGACTTGAACTCAAGTATGTGGTGTGTTTAATGTGTTTTCATTAAGTTTTGCAGAACCAAGAGTTGGAGGTTAATTTGATTAAAATTCGGATTTTCCGGGTAGGTTGCGCAGTCTTCACTGTTTTGGCCATATCTGGAGTTCTACAAGTCCGATTCTGACGATCTTACAGCTCACGCGAAGAGGACAACATTTTCTATAATTCTAGGCAGAAGGTTCTGCGCGGGCGCCCAGGAATTGTACTGGAATTCTGCGCGGCCGCCCAGGAAGTCAGAATCGCCAGAAATTGCCAGAATTCGATTTTAATAAGGAAATTTTCACAAATTCGACTTCTAATCATTATGGTAATTGCTTGGGGCGGCCAGAAACTTCCGGAATCAGTTGTAAACATGGAATATGCAATTCTTATTGCATTCAAAGATGGAAATTTCCGTAATTCTATTCTAACTCAAAAACGGCAATTGCTTGGAAGAGGGACAACTTGGAGCTATAAATACACACCTTGGGGGGACATAATCAACACATCACGATACATCACAACACACCAGAGATCAGATTCAATATTGGAGCACAAGATCGAGGAGCCAAGAACGAAGAACGTGACTACGAGGAGATCTAGACATAGTTTTTTCTTGTATTCTTCAATTTTGGTGTAACTTTTGGATACTTCCAGATTTGTCCTCTAAACCTTTAACTCGTATTCATATTTACATCATTGATTTCTTGTTTTTCATCATGCTTTCATCAAAACCCACGATGATGAACGGTTCTATTATGAACTAATCATTGTCGTGGGATTCTAACGGATTTATTTATGGATTTTAGTAGTTAATTGTTTTAAAGATGTGTGTGTGATGACTAATTGATATCCTAGTTTGGTTGTGCTTATTCTTCTTGGATGCGTAGCTAACATCTAAGATTGTTTGTTAATCTCTATTGAATGCGAAAGTGGATATAGAGGTTTGGAACTTGCCATGCTAGCATAGGTTTATGTATGTTTGTCATGCATGATTCGTAGGTGATTTTAACCATCTTACCTGCCCTATGTAATCTGAATGGATAACTTGCTCGTTAAACCGTTATGTTTTCAAATCTTATAGACATATAGGGTCTAAGCATAATTGGTGTCTGCTTAACTTCTATCTATTTTGTGGATGTTTAAGTGGTTTGGTATACGTATACTGAAAGGTAGCGTGTACTGATTTCGTGTTATCCGGTTAGTTTTCACAACCGTCACATGCATTGATTAAAGACAAAAGACTCTGAATGAAGTACTTAATGAAGTTAGGATCCCATGTTTTAATTGTCTTAGCAGTGGATAAAAATCATACATTGTTGCATAGGTACATTAATTGAATTGAACACCTCATTAGATCTCTGTGGGAACGAACTTGACTTATTCGTATATTACTTGTGACCACGTGCGCTTGCGTGATTTTGTGCTAACAATATGTATATTTATACTACTAATTAGTTGTTTGTATGAAAGTATTAAAGGTAATTAATTATTTACCAAGTAATTACTTAATTTTTTATACAAGACCGGTCTAATTTCTTAACTTCTTATTTACCAACACGTTCCTGTAATTTCTATTATTTTACATTAAAAAAAAAAAAAGTTTAGGAGAGTAGGATGTTAAGATGGTAATTTCATTTGAAAATAAATATTATGAGAATATTTAGATAATAATAGAGGAAAGTTCAAAATAATGTAAGGTAATAGATTTTTTTTTTCTATTTTAGATATTTTCAAGGCAAGAATATTACAATTGAATATTTAGTTTCCTCCATTAGTAATATTCAGTTTTCTCCATTAGTAAAGATATATTGTATATTTACTTTCCTCCGTTATGATAGATTTTAAATTCAAGAATATCATATTTACTTTCCTCCATTAGTAGAGATTTTTTTTTTTGACAAATTTAAAGCAAAATTCATTAACAAGAAAAGAACTCGACTGGGACAAACCCCCAACCGGCAATGCAATCAGGTTTAAAAACAAATAAACGAGCTAAACAACTAGCCGCTTTATTTTCAGATCGCTTAACATATAGAATAAAAATATTCTTTGAACACAAAAAAGAATACAATAGCTTTCCGAGAAATCCAACATACATCATCACTAAAATCAGTAGCATCACAATTGACCTTCACACAATTAATCCCGATTGTATTCCAATGTTCAGAACTTTTAGTTGCACCAACTAAAATTGAAGGGACAGATGCCCTCATAATATGAACAATCTTCCGTTGTGAAAGGTGAGCTTTTGCGATTTCCACCACCGATCCAGCCTCGATGCAAGTTTTCCAGATCCCCCAAAATACCAATTGAATCATTCTTACATAGACAAAACAGCAAACCAAAAATACCAAAACCATAACAAACACTCCAAAAGGAGGACAAACAAACACCCAAAATATTGGGTACAGTAGCCATCCTTACAAAAAAGGATGATTATTGAAGAAAATAAGAATTATGGTGATTAGATAAAAGAAAGAGATACTAAAGTGAATTTGTGAGAAGAAAGAAAGTTTTATTGGTGAAGAAAATAGATAGATCTATGGAGGCGGCTAGTTAGGGTTGGGGGTCGACTCTCATTGAGAGAGAAAATTATACTAAAGTACAATTAGTTTAAACTAAATAACATCCATTAGTAGAGATTTTAAATGCAAGAATATTGAAATTATATATTTAGTTTCCTCCATTAGTAAATATTTAAAAGACAATTGAGATTTTTTTTCTAATATTTGGTATTAATTACTTAATTTCTTATGCAAGACCGATATAATTTCTTAACTTCTTATTTACCAAAACGTTCCTATATTTTTTATTATATTACATAAAAAAAAGAAAGTGAGGGAGAGCAGAATGTTAAAATGGTAATTTAATTTAAAAAGAAATATTATGAGAATATTTAGATAATAATAGAGGAAAATTCAAAATAATGTAAGGTGACGCACTTTTTTTCTAATTTAGATATTTTGAAGGGAAGAATATTATAATTGAATATTTAGTTTCCTCCCTTAGTAAAGATTTATTGTATATTTACTTTACTCCATTAGTAGAGATTTTAAATGTAAGAATATAATATTTACTTTACTCCATTAGCAGAGATTTTAACTAATTTTTAATCATAATAATTCAAAAATTTGAGAAAATTAGAAAAATTAGATCGAAGCGATTTGAGAGCCGGCACTTCACCGTCCCCGTCTTCTCCTTTATATAAGTACTAGTCGACTAATCTGCGGTTCGCAGCGGCCCTATAACATTTTTATAAAATTTTAAATATTAACTATTAAAGAAAAAAATATAAAATCAATCAATCTATACTATCTATATCTTATAATAGACGAAACATTAAAAAATTTGGTACCTATTTTTTGGTACGGTACTTGACTTTGGTACCTGTTTTTTGGTACGATACTTGCCTTATTTAATTATTTTTAACAAAATATTTTTATTACTATCTTCTAATAGCCGAAACAACAAAATCCACTCCTTTTCCAAAAAAAACACGGACAATTACCTTTTTCAATTAAAATATGTTAACTTTTCTATTTGTCCTTATTAAAATCTCCATTTTTCAAAAATATTGTAGTATAAAAGAAATATATAAAAAATATATATTATATTTTTACTATAAAATAAATATTATAATATATTAAAAGTAGCTCGTGTTTCGCACGGGTTATAAGCTAGTATTAATAATGGCGAAACATAAAAAGTTTTGGTATCTGTTTTGAAGGGTTTCGGGCATGAAAACGCAACGGAAAAAAGCGTAAAAACAGAAAATAACGAAACCCTCCGCAGGATCCATGCGAAACACGATGTTTAATTCGTGAACAGAATTGTCTACCTTTTAATGAGCTTTACGAATGGTTGACAGATGGAGGTCCTTTGCTATGATCACCACGTGTCCCGCCTTGCGATACACATCTCTAATCAGTCCACACGAACGCCCGATCATCCAATGATCACCGGAGTTGGTACTAGCCAAGAACTGCCCTCGGAACTCTCTCTCTCTCTAGCCTCTCTTTGATGTAGAGCTGTTAGGGTTTTTAGAAAAACGAATTATGTATCTATCACCCTAAAACAATACATCTTAATGTATTTATATGGAGAGAATTATGGGCCTTTACCTAATCTGATTGGGCTTCCAAAACCCAATCTGATTATTAGTAGTTTTTATTATTATATTCGAATTATATATAATTAATCAAGTCCTACTTAATTAATCCAATAATTCAATATAATAATAATTCAATTAAATTCGAAATTTAATTAATGTTCCGTTTAAAACGTTCTTTGTGTGTGACCCTTTAGGTTATTATTACGTTGGCAATAATTTTAATATCTCATAATAAAATTATAAACAATGAGCGACATCTAGTAATACATCATTGCTATTCAAGTAATAATAATAATTGGTGATCCAATTAAACCTTTAATGAATAATGTTCCATGTAATATAATCCTTTTAACCTTATATTAGATTAAACTCGAGGCATGGTATATGTCATCATCTTCAACATTTAATCCCGGTTTACTTGATCGATGAGTAGACTATTAAACAAATCACAATTTGAGCATGGTCATGCATTTCATAGTCTCACTCAATCAAGAGGCCAATAATATCACTCCTAAAATAGGAGGGTTAAATCCTATATCTATCATTCATATTTCTCATATGATTCATAATATACCCAATGTCCACCTTTATCATTACCCGGTCAAAGGTAACTTTGAGTAAAATCAAAGTAAATTAATTCTCATATAGAAATATAATTATTTTAAGTCTAAGGATCATTACACCATTATCATTGTGAGAATTGCTTATGACACTTGATAACACTTACCATGAAGAATTCACACGGTGGGTCTATCCAGTGCCATGTTCTGCTAACATGCACTTATGTCTTTGACTTTAGTATCACCATACTTATGACCAATGAGATGTGGTCATTAGTCAATAAACATACTAGTCTTAATGCATTATTATTGTCCTCAAATAATAATACTCGACTAGGGATCTTTTAGGATTATAAACACTACTCATATAATCTCATTTCTAAGTCACATACTTAGAGATATAGAATTCATGCTTATATTCCAAGGACATTTATTATTCTAACATTTATATCGCAGTTAATAAAGACATAATAAATAATTGAAAGAAAATCCATAGAACATATTTATTAATAATCAAAATGTCTTCCCTAAGAACATTATAGTATTGTCTCTAGGGCACAAACACTAACAATCTCTCACTTGCACTAGAGCCAATCACCCATGTATCTAATACCCATGGAACTAGTGTGACCTTCGTGCTTCTGCTGCGATAAAGCCTTAGTCAGTGGGTCTGCAACGTTATCATTAGTATGCACTTTACATATATGTATATCTCCCCTCCTTGTAATCTCTCGAAGTAGATGATATCGTCTAAGTATATGCTTTGCTCGGGAATGGGACCTTGGTTCCTTAGCCTGCGCAATAGCTCCATTGTTATCGCAATAAAGATCAACTGGATCTGCGATCGATGGAACTACTCCAAGTCCCTCAATAAATTTCTGAAGCCAAACAGCCTCTTTGGCCGCTTCACTGGCAGCAATATACTCAGCTTCCATTGTAGAATCAGCTATTGTCTCTTGCTTCGAACTCTTCCAGCTTACAGCACCTCCATTTAGACAAAACACAAACCCAGATTGAGACACAATATCGTCTCTGTCTGTTTGGAAGCTAGCATCAGTGTAACCTCTTACAACTAGCTTCTCATCTCCTCCATATACCAAGAATGAATCTTTAGTTCTCTTAAGGTACTTAAGAATATTCTTGACTGCCGTCCAGTGACCTTCACCTGGATTAGACTGGTATCTGCTCGTCATGCTCAAAGCATACGAAACATCAGGTCGAGTACATATCATTGCATACATTATTGAACCAATTGCAGAAGCATATGGTACCTTTTTCATACGGTCCTTATCATCTAATGATTTAAGACAGTTTTCTTTTGAGATCACTATCCCATGAGACACAAGGACAAATCCCCTTTTTGCCTCTTGCATCCCAAAACGATGCAATACTTTGTCAATATATGTTCTCTGACTTAAGCCGATTAATCTTCTAGATCTATCTCTATAGATCTTGATCCCTAATATATAGGTAGCATCGCATAAGTCTTTCATTGAGAAACTTTTTCCCAACCAAGTCTTAACATCCTGAAGAGAAGGTATGGCATTCCCTATTAGTAATATATCATCAACATATAATACAAGGAACGCCACTTTGCTCCCACTAACCTTCTTGTAAACACAAGGCTCATCTTCATTTTGAATAAAGCCAAACTCTTTGACTGTTATATCAAAACGAATGTTCCAACTCTTTGAGGCCTGCTTCAATCCATAAATAGATCGTAGTAGCTTACAGACCATTCTAGCAAATCATGGATCGACAAAACCTTCTGGTTGTATCATATACACATCCTCTTCTAAGCTCCTATTTAAGAAAACGGTTTTGACATCCATTCAGATTTCATAGTCATAGTAAGCTGCTATCACAAGCAAAATCCTGATGGACTTGACCATAGCTACTGGTGAGAAAGTTTCATCATAGTCAATACCATGAATTTGTTTGAAACCTTTCGCCACTAGTCTTACTTTGTAGGTCGTTACATTCTCATCCATGTCTATTTTCTTCTTGAAAACCCATTTGCACCCAATAGGTTTTACCCATTCAGGTGGTTCAACCAAAGTCCATACTTTGTTTTCATACATAGAATCCATCTCAGATTTCATAGCTTCCAGCCATCTCTCAGAATCTGGACTATTCATAGCATCCTGATAGGTAAGAGGCTCATCTTCATCCATAAGCATTACATCGCTAGTCTGAGTTAAGAGAAATCCATAATATCTGTCAGGCTCGTGGCGATTCCTACCAGATCTACGAACAACCTGTGTTTCTTGAGCAGTAACATTTTCATGTACTTCGTGCTCATGTTCCAACTCTGGTTCAATGACATTATGTGGTTCTCGAACTTCATCAAGATCGATCATACTCCCACTGTTTTTCTTAGAGAACAGTTCTCTTTCAAGAAATACAGCAGTACGAGCAACAAACACTTTGCTCTCGGTACGATTATAGAAATAATACCCTTTAGTTTCTTTTGGGTATCGCACAAAATTACATTTGTCTGATTTTGGTCCTAGCTTGTCAGTGACTAAACGTTTCACAAACGCTTCGCATCCCCATACTTTCAAAAAGGACATGCTATGACGTTTCTCAGTCCATATCTCATATGGTGTAGTTTGAACCGATTTAGTAGGAACTCGGTTAAGTGTGTGTGCAGCCGTTTCCAGAGCATAACCCCAGAAACTAATTGGAAGATCCGCTAGACTCATCATCGACCGCACCATGTCCAACAAGGTACGATTTCTCCTTTCAAATACACCATTCCACTGTGGTGTTCCAGGAGGTGTGAGTTGTGATACAATACCACACTCCTTTAAGAAATTCTTAAATTCTAAGCTTAGGTACTCACCTCCACGATCAGATCGTAGAGTTTTAATACTTCCGCCCATCTGTTTTTCCACTTCTGCCTTGTACTCTTTGAATTTTTCAAATGATTCGGATTTGTTCTTCAAAAGATACACATATCTGTATCTACTAAAATCATCAATAAAGGTTATGAAGTAGTAAAAGCCACCTCTTGTCATACAATAAAGCCATGCAGTTTGCTTGCTAGACTTCCCTTTTGGAGACGAGGGACCTGTTGGCAAGGTTAAATATACAGTGGCTAGTTATTGTGCGAAGAAGCTTTGAGCATTTGTAAGCGATCACCTAAAAGCTTTTAGCTCTTGTACGAAGCCAGAAGCTCAAGGGTGCAACTGGCAAGAGCTATATATGTTTTGTAAGAACATCGGATGATAGGTTGAAGCAGGTCGCCAAAACATGGTAGCACATGACTAGCAGATACTAATTTTGTTCCTTACCTTAGTCTCTGGGAAGGAATTACCGCATATGCAAGGAGTGAAGGGGGCTCAGAATTGTAAAAACAGAGCTGGATTGCATGAAGCGAAGAGGACATATGTTTACAAGAACAGAGATATCATCAGCATTACAATGGATTAAAGATTTTAATATGTATATGACTATGAGGCAGGTGGTTTCATGTGTTGACACATCAATGGAGGGGAAAGGCATCTCAAACTAACTCCTCCCCTTTCTATCTAGAGAGGAAACCTGGGCTTTCTTTGTCAATCTTAGCAATGATGTCTTAATGAAGTTTAAACCTATGATGGCAGAAGGAATGCCCAAAGTCAGCAACAAGAGCCAGAGTTTAACAGCCATGCGGACACATCTGTTTATAAGGAAGGAACTATGTCAAAGGATTAAAACTTTCACCTTAACATTACATTTAAGCTGGAAATCGAGCTAAAGATACGAGTACAAGTATCAGTTTAGCAGAAATATGGTTTAACTACCAAATTTGGGCGCTAAAACCAAAAGTTTGGCATAATAAAAAAATTCTGTACGAATTAATAACTGTAGACTTCTTCTGAAATTTGGCTCTCTTTCTTTAGTACGAATTAATATAGGCTTTGGTTTATGGATATTTTTTTTTACACTCCGCTATAATCACGAAATCAAGATATGAAAATTAAACTTCATAGTCTATATTCCTCGAGTTAAAAGCCCAGTAAGATACAAGTTAAATTTGATTCAGCATAATTTCTTTAGTTCAAAGCCAAAGAGATTAATAACTGTTGCAAGTTCACTGGTTGCAGGATTGATTAGAAATGTTTGGTCTAGTACTAGGGTAATACCAGTACGTGATTCATGAAGACAGAGTAGAGAAACAACTCTCAGAACGAAGCAATGAAGGAGGACGAACCCTTTGAACTGGACTAGTTGGAGTTGATTGAAGACCTTTTGGAGAATCCAAACTTCTTCTCATAATTCTTCCCATGGCAAATATTGGGTGCTCTACGGAACTTGAAGGGGGGCTTGAAGATTGGAAGTTGAAGCAGAAAGTGCTGTGTCTTTCCAAAGCTTCTTCAGTGCTGATATTTCCATCTGATCTCAAAACTTCATCTTTTACGGCCTCCACACACAAACCACAAATCCATCTTCCATTGTACTTTTCGCGGATTTGCGTTATGTACTCTGGAGTGCAGTCCTCTGTAAATCCACAAGAATCACATTTCACCATCTTCACTTCAACTTGAGCAGAATTGCTTGTTTTGACTACGGGTAGTAGAAGAGGTATTTGCGTTTCCAAATCTGACATGGGTATTTTTTCTCCAAACAGGTTTATCAAGAATAAGAGTTTATCTGTGTAAACACTGACTTGTTAAAAAAAACATATGGAAGCTTAGGCTAGAGTGTACTAACCGCGTAAAAATCTACCGCCTTGTTTGGTTTCTCAACCGCAGAAGATATACTCTTCATTTTTGGCACCTTTTATTCAAGACAGTTAGTTATTTGAGTGTGTGAAACAAAATGAAGAAACCTTATTATAAGCTACTACTGTTCTTCATTATCTGTGTAATTTTCAGGAAAACGGCTGTTTTGGCTGTGTTGGAATAGAGAATAGAGAACGAGGATAATGTGTGCAGATGCTTCTGGTGCTGATTATCATAATTATCCGGGTCACAGATCAATACTCAAAGAAGATTGATATTCTATGACTTAAATTCTTGTGCATGTCAACTTTTTTGGTGTGATTACATTGAAATTTGATAACTATTCTTTTTAATGCCATGAGAGGCTAGAGGTCCAATAATTAGTGCCCAGAGGGGTCTGAAGGGTCTATGACTATTAGTATAGTTGTTGGGAGTTGTTGCATGTGAAAAATATTTTATGTATTGTAATTTCACATTTTATCCCTAGCTCAATCACCATCTCTTTCCCCTTTCACTTATTTTCCATTCCATGTTAAATTGAAGACAGATGCAAAACACATACTATTTCGGTTCTAATTTTAAAAAATTTAAATTTTAGAAGGCAAACACGATTTTCTCTATCTAAACACGCATATCTGTCGTGAAACTTGAACTCTCAACCTCCTGCTCTCTAGTCATGACTCTAATCAAAGATGTTATGTACTTAATAGCCATGGACCATCGTCCTTTAGTGATTTGATACCTTATCGTAGAACAAAACACACGACAATGGAATAATGAATGGAACTTACTATGAACAAACAAGTCCCACAGCATTTCATGGTTCTATGGTAAAACTTTTACCATCCAGCGATGTTACTGAAAATGTGAAGGATATAAGATCTAAATCACTATGTAAAAATAAAACTAACCACATTAAAGGTCCTTCTAAATGTATCATTCTAGTATGTAAACAACTCAACATGACTTACATGAGAGTGATGTACCTATCAATGGTATGGAATTGTCTTCTCTAGAGTGTCTACATAGGTGGACCTTACACTAATGTTGATTCCTTGTAGCTTGACAACAAAACAGCAACAATCAGTGAAGTTGGCATCCTAATTATTGTTTTTAAGCAAATGGGAGTACGCCAGAGAGTCTAATTAAAAAAGAAAAAAATTCCCTCAAATGCTTTGTATTAGAGATGTCATGCATGCGAGACCTTGTGATCATCATAGAAAGGAGAGCCATGTGTAGGGCTGAGCAGAACCGAATCAGAACCGAAAAACCGAACCGAATATTATAATTTTGGTTCGGTTCGGTTCTAATTTTCTGAAAATTCGGTCTTTTCGGTCCGGACCGAATAAACCGAAATAAATATCGGTTCGGTTCGGTTCTTTCAAAAAAAATTCGGCCCGAACCGAATAGACCGAATTATTTTTATTTTATATTTATATAATTTTTATAGATATAATATATTAATTTTATATGTATGTATATATTCAAAATTTTGCATGGCATATTTTTGGTTCGAGATTTGAAGTTTGAACTATTATATTTACATTTCATACTTGTATTTCATTAGCTAATATTTTTATTTTTAGAAAAATCATATTTTTTGGCTTTTTTTTAAATAAAAATTTTTATTTGAAAAAATTTCGGTTCTTTTATGAAAGAACCGAACCGAATAGGCTTATTTCGGTTCGGTTCGGTTCCGGTCCAAAATACAATTTCGGTTCGGTTCGGTCCGGAAAAAAATGATAATTCGGTTCGGTCCGGATCTGGACCGAACCGACCGAATGCTCAGCCCTAGCCATGTGCAAGACGTGAAATATAACATGAATATATATATATACAGAGTCCTACTCAAATAGAAACCAATTTATAATAAAAACTAGAAACTGTATCACAGAATAAAATACACCCTCTCACACACAACCCCACTTAATCCCCTCCATTCGTAATTATATTTTTCCTGTTAATTGGTGATCTTTTTTTGAAATCTGACTTCACTATATTTTTCTTCATCTCGCAACAATCAGTTTGCATACCATATTTGATATATTCCGACAATAAATCACTATTTATGGTTGCGAGAATCAGTAAAATGTTAATGATTTAAGTAAGAATAAATAGTAATTTCTGCGTAAATGTAGTGATTTTTTCTCTAGATCTATATGTAAATTATAAATTTTGTACCGCAAAATCACTAAATTTATACGTATATAAAAATAAATCGCTAGATCTATGTTGAAATCACTATTTATTCTTACAGAAATCACTAAAATTATATTACTCTGTAATATAGCACATATGGTATGCATATTGATCGTTGAAAGATGGAGAAAAATATAGTGAAGTCGGATTTTAAAAAAAAGTTCAGCGATTCACAGGAAAAATCAAATTAAAAACGAAGGGGATTAGGTAGGATTATGTATGTGAGGTGTATTTTAACTATGTGTGACCAATAAATTAGATTAATCTAAGGGTTTAGATTAGTTTCTATTTTAATTTTAGTTTCTATTTGATCACTAGCTTATATATATATATATATATATATTGGTCGATATGGTACGTTGTGATTTTACTTAATTGTCATTTCTTAAATTCGTGTTTTTACTTAATTAACCTTACTTATTTATAGAAATATATTATTAAATAATAATATTACCTATTTATAACCAATTACCTTTTTCACCTAAATACATTTTTTTTTATTTTTTCTAACAAATTCCCCTACTTTTTCAAATATATCATGGACAATTACCTTTTTTAACTAAAACATGTTAGTTTTTCTATTTTTCCTTACTAAAACCCCTCATTTTCCAAAAATATCACCGACAAACATTTAGTTATTTATTTTTAAACCTAATATTATAATTATTTTTTTAAAAGTTTACCTATTTTAACATATCTACTTATTTTTCTTAACAAATGCAATTACTAAAAATATTAAAATATAAATAATCAAATATATATTTATAACCAATTACCTTTTCAGCTAAAACACATTATAGATTTTTTTCTAACAAAGTCCCTCATTTTCTAAATATATCACGGGAAATTGCTTTTTTCAATTTACTTTTTTTATTTTTCTCACTAAAATCCATTTTTTTTCTAAAAATATCACGGACAAACCCTTTACTAATTTATTTTAAAACGTATTTAAATAATTTAAATAATTAAATTTTTAAACCTCTTTTCCAAAAATATCACGGACATTTACCTTTTTAAACTAAATATATGTTACATTTTTTATTTTTCCTTATTAAAACCCCTCCTTTTCCAAAAATATAACGAGCAAACCCTTACTTATTTATTTTAAAATTTGTTTTAATGTTTTTAATTAATTAAAAGTGTTTAGCTATTTTAACATGCCTACTTATTTTTTTAACAAATACAATTAAAAAATAATAATAAAATAACAATTAACAATCCGTGCATCGCATGGGTTTTAAACTAATATATATATATATATATATATATATATATATATATATATATATATATATATATATATATATATATATATATATATATATATATATATATGTTGGGAAGGGAAATCCAACCAACAGCCCGTTAATTTCAAATTTGGACGGTTGAGATCAAAGGCTGCCGCAATGAAACATTGCGGGGCTTCTGAATGCCACAATGATACATTGCGAGGCTGCAATGATACATTGCGGGTAAGTAATTTACTTTTTTGCCCTTAGAACCCAAAACTACTTCGAAATACACACAAAACTAATAATGCTTGCATGTGGGGGGTGCAATGTTTCATTGCGGGGCAGTAAAGAAGCTGTTGGTCCTTGTGTATTGCAGAAGGGGGGGATGAATGCAATACTGATAAAATTCAATCTCAGTTTCAACAACTAAAACTAAGATTTAATGTTATCAATAATATGTATGCATTCACAAACAGTATAATAGAGAAGACAGGATTCACAAAATAAATGTTTTATTTATTTTGCAAAGAGTTGCTACAACCTCAAGAGAGAATTCTTGAGCTTCGATCTTCTCCAAGACACTTGCTTGTCTTCGTTACATACCTAGAATGAATTGATAGTCTAAGTATAAAACTAATCCTATCACTATCAACACGGGTCTGTGAAGCTGCTGTCATTATCAAGTGGCAGCTTCTTACAAAGTGTCTACCCATGTGACTTTCCTAAATTGCTAACAATGTCAAATATACATTACAAAGAAAGCAACCTAGATTCATTCTATTTCTAGCTAAAACAATTCAGCAAATAGAGACTTGACCTTGCTCTTGAATTGATTCGCTTTTGTCTGCAGTGCTTGAAGCTTCTGTCGTAGTCTTGCAGACTTGGTGCAGCTTAGGGATACTGCAACACGTCTGTTTCTTGAACATTGAAACTGTCACGGGGTTTGACTGAGAAAGATACCTAGAACAAGGATCTTTCTCGAGACAGTTACTTTTGCCGCAGAGCTTGTTGTCACAGGAATGTGCTTTTGGTGACAGTAGGAGTTCCCCGCATAGTGTGCTGTCGAGGTTTCCAAACTTGCTGTTGAGGGCTAAAGTTGTTGTCGCGTAGTCTTCCGCCAATGTTGCTGTTAGAGTGAATATGCTGTCTTGACTTGCAACATTCTGTTTTCTTGTAATATTACTGTCAATTCTTATGACAGTAACCTTTATTCATGCTGTCATCTAATATGCGTTCTTTGAGGCTTGAACACAGAAAATGAACTTCTTCCAAATTACACAATTAAACTAACATTGCATACTGATTACAAGAACATACTTTGGCTGTGACAGTATGTTCTACTTAATTAAAAAATTAAGTATATACAAAGTTAAGTTGTTCCTATGCTATCACCCATAAATCCCAACAATCTCCCCCAATTTGTTTTTATGGATAATAACAACAAATTTACAATATATGATGACAACTTAACTAACAAGATCAGAATGGATTTAGAATGTTTACTTAGCTTGAGATTTCCTCTTCTGTCTCGTTACTTCCTCTTTTCTGAGAGCTTCTACCAAGCTGCTTCTTAGACCTTCTACAAGAGAGATTTCAGCAGATGTGACTGCAACATCTTCTATTTCTTCAATGATCTTCTTGATAGTAGGAGAAATAAGAGAACTAGCATCCCTGAGATTCAACCATTGCTCTTGATCAAATGGATAGCTTCTGAAGTGGAGTTCTTCATGAATGAGCTTGAATCTACTTCCTCGATAAGCATTGAGAGACATCCTCCTTTGCTTGTCCAGCTTCGAATCTTCTCCTTTTCTCCTTTCCAATAATTCCTCTATCTTGTCAGAACAGATCTGCTCCAGGGGATGAATTGATCCAGCAACCATATACTGTAAATCCTTCAGAATAGTTGTTTTTAGCTTGTGCAAGCTGCAAACATAGATTTCTTCTTTTAGATGCTTGATTCTTAAGGGATTTTCCAGCATACATGTTTGATAATTTGGAGCTTCACTTTCTGCCTTGTTGGCAGTCTTGCATCTTTCCAGGAGTTCAGCTTCCTTCTTATCAAGTTCTGACTGATATTGAGCGTATTGAGAAGAGTCAGGTCTTTTGCTTGGCTTGGGTTGCCCTTCCTCTGTGGGTTGGGTTTTCCTTTCTTCTGTGGGTGAATCATCAAACTCATAGTACCAGTGATATGGTATAGGAGAAGCTGGTAAATCAGTTGAAATATCAGCATCATCAAAATCTGCAAAGTTGTAGCCAAATTTCTGATAGAATTCAGCATCCCTATCAACTTGATATTTCAGAATATGTTCCATAACAGACTCTGAAACATTTTCATAGCTCTCCAGCAACTCTACCATTCTTTCCAGGTAGAAGAAGTCAATTCTTCTTTTATCTAAGGTTGATGTCCTACCACTGGTTGATGTGGAGACCAGATTGAAATCCTTATCAACCTTGGTAGATCTTGATTCTTCCCACCACAGAATGTACCCAGTGACCTCTTGATTTGCATCCATCTTGACCTCAACACTCTTGATTTCTCTAGATTGCATCTGTTGTATCTTAAGACTGTTGGGAGGTATTGATCGAATTGGCTTCTTAAGATTCCTGCCAAATCTAGTGGTCTTTTCATTTCCTGAGTACTTGTGCTTTCCTTCAGGTTTCTGTCTAGAAAACCATGCTCTTGCTTTGGCTTTCAGTCTTATGGGCTTGACAATAGCTTTGGCTTCATCCTTGATAGAACCTTTCTTGACAGTACCTTTGTCGACAGTATCTTCCATGACAGCATCTTCTATGACAGTATTCATGTCGACAGTACCTTTGGTGACAGCATCTTTTTCTGCATTTATGCAATCAATAGCACATCTAAGAATGCTTGCCTCCAAAGCTTCCAGTATTCTTGGCCCCTCTTCATCTGTTGCACCAGCATCTTTCTTTTCTTGACTAGGAGTTTCTTCATTGCCTTCATTCTGAGATTGAATACCAGTATTCCCAGAATTACTTCTACCAGCATTTCCAGCATTTCCAGAAGCTTCACCTCCTCCAACCTCATCATCAACATCATCATCATCATCATCATCATCATCATCATCCTGAGGAGGAATATCATAGAGACAGCTTCCACCTTGATCATTTCTTTTAGCATTGGCTCTAGAGATTAGTTCCTTCACTCTAGCTCCCAGTGCCTTGTCTCTCAACACCAGCATTTTGTAGATCTCTTGAACAACATAAACTCTTCCTGGATTGGCATTTGAACTGAGTATTCCATCTAACACTTTCAGAATTGACTTGGTTTCCATTCTGGATGTGCCAACCAAATTCATGAAGCTGTTCCTTCTTGTGCCATCCTTAGTTACAGATCTGTAGAAAACACTTGGTGGATTTGTGTAGACTTCAGGTAGCTTTTGTGTGATCAGGTTCTGGATTTGCATATCCAATATTTCATTGAATGGTGTTTGAGTTGCCCTGATCTTTCCCTTCAAAGCACACAACACCTTTGCTGGCAGACTCTGCAATAACTGCATTGTGATGAAATAAGATATGCCAGAAATGAAATAGATACTTACAGCCCATCTTTTATCATCATTAACCATTACACTGACACTGGTGATTTGATCCTTTAACAGTTTTGTGGTGTTGGTTGGACGGTTGCTTGGAGCATTCATTGCTTCTTCCACCAAACTGCTAAATTCACTGTCATGATTGTGTAATGTACTCTCCCTGTAATCCACCATTAGAGTATTGGCTTCTTCTTGATCATACTCACTACCATTGGACCAAGTATTTCCTTTATGGATGGATTCAGGCAGTTTCCCTTTACCTTTCCCAGACTTATTCTGTTCCTCCATTTCTCTCCATCTTCTTTTTAGAGCAGATTCTTGAGATGCTGGAGTTGGCTCTCTGATTTTCACAGGAGTTAGAATTGGATGTCTAGATGCAGGTCTTCTTTGCATTGCATCTTGAGTTCCTTTAGACATCAGTACTCTTTCTCCATCCAAGTCAACTTCAACAAGTTCTTCAGCTTTATCCTTTGGTTGTCCACTGCTTGGTTTGACTTGCTCCCCCTTTGACATTGCTTTCCTTTTAGCTCCCCCTTTGGTCTTCACAGTTACAGGCTCCCCCTGAGTTCCACCTGATTCCTGAATAGGCAATGATTCTGATCTTGCTACCTTCTCCCCCTTAGTTGAGTTGGCAGCTACTAGGTCAGTGAGGAACTGGATGGAGAGCTGAGTAGCAGCAAAACCATCAACCACCAGTTGAGAGAGAGAGTCCATTTTGGAGTTCAATGTAGCACACTGTCCTTCCAGAGCTGCAATCCTGTTACCATAAGTAGCAGAGGGGCCACCATACCTTAACCTTCTTGGAGGGGAAGGAAAAGAAAGGGGCTTGGAGGCTATGGGGGTTCTCACACTCTCAGGGTGTTTTTGAGTGATCTCATCACCCCTCACAGATTGACTCTCAAGGCCTAATGCCTGAATAGTGTGGGCTCCCTCAGTATCTCTCTGGACATGCTCAAGTCCCTCTCCTTTTGCCAGCTCATTTGGCTGCCTCTCATTTTTATGCTCACCTCTCTTTTCTTTTATCTCTCTTTTCTTTTGCACACCCTCACTCAACCTAGATGCATGGGTATGAGCAGTACGAACATGCATGGAAGGAGTAGATTTAGAATGTACCTTTAAGAGTTTGGCAAGAGGTAGATCATCATTAGAGGCATCCTCAATGATTACAGCATCAAAATCAGGCTGAGAGGACTGGACAGCATCTGTGGCAGGAATGTTACTGTCAGTTGGAGTCCGGACAGCAGGTTCTGGCATGACAGCAACTTTGGGAGGTGGAGTGACAGTAGGTTCTGCAGTGACAGTATCTTTCTCTCCACCCATGACAGCAGCTGTGTCCAGGAAAACAACATTGCTAGTGTCTTTGACAGCAACAGAGGCTGTGACAGCATCTTCCTGAAGGTAAGATGCTCCTTGGAGTTCAGACAAAGTGTTGGCTGTTTCATTTTCTGACAAAATTCCACTTTGCCCTAGCTCAGTGTTTGGAGGAGTGGTGTCCATCTCACTTTGAGAAATGGGTTCTTGTGGACCACTAGATGGGGGCTCATCCATGATTGGAGATGGATGATCAAAACCTGAAGGGTTGGGACTGTCCCCTTCTCTAGGTTGTGGAGAAGAAACAAAGGAATGTGTAGGGAAGGAAGAAGGTGAAAGTGTAGCAGAGAGTGGGGGCTGATTCACAGATGAAACATGTGAACCATCAATAGGAGTAGAGAAATCCTCACTGTGCCCTAACTCACTGTGTGTTTCTACAAGTGGGGGTATCTCAGGTTGTGAACCATGAGTTTGTGCAGACTCTGTACATGGTGCCTTGGGAGACAGGCCAATTTCAATAGATACACCTTGATGAGAAGGCACATCTAGGGAGGTGTTTGAGTCCCTTTCAGTAACTACAGTTTGTTGAGAAACTGCAGCTTGGTTAACAGTGGTTTTGGTCCTCCTAGCTCTCTTCTTCTTAGGCTCAGGGGGAACCACTGTGGGTTCTGTTTGACTACCTTCCTTATTTGCTGCACTAGGTGCAGTGTCTCCCTCTTGACTAACAGAGCTACCACCAACATCAGTTTCTAAGGACCTTTTTCTGGATTCTTGCCAGGCTTCTCTTTGGGCTTTGGTAAGTCTAGAGGGCCTAGGCTGAGTGTATGGTGTTGAATGTGGGTTAACTGAATTTGGGTCTAATTCAGTTTCATTCACAAGAGTAAAGGAATCATAACCAGAAGGTAATGGATAATCAAGGTTGGACACTTGATCAACCATGTGCTGAGTGAAACAGAGTGGAATGTGTGCATTGAGATCTTGTGATGATAACAGTGTGTGTGTGTGTGTTCTTTTTCAAAACTGAGCAAGCCTCTAAACGAGGAGCAGCATCATTAAAATCACAGAATGAATTAATGCACATCATAAGAAAGCGAGGGTAGATTGATACCTTCTTACCTATGGCAGCTTGGAGGTGTGCCATGAGGAGAGCTCCAACATTCACCTTGTATCCATGGACAAGAGAATGTGTCAGTTTCTTGATGTAGGAGGGTATTCCATTCCAGCCTGTGGACTTGGTAGAGAACACCTTGACCATCACATCAAATATCATGCTCCACTCCTTTCTCAGATGCTTCCTATCCATTTCACCAGTTGGATACCACTTGGTAGTCCCCTCTTCGAGAATAGGGCCTGCATACCCAATCTTCAAGAAGAGCTTCTTGAGAGTGTCATCATTTGCAAGTTCAGTAAATTGTTGTCTTGCTTCAAGGGTAATTCCAAGAGCAGTGTTGATGACCTCAGCTGTAAGAGTGTATTGTTGCCCAGAGATTGTGAATTGAATACCCGGGTTCTCACCCTCAGTTTGAGCAACAGCAGTTTGCCAAAACGCCTCAAGTCTGTCTAAGTCTAGAATGGGGGTTGAGGTGATGGCATAACCGAGATAGGACTTGTTCAAGAAAAAACACAAGTCCTTTGAAGCCTTCACCAGCATCATTTGGGGAAAAGATGCCAGCAAAGTTTGTTTGAGAGAGAGTCTGTTTGGATGCCATGGAGATTTCAAGAAAAGAAGAAAGTAAGAAAGTGGTTTTTTGCTTGAAGAAAAGTATATTGCCTTGAGTTCGATGAGAGTGATATGTCTGAGTAACTGGGGAATAAATAGAGGTACTCAAACGTTGTGCAAAAAAAGTGGAATTAAAGAACGTGGCTTAACCCACTCTTATAACACGTCAGTTACTGCCCGTTATTCACTGTCCACTATTGTTGACAGTAACCTGTGCGCTAGAAACAATCTGTCAGTAATAAGAGGTGGTGACAGTAGGTTTTGCGCGACAGCAACTATTGCGCGAAAACTTGCTGTCACCGTTAAGCATATGAATGACAGTATCCTTTACAAGTCTTGACAGAAAGTCTTTCCCTGCTGTCAAGAAGGTTGCTGTCAAGAAACACACGACAGTATTCTTCTTAACGACAGTAACTTTGATTGAGAATTGGTTCTGTCAAGAACTTATTAGAATACTTTATTCATACACTTAACTTAATATTGACACATTATGGATTTAGCAATGTAATCTTTTGAACACAGATATTAAGCAATTAACACAGACAAATCATAAACACAAGAAGAAGAACTTTTATTATTATTATTGATAAAATCATTAAAAATAGAACATGGAGTACATTATTCTATGATCTTATCAACTAGTCCTAAAAGCTCTTCCTTAATCTCTTCTTCAGAGCGACAGGTGAAACCTAAGGTTAATTTATAGGCAAAACCGTCTAAGGATTAAAGTCTAATGGTCAACAGTTAGAGTACCCATACAACTACCACAAAAGTAATTAATGCTCGTGTCCTCCTTTAATCCTACAGATTAATGCAAAACGGTGTGAAAGTCCAATGGAACAGATTTTTATCTCTCAAACTTAACAAGTAACCACATTAATGTCATACACGGTCTAAAAGTATGAGACTGGCACAAAATACTGACATGAAAAGTCAAATCAACACATGTTGTCACATAACAGACATAGACCAAGTAGACAGTAACTTCTCTTGACAGCAGGTTTGAAGTTGCTGTCATGAGCTTCATTAGAGAATTTGGAATTATAGAAAACTGAGTAAATCAACATACCAGGTTCAGCATTTGTTGGGATTTATGGGTGATAACATAGAAACAACTTGATTTTGAATGTACTTAATTTTTAATTAAGTAGAACATACTGTCACAGCCAAAGTATGTTCTTGTAATCAGTATGTAATGTTATTCTAGTTGTATAATTTCAAAGAAGTTCACTTGCTGTGTTCAAGCCTCAAAGGATGTATAATTAGATGACAACATGAATAAAGGTTACTGTCCTAAAGCTTCGACAGTAAGATTACAAGAAGACAGAATGTTGCAAGTCAAGACAGCATATTCACTCTGACAGCAACATTGGCGGAAGACTACGCGACAACAACTTTAGCCCTCGACAGCAAGCTTGGGAACCTCGACAGCACATTATGCGGGGAACTCCTACTGTCACCAAAAGCACATTCCTGTGACAGCAAGCTTTATGGCCAAAGTAACTGTCTCGAGAAAGATCCCTGTTCTAGGTATCTTTCTCAGTCAAATCCCGTGACAGCTTCAATGTTCAAGAAACAGGCGTGTTGCAGTATCCCTAAGCTGCACCAAGTCTGCAAGACTACGACAGAAGCTTCAAGCACTGCAAAACAAAAGCGAATCAATTCAAGAGCAAGGTCAAGTCTTTATTTGCTGAATTGCTTAAGCTGGAAATTGAATGAATCTAGGTTGCTTTCTTTGTAATGTATATCTGACATGTTAGCAATTTAGGAAAGTCACATGGGTAAGACAATCTGTAAGAAGCTGCCACTTGACAGTGACAGCAGCTTCACAAACCCGTGACTGATAGTGATAGGATTAGTCTTATACCTACTATCAATTCATTCTAGAAAAGCAACGAAGACAAGCAAGTGTCTGCGAAGAAAAACAGAAGCTCAAGATTTCTCTCTTGAGGTTGTAGCAACACTTTGCAAAATAAATAAAACATTTATTTTGTGAATCCTGTCTTCTCGATTATACTGTTTGTGAATGCATACTCATTATTGATAACATTAAATCTTAGGTTTGGTTGTTGAAACTGAGATTGAATTTTATCAGTATTGCATTCATCCCCCCCCCCCCCTTCTGCAATACACAAGGACCAACAACTGGTATCAGAGCTTTCAGATTAACATACATATCTGAGATCCCGACGACAATGCAGAAATCAAACAGTATCAAGATCCCAGCTTTTGATAAAGAGAACTACAGCATTTGGAAAAGAAAGATCTTGTTGTTTATCAAAGCTGTGAATCCACTATACCCAGGTATACTCGAGAATGGTCCTTTCATACCAAGGAAGGAAATTGAAGCCACAACAGTAAATGGTGAGATCATTCCTGCACATTGGGTTCCCAAAGATCCCTCAGAAATTTTGGAACCTGAGAAGGAGAAAATGGTGCTAGATGATCACTTACAACTCATCTTGCTCGATTCTCTCACGTTGGATAAAGCCATGTGTGGAAGTGTGATAAGCTGCACATCATCCAAGGAGATGTGGATCAGGTTAGCCTTACTTTGTGAAGGAAGTGAAGAAGTTAAGGGAAACCAAAGGCAAATACTGATATCTCAATATGAGGCATTCATGGCCAAGCCTGGTGAAGAATTAACTTCCATGTTTGAAAGGTTCAGTAAGCTCTTAACTGAACTGCAGATACATGGCAAGTACTATGACAGAAAAGAATTAAATGTCAAGTTCTTGCTTACACTGCCTGATCATCTTGAACACAAGACAACAGCCATACGAGAAGGAAGAGATCTCAACAATATAACCTTTGAGACACTTTATGGCATTCTGAAATCTTATGAACTTGAACTCTTTCAAAAGAGAGCCATACAAAGTGGAACAAGGAACAAGATGGCTAACATGTCAAGTGCCCTAGTAGCACAAGTGCCAAGGATTACACAACCTAGTGAAGCACTTCAAATCACACAACCAACCCCTGTACAATCCTTGAAGATAGAAGAGGTGGTTGAATATGATGAGAAAGAAGTACTACAGCTCAAGGATGTGGAAGATGAAGACTTCTACACAATGGAGGAACTGGAAAGCATGGACAATCCTACTATGGCATACATGGCCAAAAAGTTCAAAAACTTCAGGTTCAAGAAGGATAGGTCATTCAGGCCCCAAGGCCAAGCATCCAAGTTCACCAAGGGAAGCTCATCAAAGGCTTCTGTGGGAAGCTCATTCAAAGGAGGATACAAGACTGGATTTGTGGATAGATCTAAATTCAAGTGTTACAACTGTTGTGAACCTGGTCATTTTTCTACTGAGTGCAAAAGACCCAAACAGGTTCAGAGATTTGAGAAAGGAACTGGTGGATACTCTAAGAAGAATCAAGGTAGAGCCTATGTGGCTGAAGGAAAGTGTTGGGATGAGTCTGATGATGAAGATGAAGAAGAATATGTCAACCTAGCTCTCATGGCTAGCACTGATGAAGTAGCATCAACATCTTCAAGTCAGGTACCTTCACTTGTCTTACTTGATATGTCCATTGATGAGTATAAGAAAACCATTAAAGACTTAAGTGCTGAAATGTTCAATGTCTATACTAGCTTATCTGTTGCTAATGAGGAGATCACTAGGCTGAGTAAGCTAAATGAAACACTAAAGTCTGAAAATGAATCTCTTGTTCTCAAAACCAGTTCACTAGACTCTTTAGCTCAGGAGAATGCTAAACTTAAAAATGAATTGAAATATGCTAAAGAGGTTGAGGAATACCTGAGAAATGAGATTGCTGAAAATGAATTTAAAATCAAGGCTTATAAAAACTCATCAAAGATAGTTCAGGATTACAATGATAAGCATACAGAAAATCAGTCAGTTGGTATAGGTTTTTCTTATGGTAGAAGACCTGGAAAGGAAACTGTGATTCAAGATTGTCCTGGAAGTGCTGCTGTCAAACCCACCATTCTCAAGAAAGTTAAAACTCCTATTTTCAAAGCTGCAGAAATTGAGTTTGATGAAGAAGCCATGCTCATCAAACAAGAAATTCTTGATGAGGATGAAGGTGTTGACAGCACATTCAAGGATGGAAAGGATACTGTCACAATCCCCAAGACAGTAAACTTACCAAGCAATCAGACAGTACGGTCAAAAGATGCTGTCACAGTTGGCAAGACAGAATCTTCCAAAGATACTGTCAAGAATGGTTCCAAGACAGTAACTTTAAAACCTTCTGTCAAGACAGTAGGAATAAAAGATACTGTCAAGGAAAGTTCGACAGCAACTTCTGAACATACTGTTAATCCAGTAACTCCCAAGTCTAAGAATAGGAATGGAAAGGTAGGTGTCAATAAAGGAAATGGATACACTAATGTTGGAGGTGCCTCTAGGAAACTATGCAATAAATGTGGAGCTACTCATCACTTAACACATGTTTGTAAGAAACCAATTGAGAATAAGATCAATGCAACTGAACTCAGTGGTAACTTACACAGAACCCCCCTTATGCATAGAACTATGAGTGTCTGTAATAACATTGAATGTATGCCATGCAAAATCACTGCCATGAGTACATGCTTTAACTTACCTATTCTCACTACTGAAGAATGTTCATACATAAACACTGTTGAGACTTCTGAGCCTGCTTGCAACAGCAAAAAGGCTCCATCCACTAAGAAAAGGACCAAGTCCAATTCTAAACCTAAGTGGGTGAAAACAGAAGTCAAACAGGAGATTACTGACAATGCTTGTGATTTTATGACTGAAAGAAACTCAGGAGACACTGAAACTGCAGGACCCAACAAGGATTGGGTACCATATGCATCTTAGACACATTCTGTTTTGCAGGGCAAGAAGAAAGATCAAGTCATGTGGATCATTGACAGTGGCTGCTCAAGACACATGACAGGTGATAAAGCCCTGCTATCACATTATGTTGAGAAAGTTGGCCCAATCATAACCTTTGGAGACAACAGCAAGGGTTACACAGTGGGATATGGCTGTCTGGAAATTGGAAATGTTGTCATTGAAGATATTGCTCTTGTGGATGGATTGAAGCACAATCTACTCAGTGTCAGCCAATTCAGTGACAGGGGATTCAAGGTTGATTTTGATATGATGCTGTGTAACATTTATCACAAGAAGAATAGTAGCCTATCTCTAAAAGGGGTTAGAAAAGGAAGCTTGTTTGTTGCTGACTTAAATTCAACAAAGAAGGATAAGGTTTACTGTTTTTACAATAAAGCAACTGTTGGTGACAGTATGCTTTGGTACAGGAAGCTCTCACATCTCAACTTCAAGATAATGAATATTCTGATGAAGAAAGAGTTAGTGAGAGGTTTGCCCCAACAGGAATTCTGTCAAGAAGGACTGTGTGAAGATTGTCAAATGGGCAAACTGAGAAGAGCTGTGCACAAGTCTAAGCAAATGAACACCAACATAGAAGCACTCAAGTGATCCAAAGGAGTCTCACTTAGTAGCCATCAAGAGAATCTTTAGATACCTAAAAGGCACTCCTAACCTAGGTCTTTGGTATCCCAAGAACACTGGATTTGATCTAATTGGCTACTCAGACTCAGACTATGCTGGATGCAAGATTGACAGAAAGAGTACTACTAGTAGCTGTCAATTTCTTGGTGAAAGATTGGTCTCATGGTTAAGCAAGAAGCAGCATTCAGTTTCTACCTCAACTGCAGAAGCTGAGTATATTGCTGCAGGCAGTTGCTGTGCACAAATTCTATGGATGAAGAATCAACTTCTGGATTATGGTCTAGTGTTGAGAGAAATTCCTATCTACTGTGACAACACTAGTGCCATAGCCATTTCAGACAATCCAGTTCAACACTCTAGGACAAAGCACATTGATATAAGACATCACTTTATCAGAGAGCATGTTGAACAAGGAACTGTGAAGCTGATCTATGTCCCAACTGACAAGCAACTTGCTGACATCTTTACTAAGCCATTGGATGAAGCAACCTTCAACAGGTTGGTAAGTGAATTGGGAATGCTGAACCTGGTATGTTGATTTACTCAGTTTTCTATATTTCCAAATTCTCTATTGAAGCTCATGACAGCAACTTCAAACCTGCTGTCAAGAGAAGTTACTGTCTACTTGGTTTATGTCTGTTATGTGACAGCATGTGTTGATTTGACTTATCATGTCAGTATTTTGTGCCAGTCTCATACTTTTAAACCGTGTATGACATTAATGTGGTTACCTGTTAAGTTTGAGAGATAAAAATCTGTTCCATTGGACTTTCACACCCTTTTGCATTAATCTGTAGGATTAAAGGAGGACACGACCATTAATTACTTTTGTGGTAGTTGTATGGGTACTCTAACTGTTGACCATTAGACTTTAATCCTTAGACGGTTTTGCCTATAAATTAACCTTAGGTTTCACCAGTCTGCTCTCAGTTTTAAAGTAAATAACGGAAAACAAAGTAGGAATTGAAGTTGGTCTAAAGAAGTGTGATAGTGAACCCGACAGTGAAGAGATTGATGAGCTCTTTGAGATACTGTTGGACGCCATGGATGAGATAGACGAGGAAAAGGAGGCTAAGGCTAAGGAAGAGGAGGCCAAGGCTCAGGAAGAAGATAAGATGCTTCAGGCACTTCTCAAGGAAGAAGGTCGCACTGAAGAAGAGGCTAGGGCAGAGCTTTTAGAACTAGTTAATAAAATCATGAAATGATGTACTCAATGTTCTATTCTGAATGATTTTATTAATAATAATAATAAAAGTTCTTGTCTTTGTGGTTATTGAGTTTATGATTTGTCTGTGTTAATTGCTTAATATCTGTGTTCAAAAGATTACATTGCTAAATCCATAATTTGTCAATATTAAGTTAAGTGTATGAATCAAGCATTCTAATAAGTTCATGACAGAACCAATTCCTAATCGAAGTTACTGTCGTTAAGAAGGATACTGTCGTGTGTTTCTTGACAGCAACCTTCTTGACAGCAGGGAAAGACTTTCTGTCAAGACTTGTAAAGGATACTGTCATTCATATGCTTAACGGTGACAACAAGTTTTTGCGCAATAGTTGCTGTCACGCAAAACCTACTGTCACCACCTCTTATTACTGACAGATTGTTTATAGCGCACAGGTTACTGTCACCAATAGTGGACCGTTGAAATTGGATATTTATCCCACGTTGGTCAGTGAATAACGGGCAGTAACTCACGTGTTTAAGAGTGGGTTAAGATACGTTCTTGAAATCCACTTTTTATGCACAAAACGTTTGAGATACCTCTATTTATCCCCCAGTTACTCAGACATATCTTTCTCTTTCTCATCAAACTCAAGGCAAAATACCTTTCTTCGAGCAAAAAGCAACTTTCTTACTTTCTTCTTTTCTTGAAATCTCCATGGCACCCAAACAGACTCTCTCTCAAACAAACTTTGATGGTATCTTTTCCCCAAATGATACTGGTGAAGGTTTCAAAGGACTCGTGTTTTTCTTGAACAAGTCCTATCTCGGTTCTGCCATTACCTCAACCCCCATTCTTGACTTAGACAGACTTGAGGCGTTTTGGCGAACTGCTGTTGCTCAAATTGAGGGTGAGAACCCGGGTATTCAATTCAAAATCTCTGGGCAACACTACACTCTTACAGCTGAGGTCATCAACACTGCTCTTGGTATTACACTTGAAGCAGGACAGAGATTTACTGAACTTGCCAATGATGACACTCTCAAGAAGCTCTTCTTGAAGATTGGGTATGCAGGCCCTATTCTCGAAGAGGGGACTACCAAATGTTATCCAACTGGTGAAATGGATAGGAAGCATCTGAGAAAGGAGTGGAGCATGATACTTGATGTAATGGTCAAGGTGTTCTCTACCAAGTCCACAGGCTGGAATGGAATACCCTCCTACATCAAGAAACTGACACATTCTCTTGTTTATGGATACAAGGTGAATGTTGGAGCTCTCCTCATGGCACACCTCACAGCTGCCATAGGTAAGAAGGTATCAATCTACCCTCGCTTTCTTATGATGTGCATTAATTCATTCTGTGATTTTAATGATACTGCCCCTCGTTTAGAGGCTTGCTCAGTCTTGAAAAAGAACACACACACACACACACACTGTTATCATCACAGGATCTCAATGCACTATTCCACTTTGTTTTACTCAGCACATGGTTGATCAAGTGTCCAACCTTGATTATCCATTACCTTCTGGTTATGATTCCTTTTCTCTTGAGAATGAAACTGCATTAGACCCAAATTCAGTTAACCCACATTCCACACCATACACTCAGCCTAGGCCCTCTAGACTTACCAAAGCCTAAAGAGAAGCCTTGCAAGAATCCAGAAAAAGACCCTTAGAAGCTGATGTTGGTGGTAGCTCTGTTAGTCAAGAGGGAGACCCTGCACCTAGTGCAGTAAATAAGGAAGGTAGTCAAACAGAACCCCTAGTGGTTCCCCCTGAGCCTAAGAAGAAGAGAGTTAGGAGGACCAAAACCACTATTAGCCAAGCTGCAGTTTCTCAACAAACTGTAGTTACTGAAAGGGATTCAAACACCTCCCTAGATGTGCCTTCTCAACAAGGTGCATCTATTGAAATTGGCATGTCTCCCAAGGCACCCTGTACAGAGTCTGCACAAACTCATGGTTCACAACCTGAGATACCCCCACTTGAAGAAACACACAGTGAGTTAGGGCACAGTGAGGATTTCTCTACTCCTATTGATGGTTCATATGTTTCATCTGTGAATCAGCCCCCACTCTCTGCTACACTTTCACCTTCTTCCTTCCCTACACATTTTTGTGTTTCTTCTCCACAACCTAGAGAAGGGGACAGTCCCAACCCTTCAGGTTTTGATCATCCATCTCCAATCATGGATGAGCCCCCATCTAGTGGTCCACAAGAACCCATTTCTCAAAGTGAGATGGACACCACTCCTCCAAACACTGAGTTAGGGCAAAGTGGTACTTTGTCAGAAAATGAAACAGCCAACACTTTGTCTGAACTCCAAGGAGCATCTTACCTTCAGGAAGATGCTGTCACAGCCTCTGTTGCTGTCAAAGACACTGGAAATGTTGCTGTCCTGGACACAGCTGCTGTCATGGGTGGAGAGAAAGATACTGTCACTACAGAACCTACTGTCACTCCACCTCCCAAAGTTGCTGTCATGCCAGAACCTGCTGTCCAGACTCCAACTGACAGTAACATTCCTGCCACAGATGTTGTCCAGTCCCCTCATCCTGATTTTGATGCTGTGATCATTGAGGATGCCTCTGATGATGATCTACCTCTTGCCAAACTCTTAAAGGTACATTCTAAATCTACTCCTTCCATGCATGTTAGTACTGCTCATACCCATGCATCTAGGTTGAGTGAGGGTGTGCAAAAGAAAAGAGAGAGAAAAGAAAAGAGAGGTGAGCATAAAAATGAGAGGCAGCCAAATGAGCTGGAAAAAGGAGAGGGACTTGAGCATGTCCAGAGAGATATTGAGGGAGCCCACACTGTTCAGGCCTTAGGCCTTGAGAGTCAATCTGTGAGGGGTGATGAGATCACTCAAAAACACCCTGAGAGTGTGAGAACCCCCATAGCCTCCAAGCCCCTTTCTTTTCCTTCCCCTCCAAGAAGGTTAAGGTATGGTGGCCCCTCTGCTACTTATGGTAACAGGATTGCAGCTCTGGAAGGACAGTGTGCTACCCTAAACTCCAAGATGGACTCTCTCTCTCAACTGGTGGTTGATGGTTTTGCTGCTACTCAGCTCTCTATCCAGTTCCTTACTGACCTAGTAGCTGCCAACTCAACTAAGGGGGAGAAGGTAGCAAGATCAGAATCATTGCCTATTCAGGAATCAGGTGGAACTCAGGGGGAGCCAGTAACTGTGAAGACCAAAGGGGGAGCTAAAAGGAAAGCAATGTCAAAGGGGGAGCAAGTCAAACCAAGCAGTGGACAACCAAAGGATAAAGCTGAAGAGCTTGTTGAAGTTGACTTGGATGGAGAAAGAGTGTTGATGTCTAAGGCAACTCAAGATGCATTGCAAAGAAGACCTGCATCTAGACATCCAATTCTACCTCCTGTGGTAATTAGAGAGCCAACTCCAGAAACTCAAGAAACTGCTCTACAGAGGAAATGGAGAGAAATGGAGGAACAAAACAAACTTGGGAGAGGTAAAGGGAAACTGCCTGAATCCATCCAAGATGGAATTATGTGGACAAATGGCACTGAATTTGATCAAGAGGAAGCCAATGTCTTGATGGTGGATTACAGGGAGAGCACATTACACAACCATGACAGTAAGTTTAGCAGTTTGGTGAAAGAAGCGATGAATGCCCCTAGCAACCGTCCAACCAACACCACAAAACTGTTAAAGGATCAAATCACTAGTGTCAGTGTAATGGTGAATGATGAGAAAAGATGGGCTGTAAGTATTTATCTCACTTCTGGCATATCTTATTTCATCACAATGCAGTTATTGCAGAGTCTACCAGCAAAAGTGTTGTGTGCTTTGAAGGGAAAGATCAGGGCAACTCAAACACCATTCAATGAAATATTGGATATGCAAATCCAGAACCTGATCACACAAAAGCTACCTGAAGTCTACACAAATCCACCAAGTGTTTTCTACAGATCTGTAACAAAGGATGGCACAAGAAGAAACAGCTTCATGAATTTGGTTGGCTCATCCAGAATGGAAATCAAGTCAATTCTGAAAGTGTTAGATGGAATACTCAGTTCAAATGCCAATCCAGGAAGAGTTTATGCTGTTCAAGAGATCTACAAAATGCTGGTGTTGAGAGACAAGGCACTGGGAGCTAGAGTGAAGGAACTAATCTCTAGAGCCAATGCTAAAAGAAATGATCAAGGTGGAAGCTGTCTCTATGACATACCTCCTCATGATGGTGATGATGATGATGATGATGATGAGGTTGGAGGTGGTGAAGCTTCTGGAAATGCTGGTGGAAGTAATTCTGGGAATACTGGTATTCAATCTCAGAATGAAGGCAATGAAGAAACTCCTAGTCAGGAAAAGAAAGATGCTGGTGTAACAGATGAAGAGGAGTCAAGAATACTGGAAGCTTTGGAGGCAAGCATTCTTAGATGTGCTATTGACTACATAAATGCAGAAAAAGATGTTGTCACCAAAGCAACTGTTGACAAGGAAACTGTCAAAGAAGATGCTGTCAAAGAAGATACTGTCGACAAAGGTGCTGTCAAGGAAGGTTCTGTCAAGAATGAAGCCAAAGCTGCTGTCAAGCCCAAGAGACTGAAAGCTAAAGCTAAGGCATGGTTTACTAGACAGAAACCTGCAGGAAAGCACATGTGCTCATGAAAGGAAAAGGCCACTGGATTAGGCAGAAATTTGAAGATGCCAATTCAATCAATTCCTCCCAACAGTCTTAAAGTTCAACAGATGCAATCTTGGGAAATCAAGAGTGTTGAGGTTAAATTGGATGCAAATCAAGAGGCCACTGAGTACATTCTGTGGTGGGAAGAATCAAGATCTACCAAGGTTGATAAGGACTTCAACCTGGTGTCCACATCAATCAGTGGTAGGACATCAACCATAGATAAAAGGAGAATTGACTTCTTCTACCTAGAAAGAATGGTAGAGTTGCTGGAGAGCTATGATAATGTTCCTGAGTCTGTCATGGAACATATTTTGAAATATCAGG
Source organism: Heracleum sosnowskyi (assembly GCA_030848705.1). Lineage (NCBI taxonomy): Eukaryota > Viridiplantae > Streptophyta > Magnoliopsida > Apiales > Apiaceae > Heracleum > Heracleum sosnowskyi. The sequence continues at coordinate 49,206,878 of CM061243.1, read as the reverse complement.
CTGACAGGGATGCTGAATTCTATCAGAAATTTGGCTACAATTTTGCAGATTTTGATGATGCTGATATTCTAACTGATCTCCCACCTTCTCCTATACCATACCATTGATACTATGAGTTTGAGGTCTTACCCACAGAAGAAGGGCAAACCCAACCAACTCAGGAAAGGGAACCCAAGCCAAGCAAAAGACCTGAATCTTCTCAATATTCTCAAACTAAGTCAGAACTTGATAAGAAGGAAGCTGAACTACTGGAAAAATGCAAGGTCTCCAACAAGGCAGAAAGTGAAGCTCCAAATTATCAATCATGCATGCTGGAAAATCCCCTAAGAATGAAGTATCTAAAAGAAGAAATCTATGTTTGCAGCTTTCACAAGCTAAAAACAACTATTCTGAAGGATTTACAGTATATGGTAGCTGGATCTATTCATCCCTTGGAGCAGATTTGTTCTGATGAAATAGAGAATGTATTGGAAGGGAGAAAAAGAGAAGACTCAAAGATGGACAAGCAAAGAAGAAGGACTCTCAATGCTTATCCTGGAAATAGATTCAAGCTCATTAATGAAGAACTTCACTTCAGAACCTATCCTTATGATATAGAGCAATGGCTGAATCTCAGGGATGCTAGTTCTCTTCTCTCCCCTACTATAAAGAAGATCATTGAAGAAGTAGAGGATGCTGCAGTTTCTGCTGCTGAAATTTCTCTTATAGAAGGTCTAAGAGGCTGCTTGGTAGAAGCTCTCAAAAGAGAGGATGTAGCAAGGCAGAAGAGGAAATCTCAAGCTAAGTAAAAAATTCTTAATCCATTCTGATCTTGTTAGTTAAGTTGTCAGCACATATTGTAAATTTGTTGTTATTTTCCATAAAAACAAATTGGGGGAGATTGTTGGGATTTATGGGTGATAACATAGAAACAACTTGATTTTGAATGTACTTAATTTTTAATTAAGTAGAACATACTGTCACAGCCAAAGTATGTTCTTGTAATCAGTATGTAATGTTATTCTAGTTGTATAATTTGAAAGAAGTTCACTTGCTGTGTTCAAGCCTCAAAGGATGTATAATTAGATGACAACATGAATAAAGGTTACTGTCCTAAAGCTTCGACAGTAAGATTACAAGAAGACAGAATGTTGCAAGTCAAGACAGCATATTCACTCTGACAGCAACATTGGCGGAAGACTACGCGACAGCAACTTTAGCCCTCGACAGCAAGCTTGGGAACCTCGATAGCACATTATGTGGGGAACTCCTACTGTCACCAAAAGAACATTCCTGTGACAGCAAGCTTTATGGCCAAAGTAACTGTCTCGAGAAAGATCCCTGTTCTAGGTATCTTTCTCAGTCAAATCCCGTGACAGCTTCAATGTTCAAGAAACATGCGTGTTGCAGTATCCCTAAGCTGCACCAAGTCTGCAAGACTACGACAGAAGCTTCAAGCACTGCAAAACAAAAGCGAATCAATTCAAGAGCAAGGTCAAGTCTTTATTTGCTGAATTGCTTAAGCTGGAAATTGAATGAATCTAGGTTGCTTTCTTTGTAATGTATATCTGACATGTTAGCAATTTAGGAAAGTCACATGGGTAAGACAATCTGTAAGAAGCTGCCACTTGACAGTGACAGCAGTTTCACAAACCCGTGACTGATAGTGATAGGATTAGTCTTATACCTACTATCAATTCATTCTAGAAAAGCAACGAAGACAAGCAAGTGTCTGCGAAGAAAAACAGAAGCTCAAGATTTCTCTCTTGAGGTTGTAGCAACACTTTGCAAAATAAATAAAACATTTATTTTGTGAATCCTGTCTTCTCGATTATACTGTTTGTGAATGCATACTCATTATTGATAACATTAAATCTTAGGTTTGGTTGTTGAAACTGAGATTGAATTTTATCAGTATTGCATTCATCCCCCCCTTCTGCAATACACAAGGACCAACAGCATTCCCAATTCACTTACCAACCTGTTGAAGGTTGCTTCATCCAATGGCTTAGTGAAGATGTCAGCAAGTTGCTTATCAGTTGGGACATAGATCAGCTTCACAGTTCCTTGTTCAACATGCTCTCTGATAAAGTGATGTCTTATATCAATGTGCTTTGTCCTAGAGTGTTGAACTGGATTGTCTGAAATGGCTATGGCACTAGTGTTGTCACAGTAGATTGGAATTTCACTTAACACTAGACCATAATCCAGAAGTTGATTCTTCATCCATAGAATTTGTGCACAGCAACTGCCTGCAGCAATATACTCAGCTTCTGCAGTTGTGGTAGAGACTGAATGCTGCTTCTTGCTAAACCATGAGACCAATCTTCCACCAAGAAATTGACAGCTACCAGTAGTACTCTTTCTGTCAATCTTGCATCCAGCATAGTCTGAGTCTGAGTAGCCAATTAGATCAAATCCAGTGTTCTTGGGATACCAAAGACCTAGGTTAGGAGTGCCTTTTAGGTATCTAAAGATTCTCTTGATGGCTACTAAGTGAGACTTCTTTGGATCACTCTGAAACCTTGCATAGAGACATGTAGCAAACATGATGTCAGGTCTGTTAGCAGTTAGGTATAGGAGAGATCCTACCATGCCTCTATAGGTGCTTGAGTCAACTTTCTTCCCTTTAGGATCAAGATCCAGACTGGTTGAGGTGGACATTGGTGTCTTTGCAGGTGATGAATCTTCCAAGTTGAACTTTCTGAGAAGTTCCTTGATGTATTTAGCTTGACAAATGAAGATTCCATCAGATTGTTGAAGGATTTGTAATCCCAGAAAGAATGACAATTCTCCCATCATACTCATCTCATATTTGTTACTCATGAGAGAGGAAAACTTCTCACACAGCCTCTCATTTGTTGAACCAAAAATGATATCATCCACATAGATTTGTACCAGAATGATGTCCTTGCCATGGTGTTTGTAGAAAAGTGTCTTGTCCACAACTCCTCTAGTAAATTGATTGTCCAAGAGAAAAGTGGAGAGTGTGTCATACCAAGCCCTGGGTGCTTGCTTTAGTCCATACAAAGCTTTGAAAAGTTTGTATACAAAATCATACACTTCAGCATCCTCAAACCCTGGTGGCTGTTCAATATACACTTCTTCTTCCAATTCTCCATTTAGGAAGGCACTTTTGACATCCATCTGAAATACTTTGAAGTTGTAGTGTGCAGCATAGGCTAGAAAGATTCTTATAGCTTCAAGTCTTGCAAAAGGTGAAAATGTCTCATCATAATCTATTCCCTCCTGTTGACAGTAACCCTTTGCTACTAGCCTTGCTTTGTTTCTTGTCACTGATCCATTTTCATCAAGCTTGTTTCTGAAAACCCATTTGGTCTCAATGACTGACTTTCCCTTAGGTCTTGGAACTAGCTTCCATACATTGTTCCTTTCAAACTGATTTAGCTCTTCTTGCATGGCTATCACCCAGTCAGAATCCAACAATGCTTCATCAGTTGTCTTGGGTTCCATTTGAGACAGGAAGCATGAAAACATGCTGTCAGCAGAGACTTTGTTCCTTGTCCTCACTCCAGAATTAGGGTCACCAATGATGAGGTCACTTGAGTGATCCTTGTTCCACTTGGTGATTCTGGGCAAGCTACTTGACTGTACAGGAACATTTGCTTCAGTTTGTTGAGTTGAATGATCACCAATCCCATTGTCTTCACCAGGTTCTTCATTGTCTCCAGAGTCACCACTTTCATGAATGTTAGAGGTTATGGTCTGTGACTGAGCTGGAGTTTGGTTGACAGTAGTGGTATTGACAGTATCTTTATCAACATCAACAATTTGAGTGAAGCTAGGTTCTTCATCCACAATTTCCTCAGCTTCCAAGTATCCTTGATTCTCAAATCTGAATGTTTGCATCTTTCCTTCTTCATGCAGTCCTGGAAACTTGGTTTCATCAAATGTGACATTAACACTTTCTTCAATAATCCTGTGTTCCATAACATAAACTCTGTAGGCAGTCCTTTCTGTGCTGTAACCCATGAATAGTCCTTCAAAAGCCTTGGTGTCAAATTTTCCTTTCTTCTTATGGTTATCCTTCATCATAAAGCATTTGCTTCCAAACACATGAAAATATTTGACAGTAGGTTTCTTTCCAGTTAACAGACAGTAAGGTGTACTTGCATGAGTCTTGTTGATCATGGTTCTGTTCTGAGTATAACAGGTTGTGCTGATAGCTTCAGCCCAGAAATATGTTGGCAGTTTGGCATCATGCAACATAGTTCTAGCTGCTTCAGTGAGAGTCATGTTCTTTCTCTCTACAACTCCATTCTGCTGTGGAGTTCTTGCAGCAGAGAATTGTTGTACAATTCCTTCATCTTTACAGAAATTTCCAAGAGTGGCATTTCTGAATTCTGTACCATTGTCACTCCTCAAGATTTGAACTTTTGAGTTTGGAGTTCTATCAAGAACTCTGACTTGATCAATAATCACTTGAGCAGCTTCATCTTTGGATTCAAGAAACTTCACCCAAGTGTACCTTGAGTAATCATCCACCATTACTAAGGCATATCTCTTCTTGGCCATTGATGGTACATTGACTGGTCCAAAGAGATCCATGTGTATCAACTTGAGTGCTTCAATGTTGGTGTTCATTTGCTTGGACTTGTGCACAGCTCTTCTCAGTTTGCCCATTTGACAATCTTCACACAGTCCTTCTTGACAGAATTCCTGTTAGGGCAAACCTCTCACTAACTCCTTCTTCATCAGAATATTCATTGTCTTGAAGTTGAGATGTGAGAGCTTCCTATGCCAAAGCATACTGTCACCAACAGTAGCTTTACTGTAAAAGCAGTAAACCTTATCCTTCTTTGTTGAATTTAGGTCAGCAACAAACAAGCTTCCTTTTCTAACCCCTTTTAGAGAGAGGCTACTATTCTTCTTGTGATAGATGTTACACAGCATCATATCAAAATCAACCTTGAATCCCCTGTCACTGAATTGGCTGACACTGAGTAGATTGTGCTTCAATCCATCCACAAGAGCAATATCTTCAATGACAACATTTCCAATTTCTAGACAGCCATATCCCACTGTGTAACCCTTGCTGTTGTCTCCAAAGGTTATGATTGGGCCAGCTTTCTCAACATAATGTGATAGCAGGGCTTTATCACCTGTCATGTGCCTTGAGCAACCACTGTCAATGATCCACATGACTTGATCTTTCTTCTTGCCCTGCAAAACAGAATGTGTCTAAGATGCATATGGTACCCAATCCTTGTTGGGTCCTGCAGTTTCAGTGTCTCCTGAGTTTCTTTCAGTCATAAAGTCACAAGCATTATCAGTAATCTCCTGTTTGACTTCTCTTTTCACCCACTTAGGTTTAGAATTGGACTTGGTCATTTTCTTAGTGGATGGAGCCTTTTTGCTGTTGCCAGCAGGCTCAGAAGTCTCAACACTGTTTATGTATGAACATTTTTCAGTAGTGAGAATAGGTAAGTTAAAGCATGTACTCATGGCAGTAATTTTGCATGGCATACATTCAATGTTATTACAGACACTCATAGTTCTATGCATAAGGGGGGTTCTGTGTAAGTTACCATTGAGTTCAGTTGCATTGACCTTATCCTCAATTGGTTTTTTACAAACATGTGTTAAGTGATGAGTAGATCCACAGTTATTGCATAGTTTCCTAGAAGCACCTCCAACATTAGTGTATCCATTTCCTTTGTTGACTCCTACCTTTCCATTCATATTCTTAGACTTGGGAGTTACTGGATTGACAGTATGTTCAGAAGTTTCTGTCGAACTTTCCTTGACAGTATCTTTTATTCCTACTGTCTTGACAGAAGGTTTTAAAGTTACTGTCTTGGAACCATTCTTGACAGTATCTTTGGAAGATTCTGTCTTGCCAACTGTGACAACATCTTTTGAACTTACTATCTGATTGCTTGGTAAGTTTACTGTCTTGGGGATTGTGACGGTATCCTTTCCATCCTTGAATGTGCTGTCAACACCTTCATCCTCATCAAGAATTTCTTGTTTGATGAGCATGGCTTCTTCATCAAACTCAATTTCTGCAGCTTTAAAAATAGGAGTTTTAACTTTCTTGAGAATGGTGGGTTTGACAGCAGCATTTCCAGAACAATCTTGAATCACAGTTTCCTTTCCAGGTCTTCTACCGTATGAAAAACCTATACCAACTGACTGATTTTCTGTATGCTTATCATTGTAATCCTGAACTATCTTTGATGAGTTTTTATAAGCCTTGATTTTAAATTCATTTTCAGCAATCTCATTTCTCAGGAATTCCTCAACCTCTTTAGCACATTTCAATTCATTTTTAAGTTTAGCATTCTCCTGAGCTAAAGAGTCTAGTGAACTGGTTTTCAGAACAAGAGATTCATTTTCAGACTTTAGTGTTTCATTTAGCTTACTCAGCCTAGTGATCTCCTCATTGGCAGCAGATAAGCTAGTATAGACATTGAACATTTCAGCACTTAAGTCTTTAATGGTTTTCTTATACTCATCAATGGACATATCAAGTAAGACAAGTGAAGGTACCTGACTTGAAGATGTTGATGCTACTTCATCAGTGCTAGCCATGAGAGCTAGGTTGACATATTCTTCTTCATCTTCATCATCAGACTCATCCCAACACTTTCCTTCAGCCACATAGGCTCTACCTTGATTCTTCTTAGAGTATCCACCAGTTCGTTTCTCAAATCTCTGAACCTGTTTGGGTCTTTTGCACTCAGTAGAAAAATGACCAGGTTCACCACAGTTGTAACACTTGAATTTAGATCTATCCACAAATCCAGTCTTGTATCCTCCTTTGAATGAGCTTCCCACAGCAGCCTTTGATGAGCTTCCCTTGGTGAACTTGGATGCTTGGCCTTGGGGCCTGAATGACCTATCCTTCTTGAACCTAAAGTTCTTGAACTTTTTGGCCATGTAAGCCATAGTAGGATTGTCCATGCTTTCCAGTTCCTCCATAGTGTAGAAGTCTTCATCTTCCACATCCTTGTGCTGTAGTACTACTTTCTCATCATCTTCAACAACCTCTTCTATCTTCAAGGATTGTACAGGGGTTGGTTGAGTGATTTGTAGTGCTTCACTAGGTTGTGTGATTCTTGGCACTTGTGCTACTAGGGCACTTGACATGTTAGCCATCTTGTTCCTTGTTCCACTTTGTATGGCTCTCTTTTGAAAGAGTTCAAGTTCATAAGATTTCAGAATGCCATAAAGTGTCTCAAAGGTTATATTGTTGAGATCTCTTCCTTCTCGTATGGCTGTTGTCTTGTGTTCAAGATGATCAGGCAGTGTAAGCAAGAACTTGACATTCAATTCTTTTCTGTCATAGTACTTGCCATGTATCTGCAGTTCAGTTAAGAGCTTACTGAACCTTTCAAATATGGAGGTTAAGTCTTCACCAGGCTTGGCCATGAATGCCTCATATTGAGATATAAGTATTTGCCTTTGGTTGCCTTTAACTTCTTCACTTCCTTCACAGAGTAAGGCTAGCCTGATCCACATCTCCTTGGCTGATGTGCAGCTTATCACACTTCCACACATGGCTTTATCCAACGTGAGAGAATCGAGCAAGATGAGTTGCAAGTGATCATCTAGCACCATTTTCTCCTTCTCAGTTTCCAAAAATTCCGAGGGATCTTTGGGAACCCAATGTGCAGGAATGATTTCACCATTTACTGTTGTGGCTTCAATTTCCTTCCTTGGTATGAAAGGACCATTCTCGAGTATACCTGGGTATAGTGGATTCGCAGCTTTGATAAACAACAAGAATTTTCTTTTCCAAATGCTGTAGTTCTCTTTATCAAAAGCTGGGATCTTGATACTGTTTGAATTCTACATTGTCGTCGGGATCTCAGATATGTATGTTACTCTGATCGCTCTGATACCAGTTGTTGGTCCTTGTGTATTGCAGAAGGGGGGGGGGGGATGAATGCAATACTGATAAAATTCAATCTCAGTTTCAACAACTAAAACTAAGATTTAATGTTATCAATAATATGTATGCATTCACAAACAGTATAATAGAGAAGACATGATTCACAAAATAAATGTTTTATTTATTTTGCAAAGAGTTGCTACAACCTCAAGAGAGAATTCTTGAGCTTCGATCTTCTCCAAGACACTTGCTTGTCTTCGTTACATACCTAGAATGAATTGATAGTCTAAGTATAAAACTAATCCTATCACTATCAACACGGGTCTGTGAAGCTGCTGTCATTATCAAGTGGCAGCTTCTTACAAAGTGTCTACCCATGTGACTTTCCTAAATTGCTAACAATGTCAGATATACATTACAAAGAAAGAAACCTAGATTCATTCTATTTCTAGCTAAAACAATTCAGCAAATAGAGACTTGACCTTGCTCTTGAATTGATTCGCTTTTGTTTGCAGTGCTTGAAGCTTCTGTCGTAGTCTTGCAGACTTGGTGCAGCTTAGGGATACTGCAACACGACTGTTTCTTGAACATTGAAACTGTCACGGGGTTTGACTGAGAAAGATACCTAGAACAAGTATCTTTCTCGAGACAGTTACTTTTGCCGCAGAGCTTGCTGTCACAGGAATGTGCTTTTGGTGACAGTAGGAGTTCCCCGCATAGTATGTTGTCGAGGTTTCCAAACTTGCTGTCGAGGGCTAAAGTTGCTGTCGCGTAGTCTTCCGCCAATGTTGCTGTCAGAGTGAATAGGTTGTCTTGACTTGCAACATTCTGTCTTCTTGTAATCTTACTGTCAATTCTTATGACAGTAACCTTTATTCATGTTGTCATCTAATATGCGTTCTTTGAGGCTTGAACACAGAAAGTGAACTTCTTCCAAATTACACAATTAAACTAACATTGCATACTGATTACAAGAACATACTTTGGCTGTGACAGTATGTTCTACTTAATTAAAAAATTAAGTATATACAAAGTTAAGTTGTTCCTATGCTATCACCCATAAATCCCAACAGAAGCTTTGCAGGATAAAAAAAAATAATGCTTGCATGTAGCTGTTGAAGATCGAACCTGGGTGGTGTTTCATGAGAGTGTCGTGCAACCAAACCACTACACCACTAATTAATACAGAACAAGGTGGCGAACAATAGTTTAAAAAGTATTGCATGGAGGATTCAGGTAGAGGTGCACACCTCTACTAGTTTGTTTTTTTCTTTTTTTGTTTAAATCTAAATGCAGAAATACCATTATTATTATTTTAATATTAGTTTTTTTTATTATTCTTAAAATATTATTTTTCATTTTTCTAATTACAAAAATATTAGTATTAAATTTATTAAAGAAATCGTAGAAAAAAGAGAGAAAATTCGAAGTGAAGTAAAAAAATGAGAAAATGATAAAAATGTTATTTCATTTTTTAAAAATGCAAAAATACCTTGACAACCGAAATAATTTTAATTTTTTATTAATATTTTAACATCATTTTTTTAATTATTGTTAAAATATTATTTTTTATTTTTCTAATTGCAAAAATATTAGCATTAAATTTATTAAAGAAATCGTAGAAAAAAGAGGAAAAATTTGAAGTGAAGTAAAAAAGGAGAAAATGATTAAAATTTTATTTTATTTTTTAAAAATGCAAAATACCATGACAACTGAAATAATTTTAATTTTTTATTAGTATTTTAATATTAGTTTTTTAATTATTGTTAAAATATTATTTTTCATTTTTCTAATTGCAAAAATATTAGTATTAAATTTATTAAAGAAACCGTAGGAAAAAGAGGGAAAATTCGAAGTGAAGTAAAAAAGGAGAAAATGATAAAAATACTATTTCATATTTTAAAAATGCAAAATACCATGACAACCTAATTTTTTTTAATTTATTATTATTATTTTAATATCAGTTTTTTAATTATTGTTAACATATATTTTTCATTTTTCTAATTGCAAAAATATTAGTATTAAATTTATTAAAGAAACCGTAGAAAAAATAGGGAAAATTCGAAGTGAAGTAAAAAAAGGAGAAAATGAAAAAAATAGTATTTCATTTTTTAAAAGTGCAAAATATTATTTTTCTAGTTTATTTTAATACCAGTTTTGTTATTTTAATATCAAATTTTTTATTATTGTTAAATATTATTTTTCATTTTTCTAATTAAAAAAATATTAGTATTAAATTTATTAAAGAAATCGTAGAAAAAATAGGGAAAATTCGAAGTGAAGTAAAAAAAGGAGAAAATGAAAAAAATAGTATTTAATTTTTAAAAAATGCAAAATATTATTTTTCTAATTTATTTTAATACCAGTTTTGTTATTTTAATATCACTTTTTTTATTATTGTTAAAATAATATTTTGTATTTTTCTAATTGCAAAAATATTAGTATTACATTTATTAAAGAAATCGTAGAAAAATAGGGAAAATTCGAAGTGAAGTAAAAAAAGGAGAAAATGAAAAAAACAGTATTTCATTTTTTAAAAATGCAAAATATTATTTTTATAATTTATTTTAATACCAGTTTTGTTATTTTAATATTATTTCAATATCAATTTTTTGGAGAATGACGCAATGTTTCATTGCACCCCCGCAATGTTTCATTGTTGCAGTAAGATAAAAACAGAGGAACACTACTGAAGTTTCTGTCAAACCTGTCAAACTTTTTGCTGCCGCGTTGAAACATTGCACCCCCCGCAATGTTTCATTGCTGCAGTGAGATAAAAACAGAGGACCACTACTGAAGTTTCTGTCAAACCGTTGGTTAGGAAATGCTACACAACCAACCTATCACAACCCTTTAAAAACAATCATACGGTTAAGGAAAAGCACTGCAGCAATGATTCATTGCACCCCCGCAATGTATCATTGCACTCCTCGCAATGATACATTACTGGACCTCTTATATTTTTTTTTACCAAAACTACGTTTAAAATCATATATATCCAAATAACTTGTTTATGCAATATTACCTCTTATACTTGTTTAAAATCATATATATCCAAATAACTTGTTTAAAATCATATGTATGCAATATTACTACTACACCAACACAAGTAACTTGTTTAAAAATGATTCGTACCAAATATATCCAAAAACAAGAATTTATTTATTATTTGTAAATTGAAAATTAATTGAATATCAACCTAAATAAAATGTAACTTTAGTCGTAAATGTGTGTTGGATGTTTAAAGTAAATGAGCTAATGGACCCGGAGTCACGGATTTCGAACTTGACAAGTTTAATTTAATAAATAATATTATTTTTTAAGGTAAAATAATATAATAAAAATAAGAATATAATAATATAAGGTAAAATAAAAATAAGAATAGTTAAAATATTATTTTTTAAGCTTAAAATTGAAATATAATATTGCTAGTAATTGTAAACAAAATATTTTATTTTTTTACAATCATAATTAACAACTAAGAAAGTGTATACATATTTAGGTCAATATTCAGTAAGAAAACGATTGTTTCACATATCTTTGAGTATATTTCGATTAAATAACTTAATTTAAGTACATATGATGAGAAAAAATATCCACAAATTAGCATCTAAGATATTTTAAAATTTAAATGAATGTAATTTAATTTTTATATATATATTTAAAGATTAAAAGATAAAAAAGAATAATAAAAAAAAGTAAGCTCCCGCATTGTTACATTGCGGGGGCCGCAATGAAACATTGCAGGGTACTTTGCTGCCGCAATGTAACATTGCTGTTATCGCAATGTTACAGTCCCATAAATATTTACATTTTTTTTACTAACCAACATTAATAACGGTAGTTGGGGTAGTTGGTTAGCATTAAATACACCACTGGAGCAATGATTCATTGCGGTAATAGTTTACCCTACATCTTACTGCATCAATGAAACATTGCGGGGGTGCAATGTTTCAACGCGGCAGCAAAAAGTTTGACAGAAACTTCAGTAGTGTTCCTCTGTTTTTATCTTACTGTAAGGGGTGCATTGTTTCAATGCGGCAATAAAAAGTTTGACAGAAACTTTAGTAGTGTTCCTTTGTTTTACTCTATTTTTTCATATGCTACTGCCTAATTTCTAAGAAAATTAACAACCAACAATGTATCATTGAGGCGTCCAAAAAAAATTGATATTAAAATAATATTAAAATAAAAAAACTGATATTAAAATAAATTAGAAAAATAATATTTTGCATTTTTAAAAAATAAAATAATATTTTTATCATTTTCTCCTTTTTTTTACTTAACTTCGAATTTTCCCTCTTTTTTCTACGATTTCTTTAATAAATTTAATACTAATATTTTTGCAATTAGAAAAATAAAAAATAAAAAATAAAAATTTAACAATAATAAAAAAACTGATACTAAAATAATAATAAAAAAATAAATTATTTCGGTTGTCATGATATTTGTCATTTTTAAAAAATGAAATAATATTTTTATCATTTTCTCCTGTTTTTTACTTCACTTCGAATTTTCTGGGAAAGTGTACATGAAAAATGGGGGGAAATAATTTTTTTTTCTTATGTAGGGTAGGGTAAACTATTGCCGCAATGAATCATTGCACCCCGCAATGAATCATTGCTCCAGTGGTGTATTTAATGTTAACCAACTACCCCAACTACTGTAATTAATGTTGGCTAGTAAAAAAATTGTAAATAATTGTGGGACTGTAACATTGCGGTAGCAGCAATGTTACATTACGGCAGCAAAGTACCCCGCAATGTTTCATTGCACCCCCGTAATGTAACAATGTGGGAGCTTACTTTTTTTTTAATTCTTTTTTATCTTTTTATCTTTAAATATGTATATTAAAATTAAATTACATTCATTTAAATTTCAAAATATCTTAGATGCTAATTTGTGGATATTTTTTCCTATCATATGTATTTAAATTAAGTTATTTAATCAAAATATACTCAAAGATATGTGAAACAATCGTTTTTTTGCTAAATATTGACCTAAATATATATACACTTTCTTAGTTATTATTTATGATTGTAAAAAAATAAAATATTATGTTTACAATTACTAGCGAGGTTATATTTCAATTTTAAACTTAAAAAATAATATTTTAACTATTCTTATTTTTATTTTACCTTATATTATTATATTATCATTTTTATTTTACCTTATATTATTTTACCTTAAAAAATAATATTATTTATTAAATTAAACTTGTCGAGTTCGAAATCCGTGACTCCGGGGTCCATTAGCTCATTTACTTTAAACATCCGACACACATTTACGATTAAAGTTACATTTTATATAGGTTGATATTCAATTAATTTTCAATTTACAAATAATAAATAAATTCTTGTTTTTGGATATATTTGGTACGAATCATTTGTAAACAAGTTACTTGTGTTGGTGCAGTGGTAATGTGCTTTTTCTGTATGATCATTTTTAAACGGCCGGGGATGTGAAAGGGCACCCTATATATATATATAGATATATAATAGAAGAATATGTACGGCGTAATCAGATAGCGAATTGCTGAAGTGACCTCCATTCCCAGAAAATGGAGGAATCGTGGCACATGATATATGGTAACAAAAATTTGTCCTTTGTTTGGGACCATTATTTTGTTATGATTGAGTCTATTTTGGTGATATATAGGCAGGCATATTGGGATAGCCAAAATATATCTAACTCTTTCGAGTTTATGTGATTTGGCTAAATGCATCATGAAAGCCTAGGCTAGAGCTACAAAACAGTTTAGAAGTGGCTCCCCCTGTTCATGTACATCTCACAACTCAAAACAACATTACAGGGTTGTTGGCATATGTATATGTAACAAAAGTTAATTGCAAAAAGATTACACTCAGACTGTCAGACACCTGAAAAAAATCGAACCCGTGGATTGAGTGACTAACACCGCCAGAGCAAGAACTCAGAACTCTTTTATAAGAAGGCTTACTATTCCCCTATAAGTTAAAAAGATCAAAGTTTGATTGTTGCAAAAAAAAAAAACAATTAAGAATCACCCATTCACACTGCACAAAGAGGATTAAGAAACTGTAGGCATTGACGAATCGTTGCAGTTAGGGCCGTAAGCGAACAGAGCCGTTCGTGAACAAAACTCGAGCTCGACTCGTTTTAGATGGACTCGGCTCGGTTCGTTTACTAAATGAACACGAGCTTGAACATGAAAATGTGTTCGGTTAGTAAATGAGCTCGAGCCGAGCTTTACACCTGTTCGACTCGAACTCGGCTCGTTTTGCTCGGATCGGCTCGAGCTCGGCTCGAACTCGTTAAACTCGGCTCGATTCGTTTAACTAATTATAAATTTATGAATTTCATAATATCCTTAATAATTTGAATATGTTAAATAAAACTTAATTGCGATCTATTTTAGTTATTTTGTGGTTGAATAGAGAATTGTATTTGTTATATCTAAAAAGTATAACATCAACGTACTATCAAAAGTTAAACTCTTTATATCCAATCCAAATTAGTTTTCATTATTAAAATTTATAAGTTGCATTCATAAAATTACAAAAGAAAGTAAATAGAGAAAGAGAGTTTGTATTATTAATTTATTATGTAATATTATTTAAAAGTGGCCCGTACCTTTTAAAATTGAGGAGAAAGATGAGACTTTTAGTGAATTTAAGGTTATCTTGGAGAAAAAAAAGTTGCAAACCTCCTCAAATTTCAAGTTAAGAGCCAAGATAAAGAGGCTCTTAGAGAGGCTCTAAGTTAGTGATAAAATTGTTTTATTTTAACTATTGTTATTTAGGTGAAGTGGGTAAAGTTTAATTACTCATAAATACAAATATTAACCTAATATGATTATTAGAAGAAAATAAATTAACTTTTAGTATTGAAATTCAAACATAATCGTGTATTCTTAAGATGTGATTTTAGGTGTGAGACTGTAAATCGAGTAAGTAATTTTAAAAATTAGATTTGATTGAGTATAAAAGTACGAACTATAAGTGAACAACTCGACTCGAGCTCAGTTTGTGTTCGGCTCGACTCGAAATGTCCGTGAACAAACTCGTGTTCGGCTCGTTTATTAATGAGCCGATCTTGAACATCACTTTGCGTTCGATTAGAAAGCTCGGCTCAACTCGGTTCGTTTTAAAAAAAAATCAAACTCGGCTCGATTCAGACAAAACTCGGGCTCTGTTCGTTTACAGCCCTGGTTGCAGTATTATAAGTCCGACTACAACGTCCATGCATAAGCATTTCAAGATAGATGCTAAAAACTTTGATATAAGAATCAATGAATCATTGTGTTGGAAGCAGACGAGTCATTTCAATTTTGCCACTGGCTAATACTTGCAGATACTCTTATTACCATAACTGCCACAATTTGTTTAAACCAGTAGTAAAACGATTTAACGAGTTACTTTGCCAATCACATAAAGTTTGTGAATCAAAAATAAGATATAAAAATTACTGAGTTTTAAACAGGACTGAAAATCAATACAAAATTTCCAACACCCCTCTGAGAAAAGCACACCTTCAATCTTAGGGGACACCAGATATCTTTTCGACGAAACCCTTAATATCAAAAGCATCTGGCTTCGACTTTGTTATGACACCCTGTGGAAAAAAGAAAGAGGAACTAAAGTGACCTACGTTAAAAAAAACAAGCTTATTATCCTTGCAATGCATGGAATTTTACAAGGTAACATACTCACTTGTCCCGCTCGAGGAGTAGGTGTGAGGAGGGCAGGATGTACTACACAGACTTACCCCAATTCAAAGGAGTAGAGAGTCTGTTTCCATAAAATGAACCCCAACATGTTATATAAGAGAGTCGAACCAATGACCTTTTGGCCAGGAGTTGATTACTACCGAGCCAACTCAACTTCTTAATGAATGGAATTTTACAAATATATTATCTCAAAATTTATGTAAACATATAACCGCTAAAAGTGAATTTCTTTTAATATATGTTGTTATCAATCAATCAAACTCTTTAATTCTTCTATTACATAGTAAAAACTATGCAGACATCAAGTATTAAACAGTTGACCTTCCACTGATAAATTAAATGTTATTATAGTTTTATCGTTGCCAATGTTCAAACCCTAAACATTCAGAGTGCATAATATAAGAAATACAATTTATTACGTTATCGCTAGGATTTAAGCCCTATACCTTTGGTGGTACTTTGAAAGAAATATCCCTTTTATGTTTATTACATATTTAGATATAGTGATCAGTCTGTCTGTGACATGCTGATATTGCAATTGCATGTTCACCAACCTAACTGTATATGAAGAAGAGAGGGAGAGAAATGGAGAAAGGACCTTTTCTGTAATGACACCACTTATCAGGTTAGCCGGGGTGACATCAAAAGCAGGGTTCCAAACAGAGATTCCAGATGCAGCAACTTGCTCACCAAGTCCACCACGCGAGTTAAGTAATTCTTTGGAAGATCTTTCTTCTATAACAATATCATGTCCAGAAGCAAGTGAAAGATCGATAGAAGTCAAGGGTGCTGCGACATAAAATGGAATATTGTGGTGCTTAGCACCTAGGGCAAGGCTATATGTCCCAATCTTATTAGCAGTGTCACCTGAAAAGTAAGTTCACTTTAAGGTCAAAATGGGTAGCTAATATTCATAAATTAAGTATCAATCATCCAGAATAAATAGAAAATTTAACTATCAATATCTGCAACTTCATGTACCATTGGCAGCCACGCGATCAGCTCCAACTATGACAGCATTCACTCGTCCAGCTTTCATTAAAGCAGCTGCGGCAGAATCTGCTATAAGCGTAGCAGGAATATTATCGTGCACCAATTCAAACGCTGTCAATCTGGATCCCTGCGATTAACAAAAAACTCAAGTCTGATGGTGACCATTATACTGAACCAAGTATTCTTGTGCAATTATAGACACCACATAGAGTAACTATTGTTAAAATTTGCAAGTCTTCATTACTCGTATAATGCATGATGGATGATCTTTGAACGTAAAACACTTCGTAAATCAGGAAATCCAGCAAACATTTGACATTTTATAATTTTACACTTTCCATCAGAACTTCCAGGTATTAGCAGAATTTCTTCTCGTATCCCATATAATGGATTTCCAATGGTAGGGAAGGGTTGATGTGGAAGGTCATATACCCTGTACAGTTTATAAATCATTTACATGCATGCACATAGATGTAGATTTGTATTCCAGGATGTTTCCATCATTTGAATGAAATATAGGTATGCAAGCATGCACAAATTTCCGTGCACGGGCAAGGAGACCTCACCAATTTGACAAGTAGAAACAGATTTATCCACAGGGTTGATGATTTGTATCTGTAAGCACTAAAGATCCATACCCTTGCTTTAATTCATATTATAATATAACTGGAAGCTATCAGATTTTCATTATCAATACAGCCAGAACCAGTACATGAATTGGTGCTCTTAGTAATAGTTGTCAATTGTGCAAGGGAGACACTTGACATATATTTACTAAATTAATACAGCTGCCAGGGATGTGATAATTAAACAACAGCTTTTAAAGATCCTAAATTTCATGCAGAAGGGAATTATCAACATATGTGTGTGTGTGTGTGTGTGTGTGTGTACAAGTATTTTACAAAAAGTCTTATAATTTCAGTTGCACTGGCAATCTGAATAGAATGTTCTGTTAATATTCAAGACGAAATTAATAGGAAAAAAGAAGTTGAAAGTGCATGTATACCAACTTTATTTAAGGAATAAGTTCTTGAATAGTAACACTCAGACAAGGGGAGAGTATTTTAACATTCTTCCTCCACAATACAGATGCTCAAGTTTATACGTGTTATAGACTCACTTGATTGAAGGGGCGTGTTTCAGTACAATATGCACTTTCTAATAATCCATCTGCATGAAGTGATCGAATCACGCCTAGGGCAGTCCCATAGCCAGCTGTTGCAAGACTGCAAATGTGATTAGCAATTAGAATAGATGTATACTAAATGCTTAATATCTGCAACACATTTGCTATCTAACAGATAAATAATCATGATATAGATGATTGATATAGACATGATGAAGGGAGACAGAAGGGGGGCTACCTTCCGGTGTTGCAATGAGTCAGCATAGAGACCTTTTTAGACTCTTTGAGGTGTTGTACAATAAAACTAGCTCCATATGACCCAATTGCTTTATTGGAAGCAACATCATCCTCCAGCATAATTTCAGCAGCTTCAATGTACGCCTATGCAGAGAGAATTTGGTAATTGAGAGGAACAGAAATTGATAAATGATTGAAACACTACAAATGTCAATGAATCTTACCATCGGGAGAAGTTGAGCTAGGACTTAAAAAAAACTCTTATACTTTCTCTAAATAGGCCATAAAACTATGTTTTAAACAAATAAAGTAAATTATCAATATTTCATAACTTTAATTAGAAAAACAAGAACTACCTGAAAGACAACATTGGTTTCTGAAGCAGAGGAAGCAGCCTTCATTATGATTTCTTTAAGTTTAGTCGCAGCATCTGAAAGATTCACTGCTGTTGGTCGGCTAAAGAAAGACATATTAGATATCAGCTCTAATTTGGAAAACTCTATCTCTCCAACGCCATTGTCTACTTTACTTCACTACAGCTACACCTTGTTACCTATTGTATTTGAGGACAATTAATGTAAATGTTCATTACCTTGAGACTAAATATTCTAACTTCTTTGACAGAAAAGATGCTGCATCAGCAGGAGACCCATTGAAAGCATCCAAATTAGATGCTTCTACTGCTAATGATAGGGCAGCGGCTATAGCAATTGCAGGAGCCCCACGAACCACCATATCTCTGATCGCTTCCCTGATTCAATATGGGATATTAAGTGTATATGACATGACAAATAATACATACAGAACAGAAAAATATTGTAAGAGATAATTCATCAAATATCAAACATAATATTTTAAAATTGGTCCACATCTTCTCAATGAAATCACGCACCAGCCAAGATTCCAACAACATACAAGTACATATATAACTTAATCTTAATAGTAACTGGTGGGAATAAGCTAGATCAACAACATGAAGCTCATTGATTTTTAGTTGATAGTATCTCCAAAAAATCATATTTTTTCCTTTAGTGTTTCCGTAAGTCTAAAACACAGCAAGTAGATGGTAAAAACCTAGTTCACAAAATAGAAACAACACCATCACCCCAGTTTTATTAACATTCCGAGGCATCTCAACAATGAAGCATATGCAAAAAAATGTAATAAGACTCCAAGAACAAAGGACATATTAGATTATTTTGAATGCAAGAAAAAATCACAACAGAGGGAAATTGTGATATAAGCACAACTCAAAACTGAAATTAAATGAACCTAAAACCAAATTCCTGAACCATCCAATATTCCGGACACATGAACATGAATCGCAAAAATCCCCTCCTCTCAATACTGAAAAGGTACATACATATAATAAACTCAATGTACATAAGAATTGGGTAATCCAAATTGTAAATGTAGTAGAAAAATCAAAATTGAAAACAAACATAACATTACGAAAATGAACTATGAGGTAAATTGGTTTATTAAACATTCATATACTACATACATATAAATGTTTATAGCAAAAGAGAAGAAAAAATACCATCCATCAGTGGTGCCGTGGATATCCAAGTAAACAGTTTCAAGTGGAAGTCTTCTCTGGTAAAAACATATAAACACTTCAAAGCAGGATAGATACATAGATACACAAACAGAAGTAATTATTCAAGTACCTGGTCAAGTAACTCAAGTGAGCCACGTTTGTAACGAATAGACTGGAGAGAGTTGGTTTCAGCTGCCATTTCTTTTAAGTTTTAAACTAACTCAATTTTTTATATATATGAAATTCAGAGTACTAATTGAGTTTTATTATTATTATTGGAGGGACAACACGATGTAATTGTTACGCGCCGCCTAATCACCAGGTTCCCACCCTCTCAATTATTCCTCACTCTACTACCTTGCAAGTTGCAATTTTAGTGCCTTTTCCCTTTATTCTAATTCTCACTTATATTCTTCCCTCTTTTATCATTTCTTTTTATTGAAAATACAACTAGCTCGTTATTCATTGACTATGTTTTACATAAAAATGTTTAGTAATTAGGTGTTTGAATAGTTTTTTATTTTTTAATAAGATACATCTACAATCATCTAATTGAAAAAATTTCTTCAAATAGTTTTTTCAAAATTAATTTTTCGATCCAAATACTCATATTAAAAGTTTCATTTGGTCAAATCTCTAATTTGTCTCAAACATATAATTTTAGCTCAAACATCTAACTTTTAAACACGACTAACGTTTTTTTAGGTTAAATAATAAGAATACTCATTTTTTAATTTTTGGTCAGTGTGGACGGGATATTTTTAAAAAATGTTAGTAAGTTTTTTTTGTTTGTGAAATATGTATTTTTATGAAAAAAAGATAAATTTTTTGCATGAAATGCCCGAATGGGTATACTCGGTTTTATAAAGCGTATTTCAAAATAGTACGTCAAGCAAAACATATTTCACAAAAAATTAAGCTGAATATCGAGTGCTCAAAAGCGTATCTCGAGATACTCGATCCGTGAAAGTGTATATCGAGAGACCTAGTTGTGAAAATCGTGTCTCACTAGTAATTTATGTCAAACTTTGTTAATGTGGTATTCTGATCATCATATTTAAAAATTGTAGTAATTTTGGCCATCACTTGATTATTTGTAAATTGTAATGTCATTATTCCAAAATGGTAGCTTTATTTTAAAATGAAAGAGGAATAATCCCGAAAATATTTGCGGTATACAAATTTTAAAAGTCAAATATTTTTATGTTTAATTGCAAATTATAAATTACTTATTTAAAGTTTATATATTTAAAAGTAACATTTAGTAGTAAATCAATTAGACTTTTTAATGATATTTTTTCATAATTTTTTTGTTTAGCGATAATTATTAATTATTAATCAAAGTTAACCTAGTTTGACTTTTAAATTTTGTATACCGCCGGTATTTTTGGGATGGAGGGAGTACCAAGATAATTATTTTATACGTAATTAACGTGCTAGATTTTTTTGCTATACTTAGTTAGGTACATTAGAGTATCTCCAACCATGTAAACTCTTCACTAAAAATGTATTTGACTTGCCTTAAATTAAAATTACAGAAAATATGAAAAAATTTCTCTACTCCGATGGGTCATTTATGTTATCCAAAATTTTAGTCAACCTAACTATATTGACTAAATTTGTCGAACCTTGACAAACAAACATCTGGACAATTGATACGGGTTAAAAATAACCCTAAAGACATAATTAATATTGCATTAATTAAATCTAGTTGGTCCATAAATAAGGCCTGTTATAAGGCCCGAAACTCTAATTAAATATTAATTTCGTAATTAATATTTGGGCTAAAAGTACAACCTGTATTAGGAGACGTCCAATACAGGCTTGTTCTAATACAATTGGGCTTGTTTCAATATAAGTCCATTATGATATGGAAACAACTCCTATAAGGAAGGATCTAGAATTAATCCTTATCCACCGTTAAGGATAAGACTTATCCTTTAAGAAAGTGATAATACTTATCCACCGTCAAGGATAAGATTTATGCTTCAAGGAAATCAAAACTTATCCACTAGGCTTCTAAACGCCTATATAAAGGGTCTGACCCTCATCTCAGAACTACGTTTTGGACACAACTCCATACGTCATCTACAACGTTTTAGACTTCATCCTCGAATAAGGACATACAAGTCACTACGTCCTTAGTGTTCCCCTGCCGCCATAGCCCCAAGGACAACGCCAAGAACTACGTTTTCTGGCTTGATTCTCAGCATTGATTGAGATACGTAGGCATCTTGTGAGGACCGATTTAGTCACGAAACACAAGAGCAGCCATTAAAGCTCGAAGCTCTTTAAACCCTAGCAATTAATTTACAAGTACACTTTTTAATCCATAAAATTTGGCGCCGTCTGTGGGAAGACAACATCAACCATGGCAAACACACGAAGATCAACTCGAGATACTCAAACTTCTGAGGAGATTCCTATCACCTCTGAGGCTGATGCTCACGGAAATCAACCACCGCCAACTACTGGCATTCAAGGGGCGAATATCCCCCTCACCACCACTCAAGGACCGGAAATCCCAATTTCGGTTGAAGGGGCGAATCCCCTGCAAATGGTCGTTCATGGATCTAATCCAAAAGAGACCACTCACCAACAACCAATCACGACCTCCCCACTGCTCATGAATGCACCAAGTGGCCTTCAACTCCATACTACGGATCTTCCCCAATACGCAACTTAAACTCTTGGAATGCCAAACTATGGCATGCCTCCTCGACCCACGATGGGCAGTAGTGGTCTCAACCCCACTTACCATGAAGCATATGTTCCCCCTTATATACAAGGTTTGGGACCCCAAAATCAACAAACTAAAACTCGACGGACCCCTTTGATTCAAGACTACTCGGGTCTCTATACTGAGGATGAGAATTATTCATCTGGAAAAGAGAGGGATGTTGCCCCAAGGAGGAGACGTTCTTCCCAAACAAATCGGGAACAACCTCAAACTACTAAGGAAAAGATTGCGGCCCATGAGGCAGAGGTTGCAAGGCTCAAGAAATTACTAGCAGAACAGGAGGCCGCAAAAGCCCAAAGCCAAGCAACTGGAAGAGTCCCGATAATCAACCTGGACCCAACACCAAGAAGAACCAAGAGGTCTGAAGCCCCAAGGGGTGATCCTAGTGTTTTGTTGCCCCTAGGAGATCCTGACGATCCTACACCACCATTTACTCAAGACATCATGAAAGCTACCATATCCAGAAAATTCAAGATGCCAACGATCAAAGCTTATGATGGAACGGGAGATCCCGCGAATCATGTAAAAACCTTCTCTAATGCACTGATGTTGCAGCCAACCAATGATGCGGTCAAGTGTAGGGCGTTTCCACAAACCTTGGCGGACATGGCCCAACGTTGGTATAGTCGTCTACCTCCGAATTCCATTGGGTCTTTTAAGGAACTAAGCAAAGCGTTCATCAACTAATTTGTTAGTGGAAGGGTGCACGAGAAAAGTTCTGCATCACTCATGGGAATCCAGCAAGGAAATAATGAAGCTTTAAGGGATTATATCAACCGATTCACCCGGGAGGCTCTGAAAGTCCCAGACTTGGAGGCAAAGTGGCTATGATAGCCTTGCAGCAAGGAACCACTGAT
This sequence comes from Heracleum sosnowskyi, assembly GCA_030848705.1. Classification (NCBI taxonomy): domain Eukaryota; kingdom Viridiplantae; phylum Streptophyta; class Magnoliopsida; order Apiales; family Apiaceae; genus Heracleum; species Heracleum sosnowskyi. The sequence goes on along the minus strand of CM061243.1, from coordinate 49,183,840 downwards.
GATCACTTTAAAAGGTCATTGGCAAAACATCCACCTGAGAGCATGCTGAAGCTCCAAGATAGAGCCAAAAAGTACATCAAGGCTGCAGAAAGTATGAACCCACTGTTGGTGGTAGTGGAAATTCAAAGAAAAGGAAGGAAACTCAAGAGTACGACATCAAGGAAAAGTTTCCCAGAACTTCAAAGGATTCTGATTCTCCACCCAAGAGGAATAATTTTGGGCCAAAGTTTACGGAGTATGCAAGATTGAACACTCCCAGGAGCCAAATTCTGATGGAAATAGCAAAGGAAGAGGATCTCCGATGGCCGAAGCCACTAAGGACTGATATGTCTAAACGGAATCAAAACCAATTATGTTGGTTCCACAAGGAAGTAGGTCATGACACCAACGATTGTAGACAATTGAAAGATGAGATCGAGTTTCTGATACGGAGAGGAAAGCTCAATAAATTCACCAAGGACGGAAATCAAGGGAGTCAAAGAGGAAACTATGAAAGGAAGGATTATGATAGAAGGGACAACGATCAAGATCGAAATCCCAAGCCCCGAGGGCTAGTCATCAACATGATATTCGGAGGACCAACTGCTGATGGGTCCTCCCGAAACTCAAGAAAGGCCTATGCCCGAGAAGTAATGAATGTGGTCGGAGAAGCACCGAAACGTGCCCGAATAGAAATATCAATAGGTTTTGATGATTCTGACTTGGAGGGAGTGAAGTTTCCCCACGATGATCCCTTAGTCATCGTACCTGTGATAGGGAATTCTGAAACAAAGAGAGTTTTGGTCGACAATGGAGCTTCAGTGGACATCTTGTTCCATGATGCTTTTATCAAGATGGGCTATACTGACTCTCAGTTGACACCCTTGAATATGCCCATATATGGATTCAATGGAGTGGAATCGAAGGTGGAAGGCACAATCCAACTCCCTATGACAATGGGGCAAGGGTCGAATACGTCTACTCAGATGTTGAACTTCATAGTTATAAAGGCAACTTCGACCTACAATGCAATCCTGGGAAGGACGGGTATTCATGCGTTCAAGGCCGTTGCCTCATCTTATCATCTGAAAATCAAGTTCCCAACGAGGAATGGAATTGGTGAAGAACGGGGAGACCAAAAGATGGCTAGAAGCTGTTACGTAGACGCGTTAAGGCCTGATGGAATCGGGGGGCAGGTTCTCCCCATTGAAGACATGGATACTAGTGATAATGAGGACCGAAGAGGGAAACCAGCTGAGGATTTAATCCCAATTCCCTTAGTCCCTGGTGAACCGGAGAAGGTGACTTATGTTGGAGCACTATTGCCCGAACCATTGAAAAGCAAGCTCATATCTTTTCTTCAAGAGAACAATGACGTTTTTCCTTGGACAGCGGCTGACATGCCAGGGATCGATCCCCAATTGATAACCCACAAATTGAATGTGGATCCTGAAAGGAAGACGGTGAAACAGAAGAAGAGAAATTTTGCTCCAAATAGGCAAGAGGCCATTAAACAAGAAGTAGAAAAGCTTCTAGAGGCCGGGTTCATTGAAGAAATACGATTCCCAGAATGGTTGGCTAACCCGGTGATGGTCAAAAAAGCCAATGGAAAATGTAGAATGTGTGTAGACTTCACCGATTTGAACGATGCGTGTCCTAAGGATTGTTTCCCCTTACCAAGGATTGATGCCCTAATAGATGCCACAGTTGGGCATGAGATGCTGAGTTTCATGGATGGCTTCAGTGGATACAACCAAATCAAAATGCACAAAGATGACATCTCTAAGGTATCATTCATCACTGACTTTGGTGTTTTCTGTTATCTAGTCATGACATTTGGACTTAAGAATGCAGGGGTAACATACCAAAGATTGGTGAACAAAATTTTTGAACACCTGATTGGAAAAACCATGGAGGTCTATGTGGATGACATGTTGGTTAAAAGCCTCGATAAGGCCGATCATATAGACCATCTACGGGAAGCGTTTGAAGTGCTGAGGCACCACAAGATGATGTTGAATCCAGCTAAGTGTGCCTTTAGTGTAGGCTCGGGAAAGTTTTTAGGCCTGATGGTTTCCAAGAGAGGAATCGAGGTTAATCCCGACAAAATCAAATCAATTCTAGACATGGAACCACCACGGACTGTCAAGGATGTCCAGAAATTAACGTGAAGAGTGGTAGCATTGGGAAGATTCATCTCCAAGTCAGGAGAGAAGTGCTTACCTTTCTTCAAAGCACTCAAGAACGTGAAATTTTTTGAATGGACAACTGAAAGCCAAGAGGCCTTTGAGGCCCTGAAGAAATACATGGCTGAGGCACCACTGTTGGCAAAGCAAAAGCCAGGAAAAATTCTCTATTTGTACTTGGCGGTTTCTAACACAGCCCGTGGAGCCGTTTTGGTAAAATAAGAATTGAAGGTTCCGAAACCCATCTACTACGTAAGTAAGATTTTACATGGGGCAGAAATAAACTACTCTACGATAGAGAAGTTTGCCTTAGCCTTGATAATGGCCTCAAGAAAGCTATTCCAGACACACAAGATAGAGGTCTTAACCAATCAGCCTCTAAGAAACATCTTGCATAACCCTCAAGTTAGTGGAAGGTTGATCAAATGGGCTATTGAATTGGGAGAATTTGACATCAAGTATAAGCCTCGAACGGCCATAAAAGCTCAAGAACTCGCTGACTTCATGGTTGAATGCACCATTGACAACCAAGAAGTCGGGGGGGGGGGGGCAGGAAGTAGTAGTGGAAGACAAGAAAGATGAAGAGATGGTGTTCAAAAAATGTTGGGTGCTCTATTTTGATGGGGCATCAAAAACAAAATCAAGTGGAGCAGGTTTGGTGCTATAAAGTCCTGATGGATTTCTCATAGAGTACGCACTAAAACTGGACTTCCCAACGACAAACAATGAAGCTGAATATGAAGCCCTGATAGCTGGCTTAGGGCTGGCTGGAGCCTTGAGAGTTAAAACTCTGAAAGTATGTGGAGACTCGAGGCTAGTGGTTTCCCAAGTAAATGGGGAGTTTGAGGCCAGAGATGAAGTCATGGCTAAGTACCTAAAACTTGTCAAGGCCATCATGACTCAGTTTGATGAATGCTATGTGGAACACATTCCAAGGGAAGAGAACATGAAGGCCGATGCCTTGTCTAAATTTGCCTCTTCTGAAATTGAAAACTACGTAGGAAGTGTATACTTCCAAGTCTTGAAGACCCCGAGCATCAATGGAAAGTTGGTAGCACCCATTGATGTTGCTAGCTGTTGGATGGATCCTATCAAATCCCATCTGGAAACTGGGTGGTTACCCAACGACACTTCAGAAGCACGAAAGTTATATGTGAGAGCACTAAGGTATACCCTGATTGAGGGAATCCTATACAAAAAGTCTTTCATTGTTCCTTATCTGAAATGCTTGAGACCCCAAGAGGCAGAGTTGGCCCTAAGGGAAGTGCATGAAGGGATTTGTGGACAGCACTTGGGGGGCAGAGCTCTTGCCCATAAAATCACTCGTCTAGGTCTCTATTGGCCAAGCATACTTGCAGATGCTAAAAGCTACGTGAAGAAATGTGAACGGTGCCAAAAGCATGCACCGGTGGTTAGGCAACCACCAGAGATGATGACATCCATAAACTCACCTATCTCATTCGCCAGGGAATGGATATACTTGGACCATTTCCAATAGCAAGCGCGTAAAGAAAGTTCTTGATAGTGGCAATCGACTACTTCACCAAGTGGATTGAGGCTAAACCTTTAGCCAAGATAACCACCAAGCAAGTAATGCATTTCTTCTGGGAGAATGTAATATGCAGATACGGGATTCCACGAATCTTGGTCACGGATAATGGAACTCAGTTTAACAACGATGAATTCAAGAAGTATTGTGACGAGAATGATATCAAGTTACGCTTCACTTCTGTTGCCCATCCTCAAGCAAACGGACAAGCCGAGGTGGCCAACCGAATCATCCTAGATGGACTCAAGAAGAGAGTTGAACGCTCAAGGAACACTTGGGTGGACGAGTTGCTCCCTATACTTTGGGTATATCGTACCACTTGCAAGGTTACTACTTAAGCAACTCCATTCCTGTTAGCCTATGGGGCAGAAACCGTAGTGCCAGTGGAGATTACTCATACCTCCCCAAGAGTAGGGGCCTTTGAGCTTCAATCAAACGAAGAAGGTATGAGGTTGGCTCTTGATCTAATTGATGAAGTCAGAGATGAGGCAAATACCAAGATCGTAGAACATCATAAGCGAGCATCTTTCTACTACAATCTAAGGGTTAAAAAAAAGGTTCTTTCGTCAAGGAGACTTGGTTCTCAGAAAGATTGAAGCATCCGGGATTGGACAGAAAGGAAAATTAGCCCCTAATGAGGAAGGGCCCTACAAAGTCAAGAATGTGTTTGGACGAGGCTCGTATAAGCTAGAAACCCTCGAAGGGCATGAGGTGCCAATGACTTGGCATGCCTCAAACTTAAAAGTTTATTATGTTTAGTGCATCCTAAAAGGATCCGCTAGTAGGACAAGTAGAAATAAGGTTCGATGAAATCATGAGCTTCCTAGAAAGCAGATGAAGGGTTGAGCCCATTTTGATTGGTAGAAACATCCTCAAAGCTTTGCCAAGACAAACTACAAATGAATGCAAAGGAAAGCATATAAAATATGCATGTCAACTGCACAAATAGAGCTGAATACAACGAACCCCGAAGGGTGAATGTTGTTAATAAACATACAAAAGAAAGCCTAAGATTAGTGCTGTAATTCGGGTCGGGCGGCTCGCGAGCCCGACCCGACTCGGCTCGTTTATTAAGGCTCGGCTCGACTCGAACTCGTTAACGAGCCGAGCTCGAACATAAGACCGGGCTCGTTTAACTAAATGAGTCGGCTCGACTCGACTCGTGAAATTAAACGAGTCGAGTTCGGGCAGAAGATTAGGCTCGTTTAAGTGTAATTTTACACGAGCCGGCTCGCCCGACTCGTTTAAATAGGCTCGTTTAACTAAACGAGCCGGCTCGGCTCGACTCGTGAAATTAAACGAGCCGAGTTCGGGCAGAAGATTAGGCTCGTTTAATTAAACGAGCCGGCTCGGCTCGTGAAAAAAAGCTCGGCTCGAATTAATACCCGGCTCGAACTCGCCCGGCTCGGCTCGAATTACACCCCTACCTAAGATGATTATTGTTAATTAGCGAAAATTTCAAGCTCAAGAGAAGTTTGATATGATAGACTTGAGAAAGAATCACTATGAGTGGAGCCATCAATAAGAACTCGCAAGGGTGAAAGATTGAAACCCCAGAAACCTAAGACATTCAGTCCAAACCCCATCATTCGATATGCTCAATGAAAGGCTTGAAGCCAAAACAAGACGATATAAGATATAAAAGGCTTATGTAAATGTCAAGTTAGCCTCGAATAAGGCAAAATCGTCGTACATGTGTAGGTCGCTCCACACTTTACACCAAGACGATACTCGTGAAACACTAGTGTATATTAAAATCCCAAAAAAGGGTAGTAAGTCCCAGGTAAGGGAAAAAAAGACCCCAAGTCTTGAAAAAGACCGGTATAACTTCTATGAAATCCTAGTGCATTATCATAGAAGTTGGGGGGCAAATGATATGGGTTAAAAATAACCCTGAAGACATAATTAATATTGCATTAATTAAACCTAGCTGGTCCATAAATAAGGCCCGTTAACAAGGCCCGAAACTCTAATTAAATATTAATTTCGTAATTAATATTTGGGCTAAAAGTACAACCTGTATTAGGAGACGTCCAATACAGGCTTGTTCTAATACAATTGGGCTTGTTTCAATACAAGTCCATTATGATATGGAAACAACTCCTACAAGGAAGGATCTAGAATTAATCCTTATCCACCGTCAAGGATAAGACTTATCCTTTAAGAAAGTGATAATACTTATCCACTGTCAAGGATAAGATTTATCCTTCAAGAAAGTGATAATACTTATCCACCATCAAGGATAAGATTTATCCTTCAAGGAAATCAATACTTATCCACTAGGCTTCTAAACGCCTATATAAAGGGCCTGACCCTCATCTCAGAACTACGTTTTGGACACAACTCTATACGTCATCTACAACATTTTAGACTTCATCCTCGAATAAGGACATACAAGTCACTACGTCCTTGGTGTTCCCCTACCGCCATAGCCCCGAGGGCAACACCAAGAACTACGTTTTCTGGCTTGATTCTCAGCATTGATTGAGATACGTAGGCATCTTGTGAGGACCGATTTAGTCACGAAACACAAGAGCAGCCATTAAAGCTCGAAGCTCTTTAAACCCTATCAATTAATTTACAAGTACACTTTTTAATCCATAACAACAATCGTATAAAATAAATTATTATAAGTAATATTATTTTTCATTTTATTAAGATTACCAATGAGACTCAATCCATATATATATATATATAGTACGGTTCCAGAGAGAACCATTATATCAAGAGAACCGAGAGAACCATTCTAAGACCATTGATATACTATAATATAATTAATGAATTTTAATAAAACACTAAAAAGAATCTTAATTATCAATTAAATTTATTATAAATAAATTTTACGTTGAAATATATTATAAAACACTTTATAAAATACTTAACAGAATCCTAATTTTAATATAATTATTAAAACACTTAAAAGAATCTTATAAAATTATTAAAACACTTAAAATAATCTTAAAATACTAATAAAAGTATAATAGAAAATTTTTAAAACATATCAGCCGTTGGATGGTGTGGTAAATCAAGGGTGATTGGTTAGTTCTCTCAGAAAGATAGGTTCTCTCTGGATCTTTCCCCTATATATATATAGGCAAGTGCTCATGATCCTAACCACATATTTTTTTAAAGTACTTTTAATTCAAACCATTCATTAAATTCATTTACGTCTTCACCTCATCCCTTAAATAATAAATCCTGAACCCTTTTTTATGGTTTTTTTACACCCCCTACCCCAAGACTTCATACAAAATTACATAAAATGCCATCCCAAACTAACCCCCTGCATTCTTACTCTTCACGTGATTTTTCAAACAGAAATGGAATGTTTCTGTAATGCTTTCCAGAAGTACATATTTTGTCTCCCTCTCATAAAAGTCTTACGGCTCATTTGTTTTAGGCACATTAGCTGCACCTGCACGTGATTTAGTATATACATACATGTACATACAGCAGCTATCCATTCTTCCCCAATTCAAATTTCAAATATCATTCACCCAAATCAATTCAAATTTCGAATATGCGTTTTCTTATTCCTCTTTATTGTTATATTAAGGGATGAGATTCAAAATCACCATAAAAATTTCTCATAATTTGTCTCTCTTTTATAAATTCGATTTCATAGATCCAATTTCATTATTCATATTTTGTCTGATTGCATTTATATATTCTGATCTTCTTCACTTTGATTTGCTTTGATTTGCAGGTACAAATTCAAAATACATACAATTCAAATTTCAATTTCAAATTCAAATATCTCTCTCTCTCTCTCTCTCTCCCTCTCTCTCTCCCTCTTTCTCTAACACAGCCTTAATTTTCTGTCTTTTGTGTCAATATTTGTATTAATAATGTTTGTTGAATCTCTTTTATATTGTTTCAGATGGATGCCGCAGCCCGTAGTGAATATAAAGATATTCGAGAATTGAATCTGGTAGTAAAGATAATACATTAGTTACTTTTATTTACAATTCTTATATTGTGTTCTAGATGATTTGAATAACATGTTCGTGATTTTGGCACTTGCAGGTGGTGTCTTATAGTTTTCGTTGATACAAGGTATATTTTTTATAGTTGAATTTTGATATTAGGCAACCAACTTACTTTTGGTGTTTTTGTTCTAAGATTGTTATTATTAGCATCTAATTTAAATTTGAAGTTAGTTGTTACCTAGGTGTTTGATATAATGTCACAGAGAATTTTGTATACTTTATATGTGAAAAATAACTTTTCTTTTAACCATTTTAAAATTTGTTGTTTGATATTGTACAAAAATGCATTGCTTGCATCTATGAGATGAAAGTGTTCATGCACTGTCACATATTCTTGAATCACCTCGCTGTGACGGATTGATACGTATCAATGTTAGATGAGTAATAGATCAAGTGTACTGTTTAATTATGTCTAGGATTTGTAAGCCCAAGTGTACTGAACTCATGCAACTTTTTGATGTTTATGGGATGACCTGTTATGTCTTTTTTTTTGGCAAAGATGTCGTTATGTCTTACTTGCTTCTGATTGTGTAGTATTCTTGGCATTTATGTTTATGTAATTTGATTTTCAAATATATGCTGCTTAATTTAGTAAGCAACCCCAAGTTAAATTTTTTTACAATGGCCCGTTAAGAAATTATTGTTATTATGTGGAGTGTTCAGGGGTCTGAGATTTTTAATTTTCTAAGTTCGGCTTGGTGAATGTTGCACCAAATTTTGTTATTGAACATTAAAAGAGGGCATGCCGTTGGCTTTCATGGCACTTAGAAGTTAAAATCTTAGAAATGTATGGATTTGTTAACGTATTAAGTTTGCCTTTCAAAGTAATTTTTTTTAATAAAAAGTAATCTTTTTATTAATCGAGGATTTTACTTATAAGTATAAAATATTTAAAAACCGAGGAAGACGATACGAGAAGTTAGTCATAATAAATTTATTATAAAATAGTTCATTACCATAATTAAGATTGTTCCCAATATCCTCCATTTAAAAAAATAAATAAATTTTAATATGTTTATATTTAAAATCGAGGTATCGCCGTAAGGCGATACCGAGAAACATTTAATACAAAATTTTCAAGCACAAATCTTTCTTTTGTTTTATTTTATTCTCTAATATGGGAGAACTAATTCATTAAAAAAAATACATTTTACTATATTATAGATGACAACTTTTTGATGTTTATGGGATGAAATATTTTACAAACCTAAAAGAACAATATAAACCCGAAAAGAACAAACCTAAAAGAACAATATAAACCCGAAAATATTTTATACAAACCTAAAAGAACAATATAAACCCGAAAATAAGGGCAATGTTTTAAAAATAAAATGATGAAATAGGATATTTTTTTAAAAATAATATAATTTTATAAGAATTTTATATAAAATATTTTGAAAATTTTAAAATAAGTCATTAAAATAATTAATATTGTTCTTAATATCCTCCATTTAACAAAAAAATTAATTTTAATATGTTTATATTAAAAAATCGAAGTATCGCCGCAAGGCGATATCGAGGAACATTTAATACAAAAATTTGAAGCACAACTCTTTGTTTTGTTTTATTTTATTCTCTAATGTGGGAGAAAAAAATTCATTGAAGACATACATTTTACTACATGACACCTTCAAAAATAAATGTGAATGAGAAAAATGAATTATATATCTGAAGATTAAAATACATAATAGTTGATATTTTTGCATTCCAATTCTAATTTTGGAAAAAAATGAAAAAGAAAAAAGAGAGTAAGAATTTTATATGACCAAATAACTAAATAACAATAAACCACACTATATATTTATTGTTTTGGGACATTTAAAAAAAATAAAAAACCCATGCGTAGCGGGCATAAATACTAGTTTCTCATTCAACCTCTGAACACAACCTTCAACCACCCACCACTGACCTCCGATCACCACCACCACCCACCATTGACCTCCGATCACCACCACCACTGACCTCCGATCACCATCACCAAACATCGTTAATTTCGACGACTCTCTCTCTCTCTCTCTCTCTCCCACACCCCCACATACTCGTTGATCTTCAATTTCGATCTTTCATTTTTGTCTCAGAACTACAATCTATCCAGGTTGTGCACCTGAATTTAAAAACCCCGTCGTTGGTGATTTTTTTGAACTTTTACGAATTTGGGTTGATTTTTTGGTTTTTTGACTTGTGATTCAATAGATAGCGGTGATATGTAAATAATGGTGGTTGTTGTGGTGGTAGTATGGCGGAGGATGTGGTGGTGGCAATGATAAACTATGGTGATTTTTGTATGATTGTGATGAATTTATGTTCAAATTTGAAAATTTTGGTGCGATGTTAGTGATTTGAGGTGGTGATCGGAGGTTGTGACCGAATATATGACGGGAGGCTGTGATGGTTGTGGCAGTTTTAGCTTAATTATGGTGATCTTTACGTAAATCTGGTTGTGATTTCTGTATTATATATGATGATTTTTAGACGATGGCCAGAGGTGGAGGCCGATGGTGGTGGTCGGAGAGTGGACGGAAGTGGTTGGGTTTGGTAATTTACTATTGACGATGGTGATTTTTTATCGACGGTGGTGATTTTTAGGAGGTGGTCGTCGGAGCCTGAGGTGGTGGTCGCTGGTGGCCGGAGGTGGTGGATGGGTGGGGGTGATGGAATATTAAAATATTAAAAAAATAATAAGTGGTGGGAGATGAATATAAGATATATAAATGAATAACTAGGATTAGATCTCATATCTCACAATAATGAGGGTTCTCAATGGAACGCGACTTGGTCTAAGAGCAACTCCAATAGAACCCCTCCCTTACCTATAATATGCCATGTTGGAAGCTTTTAGGAGTTATCCCCCAAAATACCATCTCCAACCATACTCTCCCTCACCTAAAACTTTTAGGTTAGAGAAAATGAAACCCCATATTTGAGGTACCAAAATTTCTCCCCTATAATTGTCATGTCAGCTCCCGTTGTTATCTTCTGCCTGTTCTCATCTCTCCCGTTATTCTCTCCATTTTACTAGTATTTCTCTCGGTCTTTGCGTGTGTATATAGTCTATGCGTGTGTGTATATAAACCGGTGTGTGTATATAGTTGTGTGTTTGCTTATGTTTTGTTTTATTTTAATATTAATTTTTGTTCTGTTATTTAATTTCTGGTTGGATTTTAATAAGTTGATGTTTAAAATTTAATATTTTATAAAAGAAGCATATTAAAATATTTAGAAAAATCACATAAATTATTGTAAAATTCTGTTTATTTTATAATATTATACTTAATATTTTCGAATAAATAAATGTAAAGATGAATAAATTACTTCAGTGATTTAAGCAGTCTAACATTTAAGTGATTTACATTTAACACAACTCTTGCAGAATAACTTCTAACGAGTATACTGTCCCCTTTATAATACTATATAAATCCAGATTATGATGTAGTTTATCCCACCACCCCTATAATATAGGTTAGTCATCAATCAAATAATCTATATCATGAGGTTTATTTAATCAAGTTACGTATCATTATGTTATTAATTTTCGTACTCACCAACTTTAATTTTATTGCTTTTTATGAATTTATAAAACTTTCCTCTCTGTGTTTGTATTCACATGCTATAAATGAATTAATTGTTTTAGATGATACATTTTTAGAAAATTATTTCTCAATTAAGAAGTTGGCAGCAGGTTTCATGCTTTCCTTAATTCAGTTTTGTCTTGGTTTAAAGTTTTTTTTTTGTCAATTCGTTTAGATTGTGTGAGAGGGTATGCATGATAAGTTGGGAGCTTTGGTATCATCGAAATCAATTTGTATGGAAGAATAATTTTATACTAGAGAATGTGGAGAATGTGGAAGCAAGCTAGAGCTTGTTTGTTTTTAAAAATATTACGGACGACATATATAATTATTATTATTTAATTTTGTAATTTAAAAATTTTAAGCCCAAAAAATTTACATCTTAAAAATGTTAATAACAAATTAAATTAAAAATTAATAATATTAAAGAAAATATGTGCATCCCAGCGGTTTTAAGCAAGTATAACTGATATGGGCTGAAATATAACCCTAGAGATAATTAATGATATATTAATTAGACCTAGTTTGGTCCAAGAATTAGGCCCGACAAAAGGCCCAAAACCCTAACTATTTATTAATTTCGTAATTAATAAATAAAGGAAAATATGCAGCTCATAAAAGAGTCCAAATATGATAATATCTTCATAGAAGGATCCAGAATCCCAATCAAATATTATGATGAGTCACAGCACTTATCAGATGAGGATAATACTTGCCTGCCAAGCAAAACACTCCTTATCAGTTATCAATAACGAGACTTATCCGTTAAGTCTCCTAAACATACTCTAAATACAAGGCTCCTGACGCCTATATAAGGACCCTCGTCCTTCATTCTAGAACTACGTTTTATTGACTTGATTCTCTATACAGCAGAGATACGTAGGCATCTTGTGAGGACCGATTTAGTCCCGAAACACAAGAACAGTCATTAAAGCTTTGAACGCTCACAAACCCTAGCCTTTAATTCACAAGGTACGTTTTTTGATCAATAACATTTGGCGCCGTCTGTGGGAAAACAACATCAACCATGGCAAACACGCGAAGAACAACTCGAGCTTCTGAAGAACTTCCTATCACCTCCGGGGCTGATACTCATGGAAGTCAACCACCGCCAACTACTGGCATTGAAGGGGCGAATATCCCCACCAACACTCAAGGACCGGAAGTCCCGACATCGGTTGAAGGGACGAATCCCCTGCAGATGGTCATTCATGGATCTAATCCACAAGAGACCGTTCACCAGCAACCGATCACCACTTCCCCACTGCTCATGAATGCCCCGAGGAGCCTTCAACTCCATACTACTGATCTCCCTCAATATGTGAATCAGACCCTTGGGATGCCTACCCATGGCAGACCCTCTCGACCCCCGGTGGGCAGTAGTGGTACCAATCTGGTACACCATGAGGCATATGTGCCCCCTTACGTACAAGGTTTGGAACCCCTGAACCGTCAAACCCAAACTCGTCAGATGTATCGAGACGATTTCTCTGGTCCTTACACTGAGGATGAAAATTACAATACTGATGATGACTATCCCCCACGAAGAAGACGTTCTGCAAACAAGGAGCAAACCACTCGGGAAAGGATTGCAGCCCATGAGGCAGAGGTTGCAAAACTCAAAAAGAAGTTAGAGGAAGAAGAGGCTGCAAGAGCAGCCGGGAGGCCTCCGGTAATTAATCTGGATCCTACTCCTCCGAGATCCAGAAGGGTTGAAACCCCAAGAGGAGATCCTACTGTATTGTTACCCCTAGGAAATCCTGACGATCCTACACCACCCTTCACTCAAGAGATAATGAAGGCCACTATATCCAGAAAGTTTAAAATGCCAACCATCAAAGCTTATGATGGAACGGGAGATCCCGCAAATCATGTAAGAACCTTCTCAAATGCACTACTATTGCAGCCTGCCAATGACGCTGTAAAGTGTAGGGCGTTTACACAAACCCTGGCGGGCATGGCTCAACGTTGGTACAGTCGCCTTCCGCCCAATTCTATAGGATCCTTCAAAGAGTTGAGTAAGGCGTTCATCAATCAATTTGTTAGTGGGAAGGTACATGAGAAAAGTTCCGCCTCTCTTATGGGGATTCGACAAGGCAAGAATGAAACATTGAGAGAATACTTGAGTAGATTCACTAAGGAGGCTATAAAAGTCCCAGATTTGGAAGATAAAGTGGCTATGATAGCCCTACAGCAAGGAACTACCGATGACCACTTCAGGAGGTCTTTGGCTAAGCATCCCCCCGAAAACATGTTGTCACTACAAGATAGAGCTGGAAAATACATCAAGGCTGAGGAGAGCATGAGAAAATATGAACCCACTGTGGAAGCAAGTGAAAACGGAAAAAAGAGAAAGGAGACTCAAGAGTATGACGCTAGGGACAAATATCCCAGGACAGCGAAAGATTCTGACTCTCCACCTAAAAGGAACAACTTCGGACCCAGGTTCGATGAATATGCAAGGTTGAACACCTCAAGAAGTCAAATTCTGATGGAAATTGAGAAGGAAGAAGATCTTCGATGGCCAAAGCCGCTAAGATCCGACTTGGAGAAACGGAACAAGAATCAATTCTGTCGTTTCCATAAAGAAGTTGGTCATGACACCGACGATTGTAGACAATTGAAAGATGAGATCGAGTTCTTAATCCGAAGAGGAAAACTCGATAAGTTCACTAAGGATGGGAGCCGAGGAAATCAACAAGGAAACTATGAAAGGAAAGACTATGATAGGAGGGACAACGACCAAGATCGTAATCCTAAGCCCCGAGGGCCTGTCATCAACATGATATTTGGAGGACCGACTGCTGCTGGGTCCTCCCGAAACTCAAGGAAAGCTTATGCCCGAGAGGTAATGACTGTTGTAGGAGAAGCACCGAAACGTGCCAAGACAGAAGTGGCTATTAGCTTCGATGATTCTGATCTTGAAGGGGTGAAGTTCCCCCATGACGACCCATTGGTCATTATACCTGTAATAGGTAACTCTAAAACCAAGAGGGTTCTGATTGATAACGGAGCTTCCGTGGACATCTTGTTCCATGATGCCTTCATCAAGATGGGATATACCGATTCACAACTGACTCCTTCAAACATGCCCATATACGGGTTCAATGGGGTTGAATCTAAAGTAGAGGGAACTATTCAGCTCCCTATGACAATAGGGCAAGGTTCACAAACAACGACTCAAATGCTGAACTTCGTGGTGATAAAGGCAACCTCGACTTATAATGCAATCCTTGGGAGGACAGGCCTTCATGCATTCAAGGCTGTTGCCTCAACTTACCATTTGAAAATCAAGTTCCCAACAAGGAACGGAGTTGGTGAAGAACAAGGAGATCAAAAGATGGCTAGGAGTTGCTATGTAGCCGCGTTAAGGCCTGATGGAGTCGGGGGGCAGGTTCTCCCAATCAAGGTTATGGATTCGAGAGACGATGAAGAAATAAGGGACTGAGATGCCAAGAACGTGGCATGCCTCAAATTTGAAAGTTTATTATGTTTAAGTGTTTCCTAAAAGGATCCACAAATAGGACAAGTAGCAATAAGGTCGACGAAACCATTCTGAGCTCTTAAGCTCTTAGTAGGAAGTAAAGCACTATGTAAGGGTCGAACCCTCTTTTTCAAAGGAAATATTTCAAGTTCTCATTCACTATTTTATTACTTATCTTTGTTTGAGTATTTCCTTATTGTTCTACTAAAGAACAAGTTGTACCAATATCACTTGATCAAAGTGCCAGCCCATTCAAGAGGCCAAGTACTAGGAATTGCCTTACAAAAGAAAAGCTAAATAAATATAAGTGAATGCAAGAACGAAGAAACATAATATGCATAAATAACATGCATGGATAGAAGATCCCGAAGGATCAAAGAGTTATGTTACCAGCTCAACTAGAAGCCTTTGAGGCCCTGAAGAAATACATGGCTGAAAGGATTGAAAGTGCAGAAGCCCGTCTACTATGTGAGTAAGATTCTTCATGGGGCATAAATAAACTACTTTACCATAGAGAAGTTTGCCTTAGCCTTGATAATGGCCTCAAGAAAGCTACGCCCATACTTCCAGGCTCACAAGATAGAGGTCTTGACTGATCAACCTTTAAGAAACATCTTGCATAGCTCTCAAGTTAGTGGAAGATTGATCAAATGGGCCATTGAATTGGGCGAATTCGACATCAAGTATAAGCCTCGAACGGCCATAAAAGCTCAAGCACTTGCTGACTTCATGGTTGAATGTACCATTGACAACCAAGAAGTCGGGGGGCAGGAAGCAATAATGGAAGACAAGGAAGTTGGAGACATAATGTTGGGTGCTCTATTTTGATGGAGCATCAAAAACAAAATCAAGCGGAGCCGGTTTAGTGCTACAAAGCCCTGATGGATTCATCATAAAATATGCACTAAAACTTGACTTTCCAACGACAAACAATGAGGCCAGAGATGAAGTCATGGCCAAGTACTTGAAACTTGTCAAGGCCGTCATGACTCAGTTCGACGAATGCTATGTAGAGCACATTCCAAGGGAAGAAAATGTGAAGGCTGATGCCTTGTCTAAATTTGCTTCTTCAGAAATTGAAAACTATGCAAGGAGTGTATACTTCCAAGTCCTGAGGACCCCAAGCATCAACGGAAAGTCGGTAGCACCCATTGATGTCGCTAGTTGTTGGATATATCCCATCAAGGCTCATCTGGAAACTGGGTGGTTACCCAATGACACTTCAGAAGCACGAAAGCTATACGTCAGAGCACTAAGGTATACCCTGATTGAGGGAATCCTGTACAAAAAGTCTTTCATCATTCCATATCTGAAATGTTTGAGACCCCAAGAGGCAGAATTAGCCCTGAAGGAAGTACATGAAGGAATTTGTGGGCAGCACTTGGGGGGCAGAGCCCTTGCCCGTAAAATCACTCGTCTAGGTTTCTATTGGCCAAACATACTTGCTAATGATAAAAGCTATGTAAAGAAATGTGAACGGTGCCAGAAACATGCACCAATAGTTAGGCAACCACCAGAGATGATGACGTCCATTAACTCACCCATCCCCTTTGCCATGTGGGGAATGGATATACTTGGGCCATTTCCAATGGCAAGTGCTCAAAGAAAGTTCTTGATAGTGGCAATTGACTACTTCACCAAGTGGATTGAGGCTAAGCCATTAGCCAAGATAACCACCAAGCAAGTGATGCAATTCTTCTGGGAAAATGTGATATGCAGGTATGGAATTCCCCGAGTCCTTGTCACGGACAATGGAACTCAATTCAACAATGATGAGTTCAAGAAATATTGTGAAGAGAATGATATCCAATTACGCTTCACTCCTGTTGCTCATCCTCAAACAAATGGGCAAGCTGGGGTTGCAAATCGAATTATCCTAGATGGACTAAAGAAAAGAGTTTAACACTCCAGAAACACTTGGGCAGACGAATTGCTCCCCATACTTTGGGCATATCGTAATACCTGTAAAGTCACCACTGGAGCAACCCCATTTCTGCTGGTATATAGGGCAGAAGCAATGGTTCCAGTAGAGATTTCCCTCACGTCTCCAAGAGTTGAGGATTACGAACCAGAGACAAATGGAGAAGGCTTGAGGCTAGCTTTAGATCTAATTGATGGAGTTAGAGACGAGGCAAATGCCAAGATAGTTCAGCATCAGAAACGAGCATCTTTCTATTACAACCTAAGGGTTAAAGAGAGATTCTTCCGTCAAGGAGACTTAGTCCTCCGAAAGATTGAGGCATTCGGAGTTGGACAAAAAGGCAAGTTGGCCCCAAATTGGGAAGGACCATATCGCGTTAAGAATGTGTTTGGACGAGTCTCGTAAAAGCTAGAAACCCTCGAAGGGCATGAGGTGCCAAAAACTTGGCATGCCTCAAACTTGAAAGTTGATTATGTTTAATGCATCCTCAAAGGATCCGCTAGTAGGACAAGTAGAAATAAGATTCGATGAAATCATGAGCTTCCCAGAAAGCAGATGAAGGATTGAGCCCGTTTTGACTGGTAGAAACATCCTCAAAAGTTTTGCCAGGACAAACTACAAATTATTGCAAAGGAAAACATACAAAATATGCATGTCAACTACACAAATAGAGTTGAATACAACGAACCCCGAAGGGTGAAATGTTATGTCTATCTTCGTTCATGAAGACCCCTCAATGTGTTTATTACTTTTTATGATCCAATCATGAATAATAAATAAACAAAGCATATGTCACAAGCACAAATTAAAACAAAGCCCTAACCCGCGGATCGACCTAAGTTTGCAAAATCATGTATCAGAATACTAGCAAAATCATGTATCAGTATACACACGACCCAAATTCCTGGTCAAAAAATGTGAGGTCGAAAAAGACCCAAGTTGAACTCGAAGATTTCTGGTCGAATTTACACTTAAAATCAAGGTCGACATGTTCAACCTCACTCCACTTCCTAGTCGAAAATGAATACTGGGAATGAGATCGAAATAATACTAATTCCTGGTCGAAAATTTGAGGTCGAAAAAGGCCTAAACTTTCTGGTCGAAGTGTTCGACCTCAACACTGTTCTGATCGAAATTAAGCTATAATTCCTGCTCGAAAATGCAAAGAAACGAGGTCGAAAATTCCTGCTCGAAAATGCAAAGAAACGAGGTCGAAAATTCCTGCTCGAAAATGCAAAGAAATGAGGTCGAAAATTTGAGGTCGAAAAAGACCTAAATTTCCTGGTCGAACTGATCGACCTCATTCCAGTTCAGGTCGAAATTGACTTGACTTCCTGGTCGAAATTGACTTGACTTCCTGGTCGAAATTGACTTGACTTCCTGGTCGAAAATTCCTAAAATATTAGGAATAAATGTTAAAAATACATGTGGGTACACGAAAATTCCTAAAATATTAGGAATAAATGTCAAAAATACCTGTGGGTACACGAAAATTCCTAAAATATTAGGAATAAATGTTAAAAATACCTGTGGGTACATGGAAATTCCTAAAATATTAGGAATAATTCATATAAATGTCAAATTAGCCTCGAATAAGGCAACAATCGTCGTAAATGTGTAGGTCGCTCCACACTTTGCAATAAGGCGATATTTGTGAATCACTAGTGTGAATGAAGTCCTAGGTAAAAGATAAAAAAGACCCCGAATCTCGAAAAAGGTCAATATAATTTTTACGAAAGCTTGAAAAGTTTTCCTAGAAATTGGGGGGCAAATGATATGGGCTGAAATATAACCCTAGAGATAATTAATGATATATTAATTAGACCTAGTTTGGTCCAAGAATTAGGCCCGACAAAAGGCCCAAAACCCTAACTATTTATTAATTTCGTAATTAATAAATAAAGGAAAATATGCAGCTCATAAAAGAGTCCAAATATGATAATATCTTCATAGAAGGATCCAGAATCCCAATCAAATATTATGATGAGTCACATCACTTATCAGATGAGGATAATACTTGCCTGCCAAGCAAAACACTCCTTATCAGTTATCAATAACGAGACTTATCCGTTAAGTCTCCTAAACATACTCTAAATACAAGGCTCCTGACGCCTATATAAGGACCCTCGTCCTTCATTCTAGAACTACGTTTTATTGACTTGATTCTCTATACAGCAGAGATACGTAGGCATCTTGTGAGGACCGATTTAGTCCCGAAACACAAGAACAGTCATTAAATCTTTGAACGCTCACAAACCCTAGCCTTTAATTCACAAGGTACGTTTTTTGATCAATAACAATAACATAATAATCGTATAATATGTTTGTTAAACAAATCATAATATATTTTATAAAATTGAAATACTTATATATAATAAAAATGGGAAAATTGTATGTGATTCAAAAGCTACCTATATTTTTATGCAGTAATAAAAGAAAAGGTTTTATGCAAATTGTAATACATGAGACCATATATTCCATACAGATTTTGTTGGATTTATTTGTTTTGTATGTAAGGCATAATCGGTTTTTGAACCTACTTGAGCACGGAATGTGAGTTTACTAAAGCGATTAAATAATGTAGTAGCTTTATTTTTGATCAAATTCGGTTTGCTATGCTTTCCTCAATTTGTTGTCAAATCGGTTAGAGATTTGTTCTGTGATTTATGTGTTAGGATGCACTATTGCTGATAAATTGGGCTCATGTTAGACTTGATTTTGTATGTAATGCATAATTTGTTTTTGAATTTAATATTGGTGATGGATTGATGCATCAACAGTTTTGCTTTGGCTAAAATTATGATCAATTGTGGGTGACATAAATTGTTCCTAAGATCGTCATATGTTATCGGATGGACATAATTTTGCATGAAATGTGACTTTTTATAATAGTGATTAAATAACATTGCATTGATATTTTAACTAATTTAGGGGTTGTTTAAAATATATTATTGTGTTATATTGAATTTGGGACTTTTGAAGTGTAAAAAGAAGTTTCACTTAACAATATTTCTTGACTAAACACTCCAATTATTTCACAATCTGTCGACGTCTAGTGTAACAGTATTGTTCACAAACAACTAACATTTGTAAAAGGTCTTCATATCTTTACATTCATCGTTAAGTTTGGTACTTCATAAAGCAATTTCAGTAAAAAAATTCCGATCTTCACATAGAATCTCGATAACTGATTCGAATATCTTTAACCTTTTATTCCATAGTTACCTGAATATTTTTATTCTATAGACTTCTCACTTCTTTACTAAAGCTAACCTTGATTTCTGCATGTACCAAATCTTCCTTCTGTATATTCCTGTAAATGTAGTGTTATTTAGTAGTAATGTTCTGGTGTTGAATTACCAATCCCGAGTATTGCTGAGTCTATACATAAAACATTAATATTCCTCAACCGTATTTTTTTAAAGTAGCACTCATCACATGAGAGGAAAGAAAATATTCATGAAAATTATTTACAAGAGGAACAAATGGCCAAAGGCCTTGTTTGATAGGCTATGAGTAGACCGGACCTATCCTGGGCTCCGGATCACTACCGAACCCGGATTCATATTTGAGTCTTGGTTCATCAACTAGTCTGGATTCACATTTTGAGTCATGATTCACCTACAAATCCGAACTTATATTGGAGTCATGGCTCACCTACAAATCCGAACTCATATTTGAGTCATGGTTCACCTACAAATCCGAACTCATATTTGAGTCATGACTCACCTACAAGTCCGAATTCATATGGGAGTCATGACTCACCTCGGAGCCCGAACTCCTAGTTAGGCCATGGCTCAAGCTCAAAGTTTAACCTACTCCTGGCGACAAAGGTAATAGCCCACGTGAGAAAAGCTAGATTGACTACCTGACGTGTTTAGGTCATCCCTGATGACGACATGTATGGATACCTAATGATTGGCACAATTATGTCCTATTTGAGCCACACGCCAGCAGGAGCCTGACACATGACACCACACTTTCTCACCTGGACACGTGTGACCCATCAACATCACCTAGGTGTCCTACCTACCTAGAATCCAACACTCATGATTGCATGTACAACCCCTGAACCCTAATTCTTGGCCCATAAATAGACCAAGGAGGAAAGGTCCAGGGGTTACACTCTTTTTTTACACACTCACCCTATAATATACACACACTATACATACACCCTCCATATTTAGATATTTCTATAGTCTTATCTTCCCTTCCAAAACCATTACTTATTCTCACGCCGGAGGCGCCGCCAGGGTCCAAACCCCCTCCGGTGTTGTTTTGCAGACACCCATCAGCAGCAACACCGTTTTCAGGCGTGGGAACGATTATGAAGGACCTGATTGGACTTTGGAGTTATCATTGTTGGTCTTATTTTTTTTTTAACTATTTGATATTTGAATGAGTTGTTTTGTCCTATCACTTCTTGTATTTCTTTATAAATTTTGGAATTCGAGTTTCACGAACTTAATATGTATTCTTCTGAGGTTACATATTATGTTTGGTCTATAATATTGAATTTATATGAATCAGGCTCTTGCTTTTCTTCTGTGAAAAAGATCAATTGAAATTCTAATACGATCGGAACATGTTATTTCTATGGATATATACCTCTGCTTTCATAATTATTTATGACGAATAATTTTAAATGACAAAAGAATTGTAGACGGCCATATATTTTAGGGTTAAGGAGCAAAAAGTCCAACAAAATTGTGACCAAAGCCATTAATTTGTACCCATCGAATCCACAAAACCAGACGCTACAAAACAAATGCTACAAAATCCTTAGCCTTCGTATAAAAGGAACAAAAAAAAAAAACTACATAGCCGTGTGGGCCATGATATCACCTTGTAAAACAAGCCGGCAGATGACGTGTCAAACCACAATTGGTCCAGTTCCAAAAATTTAAAATTACCTCGTAAAAAATGGTCCGTCTATCAACCTGAAGAACATCCAAAAAGGACAATTCAGAAATCTCTATGTATAGTAATCACAAATCCCAACGCATCAATGACGCCCTTCTCCTCACATGAAACATTTCACATTTCTCTCCCTCCCAAATTTACAAACCCTGAATTTTCATCTCTGGAAAATCACCACCATATAACAGCCCATCATTTTATATGGCGGAGGAGTTTGTAAAGGCGGTGGAAGATGGAATCAGGCTGTCTAAACGCATTTATTTCGGCAAAGACAGGTCTGTGGCGCCGCCTAAACCAATGCCTGCTATGGACAAATCTTCACATTCGTATTTGCCTTCATCGCCTATGGTTTATGCTGTCATTCCTGATCCTGCTGTGGTTGATAATCCTGATATTCCTAGTTATCAGCCTCATGTGCATGGGAGGTGTGATCCTCCCGCTTTGATTCCGTTGCAGATGAATTCTGTTTGTTTGGAAGCTGATTGTGTTTTGGACACGGCTTTCGTTTCCCTTAGTGGATCCTGGAGAGTTCATTGTGTTATGGGAACGCGCTTTGTTGATTGCCGTGTTGCTATTCCTATGGGTGAACAGGTATTTTTAATACTTATTCCTTTGTTTAGTTTTCGCTTTTTTGATGATTCTCGTTCAACCTTGACATTATATATAGGGAATTGATAAATAAGCTTCGTGTTTTATCAATTAAGATTGTTTTACGATATTTTATATGCTTGACTTGCTAGGTTTAACTTAAATTGTAGAACCTTATATGCATGATATGCACGGATGGAGCTTAATTAGTAAAATTTGGTGGTTATTTATCATTTGACTATATTATGGATTGGTAGCATTTTACGGGAATTCTAATACCTTTCATTGTAGCAAAGATTTTGAACACTCTGTTATTACGTATTTTTGGTTCTCAAGTAATACATTATTTGGCTAACAGGGTTCAATTCTAGGTGTTGAAGTGGAGGTACCAAGAAAATCATATTCTACTAAGGTGGTTACTTTGGATCACAAGGACATGGAAAATGAACCGAAACTTGAAGATGGAGGGTTTATAAAGCCCCAGATTTTTACTTTTACCATACCGGAGGTATCTTTCAAATGTAGTTTTTGTTCATGGTTTATGTTTTGGATATTTACCTTGTATTCCATAATTTCATTGTTGTATATCTTGTAATAGATAGATGGGGGTTCCAATCTCTCTATTAAAGTTAGATGGTCTCAGAAACTATTGTATCAAGATGGCCAATACACTTTGACTGTACCATATACTTTCCCGGAATATGTTACACCTGCTGGGAAAAAGATGGCCAAAAAAGAAAGAATAAAAGTCAATCTGAACGCTGGTCCTGGTACTGGAATTGTGTGCAAGACAATCAGCCATCCCCTGAAGGTGCAAGTGTATAAAGATTATTCTTTTTCTTTTGTCTGGGTTTTGAGTAGACAAAAAATTAGTGTTTTGAATTTTGGTTTCAGGAACTAAGACGCAACGGGGGACAGTTGGGTTTTCTATATGATACAGGTGTCCTCACATGGTCAAGTTGTGATTTCGTCATTACTTATAGTGTAAGTTAATTTCGTCAATAGAATTATATGCACGTGGAGTCTGATTTGAGGCATCCGATATTACATTGGCCGGAGAGTGCTGAAGCTTTCATAGTCCTAGTTGTGCAATCTCATACTGTGTTGTGTAGCCTGTAGCGTTTCCATTTACCTTATTATTATTTGATTTGATGCATCCATCTATTTTCAGGTTTCAGTTAGTCCCTCTGGTGGTGTAATCCTACAGTCACCATCAATGATCGACATAGACCAGAGGGAGATGTTTTGCCTTTCTCTTTTTCCAGGAAACAAACACAAAAGAAAGGTCAGATTCTGCACTCCTTTTACCTTGTTAAATATGCTTTCTTGATGGTAGATTGGTCACGGTGTTGAATTTGACGGCGGGGAGTTTGTCTTTAGAAACTATAGCACTAAGTATTGGGTGGTTGCAGACTCGCAGTTGGCATTACGATGATCTTTTTAGGAGTACATCGACACAAACTTGTCAGCATATGTTTTAGGAAAGAATTAAATGGAGAAGGCACACTGTATTACAAGGATGTCTGTTGAACCCAGTCGGAACATGGTTAAATAGTCCAGGACTAGGACTACCAATTGAGAGTTGTTATGCCATAGAGGATTGGTATATATGGTTGAAGTATATTCTTATGAAATGCTTATTGGATTGTGTACTTCGAACACAACCTTGTTTTTTTTGGTTTGATAAAAAAATAATGACTGTACTTAACACGTTTACATTTCAAGATCTGTGTTTTGACTCACAAATTAAACTACATTATTTGTTTGATACTCTATAGGTTTTCAGAAAGGAAGTGCTATTTGTCATTGACATAAGTGAAAGCATGCTGGGAAAGCCTCTGGAGGATACTAAAAATGCTCTTGTTGCGGCACTCTTAAAGCTTGATCAAGGAGACTCTTTTAATATCATAGCATTTAATGATGAGATTCACTTATTCTCCTCATCTCTGGAATTGGCTACTGAGAAAACTCTTGATAAAGTAACTGAGTGGATGAGCACGAATTTAGTTGCCCAGGGCGGTACAAATATGTTGCTTCCCTTGAATCAGGTTTTGTTCTATACTCAGTTGATCACAGAGTTATATGCTTATTGGTTACCTGTTTTTTACTGTCCCGCCAACATTTAAGTGTTTCCTGGTAGTGCAAATATGAAGTAACCGATGAACATTCTCTTACCATGTTACACATATATCATTTCAAGTTTTAGTCTAATTTAATTTTTTTTTCTGCGTCTCTAGGCTTTACAGATGATCTCCAATACCCACAATGGCACTCCCATCATCTTCCTCATTACTGACGGGGCTGTCGAAAATGAGAGGCATATCTGTGATGTTATGATGAGTCATTTATCAAATGAAAAATTAACAAGACCTCGTCTTCACACTTTTGGCATAGGTATTTTTTTTTAGATACATATATATTGCTTATAACTTGCATAGCAAGCATATATATGAGAATCATATATCATATACCCACATTCCTTTAAATGAATATTGGTTGTATACTTGTATCTAAGAAATAGTTATTTTGCATATGTGTCAGATTTTGTATCTTTCTGAACCTGTAATCGAATTTTCTAAAAAAACCTTTGCAGGTTCCTTCTGCAACCACTATTTTCTGCAATTTCTTGCAACAATGGGCAAGGGAAGTTGTGACGCTGCATACGATGAAGGTTGCTTCAGAGATTTGATTTTTAATTTTGATTTTTCCCCCCTATATTGTTGAACTTGTAGTCTGTAGATAACTGATTAGAGTACACTTGGTTCAGCTTTAACTCTAAGGGGGGTAAGAGAAGGGGGCCAATTTTTCGAGAATAATCTCAAAGTCGGTAGTCCAGTAGTTCCGACCTTCATATTGTGGACAACATGTTCAAAAATGATAATTTCGATTTTACCAGACTATGCTAGCTAAGTGCCAAAAAACATTAAAATAATATCTCCTGTTCTGTTTTCTTTTGGAATGGGATTGCTGTTGCCAGGTCTTATTATGGTCTGAATGTCCTTTACATCCTGATCTGAGCATCTTTCTTTTTGTCCCTCGGTTCACCATTTTCACATGTCTGTAAAAGCCTGCTAACTGCTAAGACTTACTCCTCAATACTAGATAGAACATACCTTAATCAATTAGAGTAACCTTTTATTATTGTAAGTTGGTGCTATGAGACGCAGCTTCTTTCCTTCATATAATTCTTATCTACAATTTAGAACCGCTCATTTGAATAGTTGCCTTTCCACCATCCTTCAATCGTTAATGCATAAGGTGCAAGCTTTTAATGCTTAGTTTAGTATGATCACTTGTGGAAATATTGTTATATCTCCTTAAATTCTATTTAGTGAGTTTTCTTTATGATATTTAGCACTTAATTTATAAATGACATTTGTCCTTTCCAAGTTTACACTATCAGCGATTTATTTATCATGTGGATATAATCTAAAAGGATGATCACTCCCTCAGATAATCTCTTTGGTGTCTGTTCAGATTCAATTGAAGTTCGAATGAAAGGATTTTTTAACAGGGCTTTCTCCACCATTGTTCAAAATATTACCATCGATGGTTTAGAAAATCTTGATGATCTTGAGGTATGTTTCATCTGTGTATAATTTCTTAATAAGGTTATTGGTTTTAATATACGGTTGCATTTTGTGCATCTAGAATCCTCATAGGCTAGGTGAAACGATCATTGCATGGATGCAGTGATAAAGGTCTGCATTCTTACACATTGGAGACCGACATTTTTAAGAGATTGATTTTGATCATTTTCGCATTATCTAGTCTATATATTCTATCATGCGTGTAAATATGCTAGATGTCAGTAGCATGTCACACATTCTTCCCCGTTTTCCTATTCTAAAGGTTGAGTTACTTGTATTTCTTGAAATAAGCAGTAGATGTTTACTTTTTGTCTTTGAAGTTCTTAGTTTTATCTTTTTGCATTCATTTAAGACTGATTCTGGTTGATCATATTTTAACTCAAATTTAATCAAAATTGTAGATGTATCCTTCATGTATACCCGACCTTCTATCAGAACGCCCAGTGATAATTACCGGAAGATATAGTGGAGATTTCCCTAGTACAGTTCAACTTAAAGGTGTCCTTGCAGATATGAGCAATTTCTCAGTAGACTTGAAGGTTGAAGAGGTGAAGGAGATGCCTATTGACAAGGTAAATTGAAAACAGATGTATTATTACCTCTAGTTGATTTGCTAACTTGAGGTACTTCAAGCTTATACAGTTTATAGATTTTGCATTTGGCTATTTTATTGCCTGTATAAATTTCTGGCCGGGGTATCTCATATTTTATTGCAAGAAAATTAAAAAAGAGTTTAATGTTTTTTTCAACAAATTTAGAATGATGGCAATACAGAATTTCTTAACTTCCTTAAGTTTTCTGTTATAGTACCAATTTTTGTTAATAAACTTGCTCCGTCGGATAAATATGCTATTAATACGTTATCTTTTGAATGAAGAAATTATTTTTCTTACATCAATCACTTGGTCAGTAGTCATTTCGAATTAACTTGCCAGCTTCACTCGAATTTTCTGATTATGCCCTTCTCCATTTAAAGTTTAAACGGCCATGTCATGTTTGGCTTAATAATTTCTGTAGGACTTGAAAACAAGTCTGATCTTCTTCTATATTGTTAATTAAGCTTTTCCTTGTTGCTATTATCTATATAAAACTTTGCAACATGTGTAATCTATGAACAGTGGCAGCATGTGTAATACTGTTTCAATTTAGTGCTTTAGACAAGTTTTCTTTTATGTTAGATTTACTTAACTTCACTTTGTTAAGATCTGATATCTCTCTGTATATATCATAGATACTTGCAAAGCAACAAATTGAATTATGCACAGCTCAAGCATGGTTTTCAGAAGATAAAGGCCTAGAGGAAGAGGTATTAGTTTACAACATTTGATTTCTGTAACTGTAAGATAATCATATAAGCTCTCACTTGGATGAGAATAGTTCTCACGTGAGAACAATTGCTCCGCACTTTCAGATATTTGCAGAAAAATGTATACAAAAAGTGTGAGGCGTGTACAGGACATTGTTCTCGTGTGTTCTCATGCCAAAAATTGTTCTCCATGGAGCGTGATCCTATATAAAATAGGATTCCAGGATTTGACCCTAAAAAGCATCTTTATGAAAAACTAAGGGTAAGGCTGCGTACATGAGCAGTAAGGGTCTTCCGCACACCCTGCTGATGCGGGAGCATTGTGCTCCGGGTGTGTCAGTATTTTTATACTGTATTTATAAGATTCACAGTGAAAAGTCCAACAAGTTATACTGGATTTGGCGACTAGAAATTTATTATTACGATAACCCTATCATTGAGTTGGATAACAAGCTTAGTTTATCTGGCACATATTGAACCCTCTTAAGTTTGAAGATAGTATCTTGTTATATGGTTGTTTACTTGACTATTAACTGAGATAAAGCAGTTTATAGCACAAAATACTGGAAAATGGCCCAATGTACTATTTCTTACTATTTTATCAAACTATCAAATATTCAACAACAAAAAAAAGACTATCTTTTCAAATTTGTCCTTAAAATCATTGGCTTTTTCATAGCATCTAATTTTTTATGCAGGTGATTCATAACAGAAAATTTACATGATTAATGTGCCTTAATGTTCAGCTTAACAGTCTGTAGTTTCTATATAGGCACCTCCTTTTTTCTTATTACATATTTTTTTTGTTCCACTGGTAGATAGCCAAAGTAAGCGTGCAGAACTCGGTGATTTCTGAGTACACCTGTATGGTCTTGCTTGAGACAGACAAGGGAAAGAAACGCAAGACAGACTCGGCAGAAAAAGGCAAGGGAAAGAAAGGCGCGTCACGTTCATCTGAAAAGAAAGAGGTATGTAGTACATAATATGCACATAGTTATCAGCGTACATTCAGCATTGTAGCATTCAGCATTCTCAAAACTTTAAGATGCATGAAGCCACGTAATCCTATGATTGAACAGCATACGGGTTGGCTTTTATGTTTTATGTCCAGGAAATTGGTTTACATGTTAGTAATTTATTAGTATTTCATAACCTCGATAAAAAATTTATGTGCACTCTTTAATCAGGAGAAAGTAATATAATTTCCAGAAGATGTATAAATTGTTCACCTTGTTTTTTGATTTCGTGTTTTTTTTTATTATATTTTATCAAGTCAGGGGTCTTCACTGCATTCGCCCTAGCTTCTTGTTCTTTTCATTTTATTTTTTTATGAACATCAATTTTGATAAGTCTTTATTGATTCCTAACAGCTACGGAAATGGATAGGTAGTAAGTAGCATGCACTGTTTAAATTCCTGGAAATAAATGTGAGATTTACCTTCCACTGAGTTGAATCATATGTATGTGTATGAGACAGATAATTATGTATGTGTTATCAACCAATTTTAACTCTCTGTATGTGTATAGACTAAGAATGCATGCTTACCTTATGATGGTGGGTATACGTGTTCATTGTTATGTTTTACTCTGATTAGATTTCTTAAATATGGCAGAAAAAGCAGGTTTCAACTGAGCCTGATTGTCAAAAAAGAACAGTACTTCATAACTTCAAATATGGTTTCGGAAACCTTACTGCAACAATAGAAAACACCCCTCCAGGATCTAATGAAGATAGATTACCAGATCCTGGAGAAAAGTTTGTAATGGCAGCCTCAAATTGTTGCAGCAAGATGTGTGGCCATTGCTGCTGCTTGTGCTGCATTCAGATGTGTTCTCGGGTAAATGACCAATGTGCAATTGTATTCACACAGCTTTGCAGCGCTCTGTCTTGTTTAGGCTGTTATTACTGTTGGGAAGCATGTTGCGGCTCAGAATGATAGATTTACAGGGCAACAGTGTGGGTCACTAATTATATGTTATGTATTTAGTGTGTTGATGTTGTACATGTAATGTATTCCTACGAAAAGCGACTGGGTTTTATAACCGATTCAATTACTTCCAAGTTGCATTTTGGTTCAAATTTAAGAGGTACTGCATGTTGCATCTCATTTATGCAAGTAAATTCAGTGAAACTAGGTGCAAGGATCCTTTATAAAAATGGAACCAGGGGCGAGGTGCAAGATTGATGAGGGTTTCTGATATACCAGGAAACACAACACCATGCCAAAATACGCAAACAAGAAACAGGCTAATAAGCCCTATCAACCTGGAAAGATATTAGATAACCAGCTGGGACTTCATACCTTTAGAATTGAGATATAGCAAGGGATGGTCCTGGAATGAGAAACCAGCACCGCTCCTTAATGTAACTACTTTCAACTTTAATTTAAAACGACTTGAGCTACACATGAACCAAACTGATCATTTCAGAGTTAATCGATAAGGAACTGTTAAAACATCAAACTCTTTTTAGGTTTTTATACATACAGTATAGATTATTCACTCTTGGTCTAACTGTCTAAGATGTTGTAAGAAGTGCCGCTGACGTTTTTTCTATGAAATAAAAGATTGCGAGGAATTTTATGAACTATATATAAGACTTTTTCTTCCGATCATCACATTTTAGGAAATAAATTTGTGGATAAACTCCTTTTTTCTTGTCTTTCGACCTTAATTTGGAGACTTTTTTTAAAAAAGTTCTCTCATTTTAAATTTCAATCTCCTACAGCAAATTGGTCTACTTTACTGTCTACCTTCTAAACTTTTACAAATCTAAAATCCGAGTTAACCAAACAGGAAGTTAACTACAACTTCCAACAGCAAGTTCATTCCACCAAACAAGCACCAACTTCACACACCTCCCTGGATAAACACCAACTTGACCAAAATCTGGCACAAGCTATTTTTAAAAACATCAAATATTCATAAACACAACAACTGCTATCTACTTATTTTTAACAAAGACCCCTAGGCGCCGCGAGATACTTCATAGGTATATTGAAGCTTAAAGTATTGGGTCTGTTTCCTTTCTATCTGCTACAGACCTTTGTTTTAAATAAAATGTCAAATTTTAACCAAGGCATAATTCCATTTTATTACAATTCAGTCCCCTCAAGACATGCCAGCCTATTCCCCCAACATTCTCATATCCTTTCTATGTACCTCCAATAACTGAGGTGGCAGTTAAGGATTTGTATAAAATTGAATTCAAATTAAAATTAGGATATCAAACAGCCTGTTTGAAACAGGTGTAGATATATGCAAATTTATAGATATAATAGATTATCACGCATTTCAAGTTTTGAACCAGCCCCCCGGCAGGTCAGTTGCCATTATATGCTATTTTGCACCAACAACATTGTAATCAGGGGGAAAAAACTACCATAAAATATTTACACATATTATCTGTAACCAAGCTTGTAAGACCATCAATTATGCTGCTAACAAAAAACAAGTAACATCTAATTCTCAGCTCATCACACAACAATTTAAGTACTTATTAGGTATCTACAAATGAAGACCACTTAAATTATTTTTAAAAGAAAGGCAAAGGGCTACTGGTGGAGAGATAGCAAGTCATCCTTGCAATTTCATTTCTTGAAAACTGAGTTCATGAAACCTTGTACAGAGTTTCCCATACCTGCACCAATTGCTTCTGCCAAGTACTGTGCCTGCAAAATCATAAAACACTATGATACCCGGTCTACAATAGTTTACCACGATTCTCTACTTATTTTGAACGTACACATTACCTCTTGGACAGACTTTTTAAAATCAAAAGCATCTCTAACTCTCCCATTCAAGAACGCCCATGTATCACGGAAATCTGTCAAAGTTTTCAAGACTGGTTTATTAATGCAACTTTCAGTTATCCCTAAATTTTAACTCACACAGCAATTCATTCAAGGCCTTAACTACAGTACCGAATGTCAAGTTAAAATCAATACGCAGTGATAATCTCATAGCAGCATATTGCCCCATTAACAGAAATAGAAGGAAACCACTGATAGTATTGAACAACTAAAATTTTAGGAGGCAACAGGAAACATTATATGTTTCAAATTTTTGGCAGACAAATCAACTACAAAGCTCTTATAGAGAATCAATTAATACTGTAGGGACTAAAACCTACATTAGATTATGAGCTCATAATGCAAAAACTACAGTTACAGAACAGTGTAAACAAACCTGGAGAGCTATCAGTCAGCATGTATATCTCAGTTGTCGAGTATATCCCACCTAGAATGGTACGCTTCACATACCAATCAATATCATTGGATTCATCACCAGCAGCATGCCAGATCTCATCAACCAACATGGCCCGCTGCTTAAAACTATTAGGAACATTCATTGGTTGTGCCTAGGATGAAATTGATTCTTTTAAGTCTTCTAAGAACATTCAACCAAACTTTGTGTAAGCAACTAAATGGAGGGAGGAACTACAGACAAATATCTACCTGGATGCTGAGGGCTTGAGGCCACTTTGATATATAAGGAGCCTGCAACTCCAAGCGATTTCTCACAAGCTTTGCAATGCGGTCACTAGGTATTAAGTTGTTTAATTCTTCATCTGAGTCTATTATGTCCATAAGCTTTTGCAAACACTCATCCATAAAATGCTGCACCCCAACAAATACAAAGATAGAACAAACATAAAGATGATTAATATAGAGTTCTTTGCACATAAACCAATAGAGATATAAAACAACAAGAGAAAAAATTCCACAATTCATCATAAAATAAACAAGAACACCACCAAGTAATGGTCTTTCGTCGCAATAGACATAAAGATATTCCTAATACTAAAATTTGTTCCTTTTATCCCACTTAGGGGTCATTTGTTTACTTTTTAACTGAACTTAATGCAACTTATTTTAATGATTAAGAGATTAAGATTGTTTGATTTTAGTTTCATTTTTTCTTAAGCGTTCAAATCTCTCTTAATCACTAAGATAGAAATGCCTAACCTAATCGTTAAGAAACTTTGTTTTTTGTTCTTTTGCGTTACTTCAGTGCTAAAGACATATGGCCAACCATGCGGTGCATTTTTATTGTTTTCTAATTTTTTTATTAAAAGATAATGTAATATACTTTCTTGAATAATACATAATTGTTAACATAAAAATTGTTTAAGTTTTTATTAAATAAAAATTCTAAAAAACACATAATTTTCAACTGAATATAAATTATTTTAGATATTAATTGAGACTTGGATTATGTTTATAGCAATATATTATTGTTTTACTTAAATAATTTGTATTGTATCAATATTTAAGGAAAATTATAAAATTTGCGCCATTCAGATATTTTGTTAATTTATGTATCAAACAATATTATTCATTAAGTATTCAGATTTATAAATCATTCAGATATTTTAATTATTAAGAAATTTATATTCAGATTCGCCAAATGGCCCCTTAATTAGAAATATCTCCCTTATAGCAGGTATCTCCTTAATTTGGCAGAAAATCTTTACTTACATGATAAATTAATAATACAAAGGTTAATTATCAATGTCCGAAATATCTCCCTTATAGCATGTATCTCCTTCATTTGGCAGAAATTCTTCACTTGCATAATAAATTAATAATTCAAAGGTTAATTATCAATGTCCTGAGTAATTTGGACCCAGTATTTGAAGTGATTTATTCATTGAAAATTGATCTCAATAAAGACATAAAAAGGTACACACTGTTACCCTCAAGGGTCAATATTAACATGGACCATGAACCAACAACAATTTTTTACGTGGCATGTGAGTGAAAGCTGAGATAGCAACTTGGTGCTCATCGTGGTATTAAAGAGTGAGTCATTTGAAATATTGTGTCGCAACGAATCACCCAAGTGATAATTAACCCTATTAATTTCATAGTTTTGCAATCTTTTAATTAAAGACTCATTTCATCAAACTCTATGTAAAAAATTATGTGATACTTGTAAAAATTTAGCGAGGACAAATTACCTTCCAAATCC
Organism: Heracleum sosnowskyi; assembly: GCA_030848705.1. NCBI lineage: Eukaryota > Viridiplantae > Streptophyta > Magnoliopsida > Apiales > Apiaceae > Heracleum > Heracleum sosnowskyi. The sequence goes on along the minus strand of CM061243.1, from coordinate 49,150,786 downwards.
TGCAAATAATTAAGTTTTATTATAGTTATAATGATAAATGAAATGACTGATATTTACATATATTACCTAATTAAAAAAATATATATTTTTAAAAAATACTCCCTCCGTCTTACTTATTTTGGCCATCAATCAAAATCCACGATTTTACCAGTTTACTTTATTTATTTTTTGTTTCCATAACTAAGCTTAAACAATACTATATTTGTAAAACTTTAACATACTTAAAACTCTAAGAAGCAAGGACACGGGTGCGGGAGTGCGAGTGCGTAGTGCCGGGATACGGGAGTTCGACAAATATAAAAAATAAGGGGATTTGGGTGCGGGGGGACACGGCTTATATAAATAAAAGAAATCATATATATTTCATGTTAAATATATTAAAATATATTAACAAAACCAAATATTGCATGAAAATTGAATTAAAAGCATAATGTATTAATCTAAAACACAAGAATGCAAGAAAAATCTTATAATTTATGCAGAAAAAATATGAGATTCAATACTTTTGGAATTATTGATAGACATTAATAATTAATTTTGTGAAAGTAGCTTGTTATCATAAATTTGGATTACCATTTCTGAAAAAAAAAAAAATCAAATTAGTATTATAGAAGAATCCGAGTGTCCAATACGGGGACACGCGTGTCCGAGTATTCGACACGGGGATTCGGCAGCGACCCAAGTGTCCCTGCTTCCTAGTTAAAACTTGATTTACCTTAATTACTGAAAGTGGAAAAACATTTTGGGACAAAAAAATTCGAAATGTGGTCAAAATAAACGGGACGGAGGGAGTATATATAATCTACTGTTAAATGTATTTTTAAGAATAATTTTGAAATTTCAGCCAAAATTCGGTCAATCTGTATTGTATTCTTCTTATCAGATTTTCTAACTAATTCTTTTCTGGTTAAAAAATTAATTGTTTATATATGCATAACGCTATTACAATTAACAGTTGCCAATGTTAGAATTGTGTATTATCTGGTGATAGCTCCTTATTGATTCGATTTCTCACTTTATCAAAAAAATTAATTGGCTAGGATATACATACTATATATGCTAACTAGTAGGTGAACTTCAAGTGCTAAACACATTATAATAATGACGACAAGCAAAGAAACCCTCTTGGTAGTGACAACATCCTTATTAGATTTAGTTTCTTCTACACATGGAGTCAAATCTGTGTTGTGCATCGAGTAGCTTTTCCTTTGTTGGTTCCAGGCCTCTGTATGTCTTTTTTTCTATTATGTTGGTCTGTGCTTCTTTCTTTTTAGTTTGTCTAAGTCCGTATAGTTTACAGCTAGCATGGTTTACTTGTAAACCAATAGGGTGTTATAAGGCCTTAAGTTGGTAGGTAACTAGGGGGTACTGGGGTAGGCTTGTTACTACTCATTTGGGATTTGTTATTTCTTGTACCTTGTTCATTGAAATGAATAGAGATCTAACCAAAATAAAGGACCAACTAATTACAACTAATTAGTTGTATTGTACCTCAACAAGTGCAGCTTCTTTCCGAGGAAAAGCTCCAACAATAGAAGGAGACACGCCAACATCCCTCGCACCTGCAACCATTGCAGCTTCTGTCCATCCCAATCTCGGCTGTGTTAAAAAACATGCACAGATATATTAGCAACTAACATAAGTACATAACACATAAAGTTGTTCTAAACAAATCATACAACAGACCTATCAAACTCTATTGCTGATGCGCCTATCAGTTAAACTACAGTACCAACTCTAGGTGAACGCTACCTGCTCATCCCCTAATAAATCCAACTGCTAAATTAATTGCAGTTAACGAACATTGATCTACCTCAAATGTCCAAACCACAAACAACCTAAATGTAACAATGCACTTTCCAATACAAAATGCTTTCCATCAACTAAATAAAAAAGTATCAAAATCACATAACTAATCTTAAAAAAAACAAATAAATTCAAATAACATAACAAATTCATTACGAAGAGCATAAACCGAAAAATCGACAAATTACAAAACCAATTCAAATAGAGGACAGGGATTAGAATGTATACGAACCACGTGACGAAGAGAGGCGTTAAGCACGCGAACTTGTTCGTCCTGATACTGCGCCCTAGGCTGTTGTGATCTACCGCCACTACTATCACCGGCGCTTGTTGTCGACGGACCGGCAGTTGTCGATGATGCTCCGGCGGCGGCGAAAGGAATGCTAGGGTTTTGACTCGGCGGAGGCGACTCAACGGTTGTGCAAAAGCTAGGAGGAGACCATTTGGATATTGCCGGAGCTAGGGTTCGAGTTGTTCGGAAACATTCGCTACCGGCGGTGACCGCCGGTAATCGGAGCAACCGCTTCGCTACCAATCGATACATTTATAAATTTATATATTTTTTCAGCATTCGTATTTCTGATTCCAATTAATTAAAGAATTTATGTATGTGTTGTGTTGTGTTGTGTGTGTAATATTTTGTTTGGTTGTAAAGCTTCCAGCCCCCTCTAATTTTTCAGTTCATTCAACGTGGTTTATTCTAAGGTGAATATGTGTTTTTTTTTCCACTTAATTTGCTATTATGATAATAATTATTAAAAAAATATACATATTTTATAATTTTGCATATTCCTTTACTTTATTTTTTTAGAAAAATATTATTTTCTTAATTTGGGTAATTATTTCTACAATTAACGAGAAAGTTTTCTTAAAATCAGCTTCTTAAAACAAATAATTTTCGTAATTGAAATTAGGGTTGTAACTGAACAGAGTCGTTCGTGAACACGTTTTATTCGAGATCGGCTTGGTTCATTTAATAAATAAACCCGGTCTTGAACACAAAAATGTGTTTGGAAAGTAAACAAGCTCGAGCCGAGCTTTACACCTGTTCGACTCGAACTCATCTCATTTTGCTCGGGATCGGCTCGACTCGAACTCGTTAAACTCGACTCAATTCGTTTAACTAATTATAAATGTGTATATTTTATAAATATTAATATCCTTAACAATTCGAATATTTTGAATAAAACTTAAGTGCAATCCATTCTAGTTATCATTGTGCTTGAATATTATATTAATGTGGATTCAAATTAATATTTTATATTATATTTAAGAGTGATTTAATAGATTCTTAGAAATGCTCAAAGTAGCTAGTAGCTTTTAAATTTGAGGAAAGAGATGAAATTTTTAGTGAATTTAAAAGTTAGTAAGAATCTATTGGAGGAAAAAATATTGTTACCTTCCTCAAATGTCTTGTGTTAAGAGTCGATATAAAGAGGTTCTTGGATATGCTCTAAGTTAGTGATGAAATTGTCTTATTCTAATTATTGTTATTAAATAAAATAATTAAGATTTAATTACTTGTAAATACAAAAAATAACTTAAAATAATTATTAATTAGAAAAAATTAGTTAACGTTTTTAGTATCAAAATTCGAATATCATCGAATATCTTTGGAAAATAGTAAAATCGTAAAAAATAATAATTAAAATAGTACTACTTTTGATAATTTTCTATAAAAATGGATATGATTGAGTATAAAACATGTGAATTATAAGAAAATAACTCAACTCGAGTTTGGTTCAAATTCGAATCAACTCGAAATGTTCGTAATCAAGCTCGTGTTCGGCTCGCTTATTAATGAGTCGATCTTGAGCATCACTTTTCATTCGATTAAAAAGTTTGGCTCAGTTCGTTTTAAGGAAATATCAAGTTCGGCTCAACTCGGACAAAACTTGACTATGCTCTATTCGTTTACAACCCACCCTAATTGAAGTAATTTGATTTTTGCTCATTCCGAAATTTAGTAGCACAAATACCAGTTATAAGGTATATATATTATATTGGGTCTTGCTCAAATAGAAATCCCTAGAAACTAGAAATTAAATAAAAAAATTCTTAAACCGTGTTGAAATATATCACACATGGTATGAAAATTGATCGTTGGGATATTGAGAAAAATACAGTGAAGTCGGATTTCAAAAAAAGCTCACCAATTGACGGGAAAAATTAAATTAAAAACGGAAGGAATTAGATGGGATTGTGTATGGAATGGTGTATTTTAGTTGTGTATGATGACTCTAGGGGCATGTTAGGGTTGACCGATTTGGAATGATGATAACAAAATGATCAAGACAAGAATTTGATTTTGACATCGAAGCTGATTATCAGAAAGCTAGTTTACAGAAGCTGATAAATCAGGAAGCTAACTAGAAGGCACTTTATTTATCCAAGGTCTAAAAGCCACATCAAATGATTGGAGGATATTCTGTCATCAAGTTATGAAGCATTTCAGAAGCAAGCCAATGGACGTCTAATCAAGCACCAAGTGTTTCTGTAGTATCCCGTAATTTTAAGAATAATAATAAAAAAGAATAATAGAAAAAAGGATTAAAATTTGATAAAGAATAGGATTTAATGATTAAATTAGACTAATGGGCCTAAAGTTTGGATCAGATTTGAACACGGGTAAGTAGTAGGTTTGGAATTAGGGTTCCGAGTCTTTATATAAACATCATATTCTCTTTCTTCGTTTTTATTATCAAAATTCGTGAGTCTCTTCCATACAAAAATCAGTTGTCTTAGAAAATTCGTAGAATATTCATCGTAAGTCGGAATTTGATGATTCTGGACTTTTCAGAAAACTCTTTCAATTTCCTACAACATCTATTTCATAGTGGTTTTCCAGATTATGCTCTGAACTATTCTTAAAATCACAAAACACAAACAGATCTCGTTTTTCAGTTTTTGTTCAAATTCAGCGGACGTTTTATTCAATTCCCGATTCGTTATAAGTCTGATTCTGATGAGTAATATCTTTTCAGAAAGCACTTTTCATTCTCTACACCATAAATGGTTTAATATTTTCAAGAAAACGTTGTTTAAAGGGTCAAAAAGAGTAAATACAGGTCTGATCAGTATTGGATATATGATCTAGGATGCGCAAAGGTAAGTTTCCGATTGATTTATCTAATATTTTCGAAATTATGTGTTATATGTATATGTTTGATTATATAAATTTGGGCAAGTGATTGTATTTTAAAGTGATATGTGATACTATGTATGTGTTATGTGTAAGCAATAGTCTTGAGATTCAGATTTGTGTCATGGTTTGTGAAAATATCGAATAAGAATAAGGACCGGGTCACCGGGTTATAGTGACAGTTTTCTGAAAATTTAGGACCGTTATCACCGGGTTGTAGTGGTCGTGGCATGAATTGTGGGTTTTGAGTTATTGTTGTTATGTGGTATCGTATTTATCGAATAAGAATAAGAATATGTAAATCGAAAACTATGTATTGTGTATCGTTATTGTATCTTATTGAATATCGTATTATCTTGTATGTATACATGTTATTTGCCCGACTAGTTGGATCGATTGGTTTCTTGCTGGGCTGTATAGCTCATTCCTTACAATTTTCAGGTTTGGTGTAACTCAAGTGGGATAGCATTGGAATCGAGGATCTTAGGTTCGGAATAGATTGGTTTTTGGATTATCGTTAGCTGCGCTTTTGTAATAGTTATCTTTGTAATTGACTTTTAGATTAATAAATTGTATTGTGTTTTAGTTTTGATTTAGAATAATAGTCCGAAAAGTCGGGCTGTTACAATTGGTATCAGAGCAGGCTATCCTTCAGAGTGTGTTAGGTATGGGACTAATACATTCTCTAGGATTCGTTTCTGTGGACCATAGTTTAAGTTTGACTTGTAGGAGATTAGTGGGTAGACGTGTCGTGAACCTTTTGGAGTATAAGATTGTTGTGAATTTGGGGACCAAATTCTTTTTAAGAAGGGTAGTATGTAGTATCCCGTAATTTTAAGAATAATAATAAAAAAGAATAATAGAAAAAAGGATTAAAATTTGATAAAGAATAGGATTTAATGATTAAATTAGACTAATGGGCCTAAAGTTTGGATCAGATTTGAACACGGGTAAGTAGTAGGTTTGGAATTAGGGTTCCGAGTCTTTATATAAACATCATATTCTCTTTCTTCGTTTTTATTATCAAAATTCGTGAGTCTCTTCCATACAAAAATCAGTTGTCTTAGAAAATTCGTAGAATATTCATCGTAAGTCGGAATTTGATGATTCTGGACTTTTCGGAAAACTCTTTCAATTTACTACAACATCTATTTCATAGTGGTTTTCCAGATTATTCTCTGAACTATTCTTAAAATCACAAAACACAAACAGATCTCGTTTTTCAGTTTTTGTTCAAATTCAGCGGACGTTTTATTCAATTCCCGATTCGTTATAAGTCTGATTCTGATGAGTAATATCTTTTCAGAAAGCTCTTTTCATTCTCTACAACATAAATGGTTTAATATTTTCAAGAAAACGTTGTTTAGAGGGTCAGAAAGAGTAAATACAGGTCTGATCAGTATTGGATATATGATCTAGGATGCGCAAAGGTAAGTTTACGATTGATTTATCTAATATTTTCGAAATTATGTGTTATATGTATATGTTTGATTATATAAATTTGGGCAAGTGATTGTATTTTAAAGTGATATGTGATACTATGTATGTATTATGTGTAAGCAATAGTCTTGAGATTCAGATTTGTGTCATGGTTTGTGAAAATATCGAATAAGAATAAGGACCGGGTCACCGGGTTATAGTGACAGTTTTCTGAAAATTTAGGACCGTTATCACCGGGTTGTAGTGGTCGTGGCATGAATTTTGGGTTTTGAGTTATTGTTGTTATGTGGTATCGTATTTATCGAATAAGAATAAGAATATGTAAATCGAAAACTATGTATTGTGTATCGTTATTGTATCGTATTGAATATCGTATTATCTTGTATGTATACATGTTATTTGCCCGACTAGTTTGATCGATTGGTTTCTTGCTGGGCTGTATAGCTCATTCCTTACAATTTTCAGGTTTGGTGTAACTCAAGTGGGATAGCATTGGAATCGAGGATCTTAGGTTCGGAATAGATTGGTTTTTGGATTATCGTTAGTTGCGCTTTTGTAATAGTTCTCTTTGTAATTGACTTTTAGATTAATAAATTGTATTGTGTTTTAGTTTTGATTTAGAATAATAGTACGAAAAGTCGGGCTGTTACAGTTCAGTGGTAAGCCTGCCTAATCAACTCAGTAATGGTGAATCAATAAAGATGACAAGCTGCTTATCAACCATCCTCTTCAGAATGGTAAGTAAGTGAGGTACAAACAAATTTCAATATTTTTTTGATGTCTTATGTGTAGCCAGTGTTTAAATGACCTTCTTGAAAACTAAGTTTTCCAGAAGGAGTGAAAATTTTGTCTAAGTCAAAATTTACTTTATCGATAGATATTCTTATCCGTAGATAGTTATTCATAACACTGGATTTGTTTCTTTGCCTTGTCTATGGATACTGACTATCTGTAGATAATTTTCTACTTCTATGGATACCAGTTTTGCTCTTCTACGGATAGTGCAAAAAGACAGTGTCCATATCTGTAGAATTTTGTAAATTAATATCTCAGCCTTTGCATGTCTTATCCTTAGCTGAGATACGTGTAGTTTACGTAATATCTAGCATCACTGATCAGTAGCTTTGCAATTATGCTGAAAAGCTCATGCAAAGAAGTTATGAGGAGATAAGTGAGTATTCTTCTAAGAATTCTCATATCTTACTCATGACTAAGTAACAGAATGCTAGAAATTATGTTAACCACCTGTTTATGTACTAGTACCTTACTTTTTCTTGGAATTCTTGTGGTATCTCAAAAGATTATCATTCATTTCAGTAGTTGATAATCCAAGAGATACCTGCTATGCTCTAATTGGTTGTCTAGATGTTGATACTTGCAGGATAAATTCCTAATCAAGAAGACATAGCACAATTCATGCTAACCCCAAGAAAGAAGGTTCAGGTCATGGCTTAGAAGAAATGCTTAGCTTAATGATAAATCAAAAGATGCAGCTGAAGCATTTAAGCATTTCTCAAAAGAGTCAATCACATAAACCTCATGCATCATGCTATTGGAAGAAGTGTTGTGCATGTTGTAGTGGAACTACACTGTGTTCCAAGGGAACAACATTTAACCAGATATCTTGCCAAAGCTTTCAATGCAGCAACTCACTTGAGTTGATAAATGAGTTTGGCAGGTAATGATTTCTTACTTTCTGACATATCTGTGTTAAATGCATGCAGCCATTGATTTGAATCTCTGGATTTATTTGTTTATTTTATGTGTTTATTTGTTTGTTTTGTTTTAGTTATCATGACAAGTCAATACAATTGAATGATGTTATGCACTAAGTGAAGTCGTCCAAAAATGATCTTCTGAGTAATATTCAATGAGATAGCAAGCTACTTTTCTCACTGATATTAAATAGTTGATAATCTCTAGACATTAACAAGCTAAGTGCATTGCTGTTCTTTGAATTTTCCATGGATAAATATTCAGGGATATCATTTGTCAAATGTCATACATTTAATGAATGATGTTAGCTGATTAAGTGTTTCAAAAATTCAAATTATCTGCATATTACATTATTCAAAAGTATTGATATTTTTAATTCTTTTTGTCTAGAGATCTCAGTTTAATATTATTTAGCTGAACATATTTATATGACCGGCTATTTAGTTTTATTCTCATCTTTATTCATAATATATGTGTCATGATAATTTTCTTTTTGTAATCTGAGCTGAGACACATTTTTCACTCTAGAAACTCGGGTAGTCTCTTCGTTTACACTAGGGTGATTTAATGCATGTCTCTTCAGCTTTTCTAACCCCCGTTTAACCCTAGTTAAACACAAGGGTTATCTTGTAGCTCCCTGCCTATTTAAAGGCAAAGGTTGAGCTCTCATCTCTTCATCTAAATCTATAAACACTTCTCCAAATGGCTTCAACAATTCTTGACATTAATCCAGAGGAGTTCAACCAGTTGTCCACCAGGGACAAAATCTCTTTGCTGCAAGATAAGATTGACCTCCTCATTAGGGAGGAGAAGGACGAGATACGAAGGGTGAGAGCTGCTCTTGATGCTCTCATGGCTCGCAACCGCTGGGGAGGTCCTGATGGAGGCCCTAAAGGAGCCTCCGGGGAGGCTGCAGCAGCTGCTTAACAGTTGTCTGTTTGTCTCTCCGGGGAGAGGGCGGGACAAGGGGGGACTGGAATTTATTTCCAGTCCTTAATGTTTTTAAGTTTTTTTTTATCAATATAATTTTATTTTATTTTAATAAAATTTTGGGGTTTTCCCCATTTTTATTAAGATTGCTATGTGTGATGTGAATGTTTAATTTTCTTCAGTTTCTGCATTTTAATCCATTTAACCTGTTAAAAATTGGCTTGCATGTTATCTGGACTCATTTCCTTAAATAAAAAGAAAAACATCTCAAAAACACCTTCAATAAAATTCAATTACATTTTTTTGTTTCGATGAATTGATCAAAGGCTAATCATAAAATCTATCTGTTTAAGGATAACTTTGATTAATTTATCAAGAAGCCCTAATTGTTCAACTAACAGAATAGTGAGCTCTTTGAGCAACACAAAAGCTGTTTCATTTTTGCATGAATTCACTAAAGAAACATCAGAAGAAAACTTGAAGGAATTTGAAAGAAATTGACAATCTATCAAGTTAAAGACTTTTGCAGCTTCTGATGGTCTTTATGAGGATGTTGAAGCAATTAACGGGAAAGCTGGCAATCTTGAACTTTAGGAGAATAAACCTTCAATGGAGAAGGCTCTTACCAGTTCATCATTGATAAAGGGAAGGTAATCATATTATCTTTATCAAAACTCTCACTTACTAAAATCTAATTTTTTTTTCTCTTTGCCCTTTCAAAAACTGAGATGAGAACTGTTTGGAATGACCCCCAAGTTCTCTACCCTATCAGTTACACCCTAATTGTGATACACAACTCCTAACCCCCTCTACAGTTTCTCAACAAACTGTAGTTGCACAATTCTAGCAAATCTTAACCAGTGGGGAGTGATGAAGGAGTTAAGTGAGGGTGATGGCAGTGGCGAATATCAAGAAACCACTAGAAGAAAAGGAGAGGGTGAGATTACCAGCCAAACTGCCTTATGTCTTCTCAAAAAGGCATAATGGTCAAAAAAGATTAGCTCATTTCTGGTTGTAGTCTCCCAAAAGACTATGATCATTGAAAAATGCTCTGATCCAGGAGCACTAATTGTTAGGTTTGTAGAGTCTAACATGTTTCAGAATTGGTTTCTGATTTAAGTTAGAATTTCCAGATCTGAATTCTAATTAGAGTTAGTAATTTTAGAATTTCATAATTAGACTCTGATTAGTTTTAGGCCCAGTTTTTTCTCTTATAAATAGTCTCATGTAATTGTAAAATATCAACACATCAGAACACAACATAGTTGTGAGAGATCAATAAAAATTAGTGTGGCTTGTGGAGTAGGAATTTCCGAACCACGTAAATCTTTGTCTTGTTTGATTGTCGTTTATTTTCTTGTTCTTGTTTATTCGCTTTGGGTTTTGCGGAAGCCAGATAAGATGGATGAGACTGAATGGAAGCTATTGGATAGGCAGGCTCTGGGCGTTGTCAGATTGACTTTGGCGAAGAACGTTGCTTACAATATCGTCTAGGAAACAACAACTCATGGATTGATTAAGGCGTTAACAAATATGTATGAGAAGCCATCTGCTTCGAATAAGGTGTATTTGTGTCGTTTGTTGTTTGTCGCGAGATTGAATGAAGGTGATTGTGTTTCTGATCATGTGAACGAATTTAATTCTATCCTATCAAGATTGGCATCAGTGGATATTAAATTCGATGATGAAGTACAAGCCTTGTTGTTGGTATCCTCGTTACCTGACAGTTGGTCAGGATTTGTCACTGCTATTAGTAATTCATCTGGGAGCGGTAAGATGACTTTTAATGGAGTTCGAGATTCGATTCTTGGAGAAGATATTCGTAGGAGAAACTCAGGAGAGTCGTCAGGTTCCTTATTGAGTACAGAGAGTAGAGGCAGAAAGTCCGAGAGGGGGCAGAATCAGGGGCGTAGTAGATCGAAGTCACATAAAAGAGGACAATCCAAAGATCACAAGGAGATTGTTTGTTGGAATTGTCAGAAGAAGGGTCACTTCAGAAGTCAGTGTACGGCTCCTGCAGCTCCTAAAGGAAAGAATAAAGAGGATAATTCAGCTAATGTAGTTGAAGAAGTGGCGAGCGACGATGCTTTGATTTGTTGTGTTGAATGTTTGGTTGAATCATGGGTTATGGATTCTGGTGCATCATTCCATGCGACCCCTTGCAAGGATTTGATGTTAAATTTCAGACCTGGAAATTTTGGTAAAGTCCGTCTTGCTGATGATGAGACTTTGGATATTGCGGGCATTGGAGATATTAATCTCAAGACCTCTTTGGGGACTAGCTGGACGTTGAAAGATATAAGGTACATTCCTGTACTTAAGAAGATGTTGATATTTGTGGGTTAGTTAGATAAGGAAGGGTATCGAGTTTATTTCAGAAATAGACAGTGGAAGGTTATAAAGGGGAATCTAGTTGTTGCTCGTGGAGAGAAGAAGGGGACTTTGTACATAGTTGAACAATCTAGCTATGAAGCAAATGCAGTTGTTGATGAGATTGGGTCTTCAACTTTGTGGCACCAAAGACTTGGTCATATGAGTGAAAAGGGTATGAAGCTGTTAACTTCGAAGGGGAAGATTCCAGAGCTGAAGAATGTGGAAGTTGGGTTCTGTGAGCCATGTGTTCTTGGAAAGCAGAAACAAGTTACTTTTGCAAAATCAGGGAGGACCCCGAAGGCTAAGAAGTTAGAGCTAGTTCATACAGATGTATATGGTCCAAAAACAGTTGCGTCGTTGGGAGGATCTCGCTACTATGTCACTTTCATTGATGATTCCACTAGAAAGGTATGGATTTATTTTTTGAAGAAAAAATCAGATGTGTTTGATAATTTCAAGAAGTGGAAGACTGAAGTTGAAACTCAGACTGGTTTGAAGGTTAAGAGTTTGATGTCAGCTAATGGTGGTGAATGTAATAGTGATGAGTTTAAAAGCTATTGCGCAGAGTACGGGATTAGAATGATTAAAACTATTCCAGAGACACCGCAGCAGAATGGTGTTGCAGAGCGCATAAACGGAACCTTGAATGAGAGGGCCAAGAGTATGAGGTTACATGCAGGGTTGCCAAAGATATTTTGGGCAGATGCAGTGAGCACAGCAGCGTATCTCATAAACAGAGGACCTTCAGTTCCTTTGGGGTTCAAGATTCCTGAAGAAGAGTGGCAGAAAAAAGAGGTAAATCTTTCAAACTTGAGAGTTTTTGGTTGTGTTTCCTATGTGCGTGTTAAAGATTCAGACAGAGACAAGCTTGATCCGAAAGCAAAGAAGTGTATCTTCATTGGTTATGGCTCAGATGATATGGGTTACCGTTTCTGGGATGAACTAACGAAGAAGGTCGTTAGAAGTAGAGATGTTACTTTTAATGAAAATGCGGTGTAAAAGGATAAGCTTGCAGTCAATTCTAAGTTTACAAAGGAACAATCTGAAAAAGAGAAAGCAGTGCTTGAAGATATTACTGAAGAAGATCTTGCAGGAAATAGTGGGAGTTCTGAGAATGCTGATGAGACAGGTTCAGTTACTCCACAGGCTGAGGTAAGAAGATCTAGCAGAATTGTGAGGCCGCCACAAAGATTTTCTCCATCAGCATATTACATGTTATTGACCGAGGACAGAGAGCCTCAGTGTTACTCAGAGGCAGTTCAGGTGGATGATTCAGTTAAGTGGAAATCAACCATGGAAGAAGAGATGAATTCTCTTGAGAAGAATGAGACTTGGTCTTTAACAGAATTACCAGCAGGAAAGAAGGCTTTACAAAATAAGTGGGTGTTCAGGATCAAAGAAGAACCAGATGGCAGCAAAAGGTATAAAGCAAGGTTAGTAGCCAAGGGATATCAACAGAAAAAGGGTATTGACTATACTGATATATTTTCTCCGGTTGTTAAGATGACTACAGTTAGACTTGTGCTAAGCATTTTGGCTGCAGAGGAGTTACATCTAGAGCAACTAGATGTTAAGACAGCGTTCTTACATGGTGATCTTGAGGAAGACATCTACATGGTTCAGCCAGAGGGATTTCAGGTAGCTGGGAAAGAAAACTTGGTTTGCAAGCTTATAAAAAGCTTGTATGGTTTGAAGCAAGCACCAAGGCAATGGTATTTGAAGTTTGACAACTTTATGATGAAGAATGGGTACATGAGGAGTGCTATGGATCATTGTTGTTACTTTAAACAATTTGATTCATCTTATATCATATTGTTGTTGTATGTTGATGACATGTTGATAGAAGGATCAAACATGAGGGAAATCAACAAGCTAAAGACAGATGTCTGAAGAGTTTGAGATGAAGGATATGGGTGCAGCAAAACAGATACTTGGTATGAGCATCATAAGGGATAGATCTGAAAGTACTTTGAAATTATCTCAAGAGAAGTATATTGAGAACTTTTGCAAAAATTCAGTGTCCAGGATGCGAAGACCAGAAGTACACCGTTGGCAACTCACTTTAATCTCACGAAGAAGCAGTCACCTAAAACGGATGAAGGCAAGAAAGATATGGCTAAAGTTCCGTATGCATCTGCAGTTGGCAGTTTGATGTATGCTATGGTGTGTACAAGGCCAGACATTGCTCATGCAGTGGGAGTTGTTAGCAGGTTCATGTCTAATCCAGGAAAAGAGCAATGGGAAGCAGTCAAGTGGTTGTTACGCTACTTGAAAGGCACATCCAAGTTTGCATTATGTTTCAGCAAGAAAGATGTTATCTTGGAATGGTTCTCTTATGCAGATTTGGGTAGATGTTTGGTTACCAATGAAAAGTTGAAGCTTTGCATAGCTTCAACTGGCCTTCAGAATTGATTGATGAGAAGGCGCTGCACTAGTTAGAGTTATTGATCGAAGTATTGGGTGTTACTAGATTTACAAGAGTGAAGAGAAGATGTGGTCAGACTCCAAGTGGGAGATTGTTGGGTTTGTGGAGTCTAATAGGTTTCAGAATTGGTTTCTGATTTGAGTTAGAATTTCCAGATCTGAATTCTAATTAGAGTTAGTAATTTCAGAATTTCAGAATTAGACTCTGATTAGTTTTAGGCCTAGTTTTTTCTCTTATAAATAGTCTCATGTAATTGTAAAACACCAACACATCAGAACACATCAGATCACAACATAGTTGTGAGAGATCAATACAAATTAGTGCGGCTTGTGGAGTAGGAATTTCCGAACCACATAAATCTGTGTCTTGTTTGATTGTCGTTTATTTTCTTGTTCTTGTTTATTCGTTTTGGGTTTTGCTTTCATTGTTGTATACTCAACACTAATGAGGGATTGGGACACTGTGTGCATAATATGGATTGTTAACCTTTCTGTTTCTGAAGAAGAAAGAAAATATATGCACGGGCACAGGGGGAGCACACATTATTCTTAAATTCAGTTTGATGCATCTTCTTCAAATGTGAGGATGCAGTCCCCAGTCCATTTCATCTCATTAAGTGATAATTGTAGCATACAACTCATCTGTACTTGATTCTCCATTTTTGTTCTCTTGGAGAAGCTCCATTCACCTAGTGATCATTCTCTTTCAGAGAATTCGTTGGATCACTAGTCTTTTTTTGATGATCTTGATGTAAGCATTGTGCACTTAAATGTCACATTCAATCTTCACAGAACTTACATCAATTTCTACTTCACAAGCCCAATCTTCAAAATCATCTACGGATATCCTTCATCCGTAGAAAGGTGTCTTTTTATCTACGGATAAGCTTAACTAGCGATTATCCGTAGACCAACAATGTTGAGTTCCATGATTCCTTCTTGAAAAATTATTCGGCTCATTCTGACTGAGTATCAAGGAATTCAATATAGTTGAGACATCTATAGGTTTGTGGGAAGGGAGTTAGTGGAGTGGCTGGCTTGAGACCAGGCAAAAGGAGAGGGAGAGAATGAGAGGCATGTTATTTCTTCTAGCATGGCAAAAGGAGAGTTTTTTTTCTTCTTTTGAGTACCCCTTTAGTAAGGGAAGGTGAGTTGTGTGAAGTGAGCCAGGATGAGATCCTGATGCAAGAATAGAGATTCCTGAGAGAAATCTTTCGATCCTTGAAGTGGTAGATTCCTGTACCCAGAAATCTTATTCAGTAACTCAGATTATGCCTCTTCTATCTTCATTACTGATAACAAAAAGGGGGAGAAGTTAAAGAGAAGATATGTTGTTCTCAGGGGAAGTTAGAAGGAGATCTCAGACTTCAGAATTTCTCCTCTCTCGATTGCAATCTAATGGAACCCCTTAGAAGAAGGTATAGACTAAGTTACAGGAAAGTATATGGAATCTGACAGCTTCAAGTTGTTATTTTTGTTTTTGCAGCATCATCAAATTCTGTCCAGTACTAATCTCTATCTGAGGATCACTAAGAACATTGAAGGGTTTTGTTATCATCAACTTAAGGATTTATGCCAGTTCTAACAGTCATAAATAGGGGGAGATTGTTAGGGTTGACCGATTTGGAATGATGATAACAAAATGTTCAAGACAAGAATTTGATTTTGACACCGAAGCTGATTATCAGAAAGCTAGTTCACAGAAGCTGATAAATCAGGAAGCTAACTAGAAGGCACTTTATTTATCCAAGGTCTAAAAGCCACATCAAATGATTGGAGGATATTCTGTCATCAAGTTAGGAAGCATTTCAGAAGCAAGCCAATGGACATCTAATCAAGCACCAAGTGTTTCAGTGGTAAGCCTGCCTAATCAACTCAGTAATGATGAATCAATAAAGATGACAAGGTGTTTTATCTAAAGATGAAGCTAAGAGTATCCCTTCTACGGATCAAGCTATGAAATCTCATTTCATCTACAGATACAAGCTGAAAACATCATATGCCATTAACGGATAGAAGCTGAGGACATCTTATCTCATCAATGGATGGAAGCTAGGAACAACTTATCACATCTACGGATAAAAGCTGGGGACATCATATCTACGGATAAAAGCTGAAGAAAGTTGATAATCAGAAACAGCTAAGAATATCATGTTTTATCTATGGATGCGGTTAAGGAGGTCATGGTCTATCTATGGATGGAGTCAAGAACGTCATGTCTCATCTATGGATACAGTTATGGAATATTACTTCTATGGATATTCTGAGATTACCTTTCTACTGATAATTGACGTAAAATGGTAGTCTACAGATATGGAATTATTACGCCTACTGATGTTCATCTCATTCAACATGAAGAACAAATCTTGTAACGGAATCTTTTGGAGGTTTCTTTGCTTTAGCAGGTTAAATGGAGGACAGTCTCAGAGATCATCATTACACACCCGTGACTAAAAGATGCTGGATGACGATACAAAAGATGTATGGAATAGGGAGTCAAAAATTGTAAATATTCGAAGGCTCAAATTCCTACAAATGAAATGTGAAGTCATCTATTGTCTCTTATGTCTCGATGGATAAATAAGAGTTAAGGCAGCTACCTAGAAGTTTAAATTCTAACTGGACACAAAGGAAAAACTTGACAAGCATGAAGACCTATTTTGAATACTACAAGTTCACTTATCTCAGCTGATAGTGACTTGACAGTCAGGTTATCGAGGAGAGGTCTCTTTCATGTAGATGTCACATGGGCTTGGAAGCTAGGTCAATTGCATCGACTTAGTAATTTTTGAAGAGAGCATCACACTCAATCAGAAAGCACCATTTGGGAGTATACAAGTTTATCTTTGATGCCAGCCAATGCATTTCCCGAATAGGATAGTTTCTGATACGAGCATGTGAACAAGCAGAACCAAAAATGTAATATTTTATTATGTTGTAGGTTTTGTTTGTAACACACAGTCGATGTATATAAGACTGTGTGGAGTAGCATAGAAATGTATGAGAAGAGAGCACAAAGCCGAATGTAAAAACATTTAGGCTCTCTTCCATCATCTGTGTAAGCAGCTGGAGTTTGTTGAAAAACAAAACCAGAGAATTCTTCAATATACACCTCAGGTGGGATTTTTCAGAAAAACCCACCTGAAAAGTTTAAAAAGTTTGCTTGTCTCCTGCATGTCTTTTTAACTCGAAGAATTCATACATGTTCATGGTTTTATTTCAATTCTTAGTTAATTTACCAAATCATATATTCATACTGCAAAAGGTTTGAAAAAGTTTTGTAAAATTAACTAGATTGTATTCAACCCCCCCTACAATCTAGGTTGCGTTGTTCTGGGAATAACAGGGCATTAGATTAAATTGATATAAATGATTGAATTAGTTTATAATTTTTATTTTAAGTTTGGTTCATATTTGATCCCTTGTCTATATTATATAGCCGTAATTATTAAAGAAAACTTAAAATTTTCAGCGTAAAATAAGTTAAATTCATCTCGTATACCTAACCTATTTTCTAAAATTTAACTAATTTATTTTATTCTGTCATCGAATCTTACAAATATCAACACTCTGAATGACATAAATGCTTAATGTAAGTAATTTTTAAGTTATCTTTTTATCTTTCAAGTCACTTTGTATATATTAACGGGTTGCTAACGTATATTTAGAACATCTCCAATGGTGTTAGCTAAAATCGTTGGCTAAAATCATATAATATACTGATTATGTAAAATTTGTTGAACCTGTAAGATATTGTGCTTCAATGGAGTTGGCTATATGAGTTGGCTATATTTTAAAAATAGAATATTATTATTATTTTAAGTTGTTAAAAATAGAATATATAATTAGAATATGGTAATAGATGAGATGCAGTTTTACTACAGTTCCGTAGAGGTTCGACAAAAATAGCCAATACGAAATGGTTGGTTATATTTTTGGCTAACAGTAATGTTCCGTTTGGAGTTGAAAGAATTTTACATATTCTCTAATTTTTTTATTTATGGCATCTTATCTATACTTTTAGCTAAGGGTTATAGACCATTGGAGATGCTCTTACTAGGTAAAATATGTAAATTTGTTGTTTAAAATGTCAAATAGTGATATTTGTATTCATTTATACCGAAACTAAGGGGATGTATTCAATTTTAATCCTAATCTAAATAGGAACAAACATGAGGGAGTAAGTTGTTATAAATAGAAAGGCAAGCACAATGTGATGAGATTTTCTATTGTTTGTTAGAGTATCTTCAATGGTAGAGATTCCTTGATTAAAAATGTAAAAAAAAGTTGTACTCCAGTAATACATGTCTTTTAGCAAAAAAAAAAGTCAACCCTTTTATATTGACTATACTCTAGGTACGCAATTTTACACATCATATATTGTCATATCAAAATGAATATATTTTATTCATAATAATTGAAAATAATAATAACATATTATTTTCAAAATATAGTCAATCAACACAATCAAAACACAAGTTGCAAATTTTTAAATAATGTATTTTATTTTATTTTAGCCAATCATTTTGCTTTTAATATACCAAAATGACCCTGAGATCACCCCCAAAAGCATTGGAACCCTAGTTCTCCGACCTCGATATTATGAAACTAAATACCGATAATAAAGAGGCAAATGCTGATGGAGATGATCTTTTTTCTTGTTCCCTTGTTGGAGATGGAGGTGCTACTTGGAGACACAAAGCTCTTGAACGTTCACATGCTCCACATGATAATCAAACTGTTTGCAAACGTAGTAAAATGGATGTATCTTCGCATCATCCCTGCATGTTAATCCCTACGCCAGCTGATTCTTTAACATGGAAAAAGGGAATATCTCATCAAAGAATGTCCTCTGAAGATGCATGCCTGCTTTTTTCCGCGCTTGCGAGACTTAATAAGGTTCCTGATGACAGAAGTGCGGCTAAGCCTGCAATGAGTGCAAATCAAATTGCTGCCAAAGTTATGCAGCTTCGCATCAAGGGAAAGCATCAAGAGGCTGATAGTATACTGAAAGAAACAGAAACAGTCTTAATCACCCATATCATCATGACCCATCCATACTGATGTCTTGGGTTTAAACCCAACAATCCTCCCCTTCAACCCAATACCCATATCAGATTGAACGGTAACCATCAGAGACATCAAAGTCCATCCGCTATGCCTCCCCTCGAACAAGAATCTCTTCCTCTTGCTCTTCCAATCTTAAGAATCACTAAGACCCGTATAGTGACCTCCAAACCGCTGTTCTTAACATAAGGTGTATCTATCTACAAAATTACGTGCATCAACCACGAGTGCCCTTCTATTAGTTGAGTCACATGATCCTTGCTTTCTCAATCTTTCGGCCTCTAGAAGAACAACACTAGAATCATCCAAAATTTTCACCTAGATGATCAAGCCATTGACACTATTGTGATGATCTGTTTCATCTTGTTCCATCCTGAACCCGAACAAATTGATCCACGGTGCAAGTCAACCGTCATAACACACGTAACTTTGTCTCCTCCCACGTTAGTAGGCTTCTTGTTAGCGAATCCTTGTACTCCGTCATATCAATTGAATCTCGATCTTTCCCTTAACCTCATCCATCTCGATCCACGAACCATGGCTCTTGATATCACTTGTTAGGTTAGAAGGCTACACACAAATTCGAGATTCACAACATACCAATGCAAAACACACACACAAACACACGATTAGTTGACAAGTAACACACACAAAACATATATGACGTGGAAACACCAACATCCCAACTTGTATTATCAATAAAAACAATTATCAATAATAAAATCAAAACAATAACACCTCAATGGTGTTCCAAACTGATACTTAAGCCAAACAATGCTAAAGTATCTCCTAAACAATACCTAAGACAATTACATCTCTTAAGCCTCCACCTATCAAACAAATATAATATGACTATGTTTATATAACCACTCAAAACTTAGCCACCAAGACTTGTCACACTTGTTTTACAAGACAGACTTTTTATTCTTGACACCTAATTTCCTAAATTAATCATGACCAAGACATACCATATATAATAATTATCTGCACATACAATTATAACCAAAACAGTCTTAATCGCCCATATCACCATAACCCATCCATACTACCGTATTGGTTTAAACCCAACAAAGGAAACCAGAACACAAGAGGCACACAAGCGCCTACTAACTCAACAAGAGCGGTGCCAAAGTTGTTTTGAGATTCCTTCGAGGCCAAGACATCTTGTTATCTCTATTGCCAACTTCGTGTATCTTATGTTACCCTAGTGAAAACCACTTGTGCCAGGCCATTGATGCATATTACCTATGCAGCATGAGGCTTCCACCAGGAATGTTGACACAAATGTCTGATTTGAGATTCGCAACTTTAAGAAATGCCTTATTCTGATGTTCGCAAAGCAGAATAAGGAAGTTGTGTTTATCGAAACAGTGACTGGGCTAGCACATCAACGACGCCACTATTCGGTCGAGTGCATACCTGTTAGTTTTGACTGGTATTTTAAATAGTGATAAAAGAATATTTTAATATGGGAGTTACATATATTTGTGTATTATGACAAAAGGGGGTTACAAATATTATATTGATTGGGTAATAAATTCATTTTAGGCAGTTACATTTTATGGGGTGGAAGCACTAGAGGTTAAGCCTATACATAGAGGATGAGATCCTACAAGAAAAGGCACTGAGAAACAGAGGTTGTTCATTCTATTTCTGGAACCCCATAAAAACTCTTTTCTTCTTTACTCATCTTTTGTAGGCAGAAGCTTTCATTGGTATCAGAGCCAAGAGAATTAGTTCGTTTTCGGTCGAATTGTTTAACTCAGTGTTGTCAATTTTGTCCATCACGTGATCTCTGCCAACTCTAAGTACCGGGGCCCGGAGGTCTCTTGTTTGGTTGCTTGTTGGGGAATCTATATCCTCCTAACCGATTATATATTGAATATATTATATAGTTTATTTTTGTTTTGTTATACGTTAGTGGACTAGTTTGTCAGGTGGTTATTGTCCTGGTAGAATTTAGTTTATATTACTAGTTGTTGGTTTTTTGTCTTACCTGTTTGTTTTTGTTTGATAATTATTTTATTAGTTTTATATTGTTTTGGTTGCGGTTGGTTTTTAGACATTTATATAGTCCGCCCTTTATCTTTTTTGTTACAGTGTTTTCGTCGTCCGTTTTTTGTATTTCTGTGGCTTGATTGCTTCGTAACTGTTTGCCATTTTCATTCATTTTTTTGTATTCGGTAATTGATAATACTTGTATTCATCTGTTTTATTTCGGCAATTTGATATATCTTTTGTTATATCACTTGTCAATTTTTGTTAATTATTTAATATGACTGATTATGGGATTATGCGTAAATTGGAATCCATTGATGAAATAGACAATATTGTACTAAAAGAAAATTTTAGTAATGCTCGGAAAAAAGAGCATGAAAAATATCGATTTGTTGGTGTAGTTGAATGCAATATTGATGATATTACCAATGACATAGATGGTTGAGAACAGATAAAGGTGGTGAATATAGATCCACAGAATTTGAAAACTATTGTAAAGAGGAAGGAATAATAAGACACGTGACTATGTCTTATACACCACAACAGAATGGTGTGGCGGAAAGAAAAAATAGAACATTGCTAAATGTTGTTAGATGTTTGTTGTCACACTCTGATTTTTCTAAAAAAATTTGGGGAGATGCTTTAATTGCAGCAAATTATATATTGAATAGAATTCCCACAAAGTCGGTTGAATCGACACCTTATGAGACATGGACTGGTAGAAAACCAGATTTAAGTGTTATGAGAAAATGGGGATGCATTGCACATGTAATGATCCCGTCTCAGAATAGAGATAAATTAGACTTTAGAACAGTGAAGTGCAGTTTTATCGGTTACCCTGAAAATTCTAAGGGTTATAAATTTTATGACAAAGAACTGGGAATGATTGAAAGTAGAGATGTTGTTTTTGTAGAAATTTCTGAGGAACAAGAAAATGTGGTGGAGGACACCCTCTCTCTAAATATTATTGATGATCTTCCTCAAGAAAATATTGGTACACTTATGGAACAGGATCCAACTAGGAATAGTGAGTCGGATCGAAGTGTTGATAATGAACCAGTCGACATGGTTGGAAATAAGAGATCAAGAGCTCCACCTGAATGGATGAATGACTATTATGTATATAATAGTGAAGCATCTTGTTTCTCGGTAGATATGGACGTAAATGATCCTATTGATCCCACTAATTATTTAGAAGCGATGAGGTCGCAAGAATCTGAATCATGGTTGGAGGCCATGAAAGATGAAATTGAGTCAATAGAGAATAATCAAGTGTGGGAGTTATGTGATCTGCCTAAAGAAAGAAAATCCATAGGTTGTAAATGGATTTTGAAACGAAAATATAGGGCCGATGGGTCTATTGACAAGTTTAAGGCCCGCCTGGTTGCAAAAGGTTTTACACAGAAACCTGGAATAGATTATCAGGAGACGTATTCTCCGGTGGCGAAGTTTGCGTCAATAAGAATTATATTGGCTTTAGTAGCTTGTCTTGATTTAGAACTTTACCAAATGGATGTAAAGACAGCTTTTCTTAACAGGGAGTTAAAGGAGGATACATACATGGATCAACCTGAAGGATTTCATGTTGAAGGACTTCAGGTTGAAGGACAAGAAGACAAAGTCTACAAGTTACGGAAGTCGATATATGTACTAAGACAAGCATCTAGAGATTGGAATCTCAAATTTCATGAGGTTGTAGTTCAACTTGGTTTTGTCAAGAATAAATTAGACAATTGTGTCTACACTTTGAAAAGTGGGAGTTCGCTTGCAATATTATCAGTGTATGTGGATGATATATTGCTAGCGGGAAATGACAAAGATATGTTAAACAACGTCAAGTTGGAACTTAGTAACAAATTTGAGATGAAAGATATGGGCAAGGCTTCATATGTTCTAGGAATCCAGATTATAAGGGATAGAAAAAATAGAACATTAAGTTGTGATGATGAGAATGTTGTTGTAACGGATAATGGGAACATATGTGTAAACTCTACGGATAATGGGAACATATGGGAACATTAAGTTTTGACTTGTATTTTAAATAGAGATAAAAGAATATTTTAATATGGGAGTTACATATATTTGTGTATTATGACAAAAGGGGGTTACAAATAGAGTAGTGCTAGAGACACAAAATTTGGTACAAAAATTTGTTACAAAATAACATGGCATAGGTGATGTGGCAATTTGGAATGTTTTGATTGGTGTTGTTGGTGTGAATGCAGGGGGTCCACTTATTATTACAACGAATGAGGAATTACCACGTGTATTTGGGAAGAATTTTGGGAACAAATTTGGTGTTTCTAGCATTTTCCTTACAAATATTATACTGATTGGGTAATAAATTCATTTTAGGCAGTTCTATTTTATGGGATGGAAGCAATAGAAGTTAAGCTTATACATAGAGAATGAGATCCTACAAGAAAAGGCACAGAGAAACGGAGCTTGTTCATTCTTTTTCTGGAACCCCGTAAAAAATCTTTTCTTCTTTACTCATCTTTCGTAGGGCAGAAGCTTTCAATACCTTTGCCGGCACCTCTATACTTTAAGAAGGCTATTGATGAAGCTGAAGATGAGTGGAGTCATGATGATGCAAAAAAGCTGACTGATACAAGTGTGAAAGGCTTGCGTGGCTGAATCCCAAAGGACTTGCCATATTTTCACGTTGAGTTTGGGTTAAGCAAAGGATTTGTTCATGTCATCGATGACGAAACAAATTTCAAGAGCAATTTTGGCCTCAATGTTCTTAGAGGAATGCTGAAGTTGCGGGCTGAAGATATGCACAGCCGGACAGTGTACTTGCAAAGACAGACTGTAAGAAGTTTCATCAAAGAATGGGAACCTTTTGAAGCCTTTCTGTATCTGTTTGTATGATTTCTTTCTTAATACAATAATGTATTGAAATTGCCCGAAAAAGAAAAGTTTGGTTAATTTGATTTGGATGGTCAAGATGATCCAATTTGAATGATGCACGGTATAATACAACAAATTATTGATGCTGCTATTATTAATAGTTATTTTAGGGATTTGATGTTCTCAAAAAAAATATGAAGTCTCTTTTATAATATCAATGCAAGATTGGTGTAGTTAAGTTAGTTAACTAACATAATCAAATGTTTGTTTTTAACTAAACAAGCAAGCTTCTTCAGATTCTTTCAGCTTTGTGATCAAACCAAATGTTTCATTCATTTTGGGTAGAGATTGATGTATTTATCAATGACTAAACAAACAAAGAATATTTGTTTATAAGATGTACGGAATTATCTCGAAAGCCCTGTCAAGTCTCAAAATTTTAATCAATGGAAGTTCTAATTCCAAAAAATTCTTGTGAAAGATGTGTTTGTCTCTCTACCTTCTATGTATGAACCCTTCAGCTTGCAGCCAATTTGAATGCAAACCTCTTACACTTGTATCTCTTCTATCCTCCTGATTGCTTCTTTCATGTCTAGCCTTTTATCTTGATTGCCTTCAGTACAAGCATTTCCAATTTGCAATAATTTCTCCATTTCTTCAAGTGAAGCAGCTGAGGTTCCAGCTATTTCAGGGTCTATCAACTCGGACACTCTTTTTTCGGACACTGCTGTTCGTACCCACTCAACTACATCAGTGCCACCTTTTTGGTTGTTCAGATACTGGGAGGGGAATTTTCCAGTAAGGATTTCAAGAATGAGGATCCCGAGACAGTAGACATCAGTTTTTGGAGATATTTGTTGGTCAGGAGATTTGAAAGCAAACATGTTCTTTGCAGTTGGAGTATTGTTGAGTAATAGATACATCGCGTAGTCAGATAGAAGTGGTTCATAGTTTGAGTTTAGAAGAACATTGCTGGACTTGAGATTTCCGTGAGGAAGTTCATATGATGGGAATTCAGAATGTAGGTAGCCCATTCCTCTGGCTATTCCTTGGATGATCTTTAACCGTGTTGGCCAGTTTAGTTCTGAATGAGCATCCCCGCGGTCACCTGAAAAAAATCAATATCCTTCCATTAGGATCATACATAGCATAAAATTTTAGAAACTGGAGGCTTTTTCCTAAACTATTTCAGAATAAATTTGCACATTTCGTATATTTTTCTTTTGAAAAGGGCATAATGAAGACAGGCAACAGAATACTTATAATTTGGTATGGATTTATAGGAAAATGAATGGAATAATATATCGTACCATGCAAAAGATACAACAAGCTGCCTCTAGAAACAAATTCAGATACAAACAGCTTCTCATCTTTCCTGAAATGATATGCCAATGGTGTCAATATATTCTTGTGGTTTAGGGCACCAAGCCTCCTCATTTCTGCATCAAATGTGTCTTTAGTAATCTGATTCATTTCCCTCAGCCTCTTTACGACGACAGACACTCCATTTGCCATAATTGCCTTGTAAGCTGATCCCAGCCCTCCATTCCCCAGAACCTCAGCCGCAGCCTTCATCAAGTCAGACAATCCAAACACTCCCTTTTCATCATTCACCACCACAAGATCATTCACTGGTTTGCCTCCCTTGCTTGATCCGACTCGCCTAGAATGGTTTCTGTTTCTTGATGTTGAGCTCAGGTTTTTCCTGTCGGTACCTGGAATGTTTACTTGCAGAGCCTCATCAGGATTCTCATTTGTTGGCCGAGTGAGTTTGTCATCTGGTCGCTTGGCCTTAAAAAGGATGGTTAGTGTCAAAAGGATTATTACAATTCCAAGAACAACCCATTTTGCTTGTGAAGATGAGCTGTCATCTTCTGGTGGTGGAGATTGACTATTTGGTGTACCTGGTGGATTCATTACATCACTAGGATCATTTGCGTCGTTTGAGTTTCCCGGACTAGGTGCGGTGCATTTGATTCCTAGTTTTTTACTGCATACACCAGTATTGTTCTTGAAAGCAGTTGCATTGAATTTCAACAAAGGCTCGGGGATTTCACCTTCTAGCTTGTTGTTAGACAAGTCAAGATCAACTAACGATTGTTGGTTTAATTGGGGGATTGGCCCCGAAAAGTGGTTGTTTTCAAGACGTAGTTCCCTGAGAATTGGAAGCTGTGTAACGGACTCGGGAATTTTCCCAGAAAATTCATTATTTGCCAACCAAAGTTTCTTCAAAGATTTCATATTCGCAAAGTAATCAGAAGGAATCTCCCCAGAAAATTTATTACTAGAAATGTAGAAAGCCTTCAGAGCAGCAAGACGATTAAATTCGGGAATTGGACCAGTAAGTGAATTGTTGGCCATGATAATAAATCTAAGCCCGTGTAGCTGTTCCAATGGCTTAGTGTCAATTTTTCCTGCAAGCCCCATGTTAAAAAGAGAAATAGTTCTGACTTGTTTATTTGCACAACTGAGGCCAACCCAACTGGTGGTTCCTTGAGGAGGGCAAGGCGGTGTATCTGGTCTCCAAGAATCAAGAGCCCTTGCATTGATGATTGATGCCTTGAATTGTAAAAGCGCTTCTGATTCGGATATTGAATGAGAGAAAGGAGTAAAGGATAAGACCATAAGAAAGAGGAAAAGATGGTTGCAATGAACAGCGGCCATGTTTTGCTAAAACATCCGTGCCGCTGTTCTTTGGTTAAGATCTCTGAATTTCCTCCCTCTGCAGAGAGTTGTCTTCCTCTATTTTGTTTATTCTTAGGTTCGTTTGACATTGTATTGAAATTTAGTTGAGGGAAGGATTGGTGATGGAGCTACCTGGCAAAATCCAATTCAGAAGAATCTAAGAATAGCTTCAGAATTTTTAGAGGATAATAGTGAAAGAGGGTAATTTTGCATTGACCATATCAACTTCACCAGAGATCATTCCGGATAGCATTTTCCATTATAAAAATACATTTGCACTGCTATGTTTAGAAAATCTTCATTTCCCATTTACACTACCTATGAAAACAATGTTCCTTTGCTTTTATAGGCTTTGCAGAACTGTTTAGAGTCATGCAAGAACACGATTTTCAGTAGGTGTACAGCAGGTCTCGTGATTTAGATTCATAGTTTGTGTAGCTACGCATATATGATGAGTAGATACTTTCTTGACACTGGTATAAAATTCCTAGCTGAGTAGATACTTCAGTCTTTTGCCATTTCCAATAAAACTTACTTTCCCTTGCCTTCAGATCTATTTGTGGGGTTACAAAATCAGTGTTGCGATGTAAAAGCCTGCACAAGAACAATGTATTGACGCGTCAGTTTGAACCCCTTATCCTTCCTATAGATTACGAACTGATCTTATCATGCACCTGGTGAAGTTCTTCTCTAATTTGTTTGTAAATTGGAGTACAACCAAATACTAGGTGCATAAAACCTGGTTCTAATTAAAAAAGTATAAGGAACTGAAACTTGCTTACAGAGAAGATATTGACGTGGCCGGGGTCTGCAATATGTGCTGCCAGGTTTTCAAGGGGACTTTGTCCTGTGTAAATGGCTTGAAAACAAAAACCAAGAAAAGCAAGCATAGCAAGTCTCCCATTTTTTATCTCTTTTGTCCTCAAAACCATCACAGGCTCCGGAGAGCCTCTTCCCCACATCCAAGGATCAAAGAATAAGCCACCGGGGTAACCAACATCAGCCTTTGGATTTTTCTTGTGTGGTAATTTAGGCTCAATGTCAACACACCCTGGATTAATTATATCTGCCCATCTTCGCCCTTCAACCCAGCCCATCAGTGCTAATTGAACCACAAATAAGGTAGTTGGGTCTGCAAAGTACTTGACAGAACCAGCTTCATACCAAGAAAATTTGTCGATGAAGCCTAGGCTTTGAAACCAGTCTGGTATGAGAATGCCAGCAACTGCTAGCATTGCCCATCTGCCATGAATTAGCTCAGCTTGTGCAAACCATTTTAGCAGGTCAGGATCCGAACCTTGAAGAAATTATCATATTTTGTCAGGTAGAGAATGATGCAAAGACATTGCATAATCTGAAGTTGCTAAAGTTGTGCGAGCAACCAAGAACAAGGGCCGAAAAAGAGGGTTTTATACAGTTAAGGAAATTTTCTAATACCCTTGACATAAATTTCAGCATTAAAGTTCAAGTTTCAAATGTTTTCCATTTAGAAAATAACAATATTATCTTTTAGGCTTCAGAAGGCATAGGTAATATCTTGAAGATGCTTTTGATTTACACCGAGTCTATAACTTACTTGAATCAACCAACTTCTTGAAATTGCTTACCTAATCCTAGAGGGTCGAAGCCAAAATCTCCAGGAAGACTACAAAAGTAGAATTATAAGAGAATCGTGTCAGTGTAACACGAATAATTACAATATCGGGTCAGTGCAATACATACAGTTACCTATATAATAAAATCAGAGTTCAAGGTACATAACATAAAAATGTCTAAAGGGTAATACACCTTTTTAACAACTCTAGTACAGACTTGTCATAGCTTGTGATATATTCATTGTAGCAACTAGCAAGTAAATAAGAAAGTTGAGAAAAATGTGGGCTGGCATAAATTCTATGTTCTGCATAACAATCAATTTCAAAGATAAACGAGGCCAAGAAGATAATATTACTGGACTATTTTTAAAATCACAAGAGATGCTCATTATTCTTAATGCATATTAATCGAATCCCGGCAACAGGAAAGGAATTTGAGTAACCTGTAGAGTCACAAAGACCTTCTTTACCTGCCATCAAGCCACTCAGGAGGGGAGGTGCCAGGGAACCAAACAGGCCTATCCGCAGGAAGTGGCTCACAAACACTCGAAACTCCTTTTGTGGCATTCGTACGACTTCTCCCTCCTCTTGCTTCTACTGAAAATCTTACAACTTTTCCTGTAAAACATTTTCTTGGTACTTCCCTGTTTGTTCACCAAACGTAAGCAGCACAAAAGTTAAAAGGATTTATAATATTTGTACATGTTAGACATTACATTACTCAAGTTCATAGCTATGTCACATGTATAAGTTCACAATGAAGAACTGGTTTTTAACCTGATTCGGAGACTGGAAAATGCAGTATTGGAAACAATGGCTGAAGCCATTTTCTTGCAGATTATGAAGGCTGATATCCACAAATACTACACTAGAAGTAATAGTAATATTGGTAGCAGTATTTTGTGGTGGGACTTGAGTTGAGAGGTAATGTTATTAGATATATCTGATGAGCCAATGGCATTTGAATGTCACACGCTTTAGGATATAGTCATTTTTTATTCTCATTCATGCCCATCACTGTATGATACCATCGATTATGGCCCTGTATACCTGTGTCAATTTAGAAAATTAAACTGATAATTTAAGACATCTCATCTCAATTATAAGTTAAATAGCTAATTTATCATTCTATTCGGTAATAAATTTGCACGTGAGTCATCAAATTAAAAAAAAAATAGTTAATTAATGAAGTATCTAAAGATTTGCAAATTTGTTATTCCCATCACTTCGTTAAAAATTCTAACAAAAAATTGACGTCGTACATGAAATTGAGTTTAACTGCTAATTTAACACTCAACTTCATCTCTATTTTTAATCAGGTTATCAACTAATGTCTAATCTTAATATTTAACTTAATTAAATTTAAAAATGAAGATACTTATTTATTTCATATGCTTAGAAAAATATCACATTTTTCAATTCGAAAATTTTCGATATGGATAAATAGTACCAAAATTATAAAATTTTCGAATTATAAATTTTTTGCGAATAGTTTCTTTTTTTTTTTTAATTTTTTTTTTTAAAATATACATAAGAATTCAAAACATATGCTTATGAATAAATACAAGTGAACAAAAATATAAGGATAGTAATTTTTTTTTTGATAATGACGACTTGTACCAAATGTGTAAATTTTTTGAACGTTTATTTTTTCAAATTACTAAAGTTTAATTAAATTTAAATTTGTACATATCAATTCAACCCATATGCTTATAAATCGCAACTCGCAAGTGAACAAATATTTAGATATCACATTCTATTTAATAATGATAATTTTTGTTCAAAGTATAAATTTTTTAATGTTTATTATTTTTTCGAGTGATTATAATTTGATAAGTTTAGAATTAAACATACCACTTATTTCGTATGCTAATAAATCTATAAAAACGAACAAATATTTAAAGATATCAGTGTTATAACGGAAGTAAGAAATATTACAATAAACGTAAAGAAAAAAACACAGATAGGCAAAAGAGAAAAATTTTATTGATCTTGAGGATACAGATTACAGCATACATCTAGGTTATGATTTGGAAAGTGTTGGAAATAATAAGTACTACAGCAACATGGAGGCAGTTATATAATAGATATAGCACTGACAGGCCAAGACCAAAGTTAACAAAACAAAGCATGAAGGTCGAAAGCATGAATATCAGAAACTGATAAATAACCAGGGAGACAGAAACAATACCTGTAGCCATAGCTTAACAGTGTATAAGAACAGGAAAAAACGAAGCAACAGCTGAGTCGTCAGGACTTCGAGAAATCCTGACTGTTCTTGAAGAGTTATTCGCCCCCACTTACTGTGTCAGGTTGTCGGCGAGATACTACTTCCAGGATAAAACAGCCCCGAGGAAGGTGTCCACAGCAACAACAGCGCTCAGCTACGACCAGCACCTCAGTCGCCGGAGAACCAGAAAAACTACAGGGAAAACTGTATGGAGAGGGAGGGCAGAGAGAGTTTTGAGAGAAGTGTGTTTGCAAAATTTTGTGTATACCAACTGAGCTATAAGGGCCACTATTTATAGTGGTTCCTTTCTGTAACTGAAGCAATGAGCATTCAATTTCGTAACTGCAGCACACACATTTATTTTCGTAACAGCTGATCATATTAAAAAAAAATCAAAAACTGACTATTAAAGAATAAAACGTTTTTGATTGAATTTAATAACCTGTAGCTGTTACATATTTTTCATGTTTATCCACATATCAGTTTTAATATTTATTTTAAACATATCCATCAAATCATGTCCAGGTTCATATCAGTTTCTGTTGCTCATCAGAGTTTAGTTTCTGTTGTCCATCAGAGTTTAACTTGTTGTCCATCAGAATTTAACTAGTTGTCCATCAGAGTTTACTGACAAACCAACTCCATCAGAGTTTACTAGTTAAATACTGATAAACCAACTCCATCAGAGTTTACTAGTTAAATACTGATAACCCAACCCAATTTGACAACTGATAACCCAGCCCAATTTGATAAATTAATTCTAATAAAATATTAAATCACATAGATAAAAACTCTCGCCCAGGTCGCCTCGCGTACGCGAGACGCCGAGACATTCGCCCAAATCGCCCTTCGACCCGGTCCGGTGCGGTGCGGTGCGTGGCGAGGCGGGCGGCGGCGCGCGTGTGTGTGTGCGCGCGTGAAGCACACACTAACACCATGCACCATCACACACCTTAGTAGTTGTATACTACTCATGTGTGTAATGCTATATAAAGCCACCAAGTCCCCTTATTCTTTTCTATGTGGGACAAATGAAACATCATTATCACAAGCTTTTTCAAGCTACTACCTTCATCTCAATTTCTCTTATGGATTTAAACAAGAAAATTATTAAACCCATACATGAAAGTTTAAGTTCCCATTGCAAGGAACAACTTCCAATCATTAGAAATTTGAATTAACATCAAGAATATAGTTAATTATATCCTTAAACTATCAATTTTCTAACAATCCCCCACAAATCCATATAGAAATGTAGACAGGTTCTTAACATGACTTGGTTTTTCAGAGTCGGTACCCTTCCGGGTTTGAACCCTCCTAAGTCCCCTACTTCGATGGCTACCGGATTCAGATGGAATTTTTTCACCTTGAATCTTAATCCGTTAAGTGTAACCATTCTCCATAGACGACGACAAGTCAAAGGCTATGGTGCCAATCTACGGCTTTGAGACATTAATGGTCTTGTCTCGATCCTGTTCGTCGAATGCTTCAAGGAATAACCCTTTCCTCTAATTGCGACCTCACAATCACACTCGCTTAGCTGGGCATCTCCGGAGATGTACTGCAACCATCTCGTCAAATGACTTGACCCCATTCAGAGTTCTTAAACTCTTACTATTCAGCAGTTTCAGTACCTTATAGGTTTACAGGGGATAGACTCAGATACTAAGTATCATCTATGTATCAAGGTACTCCCAACTCATCCTTACAGCTTGTTATTACCACATTGAATACACTTCGAGGGATCTCCTCTCATGTGTATTGGGTTCCCACTGTTGATGAGTCGTGATGGGTTGTCAGTCCCATCCCCAACCTCGACTTAAGGACCACTGCAGGTTCTAGTCCTTTAGTCAAAGGATCAGCTATATTTTCCTGAGTTCCAATGAACTCTACAACTATAATCCTATCAGACACTAATCCCCTTATAGACTTAAGTCTAACTTGGATGTGTCTCTTTGTTTTAGCATTGTACTTTTTACTGCTAATCTTGTCGATAGTTGTTCGACTATCACAATGAATAGCAATAGCAGGAAGCGGTCTGCTTACTACAGGTATCACGGACATCAGTCCGTGTAACCATTCAGCCTCCGTCCCAGTGGCATCAAGTGCACACAACTCAACCTCAAAAGTAGACCGAGTTACTATAGTCTGTTTTGTCGACTTCCAGGATATTGCTCCACCCCCTAGGGTGAACACGTATCCAGTCACTCCATTGGAACCAGACTTCTTAGCTATCCAACTTGCATCACTGTACCCTTCAAGTACACCAGGAAATCTCCTATAGTGTAATCCAAGGTACATTGTGCCTTTCAGATATCTAAGCACTCTATCAAGAGCATCCCAATGAGTTCTGTTCGGACAGCTTGTATATCTAGCTAGCTTAGACACAGAATATGATATATCTGGTCTACTACAGTTAGCAAGATACTGCAAGCTTCCAATAATCTGAGAATACCTTAACTAAGACACAGGGACTCCCGAACTATTCTTGACAAGGGCAACTTTAGGATCATAGGGTGTACTAGCGATTCTACATTGTGAATAACCATATTTCTCAAGTATAGATTTCTCTATATAATGAGATTGCGATAGGGTTATTCCATCAGCTGACCGAGTCAGCTTGATACCAAGAATCACGCTAGCTTCACCCATATCCTTCATCTCAAAGTGCCTTTTCAAGAAATCTTTTGTCTCGTTAATAATCTCAATATTGGTTCCAAACAGAAGTATGTCATCCACATATAAGCATAATACGACACATTCACTACCTTTAACTTTTGAGTAGACACACTTATCGCTATCATTACTAACAAAACTGAATGTCACAATCGTTTCATCGAACTTCTTGTGCCAGTCCCTGGGACCTTGTCTTAAGCCATAAATAGATTTGATTAACTTACATACTTTCCTTTCGTTGCCAGATGCAACAAACCCCTCAGGCTGATCCATATAAATCTCTTCTTCAAGTTCACCATGAAGAAAAGCTGTCTTTACATCCATTTGATGGATGATCAGACCATGTACGGAAGCCAATGCTACAAGCATTCAGATTGTTATCATTTTGGCAACAGGAGAGTATGTATCAAAGAAATCAATTCCTTCCATTTGCTTAAAACCCTTAGCCACCAGTCTAGCCTTGTACTTCTCTATTGAGCCATCAGGGTTCAACTTCCTTTTAAAGATCCACTTGCACCCAATAGTAGAACACCCAGGAGGGAGATCAACTAACTCCCATGTTCCGTTAGAAACAATAGAGTCAATTTCACTCTTTACAGCGCCCTTCCAGTGCCTAGACTCCGAGGATTCCATAGCCTGTCGGAAAGTTAAAGGTTCGTCCTCGACATTGTAAGTGATGAAATCACTTCCAAAGTCCTTGACTACCTTTGCACGCTTACTCCTCCTAGGTTCCTCTTCCTCCATAGGAGTAGAGCTACTACCAGGTTCCGCCCCCACATTTGTCATCTTTTCCACATGATCAGGAATAGAACTTGATGTGTGAGTGAGATCTTCCTCAGAAGTACCTTGAGGTATACCAGTCTTCATAGGGTAGACATCCTCAAAGAATGTAGCATCACGAAATTCAACTATCGTGTTAGCCACTATGCCATCTATGTCAGATTTTATTACCAAAAATCTCATAGCTGTAGTGGTTTCAAGATAGCCCACTTCGGACCTAGTTTCTTCCTCTTGTGTTCAGGGACAAGTACCTTTGCAAGGCACCCCCACACTCGAAGATATTTGAGACTAGTCCTCTTAACTTTCAATAACTCATAAGGTGTCTTATCCATGTGTTTCAGAGGGACTCTGTTCAGAATATGGCAAGCCGTATTCAGAGCCTCTCCCCACATGTATTTAGGCAACCCAGAGTTAATAAGCATACTGTTAATCATATCTTTTAACGTTCTGTTCTTTCGCTCAGCGACCCCATTAGACTCAGGTGTGTATGGTGGAGTAACTTCATGAACTATTCCATTGCTTGCGCAAAATTCATTAAAGGAGTTACTTGTATACTCACCACCTCTATCTGATCTCAACCTTTTAAGTACCTTACCAGTTTGTTTCTCAACTTCAGTTTTATAAATCATGAATTTGCTAAGTGCTTCATCCTTATGTCTAAGTAAATAAACATAACAGTATCTACTACTATCATCTATAAAAGTAATGAAGTATCTAAAATGATCCTTAGTTAACATACCACCAAATTCACAAATATCAGTGTGTACTAAATCTAACAAGTCTGAATCCCTAACAACATTATGAAAAGGTTTCCTTATTTGTTTAGCAGACACACATACTTGACATTTAGAATTCTTTTCTATAGTATGTTTTGGAATCATCTCTAAGTTCATCATATTTTTAAGAGCACCAAAATTTAAGTGACCAAGTCTAGCATGCCATAAGTTGGATGATTCTACACAGTTAACAGAATGAGTAATTTCATTAAAGGAAGTGCCCAAAACAGGCTCAACATTTATAACAAATAAACCATTTGACAAGTAACCCTTGCCAAAGAAAGTACCAGTGTGAATAAGAACTACTTTATTACATCTTAAGGAAATTTCAAAACCATTCGTAACTAAACGGCTTCCACTTATTATATTTCTACGCATGTCGGGAACATGATGCACTCTTGTCAGGGATAGAATATGCCCCGAAGGAAACTTCAGGTCCACGTCTCCCACTCCATGAACTTGAGCGGCACTCGCATTCCCCATCGTCACTGTCATGCTATGACTCTGTTGATAAGATACAAACAAACTAATATCAGCACAAATATGCACATTAGCTCCATTATCAATCAACCATTCATTTGACAGATAAGTGGAAAATAGTACAGGGTTGTAGGTCACATACCGGTTTTCGTTGGTTTCAAAAGCCGAAGCCTCACCAACAACCATGTTCACTACAGGCCCACTTGTGGTTCCAAGTACAGCATTCGCTTGCGCTACCACCTCGGTTTTCTTCGCTTTCTTTGTAGGACAGTCCTTACTCCAGTGCCCAACCTGCCCACAAGACCAACATGGTTTGTTTGCCTTTGGTTTCTTGGCCTTATTCTTGTCTATCTTAGGTTTATTAACATTACCCTTCCTTTTCTGTCCTACGGTTACTACATTCACCTTCGAGCTACCGTGTTCAGATGGCATCACATGTCCCTGTTTGGACTTGTGTTGTTCTTGTACCGAGATGTCCAGCATAAGGTTGGTCCAGGTGATCTCTCCTCTCTGTCTTTTCAGGGAGAGAGCGAACTCTTCCCAAGACTTCAGAAGCTTTTCAATCACGCTCATAACCTTGAACTTATCAGGGAGATCCATGCCGGATTCCTTCAAAGCATGCACTATCATCTCGAACTCAAGCACCTGCTCAGTCATGGATTTGTTGTCTACCAGCTTAAATTCAAGGAACCTCGCTACAGAATACTTTTCCAGACCTTGAGAGTCAGTATTGTGAGTGAGGTCCAGCTTCTCCCATAAGATCTTAGCACTATAGGCATCAGATGAATAAACATCAAACAGAGTGTTCGTTAAGGCTGCCAGAATGGCTGCCCTAGCCACCCCATCCTTCTCAGCCCACATTGCATAAGCCTTAACTGTTTCAGCTTTTTCTTGAACCACCACCGGTTTCTCACACTCCACAACAGGCCACAGACCCTTTACAGTTAACCATAATTTCATCCTTTTCTGCCAGCGTGAAAAGCCGACACCACCGTTGAATTTCTCCGGTAAGCCCGTTAGTTCAACGGGTTGTGGGAAACGTTAAGTGGTCCAATCAATGACCCCAGCAGACACATCAGACGTACTACCATCTACAGTAACTCCAGTTTCATTAACCATAATGCTAAATATTATATAACAGGATAACTCTTCAAGAATGTTGGAAATAATAAGTACTACAGCAACATGGAGGCAGTTATATAATAGATATAGCATTGACAGGCCAAGACCAAAGTTAACAAAACAAAGCATGAAGGTCGAAAGCATGCATATCAGAAACTGATAAATAACCAGGGAGACAGAAACAGTACCTATAGCCATAGCTTAACAGTGTATAAGAACAGGAAAAAACGAAGCAACAGCTGAGTCGTCAGGACTTCGAGAAATCCTGACTGTTCTTGAAGAGTTATTCGCCCCCACTTACTGTGTCAGGTTGTCGGCGAGATACTACTTCCAGGATAAAACAGCTCCGAGCAAGGTGTCCACTGCAACAGCAGCGCTCAACTACGACCAGCACCTCAGTCGCCGGAGAACCAGAAAAACTACAGGGAAAACTGTATGGAGAGGGAGGGCAGAGAGAATTTTGAGAGAAGTGTGTTTGCAAAATTTTGTGTATACCAACTGAGCTACAAGGGCCACTATTTATAGTGGTCCCTTTCTGTAACTGAAGCAATGAGCATTCAATTTCGTAACTGCAGCACACACATTTATTTTCGTAACAGCTGATCATATTAAAAAAAAATCAAAAACTGACTATTAAAGAATAAAACGTTTTTGATTGAATTTAATAACCTGTAGCTGTTACAAATTTTTCATGTTTATCCACATATCAGTTTTAATATTTATTTTAAACATATCCATCAAATCATGTCCAGGTTCATATCAGTTTCTGTTGCTCATCAGAGTTTAGTTTCTGTTGTCCATCAGAGTTTAACTTGTTAAATACTGATAACCCAACCCAATTTGACAACTGATAACCCAGCCCAATTTGATAAATTAATTCTAATAAAATATTAAATCACATAGATAAAAACTCTCGCCCAGGTCGCCTCGTGTACGCGAGACGCCGAGACATTCGCCCAAATCGCCCTTCGACCCGACCCGACCCGACCCGACCCGACCCGGTGCGGTGCGGTGCGTGGCGAGGCGGGCGGCGGCGGCGCGTGTGTGTGTGCGTGAAGCACACACTAACACCATGCACCATCACACACCTTAGTAGTTGTATACTACTCATGTGTGTAATGCTATATAAAGCCACCAAGTCCCCTTATTCTTTTCTATGTGGGACAAATGAAACATCATTATCACAAGCTTTTTCAAGCTACTACCTTCATCTCAATTTCTCTTATGGATTTAAACAAGAAAATTATTAAACCCATACATGAAAGTTTAAGTTCCCATTGCAAGGAACAACTTCCAATCATTAGAAATTTGAATTAACATCAAGAATATAGTTAATTATATCCTTAAACTATCAATTTTCTAACAGAGAGTTTATATAGCACTCTCTAGGCGGTTACACCTAGGTTATGACGTAAGGGTTCAAGTTTTAAATCAGCAGATGCACAAATCAAATGACTTACACATGACTGCTCATTTAAAAAATGAATCCAGGGTCTAAACCGTTCAATTGAACAACTCTGAGGATCAAAATAACCAACATAATTATTAAAGCGTTCAATCTCAAAATTTGCAGCCATTTAAACAAATAAATAAGTCACTAAAAATTTGGGGATTTTGAATCAATAAGAACAATTAATTAAAATCCAGAAATTCACACTAAATTACCCTTAATAAAAAAGAACTGATTTAAGATAATAAGTAATTAAAATGACCTGTACTTAGATCACACAAAAAAATGGCAGCAATTCTTTACAATTTAGAAAAAAAAACCGAAAGAAAAGAGAGCTTTGTAAAAACAAGAGCTTAAGAGAAGATTGGGATAAATTTTGCTAAGTTAAAAGATTAGTATATATAGACAGTAGGCTGGTATGACTGTCGGTATGACTCTTTGAGAGTCATACTGAGAGTCATACTCTCACAGTTAACAAAAATCAGTTAATAAAAAATAATAAAACTAATTAACACTGGTATGACTATCAGTATGACTCTTTGAGAGTCATACCGAGAGTCATACTCTCATAGACTCTCTATTTTAAACTAAACTAAACAAAATAAACAAAACTAAATTAAAATAAATAACATAAAAACTCAGTATGACTGTTCAGACAGTCATACCGAGTGTCATACAAGTATAAAAACTGGTATGACCTAGTTTTAACGCAGAATTAATTAAAAATAACTAGGAAATAAAATGAACATAATTTAAAAAATTGACAGAATAAAAACTAAGCAGTAAAACTACATAAAAAATCACAATCAACAAAACAAAAAATGCAATAAATTTACAGAAAAATTAACAACTAAAATGCATCACTTAATGTTTAACTGAAATAGTTTAATTACAATTAAACAAATAAAATGCAACAATATAAATAAAATGTGCAGAATAAAAATAATAAAAATGCAACTAAATTACTAAACACATAAAAATGCACAAAAATAATATAAACCTGCAGAAAAATAATTACAACATTGTACAAAATCCAGAATATAACATGAATAAATCCAAATAAATAAATTTTCAATAAAAATAAATTTCTCTACAATTTTATCATAAATATCTGAGAAAGATATTTTTAGAGAAAATAGATTATTTAAAAATATTTAAATTATCAAACTAAAAAAATTAAACATGGAATGACAATAACAAATGTTTATTAAGAACAAGAGAAAATGTATTTAACTAAGAACAAACACCGGTTAGATATCAATCACTAAGACTGTTTAACATACCTAATTTATCAACTAACCTGGTAAATGTGGATTCATCAAGAGATTTAGTGAATATATCTGCAATTTGTTCTTCTGCGGGTACAAAATGTAATTCCACAGTTCCAGTCATGACATGCTCTCTGATAAAATGATACCTGATGTCAATGTGCTTGGTTCTCGAGTGCTGAACAGGGTTGTTGGAGATTGTTATGGAACTTGTATTGTCACATAAAATTGGAATTTTGTCTAATACAAAGCCATAGTCATTCAATTGATTCCTTATCCATAAGATCTGAGCACAGCAGCTTCCAGCAGCAATATACTCAGCTTCTGCCGTTGAATTGGAAACTGTTTGCTGTTTCTTGCTATACCAGAAAATCAATCTACCTCCTAGGAATGGACAACTCCCAGAGGTACTCTTTCTATATCCAACAAGATTAAAACCAGAATCTTTAGAGTACCAGATACCTAGATTAGGTGTACCCTTAAGATATCTCAAGATTCTTTTAACAGCAACGAGATGCAAATCTCTAGGATCCGTTTGGAACCTTTCACATAAGCATGTAGAAAACATAATATATGGTCTACTTGCAGTAAGATAGAGTAAGGAGCCAATCATACCTCTGTAGCTTGTAACATCTACCGTGATAGAATTATCACAAGCTCCAAGTTTGACCGTTGTAGAAAATGGAGTCCTTGTTGATTTTGAATCCTCCATGTGATATTTCTTGAGGAGTTCTTTGAGATACTTGGATTGACAAATAAATATACCATTTAACCTTTGACTTACTTGTAATCCAAGAAAAAACTTCAGCTCACCCATCATACTCATCTCAAACTTACTCTGCATTAGCTTAGCAAATCTCTTATAGAGATCATCATTAGTAGACCCAAATATGATGTCATCCACATAGACTTGGACTAATATCATATCATTTTTGTGTTTCTTAGAAAAAAGAGTTTTGTCTATGATACCTCTAACAAAACCATTTTCTATAAGAAAACCATAAAGAGTGTCATACCATTTTGAAAGACATATGTATAGGCCTATTTGTAAACATCGAGGATACAACTCAACTTAAACAAGTTTGTAATAAGTAAATAATAATTCAATTGTCACAGGAATCTCAGAAGATCATATCAGTCAAAAGAATGAGATTAAAAGTTGTTAGGTCCTGATAAGTTTGTAGTAGGGGGGTTGAATACAAACTATACCGTTTTATCGAAATTTGTCCTTTGAATAATTTAACAATTAAGAAAAAATTAATGCGGAATATAAATGAAACAGGATTCAAGTTAAATATTAACTATATTAAACTTGAAGGGTGTTGCAAATACAATATGGATTACAAAGTATTTATCTCAAACTAATTAATACAAATTTGGAATAAATTCGACATGAACTTTTCTAATATTTGTAATAAAAAGATCGAATGCTAAAAGCAATGTTCGAGATAAATTCTAGGGATATAAATCCGCTAGATAATCAAAGCAATACAAGTAATCAACTTCTAGTGGTTTGGATTTAACAATACAAACTAGAATTAATTGCTTGAGAAGAAATGAGATCAAATGGCTTCTTCGTTCTTGAGAGAGAAATGTCTGTGTGTTTGATAATGAAGTGTTCTGTTTCTTTTCTGTCCAGCCGAGTTGATATATCACAAATTCATTAGCCTTGTATGACATGTTAATTAAATCATAATGACTTAATTAAATAATCAACACACTTGTATGACCTGAGAAATTATGCTCGGTAGAACCATGCTTCATCAATAGAACCTGCAGAAAGTGTCCGGTATGACCAAGCATACTTCTACCAACTTTCGGTAGAACCTAGGAAAAGTAGTATGACCTTCTGAATGAGTCGGTATGACCTGAGAAATGACTCGGTATGCCCTATCAAATGATTCGGTATGACCTATCAAATGATTCGGTATGACCTGACATTATTCGGCATGACCTCTGTAACTCGGTATGACCTGAGAAATTATTCGGTATGACCTAATAAAATGACTCGGTATGACCTAGCAATTATAAGATCAAGGTCATACTGAGTTAAGATTATTTCTTTTAAATTAAATTAGTTAATTTAAATTCTAAATTAAATTAAGTCTTTTCTAGAATTAAGTTAATAAATATTTAAACAACCAAATTAATTAATTTAATAAATTAATTAATTCTCAGAGAATTAATTTATTAATTAAATTGATTAACAATTTAAAAGAAGATAACTTAAAAACATAGCATTCCTCTATCTTCTGAAAACCACTGAATATAGATGATTTAATTCCACTGATTGATGTCGTCATTCGATGCACTGTCTGGTTCATGAATAACTGACTTCAATGATAATTCTTCATCTTTAAAACATTTAAAGCTGTGGCTTCTTTTCTCTGGCTCTGAATAAACTCTGTATCCTGTACTTCTTCTGTCACCAACTGGAAATCTCTGTCACTGTAGTAAATCCACTTTCTTGAATACTTCACTGAGGCTTGAACAAAAAATTGAACTTCTTTCAATATAGAATAACTTCAAGTCTGTAGATGACTTTAATCTTCAATCTCTTGACTGATAAAACTCCCTGAGATTCATGTGACCTTTAATCTAATATTTACTTATTACATTCTAGTTTAAGTTGAGTAGAATCCTCGAATTAGATATAGGCTATAGCATATGCCTTTCAATCTCCCCATATTTGTTTGTTAGAGAATAACAACCAAATACCTAGAGGATCACTCAACTAAAACCAAGAAAAAGATAAGACTCTTAAGCCTAAGTAAATACTAGAAAGTTCTGGATCAAATATGACATTTACATATTTCACCAGTAAAGATAAATACAAGACAGATGTTCCTCTAGACTGAACATATGATAACATTGAACCTGTCTTGATTTACCTAAGCTCTATACATATAACATTTACAAAACAGAGCTTTCTTTCCTTTACTCCCCTGAAACTCCTCATTTTCCTTTTCTATCTTTTTCAGCTCCCTCTACCTAGCTTCTCCAAACTTCTCTATAAACTTCTCTAGAAACTTCTCCCCCTTAGTTGAGGAATTCTCTACAGATATAACATTTTGAGTTTCTGAAGCCAGTAGGACTTTAGATAGTTGATGGAGTTGATCTTGGGTAGTAAATTTTTCTTCAAAATTTCCTTTAGTAGTCCCAGCTGATTTTTGACAGAGGTG
Source organism: Heracleum sosnowskyi (assembly GCA_030848705.1). Taxonomy (NCBI): domain Eukaryota; kingdom Viridiplantae; phylum Streptophyta; class Magnoliopsida; order Apiales; family Apiaceae; genus Heracleum; species Heracleum sosnowskyi. The sequence goes on along the minus strand of CM061243.1, from coordinate 49,108,793 downwards.
GAAGAAGAAGACCGTTCAACCACTTGTGCTTGCAAAAGTTCTTTATCAGCCTGGGTTTTGAATAGATGTTCCTGTAGATCAGCTATGTGAGCTAACTACATTGCAGTGTATGTGTCTGTGTGTGCACTCACTTGAATTTCTCTTGTAAGTGTATCACTCATCTCACGTGCATGTGTTTCACTCAGTGTTTGACTCGCATCACTCAACATTAGCTGTCTGTTTGCTCCTTTTTGATCAGTACCTGCATTGAAACTCACCTTATCCTCTTCAAGAGAGGTCAGTGGTGGTGCAATGGGAGTTCGCGAATCCCGATCCTCAATCATGTCTATCAAATCACTTGGATTTGAAATCTGAATTGCTTCAGTGATAGACTGACCAAGTTGCCTTCTACTTTCTCCAGATAAATCTGCGAGTGGAAAATCCCTTATGGAGCCAAAGATGTTCACTCTGGGAGGGGAGAAAATGATTCTATTTGATTTGGCAAAGAATCAAATTTTCCCTCAGATGCCTATGAAGGCACTTCTACCGTAACAATGGTAGGCACTGTAACTAGTTGCAGGTGCTCTGCTTTCACTGTGTCCTGAGTTTCATCTAATGAAATTGTCTTCTCCCATTGTGAGTAATGAGAGTGTGCTTGACTCAGTACAACGTGCCATGGCCCTATGGCGAATTTCAATAGATTTATCCTGTTGAGAGAATGTCTCTAGAAACAGTTCATTGGCCATTTCAAAGTCCATATCCTATTGAGAGGATACAAATGGGCTGACAGATACCTCAGTATATGTTGAATTTCTTTATAGGAGGCAGAGATGTGGGATCACTCACTGTTTCAATCAAAATACTTCTTTGTTTAACATTTGATTTCTGTTTAGGCTGAGAGGTCAAGTAATTAAGTTGTAGACTCATTGTTTGGCTCTAAGACCTGGGATAGAGATTGTGGATCTACAATCCCTTGGTCAGCCCTAACAACCACTTGGGTTCAGCAACAGTAAAAGAAGTGGATTGAGAGACAGAAAGTAATACCTGAATTGGATTGGGCACTGAAGTTCCAGCTAAGCAAGAGCTAGATCAGAAATAATATATACAATCTATTTACAAAAACAACAAAGGCAAATAGAAAATAAAAGATAATAAATAATAAAAATAAAATAATATAAAATAAAATAAAATAAAATAAAATACAGAGAAAATATTTACAGGAAACTATTTACATGACTAGAAAAATTCACAGAAAATTCCATAAATCCTAGAAAAATATGCAGAATAATATAGAAGTGCATAAAAATAATATAAACTTGCAGAAAAATTTAAACAACAATATTTACAATCTGAAACTAACTTAAATGATTCTAAATAAATAAATTTTCAATAAAAATAAATTTCTCCATTTAAAAATATGAGAAAAATATTTTTAAAGAAAATAAATTATTCAGAATATTTAAATTAACAAGCTTTATACTCTAAACAAGAATTGGCAAAATATATCATTCAATAACAGCAAGAGAAAATGATTTTGCAAAGAACAAACATGACAGAGATATTGTTAATCACTAAGACTATTCAACATACCCAATTTACCAATTAACTTGGTAAATGTGGATTCGTCAAGAGATTTAGTGAATATGTCTGCAGTCTGTTCTTCTGTCGGTACAAAGTGTAACTCCACAATTCCATTCATGACATGCTCTCTGATAAAATGATACCTGATATCAATGTGCTTCGTTCTTGAGTGCTGCACAGGGTTGTTAGAGATTGTTATGGCACTTGTATTATCACACAAAATGGGAATTTTGTCTAATGCAAAGCCATAGTCCGTTAATTGATTCCTAATCCATAAGATCTGAGCACAACAGCTTCCAGCAGCAATATATTCAGCTTTTGCTGTTGAATTGGAAACTGTTTGTTGTTTCTTGCTATACCAGGAAATCAATCTACCTCCTAGGAATTGACAACTCCCAGAGGTACTCTTTGTATCCACAACACTACCTGCATAATCAGAATCTGTATATCCAACAAGATTAAAACCAGAATCTTTAGGGTACCAGATACCTAGATTAGGTGTACCCTTAAGATATCTCAAGATTCTTTTAACAGCAACGAGATGTACATCTCTAGGGTCCGCTTGGAACCTTGCACACAAGCATGTAGCATACATAATATCTGGTCTACTAGCAGTAAGATAGAGTAAGGAGCCAATCATAGCTCTGTAGCTTGTAACATCTACCTTGATAGAATTGTCAGAAGTTCCAAGTTTGATGGCTGTTGAAGATGGAGTTTTTGCTGATGCTGAATCCTCCATGTGATACTTCTTGAGGAGTTCTTTAAGATACTTGGATTGACAAAGAAATATACCATTTGACCTTTGACTTACTTGCAATCCAAGAAAGAACTTCAGCTCCCCCAGCATACTCATTTCAAACTTACTCTGCATTAGCTCAGCAAATCTCTTACATAGATTATCATTAGTAGACCCAAATATGATGTCATCCACATAGACTTGGACTAATATCATATCACTTTTGTGTTTCTTTGAAAAAAGAGTTTTGTTTATGATACCTCTAACAAAACCATTTTCTAAAAGAAAACCAGAGAGAGTGTCATACCATTTTCTTGGGGCTTGTTTGAGACCATAGATAGCCTTGAAGAGAAAGTACACAAAGTCCAGCAGCTCCTGATTTTCAAAGCCAGGGGCTGTTCCACATAAACTTCTTCATCAAGCTCACCATTCAGGAATGCACTCTTAACATCCATTTGATAGACTTTAAAATTGGAATAAGCTGCAAATGCTAAGAACATCCTGATGGCCTCAAGCCTAGCCACCGGTGCATAGGTTTCATCATAATCAATGCCTTCAGCTTGTGAATACCCTTGTGCAACCAGTCTTGCCTTGTTCCTTGTAACAATGCCATCCTCATCTAGCTTGTTCCTGTATACCCATCTTGTACCAACTACTTTCTTGTTCTTTGGTCTGGGTACCAGCTTCCAGACTTGTTGTTGTTCAAACTGATTGAGTTCATCTTGCATAGCAATCACCCAATCTGGATCAGTCAGTGCTTCCTCAGTTTTCTTTGGTTCCATTTCAGATAGAAACGCTGAATAATGACATTCATTCTGAGTTGCACTTCTAGTTTTAACTCCAACATTTGGATCACCAATGATCAGCTCAAAAGGATGAGCTCTATTTCATATAGTCTGTCTTGGAAGATTTGATCTTGATGATTCGCCTTGAAATTCACTTTGATGTTGTGAGTGACTAGATGATCCTTCATTTTCTCCCCCTGAGTTATTGCTTGATTGCCTTGATGATTCTTCTCCAGTGTTGGTGGTATCTCCATTGTTACCAGTGTTTCCACCACCACCACCATGATCATTATCATCATTGTTATTATCATTACCAGCAATAACTTCAGGTGGGGCTGCATCATCTGAATCTGAGTCTGGCAAGTTATCAAACTTCAGCTTTTCAGATGAGTCTTCTTTTTGGATATTAGGGAACTTAGTGTCATCAAAAGTAACATTGACACTTTCCTTTACTGTGTGACTGCCAACCAAGTAGACTCTGTTAGATCTTCTGGAATAACCAACAAAAATAGCTTCTTGTGCCTTTGCATCAAACTTGCCACGTTTCACATTGTCATCTATAAGCACAAAGCATTTTGCTCCAAATACGTGAAAGTACTTGACAGTTGGTTTCTTGTTGTTCATGATCTCATAAGGAGTCTTCATCAAGTCCTTGTTGATTAAAGTTCGATTCTGAGTATAACAAGCTGTATTCGCTGCTTCAGCCCAAAAGTACGTTGGAAGTTTGGACTCACTTAACATAGTCCTAGCAGCTTCAATCAAAGTACGATTCTTTCTTTCCACTACTCCATTTTGTTGAGGAGTTCTAGGGGCAGAGTACTGTCTTGTTATTCCTTTATCAGCACAAAAGTCATTTAGAATTGCATTCTTGAATTCAGTACCATTATCTGACCTTATGGCTCTAACAGGGAATCTAGAATCCAGCTCAATCAACTTTATATGGTCAATCACCAGGTGTGGGGTCTCATCCTTGGAATGTAGGAATAAAACCCAAGTAAATTTTGAAAAGTCATCAACAATCACAAGTGCATATTGTTTCTTTGACATGGACATCACATTAACTGGACCAAACAAATCCATGTGTAGTAGCTGAAGTGGTTCAGTTATTGATGATGTGTCAGTGCCCTTGTGAGAAGCTTTCTTTGACTTTCCTTTCTGACATGCCTCACACAGTCCTTCCTGTGTAAATTCCATCTGAGGCAAACCTCTAACCAATTCCCTCTTGACTAAAGAGTTCATGGTTTTGAAGTTAAGGTGAGACATCTTCTTGTGCCATAGCCAACTATCATCTGATGAAGCTTTAGCATAAAAACAATTTACTTCATCTTTGGATCCAGAGTTCAGATCAGCTATGAACAAGTCACCTTTCCTTACTCCTTGAAGAGCAGGCTTTCCATTCTTCTTGTGAAGGATCTGACACTTCTCTCTTTCAAAGGAAACAACATATCCTCTGTCACAGAAATGACTGATGCTGAGAAGATTGAACTTCAGACCTTCCACAAATGATACATCTTCAATGATAACATTTCCGTACTTCAAGCAGCCATATCCTTTCGTAATACCCTTGCTGTTATCTCCAAAGGTAACTACTGGGCCATCTTTCACAACCAAATCTGATAGCAGGGCTCTATCTCCGGTCATATGCCTTGAACAACCACTGTCAAGAATCCACATAACATGGTTTACCTGTTTAACTCCCTGCAATATCAGATTGATTAGTCCTTCCTCGGAACCCACACTTGATTGGGTCCGACATACTTAAAGAACTGGCCTTTGTTAGGTAAAACAACATTTTTAACTAAAACTACTTCAACCTCTTTCACAAAAGAGCGTTTCCATTTATAGCCAGCCTTAACACATTTCTGAGTAGGCTTAGGGATAAATGAATCCACTCTAATCTTAGGAGGACTAGTAGTCTTAGCTTTAACATGCTTCTTATTATTAACATGTTGACGTGGAGCAGTCTTATCACTAGATACATGCTTACTATTAAAATAAGCATACATAACATTGAAAGCACAAGACATGCAATTAATCACACCACATGCTTTATGAGAAGAATTAACAGCAGGCATGTTAGTTCTACAGTTGTTTTGATCCAACTTATGGATATATGATTTAGTCTTTTTAGTTGTAGCAACTTTGACTGGAATATCAGATATACATTTTTTGGACTGTGCAACTTCCAAAGCAATATCTTCTTCACGAATCTCCTCAGCAATAATGATAGAGTATTCATTTAGAGGATCTGCCTCGGATTCTTTACAGAAGGGTGTTTCAATACCCTTAAGCACATATGGAATACCTCTTCCTTCAGTACTGACTCTATAAGGGGAATTAATGCCAAGCAATCCAATAGCCTCATTATAACCATAACCTATACTGACATGATTACCAATAGCTTGTTTATTGAGAATCTCTTTAGCCGTCTTACAAGAGTTGTAATAGGCATTAGCTTTAGTCTTAAGCTCACTATTCTCTTTCTTGAGAATGGTTTCTAGTTGAATATAACATTTAACCCTATTCTCAAGAAATGCTATTTTTTCAGTAAGTTCATCCTGATTAACATGCACTAGTTTTAATTCTTTTACCTCCTGTTCAAGAGCTGTGTTCAAAAGAATTATTCTATCATTTTCAGTGCGTGCACAAGAAAGAGTACCACCAAGATGACGAATCATTTCAGTGTCAGTGAACTTTACCTCTGACATGTATGCAGATGAAGTGCTTGCCTCTTTAGCCACTAAAGCAAGGTTCCCAATCTCACCTGCTTCTTCATCACTGTCAGTGTCATCCCAACTCTTACCTTCAGCAACATAGGCTTTCCCAATCTTGTTCTTCTTGCTAGAATCAAATGTGTTTCTTGTCACTTGCTTTGGCTTTCTGCACTCAGTAGCAAAGTGACCCAACTCATTGCAATTGTAGCATCTGATTGTGCTCCTATCCACAGTTCCAGTTTTGTAGCCACCCCTTGTGCTACTTGAAGAGGAAGATCCACCTCTCTGAAATCTGGGCCTAAACTTAAGATTGGGATTCCTCTTGAATCTGAACTTCCCAAACTTCCTGACTATCAAAGCCAAATCCCCATCTTCCAGCTGATCAAGTTCCTCTAAATAATAGAAGTCACCACCAGATTGATCAATGGATGTTAATCCATATTCAACATCAATAACATTCATGTTAGAACTGGAAGGTTGAACAACCTTCACTTCCAGTTTCCGTGGGACTTCAGCAGCCAATGCAGTAGAAGTACTAACTATCCTCCCAGTTCCATATAACTCATCCTGTTGAATCTGCTCCAGCTCATAGGTCTTCAGAACACCATACAGTCTTTCCAAAGCAATCTCTCCCAGATCTCTTGCTTCTCTAATGGCAGATATTCTGTGCTCCAAATGACGTGGAAGTGTAAGTAGGAACTTCTTGTTAATTTCCTTGATAGTGTAGCGCTTCCCATTAAGATTCAGATCATTGATTAATTTGTTGTATCTCTCAAAAACCTCAGAGATACCTTCACCAGGGTTTGATCTGAAATGCTCATATTGAGAGGTGAGAATTTCCAGTTTATTCTCTCTAAATTCCTCTGTCCCCTCATTGATTATCTCTATGGTTTCCCAAATGTGTTTGGCAGTATCACAGTTCAGGACATGATTATGCATGATAGGATCAAGATAATCAACAAGGATCAACTGAAGACAGGCATCCGAGGTCACATCCTCTTTTTCACCAGGAGTGAAATCCTTGGAATCCTTAGGGTACATCCTAGCAGCCCTAGTAACAATCTGATTCTCTATAACTTCTCCCTCAATAATCATAGGGACTTTGGGACCATTCTTCAGCACATCAAAGTATTTAGGATTAGCAACTTTAAGAAATAGGAGCATTTTCTTCTTCCACATAGGATAATGCTCCTTGCTGAACATTGGGATTTTGACTGTACCCACTTTCTGTGTAGTAGACATCTTTGAGATTTTTAGGAATAATAAAAATTTCAGAGTTTAAGAAAAATCTCAAAACAATTGGATCTTTGATTTGTATATCAATCAAAAGGCTCTGATGCCAATTGTTAGGTCCTGATAAGTTTGTAGAAGGGGGGTTGAATACAAACTATACCGTTTTATCGAAATTTGTCCTTTGAATAATTTAACAATTAAGAACAAATTAATGCGGAATATAAATGAAACAGGATTCAAGTTAAATATTAACTATATTAAACTTGAAGGGTGTTGCAAATACAATATGGATTACAAAGTATTTATCTCAAACTAATTAATACAAATTTAGAATAAATTCGACATGAACTTTTATAATATTTGTAATAAAAAGATCGAATGCTAAAAGCAATGTTCGAGATAAATTCTAGGGATATAAATCCGCTAGATAATCAAAGCAATACAAGTAATCAACTTCTAGTGGTTTGGATTTAACAATACAAACTAGAATTAATTGCTTGAGAAGAAATGAGATCAAATGGCTTCTTCGTTCTTGAGAGAGAAATGTCTGTGTGTTTGATAATGAAGTGTTCTGTTTCTTTTCTGTCCAGCCGAGTTGATATATCACAAATTCATTAGCCTTGTATGACCTGTTAATTAAATCATAATGACTTAATTAAATAATCAACACACTTGTATGACCTGAGAAATTATGCTCGGTAGAACCATGCTTCATCAATAGAACCTGCAGAAAGTGTCCGGTATGACCAAGCATACTTCTACCAACTTTCGGTAGAACCTAGGAAAAGTAGTATGACCTTCTGAATGAGTCGGTATGACCTGAGAAATGACTCGGTATGACCTATCAAATGATTCGGTATGACCTATCAAATGATTCGGTATGACCTAACATTATTCAGTATGACCTCTTAAAATTATTCGGTATGACCTCTGTAACTCGGTATGACCTGAGAAATTATTCGGTATGACCTAATAAAATGACTCGGTATGACCTAGTTATGTGTCGGTATGACCTAGCAATTATAAGATCAAGGTCATACTGAGTTAAGATTATTTCTTTTAAATTAAATTAGTTAATTTAAATTCTAAATTAAATTAATTCTTTTCTAGAATTAAGTTAATAAATATTTAAACAACCAAATTAATTAATTTAATAAATTAATTAATTCTCAGAGAATTAATTTATTAATTAAATTGATTAACAATTTAAAAGAAGATAACTTAAAAACATAGCATTCCTCTATCTTCTGAAAACCACTGAATATAGATGATTTAATTCCACTGATTGATGTCGTCATTCGATGCACTGTCTGGTTCATGAATAACTGACTTCAATGATAATTCTTCATCTTTAAAACATTTAAAGCTGTGGCTTCTTTTCTTTGGCTCTGAATAAACTCTGTATCCTGTACTTCTTCTGTCACCAACTGGAAATCTCTGTCACTGTAGTAAATCCACTTTCTTGAATACTTCACCGAGGCTTGAACAATAAATTGAACTTCTTTCAATGTAGAATAACTTCAAGTCTGTAGATGACTTTAATCTTCAATCTCTTGACTGATAAAACTCTCTGAGATTCCTGTGACCTTTAATCTAATATTTACTTATTACATTCTAGTTTAAGTTGAGTAGAATCCTCGAATTAGAAATAGGCTATATCATATGCCTTTCAAAAGTCATCTATAGACTTGAAGTAATTCTACATTGGAAGAAGTTCATTTATTTGATCAAGCCTCAGTGAAGTATTCAAGGAAGTGGATTTATTATAAAGACAGAGATTTCAGAAGTGTGACAACAAGGGTACATGTTACAGTGATTGAAGAAAAGGTTTTAAAGAAAAGGGAATCACGGCTTAAAGTCAGATGAAGAACAGTCATTGAAGTTAGTCACTCATGAACCAAACAGTACATCGAGTGTCAACGTCAGTCAGTGGAAGTTCGTCATTATTTTAAGTGGTTCACAGAACAATTTCTTTTAGCAAGAAATTAGATTTTATTCTCCTTTAATTAACTATATTATTTAATTACTTTATCAAATAAATTAATTCTGAAAGAATTAATTTATTTGATAAAGTAATTAAGTAGGTAATTAAATTAGAATTATTTCTAATACCAGAAAGACTATAAATAGAACTGGTAAGACTATCATTGATAGTCTTACCGATAGTCTTTGTAGTTCTATCTTTAGTCTTTCCGAAAGTCTTGCTAATATTAGAATAGTCTTTCTGAAAGTCGTTTTAGGCTTAAGGATAGTCTTTCTAATATTAATGGTAGTCTTTCTAATTCAATTAGGATAGTCTTTCTGCCTTAATCGTTTGCATGTGCAATTTAGAAAGTTGTATTAAGATAAAGAAAAGATCAAGACAGTATGAAATACTTAACATAACATCTTTAAGAAACTTTCTGTCAAGAACTTGAAAGAAACTGCCGGAGCCTTTTCTGATCTGTAAATCATTTCTAGAAATTTAGTGTTATATTCAAACCACTAGAAATCATTTACTTGTACTACTTTGACTATCAAACGGATCTTTATCCCTAGTCCGTATCTCGAACTATCATTTATCGTTCTATCTTTTTATTACAAAAATAGATAAATTCATGTCGAATTTATTCTAGATTTGTTTTAATTAGTTTGAGATTCAATTTGTAATATGTACAACATTTGTAACACCTTTCAAGTTTAATATAAGTTATATTTAACTTGAATTTTGTTTCATTTAATTCCGCCATAATTTGTTCATCAATTGTTTACTCGTAAAACGAACAAATTCGATAAAACGGTATAGTTTGTATTCAACCCCCCTTCTACAAACTTATCGGGACCTAACAATTGGTATCAGAGGCTTTTTATTGATACATAAATTAAAGATCCAATTTTTGTGATTTTTTTCTAGAACCTTCATATTTTTATTCTTTTTAAAAATCTCAAAAATGTCTACACAGAAAGTTGGAACAGTTAAGATTCCTATGTTCAGTAAGGAGCATTATCCAATGTGAAAGAAGAAGATGCTCATGTTTCTTCAAGTGGCAAATGTTAAATATCTTGGTGTATTGAAGAATGTACCAAAACTTCCTATGATTGTTGAGGAAGAGCAGATTGAGAATAACATTGTTACTCAAGCTGCTAGGATGTACCCCAAGGATCCAAAAGACTACACAACTGATGAAAAAGAGGATGCTTCTCTGGATGCCTGCCTACAGTTAATTCTGGTTGATTGTCTTGATCCAATCATGCATAATCATGTTTTAAATTGTGTTAATGCCAAACACATTTGGGATATGATTGAGACAATCAATGAAGGGACTGAGGAAGTTAGAGAGAATAAGATGGAAATTCTCACCTTTTCATATGAACACTTCAGATCAAACCCTGGTGAAGGTATCTCTGATGTTTTTGAGAGATATAACAAATTGATTAATGATCTGAATCTCCATGGAAAGCACTACACAATCAAGGAGATAAATAAGAAGTTTCTTCTAACACTTTCATCTCATCTGGAGCACAGAATATCAGCCATTAGAGAAGCAAGGGATCTAAGTGAGATTTCTTTGGAAAGACTCTATGGTGTTCTGAAAACTTATGAGCTGGAACAGATTCAGAAGAAAGAAATATATGGAACAGGGAAAATAGTCAGTACTTTTACTGCACTGGTGGCAGAAGTCCCACAACAACTGGAAGTGAAGGCTGTTCAACCTTCCAGTTCTGACATGGATGTTACTGTAGCTGAATATGGATTAACATCCACAAGTCAATCTGGTGGTGACTTCTATTCCATGGAAGCGCTTGAACAGCTGGAGGACGAGTCTATGGCAATGATAGTGAAGAAGTTTGGGAACTTCAGATTCAGAAGGAACCCTAATATTAAGTTCAAGTCCAGGTTCCAGAGAGGTAGCTCTTCTTCCTCAAATAGCACAAGGGGTGGCTATAAAACTGGAACAGTGGACAGAAGTACAATCAGATGCTATAATTGTAATGAGTTGGGACACTTTGATTCTGAATGCAAAAAGCCAAAGCAAGTGAGGAGGAACTCATATGATTCTAGCAAGAAGAACAAGATTGGGAAAACTTATCTTGCCGAAGGAAAAAGTTGGGATGATACGGATAGTGATGAAGAAGATGGTGAAGTTGGAAATTTAGCACTTATGGCTAAAGAAGGCATGTTAGATATAATTGCTGATGTTTGTTTATCAGTGTTTAAAGTAACATGAAACTATCAGAGTTTGGCTGGAGAACTAGTCAGAGTTTAGCTGGAGGACCAGTCAGAGTTTTTTAAAGTCTGACAGTCAGAGTTTGCTTAGTAGTCGGTGCAAGTCAATGAACATTCTAGAAGCGATATTCTTTGAAGATGGAAAGAAGCAAAGAGATATCGAGATGGCTAAGGAAACGGAACAGAAGACAGAAGCAATTCTTAATTGATTCTGATTGTATAGCTAATTTATAGGAATATCAATTAATGATTGTATGTAGCTATGTACTATATAAACACAGATAGGTTAACCCTAAAAGGGATGCGAATACGTGAATTATCATTCTTGTAACCTATCAGCTCTCTGTGATATTTTACATCACTGAGAGAGGAGTTTTTAATTCCATTCAGTTTATTGTTCATAAACAGTGTTCTTATTGTTATTCTCATACCTATACTTGATTATATATTGTGTATTCAGACTAACAATTGGTATCAGAGCCAAGGCTGTTTAATATATACAGTTTTTGATCCAAACACAAGTTATAATCATGACTGAAAATACCCAGGCAGGTTCTAATGCTCAGAAGGTTCAACCAACTTCTGTAAGTCGATATGAGACAATCAGGGTTCCAATTCTAAGACCAGTGGAATATCCAATATGGAAGGTGAAGATGACCATGTTTCTGGAAGCCACGGATCCAGAATATCTTGATAGAATCAATGATGGTCCTCATATGCCAACAAAACTGTCTCCAGTTGTTGCTGGTCAAGAACAAAAGAGCGTTCCAAAAGAAAAGAAAGATTTGACTCCTGAAGACATCTCATCAATTGCAAAGGATGCAAAGGTTAGACATCTTCTCCATAGTGCTTTAGATAATGTTATGTCTAACATAGTTATTGGCTGCAAAACTGCCAAAGAGATTTGGGATGCTTTAGAAGTCAGATGTCAAGGAACAAGTACTATAAAGAAGAACAGGAAGACTATTCTTACACAGGAGTATGAACACTTTGATTCGAGACCTGATGAAACTTTGACTGAGACATATGACAGATTCTGCAAACTGTTGAATGATTTATCTCTTGTTGATAAAGAATATGAACTTGAAGAGTCGAATCTCAAATTCCTTCTATCTCTACCTGAAAGATGGGATTTGAAGGCAACGACAATAAGAGATAATTATGATCTTGCATAAACAGATCTCGATGAAATCTATGGCTTGCTTAAAACTCATGAACTTGAGATATAACAAAGAAACAAAAGATCTGGAAAGAAGATAAAATCTGGTGCTCTCAAAGTTGAAGGAAAACCTCTTAAGAAAGAAACATCAAAGAAGAAAGCTAAGGGAAAGGCTTTAGTCATAAAATCTGAAAGTGAGTCATCAAACTCTGATGATGACTCAAACACTGATGAATCTTCTGAATCCGAGGATGATGAAGAACAAATGATGCAAATGGCTGCTTTAATGGCGAAGACTTTCAAGAAGATGGGTTTCACGAACTTCAAGAAAGGAAAGAGATTCTCAAGGAGAGATTCAAACTCTGAAGGGAAGAATTTCAGAAAGTCTGACAGAAGAGATATCAAATCTGGGAAGAAAGACAAGTCTGAAATCCAGTGCTACAAGTGTAAAGAGATGGGTCACTATGCTCCAGAGTGCAAGAAAGGAAAATCTAAAAAAGCACTCATCACTAAAGGAAAAGACTGGGCAGACACTTCAGATTCAGATGAGGATGTCAACTATGCTCTCATGGCAACTGTTCAAGATGAAGCTGATTCATCTGAAAACAAGGTACCTCTAACAACTTATGCTTATGATATTGATAATATATCTGAATTAAGAATTTATCTTAAAAGCATACATTTTAGTTATAGGGATCAGACTTTAGAAAATGAGAGAATTAAATCTGAGAATCTTAAGCTTAAAGAGAGAAATAAATTTCTTGAAGAAGAACTTGTTAACATGCAACAAGTTCAAAAGGAAAGAGATGATGCTGTTTATGTTGAACAGCAGTTGCTTAAGAAATTTAGGCAATTAGAATCTGATTTGGAAAAAGAAAGAAAGGTAATTAAAACCTGGACAAACTCTGGTAAGGACACACATCAGGTGTTTCAAACAGACTCAGTAGGGTTAGGTTACTGTGAGAAAGATGAACTTAGGTTTAAAGATAAGGTTAAAGTTAGAACACATCTTCCACCTATGAAATTTGTTCCTGAATCCAGTAAACTAAACTCTGTACTTGAAAAAGAAACAGTTAAGGAAGAACCAGTAAAAACTTGTGTTAAACAGGTTAATGTTGGTTTAATGACAGAGAAACAAATCAAGTACAATCTGAAAGAGGTAAAGTCTGTTGAGAAACAGAAAGTGTCCAGGAAGAATAGAAATGGAAAAGTAGGCATTAATAAAAGCCATAATCATTTGCCTATTTCTGATGCTCCTAGAAAAACATGTCATAATTGTGGTAGTACTAACCATCTTGCAAGCTTCTGCAGAAAGAACAAAGACATTAATTCTTTACCCTCCATGTTTGGAGTTAAGAATGATTATGTTAGGGTTAGACCACAAACTTTATGCACTCACTGTGGGAGTACTTGGCATTCTATTTATACTTGTAAGAATTATCATGCCATTTATCACAACTATTATGAGTTGAAGCCAAATTTGAAATGGGTTAAAGTTGATTCTGCAAGTGTAAACTCTGATACTGTTAGCTTAAACTCTGTTGATAAGAATTCCGCTGCAAAAGCTAACAATGTTAAGAAAGCCAAAGGATCCAAGCAAGTCTGGATCCTTAGATCTAACTCTTTGTAATTGTTTGTGATTGCAGGGCATAAGGGAAAGTACCCTAGTCTTGGACAGTGGATGTTCAGGACACATGACTGGAAATAAAGCCCTGCTATCAGATTATGAGGAGAAAGCTGGCCCAAAAGTTTCCTATGGAGATGGCAACATAGGACGTACTATGGGATATGGCAATATCAATCTTGGAAGTGTCATCATTACCAATGTAGCTCTAGTCCCAGGACTTAAGCATGACTTGCTATCTGTGACAGAGGTTACCATGCAGATTTTCAACCTGAATACTGTGAGGTTATCAGCAAATCTACAAGGAAAGTTGTTCTAGTTGGACACAGACGGAATAATATCTATGAAGCAAGTTTGGTAACAAACTCTGAAGGAAAAGCTGTGTGTCTGTCTGCAAAAATGTCTAATGAAGAGAGTTGGAAATGGCATAAGAAGCTCTCTCATCTAAACTTGAACAACATCAATGAGCTAATTCGAAAAGATCTTGTAAGGGGACTTCCAAATTCAATACTCAGCTTAGATGGTCTGTGTGATTCTTGTCAGAAGGCCAAGCAAAGGAAGTCATCTTTCAAGAGTAAATCTGAATCTTCAGTTGTGGAGCCTTATCATCTTCTTCATGTTGATCAATTTGGTCCAGTAAATGTAATGTCACTAGACAAAAAGAAATATGCTCTAGTCATTGTTGATGAGTATACTAGATACAATTGGGTGTACTTTCTAGTAAAGAAGGATGAAACTGCCTTAATTCTGATGGAACATGTGAAGCTGCTGGACAAAGGATCACAGTTTAAAGTGAGAATTATCAGGAGTGATAATGGTACTGAATTTAGAAATGCAACAATGGAAGAATTTTTCAAAGAAAGAGGAGTGAAGCAAGAATTTTCTGCACCAGGGACTCCACAGCAGAATGGAGTGGTTGAAAGAAAGAACAGAACTTTAATCGAAGCTGCCAGAACAATGCTTGATGAAGCAAAATTGCCAACTTATTTCTGGGCAAAAGCTGTTCAAACTGCTTGTTTTACTCAAAATGCAACACTGATCAACAGGCATGGGAAAACACCATATGAGATGGCGAAGAATAAGAAACCAAACCTGAAATATTTTCATATTTTTGGGTGCAAATGCTTTGTGTTGAAAACTCATCCTGAGCAGTTGACCAAGTTTGATTTAAAAGCTGATGAAGGAATTTTTGTTGGATATCCACTATCATCTAAAGCATTCAGAGTTTATAATCTGAGAACTAAAGTGATCATGGAATCTATACATGTGTCATTTGATGACAAGAAAATAACTGGAATTGAAGATGAAGAAAATCATGATCAACTACGCTTTGAAGATAAAGATCTAAACTCTGATGATGTAAACTCTGACGAAGCAAATCCAACAAACTCTGATGTAGCATACTCTGATCCTCTACTGGTAAACACTGATGGGGAGCATGAAGATACTTTAGCAACATCTCAAAATGATGACTCACATTCAGAAAGTGAGTCAGCTGAAGAATCTAATACAAACTCTGAAAGTTCAAACACTGAGCCGTCCAATTCAGGGGGAGCCTCAGAGAATGCAGATGGTCAACAAGAAAATCAGGAAAGCATGGATCAAGGGGGAGAATCCAATAATGATGAAAGAAGCCACTTACCTACAGCAAGAAGGTGGACTCAGGCTCATACACCTGATCTGATAATTGGAAATCCAGATGCAAGTGTGAAAACAAGAAGTGCCACAGCAAATGAATGTTTGTTTCATGCATTCATATCTCAAACAGAGCCTAAGAAAGTGGATGAATCTCTTCAAGATGCTAACTGGATAACAGCAATGCAGGAAGAATTGAATGAGTTTGAAAGAAATGAAGTATGGACACTTGTACCAAGACCAAAGAACAGGTATGTTGTTGGTACAAAGTGGGTTTTCAGAAACAAGACTGACAGTGAGGGAGTAATAACAAGGAATAAAGCTAGACTTGTGGCAAAAGGATATTCACAACAGGAAGGAATTGACTATGATGAAACTTTTGCTCCAGTTGCAAGATTGGAAGCCATAAGAATTTTTCTAGCATATGCTGCTCACAAGAAGTTTAAAGTCTTTCAGATGGATGTGAAGAGTGCTTTTCTCAATGGGAAACTTGAAGAAGAAGTGTTTGTTGAACAACCACCAGGGTTTGTGGACCCCAAGCATCCAGATTATGTCTATAGGCTTGACAAAGCACTTTATGGACTAAAGCAGGCACCTAGAGCATGGTATGAAACTCTGGATCAATTTCTTTTAGAAAGTGGGTTCACTAGAGGTACAATTGATAAAACCTTGTTCTATTTCAATACTGGTAATGATTTTCTCTTAGTTCAAATCTATGTGGATGACATAATTTTTGGGTCTACTAATGACAAACTCTGTAAGAAATTTGCCAAGATTATGCAGTCCAGGTATCAAATGAGCATGATGGGAGAGCTTAGTTATTTTCTAGGCTTGCAAGTAAAGCAAACAGATGATGGGATTTTTATCAATCAAGCAAAATATACCAGAAATCTTCTCAAGAAATTTGGTATGCTTGATAGTTCATCTGCAACTACTCCTATGGCAACTGCAAAAAAGTTAGACAAAGACACAGGAACTTCAGTAGATATGACAAACTACAGAGGCATGATAGGGTCTCTTCTTTATCTGACTGCAAGTAGACCAGACATCATGTATGCAACCTGTCTTTGTGCAAGATTTCAGGCAGATCCCAGAGAGCCTCATCTAACAGCTGTGAAGAGAATTTTCAAATATCTCAAAGGAACCATAACCTTGGGTTTGTGGTATCCTAGAGAATCAGAGTTTAAGTTAATTGGTTACTCTGATGCAGATTTTGCAGGCTGTAAGATTGACAGAAAGAGTACTAGTGGAAGTTGTCAATTTTTAGGTGACAGATTAGTTTCTTGGTACAGCAAGAAACAGAAATCAATTTCCACATCCACAGCAGAAGCAGAGTATATTGCTGCTGGTAGCTGTTGTGCACAGATTCTGTGGATGAAGAATCAATTTCTGGATTATGGGTTAAGGTACTCTAAAATACCTATTTTCTGTGATAATCAAAGTGCTATTGCTATGACAGGTAACCCAGTACAACATTCCATGACCAAGCACATCAGCATAAGGTATCACTTTATCAGGGAACATGTGGAGGAAAGAGATATTGAGCTTCACTTTGTGTCTACAGAACAACAGCTTGCAGATATCTTCACCAAGCCTTTGAGTGAAGCTACATTTACAAGACTGGTAAATGAACTTGGAATGATCTCTGGTTTTGACTAGAGATACTGGTTAGACTCAAACTTTACTCATCTGTGATAATTTTCTCATGTTTCTATGCATATGTTAACTGTCATGCAAATCATGTTGTTAAACTCTGGAAGCATACTCTGATGTTATACTCTGATTGTGGTATTGTCTGAAACATAAAGACCGATGAAGAAACTAGTATGAAGCATGATTCTCAGTAAGTAATCATGAATCTTTCTGAGTTATATATGATCTAATCTCAAATGTATGCAGAAACTTTACACAGCATGATACTGTCTCTATATTTATAACATCTCTTAGTTTATTGATCCTATACACTGAGTCTGTATTAGCTGTTTGCACTTTCTCTCATAAATCATAAACGTTAAATGATGTAAGTCTAAACTCTGATAAATAGTTACTGCTAATTCACCCACCCCTAAGCAAAAGATGCAAAAATATGCACAAATTCCTTTGAGATCATGTTGTGCCTAGGAAGACCCAAGAACTTATTGTATGAAATAAGGGCTAAAATTTAAAATTTTTGGTGACTAGTTCCAACCACTGATTACTGGAAAAAGAATAAAAAAAAAGAAAAAAAAAGGAGGGGGGTGAAAACAAATAAATACATCTAAAGGTATAGAGTTTAGATGATATCAGATTTTGTTTTACATATGAGAGTTTGGACAACCAGTTTTTACTGATTTATTTTGCGGATTTTATGCACTTTGAGATGCTCACAATATTTATATTCAGTAAACTCTTCTATTCACACATAAATATTCACAACTGTGCATTTTGAGAAAAGAGATTATTAATGAAGGAGGAGAATTGATAAAAACTGATGAACTGTGTACTCTACGCCGAGGTAATTTATTTTTAATCTCTGATGATTAAAATAAATAAGGGTGTTTCAGACATTTCATAATTATTGAGGAACATTATTTTTGGAAAATAGAGAGTATGATTGATAACGGTTTGTTGAGTTTTTGAAAATGAAGAAAGGTGTCTAGAAAATAGCAGTAATTAGTACCTTTTACTGCGCATGCGTGTTGGAAACAACCACGATTTACTGCTGTCAGTTAATACGTATGTGCCAACTGTCCCACTCACACATTATTCGAGTAAGCCTGCTGTGTGTTTTAATGATTAAAACTCTTCAGTTTTAATTCATATTTAATCATTATACACACAACGTTCAAATCTTTTACAGACTTACTCTATTCACAGCACAGTTTCACTTACACATATTCACAAACACTTTTCTGCATCACTTTTTCAAACACTTTCTCGAAGCATAAAGTCTGATTTATTTCAAATATTCTAATGGCAACTACCATGTTTCAGTCTTTTGGTCTCGATTTTGTTCCTAACAACTATGCAGCACCACTATCTACTGAGAACGTCCCAGAGGCGTTTCACTTGTTTCAGAATTTCCTCGCTCAATCAGATATTGGGCAAGCTCTAGTGGAACCAACAAGGTTATCTGGTACTCAAATCAAAGCCTTCTGGGAAACAGGCGTATATGATGATGGAAGTGAATCAGGCACTCCTTCAATTATTTTTGAATTTGCTGACCAAGAGTATGTGGTCACTCCAACCACTGTTAGAGATGCTCTTGGGTGTGAAGATTACAATGCGTTCACCATTTCTGTTGGTGATTCTGATCTTCAGCGTATGATGAGGGAGATTGGTTACTCTGGGCCTTTGGAAAGGACAGGTAATCTGAAGGAACCGTTCTTGAGGAAGGAGTGGAGTTTCTTCTTCGATTGTATTACAAGGGCGTTCGGAAAGAAGTGTACAAATTGGGATGCTATTCCAATCGACAGTCTACAAATTGGGTATTCTCTTCTCTATGGTGCTCATTTTGATTTTGCTAGACTTGTTTTGAATAACATAGGTGAAAAGATGACAGAAAATAGGAATGTAGTTTATTTTGCTCGTTTATGTCAATCAATCTTTTCCTTTTGTGTTGATGGGGTTGAGATAGCTGAGGACGATGTAATTCCCTCATTTAGATTGCATAAGAGAATATTTTTTGATCTCACAAATAAGGATATCAAGAAAGGGAATGTTGGTGACTTGATGCTTCCTGCTTCAGTCCAACAGTTTTTAAACCCTCAACCACAACCACAAGCACAACCAGAACCTGACCAGCCTTTAAACTCTGAACCTCTTCCATCTACATCTCAAAAACCAAAGACTGGGGGTAGGATTAAGCATAGAGCATTTAAGGCTGTCCTAGCTACTAAACCTCTAAACACTGATGATATTCCAGTATCTGTTGGTACTTCAAGGAGAAAGAAGAGGGCAAACAAACCTGTTTCTGTTGCAAATGTGCCTTCTGATGAAACTGAATCTGCTAATGCTAAGAAAAGGAAGCTTGTTGCTGCGTATCTGTTTGGTGGATTGGTTCCTGATTCTACAAATGTTGAAACAGAGGTTGTGATTGAAGATCATTCTGAAAATGCTACTGCGCCTGAAGAAGCCAGAGCAAACACTGATAATAATGATGTTGTTAATGATGATTTTCTTGAACCCATCTTGGAGATGGATATTGAAGATGAAATTGAAGCACATCCCTCTGCTACTCTAGAAGAGTATGGTAGTCTTAATGCAACAGAGGATGTGGCAGCTGATCAACCCACAGTCATACTTGATGAGTCCTTAGCTACTCATACAGAGATTCTCTCTGTTAATCACCAGGTAATTGAAAAAGGTGAAGAGGTTGATCAGACAGCAAAGGTGTTAGGCTCAAGACATGTCTGAATACCACTATTAACAAGCCTACACTATGTGACTATGTCACATTACATGACCTAGTGAGTTCTATCACTGGGATATAGTATAGGTCTCTATATGTACTTGTCTTGTTCTCATGAACATAAGCTTGATCATGTATGCTCAAAGTTATAATGAGCTTAGCAAAGTTTCTTGCATCTAGATTGTATATAGGCCATTGAATAATTGTCCTGGTAGAAGTTCAGAAGTGTTCATGCAACAGGATAGAAATGAATAAGGCCATGAAGAAATAAGTTGCAGAAATTTGTCTAAGGCATTATATAGCAAAGTCAGAAGAAAGCTATGTCGTGAAGTCACCAATATCTATGTCGTGAAGTGCTACATCGCACAGTCCATTTTGTACTATGTCGAGAAGTCCTCAAGACTCATGTCGTGAAGTGTTGAAGTCAGCAAAGTCAAAGAAGCCTAGATCGTGAAGTCCTCAGAAGCCCTATGTCGCATAGTCGTCAAATGACTTATGTCGTATAGTCGTCAAATGACTTATGTCGCATAGTCGTCAAATGACTTATGTCGCATAGTCGTCAAATGACTTATGTTGCATAGTCGTCAAATGACTTATGTCGCATAGTCGCCAGAAGCCCCATGTCGCATAGTCATCTTATGGCCTATGTCACAAAGTCTTCAAAGGCTATATCGCGTAGTCCTCACAAGGGAGATCGCGAAGTCAGGAATGAAGTGGAGTTCACGATATCAACACTTAGCCGTTTATAACAAGACAAATCAAGGTACAGAACCAAGAATCAAAAGAGACAAATACTGAAGCATTTGTTCTGGCAAGGTAGTCCAAAGAACAGATGGCAAATCTACAGCTAAACTTGGAGAGAAAGATAAGAGACAAGCAGCTACAGAAACGGGAAAGACTCCGAAAAGCAGGTGGTCCTTCCTGACACAGTGAACTTCTTATGACAGGACAAGTTGGACTTTCAGAAGGGGTAGCTGTGTAATATTGTGTGTACCTAGTTTGTATAGGTGAATATATATATTGTGCACACACCACTGTAAGCTGTAAGAGAGATACACATAGTTTTTAATCTCAAGCTCTTTTCTCTATAAGCAAGCAAGTACAAACTATTCTTGTTTAGAAGCCAGAAATTCGATTGTGAATTTCTTGGAAAGCTGTAGTATTTAATTTGCTTATACAAAGTAGATTAAAGTGATTGTGCGTGTTGTTTACTTTCTGCATATTACATAGCATAATCATATACAGTTTACATTTAGTTTCAAGAACGCGAAAATTCATCAAACTATCCATTCACCCCCCCTCTGTCTAGTTTCTAGGTGATATTCATTCCTAACAAGTGGTATCAGAGCGAAGGCTGTTAACGTACAAACAAGAAAAGATCAAGAATGAGTTCACAGAAACTGAGCAGTATCAAGATTCCTCCCTTTAACAAGGAGCACTATAGTTTATGGAAAAAGAAGATGTTGCTTTTCATCAAAGCTTCTAACCCCATGTATTTAGATATTCTAAAGCATGGTCCCTTTATTCCAATGATCGAGATTGGTGAAACAACCAATGACACTGAGATAGTACCAGCAAAACATGTGCCCAAAGACCCCTCAAAATACACTGATCCTGAAAAGGAGAAAGTAGCACTGGATGGACATCTTCAACTCATCATTTGTGAATCTATGGACTTCAACATGTATGGCACTGTTGCTCACTGTACTAGTGCCAAGAAGATGTGGGATCTTATAGAAGTGCTCTGTGAAGGAACTACTAAAGTAAGAAAGAACAAGAAGCAGATTCTTGTCTCACAATATGAAGCCTTCATGGCTCAGCCAAAAGAGGGAATCACAGAAGTGTTTGAGAGATTCAATAAGCTGATAAACGAGCTCAAACTCTATGACAAACACTATGAGACAGAAGAGCTCAATATGAAGTTCTTACTAACTCTTCCAGATCACTTGGAACCAAGAATCTCTTCACTTAAAGAAAGAGATCTAACAAAGATTGGTTTTGATGTGTTGTATGGTGTTTTGAAGACATATGAGTTAGAGCTGTTTCAAAAGAGATCTATTCAAGCAAAGCAAGGATTAGTGGCCAATACCTCTTGTGCCCTTATTGCTGACAATCTAGGTCAAAGAATGGATTCTCTAAAAATCAGTCAAGTCAAGATTGAGGAACTGGAAAGTGATGACACTGGTGATGAAACTCAGGTTGTGTATGATTTACCTGAAGAGGATGAGTTCTATAGCATAGATGAACTGGACAAGATGGAAAACAAATCTTTTGCTTATATGGCTAGGAGATACCCTAACATCAGGTTTAAGAGGAAGCAACCATTCAAGTCTAGATTCAATAGTGGAAATGCTGTTGGTTCAGGTAGCTCAAACTCTTTCAACAAAGGAAAAGGGATTGCTGGTGCAGTTAAAGGAGGATACAAATCTGGGAGTGTGGATAGGTCCAAAATAAGATGATATAACTGCAATGAACTTGGGCATTTTGCCACTGAGTGCAAAAAGCCTAAACAGGTCAAGAAGGACAAAGCATACTTAGAGCTTGAAGCTAAGTATGAGGCTCTACTCAAGAAACAACAGGGTAAAGCTTTTATTGCTGAGGGAAAATGCTGGGATGACTCTGATGAAGAAGAAGAACAAGAGTACTCAAATTATGCCTTGATGGCATTTTCTGATGATGGTGATTCTAGTCAGGTACCTATTCTTACTTCTCTTGATATGACTCCCATTCAATATAAGCAAACTGTTGAAGATATGAGTACTGAGATGTTTAATATTCATACTAGCATGTTAGCAGCAAATGAAGAAATTGATAGACTAACTGCTAGAAATCTTGAGCTTACAGAAAAGAATGAGGAACTTGAGTTAATGGTTGTGAACCTTGATGGTTTGAAAAAGGAGGTTGAGTATCTTAAAAACAAAGTGATTTGTGCTGAACAAATAGAGAAAGCTCTTAGGGAACAAATTGCTGAGACTGAATTGAAACTAAGAAGCTTTAAGAACTCCTCTGAACTTATTCAAACCTATCACAAGGAACACACCGAAGATAGCAAGGTTGGAGTTGGTTTTGATTATGAGAATGATAAAGGAAGGAAGAAGGCAAAGGGCAAAGGAAAAGAATCTTTTACAAACAAAAATGCCCCAACCATTCTATCTAGTGTTGAACAGCCCATCTTCAAAAAGAGTGTTGTTGAGTTTGATGAAGAACTATTGATCATCAAACAACAACTTCTTGAAGAAGATGAGGCTGCTAAAGACACTTCTTCCTCTCCTGAATCTGTCAGTCAGAAAGAAACCAAAGACAATCTTGTCAAGAGTCCCAAAGCAAAGAAAGAAGTTGTTAAGAAAAAGAAACAAAACAGAAATGGTAAGGTAGGTGTCAACAAGGGTAACAACTATGCTTATGTGCCAAATGTTCCCAGGAAACAATGTCAGAAATGTCTATCTGTTAATCATTTGACTCATAAGTGTAACAAACAAGTGAATGTTGAAGTTGATAACCTAAGTAACCATTCTGCTAGCATAAACTCTAGTCATGATTCCTTCTGTGGTAAGCCTAATTGCATGACATGCTATGTGACTGTGATTGCTAACTGTTTATCTCTAAAGCATAAACTTGATTCTGCATAATCTAGTGAATCACACACACACATGCACACTCACAGGACAGGATCCCAATCAGGATTGAGAGGGTGAACACTTCATGTGAGCCTAAGAGTGTGAACTCCAAAGCCACAAACAATATGAAGTTTCCTACTGTGATGAATGCAACTTATGACAGAAGAATCGTTAACAAAAATGTTTCTAAATCAACTAGACCCTACCATGTGTGGGTACCAAAAACAACTTAGTTACCTTGTGAATGCAGGGCAACATGAATAAAAGAGTCATATGGATCTTGGACAGTGGATGCTCAAGTCACATGACTGGTGATATAACCCTGCTATCACATTTTGAGGAAAAGGCTGGCCCATCAGTAACCTTTGGAAATGACAACATTGGTTATACAATGGGATATGGCAGTATAAAATCTGGAAATGTCATTATTGAAGATGTAGCATTTGTTGAAGGACTGAAGCATAATCTCTTGAGCATTGGACAATTTACAAACAGGGGTTTCAAAGTGGAATTTGATGAAGATCATTGTTCAATCTCAAAAAGAGAAAGTGGTGAAGTTGTTCTAACTGGTGTGAAGAAAGGAAGCCTGTTTGTAGCTGATCTCAAGGCTGCAGACAAGGGAGAAATTTGTTGTTTCTACACTAAAGCCACAAATGAGGAATTCTGGCTATGGCACAAGAAACTGTCTCACTTGAATGTTCAGGCAATGAACTCTCTAATCAAGAGAGAACTCATCAGGGATTTGCCTACCTTGGAGTTTGTGCAAGATGGAGCATGTGAAGCTTGTCAGCAAGGAAAGATTAAAAGATCTAGTCACAAGAACAAGTTGCTCAATACAAACTCAAAACCTCTGCAGCTAATTCACATGGATTTATTTGGTCCTGTAAATGTAATGTCCCTTTCCAAAAAGAAATATGCTCTAGTGATGGTTGATGATTATTCAAGATACACTTGGGTGGAATTCCTATTCTCCAAAGATGAAGCACCTCAAGTCATAATAGAGCATATCAAGAGAGTTGATAGAGAAGCACAAAGCACTGGTTCCTCTGTAGTTGCTTTGAGAAGTGATAATGGAACTGAGTTCAGAAATTCAACATTGTATGAGTTTTGTAAAGATAAAGGAATTTCTCAACAATTCTCAGCTCCTAGAACACCTCAACAAAATGGAGTAGTTGAGAGAAAGAATAGAACTCTCATTGAAGCTGCAAGGACAATGTTATTGGATGCAAAGCTACCTACTAGCTTTTGGGCTGATGCTGTTAACACAGCATGCTATGTGCAAAATAGAACATTGATCAATAAGAAGTCTGGCAAAACTCCTTACTCATTAATGACTGGAAAAAGAGCATCCTTCAAGTATCTGCATGTTTTTGGAAGCAAGTGTTTTGTGATGAAAGATACCTCTGAGCATGTTGGAAAATTTGATGCAAAGGCATTTGAAGGTATCTTTATTGGATACTCTCTGGAAAGGAAAGCATACAGAGTGTTTGTACCTGAGCAACACAAAGTCATGGAAAGCATGGATGTTACCTTTGATGCCAAGAAAACTCCTGGACTTAAAACAAGTGATCAAGACAGTGTGCCATTAATATTTGAGAATCAAGGTTATCTTGAGGATTCTGAAAGTGAAGATGAACCACCTGTTCAAACTGTTCTAGAAAATGAAATTCTTGAAGTTGACAATCTTCTTCAAACACCTGTGCAAGGGTTCACAAACACAGGGGGAGAAGAAGAGAATGCAACTGTCAACCAAAATGAGCTTGGAACAGATCAAGGAAATGAACAGGGGCACACAAGGAAATGGGACAGAGCCCACACTAGGGATCAAATCATTGGAGATCCTAGTGAGGGAGTTAGAACAAGAAGGGCGACTATGAATACATGTCTGCACAGCTGCTTTCTGTCACAAGAGGAACCTAAAGTAGTTGAAGAAGCTTTGAAGATTTCTGATTGGATTGTTGCCATGCAAGAAGAATTGAATCAATTTGAGAAAAACAAAGTATGGGAGCTAGTGCCACCCCCTGAAGGAAAGAATGTTATTGACACCAAATGGGTGTTCAGAAACAAGATGGATGAAGAAGGAGTGGTAATAAGAAACAAAGCAAGGCTGGCTGCCAAAGGATACTGTCAGCAAGAAGGCATTGATTATGATGAGACATTTGCACCTGTAGCTAGACTGGAAGCCATCAGAATCTTCCTTGCTTTTGCAGCTCACTCAAATTTCAAGGTGTATCAAATAGATGTGAAAAGTGCATTTCTCAATGGTGATCTTGTTGAAGAAGTTTATGTATCTTAACCACCTGGCTTTGAAAATGAAAACTTCCCAGACTTTGTGTACAGAATGCTTAAGGCACTCTATGGACTCAAACAGGCACCAAGAGCCTGGTATGAGACTCTATCTCAATTCCTTCTTGAGCATCAATTTACCAGGGGTACAATTGACAAAACCCTATTCTTCAAGAAGCATGGAAATGATATCATTCTTGTTCAAATCTATGTGGATGATATCATCTTTGGCTCTTCAAATGAAAAACTCTGTGAAAGGTTCTCTAAGTTGATGCAAAGCAAATATGAGATGAGTATGATGGGAGAATTAACCTACTTTCTAGGTTTGCAAGTACATCAAAGGGAGGATGGCATCTTCATAAACCAATCAAAGTATGTCAAAGATCTTTTGAAGAAATATGGTTTAGAAGACTCATCCCCTGCAAAAACTCCCATGTCCACTGCAATCAAGCTTGATGAAGACAAGAAAGGCAAAAGAGTAGACATCAAGGTTTACAGAGGCATGGTTGGATCATTATTCTATCTCACTGCTAGCAAGCCTGATATCATGTTTGCCACATGCCTTTGTGCAAGGTTCCAGTCTGATCCCAAGGAATCTCACATGATGGCTATAAAAAGGATTTTCAAATATCTGAAAGGGACTCCTAGTCTTGGGCTATGGTATCCAAAGGGAACTGGGTTCAACCTGGTTGGTTACACAGACTCTGATTATGCTGGATGCAGAATTGACAGGAAGAGCACCTCTGGAAGCTGCCAATTCTTAGGCCAAAGGTTAGTGTCCTAGTTCAGTAAGAAACAACAGTCCACAGCTACATCCACAGCTGAGGCTGAATATATTGCTGCTGGAAGTTGCTGTGCTCAATTGCTTTGGATTAGAAATCAACTCATGGATTATGGACTAGTGTTGGAACACATTCCTCTGATGTATGATAATACTAGTGCAATATCCATAGTTGCCAACCCTGTTAATCATTCTACTACAAAGCACATTGAGATCAGGTACCATTTTATTAGGGAAAATGCTGCAAATGGTACCATAGAAGTCTCTTATGTTCCAACTGAGAAACAATTAGCTGACATATTTACTAAACCTCTGAATGAAGCTGTCTTCAACAGACTGGTGAGTGAAATTGGAATGCTCAATCCTTCATTTAGTTGTTCTAAGTAAGTATGCTAGTTAATTGCTACCGCAGTAAATTTTCACTGTGTTTAAATGCTCTATTTATTTGGAGTGAAAATTAGCTGAGATATGATTTATAAATATTTCAGTATTTTACTGCATATTTTTTTAAAATCATATTTGGTGGTGAAGTTGTGAGCTTTTGAGACATCTCGATATAGATGATTTTCAGAGTTCACGACATAGTTCAAATCAAACAGACTTATATCGCAAACTGTTGAGATTGTGAGACTTCGCGATATAGTTCATTTCACGAGTTTGCGACATAGTTCATTTTTGACTTCGCGACTTAGAATAACCATATCGACAAGTCTCCACATTTGACAGAATTTTGATTTAAATTAATTTTATTTCAAAATCTGATAAAAGTCTGACAAATTGCTTGAAATTCCAAAAAGAGAGTTTTAGACAGGGTATTTATACTATATCGCAAAGTCTCCCCAAATCTTTTCACCTTTAAGACTTTGCGACATAGCTCATTTTTAGACTATGCGATATACTTTGCAAGACTTTGCGGTACAGGCTATTTTTAACTTCACGACATACAATTAGTCTGTACATATTCATAACTCCATATCGCAGTGTCTCTATCATATAAATACTCTTTTCTAACCGTTCACAACTTTTCACCTTGTCTATTGCTCTCAAACTCTCAAACCTAAGCACAAATTCTCTACTCTCTTCTTCACTCTCTCTTTTGAAATGGCACCCAAATCTCAAACAGTATCATCCTCAATTCCTTTAACCATTCCCAAAGAAACAAGTCTACTCTCAATTCCCTCAGAGGCGGAGGCAAATCCCAGGTACAAGTGCTTTGTACGGTTCTTAAACACCTCATACCTCCGCCAAGCCTTGACCCTGAACCCCACTCTGTATGTCGATGTGTTGGAAGGGTTCTGGAGAACAGCCTTGGTTGCAACAATGGCGAGGGACGATGGAACCTCATTTCAGGAAGTGAATTGCACAATTGGGGGCAAGCACTTCCAGTTTGGCGAAAAAGAGATTAATGAAGCCCTGGGATTCAAGGTTGAGGGTCATGCTGATGAAGCTAATGATGATGAAATGGTTGCTTTTATGGACCTCATCAAGTATGCAGATAAGGTTGACATGGCTAAGTTGAACAAGAAGCATGTCAGGAGGGAGTGGTCGTTTGTTTTTGATACACTCCAAAAGGTGTTCTTATGCAGGAAGACAGGATGGGACCAAATAAGTCACATTGCTGTGAAGCTGGCCTACTCCCTAGCCTACAATCAGGAGATCAATGTTGGAGCAATCATCCTCAAGGAATTGGCTCAGAGGTTAGGGAGAACAGTTCGTGGTAGATATAACGACTCGGAAAAATGATTGTACAATATTAATATTTAATAATATTTGAGTTTTATGATTTGTGATTATTGTGTGAAAGGTGGATATTTGAAAATGTGATAATTAGATGTTTACTTGGTGAAGGGTATGGATTAAAATAATTGTGTATGCTTTTAAATGCATTTTACATGAATTTCTTATTAAAAATTAGTTCTTTTGACCTTCCGGGAATTTTATAAAATCAACGGAGACTATTTTTATTATGAAATCTTT
Source organism: Heracleum sosnowskyi (assembly GCA_030848705.1). NCBI lineage: Eukaryota > Viridiplantae > Streptophyta > Magnoliopsida > Apiales > Apiaceae > Heracleum > Heracleum sosnowskyi. Next base: position 49,080,089 of record CM061243.1, on the reverse strand, counting down.
TTCACAACCTTTAGTGTATATTCTAGTATTTTCTAAAATTAGTGGAGGAATTTATTCTTGGCTTTAAGGATTTAAATTTGATTTTATGAGTTAAGTGTCATTTAAGTGATCAAAACTTTGAAAATTCATATTTAATTCAATTTTGATCACAAAAATATTTTAAAAATATGGGTGAGCTTGTAAATTCGTATTCTTTATTTTAAAAATAAAAGTTTGATTTTTAGACATTACCTTCAGTTTATTTCGAATTATAGAAAAGCATTTATGTTGGTTTTGTTTATTAGAAAATCAGATTTTTAATTATGAAATTACTATTTTGCCCCTGGGCTTATAAAACCCAGCACTCAGTTCTTTTCCCCTCTTCTTCACTCCCGACTCAACTCTCATCTCTCTCTTTTCTCTCATCTCTCTCTCGGCTATCACTCTCTCTCTCGATTTTCTTGTAAAATCTCTCTCACTCTCAACTATATTGATGATTATGATTATACATACATATATATATATATGTGTAATCGTGTGTGTATGTGTATGCCGTGTGTATTGTGTGTACCGATTGTTGCATGCAAGGGGTTTCGGAAATTTTGATTTGATTCAAACCCAAAAGCTTGCTTGTGATGATTTTTGTGATTAGTTGGTTGATTAATATTACTTATTGGTGAGGTTGTGAAGGAAACCCGGATTTTCATATTTTCCGGGCACCTCCAACCATTGCCGCCGTCGGCGATGAGCTCCGGCGAGCCGACGGGGACGATGATGATGCTTTTGAGTCCGATTATTGTGTTAATACCTATATTTAGTTCGATTTTGAGTTGCATGTGAAGAAATCAAAATGCATGTTCAAAATTTGATTTTTCCCCTTTTTAGAATTCGGTTTTGGAAATTTGTTTATGATGTTGTTTAATTGTTAACTTCGGTTTATAATGGATGCATGTTGATTTATTGGGTTAAGTTTGGTTAGTATGAAGTTTTGATAATTAAAAGTATAGATTTGGGAATTGTAGTGAAATTCCAAGTAATGGAATTGTTAACTTGTTTATTTGATAAATGCATGTATAAGTTTAGTGATTCTTGAGAACATGAGTTCTAGTTGTAATATTGGATGGTTAGTTGTGAATGAGTTTGTGTTTGGAATGATTTATAAAGAAAAACATCATGCTGAAATTTTCCAGAAAAACTGCCTGTTCTGTTTTGCTAAATTTCGAAATGTGGCTGCCTGTTTTAGACAGAGGTCTTTGGATGTCAATGTTCTAAATTGAATCTAGTTTGTGCATGTGCTAACTTTGTGTCGATAGGATTTACGGATAAAAAGTTATGTATGTTTTACTAAAAGTTGCGCAGCAGAGATTTTTCTGTGTGTAGTGCCTACTTTATACAGTTCGTTTTTATACTAAATAAAGTGTTCTGAAGTTGAAACTTTTATACTAAGTTGGTTTTGTAATCAGGAAGTAGCCTGTCAAATTTGGTAATTGTTTGATTATATTTGGATTTATGAAAAATGTTTTGGTAAAGTATGCGCAGTTGATTTTTCTGCTTGTTGAGATGAAACATTGTTATAAAAAGTGTTAAGGATATGGTTGGCTTGATCAAATTGATTTAAGGGATACCAAATGTGGTATGATTTGAAAGGTATATTATTATATGTATATATGTATAAGGAACATGTTATGTGTATTTAAATGACGATGTGAGTTTATACGGATGATTGTCTATTACGTGGTTATAATTGTTTTATGGTATAACTATTATATGTTTACGCGCTAGGATGCGTTTGGGTAGTTTAGAATAAAGGATTGACATCTTAGAGAGGGAATTCTAAGATAGATTATATTCTTTTGTAGAGACCAAGGAAGTGGAACTTAGAGAGTTCAAGGAAGTGGAACTTAGGGACAAGGGAAAGACTAAGGTGGAAAACCAGTGATTGCTCATTACCCTTTATCTACTTAAGGCAAGTAATACAAACTTGCTTTCGTATTTCGATTCCATTGTTTCATTTTGACACATATGAATTATTATCTTGCCTTGATATACCTTTAATTTCTGAAAACACTTATTGTTCATTGATAACCCTTACCTTTGTTCATATATACCATGTTGAATTATATACCATGCTTTGTTTAGTTCTTTATCCCAAAACCTTTATACCCTGATCATATACATGAATTGAAACCTGATGACCTATAATTCCATAACCTGAATTTGATCATATACTTATTCAAACCCTTTTATACCTGAAAGTGAATACACCTATACCTCATTTTAGTACATTTCCAGAACATACCCAATGATAAATATTTCTTATATTCCACTAATAGAAATCCAGATTGTTTTGATTGAACTTATCTGATTTCCAAAGGACTTCTTTATATCTGAAGATGTTTTAAAAAGGAATAAAGTTTGAACTCATTTAAATTCTGATTTATGGTTTCCACGGATTCCTAAGATTGGAGGCGTAAGAGGCCGAGTAACGCCGGTCCAGCACTTTTTAATTATAATAAATGGACTAGGGATGGACTAGTCTAAAGGCCAATGTGTTGCCTAATGGGACCCAATTCAAGGACCAGAGGGACTGTGTGTCCGGTATGGGGACTTTACGTGGCTGATCACCCGTATTGTCCGGTGCGTTGTGAAAAATCTCCAAAATTAATTATTGTTTTCTTGAAACGGATATCTTGATAATGAAATTGGTTTACCCTTTGAAATTGCATATTTATGCCATTGTTCCGATAATTCCTTATTATGGATTCTGCTTAAACCATGCTATATATATTGATATTGGAAACTGTTTTGAAATTGTATATTCAATTCATTGATTCTGATAATCCCTTGATACGGACTTTGCTATACCCATGTCATACATATTGATATTGAAACTGTTTCCCAGTGGATAACTGTATGGTCATATTATTATTACTTGCTGGGCATTTGGCTCATTCTTTTCCCTATTCTAACCCACAGTGAAACGAGAAGATGGTACGTACATTTCAGACAGCTAGGAAGTCTTCCTATAGGGTTGTTTTTGGGATGCCAGCTCAGGTAGGTGATGGCCATATCTAGAAGGTGTTTTGTAACAGAGAACGTAGAACTCTTAAGACTTTGTTGTAATAACTTTTGAGACTTATGTATTAATGAATTAGATAGTGGATGCTTGTTTCACACCATCAACTGTTAAAGATCCAGGGTAGAGTTGGGGTCAAGTCTGCATGCTTTTATTATATTGTTTATGGGTTTAATATGTATAGAGGTGGTAGTGACTCCCCGATCATGACCCCAGATCGGGAGGGCGTCACAGGTTGGTATCAAAGCTGTCAGTTTTTGGTCACTGAAACAAGCCAGGATTAGGATCCCTATTAATAAAGGTGATTAAGATAGTTATGTAAGGAGTAAGAATCTGTTAGGATATTAGATGGATAAATGCTAAGTAGCAACGGTAGGCGTAAGTACTTTCCCTTAAGTTGAGTTTTAGGATTAAGATAACCTGTTATTATATAAGTATCTATATCTATATTGTTATCGCAGGAGATGGACGTTGTCGGTGGAGACACACCCCCTCACCCATCTATCACATTATCTGACCCAGTGGAGATAGGTAGTCCTAGTGTTCAGTCCGTTGAGACACCATTTGCACCTGTACCTGTTCAGACTACTATCCCTTGGAGAGCAGCATCTGTTGATTCTCGAGTTTCAGTCATGGGAGATCCTGCACCTATTTTCCTTCATGCACATGTAGACCTTGCTAGAGACCTAGAGACCCTTTCCGGACAGAATGCCGAGCTTCAGGCCCTTGTAGACCAGATGTCTGGTGAGGCAGACCGTCGCGTTGCTGTTACCGAGGCGGAGTGACAGGATAGGATTCGTACTGTAGAGGAGTCAGCACGAAAGCGCCTAGCTAAGGGACCAGTCACTGTTGATGCTTTAGAGGAGGCCAGGAGAGTGACTAGGATTGTTAGCTGGATGCTGTGTGAGCTGAGAGCTGTTCGTGGAGGACGAGACTAGCTATGGTTGGATTCTGAGAGTGGGACATCTGTTAGAGCCCATTGGTTTTAGTATTGATCATTTGCACGTTTGACTACTCGCTATTAGGATATTTTCCCTTTTTCCTAGTAGACATTATTATATTATCTGCTTTGACATTGACTCTGTTTTGATTTTTGGGGTGATCATGTACCCTATCATCTATTGTACCTGACTTTTATCCTTACATTATGCACGTACTTTTCTTATACCTTGCTTCAAACTGTTACCCCTTTTATTGTTAACCTGTTCCTATAATACCTATATTTACCCTGTTTACCCTGTTACGGAGACGAGCAAATTATCTAACAATATGGCTAAAAGTTTTAAATTTTCCTTATGTTACATACAGTTTTATAAACGTTTTCAAAAAGAGTTTACATTGTGGTATATATATGCATATTGTTTCATAAATTGCTTATCTCTTATCAGAAAAATGCCACCAAAGAAAAAGACCACTGTTTCTACTCAACAAACAACTGATACCGAGGCCCAGAACCCGGTAGACCCAACAATAACTCAGATACTTCAATTACTTCAGCAACAAACTGCTGCCTTGACTCAACAACAACAACAACAACAACAAAATGTTCAACCTTTGACAACTTTTAAGTCATTTCAAGCTGTCCACCCACCTGAATTCAAAGGTACTCTAAACCCTGTTGAGGCGAAATCATGGTTAATCGACATTGAGAAAGCGTTTGCATTAGTTAAGGTTGGAGAAGATCAGAAAACTGAGTTTGCTAGTTACTATCTGAAGGCAGAAGCTAATTTTTGGTGGGAATCAGTGAAGTTAGGAGAAGGAGGGATTACTTGGCAAAGATTTACGGAACTATTTCAGGAGAAGTATTTACCAAGGTACCTACAAGATCAGTTAGAAGTTCAGTTCTTAGAGTTAAAACAAGAAGGGATGAGTGTGGCGGAATACGAAGCCAAATTTACTGAATTGGCAAGATTTGCACCTAGATACGTAGGAGATGATGTCAGTAAGGCTAGAAAGTTTCAACACGGATTAAAGCCATGGTTAAGGAGTAGAGTTGCAGCTTTTGAGTTGAGAAATTATACTGCGGTAGTACAAAAAGCGATGATCATTGAGGGCGAAAGCGAATTAGTTCAAAAGGAGAAATTTGGAAAGAAACGAAAGTTTGGAGGATCGGAAAGAAGCCAAAGTGATGAAGGACAAGGAAGTTCTCAGAATAGGAAAAGGTTTGGAAATCAATCAGGAGGAGATAGGAATTTTCAGAAACAGAGGAGTGGATTTGGAAGTTCAGACAAGAAACCTCAAGGAGGAAAGCCACCAACTATCACGGGAAAGCCGTCTATACCAGAGTGCAAGACGTGTGGTAAAAGACATTCAGGAATCTGTAACAAGTTGAATATCACCTGTTTTAAATGCAACAAGAAGGGACACTATGCTGATGGATGTCCAAGTTCAAAACCAGGAGGACTAACATGTTTCAAGTGTGGAAAAGCGGGACATTTTGCGCGGGAATGTAAGGAACCGGTCCAGTCTGCTAATGTACTGAGACTCACTGCACCACCAACACGGTCACAGTCATATCAACCTCGAGCAAGAACTTTTAATATGTCAATCAATGAAGCGGTTCAGGACAGAGATGTAGTAGCAGGTACGCTTCCTGTGAATTCTGTTAAAGCTAAAGTGTTAATTGATTCTGGAGCAACTAGATCTTTTATATCTGAAAGATTCCTTGATAAATTGAAATGTGAGATACAACCATTGGAAAGGACGTTAGTAATAGAAGTGGCTAACCAGGATAGAGTTCCCGTAGACCAAGTGTGTCCTAATTGTAAAATCGAGATCGGTGGATATCTTTTTCATGCGGATTTGATACCGTTCAAAATGGGAGAATTCGATGTTATCCTAGGAATGGATTGGTTAGTAGATTGCGATGCGCAGATTGAATGTAGGAAAAAGCAAGTAAGATTGCGTGTGGACGAAGATCAAGAAGTGGTGTTTCAAGGTCAAAGACAAACTAGGAAATTCTTAACGTTTATGCAAACGACACGACTACTGCGACAAGGTTGCGAAGCTTATTTGGCTCATGTTGTAGATGTGGAGAAACAAGTGTTGAAGATGGAGGAGATACCAGTTGTAAATGAGTTCCCTGAAGTTTTTCCTGACGAATTACCCGGACTACCTCCAGATCGAGAAGTAGAATTTACGATTGATTTGGCACCTGGAACGGAACCAGTGTCAAAGGCACCTTACAGAATGGCACCGGCAGAAATGAAGGAATTGGCTACGCAGCTACAAGATCTTTTGGATAAAGGAGTTATAAGGCCTAGTATATCGCCGTGGGGAGCGCCAGTTTTATTTGTCAAGAAGAAAGACGGAAGTATGAGATTGTGTATAGACTATCGAGAACTTAACAGGTTGACGGTAAAGAATAAGTACCCGTTACCGCGAATCGATGATTTATTTGATCAACTCAAAGGAGCAGCCTATTTTTCAAAGATTGATTTAAGATCTGGATATCATCAACTGAAGATCAAACCTGGAGACGTTTCGAAAACTGCTTTTCGCACGAGATATGGACATTACGAATTTTTAGTGATGCCATTTGGATTAACTAATGCCCCGGCTGTGTTTATGGATTTGATGAACCGAGTTTTTCGAACGTATTTGGATAAGTTTGTGATTGTATTTATTGATGACATCTTGATATATTCAAAGTCTCCGGAAGATCACGCGGAACATCTAAGGATCACATTGGAAATCTTGAGGAAGGAAAAGTTATATGCGAAGTTTTCTAAGTGTGAATTCTGGTTGGAAGAAGTACAATTTCTTGGACACGTCATTAGTCGAGAAGGAGTGAGAGTAGACCCTGCCAAGATTGAAGCTGTGGTTAATTGGGAAAGACCAAGGACCCCTACTGAAGTGAGAAGTTTTCTCGGATTAGCTGGATATTACCGGAGATTTGTTCAAAATTTTTCAAAGATAGCTACGCCGTTAACTGCACTGACGCGGAAGAATGAGAAGTTTGTTTGGACTGAGAAATGTGAAGAAAGTTTCCAAGAGCTGAAAGGAAGATTAGTGACAGCACCAGTGTTAGTCTTACCAGATGATCAAGGAAATTTCGTTATCTACAGTGATGCTTCACACAAAGGATTAGGATGTGTTTTAATGCAACGTGGAAAAGTGATCGCGTATGCTTCACGACAACTCAAACCGCACGAACGAAAGTACCCAACTCACGATTTGGAATTAGTAGCTATTGTGTTCGCACTGAAAATTTGGAGACATTATCTATACGGAGAAAAGTGTGAAATCTACACGGATCATAAGAGCTTAAAGTATATATTCACTCAGAAGGAATTGAACATGAGGCAACGGAGATGGTTGGAACTAATCAAGGACTATGATTGTAGTATTAACTATCACCCGGGAAAAGCGAATGTTGTGGCGGATGCGTTAAGTCGAAAGGAGAGATTGAATTTGTTCACAATACCTAAGGAATTGCTTCAAGAATTTGAGAAGTTGAAACTAGAAGTTTATGATTCGGAAGTTACCAACGAAGTTCTCAACGCTATGACGTTTCAACCGGAACTGTTGGAAAAGATACGGAGATGTCAGGAGGAGGTTATGAACCAAGAGATGAACACATTGACTGGTGAAGAGATCTGCACCCAAAAGGATGACCAAGGAGTTTTGAGATTTTCTACAAGGATATGGATTCCAAATGTGACAGAATTGAAGAATGAAATCTTGCGGGAAGCCCATAGTTCACAGTACTCAATTCACCCTGGTAGCACGAAGATGTATCGAGATTTGAAGGAACATTTCTGGTGGCCTGATATGAAAAGAGAAATTGCTGAATGGATAAGTAGGTGTTATACCTGTCAACGAGTCAAAGCCGAACATCAGAAGCCGAGCGGACTATTGCAGCCATTGGATATTCCGGAATGGAAATGGGAACATCTTGCCATGGATTTTATTGTTGGACCGTCTGACCAAGTCTGCACATTTTCTCCCGATCAATGAAAGATTTTCACTGGATAGGTTAGTACATCTATATCTGAAGGAAGTTGTGACACGCCACGGAGTTCCAGTAACCATTGTGTCGGATCGTGATCCAAGGTTTAACTCCCGATTTTGGAGACAATTTCAAGAATGTCTGGGTACCAAGCTTAAGATGAGTACCGCTTATCATCCACAAACTGATGGCCAGAGTGAACGAACAATTCAAACCATTGAAGACATGCTTAGAGCTTGTGCGCTGGATTTTAAAGGAAGTTGGGACGAGCATTTACCATTGGTAGAGTTTTCGTACAACAACATCTATCACGCGAGTATTGGAATGCCACCGTATGAAGCTTTGTATGGAAGGAAATGTAGATCGCCTGTATATTGGGAAGAAGTTGGAGAACGAAAAGTTTTAGGACCCGAACTAGTACAACAAACGAAGGAAAAGATTGAAATCATTCGGAAAAGGCTAGTTACGGCGCAAGACAGACAACGGAAGTACGCTGACCAAGACAGGAAGGATCTGAATTTTGAAGAAGGAGATCAAGTGTTGCTAAAAGTGTCGCCATGGAAAGGAGTTATAAGATTTGGCAAGAAAGGGAAACTTAGCCCGAGATATGTAGGACCGTTTGAGATACTGAGGCGTATCGGGAAAGTTGCTTATGAGTTAGCGTTACCACCGCACATGGAGCATATTCATAACGTTTTTCATGTTTCGATGCTTAAGAGATTTAATCCTGATGCAAATCACGTGATCGAATATGAACCTTTTGAAATTCAACCTGATTTGTCATATGTAGAACAACCTGTAGAAATTCAGGATCATATGGATAGAAAATTAAGGAATAAGAGTGTTAAGCTAGTTAAGGTTTTGTGGAGGAATCCTAAAGTTGAAGAATCGACTTGGGAACTTGAGAGCGAGATGCTTGAAAAGTATCCGCACCTATTTTCATAAGGTTAGATTCTGGGGACAGAATCTTTTTAAGGGGGGAAGGTTATAACGACTCGGAAAAATGATTGTACAATATTAATATTTAATAATATTTGAGTTTTATGATTTGTGATTATTGTGTGAAAGGTGGATATTTGAAAATGTGATAATTAGATGTTTACTTGGTGAAGGGTATGGATTAAAATAATTGTGTATGCTTTTAAATGCATTTTACATGAATTTCTTATTAAAAATTAGTTCTTTTGACCTTCCGGGAATTTTATAAAATCAACGGAGACTATTTTTATTATGAAATCTTTTTCACAACCTTTAGTGTATATTCTAGTATTTTCTAAAATTAGTGGAGGAATTTATTCTTGGCTTTAAGGATTTAAATTTGATTTTATGAGTTAAGTGTCATTTAAGTGATCAAAACTTTGAAAATTCATATTTAATTCAATTTTGATCACAAAAATATTTTAAAAATATGGGTGAGCTTGTAAATTCGTATTCTTTATTTTAAAAATAAAAGTTTGATTTTTAGACATTACCTTCAGTTTATTTCGAATTATAGAAAAGCATTTATGTTGGTTTTGTTTATTAGAAAATCAGATTTTTAATTATGAAATTACTATTTTGCCCCTGGGCTTATAAAACCCAGCACTCAGTTCTTTTCCCCTCTTCTTCACTCCCGACTCAACTCTCATCTCTCTCTTTTCTCTCTTCTCTCTCTCGGCTATCACTCTCTCTCTCGATTTTCTTGTAAAATCTCTCTCACTCTCAACTATATTGATGATTATGATTATACATACATATATATATATATGTGTAATCGTGTGTGTATGTGTATGCCGTGTGTATTGTGTGTACCGATTGTTGCATGCAAGGGGTTTCGGAAATTTTGATTTGATTCAAACCCAAAAGCTTGCTTGTGATGATTTTTGTGATTAGTTGGTTGATTAATATTACTTATTGGTGAGGTTGTGAAGGAAACCCGGATTTTCATATTTTCCGGGCACCTCCAACCATTGCCGCCGTCGGCGATGAGCTCCGGCGAGCCGACGGGGACGATGATGATGCTTTTGAGTCCGATTATTGTGTTAATACCTATATTTAGTTCGATTTTGAGTTGCATGTGAAGAAATCAAAATGCATGTTCAAAATTTGATTTTTCCCCTTTTTAGAATTCGGTTTTGGAAATTTGTTTATGATGTTGTTTAATTGTTAACTTCGGTTTATAATGGATGCATGTTGATTTATTGGGTTAAGTTTGGTTAGTATGAAGTTTTGATAATTAAAAGTATAGATTTGGGAATTGTAGTGAAATTCCAAGTAATGGAATTGTTAACTTGTTTATTTGATAAATGCATGTATAAGTTTAGTGATTCTTGAGAACATGAGTTCTAGTTGTAATATTGGATGGTTAGTTGTGAATGAGTTTGTGTTTGGAATGATTTATAAAGAAAAACATCATGCTGAAATTTTCCAGAAAAACTGCCTGTTCTGTTTTGCTAAATTTCGAAATGTGGCTGCCTGTTTTAGACAGAGGTCTTTGGATGTCAATGTTCTAAATTGAATCTAGTTTGTGCACGTGCTAACTTTGTGTCGATAGGATTTACGGATAAAAAGTTATGTATGTTTTACTAAAAGTTGCGCAGCAGAGATTTTTCTGTGTGTAGTGCCTACTTTATACAGTTCGTTTTTATACTAAATAAAGTGTTCTGAAGTTGAAACTTTTATGCTAAGTTGGTTTTGTAATCAGGAAGTAGCCTGTCAAATTTGGTAATTGTTTGATTATTTTTGGATTTATGAAAAATGTTTTGGTAAAGTATGCGCAGTTGATTTTTCTGCTTGTTGAGATGAAACATTGTTATAAAAAGTGTTAAGGATATGGTTGGCTTGATCAAATTGATTTAAGGGATACCAAATGTGGTATGATTTGAAAGGTATATTATTATATGTATATATGTATAAGGAACATGTTATGTGTATTTAAATGACGATGTGAGTTTATACGGATGATTGTCTATTACGTGGTTATAATTGTTTTATGGTATAACTATTATATGTTTACGCGCTAGGATGCGTTTGGGTAGTTTAGAATAAAGGATTGACATCTTAGAGAGGGAATTCTAAGATAGATTATATTCTTTTGTAGAGACCAAGGAAGTGGAACTTAGAGAGTTCAAGGAAGTGGAACTTAGGGACAAGGGAAAGACTAAGGTGGAAAACCAGTGATTGCTCATTACCCTTTATCTACTTAAGGCAAGTAATACAAACTTGCTTTCGTATTTCGATTCCATTGTTTCATTTTGACACATATGAATTATTATCTTGCCTTGATATACCTTTAATTTCTGAAAACACTTATTGTTCATTGATAACCCTTACCTTTGTTCATATATACCATGTTGAATTATATACCATGCTTTGTTTAGTTCTTTATCCCAAAACCTTTATACCCTGATCATATACATGAATTGAAACCTGATGACCTATAATTCCATAACCTGAATTTGATCATATACTTATTCAAACCCTTTTATACCTGAAAGTGAATACACCTATACCTCATTTTAGTACATTTCCAGAACATACCCAATGATAAATATTTCTTATATTCCACTAATAGAAATCCAGATTGTTTTGATTGAACTTATCTGATTTCCAAAGGACTTCTTTATATCTGAAGATGTTTTAAAAAGGAATAAAGTTTGAACTCATTTAAATTCTGATTTATGGTTTCCACGGATTCCTAAGATTGGAGGCGTAAGAGGCCGAGTAACGCCGGTCCAGCACTTTTTAATTATAATAAATGGACTAGGGATGGACTAGTCTAAAGGCCAATGTGTTGCCTAATGGGACCCAATTCAAGGACCAGAGGGACTGTGTGTCCGGTATGGGGACTTTACGTGGCTGATCACCCGTATTGTCCGGTGCGTTGTGAAAAATCTCCAAAATTAATTATTGTTTTCTTGAAACGGATATCTTGATAATGAAATTGGTTTACCCTTTGAAATTGCATATTTATGCCATTGTTCCGATAATTCCTTATTATGGATTCTGCTTAAACCATGCTATATATATTGATATTGGAAACTGTTTTGAAATTGTATATTCAATTCATTGATTCTGATAATCCCTTGATACGGACTTTGTTATACCCATGTCATACATATTGATATTGAAACTGTTTCCCAGTGGATAACTGTATGGTCATATTATTATTACTTGCTGGGCATTTGGCTCATTCTTTTCCCTATTCTAACCCACAGTGAAACGAGAAGATGGTACGTACATTTCAGACAGCTAGGAAGTCTTCCTATAGGGTTGTTTTTGGGATGCCAGCTCAGGTAGGTGATGGCCATATCTAGAAGGTGTTTTGTAACAGAGAACGTAGAACTCTTAAGACTTTGTTGTAATAACTTTTGAGACTTATGTATTAATGAATTAGATAGTGGATGCTTGTTTCACACCATCAACTGTTAAAGATCCAGGGTAGAGTTGGGGTCAAGTCTGCATGCTTTTATTATATTGTTTATGGGTTTAATATGTATAGAGGTGGTAGTGACTCCCCGATCATGACCCCAGATCGGGAGGGCGTCACAGGTTGGTATCAAAGCTGTCAGTTTTTGGTCACTGAAACAAGCCAGGATTAGGATCCCTATTAATAAAGGTGATTAAGATAGTTATGTAAGGAGTAGGAATCTGTTAGGATATTAGATGGATAAATGCTAAGTAGCAACGGTAGGCGTAAGTACTTTCCCTTAAGTTGAGTTTTAGGATTAAGATAACCTGTTATTATATAAGTATCTATATCTATATTGTTATCGCAGGAGATGGACGTTGTCGGTGGAGACACACCCCCTCACCCATCTATCACATTATCTGACCCAGTGGAGATAGGTAGTCCTAGTGTTCAGTCCGTTGAGACACCATTTGCACCTGTACCTGTTCAGACTACTATCCCTTGGAGAGCAGCATCTGTTGATTCTCGAGTTTCAGTCATGGGAGATCCTGCACCTATTTTCCTTCATGCACATGTAGACCTTGCTAGAGACCTAGAGACCCTTTCCGGACAGAATGCCGAGCTTCAGGCCCTTGTAGACCAGATGTCTGGTGAGGCAGACCGTCGCGTTGCTGTTACCGAGGCGGAGTGACAGGATAGGATTCGTACTGTAGAGGAGTCAGCACGAAAGCGCCTAGCTAAGGGACCAGTCACTGTTGATGCTTTAGAGGAGGCCAGAAGAGTGACTAGGATTGTTAGCTGGATGCTGTGTGAGCTGAGAGCTGTTCGTGGAGGACGAGACTAGCTATGGTTGGATTCTGAGAGTGGGACATCTGTTAGAGCCCATTGGTTTTAGTATTGATCATTTGCACGTTTGACTACTCGCTATTAGGATATTTTCCCTTTTTCCTAGTAGACATTATTATATTATCTGCTTTGACATTGACTCTGTTTTGATTTTTGGGGTGATCATGTACCCTATCATCTATTGTACCTGACTTTTATCCTTACATTATGCACGTACTTTTCTTATACCTTGCTTCAAACTGTTACCCCTTTTATTGTTAACCTGTTCCTATAATACCTATATTTACCCTGTTTACCCTATTACGGAGACGAGCAAATTATCTAACAATATGGCTAAAAGTTTTAAATTTTCCTTATGTTACATACAGTTTTATAAACGTTTTCAAAAAGAGTTTACATTGTGGTATATATATGCATATTGTTTCATAAATTGCTTATCTCTTATCAGAAAAATGCCACCAAAGAAAAAGACCACTGTTTCTACTCAACAAACAACTGATACCGAGGCCCAGAACCCGGTAGACCCAACAATAACTCAGATACTTCAATTACTTCAGCAACAAACTGCTGCCTTGACTCAACAACAACAACAACAACAACAAAATGTTCAACCTTTGACAACTTTTAAGTCATTTCAAGCTGTCCACCCACCTGAATTCAAAGGTACTCTAAACCCTGTTGAGGCGAAATCATGGTTAATCGACATTGAGAAAGCGTTTGCGTTAGTTAAGGTTGGAGAAGATCAGAAAACTGAGTTTGCTAGTTACTATCTGAAGGCAGAAGCTAATTTTTGGTGGGAATCAGTGAAGTTAGGAGAAGGAGGGATTACTTGGCAAAGATTTACGGAACTATTTCAGGAGAAGTATTTACCAAGGTACCTACAAGATCAGTTAGAAGTTCAGTTCTTAGAGTTAAAACAAGAAGGGATGAGTGTGGCGGAATACGAAGCCAAATTTACTGAATTGGCAAGATTTGCACCTAGATACGTAGGAGATGATGTCAGTAAGGCTAGAAAGTTTCAACACGGATTAAAGCCATGGTTAAGGAGTAGAGTTGCAGCTTTTGAGTTGAGAAATTATACTGCGGTAGTACAAAAAGCGATGATCATTGAGGGCGAAAGCGAATTAGTTCAAAAGGAGAAATTTGGAAAGAAACGAAAGTTTGGAGGATCGGAAAGAAGCCAAAGTGATGAAGGACAAGGAAGTTCTCAGAATAGGAAAAGGTTTGGAAATCAATCAGGAGGAGATAGGAATTTTCAGAAACAGAGGAGTGGATTTGGAAGTTCAGACAAGAAACCTCAAGGAGGAAAGCCACCAACTATCACGGGAAAGCCGTCTATACCAGAGTGCAAGACGTGTGGTAAAAGACATTCAGGAATCTGTAACAAGTTGAATATCACCTGTTTTAAATGCAACAAGAAGGGACACTATGCTGATGGATGTCCAAGTTCAAAACCAGGAGGACTAACATGTTTCAAGTGTGGAAAAGCGGGACATTTTGCGCGGGAATGTAAGGAACCGGTCCAGTCTGCTAATGTACTGAGACTCACTGCACCACCAACACGGTCACAGTCATATCAACCTCGAGCAAGAACTTTTAATATGTCAATCAATGAAGCGGTTCAGGACAGAGATGTAGTAGCAGGTACGCTTCCTATGAATTCTGTTAAAGCTAAAGTGTTAATTGATTCTGGAGCAACTAGATCTTTTATATCTGAAAGATTCCTTGATAAATTGAAATGTGAGATACAACCATTGGAAAGGACGTTAGTAATAGAAGTGGCTAACCAGGATAGAGTTCCCGTAGACCAAGTGTGTCCTAATTGTAAAATCGAGATCGGTGGATATCTTTTTCATGCGGATTTGATACCGTTCAAAATGGGAGAATTCGATGTTATCCTAGGAATGGATTGGTTAGTAGATTGCGATGCGCAGATTGAATGTAGGAAAAAGCAAGTAAGATTGCGTGTGGACGAAGATCAAGAAGTGGTGTTTCAAGGTCAAAGACAAACTAGGAAATTCTTAACGTTTATGCAAACGACACGACTACTGCGACAAGGTTGCGAAGCTTATTTGGCTCATGTTGTAGATGTGGAGAAACAAGTGTTGAAGATGGAGGAGATACCAGTTGTAAATGAGTTCCCTGAAGTTTTTCCTGACGAATTACCCGGACTACCTCCAGATCGAGAAGTAGAATTTACGATTGATTTGGCACCTGGAACGGAACCAGTGTCAAAGGCACCTTACAGAATGGCACCGGCAGAAATGAAGGAATTGGCTACGCAGCTACAAGATCTTTTGGATAAAGGAGTTATAAGGCCTAGTATATCGCCGTGGGGAGCGCCAGTTTTATTTGTCAAGAAGAAAGACGGAAGTATGAGATTGTGTATAGACTATCGAGAACTTAACAGGTTGACGGTAAAGAATAAGTACCCGTTACCGCGAATCGATGATTTATTTGATCAACTCAAAGGAGCAGCCTATTTTTCAAAGATTGATTTAAGATCTGGATATCATCAACTGAAGATCAAACCTGGAGACGTTTCGAAAACTGCTTTTCGCACGAGATATGGACATTACGAATTTTTAGTGATGCCATTTGGATTAACTAATGCCCCGGCTGTGTTTATGGATTTGATGAACCGAGTTTTTCGAACGTATTTGGATAAGTTTGTGATTGTATTTATTGATGACATCTTGATATATTCAAAGTCTCCGGAAGATCACGCGGAACATCTAAGGATCACATTGGAAATCTTGAGGAAGGAAAAGTTATATGCGAAGTTTTCTAAGTGTGAATTCTGGTTGGAAGAAGTACAATTTCTTGGACACGTCATTAGTCGAGAAGGAGTGAGAGTAGACCCTGCCAAGATTGAAGCTGTGGTTAATTGGGAAAGACCAAGGACCCCTACTGAAGTGAGAAGTTTTCTCGGATTAGCTGGATATTACCGGAGATTTGTTCAAAATTTTTCAAAGATAGCTACGCCGTTAACTGCACTGACGCGGAAGAATGAGAAGTTTGTTTGGACTGAGAAATGTGAAGAAAGTTTCCAAGAGCTGAAAGGAAGATTAGTGACAGCACCAGTGTTAGTCTTACCAGATGATCAAGGAAATTTCGTTATCTACAGTGATGCTTCACACAAAGGATTAGGATGTGTTTTAATGCAACGTGGAAAAGTGATCGCGTATGCTTCACGACAACTCAAACCGCACGAACGAAAGTACCCAACTCACGATTTGGAATTAGCAGCTATTGTGTTCGCACTGAAAATTTGGAGACATTATCTATACGGAGAAAAGTGTGAAATCTACACGGATCATAAGAGCTTAAAGTATATATTCACTCAGAAGGAATTGAACATGAGGCAACGGAGATGGTTGGAACTAATCAAGGACTATGATTGTAGTATTAACTATCACCCGGGAAAAGCGAATGTTGTGGCGGATGCGTTAAGTCGAAAGGAGAGATTGAATTTGTTCACAATACCTAAGGAATTGCTTCAAGAATTTGAGAAGTTGAAACTAGAAGTTTATGATTCGGAAGTTACCAACGAAGTTCTCAACGCTATGACGTTTCAACCGGAACTGTTGGAAAAGATACGGAGATGTCAGGAGGAGGTTATGAACCAAGAGATGAACACATTGACTGGTGAAGAGATCTGCACCCAAAAGGATGACCAAGGAGTTTTGAGATTTTCTACAAGGATATGGATTCCAAATGTGACAGAATTGAAGAATGAAATCTTGCGGGAAGCCCATAGTTCACAGTACTCAATTCACCCTGGTAGCACGAAGATGTATCGAGATTTGAAGGAACATTTCTGGTGGCCTGATATGAAAAGAGAAATTGCTGAATGGATAAGTAGGTGTTATACCTGTCAACGAGTCAAAGCCGAACATCAGAAGCCGAGCGGACTATTGCAGCCATTGGATATTCCGGAATGGAAATGGGAACATCTTGCCATGGATTTTATTGTTGGACTGCCGAGGACAAAAGCTAATCATGATGCCATATGGGTAATTGTAGACCGTCTGACCAAGTCTGCACATTTTCTCCCGATCAATGAAAGATTTTCACTGGATAGGTTAGTACATCTATATCTGAAGGAAGTTGTGACACGCCACGGAGTTCCAATAACCATTGTGTCGGACCGTGATCCAAGGTTTAACTCCCGATTTTGGAGACAATTTCAAGAATGTCTGGGTACCAAGCTTAAGATGAGTACCGCTTATCATCCACAAACTGATGGCCAGAGTGAACGAACAATTCAAACCATTGAAGACATGCTTAGAGCTTGTGCGCTGGATTTTAAAGGAAGTTGGGACGAGCATTTACCATTGGTAGAGTTTTCGTACAACAACAGCTATCACGCGAGTATTGGAATGCCACCGTATGAAGCTTTGTATGGAAGGAAATGTAGATCGCCTGTATATTGGGAAGAAGTTGGAGAACGAAAAGTTTTAGGACCCGAACTAGTACAACAAACGAAGGAAAAGATTGAAATCATTCGGAAAAGGCTAGTTACGGCGCAAGACAGACAACGGAAGTACGCTGACCAAGACAGGAAGGATCTGAATTTTGAAGAAGGAGATCAAGTGTTGCTAAAAGTGTCGCCATGGAAAGGAGTTACAAGATTTGGCAAGAAAGGGAAACTTAGCCCGAGATATGTAGGACCGTTTGAGATACTGAGGCGTATCGGGAAAGTTGCTTATGAGTTAGCGTTACCACCGCACATGGAGCATATTCATAACGTTTTTCATGTTTCGATGCTTAAGAGATTTAATCCTGATGCAAATCACGTGATCGAATATGAACCTTTTGAAATTCAACCTGATTTGTCATATGTAGAACAACCTGTAGAAATTCAGGATCATATGGATAGAAAATTAAGGAATAAGAGTGTTAAGCTAGTTAAGGTTTTGTGGAGGAATCCTAAAGTTGAAGAATCGACTTGGGAACTTGAGAGCGAGATGCTTGAAAAGTATCCGCACCTATTTTCATAAGGTTAGATTCTGGGGACAGAATCTTTTTAAGGGGGGAAGGTTATAACGACTCGGAAAAATGATTGTACAATATTAATATTTAATAATATTTGAGTTTTATGATTTGTGATTATTGTGTGAAAGGTGGATATTTGAAAATGTGATAATTAGATGTTTACTTGGTGAAGGGTATGGATTAAAATAATTGTGTATGCTTTTAAATGCATTTTACATGAATTTCTTATTAAAAATTAGTTCTTTTGACCTTCCGGGAATTTTATAAAATCAACGGAGACTATTTTTATTATGAAATCTTTTTCACAACCTTTAGTGTATATTCTAGTATTTTCTAAAATTAGTGGAGGAATTTATTCTTGGCTTTAAGGATTTAAATTTGATTTTATGAGTTAAGTGTCATTTAAGTGATCAAAACTTTGAAAATTCATATTTAATTCAATTTTGATCACAAAAATATTTTAAAAATATGGGTGAGCTTGTAAATTCGTATTCTTTATTTTAAAAATAAAAGTTTGATTTTTAGACATTACCTTCAGTTTATTTCGAATTATAGAAAAGCATTTATGTTGGTTTTGTTTATTAGAAAATCAGATTTTTAATTATGAAATTACTATTTTGCCCCTGGGCTTATAAAACCCAGCACTCAGTTCTTTTCCCCTCTTCTTCACTCCCGACTCAACTCTCATCTCTCTCTTTTCTCTCTTCTCTCTCTCGGCTATCACTCTCTCTCTCGATTTTCTTGTAAAATCTCTCTCACTCTCAACTATATTGATGATTATGATTATACATACATATATATATATATGTGTAATCGTGTGTGTATGTGTATGCCGTGTGTATTGTGTGTACCGATTGTTGCATGCAAGGGGTTTCGGAAATTTTGATTTGATTCAAACCCAAAAGCTTGCTTGTGATGATTTTTGTGATTAGTTGGTTGATTAATATTACTTATTGGTGAGGTTGTGAAGGAAACCCGGATTTTCATATTTTCCGGGCACCTCCAACCATTGCCGCCGTCGGCGATGAGCTCCGGCGAGCCGACGGGGACGATGATGATGCTTTTGAGTCCGATTATTGTGTTAATACCTATATTTAGTTCGATTTTGAGTTGCATGTGAAGAAATCAAAATGCATGTTCAAAATTTGATTTTTCCCCTTTTTAGAATTCGGTTTTGGAAATTTGTTTATGATGTTGTTTAATTGTTAACTTCGGTTTATAATGGATGCATGTTGATTTATTGGGTTAAGTTTGGTTAGTATGAAGTTTTGATAATTAAAAGTATAGATTTGGGAATTGTAGTGAAATTCCAAGTAATGGAATTGTTAACTTGTTTATTTGATAAATGCATGTATAAGTTTAGTGATTCTTGAGAACATGAGTTCTAGTTGTAATATTGGATGGTTAGTTGTGAATGAGTTTGTGTTTGGAATGATTTATAAAGAAAAACATCATGCTGAAATTTTCCAGAAAAACTGCCTGTTCTGTTTTGCTAAATTTCGAAATGTGGCTGCCTGTTTTAGACAGAGGTCTTTGGATGTCAATGTTCTAAATTGAATCTAGTTTGTGCACGTGCTAACTTTGTGTCGATAGGATTTACGGATAAAAAGTTATGTATGTTTTACTAAAAGTTGCGCAGCAGAGATTTTTCTGTGTGTAGTGCCTACTTTATACAGTTCGTTTTTATACTAAATAAAGTGTTCTGAAGTTGAAACTTTTATGCTAAGTTGGTTTTGTAATCAGGAAGTAGCCTGTCAAATTTGGTAATTGTTTGATTATTTTTGGATTTATGAAAAATGTTTTGGTAAAGTATGCGCAGTTGATTTTTCTGCTTGTTGAGATGAAACATTGTTATAAAAAGTGTTAAGGATATGGTTGGCTTGATCAAATTGATTTAAGGGATACCAAATGTGGTATGATTTGAAAGGTATATTATTATATGTATATATGTATAAGGAACATGTTATGTGTATTTAAATGACGATGTGAGTTTATACGGATGATTGTCTATTACGTGGTTATAATTGTTTTATGGTATAACTATTATATGTTTACGCGCTAGGATGCGTTTGGGTAGTTTAGAATAAAGGATTGACATCTTAGAGAGGGAATTCTAAGATAGATTATATTCTTTTGTAGAGACCAAGGAAGTGGAACTTAGAGAGTTCAAGGAAGTGGAACTTAGGGACAAGGGAAAGACTAAGGTGGAAAACCAGTGATTGCTCATTACCCTTTATCTACTTAAGGCAAGTAATACAAACTTGCTTTCGTATTTCGATTCCATTGTTTCATTTTGACACATATGAATTATTATCTTGCCTTGATATACCTTTAATTTCTGAAAACACTTATTGTTCATTGATAACCCTTACCTTTGTTCATATATACCATGTTGAATTATATACCATGCTTTGTTTAGTTCTTTATCCCAAAACCTTTATACCCTGATCATATACATGAATTGAAACCTGATGACCTATAATTCCATAACCTGAATTTGATCATATACTTATTCAAACCCTTTTATACCTGAAAGTGAATACACCTATACCTCATTTTAGTACATTTCCAGAACATACCCAATGATAAATATTTCTTATATTCCACTAATAGAAATCCAGATTGTTTTGATTGAACTTATCTGATTTCCAAAGGACTTCTTTATATCTGAAGATGTTTTAAAAAGGAATAAAGTTTGAACTCATTTAAATTCTGATTTATGGTTTCCACGGATTCCTAAGATTGGAGGCGTAAGAGGCCGAGTAACGCCGGTCCAGCACTTTTTAATTATAATAAATGGACTAGGGATGGACTAGTCTAAAGGCCAATGTGTTGCCTAATGGGACCCAATTCAAGGACCAGAGGGACTGTGTGTCCGGTATGGGGACTTTACGTGGCTGATCACCCGTATTGTCCGGTGCGTTGTGAAAAATCTCCAAAATTAATTATTGTTTTCTTGAAAC
The DNA here is from genome assembly GCA_030848705.1 of Heracleum sosnowskyi. NCBI lineage: Eukaryota > Viridiplantae > Streptophyta > Magnoliopsida > Apiales > Apiaceae > Heracleum > Heracleum sosnowskyi. The sequence continues at coordinate 49,058,886 of CM061243.1, read as the reverse complement.
GGATATCTTGATAATGAAATTGGTTTACCCTTTGAAATTGCATATTTATGCCATTGTTCCGATAATTCCTTATTATGGATTCTGCTTAAACCATGCTATATATATTGATATTGGAAACTGTTTTGAAATTGTATATTCAATTCATTGATTCTGATAATCCCTTGATACGGACTTTGCTATACCCATGTCATACATATTGATATTGAAACTGTTTCCCAGTGGATAACTGTATGGTCATATTATTATTACTTGCTGGGCATTTGGCTCATTCTTTTCCCTATTCTAACCCACAGTGAAACGAGAAGATGGTACGTACATTTCAGACAGCTAGGAAGTCTTCCTATAGGGTTGTTTTTGGGATGCCAGCTCAGGTAGGTGATGGCCATATCTAGAAGGTGTTTTGTAACAGAGAACGTAGAACTCTTAAGACTTTGTTGTAATAACTTTTGAGACTTATGTATTAATGAATTAGATAGTGGATGCTTGTTTCACACCATCAACTGTTAAAGATCCAGGGTAGAGTTGGGGTCAAGTCTGCATGCTTTTATTATATTGTTTATGGGTTTAATATGTATAGAGGTGGTAGTGACTCCCCGATCATGACCCCAGATCGGGAGGGCGTCACAGTAGAGGTAATGAAATCTTTTACCCCCGTTTCCTTCAAGTTATTTTAAATTATCTTGATGCAAATATCCATGAATTGGAGGGTATAGATAAAACTAAAATGGCTTATTCCAAGTCCATGTCCAAGATTCTATTTGGGTCATTGGACACAAGGAATCAAGTTGATGTGATTCTAAGTGTGACCCAGCATATGCAGGACACATTTGAATCTTATCAACTTGCTAAGCCAATATACCATGAGCTTTCCTGGACAGGAGAGGCTGAGACTGAAGGAGCAACACAGTCTAACCCTAGCCTTCCTATCCCATCCAGCAACCCCACTGCAAACATATCTGTAGAAATTAGGGAGCCAAGTGCATCAGTCTCCCAAAAGACTGATGTTACTAAGAAGAAGACTAAGAAGAGACCCCTAAAAGTGATTCAAGAAACTATAGAGATAGAAAGTGAGAATCCTGAGTCACCTCTCACCAGACATAGTAAGAAATCCAAATCCAAACCTACCACTGGATCCTCCCAACAAGATTCAGATGTGGAAAAAGGGGTACACCTATTACTGTCAATGGCCTCCCAACAGGTTATTGGCATTGAAAAGAGTAGTCTCCCCACTACAACCTGTACTGAGTCTGCACAGGATCAAGAACTCACTCTTGATCCTAGGAGAAACAAGGATGCTGACACATTGAGTGGAGAGCACATCACACTTGAAACTCCTCCTATTTCTCAGGGGGAGTTGCCAAAATCTAATCTACACCACACTTCTCTTCCAGAATCTACATCTAACATTTCTTCTCAACAGATTAGTCATTCACATGACTTCTCTGACATTGATCAATCACAATCCCATACTGTGATTGAGCCAAACTCAAGTGACATGGTGCATGACACTGTGCTCACCACCCAGGAACCACATCTAGTTGGTCAGGGAATGCATGCTGGGGCATATCCTAATGACACCAACACAAACATGGAGGATTCACCAGTTTTTACTGGAGACTCTATGCAAAATTCTCCCATCCTTAGGGATGTGGAACTGTCTTCACAGACAAATAGGGCTGATGTTGTAACACATCCCATTTCAATGGAGACAACATCAGACTCTACAGCCATTCCAAGGCTGGAGGAGACTCAAAAACTCACATCTCATGAAGTGCCTAGCACTAGCTCTCACTTGGCTCAGGCCACTCTGTCAGAATGGCTGAAGCTTGTGCAACATGACAGGCCTTCAGGATCATCAACTGTGCCTTCCCAAATGACAGAAGAAGCTATTCAAGATCTCCATGTGGCACAGATTGATGAGTTCTCAAAAATAGCTCAACACCTCCTCACCTCAAACTTGCCCAATGCTGATTATGAGGCTCTCTTCTTCTTTGCCACAAGGAGGATGTTGCAGCCCAGCAGGAGAAGATAGTGGATGCAGCTGAACCAGAGGGAAATGTGGATGCCTGGTTGGATGCTAAGAGGTCTATCAAACTCAAGGATGCCCTAGCCTTTCTGAGAGAAGACTACCTCACCTCTCTGGGCTCCAATGCAAAAGATCTCTCTCCTGCTGCACTTTATGATGCTATAAATGACATCTACAAGAATCAATTGAAGGCTCTGCACTATCTTGGGAAAGGGCTTCAATCAGAGATTTATTCAATCCAGGAGGAGACAGATAGATCCCTCACTCAGCTAAGAAACTCATATCTCTCTGATTTTCCCAAGGTGGATGGCATCCTCAAGGATCCAGAAAACCAACTCTAATGTCAACAGGATGGATCTCTCTCTAGCCATGGTCACGGACAACATCAAGAAGCTGGCTACAACATTGGAAAATCAAGTCAAGGCCAACATCAACTCTAATGCAATGCTGAATGTTATTTGGAAGAATCAATATGGTGACAAATTGGTGGATGAGGTTCCTATGTCAAACATCTCCAAATTTGACTTTGCCAAGATCAAGGATCAATCTCTCAATTCTTTCAAGTCTCAACAACTATTTTCAAAGGTGGATGGTCTAGAAAGAGAAGTGGCCTCTCTGAAAGATGAAAACAGGATACTTGCTACATCCTTAAACCAGCTCAATGACAAGTTGGATGACCAAGGCAACAACACCTCCAATATCCTGCTGGTGCAACAACAAATGTTGACTTCTATGATGAGACAAATGAACCTGCCTATCCCTGGGGAAGCTCAAGACATCTTGTCTGATTCCAAGCCTAAGGGGGAGAAACAAAAGGAGGTCATTCTGAAAAAGAAAGGGGGAATACTTGCCAAGCAACAGAAGCTCAAGGGCAAAATTTCTGAAGAAACAATCAAACCAATAATCCTTCCCCCTGTAGAGGTCATAAGTGCAGTAGGCCAGAAGAGCACAATCTCAACCACCTACTATCCATCCACAATGCCTAAAGACATCTCAACCTGCTCAACCTACTCCCAATGCTAAACCTGTCAAAGCTACAGTTATCACAGAGGCCAAGCTACAGGAAGTTGCCAATTCAAACATCTATCATGATGAGGCCTTCATGGAGTTTCTGAAAACCATCTACAGAAATGCTCAAGAAGATGCAAGGGTTTACAGACAGAAGATCAAGGAAAGCATCAAGTACTTCACAGTTGCAGTAAGGAAAATCAAGGATGTCCATCTAAGAGAGATAATCATGGTGTGCAAGGACAACTGCTTGTGGCACCTAGCATTTCAAACTCTAGAGAAACTGAGATTTACTGAGCTGTCAATCATTCTGGATTTGATTGAAAAGCATGGGATGAACAATGAAAGTCTTTATACTGACTTGAAGATGAACCAAAATCAAAGATTGCCTGAGGTTATATCCAAGCCAAGGACAATAATTTACCAAAGTCTATCTCAAGACATCAATATTGACCAACTAGTAATTCCCTCAGACCTAACAATGAAGAACAATGCAAAGATCAACCAGGTGCTGCAAATGCTAAGAGCCAAGAGAGGAGTTAGGACAGCGGAGGAACTAGAAATGATTCACACTCTACAATCTTTTCTGATTCATGGAGTCATTCCTGAATCTGTCAAAGAAAAGAGAAAGAAGAAGGATGGCGAGGATGATGATGAGGAGAAAACCTACAGAAGGAGATCTCATTCAAGGAGTGATAAGGATGGACCAAGTGAAAGTAGCAGGAGCAAATCTTCAAAGAAGACAAAAGGTGCTGATGATGACAAGAGGGATTCTAAGGGGACAAAGGAAACAACCAAGAGAACAAGAAGTGGAATTCAGCAAGTCAAGGACATTGCTAGCAGTACTTTAACCACAACACAAGACTCTAAGTCTAGGGTGGGTACTGTTAGTAATGATCCTCCAAAATCATTATCTAAGACTTCTGAACCTGAATTGCCACAGAAGAAAGAAGGAGCCACAAAAGAAACATCAAAAAGACACTTCCACAAAGTCACAGCTAGTGGAGTGTTACAGTGGATGAAGGGAAAAGGAATGAAGCTACTTCCAAGTGATGTGGCACTGAAGACTGATTCTCCTTGTTCCAGAAAGGTATCTCTTGTGAAGCATTTGAAGATCAAGAGTGTACCCAGAAGGATAAGGATAACAAAGAAGACTGGAAAACTCACAAATGTTATTGGCATCAATGTGCTTCCACTAGATGAGGACTATGATGAAGATGCCCTAGAATTTTTGAGGGCTCAAAGGATCTTTGAAGTCAAAGTGAAGTTGGATCATCTAGAGATCAAGTACACTGATGGAAGAGAAAGAATTATGAAGCAAGGAGGCTGGCAATATTTCTATATGTATGAGCTTGAAAGGATAAGTGCCTTACTGAATTTTGAAGAAAAAGAAGAAAGGACATGGAAAATAGACATTGTCAGGTTCTTGAAAATGCATGCTGATTATGGAGAAAACCTGAGAAAGGAAAATGAAGTGAAGAAAATTCAGAAAGAGAAAGAAATGGCTGAAATGGAGGAAAGAGCAAAGGAGCTGAGAAAGAAAGGGCTTTGCAGGGTAAAACAAAATCCTTATGTTGTGGAATACAAAAATTCTTATGGAGGCATGAGCAAGATAAGGATGGAGTTTCTGGATTCATATGTGGAAAGTGCTCTTAAAGCTGCAATTGATGATCTAAAAGACTCCCCTCTCATTGAAGAACTGATTGCAAGAGAAGAACTTCAAGAAGCCATCATAGACATAAAAAGAAGAGAAGAGATAAGGAAAAAGAAGATTTATGATGATTTACAAGAGAAGCAATTGGAAGCTGAAGCTGCTGAGCAACAAAGATAATCTGTAAGCTTTCAATTTTTCTATGTAATCAAATTCCTGATCTCAATGTTCATAAATTGTCCTCTCTGTTACTTAATTTCCTTCTATGTAAGTTATGCTTGTTATCAGACATGAAATTGTGCCTAAGGATCTTACTCACAATTTGGGGGAGATTGTTAGGCTCAAGACATGTCTGAATACCACTATTAACAAGCCTACACTATGTGACTATGTCACATTACATGACCTAGTGAGTTCTATCACTGGGATATAGTATAGGTCTCTATATGTACTTGTCTTGTTCTCATGAACATAAGCTTGATCATGTATGCTCAAAGTTATAATGAGCTTAGCAAAGTTTCTTGCATCTAGATTGTATATAGGCCATTGAATAATTGTCCTGGTAGAAGTTCAGAAGTGTTCATGCAGCAGGATAGAAATGAATAAGGCCATGAAGAAATAAGTTGCAGAAATTTGTCTAAGGCATTATATAGCAAAGTCAGAAGAAAGCTATGTCGTGAAGTCACCAATATCTATGTCGTGAAGTGCTACATCGCATAGTCCATTTTGTACTATGTCGAGAAGTCCTCAAGACTCATGTCGTGAAGTGTTGAAGTCAGCAAAGTCAAAGAAGCCTAGATCGTGAAGTCCTCAGAAGCCCTATGTCGCATAGTCGTCAAATGACTTATGTCGCATAGTCGTCAAATGACTTATGTTGCATAGTCGTCAAATGACTTATGTCGCATAGTCGTCAAATGACTTATGTCGCATAGTCGTCAAATGACTTATGTCGCATAGTCGCCAGAAGCCCCATGTCGCATAGTCATCTTATGGCCTATGTCGCAAAGTCTTCAAAGGCTATATCGCGTAGTCCTCACAAGGGAGATCGCGAAGTCAGGAATGAAGTGGAGTTCACGATATCAACACTTAGCCGTTTATAACAAGACAAATCAAGGTACAGAACCAAGAATCAAAAGAGACAAATACTAAAGCATTTGTTCTGGCAAGGTGGTCCAAAGAACAGATGGCAAATCTACAACTAAACTTGGAGAGAAAGATAAGAGACAAGCAGCTACAGAAACGGGAAAGACTCCGAAAAGCAGGTGGTCCTTCCTGACACAGTGAACTTCTTATGACAGGACAAGTTGGACTTTCAGAAGGGGTAGCTGTGTAATATTGTGTGTACCTAGTTTGTATAGGTGAATATATATATATATTGTGCACACACCACTGTAAGCTGTAAGAGAGATACACATAGTTTTTAATCTCAAGCTCTTTTCTCTGTAAGCAAGCAAGTACAAACTGTTCTTGTTTAGAAGCCAGAAATTCGATTGTGAATTTCTTAGAAAGCTGTAGTATTTAATTTTCTTATACAAAGTAGATTAAAGTGATTGTGCGTGTTGTTTACTTTTTGCATATTACATAGCATAATCATATACAGTTTACATTTAGTTTCAAGAAAGCGAAAATTCATCAAACTATCCATTCACCCCCCCCCCCTCTGTCTAGTTTCTAGGTGATATTCATTCCTAACAAAAGGTTGTAGCTGCAGAAAATATTGTTGAAGAAACTGAAGAAAATAATCTTGAAGCAACTGCAGAAATTGCTGTTGAAACTACTGCTGTTGATGCTGAAAATGAAGAAAATGCTCAAGACAATATAAACTCTGAGAAGCTCGCAAATGCTGATGTTCCAGAAACATTTGCTGAGAATATTCCTTATTCTTCAAATGCTGAACCTTCTGCAAAGTCTGATGATGATCAAGCTGATTCATCTTCTCAAAGACTTTCTGCTCAACCAAATCCAAAGGACATTCGACATGCGACATGCCACTGAACTTCACTTTCAGAATATGTACTTTTCCAAGTGGCCAGACAAGGATTGCATATTCACTGATCAAAGGGCTGCTGATTTTGTAACAAAATCTGCTGAGTCAATTGCAAATCCTGAACTTCTTAAACATCTCAAGGAAACTATTGTTCAAGTTAAATCTCTTCACAATCATTTTGATGAAACTCAGAAGTCAGTTACTGGGTTGAGAAATGATGTGGTTGCTCGAGATATGTCACTGAAGCAAGATAAAACTATGCTGCTTATTCTGGTCAAAGATCAAGAAATTCTCAAGAACAGACTGACCAAGGTTGAAGACAATCAGACTTTAATGTTTGATAAACTGGATTCTATTGCTGCTTCGCTTGAATTGCTCACATCAGTATTGATTCCTGATGATGTCAAAAAGGGGGAGAGAGTACTTAAAGACAAATGCAAAAAGTCTCAAACTCTGAGTAGACAGGATGATTCTACTGATGGTGGTGCAAGAGGGAAAGAATTCAAATCTAAATCTACTCTACAGAAAGGAAAGCTAAGATCAAACTCTGATGCTACAAACTCTGAAAGGACAAACACTAGTGCTCAATCTACTTCAAGAGCTAGAAGCTTATTGCTTACTTCTCATCCAGTTACTGATGAAGAGATTGCTGCTCAGTTGTTTCTAGAAGAACATGGTGCTGATGCAACCATAGAAGATATCCAATCTGAAGAATTGATGCTAGCTGAAGAGCATGTAAAGAATCTAAAGTCTGGGAAGTTGAAGAAAATCAAGAAAGTTTTAAGGCCAAAGGAGAAAGGAATTGTAATCAAGGAAAATGTAAACTCTCAACAGAGTTTACAATACTCAAGAAGGCCAGTTGAAGCCAGCTTAGATAAAGGCAAAGGAAAGCTTGTGGAAGAAAATCAGTTATTGAAGAAAGCTCAAACAACCTCTGACAGTGCTCAAGTTGTTCAAACATTGGAAGCTGTGACAACCTCTGATACTACTCAAGTTGTGCAGACTAAACTCTCTTCTGAACTTCAAAGAACTTTTTCTAAACCAGTCATGGCTCAACAAACTCTGATTCCTGGAAATGTCAATGTTCTTCAAAGCAATACCATCATGGGTAAAGAATCAAGAGATAGATCTGGTTTAGGATCTCATAGAGAAAAGAGAGTAAACAATAGTCCTATGGATCAAACTTCATTAGCTGAACCAGGTGTTGGTGTGACTCAAGAAAATCTTGATGCTTTAGAGTCGGTTCAGTTAATACATCATAAAGGATTGAAGAAGGATTTTCTGTTATACTTCAAGGCTAATGGCAGAGTATACAGAGTTGGTGAAGCTGATATAGGATTAAAGATGAAAGAAGAACTAGAGTATGTATTGTATATACTGAAAGTAAAGAATCAAAGAACTCATCAAGCATATGAGGTATTAAGAAGCAGAATGGTGAAAGCTAGAGCTCTTTGTGGCCTAAAGACTGCCGGTGCTTACATACCGAAGTACAGAGATTATAATGGAAAGCTTGTTGAGATGCAAAGGAACAGTGCAAGACTCAGAACAGATCTTGGTATAAAAGTGTTGGAATTTAATCTGGAATCAGATAAATCCTTCATAATAAAGCTAGGAAATGATATGAGGAAGAACATCATTTATGCTCTAAGGGCATCTATCTACCAAACTGGAGAGAGTGATCCAGAGTTGAAAGAGCTAAAGAAGATAATGGTAGCTGAGCTAGAGAGAGCTGAGAGAAGACTACTTATGGACTACATCAGGACTGTACCTGACATTAAAGAGATTAAGTAACTGAAGTCTGTAAGTTTTTAAAGTTTTCTGTTCTAAGTAAAAGTATAAACTCTGTGATTTTATAAACACTGCATTTGTTATATGTTTTGACATCATCAATTATCTGTTAACTTGTACATTTTAGTATGAACAAGTTGGGGGAGATTGTTAGATATAATTGTTGATGTTTGTTTATCAGTGTTTAAAGTAACAGGAAACTATTAGAGTTTGGCTGGAGAACTAGTCAGAGTTTAGCTGGAGGACCAGTCAGAGTTTGTTAAAGTCTGACAGTCAGAGTTTGCTTAGCAGTCGGTGCAAGTCAATGAACATTCTAGAAGCGATATTCTTTGAAGATGGAAAGAAGCAAAGAGATATCGAGATGGCTAAGGAAACGGAACAGAAGACAGAAGCAATTCTTAATTGATTCTGATTGTATAGCTAATTTATAGGAATATCAATTAATGATTGTATGTAGCTGTGTACTATATAAACACAGATAGGTTAACCCTAAAAGGGATGCGAATACGTGAATTATCATTCTTGTAACCTAGCAGCTCTCTGTGATATTTTACATCACTGAGAGAGGAGTTTTTAATTCCATTCAGTTTATTGTTCATAAACAGTGTTCTTATTGTTATTCTCATACCTATACTTGATTATATATTGTGTATTCGGACTAACAAGGCAGCACTTCATCTTTCATGTTTGCGGTAAAGTTCACTGACTCTGAAATGATTTATCATCTTAGTAGTATTGTATCTTGTGCACGTAGTGAAAATGATAGAATAATTCTTCATAACAATGCTCTTGAAAAAGAGGTTAAAGAATTAAAACTAGTGCATGTTAATCAAGTTGAACTCACTAAGAAGATAGCTTTTCTTGAGAATAGAGTTAATTGTTATATTCAATTAGAAATCATTCTTAAGGATCAGATCACTGAACTTGAAACCAAGGTTAGAGCTTACTATAATTCTTGTAAGATTGCTAAAGAAATCTTCAATAAGCAAGCTATTTGTAACACCCCCAGATCCGGGGCCAGGAATCTGGGTTGTCACGCTCCATCAATTATACAATACCTGCATTACTTACAACATTCTAATAATACAACTCCAAAGACCCCAATCACTTACGCACACACACAAGTTATAGCCTTGGAAATGAGCAACAAAAGTAACACTTGTTATTACAAACCAAATGTACTATCCAGGATCTCATCTATTATCTACAACCTCTACCTGAAGTTAAAATAATAGACCTCACAATTCTATACAAGGTTTAATAATACAAACCTACTCGAAAACAACTCTTACTAAATCGAGCTGCAACTCTTCTGCTAACTCCGGCAGTATCCATCCTGCTGAACTAACTCAAGGGTGGTCTCTCCATTCCCTTACTCTCGTAACACGAGGCGAATCATCAATGTTTTCTTCATGCTGAAAGATTTAATAAAGCAAGAATGATCTAATAGTGCTCAGCAAGAAATCTGTCCCAGTTTAAATCTTTAAACCTTTTAGGTAAATAATCCATATAGGATCCATGTTTTAAAACTACTAGGGTTTGACCCCAAAATAGTATATCGTTCAAAATACCGTATGACTTATAATCATACTCAAATACTCTTCGTAAATCCTTTAGGAATCCTGGGTATCAATATGATAAACCAAGTCTCAAACATATCTTTTTAAAATAGATATTAATATTGGAATCAAGGCTTAAAGCCTGTCCATTGATTCAAAATACTATACAGTTCAATATACTGTATATCTTAAATACCTTCTCAACATATATACATGAATATCTATTTAGATATCTCATATTGTTCAAAATACTGTAAAATATCAGTAATGAACACCTTCTATAAAAGAAGCAAGAATGAGCACTATAGCTCGACAATTAGATATAGCAGCATAATCATATATGTAAGCTGATATCATAATTGAAAACCTTTAAAACCCCGTTCATATACCGAACGATATGTTTAAATATTCTTCTTGTCAAAACAGGCCATACAGTACAACTACTGTATGAGGAACATCATTACTCATCACTGCCACATTATCAGTAACTCAGCACCTAGGCTTTCGTTACAATGTGCAGCACAACTCCAATTGGAGGGAAGGGAATATACTGGAACACCCAATACACGGTGATCAACCGTTGTATCGTAACGTAACTTTTCTACTAGTAGAAGGACGACTTCCTATTCGGTTATCACCCTGACCGCATACGGGCCACTGTGCTAAGAGATCACTACCTCGGCGCCTCTTTCATCACCGGGTAAGCCTTAGCACGCAAGAGATCACTACCTCGGCGCCTGTTTCATCACCGGGTAAGCCTTGATAATTTTGGCACTACCCCGGCACCTGTTTCATTGCCGTGTAAGCCCTTCCAGTTCCCATTATAAAAAATATCAATGAAACGGAAATCGGAATTTAATCCTATTTTCCCCAAGTACAAATACTTGTCAAAAACTTTGTAACCGTTCAGAATTCCTTACTCCAGAGTATTTCAAGGGAGTAAGTCACAGTGTGGGTTGACATTAGTCAACGAAACTACAGATGATTACCACGTATTTTGAAATCATGACCAGGGAGTTTATTGAAATTTTTCAGAGTTTAGCAAGTTTGAAATTCTTTACTTGAATGGGGAAGTCATCCCCAGCTATAGGTATTTTAGAGGAACAGTGGAAGTAAAACTCTGTCCTCGACTTCTTGAACTAGATTCCCAATTTCCGATGAGTTAGAAAACACTATTCGCATTTAATTATCTTTAAATATCTTAAGATAATAGTTGGGAATCTCTGTTTTAATATCTTTTCTGAAGATCAGAAATTTATATTTTTGTGTAAATAGTAGAACCTTTAATCATATAATAAGGTTCTATGATTTTTAAATCATATTTGGAATATTTAATAAATACCCAAATAATAAATATTGAATTATTATTCAATAATAATCCACTTAAATGAATATTCAAAGTAATATTTACTTAGTTAATAGATATTCAAAATAATATTTTTAATAATATTATTTAATATCGCACATTAAATATCCAATAGTATATATATATTGGAATATTTAATCATCATATATAAAACATAGCTGTCCCTGGACCCTCCAGTATCTGATAGTATTATTAAAATAAAGTAGTAATTTAACTCCCGGTCTATTATTTTAAAATCATCGTACGACTGCTCTATACTTAGAGCCTTTAAACCTCAGTTTATATCTAGTATTTACCTAGCATATAAACCTTATATCTTACGAAAGCTTTTACTAAAAGCGTAAACAGTTTAAAAAGTTCTCACAGCATTAAAGCAGAATATATATATATATATATATATATATATATATATACATATATATCAATCACATAAATCACAACAGCATCATTTATATGATGTAGGGTTTGAAAACTTGCATGCATCTATCATATGCATATATTTCATCTCAACAATTTTAATGCCATCACATCTATATACGACGTGAGGTTTGAAAGCATGCATAATATCATATGCATATAGTTCATCTCAACAATTTTATACCATCACATCTATATACGATGTGAGGTTTGAAAGCATGCATGATACCATATGCATATAGTTCATCTCAACAATTTTATACCATCACATCTATATACGATGTGAGGTTTGAAAGCATGCATGATACCATATGCATATAGTTCATCTCAACAATTTTATACCATCACATCTATATACGATGTGAGGTTTGGAAGCATGCATAACACATATCATATGCATCATCAGAATATTATAATTTAAAATAAAGTATGGAATGAGAAAACTTGCCTCGGGTCCTTGGTTGTTAGGAGTTCGAGAACTTGCCGGGAAATCTATAAACAAAGAAATACCCGATCAGTCCCCTGGCTTAATCATTTAAAGTCAACTATATGTTAAACACATCATGTAGTCACGTTATTCCTCAACAAAGTTCGTATTTTAATCAACTCGAAATACTCCTTTTATCTTAGTCGCAATGGTTGGTCAAAGTAGTACTCTAGAGTTGACTTTTCATAAAGTTACTATTACGCGACTCGCACTCTAACATTTTTAATGAATCCGAAAACACGTATTTAAATACAAGACCACTTCTAAAATCATCTTGGGTATTTTTAATATTTATCATAAAAGTTTCGATCTCAAAACAGGGGTTTCACTTGGTGAAATGTATTCTCAAACTTGGATGAGCTACGGAAAGTTACTATTCGCACGCCTTTCACTAAAACGCTCATATCTCCTTAACCGTTAATCGAAATGACACACCGTTTTCGCGTGCGCGATCTAGAGAAAGAATAGAAAAAAATCCTTGAAAATGTTTTTCTGCTTAATGGGATCAAAATCCCGAGAGCAGCAGGTTTTTGGCAGTGAAGTGCAGAACCACTTACTCCTCGCGCAGCTTTGGTTCCGACATTTTTATAAAATCGAAAAATTATCTTTTTAACCCGAAACCTTCTCGATTCACTTACTAACTGTCCATGTTAGTATCCATTTTAATATCATATCCTAATTCCATTTTTAAGGGGCTTGATCAAAGGTTCAAAGTTCACTTAGTAAACTACTTCGTTATCCGAAACCGCTTTCACTAAAACGAGTGTTTCTCCTAAACCGTAAATCGAAACGATGCGATTCTTTCGCCATAACAAACTACACAACAAGACCTACATGATCATGGTCAGTTAGGGTTGCTTCCATATCATGGAGTTACCCGAGGTTTCTGCCTAAACAACATATTGAAAATCCGGCATGGTAACGACGCTTAAACGTGATTCCCGTTTTTAAAACACTCAAACAAACCACCAATCTTCAACCAAGCAATCATACTTCTAATTTCCCAAATCAAGCAACTTATATTCTGCCTAAACATGTTCATATCAATACTCATAAGTTTAACCACTAATTAACCACTAAACATCATCATAATCATGCAAATATCCTTAATATCACATCATCACTAAACATTATCCATATCATCATTATAATCAAAGTATAACAAAGGGTGTGAGAGGTTTATACCTTCCTTGGTACTTGGTAAAGACTAAAAATAGCATGTATACTCTCCCTTGATCCTTAATCATCCTTAACAATCCTTAAAACTCAAGAACAAAACAAAAAATTTCACGAGTCACTATTCATGCCTCAACTTTGATCCAATATTTAACTATTCTATACTCCTCTGATGGCCATGACATTTTAAAAGTACCTTGGGTATATAGTGAGGAATCTATGGTTCAAATTTGGTGAATTTTGGATGAGTAGATTTTGAGTTATGGATTTTTCTTTCCACCATGGTCAAGCTGAGCAGATTTTTGGAGAAATGGAGAACATGGTTGTTTTCTTGCTTTTTCTTTTCTTTTATTTTGTCAAATAAAATCCTCATGATAAGTGGATTCTATATCTACTTGGAATGCTTCTAATCAGCTTAAATCGATTGTTTTAACTCAAGTATTTGGTGTTTTTAACGTGTTTGTTAAGTATTGTGTGCAGAGGTGTGATTAGAAGCAGTTAGGTGAATAAAGTCTCCAAGTATGGTGGTTATGTGAACTTAAGAAGTGGAGGCCAAGCAAGTATAAGAAGTCACAAGAAAAAGTCAAGAAATGAGTTTAGAAGAATTCTGGACAGAGGCTCAAGCACGCCCGCGCCCTAGGAAGCGCGCCCACGCCCTAGGAAGCGCGCCCGCGCCTATATGAAATCAGTTGAAGCGTGCCCGCGCCTGGTAGATTGCTGAAGAAGTCAAATTCTGTTCGGAAAAGGAAACCAGCGAAGACCAGTCAACAAAAGAGCCTATATAAACAATTGGTGGACGATTTCAGAGATAGACATCAATATACATACATACATATTCATCCACCGGCAAGGAGAACAAGAAGACGGATGATTACGAAGATCTAGTTTTCAACTTATCTTTGTATTCTTCTAATTAGGCGATACTTTGGATTCTCGTTTGTTTCTTCATAAACCCTAGTACTTTTATTTAGTATTCCAGACATATTTATTATCATGTTTTCATCAGAACCCACGATGATGAACGGTTCGATTATGAACTAACCGTTGTCGTGGGATTCTAACGGATTTATCTATGGATTTTAGTAGTTAATTTTTTTAAAGATTTGTGTGTGATGAATTATTGATAACCTAGTTTGGTTGTGCTTATTCTTCTTGGATGCGTAGCTAACATCTAAGTTGTTTGTTAATCTCTATTGATTGCGAAAGTGGATATAGAGGTTTAGAACTTGCCATGCTAGCATAGGTTTATGTATGTTTGTCATGCATGATTAGTAGGTGATTTTAACCATCTTACCTACCCTATGTAATCTGAATGGATAACTTGCTCGTTAAACCGTTATGTTTTCAAATCTTATAGACATATAGGGTCTAAGCATAATTGGTGTCTGCTCAACTTCTATCTCTTTTGTGGATGTTTGAGTGGTTTGGTATACGTATACTGAAAGGTAGCGTGTACTGATTTCGTGTTATCCGATTAGTTGTCACAAGTGTCACATGCATTGATTAAAGACAAAAGACGCTAGGTGAAGTATTTAATGAAGTTAGGATCCCATGTTTTATTCTCATAAGTAATTCGAAAGTAATCATTAGTTAATTATAGTCTTGGTAATTTGCTTAGTTAATTTAGATAATCAAAACCCAAATTTGATACTTGTCTTAGCATTGAACAATAGCCATACATTGTTGCATAAGTGCATAACTGTGGTAAACCAGTCTCTGTGGGAACGAACTCTACTTATTCATATATTACTTGTGACCGCGTACGCTTGCGTGATTTTGTGCGAACAAGTTTTTGGCGCCGCTGCCGGGGACTTGGTGTTATTTATATAGTTTATGTGCTTGTCATCAGTGGTCGTTAAAGTCCACTGACTTGGATTATTCTTTCATCAATTTTACTTTGTTTGGTGTGTTTCAGATACTTTAGTGAGCGTGTATGCGAACACGTTCTCAATCTCGGAAAGAAGAACTTGAATTGAATCTTGTTATGGGAGAACCAGTAGCAGAAACGAAGGCTTTGAAGGATTTTTCTCAGCCAAAGATCAATGACATTCAATCTAGCATTGTCAGGCCGGCTATTGCAGCTAATACCTTTGAAATCAAGCCTGGCACGATTCAGATGGTGCAGAATTCGGTTCAGTTTGGGGGTGCTCCGACGGAAGATCCTAATATGCATATTAGGGATTTCATCGAGATTTGCGACACCTTCAAGTTCAACGGAGTGTCGGAAGATGCTGTGAAGCTGAGACTTTTCCCATTTTCTTTGAGGGATAAGGCTAAGGGCTGGTTGCACTCTCTACCAGCAGGTTCTATTACTACATGGGAGGATCTTGCTCAGAAGTTTCTCACTAAATTTTTTCCTATGGCCAAAACAGCTGCAATCAGGAATGCTCTTACTCAGTTTGCACAACATTCAGAGGAAACTTTATGTGAAGCTTGGGAGCGTTACAAGGAGATGCTTAGAAAGTGTCCTCATCATGGAATGCCTGATTGGATGGTGATCAATTGTTTTTATAATGGTCTGGGAGGTCAATCACGACCAATGCTTGATGCGGCATCAGGTGGAGCTCTTTGGGCTAAAAGCTACGAGGAAGCTTACGAACTTATTGAGATGATGGCTGCTAATGAATACCAGAATCCAACTCAGAGGTTATCACAAGGCAAGGTAGCAGGAATTCTGGAAGTGGATGCAGCCACGACAATAGCAGCTCAGTTAAAGGCTTTGTCTATGAAGGTGGATTCTCTGTCTAACTATGGAGTTCAGCAGTTGGCTAGTGTTTGTGAGTTATGTGCAGGTACTCATGAAACGACTCAATGTGCCATATCGAATGAATCAGCATAGTTTGTGAGCAATTTCCAGAGACCACAGCAGCCAGTGCCTAACGTCTATCATCCAAATAACAGGAACCATCCTAATTTCAGTTGGAGTAACAATCATGGTGACCAGCAACAACCAAAACAGCCTTATCAGCAGTTTCAAGGTCAGCAATATGGAGCTAAACCATTCAACCCTTCTGGTTTTCAGCAGCAGTATGTTCCAAGGCAACCGTATCAACCACCAGGTTTTCAACAACCATCTCAAGGCAATGTGGGGCAATCGTCCAATGAAAAATCTGAATTGGAGGAATTGAGGCTAATGTGCAAGAGCCAAGCTGTTTCCATCAAGACTCTGGAGAATCAAATCGGTCAGATTGCCAATGCCTTGTTGAATAGACCACATGGAACTCTCCCTAGTGATACGGAAGCTAATCCGGGCAAAAGAGAGGTCAAGGAACATGTAAAAGCAGTTACCTTGCGATCTGGAAAGGTTACGAGTGATCAGAACTCAGAAACAGAGAAAAACGAATTTTTTTTGAAAATCCAGCAGAATGAGGAGCGCGCCCGCGCCCTAGGGAGCGCGCCCGCGCCTGACCTTATGCCCGAAGTTGAGAAAAATGGAGAAAAAGCTATTCAGGGGGGAAACGATGTGGAAAAGCGTGACCATTCTATTGAGAAACTTGTTCCGAAGCAAGCTACAGAGAGCAAGGAGATTTATCCTCCTCCGCCATTCCCTAAACGTCTTCAGAAACAAAAGTTGGATAAGCAGTTTGCTAAGTTTCTCGAAGTTTTCAAGAAGTTGCAGATCAATATACCTTTTGCGGAAGCTCTAGAACAAATGCCGAGCTACGCAAAGTTCATGAAGGGTATTCTATCTCGGAAGTTGAAACTCGAGGAGTTGGAAATTGTGGCTCTAACAGAAGAATGTAGTGCTATCCTACAGCAGAAGTTACCTCCTAAACTCAAGGATCCAGGGAGTTTCACCATACCATGCAGCATCGACAATTTATCTTTCAACAAGTGCTTGTGTGATTTGGGAGCTAGTATTAATCTGATGCCGTTGTCTGTCTTCATGCAACTTGGGCTGCCAGAGCCTAAACCTACTACTATGTCTTTACAGCTGGCTGATCGGTCGATCACATATCCAAGGGGTATAGTGGATGATGTTTTGGTTAAAGTGGATAAGCTCATTTTTCCTGTTGATTTTGTTATTCTGGACTTTGAGGAAGACAAGAAGATTCCGATTATCTTAGGAAGACCGTTCTTAGCTACATGCCGAACTTTGATCGATGTGCAGAAAGGAGGGCTTACAATGAGGGTTCAAAATCAGAAGGTCACTTTTAACGTGTTCAAGGCAATTAAATTTCCAACTGAGGAAGAAGAGTGCTTTAAATTGGAGATGGTCGATTCTGTCGTTAATACAGAGATTGAACAACCGCTGAAGTCAGATACAGTGGAGAGAGTCTTGATAGGGGATTCTGATATCGAAGACGAAGAAAGAGCAGAGCAACTTCAGTTGTTGAATGCACCTCCGTGGAAAAGAAAAATTGATGCGCCATTCGGATCTCTTGGATTAGCAGAGCTGAACAATTCTCAGGAGCGACTTAAACCATCTATGGAAGAAGCTCCTACACTTGAACTCCAACCACTGAAGGATCAATTGAGGTATGGTAAAGTCTACGAGAGCAACATGCTATATAAGGAGAAGGTTAAGGACTGGCATGAAAGAGGGGTGGTGAAACATTCATTTGTGCCTGGTCAGCTAGTTCTGCGTTTCAAGTCTCGCTTCAGATTTTTTCCAGGAAAGCGTAAGTCGAGGTGGTCGGAGCCTATCATTGTTAAATCAGCATTTTCGCATGTTGCAGTAGAAATTTTCCATAAGTTTCCGGACGAAGCGTTCAAGGTTAATGGTCAGTGGTTGAAGCATGACGTTGGTAATACGGTAACCCGTGAGTCAACGTTCACCGTTCTTGCGACTAGATGAAAACGGATTCACGTCAAGCTATTGACGTAAAACAAGCACTTCGTGGGAGGCAACCCATGCAATTGTTATAGTATTATTCGTATTATTCCGTGTGTGTTGAAAAAAAAAAACAAAAAAGAGTTTGTGTTGTTTCCCCTAGGAACCATCTGGGATTCAGCGAGAGGTTGATGGTCTGACTTTGGTGATGCTCAGTATAGGCGGCTGATTCGGCGTATAGACGCCATGCATGACATCAATCGCCGCTTTGCTCAGGACTTGACTCAGGCTTTGGGTACTACATTCAGAGCCACTGGAGTTGATGTTGCTTGGCCTGACTTTGGAGCGGATTCTGTATATCCACCACCGGATACACCACCCGAGGAGGGTGGTCCTGCTGATGATTAGGTATTCTCTGCATCTTTCCTTGTTATTACCTTCAATGAGGACATTGAATATTGTAAGTTTGGGGGTGATAATTGAGGAATGGTAGTGTACGTTCATATAGGATTCATATTGCATATGTAGTTAATTCATTCATATCTTTGCATGTTTATGTCATTTAGAGCATTCTGTTTGCATTAGTGTTTATATCTATCATGTGAGTCCACTTAGTTGCATTTGCATAGCATATTTCATGATCCCGTAGGACTTGGCTGTTTCCGTTGGTGAGTCGATGTTGATTTGGGTGTGGTTATGATGAATAGAGGGTTGATTTAAGTTCCTAGGAATTGACTTGCATGCCAGAAACAAATCAATTACATAAGTCTCATTGGTTGCTTTTGGATTTGATCAGACCATACTTGTTTGGATGTTAGAATTTAATCACTTGCTTACATTTAGAATGTTCGTCTATTCTCTTGAAAACGAAGGAGCACTTAAGTCTAAGTTTGGGGGAAAACATGGATTTCATGCTAGTTGTTAATAAAGGCTAGGCGTCAAATGGCTAGTAGCCGCTCATTGTAAAAAATGAGTAGTCTAGGGAGGGATGAGAAAAAGCAAAGCGCACTCATTCCGAAATAAAAAAAAGAAAAAAAAAGAAAAAAGAAAAAAGAGTTGTGTTTATGCAGAGTTGATCAGGGTGAGCTCTTTAATACTCGAGCAATTAAGTTCTAGGGGACTTTGTGCCTAGTGACCTAAGACTTTTCCGGTCTGGGATCCACTAACCTAACGCTCGCTACATGGGTATTATTGTATAAGCCTTTTGGGGTCTCATCCATTGCACGGTCAAATAAGGATGAGTGTTGTGTTGTGTCTTAATAAAGCATGAATTCATGTCTAACTCAAGTGGATTATGGAGGTGTCTCTTAGTGATTTCTTGTGGCTAGAGTTCATTCTGTTTATAAGCTTGTGGTTGTTTTGGTGAAGAATAGGATATGGTCTTGATTTAGTTTGGGAGTATATTGATGAGCATCGCACACACGCACGTTTCTGTGTTTGTATTGTTAGTATACGGGGATTTGGTCGAGCTCTGTTTGGAAGATTGCATTCTTGAGATGTTGGCTTGTTGATTGGTTGTGATTAGTCTGAGGGGATCGTCTGCATTAGCATTCTAGTTGCATTCATGCATTGCATTATATATAGAGTCTATTTATGCTTGAGGACAAGCATCGGTTTAAGTTTGGGGGTGTGATAAGTGGATTCTATATCTACTTGGAAT
This sequence comes from Heracleum sosnowskyi, assembly GCA_030848705.1. NCBI lineage: Eukaryota > Viridiplantae > Streptophyta > Magnoliopsida > Apiales > Apiaceae > Heracleum > Heracleum sosnowskyi. The sequence continues at coordinate 49,038,987 of CM061243.1, read as the reverse complement.
GCTTCTAATCAGCTTAAATCGATTGTTTTAACTCAAGTATTTGGTGTTTTTAACGTGTTTGTTAAGTATTGTGTGCCGAGGTGTGATTAGAAGCAGTTAGGTGAATAAAGTCTCCAAGTCTGGTGGTTATGTGAACTTAAGAAGTGGAGGCCAAGCAAGTATAAGAAGTCGCAAGAAAAAGTCAAGAAATGAGTTTTGAAGAATTCTGGACAGAGGCTAAAGCATGCCCGCGCCCTAGGAAGCGCACCTGCGCCTAGATGAAATCAGTTGAAGCGCGCCCGCGCCTGGTAGATTGCTAAAGAAGTCAAATTCTGTTCTGAAAAGGAAACCAGCAAAGACCAGTCAACAAAAGAGCCTATATAAACAATTGGTAGACGATTTCAGAGATAGACATCGATATACATACATACATATTCATCCACCGGCAAGGAGAACAAGAAGACGGCTGATTACGAAGATCTAGTTTTCAACTTATCTTTGTATTCTTCTAATTAGGCAATACTTTGGATTCTCGTTTGTTTCTTCATAAACCCTAGTACTTTTATTTAGTATTCCAGACATATTTATTATCATGTTTTCATCAGAACCCACGATGATGAACGGTTCGATTATGAACTAATCGTTGTCGTGGGATTCTAACGGATTTATCTATGGATTTTAGTAGTTAATTGTTTTAAAGATTTGTGTGTGATGAATTATTGATAACCTAGTTTGGCTGTGCTTATTCTTCTTGGATGCGTAGCTAACATCTAAGTTGTTTGTTAATCTCTATTGATTGCGAAAGTGGATATAGAGGTTTAGAACTTGCCATGCTAGCATAGGTTTATGTATGTTTGTCATGCATGATTAGTAGGTGATTTTAACCATCTTACCTACCCTATGTAATCTGAATGGATAACTTGCTCGTTAAACCGTTATGTTTTCAAATCTTATAGACATATAGGGTCTAAGAATAATTGGTGTCTGCTCAACTTCTATCTCTTTTGTGGATGTTTGAGTGGTTTGGTATACGTATACTGAAAGGTAGCATGTACTGATTTCGTGTTATCCGATTAGTTGTCACAACTGTCACATACATTGATTAAAGACAAAAGACTCTAGGTGAAGTATTTAATGAAGTTAGGATCCCATGTTTTATTCTCATAAGTAATTCGACAGTAAAATCATTAGTTAATTATAGTCTTGGTAATTTGATTAGTTAATTTAGATAATCAAAACCCAAATTTGATACTTGTCTTAGCATTGAACAATAGCCATACATTGTTGCATAAGTGCATAACTGTGGTAAATCAGTCTCTGTGGGAACGAACTCTACTTATTCATATATTACTTGTGACCGCGTACGCTTGCGTTATTTTGTGCGAACACCTCATTACCAACTCCTCATTTGTGTGGTCCTAAACAAGACTTGTCACCAAGGACATATGCCATTTTGAATTTGTGGTTGTGGTGAAAGTGGTGACAAGGTGGTGATTCATCACCTTGTCATCACTTTGTCATCAACGTGTCATCCCTATGTCACTCTTCTGCATCATGCTTGTGTCATCATTTGTATCCTCAATCCTCTTATATATTGCACTTGATGTTCTTATATGATACTTCTCCTTCGGTTAGGGTTTAATCCATAATTTGTTACGCTTTTGTTTCGCGATAGGTTCAAGTGATTTTAAAAACGTTCCTCTGTACTAATGCTAGGGATACTTCCTTGATCTTTCCATTACCTTGGCTTAATATATGATCCTAGATTTCTCTCCTGGGCTTAAGGTATGATCATGGATTTCTCATCCTACATACTTTCTCAAAACGATCAAATCAATAAATCCTTGATTGTCCGATGAATAGTGATCAAAATTTAAAGTTGGAATCTCCTGATTCTGATCGCATTTACATTCACTTATTCTCCTTATACATCACTAATATAACTTCGAAACATTCATTCCATGTCTTCTATATAGTGTGGTCTGAAATATTTTTCATCAGCAAATTCACTATTCATCGACATTTACTATTCATCAAATTTTTTTAACTACGTCCAAAATTTGGGGTTATTACACTATTAGTCAAACTGTTGGAATATTTTATGACTATAACGAGACTATTGGAGAATTAAGCATTAACACCCCTAATAGAGTCAGTGCTGAAGAAAGGGGTGTACCACATGTGCTTAAGGGTATTGGAAAACCTTTCTTTAGAGAATCCTTGGCAGAACCTCTCAATGAAACCTCCATCATTATTCAAGAGGAATTGCGTATGGAGGACCGTGCTAATGAACTTGCTAATTCCAACAAATGTATGTCTAAGAATTATGTCAAAGCTATTTCAGCAACAGAGACTAAATCAGACATTCATAAAGTGGATCAAAACAACAGCATAACTAACATGCCTGCTATTAATCTGTCTCATAAAGCATGTGGTATGGTGAATTGCATGTCTTGTGCATTTAATGTTATGTATGCTTATTTTAATAGTAAGCATGTATCTGATGATAAGACTGCTCCTCGTCAACATGTTAATTATAAGAAGCATGTTAAATCTAAGACTGCTAGTCCTCCCAAAACTAGAGTGGATTCATTTATACCTAAGCCTACTCAGAAATGTGTTAAGGCTGGTTATAAATGAAAACGCTCTTTTTTTAAAGAGGTTGAAGTAGTTAAGATTAAGAATGTTGTTTTGCCTGACAAAGGCCAGCTCTTTAAGTATGCCGGACCCAATCAAGTTTGGGTTCCGAGGAAGGACTAATCAATTTGATATTGCAGGGTGTGGAGCAGGTAAACCGTGTTGTGTGGATTCTGGGCAGTGGATGCTCAAGGCATATGACCGGAGATAGAGCTCTGCTATCAAATGTGGTTGTGAAAGCTGGCCCAGTGGTTACCTTTGGAGATAACAGCAAAGGTTTAACTGAAGGATATGGCTGTTTGGAATCAGGAAATGTTATCATTGAAGATGTATCCATTATGGAAGGTCTGAAGCACAATCTTCTCAGCATCAGTCAATTCTGTGACAGAGGATATGCTGTTTCCTTTGATAAAGAGAAGTGTCAGATCCTTCACAAGAAGAATGGAAAGCCCGCTCTTCAAGGAGTAAGTAAAGGGAACTTGTTCATAGCTGATTTATATTCTGGATGCAAAGATGAAGTTAATTGCTTTTATGCTAAAGCTTCGTCAGATGAAAGTTGGCTATGACACAAGAAGATGTCTCACCTGAACTTCAAAACAATGATCTCCCTAGTCAAGAGGGAATTGATGAGAGGTCTGCCTCAAATGGAATTTACACAGGAAGGACTGTGTGAGGCATGTCAGAAAGGAAAGTCAAAGAAAACATCTCACAAGGGCACTAACACATCATCAATAACTGAACCACATCAGCTACTACACATGGATTTGTTTGGTCCAGTTAATGTGATGTCTATGTCAAAGAAGCAACATGCACTTGTGATTGTTGATGACTATTCCAAATATACTTAGGTTTTATTCCTACATTCCAAGGATGAAACTCCAAAGATGGTGATTGATCATGTGAAGTTGATTGAGCTGGATTCTAAGTTTTCTGTTAGAGCTATAAGGTTTGACAATGGAATTGAATTCAAAAATATAGTTCTGAATGACTTTTGTGCAGACAAGGGAATAACAAGACAATATTCAGCCCCTAGAACTCCTCAACAGAATGGAGTGGTAGAAAGAAAGAATCGTACATTGATTGAAGCTCCAAGAACAATGTTAAGTGAATCAAGACTTCCAATGTACTTCTGGGCTGAAGCTGTAAATACTACTTGTTATACTCAGAATTGAACTTTAATCAACAAGGACTTAATGAAGACTCCTTATGAGATCATGAACAACAAGAAACCAACTCTCAAATACTTTCATGTATTTGGGTCTAAATGCTTTGTGCTTAAGGATGGAGATGTTAGACGTGGCAAGTTTGAAGCCAAGGCATATGAAGCTATATTTGTTTGTTACTCAAGAAGATCTTACAGGGTGTACTTGATTGACAGTCACCAAGTTAAAGAAAGTGTCAATGTTACATTTGATGATACTAAACTCCCATGTATCCAAACAGAAGATTCATCTGAGAAACTGAAGATTGATAACTTGCCAGATTCAGAATCAGATGATGAAGCTCCACCTGAGATTGATGCTGGTAATGGGTAATGATAATAACAATGATGATAATGATAATGTTGATGGTGGTGGAAACATTGGTAATAATGGAGATACCACCAACACTGGAGAAGAATCATCAAGGCAATCTAGCAACAACTCAGGGGGAGGAAATGAAGGGTCATCTAGTCATTCACAACACCAGAATGAATTTCAAGGCCAATCATCAAGATCAAATCTTCCAAGACAAATTGTTTGGAATAGAGCTCATCCTTTTGAGCTGATCATTGGTGATCCAGGTGTTGGAGTTAGAACTAGAAGTGCTACTCAGAATGAATGTCATTATTCAGGGTTTCTTTCTGAGATGGAACCAAACAAGACTGAGGAAGCACTGACTGATCCTAATTGGGTGATTGCTATGCAAGATGAACTCAATCAATTTGAACAACAACAAGTCTGGAAGCTGGTACCCAGATCAAAGAACAGGAAAGTAGTTGGTACTAGATGGGTATTCAGAAATAAGTTAGATGAGGATGACATAGTAACAAGGAATAAAGCAAGACTGGTTTCTCAAGGGTATTCACAAGTTGAAGGCATTGATTATGATGAAACCTATGCACCAGTGGCTATGCTTGAGGCTATCAGGATGTTCTTAGCATTTGCAGCTTTCTCCAATTTTAAAGTTTATCAAATGGATGTTAAGAGTGCATTTTTGAATGGTGAGATGGATGAAGAATTGTGTATGGAACAGCCCCTGGCTTCGAAAATCAGGAGTTGCTGGACTTTGTGTACTTTCTCTTCAAGGCTATTGTAAGATCCGGGAAAATTACATGTTAATATTTGATGTGAAATGAAATTTTATTTTCATATCAAAATTTATTAAATGTTTTATCTGTTTAAATGCGTTAAGTTATTCGTTAAATGGTCAAAGATGTGATGTGGAGATGTTATGTGAATATTTGTGGTGATTAGAAATTATTTTAAAAGGATGTCATTCTATTTCATTTTATTTTAATTATCGAAAAGAAAAAATATTCCGTACCCTAATTGTTTAGGGTGATTTATATATCGTTCATATCAATAATACATCTGTTATAGCCCCAGTATTCTTGAGCATTCGTTATATAAATGATATGTATTGATATGAATAATTATCAGTCCTTATGGATGATTATCACCTCGTAAAACGTGTACTTTACTTTATTTAAGATTTAAAGCGATCCAATGGATCAATATCGATCCAAAAATGTCGTTTGGGGTATTATTTTTCACTAAGTCTAAAAAGGTAAATCGTACATTATCCTGCATATAATACATATATATATATATATATATATATATATATATATATATATATATATATATATAGACAAAAATATAAAAAAATCTCTGAACTGTGTTCTTCGTGTTCTTGAGAATCAAACACAAATTTGAAGGTGTTGTCGGAGTCCGATTCCAACGCTCTTATAGTCGAATCGAAGATCTTGGAGTCTAGTTTCTTAATCTACCATCAGATTTCGTGTGGGGTAAAATTCTGGATTTCTATTATTTTTATGAAATTCGATTTTATATATATATTAAAATTATGATTTTTTGTAAACGTTATTGGTTGTTGATTTTGATGTTACCATCGTGTAGAGTATATTTTTCTGGTCAATTTCATATATTATATGTTGAATTTAGAAATCGAGGTTTGATTGTCGTGTTCTTCTTGTTCTTGAGATTCAAAACTAATTTTGAAGGTGTTATTGATATCGGATTTTGGAGTTCAAGTAGTCGAATCGAAGCTCTTATGATCTAGTTTATTAATCTGCAATCCGTTTCATCAGAGGATAAATTTTCAATTTTATATAGATTTTTCTTTAATTCTGGAAATTTATAAGTTAGGTTTCATATTAAAAAATTGGGGCTTTTTGATTCTGAGTCCGTTCACTTGTTTTGATGGCTGGAATAGTTTTATATGATTGTGTATAATCGTTTTACATGCTTAATTGAGTTGTTCTATCCCGTTTTTAGCAAGTTCAATTTTTAAAGTTTACTTTCCAAATTTTGATTGATTCGTACGTAAAATCTGTTGATTGTTCGTGTATGTGGATATGGGGGTTAAATTGTACGTGTTCCAAGCTTTGTTTTGGTATATAGAACATCCAGTTTGGTACAGAAATGGTGCTAGTCGGATTTTGGCCAGAAAATGTTAAGGTCGCCGGAAATTTCCAGATTCCGGCGAACCTCCATTAAAGCTGGCTTGAAGCTCATAGCTTGAAGAAGATGAATAGCGTTTCTGAGAATATTTTTTTTAAAATAATTCAAAAATAGTTTAAAAATTCTAAAAATCATATTTGTGATTTAAAAATACATTTTTATATTCAGAAAATTTTATAAATTTATAAATATTTATTTAAATTCGAAAATTTATTAAATTTAATTATTTTAATTATTTTTGATTAATAATTTATTTATTTAATTAATTGATTAATTTTAATAATCAGTTAATTCTATTAAATAATTATTGATTAAATCTAATTAATTTAAATTAGATTTAATTATTTTCTTGGCTTGGTTTTATTCATACAAATTTGTTTGAGTGTTTGGAATTTGTCAATTAATTTTTATTAATTGATTATGTTAGGCCGATTACACAATATAATCAAGTATGTATACGAGAATAACAATCAAGAACTCTTTTTATAAAACAACAAACTGTAATTATATTAACAGTTTCTCTCTTAGTGATGTTAATGAATCACAAAGAGCTACTAGGTTACAAGAATAATATATTCAATGTTCGCGTCCCTTCTAGGGATAACCTATCTGTGTTTATATAGTACACAGCTACATACAATCCTTATCTAATTGATACTCCTATAAATTAGCTATACAATTATTATCAATTAAGGATTGCTTCAGTCTTCTGTCCAGTCTCCTTAGCTGTATCAATATATTCTGCTTCTTTCCATCTTCAGAATATATTGCTTCTAGAATCTTTATCTTTGCACCGACAACTAAGTCAACTATCACCCTGTCAGACTTTAACAAACTCTGACCGGCTTCCATGTAAACTCTTCACCCAGTCAGACTTTATCAAACTCTGACTGGCTTCTATATAAACTCTGATATGTACCTGGGACTTAAACACTGATGAACAAACGTCAGCAATTATATCTAACAATCTCCCCCAACTTGTTCATATTAAAATGTACAAGTTAAAAAGATAATTGATGATGTCAAAACATATAACAAATGCAGTGTTTAAAATATGTCAGAGTTTAATTTTAAAACAGAGTTTAAATTTAACTTAGAACAGAAAACATAAAAACTTACAGTCAGACTTTACTGAATTTCTTGGATATCAGGTACAGTCCTGATATAATCAATCAGCAACTTTCTCACAGCTCGATCTAGTTCAGCAATCATATCCTTCTTCAGCTCCTTCAATTCTGGTTCATCTTCACCAATTTGATAAATGGCAGCCCTTAAAGAATAGATGCTGTTCTTGTTCATTTCATTGCCAAGTCTGATATAAAAAGCCTTATCAGACTCTAGATTGAACTCTAGAACTTTCTTATTCAGTGCAGTCCTGAATCTAGCACTATTTTTCTTCATTTCCACCAACTTTCCATGTGCATCTCTGTACTTAGGAATATAAGCACTGGAAACATTAACTCCAAAAAGAACTTTCGATTTCATCATTCTGTCTTTTAAAACCAGAGCAGCATTATGAGTATTTCTATTTTTGATCTTCAGGAGATATAGAACATACTCTAGCTCTTCCCAGAATTTTAGACAAATATCATCTTCTCCAATTCTGTAAACTCTGCCATCAGCCATAAAGTATAATAAAAACTCCTTCTTCAAGCCTCTATGGTAAATCATCTGAACATATTCTAGTTTATCAAGGTTTTCTTGAGTAACCCCAACACCAGGTTCTGCCAGTGATGTATGATCTAAAGGACTATTATTAACTCTTTTCTCTCTGTGGGAACCCAAACCAGATTTATCATAAGATTGTTTTCCAAGTACTGTTCTGGTTTGTAGAAAGTTCACCTGGCTAGGCTTCAGAGTTTCAGGTAATGAAGATCTTTTGAAACCTTGGAGTGGTGAAGATAGCTGAGTTTGCACAACTTGAGCATTGTCAGAGGTTGGCACATTCTTAACAATAACATCAACTTGAGCATTGTCAGAGGTTGAATAATTCTTCTTTTCCAGGTTAGGCTCTTCAATCATCACACCTTTACCTTTATCAGTGTTTGAACCACTAGGCCTCCTTGAGCACTGTAAACTCTGATCAGAGTTTACATTCTCTTTGATAACAATTCCTTTTTCTTTTCTCCTTGGAGCCTTGCTAACCTTCTGTTTGTAGATTCCAGCTTCAACATCTTTCCTGTGTTCTTCAGCAAGCAATTTCTCTTCTGTCTGGATATCTTCAATAGTAACATCTTTACCATGTTCTTCTAAGAATAACTGTGTAGCAACTTCTTCATCAGTAACTGGAGATTTAGAGGAAAGAAGTAAACTTCTAACCCTTGAAGAAGACTGCCCTCCAGTGTATAATCTTTTTCCATCAGCATTCTGAGCATCAGAGTTTGACCTCCTCCCTTGCCTTTGAACATTCCTTGTCCTTGGATTTTGACCTTTTGCATCACCATCAGTAGTGTCATCTTTCCAAGTCAGAGTTTGAGAGCCTTTGCATTTGTCTTGAGGCACTCTCTCCCCCTTTTTGACATCATCAGACAGCAAAACTGATGTCAGCAATTCAATGGAATTTGCAATTTCATCCAACTTAGTTGACATTTTGACTTGATTTTCTTCAACCTTGGATAACAGTTGTGTAAGTTCCCTTGCAGCTATATCATTCCTTAGACCTTCAATAACCTTGTCAGAAGCAGTAAAACGATTGTTTAAGGACTTGAATTGGACTATTGTAGCTTTTAGATGAGTTAAAAGTTCAGGATTTTGAATCTCCTTTGAAGACTTAGTCACAAAGTCAGCAGCTCGTGCATCAGAAAAGATAGTGTCTTTGCCTGACCAATTCGAGAAATACATATTCTGAAAATGCTCAGCAGTAGCACGATTGACTTCTCTTTCCTCATCAGAGTTAGCTTGAATATCAGATAACTCTACTTGAATATCAGGATGTGAATGAGCAGGACTAGCTTCAACATTGTCATCCTCTACGGAATTCTCTTCAGGAACATTCTCTGCAGCAGTCTCAGTGTTGATCTGCTCAGCTTCATGAATCTCAGAGTTTGCAACAAACTCTGCTTCTATAGGAACATTCTCTGTTGCATCCTTATCAGCAACATCAGGATTTATAGCAACAGTTTCTGTAGCATTAACATCCAAAGTCTGATCGACTTCCTCACCTTTCTCAAGATTAAAAGAAATTATTTCAGTGTGAGAAGCCATAGATTCTGCAAGTTCAACAGTATCTTGATCAGCTTCCAAACCCTCTGAGAAATGGTCAGAGTTTATAGAGAGATTTGCTTCAAATTCCATATAAAATCCTTGTGGCTCTGTAGCCTCTTCATCTGCAATCTCAACATGTGCTCTATCCTCTGTAGGCATAGGAGCATCATTTGCAGCTTCCTCAACTACATCATCAGACTTTGATGTAGGAGCTTCATCTTGAAAAATAGTCTCCATAAAAACTCTGTCCTCAGGAACAGCTTCATCATCTGGAATCTCAAGATCATCAACAACATTGGAAGAGATATTCCCAGCACCAAACAAATGTGCTGCTACCAATCTTCTTTTTCTCTGATGAAGAGTTTCTTCATCAGTTTCAGTCTCTTCATCAACAGCAGCAGTCTTTGCCCTATTGGCTCTTCTTTTCTTCATTCTTCTCTTGTGAGGCATATCATCAGCATTTGATGCCCCAGCTTCAGTGTTTATGCTGACAGACTTAACAGCCCTTACCTTAGATTTCTTTGACCTTTGTGGTTGAGACACAGAAGGCCCAGCTTCAGTGTTTGCTAGCTGTTGTTGTTGTAAGTTATCCAGGAATTGTTGCACAGACTCAGGTAGCAACAAAACACCAACATCTCCTTTCTTGTTATCTTTATTGGTTAGATCAGAGAATATGCGTTTATGTAATTTAAAACAGGGAATCACATCATTCTCATCTATCTCTACGTCAGAAACACATTCAGAGAATATCAATTGACAAAATCTTGCAAAATAGACGACACCTCTGTTTTCATTCATTTTCTCACCTATATTATTTAGAACTAGCCTAGCAACATCAAAATTACCTCCATAAAGAAGAGAAAACCCGATTTGCAGACTATCCGTGGGAATAGCATCCCAGTTCGTGCATTTCTTGCCGAACGCCCTTGTTATGCAGTCGAAAAAGAAACTTCATTCCTTTCGCAAGAGCGGTCGCTTCAACTGACCAAGCTTTGTCAGTGGTCCAGAGTAGCCGATTTCTCTCATCATACGAACTAACTCAGAATCTCCAACAGAGATTGTGAAAGCATTAAAATCTTCAAGGCCCAGAGCATCACGAACAGTTGTAGGAGTAACTACAAACTCTTCTCCTTGAAATTCAAAGATAATAGATGGAGACCCAGACTCTCCTCCATTGTCATAAGTACCTGTCTGCCAAAAAGATCTGATTTGAGATGCAGACAGCTTCAACGGTGCTATGAGAGCAGTTCCAACATCAGAGTTTGACAAGAAATCTTGAATCAAATGAAACGCCTCCGGTGCGTTCTCATTTGCCAAAGGAGCAGCATAGTTATTAGGAACGAATTCTAACCCAGAAGCAGTAAACATTGTAGTAGCCATTAGAACAGTTTTAGAAGAAAGCAAACAGAGAATAGATTGTATGCAGTGAAAGTGTTTGAGACAATGTGTGTAAGTAAAAGCTTATGAAAAGTTGAGGTGTGTAAAAGAGTGAACCGTTTATGTGTAGTATATTTAAATAATAACTGTGAAGATTAAAACTCAAACGTTTTAATCATTACTACACACAGCAGGCGTCTTTGAAAAGTGTGTGAGTGGGACAGGTGTCAAACGTGTATACGCTGACAGCTGTATGTAACAACTTTCAATACACATGCGCAGTAAAAATAGCCATTATTACCGCTTATCACATTGTTCAAAACACTCAACCTCTCTCTCTCTGTTTAATACAAATATGAACCGTTTGTTATCATACTCCTTTGAATTTCAAAACAAATGTCTAATCTCAAAATTATAAAATGTCTGAAACAAAGAAATCATTTTAACCATCAGAGATTAAAACAATGTTACCTCGGCGTATTTCACACAATACATCAGTGTTTACCATTTGTCCTTCTTTGTCAATAAACTCTTTTCTCAATCTGTACAGGTGTGAATAATTGTGTGTGCAATAGCAGAGTTTACCGAAATCAATATTTAGATCATCTCAAAGTGCATAAAATCCACAAACTAAAGCAGTAAAAACTGGTTGCCTAAACTCTCATGTATAAAATAAAATCTGATTTTATATCTAAACTCTGTAATACTGATATCCTTTCATTTGGATATATCTTTTATTTTTCACCCCCTTTATATATATATTTATATATATATATATATATATATATATATATATATATATTTTAATTAAATTTTTATTTTTCCAGTAATCAGTGGTTGGCACTAGTCACCAAAAATCAAAGATTTTAGCCCTTATTTCATACAATAAGTTCCTGGATCTTCCTAGGCACAACATGATCTCAAAGGAATTTGTGATCTTTTTGGCATCTTTTTATTTGAGGGTGAATTATTTGCAATTAATAATCAGAGTTTAGACTTTTCATCAGTTAATACAATTAATTTATGAAAGAAAATGCAAACAGCTAATACAGACTCAGTGTATAGGATCAATAAACTAAGAGATGCTATAAATATAGAGACAGTATCATGCTGTGTTAACTTACTGCACATATTTGAGATCAGAATCTATATAACTCTTAAGGATTCATAATTACTTACTGAGAATTATGCCTCATACAAATTTCTTCATTGGTCCATATGTTTCAGACAAAATTACAATCAGAGTATAGCATTAGACTCTTACTATCAGAGTATGACCAACACTTTATGACTAACAGAGTTTAGCAGCAGAGTTTACTTTCAGAGTTTATGATACTGGTACTCATAACAGTTAATACATGCAAAGGAATCATGAGCAAAAAAAAAAAATCAAACATGTATAGTTTTTGAGTCTAACCCGTATCTCTAGTCGAAACCAGAGATCATTCCAAGTTCATTTACCAATCTTGTAAAAGTAGCTTCACTCAAAGGTTTGGTGAAGATATCTGCAAGTTGTTGGTCTGTAGACACAAAATGAAGCTCAATGTTTCCTTCTTCCACATGTTCCCTGATAAAATGATACCTTATGCTGATGTGCTTGGTCATGGAGTGCTGTACTGGATTTCCTGTCATAGCAATAGCACTTTGGTTATCACAGAAAATAGGTATTTTAGAGTACTTCAAACCATAATCCAGTAACTGATTCTTCATCCATAGAATCTGTGCACAACAGCTACCAGCTGCTATATACTCTGCTTCTGCAGTGGATGTGGAAATTGACTTTTGTTTCTTGCTATACCAAGAAACCAATCTGTCACCTAAGAATTGACAGCTTCCACTTGTACTTTTTCTGTCTATCTTACAGCCTGCAAAATCTGCATCAGAGTAACCAATTAGCTTAAACTCTGATTCTCTAGGATACCACAAACCCAAGGTTATGGTTCCTTTGAGATATTTGAAGATCCTTTTTACAGCTGTTAGATGAGGCTCTCTGGGATCTGCTTGAAATCTTGCACAAAGACATGTTGCATACATGATATCAGGTCTACTTGCAGTAAGATACAATAAAGACCCTATCATTCCTCTGTAGTTTGTCATATCTACTGAGGCTCCTGTGTCTTTGTCTAGCTTTGTTGCTGTAGCCATGGGAGTTGTAGCAGATGAACTATCAAGCATACCAAATTTCTTGAGAAGATTTCTGGTATATTTTGCTTGATTGATAAAAATACCATCATCTGTTTGCTTGACCTGTAAGCCTAGAAAATAACTAAGCTCTCCCATCATGCTCATTTGATACCTGGATTGCATAAGCTTTGCAAACTTCTTACAAAGTTTGTCATTAGTAGATCCAAAGATAATATCATCTACATAAATTAGAACTAAAAGCAAATCATTACCAGAATTGAAATAAAACAAGGTTTTATCAATTGTACCTCTTGTGAACCCACTGTCTAAAAGAAATTGAGCAAGAGTTTCATACCATGCTCTTGGTGCTTGCTTTAGTCCATATAATGCCTTGTCAAGCCTGTAGACATAATCTGGATGCTTGGGATCTACAAATCCTGGTGGTTGTTCAACAAACACTTCTTCTTCAAGCTTCCCATTGAGAAAAGCACTTTTTACATCCATCTGAAAGACTTTAAACTTCTTGTGTGCAGCATAGGCCAGAAAAATTCTTATGGCTTCCAATCTTGCAACTGGAGCAAAGGTTTCATCATAGTCAATGCCTTCCTGTTGTGAATAACCTTTAGCCACAAGTCTAGCCTTGTTTCTTGTAATCACACCTTCACTGTCAGTCTTGTTTCTGAAAACCCACTTTGTACCTACTATTGATCTATTCTTTGGTCTAGGTACAAGTGTCCAGACTTCATTTCTTTCAAATTCATTTAACTCTTCTTGCATTGCTGTAATCCAATTAGCATCTTGAAGAGCTTCCTCCACTTTCTTTGGCTCTGTTTGAGACAAGAAAGCATGATACAGACACTCATTATTTGTTGCACTTCTAGTTCTCACACTAGCATCAGGATCTCCAATTATGAGATCAGGTGTGTGTGCCTGTGTCCACTTTCTTGCTGTTGGTAAGTGGTTTCTTGCATCATTATTGGATCCTCCCTCTTGATCCATGCTCTCCTGATTCATATGTTGACTTTCTGCAGTATCTGAGGCTCCCCCTGAATTGGATGGCTCAGAGTTTGAACTGTCAGAGTTTGAATCAGTTTCCTCAACTGACTCACTTGTTGTGTCTTGTTGAGCTTCTTCACGCTCCCCCTCAACTGGTTCTCCATTTTGTTCAATTTGAGAATATTCAGTTTCTCCAGTATTTACCAGTAGAGGTTCAGAGTATGTTTCGTCAGAGTTTGTCAGAACCGCTTCATCAGAGTTTGTCGGTACTGCTTCATCAGAGTTTACATCATCAGAGAATAAACCTTCATTTTCAAAACGCAGTTGATCATATCCATCTAAGTCATCAAGTCCAGTTATTTTCTTGTCATCAAATGACACATGAATGGATTCCATGATCACTTTAGTTCTCAGATTGTAGACTCTGAATGCTTTTGTTGACAATGGATAACCAACAAAGATTCCTTCATCAGCTTTTAACTCGAACTTGGTCAACTGTTCAGGATGAGTCTTCAACACAAAGCATTTGCATCCAAATATATGAAAATATTTCAAATTTGGCTTCTTATTTTTCACCATCTCATATGGTGTTTTCCCATGCTTGTTGATCAATGTTGCATTTTGAGTAAAACAAGCAGTTTGAACAGCTTCGGCCCAGAAATAAGTTGGTAATTTTGCTTCTTCAAGCATAGTTCTGGCTGCTTCAATTAAAGTTCTGTTCTTTCTTTCAACTACACCATTTTGCTGTGGAGTTCCAGGTGCAGAAAATTCTTGTTTCACTCCTCTTTCCTTGCAGAAAGCTTCCATGATTGAGTTTCTGAATTCAGTTCCATTATCACTCCTTATAATTTTGACTTTGTGCTGTGATCCTTTGTCCAGTAGATTTACATGATCCATCAGAGTTTGAGCAGTTTCATCCTTCTTTGATAAGAAATATGTTAGGCCGAATACACAATATAATCAAGTATGTATGAGAATAACAATGATTAATAACACTGTTTATGAATTAATAAAACTGTAATCGTATTAACAGCTTCTCTCTTTATGATGTTAATGAATCACAAAGAGCTTCTAGGTTACAAGAATAATAATTCAATGAACGCATCCCTTCTAGGGATAACCTATCTGTGTTTATATAGTACACAGCTACATACAATCCTTATCTAATTGATATTCCTATAAGTTAGCTATACAATTCATATCAATTAAGGATTGCTTCTTATCTTCTATTCCGTTTCCTTAGCTGTATCAATATATTCTGCTTCTTTTCATCTTCAGAATATATTGCTTCTAGAATCTTCAATTCAGCACCGACAGCTAATTCAACTATCACCTTGTCAGACTTTAAATAAACTCTGACCGGCTTCCTTTAAACTCTTCACCCTATCAGAGTTTAACTAAACTCTGATCGGCTTCTGATAAACTCTGACCGTACCTGTTGCTTAAACACTGATAAACAAACATTAGCAATTATATCTAACAATCTCCCCCAACTTGTTCATAATAAAATGTACAAGTTAAACATATAATTGATGATGTCAAAACATATAACAAATGCAGTGTTTAACATATAACAGAGTTTAATTTAAAAACAGAGTTTAAATTTGACTTAGAATAGAAAATATTAAAAACTTACAGTCAGACTTTATTTGATTTCTTGAATATCAGGCACTGTCCTGAGATAATCAATTAGAAGTCTTCTTTCAGCCTTTTCCAGCTCTTCAACCATGATTTCTTTCAGTTCCTTTAGTTCTGAATCAGATTCACCAGTCTGATAAATAGCAGCTCTCAGAGAATAGATGGAATTCTTCCTCATCTCATTCCCTAGCCTAATAAAATGTGCTTTATCAGATTCTAGATTGAATTCTAAGACTTTAACTCCCAGATCAGTCCTTAGTCTTGCACTGTTTCTCTTCATTTCTATAACATTTCCATAAGCATCTCTATACTTAGGAATGTATACCTTTGAAACTCCTCCTCCAAGCATTACCTTAGATCTTTGCATCTTTTGTCTGATAAATGTAGCAGCATTGTGAGTGTTTCTGTTTTTGACTTTTAGCAAGTACAGAACATACTCCAATTCTTGATAAGATTTGAGATCTATATCAGACTCTGCAACTCTGTAAACTCTTCCATCATTCATAAAATACAACAGAAAATCTTTCTTCAAACCCTTGTGAAATATCAACTGAACAGAGTCTAGCATATCAAGATTCTCTTGAGTAATAGTGCCAGATACTGCCAATGATGATTGATCTCCAGATCTGTTGTTTATTCTCTTCTCCCTATGTGAACCTAAACCAGCTTTATCAAAAGTTTCTTTTCCAAGTACAGTCCTGGTTTTAGAAAAGTCCACAGGTTGAAGTGTCAGAGCTTCAGATAAAACAGGTCTTCTAAAAGTACCTTGGAGTTGTGAAGCTAGCTGAGTTTGCACAACTTGAGCATTGTCAGTGGTTGGCTTAACTTCAATAGTATCATTAACTTGAGCAGCGTCAGAGGTTGATTTTGGTAATCTTGTTTCAACTTGAGCAATGTCAGAGGTTGAATAAATCTTCTTAGGTAACTGTTCTTCTTCTACCAGTTTACTTTTTCCTTTGTCAGCATTTTTAATCACAGGTCTCCTTGAGTACTGTAAACTCTGATCAGAATTTACATTCTCTTTGATAACAATTCCTTTTTCTTTCTTTCTAGGAGCCTTGATTTCCTTCTTTTTGTAGATTCCAGCTTCAACATTCTTCTTGTGTTCTTCAGCAAGCATCTGTTCTTCAGCTTGGATATCTTCAATTGTAATACCTTTTCCATGTTCTGCTATAAACATCTTAGCAGCAACTTCCTCATCAGTACTAGGCTTATCAGTGTTTATCAAACTTTTGAGCCTTGAACCACTGGCAGAAATTACTTTTACTTTACCAGAGTTTGATCTTCTCTCAGAGTTTGATCTTGATCTTGATGGTCTTAAGCCTAAACTCTTTTCAGATTCACCTCCCTTGCTTCCACCATCATTACCATCATCCCTCCGTCTCAGAGCTTGAGTGTCTTTGCATTTGTCACTTGGTACACTCTCCCCCTTTTTGACATCATCAGAAAGTAGTACTGATGTCAGCAACTCCAGAGCAGTAGAAATTGAAGTTAGTTGGGCAGACATGGCAGTTTGATTCTCCTCAACTTTCGACAATCTAGAATTAAAAGTCCTTTGCTCTTTACACAAAGAGATGTATAGAGATTTGTCCTTCTGCTGTGTAAGCTCTCTTGTAGCTATATCATTCCTTAACCCTTCAATCACCTTATCAGAAGCATCAAAACGATTGTTTAATGATTTGATTTGAACAACAGTTGCTTTGAAATGACTGAGAAGTTCAGGATTTTTAATCTCTTTAACAGAGTTAGCAGTTAAATCAGCAGCCCTTTGTGAAGTGAAAATACAATCTGCTTCTGTCCAGTTCTTGAAGTACATATCTTGAAAATGTTTTTCAGTAGCCCGATTGAACTCTCTTTCTTCATCAGAGTTGGCTTGAATGTCAGATATGTGTGAAGGTGAATGAGCAGGACTAGCATTAACATTGTCATCCTCTCTTGCAATCTCTTCAGGAACATGTTCAGCAGTGATTTCATGTTCTAACTGTGCAGCTTCATCATTGACTTTCTCTGCAACAGTTTCAGGAATATCAGAGTTTACTTTAGCAAGTACCTCTGCTTCTCTCTGAACAATCTGAACAACTGATTGTTGTAGAGCTTCAAGAACAAGAGCATCTTCAGAGTTTGCAACAAACTCTGCTGCTACAGGAACATTCTCTGTTGCATCAGCAGGTACAGCAACAGCTTCTGTAAAATGATCAGCTATGGTCTGATCAACTTCTTCTCCTTTCTCAAAATCAAGAGAAATAATTTCAGTATGAGAAACTACAGTTTCTACTATCTCAGTAGTAGCTTGATCAGCATCCATTGCATGTTCTTCATGATCAAAAATTCTGCTGTCAGAATGAGCAGCAGTTTCCTCAACTACATCATTAGCAATTGATGTAGGAGCTTCTCTATCAAAATCCATCTGAATATCATCAGTATTTAGCCTGTCTTGATTGACAGCTTCTGGATTTGCAGCTTCCTCAGGTTCTTTATTCATATTAGCAATAATATCACCAAAAAGTTGATTAGCAACTAATCTTCTCTTTCTCTGATGAAGATTTTCGTCATCAGCTTCAGTATCTGAGTCTGCAACAGAATCAGCAGCAACAGACTTTGCTCGTTGAGCTCTCTTTTTCTTCATTCTTTTTCTCTGAGGCATCTCTTCAGTTCTTGATACCCCAGCTTCAGGTTGTTGCAAACCAGACTTAACTGCTCGAACTTTAGATCTCTTTGACCTCTGTGGTGGAGATACAGAAGGTCCAGCTTCAGCAGTTGAGACATTTTGCTGTTGTAAGTTGTCAAGAAATTGTTGCACAGATGCAGGTAACATTAAAGGACCAACTTCTCCTTTCTTGTTATCCTTGTTGATAAGATCAGAGAATATACGTTTGTGCAATTTAAATGAAAGAATTACATCCTCATCTAAAATCTCAACATCAGGACAGCAATGATTGAATATCAATTGACAAAACCTAGAGAAGTAAACAACATTTCTATTCTCTAGCATTTTCTCACCAATATTAGTTAAAACTAATCTAGCAACATCAAATTGACTGCCATAGAGAAGAGAATACCCGATCTGTAGACTATCAGTGGGAATGGCATCCCAGTTTGTGCACTTTTTCCCGAACGCTCTTGTAATACAGTCGAAAAAGAAACTCCATTCCTTTCTCAAGAGCGGTCGCTTCAATTGACCAATCTTTGTCAGTGGTCCTGAGTAACCTATTTCGTTCATCATCCTGACTAGCTCAGAGTCGCCAACAGAGATTGTGAATGCATTGAAATCTTCAAGACCCAAAGCATCACGAACAGTAGTAGGAGTAACAGCATAGTCATTGTCCTCATATTGAAAAATGATAGATGGAGATCCAGACTCTCCTCCATTATCATAAACACCTGTCTGCCAAAAAGATTTGATTTGTGTTGCAGACAGCTTCGATGGTGCGATGAGAGCAGTGCCAATATCAGAGTTTGACAAGAAACTCTGAATCAAATGAAACGCCTCCGGTGCGTTCTCATTTGCTACAGGAGCGGAGTAGTTATTTGGGACAAATTCTAATTCAGAAGCAATAAACGCTGTAGTTGCCATTAGTAAGATTTGAAAACAAGAAATACTGGGCTTTGAAAGTGTTTGAGTGTTTGTGTGTGTAAAATATTATGAAAAGATGAAATGCGTAAAAGATTGAATCGTGTGTATGTAGTGTATTAAATAATAACTGTAAAGATTAGAAGTATGTTAGTGGGACAGATGTCAAACGTGAATACGCTGACAGCTGTATCTAACAACTTCCAATACACACGGGCAAACGTGGAGACACCTGTCATCACATATAACACTCAAAATATTCGCTTAAAAGAAAAAAAATCAATAATAATAAAATTATCAATTTAAATAATAAAGTACAAAGAACTCAACAGTCAAAATAATAATGACTGTCTCGAAACTCCGCACCTTAGTATCCCAAGCGCTTCGATAACCTTTCAATCTCCAAGAAAAACCTTTCAGATACCCTGTTTGAATGCTTTAAATACCAAAGCAATGTAACAACAGGCTTCATATCTTAAACTTACTATACACCAAAATGGCTGGAACTTTCGAATTCCTGGATGTGGAAGAGTTTTTGAACATGAATTGGCAGCAACAAGAAAACTATCTTATCGATGAGTTTCTTGTTCTTTCATTCCTGAATGAAGAAGGTCTTATCGTAGATGATGAAATAGCCGAAGGGCCTTTCTCCAACCCTCATGTATACATCTTCCGTCCAGGACCATATGATGCACCAATCCTCGCAGATGAAGATGCCATGGAGATCTGCTTGATGCTTTTTCAAATGAGTTTCTTGTCGGGTTCAAAAGAAAACCTCTTCTTAGAATCCTGCAAGCTGCAAAGCAGAAAGAGATCCCGAGAAGATGATGATGATGATTCATCATTAGGAGGATTTCAAGCTATCCCAAATGGTATAATGACCAGATGAGCAACTGGGTAGCTTTCATCAGAAGTAGTAGAGCACAATAGCTTCTGGCTCTAGCTCTTCTGCTTCGATGTTGGATAGCATTCAAGTACTTATCCTGGTTAAATAGATCTTCTCTTTTGTAACCATAGTGATTAGTATGTACCAGAAAGATTAGCTTAACATAAGTATGAAATTGTCTGAATGTAAATTTGAATCAATTAATGAAAAATTTGTTTCTTTACATTTCAGTATTATCAATATTGCATAGTAATTGGAAAGACAAAAAAAACTTTAACCAATTAACTAACATACTCAGCAGCAATACAAATCACAAACAGGACTTAATAAACATACTCAATAGCATTGGTCAATCACTATCAAACAAACTCTATCTTTTCTCTGTTCAATCACACTTTTTAAAAAAAACAAATGACTAATCCCAAAATCATAAACTGTCTGAAACAAGGAAATTATTTTAACCATCAGAGATTAAAACAAAGAACCTCGGCGTATTTCACACAATACATCAGTGTTTACCATTTGTCCTTCTTTGTCAATAAACTCTTTTCTCAATCTGTACAGTTGTGAAAAATGTGTGTGTAATAGCAGAGTTTACCGAAATCAGTATTTAGATCATCTCAAAGTGCATAAAATCCACAAACTAAAGTAGTAAAAACTGGTTGCCTAAACTCTCATGTATAACATAGACACTGATTTTTCTATCTAAACTCTGTATAACTGATATCCTTTCATTTGGATATGTCTTTTATTTTTCACCCCCTTTAAATTTTTATTTATTTATTTATTATATATTTTTTTTTTTTTTTTTTTTTTATTATTTTTCCAGTAATCAGTGGTTGGCACTAGTCACCAAAAATCAAAGATTTTAGCCCTTATTTCATACAATAAGTTCCTGGATCTTCCTAGGCACAACATGATCTCAAAGGAATTTGTGCTCTGTTTGGCATCTTTTGATTTGAGGGTGAATTATTTGAAATTAATAATCAGAGTTTAGACTTTTCATCAGTACTTATAATTAACTTATGAGAGAAAATGCAAACAGCTAATACAGACTCAGTGTATAGGATCAATAAACTAAGAGATGCTATAAATATAGAGACAGTATCATGCTGTGTTAGCTTACTGCACATATTTGAGATCAGAATCTATCAACTCTTAAGGATTCACAATTACTTACTGAGAATTATGCTTCATACAAATTTCTTCATTGGTCCATATGTCTCAGACAGAATTACCAGAGAATAGCATTAAACTATAATTACCAGAGTATGACCAACAGAGTTTATCTTCAGAGTATGCTTTCAGAGTATGACTGACACTTCACAGAGTTTATCATCAGAGTTTAACATGCTGGTTCACATAACAGTTAACATATGTAAGAAATCATGAACATAAAAAGTGAGTCTAACCCGTATCTCTAGTCAGAACCAGAAATCATTCCAAGTTCATTTACCAATCTTGTAAAAGTAGCTTCACTCAAAGGTTTGGTGAAGATATCTGCAAGTTGTTGGTCTGTAGACACAAAATGAAGCTCAATGTTTCCTTCTTCCACATGTTCTCTGATAAAATGATACCGTATGCTGATGTGCTTTGTCATGGAATGCTGTACTGGATTTCCTGTCATAGCAATAGCACTTTGGTTATCACAGAAGATAGGTATTCTAGAGTACCTTAATCCATAATCCAGCAATTGATTCTTCATCCATAAAATCTGTGCACAACAGCTACCAGCTGCTATATACTCTGCTTCTGCAGTGGATGTAGAAATTGATTTCTGTTTCTTACTGTACCAAGAAACCAATCTGTCACCTAAAAATTGACAGCTTCCACTTGTACTTTTTCTGTCTATCTTACAGCCTGCAAAATCTGCATCAGAGTAACCAATCAACTTAAACTCTGATTCTCTAGGATACCACAAACCCAAGGTTATGGTGCCTTTGAGATATTTGAAAATCCTTTTTACAGCTGTTAGATGAGGCTCTCTAGGATCTGCTTGAAATCTTGCACAAAGACATGTTGCATACATGATATCAGGTCTACTTGCTGTAAGATACAGTAAAGACCCTATCATTCCTCTGTAGTTTGTCATATCTACTGAGGCTCCTGTGTCTTTGTCTAGCTTTGTTGCAGTAGCCATGGGAGTAGTAGCAGATGAACTATCAAGCATACCAAATTTCTTGAGAAGATTTCTGGTATATTTTGCTTGATTTATGAAAATACCATCATCTGTTTGCTTGACCTGTAAGCCTAGAAAATAACTAAGCTCTCCCATCATGCTCATTTGATACCTGGATTGCATAAGCTTTGCAAACTTCTTACAAAGTTTGTCATTAGTAGATCCAAAAATAATATCATCTACATAAATTTGAACTAACAGCAAATTATCACCAGAATTGAAATAAAACAAAGTTTTATCAATTGTACCTCTTGTGAACCCACTTTCTAAAAGAAATTGAGCAAGAGTTTCATACCATGCTCTTGGTGCTTGCTTTAGTCCATATAATGCCTTGTCAAGCCTGTAGACATAATCTGGATGCTTGGGATCTACAAATCCTGGTGGTTGTTCAACAAATACCTCTTCTTCAAGCTTCCCATTGAGAAAAGCACTTTTCACATCCATCTGAAAGACTTTAAACTTCTTGTGTGCAGCATAGGCCAGAAACATCCTTATGGCCTCCAGTCTTGCAACTGGAGCAAAGGTTTCATCATAGTCAATTCCTTCCTGTTGTGAATAACCTTTTGCCACAAGTCTAGCCTTATTCCTTGTAATCACACCATCACTGTCAGTCTTGTTTCTGAAAACCCACTTTGTACCTACAATTGATCTGTTCTTTGGTCTAGGTACAAGTGTCCAGACTTCATTTCTTTCAAATTCATTTAACTCTTCTTGCATTGCTGTAATCCAATTAGCATCTTGAAGAGCTTCCTCCACTTTCTTTGGTTCAGTTTGAGACAAGAAAGCATGATACAGACACTCATTATTTGTTGCACTTCTGGTTCTTACACCAGCATCAGGATCTCCAATTATGAGATCAGGTGTGTGTGCCTGTGTCCACTTTCTTGCTGATGGTAAGTGGTTTCTTGCATCATTGTCGGATCCTTCCCCTTGATCCATGCTCTCCTGATTCATATGTTGACTTTCTACATTCTCTGAGGCTCCCCCTGAATTTGATGACTCAGAGTTTGAATTGTCAGAGTTTGAATCAGTTTCCTCAACTGACTCACTTGCTGTGTCTTGTTGAGCTTCTTCACGCTCCCCCTCAACTGGTTCTCTATTTTGTTCAATTTGAGAATTATCAGTTTCTCCAGTATTTACCAGTAGAGGTTCAGAGTATGCTTCGTCAGAGTTTGTCAACCCTGCTTCATCAGAGTTTATATCATCAGAGAGTAGATCTTCATTTTCAAAACGTAGTTGATCATATCCATCCTTGTCTTCAAGTCCAATTATTTTCTTGTCATCAAATGACACATGTATGGATTCCATGATCACTTTAGTTCTTAGATTGTAAACTCTGAATGCTTTTGTTGACAGTGGATAGCCAACAAAAATTCCTTCATCAGCTTTTAACTCGAACTTTGTCAACTGTTCAGGATGAGTCTTCAACACAAAGCATTTGCATCCAAATATATGAAAATATTTCAAATTTGGCTTCTTATTTTTCACCATCTCATATGGTGTTTTCCCATGCTTGTTGATCAATGTAGCATTTTGAGTAAAACAAGCAGTTTGAACAGCTTCTGCCCAGAAATAAGTTGGTAATTTTGCTTCTTCAAGCATAGTTCTGGCTGCTTCAATTAAAGTTCTGTTCTTTCTTTCAACTACACCATTTTGCTGTGGAGTGCCAGGTGCAGAAAATTCTTGTTTCACCCCTCTTTCCTTGCAGAAAGCTTCCATTATTGAGTTTCTGAATTCAGTTCCATTATCACTCCTTATAATTTTGACTTTGTGCTGTGATCCTTTGTCCAGTAGATTTACATGATCCATCAGAATTTGAGCAGTTTCATCCTTCTTTGATAGGAAATACACCCATGTATATCTAGTATATTCATCAACAATTACTAGAGCATATTTCTTTCTGCCCATTGACATCACATTCACTGGTCCAAAGAGATCAACATGTAGAAGATGATAAGGTTCTACTACTGAAGATTCAGATTTGCTCTTGAAAGATGACTTCCTTTGCTTGGCCTTTTGACAAGAATCACATAGACCATCTAGATTAAGTATTGATTTTGGAAGTCCTCTTACAAGATCCTTTCTTATCAGCTCATTGATGTTGTTCAAATTGAGATGAGAGAGCTTCTTGTGCCAATTCCAACTCTCTTCATTTGACATCTTTGCAGTCAGACACACTGTACTTCCATCAGAGTTTGTTACCAAACTTGCTTCATAAATATTGTTGCGCCTGTGTCCAACTAGAACAACTTTTCCAGTAGATTTACTGATAATTTCACAGTATTCACTATGAAAATCTACATGGTTTCCTCTGTCACAGATTTGACTCACAGATAACAGATTATGCTTGAGTCCTGAGACTAGAGCTACATTTGTGATGATGACACTTCCAAGATTAATATTGCCATATCCCAGAGTGTGTCCTATGTTGCCATCTCCATAGGAAACTTTTGGGCCAGCTTTCTCCTCAAAGTTTGATAGCAGGGCTTTGTTTCCAGTCATATGTCCTGAGCATCCACTGTCCAAGATAAGTGTGCTCTCTATTATACCCTGCATTCACAAACAAACACTAAGTGTTAGTTTTAAGGATCCAGACTTGCTTGGATCCTTTGTCCTTCTTAACAGTGTTAGCTTTTGCAGCGGAATCTGTATTATCAGAGTTTAAACTAACATTGTCAGATTTTACACTAGCAGAGTTTGCTCTAACCCATTTCAAGTT
Source organism: Heracleum sosnowskyi (assembly GCA_030848705.1). Lineage (NCBI taxonomy): Eukaryota > Viridiplantae > Streptophyta > Magnoliopsida > Apiales > Apiaceae > Heracleum > Heracleum sosnowskyi. Next base: position 49,013,991 of record CM061243.1, on the reverse strand, counting down.
GGGTTTTAGCTCATAATAGTTATGATAAATTGCATGATAACTCTTACATGTGTAAATAGAATGCCAAGTGCTCCCACAATGTTTGCATAAGGTCTGTGGTCTTACTCTAACATAATCATTCTTTACTTCTGAAGTAGAAGATAAAGAATTAATATGTTTGTTCTTAGTGCAAAATCTAGCAAGATGATTAGAACTACCACAATTATAACATGTTTTTCTTGAGGCACTAGCATTAGGCATATGATAATTTCTATTATTTATGCCTACTTTTCCATTCCTATTTCTCTTGGAACCTTTAGGTTTCATGGAAGACTTTACCTCTTTAAGCTTATGATTGAACTGTTTTCCTGTCATTAAGCCAACATTAACCTGTTTTTCACAAGTTTTTACTGGTTTTCTAACAGCTTCTGTTTCCATAAGTTTTTCTGTTATAATATTTTCCTGTTTTTCACAAGATTCATCTGATTCCATATCAGCTTCCCTTATTACAACAGATTTTAACTTATTGGCTTCTTGAACAAATTTCACAGGTTTAAGTTGTGGTTTTACCTTAACCTTGTCTTTAAACCTAAGTTCATCATTTTCACAATAACCTAAACCTACAGAATCAGTCTGAAACACTTGATGAGTGTCTCTTCCAGAATCTGTCCAAGTCTTGATTATTTTTCTTTCCTTCTCTAAATCAGATTCTAGTTGCTTATATCTTTTCAGCAACTCCTGTTCTACATAAACAGCATCATCTCTTTCTTTTTGAATCTGCTTCATATTCTCAAGTTCTCTTTCAAGAAACTTGTTTCTTTCTTTAAGACTTAGATTCTCAGCTTTAATTCTCTCATTTTCTAAAGTCTGATCCCTATAGCTAACATGTACGCTTTTCAGATATACTCTTAACTCAGATATATTATCAGTATCATAAGCATAAGTAGTTAGGGGTACCTTATTTTCAGATGATTCAGTCTCATCTCTGACAGTAGCCATAAGAGCATAATTCACTCCATCATCAGAATCTGAAGTATCTGCCCAGTCTTTGCCTTTAGAGATGAGTGCTTTTTCACTTCTTCCTTTCTTGCACTCTGGAGCATAGTGACCCATCTCTTTGCACTTGTAGCACTGGACCTCAGATTTGTCCTTCTTACCAGATTTGGTATCCCTTCCATCAGACTTTCTGAAATTCTTCTTCTCAGAATTTGAATCTCTTCTTGAGAATCTTTTACCCTTCTTGAAGTTCTTGAATCCCATCTTCTTAAATGTCTTTACCATCAAGGCAGCCATTTGCATCATCTCCTCTTCATCATCCTCAGAATCAGAAGCTTCATCAGAGTTTGAATCATCATCAGAGTTTGATGACTCACTCTCAGATTTTATGACTAAAGCCTTTCCCTTGGCTTTCTTCCTTGATGATTCCTTCTTTATGGGCTTCTCCTCAACTTTGAGAGCAATAGATTTTGTCTTCTTGCTGGATCTTCTGTTTCTTTGTTCTATCTCAAGTTCATGAGTCTTTAACAATCCATAGATCTCATCAAGATCTGTATCAGCAAGATCATAATTATCTCTGATTGTTGTTGCCTTTAAATCCCACTTTTCAGGTAGAGATAAAAGAAACTTGAGATTTGACTCTTCAAGTTCATATTCTTTATCAACCAGAGACAGATCGTTCAACAGTTTGCAAAATCTGTCATAAGTCTCAGTCAAGGTTTCATTAGTTCTTGAATCAAAGTGCTCATACTCCTGTGTGAGTATTGTCTTTCTATTCTTCTTAATAGCACCTGTTCCTTGGCATCTGACTTCTAGAGCATCCCATATTTCTTTGGCAGTTTTGCAGCCAATTACTCTGTTAGACATAACGTTATCTAACGCACTGTGGAGAAGATGTCTAACCTTTGCATCCTTTGCAATTGATGAGATATCCTCAGGAGTCATATCTTTCTTTTCCTTTGGAACAGTCTTTTGTGCTTGTCCATCAACAACAGGGGACAATTTAGTCGGCATATGAGGACCATCATAGATTCTGTCAAGGTATTCTGGATCTGTAGCCTCCAGGAACATGGTCATCTTCACCTTCCAAATCGGATACTCTACAGGCCTGAGAATCGGAACCCTGATTGTTTCATATCTACTCACAGAATTAGGCTTAACCTGTTCAGCCTTGGGAGCAGCTTGATTTTCTTCAGACATGATTATTACTGTGTTTGAATCGTAAAACTGTATATATTAAACAGCCTTGGCTCTGATACCAATTGTTAGGCCGAATACACAATATAATCAAGTATGTATGAGAATAACAATGATTAATAACACTGTTTATGAATCAATAAAACTGTAATCGTATTAACAGCTTCTCTCTTTATGATGTTAATGAATCACAAAGAGCTTCTAGGTTACAAGAATAATAATTCAATGAACGCATCCCTTCTAGGGATAACCTATCTGTGTTTATATAGTACACAGCTACATACAATCCTTATCTAATTGATATTCCTATAAGTTAGCTATACAATTCATATCAATTAAGGATTGCTTCTTATCTTCTATTCCGTTTCCTTAGCTGTATCAATATATTCTGCTTCTTTTCATCTTCAGAATATATTGCTTCTAGAATCTTCAATTCAGCACCGACAGCTAATTCAACTATCACCTTGTCAGACTTTAAATAAACTCTGACCGGCTTCCTTTAAACTCTTCACCCTATCAGAGTTTAACTAAACTCTGATCGGCTTCTGATAAACTCTGACCGTACCTGTTGCTTAAACACTGATAAACAAACATTAGCAATTATATCTAACAAAATACACCCATGTATATCTAGTATATTCATCAACAATTACTAGAGCATATTTCTTTCTGCCCATGGACATCACATTCACTGGTCCAAAGAGATCAACATGAAGAAGATGATAAGGTTCCACTACTGAAGATTCAGATTTGCTCTTGAAAGATGACTTCCTTTGCTTGGCCTTTTGACAAGAATCACATAGGCCATCTAGACTGAGTATTGATTTTGGGAGTCCCCTTACAAGATCCTTTCTTATTAGCTCATTTATGTTGTTCAAATTGAGATGAGAGAGCTTCTTATGCCAATTCCAACTCTCTTCATTTGACATTCTTGCAGTCAGACACACTGTTTTTCCATCAGAGTTTGTTACCAAACTTGCTTCATAAATGTTGTTGCACCTGTGTCCAACTAGAACAACTTTTCCAGTAGATTTACTGATAACTTCACAGTATTCAGTATGAAAATCTACATGGTTTCCTCTGTCACAGATTTGACTCACAGATAGCAGATTATGCTTGAGTCCTGAGACTAGAGCTACATTTGTGATGATGACACTTCCAAGATTAATATTGCCATATCCCAGAGTGTGTCCTATGTTGCCATCTCCATAGGAAACCTTTGGGCCAGCCTTCTCCTTAAAGTCTGATAGCAGGGCTTTATTTCCAGTCATATGTCCTGAGCATCCACTGTCCAAGATAAGTGTGCTCTCTTTTATACCCTGCAATCACAAACAAACACTAAGTGTTAGTTTTAAGGACCCAGACTTGCTTGGATCCTTTGTCTTTCTTAACAGTGTTAGTTTTTGCAGCGGAATTACTATCAACAGAGTTTAAACTAACATTGTCAGACTTTACACTTGCAGAGTTTGCTCTAACCCACTTCAGATTGGGTTTTAGCTCATAATAGTTGTGATAAATAGCATGATAACTCTTGCAAGTATAAATGGAATGCCAAGTGCTCCCACAGTGTGTGCATAAAGTCTGTGGTCTAACCCTAACATTATCATTCTTTACTCCTGATGTAGAAGGTAAAGAATTGATATTTTTATTCTTTGTGCAGTAATTAGCAAGATGATTAGAACTACCAAAATTATAACATGTTTTCCTTGGAGCAGCACCAGTAGGCAAATAATTATTTCTTTTATTTATGCCTATCTTTCCATTCCTATTTTTCTTGGACCCTTTTGGTTTCATGGCAGATTTTACCTCTTTCAGCTTATGATTGAACTGTTTTCCTGTCATCAAGCCAACATTAACCTGTTTTTCACAAGTTTTTACTGGCTTTCTAACAGCTTCTCTTTCCATAAGTTTTTCTGTTATAATATTTTCCTGTCTTTCACAGGCTTCATCTGATTCCATATCAGCTTCTCTTATTACAACAGATTTTAACTTATTGGCTTCTGGAACAAATTTCACAGGTTTAAGTTGTGGTTTTACCTTAACTTTGTCTTTAAACCTAAGTTCATCATTTTCACAATAGCCTAAACCTACAGAATCTGTCTGAAACACTTGATGAGTGTCTCTTCCAGAATCTGTCCAAGTCTTGATTATTTTTCTTTCTTTTTCTAGATCAGATTCTAATTGCTTATATCTTTTGAGCAACTCCTGTTCTACATAAACAGCATCATCTCTTTCTTTTTGAATCTGCTTCATATTTTCAAGTTCTCCTTCAAGAAACTTGTTTCTATCTTTAAGGCTAAGATTCTCAGATTTAATTCTCTCATTTTCTAAAGTCTGATCCCTATAACTAACATGTACGCTTTTCAGATATACTCTCAATTCAGATATATTATCAGTATCATAAGCATAAGTAGTTAGGGGTACCTTATTTTCAGATGATTCAGTCTCATCTCTGACAGTTGCCATAAGAGCATAATTTTCTCCATCATCAGAGTCTGAAGTATCTGCCCAGTCTTTGCCTTTAGAGATGAGTGCTTTCTCAGATTTGCCTTTCTTGCACTCTGGAGCATAGTGACCCATCTCCTTACACTTGTAGCACTGGATTTCAGATTTATCCTTCTTGCCAGACTTGGTCTCCCTTCCATCAGACTTTCTAAAACTTTTCCTTTCAGAGTTTGAATCTTTCCTTGAGAATCTCTTTCCTTTCTTAAAGTTCTTGAATCCCATCTTCTTGAAGGTTTTCACCATCAATGCAGCCATTTGCATCATCTGTTCTTCATCATCCTCAGAGTCAGAAGCTTCATCAGAGTTTGAGTCATCATCAGAGTTTGATGACTCACTTTCAGATTTAATAACTAAAGCCTTTCCCTTGGCTTTCTTCCTTGATGATTCCTTCTTAATGGGCTTCTCCTCAACTTTGAGAGCAACAGATTTTGTCTTTTTGCTCAATCTTCTATTCCTTTGTTCTATCTCCAGTTCATGAGTTTTCAACAACCCATAGATTTCATCAAGATCTGTATCAGCAAGCTCATAATTATCTCTTTATCAACCAGAGACAGATCATTCAATAGTTTGCAAAATCTGTCATAAGTCTCAGTCAAGGTTTCATTAGTTCTTGAATCAAAGTGCTCATACTCTTGTGTGAGTATTGTCTTTCTGTTCTTCTTAATAACACCTGTTCCCTGGCATCTGACTTCTAAAGCATCCCATATCTCTTTGGCAGTCTTGCAGCCAATTACTCTGTTAGACATAACATTATCTAAAGCACTGTGGAGAAGATGTCTAACCTTTGCATCTTTTGCAATTGATGAGATGTCCTCAGGAGTCATATCTTTCTTTTCCTTTGGAACAGTCTTTTGTTCTTGACCATCAACAACAGGGGACAATTTAGTCGGCATATGAGGACCATCATAGATTCTGTCAAGGTATTCTGGATCTGTAGCCTCCAGAAACATGGTCATCTTCACCTTCCAAATCGGATACTCTACTGGCCTGAGAATTGGAACCCTGATTGTTTCATATCGACTCACAGAATTGGGCTTAACCTGTTCAGCCTTAGGAGCAGTTTGATTTTCTTCAGACATGATTATTACTGTGTTTGAATCGTAAAACTGTATATATTAAACAGCCTTGGCTCTGATACCAATTGTTAGGCCGATTACACAATATAATCAAGTATGTATACGAGAATAACAATCAAGAACTCTTTTTATAAAACAACAAACTGTAATTATATTAACAGTTTCTCTCTTAGTGATGTTAATGAATCACAAAGAGCTACTAGGTTACAAGAATAATATATTCAATGTTCGCGTCCCTTCTAGGGATAACCTATCTGTGTTTATATAGTACACAGCTACATACAATCCTTATCTAATTGATACTCCTATAAATTAGCTATACAATTATTATCAATTAAGGATTGCTTCAGTCTTCTGTCCAGTCTCCTTAGCTGTATCAATATATCCTGCTTCTTTCCATCTTCAGAATATATTGCTTCTAGAATCTTTATCTTTGCACCGACAGCTAAGTCAACTATCACCCTGTCAGACTTTAACAAACTCTGACCGGCTTCCATGTAAACTCTTCACCCAGTCAGACTTTATCAAACTCTGACTGGCTTCTATATAAACTCTGATATGTACCTGGGACTTAAACACTGATGAACAAACGTCAGCAATTATATCTAACAGATTAAATTGTTTTTAAATCTTTATATTGGGATAAATGATCCGATTTTTGATCTAAAAATAATTTGGGGTTTAATTCCTTTGAAATGAGAGTCGAGTATTTTTATAAAATTATTTCTTGGATGTTATGAGACTTATGTGATTTATTTATCGCAATTAAATGGCAAAATGTGTTACGAGAATTATGTGAATTATCTGGTTATTGAGTCATAAATACGAATAAGTGTTTGGGAACTCGTTCAAATATTTTGATCGCGTCTAATATTATCACGAGGGGTAGTTAGAATAGAAATTTTTCAGTATTGTTAGAAAATGAGATTTACGAGACCGTTGACTTAGATGTTGACTTTTATAGTATAGAGATTTTTGACGAGAGAGTTACGTGAATTATTTATTTAGTTAATCGTGATTATTCTATCTATTGAATATGGTTATCTAGGAAACAAGGGATATTGGACAAGACGAGTCAGATTACCAAGATATATTAAATGAAGGAAGTCGGAGATATCGGTAAGACTAGTACGTGCGTCGGAGTTAAGTTACAAACGTTTATGGAATGTGAGAATCATACGTTGAAGACTAAAGTACCGTCTCATGTTTGACTATCGAGGCAGATGCGTGGATTCAAAATCGTAAGGATCAGATTGATGGTAATCACAAGAGCGTTAAATCAAAAGAGGATTGAAATGGAGAATCGTGCTATAAGACAGATTAAGGAGGAAGTCGTGTGATTCAGCTTTACTTAAGAGCTAAGGACCGGAGGCAAGTGTTTATACCCTTGCTTATTATTCGAGTGATATTCTCTTGAATTATTATTGTGCAATTGGCATACTCTTCACTAAATTTTAAATGATGACTCTTTTGCATTGAAGTGCAAGTATTTTATTTAATCTCGTAAATTGACGAGTATTCTTTCATACCTTTTGAGTTTAGATTCATATTTCCATGTTGATTGGAAAAATATAATTATTGTATTGAAACGATTTAAAAGATAGTTATGGGCCTTATACTAAGGCTTTCTTTCAAAAATCTTGATTTAAAAATATTAGGTTGGAATGTTGCCAACCCTAGATGAGTGGGAACTTGTGAACCCGATGAGGGTAAAAATGTTATTTTAAATTCTGGGTTGTGGTACTTGTTCTACAAGTATTCTATTTTTCCATCTTGCACCTATGCAAGTATTATTATCCTTTCTTGAGAATGAAATGATCTGATCCAGACCCTTATTCGAACTAATATATGTTATGCAAAATTTAGTTTATTCCTTCAGAGTGTAAAGCTTATCTATTATAAGTATACTTTTTGAAGGATGTGAACTATTTCTTTCGATATTCAGTAAACCTTTATTCCTCTATTTATAAACTTCACCTTGAATTCTTCCTTAAACTTGAATTTGACATCTTGTTACTTATCAACCGATGGATCTTAATTAGTCTTCCATAATGAGATAAATGTACTGTTGAGGCCACCTAGAGCCAGTTCTTTGAACCCTACTCTATATTGAGCTGTTGCAATTTCTGTTGATATCATAATGCCTGTTTCATATTAGACTTAACCTTGTTGAGCATGTTATTTTTTATTCTCCATTATCACCCCAATTGTTGCATCGATCTCATCGATGTTTATTGTAGTGTTACTTTTCATGTACACCTCCCACTATTGTGTCGATCTCGTCGATACTACATTGTATTGTTATTCCTTATTGATTCTTCATAGTTGAGTTGTTTCCTGGAACGTGAGTTTTCCAGCGATTGATGTATTAAGGTTGTCGATTCTTCCGACACCTGATTGTCGTAACAAGGTTGTCGATTGTACCGACACCTGGCGTATAAGATATAGAATTGGAATGTTTTTAAATGGACCAATAATGGTCGGACCAGATTCTTGGCCGGAATGAATTATGGCCAAGATGGCCAAGGATCCTAGTTGTAGGACTTTGATGTGTGCATTGTCCGGGGTTAGTGCGTGACTGATCAGCAGCCTAACATTGTGTTTTAAAAATAAAAATAAAATAGAAGTCCAATTCTAATTCAAATATTGAACTCGAATTGTCTAGTAGCCACTTCCTCATGGCATTTGATTATTGTCGGAATTATCAGAACATATTCTATTCTTATCAGAAATTATATATGTTACCACTATCGTTGGTTCGTTGATTAATAAGAAGGGGTTTCAAGCCTGCTGGAACCACTTACTCATAGTATAATGGATTTCAAATAGTCAAATCCACTTCCTCGATTCCATTGGCAGTTGTGAGATATCTACCTTGATGAGTTTTATTCATACCGCATATCCAGTCGGTACCATATTGAAGTCGTGAAGTATGTTCTTTATTCCATGGTCGAGCGCGTTGGCTCATTCTTACTCTTTTATTATTCTACTCTTCCAGAGTTGTTGGTTTCAGAAGATGCTGTGAATGGAACTGTTATCTTTAAAAATAGTATTTTTGTATAAACTATGGTCTTGAAGACGTATGAGTTTATATTTATTTCATATTTTCTACATACTATTGTAGATATTTTGGTTCGGGTAACCGTGGTGACCAATATAAATTCCGTGTTTTAAACTATTCAGTTGCTAGAAGCTGAATGAGAAATTGTGGCAAATTACCAAACTTGATTTAAAAGTTGTAGAGATTACAAATGTTTAAACCAAAGGCTTGTTTATTTGAAAATCCAAAGCTTATTTGGAAACTTTTCCTATTATACTTGATAATGCACCTGCTGAGCAATTCTTTCGCTCATACTTGCTTTCTTTATATTTTTAGCCTTTCAGTAAGAAGGCATATTGGCGGGATTTATCCGCGTAGCTGGGCAGAGAAGGAAGAAGATGTTAGTGTGAAGACGTTATGATATAGAGTATTTGGAACTAGCGTAAGGTTATTGTATAAAGTGATTTTTATTAAATACTATGTTGTATCAGATTAGATTTGCCTGGTATACTTCTTGTCGAAGTTATACTAGTGTTATAGGATTTATGTAAAGAGAATGGTTGTAAAGAAGAAAATTTTGTGTAATGGAATTTTGGATTCTTGTTTCTAGCACTATAACCTTTAAAGATTCTTGGTAGAGTTGGGGTCGTAGATGTATATTGTATTGGTTTAATATTGAACAGGTTGTTTTAATTGAGGATGAAGTGTGATGACCAAATCCTTTGACCCCGGATTTGGGGGCGTTACAGCTATCTATGGTCTCAAACAAGCCCCAAGAAAATGGTATGACACACTCTCTGGTTTTCTTATAGAAAATGGTTTTGTAAGAGGTATCATAGACAAAACTCTTTTTTCTCAGAAACACAAAAATGATATGATATTAGTCCAAGTCTATGTGGATGACATCATATTTGGGTCTACTAATGATGATCTCTGTAAGAGATTTTCCAAGTTAAAGCAGAGTAAGTTTGAGATGAGTATGATGGGTGAGCTGAAGTTCTTTCTTGGATTACAAGTAAGTCAAAGGTTAGATGGAATATTTATTTGTCAATCCAAGTATCTTAAAGAACTCCTCAAGAAATTTCACATGGAGGATTCAACATCAGCAATGACTCCATCATCTACAGCTATCAAACTTGGAGCCTGTGATAATTCTATCAAGGTAGATGTTACAAGCTACAGAGGTATGATTGGCTCCTTACTCTATCTTACTGCAAGTAGACCTGATATTATGCAAGTTACATGCTTATGTGCAAGGTTCCAAGCGGATCCTAGAGATTTACATCACGTTGCTGTTAAAAGAATCTTGAGATATCTTAAGGGTACTCCTAACTTAGGTATTTGGTACCCTAAAGATTCTGGTTTTAATCTTGTTGGATATACATATTCTGATTATGCAGGTAGTGTTGTGGATAGAAAGAGTACCTCTGGGAGTTTTCAATTCCTAGGTGGTAGATTGATTTCCTGGTATAGCAAGAAACAACAAACAATCTCCAATTCAACAGCAGAAGCTGAATATATTGCTGCTGGAAGCTGCTGTGCTCAGATCTTATGGATAGGGAATCAATTGAAGGACTATGGCTTTGTATTGAACAAAATTCCAATTTTATGTGACAATACAAGTGCCATAGCAATCTCCAACAACCCTGTTCAGCACTCGAGAACCAAGCACATTGACATCAGGTATCATTTTATCAGAGAGCATGTCATGAATGGAACTGTGGAGTTACATTTTGTACCCATAGAGGAACAAACAACAGATATTTTTAATAAATCTCTTGATGAATCCACTTTTACCAGGTTAGTTGGTAAATTGGGTATGTTCAATAGTTTTAGTGATTAATATTGATAATTATTGATGTTTGTTCTTAGTTAAAATACAAGTGCTTTTTGTTGTATATTTTCTTAAAAATTCACTTGTATTTTAGTTTATCAAAACATTTTCTTAACTCTTGTATAAATTTACAATTCTTAAATGCCATGTTTTTATCTAGTTTTTAAAGCTTTCTAGTTTAAGTATTTTTAAATAATTTATTTGCTCTAAAAATATTTTTCTCAGATTTTTCTATGGAGAAATTTATTTTTTCTAGAAATTTATGAATTTAAGAATATTTAAATTGTTGTTCAACTGTTTATAAATTTTTTCTTGCATTTTTCTGATTTTATATGATTTTTCTGTTAATTATTTAAAGTTTTTGTATTTTTATTCGATTTATCTGTTAGTTTAATAGTTTTTAGTTCTAAAAAGACTATCGGAATCTATTTTAGTTTATTTTATTTTAGTTTTTCGATTTTAACAGTAATTGGTTTAGTCTTTCAAGTTTTTATACTTGAAAGACTATCAGTAAGACTATCCCAGATAGTCTTACTGACAGTCTTTTAAGGTTTATTCCTTTTATTTCTTTTATTAAAATCTGTTTATTTTTATTTTCTTAGTCTTTTTATACTAGAAAGACTATCGGTAAGACTATCCGATAGTCTTCCCATATATTTCCTTCTGCTGAATCTATTCCAGCTCATAAGTTTCAGAACACCATAGAGTCTTTCCAAATAAATCTCACTTAGATCCCTTGCTTCTCTAATGGCTGATATTCTGTGCTCCGGATGAGATTGAAGTGTTAGAAGGAACTTCTTGTTTATCTCATTGATTGTATAGTGCTTTCTATGGAGATTCAGATCATTAATCAATTTTTTATATCTCTCAAAAACATCAGAGATACCTTCACCGGGGTTTGATCTGAAGTGTTAATATGAAGAGGTGAGAATTTCCATCTTATTCTCTCTAACTTCCTCAGTCCCTTCATTGATTATCTCAATCGTATCCCAAATGTGTTTGGAATTAACATAATTTAAAACATGATTATGCATGATTGGATCAAGATAATCAACCAGAATTAACCGTAGGCAGGCATCCGGAGAAGCATCCTCTTTTTCATCAGCTGTGTAGTCTTTTGGATCCTTGGGGTACATTCTAGCAGCTTGAGTAACAATGTTATTCTCAATCTGCTCTTCCTCAATAATCATAGGAAGTTTTGGTCCATTCTTCAATACACCAAGATATTTAACATTTGCCACTTGAAGAAACAGGAGCATCTTCTTCTTCCACATTGGATAATGCTCCTTACTGAACATAGGAATCTTAACTGTTCCAACTTTCTATGTAGACATCTTTGAGATTTTTAAAAGAATAAAAATATGAAGGTTCTGGAAAAAATCACAAAAATTGGATCTTTGATTTGTGTATCAATCAAAAGGCTCTGATACCAATTGTTAGGTTCCGATAATGTGACGCCCCCAAATCCGGGGTTAGGATTTGGTGCCACTATAGCTCTGAATAAAACAAAATTTATACAGACGACCCCTCAACTAAGGATCGATCACAGGTTATGGTATGAAACAAGAATCTAAAATATCAAAGTTTATTACAACATCTAATTCAGTTTTATTACAAACCATTTGTCATCATCTAACCATTGGTGAGATCTAAAATGAACTTTATCTTCCTGGCAACATAGAACCTAAAATCTCGAATCAGGCCTTCTTATGGTTCTCTTAGCGGATACTCGAAAACTGCATACTCCGTTCCTAACTGAAAGGTTAGGGAATAATAAAACAAGGGTGAGCCAAAAATTGCTCAACAAGTGTAATCAATATAAACAGTTTTCATTTGATAATCCCTCAACTTGATAATAAATCGAGTAATTCAGTTTCAAGATATAAGTTTCTTTTTCAAAGAAAAGGGTAAACAAATGAATTGGAACTTCTGATAAGACGGTACAAGCTATACGGGTGATCAGCCACGTAAAGCTCCAGACCACGTTTTCACAAGGTCCTAACATTCAGGATCCAAAGGCACACATTGGCCATAAAATAAATACATAAGTAACTAGGACCGCCGCCACGGTCAAAGTTTGTTCCATTCATAAGTAATTCAACAAAGGGATTAAATGAATAAGAGGCTTTCAACATTTCCAACATTCTTTTCAGGGTATAAGCTAATTCAAGATTTTATTGCAAGGGTTTGAAAGTTTGATAATTGAAAGATATGGTAAGTAAATGAGCAAATGAATAAGTATGCTTCAAGTATTCAAAAGTTAACAAAGGTTGACAAAATATAAGTCAAGAGAAAGGTTTATATGAATAAAACAAAGGTGAAGGGTCAATTGTAGGTTTTATATGAAAGCGCAAGGTAAAAAGGGTACAATAACATGATATTGAGAACGATTGCATAATGGTAAGTAAAGGATAAGTAAAAGTAGGACGTATACTTGCAATAGAATTCAAAGGTAACATTCACATCATAATTTAAGAGAACTACCACTTGAAAAATAAGTGGAGGGAATAGACACTTGCCTTAAAAGCCGATAAACTAAACTCAATAACTTGTACACCACTCCGACTTTACGTACACGGGCTCCTTTCCTGGCCTCCTACTTGTACCTATATAAAGGTATAATATCGTCTTAGTCTTTATCACTTAGTACCTCAGCTTTGTTTACGTATCTCTAAGTACTTCTACCCCACCGTCATACAATAACATGTACTTATATGTATATACAATCAAGAACCACATAGTTTCTTTACAATTTTAATTAACATTTAAACATGTAGTCACTTAGCATATATCGCTTAACGACATCACATGGCATTCCTCCAGTATAGGATGGAAAGACCTCAAGATAAAGTACTAACCACATAAATCCATCATAATATACACTTATTCAATTGACGACGACCTATGCCAATTAAAGTTTAACTAAACAATTAGCATAGAACTGACCATGTATACCACTTAGAATTGAATTTAAATAAAACTATGACATTACAATACCATCACTAACACTTTCTCCTTTCTTCCTCTTTTCTCATTTCTTCTTCCTTTCTTCCTCCTTTCTTCTTCTCGGCCTCTCCCAACTTCTCATCTCTCCCTCGGCCTTATGGCCTAACCACACCATCACACACTCACAGAAGCAACATACACACACCTCACACTCTTGGCATAACTACATTCACCATTCCATGCATAAGAACACATTTTTGAAAACATAACACACACAAGAACACAATCTTGAAAGAACACATAGTGAACACATTTTAAAAGACTACGCACACACACATTTTAAATCATATTTTAAATCACACTCATAAAATATTATTTTTGAATAACACACTCACACCTTTAGAAAAACATGTTTTTGAACAACTCACACCAAAATCACATTTTAAAGTAACACACACAAAACCTCATTTTAGAAGAACACACACTTACTCACTCAAAATCCCATCTTTAGATTTCTACCTAAAAGTATACCTTTAAGAAAACTCTTTCTTTATAAAAACTTACTACTTTCTTTAAACAACACCCACACCTCAACACCTTCATGAAAGATTACACACACACTTGTAAAATCGTATTTTGAAAACACACAAAAGTACATTTTAAATTTACACACACAAAATCACATTAAAAATTCAAATCCTCTTATATCTTACTCCCTCCATCTCTCTTCCTCTCGGCTCCCTCAATCTCTCTTCCTCTCAGCTCCCTCAATGTCCTTTCTCATCCTCACTTCTCCTTCCACCTTAACTCCCATCCTTTATACCAATAACCAACTCACAACATCAACCTTTATCAAAAATCCAATTACCAAAAATTAAAACTACCCATAATCGAATTTCAACATACAATCAACATGCAAGTTCTTATCATCATCAAATACTCAATTATAACAACTAACTTACTCCCTAATTCAAACTCACAAAGACAGTCGAAACCCATAACTTGTAAAACAATAACTTCAAGAAAATATCAACATGCAACTTCATTTAGACCTTAAATCAACATAAAATCATGAACCCATGATCTTAAAACTCTTAAAATCACATGATTCAATAATATTATCAACATGCAATCATTAAAACTCTTAATTACTAATTACCCACTATCAAACATATCATATTTACTAAAATTAAAAAGTACCCATCATCATATAAGGTGTATATACTAACAATAATTGAAACCCACTATCAAACTTTAATCGAAATTACCATATATCACAAACTTATTGACATGCATCAATTTATAACACTCAATCAAGCAAGAATAGACTTGAATCAAACTTGTAAATACGAAATCAAGACCATGGCTCACAAGGATCATTGCCCATGGTCGGGTTTCTTCTCGGATGAGCCCAAAAATAATGGGTCTCATCGAGAATGACCCATATTACAAATAATCAACCATTGGATGTAAGTTTTACACAAAGAGGAAGAAGAATCCGAAAATTCCCAAATTTAAAATTGAATCAAATCTTGGAATTGACACAAGAAGGTTGTAGAGATTAGAGAGAGGAGTATTTTGGTTACTCACACTTGAAATTTGGATAAGAGAAACAAGGGTTTTGGGAGTTTAATTTGTGAAGAAATGAAGAACAATGGAGAGTGTTTGGGAGAGTGAGGTCTCGGGAAAAAAAGAAACAGGGGATGGGGAAGGTGGGTGGGCTTTTTGGTGAGTGAAGAATGAAATGAAAACAAAGTAATGTTATCTCTTAAATATATTAGAAATAGATTATAATTTACAAAATTATCCCACTAACTCCATTGCTAAATTAATAAAAACAAGGGATATGATGTAAATTCATAATGCCCACTCTAGATCAATTAGAAATATTATTCTACAAATAACTTTTGTAGATTAGATAAATAAAATTGCATTTACATACAAATAATCAAATAAAATGCCTTTTAATCTCAAAAACAATTTTAAATAAAATTTTATTACTCCCTAGGTAAATAAATAAATTACCCACTGAAAATAAATAATCTAGAAGGTGTAGCATCCCTCAAAATAAATAATTAAAATAATTAAGTGATTATAAAATTTAAATCATGAGTTCAAAACTAAAGTAGAAATAAAATAATGCTAAGAATATTTTATGCTATTAATTAAATAATTAAAGCATTTTCTAAATTTAATATAAATATTTTATAACCCAAATAAATTCTCAGAGCACTTAAATAAAATTTAGAAACCACATTCATAATTAACTAATTATTCACCACGCATATAATTCACATTTTAAGCACGTAACAATTATGGCATATAAAGAAATTTCAAAATTATAGGACTATATCAAAGAAATATTTTTATCTCAAATAAGTATAACTAAAATATGAGCTTACACATAAATCACATTATACCAAGATCACCATTTCTAAATAAAATGTCAAGAATAAAATCTCAATTGCTATTACTAGTAATAAATGTAAAATAATTTTAAATAACTCTTGTTAACAAAATAAAGTTAAGGCTACTCTAATTAGCACAAAGAGCCTATCAAACAATTATCACATACATACAAAATTAATCGTATTCACATATTGGTAATAATTTACCAGTCAAAACTTCTAAGGCGTTACAGATAAGTTTATAGAAGGGAGGTTGAATACAAACTATACCGTTTTATCGAATTTGTTCGTCTTAGGATTAAACAATTGATGAACAAATAATTGCGGAATTAAATGAAACAAAATTTAAGTTAAATATAACTTATATTAAACTTGAAAGGTGTTACAAATATTGTATAGATTACAAAGATTGAATCTCAAACTAATTAAAACAAATCTAGAATAAATTCGACATGAACATATCTATATTTGTAATAAAAAGATAGAATGATAAATAATAGTTCGAGATACGTTCTAGGGATAAAGATTAGCTAGATAGTCAAAGCAGTACAAGTAAATGATTTCTAGTGGCTTGGATATAACACTTTGAACTAGAAATGATTTACCGATCAAGGAATTTGTCCGGCAGTTTACAAGCTTTTTGGACAGTATGTTCTTGAGAGTATTATGTTAAGAATGATGATACTGTCTTGATATTTTTGCTTTTTGTTAATCCACTTGATAAATCTGCACGTGCATTGGCCGAATGTACTTTAATTAAAAAGCTCGGTATGACTCATTGTTCTTGTATGAATTAAGCCTGGTATGACTCTTTTAAAAGGCTTGGCATGACTCTTTTAATACTGGTATGACTCTTCATACAGACAGTCATACTAGCAGTATGACTATCGGTATGACACTCATATATACTAGTACGACTGTCGGTATGACAGTTTGTACTAGTATATATTAGGCCATGTTAGTATTTAACAAACAGTCATGCTAGTATATAATTGTAAACTTTTTAATCTGTTAATTAATTTAATTAGTAAATTAATTCTGGAAGAATTAATTAACTAATTAAATCAGTTAAATAATAAGATTAATTAAGATAGAATTAAATACTATCCTGAATTAAATTAACTCTAAATTAATTAACTCATTAATTAATTTAAGGAATAATTTAATTCTAATGAATTAAATAATGGATTAAATTAACTATAGATAGGTTAATTATAAAGAGAAATAATTTAATCTCTTGAGAGTCCCTTGATTTGAACCACTGAATTTGATGAAGAACTTCCACTGGATAATGTTGACACTTGATGTACTGTCTGGTTCATAAGTGACTAACTGCAATGTTTGTTCTTCATTCTTTGACTTTGTTTAACCATTGTAACCTGTACATTTGTTGTAACGCATCTGAAATCTCTGTCACTTTAATAAATCCACTTTCTTGAATACTTCACTGAGGCTTGATCAAATAATTGAACTTCTTTCAATGTAGAATTACTTCAAGTCTGTAGGATGACTTTAATCTTCATTCTTTTGACTGATATGAACTTCTGAGATTTCTGTGACAATTGAATTATTACTTACTTATTACAAACTTGTTTAAGTTGAGTTGTATCCTCAATGTTAACAAATAGGCCTATACATATGTCTTTCAAAGTTGACATTGACCCCCAACCAAGATCCTAATTTGTAGCCCATGTCCCCCACGTGGACACTCAGTCATGTGCATCGCACATAACATGAGCCTATATATACCCCCTAGTCACTTCAATTCAGGGGGTTCACAACATTCATTACACTCACACCACATTCAAATTCTGATAGGTTTTGCTCTACATTCTCTCTACTTTCTCTCTCTAGAAATTAATACAATTTATATACTTGTATTTAGTTTTCCGTCCACCGGATACTTATTCTCACGCCGGAGGTGCTTACGGGGACATAACCCCCCCGCGGGCATGTCCGTTTTAGGGAGCTTGAAGGCGGTTCCGGCAAAGTTCAGAAGAGACTAGCATTGCTCGACAAAGCCCAACAATCCTGAAGAGTCAAACAAGCTCAACAAAGTTCGACAAGCCTGACGAGTCAAACAAGCTCAACAAAGCCCGACAATCTCGACAAGCCCAACAAGGTCCGACAAGCCAAACAAGCCCAACAAGCCAAACAAGCATCTATTAACATCAAGGAAGTATAGCCCGACGGTAGAACGACTTATCAGCCATAATACATTTGGTTGCTTCTAGAGCTAAAATATGGATCGATATTACATAAAAGACTAATAGAACATGATTTATTAAAAAAAATTGTCAATTGACGAATTATATGTTTTTTATTGCCTTCTTTCAATCCATTTTATTATATAGTAGAGGATTTCTAGATGGAT
Organism: Heracleum sosnowskyi; assembly: GCA_030848705.1. Lineage (NCBI taxonomy): Eukaryota > Viridiplantae > Streptophyta > Magnoliopsida > Apiales > Apiaceae > Heracleum > Heracleum sosnowskyi. The sequence goes on along the minus strand of CM061243.1, from coordinate 48,995,636 downwards.
GGTTGCGAGTATAACAAGTATCTTGACATTTGATGAGATCCATTTATATTGTGATGTTATTAGTAGAGAAAAAATCTTTTCTAATAAAAATTGCTAACATGTACTTTGTTAGAAATTTGAAACTATGAGTTGCATTCTGTCAAAGTATAAACTTGGAATAAAATTCCAATTTTACCCCACTCTAATTAACGGTGACAGTCAATATGGACGGAATTTGGTAAAAAGGGTGCAAATCGAAGCGAGTATGAAACTTAAAGTTGTAAACTGCCAAAATATATAGTTTGAGACCAAATCGTAAAAGCGCTCAAACATAAGGGGTGCAAAGTGTTAACTATTCATGTTAATACACACAATTGAACTAATGTCTGCTTCTACCTAGTTAGTAATATTATATTCATTTGATAAATCTCTATAGAAAAATACTGAGTAAATAGCACTTTGCACCCATTATCTTTAATCACTTTTTCAATTGGTCTCACATTTTTAATTTTGGCAGAATGCATCCCCCAACTTTAAATGTCGCTTCATATTGCACCCATTTAATCATTTTCCTTCCAAAATAATTGTTATCGTTAATATATCCAGGGGTAAAATCGAAATTTTTTTTATCAAAATACTTTTTTTAGTATTTGAATATAGTTCTACGAACAACCAAAATACTTTTTAATTTTAGATCCAACAGTTCTAATCTATATATTTAAAGAGGTAACAAACCTTATTATTTTGATATGTTATAGAAATCGAATATAATTACGTATTAAATAAATTGGTCTCCTTACTACGGTATTGTTGGGATTTATGGGTGATAGCATAGAAACAACTTAACTTTGTACATACTTAATTTTTTAATTAAGTAGAACATACTGTCACAGCCAAAGTATGTTCTTGTATTCAGTATGCAATGTCATTTTAGTTGTGTAATTTGGAAGAAGTTCACTTGCTGTGTTTAAGCCTCAAAGAATGCATATTAGATGACAACATGAATAAAGGTTACTGTCATAAGCATTGACAGTAAGATTACAAGAAGACAGAATGTTGCAAGTCACGACAGCATATTCACTCTGACAGCAACATTGGCGGAAGACTACGCGACAGGAACTTTAGCCCTCGACAACAAGTTTGGAAACCTCGACAGCACTCTATGCGGGGAACTCATACTATTACCAAAAGAACATTCCTGTGACAGCAAGCTTTGCGGCAAAAGTAATTGTCTCGAGAAAGATCCTTATTCTAGGTATCTTCTCAGTCAAATCCCGTGACAGTTTCAATGTTCAAGTGTTAGGCCGAATACACAATATATAATCAAGTATGTATGAGAATAACAATCAAGAACACAGGTTTGTAAATCAACAAACTGTAATTATATTAACAGTTTCTCTCTTAGTGATGTTAATGAATCACAAAGAGCTACTAGGTTACAAGAATAATATATTCAATCGCGTCCCTTCTAGGGATAACCTATCTGTGTTTATATAGTACACAGCTACATACAATCCTTATCTAATTGATACTCCTATAAATTAGCTATACAATTATTATCAATTAAGGATTGCTTTAGTCTTCTGTCCAGTCTCCTTAGCTGTATCAATATATTCTGCTTCTTTCCATCTTTAGAATATATTGCTTCTAGAATCTTTATCTTTGCACCGACAGCTAAGTCAACTATCACCCTGTCAGACTTTATCAAACTCTGACCGGCTTCTATGTAAACTCTTCACCCAGTCAGACTTTATCAAACTCTGACTGGCTTCTATATAAACTCTGATATGTACCTGGTACTTAAACACTGATGAACAAACGTCAGCAATTATATCTAACAATCTCCCCCAACTTGTTCATAATAAAATGTACAAGTTAAAAAGATAATTGATGATGTCAAAACATATCACAAATGCAGTGTTTAAAATATGTCAGAGTTTAACTTTAAAACAGAGTTTAAATTTAACTTAGAACAGAAAACAAAAAAAAAACTTACAGTCAGACTTTACTTGACTTCTTGAACATCAGGTACTGTCCTGAGATAATCAATCAACAGTCTTCTTTCAGCATTCTCAAGTTCAGCTATCATAATCTCTTTCAGCTCCTTATACTCTGGATCTCCTTCACCAGTTTGATATATGGCAGCCCTCAGAGAATAGATACTGTTTTTCTTCATGTCATTCCCTAGTCGAATGTAATGAGCTTTGTCTGACTCTAGGTTAAATTCTAAAACCTTTATTCCAAGTGAAGTTTTAAATCTAGCACTGTTTCTTTTCATTTCCACTATTTTTCCAGCATGATCCCTGTACTTTGGAATATAAACACTTGACACTCCTCCTCCAAGCATAGCTTTAGATCTCAGCATCTTTTCTCTCAACACTTGAGCAACATCATGAGTGTGTCTGTTCTTGACTTTCAAAAGATAAAGTACATATTCAAGTTCTTCCCATGATTTAAGATTGACATCAGACTCTCCAACCTTATAAACTCTTCCATCACTCATGAAGTATAACAAAAATTGCTTCTTCAATACTCTGTGAAAAATCAACTGAACAGACTCTAACTTATCAAGGTTTTCTTGTGTAACCCCAATACCAGATTCTGCCAGTGAAATGTTGTCTTGAGATCTGTTATTTGTTCTTCTCTCTCTGTGTGAACCCAGTCCAGATTTATCAAAGGCTTCTTTTCCCAATACTGTTCTGGTTTCTGAGAAATTCACAGCTTCAAGCTTTAAGTCTTCAAGAATTTTTGGTTTGCTGAATCCTGGAAGTAGTGTAGATTTCTGTACAACTTGAGCAACGTCAGAGGTTGTCAAAACTTTGGTAATAACATCAACTTGAGCAGCGTCAGAGGTTGATTTAGCTAATCTTATTTCAACTTGAGCAATGTCAGAGGTTGATTTAAACTTCTTATTCAGGTTAGGCTCTTCAATCATCACGCCTTTACCTTTATCAGCATTTGAACAAATAGGCCTCCTTGAGTACTGTAAACTCTGATCAGAATTTACATTCTCTTTGATAACAATTCCTTTTTCTTTTCTCCTCGGAGCCTTGATAACCTTCTGTTTGTAAATTCCAGCTTCAACATCTTTCCTGTGTTTTTCAGCAAGCAATTGCTCTTCTGCCTGGATATCTTCAATAGTAACATCTTTACCATGTTCTGCTAAGAATAACTGTGTAGCAACTTCTTCATCAGTAACTGGAGATTTAGAGGAAAGAAGTAAACTTCTAACCCTTGAAGAAGACTGCCCTCCAGTGTATAATCTTTTTCCATCAGCATTTGTCTGAGCATCAGAGTTTGACCTCCTCCCTTGCCTTTGAACATTCTTTGATCTTGGATGATGTTTGTCTCTTGCACCACCATCAGTAGTATCATCCTTCTGAGTCAGAGTTTGAGAGCTCTTGCATTTGTCTTTAGATACTCTCTCCCCCTTTTTGACATCATTAGACAGCAAAACTGATGTGAGCAATTTAATGGAATTTGCAATTTCATCCAACTTAGTTGACATTGTGACTTGATTTTGTTCAACTTTGGACAACCTGGAATCAAAATTCTTCTGATCTTTACACAAAGAAATATACAATGATTTATCCTTCTGTTGTGTAAGTTCTCTTGTAGCTATATCATTCCTCAAACTTTCAATCACCTTGTCAGAAGCATCAAAACGATTGTTTAATGATTTGATTTGTACAATAGTTGCTTTGAGATGACTGAGAAGTTCTGGATTTTTAATCTCTTTGGAAGACTTTGTCACAAAATCTGCAGCTCGTTCATTGGAAAAGATAGTATCCTTGCTTGACCAATTTGAGAAGTACATATTCTGAAAATGTTCTGCTGTAGCACGATTGACTTCTCTTGCTTCATCAGAGTTAGCTTGAATATCAGATAACTCTACTTGAATATAAGGATTGGAATGAGTAGGACTAGCTTCAGCATTGTCATCCTCTGCTTCATTCTCTGTAATAACATCCTCTGCCACTTTTTCAGGATCATCAGAGTGTGCATTATTACTATACTCTGCTTCTCTTTGAACAATCTCAACAACAGATTGTTATAGAGCTTCAAGAACACGAGCATCCTCAGAGTTTGCAACAAACTCTGCTTCAAAAGGAACATTTTCTGTTGCATCCTTTTCAACAACATCAGGACTTGCAGCAACAGTTTCTGTAGCATTAGCAGCAAAAGTCTGATTGACTTCCTCACCTTTCTCAACTTCAAAAGTAAGTATTTCTGTGTGAGAAGCCATAGATTCTTCAATTCTCACAGTATCTAGATCAGCTTCCAAACCCTCTGAAAAATGTTCAGAGTTTAAAGAGGTGTTTGCTTCAACTTCCATATGAAATTCTTGAGGCTCAAAAATCCTGCTATTAGAGTGATCAGCAGCTTCCTCAACTACATCATCAGCATTTGATGTAGGAGCTTCTGTTGCAGTATTTACTCTGTCCTTAGTAAGCACAGTAGTATCAAAAATCTCCTCTTGTACTTCAGAAGGTACATTCTCCATAGAAACTCTGTCCTCAAAGACAGCTTCATCCTCTTGAATCTGAACTTCAAGATTTTCTACATCTTTGGAAAAAAATTTCTCAGCACCAAATAGATGTGCTGCTACTAATCTTCTTTTTCTCTGATGAAGAGTTTCTTCATCAGTTTCACTATCCTCAACAGCAGCATCAGACTTTGCTCTGTTGGCTCTTCTTTTCTTTAGCCTTTTCTCCTGAGGCATACCATCAGTTTTTGATGCCCCAGCTTCAGCATTTGACTTAGCAACCCTAGCAGGTTTAGTACCAACATGCTTAGTCCTACCACCCCTTTTAGATGTAACAGAAGTTGACGGAGGCAGTTCTTGTTGTAGAGGCTCAGGTTGAGAAGAAGCATGTGGTGGTGGATTGACTTGAGCATTTAAAAACTGTTGCACAGATTGAGGTAGCAACAAGTCTCCAACAACCCCTTTCTTAACATCTTTATTAATAAGATCAGAAAATATTCTCTTATGTAATTTAAAACAAGAAACATCTTCTTCACCTACTGCCACTCCTTCAACACAGTAAGAAAACAAAGTCTGACAGAATCTAGAGAAATAGACTACTCCTCTATTCTCTGTCATTTTCTCTCCTAGATTATTCAAAACAAGTCGTGCAAAATCAAAATGATTATCGAATAAAAGAGAATACCCGATTTGCAGACTGTCTGTGGGAATAGCATCCCAGTTGGTGCATTTCTTGCTAAAAGTCCTTGTGATGCAATCAAAGAAGAAGCTCCACTCCTTCCTTAAGAATGGTCGTTTTAGCTGTCCAATCTTCGACAAGGGTCCAGAATACCCAATTTCCCGCATCATTCGTATCAAGTCCTCATCACCCATTCCAATTGTATACGAAGAAAATTCAGGAAACCCCATTGCAGCGCGAATGGTTCCAGCAGTTATTACATACTCTGTATCTTCATATTCAAAAATAATCGATGGGTTACATGTTTCACCACCATCATCATACAATCCTGTTTCCCAGAACGCCTTTATCTGTGAACTAGAAAGTTTTTCAGGTTCCACCAAAGCATGCCCAATCGCTGACTGAGCGAGAAAGTTTTGTATGATATGAAACACCTCTGGGGCATTGACAGTGTTTAATGGGGTTGAATAATTATTAGGAACAAACTCTAACCCAGAAGCAACAAAAACTGTAGTAGCCATTAGTACGAATCGAGAAGAAAAATCAAAGAACCTGATTCAAAAGAGTTTGTGTGTAGAAAAGTGTTTGTGAATATGCTTGTGTGACAATTGATGTGTGTTGGAGTAAGATGTGAAAAGTTTTGACGACGGTGTGTGTATTGTATAAATGTAAAATTCAAAATTAAAAACTGAACAGTTTTTAATCATTAATACACAACTGTCTTACTCCGTTAACTGTGTTAGTGGGACACGTGGCATACATGCAATGACTGACAGCAAATAATTGACAGTTTTCAATGCGCATGCGTAGTAAAAACAGCAATAATTACCGTCTGTTACACTTTTCTAGGCATTAACCTCTCTCCTCTGTTCAAAAACATCCTTGAACAACTGTCCAATCATACTCTTTTTAAATTTTCAAAACAAATGTCTTTTTCTCAAAATTATAATATGTCTGAAACCAACAAAATTTATTTTAACCATCAGAGATTAAAATTAAATTACCTCGGCGTAGAGTACACAAATCATCAGTGTTTATCAATTCTCCTCCTTTATACATAAACTCTTTTCACAAACTGTACAGGTGTGTGTATTTGTGTGTGAATTAGCAGAGTTTACTGAATATAAATATTTAGACCATCTCAAAGTGCATAAAATCCACAAACTAAAGCAGTAATAACTGGTTGCCTAAACTCTCATGTATAAAATAAAATCTGATTCTTATGTCTAAACTCTGTATACTGATATCCTTTCATTTGGATATATCTTTTATTTTTCACCCCCTTTCTATATATGCTTTCATATATATTTTTTAATTTTTTTTTTTTTTAATTATATTTTTTCCAGTAATCAGTGGTTGGCACTAGTCACCAAAAATCAAAGAATTTAGCCCTTATTTCATACAATAAGTTCCTGGATCTTCCTAGGCACAACATGATCTCAAAGGAATTTGTGCTCTGTTTGGCATCTTTTGATTTGAGGGTGAATTATTTGCAATTAATAATCAGAGTTTAGACTTTTCATCAGTTAATACAATTAATTTATGAGAGAAAATGCAAACAGCTAATACAATCTCAGTGTATAGGATCAATAAACTAAGAGATGCTATAAATATAGAGACAGTATCATGCTGTGTAAAATTTCTGCACATTTTGTAATCTGAGTTTATAATACTTAGAAGGATTCATGATTACTTACTAAAAATCATGCTTCATACATTTTTCTTCATCGGTCCATGTGGTTCAGACAAAATTACAATCAGAGTATAACATTAGACTGTAACTATCAGAGTATGACTGTCAGAGTATGACTAACAGAGTTTACTTATCAGAGTATAACATGCTGGTACAAATAACAGTTAAGACATGCAAGAAATCATGAGCATAAAAATCAAACATGTATAGTTTTTGAGTCTAACCCGTATCTCTAGTCAGAACCAGAGATCATTCCAAGTTCATTTACCAATCTTGTAAAAGTAGCTTCACTCAAAGGTTTGGTGAAGATATCTGCAAGTTGTTGGTCTGTAGACACAAAATGGAGCTCAATGTTTCCTTCTTCCACATGTTCTCGGATAAAATGATATCTTATGCTGATGTGCTTGGTCATGGAGTGCTGTACTGGATTTCCTGTCATAGCAATAGCACTCTGGTTATCACAAAAAATAGGTATTTTAGAGTACTTCAAACCATAATCCAGCAACTGATTCTTCATCCATAGAATCTGTGCACAACAGCTACCAGCAGCTATATACTCTGCTTCTGCAGTGGATGTAGAAATTGATTTCTGTTTCTTGCTAAACCAAGAAACCAATCTGTCACCTAAGAATTGACAGCTTCCACTTGTACTTTTTCTGTCTATCTTACAGCCTGCAAAATCTGCATCAGAGTAACCAATTAGCTTAAACTCTGATTCTCTAGGATACCACAAACCCAAGGTTATGGTTCCTTTGAGATATTTGAAGATCCTTTTTACAGCTGTTAGATGAGGCTCTCTGGGATCTGCTTGAAATCTTGCACAAAGACATGTTGCATACATGATATCAGGTCTACTTGCAGTAAGATACAGTAAAGACCCTATCATTCCTCTGTAGTTTGTCATATCTACTGAGGCTCCTGTGTCTTTGTCTAGCTTTGTTGTTGTAGCCATGGGAGTTGAAGCAGATGAACTATCAAGCATACCAAATTTCTTGAGAAGATTTCTGGTATATTTTGCTTGATTGATAAAAATACCATCATCTGTTTGCTTGACCTGTAAGCCTAGAAAGTAACTAAGCTCTCCCATCATGCTCATTTGGTACCTGGATTGCATAAGCTTTGCAAACTTCTTACAAAGTTTGTTATTAGTAGATCCAAAGATAATATCATCTACATAAATTTGAACTAAAAGCAAATCATCACCAGAATTGAAATAAAACAAGGTTTTATCAATTGTACCTCTTGTGAACCCACTTTCTAAAAGAAATTGAGCAAAAGTTTCATACCATGCTCTTGGTGCTTGATTTAGTCCATATAATGCCTTGTCAAGCCTGTAGACATAATCTGGATGCTTGGGATCTACAAATCCTGGTGGTTGTTCAACAAACACTTCTTCTTCAAGCTTCCCATTGAGAAAAGCACTTTTTACATCCATCTGAAAGTCTTTAAACTTCTTGTGTGCAGCATAGGCCAGAAAAATTCTTATGGCCTCCAATCTTGCAACTGGAGCAAAGGTTTCATCATAGTCAATTCCTTCCTGTTGTGAATAACCTTTAGCCACAAGTCTAGCCTTGTTTCTTGTAATCACACCTTCACTGTCAGTCTTGTTTCTGAAAACCCACTTTGTACCTACTATTGATCTATTCTTTGGTCTAGGTACAAGTGTCCAGACTTCATTTCTTTCAAATTCATTTAACTCTTCTTGCATTGCTGTAATCCAATTAGCATCTTGAAGAGCTTCCTCCACTTTCTTTGGTTCTGTTTGAGACAAGAAAGCATGAAACAGACACTCATTATTTGTTGCACTTCTAGTTCTCACACTAGCATCAGGATCTCCAATTATGAGATCAGGTGTGTGTGCCTGTGTCCACTTTCTTGCTGTTGGTAAGTGGTTTCTTGCATCATTATTGGATCCTCCCCCTTGATCCATGCTCTCCTGATTCATATGTTGACTCTCTGTAGCATCTGAGGCTCCCCCTGAATTGGATGGCTCAGAGTTTGAACTGTCAGAGTTTGAATCAGTTTCCTCAACTGACTCACTTGCTGTGTCTTGTTGAGCTTCTTCACGCTACCCCTCAACTGGTTCTCTATTTTGTTCAATTTGAGAATTTCCAGTTTCTCCAGTATTTACCAGAAGAGGTTCAGAGTATGCTTCGTCAGAGTTTGTCAGAACCGCTTCATCAGAGTTTGTCGGTACTGCTTCATCAGAGTTTACACCATCAGAGAATAAACCTTCATTTTCAAAACGCAGTTGATCATATCCATCTAAGTCATCAAGTCCAGTTATTTTCTTGTCATCAAACGACACATGTATGGATTCTATGATCACTTTAGTTCTCAGATTGTAGACTCTGAATGCTTTTGTTGACAATGGATAACCAACAAAGATTCCTTCATCAGCTTTTAACTCGAACTTGGTCAACTGTTCAGGATGAGTCTTCAACACAAAGCATTTGCATCCAAATATATGAAAATATTTCAAGTTTGGCTTCTTATCTTTCACCATCTCATATGGTGTTTTCCCATGCTTGTTAATCAGTGTAGCATTTTGAGTAAAACAAGCAGTTTGAACAGCTTCTGCCCAGAAATAAGTTGGTAGTTTTGCTTCTTCAAGCATAGTTCTGGCTGCTTCAATTAAAGTTCTGTTCTTTCTTTCAACTACACCATTTTGCTGTGGAGTTCCAGGTGCAGAAAACTCTTGTTTCACTCCTCTTTCCTTGCAGAAAGCTTCGATGATTGAGTTTCTGAATTCAGTTCCATTATCACTCCTTATTATTTTGACTTTGTGCTGTGATCCTTTGTCCAGTAGATTTACATGATCCATCAGAGTTTGAGCAGTTTCATCCTTCTTTGATAAGAAATATACCCATGTATATCTAGTATATTCATCAACAATTACTAGAGCATATTTCTTTCTGCCCATAGACATCACATTCACTGGTCCAAAGAGATCAACATGTAGAAGATGATAAGGTTCCACTACTGAAGATTCAGATTTGCTCTTGAAAGATGACTTCCTTTGTTTAGCCTTTTGACAAGAATCACATAGGCCATCTAGACTGAGTATTGATTTTGGGAGTCCCCTTACAAGATCCTTTCTTATTAGCTCATTGATGTTGTTCAAATTGAGATGAGAGAGCTTCTTATGCCAATTCCAACTCTCTTCATTTGACATTCTGGCAGTCAGACACACTATTTTTCCATCAGAGTTTTTTACCAAACTTGCTTCATAAATGTTGTTGTGCCTGTGTCCAACTAGAACAACTTTTCCAGTAGATTTACTGATAACTTCACAGTATTCAGTATGAAAATCTACATGGTTTCCTCTGTCACATATTTGACTCACAGATAGCAGATTATGCTTGAGTCCTGAGACTAGAGCTACATTAGTGATGATGACACTTCCAAGATTAATATTGCCATATCCCAGAGTGTGTCCTATGTTGCCATCTCCATAGGAAACCTTTGGGCCAGCCTTCTCCTTAAAGTCTGATAGCAGGGCTTTATTTCCAGTCATATGTCCTGAGCATCCACTGTCCAAGATAAGTGTGCTCTCTATTATACCCTGCAATCACAAACAAACACTAAGTGTTAGTTTTAAGGACCCAGACTTGCTTGGATCCTTTGTCTTTCTTAACAGTGTTAGCTTTTGCAGCGGAATTACTATCAACAGAGTTTAAACTAACATTGTCAGGCTTTACACTTGCAGAGTTTGCTCTAACCCATTTCAGATTGGGTTTTAGCTCATAATAGTTGTGATAAATAGCATGATAACTCTTGCAAGTATAAATGGAATGCCAAGTGCTCCCACAGTGTGTGCATAAAGTCTGTGGTCTAACCCTAACATTATCATTCTTTACTCCTGATGTAGAAGGTAAAGAATTGATATTTTTATTCTTTGTGCAGTAATTAGCAAGATGATTAGAACTACCACAATTATAACATGTTTTCCTTGGAGCAGCAGCATTAGGCAAATGATTATTTCTTTTATTTATGCCTATCTTTCCATTCCTATTCTTCTTGGATCCTTTTGGTTTCATGGTAGATTTTACCTCTTTGAGCTTATGATTGAACTGTTTTCCTGTCATCAAACCAACATTAACCTGTTTTTCACAAGTTTTTACTGGCTTTCTAACAGCTTCTCTTTCCATAAGTTTTTCTGTTATAATATTTTCCTGTCTTTCACAGGCTTCATCTGATTCCATATCAGCTTCTCTTATTACAACAGATTTTAACTTATTGGCTTCTGGAACAAATATCACAGGTTTAAGTTGTGGTTTAACCTTAACCTTGTCTTTAAACCTAAGTTCATCATTTTCACAATAGCCTAAACCTACAGAGTCTGTCTGAAACACTTGATGAGTGTCTCTCCCAGAGTCTGTCCAAGTCTTGATTATTTTTCTTTCTTTTTCTAGATCAGATTCTAATTGCTTATATCTTTTGAGCAATTCCTGTTCTACATAAACAGCATCATCTCTTTCTTTTTGAATCTGCTTCATATTTTCAAGTTCTCCTTCAAGAAACTTGTTTCTATCTTTAAGACTAAGATTCTCAGATTTAATTCTCTCATTCTCTAAAGTCTGATCCCTATAGCTAACATGTACGCTTTTCAGATATACTCTTAACTCAGATATATTATCAGTATCATAAGCATAAGTAGTTAGGGGTACCTTATTTTCAGATGATTCAGTCTCATCTCTGACAGTTGCCATAAGAGCATAATTTTCTCCATCATCAGAGTCTGAAGTATCTGCCCAGTCTTTGCCTTTAGAGATGAGAGCTTTCTCAGATTTGCCTTTCTTGCACTCTGGAGCATAGTGACCCATCTCCTTACACCTGTAGCACTGGATTTCAGATTTATCCTTCTTGCCAGACTTGGTCTCTCTTCCATCAGACTTTCTAAAACTTTTCTTTTCAGAGTTTGAGTCTTTCCTTGAGAATCTCTTTCCTTTCTTGAAGTTCTTGAATCCCATCTTCTTGAAGGTCTTCACCATCAGTGCAGCCATTTGCATCATCTATTCTTCATCATCCTCAGAGTCAGAAGCTTCATCAGAGTTTGAGTCATCATCAGAGTTTGATGACTCACTTTCAGATTTAATGACTAAAGCCTTTCCCTTGGCTTTCTTCCTTGATGATTCCTTCTTAATGGGCTTCTCCTCAACTTTGAGAGCAACAGATTTTGTCTTTTTACTCAATCTTCTATTCCTTTGTTCTATCTCCAGTTCATGAGTTTTCAACAACCCATAGATTTCATCAAGATCTGTATCAGCAAGCTCATAATTATCTCTTATTGTGGTTGTCTTTAAATCCCACTTTTCAGGTAGAGATAACAGAAACTTGAGATTAGACTCTTCAAGCTCATATTCTTTATCAACCAGAGACAGATCATTCAACAGTTTGCAAAATCTGTCATAAGTCTCAGTCAAGGTTTCATTAGTTCTTGAATCAAAGTGCTCATACTCCTGTGTGAGTATTGTCTTTCTGTTCTTCTTGATAGCACCTGTTCCCTGGCATCTGACTTCTAAAGCATCCCATATCTCTTTGGCAGTTTTGCAGCCAATTACTCTGTTAGACATAACATTATCTAAAGCACTGTGGAGAAGATGTCTAACCTTTGCATCTTTTGCAATTGATGAGATGTCCTCAGGAGTCATATCTTTCTTTTCCTTTGGAACAGTCTTTTGTTCTTGTCCATCAACAACAGGGGACAATTTAGTCGGCATATGAGGACCATCATAGATTCTGTCAAGGTATTCTGGATCTGTAGCCTCCAGAAACATGGTCATCTTCACCTTCCAAATCGGATACTCTACTGGCCTGAGTATTGGAACCCTGATTGTTTCATATCGACTCACAGAATTAGGCTTAATCTGTTCAGCCTTGGGAGCAGTTTGATTTTCTTCAGACATGATTATTACTGTGATTGAATCGTAAAACTGTATATATTAAACAGCCTTGGCTCTGATACCAATTGTTAGGCCGAATACACAATATATAATCAAGTATGTATGAGAATAACAATCAAGAACACAGGTTTGTAAATCAACAAACTGTAATTATATTAACAGTTTCTCTCTTAGTGATGTTAATGAATCACAAAGAGCTACTAGGTTACAAGAATAATATATTCAATCGCGTCCCTTCTAGGGATAACCTATCTGTGTTTATATAGTACACAGCTACATACAATCCTTATCTAATTGATACTCCTATAAATTAGCTATACAATTATTATCAATTAAGGATTGTTTTAGTCTTCTGTCCAGTCTCCTTAGCTGTATCAATATATTCTGCTTCTTTCCATCTTCAGAATATATTGCTTCTAGAATCTTTATCTTTGCACCGACAGCTAAGTCAACTATCACCCTGTCAGACTTTATCAAACTCTGACCGGCTTCTATGTAAACTCTTCACCCAGTCAGACTTTATCAAACTCTGACTGGCTTCTATATAAACTCTGATATGTACCTGGTACTTAAACACTGATGAACAAACGTCAGCAATTATATCTAATATCAAGAAACAGGCGTGTTGCAGTATCCCTAAACTGCACCAAGTCTGCAAGACTACGACAGAAGCTTCAAGCACTACAAAACAAAAGCGAATCAATTCAAGAGCAAGGTCAAGTCTCTATTTGCTGAATTGTTTTAGCTGGAAATAGAATGAATCTAGGTTGCTTTCTTTGTATTGTATATCTGACATGTTAGCAATTTAGGAAAGTCACATGGGTAGACAGTTTGTAAGAAGCTGCCACTTGATAATGACAGCAGCTTCACAAACCTGTGTTGACAGTGATAGGATTAGTTTATACTTAGACTATCAATTCATTCTAGAATAGTAACAAAAAGCAAGCAGTGTATTAAAGAAAACAGAAGCTCAAGATTTCGCTCTTGAGGTTGTAGCAACACTTTGCAAAATAAATAAAAACATTTATTTTGTGAAACTTGTCTTTAGATCATACTGTTTGTAAATGCATACATATTACTGATAACATTAAATCTTAGTTTTGGTTGTTGAAATTGAGATTGAATTTTATCAGTATTGCATTCATCCCCCCCCCCTTCTGCAATACACGAGGACCAACAACTGGTATCAGAGCAAGCAGATTAACATACATATCTGAGATCACGATGACAATGCAGAAATCAAACAGTATCAAGATCCCAGCTTTTGATAAAGAAAACTACAGCATTTGGAAAAGAAAGATCTTGTTGTTTATCAAAGCTGTGAATCCACTATACCCAGGTATTCTTGAGAATGGTCCTTTCATTCCAAGGAAAGAAATTGAAGCCACAACAGTAAATGGTGAAGTCATTCCTGCACATTGGGTTCCCAAATATCCCTCGGAAATTTTGGAACCTGAGAAGGAGATGATGGTGCTAGTTGATCACTTACAACTCATCTTGCTCGATTCTCTCACGTTGGATAAAGCCATGTGTGGAAGTGTGATAAGCTGCACATCAGCCAAGGAGATGTGGATCAGGTTAGCTTTACTATGTGAAGGAAGTGAAGAAGTTAAGGGCAACCAAAGGCAAATACTGATATCACAATATGAGGCTTTCATGGCCAAGCCTGGTGAAGACTTAACTTCCATGTTTGAAAGGTTCAGTAAGCTCTTAACTGAACTACAGATACATGGCAAGTACTATGACAGAAAGGAATTGAATGTCAAGTTCCTGCTTACACTGCCTGATCACCTTGAACACAAGACAACAGCCATACGAGAAGGAAGAGATCTCAACAATATAACCTTTGAGACACTTTATGGCATTCTGAAATCCTATGAACTTGAACTCTTTCAAAAGAGAGCCATACAGAGTGGAACAAGGAACAAGATGGCTAATATGTCAAGTGCCCTAGTAGCACATGTGCCAAGGATCACACAGCCAAGTGAAGTACTACAAATCACACAACCAACCCCTGTACAATCCTTGAAGATAGAAGAGGTTGTTGAAGATGATGAGAAAGTAGTACTGCAGCTCAAGGATGTTGAAGATGAAGACTTTTACACAATGGAGGAACTGGAAAGCATGGACAATCCTACTATGGCTTACATGGCCAAAAAGTTCAAGAACTTTAGGTTCAAGAAGGATAGGTCATACAAGCCCCCAAGGCCAAACATCCAAGTTCAACAGAGGAAGTTCATCAAAGGCTGCTGTGGGAAGTTCAACCAAAGGAGGATACAAGACTGGATTTGTGGATAGGTCAAAATTCAAGTGTTACAACTGTGGTGAACCTGGACATTTTGCTACTGAATGCAAAAGACCCAAACAGGTTCAGAGGTTTGAAAAAGGAACTGGTGGATACTCTAAGAAGAATCAAGGTAGAGCCTATGTGGCTGAAGGAAAGTGTTGGGATGAGACTGATGATGATGAAGAAGAAGAATAATATGTCAATCTAGCTCTCATGGCTAGCACTGATGAAGTAGCATCAACATCTTCAAGTCAGGTACCTTCACTTGTCTTACTTGATATGTCCACTGATGAGTATAAGAAAACCATTAAAGACTTAAGTGCTGAAATGTTCAATGTTTATACTAGCTTATCTGCTGCTAATGAGGAAATCACTAGGCTGAGTAAGCTAAATGAAACACTAAAGTCTGAAAATGAATCTCTTGTTCTCAAAACCAGTTCACTAGACTCTTTAGCTCAGGAGAATGCTAGACTTAAAAATGAATTAAAATGTGCTAAAGAGGTTGACGAATTCCTGAGGAATGAGATTGCTGAAAATGAATTCAAGATTAAAGCTTATAAAAACTCATCAAAGATAGTTCAGGATTACAATGATAAGCATACAGAAAATCAGACAGTTGGTATAGGTTTTTCATATGGTAGAAGACCTGGAAAGGAAACTGTGATTCAAGATTGTTCCGGAAATGCTGCTGTCAAACCCACCATTCTCAAGAAGGTTAAAACTCCTATTTTCAAAGCTGCAGAAATTGAGTTTGATAAAGAAGCCATGCTCATCAAACAAGAAATTCGTGATGAGGATGAAGGTGTTGACAGCACATCCAAGGATGGAAAGGATACTGTCACAATCCCCAAGACAGTAAACTTACCAAGCAATCAGACAGTAAGTTCAAAAGATGCTGTCACGGTTGGCAAGACATTATCTTCCAAAGATGCTGTCAAGAATGTTTCCAAGACAGTAGCTTCCAAACCTTCTGTCAAGACAGTTGGAATAAAAGGTACTGTCAAGGAAAGTTCGACAGCAACTTCTGAACAAACTGTCAATCCAGTAACTCCCAAGTCTAAGAATAGGAATGGTAAGGTAGGTGTCAATAAAGGAAATGGATACACTAATGTTGGAGGTGCTTCTAGTAAACTATGCAATAACTGTGGATCTTCACATCATTTAACACACGTTTGTAAGAACCCAATTGAGGATAAGATCAATGCTACTGAACTCAATGGTAACTTACACAGAACCCCTCTTATGCATAGAACTATGAGTGTCTGTAATAACATTGAATGTATGCCATGCAAGATCACTGCCATGAGTACATGCTTTAACTTCCCTATTCTCACTACTGAAAAATGTTCATACATGCACACTGTTGAGACTTCTGAGCCTGCTGGCAACAACAAAAAGGCTTCATCCACTAAGAAAAGGATCAAGTCCAATTCTAAACCTAAGTGGGTGAAAAGAGAAGTCAAACATGAGGTTTTTGATGATGCTTGTGATTTTATGACTGGAAGAAACTCTGGAGACACTAAAACTGCAGGACCCAACAAGGATTGGGTACCATATGCAACCTAAACACATTCTGTTTTGCAGGGCAAGAAGAAAGATCAAGTCATGTGGATTATTGACAGTGGTTGCTCAAGACACATGACAGGTGATAAAGCCCTGCTATCACACTATGTAGAGAAAGCTGGCCCAATCATAACCTTTGGAGACAACAACAAGGGTTACACAGTGGGATATGGCTGTTTGGAAATTGGAAATGTTGTCATTGAAGACATTGCTCTTGTGGATGGATTGAAGCACAATCTACTCAGTGTCAGCCAATTCAGTGACAGGGGATTCAAGGTTGATTTTGATATGATGATGTGTAACATCTATCACAAGAAGGATGGGAGCCTCTCCTTAAAAGGGGTCAGAAAAGGAAGCTTGTTTGTTGATGACTTAAACTCAACAAAGAAGGATAAAGTTTACAGTTTTTACAGTAAAGCAACTGTTGGTGACAGTATGCTTTGGCACAGGAAGCTCTCACATCTCAACTTCAAGACAATGAATATTTTGATGAAGAAGGATTTAGTGAGAGGTTTGCCCCAACAGGAATTCTGTCAAGAAGGACTGTGTGAAGATTGTCAAATGGGCAAACTAAGGAGAGCTGTGCACAAGTCCAAGCAATTGAACACCAACATAGAAGAACTCAAGTTGATTCACATGGATCTCTTTGGTCCAGTCAATGTACCATCTATGGCCAAAAAGAGATATGCCTTAGTAATGGTGGATGATTACTCAAGGTACACTTGGGTGAAATTTCTTGAATCCAAAGATGAAGCTGCTCAAGTGATTATTGATCAAGTCAGAGTTCTTGATAGAACTCCAAACTCAAAAGTCCAAATCTTGAGGAGTGACAATGGCACAGAATTCAGAAATGCCACACTTGGAAATTTCTGTAAAGATGAAGGAATTGTACAACAATTCTCTGCTGCAAGGACTCCACAGCAGAATGGAGTTGTAGAAAGAAAGAACATGACTCTCATTGAAGCAGCTAGAACTATGTTGCATGATTCCAAACTGCCAACATATTTCTGGGCTGAAGCTATCAACACAGCTTGTTATACTCAAAACAGAACCATGATTAACAAAACTCATGCAAGTACACCTTACTGTCTGCTAACTGGGAAGAAACCTTCTGTCAAATATTTTCATGTGTTTGGAAGCAAATGCTTTATGATGAAGGATACTGTCAATACCATTACTGTCAACCAAACTCCAGCTCAGTCACAGACCATAACCTCTAACATTCATAACAGTAATGACTCTGGAGACAATGAAGAACATGGTGAAGACAATGGAATTGATGAGCAGTCAACTCAACAAATTGAAGCAACTGTTCCTGTACAATCAAGTAGCTTACCCAAAACCACCAAGTGGAACAAGGATCACACAAATGACCTTATCATTGGTGACCCTACTTCTAGAGTGAGGACAAGGAACAAAGTCTCTGCTGACAGCATGTTTTCATGCTTCCTGTCTCAAATGGAACCCAAGACAACTGATGAAGCATTGTTGGATTCTGACTGGGTGATAGCCATGCAAGAAGAGCTAAATCAGTTTGAAAGAAACAATGTATGGAAGTTGGTTCCAAGACCTAAGGGAAAGTCAGTCATTGAGACCAAATGGGTTTTCAGAAACAAGCTTGATGAAAATGGATTAGTGACAAGAAACAAAGCAAGGCTAGTGGCTAAAGGTTACTGTCAACAAGAAGGAATAGATTATGATGAGACATTTGCACATGTTGCAAGACTTGAAGCTATAAGAATCTTTCTAGCTTATGCTGCACACGGCAAATTCAAAGTATTTCAGATGGATGTCAAAAGTGCCTTCCTAAATGGAGAATTGGAAGAAGAAGTGCATGTTGAACAGCCACCAGGGTTTGAGGATGCTGAAATGTATGATTTTGTGTACAAACTCTTCAAGGCTTTGTATGGACTAAAGCAAGCACCCAGGGCTTGGTATGACACTCTTTCCACTTTTCTATTTGAAAATCAGTTTACTAGAGGAGTTGTGGACAAGACACTTTTCTACAAACATCATGGCAAGGACATTATTCTGGTACAAATCTATGTGGATGACATCATTTTTGGTTCTACAAATGAGAAGCTGTGTGAGAAGTTTTCCTCTCTCATGAGTAACAAATATGAGATGAGTATGATGGGAGAATTGTCATTCTTTCTGGGATTGCAAATTCTTCAACAACCTGATGGAATCTTTATTTGTCAAGCTAAATACATCAAGGAACTTCTTAGAAAGTTCAACTTGGAAGATTCATCACCTGCAAAGACACCAATGTCCACATCAACTAGTCTGGATCTTGACCCGAAAGGAAAGAAAGTTGCCTCAAGCACCTATAGAGGCATGGTAGGATCTCTCCTATACCTAACTGCTAGCAGACCTGACATCATGTTTGCTACATGTCTCTGTGCAAGGTTTCATAGTGATCCAAAGGAGTCACATCTAGTAGCCATCAAGAGAATCTTTAGATACCTAAAAGGCACTCCTAACCTAGGCCTTTGGTATCCTAAGAACACTGGATTTGATCTAATTGGTTACTCAGACTCAGACTATGCTGGATGCAAGATTGACAAAAAGAGTACTACTGGTAGCTGTCAATTTCTTGGTGGAAGATTGGTCTCATGGTTTAGCAAGAAGCAACATTCAGTTTCTACCTCAACTGCAGAAGCTGAATATATTGTTGCAGGCAGTTGCTGTGCACAAATTCTATGGATGAAGAATCAACATCTGGATTATGGTCTAGTGTTAAGAGACATTCCTATTTACTGTGATAACACTAGTGCCATAGCCATTTCAGACAATCCAGTTCAACACTCTAGGACAAAGCACATTGATATAAGACATCACTTTATCAGAGAGCATCTTGAACAAGGAACTGTGAAGCTGATTTATGTCCCAACTGACAAGCAACTAGCTGACATCTTCACTAAGCCATTGGATGAAGCAACCTTCAACAGGTTGGTAAGTGAATTGGGAATGCTGAATCTGGTATGTTGATTTACTAAGTTTTCTAAATTTCCAATTTTTCTTTGAAGCTCATGACAACACCTTCAAACCTGTTGTCAAGAGAAGTTACTGTCTACTTGGTCTATGTCTGTTATGTGACAGCATGTATTGATTTGACTATTCATGTCTGTATTCCGTGCCAGTCTCATACTTTTAGACTCTGTATGACATTAATGTGGTTATTTGCTTAGTTTGAGAGATAAATATCTGTTCCATTGGACTTTCATACTCTTTGCATTAATCTATAGGATTAAAGGAGGACACGACCATTAATTACTTTTGTGGTAGTTGTATGGGTACTCTAACTGTTGACCATTAGACTTTAATCCTTAGACGGTTTTGCCTATAAATTAACCTTAGGTTTCACCAGTCTGCTCTCAGTTTTAAAGTAAATTATGGAAAACAAAGTAGGAATAGAGTACAAGCCAAAAGTCTCGTGTGAATCTTACATTAGAGATGAAATGGAAGTCCTGTTTGATGAACTTGAACACTTGCTTAATGAGGAAGATGAACAGTCTCATGCCCTTCAAGCACAGGAAGAGGAAAAATGGAAGATTCAAGAGGAAGAACTTCAGGCACTTCTCAAGGCAGAAGGTCGCTCTGAAAAGGAGATTAGGAAAGAACTTTTAGAATTAGTTGATAAAATCATAAACTGATGTACTCAATGCTATATTTAAATGATTTTATTAATGAAAATAAAATTTCTTCCTGTTTTGTTTATTGAGTTTTCTTTTGTCTGTGTTAATTGCATAGTATCTGTGTTCAAAAGATTAAATTGCTAAATCCACACTCTGTTAATTTTAGGTTAAGTTTATGAATAAAGCACTCTGGTAAGTTCATGACAGAAATAATTCCCAAACTAAGTTGCTGTCATTAAGAAGAATACTGTCTTGTGTCTCTTGACAACAAACTTCTTGACAGCAGGGAAAGACTTTCTGTCAAGACTTTTACAGGATACTGTCATTCAGATGCTTAACGGTGACAGCATGTTTTTGCGCCATAGTTACTGTCGCGCAAAACCTACTGTCACCACCGCTTATTACTGACAGATTGTTTCTAGCGCACAGGTTATTGTCACGAATAGTGGACCGTTGAAATTGGATATTCATCTCACGTTTGACAGTGAATAACGGGCAGTAACTCACGTGTTGTGTGAGAGGGTTAAGACACGTTCTTTAAACCCGCTTTTTGTGCACCAACATTTGAGATACCCTTTTTATTCCCCAGTTACTCAGACATATCAATCTTATCAAACTCAAGGCAAAATACTTTTCTCCAAGCAAAAAGCTACTTTCCTACTTTCTTCTTTTCTTGAATCTCCATGGCCCCCAAACAGACTCTCTCTCAAACAAACTTTGTTGGTATCTTTTCCCCCAATGATGCTGGTGAAGGTTTCAAAGGACTAGTGTTTTTCTTGAACAAGTCCTATCTTGGTTCTGCCATTACCTCAACACCCATTCTCGACCTAGACAGAATTGAGGCATTTTGGCAAACTGTTGTTGCTCAAACAGAGGGTGAAAACCCATCTATTCAATTCACAATCAATGGGCAACACTACATTCTTACGGCTGAGGTCATCAATACTGCTCTTGGAATTACACTTCAAGAAGGCCGAAATTTTGCTGACCTTGCTAATGATGACACTCTCAAGAAGCTCTTCTTGAAGATTGGGTATGCAGGCCCTATTCTCAAAGAGGTAACAACCAAATGGTATCCGTCTAGTGAAATGGATAGGAAGCATCTGAGAAAGGAGTGGAGTATGATTTTTGATGTGATGGTCAAGGTGTTCTCTACCAAGTCCACTGGATGGAATGGAATACCCTTCTACATCAAGAAACTGACACATTCTCTTGTCCATGGATACAAAGTGAATGTTGGAGCTCTCCTCATGGCACACCTTAGGGCTACCATAGGTAAGAAGGTATCAATCTACCCTCGTTTTCTTTTGATGTGCATCAACTCTTTCTATGATTTTAATAATGATGCCCCTCGTTTAGAGGCTTGCTCTGTTTTGAAAAAGAACACACACACACACTGTTATCTTCACAGAATCTCAATGCACATATTCCACTTTGTTTCACTCAGCACATGGTTGATCAAGTGTCCAACCTTGATTTTCCATTACCTTCTGGTTATGAATCTTTCACTCGTGCGAATGAAACTGAATTATACCCAAATTCAGTTAACCCACATTCAACACCATACACTCAGCCTAGGCTCTCTAGACTTCCCAAAGCCCAAAGAGAAGCCTTGCAAGAAACCAGGAAACGACCCTTAGAAGCTGATGTTGGTGGTAGCTCTGTTAGTCAAGAGGGAGACACTGCACCTAGTGCAGCAAATAAGGAGGATAGTCAAACAGAACCCCCAGTGGTTCCCCCTGAGCCTAAGAAGAAGAAAGCTAGGAGGACCAAAACCACTGTTAGCCAAGCTGCAGTTTCTCGACAAATTGTGGTTCCTGAAAGGGATTCAAACACCTCCCTAGATGTGCCTTCTCAACAAGGTGCATCTATTGAAATTGGCATGTCTCCCAAGGCACCCTGTACAGAGTCTGCACAAACTCATGGTTCACAACCTGAGGAACTCCCACTTGAAGAAACACACAGTGAATTAGGGCACAGTGAGGACTTCTCTATTCCCATTGATGGTTCACATGTTTCTCCTGTGAATCAGCCCCCACTCTCTGCTACACTTTCACCTTCTTCCTTCCCTATACATTCATTTGTTTCTTCTCCACAACCTAGAGAAGGGGACAGTCCCAACCCTTCAGGTTTTGATCATCCATCTCCAATTATGGATGAGCCCCCATCTAGTGGTCCACAAGAACCCATTTCTCAAAGTGAAATGGATACCACTCCTCCAAACACTGAGCAAGGGCAAAGTGGTATTTTGTCAGAAACTGAAACAACCAACACTTTGTCTGAACTCCAAGGAGCATCTTACCTTCAGGAAGATGCTGTCACAGCCTCTGTTGTTGTCAAAGACACTGGAAATGTTGCTGTCTTGGACACGGCTGCTGTCATGGGTGGAGAGAAAGATACTGTCAACACAGAACCTACTATCACTCCACATCCCAAATATGCTGTCATGACAGAACATGATGTCCACACTTCAGCCGACAGTAACATTCCTGCCAAAGATGTTGTCCAGTCCTCTCAGCCAGATTTTGATGTTGTAATCATTGAGGATGCCTCTGATGATGACCTACCTCTTGCCAAACTCTTGAAGGTACATTCTAAATCTTCTACTTCCATGCATGTTAGTACTGCTCATACCCATGCATTTAGGTTGAGTGAGGGTGTGCAAAAGAAAAGAGAGATAAAAGAAAAGAGAGGTGAGCATAAAAATGAGAGGCAGCCAAATGAGCTGGCAAAAGGAGAGGGACTTGAGCATGTCCAGAGAGATCTTGAGGGATCCCACACTATTCAAGCATTAGGCCTTGAGAGTCATTCAGTGAGGAGTGATGAGATCACTCAAAAACACCCTGAAAGTGTGAGAACCCCCTTAGCCTCCAAGCCCCTTTCTTTTCCTTCCCCTCCAAGAAGGTTAAGGAATGGTGGCCCCTCTGCAAATTTTGGTAACAGGATTGAAGCTCTGGAAGGCCAGTGTGCTACCTTGAACTCCAAGATGGACTCTCTCTCTCAACTGGTGGTTGATGGTTTTGTTGCTACTCAACTATCTATCCAGTTCCTTACTGACCTAGTAGCTGCCAACTCAACTAAGGGGGAGAAGAAGGTAGCAAGATCAGAATCAATAACCATTCAGGGATCAGGTGGAACTCAGGGGGAGCCAGTAGCTGTGAAGACCAAAGGGGGAGCAAAACAAGTTTCTGGAGTCAAGAGTAAAGCAGTGTCAAAGGGGGAGCAAGTCAAACCAAGCAGTGGACAACCAAAGGATAAAGCTGAAGAACTTGTTGAAGTTGACTTGGATGGTGAAAAGGTGTTAATGTCTAAGGCAACTCAAGATGCAATGCAAAGAAGACCTGCATCTAGACATCCAATTCTACCTCCTGTAACAATTAGAGAACCAACTTCAGCAACTCAAGAAACTGCTCTACAGAAAAGATGGAGAGAAATGGAGGAACAAAATAAACTTGGGAAAGGTAAAGGGAAACTGCCTGAATCCATCCAGAAGGGAAATACTTGGTCCAATGGTACTGAGTTTGATCAAGAAGAAGCTAATACTATAATGGTGGATTACAGGGAGAGCACATTACACAATCATGACATTGAATTTAGCAGTCTGGTGGAAGAAGCAATGAATGCACCAAGCAACAGTCCAACCAACACCGCAAAACTATTAAAGGATCAAATCACCAGTGTTAGTGTAATGGTGAATGATGAGAAAAGATGGGCTGTAAGTATCTATTTCACTTCTGGCATATCTTATTTCATCACAATGCAGTTATTGCAGAGTCTGCCAGCAAAGGTGTTGTGTGCTATGAAGGGAAAGATCAAGGCAACTCAAACACCATTCAATGAAATATTGAATATTCAAATCCAGAACATGATAACACAGAAGCTACCAGAAGTCTACACAAATCCACCATGTGTTTTCTACAGATCTACTACAATGGATGGCACAAGAAGGAACAACTACATGAATTTGATCAGTCCATCCAGGATGCAAACTGAGTCAATTCTGAAAGTGCTATATGGAATACTTAGCTCAAATGCCAATCTAGGAAGAGTCCATGTTGTTCAAGAGATCTACAAAATACTGGTGTTGAGAGACAAGGCACTGGGAACTAGAGTGAAGGAGTTAATCACTAGAGCCAATGCCAAAAGAACTGATCAAGGTGGAAGCTGCCTCTATGATATTCCTTTTCAAGATGATGATGATGATGATGAGATTGGAGGTGGTGAAGCTGCTGGAAATGCAGGTAATGCTGGTGGAAATAATTCTGGGAATACTGGTATTCAATCTTAGAATGAAGGCAATGAAGAAACTCCTAGTCAGGAAAAGAAAGATGCTGATGCAACAGATGAAGAGGAGCCAAGAATACTAGAAGCTTTGGAGGCAAGAATTCTTAGATGTGCTATTGACTGCATAAATGCAGAAAAAGATGCTGTCACCAAAGATACTGTCGACAAGGAAACTGTCATAGAAGATGCTGTCATGGAAGATGCTGTCGACAAAGGTACTGTCAAGGAAGGTTCTGTCAAGGATGAAGCCAAAGCTACTGTCAAGCCCAAAAGACTGAAAGCTAAAGCAAAAACATGGTTTTCTAGACAGAAACCTGAAGGAAAGCACAAGTACTCAGGAAAGGAAAAGGCCACTGGATTTGGCAGGAATCTTAAGAAGCCAATTCAATCAATACCTCCTAACAGTCTTAAGATACAACAGATGCAATCTAAAGAAATCAAGAGTGTTGAGGATAAGCTGGATGCAAATCAAGAGGCCACTGAGTACATTTTGTGGTGGGAAGAATCAAGATCTACCAAGGTCAATAAGGACTTCTATCTGGAAGCCACATCAACCAGTGGTAGAATGACAACCATAGATAAAAGGAGAATTGACTTCTTCTACCTGGAAAGAATGGTGGAGTTGTTGGAGAGCTATGAAAATGTCTCAGAGTATGTCATGGATCATATTCTGAAATATCAGGCTGATAGGGATGCTGAGTTCTACCATAAATTTGGCTATAATTTTGCAGATTTTGATGATGCTGATATTTTAACTGATCTACCAGCTTCTCCTATACCATATCACTGGTACTATGAGTTTGATGATTTACCCACAGAAGAAGGGCAAACCCAACCAACTCAAGAAGGGCAACCCAAGCCAAGCAAAAGACCTGACTCTTCTCAATATTCTCAATATCAGTTAGAACTTGATAAGAAGGAAGCTGAACTCCTGGAAAGATGCAAGACTGCCAACAAGGCAGAAAGTGAAGCTCCAAATTATCAAACATGTATGCTGGAAAATCCCTTAAGAATCAAGCATCTAAGAGAAGAAATCTACGTTTGCAGCTTGCACAAGCTAAAAACAACTATTCTGAAGGATTTACAATATATGGTAGCTGGATCAATTCATCCCTTGGAACAGATTTGTTCTGATGAGATAGAGGAAATATTGAAAAGGATAAAAGGAGAATGTTCAAAGCTGGACAAGCAAAGGAGGATGTCTCTCAATGCTTATCATGGAAGTAGATTCAAGCTCATTCTTGAAGAACTCCACTTCAGAAGCTATCCATATGATCTAGAGCTATGGATGAATCTCAGGGATGCCAATTCTCTTATCTCTCCTACTATCAAGAAGATCATTGAAGAAATAGAAGATGCTGCAGTCACTCCTGCTGAAATCTCTCTTGTAGAAGGTCTAAGAGGATGTTTGGTAGAAGCTCTCAAAAGAGAGGATGTAGCAAGACAGAAGAGGAAATCTCAAGCTAAGTAAAAATTCTTAATCCATTCTGATCTTGTTAGTTAAGTTGTCAGCATGTATTGTAAATTTGTTGTTATTATCCATAAAAACAAATTGGGGGAGATTGTTGGGATTTATGGGTGATAACATAGAAACAACTTAACTTTGTACATACTTAATTTTTTAATTAAGTAGAACATACTGTCACAGCCAAAGTATGTTCTTGTAATCAGTATGCAATGTCATTTTAGTTATGTAATTTGGAAGAAGTTCACTTGCTGTGTTCAAGCCTCAAAGAATGCATATTAGATGACAGCATGAATAAAGGTTACTGTCATAAGCATTGACAGTAAGATTACAAGAAGACAGAATGTTGCAAGTCACGACAGCATATTCACTCTGACAGTAACATTGGCGGAAGACTACGCGACAACAACTTTAGCCCTCGACAGCAAGTTTGGAAACCTCAACAGCACTCTATGCGGGGAACTCATACTGTCACCAAAAGAACATTCCTGTGACAGCAAGCTTTGCGGAAAAAGTAACTGTCTCGAGAAAGATCCTTGTTCTAGGTATCTTCTCAGTCAAATCCAGTGACAGTTTCAATGTTCAAGAAACAGGCGTGTTGCAGTATCCCTAAGCTGCACCAAGTCTACAAGACTACGACAGAAGCTTCAAGCACTACAAAACAAAAGCGAATCAATTCAAGAGCAAGGTCAAGTCTCTATTTGCTGAATTATTTTAGCTGGAAATAGAATGAATCTAGGTTGCTTTCTTTGTATTGTATATCTGACATGTTAGCAATTTAGGAAAGTCACATGGGTAGACAGTTTGTAAGAAGCTGCCACTTGATAATGACAGCAGCTTCACAAACCCGTGTTAACAGTGATAGGATTAGTTTATACTTAGACTATCAATTCATTCTAGAATAGTAACAAAAAGCAAGCAGTGTATTAAAGAAAACAGAAGCTCAAGATTTCGCTCTTGAGGTTGTAGCAACACTTTGCAAAATAAATAAAAACATTTATTTTGTGAAACTTGTCTTTAGATCATACTGTTTGTAAATGCATACATATTACTGATAACATTAAATCTTAGTTTGGGTTGTTGAAATTGAGATTGAATTTTATCAGTATTGCATTCATCCCCCCCCCCCCCCTTCTGCAATACACGAGGACCAACATGTATAAATACCTTTTAGTTTAGACTTTATCAAAATCAAATTCTAAAACAATCTCTTTTAACTTACATTCTTTTTATATTATCATTGCTTCTTTTTATATGATAGAATTTTGAACTTCTAATTTTAAATATATTAGATCCGACGGTTAAAATTGTTTTGGCCGTACTGAGGACCAAACTACCAAGATCAAAATTTTTGGATGAGATCTCTTTTACGCTTGTTTTTTTTTTTTTTGCTAAATTATTTTACGCTTGTTATATAAGGATATAATTTCAATTAAATAAATTGTTAAAAAAACATAAGAAAATAAATCAAGTAAAATATATAAAATATATGTTAGTATAAATGGTAGATAAAAATAATAAATAATCTATATTTAAATAGAGTGATATTCACAACAATCTATTTTTTATATATTAAAGTTATATTTTTTATTAACAAAATAGAGTCAAATTATAATTAGAGTTTAATGTGTTACAATATTGTAACTATGGGGTGCAATTTGTTATAATCTAAACTTAATGAAATACCCTTCCGATTTTACCCCTACCTATATTAACGGTGATGGTTGTTTTGGACGGAAAATGATTAAAGGGGTGCAATTTGAAGCGAAATTTGAAGTTGAGGGATGCATTCTGCCAACATTAAAAGGTTGAGACCAAATCAAAAAAGTGATCAAAGATAAAGGGTGCAAAGTGCTATTACTCACTACAACAAATCTGGGCAATTATGACGGAAAACTTATGACGGAATGTTGGGCGCGCGTTCCTTACGACGGAAATGAAAATTTCGTCGCAAATACTTATGACGGAAAAAACATTTCGTCGCAAATTTATTAATTCTGGGCAATTATGACGGAAAACTTATGACAAAATGTTGGGGGCGCGTTCCTTACGACGGAAATGAAAATTTCGTCCCAAATACTTATGACGGAAAAAACATTTCGTCGCAAGTTTATTAAATCTGAGCAATTATGACGGAAAACTTATGACAGAATGTTGGGCGCGCGTTATTTATGACGGAATAATTCGTCGTAAGTATACTTACGACGGAATTTTTTTCTGTCGTAACTTAGCCTGTGTAAAATTCACCACCCATTTTTTATCCTACTGTTACTTTTACAAAATTAACCGTTTAAAATAATATTTTTAAATAAACTTACGACGGAATCTTAAATTCCGTCGTAAATTAGCCTGTGTAAAACTCAACAGCTATTGACCCCTTTTTTACTCTCATCATTCTACTCCTTCATTGTAACAAAAACACATCTTCATGTCATTTATAATGACATAGCAACCACGATTACAACAATCATCAGTGTAAGGATTCAATTTTAAATTCCTCTATTTTATTTTAATGCATCTATATATGTGATTTATTTTAAGTTCATAACATGTTCAATATATTTATGTGTGTGCACTTGTGTTATTGATTTGTTTATTTTTTTTATATTTGTAGATGTCTTATGATACTAGTTGGATCTCTAAACGAACTATACCCGGTTGTTATGGTTTCACGGATGAATACACTAAAGGGGTTCAAGATTTCTTGGCATTTGCAAAAAACAATACTAAGGATCCGAATAATCCGGAACTTTTAATTAGATGTCCGTGTAATACATGTAGGAATCAACTTATTCAACTCGTTCCTAATGTCGAGTTCCACTTATTTGCAACCGGTTTTCTTGAGAGTTACACCGTATGGCATTATCATGAAAAAGAAAGTGGGCCGAGAGATGAAGAAATGATTGATCGTGAAGATGTGTTTGATGAATATGAAATGTTGAGGGATGCCTTTAGAGGAGAAGATTTTGGAGAGGAATATAGCCAACACGAGGACCCGAACGAGCAAGCGGCTAAATTTTTAGACAATGTCAATAGCGTCGCGGAACCAATATATCCGGGCAATACCAAGTACTCGCAACTGAAGTTGTTACGAGATTACTACATTGCAAGAATCATAATAAATGTAGTGATAAGGCATTTGATGAGCTGCTCCTTTTACTTGGAGATGTCTTTCCGGAAGGGCATAAGCTTCCTTTTAATTATTATGATGTGAAGAAGATGGTCAAGAAGCTGAACATGGGATATGAAAAAATACATGCATGTGAGAATGATTGCATGTTGTTCTATGGTGATGATAAAGATTTGGAAAATTGTAAGTATTGTGAGTTGAGCCGATACAAAGTTGCAACTAATGGCGGGAGCGATACCATTCCGAGAAAGATCTTAAGATATTTTAAAATCACTCATCGTCTACAGCGTTTGTACATGTGTACCCACACAACTGGGAATATGAAGTATCACAAGAATAGAATAGCGACTGAAGGGGTCCTTAGTCACCCTGCAGATGGAGAAGAATGGAAGGAATTTGACAAGAACTATCCGGATTTTGCAGCAGAGATTCGTAATGTTAGACTTGGTCTTGCAACTGATGGATTCCCCCCGTACAGCAATGTTACTTCTACTGTATACTCAATTTGGCCTGTTGTACTACTTGTATACAACCTTCCACATACCATGTCCATGAAGGAGCCATACATGTTCATGACACTACTAGTACCCGGGCCAAATAATCCTGCCAGGAATCTAAATGTCTATCTTAGGCCTTTGATTGATGAGCTCTTTAATTTGTGTCAAGTTGGTGTACAAACATTTGATACTTCTACAAAGACTAATTTCATGATGCGTGCAGCTTTGCTATGGACTATCAGTGACTTTCCCGGACTGGGGATGGTCAGTGGGTGGTCAACTCATGGGAAGATGGCCTGTCATATTTGTATGGGTGATGTCAAAGCTAAGCAACTACCACACAACAAGAAGTCTAGTTTTTATGGGTTACATAAGGGATTCCTAGACAAACGCCGAAACATTCGACGAAAAGGTCGGACTGTTCATATCATGATTGCCGGTATCACTTTTCCACCACCTGGGAAACCACACAGCAAAGAAAGGGCAATTGGATTTGGGGATTCACACAACTGGATACATGTCACTAGCTTCTTTGACCTGCCATATTGGGATTCATTGCGCCTGCGTCACTGCATTGATGTCATGCATACAGAGAAAAATGTGTTTGAAAACATTTTTCATATACTATTCTCTGTAGTGCCAAAACAAAGGATACCACAAACTCAAGAGATGATTTAAAAGCAATGGGCATCAAGCAAGAGCTATGGATGAATGGTAAACACAGGCCTAGAGCTAGATACGAACTCACCCGAGATCAACTAAAATTGTTATGTAAATGGGTGCATCGATTGAAACTCCCAGATGGTTGTTCATCAAACTTGAAGAGATGTTGTAAGATACCTCATCTGAAATTCCAAGGCATGAAGTCCCATGATTGTCACGTATTTATGCAAAAGTTGTTGCCTTCTGTATTTCGTGAAATTCTTCCGGATGATGTAAACAAAGTACTTTGTGATCTTTCAAATTTTTTCAAAGACTTCTGCTCAACTACAATACTCGAATCAAATTTGAGGCAAATGGAAAAAAACATAGCTGGGATAATTTGTACTTTAGAGAATAAATTCTTTCCAGCCATGTTTGATCCAATGGAGCATCTTCCCGTTCATTTACCTGAAGAGTGCAGACTTGGCGGCCCTGTCCCATCACGGTGGATGTATAACATTGAAAGGCTACAATGGAAAATGAAACAGAAAGTAGGGAACAAAGCACGAGTTGAAGGTTCCATTGCAGAAAAGTATGTACATGAAGAGTTGACACATTTCTGTTCCATGTACTTCCAGTTTGGAGTTGAGACATCATACAACTTGCTAGGTCTAAATGTGGTGGATGATCACTCACGGGATCCAAATAAACTGGAGGCATTCACATATCCAGTAGAGCTCTTGGGAGCATGTACCGGTTACAATTTAGATGCAGATTCCCTACATGTTGCAACACATTACGTTCTCACTAATATGCATGAACTGACACCTTATATCACGTAAGCATTCAAATATTTTCAATCATTTTTAACACTTTTAAATATTTTGCACTAACATGAAATGATCACTTTTTCAGTATGTTCGAAGAAGAGGTTCGTAATAAAAGTGCACATATATTGAGTGATACTGAGATGGATGCAATATTAAAGGCGCATTTAGCTTCATGGTTACAAAACAAGGTAATTTATTAAATACACAACAACTTCTTTAAATTTTAAATTTGTTCATATACATGTGTTTGACGAGACTATTCCATTTCAGGTACAAATGAACTACGAACGATTTAAATATTTGTTGCAAGGCCCAGCTTCCTATGTGATTTCTTTTAAAAGATGCAAAGTCAATGGATACTCATTCAACCTAGGAAGATCAAGCTCTGGGGTACTTTTGAAGGGCAGTTGTTATGGTGATAGTGAAAGTAATTACTACGGGACTTTACAAGATATTCTCAAAATAACATACGGTGGTGGAAATCAAGTGGTTTTATTTAGATGTCATTGGTATGATCATGTTAGGGGAGTAAAGAAAGACAAGAATGGAGTGCTTCTAATTGATCTTAATTCAAAACTAAAAGGGGATGATGTTTACATTTTAGCAAGTCAAGCCATTCAAGTGTACTATGCTCCTAGTGTGAAGAATCCCGATAGTAATATCCACACGATCATCACATGTAGACCTCAATTGTTGAGTGGAAGAACAAAAGATGTTGATGCGGAACCTCTTCAAGAAGAAGTCTCAAATACCATTGCATTAGATTTTTCTTCGAGGTCGTTATTCGTTGACTTTTCACAATACGATTTGGAAGAAGATCTAGAAGAAGAAAAAGTGCAACAAAATGAAGTGGAAAATGAAGTAGATGAAGAAAATGCAAGGGAAAGTGAAGAAGAAGAAGAAGAAGAAGAAGAAGAAGAAGATGGTTATGATAGCATTGAAGTGGAAGATGAGTAAGAAATGTATTTAATCATTTTAGGCAAATTTCCAACTTTAAATGAATTGAAATGAATTTTCGGCTCACTAACACAATTTCACAATTCCAACTTGTTAGCCAATTAGAAGGTTTGGAAATCTTATTGATGCAAAAAAATTGGATGATTTTATTATGTATATTTCTAATTTTAAATGAATTAAAATGGATTTTTGGCTCACTAACACTATTTCGAACTAACGTTTTCACAATTCCAACTTTTTAACTAATTTGAAGGTTTATAAATCTTATAACTATTTAATATGGCGTGTTGATGCAAAAAAATTGGATGATTTCATCATACTAGCCATATTTCTAATTTTAAATGAATTAAAATGGATTTTCGGCTCACTAACACTATTTCGAACTAACATTTTCACAATTCCAACTTTTTAACTAATTTGAAGGTTTACAAATGTTATAACTATTTAATATGGCGTGTTGATGCAAAAAAATGGATGATTTCATCATTCTAGCCATATTTCTAATTTTAAATGAATTAAAATGGATTTTCGGCTCACTAACACTATTTCGAACTAACGTTTTCACAATTCCAACTTTTTAACTAATTTGAAGGTTTACAAATGTTGTAACTATTTAATATGGCGTTTTGATGCAAAAAAATTGGATGATTTCATCATTCTAGCCATATTTCTAATTTTACATGAATTAAAATGGATTTTCGGCTCACTAACACTATTTTGAACTAACGTTTTCACAATTCCAACTTTTTAACTAATTTGAAGGTTTACAAATCTTATAACTATTTAATATGGCGTGTTGATGCAAAAAAATTGGATGATTTCATCATTCTAGCCATATTTCTAATTTTAAATGTATTAAAATGGATTTTCGGCTCACTAACAGTATTTCGAACTAACGTTTTCACAATTCCAACTTTTTAACTAATTTGAAAGCTTAGAAATGTTATAAATATTTAATGTGGTGTTTTGATGCAAAATAATTGGTTGAATTTATCGTTCCAAGGTAATTTCTGATTTTGAATTAATTAAAATGAATTTTCCGCTAATCTATCAAGTTTTTTATTAAAGGTTTATGAATTTTTTTGTTTGCCCAGATTTTGTAGTTTTTGTCATTTATTTGTTTGTTATAATTTGTAGTTTATGTTTAAATCGTTAGGTTAATGTTATGCATTTTGACAGTAAAAGGCAGGAATGGGGACAAAACTCCAGACTGCAATTTTACATTCTGGGTAACTTACGACGATCTTCTTAATTCGTCGTAATGCTGGATAACTTACGACGGATTAAGAAGATCGTCACAATTTTTGTTAACTTATGATGGAATATCCGTCATAAGTTAACAAAAATTGCGACGATCTTCTTAATCCGTCGTAAATATATTTAGTGTTCTTTAAAAAAAAATTCTTATTATATATGCATCAACCACATAAATTAATGTAGATTAATTGTCAATCCTGTAAATATTATATTATATGACTACTTAAAATTGAACAACACCATTAACGATATAAAAATTACTGACAAATATCTTGTATCGAGATTTGTTACAAATATAATTATAAAAATTACTTGTGTATATTATATTG
This sequence comes from Heracleum sosnowskyi, assembly GCA_030848705.1. NCBI lineage: Eukaryota > Viridiplantae > Streptophyta > Magnoliopsida > Apiales > Apiaceae > Heracleum > Heracleum sosnowskyi. The sequence goes on along the minus strand of CM061243.1, from coordinate 48,962,014 downwards.
GACGTTAAGAATCTTTAAATCAAACAAGGTTTGTAATATTATTACTTCGAAATTACCTTTTTTACATTCTGGGTAACTTACGACGATCTTCTTAATTCGTCGTAATTCTGGGTAACTTAAGACGGATGAAGAAGATCGTCGTAATTCTGGGTGACTTATGACGGATATTCCGTCATAAGTTAACAAAAATTGCGACGATCTTCTTAATCCGTCGTAAATATATTTAGTGTTCTTTAAAAAAAATCTTATTATATATGCATCAACCACATAAATTAATGTAGATTAATTGTCAATCTTGTAAATATTATATTATATGACTACTTAAAATTGAACAACACCATTAACGATATAAAAATTATTGACAAAAATCTTGTATCGAGATTTGTTACAAATATAATTATAAAAATTACTTGTGTATATTATATTGGACGTTAAGAATCTTTAAATCAAACAAGGTTTGTAATATTATTACTTCGAAATTACCTTTTTTAGTTATGTTTCAACTAACATTAACCACAACAAAATTAGTCATAGTTTTTTCAAAGATATAAGTATAACTGTAACGTTGGGAACGAACATTACCTTATGTTCTATAATTACAGGAACAGTTGTATTGTAATCATTCAGATTCTACCAAAAAATCAATATTTATGTTGTTACTCCACATACACATCATCTTATAGTTCACAATAACAATATAAACAATCGTATGCTCGTTTGTATAACTGTGACACTTGAAATTTGAATTGTAAACATTGTTCCAAATTAAACAGATTGTGTTAAAGTGATATAATACGTACAATGATCAACATAATTCCTTTCTATTTTAGTTAAATGTATAAATTATGAAAATTTAAAAATGAAACAATTCACTTTTGTTTTTTCAAAAAAGTATAAATATTCGAATACTTTAAAAATATGTTCAAAATTACAAAATTCAAAATTACATGTGTTATTACTTTCAAAACAAATTACAAGTGTTAGTAAAATACATTGGGGAATACATGTATAGATAGTATCATAGTATATAATTATACAAATAATTATTGATTTAAATGTTAACTTACGACAGATTTTGGGTACTTATGACGGTTTCTGGGTAACTTACGACGGATATGGGTAACTTATGACGGTTTCTGGGTAACTTACGACGAAATATCCGTCTTAAGTTACCCGGAATTACGACGATCTTCTTAATCCGTCGTAAATAAATTTAGGATTTGTTTTCTATTATTTAACGGGCAAACCGCTACTTATCTATTTTAATACTTTTAATTATTTTAAAAAGTTTAACACGTACTTATATTTTTAACAAATGCAATTAATAAAATATTAAAACTTAAATAGTAAAAATAACAATTATTAAAAATAATTCGTGATACTTTGTGTTTTTACTTAAATACCCAGACTTTCTTTAATAATCTTGATTACCAAATATAAATAGTATCATAGTATCATATTAGGGAATACATGTTTAAGAATTAAAATAATTATTGATTTAAATGTTAAAAAATTACATAATTATAATACATATATTATAAAATAAGTATACTTTACATATAAAAGATTAATCCAAAAAATAACAATAGGAACAGCTGTCTCGCGTGGTATAGTACACAACCCTGTCACGGGTGACCAGTGATCGAACCTTGTTGTAGTATTTTTTTATTAAGTAATTCGCGGTTAAATTTTGGGGAAAAAAGTTGAATCCACCGCCCAAAGAAATGATACGACGTCGTTCTACCAATACCCTCAACCCCCAAGTTATAATACGATGCCGTATAACTAAACCCTAACATAAAACACCTTGCCCCTTTTTACTTTTTTGGTAAAGTTTATCTCTCATCTCATCCCACGGCTGCTGCTGTTGTGCTTTAAATCCTACAATCCATTTATGCTTTTGATATCAAACCAATTACAAGTAAAATGATTCTCACGCTCGTCGTAGTGATTGCAAGGTATAAGCTTGGTGCTGCTATCATGTTGTTTGTTTAACTATTGATCACATGCATGTATATTAATTCGTCGCATTATTCACACAAGTATTAACACTGGGTATCTCTTCTTATGGTTCAAAATCAGATTTTAAACCTTCTATATGTGAATGGGTATCTATATCTATCACTGGGTAGCTATATCTATCATTAGGTATCTATATTTTGTTTCTCGTATATGATTATTGTAGTCCTTTTAGCTAAATATGCATGCCATAAACTATTTATTTGCTAATTCTAAGTTTTTCTGCACACGCCTTGCTTTGTATAATGATATAGTTTGTTATATATTAGTTTCAGTTTGAAGTAATTAAAAAGCTAATATTTACACATAATCTCTTATAAATACCTATACTCGTAATTCGTGCGGTGCTAGCTAGTTGTGTGTAGTTTTTCTGGGTTCTATTTTGGGAGCAGGAAAACTTGAATTAATTTGTTTTATTTTACATAAGTTTTCTTACCATGGTACGCGTCTTTTCTTTTCATTATTGTTGGGATGATGACCGGGAGAAGAGCTGCGAGTGGAAGGGATTGTGGTAGTGGCCGGGGAAGCGTTGGTCGGGGCATTGGTAATGGTGGCCCGGGGGACAGTGATGGCAATGACAATGGTGCCCCAGGGGCCAATGATGGCAGTGGTGGTCAAGGAAGCAATGGTCAAGGTAGTAACAACGATGGCCGGGGGGACAATGATGGCAGTTGGGGGTCGGGGGAAACTCGTGAAAGTGGTGTTGGGGGAGGTGCCAGTGGTAGCGGAGAGATTAGTGCTACTGCTGCTAGGGGAGGTTGTACTCGAGGTGCTAGTGGAGGAGGTCGACGTAGGCTTATGGATGAAGATGAAAACGCTGAATGTGTTCATTGGGACGATGCAGGGAGGCAGATTCTTCCACTTGGAGTAGATGCTGATCCTCGCAGACACAAGACACATGGTTATTCTCCCGGTGGATTTGGTACATACCCTGCGACCCCGACTGTTGTACGGATTGCTGGTAACCTGTAAGTTATCAATCTTTACAAATAATAGATGAAAGTCTATTTTTTATACACTTTATTATGGACTCATATTGTTACACTAAGTTTAAAATCTAAAACAATAAGTTCAATGAATTAGGACTAAAACAAATATTAATTAGTAGAGCAGAACCATAGATGTAAGCTAAGAAAACGGAGATGCACGACAAGATCATGTCATAGCACGGGGATAATCATAAATAACATAACAGACTTCTACGAAGAACTTTATAACTTTTTCGAGGTTCAACTGTGACTAGTAAATGAGAGTAATTAAAGCCTATCAATTACTTTGACATCGAAGTCTCAGTACTGCTACTGAAGCAGATACGGATACGGGATAGAAACCCCATATTTCCAAATTCAATTTATAGACTGTTTTGCGATGGTTCTTAACAGACGCATATAAGTTTTAAGTGTCCGTCCAAAACAGACATATAAAGCCCTAAACAAACGTATAAATTTGAACTTTATGCTGTTGTTTTGCTTTAGCAGATGCATTAGTTTTTTGTGTCACTCACAAACAGACGCATAAAGGTATGGAACAACCGCATAAAGTAAACCTTTTGTGTCTGTTTTAATAGAACAACCGCATATTGTTTTTTTTAAAATGCAGCTATATTTTTGCCTACCACCAGCTTTTTACAATATATCTAAAATACACCAAATGTAGAGTTGAACCAATAGAACGTTCCAATTCATCATTAACTATTTACAATTGATAAGATTAAAATTACTATGTTGTAGTTAATTATGCAATTGTTTGTAAAGAACAGCACAACCGGCAATATACAAATCTAGTCAAACACCAAACTAGGGACTAGAGTTGCTGCATTTCTTGAATAAAAAAAGTAACCATAGGCAGGGATAGTGTTATGTGTGGTAGTACAAAGAACAGGCAGTGCATGTCATCCTTCATCTAGTCTCGGGCTGATTTATGATTTGTGGATTGTGCATTTTTGGTTTTTTTGTTATCATTAGTTATTTTTGTGCATAACTTAAAAGCTTCTTGCCTATATCATAATAGCCCAATTATTCAATTACAGTCTCTTTTATTTGCATCTCTAGGTCCTTAAAGGATTGTGGTCCATCACCATTTCCCTAGTTTTTAAGAGGGCAAAATGGTGAGGAAAACGGATGTTCTGTTTTATACCACTGTTTTTCAGATATGATCCTACCATGTTGCACTTCTTGGCCCTTGACTTTCTCTTCACCAAGTTGTTTTTCTCAGTCCTATGTTTTTCATGGTTGCCATTATTATATTCTGGAACTAGAGTTGCTGTATTTCTTTACTGAAATATGTTGGTTTAATTAGATATTTTCATCTAGCACGGAATATGTTTCTTTACTGAAATATGTTTGAGTTTTAGTTTAAATGGGTAAGAACAGAATGAATGACTTATAAATACAGACATTTTCTACAAAATGGTATCAATTTCTACTTCATTCCTTTTAACCAAATGGAGCATTAAGGTTAACAATTTGTCTATATGACTATATTACATTCACAAACGCACAGAGATATAGATAGATGTATCTGTGCTTCTGCAAGTGTGTGTGTTTGTCTGTATGAGTTTATCATATGCTTAAAATGAAAGGGCTTTTAGAAAGACTTAATTATTAAATCGAATATGTAAACCATAATATATTTCAAATTTTATATATTGCAATGTAAAATTTCTGCAAGTATCCAGCACTTTTCTTAATACAAATGGGTGGAAATATGCAGACTGAAAAAGAATAAAGAATACCTGACAAAGTCTCCTTTTAAAGCTGGAGTACCAGAATACTGAATGCTTATTTCATCGCCATGATTATCCCAGAATAATTTGTCTTTTTTTTATTCATACACATAAGTTCTTTATCCATTCTTGTACTTTCATTCATATATATACATATGTATAATAACATTTCAGGATTGACTATCCGAAGGCATTGCGAAATTTACTGGCAATTATTCGCATGTTTTGGCCAGATGGTTGTGTAGGCGTGAAAGATGTTGATAGGAAATCTCCAAAGTTCTGGGATGACTATATAGATGAGTTCTTAGTATGTCAAATTTCTTTGACATTAATATGAGATTATGTTGGATTTATTGTCTTTTTTATTTTATCTTACGACTTCATTCTATTTTACAGAACTACTACACATGGGATCTGAAATATGCCACTAAAGATGAGGCAAGGGCTTCTATACTTGCAGTCCTACGTGATAGATTGCGCCGTGCACTTGCCGATGACAAGAAAAGGGCTGCTAAACAAATTAAAGCTAGAGGTACTTATTTACAACACATGCCCCTATATATGAAGCCTGGTGTTTGGTCCAGAATAGCTGAGTATTGGAACAGTGGAGGGTTTAAGAAAAAGCCTGCAGCTGGTCAGAAAGCTCGAAAAGCAATAAAACTGCCTCACACGTCTGGCGCACGTTCATTTGATCGGCGTCGTCGGGTAAGCTATTGTTTCATAATATTTATATTGCATCTAACATTATATTGAAACTGCTATTGGATATTTTCATATGTCCTGTTATTATAAACTAAAATAAGAATGGTCTGCTATTTGTATAGGATTATGTTCAATAGCATGGCAAACCAAATACGCTAGTTGTCTACAAGGATTGTCACACGTTGAAAAACAAGGATAAGCTGGGTTAGTGGATTACCGAGGCAGCCAAGGATATCATTGTAAATATTCATACTGCATAATTCTAAAATTTTAAGAATTTAAAAGAGTGTTTTTTTATTTGGCATTTATAGATTGTGAGCATCATCTGCATTTTCAGGATCATTACGTTAGCATATGTGAAAAGAAAGGGGTTGATCCTGAGACGACCCAAATCCATAGCTGGATAGAGGTAGTGGGAGGTGTACGGAAGAATATGATTATTGGACACCTGCGGCTTCGACCTTCTGATGTTTATGGTACATTCTTGTTATACTTGAAATTTTTTACACTCTCAAATTGTCTCATATCATTTATTCCTACTAATGGTATTTTTATATTTGCATAGGGTCTGATGAACGTCCTCCACCTCCTCGAAAAGGGGAAGGAAGCTCCGGCAGATCTGCCTTTGCTCGCTTACAAGATGAAATGTTTATGAGAGTTGTGGATGAGACCTTGGCCCAGGCCCGAGCAAATCTGGATGAGTACACGCTGACAGCCGAGGAGGTCAGTCTCTTAGCACGTAATGTGGCCGAAGGTGACTCTTCGGTACCTTCAGACCATCCAATTGCTAGAGAAACAAGACAAGCCATTATTCCGGTCGTGGTTGAGGTACTAAACAACATATATAAGAAAGACGGACCTGGTGCATTTAAGGTAAACTTACTTGTTATTACTATGTTTTTGTTAGGTTGAGAATTTGTCCCCTTTACTTTTTTCCGTAGGGATGCAACATTATATTTGTTATAACAATTAGGTATAACATTTGTTAGGAGCATTGGAACCAGCATGACCTAAACAGAAATACATTCTGGAAGCTTGTGTTATTGTCTTAAGATGTTTTTGTAATCGTTCCTGATTTCGTTAAAAGTGAAATTAACTTTGTTTTTTGGTGCTGCCTAGTTCCATGTTTGAGATGGTTTATTATGGGCTTTGCAATGCGTGATACACAATAGTTTTGGCAGAATATTACTTGATATCATACCTCTTGGACATTGCCTTTTCTGCATTTCCACGAATTTTGTTTTAGTTATTTGCATGTAATTCTTATCACCATGTGACTTAATCATATTATAAGTTGACTGAGCTATTGTATAATATAATTATTTGAAGTTTTATCGCCATTAAACTTTAGCAAAACAGGTGAGACGGTATGTGACGACCATTATTTTCTGTACATTGTAGGGGAAGGCCCCGGCCGATGATGATGAAGATGTTGACGATGGAGACCACGATGATGAGGATACTGAATCTGATGAATACCATGATATGAGTGCTATGCCTCACGTATCTCATGGAGGTCCTAGAATCAGGGGTTGAATGTATGAATTTAATTCAGAATATGAATGCTCGTAAATGCTTGTAAGATAATCTAAGTTATGTTGTGAACTAAACTTTTGTAACATGATCTAGGTTTATGTTGGATGGTTTAAACTTTTGTGTGGTCGGATATGGATTTATGATAATATTTATGTAACTTTGGTACTTTTATATTTGGATTCGTTTAATTGCTTTTATATTTACTTTGTAACATGATCTTGTAGAAGTTTGTAACATGCTTGTTACAAACTTTCATGTTTGATTGTGGTGTTGGATTGTATGTAGATTGTGGTGTTGGATTGTATGTAGATTGTGGTGTTGGATTGTATGTAGACTGAGATTTAATTTGGAAGCCGAAAATGGCTGGAAACTGAAAAAGCAGCAGAATGTTCCTTTCAGGCAGTACAACTTATGACGAATTTCTGGGTAACTTGCGACGAGTGTTCATTCTTTTTTCTTTTTTTTTTTAAATTTAATTGTGGTATAAGGTGGGTCCCAAATATTAACTTATGACGAAACAATCGTCTTAAGTTATGAACTTTCGACATTTATTTCCGTCGTAAATGAATTTATTATTTTATTGTAAAACTGGGTCCCGCTTTTGAGCTTATGACGAACATTGGAACTTAAGACGAAATTTATACTTGTGACGAAAATCTGAACCTAAGACAAAATTTATACTTGTGACGAAAATTCAAACTTAAGACGAAATTTATACTTGTGAAGAAAATCTGAACTTAAGACAAAATGTATATTTGTGACGAAAATCTGAACTTAAGACTTGAGCAAAAATGACGAAATTTTTTCGTCGTAATTGGACCAATTACGACGATTTCAGTGTAAATTTTTCGTCGTAAATGGCCAGATTTGTTGTAGTGACTCAAAAATACTTGATTAAAACGATGCCTCGTTGTTTAATGAAACTCCATTTAGATGAGATGAAATTCACTGTAGCCGCTAATAGAGGTCTTGCATGATTAGGAGGACGCTAGTACATTATATAAGGAGGGTTTTCATGGACTAATTTTAAAATTTCAAAATTCAAAAAAAAGCTAACGGATTTCTGAAGTAGTATTGCCTAGGATAAACATGAATTGCGCAGATAGTCGTGAATGCCATACACAAGTACAAAACATGGACACTGATTGCAAATTTGTTAGCATGAAAATTTATACCTAAATTTATCACCAACAAATGGGAACTTCATACTATTTAATATTTCTTCTATAATCTTAATTGAAACTTCATACTCGTTTACTGAAATAGAATTTACTCTGTGTGTTCTTATGTTTTCCTTAAGCCCGCTTTCTAGTAATACAACAGGAATAAGATTACTAGGTGCCTCTTCTATCCCATTTCCCACAAAGTAAAAAAGCTTGTAGAATTTCATTTTAAGTTTGGTATAATTAGCATAATAGGATTATTATAGAATCATACATTGATTTAGAGCAGACTTAAAAGCACGAAATGAGTGCCAACCAGCCAAACGATTGTCCCCAATTGATCCAACCCTGGCAGTTAAACTGGCCACAACTGCTACGTCTCTTTCAGTCCCAGAGCCTCCTCCAGCCTTTAGCAGTGGCCACGTCATGTGCTGCTTGTAAATGGCGTATGTCAGTAAACGCCCGAATGCATCAGAAGTTTTAAAAAATAAACAGGATAGGAGATGCACAAAGAAAAACTATAAATAAACATTCAGTGTTCAATTCCACCGTATAAGTGAACATATCCTGATATGTAGCAAATATGAAACAAGACCTAGTATAACAATTTGAAAACTAAAAAAGGCAGCATAACACATATGAGGCAGCCCAGTGACAAGTCTTAGTGGTTGATTAACAGCCCTGTTACAACATTCAGAGGTCACTTAAAAACTCGATATTATTCAGGCTACATTGAATACAAAAGTAAATATAATGAGAAATCCGTAAATAGAAAGGCAAAAGTACATATCACTAATAGAGAAAACTGAACCCACAGTGAAGCTCGAATTCAAGTTTTAAAAACCACTGCTGTAGAAAACTGAACCCAATGCGTACAAAATTGAAGTAAACATGTAAATAATTGTAAACCCCTAAATCTTAAATTCCCAATGAAACCCTAAAATTTGTTAATTCAAATAAGGCCTAGCTTGATAAAATATTCCTTGACTCTTTTGTCAGTGGAGTATCCATATATATGAAATACCCAACTGTGAGTGGAGTATTGTGTATATGTGATACCCAACTACCAGTGGAGTATCTTATATAAATTTGAATACCCAATTGCTAGTGGAGTATCCCAAAAAAAAGTAAAATTGATCATTTTTTGCAGAATGGTTATTTTTGTTGTTTTCATAAAAAAAATGGATATTTTTGTTATTTTTTCACTTTTTTCCTAGCTAGTCGTCTCCAGGCACGGAGTTTCTTCTTCTCTTTGTTGGTTAGTTTTAAGGGTTTGAGAGGTGGGGGAGTAGGTTCAGCATATGGCGGCTCAATAGGACGTGGATGTTCAACGTAAATGCCGATCTTCTCCAGCCCATTACCACTAGCTTGCAATAGAGGTGCATCCCACCATTCAACTTCAGGGATTCGATCCATCTGTTTTCCCTTTCACGCGATTTTTATCCGTTAGGCTTTTTAGCTCCTGTCTCCTCTTGGCTTTAGTTTTATAGGCTTGATTATATATCCTATATCTAATCTAATAACCAAATATTTGTATTTGTATTTATGTCTCAAACATAAATATTTATTTAATTTGTATTCAATTTCTAAATTTGTAATTATATCCTAACTAGTTTACTAAGAGCATCTCCAATGGTGTTAGCTAAAATCGTTGGCTAAAATCATATAATATACTGATTATGTAAAATTTGTTGAACCTGTAAGGTATTGTGCTCCAATGGAGTTGGCTATATGAGTTGCACTACAAGAAAAACTGAATCAGACGACACCTTTCAGACAACGGGCGACCGAAAAAGTGTTGCCTAAAATTAACAGACGGCATGTTATTTTTTGGCTCGAAAAAATATTGTCTAATTCACTACATTACAACGGTTTGCGAACCGTTGTCTAAGAAAGTGAAAAGTACTGGATATAGACGACGCAAATGAATGGGTTTAGACAACAGTTTTTTTAACTCTTGTCTAAATAAAATTGGGACAATATTTTACTTTAACCGTTGTTGGATTGAGACAACGGTTTTGGGCTCTATGTTGTTTAAAAGGTGTTCAAACAACAGTCAAGAAATAGTGTTGTGTGAATACAACCCGATAGACAATTGTATTTGTATGTTGTATTGTCACTTGTCAGACAACGGTTTGAAGTTTAAAAATCGTCGTCTCATTTACTACACAGGAAAAAAATAACATAAAGTAAAACATCTACCAGCTGCATAAACCAACAAACCAACCAACAAAAAAAACAACCAACCAACAAACAAATTAACAAAAACAATGCAAGCAAACCATCAATAATCATAGGATCACCAAACCAAAGTTATCACGAAAGTATACTAATTAGATTACATTATGAAAGTTGAATTAGTTCATCTACATCTCGCAAGTAACTAGTCGCGTCCTCTTTAAGTAAATCAACATCTGGTATATTGGGCACAAAACAATCATTCTCCAGTTCTACTTCGATGGATCCCTCATTTTCATCATCGTTGTCTTCATAGTACTTTCTCTCGGGTAATTTCAGCACCACAGACCATAATTTATCAAGAGGATCGTCGATGTAACAAACTTGCTTAACATGTTTGGCCAACACAAATGGATCATTCAAGAACCCCAACCTATTCAAATTAACCAAAGTATATCCCAAGTCATCTGTCTTAATCCCTTTGTTCATTTCTACCCACTTACAATAGAAAATAGGGACCCTAAAGTTGTTATAGTCCAACTCCCATATACTTGTTATAACTCCATAAAATGTATGTGCACCATGCTCAATATTTTGATCCTTACCCTGCACAACCATTGTATCGGCTTCTACACACACGCCGATGCATTGAACTTGACGAGCATCATCACGATCCTTGGTGCTGAAGGTAACCCCATCCACTCTATAGCCACTAAATGTAGGAACATCTTTGCTTGGTCCATCTGCAATCCATCTTATCTCTTGCGGTACCTCATTTTCATCAACCAAATCTAAAGCAATCTTTGAAAAAAAAACATATAAGTTTCAAATGATTTATGTGGGCTAAAGAGTTGTAAAGAATGTAGAAAACTATTAATAAATGCATATAATAACTTTTCTTTAAACCATTTTGGGAATGTGTCATTTTGTTTGTTCTTTAGCCATATTTCATCATTTTCATAATCCAGATATTTGGTCATAAAAAATGACATGTGTTCACTGCATAAGCATAAAATAACGACATAATTGCATAAAATATTTAAGTATGTTTTCATATAAAAAGCAGAAAATGGCTACATAATGAAAATAAATTTAAGACTCACTCAAAGTATGGCCTAACAGTATGGGTATTTTGTAGAACACATAAATGCGCTCTGTGCAAATCTGTGCAGCTTGGGGTTATTATTGTTGCACCAGATAATGGCCCACAAATGGCATCTTTCGTATGCCTGCCATTTTTAGGTACCCCAATAGTTGCTTCTTCATGGTTCACTAAACACTCAACAACCTCTTCTGCAATATAGGCCTTAGCAATGCAACCTTCTGCACGAGCCCGATTCCTTACATATCCTTTAAATGTCTTCATATATCTCTCAAAAGGATACATCCACCTAAGGAAAATTGGTCCGCAAAGCTCAACTTCTCGTACAAGATGAACCGAGAGATGAAACATTATATCAAATAATGAAGGGGGGAAGTATTTTTAAAGCCGGCAGAGAGTTTCTATCAATTGGGATTGCATTTTCTCCAGCTTATCAACCTCCATAACTTTACTACAAATTGCCTTGAAAAATAGACAAAACCTGATAATAGTGTGCCTGTCCTGTTTTTGCAGTGATGATCGAATTGCAATCGGGAGCAAGTGATACAAAATCATATGGCAGTCATGCGATTTCATACCAGTAAGTCGAAGAGTGTCCATTGAAACTAGACTCCTGATATTAGAACAAAAACCATTAGGCAACTTCATTCCTAGAAAGGATGAGCAAACTACCTTTTTTTCAGAATGTGTTAAATTCCACGACGCCAACAGTAACTTCTCCTTTTTTCCAGGAGTTTTTGGCCTCAGCTCCGTTCTTATTCCCATTTCAGCCATGTCAAGACGGACACTTTCCTTGTCTTTTGTCTTCTTTGGTATATTGAACAAGGTACCAAGTAAAGCTTCACATATGTTTTTCTCGATGTGCATCACATCGAGAACATGCCTAACCGGCAAAAACTTCAATACTCAAGTTGAAAAAATATAGAAACTTTCTTCCAAATACGTCGATCATCACCTTTCTTCAATCGAGGATGGTGTTGTGTCTTACCAAAGATGTGTTCCTTTAGATGTTGTACTCTTTGAAGCACCTCCTCTCTGGTTAACGGAATTGGAGCAATTTCCTTTTCCACGGTGTTATCAAAATCTTGTTTCTGCCTCCGATATGGATGAAGACGGGGCAACCACCTACGATGCCTCATGACCACTATCTTACGATAATTAACCAATCTCGTTGCTTTTGTTTTATCAATACATATAGGACACCCATTATACCCTTTGATAATGTTGCCCGACAAGTTGCCATAGGCGGGATAATCACTAATTGTCCACAATAAAATGCCTCTTAGCAAAAAATTATCATTCTTGTATGCGTCATACACTTGTTTCCCATGTCACAACTTTTGTAGATCTTCTAGAAGTGGTTGAAGGAAGACATCAATATCATTGCCGGGCTGAGTTGGACCATATATCAACAAACACAACATAATATACTTTCTTTTCATACAAAGCCACGGTGGAAGGTTGTATATTGACATCAAAACTGGCCAACTTGAGTAATCAACATTTGTACCGTGGAAAGGATTGAATCCGTCGGAGGATAATGCTAACCGAAGGTTTCTAGAATCTGAAGAAAACTCTGGCCACTTTGCATCGACTTCCTTCCATGTTTGTGAATCTGCTGGATGTCTCATTTTTTCATCCTTGATTCTCTCCGTGTCATGCCAAGTCAAGTCCTTGGCTGTTTGAGGAGAACTGTACAAATTTCTCAAACATGATATTAATGGAAAATACCATAGAACTTTAGCTGGAATCCCTACCAATTCATCTCCTTTTTTGTTTAACTTCCACCTAGAGGCCTGACAAATACGAGTACGACAAGTCATCTCATCTTCATCTCTCTCTCCGCGGTATAAGAGACAATCATTTGGACACACATGGATTTTTTCATACTCCATTCCTAAAGCACACAAGGTATTTTTGGCTTCGCTAAAGGAAGAAGGAAAAGTGTTGCCTTCCGGAAGCATAGACCCAAACAATAGTAGCATTTCAGAAAAACAAGAATCAGAAATCTGAAATTTTGCCTTCATGTTATATAACTTTACTAAAGCCTTCATCTTAGTAAATCCTTCACAACCCGGGTAAAGGGGTTCATTTTCTGACTGAGAATGTTTAAATAAATAGCTAGAATCTAGGGAAACATCATCATCACCATTATCATGCTCTGTTTTCATCGGGATTTGGTCCACAGATTGTGAACTGCCAGTTTCTTCAGAGGCATCCGCTTTTTCTTCTCCGTGCCAAATCCAACAAGTGTAGGTTTTATCGATACCATTTTGGAACAGATGGCCCCTCACTATTTGAGCTTTCCATGATTTACTATGTGCACATTTCATACAAGGACAACTATTTTTTTTTTCATCATATCTGTTCTGAAATGCAAACAACAATAATTCATCCACTCCTCTTCTAAACTCTTGTGTTCTTCTATCGGCCTTCAACCAAGACTTTTCCATCCTGTGTAAGACAATAAAAAAATAACATTACACAAGATTGTAAAGAGCTCAATAACAGTTCAATATATACTAGCTAGTACACTACGTAAATTAACATTTGACTAAAAATAGAAAAGAATGACAATTGCTGCTATGATATCCAATAAAGCAAGCAATAGAACAAGTAAATTAAAGGCACCAGTGGAGCAAACATTAGTATGAACCAAATACAAGGCACCACTGGAGAAAATAACTAGTATATTAGTTATAATAGTTAGAACAAATTGTTATACCAAAAACAATTGTTATACCAAATTATTTCTTAAATAAGAAGAGAGTTTAATACAATTAATATACCAAATTAGATTATTTCCCCAAATCCCCAACAACTCAAAACTGAGCTAATACCTGAAAGATGCGATGCAATTAACTGAGGAACTGAGCTAATAAGAACTGATGCAAAGATACGATGAGGCTTGATTGCTGTGGATGCAGAGATGCGATGAGGCTTGATTATCTTTGTACGTGGAAATGTGGAAGTGGGGATGTGTGGAGGTGTGCAGGTGCGGAGGTCGCGCGGCGGAGAGATGTGGCAAGGAGATGGATATGTTTCAGACAATGAATATGTTTCAGACATAGATACACAAAGATAATAAATTTGTCTTTATATTTATATTTACTAGTCAATAGTCAATGTTTATAATTATATTTATATTTGTTTTTTAGATGAGTGATACAATAGTCAATGTTACATAAACTGTTGTATCACAAGTATTTTACAACGATTTAACGCAACAAACCGTTGTGTACTTATGAAGAAGAGTTTTAAACAACGGATTTTTGTCAATTACCCTTGTAATACAGTCTATTAGGCAAGACTCTTCTGTCCTAAACCGTCGTATATATTAAAACAAGCGTTTTTTAAGTTTAGCCATCGTAAGAGTGGCTTTCAGACAATGGTTTGTTGATGACAACAATATGATTAACACCTAGAATACGATCACATTAAGATATTTGTTATATACACAATAGATGTTGACAACATATATTGTATCGATTTCCGATTATACACTTGATACATGTTCGAGATGGTAACATCACAAATTCGCAAGTTAAACAAAACACATTATACATTATGTAAGAATTATACTATTATTCAGATGAAAATCCCACGAACTTATATATAAAATACTACTAACAATGTTGTTAGATTTAAATTACTAGTTTTACGTATCATTATGTCTATAATTTATTTATAAAGTCGTCGATAAATTGACTCATTCTATTTTTCGTACATATGAGTCGTGAGTAACGTATGCTTTGGTTATTTGATTTTTTAGATGAGTGATATAGTCAATGTTACATAAACTGTTGTATGACAGGTATTTTACGACGATTTAACACAACAAACCGTTGTGTACTTATGAAGAAGAGTTTTAAACAACGGTTTTTTGTCAATTACCCTTGTAATACAGTCTATTAGGCAAGACTCTTCTGTCCTAAACCATCGTATATATTAAAACAAGCATTTTTAAGTTTAACCCTCGTAAAAGTGGCTTTCAGACAATGGTTTATTGATGACAACACTATGATTAACACGTAGAATACGATCATATTAAGATATTTGTTATATACACAATAGATGTTGACAACATATATTGTATCGATTTCCGATTATACAGTTGATACATGTTCGAGATGGTAACATCACAAATTCGCAAGTTAAACAAAACACATTATACATTATGTAAGAATTATACTATTATTCAGATGAAAATCCCACGAACTTATATATCAAATACTACTAACAATGTTGTCAGATTTAAATTACTAGTTTTACGTATCATTATGTCTATAATTTATTTATAAAGTCGTCGATAAATTGACTCATTCTATTTTTCGTACATATGAGTCGTGAGAAACGTATGCTTTGGTTATTTGATTTTTTAGATGAGTGATATAGTCAATGTTACATAAACTGTTGTATGACAGGTATTTTACAACGATTTAACGCAACAAACCGTTGTGTACTTATGAAGAAGAGTTTTAAACAACGGTTTTTTGTCAATTACCCTTGTAAAACAGTCTATTAGGCAAGACTCTTCTGTCCTAGACCGTCGTATATATTAAAACAAGCATTTTTTTATGTTTAACCCTCGTAAAAGTGGTTTTCAGACAATGGTTTGTTGATGACAACAATATGATTACACCTAGAATACGATCACATTAAGATATTTGTTATATACACAATAGATGTTGACAACATATATTGTATCGATTTCCGATTATACACTTGATACATGTTCGAGATGGTAACATCACAAATTCGCAAGTTAAACAAAACACATTATACATTATGTAAGAATTATACTATTATTCAGAAGAAAATCCCACGAACTTATATCGATTGAGATATCGATTTAGGATTAATCGGAGTAAAAATCGAATGTATTTTAATATTTTAATATTATTTAATGTATTATTCCAATTCTCTTAGTTACTTTTTAACTAATATGTAATTATAGTTTATAATTATTTTTATATGATTATTTTATTATTTTAAAAAGTATGCACCATAAAAGCAAAAAAAAAAAAGTATTTCTAAATTAATTTTAGAGTAAAATACTTTTCAGCCCTTAGATTTGTGACAACACAATCTGTACCGTCCATTTTTCTTTTACCCTACTTCCCCCCAATTAGTCGACTCATTTCCCCCATTTTCTCTTTGTGCAGCCTCCCCCTTTTCTCTCATCTCCCCCTTTTCGAACCCTAACTCATTTCCCCCCCTTTCTCTTTCTCCCCAATCACTACATCTTTGATAATTAACTCACTGGTACTTCCTTTTTCTCCTTCTCTCATAATTAATCTCTACATCTTTCATTTCTTTTTCTATCTTTCTCTCTTTCTCTCTTTACATGCTTTTATCTGTATTTACTGATTTTATTTCATTTCTCTCTTCTGTTTCGATTTTAATGCTTTGTGTTATATGTTATATGTTGGGTTTTACTTTCTTCGTGTTGGGTATTCTGTGTTTTGTATTATATTTTCTTGATTTAAGAACTGTTAGCATTTTTCGATTTTGATGCTTTGTGTTATTTGTTATATGTTAGGTATTCTATATTTTAATGCTCAGTCTTTCGATTTCATAACTGTTAGTCCATTTTTGTGTTTGTATTATATGAAATTATCTTTGTGTCTGTCTTGTGTTAGTCCATTTTTGTGTTTGTATTTTATTTGTTTTTGTCTTATTTTCTTGGTGTTGGTTATTAATCTTTTTTGTGTTAGGTATCATATGATTTAAGAACTGTTAGCATTATATGCCTTTGTTTCCATTTTACTGTTTTGTTTTTTATTTAAGAACTGTTTTTGTGTTTCGATTTAAGAAATTTTAGTCCATTATATAAAATTAATCTGCTTTTGTGGTTGGGTAGATTAAGTATGGTGGCTTCAAAAAAGACAAAATCTGCTCCGAATGCAACATGCACTACAAACCTTATGAAAGCTTTAAAAAGGAACAAGTCTATGGAGATGGTACCCATAAAGAAGAAGTCAGTGAAGAAGAAGGCAATGCAGTCCCCTCAAAATTCTTCGCATCTATCTGTAAAGAAGGCCATTTCTACAAATCTACAAATTAAATTGTCAAGGAAGAGGAAACGGGTGGATGAACCGATGCCTAAGCAAAAACGGCTTAAGCTTTTGAAACGTGGAGAAGTTACAATGCATATGATTCTTAAGCGTCAGATTCTGGGAATCAAGCTCACGGTACATTTTAATGCTAAGGGTGAGCCGTATGGTCCAGAAGCGACAAAGATGCAATCTTATATTGGAGTCCTTGACAGAACGAAATCCCTAATATGGTATGATTCTTGGAAACGAGTTCCAAAAGAAAGGAAAAATAAGATTTGGGAATGTGTGCAGGTAAAACAATTTACATCTCACAAACTTATTTTGTACACATATACTCTTGTAACTACTTAATTAAATAAACAATCTTAATTTTATAGATGGCATTTGATGTACCGCCATCAGCAAAAAGGGTAGTATGGAAGTCTGCGTGCTCTAAGTGGAGGGAGTTTAAGAGCCGATTAACAAATGATTATATTCTTCCATATCGTGATCAACCTGAGTTGCTTGCATATCCTCCAGCTGACTACTCATTCATTGAGAAGGCACACTGGGATATTTTCGTTGCTGACCGTATAACTGATGAATTCCTTGTAAGCTTTTGACCTTGTTTATTTATAAAGTTGTCAAATAGTAAAATATTTATTGTTAAATCCTTCTTCCTAATATTTTGGTGTTTTTTATGAAGGCGCTCCACGAAGAACAAAAAAGGAGAAGGGAAATGAATCCATATGATCACTACCTGTCTCGCAAGGGTTATTCCAACCTTGAACAAGAAATGGTAAGTGATCATTACACATTGCTTTCTTATTTTCTTGTGAAATTATTTACTAGTGGTTTAATATTAATTTTTTAAACATGTTTCTACATGTAGTCCAGTGGAGATCCTAAAATTGAGATAGACCGATCTGATACCTGGCTCCGTGCGCGACATGATAAAGATGGAAACTACAAGTCTGAAGAAGTTAAGAACATCGATGTTGAAATTGTAAGTTATTCATTTATGTTGTAAGTCAAATTCTCCATCAATATAAAAGTGTGCAAGATTAATTAACTACTTCTACTTTTTTATTTAATATTTCAGGTGAAAATGAAGAAGAAAGTTAGTGATGGGGAAGTGATTCTGGAAGGCACTGATGATGTCTTGACCAAGGTGCTTGGTAAGCCTGAGCATAGAGGACGTGTACGAGGCCAAGGGGCTTATGTAAAGTAGTCGGTCTACTTTGAGCTTCCGAAGCAGAAGAAGAAAGCTCGGACGATTGAAGAGAGGATTCAAGAGGGTGTTCAGATGTTTATGGCGAGTGAGACTGATAGGATTATTAAAGAGCAAGATGCATTTTGGGATGCAGAAATGGCAAAGTTGAGTGCATCTTTACATGAAAAGAATATTCATTTGGATGGCAGTCCAAATATTGGATCACAACACAGAAGTTGTTCCAAGGGCGTACCTAATTTCATGGAGTTGGAAGGTATCAAGAAGAAATTGGATTTAGCGGAAGATGTTGTTTGTGATGGAGAGGAGAAAGAGGTTGAGAAAAATACTGAGGTTGAGAAAAAGACTGAGGTTGATGAGAAATTTGTTGAAGAGAAGAATGATATTGATGAGAAGAGCGAGGTTGAAGGGAGGAAACCGGAGGTGGTAGAAATTGAGGATGAACATAAGGAAGCTGGATTTCTGATTAATGAATGTCCAGAGTGGGAATTGACAATTGGATCCCCGAAAAATGTTGTTGCTTATGCAACAGTTGACATAGAAAGTAATGTTCTTTATGGGAAGCCACTTGCAAAGGAGAATGCACGAGTATCAATTACTCGTGTAATCCAGGGTGCTTATGCAACAGTTGACATAGAAAGTAATGTTCTTTATGATGAAATTATGACTGTGGAGCAGGCTATTGGTACTTATATTTCTTGGCCGAGAAATCTCACACGGGAAGTCAAGACAAGCAGTGCTCCAGTCAAAGGAACTGTGAAGGTTAAGTTTACCATTTATATTTTTGTTACTTTGTCGCGATTTGGATTCTCAATTTTCTTTTTAATTTGGGCATGATTTGAATTCTTAATTTTTTTGTTACTTTTTCCTTTTAGGGAGGCAAGAAAAATGGCGGAAAGAAGTTAAAGAAGCTCAAAGACTGTGTCTCGGAACCAGATTATGTGGTTACAATGGGTGCTGATTACCCCCCCCCCCCTTCTTTGAAGCGTTTGTGGCTTTGGGCAAGCAATGCCTTGAAGGATGGTCGTACATGTTCTTTTCAATTATGCCAAGAAGCTTTTGGAAATACAAATAAGCAGGTTTTATTTTCATCAAACGTGCATGCTTTGTGTTTTGGAGGTGAAATATCAGGGTCGGTCATTTGTTTGTTTATTAAGTAAGTTTCAAACTTTAAATGTTTAATTTTGTTCACTTTGTCAATAATTCATTAAGGAAGTTTAAGAAATTTAATAATATTTCTTTACGTTTTGTATTCAGTGTCTTGCATGAAATTTTGAGAAAGCACAAGATGACCGACATGATGTCATTTGTTGATCATGTCATGATTGGCGCCCTTGGTTGTGGTACTCCATTGGAGAGGTCGCGTGCCCTTTCTAACAGATTTAAGAATGCTAAGCCTGGTCAACTTTTTCTGTTGCCATATAACCATATGTAAGTGCTTGTTTTTTTCAATTTTTGTCCTTCGATATTATTAATATTACGATATATTAATTGATATTCAAAAATATCTCTTTGAGTTTAAGCTGAAGAGTAGATTGATTGTGTATACTTGTAAAATTTGAGAAATTAATTCATCTAGGATAGTTGTGTAGTTCATGCGCAAATATAGCATTTTATAAAATTAATTTGTAATATGTCAATGTCTAGGAACCATTGGGCGCTGAGTGCTATGAATCCAGAATCTCAAGTGGTTTACCACTTGGACCCGTTAAAGCGCAGAATTGCAACTGAAGAGTGGATAGAAGTGGTTGACAAGTGAGTGTGGCCGGTTAATTTTATTTAATTCAAAATCAGTTTGATAATTAAGGAGAAGTGTCTTAATTTTGATTTATATTTATTATTTGTAGTGGCATCAAACTCTATAAGGACAAGGCGAAGAAGATTCTAAAGAAGAAAATAGTATGGGAGAATCTGGCGGTATGAAAACTTTTCAAATCTTACAGTTTCATCTCTAATCCCTACAAATATAATGTAGACTTCTAATAATTGTTTGTAAATTTTTCAGGGTGTTCCTCTCCGGACGGGGACCAAGGACTGTGGCCTGTTTTTGATGCGTTATTTGAAAGAAATATGTTTGGATAAGGAACTTAAATTTTTTTTCAAAGGTATAAAAATTACAATTTATAATTTTTTTCTATCTATGTTTCATGGTGAAAACTGTGACTAATGTTGTTTTCATTTTTCAGTGGGCACGGAGGAGCAACCTTTCTTATGACATGAATGATCTCAATGAAATCAGGGTCGACTGGGCTAAGTACTTCCTGAAGCACTACGCTCGTTATGTGCTTCAGTACGAACTTGGATAATAACTGGTTTTTTTGGATGCGCATATCATATATTTTGTGGAACTCCTGGTGGATATTACATGGTTTAGCGTACATATTGCGCTTATATTTAAACTTATGAATGAACTTTCAGTTGCTCTTTTTTGGATATGCTCATCCTTAAATATAACAGTCCAGTTAGAAATGGTTTATATTTTGTCAATGACTTGTATTGGTGAATATTAGAAATGGTTGGAGTTGGTTGGATGAATGGATTATGTAATGGTGAATATTAGTTTGTGAATTTGGTGAATGGTGGTTATGATGGTGAATATTAGTTGGTATTATATGAACTTGTTGGTTTTTAATTGTTGGCTTCTAATTATAATGTCTACCATTGTTTCATTTGGTTATAAAACCTTTGTCTCTTATGCTTTTGGCTTAGTGTTGCATCGATAGGAACTATTGTATAAGCTATATCAAGCAATGGCCACTGTCTATTTAGCCTGTTGTGCAAATGTTTTTCATACAACATACACATAAAAAGAAATCTGTTGTCTATTTAGACTAAATTCAAGAGATTTACCAAACAAAAACGTTATAAAAATAATCTCTTACAACGCATTCCTAAAATAAAATTGTTGTCTAACAAAACAAAGCACAATAGGTAAATACATGTGAAGTATTGTTCAAAAGCCTTCTTTCTACACACTTAGAGATAAAAACCGTTGAGTAAATGCAGATACTGAGGAGAAAACCGTTGTAGATAAAACTTAAACCATTGTGCAAAAGAAATATAAACAAGGCTTATTAAGAAGCAAACCGTTGTAGATAAAAGTTCGCACAACGGGCGACGTAAACAAATCTATTATAACTAATGCCTTCTTGCAATGGATTCTGCAGTGACCTATTTGTTAGGAATATGTTGTTCTTGATGATAAACATAAAACACTTAGTAGAATTTGTGTAAAGTCACTTTGTAGCTGTCAACGAAATGGCATGCTTTGCAGCATTCCGTTGACAGGAAGCTCATCAACGAAATGAGTGTTGTAGCAATTGCATTGTACAATACTTCTCAAATGATAGGCATTCTGTTATATGTATTAGATAGGTTTTCTAAGTCATGTTGACTAAGTACTAGATAGGCAAAATAGGTTGGTTAATTGTAAATATATTATGCCTTGTAATTTTGCCTAAGTGAAGACATGTCAACGGTATGAAGATTACTCTGTCAACGGTATGGAGTTTACTCATCAACGAAACGAGGGAAACACCATCAACGGAATGAAGAATAAAGCTATCAACGAAACACATATCCCTGCTATCAACGAATCATTATTGCTTTTCTGAATAGTTGACAAAGTGATAGTGACAGTTTACTGAACAGATCTAAAGGTGATGTGGAAGTGTACATTGCATTGGAAACCATTAAAATGGACATGGGGAATAAGGAAACATCCCAGTTTCCAATTGGGTCTTGGGAGTGATCATAATAAGCATGAAGACAAAAGCAAGGATCTCCAAGGACCACTGGACAAAGGGATGAAAAGCAAACTATTGGCGGTTACTCATTGTACTTTTAGTGTAGCCAAAAATAGGGTTGTAAACTTGGGGATATATAACCAAGTGTAGTAGTTACTTTAATAGAAGAGAAGAAAAACAAATAGTTTGTATTAGCTATCCTTGAGAGCATTCTTCTCTACAACCTTGTAACTGAGCAGCTGTGTACTTTTGTATCACAGATTATTTCCGTAATAAAAATCACTTCAGTTGGATCATCAAACAATCCAACTGAAATTATTTATGTGCTTGTGATTTTTACTTTAAGTTCAGTTTTTATTTGTAAGTTGTTTTAAGTTTAAGAAATATCAAGAATTGTATTCAACCCCCCCCCCCTTCTACAATTCTGTTAGGTCATTTGGGATTAACAATTGGTATCAGAGCAAGCTTCTAACATACAAGAAGTTTAAAGATCAAGACCAAAAACAGAAACCATGGTGAAGAAGGATGCAGGTGTGAAGATACCAGTTCTTGATAAGGACAATTACTTTCACTGGAAAGTAAAGATGCATTTACATCTCATGTCTATGGATGAGAGGTATGTAGACTGCATTGAGAAAGGTCCACACGTTCCCATGAAGCTTGATTCTAGAGTTGGACTGCCAGATGATGCTCCTGATGTAGAGATTCCAAAACCTGTCTCAGAATGGACTGTTGAAGATGTTGCAGAAGTCCATAAAGACAAAAGAACCATGAACATTCTGTTTAATGGTTTGGAGCAAGAGATGTTTGACAATGTCATAAACTGTACAACCTCCAAAGAAGTATGGGACACTGTTAGAACTCTCTGTGAAGGAACTGAGCAAGTCAGGGAAAATAAAATGCAACTCCTTATACAACAATATGAGCATTTTCATTTTAAAGCTGGTGAAACCCTAAATGACACGTTTAGTAGGTTTCAGAAGCTTTTGAATGGATTAAAGCTGTATGGGAGGATCTATCAAACCAAGGATTCAAACCTTAAATTTCTTAGAGCTCTTCCAAAAGAATGGAAGCCTATGACTGTTTCTCTCAGAAACACTCAAGAGTACAAAGACTACACTCTTGAAAGGCTTTATGGAACCTTGAAGACATATGAGTTGGAAATGGAGCAAGATGAAGAAATTGAAAAGGTACAGAAGAAGGGTGGATCTATTGCATTGATTGCATCTGTGAACCAACTGGAAGATGACACTGAAGAAGCTGCAAAGGCAACAACTAGTCGAGCTAGTTGTAGAAGTGATGTTAGCAAGGGTAAAGGCAAGATGACAGAAGAAGAAGAACCAGAACCAGCCAACTTGGATGACTTAGATGAGATTGATGAACACATTGCTTTTCTGTCAAGAAAATTCTCTAAGTTCAAGTTCAAGAGAAACTCAGAAGCAAGGCCACCAAGGAGAGACTTTCAACCTAACAAAAGTAACTGGATTGAAAAGTCTAAATCTAAATGTTTCAATTGTGGAATGCTTGGTCACTTTGCTGGAGACTGCAGAAAGCCCAAGATTGAGAAGGGCAACAGGAAATATGAGCCTGTTGATTATAAAAAGAAATACTTTGAACTTCTCAAGCAAAAAGAAAAGGCTTTCATGTCTCAGGAGTATGATTGGGCTGGTAATGGTGAAGATTCTGATGATGATGTTGAATATGTCAACCTGGCTCTTATGGCTAACAATCATGAGCAGGAAGCAAGCTCCTCAAGCAACCAGGTAACAATTACTAATCTTTCTGAGCTTTCTAAAGAGGAATGCGATAGTACAGTAAATGAAATGTCTACTGTATTATATAATTTACGCGTTACTCTTAAATCACTTACCAAAGAGAATTCAAGAATAAAAGAGACTAATTTGCTCTTAAGTGATAGGAATGCAATGTTAGAAGCACAGCTCATTGAATTTGAGAAAATGAGATGTGTTAGTAGGGATGCTAAGAAGGAACTTGAGAACGTGTTACAAAGGGAAGAAATTCTTAAGACACAACTTGAAATAGAACAAAGTGTGATTGCTAAATGGAAAGATGCCAGGAATGTTGCTACCAACATCATTAATGTTCAAGGTATGGAATCTTTCTGTGAACAATCATGGAAAAAGAACAAAGAGAAACTAGGGTATGTTTGTGAAACCTTAGAATCAGAAACATAGTCAACAAACAACAATGATCATTTGTTGAAGGTTGATATGTCAACGGAATGCAATGTTTCGTTGACAGATGAGCCATCAACCGATCAGGGTGTTTCGTTGACAGAGAAAAGAAAAGATGAACTCACTAGACTTAATAATAAGTATGGTCCTTTCACCAAGAACTTTGTTCAAGGTGAGTCTAGTAAATCAAAGAAAGTTGAGAAGCCTGTTGAGAGAGCTAATGTAGGTCACTTGTCCAACAAGCAATTGAAAGATAAGTTAGAGAATGTTCAAGTTGAGGCTAAGGGAAATAAAAAGAATAACAAGAATGGCAAAGTAGGAATTAACAAACACAACAATTACACACCTGATAAATATGCTCCTAGAAAGACATGTGTTAATTGTGGAAGTGTTAGTCATTTATCTACTAACTGCAAATCTGTTAAGAAGACTGTTAAAGTGAAAATTCCCAAGCCTGCAATGAATAGTTCTATGCCTACAATGCCTGTTATGCCTAACATGTTTGCTCCATATGCACAATTTCAAAATCCATATGCCAGCATGCCATTTGTGTCTAATCCATACATGAATATGTTTACTGTGCCACAAATGCCATGGAATATGAATAACATGTTTATTCCTCCAACTATGCATGCTGTGAATGAAAATGTGAGCAACCCTCAGAAATCAACACCAAGGGTAAAGATTGATTTAAATCAATCTGAGCCCAAGGTGAAAAATAATGTAAAAGGGAAAGCAAAGGCTAACAAAACAGGACCCAAGGAAACTTGGGTACCAAAATCAACTTGATTTGATTTTATTGTGTGCAGGGAGACAAAAGGAATCTTTGGTACTTGGACAGTGGTTGTTCAAGACACATGACTGGTGATTCTACCCTGCTCACAGAGTTTCAGGAAAAAGCTGGCCCTTGTATTGCTTTTGGAGATGACAGCAAAGGCTACACAAAGGGATATGGCTTGATTTCAAAAGAGAATGTCATCATAGATGAGGTTGCATTGGTGGATGGTCTTAAGCACAATTTGCTTAGCATCAGTCAACTTTGTGACAAAGGATTTTTAGTTACTTTTTCTAGAGAAGCCTGTGTTGTTTCTAAAGGAGGAAACAACAATGTGGTAATGACTGGATTTAGAAGAGGGAATGTGTACATTGCTGACTTTAGTAGCACAAGTCCAGAAACCATCACTTGTCTTTTCAGCAAGGCAAGCAAGGATGAAAGTTGGCTATGGCACAAGAAATTATCTCATCTGAATTTTAAAGTTATGAATGACTTGGTGAGGAAAGATCTTGCTAGAGGAATTCCACAGGTGGAGTTTTCCAAGGATGGTTTGTGTGATGCCTGTCAAAAAGGGAAACAAAAGAAGGCATCATTCAAAAGCAAGACAGAGTCATCAATTGTCCATCAGCTTGAGTTGCTTCATATGGATTTGTTTGGCCCTGTAAATGTCATGTCTATTTCAAAGAAGAAATATTGTCTCGTGATTGTTGATGATTTTTCTAGATTTACATGGACTTTCTTTTTGCTCTCCAAAGATGAGGCAAGTGAAATCATTATCAATCACATCAAGATGGTAAACAATCATCCTGACTTGAAAGTAAGAAGGATTAGGAGTGACAATGGGACAGAATTCAAGAATTCAAGCATGAAGGTGTTCTGTGAAGAAAATGGTATTTTGCATGAGTTTTCAGCAGCAAGGACACCACAGCAAAATGGTGTAGTTGAAAGGAAAAACAGAACACTTATTGAAGCTGCAAGGACAATGCTAGATGAATCAAAGTTACCAACTTATTTTTGGGCTGAGGCAGTTAATACAGCTTGCTTCACTCAGAATATTTCTTTGATTAATCAGGCCAAAGGAATGACCCCTTATCAGCTACTCAAAAGAAAGAAGCCACTATTGGATTTTCTTCATGTCTTTGGATGCAAGTGCTTTGTTCTGAGAAATCAAGCTGAGCATTTGGGGAAATTTGAAGCAAAGGCAGATGAAGCAATATTTGTGGGATATGCAGCAGGGAAAGCCTATAGAGTCTATAATCTCAGAACCAACATTGTTATGGAATCTGTACATGTTGTTTTTGATGATCTCAAAATTCAAGGTCTCTGTGATGAAGGTTTCCATGAAAGTCTTTCTTTTGAAAATGAGGAAGGAGATCAAGTGAATCATGTTAAGGCTACTGAGAAACAACCTAAAGTTGTTGTATCTAGCACAGATGAAAGCAGCAGTGAAGATGAAATTGCTGCATTAAGATTGAAAAGAATAGCTGCTAGCAGACCAAATGGTCATTTCGTTGACAGTCATGATGGTGGATTCGTTGACAGTCAAAATGAGCGTTTCGTTGACAGCCAAAATAGTAATACCGTTGACAGTCATAGAAATGCTTCTAGAAGTGATCATTTAGGGACAACAAACTCAGGGGGAGTTTCTCAAGGACAAATATCCAATCAAGGCAATCATGATAATGAAGCTACCTCTTCAAGAGCAAATCTACCTCCCTCAAGGAAATGGACTAAAGATCATCCCTTTGAACTTATTATAGGTGATGTTTCTTCAAAAGTCCAAACTAGAAGAGCAACTCAAGAAGAATGTCTATATAGCAGCTTTCTGTCTCAAGATGAGCCAAAGAAAGTTGAGGATGCACTTCTAGATCCAGATTGGGTTTTGGCTATGCAAGAAGAGCTAAACCAATTTGAAAGGAACAATGTTTGGAAGCTGGTGCCCAAGCCTAAGGACAGGAGTGTCATAGGCACAAAATGGGTGTTCAGAAACAAGATGGATGAAAATGGCATAGTCACAAGGAACAAAGCAAGACTGGTTGCAAAAGGCTATTCACAGGAAGAAGGAATTGATTTTGATGAAACATTTGCTCCTGTTGCAAGACTAGAAGCAATAAGGATTTTCCTAGCCTATGCAGCCCATGCCAATTTCAAAGTCTATCAAATGGATGTGAAGAGTGCTTTTCTGAATGGGGAATTGGAAGAGGAGGTGTATGTAAGTCAACCTCCTGGTTTTGAAGATGATGATTTTCCAGAATATGTATACTTCCTCCTCAAAGCACTCTATGGTTTGAAACAAGCACCTAGAGCCTGGTATGACACACTTTCACAGTTCCTCCTTGAGAATCACTTCACTAGAGGTACTGTAGATAAAACTCTTTTTAACAGGGTTGTGAATGGCTCTACTATACTTGTTCAAATTTATGTAGATGACATAATCTTTGGGTCTACAGATGTGAAACTTTGTCAAAAGTTTGCCAAGCTTATGCAAAGTAAATATGAAATGAGCATGATGGGAGAATTAACTTACTTTCTGGGGCTTCAAGTGAAGCAAGTTAATGAAGGCATTTTCATTAGTCAAACAAAATATATTCATGATTTATTAAAGAAGTTTAATTTAATGGAATGCTCTCCTGCCAAAACTCCCATGCCTACTGCCACCAAACTTGAATTGAATACTAAGGAAAAATCTGTGGACATTTCAGGTTACAGAGGCATGGTAGGCTCACTTTTATATTTAACAGCTAGTAGACCTGATATTATGTTTGCTACATGTCTATGTGCTAGATTTCAGGCTGATCCTAGGGAATCCCATTTAGTTGCTATTAAAAGAATTTTCAGATATCTCAAAGGAACGCCAAACCTTGGCATTTGGTATCCTAGAGAATCTGGCTTTGAACTAATTGGTTATTCAGATGCAGATTTTGCAGGATGTAAAATTGACAGGAAAAGCACAACAGGCACCTGTCAATTCTTAGGAAACAAGCTTGTCTCATGGTTCAGCAAGAAACAAAACTCAGTTTCTACCTCCACAGCTGAGGCTGAGTATATTGCAGCTGGAAGTTGTTGTGCACAGATTTTATGGATGAAAAATCAACTACTTGATTATGGATTAAGAGTTGAGAAAATTCCTATTTTCTGTGACAACACTAGTGCCATTGCCATTACTGAGAATCCAGTGCAGCATTCAAGGACCAAGCACATTGACATCAAGTACCATTTCATTAGAGAACATGTTATGAATGGTACTGTTGAGTTACATTTTGTTCCAAGTGAACAACAACTTGCAGACATCTTTACCAAGCCACTTGATGAATCCACATTCTCAAGATTAGTAAGTGAGCTAGGTATGCTAAATTTCTCTTAATTATTTTGAGATTTTTGCAAGTTAAAATGCAGCCAGAAACTTGCTATGTTTTTCTGTGAATTAATTTTCTCAGGAAAAAGTGAAATTTTGTCTAAGTCAAAATTACTATGTCAACGAAACGAACCATTTCGTTGACAGTCTTAGCATTTTTCTGGGTGTTTCGTTGATAGCTCTTTTATATCAACGAAACACAGCTTTATCAACGAAATAAGACGGGACTTTAATCGCCCAATCCTGATTCGTTGATTTAGCACTTTTAATCTGAACCGTTGATATTTGACACGTCCGTTACCACGATCTGTGCATACACCCCTGTAAGTATAAATCATGGTAATTCTTTAAAAGTAACGGTTATATTTTTAAGCCAATCCAGTAATTTACATTTATTATTGGACTCTTTTTCTGAGAATTTTTGGGGGAGTATTTAAGAAATTCTATTTTCTTTATTTTCTTTTTACCTGTTCTCAAAAATTCCAAAGGCTTTTCTCTCTTTTTCTCTCTAACAAGCAATTTAGCTCGAAGCTTTTCTTCACACAACAATGGCACCCATAGTCAAGCTTATGTCTGCTGGAGGGTTCATTTACGAAAAGAACAACTCAATCCCATTTGTTGTCAAGGAGGGTCCAAACAGTATCTTTTTCAAGATGATGGACTTCATGAAGAACTGCAAATTGAGCTATGCAATGTTTCACTCAACTCCTCTCTATAATGAGATAATCGAGGAGATTTGGACCTCGTGTGAGTATAGTGGAACAAACTGCACACTGCAATTCACCATACAAGGTAAAGAGTACATAGTTAATTCTGATGTATTGCAAGCATGTTTACATATTCCTGAAAATAACTGTGATGCTTTGCCTACAATCACTGAAATGGTTAACTTGCTAAATTCAATAAACTACTCTTTGCCTACTGATAATCTGGGTAGAATAATTAGGAGAGGTTTGGTTAGGGAATATAGTTATTTAGCTGATGCATTTATCAAGGTCTTTTCTGGTAAGATTAGTAATTTTGATGCATTAACTAATTCCATGTTGATTCTTTTTACCATGCTCCTAACTGATAGATATTACAACTTTAGCACCCAACTTATGTATGAAATTGGTGCTAAGTTGGGTGATAAGGCTAATAGGAAAAAGAATATCTATTATGCTAGGTTTCTGATGATGTTGGCTAATCATGTTAGTCCAACACCATTAGTTATTTCTAACCCTGTTTCCAAGTTTGAGTGTTTTGTGCAAGAAAAGAGAGTACTGACAGACATACTGAGGCTGAACCACAATGGTGAGGTTCCAGTGGTGTATCTGCCAGTAATTGAAGTAACTACTGCTATCCCTTCTAGTATAATTGTTACTTCAACTATATCACCCAGTACTGTTGTTGTGGAGTTTGTAGTTGTGACCCAACATGCTCCTACCCCAGCAACAAGACCAAAATCAAAGAAATCCTCCAAGCCAACCTCAGGTGCTTTCCAAAAGGCACCTGTTGTAAAATCCACTACACAACCTAAGGGGAGTGTTGTAGGTGCTGTGAGAGGTGAGGGAAGGGGTGAACATAAAAGAAACCCTAAGGATAAGGAAGGACAGATGAGTGAAATCCAGCCAAGCCCCATTGTGTCTTCCCAACAAGGCACAATGAATAATATGGATTTAAACACAAGTCTAATTGCATCCTCCCACAAGGATGTAATTATTGAAACAAGCTCTTCTCCAAGAGCACACTCCAAGAGGGTAAGGGACACTTCAAGCCCACAGTCTACTTTTTCCCAATACCAAAGGAGGGTGAAACAAAAGTCCAAAGGTTCACAGGGTGCACACACTCTGGAAGCTACACTTCTAGTTTCACAAATTCAGTTTGATGTAACCCCTATCATTACTCTGGGGTTACAGTCCCATTCTCTAAACATCAACCTTGAACTATCTCCATCAAATTCACCAACTTTATCTCTAGATGTGGACATGATCCATACATCTATTCCTGATTCTCCAACTCTAATCTTGGAGAAGCCCCACTCTGAAGCTGGTGGCCATCACTTGTTAAGTGATTTGTTGGGCCATCAACCAATTTTTTCTGAAGTTGCAAGCGGATCTGTGGACAAATATCAATCACCACAGATTCTACTGTAATTTCACTTTCTCAAAGTGCTTTATTGACTTCATCAACGAAACAGCTTCTTTCGTTGACAAGTGTTTCTCCATCAACGGTATCCATACCGTTGACAGTTCAAACTACCATTCCGTTGATAGGTCAATCTACACCCCTTATTGAAAACCCAGTTGTTTCCACAACTAGTGTAGATGACCTGGTGGTAGTTGAGACACTTTTAGGTTTGAGAGGGAGTGAAACTGAGAGGCTGGCTTGCAGCCAGGCAAAAGGAGAGTCTGAGAGTGAGAGGCTGGCTATTTCTTCCAGCCAGGCAAAAGGAGAGATTGAGAGTACCACCTTAGTAGGTGAAGGTGAGGGTGTGAGAGGTGTGAGCCATGGGGAGCCCATGATGCAAGAAAAGAGTGGAGAGAGAGAAGGGACTACAGGAGCAATAAGGATGGAAGCAGCCATTGCAAGTGAGTTAATGGGGGTCAGTGAGGGAGAAAGGGAACTTACCTTCCAAGAGCATTATCAACAAACTCTGGATAGTATTTCCCTGGATCCTGAGACCTTTACTCATCCTGTGTCAGCCTATCAAGTTATGGCTCAACAGGGCAATGTGGAGGCAGAAAGGTCACTCAACTTAATTCATACTACTGCATCAATGCAAAGAGCAAAGGATGCCTTGACCAATCTACCTCCAGGAGCTGCAGCAAGTGGAGAATTTGAGTTTTCTGATGATGAAGACAGCTTTGGTGACAATCTACAGGTGGCCACTACTACACAGACTGGGACTTCTGTGGTGCCTCCTACACCAAACTGGCTTTCTCAAGATATGCATGGTAGATCCAACTTGGATGCTGCTATTACAAGGCAATACAATGAGGCATATCTAGCTCATGAGTCAGCAACTGCAAGGGACAAGAAATTCTATAAGGCTATAATGGATTCTCTGGAAATTCAAAGGCTACAAATGTTGCAGACAAGGATTGAAGCTACAGAAATAAAGGATTCAATTAGCAACCTTAGGGATGCTACTGACAGGAGGCTAGATGAAAAGCTTCATCTTCACACTGTCTCCAAGATGTCAAGGTTTTTCACCAAGGAACCTGAAGTGTCCTCATCTTTGAAAACTCTCTCCTCTAGAGTGGACAAAGTTGAGGCTACACTTTCTCACATGCAGAAGGAACAGGAGAAGCAAACTCAGCTACTTACCCAGCTTCTGGCAGCTCAAGGACTCCCTATCATCTCACTTGATGATAACAAAAAGGGGGAGAAAACTAAGGAAACTAAGGAGCTAGAGATACAAATCACAAAGGTTTTGGTCCCAGCCATCTCCTTACCAGAAGAGCCATTAGCAATGGGGGAGTTTGGAAAGAAGCAAAAGGATGGTATTGATCTAATTAAGGAAGCTTCTATGAGGATGAAACTTGCAGAACAGATCAAAGATCACTGGTCCAACATAGAAGCAAGGTTCAAGAAAATTACTGATTCTTCAAAGACAGATCAGCCATCAACAAATGCAATGGTGACAGTACAAATGGAGCCACAGTTCAAGAGCTCTTATGCTATAGAGCCCCTTCAGCATGGAATCCTTCAAGATTCAAGAAATGAGAAAGGCCAATCTTCATGCTTTAGGAATGTGGATGCAAGAGGGATTTCTCCAGTGTCACCTATCAAACCCAAAGGCAAGAACACTGAAAGGACATTTTATCCTCCACCAAAGCCAGATGAGTTCAAAGTCCTAGGGAAGCTGATCACTAAGTGCAAGGAAAGCAATCATCCAAGCATAAGGAATCAAAGGGCCATCATCTACAGGGACATAAGGAAATCTGCATTTGGGTTGGTCACCCAAATTTTGCTAAGGCCAAAGCTGAAGAATCTGAAAGGGCAGCAATGCAAGCATTGGCAGTTGCTCAAGCACTTGAAGATGAAGAAACTCTACAGGAAGATAAACCCAAGGATGGAGCTAAGGAAGCAAGTAAAAGTATAAGGCAACCAAAGGCTAGAGCTAAGAGGAATCTGGACTTTGATAAAGAGGACTCTCAGGACACTGCTCAAGCCTCTTCCACAACAAGTGCACATCAAATTCCTACTGGTCTACCTATTGAAGGAAAGTTGGCATGTGATCCTGCACACCCTGTCAACTATCATGATCAACCAATCATGCCAAAGGAGGAGCCTATTGAATTTGATGAAGCCTATTTTCCAAAATTCCTATTTGAAAAGGATCAGCCAACAAAGTCAAAGAAAAGGGCTGTCAAGGCAAAGCCAGTATTTGTGAGAAAGCCACAACCTCAGAAACCCCCTACAAATCCAGAGGACTGCATGTACATTGCTGACATCAGGGAAGAATCTAGCTTACATCTTGATTTAGACAACCTGGTGGAAGTAAGGGGCATTGCAGCTTCTCAAAAGATGCCTGAAAGATTAGTTTTCACATTCAAGGGTGGTAGAGAACAAACATGGCCTCTCTACAGAATTTTAGGAGAAGACTACCAAACACTACTCACAGTGTTTAGATGCTTGAAGAAAGACTTTGGCTTCACCAAAACAGCCAAGTCTGAGGTGCTCTCCAAAATATGTCAAATAAAGGCTAGCTGGAACAAGCCTGAGGCTCTTCCCAGGATGCTTAGAGTGCCCTCAACAGGAAAGAAGATCCATCTTCAACCCTACTGGATGATGGAATTTAAGGACAAGGACAACTGCAGAAGGTTCTTCAGAATGGAAGACCAGCTGGATAAGGCATCTAATCAAACTCTAAAGCTTATGCAATCCAAGATTGGTGATCAAGATGAGGAAGAGAAGATCTTCTACAGAAGGCTACAGGTTCAGATTGAGGAAAACAACTCTAAGAGAGGGAAGAAGACTATGCCACAAAGAAGACAAAGATGAATCATTTGCTCAGTCTAGAGGAGCACTTCTTGGCATTAGTCTTGTAAGTCTTGTATTTTATTCAAAATATTATGAAGCTTAATGCATTTTCTACTTTTGTAATTTAGAATGTATATGAGTGTTTTTGTTATCATCAAGTCTCTTGATTTATGGCTGTTATTCTATCAGTCATAAATTGGGGGAGATTGTTAGGAATATGTTGTTCTTGATGATAAACATAAAACACTTAGTAGAATTTGTGTAAAGTCACTTTGTAGTTGTCAACGAAATGGCATGCTTTGCAGCATTCCGTTGACAGGAAGCTCATCAACGAAATGAGTGTTGTAGCAATTGCATTGTACAATACTTCTCAAATGATAGGCATTCTGTTATATGTATTAGATAGGTTTTCTAAGTCATGTTGACTAAGTACTAGATAGGCAAAATAGGTTGGTTAATTGTAAATATATTATGCCTTGTAATTTTGCCTAAGTGAAGACATGTCAACGGTATGAAGATTACTCTGTCAACGGTATGGAGTTTACTCATCAACGAAACGAGGGAAACACCATCAACGGAATGAAGAATAAAGCTATCAACGAAACACATCTCCCTGCTATCAACGAATCATTATTGCTTTTCTGAATAGTTGACAAAGTGATAGTGACAGTTTACTGAACAGATCTAAAGGTGATGTGGAAGTGTACTTTGCATTGGAAACCATTAAAATGGACATGGGGAATAAGGAAACATCCCAGTTTCCAATTGGGTCTTGGGAGTGATCATAATAAGCATGAAGACAAAAGCAAGGATCTCCAAGGACCACTGGACAAAGGGATGAAAAGCAAACTATTGGCGGTTACTCATTGTACTTTTAGTGTAGCCAAAAATAGGGTTGTAAACTTGGGGATATATAACCAAGTGTAGCAGTTACTTTAATAGAAGAGAAGAAAAACAAATAGTTTGTATTAGCTATCCTTGAGAGCATTCTTCTCTACAACCTTGTAACTGAGCAGCTGTGTACTTTTGTATCACAGATTATTTCCGCAATAAAAATCACTTCAGTTGGATCATCAAACAATCCAACTGAAATTATTTATGTGCTTGTGATTTTTACTTTAAGTTCAGTTTTTATTTGTAAGTTGTTTTAAGTTTAAGAAATATCAAGAATTGTATTCAACCCCCCCCCTTCTACAATTCTGTTAGGTCATTTGGGATTAACACTATTGTTGTTTCTAGCTGTTATACAACACTTTAGATTTACCAGTATGTTGTGATCATCAACTTATTCAACGGGCTGTATGGTAGGAAACTATCGTTCTTTCTGGTTGTCATACCACACTTTGTTAATCGGTGACTGACGTTTCAGTTATTTTGCACAACATTTTTTAAGCGTTGTCTGAGGTCCATCTGATGGCATCTCAATAGTCATCGGTTTTCAGGAGTAATAGACAACGGGCCTGGGTGAGTCGTCTAATTCAGTTTTTCTTGTAGTGTTGGCTATATTTTAAAAATAGAATGTTATTATTAGTTTAAGTTGTTAAAAATAGAATATATAATTAGAATATGGTAACAGATGAGGTGGAGTTTTACTACATGTCACTAGAAGTTCGACAAAAATAGCCAATATAAAGTGGTTGGCTATATTTTTGGCTAACAGTAATGTTTCATTGGAGTTGAGAGAATTTTACATATTCTCTAAATTTTTTATTTATGTCATCTTATCTACACTTTTAGCTAAGGGTTATAAACCATTGGAGATGCTCTAAGCCGCGCTTCGTAGTGGGTTTATAGTAATTTCTCAATTTTTTTTAAAAAACATTATACAAAAATTGTTTTTAAATAAAATAAATAATTATATTTCTAACATAAGGTTTCTTTTGGGTTTTCCGTGTCGTATTGGTCGTTGACGGAAATTCTGAATAAATATAGAAAAAAGGTAATTGTTTAATATTTTCATTATATTAATATTATGTTGAATGTTATTATATTGATTACCATTTATATTTTTTTTCAAAATTTAAATTCTAACTTAAATTTTTAATACATAATATAATATTAACATTTAATTCTAACATATAATACGTTGCTTCTCATGAACCGCCATATGTTTACTCCCAATGAGCCGCTCTCTCATTATTACCAAATTTAACAGATAATACATTAATCTACTAAATAAATTACATGATTTTTAAATTTGTTTTGTACTCTTAACATATAATACAATAGTTAAAAAACTCACCTTTATAGTCTTCAAGATAGTTTTAAAAAAAATTCTTTTTTAGGAATTTTGGACCAAAACCTACTGATATGGGCTAAAAATAACCCTAGAAATATAATTAATGACGTATTAATTAGACCTAGATTGGTCCAAGAGTTAAGCCCAATTAATGAGGCCCGGAAAACCCTAATTATTTATTAATTTCGTAATTAATAAAAAGGGAAAATCTACAGCTCATCAAAAGAATCCAAATTGTGATAAATTCTTCAAAAAGTCTGCCTCCTACAAAGAACGATCTAGAATCTCAATCAAAAGAAATAACTAGTCACAGTCCTTATCCTACGATAAGGAAAAGACTTGTCCACCAAAGAATACAATCTTTATCCATCGTCAAGAAGGAAACTTATTCGCTAAGTCTCCCAAACATACCCTAAATACAAGGCTCCTGACGCCTATATAAAGGACCTGATCCTTCAATTAGAACTACATTTTTGGCTTGATTCTCAATTATGAATTGAGATACGTAGGCATCTTATGAGGATCGATTTAGTCACGAAACACGAGAGCATCCATTAAAGCTCGAAGCTCTCTAACCCTAGCATTAAATTCGCAAGCACAGTTTTTATTCCACAACATTTGGCGCCGTCTGTGGGAAGACAACATCAACCATGGCAAACACACGAAGAACGACTCGAGAAACTCAGACTTCTGAAGGACTTCCTATTACTCCTGAAACGGAGACTCACAGAGACCAACCACCGCAAACTACTGGCACTCAAGGGGCGAGTATCCCCCTCACCACTACCCAAGGACTAGAAATCCCAATTTCGGTTGAAGGGACGAATCCCCTACAAATGGTCGTTCATGGACCTAATCCACTGCTCATGAATGCACCACGTAGCCTACAACTTCACACCACGGATCTTCCCCAATACGCGACTCAAACTTTAGGGATGCCAACCTATGGTATGCCACCTCGACCCACGGTGGGCAGCAGTGGTATCAATCCAACCTATCACGAAGCATATGTGCCTCCTTATGTTCAAGGCCTGGGACCCCAAAATCAACAAACTCAGACTCGACAGACCCCTTTGATTCAAGATTACTCAGGTCCCTATACTGAGGACAAGAATTATTCAACTGGAGAAGAAAGGGATGTTGCCCCAAGGAGGAGACGTTCTTCCCAAACAAATCGGGAACAACCCCAAACCACTAAGGAAAAGATTGTGGCCCATGAGGCAGAGGCTGCAAGGCTCAAGAAAGTAATGGTGGAAGAGGAGGCTGCAAAAGCACAAAGCTAAGCAATTGAAAGAGTCCCGATGATCAATTTAGATCCGGCACCGAGAAGAACCAAGAGGGCTGAATCCCCAAAGGGTGATCCTAATGTGTTGTTACCCCTAGGAGATCTTGATGATCCTACACCACCTTTCACTCAGGATATCATGAAAGCTAATATATCCAAAAAATTCAAGATGCCAACCATTAAAGCTTAAGATGGAACAGGAGATCCCGCGAATCACGTGATAACTTTCTCTAATGCACTGCTGTTGTAGCCTACCAATGATGCAGTCAAATGCCGAGCGTTTCCACAAACCCTAGCGGGCATGGCTCAGCGTTGGTACAGCCGTCTACCTCCCAATTCTATTGGATCTTTTAAGGAACTGAGCAAGGCGTTTATCAATCAGTTTGTTAGTGGAAGGGTGCATGAAAAGAGTTCTGCATCTCTTATGGGAATCCAGCAAGGAAAGAATGAATCCTTGAGGGAATACATAAATCTATTCACTAGGGAGGCTCTGAAAGTCTCGGACTTAGAGGACAAAGTAGCTATGATAGCCCTGCAACAAGGAACCACTGATGATCACTTCAAGAGATCCTTGGCAAAGCATCCACCCGAAAGCATGTTGAAGCTTCAAGATAGAGCCGGAAAGTATATCAAGGCCGATGAAAGCATGAAGAAATATGAACCCACTGTTGAGGGAAGTGAAAACGGAAAAAAGAGAAAGGAGACTCAAGAGTATGACGCTGGGGACAAATATCTCAGGACAGCGAAGGATTCTGACTCTCCACCTAAAAAGAACAACTTTGAATCTAGGTTCAATGAGTATGCAAGGTTGAACACCTCAAGAAGTCAAATTCTAATGGATATTGAGAAGGAAGAAGATCTTCGATGGCCAAAGCCACTAAGATCCGACTTGGAGAAACGAAACAAGAATCAATTCTGCCGTTTCCATAAAGAAGTTGGTCATGACACCGATGATTGTAGACAACTGAGAGATGAGATCGAGTTCTTAATCCGAAGAGGAAAACTCGATAAGTTCACTAAGGATGGGAATCAAGGAAATCAACAAGGAAACTATGAAAGGAAAGACTATGATAGGAGGGACAACGATCAAGATCGTAATCCTAAGCCCCGAGGGCCTGTCATCAACATGATATTTGGAGGACCGACTGCTGCTGGGTCCTCTCAAAACTCAAGGAAAGCCTATGCCCGAGAGGTAATGACTGTTGTAGGAGAAGCACCGAAACGTGCCAAGACAGAAGTAGCTATTAGCTTTGATGATTCTGACCTTGAAGGGGTGAAGTTCCCCCATGATGACTCGTTGGTCATTATACCTGTAATAGGCAACTCTAAAACCAAGAGGGTTCTGGTAGATAATGGAGCTTCCGTGGACATCTTGTTTCATGACGCCTTCATCAAGATGGGATATACTAATTCACAACTGACTCCTTCAAACATGCCCATATACGGGTTCAATGGGGTTGAATCTAAAGTAGAGGGAACTATTTAGCTCCCTATGACAATAGGGCAACGTTCACAAACGGCAACTCAAATGCTGAACTTCTTGGTGATAAAGGCAAACTCGACTTATAATGCAATCCTTGGGAGGACAGGCCTTCATGCATTCAAGGATGTTGCCTCAACTTACCATTTAAAAATCAAGTTCCCAACAAGGAACGGGGTTGGTGAAGAACAAGGAGATCAAAAGATGGCTAGGAGTTGCTACTTAGCCGCGTTAAGGCCTGATGGAGTCGGGGGGAGGGGGGGCAGGTTCTCCCAATCGAGGTTATGGATTCAAAAGACGATGAAGAAAGAAGGGGAAAGCCAGCTGAGGATTTAATACTTATTCCCCTAGTCCCGGGAGAACCAGACAAAGTCACTTACATTGGAGAATTATTACCTGAACCCTTGAAGGGACTAAGGTGCCAAGAACTTGGCATGCCTCAAATTTGAATGTTTATTATGTTTAAGTATTTCCTTAAGGGATCCACTAATAGTACAAGTAACAATAAGGTCGACAAAACCATTCTGAGCTCTTAAGCTCTTAGAAGGAAGTAGAGTACTATGTAAGGGTCGAACCCTCTTTTTAAAAGAAAATATTTTAAGTTCTTTTTCACTATTTTATTACTTATCTTTGTTTAAGCATTTCCTTATTGTTTTACTAAAGAGCAAGTTGTACCAATAGCACTTGATCAAAGTGCCAGCCATTCAAGAGGCCAAGTACTAGGAATTGCCTTACAAAAGATAAGCTAAATAAATATAAGTGAATGCAAGAACGAAGAAACATAATATGCATTAATAAGTTGCATAAATCCCGAAGAAGAAGTGTCGAAAAGATAAGACTACAAGATATAACATAAATAGCATGCATGGATAGAAGATCCTGAAGGATCAAAGAGTTATGTTACAAGCATCAAATAAAGTCCTAAAGTCCATGAAAGGACCCTGAATAAAAGCAAGATATAGATAAATAGAGCCACACAGGGCCAATAAAATCTACTCTAAGTCATCAGACGGGTCCTTGTCAAGGACAAGGGCATCCCTACGAGGGGCATCTAAGTCTTCTATGAAGTCATCAGTAGGCTCGGATTCCTCCATTGGCAAGAAGAAGTATCATAAGTATGCCAAAAAGGCAAGCTACCTCGAAATAGGTGATCCTATATAACATGAAATGAAGCCTCGAATCTTAGTTTTGAAAATTTTGAATCCTAGTCTTGAAGACCTCAACTTAATTGAATGCTTGAGTTTGTCCTATCTAGATCCCCAATTTAGATTAAAAAGTCATGAAGACCACGATTCTTAAAATCGGAAGATCAATTATAGTCCTAAAAACCTCAAGCTCAACTAAAAACCTAAAGAGGCCTATTGGAAGAAGGTTAATATACGGGTTGAAATCCCTAAAAATTTGAGGAAGTAGAGCTCAGAAAGAGCTTCGACTCGATATACTGGAAGCTCAAATTAAAGAAACGAGTGAAACGTTATGTCTGTCTTCGTTCATGAAGACCTCTTGATGTGAAAATTAAGGTGTTAGACCTCAAATCAGGTATTCTACCTATAAGCCACATTTGGCAGTGCTAAAACCTCAAACGAGGTCGAAAAGCTACGACCTCAAATCCAGGTCGATTCGTTCGACGTAGAACCAAAATGAAGCCCATCTTCGACCTCAAACGAGGTCGAAGGGCCACGATCTCAATCCAGGTCGTCACTGTTCGACCTGGAAGCAAAAAATTCATTTGTTCGACCTCAAACGAGGTTGAATGGCTTCAATCTGAATCCAGGTCGTTACTATTCGACCCGAAAACAAAAATTCAAGCCACGTTTGGCGTTATTGAAACCTCAAATGAGGTCTAAGGTGTTAGAACTCAAGTTAGTTCTTGTATTTGTAAGCCACGTTTGGCATTGTTGAAATCTGAAATGAGGTCTAAGGTGTTAGAACTCAAGTTAGTT
This sequence comes from Heracleum sosnowskyi, assembly GCA_030848705.1. Lineage (NCBI taxonomy): Eukaryota > Viridiplantae > Streptophyta > Magnoliopsida > Apiales > Apiaceae > Heracleum > Heracleum sosnowskyi. Next base: position 48,921,334 of record CM061243.1, on the reverse strand, counting down.
CTTATATTTGTAAGCCACGTTTGACGTTGTTGAAATCTCAAATGAGGTCTAAGGTATTAGAACTCAAGTTAGTTCTTGTATCTGTAAGCCACGTTTGGCGTTGTTGAAACCTCAAACGAGGTCGAAGGGCCACGACCTCAAGCCAGGTCGATTTGTTCGCCCTAAAAGCCAAAATGGCCAAAAATTGGAGCCAGAATGAGACCCATCTTCGACCTCAAACGAGGTCGAAGGGCCACGACCTCAAATCAAGATCGAATCGTTCGACTTGGGACAAAAATAAGGTCGACAATACCTCAAAATGAGGTCGACAATCTTAAATGAGGTCGATAATACCTCAAATGAGGACGAATGTGTACGACTTCAAGACCAGGTCGTTTTGTTCGACCTGGGACCAAAATGAGGTCTACAATACCTCAAAATGAGGTCGACAATATCTCAAATGAGGACGAATGTGTACGACTTCAAGACTACGTCATTTTGTTCGACCTGGGACCAAAATGAGGTCGACAATATCTAAAATGAGGTCGACAATACCTCAAATGAGGTCGAATGTGTACGACTTCAAGACCGGGTCGTTTTGTTCGACCTGGGACCAAAATGAGGTCGAAAATACCTCAAAATGAGGTCTAAATACTCAAAATGAGGTCTAAATACCTTAAAATGAGGTCTAAAAATACCTCAAAAAAGAGGTCGAAAATACCTCAAAATGAGGTCTAAAATACCTCAAAATGAGCTCGAAAATACCCTTAAAAAAATTGGGTAAAATAAATATTATTATTCAATAATAATATTTGAAAAAAAAAATTATTTCGAAATCAACCTCAAATGAGGTCACATTCGACCTCACCCCATGGGACTAAACTGCCAAAATGGAGTTTAGTACCCCAAGTTCTGGATAATTGATAAATTCTTCCCTGAAGTTTAGAAACTGACAAATTCTTCACTAAAGTTTAGAAATTGACAGATTAACCCCCGAGCTTTGGAATATTACGAATTAGACCCTAAAAAATTATGAAAAGGTGTCTATAATTCTGAAATACTTGCAAAAAAATATATTTATTTGCAAAAATTATTAAAAATACCTATGGGTACATAAAAATTCCTTAAATATTAGGAATAATTATTAAAAATACCTGTGGGTACATGGAAATTCCTTAAATATTAGGAATAATTATTAAAAATACTTGTGGGTACATGGAAACTCCTTAAATATTAGGAATAATTATTAAAAATACATGTGGATACATGGAAATTCCTTAAATATTAGGAATAATTATTAAAAATACCTGTGGGTACATGGAAATTCCTTAAATATTAGAAATAATTATTAAAAATACATGTGGGTACATGGAAATTCCTTAAATATTAGGAATAATTATTAAAAAGACATGTGGGTACATGAAAATTCCTTAAATATTAGGAATAATTATTAAAAATACCTGTGGGTACATGGAAATTCCTTAAATATTAGGAATAATTATTAAAAATATATGTGGGTACATGGAAATTCCTTAAATATTAGGAAGAATTATTAAAAAGACCTGTGGGTACATGAAAATTCCTTAAATATTAGGAATAATTATTAAAAATACCTGTGGGTACATGGAAATTCCTTAAATATTAGGAATAATTATTAAAAATATCTGTGGGTACATGGAAATTCCTTAAATATTATGAATAATTATTAAAAATACCTGTGGGTACATGGAAATTCCTTAAATATTAGGAATAATTATTAAAAATACATGTGGGTACATGGAAATTCCTTAAATATTAGGAATAATTATTAAAAATACCTGTGTGTACATGGAAATTCCTTAAATATTAGGAATAATTATTAAAAATACCTACTGGTACATGGAAATTCCTTAAATATTAGGAACAATTATTAAAAATACTTCTGGGTACATGAAAATTCCTAAAATATCAAGGATGATTATTAAAAATACATGTGTGTACAAAAAAAAATTCTGAAATATTAGGAAAAATACAAAAGAAATTATTTAAAAATTTCCTTGGTAAGAAGGACAATAATTTATGCAGATAATACGTAAAAAGCCCCTTAGTTGCCTAAGAAAGGCGCAAATAAAGGATCGATTTTCCCAAAATTTTTGAAATTAAAACATTCTTTTTTAGAATGACCATGAAATTTAGACAATATAAACCGTGAAAGGTTCATATAAATGTCAAAGTAGCCTCGAATAACGCAACAATCATCGTAAATGTGTAGGTCGCTCCACACTTTGCAATAAGGCGATGCTTGTGAAACACTAGTGTAAATAAAGTCCTAGGTAAAGGATAAAAAAGACCCCGAATCTCGAAAAAGGTCAATATAATTTTTACGAAAGCTTGAATAGTTTTCCTAGAAATTGGGGGGGGCAAATGATATGGGCTAAAAATAACCCTAGAAATATAATTAGTGACGTATTAATTAGACCTAGATTGGTCCAAGAGTTAAGCCCAATTAATGAGGCCCTGAAAACCCTAATTATTTATTAATTTCGTAATTAATAAAAAAGGGAAAATCTACAGCTCATCAAAAGAGTCCAAATTATGATAAATTCTTCAAAAAATCTGCCTCCTACAAAGAAGGATCTAGAATCTCAATCAAAGGAAATAACTAGTCATAGTCTTTATCCTACGATAAGGAAAAGACTTGCCCACCAAGGAATACAACCTTTATCCACCGGGAAGAAGGAAACTTATTCGCTAAGTCTCCCAAACATACCCTAAATACAAGGCTCCTGATGCCTATATAAAGGACCTGATCCTTCAATCAGAACTACGTTTTTGGCTTGATTCTCAATTACGAATTGAGATACATAGGCATCTTGTGAGGATTGATTTAGTCACGAAACATGAGAACAACCATTAAAGCTCGAAGCTCCCTAACCCTAGCATTAAATTCGCAAGCACAGTTTTTATTCCACAACACCTAGATTTAATAATGATGAGATGTACCATATTGAAAACCCAGAGAAAAATCGGAAAAAACACACAAAAAGATAAAATAAATATACCCAAGATTTTATTAAAATAATATTAAAACTTTAGAATTGATCCGTCATACATACATCCACTATCTTACTTTGACAATACGACTAAGTTCATCGAAATATCACAATCTCTTCTTTATAGTACAACAAAACTTTAGCCTCGGTTTCTTATCTTCTTTAAAAAAAATCAAAACCAAGAGTAAGTGAACAAAAGTTCAGGTACGAGAATGTAAATATTTTAAAAGTAAACACAAATATGAGTTGGATGAAACAGATAGCAAAAACTTATGGACTAAAAATTTGTTTATATAATCGTCTGAATTATTAATAAAAGAAAGTTGACATATTCTTGATTTTTATAATTTCTTTTTTAAATCATTATATAATGTAATTAAGTTTATAATTATAGGATTATAGACATAGTCAATTAATTGTAGAATTTGATTATATTTACAATTTTTAGAATACTTCTCTTTTACAAGTACTACATTTTCTACAAATTAGGAACTAAAAAAGGAATTTTCAATTTTCAAAATTTAAAATAGAGGCGATATCCAAAAACAGATTAAATTGTATTTTTACTTTCCTCCATTGGTAAATATTTTAAAGGCAAGAATATTAAAATTGTATATTTAGTTTCTTCTGTTAGTAAAGATTTTAAAGGCAATTGAGAATTTTTCTAACCTTTGGTATTATTAATTCAAAATTTTGAGAAAATTAATCGTCTTCTCCCTTATATAAGTAGATTTATAATTTTTAGAATACATGTCTTTTATAAGTACTACCTTTTTTACAAATTAAGCATCAAAAAGGGAAATTTCACTTTTTAATATTTAAGATTGAGGTGCTCTACAAAAATAGATTAAATTGTATATTTACTTTTCTCCATCAGTAAAGATTTTAAAGAGAATTATATTAAAATTGTATATTTACTCTCTTCCATTAGTAAAGTTTTAAAGGCAAATTGTATATTTAGTTTCCTCTGTTAGTATAGATTTAAACGACAATTGAGAATTTTTCTAATCTTTGGTATTATTAATTCAAAATTTTGAGAAAATTAGAAAAGTAAAACGAAGCGATTTGAGAGACGACACCTCACCGCCCTCGTCTTCTCCTTTATATAATAGTACTAGTCGACTAAGCCGCGATTCACAACGTCCTTATAATTTTTTGTACAATTTTAAATATTAACTATTAAAGAAATAAAATCAAGAAAAACAATATTATATATATACACACTATTATATTAAAGACGAAACATTAAAAGTTTTTGTAGTCGGTTTGTAGTCTGGTCCTTTGGTCATCTAATCTCTAACCGTTAGATCTTTTAAATTAAATTAATGAGAGCCATTGGATATAATACTAAATATTTTTTTGGTATGTAATGATTTTACTTAATTGCCTTTACTTAACTGTACTTCGTATATTTACTTAATTACCCTTACTTATTTATTAAAAAATATTATTAAATAATAATATTACCTATTTATAACCAATTATCTTTTTCACCTAAAATACATTACTTTTTTTATTTTTTCTGAAAAATTCCCTTACTTTTCCAAAAATATCACGGGAAATTACCTTTTTTAACTAAAACATATATGCTTTTTATTTTTCCTTACTAAAACCCCCTCTTTTCCAAAAATATAACAAACAATTTCATTTATTAAAACAAAATAATAAAATTATAATTGTTTATAACTAACCAATTACCTATTTTAGCCAAAGTGTATGTTTTGTTAGGAACTATGTTGTTTCTTGATGATAACTAAACTAACTTAGTGAAAATTGTGTAAGAAAAAAATTGTAGCCTTCAACGGATAACATGCTTTTGCAGTATCCATAGAAGAGTAGCTTATCTACGGATAAGACTCAATGTAACATGCTCGTGCAATCCTGATTTGTAATCCTGATGTAGAAGTTGGAGTATTAGATTTTAGGTTGAATAAGTCATGTTGACTGTTAATGAATATGTAGAATAGGGAGACTAATTTTAAATAGTCTATGCCTTGTAATTTTACATAAGTGAAATTGACTGTCTACGGATAGCAATATTAGCCTTCTACGGATGTAGTCAAAGTACTGTCTACGGATATCAGTACTAGCTGTCTACGGATGTGATCACGATACTCTCAACGGATACAACTCAAATAGCCTCTACGGATACACTTTGTACTTTGTGAAAATGACAGTTCAGACAGAGCACATGGGTTGACAGTTTTCACAGAGCATGGAAACCAGTATTTCTAGAAAACTCACGAGAAGAAGAAACATTATGTTTTGTCTGGTCAATTGTAGCATTTCCATAAAAGACAATCAGCCATCAAGGGCAAGCTACAAAAACATGGACCACTAATCAGAATGGAGAAGCAAGGATTTTGGACAGAGTTACTTTTTGTATTATTGACTGTTCGAAATATCTTGTAAACTTGGGATATATAACCAAGTGTAGCATTATTCTAGAACTCAAGAAATCAGTTATGCAATTTAGAGAGCTCAAAGCAATATCCTTTGTAAATTGTTGAAGCTAAAATAGTGTTTATGTAGTTGTGTGTTTATTCATAAACATCACAAAGATTTCTTCTAATAAAAATCTCTCAGGTGGATCAATCAATCCACCTGAATTTTTAATTCTTGTGTTAGCTCTATTTGTTTGTTTTTTTGTTCTTGAATTTACTTTGATATCTCTTCTGTCAAGAAATAAAGAATTTTCAAAGATTGTATTCAACCCCCTTCTACAATCTTGGTTCACTGTCTGGGAATAACAATTGGTATCAGAGCAAGCTTCTAACATACAAGAAGTTTAAAGATCTAAAGACATCATAATCATGGGTCAAAAGGATTATGGAGTTAAAATACCAGTTCTTGATAAAGAGAATTACTTTCACTGGAAAGTAAAGATGCACTTACATCTTATGTCTATGGATGAAGGATATGTATAATGCATCGATCATGGCCCTCATGTTCCAATGAAGCCAAACACCTCAATAGCTCAATCACCTACGGGAGCTCCAAGCACCATTCCAAAGTTACCTTCAGAATAGACTCCTGAGGACAACATTGCAGTTCACAAAGATAAAAAGGCCATGAATATTTTGTTCAATGGTCTTGATTCTGACATGTTTGACAATGTTATTAATTGTTCTACAGCCAAGGATATTTGGGACACTGTCCAAACCATCTGTAAAGGGACTGAGCAAGTTAGGGAAAACAAGATGCAGCTCCTCATACAAAAGTATGAACACTTTCACTTCAAGAGTGGAGAATCTTTGAATGTTACTTTTAGTAGATTTCAAAAATTGATGATTGGATTGAAGTTGTATGGGAGGGTGTATCAAATCAAAGATTCAAATCTTAAATTTCTCAGAGCCTTGCCAAAGGAGTGGAAGCCTATGACTATGTCCTTGTGAAACACTCAAGAGTATAAGGATTTTACTCTTGAAAGGCTATATGGAACCCTAAAAACATATGAGCTGGAAATGGAGCAGGATGAGGAAATTGAGAAGGTCCAAAAGAAAACTGGATCTATTGCCTTAGTAGCAAGTGTTAACAAGGCTGAGGACATGAAAGAAGAAACTGCTGCAGCTACACCAAGCACAAGTGCTTGTGAAGGTAGGACTGAATCAAGAAAGTGCAAAGGAAAGATGATTGAAGAAAGTGAGCCCTCCAACCAAGATGAAATGGATGAGCTAGATGAACATTTAGCTTTTCTGTCAAGAAAATTCTCAAAGCTCAAGTTCAAGAGAAACTCTGAGGTGTCCAAGCCATTCAAAAAGGACTTTCAATCAAATAAGAACTATGTTGAAAGGTCCAAGTTTAAATGTTTTAATTATGGAATGGGAGGTCACTTTGCCAATGAATGCAGAAAACCAAAAGCTGAGAAGAGTGACAGGAAGTTTGAGCCTGTTGACTACAAGAAGAAATACTTTGATCTTCTCAAGGAAAAGGGAAGAGCATTCATAACTCAGGACTATGACTGGGCTGAGGATGGGAATGATTCTGAGAAGGACACTGAATTTGTGAACCTTGCATTGATGGTTGATTCAAGTGAGCAGGAGGCCAGTTCATCATCCAATCAGGTAATCACCGCCAATCTCTTTGATCTTTCCACTGAGGAATGCAATAGTGCAATAAATGACATGTCTACTGAATTGTATCATATGCGTATTTTTTAGGAACTATGTTGTTTCTTGATGATAACTAAACTAAGTTAGTGAAAATTATGTAAGTAAAAATGTAGCATTCAACGGATAGCATGATTGTGCAGTATCCGTAGAAGGGTAGCTTATCTACGGATAAGACTCAATGTAACATGCTTGTGGAATCCTGATGTATAATCCTGAGATGCAATCCTGACATGCAATCCTGATGCGCATTCCTGATATGTAATCCTGATGTGCATTCCTGATATGCAATCCTGATGTACAATCCTGATGTGCAGTCCTGATGTGTAATCATGTTTTGTAATCCTGATGTAGAAGTTGGAGTATTAGTTTTTCGGCCGAATAAGTCATGTTGACTATTAATGGATATGTAGAATAGAGAGGCTAATTGTAAATAGTCTATGCCTTGTAATTTTACATAAGTAAAATTAACTGTCGAAGGATAGCAACATTAGCCTTCTACGGATGTAGTCAAAGTACTGTCTACGGATAGAAGTACTAGCTATCTACGGATGTGATCAAGATAATCTCAATGGATACAACTCAAATAGCTTCTACGGATACACTCTGTACTTTGTGAAAGGGACAGTTCAGACAGAGCACATGGGTTAACAGTTTTCATAGAGCATGGAAACCAGTATTTCTGGAAAACTCACGAGAAGAAGTAGCATTCTATTTTTTCTGGTCAAAAGTAGCATTTCTATAAAAGACATTCAGCCAAGAAGGGCAAGCTACCAACACATGGACCACTACTTAGAATGGTGAAACAAGGATTTTGGACAGAGTTACTTTTTGTATTATTGACTGTTCGAAATATCTTTTAAACTTGGGATATATAACCAAGTGAAGCATTATTCTAGAACTAGAGAAATCAGTTAGGCAATTTAGAGAGCTCAAAGCAATATCCTTTGTAAATTGCTGAAGCTAGAATAGTGTGTATGCAGCTGTGTGTTTATTCATAAACATCACAGAGATTTCTTCAAATAAAAATCTCTCATGTGGATCAATCAATCCATATGAATTTTTAATTCTTGTGTGATTTTTATTTACTTGTTTTTCTGTTCTTCAATTTACTTTCATATCTCTTCTGTCAAGAACTAAAGAATTTTTGAAGATTGTATTCAACCCCCCCCCCTTCTACAATCTTGGTTCATTGTCTGGGAATAACAATTGTTATCAGAGCAAGCTTCTAACAAACAAGAAGTTTAAAGATCTAAAGACATCAGAATCATGGGTTAGAAGGATTACGGAGTTAAAATACTAGTTCTTGATAAAGAGAATTACTTTCACTGGAAAGTAAAGATACGTTTACACCTTATGTCTATAGATGAAGGATATGTAGAATGCATAGATCATGGCCCTCATGTTCCAATGAAGCCAAACACCTCAATAGCTCAAGCACCTGTAGGAGCTCCAAGCACCATTCCAAAGTTACCTTCAGAATGGACTCCTGAGGCCAACATTGCAATTCATAAAGATAAAAAGTGTAACACCCCTAGATCCGGGGTCGGAGAGCCAAGTTGTCACTACCACATAAATTCCCAATTCACAATACTTATCATGAGTTATTAGCCATCATATGCCATGACCCCTCCAAGTTATTACATCACACATATTATAGTCTCAGAAACAATAATTAACATTACCATAGAGTCATCAAATCCATCAAATTCAAATTATTACAGACCAAGTGTTATCCTCCCAAAAGGAAGTTACCGATAGAGCCTCTATTTGAAACAATATCGGAACAAAAATGTTTGTTTGATTTAAAGGTCTTACATAAGTCATACTTAAATATAAGGCGAACCAACCAAAGTTGGAACCCTATCCGACTACATCCATCTACCTGGTGTGGGGCTCTGACAAACAGCCTATGGTAGTGCTGCGTGTTTCCCACGTGCTTGTGAGCAGTGGTCCTTTTCCTGGCCATGCTGCTGATCTGTTGTGTTGTGATATATAAAGAAAGCAAGAGTGAGCAATATAGCTCAGCATATAATATAAGTAGTTGAAACATAGCTTTAACCTTTTTGAAAACTTTTAGGTTATCAAGTTGACCACAACTACCAGTATCAAAATACCATAAGGAATCCATTTTGGTCAAATCACACTACAGTTCCAAAGACTGTACAAGGAACATCATTATTCAGTCACTGTCACAGTATCGGTAACTCAGCACTTAGGCTTTCGTTACAATGTGCATCACAACTCCAATTGGAGGAAGGGGACATTCTGGAGCACACCACGATACACGATGATCAGTCGTTGTATCGCAAAACATTTCTTCCTACTAGTAGAGGATGATATCGTCATACGATTATCACCCTAGCCAACTATGGGCTTTCATTAGCGTCCCGGTACCCGAAGTACCTCAGCTAAAGTTGTGTCCCGGCATTCGCAGTACCTCTGCTAAGTTTACATGTGCGTCCCGGTACTCGTAATGCCTCTGCTTATATAACACCTCCAGTCCCTTGATGAATCCTATCATTACAACTGGAACCGAACTTAATCGCCGTTCCCCGAGAGTCATGCTAGCTCGTTGATAGGTTTAAACTCATTACCATGCTTACTTCCGGAAATGTTGAGGAAGTAATAACAATATGTGGGTTGACTACTGTCAACTGATAGAGGATATATCATGAAATTTTAAAATCACGACCTAGGAGTAAATCAGAATTTTTCTGAAATTATCGAGATTGAAATATTTTGATTGAATAGGGTAGACATCCCAAGATATGAGCATTTTCGAGAAATAGAGGGGGATAAAACCATTTGCTCAACTTCTAAAACTGGATTCCCAATTTTTGATGAGTTAGGAAATATTTATTCGCATTTAGATGTTTTAAATAAACTCGGAATAATAGTTTGGAACCCCTGCTATAATTAAATAATCTTCTAAAGGTCAGAAAATATTTAAAATAATTAAATAAGTCTTTAAATAATTTTAAAATAAGGTTTTATGATTTTTAAATCATTTTAGAATATTTAATAAATATTTAAATAATATTTATTAAATAAATAAGAAACTTGAAATATTCAAAATAATATTCATTTAATTAAATAAATATCCAATGATATTTAAAATATCCAAATTATGTAAATATTGGAATATTTTAAATCGATATTTGAAAAAAATCTGTCCCTGACAATCTCCGGGTTTCATGACAGTGTTTATAAAATATCTCCGACTCCCGGTCTAAGTTGAAATATCAAAACTACGCTCTACCTCGTAGAGCATCATATACTCTGATTTATATCTATATCATTATATAGCATATAACCAACATTCGACATTTGAAAGCTTGTCTGATAATTAAAACAATTCATGTATTTATAACAATTATATCACAACAACAACAGTTTACAAAAATAGCCGAATACTTAATCTTCGGGTTTGAAAACTTGCCTGGTAGTCTCGGGGTGGTCGGGTCTCGGGAATTGGGATGTTGATCTATAAACATTCATTAAACATCCGATTAGTCCCTTAAATGATCCAATTATACTATGACCCCATGTGTTGATTGTCCTCCACAATAAAAAATTATCCCCTCCTTCTAGTGCCAATTGTTAACGGAGGAATTTGGTGATAACAAATTTCGGGAATTGCTGGAATAACGAATTATAAAAATAGGGAGATTTGGGATTTTTGAATGTTTGGGGCTGGACTTGAAAGGTGTCTCGACTTGTTAGATGTGTCGGATCCTATTCCAAGATGCCTGCGAACCCTGTTTATATATTGGGATCAAGCCAACGCAGTTCTGTGATAGGATAGTGTCTTTAATCCCTGTGATTGTTAAGAGATATCTTCATATAAGTTGATTTTATCTTTTTAGAGTTATATTAGCGTTGTGATTCTTTCCTGATTTGAAAGAATCGTTTGGAGATATTTTCCGTTATTGATTGATTGATATTGATTCTTTCCTCATTTCAGAGATAGGATATTACTAACTTGGGAATTGAGTTAATTATTAATAGATTAATATTGGGAAATTAGGAGATAATTGAGGCAACCGATTATCGGAGGAATCTGGTGATAACAAATTCAGGGAGGGTTGCTGGAATTGTGGTGGTAGTTGACGACGGTGTACAGCGTAGGTTGAGAGGGTTAGGGTTTATGATTTAGGGATGACTGAGATTGTATGTGAGATTAGGCCGTGATTAAGGTTGAATATTGAATTCACTCTTGTTCGCTAGATCGCATCGTGTCATACAATGTGCCTACGTACCCTTATTTATAGGGTTAAATATCAAGTTCATGACTGATTGCGTCCAAATGACTCAAGTTGGTCACCGACTACAAATTTGACTCACTTTACTCACTGATTTAATTAAATTGTTCAAAACGTTAGAGTCAATCAAAAAATTAAACGGTCAATAATGTGACGTGGCTTTGCAACGGGTGAATGGTTGAGCTGGAGCTGACATGGCATTGCAACGGCTATCTCTTCAATATATATATACAGAGTGGGTGAAAGTTGTAATAAAATTAGGGTTCTTCATAAAAATCTCAAATAGCATATCGATTTGTAAGTGAAAGGCATATGTTTAGGCCTATTAATATTCCGAGGAAACAACTTAATTTAAACAAGTATGTAATAAGTAAATAATAAGTTTATATGTCACAGGAATCTCAGATAGTTTTATCTGTCAAGAGAATGGAGAATTAAAAGTCATCTACAGACTTGAAGTTATTCTACATTGAAAGAAGTTCAATTTATTGATCAAGCCTCAGTGAAGTATTCAAGTTAGTGGATTTACTACAGTGACAGAGATTTCCAGTGGTGACGGAAGTAGTACAGGATACAGAATTTTGTCAAGCTAAAGAAAGAAAGCCACAGCTTTAAATGTTTTAAAGATGAAGAATTATCATTGAAGTCAGTTATTCATGAAACCAGACAGTGCATCGAATGACGACATCATCAGTGGAATTAAATCATCTCTATTCAGTGGTTTTCAGAAGAGAGAGAGATGCAAGGCTTTAAAGATGTCTTATTTAATTTACTAATTTAATTTAATTTAATAAATTAATTCTATCAGAATTAATTTATTTATTAAATTAATTAGGTTAGTAGTTTAAATTATTTATTAACTTAATTCTATTTAAGAAGAATTAATTTAATCTATAATTTAATCTAACTAATTAAATTAAAAGGATTTTCTGAAAATGAACTAGTATGACCTAGTTTAACTAATAGAAATACAAAACTCGGTATGACCTATTTGAAGAGGTCATACAAGTGTTTTTATTTCTTTTATTTAAATCATTTCTGATTTATTAAAAGGTCATACTATGTACTTTTCTCAGGTCATACCGAATTTTAATGAGGTCATACTAAGTGCTTTTTATAGGTCATACAGTTCTCTTTTTTGGTCATACCGAAATTTAGAGATTGTGTTGGCAGGTCATACTAGCATTCAAGGTTCTACCGAGCATGTGTGTGCAGGTCATACAAGGATTATTGTGTTGGTATTTAATACACAACAGAATAGAAAAGGAAGCAGTTGACAAAAGCATCAAGAACATACAGAAGCATTTACTGAAGAACAGCCAAAGCTTTAAATCTCATTTCTTCTCAAGCAATTAATTCTAGTTTGTATTGTTAAATCCAAACCACTAGAATTTGATTACTTGTATTGCTTTGACTATCTAGCGGATTTTTATCCCTAGAACGAATCTTAAATTATCAAATATTGTTAAATCATTTTATTACAAATATAGATAAATTCATGTTGAATTTATTCTAGATTTGTTTTAATTTATTTAAGATTCAATCTTGTACTAAGTATCATTTGTAACACCCTTCAAGTTTAATATATGTTATATTTAACTTGAATCTTGTTTCATTTTTATTCCGCATCAATTTGTTCCTAAACAGTTAAATCATTTAAAGAACAAATTCGAGAAAACGGTATAGTTTGTATTCAACCCCCCTTCTACAAACTTATCAGGACCTAACAATTGGCATCAGAGCCTTTTGATTGATATACAAATCAAAGATCCAATTGTTTTGAGATTTTTCTTTTAAACTCTGATTTTTTATTTAAATTCTAAAAATCTCAAAAGATGTCTACTGCACAGAAAGTGGGGACAGTTAAAATCCCAATATTCAGCAAGGAGCATTATCCAATGTGGAAGAAGAAAATGCTCCTATTTCTTAAGGTTGCAAATCCTAAATACTTGGATGTGCTGAAGAGTGGTCCCAAACTCCCTATGATTATTGTTCCTGAAGTTGTTGAGGATAATGTTGTGACTAGGGCTGCTAGAATGTACCCTAAAGATCCCAAGGAATACACTCCTGATGAGAAAGAGGATGTTACCTTGGATTCCTGTCTTCAGTTGATCCTTATTGAGAGTCTTGATCCTATCATGCATAATCATGTCCTAAATTGTGAAACTGCCAAACATATTTGGGGAACCATAGAGATAATCAATGAGGGGACAGAAGAAGTTAGGGAGAATATGCTGGAAATTCTCACTTCACAATATGAGCATTTCAGATCAAACCCTGGTGAAGGTATCTCTCAGGTTTTTGAAAGATACAACAAATTAATTAATGATCTGAATCTCAATGGGAAGCACTACACCAACAAGGAGATTAACAAGAAGTTCCTTCTTACACTTCCACCTCATCTGGAGCACAAGATATCTGCTATTAGAGAAGCAAGAGACATGAATGAGCTTGCCTTGGAAAGATTGTATGGTGTCTTGAAGACCTATGAGCTGGAGCAGATTCAACAGAAGGAGCTGTATGGAACTGGAAGGATTGTTGGTACCTCCACTGCATTGGCTGCTGAAGTCCCACAGAAACTGGAAGTGAAGGCTGTTCAACCTTCCAGTTCTCACATGAATGTTATTGATGCTGAATATGGATTAACATCCGTTGATCAATCTGGTGGTGACTTCTATTCTTTGGAAGAACTTGATCAGCTGGAGGATGGTGATTTGGCTTTGATAGTCAGAAAGTTTGGGAAGTTTAGATTCAAGAGGAATCCCAATCTTAAGTTCAGACCCAGATTTCAGAGAGGTGGATCTTCATCTTCAAGTGGCACAAGGGGTGGCTACAAAACTGGAACTGTGGAAAGGAGTATAATCAGATGCTACAATTGCAATGAGTTGGGTCACTTTGCTACTGAGTGCAGAAAGCCAAAGCAAGTGACTAGAAACACATTTGATTCTAGCAAGAAGAACAAGATTGGGAAGGCCTATGTTGCTGAGGGAAAGAGTTGGGATGACACTGACAGTGATGAAGAAGCAGGTGAGATTGGGAACCTTGCTTTAATGGCCAAAGAGGAAAGCACTTCATCCAGATACATGTCAGAGGTAACCTTTACTGATGCTGAAATGATTTATCATCTTGGTGGCACCATAAGTTGTGCACGCACTGAAAATGATAGAATAAATCTTTTAAACACAAATCTTGAAAAGGAATTAAAAGATTTGAAACTTGTGCATGTTAATCAGGATGAACTTAATGAGAAAATTGCTTTTCTGGAGAATAGGGTTAAATGTTATATTCAACTGGAAACCATTCTTAAGAAAGAGATTAGTGAGCTGAAGACTAAAGCTAATGCTTATTTCAGTTCTTGTAAGACTGCTAAAGAAATTCTCAATAAGCAAGCTGTTGGTAATCATGTCAGTATAGGTTATGATTATAATGAGGCTATAGGATTGCTTGGTATTAATACACCTTGTAGAGTCAGAGAAGAAGGAAAGGTTGTTCCTTATATTCTTAAGGGTATTAAAACACCCTTCTGTAAGGAGTCTGAGGCAGAGCCTCTGAATGAATCTTCTATCATTATTGCTGAGGAGATTCATGAAGAAGATGTTGCCTTAGAAGCTGAGCAATCCAAAAAGTGTGTATCTGATATTCCAGTCAAAGTTGCTACAACTAAAAAGACTAAATCAGATATCCATAAGTTGGATCAAAACAACTGTAGAACTAACATGCCTGCTATTAATTCTTCTCATAAAGCATGTGGTGTGAGTAATTGCATGTCTTGTGCTTTTAATGTTATGTATGCTTTCTTTAATAAAAAGCATGTATCTAGTGATAAGACTGCTCCACGTCAACATGTTAATAATAAGAAGCATGTTAAAGCTAAGACTGCTAATCCTCCTAATATTAAAGTGGATTCATTTATCCCTAAGCCTACTCAGAAATGTGTTAAGGCTGGCTATAAATGGAAACGCTCTTATGTGAAAAAGGTTGAAGTAGTTTTAGTTAGAAATGTTGTTTTGCCTGACAAAGGCCAGTTCTTTAAGTATGCCGGACCCAATCAATTTTGGGCTCCGAAGAAGGACTAATCTATCTGATATTGCAGGGAGTTAAACAGGTAAACCGAGTTATGTGGATTCTGGACAGTGGCTGTTCAAGGCATATGACCGGAGATAGAGCCCTGCTATCAGATGTGATTGTGAAAGCTGGCCCAGTAGTTACCTTTGGAGATAACAGCAAGGGTATTACGAAAGGATATGGCTGTTTGAAGTACGGAAATGTTATCATTGAAGATGTTTCATTTGTGGAAGGTCTGACGTTCAATCTTCTCAGCATCAGTCAGTTCTGTGACAGAGGATATGCTGTTTCCTTTGAAAGAGAGAAGTGTCAGATCACTCACAAGAAGAATGGAAAGCCTGCTCTTCAAGGAGTAAGGAAAGGTGACTTGTTCATAGCTGATCTGAACTCGGGATTCAAAGATGAAGTGAATTGTTTTTATGCTAAAGCTTCATCAGATGATAGTTGGCTATGGCACAAGAAGATGTCTCACCTTAACTTCAAAACTATGAACTCTTTAGTCAAGAGGGAATTAGTTAGAGGTTTGCCTCAGATGGAATTTACACAGGAAGGACTGTGTGAGGCATGTCAGAAGGGAAAGTCAAAGAAAGCTTCTCACAAGGGCACTGACACATCATCAATAACTGAACCTCTTCAGCTACTGCACATGGATTTGTTTGGTCCAGTTAATGTGATGTCCATGTCAAAGAAACAATATGCACTTGTGATTGTTGATGACTATTCAAAATATACATGGGTTTTATTCCTACATTCCAAGGATGAGACCCCATTCCTGGTGATTGGCCATGTAAAGTTGATTGAGCTGGATTCTAGATTCCCTGTTAGAGCCATAAGGTCAGATAATGGTACGGAATTCAAGAATGTCATTCTGAATGACTTTTGTGCTGATAAAGGAATAACAAGACAGTATTCTGCCCCTAGAACTCCTCAACAAAATGGAGTAGTGGAAAGAAAGAATCGTACATTGATTGAAGCTGCTAGGACTATGTTAAATGAGTCCAAACTTCCAATGTACTTTTGGGCTGAAGCAGCGAATACAGCTTGTTATACTCAGAATCGAACTTTAATCAACAAAGACCTAATGAAGACTCCGTATGAGATCATGAACAACAAGAAACCAACTGTCAAGTACTTTCATGTATTTGGAGCAAAATGCTTTGTGCTTTTAGATGAAAATGTTAAACGTGGCAAGTTTGAGGCCAAGGCACAAGAAGCTATTTTTGTTGGTTATTCCAGAAGATCTTACAGGGTTTATGTGGTTAGCAGTCACACAGTAAAGGAAAGTGTCAATGTTACTTTTGATGACACTAAGTTCCCCAATATCCAAAAAGAAGATTCATCTGAAGAGCTGAAGTTTGATAACTTGCCAGACTCAGAATCAGATGATGATGCCCCACCTGAAGTTATTGCTGGAAATGATAATCACAATGATGATAATAATCCTGGTGATGGTGGTGGAAACATTGGTAACAATGGAGATACCACTAACACTGGAGAAGAATCATCAAGGCAGACAAGCAACAACTCAGGGGGAGCAAATGAAGGATCAACTAGTCACTCACAACATCAAAGTGAATTTCAAGGCGAATCATCAAGATCAAATCTTCCAAGACAGACTGTTTGGAATAGAGCTCATCCTTTTGAGCTGATCATTGGTGATCCAGATGTTGGAGTTAAAACTAGAAGTGCTTCTCAGAATGAATGTCTTTTCTCAGCATTTATATCTAAAATGGAGCCAAAGAAAACTGAGGAAGCACTTACTGATCCAGATTGGGTGATTGCTATGCAAGATGAACTCAATCAGTTTGAACAACAACAAGTCTGGAAGCTGGTACCCAGGCCAAAGAACAAGAAAGTAGTTGGTACTAGATGGGTATACAGGAACAAGCTAGATGAGGATGGCATTGTTACTAGGAACAAGGCAAGACTGGTTGCACAAGGGTACTCTCAAGCTGAAGGCATTGATTATGATGAAACCTATGCACCAGTGGCTAGACTTGAGGCCATCAGGATGTTCTTAGCATTTGCTGCTTACTCCAATTTTAAAGTCTATCAAATGGATGTTAAGAGTGCATTCCTGAATGGTGAACTTGATGAAGAAGTGTATGTGGAACAGCCCCCTGGCTTTGAAAATCAGGAGTTGCTGGACTTTGTGTACTTTCTCTTCAAGGCTATCTATGGTCTCAAACAAGCCCCAAGAAAATGGTATGACACTCTCTCTGGTTTTCTTTTAGAAAATGGTTTTGTTAGAGGTATCATAGACAAAACTCTTTTTTCAAAGAAACACAAAAGTGATATGATATTAGTCCAAGTCTATGTGGATGACATCATATTTGGGTCTACTAATGATAATCTCTGTAAGAGATTTGCTGAGCTAATGCAGAGTAAGTTTGAAATGAGTATGATGGGTGAGCTGAAGTTCTTTCTTGGATTGCAAGTAAGTCAAAGGTCAAATGGTATATTTATTTGTCAATCCAAGTATCTCAAAGAACTTCTCAAGAAGTATCACATGGAGGACTCAGCATCAGCAAGGACTCCATCTGCAACAGCCGTCAAACTTGGAGCTTCTGACAAATCTATCAAGGTAGATGTTACAAGCTACAGAGGTATGATTGGCTCCTTACTCTATCTTACTGCTAGTAGACCAGATATTATGTATGCTACATGCTTGTGTGCAAGGTTCCAAGCGGACCCTAGAGAT
The DNA here is from genome assembly GCA_030848705.1 of Heracleum sosnowskyi. Lineage (NCBI taxonomy): Eukaryota > Viridiplantae > Streptophyta > Magnoliopsida > Apiales > Apiaceae > Heracleum > Heracleum sosnowskyi. The sequence goes on along the minus strand of CM061243.1, from coordinate 48,903,183 downwards.
GTTCATCTCGTTGCTGTGAAAAGAATCTTGAGATATCTTAAGGGTACACCTAATCTAGGTATCTGGTACCCTAAAGATTCTGGTTTTAATCTTGTTGGATATACAGATTCTGATTATACAGGTAGTGTTGTGGATAGAAAGAGTACCTCTGGGAGTTGTCAATTCCTAGGAGGTAGGTTGATTTCCTGGTATAGCAAGAAACAGCAAACAGTTTCCAATTCAACAGCAGAAGCTGAATATATTGCTGCTGGAAGCTGTTGTGCTCAGATCTTATGGATAAGGAATCAATTAAAGGACTACGGCTTTGCATTAGACAAAATTCCCATATTTTGTGATAATACAAGTGCCATAGCAATCTCCAACAACCCTGTGCAGCACTCGAGAACAAAGCACATTGATATCAGGTATCATTTTATCAGAGAGCATGTTATGAATGGAACAGTGGAGTTGCACTTTGTACCCACTGAAGAACAGACTGCAGATATTTTCACTAAATCTGTTGACGAATCCACTTTTATCAAGTTAGTTGGTAAATTGGGTATGTTGAACAGTCTTAGTGATTGATAATATCTCCAGGTTTGTTCTTAACTAAATCATTTTCTCTTGTTGATTTTGAGATGTTAAATATTGCCAATCCATGTTTATTGTATAAAGCTTGTTAATTTAAATGTTCTGAATAATTTAATTTCTTTAAAAAATATTTTTCTCATTTTCCATGGAGAAATGTATTTTTATTGAAAGTTTACTTATTTAGACTCATTTAAGTTATTTTCAGATTATAAAATTTTTTGTTCAGATTTTTATGCAGGTTTAGTGTTATTTTGTGTTTTTGTTAATTTTTATGCAGAAGGTGTTTATACTGTTAGCATTTTTTTTTTTTGAGATTTCTAATGTTTTGCTGCTATTTGTGTACATTTCTCACTCGGTATGACCCTCCTCAGGTCATATTGGGTTATTTTCTCTAATATTATTAGTTTTATAATTAATAAAACTCGGTATGACCCTTGAAACAGGTCATATTGGTTTTATTTTTGGTTTAATATTTTCAAAACTCGGTATGACCCTTGAAACAGGTCATATTGGTTTTATTTCTGTTTTAATTATTCTCAAAACTCGGTATGACCCTCTGTTTTGGTCATACTGATTTTTATTTTTGTTTTAATTCTTCTCAAATCTCGGTATGACCTCAAGCAAAAACTCGGTATGACCTCCCTTTAGGTCATACCGAGCTCAGCAGAACCTGTGCCTATAAATACTCTTGTTTTGCAGGTTCTTTTGCTTCTCATCCCTCTCTAACTCAAGTTTTTACTTAGTTAACTTTGCTCTGGTTTGTGTTTTATTCTTAGAACAACGAACTATTGCAAATTTTTCTTGTGAATTACTTGGGATTTTATTTCTTTTCTGATAATTATTATTATTAATTGCTGTGTTATTCTAATATTATTTTTAATTTTATTATTTATTTTCAAATGGCTGCGGAGTTTGTTGTTGAACGTTTTAATAATTACGTTGGCTATTTTGATCCCCTTAAGTGTTCTGTTGAACGTTTTAGGCCGTGGATTCGTTTTTTAAATGAACAATCAATTGTTAGCTATGCTATCACTGCTTCTGTTGATTTAAAGATTGAACCCCTTCGTCTATTATGCTTAACTGCTGTTGTTGCTGAAGATATGCGATCTTTCACTTTCACTATTTCTGATCGTCAGTACACAGTAACTAAGGAGCTCTTTTGTCAAGTGCTTCATTTTCCACTTGATAACTTTGTTAGATTCCCTACTGATCCTGAGTTAGTTCAATTTTTCTCTAGTATTGATTACCAAGGGAATATTGTTCTTCCTCGGTTGAATAAGGGGAATCTAGCTTGTGAGTGGGATTTGTTCTTTGACTGTTTAGCTAAAGTTTTTAGTAATTCTACCAAAAACAACTTTCCAACCATCACTTCTCTACTACAAAACATTGCCTATGCTGCTGTTTTTAACCTGAGGTTGGACATAGGAACTCTTGTGTGGGATCTTTTGATAAGGAGGATTTTCAATTACCCTAGAGATATTGAAACTGGAAAGAAAGTTAAATGCTTTTATTCTCGTTTCCTTTCTCTAGTGTTGAATCATGTTCTTTCTGATGAACATAAAACCCTTTTTCAAAACACTCCTTTTCAAGTCCCCGCACATACTAATCCTCTCATTTATTCATCTTTGTCCACAAGCTCCAAGTCTGGAAGGAGACCCCTAGTTCCACAATCTTATCTGCGAGAGATTTTGCAACCACAGTTACCTTTACTCTTTATTGAACATCCAGTGGTTGGATCCTCGTCAGCAGGAACTTCAATGGCACCTCCTAACACCATGGCACTTCAGGTAATATATCCTCTCTCAACTGCTCCACTAACCCAAGAGGTTCTTAGGATTGACCAAGGGATTGTAGAACCACAATCTCTGTCCACGGTCATACAGCCATACACAGAGTCACATCCTTTGACCGCTCCCCTGGAACACTCAGCTATAACAAGATCAAGTGAGCAACTTGAAGTAGAGTCTAATATGAGTGATCCCACAGCTCTGCCTCCACCACTAAAGAAGAGAAGAACACTACTTGAGGCATCTGTTAGCCAGTCTGTATCCTCCCAAAAGGATATAGATTCTCAAAAGGCCAATGAACAGTTTCTAGAGACATCCTCTCAACAGGATGAATCTATTGAAATTCGCCATCAGGCCATGGCAATCTGTAAAGAGTCAAGCACTCTCCCTTTACTCACAATGGGAGAAAACATTTCTGAAACATTAATAGAGACTCTTGCACAGGACACTCTGAGAGGAGAGCACATAGGAATGCTTGATGAAACAGTGCCTACCATTGTCACGGTAGAAGAGCCTTCACAGGCTTCAGAGGGAAAATCTGATTCTTTGCCCACAATAATAGAATCATTTTCTCCCCTCCCAGAGGGAACATCTCTGGCTCCCCTAAGGGATTCTTCACTCGCAGTTTCAACTGGAGAAAGTGAAGGGCAACATGGTAAGTCTATATCTGAAGCAATTCAGTTTTCAATCTCTGATGAATTTTTGGACCTTACCATGGATTGGGATTCGCGAACTCCCATTGCACCACCAGTGACCTCTCAAGAAGGGGCTATGGTGATTTTTTCTGCAGGTACTTCAACTCCAACAATGGATAAACAGCTAGTGGTTAGTTCTGAGAGACAAACACAGAGCGATACACAAGCACGTGAGGTGAGTGAAACACCATCGAGAGAAATTGAGATGAGTGCACACAATGACACATACACTGCTTCATTATTGGCTCAAATAGCTGGTTTACAGAAACAACTTCAAGAGACCCAGGCTGAAAAGGAAATTCTCAAAGCACAAGTGGTTGAACGATCTACTTCTTCCACCTCTGTAACTAATCAGCTGGGTTCCATTAGAGATGAATTGGAAGGAGTGAAGGTCACATTGGTCCCAAAGATGAATGCTATTCAAGAATCACAAGTGTTAATGGCTTCAGATATGTCAGAGCTCCTGGTTTCTAATGCTGAGATCAGGGAGGCTATCAAACAGATTCCTATGATTTCAACCAAAGTAGACTCCGTTCAAGATACTATTGATGAAAATCAGTACTACAATGATGAGAGGTTTACCAAGATTGAAGGAGGGATGCAACATCTGAACGAGGGCATGAAACATTTGTATACTATGATCAAGGTCACACATCAACCCACTGCTGAACAAAAGAAATTCTTTGAGGGTGATGATGATGAAGGGGACAATGGTGACAGGGATGGTGAAGGAGAAAGAGAAGGTACAAAGGAGGATCCTAAAACTGATAAAGTTAAATCTTTAGAGGATTCCTCAACTAAGGGGGAGAATAAGGAGAAGGAGTTACAAGGAGGAGAAGCTGGAGGTTCTGGTTCTGCAAAGGACAAAGGGAAGCAGAAGTTAACTTTTTCTGATGCTGACTACTATCAAGGTGATGAGGGAGTATTTGATGATGTTGAATCTGAAGCCCCTGAAGATATCTTTGGTGAGGTAGAAGTTGAAGGAGAGGCTGACTATGCTGACTGGGAAGATGAACCTATAGTGGATCCTGCCTTTGAAGCTGAGTTTGTAAGGCAAAAGGCTGATTTGAAGAGGAGAGAGGAGGAAAATGCAAAAGTATCTGACATCATCTCCAAGCATATTGTCATTCAAAAAGCTGAGCAACAAGAAAAACAAAGACTTCACAATTTGAAGGTCAGTGATAGAAAGTTATATGTAAGGCTCAAGCAAGGAGTAGAATGGGACAAAGCTAGAGAAATGTTTGCACATCAAGAAGGAATTAATAATGATGCAAAGTTTCTTGGGATGTTGGAAAGGTACAGACAGGTCAATCCAGACAACACTATATATATGAAAGCTCTTCATGCAGAGATTTCAAGGATAACAACTGGATTTGACAGAGTTAGAGAGGAGTTGAAGATATATGTTTACACTCATAATGAGGGAACATTCTTGGTGTCTCTCAATCTTCTGGAAAGCAGAACTCTCTCTGAACTATGGGTCTTCATGTGCAAGGTAAAAAGAACTTCTCCATTAGCTGAGCTGCTGCATGATCAGCTAAGAGACTTTGCAATGAAGGCTAGTCCTCAAGTTGTGGATGTGCCTTATGAAGTTAAATTCTACAAAGGAAGGGCACTTCAAACTTGTGGTATGGACCCCATCTCTTTGAAAGACTATCCTGCCAGGCATCTTGTCTACATGGAGAATATGTTGAGGACAACAGGGTTTGCTACACAAGAGAAGACAGAAGTTGCTGATCTGATTCAAGACTATTGCATTGCCAATATAAAGAGATATCATCTAATGAAGAATAGGCTGAAGAAAGTCACAGCTCAACCTGTCAGACCTAGTGGCATTACTTCTGAATCTGATCGTATTCTGGACAAGGATTTGCTTGAAGCACTTGAAGAAGGAGAGATGATGGAGTCTGAAATTTGAAGAAGCTCTAGTCTGTAAATGTTATATGTATAGAGTTTAGGTATTTCAAGATAGGATCAATGTAAACATATGTTCAGTCTAAAGGAACATCTATCTTGTATTTATCTTTAATGTTTGAATCTGGAAAATGTTGAATGAAATCCAGAACTTTTCTTGTTATTTACTTGGCTCTTAAAAGTCATTTCTATTTCTTGTTTAAGTTAGTTGAGTTATCCTCTAGGTATTTGATTGTTATTCTCTAACAAACAAATAGGGGGAGATTGAAAGGCATATGTTTAGGCCTATTAATATTCCGAGGAAACAACTTAATTTAAACAAGTATGTAATAAGTAAATAATAAGTTTATATGTCACAGGAATCTCAGATAGTTTTATCTGTCAAGAGAATGGAGAATTAAAAGTCATCTACAGACTTGAAGTTATTCTACATTGAAAGAAGTTCAATTTATTGATCAAGCCTCAGTGAAGTATTCAAGTTAGTGGATTTACTACAGTGACAGAGATTTCCAGTGGTGACGGAAGTAGTACAGGATACAGAATTTTGTCAAGCTAAAGAAAGAAAGCCACAGCTTTAAATGTTTTAAAGATGAAGAATTATCATTGAAGTCAGTTATTCATGAAACCAGACAGTGCATCGAATGACGACATCATCAGTGGAATTAAATCATCTCTATTCAGTGGTTTTCAGAAGAGAGAGAGATGCAAGGCTTTAAAGATGTCTTATTTAATTTACTAATTTAATTTAATTTAATAAATTAATTCTATCAGAATTAATTTATTTATTAAATTAATTAGGTTAGTAGTTTAAATTATTTATTAACTTAATTCTATTTAAGAAGAATTAATTTAATCTATAATTTAATCTAACTAATTAAATTAAAAGGATTTTCTGAAAATGAACTAGTATGACCTAGTTTAACTAATAGAAATACAAAACTCGGTATGACCTATTTGAAGAGGTCATACAAGTGTTTTTATTTCTTTTATTTAAATCATTTCTGATTTATTAAAAGGTCATACTATGTACTTTTCTCAGGTCATACCGAATTTTAATGAGGTCATACTAAGTGCTTTTTATAGGTCATACAGTTCTCTTTTTTGGTCATACCGAAATTTAGAGATTGTGTTGGCAGGTCATACTAGCATTCAAGGTTCTACCGAGCATGTGTGTGCAGGTCATACAAGGATTATTGTGTTGGTATTTAATACACAACAGAATAGAAAAGGAAGCAGTTGACAAAAGCATCAAGAACATACAGAAGCATTTACTGAAGAACAGCCAAAGCTTTAAATCTCATTTCTTCTCAAGCAATTAATTCTAGTTTGTATTGTTAAATCCAAACCACTAGAATTTGATTACTTGTATTGCTTTGACTATCTAGCGGATTTTTATCCCTAGAACGAATCTTAAATTATCAAATATTGTTAAATCATTTTATTACAAATATAGATAAATTCATGTTGAATTTATTCTAGATTTGTTTTAATTTATTTAAGATTCAATCTTGTACTAAGTATCATTTGTAACACCCTTCAAGTTTAATATATGTTATATTTAACTTGAATCTTGTTTCATTTTTATTCCGCATCAATTTGTTCCTAAACAGTTAAATCATTTAAAGAACAAATTCGAGAAAACGGTATAGTTTGTATTCAACCCCCCTTCTACAAACTTATCAGGACCTAACAGTAAGTTTTAGTCTAATTCCTTGCAGCTGTAGCTTCAAAACATTGCTGAGAGTGAAAGCCCCATGGCAACAAGCTCGGCTAGATCTTCCCGCGGGTCATCCGAAAGATTCATTTGCGATTGTGGGCAAAGGGCCAAGATGTATACGTCTTGGTCCTTGAAAATCCCAGGAAGAAGGTTTTACACATGTCCTCACTCACAGGTAAGTTGTTTGTATTATTATTAAAAATGTCGTTTTGAAAATAATTTTGGATGAAATTACCAAAAAAATTAATTTTTAAATTTGTAGGACAGTAGGTGTGATTATTTTGAATGGTACGATGTTGAGGTTGAGGGAAGGCTCGGTGATGTTATCACTCACCTCAATAATCGAAGAATCTTCTTAGAAGAAAAAATACGTTTGCTCGAAGATACGATAACGATGCTTAAAGGAAGGGTTGCAACAAAGAAGTCAAAAAAGAAAGCTTTACAGGCGAAATTTGCCAAGTTTATCAAAATATTTAGCTTTGTGATTGTTATTCTAATTGCTATGTTGGTGATGCAGTCCCAGAAGAAGAAGAATGGCAATGATGGATGGTTGTCTATTATGTAATTTGTAGTATATGATGTCACTGATAAATTTTGTGAAAATGTAATGCATCAGTGTGGTTGTATTCTTAATCTTAATATTAATGAAATGAAACTACTTATCTAACATTATCAAACATAAGTTATCAGATTAGAGAAAAGATGATAATATTTAATTTAAACAGTCTTTACATAGTCACCAAAACATTACCATCCCAAAAATATGGTTCAACTGACCATAATTAACCCAAACACATTACCCTGTCAAATATTTAATTTGGTTCAACTGATAATACTAAACCCAAAACAAATAAGGCATAATAAAAAAGCATTATTCATCATCCAGATTCACTGGAGTTCCATGCTTGAAAGGTGGAGTATTAGCACATGGAGTTCCATTAGGTTGATGACCTAATGTGACAATGCCAGGATTTGGCATAAATAGTTTGCCTCATATAGCTCCAGCTAGCATCTCCTGAAATGTAGGCATTTTTTGGTTAGGTTCAGTAGTCCTCTCCTCATGTGAGGTGTCTTCAGTAGTCCTAGCTTGGGTGACATTTCCACCATCAAAGAAGTCATCATAGCCAGCATCTAGAATATTATCTAGAATATTCACCATCCAGAAAGGTCTATCTTTTCTCTTTGTTTGAGACTTCAAGTTTACTTTTTCCTTCCCCTTTGATGTTTGAGGTGCTTCTTTTTCCTTGCCCTTTGTTGTCCGAGGTGCTTCTTTTTCCTTGCCATTTGTTGTCTCATTTTGTTCTCTAATGACAATACCTTGTAACCCATTCCTCTTTACTGGAAACTTAGCCCTACTCCCCCCATGTTTTGGTTGTCCAGATTCCCCCTTTCTCTCTTGAGCACCTTCACCCTGCCTCTCTTGACCACCTTCACCTTGGTTTTCTTGCCCTGTTTCACCCATATTCTGTTGGATCAATGGACACTTTGGTTTTTTATGTCCAGCTTCTCTACATAAACTACAATGCATTTTTTCCCACTTGTCAATTTCTGTAAGCCATGCACTACTACATTATTCTTACTCCTACTCTGAGTCCCTCCCTCCTAATGCTCTCTTCTCCTTAATCTCTTTGGCCTCCCTTTTAATTTCTTAGGGATATCAGGTGGCAACATTATTGCTTTGTCAGAAATTTCCCAAAAATCCTCACCTCTCAAAGCTTGCAAAGACAAACTATAAGACTTCAAATACATGTCCTTAGTGTAGTAAGGTGAAACATAAGACAGAGGCTGGTGTCTCCTATCATGTATAAGACATATTATTATTATGAAATTATTAATGTACCTCTCAGTAACTATCCAGGAGTTAAAGCACTCTGACATATTATTTTCCACATTGTCAACAACACAATGAGTTTGAAAAAAAATGCTCTTGACCAACTTTTTGGGTCCAACTTCATTAAGTGCTCATAAGCTGGTTTTGAGTATCTAAGAAGAGCCTTCATAGCCCTTTGATATGCAGCTGGGTATGTTGCACATGAAGCCATCCAAAAACACTTTTTAACTGGTCCTTTGTCAATCCTGCAAATACAATATTAACCATAAGTACACATACAGTTGTGAAAAAAAGAAATCTATTTAATACACATACAGTGTTAGGTCCTGATAAGTTTGTAGAAGGGGGGTTGAATACAAACTATACCGTTTTATCGAATTTGTCCTTTAAATGATTTAACTGTTTTAGAACAAATTAATGCGGAATAAAAACTGAAACAATATTCAAGTTAAATAGAAACTCTATTAAACTTGAGGAGTGTTACAACTTTGATCACTGATTACAAAGAACTTAATAAAACAAATCTAGAATAAATTCGACATGAATTTATCTATTTTTGTAATAAAAAGGATCGAATACTAAAAAGTAGTTCGATATAAAATCTAGGGATTATGATCCGCTAGAAAGCTAAAGCAGTACAAGAGATACAATTCTTATGAATTAAATGTTGAAGAACAATCAAGAATTAAATCTCTGGCGAATTTTGTAGCTTGACAGTTGAAGAAGTAATGAAGAGAGAATGTAATATTTGTTGCTGTCTTTACTTCTGTGTTAACTGATTCTTTAGAATGTCAACTGCCTTGTTTTCCTTTATACAATTTACTTGTTCTTTGCTTCACACGCGCCAATCCACTTGCAGAAAGTAATTGGAAGACTTGCTGAAAAACATTTCTTTTTGCCTTGGAAGACAATCGGGAAGACAAGCATTTGTACTAAGAAGACATTCGGGAAGACAAGGGAATGGCCTAGGAAGACTTTCGGGAAGACAGCCTTGGTAGTCTTCCTAGTTCAAAGAACTAAGTCTTCCTAGTTCAATCCTAAGTCTTCCTAGTTCAAATATATTCTAATTTAAATAATTAACTAAATAAATTATGTATTAAATTAATTCTTTGCAGAATTAAATTAATAAATAATATACTTAATAATATTAATTATTTATAAGAGAATAAATAGAATTAGTTGACTTCTCAATTAATTCCAGAATCACTTAAAACTTAGATAAATAACAAACAAAATAGTACGTTGACACTCGATGCACTGTCTGGTTCATGAGTGACTAACGACAATGTCTGTTCTTTATCTATTTAACTTTAAGCAGTGATTCACTACCTTCTCATTCAAGAACTCTGTAATCAGTATCTTTTTCTGTCACCACTTGAAATCTCTGTCACTTTAATAAATCCACTGAGCTTGAATACTTCATTGAGGCTTGATCAATAAATTGAGCTTCTTTCAATGTAGAATCACTTCAAGTCTGTAGATGACTTTAATCTTCATTCTTTGACAGATATAACCTTCTGAGATTCCTGTGACAATTGATTTTTATTATTTACTTATTACATCTTAATTAAAGTTGAGTAGAATCCTCGGTGTTTACAAATAGGCCTGGACATATGCCTTTCAATCTCCCCCTATTTGTTTGTTAGACAATAACAACCAAATACCTCTAGAGGATAACTCAACTAAAACAAGAAAAGATAAGACTTTTAAGAGCCAAGCAAATAATAAAAAGTTCTGGATTAAATATAACAATTTCCAGATTCAAACAGTAAAGATAAATACAAGATAGATGTTCCTCTAGACTGAACATATGAATACATTCTCCTATCTTGATTTACCTAGCTCTAAACATATAACATTTACAAATGAGCTAAACCTATCATGCCCTAATCTCTAATTTCACCTTCTTCAGCTTCTTGCAAGGTGTATAGCAGATCTTTGTCTAGGACACGATCACTTTCTGAAACCACACCACTTGGCATTACTGGTTGATTGGTGATCTTCTTCAATCTATTCTTCATTTGAGCATATCTTGGAATTTTCTCCGTGCAGTAGTCTGAAATCATATCAGCAACTTCAGACTTCTCTACAGAAGCAAACCCAGAAGTTCTAAGAAGATTCTCCAACTTCACCAGTTGCATAGCAGTCTGTAGCTTCATGGAATCGGGATCCAGCCTCACTGTCTCTAAAGTTGTACCTCTGTAGATTTTGACTTCATAAGGAAAATGTACAACTTGAGGACTGGCCTTCATAGCAGAATCTCTAAGCCGGTCATATAGAAGCTCATTCAAGCAAGAAGATCTCTTTACTTTACTCATTAGAATCCACAATTCAGATAGAGATCTTCTTTGTAGGAGGTCAAGAGAAATGGTGAATGACCCTTCAAGAGCACTTGAGACATAAATGAACAGTTCTTGCCTCACTTGATCAAATGCAGACGTAATCCTTAGGATATCTTCCTTCAATGCCTTCATATATAATGAGTTGTCTGGATTAACCGTTCTGATCTTCTCAAGCAGCTTCAGAAAAGTAGCATCATTGTTTGTGCCTCTCTGAGGGATATCAAACATCTCCCTTGCCTTATCCCACTTGCTTCCTTGCTTCATCCTCACATCCAATCTCCTTTCTTTGACATGAATACTATGAAGACGTTGTTTGTCTTCATGTTCAGCCTTTTGAATTTTCAGCTTCTGAGATATGATGTCGGAGACTTTGGCATTCTCATCCTCCTTTCTCCTTAGCTCCGCCTGCTGTTTCTTCAATTCCTTCTGAAAGAAAGGGTTAGGTGTATATAGATCAGCTTCATCCTCCCAATCCTCAAAGTTTGCTGCCTCCTCAACCTCCGCCTCACCAAAAGCTTCCTCAGGTATGGTCTTCCCAAGATCACCAGATGTGTCATAATGGAAGTCATCCTGTTCACCATGGTAGTAGTAGGCATCATCGAAGACAGTATCCTCCAATGATTGTTTACCTTTTCCCTTATCCTTTCCAGAAGCTCCTCCAGCTTCTCTGTTTCCACCTTCTTTCTCCTTCTCCCCCTTAGTTGAGGAATCCTCTACAGTTTGAGCTGTGGAAGCCCTAGGATTCACCTCAGATGTTCTCCTTATCTCTCCTCTTTCTCTCCCATCTCCTCCTTCATCAGCATCATCATCCTCATCATCATCTCCCTCAAAGAATGTTCTTTGATCTTTAGTAGGTTGATGTGAATTCTTGATCATATTGTATAGGTGCTTCATCCCTTCATTTAGATGCTCCATTCCTCCTTCTAACTTAGACATCCTTTCTTCATTAAACCTCTGGTTTTCATCAGTTGTTTGCAGAATAAAGTCCACCTTGGTAGAAATAGCAGCAATCTCCTTGACACTCTCCGATATCTGAGCATTTGACGTTGTAAGATCAGAGATGTCTGAAGCCACCAGTACTTGAGATTGTTGGATTGAATTCAGCTTTGGGAGTAAATTATTCTTCAATCCTTCCAGGTCATCTTTCACAGTACCCAGCTGATTTGATACAGAGGTGGTAGATTGAGCAACCACTTGTGCTTTAAGAAGATTGTTCTCAGCCTGGGTTTCTTGTAACTTCCTTTGTAGATCAGCTAGCTGGTTCAACAAAGCAGTGTTTGTGTCAGTGTGTGCACTCACCTCAATTGCTCTCAGTGGTGTTTCACTCAACTCACGTGCTTGTGTTTCACTCGGTGTTTGATTCATATCTCTCACCACTAACTGTCTGTCAAGATTCTCAGTAGATGTACCTGCAGGAAAAATCACCCTAGCCCCTTCAAGAGAGGTCAGTGGTGGTGCAATGGGAGTTCGTAATTCCCGATCCCTGATTGAGTCTGTCAAAATATTTGACATTGTATACTGAATTTCTTCAGGGACAGACTCATCAAGTTGCCTTTCACTTTCTCCAGTATAAACTGCGAGTGAAAAATCCCTTAGGGGAGCCAGAGATGTTCCCTCTGGGAGGGGAGAAAATGATTCTATTATAGGTGGCAAAGAATCAGATTTTCCCTCTGATGCCTGTGAAGGCACTTCTACCGTGACTATGGTAGGCACTGTTTCAAAGTCAAAAGTAAAGTGCTCTCCTGACATGGTGTTCTGAGTGTCATCTAGATGGATATCTTCTCCCATTGTGAGTAATGGGAGTGTGCTTGACTCAGTACAAGATGCCATGGCCCGATGGCGAATTTCAATAGATCCACCCTGTTGAGAGGATGTCTCCAGAGACTGTGTAGTGGCCATATCAATGTCCATATCCTTTTGAGAGGATACAGATGGGCTAACAGTTGTCTCCCTATAGGTTTTTCTTTTCTTTAAGGGTGGAGACAGAGCTGTGGGAACACTCATTTCAGCTATATCACTAACATTTCTTGAACTGGTTTGTACATAAGGCTCAGGTGGTGTTTCAGGAGTGTTTGACTCTCTGTTTGGCTCTATGACCTGGGTCAGAGACTGTGTATCTACAATCTCTGGGTCAGCCCTAATAACCACTTGGGTTTCAATTGAAGTACCAGAAGAAGAACCAAGGTTAGGAATAACTACCTGCAGTGGTACTGGATGTGGTTCGGGAACTTGTTCACCAAAGGTAGGAAGATTAATGAATTGTCTCATGAATGGTGAAACAAGAACAGGTATATTGAGGAATTTGGATGAGACGTCAAGTCTGGTGTAGAATTTGGTGTCTGTGGTTGGAGAGGTTTCAAATCTAGCTTCTCGAAACAGTTCTACCTGCTCAGCAGTGAGAAGATGATTAATGATAAGAGTTAGAAAGCGAGGGTACCAACACCTTACTTTCACACCATTATCAGAATCTCTCCTAGAGTGAGCAAGCCTGTTGAGCAAAAGGTTCCACAGAATCTCAGCAAAGTTCAATCTACGACCAAATACTATAGCATAGGCAATGTATTGATTAAGACTGGTAATGCAATGAAAGTTTGTTTTTGTGCAGTTACCAAATACCCTAGCTATAGTATCAAAGAACAGATCCCATTCCCTTACAACAAAAGTTTTTGACAATTTTACCATTTGAAAGGGACCCTGATAATGAATATTCCCAAAGAACTGTGTTAACTCATCATCAGTGGGTAATGGATCAAACCTGTCCTTTGGAAAATGCAACACATCACAAAATAAATCAAAAGTAACTGTATATTGCTGGTTGAGAATATTGAAAGTAAAAGATTTTGAATCTCCAGCAATAACAGCACTTGAACACAACATCCGTAATGGATCAATTTTCAGAAGTGCATTAGCACAAATAGCATAACTAACACAAGTATTGCTATTTAAAAATTGAATCCATGGTCTAAAACGTTCCACCTTACACCTAGCCGGATCAAAATACCCAACAAAATTATTTAAAACTAATTCAAAATTATTAGGATCCATTTTAAATAAAACAATAAAATTTTAATTAACTTAAAATAAAAATAAAATTTTAGGGATTTTTAGAATTAATTAAAATTACAAAAATCCACAAAATTAAATTTTATCAAAATTAATGAATTTTGAACTTTTAGATCCTAAAAAATTCGAACTTAACTTTTTGAAATGCAAAAACTGAATTGGGTAATTGATTTCAAGAACACACACAGTACCACACAGTTTCCAAATCACAGAACCACTTTGATCAGAAAAACACAAGTAAGAATCACTTAACAAATCACAAACAATCAAGTCGAATGGAATGAAAGAAAAACAGAATTTTTGACAGTAATTCGACTCAAAAAGGTTTGATTTTGAAAGAACAATAGTGATTTGCTAAGTAAAAACTTGAGCAACAATGAACAAAATCAAAGTTTTCTGTAGAATGAAAGAATTCGAAGGGGGTTTTGTGAAGAAGAAAACTGATAAGAAAATGCTAAGGCAAAAACTGAATAGAAATGTGTATGTACTGTAAGTATATGTATATATAAGAAATAAACAAATAAACTGACTTTAGAAGACTATCCAAACGTTTTTTTTAAGGAAAAAGACTTGGGAAGACAATCGGGAAGACTTAGAATAGTCTTCCCGGTAGTCTTCCTAGTACAAACCGGATTGTCTTCTAAATAACTAATAAAAGAAAAACAGAAAAATAAAACTAATAAATTTAAGTCTTCCCGATAGTCTTCCTAGTTCAAAAAACTGGGAAGACTTAGGAAAAGACTTAGAAATAAAAGGAAAAACAGAAAAATAAAATGAAAAATTCCTTGTTTTCCCGGTAGTCTTCCTAGTGTAAAACTGGGAAGACTTACCAAAAAATTCAGAATAAATTCGAATAATTAACAGAAAATGCTGAAAAACTAAGAAAAATGCATGAAAAATATATAAAATTCTAGAAAAATTCACAGAAAATTCCATAAATCCTAGAAAAAAATATGCAGAATATTAGAAATGCATAAAATTAATATAAACTTGCAGAAAAATTCAAACAACAATATTTACAATCTGAAAAATACCTAAATAATTCTAAATAAATATATTTTCAATAAAAATACATTTCTCTACTTAAAAAATATGAGAAAAATATTTTTAAAGAAAATAAAATATTTAGAGCTATTTAAATACACAAGCATGTACTATTAAATGAGAATTGACAGTGAATATCATTTAAATGACAAGAGAAAATGAATTTTTAAAGAACAAACATGACAGAGATATTGTTAATCACTAAGACTGTTTAACATACCCAATTTACCAACTAACTTGATAAATGTGGATTCATCAACAGATTTAGTGTATATATCTGCAGTCTGTTCTTCTGTGGGTACAAAGTGTAACTCCACAGTTCCATTCATGACATGCTCTCTGATAAAATGATACCTGATATCAATGTGCTTCGTTCTCGAGTGCTGCACAGGGTTGTTGGAGATTGCTATGGCACTTGTATTATCACAAAATATGGGGATTTTGTCTAATGCAAAGCCATAGTCCTTTAATTGATTCCGTATCCATAAGATCTGAGCACAACAGCTTCCAGCAGCAATATATTCAGCTTCTGCTGTTGAATTGGAAACTGTTTGATGTTTCTTGCTATACCAGGAAATCAACCTACCTCCTAGGAATTGACAACTCCCAGAGGTACTCTTTCTATCCACAACACTACCTGCATAATCAGAATCTGTATATCCAACAAGATTAAAACCAGAATCTTTAGGGTACCAGATACCTAGATTAGGTGTACCCTTAAGATATCTCAAGATTCTTTTCACAGCAACGAGATGAACATCTCTAGGGTCCGCTTGGAACCTTGCACACAAGCATGTAGCATACATAATATCTGGTCTACTAGCAGTAAGATAGAGTAAGGAGCCAATCATACCTCTGTAGCTTGTAACATCTACCTTGATAGATTTGTCAGAAGCTCCAAGTTTGATTGCTGTTGAAGATGGAGTCCTTGCTGATGCTGAATCCTCCATGTGATACTTCTTGAGGAGTTCTTTGAGATACTTGGATTGACAAATAAATATACCATTTGACCTTTGACTTACTTGTAATCCAAGAAAGAACTTCAGCTCACCCATCATACTCATTTCAAACTTACTCTGCATTAGCTCAGCAAATCTCTTACAGAGATTATCATTAGTAGACCCAAATATGATGTCGTCCACATAGACTTGGACTAATATCATATCATTTTTGTGTTTCTTTGAAAAAAGAGTTTTGTCTATGATACCTCTAACAAAACCATTTTCTAAAAGAAAACCAGAGAGAGTGTCATACCATTTTCTTGGGGCTTGTTTGAGACCATAGATAGCCTTGAAGAGAAAGTACACAAAGTCCAGCAGCTCCTGATTTTCAAAGCCAGGGGGCTGTTCCACATACACTTCTTCATCAAGTTCACCATTCAGAAATGCACTCTTAACATCCATTTGATAGACTTTAAAATTGGAATAAGCAGCAAATGCTAAGAACATCCTGATGGCCTCAAGTCTAGCCACTGGTGCATAGGTTTCATCATAGTCAATGCCTTCAGCTTGAGAATACCCTTGTGCAACCAGTCTTGCCTTGTTCCTAGTAACAATGCCATCCTCATCTAGCTTGTTCCTGTATACCCATCTAGTACCAACTACTTTCTTGTTCTTTGGCCTGGGTACCAGCTTCCAGACTTGCTGTTGTTCAAATTGATTGAGTTCATCTTGCATAGCAATCACCCAATCTGGATCAGTCAGTGCTTCCTCAGTTTTCTTTGGCTCCATTTTAGATAGAAATGCTGAGAAAAGACATTCATTCTGAGAAGCTCTTCTAGTTTTAACTCCAACATCTGGATCACCAATGATCAGCTCAAAAGGATGAGCTCTATTCCAAACAGTCTGTCTTGGAAGATTTGATCTTGATGATTCGCCTTGAAATTCACTTTGATGTTGTGAGTGACTAGTTGATCCTTCATTTGCTCCCCCTGAGTTGTTGCCTGTTTGCCTTGATGATTCTTCTCCAGTGTTGGTGGTATCTCCATTGTTACCAGTGTTTTCACCACCATCACCATGATCATTATCATCATTATTATCATCATCACCAGCAATAACTTCAGGTGGGTCTTCATCATCTGATTCTGAGTCTGGCAAGTTATCAAACTTCAGCTTTTCAGATGAGTCTTCTTTTTGGATACTGGGGAACTTAGTGTCATCAAAAGTAACATTGACACTTTCCTTTACTGTGTGACTGCCAACCACGTAGACCCTGTAAGATCTTCTGGAATATCCAACAAAAATAGCTTCTTGTGCCTTTGCATCAAACTTGCCACGTTTAACATTGTCATCTAAAAGCACAAAGCATTTTGCTCCAAATACATGAAAGTACTTGACAGTTGGTTTCTTGTTGTTCATGATCTCATATGGAGTCTTCATTAAGTCCTTATTGATTAAAGTTCGATTCTGAGTATAACAAGCTGTATTTGCTGCTTCAGCCCAAAAGTACGTTGGAAGTTTGGACTCACTTAGCATAGTCCTAGCTGCTTCAATCAATGTACGATTCTTTCTTTCCACTACTCCATTTTGTTGAGGAGTTCTAGGGGCAGAATACTGTCTTGTTATTCCTTTATCAGCACAAAAATCAGTTAGAATGGCATGCTTGAATTCCGTACCATTATCTGACCTTATGGCTCTAACAGGGAATCTAGAATCCAGCTCAATCAACTTTACATGGCCAATCACCAGGAATGGGGTCTCATCCTTGGAATGTAGGAATAAAACCCATGTATATTTTGAATAGTCATCAACAATCACAAGTGCATATTGTTTCTTTGACATGGACATCACATTAACTGGACCAAACAAATCCATGTGCAGTAGCTGAAGAGGTTCAGTTATTGATGATGTGTCAGTGCCCTTGTGAGAAGCTTTCTTTGACTTTCCCTTCTGACATGCCTCACACAGTCCTTCCTGTGTAAATTCCATCTGAGGCAAACCTCTAACTAATTCCCTCTTGACTAAAGAGTTCATAGTTTTGAAGTTAAGGTGAGACATCTTCTTGTGCCATAGCCAACTATCATCTGATGAAGCTTTAGCATAAAAACAATTAACTTCATCTTTGAATCCCGAGTTCAGATCAGCTATGAACAAGTCACCTTTCCTTACTCCTTGAAGAGCAGGCTTTCCATTCTTCTTGTGAGTGATCTGACACTTCTCTCTTTCAAAGGAAACAGCATATCCTCTGTCACAGAACTGACTGATGCTGAGAAGATTGAACGTCAGACCTTCCACAAATGAAACATCTTCAATGATAACATTTCCGTACTTCAAACAGCCATATCCTTTCGTAATACCCTTGCTGTTATCTCCAAAGGTAACTACTGGGCCAGCTTTCACAACCACATCTGATAGCAGGGCTCTATCTCCGGTCATATGCCTTGAACAGCCACTGTCCAGAATCCACATAACTCGGTTTACCTGTTTAACTCCCTGCAATATCAGATTGATTAGTCCTTCTTCGGAGCCCAAAATTGATTGGGTCCGGCATACTTAAAAAAATGGCCTTTGTCAGGCAAAACAACATTTCTAACTAAAACTACTTCAACCTCTTTCACATAAGAGCGTTTCCATTTATAGCCAGCCTTAACACATTTCTGAGTAGGCTTAGGGATAAATGAATCCACTTTAATATTAGGAAGATTAGCAGTCTTAGCTTTAACATGCTTCTTATTATTAACATGTTGACGTGGAGCAGTCTTATCACTAGATACATGCTTTTTATTAAAGAAAGCATACATAACATTAAAAGCACAAGACATGCAATTACTCACACCACATGCTTTATGAGAAGAATTAATAGCAGGCATGTTAGTTCTACAGTTGTTTTGATCCAACTTATGGATATCTGATTTAGTCTTTTCAGTTGTAGCAACTTTGACTGGAATATCAGATACACACTTTTTGGATTGCTCAGCTTCTAAGGCAACATCTTCTTCATGAATCTCCTCAGCAATAATGATAGAGTATTCATTCAGAGGCTCTGCCTCAGACTCCTTACAGAAGGGTGTTTTAATACCCTTAAGAATATAAGGAACAACCTTTCCTTCTTCTCTGACTCTACAAGGTGTATTAATACCAAGCAATCCTATAGCCTCATTATAATCATAACCTATACTGACATGATTACCAATAGCTTGTTTATTGAAAATTTCTTTAGCTATTTTACAAGAGTTGTAATAGGCATTAGCTTTGGTTTTGAGCTCACTAATCTGATCTTTGAGAATGGTTTCCAGTTGAATATAACATTTAACCCTATTCTCAAGAAAAGCAATTTTCTCAGTAAGCTCATCCTGATTAACATGCACAAGTTTCAAATCTTTTAATTCCTTTTCAAGATTTGTGTTTAAAAGATTTATTCTATCATTTTCAGTGCGTGCACAACTTATGGTGCCACCAAGATGATAAATCATTTCAGCATCAGTAAAGGTTACCTCTGACATGTATCTGGATGAAGTGCTTTCCTCTTTAGCCATTAAAGCAAGGTTCCCAATCTCACCTGCTTCTTCATCACTGTCAGTGTCATCCCAACTCTTTCCCTCAGCAACATAGGCCTTCCCAATCTTGTTCTTCTTGCTAGAATCAAATGTGTTTCTAGTCACTTGCTTTGGCTTTCTGCACTCAGTAGCAAAGTGACCCAACTCATTGCAATTGTAGCATCTGATTATACTTCTGTCCACAGTTCCAGTTTTGTAGCCACCCCTTGTGCCACTTGAAGATGAAGATCCACCTCTCTGAAATCTGGGTCTGAACTTAAGATTGGGATTCCTCTTGAATCTAAACTTCCCAAACTTTCTGACTATCAAAGCCAAATCACCATCCTCCAGCTGATCAAGTTCTTCCAAAGAATAGAAGTCACCACCAGATTGATCAATGGATGTTAATCCATATTCAGCATCAATAACATTCATGTGAGAACTGGAAGGTTGAACAGCCTTCACTTCCAGTTTCTGTGGGACTTCAGCAGCCAATGCAGTGGAGGTACCAACAATCTTTCCAGTTCCATACAGCCCCCTTTGTTGAATCTGCTCCAGCTCATAGGTCTTTAGCACACCATACAATCTCTCCAAAGCAATCTCATTCATATCTCTTGCTTCTCTAATGGCAGAAATTTTGTGCTCCAAATGAGGTGGTAGGGTAAGAAGGAACTTCTTGTTAATCTCTTTGTTGGTGTAGTGCTTCCCATTGAGATTCAGATCATTGATTAATTTGTTGTATCTCTCAAACACCTGAGAGATACCTTCACCTGGATTTGATCTGAAATGCTCATATTGTGAAGTGAGAATTTCCAGCATATTCTCCCTAACTTCCTCTGTCCCCTCATTGATTATCTCTATTGTTCCCCAAATGTGTTTGGCAGTTTCACAATTTAGAACATGATTATGCATGACAGGATCAAGACTCTCAATAAGGATCAACTGTAGACAGGAATCCAAGGTAACATCCTCTTTCTCATCAGGAGTGTACTCCTTGGGATCTTTAGGGTACATACTAGCAGGCCTAGTAACAACGTTATCCACTGTTATCTCTTCCTCAATAATCATAGGGAGTTTGGGACCTTTCTTCAGCACATCAATATATTTAGGATTTGCAACCTTAAGAAATAGGAGCATTTTCTTCTTCCACATTGAATAATGCTCCTTGTTGAACATTGGGATTTTGACAGTACCAACTTTCTGTGTAGTAGACATCTTTTGAGATTTTTAAGAATAAAATAAAAAATTAGAGTTTAAAAGAAAAATCTCAAAACAATTGGATCTTTGATTTGTATATCAATCAAAAGGCTCTGATGCCAATTGTTAGGTCCTGATAAGTTTGTAGAAGGGGGGTTGAATACAAACTATACCGTTTTATCGAATTTGTCCTTTAAATGATTTAACTGTTTTAGAACAAATTAATGCGGAATAAAAACTGAAACAATATTCAAGTTAAATAGAAACTCTATTAAACTTGAGGAGTGTTACAACTTTGATCACTGATTACAAAGAACTTAATAAAACAAATCTAGAATAAATTCGACATGAATTTATCTATTTTTGTAATAAAAAGGATCGAATACTAAAAAGTAGTTCGATATAAAATCTAGGGATTATGATCCGCTAGAAAGCTAAAGCAGTACAAGAGATACAATTCTTATGAATTAAATGTTGAAGAACAATCAAGAATTAAATCTCTGGCGAATTTTGTAGCTTGACAGTTGAAGAAGTAATGAAGAGAGAATGTAATATTTGTTGCTGTCTTTACTTCTGTGTTAACTGATTCTTTAGAATGTCAACTGCCTTGTTTTCCTTTATACAATTTACTTGTTCTTTGCTTCACACGCGCCAATCCACTTGCAGAAAGTAATTGGAAGACTTGCTGAAAAACATTTCTTTTTGCCTTGGAAGACAATCGGGAAGACAAGCATTTGTACTAAGAAGACATTCGGGAAGACAAGGGAATGGCCTAGGAAGACTTTCGGGAAGACAGCCTTGGTAGTCTTCCTAGTTCAAAGAACTAAGTCTTCCTAGTTCAATCCTAAGTCTTCCTAGTTCAAATATATTCTAATTTAAATAATTAACTAAATAAATTATGTATTAAATTAATTCTTTGCAGAATTAAATTAATAAATAATATACTTAATAATATTAATTATTTATAAGAGAATAAATAGAATTAGTTGACTTCTCAATTAATTCCAGAATCACTTAAAACTTAGATAAATAACAAACAAAATAGTACGTTGACACTCGATGCACTGTCTGGTTCATGAGTGACTAACGACAATGTCTGTTCTTTATCTATTTAACTTTAAGCAGTGATTCACTACCTTCTCATTCAAGAACTCTGTAATCAGTATCTTTTTCTGTCACCACTTGAAATCTCTGTCACTTTAATAAATCCACTGAGCTTGAATACTTCATTGAGGCTTGATCAATAAATTGAGCTTCTTTCAATGTAGAATCACTTCAAGTCTGTAGATGACTTTAATCTTCATTCTTTGACAGATATAACCTTCTGAGATTCCTGTGACAAATGATTTTTATTATTTACTTATTACATCTTAATTAAAGTTGAGTAGAATCCTCGGTGTTTACAAATAGGCCTGGACATATGCCTTTCATACAGTTTTCTCATATTATTCTACAAGTGCCTTGTGCATAGTCTGTGCTCAGCATGAGGGAGATATTCCTTCATTGCATTTTCCAGTCCCTAGCATTAATTGAAAGAGCAATCAATATAAAGTAATAAATGTGGACAAATAACTTTCACAATCATTTCAATATAAATAAGTATTCAGATGTACCTTTTGTTGATCACTTATCACTGTAAATCCATTTCCATTTCCAAGAGACAGATCTTCTTTCAGTAGTCCAAGGAACCATCTCCAACTTTGAGTGTTCTCATATTCAACTACTGCATATGCAATTGGGTACATGTTGTTATTACCATCCCTACCAACTGCACTAAGAAATTGACCACCACATACAGTTTTCAAGAAACAACCATCTAGACCTAAAACTGGTCTACATCCCATCTTCCAACCTTCTTTAAGAGAATGATAACAAATATAGATCCTCTGAAATTTATTTTCACCACCATCAGTTATCCTACTTGTCCTAATGTCCACTGTATTTTTGGGATTGTTTTTTAACAGCTCAAAACCAAAATCCCACACCCTCGAGTAATGATCTTTCAATGTTTCCAACACCCCAGCAAGAGCAGCTTGTCTAACCCTTGAACATTTAATCCTAGGTACTTCTATTTCAAGTTCTTTCCTTATTGTCTCTTGCATGTCTTTGACCTTCCATTGAGGATTTTTCCTGATTTTGTCACCATAAAGCTCTGTCAAATATTTCACACTCACAAGCTTGTTTTCATAAGGTTTTGTACAGAGATGGTCATCAAGGCATTCCTTAATCTGCACAATCTCTGAATTTTCTATCCTGCTACACCATAAATAAAACCGACAACCTTGCTCACAACCAACTTGCACCCTCTTCTTATCATTTGTTATGAAATGTATAGCCCTCCTTGTTAGTGTTAGTGCCCTAGAGACAATACAATTGTACTTCTGGGAAACACTATTTTGTTATTTAATAAAGATTATGTTCTATTGATTATTCGACAACAATTATTATGTCTGTATTTACTGCGATATTAATGTTAGAGTAATAAATGTCCTTGGAATATCGAACATGTATTCTATATCTTTAAGTATGTGACTTAAAAATGAGATTATATGAATAGTGTTTATATTCCTAAAATATCCCTAATTAAGCATTATGAATTGGGACAATCATGATGCATAAAGATTAGTATGATCGTTGACTAAATGACCACATCTCTTTGGTCATAGGTATAGTGATACTAAAGTCAAGAACATAGGTGCATTTAATATTCTACATGGCACCGGATTGACCCACAGTGAGATTCTACATGGTAATAAAGTCATTAGAATAGCTCACAGTGATAATGGTGTAATGATCCTTAGACTTGAGATCATTATATTTCTATACGAGGATTAATATACTTTGATTTCATTAAAAGTTACCTTTGACCGGGTGATGATAAAAGTGGACATCGGGTATATTATGAATCGTATGAGAAATATGAATGATAGATATAGGATTTAACCCTCCTATTATTAGGAGAGATATTATTGGCCTCTTGATTGAGTGAGACTATGAAAATGCATGGCCATGCTCAAATATTGATTTGTTTTAATAGTCTACTCATTGATCAAGGAAACCTGGATTAAACGTTGAAGAGGATGACTAATAACATGCCTCGAGTTTAATCTATAATATTTGGTTAAATGGATTATATTACACGGAAACATTAGTCACGAAAGGTTTAATTGGATCACCAATTATTATTATTACTTGGGTAGCAATGATGTATTACTAGATGCCGCTCATTGTTTATAATTTTATTATGAGATATTAAAATTATTGCCAACGTAATAATAACCTAAAGGGTTACACATAAAGAACGTTTTAGACGGAGCAATAATTAAATTTCGAATTTAATTGAATTATTATTATTATTGAATTATTGGATTAATTAAGTAGGACTTGATTAATTATATAATAATTCGAATATAATAAATATTACTACTAATAATCAGATTGGGTTTTGGAAGCCCAATCAGATTAGGTATAGGCCCAGATATACCTCTCCATATAAATACATTATGATGTATTGTTTTAGGTTAAGTGAAAAATTCATTTTCAGATAGAACCCTAGCAGCTCTGCATATAAGAGAGGCTAGAAACAGAGAGAGAAAGTTTTGAGGGCGTTTTTATTTGGCTAGTAACAACTCCGTGATCGTTGGATGATCGAGCGTTCGTGTGGACTACTTTGGCGACGCAGATCTTGAACAAGGGCTGCGTGGTGGTTACAACAAGGACCTCCATCTTTCCGAATATTATAAGCTCAATTAAGGTATGATTTCGTTTCTCCATAATCAGCCATGTCTTGTACACGGATCCTAGGGTTAGGGTTTCGGATTTTTATTGTTTTTACGACTGTTTTCGCTGCGTTTGTTGCCCCGAAACCCAACAATGGTATCAGAGCTACGTGTATAAGGGGCTGATTTGGTTTTGTGTTTACTGTATTCGATGCATGTATGCATGTTTTATGAATCTGCCTTGATACAGTTATGAGATATATCGATTATAATATGTTATATCGCTTATATATGATACTGTTATGCTTAATATATTGATATGACTGATTAATATGCGATGATTGTATGTTATGCATGTTGTCTGGTTTATATAGGGATATAAACTGTGAGACAGATCATGTTTGGACACGATCTGCAAACTGGGATATGTTTGTATGTATATGATACATGCTTCCGGAACTGTATATGATGCAGTGGCGGCAGAGACTATAAGATATGATCTGAGATTCCGAAATCGATGATTTTTTAATAGCACTAGTCTTCCGGAATAAAATATTTCCAAGCCAGCCCACCCCAGCCAGGGGTTGCCGCCCCTTGGACCCTGCCAGGGGCTGTCGCCCCCTGATCCCCGCCCGGGGGCTGTCGCCCCCGGACCCCCGCTTTATTTTTTTTGTGTTCGTAATTGTGTATTTGAGCATGGTGCTGGTTATGGCCTTAAGACCCGTAGTTTAATGGTTTATGGTTTTGGTTTTATAAATACGACTTGCATGTTGTTTTCTTCATTCTTGTAATTGTTTAACCTCGAATGTAAATCGAGTTTTATTATGTAAGTACATTAGTATAGGTTGGATTTAATTGTTCAATGTAATGTACTTGAAGATTGAAGGACGATCCAAGAGGAGGTGCATTCAAGGAAACAAGGAGAATGAAGACATGTAATTGTATTTATGTTTTTCCACCATAGATTGACCTTGATCCTTTCATTATCTTGAAAGGATCATATAGGATAAAGGCCATAACCAAGCACGTTTATATACTGCACTTTACATATTGATGTATGATTGCATGTGTAGGATAAAATGTGATCCATGCTTTAATTAGATTAATCATGTATTAATGTATGTATTAGATACATCACCCATGCCATGCCTGCTAAACAAGATAAAATCTGTAACGATTCAAGATTTTAAAATTGAACAAAACGAACATGAGATTCCTGTGTTTATGAAACACGGAAATAAGTGTGAATTTTCAATTTTTTGATATGGGGCGATTTTGACAAAAATACAAGCAGCGCTTGTAAGAAAGGTGGATTTTAAGTGAGACCACTGTGACTCCTCCGCTGGACTGGAAATCAAACCATTGATGAATTTTGAATTGAAGTACTTAGTTCAAGGAAAAAATTGGGAATCTCTTGATGATGGGATCATGGTCGTTTTAATAATAAAATCCCTAAATTTAAAATATTAAGTCACTTAGATGCCTTCCAATGGGCAACACTCGTCAAGACCTAGATCGAGAAATATTGGGTTCGCCAAAGCGAAGCACTCCAATCTATCGTGGTAAGGCGTGATGAAGTAAATGTGATACTTATCTGTTAGACCATTGGGTTAGACTTAACTAAGTTACCACAATAAGATTATGAACTTAGAGGCATGGAGTTTGGTAAGATTTATTGGATAAATACGTACAATTGTTGTTCTACCAAATTATCCAAGAGTTATATAAGATATAATTGACAAAAGTTGTCTACCTAAATAATTGTGTTTTTGGATTAAAGCCAAAGCTGACCTTAAGCATGATGAAATATGGATCTTGGCTCGCTAGAAAGGTTTAAAGAAACTTTTCCGAATTGATAGATAGGGCTATTAATTTGATAAAAATAGTGGGTGATATATATTATGAATATATATATGAATAATCACTTGAACATTATCTATTAAATCCGCAGACTAACTTATTTTATGCATTTTTTAACATTGTAGATATTTAATGGCAAATAACTCAAATAACTTCTCTGTACGATCAGTCCTTGAGAAGGACAAGCTGACAGGAACAAACTTCCTCGACTGGCAAAGGAATTTGAGGATTGTCCTCAGGCAAGAGCAAAAGCTCCATGTCATTGATATTCCTCGCCCTGAACCTCTGCCTGAAGGTGCATCGGTTGCTCAACAGAATGTTTATCAGAAACATATCGATGATGACACAGATGTTACCTGTCTTATGCTTGCGACTATGAGTCCCGAGCTTCAGAAACAACATGAGCATATGGATGCTTATGTGATGATTGAGCACCCTAAACGTATGTTTGAAGGACAGGCTCGTCAGGAGAGGTTTGATACAAGCAAAGCCTTGTATGCCTGCAAACAGGGTGATCGTGATCCAGTTGCACCGCATGTTCTAAAGATGATTGGATATATGGAGTACCTTGCTACTCTGGGTTCAACCATCGGTACGGAAACCCAGATAGATCTAATCTTGCAATCTTTGAACAGCAGCTATGCTCAGTTTGTAATGAATTACATCATGAATGAGATAGACAAGACACCTACCGAATTGTTGGCAATGTTGAAAACTGCTGAGACCAATATTCAGAAGGCATCCCCTAACGCCATTATGATGGTCAATAAAGGGAATGCCAAAGAACAGGGTAAAAGGAAAGGCAAGAAGAAGATTGGATCTAAATCTGCTAATCCAAAACCTGCTTTTAAAAAGGCTTTGAAGCCTACAGGAGGTGTTACAAAAGGTGCTGCAAAAGGTGATTGTCACTATTGCAATACACCAGGTCATTGGAAGAGAAACTATCATGCTTACTTGGAGGATTTGAAGAAAATGAATTCTGTGAAGATTTCAGATTCAGGTATTTATGTTATAGAAGTCAATTTGTCTACTTCTACATCATGGGTATTAGATACTGGATGTGGTTCTCACATTTGTATAAATGTGCAGGAACTTCGAAGGAGTAGGACTTTGGCGAAAGGAGAACTCGACCTACGCGTTGGCAATGGAGCAAAGGTTGCTGCTTTGGATGTAGGGACTTATAATTTATCATTGCCCACAGGGCTTATTTTAGAACTTGAGAACTGTTTTTACGTGCCTGCGATTTGCAGAAACATTATTTATGTTTCTTGTTTGGACAAGAAAGGTTTTTCCTTTACAATTCAGAACAATAGTTGTTCCTTTGGTTTGAATAATGTTACCTATGGGGTTGCACGTTTATTTAATGGTTTATATGTTCTAGATCTTGATACTCTTGTCTATAATATAAATAATAAACGTATTAAAGCTAATGACTCAAATCAAACATACCTTTGGCATTGTCGTTTAGGCCATATAAATGAGAAACGCATTTCCAAGTTACATAAGGATGGATACTTGGATAAGTTTGATTTTGAATCATACGAAGAATGCGAACCTTGTCTCATTGGAAAAATGACTAAAGCTCCTTTTACCGGAATTGGTGAAAGGGCCACCGAACGATTAGAGCTTATACATAGTGATGTATGTGGTCCAATGCGTACGATGGCAAGAGGTGGTTTTTACTACTTCATAACCTTTACTGATGATTTTAGTAGATACGGATATGTGTATCTTTGGAAGAACAAGTCCGAATCATTTGAAAAATTCAAAGAGTACAAGGCAGAAGTGGAAAAGCAAATAGGCGGAAGTATTAAAACCCTACGATCTGATCGTGGAGGTGAGTACCTAAGCTTAGAATTTAAGAATTTCTTAAAAGAGTGTGGTATTGTATCACAACTCACACCTCCTGGAACACCACAGTGGAATGGTGTATCTGAAAGGAGAAATCGTACCTTGTTGGACATGGTGCGATCGATGATGAGTCTAGCGGATCTTCCAATTAGTTTCTGGGGCTATGCCCTAGAGACGGCTGCAAAAACACTAAACCGAGTTCCTTCAAAAACGGTTCAAAAGACTCCATATGAGATATGGACTGAGAAACGTCATAGCGTGTCATTTATGAAAATTTGGGGATGCGAAGCGTTTGTGAAACGTTTAACCTCAGACAAGCTAGGACCAAAATCAGATAAATGTAATTTTTTGGGATATCCAAATGAAACCAAAGGGTATTACTTCTATAATCCTTCATAGAACAAAGTGTTTGTTGCTCGAACAACTGTGTTTCTTGAAAGAGAATTACTTTCTAAGAAAAATAGTGGGAGGACAATAGATCTCGATGAGGATCGAGAACCACAGATTAACGTTGAACCAGAGTTGGAACATGAGCAGAATGTGACTGAAAATGTTGAGGAGAACATTGCTCAAGAAACACAGGTCGTTCTTAGATCTAGTAGGATTCGTCATGAGCCAGAGAGATATTATGGATTTCTGCTGACTCAAAATGGTGATGTAATGCTTGTAGATAATGATGAGCCTCTTACCTACAAAGATGCTATGAATAGTCCAGATTCTGAGAGATGGCTGGAGGCCATGAAATCTGAGATGGATTCCATGTATGAAAACAAAGTATGGACTTTGGTTGAACCACCTGAAGGGGTAAAACCCATCGAGTGCAAGTGGGTTTTCAAGAAGAAAACTGACATGGATGGTAATTTACAGACCTACAAAGCTAGACTAGTGGCGAAAGGTTTCAAGCAAATTCATGGTATTGACTATGATGAAACTTTCTCACCGGTGGCTATGGTCAAATCCATCAGGATTTTGCTTGCAATAGCAGCTTATTATGACTATGAAATCTGGCAAATGGATGTCAAGACTGCTTTCTTAAATGGGAGCTTAGAAGAGGATGTGTACATGACACAACCTGAGGGTTTTGTCGATCCAAAATTTGCTAGGATGGTCTGTAAGTTACTACGATCCATTTATGGGTTGAAGCAGGCCTCGAGGAGATGGAACATTCGTTTTGATGAAACAGTCAAAGAGTTTGGTTTCATACAAAATGAGGATGAACCGTGTGTTTACAAGAAGGTTAGTGGGAGCCATGTGGCATTCCTAGTATTATATGTAGATGACATATTGCTAATAGGGAATGACATTACTTCTCTACAGGCTGTAAAGACT
The DNA here is from genome assembly GCA_030848705.1 of Heracleum sosnowskyi. Taxonomy (NCBI): domain Eukaryota; kingdom Viridiplantae; phylum Streptophyta; class Magnoliopsida; order Apiales; family Apiaceae; genus Heracleum; species Heracleum sosnowskyi. Next base: position 48,873,790 of record CM061243.1, on the reverse strand, counting down.
TGGTTGGGAAATAATTTCTCGATGAAAGACTTAGGCGATGCTTCCTACATATTAGGGATCAGGATCTATAGAGATAGACCTAGAAGAATGATCGGCTTAAGTCAGAGTACATACATTGACAAGATATTGCATCGTTTCGGGATGCAAGAGGCTAAAAGGGGCTATGTCCCAATGTCTCATGGGATAACGATCTCAAAAGAAAACTGTCCTAAATCATCAAATGAGAAGGACCGTATGAATAAAGTACCATATGCTTCGGCAATTGGTTCTATAATGTATGCAATGATATGTACTCGTCCCGATGTCTCGTATGCTTTGAGCATGACGAGTAGATACTAGTCTAATCCAGGTGAAAGTCACTGGACAGCTGTCAAGAACATTCTTAAGTACCTTAATAGGACTAAAGATTCTTTCTTGATATATGGAGGAGATGAGAAACTAGTTGTAAGAGGTTACACTGATGCTAGTTTCCAGATAGATAGGGACGACACTGTGTCTCAGTCTGGATTTGTGTTTTGCTTAAATGGAGGTGCTGTAAGCTGGAAGAGTTCAAAGCAAGAAACAGTAGTTGATTCTACAATGGAAGCTGAGTATATTGCAGCCAGTGAAGCAGCCAAAGAGGCTGTTTGGATTCGGAATTTTATTACGGGACTTGGAGTGGTTCCATCGATCGCAGACCCAGTTGATCTATATTGCGATAATAATGGAGCCATTGCGCAGGCTAAGGAACCAAGATCCCATTCCAAAGCAAAACATATACTTAGGAGATATCACCTTCTTAGAGAAATAAATAATAGAGGGGATATACATATATGTAAAGTGCATACTAATGATAACGTTGCGGACCCACTGACTAAGGCTTTGTCGCAGCAGAAGCACGATTGTCACACTAGTTCCATGGGTATTAGATACATGGGTGATTGGCTCTAGTGCAAGTGGGAGATTGTTAGTGTTAGTGCCCTAGAGACAATACAATTGTACTTCTGGGAAACACTATTTTTTTATTTAATAAAGATTATGTTCTATTGATTATTCGACAACAATTATTATGTCTGTATTTACTGCGATATTAATGTTAGAGTAATAAATGTCCTTGAATATCGAACACGTATTCTATATCTTTAAGTATGTGACTTAAAAATGAGATTATATGAATAGTGTTTATATTCCTAAAGATATCCCTAATTAAGCATTATGAATTGGGACAATTATGATGCATAAAGATTAGTATGTTCGTTGACTAAATGACCACATCTCATTGGTCATAGGTATAGTGATACTAAAGTCAAGAACATAGGTGCATGTAATATTCTACATGGCACCGGATAGACCCACAGTGAGATTCTACATGGTAATAAAGTCATTAGAATAGCTCACAGTGATAATGGTGTAATGATCCTTAGACTTGAGATCATTATATTTCTATACGAGGATTAATATACTTTGATTACATTAAAAGTTACCTTTGACCGGGTGATGATAAAAGTGGACATCGGGTATATTATGAGTCGTATGAGAAATATGAATGATAGATATAGGATTTAACCCTCCTATTATTAGGAGAGATATTATTGGCCTCTTGATTGAGTGAGACTATGAAAATGCATGGCCATGCTCAAATATTTATTTGTTTTAATAGTCTACTCATTGATCAAGGAAACCTGGATTAAACGTTGAAGAGGATGACAAATAACATGCCTCGAGTTTAATCGATAATATTTGGTTAAAGGGATTATATTACACGGAAACATTAATCACGAAAGGTTTAATTGGATCACCAATTATTATTATTACTTGGGTAGCAATGATGTATTACTAGATGCCGCTCATTGTTTATAATTTTATTATGAGATATTAAAATTATTGCCAACGTAATAATAACCTAAAGGGTTACACATAAAGAACGTTTTAGAAGGAGCAATAATTAAATTTCGAATTTAATTGAATTATTATTATTATTGAATTATTGGATTAATTAAGTAGGACTTGATTAATTATATAATAATTCGAATAAAATAAATATTACTACTAATAATCAGATTGGGTTTTGGAAGCCCAATCAGATTAGGTATAGGCCTAGATATACCTCTCCATATAAATACATTATGATGTATTGTTTTAGGTTAAGTGAAAAATTCATTTTCAGATAGAACCCTAGCAGCTCTGCATATAAGAGAGGCTAGAAACAGAGAGAGAAAGTTTTGAGGGCGTTTTTATTTGGCTAGTAACAACTCCGTGATCGTTGGACGATCGAGCGTTCGTGTGGACTACTTTGGCGACGCAGATCTTGAACAAGGGCTGCGTGGTGGTTACAACAAGGACCTCCATCTTTCCGAATATTATAATCTCAATTAAGGTATGATATCGTTTCTCCATAATCAGCCATGTCTTGTACATGGATCCTAGGGTTAGGGTTTCGGATTTTTATTGTTTTTACGACTGTTTTCGCTGTGTTTGTTGCCCCGAAACCCAACAAATTGCTCCCCTTACTATGGGCATATCGTACTACTTGTAAAGTCACCACTGGAGCAACCCCCTTTCTGTTGGCATATGGGGCAGAGGCAGTGGTTCCAGTGGAGATTACTCACACATCTCCAAGAATCGAAGCTTATGAGCCAGAGACAAATGAAGAAGGCTTGAGGCTAGATTTAGATCTAATTGATGAAGTTAGAGATGAGGCAAATGCCAAGATAGTTGAACATTAGAAACGAGCATCTTTATATTACAACCTAAGGGTTAAAGAGAGATTCTTCCGTCAAGGAGACTTAGTCCTCCGAAAGATTGAGGCGTCCGGAGTTGGACAAAAAGGAAAGTTGGCCCCAAATTGGGAAGGACCATATCGCGTTAAGAACGTATTTGGTCGAGGCTCCTACAAATTGGAAACCCTGGAAGGGATTGAAGTGCCAAGGACTTGGCATGCTGCAAACTTGAAAGTCTATTATGTTTAAGTCCTGATTGGACTCACTATTAGGACAAGTAGAAATAAGGTCGAAGAAACCAATCCAAGTTTTTAAACTTGAGTATTATGTAAGGGTTGAACCCATTTTCAAGTTATGATTATATTCAACAATTTCATATTTTATGTGTATTGAGTGTTGACAAACATTCGAAATATTCAGAAATGAAAGAAAGTCAAGAAATGATAAATTAAGACTTACGAAAGTTAAGTTATGCCCGAAGGCAGATATTACATAAATAAAAAGCCACAAACGGCTACAAAAGAAAAGACTACATAAGCTAGGCTTCTCCTCCCTTGTCGACGGTGTCATCCTCCTCTTCTTCTGAGTTAGAACCAGAACCAGAGCGAGTAGCTGCAGAATCAGCACCGGCTATCTGACCAGGAGGAGAAGAATGCCCTAGATCCAGAATCATGTCGTCCTCCTCCATATCATCCTCTCCGGACAAAGCCACCTCTAAAGGGGTAGGGACATAAGGGCTTGGAAAGTCAGAAAGGATAAGTGATCCAGGCATCTTCTCCAGAACCTCAGCTAAGGCGCCATCCCATCCCTTAGTAAACTGAACTGGGAAGAGGAGCTCGTCATGCTTATCGATTAAGTCCTTGTACTCCTGGGAGTCAAGGTACTCATCGATAAAGTCATCCTTGCCCTTCCTAAGTAAAACTAGCTCAGCTTGGTAGTCAGCCAGCTCCTTCTCCCTCCTAGCTAGAGAGGCCCTCAAAGAACCCACCTCCTCCTGAGACTTCTCAAACTTGCCTTGGTTGGCCTCTGAAGATGAGCGCCAAGCCTTGGCTTGAAATAGATCCCCTTGGAAGTTGGCATTAGCCTGCAAACAAATCACAAGTCAAGATAGAAACTTGAAATATACTAAAACTACAAAGAAAAAAGGGGAGTAAGAACTTACAGCAGCAATAGCTTGAGCGCCTGCATGCTCCACTCCCTCCAAAGTGGAGTTAGAAACAAAGTCCTTGTAGTCACAAGGAGTGAGAGAGTGATAAGACCACTCAGTGGCATGCTTGGACACCCCAACGACTGTGTCCTCCTTCCTGATACCCCAGTTGGGGCGCCAAACAGAGCTCTTGGCTGAGGTAGGAGCCTCAACCTCCTCAACAGTATCCTCGTGAGGCCTTAAAAAGGATGGGACACTTGAAGCTGCCCGGGGATCTTTCACTCCCAAACGAGCCCTCTTCATCCTAGTTGTTTCTCCATCTAGGGGCTCGTTGGACTTATTTATAAAGGCCGCAACTGCAAAAACACAAGGAAAGAAACAGTGGGTATAAGAAAATCTTAGATAAATAAAAGAAAGTTTGGAATGGGAGTTACCCTTGTCCGATACGCTCGAAAGTCCCAGGGACTTAAGCTGAAACTCATCCAGGAGCTCCCAGGCCAATGTAGCATAGTTGTCCTTAGTGAGCTCGGCATAAGCATGAGCCTCCTCATCATTCAGGACAATATCATTGGGGCTACCATCTGAAACCCTGCTGAATGATCTACGGAATAAGGTGCCCCGATCCCCTCCTTCCCAAACCAAATACATGAACTCATTTTTCCATCTCGGGTTGTTATCGCGAATGAATTTTGGGTGGAAAATGGGAGGAGTTGAAGGGCGATGGTTAATATAAACCCAACCCAGGGAAATTGCGGAACTATTCTTAAACTGAAATATTTTCCTAAATAAAGCTAGAGAAAAAGGAAAGTTATTCTTTAAACAAAGTACAATAAAGCACATAATTATTCTCCAGGAATTTGGGGGAAGTTGACAAGGGTTAATCCTAACGTCTACTAAAAGCTTGGGAATGAAGTCATGAAAAGGGAATCTAACCCCTGTAACAATGGCGTCCTTATAAATGCAGAGAGCGTCAGGACGCCAATGGCAAGAACGGTCTCCTGGACCAGCTGGGATAAGCCTATAGGGGGATTTAATCCTATACATTTTGTTATAATCCCTAATCATATCAATTTCATGAAATTTATTACTGCAATCAAAAGAGTCTAGATGCGACACGGAGGGATAATCATCACCACGTTCAACTATCATATCTTGTAAAGACATATGAGAAGAACAAATAGTGATACCTCTCTTAGAAGCTTGATTCATTTTCTGAAGGCGTTGAGCAGCACGATCAGACATCTTCAAATCTTCAAAGAAGAATTCCAGAAAATCTTCAAATCTTCAACGACAATCCCAGAAAATCTTCAAACGATGAAGATTAAACCCAGAAAAATATGAATACGGCTGAAGAAATCTCACCGGAAATCGCCTCACCACGGAGTAACTAGAGAAGCTAGAGAAAAAGCTAAAGAGAAATTTTTAGAAATTTGAAGGTATGAAGTGAAGAGTGAAATGGAAATCTCACTCTTTTATAACCAAAACAGCCGGTCACCCAACCGGTCAAGGGAAGGGCAACCGACTATGGCCAGTCAAGGCCCATAAATCTTTTATTGAACTTCAAAAATCAAGGCCCAATAAAATTTGAGGCCAAGGCAAAATTAAAGCCCAGTAAAATTTGAGGTCGAAAAGACCTTAGATCGAGGTCGTACGATCGAAATCGAAAATACACGAGGAATCGAGATCGAATCCATCGACCTCGCACCCGTTTGAGGTCGAAAAATAATAGATTTGATGTCGAAAAGACCTTAGATCGAGGTCGAAGGCTCGAAGTTGAAAATACACAAGGAATCGAGATCGAATCCATCGACCTCGCACCCATTTAAGGTCGAAAAGTAATGAGATTGAGGTCGAAAAGACCTTAGATTGAGGTCGAACGATCGAAATAAAAAATATATGGGAAATCAAGGTCGAATCCATCGACCACGCACCAAAATGAGATCGAAAATCAATAGATTTGAGGTCGAAAAGACCTTAGATCGAGGTCGAAGTCGAAAACATACGGAGAAACGAGCTCGAATCCTTCGACCTCACGCCAAAATGAGGTCGAAAAAGAATGAACTTGAGGTCGTAGAGTTGAGGTTGAAATAACACGAAAAAATGAGCTCGAATCCTTCGACCTCACACCAGTTGAGGTCGAAAACAAATGGATTCGAGGTCGAAGGCTTGAGGTTGAAAAAGAACTAAGAAACGAGGTCGAACCCTTCGACCTCATACCAGTTTGAGGTCGAAATCCTGGTCGAAAATGACCTAAATCCTGGTCGAAATCTTGGTCGAAAATGACCTAGTTCCTGGTCGAAATCCTGGTCAAAAATGACCTATTTTGAGGTCAAAAATACCCTTAAAATGGAAAATTTTGGGGAAAAATACGCAATAACTTCTACGAAAACCCCGGGAAGATTTTCCCAGAAGTTGGGGGGCAAATGATATGGACAGAAAAGTAATTCTAGAAATATAATTAATGATGCATTAATTATACATAGAATGGTACAAAAATACGGCCCAATAAACAAAGCCCAAGACCCTAATTATTTATTAATTTTGTAATTAATAAATAGGGAAAATACACAGCTCAGGAAAGAAGTCCAAAATATGGTAAATTCATCAAAGAAGGATCCAGAATCCCAATTAAAAAGAAATAATGAGTCATAGCCTTTATCAACAAGGAAAAGACTTCTCCAGCAAGAAATACAATGTTTATCCATTATAAAAAAGGAGACTTATTAGCTAAGACTCCTAAACTTACCCTAAATATGAGGCTCTAGACGCCTATATCAAGGACCTGATCCTTCAATCAGAACTACGTCTTTGGCTTGATTCTTAGCACTGATTGAGATACGTAGGCATCTTATGAGGACCGATTTAGTCACGAAATGCAAGAGTAGCCATTAAAGCTCGAAGCTCTCTTAAATCCCAACAATTAATTTACAAGTACACTTTTTAATCCATAACAATAATGATGCAAATGTACGCACTAAAAAGTTTTTTTATAACGTCTAAAAATATTTAAGAAATTTTTAATTTAGTGATAATACAAATAGTTGAACTTTGAAGTGGTGGTTAATACTTAAAATTTTATTACTATTTAATTTTAGTTTTTTTTTTTACTTTATATGTATTTAGTGTAATGGGAGTCGACTCAAGAAAGTATAAGACAAAATCGGCATATAAAGTTTAGGGGTATTTAAGAAATTTGTAATTTTTGTTATGATACTAATCGTTGAAGTTTGAAGTGGTGGTTAATACTTAAATTTTATTATTGCATATATTTTTAGTATTTTGTGAATACGAATGGTTGAAGAATTAAGTAGTGGTTAATACTTCAATTTATATTACTGTATATGTTTAGTAATTTTTTATATGTACTTAGTGTAACGGGTGTCGGTTCAAGAAAATATGATAAAACATCGGTATAAAAATATGTCAATAGTTTATTTTATTGTTTATGTATGTTACTTTGTAAAATATTGTGCTCATTATTTATGTATACTAGCTTAAAACTCATGCGATGCACGAATTATGTTTAATAGTTGTTGTTTGATTTTTTTTTTCAATATTTTATTAATTACATTTGTTGAAAAATAAATATATGTGTTAAAATATTTAAACTTTTTTTAATTTTTATAACATCAAAATATGTTCTAAAATGAATAATTAAAGATTTGCTCCTGATATTTTTGGAAAATGAGTGATTTTAGTAAGAAAAAATAGAAAAGGTAACATGTTTTAGTTGAAAAAGTTAATTGTCCATGATATTTATGAAAAATGAGGAGATTTCGTTAGAAAAAATAGAAAAAGAATATGTTTTAGTTGAAAAAGGTAATTCATTATAAATAAATTATATTATTTAATAATATTTTTTATAGATAAGTAAGGGTAATTAAGTAAAATCATGAAGTAAAAAAAACAGTAATATACCAACCAAACTTTTAATGTTTCGTCTTTAATATAGTACTACCTTAAACCCCGTGCGATGCACAATTTGTTTTTTATAGTAGTTATTTTATTATTTAAATTATGTTATTTTATTAATTGCATTTGTTTAAAAAAAATAAGTATATATTAGGTAAGGATTTGTCCGTGATATTTTTGGAAAAAGAGGGGTTTTAGTAAGAAAAATAGAAAAAATAACATATTTTAGTTGAAAAAGGTAATCACCCGTGGTATTTTTTGTAAATGGAGGGAATTTTGTTAGGAAAAATATAAAAGTAATGTGTTTTAGCTGAAAAGATAATTAATATTTTATGTTTACTATTTTAAATAATTAAAAACATTTAAAGAGGTTAAAAATAAATAAGTAAGGGTTTGCCTTATTATTTAATGTTATTATTATTTAATACTTTTTTATTAATAAGTAAGGACAATTAAGTAAAATCACGAATTATCAAAAAACACGTACAAAAAAATAAGTATCGTACCGACAAAACTTTTAATGTTTCGTCTTTAATAATACTAGCTTAAAACTCATGCGATGCACAGATTATTTAGTTATTATTTATATTTTAATATTTTATTAATTATATTCGTTAAAAAAATAAGTACGCATGTTGAAATAGGTAAAATTTTTAAATAATTAAAAGCATTAAAATAGATTTTAAAATAAATAGGTAAGGTTGTCCGTGATATTTTTGGAAAAAGAAGGATTTTAGTAAAAAAATATATATATAACATAATTTAGTTGAAAAAATTAATTGATCGTGATATAGTAGGTATGTTAAAATAGGTAAAGTTTTTTAAATAATTAAAAACATTAAAATAGTTTTAAAATAAATAAGTAAGGGTTGTCTGGGATATTTTTGGAAAAGGAGAGGTTTTAGTAAGGAAGAATAGAGAAGGTAACGTGTTTTAGTTGAAAAAGGTAATTGACCGTGATATTTTTGAAAAAAAAGATTTTGTTAGGAAAATAGAAAAAGTAGCTGAAAGATGTAATTGGTTATAAATAAGAATATTTTTTAGTTGAAAAGGGTAATTGTCCGTGATATTATTGAAAAAGGAGGGTATTTTGTTAGAAAAATAGAAAATAAGTAAAGGTTGTCCGTGATTTTTTTTGGAAAAGAAAAGGTTTTAGTAAAGAAAAATAGAAAAGATAAACCAGTGTGATGCACAGATTGTTTTTAATATTTGTTATATAATTATTTACGTTATAATATTTTATTAATTGCATTTGTCAAAAAAATAAATAACCATGTTAAAATATCTATATTTTTTAAAAAAGTAAAAACATTAAAATAGGTTTTAATTAAGGGTTACCCGTGATATTTTTGGAAAATGGGGGATTTTATTAAGTTAAAATAGAAAATGTAAAATGTTTTTGTTAAAAAAGGTAATTGCCCGTGATATTTTTGGAAAATAAAGTGATTTTGTTAGAAAAAATTGAAAAGATAATGTGTTTTAAGTGAAAAATGTAACTGGTTATAAATATGTCTTATTATTTAATAATTTTTTGTTATAGATAAGTAAAGGTAATTAAGTAAAATCACAAAGTACCAAAAAACAGGTACTAACAAATAGGTACCGTACCGATCATACTTTTAATGTTTCGTCTATTAAAATATAGTATAGATATATAGTATAGATATATAGATATTTTATACATTTTTTTCTTGATTTGTTTTCTTAAATAGTTAATATTTAAAATTTTACAAAAAATGTATAGAGCCGCTGCGAATCGCGGCTTAGTCGACTAGTACTTATATAAAGGAGAAGATGAGGGCGGCGAGGTGGTGGTTCTCAAATCGTTCTGATCTATTTTTCTAATTTTCTCAATTTTTTGACTTATTAATATTAAAGATTCAAAAATATCTCAATTTTAAGATTCTTGCCTTTAAAATCTTTACTAATGGAGGAAACTAAATATATAATTTTAAGATTCTTGTAATATTCTCATAAATTTTTTATTAGAAAATATCTCAATTATCTTTTAAATTTTTACTAATAGAGAAAACTAAATATAAAATTTTAATATTCTTGCCTTTAAAATATTCGATAAATTCTCAATTTTCTTCTTACTATTTTCTAACGCAGAAAACTAAATATACTATATTAATATTCTCCTAAATGTTTTCTACTAATCTAATTTATTTACTAATTTCTTTAATACTGTCTTTCAAGTAAGAATACTAAATATGTTATATTAATATTTCCCTAAACTTTCTCTTTAAGTCCAATTTATATACTAATTCCTTACCACTATCTTCTAATGGAGAAAACTAAGTATAATATATTAATATTCTCCTTAACTTATTCTACGAGTTCAATTTAATATACTAATTTCTTATATATATATATATATATATATATATATATATATATATATATATATATATATATATATTAAACTATTTATATATATAAGAGAGCGGCTTATTAGGAGTGAACATATTTAACAAAAGGGTATTCAAATGGGAGGAATGTATAATATTCTAGAATTTAATATTGATATTGTATTATGTATTTTAAAATAAGAATTAAATTTTGAGAAAGATCAAATTAGTGATAAATATAATAATATTTGAGATGATATCAAAAGAATGAAAATCTTAAACGATTATCTTTTTCTATACTTATTTAGAATTTCACTAAGACGGAAAGAAAAATCTCAAAGAAACCGTAGAGTTATGATGTTATATTAGAAATATAATTGTTTAATTTATTGAAAACATGCAATATTTTGTAATATATTTATTTTAAAAATTGTAAAATATTATAAGACCGCTGCGAAGCGCGACTTAGTAAACTAGTACTTATATAAAGGAGAAGACGGGGGGCGGTGAGGTGGTGGCTCTGAAATCGCTTTGATATATTTTTTTAATTTTCTCAAAATTTTGAATTAATAATACCAAAGATTAGAAAAAAAATTCAATTGCCTTTTAAATATTTACTAATGGAGGAAACTAAATATACAATTTCAATATTCTTGAATTTAAAATCTCTACTAATGGAGGAAAGTAAATATAATATACTTAAATTTAAAATTTATACTAATGGAGGAAAATAAATATACAATAGATATTTACTAACGGAAGAGACTAAATATTACTAATGGAGGAAACTAAATATTCAATTATAATATTTTTCCCTTCAAAATATCTAAAATAGAAAAATAGTGTATTACCTTACATTATTTTGAACTTTCCTTTATCATTATCTAAATATTCTCATAATATTTTTTTCAAATGAAATTACCATCTTAACATTCTGCTCTCCTAAACTTTTTTTTTATGTAAAATAATAGAAAATACAAGAACGTTTTGGTAAATAAGAAGTTAAGAAATTAGATCGGTCTTGCATAAGAAATTAAGTAATTACTTGGTAAATGTTGTGGAATAAAAACTGAGCTTGCGAATTTAATGCTAGGGTTAGAGAGCTTCGAGCTTTAATGGCTGCACTTGTGTTTCGAGACTAAATCGGTCCTCACAAGATGCCTGCGTATCTCAATTCGTTATTGAGAATCAAGCCAAGACGTAGTTCTGATTGTAGGATCAGGGACCTTATATAGGCGTCTGGAGCCTAGTATTTATGGTATGTTTGGGAGTCTTAGCGAATAAGTCTCCTTTTTGATATTGGATAAACGTTGTATTTCTTGCAGGATAAGTCTTTTCCTTGTTGATAAAGGCTATGACTCATTAATTGCCTTTAATTGGGATTCTGGATCCTTCTTTGACCAATTTGCCATAATTTGGACTCTTTTTATGAGCTGTATATTTTCCCTATTCATTAATTCCGAAATTAATGAATAATCAGGGTTTCGGGCCTTGAATATTGGGCCGTGTTCTTGGACCAATTCGGGTCTAATTAATATGTCATTAATTGCATTTTTAGGGTTATTTTTAGCCCATATCATTTGCCCCCCAATTTCTAGGAAAACTTTTCAAGCTTTCGTAGAAATTATATTGACCTTTTTCGAGATTCGGGGTCTTTTTTATCCTTTACCTAGGACTTCATTCACACTAGTGTTTCACAAATATCGCCTTATTGCAAAGTGTGGAGCGACCTACACATTTACGACGATTGTTGCCTTATTCGAGGCTAATTTGACATTTATATGAATTATTCCTAATATTTTAGGAATTTTCGTGTACCCACAGGTATTTTTAACATTTATTCCTAATATTTTAGGAATTTTCGTGTACCCACAGGTATTTTTAATATTTATTCCTAATATTTTAGGAATTTTCGTGTACCCACAGGTATTTTTAACATTTATTCCTAATATTTTAGGAATTTTCGTCCAGAAATTAAGCCAATTTCGACCAGGAAGTCAAGTCAATTTCGACCTGAACTGGAATGAGGTCGATCAGTTCGACCAGGAAATTTAGGTATTTTTCGACCTCAAATTTTCGACCTCATTTCTTTGCATTTTCGAGCAGGAATTTTCGACCTCGTTTCTTTGCATTTTCGAGCAGGAATTATAGCTTAATTTCGATCTCATTCCCAGTATTCATTTTCGACTAGGAAGTGGAGTGAGGTCGAATGGTTCGACCAGGAATTTTCGACCAGGAATCCAGTCTATTTTGACCAGGATTCTCCAGGCTATTTTCGACCAGGAAGGGGGACAAGGTCGAACATGTCGATCAGGAATTACAGTGTATTTTCGAGCTCAAAGTTTCGACCTCAACCTCGTGTAATTTCGACCAGAAACTTTATTCAGTTTTTCGACCTCAAACTGTCTTCAGATCGAACATGTCGAACTCATTTTTTAGTTCGTTTTCGAACAGGTTTGTTCGACCAGGATGCGGTGTAAATTCGAGCAGGAATCCTGGTCGAAATCGACCAGGAAAGGAATCCTTGTATTCTGATACATGATTTTGCAAAATTTTCCGCCATCGGGGGACGCGCTGCCCCCCCGAACCTCCCCAGCGACCTCACCGGGTTAGGGCTTTGTTTTAATTTGTGCTTTCTCGACCTTGGTCGTTCGATCTCAAACCCAGTCTCCTTCGACCTCATTTTTGAGGTGTTTTAGACCTCAATTTTGAGGTATTTTAGACCTCAATTTTGAGGTATTTTAGACCTCAATTTGGTCCCAGGTCGAGCAATTTGACCTCATTTTTCCGTGTTTTTTCGACCTCGGTCTTTCGACTTCAGTGTAGAGTTTCTTCGACCTCGGTTGGCTCCAACAACGCCAAACGTGGCTTATAGATACAAGAACTAACTTGAGTTCTAACACCTTAGACCTCATTTGAGGTTTCAACAACGCCAAACGTGGCTTATAGATACAAGAACTAACTTGAGTTCTGACACCTTAGACCTCATTTGAGGTTTCAACAACGCCAAACGTGGCTTAGAGATACAAGAACTAACTTGAGTTCTGACACCTTAGACCTCATTTGAGGTTTCAATAACGCCAGACGTGGCTTAGAGATACAAGAACTAACTTGAGTTCTAACACCTTAGACCTCATTTGAGGTTTCAACAACGCCAGACGTGGCTTAGAGATACAAGAACTAACTTGAGTTCTAACACCTTAGACCTCATTTGAGGTTTCAACAACGCCAGACGTGGCTTAGAGATACAAGAACTAACTTGAGTTCTGACACCTTAGACCTCATTTGAGGTTTCAATAACGCCAGACGTGGCTTAGAGATACAAGAACTAACTTGAGTTCTAACACCTTAGACCTCATTTGAGGTTTCAACAACGCCAAACGTGGCTTATAGGTAGAGGACCTGATTTTGAGGTTCAACATCTTAATTTTCACATCGAGAGGTCTTCATGAACGAAGACAGACATAATGTTTCACTTGTTTCTTTAATTTGAGCTTCCAGTATATCGAATCGAAGCTCGTTCTGAGCTCTACTTCCTCGAATTTTCAGGGGTTTCAACCCTTATAGTAACCTTCTTCCAATATGCCTCTTTAGGCTTTTAGTTGAGCTTGTAACATACTTTTTGATCCTTCGGGATCTTCTATCCATGCATGTTATTTATGCATATTATATTTCTTCGTTCTTGCATTCACTTATATTTATTTGGCTTCTCTTTTGTAAGGCAATTCCTAGTACTTGGCCTCTTGAATGGGCTGGCACTTTGATCAAGTGTTATTGGTACAACTTGTTCTTTAGTAGAACAATAAGGAAATACTCAAACAAAGATAAGTAATAAAATAGTGAATGAGAACTTGAAATATTTCCTTTGAAAAAGAGGGTTCGACCCTTACATAGTGCTTTACTTCCTACTAAGAGCTTAAGAGCTCATAATGGTTTCGTCGACCTTATTGCCACTTGTACTATTAGTGGATCCCTTAAGGAAACACTTAAACATAATAAACTTTTTAAATTTGAGGCATGCCAAGTTTTTGGCACCTCAGTCCCTTCAAGGGTTCAGGCAACAATGCTCCAATGTGAGTGACTTTGTCTGGTTCTCCATTGTTTCTCGAATCCATAACCTTGATTGGGAGAACCTGCCCCCCGACTCCATCAGGCCTTAACGCGGCTACATAGCAACTCCTAGCCATCTTTTGATCTCCTTGTTCTTCACCAACCCCATTCCTTGTTGGGAACTTGATTTTCAAATGGTAAGTTGAGGCAACAGCCTTGAATGCATGAAGGCCTGTCCTACCAAGGATTGCATTATAAGTCGAGGTTGCCTTTATCACCACGAAGTTCAGCATTTGAGTTGCTGTTTGTGAACCTTGCCCTATTGTCATAGGGAGCTGAATAGTTCCCTCTACTTTGGATTCAACCCCATTGAACCCATATATGGGCATGTTTGAAGGAGTCAGTTGTGAATCGGTATATCCCATCTTGATGAAGGCGTCATGGAACAGGATGTCCACGGAAGCTCCATTATCTACTAGAACCCTCTTAGTTTTAGAGTTGCCTATTACAGGTATAATGACCAACGGGTCGTCATGGGGGAATTTTACCCCTTCAAGATCAGAATCATCAAAGCTAATAGCCACTTCTGTCTTGGCACGTTTCGGTGCTTCTCCTACAACAGTCATTACCTCTCGGGCATAAGCTTTCCTTGAGTTTCGGGAGGACCCAGCAGCAGTCGATCCTCCAAATATCATGTTGATGACAGGCCCTCGGGGCTTAGGAGTACGATCTTGGTCGTTGTCCCTCCTATCATAGTCTTTCCTTTCATAGTTTCCTTGTTGATATCCTCGATTCCCATCCTTAGTGAACTTATCGAGTTTTCCTCTTCGGATTAAGAACTCGATCTCATCTTTCAGTTGTCTACAATCGTCAGTGTCATGACCAACTTCTTTATGGAAACGGCAGAATTGATTCTTGTTCCGTTTCTCCAAGTCGGATCTTAGCGGCTTTGGCCATCGAAGATCTTCCTCCTTCTCAATTTCCATCAGAATTTGACTTCTTGAGGTGTTCAACCTTGCATACTCATTGAACCTGGGTCCGAAGTTGTTCCTTTTAGGTGGAGAGTCAGAATCTTTCGCTGTCCTGGGATATTTGTCCCTAGCGTCATACTCTTGAGTCTCCTTTCTCTTTTTTCCGTTTTCACTTCCCTCAACAGTGGGTTCATACTTTCTCATGCTTTCTTCAGCCTTGATATACTTTCCGGCTCTATCTTGGAGCTTCAGCATGCTCTCGGGTGGATGTTTAGCTAACGACCTTTTGAAGTGGTCATCAGTGGTTCCTTGTTGCAGGGCTATCATAGCCACTCTGTCCTCTAAGTCCGGGACTTTTAAAGCCTCTCGAGTGAATCGATTGATGTAGTCCCTTAGGGCTTCATTCTGTCCTTGCCGGATTGCCATGAGTGATGCAGAACTTTTCTCATGCACCCTTCCACTAATGAATTGATTGATAAAAGCTTTGCTTAGTTCTTTGAAAGACCCAATTGAGTTGGGAGGAAGACGGCTATACCAGCGTTGGGCCATGCCTGCCAAGGTTTGTGGAAACGCCCTACACTTGACCGCATCGTTGGTTGGCTGCAAAAGCAGTGCATTGGAGAAGGTTCTTACGTGATTTGCGGGATCTCCCGTTCCATCATAAGCCTTGATTGTTGGCATCTTGAATTTTCTGGATATGGTGGTTTTCATGATGTCTTGAGTGAATGGTGGTGTAGGATCATCAGGATCTCCTAGGGGCAACAGAATACTAGGATCACCCCTTGGGGCTTCGGCCCTCCTGGTTCTCCTTGGTGGTGGATCCAAATTGATAATTGGGATTCCTTCAGCTTGACTTTTTGCTCTTGCGGCCTCTTGTTCTGCCAATACTTTCTTAAGCCTTGCGACTTCTGCCTCATGGGCCGCAAGCTTGTCCTTAGTAGTTTGGGGTTGATCTCGGTTGGTTTGCGAAGATCGTTTCCTTCTAGGAGCGACATCGTCCCCAGTTGTATAACCCTCATCCTCGGTGTAGGGCCCAGAAAAATCGTCTCGAAACATCTGACGAGTTTGGGTTTCACGGTTTTGGGGTTCCAAACCTGGTACGTAAGGGGGCACATAAGCCTCATGGTAGATTGGATTCATTCCACTACCACCCGCTGTAGGGCGAGGGGGCATGCCATAGCCGGGCATCCCCAAAGTCTGATTTGCGTAGTGAGGGAGATCAGTAGTGTGGAGTTGAAGACTGCGAGGTGCGTTCATAAGCAGTGTAGAGGTTGTAATTGGTTGCTGGTGAACGGTTTCTTGTGGATTAGATCCATGAATAACCATTTGTAGGGGATTCGTCCCTTCAACAGTAATTGGGACCTCTTGTCCTTGAGTGTCGGTAGGGATATTTGTTCTTTCAGTGCCAGTAGTTGGCGGTGGTTGGCTTCCATGAGTATCAGCCCCGGAGGTGATAGGGAGGCCTTCAGAAGTATCAGAATCTCTGGTTGTTCTTCGCGTGTTTGCCATGGTTGATGTTGTCTTCCCACAGACGGCGCCAAATGTTGTGGAATAAAAACTGAGCTTGCGAATTTAATGCTAGGGTTAGAGAGCTTCGAGCTTTAATGGCTGCACTTGTGTTTCGAGACTAAATCGGTCCTCACAAGATGCCTACGTATCTCAATTCGTTATTGAGAATCAAGCCAAGACGTAGTTCTGATTGTAGGATCAGGGACCTTATATAGGCGTCTGGAGCCTAGTATTTATGGTATGTTTGGGAGTCTTAGCGAATAAGTCTCCTTTTTGATATTGGATAAACGTTGTATTTCTTGCAGGATAAGTCTTTTCCTTGTTGATAAAGGCTATGACTCATTAATTGCCTTTAATTGGGATTCTGGATCCTTCTTTGACCAATTTGCCATAATTTGGACTCTTTTTATGAGCTGTATATTTTCCCTATTCATTAATTCCGAAATTAATGAATAATCAGGGTTTCGGGCCTTGAATATTGGGCCGTGTTCTTGGACCAATTCGGGTCTAATTAATATGTCATTAATTGCATTTTTAGGGTTATTTTTAGCCCATATCAGTAAATAATTAATTACCTTTAATACTTTCATACAAACGGCTAATGTAGTATAAATATACACCTAAACTCTGTTAATTGTCTACTGCAATTTTTGTTGTCAACATTGTTCTTCTTTACTTTTTGTTTGTTCATGTTAAAAGTGTGTATATCATTACATGAGCATGAGACTTTTTCATTTATGTTATTTATCTTATTACGTTTATTTGTATTATAATGCAGGATCATATTAAAATCTTTGACAAGACAAGTTATTTGTTATTAGTGTTGATTGAGTGAAGACATGGATTAATAAGGAGAGGGATTCATCAGTTAATTAGTTAAAATAATAAGCCAAGTAAGGTGATGTTCATGTACATTTAGTTGTAAATTGATTTATATGTTTATGTGTTCACGTTATTAGTTTTGAATTTATAATTAAAAGTTGATACACCAACGCTGATTACAATTTTATTTAGTGTGTGTATTTTTAACAAAATTCAATAAGTGGGTGTATTTATAACAAAAATCATACATGAATAAATTTATTGAATATTTGTGTGAAACATTGAGAAAAGATAATTAATTTTTATTTTTTTGAAAAAGGAAGAGGTTGTTGTTGTTTTTGTTGTTATTTGTTTTGACAAAAAGAGATCATTATTAATAAAAAATTCTCCCGGCAACAAAAAAGATGTTTGTTCATATTTTTTGATTTTTTTCTTGCTGAGAGTAGATTTGGAGGTAGTGAAGATTTTGATAGCTCTGAAGGTATAACTATAGTTTTTGATTGAACGATCTAGAACTTTATATATATATAATTAAAAACAAAACTTTATATAGAATTTAAAACAAAACTTAATTTGATATTAAAAACATATTTTGTAGAATATTTTTTGAAAATTTTTAAAGAAATTACTATAAAGTTGCTACGAAGCGCGGCTTAGTAAACTAGTTTGTTAATAATTAAATTTGACAAAACATAATTATTTATTTTGTCCGATAATTTGATCCAAACTTATTAAATTTTAATTTGATATTCTAATAATTAAGTCCACAAAAAATAAATACTAACTTTTTGAATATAAAATATTCAATTATGAATTTTACAATTATTAAATTTTAATTTCTTTGTAAATTTAATGTTAAATATATTTTAGATTTTGTTAAAGTAAAAGATCAAATTAAGAATTTTACAAAGACAAAAAGAATTAAATCATAATTTCTTTTTAAATTTTAATATTAAATATTTTTTAGATTCTATTATTAAATTATAATTTCGTTGATTTCGAAAACAGGCATTCTCTTCTCCCAATAAGATCATCATCAAAATTCTGTATATGTGTTACGTGTACGCTTCTTTTGGCATGCCCAAGTCCTTCATCCGACCTTTTTAATGAGTGGCTCTTTTCCACCACTAATTTTAATCTTCTTCTCGTTATTAGAATTCACAGCTTTCTTGTTTAAATTCACAAACACATAAGCAAACTTCTCAAAATTTTCCGGACAACAGTATATGACATGTTTTCTCCTAAAACTTTAGACTTCCAAACCAAAGTTATCAATTCATGTTCATCAGAGGGGTTGGATCGATAAAAATCACCTATGAGAGCTGATCTTAGAGAGAAATGTTAATAAAAGAGATCACAGAGAGATTGGTTAATGATCAAGATGATGTGAGAGAGAATGGTTAATGATAGAGATAAGATAAGAGGGAGAGAGTAGGGTTAATGATCAAGATGATGAGAGAGGAAAGAGAGAGCAGTTTAATGATCAAGACATGAGAGAGTGGATTTTGTTTCTTAAACGCGAATTATATATAGACTTACGCGATAATTCGGATTTCACTATCCGAATTGTTACAACCCGGAAAAACTATCTAATTTATTACCGATCCTTAGTTGGTTGTTCTTTCATTTGAATTTTGTGTATCTAAAAGATAAAATTTAGATTTTAACAAATATTAAGTTGACGATTTTATATTTTGATGATTTTACGGCACTTATTAATTTGATCATACAATTTGGTCATACGGGACTGAATACCAAAGTTTTAGACAAAATCTCATTTACGCTTGTTATATATAAGGACTAGCCTATAACACGTGCTATGCACGGATTGTTTAATAGTTGTTAATTTATTCTTTGTGTATAATAATTTTATTATTAGTTGGATATTAAATGAATTTGTTAAAAAACTAAGTAGGTCTCTAAATATATTTTTATTAAAATTTATTATTATAATAATAAGACATGTTACAAATAATAAATAACCTTTCAAAATATATAGGACTATTTAAATATATTGTGATTATTAATTATGATATATTATACTAATTAAAAATAATATACTTTGATAGTATGTGATTTGTAAAAGATCAATTCATAAACTAAAAACAAGTCCAAGTCCTGAACAAGGCCTGCAAGGTCCACAAAGCTTGCAAGGTCCACATTGCCTGCAAGGTTCACAATGCCTGCAAGGTCCACATTGCCTGCAAGGTCCACAATGACTGCAAGGTCCGCATTGCCTGCAAGGTTCACAATGCCTGCAAGGTCCGCAAAGCCTGCAAGGTCCACATTGCCTACAAGGTCCACATTGCCTACAAGGTTCAACAATGTCTGCAAGGTCCACATTGCCTATAAGGTTCACAATGTCTGCAAGGTCCAACAATGTCTACAAGGTCCATATTTCCTGGAAGATTGATAAATCCCACAAAGGTACGTGCAAGGTTCACAATGTCTACAAGGTCCAACAATGCATGCAAGGTTCACATTGCCTGCAAGGTCCAATAAGGCAAGCAAGGTCTGCATTGCCTGCAAAATCCACATTGCATGCAAGCTTTACAAAGCCCACAAGGGTTGGACATGACATGTTGTACAATGGGCAAGGTATGTGCAAGACAAAGCCAACCTCTAACAAGCTCAAGTTATAAACAAAACCATCAATGTCCACAATGCCTACAAGGTCCGCAAAGCCTGCAAGGTCCACCAAGATCACAAGGATTGGACATGGCACGTAGCACAACAGACAAGTACACACAAGACAAAGCTAACAAGGACAAGGCACTAACACCCACAACAAAGTTGGCACAAGTACATGGTCTCAGGACAAAATGCAAAAGGTTGACATTAACCCCCGACCAAGATCCTAATTTGTAGCCCATGTCCCCCACGTGGACACTTAGACATGTGCATCGCACATGACATGAGCCTATATATACCCCCTAGTCACTTCAATGCAGGGGGTTCACAACATTCATTACACTCACACCACATTCAAATTCTGATAGGTTTTGTTCTACCTTCTCTCTACTTTCTCTCTCTAGAAATTAATACACTTTATATACTTGTATTATGTTTTCCGTCCACCGAATACTTATTCTCACGCCGGAGATGCTTACGGGGACATAACCTCCCGCGGGCATTTCCGTTTCAGGGAGCTTGGAGACGGTTTCGGCGATGTTCAGACGAGACTAGCCTTGCTCGACAAAGCCCAACAAGCATGAAGAGTCAAACAAGCTCAACAAAGTTCGACAAGCTCGACAAGCATGACGAGTCAAACAAGCTCAACAAAGCCCGACAAGCTCGACAAGTCCAACAAGATCTGACAAGCCAAACAAGCCCGACAAGCCAAACAAGCATCTATTCCAGCATAACATCAAGGAAGTAGAGCCCGACGGTAGAACGACTTATCAAATACAAATGTTATAACGGAAGCAAGAAAGATTATAATATACGTACAGAAAGAACA
This sequence comes from Heracleum sosnowskyi, assembly GCA_030848705.1. NCBI lineage: Eukaryota > Viridiplantae > Streptophyta > Magnoliopsida > Apiales > Apiaceae > Heracleum > Heracleum sosnowskyi. The sequence continues at coordinate 48,852,869 of CM061243.1, read as the reverse complement.
CAGATAGGTAGAAGAGAAAAGTTTTATTGATTTTGAGAATACAGCGAGACCTCTGAAGTCCCAGCATTTGTAGCATTATTGATTCAAGACATATTCTAACAATCAGGTTTTTCAATAAATCTTTTATGATATAATAATTGAAACTAAAAGTGTAATGTTTTTCGAATTTTTGCAATTTAAATTTAAAAATCATTCTTAAAAAAAATGTTTGATATTTTTTGATTTAGTTTGATATGACTTATAAATTAGTATATGTTCTCAGATATTTGGGTATGAGCGAGAATCAAACCAAGAATATGAGACGATCTGAGACAAATTCTTACCACTTGAGCATCATCCTCAAAATTAACAATTTAGTGTTATTTAAGTTGTAGTTGATTTAGTACAATTTAATAATTTTTTATCAAAAATCGACACATCTATTCTATTATCTATCTATTCTATTATATTATTAATAGCTCAACATGGGGCATAAAGCATAAATTAATGAGATATTTTATTCAATATAAATTGGTGAGACATTTTAATGCACTTGAAATTTCTAAATAACCCTTGTATTTGTTATTTTTTAAAAAAATAGTTGTTGAAGGGAATTGAACCCATGTCTATGCAATAATTCGCACATCTTCCTACCACTATGCCACTCAATCTTATGAGTTATAAATCACACACATCATATGTGTCTGTGTGTCGAGTGAGGAAAGGAAAATTTGGTATATATTATTATATATCTATTTTATTATAGTTCAACAAGGGGAAATAATTCATGAGACATTTCATTTCAGTCTAAATTGGTCATACATCTTATTCAATTTAAAATATCTAAATTTTCCTTGTGTTTACTCTTTTTTTTTAAAAAAAACTTGTTAAAAGGTATTGAACCTGGGTCTATACACTAATTTGCACATCTTGCTACCACCATACTATTCAGTCATATGTGTTCTACATCACACACATATTATATGTGTGTGTGTGTCGTGTGAGTAAAAATATTTCGGTATCTATTATTATATCTATCTATTTTATTATTATAATAGCACACACAAATCTTTTAATTGGTGAGACAATTTAATCATGAGACATTTTGTTCGTGATTTAAAATGACTAATTTGCCCATGTGTTTATTATTTACTTAAAAAAATGTTATTCTAGAAATTGAACTTGGGTTTATCTATTAACTTAAAGATCTTTATATCATTAGACCATGAAATCACATATTTTTTTAACCTTACAAAAAATATAAGTGTGTCATTTGATAAGAGACATTCTATTTAACTTCAAAATATATGAAAATAATTATATAGCTAAATTGAACTTAGGTTATAATCTTTAACTTGTACACTTTCCTACCACTTGAGCTCAAAGGCACATATGTTGTGATTCATACACATATATGTGTGTAAGGAGCGAACCTACATTGAGACTAGACGTGGCCTTGACCACCCCCAACTTTCCAGGATTGTAAGTAGTTTCTTTTATGTAGTGTCAACGACGACGAGAATCAAGGTCACAAAATAGAATGAAAAAGCCACTTTGGTCACCCCCATTTAAGTATAGATGTAAAAATATTCAAAAAGCGAAGAGAATTCAACTATGATTTTAAGACAAAGGGTGATTCATAGTATAAGAGGTAGTAAAGATAACCGTGAATATACAATACATAACCCGAGTATATAGGATATTAAATTAAAATATTTGAAAGGCATATGTTATAGCCTATTTGTAATTCGAGGATTCTACTCAACTTAAACCAGAATGTAATAAGTAAATATTAGGTTAAAGGTCACAGGAATCTCAGAGAGTTTTATATGTCAAAAGAATGGAGTATTAAAGTCATCTACAGACTTGAAGTTATTCTACATTGAAAGAAGTTCAATTTATTGTTCAAGCCTCAGTGAAGTATTCAAGGAAGTGGAACTATTTAAAAGTGACAGAGATTTCAGAAGTGTGACGAGAAAAAGTACAGGTTACAGTCCTTTGTTTAAATAGAAGGAGAAAAGAATCACAGCTTAAAGTCAAGGATGAAGAACAACCATTAAAGTTAGTCGCTCATGAACCAGACAGTACACGGAGTGTCAACGTTAGTCAGTGGAAGTTCGTCATCAATTTTAGTAGTTCTAAGAATTAGTTTTAATTCTCTTTTAATATTATTCTATAAGATAATTAATTTAATCTATGAATTAATTCTTTCATAATTAATTCATATATTAAATTAATCAATCTAGATCTTAAGTAATTTAATATATTAAATTCTTTGTTTAAACCCTATTTTGAAGATGATATTATTTTTGAAAACCATACGGGTTAATCGTCTTCTGAAGGTCTTTCAGGGTGATTTTGTTTGTGAAGGGTTTCGGGCATGAAAACGCAACGGAAAAACGCATAAAAACAGAAAAATAACGAAACCCTCCGCAGGAACCATGCAAACGCGATATTTAATTTGTGAACAGAATTGTTTACCTTTTAAGAAGCTTTACGATTTGGTTGACAGATGGAGGTCATTTGCTATGGTCACCACGTATCCCGCCTTGCGATATACGTCTCTAATCAGTCCACACGAACGCCCGATCGTCCAACGATCACCGGAGTTTGTTAGGTCCTGATATGTTTGTAGAAGGGGGGTTGAATACAAACAGTACCGTTTAATCGAATTTGTATTGTTGAATTTAACAAATACAATACCAAATTTCATGCGGAATAAAATGAAACAAGATTCAAGTTAAATAAAACTCTATTGAACTTGAAGGGTGTTACAAATCAGTGTACAGATTACAAGATTCTTGTTAAAACAAATCTAGAATAAATTCGACATGAATTTATCTATATTTGTAATAAAAGGATCGAATACTAAAAAGTAGTTCGATAGAAATTCTAGGGATTATGATCCGCTAGATTGTCAAAGCAGTACAAGTAATTGAATTCTAGTTGATTAGATATAACTTTGATGGCTATAATTTATTACAAGAATTAATTTGAGCTTTGCAGTTGGCTTGCGTTAATGGCAGATGACTTTAATCTTCATTCTCTTGACAGATATAATCTTCTGAGATTCTTGTGACATTTGATTTTTATTATTTACTTATTACATCTTAATTAAAGTTGAGTAGAATCCTCGGTGTTTACAAATAGGCCTAGACATATGCCTTTCAATCTCCCCCTATTTGTTTGTTAGACAATAACAACCAAATACTCTAGAGGATAACTCAACTAAAACAAGAAAAGATAAGACTTTTAAGAGCCAAGCAAATAATAAAAAGTTCTGGATTAAATATAACAATTTCCAGATTCAAACAGTAAAGATAAATACAAGATAGATGTTCCTCTAGTCTGAACAAATGATACATATTCCTATCTTGATTTACCTAGCTCTAAACATATAACATTTAAAAATTGAGCTAACTACATCATGCCTTAATATCTAATCTCCCCTTCTTCAGCATCTTGCAATGTGGTTAGGAGGTCTTTGTCAAGGACACGATCACTTTCAGAAACCACACCACTTGGCATTACTGGTTGAGTGGTGATCTTCTTCAATCTATTCTTCATCTGAGCATACCTTGGAATTTTCTCCGTGCAGTAGTCTGAAATCATATCAGCAACTTCAGACTTCTCTACAGAAGCAAACCCAGAAGTTCTAAGAAGATTCTCCAACTTCACCAGGTGCATAGCAGTCTGTAGCTTCAAAGAATCAGGATCCAGCCTTACCGTCTCCAAAGTTGTACCTCGGTAGATTTTGACTTCATAAGGAAAGTGTACAACTTGAGGGCTGGCCTTCATAGCAGAGTCTCTCAGCTGGTCATAAAGAAGCTCGTTCAAGCAAGAAGATATCTTTACCTTACTCATTAGAATCCACAATTCAGAGAGAGATCTTCTTTGGAGTAGTTCAAGAGAGACGGTGAATGATCCTTCAAGAGCACTTGAGACATAAATGTACAGTTCTTGCCTCACTTGATCAAATGCAGACGTAATCCTTAGAATATCTTCCTTCAATGCCTTCATGTATAATGAATTGTCTGGATTAACAGTTCTGATCTTCTCAAGCAACTTCAGAAAAGTAGCATCATTGTTTGTGCCTCTCTGAGGGATATCAAACATCTCCCTTGCTTTATCCCAATTGCTTCCTTGCTTCATCCTCACATCCAATCTCCTTTCTTTGACATGAATACTATGAAGACGTTGTTTGTCTTCATGTTCAGCCTTTTGAATCTTTAGCTTCTGAGATATGATGTCGGAGACCTTAGCATTTTCACCCTCCTTTGTCCTTAGCTCTGCTTGTTGTTTCTTCAACTCCTTCTGAAACAAAGGGTCAGGAGTGTATAGATCAGTTTCATCTTCCCAATCCTCAAAGTTGGCCGCCTCTTCAACCTCCTCCTCACCAAAAGCTTCTTCAGGTATGGTCTTCCCAAGATCACCAGATGTGTCAAATTGGAAGTCATCCTGTTCACCATGGTAGTAGTAGGCATCATCATCAAAAGCAGACTCCTCTATTGATTGTTTACCCTTTCCCTTATCTTTTCCAGAAGCTCCTCCAGCTTCTCTTTCTTCTCCTTTCTTCTCCCCCTTAGTTGAGGAATCCTCTACAGTTTGAGCTTTACAAGCTCCAGGATTCACCTCAGATGTTCCCCTTATATCTCCTCCTTCTCTCCTTTCTTCCCTATCTCCTCCTTGATCAGCATCATCATCTCCCTCAAAGAATGTTCTTTGTTCAACTGTAGGTTGATGTGACTTCTTTATCATATAGTACAGATGCTTCATCCCTTCATTCAGATGCTCCATTCCACCTTCAATTTTAGAGAATCTTTGATCATTAAACCATTGATTTTCATCAACAGTTTGCTGAATAAAATCCACTTGAGCAGTAATGGCAGCAAACTGATCAACATTTGACGTTGTAAGATCAGAGACGTCCGAAGCCAAAAGTACTTGAGATTGCTGAACAATATTGATCTTTGGTAGGAGAGTAGTCTTCAAGCTTTCAATATCATCTTTAATCAAACCCAGCTGATTTGTTACAGAGGTGGAAGAAGAAGACCGTTCAACCACTTGTGCTTTAAGAATGTCCTTCTCAGCCTGGGTTTCTTACAGTTGTTTCTGTAGAGCAGCTATCTGAGCTAACAAAGAAGCGGTGTTTGTGTCAGTGTGTGCACTCACTTCAATTTCTCTCAGTGGTGTTTCACTCAACTCACGTGCTTGTGTATCACTCTCTGTTTGATTTTGATCTCTAATCACTAGCTATCTTTCCAAGTTATCAGATTGAGTACCTGCAATAGAAATCACCCTAGCCTCTTCAAGAGAGGTCAGTGGTGGTGCAATGGGAGTTCGCAAATCCCGATCCCTGGTTGAGTCTGTCAAAATATTTGACATTGTATACTGAATTGCTTCAGAGACAGACTCACCAGGTTGCCTTTCACTTTCTCCAGTAAAAACTGCGAGTGAAAAATCCCTTAGGGGAGCCAGAGATGTTCCCTCTGGGAGGGGAGAAAATGATTCTATTAAAAGTGGCAAAGAATCAGATTTTCCCTCTGATGCCTATGAAGGCACTTCTACCGTGACAATGGTAGGCACTGTTTCAGATCCTAAGTGCTCTCCTAACAACGTGTCCTGAGTTTCTTCTATTTGGATGTCTTCTCCCATTGTAAGTAATGGGAGAGTGCTTGACTCATTACAGGTTGCCAGGGCCCGATGGCGAATTTCAATAGATTCATCCTGTTGAGAGGATGTCTCCAGAGACTGTTCAATGGCCATTTCAAAGTCCATATCCTGTTGAGAGGACATGGATGGGCTTACAGATGTCTCTTTATAGGTTTTCCTTTTCTTTAGTGGTGGAGACAGAGCTGTGGGTGCACTCAGTGTTTGTTCACTACTAGACCTTTGTCTTAACATTGAAGCAGATCCAGGTTGAGAGGTTAAAGGATTAGACACTGTGTTTGGCTCTCTGACCTGGGATAGAGATTGTGGTTCTACAACCTCTTGGTCTGTCCTATCAACCACTTGGGCTTCAGAAAAGGTGCCAGATGATCCAGAGATAGGATGTATTACCTGTATTGGCAGTTCCTCTGATGTTCCAGCTGCAATGACTAGTTGTTGATCAGGAACAAAAGGTTCAAAGGTAGGTAGATGAATGAACTAAGCCATGAATGGACTTACAACCACTTGTGTTATGTTCAATTTTTGAGAAGTGTGGAGTCTTTGATAGAACTTACTAGCAGTAATAGGAGAAGGAACAGATACAGCATTTAAAAACAACTCCTTGTGAGCATCAGATAGCACGTGATTGATTAAGATAGTGAGAAATCTAGGATAGAAACACCTGACTTTTTTACCACTATCATGATCAATCTTGGCATTAGATACTCTCCTAACTATAAGACTCCAGATAAGATGACCAATGTTAAGTCTAACATTAAACACAATAGCATAAGCAATGTACTGCAACAAAGATGGAATATTTTGAAAATTGCTTTTAGTACAATTGCTGAAAACCTTAGCTAAAGTATCAAATAAGACATCCCATTCACAGACTAAATTAGCTTTACTGAGTTTGGGCAACTCCAAAGGACCTTGATAATGAATTCTGTTGAAAAACTGAATTAATTCAATATCAGAAGGAGTCCTATCAAAGTTGTCCCTAGGAAGTTGAAAAACTTCACAAAACAAACCCTCAGTAATAGTGTACTGTGTGTGCTCAACTGTGAAAGATATAGAATTCAAATCATCAGAAAATACAGCACAAGAACACAATAATCTCAGTGGTTCAATATTTAAATCAGCAGATAAACATATAGCACGACTAACACAACACTGCGAATTTAAAAACTGAATCCAAGGTCGAAAACGATCAACCGGGCATTTCAAAGGATCAAAATACCCAATGTAATTGTTTTTAACAACCTCAAAATTCTGAGCCATAATTTACTAAGTAAAAATTAACACAGAAAAACAAAAACTCAAATAATTATGAATAATTCGAATTTAAGGATTTTAAGATTAATTAAAAAATAATTAAAAAATCCAAATTTTCAAAGTTCTCCAAAAATTATCAAATTTCAGTATGTTAATCCTTGACACAAACCACACACACTACTATTTTTAGAACTCAAAAACGCTCTCTAAATCACTAAAAACGAAGAGAAAAACCCTAGAAATTCAAAAACTCAAAAACTTAAAACTTGATGAAACTTTGATTTTAAGATCTTGAATTAAAGGTCTTGAATAGATCTGTTCAATGATGGTTTTAGATTTTAAAAAGAGCAAGAAACGAATCTGGAAATCGAAAAAGAGTTGGACAGTAGTTCGTTTCTATTAGAGTAAAAGAGAGAGAATGTAAAAGTCAGTTAAGTTAATACTTGAACTGTAAGGACTCGGTAAACTGTAAAAACAACAAAATATATATATATATATATATATACACGCTATAGTACTATGGTAAAAAGACAAAAGACACTGGTAGTACTATGGTTTAAAAAAAACGCGGTAGTACTATGAGAATTAAACAGAAAATAAAAATAAAAAATAATAAACAAAAAAACTAGTAGTACTATCCAAAAAGCACGGTAGTACTATGAATAGCTAAAAAGACTAAGTAGTACTAAGAATTAAAGAAAAACAAAAATAAAAATAAAATAAAAGAAACTGCTGGTAGTACAAAGGAAAATGAACCAGTAGTACTATCACGGGATAGTACTACCGATAGTACTACTAGTTCAAAACTAGTAATAATAACGAAAAACAGAAAAATAAAAGGAAAACAGTTTTAACTAAAAAGAAAATGCTGAAAAATAAATAAACTTTACAGAATATGAATAAAAATGCATAAAAAATAGATACAAGTCTAGAAAAATTCACAGAAAATTCCATAAATCCTAGAAAAATATGCAGAAAATTATAGAAATGCATAAAATTAATATAAACCTGCAGAAAAATTTAAACAACAATATTTACAATCTGAAACTCATCTAAATAATTCTGAATAAATATATTTTCAATAAAAATACATTTCTCCACTTAAAAAAATATGAGAAAAATATTTTTTAAAGAAAATAAAATATTCAGAAACATTTAAATTAACAAACAAGCAATTTCAAACAAGAATGAGCAGTAATGTCACTTATTAATCAACAAGAGAAAATGATTTTTTGTTGAGAACAAACATAACAAATATATTATCAATCACTAAGACTGTTTAACATACCCAATTTACCAACTAACCTGGTAAATGTGGATTCATCAACAGATTTAGTGAATATATCTGCAGTTTGTTCTTCTGTGGGTACAAAGTGTAACTCCACAATTCCATTCATGACATGCTCTCTGATAAAATGATACCTGATATCAATGTGCTTCGTTCTTGAGTGCTGCACAGGGTTGTTAGAGATTGCTATGGCACTTGTATTATCACACAAAATGGGAATTTTGTCTAATGCAAAGCCATAGTCCTTTAATTGATTCCTAATCCATAAGATCTGAGCACAACAGCTTCCAGCAGCAATATATTCAGCTTTTGCTGTTGAATTGGAAACTGTTTGTTGTTTCTTGCTATACCAGGAAATCAATCTACCTCCTAGGAATTGACAACTCCCAGAGGTACTCTTTCTATCCACAACACTACCTGCATAATCAGAATCTGTATATCCAACAAGATTAAAACCAGAATCTTTAGGGTACCAGATACCTAGATTAGGTGTACCCTTAAGATATCTCAAGATTCTTTTAACAGCAACGAGATGTACATCTCTAGGGTCCGCTTGGAACCTTGCACACAAGCATGTAGCATACATAATATCTGGTCTACTAGCAGTAAGATAGAGTAAGGAGCCAATCATAGCTCTGTAGCTTGTAACATCTACCTTGATAGAATTGTCAGAAGTTCCAAGTTTGATGGCTATTGAAGATGGAGTTTTTGCTGATGCTGAATCCTCCATGTGATACTTCTTGAGGAGTTCTTTAAGATACTTGGATTGACAAATAAATATACCATTTGACCTTTGACTTACTTGCAATCCAAGAAAGAACTTCAGCTCCCCCAGCATACTCATTTCAAACTTACTCTGCATTAGCTCAGCCAATCTCTTACAGAGATTATCATTAGTAGACCCAAATATGATGTCATCCACATAGACTTGGACTAATATCATATCACTTTTGTGTTTCTTTGAAAAAAGAGTTTTGTCTATGATACCTCTAACAAAACCATTTTCTAAAAGAAAATCAGAGAGAGTGTCATACCATTTTCTTGGGGCTTGTTTGAGACCATAGATAGCCTTGAAGAGAAAGTACACAAAGTCCAGCAGCTCCTGATTTTCAAAGCCAGGGGCTGTTCCACATAAACTTCTTCATCAATCTCACCATTCAGGAATGCACTCTTAACATCCATTTGATAGACTTTAAAATTGGAATAAGCTGCAAATGCTAAGAACATCCTGATGGCCTCAAGTCTAGCCACTGGTGCAAAGGTTTCATCATAATCAATGCCTTCAGCTTGAGAATAACCTTGTGCAACCAGTCTTGCCTTGTTCCTTGTAACAATGCCATCCTCATCTAGCTTGTTCTTGTATACCCATCTTGTACCAACTACTTTCTTGTTCTTTGGCCTGGGTACCAGCTTCCAGACTTGCTGTTGTTCAAACTGATTGAGTTCATCTTGCATAGCAATCACCCAATCTGGATCAGTCAGTGCTTCCTCAGTTTTCTTTGGCTCCATTTCAGATAGAAATGCTGAATAATGACATTCATTCTGAGTTGCACTTCTAGTTTTAACTCCAACACCTGGATCACCAATGATCAGCTCAAAAGGATGAGCTCTATTCCATACAGTCTGTCTTGGAAGATTTGATATTGATTATTCGCCTTGAAATTCACTTTGATGTTGTGAGTGACTAGATGATCCTTCATTTGCTCCCCTTGAGTTGTTTCTTGATTGCCTTGATGATTCTTCTCCAGTGTTGGTGGTATCTCCATTGTTACCAGTGTTTCCACCACCACCACCATGATCATTATCATCACTGTTATTATCATTACCAGCAATAACTTCAGGTGGGGCTACATCATCTGATTCTGAGTCTGGCAAGTTATCAAACTTCAGCTTCTCAGATGAATCTTCTTTTTGGATATTAGGGAACTTAGTGTCATCAAAAGTAACATTGACACTTTCCTTAACTATGTGACTGCCAATCAAGTAGACTCTGTAAGATCTTCTGGAATAACCAACAAAAATAGCTTCTTGTGCCTTTGCATCAAACTTGCCACGTTTCACATTGTCATCTATAAGCACAAAGCATTTTGCTCCAAATACGTGAAAGTACTTGACAGTTGGTTTCTTGTTGTTCATGATCTCATAAGGAGTCTTCATTAAGTCCTTGTTGATTAAAGTTTGATTCTGAGTATAACAAGTTGTATTCGCTGCTTCAGCCCAAAAGTACGTTGGAAGTTTAGACTCACTTAACATAGTCCTTGCAGCTTCAATCAATGTACGATTCTTTCTTTCCACTACTCCATTTTGTTGAGGAGTTCTAGGGGCAGAATACTGTCTTGTTATTCCTTTATCAACACAAAAGTCATTTAGGATTGCATTCTTGAATTCAGTACCATTATCTGACCTTATGGCTCTAACAAGGAATCTGGAATCCAGCTCAATCAACTTTATATGGTCAATCACCAGGTGTGGGGTCTCGTCCTTGGAATGTAGGAATAAAACCCATGTATATTTAGAAAAGTCATCAACAATCACAAGTGCATATTATTTCTTTGACATGGACATCACCTTAACTGGACCAAACAAATCCATGTACAGCAGCTGAAGTGGTTCAGTTATTGATGATGTGTCAGTGCCCTTGTGAGAAGCTTTCTTTGACTTTCCTTTCTGACATGCCTCACATAGTCCTTCCTGTGTAAATTCCATCTGAGGCAAACCTCTAACCAATTCCCTCTTGACTAAAGAGTTCATGGTTTTGAAGTTAAGGTGAGACATCTTCTTGTGCCATAGCCAACTTTCATCTGATGAAGCTTTAGCATAAAAACAATTAACTTCATCTTGGGATCCGGAGTGCAGATCAGCTATGAACAAGTCACCTTTCCTTACTCCTTGAAGAGCAGGCTTTCCATTCTTCTTGTGAAGGATCTGACACTTCTTTCTTTCAAAGGAAACAACATATCCTCTGTCACAGAAATGACTGATACTGAGAAGATTGAACCTCAGACCTTCCACAAATGATACATCATCAATGATAACATTTCCAAACTTCAAACAGCCATATCCTTTCGTAATACCCTTGCTATTATCTCCAAAGGTAACTACTGGGCCAGCTTTCTCAACCAAATCTGATAGCAGGGCTCTATCTCCGGTCATATGCCTTGAACAGCCACTGTTAAGAATCCACATAACACGGTTTACCTGTTTAACTCCCTGCAATATCAAATTGATTAGTCCTTCCTCGGAACCCAAACTTGATTGGGTCCGGCATACTTAAAGAACTGGCCTTTGTCAGGCAAAACAACTTTTTTAGCCACAACTACTTCAACCTCTTTCACAAAAGAGTGTTTCCATTTATAGCCAGCCTTAACACATTTCTGAGTAGGCTTAGGGATAAATGAATCCACTCTAGTCTTAGGAGGACTAGTAGTCTTAGCTTTAACATGCTTCTTATTATTAACATGTTGACGTGGAGCAGTCTTATTATCAGATACATGCTTACTATTAAAATAAGCATACATAACATTGAAAGCACAAGACATGCAATTAATCACACCACATGCTTTATGAGAAGAATTAACAGCAGGCATGTTAGTACTACAGTTGTTTTGATCCAACTTATGGATATCTGATTTAGTCCTTTTAGTTGCAACAACTTTGACTGGTTTATCAGACATACACTTGTTGGACTGTTCAACTTCAAAAGCAAGATCTTCTTCACGAATCTCCTCTGCAATGATAATAGAGTATTCATTCAGAGTATCTGTTTGGGACTTTCTAAAGAAAGGTTTATCAATACCCTTAAGCACATCAGGAATACCCCTTTCTTCAGGATTGACTCTATTAGGGGTATTTATGCTTAATTTACCAATAGACTCATTATAGTCATACCCTATTCCTACGGTCTGACTAATACTTTGTTTATTGATAATTTCTTTAGCAATCTTACAAGAGTTGAAGTAAGCATTAGCTTTAGTCTTCAGCTCACTTATCTGATCCTTGAGAATGGTTTCCAGTTGAATATAACATTTAACCCTATTCTCAAGAAATGCTATTTTCTCAGGTTAGTTCATCCTGATTAACATGCACTAGTTTTAATTCTTTTATCTCTTGTTCAAGAGCTGTGTTCAAAAGAATTATTCTATCATTTTCAGTGCGTGCACAAGAAATAGTACCACTAAGTGTCAGTGAACTTTACCTCTGACATGTATGCAGATGAAGTGCTTGCCTCTTTAGCCACTAAAGCAAGGTTCCCAATCTCACCTGCTTTTTCATCACTGTCAGTGTCATCCCAACTCTTTCCTTCAGCAACATAGGCTTTCCCAATCTTGTTCTTCTTGCTAGAATCAAATGTGTTTCTTATCACTTTCTTTGGCTTTCTGCATTCAGTAGCAAAGTGACCCAACTCATTGCAATTGTAGCATCTGATTGTGCTCATATCCACAGTTCCAGTTTTGTAGCCACCCCTTGTGCTACTTGAAGAGGAAAATCCACCTCTCTGAAATCTGGGCCTGAACTTAAGATTGGGATTCCTCTTGAATCTGAACTTCCCAAACTTCCTGACTATAAAAGCCAAATCACCATCCTCCAGCTGATCAAGTTCCTCTAAAGAATAGAAGTCACCACCAGGTTGATCAATGGATGTTAATCCATATTCAGCATCAATAACATTCATGGTAGAACTGGAAGGTTGAACAGCCTTCACTTCCAGTTTCTGTGGGACTTCAGCAGCCAATGCAGTAGAAGTACTAACTATCCTCCCAGTTCCATATAACTCATCCTGTTGAATCTGCTCCAGCTCATAGGTCTTCAGAACACCATACAGTCTTTCCAAAGCAATCTCTCCCATATCTCTTGCTTCTCTAATGGCAAATATTCTGTTCTCCAAATGACGTGGAAGTGTAAGTAGGAACTTCTTGTTAATTTCCTTGATAGTATAGCGCTTCCCATTGAGATTCAGATCATTGATTAATTTGTTATATCTCTCAAAAACCTCAAAGATACCTTCACCAGGGTTTGATCTGAAATGCTCATATTGAGAGGTGAGAATTTCCAGCTTATTCTCTCTAACTTCCTTTGTCCCCTCATTGATTATCTCTATAGTTTCCCAAATGTGTTTGGCAGTATCACAGTTTAGGACATGATTATGCATGATAGGATCAAGACAATCAACAAGGATCAACTGTAGTCAGGCATCCAGGGTAACATCCTCTTTTTCATCAGGAGTGTAGTCCTTGGGATCCTTAGGGTACATCCTAGCAGCCCTAGTAACAATCTGATTCTCTATAAGTTCTCCCTCAATAATCATAGGGACTTTGGGACCATTCTTCAGCACATCAAATTATTTAGGATTATCAACTTTAAGAAATAGGAGCATTTTCTTCTTCCACATAGGATAATGCTCCTTGCTGAACATTGGGATTTTGACTACACCCACTTTCTGTGTAGTAGACATCTTTTGAGATTTTTAGGAATAATAAAAATTTCAGAGTTTAAGAAAAAAATCTCAAAACAATTGGATCTTTGATTTGTATATCAATCAAAAGGCTCTGATACCAATTGTTAGGTCCTGATATGTTTGTAGAAGGGGGGTTGAATACAAACAGTACCGTTTAATCGAATTTGTATTGTTGAATTTAACAAATACAATACCAAATTTCATGCGGAATAAAATGAAACAAGATTCAAGTTAAATAAAACTCTATTGAACTTGAAGGGTGTTACAAATCAGTGTACAGATTACAAGGTTCTTGTTAAAACAAATCTAGAATAAATTCGACATGAATTTATCTATATTTGTAATAAAAGGATCGAATACTAAAAAGTAGTTCGATAGAAATTCTAGGGATTATGATCCGCTAGATTGTCAAAGCAGTACAAGTAATTGAATTCTAGTTGATTGGATATAACTTTGATGGCTAGAATTTATTACAAGAATTAATTTGAGCTTTGCAGTTGGCTTGCGTTAATGGCAGAAATAAAGAGGTTTGAAGCTTTGTTCTTTTTATCTTCTGTCTTGAAATGTAATATCCTGCCTCTTTTGATCATGTACTGTATTTAACACAAGTCAAAGAACATTTTTTCACGCGCCAAACCCATTGCATTTGATATTAATACTGGCAGTACTATCAATACACTTGGTAGTACTATCGGTAGTACTATCCAATTGTATTAGTAGTACTATCGGTAGTACTAAGTATGATAGTACTACTAGTATTAATATGATAGTACTACTAGTACGAAAATTAGAAACAATTCTGATTTTAATATATTCTAGTTTTAATTGATTTAACAAATGAATTAATTCTTCTAGAATTAATTCACAGATTAAATAAATTAAAATAATTGACTTAAATAATTCCATAAATAAATTAATTCTTGAGAATTAATTTATACATTAAATTACTTAAGATCTAGATTGATTAATTTAATATATGAATTAATTCTGAAAGAATTAATTCATAGATTAAATTAATTATCTTATAGAATAATATTAAAAGAGAATTAAAACTAATTCTTAGAACCACTAAAATTGATGACGAACTTCCACTGACTGACGTTGACACTCCATGTACTGTCTGGTTCATGAGCGACTAACTTTAATGGTTGTTCTTCATCCTTGACTTTAAGCTGTGATTCTTTTCTCCTTCTATTTAAACAAAGGACTGTAACCTGTACTTTTTCTCGTCACACTTCTGAAATCTCTGTCACTTTTAAATAGTTTCACTTCCTTGAATACTTCACTGAGGCTTGAACAATAAATTGAACTTCTTTCAATGTAGAATAACTTCAAGTCTGTAGATGACTTTAATCTTCATTCTCTTGACAGATATAATCTTCTGAGATTCCTGTGACATTTGATTTTTATTATTTACTTATTACATCTTAATTAAAGTTGAGTAGAATCCTCGGTGTTTACAAATAGGCCTAGACATATGCCTTTCAGAGTTGGTACTATCCAAGAACTGCCCTCGGAACTCTCTCTCTCTCTAGCCTCTCTTGGTTGTAGAGCTGCTAGGGTTTTTTAGAAAAACGAATTCTGTCTATTAACCCTAAAATAATACATCTTAATGTATTTATATGGAGAGAATTCTGGGCCTATACCTAATCTGATTGGGCTTCAAAAACCCAATCTGATTATTAGTAGTATTATTTATCATATTCGAATTATTATATAATTAATCAAGTCCTACTTAATTAATCCAATAATTCAATTAAATTCGAAATTTAATTAATGCTCCGTTTAAAACGTTCTTTGTGTGTGACCCTTTAGGTTATTATTAAGTTGGCAATAATTTTAATATCTCATAATAAAATTATAAACAATGAGCGGCATCTAGTAATACATCATTGCTACCCAAGTAATAATAATAATTGGTGATCCAATTAAACCTTTAATGAATAATGTTCCATGTAATATAATCCTTTTAATCTTATATTATAGATTAAACTCGAGGCATGGTATATGTCATCCTCTTCAACATTTAATCCTGGTTTACTTGATCGATGAGTAGACTATTAAACAAATCACAATTTGAGCATGGTCATGCATTTCATAGTCTCACTCAATCAAGAGGCCAATAATATCACTCCTAAAATAGAAGGGTTAAATCTTATATCTATCATTCATATTTCTCATATGATTCATAATATACCCAATTTCCATCTTTATCATTATCCGGTCAAAGGTAACTTTGAGTAGAATCAAAGTAAATTAATTCTCATATAGAAATATAATGATTTCAAGTCTAAGGATCATTACACCATTATCATTGTGAGAATTGCTTATGACACTTGATAACACTTACCATGAAGAATTCACACGGTGGGTCTATCCAGTGCCATGTTCTACTAACATGCACTTATGTCTTTGACTTTAGTATCACCATACTTATGACCAATGAGATGTGGTCATCAGTCAATAAACATACTAGTCTTAATGCATTATTATTGTCCTCAAATAATAATACTCGACTAGGGATCTTTTAGGATTATAAACACTACTCATATAATCTCATTTCTAAGTCACATACTTAGAGATATAGAATTCATGTTTATATTCCAAGGACATTTATTATTCTAACATTTATATCGCATTTAATAAAGACATAATAAATAATTGAAAGAAAATCCATAGAACATATTTATTAATAATCAAAATGTCTTCCCTAAGAACATTATAGTATTGTCTCTAGGGCACAAGCACTAACAGTTTGAAGGCCCTACGTGGTGATCGTCTTTTGAAGACCCTTCGGGGTAATCTTGTTTTGAAGGCCCTGCATCATTCGCATCATGCATTCATTCATATCATCATGTGTATCATACATTTACTCGTAAACATTGGATATTCTTAGATTCTATGGTTGTCTCTGTGTGATATTTTTGAAGGCCCTTCTTTGATAAAGGTGTTGTTTGGAATTATTTTTGAAGGCCCTTCTTTAAGGTGTTGCTTGGAAATTATTTTTTTTAAGACCCTTCTTTGCGCAAGGTGTTGCTTGGAATACCTTGGTAAACCCGTAATTCCGGGGTGCTTATCCGTACTTCCGGAAAGCTCACCAAGAAGATGCGTAGTAATACGACTTTCTCAGGAAGCGTAAGTCCACTAAACGCATGGAGCAGCTTGGAGTCCTTCCTCTATGGAAGAAGATGCGTAGGAATACGACTTCCTCGGGAAGCGTAAATCCACTAAATGTATGGAGCAGCTTGGAGTCCTTCCTCTATGGAAGAAGATGCGTAGGAATACGACTTTCTCAGAAAGCGTAAGTCCACTAAACGCATGGAGCAGCTTGGAGTCCTTCCTCTATGGAAGAAGATGCGTAAGAATACGACTTTCTCGGGAAGCGTAAGTCCACTAAACGCATGGAGCAGCTTGGAGTCCTTCCTCTATGGAAGAAGATGCGTAGGAATACGACTTTCTCAGGAAGCGTAAGTCCACTAAACGCATGGAGCAGCTTGGAGTCCTTCCTCTATGGAAGAAGATGTGTAGGAATACGACTTCCTCGAGAAGCGTAAGTCCACTAAATGCATGGAGCAGCTTGGAGTCCTTCCTCTCTGGAAGAAGATGTGTAGGAATACAACTTCCTCAGGAAGCGTAAGTCCACTAAACGCATGGAGTTGGAGTGTGTCCCCTGTGGAAGAATGTGCATAGGAATATGACTTCAATAGGGAGCGTAAGTCCACTAAATGCATACGCTGAAGTCCTTTTCAACACATTACATTCTCTCCTTATTTCAACATACAAGGACATCACTACTGCTGCTACTACATTCTGCTACTTCTATCTCTTGAATAGTGGATTCACAAACCGAACTTGACAATGGGCAACACAACAAATGGCACACAAACCCGCTCATTCTCGTACCTTACAAAACTACTCGTACATATGTTCTTCTCACATCTCGCATGTTGTC
This sequence comes from Heracleum sosnowskyi, assembly GCA_030848705.1. NCBI lineage: Eukaryota > Viridiplantae > Streptophyta > Magnoliopsida > Apiales > Apiaceae > Heracleum > Heracleum sosnowskyi. Next base: position 48,835,271 of record CM061243.1, on the reverse strand, counting down.
TCTCTCGCATCTACTGACATATTACGGGCACATCATGTTGTCTCCCGCACATCTACAGACATATTACGGGCACATCATGTTGTCTTCATGGCATCTACAAACATATTACAGGTAATTATCTGCTCCATATTACTTGTTAATCTTCTACTCCTAGTTGTTTCACTGACTCGGGAAATTCGGAAGATCAAAGCACGCTAATTCTCCAGTCCATCAAGCTGTACTGAAGAACTAAGGGGTAGTTGTTACGCCATATTTTCGGTTGCCTCAATTATCTCCTAATTTTCCAATATTAATCTATTAATAATTATTACTTAATTCCCAAGTTAGTAATATCATCTATCTGAAACGAGCAAAGAATCAATATCAATCAATTAATTATAGAAAATCTCCAAACGATTCTTTCAAATCAGGAAAGAATCACAACGCTAATATAACTCTAAAAGGATAAAATCAACTTATCTCAAGATATACCATAACAATCACAGGGATTAAAAACACTATCCTATAACAGAACTGCGTTGGCTTGATCCCTATAAATACAGGGTACACAGGCATCTTGGAATAGGATCCGACACATCTAACGAGTCGAGACACCTTTCAAGTACAGCCCCAAATATCCAAAAAAATCCCAAATCCCCCTATTTTCATAATTCGTTATTCCAGCAATCCCCGAAATTTGTTATCACCAAATTCCTCCGTTAACAACAAGGATGAAATTATATTAGTTGAAAAATAAGATGTTACTTAGAAGTGGTTAAATAAAAAAAGATTTGCATTTGATTCAGTCATTTATGTTATTGTATCGTAGAGTTTAACTCTTTTACCTAATTACATGTAAATAGCAATTCAAAAGTAGTGACTACAAATCTTGGAGAAGTCCGTTTTCACTTTTTATGAAGAGTGTACATAATCTCATACACTGACGTGCAATAACAACAAAGTTAAATATAAGAATGTTTTAACATAAATCTTGCACACACCAAACAACTTAAGTATCAAAGTTATTCATTTCAGAACTAAAAAAGAACTCAATCTTGAATAATTTCTAACGGTAACCATCTAACTATAGTGCAGTTCACATTAAGGCGTCTATTATACGATTTCATGAGCTTCGCACGGGTTTTCATGCTAGTTTTAATAATCATACAAATATTTTAAAATTCGGTATTATGCAAATATTTTAACATTTAACGCGATCGATTACCGATCTAATTAAATACTTGTCGAATAAATATTTAAAAAATTCAAAATTTAAAAAATCCAAATTCAATACTTTCCTCCCAGCCCCCCAAAGTCTTTTTCGTTCCTCTTCTTCCCTTTCACTGTACTCCAAAATCTTACCATCAACTGACATTGCCACTGCAACTTACCCTTTTTCACCAAACCCTAATTTCACAAACCCGCATATTATCATCATGTGCTCAAATCAAATCCAATTCAATCTCACTCCCACGTACCCCATCCCATTTCTTCAACAACCCATATCCCCAATTTTCAAGCAATGGTCGGAATCGAAAACCCGACCCGACCCGGATGTCTGAAACGGGTCACCACCTTTTTCTCACCTCACAGAACTCTCTTCACACTCCTATGGATTCTCTCACTCTCCTCCGTGTTTTTCTGGCGACAAAATGTCGTTGATCGGTTTTTAGTTTTCCGATCGCCGGAAAACTTGCCGGAGATGCCGAAATTCCGGCCGGTGGTGTTTAGTTTGACGGAGTTTGGTGGGATTGGTGATGGGGTTGGTTTGAATACGGAGGCCTTTGAGAGGGGCGTGTTTGCGATTTCGAAGCTTGCGAAGAAAGGTGGGGGCCAGCTTAATGTGCCTGCCGGAAAATGGTTAACGGCACCGTTTAATCTTACTAGTCATATGACTTTGTTTCTTGATGAAAATGCTGTTATACTTGGCATTGATGTGAGTCCCCTTTTTTCTGGCTTTACTGGATTACTAATTTTTTGCTTTTGATTTGAGTTCGCGTAAGTATGCAGTTTAATGATTTGGAATGTTAGTGAATAGCATGCGAGAGTCGCAAGTTATACGTAATAGAAGCTTCTTTTTAAACTTTGTTGTATTATATGTTGCTACTATGTACAGGATAGGATTCTAGTGCAGACTTGTTATGGTGCATTATGAAGTGTGTTATGATGTTTGCAAATAAAAGTTTTGAAAAGCTGTACTAGTCTTTGACTCTTTGTTAACTACCGGAGTCTGGTTGCATTTCAGGATCTTTTGGGTTGTGGGTAAATGGTTTAGATTATTTTTTTTCTCCTATAATTAGAGATTTGCTACCTCAAATTAATATTTCATAGCAGCCCGCCCTTAGGTGCCAGTTGATATTTAAAGTGGCATCAATGTTTAAATTTAGGGAAGTGTATAATTAAAGCAATTAGTATAATTTAAAAGTGGTTTTGATGATTTAACAGCATGAATTCATTGTATAGCTGTGTTCATCACCTAGCTAGAATTATCGTATATTTTCATGCTAAGTAAAGCCTTAACTAGATTTATTTGTCCCTCCTCTGTCAGCTAACTGCCTACATCAATCAACTTAACTTCTATTGTCGTTCGGTAGATACCCACAAACCAGTATGTGAAGCTAGTCAATGGTTAATGTGAGAATGTAATGTGTATTTAATGCTATGTACAATCATGACTGCATTTTGCATATGTTAAAATTTCCGTGTAACTTTTTGATGACACCACAATAAGGCTCTTTTACATCAGCTCCACTATAACTACAAGGTGGGCTTAATCTTGAAAGGAACGCATGATTTAAATTTCTGTACTTTGCTTGTTACTTTTTTTTTATCTGTATATCAATTTCATCATCAGATATCTACAAGATGACTGTTTGGATGGTATCCTTATTCGTTTTGACAGATCAATATCATATTAGGTAAAGTTAGCTAACTGGTTGTCATTTCACCTGTTTTAAATCCAATTGTGCAGAAGAGTAATCTAATAATAAGTAAAAAAAAATGAAGTCTATACATGTTGCTTTAGTGATGTGTCTACCTGCAATTGGTCGGCTAGATTTTAAGTTGTCATTACGTGAGGATGGAAAATCATGTATTTTTTGCTTTCAATAAATGATAAACCATTCTATGAAGGAAAGTAGTTTATGTAGTCTTTCTTGCTACATGCATTTTCTCGTGTTAGAATATGTATGTGTCTGTTTCATATTATGGATGAACTGCATGTCACGCTTGTAAAATAATGTTTCTAAATGTAGCTTTCGTATCTCCATCTTTAATAGGATGAGAAGTACTGGCCTCTAATGCCTCCACTGCCCTCATATGGACACGGTCGTGAACATCCTGGTCCCCGATATGGCAGTCTGATACACGGGCAAAATCTTAGAGATATTGTAATTACAGGTTAGCATTTTCCCCGTTTCTCTTTGAAAAATGTTAATTTGTTACACTACAAACAGCAGCAAGTACCTTAGCACAAAAGAAAATCAATTATACATCAATTATATGGACATTAAAGGAAGAGTGTAAATGAATAAATAGTTAAAGATGTACATCTTATACAATAAGATTTGTGAAGGATATTAGTGGAAGGAAGGAATGTATATTTATACTTTTATTGGAATGAATTATCTATTCTGGACTCATGGCGCAGATGAAAACTGTAGCCATTATACATATAAGTGTACTAAATAGTTCAAACTCCAATCCACTCCTTCCGACCAAATGAAGAGTTAGTATTTAACCTCAGGAATGTACTTTGCCCTTGAATCCATCAATCATTGAAACTATATTTTAATTGATGTTTTAAGCCTAGAATAGGAGGTTCCTGGTGAGCAAGCATTTGTGCCTTTTGTGCTCCTTTATTAGTGATTTGCAGTAAATTTAATGATATTTGATTATGGAATCGGATTTGCAGGCAGTTAGCAGCAAGAAATAAGATTTCATTCTGCCTGCACATACCCTCATTTTGTAGATATCTTCTTTGTTCACCAATACTTTTTAGTCATTTGGATAATTAGGATTAACTCCATGGAACTTGCAATGGGATTCCTCTATGCCACTCAGAACCTGCTTAAATCAAAATCAGCTTGAAGACATATCTATTAGTGTTAGGTTTAAACCTCTTTTAAGTGTTTATTTTTTTGTACACGCCTGTACATGTATACATTCAACTATGCATGCCTTGTGGAATGAGATAATCTGTTGGTAAATATCAGATGATCATTCATATAATTGATCAAATTATCATGGATGCGATGGAGTAGTGGTTCTGAACCTCTGATTATGTTTATTTTACTCCTGATAACAGGGCATAATGGTACTATTAATGGGCAGGGTCAATTATGGTGGAAGAAATATCGACAAAAACTTTTAAATTACACAAGAGGCCCACTTGTGCAAATTATGTGGTCAGCCAACATTCTGATTTCTAACATAACTTTGCGTGATTCTCCCTTTTGGACGCTCCATCCATATGACTGCAAGAATATAACAGTGAGAAATATGACAATCCTGGCCCCTATCTTTGAAGCACCAAATACGGACGGTATAGATCCTGGTAAGCGTTTTATGTTGGTCTGTCGTCATGATTTATTTTGTCAATTAGCTAACATGATCTTTTAGCCAATTACCGCATTTTGCGGAGAAGTTAGTTCACTATTCACTTGTTTAGTAGTAGCTTTTGTGTATAAAGTTCGTAATCTGAAAGATCGATTCATACTTTGTTCAGAATGTCAACTTCCTCCAAAATTTAAAGTCCAGATTGTGTATTCAACTCCTCAAGTCATTTCATTATATTATACTTATGAAGCCCATGTAGTTTATTACTTTGCAAGTGCTAAAATAGCTGTTTTAAGTCAATTAACCAATTTTTAAGGCTAATGTCTGCAAATACAGTATCACAAAATGCTGACCTTTCTTGAACTCGTTGTAGAAGCTCTTCAAAGTTCCCTAGAGTAAAAGAAGAGTTGTGGAAACTATTTTCTTAAGTAAAAGAAGTGTTGTATAGTAGAAGCTTTTCATATTTTCTCATGTTTATTATATCATATTTTTATTTTTATGGTTGTTGAATGCTATTTCTCTGTTTTGTGATGGTCAGAACAGATTCATGTGAAGATATGTTAATTGAGGACTCATATATAAGCGTGGGGGATGATGCAATAGCTATAAAGAGTGGTTGGGATCAATATGGGATCTCATATGGACGCCCATCAAAGAACATTCACATCCGAAACCTTGTCGTTCGCTCTATGGTTAGGTAAAACTTCTGTAATTTAAACTCAATTTTATGCAAGCATTGTTTTGCTGTTGCATCAGTGCCAGGCATTAGCTTTAGTATAACTTAGCGCAATGAGACTTTAATATGTGCACAGGACTACAGGAGAACAACTAGAATATGATTGTTTACTGGCCCGAATATTAAATTGAAATTGATAGCACACCTTCTAAAACAACAGAAATCATAAAGTTCCCAACTCCCAAAAGATTGCTATCTCGAGTAACTTCTCCTCTTGATGAGTGTACAATATATTTAAAATCTATCACAAGATGGTGAAAGTTTGAAGCATTATCAAACGTCTTGCAACTTAGTCTTAAGTCTTAAAATACCACAACATGTGCCTTAACAAGTTTGTCATTTTCTCAAATGTAATCCTGTGTAAATTTAGTGTGTTGCATTGTTCTTCCAATGTAACACAAGCCTATGTTGGCTGACCTATAACAGTGCTGGCATATCAATAGGCAGTGAGATGTCTGGTGGAGTGTCAAATGTCACGGTGGAGAATGTCCTTTTTTGGAATTCAAGACGTGCTGTTCGTATCAAGACAGCTGTTGGAAGAGGAGGATATGTTAAAGATATTTCCTATCGTAATCTAACATTTGAAGATGTCCGGGTTGGAATTGTTATCAAGACAGATTACAATGAACACCCAAATGGAGAATTCGACCCCAAGGATGTTCCAGTGCTTCAGGATATAAGTTACACGTCAATCCATGGTGAGGGAGTCCGAGTCCCTGTTCGGATACAGGGAAGTGATGACATTCCTGTACGAAACATCACTTTCCGGGATATGTCAGTGGGAATTACAGACAAGAAACAGCATATATTCCAGTGTGCATATGTTGAAGGTCGAGTAATAGGATCCGTTTACCCCGCTCCTTGTGAAAACCTTGATTTGTATAATGAGCATGAACAGCTCGTGAAGAAGTCCACGTTCCAAAACATATCAGATATAGATTACAGTTTTTGATATAAATTTTATTTTTGGGTGACATTGCCTTGGAGAGAGGTCGCAGGAAGTTCCTTCGGTGATGCTCGTGTTGTTTGTATTAGTTAGTTAAATTTCTTTCATTTACTTTGCAACTTTTCATCTTACACAATACAGATTGTATATGAGTATAAAGTAGCAGGATACAATTTTATTAGTGAATACCCGATCAAAATTGCGTATCTAGTATGCCTGTAAGATCAGAGGAGATGCACGGATCTGAAACACGATAACGGGTGTGAAGGATAATCTTGAAAAACACGTGATTATCCCAAATACCTGTGATGGGAGAATGCATGTTTCGTGCACAGTATTAAATTTGTACTTTCTGATATTGTGGTCACCCCAGTTCTTCACGGTGTCTCCGTGAGTCGCACTTTATAAAAAGTAAATTCAGGGCTCTTGAATACCTTGTTGGTGCTTGTCGGGCCTCTGTTTTCAACATGGGTATATTATCAACTTACTGTTGAAGAACTTTTTGCTTGCAACAAGTCTATAATGGAGCTGAGCGTTGTTAAATAAATTTACTTCCTCTTCCTCTAACATGTTAAGATTTTTTTCGAAGCGAATGTTTTATTTGCAAAACGAATAAAAAAACATGTAAATTTCGGGTTTTCGGCAGGTAAGAAAATTGGCAAGAAAATAGATCGTCGGTCGACACATTTCTAATCTTCTGGAGACAAAAAAAGCAGGGGGAGATGTACCATGAAAGTAGTGCGAGCAAGCAAGCAACCCATGTTGTTTGAGTTGAATGCATGGGATTTGCCTTAAACATGTGATTTCTCTTACTGCCTGCACTGCTTTTTGTATCTATATTTAAAGACAAATGTTGTTCTGTAACAGCACCTGTACATAACCCCATGCCTAAAGCTTTTTCAGTGTTGTCTTTTTCCACAAAATCTAGCGTAAAGAGACAAGATAAACATATATTAATTTGTTAAAAGCAACTAAATTGCGCACTAATCTTATATTAGTGTGTGTGGGAGTGGGAGACAGAGAGAGATTAAGAGCAAGGAACATAACAAACATGCAAAGCAACACTTTAAGAAAACCTAACCTAAACATGTTCCTGTTACGTGACTACATTTTCATGTGCTTAAAATTTAATTTCAAATTTAATTGGTTTTAAATTAATTTAAAATAAATTTCGAATAAAGTCAAAACAACTCTAAGTTAGACTCTGTCAGCACTCAGCAGGGAAAATAATCGATAACTTAAATACTTCATTGACTTTCTGCACATTGTTATTCTACTCGAAATATTTTAAGAAAAAATTATAATCAATATATATATATAAAGGAGGATACACGGGAGGTTATGTGGCGCCCCTAAGATCGTCTCAATCTATTTTTCTAATTTTCTAGAATTTTAGAATTTTAAATACTGATAAATAAAAAAATATTCTTTAACATATTAGAAGTAGAATAGATGTTCGAATTTATTGAGGAAAAGAGTTCGAATTTATCGAGGAGAAGATTTCGAATTTATAGCGAAGACATATAATTAAAAGTTCTATTTGATGTAGAATAGGTGTTTGAATTTGTAGAGGAGAAGAGTTCAAATATAAAAGAAGTACTTGCAAAGTTCTATTTGAAGTAGAATAGGTGTTTCGATTTATAGAGGAGAAGAGTTCGGATATAAAAGAAGTACTTGCAATTAAAAGTTCTATTGGAAGTAGAATAAGCGTTTGTAATACATAACTAAAATTTCTATTTGAAATAGAATATGTAAAGTTATATAAGTGTTTTTTCAACGAAAGAGTGTCTCATTAGAAAAGAGTATGGTAACATAAAAATTAATATATAAGACAAGTATATATTCAATATAATAAATTTGAGATTTTGATATTAAAAAGAAAATTTTGTTTCACGGGAGGACGGCTTATTAGCGAGGATCGAGTAATTTTCGTAATTTATTTGATAGAGTTTTTTTTTAAAATTATTACGCCGCCGCGAATCGCGGCTTTTTCAACTAGTTATTATTATAATTATTATATTATTATTTTGTGTTTTGTGTAATATTTTAAACGAGGAACTAGTGATACAGATAAACGAATAATTGGCCGTTACCTAAGGGGAAAAAAAACATTAAAGTGGAACTAAAGTTTAGTTAAGTCAAATCAAGATGCTTAAGCGCGTCTTTTACGTCTTATTTTTTATGGTGCACCAACTTTGACTTTAAGAACACGCAATACTAATTGTTATTACCTAATTATAATCTATTACAGTAGTATTATTTACTTTGAGAATAAAATATGTCAAGTAAAACGTGATATCCAGTTACAAGATAAGGACTAATAAATTGGTAACATAATTAGCATTTTCTTCGATTTGGTTAGTTTCCGGGAAGGCAACGCCTCTAGGTGGCCACTTGTGCGGGTTTGCACAGACCGTTCGGAATCGACTCGTTAAAAAATTTGTTTTATTCGGTTCGAGACGAGCCGGTTCGAACCCGCACAAATTGTTAAAATGTAAGTGCTGAGTACGAGTCGAGAATTCTATAACTGAGATCGGACCGGCCCGATTTGTTCACAAACTCGTGAACCGGCCCGCATGAAACGCCCGCACGAACCGGCCCGCACGAACTGGCGCGCCCAGTTTCTACTATTACTCTCAGCACGCCTCTGCTCAGGTTCTAGCCGTTACTCGGCCAAAGCTCATAGTCATTCTGCACCACTACAAAAGACTCCCCAGTCCCCTAACGGCTCCCAAGTCCCAACGGCTACCTCAGTCCCCACTATAAATACCATCTCATTTTCTAACTCATCATCACCATTCACCGTATCTCTTTGTCCCACTATCTACTGACTACTGTTATCTCTCTTTCTATCTCGACCTCTCTCATATTCTCTCAATCTCTCTCATATTCTCTCCATCTCTACTACTATCTACTGCATCTTATTTATTTTTACAAGATTTTGCATTTTATTTATTTTTTACAAGAAGCTTTTTTTAAAAAAAAATATGGAACAAGGAAGATGTACTATATCGTCTCAAGATTCAACCCCCTACCTCCATGCTACCACCTTGATCTCGATCCACAACTAACACCGAAAAAGGTATGTTTCATTTTTAAAATTTTGTTTTATTTTTAAAATTTTCAGTTTTTGTACTTTTATTTCGTTTTTCCTTTTTACAATCTTGTTTCGTTTTTAAAAAATTCATATTTTAGTCCATTTTTAATTTTTGTACTTTTATTTCGTTCTTTATTTTATTCCTTCGAATTTTTAAAAAATCTTGTTTATTTCCTTTTATTTGTTTCCTTCGAATTTTATTTATTTTGAATTATTCCTTCGAATTTTTAAAAAATCTTGTTTAAAAAAAATCTTATTTTAAAAAATCTCTATTTGGAAAATTCATTTCCTTCGAATTTTATTTGTTTTGAATTATTGCTTTCCTTTTTATTGCTTTTTTAATTTATTCATTTTGTAAATTTTTGTAGGTGGTACGAGTTTGAGACAATCATCGCACGTTTGGACATATTTTGATAAAGTGTCAACACCGGATAATCCAAATTGATTTAAAGCCCATTGTTTGCTTTGTTTATAAAATGGTCGACAACAAACATCATTTAATTACCAAAAGGGAACCGGTACATGTACACTTAATCGGACAATAAAGTCCATTTAATTGTTGGTTCAAAAAATTTCTACTTGTCTACTTTGTATTGACAGGAAGATCGAACGCCGACAATAAGGAATACTGAAGATATGTGCAGTCTGACATGAAGGCATTTGACGTCTAATGAGTTAATATACGTGCATATAGGATTTTTTTTCAATTACAAATTACATGAAACGTATATATTTGACTAAGTCGCATGAGGACCCGATCAAATAGGAACAGGATTACTATTGATTAGGGGTGTGCATTCGGTTCGGTTAACCGAAAACCGAACCGAATAACCGAAATAATTTCGGTTCGGTTAACCAATATTCATATTTCGGTTCGGTTTTCGGTAAGGAAATTTCTACAATTCGGTTTTTCGGTTTTTCGGTTTTTAACCGCGGTTAACCGAAAAACCGAATAAATAACCGAATTTACTATAATTTTTAAAACATTTATATTATTTATAAGTAATTAAGTATAACATAAATATTAAATACATAATATATATCTGATAAGTGATAAGTGATAAGTCATTTCAGTTTATTTGAGTAGCCTGCCCTAGTGCCCTGCAATGCATGACCTCTGATTGTTTTCTAAAATTTACGATTCTTCATTTTCTCTCTGTGCCTCATTAACTCTAGCTTGCTGTTAGGAAGTGGTATTTATCTATTTGATACATATGTCATGGCATTGTGATCAGGAACTAGCCTATTAAGATTTAATAAGGTCTTGTTTACTAACAAGTGGTATATGTATTTGTTAAAATAATTTATGTTTGTTAAGTACTTTTTCTGGTAAAATAATTAATCAGTGTTAAGACTTAAGAGTGTAAGATAGCAAACAAAATTCTGGCCTCAATTTCTTGCAACTTTTATCAATTTTCGGTTATTAACTTTGGTTTTCGGTAAAAACCGAAATCTTAATTTCGGTTCGGTTTTAAAACCGAAAATAGATCGGTTCGGTTTTCGGTAGGAATTTTTCCATAATTTCGGTTTCGGTTAACCGAAAAAAAGTTCGGTTCGGTTCGGTTCGGTTTTAACCGAATACTCAGCCCTACTTTTGATGGCTGAAGAACATTTGACGGGTGCGTGACACACTTGAATTGGTCTACTCGTCAGCTATATGTCCTGAAGTAGAGGAGATATACTAGCAACTACTCCCTACAAATCGGGCACGTGCTCCACCATTCTAGTAACAGGAAAATCAGCTGGATTAGAGATATATACGGCCCCAAAGTTCATTTACAACACAACTCCATACTTCCACTACTACTACACTTCAATTTACTCTCAACTTCTACACTTGTCGGACGAGTGCATACTGCTTTAGACATATAGACTTTATTGTACTTGTTCTTCATTTTTATTCACTTTTGTAACCATTGTTAAACATTTTTTAGTGGATCATTTGGCTGGGACAATCCTACCCGCAGTTTTTAACCTTTTACAAGGGGTTTTCCACGTTACCAAAAGCTTTGTGTCTTGTTTTCTAGTTCTTATTTTCTGTACTTGTTCATTTTATTTTCTACATGTCCATGAACCACTAAATCAAATTACTTAGCTTTTAACCCTACAAAAATTTAGCAAAACAATTTGGCGCCGTCTGTGGGAAACTTGCTAAGGAATTATTTGATTTTTACGATGGAGGAGGAACTACCTCATGGTGAGACTTCCAAATGAGGGAGTAACGTTGGAAATGACAACGACAATGACATGCTTACTACAATCAAGAAGTTACAATCTGACGTGGGTGAGTTACGATCAGAAAACAAGTTCCTCAAGGCTGAATTGGGCTCAACCAAGTACTCGAAGGTGATGAAAAAGGTCATACCTAGTGTGGTACGATGGCTTGACATGGATGACATCAATGACGATGAACCTAAACACGATAAGGAGCCACTCATTGTTAATCTTGACGACGAGAAACTACATGATAACGAGGAAGAAGAAAAGGAAGAACGATGTTATTCCATTGAAAATGGGAAGAGTGATGGCCATAGGTCCCATAAAAGGTCGGGACACCGAAGTTCGAGGTCACAAAAACACATTCCTATTGAGGTACAAAAAGAGTTACAAGAAATGAAAGATATGATTGCGAAGATTCCATGTGTACCAAGGCAATCGGAGAAGGCAACCCTATGAGTTACGCTGACTCACCTTTTGCTGACTACATCGCCTTAGTGGACATCTCGAAAAGGTTCTATGTGCCCAACATCAAGTTGTATGACGGCGTGGCTGATCCACAAGAGTATGTAGCTTAGTACAAACAAAAGATGTTTACAGTGCCCATTCCTAAAGAACTACGTGAATCCTACATGTGTAAGGGATTTGGTGCGACACTGACGAGTCCAACATTGCAATGGTTCGTGGGTTTGCCTAACGGGTCCATCAATTCATTTTCGGATTTGGTCGATGCCTTCAATTTGCAATACGCCAGTAGTCGACAATTTCAGAAGACGACAAGTGATCTATATCGTATTGTGCAACGATACGATCCATGGATGGTGAAAACGATCCATGGATGACAATGAATACTTCATATTCTGAGACCTCAACAAGTGAACAACAATTTTAAATCAAATAATGGATAAATAGTCGATAGTTATTTCTTTGTTTTGCACTTTAGAAATTTATTTAATTTTTATTTAATTTTTATATATTTATGCGGTTTGTTCCGTTTTTTTAGAGAGGAGACCTCTCAAATTATTTATAAAATATTTTTGAAATTAATAAAATTTATACGAGGTACCGTCCTATTTTAACCAAAAAAATTAAATTAATTCAACCCGCCTGAAACCACCCAACCCGCCCAACATGTAAGACCCGCCTAACCCGTACAAACTCTGAAAGACGTGTGTCCTAAATCCAATCATGGATGATGAGTTAGGAGATACTTTGTTCAATCTGATTCAAGTTTGTTTAATTTAATAAAATGGTAATATGTTTTATAACGGGCTTTATCTATTTAAAGTGTTTAAATTAGATGATCCATAGTTTAGAGTAAAGCTTTAATGGATTATGATGAGATCATTATAATGATACCTTAAAGATGATAACTCTAAACTTAAATAGTTCCTGGTCGTAGGATAATTAATTGGTAGTTAATTAATCCGCAAAGATCGGTACATACTATGCTTGCTTCACTATGAAGGATGTCTGTTCTCATAGACATTTGTGTGGTGACACTATAGCTAGTATGTAGGTGCTTATTAGGAATAAGTTCACTGAACATGACTCGATCAGTTGAACAACTAATGGAGTTCACTCATGTGTCAGTAGTTGTTCATATAGTGATGGTTGTACAATTGTCCTTTGACTTGAGATCATCATAGTCATCTTGTGTACACTGAACTATACTTTGGTTTAGCTCTTAGTCTCGAGGGACAATAATTAGTGCTCTTCTGGGTATATGAATTTGTGCACGAAGATAGTGAATGATCAATAAAGGATCTGCCCCTTCCAGTGAAGGAAGAGAATGTCCTATGTTATTCCATTTATGCTAGTTCAGGAATCTCTAGACAGAGTGAATGAAATTAGAAAGAAGTTTCTAATTTGCATTAATCGGAACTAGGCATAGTGAATAGGAAAACATATGATTAAATTAAATAGGCTTGACACGAGATCCATGCCTTGTATTTAATCGGGACATTGTAGGGAAGAAGGAATTCATTGTACGGTAACTAGTCACTGACAGGTTCTTGGTATTCTAAGCAGTGAATTCATATTATCCGGAAAGTCGCGATATGTTGAGAAGCATCCCTCACGATGTAGAATAAATATAATTAATCAGTTAATTATATTTAATGAATTTTAGAATTCATATAATTAATAAATAAAAAGTTTATTATTATTATTTATTTCTACTACCAGCTTAATATTGAACCTACAGGGTCACACCATTAAAAGATTAATTTATTGATGAAGGTATTTTGAGAGAGCAAGTTATTTTCTAAATAGTTTAGAAAAGGAAATAATGATTAAATAGTTTTAATTATTATTAAAGCATTTTATAAGATAAAATGTGGGGTTAATATATATATTTATATATAAAGATATATTAAAAAACCCTAGGAGAGCCCTATAAATAGAATGAGATAGTTCATTCTAAAGAACTTGAGTTTTTGTGAAAACCTAGTTGCCACCCTCTTCTTCTTCATCTCTCTCTCTCTCTCTCTCTCAAAAGAAGAAAAACTCCATTTTTATAAAAGCTTAGTTTTATAAAAAGCTTCATCGAAGGATTATTCTTGGTGGATACCGGTAGAGTGCTTCACACTCTGAGGAGCAACTGCTAGAATCCATTTTTATAAAGCTTCGATTTTCAAGGTATGGTTACGATTCCTCCGCTCTTTCATTTTATATATTTTTCTATATGTGCGATACATGGTTTTTACGGAATAATTGTAATATCACGCTTCCGCTCATCCGTAAATTCCTTCAAACTCGACGTGCCGGTCCCGAGCTTACTTTTTGTAATTCGTGTTAGGCTCAAGTCATGTCTGAATACCACTATTAACAAGCTACACCATGTGACTATGTCACTCTACATGACCTAGTGAAGTTTATCACTGGGATATAGTATAGGTCTCTATTGTACTTGTCTTGTTTTCATGTACCTAGCTCTATTCTGTATACTCAAGTTTATAATGAGCTTAATAAGTTTCTTGCACCTAGAATGTATATAGGCCGTGAAATAATTGTCCTGGAAGAAGTTCAAATTGTTCATGCAGCAGGATAAAAGTGAATAAGGCCTTGAAGAAATAAGTTACAGAAATTTGTCTAAGTCCCTATATCGTGAAGTCAGAATGAGCTATCTCGTGAAGTCCTCAAAGTCCATGTCGCGAAGTATTGAGATCGCATAGTCTGAAATGAACTATGTCGTGAAGTCTTCAAGGCACATGTCGTGAAGTGTTGAGATCGCAAAGTCTGAAATGTACTAGATCGTGAATTCCTCAAAAAGGCTAGATCGTGAAGTCCTCAAATGCTATATCGTGAAGTCAGAAATATGCCATATCACATACTCCTAAAATACCCATATAACAAAGTCCTCATATAGCAAAGTCAGAAATGCTCTATGTCGACAAGTCACAGGATAAAGAGTATATTGGAGTTCACGATGTCAACACTTAGACGTTTTACAACAAGACAAATCAAGGTACAGAATCAAAGTTCAAGGAGAAAAATACTGAAACATCTGTTACGGTTAGGTGGTCCAAAGACAGATGGCAAATCTACAACAAAACTTGGAGAGAAAGAATAGAGACAAGCAGCTACAGATACATGAAAGGATGACAGAAAGCAAGTGGTCCTTCCTGACACAGTTAACCTCTTATGGAAAAACAAGTTGGAGTTACAGTTAGGGGTAGCTGTGTAAATAGGAGTGTGCACCAGTTTGTATAGGGATTATATATATTGTGCACACCCTATAGTTAGTTGTAAGAGAGATACACATAGATTCATTCAAGCACTCTTTTCTCTATAAGAAAAACAAGAAAGCACTGTTCTTGTTTAGAAGCCAGAATTTCACTTGTAAAATTTTGGAAGTTGTAGTATTTGATTTACTTTATACAAAGTAGATTAAAGTGATTGTGTGTGTTCTGTTCTTTTTATTTCCGCATTTTCATACATACATAATCAAATACAGTTTTTAGTTTCAAGATTCGAAAAACATTCAAACTATCCATTCACCCCCCCCCCATCTGTCTAGTTTCCTAGTGATATTCATATCTAACAATTCGAACCCGGCCCGATTCGGCTCGTTCAATCTACATGCCGGTTCCGTGCTCGCCTGGGATGAGCCCAACCCGTGTCAAGCCCGGCCCGGCTCGCACGGACCGCACAACTAGCAACCTCTACCTCCCACCACTTTTAGTATTGCAAACATTTTCTGGCTCATCTCATGCTATAATTTATGGAAAATGCTAGGGATATAAAATTGGTACCAAAATTGGTTCCTCACGTGTCGGTTTTTAATTTGTTATAATAATATTAAATAAGAATAAACTTCTTGTATTCACACTAGCAATATCAATTAAAATATCGCATATTATCATATCACCTGTGACACATCATTTCGGTACAATTTTTTGTACTTAATTTTGGACACTTAGCATTAATCATTATTTATTGGGTAGTTACGTGGAGAAAATAAGAAAATGATAAAATTATTAGATAATTACGTGTTAATATTTTTTCTTTTCTAAAATTGGACTCCAGTTTTATCCATTATCAAAATACGTTGCAGAATTCAGGCTCAGGGGGCAATTATCATGTTATGTTTACTTATTTCTAGTTGTGGAAGAGATAGTGAAATTGATAAAGTACCAATGCTTACATGTCTTGACCCACTGATGAGTGACAAATATGTTACAGTGTTATTCATGTTCATGCCTTATTTTTTCGAATCAGCAAAAAATTAATTCAAAACACGACACGATTAAAATGATCACTGAGTGCGGAGCCAGGAGGTTAATCTACAGAGGCACCATACAAATATTTGATTGTAAATTTTAAATTAAATATGTGACTTAATGTATTAATTTTAATTTTTTTATAAAATTATACATTTTTAGTTTAAAAAGTTATAATTTTTTTTAACAATAAAATTTGGGGAGTATTCATAATTTGCTACACAAGTTAAAATCCCAGCTACTTCAACTTATGTGTCCAATAAATGAATTTAAGATTGAAAAAGTGGAGGCACTAAGTGTAAATATTAATGGATTACTGTTGTTTTTATCTATGGGTTCCACACGATTTTTTTTAAATGGCAGGGGCACGTGTCTCCGAGAGGTCCAGCGTGCCTCGGCCGCTGTGATAACTTGTTTAATTCAAAATACTACTTGTGATATTATTTGACGAGTCTGAGTTTTATTAACTTTATGGAAGAGTCCAAGAAAAAAATCTCACATTAACAAAAAGATGACCTCATCCTTAAAAGACGTGTTCGATTTTTTATTAATTGAGCTTATCCTGAAGATTAAACGCCTGTGATGCGCTACCCTGAGTAAGTTTGTCACTTAGGAGATATCGTGAGTGCTGTTTGTGTGAGAAGACAAAATTTGAATACATATTATTTGAAGAACATTATTGTTAGGACTAATTAGTACTTTGCATCCCTGCGAACTTAAACTCAAAATATATTTATACTTAAAATTTTAACAATCGACATTTTTGCATCAGTGAATTGTAACTCACTATTTTTTGCATCCTTTTGATCGAAATCCGTCAAATTTAGCCGTTTGTCGTCTATTTTTCAAGGGTATTACATTTAATGTCATCGCAAAACACATCAAAACGAATAACTTAAAATGATTAAGTTTGACGCAGTTAAAAAATACATAACAATAGTTAAATTTGACGAAATTGCATCAAAAGAGTGCAACTATAGCAGATTCGAAACTTTCAAGATGCTAAGTATCGATTATGAAATTTTGAGTGCAAAGAAAATTTTAGTTTAAGTACATAGATACAAACCACTAATTAAATTAGTCTATGGAAGAGTCTCTCCCTCTTAAAACACATCATAAGAGGAGTAAGTTAGAGGAATAAAGGACTGAAAATCAAGTGGTATGCGCCTAGGTCATTGAAGGTCCTTACTACATATTATTATGTATCATCTTCAAGAGGAGTAATGAGTGAATTTTAATGTGTGCTTTAGAAGTTTTAATCCTGTATTTAATGGTTGTTTTTATTGAAACACTTGTAAACTTGAGATCACTTATTAAGTAGAGTAATATGGGGGATTGTCCTCATCGGGGGTTAAGGATGCGCCTTAATACTTGGGAGAAGCCATGACTACATTTACAATTTCACTAAAAATATCGTATATCCATCGTCAAAAATAGAAAAGTAATCCACTTCAACATACAATTGCTTTAAGAACATAATTTTATAACTAAACTCGAAATACATAACCTGTTTATTATTTATTATTTTTTCTATTTTAAATGATGAATATATAGATAAGTGGTTTGAATTGCTCTAAAATGAAAGGAGTAAAAATTGATAAGGATAAACAAACAGGAGAGTATTCGGAGAAACGACAAAAAAAAATGTTAAAGCAATAAACACCCATGGTCCACCTTAGGGGTGTACACAGTGTGGTTTGGTTTGGTTCGGTTGAAGGGTAAAAACCGAACCAAACCGTAACTTGCGGTTATTCAAAATTTTCATTCTCAACCAAACCGATAATGTAAAAAAGTCAACCAAATTCATCCGCGTAATTGCAGTTGGATTTTGCGGTTCAACCGCGAAAGTAGTTGCACAAAAAAACTTGATTTTAATAAATAATATATGAACTTAAAAAAACAAATCAAAAATATTAGTGCAGTAAACACTACTAGTTCACTATAAATTCAATACAACGAGTCTGATAAAATTTAAAAGGGGTCATGAGTGTCTATACTTACGTAATTTTTGTGTATATATACATATAATATAATACTAGCTTAAAACCCGTGCGATGCACTTAATTGTTATTTTATTATTATATTTTAAATATTTTATTAATTGTATTTGTTAAAAATAATAAGTAAGCATGTTAAAATAGCTAAATACTTTTAATTAATTAAAAACATTAAAACATATTTTAAAATAAATAAAAATAATAAATGTAACATATATTTAGTTTAAATAGGTAAATGCCCGTGATATTTTGAAAAATGAGGTTTTAAAATTTAATAATTAAAAGTATTTAAATTCGTTTTAAAATAAATAAGTAAAGGGCTTCATGTGATATTTTTGGGGAAAAAAATGAATTTTAGTGAGAAAAATAGAAAAAGTAAATTGAAAAACACAATTTCCCGTGATATATTTAGAAAAGAAGGGACTTTGTTAGAAAAATCTATAATGTGTTTTAGAGTAATTGGTTATAAATAGATATTTGATTATTTATATTTTAATATTTTTAGTGATTGCATTTGTTAAGAAAAATAAGTAGACATGTTAAAATAGGTAAACTTTTAAAAAATAATTATAATATTATAGGTTTAAAAATAAATAACTAAAGGTTTGTCCGTAATATTTTTGGAAAATGAGGGGTTTTAGTATGGAAAAATAGAAAAACTAACATGTTTTAGTTAAAAAAAGGTAATTGCCATGTTTGAAAAAGTAGGGGAATTTGTTAGAAAAAATAATGTATTTTAGGAAAAAAAGGTAATTGGTTATAAATAGGCAATATTATTATTTAATAATATATTTCTATAAATAAGTAAGGTTAATTAAGTAAAAACACGAAATATAGTTAAGGGCAATTAAGTAAAATCACAACGTACCATACCGACCAACCAAACTTTTAATGTTTCGTCTATTATATAATAGTATTGATTGATAGTATAAATATATATGTTGCCCGTTTTACTTTTAAAAAATTAGTTGTTTAAATTAGAAAATAGAAAATTATATTACCTTTCTATATATATGTTACTCGTGTTACTTTTAGAAAAATTAGTTGTTTAAGTTAAAAAAAATAAAAAAAGGTTATGTATTTAGCTGAAAAGGGTAAGTGATTATTCATTAATAATTATATATAACAATATTATCATTACATATTTATTTTGCATGTGTTATATTTAGAACATGAGTTGTTTTAGTTAGAAAATGTAAAACATATAATGTGTTTTAGCTGAAAAAGGTAACCAATTATAAATATGTAATAATAGTACCATTTTATATATATATTACCTATTTTATTTTTAGAAGATTAGTTATTTTAGTTAGAAAAAAAGATAAAATAGGTAATGTATTTTAGCTGAAAAAAATAATTGGTTATATATAGGCCCGACCCAAATTATAGATAGGTCCGGCCCAAATACCGACCGACCGACCGACCAAAACTTTTAATGTTTCGTCTTTAATAATATAGTATAGATATATATAATTGTGTATATATTAAATAGAAATATATTAATTTATATAATGTGCAGTTGATGGGATGATTTGACTTTTACGATTTTTAAGATGTCGGATCCGGAATCAAAACGCAAATTAACAATTTTTTAAAATTTCATTCATGATCATTCATGTTTTGTGATTATCCATAATATGAAGATTGATTACATTTCAGGTGATTATTGTAATTAATGCGATTGAGCGGATAGAATATACGAGCCTAGACCATCCACACCCGTTTAAAACAAAGACAAATAGCACGTGCTTCAACTATTGGACGGCTATTCTCTATTTCCCTCTAAAAATTGACATTTATCTATTCCTCCCACCGAATAATAATAACAATAACGCCCAGCCAATCAGGCACTGCCATTCAGGTACCTCGTCCAACTCAAAGAGATTTGTCATTTGGGTGTTCAGTTCAATTATTGTTGTGTAACATTCAATATATTAATTCTGCCAATGATTCACCTCAATTGATATATGAATAATGGACTTTTAAGGAAAGGATATCAAAATTCTATTATACATGTATGTAGAAAGTTTTTACAATATTTTTTGCTATAACAATCATTTACTATAGAATAGCCCCTTATTAATCCATATTAAAATGTTTTAGATTTTTTTGGAAAAAATATGATTAATGTTAAACAAGTATATTCATTCGATTTAATATTCTAAATTCAATTAATGACCACAAGCTATTCTTTATTTAATATTTGAAATATATAATCCATATTTTAGTCAGACACGTGAACTATTAAATACCGGAATATCGAAGTTGGCATTTGTCATAAATCAATTATTGCACCACTGTACCAAACTAAAATAATAATAATAATAATAATATTAAAAAAATTATAATATCCGGCACGTGGTAATTAAAGGCAATAACACCCACCTTCTGAGGCTTCAATATACCCTTTGTATATATATAAGTAGACGACGTGTATCTCCAAATCTCCATATACGCCCTACTTAACTTTTTGTCCAATCCTTAAATTTCATTGTCAGAGTTCAAACATCTCGCCTTCAAATTTAAATCATTCCCTTTCCTAATCTCACTTCATGTCGAGTTCATCGGAAATCATCGATTCCGGCAAGTTTTCCGGCCAAAACCCGGCCAAGTCGCCGGAAAAGTCAAGCTTCTCCCAGACTTGTAACTTATTGAGCCAGTACTTGAAAGAGAAGCGCACGCTCGGTGATCTCAGTCTCGGTATCGGCTTTGAATCCAACGGTTCGTATTTACTCAATTACGTAAACCCGGATTGAGTGAGCGTGTTAAATTCTCGAAAAGGAAATTAGCTTTATTATTTTTGATTGGATCTATTTACATGCATATTGGATCTGAATTTTATGTTCAGGTACAGCTCCGGCGACGCCACCGGCGGCAGGAATGACTATGAATTTGTTTCCGGTGAAACAGCAGCCGGAGAATGCACAAATGACTATATTTTATGGAGGACAGGTGATGGTCTTTAATGACTTTCCGTCTGAGAAAGCCAAGGAGATTATGATGTTAGCAAGCAAGGCAAGTTCTGCAAATAAGCAACCTGAGATTCCGGCCTCGCCTCATGTTAATAGTCTTGTGAAAACTCAACGTCCTCTGCAGCCAATTGTTTCCGGTAATAGCACTTGCCTTGTTACTAAGCCAAAGAATTGTTGAATTTTTTATATGATTGTTTTGTAATGCTTTTTCGAGTTTGTGTCTGTATAGTTTGAATGATTATACTGAGAGAAGGCAAGCGAGAAATATGTTGTTGTCGGTTTTTAGAATGTGAATCTTGTAATGTAAAGGGAGGGAAGGTACTGATTTGTGTTTTATGATTTTGTATGTTTAGATCTACCAATTGCAAGAAAAGCTTCGCTAACTCGTTTTCTTGAGAAGAGGAAGGACAGGATTACTGCCCGAGCTCCATATGGTTCACAAGTGGTGACTGAGACGAAATCGTGGTTGGGACTGGCAGCTACAGATTCCCCTGTCAAGTTCGAACAGCATTGATGTTCAGGCAAAACATATATTTTCTTTTAGTTATAAGATTTAACTCGTTGTATTGTGTTATGTTTAGGGGTGTATCATTTTGATTCAACAATTTGCTGAGAAATGCCCCATAAGTGCTAGGATCTAATTATATGCTATGTTGCTAGTGTTTATGTAATTAAGTTGATCAAGAAGAAATATGTACTTCTTTCCACTTCAATCAACTCGATGAATCTATCTTGTTATATTAATTTACCAACTGTCTTTGGAATCACAAGCTTAAGATTTCTATGTGTTAATTAGTTACTTTCTGTTGTTGTTGCACTTCAATTATTGGATCGATGAAGCTAGAGTTTATATACGTCAAAAAAACTAAAGTTGTTATGCGAAGGATATGTAATTTTTTTGAAATGATCCTTGTTTCTTGTAGTGATGGCCATCATCCGCCATCCACAGATATGTATGTATGATTTGGTAATAGGAATATTAATCACTAATCAGGTTTGATAAATGGAAAGATATTGGTCCTCTATTCAGAAATAGGAATATAAACTGGAGGGTTGTAAATAGGTATATTAGCGACAGGAATAGAAAGTCCGTGGTGGGCGGACACTGAGTATCAATGCGTTGTATCTGGTTACTGGTAGTAACTTGAGCCCTGAACTTCTAGCATAAAGGGAAGTTCCTGGTGAACATTACAGAAGATTTGATATGTCTAGCTTTTGTGTATGGTATCCAACTGGATAATCTTGTCAGGACTTGAGGTTATATTGTGATTTGCCTACTTGTCTAAAGCAAATAGTCTATGTTGTGCTTATCACACCCATATCCATATTCCAGACGACCATTAGTCATTACAGTGATGCAGGTGAGGCACAGGTTAGGGAGAATTTCGGTACAAATATGTGATTATCCGAATAGATTTTGGCCTGTTTGCCGGAAAATAATGGTTTTTTTTTTTGGGTAATCTTATTTATAATTTATATAGATAAAAGCATACGAAACCGTATGCGGCCTTATGAAATCATAGGGCCTAGTCAATACAAGAAACAAGTTCAAGGAACAAGTTCACGGCACAAGGTCAAATTCACTTACATAAATGTAACAAACTTAAATGTAAAAGTAACTGCAATCTTCTTCCTTCTAATGTTGTTGTTCAAGTAACCATCAACATAACAAGAAAATCAAGCTCTGCGAGCAACAGCAACATAACAAGCAAATCAAGCTCTGCGAGCAACAGCAGAAACCAGAACACCGCCATCTCCACCTGCTGCACCACCTGCATTCTCACTGGCTTGGCCATTAACACGGTTGCCTTCGTCTCCATTGCCATTGTCCCTCTGTTGTTGAGCAAACCTAACAAGCTTTGGTATGTTCTGGTAAGTCTCTGGTATGTCCTGGTTCTCCTCTTGCTTTCCCCTCCCATTATGCTTTTCAATAATAGTCTCAGTGACCCATCCACACCTTGAGGTACCATAACTAACTATCACGTCTGGTTTCATGTCCAAATAGATCAATTGAAGTCGCTACAGCAACAACTATAGATCTGTGGTGCAGCCTATCGCCAGCTTCAGCAACTAGTAGAACATCAAACAAACCTTTGCATAGACCACCATCTCCCACAGCTACAGCTGCAAGCTTACTACGCCTTGTCCATTCAATGGTGGCATCACCACCAGCTACACCAGCACTAAATCTACATGTCCTAGAACTCAGCAGGTCCTTATGCTCCAACACTCTAAATTCGTCAGTCAACACCCAACATGTATCAACATCCTTTGCTCCTCGAACAGAAGCAACATGGTTATCAGAAAATAATGGCTATTAGATGCTGATATTCGAAACACAACCCGTAACATATTTAATTTAATATATTTTTTAAAATATTTGTTTTTCCTGATATGTAAATGTAATTTAATTTCAATTTTAAATTTTAGGATATGTCGGTTTTTAGTAGTTGCAGTGTTACAGGTTGTATAGCTGCATATACATGCAAGGATGATGATGTTATATCACCTCAAAACTGCCACATATTTAACCCCGGTCAGCACATTCTGGTAGAAAATATTGGAAGTAGCAGAGGCGATCATTATCATCGGTGGGAGATGTGTGCATTAGTCTTTGCTCGAAAAACCAACAAATTGAAGTTGGTGCTATTTTCTGCTGGTAATTTTGAAGAAGTGAGTGTCAATATGCAAACAATTGGCACAAATTTGTGGAGGCGCGTTGCAAGAATCCCTTTTTATCCATTTAAAAAACCGTTTCCCTCCTTAATTTGCAAATGGATTATACCATTGGTTGAAGAAGAAGAAGTATTCCAGCAAATTGAAACTCCTCTTTGTCTTAAGAATTCCAACAGTTCAGACCTTGGAGTACTTAATGATTGTCTTTGCATTTATACGGAGTTCTCATCCATAGAAATTTGGGTGATGAGGAAGAATGATAATAGAAAATCATGGACTAAGAAGTTTGTTTTTGATAAAGATTGGATTTGGTACACACCCGAAAATGGAGAAATTGTAAAAGGTCATGCACACCCAGATGACGTCCTGAGTAACAATAGGATGCCCTTGAAACATAATGAACAGCCCTACTGGCAAAGGAAGACACCATGTGAGTTGATTTTTTAATTGCTTGCACTGATAAACAATCAGAGTTTATCACAATTCCATGCCATCCGTTCCTTTTAGTCCAACTGAGAGCCTCTCTAATGCCAATTATATATATCAGCCCATTCTGGATTCACGTGTCCCATTGCAGTTGTTCACTTATTGTTCCAGACCACGTAGATAGGAGCTCGCCAGATCGGCCAACACACCATAACTGGTCTGGTGCCATGCAGTTTGAGCAGCACTTTGACAAAAAGGTGACCCATCGTAACTGGGACATGTTTACTCTGCAACTACACACACAAAGGTAAACATCCAGTAACAAACCTCCAAGTGAAATCTTTCACCTTAACTGGAATTTTTAGATTTCAAAGACTTCTCCAAGAACCTCTGTTGTCATCATTAACACAATTCCTAGAAATTTCTTGTAAGCAGATTAACCGTGTAAAATCCTGTGCCATCTGCAGAAGAACTTAATTGGATGGTTTTAAGTTTTAATGAATTTAATGTCTCTGTCACAGAACAGATATCGGAGAATGTCATCATCCCAAGCTTTATCGTCCAGCGATTTAATAGGCCTTTTGGCCCTTCTTACTATGATGAGATTTTGATCTAAAGACAGAAGAGAATGGTAATGCAGAGGATAAGTTGGACTTGGCTAGCAGGAGTCACTAGTTGAGTAATTTCTCTTCATATGACTGAAAATTAGTACGATATTAAAAAAAAAGAGTTAATTTGAGTGCAACTTTTGATTTCCGAATCAAATAATGCTTCATTTTTGGCTTTGTTCTAAATTCTAATATTGACTACTATGAATAATTGTTCTGAAAATAAAAAAAATAAATAAATTAGTCTGGATAAATTTCATTTAAAAACTGGTAAATAGGGGATTCTTAAATTTGATGAAATGAAATAAAAAAAAAACGTGTATAAATTCAGAAAATGTGTTGTAAAGATAAATACAAGGATCTGAAAAAAAGAACAAAAGTTGAAAAATGAAGGATTGAGAGCACAGCAGTAAGGCAAGAACCAAACAGAGCACTAAATATAAAAAAGATCCAACGGTCCAAATGAAACCAATTGTAAGAATAAACCTGAGCATACAAAATCTATTATAATTGACGGCCTTTATAACATTAAATAAACCATCTTCCTCTTCCCAGCCTTTTTTTTCTTTTTGTTTTCTTTCTCCTCTTTGATTTTCTTCTTCTTCTACCAAACAAAACCCTAGATTTTTTTCTGTTAATCTGTATCTGTAATTTATAAGTGGAAGATGCAGTATCAGCAGAGGTTGAAGCAACAAGCATTGATGCAACAATCTTTATATCATCCTGGTCTTTTAGCCCCTCCCCAGGTTCTCTCTCTCTCCAAATATTTCAGCTTTTTCATTTTTCAATTCATCGTTTTTGCTCACCCTTGAATGTGTTTTTTTTGTAAAGATTCAATTTTTATTATTCTAGCTTTGATTTTGATGTAAAAATTGAATTTTTTGTTTGGGTCCTGCAGTTTTTGTTAGTTTCTTGATTGGATGACTAGTGTGTTTTAGGAAATTATTATAATTTATCCCAATTTATATTATTTTATTAGCTTAACAAAGGTGAATGTGCACACCAACTTAACTAATTTTTAGCTTGTTTGAGACTTAGAGTGGGTTATATGATTTTCTTTGAAACAACTCGAATTCACATTAGCTTTGTATTTTTCAGAGGCTAATGCCGTGTATCACTGGATGAAATGTATACGAGTTAGAAATTAATGAATTTTAAAGTACTTTTACGAACATCTGTAACCAAACCAAGAATACCTGTATCCTGCTGGGATGCAGACCTCAGCCTTACCTCTACTTTTTGAAATTTGGAGAGGCTCTTTCCACGAAGACCCGGGCTTCACAGCAGTTTATAGAGAGACGAGAGGCGATCCTTTAATAAAAGATGAGACATACATTTCTGAACATATATGCATGATAGTGATGAACTTCTCCCTTTTTCGATTATACTTTTATCCTTAACAAGTATCATCATAGAATTATGCACCTATTCAAATTTTACACTCTCCCTAATTAATCCTTGTCTTCCTCTTTTCTTCATATTTTTTCAGTCTATACCTGACCTATCACATTCTATCGAACTGAAAACGAAACAATTTATGATCCAGCCTACCAAGTGTAATTTTGGGTGGCTGCTCTTTTTGATTTGCAGTTTATTTATTGTTATTCTATATTCGGGGTTTTTGTTTGTTTTTATTTTTGAAAAAAGAACAAGTATAAGCGGTTCTCACTTACTGTTTAAAAACATATATGTGCCGTTCATACATCAACTTAAATGTGAGCTAATATAGTATCTAATTGTCATTATAATAATGGATTTTTCGGAAACTACTTCAAGTCTGTTGTCCGTTTGATACGATGTTCATGTCGGCTGTTTGATTGAGATTTTTTTTTGGGATGAGTGTTATCGTGGACTCATTACTGGGAGCCTGGGAGTTCTTCTCTTCATGTTCATGCATTGGATTTTATATCTAGTGTTTGTTCTGTTATGCTATGTGACATTATAGTTTTATGTGTCATCGGTAGGAACTCAATTTTCAGTTTTCTTTCCGTATAGCGGTTTCTTTTGGTGTAGTTTCTTTGTTATGGCTTGTGGCTCATAGGTTTGAAATTAGTACTTCTAAATGTTCTTGTTGATGCTTCCATAACCGGCCCATATTTAGGATTCATTTTACTCTTTCCCCCTTTCAATTTGCAGATAGAGCCTATCTTGAGTGGTAACCTGCCTCCTGGATTTGATCCAAGTACATGCCGCAGTGTGTGAGTGTTTGTCGTTTTTTCTTTCTTTTATCTCTTTTTATTTTTAGATTTTTTTTTCTTTATTCTTGTTTGTTCTTTTTTGCTTAGATGTTTGTACTGAGGAGTGAGGATAACCTCTATAGTTTATTGTCTTGCTCACTATTTGAATAAACTTTCCCATCAATGTCAAGCAAATTATTATAGCAAACACAGTTTATGTCTTTTTTCTTTCACCTCAATTTGTGTTGGTGCTTTATCTTGTATTTCTATAACTCTTGTGCAAGATTTTAAAATCAAATATAAAAGTCAAGTATACAAGTCCATGTGTGCACACTGCACACTTGCTTATGTAGCACTTTTCATGAGCTAACGTGTCATTAAGCGGTAAATAACTTTGGGTTACCAAGTAATATTAATTATTATACTTTTATTTACTGTGAGATGATGCAGTTATGTTGGGAACATCCACACTCAAGTTACAGAACCTCTTCTGCAAGAGGTTTTTTCGAGCACTGGTCCCCTTGAAAGCTGCAAGCTCATTCGAAAGGAAAAGGTAAATTCGCCTCTGCCCCGTTTTTTGATAAGTAAATATGTCTTCTTGCTATTCCAAATCCCAATTATAAAACCTCCGTTGGAATATTAGTTTACTATTAAAATAATGAAGTTGCTTCCTTGGCCCGTCATTGGATATGGGTAATGTTGAATAATACGTATACTTATACCTTGCTCCTAATTAATTTATTTGGGCTTTTCAAGTTCCAAGATTCGACATCTATGAATTCACATTGAGTGTTGATGCAAAGCATGGGGATAAGGGATTAATTATTAATTATTTTATATTCATTTGTAGAGATAGATTAGTTGCATGCCTCCATATACACATCAAGTGTAATCCATTTTTCCAAATTTGTAAAGCATTATAGATATATACACACACACTTTTGCACAAAAAATTGTACTAGATGTGGATGTTTCATGTGTAAACTAACAATACGGTTAGAATATAATAGAGAAGATATTGTATCTTGTATAAGTTAAATGAAAACTACGAAGGGTCTATATTATTTCCAATCTTCTACTTGGTGGGTATTGAATAATAAGACTGACCAGTCTGATTTAAATAGAAATTCAACGACATACATTGGAGTTTTTTAGAATAATAGGGCATAAATCTGCTGTAGGCACTCATATTGCAGTGGTTTGATGTTCTGGCTCCATGCCTTGCACATTAATTGTCATTTTATCTTTGTCTGCAGTCATCCTATGGCTTTGTGGATTACTTTGATCGCAGATCAGCTGCTCTTGCTATTGTTTCTTTGAACGGGAGGCACTTGTGAGTAGAATTCACATTTATTATAATCAACTTGAATAATGTTCTATTGGCTAATTGGCTTGCTGAACTTTAATCTTGCAGGTTTGGACAGCCTATCAAAGTTAACTGGGCATATGCCAGTACTCAGAGAGCAGACACTTCAGGTCTCTTTTCTCTCCTCTTGTAAATATTTTCTTCAAATTCAGAACAATCAAATGTTTGTAAGGTATTCCAACAAAAAGAATAAAAAATGGTTGTAAGTTATACCCTTTTACTTTGGTTTTGTAGGTCACTTTAACATTTTTGTGGGCGATCTTAGCCCTGAGATTACAGATGCCACTCTATTTGCTTGCTTCTCTGTTTATAGTAGTTGCTCGTAAGTTTGCCTTTTCACTTGATATATTATAGATGTTTTTATTTTTATAAATATAAACTCCTGATATGTAAAGTGAAGTTGATGGAAAATATTAGATTGTCTTGATACATCTTGAGAATCTGATTGCAGAGACGCTAGAGTTATGTGGGATCAGAAAACTGGGCGATCAAGAGGATTTGGGTTCGTCTCATTCCAGAATCAACAGGTATCAACTCTTTTTGTTCATTTGTCAAATTCTTGTTACCTCCTGGTTTTAGAATATGGTATACTTTTTCTCTGAACCCCACTCTGTCTCACTTGCTCTATCCAAGCTAAATCCTAATGATATAACTGATTGATACTTTTATGTGTTCAGGATGCTCAAAGTGCAATTAATGAATTGAATGGTGAGGAAGATGTTTATGTAACTTTGAGTAATTTTACTTCTGTTTTTTCAATAGAATATATCTTCCTTCCACAATACTCTTAAAGAATGGGAAAAGAGCATATTAAAGATAGCACTAAAGTAATAAGGTAGATTGAATTTTATTTAATTGTCACACAATGTTTAATACTGTAGGCAAGTGGCTTGGAAGCAGGCAAATTCGGTGTAACTGGGCAGCAAAGGGTGCGGGAGCTGATGACAAACAGAACTCAGATGTCAAGAGTGTTGTAGAACTAACAAGTGGAACATCGGGTAAGCTCATTTATTCCGGTGCTTCAAGAATTCAATACAGCTGAAGTAACACTATTTACAAAATTCTAGGAAGTATATTTTCTGTTATCCATATATCTGCTTTATTGGTTTAGGTTACATTGCTGGTGACTTAATATGCAGGTTAATGTTTTAAAAATGTCCCCCACCCCCTCCCCAGCCCCAGGTTGTGAATATATGTAACCTGTTGTTCTACCATAGCGATTTATTAAAGGGCTTAAAAACTCTAAAAGTACTCGAGAACATTTAGTTATTTGTTTGGGGTAGGGTCAATAAAAAGTATTTAAAATACTCACACACACATTGCCTCTGTTGTGGCCCAAACCCTCGACGTTTGGTAACCAAGGACGATATTTGCCTCCATTATGGCTCGAACCCTCAACCTTTTGTAACCAAGGACGAGGGTATATTCGCTAGGCTAGGCCATGCAGATACAGTAATTTTTAATATGTCTTCTTTTGGTTTATAACTAAAAATGTTCTTATAGCTTGACCTGATTGTGTATCATGGAGACTTAGTAGAGAATAGAATTGACTTGAGGTTTAATGGGGCTGAGGAAAGGAGGCAGTAAAACCCGTTTTCACATAAAAATATGTTGCTGAATGAAAACTTGAGATGCATTGGTTGCCACCTTTTGCAAAATAGTCACTTGGTGCTTCACTGCTCAGCGTACATTGTAACATCTAGGGTTCAAAATTTGAAAAACCTTTTTTGAGAAAATTACGAGGGAGAAGGTCAGATTTTGAAGGTTGGATGAGGTGTTAGACAAGGATTAGATTTGAACTACATACTCTGAATTTTCCAACCCCCGATTTGGTGAAAGATACAAACTAAGAGAAAGATGTATATAATAATAAACATACTACAGACATAAGGCCTAATAAACATTTCCAAAAGCAGAATCACAATTTCCTGAAGTGTGTAAGCTGCACCAGCATGACATATACATGTGTGTATTTTTTTTTTTGATGTATATTTAGTATATTTAAATCAGATATTCATTTTAGAAGAGGACGAAATAGAACTTAGTTAATATGTTAATAGTAAGTTTGTAATACAATTTTGTATAAACTGTTTTAAATAAGTAATGCTTTGATGTTTTTGTTTAAATAATTTATTAAAAATTGTGAGATATGTAACTATTGATATATGATGATGCAACCTTTATTATTCTGAAGTTATATAATGATATAGTTAAACTTTAATGGTTATACAAAAAATTATTGTTAATTTATAATTTCTTTTAAAAATGTTGAACCTAATTGAACCTTTACTTCAACCTCCCATCCAAACACAAGGAAGCATCCTTCCTCGCTCAACCTTTCCATCTAAACAAGGAAAGGTTGTACCATCCCTTCCTTCCGCAACCCCCAATCCAAAGTCCAAACACACCCCTCGTATCTATCCATTCAAGCATGTAGTTTTAAGGTCATTTTCTTTTTCTTCCTTGAATTGATGATGGAAAGTGTGATCAAATCAAACTTATATTAATAGTTTTATATATGAGCTCTATATATGGAAAGGATTCAAGCACCTCTCACATTTCACTTGAAAAAACTAACAAACTTCTTGCTAAAATTCTGCAATGATGTATAAGAGTTGAGTACAAAAGATATGCAACTTCTTTTACTCTATTTCTGGATTTACTTCTTCCTATATATATTGCATTTATCTGACTACTCCTTGTCTCTACCCGTGAAGACCAATTTTGCAATCCACATAACGTCAGACTCATTAATCTACATTTGTTTTTTTGCTTTTTTTCTCCATGTTTAGAATTGAACAATTTTATTCTTTGAGCTATTAGTGTGCCATTCTACTCGGTTTTGATGATTGTGTATCAGCTTGATTAGAGTATTGTTTCATTCTTGTGCAGAAGATGGTCAAGAGAAGATTAATGATGATTCTCCTGAGAATAATCCTCAGTATACGACTGTATATGTTGGCAATCTTGGTCCTGAGGTGAGTTGACTGTTGATATAAGAATGTTAGATGAAGTCTAGGACTCTAGGTCTCCCAACTTGGTGAAAAAAAAGGTTAGGTCTCCAACGATTATAGATCTGAGTCTAGTTGTAAGATTTTACCTATAATTGAAAATTATGTTAAAGTCTTTCAGATCGATAACTGGAACTTTTTTCTCTTAACTTCTGTTGGTATAAAGTCTGTTTGCTTAGTTTGTTTTGAGAATGTTCTGCTAGGTTATGCTGGGTTCTTGCTACAATGGGATATTATCAAAAAGTGTTTCTTACAAGCAACATATTGCAGGTTACTTCAGTTGATCTTCACAGGCATTTCCATGCATTTAATGCCGGAGTGATTGAAGATGTTCGTGTTCAACGAGATAAAGGTTTTGGTTTTGTGAGATACAGTAACCATTCTGAAGCAGCTCGCGCTATTCAGATGGGTAATGCCAGGATACTCTTTGGCAAACCAATAAAGGTAGTGTACTTAACACTGATTCTTTGTGATCATGTTGCAATGGCGTGTAATGTATCCAATACACTATCATTTGTAGTAGAATAAAAGCTTCCATGGTTTCTTCATTTTGTCAAATTTCAAGAGTTTCTTTTGTATAATATATTTTTCCTAAAAAAATTGTGCTCTATCCTTTGACCTTAATCAAATTCTACCAACTATTCCTTGATATACTTCCAACTATTCCAACTATTCCAACTATTCCTTGATATACTTGCTCTTTTACCTTAATCACTATCAAAGCTCATTTTGACCTATTTTGTTGCAGTGCTCATGGGGTAGTAAGCCAACACCCCCCGGGACTAGCTCTACTCCTCTGCCTCCTCCAAGTGCAGCAGTCTTCCCGGGATTTTCAGCAGCTGATCTTGTTGCATACGAAAGGCAGCTTGCATTGGCTAAAATGGGTGGTGCACAAGCCCTGATGCACCAGCAGGTCCAGAGAATGGGTGCTGCTAATCCGGCTATTTACGATGGCGGATACCCGGGCATTGCTTCAACTCAGCCACCTATGTACTTCCAGTAATAATGAAGGAGGCCTCTTATTTGGCAGAGATTTTAAATTATTAAGTTATGTAGGATGAGTATTTTTCTTTTGGTTATATATTTTCCTTCTACTGTAAAATTCAAATGTCCCGTCCCCGTCCTTTGCTAGCTTGCATAAATTATAGATTTGTATTTTCCATGGGGGATGATGGATTTGGTTGGCTTAAATCAACCATGTCTACAGTGTGATTGGCAACTACCTATCAAGGTCCAAGGTATTATTACTTTGTAGCATGTGACATGCTCATATTCTGTATCCTAGTTGCTGCTCGTGGCTTTTTTGTTTATTTATGCCCGAGCTTTTACACAGCGGAAATGAGAAAATTAGAAGTCTGGGTGCATAGAAACACTCATCTAT
This sequence comes from Heracleum sosnowskyi, assembly GCA_030848705.1. Taxonomy (NCBI): domain Eukaryota; kingdom Viridiplantae; phylum Streptophyta; class Magnoliopsida; order Apiales; family Apiaceae; genus Heracleum; species Heracleum sosnowskyi. Next base: position 48,802,401 of record CM061243.1, on the reverse strand, counting down.
TAGTCCCAATTATGCTCAATTACACCACCGCTGCAGTAAGCTATAGTATTAGGGCTCTGTAGCATATCTGGTACATTTATGTACCATTTTTGCGAAAATGGTACAACTGGGTTCAACATTGCAAAAATGGTACAGGGCGCGTGGCAACCCTAGCAAAGGGTGCCACGGCCTGTGGCAACCCCTCTATTTTTTTTTTGTTTACCGTTGTCAAAATTGTTTCCTTTGTCTTAGCATCCATTTTCAAGCTTTAAAAAGTTGTTTTATAAATTATAATATTTGGTTTTTTTTAATTATAAAGTAGAACCGTCCTATTTTGTTAGAAGTAAAAAAATGAGTAAAAATATTAGCATGAATTATGATTATTTATAAGCCGAACATGAGACCCTGAAAAGGCAAAAAAAATAAAATGGATTCACTATATTAATTATTGGTCCGAAAATGACAATTAAACCAAAGCATTAGATTTCTGCAAAATGCCTAGTTGTTTACTGAATGTATGCACCGTATGTAGGGGTGGCAAAATCAGACACGACCCGAAAACCCGACACGAATTCGACCTGAATAGTACGAATTTGGGTTGGAGTTTTTCGGGTTCGGGTTGATTTCGGGTTGACCCAAAACTGACCCAAAAAATTCGGGTCATTTTCGGGTTAATTTCGGGTTACCCGAAATTACCCGAAATAATATTTATATAATATAAAATGAAATATATTCTGAAAATACCTATATTTTATATTAATTTTGTATTATTTGTTATTTAAATTAATACATATTTTAATTCAATAATATTAAAATTAATTTATATTATCAAAAAACAATTTATTTATTATTTATAATATATAATTTATATTTATTAAATAAATAATTATTATTTCGGGTTGGGTTCGGGTTACTCATAAATTTTCGGGTTGAGTATTCTGACCCATTAAAATTTCAGGTTGGGTCAAATTTATGACCCGAGTCTGTCAACCCGACCCGAACCCGACCCGCAACCCGAAATTGTCAGCCCTAACCGTATGTTAATTATTTGTCCAAAAATGACAAGAAGACACTACTTTCAAGTTTTGTTAACGTGTCCCGTGAATATACAGGAAAAAGTAATAAAAGTGTGTATGCAGTTCTGATTTTTTTTTGGCATAATATGAACCCGTGAATACATAGGAAAATGGTCTCGTGATCTAAATTATTTTCTTTAACTATTAAGAATTTTAATTCTCATATATAACCTATAAATACCCTATGCTCATTATGATCATCTTTGAAAAATGGCAAATGGTTATACTAGTGATGATATTTTCAGAGCCATGGGTAGAAAATGGTTATGTGACGATGATTTTGTGTACTCAATGAACCCTAATCATCGTTACTCAAGTCAGACAATAACAACAATGCAGAGGGAGTGGGAGTGGCGTACACAATGTCTTTCTTGTTGTGTTGAACAATGTCGCTTGCATGGACTTAGAATACCGAAATAACGCGCTATAATGATGCAACGCGGTACTCCACAACAACTTGAAGTTGCATTGTTTCGTGCACGAGAGGAAGAGAACCGAATGTGATTGCGCTTACATCGACATAGTCTAGCAGCAGATGCAAGGATGTTTGCAGAGGATGGAGAAATGCTACGTGCAAGACAGTATCAGCAATGGAGCGTGAGTGCTGATAATGACTCAGACAACTTCATGTCCGACGAGGACTAAACTATTGTACTTTTTAATATTCAAGTATGAGTAATTGTTCAATTTATGACTAGTTTTGCATTGTTAACTAAATTTGCATGTCATTAAGTTTCCAACATTTGAGAGAAGAAAAAATGGAAGTGATATTAAAACCACACGAATAGGAATTGAAATAAAAGTACATGTCGGAAATGAAATCACACAAAGCAAATAGTACAAATTCATATGAAAAATTGCAAAGTAAGTGTAGCAACGTCAAACTGCATTAGGACGTAGTGGGCAAAGTTTGCTCCTTTTCGTATGTCCTTCTTGCTTACAACGGCTAAATTTTATCCCCGAATGCGACTGGTCCATCTCAGTACGAATTCTTACAGATTCCCCCTTGTTCCCACGTTTTTTCTTTACCTTTTTGCAGGCTTCATCGGGTACCAACTTACCATACCTCTGCCACTGTACCGGTAAGACGTAGTTCCAACACTCAGTAGGATCCAATGGAAATATGATAGGCTCCCATAACTTATGCAATTTGGAAGTGTAGTGGTAAGGTTCAATCCACTTTTTCCAATCAAGATTCTCTGCCAAACAACCAGCCAATACATGAGAACAAGGCAAATGGTGGCAAATCCACTTTCCACAAGTGCATATTTGTTGACTCATGTCCACATTTTGGGTGCCCCCCCCCCCCCTTTGTGCCTCCTTTAACCCGATAGCGTTGCGTAACAACTTTGAAAATGCCTAGTTGTTTACTGAATGTATGCACCGTATGTGATTTAGCCTTTTCCATATATCTGGTTATCATATTCTCCGTCCTTTGGCATAATTGTTGACCCCGCTGCATAGCATCGACAGTTTGGTTTCGCTGTGTGTTGACAATTCTAACAGTCTTGTAGAAGATATACTCTATCATTGCCGTAGCATCATCTCTTTCCTTTTGAACTTGTTGCATGTTAACAAGCTCTTCTTCAAGAAATTTATTTCTATCTTTAAGCTTAAGATTCTCAGATTTAATTCTCTCATTTTCTAAAGTCTGATCTCTATAACTAACATGTATGCTTTTAAGATAAATTCTCAATTCAGATATATTATCAATATCATAAGCATAAGTTGTTAGGGGTACCTTATTCTCATATGTTTCAGATTCATCTTCAACAGTTGCCATGAGAGCATAGCTGACATCTTCATCAGAATCTGAAGTGTCTGCCCAGTCTTTTCCTTTAGTGATGAGTGTTTTCTCAGATTTTCCTTTCTTGCACTCTGGAGCATAATGACCCATCTCTTTACATTTGTAGCACTGGATCTCAGACTTGTCTTTCTTTCCATACTTGGTATCCCTTCCTTCAGACTTTCTGAAACTCTTTCTTTCAGAGTTTGAATCTTTCCTTGAGAATCTTTTTCCCTTCTTGAAGTTCTTGAAACCCATCTTCTTGAAGGTCTTCACCATCAAAGCAGCCATTTGCATCATTTGTTCTTTATCATCCTCAGATTCAGAAGAGGCATCAGTGTTTGAGTCATCATCAGAGTTTGATGGCTCATTCTCAGAGTTTATGACCAAAGCTTTTCCCTTAGCTTTCTTCTTTGATGTTTCTTTCTTCATGAGTTTTTCTTCAACCTTGAGAGCAACAGATTTTGTCTTTTTACTAGTTCTTCTGTTCCTTTGTTCTATCTCCAGTTCATGAGTTTTAAGCAACCCATATATTTCATCAAGCTCTGTATCTGCAAGCTCATAATTATCTCTTATTGTTGTTGTCTTTAAATCCCATCTTTCAGGTAGAGATAAAAGAAACTTGAGATTAGACTCTTCAAGATCATATTCTTTATCAACCAGAGATAAATCACTCAACAGTTTACAGAATCTGTCATATGTTTCAGTCAAAGTTTCACCAGGTCTTGAGTCAAAGTGTTCATACTCCTGTGTCAGTATAGTCTTTCTGTTCTTCTTTATAGCACTAGTTCCTTGGCATCTGACTTCTAAAGCATCCCAAATTCTTTGGCAGTTTTGCAACCAATAACTCTGTTAGACATGACATTATCTAAGGCACTGTGGAGAAGATGTCTAACATTTGCATCCTTTGCAATCGATGAGATGTCTTCAGGAGTCAAATCTTTCTTTTCCTTTGGAATAAGCTTTTGCTCTTCACCAGTAACAATAATGGACAGTTTAGTCGGTTTATGAGGACCATTATAGATTCTATCAAGGTATTCTGGATCTGTGGCTTCCAGAAACATGGTCATCTTCACCTTCCATATTGGATATTCCGCTGGTCTGAGAATTGGAACCCTAATTGTCTCATATCGACTCACAGAAATTTGTTGAACCTTTTCGGACTTAGAATCTGTTTGAACATTATCAGCCATGATTATACTTGTGTTTGGATCAAACTGTATATATTAAACAACCAAGGCTCTGATACCAATTGTTAGGCCGAATACACAATATATAATCAATATATGTATGAGAATAACAATCAAGAACACTGTTTATGAACAATAAACTGAATTATATTAAATAACTCTTCTCTCAGTGATGTAAAATATCACAGAGAGCTGCTAGGTTACAAGAATAATGTATTCAGTATTCGCATCCCTTTTAGGGTTAACCTATCTGTGTTTATATAATACACAGTTACATAATCAATCTCTAATTGATATTCCTATAAATCAGCTATACAATTTATATCAATTTAGGATTGCTTCTGTCTTCTGTCCCGTTTCTTTAGCTATCTCAATATATCTTGCTTCTTTCCATCTTCAAGATATATTGCTTCTAGAATCTTCAATTATGCACCGACAACTAAATAAACTCTCACTCCGTCAGACTTTAACAAACTCTGACTGGCTTCTAGTGTAAACTCTGATAAGTACCTGTTACTTAAACACTGATAAACAATCATCAGCAATTATATCTAACATCATAACCTCATAAACAATTGCCTTGAATTCTTCAAAAGTTGTTCCGAACATAACATAACGCATACATTTTGGATCCAAGGAATATGTTATATCATCATCTTTCCTAATTATTTTTCCACCCCAAAAGAAATTCACATTGACACAACTTTCCATTTTCTTGATGTAAAAACATATACAGCATATAAATATGTGAAAAAGACACATATAAAAATGGAAAATATATATAAGAAGAGTTATCCACAACTTTTGATTTCTTTTTAGAATTATATATATCAACTAACTACTTGTTTGCTACAAATAAGAAAGGAACTTAATGTTGTATTGGAACTGAAATAACTAAAAGGAAAGGAGGATTACAAACCTTTACCAGAATTCTTCAATATTGTTGCAGTGGTGTAAGATAAAGGGCTTCGCTAGTAGTGGTGTAAGATAAGATATCCTAACTGTACTGATAAGGCACAATTAAACAAAAGAGAGAAAAACTATGATTATGCATAAGAGAGAAGAACTATTTATAGGGAAAAAGTTTTAATCTCTATTACACAAAAGTAATACAGGTGCATTATTTTTGCCTGCAAATTATGAAATGTGAGGTGACAACTCAACTTTATTGTTGATGTGATCACTCGTCTTTACTTTATTGTAAAACCAACAGAAAAGCTCTGAAAAACCAAAAAATCAAATTTGCAGTGTCTGCAACTTTGCTTTATTGTAAATTTGATGTGAGAACACACTTTGGTCAAATTTATTATTGTTCTGAAAATGTAAAAGTGGTGTAGTCACGTCAACAATAACATAAAACTTGCATTATTATCATATTTCTAGATGTTGAGTACTTTAAAGGTTTTGTTATAGTCGTTTTCGGGTCTGAAAATATCATTATTCAAAAATTACAATTTTGTGTAGGTATCATTTTTGGACCAAAATTTTACATAATTACGCTTAATATTTTTTTTATAATTTTGGATAGTAGCAAAGTACAACAGTTCAAGTTTAATTTAAAACAAAGAAAATGAAAATATATTTTTTGCAAGTACAATTTATAAACCTACAAAAGTGATTGTTAAAATGCAATTTTTACTAAGTAAACTTGTTTTACTAAGTAACCACGTGAGATAAGACAAAGGAAACAATTTTGACAACGACAAAAAAAATAAAAAAATAGAGGGGTTGCCACGGGCCGTGGCACCCTTTGCTAGGGTTGTCACAGGTACATAAATGTACCAAAACAATTTTGCAATGTTGAACCCAGCTGTACCATTTTCGCAAAAATGGTACATAAATGTACCAAAAATACTACAGAGCCATAGTATTAGTCGTAATTTTAGTCGAGCTCAACTGCCCCTGGGCTGGCTTGCTACTGAGTCCGTTTGAACTTAGAAGTCGTAATTTATGTGACATTTTCTAATGGATAGAAATGTTAGGCCGGTTTATTGGACCCTGTTTTGGTGGGACCACTGTAAATTATGTGGTTGAAAAAAAAATATCAATGGATAATGTAGCAAGCCAGAGAATTGAAATCCACCCACCATTTAGAATTTATAGGTGGTTGAAATTATAAACTCTGCGGATAGATTAGCCGTCACAAAATTGAACACCACGACATTTAAATTTAATATATGTAATCGATGTTTTTTTTACAAATACATAGTTTAAAAAATTCTACAAATATATATAATCTTTCTTTGCGATGAAACTTTTACAACATTATCATTGAAAATCAACTAAAAACAACAAATTCGACTAGATATACCGCTGCTTTTCCAATAGATTTTCAAAAGCATACTTCAAATTCGATCTCTTTCTACACATACGACTCTCTTTAAAGTGATATTTTTGGAACCGGGAAAAATTATCAGAGTTTATCACATGCGAGAGATTCATATTTTTTATACTTTAAAAAAATTAAAATTTATTTTCTGCACACTAAAAAATATGATATACATAGTTTATTTGAATTCTAGACTCTATGCTTTAAATTATGCACGTTAACATTTTTACATCAAAAAATTACTTATAAATTCAATAACATTATTTCTTTCTATGAACATCTTTCAAACGACGAAGATCACAACAACCAATTAGAGACAATTAAGATGATAATAAATAGTTTAAAAGTTGATAGACAAGAAAAACTATCTTAAACTAGTATCAAAAATTATTTTTCATACTCGTTAGAGCATCTTCAACGGCGTTGGCTATTATGATTGGCTAAAATAATATAAAATACTGATTATGTAAAATTTGTTGAATCTGTAAGATGACGAGCTTCAATGGAGTTGGTTATAATAGTTGACTATATTTTAAAAATAGTATGTTTTTAGTATTTTAAGTTGTTATAAATAGAATATATTATTTTAATATGACAATATATGATGTGTCATTTCACTACAGGTCCCCAGAGGTTCATCAAATTTGGTCAATCTGTTGGGGTTGGCTAAATATTTTGCTAAGGGTTTTGTACAATTGGAGTTGTGTAAATTTTACATAATATCTATAAATATTATTTATAGCATACCAACTAATATTTTAGCTAAGGGTTTCACTCCATTGGAGATGCTCTTAGTATATAAAAAGTATATTTTTATCAAAGATATCATTTTATGCGAAAGTTTGATATCGATATTTAACACTACAATTTTTTTAAAAAAATAATTATTATCACGATAAAGTGGTTATTAAATTTTAATACCCAATTTGGGACCGAGAGTTTTTATTAATTTAGAGAGGTTAACTTACGCAAAATCCGGAAAAGTAACAAGAATGACCTAATTAAGTTGAAGCCTGATTTAAATTTGATTCATTCGAAGTGGATATCAGTTCTATGAAAAGCTGAATAACTTGAAGTAACAGTCACCTCACTTGACCAATAACCAGCAGAAGGGTTCCCGTCGGGAAGAAGGACATGAAAACCAAATTGTCACGGCAGTGATTTGACCACACATGAGCAATTATTAAGCAACTCCAACGCTCTCTTATCATACTTCTCAAAAATAATAATAAAATATTAGATCGTAGTAAATTAAGACATTTTTTAGCATTGATCTCCAACAACTTCCTTATTCTTGGCTCTTAAATAATTTTTCATGATTAAATGTATATACAACATTTTGAGAAAGAAATGTGAGATCTCTACAAAACTGAAAAGAGGTGAAATGTGTTAATAAAAAATGAGATGAGGAGAGGAGAGAGAGAGTCCTAAGATTGAGGAGGAAACAAAGGCTCTTAAAAGTTTAGAGATAACTTAAGAGTTTGTTGGAGCTCTATTTATACATATTTTCCTCAAATTTTAACTTGAAGAGCATGTTTAAGAATTTGTTGGAGATACTCGTAGCCGACATATGTAGTTAGCTAATACTTCCTCCGTTTCATCCATTTATTTATATTTGGATTGAACACAGAGTTTAAGAAAAATTAATAGAGTGATGGAAAAAATAATTTTTAATATATAAAGTGAGAATAGTAGAGGAAAGTAGTGGGAGTAATTGATTTTAATATTGTTAAAAATTTACTATTTTTAGAAAATTTAGAAATGTAAAGAATTGAATTGGACATACCAAAAAGGAAAGTGTAAAAAAATGATTGGGACAAAGTGAGTAAGTTGTACTTCTATTTTGAATTCAAACAAAGAAATATATTATATTGGATATTTTGGAGTTACAAGATATTTGTATATTATAAATTTTTTCATAACCCATTTCTCAAGTTCGGTATCCATATTTAGGTTTGGATTAAAATTTTAACTTTATTTTGATCAACTGGATAATTCATTTTTTGGTTTGGTATCCATATTTGTGTTTGGATATGATCCACATCCATTATTTGACATATTGATAATTAGAGAAAGTTTGTATATAAATATAATATGATATCTATAAATATAAATATAAATATAATATGATATCTATAAATATAATATAATATAATATGATATCTATAATTATATATTATATTGGATATGAAAGTTTTGCCCCAAATTAAATATAATATTATATATTAATATAATATAATCTATTCTTTATCATATAATATCATATGTTTGTAATATATAATAAATTATAATTTATTTATAGTAGTTTTATATAATACGTACATAATATAAGGTACATTGTGTTTTAAATTACATATGCATTTGTTTTATTTTTAATTTTATATATTAAAATACATAATAGTAAATATTTTTTAAAATATATATTTTTAAAAAGTTAATTATTATATAGGGCGGTGTGAAAACGGGGCGGCCGGGACGGGCGGGGCGGGGATGGGGATAAACAATAAATCCCCGCGGAGAAATGGGGCGGGAATATGGCAAACTTTTTTTATGTGGGGCGGGTATGGGAATGGTGATCCCCGCCCCACTGATAACTGTGCGTAGCACGAGCTATAACCTAGTATGTATTAAATGTATATCTTGGAGTTACAAAATATATGTACTCCCTCTGTTTATTTTTATATGACATTTGACTTTTTGCACACATTTCAAAGCGCTTTGACCGGGTACTTAAAATTTTATTTTTTTGAATTAAACTATCCTTTATATATATTTATTTAAAAAAAGAAAATTTTAAAAATAATAAATTTAAGTACCCGGTCAAAGCACCTTGAAATATGTGTAAAAAGTCAAGCGACATGTAAAAAGAAACGGAGGGAGTATTAAATATTTATCAAATATTGATTTTATTAATTATTTGGGTAGTTTTGTTTTGGGGATGGAAATGTCTTAAGAACAACTCCAATGCAAATAGTCCTTACCTATAATTGTCCTATGTGTACATATTTTAGGGATTTAGCTTTATAATTCAGAGCAACCCCAATGGGGTTCCCTATTTTGAGCTCCTCAGATATATTAAATTAGTGAATACCTAAAATATAGGAGATGAAAAATCTATTTCACTCCAATGGTATTACCTATATTGACTTCTTATATTTTAAAATAGTATTTTAAATAATAGGAATGGAGGATGATAAGAGTAGTTTTTAATATTTAATTAATAAAGATGGAGTTGGGTGATGATGCGGCAAATATAGGGGAGCAAAAATGGAACCCCAAATGTAGGGAATCATTTTCTCTCACCTAAAACTTTTAGGTAAGTGGGCAAAGGGTTGGAGTGCTTAAATTTGATTTGTTTCCCTATAATTGTATATGTGGCAAAAATATAGATAAGGGGGAGAGGGTTGGAGATGCTCTCATGCTCCAATGGAACTCCCTATCCCCTATAATTTTTAGGTGAGAGAAATTCAACCCCTTATTTAGGGGAGAGAAAAGCAAGCCTCTATAATGCCACATCATCTTTGTTTCTTAAAATACAATGTATATTCACTCCAATCCTCCCACTTACTACATATATTATCTAAAATATTGAATAAATATTACTTTTTAAATTATAGGTAATCAATATAGATAATACCATTGGAGCAAAACAACTTTTTGATCCTCTATATTTTAGGTAACAATTAATTTATTATATTTTAGGGAAGCAAAATAAGGTTTTTCATTGGAGATGCTCTAACGTATATTGTGATGTAATCATTTGAAAAATGCACTGAAAACTTGCTATCAACATCATTGGAATCCCAAAACAATTATTCACTCTCTCAATATAGATACAAATAAATTTATTTACACTAAATTGTATCAATATATGTTGCTGCTGATATTGAACTAGTACTAGAGCTGAAAAAAATTATCATGGGAATTCCGCATGTATTAGCTATACCATATCCAGGACAAGGTCATGTAATCCCAATGATAGAGCTCATGCAGAGAGCTACACAGCATGGCCTCAAAGTCACGATAGCAAACGCGGAATTTATTCACACAAAAGTTATGAATGCTTTGTCGACAAATGAGGACTTGGGAGAAAATCTAAACCTGGTTTCGATTCCGGATGGTATGGAACCAGGGGAGGACAGGAACGACATCCTGAAGGTATCCCAGGCTATTCAACGTTTCATGCCAAAAGAGCTAGAGGAGTTTATACAAAAGATAAATGGAGCTGGCGATGACGATAAAATCAGCTGCGTTATTGTTGACGGGACCATGGGATTTGCTGTGAATGTTGCGAAAAATCTTGGAATTAAGGTAGCAGTTGTCTGGTTTGCATCAGCTGCGGTACTGGTCTCAATTCAGAGTATTCCAAAGCTGATTGACGACGGAATACTAAACAAAGATGATGGTAAGACCTGTTGTCTCCAACTTTTCTGACTAATACGTGACTTAACCATAAATTTCTAACTTGAGCTAAATACAACTTACATACTTTAACTTCCCAATACGAGTTTTGGTATACATACTTCAAAAAAATTATTTTGTATCCCACAACTCTTTGCCGTAAGATAATACGGTTAAATATTAAATATATACAAGCTTATAACACGGATGAATTTTAGTATTTTTAATTTATTATTTTAGTATTTTTATATAATTTATTATTATTTTTATCTTATTTTATTATCATTTATTTGTATTTTGATCTTAAAATTTTTTAATATGTTGTCGACGGAATAATATCTTGAACTTTTGAATGTAGCTTAGAAAAATAAATGATATAAATATTTAATAATAATAATATGTTGTTGACGGGATTCGAATCTTGAACCGTGGGAGTATTTTAGATATCAAGAAGATAATATTCTTTTAATATTACATCAAACGGTTCTCATTTATTTATATTTATATCTAATGGTTATTATTTAGAGAACCAAACTACCAACCAACCAAATAGATGGTAGTTTGCTTATAATAGTATTTTTTAATATGATTTTTTAGTATTTTTATCTTATTTTATTAGCATTTATTTGTATTTTGATCTTAAAATTTTTTATTATGTTGTTGACGGGATTCGAACCTTGAACCCGTGGGAGCATCTTAGATATCAAAAAAAGAATATTCTTTTAATATTACATCCAACGGTTCTCATTTACCTATATTTACATCTAACAGTTATTATTTAGAGGACCAAACTAAATGACCAAATTACCAACTAAATAAAGGGTGGTTTGCTTATAATATTATAGTATAGATAGATAGATAGTATATATATATATATATATATTGCAACTATATTATTATCAATAAATAATAGCATAAATTAACAATCAAAAATTGGTATTGATCAGAAATACTAGAATTCACAATTTTTCTTTTCATTTGGTTGTGGCAGTTTTCAACATAAATGTATAGAACTCAACAATAAATTATTTTTACTTCCTAATCACATATTTAAAGTTATTCATTTCATATTTAATACGACTTTAGTGATTTAAATGATATTCTGTTAAAATCTGCTAGCAAATTGATATTTGTATTCAACTTGATATTTAACCCCCTAAATTAAAGATATCACGAACATAACTAAGATAATCAGTTGGCTCCGATAATCAGTCAAAACCTCAAAGGTGGAACGTATCAAATTTGCAGCAAGGTGCTAGTTATTACTCAAGAAGCGGATAAAACTAGCTTTCAGTTTTGGTCTAGGAAAAAACTGAAAATCGATAGTTAATGAGGCTAGCAACCGATTGTCATGCAGGAGTTCGACACTAGTCAACTAGAAAAAAAACATAAATCACAGTTTTGTATGTTCTAAATCTCAGTTTATTATCCAATGCAGGAAGCGTCACAAAGAATAAAATGTTTCCACTATCAGTGCCCACGATTAGTAGTGAAACATTGATGTGGACCAGCTTCAATGACGAAGCCATAAGGAAAAATTGTTTTGAACTTCTTTCTAATTGCAACCAATCTATGAAACTAGCAGATTTAATAATATGCAATTCAGCTTATGAGCTTGAGCCAGCTGCATTTTCAGCAATTCCGAAAGTGCTGCCAGTTGGTCCCCTATCAGCAAGCAGCGTGCCTAAAGACAAAGCAGGCAATTTTTGGTCAGAGGACTCGTCCTGCTTGTCCTGGCTTGATCAACAACCAGTCTGCTCAGTTATATATGTCGCATTTGGGAGCTTCACAATTTTTGATCAGACACAATTCCAAGAACTGGCTCTAGGTCTTGAACTAACCAACAGGCCATTCCTTTGGGTTGTGCGTCCGGATATTACAACTGACACACACGTAGCTTATCCTGACGGATTTCAAGACCGAGTAGGCATTCGTGGCAAGATGGTGGGTTGGGCACCCCAACATAAAGTTCTTCGTCATCCTTCTGTAGCTTGCTTCCTGAGTCACTGTGGTTGGAACTCTACCACGGAAGGTGTTAGTAATGGGGTGCCTTTCCTGTGTTGGCCTTACTTTGCAGATCAGTTATCTAATGAGACCTACATTTGCGATGTTTGGAATATAGGGCTGGGATTTAAAAAAGATGCAGGGGGCATCATCAGACAAGATGAAATTGTGAGAAAGGTGGAACAGCTGTTTAGTGGCAATTACAAAGAAAGAGCTATGGAACTTAAATTAAAGGTCCTGAATAGTGTCCAAGCATATGGCTGCTCGGAAAAGAATTTGAGCAATTTCATTAAATGGATGAAGTAAATGTTCCTGGCACGATTTCAACTACCTGGAAAAGTTTGAGAAGAATTCAAGCCAAAGTTGTAATCTTGCTTTTACATATTAACTGGGCTACTACATATATACGTACTACAAGTTTTTAATGTTTAATAATAAAATTTTCGTACATGGAATTTTGTTATTAACAGAGCAGTTTTAGGAGACTTTATAACTCAACATGGTAGCATAGCTTCTCTTGATCCGAGTCTGGAATCCAAAAGTTAATTTGGACAGGAAATAACCTTCTCAGGTCTTAAGAGATCCAACTGAAGCATTTCTTTTACTAAGCCAAACTTGAACATTCTGTTAGACCATAGCCTATCTTGGGCATGATAATATTACATGAGGCGAGTTCGATAAGAGAAAATCAAATTAATGATTTAGCTTGTTGGCTTACATTTGCTGATTGCTAATATGATCATGCAATGGTAAATAGTTCAGAGGCGCAACACTGATATTTCTGGATATGAGAGACTACAGATTTAAATAAAAACCAGAGTCAGCTAGAAGTAGTCCAGAGTGCGATAAATTTTTATTTTTATTTTTTTTTGTCAGAAATGTACATATTCGTACCAAGAATGAATACAAAGTCCGGAGGAAATGAGTTTCCCACATCCATCAAGTTTATCATCTAACCGAAAGCACGAAAATACTCCCAGAAGTTTATACAATAACACATCAATGTTTGAATGGAAAAACCCACAAAAACAATACCGAAGTATTGACACCCCAAAAGCATGGGAGAAAGGCCTCGTTAAAACCGCACAAGAGCAAAACCCTACGGGAAAAAAGCTCAAGGAGGAAAAAGAGTGCCCTCTAAGAACATGCATACATCGTTTCACAAAAGAGTTTACTAAATAAATAGATTAGAGCTTCTTTGTTGCTTTTGATTCCCCATTGTCATCTGTTGCTTTTTCTTTTGCTCTACACCTTGGATGCTCATTTACTTTATTAAGAAATTCAATCTTGAGTCTTCTTTTGTCACTCTTGAAACTTTTCTTTTGCTTTGTACCTTGACAGCTCCTTTACTGTATCAAACATCCTAAGAATCCTGAAAATAGGATAAATACAAGAACATAACATAAATCCATAAATACTACAAAGTCTAACCTTATTTTGGCTCGTATAAAATATACTAATTTAAAAGTATAATAACTCATATAAATTATTAATTTAACAGAATAAAGAAACATAACCAAAGGGAAACCCTTTGGTTAGACATCTATTTTAAGACAAAAGTCTCTCAATTTATAAATAAGAGCTATAATGTATGAAACAAGATATCAAAATGATACATAACAACCACCATATATGGTTCAAAAAGCCATCATACGTGGCACCCCGTATAGGTACAAAAGTCATCATATCTGACACAAATTTCATTTAATCAGGCCCTTAACAAAATATTTAAAATCCAAAAATCAAATTTTAAAATATGTACAAGGTATTTAAATGTCTTAATGACAGCTAAAAAAGATATCATCAACCCCAACAGATAACTAGAATACAACCAAACCTGTCCCAAAACTACTAAAATTGAAACCGAAATCTAATTAATAAAACATAAAAAGTTGATATTTAAAAAACCTTTATTCAAAATCAAATATTAGTTCCCTCCAAGCAAAATTCAAACCTTAATTAAAAGATGGGTCAATTATCTACACTTATTATCACTAATATTAATTATACATGTCTTAGCGAAACATTGGCAATTCAAGATTTGGTTTGATTAGCAACGAAGCTAATGAAGTAAAGATTTCTTTAAAGAAAGCATTCTATAAATATAAATTAATACTACTGAAAATATACTATATTACGGTAATAAAACATTTAAACAGAGTACAGAAATTAAGGAAAAATTATTCAAAAAATTTGCACAAGAATCAAGGATGTTAGTTACAAACAATTAATAAAATTTGCAATATTTAAAAACAAAAAAAATCATGTAACAGCTTACCATAAATAAAAACGTAACTGAAAAATTTCAATCAACTATACGTACAATAATAAAATCATCATTACACCAAATTAAAAGATACTAAAAACACACACAACTTATTAAAACCATACACGCAAAGCTATTGTACTTTCAAAACCTGGCCAAACCATGTAAATTCACTCTAATTTGTTCATAATGACCACAAAAACTTGCACAACACTAACAATTTATCTCTTTTATAAATCTTACATCAAAGAATAAAATTAAATATATGTAGAAACAAATATGCATCATGTTTAAGCGTTTGGCTAATTAGTCAAAGTAAAAAGATGAAATAATTAGAAAGATGAAATAACAAGACTACTCATAGAAATAACAAGACTACTCATACTTTGAGTTCTAAGGATCAATACAACTCACTAAAACAAAACACAACTCGTAACTCGGATCTAGCACCAAAATCTCAAATGAACGCAAAAGACTTAACGCAGTAAACATCCAAGACGAAACTCCGTTATTGTCAGGAACTAGGGAGTTCTTGACTGTTTTGGAGTATATTTTTGGTATTTTCTGTTTATAACAAGTAAGATAAACTAGATATAGGATAGTTGCAGAGAATTAGAACAGAAATAGATGAGAAAACAGAAGAATTGGGATGAGAACAGATCAAAACAGAGTTTAGATGAGAGAGAGAAACCCTAGGAGAGAGAGAGAATTCTGTTATAGAGAGAAACAGAAATGGTGGCAAATGCCAGTTTTCATATATTCCAAGTTACAGAAATGAAAACACACCTCAGGTATTTATAGTCTCACCATACTAACATAACAAAGACTAAAATGCCCTTACTAACTGTACTTGCTTAATACATCACCAATACTACTAACAACACTACTAATACTGGTGCCCTGTATTCCTGACAATCCCTCCTGCTTGAAAAATTCCATGTCCTCATGGAAGCAAAAACTCTGGAAAAGAGCTCCTAAGCAGATCATCATCTTCCCAAGTTGCTTCATCCACACTACAACCTCTCCACTGTATCAGATGCTGGTAAACCACTCTGTGATCCCTAAGAATGCTTCTACTGTCCAAACTCCTCAGAGGAACTAAGTCAAAAGTGCCCTGCTCAGTCAATTGTGGAAGATGACTTTGAACCTTAGCATTACCAATAGTTTTCTTGAGCTGAGATACATGAAAGACTGGATGAACTCTTGAAGAGTCTGGCAAGGCCAATCTATAGGCTACAGAACCCACCTTTTCAACAATTTCATATGGTCCATAGAATTTAGCAGCTAATTTGAGGTTTTTTCTGATAGCCACAGTAACCTGTCTATAGGGTTGGAGTTTCAAGTAAACCCTTTCCCCAACCTGAAACTCTCTTGCAATTCTATTGGCATCTGCATAAGCTTTCATTTTAGACTGAGCTTCTTCTAATAGCTCCTTCAGTCTTTCCCACTGTTGTTGCCTGCCTTCCAATAATTCTTCTAAGCTGCTGATATTAGTGTGCATTCTATCTTGCCAAGCCAAGTGCCTAGGTTTCATTCCATAAACTACTTGATAAGGAGTAGCCTGGATAGTTGAGTGGAAGGTGGTATTATACCACCATTCAGCTGATGAGAGCCACAGTGACCAGTTCTTAGGGACTGCACATAGTTCTGAGATATTGCTCTAAGCACTGATTGACTCTTTCTGTACTGCCATCAGATTGAGGATGGTATGATGTGCTGAAGTGTAACCTAGTACCAGCCAGTTTAAACAGATTCTGCCAAAACTCACTCAGAAATATACTATCTCTGTCACTTACAATAGTTTTTGGTAGCCCATGAAGTTTATATCTTGCTCAAAGAACACTTGGGCCAGGCTTTTAGCAGAAATAGGATGACTGAGAGCAAAAAAATGACTGTACCTACTAAATCTGTCCACCATCACCCAAATGACTTCATTGCCCTTAGACTTAGGTAGTCCAGTTATAAAATCCATTGCAATGTCTCTCCAGGGCTCCTTAGGTATCTTCAGTGGTTGCAACAAACCTGGATACTTCACATGCTCCCCTTTGTTTTGCTGACACACATTACATTCTCTAATCCAGCACCCAATATTCTGTCTAATTGAAGGCCAATAGAAATATTCCAACATTCTCTTAGTTGTAGCTCTCACACCTGAATGTCCCCCCAAATGATGACAATGTAGCTCCTCAAAAACTTGTCTTCTTAAATCACCTGATTTCCCAATGACCCACTTTCCTCTGAACATTAACAGTTCTTGTCTCAAATAGTATTCCTGTGGTCCACTCTTATCTATAGTAATAGATGTTATAATCTCATCAATTTCCTTGTCCCCTACATAACTTTCCTCCAACTGACTCATCCAGTTAGGTACCACTTCAGACAGCTGGGCACATCCTCCCTCCAATTCAATAGATGAACTGGGAGATAAATGAATTTCCTTTCCCTTCCAGTTGAATTGCATGGAGTTGTTTTGATAATTGCATTTAAAATCTCCCAATTGTGACAACCACTCTACTCCCAAAATCAAATGCCAATTGTTTAAGTCAGCTACATAAGCTGGAATAGTAACCTCAGTATCCTTCCACTTTAACTTGACTTGTGGACAGACAGCTGTACTAGTGAAGGTTGATCCATTAGGAAGTGTCATCTCTACAGGATCATGACAGTGAACTTGTAATGCCAATTCTTTGCAAAGTTGTGAGGAAACCAGATTAAGAGAACTTCCTCCATCAATGAGTATCTGGTAATGTTTCCCTTTTCCAGTTCCCACAAACTGCAGGGGTCCTCCTTTTCTTACTTCATGTATGCTTATAGCAGCCAACACTAACTTTTGCTCCTGCCAATCACATTTGTCTTCATTAGGATCTTCATCAAAAATAGGAGCATTATCATATTTCTCAGTTTCTACTTCTTCTTCTGCTATCATTAAGAAATTCTGAGGTCTTTTACATTCATGACCCTTAGAGAATTTTTCATCACAATAAAAGCAAAGTCCTTTTTGCCTTCTCTCTTCTCTTTGACTGTAGGTTAAGGGTCTTGGTTTGACTGTCAACACTTCAGGGTTCTTAGTTGGAGCTATTAAGGTAGACTTAGCATTAGAACTGGTATTGCCTGTATCTGTAGAAGTCTTAAAAGTAGAATGATTACTGGAACTGTATTTGTAATTACTCCCTTTTCTACTGGTGGTATTCTGAGACTGTTCATAGCATCTAGCAAGCTTTAAAGCTTGCTCCAGAGTAGTTGGCTCCAACAATCTTATCATTCCCCTTATTTCAGGTTGTAAACCTCCAATAAAATTTTCTAAGAAATATTCCTGAGTTAAACTAGGAATCTTACTCAACAATTGCCCTCTGCACTTCTCAAAATCATCAAAGTAAGCCTCTACAGTAGATCCTTGCTGTAATTTCTTAAACCTGTCAAACACCAATTCAGTGTCCAACTCTCCAAACCTGGCCAGAAATGCTTGTGTAAATTGTTGCCAAGTAACCTTATCTTTTCCCACCATAAAAGACTTGTACCAATATCTTGGAGTCCCACTCAAATGCATTGCTGCAATAGCTGATCTTCTGTACTCATTGACTTCAAATATAGAGAAGTACTCCTCACAATCCCTTAACCATTCCTCTGCATCACCTCCCTCTTTCAAAGAAGGAAAAGTAAGCTTCAAATGCTTTAGACTGTTGGCATCAGCTACTCTATCTCCATTTCCACTATGATCAAACTTATTGTCATCTTTCTTCTTCCTCACAACAGGAACTGTTTGCTTTTGAATTACTCTAGCAGCATGAATTGGATTTCTGAAAACTCCTTTAGCTTGTAAGCTCCCAATCTCCTCAACATCCAACTCATCCTCACTCTCATCTGTATTCTCCTCATCTTGATCTTGTATTTTAACCAGATTGCTAATTCCTCTAAGTATCTGTCATATATGCTCCTGCAGCATTCCAAATTTTTCATCTGAACCTTCCATATAGCTCTGGAACTTTTTCTGCATCATCTTATCTGATCCTTGATCAGATGTTTCAGCTTTACTGTTGCTCTTGATACTTTGAGCCATAGTTCTTCAAATTAAGCAGCACAATCTCCGACTATTCACTCAGTCAATTTCTCAAACACTTTCAGTGCCTTACTGTTAGTATCCTTCTAGGCAATACAAAGACTATCACAACTCCTCAATTTCAACACAACTATCACAACACAGAATTAACTACTAATCGACACCAAATCAATGAATTATACTTCACAGAAATATCACTTGCTACCAAACTCAATCACAAATCACACCAATTCACTGATCCTCAATTCCACTATCAACTCCAGTTCAACAAATCAATCAATCTACTACTATTAAACTCCTTCGTTTGTAATTTTCTGATAATGAAACAGTAGAACTAAAGAATTCTAATATAAACGAACTGAAATCAACAAATCCCGACTCCAAACTTCACAATCAAGCTTCAATTCTACAGATCTATGAAGAACTGTTAAGAACAGAGTACCTGTACTGATTTGAGTAAAGGTTGATACTTAGGACTGCGATTACTGAGATTAATGAACCGTTCCACTCGTTTTCACCAACACAACACTTCGGAAGCAGTAGTTGAATCAATTTAACGGCTCTGATACCAATTTGTCAGGAACTAGGGAGTTCATGACTGTTTTGGAGTATATTTTTGGTATTTTCTGTTTATAACAAGTAAGATAAACTAGATATATGATAGTTGCAGAGAATTAGAACAGAAATAGATGAGAAAACAGAAGAATTGGGATGAGAACAGATCAGAATAGAGTTTAGATGAGAGAGAGAAACCCTAGGAGAGAGAGAGAATTCTGTTATAGAGAGAGAAACAGAAATGGTGGCAAATGCCAGTTTTCATATATTCCAAGTTATAGAAATGAAAACACACCTCAGGTATTTATAGTCTCACCATACTAACATAACAAAGACTAAAATGCCCTTACTAACTGTACTTGTTTAATACATCACCAATACTACTAACAACACTACTAATACTGGTGCCCTGTATTCCTGACAGTTATTAATAGCAATAATCCTTGGTAAAAACGACTAAAACCATAACCAACAACCAGCAGTGAACAGACTCAACTAAAAGAAAATGGACGCAACAAAATCAAACAAACTCTGACTCGGACAAACTCAGCGACTCGGTAAAACACAAATCCAAAATCACATAACAGACAGAGAAACACACATCAAGAAATAGACAAACACAAACTCGAACCAAATCAAATCAAAACGGACTAAAAAAACTGAACTCGAAAAGTCGAATTCATCTAAAGGAAAAAACCAGCATGGGTTGTACATATATTTATGTGTAAATGGGTGGGTAAAAACCCATACCCATATTTGGTTTACCCAGATTATATAATCAATTAGGGCTACAAAGAATTGGGGATTTAATTATGGGGATTGAATTGATGCTGGGTGTGGATGATTTATGAATGAGTTATGTTGGTTTGGAACCCGGAAGGGCGGAGGAACCACCGCGCGGCGACGGAGGCCGGTGGGAGATTGGTTTTGAATATGCGAATTGGGTGTAATAATCGATTGGGGAATTGTGTTGGGTGGTTGTGCGCGAGGAAATAGCGAGGGTAGACACCACCGCGGCGACGGTGGTGGTAGTGACTTCGGAAAAAATATTCAGAAGGATCTTGAGAAGAGAACTGGGAGATGGAAGAAATCACTTACAATTTAAAAATAAATTATTATACATAAAAACCTACCAATCACCGTAATGAGTGTTCTGAAAAGTTATAACACAAGTTAGTGTGTTTTACGCGTGAGAATTCAAAAGGTGAGGACCGAGGATACTGACTAGAGTGCGATAATTTTAATGTATAGAGATGCTTCAAAGAATGTTCAGTAAAGGTTCTCGGTATTTTAACCAGAAATTGTTTTACGATATTCATTTAAAACTTTTACTCCATAAGAATTTTCGTCCTTAATAAACCCACTGAGGGAGAAGATAACCTGCTTTCTTTTTCTGGAGCTCATCATAAGCTTTTCCATTCAAATGCTTTTCTTTCTTATGCATCAAAATAATAATTTATGATCCCTAGAAGACATTTAAATTGCTGTGTTTAAATTGTTTATGGGAACTCAATTGTTTACCTCTCGACTTTTTAAATTGCAATCTATCATCACCGTGAATGAACAACAGTCTTTAAGATCAATAACTCTAACTGGATACCATTTCGAAATTCGGCTAAATATGTTCTAGTATCTAAAATCACATGTTCCACTGGAAAAAGGTTTGAGGTTGTGAATTATACAAACAACTCGGCTTAAGGAGTGGGGAACGTGTTTTAGCACTCTTTTTGAACCTCAATAGACAACTGAAAGATGATCTAATAAACCTTTGCATCTCCATCATAGTATTGGTTCATAGATTATTGGTATATTCAATTGACTTGGCAAAAACTTGAAATGTTGTGTTAAAATTGGTTCTGTAAAAAACAAGTGAGGGTGATGCGGATGTTGGCCTGGTTGCCTCGTGTCAGTCGGCTCTTTGATCAGCTCTACAAATACTAGGTACGATGAGTTTTATCCTTATTATTATTTTGTCATAAAATTTGATTGTCTCGTCCTGTCCTCAACCATGTTGACAAATTATCGATTTGTCTATTTCATCATGGATGACCATTTGATCGAAAACCTGAATCAGCAATGTCTATGAGGGGGGTAAAGTACTGGCAAATATTTCATTCAAAGAATGTGTGTGATTCAACCTTCGGCAGATCAAATAACAAATAACCCTAATTATCATATGAAACCAGGCCTTGAATTTGATCGTTCGTAAATATATATGTAACATGTTTTTACATAACTTGTCGGAGAAACAAAAATAGTCTTAACTATTCGATTACATCCCAGTGTCCAGGCAAAATTGAAAAGAAAAAGGAGCTAACACTGTATCTAAAGATGAAGAGGAAAAAAATGGTTCCGCTTTTTAATTTACTAAATTCTGTTATATTCTTCTCAGTGTATACTAAGTTATTCGTGTTGGATGAAGAATTGATGATGATCTGCTAAATTGCAAAAATCCCAGTTGTAAACATTTGGCGATCATTGCTACTGCAAGGTGAAGTGGAAAGATCAGCAACAGTAGTAGATCTTGAGGAAGCTTGAGATCCCCGCTTCCTTTCTTTCTTTTCATCCATCACAATTTGCCTCTCTCTACACTCTGCGCTACAAAATGCTTTCTCTCCCCTGTTAATCATTAACAGATCATAATTATTGACTCCGATAGATGTCTCACATAAAAGATTAAATTGGAAAAAAGATAATGATCAATGAATTAGTACCTGTACATGTAAATGTCTTCACCATGTAGTTTCTTCCGGCACATATGACATGAACTCAGAAAATCAGAACGACCCGAAGATTGAACCGTCGACGAACTAGTTTCGGGGCATATATAAAAAACACACGCCCTGTGGTTCTTACTACTTATCCGAACAGACCTATTTCTCGATTTCTCGCAACCATCATAATAAACTCTAGTATGCGACTTTTTATTAGGTCCATAAGAAGTAACATAAGTAAAGTCCTCCAAACTATCTCCATCATTTTGCTCTGCATTTCCCCTGTTTCTAACACAACCTACTGAAATCGGAACAGACTTATTATAAAAACCCTGAGTCTGTAAACAACTACTAGTCTCAATATTTTTCTCCAGGGCAGCCACAATTCCAAGTCCAACACCAACTGCACCACCATAGTTGTTCAAAACTCTGGGAGATTGAATCTTGGTGAATTCTAAAGGACTTTTAGGACTTGTTACGACATCGTACACTCTGGGCTTGTACCCGGAGCCTGATGCACCAGTGATCAGGTTGTTGATCACTGGCCGGGCTTTTCTTCCAAACATTTTATTTTGGTAAATATTGTTAAGAAATGGAGAGAGTGGTATTTTGAGGGAGAGGTTGTGTGTGCTTGTAAGAGTATGGGGGAAGGGGAAGGATGGATGTAATATATGGAGGAGGATTCAAGAGTGGTTGGACTACGCCCATGGGTTTGGTTTGAAATTATGGGTTGATGATGATGATGATGTTGCCATGAGAGTGACCTCCATTCAATTATTTTGATACCGACCTTTTTTTATATTTTATTTACGTGCATGAGGTTTCAACAGTTCACTCGTTTATTTGTTGCACTTATTATATTCTACTACAAATAAAAACATGATTAATTGACTAGGATTTACCAAAATTCGTATTAAATTCAGATTTTGATGAATATCTCTGAATTTTTTATTTTAAAATTTGAAAGATATTTTTCAATTAAAATTGAATACAATCATTTTTTTAAAAAAAAGTTGAAATTCAAATTGAATACCTGTAGAGTTCTAAAATTCAATAAAATTCTTTAAAATCTCAACTGAATACACTCTTTTATTATAAATGAAAACATGAATCAAGATCGGACTCTTGTTTGAAATTAATTTAAAAACCCGTTAAAAATTGAAAATTTATTGAAAAATATGTTAACTTTGCTAGAATTTTCATACTAGTTCAACCTTATATTATTTAATAACTTATTCGCTACCTATTAACAGACTACAAACAATTTTTATAGTTATGAACTTGATGCATGCAAACTAATTCCATCACACTGTTTTAAACAAATCTGTTTGAAGGGAAAAAAGATGTATCAAAATAAAAAAAAAACTACGAATATCTGATATTACAATATTAGATTTGATGTAATGATCTGACAGCATACAATAAACAACTACGTATCATTAAAATAATTCTTTCTTCTTACTTCTTAGTTGTAACAACTTTAATTTTTAATTTATTCACAACTTTATTAATATTAAAATGAAATCGATCATTGTCCTGATTTGTTTTTATAAAGAAAGGTCGATGTCCATGGGACCCAGAACCCCACATCTGACTCAGAAAGCCGTCTCCGACCGTTTGTAAGATTCCGGCGAGTCCGGTGGTTAGAGAGACGTGTCTAAAGCCAAGAGCGATTGATTGAAACACTGAGTGATGAATATTTATGATGGGCCGAGCCCACGGGAAACCAGGTGGGCCCAGCGGCCCTATGTTTTGGAGCTGAAAGCGATTACAAGTCAGGGAGCTGACGCAATTTAATTATTGATACTTCGGTTCACTAACTTTTGTGAACGTAGAAAATATTAACTTACGCATATACCCTTTTTGATGTTTTATTATCGAGTAGCATATATGCACATCCCATAGTTGCACACCCTCAATTACTTTTTGACCAAATTATTCCCTCCGTCCCCTAAATTCTTTGGACAGATATCGAGGGGACGGCACGGAGATTAAGAAAAAAATATAAATTAATAAAAAAAAGTAAGAAAAATGGGTAAAGTGGTGGGACCACTCAATATTTAATGTATAAATTGAGTATAAAGTAGGTATAATGGAGAAAAGTAGTGAATGTGATTGAATTTTATATTATAAAATGTTACTATTTTTGATATGTACTCCCTCCGTCCCAGCATTAGTATACATTGGGGCTGGGCACGGAGATCAAGAAAACGTATAAAAATGAGTAAAATTAGATGAAAAGTGGGTAAAGTGGTGGGACCTATCAATATTTAATAATAAATTTGAGATAGTGGAGAAAAATAGTGGGTGTAATAGTGTTTTATATTATTATAGAATAGAGATAGCGGAGAAAGTAGGGGGTGTAATAGTGTTTTATATTATTAAAAGTTACTCCCTCCGTCCCGATCATTTCTATACACTTTCCATTTTGGGATGTCCCTCTCATTTCTATACATTCCACAAATAGTAAGTTTTAATAATATAAAACACTATTACACCCACTACTTTCTCCACTATCTCTATTCTATAATAATATAAAACACTATTACACCAACTACTTTCCTCCACTATCTCAAATCTATTATTAAATATTGATAGGTCCCACCACTTTACTCACTTTTCATCTAATTTTACTCATTTTTTATATTTTTTCTTAGTCTACGTGCCAAGTCCTGTATTTTTTGTCGTTCCTGTATTTCAAATAGACTTTCTCTTTTTATTTAAATACAAACAAATATAAATAATTTAAATGTATATTTCTAGAATTAAAAATAGTAATATATATATAATATATAAGTACTTACCAATTAAAATATAATATCTTTTAAATCATAATAAAAAACTCTAAAACAAATAAAAATTATAATTTCAAACAAAATAAATATTAGAAAATGAATAGGATCACCAAAATGGTAAGAATCAAGAATCAAATATATTCCTCTTTCAAAATCCCACCCAAATTTCTAATCATAAAAAAAAAATTAGTTTAATTTTCTTAATATTTAATATACAATTATATATTCTTTGCAAAACTAGAAGAGAAAAAGCAAATAATTAATTGAAGAATAAAAATCTAATTATCATATTCTTGGAAAATGAAAATAAGGTCATACAGTCTATTAAAAAACTTGAACGAAAAGAAAAGTTAGAGCATGAAAAAAAACAGAACAAATGAAGTAGGATTTGAGTGATGGTCATTTGGTCCGAAAGTAATTTAAAATGTGCAATTATAATTTTAGGGTGGGCATATATCATCTCTGTG
Source organism: Heracleum sosnowskyi (assembly GCA_030848705.1). Taxonomy (NCBI): domain Eukaryota; kingdom Viridiplantae; phylum Streptophyta; class Magnoliopsida; order Apiales; family Apiaceae; genus Heracleum; species Heracleum sosnowskyi. The sequence continues at coordinate 48,776,782 of CM061243.1, read as the reverse complement.
AAATTATTGATATACCCTTTCATGTTACAAAATTACATGCTTGTCACTCACTTATTTAATTTGAAAAAAAAAAAGTTAATTTTGTTTAAGTGGTGATTTGAACCACTAACCTCCTCCAAACAATTCATCCTTCCAACTATTGTGTTACATTGTCATTTGGTTTTTATTCTAAATTCCTTTTAGATAAACCCGACCTCTTATTTGTCCTATAATTTAAAGTAAAAATAATGATGATTCACATTATTTTTAAAATTTTGTATATTAGTTTTCTAATATGTTACGTAAAACCAATTTCGAAAACAAATTGTCACTCCCTTATTTAATGGAAAAATGAGTTAATTTACTTCTTATGGTGAACTAAACGGCTAATCTCATTTAAATAATTCATCCTTCTAATCATTGTGTTACATAATTTTCTAATTTTGAATTAAAAATTCTTTTACATAAATCCAACATGTATCATGTTTTTACTATTACTTTAACATTTGAGTAAAATGATGTTATGTTTAAAATTTTCTATTTTTAAAAGAAATATGGTACGTGATTATGTATTCTACCAATTTCAAAAATATTGATAATAAGATCACGTAATGTAAATTTGTCTTACAATATTTTTAGTTAATATTAATATGAATTCATATACTAATTTTATCAAAGAAAAATAGATTGATTAGTCAGAATTGAATTAAGCAATAAATATAACTATGTTTGAAAAAGTTATTTAGTCATGAGGTAAAATAATTGAAAGATGAGATTATTAAAAATATTAGATAGTAACAAAAGATCGTTAAATGAATCTTATATAAATCAAAAAAGGATCATATAGTGTATATATATAATAGGACAAAATATAAAAATTAATCTATATGTACATCGATTATAATGTCAGATAATATGCACTTAGAAATTTCGGTTGGAAATTAAAGAAAATAAACTTTGAAAAAATTGGATTAAAATAGTCAAGTTAACAAGAATCAATACATTTTAGAAAATAGGATAACGCATGGTAGACACGTACACAAAATATCATGGTCGATCAACCACATTATACCTATGAGTAAGTGAAATTATTAATAATTTAAAAGATATTATTAATTTTTCACATTTTGATTGAAAGACATCTCAACCGCTTCTCAACATTATGTTGATAAATAGAGGTGTCAAAATTATAACTGATATAAGATCAAAATATGTCATCCTTGTACAATTCATTTATATTGTAACTGTGTTTTTAGATATACCTTGGAAAAGAAAGAAATTAAAATATTAAACAACTTCGTTCCAAAATTTAATTTGTGTCGATGAAAAACTCTAAGAAGAACAAAAAAGAAAAAACTCTTATTTTTAAACTTTATGTTCTCTTGCCCAGAGTTCGGAGTTATATAAGATCAAATTACTAGATGTTTTCTACTTATGACGTAAATTCGAACATATTAAAATAATCGATCTATTTGTGTTAGTTTGTACAATAAGCTATAAAATATCTTATTTTTAATGCTTATATGAACAAATATGTCAAATTATATGTAAATTAAAACAGGGACATTATAACTAAACATGTATAAACGAAAAATATATAATTACACTCAAATATATCTTTTAAGTCGCAAAAGTAAACGAATTATGTCAATTGCTATTGTTCCCTATAGAAGAAGAGATGGGTATCAAACTAATATCAAGCATCGTGATGTGGAAAGTTCACAACATCCTGTATACAAAAATATTATATTTACTTTCCTCTATTAGTAGAGATTTTAAATGCAAGAATATTGAAATTGTATATTTAGTTTTCTCCATTAGTAAATATTTAAAAGACAATTGAGATTTTTTCTAGTTTTTGGTATTAATTACTTAATTTCTTATGCAAGACCGATCTAATTTATTAACTTCTTATTTATCAAAACATTCATGTATTTTCTATTATATTACATAAAAAAAGAAAGTTTAGGAGAGCAATATGTTAAGATAGTAATTTCATTAAAAAGTATTATGAGAATATTTAGATAATAATAGAAGAAAGTTCAAAATAATGTAAGGTAATGCATTTTTTTTCTAATTTAGATATTTTGAAGGCAAGAATATTATAATTGAATATTTAGTTTCTTTCATTAGTGATATTTAGTTTCCTCCATTGTTAAAGATCTATTGTATATTTACTTTCTCCATTAGTAGGGATTTTAAATACAAAAATATTATATGTTTCCTCTATTAGTAAGTATTTAAAAGATAATTGAGATTTTTTCGAATTTTTAATATTATTAATTCAAAAAATTGAGAAAATTAGAAAAATAGAACGAATCGATCTAAGAGCGCCACCTCACCGCCCTCGTCTTCTCCTTTATATAATAGTATTGATATGGGTAAGAGGAACCAAATGTAATTTTTTTTTTTCAATATAATTTTACCATATATTCAGTATAAAATTAAATTAATGACTTAGAAAATATATAATATATAATTATATTATAAGTTTATATTTGATAATGATAATAACTTAATTATTATTAAAATCAAAAGTATTTATTTTATTACTCACTAAAACATAATATATGAAGAATGATACCTTAAGATAGGGGTGAGCAAAACCAGATATCCGGTCCGGTTTATAGAAATCGGATCGGATATTCAGTTTTTCGGATTGTGAAAAATCTATTCCGGTTTCGGATCCTGTTTAATCGGATATCCGTTTAAACCGGATCGTAAATCAGATAATCCACATCTGAATTAATTTAATTAAAATATATTTTAATTTGTAAAGAAAAAATAAGTTTTATTATATTCTGATAGGTTATCGTCAACTTTACAAATTTTGAATTGATTAATAACATTTTAAATATCAAAATATCATATTTTAACATTTATAAATTTATATTTTTTCAAATTTTATTTTGACCCATCAAACTATTATTCATTTGTTTGATATGTACTTCTACGTACTTTTTAAGAGATATTAATAGTGCATTCACTCTCAAATTTATTATATTAAATGAAAAAAAAAGATTTAATGAGAACACACTTTCATCACCTTCATTTTAAAATTTTATTTACCTAAGATTACGAGGTTTTTCACGTACAAATATATGTTATTGTGTTTATAAATGTGCACTCAAATATACAATTTCATGTGTATCCTTACTATTTTACACCTAGAATACTTATAAACTCGATCAATACACAACAAACTTAGTAATTAATTAGTAATAATTTATTATTTAATCTAATATATCATATGTTGAATTATTTGTCTTTAATATTATTTCTTATACATATATAAATATATATATTTTTTCTAAGATATATTGAAAATCGGATCGGATCCGGATATCCGATTTTGTATAAAGTTGTGATCCGGATCCGAATTCGAATTTATAAAAAAAAATCGAATCGAATATCTGATCCGGTTTTTTCGAATCGAATATCCAAATTTTTGGACTTTTAAAATCGGATATTGGATTGGGAGACCTTAAGAGACCCAAACACATGATACTCAAAAATGATATTACACTATTTTCTACTATTAATTCCTAATAGATATCACTTCATAATGACATTTTTTTGTTTTACTAATCTATATTATATTATTAAATCCAAAATATTGAAAGTTTTGTTTTTCGGTTTTTGGTTTTCGGTACTTTATTCTATTTAACAAATAATAAAATAATATAAAATTAGTAACTAGATGATTACTTTTTATAATTAAAACATTGTTTTCTAACAAAATCTACTCTTTTTCCAAAAATATCACGAAAAATTATCTTTAAATTAAAAAATAGTACCTTTTATATTTATTTTCACCTCTTTTCCAAAAATATCACATGCAGTTACTTTTTTTAATTAAAACATGTTAGCTTTTGTATTTGTCCTTATTATTAATATTATTTTATTTAAAATAATATTAATAATGCCCCATTTATTATCACATACAATTACCTTTAAATTAAAAAATACTACATTTTATATTTATTCTCACTAAAATTTCTCTTTTCCAAAAATATCACGGTCATTTACTTTTTTTTTTAATTAAAACATGTTAGTTTTTCTATTAGTCCTTATTATCAATATTACTTTAATAAATACTAAAATAATATTAATAATGCCCCATTTATCTTCTTCAGCCCATTAGTATTCTTTATTTATTTTTTCTATGCCAATCTATACTATCTATCTATCTATACTATATTATTAAAACCGAAACATTGAAAGTTTTGGTTTTCGGTAGATTTTAGGTCTTTTATTCTATTTAATAAATAATTAAAAAAATATAAAAATAATAACTTGAAACATTGAAAGTTTTGGTTTTCGGTTTTCGGTATTTTATTCTATTTAATAAATAATAAAATAATATAAAAATAGTAGCTATATGATTGCTTTTTATAATTAAAACACTTTTTTCTAAAAAAATCTACTATTTTTCCAAAAATATCACGAACAATTATCTTTAAATTAAAAAATATTACCTTTTAAATTTATTTTCACCTCTTTTTCCAAAAATATCACATGCAGTTACTTTTTTTAATTAAAACATGTTAGATTTTGTATTTGTCCTTATTATTAATATTATTTTATTTAAAATAATATTAATAATGCCCTATTTATTATCACAGACAATTACCTTTAAATTAAAAAAATACTACATTTTATATTTGTTCTCACTAAAATTTCTCTTTTCCAAAAATATCACGGTTATTTACTTTTTTTAATTAAAACATATTAGTTTTTCTATTAGTCCTTATTATCAATATTACTTTAATAAATACTAAAATAATATTAATAATGCCCCATTTATCTTATTCAGCCCATTTGTATTCTTTATTTATTTTTTCTATGGTCTGATCTATACTATCTATATATCTATCTAAACTATCTATACTATCAATGCTATTATATAATAGACGAAACAGTAAAAGTTTGGTCGGTTGGTATGTTACGTTGTGATTTTACTTAATTGTCATTTCTTAAATTCGTGTTTTTACATAATTAACCTTACTTGTTTATAAAAATATATTATTAAATAATAATATTACTTATTTATAACCAATTACCTTTTTCACCGAAAGTACTTTATTTATTTTTTATTTTTTCTAACAAATTCCCCTACTTTTTCAAATATATCTCGGGCAATTACCTTTTTTAACTAAAACATATTAGTTTTTCTATTTTTTCTTAATAAAACCCCTCATTTTCCAAAAATATCAGGGACAAACCTTTAGTTATTTATTTTTAAACCTAATATTATAATATTTTTTTTTAAAAGTTTACCTATTTTAACATATCTACTTATTTTTCTTAACGAATGCAATTACTAAAAATATTAAAATATAAATAATCAAATATCTATTTATAACCAATTACCTTTTCAGCTAAAACACATTATAGATTTTTTCTAACAAAGTCCCTCATTTTCTAAATATATCACGGGAAATGGGCTTTTTCAATTTATTTTTTCTATTTTTCTCACTAAAATTCATTCTTTTTTTAAAAATATCACGAACAAACCCTTTACTTATTTATTTTAAAACGTATTTAAATAATTTAAATAATTAAATTTTAAAACCTCACTTTCCAAAAATATCACGGGCTGTTAGGTCGAATACACAATATATAATCAAGTATGTATGAGAATAACAATCAAGAACACAGGTTTGTAAATCAACAAACTGAATTATATTAAATAATTCTCTCTTAGTGATGTTAATGAATCACAAAGAGCTACTATGTTACAAGAATAATATTTTCAATGTTCGCGTTCCTTCTAGGAATAACCTATCTGTGTTTATATAGTACACAGCTACATACAATCCTTATCTAATTGATACTCCTATAAATTAGCTATACAATTATTATCAATTAAGGATTGCTTCAGTCTTCTGTCCAGTCTCCTTAGCTGTATCAATATATTCTGCTTCTTTCCATCTTCAGAATATATTGCTTCTAGAATCTTTATCTTTGCACCGACAACTAAGTCAACTATCACCCTGTCAGACTTTAACAAACTCTGACCGGCTTCTATATAAACTCTTCACCCAGTCAGACTTTATCAAACTCTGACTGGCTTCTATATAAACTCTGATATGTACCTGTTACTTAAACACTGATGAACAAACGTCAGCAATTATATCTAACACGGGCATTTACCTTTTAAAACTAAATATATGTTACATTTTTTATTTTTCCATACTAAACCCCTCCTTTTCCAAAAATATAACGAGCAAACTCTTATTTATTTTAAAATATGTTTTAATGTTTTTAATTAATTAAAAGTGTTCAACTATTTTAACATGTCTATTATTTTTTGGGTTTTTTTTCATAAATACCCAACCCAATAAACTTTTTGCAAAAATACTATATTTTTTTTGAATATTTTGCAAAAATACCAACATATTTGCAAAAATATCAACTCTTTGAAAATATTTGCAAAAATACGGCGCAACTTCTTGCAACCACATCTGCAATTGCATCAACCAAAATCAACCACAAATGCAACTTATAAAATTTTATAATTTGAATATCTTAGGTTGCATAACAAGTTGCATTCGGCAAAGGATAACCAAACCACAGTCAAATCATGCTTGCAACTAAAATCAACCAAAATCAACCACATATGCCTGCTTCACAAAATCAACCAAAATCAACCTATTTCAACCAGATCTAATTACAAAAAGAAACGGAAATGAGCTACCAACTGTTAATAAAATCAGTAGTAACATGATCCGTGGCAAACTAATCTTCAAATTTAACTCAGGGCTATTACTTTATCATCGAAGAAATTTTCACCAATCTACTGAGCAACTCATATCGTTTTATAATAAAATGTGTATGTGTGTGTATATACGTAGATTTGTATGTATATAAATTCGTATTACACAAATTGATGATGACAATAAGAAAATAATAAGTGAAATTGAAGAAGAGAAAGAATCAAAATAGATGTAGAGAATGTTGGGAGAGAAGATAGATGTAGAGAATGCTGAGAGAGAAAACAGAGATGGGTGTATGTTTGGAATAAAGTTCAAACAAAACGTAAATATGCAATAGTTTTAAGAAGATCGTATATTTGCAAAAGTAACTCAAAAAACCCGTATATATGGTAAATAACCTTATTTTTTTAACAAATACAATTAAAAAATTAATAATAAAAAACAATTAACAATCCGTGCATCGCACAGTTTTTAAGCTAGTATTATTAAAATCGAAACATTGAAAATTTTGGTTTTCGGTCTTTTATTCTATTTAATAAATAATTAAAAATATATAAAAATAGTAACTAGATGATTGCCTTTTATAATTAAAATATATTTTTTTCTAACAAAATCTACTCATTTTCCAAAAATATCATGACAATTATCTTTAAATTAAAACATATTACATTTTATATTTGTTATCACTAAAATCTCTGTTTTCCAAAAATATGAGGTGCAATCCTTACTTATTTATTTTAAAACCTATTTTAATACTCTATTTAATAAATAATAAAAATAATATAAAAATAGTAACTAGATGATTGCCTTTTATAATTAAAAAAAAATCTAACAAAATCTACTTCTTTTCCAAAAATATCACGACAATTACCTTTAAATTAAAACATATTATCTTTTATATTTGTTATCACTAAAATCTCTATTTTCCAAAAATATGAGGTGCAATCTGTACTTATTTATTTTAAAATCTATTTTAATACTCTAGTTAATAAATAATAAAATAATATAAAAATAGTAACTAGCTGATTACCTTTTATAGTTAAAACATTTTTTCCTAACAAAATCTACTTTTTCCCCAAAAATATCACGGACAATTACCTTTTAATTAAAATATATTACCCTTTATATTTGTTATCACTAAAAACTCTATTTTTCAAAAATATCTAGTGCAACTTTTACTTATATATTTTAAAACCTATTTTAATACTTTTAATTATTTAAAAAAACTTAACTATTTTAACAAGTGAACATATTTTTTTAACAAATATAATTAATATAATTAAAACACATTGTAATAACCCCAAATTTTGGGCTTAGTTAAATTTTTTTTTGATGAATAGTAAAATCCTGATGAATAGTAAATTTCTGAACCGAAAAAGATTTTCAGACCACCCTATGTACGAGTCGGGATAATGAACTTTCGAAGTCGTATTAATGATCTACTTTGAAAATGAAGGAATGCAAAAGCTGTCAGAATCAGAAAAATAGCATTTTCTGTTTTCTCCGAAATTTCACCAATAACGGACGGATTAATCATTATTTGAAAATATTGGAGGATTTAAATTATCAATTCCATGGATATGGATTTAATAAAAGAATTAGTGATGTCAAGAACGTTTACGGTAAATTACTTCGATAGAACACTTAAGAAACCCTGCGAACATTCTACGAGATTAAGCGGTGACAGAACAAACTAGTAAAGCTACTTTATCTCCAACTCTCCCATTGCTTGACACATGTCATGATGATGAGGCAACAAGCTATGACTCACCACATTTGACAACAAAATATCACACATTATCAAAAGTAACCAAGCAAAAAGCAAGAAACTCTCCCCACCCCATTTCTTACAATTCTGCCCAGCAGAAACCAAGCTCAAAGCAAAATTCATATCTCCACTTCCATCCATCCTTAAATCACCAAATTTTAACCATAGCTTCTCCACTCCATGGGTAACATTCGTTCAAAATTTCATAGTCAACAAAGGAGTGTAGCCTGGCCAAATCTCTTCCCCAAGTTGGAGAACCCAATCTGTCCAGTTTCTGTTCAGCGGAAATATGGGGCTCAAAACCCTAGCTAGGAAGCTTCAAATTTGACCACCTATAACGCAAAAGAAAGCTTATGAAGAGTACAAGGCCTGGTAAAAAGCTTAGCACCAAACTCTTATTTTTCGATTTGTTATGGATTTTACAAGATGAGGATGAATAGTGATTTCAAGAACTAACTTCTTTGATCTTAAACTCTAGGCTTTTCAAGGATCACCCAAGGCTTGATTAGAGGTTATAAGTGATTGTTAATGTCTCTCAAGCTCTAAGGAAGGTATAAAAACCTCGGCCCCTTTTTTTTATATGAGTTTTATGGTTGAAATAATGATTAGAGTCGTTATTCGTGTTATCGTTAAGATCCGTGAATCTTATGTTCGATTTGAGGATGAGTGATTTTGTGAGGCTTGATTTAGTGTACGATAATGTTTAGGGGCTGTTTTGGATGTGTTGATGAAGTATAATGGTTGTTGGTTTGGTTGGTTGATTGTTGATTGGTGGTTGTTTGAAGTGTTTAAAAACACGGGAATCGCGTATAAGCGTTGTTACCATGCCGAAATTTCCTTAGATAGTTTAGGCAGAAATCATGGTTACATTAAAGGTCATGAACATGAAGTTTCTGACCATGAACATGTAGGCCTTGTTTCCTAGATTGTTTTAGCGAAAGAATTGTGTCGTTACGATTTACGGTTTAAGAGAAATGTCCGTTTCAGTGAAAGCGGTTTCGCGTAACTAAGTGGTTCAATGCATGAACTTTGAGATAGTGATCAAACCCCTTAAGAGACTTATTGGAATGTGAAACTTTGTGTTAACATGCTAGGTACGTTTAGGAAGACCCTCGAAAAGATTTCGTGCTAAAAGGATTAAATCTCAATTTTATAAAAATGCGTGAGCGAGCATGCTCGAGTAGAGGATCTTAAGGAGTTAACTTGAAAATGGACTTGTACTTGAGTTAGTATATACTTAGTATGGTGAAAGCGTTTAAGTTATTAATCTTGAACCTTGTGTTGATTCTAGATTATTGGACCAACCTGAGACTTATTGCTACTTCGGGATTTCCAGGCAAGTTTTCTCATTCCATGCTTTATTTTAAGTTATAATATTTTGGTGAACTATATGCATATGGTATTATGCGTGCTTTCAAACCTCGCGTCGTATATAGATGTGATGACATTAAAATTGTTGAGATGAAATATATGCATATGATAGATGCATGCAAGTTTCTAAATCTATACTTTGAAGTATTGACTATATAATACTGCTTTTGCCATGTATAACATTGGACAGTTTTGTGATATATCTTATTTCTTGTTGAAATGGATTTGACCTTTGGAATATATAAAATCTTTTGAGTTAAGTAGTTATGAACCGGTTTACCTGGTAGCTCTAAATATAAGAGCATATTCATTGTTTTCGACTCTAGATCGGGAGTCGGTATTTTGAAATATGTAGATAGCCGTGGAAACCCGGAGGGATTCCATCGGCAGAATACTATATCTTTCAAGGAATGTTATTTGAGTATTATCTCAGTCGAGAAATACTATTTGAATACTATTTCTGTTATATATGCTAATGGAAGGCATAACTGTTTTCGAAAGTATATTGTGACACTTGCTTTATGATTTGATTATGAAAGATTATTTTCCGATAAAGATATCGGGTAACTGTTATTCGATGATTATTTATTTAATGAATATTATTTTTGAATATTCATTTGAGGTTTATTTATTTAATGAATATTATTTTGAATATTCATTTAATCCTTATTTATTTAATGAATATTATTTTTGAATATTCATTTGAGGTTTATTTATTTAATGAATATTCATTTAATGAATATTTATTTAATGAATATTATTTTTGAATATTCATTTAATCATTATTTACTTAATGAATATTATTTTCGAAGATTCGTTTAAGGTTTACTTATTTAATAAATATTATTCGATTATTTATTAAATACTTTTAACCCGTTTTAAAATGAGTTATATTATTTAGAGTTTATCCTTGACCTTCAATATTTACGAAGGATATTCTAAGCTGTATTATTGCTTGTGATAAAGTGTATATACTTATATATATATATATGCATAAACTAAATATGAGTTGAGGAATATTTTGAGGCAGGCACGGCTACCCTAAGTAATATATACGTATAATGTGACGCCCTCCAAACCCGGGGTACAGATTTGAGGAGTCATCCGACCAACGGAATACTATTTAACACATGCATAATATATTTAAAGACACAAATACCCCTTGACCAAGACCGCATCCAGATTATGGCAATGAACACAAGCTACTACAATCTTTTATTAATACAATACCAGTTTTATCAGAGTTATTACATCACAACCAAAGTTCAAATCTAGACATCTAATCTAGAAAAGCAAAACAACAACTACCCTGCCAATGACAATGACACGAGGGGCTCTCCTGGCTGCTGGTGAACTATCGGTCACGCTATGTCGACTCATACTCTCGCTTCACTGGAATAGGGTTAGAAAACAACAAGCAAGAGTGAGCCAAAATTGCTCAGCAAACATCAATGAATAATTTCTATCACAGTTGTAAGGATATGAATTTATGATATCAGAATCAACAATATTTAGCTAACAGATGCTTTGTATCAATAACAATGGAAGAAAAGAATTAGAATTTGGCTTATACATTTTATTCAAATCAAAGGTTGTGCTGCTGGCCAGCCACGCATCAACCCCGGACTAGCTCATGTCATAGTCCTCTACTGGATCCTAGGCCAATTTGGGCCTTAAGTTATTCTGACCATGAATATGGCCCGACCAATTACTGGTCCATTTTTAAAAACACATGCCAAATCTATAATAGGGTATAAACAATAACATGCTCAATAAGATAAACTGAATGTATAGTAATTGCAAAAGAGCTTCAACTGTTCAGTATCAAATGAAGATCGAGAAACAATCATGGAGTAATTTCAATGGTACGGTGTACTCATTCAATACGGGAATCAATAATGGTAGTCGATAATCAATGACCGTAATCAATAGTCAAGATGGAAGTCAAATAATCAATGGTTGTCAATGATAATCAAAGGATGATAAACAATAACAATGGGTGGTAAACAATAATCAAGTGAATTGGAAATAAGGGTTTCCGATGCAGATCAAATCAAAGAATCAAGAATCTCTAAGGAAATGGAATCAGTTGTCCAAATGCGGTTAAAGGATTGATAATTTGAATTGTTCTGGGGATAACGGTATTCAAGTAATCAAGACAACAATACATTTTTATCACAAGTAAAGGCACAGATACTTGCCTGGTCTAAGCTGCTGTCGGATCGACTCTGCTCACTCTACTTTTCCCTTTCCCTTGCTCCGGGAACTCGATTCTATAATTAAACAACTCATCACAATAAGTCTAACTATTTTCATTCTACTCTCGACACTTATTCAATCAATAATCACATTTAAACAAGTAACCGGTTACGTATCGGACGTCCGGTATAATTTACGATATTTAAAACTCAGATATTTGCCCTAGTACGGGCATATACATACTATAAAACACAACACACAATTAATATGAACCATATAGCACTTATAAACATTTTTAAAACATCATACGAAACTTATTTGAATTTTAGATAAGTCATGATTAATTTTTAAATCAAAAATCGGATTTTTAAATCCAATATAAACATTTAAATGCAAATAAATCAATTAATAAAATTAATTGACACTCTTAAATACTCAAACTATTTTTAAATTAATAAATAGGCTTGAAAATAATTAAACTGAATTTTTAATTAATTAAATCCAATTAATAATTAATTTTTAAGAATTAATTGATTAAAAGAATTAACCAATTAATAAATAAATTAATTATTAATTAAAAATAATTAAAATAATTAAGTTTAATCAATTTTCGGATTTAAAATAATAAATATAATTTATCAGAATTTTTCTGATATTAAAATATATTTTTAAAATAAAAATATGAATTTTTAAAGTTTTTAAACTATTTTCGAATTAATTTTAAAAATAAAATCCAAAAACAGTTTTCAGAAAATGAATTAGGGTTTTGAAGATTGAAACCGGGTCGAAAAATCGGGTAAACGGGTAGGGAAGAACAATTCCGGGTCGCCAAGAACAACCCACCGGATTCTGGGTTTTCCAGAATCCGGCCGATCTCCGGCCGCCGGAATTCTTCGATTCCGTCCAAACATAAATCAAACCAGAGGGCTTTTGTTCGCCTTTTGAAGCCAAACAAAACCCACACATCAAAACATCTGTCTCTAGCCGGAATCGTGCCCAGAATCCGTTCAAAGAATTCTCCGGCGACGACCTCGGCCGGAAACCCGATCTACCTATTCCGTACATGAAACTCAAAGATTAATATACCAAAATGAAGCTTATAACTCACACAATAAAAGCCCTTTATCAAAAACAATGTCAGATCAATATCAAGAACGTACGAATTGAAAGAAGAAATCGGGTCAAAACCCGAAATCAAAACCCGTAAAAATTCGACTCAAACATGAAATTAAACTATGGATTCCTGCTAATTAGAACCCTAGGAACATGTTAGAAGCAACCAATTGAACGGAGAATCAACAGAATGAAAATCCCCAAATCGAATCAAGAACCCTAATTATAATTCAAAACTTGTAAAATCAATATAAAATCGAATACTTACCAGATGATGATGAGGTTGGAAGATTCTGAAACTAGATTTTTGGAGCTTTGATTTGAGTATAAGAACTTCAAATTTGGACTTCCATAACCCTTAGAACGAATTGATTGAAGATCAAGAACACAAAAATAATTTTTTGGGAATTTCGGATTTTATGAATAATTGCTGCAGATTTGCTATGAGTTATGAAGTCTGATTTGTCTTTTTATATTTCTGGAAAAATAATACCCCAAATAACATTTTTCGATCGATATTGATTCGTTAGATCGTTTAAAAAACCCTAATTAGGTCAAAAACACGTTTTACGAAAAATAAGGGGTTAAAAAGGTTGATGATCATCCAAATTGATATATATCATTATATAACTAATTCTAAAAAATACTAGGGCTATAACAACTTCAATATTGATATAGAACGACAAATCCGTCCCCTTAAGCAATTAGGGTTCGGAACGATTTTTCCTTTTTCGGATCAAAAATTGAAATTTATTTGCAGAATCAAATAGGTAGGGTTAAATAGAATCCCATAACCCTTTCGATAACGATTCGAATACGAAAGACGAAGAATTAAAAATGAATGTACGAAATTTCAACGGGGCCCTTGAATTATCAAAACAGCTCAAATTTGAAGAAAATTCCAAATGACGAAATTTTCGAAAGGGGCTTCTGACTCACCATTTAGCACATAATCACACACTAAATATCATATAATAATATTCCAAAATAAATATTTTAGATTAAATATATCATTTAATCAAATAATAAAATTCACGGATATTACATATAAGGACTTGTGAATCCCTGGAATAGGGAAGTGTAATTAAGTGAAGTGGACTCAAATGAATGATACGGAGATGAACTAAGTATTTTGTTGGTTATAGTTATCATATTTCGAAGATTGTTCCTTCGAACATTATATGAGTAAAGATTTTTCCTGTTATTAAGGGGACTTGTTAGTGCAGGGATCGTTGTATATGATGCCCTAACAGATGTGACAGGATTGGTCAGTGTACTATTGCAACTAGATTGCGGTTGACTTGAATGTCGTTATTGCGGATTGAGAATACCGGATATGGTGTAATCCTGCGTAAGTGACCGTATCTAGTCGGTCCAACCATTTTATTTCTGGCCCATGTGCTGCCAAAGGATGATTGACAAGTTCTAAAAGTGTTCTTGCATCATCAAGACAAGTTCGAAAAGTCGTTCTTGTCATGGTCAGGTTCGAAAAGTGTTCTTGGCCTGGTCAAGTTCAGAAAGTGTTCTTGTCCATCTACTAGTAGTAAAAAGGTCCCTCGGAAGGACATGATTGAAGCGACTGATCATCGTTTAATCATATCCAGTGACTTGAAAGTCCCAGTCCCCCGGATAAGATAATAATAAAAATATTTTAAAAGTGAATTATTTCAGATAAATGCTGTTAATAAATAGAGTAACTAATTGTGTTATCTCTACAACAGATTGAACTATTAAGATTGATTGATATTGAAACAGCTTGGAGGCTGATGTTGATTGTTGAAAGAGTGATTGGGTAATTGTTGTTATTAAACTGTAGTTACAATAAATCTTTGCAACTTCATCTTTTATTTTATGAGTTATGACTCTGATAAAACCTTACTCAGATTATATATGTACAAGTGGATTTTGGGTTACAGACTCATTATAATAATTTTCCTCGTAACTTCATCTTTCATGCTATACTAGTATTTTATCCGTTTAATGCATAGCATGTGGTTATAAAGATATTTTCGAACTGTATATATGTTGAGAATGTATTTAAGATATACAGTATATTGAACTGTATAGTATTTTGAATCAATGGATAGGCTTTAAGCCTTGATTCCAATATTAATATCTATTTTAAAAAGATATGTTTGAGACTTGGTTTATCATACTGATACCAAGGATTTCCGAATGATTACAAAGAGTATATGAGTATGATTATAAGTCATAAGGTATTTCAAACGGTATACTATTTTGGGGTTAGACCCTAGTAGTGATAAAATCTTTGATCCCATATGGATTATCTCCCTAAAAGGTTTAAAGATTTAAACTGGAATAGAATTCTTGCTGAGCACTATTAGCTCATTCTTGCTTTATTAAATATTTTATCATGAGGAAAACATTGCCGAATCCACCTCGTGTTACAAGAGCAAGGGAATGGAGAGACCACCCTGGAGTTAGTTGATGCAGGATGGATACTGTCGGTGTGAGCAGAATAGTTGCAGCTTGAATTAGTGAGAATTATTTTGAGTGGGTTTGTATTACTAAACCTTGTATAGAATTGTGAGTTCTATTATTGTAACTTCAGGTAGAGGTTGTAAATAATAGATGAGATCCGGGATAGTTCATTTGGGTTGTAATAACAAATGTTGATTATTGTTGCTCATTTCCAAGGCTATAACTTGTGTGTGTGCGTAAGTGATTGGGGTCTTTGGAGTTGTATTATGAGAATATTGTAAGTAATGCAGGTATTGTATCATTGATGGAGCGTGACAACCCAGATTCCTGACCCCGGATCTGGGGGTGTTACACACATCTAAATATATTATGGGAACTTACTTTTTTTTAATTAAAACATGTTAGGTTTCTATTTGTCCTTATTAAAAAAACTTACTTATTTTAACATGTCAACATATTTTTTTAATAAATACAATTAATATAATTAAAACACTTCTAAAAATATCATGGACAATTACTTTTTTCAATTAAAACATGTCAGATTTTCAATTTTTCCTTATATTAATACTAGCTTAAAACCCGTGCGATGCACAGATTGTTAATTGTTATTTTATTATTATTATTTTAATATTTTATTAATTGTAATTGTGCAAAAAATAATTAGGCATGTTAAAATAGCTAAACACTTTTAATTAATTAAAAAAATTAAAACAGATTTTAAAATAAATAAGTATGGGTTTGCCCATTATATTTTTGGAAAATGAGGGATTTTAGTAAGAAAAAATAAAAAATGTAACATATATTTAGTTTAAAAAGGTAAATGCTCGTGATATTTTTGGAAAATGAGGTTTTAAAATTTAATAATTAAAATTATTTAAATACGTTTTAAAATAAATAATTAAAGGGTTTCCTGTGATATTTTTGGAAAAAGAATGGATTTTAGTGAGGAAAATAGAAAAAGTAAATGTAAAAGACAATTTCCCGTGATATATTTAGAAAATGATGGACTTTGTTAGAAAAAATATATAATGTGTTTTAGCTGAAAAGATAATTGGTTATAAATAGGTATTTGATTATTTATATTTTAATATTTTTAATAATTGCATTTGTTAAGAAAAATAAGTAGACATGTTAAAATAAGTAAATTTTTAAAAAAATAATTATAATATTAAAATTGGTTTAAAAATAAATAACTAAAGGTTTGTCCGTGATATTTTTGGAAAATGATGGGGTTTAGTAAAGAAAAATAGAAAAACAAACATGTTTTAGTTAAAAAAAGGTAATTGTCCGTGATATATTTGAAAAAATAGGGGAATTTGTTAGAAAAAATAATGTATTTTAGGCGAAAAAGGTAATTGGTTATAAATAGGTAATATTATTATTTAATAATATATTTCTATAAATAAGTAAGGTTAATTAAGTAAAAACACGAAGTACAGTTAATTAAGGGTAATTAAGTAAAATCACAACGTACCATAACGACCAACCAAACTTTTAATGTTTCGTCTATTATATAATAATATTGATTATTTTATTATAAAATAATATTAATAATACCTCATTTATCTTCCTCAGCCAATCTGTATATTTTTATATTTTTTAATGTTCCAATTAATATTTAAGTTTCTCATTTTATAATTTATCATATTAATTTTTACTTTTATTTTAATATTTTCCGTTCACAATAAATTTTTTGGTTTAATTTTTTAAATGTCGGTGCCTTGCACGAGTTATAAGCTAGTATTGTTATATATGCGAGGCATAGAACTTTTCAAACTAGATGATAATATTTTTTTTGTTTTACTAATTTCAAGAAAATGTAGATATTTTTAGTTTATGATCACTACGCAAGTAATTCTATTACTTATTGTTAGGTCCTGATAAGTTTGTAGAAGGGGGGTTGAATACAAACTATACCGTTTTATCGAAATTTGTTCGTTTAAGATTAAACAATTTTAGAACAAATTAATGCGGAATAAAAACTGAAACAATATTCAAGTTAAATAGAAACTCTATTAAACTTGAGGAGTGTTACAACTTTGATCACTGATTACAAAGAACTTAATAAAACAAATCTAGAATAAATTCGACATGAATTTATCTATTTTTGTAATAAAAAGGATCGAATACTAAAAAGTAGTTCGATATAAAATCTAGGGATTATGATCCGCTAGAAAGCTAAAGCAGTACAAGTGAAATGATCCTTATGAATTTAATGATAAGAACTTGTCAAGAATTAAATCACTGGCCGGAAATGAATGCTTTGCAGTTGAAGAAGTAATGAAGAAGAATGTAATGTTTTTGTCTCTGCCTTTTTCTTCTGTGTTGAATTCTCCAATTTATGTCAACTGCCTTGTCTTTTATATATAAAGCACACTGCATTCTATTTGTTTTAAGCCAACCCACGTGCAATACAACTTTACAGAATTGCATTAGGAAGACTTAAACAAATACAATGTTTTTACTCTTAGAAGACAATCGGGAAGACAATCAATTGTACATGGAAGACAATCGGTAAGACTTATATTTACTCTAGGAAGACAATCGGGAAGACTCACTTGAGAGTCTTCCTAGTTAAATAAACTGAGTCTTCCTAGTTTAAATCTAAGTCTTCCTAGTTCATTTTTATTCTAATTTAAATAATTAACTAAATAAATTATGTATTAATTTAATTCTTTGCAGAATTAAATTAATAAATAATATACTTAATAATATTAATTATTTATAAGAGAATAAATAGAATTAGTTGCCTTCACAATTAATTCCAGAATCACTTAAAACTTAGATAAATAACAAACACAATAGTACGTTGACACTCGATGCACTGTCTGGTTCATGAGTGACTAACGACAATGTCTGTTCTTTATCTATTTGACTTTAAGCAGTGATTCACTTCCTTCTCATTCAAGAACTCCATAATCAGTATCTTTTTCTGTCACCACTTGAAATCTCTGTCACTTTAATAAATCCACTGAGCTTGAATACTTCATTGAGGCTTGATCAATAAATTGAGCTTCTTTCAATGTAGAATCACTTCAAGTCTGTAGATGACTTTAATCTTCATTCTTTGACAGATATAATCTTCTGAGATTCCTGTGACAATTGAATTTTATTATTTACTTATTACATCTTAATTAAAGTTGAGTAGAATCCTCGGTGTTTACAAATAGGACTAGACATATGCCTTTCAATCTCCCCCTATTTGTTTGTTAGACAATAACAACCAAATACCTCTAGAGGATAACTCAACTAAAACAAGAAAAGATAAGACTTTTAAGAGCCAAGCAAATAATAAAAAGTTCTGGATTAAATATAACAATTTCCAGATTCAAACAGTAAAGATAAATACAAGATAGATGTTCCTCTAGACTGAACATATGAATACATTTCCCTATCTTGATTTACCTAGCTCTAAAGATATAACATTTACAAATGAGCTAACTACATCATGCCTTTAGTCTCTAATTTCACCTTCTTCAGCTTCTTGTAAGGTGACTAGAAGATCTTTGTCAAGGACACGATCACTTTCAGAAACCACACCACTTGGCATTACTGGTTGATTGGTGATCTTCTTCAATCTATTCTTCATCTGAGCATATCTTGGAATTTTCTCCGTGCAGTAGTCTGAAATCATATCAGCAACTTCAGACTTCTCTACAGAAGCAAACCCATAAGTTCTAAGAAGATTCTCCAACTTCACCAGTTGCATAGCAGTCTGTAGCTTCATGGAATCAGGATCCAGCCTTACAGTCTCCAAAGTTGTACCTCTATAGATTTTGACTTCATAAAGAAAATGTACAACTTGAGGACTGGCCTTCATAGCAGAATCTCTAAGCCGGTCATATAGAAGCTCATTCAAGCAAGAAGATCTCTTTACTTTACTCATCAGAATCCACAATTCAGATAGAGATCTTCTTTGTAGGAGGTCAAGAGAAATGGTGAATGACCCTTCAAGCGCACTTGAGACATAGATGAACAGTTCTTGCCTCACTTGATCAAATGCAGACGTAATCCTTAGGATATCTTCCTTCAATGCCTTCATATATAATGAGTTGTCTGGATTAACAATTCTGATCTTCTCAAGCAGCTTCAGAAAAGTAGCATCATTGTTTGTGCCTCTCTGAGGGATATCAAACATCTCCCTTGCTTTATCCCAATTGATTCCTTGCTTCATCCTAACATCCAATCTCCTTTCTTTGACATGAATACTATGAAGACGTTGTTTGTCTTCATGATCAGCCTTTTGAATTTTTAGCTTCTGAGATATGATGTCGGAGACCTTGGCATTCTCATCCTCCTTTCTCCTTAGCTCTGCTTGCTGTTTCTTCAGTTCTTTCTGAAACAAGGGGTCAGGTGTATATAGATCAGCTTCATCCTCCCAATCCTCAAAGTTTGCTGATCCTCAACCTCCTCCTCACCAAAAGCTTCTTCAGGTATGGTCTTCTCCAGATCACCAGATGTGTCATAATGGAAGTCATCCTGTTCACCGTGGTAGTAGTAGGCATCATCAAAGACAGTATCCTCCAGTGATTGTTTACCTTTTCCCTTATCCTTTCCAGAAGCTCCTCCAGCTTCTCTATTTCCTCCTTCTTTCTCCTTCTCCCCCTTAGTTGAGGAATCCTCTACAGTTTGAGCTGTGGAAGCCCTAGGATTCACCTCAGATGTTCTCCTTATCTCTCCTCTTTCTCTCCCATCTCCTCCTTCATCAGCATCATCATCCTCATCATCATCTCCCTCAAAGAATGTTCTTTGCTCTTCAGTAGGTTGATGTGAATTCTTGATCATATTGTATAGGTGCTTCATCCCTTCATTGAGATGCTCCATTCCTCCTTCTAACTTAGACATCCTTTCTTCATTAAACCTCTGGTTTTCATCAGATGTTTGCAGAATAAAGTCCACCTCGGTAGAAATAGCAGCAATCTCCTTGACACTCTCCGATATCTGAGCATTTGACGTTGTAAGATCAGAGATGTCTGAAGCCACCAGTACTTGAGATTGTTGGATTGAGTTCAGCCTTGGGAGTAAATTATTCTTCAATCCTTCCAGGTCATCTTTCACAGTACCCAGCTGATTTGATACAGAGGTGGTAGATTGAGCAACCACTTGTACTTTAAGAAGATTGTTCTCAGCCTGGGTTTCTTGTAACTTCCTTTGTAGATCAGCTAGCTGGTTCAACAAAGCAGTGTTTGTGTCAGTGTGTGCACTCACCTCAATTGCTCTCAGTGGTGTTTCACTCAACTCACGTGCTTGTGTTTCACTCGGTGTTTGATTCATATCTCTCACCACTAACTGTCTGTCAAGATTCTCAGTAGATGTACCTGCAGGAAAAATCACCCTAGCCCCTTCAAGAGAGGTCAGTGGTGGTGCAATGGGAGTTCGCAATTCCCGATCCCTGAATGAGTCTGTCAAAATATTTGACATTGTATACTGAATTTCTTCAGGGACAAACTCATCAAGTTGCCTTTCACTTTCTCCAGTATAAACTGTGAGTGAAAAATCCCTTAGGGGAGCCAGAGATGTTCCCTCTGGGAGGGGAGAAAATGATTCTATTATTGGTGGTGAAGAATCAGATTTTCCCTCTGATGCCTGTGAAGGCACTTCTACCGTAACTATGGTAGGCTCTGTTTCAAAGTCAAAAGTAAAGTGCTCTCCTGGCATGGTGTCCTGAGTGTCATCTATATGGATATCTTCTCCCATTGTGAGTAATGGGAGTGTGCTTGACTCAGTACAAGATGCCATGGCCCTATGTCGAATTTCAATAGATTCATCCTGTTGAGAGGATGTCTCCAGAGACTGTGTAGTGGCCATATCAATGTCCATATCCTTTTGAGAGGATACAGATGGGCTTACAGTTGTCTCCCTATAGGTTTTTCTTTTCTTTAAGGGTGGAGATAGAGCTGTGGGAACACTCATTTCAGCTACATTACTAACCCTTCTTGAACTGGTTTGAATATTAGGCTCAGGTTGTGTATCAGAAGTGTTTGACTCTCTGTTTGGCTCTATGACCTGGGTCAGAGACTGTGGTTCTACAATCTCTGGGTCAGCCCTAACAACCACTTGGGTTTCCATTGAAGTACCAGAAGAAGAACCAAAGTTAGGAATAACTACCTGCAGTGGAACTGGATGTGGTTCGGGAACTTGTTCACCAAAGATAGGAAGATTAATGAATTGACTCATCAATGGTGAAACAAGAACAGGTATATTGAGGAATTTGGATGAGACATCAAGTCTGGTGTAGAATTTGGTGTCTGTGGTTGGAGAGGTTTCAAATCTAGCTTCTCGAAACAGTTCTACCTGCTCAGCAGTGAGAAGATGATTAATGATAAGAGTTAGAAAGCGAGGGTACCAACACTTTACTTTCTCACCATTATCAGAATCTCTCCTAGAGTGAGCAAGCCTGTTGAGCAATAGGTTCCACAGAATCTCAGCAAAGTTCAATCTACGACCAAATACTATAGCATAGGCAATGTACTGATTAAGACTGGTAATGCAATGAAAGTTTGTTTTTGTGCAGTTACCAAATACCCTAGCTATAGTATCAAAGAACAGATCCCATTCCCTTACAACAAAACTCTTGGACAATTTAACCATTTGAAAGGGACCCTGATAATGAATATTCACAAAGAACTGTGATAACTCATCATCAGTGGGTAAGGGATCAAACCTGTCCTTTGGAAAATGCAACACATCACAAAATAAATCAAAAGTAACTGTATATTGCTGGTTTAAAATATTGAAAGTAAAAGATTTTGAATCTTCAGCAATAACAGCACTTGAACACAACATCCTTAATGGATCAATTTTCAGAAGTGCATTGGCACAAATAGCATAACTAACACATGTATTGCTATTTAAAAATTGAATCCACGGTCTAAAACGTTCCACTTTACACCTAGCCGGATCAAAATACCCAACAAAATTATTTAACACTAATTCAAAATTATTAGGATCCATTTTAAATAAAACACTTAAAATTTTAATTAATTTAAAATAAAATTAAAATTTTAGGGATTTTTAGAATTAATTAAAATTACTTAAAATCCACAAAATTAAATGTTGCCCAGTAAATAACAATTGTAGAAGGGGGTTGAATACAATTGTATAAGATTCTCGACTTTATATAACACAAATATGAAAGATCAATAACAATAACAATAACAGCTTTATTAACTTTGATATAAAACTGTTACAAACTCTCTTAAGAAATTCTGATGTTCTTAAGAGCTGCTAGCTTACAAAAACTCTCTCAAGAAATTCTGTTCTTAAGAGCTTCTCTCCGATTATGTTCTCTCTCGAATGAATACATAAATCGAAACCAAGACTGTGTTTATATAGTACACACAGCTTCTCTATCAATAACAAGATAAGTCCTAATCATAACAAAGATAGAAACATATCTTTAATCGATAGCTGCATTCTACAAACCAGGAACAAACTTCCATGTTTATCTAGACTCCAAATATAACTCGAAGTAGGAATCCTGATCAGCTTCAAGTCCTGATGATCAAACCTGATCATAGTCTGAGTAGGAATCCTGATGATCAATAAGATACTGACGCTTGATCAAATACTGATGACCATGCAATACTGATGACGTCAGCAATCCTGATCAGTTGAGTCTAGCTTCTGACGATCATTGAATTCTGATCTAACAATCTCCCCCAATCTCATACTTTGTGAAATAAAGTATAGATTCCAAATATTCAATGATGTCAAAAACATGTATCAAAATGTACGAGTATCTTCAGAAACAACTTATCTGTTTAAGCTTTGTGATAGAACAGATTCATCTTCAAGAAGTTGGATAATAAACTTTCTTCTTTTTCTTCAAGAATTTGAATCAGTCTTTCCTTAAGATTTCTGAGTTCTTCATCTTTCTCATTAATCTGGTAGATAGCTGCTCTGAGATTCTGTATGGAGTTTCTCTGTAGACTGTGCTCTTCAAGCAAAAGATAAGCAATTTCCTTCCCATCAGGATTGAGAGAAAGACGAGTCATGCCAAAATTTACTTCTTTAACAGCAGTACCCCTTTGCATTTCCACATCCTGACCTCTTTGATTTAAGTACATGGGAGTATAATTACCATCGAAATTACTGTTTCCATCCAGTCTTCTTCTTATAGTTGACAAAATCATGTCACTCCATTCTTTGTACACTTGGTTCTTCCATCTTAACAGATAGTGAACATATTTCAGTTCCTGTGTAGTTTTCATCAGCAGATCTTGAATAGATAGAATCTTCACACTACCATCTTTCATGAAGTACAGAAGCTTTTCTTTCTTTTCAAAACCATCATGACAATCTATAACTATATCAACAGCTAATAAATTGTTCAGGTTTTCAGAAGTTAAAGTACCTCCAATTTCTGTCAAGGAGTAAGGATCAACATATGACATATTCAGATATTCACCATCTCTGTGTCCAATACCTCCTCTTGAATTACTTGACAATTGCTTCAGATTTGAAAACATCTTTAACCAGAGTGCTTTTGATCTAACCATCTCAGATAAATCAACAACACTTGAAGCGCTTGTAATAATTCCGCCAGACTGAAAATTGATAGGTGTATCACAACTTAATGTGCTAATATGTTTCCACTTCTTATCCTTTTCCTTTTCAAAAACATAGCTTCTCTCCAGTAAAGATTCTTGTCTGCTTGAGTTCCTCCACACTCTTCTGTTTGAGAGTTTAAGCCTTTGTACATAGAGATTGAAATCTCTATTTGTTGATCTTGTAATTTCTCTTCTTCTGGCTTCTTCTTCTTCATCTACTTCTTTGTTGTGACAATCAACAACAGTAGATAAGATTATCAAATCAACCTCTTGCAGAATTTCAGATTCATCAGGATCTTGAATGATGTCAGGATTAGAATCTTCAATTTGATTTGTATTGCTGAGAGTTGATTTACTTGATTTTCTTTTCAATTCAGGTTCTTCTTCAACAAATTCCTTGTCTTCTTTCTCCATGATATCCTTGATAACAGGATCTATTAGATTTTGTGAAGCTTCAGGAATTTCTTCAATTCTTAACCCTCTAGACCTTGTCTGTCTAGGTACTATTTGAGTTGAAGAACCTCTTTTACTTCTTCTAGCACCTCTCCTACCTCTGCTTCCTCTACCTCTAGCAGGAGCAGTATAGCTTTCCATTGTCTCTTTTTGTAGTCTCAAGAATTCTTCATGTGAGAGATCTGGATATTCTTCACTTGCTGTAGAGAGTGCTTTTCTGGCAAATAATTGTTGAACTCTTTTATCAGTGTGATAAAGAGTAACAATTCTACCGTCTTTTGTAGAAAACTTCTGGAATAAATTTGATGCATCTTCAGGATTATCAATAATCACATCTTCATCACCTTCAGGAATTGTAGCAAGAATGTGTCCATGACCAGGTGTCAGGATTTGATCTTCCGTCAGGATCTGAGACTGCATCAATGTTCTTACTGTCTTAACTCCAGAATCAGAAACATGAGTTGACCGCGTAGTTTGACTTTGAGAAGTTTGAATTGTAGACTTCAAAACCGCAGTATCAGAGGTTTCTCCTTGTTTCAAATTGTCACCACCATCATCTCCAGTATCATCATCATTATTCCTTAATACTAGATCAGGTGTACATTTTGTCTAAATAACCTTCTCCCCCTTTTTGACATCAGGATTTGACAATAATTGCAAAATTAAGGAAAGAGAGGCTTGAATTTCAGTTACCTTAGTATCCAGAGAATCAATTCTTTGATTGATTGAGGTTTGTTCTGAAACAACAGATTTCACTTGGGATTCCACTACCCTTAGATGTAAAGTAGTAGGCACCTTTGTAAAATTATTAAAGATATCAGTCCTCACTTTGTCAGTTGAACCCTTGATAGAATCAATCTCACTTTTCAGACTTTTGGATAACAGAGTTGTAGCCTTCAGATGATTCTTCAAGTCTTGATTCTCTATAGATTTCACTGCATTATAGAAACTGATAGATTCATCAGATTGGTGCCATGAATTGTTCCATTCATTCTGTCTAAATGCCTCTGCAGGATCAAAGGAAGGAGTAGAAAAATCTTGTCTCTGATCTTTCCCAGTGAAAGCATTGCTAGCCATATATGTACTTGATGAACCAAAATTAGTTCCAAGACTAATTTTGAGTGCTGTAGCAAGCTGTTCCTTCTCTTTTCTATTCTCATTATCATCATCACTATCATCATCAGAATTATCATCATCAGAACCATGAGATATATCAGGATCAGGAATTGCAATACCTTTCATTTTATCCTGTGGTTCTGAGATAGGATGATCCATTGGTCTTGAACGAAGTGGCTGTATCAAAATAGGCTCAGTATCAGGAACACCACTAACATCAGGATGAACATCGTCAGGATTTGATATGCTTGCATCAGTATTTGCTACCAATGGTTCTTGTGGAGCTTGAGGTTCAGAAGCTGCTTCAACACTTTGAGCTAAAGGTTCTTGTGTGCTTCCCTCATTGACAATGTTCTCGACCAATCTTTCAACAGAAGCTGTAGCTTTGCCTGCATCTTCACTTTGAGAAGATGGTTCTTGTATAGCTGGAATGTTGATGTCTTCATTCTCCCTTTGAGAAAATGGTTCTTGTGTGACCATTCCACTAGCTAAGCCTTCACCCAAACTTTGATTGAGTGGTTCTTGTGTGGCAGGATCAACAGTAGCTGCTGAATTACTCTGAAATTCAGGTTCTTGTGGGCTTGATCCTTTCAGCTTCTTCTGTCTCTGATAGACTAACTCTTCTGCATTCCTCTTTTTCTTTGATGTAGGTGTAAGACCAACCAAGGAAGCAGTTGTAGAAACCTTCTCCCAAGAATGTCCTCGAATCTGAGATGGAGAGGCTGGAGAGTCTGATATAGAGACAACTTTTGTTGTTGCATCAGGAATACTAACATCAGGATTTGATGTCTGAATATCAGTATCCTTCATTTGCACTGTCAAAGGAATATGATACCTGCTCTTTGATAATTTCCTTGTCTTTTGTGGTTTTGATGAAGGTACCACAGCTTTAGTAGCAGTATCAGCAACTTCCTTGTTCACATTCATCACAGAGGATATAGGTAAGTCATCCTCTGAATCACTTTCATCAATCAACCTTAACTTCCTTTTCACAGGAACATTCTTAACAACCTTATCAGCTTTCTTGACCAGGACCCCTTGTACACTCCCTTGTATCTTCTTTTTAGTGAGTGGTGTAGAGGAAAAATCCTTTGAACCTGATTGCCTTCCAGACACATCAGTTCTAGTTGATTTCTTTGATTTTACAACTAAAGTCTTTTGAGAGACAGTAGAGGTGGTTGTTAACTGTTTAGACTGTTTAGGTTGCATGCTTGTGTCAGGAACAAGGTGGGTTGGTCCTTGTACCATAGCATTAGAAAGTAGTCCATAATGAGTAGGCATTTTCTGATGTAAGAAAAACCTAACCTCATCAGGAATAAAACCATTTCCGCACAAAATATTTTGCCATATCAGGATTAAAAAAAATATTCAATACGATTAAAATAAAATTTTATTTAAGAAAACAAAATTTATTTTAACAATCCTGAATAGCGTTTTGGTTTAAGAAAAATAACCAAATTAATGGTCATAGAATTAAAGCACGCTTACCAGCAAACGAGGCAAAAATATTTATGGAAAACCGAACCGTCTCATCGAGATTGAAGAAATGACCTGCACCCTTAATACACATTCTCTATAAAAGAGAACTGTTAAGCATAATCATCATATATCTATTAAAACACAAACCCTCTCCAGAGAAAAACTTACGAAAACCTTTCACCTTCTTTGTTTTTCAATGGCTGCCAACAATCAAAACAACATACCTGATGAAGAACTTGATAGAATTTGGCAACAAATGGATGAGGCTCTAGCAGAGATTGCAGAGCAAGAGGGACCTCAGCCTATTCCTGATCCACAGGAGCATCATGCTTTTGTGAATGCAATGGCTGATGTGCTTCTTCATAACTTCCATCAGGCAAATCCTGATTGGAATCCTCTTGAAAATCTCATCATTGTCAATGAAGAGGATGAAGACGATTGGGATGATGAAGAGGATGAGGATGAAGATGATGAAGAGCTCGTCCGAGAGCTTGAGAAACGTAAGAAGAGAATCCGTGATGCTTGTATGTCATGCAAGTTGGAGGCACGGAGGCGTCCCGGTGGTCACGGTGACGATCCGCCTTCAAGTAAATCAGCTCCTCTTCTTGTCTCTTAAGGATGGAACAAGAGACCTTCCAGTTCTGAAGGACTGTGAAGCTGCTCAGGAGCATTCATGCTAATTTGCAGGGCACGTGTTCATGCTTATCTGTAAAGCACGAGTTCCTGAGTAGAAAATAGACTAGGAAAACAAACATGTAATTTCCATATTTCATGTGTAATGTATCTTCAAGTATTAATGAAATTTGTCTATTTTCTCAATTGTTTTCTTCCTGTTCTTGCCTGCAAAATTTGTTAGTAACACTCATAGTGATATAGATATGATAAATAATAAACTCTGATAATAATGACATTGATAATTAAGACTGAAAACTTAATCAAAGACTAAGTAATAATCTAATTGTCCAGAGTTTACCAGGAGTGTTGATGACAAATTAGCATAGAACCTCTGGTTTTCATACCAGCTTCAATCATCTGAGCATCAGGATTTGACCAGTTGACTTCCTGTCAGGATTGAGTCCTATCAGGATTTGATCAAAGATACATACCTTTCTGAATAACCATCAGGATTTGACAGTTATCAGGATTTCCTCTCTGTAGCTTTTCCTCAGAAATTCTCAAAATTCATCATTCCAAGTTCATTCACCAACTTATTGAAAGTAGCTTCAGGCAGTGGCTTGGTGAATATATCAGCTAGTTGTTGATCAGTAGGAACAAAGTGAAGTTCAATTGTTCCTTCCAGAACCTGTTCTCTTATAAAGTGATATCTGATACTGATGTGTTTAGTAAGAGAATGCTGAACTGGATTTCCTGTCATTGCAATAGCACTTTGGTTATCACAATAAATAGGGATTTTTGAGTATGACAGGCCATAATCTAACAACTGATTTTTCATCCACATTATCTGAGCACAACAACTTCCTGCTGCAATGTACTCAGCTTCTGCAGTTGAAGTGGAAATAGATTTCTGCTTTTTACTGAACCATGAAACTAGTCTTCCACCCAAAAACTGACAACTTCCTGAAGTACTTTTCCTGTCTATTTTGCATCCTGCAAAATCAGCATCTGAATAACCACACAACCCAAAATCTGATTCCCTTGCATACCAAAGGCCAAGTGAAGGAGTGCCTTTGAGATATCTGAAAATTCTTTTGACTGCAATCAGATGTGGTTCTCTAGGTTTTGCTTGAAATCTTGCACATAGACAGGTTGCAAACATGATATCTGGTCTACTGGCAGTGAGATACAATAAAGAGCCAATCATTCCTCTGTAGTGAGTTACATCTACCTCTTCACCTTGATCAGGATCAAGTTTGGTAGCTGTAGCTATGGGAGTTGAAGCAGGAGTACTGTCTTGCATGTTAAACCTTGTCAGTAAATTCCTTGTGTATTTAGACTGATTAATAAAAATCCCTTCATCAGTCTGTTTAACTTGAAGACCCAGAAAGTAACTCATTTCTCTCATCATGCTCATTTGATATCTTGACTGCATAAGCTTGGAAAACTTTTCACACAGCTTATTGTTTGTTGACCCAAAAATGATATCATCAACATAAATCTGAACTAACAGTAACTCCTTGCCATGATTCAAATAAAATAGAGTTTTATCAATTGCACCTCTTTTGAATCCACTTTCCAGTAAGAATTGAGCTAAGGTTTCATACCATGCTCTTGGAGCTTGCTTTAGTCCATAAAGTGCCTTATCCAGTCTGTAGACATGATCTGGATATTTAGGATCAATGAAACCAGGAGGTTGTTCAACATAAACTTCTTCCTCCAGTTCACCATTTAAGAAAGCACTTTTAACATCCATCTGGAAAACCTTGAATTTCTTATGTGCTGCATAAGCAAGAAATATCCTGATGGCTTCTAGTCTTGCAACAGGAGCAAAAGTTTCATCATAGTCAATTCCCTCTTGTTGGGAATACCCCTTTGCAACTAGTCTAGCTTTGTTTCTGATAATGACTCCATCAGAATCAGTCTTGTTCTTGAAAATCCACTTTGTACCAACAATTGATCTATTCTTTGGTCTTGGTACCAGTTTCCAGACTTCATTCCTTTCAAATTCATTCAGTTCTTCTTGCATTGCAGTAACCCAATCAGCATCTTTAAGTGCATCTTCAACTTTCTTAGGCTCCTCCTTGGATAGAAAGTTATTATATAAACATTCATTCTGAGTTGCACTTCTTGTTTGAACACCTGCATCAGGATCTCCAATTATCAAATCAGGATAATGATCTTTTGTCCATTTCCTTGCTGGTGTCAAATTGTTTCTTGAAGTAGATGCTCCCCCTGGATTGGTGTTATCTTGATTGAAAGAATTTGATTGATTTGAAGCTCTCCCTGAATTATTGCTATGCCCTCCTGATGTGTTATCAGGATCTTCACTTGAATCAGTATCTGAAGAATTCTGTCCTGATGATTGAGTTGACTCTGAACTTGTAGTTGAATGCCGTTGCTCCCCCTCAACATTAGCACTACTAGTTGTATTACTGTTATTTGCATCATCAGTATTAGCACCATCAGTACCTGGTGAGTCATCAGGATTTGGTGACCCATCAGTATCTGATGAATTGACAGGATCTGATTCAATTTCTTCAGGTTCCTTGGAAGCTTCATTTTCAAATAACAATCTATCATGCGAGTCTTCAGTGATTCCAGTTATCTTCTTATCATCAAAAGATACATGAATTGACTCCATGACAGTTCTTGTTCTCAAATTAAAAACTCTGAAGGCTCTTGATGTAGGATAACCTATGAATATTCCTTCATCAGCCTTTGTTTCAAATTTCCCTAGCTGTTCAGGATGAGTTCTGAGAACAAAACATTTACAGCCAAACACATGCAAATGCTTCAGACTTGGTTTCTTCTCCTTGAGTGACTGATAAGGAGTAACACCATGCCTGTTTATCAATGTGAGGTTTTGTGTATAACATGCTGTGTTGACTGCTTCTACCCAGAAATATGTAGGTAATTTAGCTTCTTCCAACATAGTTCTGCCAGCTTCAATAAGAGTTCTATTCTTCCTTTCTACTACTCCATTTTGCTGAGGTGTGCCAGGAGCAGAGAATTGTTGAATGATTCCTTTGTATTTGCAGAACTCTTCCATCTTTGAATTCTTAAATTCAGTACCATTATCACTTCTCAGAATCTTGACTTTGAACTTTGTGGTTGTCTCAATCATCCTCACATGATCCAACAGAACTTCAGGAGTTTCATCTTTTCTATGCAAAAAATACACCCAGGTGAATCTAGAATATTCATCAACAATTACAAGAGTGTACCTTTTCTTACTGATGGACATGATGTTGACTGGACCAAACAGATCAAGATGTAGCATGTGATATGGTTCTTCAATAGAGGATTCTGATTTACTCTAGAATGATGTCCTTCTTTGTTTTGCTTTTTGGCATGCATCACAGAGTCCATCAGGTGTATATAAGACATTAGGTAATCCTCTTACTAACTCTTTCTTAACCAACTCATTGATGTTGCTGAAGTTGAGATGAGAAAGCTTCTTGTGCCAGTTCCAACTTTCATCTACTGAAGCTTTACTGATGAAACATGTAGGGGAGCCATCAGTATCTGAGAGAATGTTGGCTTCATATATGTTACCATGCCTGTAGCCAGTTAGTGCTATCTTCCCTGTTGCTTTACTGACTACTTCACAATGTGTGGAATAGAAATTGACATGATAACCTCTGTCAGTGATTTGACTAATACTCAACAAGTTGTGTTTTAGTCCTTTCACTAGAGCTACTTTTTCAATGATGACATTTCCAATGTTTATATTGCCATATCCCAAGGTTTGTCCAATGTTGCCATCTCCATAAGACACAGTTGGGCCAGCTTTTTCCTCATATTCTGATAACAGGGCTTTGTTTCCAGTCATGTGCACAGAACATCCACTATCCATGACTAACACATTTTTCCTTTTACCCTGCATCAGAATAGTAAAACACTAGTCAGAATGTTTAGGAACCCACACTTGTTGGATTCCTTGTTCATGCATTTTATTAAATTTAACAGCAGAAGACTTTTTGACTTTAGCAGTCCTGACAGGATTTACTCCATCAGGATTTGCTTTGTCAGTATCAGTATTAACAAAAGCATGCTTCATTATGACATTTTCAGTCCTATCAGACTTTGTACTACTTTCAAACTTAGGCAATGGATCATAAAAGTTATAGTACAAATCATGATACTCTTTACATGTATAAATAGAATGCCATAGACTACCACAATGAAAACAGGACTTCTGCGGTTTATAGAGTACTGATCTATTCCTCACATCAGATTTAGAAATATCAGCAATCTTCTTTTTAATCTTCT
The DNA here is from genome assembly GCA_030848705.1 of Heracleum sosnowskyi. Lineage (NCBI taxonomy): Eukaryota > Viridiplantae > Streptophyta > Magnoliopsida > Apiales > Apiaceae > Heracleum > Heracleum sosnowskyi. The sequence goes on along the minus strand of CM061243.1, from coordinate 48,744,701 downwards.
TACAATCAATAGCAAGATGATTAGAGTTACCACAGTTAAAACAACATTTTCTAGGTGCATTTGGGATATATTTATAACCATTCTCTTTATTGATCCCAATTTTACCATTCCTGTTTCTCTTAACAGTAGTTTCCTTTTTCTTATCTGTAACCTCACAGATTTTATCTTTAAGCTGTTTCTGAGACAATAGACCTACATTCTTAGTGACTTTGTTCATGACAGGTTTAGAATTTATAATTTTAATTCCTTGAGTAGAAGAAGATCCCTTTTCAAAAGTAGAATTGGAATCCTTACCAAAAACAAAATTAACAGGAGTAATCTTAGATTTGGTTGAGTCTATAACATGTCTATAGGTCTTTGGACTGACTGTCTCATCAATGACAATTTTCTCTGCTAATTTCTTATCTTCATCTGACTTATATCCTAGACACTCTTTCCAATTCTTAGAGGTATTAATCTCATGAAATTTCCTACCTGAGTCTGTCCAGGTTCTGATTTTCTCATTAGCAAATTCAAGTTCTTTTTCAAGGGAAGTACATTTAGATGTCATCTCTAAGTGCATGTGTTTAGCATTATCACATTCTTTTTGTACTTCTTGCATACGAGAAAATTCAGCTTCTAATATCTCATTCCTCTTTCTAAGGTCAGACATCTCAGATAAGATTCTAGTATTCTCAGCAGTTTGACTTCTAAAACTAATATGTAATGACTTTAGAAAACGTCTTAACTCAGAAGCATTATCAGTATCAAAATCAAAGATAGTATTTAGTACCTTATCATCAGGAGCAGCAGTTACATCAGCATTGGCCATTAACGCATAGTTGACTACCTCAGTATCAGATTCTGAGGAAGAGTCCATCCAATCCTTGCTTGATGTGATGAGTGCCTTTGTCTTGTTGCATTCAGAAGCAAAGTGACCCATACCATTACACTTGTAGCATCTAACCTTTGACTTGTCAAATTTGCTACCCTTGCTGTCCTTTTTGATATACTTGTCTTTGTCTGCTTTGAAGGTCTTTTTCTGAAAGTTGCCTTGTCTTCTATTCTTCCTGAACTTCATCCTTCTGAAGTTTCTGACAATCATAGCAACCATCTCTTCCATGTCTGAATCAGAAGATTCATCACCAGTATTGGCATCAGGATTGCCATCAGTATCTGATGAAGAGTCGTCAGGATCTGACTCAGCTACTCTTGCTTTCCTTCTAGAGACCTCCATAGCTTTCCCTTTTGATTTTGCTTCTACATTCAAAGCAATTGACTTTGCCTTGCTGCTTTTCTTGTTCTTCCTCTGTTGAACTTCAAGATCATGAGTTCTTAGCATCCCATAGATCTCATCAAGAGACACAATGTTCAGATCATACTAGTGTCTAATGATTGAGGTCTGAGTATCCCATTCTTCAGGTAAAGCTCTAAGAAATTTGGTGTTTGAATCTTCAGTTTCATATACTTTGTCAACTAAGGATAAGCTGTTCAATAGTGTCAGAAATCTATCATATAGATCAGTCAGGCTCTCTTCAGGTCTTGCATCGAATTGTTCATATTCTTGAATCAAAAGAGCCCTTCTGTTTTTCTTAACAGATGCAGATCCCTGGCACTGAGTTTCCAAAGTATCCCAGATTTCTTTTGAAGACTTGCATGCAATCACTCTGTTTGACATGACAGCATCAAGGCTATTATGCAAGATATTCTTTATCTTTGGTTCCCTGAGTACATGAGCTTTTTCTTCTGGAGTCCATTCAGCTTTAGCTTTGACCACATAATGTTCTGGTACTGTATCTGTTCGTTCTACGAACTTTGTTGGTATATATGGTCCATCACGAATCCTGTCCAAGTAGTCAGGATCCATAGCCTCCAGGTACATCAGCATCTTTACCCTCCATGTAGGATATTCTGATATCTTCAAGATGGGAATCTTCATGCTTTCATACTTGGTTGTCGACATCTTTAGATCGTATCTGATTCAGAATTAAATCAGTTTGCTCTGATACCAATTGTTGCCCAGTAAATAACAATTGTAGAAGGGGGTTGAATACAATTGTATAAGATTCTCGACTTTATATAACACAAATATGAAAGATCAATAACAATAACAATAACAGCTTTATTAACTTTGATATAAAACTGTTACAAACTCTCTTAAGAAATTCTGATGTTCTTAAGAGCTGCTAGCTTACAAAAACTCTCTCAAGAAATTCTGTTCTTAAGAGCTTCTCTCCGATTATGTTCTCTCTCGAATGAATACATAAATCGAAACCAAGACTGTGTTTATATAGTACACACAGCTTCTCTATCAATAACAAGATAAGTCCTAATCATAACAAAGATAGAAACATATCTTTAATCGATAGCTGCATTCTACAAACCAGGAACAAACTTCCATGTTTATCTAGACTCCAAATATAACTCGAAGTAGGAATCCTGATCAGCTTCAAGTCCTGATGATCAAACCTGATCATAGTCTGAGTAGGAATCCTGATGATCAATAAGATACTGACGCTTGATCAAATACTGATGACCATGCAATACTGATGACGTCAGCAATCCTGATCAGTTGAGTCTAGCTTCTGACGATCATTGAATTCTGATCTAACAATCTCCCCCAATCTCATACTTTGTGAAATAAAGTATAGATTCCAAATATTCAATGATGTCAAAAACATGTATCAAAATGTACGAGTATCTTCAGAAACAACTTATCTGTTTAAGCTTTGTGATAGAACAGATTCATCTTCAAGAAGTTGGATAATAAACTTTCTTCTTTTTCTTCAAGAATTTGAATCAGTCTTTCCTTAAGATTTCTGAGTTCTTCATCTTTCTCATTAATCTGGTAGATAGCTGCTCTGAGATTCTGTATGGAGTTTCTCTGTAGACTGTGCTCTTCAAGCAAAAGATAAGCAATTTCCTTCCCATCAGGATTGAGAGAAAGATGAGTCATGCCAAAATTTACTTCTTTAACAGCAGTACCCCTTTGCATTTCCACATCCTGACCTCTTTGATTTAAGTACATGGGAGTATAATTACCATCGAAATTACTGTTTCCATCCAGTCTTCTTCTTATAGTTGACAAAATCATGTCACTCCATTCTTTGTACACTTGGTTCTTCCATCTTAACAGATAGTGAACATATTTCAGTTCCTGTGTAGTTTTCATCAGCAGATCTTGAATAGATAGAATCTTCACACTACCATCTTTCATGAAGTACAGAAGCTTTTCTTTCTTTTCAAAACCATCATGACAATCTATAACTATATCAACAGCTAATAAATTGTTCAGGTTTTCAGAAGTTAAAGTACCTCCAATTTCTGTCAAGGAGTAAGGATCAACTACTTGATTTGGAAAGAACAGAAATGTTTTGCTAAGTAAACACTTGAGCAATCAAGAACAATCAAAGCTTTTCTGCAGAAGTGATAGAATTCGAAAGGGGGTAAATGAAAGAACTGCTAAGGCAAAAACTGAATAGAAATGCTGTGCGTGTATGTGTGTATCTATATATATATAAATAAAATAAAACTAAACTGTTCAAATTCAAAATAAATAAACAAACGGTTTTTTTTTTAAAATTGTACTAGGAAGACAATCGGGAAGACTTAGAATAGTCTTCCCGGTAGTCTTCCTAATACAACTTAGAAAGTTTTCCGGAAATAAAATAAAACAAAAACAGAAAATAAATCTATTAATTCTAAGTCTTCCCGATAGTCTTCCTAGTTCAATAACTGGGAAGACTTAGGAAAAGACTTAAAATTAAAAGGAAAAAACGAAAAACAAAAAGAAAAAAAAACTTAGTTTACCCAGTAGTCTTCCTAGTATAAAACTGGGAAGACTTAGGAAAAATGCAGAATTAAAAAGAATAATTACAGAAAATGCTGAATAACTTATAAAAATGCATGAAAAATATATAAAATTCTAGAAAAATTCACAGAAAATTCCATAAATCCTAGAAAAATATGCAGAATATTAGAAATGCATAAAATTAATATAAACTTGCAGAAAAATTCAAACAACAATATTTACAATCTGAAAAATATATAAAATAATTCTAAATAAATATATTTTCAATAAAAATACATTTCTCTACTTAAAAAATATGAGAAAAATATTTTTAAAGAAAATAAAATATTTAGAGCTATTTAAATACACAAGCATGTACTATTAAATGAGAATTGGCAGAAAATATCAGTTAAATGACAAGAGAAAATGAATTTTAAAGAACAAACATGACAGAGATATTGTTAATCACTAAGACTGTTTAACATACCCAATTTACCAACTAACTTGATAAATGTGGATTCGTCAACAGATTTAGTGAATATATCTGCAGTCTGTTCTTCTGTGGGTATAAAGTGTAACTCCACAGTTCCATTCATGACATGCTCTCTGATAAAATGATACCTGATATCAATGTGCTTCGTTCTCGAGTGCTGCACAGGGTTGTTGGAGATTGCTATGACACTTGTATTATCACAAAATATGGGAATTTTGTCTAATGCAAAGCCATAGTCCTTTAATTGATTCCGTATCCATAAGATCTGAGCACGACAGCTTCCAGCAGCAATATATTCAGCTTCTGCTGTTGAATTGGAAACTGTTTGATGTTTCTTGCTATACCAGGAAATCAACCTACCTCCTAGGAATTGACAACTCCCAGAGGTGATTTTTCTATCCACAACACTACCTGCATAATCAGAATCTGTATATCCAACAAGATTAAAACCAGAATCTTTAGGGTACCAGATACCTAGATTAGGTGTACCCTTAAGATATCTCAAGATTCTTTTCACAGCAACGAGATGAACATCTCTAGGGTCCGCTTGGAACCTTGCACACAAGCATGTAGCATACATAATATCTGGTCTACTTGCAGTAAGATAGAGTAAGGAGCCAATCATACCTCTGTAGCTTGTAACATCTACCTTGATAGATTTGTCAGAAGCTCCAAGTTTGATGGCTGTTGAAGATGGAGTCCTTGCTGATGCTGAATCCTCCATGTGATACTTCTTGAGGAGTTCTTTGAGATACTTGGATTGACAAATAAATATACCATTTGACCTTTGACTTACTTGTAAACCAAGAAAGAACTTCAGCTCACCCATCATACTCATTTCAAACTTACTCTGCATAAGCTCAGCAAATCTCTTACAGAGATTATCATTAGTAGACCCAAATATGATGTCATCCACATAGACTTGGACTAATCATACCTCTGTAGCTTGTAACATCTACCTTGATAGATTTGTCAGAAGCTCCAAGTTTGATGGCTGTTGAAGATGGAGTCATTGCTGATGCTGAATCCTCCATGTGATACTTCTTGAGGAGTTCTTTGAGATACTTGGATTGACAAATAAATATACCATTTGACCTTTGACTTACTTGTAAACCAAGAAAGAACTTCAGCTCACCCATCATACTCATTTCAAACTTACTCTGCATAAGCTCAGCAAATCTCTTACAGAGATTATCATTAGTAGACCCAAATATGATGTCATCCACATAGACTTGGACTAATATCATATCATTTTTGTGTTTCTTTGAAAAAAGAGTTTTGTCTATGATACCTCTAACAAAACCATTTTCTAAAAGAAAACCAGAGAGAGTGTCATACCATTTTCTTGGGGCTTGTTTGAGACCATAGATAGCCTTGAAGAGAAAGTACACAAAGTCCAGCAGCTCCTGATTTTCAAAGCCAGGGGGCTGTTCCACATACACTTCTTCATCAAGTTCACCATTCAGGAATGCACTCTTAACATCCATTTGATAGACTTTAAAATTGGAATAAGCAGCAAATGCTAAGAACATCCTGATGGCCTCAAGTCTAGCCACTGGTGCATAGGTTTCATCATAGTCAATGCCTTCAGCTTGAGAATACCCTTGTGCAACCAGTCTTTCCTTGTTCTTTGTAACAATGCCTTCCTCATCTAGCTTGTTCCTGTATACCCATCTTGTACCAACTACTTTCTTGTTCTTTGGCCTGGGTACCAGCTTCCAGACTTGTTGTTGTTCAAATTGATTGAGTTCATCTTGCATAGCAATCACCCAATCTGGATCAGTCAGTGCTTCCTCAGTTTTCTTTGGCTCCATTTTAGATAGAAATGCTGAGAAAAGACATTCATTCTGAGAAGCTCTTCTAGTTTTAACTCCAACATCTGGATCACCAATGATCAGCTCAAAAGGATGAGCTCTATTCCAAACAGTCTGTCTTGGAAGATTTGATCTTGATGATTCACCTTGAAATTCACTTTGATGTTGTGAGTGACTAGCTGATCCTTCATTTGCTCCCCCTGAGTTGTTGCTTGATTGCCTTGATGATTCTTCTCCAGTGTTGGTGGTATCTCCATTGTTACCAGTGTTTCCACCACCATCACCATGATCATTATCATCATTATTATTATCATCACCAGCAATAACTTCAGGTAGGGCTTCATCATCTAATTCTGAGTCTGGCAAGTTATCAAACTTCAGCTTTTCAGATGAGTCTTCTTTTTGGATACTGGGGAACTTAGTGTCATCAAAAGTAACATTGACACTTTCCTTTACTGTGTGACTGCCAACCACGTAGACCCTGTAAGATCTTCTGGAATATCCAACAAAAATAGCTTCTTGTGCCTTTGCATCAAACTTGCCACGTTTAACATTGTCATCTATAAGCACAAAGCATTTTGCTCCAAATACATGAAAGTACTTGACAGTTGGTTTCTTGTTGTTCATGATCTCATATGGAGTCTTCATTAAGTCCTTGTTGATTAAAGTTCGATTCTGAGTATAACAAGATGTATTCGCTGCTTCAGCCCAAAAGTACGTTGGAAGTTTGGACTCACTTAGCATGGTCCTAGCTGCTTCAATCAATGTACGATTCTTTCTTTCCACTACTCCATTTTGTTGAGGAGTTCTAGGGGCAGAATACTGTCTTGTTATTCCTTTATCAGTACAAAAATCAGTTAGAATGGCATTCTTGAATTCAGTACCATTATCTGACCTTATGGCTCTAACAGGGAATCTAGAATCCAGCTCAATCAACTTTATGTGGCCAATCACCAGGAATGGGGTCTCATCCTTGGAATGTAGGAATAAAACCCATGTATATTTTGAATAGTCATCAACAATCACAAGTGCATATTGTTTCTTTGACATGGACATCACATTAACTGGACCAAACAAATCCATGTGCAGTAGCTGAAGAGGTTCAGTTATTGATGATGTATCAGTGCCCTTGTGAGAAGCTTTCTTTGACTTTCCTTTCTGGCATGCCTCACACAGTCCTTCCTGTGTAAATTCCATCTGAGGCAAACCTCTAACTAATTCCCTCTTGACTAAAGAGTTCATAGTTTTGAAGTTAAGGTGAGACATCTTCTTGTGCCATAGCCAACTATCATCTGATGAAGCTTTAGCATAAAAACAATTAACTTCATCTTTGAATCCCGAGTTCAGATCAGCTATGAACAAGTCACCTTTCCTCACTCCTTGAAGAGCAGGCTTTCCATTCTTCTTGTGAAGGATCTGGCACTTCTCTCTTTCAAAGGAAACAGAATATCCTCTGTCACAGAACTGACTGATGCTGAGAAGATTGAACGTCAGACCTTCCACAAATGAAACATCTTCAATGATAACATTTCCGTACTTCAAACAGCCATATCCTTTCGTAATACCCTTGCTGTTATCTCCAAAGGTTACTACTGGGCCAGCTTTTTCAACCATATCTGATAGCAGGGCTCTATCTCCGGTCATATGCCTTGAACAACCACTGTCAAGAACCCATATAACACGGCTTACCTGTTTAACTCCCTGCAATACCAGATTGATTAGTCCTTCCTCGGAACCCACACTTGATTGGGTCCGGCATACTTATAGAATTGGCCTTTGTCAGGCAAAACAACATTTTTAACTAAAACTACTTCAACCTCTTTCACATAAGAGTGTTTCCATTTATAGTCAGCCTTAACACATTTCTGAGTAGGCTTAGGGATAAATGAATCCACTCTAGTCTGAGGAGGACTAGTAGTCTTTGCTTTAACATGCTTCTTATTATTAACATGTTGACGTGGAGCAGTCTTATCACTAGATACATGCTTTTTATTAAAGAAGGCATACATAACATTAAAAGCACAAGACATGCAATTACTCACACCACATGCTTTATGAGAAGAATTAACAGCAGGCATGTTAGTTCTACAGTTGTTTTGATCCAACTTATGGATATCTGATCTAGTCTTTTTAGTTGTGGCAACTTTGACTGGTTATCAGATATACACTTTTTGGATTGTTCAATTTCCAAAGCAATATCTTCTTCACGAATCTCCTCTGCAATGATGATAGAGTCTTCATTCAGAGGTTCTGCTTCAGACTCCTTACAGAAGGGTGTTTCAATACCCTTAAGCACATATGGAACAACCTTTCCTTCAGATTTGAATCTACAAGGGGAATTAATTCCAAGCAATCCAATGGCCTCATTATAACCATAACCTATACTGACATGATTACCAATAGCTTGTTTATTGAGAATCTCTTTAGCCGTCTTACAAGAGCTAAAATAGGCATTAGCTTTAGTCTTGAGCTCACTAATCTCTTTCTTAAGAATGGTTTCCAGTTGAATATAACATTTAACCCTATTCTCAAGAAAAGCTATTTTCTCAACAAGTTCATCCTGATTAACATGCACTAGTTTTAATTCTTTTATCTCATTTTCAAGATTTGTGTTCAAAAGAATTATTCTATCATTTTCAGTGCGAGCACATTCTAAGGTGCCACCAAGATGACGAATCATTTCAGTATCAGTAAACATTACCTCTGACATGTGTGCAGATGAAGTGCTTGCCTCTTTAGCCACTAAAGCAAGGTTCCCAATCTCACCTGCTTCTTCATCACTGTCAGTGTCATCCCAACTCTTTCCTTCAGCAACATAAGCTTTCCCAATCTTGTTCTTCTTGCTAGAATCAAATGTGTTTCTAGTCACTTGCTTTGGCTTTCTGCACTCAGTAGCAAAGTGACCCAACTCATTACAATTGTAGCATCTGATTGTGCTCCTTTCCACAGTTCCAGTTTTGTAGCCACCCCTTGAGCCACTTGAAGAGGAAGATCCACCTCTCTGAAATCTGGGTCTGAACTTAAGATTGGGATTCCTCTTGAATCTGAACTTCCCAAACTTTCTGACTATCAAAGCCAAATCACTATCCTCCAGCTGATCAAGTTCTTCTAAGGAATAGAAGTCACCACCAGATTGATCAATGGATGTTAATCCATATTCAGCATCAATAACATTCATGTTAGAACTGGAAGGTTGAACATGCTTCACTTCCAGTTTTTGTGGGACTTCAGCAGCCAATGCAGTAGAGGTACCAACAATCTTCCCAGTTCCATACAACTCCCTTTGTTGAATCTGCTCCAGCTCATAGGTCTTCAGAACACCATACAATCTCTCCAAAGCAATTTCATTCATATCTCTTGCTTCTCTAATGGCAGAAATTTTGTGCTCCAAATGAGGTGGAAGTGTAAGAAGGAACTTCTTGTTAATCTCCTTGTTGGTGTAGTGCTTCCCATTGAGATTCAGATCATTTCTTAATTTGTTATATCTCTCAAAAACCTGAGAGATACCTTCACCAGGGTTTGATCTGAAATGCTCATATTGTGAGGTGAGAATCTCCAGCATATTCTCCCTAACTTCCTCTGTCCCCTCATTGATTATCTCTATAGTTGCCCAAATGTGTTTAGCAGTATCACAGTTGAGAACATGATTATGCATGATTGGATCAAGACAATCAATAAGGATCAACTGAAGACAGGAATCCAAGGTAACATCCTCTTTCTCATCAGGAGTGTAATCCTTGGCATCTTTAGGGTACATTCTGGCAGCCCTAGTCACAACATTATTCTCAATGAGTTCTCCCTCAATAATCATAGGGACTTTGGGACCGTTCTTCAGCACATCAATGTATTTAGGATTTGCAACCTTAAGAAATAGAAGCATTTTCTTCTTCCACATTGGATAATGCTCCTTGCTGAACATAGGGATTTTGACAGTACCAACTTTCTGTGTAGTAGACATCTTTTGAGATTTTTAGGAATAAGATAAAAAATCAGAGTTTAAAAGAAAAATCTCAAAACAATTGGATCTTTGATTTGTATATCAATCAAAAGGCTCTGATACCAATTGTTAGGTCCTGATAAGTTTGTAGAAGGGGGGTTGAATACAAACTATACCGTTTTATCGAAATTTGTTCGTTTAAGATTAAACAATTTTAGAACAAATTAATGCGGAATAAAAACTGAAACAATATTCAAGTTAAATAGAAACTCTATTAAACTTGAGGAGTGTTACAACTTTGATCACTGATTACAAAGAACTTAATTAAACAAATCTAGAATAAATTCGACATGAATTTATCTATTTTTGTAATAAAAAGGATCGAATACTAAAAAGTAGTTCGATATAAAATCTAGGGATTATGATCCGCTAGAAAGCTAAAGCAGTACAAGTGAAATGATCCTTATGAATTTAATGATAAGAACTTGTCAAGAATTAAATCACTGGCCGGAAATGAATGCTTTGCAGTTGAAGAAGTAATGAAGAAGAATGTAATGTTTTTGTCTCTGCCTTTTTCTTCTGTGTTGAATTCTCCAATTTATGTCAACTGCCTTGTCTTTTATATATAAAGCACACTGCATTCTATTTGTTTTAAGCCAACCCACGTGCAATACAACTTTACAGAATTGCATTAGGAAGACTTAAATAAATACAATGTTTTTACTCTTAGAAGACAATCGGGAAGACAATCAATTGTACATGGAAGACAATCGGTAAGACTTATATTTACTCTAGGAAGACAATCGGGAAGACTCACTTGAGAGTCTTCCTAGTTAAATAAACTGAGTCTTCCTAGTTTAAATCTAAGTCTTCCTAGTTCATTTTTATTCTAATTTAAATAATTAACTAAATAAATTATGTATTAATTTAATTCTTTGCAGAATTAAATTAATAAATAATATACTTAATAATATTAATTATTTATAAGAGAATAAATAGAATTAGTTGCCTTCACAATTAATTCCAGAATCACTTAAAACTTAGATAAATAACAAACACAATAGTACGTTGACACTCGATGCACTGTCTGGTTCATGAGTGACTAACGACAATGTCTGTTCTTTATCTATTTGACTTTAAGCAGTGATTCACTTCCTTCTCATTCAAGAACTCCGTAATCAGTATCTTTTTCTGTCACCACTTGAAATCTCTGTCACTTTAATAAATCCACTGAGCTTGAATACTTCATTGAGGCTTGATCAATAAATTGAGCTTCTTTCAATGTAGAATCACTTCAAGTCTGTAGATGACTTTAATCTTCATTCTTTGACAGATATAATCTTCTGAGATTCCTGTGACAATTGAATTTTATTATTTACTTATTACATCTTAATTAAAGTTGAGTAGAATCCTCGGTGTTTACAAATAGGACTAGACATATGCCTTTCACTTATATATAGTCATTTTTGATAAATTAATTCATTTAATTATATATAACTATGTAATTTGAATCGATCATGATAAACTATGAAGTTAGGTTCTTATATTTTAGCGTAATTATTTACTACTAACTTATAACCCGTGCAATGCACTGCTTTTTTTATAATATCTAAATTTAGATTATATTTATAATTTTTTTTAATATTTTTATGTTATTTGTTTTTTAGATTTTAGACGCTCAATATATACCGTGTCTTAAATTCTAAAAATCAGATTTGAACAATTTTTATAGCTCGTGCGAAGTTGACAAAATAATTTAATTTTACGATGGTTTAACAATTTGTTTTCAATTAAAACTATCCTAAAACAAAAGAGAAAAGAAAGTGACGAATTCTTACGGTAAGAATTCTATTTAATTTAGGAAATCTATTTATATTTGGTTTAGATTATCAAAGTACTCTTTTTCGTATTGAATACAATTATACCAACAACCAAAAATAATTTTTAATATTAAATTCAACCGGTTCTCATCTATCTATTTTAAAATCTAATGATCCTCGCTATTTTGATAGATAATATAAATTGAATATAGTTTACCTGTTATTTAAATTGGTCTCCCAATTAAAGTATAACTATTTTTTAGTTTAGACTTTTTGAAAATTGATATTCTAATACAATCATTTTTAACTTATATCCTTTTTAGATTATAATTTTATTTTTTTATATGATATAAACTTGAATGTCTGTTTTTAAAAATATTATTAAAAATATTATATCACACGATTAAGATTGTTTTGGCGGTACTAAGTACTAAACTATCAAATTTTTGGATAATACCCTCTTATAGCTTATAACCCGTGTAACACACGACTCTGTTTTAATATCTATAATTATATTAATTTATAATTATTTTCATATTTGAATGTTATTAGTTTACATGATCAAATAATGGTTTAAAAAAAATTAGCCAAAAAAATTATAATTAAAAAATTGATATTTATTAGATTTTACACACACAATTTAGTATTTGTACTTTATCTTGAGTTATAAAATTAGATTTGAACGTTTTTACAGTCCACATGAAACTCAAAAAATAATCTTTAATCAATCTTTATATATATATATATATATATATATATATATATATATATATATATATATATATATATATATATATATATATATATATATATATAAAGGAAAACCCCCGGGAGCTCTAGAATCGCTCGATTCATATTTATCTAATTTTCTAGAGATCCTCAATTTTAATTCAATAAAATTAAATTTCCTCATTTACATTCGAATTTTTAGGGAAGCCATTCCTTATTTACACTTTAATTTTCAGGAAAGATGATGAATATATAAAATCAATCCTATTTAAAATTTAATTTAAACAAATATTAACATTTTTTTCTCAATTAACTTAAATATTAATATTACCTTTTTTTCTCCACTAACTTAAATCATACTTAAGTTTTTATCTACTTTTCTAGAGTTTCACTATTTTAACTTTACTTCATTAAAAAAAATCATTATTTACATTCGAATTATTAGAGAAGACAATAGAAATAAAAAAGTCAATCCTATTATTGAATGTCATCTTTTTATATAGCTTTTGATATATTATTTTTCTGATGTTGCGAATTAATTAGAGTTATATTCAATACTATTATCTCATTAATTTTTTTATGAGAGACATGATAACTTTATAATTTTATATATTTGTTTCTGAATTAATCATGTTCAGAGAATTCAATTTCTTTATTTATATTCGAATTCATACTAAAAACAATAAATATATAAAACTCAATCATGTTTAGAATTCAATTAAACAAATTTTTTTCTTTTTTTGTAGAACTCCTCTATTTCTATTCAAGAAAATTAAATTTCCTTATTTAAATCCTATTTAGAATTTATTCTTTATTATATTTTGTATATCTTAAATTGTCTATAAAAATCATGGCTGATTTGTTTTTCTCAAGTCACCATTTTGTGGATTTTTTTGAGGATCTTTTGATAACGAGTATATTCGTGTACAATAATAACATTACATACTTAAGATAAACATCTAGATCTATTGTAATAGCTGCATGTAAGCATGTAACGATTAACATTACATACATATAGTTATACTTGATTTCTGTAGCTAATAATAATTTATTGAATGTGAGCTTAGTATATACTTTTTGATATTTTTTTTGTGAATTTAATAATTAATTATAGTTATATTCAATACTATTATCTCATTTTTATGAGAGACATTATAACTTTCAAAATTTTATATATTTGTTTTTTAATTAATAATGTTTATAAAATTCAATTTCTTTATTTACATTCAAATTCATACTAAATATAATAAATATATAAAAGTCAATCATCTTTAGAATTCAATTAAACAAATGTTAATTTTTTTCTTAACTAAAATAAAATCATAGGGAAGACAATGATTAGATAAAAATCAATTATGTTTCCATGATTAAACTTTTATATCATAACAATGCACATGTACGCACTCAAAAAAATTATTATATGTCTAGGGATATTTAACAAAATTTGTAATTTTTGTGATAATACGAATAGTTGAAGTTTGAAGCGGTGGTTAATACTTAAATTTTTATTATTGCTTATTTTTAGTATTTTCAATTTCTATGTAGTGCAACTAGCGCCGGCTCAAGAAAATATGACACAAAATTGGCATATAAAGTATATGGATATTTAAGAAATTTGTAATTTATGTGATAATACAAATGGTTGAAGTTTGTCACGGTGGTTAATACTTAAATTTTTATCATCGCTTATTTTTAGTATTTTTAATTTTTATGTATTTTGTGCAATGTTCGTCGGCTCAAGAAAATATGACATCGCATATAAAGTATAGAGATATTTTAGAAATGGTCGTGGACTCAAGAAAATATGACACAAAATCGGTATGTAAAGTACAACAATATTTAAGACATTTGTAGTTTTTGTGATAATACTAATGGTTGAAGTTTGAAACGGTGGTTAATATTTAATATTATTTAATATTTTTTATTTATATGTATTTAGTGCAACGGGCAGCAGCTGAAGTAAATATGATACAAAATCGTCATATAAAGTTAAGGGATATTTACGAAAATTTTAATTTGTGATCATCGAATGGTTGAAGTTTGAAGCAGTGGTTAATATTTAATTTTTTTTATTATTACATATTTTGAGTAATTTTTATTTATATGTATTTATTGCAACGGGTGTCAGCTCAAGAAAATGACACAAAATCGGCACAAAATATATGTAAATAGTTTATTTTATTGTTATGTAAGTTTAATATGTAAAATATAGTGTTCACTATTTATATGATATTTTATATATGCTTTTCTCGAATTTTTTCTTAAATAGTAATATTTAAAATTTTACAAAAAATATTATAGGGCCGCCGCGAAGCGCGTCTTAGTCGACTAGTATATATAAAGGAAAATCCTCAGGAGCTCTCAGATCGTCCAAAAACTATTTACCTATTTTTCTAGAGCTCCTGAATTTTAATTCAGTAAAATTAAATTTCCTCATTTAAATTCGAAATTATAAGATATAAAAAATATCAATTTTCTTTCAAATTTTTAGTAATGGAGGAAATTAAAGGTAAGACTTATTAAAGACAAGTCAGCTTAAAATTATAAACCTACCTCCTCTATTTTAAATATTAAAAATTGAAATTTCCTTGTTTAGCTCCCAAATTATAGAAAAAGTAATACCTATTAAAGACAAATCGGCTTAAAATTATAAGCGTAATCAAATTTAAATTCTTTATCTTTATATATATAAAGAAAAACTCTCAAGAGCTCTCATATCGTTTGAAAAATATTTATCTATTTTTTTAGAGCTTCTCAACTTTAATTCAATAAAATTAAATTTACTAATTTACATTTGAATTTTTAGGGAAGACGTTTCTTATTTACACTCAAATTTTCAGGAAAGCCAATAAATATATAAAAGTCAATCCTATTTAAAGTTTAATTAAACAACTATTACCTTTTTTTTCTCAACTAACTTAGATCCGATTTAAGTTTTAATCTATTTTTCTAGAGTTTCACTATTTTAATTCAATTTAAATTTTTAGCAAAGACAATAAATATGTAAAAGTCAATCATATTTAAAATTTAATTAAAAAAATTAACTTATATTCTCAACTAAATTAAATCCTATTTAAGTTCCAATCTATTTTTCTAAAGTTTCTCTATTTTAATTCAATAAAATTAAATTATTTTACTTAGATTCGAATGAAACCCTGGTGTTTTGATGATAACACTATAGCAACAAGCTGGGTTTAGTGTGTTGTACTAACATTGTTTTGCAGGAGATAAAGACTTTGTATTTTATAACAAAACATGTTGTAGCAGCTAGCTGACAGGCTAATTTTCTATGCAGGCGGCAAGCTAGCAGAGTAAATTTTCTACGCAGGCAGCAAGCTGGCAACACTCCCAGCAGATAGAGTTTCAGTCATATTTTATAGCAAATATTCTAGGAACTGAATTGTTAGGACTCTATCACTTATATAAGTCGTATATATATATATATATATGAGCTCAATATTTTCAAAACTCTTTTTCATATATATATATAATTCCTATTAAATATGAGTTTGTTATTTTAATGTTTCTTTTCTTAAAACAAACTCTATTTTCTGGGCTGGGTATTAGTTGAACGTGTCTTTTCTTAAACGTTCTTATTCTCAAACGTTCATCTATCTTTTCTAAACGTTATTTTCTGAACGTTAATCTTTGAATTATTCAAGCAAACAAAATGTGAGACATTTATGGTCAAGAACGTTGTTTTTGTTGGATTAATTCAAGTATTAATTCGTTCATCATATAAATATACTTGTGTGGTTTTCATAAAGGTTGTTGGACGACATTCAAAAGAAAACACAAGTATTCTTGAACTGATTTGATACATTCTTTTATATATTTTTGAGCTCTAATATATATTCCATCTTATATCTTTGATTAGAGTTCATAGTTTCAATTGTAATTGATTATACTTGTATGGTTCAACTTGTAAGTTGGTAGTTGCTGGTTTTGTGAGCTTTGGAAACAAGGGTTCAAGGAACTTGATAGCTAGAGGAGTTTATACTTAGGTTAGTATAGTACTTAGAGAGCTGCGTTCAAGGAACAAGGTGTTTCAGCAAGCTGCAAACAGAAACTGGGAGTTCAGGGAGATATATTATTGTATTGTGTAGTTGTAATTCACTTTGATCAATAATATATTCTTTTGCCGTGTTGGTAGAGGACCAGGACGTAGACCTATAGGAGATAGGGGTCGAACCTGGCTAAAATTGCTGTGTGTTCTTTACTTTTTGCACATATTCTATACTACTTTGAACAACGTAGCTAGCTGCCACTTTACATTCTGTGAACTCAGTAAGCTGCCAGACAGCAAAATCAGACTGTTTTTGCTTTTTCAGTCACATAACTTGGTAATAATTAAAATCGGTCATTGTTAGTCATAACACCTATTCACCCCTCCCCTCTAGGTGTTGATTCTCATTTGGTATCAGAGCTTTGTTGTACTAACATTTCTGTAACAGGAAAGTACAGATCCTATGGCACACTTTTATGTAGAGGGAGAATCATTAAACGCGCCACCACTTCTCAATGGGGCAGAAAATTATGATTTATGAAGACTAAAGATGAAGGTGTTCTTGAGCAGAAATCCATTTGAGTGGAGAGTCGTTAAGGACGGTCCATTCATTTTTTTGGATAATAATGGCAAGCCAAAAGATGTTGATGATCTTACCGAGGCAGAATTGATGAAAACAAGCTATGATGGAAGAGCAAGGTACACACTAATATGTGGTCTTTCAAATTCAGATTTTGACAATGTTTCTTCATGTGGCACAGCAAAGGATATATGGAATACCTTAAAAATGCATTATAAAGATACAACAAAATTAGAGGAAGAATGTTTCAAGTCAAAGCAGCAAGCTGCCTCAAGAGACGAAAACAAAGCAAAGGCTCAAATCAATTGGAGTGACGAGGAATTTAATTCCAATGAAGACTCAAGCGAATATATGCTAAATTTTGCATTGGTTGGCATTGACGATGATATGGTTCGAGGAAACACCGAAGAAGTCCTTGTAGATAGTGATGTATCACATTCAGACTCAGATGTTGAATCTAGTGCGGTAAAATCATTTCAGTTTAATATATCTTCTGAAAATGTTATATTAGAATCACTAACCATGCAGGAACATAATAATATATCTATTGTGGAGTTCATGGAATTGAAGAATGAAAATAATAAGCTTGAAAAGAAAAATGTTTCTCTTCGAAAGATGATCTCTGGGCTAATAGCTGAAAAGACTCCATCAAACAATCATGAAGATCTCATTTCTGATCTAAAGGGAAAGCTAACACAACTTGAAGGGTTTAACAAGCTGCTCCTCAAAAGAAATGACACATTGATGAAGGAACTCAGCGAGATACGTGAAGAAATTGAAGAAAGAGATGTATGTCTTGAAACATTTAAAATTAGAGAATCCATCTCAATTGAAGCTACTCAACAAGCTGAGAAGATAAAAGAATTGGAAGCTGAAGTTGCAAAGCTTGAGAAAGGCATGGGAAAATTTGTTCAAGGAGAGGAAGTATTAAAGACTATTATGAAACAAACAAAGGTTCCTATGGATAAAGAAGGACTTGGAATGGCTTCTACATCAAAGACCAAGGCTTTTCAATATGAAGGCAAACAGGGTATTCCATATAATTATGCTATGCCTTGGAAAATATGCTACAAATGCGGAAAGAAAGGTCATTTGTCACATCACTGCCCAAGTCAGAATGCTAAGCCAGCAAGCTGGAACAGACAGACAGCTTATAGGCAGCAAGCTGCCAGAACAAGGAAAACAGGAAATCGAGCATCCAAAGTGGTCCAAATGTGGATCAAGAAATCTGAATTGAATGTTCTTTATGTTTTGTCAACTAACCATGTTGGACCCAACAAAATTTGGGTACCAAAACGTTGAGTTGTTTGTTCTTTGTTTTGTAGGTATGTCTGGTGGTCAAAGTCAATGCAAATCAATGGATATTGGATAGTGGATGCACAAGACATATGTGTGGTGACAAATCTCAGTTCCTTAGCCTCAAGATGAAAAAAGGTGGTATTGTTACAATTGGTGATAGCAAAACACTTGTTAGGAATATGTTGTTCTTGATGATAATTATAAAAACACTTAGTAGATTTTGTATTAAGTCATTTTGTAGCTGTCAACGAAATGGCATGTTTTGCAGCATTCCGTTGACAGGAAGCTCATCAACGAAATGAGTAATGTAGCAAGTGCACTGTACAATACTTCACAGTTTGATATGCATTTTGTTGTATGTATTAGATAGGTTTTCTAAGTCATGTTGACTAAATGATAGATAGGCAAAATAGGTTGGTTAATTGTAAATATCTTGTGCCTTGTAATTTTGCCTAAGTGAAGACATGTCAACGGAATGAAGATTACCCATCAACGGAATGAAGATTACCCATCAACGGAATGAAGTTCACTCATCAACGAAATGGAGAATAAAGCTATCAACGAAACACATCTCCCTGCTATCAACGAATCATTATTGCTTTTCTGAATAGTTGACAAAGTGATAGTGACAGGTTACTGAACAGATCTAAAGGTGATGTGGAAGTGTACTTTGCATTGGAAACCATTAAAATGGACATGGGGAATAAGGAAACATCCCAGTTTCCAATTGGGCTCTTGGGAGTGATCATAATAAGCATGAAGACAAAAGCAAGGATCTCCAAAGACCACTGGACAAAGGGATGAAAAGCAAACTATTGGAGGTTACCTTTAGTGTAGCCAAAAATAGCTTTGTAAACTTGGGAATATATAACCAAGTGTAGCAGTTAAAATAAGAAGTGAGAGAAGAAAAACAAATAGATTGTATTAGCTATCTTTGAGAGCATTTTCTTCTCTACATTCTTGTAACTGAGCAGCTGTGTACTTTTTGTATCACAGATTATTTCCGCAATAAAAATCACTTCAGTTGGATCATCAAACAATCCAACTGAAATTATTTATGTGCTTGTGATTTTTACTTTGAGTTCAGTTTTTATTTGTAAGTTGTTTTAAGTTTAAGAAATATCAAGAATTGTATTCAACCCCCCCCCCCCCCCCTTCTACAATTCTGTTAGGTCATTTGGGATTAACAATTGGTATCAGAGCAAGCTTCTAACATACAAGAAGTTTAAAGATCAAGACCAAAACAGTAACCATGGTGAAGAAGGATGCAGGTGTAAAGATACCAGTTCTTGATAAGGACAATTACTTTCACTGGGAAGTAAAGATGCACTTACATCTCATGTCTATGGATGAGAGATACGTAGACTGCATTGAGAAAGGTCCACACGTTCCCATGAAGTTTGCATCTAGAGTTGGAGTGCCAGATGATGCTCCTGATGTAGAAATTCCAAAACTTGTCTCAGAATGGACTATTGAAGATCTTGCAGAAATCCATAAAGATAAGAGAACCATGAACATTCTGTTTAATGGTTTGGAGCAAGAGATGTTTGACAATGTCATAAACTATACAACCTCCAAAGAAGTATGGGACACTGTTAGAACTCTCTGTGAAGGAACTGAGCAAGTTAGGGAAAACAAAATGCAGCTCCTTATACAACAATATGAGCATTTTCATTTTAAAGCTGGTGAAACCCTAAATGACACGTTTAGTAGGTTTCAGAAGCTTTTGAATGGATTAAAGTTGTATGGGAGGATCTATCAAACCAAGGATTCAAACCTTAAATTTCTTAGAGCTCTTCCAAAAGAATGGAAGCCTATGACTGTTTCTCTCAGAAACACTCAAGAGTACAAAGACTACACTCTTGAGAGGCTTTATGGAACCTTGAAGACATATGAGTTGGAAATGGAGCAAGATGAAGAAATTGAAAAGGTACAAAAGAAGGGTGGATCTGTTGCATTGATTGCATCTGTGAACCAACTGGAAGATGACAATGAAGAAGCTGCAAAGGCCACAACTAGTCGAGCTAGTTGTAGGAGTGATGTTAGCAAGGGTAAAGGCAAGATGACAGAAGAAGAAGAATCAGAACCAGCCAACTTGGATGACTTAGATGAGATTGATGAACACATTGCTTTTCTGTCAAGAAAATTCTCTAAGTTCAAGTTCAAGAGAAACTCAGAAGCAAGGCCACCAAGGAGAGACTTTCAACCTAACAAAAGTAACTGGATTGAAAAGTCTAAATCTAAATGTTTCAATTGTGGAATGCTTGGTCACTTTGCTGGAGACTGCAGAAAGCCCAAGATTGAGAAGGGCAACATGAAATTTGAACCTGTTGATTATAAAAAGAAATACTTTGAACTTCTCAAGCAAAAAGAAAAGGCTTTCATGTCTCAGGAGTATGATTGGGCTGTTAATGGTGAAGATTCTGATGATGATGTTGAATATGTCAACTTGGCTCTTATGGCTAACAATCATGAGCAGGAAGCAAGCTCCTCAAGCAACCAGGGAGACAAAAGGAATCTTTGGTACTTGGATAGTGGTTGTTCAAGACACATGACTGGTGATTCTACCCTGCTCACAGAGTTTCAGGAGAGAGCTGGCCCTTGTATTGCTTTTGGAGATGACAGCAAAGGCTACACTAAGGGATATGGCTTGATTTCAAAAGAGAATGTCATCATAGATGAAGTTGCATTGGTGGATGGTCTTAAGCACAATTTGCTTAGTATCAGCCAACTTTGTGACAAAGGATTCTTAGTTACTTTTTCTAAAGAAGCCTGCGTTGTTTCTAAAGGAGGAAACAACAATGTGGTAATGACTGGATTCAGAAGAGGGAATGTGTACATTGCTGACTTTAGTAGCACAAGTCCAGAAACCATCACTTGTCTTTTCAGCAAGGCAAGAAAGGATGAAAGTTGGCTATGGCACAAGAAATTATCTCATCTGAATTTTAAAGTTATGAATGATTTGGTGAGGAAAGATCTTGCTAGAGGAATTCCACAGGTGGAGTTTTCCAAGGATGGTTTGTGTGATGCCTGTCAAAAAGGGAAACAAAAGAAGGCATCATTCAAAAGCAAGACAGAGTCATCAATTGTCCATCAGCTTGAGTTGCTTCATATGGATTTGTTTGGCCCTGTAAATGTCATGTCTATTTCAAAGAAGAAATATTGTTTTGTGATTGTTGATGATTTTTCTAGATTTACATGGACTTTCTTTTTGCTCTCCAAAGATGAGGCAAGTGAAATCATTATCAATCACATCAAGATGGTAAACAATCATCCTGACTTGAAAGTAAGAAGGATTAGGAGTGACAATGGGACAGAATTCAAGAATTCAAGCATGAAGATGTTCTGTGAAGAAAATGGTATTTTGCATGAGTTTTCAGCAGCAAGGACACCACAGCAAAATGGTGTAGTTGAAAGGAAAAATAGAACACTTATTGAAGCTGCAAGGACAATGCTAGATGAATCAAAGTTACCAACTTATTTTTGGGCTGAGGCAGTTAATACAGCTTGCTTCACTCAGAATATTTCTTTGATTAATCAGGCCAAAGGAATGACCCCTTATCAGCTACTCAAAAGAAAGAAGCCACTATTGGATTTTCTTCATGTCTTTGGATGCAAGTGCTTTGTTCTGAGAAATCAAGCTGAGCATTTGGGGAAATTTGAAGCAAAGGCAGATGAAGCAATATTTGTGAGATATGCAGCAGGGAAAGCCTACAGAGTCTATAATCTCAGAACCAACATTGTTATGGAATCTGTACATGTTGTTTTTGATGATCTCAAAATTCAAGGTCTCTGTGATGAAGGTTTCCATGAAAGTCTTTCTTTTGAAAATGAGGAAGGAGATCAAGTGAATCATGTTAAGGCTACTGAGAAACAGCCTATAGTTGTTGTATCTAGCACAGATGAAAGCAGCAGTGAAGATGAAATTGCTGCATTAAGATTGAAAAGAATAGCTGCTAGCAGACCAAATGGTCATTTCGTTGACAGTCATGATGGTGGATTCGTTGACAGTCAAAATGAGCGTTTCGTTGACAGTCAAAATGGTAATACCGTTGACAGTCATAGAAATGCTTCTAGAAGTGATCATTTAGGGACAACAAACTCAGGGGGAGTTTCTCAAGGACAAATATCCAATCAAGGCAATCATGATCATGAAGCTACCTCTTCAAGAGCAAATCTACCTCCCTCAAGGAAATGGACTAAAGATCATCCCTTTGAACTTATTATAGGTGATGTGTCTTCAAAAGTCCAAACTAGAAGAGCAACTCAAGAAGAATGTCTATATAGTAGCTTTCTGTCTCAAGATGAGCCAAAGAAAGTTGAGGATGCACTTCTAGATCCAGATTGGGTTTTGGCTATGCAAGAGGAGCTAAACCAATTTGAAAGGAACAATGTTTGGAAGCTGGTGCCCAAGCCTAAGGACAGGAGTGTCATAGGCACAAAATGGGTGTTCAGGAACAAGATGGATGAAAATGGCATAGTCACAAGGAACAAAGCTAGATTGGTTGCAAAAGGCTATTCACAGGAAGAAGGAATTGATTTTGATGAAACCTTTGCTCCTGTTGCAAGACTAGAAGCAATAAGGATTTTTCTAGCCTATGCAGCCCATGCCAATTTCAAAGTCTATCAAATGGATGTGAAGAGTGCTTTTCTGAATGGGGAATTGGAAGAGGAGGTGTATGTAAGTCAACCTCCTGGTTTTAAAGATGATGACGTTCCAGAATATGTATATTTCCTCCTCAAAGCACTCTATGGTTTGAAACAAGCACCTAGAGCCTGGTATGACACACTTTCACAGTTCCTCCTTGAGAATCACTTCACTAGAGGTACTGTAGATAAAACTCTTTTTCACAGGGTTGTGAATGGCTCTACTATACTTGTTCAAATTTATGTAGATGACATAATCTTTGGGTCTACAGATGTGAAACTTTGTCAAAAGTTTGCCAAGCTTATGCAAAGTAAATATGAAATGAGCATGATGGGAGAATTAACTTACTTTCTTGGTCTTCAAGTGAAGCAAGTTAATGAAGGCATCTTCATTAGTCAAACAAAATATATTCATGATTTATTAAAGAAGTTTAACTTAATGGAATGCTCTCCTGCCAAAACTCCCATGCCTACTGCCACCAAACTTGAATTGAATACTAAAGAAAAATCTGTGGACATTTCAGGTTACAGAGGCATGGTAGGCTCACTTTTATATTTAACAGCTAGTAGACCTGATATTATGTTTGCTACATGTCTATGTGCTAGATTTCAGGCTGATCCTAGGGAATCCCATTTAGTTGCTATTAAAAGAATTTTCAGATATCTCAAAGGAACACCAAACCTTGGCATTTGGTATCCTAGAGAATCTGGCTTTGAACTAATTGGTTATTCAGATGCAGATTTTGCAGGATGTAAAATTGACAGGAAAAGCACAACAGGCACCTGTCAATTCTTAGGAAACAAACTTGTCTCACTGTTCAGCAAGAAACAAAACTCAGTTTCTACCTCCACAGCTGAGGCTGAGTATATTGCAGCTGAAAGTTGTTGTGCACAGATTTTATGGATGAAAAATCAACTACTTGATTGGAATAAGAGTTGAGAAAATTCCTATTTTCTGTGACAACACTAGTGCCATTGCCATTACTGAAAATCCAGTGCAGCATTCAAGGACCAAGCACATTGACATCAAGTACCATTTCATTAGAGAACATGTTATGAATGGTACTGTGGAGTTACATTTTGTTCCAAGTGAACAACAACTTGCAGACATCTTTACCAAGCCACTTGATGAATCCACATTCTCAAGATTAGTAAGTGAGCTAGGTATGTTAAATTTCTCTTAATTATTTTGAGATTTTTGCAAGTTAAAATGCAGCCAGAAACTTGCTATGTTTTTCTGTGAATTAATTTTCTCAGGAAAAAGTGAAATTTTGTCTAAGTCAAAATTACTATGTCAACGAAACGAACCATTTCGTTGACAGCCTTAGCATTTTTCTGGGTGTTTCGTTGATAGCGCTTTTATATCAACGAAACGCAGCTTTATCAACGAAACAAACGGGACCTTAAATGCCCAATTGTGATTCGTTGATACAGCGCTTTTAATCTGAACCGTTGGAATCTTGACACGTCCGTTACCACGATCTATGCATACACCCCTGTAAGTATAAATCATGGTAATTCTTTAAAAGTAACGGTTATATTTTTAAGCCAATCCAGTAATTTATATTTATTATTGGACTCTTTTTCTGAGAATTTTTGGGGGAGTATTTAAGAAATTCTATTTTCTTTATTTTCTTTTTACCTGTTCTCAAAAATTCCAAAGGTTTTTCTCTCTTCTTCTCTCTAACAAGCAATTTAGTTCGAAGCTTTTCTTCACACAACAATGGCACCCATAGTCAAGCTTATGTCAGCAGGAGGGTTCATTTATGAAAAGAACAACTCAATTCCATTTGTTGTCAAGGAGGGTCCAAACAGTATCTTTTTCAAGATGATGGACTTCATGAAGAACTGCAAATTGAGCTATGCAATGTTTCACTCAACTCCTCTCTATAATGAGATAATCGAGGAGATTTGGACCTCGTGTGAGTATAGTGGAACAAACTGCACACTACAATTCACCATACAAGGTAAAGAGTACATAGTTAATTCTGATGTATAGCAAGCATGTTTACATATTCCTGAAAATAACTGTAATGCTTTGCCTACAAATACTGAAATGGTTAACTTGCTAAACTCCATAAACTAGTCTTTGCCTACTGATAATCTGGGTAGAATAATTAGGAGAGGATTGGTTAGAGAATATAGTTATTTAGCTGATGAATTTATCAAGGTATTTTCTGGTAAGATTAGCAATTTTGATGCATTGACCAATTCTATGTTAATTCTATTTACCATGCTCCTAACTGATAGATATTACAACTTTAGCACCCAACTTATGTATGAAATTGGTGCTAAGTTGGGTGATAAGGCTAATAGGAAAAAGAATATCTATTATGCTAGGTTTCTGATGATGTTGGCTAATCATGTTAGTCCAACACCATTAGTTATTTCTAACCCTGTTTCCAAGTTTGAGTGTTTTGTGCAAGAGAAAAGAGTATTGACAGACATACTGAGGCTGAACCACAATGGTGAAGTTCCAGTGGTGTATCTGCTAGTAATTGAGGTAACTACTGCTATCTCTTCTAGTACAATTATTATTTCAACTGTATCACCCAGTACTGTTGCTGTGGAGTCTGTAGTTGTGACCCAACAGGCTCCTGCCCCAGCAACAAAACCAAAATCAAAGAAATCCTCCAAGCCAACCTCAGGTGCTTCCCAAAAGGCACCTGTTGTAAAATCCACTACACAACCTAAGGGGAGTGTTGTAGGTGCTGTGAGAGGTGAGGGAAGGGGTGAACATAAAAGAAACCCTAAGGATAAGGAAGGAAAGATGAGTGAGATCCAGCCAAGCCCCATTGTGTCTTCCCAACAAGGCACAATGAGTAATATGGATTTAAGCACAAGTCTAATTGCATCCTCCCAAAAGGATGTAATTATTGAAACAAGCTCTTCTCCAAGAGCACACTCCAAGAGGGTAAGGGACACTTCAAGCCCACAGTCTACTTTTTCCCAATACCAAAGGAGGGTGAAACAAAAATCCAAGGGTTCACAGGGTGCACACACTCTGGAAGCTACACTTCCAGTTTCACAAATTCAGTTTGATGTAACCCCTATCATTACTCTGGGGTTACAATCCCATTCTCTAAACATCAACCTTGAACTATCTCCATCAAATTCACCAACTTTATCTCTAGATGTGGACATGATCTATACATCTATTCCTGATTCTCCAACTTTAATCTTGGAGAAGCCCCACTCTGAAGCTGGTGGCCATCACTTGTTAAGTGATTTGTTGGGCCATCAACCAATTTTTTCTGAAGTTGCAAGAGGATCTGTGGACCAATCTCTAAAATCAATCACCACAGATTCTACTGTAATTTCACTTTCTCAAAGTGCTTTATTGACTTCATCAACGAAACAGCTTCTTTCGTTGACAAGTGTTTCTCCATCAACGGTATCCATACCGTTGACAGTTCAAACTACCATTCCGTTGATAGGTCAATCTACACCCCTTATTGAAAATCCAGTTGTTTCCACAACTAGTGTAGATGACCTGGTGGTAGTTGAGACACTTTTAGGTTTGAGAGGGAGTGAAATTGAGAGGCTGGCTTGCAGCCAGGCAAAAGGAGAGTCTGAGAGTGAGAGGCTGGCTATTTCTTCCAGCCAGGCAAAAGGAGAGATTGAGAGTACCACCTTAGTAGGTGAAGGTGAGGGTGTGAGAGGTGTGAGCCATGGGGAGCCCATGATGCAAGAAAAGAGTGGAGAGAGAGAAGGGACTACAGGAGTGATAAGGGAGGAAGCAGCCATTGCAAGTGAGTTAATGGGGGTCAGTGAGGGAGAAAGGGAACTTACCTTCCAAGAGCATTATCAACAAACTCTGGATAGTATTTCCCTGGATCCTGAGACCTTTACTCATCCTGTGTCAGCCTATCAAATTATGGCTCAACAGGGCAATGTGGAGGCAGAAAGGTCACTCAATTTAATTCATACTACTGCATCAATGCAAAGAGCAAAGGATGCCCTGACCAATCTATCTCCAGCAGCTGCAGCAAGTGGAGACTTCATTTTTTCTGATGATGAGGACAGCTTTGGTGACAATTTACAGGTGGCCACTTCTACACAGACTAGGACTTCTGTGGTGCTTCCTACACCAAACTGGCTTTCTCAAGATATGCATGGTAGATCCAACTTGGATGTTGTTATTACAAGGCAGTACAATGAGGCATATCTAGCTCATGAGTCAGCAACTGCAAGGGACAAGAAATTCTATAAGGCCATAATGGATTCTCTGGAAATTCAAAGGCTACAAATGTTGCAGAAAAGGATTGAAGCTACAGAAATTAAGGATTCAATTAGCAACCTTAGGGATGCTACTGACAGGAGGCTAGATGAAAAGCTTCCTCTTCACACTGTCTCCAAGATGTCAAGGTTTTTCACCAAGGAACCTGAAGTGTCCTCATCTTTGAAAACTCTCTCCTCTAGAGTGGACAAAGTTGAGGCTACACTTTCTCACATGCAGAAGGAACAGGAGAAGCAAACTAGCCTACTCACCCAGCTTCTGGCAGCTCAAGGAATCCCTATCAACTCACTTGATGATAACAAAAAGGGGGAGAAAACAAAGGAGCTTAATATACAAATCACAAAGGTTTTGGTCCCAGCCATCTCCTTACCAGAAGAGCCATTAGCAATGGGGGAGTTTGGAAAGAAGAAAAAGGATGGTATTGACCTGATCCAGGAAGCCTCTATAAGGATGAAACTTGCATAACAGATTAAGGATCACTGGTCAAATATAGAAGCAAGAGTAAAGAAGTTAGCTGACACTGCAAAGGCATCAACGGTTCAAGCTACTTCAATACCTCCATCAACGGATCAACCATCAACGAATGCCATGGTTCTAGTATCAACGGAATGGGAGCCACATACCAATTCTTTCTATCAGGTAGAGCCCCTTCTACATGGAGTCACTCAAGGTCCAAGGAAGGAAAAAGGACAAACTTCATGCATTAGGGATGTGGAACAAGCTACACTCCAAAGAAGCCTATCTCCCAAGTCCCCTGCTAAACCAAAGGGCAAAAATATAGCAAGGACTTTCTATCCTGCACCTTATCCAGATGAGCTCAAGCTTCTTGGTCTTCTTATCACAAAAAGCAAGGAAAGCAATGATTATGAGATAAGGAAGCAAAGGGCAATTGTCTACAGGAATGGACAACAAATATGTGTTTGGGTTGGTCACCCAAACTTTGCTGAAGCTAAAGCTGAAGAATCAGAAAGAGCAGCAATGCAAGCCCTTGCTGTTGCTCAGTCTCTTGATGAAGAAGAAAGACAGCAAGAAGAAAGAGCAAGAGAGGAAAGGAGTGCAAAGAAGAGCACAAGGCAACCAAAGGCAAGAGCTGGGAGAAACATAGCCTTTGAGAATGATGACTTTCAGAACACTGTATCAGACTCTTCTGTACCAATTGCACCTCCAACAAGTCCTGATCCAGTTTCAGAGGTAAAGTTAGCCTATGATCCTAATCATCCTGTAAATTTCCATGATCAGCCAATTGAGCCAAAGGAAGAGCCAATTGAGTTTGATGAGGCCAACTTTCCAAAATTCCTCTTTGAAATGGATCCAAAGAAGAAATCTAAGCAAAGGGCTACCAAGGCTAAGCCATTTCTGATAAGGAGACCACAAGCTGAGAAACCCCCTACCAACTTAGAAGACTTCATCTACATTGCTGATATCAGGGAGGAGTCTGACATTCATATCAATCTTGATGACCTGGTTGAAGTGAGAGGAATAGCAGCTTCTTACAAACTACCAGAGAGATTGGTATTTGTCTACAAGGGTGGGAGAGAACAGGTTTGGCCTCTACACAGAATTCTGGGAGAAGACTATCAGACACTGCTATCTGTGTTTAAATGTTTGAAGAAAGATTTTGGTTTTACCAAAACAGCCAAGTCTGAGGTTGTCTCCAAGATTTGCCAAATCAAAGCTAGCTGGAACAAGCCTGGTGCACTTCCCAGAGTATTGAAGGTCCCTCAAACGGGAAAGATAATTCATCTCCAACCTTTTTGGATGATGGAATTCAGAGATAAGGACAACTGTAGAAGATTCTTCAGAATAGAAGACCAACTGGAGAAGGCATCCAATGAAACTCTAAGGTTAATGCAATCCAAGTTGGGAAATCAAGATGAAGAAGAGAAGATTTTCTACAGAAGACTTCAAGCTCAAATTGAGGAGAACAATGCAAGAAAAGGGAAGAAAACAAGACCACATAGGCAAAGATGAAAAATCTGCTCAGTCTAGAGGAGCAACTCTGTGCACTTGTTTTGTAAGATTTTCTACTTTGCATTTCAATTAAATTCAATGAAGCTCAATGCAATTTCTACTTTTATCATGTGTAATATGTCTGAGTGTTTTTGTTATCATCAAGGCTCTTGATTTATGGCTGTTATTCTATCAGTCATAAATTGGGGGAGATTG
This sequence comes from Heracleum sosnowskyi, assembly GCA_030848705.1. Classification (NCBI taxonomy): domain Eukaryota; kingdom Viridiplantae; phylum Streptophyta; class Magnoliopsida; order Apiales; family Apiaceae; genus Heracleum; species Heracleum sosnowskyi. The sequence continues at coordinate 48,715,201 of CM061243.1, read as the reverse complement.
TTAGGAATATGTTGTTCTTGATGATAATTATAAAAACACTTAGTAGATTTTGTATTAAGTCATTTTGTAGCTGTCAACGAAATGGCATGCTTTGCAGCATTCCGTTGACAGGAAGCTCATCAACGAAATGAGTAATGTAGCAAGTGCACTGTACAATACTTCACAGTTTTATATGCATTTTGTTGTATGTATTAGATAGGTTTTCTAAGTCATGTTGACTAAATGATAGATAGGCAAAATAGGTTGGTTAATTGTAAATATCTTGTGCCTTGTAATTTTGCCTAAGTGAAGACATGTCAACGGAATGAAGATTACCCATCAACGGAATGAAGATTACCCATCAACGGAATGAAGTTCACTCATCAATGAAATGGAGAATAAAGCTATCAACGAAACACATCTCCCTACTATCAACGAATCATTATTGCTTTTCTGAATAGTTGACAAAGTGATAGTGACAGGTTACTGAACAGATCTAAAGGTGATGTGGAAGTGTACTTTGCATTGGAAACCATTAAAATGGACATGGGGAATAAGGAAACATCCCAGTTTCCAATTGGGCTCTTGGGAGTGATCATAATAAGCATGAAGACAAAAGCAAGGATCTCCAAAGACCACTGGACAAAGGGATGAAAAGCAAACTATTGGAGGTTACCTTTAGTGTACTTTAGTGTAGCCAAAAATAGCTTTGTAAACTTGGGAATATATAACCAAGTGTAGCAGTTAAAATAAGAAGTGAGAGAAGAAAAACAAATAGATTGTATTAGCTATCTTTGAGAGCATTTTCTTCTCTACATTCTTGTAACTGAGCAGCTGTGTACTTTTTGTATCACAGATTATTTCCGTAATAAAAATCACTTCAGTTGGATCATCAAACAATCCAACTGAAATTATTTATGTGCTTGTGATTTTTACTTTGAGTTCAGTTTTTATTTGTAAGTTGTTTTAAGTTTAAGAAATATCAAGAATTGTATTCAACCCCCCCCCCCCTTCTACAATTCTGTTAGGTCATTTGGGATTAACAACACTCCGCATTCTTGGCAAAGGAACAATTGGTAATAGTAACATTTCGATTGATAAAGTACAATATGTTCAAGGTCTTAAATATAATTTGCTTAGTATAAGTCAGTTATATGATGATGGACATACTGTTGTTTTTGATAAAGAGAAATGTACTATTAATGTTGGCACTAACAAAGTCCCCCTAGTTTCTAGAAGGGAAGGAAATATATATATGTTGGATTTTGAGATGCAGGAAGTAGGCTGCTGTTTAGCTACTGTTGATACAAATCCAGATCTTTGGCATAGAAGGCTAGGACATGCTCATATGGACTTACTCAGCAAGCTGTCTACAAAGAAGCTAGTTCGAGGATTGCCCAAATTGAAGTATGTCAAGACGGAAACCTGTCCGGCTTGTCAATTAGGCAAACAAATCAGGACTCCACATAAGTCAAAGACAATGGTATCATCTTCTAAACCTTTAGAGCTTCTCCATTTGGATTTATTTGGTCCGGAAGCATATAAAAGCATTGGAGGTAAACAACATGCATCTGTTATCGTTGATGATTATTCTAGATATACATGGGTATTGTTTCTTCGAACTAAAGATTGTGCTTTTAGTGAATTTGAAAAGCTAATCACTTTACTTGAGAACAAGTTGAATACAAGACTTGTAGGTATAAGAAGTGATAGAGAAGGTGAATTCATCTCAAAAGGCTTCATTGATTATTGTGAAGAAAGAAGTATTTCACATGAATTCTCTGCTCCAAGAACCCCACATCAAAAAGGAGTTGTGGAGAGAAAGAACAGATCTGTGCAAGAAACTGCAAGGACTTTGCTGCAAGAGAGCAAGCTGCCAAGGAGTTTCTGGGCAGAAGCAGTCAACACAGCAAGATACGTTCTGAACAGAGTGCTTATCAGGCCTATTCTCAACAAAACTCCATATGAATTGCTGAAGAATAAGAAGCCAAACATTGGATATTTCAAAGTCTTTGGATCCAGGTGCTTTATACTTAAAACTATTGATCGAGATGGTAAATTCAATGCTAAATCTTATGAAGCAATATTTTTGGGTTATTCTTTAACAAGTCGTGCTTATAGAGTGTATAATACATCTAAACGTATTTTTGAAGAGTCTATAGATGTTTCATTTCAAGAGTCTAATGTTGATCTGTCAAGAGATGAGGAAGATATTGCAGGTGCATGTGATGACAGCCAGCTGCCAGTGACAAATACTGTACCGCAGCAAGCTGCCAACCAGCCTGAGACACCTACAGAAGCTGAAAAGCCAACTGAAACCTCTTCTCCAGTAGATGAAACTATTGATCAGTTGTCAAAGCTCACCTTGGAAGGTCCAAGAGGTCAGAGATCACAAGAAAAGATGCCTATCTATGAAGGTGGTGAAGCTTCTCCTCCATCCAAGCGAATTCGAGTACATGAGGAAATCATAGCTCAACATTCATTGCCAAAGTCAATAAGAACAGTGAAGAACCATCCTCCAGAGTTAATCATTGGTGATAAATCAGAAGGAATCAAGACAAGGAAGGGTCAAGCCAACTTTTGTGCATTTGCGGCCTTTCTAGCTCAAGAAGAACCAAAGAACGTTAAAGAAGCACTTCAAGATGAGAATTGGATCATGGCAATGCAAGAAGAACTCAATCAATTTGAAAGATGTGATGTTTGGGAACTTGTGGAGCCACCTAAAGATGCTTCAATCATTGGTACTAAATGGGTCTTCAAAAACAAAGTTGATGAATTTGGTACGATTACTCGAAACAAAGCAAGACTTGTTGCACAAGGATATAATCAACAAGAAGGAATAGATTTTGAGGAAACTTATGCTCCGGTTGCAAGTCTCGAATCAATAAGGATGCTACTTTCATTTGCATGCTTCAAGAAGATCAAGCTACATCAAATGGACGTGAAAAGCGCATTTCTTAATGGATTCTTAAAGGAAGAAGTCTATGTCAAGCAACCCCCTGGTTTTTAGAATGAGCAATTTCCAAATCATGTTTTCAAGTTGAAGAAGGCATTATATGGATTGCGGCAAGCTCCTAGATCATGGTACGAAAGGTTAAGTAAGTTTTTGATCAAAAATGGATTCATTCGAGGTAAAATCGATCCCACATTATTTACTAAACATAATAGTACAGATATTTTAGTTGTACAAATATATGTGGATGATATTATTTTTGGATCTACTAATAATGATATGTGCAAGTGGTTTTCTAAGTGTATGCATAGTGAGTTTGACATGAGCATGATGGGAGAACTTAATTACTTTTTGGGTCTTCAAATTAAGCAAACTCCAGAGGGTATTTATGTGCATCAATCCAAGTCAACACCAATGACTCCTGCCAGAAAGCTGACAGCAGATGAACAAGGACAGAGTTTGGTGTCTTGGCAAAGCAAGAAGCAAGCTTCTATTGCATTATCCACTGCATAAGGTGAGTATTTAGCTGCAGGAAGCTGTTGTGCCCAAATTCTTTGGATGATACAAACACTCAGGGACTATGGCATCAAATGCGACAAGATTCCGATTTATTATGACAATAAAAGCACAATTAACATTTCGAAGAATCCAGTGAATCACTCAAGAACGAAGCATATTGATGTGCGACATCACTTCTTGAGAGACAATATTGCAAAAGGAAAAATTGAGCTACTATTTGTTTCTACAGAATACCAGCTAGCTGACATCTTCACTAAGCCATTGGCCGAAGAAAGATTTTCTGTTCTTCGTAGGGAAATTGACATGTGCAATGTCTAGACAACAAGTTGCCTACAGTTGTCTGGTAATATTAGCTCACTTAGCATGATAATCCATGCTTATTTGAATTTTATATTATTGATAACATGTGAATAACCTTTTTGATGAATAAGGGGGAGAAGATTCAGGATCATAGCATGTGTGATTTAGGGGGAGTTTTTAGTTACCTTTAGTTACCTCTTTGGGTCACATGATTTTAATGTGAATTTATGCTAATGCTAAATTTTAATGTGATGCCGTGAAAATTTGCTTAGCTGCTTGGATAGAATGCTAATCTTTTTGTAGGGGAAGCATAATTTTAGGGGGAGTATTTTGCTCCTGAATATTGTTGTGTAATCATCAAAAAGGGGGAGATTGAAACCCTGGTGTTTTGATGATAACACTATAGCAGCAAGCTGGGTTTAGTGTGTTGTACTAACATTGTTTTGCAGGAGATAAAGACTTTGTATTTTATAACAAAACATGTTGTAGCAGCTAGCTGGCAGGCTAATTTTCTATGCAGGCGGCAAGCTGGCAGAGTAAATTTTCTACGCAGGCAGCAAGCTGGCAACACTCCCAGCAGATAGAGTTTCAGTCCTATTTTATATCAAATATTCTAGGAACTGAATTGTTAGGACTCTATCACTTATATAAGTCGTATATATATATATATATATATATATATATATATATATATATATATATATATATATGAGCTCAATATTTTCAAAACTTTTTTTCATATATATATATAATTCCTATTAAATATGAGTTTGTTGTTTTAACGTTTCTTTTCTTAAAACAAACTCTATTTTCTGGGCTGGGTATTAGTTGAACGTGTCTTTTCTTAAACGTTCTTATTCTCAAACGTTCATCTATCTTTTCTAAACGTTGTTTTCTGAACGTTAATCTTTGAATTATTCAAGTAAACAAAATGTGAGACATTTATGGTCAAGAACGTTGTTTTTGTTGGATTAATTCAAGTATTAATTCGTTCATCATATAAATATACTTGTGTGGTTTTCATAAAGGTTGTTGGACGACATTCAAAAGAAAACACAAGTATTCTTGAACTGATTTGATACATTCTTTTATATATTTTTGAGCTCTAATATATATTCCATCTTATATCTTTGATTAGAGTTCATAGTTTCAATTGTAATTGATTATACTTGTATGGTTCAACTTGTAAGTTAGTAGTTGCTGGTTTTGTGAGCTTGGGAAACAAGGGTTCAAGGAACTTGATAGCTAGAGGAGTTTATACTTAGGTTAGTATAGTACTTAGAGAGCTGCGTTCAAGGAACAAGGTGTTTCAGCAAGCTGCAAACAGTAACTGGGAGTTCAGGGAGATATATTATTGTATTGTGTAGTTGTAATTCACTTTGATCAATAATATATTCCTTTGCCGTGTTGGTAGAGGACCAGGACGTAGACCTATAGGAGATAGGGGTCGAACCTGGCTATAATTGCTGTGTGTTCTTTACTTTCTGCACATATTCTATACTGCTTTGAACAACGTAGCTAGCTGCCACTTTACATTCTGTGAACTCAGTAAGCTGCTAGACAGCAAAATCAGACTGTTTTTGCTTTTTCAGTCACATAACTTGGTAATAATTAAAATCGGTCATTGTTAGTCATAACACATATTCACCCCTCCCCTCTAGGTGTTGATTCTCATCGAATTTATATGACAGACAATAAATATCAATCTTTTTATAATTTAATCTTTATTATAATGTTATATTACAGTCCTATTTAGGATTTAATCTTTATTAAATATTTATATTATAATTCTATTTAAAATTTAATCTTTATTATATCTTAAATTGTCTATAAAAGCATGACATACTGATTAGTTTTCATCACTTGACAAATTTGAGAATTTTATGATAAATCGTGTCCATAAATAACTTTGCATATTGATGATAACTGTTTTTATATTTTAATTTATTTTCTTCTTTTTACATCTGTAACAGTTTTGTAGGTTTATATATGTGCATACTTAAGAGCAGAGCATATACAAACTATTGTTAATCAGTTTTTTGGGTTTATGATTATGTTAGGTATATATGTTTTCATAGGGTTTAGCACACATTTGAACCTGTTGTAGGCTGCACAAAAAGAGTGTATGGATTCGAACAAAATGACGATCAACATTACATAAGTGTATGCAATGTTTTTCTATTTTTTTTAGTTGATTTCTATATCTAATAATAATTATATTGAATATCTTATCTTTGTATATAGTTTTTGATATATAGTTTTTGTGATTTTGGGAATTAATTAGAGTTATTCAATACCATTATCTCATAATTTTTTTAATTAATCATGTTTATAGAATTGAATATCTTTATTTACATTCATATTCATAGTAAAAATAATAAATATATAAACGCCAATCATGTTCCGAATTCAATTAAACAAATGTTAATTTTTTTTCTTAACTAAACTAAAATTGAAATCTGTTATCTACATTCAAATTCACAGGAAGGACAATAATTATATAAAAATCGATTATGTTTATATGATAAACCTTTTATATTATAATGATGCAAATATACACACTATTTTTTTATAATGTCTAAGAATATTTAATAAATTTGTAATTTTATGATAATATAAATAGTTGAACTTTGAAGCGATGCTAAATACTTAAAATTTTATTATTCTTAATTTTAGTATTTTAGTATTTTTTTACTTTATATGTATTTAGTGCAATGGTCGTCGGCTCAAGAAAGTATGAGACAAAATCGACATATAAAGTTTAAAGGTATTTAAGAAATTTGTAATTTTTGTTATGATACTAATAGTTGAAGTTTGAAGCGGTGGTTAATATTTAAATTTTATTATTGCATATATTTTTAGTATTTTTTATTTATATATATTTGTGCAACGGCCGTCGGCTCAAAAAACATGACACAAAATCGGCATATAAAGTCTAGGGATATTTAAGAAATTTATAATTTTTGTGATAATACGAATGATTGAAGAATTAAGTGGTGGTTAATACTTAAATTTATTTTACTGTATATGTTTAGTATTTCTTTATATGTATTTAGTGTAACGGGTGTCGACTCAAGAAAATAAAATACAAAATTGGCATAAAAATATGTCAATAGTTTATTTTATTGTTTATATATGTTACTTTGTAAAATATTGTGTTCACTATTTATATATATTCTTTATATATTATTTTCTTAAATATTTAAATTTTTACAAAACAAATTATAGGGCCGCTGCGAAGCGCGGCTTAGTCGACTAGTATACTTATATAAAGGAGAAGACGAGGGCGGTGATGTGGCGCCTCTAGAATCGCTTCGATTTATTTTTCTAGTTTTCTCAAAATTTTGAATTATTAATATTAAAGATTTGAAAATATCTCAAATGACTTTAAAATCTTTACTAATGGAGGAAACTAAATATACCATTTTAATATTCTTGCCTTTAAAATTTTTAATAATGAAGAAAACTAAATGTACAATTTTAATATTTGTGCCTTTAAAATCTTTACTAATGGAGGAAACTAAATCAATATCTTTATATATATAAAGGAAAATCCCGAGGAGCTCTAGAATAGCTCGAATCATATTTATCTATTTTTCTGTAGCACCTCAATTTTAAATACTTAAAATAAAAACTTGTTATAAAATATATAATAAAATATAGTACAATGTAGAGAGAGTTTGAAAGGGAGAAAAACAATCACGTTCTTCTATTGATGTATCTTTACATGCTTAAGATGAATGTCTATTTATAGGCTCTATATGACATAAGTTTCAAGAAGTTAAAAAGCTAAAAGTCTAGAATTGAAAAGCCAAAGGTCTAGAAGTGAAAGACCAAAAGTCTTGTACATGAAAGGTCTAAAGACATCCACATAATTTTATTATTTTATAACACTCCCCCTTGGATGTCTGTAATATGCAATAATGCCTCGTTAAAGTGTTATTGGAAACACCGCGTGGGTGAAAAACCAAGTGAAGGAACAAGAAATATCATTTCATAATGCGTGCGTGATGTTGCCTCGTTAAAAACCTTACCAGGAAAACCCTGTGGTAAAAACCATAGTTAAGGAAGAAAGAGTTCAGCGCGCGTATTCTCCCCATCGTGATAATATTGCGTAACATCTTTGAGTTGATGAGATTTATTGTAGAAAAACTTCTCAAATGTAGTTGTTCGTTACATCTTGACCAATTAACCTTTGATGTCTTCTCCGTTGAGTTGTGTAGATAGCACATTATAAAGTCTGTAGAGTTTCAATCATGGTGAACAATCAACATTTCGGTGTGCTGCTAATGATTCTCCAATTTTAGCCATATACATATTTAACCATCCTCATGAGTTGTCAGCGTCACAATACAATTATAAGAAGTGCCTGCAATTAATTCATAGCATGGCAAAATAATAACATCTCCAACATATGTGAATACATATTCAATTTTGAAATTCAAATTATAGGATTCAGTGAAAACACTTTGCACCTGCAAAATCGATATAAACCTTTTACGAATAGGTTAATGGAGATATTAAATAATAATTTCTATATGTACATTAGCAACAAGAACACTTTGCAGCTTATAAAAATAAGCTCAATATCCAAAGGTAATTTAATTATAAGGTGAAACTCATTCAATGTCAATTAGAAACACATTCTAATTTTCATCAACTCTAGCCATAGATTTTAATGAGTTGTCACCTATAATTTGAGAATACAAGAAGTATTTCATTCCGGAATAATTTAATGTTGGACTTCTGGTCCGTATCCATTTATAATCTGATAGGACTATTTCTCGAGAACTTAATTCACTGCTTCCAGTAGTTTAGATCCTTCCGGGATTTAAATTAAATGTTGTCAAGTTGGTCATATAAATGTACATCAACTCAATCTTATATTGTCAGACTATTTACAAATCAAATAATCATATCCACCACAAGATAATTGTAACACCCCTGTCCCACATCGAGGAGTTTGGGATTTATGTTCAGTTTTATAAGGCAAAGTACTACTACTAATTAGCACCAAAAAAATCATGATATTTTGGGGGCCTGTGGTGGGCTAGTCGTTACCCAAGTTGGCTGCGTTTGGGCCAGTAGGCTTCGGCTTATTCGGACTCGGAATCAGGATTTGACCCGATTTTCGAAAAAGGCTCGGGATTTGACCCGGGTTGTCTCATATGGTATCAGAGCCGACTCTCGAAAGCTTGTCGAGGCAAGTTGCCGGAGGTGGGGACACGAAGGCTGGTGGTATTATCCCACAATAGACAGAGGTTCGGAGGTGGGGACACGAAGCCAACCGGTATTATCCCACAATGGCTAGGGAGGAACGATCTTGGAACCTATGGGATATCCATTCAGGCTTGACGAGGACGTCAAGAGTTTAAGTGGGGGAGTTTGTAACACCCATGTCCCACATCGAGGAGTTTGGGATTTATGTTCAGTTTATAAGGCAAAGTACTACTACTAATTAGCACCAACAAAATCATGATATTTTGGGGGCCTGTGGTGGGCTAGTCGTTACCCAAGTTGGCTGCGTTTGGGCCAATAGGATTCGGCTTATTCGGACTCGGAATCAGGATTTGACCCAATTTTTGAAAAAGGCTCGGGATTTGACCCGGGAATCATTGTGGGATAATACCACCAGCCTTCGTGTCCCCACCTCCGGCAACTTGACGAATCAAGCTTTCGAGAGTCAGCTCTGATACCATATGTGACAACCCGGGTCAAATCCCGACCCTTTTTCGAAAATCGGGTCAAATCCTGATTCCGAGTCCGAATAAGCCGAAGCCTACTGGCCCAAACGCAGCCAACTTGGGTAATGACTAGCCCACCACAGGCCCCCAAAATATCATGATTTTGTTGGTGCTCATTAGTAGTAGTACTTTGCCTTATAAACTGAACATAAATCCCAAATCTCCTCGATGTGGGACAGGGGTGTTACAATAATATACCTTTTTGTAATCAAAACAAGGTCATTGCATAACTACGTGAGCTTTATCTTTTGTAAAAAAATTCTTTTTCTTTCACACAAAATATCCATTTACAACCCACTGACATTACATCTTTAGGTGTGTGAAATGCAGTTCCAGATATTTATTTATTCGTACGAGATAATATTTCTTATAGCGCGCTACCTTCACAACTTCATGTGTGCGGACTTATGGTCCCAATATTTTCTCTTTTCAAGAGATTTATGCCTCGATTTAATTTTTTTCTTATATCTTTGGCCAATTTCGTCTACATTCACAAGATTTCATTTTCTGATCATCGTTCATAACCTCAAGTGTTATATTTCATATTGTCGACGTCGATTTAATTAATGGTTCCATTTTATTCTAGAATATGACAAAATATATTGAGATCTCGCCATTTTTCAGGTACCTTCATTTTTTTTTCTTTGTCATGTCTACAATCTCTTTTGGAGATCATTCAAAAATTATTAACTCTCGATTTAGCCATCATCAATCAATGCTCCTTTTTAATTTTAAGGATACATATAATTTTATTATGGAACCTATTGGTCTATCACGCTTCAGACGTTCTTTAGACGCATTGCATCTTGAGGTTGTCCTTCCGGGACATATTCATCAACCACATGGTCGTATCTACATCAACCAACATTTTTCTGTCACTTGAGAGAGTATAGTTACATCAATAACATTATATTTCTTCTCATCCAATTTTTATACGAAATCCCATGATAGTAGCATATGTGTTATTCTGGAGTTTTTAATTTAGAAAATATGACGAGGCATCCAACATATACAATACTCCCCCTTTGGATGACTCATGTTTGATGTATATATTGACACAAGTCAACTTCATTAAACAAGAAAATATTTATTATGCATATAGTAAGAATACAATCAAATGTATTCATATTTAGGAGATCATAACTATTCTAAGGGTAAGAATTTTAATATTTTGATACTATCACATTACTTCAGGGAATTAAGTAGATACTACTTGGGGAAGTTCATAAACTTTTATAGTAATCAACCTCAAGTACCAAGATATCAACTTATAATTTCATTAACTAATCATCTTTTCCAAGATATTGTATCTTCAGGATACATTTCATCGTCTAAAAGAATTTTATTGTATATAAAAAATAAATAGAATTTCACTATCCACTCAATGTAAAATTAAAATTCATAACAAGTGCTTAAACATGTGATATTTTTCGCTATTGATATTCCTAAGTGTCATATATTATGTCAAATTATCTAAAAAATATCCTTCATGGATTTTATGAGACCAAACAGATAAAAATGTGTCATATATAAAACTTTTATTCATATTTACGAAACTTCTTGTCATTATTTTGCGCACAACTTTTGGTTGTAATTTGCGCAACTTCTGGTTGCGATCAATATCAAGTATTTATAAAAGAGCATTGAACTCAAGTTTTGATGAAATTCATCATTAAATATCAACTAAAATCAAATTTATAAATCACATGATGATAATATAACACTATCATGTATTATATATATCACAAGCAAGACTTCACACAAATATTTATAATATTAACTATCATTTATTTGAAGCAAGCATAAAATATTCTAGTATGTGGGTAAGGTGGCAAAGTAGAATTAAAATATTATGTGCATAGTTTAGTCACAAGATGTCTCATTTTTATATATTAAAATTTAATTCTTATTCGGTTCTCAATACTTTTTTTTTGCACAACTTTAAATCATAACCATCAATTTTCATTGCATCAATGTAGCATATGATCACTCAATATATTTTGACCGCAAACATATGCAACAATTATAAAAAATTCATGTGAGTTCTGCAAAGGCATAATAAGATACTCACAAATACAAATTCATATCTAAATAAATTATTAATCATGTAAAAAACACTTATAAACTAAAATAAATCTCAACATTTGCGAACATAACAATATAATTGCATATTTTGATAAGATAAAAATAAGCTCAACACATTTTCTTACTCCAAAAAATAACGCAATGTATATTAACAAATTCAGTTTTAGCCGATCCGTAAGATAGACAATTTGAGATATCTAAATGACTTTATTTGAAAATTCACAAAACATAAAAGTTATAGACAATCGAGTAATCTTTCCAAAAAGTCAAGACTCGTAAAAAATAAAGATGTAACGAATTCAGAATAAAATAAACATGGACTGCTGCAATGCAAAACAAATCAGCTCGTGACCAGATTTTTAATTAAACTTTTAGAGATAGTAAACATACTAAAAGGCGGTAAATTTTGAGCATTATATAAAGGTCTCAAGAAGATCTTTCCGAATTGATATTGCACATAATATTTGGATGTAATTTCAATTTTATATGATTTTTCAAAGTGTAGATATACTAATGTCGAAGTCACACGATAATTTTTCTATATTGCAAAAATTGACATAAATTTGAAACATGTCAAATGTTCAAATATTTTGATAACTAGAAGATCTTTCTAAGAAGTCTAAAATTATTTTATTTTTATTTAAAACGAATATAATATGACTTATACGAGAAATATCATCTAGAATAACTCATAACACGTGGATTTAGAACAATACTTTGAAAATGAAGATGATGATAACAATGCATACCTTATAATCTTAAAATGTGATGAACAATTCTCTAAAGTTTTAAATTGATCACCTTCTTGAATATAATCCACCATCATGGAGCGAAAGAGCTAGTCGTAACGTGTTATAAAATATATAATAAAATATAGTACAAAGTAGAGAGAGTTTGAAAAAGGGTGGAAAACAATCATGTTTTTCTATTGATGTATCTTTACATGCGTAAGATGAATGTCTATTTATAGGCTCTATATGACATAAGTTTCAAGAAGTTAGAAAGCTAAAAGTCTAGAATTTAAAAGCCAAAGATCTAGAAGTGAAAGATCAAAAGTCTTGTACATGAAAGGTCTAAAGACATCCACATAATTTTATTATTTATAACAAAACTTTCTTATCTAGGTCCTACTTTTTAGAAAAGAAAATCGAAACCATCTTTATATTTTCTTTTATAACTTCTAATTGTGAAAAATGTAATCTTTATATTTTCTTATATTTAAATATACAATTTTAATATTCTCCTGAATTTTTGATTAGAAAATATATCAATTGTCTTTTAAATCTTTACTAATGGAGAAAATTAAAAATATGACTTCGATCTATTTTTCTCAAAATTTTGAATTATTAATATTCAGGATTCGAAAATATCTCAATTGCCTTTAAAATCTTTACTAATGGCGCCACCTCACCACCCCGCCTTCTCCTCTGTATAAGTACGCGTGATGTGGGGCCTCTCAAATTGACTTATCTATATTTCTAATTTTCTCAAAATTTTGAATTAATAATATTAAATGTTAGAAAATATCTAAATTGCCTTTTAAATCCTTAATAATGGAAATCTTAATTAACTTATATTCTCCTAAAACTTTCTTCTTAAGTAAAAATTACTATCTTAATATTCTCCTAAAATTTATCTTCAAGTCAAATTATCATATTAATATTCTCATATATTTTTTCTTTAAGTTCTAAAATTTATCTTAAAATCAGATTATCAACTAAATATTCTTCTAAGAAACTATTAGAAATTATATTCTCGTAATTTATCTATATGTTTTACATATATATTAAAAATTATTTTTTAAGTTTTACCTTTTAATTTATATAGAAGATAATACTTATAGAAAATGCAAGCTTTTTTAGTACCTATATTTTAAACAATAAAAATTAGATTTTTTAAAATAATTTAAATTAATTTTTATGATTTAATAATACTGATTAATAGCAATGTAATTTATTTAATAAATTAGTTTGTTATCTGTGTAGATTTGGTTACAAAGAGAAAACAAGTAATTGAGAGAAAACATGTTAAACGAGAGAGATTCATTGGAAGGAGCATATTATATGCTAGAATTTAATATTGATGTTATATTATATATTTGAAAATAGAAGTTGGAATATGAATTTTGAGAAAGTTAAAAATGGTGATAATTATGCTAATCTATACTATTATATTAAAGACGAAACATTGAAAGTTTTGTAGTCTGGTCCAGAAAGTTTTTGTAGTCTGGTCACTCAATTCATAACCGTTGGATATTTCTGATCAAAACGATGAAAACCGTTAAATAAAATATTAAAATTATTATATATAATATCTTTTCTATTTTTCCTAACTAAAACATCTCATTTTCCAAAAATATCGCACACAGTTTCATTTAATAAAATAACATAATAATGTTATAATTGCTAATAACTAACCCATTACCATTTTTAGCCAAAGTGTATATTCTTTTTTATATTTTCTAACTAAAATTTCTACTTTTCTATTTTTCATAAATAAAACCTCTCATTTTCCAAAAATATCACAACAATTCTATTTAATAAAATAAAATAATAATATTACAATTATTAATGACTAATCGATTAGTTTTTTCTTCCAAAACATATATTCTTTTTTATATTTTTTAACTAATATTTCTCCTAAATAAAACCTCAAAAATATCACGGGATATTCCATTTACTAGCATAAAATACTAATAATATAAATCTATCTATCTATACTATCAATACTATTATATAATAGACGAAACATTAAAAGTTTGGTTGGTCGGTATGGTACGTTGTGATTTTACTTAATTGCCCTTTATTAAATTCGTGTTTTTACTTAATTAACTTTACTTATTTATAGAAATATATTATTAAATAATAATATTATCTATTTATAACCAATTACCTTTTTCACCTAAAATACTTTTTTTTAACAAATTCCCCTACTTTTTCAAATATATCATGGGCAAATACATTTTTTAACTAAAACATGTTAGTTTTTCTATTTTTCCACTAAAACCCCTCATTTTCCAAAAATATCACGGACAAACCTTTAGTTATTTATTTTTATACCTAATATTATAATTATTTTTTTAAAAGTTTACCTATTTTAACATGCCTACTTATTTTTCTTAACAAATGGAATTACTAAAAATATTAAAATATAAATAATCAAATACCTATTTATAACCAATTTCCTTTTCAGCTAAAACATATTATAGATTTTTTTTCTAACATAGTCCCTCATTTTCTAAATATATCACGGGAAATTGTCTTTTTCAATTTATTTTTTCTATTTTTCTCACTAAAATCCATTCTTTTTCTAAAAATATCACGGACAACCCTTTTAATTATTTATTTTAAAACGTATTTAAATAATTTAAATTATTAAATTTTAAAACCTCATTTTCCAAAAATATCACGGGCATTTACCTTTTTTAACTAAACATATGTTACATTTTTTATTTTTCCATACTAAAACCCCTCTTTTTCCAAAAATATAATGAGCAAACCCTTACTTATTTATTTTAAAATTTGTTTTAATGTTTTTAATTAATTAAAAGTGTTTAGCTATTTTTACATGCCTACTTATTTTTTTAACAAATACAATTAAAAAAATAATAATAAAATAACAATTAACAATCCGTGCATCACACGGGTTTTAAGCTAGTATTTGATATAATATTAAAATAATGAAAAATATTCAACAATTGTCCTTTTCTATATTTATTCAAAATTTCAGTAAATGACAAAGATGAAACAGAGAATTCAAAAGAAATCTTAATTTAATATTAGAAATATTATTTGATCTAAAACATAGTTTGCTGAATATTTTTTTAGAAAAATTTAGAGAAATTATCAGAAAGCCGCCGCGAATCGCGACTTAGTAAACTAATTTAGTAATGATCTAAAAATTATTTTCCAATTAGAATTACTACAAAACTAAAGAGAGATTTTCTTATTAAGTTCAAATTTTGGGAAATCTAGTTCTGATACAACCTATTTTAACTTATATCCTTTTTAGACAATATTTTTTTTATAAAATAATCTTGTTCGTCTATTTTTCAAAATATTGGATCTAACGATTGTGATTATTTGGCGATATTTAGAACCAGATTACCAAAATTTTGGATATAATCTTGTATTTTTTAAAATTTGTATACATATTAAATCCTAATTTTTTCTTAATCTTTCTTATATTTTAATTTTGTATATTTAATTCTAATAATTTTATAATGTTGGAACTTTGGACTTGTGAAAAAGAAAACTATCAATTAAAATATAGAATTTATTTGTTCATATTAGTTCTTCTTCTTTTGAAGCAGTATATCGCGACAATTAAAATTCTACATAAGATCCATTTTGTATTTATTATATGCTGCAAATATCGATACTATTATATTAAATATGAAACATTGAAAATAATTAAATTAGTGTTAAAATATTAATAAAATAATAAATATATTAGAATTTAAATACTCACTTTAATATTTGGGATTTATCTTGAGTTTTAAAAATCGAATTTTGACGATTTTACAGCACAAGCGAAGCTAATGAAATTATCTTTAATTTTATGATAATTTAACAATTATAATCTAAATGGAAGTATCCATAAATTAAAGATAAAAGAGAGTTACGAATTTTCACATGAAAAATTCTTTTTATATAGAAAACACATGTATATTTGGTTTAAATAATCAAAATACACTTCTTATTATATAAATATAATCATACTATGAATCAAATACAACTTTTAATATTAAATTCATCTGTTTTCATTTATCTATTTAAAATCTAACTGTCTTTATTTAATTTGTTCGTGAAGGGACCGAATACTAGGATCCGAGTTTTGAATAAGATATATAAATGATATAATTTTAGGTTCTCATGACGTGGGTTTATAGAGTTAATGGGTTTAACTAAATTAATCTGATATTCATTATTTTTATATATTAGAATAATTCGGCATTTAAACTGAATTGATAAGATATGATTTGAATTTTCAAAGATTGTCTTTCATTAAATTTCTATCTAAATATTTACATGTGCTTTCTAAAAATGTAATAGTTTCTATATAATTTGTTTTAATTTTACGGTAACATAGGAGACTATATAAAATCTACCATTTATTTGTTTGACATTGTTGTTGTACACCTGCTAAAATATTGTCCGGTAAATTTTGAAAACAATTTTACTGAAAAACGTTTTTGACCGAAAAGAGATAAAATATACCCCATGTTTAAAAAAAATTGTTTTTCACTTTTGCATAAAGCTAGTTAGATAATTTTTTGTAACACAAACCCTTAAATGGTATAAAATTTGAAAAGTCAAATCCTTAAAATAATAAATAAAGGAATAGTTTTAGAAAAAGTATTCTTAAATTTGTATTAAAAAAATAAATCAACATACAATATGATAGAATACAATTTTTCTTTTCAAAAAAATCATGTAAAATAAAATATTCGCTCATAACACCTTTTTTTTAAATTTTTAATTCAATCTATGTCCCCGGCCAATCATAGTGTTTGGGATATTACAAAAAAGTTGACTTATAGTTTAAAATGAGTAAGTGTCATATATAAGTGATAAGTTGATGAATTCTTATAAGTTATACGGGTGTTTGGATAAATTTACTTATAAGTTAGTGAAAAAATTTCTAAATTAAATTTGAAAAAATAATTTTTAAATAAAATGATTTCAACAATTGTATTTTAAATTAAAAAAATATTTAAAAACACAAATTTAAAAATATAAAATATTAGAAAAATAAGGAAATCAAAAAATAAGTTGATAAGTTAAGTAAAATATTAGTGATTTCTGACATTCAACTTATCAATTTATAAATTATAAGTTATCAAATAAGCTGAGGACACAGACAGCTCTCGTATCAACTTATAATGTATAAGTTTACTAACCCAAACAGGCCTATGCAGACTGCAGTTATGCACAACTTAAACTGCAGGAGAACAATATTCGGGGGCTAGCGTGGTCATTGAAGTCGGGTCATTTATCTCACAAAAGATAATCTCAAAACCAGGAGCGCAAATCAGCTAGAAGTAAGCATCATAGAGCAGGACCCACCACACGCGGCCCAAAGACCTGTGTATTTCAAAAGCCCACTGGGTCCAGATTATTTAGCCTTTAGCCATGGAGCCACCCACGTGAAGGTTTTGTAGTTTATTGCACTGCCGGGTCGAGTCCTCCAGCTTGACAACGACCTCTGTGCGTAAAATTGTACTATATACTCTCAAGTCCTTTGACATTTTTCATTTCCTATTTTAATTTTACTTTTTAATTAATCAGAACCATACCTATTTTATTTCTATATATAAAATTGACTTCGGTTGCATTTTATATCCTGCATAGCTGAAAGTGTAAAATAAAATATCCAAGTAATTTACTCATCTATCTATCTATATTATTATATAATAATCGAAATATTAGTTTTTTGATTTTTGATTTATGGTCTTTTATTTTAATTAATAAATAATAAATTAATAATAATAATAATAATTGATCGATTGCCTTTTCTAATAAAACACGTTACCTTTTAACTTAAACATAACTAAAAATATCAATTATACTTTGTTCGAATGTTACACTATACCTTACATTATAATTTTCAATTATTAATAAAACTAGCTTAAACTCGTGCGATGCACAGTTCAAATTTGAATTTTTTATTCTTTTTGTTCTTAAATGTTTTAATTTTTAATATTTATATTTGCTTTTTATGAATGTGATTTTAAAATTTGAATAGATATATATGGTTGTTTAACTCATGTTGAATTATGTAGGTGTTTGTGTTTGATCGTGATTAATTTGTATTTCAAGAGTTTTGTGTTAAATAATTAGAGATATGTTTTGAATAAAATTATTATTTTAAAAATTAAGAAAAGTTGCAAACGTTGTCCGGGTTTTTTCTTTGGTTTTTTCTAAGAATGTAAGAACAAAAGAATATAAAGAATTTGCTGTGTGCTTCATTAAAACAGAGAGATACAGTATATATACATCCATTTTCAGTGGGATTTTATTATCCTAATTATGGAAACTAAATATGTAGATTACTAACAAATGTTTACATATGAGATTCTTAATACTCCCCCTCAAGTTGGAGAGTGAATATCATGAACACCCAATTTGTTACGTAGCGTCACAAACTGATCCCTTCCTAAGGTTTTTGTAAACATATCTGCTAACTGAAAAGATGTTGGTACATATGAAGGACTTATAATTTATGCTTGCAGTTTCTCTCTAACTATGTGACAGTCAATTTTGATATGCTTTGTTCGCTCATGAAATACTGGATTTGCTGTTATATGTAAAGCTGTCTGGTTATCACAAAATAAAGGTGTCGGAGCCATTTGAGGAACGTTTAAATCATGTAATATGTAACGTAACTAAGTGAGCTCCAAACAAACATTAGCCATTGCTCGATATTCAGCTTCTGCTGATGATCTAGAAACATTTGTTTGCTTCTTAGATTTCCATGAGATGAGAGAGTTTCCAAGAAATACACAACATCCCGTAACCGATCTTCTTGTGGCACGACAACCTCCCCAATCTGAATCACAATAAGCTTTTAAGGAGAGATCATTTGTGAAACTCTATGAATTTTGATGATCACATAGTGGCAAAAATGTTTGTGTTTATAGATGTAAAGCAGCAAGCTATATGCTCTATCATAACTTGTTATATCAGGGCAAGATGGCTTATTGATACGAAATATCAGTGCATATAAAATAACATGCCATTATCATATGTACTAACTTGGTTTTGCAGGGCCAAATAGCTTACTGATATGTATGTCAGTTTATCTAAACAACAAGTCATTAGTGCTAGACCGAGTTAGTTTGGTAAGCCAACTTCACATATTCAATATACAAACAACAAGCAAAGTTGTTCTGCTCATAATCTGTCAAGATTGTGGATCATGGATCTATCGTAGGAAACTTGATTAAATATATTGTGAGGGCTCTTTTAAGACTTAATACGTACATAATATATTTAGAGCTCAAAATCTTTTATCAAATCCTTTTTAATAATCTCTTTCCTAAATTATAGGAAATTGCCATGTTTAAACGATTTTCTATTACAAAACCTCCTATACATGTTTTCTATACACACAAACAGAAGGATTATATTTTTCTTCGATCCACCTCTTCCAAACGGCCACATGAACGTTTCTAAAATCTCTCCAACCAATTGAACGTTAGAATTGGATTCTAGACGTTGGTAATTGATTGGTTGATTTTTGAATGTTGTTTGTGAAGCTATTTAAACCTGTTCTTGTGTCTTTTTCTATCATCCATCCAAACAAAACTAGAACACACTCAAGTCAGTTTTACTTTGCTAAATTCAAACATATTTTTGAGCTCTTTATATATCATGTTCGTACTATATCTTTGAGAGTTCATAGGTTTTGAGTTGTAATCACTTTATTGATTTGTATTGCTCTATTTATAATCAGTAGTTGCTGGACATATTGGCTAGAGAACAATGGTTTGGTGAACGTTGCTAGAGAAGTGTACCTGGGAAGTATAGCTTAGAGAGCAAGTTCTGAAACAGATGTTTAACAAACCATTTGTCAGCAACCGGGAAGAATGGTGGTATATCATTGTATCTTGTAATCGTTATTATCTTTGATCAATAGTATATTCTCTTACCGGGATG
Organism: Heracleum sosnowskyi; assembly: GCA_030848705.1. Taxonomy (NCBI): domain Eukaryota; kingdom Viridiplantae; phylum Streptophyta; class Magnoliopsida; order Apiales; family Apiaceae; genus Heracleum; species Heracleum sosnowskyi. The sequence continues at coordinate 48,694,961 of CM061243.1, read as the reverse complement.
GTAAGAGACCAGGATGTAGACCATAGGGGACTAAGGGTCGAACCTGGCTAAAAGTTTATTGTGTTATTTAATTTTCTGCACCTTACTTACTGTATTGCATTTAGTTACAATCAGCGTGCCATTTGTGTCTGCATACGTAACAATCAGCGTGTCATTTAAGTCTGCACAAATTGAACTTAGTAAGCCATTTCTGGTAAACATTAAAATTGGTCATAGTTAGCCATATACACCTATTCACCCCTTCTAGGTGTGCATTTTCGTTTGGTATCAGAGCTTGGTATACTAATATTTCTGTGACAGGAAAGTATTTTGATCAAAATGGCTGACAATTATCCCGAAGAAAAATTTGATTATAGAGCTCCACTTTTGACCGGCACACACACATCACTGGTGGAAAGGTAGCATGAAGAATCACTTATCCAGGGATCCATTGGTTTGGAGAGTTGTGCAAAAAGGTCCATATGTCTTTATTGATAAAGACGACAAGCCAAATGATGTTGATGATCTTACTCTCTGTTGCCCAGTAAATAACAATTGTAGAAGGGGGTTGAATACAATTGTATAAGATTCTCGACTTTATATAACACAAATATGAAAGATCAATAACAATAACAATAACAGCTTTATTAACTTTGATATAAAACTGTTACAAACTCTCTTAAGAAATTCTGATGTTCTTAAGAGCTGCTAGCTTACAAAAACTCTCTCAAGAAATTCTGTTCTTAAGAACTTCTCTTCGATTATGTTCTCTCTCTAATGAATTACATAAATTGAAACCAAAACTGTGTTTATATAGTGCACACAACTTCTCTATCAATAACAAGATAAGTCCTAATCATAACAAAGATAGAAACATATCTGTTAGATCAGAATTCAATGATCGTCAGAAGCTAGACTCAACTGATCAGGATTGCTGACGTCATCAGTATTGCATGGTCATCAGTATTTGATCAAGCGTCAGTATCTTATTGATCATCAGGATTCCTACTCAGACTATGATCAGGTTTGATCATCAGGACTTGAAGCTGATCAGGATTCCTACTTCGAGTTATATTTGGAGTCTAGATAAACATGGAAGTTTGTTCCTGGTTTGTAGAATGCAGCTATCGATTAAAGATATGTTTCTATCTTTATTATGATTAGGACTTATCTTGTTATTGATAGAGAAGCTGTGTGCACTATATAAACACAGTTTTGGTTTCGATTTATGTACTCATCAGAGAGAGAGAATTATTCATTCGAGAGAGAACATAATCGGAGAGAAGCTCTTAAGAACAGAATTTCTTGAGAGAGTTTTTGTAAGCTAGCAGCTCTTAAGAACATCAGAATTTCTTAAGAGAGTTTGTAACAGTTTTATATCAAAGTTAATAAAGCTGTTATTGTTATTGTTATTGATCTTTCATATTTGTGTTATATAAAGTCGAGAATCTTATACAATTGTATTCAACCCCCTTCTACAATTGTTATTTACTGGGCAACAATTGGTATCAGAGCAAACTGATTTAATTCTGAATCAGATACGATCTAAAGATGTCGACAACCAAGTATGAAAGCATGAAGATTCCCATCTTGAAGATATCAGAATATCCCACATGGAGGGTAAAGATGCTGATGTACCTGGAGGCTATGGATCCTGACTACTTGGACAGGATTCGTGATGGACCATATATACCAACAAAGTTCGTAGAACGAACAGATACAGTACCAGAACATTATGTGGTCAAAGCTAAAGCTGAATGGACTCCAGAAGAAAAAGCTCATGTACTCAGGGAACCAAAGATAAAGAATATCTTGCATAATAGCCTTGATGCTGTTATGTCAAACAGAGTAATTGCATGCAAGTCTTCAAAAGAAATCTGGGATACTTTGGAAACTCAGTGCCAGGGATCTGCATCTGTTAAGAAAAACAGAAGGGCTCTTTTGATTCAAGAATATGAACAATTCGATGCAAGACCTGAAGAGAGCCTGACTGATCTATATGATAGATTTCTGACACTATTGAACAGCTTATCCTTAGTTGACAAAGTATATGAAACCGAAGATTCAAACACCAAATTTCTTAGAGCGTTACCTGAAGAATGGGATACTCAGACCTCAATCATTAGACACCAGTATGACCTGAACATTGTGTCTCTTGATGAGATCTATGGGATGCTAAGAACTCATGATCTTGAAGTTCAACAGAGAAAGAACAAGAAAAGCAGCAAGGCAAAGTCAATTGCTTTGAATGTAGAAGCAAAATCAAAAGAGAAAGCTATGGAGGTCTCTAGAAGGAAAGCAAGAGAAGCTGAGTCAGATCCTGACGACTCTTCATCAGATACTGATGGCAATCCTGATGCCAATACTGGTGATGAATCTTCTGATTCAGACATGGAAGAGATGGTTGCTATGATTGTCAGAAACTTCAGAAGGATGAAGTTCAGGAAGAATAGAAGACAGGGCAACTTTCAGAAGAAGACCTTCAAAGCAGACAAAGACAAGTATATCAAGAAGGACAGCAAGGGTAGCAAATTTGACAAGTCAAAGGTTAGATGCTACAAGTGTAATGGTATGGGTCACTTTGCTTCTGAATGCAACAAGACAAAGGCACTCATCACATCAAGCAAGGATTGGATGGACTCTTCCTCAGAATCTGATACTGAGGTAGTCAACTATGCGTTAATGGCCAATGCTGATGTAACTGCTGCTCCTGATGATAAGGTACTAAATACTATCTTTGATTTTGATACTGATAATGCTTCTGAGTTAAGACGTTTTCTAAAGTCATTACATATTAGCTTTAGAAGTCAAACTGCTGAGAATACTAGAATCTTATCTGAGATGTCTGACCTTAGAAAAAGGAATGAGATATTAGAAGCTGAATTTTCTCGTATGCAAGAAGTACAAAAAGAATGTGATAATGTTAAACACATGCACTTAGAGATGACGTCTAAATGTACTTCTCTTGAAAAAGAACTTGAATATGCTAATGAGAAAATCAGAACCTGGACAGACTCTGGTAGGAAATTTCATGAGATTAATACCTCTAAGAATTGGAAAGAGTGTCTAGGATATAAGTCAGATGAGGATAAGAAATTGAAAGAGAAAATTGTCATTGATGAGACAGTCAGTCCAAAGACCTATAGACATGTTATAGACTCAACCAAATCTAAGATTACTCCTGTTAATTTTGTTTTTGGTAAGGATTCCAATTCTACTTTTGAAAAGGGATCTTCTTCTACTCAAGGAATTAAAATTATAAAGTCTAAACCTGTCATGAACAAAGTCACTAAGAATGTAGGTATATTGTCTCAGAAACAGCTTAAGGAGAAAATCTGTAAGGTTACAGATAAGAAAAAGGAAGCTACTGTTAAGAGAAACAGGAATGGTAAAGTTGGGATCAATAAAGAGAATGGTTATAAATATATCCCAAACGCACCTAGAAAGTGTTGTTTTAACTGTGGTAACTCTAATCATCTTGCTATTGATTGTAAAAAGAGTAAGAAGAAAATTGCTGAAATTCCTAAGTCTGATGTTAGGAATAGATCAGTATTTTACAAACCACAGAATTCCTGTTTTCATTGTGGTAGTCTATGGCATTCTATTTATACATGTAAAGAGTATCATGATTTGTACTATAACTTTTATGATCCATTGCCTAAGTTTGAAAGTAGTACAAAGTCAGATAAAACTGAAAATGTCATAGTGAAGCATGCTTTTGTTAATACTGATACTGACAAAGCAAATCCTGATGGAGTAAATCCTGTCAGGACTGCTAAAGTCAAAAAGTCTTCTGCTGTTAAAATTAATAAATTGCATGAGAAAGGAACCCAACATGTATGGGTTCCTAAGTGTTCTAACTAGTGTGTTTCTATTCTGATGCAGGGTAAAAGGAAAAATGTGTTAGTCATGGATAGTGGATGTTCTGTGCACATGACTGGAAACAAAACCCTGTTATCAGAATATGAAGAAAAAGCTGGCCCAACTGTGTCTTATGGAGATGGCAACATTGGACAAACCTTGGGATATGGCAATATAATCATTGGAAATGTCATCATTGAAAAAGTAGCTCTAGTGAAGGGACTAAAACACAACTTGTTGAGTATTAGTCAAATCACTGACAGAGGTTATCATGTCAATTTCTATTCCACACATTGTGAAGTAGTCAGTAAAGCAACAGGGAAGATAGCACTAACTGGCTACAGGCATGGTAACATATATGAAGCCAACATTCTCTCAGATACTGATGGCTCCCCTACATGTTTCATCAGTAAAGCTTCAGTAGATGAAAGTTGGAATTGGCACAAGAAGCTTTCTCATCTCAACTTCAGCAACATCAATGAGTTGGTTAAGAAAGAATTAGTAAGAGGATTACCTAATGTCTTGTATACACCTGATGGACTCTGTGATGCATGCCAAAAAGCAAAACAAAGAAGGACATCATTCCAGAGTAAATCAGAATCCTCTATTGAAGAACCATATCACATGCTACATCTTGATCTGTTTGGTCCAGTCAACATCATGTCCATCAGTAAGAAAAGGTACACTCTTGTAATTGTTGATGAATATTCTAGATTCACCTGGGTGTATTTTCTGCAGAGAAAAGATGAAACTCCTGAAGTTCTGTTGGATCATGTGAGGATGATTGAGACAACCACAAAGTACAAAGTCAAGATTCTGAGAAGTGATAATGGAACTGAATTTAAGAATTCAAAGATGGAAGAGTTCTGCAAATACAAAGGAATCATTCAACAATTCTCTGCTCCTGGCACACCTCAGCAAAATGGAGTAGTAGAAAGGAAGAATAGAACTCTTATTGAAGCTGGCAGAACTATGTTGGAAGAAGCTAAATTACCTACATATTTCTGGGCAGAAGCAGTCAACACAGCATGCTATACACAAAATCTTACATTGATAAACAGGCATGGTGTCACTCCTTATCAGTCTCTCAAAGAGAAGAAGCCAAGTCTGAAGCATTTGCATGTGTTTGGCTGTAAATGTTTTGTTCTCAGAACTCATCCTGAACAGCTAGGGAAATTTGAAACAAAGGCTGATGAAGGAATATTCATAGGTTATCCTACATCAAGAGCCTTCAGAGTTTTTAATTTGAGAACAAGAACTGTCATGGAGTCAATACATGTATCTTTTGATGATAAGAAGATAACTGGAATAATTGAAGACTCGCATGATAGATTGTTATTTGAAAATGAAGCTTCCAAGGAACCTGAAGAAAGTGAATCAGAAGCTGTCCATTCATCCAGTACTGACGGGTCACCAAATCCTGATGACTCACCAGGTACTGATGGTGCTAATATTGATGATGCAAACAACAGTGATACAACTAGTAGTGCTAATGTTGAGGGGGAGCAACGGCATTCAACTACAAGTTCAGAGTCAACTCAATCATCAGGACAGAATTCTTCAGATACTGATTCAAGTGAAGATCCTGATAACACATCAGGAGGGCATAGCAATAATTCAGGGAGAGCTTCAAATCAATCAAATTCTTTCAATCAAGATAACACCAATCCAGGGGGAGCATCTATTTCAAGAAACAATTTGACACCAGCAAGGAAATGGACAAAAGATCATACTCCTGATTTGATAATTGGAGATCCTGATGCAGGTGTTCAAACAAGAAGTGCAACTCATAATGAATGTTTATATAATAACTTTCTATCCAAGGAGGAGCCTAAGAAAGTTGAAGATGCACTTAAAGATGCTGATTGGGTTACTGCAATGCAAGAAGAACTGAATGAATTTGAAAGGAATGAAGTCTGGAAACTGGTACCAAGACCAAAGAATAGATCAATAGTTGGTACAAAGTGGATTTTCAAGAACAAGACTGATTCTGATGGAGTCATTATCAGAAATAAAGCAAGGCTAGTTGCAAAGGGGTATTCCCAACAAGAGGGAATTGACTATGATGAAACTTTTGCTCCTGTTGCAAGACTAGAAGCCATCAGGATATTTCTTGCTTATGCAGCACATAAGAAATTCAAGGTTTTCCAGATGGATGTTAAAAGTGCTTTCTTAAATGGTGAACTGGAGGAAGAAGTTTATGTTGAACAACCTCCTGGTTTCATTGATCCTAAATATCCAGATCATGTCTACAGACTGGATAAGGCACTTTATGGACTAAAGCAAGCTCCAAGAGCATGGTATGAAACCTTAGCTCAATTCTTACTGGAAAGTGGATTCAAAAGAGGTGCAATTGATAAAACTCTATTTTATTTGAATCATGGTAAGGAGTTGCTGTTAGTTCAGATTTATGTTGATGATATCATTTTTGGGTCAACAAACAATAAGCTGTGTGAAAAGTTTTCCAAGCTTATGCAGTCAAGATATCAAATGAGCATGATGGGAGAAATGAGTTACTTTCTGGGTTTTCAAGTTAAACAGACTGATGAAGGGATTTTTATTAATCAGTCTAAATACACAAGGAATTTATTGACAAGGTTTAACATGCAAGACAGTACTCCTGCTTCAACTCCCATAGCTACAGCTACCAAACTTGATCCTGATCAAGGTGAAGAGGTAGATGTAACTCACTACAGAGGAATGATTGGCTCTTTATTGTATCTCACTGCCAGTAGACCAGATATCATGTTTGCAACCTGTCTATGTGCAAGATTTCAAGCAAAACCTAGAGAACCACATCTGATTGCAGTCAAAAGAATTTTCAGATATCTCAAAGGCACTCATTCACTTGGCCTTTGGTATGCAAGGGAATCAGATTTTGGGTTGTGTGGTTATTCAGATGCTGATTTTGCAGGATGCAAAATAGACAGGAAAAGTACTTCAGGAAGTTGTCAGTTTTTGGGTGGAAGACTAGTTTCATGGTTCAGTAAAAAGCAGAAATCTATTTCCACTTCAACTGCAGAAGCTGAGTACATTGCTGCAGGAAGTTGTTGTGCTCAGATAATGTGGATGAGAAATCAGTTGTTAGATTATGGCCTGTCATACTCAAAAATCCCTATTTATTGTGATAACCAAAGTGCTATTGCAATGACAGGAAATCCAGTTCAGCATTCTCTTACTAAACACATAAGTATCAGATATCACTTTATAAGAGAACAGGTTCTGGAAGGAACAATTGAACTTCACTTTGTTCCTACTGATCAACAACTAGCTGATATATTCACCAAGCCACTACCTGAAGCTACTTTCAATAAGTTGGTGAATGAACTTGGAATGATGAATTTTGAGAATTTCTGAGGAAAAGCTACAGAGAGGAAATCCTGATAACTGTCAAATCCTGATGGTTATTCAGAAAGGTATGTATCTTTGATCAAATCCTGATAGGACTCACTCCTGACAGGAAGTCAACTGGTCAAATCCTGATGCTCAGATGATTGAAGCTGGTATGAAAACCAGAGGTTCTATGCTAATTTGTCATCAACACTCCTGGTAAACTCTGGACAATTAGATTATTACTTAGTCTTTGATTAAGTTTTCAGTCTTAATTATCAATGTCATTATTATCAGAGTTTATTATTTATCATATCTATATCACTATGAGTGTTACTAACAAATTTTGCAGGCAAGAACAGGAAGAAAACAATTGAGAAAATAGACAAATTTCATTAATACTTGAAGATACATTACACATGAAATATGGAAATTACATATTTGTTTTCCTAGTCTATTTTCTACTCAGGAACTCGTGCTTTACAGATAAGCATGAACACGTGCCCTGCAAATTAGCATGAATGCTCCTGAGCAGCTTCACAGTCCATCAGAACTGGAAGGTCTCTTGTTCCATCCTTAAGAGACAAAAAGAGGAGCTGATGCACTTGAAGGCGGATCGTCACCGTGACCACCGGGACGCCTCCGTGCCTCCACCGTGCATGAAGCACTTGCATCACGGACTTTCTTTCTTCTCTTCTCTCGCTCTTCAACGAGATCCTCATCCTCTTCATCATCCTCATCGTCTTCATCCTCTTCATAGATGAGATTCTCAAGAGGATTCCAGTCAGGATTGGCTTGCACAAAGTTGTGCCACACCACATCAACCATAGCGTTTATAAACGCTTCATGTTCCTGAGGGTCAGGAACTGGTTGTGGCTCCATTTCAGCAAGAGCCTCATCCATTTGTTGCCAAATTCTATCAATTTCTTCATCAGGTAAATCGTTTTGATTATTGGCAGCCATTGAAAAACAAAGAAGGTGAAAGGTTTTCGTAAGTTTTTCTCTGGAAAGGGTTTGTGTTTTAATAGATATATGATGATTATGCTTAACAGTTCTCTTTTATAGAGAATGTGTATTACGGGTGCAGGTCATTTCTACAATCTCGAGGAGACGGTTCGGTTTTCCATAAATATTTTTGTCTCGTTTGCTGGTAAGCGTGTTTTAATTCTATGACCATTAATTTGGTTATTTTTCTTAAACCAAAACGCTATTCAGGATTGTTAAAATAAATTTTGTTTTCTTAAATAAAATTTTATTATTGAATATTTTTTTTAATCCTGATATGGCAAAATATTTTGTGCGGAAATGCTTTTATTCCTGATGAGGTTAGGTTTTTCTTACATCAGAAAATGCCTACTCGTTATGGACTACTTTCTAATGCTATGGTACAAGGACCAACCCACCTTGTTCCTGACACAAGCATGCAACCTACACAGTCTAAACAGTTAACAACCACCTCTACTGTCTCTCAAAAGACTTTAGTTGTAAAATCAAAAAAATCAGCTAGAACTGATGTGTCTGGAAGGCAATCAGGTTCAAAGGATTTTTCCTCTACACCACTCACTAAAAAGAAGATACAAGGGGGTGTACAAGGGGTCCTGGTCAAGAAAGCTGATAAGGTTGTTAAGAATGTTCCTGTGAAAAGGAAGTTAAGGTTGATTGATGAAAGTGATTCCGAGGATGACTTACCTATATCCTCTGTGATGAATGTGAACAAGGAAGTTGCTGATACTGCTACTAAAGCTGTGGTACCTTCATCGAAACCACAAAAGAAAAGGAAATTATCAAAGAGCAGGTATCATATTCCTTTGACAGTGCAAATGAAGGATACTGATATTCAGACATCAAATCCTGATGTTAGTATTCCTGATGCAACAACAAAAGTTGTCTCTATATCAGACTCTCCAGCCTCTCCATCTCAGATTCGAGGACATTCTTGGGAGAAGGTTTCTACAACTGCTTCCTTGGTTGGTCTTACACCTACATCAAAGAAAAAGAGGAATGCAGAAGAGTTAGTCTATCAGAGACAGAAGAAGCTGAAAGGATCAAGCCCACAAGAACCTGAATTTCAGAGTAATTCAGCAGCTACTGTTGATCCTGCCACACAAGAACCACTCAATCAAAGTTTGGGTGAAGGCTTAGCTAGTGGAATGGTCACACAAGAACCATTTTCTCAAAGGGAGAATGAAGACATCAACATTCCAGCTACACAAGAACCATCTTCTCAAAGTGAAGATGCAGGCAAAGCTACAGCTTCTGTTGAAAGATTGGTCGAGAACATTGTCAATGAGGGAAGCACACAAGAACCTTTAACTCAAAGTGTTGAAGCAGCTTCTGAACCTCAAGCTCCACAAGAACCATTGGTAGCAAATACTGATGCAAGCATATCAAATCCTGACGATGTTCATCCTGACGCTAGTGGTGCTCCTGATACTGAACCTATTTTGATACAGCCACTTCGTTCAAGACCAATAGATCATCCTATCTCAGAATCTCAGGATAAACTGAAAGGTATTGCAATTCCTGATCCTGACATATCTCATGGTTCTGATGATGATAATTCTGATGATGATAGTGATGATGATAATGAGAATAGAAAAGAGAAGGAACAGCTTGCTACAGCACTCAAGATTAGTCTTGGAACTAATTTTGGTTCATCAAGTACATATATGGCTGGCACAGCTTTCACTGGGAAAGATCAGAGACAAGATTTTTCTACTCCTTCTTTTGATCCTGCAGAGGCATTTAGACAGAATGAATGGAACAATTCATGGCACAATTCTGATGAATCTATCAGTTTTTCTTCTGCTATTGAACATGCCTATAATGCAGTGAAGTCTATAGAGAATCAAGACTTGAAGAATCATCTGAAGGCTACTACTCTGTTATCCAAAAGCCTGAAAAGTGAGATTGATTCTATCAAGGGTTCAACTGAAAAAGTGAGGACTGATATCTTTAATAATTTTACAAAGGTGCCTACTACTTTCCAACTAAGGGTAGTGGAATCCCAAGTGAAATCTGTTGTTTCAGAACAAACCTCAATCAATCAAAGAATTGATTCTCTGGATACTAAGGTAACTGAAATTCAAGCCTCTCTTTCCTTAATTTTGCAATTATTGTCAAATCCTGATGTCAAAAAAGGGGGAGAAGGTTATTCAGACAAAATGTACACATGATCTAGTATTAAGAAATAATGATGATGATACTGGAGATGATGGTGGTGACAAAGCGATACAAGGAGAAACCTCTGATGCTGTTGTTATGAAGACAATCCAAACTTCTCAAAGTCAAACAACGCAGTCAACTCATGTTTCTGATTCTGGAGTTAAGACAGTAAGAACATTGGTGCAATCTCAGATCCTGACGGAAGATCAAATCCTGACACCTGGTCATGGACACATTCTTGCTACAATTCCTGAAGGTGATGAAGATGTAATTATTGATAATCCTGAAGATGCATCAAATTTATTCCAGAAGTTTTCTACAAAAGACGGCAGAATTGTTACTCTATATCACTCTGATAAAAGAGTTCAACAATTATATGCAAGAAAAGCACTCTCTACAGCAAGTGAAGAATATCCAGATCTCTCACATGAAGAATTCTTGAGACTACAAAGAGAGACAATGGAAAGCTATACTGCTCCTGCTAGAGGTAGAGGAAGCAGAGGTAGGAGAGGTGCTAGAAGAAGTAAAAGAGGTTCTTCAACTCAAACAGTACCTAGACAGACAAGGTCTAGAGGGTTAAGAATTGAAGAAATTCCTGAACCTATTCAAACTCTAGTAGTTCCTGACAGATCTACTTTTGGTGATGATGGAATTGTTGAAGAAGAACCTGAATTGAGAAGAAAATCAAGAAAATCAACTCTCAGCAATACAAATCAAATTGAAGATTCTAATCCTGACAATATTCAAGATCCTGACGAATCTGAAATTCTGCAAGAGGTTGATTTGATAATCTTATCTACTGTTGTTGATTGTCACAACAAAGAAGTAGATGAAGAAGAAGAAGCCAGAAGAAGAGATATTACAAGAAGAACAAATAAAGATTTCAATCTCTATCTACAAAGGCTTAAAGTTTCAAATAAAAGACAATGGAGAAATTCAAGCAGACAAGAATCTTTACTTGAAAGAAGCTACGCTCATGAAAAGGAGATATACAAGAAGTGGAAACATATTAGCACATTAAGTTGTGATACACCTATCAATTTTCAGTCTGGTGGAATTATTACAAGCGCTTCAAGTGTTGTTGATTTGTCTGATATGGCTAGATCAAAAGCACTCTGGTTAAAGATGTTTTCAAATCTGAAGCAATTGTCAAGTAATTCAAGAGGAGGTATTGAACACAGAGATGGTGAATATCTGAATATGTCATATGTTGATCCTTACTCCTTGACAGAAATTGGAGGTACTTTAACTTCTGAAAACCTGAACAATTTATTAGCTGTTGATATAGTTATAGATTGTCATGATGGTTTTGAAAAGAAAGAAAAGCTTCTGTACTTCATGAAAGATGGTAGTGTGAAGATTCTATCTATTCAAGATCTGCTGATGAAAACTACACAGGAACTGAAATATGTTCACTATCTGTTAAGATGGAAGAACCAAGTGTACAAAGAATGGAGTGACATGATTTTGTCAACTATAAGAAGAAGACTGGATGGAAACAGTAATTTCAATGGTAATTTTACTCCCATGTACTTAAATCAAAGAGGTCAGGATGTGGAAATGCAAAGGGGTACTGCTGTTAAAGAAGTAAATTTTGGCATGACTCATCTTTCTCTCAATCCTGATGGGAAGGAAATTGCTTATCTTTTGCTTGAAGAGCACAGTCTACAGAGAAACTCCATACAGAATCTCAGAGCAGCTATCTACCAGATTAATGAGGAAGATGAAGAACTCAGAAATCTTAAGGAAAGACTGATTCAAATTCTTGAAGAAAAAGAAGAAAGTTTATTATCCAACTTCTTGAAGATGAATCTGTTCTATCACAAAGCTTAAACAGATAAGTTGTTTCTGAAGATACTCGTACATTTTGATACATGTTTTTGACATCATTGAATATTTGGAATCTATACTTTATTTCACAAAGTATGAGATTGGGGGAGATTGTTAGATCAGAATTCAATGATCGTCAAAAGCTAGACTCAACTGATCAGGATTGCTGACGTCATCAGTATTGCATGGTCATCAGTATTTGATCAAGCGTCAGTATCTTATTGATCATCAGGATTCCTACTCAGACTATGATCAGGTTTGATCATCAGGACTTGAAGCTGATCAGGATTCCTACTTCGAGTTATATTTGGAGTCTAGATAAACATGGAAGTTTGTTCCTGGTTTGTAGAATGCAGCTATCGATTAAAGATATGTTTCTATCTTTATTATGATTAGGACTTATCTTGTTATTGATAGAGAAGCTGTGTGCACTATATAAACACAGTTTTGGTTTCGATTTATGTACTCATCAGAGAGAGAGAATTATTCATTCGAGAGAGAACATAATCGGAGAGAAGCTCTTAAGAACAGAATTTCTTGAGAGAGTTTTTGTAAGCTAGCAGCTCTTAAGAACATCAGAATTTCTTAAGAGAGTTTGTAACAGTTTTATATCAAAGTTAATAAAGCTGTTATTGTTATTGTTATTGATCTTTCATATTTGTGTTATATAAAGTCGAGAATCTTATACAATTGTATTCAACCCCCTTCTACAATTGTTATTTACTGGGCAACAATATCTTTAATCGATAGCTGCATTCTACAAACCAGGAACAGATAGAATAAACTTCCATGTTTATCTAGACTCCAAATATAACTCGAAGTAGGAATCCTGATCAGCTTCAAGTCCTGATGATCAAACCTGATCATAGTCTGAGTAGGAATCCTGATGATCAATAAGATACTGACGCTTGATCAAATACTGATGACCATGCAATACTGATGACGTCAGCAATCCTGATCAGTTGAGTCTAGCTTCTGACGATCATTGAATTCTGATCTAACAATCTCCCCCAATCTCATACTTTGTAAAATAAAGTATAGATTCCAAATATTCAATGATGTCAAAAACATGTATCAAAATGTACGAGTATCTTCAGAAACAACTTATCTGTTTAAGCTTTGTGATAGAACATATTCATCTTCAAGAAGTTGGATAATAAACTTTCTTCTTTTTCTTCAAGAATTTGAATCAGTCTTTCCTTAAGATTTCTGAGTTCTTCATCTTCCTCATTAATCTGGTAGATAGCTGCTCTGAGATTCTGTATGGAGTTTCTCTGTAGACTGTGCTCTTCAAGCAAAAGATAAGCAATTTCCTTCCCATCAGGATTGAGAGAAAGATGAGTCATGCCAAAATTTACTTCTTTAACAGCAGTACCCCTTTGCATTTCCACATCCTGACCTCTTTGATTTAAGTACATGGGAATATAATTACCATCGAAATTACTGTTTCCATCCAGTCTTCTTCTTATAGTTGACAAAATCATGTCAGCCCATACTTTGTACACTTGGTTCTTCCATCTTAACAGATAGTGAACATATTTCAGTTCCTGTGTAGTTTTCATCAGCAGATCTTGAATAGATAGAATCTTCACACTACCATCTTTCATGAAGTACAGAAGCTTTTCTTTCTTTTCAAAACCATCATGACAATCTATAACTATATCAACAGCTAATAAATTGTTCAGGTTTTCAGAAGTTAAAGTACCTCCAATTTCTGTCAAGGAGTAAGGATCAACATATGACATATTCAGATATTCACCATCTCTGTGTCCAATACCTCCTCTTGAATTACTTGACAATTGCTTCAGATTTGAAAACATCTTTAACCAGAGTGTTTTTGATCTAGCCATATCAGACAAATCAACAACACTTGAAGCGCTTGTAATAATTCCACCAGACTGAAAATTGATAGGTGTATCACAACTTAATGTGCTAATATGTTTCCACTTCTTGTATTTCTCCTTTTCATGAGTGTAGCTTCTTTCAAGTAAAGATTCTTGTCTGCTTGAATTTCTCCATTTTCTTTCATTTGAAACTTTAAGCCTTTGTAGATAGAGATTAAAATCTTCATATGTTCTCTTTGTAATATCTTTTCTTATGGCTTCTTCTTCTTCATCTACTTCTTTGTTGTGACAATCAACAACAGTAGATAAGATTATCAAATCAACCTCTTGCAGAATTTCAGATTCGTCAGGATCTTGAATATTGTCAGGATTAGAATCTTCAATTTGATTTGTATTGCTGAGAGTTGATTTACTTGATTTTCTTCTCAATTCAGGTTCTTCTTCAACAATTCCATCATCACCAAAAGTAGATCTGTCAGGAACTACTAGAGTTTGAATAGGTTCAGGAATTTCTTCAATTCTTAACCCTCTAGACCTTGTCTGTCTAGGTACTATTTGAGCTGAAGAACCTCTTTTACTTCTTCTAGCACCTCTCCTACCTCTGCTTCCTCTACCTCTAGCAGGAGCAGTATAGCTTTCCATTGTCTCTCTTTGTAGTCTCAAGAATTCTTCATGTGAGAGATCTGGATATTCTTCACTTGCTGTAGAGAGTGCTTTTCTGGCAAATAATTGTTGAACTCTTTTATCAGTGTGATAAAGAGTAACAATTCTACCGTCTTTTGTAGAAAACTTCTGGAATAAATTTGATGCATCTTCAGGATTATCAATAATCACATCTTCATCACCTTCAGGAATTGTAGCAAGAATTTGTCCATGACCAGGTGTCAGGATTTGATCTTCCGTCAGGATCTGAGATTGCACCAATGTTCTTACTATCTTAACTCCAGAATCAGAAACATGAGTTGACTGCGTTGTTTGACTTTGAGAAGTTTGGATTGTCTTCATAACAACAGCATCAGAGGTTTCTCCTTGTATTGCTTTGTCACCACCATCATCTCCAGTATCATCATCATTATTTCTTAATACTAGATCAGGTGTACATTTTGTTCTGAATAACCTTCTCCCCCTTTTTGACATCAGGATTTGACAATAATTGCAAAATTAAGGAAAGAGAGGCTTGAATTTCAGTTACCTTAGTATCCAGAGAATCAATTCTTTGATTGATTGAGGTTTGTTCTGAAACAACAGATTTTACTTGGGATTCCACTACCCTTAGTTGGAAAGTAGTAGGCACCTTTGTAAAATTATTAAAGATATCAGTCCTCACTTTTTCAGTTGAACCCTTGATAGAATCAATCTCACTTTTCAGGCTTTTGGATAACAGAGTAGTAGCCTTCAGATGATTCTTCAAGTCTTGATTCTCTATAGACTTCACTGCATTATAGGCATGTTCAATAGCAGAAGAAAAACTGATAGATTCATCAGAATTGTGCCATGAATTGTTCCATTCATTCTGTCTAAATGCCTCTGCAGGATCAAAGGAAGGAGTAGAAAAATCTTGTCTCTGATCTTTCCCAGTGAAAGCATTGCTAGCCATATATGTACTTGATGAACCAAAATTAGTTCCAAGACTAATCTTGAGTGCTGTAGCAAGCTGTTCCTTCTCTTTTCTATTCTCATTATCATCATCACTATCATCATCAGAACTATCATCATCAGTATCAGGAGTAATATCAGGATCAGGAATAGCAATACCTTTCAGTTTATCCTGTGGTTCTGAGATAGGATGATCCATTGGTCTTGAACGAAGTGGCTGAATCAAAATAGGTTCATTATCAGGAGCACCACTAGCGTCAGGATGAACATCGTCAGGATTTGATATGCGTGCATCAGTATTTGCTACCAATGGTTCTTGTGGAGCTTGAGGTTCAGAAGCTGCTTCAACACTTTGAGCTAAAGGTTCTTGTGTGCTTCCCTCATTGACAATGTTCTCGACCAATCTTTCAACAGAAGCTGTAGCTTTGCCTGCATCTTCACTTTGAGAAGATGGTTCTTGTGTAGCTGGAATGTTGATGTCTTCATTCTCCCTTTGAGAAAAATGGTTCTTGTGTGACGATTCCACTAGCTAAGCCTTCACCCAAACTTTGATTGAGTGGTTCTTGTGTGGCAGGATCAACAGTAGCTGCTGAATTACTCTGAAATTCAGGTTCTTGTGGGCTTGATCCTTTCAGCTTCTTCTGTCTCTGATAGACTAACTCTTCTGCATTCCTCTTTTTCTTTGATGTAGGTGTAAGACCAACCAAGGAAGCAGTTGTAGAAACCTTCTCCCAAGAATGTCCTCGAATCTGAGATGGAGAGGCTGGAGAGTCTGATATAGAGACAACTTTTGTTGTTGCATCAGGAATACTAACATCAGGATTTGATGTCTGAATATCAGTATCCTTCATTTGCACTGTCAAAGGAATATGATACCTGCTCTTTGATAATTTCCTTGTCTTTTGTGGTTTTGATGAAGGTACCACAGCTTTAGTAGCAGTATCAGCAACTTCCTTGTTCACATTCATCACAGAGGATATAGGTAAGTCATCCTCTGAATCACTTTCATCAATCAACCTTAACTTCCTTTTCACAGGAACATCCTTAACAACCTTATCATCTTTCTTGACCAGGACCCCTTGTACACCCCCTTGTATCTTCTTTTTAGTGAGTGGTGTAGAGGAAAAATCCTTTGAACCTGATTGCCTTCCAGACACATCAGTTCTAGCTGATTTCTTTGATTTGACAACTAAAGTCTTTTGAGAGACAGTAGAGGTGGTTGTTAACTGTTTAGACTGTTTAGGTTGCATGCTTGTGTCAGGAACAAGGTGGGTTGGTCCTTGTACCATAGCATTAGAAAGTAGTCCATAACGAGTAGGCATTTTCTGATGTAAGAAAAACCTAACCTCATCAGGAATAAAAGCATTTCCTATAAAACCATTTGCCTTATCACTGTTGACTAAGGACTTAATATTATTCTCAGTAATTCTACAGATTGGTAGAACTACATCATCCTCAAAAACAACATTAGGACAAAAGTGATTAAATATCAACTGTAAAAATCTAAGAAAACAGACAGAACCCAACTTATCTGATTTCCTATCACTTAAAGCTTTTAAGATAAAAGACCCATAATCAAACACTGTAGAATGGATAAGAGAGTACCCAATTTTAAGAGATCCTGATGGAAGAGCATCAAAATTTGATGTCTTGTTCAGGAAACAACGGCTGATTGTATCAAAGAAGAAATTCCATTCCTTCTTAAGCTTTGTCCTAAAGAGATTTCCATATCTCTTTACTTCTCCATTGTAGCCCAGTTTCTTGACAAACTCAAATAGAGCAGAGTCTGAAATCACCCTAGGAACTTTTTCACCCAGAATAGGCAAATGCAATGCCTCTTCAATAACAGCAGGGGTGACATGATGAGTTACCCCATTTGATTCGAACTGCATCAGAATGGTTCCTGTAGAACTTTGACCAAAAACAACTGTGTTCCAAACCTGCATTACAGACTTAAAAGAAACACTTGCAGGCTCTGTTAAAGCATACTTCAATGGGCTTGAAGTAAGAAAATCTTGAATTATATGGAACTCAGTAGGCAATTCTTGATGGTCTAGAATGGCTACAAAGTTATTAGTGGCAAAAGTAATATCACGAATTACTGTTTGTTTGTTCATGAAAGATGAAGACGCCATTGTAATGCTTTTGAAAACTCGAGAATTAAGATTTGAAGCAATTAGGGTATGAAAGCACAGAGAGAGATAGAAAACGAAAAACTGATGATAAGAGAGTAATTAACGATGTAGACCAATAAAAAGTATTTTGTTAAAACAAAATATTACTCTCAAAGACAGGTGGCAAAATATGATTTGTGCACAAAGAATTAGTGGACAGATTACGCGTGTCATTTAAATAAATCTGCACCGCCTTTTATGTGTATGTATTGTTATACCTATAATAGTGCAACACACGCGCGCATACAGTTGTCCTACTAAAACTCAACCGTCCATCAGTAGATACTGACGAAAAATTAGGCACAAATTAAGTAATGAAATACTGACCTGTACATCAGGATTGACCAGTTGACTTCCTGTCAGGATTGAGTCCTATCAGGATTTGATCAAAGATACATACCTTTCTGAATAACCATCAGGATTTGACAGTTATTAGGATTTACTCTCTGTAGCTTTCCCTCAGAAATTCTCAAAATTCATCATTCCAAGTTCATTCACCAACTTATTGAAAGTAGCTTCAGGTAGTGGCTTGGTGAATATATCAGCTAGTTGTTGATCAGTAGGAACAAAGTGAAGTTCAATTGTTCCTTCCAGAACCTGTTCTCTTATAAAGTGATATCTGATACTTATGTGTTTAGTAAGAGAATGCTGAACTGGATTTCCTGTCATTGCAATAGCACTTTGGTTATCACAATAAATAGGGATTTTTGAGTATGACAGGCCATAATCTAACAACTGATTTCTCATCCACATTATCTGAGCACAACAACTTCCTGCAGCAATGTACTCAGCTTCTACAGTTGAAGTGGAAATAGATTTCTGCTTTTTACTGAACCATGAAACTAGTCTTCCACCCAAAAACTGACAACTTCCTGAAGTACTTTTCCTGTCTATTTTGCATCCTGCAAAATCAGCATCTGAATAACCACACAACCCAAAATCTGATTCCCTTGCATACCAATGGCCAAGTGAAGGAGTGCCTTTGAGATATCTGAAAATTCTTTTGACTGCAATCAGATGTGGTTCTCTAGGTTTTGCTTGAAATCTTGCACATAGACAGGTTGCAAACATGATATCTGGTCTACTGGTAGTGAGATACAATAAAGAGCCAATCATTCCTCTGTAGTGAGTTACATCTACCTCTTCACCTTGATCAGGATCAAGTTTGGTAGCTGTAGCTATGGGAGTTGAAGCAGGAGTACTGTCTTGCATGTTAAACCTTGTCAGTAAATTCCTTGTGTATTTAGACTGATTAATAAAAATCCCTTCATCAGTCTGTTTAACTTGAAGACCCAGAAAGTAACTCATTTCTCCCATCATGCTCATTTGATATCTTGACTGCATAAGCTTGGAAAACTTTTCACACAGCTTATTGTTTGTTGACCCAAAAATGATATCATCAACATAAATCTGAACTAACAGCAACTCCTTACCATGATTCAAATAAAATAGAGTTTTATCAATTGCACCTCTTTTGAATCCACTTTCCAGTAAGAATTGAGCTAAGGTTTCATACCATGCTCTTGGAGCTTGCTTTAGTCCATAAAGTGCCTTATCCAGTCTGTAGACATAATCTGGATATTTAGGATCAATGAAACCATGAGGTTGTTCAACATAAACTTCTTCCTCCAGTTCACCATTTAAGAAAGCACTTTTAACATCCATCTGGAAAACCTTGAATTTCTTATGTGCTGCATAAGCAAGAAATATCCTGATGGCTTCTAGTCTTGCAACAGGAGCAAAAGTTTCATCATAGTCAATTCCCTCTTGTTGGGAATACCCCTTTGCAACTAGCCTTGCTTTGTTTCTGATAATGACTCCATCAGAATCAGTCTTGTTCTTGAAAATCCACTTTGTACCAACAATTGATCTATTCTTTGGTCTTGGTACCAGTTTCCAGACTTCATTCCTTTCAAATTCATTCAGTTCTTCTTGCATTGCAGTAAACCAATCAGCATCTTTAAGTGCATCTTCAACTTTCTTAGGCTCCTCCTTGGATAGAAAGTTATTATATAAACATTCATTCTGAGTTGCACTTCTTGTTTGAACACCTGCATCAGGATCTCCAATTATCAAATCAGGAGTATGATCTTTTGTCCATTTCCTTGCTGGTGTCAAATTGTTTCTTGAAGTAGATGCTCCCCCTGGATTGGTGTTATCTTGATTGAAAGAATTTGATTGATTTGAAGCTCTCCCTGAATTATTGCTATGCCCTCCTGATGTGTTATCAGGATCTTCACTTGAATCAGTATCTGAAGAATTCTGTCCTGATGATTGAGTTGACTCTGAACTTGTAGTTGAATGCCGTTGCTCCCCCTCAACATTAGCACTACTAGTTGTATCACTGTTGTTTGCATCATCAGTATTAGCACCATCAGTACCTGGTGAGTCATCAGGATTTGGTGACCCGTCAGTACTGGATGAATGGACAGCTTCTGATTCACTTTCTTCAGGTTCCTTGGAAGCTTCATTTTCAAATAACAATCTATCATGCGAGTCTTCAATGATTCCAGTTATCTTCTTATCATCAAAAGATACATGTATTGACTCCATGACAGTTCTTGTTCTCAAATTAAAAACTCTGAAGGCTCTTGATGTAGGATAACCTATGAATATTCCTTCATCAGCCTTTGTTTCAAATTTCCCTAGCTGTTCAGGATGAGTTCTGAGAACAAAACATTTACAGCCAAACACATGCAAATGCTTCAGACTTGGTTTCTTCTCTTTGAGTGACTGATAAGGAGTGACACCATGCCTGTTTATCAATGTGAGATTTTGTGTATAGCATGCTGTGTTGACTGCTTCTGCCCAGAAATATGTAGGTAATTTAGCTTCTTCCAACATAGTTCTGCCAGCTTCAATAAGAGTTCTATTCTTCCTTTCTACTACTCCATTTTGCTGAGGTGTGCCAGGAGCAGAGAATTGTTGAATGATTCCTTTGTATTTGCAGAACTCTTCCATCTCTGAATTCTTAAATTCAGTACCATTATCACTTCTCAGAATCTTGACTTTGTACCTTGTGGTTGTCTCAATCATCCTCACATGATCCAACAGAACTTCAGGAGTTTCATCTTTTCTATGCAGAAAATACACCCAGGTGAATCTAGAATATTCATCAACAATTACAAGAGTGTACCTTTTCTTACTGATGGACATGATGTTGACTGGACCAAACAGATCAAGATGTAGCATGTGATATGATTCTTCAATAGAGGATTCTGATTTACTCTGGAATGATGTCCTTCTTTGTTTTGCTTTTTGGCATGCATCACAGAGTCCATCAGGTGTATATAAGACATTAGGTAATCCTCTTACTAATTCTTTCTTAACCAACTCATTGATGTTGCTGAAGTTGAGATGAGAAAGCTTCTTGTGCCAATTCCAACTTTCATCTACTGAAGCTTTACTGATGAAACATGTAGGGGAGCCATCAGTATCTGAGAGAATGTTGGCTTCATATATGTTACCATGCCTGTAGCCAGTTAGTGCTATCTTCCCTGTTGCTTTACTGACTACTTCACAATGTGTGGAATAGAAATTGACATGATAACCTCTGTCAGTGATTTGACTAATACTCAACAAGTTGTGTTTTAGTCCTTTCACTAGAGCTACTTTTTCAATGATGACATTTCCAATGATTATATTGCCATATCCCAAGGTTTGTCCAATGTTGCCATCTCCATAAGACACAGTTGGGCCAGCTTTTTCCTCATATTCTGATAACAGGGCTTTGTTTCCAGTCATGTGCACAGAACATCCACTATCCATGACTAACACATTTTTCTTTTTACCCTGCATCAGAATAGTAAAACACTAGTCAGAATGTTTAGGAACCCACACTTGTTGGATTCCTTGTTCATGCATTTTATTAAATTTAACAGCAGAAGACTTTTTGACTTTAGCAGTCCTGACAGGATTTACTCCATCAGGATTTGCTTTGTCAGTATCAGTATTAACAAAAGCATGCTTCACTATGACATTTTCAGTTCTCTCAGACTTTGTACTACTTTCAAACTTAGGCAATGGATCATAAAAGTTATAGTACAAATCATGATACTCTTTACATGTATAAATAGAATGCCATAGACTACCACAATGAAAACAGGAATTCTGTGGTTTGTAAAATACTGATCTATTCCTAACATCAGACTTAGGAATTTCAGCAATTTTCTTCTTACTCTTTTTACAATCAATAGCAAGATGATTAGAGTTACCACAGTTAAAACAACACTTTCTAGGTGCATTTGGGATATATTTATAACCATTCTCTTTATTGATCCCAACTTTACCATTCCTGTTTCTCTTAACAGTAGCTTCCTTTTTCTTATCTGTAACCTCACAGATTTTATCTTTAAGCTGTTTCTGAGACAATAGACCTACATTCTTAGTGACTTTGTTCATGACAGGTTTAGACTTTATAATTTTAATTCCTTGAGTAGAAGAAGATCCCTTTTCAAAAGTAGAATTGGAATCCTTACCAAAAACAAAATTAACAGGAGTAATCTTAGATTTGGTTGAGTATATAACATGTCTATAGGTCTTTGGACTGACTGTCTCATCAATGACAATTTTCTCTGCTAATTTCTTATCTTCATCTGACTTATATCCTAGACACTCTTTCCAATTCTTAGAGGTATTAATCTCATGAAATTTCCTACCAGAGTCTGTCCAGGTTCTGATTTTCTCATTAGCAAATTCAAGTTCTTTTTCAAGGGAAGTACATTTAGATGTCATCTCTAAGTGCATGTGTTTAGCATTATCACATTCTTTTTGTACTTCTTGCATACGAGAAAATTCAGCTTCTAATATCTCATTCATCTTTCTAAGGTCAGACATCTCAGATAAGATTCTAGTATTCTCAGCAGTTTGACTTCTAAAACTAATATGTAATGACTTTAGAAAACGTCTTAACTCAGAAGCATTATCAGTATCAAAATCAAAGATAGTATTTAGTACCTTATCATCAGGAGCAGCAATTACATCAGCATTGGCCATTAACGCATAGTTGACTACCTCAGTATCAGATTCTGAGGAAGAGTCCATCCAATCCTTGCTTGATGTGATGAGTGCCTTTGTCTTGTTGCATTCAGAAGCAAAGTGACCCATACCATTACACTTGTAGCATCTAACCTTTGACTTGTCAAATTTGCTACCCTTGCTGTCCTTTTTGATATACTTGTCTTTGTCTGCTTTGAAGGTCTTTTTCTGAAAGTTGCCTTGTCTTCTATTCTTCCTGAACTTCATCCTTATGAAGTTTCTGACAATCATAGCAACCATCTCTTCCATGTCTGAATCAGAAGATTCATCACCAGTATTGGCATCAGGATTGCCATCAGTATCTGATGAAGAGTCGTCAGGATCTGACTCAGCTACTCTTGCTTTCCCTCTAGAGACCTCCATAGCTTTCCCTTTTGATTTTGCTTCTACATTCAAAGCAATTGACTTTGCCTTGCTGCTTTTCTCGTTCTTTCTCTGTTGAACTTCAAGATCATGAGTTCTTAGCATCCCATAGATCTCATCAAGAGACACAATGTTCAGATCATACTGGTGTCTAATGATTGAGGTCTGAGTATCCCATTCTTCAGGTAAAGCTCTAAGAAATTTGGTGTTTGAATCTTCAGTTACATATACTTTGTCAACTAAGGATAAGCTGTTCAATAGTGTCAGAAATCTATCATATAGATCAGTCAGGCTCTCTTCAGGTCTTGCATCGAATTGCTCATATTCTTGAATCAATAGAGCCCTTCTGTTTTTCTTAACAGATGCAGATCCCTGGCACTGAGTTTCCAAAGTATCCCAGATTTCTTTTGAAGACTTGCATGCAATCACTCTGTTTGACATGACAGCATCAAGGCTATTATGCAAGATATTCTTTATCTTTGGTTCCCTGAGTACATGAGCTTTTTCTTCTGGAGTCCATTCAGCTTTAGCTTTGACCACATAATGTTCTGGTACTGTATCTGTTCGTTCTACGAACTTTGTTGGTATATATGGTCCATCACGAATCCTGTCCAAGTAGTCAGGATCCATAGCCTCCAGGTACATCAGCATCTTTACCCTCCATGTAGGATATTCTGATATCTTCAAGATGGGAATCTTCATGCTTTCATACTTGGTTGTCGACATCTTTAGATCGTATCTGATTCAGAATTAAATCAGTTTGCTCTGATACCAATTGTTGCCCAGTAAATAACAATTGTAGAAGGGGGTTGAATACAATTGTATAAGATTCTCGACTTTATATAACACAAATATGAAAGATCAATAACAATAACAATAACAGCTTTATTAACTTTGATATAAAACTGTTACAAACTCTCTTAAGAAATTCTGATGTTCTTAAGAGCTGCTAGCTTACAAAAACTCTCTCAAGAAATTCTGTTCTTAAGAGCTTCTCTTCGATTATGTTCTCTCTCTAATGAATTACATAAATCGAAACCAAAACTGTGTTTATATAGTGCACACAGCTTCTCTATCAATAACAAGATAAGTCCTAATCATAACAAAGATAGAAACATATCTTTAATCGATAGCTGCATTCTACAAACCAGGAACAGATAGAATAAACTTCCATGTTTATCTAGACTCCAAATATAACTCGAAGTAGGAATCCTGATCAGCTTCAAGTCCTGATGATCAAACCTGATCATAGTCTGAGTAGGAATCCTGATGATCAATAAGATACTGACGCTTGATCAAATACTGATGACCATGCAATACTGATGACGTCAGCAATCCTGATCAGTTGAGTCTAGCTTCTGACGATCATTGAATTCTGATCTAACACTCTCGATGAATTAGTCAAAGTTGGCTACAATAGAAAGGCAATTAATTCTCTGATGAATGGCTTGAACCAAGCTGAATATGATAAAGTATCTTCACTCGAATCAGCTAAGGAAATGTGGGATTCTTTGGAGACTTGTCATGAAGGGTCAAAAACTCTAAAGAAGGTGAAACTTAGCAAGCTGATGAATGAGTTTGGGAACTTCAAGCTCAAGGTAGGAGAAACAATCATAGAGAGTCAAGCTAGATTTAAAGTCACCATAAATTCTCTGGAAATACTTAGAAAAAATATTCCTGGAGAAGAAATCAACATGAAAGTCTTAAGTGCCGTACCTTTTATCTATGAAGCAAAAGTTACCTCTTTGGAATCTTCTCCACTCATTGATACTATGGATCACTTGGCGGTATTTGCTGAGCTATAGTAATTTGAAATCAAGATAAATGAAAGTCAGATGGAAAGTTCTAGTACTAAAGCTCTAGTTACAAAAATGAAGAATATGGCTCTTCATTCTGAAGACAGCAAGCCAAAATAATCTGATGATGAATCTAATGAAGAACTTGCACAGATCTCGAGGAAAATCAAGAAGCTGATTGAGAAGAAGAACATAATAAAAAGGGAGAAAGGGGGATTTTATAACATCAAGAAAGTCTCTAAAGATTTTAAGGAGCAAACGTGCTTTGAGTGTGGCAAACCAGGTCATTACAAAAGAGATTGCTACAAGTTAAAGTCAAAACAGCATGCTGCCTAAAATGACAAGAAGAAATTAAAAGCTTTACTAACTTGGAGTTATGATGACTCAGTTTCCAGTGATGATTCAAGTGAAGAAATAATCAACTTAACACTTGTTGGAATTGAAGATGATTCTGTTCAAAAAACTTTTGAAGAAATTGATGATGAAACTGATTCCGAAGATGACCAGAGTGAGGTAAACTCCTTTAATGATTATGTGTCTTTTGATGATACTTTGTTAGATTCACTAACCATGCAGGAACCCAAAAGTGTAACCTTGGAAGACTATATGGAACTAAAGGCTGAAATCAGCAAGCTATCTGAAAAAAATGCTCTTATGTCTAAAATGATTCAAGAACTAATGCCAAGGATGGAAGAATGGGATACAACTTCTTTAAACAGGGCTATAGAGATCAAAGAGCTAAATGCCAAAAATAGTCAATCTGATGTTATTATCAAGGCACTTCAAAAGAGGAACAAGACCTTAACCGAAGAGATCAAGGATCTGAGATCAGATAATAAAGAAAAGGCTAAAGCTTTGGAATCCTACAAGTTGAAGGAATCCAACCGAGCAGAAACTTCCAAAACAGCAGCATCTCAGCAAGCTGAAATGATCAGTCAGCAAGCTGAAGTGATCACAATCTTGGAAAAGGAAGTGAATGATCTCAAACAGGGCATGGGGTCATTTATTCAAGGAGAAGAAGGACTGAAGTCAATGATGAATAACACTAATATCCCATTGGAAAAAGAATATTTAAGGATGAACTCTAACAAAAAGGGCAAGACGGTTAAATATGAAGGAAGAAATGGTACACCGTACAATTATGATATGCCATGGAAGATATGTAGCAAATATGGAGGAAAAGGCCATCTGAAAAAGAATTGTACTGCTCAAGTTAATCAGAAAAGAAAGCCAGCTTACCAGAATGAGACATACAGACAGAAGCCAGCTTACCAACGCAGATTTGGTCAACAACAAACAACTTACCATAAGTTTGACAGAAAACAGGGAACCAAAAATCAATCACCAAAAGTGATCCAAATGTGGATCAAGAAATCAGATTTAAATGCTTTTTATGTTCTTGTTACTAACCAAATTGGACCCAAACCTATATGGGTACCAAAAGGTTGAGTTTGTCTTTGTTTTGTAGATGTGCCTCGCTGCTAAGGTGAAATCAAAACAATGGATTTTGAACAGTGGATGCACTAGACATATGCGTGGAGACAAAGCTTAATTCTTGAGTCTCAAGCTAAATATTAAAAGGGTAGAAAGGTTATTATTGGTGACAGTTAGACTCTTCAAATCCTTGGTAAAGGTAAAATTGGTAATAATCTTAACTCGCTTGATAAAGTTCAATATGTTGATGATGAGTATAGTGTTGATTTTGGTAAATATAAGGGCATTATTACCGTACTAACAAAGCCCCCTAGTTCCTAGAAGGGAAAGAAATATATATACTTTGATATGCAGAAAACAACATGCTATTTTGCTACAGTAGACACCGATCCGTATGTTTGGCATAGAAGATTGGGTCATTCTCACTTGGAATTGCTTAATAAGCTATCAAAAAGAAATCTAGTCAGAGGCTTATCAGAAGCAGGTATGTCAAGATGGACGTGTGCTCGGCATGCCAATAGGCAAGCAAATTAGACTTATCAAAAGCAAGTATGACAAAGATGTTTGTGTTTATAGATGTAAAACAGTAAGCTATATGCTCTGTCCTAACTTGTTGTTGCAGGGCAAGATGGCTTACTGATATGAAATATCAGTGCATATAAAATAGCATGCCATTATCATATGTACTAACTTGGTTTTGCAGGGCCAAATAGCTTACTGATATGTACGTCAGTTTATCTAAACAGCAAGCCATTAGTGTTGGACCGAGTCAGTTTGGCAAACCAACTTCACATGTTCAATATACAAACAACAAGCAAAGTTGTTCTGCTCAGAATCTGTCAAGATCGTGGATCTATCTTAGGAAACTTGATTAAATATATTGCAAGGGCTCTTTTAAGACTTAATACGTACATAATATATTTAGAGCTCAAAATCTTTTATCAAATCCTTTGTAATAATCTCTTTCCTAAATTATAAGAGCTTGCCATTTTTAGAAGATTTTCTATTACAAAACCTCCTATACATGTTTTCTATACACACAAATAGAAGGGGTTATGTTTTTCTTCGATCTACCTCTTCCAAACGGTCACATGAACGTTGCTAAAATCTCTCCAACCAATTGAAAGTTAAAATTGGATTCTAGACGTTGGTAATTGATTGGTTGATTTTTGAACGTTGTTTGTGAAGCTATTTAAACCTGTTCTTGTGTATTTTTCTATCATCCATCCAAACACAACTAAAACACATTTAAGTCAGTTTTACTTTGCTAAATTCAAACATATTCTTGAGCTCTTTATACATCATATACGTACTATATCTTTGAGAGTTCATAGGTTTTGAGTCGTAATCACTTTATTGATTTGTATTTCTCTATTTGTAATAAGTAGTTGCTGGACATATTGGCTTGGGAACAAGGGTTTGGTGAATGTTGCTAGGGAAATGTACTTGGGTAGTATAGCTTATAGAACAAGTTCTGAAATAGGTGTTCATCAGCAAGCCATTTGTCAGCAACCTGGAAGAAGGGTGGTATTTCATTGTATCTTGTAATCGTTATTATCTTTGATCAATAATATATTCTTTTACCGGGTTGGTAAGGGACCAGGACGTATACCATAGGGGACTAGGGGTCGAACCTGGCTAAAAGTTTATTGTGTCATTTACTTTTCTGCACCTTACTTATTGTATTTCATTTAGTTACAATCAACGTGTCATTTGTGTCTGCATACGTAACAATCAGCGTGCCATTTAAGTCTGCATAAATTGAACTCAGTAAGCCATTTCTGGCAAATATTAAAATTGGTCATAGTTAGCCATATACACCTATTCACCCCCTCTAGGTGTGCATTATCAATTTGTTGAAGGAAATAATAAACCTTGACCAGGAGTGCCTTTGACATATTTAAGAATCCGTATTGCAGCATCCCAATTAGGTTTTCGAGGCTCATGCATAAACTGACTTAGTGTTCGAATTGAAAATGCTATGTAAGGCTTGTAACGGTAAGATAAATGAGTCTGCCAGTAAGTCTCCTTGATAATGCATATTTTCTTTGTGACATGAAAATACCTTCCTTGGAACGAGAGATCAATTCAACGCCCAACAAATATTTTAGGTCTCCAATATCTTTAATACAGAAGCGTTTGAGCAGAAACTTTTTAAGTTGTTCCATTTCGTGAAGATTATTTCCTGTTAGGAGTATATCATCAACATAGATAAGAATCGCTGTAAATGAAGTGCCTTGGACCTTGGTAAAAAGAGAATAATCAGCCTTAGATTGCTGATAGCCTGCTTTTTGAATGGCTGCTGAAAAAGTAGATAACCAAGTTCTTGATGATTGTCTAAGTCCATAAATAGATTTGTTGAGGCGACAAACAATATTCTCCCCCTGTTCCATATACACCGTTTCTTGTAAGTTACCGTGCAGATATGCATTTTGGACGTCTAATCGATAAATAAACCAATTTCGGGCAGCAGCAACGGTGAAAAGACAACGGACGAGGGTAGTACGTTTTGCTGTTGGAGAAAATGTTTCTTGGTAATCCACTCCTTCAATCTGATTATAGCCTTTAGCAATAAAGCGTGCTTTGTAGCGCTCAATGGTGCTGTCTAATCTATATTTTATTTTGTAAACCCACTTACAACCAATAAGTTTATGGCCAGCAGGGAGTTGAACTAAAGTCCAGGTGTTGTTTTGTTGTAAAGTTTCCAGTTCTGTATTCATGGCCTGTCTCCAAAGTAGATCATGAATAGCTTCGGAAAATGATTTTGGTTCTCTATGCACTATAATGTTAGCTAAAAAAGAACGATGTATTGGTAAAATACGAGAGTATGAAAGAAATTTAGAAAGAGGATATCGAGTACTTGGTGTAGAACTCGATGCTGATGAAGCATGATTGACCTGGGCAGACAATATATAATCTTTGTGCCATGCTTGTGGATTTTTAGTCCGAGTGAATTTTCATATTGGAAAAACTGGAGGTGTGGGTGAACTAGATATAAGCGAGGTTTGGTAATTTTGAGATGAAGAGGTAGACTCATCTGCATTAGGTGTCTCAATTTGTTCAGAGTTTTGACCTTGAGATGTATGCTCATTATGGCCAGGTTGTTCAGTTGTATTCATGAGATGAATATATAGGTTCTGTTATGGCAGATGGTATGTTTAAATTTCAACTATTTGTAATGTTATATGAAGGGTTAAGGAAACGAGAATCTGTATAAACTGGTTTAGATATAGTAGGAAAAGTGGTTTCAATAAATTTAACGTCACTACTCACAAAAACATTTTGGGTTTCTAAATCATAAAGTTTATAACCCTTTTGACCAAAAGGATACCCAACAAAAATACAACTCTTGGCACATGGGTCAAATTTTTGAGGAGGATGAACAAGTTGCATAACACAAACAACCAAATACCTTCAAATGATCTAATTAACTTTGGTGGTTTACCTTTTAGTAACTCATATGGTAATGGTAATCTATTAATAAGGTATACGGCTGTCAATACACATTCACCCCAAGAGATTAATGGTAATTTGGATTGAAAAAAGTAATGGTCGTGCAACAATAAGGATATGTCGATGCTTGCATTCTACAACCCCGTTTGTTGTGGGGTGTAAACACAAGTACACTGATATTCAATGCCATGGTGCTGGAAAAAATTTCTCATAGATAAAAATTCGGAACCATTATCCACCCTTATAGATTTAACATGTGTACGGAATTGAGTATGAGCAAAGATGACAAAGGATTGTAAAATATTTTGGGTTTCAGATTTATTTTTCATGAGATACACCCATGTACACCTTGTAAAATCATCGACAATTGTGAGAAAAAAATGAGCACCCGAATGTGTAGGAACTTTGTGCGGCCCCCAAATATCTTATGACGGATGGAAGTCGTATGTTAGTTTATCCCCAATAATATGATTTAGCCTCGCTGTTTGTTCATGTGATTCTAGTGTGTCCACCCATCATATTTTTTTGGGAGAATTATACTGTATCTCATAGTAGGATGGGGTGGAGTTGCGTTACGTATCTGGAGATTGCTAATGAAAGCTTGATGATCCGTGTAAAAATGTTCTTCAATAAATTCTTCCAGCTGACGTGTTTCTGTATTTGTTGTTGATCTCATTACTGGCCTCTATCACTTCAGTACAATGTTTGAGAAGCCCTCTTCTTAGCTGATAAGCATGAAGAGCAGTTTTTAGATACATGTTGTACATTTAATTGACTTGATAAGCTTCTTTAAAAGCAAAATGTTGTTTCTTACTAATTTTATGTTCCATATTACACTTAATTGTTACACTTGTTATAGTAGATATGCAAATTTGAAATATCCTGATCAGATGCTGGTTGTACTGAAATATATCTTGCCTGAGCTCTGATACCATGTTGAGTAACCAGTCGCTCTAAAACCTCAAGATGTTAGAGAAAGACACTTCCCATGATCATATATTGTATTCTAACAATACTTGCAATTTGTTTCCTTTCCATGTCATAATATTGCTCTTTCTTGCAGATGGCCATGGCTGAGATAACTCCTCAAATATGTATCCTTTAATTAACATTGTACATGTATTTATAAAATTATAAAAGGTGTCTATCTTATGAATATAATATCAACATTTTGGATTCAGACATTTTCTAGATAGGAACTCGGAAAAGGATGGAAATAGTACATGTTAAGTATTTTTTTTTTTTTTTTACGATTGATGTTAAATTATTGCAAGTGTAAGATACACGTATCAAATCTTGTCACCTTTCCTTGATACGGAACAAGTGATGAAAAGTGCATACAGAAGTGTGATGTTCTACATTGGACAGAAGGAACTGGAGATGCAGTTTAAGATGAACAGAATTGTGGCTCAGTGCCGACAAAAATGTGAGGCAATGCAAGAAAAATTCACAGAAAAATTGGAGCAAGTCTGCAAATGTCAAAGAAATGCCAGATGATGGAACAAGAACTAGAGAGTTTATCCAAAGACAAGCAAGAATTTCAGGAAAGGTTTTCTGACACGTCCAGGTCAGCGCTATACTGCTATTCTTTTCCGAGATGGTTAATACTTGAATTGGAATCTCAATCTTTTATTGTTCTTGGAAATTGATCACCTCTTGGCATGTGCTGTTAATTTCTACCACCACGCAAAAAAGAAAGCTTGATGAAATGTATGATCAGCTAAGATGCGAGTATGAGTCAATTAAAAGAACATCAATTCAAGTCCAGCTGACATGATGCATAATAGAGATCCTCTTAGGAAAGGTAACTACTTTTGTTCTTTTTAAATGCATATGACCTATATAGAACTTGTCCTGAGCATCTCATTTTTTTGGCTAATAATTCTCTGATTATTTTGTTCACCTGATAGAGACTCAATTAACTCACTAATTACTTGATCAAGACCACTTAAATTACTCTTATAAAAAAAAACCACTTCAATTATTTTATCTTTCAAGTTAACTTGTCGATAGGGAATACAACCTACTACCTGATACATGTATTATTGTGATACATGTATTATTGTGATATCAGAAAAGTTAAATGTCGTTAATTATTCTCATTTATTATTGTAAAATTTAATCAAATATAATTATTAGTTTAATTCTGTTCCCTTTATCTTTTATTTATTAATATGTGAATATTTTAGTTTAAATTAAAAAATGTTATTTTCATAGCATAATTTTTATTTCCATAACAGAATTTTACTGTAAACTAAATTATTATGCCATACATTTGAAAATTTTGAAAGCAATATCTGACGGTAAATTTTGCAATTTTACCATCTTCTGGGAATATTTGCAAAAATACCAAAATATTTGCAATATTTGTAAATTTTGAAAATTACCAAAAATACTACTTTTTCTAAGTTTTTTTTGCAATTTTACCATCTTCTGGAAATATTTGCAAAAATACCAAAATATTTGCAAAAATACGGTCTGCAACTACTTTCAACCATCTGCAACTGCAATCAAAATCAACCACATATGCAACCAAAAATACGGCCAACAACCAACGCAACCAGATGCAACTGAATGCAACCAGAAGCAATTTTTTAAAAACTGATTGAAAAACAGCTGAGAATTCAAAAAAAATTGTTAGTAATATGTTTGGTAAGCTTGTGGTCTTGATTAATTCGTTCCTCAGGGTTCAATAGTTAACCTTTGGGGTTCAATGGTTGGGTTTTAGAAATATTAAGAATGAGGAATAATTCCTATACGTACTTAGGGTTTAGGGTACCTTGATTTTAGGGTTGTAAAACAACCCTAAAATCAAGACGCCGAAAAAAATCGTTTTTGATTAAAAAGTTGTATATGTGGTTGATTTTGATTGCAGTTGCAGATATGGTTGAAAGTAGTTGCATACCGTATTTTTACAAATATTTTGGGTTGGGTATTTATGAAAAAAGCTCATTCAATAAATATTTTAAAAGTATAGTCTTTATAATTTAAATTAATTGAATTAAATTAAACTAGTACATAATAATATTAGTACAGAAAATAATTCACCACAAATCCATATCGAAAAACCTGGGTAAGAATAAGAAAGCACAAAAGCTCCAAACCAATTGCGATTGCAAGTTTACATTCCGGTAGCAATTAACTGAATTGCCGGTAGCCTTTGAATTCTCAGTTGTATTGTAACTGTAAGCTTTGCTCACACACTCTTCTCCACTGCATGGCTTTCCCTCAGTCACCTCCCGCTGACCACCACTCCATCTTATTCTCCGCCTATCACACCACTGTCTCTATATATACACATACACACACATGTTTATTTTATTCAATCACATCCTCACTTCATCTTCTCTCCTCATTTCTTCTTCTTCTTGTTTTTACTGTATCTCGCCTCGGAGATTGTGCGTAACTCAACGACGTCGTTACGATCTGGTGAGATTAAGTTTATCGCATACTTTACGCTTCGTAGACGTTGATTTGTAGTTGAATTTGCTGTTTGATTGTTGAATGTGAGTTTGTTTTTGGCAATGCACTTGTTTTCGAGAATTGCGAGCTAGGTTTTTGATATCGAATACTAGTGTTTGTGAGTTCTGGCGTTAGGTTTTGTAACTCATGTGTTTGCTGTGGAGAGTTTTGATGCCTGTACATAGTAGATATAGTGATATTAGTCCTGTACGTGCTGTAGAAATCACTCGATTTTCTAATGTGTTTTCAAACAGTAGTGTTTGTGAGTTCTCTTGAGGAATTGTGTTAGGTTTTGTAACTCACGTGTTTGATGTGGAGAGTTTTGATGCCTGTACATAGTCCTGTACGTGCTGTAGAAATCACTCGATTGTCGAATGTGCTTTGAAGTTGTTTTCGATAATTGTGATTCTAGGTTTTCGTATTACACAATAGCGATTGTGATTATTTGGAAGGGATTGCAGTAGTTTTTGTTGCCTGATTTGTTTGCTTTGTTGATGCCTACATTTATTAGATACTGTAATTTAAGTAAAGTTCTGTTCAAATCAGTCAATTGTCTAACGTGCTTTGAACTATTGGCTGTAGATATAATCAAATTGTGTCACAGTTTGTACAAATCGATTAATTCCTGTGTGTTTTCTTTTAACTTTGAATCGATGTCTGAATTGATTTATCATAGTGCACTTGTTTCTGGAAATTTGCGATTTACGTTTTGGCATCATACAGTAGCGTTTTGTGCTTTCTTGTAAGGATTTGTTACTAATGTGTTTACTGTACAGCTTGTTGATGCCTATTTTTACATATTACATATAATTAGATCAGTTTAGTGCTTACGAACTCTTTGTCTAATGAGCCTGTGCTTTGAGATTGTGCCTTAAGATATGACTGAACAATGTTTTTCAATAATCAGCAATTTAAATAAATTAGGTGAGTCTATGTTTACTAGCTATTTATGCTTCTCAGAGTTTAATTTTTTATTGAAATGGCGGTTTGGTTGTCTGCATGTATTTATTTAGTTTTTATCAAAGTTTTAAGATGATTCAACATGGAATTTTTTATTTTTCTTTATAGTGCTGAAGTTTGAACCTGATATATTGCTGATTAGGTTTTGGTCACGGTATTGACTGAGTTCTTTCAAAGCCTTGCTCTTAAATATTTCAAACTAGTTGTAGGCTTCAGTAGTGTCTGTGATATCTCTGAAAGAGTTGCACTATTTGTTTTTCCTGACAGATTTATGAGAAGACTGCTAATGCGATTTGTATTAGATCTAGCAGTATAAATACCTGCTTTAAATATACTCCTTTATCGTAGAGGTTGAGCTAATTACCTTTGTTTCTTGTGTAACAAAATTTGTACGTTATCATAGAGAATATATATGTATTTTTTTGTCTAATGAGATTGTATGTTACAAGAAAAGATACTTTTGCTCTTTCTCTGACGAGACTTTCCTAATTACTTCCATTTCTTGATTAACGAATTTGTTTGCGTCATGAAAACACTTTTTACTCCATCTAATGAGGTTCTGCTGATTAGTTCTGTTTATCATATAGGAATTATGTGAGGCTATCGTAGAAAATACTTTTTACTCTTCCTCTATTGAAGTTACTCTGTTTACTTATATTTCATTACAATGTGTACCACTATTTTTATAAAAATCTAACTTCAATTGAGCTATGCTTTCAGAGGTTCCATATGTCTGATAACAAGTACAAATCCAGCTCGTCGGTTCCTTCAAACCCGACAGAGAAGCTCTTACGAGATACACAGTTAAGTAAGGGCAGCAAGGCTTCGTCAAATGAAGCCAGTGATACTAAAAGTGTTTCTGAGATCTCTGAGCTACAACTGCCATCTATGGAGAGGCTTGGCCCTGGCACTTCCTGTGATGAAAAATATCTGGAAGGGTCTTTCTCTTCCCAAGCATGTAGCAATGAATTAAAAGAGCCTCAGGAAGGCGGGGCTTTTAGACCACGGATGTTGGTGGTGTCTAACAGATTACCTTTCTCTGCAGTTAGGATTGAGGGTTCCTGGTCTTTAGACATAAGCGCTGGTGGGCCAGTGACTGCTCTTCTAGGCAAGTTTTACACTGATGCTTTTCTATCCATCTTTATTTATCTGCTGTTGACATTAGGAGGATTTTTATGTATATACCAGTATCTATTTATATGTTCCCACTTCCCTGTATATAGTTTTCTTACATAGACAATTAGTATTAACCCTTTTGTACTCTTGTCTGTTATAGGCTTGAAAGAATTTGAGGTAAGATATGTGGGCTGGGCTGGTATCCATGTTTCTGATGAGGCTGAGCAGAAGTCTTTAACAGAAGTACTGACTGAGAAGGTGCATCCTTTTTATATACCGGGATTATTCTTTGCAATAATTTTTCTAAAAATGACGCACTAAGCCTTTGACATTGCGAGTTTGATATTTCCACTTTTCTGGGGATAATTCTTAAGATTCCCTCCTCTAAATTGCAGAGGTGTATACCTGTATTCATTGATGAAGTGATTTTCCGTCAGTACTATAATAGATATTGCAACAACATATTGTGGTCTCTCTTTCATTTTCTTGGAAGTTCGCAAGAAGATGGCCCTGCAACAATCATATCTTATCAGTCTCAGTTTGATGCATATAGAGAAGCAAACAAAATATTTGCTGATGTTGTAATCAAACACTACAAGGAAGGTGATGTTGTGTGCTGTCATGACTACCATCTAATGTTCCTTCCCAAATACCTAAAGGAGCACAACAGCCAAATGGAAGTTGGCTGGTTTCTTCACACACCATTTCCACCCTCTGAAGCTCACAGGACCCTTCCGTCTCGATCAGAACTGCTGCATGCACTTCTCTCAGCTGATTTACTTGGGTGAGTTACATTGAATCTGATGTTATAGAGACTTATCCTTTATGACATGACATTATATGCAAACCGGAGACTTGAATCCTAGGAGGAAACTGCTTTGAGATTGATATAATATCATATAGTTTACGTTTGTAATATGCCTCGGTCTGATAAAAGAACGTGTATCTGATTATAATAAATTTCGAGAGCGACAATGGACATAAGGTAAACCTTTTGCAGCAAATCCTTTTGTCCACGTTTCATAATTATTTTATTTTATTTTATTTTGAAATGTAGTTAGTAACAACCGTGAATTTGTTGATATATGATTTCTGATCCTACTGTGCTACATGCACAACATAAGAAGAAGATACTAACTAATCTATAAAAAATTAAATCAATCAACCCTCACTTATATCATGCTTTTGCCTCATTTTAAGTTCCTACAGTACAAGGCTTCATTTCTTTACCTTTATATGAAGAGTGAGCTTATTCACATACAATCAACCCTAACTTATATCATGCTTTTGCCTCATTTTAAGTTCCTACAGTACAAGGCTTCATTTCTTTACCTTTATATGAAGAGTGAGATTCACATACAATATATGGGTTTCTCTGCTTGAATTGGGTAGTCGTAGAGCTCTAGACCAACTCTCTTGACCAACTTTTACACATATTTACATATTGGCCATGTCATGAGACTGATTCCAAAATATGGTTCTCCAGTTTCCATACTTTTGATTACGCGAGACACTTTGTTAGTACGTGTACTCGTATTCTTGGAGTGGAGGCTTCACCAGCAGGAATAGAGTATCAAGGAAGGTTAACTCGTGTGGCTGTGGTATGTGCAAGATAAACTCACTTATTAATGCTCGCCTATTATATCATCACGTTTTGCCTTCTAGAGCACTTGTGCAGTGCTTTTCTTGCACAAATGTAGTATACCAGGGGATATATAAACTGAGGGTAAAAGGTAAGTAAATTGGGGAAAGTAGAAGACGTTGATAAAGAGACTGAGACTGAGTTGATCTTGTCCTGATTGTCTATAGTTGTTTAGTTCCTCTCTTTCTTTCTATAAGCAAAGAACATAAAAATTAACTGATACAAGAATGTCTAACTGTCTTCCGTATCATCAACCTTTTCTACTTCAATGTATTTTCTTCCTTCAAATTATTTTTTCTTTCCTTTTCTGTTCTTTCAATCACAGCGAACTTCAGTACTAATATTAATTAGCACGTCAAGTATCTGTGCAATATACTTTTAGAATTTTGAGAAGCCATCGTTGATTTTTCTTAATGATGGTTAAACAACAGTTTCCAATGGGGATAGATTCAGATCGATTCTTTCGAGCTCTTGAGACTCCTAAAGTCCGAGAGTGCATTAACGAATTCACAGAGAAATTTTCTGGGCGTAAGGTTGGTGTTGTTTTCCACTTTCTGCTGTGTTTCTCTTCCTACCTGATACTTGTCAAAACTATGTATTACTGCATCTGTTCCGCAGACAGTCTCATTTGGGACAACTTGTATGTATTACAAAGTCATGTTTGTCCCATGTCTACCCCCAGCGAATACGACTATAAAATAAGAACAGAGGGCATGACAGTAATCGTGGTATGAAAGTTGAAGACATTGTATCTTGTTGTATTTCCATTAATTGAACCTGGACGTTGTTGTGCATTCCCATGCCTTTTGAATGAGATAGTGAAGTGAAGAAGTTTGAAGTGATTTTTCAGATACCTAGGCAATTTCATCGGTTATGACTTATGACTAGTCCATCTATCTTCCGAGTTCCAACTAATAGACTTCTTGTCACATTAGAGTAAAACCTAATAAATTTAGTGGAAACCGACTGTTCTTTGATAGCAGGCCCTAGATATGGCTGTGACAGCAATTTCGCTTATAATCGTTAAATATTATAGTTATACTCAGGATTGTTCCAACCTGGGTAGTTTCTTTGACATCCTATTACATGCTCTTTGAATGTGTATGACACTAAGAAATACGTAAACTCAGAGTTCTAATAGTGCTAAGTTGTAGTTAAGCCTTGCGTAAGCCAACAGATTTAATTGATGATGAAGATATTTGAAAATATTGTTATGTGTGGTTCTAGTGATGGTGATGCAATTATGAAGAGTTAGGTCGATTTATTTATTTTGTACTTGAAAATTATTCAAAAAAGGAATAGCACGATAATACGTTTTTTAATCTCATGTTTATTCTTCCTTGATTGTTTTGGGCAGGTGATATTAGGTGTTGATCGCCTTGATATGGTTAAAGGAATTCCCCAAAAGTTACTGGCGTTTGAAAAGTTTCTCGAAGACAACAAAGATTTGCGTGATGAAGTCATATTGCTGCAGATAGCAGTGCCAAGAAGAACAGATATTCCTGAATGTATGCTTTTCGACACTATTCTTATTAATTTGCAAATTGTCATCCATGACATCTAAAAAGCTACATCTACAATAATTGTCAGGTGGATTTTTTTCTCTTCCCACACTAGGAAGATTCTATTACGTCTTTGGGATATTAAGGGATTCCATTTCAGATTTATTGAGCAATGAATCGCGACTTATATATATTTTAAAAAGTTAGTCAATTTTAAGGTTTCAGATTATGGATATGTAAACATGGACTTTAATTCTAATTGCATCTAACGTGCATGGTCAGTAAGTTCTATAAATCATATACATGATCAGCCAAAGTAAATCATTTATGCCTGAAGTATTGTACACATGCATCTAGCTTACAAGAACTCCGGTCACAGTCTGTTGCCATAACAAACTTTCTGATGTTCAGGGTAGGAAAGGGATCTTAGAATTTTTTTTCCTGTATTGTACTTTGTGAATGAACTTTAATTTGAATTTAATATCTATAATGGTTTTCTGTAATATGTTATGAAACTTGGCTGTTTACTTCTTTGATGTAGGAACATGTAGCTGTACACCTAATTGGTTCGTTCGTCAAATTTTGTTTTACGTGTTGAGTCTGAATGTACATCTTACAAAGATTGTTCTAAAAGATTTGTGAAGGAAACAACTTTAACAGGGTTTCCCAAACTATAGTTGTTGACTCTTGTCGTGCAAAACACACTAGGTATAAATATCGAAGCGGTTTTTGAGATATTAGAAGTTAAGGTGTCTCCTATTTCCATGCAGCCAGCTACTGTGGTTGTAATGAGTCCTCTGTTCTACTCTTAATATGTCCCATATAGAAAGATATTTGAGGATGTTTCACATTATTAGGAAATTCTTGTGTTTATGCTATGATGTGGTAATTGCTAAGGTAGTTTTAAATATTTTTTAATCCCTAAAAGGAGTATAGGGATAAGACTTATTTATTATCGTTGAAAGTTAAAAGTATTAAGTTATCTGCAACAATAATGCAACCATAGATGGTTATTAGACAATAATGCTTTCAGAAAATAGCAAACTATGTGGAGCAGCAAAGTGGAAGTGATAAACCTTAATGTGCACGAGGAGAAATTATTGATTACAATACAGAACAAGTAGGTGCACCAGAAACTCTTAATTCACAAAAACACTTAATAATATGTTACTGATGTTTATTGAAATTAACCAGTACACTTGGTATTATAATTGGTTCTAGATTGCAATCTCAACTTTTTGCTGGTACAAGGAGCTAGAACATCATTTTTTTTAATGTTAGATAAGGATGTTGTTTCCTGTTAGCAGAGGTTTCATTTTTAAATGGACACACTGATGCAGTTTATTAAGCACTACCTTCATAATCATCAATATATATATATAAAGGAGGATACGCGGGAGGTGAGGTGTCGTCTCTACAATCATCTCAATCTATTTTTCTAATTTTTCTAGAGCTTTACAATTTTAAATACTAATAAATCAAAAAAATATTCTTTAGCATATTAGAAGTAGAATAGGTGTTCGAATTTATAGAGGAGAAGAGTTCGAATTTATAGGGAAGACATATAAATAAAGTTTTATTTGAAGTAGAATAGGTATTCGAATTTATAAAGGAAAATAGTTCGAATTTATAGGTAAGACGTAGAATTAAAAATTCTATTTAAAGTAGAATATGTGTTCGAATTTATAGAGGAGAAGAGTTCGAATATATAAGAAATATTTGCTAAAAGTTCTATCGAAAGTAGAATAGGCGTTTGTAAGACATAATTAAAAGTTCTATTGGACGTAGAATAAGTGTTTGAATTTATAGAAGAGAAGAGTTTGAATTTATATAGACTTTGTAGGTTAGACATATAATTAAAAGTTCTATGGGAAGTAGAATATATTTTCGAATTTATAGAGTAGAAGAATTCAAATTTATAAGAAATACATATAAAAAAAAGTTATATCGGAAGTATAATAGGTGTTTGTAAGACATATATAATTAAAATCATCAATATATATATAAAGGAGGATACGCGGGAGGTGAGGTGTCGTCTCT
This sequence comes from Heracleum sosnowskyi, assembly GCA_030848705.1. NCBI lineage: Eukaryota > Viridiplantae > Streptophyta > Magnoliopsida > Apiales > Apiaceae > Heracleum > Heracleum sosnowskyi. Next base: position 48,654,377 of record CM061243.1, on the reverse strand, counting down.
ACAATCATCTCAATCTATTTTTCTAATTTTTCTAGAGCTTTACAATTTTAAATACTAATAAATCAAAAAAATATTCTTTAGCATATTAGAAGTAGAATAGGTGTTCGAATTTATAGAGGAGAAGAGTTCGAATTTATAGGGAAGACATATAAATAAAGTTTTATTTGAAGTAGAATAGGTATTCGAATTTATAAAGGAAAATAGTTCGAATTTATAGGTAAGACGTAGAATTAAAAATTCTATTTAAAGTAGAATATGTGTTCGAATTTATAGAGGAGAAGAGTTCGAATATATAAGAAATATTTGCTAAAAGTTCTATCGAAAGTAGAATAGGCGTTTGTAAGACATAATTAAAAGTTCTATTGGACGTAGAATAAGTGTTTGAATTTATAGAAGAGAAGAGTTTGAATTTATATAGACTTTGTAGGTTAGACATATAATTAAAAGTTCTATGGGAAGTAGAATATATTTTCGAATTTATAGAGTAGAAGAATTCAAATTTATAAGAAATACATATAAAAAAAAGTTATATCGGAAGTATAATAGGTGTTTGTAAGACATATATAATTAAAATCATCAATATATATATATAGAGGAGGATACGCGGGAGGTGAGGTGTCGTCTCTACAATCATCTCAATCTATTTTTCTAATTTTTCTAGAGCTTTACAATTTTAAATACTAATAAATCAAAAAAATATTCTTTAGCATATTAGAAGTAGAATAGGTGTTCGAATTTATAGAGGAGAAGAGTTCGAATTTATAGGGAAGACATATAAATAAAGTTTTATTTGAAGTAGAATAGGTATTCGAATTTATAAAGGAAAATAGTTCGAATTTATAGGTAAGAGTAAGACATAGAATTAAAAATTCTATTTAAAGTAGAATATGTGTTCGAATTTATAGAGGAGAAGAGTTCGAATATATAAGAAATATTTGCTAAAAGTTCTATCGAAAGTAGAATAGGCGTTTGTAAGACATAATTAAAAGTTCTATTGGACGTAGAATAAGTGTTTGAATTTATAGAAGATAAGAGTTTGAATTTATATAGACTTTGTAGGTTAGACATATAATTAAAAGTTCTATGGGAAGTAGAATATATTTTCGAATTTATAGAGTAGAAGAATTCAAATATATAAGAAATACATATAAAAAAAGTTATATTGGAAGTATAATAGGTGTTTGTAAGACATATATAATTAAAAATTCTATTGGAAATAAAATAGGAGTGCGAATTTATATTAGTGTTTTTTCAACGAGAGAGCGGCTCATTCGAAAGGAGTATGTTAACAAGAAAATTAATATATATGACAAGTATTCAATGTATAAAATTTGCGATTTCGATCTTAACAAGTAGGAAAACGTGTTTAACGGGAGAACGGTTTATTAAGGAGAAATGAGTGATTGTTGTAATTTTATATATAGAGTTTTTAAAAAAAAAATTTATAACGCCGTCGCGAAGCTCAACTTTGTCAATTTATAGGTTAGACATATAATTAAATGTTATATCGGTAGAATAGGTTTTCGAATTTATAGAGTAAAAGAGTTCGAATTTATAAGAAATACATATAAAAAAAAGTTCTATCAAAAGTAGAATAAGTGTTTGTAAGGCATGCATAATTAAAGTTCTATTGAAAGTAAAATAGGAGTGCGAAACTCAACTTTGTCAATTTATAGGTTAGACATATAATTAACTGTTATATCGGTAGAATAGGTTTTCAAATTTATATAGTAAAAGAGTTCGAATTTATAAGAAATACATATAAAAAAAAGTTCTATCAAAAGTAGAATAAGTGTTTGTAAGGCATGCATAATTAAAGTTCTATTGAAAGTAAAATAGGAGTGCGAATTTATATAGGTGCTTTTTCAATGAGAAGACGACTCATTAGAAAGGAGCATGTTAACATGAAAATTAATATGTAGGACAAGTATTCAATGTATAAAATTTGGGAGTTCGATCTTAACAAGGAAAATGTGTTTAACGGGAGGACGACTTATTAGGGAGAAATACGTAATTGTTATAATTTTATAGATAAAGTTTTTTTAAAAAAAAATTATAACACCGCCGCGAAGCGCGGCTTTATGAACTAGTTTATAATAAAACACAACGAGTGAGTCAAATCCTAGTGAATTTGAGTTCGTGTTACCGATATGTGCTAGCTGAAAGTGTTGTAAGTTTTTCAATTACCATACATCCCTTGCTGAGCTTAGTCCAAGCAGACTAAATAAAGTCCATTTGTGTTCAGCTCTAATCAAGTTATTCTCAGTTCAGGTGATGTGTCGATTTGATTTTCTTGTAGTAGTAGTAGTATACAGTGCTATGAGTAAAATGTCAATATCGACAAATATCACATTAAATCACAAGACTCAGTCTGCAATAACATTATGAATTCTTACCCTGGTGGGCTGGTCTCTCTTTTGTCTGCATTAGCGACATCATGCCTTTTCAATTTTAAACACATTACAGATCAAAAACTTGCAAGCAAGGTCCACACGCTTGTTGGGCGCATCAATGGTAGATTTGGAACATTGTCTAAGGTTCCACTAATTCATCTGGTGAGTCTTATCCTTCTTTAGATTCACTTGCCTAATACCTACAAAATCTTTATAGTATAAGCACACATGTACACTGTAGACGCATGTTGCATGTTAAGTATTAAATTACAGGTTATGCAAGTACCTGGTGCAGGCAAATGTGTTAAAACCTAATTTGTGAGATTAATATTGTGGGCCAAAAATAAGTTCTATGTGGAAACATATCTTGGCATAATTCATAGGTTGGCTTGTGAATATATCCAACTTACAGAGCATGACTATAGCTTTACTACAGTGCATGGATTACTTCATGTTTTTGCTCAATCAATATAACATGGTGTAGGAGATTATTGTTTGGTTAAAAGAGACAAAGCAACTGCTGTTGCTTAGATATGGATCACCCTATAGTATTCTGCTCATATAATATAAAATAAATAAAATTACTAACCGTACTTGAAGTTTGCATATAGAAAGTTTTGACATTCCCCGCCTACCTCATGCGAGGAGCTACCTGGTATAGTTTACACTCTGTAATGCCTTTTGTGATAGGGATTGATTTAATATATGTGAAGTCCTTGCACTATGTTTAATTTCGTATTTTGCATTATATCTATTTTAGCCACCTGTTTTAGGCTTCCATTAGGGTTTTTACTGTCTTTATTTATACTTAACTAGCTTTATACCCGTGCAATGCACGGGATTATTTAAAAATTATTTATATAAATATTTTAATTTTATTTATTTACTTTTTAAAATTTTTGATTGTTTCTTAAAATATCAATTTTATAAATTATAATGATAATTAAAGTACATAAAAATTGCTTAATGATTTTAAATTTTGGAATATTTCAAATTTTTGATGGCCGGATCATATTAATTTCTTTAATAGTTATATCAATTTAATTTTTGTAGTCGTTATAAATTGAACCTTGATACCTTCACTTAATAATATTATTTTTGAAATGATTTTTTATCTCTGACGATCAAACCACAATAACCCCTCTTAGGCTAGTTATACAGATCATGTTAATTTCTTTAATAGTTATATCAAATTAATGTTTGTAGTCGTTAGTAATCGAACCTTGATGTCTTCCTTTAATAATACTAATTTTGAAATGTTTTCTTTATCCCCGGCGACGATTATACCCGTGTGAAGCACAAATGATTTATTTATATATTTGACACCAGTTTATGCATTTTATGCACTTTTTAATATTAATATTTTTTTCTAATAATATATCTATGTTATTCTAATATGTAGATTTTAAAATTTTAAATTTAATATTAATAATACATATATAATTATTATATAAGGGTATTTACAATAATAATAGATGAAGTTGTTGACTTTTTATTAGTATTAATAATTATCAATTTAGTATATATTGTTATTTTTTCTAGTTTTTGAAATTTTGAAATTTTTAATATTATTGTTGTTTTGTTTTGTTATTGTATAATATAAAATCTTAATACTATACTATACATAGTTAATTTATTGAGATTTTGGCCAATATTTGTAACCTTTTTAATAGTTATAATCCATCATCTATAATTAATGCCAAGTAATAACATGATGAATTAAACTTTTTTAAAATTAATTTACATTTTTTCTTTTTTGTGTTTTGTATGTTTCTATTCCATGTACCTGTCTCACCGAATGAAATGTAGGCTACATCGTCTATTTGCTATAAATTTAACAATATTTGTGAATTTAGTGTTTTAGTCAACCAAACCACCATAACTCTCTTATGCTAATTATATATAGAATAATATAATGTTTTTCTTTAATAATACTAATTTTGAAATGTCTTTTTTACCCCTGACGACCAAACCACAATAACCTCCTTAGACTAATTATATATAGGATATAATGTTGGATGATTTGTGTTTTACACTTGATTATATTACTTTCAGTGACCTAAATAAATGGTAAAAATCTAAATTTCTCCATAGTTAAAACATTTTGGGGTAGTGATTGTTCTATGGTTCAATCACTAAAGACCTTTATCATTCTTTCCGGCTATTGTTCTTCATCATTTTTTCATTGTAATCTTTTAAATTGTACAAATAATAACGATCATTTATAGACTATGTAACATAGACTCGTCTGGGAGGGTCCAACATGGAATATTTGTCCATGTTTTGGCGCATAATAAAGAGTCTGAGGGTCTATACCTATGTCCGACTGTCGAGTGTCTGGCTCAGGTACTCAAGTTGAACTAAAGAGTCCGGGTAACACAGTTTATAAATTTCAGTACCTTATGTTTTAATTCTGGTAAACGGTTTAAATACTTTTTTCTGCATTTAGGGTTATGGGTTTCTCATGTGATTAATTATTAGCTATATATGCATATGTATTATTGACATAGTACTTCTTCCGAAATTGACATATATGAACATTCTCAAGTATCAACAGTTGTAAAGGCAAAAGGACAAAAAACAATTTAAGCAATCTGTAATCAAAATGTCCATTAGTCTGTATTATTGCTACAGGTGATGGCATGTTGGCAGTCGAAAACTCAAAATTATCCCTTTTATTGTAGTTGGATGAATGTTTTTAGTAATTTCTGGTGAATCTAAGCATCATATATGAACATTCTCAAGTATCGACAATTGTGAAGGCAGAAAGAAAAAATAAATAATCAAGCAATCTGTAATCAAAATGTCCATTAGTCCGTATTATTGCTACAGGTGATGTCATGTTGGCAGTTGAAAACTCAAAATCATCCTTTTTATGGTAGTTGGATGGATGTTTTTAGTGATTTCTGGTGAATCTAAGCAACATATCTTTTATGTTCACAGGACCAACCTCTCAAGTTTCATACATTATGTGCACTATACGCAGTCACAGGTACTAATACTTTTTCCTCCAGTATCCTATCAATTTAGTCAGCTTAGGTTGCTTCCAGCTATACACTGGAATAAGAGCCATTGGATATATATAATTGTTTAGTGTGCACATATATTTCTTTATTTGTTTAGTTTGCACATATATTTACTTTCTTGAGAACAACTTGATTTGAATAGTTTTCATTGCTTTGGCATGCTATGTTGATGACTTTTAACGCCGAGCATCCCCTTAGTGTAATGTATCTGTGCCTCAGTAATCTGTAACCCCAACTAATTCTGGACAATGCATTTACTTCACATGATTCTGATTCTGTATTAGAAGTACCTTCCTTCTACATTTTAAAGGTATCTGCTGCTGATTTGATTCTGTATATCTATCTATATGTATCTGTGCCTCAGTAATCTGTAACCCCAACTAATTTTGGACAATGCATTTACTTCACATGATTCTGATTCTGTATTAGAAGTACCTTCCTTCTACATTTTAAAGGTATCTGCTGCTGATTTGATCAACTATGGGTTCCTATTATATACACATGTATTAAGCACGAATTATCAATTAAGATATATAGAAAGGGAAAAAAATTCTACGAAGTTGAATGGTGCTCGGGTATATTATATGATATATGGTAAAGAACGATAAAGGTACCTCTATCAATTTCTCTCTTTCTCATTTCGAAAAAACAAATTAAAAAAATACAGGGGGAAATGCTGGGAAATTTAAAAAATTCTGCATAAGGAAATGGTAAATGTAACTATTAACCAAATATTCTGAAGTGTGTACACTACAGAAACAAAATAACAAGACTGGATAGATTAAAATCCAACACTTACCGAGACCTGGCAGTGGAAGGGCTTTAGAGGGGTTTCTCGTAGAACCAGACTGTAGTTATTCAGTTGAATCAACTATGTCACAAGTGAGGCTTGCTATTATTTGTCTGTACTTCATATCAATGTCCAAGCTACCAACAAGTAACCTTTTAAGCTATCAGTATTCAGTACCGTAACTTTACCTCATTTTTACTCTTTACGTGTGCGCTTGTACTAGACTGGCCATACCGCGGAAATATTTTAATTACATCAATATCCTGTTTCTGGGCAAGCTACCTGCCTAGGGTGCCAAAGGGTAACCTTCTGAGCTGTCACTGCCATATTTTTTTATTTTTGGCTATACTACTTTTTCCTGGACACAGGCTCTTAGCTTTAGGAAACAATGCACAGGTTTATAGCTATGTGCCTAGGTTACCTAAGTGTGACTTCTGAGTTGTGATCACCATATTATCCAACCCTTTTATTATTTACTCTACTCATGCGGCGTCTACTGGTGAGGACCTATGGCGGGAAATATTTACAATGGGGGTGTTACTTTATTATCCTGTTTTCAGCAAGACACTGTCCTGTCAGACATGCTAACCATCTGACCTGTCACCTCCATATCTTTTGGGGTTTCTGTATGAATACCCTTTTCACGCAAACATCAAGTGGACCTCTCTCCAATTCATTTATTCTCTTTAAAATTGGTACAAAGTGAGGAGTCAGAGGACTAAGTTTGAAGGGAGCAATTTTTCCCTGGCTTTCTATCATGAAACTGTGCATCTTAATGCTCCACGGCCTCCATACCTATAGTTCTCCAGCCCTCTCAGTGTTGTACTTCAGTAGAGAACTCTCTCATGGATCTAGTAGGAAACGTTGTCCATGCACAGCCTATTTATTGACTAAAGTTCGAATTCCTCATCGTGGTAATTTTTGTGTATAAGTGTTTTATCTGAGTCGTATTTGATCTGATTTGCAATTTTTGGTACAAGAAATGGCTATACTAGCTATGTCTTCTTTGGATCATAACTAGAAATTCTGCATCCTTAACTATAAGTACTTGAAATGTATAATATATTAAAACTATGGGAACACCTGGTCACATTACCTCGTGTATGCCATTTAAAAATGGTTTCTGCTATTACCATACGCCGTTGTCTGATTTTTAATGTGCTAAAAATCATTTGTATAGATATGGACTAAGTTCTATAACTATTATCTCTGTTGATCAGATGTTGCTCTCGTCACATCTTTGCGGGATGGAATGAATCTCGTTAGCTATGAATTTGTGGCTTGCCAAGGTTCAAAGAAAGGAGTTCTCGTTCTAAGTGAAGTAAATGTCATACCCTCTATTTGTTTTCTGTTGCTGTTTTTTTTGGGGGGGGGGGGGGGGGGGGGGGGGGGGGTGCATTTGATGACTATCTTAAACAATATTTATCTTGTATTTCATTGCTTCTCAATTTGAACCAAGTTAATATTGATTTTTCTTTGAAAATTTTTAACCAAACTTTGCTTGAGGACGTTTGTTCAAGATTTGTTGGAGAGGGATGAATTTCATGTTTATGCAAGTGCAGAAGTGGAAAAACAGGAAACTGGGAGGATAAAAACTAAATTAAACAATTAAAGAATAATATGAATATTATTATCGAAGAAAGTTGGAGAGAAATGGGGTATGAGGGGAAGAAAGGATACCAAATATAAATCCTGATTGGAGTGATTATTGTTGGTTAGTTTTGTGAATTCTCATCCTCTTGAAACACTTGCAGTTTGCTGGTGCTGCACAATCTCTGGGTGCTGGAGAAATCCTTATAAATCCTTGGGACATTGCAGAAGTTGCTTCTTCAATTGGTCGAGCTTTAAATATGAAAGATGATGAAAGAAAGAAAAGACATGAATTAAACTTCCAACAAGTCATAACCCACACTTCTCAGAAGTGGGCTGAAGCATTTGTAAGGTACTGTAGACTATTACAGTTATTAGCTGGCACCCTCATCAACTGATGAAATCCTTCACATGCCTATCCTTCTTTTCTGTAAACAACAAAGAATACTCACCTTCTACAACTGAAATATTCTGAATCTATTAACATCTTGTTATATTGCTCTTTAGTGAGGCTTCGTCCTAGCACATGTTTCAAAAATTGAAACAAGTATTAACAAGCTAGTTTCAAAAAATGTTTTCATGTGGATTACAGTTATCAACCTCTTATAAAAAGAGTTTCCAAAACTTGCTCCGAGTTATCTAAAAAATTTAATTTTCAAACTGGTGGAATGTAGGGAATTGGGTGATGCTGTGATTGGAGATCAGAAAAGGATAAAAGGAGTTCCGCCCACACTCCCAGTGACAGATGCTATAGAACACTATTTGCAGTCAAATAATAGATTACTTGTATTGGTACAATCTTATGCACCTAAACACTAGTGAATTCTACAAACTATTTTGATGTTATTACTAAGGCACATTATTTGCTGTGTGTATTTTATTTGACTACATTGTCATTATTTTATATTGTGTTAAATACTCTTGAGTTTTCTCTGCACTGCATACAGAACTGGGCTAGATTTCTCTGACTCTAAAAATGGATCGCATAGAAAATTCATGATAAGAGATAGCAAAAATATATTGATATTTAGATTTTAATCAAGGCAGGAGAGAAATTTATAGTAGTTATTGATTTCTAAGTAATTATCTGTGCAACTTCATGGTGTTATAATATGCTCTTTTCATCTATCAAGCTATCTATGTGTACAGGTATGCCTACATGCTATCTATAAAAAATTCCAGATTCAAACCCAAATATGATTATGTTGACAGTAATTAATCTTATATATATGTATATTAGCAAAAAGAAAAGTTATTCTTTTCCAGATATAGCTAGGATGCTGTTGGTTCGTAAAAATCTATTGTATCATATTACTGATCAGCAAACCTACAGGGATTCAACGCTTAACTGAACCAGTGGATACTCCTGATAGAAGAGGTGAAGATCAGATCAGAGAAGTGGAACTTAAGTTGAATCCAGACTTGAAAAGCACCCTTATGGAATTGTGCTGTGACCCAAAGACAACTATCGTTGTCCTCAGTGGTAGCAACAAATTTGTCTTAGATAATGTAATTCCTTTGTCAACATCTTATTATTTTACCCTTTTTGCCTTCTGTTACTATCATATTGATGCGAGTACATTTACAGAACTTCTGCGAGTACAAAATGTGGTTGGCGGCCGAAAATGGGAATTTTTTGCGCTCTACAACGGGAAAGTGGATGACAACGATACCAGAGAACTTAAATTTAGATTGGATTGACTGCATAAAGGTATACAAAGAGGGGTTACATCTCTTTCCAACATCAGTCTGTATCCCGTTCTTATATTTTCTTTCCAATACATCACAGCCTGTCTTCGAGTATTTCACCGAAAGAACGCCACAATCACAATTTGAAGTCAGAAATACTTCACTTGTATGGAACTACAAGTATGCAGGTATGTTATCTGGCTAACCCTTAATCCTTCAAGTTGAAATTTTGGCTTCTCTCCAAATCATCTGTACCATTTTTCAGAATCTTACTATGATTGCAGATGTTAAGTTTGGTAGAGTTCAAGCTATAGACCTGCTACAGCATCTCTGTGAAAGCCTTTCAAATGCACATGTTGATGTTATTCAAGGCAGTCGTTCGGTTGAGGTCAGAGCTGGTGGTGTTACAAAGGTGATTTGGTTTTTATGATTGTGGATTCGTGTGTTTGCATATCTGGAGTCTGATTAGCCGATAATATATATTTATATATCTATATATGATAATAGAGATATATAATATATCTCTATTAGACCATTTTGTTTCTCAAAACAGGGTGCAGGTATTCACCGGATACTTGAAGAAATTGCATACAATTCAGTTTCAACACAGATTGATTACGTCTTGTGCATAGGACACTTTCTGGGGAAGGTATGTTTCTTATTATGGGTAGCTTTAAGCATCTTATATTTATATGTTTATTTAATGGACCTTCAACATTCATTGCACAACGTTGATATGCTCTTGAGAATATTCTCATCTTACTATACGACTTCAGTGGAGTATCATATGACTATTGGCTTTTCTGTCCAGACCAACAGTTAAATTGTATTCATTTTTAAGATCTCCTATTAAAATTGTTCCTGGCTGATTGCATGTTAATCCAACTTTACTCCCAAGGCATACTGGGTACTGTCTAGTTTCATTAAGGCATGGAGAGTCTAAGATTATGAAGGTGTGAAAAGACAGTGGAAATACGGTTTTTTAATCACCACTTTTTGTTTGTAGTAAATTTAAAATTTTTGGCATTTTATGCAATAATACAGAGAGTGTCTTTATTAACATGGCCTAACATTGTGAACTGCATTCAAAAGTTACATGGCTTTATTTCTAGTTGGTTATGGTTTCAGTTATTGGCAAAGGATTTCTTGTTGATAAGTTGTACTCTCTCAGTCAAAAACATGGTTTAACCAAATTGATCTTCATTCTGGCATTAACACATATTTCCTTATATTCAGGATGAGGATCTGTATACTTACTTTGAGGCACTAAAGTTTCCTGGCGACAGAATGTCTGATCTCAAATTGCAAAACAGCGGAAGTGTCTCAAAAGCATCTCAAGTTACAAGTGAACAGCCTCTGCCAAACTCAGGGAAGAAGACATTGTGGAATGTGCTTGATCTGATGATGGAGAATTATTTTTCTTGTACAGTAGATCGAACTCAGTCCAGAGCTCGCTACTCTCTTGGATCATCGGATGATGTTGTTTCTCTTCTGAAAGCATTGGCTGCAGCGTCTTCCTCGAGCTGAGAGTTATGTCATGTCCTGGTTTCTGACTTTCTGTTTGTCCACCTTCTCCTTTCTTGATGTACTTGAGGAGTTGAGGTCGAAGAAATAGCTCAGAAAAGAACATTTCCATACTGATTCTAAAAATACCCTACTCATAAAACCTATCTAGCCAGCTTCATTAGCCCAAGGAACGCACTGAACTCTCTAAGCAGTTAAAAGTCACTCATGTAGAGTTTCATAGTTGTACAGGATGATGGTCATTGACTGCATTTTGAAATTTCCTTAACTGCTATTCCTAAAGCTCCCTTGATTGTAAGATCTGCTTTACTATCGAATACACAGAACTAATTTTCATTGGCATTTAGTAGAAGTAGAAGGAAGTAGAAGAAGCATGCCTATTGGTATTGGATGAAAGCCTTCGGCTGAATAGCTCTATTGGGTCAAAGAAATATGTAGAAATTCATTTAGCGGTAGTGCTCGAGAACAAATCGCCACTTCGTTGTCTGAAGGCATTTACAAGTTAACTCGAATTCGTAATAGTACAAATCAGAATATTAAACATATTCAAATTATTTTAAATGAAAGGGTTTATTGGGCTGTGGTCAAGAAACGTTCAAGACAAAAAACGAAAGGATCATCATGCCTGCAAAATATACATTACTCAGATAAAGTTATTCTTTTATTCCCTATATTTGTTCAATGGGAGATAATCTTGAAAATTGCTAAAGATATTGGGCCTGTTTGGCCACCCTTAAATTAGACCAACATTTTACTTAACTTATCAACTTATTCTTTGATTTCTTTATTTTTTTAATATTTTATATTTTTACCTTTGTGTTTTTAAATATTTTTTTAATTTAAAATGCAAGTGTTGAAATTATTGTATTTAATAATTATTTTTTCAAATTTAATTTAGCAAACTCTTAACTAACTTATAAGTAAATTTATCCAAACACCCGTATAACTTATAAGAATTCATCAACTTATCACTTATAAAACATTTACTCATTTTAAGGTATAAGTCAACTTTTTTGTGATACCCCAAACACGTACATTATTTGAACTGGTTAAAATTTTCTCTATAAACGTTCATGATTCAATTTTTGATCCAAAAATTGACTTTCAAGCTGACGGAAAATGTTAAAGATAATATATGATCCGGTTAAATCAATTCTCATCCTAGTAACCTAAGATTTTAGAATAACAGGTAACTTAACATACATTTTGTTAATTTTACATTTAATAAAATGTAGAATAATAATAATAATAATAATAATAAAAACGTACAAGGAAATGAAGCTTTACATACTATATACTATATAGTACACTTAAGCATAACAAGCAAATCCACTGCTGAACAACATTTTACATTAACAAAAAAATAACATAAAACCAGAGTACTTCAGAGTAAACAGCTTCCTGGTGAAGCACCACTCAGAAAGGTGACGAGAAAAGCTAGGAAAGCCTCTCAACAGATATCACCAAGATATAACAAGATCTATATTACGACAAGAAATAAAGAATAGACTAACAAACATTACGTGTAACCACGGTTTCGTATGAAATTTGTTTCAATGGTATAACTGTTGGTCCTATTACTCCAAGAAGAGGGCTCCGTCAAGGAGACCCTTTGTCCCCGTACTTGTTTCTTTTTTGTGTCGAGGGGCTTTCTAATCTATTAAACAATGCATCTCAGGAAGGAAAATTAACCGGTTGTCGTGTGAGTCCAGGTGCACCTGAAATAACTCACCTTCTTTTTGCCGACGACGGCTTTCTCTTTTTCAAAGCATCGAGTGAGGAAGCTATTAATGTCAAAAATATCCTGGAGACTTATGCAGAGATTTCAGGCCAGACTGTCAACTACCAGAAGTCAGGGGTCTTTTATAGCTCAAATGTGAGGAGGGATAAGCAATTGATTTTATCTTCGATCGTTGGAGTGCACAATGATATTTCGAACAACAACTACTTGGGGTTACCCTCGTTAGTGGGAAGATCGAAGAAAAGAGTCTTTGGTTTCTTGAAAGAGAGAATTTGTAAGCGTATAGAGGGTTGGAAAGCTAAGCCAATTTCGAAAGCAGGAAAATCGGTGTTGATAATACCCTCCCGGAAGAAATATATTTTCCCGGAAGAAGTCTCTTTTTGCCCGGAAGAAGCCTTTTTACCTACCAGGTACGACTACGTCCCGGAAGTATTCAATGGACAACTTGTCACACCCTAAGTGGACTAAGGAAAATAAGTGAAGGCAATATTATCTCTTCCGGACCAAAGACAGCCCCTTCCTCCAGCACCTTCCGCCCCTTGGGCAAAAGCTGTTCCTTTCTCCAATACTCTTACATCAACTCACACCTGTCACAAGGAAGGGAGCATCCTTCCGGACCAGAGGACAAAGGGAGGTAACACTAAACATTATAAATACTCAAGCAACCTCACATATGCACGGGTTCTAATTTTTTACATTCATTCACACACTCTCACATTTTGACAAAAGCTCTCTAAATTCAGTCACCGGCAATACACTTTCCGATATTGTTTCTTGTTATTCTCCACCACCAAGTTACTTACTCTCACGCCGGAGGTGCTTGACGGCCACCACCCCCGGTCAGGCATTGTTTTGCAGACTCCCTTCCGACAGCTACACCACATTCCCGACCAAGCATTGCCGGAAGAGGGACACGTACGGTAGAGTGGAGCAAGGAGCATTATCATTTGGCGCTAGAAGGAGGGGGTTTCTTCCTTAAGAAAAAGCCTCCACCAGTTCAACGTCACATTTCAGCAAAATTGAGGGTGGGGAAGGAGCATGTCAAAAAAAAAATTACCATCTCAAAATTTTTCTAACTCATTTTCTCACCTTCTCGTCTCATTAGAAGGTGGGGAAGGAGCATGTCAAAAAAAAAATACCATCTCAAAAATATTCTAACTCATTTTCTCACCTTCTCGTCTCGTTAGCAGGTGAGGAAGGAGCATCTGACAAAAAAAAAAAATTACCATCTCAAAATTTTTCTAACTCATTTTCTCACCTTCTCGTCTCATTAGAAGGTGGGGAAGGAGCATGTCAAAAAAAAAAATACCATCTCAAAAATATTCTAACTCATTTTCTCACCTTCTCGTCTCGCTAGCAGGTGAGGAAGGAGCATCTGACAAAAAAAAATTACCATCTCAAAATTTTTTTAACTCATTTTCTCACCTTCTCGTCTCGTTAGCAGGTGAGGAAGGAGCATCTGACAAAAAAAAAATTACCATCTCAAAATTTTTCTAACTCATTTTCTCACCTTCTCGTCTCATTAGCAGGTGAGGAAGGAGCATCTGACAAAAAAAAATTTACCATCTCAAAATTTTTCTAACTCATTTTCTCACCTTCTTCGTCTCCTTGGCGAGTGATGAAGAATCATCTTAAAACAAAATTTTATTATCTCTGAAATATTCTAACTCATTTTCTCACCTTATCGACTCATTAGCGGGTAAGGAAGGAGCATCTGAAAGAAAAAATTTATTATCTTAAAATTTTCTAACTCCTTCTCTCACCCTTGTCGCTTCCTTGGTGGGTGGGAAGGGACATCTCAAAGCAAAATATTTACTATCTCAAAAAATTTCTAACTCCTTTCTACCCTTGTCATCTCCTTGGCGGGTGAGGAAGGGTCATCTCAAAGAAAAAAAAATAACTAGCTCTAAAATTTGCTAACTCCTTTTCTCACCTTTGTTGCCTCCTTGGAAGGTATGGAGAGTCCTCTCAAAGCAAAAAAAAAAATTACTATCTCAAAAAATTGTCCAACTCCTTTTCTCACCTTTGTTACCTCATTGGCAGGTGAGGAGGAAAACATTTTCTCAGAAAAAATTAAGTGATTATATTATCTCATGAGACTCATACAGACACAAAACGGACACAAAGCGGGGAAAGTACTTCAGACACAATTGCAACACCTCAGACACAACTATATCAGACAAAATTAAGTGAATTATATTATCTTATGAGTTTCATACAGACACAAGGCAAGTAACACCATATCAGAAAAAATTAAGTGATTATATTATCTCATGAGCCTCATACAGACACAAAACGGTCACAAAGCGGGGAAAGTACTTCAGTCACAATTGCAACACCTCAGACACAACTATATCAGACAAAATTAAGTGAACTATATTATCTTATGAGTTTCATACAGACACAAGGCAAGTAACACCATCTCGGACACAAGTTACATTATATTAGACACAAGTAACATTATCTCAGGCACAATTGTATATATGGTACTATCTCATGAGTTTTATACAGACACAAGGCGGGTAAAACCGATTCGTACATAAGTGACGTCACCTCAGACACAAGTAACATCTCAACAAAAATTGAGCGTACTATATTTATAACAAGGCCTCTTTATCAATTCTCACAGGGGCGTGGGGAAAGAGAGAAGTAACATTTGGCCAAGTCTCATTTTGGTATAACAAACTCGTTACAATCCTCGTATTGCTTTGCTCGTGAGAAGTACTAGCTCCCACCATCTATCAACACACAAAAAAATTCCTTGGTAAAAATTTCAGGGGGCACAAAAAATTCCTTCCTCCCCAGACAGTAGTTTGCCCTCTTCCAACTACTTATACAAATTTCCACCAAAAATTCTTTCCTCCCCAGACAGTAGTTTGCCCTCTTCCAACTACTTATACAAATTTCCACCAAAAATTCCTTGGTAAAAATTTCAGGGGGGCACAAAAAATTCCTTCCGCCCCAGACAGAATTTTGCCCTCCTCCAACTACTTGTACAAATTTCCACCAAAAATTTCTTGGTAAAAATTTCAGGGGGCACAAAAAATTCCTTCCTCCCCAGACAGTATTTTTCCCTCCAACTACTTATACAAATTTCCACCAAAAATTCCTTGGTAAATATTTCAGGGGGCACAAAAAATTCCTTCCTCCCCGGACAGAATTTTGCCCTCCTCCAACTACTTATACAAATTTCCACCAAAAATTCCTTGGTAAAAATCTCAGGGGGCACAAAAAATTCCTTCTTCCTCACATAATACCCTCTACCTCAAAAAATTCCTTCTTCCTCACATAATACCCTCTACCTCAAAAATTCCTTCTTCCTCACATAATACCCTCTACCTCACAAAATTCCTTCTTCCTCACATAATA
The DNA here is from genome assembly GCA_030848705.1 of Heracleum sosnowskyi. Lineage (NCBI taxonomy): Eukaryota > Viridiplantae > Streptophyta > Magnoliopsida > Apiales > Apiaceae > Heracleum > Heracleum sosnowskyi. Next base: position 48,638,255 of record CM061243.1, on the reverse strand, counting down.
CCCTCCACCTCAAAAATCCTTCTTCCTCCTCTAACACCCCCCACATCACAAAATTCCTTCTTCCTCACATAATACCCTCCACCTCAAAAAAAAAAATCCTTTTTCCTCCTCTAACACCCCCCACATCACAAAATTCCTTCTTCCTCACATAATACCCTCCACCTCAAAAATCCTTCTTCCTCCTCTAACACCCCCCACATCACAAAATTCCTTCTTCCTCATATAGTACCCCCCACCTCAAAAATCCTTCTTCCTCCTCTATCACCCCACACATCACAAAATTCCTTCTTCCTCACATAATACCCTCTACCTCAAAAAATCATTCTTCCTCACATAATACCCTCTACCTCAAAAATTCCTTCCACTACTTATACAGTTTTGTACCAGAAATTCCTTGGTAAAAATTTCAGGGGGGCACCAAAAATTCCTTCTACCACTTATACAAATTTCCTCCAAACAATTCATTGGTAAACATTTCAGGGGGGCACCAAAAATTCCTTCTACCACTTATACAAATTTCCACCAAACAATTCATTGGTAAAAATTTCAGGGGGGCACCAAAAATTCCCTCTACCACTTATACAAATTTCCACCAAACAATCCCTTGGTAAAAATTTCAGGGGGCACCAAAAATTCCTTCTACCACTTATACAAATTTCCACCAAAAATTTCCTTGGTAAAAATTTCAGGGGGGCACAAAAAAAATAATAATTTATTTTCCCTCCTCCAAACATATAGAAAATTTCCATTCTGAGTTCATTGCTAGCGGGCACTACCCACCAGCAATGTCCCTGGGGCCACACGAGACAGAACAACAAAAATAGCACAAACAAGAAACAAACACATTTCATTCATTGAAAATGGTTACAGGACAAAGAAGATCAATGAAGGATAAGTCTGTCAAGACCTCAGTACAATATCAAATAAAAGTAAGAAGATTAAACTAAGTGGAAGCAGCTTCATCATCGGTCTCCTCGCGGTCTACCTCAGCCTTCAACTCCTGCAACTTCATCAACACAGCTTCACGTTTGGCCATCTCCCAATCCCTCAAGCGATCAATCTTGTTCATGTAGAAGCGGTGCAGCTGGTTTTTCTCACGGACTAGCTCCTCAATAGCATCACAAGCCCGAACAGCAAGAGGCTCATCAATCCAAATGTCATAGTGACATTCCCTAGTTGCACAACGCTCAAATCTCCGACCAGCATTGTTCCCAGCCCATATGGTCTTCATGACCACTGGCATGTCGCAGTAACAAGTAATTCTCCTACCTTCCATGAGGAAGCTTTTCAAGACCTACAAAAAGGAGAGAAGAGATAAAAGATTTCAAGAAAGCAAGACAATCAAACACTTGGATACAACACAGGTATTTATAGGTCCACGCCAGCTAGCCGTTGCAAAAGAGACGTTGAAGTCATTAATCTCAAGAATCCCACAAGTGGTATGCATTTACTCCTCCGACCCACTAAAGCAAGTCGAAGGAGTGGGGGGCAATGATAATACCCTCCCGGAAGAAATATATTTTCCCGGAAGAAGTCTCTTTTTGCCCGGAAGAAGCCTTTTTACCTACCAGGTACGACTACGTCCCGGAAGTATTCAATGGACAACTTGTCACACCCTAAGTGGACTAAGGAAAATAAGTGAAGGCAATATTATCTCTTCCGGACCAAAGACAGCCCCTTCCTCCAGCACCTTCCGCCCCTTGGGCAAAAGCTGTTCCTTTCTCCAATACTCTTACATCAACTCACACCTGTCACAAGGAAGGGAGCATCCTTCCGGACCAGGGGACAAAGGGAGGTAACACTAAACATTATAAATACTCAAGCAACCTCACATATGCACGGGTTCTAATTTTTTACATTCATTCACACACTCTCACATTTTGACAAAAGCTCTCTAAATTCAGTCACCGGCAATACACTTTCCGATATTGTTTCTTGTTATTCTCCACCACCAAGTTACTTACTCTCACGCCGGAGGTGCTTGACGGCCACCACCCCCGGTCAGGCATTGTTTTGCAGACTCCCTTCCGACAGCTACACCACATTCCCGACCAAGCATTGCCGGAAGAGGGACACGTACGGTAGAGTGGAGCAAGGAGCATTATCAGGTGTTGTTAAAAAATGTGGCTCAATCCATACCGTCGTACTGTATGTCATGCTTCTTACTGCCTAAATCAATGTCTCTAGAGTTCGAAAGAATGTTTAACAGTTTTTGGTGGAGTTCGGGTTCAGGTCAGAATAAAGGTGTAAAATGACTTTCTTGGGAAAATATGACTATGGCGAAAAGAAATGGGGGATTGGGTTTTCGAAGTTTGTATGGTTTTAACTTAGCACTTCTGGGAAAACATGTTTGGAGAAGCATACAACAACCTGACATGTTAGTCTCGAGAGTTCTTAGAGCAAGGTACTTTCCAGAAGGTCATATATTGAATGCAAGTAAAGGCAGGGGGTCAAGCTTTATTTGGACAGGAATTTGGCAAGCTAAAGAAGTGCTAAAACGAGGTTTTCGATGGGTTGTAGGTGATGGGCACAGTATTGTAGCGACACAAGATCCCTGGTTGGCCAAGAAGGAAGATTTTAGAGTAGAGTAGCTGCAGATGTATGAGGGGAGGGATGAATTGGTTTCGACACTGTTTTATCCAGGTACAAAAACCTGGGACTCTTAGAAGGTGTATGAGCTTTTTAGTGATGATGATGCTAGAGCCATTCTGGCCACTTGTGTGCCGCAACGAACAATTGTTGATAGAATGGTTTGGTCCAAGTCTACTGATGGAATATATAGTGTGAAGACGGGATATCGAATGTGGCATGATCATAATATTGGAAGCTCACTGTGTACTCAATCTGGTGGGTGGAACAGAATCTGGAGGCTGCATCTCCCTCATAAAATGAAAATCTTTATATGGTGTCTCTGTCGCAACAACATACCAGTAAGAAATTGTTTAAGGCCAAAAAGTGTGAATGTCCCGATCATATGTCCTATGTGTAATGTGGATATAGAGCATTTGATGCACATTTTTTTCGACTGTTAATTTGCTAGTAGCTGCTGGCTGTCTATGGGTTTGAAATACAACATGGATGAGGTATTCTCGGCACCAAACTGGTTGCTAACAATGCTGGAAAGGGCAAAGCAAGATGAGATAATTAAAATCTGCACAGTTCTTTGGGGGATATGGTTTTGGCGGAACAAGAAAGTTTGGGAAGATAGGGGAGTTAACCCAGCAATAGCAATGGAGAGTACCTTCAAAAATGTGAAAGAATGGAGGGATGCAAGGAGAGGTTTAGAGGAAAGGAGAGCTGCAGATAGGGGAAGTGTTAGTACGAATAGAAGGTGGAAGCCTCCAGACACGGGCAAGCTTAAATTGAAAGTGGATGATTCTTTGATTGATGGTACTGATTCATTCTCTATTGGTATGGTCTTACGTGATCATAGTGGGACTTTTCTTGAAGGCATAAATCTATCTCTCCCTTGCCATGCATCTGTTTTTGAGGCCGAATGTATTGGAGTTAGGGAAGCTCTTTCATGGGTCATGTTGTTGCAGAATAGAAGGGTGGCAGTGGACTCTGATTCCTTGCTCACTGTTCGTGCTCTTCATGGAAGAAATGATAACCTGCTGGAAGTAGGCCATGTTATTGATCAGTGTATGGAGCTGCTGCAAGTTTTACCTGACGTTACTGTTACGCATATTCGAAGGCAAGCCAAGGTAGCTCATAGTTTAGCTAGGATTCCTTGTGCGATTAATTGCCTCAATGTATTCTCGGCTCCGCCTACTCATTTGGTGGAGACTATTTTGAGCCATTGCTCTTATTAATGGAAGTTTCTTTTTGTTCAAAAAAAAAAAAAGACTAACAAACATTAGAAGGAATTTTAAATAAATTGTTGGATTATTATTGGTGTAAGATTATTCTGAATATTTTTTCATTGATTGAGTCAAACATTTAATAAATATTGTCATTTAGTTTTTAAACTTATATTAGTTAAAATTTGAACACTCATTTTATATTTTGTAGCACATTGATGATATCTTATTGACTTGAACAATTTTTTATCAAATGAAATAATTGTAAATAATTTAATTTTATCTTATAAATAATGGTAAATAATTTTATAATTGTAAATAATTGTAAATCTTATTTTATAATAATTATTGAGTACGTATCACAAATTTGAAAATAATGATCAATCAATAATTGGTTGAAAAATAGTTCTCGGATTATAATTTTATGAAAATCAATATATAATTTAAAATAAATAATTGTGATTGATTTTAAATTAAAAGAGTAGTTCATCAATTAATATTTATGAAAATCAATACATATTACATTATATAAAATTTATTTATTTTAAATTAAAATAGTAATCTATTATTAAATTTTTTGATTAAAAAATGTAATAAATGAATATATTATATTAAGTAAATATTGTACATATTCATAATTGATTTTATGCTAATTGAAAGATTGATTAGTAAATATTTATGAAAAATAGCTTATAATATATAATAATACAGTTTTTAATTATTTTAAACTAAAAGAATTATTCATTAGTAAATATTTTATTACTTAAAAGAATATAAATTTATTGATATGCTAAATCAAGTAATTATTATATTTAAGAGATATTAAAAAAATGATTCATTAGTAAATATTTTATTACTTAAAAGAATATACAATTTATGGATATGCTAAATTAAGTAATTATTATATTTAAGAGATATTATTGGTCCAAAATAATTCTGATTGACTCTAATCTATATCTATATTTATGATAATCAATCTTTAATATAAAAAATATAATCCTGATTGATTTTAAATTAAAAACGTGGTTAGTTAGTAAATATTTATTAAAATTGCTTACTAATTGATATGGGTTAAAAATAACCCTAAATACATAATTAATATTGCATTAATTAAACCTAGATGGTCCATAAATAAGGCCCATTAATAAGGCCCGAAACTCTAATTAAATATTAATTTCGTAATTAATATTTGGGCTAGAAGTACAACCTGTATTAGGAGACGTCCAATACAAGCTTGTTCTAATACAAGTGGGATTGTTTCAATACAAGTCCGTTATGTTATGGAAACAACTCCTACAAGGAAGGATCTAGAATTAATCTTTATCCACCGTCAAAGATAAGACTTATCCGTCAAGGAAGTGATGATACTTATCCACCGTCAAGGATAAGGTTTATCAGTTAAAGAAATGATAATATTTATCCACCGTCAAGGATAAGATTTATCCTTCAAGGAAATCAATACTTATCCACTAGGCTTCTAAACGCCTATATAAAGGGTCTGACCCCTCATCTCAGAACTACGTTTTGGACACAACTCCATACGTCATATACAACGTTTTAGACTTCATCCTCGAATAAGGACATACAAGTCACTACGTCCTTGGTGTGCCCCTGCCGCCATAGCCCCGAGGGCAACACCAAGAACTACGTTTTATTGGCTTGATTCTCTAAACACTAGAGATACGTAGGCATCTTGTTAGGACCGAGTTAGTGCCCGACAACAAGAAAAGCCATTAAAGCTCGAAAGCTCTTAAACCCCATCAGTAAATTTACAAGTACGTTTTTTATTCCACAACATTTGGCGCCGTCTGTGGGAAGACAACATCAACCATGGCAAACACACGAAGAATGACTCGAGATACTCAAACTTCTGAAGAGCTTCCTCTCACCTCTGAGGCAGGCGCTCAAGGAAGCCAGCCACCGCCGATCACCACCACTCAAGGACCGGAAATCCCGATTTCGGTTGAAGGGACGAATCCCCTGCAAATGGTCGTTCATGGATCTGATCCACAAGAGACCGTTCTCCAGCAACCAATCACAACCTCTCCACTGCTCATGAATGCACCAAGTGGCCTTCAACTTCATACCACAGATCTCCCCCAATACGCAACTCAAACTCTTGGGATGCCAAGCTATGGCATGCCCCCTCGACCCCCGATGGGCAGCAGTGGTCTCAATCCCACTTATCATGAAGCATATGTTCCCCCTTACATACAAGGTCTGGGACCCCTAAATCAACAAACTCAAACTCGACGGACCCCTTTGATTCAAGATTACTCGGGACCTTATACTGAGGATGAGAATTACTCAACTGGAGAAGAAAGGGATGTTGCCCCAAGGAGGAGACGTTCTTCCCAAACAAATCGGGAACAACCCCAAACTACTAAGGAAAAGATTGCGGCCCATGAGGCAGAGGCTGCAAGGCTCAAGAAAGTATTGGCAGAAGAAGAGGTCGCAAGGGCACAAACCCGAGCAACCGGAAGAGTCCCGATAATCAACTTGGACCCAACACCGAGAAGAACCAAGAGGGCTGAAGCCCCAAGGGGTGATCCTAGTGTTTTGTTGCCCCTAGGAGATCCTGATGATCCTACACCACCATTTACTCAAGACATCATGAAAGCTAACATATCCAGGAAATTTAAGATGCCAAAGATCAAAGCTTATGATGGAACGGGGGATCCCGCAAATCACGTGAGAACCTTCTCTAATGCACTGCTGTTGCAGTCAACCAATGATGCGGTCAAGTGCAGGGCGTTTCCACAAACCTTGGCAGGCATGACCCAACGTTGGTATAACCGTCTACCTCCCAATTCCATTGGGTCTTTTAAGGAACTAAGCAAAGCGTTCATCAACCAATTTGTTAGTGGAAGGGTGCATGAGAAAAGTTCTACATCACTCATGGGAATCCAGTAAGGAAAGAATGAATCTTTAAGGGATTATATCAACCGATTCACCCGGGAGGCTCTGAAAGTCCCGGACTTGGAGGACAAAGTAGCTATGATAGCCCTGCAGCAAGGAACCACTGATGATCACTTCAAAAGATCATTGGCAAAACATCCACCCGAAAGCATGCTGAAGCTCCAAGATAGAGCCGGAAAATACATCAAGGCTGAAGAAAACATGAGAAAGTATGACCCCACTGTTGGTGGCAGTGGAAATTCAAAGAAAAGAAAGGAAACTCAGGAGTACGATGTTAAGGAAAAGTTTCCAAGAACGTCAAAGGATTATGATTCTCCACCCAAGAGGAACAATTTTGGGCCAAAGTTCACGGAGTATGCAAGATTAAATACTCCCCGGAGCCAAATTCTGATGGAAATAGCAAAGGAGGAGGATCTCCGATGGCCGAAGCCACTGAGGACTGACATGTCTAAACGGAATCAAAACCAATTTTGTCGGTTCCACAAAGAAGTTGGTCACGACACGGATGATTGCAGACAACTGAAAGATGAGATTGAGTTTTTGATACGAAGATGAAAACTCAATAAATTCACTAAGGATGGAAATCAAGGGAGTCAAAGAGGAAATTATGAAAGGAAGGATTACGATAGAAGGGACAACGATCAAGATCGTAATCCCAAGCCCCGAGGGCCTGTCATCAACATGATATTTGGAGGACCAACTGCTGCTGGGTCCTCCCGAAACTCAAGGAAAGCCTACGCTCGAGAGGTAATGACTGTGGTTGGAGAAGCACCGAAACGTTCTAGAATGGAAATATTAATAGGTTTTGATGATTCTGACTTGGAGGGAGTGGAGTTTCCCCGCGATGATCCCTTAGTCATCGTACCTGTGATAGGGAATTCTGAAACAAAGAGAGTTCTAGTCGACAATGGAGCTTCAGTGGACATCTTGTTCCATGATGCTTTTATCAAGATGGGCTATACTGAATCTCAGTTGACACCCTCGAATATGCCCATATATGGATTCAATGGAGTGGAGTTGAAGGTGGAAGGCACAATCCAACTCCCTATGACAATGGGGCAAGGGTCAAATACGTCTACTCAGATGTTGAACTTCATAGTTATAAAGGCAACTTCAACCTACAACGCGATATTTGGAAGCACGGGCCTTCATGCATTTAAGCCTGTAGCCTCATCTTACCATTTGAAAATTAAGTTCCCAACAAGGAATGAGATTGGTGAAGAACGGGGAGACCAAAAGATGGCTAGAAGTTGTTACTGTTAGGCCAAATACACAATATAATCAAGTATGTATGAGAATAACGATAATTAAAAACACTGTTTATGAATCAATAAAACTGTAATCGTATTAACAGCTTCTCTCTTTATGATGTTAATGAATCACAAAGAGCTTCTAGGTTACAAGAATAATATATCAATATTCACGCGTCCCTTCTAGGGATAACCTATCTGTGTTTATATAGTACACAGCTTCATACAATCCTTATCTAATTGATATTCCTATAAGTTAGCTATACAAAACTTATCAATTAAGGATTGCTTCAGTCTTCTGTCTAATCTCCTTAGCTGTATCAATATATTCTGCTTCTTTCCATCTTCAGAATATATTGCTTCTAGAATCTTCAATTCTGCACCGACAGCTAATTCAACTTTCACCTTGTCAGACTTTAACTAAACTCTGACCGGCTTCAATTAAACTCTTCACCCTGTCAGAGTTTAACTAAACTCTGACTGGCTTCTGATAAACTCTTGTAAATACCTGTTGCTTAAACACTGATAAACAAACATTAGCAATTATATCTAACAATCTCCCCCAACTTGTTCATAATAAAATGTACAAGTTAAAACATATAATTGATGATGTCAAAACCTTTTAACAAATGCAGTGTTTAACATATAACAGAGTTTAATTTAAAACAGAGTTTAAATTTGACTTAGAATAGAAAATATTAAAAACTTACAGTCAGACTTTACTTGACTTCTTCAATATCAGGCACAGTCCTGAGATAATCAATCAGCAGTCTTCTTTCAGCATTCTCAAGCTCAGTTATCATAATCTCTTTCAGCTCCTTATACTCTGGATCTCCTTCACCAGTTTGATATATGGCAGCCCTCAGAGAATAGATACTATTCTTCTTCATGTCATTCCCTAACCGAATGTACTGAGCTTTATCTGACTCTAAGTTGAATTCTAAGACTTTTATTCCCAGTGCAGTTTTAAATCTAGCACTGTTTCTCTTCATCTCCACCAACTTTCCAGTATGATCTCTATACTTTGGAATATAAGCATTTGAGACTTCTCCTCCTCCAAGCATCACTTTTGATCTCAGCATCTTTTCTCTTAAGATTTGAGCAACATTATGGGTGTGTCTGTTCTTAACCTTTAACAGATAAAGTATATATTCAAGTTCTTCCCATGATTTGAGATTTACATCAGATTCTCCAACTCTATAAACTCTTCCATCACTCATGAAGTATAACAGAAACTGCTTCTTCAAGACTCTGTGAAAAATCAACTGAACAGATTCTAACTTATCAAGAGTTTCTTGTGTATTCCCAATACCAGATCCTGCCAGTGAAATATTGTCTTGAGATCTGTTATTTATTCTCTTCTCCCTATGTGAACCTAAACCAGACTTATCATAAGATTCTTTTCCAAGTACAGTCCTGGTTTGAGAAAAATCCACAGGTTGAAGTGTCAGAGTTTCAGAGAGTACAGGTCTTAAGAAACCTTTGAGTTGAGGAACTAGCTGAGTTTGCACAGCTTGAGCCTTGTCAGAGGCTGGCTTAACTTCAATAGTATCATCAACTTGAGCAGCGTCAGAGGTTGATTTTGGTAATCTTGTTTCAACTTGAGCAATGTCAGAGGTTGAATAAATCTTCTTAGGTAACTGTTCTTCTTCTACCAGTTTACCTTTTCCTTTGTCAGCATTTTTAATCACAGGCCTCCTTGAGTACTGTAAACTCTGATCAGAGTTTACATTCTCTTTGATAACAATTCCTTTTTCTTTCTTTCTAGGAGCCTTGATTTCCTTCTTCTTGTAGATTCCAGCTTCAAGATTTTTCTTGTGTTCTTCAGCAAGCATCTGTTCTTCAGCCTGGATATCTTCAATAGTAACTTCCTTTCCATGCTCTTTAATAAAGATCCTAGCAGCAATCTCTTCATCAGTAGATGGGTTAGCTGAAACAACTAAACTTTTGTTGAGTTTTGAAGTAGATTGACCACCAGAGTTTATTACACGTCTTTGCCTTTGAGCAGAAATCCTTCTTGCATTTCCTCTGCTTCCCCCATCAGTAGAATCATCCTTCCGTCTCAGAGTTTGAGTATCTTTGCATTTGTCTTTAGGTATACTCTCCCCCTTTTTGACATCATCAGAAATTAGTACTGATGTCAGCAATTCAAGCGCAGTAGAAATGGAATTCAATTGAGTGGACATTGCAGCCTGATTCTCCTCAACTTTTCCAAGCCTTGTCTTGATTTCCTCAGAGTCCTTGGCTTGCTGCTTGAATTGTGTAGAATAAAATGATCTGTCAAGCTTCAAAGTTGTATCCCTTAGAGAAAATTCATTCCTCAGATTTGTAAACATCTGTTGATTCTCATCAAATCTATTATTGAGAGATTTGACTTGAACAACAGTTGCTTGTAAACTTGTAAGAACATCAGGATTTGTAATCTTCTTGACAGAATCAGATAAGAAATCTGCAGCCCTTTGCGCTGGAAAGATACAATCTGCATTAGCCCATGCATTGTAGTACATAGTCTGATAATGCTCAGAAGCAGCCCTTTGAACTTCCCTTTCTTCAGTAGAATTTGCTTGAATATCAGAAATTTCCACTTGAATATCAGAGTTTGAATGATCAGGACTAGCTTCAGCATTGTCATCCTGTCTGTGAATATCTTCAAGCACATTTTCAGCAGTGATTTCATTAACTAACTGTGCAGTTGCTTCAGGTACTTGATCTGCTACAGTTTGAGGAACATCAGAGTTTACTGGAGCAGTAACCTCTGCTTCTCTCTGAACAATCTCAACAACTGATTGTTGCAAAGTTTCAAGAAGACAGTATCCTCATGATCATTGTCTGTTGCATCTACATGTACAGCAACAGCTTCTGGAACTGGATCAACTCTAATCTGATCAACTTCCTCACCTTTCTCAAAATCAAGAGAAATGATTTCTGTGTGAGAAGCAATAGGCTCTACTAATTCAGTAGTAGCTTGATCAGCTTCTAGTATAGTATCTTCATGATCAATCATCCTGCTGTCAGAGTATGCAACAGCTTCCTCAACTACATCATCAGCTTTTGATGTAGGAGCTTCTGTGTCCTCAGGTTCTTTATTCATATTGGCAATAATATCACCAAAAAGTTGATTAGCAACTAATCTTCTCTTTCTCTGATGAAGATTTTCTTCATCAGCTTCAGTTTCTGAGTCTGCAACAGAATCAGCAGCAACAGTCTTTGCCCTTTGGGCTCTCTTTTTCTTCATTCTTTTTCTCTGAGGCACAGCATCAACATTTGATACCTCAGCTTCAGGTTGTTGCAAACCAGACTTAACTGCTCGAACTTTAGATCTCTTTGACCTCTGTGGTTGAGATACAGAAGGTCCAGCTTCAGCAGTTGAGACATGTTGTTGTTGTAAGTTGTCAAGAAATTGTTGCACAGATGCAGGTAACATTAAAGGACCAACTTCTCCTTTCTTGTTGTCCTTGTTGATAAGATCAGAGAATATACGTTTGTGCAATTTAAATGAAAGAATGACATCCTCATCTAAAATCTCAACATCAGGGCAGCATAGACTAAATATTAACTGACAAAATCTAGAGAAATAAACAACATTCCTATTCTCTAGCATTTTCTCACCAATATTAGTTAAAACTAATCTAGCAACATCAAATTGACTGCCATAGAGAAGAGAATACCCGATCTGTAGACTATCAGTGGGAATTGCATCCCAGTTTGTGCACTTTTTCCCGAACGCTCTTGTAATGCAGTCGAAAAAGAAACTCCATTCCTTTCGCAAAAATGGCCTTTTGAGTTGACCTATCTTTGTCAAAGGTCCAGTGTAGCCTATCTCGTTCATCATCCTGACTAGCTCAGAGTCGCCAACAGAGATTGTGAATGCATTGAAATCTTCAAGACCCAAAGCATCACGAACAGTAGTAGGAGTAACAGCATAGTCATTGTCCTCATATTGAAAAATGATAGATGGAGATCCAGACTCTCCTCCATTATCATAAGCACCTGTCTGCCAAAAAGATTTGATTTGAGTTGCAGACAGCTTCGATGGTGCGGTGAGAGCAGTGCCAATATCAGAGTTTGACAAGAAACTCTGAATCAAATGAAACGCCTCCGGTGCGTTCTCATTTGCTACAGGAGCTGAGTAGTTATTTGGGACAAATTCTAATTCAGAAGCAATAAACGCTGTAGTTGCCATTAGTAAGAATTGAAAACAAGAAGTACTGGGTTTGAAAGTGTTTGAGTGTTTGTGTGTGAGTAAAATGTTATGAAAAGATGAAATGCGTAAAAGATTGAATCGTGTGTATGTAGTGTATTAAATAATAACTGTAAAGATTAGAAATATGTTAGTGGGACAGATGTCGAACGGTAATACGCTGACAGCTGTTTCTAACAACTTCCAATACACACGTGCAGACGTGGAGACACCTGTCATCACATATAACACTCAAAATATTCGCTTAAAAGAAAAAAAAAATCAATAATAATAAAATTATCAATTTTAATAATAAAGTACAAAGGAACTCAACAGTCAAAATAATAATGACTGTCTCGAAACTCCGCACCTTAGTATCCCAAGCGCTTCGATTCTAGTAAAAACCCTTCATTTACCCTGTTGAATGCTTTAAAAACTCAAGCATTTTAACAACAGGCTTCATATCTTAAAATTACTAAACACCAAATGACAGGAACGTTTGAGTTCATGGATGTCGAATCATTCTTGAACATGAACTGGCCTCAACAAGCAAACTACATCATCGATGAGTTTCTTGTTCTTTCTTTTCTGAATGATGAAGGTCTTATAGCAGATGATGAAATAGCAGAAGGACCAATCTCTAATCCTTATGTGCACATCATCCGTCCCGGTCCATATGATGTGCCCATCTTGGCAGACGATCATACTATGGAGATATGTATGATGCTCTTCCAGCAGAGTTTCCTGATGGGTACTGAGGAGACAATCTTCTTGGAGTCCTGCAAGCTGCAAAGCAGAAAGAGAATCCAGGAAGATGATGATGATGATGATGATTCATCTTCAGGATGTTGTCATGCAATCCCAGATGGTATAATGATCAGTTGAACAACTGGGTTGCGCTCATCAGAAGTAATAGAGCACAATAGCTTCTGGCTCTAGCTCTTCTGCTTCAGATGTAGCATTCAAGTACTTGTCCTGGTTAAATAGATCTTCTCTTTTGTAACCATAGTGATTAGTATGTACCAGAAAGATTAGCTTAACATGAGTATGAAATTGTCTGAATGTAAATTTGAATCAATTAATGAAAAATTTGTTTCTTTACATTTCAGTTATCAATATTGCATAGTAATTGGAAAGTAAAAAAAACTTTAACCAATTAACTAACATACTCAGCAGCAATACAAATCACAAACAGGACTTAATAAACATACTCTTTCTGTTCTCCGTCCAATCATACTTTTTCCGAAAAACAAATGGCTAATCTCAAAATTATTAACTGTCTGAAACAAAGAAGTTATTTTAACCATCAGAGATTAAAACAAAGTAACCTCGGCGTATTTCACACAATACATCAGTGTTTACCATTTGTCCTTCTTTGTCAATAAACTCTTTTCTCAATCTGTTCAGTTGTGAAAAATGTGTGTGTAGTAGCAGAGTTTACCGAAATCAGTATTTAGATCATCTCAAAGTGCATAAAATCCACAAACTAAAGTAGTAAAAACTGGTTGCCTGAACTCTCATGTATAACATAGACACTGATTTTTCTATCTAAACTCTGTATTACTGATATCCTTTCATTTGGATATGTCTTTTATTTTTCACCCCCCCTTTTTATTACTGATTCTAGATTTTTTTTTTTTTTTTTTTTAATTTATTTTTCCAGTAATCAGTGGTTGGCACTAGTCACCAAAAATCAAAGATTTTAGCCCTTATTTCATACAATAAGTTCCTGGATCTTCCTAGGCACAACATGATCTCAAAGGAATTTGTGCTCTATTTGGCATCTTTTGATTTGAGGGTGAATTATTTGCAATGAATAATCAGAGTTTAGACTTTTCATCAGTGATTATAGTTAACTTATGAGAGAAAATGCAAACAGCTAATACAGACTCAGTGTATAGGATCAATAAACTAAGAGATGCTATAAATATAGAGACAGTATCATGCTGTGTTAGCTTACTGCACATATTTGAGATCAGAATCTATCAACTCTTAAGGATTCACAATTACTTACTGAGAATTATGTTTCATACAAATTTCTTCATTGGTCCATATGTTTCAGACAAAATTATAATCAGAGTATAGCATTTAAACTGTAATTACCAGAGTATGACCAACAGAGTTTAACATCAGAGTTTACGTTCAGAGTATGACTGACACTTCACAGAGTTTATCATCAGAGTTTAACATGCTGATTCACATAACAGTTAACACATGTAACAAATCATGAACAAAAAAAATGAGTCTAACCCGTATCTCTAGTCAGAACCAGAGATCATTCCAAGTTCATTTACCAATCTTGTAAAAGTAGCTTCACTCAAAGGTTTGGTGAAGATATCTGCAAGTTGTTGGTCTGTAGACACAAAATGAAGCTCAATGTTTCCTTCTTCCACATGTTCTCTGATAAAATGATACCTTATGCTGATGTGCTTTGTCATGGAATGCTGTACTGGATTACCTGTCATAGCAATAGCACTTTGATTATCACAGAAAATAGGTATTCTAGAGTACCTTAATCCATAATCCAGCAATTGATTCTTCATCCATAAAATCTGTGCACAACAGCTACCAGCTGCTATATACTCTGCTTCTGCAGTGGATGTAGAAATTGATTTCTGTTTCTTACTGTACCAAGAAACCAATCTGTCACCTAAAAATTGACAGCTTCCACTTGTACTTTTTCTGTCTATCTTACAGCCTGCAAAATCTGCATCAGAGTAACCAATTAACTTAAACTCTGATTCTCTAGGATACCACAAACCCAGGGTTATGGTTCCTTTGAGATATTTGAAGATCCTTTTTACAGCTGTTAGATGAGGCTCTCTGGGATCTGCTTGAAATCTTGCACAAAGACATGTTGCATACATGATATCAGGTCTACTTGCAGTAAGATACAGTAAAGACCCTATCATTCCTCTGTAGTTAGTCATATCTACTGAGGCTCCTGTGTCTTTGTCAAGCTTCGTTGTTGTAGCCATGGGAGTTGTAGCAGATGAACTATCAAGCATACCAAATTTCTTGAGAAGATTTCTGGTATACTTTGCTTGATTGATAAAAATCCCATCATCTGTTTGCTTGACCTGTAAGCCTAGAAAATAACTAAGCTCTCCCATCATGCTCATTTGGTACCTGGATTGCATAAGCTTTGCAAACTTCTTACAAAGTTTGTCATTAGTAGATCCAAAAATAATATCATCTACATAAATTTGAACTAAAAGCAAATCATCACCAGAATTGAAATAAAACAAGGTTTTATCAATTGTACCTCTTGTGAACCCACTTTCTAAAAGAAACTGAGCAAGAGTTTCATACCATGCTCTTGGTGCTTGCTTTAGTCCATATAATGCCTTGTCAAGCCTGTAGACATAATCTGGATGCTTGGAATCTACAAATCCTGGTGGTTGTTCAACAAACACTTCTTCTTCAAGCTTCCCATTGAGAAAAGCACTTTTTACATCCATCTGAAAGACTTTAAACTTCTTGTGTGCAGCATAGGCCAGAAAAATTCTTATGGCCTCCAATCTTGCAACTGGAGCAAAGGTTTCATCATAGTCAATTCCTTCCTGTTGTGAATAACCTTTAGCCACAAGTCTAGCCTTGTTTCTTGTAATCACACCTTCACTGTCAGTCTTGTTTCTGAAAACCCACTTTGTACCTACAATTGATCTATTCTTTGGTCTAGGTACAAGTGTCCAGACTTCATTTCTTTCAAATTCATTTAACTCTTCTTGCATTGCTGTAATCCAATTAGCATCTTGAAGAGCTTCCTCCACTTTCTTTGGTTCTGTTTGAGACAAGAAAGCATGATACAGACACTCATTGTTTGTTGCACTTCTAGTTCTCACACTAGCATCAGGATCTCCAATTATGAGATCAGGTGTGTGTGCCTGTGTCCACTTTCTTGCTGTTGGTAAGTGGTTTCTTGCATCATTATTGAATCCTCCCCCTTGATCCATGCTCTCCTGATTCATACGTTGACTATCTGCAGTATCTGAGGCTCCCCCTGAGTTGGATGGCTCAGTGTTTGAGCTGTCAGAGTTTGAATCAGTTTCCTCAACTGACTCACTTGCTGTGTCTTGTTGAGCTTCTTCACGCTCCCCCTCAACTGGTTCTCTATTTTGTTCAATTTGAGAATTTCCAGTTTCTCCAGTATTTACCAGTAGAGGTTCAGAGTATGCTTCGTCAGAGTTTGTCAAACCTGCTTCGTCAGAGTTTACATCATCAGAGAATAGATCTTCATTTTCAAAACGTAGTTGATCATATCCATCCTTGTCTTCAAGTCCAATTATTTTCTTGTCATCAAATGACACATGTATGGATTCCATGATTACCTTAGTTCTCAGATTGTAAACTCTGAATGCTTTTGTTGACAATGGATAGCCAACAAAGATTCCTTCATCAGCTTTTAACTCGAACTTTGTCAACTGTTCAGGATGAGTCTCCAACACAAAGCATTTGCATCCAAATATATGAAAATATTTCAAATTTGGCTTCTTGTTTTTCACCATCTCATATGGTGTTTTTCCATGCTTGTTGATCAGAGTTGCATTTTGAGTAAAACAAGCAGTTTGAACAGCTTCTGCCCAGAAATAAGTTGGTAATTTTGCTTCATCAAGCATAGTTCTGGCAGCTTCAATTAAGGTTCTGTTCTTTCTTTCAACTACACCATTTTGCTGTGGAGTTCCAGGTGCAGAAAATTCTTGTTTGACTCCTCTTTCCTTGCAGAAAGCTTCCATTATTGAGTTTCTGAATTCAGTTCCATTATCACTCCTTATTATTTTTACTTTGTGCTGTGATCCTTTGTCCAGTAGATTTACATGATCCATCAGAATTTGAGCAGTTTCATCCTTCTTTGATAAGAAATACACCCATGTATATCTAGTATATTCATCAACAATTACTAGAGCATATTTCTTTCTGCCCATTGACATCACATTCACTGGTCCAAAGAGATCAACATGTAGAAGATGATAAGGTTCCACTACTGAAGATTCAGATTTGCTCTTGAAAGATGACTTCCTTTGCTTGGCCTTTTGACAAGAATCACATAGACCATCTAGATTAAGTACTGATTTTGGAAGTCCTCTTACAAGATCCTTTCTAATAAGTTCATTAATGTTGTTCAAATTGAGATGAGAGAGCTTCTTGTGCCAATTCCAACTCTCTTCATTTGACATCTTTGCAGTCAGACACACTGTACTTCCATCAGAGTTTGTTACCAAACTTGCTTCATAAATATTGTTGCGTCTGTGTCCAACTAGAACAACTTTTCCAGTAGATTTACTGATAACTTCACAGTATTCACTATGAAAATCTACATGGTTTCCTCTGTCACAGATTTGACTCACAGACAACAGATTATGCTTGAGTCCTGAGACTAGAGCTACATTTGTGATGATGACACTTCCAAGATTGATATTGCCATATCCCAAAGTGTGTCCTATGTTGCCATCTCCATAGGAAACTTTTGGGCCAGCTTTCTCCTCAAAGTCTGATAGCAGGGCTTTGTTTCCAGTCATATGTCCTGAGCATCCACTGTCCAAGATAATTGTGCTCTCTTTTATACCCTGCAATCACAAACAAACACTAAGTGTTAGTTTTAAGGATCCAGACTTGCTTGGATCCTTTGTCCTTCTTAACAGTGTTAGCTTTTGCAGCGGAATCAGCATTATCAGAGGTTAAACTAACATTGTCAGTTTTTACACTAGCAGAGTTTGCTCTAACCCATTTTAGGTTGGGTTTTAGCTCATAATAGTTATGATAAATTGCATGATAACTCTTACATGTGTAAATAGAATGCCAAGTGCTCCCACAATGTTTGCATAAAGTCTGTGGTTTTACTCTAACATAATCATTCTTTACTTCTGATGTAGAAGGTAAAGTATTAATATGTTTGTTCTTAGTGCAAAATCTAGCAAGATGATTAGAACTACCACAACTGTAACATGTTTTTCTTGAGGCACTAGCATTAGGCATATGATTATTTCTATTATTTATGCCTACTTTTCCATTCCTATTTCTCTTGGAACCTTTAGGTTTCATGGCAGACTTTACCTCTTTAAGCTTATGATTGAACTGTTTTCCTGTCATCAAGCCAACATTAACCTGTTTTTCACAAGTTTTTACTGGTTTTCTAACAGCTTCTATTTCCATAAGTTTTTCTGTTATAATATTTTCCTGTTTGTCACAAGATTCATCTGATTCCATATCAGCTTCCCTTATTACAACAGATTTTAACTTATTGGCTTCTGGAACAAATTTCACAGGTTTAAGTTGTGGTTTTACCTTAACCTTATCTTTAAACCTAAGTTCATCATTTTCACAATAACCTAAACCTACAGAATCAGTCTGAAACACTTGATGAGTGTCTCTTCCAGAATCTGTCCAAGTCTTGATTATTTTCCTTTCCTTCTCTAAATCAGATTCTAGTTGCTTATATCTTTTTAGCAACTCCTGTTCTACATAAACAGCATCATCTCTTTCTTTTTGAATCTGCTTCATATTCTCAAGTTCTCTTTCAAGAAACTTGTTTCTTTCTTTAAGACTAAGATTCTCAGATTTGATCCTCTCATTCTCTAAAGTCTGATCCCTATAACTAACATGTATGTTCTTAAGATAAATTCTTAATTCAGAAATATTATCAGTATCATAAGCATAAGTAGTTAGAGGTACCTTATTTTCTGATGACTCAACTTCATCTTTGACAGTTGCCATGAGTGCATAATTCACTCCATCATCAGAATCTGAAGTATCTGCCCAGTCTTTGCCTTTAGAGATGAGTGCTTTTTCAGTTCTTCCTTTCTTGCACTCTGGAGCATAGTGACCCATCTCTTTGCACTTGTAGCACTGGATCTCAGATTTGTCCTTCTTTCCAGACTTGGTATCCCTTCCATCAGACTTTCTGAAATTCTTCTTCTCAGAATTTGAATCTCTCCTTGAGAATCTCTTACCCTTCTTGAAGTTCTTGAATCCCATCTTCTTAAATGTCTTAACCATCAAGGCAGCCATTTGCATCATCTCCTCTTCATCATCCTCAGAATCAGAAGCTTCATAAGAGTTTGAATCATCATCAGAGTTTGATGACTCACTCTCAGATTTTATGACTAAAGCCTTTCCCTTGGCTTTCTTCCTTGATGATTCCTTCTTAATGGGCTTCTCCTCAACTTTGAGAGCAATAGATTTTGTCTTCTTGCTGGATCTCCTGTTTCTTTGTTCTATCTCAAGTTCATGAGTCTTTAACAATCCATAGATCTCATCAAGATCTGTATCAGCAAGATCATAATTATCTCTGATTGTTGTTGCCTTTAAATCCCACTTTTCAGGTAGAGATAAAAGAAACTTGAGATTTGACTCTTCAAGTTCATATTCTTTATCAACCAGAGACAGATCGTTCAACAGTTTGCAAAATCTGTCATAAGTCTCAGTCAAGGTTTCATTAGTTCTTGAATCAAAGTGCTCATACTCCTGTGTGAGTATTGTCTTTCTATTCTTCTTAATAGCACCTGTTCCTTGGCATCTGACTTCTAGAGCATCCCATATTTCTTTGGCAGTCTTGCAGCCAATTACTCTGTTAGACATAACGTTATCTAACGCACTGTGGAGAAGATGTCTAACCTTTGCATCCTTTGCAATTGATGAGATGTCCTCAGGAGTCAAATCTTTCTTTTCCTTTGGAACAGTCTTTTGTTCTTGTCCATCAACAACAGGGGCTAGTTTGGTTGGATTATGAGGACCATCATAAATTCTGTCAAGATATTCTGGATCTGTAGCCTCCAGAAACATGGTCATCTTCACCTTCCAAATCGGATATTCTACAGGCCTGAGAATCGGAACCCTGATTGTTTCATATCGACTCACAGAATTAGGCTTAACCTGTTCAGCCTTGGGAGCAGCTTGATTTTCTTCAGACATGATTATTACTGTGTTTGAATCGTAAAACTGTATATATTAAACAGCCTTGGCTCTGATACCAATTGTTAGGCCAAATACACAATATAATCAAGTATGTATGAGAATAACGATAATTAAAAACACTGTTTATGAATCAATAAAACTGTAATCGTATTAACAGCTTCTCTCTTTATGATGTTAATGAATCACAAAGAGCTTCTAGGTTACAAGAATAATATATCAATATTCACGCGTCCCTTCTAGGGATAACCTATCTGTGTTTATATAGTACACAGCTTCATACAATCCTTATCTAATTGATATTCCTATAAGTTAGCTATACAAAACTTATCAATTAAGGATTGCTTCAGTCTTCTGTCTAATCTCCTTAGCTGTATCAATATATTCTGCTTCTTTCCATCTTCAGAATATATTGCTTCTAGAATCTTCAATTCTGCACCGACAGCTAATTCAACTTTCACCTTGTCAGACTTTAACTAAACTCTGACCGGCTTCAATTAAACTCTTCACCCTGTCAGAGTTTAACTAAACTCTGACTGGCTTCTGATAAACTCTTGTAAATACCTGTTGCTTAAACACTGATAAACAAACATTAGCAATTATATCTAACAGTTACGTAGCCGCGTTAAGGCCTGATGGAATCGGGGGGGGGGGGGGGGGCAGGTTCTCCCCATTGAAGACATGAATACTAGAGATAATGAGGACAGAAGAGGGAAACTAGCTGAGGATTTAATCCCAATTCCCTTAGTTCCTGGTGAACCGGAGAAGGTGACTTACGTTGGAGCACTATTTCCTGAACCATTGAAAAACAAGCTCATATCTTTTCTTCAAGAAAACAATGATGTTTTTGCTTTGACAGCGGATGACATGCCAGGGATTGATCCCCAGTTGATAACCCACAAATTGAATGTGGATCCTGAAAGAAAGACGGTGAAACATAAAAAGAGAAATTTTGCTCCAGAGAGGCAAGAGGCCATCAAACAGGAAGTAGATAAGCTTCTGGAGGCCGGGTTCATTGAAGAAATTCAATTTCCAGAATGGTTGGCTAACCCAGTGATGGTCAAAAAGGCCAATGGAAAATGGAGGATGTGTGTGGACTTCACTGATTTGAACGATGCATGTCCTAAAGATTGTTTTCACTTACCAAGGATTGATGCCCTAATAGATGCCACAGCTGGGCACGAGATGCTGAGTTTTATGGATGGCTTCAGTGGATACAACCAAATCAAAATACACAAAGATGACATCTCCAAGGTATCATTCATCACTGACTTTGGTGTTTTCTGTTATCTAGTCATGGCATTTGGACTTAAGAATGCAGGGGCAATATACCAAAGGTTGGTGAACAAAATTTTTGAACACCTGATTGGAAAAACTATGGAGGTCTATGTGGATGACATGTTGGTTAAAAGCCTCGATAAGGCCAATCATATAAACCATCTACGGGAAGCATTTGAAGTGCTGAGGCATCACAAGATGATGTTGAATCCAGCTAAGTGTGCCTTTGGTGTAGGCTCGGGAAAGTTTTTAGGCCTGATGGTTTCCAAGAGAGGAATCGAGGCTAACCCCGACAAAATTAAAGCAATTCTAGACATGGAACCACCACGGACTGTCAAGGATGTCCAAAAACTAACGGGAAGAGTGGCAGCATTGGGAAGATTCATCTCCAAGTCAGGAGAGAAGTGCTTACCTTTCTCCAAAGCACTCAAGAACGTGAAAAACTTTGAGTGGACAACTGAAAGCCAAGAGGCCTTGAAGAAGAGGCACCACTGTTGGCAAAACCAAAAGCAGGAAAAATTCTCTATCTATACTTGGCAGTTTCTAACACAGCCCTTGGAGCTGTTTTGGTAAAAGAAGAGTTGAAGGTTCAGAAGCTCATTTATTACGTGAGCAAGATTCTACATGGGGCAGAAATAAACTACTCTACGACAGAGAAGTTTGCCTTAGCCCTGATTATGGCCTCAAGAAAGCTACGCCCATACTTCCAGGCACACAAGATAGAGGTCTTGACCAATCAGCCTCTAAGAAACATCTTGCATAGCCCCCAAGTTAGTGGAAGGTTGATCAAATGTGCTATTGAATTGGGAGAATTTGACATCAAGTATAAGCATCGAACGGCCATAAAAGCTCAAGCACTCGCTGACTTCATGGTTGAATACACTATTGACAACCAGGAAGTCGGGGGGCAGGAAGTAATAGTGGAAGACAAGAAAGATGAAGACATGGTGTCCAAAGAATGTTGGGTGCTCTATTTTGATGGAACATCAAAAACAAAATCAAGTGGAGCAGGTTTTGTGCTACAAAGTCCCGATGGATTTCTCATTGAGTATGCACTAAAGTTGAACTTTCTGACAACAAACAATGAAGCCCTGATAGCCGGCTTAGGTTTGGCTGGGGCCTTGAGAGTTAATACTCTCAAAGTCTGTGGAGACTCGAGATTGGTAGTCTCACAAGTAAATGGAGAATTTGAGGCTAAGGATGAAACCATGGTCAAATATCTAAAGCTTGTGAAAGCCATCATGACCCAGTTTGATGAATGTTATATGGAACACATCCCTGGAGAAGAAAACATGAAGGCCGATGCCTTGTCTAAATTTGCTTCTTCTAAGATAGAGAACTAAGCCGGAAGTGTATACTTCCAAGTCTTGAAGACCCCGAGCATCAATGGAAAACTAATAGCACCTATTGACATAGGTGGCTGTTGAATAGACCCCATTAAGGCTCATCTTAAAACCGGTTGGTTACCAAATAATGCCTTAGAGGCACGAAAGTTGATAGTGAGAGCATTGAGGTACGCCTTGATCGAAGCGATCTTATACACGAAGTCTTTTGTCATTCCTTACTTGAAGTGTCTACGACCCCAGGAGGCGGAGTTAGCCTTGAAAGAAGTTCATGAGGGAATTTGTGGGCAGCACTTGGGGGGCAAGACCCTTGCTCATAAAATCACCCGTCTGGACTTCTACTGGCCAGATATGCTTACTAATGCGAAAGATTATGTGAAGAAGTGCGAACGGTGTCAAAAGCATGCACCTATGGTTAGGCAACCGCCCGAGATGTTAATATCAGTTAACTAACCAATCCCATTTGCCATGTGGGGCATGGACATATTTGTAGGGGTGAGCATAAAAATCCGAAAACCGGATTATCCTAATTTCCGATCCGGTATCCGATTTTAAAAATCCGGAAATTTAGATATCCGATCCGAAAAAACCGGACCGGATATCCGATCCGGATTTTTTTTATAAATTCGGATTCGGATCCGGATCACAACTTTATATAAAACCGGATATCCGAATCCGATCCGGTTTTCAATATATATTAAAAAATAATATATTTATATATGTATAATAAATAATATTAAAGACAAATAATTAACATATGATATATTAGATTAAGTAATAAATTATTACTAATAAATTACTAAGTTTGTGTGCATTGATCGAGTTTATAAACATTCTAGGTGTCAAATCGAAATAATACACATCAAATTGTATATTTGAGTGCGCATTTATAAACACTATACCATATATTTGTACGTGAAAAACCTCGTAATCTTAGTTAATAAAATTTTAGAACGAAGTTAATGAAAAAGTGTTCTCGTTTAATATTATTATTTTATTTAATAAAATAAACTCGAGAGTGAATGTGCTATTAATATCTCTAAAAAAGTACGTAGAAGTATATATTAAACAAATGAATGATAATTTGATGGGTTAAATTTAAATTAGAAAAAAATAAATTTATAAATGTTAATATATGAGATTTTGATGTCTATAAAATGCTATTTATCAATTTAAAATTTGTAAAGTTAACGATAACCTATCAAAATATAATAAAATTTATTATATTTTACAACTTAAAATATATTTTAATTAATTAATTCGGATCTGGATTATCCGATTTCAGATCCGGTTTAAACGGATATCCGAATTCCGGATATCCGGTTAAACTGGATCCGGAACCGGAATAGGTTTTTCACAATCCGAAAAACCGGATATCCGATCCGATTTTTATAAACCGGACCGGATATCCGATTTTGCTCACCCCTACATATTTGGGCCATTTCCAGTGGCAAGTGCACAAAGGAAGTTCTTGATATTGCCAATTGACTACTTCACTAAGTGGATTGAGGCTAAACCTCTAGCCAAGATAACCACCAAACAAGTATTGCAATTTCTATGAGAAAATGTAATGTGTCGATATGGAATCCCACGAATCCTGGTCACGGACAATGGGAAGCAGATTGATAATGAAGATTTCAAGAAGTATTGTGAGGAGAACAACATTGAGTTGGGATTCACATCAGTTGTTCATCCTCAAGCAAACGTACAAGCTGAGCTGGCCAACCGAATCATCCTAGATGGACTCAAGAAGAGAGTTGAACGCTCAAGGAACACTTGGGTGGACGAGTTGCTCCCTATACTTTGGGCATATCGTACCACTTGCAAGGTTACTACTGAAGCAACTTCATTCCTATTAGCCTATGGGGCAGAAGCCGTGGTTCCAGTGGAGATTACTCATACCTCCCCAAGAGTAGGGGCCTTTGAGCCTGAATCGAACGAAGAAGGTATGAGGTTGGCTCTTGATCTAATTGATGAAGTCAAAGATGAGGCAAATGCCAAGATCGTGGAACATCAGAAGCGATACAACCTGAGAGTTAAAAAAAGGTTCTTTCGTCAAGGAGACTTGGTTCTCAGAAAGATTGAAGCATCCAGGGTTGGACAGAAAGGAAAATTAGCCCCTAATTAGGAAGGGCCCTACAAAGTTGTTAGGTCCTGATAAGTTTGTAGAAGGGGGGTTGAATACAAACTATACCATTTTATCGAAATTTGTCCTTTTAATATTAAAAAATTTAGAACAAATTTATGCGGAATAAAAACTGAAACAATATTCAAGTTAAATAGAAACTCTATTAAACTTGAGGGGTGTTACAATTTTGATCACTGATTACAAAGAACTTAATAAAACAAATCTAGAATAAATTCGACATGAATTTATCTATTTTTGTAATAAAAAGGATCGAATACTAAAAAGTAGTTCGATATAAAATCTAGGGATTATGATCCGCTAGAAACCTAAAGCAGTACAAGTGAAATGATCCTTATGAATTTAATGATAAGAACTTTGTCAAGAATTAAATCACTGAAGAAAATTAATTGCTTTGCTGTTGAGAATTGAAGAAGACAGTTGAATGTAATGTTAATGTCTCTGTGTCTTTTCTTTCTGTTGAGTTGTGTTTTTTTTTTTACAACTGAAGTCTTTTGTCTTGTATTTAAACCAAGTGCTTTTCTTTTAATCCCACGTGCAAGTCTTGACAGAATAGAATGCCTTTGGAAGACTAGAAAGAAAACAATCCTTTTACACTTGGAAGACTTTCGGGAAGACAGGAATTGAATAGGGAAGACAATCGGTAAGACTTACATTTACTCTAGGAAGACAATCGGGAAGACTCACTTGTGAGTCTTCCTAGTTAAATAAACTGAGTCTTCCTAGTTTAAATCTAAGTCTTCCTAGTTCATATTTATTCTAATTTAAATAATTAACTAAATAAATTATGTATTAATTTAATTCTTTGCAGAATTAAATTAATAAATAATATACTTAATAATATTAATTATTTATAAGAGAATAAATAGAATTAGTTGCCTTCACAATTAATTCCAGAATCACTTAAAACTTAGATAAATAACAAACACAATAGTACGTTGACACTCGATGTACTGTCTGGTTCATGAGTGACTAACGACAATGTCTGTTCTTTATCTATTTAACTTTAAGCAGTGATTCACTTCCTTCTCATTCAAGAACTCCATAATCAGTATCTTTTTCTGTCACCACTTGAAATCTCTGTCACTGTAATAAATCCACTGAGCTTGAATACTTCATTGAGGCTTGATCAATAAATTGAGCTTCTTTCAATGTAGAATCACTTCAAGTCTGTAGATGACTTTAATCTTCATTCTTTGACAGATATAACCTCCTGAGATTCCTGTGATAATTGATTTTTATTATTTACTTATTACATCTTAATTAAAGTTGAGTAGAATCCTCGGTGTTTACAAATAGGACTAGACATATGCCTTTCAATCTCCCCCTATTTGTTTGTTAGACAATAACAACCAAATACTCTAGAGGATAACTCAACTAAAACAAGAAAAGATAAGACTTTTAAGAGCCAAGCAAATAATAAAAAGTTCTGGATTAAATATAACAAATTTCAGATTCAAACAATAAAGATAAATACAAGATAGATGTTCCTCTAGCCTGAACAAATGATAAATTTCCCTATCTTGATTTACCTAGCTCTAAAGATATAACATTTACAAATTGAGCTAACTACATCATGCCTTTAGTCTCTAATTTCACCTTCTTCAGCTTCTGCCAAGGTGACTAGAAGATCTTTGTCAAGGACACGATCACTTTCAGAAATCACACCACTTGGCATTACTGGTTGATTGGTGATCTTCTTCAATCTGTTCTTCATCTGAGCATACCTTGGTACTTTCTCCGTGTAGTAGTCTGAAATCATATCAGCAACTTCAGACTTTTCTACAGTAGCAAACCCAGATGTTCTCAGAAGATTCTCCAACTTCACCAGTTGCATTGCAGTCTGTAGCTTCAAAGAATCAGGATCCAGCCTTACAGTCTCCAAAGTTGTACCTCTATAGATTTTGACTTCATAAGGAAAATGTACAACTTGAGGGCTGGCCTTCATAGCAGAATCTCTCAGCCGGTCATACAGAAGCTCGTTCAAGCAAGAAGATCTCTTTACCTTACTCATAAGAATCCACAATTCAGAGAGAGATCTTCTTTGTAGGAGGTCAAGAGAAATGGTGAATGACCCTTCAAGAGCACTTGAGACATAAATGAACAGTTATTGCCTCACTTGATCAAATGCAGACGTAATCCTTAGGATATCTTCCTTCAATGCCTTCATATATAATGAGTTGTCTGGATTAACAGTTCTGATCTTCTCAAGCAGCTTCAGAAAAGTAGCATCATTGTTTGTGCCTCTCTGAGGGATATCAAACATCTCCCTTGCTTTATCCCACTTGCTTCCTTGCTTCATCCTCACATCCAATCTCCTTTCTTTGACATGAATACTATGAAGACGTTGTTTGTCTTCATGTTCAGCCTTTTGAATTTTTAGCTTCTGAGATATGATGTCGGAGACCTTGGCATTCTCATCCTCCTTTCTCCTTAGCTCTGCTTGCTGTTTCTTCAACTCCTTTTGAAACAAAGGGTCAGGTGTATATAATTCAGCTTCATCTTCCCAATCATCAAAATTGGCTGCCTCCTCAACCTCCTCCTCACCAAAAGTTTCTTCAGGTATGGTCTTCTCCAGATCACCAGATGTGTCAAAGTGGAAGTCATCCTGTTCACCGTGGTAGTAGTAGGCATCATCAAAAGCAGACTCCATTGATTGTTTACCTTTCCCCTTATCCTTTCCAGAAGCTCCTCCAGCTTCTCTGTTTCGTCCTTCTTTCTCCTTCTCCCCCTTAGTTGAGGAATTCTCTACAGTTTGAGCTTTGGAAGCCCTAGGATTCACCTCAGATGTTCTCCTTATCTCTCCTCTTTCTCTCCCATCTCCTCCTTCATCAGCATCATCATCCTCATCATCATCTCCCTCAAAGAATGTTCTTTGCTCTACAGTAGGTTGATGTGATTCCTTGATCATGTAGTATAGGTGCTTCATCCCTTCATTAAGATGCTCCATTCCTCCTTCAATCTTAGACATCCTTTCTTCATTAAACCTCTGGTTTTCATCAGATGTTTGCAGAATAAAGTCCACCTTGGTAGAAATAGAAGCAATCTCCTTAACACTCTCCGATATCTGAGCATTTGACGTTGTAAGATCAGAGATGTCTGAAGCCACTAGTACTTGAGATTGTTGGATTGAATTCAGCTTCGGGAGTAGATTATTCTTCAATCCTTCCAGGTCATCTTTCACAGTACCCAGCTGATTTGATACAGAGGTGGTAGATTGTGCAACCACTTGTGCTTTCAGAAGATTGTTCTCAGCCTGGGTTTCTTGTAACTTCCTTTGGAGATCAGCTAGCTGGTTCAATAACAAAGCAGTGTTTGTGTCAGTGTGTGCACTCACCTCAATTGCTCTCAGTGGTGTTTCACTCAACTCACGTGCTTGTGTTTCACTCGGTGTTTGATTCATATCTCTCACCACTAACTGTCTGTCAAGATTCTCAGTAGATGTACCTGCAGGAAAAATCACCCTAGCCCCTTCAAGAGAGGTCAGTGGTGGTGCAATGGGAGTTCACAATTCCCGATCCCTGAATGAGTCTGTCAAAATATTTGACATTGTATACTGAATTTCTTCAGGGACAGACTCATCAAGTTGCCTTTCACTTTCTCCAGTAAAAACTGCGAGTGAAAAATCCCTTAGGGGAGCCAGAGATGTTCCCTCTGGGAGGGGAGAAAATGATTCTATTTGAGTTGGCGAAGAATCAGATTTTCCCTCAGATGCCTGTGAAGGCACTTCTACCGTAACTATGGTAGGCACTGTTTCAAAGTCAAAAGTAAAGTGCTCTCCTGGCATGGTGTCCTGAGTGTCATCTATATGGATATCTTCTCCCATTGTGAGTAATGGGAGTGTGCTTGACTCAGTACAAGATACCATGGCCCTATGGCGAATTTCAATAGATCCACCCTGTTGAGAGGATGTCTCCAAAGACTGTGTAGTGGCCATATCAATGTCCATATCCTTTTGAGAGGATACAGATGGGCTTACAGTTGTCTCCCTATAGGTTTTTCTTTTCTTTAAGGGTGGAGACAGAGCTGTGGGAACACTCATTTCAGCTACATTACTAACTCTTTTTGAACTGGATTGAATATTAGGCTCAGGTTGTGTATCTGAAGTGTTTGACTCTCTGTATGGCTCTATGACCTGGGTCAGAGAATGTGGTTCTACAATCTCTGGGTCACCCCTAACAACCACTTGGGTTTCAATTGAAGTACCAGAAGAAGAACCAGAGTTAGGAATAACTACCTGCAGTGGAACTGGATGTGGTTGAGGAACTTGTTCACCAAAGATAGGAAGATTAATGAATCGACTCATCAATGGTGAAACAAGAACAGGTATGGTGGTAAATTTGGATGAGACATCAAGTCTGGTGTAGAATTTGGTGTCTGTGGTTGGAGAGGTTTCAAATCTAGCTTCTCGAAACAGTTCTACCTGCTCAGCAGTGAGAAGATGATTAATGATAAGAGTTAGAAAGCGAGGGTACCAACACCTTACTTTCACACCATTATCAGAATCTCTCCTAGAGTGAGCAAGCCTGTTGAGCAATAGGTTCCACACAATCTCAGCAAAGTTCAATCTACGACCAAATACTATAGCATAGGCAATGTACTGATTAAGACTGGTAATGCAATGAAAGTTTGTTTTTGTGCAGTTACCAAAAACCCTAGCTATAGTATCAAAGAACAGATCCCATTCCCTTACAACAAAACTCTTGGACAATTTAACCATTTGAAAGGGACCCTGATAATGAATATTCACAAAGAACTGTGATAACTCATCATCAGTGGGTAAGGGATCAAACCTGTCCTTTGGAAAATGCAACACATCACAAAATAACTCAAAAGTAACTGTATATTGCTGGTTTAAAATATTGAAAGTAAAAGATTTTGAATCTTCAGCAATAACAACACTTGAACACAAAAACCATAATGGATCAATCTTAAGAAGTGCATTGGCACAAATAGCATGACTGACACAAGTCTCGCTATTTAAAAATTGAATCCACGGTCTAAAACGTTCCACCTTGCATTTTAACGGATCAAAATACCCAACATAATTATTTAAAACAAGTTCAAAATTAGGATCCATTTTTATAAAACACAAAATTTAATTAACTTAAAATAAAATTAAAATTTTAGGGATTTTTAGAATTAATAAAAATTACTTAAAATCCAGAAAATTTAACTTTTATCAAAATTAACCAAATTTTAACTTAAAATCCTAAATATTCGAACTTAACACTTTGAAAAAGAGAAATGAATGGGCAATTGAATCTCAAACACACACACAGTAAACACACACAGATTTACTCTCACAGAAACACAAGATGACTAACACAGGTAATCACTTAGCAAGATAAGAACAATCAAGTCGAATTGATTTTAAAAAAAAATGAAAAATTTAGCAGCACTTCGACTTAACAGATTGATTTTAAGAGAATGAAGTAAATACTTGAGCAATATTGAGACAAGATCAATGGTTTCTGCAGAATTGATAGAATTCGAAAGGGGAGAGTTTGAAAAACTGATAAGGCAAAAAAAAAACTAAATGGAAAATGCGTATGTATGCAGTGTATGTATATATATATATATATATAGAATAATAAAACAAATTAAAACTGAAAAGAAAGGAATACTTACCGTTTGTACTGGGAAGACAATCGGGAAGACTTAGGATAGTCTTCCCGGTAGTCTTCCTAGTACAAACTAGAAAGTCTTCCGGAATAAAATAAAAGAAAAAAACAGAAAATAAAACAACTATTTTTAAGTCTTCCCGGTAGTCTTCCTAGTTCAAAAACTGGGAAGACTTAGGAAAAGACTTAAAAATAATTAAAAATAAAACAGAAAATGCAAAACAAAATAGAAAAAATTCTTAGTTTTCCCGGTAGTCTTCCTAGTATAAAACTGGGAAGACTTAGGAAAAATTCAGAATTAATTAAAGTATTTACAGAAAAATGCAGAATTAATATAAAAATGCATGAAAAATACTTAAAAATCTAGAAAAATTCACAGAAAATTCCATAAATCCTAGAAAAATATGCAGAATATTATAGAAATGCATAAAATTAATATAAACTTGCAGAAAAATTCAAACAACAATATTTACAATCTGAAAAATACCTAAATAATTCTAAATAAATATATTTTCAATAAAAATACATTTCTCTACTTAAAAAATATGAGAAAAATATTTTTAAAGAAAATAAAATATTTAGAGCTATTTAAAAACACAAGCATGTACTATTAAATGAGAATTGACAGTGAATATCATTTAAATGACAAGAGAAAATGAATTTTTTAAAGAACAAACATGACAGAGATATTGTTAATCACTAAGACTGTTTAACATACCCAATTTACCAACTAACTTGATAAATGTGGATTCGTCAACAGATTTAGTGAATATATCTGCAGTCTGTTCTTCTGTGGGTACAAAATGTAACTCCACAGTTCCATTCATGACATGCTCTCTGATAAAATGATACCTGATATCAATGTGCTTCGTTCTCGAGTGCTGCACAGGGTTGTTGGAGATTGCTATGACACTTGTATTATCACAAAATATGGGAATTTTGTCTAATGCAAAGCCATAGTCCTTTAATTGATTCCGTATCTATAAGATCTGAGCACAACAGCTTCCAGCAGCAATATATTCAGCTTCTGCTGTTGAATTGGAAACTGTTTGCTGTTTCTTGCTATACCAGGAAATCAACCTACCTCCTAGGAATTGACAACTCCCAGAGGTGCTCTTTCTATCCACAACACTACCTGCATAATCAGAATCTGTATATCCAACAAGATTAAAACCAGAATCTTTAGGGTACCAGATACCTAGATTAGGTGTACCCTTAAGATATCTCAAGATTCTTTTCACAGCAACGAGATGTACATCTCTAGGGTCCGCTTGGAACCTTGCACACAAGCATGTAGCATACATAATATCTGGTCTACTAGCAGTAAGATAGAGTAAGGAGCCAATCATACCTCTGTAGCTTGTAACATCTACCTTGATAGACTTGTCAGAAGCTCCAAGTTTGATTGCTGTTGAAGATGGAGTCCTTGCTGATGCTGAATCCTCCATGTGATACTTCTTGAGGAGTTCTTTGAGATACTTGGATTGACAAATAAATATACCATTTGACCTTTGACTTACTTGTAATCCAAGAAAGAACTTCAGCTCACCCATCATACTCATTTCAAACTTACTCTGCATAAGCTCAGCAAATCTCTTACAGAGATTATCATTAGTAGACCCAAATATGATGTCATCCACATAGACTTGGACTAATATCATATCATTTTTGTGTTTCTTTGAAAAAAGAGTTTTGTCTATGATACCTCTAACAAAACCATTTTCTAAAAGAAAACCAGAGAGAGTGTCATACCATTTTCTTGGGGCTTGTTTGAGACCATAGATAGCCTTGAAGAGAAAGTACACAAAGTCCAGCAGCTCCTGATTTTCAAAGCCAGGGGGCTGTTCCACATACACTTCTTCATCAAGTTCACCATCCAGGAATGCACTCTTAACATCCATTTGATAGACTTTAAAATTGGAGTAAGCAGCAAATGCTAAGAACATCCTGATGGCCTCAAGTCTAGCCACTGGTGCATAGGTTTCATCATAATCAATGCCTTCAGCTTGTGAATACCCTTATGCAACCAGTCTTGCCTTGTTCCTTGTAACAATGCCATCCTCATCTAGCTTGTTTCTGTATACCCATCTTGTACCAACTACTTTCTTGTTCTTTGGCCTGGGTACCAGCTTCCAGACTTGCTGTTGTTCAAATTGATTGAGTTCATCTTGCATAGCAATCACCCAATCTGGATCAGTCAGTGCTTCCTCAGTTTTCTTTGGCTCCATTTTAGATAGAAATGCTGAGAAAAGACATTCATTCTGAGAAGCACTTCTAGTTTTAACTCCAACATCTGGATCACCAATGATCAGCTCAAAAGGATGAGCTCTATTCCAAACAGTCTGTCTTGGAAGATTTGATCTTGATGATTCACCTTGAAATTCACTTTGATGTTGTGAGTGACTAGTTGATCCTTCATTTGCTCCCCCTGAGTTGTTGCTTGATTGCCTTGATGATTCTTCTCCAGTGTTGGTGGTATCTCCATTGTTACCAGTGTTTCCACCACCATCACCATGATCATTATCATCATTGTTATTATCATCACTAGCAATAACTTTAGGTGGGGCTTCATCATCTGATTCTGAGTCTGGCAAGTTATCAAACTTCAGCTTTTCAGATGAGTCTTCTTTTTGGATACTGGGGAACTTAGTGTCATCAAAAGTAACATTGACACTTTCCTTTACTGTGTGATTGCCAATCACATAGACCCTGTAAGATCTTCTGGAATAACCAACAAAAATAGCTTCTTGTGCCTTTGCATCAAACTTGCCACGTTTAACATTGTCATCTAAAAGCACAAAGCATTTTGCTCCAAATACATGAAAGTACTTGACAGTTGGTTTCTTGTTGTTCATGATCTCATACAGAGTCTTCATTAAGTCCTTGTTGATTAAAGTTCGATTCTGAGTATAACAAGCTGTATTCGCTGCTTCAGCCCAAAAGTACGTTGGAAGTTGGACTCACTTAGCATAGTCCTAGCTGCTTCAATCAATGTACGATTCTTTCTTTCCACTACTCCATTTTGTTGAGGAGTTCTAGGGGCAGAATACTGTCTTGTTATTCCTTTATCAGCACAAAAGTCATTTAGAATGGCATTCTTGAATTCAGTACCATTATCTGACCTTATGGCTCTAACAGGGAATCTAGAATCCAGCTCAATCAACTTTATGTGGCCAATAACCAGGAATGGGGTCTCATCCTTGGAATGTAGGAATAAAACCCATGTATATTTTGAATAGTCATCAACAATCACAAGTGCATATAGTTTCTTTGACATGGACATCACATTAACTGGACCAAACAAATCCATGTGCAGTAGCTGAAGAGGTTCAGTTATTGATGATGTATCAGTGCCCTTGTGAGAAGCTTTCTTTGACTTTCCTTTCTGGCATGCCTCACACAGTCCTTCCTGTGTAAATTCCATCTGAGGCAAACCTCTAACTAATTCCCTCTTGACTAAAGAGTTCATAGTTTTGAAGTTAAGGTGAGACATCTTCTTGTGCCATAGCCAACTATCATCTGATGAAGCTTTAGCATAAAAACAATTAACTTCATCTTTGAATCCCGAGTTCAGATCAGCTATGAACAAGTCACCTTTCCTTACTCCTTGAAGAGCAGGCTTTCCATTCTTCTTGTGAAGGATCTGACACTTCTCTCTTTCAAAGGAAACAACATATCCTCTGTCACAGAACTGACTGATGCTGAGAAGATTGAACGTCAGACCTTCCACAAATGAAACATCTTCAATGATAACATTTCCGTACTTCAAACAGCCATATCCTTTCGTAATACCCTTGCTGTTATCTCCAAAGGTTACTACTGGGCCAGCTTTCTCAACCAAATCTGATAGCAGGGCTCTATCTCCGGTCATATGCCTTGAACAGCCACTGTCAAGAACCCATATAACACGGCTTACCTGTTTAACTCCCTGCAATACCAGATTGATTAGTCCTTCCTCGGAACCCACAATTGATTGGGTCCGGCATACTTAAAGAATTGGCCTTTGTCAGGCAAAACAACATTTTTAACTAAAACTACTTCAACCTCTTTCACATAAGAGCGTTTCCATTTATAGCCAGCCTTAACACATTTCTGAGTAGGCTTAGGGATAAATGAATCCACTCTAGTCTGAGGAGGACTAGTAGTCTTTTCTTTAACATGCTTCTTATTATTAACATGTTGACGTGGAGCAGTCTTATCACTAGATACATGCTTTTTATTAGAGAAAGCATACATAACATTAAAAGCACAAGACATGCAATTACTCACACCACATGCTTTATGAGAAGAATTAACAGCATGCATGTTAGTTCTACAGTTGTTTTGATCCAACTTATGGATATCTGATTTAGTCTTTTTAGTTGTAGCAACTTTGACTGGAATATCAGATATACACTTTTTGGATTGTTCAACTTCCAAAGCAATATCTTCTTCACGAATCTCCTCTGCAATGATGATAGAGTCTTCATTCAGAGGTTCTGCTTCGGACTCCTTACAGAAGGGTGTTTCAATACCCTTAAGCACATATGGAACAACCTTTCCTTCAGATTTGAATCTACAAGGGGAATTAATTCCAAGCAATCCAATGGCCTCATTATAACCATAACCTATACTGACATGATTACCAATAGCTTGTTTATTGAGAATCTCTTTAGCCGTCTTACAAGAGCTGAAATAGGCATTAGCTTTAGTCTTCAACTCACTAATCTCTTTCTTAAGAATGGTTTGCAATTGAATATAACATTTAACCCTATTCTCAAGAAAAGCTATTTTCTCAACAAGTTCATCCTGATTAACATGCACTAGTTTTAATTCTTTTATCTCATTTTCAAGATTTGTGTTTAAAAGAATTATTCTATCATTTTCAGTGCGAGCACATTCTAAGGTGCCACCAAGATGATGAATCATTTCAGTATCAGTAAACATTACCTCTGACATGTGTGCAGATGAAGTGCTTGCCTCTTTAGCCACTAAAGCAAGGTTCCCAATCTCACCTGCTTCTTCATCACTGTCAGTGTCATCCCAACTCTTTCCTTCAGCAACATAAGCTTTCCCAATCTTGTTCTTCTTGCTAGAATTAATAATATTAATTATTTATAAGAGAATAAATAGAATTAGTTGCCTTCACAATTAATTCCAGAATCACTTAAAACTTAGATAAATAACAAACACAATAGTACGTTGACACTCGATGTACTGTCTGGTTCATGAGTGACTAACGACAATGTCTGTTCTTTATCTATTTAACTTTAAGCAGTGATTCACTTCCTTCTCATTCAAGAACTCCATAATCAGTATCTTTTTCTGTCACCACTTGAAATCTCTGTCACTGTAATAAATCCACTGAGCTTGAATACTTCATTGAGGCTTGATCAATAAATTGAGCTTCTTTCAATGTAGAATCACTTCAAGTCTGTAGATGACTTTAATCTTCATTCTTTGACAGATATAACCTCCTGAGATTCCTGTGACAATTGATTTTTATTATTTACTTATTACATCTTAATTAAAGTTGAGTAGAATCCTCGGTGTTTACAAATAGGACTAGACATATGCCTTTCAAAAGTCAATAATGTGTTTGGATGAGGCTCGTATAAGCTAGAAACCCTCGAAGGGCATGAGGTGCCAAGGACATGGCATGCCTCAAACTTAAAAGTTTATTATGTTTAGTGCATCCTAAAAGGATCCGCTAGTAGGACAAGTAGAAATAAGGTTCGATGAAATCATGAGCTTTTCCTAGAAAGCAGATGAAGGGTTGAACCCATTTTGATTGGTAGAAACATCCTCAAAGCTTTGCCAAGACAAACTACAAATGAATGCAAAGGAAAGCATACAAAATATGCATGTCAACTGCACAAATAGAGTTGAATACAACGAACCCCGAAGGGTGAATGTTGCTAATAAACATACAAAAGAAAGCCAAAGATGCCTATTGTTAATTAGCGAAAATTTCAAGCTCAGGGGAAGTTTGATACGATAGACTTGAGAATGAATCACTACGAGTGCAGGCATCAGTAAGAACTCGTAAGGGTGAAGGGTTGAAACCCCAGAAACCTAAGACATTCAGTCCAAACCCCATCATTCGATATGCTCAATGAAAGGCTTGAAGCCAAAACAAGACGATATAAGACATAAAAGGCTTATGCAAATGTCAAGCTAGCCTCGAATAAGGCAAAATCGTCGTAAATGTGTAGGTCGATCCACACTTTACACCAAGACGATACTCGTGAAACACTAGTGTATATTAAAATTTTTAAAAAGGGTAGTAAGTCTCAGGTAAGGGATAAAAAGACCCCAAGTCTCGAAAAAGACCGGTATAACTTCTTTGAAATCCTAGTGCATTATCATAGAAGTTGGGGGGGCAAATGATATGTGTTAAAAATAACCCTAAAGACATAATTAATATTGCATTAATTAAACCTAGATGGTCCATAAATAAGGCCCATTAATAAGGCCCGAAACTCTAATTAAATATTAATTTCGTAATTAATATTTGGGCTAGAAGTACAACCTGTATTAGGAGACGTCCAATACAAGCTTGTTCTAATACAAGTGGGATTGTTTCAATACAAGTCTGTTATGATATGGAAACAACTCCTACAAGGAAGGATCTAGAATTAATCTTTATCCACCGTCAAAGATAAGACTTATCCGTCAAGGAAGTGATGATACTTATCCACCGTCAAGGATAAGGTTTATCATTTAAAGAAATGATAATATTTATCCACCGTCAAGGATAAGATTTATCCTTCAAGGAAATCAATACTTATCCACTAGGCTTCTAAACGCCTATATAAAGGGTCTGACCCCTCATCTCAGAACTACGTTTTGGACACAGCTCCATACGTCATATACAACGTTTTAGACTTCATCCTCGAATTAGGACATACAAGTCACTACGTCCTTGGTGTGCCCCTGCCGCCATAGCCCCGAGGGCAACACCAAGAACTACGTTTTATTGGCTTGATTCTCTAAACACTAGAGATACGTAGACATCTTGTTAGGACCGAGTTAGTCCCCGAGAACAAGAGCAGCCATTAAAACTCGAAAGCTCTTAAACCCCAACAGTAAATTTACAAGTACGTTTTTTATTCCACAACACTAATATATAATTATATAATCGAGATTGATTTTTATTTGAAATCGTAATTTGTTTTAAACATATGGATATGTTAAATTAATTAATGTATTTAAATTAGATATACTAAATACCCATGGTTAGTTGTAATATCCCTGATTTTTCTTATAATTTGAATAAATTTTAATTTTCTAGAAATTAGAATTAAAAGTGGATTAAAATTTAAGATAATTATATAATTTGACTTTAGAATACAATTGGATTAACGGGCCGTACTAATTTAATTTTGTTGGGTTTTAGTTTAAAATTTTAGTTGGCCCAATTTTATTAAAATGGACCTATACATATCTAGATACAATCGTGTTAAAAAAAAGAGAGCTAGAGAGAGAGACGCCGAAAGAGAGAGAGGAGGAGGAGAAGAAGAAGAGTACGACAAGAGATCTCATAACAAGTTTTAAAAAAATGTAACGATTCTTGTATTCTCTGTATATTCTTGTGTATGATATTATGTGTAAATCAAATTTTCTTAATTATTTGTATATGTGATAATGTTTTGGTATATAATATGATATATATCCATGAGTTCTTTGTTTTGTCCATTGTGTTCGTATGACTACTCCGATTTTGTATGTATACTATATATAAAGTCTGAATTCTCGTAAACATCGTATCTGACTCGTTATTTCTCAGAATTTTATGATATTAGACTCTCTGAAAACGTATTTGAATTATCTACGACTTTGATTCTTTGTGTTTTGCGAAATTCAGTCTGCAAACGTGAGTTTTTCTAGGATTTATTGACCAGCCAGTATGTTTTTGAAGCTGAGATGTCTAACTTTGAAAATTCATAGTAAATTAAGTTTTTAACCAAAAATTATGAGTAATATCATTCTGGAAAGTTCTTTTCGAGCTCTACGTGTTTATTTGCATTCTTTAATAAAATTCTGTCATTTGGAAGTCTTAATCAGCAGAATACTAGGAAAGTCAGGGTCTGATTTTATTTTGCGGTACACATTTGTTTGAATTCTGAATTCATTACTTGTTTGTTTTAATCCAGCCTTTCTATTCTGGAAAGGTCTCGGAATTGCCTATGTTTTTCGTGTTTTGTACATTTTTAGATAAAGCCATTTTCATAGAGTAATTTGTCAATTTATAGAACTGATAATAACTAATTTTGGTAATAATGATCTATTTTGTAAGATGTTTTGGTGTCTGATTTTTGAAATTTCATTGAGTAAGTTATATGTAAGTGTCGCATGGGTTCTATTAAGGTGGTGTGAACATTATTTGAATTTTATTGGTTTAATAAAATTATAGGATTTGCTCACATTGATTTCGGTATTTGATCGATTTTGAGATAAGTACTATTTGACTTACTTTTATTTTCGGAAAAGATATTTTAATTCCGCAATTTTCAGATTTTGTATAAAATATAAGAAATATTGTTTCGAAATGTATAAGAAATAAGATACGAGAATCTTCGAATCCCTCAGTCTCTACGTTATCAAACCCGTTCGTAATTTACGCTATAGTTCCGGAACTAGTCTTAGATACCCTTAGTAGGTGCACAAGTGTGCAACTTTAGATGCCTATTAAGGGTGCGTAATTATTGAACTTTAGATGCCGGTCACTGGCAAAATGTGGCATATAATAATAAGAATAAGATCCCGGCTACTGGGAAAGTGTGGCCGTAGAGCAAGACTGTGGTATTTATAAGAATTTTGAATCTGTTTTATGTTCTGTTTTAAATTCTATTTCTGTTCTGAATTTTAAAATATAAACTGCATATTTTCATATTTTCTGATTGATTAACTGCATGACTCAGGTATTATAATAAAAAAGATTGTTTAGGCTCCGTTTGGCATTGCTGTTGCAAACAGCAACAAAAGCTTTTTTCTGAAAAGCAGCTAAAAAAATGTTTGGTAAAATTTAAAAGCTGCTTTTCTGAAAAGCGCTTTTGGCTAAAAAGCTACTTTTAGAGAAAGCAGGTCCCCCATGCTTTTGAAAAAAGCTACTTTTCAGCTTTTGCGGGAAGCAGCTACTGGTTTCAACATCCAAACTCACCAAAAACATTAATTTTTTATATTATACACCAAAACATGCACATATAAAAAATATTACCAAACAGTTATCTGATTTTCACAACATCACTTATTTTAACAGCACTTTTTTCAATAGCACATCAATTTTTAACAGCAATCCCAAACAGAGCCTTAGTATATAAGAATATAATAGACAAATTTGTGTTCAATTAAGTTTGATAATATTATAAATTATATATTTTAATAAAGGATTGATAATTTAACAGTATTTTGTACCAAATTTAGTTCACACATTTGATTTCGCCACTAAAATTCTATATCACTTGTAATTCGATGTTGGTTTTTTTTACGAATGGTATTATGATTTTTCATATGCTTATTTTGCAATTACGGGAGATTGAACTATTTTAAATGAGTGTGACTTATTTTGCAACTGTCGTGTAACTTTATAAAAACAAAATAGTATTTAACCTGTTTGAAGTAGTTAGTAAAACTATTTGGTACAATATTTCTATAACATTTGTTTGATATATAGCTTATTGTTTAAGATATACTAAATTTATAAAAAAAAAATTATTTGATATGGTACAAAATATTCTCGTCGGCTATTGTAAAGTGACGCAAATCAAATCATATTTTGCTAACTTCAAAAAATAAACCTATTAGCCTTATTATTACATCTTCTGTATCCAAACTTCTTATTTGGTTGATATTCATTGTTCACTCACCATATCCATTATTTTTTATCATCATTTATTTGGTCTATAATTACTTTTGATCTCCCTGAACTGTTTACTATATAAGCAAATAAATGTAATGAACCAAATAGCGAACCTGGATACGAAATATGCAATAAGGCCAATAGTTTGTTTTTTCAATTTAGCAAAATAAGATTTGATATGCAGATCAAATCATATTTTGCTAACTTCGAAAAACAAACCTATTGCCTTATTATTACATCTTCCGTATCTAAATTCCTTATTTGATTGATATTCATTGTCCACTCGCCATATTCATTATTTTTTATCATCATTTATTTTGTCTATAATTACTTTTGATCTCCCTAAACCGTCTGCTATATAAGCAAATAAATGTAATGAACCAAATAGCGAACTTAGATACGAAATAAGCAATAAGGCCAATAGTTTTTTTTTTAATTTAGCAAAATAAGATTTCATATTCATCACTTTGCAATAGTGAATGAAGCTCTAAATTAGTTGATAATCTCTTTCAATTAACAATTATCAATCATCATTGTCACAATTTATTTAATGTTTAAAAGTTTTAGTATTTTCTATAAAAAATAATATCTAATCATAAATTGTTAATATTAAATATTGAAGTAATAATAAATATCAATGATATGCAATAATGAGTTGGACACAATTAATATACACATATTAAAGTAGATGAGTATTAATTGTAATTAATAAATGTATAATTAAAATATAATTTAGAAGGGTATTTTGGTAATTTAACTTGAATAAATTGACTCATTGAACCCCCTAGTTACTCTATTATATATATAATAGATATATATTGATTGTATACAGAATTTGTAATCTAATAGTATATATAATATGAGCAAATATATACTTATTGCAAATAAACATGATTTATAATATAAAAATATTAATATAATTCTTTTTCCAATGGACCAATTTCAATTTATAACATTTTGTATATCTATTTTGCATGAATTTTTCTCTAATATGGTCAAATATATGATTTTAAGGCACTTGTGAAAATAGATTATCTACCTTACCAAGTAGATTACAAGAACAGACCAAAATAGAATATAACATATTGAGTATTTGCACATATTAATAAAGAGTTTTATGATATAACCAAAATTGATGTCTAACATAGTGGTTAGAAGTGTCCTCTCTAATTTAGAGGTCAAGGGTTCGACTCCCATTAGAAACAATTTTTTTATCATTAATATAATAAGTAGGGGTAATTTGGTAATTTCACACTGATTAAATTGTCTCAAACAACCCCCTAGTTGCTCTATTATATATATAAAAGATAAAAGATTAGCTTAAAATCTATGTAATACATGGTTAAATTTAATAGTTAATTTAATTATTTAATTAGCATAATTACTTTTTTTATAAATATATTAATTATTGAATGAATAAATTAAAGAACGATTAACTGAAATACCAACGAAACTTTCTTTCACAAGAGTTATTTTTAAATATTTTATTAATTAAATTAAATTTTATTTTATTTTTAGTTTTGTTAATTATGTAGAATACAGTGTATCTATTATATATTAAAGAAAAAAAATTGAATAATACTACATTTTGACTAAATTTTATCTTTACTTATATTTTTAAAACTAATATTATATATTTTAATTTTAATATGTTGTCTTATTTGCTTGTATTTTTTGATAATTTATGTATTCATTTTATATATTAAATTATTAAAAAAAATTATAAAAAATATTTATTTGACTAGTCATGATTCATTTTATTTTATTGTGAAAGCTATTATTACTCAAAGCAATGCCTTAGCCTTCTGACCTTTTAGACTCCCACATGAGGAACAAAAAGCACGTGTATTTGATATTATATATATTTTCTATGCACGAGTAATATTCTTGTCTTTTTGAAACATTAAACTTGATGTGTATCCTTTTTTAAAATTAAAACCATTTTTTTGTATTAAGTATAATTTTCTGTTAAAATAGTACAATTTAGAAATTCAGAAAGTCTGCTTTCTTTCTTCTTATCTTCCAGATTGCCGGTTACTTTCAAAAAAACAAATGTTCGAAATTGCGGGTTACAGTTATGAGGTTGTTTTTTTGGATAAACAAGTCAAACAACTTATTATTTAGTTGTTATTTTCTTTATTCTAAAGCACTTGGCTAGCAGAGATATATTAAGGTAGCCGGGAATTCAAGCTCCAAAATATATGCAAACATAGTTATCATCAAAAACCTAACAACAAACATGCAGATAATCACTATTATATGTTTATCTTTATCTTTATCCATTAAAAACTAAACCTCAAGTAATATATCCATAAGCATTCCTATAATCATTTTTAAGATTTACAAAACGTACGTGTACTAGTTCATTTTGAGTGTAAACATGACTGGAAAAATTTCAATTCTTGTTTTACTATCGTTAGTTGCTATTTGCAATTGCATTAAGGTGACATATGATTCACGATCCTTTATCATTGATGGTCAAAGAAAATTGCTCATCTCGGGTTCGATTCACTATCCAAGGAGTACACCTCAGGTATGTTCATTTTATACTTAGTGCATCATCATTTTTAATGTTCCGTTTTTCTTGTAGTGTAATGATATTTATGTATCAACTTTAGAAAATTTTAATGTTAGTCATACTTAATTACGTTGTGTTGTAATTGTGCACGTACAGATGTGGCCAGATTTGATCAAGAAGGCTAAAGCAGGAGGTCTGAATACAATAGAAACTTACGTTTTTTGGAATGCCCATGAACCTCAACGACGTCAGTATGATTTTACCGGAAATTTGGATCTCATGAGATTTCTTAAAACCGTACGAGACGAAGGATTGTACATTATTCTAAGGATCGGACCGTATGTCTGTGCCGAATGGAATTTTGGGTATTAGTTTATTTCTTTAATGTTCGTTTCTGCTAAAATATAGCTAGCTAGTGCAAACATTGAACTGTGTTTTGATTTTGGTCATGTAGTGGATTTCCGGTGTGGTTGCATAATATGGACGGGGTTAAGTTTAGGACTGCCAACGCTGTTTTTATGGTATTCTCCGGTGCTCTTTTTGGGCTCTACTTTATCCTGTTTATATATAGCAGCTTGTTATAAAGTTTTTATGTAATGTTTTAAACTTTCAGAATGAGATGCAAAATTTTACAACTTTGATAGTCGATATGGCCAAAAAGGAAAAACTTTTTGCTCGGCAAGGTGGCCCTATAATTATCTCACAGGTTTTACTTTCTTCTCGTTTAGTTCCATTGATGATGTCAGTATATGTGATGATTCTATTATTAGTGCTAATTAATTAATTAATTGTCTAAAATATTTCAGATAGAAAATGAATTTGGAAATGTGGAGGATCCCTATGGAGATGCTGGAAAAGT
This sequence comes from Heracleum sosnowskyi, assembly GCA_030848705.1. Taxonomy (NCBI): domain Eukaryota; kingdom Viridiplantae; phylum Streptophyta; class Magnoliopsida; order Apiales; family Apiaceae; genus Heracleum; species Heracleum sosnowskyi. Next base: position 48,594,586 of record CM061243.1, on the reverse strand, counting down.
TTACATGAAATGGGCTGCAAATATGGCTGTTTCTTTGAAAACCGGAAGTCCATGGATCATGTGTCAACAAAAAGATGCTCCATCCATAGTTGTAAGTTTTATCATCACTATAAATAAATTATATATTTCTTTAACTTTAAGAAACTCTTCTAATTTTAATCTTATATATTTCAAATAGATAAATACATGCAATGGATGGTATTGTGACGACTTCACTCCAAACAATGCTAGTAGTCCCAAGATCTGGACCGAAAATTGGGCTGGATGGTTAGTCTTCTCTACATTTTCTTATATTATTTCTTATTCGTAAATCATGTTTTGAAGATTGACTAACTGTAAATTCCTAGGTTTATGAGTTGGGGAAGTGTACGTCCAAAACGTGCTTCTGAGGATGTTGCATTTGCAGTTGCACGCTTCTATCAAAGGGGTGGCTCAGTGCAAAACTATTATATGGTATATATATATTTTTTAATTTCACTTCAGCCTCTTATATTATTATTATGCATTCTAATATCGCCGGTTCGATCATGCATAAACTTACTCTCTCGTTTTCTTTACGGGCTGTCAAAGGTTCAAATCTCGTCAAAGACAAGTTGTGTCTTGTGTGTATGCCTGCGTTTAACTATCAAAAAAGAAACTTATTATTATAATTTGATAACAGTATCATGGAGGAACTAACTTTGGAAGAACTGCTGGTGGACCTTATATCACCACATCATATGACTATGATGCTCCTCTTGATGAATACGGTAGTTCTCTACATAAAAATAGTTGAAGTATTTATGTTCATATATATTACCATCTATTTATGTATAATTATCTCATATTTGTAATTTGAAGGTAATCTCAATCAACCCAAATATGGGCATTTAACACAATTGCACAACTTATTGGTGTCAATGGAGAAGACACTAACAGAGGGCAATGTCACTGAGATAGATTTTGGTAACGGTGCTGAGGTACTTGACGATCAGAAAAAGTTATACAATTTTATACAATCTTGAATTTTAAAATAATTATATCTAAATGTATTTTTGTCCAGGGCACAGTTTTTGTTAATGGCCAGACCACAAGTTGCTTCTTTAGCAATAAAAATACTTCATCCGATGCTATCATTAACTACGAAGATATGAATATCACGGTTCCAGCTTGGTCTGTTAGTATTTTCCCAGATTGTCAAACAGAAGCTTATAACACTGCAAAGGTAAATAATTTTTTTAGAAAAATATATATATATTTATGTATCGTATGAACGTGCGGCGGGTATTTAAATTATGTGTGATACAATTCTCGTTAGATAAATACTCAAACATCAAAAATGGTGAAAAGAGAAAATGGAGCCGAGGATCAACCAGGAGCTTTAAAATGGACTTGGAGACCTGAGAATCTTGATCTTGCAGTTGTTCAAGGAAAAGGGTCAATACAGGCTAATGAAATTCTTGATCAAAAGGTACTCAATGACGCCAGTGACTACTTGTGGTATATGACAAGGTAAAAACTTTATTACTCCATGAAATGTGATATGGTTTTTACTATTTTGTTATAAATTAACCTTAAATATTAATTTTTATAAAGTGTGGACATTGATGAGAAAGATCCAGTTTGGAGCAATAATATGACCATTAGAATTAATGGTACTGGACATGTATTACATGCATATGTCAATGGAGAATTTGTTGGTAAGTAATATTTTTTGTCGAAAATATTAATTTGGTTGTTGTTTATGTTATTTGTTTTTATTGATACAAATTTAATTTGAAATAGGTTCGAAATGGGGTAAATATGATGTTCATAATTATGCCTTTGAAGTTTCGATAAAGCTTAAACCAGGAAAGAACAAAATTAGTTTGCTTAGTGCTCTCGTGGGATTGAAGGTAATCTTTTTTATACTTGTTCATTTATTTAAATGCCTGTAATTCATAGTTTGCTCATTGTAAGATTACTCTGTTTTGATACAGAATTATGGAGCATTTTTTGATAACTATAAAGCTGGAGTATGTGGATATGTTCATATAGTTGGAAGGAAAGGCGATGAAACAATTATCAAGGATTTATCAACCAATCAGTGGATTTACAAAAACAATCTGCAAGGACTAGATAACCAACTTTACAGTCAAAAGTCTAAATTTGCTGTGCAATGGCAATTAGGATATCTTCCAGTAAATACATCAATGACTTGGTATAAGGTATTTCATACATTTGTTCCATATAAAAAAAACACCCATGAGTTGCTTTGATCGTGGAATTTGAACCCAGTTAACGGGAATGAGAAATGAGATTGTACAACAAAAATGTATAATTAGAATATCATTCCAATTCCCGTTAACCGGTTTTAAATCCCAGGATCCAAATGGCCCCCCAAGTCTCACTTAATTGTTTGTCATTTGAAGTAAATATGAATTAATGGTTATACTTTGTTTTATGATAGACTACTTTTAAAGCTCCACTGGGAAAAGATCCTGTTGTTTTAGATTTGTTGGGTTTGGGTAAAGGTTATGCATGGGTGAATGGAAATAATCTAGGGAGATATTGGCCAAGTTTTATAGCACCAAAAGATGGTTGTGATGATGTGTGTGATTATCGTGCTACTTATGATGCTAGCCAATGTAACTACGGTTGTGGAGAGCCTACACAGAGATGGTACTGAGTTTAATTTTGTTATTTTTCGCAACTAGGCTGGATATTGTGTTAATTTATATCTAATTAACTTTCGCGTATGGTTTTAAATGTTTCAGGTATCATGTGCCTCGTGATTTTTTGTCGACCACCGGTGTAAATGAGTTGGTCTTGTTTGAAGAATTCGGAGGAAATCCATCGCAAGTAAACTTCAAAACTGTTGTAGTGGGATCTGCTTGCGGTAGTGCTTACGAGCACAAAACAATGGAGTTATCCTGTCAAGGTCGTTCCATCTCTCGAATCAAGTTCGCTAGTTTCGGTAATCCTACGGGCACTTGTGGTTCATTTACCATAGGCACTTGTGAAGGATCTAAAGATGCAATATCAATCCTCCGAAAGGTATTACTTGTATTCCTACCTTAAATAACTTTATAATTATATGATTTATATGTGAAACCCTTACTTTGAGTGTTGCTTATTTGTAGGCTTGTGTTGGGAAAGAAACATGTTCTCTCGTAGCCAATGAAAACATATTTGGACCAACTTCTTGTGCTCATGCTTCCAAGAAGCTTCTAGTTGAAGCTGCTTGTGCAATATGATTTCTTTTTGGATTGTTTGATTATGAACTGCATATCATAGAAATGTTTCAATGTAGGTTCACTCAACTAGCTGCTTAGTGAAATTTTAGTTTGTACTTTGTTTCGGTTTTCAAGTTATTATTGTAGGACTTAAGATATTTATGTTCTATTGCGGCTTACTTAACTTATTTTTGTTTGGTAAAATTGCGAACTTGTGATATATCTTTGATTTGATATCACAAGTTTCTTGATATTGTAGGACTTAAGATATTTTTTGTTTAAGTAAACCTGTGGTGGTTGGTGCATCACTTACACGTTCATGATTCTGAGCTGAGAGTGCAGGAGACCTTGTATATGACTGTTTAATAATCTTAATAGTAAATTCTTATCTTTCCACACTGTGACTAGAAAGAAACAGCAGCCTGTGGGGGTCCTCTGCAGTTTAGCTTTTAACTCCACTGGATATGTTTACGTCAAGGGTCCTCAAAGCTGCTAATTTTCGGTTTTTCACTTTGGTGCCTATACCATGTAGCCTGGACTGACAGTACAAACCACATTTAAGAACAGGGCATTTTACCAATAATTTCATCATCAACTTGACTTGAACCATCTCAAGTTTCTATCTGACCGTTGTCCATATTTTAGCTTGGCATTGTGGAGTATGAGATTCACCAGTTTCCAAGGTCGATGTAGATGCTCTGTACTTCTGGGAGGACAAACGGAACTAAACATAAAAACTTGAAACCTTAATATTCTTTGATTTCATGTGTCATAGAAACTTTCATGTAATCTTGCCTGCCCTTAGCTAACCGGTACCATACTTCATTCGACAATGACAATGAATTCATACTTGGAACGCAATGGCATGAAGACTCTTCTTAACACTTGGAACGCATAACTAACACTGAGGCAGATTCCAAGAAATGGATTGCAATTTTAAATAAAACTGTATGCATACACGGCTCTACATTTCCACAATATTCAAAGCTGGAACTACATGAGCTTCTGGAGCATTAACTTCTTCCCCCAATTAACAGTTTGTGCCACTACAAATTCTGTGCCAACTGTTGCATCACCAAGCTCGAGTGTTTTCTAGACAGTCAGGTAGACTTCTAGTAGGAACCATCAGTTTTACAAACTTTGGTATCTGAAATTTTACACATATAAATTGGACACACCAACTGAAATATGAAATTTAACAATACCAGCACCTAATATTATTACTCTCTCCGTTCCACAATAAACGTTCTAATATTTTTCAAGTAATTCTTTTCATGCATATTAAAAACATAATTGTAAATTTTATTTGTTTGAATTTTTTATTTTGTATAAAAGTTTGAACATCTTATTTTTATACAAAACAAAAAGAGTAGTGCTAGAAGCACAAAAAATGGTACAAAAAATTGTTACCAAATGACATGGCAGGAGTGATGTGGCAGTTTGAAATATTTTAATTGGTGTTGTTGGTGTGAATGCAGATGGTCCACTTATTATTATAACGAATCAGGAGTTGTCCTGTTATTTGGTAACAATTTTTTGTACCAAATTTTGTGCCTCTAGCATTTTCCAAACAAAAAAGAAGGAAAAATAAAATCTAGAACTATAACCTTTTAAGATTAATTATCTTGTTGATCACTAAAGTGGGCATAACATATCAAGTTGGTCACCAAACTGGAAATGGTCTCAATCAGGTCACTAAAGTCGGCTACCGGGTACACTCCACTAAATAAATAATTTTTTTAGACGAAAAATGATGATGTATTAAAAAATATTTAATGTGATATCTACATGATAGGGTAACATACCCATTTCAGACCATAAAATCAAAGAAATTAGCATTAATATTAGTGTTTTCCGTCCAGAAAAAAGTAAGTTATATAATAGAATGTACTTGTAGCTGACTTTAGTGACCTGTTTGAGACCGTTTTCAGTTTGATAACAAACTTGATACTTTAGGTCCACCTTAGTGACAAACAAGATAATTAACCCTATCCTTTTATGCGTGAAAATGCGTAAAAAACCATGAAAAATTTAAGAAGTTTAGCATGTTTTTAATGCAAGAAACGGAAAGAGGAGGCAAAAGTAGTTCAGATAGCCTTTTGAATCAGTAGAAATGAAGGAGATATGCCAGAGAGAGTTGTGAAACATTAAAAAGAATTGTGGAAAAAAATGGGTATATAGCAGCAATACATGCATTAACGGCGACTTTACCTTTCCCACGCATGCACCCGGAGAGTGACCGACCACACACACAAATTCCGGCCAAAAATCAACTATAACAGTTAAGTTGTTGGCGCGCAAAAACTTGAATGGCTTAGAAGTCAATAAGCCTTTAATATCTCACCATCTGTCTAAATTTATAAATGTTGTAAGAGCAAATATATAAGTCATCTGGCATTTGGCTGTTTGTTGTTTTTCCTTGTAGTTGACTATGAATTTCAAGTGAGGCATGATTCATGAGGTTTAGTATCATATTTGTAAACCAACATTTTGGCTAACACAAGTATGAAGCCCATAAAGAATTTTAAATAAAGAATAGAATATATTTGATGACTTGCAAACATTTATATCTGAGAATGGCAGCGCAAAAAGTTGCCCATTCAGCAAGATTTACAAGTACTAGTGAACAATAATTAATCTCATACCGATATCTATATCTATATGTGTGAATTATCCCAGCTAACAAAAAAATCTGGAATAATTCCCGACTCGGATTTTTCTTTTTACAGTTTCTTGTTTAGAAACTCCAAAGAAATGAGCCAAACTCATCACAAGGTTCTTCAACTTCATTATCAATCGGACCCGTCATTGGTCTCATAAACAAATCATCTTGAAAATCATCGAAACTCGGAAAATAACTCAAGTCCGGAACACTGTAATTACTGTCCCAACCCATGGTCTTGAACTGATCCAGTAACGTGTTATCTACTCCTGTCTCTATGTTCACCTGTGTTGCCCCGTCCGAAACCGACGGGGAATCCACCTGTTGTAGCTCGTCCGACCCTGACGAGCTCGAACTGTCAGGATCCGACACCACTCGAGGACCCGAATGAGCAAACCTGGCAGCCTCAACTTGTATTTGAGCTGGAGTGAGTAACCTCCCGTTAGCAATCTCGGGAGGATTATCGGGGAAATTAAATTTAGCAGTAGGCCCACGAAGGCAGTAAAGGGCAGCGTCGAATGCCCTTGCTGCCTTAAAAGCCGAGTCGTAAGAACCTAACCAAATCCTCTCACGGCTATTCGGGAGCCTAATTTCGGAAACAAATTTTCCCCATTTCCTCTTCCTTACTCCCGTGTATTTACACGAAGAGTTGGAAGAGGAAGATGAGGAGTCAGCCGATTTAGTAATACGGTGGTGACTATGTCGAGCAGCAACTTCGTTGTTGCTCGACTCCGTACTCATATTTTTAACCATGGCAAAGAAAAAAAAAAGTGATGAGTGGGGAAGGTTTGGTGTTTGTTATTTAATGTTTGATGTTTTTTTTTTTTGTTTGGATGATTAGAATTGCGGCTCTGGAGGAGGAATATATATGTGCAGTTGTTTGAGTAGCAGTGAAGGGAGTGAAGAGGGGGGAAAGAGAGAGGAAGAAGAATGAGGGGTCAACAGGACGTGTTGATCAGATGAGATGGTTGAAGAAGAAAGCAGACGTGGATAGTGAGGAGAAGTGAGATTAATTAGACATACTACGCGGTGTGTGTATTTCTGGGTTTGAAACCACGTGGCCCTTTTCTTTATGACTCGTGGGGCTACAGTTAATTAACCTCTTCAGTCTGTCCTCCTGTAATTTTTGCAGCATGTTATATTTGAAACTATGGGTGTACACGGTTCGGGTTGGGCGGGTTACGGGATTTGAACAACCCAACCCAATTAAATCGGGTTTGCAAATTTTCAACCCAACCCACAAAAAATAAATTCGTAATCCAACCCATTTAATATACTTCGGTTTGGATCGGTTCGGGTCGGAGTGGTCGGGTTAATAAATATATAAAATATATTTTTATCGAGCAGTAAGTACTAAATTAATAAACCGAAATTGAAAGTCAGCAAAATATTACATATCCATCTCAAATAAATCTCAAATCTTTAAGTTAAAACACACCAAAAGACTGATAAAGTACTAAACATAGTCTTTCAGTTTAAACGTCAAATTTGTGTTATTAGCATAGTCAATGTGCTAAATTTGCAATACAACCGCGAATGGACAAAGAAAGTAAGAACATTTGTCTCAAGTGATCTCAACACACAGTTTTGTAGAATATTGATGTACACATTTCTGCTGCTATGTCCTTGATAACGAACAACTTAATGTAAAACTAATGCTTCTTAATGTAAACTGACCTTAAAGTACTGATACAATATTAACAAACATAGATAATATCATTTATGGATAACCCTAGGCAATGCAAGCAATGAAGTTTTCTTCGAGGATCTCACATGGTCTGTGGTCTAGAACACAAGAGTTCAAAGAATGTGTTTCAATAACTAAAAGTGTACACTCCAAAACTGTTAACTATTTTAACTAAATGTGTTTCATATATTTTAATTAAATCTATTATTTTTAATCGGGTTGGGTTGGTTCGGCTTAAAAAAATTGAAACCCATACCCAACCCATTTAAATCGGGTTTATATATTTTCAAACCAAATATGTTTCAGTTTAAAAATATTCGGTTTGGATCGAGCGAAATGAGGTCGATTTGGATCGGGTTGGTCGGTTTTACCAACCCGTGTACACCCCTACTTGAAACAAACCAGAGAACAATTTAGTTACGCTCAAATCTCATCCTCCGTAGATCAGTAACGTCGAGGTCAACAAATATTTTGGTTTCGACATAATTCAAAATTTTAATTTCTTTGATTTCATACATGTTTTAATTAATATTTTAATTTACACGGATTATCACACAATAACTTTAAATTCTACTCCTTCCGTCTTCCTCAATTCTTTACATTGAGGGGATAACATAAAGGTTAAGAAAAAGTGTAAATTAATAGAAAAAAGTAAGAAAAATGAGTAAAGTGGTGGGATCAATCAATATTTAATGTATAAAGTAGGTATTGTGGAATAAATTAGTGAATGTGATTGGATTTTATATTATAAAATATTACTCCCTCTATCCCTTTCATTTTTATACAATTTTCATTTTGGGATGTACCTCTCATTTCTATAGATTCCAAAAACAATACTCCCTCCGTCCCGACCAATTCTATACATTGGGGCTGGGCACGGAGACTAAGAAAAGATATAAAAAATGAGTAAAATTAGATGAAAAATGGGTACAGTGGTGGGACCTATCAATATTTAATAATAGATTTAAGATAGTGGGAAAAAATAGTGGGTGTAATAGTATTTTATATTATTATAGAATAGAGATAGTGGAGAAAGTAGTAGGTGTAATAGTGTTTTATATTATTAAAAATTACTATTTTTGGAATGTATAGAAATGAGAGGGACATCCCAAAATGGAAACTGTATAGAAATGAATGGGACGGAGGGAGTAACTTTTAATAATATAAAACACATTACACTTATTACTTTTCTCCACTATCTCTATTCTATAATAATTTAAAACACTATAACACTCATTACTTTCCTCCACTATCTCAAATTTATTATTAAATATTGATAGATCTCACCACTTTACCCACTTTTCATCTATCTTTACTCATTTTTTATACATTTTCTTGGTTTTCGTGTCTGAACCCAACCCAACGTATATAATCCAACGGAACAGAGAGAGTACTATTTTTGATATGTAAAAAAATGTGAGAAATGTATCAAAAAGAAAAGTGTAAAAAAATGAGAAGGACAAATAGAGTAAACTTGAAGACAATAAGAAGAAGTTAATTTATTTCAGCGCAAGATTTTAGATTTAACAAGATAATGGTAGAATTGAGTTAGAGATTTTATATTTAACAAGATAATCGTAGAATGACCTTGAACCCTCGTTTAGAGGTCTCAACTCGCAGATAGAATATGGCCCGTTTGTCATAAGTCGATTTATGGCTTATAAATTCGTAATAGTGTTTGTTAACTCACTTATGACCTCAACTTATTATTTATATGTTGATAAGTTAAATGTTAATAATGAGGTATATTTTCCTGAACTTATTGACTTATTACTTGATTTTTTTTGTTTTTTAATATTTTATATTTTTACCTTTGTGTTTTTAAATATTTTTTTTTTAATTTAAAATGCAAGTGTTGAAATTATTGTATTTAATAATTATTTTTTAAAATTTAATTTAGCAAACTCTTAACTAACTTATAAGTAAATTTATCCAAACACTCGTATAATTTATATGAATTCATCAACTTATCACTTATAACAGTTACTTATTTTAAACTATAAATCAACTTTTTTGTGATAGTTCAAACCCACATTATATAAACAAAATCGCACATGTTATATACTCTGCATTGTTTCGGATATAAATAAAGTTGGGAGAGTGTTAAAAGAGCAGATAGATGCAAATGAATAAAGTAATAGTCCTGTAAAAGTTGAGAATTTTTCAGTCACTACAAATATTGATGTGTTGTTACTTGTTAAGTAGGGTCTTTCCCATTTGGATGCATGCATTGATCGGAACTTAAAGATATTTTTCATTTTTAACGTGCATAATAGGATGCCTGCCCTACCCCACACAACCTTTCTAGAAAGATTTCATTATCCTCTTCTTCTTCATTCTTTTTTGTATGTGAGTTATGTCCATTCAAGTACCAAATACACTGAGGAATGAGCCATTTAATCGAACCCAACATCTTTAAAATATTTGTTAGTAAAGATACAAATTCGCTTGTGCATCATTAAGTCATAAGTTAAGTGATAAAATCGTGTACATTCAATTGCATGATTCATTCTACAAATTGTTTGGTTGACATACAAATTATTAGTGAAAAACTCGACTCAGTTCTAGTTCAATTTATGTTCAACTCGGATAGTTCATCATCAAATTCGTGGTTGGCTCAGTTATTAACGAGCCGATTCTTAAACATCATTTTTGTTCAATTAGAATGATCGGCTCGATTAGGTAATTATAGTCCAACCAAAGCATCCATCTAGTTTCGACATAATTGTTTGTTTTAACTTCAGCATTTGTTTAGCTTAAAATTATTAAATATTTAGGACAATTTAAAATAATATTCTACTTAAAACCCTATCGGTGCAACTATGCAAGTTATATAATAATCGGGTTAATTATCTTGTTGATCACTAAAGTGGACCAAAAATATCAAGTTAGTCACCAAACTAAAAATGGTCTCAATTAGGTCACTAAAGTTGGCTACAAGGTACACTCCGCTAAATAAAGAATTTTTTTAGACGAAAAATGATGATGTATTAAAAAAATATTTAATGTGATATCTACATAGTAGGGTAACATACCCATTTCAGACCATAAAATTGAAGAAATTAGCATAATGTTAGTGTTTTCCGTCTAGAAAAAAAGTAAGTTATTTAATAAAATGTACCCGTAGCTGACTTTAATGACCTGTTTGAGACCGTTTTCAGTTTGATGATCAAATTGATACTTTAGACCAAATTTAGTGACCAACAAGATAATTAACCCTATAATAATCGTGAACTGATATCATAAGCATCGATATCATGTATTTGGTTTAGTACTAGAATAAATATATTATATTTATGATATTTTTAATTGATTGATTTAATTAATTTAAAATAACAATTTAATTATATTTTTAAATATATTTTTGAGTTATTAATTTATTTTTGTATTAAAATTTACATTTAATTATTTAAATAGATATAAAAATAATAGAAAGAACATTAATTCCTCGTATCCCTTCATCATACCCACCTCCACCTGGGATATCAAAAACCCATATCTTGAGGATTTGAGGAATGAGTTTTAAAAAGATTTTTTCTGAACCAAATACTAAGATTGTAATGAACGAAACTCATACCTGATATTAGAATAAAATATCCGAAACCAAATGACCCCGAACTTTTTACAATCGAATTTATATTATTTTTGTGAGAAACACTATGACCAACACTCAGAAAAAGCTTTAACAACATTTTAATGACTTTTGTGACAAGATCTTCATGTTTTTCGAGTCAATGGCGTAGTAGTTTTAGCTGGGAGTTACAGCCTGCATGAAAATTGAAAGCTGAAAAGCAGAGCGGGAAGAAAATTAAAAAATGAGAAAAACATTCCCTAATTAATTAGTCGATCTAAGGTTGAAGCTGTCAACGGAGTAAACAAAAAGAATGCAATATTCCTCTATCTCATATTACACGTATACGTATACGTATAATTTTTATCAAAGTGTAGTGGAAACCAAACCAAATAAAGATAATATGGGTTTGCGTTCAAACGGTTCTCAACTCTCTTAAGTGGACGACTTCTGTATATAAAATGTGAACTTTTTTTACAGATTCGATATATATTTCTTGACATACTGTAATTTAATAACTTTCTTAAATAACGATTTCTTGCGGTCGGTGAGGAAAGTATATATGTAAGATGTAGGATGTGGGATGAGATAGTCAAAACATGATTATTTACGGAAGTTAGATGTCGGATGAGATAGTCGAAACATGACCATTTGGTTACGAACTCGATACTTAACCATTGAACCAACTCGATTATGATCTAATTGATTTTGATTATAAAGAAAATTAGCTTTCATCCAAGACAAGTGACACTCGGTCCTCGGAGCAGTTATTATCTATATGATCATGCAGTTCCCACATGCATGAGGTTCATATTTCTTTTTATTTTATTTGAAACACGACTAAAAGGTGATGACAAACACAGTCCTAAAAGCTCAAGTTCAATATGAGTTTTCATTCTATATGTAAAGACAATTTTGTTTAAACTTATTAATTATTCTCAAAGTAGGTTCATGTATATGTATACATCACTACATCACATTCATATATCATGCCATATATACATGATATATCAATACTATATATATCAATATTATTATATAATAGACGAAACATTAAAAGTTTGGTTGATCGGTATGGTACGTTGTGATTTTACTTAATTGCCCTTAATTAACTGTACTTCGTGTTTTTACTTAATTAACCTTACTTATTTATAGAAATATATTATTAAATAATAATATTACCTATTTATAACCAATTACCTTTTTTCACCTAAAATACATTATTTTTTCTATTTTTTCTAACAAATTCCCCTACTTTTTCAAATATATCACGAGCAATTACCCTTTTAACTAAAACATGTTAATTTTAATATTATAATTATTTTTTTAAAGTTTACCTATTTTAACATGTCTACTTATTTTTCTTAACAAATTCAATTACTAAAAATATTAAAATATAAATAATCAAATACCTATTTATAACCAATTAACTTTTCAGCTAAAACACATTATATATTTTTTCTAACACATTATATATTTTCAGCTAAAAAATCTATAATGTGTTTTAGCTGAAAATGTAATTGGTTATAAATAGGTATTTGATTATTTATATTTTAATATTTTTAGTAATTGCATTTGTTAAGAAAAATAAGTAGACATATTAAAATAGGTAAACTTTTAAAAAAATAATTATAATATTAGGTTTAAAAATAAATAACTAAATGTTTGTCTCTGATATTTTTGAAAAATGAAGGGTTTTAGTAAGGAAAAATAGAAAAACTAACATGTTTTAGTTAAAAAAGGTAATTGCCGGTGATATATTTGAAAAATTAGGGGAATTTGTTAGAAAAAATAAAAAAATAATAATGTATTTTAGGTGAAAAAGGTAATTGGTTATACATAGGTAATATTATTATTTAATAACATATTTCTATAAATAAATAAGGTTAATTAAGTAAAAACACGAATTTAAAAAAGGGCAATTAAGTAAAATGACAACGTACCATACCGACCGACCAAACTTTTAATGTTTCGTCTATTATATAATACTAGCTTATATCCCGTGCGACGCACGGTCTTCTTTAATATTTTCTTATTTTTTATTTAGATTTTAGTTATTTTTTAATTTGAACATGAGTTGTTTCAGTTAAAAAATATAAAACAGGTAATATTCTTAAAAAGACAATTAGTTACTTATTCACAATTATATAAATTATATTACTTTTTTTTATATATGTCGTCTGCATTATTTTTAGAAAATTAGTTGTTTAAGTTAGAAAATATAAAAGAGGTAATGTGTTTTAGCTGAAAAGAATAAATAGTTATTTATTAATATTTATATAAAACAATATTACCATTGTATATTTATTTTGCATGTATTATATTTAGAAGATAAGTTGTTTTAGTTAGAAAATATAAAATAAATAATGTGTTTTAGCTGTCGGTTATAAATATATAATAATATTACCATTTTATACATATGTTACCCGTCTTATTTTTAGAAAATGATTTGTTTTAGTTAAATAGATATATGAAATAGGTAATATGTTTTAGCTGAAAAAGGTAATTGGTTATTAATAAATTGGTTTCCATATATGTGTATTTAGAAGATGAGTTGTTTTATTTAAAAATATAAAAATAATTTGTTTTAGCTGAAAAAGGTAACCGTTTATAAATATATAATAATATTACCATATTATATATATGTTGCCCGTTTTATTTTTAGAAGATGAGTTGGTTTAGTTTAAAAATAATATAAAATAGGTAATGTACTGAAAAAGGTAATTGATTATTAATAAATTGGTTATAGATAGGCCCGTGAATCGGCCCAAATACCGACCGACTGACCGACCGACCAAAACTTTTAATGTTTCGTCTTTAATAATATAGTATAGATTATTGATATATATAGGTCATTGCTCAATGAAGAACACTATTATATAAAGAACAATAAAGAACACCATAGAATCTTACATAAATTGCATGTTGATTCTAATTTTCTCACCAAAAAAAGTTTATTACGAATAAAAATAGAATCTAACAAAATTTAGAATCAAATAAAACATGATTACATGTAATTTCATTGTGATAAATATATATACAAGATTCTGTACTGGATTATATGTAATGTTTAATTTTTAAATTTAGATCATATTCTACGTTAAATTCGATATGTTAGGCTTAATTGTTGTTCAATTTTATGATTCTAATTTTAAAAAATTATTTTTTATGAAAAATAAAGTGTTTATGATGGTGTTCTTTATTGTTCTTTATATAAGGTGTTCTTCCTAGAGTGCAACATATATATATATATATCTATACTATATTATTAAAGTAGAAACATTGAAAGTTTTGGTTTTCGGTTAACGGTCGGTTTTTGGTTTTCGGTACTTTTTCTAATTAATAAATTAATAATATAATAAAAATTCGGGAAAGTTTTATTCTACATTAATATTTCACTATATTTTACTACATAAAAATCAAATAATATTGAAATCTATCAAAAAAATGGAAATGTGTGATCTAATTTGTTTAAATTTAGGATACACTGCTACAAATATACTTCTTTCTTTTTAGGATAACGAAATCTACTATAAATCAAATCTTTAATGGAATTGTATTATTGTCAAGTTACCAAAAATGGTAACTAGATGATTGTCTTTTATAATTAAAATATTTTTTTTCTAACAAAATCTACTCTTTTTCCAAGAAGGGTTAAATATCAAAGTGGTCATTGAAGTGAATACCATATATCATTTTCATCACTGATCTCAACGGGGTATCGTTTCGATCACTAAAGTCATCATTAACATCAAACATATAACTCTAAATATGTGTTCGAAAATTAAAAATAATTTTTCTCGAGTTCTACACATATTTCTTCAATACTACTACAACCAAATGAAAAGTTATGAATTCTAGTATTTCAGATAATTTATTTAGATTTTAAAAAATTCATTTACTATTTATTTTTAATTAAATCAAAGTAAATAACTATAAAATTTAAAATAAATAGTAAATAATTTTTTTAAAATCTAAATATAATATCATAAATACTAGAGTTCATAACTTTTTATTTGGTTGCGGTAGCATTCAAAAAATATGTGTAGAACTCGATATAAATTATTTTTACTTTTCGAACACATATTTAGAGGTATCCATTTGATATTTATGACGACTTTAGTGATTAAAGTGATACATCGTTGAGATCACTGATAAAAGTGATATATGGTCTTCACTTCAGTGACCACTTTGATATTTAACCCTTTCCAAAAATATCATTACAATTATCTTTAAATTAAAACATTTTACCTTTTTTATTTGTTATTACTAAAATCTATGTTTTCCAAAAATATGAGGTGCAATCCTTACTTATTTATTTTAAAACCTGTTTTAATACTCTATTTAATATATAATAAAATAATATAAAAATAGTAACTAACTGATTGCCTTTTATAATTAAAAACAAATCTAGCAAAATCTACTCATTTTCCAAAAATATCACGACAATTACCTTTAAATTAAAACATAATAACTTTTATATTTGTTATCACTAAAATCACTATTTTCCAAAAATATGAGGTGCAATCCTTACTTATTTATTTTAAAATCTATTTTAATACTCTATTTAATAAATAATAAAATAATATAAAAATATTAACTAGCTGATTGCCTTTTATAATTAAAACATTTTTTTTCTAACAAAATCTACTTCTTTTCCAAAAATATCACGGGCAATTACCTTTAAATTAAAATATATTACCTTTTATATTTGTTATCACTAAAATATCTATTTTCCAAAAAAATCAAGTGCAACTCTTACTTATATATTTTAAAATTTATTTTAATACTTTTAATTATTTAAAAAAAAACTTACCTATTTTAACAAGTGAACGTATTTTTTTAACAAATACAATTAATATAATTAAAACACATCATCACTAAAATCCGTATTTTCCAAAAATATGAGGTGCAATCCTTACTTATTTATTTTAAAACTTATTTTAATACTCTATTTAATAAATAATAAAATAATATAAAAATAGTAAGTAGCTGATTGCCTTTTATAGGTTAAAACATTTTTTTCTAACAAAATCTACTTCTTTTTCAAAAATATCACGAGCAATTACCTTTAAATTAAAATATGTTACATTTTATATTTGTTATCATTAAAATCTCTCTTTTCCAAAAATATCAAGTGCAACTTATATATTTTAAAACCAATTTTAATACTTTTAATTATTTAAAAAAACTTACATATTTTAACAAGTGAACGTATTTTTTTAACTCATAAAATTAATATAATTAAAACACATCTAAAAATATTATGTGCAGTTACTTTTTTTTAATTAAAACATGTTAACTTTTCTATTTGTCTTTATTAAAAAAACTTACTTATTTTAACATGTCAACATATTTTTTTAATAAATACAATTAATATAATTAAAACACTTCTAAAAATATCACGGTCAATTACTTTTTTTAATTAAAACATGTTAGATTTTCTATCTGTCCTTATTATTAATATTATTTTATAAAATAATATTAATAATATCTCATTTATCTTCCTCGGCCTCATTTGTATTTTTTTTAATATTTTTTTATGTTCCAATGAATATTTAAGTTTCTCATTTTATAATTTATCATATTAATTTTTACTTTTATTTAAATATTTTCCGTTCACATTAAATTTTTTAGTTTATTATTTTTAAGGCCCGTGCCTTGCACGGGCTATAGGCTAGTATATATATATATATATATATTATTGTTCCGGACAGAACCATCTTATATAAAAAATTAGGGAGAACCATATATTCTATTATAAAATCTCATAAATAATTTGAAATGTTTTTACATAAAATATATATTCTGATTCTAATATAGAATATTAGCATATACAAACTTTACAAAAAAATTAACATATAAAATTTGAATAAAAACATTGATTTTAAATTTGATTCTGTTGCAGAATTATTTTGGATAGATTTGATTATGCTGTATAATCACTTTGGACTATTTGACTAATTTTCGATTTTTTTTTTCAAAAAGTAGTTTAATTTCGTTTTTTGATTTAAAAATTGAAATTTATAATCATATCTAATAAAAAATATGAGAAAAATATATATTATGAATATTTATGTAATAGTTCTCTCCCGGACTCTATATAAGAAATTATCTCTTGAATGTCACCCTATATATATATGTCTTTAGCTAGTTAGCAACACAAAGGTTGATAACTTGGTCAGTGACGGAATCAGGAGTTAAAATTATTTGGGGCTCAAATATTTAACAACAAAAATTCATATTACTATTTCTAAAAAGTAAGTGTACCTTTTCTCACTTGTCGATACTTGTACTACCCTTGCGTGAAGAATTAATACATGATAACTGAATTCTCCGAATTTGCATATGTTGATAACGTTGTAAAACAGATTCATTATCTACACTTGCAAATATACGGTAGAGGCGCATATTGCAGAACATACGAGCACTGTCGATGAGCGATTGGGCGATGTTACAGACTTAAAAAATCGGATTAGACTTTACTGCTTTAGAGTTTAGACAGCAAGACACTAAGACTAATACCCACCCCATTGTTTCTGTTAGTAATCTAGGTAGTTAAACATATGGACTATTGCCTATTGGGCTTTGAACTTAATTTTACTCCCTCTCATTTTTTTACCGTTTTCTTTTTGGATGTTTTTGTCAATTCTTTACGTTCCAAAAGTTTCCTAAAATAGTAAAGTGTTATAATATAAAAATTAATTACATCAACTACTTTCTTCTAATATCTCTATTTTATACATTAAATATTGATTGGTCCCACCACTTTATTCACTTTTCTTATTTTTCTTAACTAAATTACACTTTTTTTAACCTCCGTGTCCAACCTCAATGTAAAGAATTGAGGGGATGGGGTATAATTTTTGGGGCCTCTTATTGCCGATTGGATAATTAAGATGTGAACCCATACCATTATAAATCTATAATTACATTTTAAATTATTTTGTAAATATAAAAGTGTATTTTTTTTTAATTTTGTTTAATCATGTAAATGGAGTTTTGAAATTATCCGGACCTAAAAATTTTTCTTTACAATAAATTTAGAAATCACTCGGGACTGAAAAAAAAAATTCTACTAATTTTTTTTCATCTAGTCGGGCCCCTAACCGCCCTTAGTCCCCCTGAACTTAGTATCAACCTAAGCTTAAAAGCCACAAATTTTCGTATAATTTTTTTTTTTGAAATCTTAGTTTTCAGTTAAAATTCAGTAAAAAAAATTTATTTGAGCATCCACTAATATTTAAAATTAGCTATATTTATTTTAGGCTCGATTGTATCAAAATTTTGTTTCCGCCGTTGATTATCATCAGAGATAGAAGTGGTTAAGTATCAAAATCATTACTAGTAAACGTGAAAATATATTAGTGAGTTATATTTATTGCAAAAATAATCGTAAATTAGGAAATTTATATCATTTTTTTAATGTGAAATATTAAAATTAGTGATGAGGTTGTTTCATTTTACAACTGATTGAATAATTTTGATATATTTGGACAAAGTGAAGGATGTCTTTGATAATTAACTTTAATTGTTGTGTAGTTGTGTCATGTGTGTATAATACGCGCGAGAGTATATAGAAATTATTCCGTTTATAAAAGTTTTAGTTTAAAAATAAGTTTAATTGCATAGCGCAATTTTTCCATAATCTGTTGTTCTTGAGCAATAACTATTAATCATTTTATTATATATCTCAATATTGTCTTATAAGATTTGAATAGCTAAAACTGAATTTTGTTTTAAAGAAAAATATTAATTAATTATACAAAAAATGTTTTGAAATAAAATGCTATGGTGTTATATATAACGCGTTACACGACCGAGGAATATTGTTCGGAAAAAAGTATTATTAGTTTGAAAATCATGTAGACTGAATCGAATTTAGGAATCCTGTTATCAGTGTTCTGTCAAAGATAATTCCGTGTTAAAATTAGGTGCACAAATGCATGCATGCATATTGGTTTGTTTTCTGTGTTATTTAATTCTCTCCTCAGTCCTCTCACTCGCAGTACTGTGTTTATTCAACTAAGTTTCATTTTTGTCAAAAGAATCGCCCTCCATATTTAGGTTTCACAAACATGAAACATGTTTCTTTTTTCTAGTATTCTATCTGAGTCCCAAGTACACCTGCTGTACCATCTACAGTATCAACAACCCTAGAATATCTGTTAGACTGTTCCAAATATTTTTGAAATGATGTATTTATGTTAAAGGCAACTACCTAAGATAATAATTTCAATATTTTTAGTAACTAGATTTATAATTATAATCCGTGCGAGGCACGAATATGATCCAAATTCATATTTTACTAGACTTCTTACATGTTTAAGAAATGAATTATTTATCATTTTAGATTTTTTTTTCTTTCGATTTGTAATAGGACCTACCATTGTTCATAAAAAATGTAAAATTAAAGAATTTGAAGTTTTGAATTTTGCAGTAGTTGTGATTGAATATGGACGTTCATCAGTTTGGAAGAGATAGTTAATATATTAAGAAGAAAATTGAGTTGATTTGCATTAGTTTATGTTGTGTCTAATATAGACGCTAGCAGCTGTCTCGTTCATTAAATCCATCAAATGCATGAGAGTCAGCTACATGCACTGTTCTGGGCGTATCTGTTTTGGTTTTGACGTAAATAAGGTGTAACGAAAGACCAAAATATACAGGGCTGTCAAACGGATAATTTAGTTACGGAGCTGCCTGTATCCGAATGCGAAAATCTGAATTCGTATCCGAATCCAAAAATATTTAAACAAAAATACATGAATACGACATATACTATCTGGATACGGATAATATCCGAATCTGATTTTTCAGTCAGAATTTTTTAGTTTTTATATTAAATTTTAATTCAAAAAAATTGAAAAACAAATATTAAAAATTAAAAAAAATTAACTGACCAATTTAAATTTATTTAAGTCTATTTTATTTATTTCAAAATTTTAATTTTTTAGTATAATTTTGTTTACTTTAAAATATTAAATTTGTATAGTATTTTCTTATTTGTGTCTATAATATTTTTACAATTACCTACGACTTATATAAATATATTATTTAATGATTAAAGTTATATATTGGATAAACCTAATAAAATAAATTCTAAATTATGTGCAATTATATGTATAATTATAATATAACTATATAATATATATTATTTATTTATCTTATTTATGTAACTTCGGATTCAGATGTTATCGGATGGATACAGATGTGCCTATATCCATATTCGTTTCGCAACTATCAGATTCAGATATGGATAATATCCTCTTATTTCAAATACGAATAATTTCCACTTTATTCCGGATACGAATACAGATTTTTCGAACGGATATCAAATTTTTTCAAATTTTTTTGACAACCTTAAAAATATATAATAACTAAGTAGGGGTAATTTAATAATTTTAAACCGAATAAATTGTCTCATCAACCTCTATTTGTTCTATTATATATAATAGATTATTTATTATATGTATGAGTTTTTATGATGACTAGCTATGTTATTCATAACTCATATATTAGATTGTGGACAAGCGGATGATGCAAATTTGCTATGCATGTAAATAGTAGCAATATTGTGATTTTTTAAATGAATAGTAGGGGTGAGTAGAAAAAATTGAAATCGAAAAAACCGATAAATCACACCGTAAAAACCAAACCGAAGAAAAAATTGAAAAAAACCGAACCGAAAAACCGAAATTAATGGTTCGATTTCAGTTTTTAATCAAAACCGAACCGAAATTAATCAAACCGCTATATAATATATATATTTATGATAACTCCGAACAAATTGATTCTAATATTCATTACATAAATATATACTTTATATTATTATAAATAAATTATTTCATATATTCACCTAAATTCTACAAGATCAATATTGTATTAGTTTTGAATCAAAATATTTAAATTTTTGTATATTAAATTTGTACCAATTGTTTGATACGCACGTGTTATAATTTTGTTTTTCATTATTATGAACATATATATTTATCATATATGTTATTTTATTTATGATAATATGAGTTACATATTAAATATAATTTTATAAAATGAATTTAATTTGGTTCACGAATTTGAAAATGTCTATCTTTTAATGTAATATAATTATTGACCTTTGACTCTATTAATTTTACCAAATACATTATCAAAGAAAACGTCGCACAAGTAAAATTAAAAAAAGAATATTAAAAACCGAAAAAAAATCGAAACCGAAAAACGGTTAACCGAAACCGATAAACTCGCTCTATGGGATTTAGTTGTGATTAATAGCAATTAACCGAATCGAATATATTGATTCGATAACGATTAATCCTAAAAACCGCACTAGACACCCCCTGTGATTTTTCAACCAAATCTTGGAAATTGATCTAGATACGTGGTCAGTTTTTTCATGGCTCGCAATGAAAGCAATAATGCATTAATGATGTGATGAAACTTAAACGAAATGAGAATAATACCTTCGATTTTAAAATTTACATGAAACCCGTGTCATTCTACAAGAATAAAAACTGATAACTTATGTGTTAGTTTTCTGAATTTTATCATTGAAAACAATTAAGAAAACCAAATTAATTTAGAGTGCCATAGATGGAACAATGTCGTTATATGGTGTACGCAAAAGTAGTAAGGAAATCGAATGAAGAGCAGCAAGAGAATCCTAAACATAATTCTCAAAAGTACAATCAGGGGGAGCAACCATGGACCTTGGTGCAAACAAAAAAGTTCAAAAGACAAGAAAAAGGTAAGACGCAATGCACTATCTTCCTATATGATATACCAACAAATACTACAACAAAGGAAATGTGGGTTTTACATGGCTTGATGAAAATATGCAAAGTCTGCACGATAAACTTGATTTAAAGGAGCTGAATCAAATTAAAGTAGTAGGCTTAAATGAGATAAAATACTGAGGACGGAAAATGAGAAGGGATGGGAAGGTTTTGATCATATGTAACAGCCCGACTTTTCGGACTATTAATTCTAAATACAAAATTAAAATAAAATACATCTCATTACTCAATAAATACCAAATTTCACAAAAGTCAAATGCAGCGTTCAAACTTAATAATCAAAAATATAAAATCGGAGACGCAACTCCATAATAACAAAAAGTATTCTAATATCACAATAATTCTTATTCAATAAATTACATCAAATCACGTAGCACGAAATTCACAGGTTCACATCCATATTCTCAATAAGCTTCCACAATGTACAAACCTGAAAATTAGAAAAGAGTGAGCTACACAGCTCAGCAAGTAACAGTTTGACTTACAAATATTCTCAAAAATCAGTGGGTGTTTTAGCAAAACAGATTTTCGCAAACAATAATAATTTTTAAAAACCTTTGCGAAAAATGATCCAACCCAAAGTTTATTTTTAAAATCCAAAATTTAAACAGAAGTAGAAACGAAATTATTATAATAACCACAGTCTTGCTCTACGGCCACACTTTCCCAGTAGCCGGGATCTTATTCTTATTCTTATTCTTTCGCCACACTTTGCCAGTGACCGGCATCTAAAGTTCAATAATTACGCCCCCTTAATAGGTATCTAAAGTTGCACACTTGTGCGCTACTAAGGGTATCTAAGGCTAGTTCCGGAACTATAGCGTAAATTACGAACGGGTTTCAAAACGTAGAGACTGAGGGATTCGAAGATTCTCATATCTTATATCTTGTACAGTTCGAAACAATATTCTTATATCTTATACGGAATTTCAAAAATTGCAGAATCAAATATCTTTTCGAAATAAAAGTAAGTCAAAGAGTACTTACCTCAAAAGCGATCAAATACCGAAATCAATGCGAGCAAATCCTATAATTTTATTAAACCAATCAAAGTCGAATAATGTTCACACCACCTTAATAGAACCCATGCGACGCTTACATATAATCTTACTCAATGAAATTTCAAAAATCAGACACCAAAACATCTTGCAAAATAGACCAATATTAACAAAATCAGTTATGACCAGTTCTAGAAATTAACAAAGTACTCTATGAAAATGACTTTATCTGAAAAAGTACAAAACACGAAAAATGGTAGGCAATTCCGAGGACCTTTCCAGAATGATAAGTCTCGTTAACAACGGACAAGTAACGAACTCAGAACATAGATATTTGCGGACTGCTGAACAGAATCAGCCACTAATCAGGTTAGTATTTCGACGTTAAGACATCGCAATCACAGAAATAGTCAGCGGAATGAAACACAAAGTGCAGAGGTCGAAAAGAGATTTCCAGAATGGTATCGCTCATAATTTTTGGATAAAGACTCAATTTACTATGAATTTTCAAAGTTAGACTTCTCAGTTTGGAAAACATACTGGCTGGTCAATAAATCCCAGAAAACATCATATCTACAGACCTAATTTCGGAAAACACAAAGAATAAAAGTTGTAGATAATTCAAATACCTTTTCACATAGTCTAATATCATAAGAATCCAATTAATAACGAATCAGATACGAATTTTATAAGAATTCAGAATCCAAACATATACATACGAAATTAGAGTAATCATACGACGACAATGAATATAACAAATAACTCATAGACATACATCAAATTATACAAATATACAAATACTCAAGAGAATTAAAGAATCGTTACCCATTCCTTTTTAAGCTTGTTGTGAGACCTTCTCTCCTCGTGCTCTTCTTCTTCTCTTCCTTCTCTCTCTCTCTCTCTCTCTCTCTTCCTTCTCTCTCTCTCTCTCTCTCTCTCTCTCTCTCTCTCTCTCTCTCTCTCTCTCTCTCTCTCTCATCTCTCTCTCTCTCTCTCTCTCTCTCTCTCTCTCTCTCTCTCTCTCTCTCTCTCTCTCTCTCTCATGTTTGCTAGGGTTTTCATCTCTTTTTTTAACACGCTCGTATCTAGATATGTACAGGTCAATTTTAATTAAATTGGGCCAACTGAAACTTTAAACTAAAACCCAACAAATTAATTAGCAAGACTCATTAATTCTATATTTTTATTCTAAAATCAAATTATATAATTATCTTAAATTTTAATCCACTTCTAAGTTCTGATTTCTAGCAAATTTTAATCTATTAAAATTTAAAAAAAAATCGGAATATTACAAACCACCCTCCTTAAAAAGAATTTGGTCCCCAAATTCACAACAATCCTATCACATGACACGTCTACCCACTAATTCTCCTATAAGTCAAACTTAAACTATCGTCCACAAAAAACGCATCCTAGGAAGTGTACTAGTCCCATACCTAACACACTCCGAAGGACTACCTGCTCTGATACCATATGTGACAACCCGGGTCCAAATCCGAGCATTTTTCGAAATCGGGTCAAGTCCCGATCCGAGTCCGAATAAGCAGAAGCCTACTGGCCCAAACGCAGCCAACTTGGGTAACAACTAGCCCACCACAGGCCCCCAAAAGATCATGATATTGTTGGTGCTAATTAGTAGTAGTACTCTGCCTATAAACTGAACAAAAGTCCCAAATCTACTCGATGTGGGACTGGGTGTTACAAACTCCCCCACTTAAACTTTGACGTCCTCGTCAAGCCTGAACGGATATCCCATAGGTCCAAGATCGTTCCTCTCTAGCCATTGTGGGATAATACCGGTTGGTTTCGTGTCCCCACCTCCGGACCTCTATCCATTGTGGGATAATACCACCAGCCTTCGTGTCCCCACCTCCGGCAACTTGACGCATCAAGCTTTCGAGAGTCGGCTCTGATACCAACTGTAACAACCCGAATTTTCGGACTATTAATTCTAAATACAAAACTAAAATAAAATACATCTCCTTACTCAATAAATACCAAATTTCACAAAAGTCAAATGCAGCGTTCAAACTTAATAATCAAAAATATAAAATCGGAGACGCAGCTCCATAATAACAAAAAGTATTCTAATATCACAATAATTCTTATTCAATAAATTACATCAAATCACGTAGCACGAAATTCACAGGTTCACATCCATATTCTCAATAAGCTTCCACAATGTACAAACCTGAAAATTAGAAAAGAGTGAGAGCTACACAGCTCAGCAAGTAACAGTTTGACTTACAAATATTCTCAAAAATCAGTGGGTGTTTTAGCAAAACAGATTTTCGCAAAACAATAATAATTTTTAAAAACCTTTGCGAAAAATGATCCAACCCAAAGTTTATTTTTAAAATCCAAAATTTAAACAGATACAGAAGCAGAAACGAAATTATTATAATAACCACAGTCTTGCTCTACGGCCACACTTTCCCAGTAGCCGGGATCTTATTCTTATTCTTATTCTTTCGCCACACTTTGTCAGTGACCGGCATCTAAAGTTCAATAATTACGCCCCCTTAATAGGTATCTAAAGTTGCACACTTGTGCGCCTACTAAGGGTATCTATGGCTAGTTCCGAACTATAGCGTAAATTACGAACGGGTTCAAACCGTAGAGACTGAGGGATTCGAAGATTCTCATATCTTATATCTTGTACAGTTCGAAACAATATTCTTATATCTTATACGGAATTTCAAAAATTGCAGAAATCAAATATCTTTTCGAAAATAAAAGTAAGTCAAAGAGTACTTACCTCAAAAGCGATCAAATACCGAAATCAATGCGAGCAAATCCTATAATTTTATTAAACCAATCAAAGTCGAATAATGTTCACACACCTTAATAGAACCCATGCGACGCTTACATATAACTTACTCAATGAAATTTCAAAATCAGACACCAAAACATCTTGCAAAATAGACCAATATTAACAAAATCAGTTATGACCAGTTCTAGAAATTAACAAATTACTCTATGAAAATGACTTTATCTGAAAAAGTACAAAACACGAAAAATGTAGGCAATTCCGAGACCTTTCCAGAATGATAAGTCTCGTTAACAACGGACAAGTAACGAACTCAGAACATAGATATTTGCGGACTGCTGAACAGAATCAGCCACTAATCAGGTTAGTATTTCGACGTTTAAGACATCGCAATCACAGAAATAGTCAGCGGAATGAAACACAAAGTGCAGAGGGTCGAAAAAGCGATTTCCAGAATGGTATCGCTCATAATTTTTGGATAAAGACTCAATTTACTATGAATTTTCAAAGTTAGACTTCTCAGTTTCGAAAAACATACTGGCTGATCAATAATCCCAGAAAACATCATATCTACAGACCTAATTTCGGAAAACACAAAGAATAAAAGTTGTAGATAATTCAAATACCTTTTCACAGAGTCTAATATCATAAGAATCCAATTAATAACGAATCAGATACGAATTTTATAAGAATTCAGAATCCAAACATATACATACGAAATTGGAGTAATCCATACGACTACAATGAATATAACAAATAACTCATAGACATACATCAAATTATACACATATACAAATACTCAAGAGAATCAAAGAATCGTTACCCATTCTTTTTAAGCTTGTTGTGAGACCTTCTCTCCTCGTGCTCTTCTTCTTCTCTTCCTTGTTTCTCTCTCTCTTTCAGCGTCTCTCTCTCTTTCAACGTCTCTCTCTCTCTCTCTCTCTCTCTCTCTCTCTCTCTCTCACTCATGTTTGCTAGGGTTTTCATCTCTTTTTTTTAACACGCTCGTATCTAGATATGTACAGGGTCAATTTTAATTAAATTGGGCCAACTGAAACTTTAAACTAAAACCCAACAAAATTAAATTAGCAAGACTCATTAATTCTATATTTTTATTCTAAAATCAAATTATATAATTATCTTAAATTTTAATCCACTTCTAATTCTGATTTCTAGCAAATTTTAATCTATTAAAATTAAAAAAAAAATCGGAATATTACATCATAGAAGTTTGGAAGTCTTTTTTTACAAAATTAGAGATTTTAAGATGAGGATCTTGTACTACCAAGAATTGCCTGGTTGGAGTGTATGGGGATGCCAATGAATGCATGGATGGAGGAGAATCTGAAAGCGTACACAAGGATATAGGGTGAATGGTTATCCTAGACATACCAAGAGGATGAAATCAATGAATTCTTTAACCCCCCTCATCTGTGTTTGCACAAACAGCATAACAAGTATTGAGGAGAAAATTAAGGTAAGTGTTAAAGGTAAATTGTTTGACAATAGATTCTCTGAGATATCAAACAAGGAAGAGCTCAAGGGGAAAATTCTACCAATGCAAGATGAAGCTACCAAGTTGGAAGAAAGATGTAGGGTTGATCAGGAAATATACAGTAATGTAAACAATGATAGAAAGGAAATTCAGACAGTCGATGGGATCTCTAACAAAAGAAGCTTTGTAAAGACCTCAGATCCCCCGGGGGATATCCCCCTGCCCTCAATGTTTCATTGAGGGCACACTCAATGTTTCATTGAGGGCGCCTCAATGTTTCATTGAGGGCGCCTCAATGTTTCATTGAGGGCGGTTGTTTTTAAATAAATAATTAAAAATAGAAGAATACTAGAAAAAAATATAAAATTCATCACAAAAATAGTGGGCATGTTTTTCTGGATATTTATAAATTTAAATTCAAAATTTGTATATTTTTCTATTTTTATTTAATTTTTCAGGTAAATTTACAATAATAATAAACATCCCCGTGCCCTCAATGTTTCATTGAGGGCGACCTCAATGTTTCATTGAGGGCGACCTCAATGTTTCATTGAGGGCGTTCGTTTAAAAAAATTAATTTAAAAATATATAAAAAGTCAAAATTAAAATTCATACACACCCAAGCAATCGAAATAACTGTTTTCCTGACAAATGTTACCTTATTTCAACTAATTTTCTAATAATTGAATTTTTTTTACTCATTTTTAACTAGTTTGTAAATTTCCTTGAAAAATTAAATAAAATAGAAAAAAGTCAAAATTAAATTTAAAATTCATACACACACAAGTAATCGTAGTTATCATTTTTTTGACGAATTTTACCTTATTTTCATTAATTTTCTAATTTTTGAATTTTTTTCACTCATTTTAACTACTTTGTAGATTTACTTGAAAAATTAAATAAAATTGTAAAAAGGAAAATTTTGAATTAAAATTCATACACAACCAAGTAATCATACTCACTATAAAAACTATCAACTACAAAAGATTCAAAGATTTTAGTTATATAAGAGAAATATTAGAAATTTTAAAGTTTAGGGGTTACCCTAAACCCTAAACCCTAAATCCTATACCCTATACATTATACTCTAAATTTATATATACCCAAGTAATCGTACTCACTCACTATTAACATTATAACATTATAAGACACCTAAAAATAGTAGTAGTAATAACAATGTAATTAATGATTAGAGGAGAATAGAGAGGGTTCAACACCTTAATGTTTCCTTACGGTCAGGCACTTTGAAAAACTAAATAAAAAAAATAAAAAAATGAAAATTTTGAATTTAAATTCATACAGTACACCAAAGTAATCATACTCACTATAAACACTATCAACTACAAAAGGATTCAAAGATTTTAGTTATATAAGAGAAAGATTATAAATTTTAAAGTTTAGGGGTTACCCTAACCCCTAAACCTTAAATCCTAAACCCTAAACCCTAAATCCTATACCCTAAATTAAATTTAAAATTCATACACACACAAGTAATCGTAGTTATCAATTTTGTGACAAATTTTACCTCATTTTCATTAATTTTCTAATTGTTGAATTTTTTCACTCATTTTAACTACTTTGTAGATTTACTTGAAAAATTAAAAAAAAAATTGTAAAAAGACAAAATTTGAATTTAAATTCATACTCGCTATAAACACTATCAACTACAAAGTGTCGCGATTCAAAGATTTTAGTTATATAAGAGAAAAATTAGAAATTTTAAAGTTTAAGGGTTACCCTAACCCCTAAACCATAAATCATTTACCCTAAATCCTATACCCTATACCTTATACTCTAAATTTATACATACCCAAGTAATCGTACTTACTCACTATTAACACTATAAGACAACTAATAATAGTAGTAGTAATAGCAATGTAAGTAATGATTCGAGGAGAATAAACAGAGTTCAACACCTCAATGTTTCGTTACGAGCAGTCACTTTAGGCAACCCAGAAAACCGACCACTGTGACACAAAACCGACCATATTTTACCATAAGCAACGCAGAAAACCGACCGTGTTCATCATAGGACGGTCGGTTATGGAACACGGTCGGTTATGAGACGGTCGGTTTTCCCAATTAACAAACTTCTGTTGAAAAACCGACCAATTGTGCACATTTGACCGTGGTCGGTTATGAGTTACTTAGTCAACATTTATAACGTTTTAAATATATAAATATGTAAAATTCTTAAAAATTTATGTAAAATATTTTACACTCGATTATTATTATTATTAATGTACTAGTAAGTTTAAAACCAAATATTTTTTACCGGTTGCTTGAATTATGATTTAAATTATATTTAAAAAATGAAAAAAATAATACATTTAATTTTGAATTTGATTAAAATTAAAATTTTTTATATAATAGAATATTAACATAAACCGATATTGTGGAAATTAATTTCATATGATTTTAAGAAAGTTTAAAAATATTATAAACATAATATTATGTTGAACAATAGCTATTCAAATGCACATCTCGCTTATTAGGTATGCACTTTCAGTTGAATGTAACCGTCGATTAACATGACATAGAAAATTAAAATATTATTTTAATAATCCAACCGTACGGATGTTAACAACACCGAAAAATATATTTATACACAAAAAATTAGCCTATTTTATTGATTACAAATGTGTTTTTATAATAAATATATGAAAATATCACCTAAAATCGAGAAACAATTAAAATAAAATTAAAATTACATGATCTACATGATCCAACCGTACCGATGTTTAGAATCAATTTAATTTGATATATGTACGAAAAATTAGGGCATATAATTAATTATAATTATCTTTTTTAAGGTTTATTTAATTTTAGCGGTTTCTAGGGTTCACAAAAACCGACCATTAGGGTTTCTAGGTTTCACTAAAACCGACCAACGGTCCATAAAACCGACCACTTGTTTTTTGGCGGAAAAATTTTCGCAAAAAATTAAATAAACCGCCCTTAACTAAACGACGACGTTTTGCATGCGTCACAAAGCCCGATGACAAAACCGACCGATATGACGGCCGGTTTTAGTGTGGGTATAAATAAAAAAAAACTGCTCGCATTCTCTCTTTTATCTTTCATCCCATAAAATCTCTCTTCTCTCAAGTCTCTCTACTCTCTCAGTTGTCTCTCTACTGTCTCTCTACAATGGCAAAGTCTTTACTCCGTTCATCTCGATTCCGTGCAAAGACTCCGGTCCGGGCAACTCCGTTCCATTCATCTTCTCGATTTCGTTCATCTTCTCGAGCTTCTCAACTTGATGTAAGTTTAATTCCGTTTATATATGTTGTTTAATTCGATATATGCTTGTATTTGTTTATACAACTCCATTTATATGCTTGTATTTGTTTGTGATTTTTGGTCCATTTTAATTCAATTATTTGCTTGTACTAATTTTTTTCAAGGTTTAATTCTATTCAATTCGTGTATAAATGTATTTGCTTGTATGTGTCGTTGTATTTTGTTTGTTTCCTTGTATTTGTTTTGTTTTTTTGATCGATTTAAGGTTTGAATTTGTATTTGATTTAAGGTTTGAATTCGGATGATATTTATGGATTTGGTTGAAAACATGATGTTGTGATGGTTATTTTCTATTTTTCCATGCACGTTTCGGTCGGTTATGATATTAACGTATGTTATGTACGTGTTTGTTTTTTACATTTTAGGGGCTCTTTAGCATTTTTGGATTGAAATATTCATGATTTGTATAATTTTCTTTCAAAACATGAAGTTCTTATATAAAGATAGAGAAACGTTCGACTAACTTGTAGCTTTATTCTTTTTTTGCATGTATGTATCGGTCGGTTATGATATTAATACATATCATGTCACTTATGTATGTGTGTGTTTGATTTTTTCATTTTAGGGGCTATTTGGTTGGCTAGTGATTATAGTATTGATTGGAATGGTTGTATTGATGATGGCGAGAAAAGGGAAAGGCAATGAAGTTGAAAAAGACAAAGGAAAGGGTAAAGGTAAACAATCAAACAATGGAAAGGGAAAGGGCAAGAGTAAGAGTAAGGCAAAGGAAAAGAGCACCTTGGCCTTGCGTGATGAGCCAACAGATTCGGACCACGATTCTGACCCAACAAATGAAGAGGAACATGTGTATCGATTGAGGAAACCACGATCGCATTCAAGCGGAATTGCCGGAGCTACAAAACCACTTAAACCACAACGTATCAATATCTCCGATGGACAGTAAGTCTAATTTTATTTATTTGTCCTAGTATAGTGAGTTGTTTAATAGTTTTGTTTTTACTAGTTTCGTACTTTGTCTCATTTTTTAATTGTGCATCGATAATGAATATACATATTTATATGAGTCTTATAACCAACGTTAAGTAGCTCATTTGGTATTTGAGTTATTAATGAAAAAATGCTATTAGGGGTACTAATTGAATTATTAATAGAAAGAATACTAATATTTGAGTCCTAGAATTTCTATCTCTACTTGAAAGAATATCGAAGATACAAAATTTTGGATTCAATTAGGGAGCTCTAGATTTTGTATACTAGAATCATACATAGTGTTCATGTATTTTGTGTTAATAATTTAATTTGTTTTATATAGTATTGAAGATAATACGGCAAAAAAGACTTTACTTGGGATGATTCGTGAGAAATGGCCGATGGGTCATTACACTTTTAGTGACATCGACGCGGCTTATCCAAAATGGTTGGAGCAAAGGACTAATGAGTTTTTTGTAAGTAATACAATGTTAATTTTTGTTATGTTTGTTTTTTTATTTGGTTATGAACTTGATTTGATTATGAATTTGACCCTATCACTTGTTCCTATTTTATAGGATTTTATAGGCATCAAAGGGGACAAAGTCGTTCACAATCAAGAAGGATTGTTGAAGATCACATAAAGAAAACAATAAAAAGGACTATGAATGAGCTTAAGAAGAGAGTGGAGACAAAGGTCAAGGAGACCGGGGTTTCAAGTTTGTCGTTAAAGCCCCCGTATTGGTCCCTTGTGTTTTCGAAGGATCTTTTGAATTATTGGGAGACGAATGAAGGGCACTTGCATAGGGCAAAGGTTGGAGCTTCAAACCGCGGAAATGTTGAAAGGTTGCATAGTGCCGGTGCTCGATCATTCAACACCGTGAGAAGGGTAATAATATTTAAATATGTACACATACACACAAAGTTATTTCATTTTATAATGATATTAATATACTGTTGGGATTTATGGGTGATAGCATAGGAACAACTTAACTTTGTATATACTTAATTTTTAATTAAGTAGAACATACTGTCACAGCCAAAGTATGTTCTTGTAATCAGTATGCAATGTTAGTTTAATTGTGTAATTTGGAAGAAGTTCACTTTCTGTGTTCAAGCCTCAAAGAACGCATATTGGATGACAGCATGAATAAAGGTTACTGTCATAAGAATTGACAGTAAGATTACAAGAAGACAGAATGTTGCAAGTCAAGACAGCATATTCACTCTGACAGCAACATTGGCGGAAGACTACGCGACAGCAACTTTAGCCCTCGACAGCAAGTTTGGAAACCTCGACAGCACACTATGCGGGGAACTCGTACTGTCACCAAAAGCACATTCTTGTGACAACAAGCTTTGCGGCAAAAGTAACTGTCTCGAGAAAGACCCTTGTTCTAAGTATCTTTCTCAGTCAAATCCCGTGACAGTTTCAATGTTCAAGAAACAGGCATGATACAGTATCCCTAAGCTGCACCAAGTCTGCAAGACTATGACAGAAGCTTCAAGCACTGCAAACAAAAGCGAATCAATTCAAGAGCAAGGTCAAGTCTCTATTTGCTGAATTGTTTTAGCTAGAAATAGAATGAATCTAGGTTGCTTTTGTTATGATGTATATCTGACATATTAGCAATTTAGGAAAGTCACATGGGTAAGACAATCTGTAAGAAGCTGCCGCTTGACAATGACAGCAGCTTCACAAACCCGTGACTGATAGTGATAGGATTAGTCTTATACCTACTGTCAATTCATTCTAGAGAAGTAACGAAGACTAGCAAGTGCCTTGAAGAAAAACGAAGCTCAAGATTTCTCTCTTGAGGTTGTAGCAACACTTTGCAAAATAAATAAAACATTTATTTTGTGAATACTGTCTTCTCTATTTTACTGTTTGTGAATGCATACATATTATTGATAACATTAAATCTTAGTTTTAGTTGTTGAAACTGAGATTGAATTTTATCAGTATTGCATTCATCCCCCCCCCCCTTCTGCAATACACAAGGACCAACAACTGGTATCAGAGCTTTCAGATTAATATACATATCTGAGATCCCGACGACAATGCAGAAATCAAACAGTATCAATATCCCAGCTTTTGATAAAGAGAACTACAGTATTTGGAAAAGAAAGATCTTGTTGTTTATCAAAGCTGCGAATCCACTATACCCAGGTATACTCGAGAATGGTCCTTTCATTCCAAGAAAGGAAATTGAAGCCACAACAGTAAATGGTGAGATCATTCCTGCACATTGGGTTCCCAAAGATCCCTCGGAATTTTTGGAAACTGAAAAGGAGAAAATGGTGCTAGATGATCACTTGCAACTCATCTTGCTCGATTCTCTCACGTTGGATAAAGCCATGTGTGGAAGTGTGATAAGCTGCACATCAGCCAAGGAGATGTGGATCAGGTTAGCCTTACTCTGTGAAGGAAGTGAAGAAGTCAAGGGCAACCAAAGGCAAATACTTATATCTCAATATGAGGCATTTATGGCCAAGCCTGGTGAAGACTTAACCTCCATGTTTGAAAGGTTCAGTAAGCTCTTAACTGAACTGCAGATACATGGCAAGTACTATGACAGAAAAGAATTGAACGTCAAGTTCTTGCTTACACTGCCTGATCATCTTGAACACAAGACAACAGCCATACGAGAAGGAAGAGATCTTAACAATATAACCTTTGAGACACTTTATGGCATTCTGAAATCGTATGAACTTGAACTCTTTCAAAAGAGAGCCATACAAAGTGGAACAAGGAACAAGATGGCTAATATGTCAAGTGCCCTAGTAGCACAAGTGCCAAGGATCACACAACCTAGTGAAGCACTACAAATCACTCAACCAACCCCTGTACAATCCTTGAAGATAGAAGAGGTTGTTGAAGATGATGAGAAAGTAGTACTACAGCTCAAGGATGTGGAAGATGAAGACTTCTACACTATGGAGGAACTAGAAAGCATGGACAATCCTACTATGGCTTACATGGCCAAAAAGTTCAAGAACTTCAGATTCAAGAAGGATAGGTCATTCAGGCCCCAAGGCCAAGCATCCAAGTTCACCAAGGGAAGCTCATCAAAGGCTGCTGTGGGAAGCTCATTCAAAGGAGGATACAAGACTGGATTTGTGGATAGATCTAAATTCAAGTGTTACAACTGTGGTGAACCTGGTCATTTTGCTACTGAGTGCAAAAGACCCAAACAGGTTCAGAGATTTGAGAAAGGAACTGGTGGATACTCCAAGAAGAATCAAGGTAGAGCCTATGTGGCTGAAGGAAAGTGTTGGGATGAGTCTGATGATGAAGATGAAGAAGAATATGTCAACCTAGCTCTCATGGCTAGCACTGATGAAGTAACATCAACATCCTCAAGTCAGGTACCTTCACTTATCTTACTTGATATGTCCATTGATGAGTATAAGAAAACCATTAAGGACTTAAGTGTTGAAATGTTCAATGTACATACTAGCTTATCTGCTGCCAATGAGGAAATCACTAGGCTGAGTAAGCTAAATGAAACACTAAAGTCTGAAAATGAATCTCTTGTTCTCAAAACCAGTTCACTAGACTCTTTAGCTCAGGAGAATGCTAAACTTAAAAATGAATTGAAATGTGCTAAAGAGGTTGAGGAATACCTGAGAAATGAGATTGCTGAAAATGAATTTAAAATCAAGGCTTATAAAAACTCATCAAAGATAGTTCAGGATTACAATGATAAGCATACAGAAAATCAGTCAGTTGGTATAGGTTTTTCTTATGGTAGAAGACCTGGAAAGGAAACTGTGATTCAAGATTGTCCTGGGAGTGCTGCTGTCAAACCCACCATTCTCAAGAAAGTTAAAACTCCTATTTTCAAAGCTGCAGAAATTGAGTTTGATGAAGAAGCCATGCTCATCAAACAAGAAATACTTGATGAGGATGAAGGTGTTGACAACACATTCAAGGATGGAAAGGATACTGTCACAATCCCCAAGACAGTAAACTTACCAAGCAATCAGACAGTAAGTTCAAAAGATGCTGTCACAGTTGGCAAGACAGAATCTTCCAAAGATACTGTCAAGAATGGTTCCAAGACAGTAACTTTAAAACCTTCTGCCAAGACAGTAGGAATAAAAGACACTGTCAAGGAAAGTTCGACAGTAACTTCTGAACATACTGTCAATCCAGTAACTCCCAAGTCTAAAAACAGGAATGGTAAGGTAGGTGTCAATAAAGGAAATGGATACACTAATGTTGGAGGTGCCTCTAGGAAACTATGCAATAACTGTGGATCTACTCATCACTTAACACATGTTTGTAAGAAACCAATTGAGAATAAGATCAATGCAACTGAACTCAATGGTAACTTACACAGAACCCCCCTTATGCATAGAACTATGAGTGTCTGTAACAACATTGAATGTATGCCATGCAAAATCACTGCCATGAGTACATGCTTTAACTTACCTGTTCTCTCTACTGAAAAATGCTCATACCTGAACACTGTTGAGACTTCTGAGCCTGCTGGCAACAGCAAGAAGGCTCCATCCACTAAGAAAAGGACCAAGTCCAATTCTAAACCTAAGTGGGTGAAAAGAGAAGTCAAACAGGAGATTACTGATAATGCTTGTGACTTTATGACTGAAAGAAACTCAGGAGATAATGTAACTGCAGGACCCAACAAGGATTGGGTACCATATGCATCTTAGACACATTCTGTTTTGCAGGGTAAGAAGAAAGATCAAGTCATGTGGATCATTGACAGTGGCTGCTCAAGACACATGACAGGTGATAAAGCCCTGCTATCACATTATGTTGAGAAAGCTGGTCCAATCATAACCTTTGCAGACAACAGCAAGGGTTACACAGTGGGATATGGCTGTCTAGAAATTGGAAATGTTGTCATTGAAGATATTGCTCTTGTGGATGGATTGAAGCACAATCTACTCAGTGTCAGCCAATTCAGTGACAGGGGATTCAAGGTTGATTTTGATATGATGCTGTGTAACATTTATCACAAGAAGAATAGTAGCCTCTCTCTAAAAGGGGTTAGAAAAAGAAGCTTGTTTGTTGCTGACTTAAATTCAACAAAGAAGGATAAGGTTTACTGTTTCTACAGTAAAGCAACTGTTGGTGACACTATGCTTTGGCACAGGAAGCTCTCACATCTCAACTTTAAGACAATGAATATTCTGATGAAGAAGGAGTTAGTGAGAGGTTTGCCCCAACAGGAATTCTGTCAAGAAGGACTGTGTGAAGATTGTCAAATGGGCAAACTGAGAAGAGCTGTGCACAAGTCTAAGCAAATGAACACCAACATTGAAGCACTCAAGTTGATTCACATGGATCTCTTTGGACCAGTCAATGTACCATCAATGGCCAAGAAGAGATATGCCTTAGTAATGGTGGATGATTACTCAAGGTACACTTGGGTGAAGTTTCTAGAATCCAAAGATGAAGCTGCTCAAGTGATTATTGATCAAGTCAGAGTTCTTGATAGAACTCCAAACTCAAAAGTTCAAATCTTGAGGAGTGACAATGGTACATAATTCAGAAATGCCACTCTTGGAAATTTCTGTAAAGATGAAGGAATTGTACAACAATTCTCTGCTGCAAGAACTCCACAGCAGAATGGAGTTGTAGAAAGAAAGAACAGGACTCTCATTGAAGCAGCTAGAACTATGTTGCATGATGCCAAACTGCCAACATACTTCTGGGCTGAAGCTATCAACACAGCCTGTTATACTCAGAACAGAACCATGATCAACAAAACTCATGCAAGTACACCTTACTGTCTGTTAACTGGAAAGAAACCTACTGTCAAATATTTTCATGTGTTTGGGAGCAAATGCTTTATGATGAAGGATAACCATGAGAAGAAAGGAAAATTTGACACCAAGGCTTTTGAAGGACTATTCATGGGTTACAGCACAGAAAGGACTGCCTACAGAGTTTATGTTATGGAACACAGGATTATTGAAGAAAGTGTTAATGTCACATTTGATGAAACCAAGTTTCCAGGACTGCATGAAGAAGGAAAGATGCAGACATTCAGATTTGAGAATCAAGGATACTTGGAAGCTGAGGAGATTGTGGATGAAGAACCTAGCTTCACTCAAGTTGTTGAAGTTGATAAAGATACTGTCAATGCCACTACTGTCAAACAAACTCCAGCTCAGTCACAGACCATATCCTCTAACATTCATGACAATGGTGACTCTGGAGACAATGAAGAACATGGTGAAGACAATGGGATTGGTGATCATTCAACTCAACAAACTGAAGAAAATGTTCCTGTGCAGTCAAGTAGCTTGCCCAGAATCACCAAGTGGAACAAGGATCACTCAAGTGACCTCATCATTGGTGACCCTAATTCTGGAGTGAGGACCAGGAACAAAGTCTCTGCTGACAGCATGTTTTCATGCTTCCTCTCTCAAATGGAACCTAAGACAATTGATGAAGCATTGTTGGATTCTGACTGGGTGATAGCCATGCAAGAAGAGCTAAATCAGTTTGAAAGGAACAATGTATAGAAGCTAGTTCCAAGACCTAAGGGAAAGTCAGTCATTGAGACCAAATGGGTTTTCAGAAACAAGCTTGATGAAAATGGATCAGTGACAAGAAACAAAGCAAGGCTAGTAGCTAAGGGTTACTGTCAACAGGAGGGAATAGATTATGATGAGACATTTGCACCTGTTGCAAGACTTGAAGCTATAAGAATCTTTCTAGCCTATG
This sequence comes from Heracleum sosnowskyi, assembly GCA_030848705.1. Taxonomy (NCBI): domain Eukaryota; kingdom Viridiplantae; phylum Streptophyta; class Magnoliopsida; order Apiales; family Apiaceae; genus Heracleum; species Heracleum sosnowskyi. The sequence continues at coordinate 48,556,477 of CM061243.1, read as the reverse complement.
CTGCACACTGCAACTTCAAAGTATTTCAGATGGATGTCAAAAGTGTCTTCCTAAATGGAGAGTTGGAAGAAGAAGTGTATGTTGAACAGCCACCAGGGTTTGAGGATGTTGAAGTGTATGATTTTGTGTACAAACTCTTCAAAGCTTTGTATGGACTAAAGCAAGCACCCAGGGCATGGTATGACACACTTTCCACCTTTCTTCTGGAAAACCAGTTTACTAGAGGAGTTGTGGACAAGACACTTTTCTACAAACACCATGGCAAGGACATCATTCTGGTACAAGTCTATGTGGATGATATCATTTTTGGTTCTACAAATGAGAAACTGTGTGAGAAGTTTTCCTCTCTCATGAGTAACAAATATGAGATGAGTATGATGGGAGAATTGTCATTCTTTCTGGGATTACAAATTCTTCAACAATCTGATGGAATCTTTATTTGTCAAGCTAAATACATCAAGGAACTTCTCAGAAAGTTCAACTTGGAAGATTCATCACCTGCAAAGACACCAATGTCCACCTCAACCAGTCTAGATCTTGATCCTAAAGGGAAGAAAATTGATTCAAGCACCTATAGAGGCATGGTAGGATCTCTCCTATACCTAACTGCTAGCAGACCTGACATCATGTTTGCTACATGTCTCTGTGCAAGGTTTCAAAGTGATCCAAGGGAGTCTCACTTAGTAGCCATCAAAAGAATCTTTAGATACCTAAAAGGCACTCCTAACCTAGGTCTTTGGTATCCTAAGAACACTGGATTTGATCTAATTGGCTACTCAGACTCAGACTATGCTGGATGCAAGATTGACAGAAAGAGTACTACTGGTAGCTGTCAATTTCTTGGTGGAAGATTGGTCTCATGGTTTAGCAAGAAGCAGCATTCAGTTTCTACCTCAACTGCAGAAGCTGAGTATATTGCTGCAGGCAGTTGCTGTGCACAAATTCTATGGATGAAGAATGAACTTCTGGATTATGGTCTAGTGTTAAGTGAAATTCCTATCTACTGTGACAACACTAGTGCCATAGCCATATCAGACAATCCAGTTCAACACTCTAGGACAAAGCACATTGATATAAGACATCACTTTATCAGAGAGCATGTTGAACAAGGAACTGTGAAGCTGATCTATGTCCCAACTGACAAGCAACTTGCTGACATCTTTACTAAGCCATTGGATGAAGCAACCTTCAACAGGTTGGTAAGTGAATTGGGAATGCTGAACCTGGTATGTTGATTTACTCAATTTTTGATATTTCCAAATTCTCTATTGAAGCTCATGACAGCAACTTCAAACCTGCTGTCAAGAGAAGTTACTGTCTACTTGGTTTATGTCTGTTATGTGACAGCATGTGTTGATTTGACTTATCATGTCAGTATTTTGTGCCAGTCTCATACTTTTAAACCGTGTATGACATTAATGTGGTTACTTGTTAAGTTTGAGAGATAAAAATCTGTTCCATTGGACTTTCACACCTTTTTGCATTAATCTGTAGGATTAAAGGAGGACACGACCATTAATTACTTTTGTGGTAGTTGTATGGGTACTCTAACTGTTGACCATTAGACTTTAATCCTTAGACGGTTTTGCCTATAAATTAACCTTAGGTTTCACCAGTCTGCTCTCAGTTTTAAAGTAAATAATGGAAAACAAAGTAGGAATTGAAGTTGGGCTAAAGAAGTGTGATAGTGAACCCGACAATGAAGAGATCGATGAGCTCTTTGAGATACTGTTGGACGCCTTGGATGAGATAGACGAGGAAAAGGAGGCCAAGGCTAAAGAAGAGGAGGCCAAGGCTATGGAAGAAGAGAAGGAGCTTCAGGCACTTCTTGAAAAAGAAGGTCGCTCTGAAGAAGAGATTAAGGAAGAAGTCTTAGAACTAGTTGATAAAATCATAAAATGATGTACTCAATGTTCTATTCTGAATGATTTTATTAATAATAATAATAAGAGTTCTTGTCTTTGTGGTTATTGAGTTTATGATTTGTCTGGGTTAATTGCTTAATATCTGTGTTCAATAGATTACATTGCTAAATCCATAATTTTTCAATATTAAGTTAAGTGTATGAATCAAGCATTCTAATAAGTTCATGACAGAACCATTTCCTAATCGAAGTTACTGTCGTTAAGAAGGATACTGTCGTGTGTTTCTTGACAGCAACCTTCTTGACAGCAGGAAAAGACTTTCTGTCAAGACTTGTAAAGGATACTGTCATTCATATGCTTAACGGTGACAGCAAGTTTTTGCGCAATAGTTGCTGTCGCGCAAAACCTACTGTCACCACCTCTTATTACTGACAGATTGTTTCTAGCGCACAGGTTACTGTCACCAATAGTGGACCGTTGAAATTGGATATTTATCCCACGTTGGTCAGTGAATAACAGGCAGTACCTCACGTGTTTAAGAGTGGGTTAAGACACGTTCTTGAAATCCACTTTTTATGCACAAAACGTTTGAGATACCCCTATTTATTCTCCAGTTACTCAGACATATCACTCTCATCGAACTCAAGGCAATATACTTTTCTTTAAGCAAAAAGCCATTTTCTTACTTTCTTCTTTTCTTGAAATCTCAATGGCCCCCAAACAGACTCTCTCTCAAACAAACTTTGCTGGCATCTTTTCCCCAAATGATGCTGGTGAAGGCTTCGAAGGACTAGTGTTTTTCTTGAACAAGTCCTATCTCGGTTATGCCATAACCTCAACCCCCATTCTCGACTTAGACAGACTTGAGGCGTTTTGGCAAACTGCTGTTGCTCAAACTGAGGGTGAGAACCCTGGTATTCAATTCACAATCTCTGGGCAACAATACACTCTTACAGCTGAGGTCATCAACAATGCTCTTGGAATTACACTTGAAGCAAGACAACAATTTACTGAACTTGCAAATGATGACACTCTCAAGAAGCTCTTCTTGAAGATTGGGTATGCAGGCCCTACTCTCGAAGAGGGGACTACCAAGTGGTATCCAACTGGTGAAATGGATAGGAAATATCTGCGAAAGGAGTGGAGTATGATATTTGATGCGATGGTCAAGGTGTTCTCTACCAAGTCCACAGGCTGGAATGGAATACCCTCCTACATCAAGAAACTGACACATTCTCTTGTCCATGGATACAAAGTGAATGTTGGAGCTCTCCTCATGGCACACCTCAAAGCTGCCATAGGTAAGAAGGTATCACTCTACCCTCGCTTTCTTATGTTGTGCATTAATTCATTCTGTGATTTTAATGATGCTGCTCCTCGTTTAGAGGCTTGCTCAGTTTTGAAAAAGAACACACACACACACTGTTATCATCACAAGATCTCAATGCACACATTCCACTCTGTTTCACTCAACACATGGTTGATCAAGTGTCCAACCTTGATTATCCATTACCTTCTGGTTATGATTCCTTTTCTCTTGAGAATGAAACTGAATTAGACCCAAATTCAGTTAACCCACATTCAACACCATACACTCAGCCTAGGCCCTCTAGACTTCCCAAATCCCAAATAGAAGCCTTGCAAGAATCCAGAAAAAGATCCTTAGAAGCTGATGTTGGTGGTAGCTCTGTTAGTCAAGAGGGAGACACTGCACCTAGTGCAGCAAATAAGGAAGGTAGTCAAACAGAACCCACAGTGGTTTCCCCTGAGCCTAAGAAGACGAGAGCTAGGAGGACCAAAACCACTGTCAGCCACCCTGCAGTCTCCCAAAAGACTGTAGAGGAAACCAGGGAAATAAACTCCTCCCTAGATGTGCCTTCTCAACAAGGGACATCTATTGAAATTGGCCTGTCTCCCAAGGCACCCTGTACAGAGTCTGCACAAACTCATGGTTCCCAACCTGAGATACCCCCACTTGAAGAAACACACAGTGAGTTAGGGCACAGTGAGGATTTTTCTACTCCTATTGATGGTTCACATGTTTCATCTGTGAATCAGCCCCCACTCTCTACTACACTTTCACCTTCTTCCTTCCCTACACATTCTTTTGTTTCTTCTCCACAACCTAGAGAAGGGGACAGTCCCAACCCTTCAGGTTTTGATCATCCATCTCCAATCATGGATGAGCCCCCATCTAGTGGTCCACAAGAACCCATTTCTCAAAGTGAGATGGACACCACTCCTCCAAACACTGAGCTAGGGCAAAGTGGTATTTTGTCAGAAAATGAAACAGCCAACACTTTGTCTGAACTCCAAGGAGCATCTTACCTTCAGGAAGATGCTGTCACAGCCTCTGTTGCTGTCAAAGACACTGGCAATGTTGTTGTCCTGGACACAGCTGCTGTCATGGGTGGAGAGAAAGATACTGTCACTACAGAACCTACTGTCACTCCACCTCCCAAAGTTGCTGTCATGCCAGAACCTGCTGTCCAGACTCCAACTGACAATAACATTCCTGACAAAGATGTTGTCCAGTCCTCTCAGCCTGATTTTGATGCTGTAATCATTGAGGATGCCTCTGATGATGATCTACCTCTTGCCAAACTCTTAAAGGTACATTCTAAATCTACTCCTTCCATGCATGTTAGTACTGCTCATACCCATGCATCTAGGATGAGTGAGGGTGTGCAAAAGAAAAGAGAGATAAAAGAAAAGAGAGGTGAACATAAAAATGAGAGGCAGCCAAATGAGCTGGCAAAAGGAGAGGGACTTGAGCATGTCTAGAGAGTTATTGAGGGAGCCCACACTATTCAGGCACTAGGCCTTGAGAGTCAAACTGTGAGGGGTGATGAGATCACTCAAAAACACCCTGAGAGTGTGAGAACCCCCATAGCCTCCAAGCCCCTTTCTTTTCCTTCCCCTCCAAGAAGGTTAAGGTATGGTGGCCCCTCTGCTACTTATGGAAACATGATTGCAGCTCTGGAAGGACAGTGTGCTACCCTCAACTCCAAGATGGACTCTCTCTCTCAACTGGTGGTTGATGGTTTTGCTACTACTCAACTCTCTATTCAGTTCCTTACTGACCTAGTAGCTGCCAACTCAACTAAGGGGGAGAAGGTAGCAAGATCAGAATCATTGCCTATTCAGGAATCAGGTGGAACTCAAGGGGAGTCTGTAGCTGTGGAGACCAGAGGGGGAGCTAAAAGAAAAGCAATGTCTAAGGGGGAGCAAGTCAAACCAAGCAGTGCACAACCACAGGATAAAGCTGAAAAGCCTGTTGAAGTGGAAATGGATGGAGAAAGGGTGTTAATGTCAAAGGAAACTCAAGATGCATTGCAAAGAAGACCTGCATCTAGACATCCAATCTTGCCTCCTGTGTTGATTAGAGAGCCAACTCCAGAAACTCAAGAAACTGCTCTACAGAGGAAATGGAGAGAAATGGAGGAACAAAACAAACTTGGGAAAGGTAAAGGGAAACTGCCTGAATCCATCCAAAAGGGAATTATTTGGACAAATGGCACTCAATTTGATCAAGAAGAAGCCAATGTCTTGATGATGGATTACAGGGAGAGCACATTACACAACCATGACAGTGAATTTAGCAGTTTGGTGGAAAAAGCAATGAATGCTCCAAGCAACCGTCCAACCAACACCACAAAACTGTTAAAGGAACAAATTACTAGTGTCAGTGTAATGGTGAATGATGAGAAAAGATGGGCTGTAAGTATTTATCTCACTTCTGGCATATCTTATTTCATCACAATGCAATTATTGCAGAGTCTGCCAGCAAAGGTGTTGTGTGCCTTGAAGGGAAAGATCAGGGCAACTCAAACACCATTCAATGAAATATTAGATATGCAAATCCAGAACCTGCTCATACAAAAACTACCTGAAGTCTACACAAATCCACCATGTGTTTTCTATAGATCTAAAACTAAGGATGGCACAAGAAGGAACAGCTTCATGAATTTGGTTGGCACATCCAGAATGGAAACCAAGTCAATTCTGAAAGTGTTAGATGGAATACTCAATTCAAATGCCAATCCAGGAAGAGCTTATGCTGTTCAAGAGATCTACAAAATGCTGGTGTTGAGAGACAAGACACTGGGAGCTAGAGTGAAGGAACTAATCTCTAGAGCCAATGCCAAAAGAAATGATCTAGGTGGAAGTTGCCTCTATGACCTTCCTCCTCAGGATGATGATGATGATGAGGTTGGAGGTGGTGAAGCTTCAGGAAATGCTGGAAATGCTGGTGGAAGTAATTCTGGGAATACTGGTATTCAATCCCAAAATGAAGGCAATGAAGAAACTCCTAATCAGGAAAAGAAAGATGCTGGTGCTACAGATGAAGAGGAGTCAAGAATACTGGAAGCTTTGGAGGCAGGCATTCTTAGATGTGCTATTGACTGCATAAATACAGAAAAAGATGCTGTCACCAAAGGTATTGTCGACAAGGATACTGTCATAGAAGATGCTATCATGGAAGATACTGTCGACAAAGGTACTGTCAAGAAAGGTTCTGTCAAGGATGAAGCCAAAGCTACTGTCAAGCCCATAAGACTGAAAGCCAAAGCAAGAGCATGGTTTTCTAGACAGAAACCTGAAGGAAAGCACAAGTACTCAGGAAAGGAAAATACCACTGAATTTGGCAGGAATCTTAAGAAGCCAATTCAATCAATTCCTCCCAACAGTCTTAAGATACAACAGATGCAATCTAGAGAAATCAAGAGTGTTGAGGTAAAGATGGATGCAAATCAAGAGGTCACTGAGTACATTCTTTGGTGGGAAGGTTCAAGATCTACCGAGGTTGATAAGGACTTCAACCTGGTGTCCACATCAACCAGTGGTAGGACATCTACCATAGATAAAAGGAGAATTGACTTCTTCTACCTGGAAAGAATGGTAGAGTTGTTGGAGAGTTATGATAATGTTCCAGAGTCTGTCATGGAACATATTTTGAAATATCAGGCTGATAGGGATGCTGAATTCTATCAGAAATTTGGCTACAATTTTACAGATTTTGATGATGCTGATATTCTAACTGATCTCCCAGATTCTCCTATACCATATCATTGGTACTATGAGTTTGATGACTCACCCACAGAAGAAAGGAAAACCCAACCCACAGAGGAAGGGCAACCCAAGCCAAGCAAAAGACCTGACTCTTCTCAATACGCTAAATATCAGTCAGAACTTGATAAGAAGGAAGCTGAACTCCTGGAAAGATGCAAGACTGCCAACAAGGCAGAAAGTGAAGCTCCAAATTATCAAACATGTATGCTGGAAAATCCCTTAAGAATCAAGCATCTAAAAGAAGAAATCTATGTTTGCAGCTTGCACAAGCTAAAAACAACTATTCTGAAGGATTTACAATATATGGTTGCTGGATCAATTCATCCCCTGGAGCAGATATGTTCTGACAAGATAGAGGAATTATTGGAAAGGAGAAAAGGAGAAGATTCGAAGCTGGACAAGCAAAGGAGGATGTCTCTCAATGCTTATCGAGGAAGTAGATTCAAGCTCATTCATGAAGAACTCCATTTCAGAAGCTATCCATTTGATCAAGAGCAATGGTTGAATCTCAGGGATGCCAGTTCTCTTATTTCTCCTACTATCAAGAAGATCATTGAAGAAATAGAAGATGTTGCAGTTTCTGCTGCTGAAATTTCTCTTATAGAAGGTCTAAGAGGCTGCTTGGTAGAAGCTCTCAGAAGAGAGGAAGTAACAAGACAGAAGAGGAAATCTCAAGCTAAGTAAACATTCTAAATCCATTCTGATCTTGTTAGTTAAGTTGTCAGCATATATTGTAAATTTGTTGTTATTGTCCATAAAAACAAATTGGGGGAGATTGTTGGGATTTATGGGTGATAGCATAGGAACAACTTAACTTTGTATATACTTAATTTTTAATTAAGTAGAACATACTGTCACAGCCAAAGTATGTTCTTGTAATCAGTATGCAATGTTAGTTTAATTGTGTAATTTGGAAGAAGTTCACTTTCTGTGTTCAAGCCTCAAAGAACGCATATTGGATGACAGCATGAATAAAGGTTACTGTCATAAGAATTGACAGTAAGATTACAAGAAGACAGAATGTTGCAAGTCAAGACAGCATATTCACTCTGACAGCAACATTGGCGGAAGACTACGCGACAGCAACTTTAGCCCTCGACAGCAAGTTTGGAAACCTCGACAGCACACTATGCGGGGAACTCGTACTGTCACCAAAAGCACATTCTTGTGACAGCAAGCTTTGCGGCAAAAGTAACTGTCTCGAGAAAGACCCTTGTTCTAAGTATCTTTCTCATTCAAATCCCGTGACAATTTCAATGTTCAAGAAACAGGCGTGATGCAGTATCCCTAAGCTGCACCAAGTCTGCAAGACTACGACAGAAGCTTCAAGCACTGCAAACAAAAGCGAATCAATTCAAGAGCAAGGTCAAGTCTCTATTTGCTGAATTGTTTTAGCTAGAAATAGAATGAATCTAGGTTGCTTTTGTTATGATGTATATCTGACATATTAACAATTTAGGAAAGTCACATGGGTAAGACAATCTGTAAGAAGCTGCCGCTTGACAATGACAGCAGCTTCACAAACCCGTGACTGATAGTGATAGGATTAGTCTTATACCTACTGTCAATTCATTCTAGAGAAGTAACGAAGACTAGCAAGTGCCTTGAAGAAAAACGAAGCTCAAGATTTCTCTCTTGAGGTTGTAGCAACACTTTGCAAAATAAATAAAACATTTATTTTGTGAATACTGTCTTCTCTATTTTACTGTTTGTGAATGCATACATATTATTGATAACATTAAATCTTAGTTTTAGTTGTTGAAACTGAGATTGAATTTTATCAGTATTGCATTCATCCCCCCCCCTTCTGCAATACACAAGGACCAACATATACTAATATAAGTTGTTTTATATTTGGAAGGAAATGACAAGGCAAAGCCGTAAGCCTCCAACTAGGCTTGAGGGGTGGGATAAATGTCACAAGAAAGTTGGCTCCGATCCAAATAACCCCCAATACACTACTCCGGGCGCCATGCGCATTGCGGTAATCTCAATTTTTTGTTTTTTTCACCTTTATTATAAGCGTAAAAAAAGTTTATTTGTTCTAATAAAACTTGAAAAATGTGTAGGAACGATATGCCGCTATTCTTGATCGTATGCCAGTGGAGATAACTCAAACGGGTGAACGAGATGAGCCTTGGGATTGGTGGATGGAAGCAACGGGGGTTCCCGAAGGTGAAAAACCTAAAAAGAACTATGTCGTCGGGTTCCCCACTCTTCGAGCTAGTGATCTTCTTCCTACACTTGCCACGCGCTATAGGGATTCCACCCGAGGTGAAGCCGGCTCATCTTCATCCGCTCCAAGACAACGTGAAATCCTCCCCGACAATGTGTATTTGTCGATTGTTAGAAATGTGCTCACGGAGATCCGCGCCAATCCTCATCGATTCGCTCGTCCGCTATCCGATGAAGAGATAGCCACCTTTGCACGCACCGCCCTTGAAGCCTCCGATCCATCCGCCAATCCAAATCAAAGGCTTCAATGGAATAATCTAATTGGAGGCGAGATTGTAACGATTGTTGGGACTTTGATTGAAGATATCCTCCAAAAAACTGAAGCGCGTGTCCAAGAGGTAATAACTACCTCCCATTTTTTTATTTATGTCCATTAGAAAAGGTTCTTGCATTTTAATTTATTTATATGTGTATAGGCGGAGCGGCTTGCCTTGGAGGAATAAAAGGATTATACGGATATAGACGAGGTTTCCGACGTGGAGGGCGAGGGCAATGAAGATGGTGGGGGCAATGAAGATGACGGAGGCAACGAATTGGATGAGAATGATGGCAATGAAGACTCCGATGTGTCTTTATCGGAGTAATTAATTATGTTCTGTTTTAAGTGAATTTTAAGTATGAACTTAGTGTTTGCGGTTTAAACATTCTATGTTTTAATTTGGTTGTGTACTTCTATGTCAGATTATATATATCTGACTTAACATTTGCATGGTTGGTGTTAACATTCTATGATTATATTAGTTGGCGTATTGTTATTTGGTTGGATGTTAGACTTGGTTGATAATTGATCGTTAATGGATGTTGAATGGATGTTGATGGATGTTTGTTGGTATATTGATAAATATAGTGTGCACAGCTGAACTGGTACTGCAATTCTGCAGATTTTTTTTTAAAAAAAAACCAACATAACCGACCGTCAACATAAATAACCGACCATTTTTTACCACTAAAAATGCAAAAAACCGACCACTGTGACACAAAACCGACCATATTTTACCATAAGCTACCCAGAAAACCGACCACTGTGACACAAAATCGACCATTTTTTACCATAAGCAACCCAGAAAACCGACCGTGTTCATAACAGGACGGTCGGTTATGAGACGGTCGGTTATGGAACACGGTCGGTTATGATACGGTCGGTTTTGCCAATTAACAAACGTCTGTTGAAAAACCGACCAAATGTGCACATTTGACTACAGTCGATTTTATTCTTGGTCAAACTTTTCTTGGGCGTCATAACCGACCACCCTCGGTCGGTTTTTTGTTGCTGACCTGGTGCCACGTATGGACACGTGTGGCAAAGAGGACCCACTTTGAATAAAATGCGAAGTCACATAACCGACCGTCCTGAGTGGTCAGTTACGACCTTAAACCTGACCAATTCAGCATAACCGACCAGGGCTTAACCGACCATTGTCGTTGGTCGGTTTTAAATGTTAAACCGACCGATGGAGGACATAACCGACCCATTTGTGTGGTCGGTTTTGTCCTGTTTCCTTGTAGTGTAAACGTGAAAATATATTAGTGAGTTATATTTATTTCAAAAATAATCGTAAATTAGGAAATTTATATCATTTTTTTAATGTGAAATATTAAAATTAGTGATGAGGTTGTTTCATTTTACAACTGATTGAATAATTTTGATATATTTGGACAAAGTGAAGGATGTCTTTGATAATTAACTTTAATTGTTGTGTAGTTGTGTCATGTGTGTATAATACGCGCGAGAGTATATAGAAATTATTCCGTTTATAAAAGTTTTAGTTTAAAAATAAGTTTAATTGCATAGCGCAATTTTTCCATAATCTGTTGTTCTTGAGCAATAACTATTAATCATTTTATTATATATCTCAATATTGTCTTATAAGATTTGAATAGCTAAAACTGAATTTTGTTTTAAAGAAAAATATTAATTAATTATACAAAAAATGTTTTGAAATAAAATGCTATGGTGTTATATATAACGCGTTACACGACCGAGGAATATTGTTCGGAAAAAAGTATTATTAGTTTGAAAATCATGTAGACTGAATCGAATTTAGGAATCCTGTTATCAGTGTTCTGTCAAAGATAATTCCGTGTTAAAATTAGGTGCACAAATGCATGCATGCATGTTGGTTTGTTTTCTGTGTTATTTAATTCTCTCCTCAGTCCTCTCACTCGCAGTACTGTGTTTATTCAACTAAGTTTCATTTTTGTCAAAAGAATCGCCCTCCAGATTTAGGTTTCACAAACATGAAACATGTTTCTTTTTTCTAGTATTCTATCTGAGTCCCAAGTACACCTGCTGTACCATCTACAGTTTCAACAACCCTAGAATATCTGTTAGACTGTTCCAAATATTTTTGAAATGATGTATTTATGTTAAAGGCAACTACCTAAGATAATAATTTCAATATTTTTAGTAACTAGCTTTATAATTATAATCCGTGCGAGGCACGAATATGATCCAAATTCATATTTTACTAGACTTCTTACATGTTTAAGAAATGAATTATTTATCATTTTAGATTTTTTTTTCTTTCAATTTGTAATAGGACCTACCATTGTTCATAAAAAATGTAAAATTAAAGAATTTGAAGTTTTGAATTTTGCAGTAGTTGTGATTGAATATGGACGTTCATCAGTTTGGAAGAGATAGTTAATATATTAAGAAGAAAATTGAGTTGATTTGCATTAGTTTATGTTGTGTCTAATATAGACGCTAGCAGCTGTCTCGTTCATTAAATCCATCAAATGCATGAGAGTCAGCTACATGCACTGTTCTGGGCGTATGTGTTTTGGTTTTGACGTAAATAAGGTGTAACGAATGACCAAAATATACAGGGCTGTCAAACGGATAATTTAGTTACGGAGCTGCCTGTATCCGAATGCGAAAATCTGAATTCGTATCCGAATCCAAAAATATTTAAACAAAAATACATGAATACGACATATACTATCCGGATACGGATAATATCCGAATCTGATTTTTCAGTCAGAATTTTTTAGTTTTTATATTAAATTTTAATTCAAAAAAATTGAAAAACAAATATTAAAAATTAAAAACAATTAACTGACCCATTTAAATTTATTTAAGTCTATTTTATTTATTTCAAAATTTTAATTTTTTAGTATAATTTTGTTTACTTTAAAATATTAAATTTGTATAGTATTTTCTTATTTGTGTCTATAATATTTTTACAATTACCTACGACTTATATAAATATATTATTTAATGATTAAAGTTATATATTGGATAAACCTAATAAAATAAATTCTAAATTATGTGCAATTATATGTATAATTATAATATAACTATATAATATATATTATTTATTTATCTTATTTATGTAACTTCGGATTCAGATATTATCGGATGGATACAGATGTGCCTATATCCATATTCGTTTCGCAACTATCAGATTCAGATATGGATAATATCCGCTTATTTCGAATACGAATAATTTCCACTTTATTCCGGATACGAATACAGATTTTTCGAACGGATATCAAATTTTTTCAAATTTTTTTTGACAACCTTAAAAATATATAATAACTAAGTAGGGGTAATTTAATAATTTTAAACCGAATAAATTGTCTCATCAACCTCTATTTGTTCTATTATATATAATAGATTATTTATTATATGTATGAGTTTTTATGATGACTAGCTATGTTATTCATAACTCATATATTAGATTGTGGACAAGCGGATGATGCAAATTTGCTATGCATGTAAATAGTAGCAATATTGTGATTTTTTAAATGAATAGTAGGGGTGAGAAGAAAAAATTGAAATCGAAAAAACCGATAAATCACACCGTAAAAACCAAACCGAAGAAAAAATTGAAAAAAACCGAACCGAAAAACCGAAATTAATGGTTCGATTTCAGTTTTTAATCAAAACCGAACCGAAATTAATCAAACCGCTATATAATATATATATTTATGATAACTCCGAACAAATTGATTCTAATATTCATTACATAAATATATACTTTATATTATTATAAATAAATTATTTCATATATTCACATAAATTCTACAAGATCAATATTGTATTAGTTTTGAATCAAAATATTTAAATTTTTGTATATTAAATTTGTACCAATTGTTTGATACGCACGTGTTATAATTTTGTTTTTCATTATTATGAACATATATATTTATCATATATGTTATTTTATTTATGATAATATGAGTTACATATTAAATATAATTTTATAAAATGAATTTAATTTGGTTCACGAATTTGAAAATGTCTATCTTTTAATGTAATATAATTATTGACCTTTGACTCTATTAATTTTACCAAATACATTATCAAAGAAAACGTCGCACAAGTAAAATTAAAAAAAGAATATTAAAAACCGAAAAAAAATCAAAACCGAGAAACGGTTAACCGAAACCGATAAAACCGCTCTATGGGATTTAGTTGTGATTAATAGCAATTAACCGAATCGAATATATTGATTCGATAACGATTAATCCTAAAAACCGCACTAGACACCCCCTGTGATTTTTCAACCAAATCTTGGAAATTGATCTAGATACGTGGTCAGTTTTTTCATGGCTCGCAATGAAAGCAATAATGCATTAATGATGTGATGAAACTTAAACGAAATGAGAATAATACCTTCGATTTTAAAATTTACATGAAACCCGTGTCATTCTACAAGAATAAAAACTGATAACTTATGTGTTAGTTTTCTGAATTTTATCATTGAAAACAATTAAGAAAACCAAATTAATTTAGAGTGCCACAGATGGAACAATGTCGTTATATGGTGTACGCAAAAGTAGTAAGGAAATCGAATGAAGAGCAGCAAGAGAATCCTAAACATAATTCTCAAAAGTACAATCAGGGGGAGCAACCATGGACCTTGGTGCAAACAAAAAAGTTCAAAAGACAAGAAAAAGGTCAGACGCAATGCACTATCTTCCTATATGATATACCAACAAATACTACAACAAAGGAAATGTGGGTTTTACATGGCTTGATGAAAATATGCAAAGTCTGCACGATAAACTTGATTTAATGGAGCTGAATCAAATTAAAGTAGTAGGCTTAAATGAGATAAAATACTGAGGACGGAAAATGAGAAGGGATGGGAAGGTTTTGATCATATGTAACAGCCCGACTTTTCGGACTATTAATTTTAAATACAAAATTAAAATAAAATACATCTCATTACTCAATAAATACCAAATTTCACAAAAGTCAAATGCAGCGTTCAAACTTAATAATCAAAAATATAAAATCGGAGACGCAGCTCCCTAATAACAAAAAGTATTCTAATATCACAATAATTCTTATTCAATAAATTAAATCAAATCACGTAGCACGAAATTCACAGGTTCACATCCATATTCTCAATATAAGCTTCCACAATGTACAAACCTGAAAATTAGAAAAGAGTGAGCTACACAGCTCAGCAAGTAACAGTTTGACTTACAAATATTCTCAAAAATCAGTGGGTGTTTTAGCAAAACAGATTTTCGCAAAACAATAATAATTTTTAAAAACCTTTGCGAAAAATGATCCAACCCAAAGTTTATTTTTAAATCCAAAATTTAAACAGATACAGAAGCAGAAACGAAATTATTATAATAACCACAGTCTTGCTCTACGGCCACACTTTCCCAGTAGCCGGGATCTTATTCTTATTCTTATTCTTTCGCCACACTTTGCCAGTGACCGGCATCTAAAGTTCAATAATTACGCCCCCTTAATAGGTATCTAAAGTTGCACACTTGTGCGCCTACTAAGGGTATCTAAGGCTAGTTCCGGAACTATAGCGTAAATTACGAACGGGGTTCAAAACGTAGAGACTGAGGGATTCGAAGATTCTCATATCTTATATCTTGTACAGTTCGAAACAATATTCTTATATCTTATACGGAATTTCAAAAATTGCAGAATCAAATATCTTTTCGAAAATAAAAGTAAGTCAAAGAGTACTTACCTCAAAAGCGATAAATACCGAAATCAATGCGAGCAAATCCTATAATTTTATTAAACCAATCAAAGTCAAATAATGGTCACACCACCTTAATAGAACCCATGCGACACTTACATATAACTTACTCAATGAAATTTCAAAAATCAGACACCAAAACATCTTGCAAAATAGACCAATATTAACAAAATCAGTTATGACCAGTTCTAGAAATTAACAAATTACTCTATGAAAATGACTTTATCTGAAAAAGTACAAACACGAAAAATGTAGGCAATTCCGAGACCTTTCCAGAATGATAAGTCTCGTTAAAAACGGACAAGTAACGAACTCAGAACATAGATATTTGCGGACTGCTGAACAGAATCAGCCACTAATCAGGTTAGTATTTCGACGATTAAGACATCGCAATCACAGAAATAGTCAGCGGAATGAAACACAAAGTGCAGAGGTCGAAAGAGCTTTCCAGAATGGTATCGCTCATAATTTTTGGATAAAGACTCAATTTACTATGAATTTTCAAAGTTAGACTTCTCAGTTTCGAAAACATACTGGCTGGTCAATAAATCCCAGAAAACATCATATCTACATACCTAATTTCGGAAAACACATAGAATAAAAGTTGTAGATAATTCAAATACCTTTTCACAGAGTCTAATATCATAAGAATCCAATTAATAACGAATCAGATACGAATTTTATAAGAATTCAGAATCCAAACATATACATACGAAATTGGAGTAATCATACGACGACAATGAATATAACAAATAACTCATAGATATACATCAAATTATACGCATATACAAATACTCAAGAGAATTAAAGAATCGTTACCCATTCTTTTTAAGCTTGTTGTGAGACCTTCTCTCCTCGTGCTCTTCTTCTTCTCTTCCTTGTTTCTCTCTCTCTCTTTCAGCGTCTCTCTCTCTTTCAGCGTCTCTCTCTCTCTCTCTCTCTCTCTCTCTCTCTCTCTCTCTCTCTCTCTCTCTCTCTCTCTCTCTCTCTCTCTCTCTCTCATGTTTGCTAGGGTTTTCATCTCTTTTTTTTAACACGCTCGTATCTAGATATGTACAAGGTCAATTTTAATTAAATTGGGCCAACTGAAACTTTAAACTAAAACCCAACAAAATTAAATTAGCAAGACTCATTAATTCTATATTTTTATTCTAAAATCAAATTATATAATTATCTTAAATTTTAATCCACTTCTAATTCTGATTTCTAGCAAATTTTAATCTATTAAAATTAAAAAAAAAATCGGAATATTACAAACCACCCTCCTTAAAAACAATTTGGTCCCCCAAATTCACAACAATCCTATCACATGACACGTCTACCCACTAATTCTCCTATAAGTCAAACTTAAACTATCGTCCACAGAAACGCATCCTAGGAAGTGTACTAGTCCCATACCTAACACACTCCGAAGGACAACCTGCTCTGATACCATATGTGACAACCCGGGTCAAATCCCGAGCATTTTTCGAAAATCGGGTCAAGTCCCGATTCCGAATCCGAATAAGCCGAAGCCTACTGACCCAAACGCAGCCAACTTGGGTAACAACTAGCCCACCACAGGCCCCCAAAAGATCATGATTTTGTTGGTGCTAATTAGTAGTAGTACTCTGCCTTATAAACTGAACAGAAGTCCCAAATCTACTCGATGTGGGACTGGGTGTTACAAACTCCCCCACTTAAACTTTTGACGTCCTCGTCAAGCCTGAACGGATATCCCATAGGGTCCAAGATCGTTCCTCTCTAGCCATTGTGGGATAATACCGGTTGGTTTCGTGTCCCCACCTCCGGACCTCTATCCATTGTGGGATAATACCACCAGCCTTCGTGTCCCCACCTCCGGCAACTTGACGCATCAAGCTTTCGAGAGTCGGCTCTGATATCAACTGTAACAGCCCGACTTTTCGGACTATTAATTCTAAATACAAAACTAAAATAAAATACATCTCCTTACTCAATAAATACCAAATTTCACAAAAGTCAAATGCAGCGTTCAAACTTAATAATCAAAAATATAAAATCGGAGACGCAGCTCCATAATAACAAAAAGTATTCTAATATCACAATAATTCTTATTCAATAAATTACATCAAATCACGTAGCACGAAATTCACAGGTTCACATCCATATTCTCAATAAGCTTCCACAATGTACAAACCTGAAAATTAGAAAAGAGTGAGCTACACAGCTCAACAAGTAACAGTTTGACTTACAAATATTCTCAAAAATCAGTGGGTGTTTTAGCAAAACAGATTTTCGCAAACAATAATAATTTTTAAAAACCTTTGCGAAAAATGATCCAACCCAAAGTTTATTTTTAAAATCCAAAATTTAAACAGATACAGAAGCAGAAACGAAATTATTATAATAACCACAGTCTTGCTCTACGGCCACACTTTCCCAGTAGCCGAGATCTTATTCTTATTCTTATTCTTTCGCCACACTTTGCCAGTGACCGGCATCTAAAGTTCAATAATTACGCCCCCTTAATAGGTATCTAAAGTTGCACACTTGTGCGCCTACTAAGGGTATCTAAGGCTAGTTCCGGAACTATAGCGTAAATTACGAACAGGTTCGAAACGTAGAGACTGAGGGATTCGAAGATTCTCGTATCTTATTTCTTATACATTTCGAAACAATATTTCTTATATCTTATACAAAATCTGAAAATTCCGGAATTAAAATATCTTTTCCGAAATAAAAGTAAGTCAAAAAGTACTTACCTCAAAAGCGATCAAATACCGAAATCAATGCGAGCAAATCCTATAATTTTATTAAACCAATCAAAGTCAAATAATGTTCACACCACCTTAATAGAACCCATGCGACGCTTACATATAACTTACTCAATGAAATTTCAAAAATCAGACACCAAAACATCTTGCAAAATAGACCAATATTAACAAAATCAGTTATGACCAGTTCTAGAAATTAACAAATTACTCTATGAAAATGACTTTATCTGAAAAAGTACAAAAACACGAAAAATGTAGGCAATTCCGAGACCTTTCCAAAATGATAAGTCTCGTTAAAAACGGACAAGTAACGAACTCAGAACATAGATATTTGCGGACTGTTGAACAGAATCAGCCACTAATCAGGTTAGTATTTCGACGTTTAAGACATCGCAATCACAGAAATAGTCAGCGGAATGAAACACAAAGTGCAGAGGGTCGAAAAGAGCTTTCCAGAATGGTTTCGCTCATAATTTTTGGATAAAGACTCAATTTACTATGAATTTTCAAAGTTAGACTTCTCAGTTTCGAAAACATACTGGGTGGTCAATAAATCCAGAAAAAATCATATCTACAGACCTAATTTCGGAAAACACAAAGAATAAAAGTTGTAGATAATTCAAATACCTTTTCACAGAGTCTAATATCATAAGAATCCAATTAATAACGAATCAGATACGAATTTTATAAGAATTCAGAATCCAAACATATACATACGAAATTGGAGTAATCATACGACGACAATGAATATAACAAATAACTCATAGATATACATCAAATTATACACATATACAAATACTCAAGAGAATTAATGAATCGTTACCCATTCTTTTTAAGCTTGTTGTGAGACCCTTCTTTCCTCGTGCTCTTCTTCTCCCTCTCTCCCTCTCTCCTCTCTCTCTCTCTCTCTCTCTCTCTCTCTCTCTCTCTCTCTCTCTCTCCTCTCTCTCTCCTCTCCTCTCTCTCCCTCTCTCTCCTCTCTCTCTCTCTCTCTCTCTCTCTCTCTCTCTCTCTCCTCTCTCCTCTCTCTCTCTCCTCCTCTCTCTCTCTCTCTCTCCTCTCTCTCTCTCTCTCTCTCTCTCTCCTCTCTCTTCTCTCTCTCTCTCTCTCTCTCTCTCTCTCTCTCTCTCTCTCTCTCTCTCTCTCTCTCTCTCTCTCTCTCTCTCTCTCTCTCTCTCTCTCTCTCTCTCTATAGATATGTACAGGTCAATAACTTTAAACTAAAACCTAACAAAATTAAATTAGCAAGACTCGTTAATTCTATATTTTTATTCTAAAATCAAATTATATAATTATCTTAAATTTTAATCCACTTCTAATTCTGATTTCTAGCAAATTTTAATCTATTAAAATTAAAAAAAAAATCGGAATATTACATCATAGAAGTTTGGAAGTCTTTTTTTACAAAATTAGAGATTTTAAGGATGAGGATCTTGTACTACCAAGAATTGCCTGGTTGGAGTGTATGGGGATGCCAATGAATGCATGGCTGGAGGAGAATCTGAAAGCGTACACAAGGATATAGGGTGAAAGGTTATCCTAGACATACCAAGAGGATGAAATCAATGAATTCTTTAACCCCCTCATCTGTGTTTGCACAAACAGCATAACAAGTATTGAGGAGAAAATTAAGGTAAGTGTTAAAGGTAAATTGTTTGACAATAGATTCTCTGAGATATCAAACAAGGAAGAGCTCAAGGGGAAAATTCTACCAATGCAAGATGAAGCTACCAAGTTGGAAGAAAGATGTAGGGTTGATATGGAAATATACAGTAATGTAAACAATGATAGAAAGGGAAATTCAGACAGTCGATGGGATCTCTAATAAAAGAAGCTTTGTAAAGACCTCAGATCCCCCGGGGGATATCCCCCTGCCCTCAATGTTTCATTGAGGGCGCCTCTCTAACAAAAGAAGCTTTGTAAAGACCTCAGACAAAAATTCTACAGTGGTTCCAGAAATTGTTCTGGAAATATAGCAAGTGAGGTTTAACAGCTCAGAAAAGGCAACAGTGGTAGAGGAAAAGTCACAACAAAAAGAGAAGATAACTACAAATAAAAGAATTTGGGAGTAATGAAGTAAATTGCCCCAGTTTGAATTCTGAAAGCTCAACGGAGACATGTGTAGCTTCTTAAGAGGACCAGTCAAGTGAGTCAATAGTATCCTCAGGTAAACTACTGAAATGTTCTCAAACTTCCTTATGCAATACTTTAGGAAAATTGAACATGAAAACAGTGGGCAGGCCTAGGAAGATAGGGAGAGAATACAAATCCTTTTGACTTGGGACTAATTAGTAGACAAAAGCTTGTGAACAAAGTCTCAAGGGTAAAGAAACAGAAAAAAGTTAACACGAAGGCTCAGTTTGTGCACAACATTTTGCCAACTATTAGGGAAGAAACTCCACTGACTAATGAGGAAGATGCAAGACAAATTGTTCAATGTGCAGAGAATTTGGGATTGTTAAAGGAAGGTAGCAAGGAAGAATCTTTGAAGAAGGTTGTGAATAGGTTACAGGAGGGATCCCTGTAAATCTCATACTTGGTAGTACTTAGTATAGAAAGCATAATGTTAAGTGAAGTTAAAATTATGTCATGGAATTGCAGAGGGGTGGGAAGGAGTGTAGTAAGAAGAAACATAAAAGACGTTTTTATTACAGTCTGCTTCAAATATTTTGTGCCTGCAAGAAACAAAGTGCGAAATGTGGTCACAGGGGATGAAAAGGTCTGTCTGGGATTTGGAGTCACATGAATGGATAATACAAGGGTCTAAGGGGTTTTTCAGGAGGCCTAAGTGTAGCTTCGGATGCAAATTTGTTTTCATGCAAAGGATTTGCTCAAAGCACAAACTGGATTTGGGTGCAGTTATTGCATAAAAAATGATGAGATGTTTCATGTTCTTAATGTCTATGGGCATTTGTGCTCCAGAAATAAAAGAATTCTTTGGGAAGAGATGAGAGGCATCCTAAATATTGTCCTAGGGGAAGCATTGTGTGTCATGGGATATTTCAATTGTGTAAGGGGGCCAGGAGAAAGGATGAACTGTGAATACAGGAATGCTGAATCCTCATTTTTTAACAAGTTCATAGAAGACATCAATCTAATGGATTTGGAAATATTAAATTCTTCTTACACCTGGTTTGGAGTAGATGAAAAGAAAAGTAAGCTAGATAGGGTCTTGCCCAATTCTCAATGGTTTAGTATAGGAGCTTGGATGATAAAAGCAATGAATATGAAGCTCTCAGATCACAAACCATTAGTATTGTTTATAAATAAGATAAATTGGGGACCAAAACCTTTCAAGGTTTTCAATTGGGGGCTCCAAGATCCCTCTCTAGCAAATATAATGGAAAACTTTTGGAGGCAGGAAATGAACAATGTAAAGGAGGATGTCAAAGAAACACTCCAAAAGGTTAAGAAAGTGCTGAAGGTGTGGAGCTCGAATGCAAAAGATAATCTGCTTCAAGGAATAAAAGCTCTGGAAAATAAGGTGGATGATTTAGACTTGAAGGACACTAATGGAGAGGAGGTAAAAACGTATAGATTATTGTTGGAAGGTTTGTACCTCAAACAAGAATCCATGCTTAAGCAAAAGTCCAGAGTACAGTGGTTACAACTGGGGGATCATAACACAAAGTTCTTCAATCAGTGCATCCAGAGGTGTTAAAAAAGAATATTGTACTAAGGCTCTTTTGGAAAAAGAATTGGATTTCAGATCATAAACTTATAAAGGCAGCTTTCTATTCTCATTTCTTTGAAATTTATCATAATGGACTGAAATGTGATTTTCTCAATCTGGACAAGCTGGTAGTTGAGAAGTTGAATGAATCAGAGAGATCTTGGTTGGAAATGGACATTAGGGAAGAGAGGGTGGATCTACCTCTGAAGGAAGATGTGAATGATAAATCCCCAGGCCCGTATGGTTTCAACAATAA
Organism: Heracleum sosnowskyi; assembly: GCA_030848705.1. Lineage (NCBI taxonomy): Eukaryota > Viridiplantae > Streptophyta > Magnoliopsida > Apiales > Apiaceae > Heracleum > Heracleum sosnowskyi. Next base: position 48,534,677 of record CM061243.1, on the reverse strand, counting down.
GAGTATGAAATGGTTGTGGCCCTAATTGAGCAAGAAAACCTTAGAATATTTCTCAAAATTTATAAACAATCTTCAGCTACCTAAAGGATTTAACTCACCCTTTATTTCATTAATACCTAAGGTCAAGAGTCCCACTCTAGTACAAGAGTTCAGGCCCATCAGTCTGATAAACTGCACAACTAAGCTATTTACTAAGGTGTTAGCAAACAGGCTAAAAACATTTATGAGTAAGTTGGTAAGTGAAAATCAGTCAGGATTCATAAAAGGAAGACAATCCTCTGAAAGCATACTGTTGGTAAATGAAGCCTTTCTTCACTTTAGAACAAAAAGCAAGGAATGGTACATATTAAAGCTGGATTTTAAAAAAGGCTTTTGATACAATGAACTGGAGCTTCTTGTTTAGAACAATGAGGTTATTGGGACTAGGGAAAGATGGTCAAAATGGATAGAAAGTTTCTTTCAAAGCATAAGAATATCCATTTTGGTCAATGGGTCTCCTACTGAAAAATTCTCCCCTACAAATGGTTTAAAGTATAGAGATCCTCTTTCTCCACTTCTTTTCAATTTAGCAGCGGAGGTTTTAAATCTACTCCTCATTAGGGCAAATGAGTTGGGTCTTTTCAAGAGTATACAATTCAGTAGCCAGGGAAGACAGTTAACACATCTCCAGTTTGCAGATGACACAATCATCTTTTTTGATATTGATCATAAATCCTTACTTGGGGTCAAGAGAGTTCTAAAATGCTTCCAGCTACTTTCGGGGCTTAAAATCAACTTCTCGAAAATCAAATTATATTCGCGCTCAAAAGATATGGAAGTCACTAAAGGAGCAGAAATACTAAAATGTAGTGTAGGAATGTGGCCTTTAAATTATATAGGAGCTCAAATGGGATATTCATGCAAAAGAAAACTCTTCTCGAGGCCTATGATGGAAAAGATTCAAGGAAAACTGGCTTCATAAAAAATCAGCTCTCTTAATAGTGTCGGTACATTAATCCTAATCAAATCAACAATGGACAATTTGCCTACATATTGGTTCAATTTGCATAAGATACCAAAATGGGTGTGTAAAAATTGAAGCAGCAAGGAGGAAGTTCTTTTGGGGGGAGATTAAAGAGAATCAATCATTAGGAAAAAGTGGGTTTCATACATTAGCATGGAACAAGTTATGTACTCCAAAAACTAAAGGTGGCTTATAGGACTTATGCCAATTTATGTGAAAAATCTGACTCTCCTAGGTAAATGGGCCTATAAATGGTACCATGAAAGGGAGAGGAGCTGGAATATATGGGTCAGAGAGAAATATAGTTGTGGTAAAGGGGACATGTTAGAAACCTGCTTGCAAGCAAAGAACATATCTGGGTTTTTCAGAGACATTGTGAATGTGATCGACCAATGAAAGTGAATACAAAGGTTTGTTCATATACACATATTTCAAATGGATAGTTAACAATGGAGCCTTAGTTCTTTTTTAGGAAGATACATGGTTTAATGATCAAACATTGAAGAATTATTTTAGAAAACTCTACACCATATCCAAAATGAAACATGTGGAGGTAAGTTTCTTTGTAGACCTGTGGTAATGCTATGATCATGAAGGAGAAGTATTCTGGACAAGACCTTTAAGGGTTTGGGAGTTGGAACAATTAAAGGAATTGCACTCAGTTATTACTCAGGTAAATTTCAATCCAAGGAATGATATTTTCTTATGAAAACCTAGTTATTCAAGATATTTAGTAAATGAGGGGGTGAGTAATCTCAGTGAAGAAGTACTAAGATAGAATTTTGAGCGGAGTTTCTAATGGAAGTTGAAAGTCCCACCTAAAGTTCAATTATTTCTTTGGAAGGTGCACAAAAATATACGTCTAACTAGGAGTTTTCTTTTTGACAGAGTGGGCTCAGTAATTTCAAATACAAGTTGCTCTTGGTGTGGCTCTATAGAAACTAGGGATCAATTTTTTTGGCAATGTCTCTTTTCTGAAAGAGTATGGTCTTTTTTTCTTTGCTAAGTGGGGTGTTTAGCACAAAATAAAAGTCTTAAACCTACACGATACGTGGAATTCAGTAAAAATCTTCAAGGGGATAATTGCTAAAGAAATTTGGAGATCAACCATTTTAGCCTGTCTTTGGACAATATGGCTCAGTAGAAATGAACAAGTGTTTAAGGAAAATATAGAAAGTTCAGAGTCAGCATTCCTAGTTCTTAGGACAAGGATACTAGAATGGAATATAGCTGCATAAATTTTGAGTTCAGAAGTATTTTTTTGGTGGAAAACGAATCACATGGCCACTATAACCAGAAACAAGCACCTCAAGTCATTGGAGCTACTAAGACATGCATGTCAACTCACATGCTTTCTATATGGTATTTGGAAACTCTCTGCATCAGGCACTGCATTAGCAGGAGTTGGAGGAGTGATAAAAGATAAATGAGGATGTACATTGTTGAACTTTTCAGGCCCAGCCTCAACATCAAATGCTTTTTTAACAGATCAAGAGTCCTTAAAATCATGGTAAATATTCTCAAATCTCTATAATGGCAAGTAAATTCTCTCATGATTTATTTAGATAATGCTTCGTTAGTAGACATGATTTTGAGTGTTTTACAAGGAAGGGAAATGACATTCAACTAGATGAACATATGGTACAAGACTTATTGGGCCTTGAAGTTAAGATAAGAAAAATAAATGGACTACAGAATGAAAAAGCAGATTGATTAGCCAAGTTGGGGCGAGGACGGAGTGGGCTTAAGATAAATAAATTCCATTTAAGTAAATGATTAGCCAAATGTTATCTTGAAAGACATGTTAGAACTAATCTGAAATGTACATCTTATTGGTAGTAATATGAATGGTTTAGCATCTTGGATACTTAAACAAGTTACAGCAGGATTGGCCTTGGGGATAGCAAAAGGTGTACAGAAACTTGCATCTAAGGGGTTAAGGTAATTATTACCGCTGTATATATTTCCGACCCTCTACATGGGGCTTTGTCATTCTCTCTTCTCAAACACACATATTTATCAAATTTTCAAGCTTTTTAAAATGGCGGAAGACAATGTCAATGTGAATGCCAGGTGGGTTATGCTACCTGCAGGGGTCACTAAGGTGAATGTGCATGCTTTCTTTATAGAAGAGCCATTCAAGAATGGTAATATGTAAGGTATTGGTGTGGTTTGCGCAGATATCACTGGAGATTTGGTGTCAATGTTGAGGGGCTCACTTTGTTTTGAAGATCGAAGAATCAATGAACTTCATGCTTTTATGGAAGGTCTTAAGGAAGTTTTTTTTTACAGAAACTATAGATACATCATCTTGGAAACGGACCATGTGGAGGCCTATTGGGAATGGAGGCACTCTTCTCAGAGGTGTACTGACAAGAACTACAAGGCTGAAGTGCGTTTGGCGGATCCAGAAGATAATGCATTGGTTGCATATGTTGCTCAGTATGGTGCAAGGCACTAGAAGCAAATGGTGATAATAGATGAACCGTTCGGGAGGATTGAGGAGTTGTGGAATTTAGACATGGGACTTGGTTCCATTGATCCTAGATTTTTTGCAATTTGTATGAAATATGTTAACATGAATGCAGTGGTGGTTGGGTTAACCCACAACTGGAAGAGGGACAAGATAACAATGAAGCAATGGTTGAAGAAGCTCCAGGGTTGGAGGAGCTTGTTGCAACAACGGCCATGTGAAGTTCGAGGAGACAAGAAGACAAAATGTTTTTTAATTTTTGTTTTGTTGTTTGTTGCTGTCTTTTGGTTTTAGTGGTCTGGGTTGGGATTAGTAGGATGGACTGTTTTAAGTTTGTAATGGGTGGGTATTGCTTTCTGTTTGGGCTAGGCCCATTCTAAAGTGAATCAGTTGGTTTCAATCTTAATATTAAGTCTTTTTCTTTTCAAAAAAAAAAAGTTAAACTTCTATCATATATAGATGAAAACATAATGAGATATTTGATTAGCTCAGGTAGTGAATGCTTCTAATCAACTCACGTAACTAATTTATCCAACTCCTCCTTATATCTGAATAATATAAACTTAATACTATATACACAATTCTCTTTTCAACTCACACTGTAATTTAAACAAAATTCTATAAGGGCTTCTAAAATATCGCGAATCCTTTCACTGATTACTGTCAAAGACTAATCCTCCAACTAATGTAAGTTCCCTTCAATTTTACTCAATTTTGTATATGTATATACGTACACACTATATTATTATGAGATATGAGATCTAATCTCAGCCACTCATTTTTATTTATAGTTATATTGATTAACCTAAGGTTAAAAACCAGGGTTAAAACATACTGTTCTATCAAAGATGATCTGCTAAGCATCTGATGATCGATGAAGTACGAATCTCTCGTATCCTTCATTATGTCTAATCCTATTAGGGTTTCTAATAAGATCATAACTGAGAATTCTTCTAAGAGAAGATATCTCTGTTTCTATCTGCATAGAAAACTTATAATAAAACCGAACTTGTTCAGTTTTAAATTCTTCTAGATCCCAGATAAGGGCTCTAATTGCTCTATTGTCTTTGTTAGAGACAACTTTCCTAGATACCTGTAATTGATGCTCTAGATATTGATGGTTATCCATATCAATCATGGCATTACCTTATATATTTACTAACCACGGCTGTGTATTAGTCATATTACTAAGTTCTCAAAGAACCTTGATGATTATTATCAAACATTTTATATGATTTTATATCAATCAGAATAAATTTAAAAGGTAGAGATTGTAAATGATATTACCGGGTATTCTTCTTTTAATGAACTCCATTTGCAGCAGTGATTGTAATGTTGAATAAATCTTCAGTTTAAATTCTTCTTCTCATGCTAATCTGCCTTGTGGTCGCTCAATCCATGGTCGACGATTTCCCTAAAACGGCAACCTGCCTAAAGCGGTACTTTCGTGTTGACCCAAACGGACTCCAGAGTCTAAGACCGGACACTAAACATGAGATAAATTTTGAATTCAAACTAAACTGTTTTATTCCATACAATATATTACAATGGATTCATTATGAATCCCTTCATAACACTTACAACCCCTAATGGGATTACTCACACATTTTATTTCTGGACGTTAATACTCTATGTTTGTCTATTTGACAATCGATGTCCTTCTTTCGAAATATAACTCATCCTTTTATATAATAAGGATTGAGGATCTGTACAAGTTGTTCTACGTCATTGTCTGCGTAGTTTGAACTTCTGTGTGAAGAGATAAGATTCCTTATCCTTGCCGGCCATCTGCTCAAAAGTAGATGTTTTTCTACTTTTATTCCCGAACCACTGCTTTTTCATCTGCTTTAGTGGTAGGGACTTCTTCTGATTCTTGAACCATTGCTTTTTCATTTGCTTTAGTGGTAGGGACTTCTTCTGTCTTTTTAGTGGATTTGCATGTATCACACTCAAAAGAGATTCCTTTTTGTTCCATTTCCTTCTTTATCTTGGCACAAGTGGAGGGATAATGAAAACCGAATACGTTTTTCTGGACCAGCTGCCTTCGGAACATTTGTATTTTTGTCCAGTCTTCTTCATTCATTCCAGAGTGAGAATAAGAAGTTATTAGACAATTAAGAGAGGCGAGATTAACCTTAATCTTGTCATCTTTTTGTATGCTGAAAACTTTGTCTATGAGAACAAGCAATTTTTGTTCAGCGATTGAATGCAAGTCATTCTTTTCCAGCTTTGCTTCCTTAGCTTGAGATGGAGAATAAACTCTTTCCTTGATCGTACCTATTTGAACATAATAATATGGAAAAATTGGTTCGTCATTGGAATCCCAAAACATAACAGTTCCCTGAAATTTCAAGTAAATTTCTTTATTCGTATTCTTCAGACAGTTCTTTTTGTAGCTTTTGACCGCTTTTTTGAACTGGATTGGAAACTTGGATATTTCCTGTAGATTATTAGATGGATAAATCATGGCTAATAATCCATAAAGATAAGCCTCCCAAATAAATTTTGGATAACTTTTAGGATAGAAGTTGAAGTAACTGATGTTCTTCTTATCCGAGGTAAAGTAGTGTTCTTCTGTGAAATCTACTTCAGTGGATCTTCTTCCTTTTTTGAACAGATAATCGAAACTAGTGAACGAACTTTCTCTAGTAGCTTCTTCTGTGTATTCCAACTTTGGATGTTGGTGTTGTGGAATTATTCCCAAGCACTTATTGCTTGTGCTTTCCTTTTTCAATGCATCAGAGTAGGTTGGTCGTAAGGCTTCTGTCGAACAGATCAATTGCAATGGTGCTTTAAATTCTGCATTGGTATAAATTCGTAATGCTGCTTGTGCTTCTTCGAACGAAGTATACTTTCTATGCTTGATTCCAGGAACTCCCTTAACTGCAAGTTCCGCTATCGTCCATGTAGTGTATATACCTGGATTGGGTCCATTAAACACCACATAGTAAACACCTCATGAGGCCTTGTATCCTGATGAGAATACCTTTGCTGAAGTTTGATCTTCAGTCTTTAATGGGATTTGAATTCTCCCGTTAGGTCTCAAACTTAAGTCTGAGGGTTTGACTAACGTTATAGAGGTTTGAACCTCTATTTTGCTTTTGGGAAAAGCAACAGTCGTCAACGGATTTGCTGGTTCTTTACCAGGAGTTGTTTTCTCTGGAATAGCCTATTCTTTACTCTGTGAAGAGGAAGGTGAACAAATAACCTTTTGTTGTTCAGTCTTTTTTGAAAGACTTACATATTCAAGCTTATCTCTGATAAGCTCGAGTTCCTTAAGAAGAATGCTCTCCTTTAATTGAAATATTTTCGCTATTTCTTCCATTCTGATGGAAGGATCTCAAAGAAAGAGATTTGTATTTAGGCCAATGCCTTTGATTCTTTTGGGAGAATCGTGCATGTTATAGAGATGTTTTGAGGTTTTGGTGTGATGAATACCATAGCCAAACGTCTCTATTTATAGGATTTCTAGAGTAATCCTCTGAATACTTGTCCATGATAAAATTTGCACTGTTAAAATTATATTGGTTAGTATTAAATTCTCTAGTCAAAAAATCTGCTAGACAATTTTTTGTTCCTTCAATGTGTTCTACATCAAAAGAATATCTGGAAAGCAATTGTTGCCACCGCACCAGTCGTCCTTGTTTGTTATCTCCTGCAAGCTTAATTCTCAAGAAATAAGTAAAGTTTCTATTGTCAGTTCTCACTAAAAATTTAATAGGAGTAAGATAAATAGAAAACTTATTGATAACTCTAATTACTGCAAGGTACTCTTTTTCATTGGAGTAATAATTCCTTTCAGCGTTTTTAAAGCTACCATAAGTATATCTGCATATCAATTCTTGATCAGAATTATCTGCCTTGAGAATTCCTCCCCAGTATTCTCCTGAATCGTCAGTCTCAATGATAAGCTTGTCCTCTGGTTGAGGATGATAGAGTTTTGTAAAACTCTTTAGATTCTTCTTGACTTTGCTGATATAGCTGGAGTCAGAATTTTCCCATTTCCATGGTACATCCTTTTTGAGCTTAGCCTGCAATGGTGCACGTAAAGCTGCAAGTTTTGGAATATAATCAGATGCATAAGTTAATATTCCTAAAAACCTCTGTAACTATTTTTTTGTCTTCAAGTTTATCTGGGAACTTATGAATGTGTTCTAAGATATGTGGTTGAGGACAATGTGTTCCTTGATCAATTTCTAATCCTAAGAAATTAATCTTTGTCTTGAAGAGTTGCGATTTCTTCTTGGATAATATAATTCCAAGTTGTTGACATTTCTTCAATATCGTTGCTAGATGTCTAAGATGATCTTGCTCATTATCTCTAAAGATAAGAATATCATCTACATATACACAACATAATTTTTCAAAGGACCTGAATGCATTTTGCATATGTCTTTGAAATATGGAAGGTGTTTGCTTTAATCCGAAAGGAACAACGATCCATTGATAATATCCTTGGGGACATGTGAATGCTGTCAATAGCTATGATTCTTTATCTAACAGTACCGGCCAGAATCCAGATTTGCAGTCTAATGAACTAAACATTTTCTTACCTCGAATAAGGGTGACAAGTTCATCCTTGTTGGGTAGGTTATGGTTGTCACCAATTGTCGCATCATTAATGGACTTGTAGTTGACTACCATTCTTTTCTTTCCACGTCTTCGTTCTGGTTCATTTTCTACTAAAAATGCCGGAGACATATGTGGTGATTTACTGGGTATGATGATCTTCATATCCAGAAGCTCCTGAATCTGTTTACCAAATTCTTCTCGGTCCTGTGGGCTGTATTTCATAGGTTTTACCTTTATTCCAGTGTTGGGATCTTTGAGCTTGATTGTTGCTTTCATCCAATTCTTAGTGTTTTCAGGATCTAAGGGATTTTCCAAGCATACCGAATCTAATAATTTTTCAATTATAGATTTCTTTTCTATATTAAGAACTAAATTTTTAATAATAAAATTCGATTCTTTATACTTTTTAATACTATCCTTCCTCCGTTCTAAAAAGTGAATTTTATTAGAACTAATATTGATAGCATCTGTTTTTTGAACCTTTGATTTCTTTTTCATAGATTCAAGGAAACCTTTAACTCCAACTCTATAAGCTGTAGTTACCTTGCTGATATATACTTCTTTTCCTGAAAGAGTTAGTATAATCATTTTTGTAAACTGAGTAAATGGTTCATATAACTGACAAAAATTATTGCCTAGAATGAAATCAATATCAGATTCTTGTTGATAAATAGTCGGAATATGAAATATTTCTCCTGCTATCAAGATATTAAGGTTTTTACATACCTTATTTATTGAAATGGTGCTTCCATTTGCAATTTTTACCTGTATGGGTCTTTCTGTATTAACCCAATGTTCTTCTGGGATAAGGTACTTGCTTGCAACACATAAGCTTGCGCCTGTATCTACGTAGCAATGTAATTCTATTTGTTTATATCCTGCAAATTTCAATTTTCCAGATATGTAAATAGAATTAGGGTTAGTAATGTTTGTCATTACTAATTCTTCAATCTCTTCAATCTGAAGAAGATGATTCATAGGATTCTGATTCTTCAGATTCAGGTTCTATATCTTCAATAGTATAGATTTTTTGTTCGTCTTCATATGGGTCTTCAATAGGAACATAACCCAAATAACGAATTTGTTCTAGCATTTTGACCTTGTCATCATGCTTCTTTCTATTAGGGCATTCATTTGCATAATGTCCTTCTTCGTTGCAGATCCCACCACCTGTAGTTTTTCTTACCTTTTGGGCAAAACTTTTGTTTATCGTTAGACATTTTTTAAAAGATTTTCTCTTTACATACTTACCTGGTCTGAAGGGCTTCTTCTTTCTGGTAAACCTGTATTTAGTCGTATATTTATGCGACTTCTTTTTGTAGGACTTTTTAGAGGATTGTCTACATCCATATTCAAATGGTTGATCAACAATTTTCTCACAACATCTTTTGCTGAAAGATTTTAGTTGTTTTTGTTTTTTAGTTAAATCACAAATCTTAACAATTTCTTCTTTAACTATTCTTTGAGCAAAGCCTAAGCTATACTCTGTTACTCCTGATGCTTCTATATTGAATCTATCTAGAGCTTTTTGGCCTACAAATGGGATTTTAAGAAGATAGTCTCTAACAAACTTCTTATACTCATTCTGGTCATTTAGCATGAAGATATATTTTTCATAATCACAATAGAATTGATCAATGAAGCATATATCACATAGCTGCATGTTAGTAAGCATAATCTTTGCTTTATTAACCATTTTAGCTAATTCTTGTATTTTATTAGTTGAAAGATCTATTCCTAAGAACATAGTATAGATCGAATCTAATATTTCATCAAAGGCTGTAATAGGATTCATCCTAGGTTCCCAAGTAGTGTTCTTAATCAGGCTATTAACAACACCTGTAGTTTTATATTCTACCAATAACAATACTGTATTTTGGTCGTCATAAGCTTCTCTGTTAGTTTGAATAATCAAACTGATTTCTTTAGCCCATTTATCAATGAGTTCTTTCCTGTTTGGCTTACAATCAATATTTAGTATGTTATTACCAAATATATTAGTTGTATTTCTAGATTCGGTAGAGGGATAGAAAGGATAGAAGCCACCTTTTCTTTTCCTGCTATTTGGCTCTATTTCTTCGGGTTTTTTAACGCCAGAACCTTCTCCTTTTTCTTTCTTTGGAGTTTCTTGATTGTTCATTCAGAAATTTTCTGTAAAAATTTCTTCTTCTGAATAATCACTTTCAGATTCTTGAGGATCTTCTTCTTCAGAACTGAATTCATTAATAACATTTAGAATTTCACAGTTATTAAAACCAAATAAAGATTTTAAATTAGTATTGGATTCTATTTCTTGGTTGGCAATAGATTCATCATCTATTTCCATTAACCTAATTGTTTGATCAAGGATGTCGAAGTTGTCATCCGTAACTCTTAGTTCTCCATCTTCTAGATTTTTCCAGAAGAATTTTTCTACCGTCTTCATGTAGTTCATGCTGATTTCTTGTTATCAACACCAAATGGCCATGTAAGACTATTAGAATTTTTTCCTGTTCCCAGTTCTTCGTTTCCAACGCTGAAGTTTGGGTAACTATATTTTTACTGTCCTATTTTAGGAAGAGGAGTTTTATCTCCTACTAAGGCGATTTCTTTTCCTTTTGACTGTTCTGTTGTAAGAACCTTCAGGATCTCTTTATTGCATGGACAATCGTGAATTACTGCTTTCAATTCAGTAATTATCTTTGCAGCTGCGGCTTCAATAACATTGTTAGCACCCTGTTTTTTAAGCAACTTGAGAATTTCTTCTATCTGTGGCTTAATAATATCTTGGAATTATTTAAGACTCATCCTAAGATTTTCTTAAGGTATTCTTCGATTTCATTTAATTTAGAAGTAAAGTCTAAAACTTCATTTCTGTCAATAGGAATTTTTTCAAGATGGTTAATCTTTTCTTCTATTCTACCGATTTTCTCAATGTTCTTAATTAAAAGAGTTTTTAGGTCTTCTAATTTCTGGTTATCTCCCCCCTCTAAAAGAGTGGAGAATTTGTCATAAACACTTTTTGTTTTAGACAATTCTTCACTGGGATCTTTACTGAGTCCAAAATAACTCAATAGTTTATAACATCCTAGTAAAATTCTACCTGTAATCTGGTTAAGATTATTAGTAGAAGAAATAAGAGTTGTAAGACTCTGATTTCCAGTATATCCACTAAAGATATATTTTCTTTGCTGACTATCTGATCCTTCATTCAATTTCTTGATATTAAGGATTTTTCCTTTCTTATAGATGTATGGCTGCATCATAAAAGGGGTAGTCATTTTTATAGAAGTTCTAATCTCTGACATAGATTATCAACTTTTCTAGAGACACTTTTTAGCAAGTTGCTATGAGATGTCTCACAATTTCTAGACTGTTTCTTCTGAAACTCATTCTAGGTTGTTGTCCTAGTAAAGGTTTATTTTTAGCAATATCAATTGCCCAAGAATTATCTAAAGGTCTTAATTTAGAAAATTTCTTTTCTTCAACTGATCCTATTTCTGAGAAAACATCTTCTAACTCTATGTTTTCCTCTTTCCTATAGTCAATACTATGATGACTATTGGTCAATGCATAAGCTACTAAATAGGTTATGCTAAAGACTTTATCTCCTTGATTCATCAAATTCTCTCTTTCGAATTGATGTACGAAAGATAATACTTGATCTATGTTCTTAGTGTCTTTACTAAATGCATATTTAGGATAGACTGTGAACACAAAATTTTGGTAAGCTAAGTTTCCTCTAGCTGCACCTAAAATACAATCACTGCGGTCATTGATTCTGTTGTCTATTAAGGCCATCTTAATAGGTGAATTTATGCCTTCCTTAAACTCTGCTTTTAACAAAATTTTATAGCTCCCAAATGAACTACGTTAATAGTTGATCTGATTTTAGAGTCAATTTTTTGTAGGTTTCTATTGATCTCATCCTTAGTGATAAGGGGTAGGAACACTGAACCTTTAGTATCTTTGATATCTATATGCATTTCTTTTGTTTTAACAAAATAAAAGATAGAATTTTTTCTTTTTAGGAAATTTAACATCAGAATGTTAAATATTTTCTCTTTTTTCAAATCAAGTTCTGTTTTCCTGATTTTAGAAAGAATCTCTTGCTTTACTAAAAAGCTACCTTGAAAACCTTTTTCATTTTCAGAAAATTCGATTTCAAAATTGTTCAGAGTTTCCTCAAAGTTTTCCTCATGATTTTCTTTATCTAAAATATTCATTTTAAATAAAAACATGGCTCTGATACCAAGTAAGGGGATATCCATTAGCATAATTAAATACTAGAATATTTTTAGGATTTTGTGGAAAAAGAATTAGAATTAAATCTAATTTTTTTAATTTATTATAAATTTTACAAGTCATTAAAAAGTTTAATAAAACAAGTATAAGGATGTGTGGTTGAGATTGGTTCCTAGATCTCATTTTAAGCCAAGTTCTCATATGAGCACTTGCCATATTATTAAAGCTAAACATTAACAATTTGGTGATCGATCGGTAGGTCTCTTTTTTGAACTGGAACTTCAATATTTAGTTTTACTATTTAGCCCAAAATATGATATAAACACATGTTTAGGATTTTTTATAAAACTAGCTTTATAGCCCGTGCAAGGCACGGGCATTCTCTAGTTTGGAATTTGTGTTGTGCACTATCATATTTTTGTTGTGGCAATATGTAGACATAGTGTTCCGGAGACAACATCATTACAAACAATCTATGGAAGGTAGTGTTGTTTTTGTTAGAAGTCATAAATCCAGTGATGGTAAACATCATGAAAATTGAAATATCAGTGTCTTTAGATAGTGCTTCACTGGAACATAAATGAAGAGCATATACTTTTAAGTGCGGGAAAGATTTATTTGTTCTAGCTTATTGTGCGAAAAATTTATTTCTTCTAGCTTATTATGCGAAACGATTCTGGACACTTGCCGTTTTTAAGTGAACTCTTGTCTCTTGTTCGGATCCACCTCCTCATAATTTCCAGCTTCTTTTACAGTAGTTTGACTTTCTATTTCATAGAGCTTTGCGATTGTCCATCCGACATGCCATCTTGATTGAATGAGGTAACTTTCACCGAGAATGCACATTTCTTGCCTATGACATTGTATAACATCGAGCGACATCCTGTGAAAGTTTGCAAGTTAGGTTATTATTTTAAATGGGTTTGTTCAGTGTTCTAAAAATAATATATGATATATGGTATTAATGTATTCGTGCCAAAAGAATACCATAATTGCTGAAGGAGTACCTTCCCAATTTCCGATATTATGCTCTCAATGGGGATCCATGTCAGACGCTCAATGTTCTTAAAAAAGGTGAACATGGTTTTTGTTCAGTCATCTGTTATGCCCACAGCCAGCCTGTACCTGCTATAGTATGGTGTCAACTGCGCATGGTCAGAGTCGCCAGCATAAAAGAGAGACCTTGTTGCGTGTGTTCTCATTTCTCAATTGCTTAGGGCTCTGATAACAATTGTGTCTCCACTTGTGTCATATACAAAGTTGACCCTGGAAATTGTTCACTATTTACTTAAATGTACCATCTTTGGAAAATCAATGTTCTGTTTAGCTTAAGCCTGTTACAGACAATATCAATTCAACAAGGCCTATATACTATACTACATTAACAAATTTAAAACATGTGCAAATTGTCAAAATGCATACAACAAATCAATAGTAATGATTTTATGCACGGACAAAATCTCTCCATGAAATGAACATCATAGCAAAGCTAAGTAAAAGTGAGCTATTCCCCAAGAAGCATAGACCTTTCAATGTCTCATTGAAATTTACATGGAGTTTTTGACAGCCTCATCTCAGAATTGGTAGGAAACAAAAAAATTGGTCAAACATGTGATAATAATAAAAAGGTCTACGATTATACAGTGTTTCAATCCTCTAATGAGATAGATGAAAGTCACACGATGAATTGACCTCAAATATACGATAAATTTAGTTGCTCTATATTAATAAAATTATTGCTTATAAAACTAAATTCATAACATCTACGAAGTTAATAGATCAACCTTATAAGGGCGCCACACAACCGCAAGCCGTAAGCAAGAAGTCATCCTTCCATTACCACGGCAACGCTGCCATTTTGTCAAGCCTCTTACTTACAATAATGGAACAATGAGCCTAAGATCAACGATAGTAAGCGATGAGATGATTAAATGCCTGATACAGTATCTTTCCTCGGACAGAAATGGCATGGACTCAGAATTTTGACCTTTGGTTTCAATATCTGAATTTAGCAATCTTTTAGGTCTAGCATCTTCCCACCTTTCTTAATCTCTTCTTACTGCCCAGGGATGTACAAAAACTTATGTATTTTGCAGAATACAATAACCAATCATATAAGTTATCTTGCATGTATTCACTTAACTTCCATTGTAGATATGAGTATAAACACAGATCTATTCAGTTTCTTCTGTTAAGATTTATCTTTTAAAATTTGATTGTTCTTGTATAGACAAATAAGTTGTTTTTTTTAAATCTTTTTAAATTATTTATTACTTTGAAATATTATTCTAATTTATAATTTACTATGTCATTAAAGATAAATTGAATCTTTAATGTTTTATTACACTTAGACCAAGGAAATTAGATCCTCATACACCAATATATCTTATCCCCTCTGCTAAAGAGCGGACACTTGGTCAATAATAGACATGTAGCTTGACAACTTTTTCTGGAGCATGTTTCGAGTCTTTTGGCTCCCTTTCAGATAGGCTTATAGTTGTGTGATTTTTTATCTCACTCGTATCGAAAATATACATACTAAATATATTTTTCATATCGAGCTCAAAAACGTATTTATAAGTAAGCATTAATCTATGTAACATATCCAGAATCTTTGTGCTTGTTCTTCTGCAATTTAAATTCTTGTTGGCTAGTCAAACACTAAACTTTTACTTGCATGTAAGAATCTATTTATATCCTACATTTATTAACAATTAGACTTTGTTATAAGATTTTATGAAAAGAAAGTTACAAGAGAGGACATGTTAAATTAAATATGAAACTGGCATTGGTTACTACAAGTTCCATAGTGGAAGTTCTAAAAATGTGGATTAAATTAGTTTCAACTTCTTCCTCAATAGGCATTGAAAGCCAACAAAGATAGACTTATTAAAAAATTAAAAAAAAATCATATAAGTAACGCACCTCTTGATGATGTATGAGGAAACTTAACAGGCTACTGAAGACCGTAGATGATCCCCATTTCGTTAGAGACAATAGCAAATTGCAACTTCAGTCACAGGAATAACATGCAAAATAAAATTTACCAGAATGAAGAAAAAGAAGAATAGGCTAACTGGATTGCACAAGTAAGAACATCGAAAACATAGCAGACATGCTGCAAACTGCTCATATATGAGCTATAAAAATAATAAAGATGTAAACAACTGACTCGTACCTTCATCTTTATTTACGTGTAAAGATCAAACTAAACCAATAGGTAAATTAGGCTTGTGAGTACTTGTGACTTTAGTAAACATCATATTCATGTTCCGTATCAATTATTAACATTCTTCAGATTCCTAATACATGATCTGTTGCAAAATGTGAACTTTAAGCCATACTAGTATCAATGCGATCGACCTTGTTTCCATCAACTGTTGTAAGGGCAAGCACAATCATATTTGTAGGTACTTTTAGATTCCTCACATGCCTTCCTCAATGAACTAAACCCTCTCATAAAAATAAAAAATCTCACCTGCGACAAGATCTCTCTTGCTAGGACTATCCATATTCATGTATGAATTTGCAGAGGAGCTGCACATACAAAATTATAATCATACAATCAACAACCTAGCTAATCTCTCAATTGGCTGAAAATATAAACTTGATATACACAAATATTATAATAACAAAAAGAAAACATAACAAATATACAGCTGCTAAACCATGCAGATGGTTTCCAGAATGTGACTAAATTAATATACCAAAAACTAACAAATTACAATAAATCAGGAAGCGACTTCACTTTGATGCATATATATCAAACTTTATGTAAGACGATCAGAAAGAACAATTAATTAGAGTAAAAACTATTTATAAGTTTAATACATAAGGTATGCTTGAGAATTGAAACCTCTTCGATGGAGTCTCGCTTGATGGTTTTACTTTCCTTTTGCCTGAAGCAGTATCTTCGTGCAATCGACATTAAACAACCGGTGGTACGTACATTGGTTGGCCTGATACATGTCGTGCCCTCAAATGTCTGGACAAGGGTATACTCGTTCATGCATCTCTTGATGCTGTAGGAAACACATTTCTTGTTAACACTGATGTCGGGGACTATGGCATTAAGCTGCAAAAGTATATTTTAAATGCCACTACTTTTTTGTTGCGGAAACAAGATATCTACTATACCAAAATATTCTACAGGACGAAAATTGATAAATGTCAGTAAATGAAATTATATACCTTAAACAATTGAAAGGTGATGACAAGTTAACAATAATATTTAAATCATCATTTAGAAACCGAGGGAGGCTGATCTTACAAGGCTTAAATTATCATTCCAAATTTCTATCTGAGTTCCGAATGGCATGTACATAATTAAGCATATGGAGATAATATCTTAAGAGTTTCTGTAATGCACACGCTTTATCTAATAATTGCAACCTTCATTTGAACCTTCTAATCCAATTTATTATAGGTATTAGAGTTAGTGCATGTGCATGGCATGTACCACATCTAAAAGCTCAGATAATACTGTTATACTGCTAGGGCTACTCTTTAATTCTTTCCTTAAGGCAACATAAATTTTCCATTAGATTTATAGGGCATAATTTTATTATAATAGCTACGCTTTTAATCCAATAAAGCTCAGTAAGTAGTATAAGCATATCAAAAGATACTTTTTATACCTATTTTCCCCATAATTTAGTGCAAATCCAAATATAGAAGATCCAAGAAGAATAAACGAATGTCACATACATTTATAAAAATAATAAGCTGAGGTATCAAGAAAAGATATTCACCAAGTATTAAAGTAACTGACTGCAAATACTACTAAAGGTGCAATAAAGGGTAAAAGGTAAACATCCATTGCACTTCGTCCAAGCGCAGTCCATTGATGTTTATTTTCATCACAGGGACAGTAATCTTTGATTGAATTTAAAGGGCACTAAACAAAATAATTCTTTTTGGTAAAAAAAGCCCAGAATATAAGTTAGAAGTTAAATGAGATTCTGTGAAAAACACACGAAAGTCGATACCCGATCTATATTACCTCCAATCCTAGACACTACTTGTTATCGAGTTTCTTCGATAGCTCTATGATTTGTTGGTAAAATTGGTGCCTCTCTTTGTGTCATCTAACTCAATAACATGCCTTAGAAAATGTTATATCCATACATAATTACACTTTTAAAATTTAACCCACTCTTTGGGCTTCTGCCAACCTCACTGTACCTTCTTCAGCGTTTTTTGCAAGAAATCCTAGAATCTAATTCCCTAACTTTGCAAGTGTAACAACATCATCCTTCACCCGTGGCTTGATCTATAGTCTCTACTGATAGCTTATCCAATCAAAGAATGTAGCTTCTTATGATAATTCGTGATTTATAATGTTATTCTCCCTTCAATTGGGGAGGACTATATTCTTGAATGGGACCTCATACAAGCTTTTGCGGACCCCTTTTATAACTCAAAGGTCATAGCAGACATTGTGGCACATCAGTTTATGATGTTTCACATTTTCATTCAAGAATCGACAAACATTTTTTGTCCATGTCGGCAAGGATAACAACCATGCCACTCTTAGCGTGTAATACAAGGCTACTAACTTGATAATCAGGCCGAGTAGGACATTTGTCAATAATTATTGTCAAGTACAAATTTGGCCGAATTAAAATTTTTTGAGCCTCTTCTTGTTTGGATGCACAAACCAATCTCAATGCACACAACACAAATGATAATAAAGTCTAATATATGTTAATATTTGGAAAAAGGAATCACATCTGTCTTGCATCAACCTCATCCATAATCTGCTCATCACTGAAATCTTATTCCCAATTATAAGAATTTTAGCCTGCAAATGATCTCATAATTTTCACCAAGTTTTACAAACCTATATACTAGCAACTTAAATACTAAATTACTTACATCTAAAGAATATATTTCTCCACTTTGTTGTGAAACATGACTAACCCCCTCATCCTTATGTTCATGATACAATATCCATTACACAATGCGACTCTCTTACAATGGCATGTTCAATTTCAATTAGCATTTCTTGCAAATACAAATGAAAATAATATTTCTTAAACATGACATACCTCGCCATCTCAAATTGATTTTTTTCCAGAAAGCAAGCTTTGTTCTGCAATCAAATGAGGAAAAGAAGAGCAAAATGAATACATAAAGCTATATTTACAGGAACACGAAAGTGTACATACAAACACATCCATCAATGCAAGAGTAGATAAAAGTTTACTAAATGAAGGAGCACAACATTGCAAGAACCTATGAATTCAAAGCACAAATTATGCCTCTCTCACTAACATGAATTCTAGGTAATCTTTAACACACCTTGTAATTCTAATGCCACCGCAATCATGATAAAATTTCCAGAAACTCACATAAAATTCATGCAAATATTAGCATAAAACCGGATTCAACTACAATAAATCTTTGATGGAAATTCATCGAACAGACAGAGGGCAGATTTGGGTAAGCTACACAATAATGACAAATTGCACCGCTTACTCACGAGATAGTTAAACAATGTGTATGTATACATAGGGGGCAAAGATTCATAAAAAATCTATGTTAGTCTCCTATATATATTCTCACCTTCGCTATGTTACCGACGCTTAATTGTGTATTTTAGATAATCGGAGATTATATAGGAGGAAGCTGAAGTTGGATCACCGAATATTGTATAGGAGATATATATATATATATCTACGTACAGACTTGATTAGTCCGATCCACCTCATGTTATTCAGTGCTGATGTTGGCGTCATAGTTCTGCGAGAGGCGAAAGGTTAGAATGAGTTACAGAGTTATAGCACTAATACATGTACTGTATAACAAGATAACATGGTTAAATTTGTAATTTAATATAGAATAAAATCATTCACAAAGTAGTATGTTGCAGTATAAGATATATAATAGATTGTCTACAATTCTCTTTTTCATTTAGTATTGAAGGCATAAGTCTCAAATTTATTACATTATTACAACTGTTGTTTATATAGTCAATCTCTAATCAATAATAAGAAGAGCTAATGTATAGGGGAACTTTCCCTATTTTACCAATAATAATAATATAGGCAATTCTTCATAGTTTCCTACAATAACATCTATCTATCTATGTATTACTATATTATATGCCAACACAAGGGCAAAAGTTGCCAATTAAATGGCTGTGAAATTACTGTTTTACCCTTTTTTTTCAAAAAATAACAAAAATGCCACTCGTATATTATTATACAAAAATGTTTTAATAGATATGTTACTACAGAGAATCGAACCTCCAACCTCCTTCCAAGATATCCATGGGCTTAACCACTATGCTACATGCCTTTTTGAGTTTATTTCAAAAAACTTATTAGATAACCCAAGTTTTTTATCTCTTATATTATTATTTTTACTTTGATGTTTGAATAAATAAAATATTGGTTTGAATTATTTATATAATTTTTTTTCTTTTTTCCTTTTCATAATTTTATATATCTATATATTCAATCACTATATATTATTATAGTTGTATGTTTTCAATTTAATATATATTAATTATGTTGATTATAATTCATAATTTATATTATATATTTATATTATACTTTATTTGAATTAAATTAATTATTCATGCATAAAATATATTATTAAAATTCGATCTAATATAAGAAATATTATACACATTATATCTCTCATTATTAGTTATTTCTATAATTTTTAAATTAAGAACATTATCATTCAAATTATACAAAAAATTTGTCTACCTACTTTGTTCGTCACATCCATTTCTTAACAATTTTCTTTTCCAGAATGTATTGTTCATTTGTTAACATTTTCTAAAGTAACATGTCATTCTTTATTAATTTATCTATATATTTTTTCACCTTTCTAACCCCCTCCCCTCAACCCCAGTGACGTTCGTGTCAAAAATCGGGGTGAGTTTTTAAAATATAGGATATTACATAGTATATAATTACATAATGATCAGTCAGACTGTTAGTAGACGATAAAGTTTGGGAAAATTGAAAATTACAAGTTTTGAAAATAGAATTTCAAATTGTATTCCAAAAATTATTGTACGATGTTAAAAAAAAGTATAATCTTTCATAATAATAATAGAACTTTATAGAATACATTAAATTGATTCGTAAAGTCATATAATCATTTTGATAAAATGAAATTCTAAATAGGATTTGTGGGTCCTTGACGACATCCTCTGCAACATATACAATATTTCTTATATTATGTCGAATTTCAATAGTATATTTTATGTATGAATAATTATAATAAAGATATATAATATAAAAGTATGAATTTTAAACAACATAATTAATATATATTTAATCGAAAACATACAACTATAATAAAATTCAGTGATTGAATATATAGGTATATAAAATTACAAAAAGAAGGCTCTGGGCATGTAGATGAGTTGGTGAGAGCACTTTTTATTGACCAAAACATTCAATGTTCGATTCATGGGAGCGTGGGGAATTCTTCTTGCACTCTAGGGTCTGACGTGATACCGGTTGGGGTGTCCGGAAAATACACTTTTTGACCAAAATTACGAAAAGATGAAAAGAAAAACTGATTTATATAAATAATATAAACCAATATTTTATTTATTTAAACATCAAAGTAAAAATAATATAAGATAATAGAGGAAAGACGTGGATTATCTAATAAATATTTTGAAGTAAACTCAAACATGCATGTAGAATAGTGGTTAAACCCATGAACATATTAGAAGGAGGTTGGAGGTTTGTTTCTTTGTACTAACAACTATTAATATATTTTTGCATAATAATATATGAGTGACATTTTTGTGACAACCGTTTAATTGGAAACTTTTGCCCTTGTGTTGAGGTTTAATATATAGTAATAAATTGGATTAAAATTTGTAACTGTAAAACGATATTCCAAACACATTATTAATGCATTTACTAAGTGTGTTAATATAATTTAATATAAAGATGAACATATGAGAGGAGTGCAGAATCAGTTCCCAAGTAAAAAACCAAAAACAAATAGGTGATATGAATACTCCAAACTGTAATAGGTGTTCATCTCCCAAAGTGTTTATCATAAACTTGGGTGATGTGAGGGTGTGCACAGATGTGTCGGCCTTCAGCTTCTTTTTAAAATCCTCTATCTCATTCATGCATGTTCGATTATATAACAACAACATTGCATGCATATAACCTATTCATAATCTAGATTGCAAAAAAAAAAAAAACAATAAATTCCCGAAAAATAGATAACAACCGCTCTCTAACGCAAATTACCAATATACAAACTATCATTTCTCTGACACACAAAACTCAGGTAAACCTGCTTATAATCGCAAGAAGAACAATCGTACACTCGTGCTTCAAATTCTACACTATTTCAATCTGGTCTCAAAATCAATAATAGTCACTATAAACAAGTATTAGAGCCTTGGCATAGTTACGTTTGTGATTCAAAGTAATTACACTATTCACCAACAAAATTCTTTACTCCTCACTATGCATGAACCATACTTCTCATTTTACGCTCTCAAACTTAAGATTACACAATCCTTAAGCTAATAAATCGATCACGACCAACTTTTTCACAATAAAAATTATTGACATATCTATGCAGGCCCGTGCCTTGCACGGGTTTTGAGTTTATTTCAAAAAACTTATTAGATTACCCACGTCTTTTATCTCTTATATTATTTTTTTTACTTTGATGTTTGAATAAATAAAATGTTGGTTTGAATTATTTATATAAATTTGTTTTTCTTTTTTCCTTTTCATGCCACTCGTATATTTTTATACAAATTTTTTTTAATAGACGTGTTACTACAAAGATTCGAACCTCCAACCTCCTTCCAAAATATCCATGGGCTTAACCACTATGCTACATGCCTTTTTGAGTTTATTTCAAAAAACTTATTAGATAACCCACGTCTTTTATCTCTTATATTATTTATTTTTTGCTTTGATGTTTGAATAAATAAAATGTTGGTTTGAATTATTTATATAAATTTGTTTTTCTTTTTTCCTTTTCGTAATCTTGTATATCTATATATTCAATCACTATATATTATTGCAGTTGTATGTTTTCAATTTAATATATATTAATTATGTTGATTATAATTCATAATTTATATTATACTTTATTTGAATTAAATTAATTATTCATGCATAAAATATACTATTAAAATTCGATCTAATATAAGAAATATTATACACATTATACATCTCATTATTAGTTATTTCTATAATTTTTAAACTAAGAACATTAGCATTCAAATTATATATTAAACCACAACACAAGGGCAAAAAGTGTCACTTTAATGCCTGTGAAGTTACGATTTTGCCCCTATTTTTTGAAAAATTACAAAAATGCCACCCCTTTAATGTTTATGCAAAAATTAAATTAAATATGTTAGTCTTGAGAATTGAACATGTGACCTTCAACACTCAAAATTACACCACAACCATTGTGCTACACTTTGTTTTAAGTTTACTTTCAAAATCTTAATAGATAAACCACATATTCTCCCATCTTTTTTTTATTTTTATTATAGAGTAAATAAATATTGATTTATATTATTTATAGAACATTGAACAATATATAATTACAAAAAAAAAATTATTGATTGAGCATGATGTACAATTCTCTTTTGTCAATTTAAATGATTGATATATGTCATTTTAATACCTATGAATTTACGATTTTGCTGCTATATGTTAAAAAATTACAAAAAACACCTTCTCTTTTATATTTATGCAAAGAGTAGATGAAATTATGTTAGTGTTGAAAATCGAACCACTAACCTTCTCTAATCAAACTCATACCATAACCATTATACTATACGTTATTTTGAGTTTTCTTGAAAAATAGTTTTAGATAAATCACATTTTCTCCAAAAAAAACGTTGGTTTATATTATTTATAGAATGTTGCATATTATATATTCCAAAAAAATATTTTAATGGATTGAGTATACTCTATATTTCTCTTTTGTCATTTTAAATGATTGATATAAAAAATAAAATTTTAAATAATATAAAATTATACATAAATGTAATCAATTCCTAAAAAAATATGAATTTATTTACCTTCACCTATGTGCAGATATTAAACTATTGAAATAAAAAAAATTAGATTTTTTAAGAAATATATAATTTTGTTTATAAAATTATACATAATAAATTATTGTCTCGCATAATTTTTATGTATATAAAATTTTCAATACACGAGTCATATTAGAGATTTTTGGTCGACCAACTATTTTGACTTTTAGCGATTTAAAAGTGTGATTGATCTAAAAACATATATATTAAAAGAAACTAAAATAATTGAATTTATGTTTAAAAAATGACTACTCCAAAAATAAGATTTATGTTGTATATATAAAAAATAACATAATTAATATTCAATATAAAATGATAAAAGATATGTTTTTTTTAATTATAAATATTACAAAATTGCAATAATTATTCGCAATGACCAATTAGACTATAACTCAAAGTATGGTAATATAAATTTTAAATAGTATACTAAATTGATCAAATAGTCAACATAATATATGATGGTTGAGTTATAACATATATTTAGATGATGATGAAACCAAAAAGTTTCATCTTAAATATTATGTTGATGCACAATCATTAAAGTCTAATCATAATTTACATTGATAAAAATATTTGTAAAAATTCAAGTTGAGTTAAAAAATAATTCATATTATAAGATAAAAACTGTTTCAATCTACCAAAATTTTAAAATAGAATTTTGATATTGTGTAATAAATTTTAGACTAAAACTAAACATTTCAGTTTAAAAATGTAAAAATATGTATGTAATATATATAAAAAAATGAGCTATACACGTTAAAGACGACTTTCATATAATATTAATAGTTTCATAATATGTTTTCGCCTTACGTATATATCGATTCTTTATAAATGTGCTCTAACTAAGTTAAGATCACATTGCCAATGTTATATATTGACAATTTTCAAAAATATTTATTTATTTTATTCTCAAATGTTCAATTTGATAAAGTTCCGTCATCAAAAACCATGTTACTCATACTCAAAGGTTCAATTTTATAAAGTACTGTAATGTAATATTAATATTAATATTTATCATATTAATATTTTACCAATTAAATGTAATGATGCGATTATTATCTTATGGATATTTATCCAAATTTTATGAAATTTAATCAAGTTATAGAATATCTGGTTAATGTAATTGATATGCCATATTTAAAAAATACTATTAAAATATGAGATAAAATTGAAATATTATCCTTTTTCGAATTTTAAATTACAAAATTATCTCAATATATAAAAAATTTCGTGCGAGAAATTATTGCAATGTCCGTGCCTCGCACGGACTTTTACGCTAGTTACTATATATTAAACCACAACACAAGGGCAAAAAGTGCCACTTTAATGCCTGTGAAGTTACGATTTTGCCCCTATTTTTTGAAAAATTACAAAAATGCCACCTGTTTATGCAAAAATTAAATTAGATATGTTAGTATTGAGAATTGAATCTATGACCTTCTACACTCAAACTTGCACCACAACCATTGTGCTACACTTTGTTTTAAGTTTACTTTCAAAATCTTAATAGATAAACCACATATTCTCCCATCTTTTTTTTATTTTTATTATAGAGTAAATAAATATTGAATTATATTATTTCTAGAATATTGCACAATATATAATTACAAAAAATATTTTTATCGATTGAGCATGATCTACAATTCTCTTTTGTCAATTTAAATGATTGATATATGTCATTTTAATACCTATGAATTTACGATTTTGCTCCTATATGTTAAAAAATTACAAAAAACACCTTCTCTTTTTATATTTATGCAAAGAGTAGATGAAATTATGTTAGTGTTGAAAATCGAACCACTAACCTTCTCTAATCAAACTCATACCATAACCATTATACTATACGTTATTTTGAGTTTTCTTTAAAAATATTTTTAGATAAATCACATTTTCTCCCAAAAAAACGTTGGTTTATATCATTTATAGAATGTTGCATATTATATATTCCAAAAAATATTTTAATGGATTGAGTATACTCTATATTTCTCTTTTGTCATTTTAAATGATTGATATAAAAAATAAAATTTTAAATAATATAAAATTATACATAAATGTAATCGATTCCTAAAAAAATATGAATTTATTTACCTATGTTGGACTTAATTGTTGTTCAATTTTATGATTCTAATTTTAAAAAATCAATTTTTATGAAAAATAAAGTGTTTATGACTGTGTTCTTTATTATTCTTTATATAAAGTGTTCTTACTAGAGTGTTTTTACTAGAGTGCAACTATATATATAAGAATATTGAAAGTAACAAGTGCATGCACGAGAGATAAATTAGTTACCTATGTTGAGAATAAAGTCGTAAGAAGTTTGCTAAGTTTTGGTGTAAAAGAGAATTGCCTTTAAGTCTAAAATATCTCCTTAATTTAAATAAAGTCGACATATGTAACCTATGTTGATTACGTCTATCTTTATAAGAGGAAGAAATACTTTGGTAAAGCTTCTTAATATACATATTCCTTCAATAAATATTATCTTAATATAGTTTGTAAATATTATTTTGCAATTTTTCAAAAAAATTAAAAAGATAATTCAATATAATATAGAGTTTGATAATGTTAAAAGTTGTAATTGTATTTTTCGGCCTCCAAGAAAAAAAACCAATAATTAATACATTTATCTAGGAGCTATAGTTGTGACACTACAATAGTTGGATGAAGATGTTGAAGAGTCTCCTTCGTGCAGTTTCCTCTCAATGAAAAATCCAGGTTGTTTAGGTTGAGGCAGGGGAATTTCACTGGTCAGCATTAATACCACAGTTGCCATGGTTGGCCTATCTGCTGGATATTGTTGCACGCATAACAGCCCTATTTGAATAGCTCGAAACAC
The DNA here is from genome assembly GCA_030848705.1 of Heracleum sosnowskyi. Classification (NCBI taxonomy): domain Eukaryota; kingdom Viridiplantae; phylum Streptophyta; class Magnoliopsida; order Apiales; family Apiaceae; genus Heracleum; species Heracleum sosnowskyi. The sequence continues at coordinate 48,508,507 of CM061243.1, read as the reverse complement.
TTCAAACTGATGTTCACGGCATGACTTTACAATTACCTCATCTAGTATGTCCAACACATTGCCATCTGTATAGGTTCTCCATGCCTAAACATATTGGTAACAAGTTTAATCAGTTAACCAGAACTTATTGACCATTTGAAAACTCTATTATATAAATGGCCTAGAAACTTACATGTCCGAGAAGGTTAAGATTGTGATCTAGATGAGTAAAATTTTTGTTTCTCTTCCCACTCACCATCTCCAACAGCAGTACCCCAAAACTATAGACATCAGATTTTACCGAGAATAAGCCATCTGTTGCATACTCAGGGGACATGTAACCACTGCAAGAACATTTAATGCATCAGATTTTGCTAAATGGAAGCATAATTTGAGAGAATGGTAGATATTCTTACTATGTTCCAACTACTCTAGTTGTATTGGCTCCAGTTTCGGTCTCTCCGCAGATCCTTGCTGTGCCAAAATCTGAAATTTTTGGGTTCATCTCGAGGTCGAGCAAAATATTGCCGGCTTTAAGATCCCTATGAATGATCCGCAATCTAGAATCCTGATGAAGATAGAGAAGTCCCCTTGCGATGCCATTTATGATGTTATACCGCATAGGCCAGTCAAACATGTTGCTTTGCTTCTTATCTAATCAAAAGGTCATTAAATTCAATCCAGTTGTGTCAGAAATAAGGTGAAGAATATGCCAGTTGTGTCAACGTAAATGCAAGTTGACTATAAATTCAACTAGATACGGTTGAATTTAATGACGGTTGAATTTATCCGGTTGAATTTGACCGCTTTTTCTAGTAGTGGTCGGAGAGTATATGATATGAAAAAGAAGAGGACAACATTTTTACATAGGATAAGTATATATATACCAAAGATGAACGAGTCCAGGCTTTTGTTAGGCATGTATTCGTACACCAACAATCTTTCTCTTTCATGCACGGAGCAACCAAGAAGCTTCACAAGGTTTCGGTGCTGAAGTTGAGCAATGCATGAAACTTCATTTTTAAACTCTGTCAACCCTTGCCTTGAATCTTTTGAAAGCCTCTTCACAGCTATTTCTTTTCCATCGTCGAGCATACCCTATAATTCATCAATGTGACATTGTCATATTCTGATGGCATAAAATGTCATATCTTCAGTTTCGAACCAGTTTTTTGAAGAAGCAAGACCGTGGACCATGAGTGACACACCAACAAACTTTTATAATATATCTTCAGGCTTCAGGGAAAATAACATATTTTCTCAAGTCATACAAATTATATTTCCGTTATAACACGTGAAAATTATTTATATCTGTTGAGTTCTATACTGCTGTACATGTAGACTTTTAACCTTGCTCAAGTGCAACCATGACAAGTACCTTATAGACAGGCCCAAAGCCACCTTCTCCAAGCATAGAGTTGCTTGAGAAGCCATTGGTTGCAGTAGCTAAGGTTGTGAAGTCAAACAGTGGCAACTCTAAATCCTCCTCACCCTTCTCATTGCCCCCATAAGTTTCAAAATACAACCTTGTTATCCCTACAATTTCCACGTGTAAACGAATACAGTGAAAGAAAAGCATAAAATTGAAAATTGTGAAAGAAAACATTTAGTTGTTGAATACCTTCTGTCCGCTTCTTCTTCTTCTTCTTCTTCCTGATTACCCACAGGCATACACACATCACTGTTACAGTCAACAGAATAGGTATACATATGAACCTTAACTTTGATCTCCCATTTTTAGCTTCATATTCAGTAAGAAAGTAATATCAGTTCACTAGCTACCATAACAAATATGACTAAGTACTATTGACTCCAGTAGTAAATTAAGACAAATCAGTTTACCTAATTCAGATGCAGCCATTCTTATGTAAAGATCTTGACTATTTTCTTTCCCATCTGTAATATCAATAAGCTCATTAAACCATAACAAGCATCCACTTCCACCACCTCTTATATCTGTATTTGCATAAGCAGTGCACGAGCAATTCTTCAAGCACACTATCCTACACTCATCAAGGCTCATATTAGTATCAAACCAAGAACGCTGAGTATCTGGTAATTTCAACCCCGAATGTTTCACAAATCCCTCTCCATTCACACAACTCAATTTTACTTTCCTTGCACATCCACTAGACCAATCAGCAGCATCCCATTCTTTTTTATCTTTTGGCTGAAATCCGTTTAAGCACTTGCATGAAGGAGAATTGTTTATGTTACAGCTCCCATAAGCTCCACATATCCCGTAATGATCACAATCATCTATCGGAGCAGAAAAAAAAATCTGCCAAATTTGAGATTTTTCAACCCAAACTGATCTTTGTATATAGCCAACTGAATTCAATATCTTCCTCGTTAAAACTGAACTATTAACAAGGAAACGGTAATACAACTCCTTATCGTTAGAAACAAAGTCATGCGTAAAGATTTTGATGGGATTCAAGTTAGGCGAGCCAGAAAACCGAACACCATTCCAAGACCCACCTCGTGTAATTATAGCAGAACCTTTACTGACCACTAGCTGTGGAAATCCATTACGATTAATACCATTTGTATATATACCTGGAGATGGATCATCCTCACTTTTCCAAGAAGTGAGGTGTCTTTCAAACCCAGTTTCCAAGTTCCAGCCGAGCTTAGCACCCGGTAATTGAGTATCGCCAGGAAAATCAAAACTTTGCCACAGGTAATGATCAGGGTTACTGTCAGTGCCATCTCTAATAACAAGATTCCCAGAATCCAACAGCTGCAGCACAGGATTATTCACAGATGTAGAGGAGTGTGATGACCAAACTACATGATTTGATGCATTAAGAATAACAAGATTCCCGTTGCTAGTAAGTTGTAAGAGGCCGGAAGTAGTATTAAGAGGAGTTTCTCTATTGGCAATCCACACAATTGTCTTCTGAGATATCTTCTTGTACCAGATACCCACGTATCGATTTGTGGAACTTCCAACACCGACGAAGCCAAACTCGAAATGACTACCGGATGAAACAATGGTGCTTCCATCTCTAACTATTTGGTTGGCTTTTATAATGTCTCCAGCTGCTGCTACAGAGTTTGTTGAAACAGAGAAACAAATGCAAAATAACAAAGTAATCATAACAGTTGTAGAACTGCAGCCTCCCATTAACTTTGTTATATTATGTGAGTTGCTCACGGAGAATTGAAGATTTTAAATGTAGCTTTAATTTCCTGGGAGTCTTGCCGGTCCTTTCCACAGCATTTGGAATATCAACAGGAGTTCTATCTTATGAAATTTCCAAGTCTTTCTTGTCTCTGTCTACATGACTTATTTCTCAAGTTTGACGATGCAATGATTACTGCAGTTGCTATAATATGACATGAAAAAAATAATATTTGATGCTAAAAATTACGTGCACTCTAATACTAAATGCATTTTACAATCAAATATTTTTATATTGGGATATTCCATTTGGTACCATTGTACAATTGATTTTTTCATTTGGTATCATACAAAGTTTTTGACTTTCAAGTGGCGCATCATACTTTTGGCTTCATCCACGTGATACCACTCTGTTAACCAAACGTTAGTCGGCCGTTCCAAAATTATGAGATTGTCCATTTGGTACTACTCAAAGTTTTCGACTTACAAGTGACACCATTCTACTTCCGGCTTCAATTCCAAAATACCACTTTTTAACGAATATGATGAATTTATTCAAATTCCTTGATTTTATGCCCCTCAAAAAATTTGTTTCGCATCCCTTTGCCCACCAAAAATCAAGGAGTTTGATGAGAATGATCAGATTCATCGAATTTATTAACATATTGGTATTTTGGAGTTGAAACACAAAGTAGAAGGGTACTACTTGGAAGTCGAAAACTTTGAGTGATACCAAATGGACAATCTCATAATTTTGTAACGGCCGACTAACGTTTGGTTAACGGAGTGGTATCATGTGGATGAAGCAAAAAGTACGATTGCTCCACTTGGAAGCCAAAAACTTCGAGTGGTACCAAATGAAAAAGCCAATTGTACAATGTTACAAATGGAAAATCCCTTTTATATTTAACTAACTTTGATGAGGTAACTAAATACATACATACATTCTTGTATGCAAATATAGTGTGTCAAATTATAGCAATTACATCAATTTTGACATTGCATTATATTTGATCTAATGATAATCCAGCATTTTTGCTTATTTATACTGTTAATCCCAAATGACCTAACAGAATTGTAGAAGGGGGGGTTGAATACAATTCTTGATATTTTCTTAAACTTAAAACACTTATAAATAAAACTGAACTGAATAAGTAAAAACACAAGATATAAATAATTCAGTTGGATTGTTTGATGATCCAACTGAAGTGTTTTTATTTCGGAAATAATCTGTGATACAAATGTACACAGCTGCTGAGTTACTAGATTTGTAGAGAAGAGATGCTCTCAAAAATAGCTAATACAATCTATGTGTTTTTTTTTTTTTTCTATTTTAACTGCTACACTTGGTTATATATTCCCAAGTTTACAATACTATTTTTGGTTACACTTAAGTACACTAAAGATAACCGCCAGTAGCTTACTTTTCATTCCTTTTGTCCAGTGGTCCTTGGAGATCCTTGTCTTTTGTCTTCATGCTTATTCTGATCCCACTCAAGAACCCAATTGGGAATTGGAATGTTTCCTTATTTCCAGTGACCATTTTAATGGCTCCCAATGCAAATGAACACTTCTACATCTCCTTTTGATCTGTCAGAAAGCTGTCATTATCACTTTGTCAACTATACAGAAGAGCAATAATGATCCGTTGATGGCAGGAGAATGTATTTCGTTGATAGCTTTATTCTTCATTCCGTTGATGGTGTATCCTTGTTTCGTTGATAGAGTAATCTTCATACCGTTGACATGTCTTCACTTAGGCAAAATTACAAGGCATGATATACTTACAATTAACCAACCTATTTTGCCTATCTAGTACTTAGTCAACATGACTTAGGAAACCTATCTAATACATACATCAAATGCATATCAAACTGTGAAGTATTGTACAGTGCAATTGCTACAACACTCATTCCGTTGATGAGCTTCCTGTCAACGAAACACTGCAGAGCATGCCATTCCGTTGACAGTTACAAAATGACTTAATACAAAATCTACTAAGTGTTTTTATAATTATCATCAAGAACAACATATTCCTAACAATCTCCCCCAATTTATGACTGATAGAATAACAGCCATAAATCAAGAGCCTTGATGATAACAAAAACACTCAGTCAACTTACACATGATAAAAGTAGAAATTGCATTGAGCTTCATTGAATTTAATTAAATTTCAAAGTAGAAAATCTTACAAAACAAGTGCACAGAGTTGCTCCTCTAGACTGAGCAGATTTTTCATCTTTGCCTCTGTGGTCTTGTTTTCTTCCCTTTTCTTGCATTGTTCTCCTCAATCTGAGCTTGAAGTCTTCTGTAGAAAATCTTCTCTTCTTCATCTTGATTCCCCAACTTGGATTGCATTAATCTTAGAGTTTCATTGGATGCCTTCTCCAGTTGGTCTTCTATTCTGAAGAATCTTCTACAGTTGTCCTTGTCTCTGAATTCCATCATCCAAAACGGTTGGAGATGAATTTTCTTTCCTGTTTGAGGGACCTTCAATACTATGGGAAGTGCACCAGGCTTGTTCCAGCTAGCTTTGATTTGGCAAATTTTGGAAACAACTTCAGATTTAGCTGTTTTGGTAAAACCAAAATCTTTCTTCAGGCATTTAAACACAGATAGCAGTGTCTGATAGTCTTCTCCCAGAATTCTATGTAGAGGCCAAACCTGTTCTCTCCCACCCTTGTAGACAAACACCAATCTCTCTGGTAGTTTGTAAGAAGCTGCTATTCCTCTCACTTCAACTAGGTCATCAAGATTGATATGTATGTCAGACTCCTCCCTGATATCAGCAATGTAGATGAAGTCTTCTGGGTTGGTAGGAGGTTTTTCCGCTTGTGGTCTCCTTACTAGAATTGGCTTAGCCTTGGTAGCCCTTTGCTTAGATTTCTTCTTTGGATCCATCTCAAAGAGGAATTTTGGAAAGTTGGCCTCATCAAACTCAATTGGCTCTTCCTTTGGCTCAATTGGCTGATCATGGAAATTAACAGGATGTTTAGGATCAAAGGCTAACTTTACCCCTAGAGCTGGATCAGGAATTGTTGGAGGTGCAGTTGGTACAGAAGAGTCTGATGCAATACTCTGAGAGTCATCATTCTCAAAGGCTATATTTCTCCTAGCTCTTGCCTTTGGTTGCCTTGTGCTCTTCTTTGCACTCCTTTCCTCTCTGGCTTTTTCTTCTTGTTGTCTTTCTTCTTCATCAAGAGATTGAGCAACTGCAAGTGCTTGCATTGCTGCTCTTTCTGACTCTTCAGCCTTAGCTTCAGCAAAGTTTGGGTGACCAGCCCAAACACAGATTTCTTGTCCATTCCTGTAGACAATTGCCCTTTGCTTCCTTACCTCAGTATCATTGCTTTCCTTGCATTTAGTGATAAGTAATCCAAGAAGCTTGAGCTCATCTGGATAAGGTGCAGGATAGAAAGTCCTTGCTATATTTTTGCCCTTTGGTTTAGCAGGGGACTTGGGAGATAAGCTTCTTTGCAATGTAGCTTGTTCCACATCCCTAATGCATGAAGTTTGTCCTTTCTCCTTCCTTGAACCTTGAGTGACTCCATGTAGAAGGGGCTCTACCTTATATAAAGAATTGGTCTGTGGCTCCCATTCCGTTGATGCTAAAACCATGGCATCCGTTGATGGCTCTGTAGAAGAAGCTTGATTCGTTGATGGATCTGAAATCTTTGCAGAATCAGCTAACTTCTTGATTCTTTCATCTATCCTGGACCAGTGGTCTTTAATTTGTTCAGCAAGCTGTAGCTTCATAGATGCTTGCTGAATCAGGTCAATGCTGTCCAGTTTAGCTTTTCCTGACTCCCCCATAGCTAGTGGCTCCTTTGGCAGGGAAATGGCTGGGACCATAACCTTTGTGATTTGAATGTCTAGCTCCTTAGATTTCTCCCCCTTTTTGTTATCATCAAGAGAGATGACTGGGAGTCCTTGAGCTGCCACTAGCTGGGCCAAGAGTTGTGTCTGCTTCTCCTGTTCCTTTTGCATATGAGATAAAGTAGCTTCCACCTTGTCCACTCTAGAAGAGAGAGTCTTCAAGGAGGTAGCCACCTCAGGTTCCTTAGAGAAAAACCTGTTCATCTTGGACACAGTGAGAAGAGGAAGCTTTTCATCTAGCCTCCTTTCATTAGCATCCTTGAGATTGCTAATTGAGTCCTTGATTTCTCTAGCCTCAATCCTTGTCTGCATCATCTGTAGCCTTTGGATTTCCAGTGAATCCATAATAGCCTTGTAGAATTTCTTGTCATTGGCATTTGCAGACTCATGAGCCAGATAGGCCTCATTGTACTGCCTTGTGATTGCAGCATCCAGGGAGATCCTTCCTTGTAAATCTTGAGAAAGCCAGTTTGGTGTAGGAGGCACCACAGAAGTCCCAGTCTGTGAAGCAGTGGCCACCTGATTGTCACCAAAGCTGTCCTCATCATCAGAGAAATCAAACTCACCACTTGCTGCAGCTCCTGGAGATAGATTGGTCAAGGAATCCTTTGCTCTTTGCATTGATGCAGTTGTATGAATTAGTTGTAGTGACCTCTCTGCCTCCACATTGCCCTGTTGAGCCAAAACTTGATAGGCTGACACAGGATGAGTAAAGGTCTCAGGATCCAGGGAAATACTATCCAGAGTTTGTTGATAGAGCTCTTGGAAAGTAAGTTCCCTTTCTCCTTCATTGACCTCCATTGACTCACTAGCAATGGCTGCTTCCTCCCTTATGAATCCTGTAGTCCCTTCTCTCTCTCCTCTATTTTCTTGCATCATGGGCTCCCCATGGCTCACACCTCTCACACCCTCACCTTCACCTACTAAGGTGGAACCCTCAATCTCTCCTTTTGCCTGGCTGGAAGAAATAGCCAGCCTCTCACTCTCATTCTCTCCTTTTGCCTGGCTGCAAACCAGCCTCTCAGTTTCACTCCCTCTCAATCCTAGAAGTGTCTCAACTACCACTAGATCATCTGCACTAGTTGTGGAAACAACTTGATTTTCAATTAGAGGTGCAGAGTGAACTATCAACGGTATGGTAGTTTGAACTGTCAACGGTATGGATACCGTTGATGGAGAAACACTTGTCAACGAAAGAGCCTGTTTCGTTGATGAGGTCAAGAAAGCACTTTGAGAAAGTGAAATTACAGTAAAATCTGTGGTGATTGATTTAAGAGATTGTTCCACAGATCCTCTTGTAACTTCAGAAAAGGATGATTGGTGGCCCAACAAATCACTTAACAAGTGATGGTCACCAATGTCAGAGTGGGGCTTCTCCAAGAAAAGAGTTGGAGAATCAGGGATAGATGAATGGATCATATCCACATCCAATGATTGAGTTGGTGAATTTGGTGGAGATAGTTCAAGATTGATATCAAGAGAATGGGACTGTAACCCCAGAGTTATGATAGGGGTTACATCAAATTGAATTTGTGAAACTGGAAGTGTTGCTTCCAGTGTGTGTGCACCCTGTGAAACCTGGGATTTTTGCTTTACTCTTTTTTGGTACTGGGAAATTGTAGACTGTGGGCTTACAGTGTCCCTTGCCCTCTTGGACTGTGCTCTTGGTGGAGAGCTTGTTTCAATAATTACATCCTTTTGGGAGGATGCAATTAGACTTGTGCTTAAATCCATTTTACTCATTGTGCCTTGTTGGGAAGACACAATGGGGCTAGGCTGGGAAACACTTACCTCACCTTCCTTATTCTTGGGGTTTCTTTGACTTTCACCCCTTCCCTCACCTCTCACAACTCCAGACTCACTCCCCTTAGGTTGTGTGGTAGTTTTTACAACAGGTGCCTTTTGAGAAGCACCTGAGGTTGGCTTGGAGGATTTCTTTGATTTTGGTTTTGTTGCTGGGGCAGGAGCCTGTTGGGTCACAGCTACAGACTCCATAGCAACTGGGTTGGATGAGACAATGGAAGTAACAACTATACTAACAGGGATAGCAGTAGTTACCTCAATGATTGGCAGATACACCACTGGAACATCACCATTGTGGTTCAGCCTCAGTATGTCTGTCAATACTCTCTTCTCTTGCACAAAGCACTCAAACCTGGCAGTAGGGTTAGAGATAACTAATGGTGCTGGACTAACATGATTAGCCAGCATCATCAGAAACCTTGCATAATAGATATTTTTCTTCCTATTTGCCTTATCACCCAACTTAGCACCAATTTCATACATAAGTTGGGTGCTAAAGTTGTAATATCTATCATTTAGAAGCATGGTTAGGAGAATTAACATAGAGTTAGTTAATGCATCAAAATTACTAATCTTTCCAGAAAAGACCTTAATGAATGCATCAGCTAAATAGCTGTATTCCCTAACCAAACCTCTCCTAATTATCTTACCCAAGTTATCAGTAGGCAAAGAGTAGTTTATAGAATTTAGCACGGTAGTTATTTCAATGTTAGTAGGCAAATCATCACAGTTATTATCAGGAATATGTAAACATGCTTGCAAAACATCAGAATTAACTATGTACTCATTACCTTGAAGAGTGAATTGCAGTGTGCAGTTTGTTCCACTATACTCACATGAGGTCCAAATCTCCTCGATTATTTCATTGTAGAGTGGTGTAGAGTGAAACATCGCATAGCTCAACTTACAGTTCCTCATGAAGTCCATCATCTTGAAAAAGATGCTGTTCGGACTCTCCTTAACAACAAATGGAATAGAATTGTTCTTCTCATAGATGAACCCACCAGCAGACATAAGCTTGACTATGGGTGCCATTGTTGAGTGAGGAAAAGCTTCGAGCTGTATTGCTTGTTAGAGAGAAGAAGATAGAAAAACTTTTGGAATTTTTGAGAACAGGTAGAAATGAAATAAAGAAATTGAAATTTCTTAAATACTCCCCCAAAAATTCTCAGAAATTAAGTCCAATAATTAATCTAAATTACCTGATTAGCTTAAAAAGTAACCGTTAGAATTAAATATTACCACGATTTATACTTACAGGGGTGTATGCATAGATCGTGATAAAGAACGTGCAATTTCAACGGTTCAGATTAAAAAGCGCTACATCAACGAATCAGAATTGGGCATTTTAGGTCCCTTCTATTTCGTTGATAAAGCTGCGTTTCGTTGATATAAAAGAGCTATCAACGAAACACCCAGAAAAATGCTAAGACTATCAACGAAATGGTGCGTTTCGTTGACATAGTAATTTTGACTTAGACAAAATTTCACCTTTTCCTGAGAAAATCAATTCACAGAAAAATTATAGCAAATTCCTGGCTGCATCTTAACTTGCAAAAATCTCAAAATAGTTAAGAGAAATTTAGCATACCTAGCTCACTTACTAATCTTGAGAATGTGGATTCATCAAGTGGCTTGGTAAAGATGTCTGCAAGTTGTTGTTCACTTGGAACAAAATGTAACTCCACAGTACCATTCATAACATGTTCTCTAATAAAGTGGTACTTGATGTCAATGTGCTTGGTCCTTGAATGCTGCACTGGATTCTCAGTAATGGCAATGGCACTAGTGTTGTCACAGAAAATAGGAATTTTCTCAACTCTTAATCCATAATCAAGTAGTTGGTTTTTCATCCATAAAATCTGTGCACAACAACTTCCAGCTGCAATATACTCAGCCTCAGTTGTGGAGGTGGAAACTGAGTTTTGTTTCTTGCTGAACCATGATACAAGCTTGTTTCCTAGAAATTGACAGGTTCCAGTTGTGCTTTTCCTGTCAATTTTACATCCTGCATAATCTGCATCTGAATAACCAATTAGTTCAAAACCAGATTCTCTAGGATACCAAATGCCAAGGTTTGGTGTTCCTTTGAGATATCTGAAAATTCTTTTAATAGCAACTAAATGGGATTCCCTAGGATCAGCCTGAAATCTAGCACATAGACATGTAGCAAACATAATATCAGGTCTACTAGCTGTTAAATATAAAAGTGAGCCAACCATGCCTCTGTAACTTGAAATGTCCACAGATTTTTCCTTAGTATTCAATTCAAGTTTGGTGGCAGTAGGCATGGGTGTTTTGGCAGGAGAGCATTCCATTAAGTTAAACCTCTTTAACAAATCATTAATGTACTTGGTTTGACTAATGAAAATGCCTTCATTAACTTGCTTTACTTGAAGACCAAGAAAATAAGTTAACTCTCCCATCATGCTCATTTCATACTTACTTTGCATAAGCTTGGCAAACTTTTGACAAAGTTTTTCATCTGTAGACCCAAAAATTATGTCATCTACATAAATTTGAACAAGTATTGTAGAGCCATTCACAATCCTATGAAAAAGAGTTTTATCTACAGTACCTCTAGTGAAGTGATTCTCAAGAAGGAACTGCGACAATGTGTCATACCAGGCTCTAGGTGCTTGTTTCAAACCATAGAGTGCTTTGAGGAGAAAGTACACATACTCTGGAAAATCATCATCTTCAAAGCCAGGAGGTTGACTCACATACACCTCCTCTTCCAGTTCCCCATTCAGAAAAGCACTCTTCACATCCATTTGAAAGACCTTGAAATTGGCATGGGCTGCATAGGCTAGGAAAATCCTTATTGCTTCTAGTCTTGCAACAGGAGCAAAGGTTTCATCATAATCAATTCCCTCTTCCTGTGAGTAGCCTTTTGCAACCAATCTAGCTTTGTTCCTTGTGACTATGCCATTTTCATCCATCTTGTTTCTGAACACCCATTTTGTGCCTATTACACTCCTGTCTTTAGGCTTGGGCACCAGCTTCCAAACATTGTTCCTCTCGAATTGGTTTAGCTCCTCTTGCATAGCCAAAACCCAATCTGGATCTAGAAGTGCATCCTCAACTTTCTTTGGCTCTTCTTGAGACAGAAAGCTACTATATAGACATTCCTCTTGAGTTGCTCTTCTAGTTTGAACTTTTGAAGAAACATCACCTATAATTAGTTCAAAGGGATGATCTTTAGTCCATTTTCTTGAGGGAGGTAGATTTGCTCTTGAAGAAGTAGCTTCATGATCATGATTGCCTTGATTAGATATTTGTCCTTGAGAAACTCCCCCTGAGTTTGTTGTCCCTAATTGATCACTCCTGGAAGCATTTCTGTGACTGTCAACGGAATGTCCATTTTGACTGTCAACGAAACGCTCATTCTGACTGTCAACGAAATGACCATTTGGTCTACTAGCAGCTATTCTTTTCAATCTTAATGCAGCAATTTCATCTTCACTGCTGCTTTCATCTGTGCTAGATACAACAACTTTGGACTGTTTCTTAATAGACTTATCATGATCCATTTGTTCTCCTTCCTCATTCTCAAAAGAGAGACTTTCATGGAAACCTTCATCACAGAGACCCTGAATTTTGAGATCATCAAAAACAACATGTACAGATTCCATAACAATGTTGGTTCTGAGATTGTAGACTCTGTAGGCTTTCCCTGCTGCATAACCCACAAATATTGCTTCATCTGCCTTTGCTTCAAATTTCCCCAAGTGCTCAGCTTGATTTCTCAGAACAAAACACTTGCAACCAAAGACATGAAGAAAATCCAATAGTGGTTTCTTTCTTTTGAGTAGTTGATAAGGTGTCATTCCCTTGGCCTGATTAATCAAAGAAATATTTTGAGTGAAGCAAGCAGTGTTGACTGCCTCAGCCCAAAAATAAGTAGGTAACTTTGATTCATCTAGCATTGTCCTTGCAGCTTCAATAAGTGTTCTGTTTTTCCTTTCAACTACACCATTTTGCTGTGGTGTCCTTGCTGCTGAAAACTCATGCAATATACCATTTTCTTCACAGAACACTTTCATGCTTGAATTCTTGAATTCTGTCCCATTGTCACTCCTAATTCTTCTCACTTTGAAATCAGGATGATTGCTTACCATCTTGATGTGATTGATAATGATTTCACTTGCCTCATCTTTGGAGTGCAAAAAGAAAGTCCATGTAAATCTAGAAAAATCATCAACAATCACAAGACAGTACTTCTTCTTTGAAATTGACATGACATTTACAGGGCCAAATAAATCCATGTGGAGCAACTCAAGCTGTTGAACAATTGATGACTCTGTCTTGCTTTTGAATGATGCCTTCTTTTGTTTCCCTTTTTGACAGGCATCACACAAACCATCCTTGGAGAATTCTACCTGTGGAATTCCTCTAGCAAGATCTTTCCTTACCAAATCATTCATGACTTTGAAATTCAGATGAGATAATTTCTTGTGCCACAGCCAACTTTCATCCTTGCTTGCCTTGCTGAAAAGACATGTGATGGTGTCTGGACTTGTGCTGCTAAAGTCAGCAATGTACACGTTCCCTCTTCTGAATCCAGTCATGACCACATTGTTGTTTCCTACCTTAAAAACAACACAGGCTTCTTTTGAAAAAGTAACTAAAAATCCTTTGTCACAAAGTTGGCTGATACTAAGCAGGTTGTGCTTAAGACCATCCACCAATGCAACCTCATCAATGATGACATTCTCTTTTGAAATCAAGCCATATCCCTTTGTGTAGCCTTTGCTGTCATCTCCAAAAGCAATACAAGGGCCAGATTTTTCCTGAAACTCTGTGAGCAGGGTGGAATCACCAGTCATGTGTCTTGAACAACCACTATCCAAGTACCAAAGATTCCTTTTGTCTCCCTGCACACAACAAACCAAATCAAGTTGATTTTGGTACCCAAGTTTCCTTGGGTCCTGTCTTGTTAGCCTTTGATTTCCTTCTCAGATCATTTTTCACTTGTGTTGATCTTTGAGGGTTGCTCACAGTTTCATTCTCAGCATGCATAGATGGAGGAACAAACATGTTATTCCATGGCATTTGTGGCATGTTAAACATATTCATGTAAGGGTTAGGCACAAATGACATACCAGCATATGGATTTTGATACTGTGCATATGGAGCAAACATGTTAGGCATAACAGGCATTGCAGGTATAGAATCATTCAATGTAGACTTAGGCATTTTCACACAAGCAGGTTTCTTATGTTAGGCCGAATACACAATATAATCAAGTATGTATGAGAATAACGATAATTAAAAACACTGTTTATGAATCAATAAAACTGTAATCGTATTAACAGCTTCTCTCTTTATGATGTTAATGAATCACAAAGAGCTTCTAGGTTACAAGAATAATATATCAATATTCACGCGTCCCTTCTAGGGATAACCTATCTGTGTTTATATAGTACACAGCTACATACAATCCATCTCTAATTGATATTCCTATAAGTTAGCTATACAATTCATATCAATTAAGGATTGCTTCAGTCTTCTATTCCAATCTCCTTAGCTGTATCAATATATTCTGCTTCTTTCCATCTTCAGAATATATTGCTTCTAGAATCTTCAATTCTGCACCGACAGCTAATTCAACTTTCACCTTGTCAGACTTTAAATAAACTCTGACCGGCTTCAATTAAACTCTTTACCCTGTCAGAGTTTAACTAAACTCTGACTGGCTTCTGATAAACTCTTGTCAGTACCTGTTGCTTAAACACTGATAAACAAACATTAGCAATTATATCTAACAATCTCCCCCAACTTGTTCATAATAAAATGTACAAGTTAAAACATATAATTGATGATGTCAAAACCTTTTAACAAATGCAGTGTTTAACATATAACAGAGTTTAATTTAAAACAGAGTTTAAATTTGACTTAGAATAGAAAATATTAAAAACTTACAGTCAGACTTTACTTGACTTCTTCAATATCAGGCACAGTCCTGAGATAATCAATCAGCAGTCTTCTCTCAGCATTCTCAAGTTCAGTTATCATAATCTCTTTCAGCTCCTTATACTCTGGATCTCCTTCACCAGTTTGATATATGGCAGCCCTCAGAGAATAGATACTGTTCTTCTTCATATCATTCCCTAGCCGAATGTACTGAGCTTTATCTGACTCTAAGTTGAATTCTAAGACTTTTAATCCCAGTGCAGTTTTAAATCTAGCACTGTTTCTCTTCATCTCCACCAATTTTCCAGTATGATCTCTATACTTTGGAATATAAGCATTTGAGACTTCTCCTCCTCCAAGCATCACTTTTGATCTCAGCATCTTTTCTCTTAAGATTTGAGCAACATTATGGGTATGTCTGTTCTTAACTTTTAACAGATAAAGTACATATTCAAGTTCTTCCCATGATTTGAGATTTACATCAGATTCTCCAATTCTATAAACTCTTCCATCACTCATGAAATATAACAGAAACTGCTTCTTCAAGATCTTGTGAAAAATCAACTGAACAGATTCTAACTTATCAAGATTTTCTTGTGTATTCCCAATACCAGATCCTGTCAGTGAAATATTGTCTTGAGATCTGTTATTTATTCTCTTCTCCCTATGTGAACCTAAACCAGACTTATCATAAGATTCTTTTCCAAGTACAGTCCTGGTTTGAGAAAAATCCACAGGTTGAAGTGTCAGAGTTTCAGAGAGTACAGGTCTTAAGAAACCTTTGAGTTGAGGAGCTAGCTGAGTTTGCACAGCTTGAGCCTTGTCAGAGGCTGGCTTAACTTCAATAGTATCATCAACTTGAGCAGCGTCAGAGGTTGATTTTGGTAATCTTGTTTCAACTTGAGCAATGTCAGAGGTTGAATAAATCTTCTTAGGTAACTGCTCTTCTTCTACCAGTTTACCTTTTCCTTTATCAGCATTTTTAATCACAGGCCTCCTTGAGTACTGTAAGCTCTGATCAGAGTTTACATTCTCTTTGATAACAATTCCTTTTTCTTTCTTTCTAGGAGCCTTGATTTCCTTCTTCTTATAAGAACCATCCTTCAACTTCTTCTCATGCTCTTCAGCAAGACTCAGCATTTCAGCTTCCATGTCTTCAACTGTAGCTTCATTACCATGTTCTTCTAGAAACATCTTGGTAGCAATTTCTTCATCAGTTAATGGATTGGCTGAAATAATTAAACTCTTAAGTCTTGAACCACTGGCAGAGTTTGAAATTTCTTTACCAGAGTTTGTCAACCTATTAGAATTTAATTTTGATCTTCTTTTTCCTTGAACAGAAAGTAAATTCTTCTCAGATTCCTTGCTTCCACCATCAGCAGAATCATCCTTCCGTCTCAGAGTTTGAGTATCTTTGCATTTGTCTTTAGGTATACTCTCCCCCTTTTTGACATCATCAGAAAGTAGTACTGATGTCAGCAATTCAAGCGCAGTAGAAATAGAAGTCAGTTGAGCAGACATAGCATTCTGGTTGTCCTCAACTGTCCCAAGCCTCTTCTTGATTTCTTCAGAATCCCTGGCTTGCTGCTTGAACATGGTATAGTAATAACTTCTGTCAGCCTTTAAAGTAAGATCCCTCAGGCTTACTTCATTCCTCAGACTTGTAAGCATTTGTTGATTCTCATCAAATCTATTATTGAGAGATTTGACTTGAATAACAGTTGCCTGTAAGCTCGTAAGGACATCAGGATTTGTAATCTTCTTGACAGAATCAGATAAAAATTCTGCAGCCCTTTGCGCTGGAAAGATACAATCTGCATTAGCCCATGCATTGTAGTACATATTCTGAAAATGCTCAGAAGCAGCCCTTTGAACTTCCCTTTCTTCAGTAGAATTTGCTTGAATATCAGAAATTTCCACATGAATATCAGAGTTTGAATGAACAGGACTAGCTTCAGCATTGTCATCCTCTCTGTGAATATCTTCAAGCACATTTTCAGCAGTGATTTCATCAATTGACTGTGCAGTCGCATCAGGTACTTGATCTGCTACAGTTTGAGGAACATCAGAGTTTGCTGGAGCAGTAACCTCTGCTTCTCTTTGAACAATCTCAACAACTGATTGTTGCAAAGTTTCAAGAAAGATAATATCCTCATGATCATTATCTGTTGCATCAGCATGTACAGCAACAGCTTCTGGAACTGGATCAACTGATCTACTTCATCACCTTTCTCAAAATCAATAGAAATGATTTCTGTGTGAGAAGCAATAGGTTCTACTAACTCAGTAGATGCTTGATCAGCTTCCGGTATAGTATCTTCATGATCCACAATCCTGCTGTCAGAGTATGCAGCAGCTTCCTCAACTACATCATCAGTTTTTGATGTAGGAGCTTCTGTGTCCTCAGGTTCTTTATCCAAATTGGCAATAATATCACCAAAAAGTTGATTAGCAACTAATCTTCTCTTTCTCTGATGAAGATTTTCTTCATCAGCTTCAGTTTCTGAGTCTGCACTAGAAGCAGCAGCAACAGACTTTGCCCTGTGGGCTCGCCTTTTCTTCATTCTTTTTCTCTGAGGCACAGCATCAACATTTGATACCTCAGCTTCACCAGACTTAACTGCTCGAACTTTAGATCTCTTTGACCTCTGTGGTTGAGATACAGAAGGTCCATCTTCAGCAGTTGAGACACGTTGTTGTTGTGAGTTGTCAAGAAATTGTTGCACAGATGCAGGTAACATTAAAGGACCAACTTCTCCTTTCTTGTTGTCCTTGTTGATAAGGTCAGAGAATATACGTTTGTGTAACTTAAATGAAAGTATAACATCATCCTCTACAATCTCAACATTTGGACAGCAATGATTGAATATCAATTGACAAAACCTAGAGAAGTAAACAACATTTCTATTCTCTAGCATTTTCTCACCAATATTAGTTAAAACTAATCTAGCAACATCAAATTGACTGCCATAGAGAAGAGAATACCCGATCTGTAGACTATCCGTGGGAATCGCATCCCAATTAGTGCACTTCTTTCCAAAAGCCCGAGTAATGCAATCGAAAAAGAAGCTCCACTCCTTACGCAAAAATGGCCTTTTGAGTTGACCTATCTTTGACAAAGGTCCAGAGTAGCCGATTTCTCTCATCATCCTAACCAACTCAGAATCACCAACAGATATCGTGAAAGCATTAAAATCTTCAAGACCCAAAGCATCACGAACAGTAGTAGGAGTAACAACAAATTGATCTTCTTGAAACTCAAAAATGATAGATGGAGATCCAGACTCTCCTCCATTATCATAAGTACCTGTCTGCCAAAAAGTTCGAATTTGAGTCGCAGACAGCTTCGATGGTGCGGTGAGAGCAGTACCAATATCAGAGTTTGACAAGAAACTCTGAATCAAATGAAATGCCTCCGGTGCGTTCTCATTTGCTACAGGAGCTGAGTAGTTATTTGGGACAAATTCTAATTCAGATGCAATAAACGCTGTAGTTGCCATTAGTAAGATTTGAAAACAAGAAATACTGGGCTCAGAAAGTGTTTGAGTGTTTGTGTGTGAGTAAAATGTTATGAAAAGATGAAATGCGTAAAAGATTGAATCGTGTGTATGTAGTGTATTAAATAATAACTGTTAAGATTAGAAGTATGTTAGTGGGACAGATGTCAGACGTGAATACGCTGACAGCTGTATCTAACAACTTCCAATACACACGTGCAAACGTGGAGACACCTGCCATCACATATAACACTCAAAATATTCGCTTAAAAGAAAAAAAAATCAATAATAATAAAATTATCAATTTCAATAATAAAGTACAAAGGAACTCAACAGTCAGAATAATAATGACTGTCTCGAAACTCCGCACCTTAGTATCCCAAGCGCTTCGATTCTAGAAAAAAACCTTTCAGTTACCCTGTTGAATGCTTTAAAAACCGAAGCATTTTATCAACAGGCTTCATACCTTAAAATTACCATACACCAAATGGCAGGAACCTTTGAGTTCATGGATGTCGAATCATTCGTTAACATGAACTGGCCTCAACAAGCAAACTACATCATCGATGAGTTTCTTGTTCTTTCTTTTCTGAATGATGAAGGTCTTATAGCAGATGATGAAATAGCAGAAGGACCAATCTCTAATCCTTATGTGCACATCATCCGTCCCGGTCCATATGATGTGCCCATCCTGGCAGACGATGATACTATGGAGATTTGTATGATGCTCTTCCAGCAGAGCTTCCTGATGGGTACTGAGGAGACAATCTTCTTGGAATCCTGCAAGCTGCAAAGCAGAAAGCGAATCCAGGAAGATGATGATGATGATGATGATTCATCTTCAGGATGTTGTCAAGCAATCCCAGATGGTATAATGATCAGATGAACAACTGGGTAGCTCTCATCAGAAGTAGTAGAGCACAATAACTTCTGGCTCTAGCTCTTCTGCTTCAGATGTAGCATTCAGATACTTATCCTGGTTAAATAGATCTTCTCTTTGTAACCATAGTGATTAGCATGTACCAGAAAGATTAGCTTAACATGAGTATGAATTTGTCTGAATGTAAATTTGAATCAATTAATGAAAAACAATTTGTTTCTTTACATATCAGTATTATCAATATTGCATAGTAATTGTAAAGTGAAAAAAAAATATCACTTTAAACAATAAACTAACATACTCAGTAGCATTACGAATCACTATCAGGACTTATCAAACGCACTCTTTCTTTTCTCCGTTCAATCATACTTTTTCCGAAAAACAAATGACTAATCTCAAGAGTATAAAATGTCTGAAACAAGGAAATTATTTTAACCATCATAGATTAAAACAAAGTAACCTCGGCGTATTTCACACAATACATCAGTGTTTACCATTTATCCTTCTTTGTCAATAAACTCTTTTCTCAATCTGTACAGTTGTGAGAAATGTATGTGTGTAGTAGCAGAGTTTACCGAAATCAGTATTTAGATCATCTCAAAGTGCATAAAATCCACAAACTAAAGTAGTAAAAACTGGTTGCCTAAACTCTCACATAGACACTGATTTTTCTATCTAAACTCTGTGTTACTGATATCCTTTCATTTGGATATGTCTTTTATTTGTCACCCCCTGTATTATTTATATATATATATTTTTTTTTTTATTTTTTTTTTATTTATTTATTATTTTTCCAGTAATCAGTGGTTGGCACTAGTCACCAAAAATCAAAGATTTTAGCCCTTATTTCATACAATAAGTTCCTGGATCGTCCTAGGCACAACATGATCTCAAAGGAATTTGTGCTCTGGTTGGCATCTTTTGATTTGAGGGTGAATTATTTGTAGTAAGTAATCAGAGTTTAGACTTTTCATCAGTGATTAAAATTAACTTATGAGAGAAAATGCAAACAGCTAATACAGACTCAGTGTATAGGATCAATAAACTAAGAGATGGTATAAATATAGAGACAGTATCATGCTGTGTTAGTTTACTGCACATAAATACACAATATAATCAAGTATGTATGAGAATAACGATAATTAAAAACACTGTTTATGAATCAATAAAACTGTAATCGTATTAACAGCTTCTCTCTTTATGATGTTAATGAATCACAAAGAGCTTCTAGGTTACAAGAATAATATATCAATATTCACGCGTCCCTTCTAGGGATAACCTATCTGTGTTTATATAGTACACAGCTACATACAATCCATCTCTAATTGATATTCCTATAAGTTAGCTATACAATTCATATCAATTAAGGATTGCTTCAGTCTTCTATTCCAATCTCCTTAGCTGTATCAATATATTCTGCTTCTTTCCATCTTCAGAATATATTGCTTCTAGAATCTTCAATTCTGCACCGACAGCTAATTCAACTTTCACCTTGTCAGACTTTAAATAAACTCTGACCGGCTTCAATTAAACTCTTTACCCTGTCAGAGTTTAACTAAACTCTGACTGGCTTCTGATAAACTCTTAAGGATTCACAATTACTTACTGAGAATTATGCTTCATACAAATTTCTTCATTGGTCTATATGTTTCAGACAAAATTACAGTTAGAGAATAGCATTAAACTGTAATTACCAGAGTATGACCAACAGAGTTTAACACCAGAGTTTATTTTCAGAGTATGACTGACACTTCACAGAGTTTATCATCAGAGTTTAACATGCTGGTTCACATAACAGTTAACACATGTAAGAAATCATGAACATAAAAAATGAGTCTAACCCGTATCTCTAGTCAGAACCAGAGATCATTCCAAGTTCATTTACCAATCTTGTAAAAGTAGCTTCACTCAAAGGTTTGGTGAAGATATCTGCAAGTTGTTGGTCTGTAGACACAAAATGAAGCTCAATGTTTCCTTCTTCCACATGTTCTCTGATAAAATGATACCTTATGCTGATGTGCTTGGTCATGGAATGCTGTACTGGATTACCTGTCATAGCAATAGCACTTTGGTTATCACAGAAAATAGGTATTCTAGAGTACCTTAACCCATAATCCAGCAATTGATTCTTCATCCATAAAATCTGTGCACAACAGCTACCAGCTGCTATATACTCTGCTTCTGCAGTGGATGTAGAAATTGATTTCTGTTTCTTACTGTACCAAGAAACCAATCTGTCACCTAAAAATTGACAGCTTCCACTTGTACTTTTTCTGTCTATCTTACAGCCTGCAAAATCTGCATCAGAGTAACCAATTAACTTAAACTCTGATTCTCTAGGATACCACAAACCCAAGGTTATGGTTCCTTTGAGATATTTGAAAATCCTTTTTACAGCTGTTAGATGAGGCTCTCTGGGATCTGCTTGAAATCTTGCACAAAGACATGTTGCATACATGATATCAGGTCTACTTGCAGTAAGATACAGTAGAGACCCTATCATTCCTCTGTAGTTAGTCATATCTACTGAGGCTCCTGTGTCTTTGTCAAGCTTCGTTGCTGTAGCCATGGGAGTTGTAGCAGATGAACTATCAAGCATACCAAATTTCTTTAGAAGATTTCTGGTATACTTTGCTTGATTGATAAAAATACCATCATCTGTTTGCTTTACTTGTAAGCCTAGAAAGTAACTAAGCTCTCCCATCATGCTCATTTGATACCTGGATTGCATAAGCTTTGCAAACTTCTTACAAAGTTTGTCATTAGTAGATCCAAAAATAATATCATCTACATAAATTTGAACTAAAAGCAAATCATCACCAGAATTGAAATAAAACAAGGTTTTATCAATTGTACCTCTTGTGAACCCACTTTCTAAAAGAAACTGAGCAAGAGTTTCATACCATGCTCTTGGTGCTTGCTTTAGTCCATATAATGCCTTGTCAAGCCTGTAGACATAATCTGGATGCTTGGAATCTACAAATCCTGGTGGTTGTTCAACAAACACTTCTTCTTCAAGCTTCCCATTGAGAAAAGCACTCTTTACATCCATCTGAAAGACTTTAAACTTCTTGTGTGCAGCATAGGCCAGAAAAATTCTTATGGCCTCCAATCTTGCAACTGGAGCAAAGGTTTCATCATAATCAATTCCTTCCTGTTGTGAATAACCTTTAGCCACAAGTCTAGCCTTGTTTCTTGTAATCACACCTTCACTGTCAGTCTTGTTTCGGAAAACCCACTTTGTACCTACTATTGATCTGTTCTTTGGTCTAGGTACAAGTGTCCAGACTTCATTTCTTTCAAATTCATTTAACTCTTCTTGCATTGCTGTAATCCAATTAGCATCTTGAAGAGCTTCCTCCACTTTCTTTGGTTCTGTTTGAGACAAGAAAGCATGATACAGACACTCATTGTTTGTTGCACTTCTAGTTCTCACACTAGCATCAGGATCTCCAATTATGAGATCAGGTGTGTGTGTCTGTGTCCACTTTCTGGCTGTTGGTAAGTGGTTTCTTGCATCATTATTGAATCCTCCCCCTTGATCCATGCTCTCCTGATTCATACGTTGACTTTCAGCAGTATCTGAGGCTCCCCTTGAGTTGGATGGCTCAGTGTTTGAACTGTTAGAGTTTGAATCAGTTTCCTCAACTGACTCACTTGCTGTGTCTTGTTGAGCTTCTTCACGCTCCCCCTCAACTGGTTCTCTATTTTGTTCAATTTGAGAATTTTCAGTTTCTTCAGTATTTATCAGTAGAGGTTCAGAGTATGCTCCGTCAGGGTTTGTCAAACCTGCTTCGTCAGAGTTTACATCATCAGAGAATAGATCTTCATTTTCAAAACGTAGTTGATCATATCCATCCTTGTCTTCAAGTCCAATTATTTTCTTGTCATCAAATGACACATGTATGGATTCCATGATCACCTTAGTTCTCAGATTGTAAACTCTGAATGCTTTTGTTGACAATGGATAGCCAACAAAGATTCCTTCATCAGCTTTTAACTCGAACTTGGTCAACTGTTCAGGATGAGTCTTCAACACAAAGCATTTGCATCCAAATATGTGAAAATATTTCAAATTTGGCTTCTTATTTTTAACCATTTCATATGGTGTTTTTCCATGCTTGTTGATCAGTGTAGCATTTTGAGTAAAACAAGCAGTTTGAACAGCTTCTGCCCAGAAGTACGTTGGTAATTTTGCTTCATCAAGCATAGTTCTGGCAGCTTCAATTAAAGTTCTGTTCTTTCTTTCAACTACACCATTTTGCTGTGGAGTTCCAGGTGCAGAGAATTCTTGTTTGACTCCTCTCTCCTTGCAGAAAGCTTCCAATATTGAGTTTCTGAATTCAGTTCCATTATCACTCCTTATAATTTTGACTTTGTGCTGTGATCCTTTGTCCAGTAGATTTACATGATCCATCAGAATTTGAGCAGTTTCATCCTTCTTTGATAAGAAATACACCCATGTATATCTAGTATATTCATCAACAATTACTAGAGCATATTTCTTTCTGCCCATTGACATCACATTCACTGGTCCAAAGAGATCAACATGTAGAAGATGATAAGGTTCCACTACTGAAGATTCAGATTTACTCTTGAAAGATGACTTCCTTTGCTTGGCCTTTTGACAAGAATCACATAGACCATCTAGATTAAGTATTGATTTTGGAAGTCCTCTTACAAGATCCTTTCTTATCAGCTCATTGATGTTGTTCAAATTGAGATGAGAGAGCTTCTTGTGCCAATTCCAACTCTCTTCATTTGACATTTTTGCAGTCAGACACACTGTACTTCCATCAGAGTTTGTTACCAAACTTGCTTCATAAATATTGTTGCGTCTGTGTCCAACTAGAACAACTTTTCCAGTAGATTTACTGATAACTTCACAGTATTCACTATGAAAATCTACATGGTTTCCTCTGTCACAGATTTGACTCACAGATAACAGATTATGCTTGAGTCCTGAGACTAGAGCTACATTTGTGATGATGACACTTCCAAGATTGATATTGCCATATCCCAGAGTGTGTCCTATGTTGCCATCTCCATAGGAAACTTTTGGGCCAGCCTTCTCCTCAAAGTCTGATAGCAGGGCTTTGTTTCCAGTCATATGTCCTGAGCAACCACTGTCCAAGATAAGTGTGCTCTCTATTATACCCTGCAATCACAAACAAACACTAAGTGTTAGTTTTAAGGATCCAGACTTGCTTGGGTCCTTTGTCCTTCTTAACAGTGTTAGCTTTTGCAGCGGAATCTGTATTATCAGAGTTTAAACTAACATTGTCAGATTTTACACTAGCAGAGTTTGCTCTAACCCATTTCAAGTTGGGTTTTAGCTCATAATAGTTATGATAAATTGCATGATAACTCTTACATGTGTAAATAGAATGCCAAGTGCTCCCACAATGTTTGCATAAAGTCTGTGGTTTTACTCTAACATAATCATTCTTTACTTCTGATGTAGAAGGTAAAGTATTAATATGTTTGTTCTTAGTGCAAAATCTAGCAAGATGATTAGAACTACCACAACTGTAACATGTTTTTCTTGAGGCACTAGCATTAGGCATATGATTATTTCTATTATTTATGCCTACTTTTCCATTCCTATTTCTCTTGGAACCTTTAGGTTTCATGGAAGACTTTACCTCTTTTAGCTTGTGATTGAACTGTTTTCCTGTCATCAAGCCAACATTAACCTGTTTTTCACAAGTTTTTACTGGTTTTCTAACAGCTTCTATTTCCATAAGTTTTTCTGTTATAATATTTTCCTGTTTGTCACAAGATTCATCTGATTCCATATCAGCTTCCCTTATTACAACAGATTTTAACTTATTGGCTTCTGGAACAAATTTCACAGGTTTAAGTTGTGGTTTTACCTTAACCTTGTCTTTAAACCTAAGTTCATCATTTTCACAATAACCTAAACCTACAGAATCAGTCTGAAACACTTGATGAGTGTCTCTTCCAGAATCTGTCCAAGTCTTGATTATTTTCCTTTCCTTCTCTAAATCAGATTCTAGTTGCTTATATCTTTTCAGCAACTCCTGTTCTACATAAACAGCATCATCTCTTTCTTTTTGAATCTGCTTCATATTCACAAGTTCTCTTTCACGAAACTTGTTTCTTTCTTTAAGACTAAGATTCTCAGATTTAATCCTCTCATTCTCTAAAGTCTGATCCCTATAACTAACATGTATATTCTTAAGATAAATTCTTAATTCAGAAATATTATCAGTATCATAAGCATAAGTAGTTAGAGGTACCTTATTTTCTGATGACTCAACTTCATCTTTGATAGTTGCCATGAGTGCATAATTCACTCCATCATCAGAATCTGAAGTATCTGCCCAGTCTTTGCCTTTAGAGATGAGTGCTTTTTCAGTTCTTCCTTTCTTGCACTCTGGAGCATAGTGACCCATCTCTTTGCACTTGTAGCACTGGATCCTTCTTACCAGACTTGGTATCCCTTCCATCAGACTTTCTGAAATTCTTCTTCTCAGAATTTGAATCTCTCCTTGAGAATCTTTTACCCTTTTTGAAGTTCTTGAATCCCATCTTCTTAAATGTCTTAACCATCAAGGCAGCCATTTGCATCATCTCCTCTTCATCATCCTCAGAATCAGAAGCTTCATCAGAGTTTGAATCATCATCAGAGTTTGATGACTCACTCTCAGATTTGATCACTAAAGCCTTTCCCTTGGCTTTCTTCCTTGAAGATTCCTTCTTGATGGGCTTCTCCTCGACTTTGAGAGCAACAGATTTTGTCTTCTTGCTTGACCTCCTGTTTCTTTGTTCTATCTCAAGTTCATGAGTCTTTAACAATCCATAGATTTCATCAAGATCTGTATCAGCAAGATCATAATTATCTCTGATTGTTGTTGCTTTTAAATCCCACTTTTCAGGTAGAGATAACAGAAACTTGAGATTGGACTCTTCAAGTTCATATTCCTTATCTACCAGAGACAGATCGTTCAACAGTTTGCAAAATCTGTCATAAGTCTCAGTCAAGGTTTCATTAGTTCTTGAATCAAAGTGCTCATACTCCTGTGTGAGTATTGTTTTTCTGTTCTTCTTAATAGCACCTGTTCCCTGGCATCTGACTTCTAAAGCATCCCATATCTCTTTGGCAGTTTTGCAGCCAATTACCCTGTTAGACATAACATTATCTAAAGCACTGTGGAGAAGATGTCTAACCTTTGCATCCTTTGCAATTGATGAGATATCCTCAGGAGTCATATCTTTCTTTTCCTTTGGAACAGTCTTTTGTTCTTGACCATCAACAACAGGGGACAATTTAGTTGGCATATGAGGACCATCATTAATTCTGTCAAGGTATTCTGGATCTGTAGCCTCCAGAAACATGGTCATCTTCACCTTCCAAATCGGATACTCTACAGGCCTGAGAATCGGAACCCTGATTGTTTCATATCGACTCACAGAATTAGGCTTAACCTGTTCAGCCTTGGAAGCAGTTTGATTTTCTTCAGACATGATTATTACTGTGTTTGAATCGTAAAACTGTATATATTAAACAGCCTTGGCTCTGATACCAATTGTTAGGCCGAATACACAATATAATCAAGTATGTATGAGAATAACGATAATTAAAAACACTGTTTATGAATCAATAAAACTGTAATCGTATTAACAGCTTCTCTCTTTATGATGTTAATGAATCACAAAGAGCTTCTAGGTTACAAGAATAATATATCAATATTCACGCGTCCCTTCTAGGGATAACCTATCTGTGTTTATATAGTACACAGCTACATACAATCCATCTCTAATTGATATTCCTATAAGTTAGCTATACAATTCATATCAATTAAGGATTGCTTCAGTCTTCTATTCCAATCTCCTTAGCTGTATCAATATATTCTGCTTCTTTCCATCTTCAGAATATATTGCTTCTAGAATCTTCAATTCTGCACCGACAGCTAATTCAACTTTCACCTTGTCAGACTTTAAATAAACTCTGACCGGCTTCAATTAAACTCTTTACCCTGTCAGAGTTTAACTAAACTCTGACTGGCTTCTGATAAACTCTTGTCAGTACCTGTTGCTTAAACACTGATAAACAAACATTAGCAATTATATCTAACATCTTAACAGACTTGCAATTAGCAGATAGATGATTAACACTACCACAATTAACACATGTCTTTCTAGGTGCATATTTATCAGGTGTGTAATTGTTGTGCTTGTTAATCCCTACTTTTCCGTTTCTGTTATTCTTTTTGTTACCTTTAGTCTCAACTTGAACTTTCTCTAACTTGTCTTTCAATTGCTTGTTAGACAAGTGACCTACATTAGCTCTTTCAACAGGCTTCTCAACTTTCTTTAATTTACTAGACTCACCTTGAACAAAGTTCTTGGTGACAGGACCATACTTTTCATTAAGTCTAGTGAGTTCTACTTTCTTTTTCTCTGTCAACGAAACAGCATGATCGGTTGATGGTTCATCTGTCAACGAAACATTGCATTCCGTTGACGTATCAACCTTCAACAAATGATCATTGTTGTTTGTTGACTCTGATTCTGATTCTAAGGTTTCAACAGCATACCCTAGTTTCTCCTTGTTCTTTTTCCATGATTGCTCACAGAAAGATTCCACACCTTGAACATTAATGATGTTGCTAGCAACATTCCTGGAATCTTTCCATTTTGCAATCACACTCTGTTCTATCTCTAGTTGTGTTTTAAGAATTTCTTCCCTCTTCAATACTTTCTCAAGTTCCAGCTTAGCATCCCTACTAACACATCTCATTTTCTCAAACTCAATGAGCTGTGCTTCTAACATGGCATTTCTATCACTTAAGAGCAGATTTGATTCTTTAATCCTTGAATTCTCCTTGGCAAGTGATTTAAGAGTAACACGCAAATTATATAGTACAGTAGACATTTCATTTACTGCACTATCGCATTCCTCTTTAGAAAGCTCAGAAAGATTAGTAATTGTTACCTGGTTGCTTGAGGAGCTTGCTTCCTGCTCATGATTGTTAGCCATAAGAGCCAAGTTGACATACTCAACATCATCATCAGAATCTTCACCATTACCAGCCCAATCATACTCCTGAGACATGAAAGCCTTTTCTTTTTGCTTGAGAAGTTCAAAGTATTTCTTTTTATAATCAACAGGCTCAAATTTCCTGTTGCCCTTCTCAATCTTGGGCTTTCTGCAGTCTCCAGCAAAGTGACCAAGCATTCCACAATTGAAACATTTAGATTTAGACTTTTCAATCCAGTTACTTTTGTTAGGTTGAAAGTCTCTCCTTGGTGGCCTTGCTTCTGAGTTTCTCTTGAACTTGAACTTAGAGAATTTTCTTGACAGAAAAGCAATGTGTTCATCAATCTCATCTAAGTCATCCAAGTTGGCTGGTTCTGATTCTTCTTCCTCTGTCATCTTGCCTTTTCCCTTGCTAACATCACTTCTACAACTAGCTCGACTAGTTATGGCTTTTGCAGCTTCCTCATTGTCATCTTCCAGTTGGTTCACATATGCAATCAATGTAATAGATCCACCCTTCTTCTGTACCTTCTCAATTTCTTCATCTTGCTCCATTTCCAACTCATATGTCTTTAATGTTCCATACAGCCTTTCAAGAGTGTAATCTTTGTACTCTTGAGTGTTTCTTAGAGAAACAGTCATAGGCTTCCATTCTTTTGGAAGAGCTCTTAGAAATTTAAGGTTTGAATCCTTAGTTTGGTAGATTCTCCCATACAACTTTAATCCATTCAGAAGCTTTTGAAACCTACTAAACGTGTCATTTAGGGTTTCACCAGCTTTAAAGTGAAAATGCTCATATTGTTGTATAAGGAGTTGCATTTTGTTCTCCCTTACTTGCTCAGTTCCTTCACATAGTGTTCTGACAGTGTCCCATACTTCTTTGGAGGTTGTACAGTTTATGACATTGTCAAACATCTCTTGCTCCAAACCATTAAACAGAATGTTCATGGTTCTTTTATCTTTATGGACTTCTGCAACATCTTCAATAGTCCATTCTGAGACAAGTTTTGGAATTTCCACATCAGGAGCATCATCTGGCAGTCCAACTCTAGATGCAAACTTCATGGGAACGTGTGGACCTTTCTCAATGCAGTCTACATACCTCTCGTCCATAGACATGAGATGTAAATGCATCTTTACTTTCCAGTGAAAGTAATTGTCCTTATCAAGAACTGGTATCTTCACACCTGCATCCTTCTTCACCATGGTTTCTGTTTTGGTCTTGATCTTTAAACTTCTTGTATGTTAGAAGCTTGCTCTGATACCAATTGTTAATCCCAAATGACCTAACAGAATTGTAGAAGGGGGGGGGGGGTTGAATACAATTCTTGATATTTTCTTAAACTTAAAACACTTATAAATAAAACTGAACTGAATAAGTAAAAACACAAGATATAAATAATTCAGTTGGATTGTTTGATGATCCAACTGAAGTGTTTTTATTTCGGAAATAATCTGTGATACAAATGTACACAGCTGCTCAGTTACTAGATTTGTAGAGAAGAGATGCTCTCAAAAATAGCTAATACAATCTATTTATTTTTCTTCTCTTTTTTTTCTATTTTAACTGCTACACTTGGTTATATATTCCCAAGTTTACAATACTATTTTTGGTTACACTTAAGTACACTAAAGATAACCGCCAGTAGCTTGCTTTTCATTCCTTTTGTCCAGTGGTCCTTGGAGATCCTTGTCTTTTGTCTTCATGCTTATTCTGATCCCACTCAAGAACCCAATTGGGAATTGGAATGTTTCCTTATTTCCAGTGACCATTTTAATGGCTCCCAATGCAAATGCACACTTCTACATCTCCTTTTGATATGTCAGAAAGCTGTCACTATCACTTTGTCAACTATACAGAAGAGCAATAATGATCCGTTGATGGTAGGAGAATGTATTTCGTTGATAGCTTTATTCTTCATTCCGTTGATGGTGTATCCTTGTTTCGTTGATAGAGTAATCTTCATACCGTTGACATGTCTTCACTTAGGCAAAATTACAAGGCATGATATACTTACAATTAACCAACCTATTTTGCCTATCTAGTACTTAGTCAACATGACTTAGGAAACCTATCTAATACATACATCAAATGCATATCAAACTGTGAAGTATTGTACAGTGCAATTGCTACAACACTCATTCCGTTGATGAGCTTCCTGTCAACGAAACACTGCAGAGCATGCCATTCCGTTGACAGTTACAAAATGACTTAATACAAAATCTACTAAGTGTTTTTATAATTATCATCAAGAACAACATATTCCTAACATATATGTTGTGTAAATTTTGTGCAAGATTGTTCATGGTTTAGTAATACTCCGTGTCTATTTTTGTTTATTAGTAATTAATGAATATTTTTTTGTTGAAGGAATAAGAAGATTAAAGGAACCGAACCCCACAGGTCAGGTGAGGCTGAAATAAAATCTCGTATTATCTTCTAAGAGACGACCAAATCATAATAAACCAAGCCGATTTACATCAGGGCCACGACCCACATAATTACTAATTTATGAATTTAATTGCATATTCTGTTTTTTTTTAATTTTGAACAACTAATTCGAATATTTTAACGTTCCACGTGACATACTATTAGCGTTTAGCACAAACCTCTCAATCGGTTAACATCTACGATAATTTGCCACAAGAATTCTAGTTGAAAATAGAACCCAAAAAATTCTTTCAAACTTTTTTTTTTTAAAATGACACATGACACTTTTTGAAAAGGGAAAAATATCAAGTTGATCACTGGTTTCACTCAAATATATCAAGTAGGTCATCAATCTCAAATTTGACTCAAGTTTGTCTCTGATTCCATACTTTTGTTCTTGCCGTTAGAGTCAAAGCAAAAAATTAACAGTCAATGTGTGACATGGCAGGGCTGTGACTGATTGGGTGAGCTGTATGTGAGGTGGCCAAGCAACGACTATTTTCATATCATATTTATATATCTAAACACTTGTGTGTATTTATATTTTGTTAGGGTTCTTCATTTTCTTTCTTTTAAAACCCAAGAACTCAAGAATCTGTATGTAAGAGTTTAATTCATTGAAGTAGTAGATTGTAAACATTGTCAAATCAAAAACCCCCATGGCTACACTCTCTACATCTTCTGTTGGGTCGGCCGCAAGATTCATCTGTGATTGTGGAAAAAGAGCAAAGATGTATACATCTTGGTCGCTCAAGAACCCGGGAAGGAGATTTTACACTTGTTGCCAGAATCCGGTGAGTTTTGTGTTAAGATTTTAGTTTGTTATATATATGTATATACGTTTTGTGTTAAGTTTTATTTACTTTTAAAAAAAATTGCAGGACAATCGATGTGATTACTTTGAGTGGTATGATGTTGAGGTTGCTGGAAGAAATGGGGATGTTATCACCCACTTGAACAATAAGCGCATTTTCTTGGAAGAGAAAATCAATTTACTGGAAGAAAAGATTACAATGCTTGAACAAGATATTGGGAAAAGGAAGGAAAAGAAGAGAGCTTTCAAGAAGAAAAATGCCCAGTATATGAAGGTCATGTTCGGTGTGAACGTTGTGTTCTTGGCAATGTTGTTATTTGCATTTATCAAGTGAATGTTAGTAATGTTATGATTAGCTAAGATTATGTACTTCATGTAGTAAGAATGATGTAACAAGAATTATGTACTTCTTGTAATATTGCTTCTTTTGTAGCTTTTCTTGAATATTAACTAGACAAAAATTTGCAGAAAACAGATCTTCATAAATAAACCTGAATTGTCATTACATTGTTCGAATAAGAAACTGGCAATTAAGAAGAAGGTTGAGGTACAACAAGTTTAATAATCCCAACCGCACATGACATATAACATAAAAGCTACACAACCAATTTTCAGACAAAAGTTAATGTAGACAACCAGTTTTTAGACAAAGGTTAATGTACCCAAAAACATATAATAGCTTCCAAAAAACAACCTTCTTCTCATTTATGCCTGAAGTTGTTAATCATCATCTAGATCTACCGGATTTTGAGGTGTATTAGTAAACTTGAACTTGGTTTTAAGGTAAAGTCTGTTACTCCTTCTTAGTGGTGCCTCCTCACCTTCAGATTCTTCTTCTTCTTCTTCTTTGGTATCGCCATCTTGTTCATCACCATCTTCCATTTCTTCTTCTTTGATACCAGATTGCATTTCTTCTCCTTTTCCTGTTTGAACTTCTTGTTGACTAGCTTCATTTGTCTTCCCTTTATTGATTGGAAGAGTGTCTGCACTCGGAGTTCCATTAGGTTCATGAGCTGTAGCTTTAAACCCATGAGTTGGCATAAACAAGTCCCCCAACCCCAGACCAATGAGGTTTTTCTTAAAAGTTTCCAGCTCCTTGGTCTTTGTAGATTCTTTGGCCTTTGCAGATTCTTTGGACTTTGTAGGTTCACCCTTTGTAGATTCTTCATCTTTAGCTGAACTGAGACCTTTATCCTTGCCACAGGGGTTCACCATCCTTGGGAGTCCAATGCTCTTACTCCTTTGATTGACCATCCAAAAAGGTCTTTCTACCCTTTTTGTGTACACCATCTTCTCTTTACCTTTACTTGTTGTAGAACATTGAGTTGGTTGAGATGTTTGACACTTTGAAGATTCTACAATTGGTTCTCTAATCACAACACCTGGTAAAGAAGCCCTTCTAATTGGTAACTTTGCTTTACTCCTAACCCCATCTGTTGGAGCTTTTTTTTGAGGTTGAGGTGGAGTTGGATCTTTTCCATGAGGTGGAGTTGGAGTTTTTTCACCTGTTGGAAATGAATCTTTGTCACATGCTGGAGTTGAATCTTTTTCACCTGTTGGAAATGAATCTTTGTCACCTGCATTTGTCGTATCATGTTGTCCTGATTGAAGTCCTGGACACTTGGGTCTCCTATGGCCAGTTTGTCTGCAAAAGCTGCAATGAATAACCTTTCCAGTAGTGATCCTTTGTAAACCAGGTATAGTAGTCTGTGTTGGTTTCTTGGTCTGATTTCCTCCCTCCCAATCTTCTCTCCTTCTTAATCTTTTAGGCCTGCCCCTCAACTTCTTAGGCACATCTGGAGGCTCCATTGGAGCTTTGTCATATGTCTCCCAGAACTCTACTCCTCTTAGGGCTTGTAAGGACAAATTATATGCCTTCAAATACATTTCTCTAGAATAATATTCCGAGACATATGCAATTGGTTGATGTCTTCTGTCATGAATTGCAGCAACAACATGCTCACATGGGATTCCTGTTAAATCCCATGCCCTGCAATCACACATTCTCTTCTCTAACTCCACTGTCACTGATTTTGTCCCCATTTTGACCATGTATTTACTTGATCCATCCCATGTTGCATGCCACCTCCTAGATCTCCTAATTGCAAGTTCAAGCTTAACCCTGGCTCTTGGGCAAATTGGGTTGTCAGTAGCTAGCATGGCGTCCCTATTAACTCTCATCCTCCTCATAATCTTGAAATGGATCTCTTGTAACATAGTCAACAATGGCATAAATCTGCAAAATATAACAATGTTTGACATGCACAAACTAAGAGATTTCTCTATAAGAATTGAGACAAATAAACAAAATTTTACCTCTCATTAACAATCCAGGAATTGAAACATTCAGACATATTATTTTCCACATTGTTTGCAAAGCAGTGTGTTTGGAAATAGGCTTTGGACCAGCTTTGTGCATAAGTGATCATTTGTTATAAGTGATCATCTAGGCAAGTTTATTATGGTAGGGCTTTGTGCATAAGTGATCATCTAGGCAAGTTCTAATCTGAACTGCTTCTTCATTTGCTAACTTCCTGCACCAGAGATAAAACCTACACCCTTTCTCACATCCTACTTGAACCCTTTGGCTATCATTTGTTATAAAATGTACAGTCCTTCTCTCCTTAATTCCATAATTTCTCACAGCTGTCCTGAACTCCTCCATAGAAGCAAATTTAAGGCCAACCTCCCATTTCGGAGTGTCACTAATCTTGTCATTATAAAATTTGTCTTTTTTCTTCCTCTTTTTACCAGGAGGAATTCCCACATAACCCTTTTTTAGATTTTCATCATCACTAGATGATTCCTCTGTCCTCAATTCATCACTATTATAATCACCCTCACTAAATTCACTCTCTTCACTGTCAATCCCTTTCAATTTTCTGGCTTTTCTAGCAGCAACAAGCTCTTCATCACTCTCACTGTCACTATTAAACTCAGCCTCATAGTTGGGATCTTCACTGTCCTCACTCTCTATATCTCCCTATATATCTTCCCCTATATCCTCCTATATGTCTTCCCCAATACCCCCCTCAATATCCCCTTCAATATCCCCCTCCCAGCCATCATCATTTAAACTCCAATCATCCTCATCCTCCATACATTTATCTGGATTAGACACACTACCCCCACCAAGGTCATCATGTTTTGGCATATCACTTCTTAGAGGTCTTTCTGATGGTCTACATATATGTCTATTTTTTTATACCGCAAAGACAATGACACCAAGTTCCTTACAGACTCATCGTCATATAGTAACCTTACTCCCCCATTAAAGTTACGACCATCCGTGATAAAATACAACAAATCATCTTTACTAAAATCATATTTCAAGGCATAATCTTCAAAATCAAAGAAACTAAGAGTGTCTGTGTCAACATTATCAATAACTTCAACCACTCCCTCAACATACCCATCATTACCATTACTCAAATTAGGAGTAAACTCCCCATGATGGTGCAAATGAATCGAAACCCTATTTGACATTCTGTTAAAGAAATTAAAGATATCAACGATTCCAACATACGAATGAAATTAATCAAATTCATAACATAACTCGCATGATTTGACTCAAAGAATTTCAAAAAAATGATCGTATACACAACCCCTAAATGCTCTGTACCAAAAATACAAAAGAGAAGTTTAATACATACCTTTAGAATGACGATAAGACGATGATATGATCTCCAGATTCTATTAACCTTCACAATCTTTCAAGATTTGGGCAAGAACGCATCAGTCACCGATTAGGGTTTTATTTCTCTCTCTTCCCGCTCTTCAGACACAAGTGTAATGAGAGGATATGTACCATCCTTTCGTTTTTATATAATTTTGATTTTATTTTTTATGTTTTAACACAATCACTATGCACAGTCAGCTCCACGCGGAGCCATGTCACCGACTAACGGAGAACTGGATGTTTAACGTTAATGTTGACTAATTTTTTGCTTTGACTCTAATGGCAAGAACAAAAGTATGGAATCAGTGACGAACTTGAGTCAAATTTGAGACTGATGACCTACTTGATATATTTGAGTGAAACCAGTGATCAACTTGATATTTTTCCCTTTTTGAAAAAGTAATGCTAAGAAAATGAAAAATATATGTCAAAAATAGTACAAAAGTGGACTATAAAACTTAGATTTAACCTAATTTAGACAGGGCCCAAACTATGCGTCAAAGCTCAGCCTATGAAAAATAATAAGAATCTAGACCGTTGCGGTGACACATGGCGCACGAGTCATGATTAGCGACTTCACTCTGATTAGGACAACTAATAATTAGCACAATCATGACCAAAGCAACTTACACACCAAAATAATCCATCTACATCATCCATATGCCTGATCGTCTAGATCCAACGTTCCAGATTACATGTATCTCTAAACCTTTAATCCTTGATCTATAAATAACACAAGTAGATTTAAGAAGTACACTCTTTAATCCGTATCATTATACACGTTCTCCACATTTAGAGTTCTCTATTTTCTTATAATTTCTTCCATTTCACTACATTCCATCCGTGAAAACAAGCAAGAAAGCTACAGATTGGGATTTGGAGTTATCACACATATTGTATATTGTAAGAATATCCAAAAAGCCCAATAGCACATAGGTGATAACTCCAGAATCCGATCAAGTCCTTCATAGCCGTTCCCACGTCTGGATGCGGTGTTGCTGCTGGTGGGTGTCTGCAAAACAACATCGGAGGGGGGTTTGGACCCTGGCGGCGCCTCCGGCGTGAGAATAAGTGTGGGCTTTGAAAGAGAAGATAAGACTATAGAGATATCTAAATGTGGAGGGTTTGTGTATTGGTTGTGTAGAGAGAGAGAGAGAGAGAGAGCGTAACCTTAAACATTACCTTCTTGGGCCATTTATAGGCCCAGAATTAGGGTTCAGGGGTGTACCTGCAATCATGAGCGTTGGATCCTAGGTAGATAGGACACCTGGATGATGTTGATGGGTCACACGTGCCCAGGTGAGAATTGTGGTGTCATGTTTCAGGCTCTTGCTGGCGTGTGGTTTAGATAGGACATAATTGTGCCAATCATTGGGTATTCAAAGGTGTCGTGGCCAGGTGTGATTTTTGACAACGACCTATATTTTCCACGTCATAGTTGACGATCTTATCTCACGTCATTTGAGCTCATCATTTCCTGAGTGTTGTGGAACTTTATTTGTCTAAGTCAGGATTTGGGAGTGAGTCAGGGTTGCTAGAGAGTCATGGCTCAGGTATTGTTAGATATGCCACAACCAGGAATCCGAGTTGAGTCCTGAGTCCGGGCTCAGATACTAGATCTGGGAGTTAGGGCTCTTGTAGCCTATCATTTGCCCTCCACTCCCTTATTCAGATTTTCTGGATGGGGGAGTAGAGCTTTCCACCTAAGACCTTCGATGACTTAGAAGAAATTTTGGTTGATAGTTGCCTCCCAATCCGGATTGTTGTCGATGAAATTAGTCCGGATTCGAGAGTGAGATAGTATTATTTTTCAAGTCCAAAGTTGTAAAGCTTTGGGTAACTTAGAAGAAATTTTGGTTGATAGTTGGCCCCCAATCCGGATTGCTGTCAATGACATGAGTCCGGATTCGAGAGTGAGATAGTATTCTTTTGTAAGTCCAAAGTTGTAAAGCTTTGGGTGACTTAAAAGAAATTTTGGTTGATAGTTGCCCCCCAATCCGGATTGCTGTCAATGACATTAGTCCGGATTCGAGAGTGAGATAGTATTCTTTCTCAAGTCCAAAGTTGTAAAGCTTTGGGTAACTTAGAAGAAATTTTGGTTGATAGTTGCCCCCCAATCCGGATTGTTGTCAATGACATTAGTCCGGATTCGAGAGTGAGACAGTATTCTTTCTCAAGTCCAAAGTTGTAAAGCTTTGGGTAACTTAGAAGAAATTTTGGTTGATAGTTGCCCCCCAATCCGGATTGCTGTCAATGACATGAGTCCGGATTCGAGAGTGAGATAGGATTCTTTCTCAAGTCCAAAGTTATAAAACTTTGGGTAACTTAGAAGAAATTTTGGTTGATAGTTGCTCCCACACACCGGATAGTTGTTGGTAACAGGAGACTGGATAAGAAAATTGACAGGACTGGAATCCGGGCTCCATTGCGATTTAATATCATGGAATTTGAACCAATTTTTCTGTTTCCCCCCCCCCCAATCATTTGAATTTGTGTTACTCCAAAATCCTTCGGGAACCGTTCACAATCGCTGTCCTCCATAAATGCGTTTGTCTTTTCATATTTTCTGTTTTGCTTTTTATTGTTTTCAGCCAATTGCTCCACGCCACGTGTCTGTTGGGAGAGTAAATCTCTTGTTTTTCTATACAAAACCCCCTTTTTACTTCACATTTTTTACTTTTCCAAAATTACTTTGTTTCTTCTTCAATTTTACGAATCTGCATTTTTGGTCATCTGCAATTCTGAGCTTCTGCGGCGTGGTCGTTTTGAAGCCACTACTTTCTCCTTCTATTTGTAAGATTTTCTATCTCGCTTCCTACTTCTTGTCGTTTCTATTCTCTGATTTGTTGTAGTTGGTATCTATATTTGACTGTTCATATCAATTTACATTGGGGGCTTTTGTCCAACTTTGTTTTTGGTTTTGGGTTTTATGTTTGCTGCTATTCTATTGTGTGTATATGATTGTTTTGTGACCAATTTTGGGTTGTATGTGCAAGTATTTGCGAATTGGGGGTTTTTGATTTCTGGGTTTTGTTTGATGTTCTAGGAGTGTTCTTTGGTGTGTAAGTGTAATTTGATCTTTATTTGAGGTTTGAATTATTGTGTTAAGTGTTTCTGGTTTTCGGGTTTGTGATAAGAGTCCGGGTTTAGTAGTGCCCGGGCTCCCTGCTATTGTTTTACATGACCTAGTAGACCCCCTTTGCTGTTTTGGTTTATATATAACCCGGGTTCATAGTAGAAATTCTAGGTTTACAAGTGATCTAGGATTGTCATTAAGACCGGACTTGCCCTACCCATAATGGGTTAGAGTCCGGACTTAATTCGATAAGAGGTTAAGAGACTGGATTTTGGACTTGTGGATGCAATTTGAGACCGGGCTAGCTTTAATTTGTTATAGATTTTGGGTTATGTATTGTTTTGACTAATTCAAGATAAAAACAATTTATTTCTAGGTTTATGGTTCGGATAAAAAGGAGGGCTAACAGAGTGTTGATACCGGATTCAGAACCATCCACAAGTTCAACTAACTCGGATTTTGAAGTATTAGAAGTAGTAGACTTACACTGGTGCATAATGGCGAAGAAGAAAAAGACATCTGTGGTCACTCAACTCAACACCAACGGTCAGCCGAGGGGGGTAGCCTGATCACACCTGATGGTTATTGGGTTGATTCCGAGTTCATGCTCGTTAGTAAAGATCCCAATGAGGATATGTCTCAAGTATATAGATCCCTTAGTTACTCATATAGGCATCGCCATGAGAATGGAGACCCCGGTCCATATGATAAAACAACTATGAATGCTCTTTTCGCTAACAGCATTATAGGTGAACCCCTCCCCCCACTGAAGGAATTTTTTCGAAATATGATGTTTCTTGAGATGGATAAGATAGTCCGGGCTGCGTTCCATCTTGGACCCCGGATACAATGGAGGTGGCCAGAACCCGGGGAGAGGGTATATGATAGGACCGATGATGGGTTCCTCGGCGTTTGGTTAGAGCACTTGCGCTCGGGGTGGAACCCGGAGTGTCACATGTTTGTTAAACACCTCCATAAGTATGTTTATGAAATTCCGATAACACAAATAACCCCGAACGGTGTTAAATGGATAACATGGTTTCTCGCTTGTTGTGAGAAGTCCGGACTCCTCCCCACTTTTAAACTCTTCCACCAGCTTTTCTATATTCTCCGGTCTAACAAGAGGCCATTCTATGAGCTAAGATTCCGGGGTGAAGAGTGCGGATACCCCTCAGGAAGCGCAAAACCGGTGATGGAGAATATCTCGCTAAAGGGCTGGAATGGGGAAGCCATTATGCTGCAGGGCCTAGACTTACTTTACATGCCGCACTTTGTGGTGAAGGGTTTCGAGCACATAAACGCAACGGTAAACGTAAAAATAAATCAAAATTCGAAACCCCTCCG
This sequence comes from Heracleum sosnowskyi, assembly GCA_030848705.1. NCBI lineage: Eukaryota > Viridiplantae > Streptophyta > Magnoliopsida > Apiales > Apiaceae > Heracleum > Heracleum sosnowskyi. The sequence continues at coordinate 48,469,078 of CM061243.1, read as the reverse complement.
CAGGATCCATGCGAAAACAAAAGATTTAATTCGTAGATAAAGAACAAATACCTTAAGAAGCTTTAACAGTTCATTAATGGAGATCCAAAGCTTGTTCAATCACCACGTATCCCGCTCACGCGATCTACGCTCTACGGTATCCACACGAACGCTTTTCTTGAAGGATTGATGTGTACTAGCACCCGAAAACTGCTTCTTTCTGTCTCTCTTTTCTTGCTCTCATAAGCGGCTAGGGTTTTAATACAAAAACGTTTTTCCACATTAAAATCAGCCCTCTTTGAGAGTTTATATAGAGAGGAAAATAAGTTTTCTAATTATAATCCAATTATAATAAAATACTAATCCGAAATTCCAATTTATTATTTAATTAAGTCGCACTTAATTAATTAATAACTAATTTCAGAATTAGTTTAAGTAATTCCATTTTCTATTTAAATATTTAATCAAGTCGTACTTAATTAATATTATAAATAGAATAAATTACTTATTTAAATTTAAATTCATAATTTAAATTATTTCTCCTTCAAGCGTTCTTTGTGTGTGACCATGTAGGTTATTATTACGTTGGTAACAATTTTAATCACTAATTAAAATTGTAAACGACATCTAGTAATACATCATTGCCACCCAAGTAATAATAATTAAATCGGTGATTCGATTAAGCCTTTCGTGAATAATGTTCCATGTAATATAATCCCTTTAACCTTAATATTATAGATTAAACTCGAGGCATGTAATGAGTCATCCTCTTCATAATTTAATCTTAGTTTTCTTGATCGATGAGTAGACTAATAAATCAAATCAACATTTGAGCACGGCCGTGCATTTCTTAGTCTCACTCAAACAAGAGGCCAATAATATCGCTCCTAAAATTAGGAGGGTTAAATCTCATCTAGATCATTCATATTTCTCATACGATTCATAATATACCCAATGTCCACTTTTATCATCACCCGGTCAAAGTTAACTTTTAATGTAATCAAAGTATATTAATTCTCGTATAAAAAATATAATGATTTCAGGTCTAAGGATTATTACACCATTATCACAGTGAGAATTACTTATGACACTATTAACATGTGTAATCTCACGGCGGGTCAATCCAGTGTCATGTACTCTTACATGCACCTTTGTTTTGACTTTAGTATCACCATACCTATGACCAATGAGATGTGGTCATCAGTCAACAAACATACTAGTCTCTGTGCATTATTATTGTCCTTAAATAATAACACTCGACTAGGGATATTTAGGAATAAAGATACTATTCATATAATCTCATTTTTAAGTCACATACTTAAAGATATCGAATACGTATCATAATTCCAAGGACATTTATTATGCTAACATTTATAACGCAGTAAATAAAGACATAATAAAATAATAATAATAATCAATAAAACATAATTTATAATAATAAAATGTTTTCTTTAAAAACATAAAAGTATTGTCTCTAGAGCACTAATACTAACATGTGGCTGGTGAAAAACCCAAAGCATTCCCCTATTATAAGCTTGAGGGACAAGCCCGGGATAAAATCCATGCTTTCTGTGAGTGTCTTGGGCGTCAACTGACCCAAGACACCTTCATGGATCACCATAAATTATTTGAACTTGGATGTAAGTTTCTATTATAAATCTTGAGTCCGGATTCCTTTAATATTTCTCTAACCCAGTTTCTTTTGGTTTTTTAGGTCGGCCCTTTTACAATCCCCATTATGACGAGGTGATGGCTTCCAACAACTTTTCTCTTTCTCTGAGGTAGCTTTCTGGGATTCACACTCCCCGACCCCAGAAAACTGGTGACGAGTCCGGGTCCAGTCTCCCCAAAGAAGATGGTGCAGAATCCGTTGCCCGAGAACCCGTGAGCATTGAGTCCGGGGTTAACGCTCCCGTAAGCCCGGTCATGAAGTCTAAGAAACTGAAGAGGAAATCGGTGACACCGACTCCGGGTTCTGGGGCCAATGTCGTGGATGAAGTTGATGATGTGTTCCAGGATCCTGAAGACGAGGACGACCGGGTTGGCAAGTATACCTTGGAAGAGTATGCTGAAATGGTTGGTGAAATCCCCCGGGAAGAAGATTGGAAGACCATGGGGGATGCCGGTATGCGGGGGGTTTTGAGAGGACTGATCGGGGATCTTGGGAAGGTAGGTCTTCTTTATTAATTCTTTGTCTCAAATATAATTCTATCTAGTTATTGGACTTATGTTTGTGTTTACCACTTGTAGGCTGCAATGAAGGCTGCCGGGGCTTCAGCATTGATGAAGAACCGGGATGACAAGCTCACCAAATCCATAGATATGAAGGATCAACAAATCATGGAGCTCGACAAAAGCTTGTCTGAGATGAAGGTTGCTCACCAAGAGGAGTTGTCCGGGCTCAAGGGTGACCTAATTGCAGAACAAGACCGGGTTACTGATCTTGAAAAAAGACTCTCCGGGGCCGAGAAAAAGCTTGAGGCTGTCAAGCCCGAAAGTGAAATTATTGCTGAATTCCAGAAAACCGAGATTTTTCGGGCTTGGAAGGTTGTTGAGAAGCTTATCAAAACCACTCCTGACGCCAACTGGGAATCCTTTATAGATGTTTTCATAGTTGCTAAGCAAGCTATTGAAAGAGGAGAAGGCGAGCCCGCACCCTTCGATGGTCCAAACCCTTTAATTTTTGACCACTAGAATTATGTTTCTAATGTAATCAATAGCTGCTTCTGAAAACTTGTATTTAACATTCTGGAGTGTTTCCGGGTTGAAGGTCAATCCGGGCTCCTGTACTCGTTTATTTTTTGAATGCATGTTTTTATTTCGTAACCTCTTCATTTTTCTGATATTCCTTGCAATGTATTTAACGGGAGTCTGGCCTCTTGGCTAGATTCTGGGCCGGGCTCTAGATTTTGTACTTAGAATAAAATCTAAGATATATTGTTGCATATTGTTCGTGAGTCCGGCCTCATGGCTAGATTCTAGGTCGGGCTCTTGATTTTGTACTTAGAATAAAATCTAAGATTATTTAGTTACATATTGCTCGGGAGTCCGGCCTCATGGCTAGATTCTGGGTCGGGCTCTTGATTCGGTACTTAGAATAAAATCTAAGATAATATTGTTGCATATTGCTCGTGAGTCCGACCTCATGGCTAGATTCTGGGTCGGGCTCTTCATTCGGTACTTAGAATAAAATCTAAGATAATATTGTTGCATATTGCTCGTGAGTCCGGCCTCATGGCTAGATTCTGGGTCGGGCTCTTGATTCGGTACGTAGAATAAAATCTAAGATAATATTGTTGCATATTGCTCGTGAGTCCGGCCTCATGGCTAGATTCTGGGCCGGGCTCTTAATTTTGTACTTAGAATAAAATCTAAGATTTTTTAGTTGCATATTGCTCGGGAGTCCGGCCTCATGGCTAGATTCTGGGCCGGGCTCTTGATTTAGTACTTAGAATAAAATCTAAGATAATATTGTTGCATATTGCTCGTGAGTCCGCCCTCATGGCTAGATTCTGGGTCGGGCTCTTGATTTTGTACTTAGAATAAAATCCAAGATTTTTAGTTTGCACATTGCTCGGGACCCTGGAATCACAATGTGCCTATGTCTCTGAGCCAGGGTTACTAGGTTGCATATTGCTGGGACCCTGGCATCACAATGTGCCTATAGCTCTGAGTCAGGGTTAATAGGTTGCATATTATTGGGGACCCTGGCATCAGAATGTGCCTATGGCTCTGAGCCAGGGTTAATAGGTTGCATATCTCAGGGAGTCTGGACTACGTTGTTACAACACTTGAAAAATACAGAATGTAAAATAAAATTATATAGTAAATAACAACATTCCCGGATTTTATTCATAAAAAGATCCTGAGTACAAAGTTTCTATTTTTCAATACAAAGTGATCCTTACTTCTAATCCGGACTTTGAATTCTTCTACTGATAAAACTTCCTGAGCCTGAGTCCATGTCAAGTGTTCGGGACCTCAGAATCATCCATGTGAGCAAGCTTATAAGTTCCAGGTCGGAGTACTTCTATTATTTTGTAGGGTCCTTCCCATTTTGGCATAAGTTTGCCAATATTAGTTGGGTCAGACCCCTCAGTATCTCGAAGCACCAGGTCTCCAACTTGAAAGTTCTTGACCCGTGCCTTTTTTCCAAAGTACTCGCGAGTTTTTTCCTTATACTTCTCCATTCTTCCAATAGCTTGATCCCGAACTTCATCAATCAGGACTCGATTAGTGCTTAGCCCTTCTTCATTGGCAATCTCTTCAAAATTGATAGCTCTGTGGGAAGGGTTCCCCACTTCAATGGGTAGCAAAGCTTCAGTACCGTAGGCCAGCTTGAATGGGGTTTCACCAGTGCTAGTCCGGGGACTAGTCCTGTATGCCCATAACACATTAGGTAGCTCCTCGGGCCATTTATTCTTGCTTTCCTGTAGCCGTTTCTCGATACCTCTTAATAAAATACGGTTTCTGACCTCTACTTGACCATTCCCTTTAGGGTAAGCAACAGATGACTTCTTGTGCTTGATCCCTCTTTTCTTCAGATAGCTTTCGAACTCAGATCCCACGAATTGTGGCCCATTGTTAGAGACCAGAACCATGGGTATCCCAAACCTCATCAAAATATTATCCATGAACTTAATGCAGTCCTGCTGGTTGATCATCCTCATCGCCTTCGCTTCAGCCCACTTAGTCATATAGTCGATTGCCACCAATAAATATCTCAAGTCTCCCTTAGCCCGGGGAAATGGACCCATGATGTCAATTCCCCAAACTGCAAAGGGTATTGGAGACAGGACTGAGGAAGGAAGAACCGGGCTCTGTCTTGGGACATTGCTGAATAACTGGAATTTCTTGCACTTCTTCATGAAATCAATAGCATCATTATGGATAGTCGGCCAATAGTAACCTTGTCTGATAATCTTGTGAGCCAGGGCCTTTGCAGCAATATGGTCACCACAGATGCCTTCATGAACCTCTTCCAAACAATATGTAGCTTCAACAGGTCCAACACACTTCAATACAGGGGCAGAATATGTCCGGCGATAGAGCACACCCTCTTTCATAAAAATCTTTGCTGCTTTGCCTTTGAGTCTTTGAGCTTGACTCTTCTCAGATGGTAATTCTCCCTTTTCCAAGTATAGAATGATATGAGTCATCCAGCTGGGTTGATCATCAATTTCCATGACTTCCTCTTGATCTATGGTTGGTTTATCCAATTCCTCAAAGTAAACCGAGGTATCCAAATCAGCCGAGTTCTGAACTAGCTTGGATAGGAGATCAGCTTCGGTGTTATCTTCTCGATTCACTTGAATGATTTCAAACTGTGGGATCATAGCTAAGTGACCTTGAACCAGGACTTGGTACCTCGTCAAAGTTGGGTCTTTGGCAATATACTCTCATGTTGTTTGCTTGACAACAATCTGAGAGTCACTGAATATGAAGAGTTTTTTCACCCTCAGGTCTTGGCTAAGCGGAGTCCTGCGAGGAGAGCTTCGTATTCCGCCTGGTTGTTTGTTGCTGAGAATCCGAATCCGATTGTTTGCTTGATTTTGAATCCCTCCGGGCTCTTCAATATTAGTCCCGCTCCAGACCTTTCGCTGGTGGACGAGCCATCTACATGTAACTTCCAATTTTCTGGATCAGGTGTGGACTCTTCCCCGGGCTCTACCTCCATAGGAATGTGGACAGATTCGGGGAATGAGCACTCCACAATAAAATCGGCTAAGGCCTGAGCCTTTATAGAAGTCCTTGGGATAAATGTTAAAGAGAATTGGCTGAGTTCGATGGCCCAATTGACCAAGCGTCCGGACATATCTGGTTTGTGGATTATCTTTCTTAGAGGCTGATCGGTGATCACTTTGATTTCACGGCCTTGGAAATAATGCCTTAGCTTCCTTGATGCAGTAACGAGAGCAAAGGGAAATTTTTCCAAGTTAGGGTAACGGGTTTCCGCATCTTTCGACACCTGGTTGGCATAATAGACAGGTTTCTGTTGACCTTCATGATCCCGGATAAGAGTTGCACCGACAGCCAAGGGACCTGCAGACAGATATATACTCAAAGGCTCCCCGGGTTCGGGCTTGGTTAGAATGGGTGGTGTTGCTAAATATTCCTTGAGTACATCAAAGGCCTTTTGGCAATCCGGGCTCCACACAATATCTTTCTTTTTCTGCGCACCCTTAAGTAGATCAAAGAAAGGTAAACAACGTTCAACGAGTTTAGGGATAAACCTTCTTAGAGCGGCCAAGGATCCCGCAAGATTCCGTATATCTCTCTGAGTCCGGGGTGCTTTCATCTCCATTATAGCTTTGATTTTTTCTAGGTTAGCTTCAATCCCTCTTTGGCTGATCATGAAGCCCAAGAATTTGCCAGCTCCAACTCCAAAGGTGCACTTCTCCGGGTTAAGCTTCATCTCCTGCTTCCTCAAGTTGTCAAAACATTCTTTTAAGTCTGCAATGTGGTCCTGGGCTGTGATTGATTTGGCTATCATATCATCAACATAAGACTCTAGGTTCCTTCCCAGCTGGCCTTTGAAAATTTCAACCATGGCTCTCTGGTAAGTGGATCCAGCATTCCTTAACCCAAAAGGCATGAGTTTATAAGCATAGACAGCTCGGTGTGTTATAAAAGTAGTTTTGGCTATATCAGCCGGGTTCATCTTGATTAGGTTGTAGCCGGAGAAAGCATCCATGAAACTAAGCATGACATGCCCGGCTGTGGCATCAATGAGCTGGTCTATGTTGGGCAATGGGTATGGGTCTTTGGGGGCATGCAGCATTTAAGTCAGTGTAATCAACACACATTTGCCACTTTCCATTAGGTTTCTTGACCAAGACAACATTGGCCAGCCAGTCTGGGTACTTGATCTCGTAGATAGTATCGGCTTTGAGTAGCTTCTCAACTTCTTCATCAATAGCTTTCTGCCTCTTCGGGGCGAAATTTCTTCTCTTTTGTTTGACTGGTTTCTTGTTTGGGTCTACATCCAGGCTATGCATTGCGACAGACTCCTGGAGCCCGGGCATGTCATCCGGACTCCATATAAATACATCAGCATACTCCCAGAGTAGTTCGGTGAGTTCTTTCTTGAAAACAGTATCCAAGCCTGTTCCAATTTTGACTTTTCGGTTAGGGTTGCCTTCCTCCAATTCTATGGATTCAAGCTCAACAGCAGCTTCAACCTTCCCCATTTCCGCTCTAGAGACATACTGTTGTACCCGGGCTTGCACAACCTGGTCCAGGTAGGTCTGGGCTGGTGGGTTTTCAATGTTTTGGACCTCCTTGCCGGGCTTTTGTCTCCCAGGCTCTTTTCTTTGGTTGTATCTGTGTTTCTTTCGGCTTATATTTTTCTGATAAGAACTCGCCTTCCTCTTGTTTTCAGGATCAGTTTCGGCCATGACTAGGGCTTGCCCATAGCATCGACTAGCCATTTCGTAATTGTTGCCCAGTAATAATCTATTGTAGAAGGGGGGTTGAATACAATAGAGTAAGATAATCGACTTCTTAATGTATATATCACAAATATGAAAAGAAAGATAACAGCTTTATTAAATCTGATATAAAACTGTTACAAACTCTCTCAAGAAATTCTGATGTTCTTGAGAGCTGCTAGTTTACAAAAACTCTCTCAAGAAATTCTGTTCTTAAGAGCTTCTCTTCGATTATGTTCTCTCTCGAATGAATACATAAATCGAAACCAAGACTGTGTTTATATAGTGCACACAGCTTCTCTATCAATAACAAGATAAGTCCTAATCAATAACAAAGATAGAAACCTATCCTTAATCGACAGCTACATTCTACAAACCAGGAACAAATAGAATAAACTTCCATGTTTATCTAGACTCCAAATATAACTCGAAGTAGGAATCCTGATCAGCTTCAAGTTCTGATGATCAATCCTGATCATAGTCTGAGTAGGAATCCTGATGATCAATAAGATACTGACGCTTGATCAAATACTGATGACCATGCAATACTGATGACGTCAGCAATCCTGATCAGTTGAGTCTAGCTTCTGACGATCATTGAATTCTGATCTAACAATCTCCCCCAATCTCATACTTTGTGAAATAAAGTATAGATTCCAAATATTCAATGATGTCAAAAACATGTATCAAAATGTACAAGTATCTTCAAAAACAACTTATCTGTTTAGGCTTTTTGATAGAACAGATTCATCTTCAAGAAGTTGGATAATAAACTTTCTTCTTTTTCTTCAAGAATTTGAATCAGTCTTTCCTTAAGATTTCTGAGTTCTTCATCTTCCTCATTAATCTGGTAGATAGCTGCTCTGAGATTCTGTATGGAGCTTTTCTGTAGACTGTGCTCTTCAAGCAAAAGATAAGCAATTTCCTTCCCATCAGGATTGAGAGTAAGTTGGGTCATACCAAAAGTTACTTCTTTAACAGCAGTACCTCTTTGCATTTCCACATCCTAACCTCTTTGATTTAAGTACATGGGAATATAATTACCATCGAAATTACTGTTTCCATCCAGTCTTCTTCTTATAGTTGACAAAATCATGTCAGCCCATACTTTGTACACTTGGTTCTTCCATCTTAACAGATAGTGAACATATTTCAGTTCCTGTGTAGTTTTCATCAGCAGATCTTGAATAGATAGAATCTTCACACTACCATCTTTCATGAAGTACAGAAGCTTTTCTTTCTTTTCAAAACCATCATGACAATCTATAACTATATCAACAGCTAATAAATTGTTCAGGTTTTCAGAAGTTAAAGTACCTCCAATTTCTGTCAAGGAGTAAGGATCAACATATGACATATTCAGATATTCACCATCTCTGTGTCCAATACCTCCTCTTGAATTACTTGACAATTGCTTCAGATTTGAAAACATCTTTAACCAGAGTGCTTTTGATCTAACCATCTCAGATAAATCAACAACACTTGAAGCGCTTGTAATAATTCCGCCAGACTGAAAATTGATAGGTGTATCACAACTTAATGTGCTAATATGTTTCCACTTCTTATCCTTTTCCTTTTCAAAAACATAGCTTCTTTCCAGTAAAGATTCTTGTCTGCTTGAGTTCCTCCACACTCTTCTGTTTGAGAGTTTAAGCCTTTGTACATAGAGATTGAAATCTCTATTTGTTGATCTTGTAATTTCTCTTCTTCTGGCTTCTTCTTCTTCATCTACTTCTTTGTTGTGACAATCAACAACAGTAGATAAGATTATCAAATCAACCTCTTGCAAAATTTCAGATTCGTCAGGATCTTGAATATTGTCAGGATTAGAATCTTCAATTTGATTTGTATTGCTGAGAGTTGATTTACTTGATTTTCTTCTCAATTCAGGTTCTTCTTCAATATTTCCATCATCACCAAAAGTAGATCTGTCAGGAACTACTAGAGTTTGAATAGGTTCAGGAATTTCTTCAATTCTTAACCCTCTAGACCTTGTCTGTCTAGGTACTGTTTGAGTTGAAGAACCTCTTCTATTTCTTCTAGCACCTCTCCTACCTCTGCTTCCTCTACCTCTAGCAGGAGCAGTATAGCTTTCCATTGTCTCTCTTTGTAGTCTCAAGAATTCTTCATGTGAGAGATCTGGATATTCTTCACTTGCTGTAGAGAGTGCTTTTCTGGCAAATAATTGTTGAACTCTTTTATCAGTGTGATAAAGAGTAACAATTCTACCGTCTTTTGTAGAAAACTTCTGGAATAAATTTGATGCATCTTCAGGATTATCAATAATCACATCTTCATCACCTTCAGGAATTGTAGCAAGAATGTGTCCATGACCAGGTGTCAGGATTTGATCTTCCGTCAGGATCTCAGATTGCACCAATGTTCTTACTGTCTTAACTCCAGAATCAGAAACATGAGTTGACTGCGTTGTTTGACTTTGAGAAGTTTGGATTGTCTTCATAACAGCAGCATCAGAGGTTTCTCCTTGTATCGCTTTGTCACCACCATCATTTCCAGTATCATCATCATTATTTCTTAATACTAGATCAGGTGTACATTTTGTCTGAATAACCTTCTCCCCCTTTTTGACATCAGGATTTGACAATAATTGCAAAATTAAGGAAAGAGAGGCTTGAATTTCAGTTACCTTAGTATCCAGAGAATCAATTCTTTGATTGATTGAGGTTTGTTCTGAAACAACAGATTTCACTTGGGATTCCACTACCCTTAGTTGTAAAGTAGTAGGCACCTTTGTAAAATTATTAAAGATATCAGTCCTCACTTTTTCAGTTGAGCCCTTGATAGAATCAATCTCACTTTTCAGGCTTTTGGATAACAGAGTAGTAGCCTTCAGATGATTCTTCAAGTCTTGATTCTCTATAGACTTCACTGCATTATAGGCATGTTCAATAGCAGAAGAAAAACTGATAGATTCATCAGATTGATGCCATGAATTGTTCCATTCATGCTGTCTAAATGCCTCTGCAGGATCAAAGGAAGGAGTAGAAAAATCTTGTCGCTGATCTTTCCCAGTGAAAGCATTGCTAGCCATATATGTACTTGATGAACCAAAATTAGTTCCAAGACTAATTTTGAGTGCTGTAGCAAGCTGTTCCTTCTCTTTTCGATTCTCATCATCATCATCACTATCATCATCAGAATTATCATCAGCAGAACCATGAGATATATCAGGATCAGGAATTGCAATACCTTTCATTTTATCCTATGGTTCTGAGATAGGATGATCCATTGGTCTTGAACGAAGTGGCTGTATCAAAATAGGTTCATTATCAGGAGCACCACTAGCGTCAGGATGAACATCGTCAGGATTTGATATGCTTGCATCAGTATTTGCTACCAATGGTTCTTGTGGAGCTTGAGGTTCAGAAGCTGCTTCAACACTTTGAGTTAAAGGTTCTTGTGTGCTTCCCTCATTGACAATGTTCTCGACCAATCTTTCAACAGAAACTGTAGCTTTGCCTGCATCTTCACTTTCAGAAGATGGTTCTTGTGTAGCTGGAATGTTGATGTCTTCATTCTCCCTTTGAGAAAATGGTTCTTGTGTGACCATTCCACTAGCTAAGCCTTCACCCAAACTTTGATTGAGTGGTTCTTGTGTGGCAGGATCAACAGTAGCTACTGAATTACTCTGAAATTCAGGTTCTTGTGGGCTTGATCCTTTCAGCTTCTTCTGTCTCTGATAGACTAACTCTTCTGCATTCCTCTTTTTCTTTGATGTAGGTGTAAGACCAACCAAGGAAGCAGTTGTAGAAACCTTCTCCCAAGAAATTTCTCTAATCTGAGATGGAGAGGCTGGAGAGTCTGATAGAGAGACAACTTTTGTTGTTGCATCAGGAATACTAACATCAGGATTTGCTAGAGCATCAGGAGTAGATGACTCATCACGATTTGATGTCTGAATATCAGTATCCTTCATTTGCACTGTCAAAGGAATATGATACCTGCTCTTTGATAATGTCCTTGTCTTTTGTGGTTTTGATGAAGGTACCACAGCTTTAGTAGCAGTATCAGCAACTTCCTTGTTCACATTCATCACAGAGGATATAGGTAAATCATCCTCTGAATCACTTTCATCAATCAACCTTAATTTCCTTTTCACAGGAACATTCTTAACAACCTTATCAGCTTTCTTCACCAGGACCCCTTGTACACCCCCTTGTATCTTCTTTTTAGTGAGTGGTGTAGAGGAAAAATCCTTTGAACCTGATTGCCTTCTAGACACATCAGTTCTAGCTGATTTCTTTGATTTTACAACTAAAGTCTTTTGAGAGACAGTAGAGGTGGTTGGTAACTGTTTATACTGTTTAGGTTGCATGCTTGTGTCAGGAACAAGGTGGGTTGGGCCTTGCCCCATAGCATTAGAAAGTAGTCCATAATGAGTAGGCATTTTCTGATGTAAGAAAAACCTAACCTCATTAGGAATAAAAGCATTTCCTATGAAACCATTTGCCTTATCACTGTTGACTAAGGACTTAATATTATTCTCAGTAATTCTACAGATTGGTAGAACTACATCATCCTCAAAAACAACATTAGGACATAAGTGATTAAATATCAACTGTAAAAATCTAAGAAAACAGACAGAACCCAATTTATCTGATTTCCTATCACTTAAAGCTTTTAAGATAAAAGACCCATAATCAAACACTGTAGAATGGATAAGAGAGTACCCAATTTTAAGAGATCCTGATGGAAGAGCATCAAAATTTGATGTCTTGTTCAGGAAACAGCGGCTGATTGTATCAAAGAAGAAATTCCATTCCTTCTTAAGCTTTGTCCTGAAGAGATTTCCATATCTCTTTACTTCACCATTGTAGCCCAACTTTGTAACAAACTCAAAAAGAGTAGAGTCCGAAACATTAGCAGGAATAGCATCACCAAGAACGGGTAAATGCAGGGCTGCCTCCACAATTGCAGGAGTCACATAGTGAGTAGTTCCATTATATTCAAAACTCATCAAGATTGTATCAGAATGCCCTTTATCAAAAGTAACTGAGTTCCACACCTGCATTACAGACTTAAAAGAAACACTTGCAGGTTCTGTTAAAGCAAACTTCAATGGGCTTGAAGCTAGAAAATCTTGAATGATATGAAACTCATTGGGTAAATCTTGATGATTTAGAATAGCCACAAAATTGTTAGTGGCAAATGTAACACCACTAATCACTGTCTGTTTGTTCATGAATGATGAAGATGTCATTGTAATGCTTTTGAAAACTCGAGAATTAAGATTTGAAGCAATTAGGGTATGAAAGCACAGAGAGAGATAGAAAACGAAAAACTGATGATAAGAGAGTAATTAACGATGTAGACCAATAAAAAGTATTTTGTTAAAACAAAATAGTACTCTCAAAGACAGGTGGCAAAATATGATTTGTGCACAAAGAATTAGTGGACAGATTACGTGTGTCATTTAAATAAATCTACACCGCCTTTTATGTGTATGTATTGATATATCTATAATAGTGCAACACACGCGCGCATACAGTTGTCCTACTAAAACTCAACCGTCCATCAGTAGATACTGACGAAAAATTAGGCACAAATTAAGTAATGAAATACTGACCTGTACATCAGGATTGACCAGTTGATTTCCTGTCAGGATTGAGTCCTATCAGGATTTGATCAAAGATACATACCTTTCTGAATAACCATCAGGATTTGACAGTTATCAGAATTTCCTCTCTGTAGCTTTTCCTCAGAAATTCTCAAAATTCATCATTCCAAGTTCATTCACCAATTTATTGAAAGTAGCTTCAGGTAGTGGCTTGGTGAATATATCAGCTAGTTGTTGATCAGTAGGAACAAAGTGAAGTTCAATTGTTCCTTCCAGAACCTGTTCTCTTATAAAGTGATATCTGATACTTATGTGTTTAGTAAGAGAATGCTGAACTGGATTTCCTGTCATTACAATAGCACTTTGGTTATCACAATAAATAGGGATTTTTGAGTATGACAGGCCATAATCTAACAACTGATTTCTCATCCACATTATCTGAGCACAACAACTTCCTGCAGCAATGTACTCAGCTTCTGCAGTTGAAGTGGAAATAGATTTCTGCTTCTTACTGAACCATGAAACTAGTCTTCCACCCAAAAACTGACAACTTCCTGAAGTACTTTTCCTGTCTATTTTGCATCCTGCAAAATCAGCATCTGAATAACCACACAACCCAAAATCTGATTCCCTTGCATACCAAAGGCCAAGTGAAGGAGTGCCTTTGAGATATCTGAAAATTCTTTTGACTGCAATCAGATGTGGTTCTCTAGGTTTTGCTTGAAATCTTGCACATAGACAGGTTGCAAACATGATATCTGGTCTACTGGCAGTGAGATACAATAAAGATCCAATCATTCCTCTGTAGTGAGTTACATCTACCTCTTCACCTTGATCAGGATCAAGTTTGGTAGCTGTAGCTATGGGAGTTGAAGCAGGAGTACTGTCTTGCATGTTAAACCTTGTCAATAAATTCCTTGTGTATTTAGACTGATTAATAAAAATCCCTTCATCAGTCTGTTTAACTTGAAGACCCAGAAAGTAACTCATTTCTCCCATCATGCTCATTTGATATCTTGACTGCATAAGCTTGGAAAACTTTTCACACAGCTTATTGTTTGTTGACCCAAAAATGATATCATCAACATAAATCTGAACTAACAGCAACTCCTTACCATGATTCAAATAAAATAGAGTTTTATCAATTGCACCTCTTTTGAATCCACTTTCCAGTAAGAATTGAGCTAAGGTTTCATACCATGCTCTTGGAGCTTGCTTTAGTCCATAAAGTGCCTTATCCAGTCTGTAGACATGATCTGGATATTTAGGATCAATGAAACCAGGAGGTTGTTCAACATAAACTTCTTCCTCCAGTTCACCATTTAAAAAAGCACTTTTAACATCCATCTGGAAAACCTTGAATTTCTTATGTGCTGCATAAGCAAGAAATATCCTGATGGCTTCTAGTCTTGCAACAGGAGCAAAAGTTTCATCATAGTCAATTCCCTCTTGTTGGGAATACCCCTTTGCAACTAGTCTAGCTTTATTTCTGATAATGACTCCATCAGAATCAGTCTTGTTCTTGAAAATCCACTTTGTACCAACAATTGATCTATTCTTTGGTCTTGGTACCAGTTTCCAGACTTCATTCCTTTCAAATTCATTCAGTTCTTCTTGCATTGCAGTAACCCAATCAGCATCTTTAAGTGCATCTTCAACTTTCTTAGGCTCCTCCTTGGATAGAAAGTTATTATATAGACATTCATTCTGAGTTGCACTTCTTGTTTGAACACCTGCATCAGGATCTCCAATTATCAAATCAGGAGAATGATCTTTTGTCCATTTCCTTGCTGGTGTCAAATTGTTTCTTGAAGTAGATGCTCCCCCTGGATTGGTGTTATCTTGATTGAAAGAATTTGATTGATTTGAAGCTCTCCCTGAATTATTGCTATGCCCTCCTGATGTGTTATCAGGATCTTCACTTGAATCAGTATCTGAAGAATTCTGTCCTGATGATTGAGTTGACTCTGAACTTGTAGTTGAATGCCGTTGCTCCCCCTCAACATTAGCACTACTAGTTGTATCACTGTTGTTTGCATCATCAGTATTAGCACCATCAGTACCTGATGAGTCGTCAGGATTTGGTGACCCATCAGTATCTGATGAATTGACAGGATCTGATTCACTTTCTTCAGGTTCCTTGGAAGCTTCATTTTCAAATAACAATCTATCATGCGAGTCTTCAATGATTCCAGTTATCTTCTTATCATCAAAAGATACATGAATTGACTCCATGACAGTTCTTGTTCTCAAATTAAAAACTCTGAAGGCTCTTGATGTAGGATAACCTATGAATATTCCTTCATCAGCCTTTGTTTCAAATTTCCCTAGCTGTTCAGGATGAGTTCTGAGAACAAAACATTTACAGCCAAACACATGCAAATGCTTCAGACTTGGTTTCTTCTCCTTGAGTGACTGATAAGGAGTGACACCATGCCTGTTTATCAATGTGAGATTTTGTGTATAACATGCTGTGTTGACTGCTTCTGCCCAGAAATATGTAGGTAATTTAGCTTCTTCCAACATAGTTCTGCCAGCTTCAATAAGAGTTCTATTCTTCCTTTCTACTACTCCATTTTGCTGAGGTGTGCCAGGAGCAGAGAATTGTTGAATGATTCCTTTGTATTTGCAGAACTCTTCCATCTTTGAATTCTTAAATTCAGTACCATTATCACTTCTCAGAATCTTGACTTTGTACTTTGTGGTTGTCTCAATCATTCTCACATGATCCAACAGAACTTCAGGAGTTTCATCTTTTCTGTGCAGAAAATACACCCAGGTGAATCTAGAATATTCATCAACAATTACAAGAGTGTACCTTTTCTTACTGATGGACATGATGTTGACTGGACCAAACAGATCAAGATGTAGCATGTGATATGGTTCTTCAATAGAGGATTCTGATTTACTCTGGAATGATGTCCTTCTTTGTTTTGCTTTTTGGCATGCATCACAGAGTCCATCAGGTGTATACAAGACATTAGGTAATCCTCTTACTAACTCTTTCTTAACCAACTCATTGATGTTGCTGAAGTTGAGATGAGAAAGCTTCTTGTGCCAATTCCAACTTTCATCTACTGAAGCTTTACTGATGAAACATGTAGGGGAGCCATCAGTATCTGAGAGAATGTTGGCTTCATATATGTTACCATGCCTGTAGCCAGTTAGTGCTATCTTCCCTGTTACTTTACTGACTACTTCACAATGTGTGGAATAGAAATTGACATGATAACCTCTGTCAGTGATTTGACTAATACTCAACAAGTTGTGTTTTAGTCCCTTCACTAGAGCTACTTTTTCAATGATGACATTTCCAATGATTATATTGCCATATCCCAAGGTTTGTCCAATGTTGCCATCTCCATAAGACACAGTTGGGCCAGCTTTTTCCTCATATTCTGATAACAGGGCTTTGTTTCCAGTCATGTGCACAGAACATCCACTATCCATGACTAACACATTTTTCTTTTTACCCTGCATCAGAATAGAAACACACTAGTTAGAACACTTAGGAACCCATACATGTTGGGTTCCTTTCTCATGCAATTTATTAATTTTAACAGCAGAAGACTTTTTGACTTTAGCAGTCCTGACAGGATTAACTCCATCAGAATTTGCTTTGTCAGTATCAGTATTAACAAAAGCATGCTTCACTATGACATTTTCAGTTCTATCAGACTTTGTACTACTTTCAACCTTAGGCAATGGATCATAAAAGTTATAGTACAAATCATGATACTCTTTACATGTATAAATAGAATGCCATAGACTACCACAATGAAAACAAGACTTCTGCGGTTTATAGAGTACTGATCTATTCCTCACATCAGATTTAGAAATATCAGCAATCTTCTTTTTAATCTTCTTACAATCAATAGCAAGATGATTAGAGTTACCACAGTTAAAACAACACTTTCTAGGTGCATTTGGGATATATTTATAACCATTCTCTTTATTGATCCCAACTTTACCATTCCTGTTTCTCTTAACAGTAGCTTCCTTTTTCTTATCTGTAACCTCACAGATTTTATCTTTAAGCTGTTTCTGAGACAATAGACCTACATTCTTAGTGACTTTGTTCATGACAGGTTTAGACTTTATAATTTTAATTCCTTGAGTAGAAGAAGATCCCTTTTCAAAAGTAGAATTGGAATCCTTACCAAAAACAAAATTAACAGGAGTAATCTTAGATTTGGTTGAGTCTATAACATGTCTATAGGTCTTTGGACTGACTGTCTCATCAATGACAATTTTCTCTGCTAATTTCTTATCTTCATCTGACATATATCCTAGACACTCTTTCCAATTCTTAGAGGTATTAATCTCATGAAATTTCCTACCAGAGTCTGTCCAGGTTCTGATTTTCTCATTAGCATATTCAAGTTCTTTTTCAAGGGAAGTACATTTAGATGTCATCTCTAAGTGCATGTGTTTAGCATTATCACATTCTTTTTGTACTTCTTGCATACGAGAAAATTCAGCTTCTAATATCTCATTCCTCTTTCTAAGGTCAGACATCTCAGATAAGATTCTAGTATTCTCAGCAGTTTGACTTCTAAAGCTAATATGTAATGACTTTAGAAAACGTCTTAACTCAGAAGCATTATCAGTATCAAAATCAAAGATAGTATTTAGTACCTTATCATCAGGAGCAGCAGTTACATCAGCATTGGCCATTAACGCATAGTTGACTACCTCAGTATCAGATTCTGAGGAAGAGTCCATCCAATCCTTGCTTGATGTGATGAGTGCCTTTGTCTTGTTGCATTCAGAAGCAAAGTGACCCATTCCATTACACTTGTAGCATCTAACCTTTGATTTGTCAAATTTGCTACCCTTGCTGTCCTTTTTGATATACTTGTCTTTGTCTGCTTTGAAGATCTTTTTCTGAAAGTTGCCTTGTCTTCTATTCTTCCTGAACTTCATCCTTCTGAAGTTTCTGACAATCATAGCAACCATCTCTTCCATGTATGAATCAGAAGATTCATCACCAGTATTGGCATCAGAATTGCCATCAGTATCTGATGAAGAGTCGTCAGGATCTGACTCAGTTACTCTTGCTTTCCTTCTAGAGACCTCCATAGCTTTCCCTTTTGATTTTGCTTCTACATTCAAAGCAATTGACTTTGCCTTGCTGCTTTTCTTGTTCTTTCTCTGTTGAACTTCAAGATCATGAGTTCTTAGCATCCCATAGATCTCATCAAGAGACACAATGTTCAGATCATACTGGTGTCTAATGATTGAGGTCTGAGTATCCCATTCTTCAGGTAAAGCTCTAAGAAATTTGGTGTTTGAATCTTCAGTTTCATATACTTTGTCAACTAAGGATAAGCTGTTCAATAGTGTCAGAAATCTATCATATAGATCACTCAGGCTCTCTTCAGGTCTTGCATCGAATTGTTCATATTCTTGAATCAAAAGAGCCCTTCTGTTTTTCTTAACAGATGCAGATCCCTGGCACTGAGTTTCCAAAGTATCCCAGATTTCTTTTGAAGACTTGCATGCAATCACTCTGTTTGACATGACAGCATCAAGGCTATTATGCAAGACATTCTTTATCTTTGGTTCCCTGAGTACATGAGCTTTTTCTTCTGGAGTCCATTCAGCTTTAGCTTTGACCACATAATGTTCTGGTACTGTATCTGTTCGTTCTACGAACTTTGTTGGTATATATGGTCCATCACGAATCCTGTCCAAGTAGTCAGGATCCATAGCCTCCAGGTACATCAGCATCTTTACCCTCCATGTAGGATATTCTGATATCTTCAAGATGGGAATCTTCATGCTTTCATACTTGGTTGTCGACATCTTTAGATCGTATCTGATTCAGAATTAAATCAGTTTGCTCTGATACCAATTGTTGCCCAGTAATAATCTATTGTAGAATGGGGGTTGAATACAATAGAGTAAGATAATCGACTTCTTAATGTATATATCACAAATATGAAAAGAAAGATAACAGCTTTATTAAATCTGATATAAAACTGTTACAAACTCTCTCAAGAAATTCTGATGTTCTTGAGAGCTGCTAGTTTACAAAAACTCTCTCAAGAAATTCTGTTCTTAAGAGCTTCTCTTCGATTATGTTCTCTCTCGAATGAATACATAAATCGAAACCAAGACTGTGTTTATATAGTGCACACAGCTTCTCTATCAATAACAAGATAAGTCCTAATCAATAACAAAGATAGAAACCTATCCTTAATCGATAGCTACATTCTACAAACCAGGAACAAATAGAATAAACTTCCATGTTTATCTAGACTCCAAATATAACTCGAAGTAGGAATCCTGATCAGCTTCAAGTTCTGATGATCAATCCTGATCATAGTCTGAGTAGGAATCCTGATGATCAATAAGATACTGACGCTTGATCAAATACTGATGACCATGCAATACTGATGACGTTAGCAATCCTGATCAGTTGAGTCTAGCTTCTGACGATCATTGAATTCTGATCTAACAGTAATCTCCCCGAACCTCTCCGGTTCCGGCTGGTGTTGGGAATTTAAATTTTAGGTGAGGGGTCGAGGTTATGGCTTGAAGCTTGGTCAGGGCTGGTCGTCCAAGAATCACATTGTAGGAGGAGGGAGTGTTGATGATATAAAACTTAACAGTGTTGGTGACTTGCTTCGGGTGAGTCCCAAACAGGACTGGGAGGTATAGGGTTCCCTTGATTGGGACCAAGTTGTTCCCGAAGCCATAGAGAGGGTCTTCCCTACAAGCATTCATCTTTACGCTGCCTAGCTGCATTCGATCCATGGTATGTTTGAACAAAATGTTTACAGAAGAGCCATTGTCAATTAGGACTCTCCTGACCTCATTATCGGCTATGTCAAGACTGACAACCAGGGCTTCATTGTGGTTTGGGTTGAGTCCTTCAAAATCATCCTTGCTGAAACTGATCACCTGCTCCGAACAGGCTTGGACCATCATTATTTAATCTCCAGAACCCGGGCTCCTGGGTGGTGAGTTGGATCCTCTCATTACCACGTTTAGAACATTCTTGTCTTTTCCAGAACCTTCTCCTCTATCAGCGGTTCTCCGGGCTATATACTGACCCATGTTGCCTTTCTTGATTTGATCCTCAACGAAAAACTTTAGAGATAAGCAATTTTCAGTGGTGTGCCCATGAGTTTCGTGATAATCACAGTGTTTGTGGATGGATCGCAGTGTTGGTGTAGAAGGGCTTGTCTCTTACTTCTTTCAGAACATCGGCTCGAGTCCGGTTCAGAGGAGTCCAGTTGGGTTCCGGCCTGGGCTTGGGCTTAGGTTTAGCTTGTCCGGTGTAATATCCCCAAATTTTGTACTTATATAAGAACTATTGATGAATAGTAACTTTTGTTAAAAACCACTGATGAATAGTAACTTTTTCATTTAAAAAGTTTTTCAGACCACCCTATATACGGGACGATATAATAAACTTTCAAAGTCGTATTAGTGATCTACGATGTAAATGAAGGAATGCAAAAGCTGTCAGAATCGGAAAAATAGCATTTCTGTTTTCTCCGAAATTTCACCAATAACGGACGGATTAATCATTATTTGAAAATATTGGAGGATTTAAATTATCAATTCCATGGATATGGATTTAATAAAAGAATTAGTAATGTCAAGGACGGTTACGGTAAACTACTTCGATAGAACACTTAAGAAACCCTGCGAATATTATATGAGATTAAGCGGTGACGGAACAACGCGACACTTACCGGATTAAATATAGGCATGGAAATAACATGTAACAAGATAAATACAAGGAATGCAACAATTGGATCATCCGTGTGAAAGGAAACGAACCAGTAAAGCTACTTTATCTCCAGACTCTTGCATGCTTGACAAGTGTCCGATGACAAGACAAAAAGGCAATGACTCACCACTTTAACTACAAAAATATCATCATTTCTATCAAAGATCAACCAAGGAAGAAAAAGCAAAAACTCCCCCTTGAAGAACATCAAAACATTCGGCCATTTTAGCATCCAAGGATAGATTTTTCAAAGTTCAACTTCCACTCATCCATAAATCATGATGTTTAATTCTAAAGCTTCCATATTTCCAAACTAAGGTATTCTCTAAATCCTAGAATCATCCATTAAGGTTAGCATCTTCAAATCCTTGAGTAAATGAGGGTGAATAGTGAAATGAATAGTAATTTCAAGAAGTAACTTTGGTTTCTTGATTTCTTTGGTTGATTCAAGCTATCTTAAGGTTATATAAGGACTATACAAGGCTTATTAAGCTCATACACACTCCAAGGAAGGTATAACTCTTGAAACCCTTGATTATAATTTGATTTATATGGTTAGTTTTAAGTATAGTTTAGCTAGTATGATCATAAGGATGATTGTTTGATTTTGATGAAAGTTTGATGTTGTTTTGAGGATAAATAAGTAGATGTTGGTTTTGACTTTGGTTGATGATGATTATGGATTAGTATTGATGTTGAGGAATTGATTTGAGGTTTTGGTTGGATTGATCATGTAAAGTTTATGATTAAACTTTGGAATCGTTAAAACATAGCCGTTATAATGTCCGATTTTCCTTAACCTTGTTTTGTTTGTGATACTCGAACATAAGGACTTCTGTCCAGGATCACCACTGCCCATTATAGTGTAGGTCTTGTTTCAAGGTTCGTTTTGGTGCGAAGATCATGTGAATCCGATTTACGGTTTAGGAGAAACGAGTGTTTTAGTAAAGGATGTTTCGCGAGACCAAACGATACCACTTAACCAACTTTGAGGCAATGATCAAACCCCTTAAGCGACTAATTAGAATGTGAAACTTTGTGTTAACATGCTAGGTACGTTTAGGAAGACCCTCGAAAAGATTTCGTGTTAAAAGGATTAAATCTCAATTTTATAAAAATGTGTGAACAAGCTTACGCGAGTGGAAGTTCTTAAGGCGTTAACTTGAAAATGAACTTGTTACTTGAGATAGTACGTACTTAGTATCATGAAAGTGTTAAGTGATTAACCTCGGATATTTTGACTATGTATAGATCGCCGGATCAACCCGAGGCACACTACCCCTACCTCACCACCAGGCAAGTTTTCGAAACCTATACTACTGTTGTTGTGATAATAACTGTTTTCATATATGATATGCAAATGCGATATATAAATTGCATGCTTGTTTTCGAACTGCTATATATAGCGATACTCGAGGTTATGACTTGATGTTGGGACTTATAAGCTAGATATGGGATATCAGCTATAAGCCAGAATTTTTTTATAAATGCCCTAGGTTTAGGGCGTATGATATTTCTTTAGATCAGAAGTAATTATATTTTCTGTATATATTAAAGGTTATTTTCCGATAAAGATATCGGGTATCTGTTATTCGATGACTATTTAATTAATGAATATTATTTTTGAATATTCATTGGAGGATTAATTGTTTAATGGATATTATTTTTGAATATTCATTTAAGATCTATTTAATTAATGAATATTATTTTTGAATATTCATTTAAGATTTATTTATTTAATGAATATTATTTTTGAATATTCATTTGAGGATTAATTGTTTAATGGATATTATTTTTGAATATTCATTTAAGATCTATTTAATTAATGAATATTATTTTTGAATATTCATTTAAGGTTTATTTATTTAACGAATATTATTTTGAATATTCATTCAATCCTTATTTAGTTAATGAATATTATTTTCGAATATTCATTTAATCATTATTTACTTAATGAATATTATTTTCGAATATTCATCTAAGGTTTACTTATTTATTTAATATTATTAATTATGTTTTAAATCAAAAAGAGGTTCCCAAAACACTGTTTTTCCATTTGAATCTGTCTTTTAAGAGGATTTAAATGCTCGCTCAACTATCAAAAATATGGGAAACCTGATTTAAGTGACTGCTACTCTTTTTAAACTCTCAACTCAAAACTGTCAAGGGACAGATATTTTCTCGGAGCAATTTAATTGCTGCAAGTCAAATGTTGTGTTACCACCTCAACGATCGAGGGGTAAATTGATGGAACAAGTCGATATCCATTAACAAGCATCGCTTGGGAAATATTGGAGAATCTTCCATTCCAACCTAGATATAACTACTTAGTGGAGTCGTATCAACAAGTATTACACTTGGGGAAAGGAGGACGATCTTTACGTTTCAGAGTCATGGATTTCATCCGAACTAGGAGCAAGTGTAAGAGGTCGAGTCGCGCCGATCCATCATTTTATTGCCCCAAATGGGCCGGGGAGATCCAGAAAGGCGGTAGACAATGTCAGGCTGTCGTGTTCTTCCATCTACATGTAGAAAACCCTTTTTAGTTGTACAACCTGCTACTGATCATAGTAAGGTTGGACAACTGGCGCGGAGATTACTCCAGTATTAGTTCATCATCCAACTTGGATAATTCTGCAACATGTATTGAAAGGGACTAAAGGGTAGCCCCCTTAGTACAGGTTTACCGATCATGTTGGCAGAGGGTCGAATAGTTTGAGCATTTAAAGAGTGTCAATTAATTTTATTAATTGATTTATTTGCATTTAAATACTTATATTGGATTTAAAAATCCGATTTTTGATTTAAAAATTGGTTTGCGACTTATTTAAATTCAAATAAGCCTCGAATAGTGTTTTAAAAATATTTATAAGTGCTATATGGTTTATATAAAGTGGAATAATGTGTTTAGAGTCCGTAAATGTTTTATATAAAGATTGTGTCTGAGTTTGCTTATCGGAAAAATAGGTTGGGCGTTCGATAAATCTCGGAAGTGGCCCGATAGGCTGTTTAGACTTATAAAATGATTACGAGTGATATGTCGAGGCTAGTATTAATGATGAGATGTACTAATATGAGATATGTATTTTAGAATCGAGTTCCCGAGGTAAGGGAAAGGAGAAGGTAGAATAGCAACGGTAGAAGTTGACTACGTCGAACCAGGCAAGTGTCTATTTCTCTCACAAATCTTTGAGTAATTTTACTCTGAGTTATTATATGTATGTTGTTATCAAACCAACCCCAATGATTCGATTCTTGTCCGTATCTGAACCAATAACATTGTTGCCATGAAAAATTCCTGATTCCTTTGATTATCCATAATCTTGTTGAATATTGAGAATCCTCACCTTCGATTCACTTGTGTATACTATAACCTTGATATTTCTTGAGACGGATGTGTTGTTTCTTGGAAACCATTCTGAACTTGTTTCACAGACCTTACTTGATCTTGATCAGTTGAAGCTCTTTTACAATTTATCATATTGTTTCACCCTCGTTGTGATTGATTGTCAGATGAAACTCTTTTACTATTGTCATTTCACCCTCGTTGTGATTGATTGTCAGATGAAACTCTTTTGCTATTGTCATTTCCCCCTCGTTGTGATTTATTGTCAGATGAAGCTCTTGATATTGTTATACTATTTTATTCTTGTTGTGATTATTATTGAAGCTTGTATTACTTATGTGTTATGATAGAATTGGGATTGTTTTTGAAAAATAGACCAGCAATTGTCGGACCAAATTTTGGTCGATGATAATTATGGCCAGGATGGCCAAGGATCCAGTGGAGGGCTTTGCTATAAGCAGGTCCGGGGTTGATGCGTGGCTGGCCAGCAGCTCAACCTTTGATTTGAATGAGATAAATAAAAATCCAATTCTAATATGTTTTCTTCAGAAGAGATTGATATAATCATGCATTGTGCATTGATTCAAATTCTTGTGATTCCTTTTCATTATGAAACTGCATTGAATATATATATGATGTTTGCTCAGCACTTTTGATTCACTCTTGCTTGTTGTTTTATAACCCTATTCCAGTGAAGCGAGAGTATGAGTCGGCACAGCATGACGGATAGTTCACCGGCAGCTAGGAGAGCCCCTCGAGTGATTGTCCTTGGCAGGGTAGTTGTTTGTTTTTGTTTTGTTAGACTAGATGTCTAGCTCTGGACTTAAGTTGTGATGTAATAACTCTGATAAAACTGGTTTGTAATAATAAAAGATTGTAGAAGCTTGTGTTCAATGCCATAATCTAGATGCGGTCTTGGATAAGGGGTATTTTATGTTATTATTATATTATGCATGTGTTTTATTCAGGTATATTGTGAGTTGTTGGTCGGGTGACCTCCCAAACCTGTACCCCGGGTTTGGAGGGTGTCACAATACGTGTACTTTACGTAATATCTAGCATCACTTATCAGTAGCTTTGCTGTTAACGCCCCAAATCCGGGGTCAAAGGATTTGGTCGTCACACTGCATTCTCATTTCCAACAACCTGCTTAATATTAAATCAACTCAATAATAACATCTGCGACCCCAACTCTACCAAGAATCTTTAAAGGTTATAGTGCTAGAAACAAGAATCCAAAATTCCATTACATAAAATTTTTCTTCTTTACAACCATTCTCTTTACATACAATCTAAAACACTAGTATAACTTCGATAAGAAGTATACCAGGCAACAATCTTATACAATATAATATTTAATAGAAATCAAATTATACAATAACCTTACACTCGTTCCACATATTTTGTATCATAACGTCTTTACACTAACATCTTCTTCCTTCTCTGCCCAGCTACGCGGATAACTCCCGTCAATACGCCTTCTTGCTGAGAGGCTAAATATATATAAAGAAAGAAAGTATGAGCGAAAGAATTGCTCAGCAAGTGCATTATCAAGTATAATATGAAAAGTTTCCAAAATAAACTTTGGATTTTCAAATAAACAAGCCTCTGGTTAAAACATTTGTAATCTCTAATGTTAGATCAGAATTCAATGATCGTCAGGAGCTAGACTCAACTGATCAGGATTGCTGACGTCATCAGGATTACATGGTCGTCAGGATCAGAAGGCATATCAGGACTGGGATCAGGATTGATCATCAGGACTGGAAGCTGATCAGGATTCTTACTTCGAGTTATATTTGGAGTCTAGTTAAACATGGAAGTTTATTCTGTCGGTTCCTGGTTTGTAGAATGTAGCTATCAATTATGGATAGGTTTCAATCTTTGTAATTGATTAGGACTTATCATTGATAGAGAAGCTGTGTAGTATATAAACACAGTCTTGATTTCGATTTATGTATTCAGAAGAGAAGAGAAGCGAATCAAGATAGAAGCTCTCGAGAACATAGAATTTCTTGAGAGAGTTTTTGTAAACTAGCAGCTCTCAAGAACATCAGAATTTCTTGAGAGAGTTTGTAACAGTTTTATATCAGATTTAATAAAGCTGTTATCTTTCTTTTCATATTTGTGATATATACATTAAGAAGTCGATTATCTTATACTATTGTATTCAACCCCCCTTCTACAATAGATTATTACTGGGCAACAATTGGTATCAGAGCAAACTGATTTATTTCTGAATCAGAAACGATCTAAAGATGTCGACAACCAAGTATGAAAGCATGAAGATTCCCATCTTGAAGAAATCAGAATATCCAACATGGAGGGTAAAGATGCTGATGTACCTGGAGGCTATGGATCCTAACTATCTGGACAGGATTCGTGATGGACCATAAATTCCTACAAGGATTGTAGAACGAACAGATACTGTACCTGAACATTATGTGGTCAATGCTAAAAGTGAAGTTCAAAGAAAATGAAGTTGAAATAAATCCTTGCAACTTCGTCTTTTATTTCATGAGTTATGACTCTGATAAAACTTTACTCAGATTATATATGCATAAGTGGATTTTGGGTTACGGAAACATTATATTAATTTTCCTTGTAACTTCATCCTTTATATTATACTAGTCTCTTATCCGTTTAAGGCATAACATGTGGCTACAAAAATATCTTTGAACTGTTATTTATTGATAATCTGTTATAAACTATTTTGGTGGGCTCTATTGCTCACCCTTGCTTTATTTATTTATATCACAACAACAGCTAGAGCAGATGGCCCGCAACAGGCACACTCTGCGTAAGCAGGTAGCAGCCGTCAGAGATTTACCCGCTGAGGTCGTAGCCGCCATAGCTGAGGTAGTAGTAACCAGTAGTCTAAGCTACAGCTTTTGTGTATCAGACTTATTTATATTTATGATTAATGTAAGCAACGGCAAGAACTATTAAGTGTACTCTGTAATCTTTTGGGTTTGTAATAACTTATAACTTGTGGATCCTATGACTAGATACTTATTCCAATTTCATCTCTGGGACTATAACTAGTTGTGTGTGTGGTGTTGTTATTGTGGGGTCACAGCATGCAGTTTAAATTGTTTTGATTCAAGTGCAAGTATTATTGATGGAAATTGAGACCGTAACGACCGGATCCCCGACCCCGGATCTGGGGCTGTTACAGAAATGGTATCAGAGAAAGAGTTATAAACCCCAGAGATGATGCGACGTTACAATAATAAATTCACTAAGATAATAAGAACTCTTGCCAAGTTTGATTAAAACCCTTACGGGAACTTTAATATCATGATAGTAACATAGTTCGTTATTGTGTAGGCGAGCGACATCTCTGACCCTGAGGCTTTCGAGAGACAGAATGATGAGGACTTGCTCCAGACTACAGATCCATACTATGAGGATTTTGAGGAGGAGGACCCGAAGGAGGTCCAGGCTGATGCGGACACCGAGGTTGTTGAGGATTCTGACGATGAGGATCCAGAGGAGGACCAGACCCTAGCTGATACTGAGGATATGGAGGGGGATGCTGAGGACCAGACTCCACTCCCTATTGAGAGAACCCCTACCCCTCCACCACTGCCTTTGAGCCCTTCCCCTGATGATTTTGAGGAGCTTACCCCTGAGCCACAACAGACAGAGGCTGCACCACCAGCAGACCCGGTTACCCCACCTCATGTCCCGTTAGAGGGGATACCAGTGTGTGTGCATAACTGGACAGTGAGCAGAGTTCAGTCAGTTTTGGTAGTGGCTGAGGCTAGACTAGCAGAGTCATGGATGCAGCTAGCAGCAGAGAGGGCTGCCAGGATTGTACGCCAGGGCGGCGGGAGGTCTGTGCCCCCTCGAGTTGCCAGGAGGGCGATGACTCGCATTGAGCTGAGGGCACGGATGAGGATTCGAGCTTTGCCTACTGATGGCGACGGCAGGGTATCCAGGATTGATGCTGAGGAGATTCTCCGCATGGCTATGGCGAGGGTGAGGGCATTGGGCCGCACTAGTGGCTGATTTCAGAGATGGTGATGTAGTAGTCAAGTCTTCTAGTCATGTACGGACATAGTAGTGCCGATTTTTGGTGGGATTGTTCCATTGTATATAGTATCCCTTTTCTGACTAGAAGGATAGACCATGTATTTCACTTTTGACTAGATGCTGTTAGGACAGTTGTACTTGTAAACTGTCGATGTTGACTCAGACTATGTATCTTTGGTACCATGTATATATTTGTTTCCTTTCAGTTGAATCCCGTTCTGTTGTGACGCGATCACAAGTTTATTATATTGTTGTTTGTCCTATTATGATTGATTGTGATAATATATAGAACTGCGGGAGTCTACTTCCAATTATATGACGACCATACAAGAGAAAAATTCGTAACCAAGCGAATGAACCTAACATGAAATTTTCCAAATTTTCAGTAAGATGCCTCCACGAATAAACTGTCGATGTTGACTCAGACTATGTATCTTTGGTACCATGTATATATTTGTTTCCTTTCAGTTGAATCCCGTTCTGTTGTGACGCAATCACAAGTTTATTATATTGTTGTCTGTCCTATTATGATTGATTGTGATAATATATAGAACTGCGGGAGTCTACTTCCAATTATATGACGACCATACAAGAGAAAAATTCGTAACCAAGCGAATGAACCTAACATGAAATTTTCCAAATTTTCAGTAAGATGCCTCCACGAAGAATGAGGACTAGGACTAACCCCCATGAATCTGATGATCAAGAAAGCCACAACCAGGATAGGGAAGATCCCGAATATGAGGAGGAGATAGATGAAGATTATAATGAGCAGGACGACTCCCAGTATGGAGAGGCAGATGAATCCTTTTTCACTGAGGAATTTGAGACTGAAGAAGAGGAAGTTGAAGTGGAACAAAGGAGAGAGGACCAGGGTGGAGATCCCATGGGTCAGTTCATGAATCTACTTAGGCAAAATTTGGACCGTTATCCCCAACCACCCCAAGGAAACAACAACACCGTGGCCAACTCTTTCAGGGCCTTTAAGTCACTCAAGCCCCCAGAATTCCAAGGATCGGCTGACCCAGTAGAGGCAAGAGCCTGGATAAAGGAAATGGAAAAGTCCTTTGAGATATTAAGCATTGAGGAGGCACAGAAGACTGTTTTCGCCACTTACCTTCTGAAAGGAGAAGCCAACTATTGGTGGGAGGCCAAGAAGAACATGGAGACAGATGCTATCGTAACTTGGGAAAGGTTCAAACAACTGTTTCTAGAGAAGTATTTCCCAAGGTTTATGAAGACTCAAATGGAACTCAAGTTTTTAGAATTAAAGCAGAATAACCTAACAGTGGCTGATTATGAGGCAAAATTTACCGAGCTATCAAGGTTTGTGCCAGAGTTTGTAGATACCGAAGAAAAGAAAGCTAATAGATTTCAACAAGGATTGAAGCAGTGGATTCAGAATCGCGTGGCAGTCTTGGAGATTTCAGACTATGCCACATTGGTGCAAAAGGCTTCAATCGTGGAAGCATGGAGTGATTAGATGCAGAGGGAAAGAGAAAAAGGGGGGATAAAAAGGAAACATGCAAGTATGGGTGGAGGTTCTGCAGGAAGAAACCCCCAAATAGGTTTAACCGCGGGGCAATCTCCCTACCTGAAAGGAGTATGGGTTTCAAAAGAATCGTAAGCGCAAGCGTAAACCAGGGCGGCAACCCATCAGGAGTGTCCCACTCCCACCAATCTCGACCCCCATTACTAGTATGTACAACTTGTGGAAAGAAACACCCCGGTGTGTGCAACCAGAAACAGGCAACCTGTTATAAGTGTGGACGAAGGGGCCATTATGCTACCTATTGTACCACGGTTAACCCTAGCGTCAACCGAAACCTCACTTGTTTCCAGTGTGGACGTCAAGGTCATATGAGGAAGGATTGCCCCATGAACCAACCCGCAGCATCAGGGGCAAGCAAAGCTGCCTCCAACAAACCACCAACTGCTAGGACTTTCAACATGATAGTACAGGACGTCGTGAGGGACACGGATGTGATAGCAGGTACCTTTTCTCTGAATTCAGTTAGCGCAAATGTTTTATTTGATTCTGGAGCAACTAAGTCTTTTATATCGAGGGATTTTGCGCATAAATTGAAACTTAAAGCCCAACCATTAAGGGATTCCCTACAAGTAGAAATAGCTAACCACGAAATAGTCCCAGTTAATCGGATTCACCCAAACTGCAAATTGGAAATAGGGGAACAGTCTTTTTATGTGGATTTGATTCCTTTTAAATTAGGGGAATTTGATGTCATTTTGGGGATGGATTGGTTGTCTCGCAATAACGCGCAGATAGATTGTAAAAGGAAAAAGGTTAAATTAAATACCCCAGGGAAGAAGGAAATAGTGTTTAAGGGAATAAAACAGACACATAAATTTCTAACCACGGTGCAAACCAAGAGATTGTTACGAAAAGGAAACGAGGCTTACCTAGCTTATGTCATAGACACCCAGAGGGAGGTGCCCAGTTTACAGGATATCCCAGTAGTCAATGAGTTCGAAGATGTGTTTCCAAAAGATCTTCCAGGATTACCACCCGATAGGGCAATTGAGTTTGCTATTGAGTTAGCCCCGGGGACGGCGCCAGTTTCAAAGGCCCCGTATCGGTTAACCCCAGTAGAAATGAAAGAACTAGCTACCCAGTTACAAGAACTGTTGGATAAGGGTATGATAAGACCCAGTGTGTCGCCGTGGGGGGCACCAGTGTTGTTTGTTAAGAAGAAGGATGGGAGTATGAGGTTATGCATCGACTACCGAGAGTTGAACAAGCTAACTATAAAGAATAAGTACCCATTACCCAGAATAGATGATTTGTTCGACCAGCTAAAGGATGCTGTGTACTTCTCTAAGATTGACCTGAGAACCGGATATCACCGATTAAAGATTAAACCCGAAGATATCCCAAAGACTGCATTCCGTACCAGATATGGACATTATGAGTTCTTGGTGATGTCGTTTGGACTGACCAATGCCCCGGCAGCTTTCATGGATTTGATGAATAGGGTGTTCAAGAAGTATTTGGACGAGTTCGTTATAGTTTTCATCGATGATATTCTTATCTACTCAAAGACAGAGGCAGAACATGCAGAACATTTGAGGATAGCCCTAGGAATACTCAGGAAGGAACAATTGTATGCCAAATTCTCAAAGTGTGAATTCTGGCGAAATGAGGTTCAGTTTTTAGGACATGTGATCAATAAGGAGGGAGTGTTGGTTGACCCCTCCAAGATAGAGGCAGTTTCAAATTGGGAGCGACCAACCACACCAACAGAGGTAAGGAGTTTCATAGGATTAGCAGGGTATTATAGAAGATTTGTCAAGGATTTTGCGAAAATCGCAGCCCCGTTAACCCGACTTACCCGTAAAACTGAGAAGTTTGAATGGACGGAAAAATGCGAGAATAGTTTCCAAGAGCTAAAGAAGAGATTAGTGACTGCCCCTATGTTGGCATTGCCAGATGGAAAAGGAGATTTTGTGATTTACAGTGATGCTTCGCATAAGGGATTAGGGTGCGTGCTGATGCAGCACGGTAAGGTAATCACGTATGCATCGAGACAATTGAAGGATTATGAGATTCGATATCCTACTCATGATCTAGAACTAGCAGCAGTAGTCTTCGCTTTAAAGATTTGGAGGCACTACTTGTATGGAGAGAAGTGCGAGATTTACACTGACCATAAGAGCCTCAAGTACATTTCTACCCAGAAGGAGCTCAACATGCGCCAGAGAAGATGGTTAGAGCTGATCAAGGATTATGACTGTGAAATTCTTTATCACCCAGGGAAAGCCAATGTGGTGGCTGACGCCTTTAGTAGGAAATAGAGATTCAAGATGATAATGTCCTCAGAAGAGCTGATTAGAGAATTTGAAAAGATGGAAATAGAAGTGAAGGTAACCGGAGACGGTACCGAAAAGCTGTTTGAGATTTCACTGCAGTTAGAGTTGTTAGAAAAGATCAGAAGATGTCAAGAAAGAATGATAAGTGAAGACAGACAGTCAATGACAGGAGAAGAGATCCACAATGTCAAGGATGATAAAGGAATAAGGAGGTATACTTACCGAATTTGGGTTCCGAATGTTCGAGAACTAAAAGACGAGATTTTACACGAAAGTCACAGTTCAAGGTATTCAATTCACCCAGGAAGCACCAAGATGTATGGAGATTTGAAAGAATACTACTGGTGGCCTAACATGAAAAAGGACGTAGCAGAGTAGGTAAGCAGATGCTTGACCTGCCAACGAGTGAAAGCGGAACACCAGAGACCCAGTGGACTTTTACGACCCCTAGAGATTCCCGAATGGAAATGGGAACACCTAGCCATGGACTTCGTAGTAGGTTTACCAAGGACCAAGGCCAATCATGACGCCATATGGGTAATCATAGATAGACTGACGAAGTCAACTCACTTTCTTCCGATCAACGAAAGGTACACTGTCGACAGACTGGTGGATATTTACTTGAAAGAAATAGTGGTGCGACACGGAGTCCCAGGCACCATAGTATCGGACCGAGATCCCAGATTTAACTCCAGATTTTGGAGAAGCTTCCAAGAATGTGTAGGAACCCGGTTGAACATGAGTACTGCCTATCACCCGCAAATAGACGGACAAAGTGAAAGGACCATCCAAACCCTAGAGGATATGTTAAGAGTTTGTTCTATAGACTTTAAAGGAAGTTGGGATGACCACCTACCCCTGATTGAATTTTCCTACAACAATAGTTTTCATGCAAGCATAGGAATGCCGCCTTACGAGGCCCTTTATGGAAGAAGATGCCGATCTCCCTTGTATTGGGATGAAGTTGGAGAGCGAAAGATGCTTGGGCCCGAAGTGGTCCAACGGACTAAGGACATAGTAGACCTAATCAGAGGATGGCTGGTAGCAGCCCAAGATAGACAAAAGAAGTATGCTGATTTAGCCCGGAAGGACAAGGAATATGAAGTGGGAGACCTTGTGTTCTGAAAGGTATCTCCTTGGAAAGGTTTGATGAGGTTCGGAAAGAAGGGGAAACTGAGTCCTAGATACATTGGACCATTTGAGATCTTAAGACGTATTGGAAAGTTAGCATATGAGCTAGCATTACCCCCGAACCTGCAACAAGTGCATAATGTGTTTCATGTTTCAATGCTGAGGAAGTACAACCCGGATGCTAAGCACATAGTGGAATACGAACACGTAGACATGCAGCCAGACCTAACCTATGTAGAGCAACCTGTGGAAATCATAGATCAAAAGGAACAAGTGCTCCGAAACAAGGTCATCGAGCTAGTCAGAGTTTTGTGGCAAAACCATAATGTGGAAGAATCAACCTGGGAACTAGAAAGTGCTATGCTGGAAAAGTACCCCCACTTGTTTTCAAACTGATTCCGGGACGGAATCCTTTTAAGGAGGGGAGACTGTAATATCCCCAAATTTTGTACTTATTTAAGAACTATTGATGAATAGTAACTTTTGTTAAAAACCACTGATGAATAGTAACTTTTTCATTTAAAAAGTTTTTTAGACCACCCTATATACGGGACGATATAATAAACTTTCTAAGTCATATTAGTGATCTACGATGTAAATGAAGGAATGCAAAAGCTGTCAGAATCGGAAAAATAGCATTTCTGTTTTCTCCGAAATTTCACCAATAACGGACGGATTAATCATTATTTGAAAATATTGGAGGATTTAAATTATCAATTCCATGGATATGGATTTAATAAAAGAATTAGTAATGTCAAGGACGGTTACGGTAAACTACTTCGATAGAACACTTAAGAAACCCTGCGAATATTCTACGAGATTAAGCGGTGACGGAACAACGCGACACTTACCGGATTAAATATAGGCATGGAAGTAACATGTAACAAGATAAATACAAGGAATGCAACAATTGGATCATCTGTGTGAAAGGAAACGAACCAGTAAAGCTACTTTATCTCCAGACTCTTGCATGCTTGCCAAGTGTCCGATGACAAGACAAAAAGGCAATGACTCACCACTTTAACTACAAAAATATCATCATTTCTATCAAAGATCAACCAAGGAAGAAAAAGCAAAAACTCCCCCTTGAAGAACATCAAAACATTCGGCCATTTTAGCATCCAAGGATAGATTTTTCAAAGTTCAACTTCCACTCATCCATAAATCATGATGTGTTAGGAATATGTTGTTCTTGATGATAAACATAAAACACTTAGTAGAATTTGTGTAAAGTCATTTTGTAGCTGTCAACGAAATGGCATGCTTTGCAGCATTCCGTTGACAGGAAGCTCATCAACGAAATGAGTGATGTAGCAATTGCACTGTACAATACTTCACAGTTTGATATGCAATTTGTTGTATGTATTAGATAGGTTTTTCTAAGTCATGTTGACTAAATGCTAGATAGGCAAAATAGGTTGGTTAATTGTAAATATCTTGTTCCTTGTAATTTTGCCTAAGTGAAGACATGTCAACGGAATGAAGATTACTCTGTCAACGGAATGAAGTTTACTCATCAACGAAATGAAGTTTACTCATCAACGAAATGGAGAATAAAGCTATCAACGAAACACATCTCCCTGCTATCAAAGAATCATTATTGCTTTTCTGAATAGTTGACAAAGTGATAGTGACAGTTTACTGAACAGATCTAAAGGTGATGTGGAAGTGTACTTTGCATTGGAAACCATTAAAATGGACATGAGGAATAAGGAAACATCCCAGTTTCCAATTGGGCTATTGGGAGTGATCATAATAAGCATGAAAACAAAAGCAAGGATCTCCAAGGACCACTGGACAAAGGGATGAAAAGCAAACTATTGGCGGTTACCTTTAGTGTACTTTAGTGTAGCCAAAAATAGCTTTGTAAACTTGGGAATATATAACCAAGTGTAGCAGTTAAAATAAGAGTAAGAGAAGAAAAACAAATAGATTGTATTAGCTATCTTTGAGAGCATACTTCTCTACATTCTTGTAACTGAGCAGCTGTGTACATTTTGTATCACAGATTATTTCCGCAATAAAAATCACTTTAGTTGGATCATCAAACAATCCAACTGAAATTATTTATGTGCTTGTGATTTTTACTTTAAGTTCAGTTTTATTTGTAAGTTGTTTTTAAGTTTAAGAAATATCAAGAATTGTATTCAACCCCCCTTCTACAATTCTGTTAGGTCATTTGGGATTAACAATTTGTATCAGAGCAAGCTTCTAACATACAAGAAGTTTAAAGATCAAGACCAAAATAGTAACCATGGTGAAGAAGGATGCAAGAGTAAAGATACCAGTTCTTGATAAGGACAATTACTTTCACTGGAAAGTAAAGATGCACTTACATCTCATGTCTATGGATGAGAGGTATGTAGACTGCATTGAGAAAGGTCCACACGTTCCCATGAAGTTTGCATCTAGAGTTGGAGTGCCAGATGATGCTCCTGATGTGGAAATTCCAAAACTTGTCTCAGAATGGACTATTGAAGATCTTGCAGAAATCCATAAAGATAAGAGAACCATGAACATTCTGTTTAATGGTTTGGAGCAAGAGATGTTTGACAATGTCATCAACTGTACAACCTCCAAAGAAGTATGGGACACTATTAGAACTCTCTATGAAGGAACTGAGCAAGTTGGGGAAAATAAAATGCAACTCCTTATACAACAATATGAGCATTTTCATTTTAAAGCTGGTGAAACCCTAAATGACACGTTTAGTAGGTTTCAGAAGCTTTTGAATGGATTAAAGCTGTATGGGAGGATCTATCAAACCAAGGATTCAAACCTTAAATTTCTCAGAGCTCTTCCAAAAGAATGGAAGCCTATGACTGTTTCTCTCAGAAACACTCAAGAGTACAAAGACTACACTCTTGAAAGGCTTTATGGAACCTTGAAGACATATGAGTTGGAAATGGAGCAAGATGAAGAAATTGAAAAGGTACAGAAGAAAGGTGGATCTATTGCATTAATTGCATCTGTGAACCAACTGGAAGATGACAATGAAGAAGCTGCAAAGGCCACAACTAGTCGAGCTAGTTGTAGAAGTGATGTTAGCAAGGGTAAAGGCAAGATGACAGAAGAAGAAGAACCAGAACCAGCCAACTTGGATGACTTAGATGAAATTGATGAACACATTGCTTTTCTGTCAAGAAAATTCTCTAAGTTCAAGTTCAAGAGAAACTCAGAAGCAAGGCCAACAAGGAGAGACTTTCAACCCAGCAAAAATAATTGGATTGAAAAGTCTAAATCTAAATGTTTCAATTGTGGAATGCTTGGTCACTTTGCTGGAGACTGCAGAAAGCCCAAGGTTGAGAAGGGCAACAGGAAATTTGAGCCTGTTGATTATAAAAAGAAATACTTTGAACTTCTCAAGCAAAAAGAAAAGGCTTTCATGTCTCAGGAGTATGATTGGGCTGGTAATGGTGAAGATTCTGATGATGATGTTGA
This sequence comes from Heracleum sosnowskyi, assembly GCA_030848705.1. Lineage (NCBI taxonomy): Eukaryota > Viridiplantae > Streptophyta > Magnoliopsida > Apiales > Apiaceae > Heracleum > Heracleum sosnowskyi. The sequence continues at coordinate 48,432,560 of CM061243.1, read as the reverse complement.
ATATGTCAACTTGGCTCTTATGGCTAACAATCATGAGCAGGAAGCAAGCTCCTCAAGCAACCAGGTAATAATTACTAATCTTTTTGAGCTTTCTAAAGAGGAATGCGATAGTGCAGTAAATGAAATGTCTACTGTATTATATAATTTGCGTGTTACTCTTGTTAGGCCGAATACACAATATATAATCAAGTATGTATGAGAATAACAATTAAGAATACAGATTTGTAAATCAACAAACTGAATTATATTAAATAATTCTCTCTTAGTGATGTTAATGAATCACAAAGAGCTGCTAGGTTACAAGAATAATAATTCTATGTTCGCGTCCCTTCTAGGGATAACCTATCTGTGTTTATATAGTACACAGCTACATACAATCCTTATCTAATTGATACTCCTATAAATTAGCTATACAAAACTTATCAATTAAGGATTGCTTCAATCTTCTATTCCGTTTCCTTAGCTGTATCAATATATTCTGCTTCTTTCCATCTTCAGAATATATTGCTTCTAGAATCTTTATCTTTGCACCGACAGCTAAGTCAACTATTACCACGTCAGTATTTATCAAACTCTGACTGGCTTCAGTAAACTCTTCATCTAGTCAGACTTTAACAAACTCTGACTAGCTTCTAGATAAACTTTGATATGTACCTGTTACTTAAACACTGATGAACAAACGTCAGCAATTATATCTAACAATCTCCCCCAACTTGTTCATACCAAAATGTACAAGTTAAACAGATAATTGATGATGTCAAAACATATAACAAATGCAGTGTTTAACATATGTCAGAGTTTAATTTTAAAACAGAGTTTAAATTTAACTTAGAATAGAAAACATAAAAACTTACAGTCAGACTTTACTTAATCTCTTGAATATCAGGCACTGTCCTGATATAATCTGACAGTAGTTTCTTCTCAGCTCTATTCAGTTCAGCAATCATAATCTTCTTCAGCTCCTTCATTTCTGGTTCATCTTCACCAATTTGATAAATGGCAGCCCTCAAAGAATATATGCTGTTTTTGTCCATTTCATTGCCAAGTCTGATATAAAAAGGTTTATCAGACTCTAGATTGAACTCAAGAACCTTTTTATTTAGTGCAGTTCTGAACCTAGCACTATTCCTTTTCATTTCTACCAACTTTCCATGTGCATCTCTGTATTTAGGAATGTATGCACTTGATACTCCAGCTCCACTCAAAACTTTGGATTTCATCATCCTTTCCTTCAAAACTCGAGCAGCATCATAAGTACTTCTATTCTTTACTTCAAATAGATATAGAACATACTCTAGCTCTTCCCAGAGTTTTAACTGAATATCAGATTCACCAACTCTATACACTCTGCCATTAGCCATAAAATATAACAAGAATTCCTTTTTGATTCCTTTGTGAAAAATCATCTGTACAGATTCTAGTTTGTCAAGGCCTTCTTGAGTAATTCCAACTCCAGATTCTGCCAGTGAAAACTTGTCTTGAGATCTGTTATTAGTTCTTCTCTCTCTGTGTGAACCCAGTCCAGATTTATCAAAGGCTTCTTTTCCCAATACTGTTCTGGTTTCTGAGAAATTCATAGCTTCAAGCTTTAAATCTTCAAGAAGTTTTGGTTTGCTGAATCCTGGAAGTAGTGTAGATTTCTGTACAACTTGAGCAACGTCAGAGGTTGTCATAACTTTAGTAGTAACATCAACTTGAGCAGCGTCAGAGGTTGATTTTGCTAATCTTGTTTCAACTTGAGCAATGTCAGAGGTTGATTTAAACTTCTTAGGTAACTGCTCTTCTTCTACCAGTATACCTTTACCTTTATCAGCTTTTGGAATCACAGGCCTCCTGATGGATTGTATACTCTGTTGAGTATTTTCTTTAATAGTAATTCCAGTCTCTTTCTTTCTAGGAGCCTTGATTTCCTTCTTCTTGTATATCCCAGCTTCAAGATTCTTCTTGTGTTCCTCAGCAAGCATTTGCTCTTCAGCTTGGATATCTTCAATCGTAACATCTTTTCCATGTTCTGCCATAAACACCTTAGCAGCTATGTTAGGCCGAATACACAATATAATCAAGTATGTATGAGAAAAACGGTAATTAAGAACACTGTTTATGAATCAATAAACTGTATTTATATTAACAGCTTCTCTCTTTATGATGTTAATGAATCACAAAGAGCTTCTAGGTTACAAGAATAATATATCAATATTCGCGCGTCCCTTCTAGGGATAACCTATCTGTGTTTATATAGTACACAGCTACATACAATCCTTATCTAATTGATATTCCTACAAGTTAGCTATACAAAACTTATCAATTAAGGATTGCTTCTTATTTTCTATTCCGTCTCCTTAGCTGTATCAATATATTCTGCTTCTTTCCATCTTCAGAATATATTGCTTCTAGAATCTTCAATTCAGCACCGACAGCTAATTCAACTATAACTCTGTCAGACTTTAAATAAACTCTGACCGGCTTCAATTAAACTCTTCACCCTGTCAGAGTTTAATTAAACTCTGACTGGATTCTGATAAACTCTTGTCAGTACCTGTTGCTTAAACACTGATAAACAAACATTATCAATTATATCTAACAATCTCCCCCAACTTGTTCATAATAAAATGTACAAGTTAAACATATAATTGATGATGTCAAAACCATTTAACAAATGCAGTGTTTAACATATAACAGAGTTTGATTTAAAACAGAGTTTAAATTTGACTTAGAATAGAAAATATTAAAAACTTACAGTCAGACTTTACTTGACTTCTTCAATATCAGGTACAGTCCTGAGATAATCAATCAGCAGTCTTCTCTCAGCATTCTCAAGTTCAGCTATCATAATCTCTTTCAGCTCCTTATACTCTGGATCTCCTTCACCAGTTTGATATATGGCAGCCCTCAGAGAATAAATACTGTTCTTCTTCATGTCATTTCCTAACCGAATGTACTGAGCTTTATCTGACTCTAAGTTGAATTCTAAGACTTTTATTCCAAGTGCAGTTGTAAATCTAGCACTATTTTTCTTCATCTTCACCAACTTTCCAGCATGATCTCTATACTTTGGAGTATAAGTATTTGAGACTTCTCCTCCTCCAAGCATCACTTTTGATCTCAGCATCTTTTCTCTTAAGATTTGAGCAACATTATGGGTATGTCTGTTCTTAACTTTCAACAGATAAAGTACATATTCAAGTTCTTCCCATGATTTGAGATTTACATCAGATTCTCCAACTCTATAAACACTTCCATCACTCATGAAGTATAACAGAAACTGCTTCTTCAAGACTCTGTGAAAAATCAACTGAACAGATTCTAACTTATCAAGATTTTCTTGTGTATCCCTAATACCAGATCCTGCCAGTGAAATATTGTCTTGAGATCTGTTATTTATTCTCTTCTCCCTATGTGAACCTAAACCAGACTTATCATAAGATTCTTTTCCAAGTACAGTCCTGGTTTGAGAAAAATCCACAGGTTGAAGTGTCAGAGTTTCAGAGAGTACAGGTCTTAAGAAACCTTTGAGTTGAGGAGCTAACTGAGTTTGCACAGCTTGAGCCTTGTCAGAGGCTGGCTTATCTTCAATAGTATCATCAACTTGAGCAGCGTCAGAGGTTGAGTTTGCTAATCTTGTTTCAACTTGAGCAATGTCAGAGGTTGAATAAATCTTCTTAGGTAACTGTTCTTCTTCTACCAGTTTACCTTTTCCTTTGTCAGCATTTTTAATCACAGGCCTCCTTGAGTACTGTAAACTCTGATCAGAGTTTACATTCTCTTTGATAACAATTCCTTTTTCTTTCTTTCTAGGAGCCTTGATTTCCTTCTTCTTGTAGATTCCAGCTTTAAGATTCTTCTTGTGTTCTTCAGCAAGCATTTGCTCTTCAGCTTGGATATCTTCAATTGTAACATCTTTTCCATGCTCTTTAATAAAGATCCTAGCAGCAATCTCTTCATCAGTAGATGGGTTAGCTGAAACAACTAAACTTTTGTTGAGTTTTGAAGTAGATTGACCACCAGAAGTAGATTCAATTAACTATGCAGTGGCATCAGGTACTTGATCTGCTACAGTTTGAGGAACATCAGAGTTTGCTGGAGCAGTAACCTCTGCTTCTCTCTGAACAATCTCAACAACTGATTGTTGCAAAGCTTCAAGTAAAACAATATCCTCATGATCATTATCTGTTGCATCAGCATGTACAGCAACAGCTTCTGGAACTGGATCAACTCTAATCTGATCAACTTCCTCACCTTTCTCAAAATCAAGAGAAATGATTTCTGTGTGAGAAGCAATAGGTTCTACTAATTCAGTAGTAGCTTGATCAGCTTCCAGTACAGTATCTTCATGATCCACAATCCTGCTGTCAGAGTATGCAGCAGCTTCCTCAACTACATCATCAGCTTTTGATGTAGGAGCTTCTGGTTCAAAATCCATCAGAAGAGGTTCAGGATTTGCAGCATCCTCAGCAGTTAGAATATCCTCCTCAACAATTGCAGGAGTACTTGAAGGTACATTTGTAATCACAATCTCCTCATTCTCTGATGTAGGAGCTTCAGTGTCTTCAAGTTCTTTGTCCATATTGGCAATGATATCACCAAAAAGTTGATCAGCAACTAGTCTTCTCTTTCTCTGATGAAGAGTCTCTTCATCAGCTTCAGTTTCTGAGTCTACATTAGAATCAGCAGCAACAGACTTGGCCCTTTGGGCTCGCCTTTTCTTCATTCTTTTTCTCTGAGGCACAGCATCAACATTTGATGCCTCAGCTTCAGTTTGTTGCAAACCAGACTTAACTGCTCGAACTTTGGATCTCTTTGACCTCTGTGGTGGAGACACAGAAGGTCCAGCGTCAGCAGTTGATACTTGTTGTTGTTGTAAGTTGTCAAGAAATTGTTGCACTGATGCAGGCAACAGTAAAGGACCAACTTCTCCTTTCTTGTTGTCCTTGTTGATAAGGTCAGAAAATATACGTTTGTGCAGTTTAAACGAAAGGATAACATCATCCTCTACTATCTCAACATTTGGACAGCAAAAATTGAATATCAATTGACAAAACCTAGAGAAATAAACAACATTTCTATTCTCTAGCATTTTCTCACCAATATTAGTTAGAACTAATCTAGCAACATCAAAATGACTGTCATAGAGAAGAGAATACCCGATCTGTAGACTATCCGTGGGAATCGCATCCCAATTGGTACACTTCTTTCCAAAAGCCCGAGTAATGCAATCGAAAAAGAAGCTCCACTCCTTGCGCAAAAATGGCCTTTTGAGTTGACCTATATTTGTCAAAGGTCCAGTGTAACCTATCTCGCCCATCATCCTGACTAGCTCAAAATCGCCAACAGAGATTGTGAATGCATTGAAATCTTCAAGACCCAAAGCATCACGAACAGTAGTAGGAGTAACAACAAAATCATCTCCTTGAAACTCAAAAATTATAGATGGCGATCCAGACTCTCCTCCATTATCATAAGTACCTGTCTGCCAAAAAGTTCGAATTTGAGTCGCAGACAGCTTTGATGGTGCAGTTAGAGCAGTACCGATATCAGAGTGTAACAAGAACCTCTGAATCAAATGAAACGCCTCCGGTGCGTTCTCATTTGCTACAGGTGCAGAATAATTGTTGGGAACAAATTCTAATTCAGAAGCAATAAACGCTGTAGTTGCCATTTGTAAGATTTGAAAATAAGAAGAACTGGGCTTTGAAAGTGTTTGAGTGTTTGTGTGTGAGTAAAAGCTTATGAAAAGAAGAGGTGCGTAAAAGATTGAATCGTGTGTATTTAGTGTATTAAATAATAACTGTAAAGATTAGAAGTATGTTAGTGGGACAGATGTCAGACGTGGATACGCTGACAGCTGTATCGAACAACTTCCAATACACACGTGCAGACGTGAAAACACCTGTCATCACATATAACACTCAAAATATCCGCTTAAAAGAAAAAAAATTAATAATAATAAAATTATCAATTTTAATAATAAAGTACAAAGGAGCTCAATAGTCAGAATAATAATGACTGTCTTGAAACTCCGCACCTTATTATCCCAAGCGCTTCGATTTAAGGAAAAAAACCTTTCAGCTACCTTGTTGAATGCTTTAAAACCCCAAGCATTTTCACAACAGGCTTCATATCTTAAAATTACCATACACCAAATGGCAGGAACCTTTGAATTCATGGATGTAGAATCATTCGTGAACATGAACTGGCAGCAACAAGCTAACTATATCATAGATGAGTTTCTTGTTCTGTCTTTTCTGAATGATGAAGGTCTTATAGCAGATGATGAAATAGCGGAAGGACCGATCTCTAATCCTTATGTGCACATCATCCGTCCCGGTCCATATGATGTGCCCATCCTGGCAAACGATCATACTATGGAGATTTGTATGATGCTCTTCCAGCAGAGCTTCCTGATGGGTACTGAGGAGACAATCTTCTTGGAATCCTGCAAGCTGCAAAGCAGAAAGAGAATCCAGGAAGATGATGATGATGATGATGATTCATCTTCAGGATGTTGTCAAGCAATTCCAGATGGTATAATGATCAGTTGAACAACTGGGTAGCGATCATCAGAAGTAGTAGAGCACAATAACTTCTGGCTCTAGCTCTTCTCCTTCAGATGTAGCATTCAGATACTTGTCCTGGTTAAATAGATCTTTTCTTTTGTAACCATAGTGATTAGTATGTACCAGAAAGTTTAGCTAAACTTGAGTATGAAATGGTCTGAATGTAAGGTTGAATCAATTAATGAAAAAATTTGTTTCTTTACATATCAGTATTATCAATTTTGCATAGTAATTGTAAAGTGAAAGAAATGATATCACTTTAAACAATAAACTAACAGACTCAGCAGCATTACGAATCACTATCAGGACTTATCAAACACACTCTTTCATTTCTCCGTTCAATCATACTTTTTCCGAAAAACAAATAGCTAATCTCAAAATTATAAACTGTCTGAAACAAAGAGATTATTTTAACCATTAGAGATTGAAACAAAGTAACCTCGGCGTATTTCACACAATACATCAGTGTTTACCATTTGTCCTTCTTTGTCACTAAACTCTTTTCTCAATCTGTACAGTTGTGAAAATATGTGTGTGTAGTAGCAGAGTTTACCGAAATCAGTATTTAGATCATCTCAAAGTGCATAAAATCCACAAACTAAAGTAGTAAAAACTGGTTGCCTAAACTCTCATGTATAACATAGACACTGATTTTTCTATCTAAACTCTGTATTACTGATATCCTTTCATTTGGATATGTCTTTTATTTTTCACCCCCTTTATTATTATTATTATTATTTTTTTTTATTTTTTTTTTATTTTTCCAGTAATCAGTGGTTGGCACTAGTCACCAAAAATCAAAGATTTTAGCCCTTATTTCATACAATAATTTCCTGGATCTTCCTAGGCACAACATGATCTCAAAGGAATTTGTGCTCTGTTTGGCATCTTTTGATGTGAGGGTGAATTATTTGCATTAAATAATCAGAGTTTAGACTTTTCATCAGTAATTATAATTAACTTATGAGAGAAGATGCAAACAGCTAATACAGACTCAGTGTATAGGATCAATAAACTAAGAGATGCTATAAATATAGAGACAGTATCATGCTGTGTTAGCTTACTGCACATATTTGAGATCAGAATCTATCAACTCTTAAGGATTCACAATTACTTACTGAGAATTATGCTTCATACAAATTTCTTCATTGGTCCAAATGTTTCAGACAAAATTACAATCAGAGTATAACATTAAACTGTAACTATCAGAGTATGACCAACAGAGTTTACCATCAGAGCTTACTTTCAGTGTATGACAGACACTCCACAGATTTTATCATCAGAGTTTAACATGCTGGTTCACATAACAGTTAACATGTGCAAGGAATCATGAGCATTTAAACAATCAAACATGAATAGATTTTGAGTCTAACCCGTATCTCTAGTCTGAACCAGAGATCATTCCAAGTTCATTTACCAATCTTGTAAACGTAGCTTCACTTAAAGGTTTGGTGAAGATATCTGCAAGTTGTTGGTCTGTAGACACAAAATGAAGCTCAATGTTCCCTTCTTCCACATGTTCTCTGATAAAATGATATCTTATGCTGATGTGCTTGGTCATGGAGTGCTGTACTGGATTACCTGTCATAGCAATAGCACTTTGGTTATCACAAAAAATAGGTATTTTAGAGTACCTTAACCCATAATCCAGCAGTTGATTCTTCATCCATAAAATTTGTGCACAACAGCTACCAGCTGCTATATACTCTGCTTCAGCAGTGGATGTGGAGATTGACTTCTGTTTCTTGCTGTACCAAGAAACTAATCTGTCACCTAAAAATTGACAGCTTCCACTTGTACTTTTTCTGTCTATCTTACAGCCTGCAAAATCTGCATCAGAGTAACCAATTAACTTAAACTCTGATTCTCTAGGATACCACAAACCCAGGGTTATGGTTCCTTTGAGATATTTGAAGATCCTTTTCACAGCTGTTAGATGAGGCTCTCTGGGATCTGCTTGAAATCTTGCACAAAGACATGTTGCATACATGATATCAGGTCTACTTGCAGTAAGATACAGTAGAGACCCTATCATTCCTCTGTAGTTAGTCATATCTACTGAGGCTCCTGTGTCTTTGTCAAGCTTCGTTGCTGTAGCCATGGGAGTCGTAGCAGATGAACTATCAAGCATACCAAATTTTTTAGAAGATTTCTGGTATACTTTGCTTGATTGATAAAAATCCCATCATCTGTTTGCTTGACCTGTAAGCCTAGAAAATAACTAAGCTCTCCCATCATGCTCATTTGATACCTGGATTGCATAAGCTTTGCAAACTTCTTACAAAGTTTGTCATTAGTAGATCCAAAAATAATATCATCTACATAAATTTGAACTAAAAGCAAATCATCACCAGAATTGAAATAAAACAGGGTTTTATCAATTGTACCTCTTGTGAACCCACTTTCTAAAAGAAATTGAGCAAGAGTTTCATACCATGCTCTTGGTGCTTGCTTTAGTCCATATAATGCCTTGTCAAGCCTGTAGACATAATCTGGATGCTTGGAATCTACAAATCCTGGTGGTTGTTCAACAAACACTTCTTCTTCAAGCTTCCCATTGAGAAAAGCACTTTTTACATCCATCTGAAAAACTTTAAACTTCTTGTGTGCAGCATAGGCCAGAAAAATTCTTATGGCCTCCAATCTTGCAACTGGAGCAAAGGTTTCATCATAGTCAATTCCTTCCTGTTGTGAATAACCTTTAGCCACAAGTCTAGCCTTGTTTCTTGTAATCACACCTTCACTGTCAGTCTTGTTTCTGAAAACCCACTTTGTACCTACAATTGATCTATTCTTTGGTCTAGGTACAAGTGTCCAGACTTCATTTCTTTCAAATTCATTTAACTCTTCTTGCATTGCTGTAATCCAATTAGCATCTTGAAGAGCTTCCTCCACTTTCTTTGGTTCTGTTTGAGACAAGAAAGCATGATACAGACACTCATTATTTGTTGCACTTCTAGTTCTTACACTAGCATCAAGATCTCCAATTATAAGATCAGGTGTATGTGCTTGTGTCCACTTTCTTGCTGTTGGTAAGTGGCTTCTTGTATCAGTATTGGATCCTCCCCCTTGATCCATGCTCTCCTGATTCATGTGTTGACTTTCTGCAGCTTCTGAGGCTCCCCCTGAGTTGGATGGCTCAGTGTTTGAGCTGTCAGAGTTTGAATCAGTTTCCTCAACTGACTCACTTGCTGTGTCTTGTTGAGCTTCTTCACGCTCCCCCTCAACTGGTTCTCTATTTTGTTCAATTTGAGAATTTCCAGTTTCTCCAGTATTTACCAGTAGAGGTTCAGAGTATGCTTCGTCAGAGTTTGTCAACCCTGCTTCATCAGAGTTTATATCATCAGAGAATAGATCTTCATTTTCAAAACGTAGTTGATCATATCCATCCTTGTCTTCAAGTCCAATTATTTTCTTGTCATCAAACGACACATGTATGGATTCCATGATCACCTTTGTTCTCAGATTGTAAATTCTGAATGCTTTTGTTGACAATGGATAGCCAACAAAGATTCCTTCATCAGCTTTTAACTCGAACTTGGTCAACTGTTCAGGATGAGTCTTCAACACAAAGCATTTGCATCCAAATATGTGAAAATATTTCAAATTTGGCTTCTTGTTTTTCACCATCTCATATGGTGTTTTTCCATGCTTGTTGATCAGAGTTGCATTTTGAGTAAAACAAGCAGTTTGAACAGCTTCTGCCCAGAAATAAGTTGGTAATTTTGCTTCATCAAGCATAGTTCTGGCAGCTTCAATTAAAGTTCTGTTCTTTCTTTCAACTACACCATTTTGCTGTGGAGTTCCAGGTGCAGAAAATTCTTGTTTGACTCCTCTTTCCTTGCAGAAAGCTTCCATGATTGAGTTTCTGAATTCAGTTCCATTATCACTCCTTATAATTTTAACTTTGTGCTGTGATCCTTTGTCCAGTAGATTTATATGATCCATCAACGTTTGAGCAGTTTCATCCTTCTTTGACAAGAAATACACCCATGTATATCTAGTATACTCATCAACAATTACTAAAGCATATTTCTTTCTGCCCATGGACATCACATTCACTGGTCCAAAGAGATCAACATGTAGAAGATGATAAGGTTCCACTACTGAAGATTCAGATTTGCTCTTGAAAGATGACTTCCTTTGCTTGGCCTTTTGACAAGAATCACATAGACCATCTAGATTGAGTATTGATTTTGGAAGTCCTCTTACAAGATCCTTTCTAATAAGTTCATTTATGTTGTTCAAATTGAGATGAGAGAGCTTCTTGTGCCAATTCCAACTCTCTTCATTTGACAATCTTGCAGTCAGACACACTGTTTTTCCATCAGAGTTTGTTACCAAACTTGCTTCATAAATATTGTTGCGCCTGTGTCCAACTAGAACAACTTTCCCAGTAGATTTACTGATAACTTCACAGTATTCGCTATGAAAATCTACATGGTTTCCTCTGTCACAGATTTGACTCACAGATAACAGATTATGCTTGAGTCCTGAGACTAGAGCTACTTTCGTGATGATGACACTTCCAAGATTAATATTGCCATATCCCAGAGTGTGTCCTATGTTGCCATCTCCATAGGAAACTTTTGGGCCAGCCTTCTCCTCAAAGTTTGATAGCAGGGCTTTATTTCCAGTCATATGTCCTGAGCATCCACTGTCTAAGATAAGTGTGCTCTCTTTTATACCCTGCAATCACAAACAAACACTAAGTGTTAGTTTTGAGGATCCAGACTTGCTTGGATCCTTTGTCTTTCTTAACAGTGTTAGTTTTTGCAGCGGAATTAGCATTATCAGAGTTTAAACTAACATTGTCAGATTTTACACTAGCAGAGTTTGCTCTAACCCATTTCAAGTTGGGTTTTAGCTCATAATAGTTATGATAAATTGCATGATAACTCTTACATGTGTAAATAGAATGCCAAGTGCTCCCACAATGTTTGCATAAAGTCTGTGGTCTTACTCTAACATAATCATTATTTACTTCTGAAGTAGAAGGTAAAGAATTAATATGTTTGTTCTTAGTGCAAAATCTAGCAAGATGATTAGAACTACCACAATTATAACATGTTTTTCTTGAGGCACTAGTATTAGGCATATGATTATTTCTATTATTTATGCCTACTTTTCCATTCCTATTTCTCTTGGACCCTTTAGGTTTCATGGCAGACTTAACCTCTTTGAGCTTATGTTTAAACTGTTTTCCTGTCATTAAACCAACATTAACCTGCTTCTCACAGATTCTAATTGGTTCTTTAACAGCTTCTAACTCAACAAGCTTCTCTGTTTTAGATTCAATATCTACTTGTTTAACACAAGCTTCAACTGACTCCATAACAGCTTCTTTCACAACTACAGATTTTAGCTTGGTGGATTCTGGAACAAATATCACAGGTTTAAGTAGTGGTTTAACCTTAACCTTGTCTTTAAACCTAAGTTCATCGTTTTCACAATAACCTAAACCTACAGAATCAGTCTGAAACACTTGATGAGTGTCTCTTCCAGAATCTGTCCAAGTCTTGATTATTTTTCTTTCTTTTTCTAAATCAGATTCTAGTTGCTTATACCTTTTAAGCAACTCCTGTTCAATATAAACAGCATCATCTCTTTCTTTTTGAATCTGCTTCATATTCTCAAGCTCTCTTTCAAGAAACTTGTTTCTTTCTTTAAGACTAAGATTCTCAGATTTAATCCTCTCATTCTCTAAAGTCTGATCCCTATAACTAACATGAACACTTTTCAGATATACTCTTAACTCAGATATATTATCAGTATCATAAGCATAAGTAGTTAGGGGTACCTTATTTTCAGAAGATTCAGTCTCATCTCTGACAGTTGCCATAAGAGCATAGTTTTCTCCATCATCAGAGTCTGAAGTATCTGCCCAGTCTCTGCCTTTAGAGATGAGTGCTTTCTCAGATTTGCCTTTCTTGCACTCTGGAGCATAATGACCCATCTCCTTACACTTGTAGCACTGGATTTGAGACTTATCCTTCTTGCCAGACTTGGTCTCCTTCCCATCAGACTTTCTGAAACTTCTTCTTTCAGAGTTTGAATCTTTCCTTGAGAATCTCTTTCCTTTCTTGAAGTTCTTGAATCCCATCTTCTTAAAGGTCTTCACCATCAATGCAGCCATTTGCATCAACTCCTCTTCATCATCCTCAGAGTCAGAAGCTTCATTAGAGTTTGAGTCATCATCAGAGTTTGATGACTCACTCTCAGATTTAATAACTAAAGCCTTGGCTTTCTTCCTTGATGATTCCTTCTTGATGGGCTTCTCCTCGACTTTGAGAGCAACAGATTTTGTCTTCTTGCTGGACCTCCTGTTTCTTTGTTCTATCTCAAGTTCATGAGTCTTTAACAATCCATAGATCTCATCAAGATCTGTATCAGCAAGATCATAATTATCTCTGATTGTTGTTGACTTTAAATCCCACTTTTCAGGTAGAGATAACAGAAACTTGAGATTGGACTCTTCAAGTTCATATTCCTTATCTACCAGAGACAGATCGTTTAACAGTTTGCAAAATCTGTCATAAGTCTCAGTCAAGGTTTCATTAGTTCTTGAATCAAAGTGCTCATACTCCTGTGTGAGTATTGTTTTTCTGTTCTTCTTAATAGCACCTGTTCCCTGGCATCTGACTTCTAAAGCATCCCATATCTCTTTGGCAGTTTTGCAGCCAATTACTCTGTTAGACATTACATTATCTAAAGCACTGTGGAGAAGATGTCTAACCTTTGCATCCTTTGCAATTGATGAGATATCCTCAGGAGTCATATCTTTCTTTTCCTTTGGAACAGTCTTTTGTGCTTGACCATCAACAACAGGGGACAATTTAGTTGGCATATGAGGACCATCATTAATTCTGTCAAGGTATTCTGGATCTGTAGCCTCCAGAAACATGGTCATCTTAACCTTCCAAATCGGATACTCTACTGGCCTGAGAATTGGAACCCTGATTGTTTCATATCGACTCACAGAATTGGGCTTAACCTGTTCAGCCTTAGGAGCAGTTTGATTTTCTTCAGACATGATTAATACTGTGTTTGAATCGTAAAACTGTATATATTAAACAGCCTTGGCTCTGATACCAATTGTTAGGCCGAATACACAATATAATCAAGTATGTATGAGAAAAACGGTAATTAAGAACACTGTTTATGAATCAATAAACTGTATTTATATTAACAGCTTCTCTCTTTATGATGTTAATGAATCACAAAGAGCTTCTAGGTTACAAGAATAATATATCAATATTCGCGCGTCCCTTCTAGGGATAACCTATCTGTGTTTATATAGTACACAGCTACATACAATCCTTATCTAATTGATATTCCTACAAGTTAGCTATACAAAACTTATCAATTAAGGATTGCTTCTTATTTTCTATTCCGTCTCCTTAGCTGTATCAATATATTCTGCTTCTTTCCATCTTCAGAATATATTGCTTCTAGAATCTTCAATTCAGCACCGACAGCTAATTCAACTATAACCCTGTCAGACTTTAAATAAACTCTGACCGGCTTCAATTAAACTCTTCACCCTGTCAGAGTTTAATTAAACTCTGACTGGCTTCTGATAAACTCTTGTCAGTACCTGTTGCTTAAACACTGATAAACAAACATTAGCAATTATATCTAACAAGCTATTTCCTCATCAGTGCTAGGCTTATCAGTGTTTATCAAACTTTTGAGTTTTGAACCACTGGCAGAGTTTACATTTCCCTTACCAGAGTTTGATCTCGGTCTTGGTGGTCTTCTATCAGAGCTTCTATCAGAGTTTAATCTTAAACTCTTTTCACCTCCCTTGCTTCCATCATCATTACTATCATCCCTCCGTCTCAGAGTTTGAGTGTCTTTGCATTTGTTACTTGGTACACTCTCCCCCTTTTTGACATCATCAGAAAGTAGTACTGATGTCAGCAATTCAATGGAATTTGCAATTTCATCCAACTTAGTAGACATTTTAACTTGATTTTCTTCAACTTTGGACAATCTGGAATCAAAATTCTTCTGATCTTTACACAAGGAGATGTAAAGAGATTTGTCCTTTTGCTGTGTAAGCTCTCTTTGAGCTATATCATTCCGTAATCCAGTAATCACCTTGTCAGAATCATCAAAACGATTGTTCAATGATTTGATTTGTACAATGGTTGCTTTAAGATGACTGAGAAGTTCAGGATTTGTAATCTCTTTGGATGACTTTGTGACAAAATTTGCAGCTCTTTCATTTGAAAAGATAGTATCCTTGCTTGACCAATTTGAGAAGTACATATTCTGAAAATGTGCTGCAGTAGCACGATTGACTTCTCTTTCTTCTTCAGAGTTTACACCAGCAGACAAAGAAACTTGAATACTAGGGTGTGAATGAGAACCCTCAGCATCATGTTCACCTTCTTCATTAATGTCCGCTTCATTTGTAGCAGGAGCATTTTCAGCAGTCACTTCATTATTTAACTGTGCAGTTTCATCAAGTACTTTAGAGTTTGCTTGAGCAGAAACCTCTGCTTCTCTTGTCACAACCTCAACAACAGACTGTTGTAGAGTTTCGAGTAAAACAACATCTTCTTCCAAACTCTGATCAACTTCTTCACCTTTGTCAGAATTTGCATTATTAACTGAAAGGACTTCTGTGTGAGAACCCATAGAGTCTTCAATCACCAAGGTGGCTTGATCAGTTGCCACATCCTCAGTATCACAAAAACTGATACTAGGATGTGCTTCCATATTAATATCTTCATTCTCAAAAACTCTGCTGTCAGAGAATACAGCAGCTTCCTCAACTACATCATCAGCATTTGATGTAGGAGCTTCTGTTTCAGCATTTACTCTGTCCTCAGTAGGCACAGCAGTATCAAAAACCTCCTCTTGAACTTCAGGAGTTTCATGCTCCATAGAAACTCTGTCTTCAAAGACAGCTTCATTCACAGGAATCTCATCTTCAATATTTTCAGCACCAAAGAGCTGTGCTGCTACTATTCTTCTTTTTCTCTGATGAAGAGTTTCTTCATCAGTTTCAGTCTCTTCATCAACTTCAGCAACCGACTTTAACCTGTTAGCTCTTTCTTTTCTTTTCTTCCTTGAAGTTTCAACAGAGGTTGACCCCTCAACATCATCAGTATTTAAAGATTTAGCAGCCTTGAAAGCTCTGTGCTTAGTCCTCCCTCCAGTCTTTTGTCTTGGAGCTACTTGAGTATCATTGTTTATCTGCTGTGGTTGCTGTTGTGGTTGAGGTTGAGGGTTTAAAAACTGATGAACCCTCTCAGGTAACAACAACTCACCAACAGTGACTTTCTTCAAATCCTTATTTGTAAGGTCAGAGAATACCCTTTTATGCAGTTTGAATGAGGGAATTTCTTCCTCCTCATTAATCTCAACATTATTAACACAAGCAGAGAATAAAATCTGACAAAATCTAGAAAAGTAGACTACATTCCTATTCTCTGTCATTTTCTCTCCTATATTCATCAAGACAAGTCTAGCAAAATCGTAATGACTACCAAAAAGAAGTGAATACCCGATTTGTAGACTATCAATTGGAATCGCATCCCAATTGGTACATTTCTTCCCGAACGCTCTGGTTATGCAATCGAAAAAGAAACTCCATTCCTTTCGTAAGAGCGGTCGCTTCAACTGACCTATCTTGACTAAAGATCCAGAGTATCCAATGGCTTGCATCATTCTTTGAATATCAGTATCACCAACAGCAATAGTGTGCGCATCATATTCTGCAAAGCCCATTGCTTCACGAACAGTTCCTGGAGTAATGACATACTCTGTCTCTTGAAACTCAAAGACAATCGATGGAGTTCCAGAATCACCACCGTTATCATATACACCAGTTTCCCAGAAAGTTTTGATCTGAGATCCATAAAGCTTTGCAGGCTCCACTAAAGCACGCCCAATTTCCGATTGAGCAAGGAAATTTTGCAGTAAAGGAAATTTGGGACAAAGTCTAATCCAACAGAGTTAAACATAGAGGTTGCCATTAGAAATCAGAGATTAAAAGTAAGAAAGTATATGATAAAGATTATGCAGAAAAGTGTTTGTAGAATTGTGTGAGTGAAAAGTATGTGTGAAAATGATAAGTGAGTAAAAGATTAGACGTATGTGTGTGTATTGTATTAATATGAGATTCAAAATTAAAAAAACTGAACAGTTTTTAATCATTAATACACAACTGTCTTACTCTTGTTATTATGTGAGTGGGACACGTGTCACACATGCAGTTACTGACAACAAATAAGTGACAGTTTTCAATGCGCATGCGCAGTAAAAACCGCAATAATTACTGCCTGTTACACTTTTCTAGGCATTAACCTCTCTCCTCTGTTTAAAAACATTCTTGAACAACTGTCCAATCATACTCTTTTTAAATTTTCAAAACAAATGTCTAATCTCAAAATTATAAAATGTCTGAAACAAAGAAATTATTTTAACCATCAGAGATTAAAACAAAGTTACCTCGGCATATGTCACACAATACATCAGTGTTTACCATTTGTCCTTCTTTGTCAATAAACTCTTTTCCCAATCTGTACAGGTGTGAATAATTGTGTGTGCAATAGCATAGTTTACCGAAATCAATATTTAGATCATCTCAAAGTGCATAAAATCTACAAACTAAAGCAGTAAAAACTGGTTGCCTAAACTCTCATGTATAAAATAAAATCTGATTCTTATGTCTAAACTCTGTATACTGATATCCTTTCATTTGGATATATCTTTTATTTTTCACCCCCTTTATATATATAAATTTTTTTTTTTTTTATTTATTTATATTTTTCAAGTAATCAGTGGTTGGCACTAGTCACCAAAAATCAAAGATTTTAGCCCTTATTTCATACAATAAGTTCCTGGATCTTCCTAGGCACAACATGATCTCAAAGGAATATGTGCTCTGTTTGGCATCTTTTGATTTGAGGGTGAATTATTTGCAATTAATAATCAGAGTTTAGACTTTTCATCAGTAAATATAATTAACTTATGAGAGAGAATGCAAACAGCTAATACAAACTCAGTGTTTAGGATCAATAAACTAAGAGATACTATAAATATAGAGACAGTATCATGCTGTGTTAACTTACTGTACATATTTGAGATCAGAATCTATACAACTCTTAAGGATTCACAGTTACTTACTGAGAATTATGCTTCATACAAATTTCTTCATTGGTCCATATGTTTCAGACAAAATTACAATCAGAGTATAGCATTAGACTGTAACTATCAGAGTATGACCAACAGGTTATGACTAACAGAGTTTAGCATCAGAGTTTACTTTCAGAGTTTATGACACTGGTATTCATAACAGTTAATACATGCAAGGAATCATGAGCATTTAAAAATCAAACATGTATAGTTTTGAGTCTAACCTGGATCCCTAGTCAAAACCAGAGATCATTCCAAGTTCATTTACCAATCTTGTAAAAGTAGCTTCACTCAAAGGTTTGGTGAAGATATCTGCAAGTTGTTGATCTGTAGACACAAAATGAAGCTCAATGTTTCCTTCTTCCACATGTTCTCTGATAAAATGATACCTTATGCTGATGTGCTTGGTCATGGAGTGCTGTACTGGATTTCCTGTCATAGCAATAGCACTTTGGTTATCACAGAAAATAGGTATTTTAGAGTACTTCAAACCATAATCCAGCAATTGATTCTTCATCCATAAAATCTGTGCACAACAGCTACCAGCTGCTATATACTCTGCTTCTGCTGTGGATGTAGAAATTGATTTCTGTTTCTTACTGTACCAAGAAACCAATCTGTCACCTAAGAATTGACAGCTTCCACTTGTACTTTTTCTGTCTATCTTACAGCCTGCAAAATCTGCATCAGAGTAACCAATTAGCTTAAACTCTGATTCTCTAGGATACCACAAACCCAAGGTTATGGTTCCTTTGAGATATTTGCAAATCCTTTTTACAGCTGTTAGATGAGGCTCTCTGGGATCTGCTTGAAATCTTGCACAAAGACATGTTGCAAACATGATATCAGGTCTACTTGCAGTAAGATACAGTAAAGACCCTATCATTCCTCTGTAGTTTGTCATATCTACTGAGGCTCCTGTGTCTTTGTCTAGCTTTGTTGCAGTAGCCATGGGAGTTGGAGCAGATGAACTATCAAGCATACCAAATTTCTTTAGAAGATTTCTGGTATACTTTGCTTGATTGATAAAAATCCCATCATCTGTTTGCTTGACCTATAAGCCTAGAAAATAACTAAGCTCTCTCATCATGCTCATTTGGTACCTGGATTGCATAAGCTTTGCAAACTTCTTACAGAGTTTGTCATTAGTAGATCCAAAAATAATATCATCTACATAAATTTGAACTAACAGCAAATCATCACCAGAATTGAAATAAAACAAGGTTTTATCAATTGTACCTTTTGTGAACCCACTTTCTAAAAGAAATTGAGCAAGAGTTTCATACCATGCTCTTGGTGCTTGCTTTAGTCCATATAATGCCTTGTCAAGCCTGTAGACATAATCTGGATGCTTGGGATCTACAAATCCTGGTGGTTGTTCAACAAATACTTCTTCTTCAAGCTTCCCATTGAGAAAAGCACTTTTTACATCCATCTGAAAGACTTTAAACTTCTTGTGTGCAGCATAGGCCAGAAAGATTCTTATGGCCTCCAATCTTGCAACTGGAGCAAAGGTTTCATCATAGTCAATTCCTTCCTGTTGTGAATATCCTTTAGCCACAAGTCTAGCCTTGTTTCTTGTAATCACACCTTCACTGTCAGTCTTGTTTCTGAAAACCCACTTTGTACCTACTATTGATCTATTCTTTGGTCTAGGTACAAGTGTCCAGACTTCATTTCTTTCAAATTCATTTAACTCTTCTTGCATTGCTGTAATCCAATTAGCATCTTGAAGAGCTTCCTCCACTTTCTTTGGTTCTGTTTGAGACAAGAAAGCATGATACAGACACTCATTATTTGTTGCACTTCTAGTTCTCACACTAGCATCAGGATCTCCAATTATGAGATCAAGTGTGTGTGCCTGTGTCCACTTTCTTGCTGTTGGTAAGTGGTTTCTTGCATCATTATTGGATCCTCCCCCTTGATCCATGCTCTCCTGATTCATATGTTGATTTTCTGCATTATCTGAGGCTCCCCCTGAATTGGATGGTTCAGAGTTTGAACTGTCAGAGTTTGAACTGTCAGAGTTTGAATCAGTTTCCTCAACTGACTCACTTGTTGTGTCTTGTTGAGCTTCTTCACGCTCCCCCTCAACTGGTTCACTATTTTGTTCAACTCGAGAATTTTCAGTTTCTCCAGTATTTACCAGTAGAGGTTCAGAGTATGCTTCGTCAGAGTTTGTCAGAACCGCTTCATCAGAGTTTGTCGGTACTGCTTCATCAGAACGCAGTTGATCATATCCATCTAAGTCATCGAGTCCAGTTATTTTCTTATCATCAAATGACACATGTATGGATTCCATGATCACTTTAGTTCTCAGATTGTAGACTCTGAATGCTTTTGTTGACAATGGATAGCCAACAAAGATTCCTTCATCAGCTTTTAACTCGAACTTGGTCAACTGTTCAGGATGAGTCTTCAACACAAAGCATTTGCATCCCAATATATGAAAATATTTCAAATTTGGCTTCTTATTTTTCACCATCTCATATGGTGTTTTCCCATGCTTGTTGATCAATGTTGCATTTTGAGTAAAACAAGCAGTTTGAACAGCTTCTGCCCAGAAGTATGTTGGTAATTTTGCTTCATCAAGCATAGTTCTGGCTGCTTCAATTAAAGTTCTGTTCTTCCTTTCAACTACACCATTTTGCTGTGGAGTTCCAGGTGCAGAAAACTCTTGTTTCACTCCTCTTTCCTTGCAGAAAGCTTCCATGATTGAGTTTCTGAATTCAGTTCCATTATCACTCCTTATAATTTTGACTTTGTGCTGTGATCCTTTGTCCAGTAGATTTACATGATCCATCAGAGTTTGAGCAGTTTCATCCTTCTTTGACAAGAAATACACCCATGTATATCTAGTATATTCATCAACAATTACTAGAGCATATTTCTTTCTGCCCATGGACATCACATTCACTGGTCCAAAGAGATCAACATGTAGAAGATGATAAGGTTCCACTACTGAAGATTCAGATTTGCTCTTGAAAGATGACTTCCTTTGCTTGGCTTTTTGACAAGAATCACATAAGCCATCTAGACTGAGTATTGATTTTGGAAGTCCCCTTACAAGATCCTTTCTTATAAGTTCATTTATGTTGTTCAAATTAAGATGAGAGAGCTTCTTATGCCAATTCCAACTCTCTTCATTTGACATTTTAGCAGTCAGACACACTGTTTTTCCATCAGAGTTTGTTACCAAACTTGCTTCATAAATGTTGTTGCGCCTGTGTCCAACTAGAACAACTTTTCCAGTAGATTTACTGATAACTTCACAGTATTCAGTATGAAAATCTACATGGTTTCCTCTGTCACAGATTTGACTCACAGATAGCAGATTATGCTTGAGTCCTGAGACTAGAGCTACATCTGTAATGATGACACTTCCAAGATTGATATTGCCATATCCCAGAGTGTGTCCTATGTTGCCATCTCCATAGGAAACCTTTGGGCCAGCCTTCTCCTTAAAGTCTGATAGCAGGGCTTTATTTCCAGTCATGTGTCCTGAGCATCCACTGTCCAAGATAAGGGTGCTCTTTTTTATGCCCTGCAATCACAAACAAACACTAAGTGTTAGTTTTAAGGACCCAGACTTGCTTGGATCCTTTGTCTTTCTTAACAGTGTTAGTTTTTGCAGCGGAATTACTATCAACAGAGTTTAAACTAACATTGTCAGACTTTACACTTGCAGAGTTTGCTCTAACCCACTTCAGATTGGGTTTTAGCTCATAATAGTTGTGATAAATAGCATGATAGCTCTTGCAAGTATAAATGGAATGCCAAGTGCTCCCACAGTGTGTGCATAAAGTCTGTGGTCTAACCCTAACATAATCATTCTTTACTCCTGATGTAGAAGATAAAGAATTGATATTTTTATTCTTTGTGCAGTAATTAGCAAGATGATTAGAACTACCACAATTATAACATGTTTTCCTTGGAGCAGCACCAGTAGGCAAATGATTATTTCTATTATTTATGCCTATCTTTCCATTCCTATTCTTCTTGGACCCTTTTGGTTTCATGGCAGATTTTACCTCTTTCAACTTATGATTGAACTGTTTTCCTGTCATCAAGCCAACATTAACCTATTTTTCACAAGTTTTTACTGGTTTTCTAACAGCTTCTACTTCCATAAGATTTTCTGTTATAATATTTTCCTGTTTTTCACAGGCTTCATCTGATTCCATATCAGCTTCCCTTATTACAACAGATTTTAACTTATTGGCTTCTGGAACAAATTTCACAGGTTTAAGTTGTGGTTTTACCTTAACCTTTTCTTTAAACCTAAGTTCATCATTTTCACAATAACCTAAACCTACAGAATCAGTCTGAAACACTTGATGAGTGTCTCTTCCAGAATCTGTCCAAGTCTTGATTATTTTTCTTTCTTTTTCTAGATCAGATTCTAATTGCTTATATCTTTTCAGCAACTCCTGTTCTACATAAACAGCATCATCTCTTTCTTTTTGAATCTGCTTCATCTTTTCAAGTTCTCCTTCAAGAAACTTGTTTCTATTTTTAAGACTAAGATTCTCAGCTTTAATTCTCTCATTCTCTAAAGTCTGATCCCTATAGCTAACATGTACGCTTTTCAGATATACTCTTAATTCAGATATATTATCAGTATAATAAGCATAAGTAGTTAGGGGTACCTTATTTTCAGATGATTCAGTCTCATCTCTGACAGTTGCCATAAGAGCATAATTTTCTCCATCATCAGAGTCTGAAGTATCTGCCCAGTCTTTGCCTTTAGAGATGAGTGCTTTCTCAGATTTGCCTTTCTTGCACTCTGGGGCATAGTGACCCATCTCCTTACACCTGTAGCACTGGATTTCAGATTTATCCTTCTTACCAGATTTGGTCTCCCTTCCATCAGACTTTCTGAAACTTCTCCTTTCAGAGTTTGAATCTTTCCTTGAGAATCTCTTTCCCTTCTTGAAGTTCTTGAATCCCATCTTCTTGAAGGTCTTCACCATCAATGCAGCCATTTGCATCATCTGTTCTTCATCATCATCAGAGTCAGAAGCTTCATCAGAGTTTGAGTCATCATCAGAGTTTGATGACTCACTTTCAGATTTAATAACTAAAGCCTTTCCCTTGGCTTTCTTCCTTGATGATTCCTTCTTAATGGGCTTCTCCTCGACTTTGAGAGCAACAGATTTTGTCTTTTTACTCAATCTTCTATTCCTTTGTTCTATCTCCAGTTCATGAGTTTTCAATAACCCATAGATTTCATCAAGATCTGTATCAGCAAGCTCATAATTATCTCTTATTGTGGTTCTCTTTAAATCCCACTTTTCAGGTAGAGATAACAGAAACTTGAGATTAGACTCTTCAAGCTCATATTCTTTATCAACCAGAGACAGATCATTCAATAGTTTGCAAAATCTGTCATAAGTCTCAGTCAAGGTTTCATTAGGTCTTGAATCAAAGTGCTCATACTCTTGTGTGAGTATTGTCTTTCTGTTCTTCTTAATAGCACCTGTTCCCTGGCATCTGACTTCTAAAGCATCCCATATCTCTTTGGCAGTTTTGCAGCCAATTACTCTGTTAGACATAACATTATCTAAAGCACTGTGGAGAAGATGTCTAACCTTTGCATCTTTTGCAATTGATGAGATGTCCTCAGGAGTCATATCTTTCTTTTCCTTTGGAACAGTCTTTTGTTCTTGACCATCAACAACAGGGGACAATTTAGTCGGCATATGAGGACCATCATTGATTCTGTCAAGATATTCTGGATCTGTAGCCTCCAGAAACATGGTCATCTTCACCTTCCAAATCGGATACTCTACTGGCCTGAGAATTGGAACCCTGATTGTTTCATATCGACTCACAGAATTGGGCTTAACCTGTTCAGCCTTAGGAGCAGTTTGATTTTCTTCAGACATGATTAATACTGTGTTTGAATCGTAAAACTGTATATATTAAACAGCCTTGGCTCTGATACCAATTGTTAGGCCGAATACACAATATATAATCAAGTATGTATGAGAATAACAATTAAGAATACAGATTTGTAAATCAACAAACTGAATTATATTAAATAATTCTCTCTTAGTGATGTTAATGAATCACAAAGAGCTGCTAGGTTACAAGAATAATAATTCTATGTTCGCGTCCCTTCTAGGGATAACCTATCTGTGTTTATATAGTACACAGCTACATACAATCCTTATCTAATTGATACTCCTATAAATTAGCTATACAAAACTTATCAATTAAGGATTGCTTCAATCTTCTATTCCGTTTCCTTAGCTGTATCAATATATTCTGCTTCTTTCCATCTTCAGAATATATTGCTTCTAGAATCTTTATCTTTGCACCGACAGCTAAGTCAACTATTACCACGTCAGTATTTATCAAACTCTGACTGGCTTCAGTAAACTCTTCATCTAGTCAGACTTTAACAAACTCTGACTAGCTTCTAGATAAACTTTGATATGTACCTGTTACTTAAACACTGATGAACAAACGTCAGCAATTATATCTAACAACTCTTAAATCACTTACCAAAGAGAATTCAAGAATAAAAGAGACTAATTTGCTCTTAAGTGATAGGAATGCAATGTTAGAAGCACAACTCATTGATTTTGAGAAAATGAGGTGTGTAAGTAGGGATGCTAAGAAGGAACTTGAGAACGTGTTAGAAAGGGAAAAAATTCTTAAGACACAACTTGAAATAGAACAAAGTGTGATTGCTAAATGGAAAGATGCCAGGAATGTTGCTACCAACATCATTAATGTTCAAGGTATGGAATCTTTCTGTGAACAATCATGGAAAAAGAACAAAGAGAAGCTAGGGCATGTTGGTGAAACCTTAGAATCAGAAACAGAGTCAACAAACAACAATGATCATTTGTTGAAGGTTGATATGTCAACGGAATGCAATGTTTCGTTGACAGATGAACCATCAACCGATCAGGCTGTTTCGTTGACAGAGAAAAGAAAAGATGAACTCACTAGACTTAATAATAAGTATGGTCCTGTCACCAAGAACTTTGTTCAAGGTGAGTCTAGTAAATCAAAGAAAGTTGAGAAGCCTGTTGAGAGAGCTAATGTAGGTCACTTGTCCAACAAGCAATTGAAAGATAAGTTGGAGAATGTTCAAGTTGAGGCTAAGGGAAATAAAAAGAATAACAGGAATGTCAAAGTAGGGATTAACAAACACAACAATTACACACCTGATAAATATGCTCCTAGAAAGACATGTGTTAATTGTGGAAGTGTTAGTCATTTATCTACTAACTGCAAATCTGTTAAGAAGACTGCCAAAGTGAAAATGTCTAAGCCGGCTATGAATGGTTCTATGCCTACAATGCCTGTTATGCCTAACATGTTTGCTCCATATGCACAATTTCAAAATCCATATGCCAGCATGCCATTTGTGCCTAATCCATACATGAATATGTTTAATGTGCCACAAATGCCATGGAATATGAATAACATGTTTGTTCCTCCAACTATGCATGCTGTGAATGAAAATGTGAGCAACCCTCAGAAATCAACACCAAGGATAAAGATTGATTTAAATCAATCTGAGCCCAAGGTGAAGAATGATATAAAAGGAAAAACAAAGGCTAACAAAACAGGACCCAAGGAAACTTGGGTACCAAAATCAACTTGATTTGGTTTTATTGTGTGCAGGGAGACAAAAGGAATCTTTGGTACTTGGATAGTGGTTGTTCAAGACACATAACTGGTGATTCTACCCTGCTCACAGAGTTTCAGGAAAGAGCTGGCCCTTGTATTGCTTTTGGAGTTGACAGCAAAGGCTACACTAAGGGATATGGCTTGATTTCAAAAGAGAATGTCATCATAGATGAGGTTGCATTGGTGGCTGGTCTTAAGCACAATTTGCTTAGTATCAGCCAACTTTGTGACAAAGGATTTTTAGTTACTTTTTCTAAAGAAGCCTGTGTTGTTTCTAAAGGAGGAAACAACAATGTGGTAATGACTGGATTCAGAAGAGGAAATGTGTACATTGCTGACTTTAGTAGCACAAGTCCAGAAACCATCACTTGTCTTTTCAGCAAGGCAAGCAAGGATGAAAGTTGGCTATGGCACAAGAAATTATCTCATCTGAATTTTAAAGTTATGAATGATTTGGCGAGGAAGGAACTTGCTAGAGGAATTCCACAGGTGGAGTTTTCCAAGGATGGTTTGTGTGATGCCTGTCAAAAAGGGAAACAAAAGAAGGCATCATTCAAAAGCAAGACAGAGTCATCAATTGTCCATCAGCTTGAGTTGCTTCATATGGATTTGTTTGGCCCTGTAAATGTCATGTCTATTTCAAAGAAGAAATATTGTCTTGTGATTGTTGATGATTTTTCTAGATTTACATGGACTTTCTTTTTGCACTCCAAAGATGAGGCAAGTGAAATCATTATCAATCACATCAAGATGGTAAACAATCATCCTGACTTGAAAGTAAGAAGGATTAGGAGTGACAATGGGACAGAATTCAAGAATTCAAGCATGAAGGTGTTCTGTGAAGAAAATGGTATTTTGCATGAGTTTTCAGCAGCAAGGACACCACAGCAAAATGGTGTAGTTGAAAGGAAAAACAGAACACTTATTGAAGCTGCAAGGACAATGCTAGATGAATCAAAGTTACCAACTTATTTTTGGGCTGAGGCAGTTAATACAGCTTGCTTCACTCAAAATGTTTCTTTGATTAATCAGGCCAAAGGAATGACCCCTTATCAGCTACTCAAAAGAAAGAAGCCACTATTGGATTTTCTTCATGTCTTTGGATGCAAGTGCTTTGTTCTGAGAAATCAAGCTGAGCATTTGGGGAAATTTGAAGCAAAGGCAGATGAAGCAATATTTGTGGGATATGCAGCAGGGAAAGCTTACAGAGTCTGTAATCTCAGAACCAACATTGTTATGGAATCTATACATGTTGTTTTTGATGATCTCAAAATTCAAGGTCTCTATGATGAAGGTTTCCATGAAAGTCTTTCTTTTGAAAATGAGGAAGGAGATCAAGTGAATCATGTTAAGGCTACTGAGAAACAGCCTAAAGTTGTTGTATCTAGCACAGATGAAAGCAGCAGTGAAGATGAAATTATTGCATTAAGATTGAAAAGAATAGCTGCTAGCAGACCAAACGGTCATTTCGTTGACAGTCATGTTGGTGGATTCGTTGACAGTCAAAATGAGCGTTTCGTTGACAGCCAAAATGGTCATACCGTTGACAGTCATAGAAATGCTTCTAGAAGTGATCAATTGAGGACAACAAACTCAGGGGGAGTTTCTCAAGGACAAATATCCAATCAAGGCAATCATGATCATGAAGCTACCTCTTCATGAGCAAATCTACCTCCCTCAAGGAAATGGACTAAAGATCATCCCTTTGAACTTATTATAGGTGATGTTTCTTCAAAAGTTCAGACTAGAAGAGCAACTCAAGAAGAATGTCTATATTGTAGCTTTCTGTCTCAAGATGAGCCAAAGAAAGTTGAGGATGCACTTCTAGATACAGATTGGGTTTTGGCCATGCAAGAGGAGCTAAACCAATTTGAGAGGAACAATGTTTGGAAGCTGGTGCCCAAGCCTAAGGACAGGAGTGTCATAGGCACAAAATGGGTGTTCAGAAACAAGATGGATGAAAATGGCATAGTCACAAGGAACAAAGCTAGATTGGTTGCAAAAGGCTATTCACAGGAAGAAGGAATTGATTTTGATGAAACCTTTGCTCCTGTTGCAAGACTAGAAGCAATAAGGATTTTCCTAGCCTATGCAGCCCATGCCAATTTCAAGGTCTATCAAATGGATGTGAAGAGTACTTTTCTGAATGGGGAATTGGAAGAGGAGGTGTATGTAAGTCAACCTCCTGGTTTTTAAGGTGATGACTTTCCAGAATATGTATACTTCCTCCTCAAAGCACTCTATGGTTTGAAACAAGCACCTAGAGCCTGGTATGACACACTTTCACAGTTCCTCCTTGAGAATCACTTCACTAGAGGTACTGTAGATAAAACTCTTTTTCACAGGGTTGTGAATGGCTCTACTATACTTGTTCAAATTTATGTAGATGACATAATCTTTGGGTCTACAGATGTGAAACTTTGTCAAAAGTTTGCCAAGCTTATGCAAAGTAAATATGAAATGAGCATGATGGGAGAATTAACTTACTTTCCTGGTCTTCAAGTGAAGCAAGTTAATGAAGGCATTTTCATTAGTCAAACAAAATATATTCATGATTTATTAAAGAAATTTAACTTAATGGAATGCTCTCCTGCCAAAACTCCCATGCCTACTGCCACCAAACTTGAATTGAATACTAAGGAAAAATCTGTGGACATTTCAGGTTACAGAGGCATGGTAGGCTCACTTTTATATTTAACAGCTAGTAGACCTGATATTATGTTTGCTACATGTCTATGTGCTAGATTTCAAGCTGATCCTAGGGAATCCCATTTAGTTGCTATTAAAAGAATTTTCAGATATCTCAAAGGAACACCAAACCTTGGCATTTGGTATCCTAGAGAATCTGGCTTTGAACTAATTGGTTATTCAGATGCAGATTTTGCAGGATGTAAAATTGACAGGAAAAGCACAACAGGCACCTGTCAATTCTTTGGAAACAAGCTTGTCTCATGGTTCAGCAAGAAACAAAACTCAGTTTCTACCTCCACAACTGAGGCTGAGTATATTGCAGCTGGAAGTTGTTGTGCACAGATTTTATGGATGAAAAATCAACTACTTGATTATGGAATAAGAGTTGAGAAAATTCCTATTTTCTGTGACAACACTAGTGCCATTGCCATTACTGAAAATCCAGTGCAGCATTCAAGGACCAAGCACATTGACATCAAGTACCATTTCATTAGAGAACATGTTATGAATGGTACTGTGGAGTTACATTTTGTTCCAAGTGAACAACAACTTGCAGACATCTTTACCAAGCCACTTGATGAATCAACATTCTCAAGATTAGTAAGTGAGCTAGGTATGCTAAATTTCTCTTAATTATTTTTGAGATGTTTACAAGTTAAAATGCAGCCAGAAATTTGCTATGTTTTTCTGTGAATTAATTTTCTCAGGAAAAAGTAAAATTTTGTCTAAGTCAAAATTACTATGTCAACGAAACGAACCATTTCGTTGACAGTCTTAGCATTTTTCTGGGTGTTTCGTTGATAGCTCTTTTATATCAACGAAACGCAGCTTTATCAACGAAATAAGACGGGACTTTAACCGCCCAATCCTGATTCGTTGATTTAGCGCAATTAATCTGAACCGTTGAAATTTGACACGTCCGTTACCACGATCTATGCATACACCCCTGTAAGTATAAATCATGGTAATTCTTTAAAAGTAACGGTTATATTTTTTAAGCCAATCCAGTAATTTACATTTATTATTGGACTCTTTTTTCTGAGAATTTTTGGGGGAGTATTTAAGAAATTCTAATTTCTTTAATTTCTTTTTACCTGTTCTCAAAAATTCCAAAGGCTTTTCTCTCTTCTTCTCTCTAACAAGCAATTTAGTTCGAAGCTTTTCTTCACACAACAATGGCACCCATAGTCAAGCTTATGTCAGCAGGAGGGTTCATTTATGAAAAGAACAACTCAATTCTATTTGTTGTCAAGGAGAGTCCAAACAGTATCTTTTTCAAGATGATGGACTTCATGAAGAACTGCAAGTTGAGCTATGCAATGTTTCACTCAACTCCTCTCTATAATGAGATAATCGAGGAGATTTGGACCTCGTGTGAGTATAGTGGAACAAACTGCACACTACAATTCACCATCCAAGGTAAAGAGTACATAGTTAATTCTGATGTATTGCAAGCATGTCTACATATTCCTGAAAATAACTGTAATGCTTTGCCTACAAATACTGAAATGGTTAACTTGCTAAACTCCATAAACTACTCTTTGCCTACTGATAATCTGGGTAGAATAATTAGGAGAGGATTGGTTAGAGAATATAGTTATTTAGCTGATGCATTTATCAAGGTATTTTCTGGTAAGATTAGCAATTTTGATGCATTGACCAATTCTATGTTAATTCTATTTACCATGCTCCTAACTGATAGATATTACAACTTTAGCACCCAACTTATGTATGAAATTGGTGCTAAGTTGGGTGATAAGGCTAATAGGAAAAAGAATATCTATTATGCTAGGTTTCTGATGATGTTGGCTAATCATGTTAGTCCAACACCATTAGTTATCTCTAACCCTGTTTCCAAGTTTGAGTGTTTTGTGCAAGAGAAAAGGGTTCTGACAGATATACTGAGACTTAACCACAATGGTGATGTCCCAATGGTGTATTTGCCCATCATTGAGGTAACTTCTTCTAACCCTGTTAGTATAGTTGCTACTTCTATTATTTCACCCACCAATGTTGCTATGGAGTCTGTAGCTGTGTCCCAACAGGCTCCTGCCCAAGCAGCAAAACCTAAATCAAAGAAATCCTCAAAGCCAACCTTAGGTGCTTCTCAAAAGGCACCTGTTGCAAAAACTACTTCACAACCAAAGGGGAGTGATTCAGGAGTTGTGAGAGGTGAGGGAAGGGGTGAAAATCAAGGAAACCCTAAGAATAAGGAAGGAAAGCAGAGTGAAATCCAGCCAAGCCCCATTGTGTCTTCCCAACAAGGCACAATGAGTAAAATGGATTTAAACACAAGTCTAGTTGCATCCTCCCAAAAGGATGTGATTATTGAAACAAGCTCTCCTCCAAGAGCACACTCCAAAAGGGTAAGGGACACTTCAAGCCCACAGTCTACATTTTCCCAATACCAAAGGAGAGTGAAACAAAAATCCAAGGGTACACAGGGTGCACACACTCTGGAAGCAACACTTCCAGTTTCACAAATTCAGTTTGATGTAACCCCTATCATTACTCTGGGGTTACAGTCCCATTCTCTAAACATCAACCTTGAACTATCTCCATCAAATTCACCAACTCAATCTTTAGATGTGGACATGATCCATTCATCTATTCCTGATTCTCCAACTCTAATCTTGGAGAAGCCCCACTCTGAAGTTGGTGGTCATCACTTATTAAGTGATTTGTTGGGCCATCAACCAACTTTTTCTGAAGTTGCAAGAGGATCTGTGGACCAATCTCTAAAATCAATCACCACAGATTCTACTGTAATTTCACTTTCTCAAAGTGCTTTATTGACTTCATCAACGAAACAGCCTCTTTCGTTGACAAGTGTTTCTCCATCAACGATATCCATACCGTTGACAGTTCAAACTACCTTTTCGTTGATAGGTCATTCTACACCCCTTATTGAAAATCAAGTTGTTTCCACAACTAGTGTAGATGACCTGGTGGTAGTTGAGACACTTTTAGGTTTGAGGGGGAGTGAAATTGAGAGGCTGGCTTGTAGCCAGGCAAAAGGAGAGTCTGAGAGTGAGAGGCTGGCTATTTCTTCCAGCCAGGCAAAAGGAGAGATTGAGAGTACCACCTTAGTAGGTGAAGGTGAGGGTGTGAGAGGTGTGATCCATGGGGAACCCATGATGCAAGAAAAGAGTGGAGAGAGAGAAGGGACTACAGGAGTGATAAGGGAGGAAGCAGCCATTGCTAGTGAGTTAATGGGGGTCAGTGAGGGAGAAAGGGAACTTACCTTCCAAGAGCATTATCAACAAACTCTGGATAGTATTTCCCTGGATCCTGAGACCTTTACTCATCTTGTGCCAGCCTATCAAGTTATAGCTCAACAGGGCAATGTGGAGGCAGAAAGGTCACTCAACTTAATTCATACTACTGCATCAATGCAAAGAGCAAAGGATGCCCTGACCAATCTATCTCCAGCAGCTGCAGCAAGTGGAGACTTTAATTTTTCTGATGATGAGGACAACTTTGGTGACAATCTACAGGTGGCCACCACTACACAGACTGGGACTTCAGTGGTGCCTCCTACAACAAACTGGATTTCTCAGGATATGCATGGTAGATGCAACTTGGATGCTGCTATCACAAGGCAGTACAATGAGGCATATCTAGCTCATGAGTCTGCAGAAGCAAGGGACAAGAAATTCTACAAGGCCATAATGGATTCTCTGGAAATTCAAAGGCTACAAATGTTGCAGACAAGGATTGAGGCTACAGAAATCAAGGATTCAATTAGCAACCTTAGGGATGCTACTGATAGGAGGCTAGATGAAAAGCTTCCTCTTCACACTGTCTCCAAGATGTCAAGGTTTTTCACCAAGGAACCTGAAGTGTCCTCATCTTTGAAAACTCTCTCCTCTAGAGTGGACAAAGTTGAGGCTACACTTTCTCACATGCAGAAGGAACAGGAGAAGCAAACTCAGCTACTCACCCAGCTTCTGGCAGCTCAAGAAATCCCTATCATCTCACTTGATGATAACAAAAAGGGGGAGAAAACTAAGGAGCTAGAGAAATCTAGAGAGCTTGATATACAAATCACAAAAGTTTTGGTCCCAGCCATCTCCTTACCAGAAGAGCCATTAGCAATGGGGGAGTTTGGAAAGAAGAAAAAGGATGGTATTGACCTGATCCAGGAAGCCTCTATGAGGATGAAACTTGCAGAACAGATTAAGGATCACTGGTCAAATATAGAAGCAAGAGTCAAGAAGTTAGCTGACACTGCAAAGGCATCAACGGTTCAAGCTACTTCAATACCACCATCAACAAATGCAATGGTGATAGTACAAATGGAGCCACAGTTCAAGAGTTCTTATGCTATAGAGCCCCTTCAGCATGGAATCCTTCAAGATTCAAGAAATGAGAAAGGCCAATCTTCATGCTTTAGGAATGTGGATGCAAGAGGGATATCTCCAATATCACCTGTCAAACCCAAAGGCAAGAACATTGAAAGGATATTTTATCCTCCACCAAAGCCAGATGAGTTCAAAGTCCTAGGGAAGCTGATCATTGAGAGCAAGGAAAGCAATCATCCAAGCATAAGGAATCAAAGGGCCATCATCTACAGGGACAACAAGGAAATCTGCATTTGGGTTGGTCACCCAAATTTTGCTAAGGCCAAAGCTGAAGAATCTGAAAGGGCAGCAATGCAAGCACTAGCAGTTGCTCAAGCACTTGAAGATGAAGAAACCTTACAGGAAGAAAAAGCCAAGGATGGAGCTAAGGAAGCTGAAAAAGCAAGGAAAAGTGTAAGGCAACCAAAGGGTAGAGCTAAAAGGAATCTGGACTTTGATAAAGAGGATTCTCAGGACACTGCTCAAGCCTCTTCCACAACAAGTGCACATCAAATTCCTGTTGATCTACCTCATGAAGGAAAATTGGCATGTGATCCTGCACATCCTGTCAACTTTCATGATCAACCAATCATGCCAAAAGAGGAGCCTATTGAATTTGATGAAGCCTAGTTTCCAAGGTTCCTATTTGCAAAGGATCAGCCAATAAAGTCAAAGAAAAGGGCTGTCAAGGCAAAGCCAATATTTGTGAGAAAGCCACAACCTCAGAAACCCCCTGCAAATCCAGAGGACTGCATGTACATTGCTGACATCAGGGAAGAATCTAGCTTACATCTTGATTTAGACAACCTGGTGGAAGTAAGGGGCATTGCAGCTTCTCAAAAGTTGCCTGAAAGATTAGTTTTCACATTCAAGGGTGGTAGAGAACAAGTGTGGCCTCTCTACAGAATTTTAGGAGAAGACTACCAAACACTACTCTCAGTGTTTAGATGCTTGAAGAAGGACTTTGGCTTCACCAAAACAACCAAGTCTGAGGTGGTCTCCAAAATATGTCAGATAAAGGCTAGCTGGAACAAGCCTGAGGCTCTTCCCAGGATGCTTAGAGTGCCCTCAACAGGAAAGAAGATCCATCTTCAACCTTACTGGATGATGGAATTTAAGGACAAGGACAACTGCAAAAGATTCTTCAGGATGGAAGACCAGTTGGATAAGGCATCTAATCAAACTCTAAAGTTTATGCAATCCATGCTTGGTGATCAAGATGAGGAAGAGAAGATCTTTTACAGAAGGCTACAGGTCCAAATTGAGGAAAACAACTCTAAGAGAGGGAAGAAGACTATGCCGCAAAGAAGACCAAGATGAATCACTTGCTCAGTCTAGAGGAG
Source organism: Heracleum sosnowskyi (assembly GCA_030848705.1). NCBI lineage: Eukaryota > Viridiplantae > Streptophyta > Magnoliopsida > Apiales > Apiaceae > Heracleum > Heracleum sosnowskyi. The sequence goes on along the minus strand of CM061243.1, from coordinate 48,398,828 downwards.
CACTTCTGGGCATTAGTCTTGTAAGTCTTGTATTTTGTTCAAAATATTATGAAGCTTAATGCATTTTCTACTTTTGTAATTTATAATGTATCTGAGTGTTTTTGTTATCATCAAGTCTCTTGATTTATGGCTGTTATTCTATCAGTCATAAATTGGGGGAGATTGTTAGGAATATGTTGTTCTTGATGATAAACATAAAACACTTAGTAGAATTTGTGTAAAGTCATTTTGTAGCTGTCAACGAAATGGCATGCTTTGCAGCATTCCGTTGACAGGAAGCTCATCAACGAAATGAGTGATGTAGCAATTGCACTATACAATACTTCACAGTTTAATATGCATTTTGTTGTATGTATTAGATAGGTTTTCTAAGTCATGTTGACTAAATGCTAGATAGGCAAAATAGGTTGGTTAATTGTAAATATCTTGTGCCTTGTAATTTTGCCTAAGTGAAGACATGTCAACGGAATGAAGATTACTCTGTCAACGAAATGAAGTTTACTCATCAACGAAATGAAGTTTACTCATCAACGAAATGGAGAATAAAGCTATCAACGAAACACATCTCCCTGCTATCAACGAATCATTATTTCTTTTCTGAATAGTTGACAAAGTGATAGTGACAGTTTACTGAACAGATCTAAAGGTGATGTGGAAGTGTACTTTGCATTGGAAACCATTAAAATGGACATGGGGAATAAGGAAACATCCCAGTTTCCAATTGGGCTCTTGGGAGTGATCATAATAAGCATGAAGACAAAAGCAAGGATCTCCAAGGACCACTGGACAAAGGGATGAAAAGCAAACTATTGGCGGTTACCTTTAGTGTACTTTAGTGTAGCCAAAAATAGCTTTGTAAACTTGGGAATATATAACCAAGTGTAGCAGTTAAAATAAGAGTAAGAGAAGAAAAACAAATAGATTGTATTAGCTATCTTTGAGAGCATACTTCTCTACATTCTTATAACTGAGCAGCTGTGTACATTTTGTATCACAGATTATTTCCGCAATAAAAATCACTTCAGTTGGATCATCAAACAATCCAACTGAAATTATTTATGTGCTTGTGATTTTTACTTTAAGTTCAGTTTTATTTGTAAGTTGTTTTTAAGTTTAAGAAATATCAAGAATTGTATTCAACCCCCCCTTCTACAATTCTGTTAGGTCATTTGGGATTAACATGATGTTTAATTCTAAAGCTTCCATATTTCCAAACTAAGGTATTCTCTAAATCCTAGAATCATCCATTAAGGTTAACATCTTCAAATCCTTGATTAAAGATGAGGGTGAATAGTGAAATGAATAGTAATTTCAAGAACTAACTTTGGTTTCTTGATTTCTTTTGTTGATTCAAGCTATCTTAAGGTTATATAAGGACTATACAAGGCTTATTAAGCTCATACACACTCCAAGGAAGGTATAACTCTTGAAACCCTTGATTATAATTTGATTTATATGGTTAGTTTTAAGTATAGTTTAGTTAGTATGATCATAAGGATGATTGTTTGATTTTGATGAAAGTTTGATGTTGTTTTGAGGATGAATAAGTAGATGTTGGTTTTTACTTTGGTTGATGATGATTATGGATTAGTATTGATGTTGAGGAATTGACTTGAGGTTTTGGTTGGATTGATCATGTAAAGTTTATGATTAAACTTTGGAATCGTTAAAACATAGCCGTTATAATGCCCGATTTTCCTTAACCTTGTTTTGTTTGTGATACTCGAACATAAGAACTTCTTTCCAGGATCACCACTGCCCATTATAGTGTAGGTCTTGTTTCAAGGTTCGTTTTGGTGCGAAGATCATGTGAATCCGATTTACGGTTTAGGAGAAACGAGTGTTTTAGTAAAGGATGTTTCGCGAGACCAAATGATACCACTTAACCAACTTTGAGGCAATGATCAAACCCCTTAAGCGACTAATTAGAATGTGAAACTTTGTGTTAACATGCTAGGTACGTTTAGGAAGACCCTCAAAAAGATTTCGTGTTAAAAGGATTAAATCTCAATTTTATAAAAATGTGTGAACAAGCTTACGCGAGTGGAAGTTCTTAAGGCGTTAACTTGAAAATGAACTTGTTACTTGAGATAGTACGTACTTAGTATCATGAAAGTGTTAAGTGATTAACCTCGGATATTTTGACTATGTATAGATCGCCGGATCAACCCGAGGCACACTACCCCTACCTCGCCACCAGACAAGTTTTCGAAACCTATACTACTGTTGTTGTGATAATAACTGTTTTCATATATGATATGCAAATGCGATATATAAATTGCATGCTTGTTTTCGAACTGCTATATATAGCGATACTCGAGGTTATGACTTGATGTTGGGACTTATAAGCTAGATATGGGATATCAGCTATAAGCCAGAATTTTTTTATAAATGCGCTAGGTTAAGGGCGTATGATATTTCTTTAGATCAGAAGTAATTATATTTTCTGTATATATTAAAGGTTATTTTCCGATAAAGATATCGGGTATCTGTTATTCGATGACTATTTAATTAATGAATATTATTTTTGAATATTCATTGGAGGATTAATTGTTTAATGGATATTATTTTTGAATATTCATTTAAGATCTATTTAATTAATGAATATTATTTTTGAATATTCATTTAAGATTTATTTATTTAATGAATATTATTTTTGAATATTCATTTGAGGATTAATTGTTTAATGGATATTATTTTTAAATATTCATTTAAGATCTATTTAATTAATGAATATTATTTTTGAATATTCATTTAAGGTTTATTTATTTAACGAATATTATTTTGAATATTCATTCAATCCTTATTTAGTTAATGAATATTATTTTCGAATATTCATTTAATCATTATTTACTTAATGAATATTATTTTCGAATATTCATCTAAGGTTTACTTATTTATTTAATATTATTAATTATGTTTTAAATCAAAAAGAGGTTCCCAAAACACTGTTTTTTCATTTGAATCTGTCTTTTAAGAGGATTTAAATGCTCGCTCAACTATCAAAAATATGGGAAACCCTATTTAAGTAACTGCTACTCTTTTTAAACTCTCAACTCAAAACTGTCAAGGGACAGATATTTTCTCGGAGCAATTTAATTGCTGCAAGTCAAATGTTGTGTTACCACCTCAACGATCGAGGGGTAAATTGATGGAACAAGTCGATATCCATTAACAAGCATCGCTTGGGAAATATTGGAGAATCTTCCTTTACAACCTAGATATAACTACTTAGTGGAGTCGTATCAACAAGTATTACACTTGGGGAAAGGAGGACGATCTTTACGTTTCAGAGTCATGGATTTCATCCGAACTAGGAGCAAGTGTAAGAGGTCGAGTCGCGCCGATCCATCATTTTATTGCCCCAAATGGGCCGGGGAGATCCAGAAAGGCGGTAGACAATGTCAGGCTGTCGTGTTCTTCCATCTACATGTAGAAAACCCTTTTTAGTTGTACAACCTGCTACTGATCATAGTAAGGTTGGACAACTGGCGCGGAGATTACTCCAGTATTAGTTCATCATCCAACTTGGATAATTCTGCAACATGTATTGAAAGGGACTAAAGGGTAGCCCCCTTAGTACAGGTTTACCGATCATGTTGGCAGAGGGTCGAAAAGTGTTCAAAGAAAATGAAGTTGAAATAAATCCTTGCAACTTCGTCTTTTATTTCATGAGTTATGACTCTGATAAAACTTTACTCAGATTATATATGCATAAGTGGATTTTGGGTTACGGAAACATTATATTAATTTTCCTTGTAACTTCATCCTTTATATTATACTAGTCTCTTATCCGTTTAAGGCATAACATGTGGCTACAAAAATATCTTTGAACTGTTATTTATTGATAATCTGTTATAAACTATTTTGGTGGGCTCTATTGCTCACCCTTGCTTTATTTATTTATATCACAACAACAGCTAGAGCAGATGGCCCGCAACAGGCACACTCTGCACAAGCAGGTAGCAGCCGTCAGAGATTTACCCGCTGAGGTCGTAGCCGCCATAGCTGAGGTAGTAGTAACCAGTAGTCTAAGCTACAGCTTTTGTGTATCAGACTTATTTATGTTTATGATTAATGTAAGCAACGGCAAGAACTATTAAGTGTACTCTGTAATCTTTTGGGTTTGTAATAACTTATAACTTGTGGATCCTATGACTAGATACTTATTCCAATTTCATCTCTGGGACTATAACTAGTTGTGTGTGTGGTGTTGTTATTGTGGGGTCACAGCATGCAGTTTAAATTGTTTTGATTCAAGTGCAAGTATTATTGATGGAAATTGAGACCGTAACGACCGGATCCCCGACCCCGGATCTGGGGCTGTTACATCCGGGCTCCCTCCTTTGATTGGAACTCGGAGGTGGGACTGGCAGTGCAAGTTGAGAGCTTTGAATGTAGTTACTTTCTCGGTTGGGCTTGAACTTTTTGTCTTGGTGGTAGTTGATTTTGGGTGGATCTTGAATCCGGGTTGGTGATATCCCTTGCCTGGTCATCCTCATAGCTTGGAGGACATCCGTTTCTTTGATGAACCTGGCAGCCATGGCATAAGCTGCCGCCAGGCTCTGAGGCTCTTTGTGGATGAGGTCCAGGACATACCTCTCGTTATTATCAGGATCCAAGTTTCTTCTGAAAATAGTTAGAGCCTCCCGCTCATCCAGGTTGGTTATGTTATTGATGGCTTCTTGAAATCGTTTCATGTATGCAGATAGGGCTTCACCTCGGGTTTGCCTGACAGTTTCCAGATGGCACATATGCATTTCATGTGTTTTGTTCGCCCGGAAGCGTTGAGGAATGCATCTCGGAACTGTTTCCAGTTGTGGATGCTACGGGAGGGAATCCGGCTGAACCACCTCTGGGCTCCGGATTTGAGGGTAGAAGCAAAGAACCTGCACTTTTTTAGATCATTGTAATAATAAATCATGGCAATTTGTTCGAAATAATTCACATGTTCCTCTGGGTTATCCAGACCATTGAAGGATTCAAAGTTGTAATGTTTGATGTTTTTCTGCCTCGGCGTTGCCTCCAAGGAATAACTGAATGGTGTGAGGGTGTCACCAATGTCGAGCCCAGAATCTTGGCCAATTTTCTTTTGCAATTCATGAATCATGTCGATGAGGTCCTCTCGGGGTTCATCCTCATCTGAGATTATTTCTGGGCTAAGAGCCCGATGTCTTCTTTTGTCAGTGGTTTTGCCAAGAATCCGGGCTTCTTACTCCCGGATTCTCTTCTGCACCCTTAGGTCGAGCCTGGCTTGCTCCTCTGCTTGAATCTTTTCTCGCAACTCTGCCAACGTTTTGAGCTTTTCAGCCTCATCATCATGGTTTCGGCTTTGAGTTCGGTGAGGCCTCCTTTCGGGGTCTTTCTGCTTGTCCCCAATCCGGTCAAAGACAGACCTAGATCGATGGGATCCTTCAGGGTGATGAGAGTTCTCACACTGGTCTTGCTCTTTGTTCCGGGTTTGGTTATATAACCGGATTCCTTCAACCACCTGTTCGCCAGTCAGGTTCTCCATATGTCCAGGCTCAAGAGCAAGGTCAGTATATTTGTATTTGTTTACCTCTATGTTCACTCGGGCATCTCCTGGCCGGATTACCTGTGAGGCCAAAGTCAGGACTGGGGGTATCTGGTTACCAGCCTGACCTGGGTTTGGGACACTAGGATCTGGGGTTGGGTTACTTGGGGTATGTCTGTTCGTGCTCTTACTTCCACGGGCCATGACTCACACACAAACAGATGTATATAATATTTATGACAAAAAATTGAAGCAAATTCAGAAAAAATGTGATCTCAATGGGTTTGTGAGGGAATAACAATGTAAGCACGTATTTCTGGGTTTAAGATTTTAATGGACAAGAAAATTGGGTTTTTTGAATAGATCTAAACAAGAGCAATAAAGATCTAAGCAAGAATTAAAGCATACGAGCAAGGTTAAACAAGATCTGGGCTAAACAAGGCTAAAAAACATGCATACATTGTAGAAATGGACTAAGGAATTCATGTTTAGTGGCAAAAATGCAAAGGTTTGTTTAGATCTTACTGGGTTTAATCAGGACTCCTTCAAAGATAAAGGAGCTTGTTGAAGATGGTGAGTCTAGTGGCACCGAGACCAAAAGACAAGGTCCCCCTCCTTCTAGCGCCAAATGATAACTCCAGAATCCGATCAAGTCCTTCCTAGACATTCCCACGCCTGGATGCGGTGTTGCTGCTGGTGGGTGTCAGCAAAACAACACCGGAGGGGGGTTTGGACCATGGCGGCGCCACCGGCGTGAGAATAAGTGTGGGCTTTGGAAGAGAAGATAAGACTATAGAGATATCTAAATGTGGAGGGTGTGTGTATAGGTTGTGTAGAGAGAGAGAGAGTGTAACCTTAAACCTTACCTTCTTGGGCTATTTATAGGCCCGGAATTAGGGTTCAGGGGTGTACCTGCAATCATGAGTGTTGGATCCTAGGTAGATAGGACACCTGGATGATGTTGATGGGTCACACGTGCCCAGGTGAGAATTGTGGTGTCATGTGTCAGGCTCCTGCTGGCGTGTGGTTTAGATAGGACATAATTGTGCCAATCATTGGGTATTCAGAGGTGTCGTGGCCAGGTCTGATTTCTGACAACGACCTATATTTTCCACGTCATAGTTGACGATCTTATCTCACGTCGTTTGAGCTCATCATTTCCTGAGTGTTGTGGAACTTTATTTGTCTACGTCAGGATTTGAGAGTGAGTCAGGGTTGCTAGAGAGTCAGGGCTCAGGTATTGTTAGATATGCCACAACCAGGAATCCGAGTTGAGTCCTGAGTCCGGGCTCAGGTACTAGATCTGGGAGTTAGGGCTCTTGTAGCCTATCATTTGCCCCCCACTCCCTTATTCAGATTTTCTGGATGAGGGAGTAGAGCTTTCCACCTAAGACCTTCGATGACTTAGAAGAAATTTTGGTTGATAGTTGCCCCCCAATCCGGATTGCTGTCAATGACATTAGTCCGGATTCAAGAGTGAGATAGTATTCTTTCTCAAGTCCAAAGTTGTAAAGCTTTGGGTAACTTAGAAGAAATTTTTGTTGATAGTTGGCCCCCAATTCAGATTGTTGTCAATGACATGAGTCCGGATTTGAGAGTGAGATAGTATTCTTTTGCAAGTCCAAAGTTGTAAAGCTTTGGGTGACTTAAAAGAAATTTTGGTTGATAGTTGCCCCCCAATCCGGATTGCTATCAATGACATTAGTCCGGATTCGAGAGTGAGATAGTATTTTTTCTCAAGTCCAAAGTTGTAAAGCTTTGGGTAACTTAGAAGAAATTTTGGTTGATAGTTGCCCCCCAATTCGGATTGCTGTCAATGACACTAGTCCGGATTCGAGAGTGAGACAGTATTCTTTCTCAAGTCCAAAGTTGTAAAGCTTTGGGTAACTTAGAAGAAATTTTGGTTGATAGTTGCCCCCCAATCCGGATTGATGTCAATGACATGAGTCTGGATTCGAGAGTGAGATATTATTCTTTCTCAAGTCCAAAGTTGTAAAGCTTTGGGTAACTTAGAAGAAATTTAACATTTAAATTTTTATTCAAAGAATAAATAATTTAAAAATAAGTTATAGAGCTATACTTTATATACGCCTTAAAATGTGTGCCAAGCAGTGAGAAAAAACTACAGTATATAGAAATGAGTGGGACGGAGGGAGTATTATGTGTCCTGATTTTTTAGTGGTCAAATTAACAAACTTTAACTAAAAATTACATACCATATAACTGGAAAAAAAATTATAAAAAAAATAAATTATTAAAAAGTATATTTAATTTACTTTTTAATGTATTTTTCAGTTATTCAAAATTATAACGAAATAATTCATATTTTTCAGTCAAATTTCGGTGAATTTGACCATAAAAAAGTTAAACAAGACACATCTATACTATATTATTAAAGCCGAAATATTGAAAGTTTTGCTTTTCGGTCCTTTATTTTATTTAATAAATAACAAAATAATATAAAAAGGTAACTACATGGTTGTCTTTTATAATTAAACCACTTTTTCATAATTAATTATACTCATTTTCCAAAAATATCACGGGCAGTTACTTTTAAATTAAAAAATATTACCTTTTATATTTGTTTTCACTAAAATTTCTCTTTTTCAAAACTATCACAGGCATTTACATTTTTTTTAATTAAAACATGTTAGCTTTTGTATTTGTACTCATTATTAATATTATTTTATTTATAATATTAATAATTCCCCATTTATTATCACGGGCAATTACCTTTTAAATTTAAAAATATTACTTTTTATATTTGTTCTCACTAAAATTTCTGTTTTCCAAAAATATCACGGATAATTACTTTTTTTAATTAAAACATGTTAGTTTTTCGATTTGTCCTTATTATTAATATTATTATAATAAATTATATACTATTATATAATAAAAATAAGAGAGATAATAAGCGAGTATTGGGTCAAGGGTTCGATACCCCGAGCAATATTATAAAATACAATATTTATAATTTGAATTTTGATGCACGTATAATCAGACTTAAAAACAAATTCATCGACATGTTTATTTTGTGTGGAAGAACTTTTCTAAAGTGTTTGTATAAAGTCTAAGAAAAAAAGACAACTTGGCCAACATAAAAAATTAAAAGGATATGGGATCGGGTCAAATTTTTATATTTTACTTTTGTCAATACTGAACTGGTTAAATTTGTACTTATTCAATTTACAATCTGAGATATTTCATTGCTAAAGAATAATTAATGACATTATAGATGTGTGTGAAAGATATTGATTATATCGTATTATATTAAAATAGTAAGAGAAATAATAAGAAACTCTTTTATAAAAAATTAAGAGATTGAGGCTTCAAAAAATAAAACCACTCAACAATAACCATAATAATATATATACTCCCTCCGTTCCACATTAAATGACGGTATACAATTTTGCAAAGTCAACTCATTCTAAGTTTGATCGTAGATTATACATTCTTAGTTCAATATTTTACAAATTTAAAAATTACATTTAATAATAAATCAAATATACTTTTTAATGATATTTTTTTATATAATTTTTCAATCTAATAATAATTATTAATAAATAGTCAATATATATATATAGAGGACTACTCTAGTGAGACCCCTCTTATAATGAGAACTGAGTCCAAATCACCAAATCACTAAAAAAAAAAATCATCATTCATATACATACATCAATATTTATACATATATCACAATCACCACCATATCAAAATCACCAAATTTAAGCTAGAATCAACAGAAAATTCAACACAAATCACCGAATTTCAATCAAAATCACTAATTTTTTTGAAACAAATCATTAACAATTTTAAAACAAATTACCAAAAATCGCTGCTTATACCATGTATACCACCACCAGTATACTAAATTATAAACCACCACCAGTATACTGCCATTAAAACTACAAAATCACCAAAAATTTAATACAAATCATCAAAATTTCAACACAAATCACTAATTTTCAACGCAAATCACCAAAAATTCCGAATGTAAATCATCTTCTTTCAAATGTAAATCACTAATTTAAGCGATTGTGTGCGGACCCCACTTCGATTGAGATTCATCTTCTTTCGCATTAGCAACCAAATACGACTGCAATCGAGACCAGAAACCACCTCCTCCAGCTCCTCCGCCACCACCTCCACCGTCGGAACCACCAAAATCACCGCCGGAGTTGCCGAAACCGCCGGGCCAGGAGGTGGATGAGGAAGCCGGAGCCGACGGAGAGAGCAGTGAACACAATTAATACAACTAATACAACAAATCGAAAACATACCAGCTCGCATGGGGAGTAGTAACGTACACACCCAAAGAAATGAATTTGCAAACTACATACAACAAATTCTCCCCACAAAACAACTAGCGACACAATTTGAGATCTTACATAAGGTATTGAACACTGCTCAGTATTAATTGAACACAATTAATACAACTACATACAACTTGACTGAAAGATCTCCGTATAACTACTTGCTTGACACTTTTGAGGATTACTATTGGTAGCATCGTCGACGTCATTTTAATTGGAGAGAGAGAGAGAGAGAGAGAGAGAGAGAGAGAGAGAGAGAGAGAGAGAGAGAGAGAGAGAGAGAGAGAGAGAGAGAGAGAGAGAGAGAGAGAGAGAGAGAGAGAGAGAGAGAGAGAGAGAGAGAGAGAGAGAGAGAAGTGAGGAGAGAGAAATAATTATTTTAATTTAAAGATATGTGTGTTTATTTGTGATCCAGATTAAAAGTAATTTTAAAATTGAGTGGCTGAGATTTAGTCTCAGTTCTCATTTTAACATAGGGTCTCATTTGATCACTTGCCTATATATATATATATATATATATATATATATATATATATATATACTAGCGTATATCTCGTGCGATGCACGGTTTTCTTTAATATTTTATTATTTTTTATTTAGATTTTTGTAATTATATATTATTTTATGAAATTTTAATATATATTTATATTTGTATATAATAAATTAGATTTATATATCTAATAATATATATAATTTAATTTAATAAATTATTGACGTAATCTTTAGTAGTATTTTAGATATTAAAATATAAAATATTTTTAAATAATAGATCTAACGGTCTATATTTATTTACTCTTAAAAAATCTAAATGTGACTAAAGTGTAAATAACAAAATATGTGCTCTGTAATGTACCGAGTTTCTTCTAACATATGTTATTACTTTAATTTTTTATTAATTATCTTATTTAAATTGTATGTTATAAAAAATTATATTAAACCCGGATTTTATAAGTTTAATATAATAATATTGTCATTATATCTATATTTTGTCCGTGTTATTTTTAATTCGAATATGAGTTGTTTTACTTAAAAAATATAAAACAGACAATGTCCTTAAAAAGACATTTAGTTACTTATTAATAATTATATAAAATTATATTACATTTATATATATATATTGCCCATGTTACTTTTAGAAAATTAGTTGTTTAAATTAGAAAATATAAAATTATATTACCTATTTATAAATATGTTGCTCGTGTTACTTTTAGAAAATTAGTTGTTTAAGTTAGAAAAAAATAAAAAAGGTTATGTGTTTAGCTGAAAAGGGTAAATGGATATTTATTAATAATTATATATAACAATATTATCATTACATATTTATTTTCCATGTGTTATATTTATAAAATGAGTTGTTTTAGTTAGAAAATGTAGAAGAGATAATGTGTTTTTGCTGAAAAAGGTAATCAGTTATAAATATGTAATAATATTACCATATATATATATATATATATATATATATATATATATATATATATGTTACCTATTTTATTTTTAGAAGATTAGTTGTTTTGGTTAGAAAAATATATAAAATAGGTAATGTGTTTTAGCTGAAAAAATATAAAATTATATTATCTTTTTATATATATGTTGCTCGTGTTACTTTTAGAAAATTAGTTGTTTAAGTTAGAAAAAAATAAAAAAAGGTTATTTGTTTAGCTGAAAAAGGTAAGTGGTTATTTATTAATAATTATATATAACAATATTACCATTACATATTTATTTTCCATGTGTTATGTTTAGAAGATGAGTTGTTTTAGTTAGAAAATGTAGAACAGATAATGTGTTTTTGCTAAAAAAGGTAATCAGTTATAAATATGTAATAATATTACCATTTTATATATATGTTACCTATTTTATTTTTAGAAGATGCGTTGTTTTGGTTTTAAAAATATATAAAATAGGTAATGTGTTTTAGCTAAAAATAATAATTGGTTATAAATAAATTGATTATAGATAGGCCCGACTCAAATTATAAATAGGCCCGGCCCAAATACCGACCGACCGACTGATCAAAATTTTTAATGTTTCGTCTTTAATAATACTAGCTTAAAACCCGTGCGATGCACGGATTGTTAATTGTTATTTTATTATTATTTTTTAAATATTTTATTAATTGTAATTGTGCAAAAAATAAGTAAACATGTTAAAATAGCTAAACACTTTTAATTAATTAAAAACATTATAACAGATTTTAAAATAAATAAGTATGGGTTTGCCCGTTATATTTTTGGAAAAGGAGGGGTTTTAGTAAGAAAAAATAAAAAATGTAACATATATTTAGTTTAAAAAGGTAAATGCACTGAATATCCACTGAATGATCCCGTTTAGATGCATTGAAATTAGACTTGAAAATAGACTTACAGGTCTTGTATCATTGATCAAGGAACCATCAAACTCGATTGCATATTAAGATTGTAAACAAAGTCGAAGTTAATGAACTTTGGGAGGGAAATATATAAGATTGTAATCAAATTACAACTGCAGTCTCATCAGATCACCAAAAATATAAAGATATGGATTTAATGACTTTCCTGACAAAAAACTGTTTTAACGGATTCTTGAAAATTTTAGAAATTTCTATAATAGGTTTCAACCCTAGATTTTGCACTTCATTCTACAGGTACAATTCACATGTATAATAATGTATTAATGTTATTGTACTGCTGCTTTAATACAATACTAGCTTAAAACCGTGCATTTTTTTTATATATTTACTTTTCATGAATATGATTTTAAAATTTGAATAGTTGTTGAATTCGAGGTTGAATTGACGTAGGTGTTTGTGTTTGTTCGTGATTAGTTTGTATTTTAAGAGTTTTGTGTATCAATACTATTATATAATAGACGAAATATTAAAAGTTTGGTTGGTCGGTATGGTACGTTGTGATTTTACTTAATTGCCCTTAACTCTATTTCGTGTTTTTACTTAATTAATCTTACTTATTTATAGAAATATATTATTAAATAATAATATTATCTATTTATAACCAATTACCTTTTTTTCCCTAAAATACATTATTTTTTCTAACAAATTTCCCTACTTTTTCAAACATGTCAATTAACTTTTTAAACTAAAACATGTTAGTTTTTCTATTTTTCCTTACTAAAACCCCCATTTTCCAAAAATATCACGGACAACCCTTTAGTTATTTATTTTTAAACCTATAATATTATAATTAATTTTTAAAAGTTTACATATTTTAACATGTCTACTTATTTTTCTTAACAAATGCAATCACTAAGAATATTAAAATATAAATAATCAAATACCTATTTATAACCAATTACTCTAAAACACATTATAGATTTTTTTCTAACAAAATCCCTTCTTTTCTAAATATATCACGGGAAATTGTCTTTTTCTATTTTTCTCACTAAAATTCAATTTTTTTCCAAAAATATCATAGGAAACCCTTTACTTATTAATTTAAAACGAATTTAAATACTTTTAATTATTAAATTTTAAAACCCACATTTTCCAAAAATATCTCGGGCATTTACCTTTTTAAACTAAATATATGTTACATTTTTTATTTTATTTTACTAAAACCCCTCATTTTCCAAAAATATAACGGGCAAACTCTTACTTATTTATTTTAAAATCTATTTTAATGTTTTTAATTAATTAAAAGTATTTAGCTAATAATAAAATAACAATTAACAATCCGTGCATCGCACGGGTTTCAAGCTAGTAATAATATAATAAAGATGTGCTTAATAGTTTAGGTAGTTATTAATAATTATAATATTAAGTTTATTTTTTATTAATTATTTTATATGAATTGATAGTTATAGAAAAATTTTAACAAAACATAAAATTTATAAGTTTGATATAATAATATTACCGTTTTATATAGAAGTTACCCGTATTATATTTAGAAGATGATTTATTTTAGTTAAAAAATATAAAATAAGTAATGTGTTGAAAAAAGTAATTAATTATTTATTAATAATTATATAAAATTATATTATCTTTTAATATATATATATATATATATATATATATATTATGGATAAAAAAGTGTACTTGTAAATTAATTGTCAGGGTTTAAGAGAGTTTCGAGCTTTAATGGTTGTTCTTGTTGTCGGGGACTAACTCGGTCCTAACAAGATGCCTACGTATCTCTAGTGTTTAGAGAATCAAGCCAATAAAACGTAGTTCTTGGTGTTGCCCTCGGGGCTATGGCGGCAGGGGCACACCAAGGACGTAGTGACTTGTATGTCCTTATTCGAGGATGAAGTCTAAAACGTTGTAGATGACGTATGGAGCTGTGTCCAAAACGTAGTAGATGACGTATGAAGATGTGTCCAAAACGTAGTTCTGAGATGAGGGGTCAGACCCTTTATATAGGCGTTTAGAAGCCTAGTGGATAAGTATTGATTTCCTTGAAGGATAAATCTTATCTTTGACGGTGGATAAGTATTATCACTTTCTTGAAGGATAAATCTTATCCTTGACAGTGGATAAGTATTATCACTTTCATAAAGGATAAGTCTTATCCTTGACGGTGGATAAGAATTAATTCTAGTTCCTTCCTTGTAGGAGTTGTTTCCATATCATAACGGACTTGTATTGAAACAAGCCCAATTGTATTAGAACAAGCCTGTATTGGACGTCTCCTAATACAGGTTGTACTTCTAGCCCAAATATTAATTACGAAATTAATATTTAATTAGAGTTTCGGGCCTTATTAATGGGCATTATTTATGGACCATCTAGGTTTAATTAATGCAATATTAATTATGTCTTTAGGGTTATTTTTAACCCATATCATTTGCCCCCCAACTTCTATGATAATGCACTAGGATTTCATAGAAGTTATACCGGTCTTTTTCGAGACTTGGAGTCTTTTTATCCCTTACCTGGGACTTACTACCCTTTTTTGGGGATTATAATATACACTAGTGTTTCACGAGTATCGTCTTGGTGTAAAGTGTGGAGCGACCTACACATTTACGACGATTTTGCCTTATTCGAGGCTAGCTTGACATTTGCATAAGCCTTTTATGTCTTATACCGTCTTGTTTTGGCTTCAAGCCTTTCATTGAGCATATCGAATGATGGGGTTTGGACTGAATGTCTTAGGTTTTTGGGGTTTCAACCCTTCACCCTTACGAATTCTTACTGATTGTTGCACTCGTAGTGATTCATTATCAAGTCTATCATATCAAACTTCTCCTGCGCTTGAAATTTTTGCTAATTAACAATAGGCGTCTTTCGCTTTCTTTTGTATGTTTATTAGCAACATTCACCATTCGGGGTTCGTTGTATTCAACTCTATTTGTGTAGTTGACATGCATATTTTGTATGCTTTCCTTTGCATTCATTTGTAGTTTGTCTTGACAAAGCTTTGAGGATGTTTCTACCAATCAAAACGGGTTCAACCCTTCATCTTCTTTCTAGGAAGCTCGTGATGTCATCGAACCTTATTTTTACTTGTCCTACTAGCGGATCCTTTTAGGATGCACTAAACATAATAAACTTTTAAGTTTGAGGCATGCCAAGTCCTTGGCACCTCATGCCCTTCGAGGGTTTCTAGCTTATACGAGCCTCGTCCAAACACATTATTGACTTTGTAGGGCCCTTCCTAATTAAGGGCTAATTTTCCTTTGTGTCCAACCCCGGATGCTTTAATCTTTCTGAGAACCAAGTCTCCTTGACGAAAGAACCTTTCTTTAACACTTAGGTTATAGTAGAAAGATGCCCTTTTTTGATGTTCAACTACTTTAGCATTTGCCTCATCTCTAACTTAATCAATTAGATCTAAGGCCAGCCTCATGCCTTCTTCATTTGTCTCTGGCTCATAAGCTTCGATTCTTGGAGATGTGTGAGTAATCTCCACTGAACCACTGCCTCTGCCCCATATGCCAAGAGAAAGGGGGTTGCTCCAATGGTTACTTTACAAGTAGTACGATATGCCCATAGTATGGGGATCAATTCGTCTACCCAAGTGTTTCTAGAGCGTTCAACTCTTTTCTTCAGTCCATCTAGGATAATTCGATTGGCAACCTCAGCTTGCCCATTTACTTGAGGATGAGCAACAAAAGTAAAACGTAATTTGATATCATTCTCGTCACAATACTTCTTGAATTCATCGTTGTTAAACTGAGTTCCATTATCCGTGACCAAGATTCGTGGAATCTTGTATCTGCATATTACATTCTCCCAGAAGAAATGCATTACTTGCTTGGTGATTATCTTGGCTAAAGGTTTAGCCTCAATCCACTTGGTGAAGTAGTCGATTGCCACTATCAAGAACTTTCTTTGCGCACTTGCCATTGGAAATGGTCCAAGTATATCCATTCCCCACATGGCGAATGGGATAGGTGAGTTATGGATGTCATCATCTCTAGTGGTTGCCTAACCATCGGTGCATGCTTTTTGCACCGTTCACATTTCTTTACGTAGCTTTTAGCATCTGCAAGTAAGCTTGGCCAATAGAAACCTAGACGAGTGATTTTATGGGCAAGGGCTCTGCCCCCAAGTACTGCCCGCAAATTACTTCATGTACTTCCCTTAGGGCCAATTCTGCCTCTTGGGGTCTCAAGTATTTCAGATAAGGAACAATGAAAGACTTTTTGTATAGGATTCCCTCAATCAGGGCATACCTTAGTGCTCTCACATATAGCTTTCGTGCTTCTGAAGTGTCGTTGGGTAGCCACCCAGTTTCCAGATGAGCTATGATGGGATCCATCCAACAACTAGCAACATCAATAGGTGCTACCAACTTTTCATTGATGCTTGGGGTCTTCAAGACTTGGAAGTATACACTTCCAGCGTAGTTTTCAATTTCAGAAGAAGCAAACTTAGACAAGGCATCGACCTTCATGTTCTCTTCCCTTGGAATGTGTTCCACATAGCATTCATCAAACTGAGTCATGATGGCCTTGACAAGTTTTAAGTACTTGGCCATGACTTCATCTCTGGCCTCAAACTCCCCATTTACTTGGGAAACCACTAGCCTCGAATCTCCACATACTTTCAGAGTTTTAACTCTCAAGGCTCCAACCAGCCCTAAGCCACCTATTAGGGCTTCGTATTCAGCTTCATTGTTTGTCGTTGGGAAGTCGAGTTTTAGTGCGTACTCTATGAGAAATCCATCAGGACTTTGTAACACCAAACCTGCTCCACTTGATTTTGTTTTTGATGCCCCATCAAAATAGAGCACCCAACATTCTTTGAACACCATCTCTTCATCTTTCTTGTCTTCCTCTATCACTTCCTGCCCCCCGACTTCCTGGTTGTCAATAGTACATTCAACCATGAAGTCAGCGAGTGCTTGAGCTTTTATGGCCGTTCGAGGCTTGTACTTGATGTCAAATTCTCCCAATTCAATGGCCCATTTGATCAACATTCCACTAACTTGAGGGCTATGCAAGATGTTTCTTAGAGGCTGATTGGTCAATACCTCTATCTTGTGAGCCTGGAAGTATGGGCGTAGCTTTCTTGAGGCCATTATCAAGGCTAAGGCAAACTTCTCAATCGTAGAGTAGTTTATTTCTGCCCCATATAGGATCTTGCTCACGTAGTAGATGGGTTTCTGAACCTTCAATTCTTCTTTTACCAAAACGGCTCCAAGGGCTGTGTTAGAAACCGCCAAGTACAAATAGAGAATTTCCCCTGGCTTTGGCTTAGCCAACAGTGGTGCCTCAGCCATGTATTTCTTCAGGGCCTCAAAGGCTTCTTGGTTTTCAGTTGTCCACTCAAAAATTTTCACGTTCTTGAGTGCTTTGAAGAAAGGTAAGCACTTCTCTCCTGACTTGGAGATGAATCTTCCCAAAGCTGCCGTGGTGGTTCCATGTCTAGAATTGCTTTGATTTTGTCAGGATTAGCCTCGATTCCTCTCTTGGAAACCATCAGGCCTAAAAACTTTCCCGAGCCTACATCAAAGACACACTTAGCTGGATTCAACATCATCTTGTGGTGCCTCAGCAATTCAAACGCTTCCCGTAGATGGTTTATATGATCGGCCTTATCGAGACTTTTAACCAACATGCCATCCACATAGACCTCCATGGTTTTTCCAATCAGGTGTTCAAAAATTTTGTTCACCAATCTTTGGTATGTTGCCCCTGCATTCTTAAGTCCAAATGCCATGACTAGATAACAGAAAACACCAAAGTCAGTGATGAATGATACCTTGGAGATGTCATCTTTGTGCATTTTGATTTGGTTGTATCCGCTGAAGTCATCCATAAAACTTAGCATCTTGTGGCCAGCGGTGGCATCTATTAGGGCATCAATCCTTGGTAAGGGAAAAAAATCCTTAGGACATGCATCGTTCAAATCGGTGAAGTCTACACACATTCTCCATTTTCCATTGGCTTTTTTGACCATCACCGGGTTAGCCAACCATTCTGGGAATTGTATCTCTTCAATGAACCCGGCCTCCAGAAGCTTTTCTACTTCTTGTTTAATGGCCTCTTGCCTCTCTGGAGCAAAATTTCTCTTCTTTCATTTCACCGTCTTCCTTTCAGGATCCTTATTCAGTTTGTGGGTTATCAACTGAGGATCAATCCCTGGCATGTCAGCCGCTGTCCAAGCAAAAACGTCATTGTTCTCTTGAAGAAAAGATATGAGCTTGCTTTTCAATGGTTCAGGCAATAGTGCTCCAACATAAGTCACCTTCTCCGGTTCACCAGGGACTACGGGAATTGGGATTAAATCCTCAGCTGGTTTCCCTCTTCGGTCCTCATTATCACTAGTATCCATGTCTTCAATGGGAAGAACCTGCCCCCCGATTCCATCCAGCCTTAACGCGGCTACATAACAACTTCTAGCCATCTTTTGGTCTCCCCGTTCTTCACCAATTCCATTCCTCGTTGGGAACTTGATTTTCAGATGATAAGATGAGGCAACGGCCTTGAACGCATGAAGACCCGTCCTTCCCAGGATTGTATTGTAGGTCGAAGTTGCCTTTATAACTATGAAGTTCAACATCTGAGTAGACGTATTCGACCCTTGCCCCATTGTCATTGGGAGTTGGATAGTGCCTTCCACCTTCGACTCCACTCTATTGAACCCATATATGGGCATATTCGAGGGTGTCAACTGAGAGTCAGTATAGCCCATCTTGATAAAAGCATCATGGAACAAGATGTCCACTGAAGCTCCATTGTCGACCAAAACTCTCTTTGTTTCAGAATTCCCTATCACATGTACGATGACTAAGGGATCATCGTGGGGAAATTTCACTCCTTCCAAGTCAGAATCATCAAAACCTATTGATATTTCTGTTCGGGCACGTTTCGGTGCTTCTCCAACTACGGTCATTACCTCTCGGGCATAGGCTTTTCTTGAGTTTCGGGAGGACCCAACAGTAGTTGGTCCTCCGAATATCATGTTGATGACTGGCCCTCGGGGCTTAGGATTACGATCTTGATCGTTGTCCATTCTGTCGTAATCTTTTCTTTCATAGTTTCCTCTTTGACTCCCTTGATTTCCATCCTTAGTGAATTTATTGAGCTTTCCTCTCCGTATCAGAAACTCGATCTCATCTTTCAATTGTCTGCAATCATCTGTGTCGTGACCGACTTCCTTGTGGAACCGACAGAATTGGTTTTGATTCCGTTTAAACATATCAGTCCTTAGTGGCTTCGGCCATCGGAGATCCTCCTCCTTTGCTATTCCATTAGAATTTGGCTCCTGGGAGTGTTTAATCTTGCATACTTCGTAAACTTTGGCCCAAAATTGTTCCTCTTGGGCGGAGAATCAGAATCCTTTGACGTTCTGGGAAACTTTTCCTTGACGTCGTACTCCTGAGTTTCCTTTCTTTTCTTTGAATTTCCACTGCCACCAGCAGTGGGTTCATACTTTCTCATGATTTCTTCAGCCTTGATGTACTTTCCGGCTCTATCTTGGAGCTTCAGCATGCTCTCGGGTGGATGTTTTGCCAATGATCTTTTGAAGTGATCATCAGTGGTTCCTTCCTGCAGAGCTATCATAGCTACTTTGTCCTCTAAGTCCGGGACTTTCTGAGCCTCCCGGGTGAATCGGTTGATATAATCCCTTAAAGCTTCATTCTTTCCTTGCTGGATTCCCATGAGTGATGCAGAACTTTTCTCGTGCACCCTTCCACTAACAAATTGATTGATGAATGCTTTGCTTAATTCCTTGAAAGACCCAATGGAATTAGGAGGTAGACGGCTATACCAACGTTGGGCCATGCTTGCCAAGGTTTGTGGAAACGCCCTACACTTGACCGCATCATTGGTTGGCTGCAACAGCAATGCATTGGAGAAGGTTCTTACGTGATTTGCGGGATCTCCCGTTCCATCATAAGCTTTAATTGTTGGCATCTTGAATTTCCTGGATATGGTAGCTTTCATGATGTCTTGAGTAAACGGTGGTGTAGGATCATCAGGATCTCCTAGGGGCAATAAAACACTAGGATCACCCCTTGGGGCTTCAGCCCTCTTGGTTCTTCTTGGTGTTGGGTCCAGGTTGATTATCGGGACTCTTCCAGTTGCTTGGTTTTGTGCTTTCGCAACCTTCTGTTCTGCCAGTAATTTCTTGAGTCTTGCAGCCTCTGCCTCATGGGCCGCAATCTTTTCCTTAATAGTTTGAGGTTGTTCCCGATTTGTTTGGGAAGAATGCTTTCTCCTTGGGGTAACGTCCCTCTCTTCTCCAGATGTATAATTCTCGTCCTCAGTATAGGGACCCGAGTAGTCTTGAATCAAAGGGGTCCGTCGAGTTTGAGTTTGTTGATTTTGGGGTCCCAGACCTTGTATATAAGGGGGAACATATGCTTCATGATAAGTGGGGTTGAGACCACTAATGCCCATCGTGGGTCGACGAGGCATGCCATAGTTTGGCATCCCAAGAGTTTGAGTTGTGTATTGGGGAATATCTGTAGTATGAAGTTGAAGGCCACTTGGTGCATTCATGAGCAGTGGGGAGATTGGTTGCTGGAGAGTGGTCTCTTGTGGATTAGATCCATGAACGACCATTTGTAGGGGATTCGTCCCTTCAACCGAAATTGGGATTTCCGGTCCTTGAGTGTTGGTGGGGATATTCGCCCCTTGAGTGCCAGTAGTTGGCGGTGGTTGATTTCCGTGAGCATCAGCCTCAGAGGTGATAGGAAGCTCCTCAGAAGTTTGAGTATCGCGAGTTGTTCTTCGTGTATTTGCCATGGTTGATGCTGTCTTCCCACAGACGGCGCCAAATGTTATGGATTAAAAAGTGTACTTGTAAATTAATTGTTAGGGTTTAAGAGAGCTTCGAGCTTTAATGGTTGTTCTTGTTGTCGGGGACTAACTCGGTCCTAACAAGATGCCTACGTATCTCTAGTGTTTAGAGAATCAAGCCAATAAAACGTAGTTCTTGCTGTTGCCCTCGGGGCTATGGTGGCAGGGGCACACCAAGGACGTAGTGACTTGTATGTCTTTATTCGAGGATGAAGTCTAAAACGTTGTAGATGACGTATGGAGCTGTGTCCAAAACGTAGTAGATGACGTATGGAGCTGTGTCCAAAACGTAGTTCTGAGATGAGGGGTCAGACCCTTTATATAGGCGTTTAGAAGCCTAGTGGATAAGTATTGATTTCCTTGAAGGATAAATCTTATCCTTGACGGTGGATAAGTATTATCACTTTCTTGAAGGATAAATCTTATCCTTGACAGTGGATAAGTATTATCACTTTCTTAACGGATAAGTCTTATCCTTGACGGTGGATAAGGATTAATTCTAGTTCCTTCCTTGTAGGAGTTGTTTCCGTATCATAACGGACTTGTATTGAAACAAGCCCAATTGTATTAGAACAAGCCTGTATTGGACGTCTCCTAATACAAGTTGTACTTCTAGCCCAAATATTAATTACGAAATTAATATTTAATTAGAGTTTCGGGCCTTATTAATGGGCATTATTTATGGACCATCTAGGTTTAATTAATGCAATATTAATTATGTCTTTAGGGTTATTTTTAACCCATATCAATATATATATATGTGTGTGTGTGTGTGTTGCCGTATTATATTTAGAAGGTCAGTAGTTAGAAAATATAAAACAACTAAAGTGTTTTATTAATGATTATGTATAATATATTATCGTTCTATAT
Organism: Heracleum sosnowskyi; assembly: GCA_030848705.1. NCBI lineage: Eukaryota > Viridiplantae > Streptophyta > Magnoliopsida > Apiales > Apiaceae > Heracleum > Heracleum sosnowskyi. Next base: position 48,376,940 of record CM061243.1, on the reverse strand, counting down.
ATATGTGGTTCGTGTTATTTTTAGAAGATGAGTTATTTTAATTAGAAAATAAATAATGTGTTTAGCTGAAAAAGGCAATTGTTTATAAATATATAATAATATTACCATGTTGCATGTGTTATTTTTAGAAGATGAGTTGTTTTTTGTTAAAATATATAAAACAAGTAATGTGCTGAAAAAGACCGTTGGTTATTTATTAATAATTATACAAAATTATTTTACGTTTATATATATATATATATATATATGTTGCCCGTATTATTTTTAGAAAATGAGTTTTTTAAGTTAGAAAATATAAAATATGTACTTTACACGTGTTATAATTTCTAGAAGATGAGTCGTTTTATTTAGAAAATATAAAACATGTAATATGTTTTAGATGAAAAAGGTAATTAGATAGTTATTAGTAATTATTATATAAAATATTTAGAAGATGAGTTGTTTAAGTTAGAAAATATAAAATAGGTAATGTGAGTTGTTTTATTTAGAAAATATAAAATAGATAATATGTTTTAGCTGAAAAAGGTAATTAGATAGTTATTAGTAATTATAATATAAAATATTTAGAAGATAAGTTGTTTAAGTTAGAAAAATATAAAATCGGTAATGTGCCCGTGTTATTTTTAGAAGATGAGTTATTTTAGTTAGAAAATACAAAACTGATAATGTACTGAAAAAGGCAATTGGTTTTTTTTTAATAATTATATAAAATTACATTATGTTTCCATATATATGATGCCCGTATTATTTTTATAAGATGAGTCGTTTAAGTTAGAAAATATAAAATCAGTAATGTGCCCGTGTTATTTTTAGAAAATGAGTCATTTTATTTAGAAAATATAAACAAATAATATGTTTCAGCTGAAAAAGATAATTAGATAGTTATTAGTAATTATAATATAAAATATTATATATATCTATATATATATATAATAATAATTTTTAGTATTTTATCCGATGACTTATATTATATTGATTTGAAAGATCCAACGGTTGAGAATTGAGGGACCAAACTTTGGAGGACCAGACTACAAAAACTTTCAATGTTTCGTCTTTAATATAATGTTAATATTCTCCTAAATTTTTTGATTTATCTATATACCTACTAAAGAGCAAAGTAAATATATCATCTTGAGGGCGGTGAGGTGGTGATTCTCAAATCGCTTCGATCTATTTTTTTTAATTTTCTCAAATTTTTGAATTAAAAGAATCAAACATTAGAAAAAGTCTCATTTGCCTTTTAAATCCTTTCTAATGGAGGAAACTAAATATACAATTTTAATATTCTTGTTTTTAATATCTTTACTAATAGAGGAAAGTAAATATTAGAAAAAAAAACTTCATTTGCCTTTTAAATCCTTGCTAATGGAGGAAACTAAATATATACAATTTTAATATTATTGTCTTTAAAATTTTTACTAATGAAGGAAAGTAAATAAAATATTTAAATATAATACTAATTTTTTGGTTAGAAAATATCTCAACTGCATTGTTAAATCTTTCTTAATAGAGGAAATTAAATATACAATTTTAATATTCTTACCTTTAAAATTCTGACCAGACTACTAAAACTTTCAGGACCAGACTACAAAACTTTCAATATTTCGTCTTTAATATAATAACTAGCCCATAACCCGTGCCTTGCACGGGCCTTAAAAAATAATAAATTAAAAAAAATTAATGCAAACGAAAAATATTAAAGAAAAAAATATAAATTAAAATGATAAATTATAAAATGAGAAACTTAAATATTAATTGGAACATAGAAATAAAAAAAAACTATAGATGGGGCTGAGAAAGATAAATGGGCTATTATTAATATTTTTTTATTATTTATTAAAATAATATTAATAATAAGGACAAATAGAAAAGCTAACATGTTTTAATTAAAAAAGTAAATGCCCGTGATATTTTTAGAAGTGTTTTAATTATATTAATTATATTTATTGAAAAAATACGTTGACATGTTAAAATATGTAAGTTTTTTTAATAAGGACAAATAGAAAATCTAACATGTTTTAATTAAAAAAATAATTGTCCGTTATATTTTTAGATGTGTTTTAATTATATTAATTGTATTTGTTAAAACAAATACGTTGACATGTTAAAATATGTAAGTTTTTTGAAATAATTAAAAGTATTAAAATATGTTCTAAAATAAATAAGTAAGGGCTGCACTTGATATTTTTGAAAAATAGAGATTTTAGTGATAACAAATATAAAAGGTAATATATATTAATTTAAAGGTAATTGCCCGTGATATGTTTGGAAAAAAGAGTAGATTTTGTCAGAAAAAAATGTTTTAGTTATAAAAGGCAATTAGGTAGTCACTATTTTTATATTATTTTATTATTTATTAAATAGAGTATTAAAATATGTTTTAAAATAAATAAGTAAGGGTTGCACCTGATATTTTTGAAAAAGAGAGATTTTAGTGATAACAAATATAAAAGGTAATATATTTTAATTTAAAGATAATTTGCCCGGTAATATGTTTTAATTTAAAGGTAATTGTCCGTGATATTTTTGGAAAATGAGTAGATTTTGTTAGAAAAAAATGTTTTAATTATAAAAGGCAATCATCTAGTTAATATTTTATATTATTTTATTATTTATTAAATAGAATAAAGGATCGAAAACCGGAAACCGAAAACCAAAACTTTCAATGTTTCGGCTTTAATAATATAGTATAGATAGATCGATCGATTTATAATATTAGTATTTTATGCTACTAAATGGAATAGCCCGTGATATTTTTGAGGTTTTATTTAGAAGAAATATTAGTTAGAAAATATAAAAAAGAATATACGTTTTGGGAAAAAAAACTAATCGGTTAGTCATTAATAATTATAATATTATTATTTTATTTTATTAAATAGAACTGTTCATGATATTTTTGGAAAATGAGAGGTTTTATTTAGGAAAAATAGAAAAGTAAAAATTTTAGTTATAAAATATAAAAAAGAATATACACTTTGGCTAAAAATGGTAATGGGTTAATTATTAGCAATTATGACCTTATTATGTTATTTTATTAAATGAAACTATCTGCGCTATTTTTGAAAAATGAGATTAGTTAGGAAAAATAGAAAAGATATTCTATATAATAATTTTAATATTTTATCTAACGGTTCTCATCGATTTGATCAGAAATATCTAACGACTATAAATGGAGTGACCAGACTACAAAAACTTTGAGGACCAGACTACAAAACTTTTAATGTTTTGTCTTTAGTATAATAGTATATAGATATTAAAGACGAAACATTGAATGTTTGGTTTGTAGTTTGTAGTCGGTCACTCAATCCCCAACCATTAGATCTTTTCAATCAAATCAATGAGAACCGTTGAATATAAAATACTAAAAATTATAATATAGAATATCTTTTATATTTTTCCTAACTACAATCTCTCATGTTCCAAAAATATCACAGGTAGTTCCATTAAATAAAATAAAATAATATTCTTGCCTTTAAAATTTTTACTAATGAAGGAAAGTAAATAAACAATTTAAATATAATACTAATTTTTTGGTTAGAAAATATCTCAACTGCATTGTTAAATCTTTATTAATAGCGGAGGGGTTTTAGTAAGTCAAAATAGAAAAGCTAACATATTTTAGTTAAAAAGGGTAATTATCCGTGATATTTTTGGAAAATGAGGTGATTTTTCTTTTTTAAAATTAAAAGCACTAAAATAGGTTTTAATTAACGGTTTACCCGTGATATTTTTGGAAAATGAGGGGTTTTAGTTAGTAAAAATAGAAAATGTAACATGTTTTAGTTAAAAAAGTGTAATTACCCATGATATTTTTGGAAGAGGAGGTGATTTTGTTAGAAATAAATAGAAAAGGTAATTGGTTATAACTTATAAATATGTCTTATTATTTAATAATAATTTTTTATAGATAAGTAAGGGTAATTAAGTAAAATCGCGAAGTACCAAAAAACAAAAAACAGGTACTGTACCCGGCCAAACTTTTAATGTTTTATTTTTAATAATATAGTATAGATTGATAAGGATATAATTACATTCAAAATTATCGTTAATGAATATGAAATTCTCAAATTTTAATAATATTTTGATATTATCCTTTAACGTTTGTTATATGTAAAATAATATAATACAATTTGTATGAATCAAAGTGTTATGTCCCTTCAAAAAAAAGTGTTTTCATGTGTACAGTAAAATTTGCAACATAAATTAATGTACAGGATTTCTCATATGTCTCTTATAACTTATAGTCTACGTGTATTATTGTTATTCATAGTATACATGAGCATTACGTTAATAATTTTATAATATTGTAACTAATAGGAATCGATATCTCGATCTTTGGTTTAATAGTTATTATCTAACTAGAACTGTCAATAAATTGTAGTTAAAAAAGAATTACGAATTTTGACATATTTCTTTCTATATAATATAGAAAAATCAATTAGTTTGATATAAATTATCAAAATATACTTTTTAGTATTTTAGTGTAATCCTACTATTAATAAAATATACGTTTTAATATTAGATCTAACGGTTCTCGTCTATCTATTTAAGATCTAACGGTCCTTATTATTTTGGTCGTACATAGAGAATTATATTCAATATAAAGAACCCAAATATATTTGATTTCAATCTCCCTTACGCTTATTATATATAAGGATTTAATATTATGTTATATGATGGTCTTATGTTTAACATATGTATATAAACCTAATATAAATGAGTTTTAATGCTCTCTTGGAAAAATACAAGTAATTTCCCGAAATAAATTAAATTCTGAATGTAAAATTCAAAGTCCGTCTTTCAGGCCTGTTTCTGGGCTTCTCCAGTTAGAATATTGATGTTGGACCACTTTAGAAGTGTATAAAATTCTGTAGATGTTGGACCACTTTAGAATATTTCTGGGCTTCTCCAGATCGATCCACAGAGACTATGAATTTTCAAAACCCTAACAATTAACTAAGGCGAACTAGACAATAAGATTTGAGATGAGATTTGTTTAACCTAATTAACAATTAAAATCAGATATGGAAAACCTAGGTCCGAATCCATTAATCAATCATAATTAATATCAACTCGCCCTAAAATCAATTCTCTTTCCTTCACAAATAAGATATATCAATTAACGAGACAAGCATATACTATGAAACTTGTTATCTAACAATAACCTATCAAAACTTCATGGAGCAAGCATAGGCTATGAAAAATAAATCCGGTAACAATAATATATCAAAATCACTTTGTCAATTCAACAATTAAGCACTAAGAAAAATCATGAGAACCAATTAATAGGAACGCGAAGATATCAAAAATAATTAAATTAACTTCATCTTCTTCCTAGAGCAAGAGAATTAGTCAGACATGATTAACGAAGAAACAAAACAATTAAATATAAAGAATGCAAGGAAAAGTGTTTGAATAGAATAATGAACTTGTATTGAAAGACAATAATAAATCTATCATACTCCTAATTATCAGATCTACTCTAAATTCTAGGTGTCTCAACTACAAGAGATGAGATATATATATAGGAAAAATAATGGGTTTGGGCTCTTTGACTACAAATAGGATTCTAAAAATATTTCCTCAATTCCTTTTTCTTCTTCGATAAGTTTTCCAATTTTTCTCCAATTTCCTTTTGACTTCAAGTATTTCCATCTCCTAGTCTTTTTCACCTTTTTCTGCTTGAAATATGATTTTATTTATTTTCCTACAAAACAAAAGAAAACAATTTATTAAATAATAAAATTACGAAAACAGACATAAAATAGGTATTAAAAATGTATGGAATATTTTTATTAAGAGTAAGGATATGTATATCAATGGTGTTATATACTCCCTCTGTCCCTCTCATTTCTTTACATTTTTTTTACATTGCTTGACATGCATTTTAAGGCTCCTATAAGGTATAATTCTACAACTTATTTTCAAAATTTTCTTTTTCTAAATAAAAATTTAAACATTATACTTTTATTCAGAAGAAAAAAATATTTAAAATAATTTATGGAAATATATTTTATAGGAGCATTAAAATGCGTGCCGAGCCTCCATCGCTCAATGTAAAGAACTCAGGGGACATAGGAAGTATATATCTTATTAGATAAAATTATATATAAGAGTTCATTAGAGCATCTCCAAGGGTATAAAACCCTTAGCTAATAATGTATGTGATATTTAGGCGTAACTCTTTAGACAATATGTAAAAATGTGAGCACTCCAACCATATACCCTTTAGCAAAAAAAAAACAGACAATCATATTTGTTTGGCTATTTTTTGTTGAACGATCAAATCCATTGTGTATAATTTTAGTTAACAAAAATTTAGATAACACCATCGGAGTACATGTCTTTACCTTTAACAAAAAAAATTACGTAATTATTATAGCCAACCGAGATTATCAACAATTTTAGCTATTACCTTTGGAGATGCTCATCTCCAATGGTGTTGGCTAAAACAATTGGCTAAAATGATATAAAATAGTGATTATGAAAAATTTGTTGAATCTATAAGGTGTTTTACTTTAATGGAGCTGGGTATAATGATTTGTTATATTTTAAAAATGTATATTAAAGTTTATTAAATATAGTTGTATAATCAATACTATTATATAATAGACGAAACATTAAAAGTTTGGTTGGTCAGTATGGTACGTTGTGATTTTACTTAATTTCCCTTAACTGTACTTCGTGTTTTTACTTAATTAACCTTACTTATTTATAGAAATATATTATTAAATAATAATATTACCTATTTATAATCAATTACCTTTTTCACCTAAAATACATTATTTTTTCTAACAAATTCCCCTACTTTTTCAAATATATCACGGGCAATTACCTTTTTTAACTAAAACATGTTTGTTTTTCTATTTTTCTTTACTAAAACCCCTCCTTTTCCAAAAATATCATGGACAAACCTTTAGTTATATATTTTTAAACCTATTTTAATATTATAATTATTTTTTAAAAGTTTACCTATTTTAACATGTCTACTTATTTTTCTTAACAAATGCAATTACTAAAAATATTAAAATATAAATAATCAAATACCTATTTATAACCAATTATCTTTTCAGCTAAAACACATTATATATTGTTTCTAACAAAGTCCATCTTTTTCTAAATATATCACGGGAAATTGCCTTTTACAATTTATTTTTTTCTATTTTTCTCACTAAAATCCATTCTTTTTCCAAAAATATCACAGGAAACCCTTTACTTATTTATTTTAAAACGTATTTAAATACTTTTAATTATTAAATTTTAAAACCTCATTTTCCAAAAATATCACGGGCATTTACCTTTTTAAACTAAATATATGTTACATTTTTTATTTTTTCTTACTAAAATCCCTCATTTTCCAAAAATATAACGGGCAAACCCATACTTATTTATTTTAAAATCTGTTTTAATGTTTTTAATTAATTAAAAGTGTTTAGCTACTTTAACATGCATACTTATTTTTTGCACAACTACAATTAATAAAATATTAAAAAAATAACAATAAAATAACAATTAACAATCCGTGCATCGCACGGGTTTTAAGCTAGTATAGTTGTATAATTAGAGTGATCAATTTTTTTATATATTATTTAAGAATTAACACATAAATATTACATAGATTATTTAATCAAGAATTTTATATCCTCGGAGCATGATTTAACTCATATTTGTTTCACGCACATGTTTGACAAAATGTAACAACCTCCTCCAAGGAAACCTCGTTGGTGGAAAATAACTAGTAAAATTTGGCCAATCGACTCTTGCAATTTGCAGTAAAAAATATTAAGCAGACACGTAATTGTCAGGTCAATCTACGCTATTATATAAATATAATTAACTGTCATTTTGTAGCGAGATGTTCAATTCAGGAATTGCTTTTATATAATTGTGGTAATTTTCTTGCTAACGTCTGAGGTTGAACATTGTTTATTTAAATCATTGTTTCCCATCTTTCATTTTTAATGCATGCGATAATGAAGGTAAACAAGCCAAGAACGGGTAATTATCTAATTAATTTGGTAGAGTCAAGAGCCTAATTACGTCAACGTCAAGAAAATGGTATTCAACGAATGCAGAATTGCAGATCTACATCTGATCGAGAATTCTAGGGAAGAAGTTTTAACTTGCGTGAAGAAAAACCTACAAAAAATCTTGTTTAATTTGACAATGTATTTGTTTGACTGTATTTGCATTAGTATTAAAAATCCATATAATAAAATAGAAGATAAGAAAAGGGGTTTCTCACTATCCGCTGACAAGATAAAAATTGGACCAAGTGCAATGATAGGTTTTTATATTTCATACAATTGTTTATGTTTTTTGAAATATATTTTGTGTGTTATGAAATAAATTGTATGACTCTTAGAGTTTCTAACTTATTGGCTTTTCACCTATCTTGTAATTAGTACAACTCTTGGCTTTTCACTTCTCTTGTAACCTATGTATAGGAAACCTATATAAAGACTTGTATGCACATTGTCTTAGTATATGAATAAGATGATGATCTTCCATTTTCTCTCTAATTCTCTCTAGTTCTCCTATATATATATTATATACTTATAACACGTTATCAGCACGAGTAGCTCTTGAGCTCCGTCATTACGATGGTGGACTTTATATCGATGAAGTTGATTAACTTTTACACACATGAAAGATTGTTTTGGTATCCTAGTGGAACTTTAGCTCCAAGCTGTATTAGCTAGAGGAAGTGGTTGATTGTTTAAGATGCGTTAAGAGATACAAGTTGTTCTTATGATCATCGACTAAAGGTTCTTTCTTACTCATTTCAAATTTTAAAGTGAGAAATCCAAAGAGGATTAGCCAATACTTATTTTAAGATTAAAAGGTACGCATCCCCTTTATCGTTCTCTTCTTTTTCATTGCATTGTTTAAAATGTGTGTTTGTATGAGTTATGCTAATTTACATTTTCCATAAAAATCATATTACATCGGAATCTATATATTTTAGGTATTTCGGAAAAATTCGTAGCTAATTCATTATTTCTCGAAATGTTATGATTTTGGACTCGTTGGAAAGATATTTCGATTATCTGCAACTTTCGTTCTTTGTGTTTTTCATAATTCTGTTTGTATACATGTTCAAATCTGCCCTTTTTGTAATGTGGTGGATTAATTTGACTTGATGTGTTGTAGCTTTGAATATTCGTAGTAAATCAAGATTTTATCCAATAATTACGAGTAATATCATTCTGGAAAGCTTGTTTCGATCTCTGCGTTTTTTTTGTTCATATTCCATTGTCAAATTATGTGATTTCAGTATCTTAAACATCAAATTATCGTTGTGACCAGAGACTGATTCTGTTCTGGCAGTCCGTATTTTAATTATTTCTGAATTCGTTACATCTTTGTTTGTGACATGCTTTACCATTTTGGAAAGGTCTCGGAATTTTCTACAAGTTTCGTCTTTTTCACTTTTTGATTTGAGTTCATCTTAATAGTGTAAATTGGCTTTCTTTCGGACTAGTCAGTTCTGATTTTTATCTTCGATGGTTTATTTTGTTTGATATTTGGTTTTGTGACATTGGATCAATATGTTTTCAAATATAATCATTTAATTATTAAAAATCGTCTATCTTCATGACGGTCAAACCTGATTTTTTTCACGTACATAGTATTATTTTTGGAGTAAGAAATTGTATAGAGTTTTAATCTTCTCCGTATATGCAATTATATTGATATGTAAGTAGTGTTAATATTTTCACGTTTATGTGTATTTTTAACATGATTATTAAATTATTTTGATGTGCACTTCTATTTGTGTATATCTTATTATGCATTTGTAGAACTCACACAAAATATTATAGCTATTGCGATATAATTGCAGTGATAATATATTTAGTGATGTTATTCTACATTGATGTAAAGAAAATTGATGGTTATGATTTAAAACTGTGCAAAAAAAAAGGGGGGATATTGAGAACTGAATAAGTATATAAAAAAAAAAAAAAAAACTACTAGATGTCCAAAATCCTGCTAGTTTCTCTAAAATCCTACTAGTTGTCCAAAAACCTGCTAGTTCTTCTAAAATCCTACTAGTTGTCCAAAAACCTGCTAGTTCTTCTAAAATCCTACTAATTGTCCAAAAACCTGCTAGTTCTTCCAAAAACCCACTAGTTTATAAATATTTTTTTTGTGAAGTCTTACTTGTGATATATATAATACATGGAAGTGTTGTGTTATCCTTATATGATTTATAAAATTGATTTTAATTGATATTACATGATAAATTATTCAAAACTTGAGTTCAATGCTCTTTTAGAATTACTTGATATTGATGGCAACCAGAAGTTGCGTAAATTACAATCAGAAGTTGTGTGCTAAATAATGACCGGAAGTTTTGCAAATGTGAACAAAATTTTCTATATGACACATTTTTTTTATGTTTTTGGTCCTATAGAATCCATGAAGAATTGTTTTTTTAATAGGATATTTGTCATAAATACAACATTGAGAAAATATTTCATAAGGATGATAAAATTTTCTGAATTTTAATTTGACAATATTCCTGAAAGATAAATCTATATAAATGTCAGTGAAATTATGATTTATAAGTTGATATCTTGATCCTTGTGGTTGATTATTACAAAAATTTATAATACATCTACTATACATCATATATGAGTCATCCAAAGGGGTAGTATTGTATATATTGGATGTCTCATTATATTTTTCTAAATAGAAGGCTCCAGAAGAGCATGTATTTAATCATAGCATTACAAGAAAAAAAAGGGGGAACTCTAATATTATTGATGTGATTGTACTCTCCCAAGTGATAGAAAAATTTTAGTTGATGATTAATCGACCACATGGAGATACTAGAATGAAAAAATATGTCTTCGAGTCTTGAGTTAACTCAAGGTACTAAAATTAGTTCGGAGAAATGTTTTGAAATCATCCACTAATTTTATAACGCACAAAGTTTTACGAAAATATCTTATAGTAAACGAGAAGTTTGCTGAAAATTTATAGTTACGGGCTAAGTCATTCCGATTTTATGCGAATGATAATTGAAATTTTATATGGACGTTCGTTGAAAAACCGGTAAATTCTCCTCAGGTATATTTGTTGATAAGGAAAATTGATCACTAACAAAAATAGATTATGAATCTATCATCTTTCGGAATAAATTATAAAACTTCAAATGTGAACCATTAAGATATTATATGATTGATACATGAACTATATGGTTACATGCATAGTTGTTATATACTCACAACCAGAAGCTTGTGAGTTTGATTGTTTAGTTAATCATATTATCAAGCATATGCATTTATATGATGTTGGTGAGTCTACTACCCAAATGTTCAATGAGAATTATTGTACAATGAAAATTTTCGGATATCTTGTGACATTTATTGATGCACATCTAGCCATCCAGTTATCATAATGTCTCCCTATTATAAATTAAATTTGGCCAGCTATAATTGTTCCACCACAACAATAAGATAGAGTTAGATATACATTATAAATAAGTGGTTATCAATCATTATATATTTGGAGCCATTTATATGTATTTGGCTATGACTCAATTTATTGAGTCTGTTTTCTCAAAATTAGGGGGGAGAAAATGAATAGATGGTGATATTCAGTATGAATGAATTATCATTGCCTCGTGTTGATCCTCATAGTAAAGAATCTGAACTAGAAGTTCAGAAGATAATTCATTCATATGTTTCAATTATTGTCAGACATATATGCTGACCTGAAAGAGTGGCTATATCACATATACCATCTACAAATGCTCCAAATAAATATGTCATGGAAGGACAACCTCAAGATGCTATGTGTCTAAAGAATGCCTGAAGCGTGATAGACTAGTAGGTTCCATAACAAAATTATCCTTAAAGGTGAAAAGGAGCATCAATTGATGATGGCTAAATCGAGGAGTCGGTAACTTTTGAATGATCTCCAGAAGAGATTGTAGACATGACAAAAGAAAGAAAAATGAAGGTACCTGAAAATGATGAGATCTCAATATATTATGTCATGTCTAGAATAAAATGGAACCATTTACTCAAATCAATGTCGATGATACATCATATGAAAATTTAACACTTGATGTTATGGATTATAATGAGGATCAGAAAATAAATTGGCCAAAGATATAAGTAAATGATTGAGGCAAAATCTCTTATAAAGAGATAAATTATTTGAACTTGCAGTTCGCACACCAGATGTTGTGAAGGAAGCGCGCTATAAAAATCATTATCTCTTTAAAAGGAGAAATATTTAGAACTTCAATTCACACATGTATAAAAAGTCAGTGGGGGTATGAATGAATATTTATGTGAAAGTGAAATCTACGAAATATAAAGATCACATAGTTATATAATGACCTTATATTGGTTATGAAGAGAAATAATATCTTGTGGTGGACATGATTTCATAATTACCAAATAGTTTGGCAATATACGAATGATTTGATTTTAATTTTATATGACCCACTTGACAACATTTAAATTCAATTCCATAAGGATTAAAACTGCTAGAAGCAGAAAATTAAGTTCTCGAGAACTAACCCTATCGAGTTGTAAAGTGTTCTGGACCAGTAGTCCAACATAAAATTATTGCGGAAATACTTCTTGTCATTTTTATAAAATTATACTTTGGCATATTCCTTAACTCATGGAGTACACATAAGGGTATGTACGGGTACAAGAAGATATACGTGAAATGTGATGATTGTTTAATCTTCTACTATTTTTTGAAGATAATATGATTTATGATATGTGATAACTCATATAAATCTCTGGCCAGAGTGGATGAAAATTAGAATGTGTTTCTAATTGACATTCGAATGAGTTTCACCTTATAATCATAATATATTAGAATTATTGAGTTTGTTTTGTAAAGCTGTGAATTTTATTATTATTTTACAGTTTCCCCGAAACCATGCAAATTTTGAAAGGGAAAACTACTTTTGAGCGGAGACGAATATAATTTTTATGAGAATGCTTAGAACTTGCGACTTATGAAAGTCGATTGGATAAAGATCCCAGAAGGATTATAAATACATGATTATGTTTAATATATATGCAAGAGATGCTAATACATTCTGAAATACAACTTCTTCCCTGAAGGAAGATGATAGTCACCGCTCTTCACACTTAAAAAGACAATTCTTGGTCCTGAAGTACCACATATCATATTGCATAAGATATTGATTTATCTTGTTAATTATATATGTCCCGTTATTAATAATTAATAAATTCATTAACGGAGTTTAAAGCAAGTCGAATATGAAGACATGAGAATCTTGATGAGAAATTTTTATTTGATCTCCACTAACCTATTCGACAAAGGTTTATATTGATTTTTTAGGTGCAAAGTGTTTACATGATTATCATATTTTGCGTCTCAGAATTGAATATGTATTCACATATGGCGGAGATGTTATTATTTTGGTATGCTATGAAATTAACAATTGTAGGCACTTCTTATGATTGTATCGTGATTCTGGCAACCCATGAGGATGGTCATTTATGTATATGGTTAAGATTTGAGATCCGACATTAAAGATGATAGGACGAAGCACATTGATCCAAAGTTTTTCTTCACTCATGAGCTTCATCAAAGGGGAGAAATTGATGTCTGTCAGATTCGCTCACGTGAGAATCCAACAGATTTGTTCATAAAAGCACTTCCTACATCATCCTTCAGGAAATTGGTAAATAAGATTGGAATGCGTAAGCTTCGAGATATATTGAAATGAGGGGGAGATATGATACTTCTTTTACATTACATTATGTATAACACATGTACTCTTTGGGTTTTTCCCACGTGGTTTTTCCTAGTAAGGTTTTAATGAGGCATGATGTTTGTGCGAGTCATCCAAGGGGGAGTGTTATGAAATAAATTGTATGACTCTTAGAGTTTCTAACTCCATTGGCTTTTCACCTATCTTGTAATTAGTACAACTCTTGGCTTTTCACTTCTCTTGTAACCTATGTATAGGAAGCCTATATAAAGACTTGTATGCACATTGTCTTAGTATATGAATAAGATGATGATCTTCCATTTTCTCTCTAATTCTCTCTAGTTCTCCTATATATATATTATATACTTATAACATTGTGAGACTTTTCTCTTTTTTATTTTTTGAAGGGTACTATTTTATGAGACTCTATATGGGCTTAATACTAACTTTGTTGTCGGGTCTGTGTTGTTTGGTTGGGTTATCTTCTCTATGGGTTGGATCCTTTTTTGGGGTTTGTGGGCTAGATGCTTTGAGGAGCCAATGGACTTGGTAGTTTTTATCTGTTTTTGTGGTGGGCTGTTTAAACTAGTGCATTTTATCTGATATCTATCTTGTTCTTAATGGGCTTAATGAGATGTTTATTTTGTGAATGAACATCACAAAAATCAAAGTTTTTTTTTTGAACTACACAAAAATCAAAGTTAATTACCATAAAATTATTTTATTTTTTAATTTTGACAAAATTTATTAGTATTACAATTTTCTACATTTTATCATAAAAAAGAAAAAAAACAAAGAAAAAGAGTCATTTGACAAAGGGTGAAAGACAACTATATTTTTCTTCTTGTGCTCCTCTTGTTATGGGTGAGCAAAAAATCGAATTAAAACCGAAACCGATAAAAACCGAAACCAAGTTGAAACCGAACCGAAACCGAAAATTAAAAAATCGAACCGTTCCTGAGGTTTCGGTTTTAGATCCAAACCTAACCGAAAAAAACCGAACCGATCCGATTAATAAAAAAAAATAAATAAATAAATTATATATATTTCTAAATTAATAAATACATATATTTTATAAATATAATTAGTCAAAATAAGAATCAGCAGTTGGGCTTTTGGGCTACTAGTGTTTCGGGCTTTACTATTTGCAATGACCTACTAATGCATAATAACTAGCATCAGAAAGATTCAAAGTTCCAACATCATCCAGAAATAAAGATGATCTCCCTGGTGATTTTTTTTTTTAAAGCTAGTACTTGGCAATCAAAATGTTAATCTAGGTAATATACGCTAGTGTAACTCCAATGAAAACAATATGACAGTACGAGACATAATACTTTGCAATTCATGAATACATGACAAAGATAGTCAATGGACATATGCATGACAAAGTTCAAATAAAGTTCTGAATAATACAACACCAGTTCGAATTGTACACTGAAACACAACCAATTTACCAGCATGCATGTCAGTACTTTATTTAGAAGTTAGTTACTTATGCTCATTGATTACAATTACTTGTTTCTTTTTAAATTGGTAGTAAGTCATGTTACATTGTTACTAAGGTTTTGTCTTTGCCGTTTATGTGGTCAGGGGTGAATTCAGAAGCCTTTTGTAAACAAACAGATGCTATCTTGCAGAAGAGTTCACCGTCATAAATAATGTGTCAACAATTATTAGTGGACAGATCTTGAAAGTTGTTGGACAAATCCCAAGTCATCTTGCTGCTTTGGACATGCTCTGATGCTTCCTGGAGTTCATGTTAATTTATTTAAAAACTTTGTATTACTATTTCGGAAGAACAAATGACTTTTGTATGCTTAAAAATTCTAGTAATCAAATTTATTTTGTTATTTTTCTTAAAGGCGGTTTTGTAACCGAAACCGAACCGATTAAAACCGATCCGATGATTTTGAAACCGAAACCGAACCGTCGGTTTCGGTTGCGGTTGCGGTTTTTAGTTTTCAAAATCCAAGACTTGCGGTTTCAGTTTCGGTTTTAGACAAAAATCGTCCCGAACCGAACCGTGCTCTACCCTACCTCTTGTTGTCTAAGGTCTCTTCTAATTGTTGTAAGTCATATTAATTTAAGCCTCCAACACTACATCCAACGGTTCTCCTTTTATCTATATTTCAATCTAACAGTTGTTATTTAAAGTACCAACGACCAACCAAATAGAGACTAATTTGCTTATAATAATATAGTATAGATAGTCCTAAGGGTTGTAAGACCAAAGGTCAAACGTGGGGATTACCCACACAATTGTCGCATTCAAAACTCTTGACTAATGAGAATCAACACTCCTAACCCATACTAAAATAACCAATCAACACATCTCAACGAAAACATTTTGACTATATAATTAACGATACTTGTCTCATAAAGTTACTACAGAAAATTAATCACACATCATGCATTTTCAGATAAGCAAATTGGTCAATAAACATGCTGTCTAAGAATATGTAGCCTATATGGGACAGTAACTTTTTCTGTGCATTCATCCAATTGCTTAGTAAAAATGTCTGCAAGTTGCTTGTCTGTTGGAATGTAGAACAACTTCACAGTCCCTTTTTCAACATGCTCCCTAATGAAATGATGTCTTATGTCAATGTGCTTTGTTCTGGAGTGTTGAACAGGATTGTCTGAGATGACTATGACACTAGTGTTGTCACAGTAGATAGGAATATTATTCAACACCAAGCCATAATCTAGAAATTGGTTCTTCATCCATAGAATTTGAGCACAGCAACTTCCAGCTGCAATGTATTCAGCCTCAGTAGTTGAACTTGATACAGAGTGCTGCTTTTTGCTGAACCATGAAACTAATCTTCCACCTAAGAACTAATCTCTCACACAACTTTTCATTGGTAGAGCCAAAGATAATGTCATCAAAATAGATTTGGACAAGTATGATATCTTTTTCATGGTGTTTGTAGAACAAGGTCTTGTCTACAACACCTCTTGTGAATTGATTCTCCAACAGGAAAATGGAGAGAGTATCATACCAAGCTCTAGGGGCTTGCTTCAGTCCATAAGGAGCCTTGAAGGGTTTGTATACAAAATCAAACAATTTTGCATCCTCAAAACCAGGAGGTTGTTCCACATATACTTCTTCTTCAAGTTCTCCATTAAGAAAAACACTTTTGACATCCATCTAAAATACCTTGAAGTTTCAGTGTGCTGCATAGGCTAGAAAAATCCTTATAGGCTCAAGTCTAGCTACAGGTGCAAAGGTCTCATCATAATCAATGTCTTCCTGTTGACAGTAACCTTTTGCTACTAGTCTTGCCTTGTTCCTTGTCACAATTCCACCTTCATCCAATTTGTTTCTGAAAACCCATTTAGTTCCAATGACTGTTTTTCCTTTTGGCCTTGGAACCAACTTCCACACTTTGTTCCTCTCAAACTGATTTAGTTCATCTTGCATAGCAATTACCCAATCTGGATCTAACAATGCCTCATCAATTGATTTAGGCTCAACTTGAGACAGAAAATAGGAGTAAGGACATTCATTTATAGAACTTCTCCTTGTTCTCACTCAAGTGGATGGATCTCCAATGATAAGATCATTTGTGTGATCTTCGTTCCATTTTGTATTCCTTGGCAGATTCCTTGCTAGAGGACTTTGATATGTTGCAGGTTGAGGAGTTGATTTTTCTTCAAAGATGTTGTCATTCATATGTTCATTGTTTGTCTCATGATCAATATCCATTGAAAAACTTCTGGAGTTATCTTGATATTGAGTAGGATATTGTTCATGTTCTGTGACAGCATCTTTCCTTGGATCCAAATCATGAGTGCAGCTAGGTTCTTCATCAACAAATTCTGGTTCTTCTAAGAAGTCTTGATTTTCAAATCTTAATGGTTCCATGTCACCATATTCTTCTAGACTAGGGATTTTGGTTTCATCAAAAGAAACATTCACACTTTTTTCAATAATCTTGTGCTCAATTATGTAGACTCTATAGGCAATCTTCTCAAGACCATAGCCTACAAAAATGCTTTCAAAAGCTTTGGAGTCAAACTTACTTTTTCTTTCAGAATTATCCTTCATAGCATAGCATTTAGTTCCAAAAGTATGAAAATACTTTACTGAAGGTCTCTTCTTTGTTAAAAGAAAGTAAGGAGTGACTCCATGAGTCTTATTAACCAATGTTCTGTTTTGAGTATAACAAGCTGTGTTAATAGCTTCTGCCCAGAAGCATGTTGGTAATTTTGATTCACATAACATAGTTCTAGCATCTTCAATGAGAGTTCTATTCTTTCTTTCCACTACACCATTTTGTTGAGGTGTCCTAGCAGCAGAGAATTGTTGAACAATTCCAAGTTCTTTACCGAAGCTTCCAAGAGTTGCATTTATGAACTCAGTCCCATTGCCACTTCTTAGACTATGAACTTTTGAGCTAGATTTTCTGTCTAGTACCTTGATGTGATCAATGATTTCCTGAGCTGCTTCATCCTTTGTTTCTAAGAACTTCACCCAAGTTTATCTAGAGTAATCATCCACCATGACAAGTGCATATCTCTTTTTGGCTAAAGATAGAACATTAACTAGGCGAAAAATATCCATGTGGATTAACTTGAGTGCTTTCTGATTTGTGTTGAGTTGCTTTGACTTGTGAACAACTTTCCTCAGCTTTCCTTTCTGACAGTCCTCACATAGTCCTTCTTGACAGAATTCCTATTGAGGAAGTCCTCCCACTAACTCTTTCTTCATGATCAGGTTCATTGTTTTGAAATTTAGATGTGAGAGCTTCTTGTGCCAAAGCATACTGTCAGCAATTGAGGCTTTACTGTAGAAACAATAAGTTTTATCCTTCTTTGCTGAATCCAAATCAACTATAAACAATCTTCTTTTCCTTACTCACTTGAGAGCTAGGCTGCCAGTTTTCTTGTTGTAGATTAAACATTCCAAAGTTCCAAAATCAACCTTGAATCTTTAATCACAAAATTGACTAAATTTGAGTAGATTGTGCATTAGTCCTTTCACCAGCGCAATGTCTTCAATGATGATGTTTCCTACTTCCAAAGAGCCATATCCAACTGTGTATCCTTTGTTGTTATCTCCAAATGTTATGATTGGACCAGATTTCTTCAAGAAATGTGATAGCGGGGTTTTATCACTTGTCATGTGTCTGGAGCATCCACTGTCAATGACCCACATGACCTTCTTATTTCCCTGCACAAAAAAAATTGGATTAGGTTGCCTTTGGTACCCACTCTTTGTTGCGTCTAGCATTCTCAGTTGGGATTTTTCTCACAACATCATTAACATCACTATCAGTATCAGATGGTTCTCTTTTGACTTCTTTAACCATCCATTTGGATCTAGGATAAGACCTGGTCTTTCTCCTTGAGGATGATTTATTCTTGTTATCAGTACAAGAACTTGAAGTCTCAGAATGAGTCTCAACAGATGGTCTGAAAGAACATTTCTCAGAAGATAAGATTGGTAAATTAAAGCATGTTCTCATGACAGTGATTTTACAAGGCATGCAATCGATGTTATTACAAACATTCACAGATCTCTGCATTACTGGGATTCTGTGTAAATTACCAAATTCATATGTAGCGTTTGACTTACCACATGATGGTCTTTTACACATATAAGTTAAATGATGTGATGATCCACAGTTGTTGCAAAGCTTCCTTGATGCACCCTTAACATGAGTTCCATCACTCTTCTGATTTAGTCTTATCTTTCCATTTCTGTTCTTTCTAGTTCTACTGGTACTAGGAGTGACAACATGTTATAAAGTTGCTATCGACAAACCCTTAACAGTACCTTCCATATTTACTGTCTTGACAATAAGTTTGGAAGTTTCTGTCACAACTTTGTTTTCGACAGTACTTTTAAAGTTAGTGTCTCGTCCTTTTTGACAGCATCTTTTGAACATTCTGTCAGATTGCCTACCAACGTTTCTGTTGGGGGATTTGTGACAGAATCTTTGCTACCAGATAACATACCGTCAACGCCTTCTTCTTCTTCTTCAAGAATTTCTTATTTGATTAGTAAGGCTTCTTCATCAAACTCATGCTCGGCATTCTTGAAGATTGGCTTTGTGAAGTATTGTTGTATGTACAGAGTCTGAAGCAATCTCCTTACCAGGTCTTCTAGAGTAATTAAACCCTATGCCAACTTTTTGATTCTCAGTATGATTCTCATGATATTCCTGAACTAGTTTAGAGGATTTCCTGTAGGATTTTAACCTAAGTTCATTATCTTCAATTTTGTTTCTAAAAAATTCCTCTATTTCCTAGCACAAACAATATCATTTTTAAGTCTGGCATTTTCTTGAACTAATGACTCTATAGGATCAAGCTTATGTTCTAAGATATCATTCTTAGCCTGAATCTTATCATTCAACTTAGTTAACCTGACAATTTCTTCATTAGTAGCAGTTAAACTAGTATGAATGTTAAAGATCTTAACACTTAAACTTTCAACAGTCTGTTTAAATTCAGAATTAAACATATCAAGGAAAAAAGTGTTGGTACCTGAGTTGAGGAGGATGATGCTTCATCATCTGACTTGGCCATCAAGGCAAGATTTATATATTCCTCATCTTCTTCCTCATCAGATACATCCCAGCACTTTCCTTCAGCTACATAAGCTCTTCCCTGATTTTTCTTTGACGGATTTCCAAATCCTCTTTCCAACTTCTAATTTTGCTTGGGTCTTCTGCATTTAGTGGCAAAGTGTCCAAGTTCATTGCAATTATAGCACCCGAACTTTGATTTGTCCACCATTTCAATCTTGTATCCACCTCTTGTTCCACTTCCTCTAGGCCTTGAAGTATTTCCTTGGTTGAACCTGTTTGTTGAACCCTTTGGCTTAAAGGTTTTGTTTCTCCTGAATCTCAAGTTGGAGAATTTCTTAGCCATGTAAGCCATGGTTGGATTATCCATGATTTCTAATTCTTCTAGGGAGTAGAAGTCTTCATGTTCAACATCATTTAGTTCAAGTATCACTTTGTCATCTTCTTCAACTATTTCCTCTATTTTGATGGAAGGAACAATAGTTGAGTTGGATGACTGGGGTAACTCAGTGACTTGAACAGTTGGGGGTTCATGAGCTACTAGAGCACTGAACATATTAGCCATCTTTCCTTTGTGTCCAGCTTTAATGGCTCTCTTCTTGAAAAGCTCAAGTTCATAGGACTTAAGCACACCATAAAGAGTTTCAAGTGAAACACTTTTCATATCTCTTCCTTCTCTTATGGCTGTGATCATGTGTTCAAGATGTTCAGGAAGAGTTAACAAAAACTTGATGTTCAGGAAGTGTATGCCTTATGTTTTCTCTGACTTCTTCACTTCCTTCACAAAGTAACTCAATCTTATCCCACATCTCTTTGGCTGACTTGCTTCCTATGACGTTCCCACACATAGCTTTATCCACTATGAGTGAGTCATAAATGATTAACTGTAAGTTATCATCAAGTGCCACCTTTTCTCTTTCAGGTTTAGTATACTCATATAGTGGCTTTGGGATAAAGTGATCTCGAACAACCACTCCATTGACTGTGGAGGCTGGAATCTCTTTTTGAGGTAAAAAGGCACTGTTTTCAAGAATACCCATGTAAAGTGGATTTGCAGCTTTGATAAATAACATCATCTTCGTTTTCCAAATGTTGTAGTTCTCTTTATCAAAGGCTGGAATTTTTATGTTGTTTGCCTTCTGCGTACTCATCTTGATCTTCAGATTTATTTGTCAATCTAACTACTCTGATACTAGTTGTTAGTCCCTGAGAGTATTTTATAAGGGGGGTTGAATGCAATACTGATAATTTAGAATCTTTTTCCCAACAACAAAGAAATAGATTAGCAATTATCAGTAAGAACAAATGCAAACAACAGTTATCTAACATGATAGAGACTTCATAAAATGATTGATTTATTTATCTTGCGAAGGGTTTTGCTACAACCTGGAAAAACAATGTTTCCAGCTTCTATCTCGAGAGAGATTATAACTGAGTTGTGGGAGTAGCTTTCTAAGCCTGTTTAATTGTGTTCCTTAGATTACATGTGAGGTGTGAAGCTGTTTATATATTCAAGTGACAGCTCCTTACAATTTGCTCACATGTGATCTTTCCTAAAATGTATACTAGATAATTTAAACATAAACTATAAAGCAATCTAGATACATTCCTTTTGTAGCATACTCAATCTCAGTTGATGTAGAAATTGCATGCCCTTGAATTAGTAAGCTTTGTCTTGTTCTCTCTCAAACTCCTGTCGTAGTCTTTCAGGATTGTGACAGAACCATGTGAGTTATGTACCACCTGCTACTGAAACAGTCTGCCACGCTTTTGAATTTATAGGTGAATCAAAAGTTCCTCCCGTGAGACAAAGTACTGTGTTCGCCAAGTTCTGCTGTCATGGGATGTTCTAAAGTTGACAGTAAGATTTTCCTAAGACTAGGGAGTCACAGGGAACTTTACTGTCGTGACCTTGCAGAACATGCTGTCATTGTGGTACAAAGTTTCTATCTCCGGGCTTCTGCCAAAGTTCTTGTCAAGACTGAAAGTTGATGTCAAGAGGAGTGATGTCTTGACTGAATGTTTTGATGTTCCTTGAAAAGTTGTTATCTTCGAGAATCTTTACAGTATGTTGATTCCTTGTACATATCAACTATAGAATATCTTCTAGGGCTTGAACAAAGAGAACTTCTTCCAGATTACATTCTTTATTACATGTATTCATGATAGTACAGATTGAACATTACGTGGAACATTATTTATGGCTTATGATAGTATGTTTCTTTCAGTCTAATTAAAGACTAATTACATAGTTAAGTTGCCTACCTGCAATCAATATACTTATATAAAGGAGAAGACGAGGGCGGTGAGGTGGCGCCTCTCAAATCGCTTCGATCTATTTTTCTAATTTTCTCAAATTTTTGAATAATTAATGTTAAAGATTCGAAAATATCTCAATTGACTTTAAAATCTTTACTAACGGAGGAATCTAAATATATTATTATAATATTCTTGTCTTCAAAATCTTTATTAATGGAGGAAACTAAATATACAATTCTAATATTTTTGCCTTTAAAATCTTTACTAAAGGAATAAACTAAATTTAAAATTTTAATAGTGTTAGGTCCCTATATGTTTGTAGAAGGGGGGTTGAATACAAACTATACCGTTTTATCGAATTTGTTCGTTTAAAGATTAAACAATGGATGAACAAATTATTGCGGAATTAAATGAAACAGAATTCAAGTTAAATATAACTTATATTAAACTTGAAAGGTGTTACGGGATTTTTTTTAATGCCCAGATCCTCACTTTTATGAGCCAATCTACCATCCACAAGGGTATCTTCTAAACTACACCCTACCCTCCTCAACTTGTTAAATAGATACTCAATCTGACCATACTCTTCCAATGCAACTTTGTGTTGCATTTATTGCCTATTTTAAATATCAGAAATTAGATTTTCTTACTAGGACTAGGCATTTGGTGAAAGTCCGAACCAATATAATGCTCTAAATTAATAATGTTATCTAGTCAACGGCATAAATAAAAATAGTTAGAAACCTTAAAAGTAGGTACACATAGCAAAGGCAACCAAGCAACCATGTAGATATCTTTATCTATAAACTGCAAGAGGGGATAACTCAATTTTGTAAAAAATTTACCCCGGAGAAACAAGAGCAGAATCCCATCGTTGGATTATTAAAACAATTGCGGTGAATTGCACAAGCTGTACCTTGCAATCAAACTAAACAAGAGTCAAGTTACGAGTTTCTAATGATCTCAAAGATTCAATCAAGTTAATACAAGAACAAAAAGTAGCATCGTTGCAGAAAGAAACATGATTTGGAAAATAAGCACAAAAAGACAAGAAACGTAATAGCTACACTAGATTTGAATAATTGAGAGTCATAGCAGATAAAAGATCTGATAAAAACAAGCACAAATATTGAATCATGAAAAATGGTGAATACCCTTTAAAATTCACCTCAAGAATAAGCTAAAGTTACCATCTTTAATAAAAAAAAGACATTGATTTAAGCTGTAAAGACTGTAAATAATCATGGAAATCAAGAACTTTACAAGCAACAAACCCTAATTAGCCTCAATTACAGTAAGTAAACAAAAGGGCAAGTAAAAAAGATTGAAATCAAGAAAGTTGAAACCTTCGTAGAGAAGGAGATGAGAGTTTCTATGGATGGATGAAGTAGCTTTGCTTTCTTTTTAAGGTCTACAGATGACTATCAAATAATACCCAGGAATTATATATTAAATTCCAAAAAAACATACATACGGTTTCTCG
This sequence comes from Heracleum sosnowskyi, assembly GCA_030848705.1. Lineage (NCBI taxonomy): Eukaryota > Viridiplantae > Streptophyta > Magnoliopsida > Apiales > Apiaceae > Heracleum > Heracleum sosnowskyi. Next base: position 48,352,942 of record CM061243.1, on the reverse strand, counting down.
GTTCTTACAACTGTAGGCATGAAAAATGCTTAAATAACAACTTTCACTCTTTTCAAGAAGAAAGTTGAGCGATTTGTAGGTGTCCCAATTGAAAGAATCATATTTTAAGTCGGTCAGGTCTTACTATTATATAGTTGCATTAACACTCAAGGGAAATAATATACTACACTCAATAATATTTTGAACATGATGATTAAACTAATAAACACTTGTCCAAACGTAAGAAAAAATCACCGAGGATATTACTCAAATAGTCAACAATATTGTACACAAGAATTATTCGAAATATAAATTACCTCATACAATCAAGATGGACATGACATATACACTATAATGCACATAAACTCAACATCTACAGTGCCAGTTCCTGCCCCCAATCATGAGGCAGGTTCGAGAAAAAAACAATAAATCGCTTGAAACGAAAAGTAACATGCAACCAATATAAATGTTTGGTTTGTAGTTTGTAGTCGGTCACTCAATCCCCAACCATTAGATCTTTTCAATCAAATCAATGAGAACCGTTGAATATAAAATACTAAAAATTATAATATAGAATATCTTTTATATTTTTCCTAACTACAATCTCTTATGTTCCAAAAATATCACAGGTAGTTCCATTAAATAAAATAAAATAATATTATTGCCTTTAAAATTTTTACTAATGAAGGAAAGTAAATAAACAATTTAAATATAATACTAATTTTTTGGTTAGAAAATATCTCAACTGCATTGTTAAATCTTTCTTAATAGCGGAAACTAAATATACAATTTTAATATTCTTGCCTTTAAAATTCTTAACAGACTACAAAAACTTTCAGGACCAGACTACAAAACTTTCAATGTTTTGTCTTTAATATAATAGTATAGATAGATGAGAGGTTTTATTTAGGAAAAATAGAAAAGTAGAAATTTTAGTTAGAAAATATAAAAAAGAATATACACTTTGGCTAAAAATGGTAATGGTTTAGTTATTAGCAATTATAACCTTATTATGTTATTTTATTAAATGCAACTGCATGTAATATTTTTGTAAAATGAGATGTTTTAGTTAGAAAAAATAAAAAAGATATTCTATATAATAATTTTAATATTTTATCTAACGGTTCTCATCGATTTGATCAGAAATATCTAACGGCTATGAATGGAGTGACTATACTACAAAAACTTTCAGACCAGACTACAAAACTTTCAATGTTTCGTCTTTAATATAATAGTATAGATTAGATTAAAACTCGTGCGATGCACGGATTGTTTATAATAATTATAATTTTGTTATTTATATTTTAATATTTTTATTAATTGTATTTGATAAGAAAACTAGGTAGCCATGTTAAAATAGGTAAACTTTTTCAAATAATTAAAATATTAAAATAGGTTTTGAAATAAGTAACTGAAGGTTTGATTATTTATATTTTAATACTTTTAGTAATTGCATTTGTTAAGAAAAATAAGTAAGCATGTTAAAATAGGTAAACTTTTTTAAATTATTAAAACAGGTTTTAAAATAAATAACTAAATGTTTTCCCGTAATATTTTTGGAGAATGAGAGGTTTTAGTAAGGAAAAATGGAAAACTAACATGTTTTAGTTAAAAAAGGTAATTGCCCACTTAGCAAAAAAAAAGAAAAAAAAAAGATAATTGCCCGTGATATTTTTGGAAAAGTAGGTGAATTTGTTATAAACAATAGAAAAAGTAATGTATTTTAGGTGAAAAGGTAATTGGTTATAAATAGATAATATTATTATTTAATAATATATTTTTATAAATAAGTAAAGGTAATTAAGTAAAAACACGAATTACAGTTAAGTAAGACCAATTAATTAAAATCACAACGTACCAAAAAAATGTACCGATCAACGACCGACCGAACGTTTAATGTTTCGTCTTTAATAATATAGTACTAGTTTAAAACCCGTGCGATGCACAGATTGTTTTTAATAGTTTTTATTTGATTATTTACGTTAGAATATTTTATTAATTACATTTGTTAAAAAAATATGTTAAAATAGGTAAATTGTTTAAAAATTAAAAGTATTAAAATAGGTTTTAAAATAAATAATTAAGAATTTACCCGTGATATTTTAGGAAAAAGGAGGAGTTTTAGTAAGCAAAAATAGAATTAAAATAAGTTTTAAAATAAATAACTAAGGATTTAACCGTGATATTTTTGGAAAAGAATGGGTTTTATTAAGTAAAGATAGAAAATGTAACATGTTTTAGTTAAAAAAAAAGTTAATTTCCCGTGATGTTTTTGGAAAATGAGGAGATTTTGTTATAAAAAATATATAAGGTAATATGTTTTAGCTGAAAAAGGTAATCCGTTATAAATATGTCTTATTATTTAATAGTACTTTTTTATAAATAAGTAAGGATAATCAAGGAAAATCACGAATTACCAAAAAACAGGTACCGTACCGACCAAAATTTTAATGTTTCGTCTTTAATAATACTAGCTTAAAACCCGTGCGATGCACGAATTGTTTTTAATAGTTGTTATTTGATTATTTACGTTATAATATTTTATTAATTGCATTTTTTAGAAAAATAAGTAGTCATGTTAAAATAGGGAAACTTTTTAAAAAATTAAAATCACTAAAATAGGTTATAATTAAGGGTTTACCCGTGATATTTTTAGAAAAGGAGGGGTTTTAGTAAGTAAAAATAGAAAAGCTAACATATTTTAGTTAAAAAAGGTAATTATCCGTGATATTTTTGGAAAATGAGGTAATTTTTCTTTTTTAAAATTAAAAGCACTAAAATAGGTTTTAATTAAGGGTTTACCCGTGATATTTTTGGAAAATGAGGGGTTTTAGTTAGTAAAAATAGAAAATGTAACATGTTTTAGTTAAAAAGGGTAATTACCCATGATATTTTTGGAAGAGGAGGTGATTTTGTTAGAAAAAAATAGAAAAGGTAATTGGTTATAACTTATAAATATGTCTTATTATTTAATAATAATTTTTATAGATAAGTAAGGGTAATTAAGTAAAATCGCGAAGTACCAAAAAACAAAAAACAGGTACCGTACCCGGCCAAACTTTTAATGTTTTATTTTTAATAATATAGTATAGATTGATAAGGATATAATTACATTCAAAATTATCGTTAATGAATATGAAATTCTCAAATTTTAATAATATTTTGATATTATCCTTTAACATTTGTTATATGTAAAATAATATAATACAATTTGTATGAATCAAAGTGTTATGTCCCTTCAAAAAAAAGTGTTTTCATGTGTACAGTAAAATTTGCAACATAAATTAATGTACAGGATTTCTCATATGTCTCTTATAACATATAGTCTACGTGTATTATTGTTATTCATGGTATACATGAGCATTACGTTAATAATTTTATAATATTGTAACTAATAGGAATCGATATCTCGATCTTTGGTTTAATAGTTATTATCTAACTAGAACTGCCAATAAATTGTAGTTAAAAAATAATTACGAATTTTGACATATTTCTTTCTATATAATATAGAAAAATCAATTATATTTGGTATAAATTATCAAAATATACTTTTTAGTATTTTACTGTAATCCTACTATTAATAAAATATACGTTTTAATATTAGATCTAACGGTTCTCGTCTATCTATTTAAGATCTAACGGTCCTTATTATTTTGGTCGTACATAGAGAATTATATTCAATATAAAGAACCCAAATATATTTGATTTCAATCTCCCTTACGCTTATTATATATAAGGATTTAATATTATGTTATATGATGGTCTTATGTTTAACATATGTATATAAACCTAATATAAATGAGTTTTAATGCTCTCTTGGAAAAATACAAGTAATTTCCCGAAATAAATTAAATTCTGAATGTAAAATTTGAAGTCCGTCTTTCAGGCCTGTTTCTGGGCTTCTCCAGTTAGAATATTGATGTTGGACCACTTTAGAAGTGTATAAAATTTTGTTATCTTCGCATGGGATGTAAGATCGTCCATTCTGATGACTAGAACTCCAGTTATGGCCTAAACAGTTATGTATGCTCAAGCTGACCAATAAATCTGAATCTAGATGTCTAGATTCGATTGAGAATCTTCATTTCAATATTCATGAATCTGATTGGGATATTCCACTGACTACAACCTAAATGTATAACAGAGATGAATCAAATATAGTATCTTGTAGTATGTTATTAGTAACACATATGTGATGTGTAAAAATAATGTAAACTGCAAGCGCATATTGTTTAGTTGTAGCAATCACAGATCGATCCACAGAGACTATGAATTTTCAAAACCCTAACAATTAACTAAGGCGAACTAGACAATAAGATTTGAGATGAGATTTGTTTAACCTAATTAACAATTAAAATCAGATATGGAAAACCTAGGAATCCGAATCCATTAATCAATCACAATTAATATCAACTCGCCCTAAAATCAATTCTCTTTCCTTCACAAATAAGATATATCAATTAACGAGACAAGCATATACTATGAAACTTGTTATCTAACAATAACCTATCAAAACTTCATGGAGTAAGCATAGGCTATGAAAAATAAATCCGGTAACAATAATATATCAAAATCACTTTGTCAATTGAACAATTAAGCACTAAGAAAAATCATGAGAACCAATTAATAGGAACGCGAAGATATCAAAAATAATTAAATTAACTTCATCTTCTTCCTAGAGCAAGAGAATTAGCCAGACATGATTAACGAAGAAACAAAACAATTAAATATAAAGAATGCAAGCAAAAGTGTTTGAATAGAATAATGAACTTGTATTGAAAGACAATAATAAATCTATCCTACTCCTAATTATCAGATCTAGTCTAAATTCTAGGTGTCTCAAATACAAGAGATGATATATATATATATATATATATATAGGAAAAATAATGGGTTTGGGCTCTTTGACTACAAATAAGATTCTAAAAATATTTCCTCAATTCCTTTTTCTTCTCCGATAAGTTTTCCAATTTTTCTCCAATTTCCTTTTGACTTCAAGTATTTCCATCTCCTAGTCTTTTTCACATTTTTCTGCTTGAAATATGATTTTATTTATTTTCCTACAAAACAAAAGAAAACAATTTATTAAATAATAAAATTACGAAAACAGACATAAAATAGGTATTAAAAATGTATTAAATTATGGACCTATCAATATGAATACAGTTTATCTTGCACATTTAGAGCATTTTCAAGAATAATAAGTAAAACAATTAATTATCTTGATTGACTATAATGATTATGGAATATTTTTATTAAGAGTAAGGATATGTATATCAATGGTGTTATATACTCCCTCTGTCCCTCTCATTTCTTTACATTTTTTTTTACATTGCTTGGCATGCATTTTAAGGCTTCTATAAGGTATAATTCTACAACTTATTTTCAAAATTTTCTTTTTCTAAATAAAAATTTAAACATTATACTTTTATTTAGAAGAAAAAAATATTTAAAATAATTTATGGAAATATATTTTATAGGAGCCTTAAAATGCGTGCCGAGCTCCCATCCCTCAATGTAAAGAACTCAGGGGACATAGGGAGTATATATCTTATTAGATAAAATTATATATAAGAGTTCATTAGAGCATCTCCAAGGGTATAAAACCCTTAGCTAATAATGTATGTGATATTTAGGGGTAACTCTTTAGACCATATGTAAAAATGTGAGCACTCCAACCATATACCCTTTAGCAAAAAAAAACAGACAATCATATTTGTTTGGCTATTTTTTGTTGAACGATCAAATCCTTTGTGTATAATTTTAGTTAACAAAAATTTAGATAACACCATCGGAGTACATGTCTTTACCTTTAACAAAAAAAATTACGTAATTATTATAGCCAACCGAGATTATCAACCATTTTAGCTATTACCTTTGGAGATGCTCATCTCCAATGGTGTTGGCTAAAACAATTGGCTAAAATGATATAAAATAGTGATTATGAAAAATTTGTTGAATTTATAAGGTGTTTTACTTTAATGGAGCTGGGTATAATGATTGGTTATATTTTAAAAATGTATATTAAAGTTGATTAAATATAGTTGTATAATTAGAGTGATCAATTTTTTTATATATTATTTAAGAATTAACACATAAATATTACATAGATTATTTAATCAAGAATTTTATATCCTCGGAGCATGATTTAACTCATATTTGTTTCACGCACATGTTTGACAAAATGTAACAACCTCCTCCTAGGAAACCTCGTTGGTGGAAAATAACAAGTAAAATTTGGCCAATCGACTCTTGCAATTTGCAGTAAAATATATTAAGCAGACACGTAATTGTCAGGTCAATATACGCTATTTTATAAATATAATTAACTGTCATTTTGTAGCGAGATGTTCAATTCAGGAATTGCTTTTATATAATTGTGGTAATTTTCTTGCTAACGTCTGAGGTTGAACATTGTTTATTTAAATCATTGTTTCCCATCTTTCATTTTTAATGCATGCGATAATGAAGGTAAACAAGCCAAGAACGGGTAATTATCTAATTAATTTGGTAGAGTCAAGAGCCTAATTACGTCAACGTCAAGAAAATGGTCAAGAAAATGGTATTCAACGAATGCAGAATTGCAGATCTACATCTGATCGAGAATTCTAGGGAAGAAGTTTAACTTGCGTGAAGAAAAACCTACAAAAAATCTTGTTTAATTTGACAATGTATTTGTTTGACTGTATTTGCATTAGTGTTAAAAATCCATATAACAAAATAGAAGATAAGAAAAGGGGTTTCTCACTATCCGCTGACAAGATAAAAATTGGACCAAGTGCAATGATAGGTTTTTATATTTCATACAATTGTTTATGTTTTTTGAAATATATTTCGTGAGACTTTTCTCTTTTTTATTTTTTGAAGGGTACTAGTTTATGAGACTCTATATGGGCTTAATACTAACTTTGTTGTCGGGTCTGTGTTGTTTGGTTGGGTTATCTTCTCTATGGGTTGGATCCTTTTTTGGGGTTTGTGGGCTAGATGCTTTGAGGAGCCAATGGACTTGGTAGTTTTTATCTGTTTTTTGTGGTGGGTTGTTTAAACTAGTGCATTTTATCTGATAGCTATCTTGTTCTTAATGGGCTTAATGAGATGTTTATTTTGTGAATGAGCATCACAAAAATCAAAGTTTTTTTTTGAACTACACAAAAATCAAAGTTAATTACCATAAAATTATTTTATTTTTTAATTTTGACAAAATTTATTAGTATTACAATTTTCTACATTTTATCATAAAAAAGAAAAAAATCGAAACAGATAAAAACCGAACCGTAAAAAACCGAAACCGATAAAAACCGAACCGTAAAAAACCGAAACCAAGTTGAAACCGAACCGAAACCGAAAATTAAAAAACCGAACCGTTCCTGAGGTTTCGGTTTTAGATCCAAACCGAACCGAATAAGAATCATGAATAACTAGTAAAAATAAGAATCAGCAGTTGGGCTTTTGGGCTACTAGTGTTTCGGGCTTTACTATTTGCAATGACCTACTAATGCATAATAACTAGCATCAGAAAGATTCAAAGTTCCAACATCATCCAGAAATAAAGATGATCTCCTTGGTGATTTTTTTTTTAAAGCTAGTACTTGGCAATCAAAATGTTAATCTAGGTAATATACGCTAGTGTAACTCCAATGAAAACAATATGACAGTACGAGACATAATACTTTGCAATTCATGAATACATGACAAAGATAGTCAGTGGACATATGCATGGCAAAGTTCAAATAAAGTTCTGAATAATACAACACCAGTTTGAATTGTACACTGAAACACAGCCAATTTACCAGCATGCATGTCAGTACTTTATTTAGAAGTTAGTTACTTATGCTCATTGATTACAATTACTTGTTTCTTTTTAAATTGGTAGCAAGTCATGTTACATTGTTACTAAGGTTTTGTCTTTGCCATTTATGTGGTCAGGGGTGAATTCAGAAGCCTTTTGCAAACAAACAGATGTTATCTTGCAGAAGAGTTCACCGTCATAAATAATGTGTCAACAATTATTAGTGGACAGATCTTGAAAGTTGTTGGACAAATCCCAAGTCATCTTGCTGCTTTGGACATGCTCTGATGCTTCCTGGAGTTCATGTTAATTTATTTAAAAACTTTGTATTACTATTTCGGAAGAACAAATGATTTTTGTATGCTTAAAAATTATAGTAATCAAATATATTTTGTTATTTTTCTTAAAGGCGGTTTTGTAACCGAAACCGAACCGATTAAAACCGATTCGATGATTTTTAAACCGAAACCGAACCGTCGGTTTCGGTTGCGGTTGCGGTTTTTTGTTTTCAAAATCCAAGACTTGCGGTTTCAGTTTCGGTTTTAGACAAAAACCGTCCCGAACCGAACCGTGTTCTACCCTACCTCTTGTTGTCTAAGGTCTCTTCTAATTGTTGTAAGTCATATTAATTTAAGCCTCCAACACTACATCCAACGGTTCTCCTTTTATCTATATTTCAATCTAACAGTTGTTATTTAAAGTACCAACGACCAACCAAATAGAGACTAATTTGCTTATAATAATATAGTATAGATAGTCCTAAGGGTTGTAAGACCAAAGGTCAAACGTGGGGATTACCCACACAACTGTCGCATTCAAAACTCTTGACTAATGAGAATCAACACTCCTAACCCATACTAAAATAACCAATCAACACATCTCAACGAAAACATTTTGACTCTATAATTAACGATACTTGTCTCATAAAGTTACTACAGAAAATTAATCACACATCATGCATTTTCAGATAAGCAAACTGGTCAATAAACATGCTGTCTAAGAATATGTAGCCTATATGGGACAGTAACTTCTCATAACAGTAACTTTTCTTGTGAAAAAAAGATGTTGTCCTGAGCTTCTAAACACAAAAATGAAATTGGTAGATTTAACATACCAGATTTAGCATTCCCAATTCACCAACCAATCTGTTGAAAGTGCATTCATCCAATTGCTTAGTAAAAATGTCTGCAAGTTGCTTGTCTGTTGGAATGTAGAACAACTTAACAGTCCCTTTTTCAACATGCTCCATAATGAAATGATGTCTTATGTCAATGTGCTTTGTTCTGGAGTGTTGAACAGGATTGTCTGAGATGGCTATGACACTAGTGTTGTCACAGTAGATAGGAATGTTATTCAACACCAAGCCATAATCTAGAAATTGGTTCTTCATCCATAGAATTTGAGCACAGCAACTTCCAGCTGCAATGTATTCAGCCTCAGTAGTTGAACTTGATACAGAGTGCTGCTTTTTGCTGAACCATGAAACTAATCTTCCACCTAAGAACTAATCTCTCACACAACTTTTCATTGGTAGAGCCAAAGATAATGTCATCAAAATAGATTTGGACAAGTATGATATCTTTTTCATGGTGTTTGTAGAACAAGGTCTTGTCTACAACACCTCTTGTGAATTGATTCTCCAACAGAAAAATGGAGAGAGTATCATACCAAGCTCTAGGGGCTTGCTTCAGTCCATAAGGAGCCTTGAAGGGTTTGTATACAAAATCAAACAATTTTGCATCCTCAAAACCAGGAGGTTGTTCCACATATACTTCTTCTCCAAGTTCTCCATTACGAAAAACACTTTTGACATCCATCTAAAATACCTTGAAGTTACAATGTGCTGCATAGGCTAGAAAAATCCTTATAGGCTCAAGTTTAGCTACAGGTGCAAAGGTCTCATCATAATCAATGTCTTCCTGTTGACAGTAACCTTTTGCTACTAGTCTTGCCTTGTTCCTTGTCACAATTCCACCTTCATCCAATTTGTTTCTGAAAACCCATTTAGTTCCAATGACTGTTTTTCCTTTTGGCCTTGGAACCAACTTCCACACTTTGTTCCTCTCAAACTGATTTAGTTCATCTTGCATAGCAATTACCCAATCTGGATCTAACAATGCCTCATCAATTGATTTAGGCTCAACTTGAGACAGAAAACAGGAGTAAGGACATTCATTTATAGAACTTCTCCTTGTTCTCACTCAAGTGGATGGATCTCCAATGATAAGATCATTTGTGTGATCTTCGTTCCATTTTGTATTCCTTGGCAGATTCCTTGCTAGAGGACTTTGATATGTTGCAGGTTGAGGAGTTGATTTTTCTTCAAAGATGTTGTCATTCATATGTTCATTGTTTGTCTCATGATCAATATCCATTGAAAAACTTCTGGAGTTATCTTGATATTGAGCAGGATATTGTTCATGTTCTGTGACAGCATCTTTCCTTGGATCCAACTCATGAGTGCAACTAGGTTCTTCATCAACAAATTCTGGTTCTTCTAAGAAGTCTTGGTTTTCAAATCTTAATGGTTCCATGTCACCATATTCTTCTAGACTAGGGATTTTGGTTTCATCAAAAGAAACATTCACACTTTTTTCAATAATCTTGTGCTCAATTATGTAGACTCTATAGGCAATCTTCTCAAGACCATAGCCTACAAAAATGCTTTCAAAAGCCTTGGAGTCAAACTTACTTTTTCTTTCAGAATTATCCTTCATAGCATAGCATTTAGTTCCAAAAGTATGAAAATACTTTACTGAAGGTCTCTTCTTTGTTAAAAGAAAGTAAGGAGTGACTCCATGAGTCTTATTAACCAATGTTCTGTTTTGAGTATAACAAGCTTTGTTAATAGCTTCTGCCCAGAAGCATGTTGGTAATTTTGATTCACATAACATAGTTCTAGCATCTTCAATGAGAGTTCTATTCTTTCTTTCCACTACACCATTTTGTTGAGGTGTCCTAGCAGCAGAGAATTGTTGAACAATTCCAAGTTCTTTACCGAAGCTTCCAAGAGTTGCATTTATGAACTCAGTCCCATTGCCACTTCTTAGACTATGAACTTTTGAGCTAGATTTTCTGTCTAGTACCTTGATGTGATCAATGATTTCCTGAGCTGCTTCATCCTTTGTTTCTAAGAACTTCACCCAAGTTTATCTAGAGTAATCATCCACCATGACAAGTGCATATCTCTTTTTGGCTAAAGATAGTGAAGGAATTTACGGATGAGCGGAAGCGTGATATAACATTTATTCCGTAAAAACCATGTATCGCACATATAGAAAAACATATAAAAATCTAGAGCGAGGGGAATCGTAACCATACCTTGAGAATCGAAGCTTTAAAACGATGGTTTCAAGCAGTTGCTCCTCAGAGTGTGAAGCACTCTACCGGTATCCACCAAGAATTTTTTCTTTGATGATTTCTTCCAAAACTCTAACACCTTTTAGAGAGAAAAAGAGAGAGAGAGAGAGAGAGAGAGAGAGATGTAGGCTAGCTCCTTTTCTAGGTTTTTTCACAAAAATAAGATGTGCCTTAGAATGAACTATCTCATTCTATTTATAGGGCTTTCCTAGGGTTTTTAATAATATATCTATATATTATTATTAAAGCATATATATATAAATATATATATATATATATATATATATATTAACCCCACATTTCTAAAATGCTTTAATAATGATTAAAACTATTTTAATCATTATTTCTTTTTCTAAACCATTTAGAAAATAATTCTTCCTCTCTCATAATTTAAATCTTTTCATCAAAGAAAATATTCTTTTATGGTGTGACCCTGTAGGTTCAATATTAAGCCGGTAGTAGAAATAAATAATAATAAACTTTTATTTATTATTTATATGAACTCTAATAATTCATTAAATATAATTAACTGATTAATTATATTTATTCTACATCGTGAGTGATGCTTCTCAACATATCGCGACTATCCGGATAATATGAATTCACTGCTTAGAATACCAAGAACCTGTCAGTGACTAGTTTCAGTACAATCAATTCCTTCTACCCTACAATATCCCGATTAAATACAAGGCATGGATCTCGTGTCAGGCCTATCAAATTTAATCATATGATTTCTTATTCATAATGCTAAGTTCATATTAATGCAAATTAGAAACTCTTTTCTAATTTCATACACTCTGGCCAGAGATTCCAGAACTCGCATACTAAGAATAACATAGGATATTCTCTTCCTATACTGGAAGGGGTAGATCCTCTATTGACGTTAACTATCTCCATACACAAATCCGTATGCCCAGAAAAGACCTAATGGATGTCCTTGAGACTAAGGACTAATCCAAAGCATAGTTCATTATATACAAGATAACTCTAACGATCTCAAGTCTAAGGACACTTGTACAACTATCACTTAGTGAATAACTATTGACACGTGAGTAAACTCCATTAGCTGTTCAACTTATCGAGTCATGTTCAGTAAACTTATTCCCTAATAAGAACCTACATACTAGCTATAGTGTCACCACACAAATGCCTATGAGAACAGACATCCTCCTGACGGGAGCAAGCATAGTATGTACCAATCTTTGCGGATTCACCAACTTCCGATTAGTTATCCTATGATCAGGAACTGTTTAAGTCTAGAGTTATCATCTTCTAGATCTCACTATTATAATCTCATTATAATTCTAGAAGCTTTACTCTAAACTATGGAACATCTTATTTAAAACACTTTAAATAGATAAATCCCGTAATAAAAACAAAACAAGTCTTTTATTTAACATTAATGAAATCAAATAAGAATACAAGAAAGTTCTTCCTAACTCATCATACATGATTGGATTTAGGACAAACACTTTCAATCTCCCACTTGAACTAAAGCCAATCACACTGGTATCTAATACCCATCTTCTCTTTATGACGATCAAAGTGAATCTGAGACAATGTCTTTGTGAGTGGGTCTGCTACGTTGTTATGTGTGTCAACTCTCTCAATTTTGACATCTCCTCTTTCAATGATCTCCCTAATCAAATGAAAGCGCCGCAAAACATGTTTGGTATTTTTATGAGACCTAGGTTCCTTGGCTTGTGCTATTGCTGCGTTGTTATCACAATACAACACAATAGGCTCCTCAATGCTAGGAACAACTCCCAACTCAGAAACAAATTTCCTCATCCAAACGGCTTCTTTTGCAGCCTCACTTGCAGCTATATACTCTGCTTCCGCTGTGGAGTCAGCCGTTGTAGAATGTTTGGAACTCTTCCAACTAATCGCTCCACCATTCAGAGTAAACACGTACCCTGACATGGATGTACTATCATCACTTTCTGATTGAAAACTAGAGTCAGTATAACCCTCTATTTTCAACTCAGATCCACCAAAAACAAGAAAAATATCCTTAGTCCTTCGCAAATACTTAAGGATGTTCTTCACTGCTTTCCAGTGGTCTTCACCTGGATTGGACTGATATCTGCTCGTCACACTAATTGAATGAGCAACATCAGGCCTAGTACATAACATCGCGTACATGATAGATCCTATTGCCGAAGCATAAGGAATCTTACTCATACGCTCCCTTTCTTCAGGTGTCTTAGGAGACATCTTCTTGGAAAGAGATACTCCATGGCTCATTGGTATGAGACCTCTCTTAGAGTTTTCCATGCTGAACCTTTTAAGCACTTTCTCGATGTATGTACCTTGGGTAAGACCTATCATTCTTCTAGATCTATCTCTATAAATCTTCATACCGAGAATGTAGGATGCTTCTCCCATGTCCTTCATAGTGAAGTTCTTTGATAGCCACACTTTGACTGATTGTAGCATCGGTATATCATTTCCTATCAGAAGTATGTCATCCACATACAACACAAGAAATGTTACCACGCTCCCTCTAACCTTCTTGTAGACACATGGTTCATCTATGTTTTTGATAAAATCAAACTCTTTGATTGTCTCATCAAAACGGATGTTCCATCTACGAGAAGCTTGCCTAAATCCATATATGGTTCGTAGCAGCTTACACACTAGGTGTTCATTCCCTTTGGAAACAAAACCCTCTGGCTGTGTCATATACACTTCCTCTTCAAGTTTCCCATTGAGGAAGGCTGTTTTCACGTCCATTTGCTAGATCTCATAGTCGTAGTAAGCAGCAATCACAAGCAAAATCCGAATCGATTTTAACAGGGCTACAGGCGAAATTTTTTCATGAAAGTCAATCCCTTGCCTTTGTCTGAATCCTTTTGCCACGAGCCTGGCCTTATAGGTCTCCATCTGGCCATCTGCTCCAATCTTTCTCTTGTATACCCATTTGCACCCAATAGGCTTCACATCCTTGGGTGCTTCAACCAAAGTCCATACTTGGTTGGTATACATAGAATCCATTTCGGATTTCAAGGCACTCTGCCATTTCTCTGAGTCAACACTACTCATAGCCTCACTATAGGTCATAGGGTCGTCATCATCAATGATTGACAACTCATTGTCATTCTCAATGACAAGGCCATAATACCTCTCAGGTTGGCGAGACACTCTCTCTGACCTACGAATGGGCTGTTCCACAGAAGGTTGTTTAGTCTGAACAGGTGTTTCCTCTTGAACCGTAGTAGTTTGTGCTTCTTGAACTTCATTAAGTTCTATTTTGCTCCCACTGTTCCCTTCAAGGATAAACTGTTTTTCCAAGAAGGTAGCATGTCTGGAAACAAATACCCTATGATTGGTGTAAAAGTAATACCCTAAAGTCTCTTTAGGATATCCCACAAACTTACATTTTACGGATCGAGATTCCAGCTTATCAGGGTCAACTTTCTTGACATAAGCTGGACATCCCCAAATTTTAACGTGTTTAAGACTTGGTTTCCTTTCTTTCCATATCTTATATGGTGTTTGAGGAACAGATTTGGAAGGCACCTTATTCAGTAAATATGCTGAGGTTTCCAATGCATAACCCCAAAGGAATACTGGAAGATCTGCATAGCTCATCATGGATCGAACCATGTCTAACAAAGTTCGATTTCTCCTTTCAGATACCCCATTCAACTGTGGAGTATATGGAGGAGTCCACTGAGAGACTATACCATTTTCTTTGAGATAATCTAGAAACTCACCATTCAAGTATTCACCACCTCGATCTGATCGAAGGGTTTTAATACTATGTTTGGTTTGTTTCTCCATTTCATACTTGTATTCTTTGAACTTTTCAAAGGCTTCAGACTTGTGTTTCATCAAATACACCTATCCGAATCTAGATCGATCATCTGTGAAAGTAATGAAGTACGAAAATCCACCCATGGTTTGCGTAGACATCGGTCCACATACATCTGTGTGTACCAATCCTAGCAATTCTACAGCCCTCTCTCCATGTGCACTAAATGGATATTTGGTCATTTTACCCAATAGACAAGACTCGCATGTAGGATATGATTCAAAATCAAAGGGTTCAAGTAACCCTTCCTTATGCAATGTACGAAGTCTATTTTCACTAATATGACCAAGTCTGCAGTGCCACAAATAGGTGAGATTTTCATCATCCCTTTTCCTTTTATTAGTACGTTCAATTTGTAGTAAATTATGCTCTACGTCACATACATACAGACCATTATTTAAAATACCACTACCATAAAGAACATTATCTCTAAGAATTGAACATTTATTATTCTGAATAACAAACGAAAATCCAGCCAAGTCTAACATGGGAATAGAAATAATATTCCTCACAATCGAAGGAACAAAATAACAATTATTTAAAACAATAGTCTTGCCCGTAGGCATATGTAAATCAAATGATCCTACAGCTTCAGCAGCAACTCTTGCTCCATTTCCCATCCGTAGTATCACCTCCTCTTCCTCAAGAGTCCTACTTCTCCTTAGTCCCTGCAACGAATTGCAAATGTGAGAACCACAGGCGGTATCTAATACCCAAGTAGCAATTTGATTTAATGACATATTCACTTCTATCATGAACATACCTGAATCAGAAGCGGCAGTCTCACTACCCTTCTTCTTCTTCAATTCTGCAAGGTAAACCTTGCAGTTCCTCTTCCAGTGCCCCACCTTGTTACAGTGGAAGCAAACAGCTTTGCTTTTGGGGTCTTCAGCTTTTGGTGGAACATGCCTTTTTTCACCTACTTTCTTCTTCTTGGGAGGGTTCTTCTTCCTTTTCTTAGGATTGGAACCTTCACCAATTAGAAGAACAGAACTCTTCTTAGAGGGAAAATTCGATTCCGCAGTCTTCAACATGTTGTGGAGTTCAGCCAGGCTGGCGTCCAACTTATTCATGTGAAAGTTCACAACAAACTGCGAAAACGAACCCGGAAGTGATTGCAAGACCAAGTCTTGACTCAACTCCCCATCCATGTTGAGACCAAGTTGTCCAAGACGTTCAATCAAATTGATCATCTTAAGTACATGGTCATTCACAGACGATCCCTCAGACATCCTACAACGGAACAGCTCCTTCGATATCTCATATCGAACTGTCCTCCCTGCCACATCATACAACTCTTGTAGATGTGTTAGGATAGTGTGAGCATCCATATGCTCATGCTGCTTCTTTAGCTCAATGTTCATGGAAGCTAGCATGATACATTGAGCAACATTTGCATCATCTATCCACTTACGATACACAACATGTTCATCATCATGTGCATCGTCCGCAGTTTCAGCAGGCTTAGGTGAGTTAAGCACATATTCCAGCTTCTCAACCCTGAGAACAATTTTCAGGTTTCGAAGCCAGTCAGCAAAATTAGGACCAGTCAATTTATGAGCATCCAGTATGCTCCGGAGTGATAGTGTAGAAGACATAATGTATATAGTAAATCTGTAAATGATAAACACATAACAACACTTAGCAAATATTCAATTTCATTTTAAAACACTATATGAATCGGGTCTTTATTCATAAGTGGCTCCCACTAGTTTATCTAATTTATACAACCCCTAAGTGAAAAATTAAGCATTCATAATGCTAGTGGGAATAGGGATCCTACATTCCATCACACAACCTCGGCTGTGGCACGAAACGCCATGTGATGTTCTGTAGGCAGACAACTCTTGTCAATTACATCTCATGTTATTCCCTAATAAAACTTTAGCCTCTTGAATAATTGAGTCACGGCTGTAGCATGACAAACTCAATATGCTAAGTCAAGTCTAACCCAACATTTCATACAATTGAATCAGTCTCCAACAGCCCACGGCTGTAGCACGTAACGACCATTAGATTCTAATTAATTGTACACATCTCTATGTAATAGACAAGTATTTCTTATTTCGAAATCAAAGCCCTCGGCTTTAGCACGAAACGACAATGATTCAAAAATAAGAACTACTTTCTACCATGTTGGAAGGTTATGACCAACACAAGCCCGTTGTGTCATTGGCCAATTACTACTTGATATTATTTAATTTTAGAGGGATTATATGTTACAACCATAATCATATTACTAGGAGATTCTCTTTTTCTTGAACAAAATACAATTATGATATTTAAATGAAAAAATCCCAGTGTGTTGGAGGGGTCACATCGGTCCCGCTTAAAACCCAATGGTCTAGACAGAAATTTTCATTTTCAACATCAAAAGAGTATTTCACTCTACGTTTCATAAACATAAGAATCTCATGGTTGTACTCATAATATTATTGTTAAGGCAAGAAACGATTCCTATTCTAGATTTTCTAGAGCACGCCTTATTTTGATTTAAGTTCACCTAAACCTATCATCGCATGGTAAATATAGGCATATATCTCATATATAAAAATAAATTAACAAGTAAGCATGCAAGTAATATCATGTCATACAATGATATAATGATGTATGGATTTATTATAGTATTTAAAAGCAATTAAAACAATTAGTACATGCTTTAAAACACTTCCGGGAATATAAACAGTTCCAAACTTTTATATAAAAAATATTTGACCACTGAATTAGTACATGCTATTAATTGTGTAACGCATGACATGCATGCGTTACAGACCTGTAACGCATTCCGGGAATGCGTTACACCCTTCCCAGCGAGTGCGCGTCACGCGCGCGCGGACAACAGTAGCAGTTTTTTTTAATATTTATTTAATGCTAAGTAAGTTACAACAATTCTATGCTATAAAGCATTTAAAACACAAAAAAAAAAAACTGCCCAGCCATTAATGCATTTATTGTTATTATTATTTTATTTTAATATTAATAAATTAATTAACAATTAATTAATAAATTAATAAAAAATCAAAATAATATGATTTCTGAAATCAAACAAAAGCAAAAATAACCAAGTGTCCATGGGGTCCTTGTGCAAATTTTAATTCATATATTTCAACATGCATAATTATTTTATGAATTTTAATTAAAACAATTTAAAAAAATTCATAACAAATAATCTACACATCACAAAATTATGAAACAAATACCTAGATGATCCACAACACTTGTAGAACCCAGATCAATGGTCAAAATCTCATGCAAATAATATTTCGAATTAATTCATAATTAAATCTAAATATACTTGCAAAAATCATAATAAATCAATACATGCATAAAAAAATCTGAATTTTTTTATATGAATCTCTATATGCAAAACCTCGCTTTGATACCATTGAAGGAATTTACGGATGAGCGGAAGCGTGATATAACATTTATTCCGTAAAAACCATGTATCGCACATATAGAAAAACATATAAAAATCTAGAGCGAGGGGAATCGTAACCATACCTTGAGAATCGAAGCTTTAAAACGATGGTTGCAAGCAGTTGCTCCTCAGAGTGTGAAGCACTCTACTGGTATCCACCAAGAATTTTTTCTTCGATGATTTCTTCAAAAACTCTAACACCTTTTAGAGAGAAAAAGAGAGAGAGAGAGAGAGAGAGAGAGAGAGAGAGAGAGAGAGAGAGAGAGAGAGAGAGAGAGAGAGAGAGAGAGAGAGAGAGAGAGAGAGAGAGAGATGGAGGCTAGCTCCTTTTCTAGGGTTTTTCACAAAAATAAGATGTGCCTTAGAATGAACTATCTCATTCTATTTATAGGGCTTTCCTAGGGTTTTTAATAATATATATATATATATATATATATATATATATATATATATATATATATATATATATATATATATTAACCCCACATTTCTAAAATGCTTTAATAATGATTAAAACTATTTTAATTATTATTTCTTTTTCTAAACTATTTAGAAAATAATTCTTCCTCTCTCATAATTTAAATCTTTTCATCAAAGAAAATATTCTTTTATGGTGTGACCCTGTAGGTTCAATATTAAGCCGGTAGTAGAAATAAATAATAATAAACTTTTATTTATTATTTATATGAACTCTAATAATTCATTAAATATAATTAACTGATTAATTATATTTATTCTACATCGTGAGTGATGCTTCTCAACATATCGCGACTATCCGGATAATATGAATTCATTGCTTAGAATACCAAGAACCTGTCAGTGACTAGTTTCAGTACAATCAATTCCTTCTACCCTACAATATCCCGATTAAATACAAGGCATGGATCTCGTGTCAGGCCTATCAAATTTAATCATATGATTTCTTATTCATAATGCTAAGTTCATATTAATGCAAATTAGAAACTCTTTTCTAATTTCATACACTCTGGCCAGAGATTCCAGAACTCGCATACTAAGAATAACATAGGATATTCTCTTCCTATACTGGAAGGGGTAGATCCTCTATTGACGTTAACTATCTCCATACACAAATCCGTATGCCCAGAATAGAACTAATGGATGTCCTTGAGACTAAGGACTAATCCAAAGCATAGTTCATTATATACAAGATAACTCTAACGATCTCAAGTCTAAGGACACTTGTACAACTATCACTTAGTGAATAACTATTGACACGTGAGTAAACTCCATTAGCTGTTCAACTTATCGAGTCATGTTCAGTAAACTTATCCCTAATAAGTACCTACATACTAGCTATAGTGTCACCACACAAATGCCTATGAGAACAGACATCCTCCTGACGGGAGCAAGCATAGTATGTACCAATCTTTGCGGATTCACCAACTTCCGATTAGTTATCCTATGATCAGGAACTGTTTAAGTCTAGAGTTATCATCTTCTAGATCTCACTATTATAATCTCATTATAATTCTAAAAGCTTTACTCTAAACTATGGAACATCTTATTTAAAACACTTTAAATAGATAAAGCCCGTAATAAAAACAAAACAAGTCTTTTATTTAACATTAATGAAATCAAATAAGAATACAAGAAAGTTCTTCCTAACTCTTCATACATGATTGGATTTAGGACAAACACTTTCAGATAGAACATTAACTGGGCCAAAAAGATCCATGTGGATTAACTTGAGTGCTTTCTCATTTGTGTTGAGTTGCTTTGACTTGTGAACAACTTTCCGCAGCTTTCCTTTCTGACAGTCCTCACATAGTCCTTCTTGACAGAATTCCTGTTGAGGAAGTCCTCTCACTAACTCTTTCTTCATGATCAGGTTCATTGTTTTGAAGTTTAGATGTGAGAGGTTCTTGTGCCAAAGCATACTGTCAGCAATTGAGGCTTTACTGTAGAAACAATAAGTTTTATCCTTCTTTGCTGAATCCAAATCAACTACAAATAATCTTCCTTTCCTTACTCACTTTAGAGCTAGGCTGCCAGTTTTCTTGTTGTAGATTAAACATTCCAAAGTTCCAAAATCAACCTTGAATCTTTAATCACAAAATTGACTAAATTTGAGTAGATTGTGCATTAGTCCTTTCACCAGCGCAATGTCTTCAATGATGATGTTTCATACTTCCAAAGAGCCATATCCAAGTGTGTATCATTTGTTGTTATCTCCAAATGTTATGATTGGACCAAATTTCTTCAAGAAATGTAATAGCGGGGTTTTATCACTTGTCATGTGTCTGGAGCATCCACTGTCAATGACCCACATGACCTTCTTATTTCCCTGCACAAAAAAAATTGGATTAGGTTGCCTTTGGTACCCACTCTTTGTTGCGTCCAGCATTCTCAGTTGGGATTTTTCTCACAACATCATTAACATCACTATCAGTATCAGATGGTTCTCTTTTGACTTCTTTAACCATCCATTTGGATCTAGGATAAGACCTGGTCTTTTTCCTTGAGGATGATTTATTCTTGTTATCAGTACAAGAACTTGAAGTCTCAGAATGAATCTCAACAGATGGTCTGAAAGAATATTTCTCAGAAGATAAGATTGGTAAATTAAAGCATGTGCTCATGACAGTGATTTTACAAGGCATGCAATCGATGTTATTACAAACATTCACAGATCTCTGCATTACTGGGATTCTGTGTAAATTACCAAATTCATATGTAGCATTTGACTTACCACATGATGGTCTTTTACACATATAAGTTAAATGATGTGATGATCCACAGTTGTTGCAAAGCTTCCTTGATGCACCCTTAACATGAGTTCCATCACTCTTCTGATTTAGTCTTATCTTTCCATTTCTGTTCTTTCTAGTTCTACTGGTACTAGGAGTGACAACATGTTATAAAGTTGCTATCGACAAACCCTTAACAGTACCTTCCATATTTACTGTCTTGACAGTAAGTTTGGAAGTTGCAGTCACAACTTTGTTTTCGACAGTACTTTTAAAGTTAGTGTCTCGTCCTTTTTGACAACATCTTTTGAACATTCTGTCAGATTGCCTACCAAGGTTTCTGTTGGGGGATTTGTGACAGAATCTTTGCTACCAGATAACATACCTTCAACGCCTTCTTCTTCTTCAAGAATTTCTTATTTGATTAGTAAGGCTTCTTCATCAAACTCATGCTCGGCATTCTTGAAGATTGGCTTTGTGAAGTATTGTTGTCTGTACAGGAGTCTGAAGCAATCTCCTTACCAGGTCTTCTAGAGTAATTAAACCCTATGCCAACTTTTTGATTCTCAGTATGATTCTCATGATATTCCTGAACTAGTTTAGAGGATTTCCTGTAGGCTTTTAACCTAAGTTCATTATCTTCAATTTTGTTTCTCAAAAATTCCTCTATTTCCTAGCACAAACAATATCATTTTTAAGTCTGGCATTTTCTTGAACTAATGACTCTATAGGATCAAGCTTATGTTCTAAGATATCATTCTTAGCCTGAATCTTATCATTCAACTTAGTTAACCTGACAATTTCTTCATTAGTAGCAGTTAAACTAGTATGAATGTTAAAGATCTTAACACTTAAACTTTCAACAGTCTGTTTAAATTCAGAATTAAACATATCAAGGGAAAGAAGTGTTGGTACCTGAGTTGAGGAGGATGATGCTTCATCATCTGACTTGGCCATCAAGGCAAGATTTATATATTCCTCATCTTCTTCCTCATCAGATGCATCCCAGCACTTTCCTTCAGCTACATAAGCTCTTCCCTGATTTTTCTTTGACGGATTTCCAAATCCTCTTTCCAACTTCTAATTTTTCTTGGGTCTTCTGCATTTAGTGGCAAAGTGTCCAAGTTCATTGCAATTATAGAACCCGAACTTTGATCTGTCCACCATTTCAATCTTGTATCCACCTCTTGTTCCACTTCCTCTAGGCCTTGAAGTATTTCCTTGGTTGAACCTGTTTGTTGAACCCTTTGGCTTAAAGGTTTTGTTTCTCCTGAATCTCAAGTTGGAGAATTTCTTAGCCATGTAAGCCATGGTTGGATTATCCATGATTTCTAATTCTTCTAGGGAGTAGAAGTCTTCATGTTCAACATCATTTAGTTCAAGTATCACTTTGTCATCTTCTTCAACTATTTCCTCTATTTTGATGGAAGGAACAATAGTTGAGTTGGATGACTGGGGTAACTCAGTGACTTGAACAGTTGGGGGTTCATGAGCTACTAGAGCACTGAACATATTAGCCATCTTTCCTTTGTGTCCAGATTTAATGGCTCTCTTCTTGAAAAGCTCAAGTTCATAGGACTTAAGCACACCATAAAGAGTTTCAAGTGAAACACTTTTCATATCTCTTCCTTCTCTTATGGCTGTGATCATGTGTTCAAGATGTTCAGGAAGAGTTAACAAAAACTTGATGTTCAGGAAGTGTATGCCTTATGTTTTCTCTGACTTCTTCACTTCCTTCACAAAGTAACTCAATCTTATCCCACATCTCTTTGGCTGACTTGCTTCCTATGACGTTCCCACACATAGATTTATCCACTATGAGTGAGTCATAAATGATTAACTGTAAGTTATCATCAAGTGCCACCTTTTCTCTTTCAGGTTTAGTATACTCATATAGTGGCTTTGGGATAAAGTGATCTCGAACAACCACTCCATTGACTGTGGAGGCTGGAATCTCTTTTTGAGGTAAAAAGGCACTGTTTTCAAGAATACCCATGTAAAGTGGATTTGCAGCTTTGATAAATAACATCATCTTCGTTTTCCAAATGTTGTAGTTCTCTTTATCAAAGGCTGGAATTTTTATGTTGTTTGCCTTCTGCGTACTCATCTTGATCTTCAGATTTATTTGTCAATCTAACTGCTCTGATACCAGTTGTTAGTCCGTGAGAGTATTTTATAAGGGGGGTTGAATGCAATACTGATAATTTAGAATCTTTTTCCCAACAACAAAGAAATAGATTAGCAATTATCAGTAAGAACAAATGCAAACAACAGTTATCTAACATGATAGAGACTTCATAAAATGATTGATTTATTTATCTTGCGAAGGGTTTTGCTACAACCTGGAAAAACAATGTTTCCAGCTTCTATCCCGAGAGAGATTATAACTGAGTTGTGGGAGTAGCTTTCTAAGCCTGTTTGATTGTGTTCCTTAGATTACATGTGAGGTGTGAAGCTGTTTATATATTCAAGTGACAGCTCCTTACAATTTGCTCACATGTGATCTTTCCTAAAATGTATACTAGATAATTTAAACATAAACTATAAAGCAATCTAGATACATTCCTTTTGTAGCATACTCAATCTCAGTTGATGTAGAAATTGCATGCCCTTGAATTAGTAAGCTTTGTCTTGTTCTCTCTCAAACTCCTGTCGTAGTCTTTCAGGATTGTGACAGAACCATGTAAGTTCTGTACCACCTGCTACTGAAACAGTCTGCCACGCTTTTGAATTTATAGGTGAATCAAAAGTTCCTCCCGTGAGACAAAGTACTGTGTTCGCCAAGTTCTGCTGTCATGGGATGTTCTAAAGTTGACAGTAAGATTTTCCTAAGACTAGGGAGTCACAGAGAACTTTACTGTCGTGACCTTGCAGAACATGCTATCATTGTGGTACAAAGTTTCTATCTCCGGGCTTCTGCCAAAGTTCTTGTCAAGACTGAAAGTTGATGTCAAGAGGAGTGCTGTCTTGACTGAATGTTTTGATGTTCCTTGAAAAGTTGTTGTCTTCGAGAATCTTTACAGTATGTTTATTCCTTGTACATATCAACTGTAAAATATCTTCTGTGGCTTGAACAAAGAGAACTTCTTCCAGATTACATTCTTTATTACATGTATTCATGATAGTACAGATTGAACATTACGTGGAACATTATTTATGGCTTATGATAGTATGTTTCTTTCAGTCTAATTAAAGACTAATTACATAGTTAAGTTGCCTACCTGCAATCAATATACTTATATAAAGGAGAAGACGAGGGCGGTGAGGTGGCGCCTCTCAAATCGCTTCGATCTATTTTTCTAATTTTCTCAAATTTTTGAATAATTAATGTTAAAGATTCGAAAATATCTCAATTGACTTTAAAATCTTTACTAACGGAGGAATCTAAATATATTATTATAATATTCTTGTCTTCAAAATCTTTATTAATGGAGGAAACTAAATATACAATTCTAATATTCTTGCCTTTAAAATCTTTACTAAAGGAATAAACTAAATTTAAAATTTTAATAGTGTTAGGTCCCGATATGTTTGTAGAAGGGGGGTTGAATACAAACTATACCGTTTTATCGAATTTGTTCGTTTAAAGATTAAACAATGGATGAACAAATTATTGCGGAATTAAATGAAACAGAATTCAAGTTAAATATAACTTATATTAAACTTGAAAGGTGTTACAATTTTTGGTACTGATTACAGAATAAAATCTCAAACTAATTAAAACAAAACTAGTATAAATTCGACATGAATTTATCTATTTTTGTAATAAAAAGATATAACGATAAACGTTAGTTCGAGATTCGTTCTAGGGATAAAGATCCGCTAGATAGTCAATACAATACAAGCAAATGATTTCTAGTGGTTTGAATGTAACATTAGAGTCTAGAAATAATTCCTTGTTCAAGGAAATTAGCTCGGCAGTTTCTTGATGTTCTTGACAGAATGTTTTGAATGTAATAATATGATCAGTTCTGAACTTCTGTCTTGATCACTTGTTTTATAACTAATCCACTTGATCAGTTGTAAGCTGCACGTGCAATTCCCTTTAATAAAGTAGAAAGACTATCCAAATTAAAGTAGAAAGACTATTTCTAATTATCCGAAATACTAATATAAATTGAGAAATACTATTTCTAATATTAGAAAGACTAACCTATAGTCATAAAGACTATCGGTAGGACTGAGTAAATATTAGAAATGATTTATGAATTTATAAATATTTCCAGTAGAACAATCGGTAGGAATACCAAGGTAGTCTTTCTGAAAATACTTTAAGTCTTTCTGAATTTAGAATGTTCCAGAATTAATTTATTAGTTAAATTAATTAAATAAGATAGATAATTAAAAGAGAATAAAAACTAATTTCTTAAATAAAGAAATAGTCCTGAGAACCACTTTAATTGATGACGAACTTTCACTGACTGTTGTTGACGCTCGATGTACTGTCTGGTTCATGAGCGACTAACATCAATGTATGTTCTTCATTCCTAACTTTGAAGCTGTGATTCTCTTCTCTTTAAATCCCTTCTATAAACCACTGTAACCTGTACCTTTGCTGTCACACTCCTGAAATCTATGTCACTTTAATAAATCCACTTTCTTGTAAACTTCACTGAGGCTTGATCAAATAAATGAGCTTCTTTCAAAGTAGAATTACTTCAAGTCTGTAGATGACTTTTAACTGTTATGTTCTTCTGAGATTCCTGTGAAAATTTGAATTATTACTTACTTATTACAAACTTGTTTAATGTTGAGTTATATCCT
Source organism: Heracleum sosnowskyi (assembly GCA_030848705.1). NCBI lineage: Eukaryota > Viridiplantae > Streptophyta > Magnoliopsida > Apiales > Apiaceae > Heracleum > Heracleum sosnowskyi. The sequence continues at coordinate 48,327,107 of CM061243.1, read as the reverse complement.
CGATGTAAACAAATAGGCCTAAACATATGCCTTTCAATCTCCCCCTACTTGTTTGTTAGAGAATAACAAGCAAATACCTAGAGGATAACTCAACTAACTAAACAAGTAGAAATAAGACATTAAAAGCTAAGTAAATAATAACACAAAGTTCTGGATTTCATTAAACATTATCCAGATTCAAACATTAAAGGTAAGTACAAGATAGATGTTCCTCTAGACTGAACATATGAATACATTTATCCTATCTTGATATACCTAAGCTCTAAACATTTAACATTTACAATACAGAGCTTGTTAAGTTGTCTTCATCCATCATCTCTCCTTCTTCTAGTGCTTCAAGCAAATCCTTGTCTAGAAAACGATCAGATTCAGAGGTAATGCCACTAGGTCTGACAGGTTGAGTTGTGACTTTCTTCAGCCTATTCTTCAATTGATGATATGTTATTTCCAGAACAATGCAACCTAGATTGTAGAAGGGGGGGGGGGGGGGGGTTGAATAAAATCTAGTTAATTTTACTAAACTTTTCAAACTTTTTACAGTATGAACATTTGTGCTTGTAAATTAACTAAGAATTGAGTCAAGCCATGAACATAAATGAATTCTTCGAGTTAAAAAGAAATGCAGGAGACAAGCAAACTTTTTAAACTTTTCAGGTGGGTTTCTCAGAAAAAGCCCACCTGAGGTGTATATTGAAGAATTCTCTGGTTTTGTTTTTCAACAAACTCCAGCTGCTTACACAGATGATGAAAGAGAGCCTAAGTGTTTTACATTCAGCTTTGTGCTCTCTTCACATACATTTCTATGCTACTCCACACAATCTTATATACATCGACTGTATGTTACAAACAAAATGTTAGATATAATTGCTGACGTTTGTTCATCAGTGTTTAAGCAACAGGTGATCATCAGAGTTTACATTGAAGCCAGTCAGAGTTTGTTTAAGTCTGACGTGGTGATAGTTGAATTAGCTGTCGGTGCTGAATTGAATATTCTAGAAGCAATATATTCTGAAGATGGAAAGAAGCAGAATATATTGATACAGCTAAGGAGACGGAATAGAAGACTGAAGCAATCCTTAATTGATATGAATTGTATAGCTAACTTATAGGACTATCAATTAGAGATGGATTGTATGTAGCTGTGTATTATATAAACATAGATAGGTTATCCCTAGAAGGGATGCGATTATTGAAAATATTATTCTTGTAACCTAGTAGCTCTTTGTGATTCTTTAACATCACTAAGAGAGAATTATTTAATATAATTCAGTTTTGTTGATTTATAAACAAGTGTTCTTGATTGTTATTCTCATACATACTTGATTATATTGTGTATTCGGCCTAACAATTGGTATCAGAGCCAAGGCTGTTTAATATATACAGTTTTACGATTCAAACACAGTAATAATCATGTCTGAAGAAAATCAAGCTCCTCCCAAGGTTGAACAGGTTAAACCTAATTCTGTGAGTCGGTATGAATCAATCAGGGTTCCAATTCTCAGGCCAGTGGAGTATCCAATTTGGAAGGTGAAGATGACCATGTTTCTGGAGGCTACAGATCCAGAATATCTTGACAGAATTTATGATGGTCCTCATATGCCGACTAAATTGTCTCCTGTTGTTGATGGTCAAGAACAAAAGACTGTTCCAAAGGAAAAGAAAGATATGACTCCTGAGGACATCTCATCAATTGCAAAAGATGCAAAGGTTAGACATCTTCTCCACAGTGCTTTAGATAATGTTATGTCTAACAGAGTAATTGGTTGCAAAACTGCAAAAGAAATCTGGGATGCTTTGGAAGTCAGGTGTCAAGGAACCACTGCTATAAAGAAGAACAGGAAAACAATACTCACTCAGGAGTATGAGCACTTTGATTCAAGAGCCAATGAAACCTTGACTGAGACATATGACAGATTCTGTAAACTGCTGAATGATTTATCTCTAATTGATAAAGAATATGATCTTGAAGAATCAAATCTCAAATTTCTCTTATCTTTACCTGAAGGATGGGATTTGAAGACAACAACTATAAGAGATAATTACGAACTTGCTGAAACTGAACTTGATGAGATTTATGGGTTACTGAAAACTCATGAATTGGAAATAGAACAAAGAAACAGAAGATCAAGCAAGAAGACAAAATCTGTTGCTCTCAAAGTTGAGGAGAAGCCCATCAAGAAGGAATCATCAAGGAAGAAAGCTAAGGGAAAGGCTTTAGTCATTAAATCTGAAAGTGAGTCATCAAACTCTGATGATGACTCAAACTCTGATGAAGCTTCTGACTCTGAGGATGATGAAGAACAGATGATGCAAATGGCTGCATTGATGGTGAAGACCTTCAAGAAGATGGGATTCAAGAACTTTAAGAAAGGAAAGAGATTCTCAAGGAAAGATTCAAACTCTGAAAGGAAAGGGTTTAGAAAGTCTGATGGAAGGGAGACCAAGTCTGGCAAGAAGGATAAATCTGAAATCCAGTGCTACAAGTGTAAGGAGATGGGTCACTATGCTCCAGAGTGCAAGAAAGGCAAATCTGAGAAAGCACTCATCTCTAAAGGCAAAGACTGGGCAGATACTTCAGACTCTGATGATGGAGTAAATTATGCTCTTATGGCAACTGTCAAAGATGAGACTGAATCATCTGAAAATAAGGTACCCCTAACTACTTATGCTTATGATACTGATAATATATCTGAATTAAGAGTATATCTGAAAAGCGTACATGTTAGTTATAGGGATCAGACTTTAGAGAATGAGAGAATTAAATCTGAGAATCTTAGTCTTAAAGATAGAAACAAGTTTCTTGAAGGAGAACTTGAAAATATGAAGCAGATTCAAAAAGAAAGAGATGATGCTGTTTATGTGGAACAGGAGTTGCTCAAAAGATATGGGCAACTAGAATCTGATCTAGAAAAAGAAAGAAAAATAATCAAGACTTGGACAGACTCTGGAAGAGACACTCATCAAGTGTTCCAGACAGATTCTGTAGGTTTAGGTTATTGTGAGAATGATGAACTTAGGTTTAAAGATAAGGTTAAGGTTAAACCACAACTTAAACCTGTGAAATTTGTTCCAGAGTCCACTAAGTTAAAATCTGTTGTAGTAAAAGAAGCTGATATGGAATCAGATGAAACCTGTGAAAGACAGGAAAATATTATAACAGAAAATCTAATGGAAGTAGAAGCTGTTAGAAAACCAATAAAAGTCTGTGAAAAACAGGTTAATGTTGGTTTAATGACAGGAAAACAGTTCAATCATAAGCTAAAAGAGGTAAAGTCTGCCATGAAACCAAAAGGGTCCAAGAAGAATAGGAATGGAAAGATAGGCATAAATAAAAGAAATAATCATTTGCCTACTGCTGCTGCTCCAAGGAAAACATGTTATAACTGTGGTAGTTCTAACCATCTTGCTAGATTTTGCAATAAGAACAAAGATATTAATTCTTTACCTTCTAAATCAGGAGTAAAGAATGATTATGTAAGGGTTAAACCACAGACTTTATGCACACATTGTGGGAGCACTTGGCATTCTATTTATACTTGTAAGAGTTATCATGCTATTTATCACAACTATTATGAGCCAAAACCCAACTTGAAGTGGGTTAGGGCAAACTCTGCAAGTGTAAAGTCTGACAATGTTAGTTTAAACTCTGTTGATAGTGATTCCGCTGCAAAAGCTAACACTGTTAAGAAAGACAAAGGATCCAAGCAAGTCTGGGTCCTTAAAACTAACTCTGTGTAATTGGTTGTGATTGCAGGGCATAAAAGAGAGCACCCTTATCTTGGACAGTGGATGCTCAAGACACATGACTGGAAATAAAGCCCTGCTATCAGATTTTGAGGAGAAAGCTGGCCCAAAGGTATCCTATGGAGATGGCAACATAGGACTTACTCTGGGATATGGCAATATAAATCTTGGAAGTGTCATCATAACAAATGTAGCTCTAGTCTCAGGACTCAAGCATAATCTGCTATCTGTGAGTCAAATCTGTGATAGAGGAAACCATGTAGATTTTCATACTGAATACTGTGAAGTTATCAGTAAATCTACTGGAAAAGTTGTTCTAGTTGGACACAGGCACAACAACATTTATGAAGCAAGTTTGGTAACAAACTCTGATGGAAAAACAGTGTGTCTGACTGCAAGAATGTCAAATGAAGAGAGTTGGAACTGGCATAAGAAGCTCTCTCATCTCAATTTGAACAACATCAATGAGCTAATAAGAAAGGATCTTGTAAGGGGACTTCCAAAATCAATACTCAGTCTAGATGGCCTATGTGATTCTTGTCAAAAGGCTAAGCAAAGGAAGTCATCTTTCAAGAGCAAATCTGAATCTTCAGTAGTGGAACCTTATCATCTTCTACATGTTGATCTCTTTGGACCAGTGAATGTGATGTCTATGGGCAGAAAGAAATATGCTCTAGTAATTGTTGATGAATATACTAGATATACATGGGTATATTTCTTATCAAAGAAGGATGAAACTGCTCAAACTCTGATGGATCATGTAAATCAACTGGACAAAGGATCACAGTACAAAGTCAAAATAATAAGGAGTGATAATGGAACTGAATTCAGAAACTCAATCATGGAAGCTTTCTGCAAGGAAAGAGGAGTGAAACAAGAATTTTCTGCACCTGGAACTCCACAGCAAAATGGTGTAGTTGAAAGAAAGAACAGAACTTTAATTGAAGCAGCCAGAACTATGCTTGACGAAGCAAAATTACCAACTTATTTCTGGGCAGAAGCTGTTCAAACTGCTTGTTTTACTCAAAATTCTACACTGATCAACAAGCATGGGAAAACACCATATGAGATGGTGAAAAATAAGAAGCCAAATTTGAAATATTTTCATATATTTGGATGCAAATGCTTTGTATTGAAGACTCATCCTGAACAGTTGACTAAGTTCGAGTTAAAAGCTGATGAAGGAATCTTTGTTGGCTATCCAGTGTCAACAAAAGCATTCAGAGTTTACAATCTGAGAACTAAAGTGATCATGGAGTCTATACATGTGTCATTTGATGACAAGAAAATAACTGGACTTGATGACTTAGATGAATATGATCAACTGTGCTTTGAAAATGAAGGTTTATTTTCTGGTGATGTAAACTTTGATGAAGCAGTACCGACAAACTCTGATGAAGCGGTTCTGACAAACTCTGACGAAGCATACTCTGAACCTCTACTGGTAAATACTGGAGAAACTGAAAATTCTCAAATTGAACAAAATAGAGAACCAGTTGAGGGGGAGCGTGAAGAAGCTCAACAAGACACAGCAAGTGAGTCAGTTGAGGAAACTGATTCAAACTCTGACAGTTTAAACTCTGAGCCATCCAATTCAGGGAGAGCCTCAGATGCTGCAGAAAGTCAACATATGAATCAGGAGAGCATGGATCAAGGGGGAGGATTCAATAATGACGCAAGAAACCACTTACCAACAGCAAGAAAGTGGACACAGGCACACACACCTGATCTCATAATTGGAGATCCTGATGCTAGTGTAAGAACTAGACGTGCTACTACAAATGAATGCCTGTATCATGCTTTTTTGTCTCAAATAGAACCAAAGAAAGTGGAAGAAGCTCTTCAAGATGCAAACTGGATAACAGCAATGCAAGAAGAGTTAAATGAATTTGAAAGAAATGAAGTCTGGACACTTGTACCTAGACCAAAGAATAGATCAATTGTAGGTACAAAGTGGGTTTTCAGAAACAAGACTGACAGTGAAGGTGTGATTACAAGAAACAAGGCTAGACTTGTGGCTAAAGGTTATTCACAACAGGAAGGAATTGACTATGATGAAACCTTTGCTCCAGTTGCAAGATTGGAAGCCATAAGAATTTTTCTGGCCTATGCTGCACACAAGAAGTTTAAAGTCTTTCAGATGGATGTGAAAAGTGCTTTTCTCAATGGAAAGCTTGAAGAAGAAGTGTTTGTTGAACAACCACCAGGATTTGTAGATTCCAAACATCCAGATTATGTCTACAGGCTTGACAAGGCATTATATGGACTAAAGCAAGCACCAAGAGCATGGTATGAAACTCTTGCTCAATTTCTTTTAGAAAGTGGGTTCACAAGAGGTACAATTGATAAAACTTTGTTTTATTTCAATTCTGGTGATGATTTGCTTTTAGTTCAAATTTATGTAGATGATATTATTTTTGGATCTACTAATGACAAACTTTGTAAGAAGTTTACAAAGCTTATGCAGTCCAGGTACCAAATGAGTATGATGGGAGAGCTTAGTTATTTTCTAGGCTTACAGGTCAAGCAAACAGATGATGGGATTTTTATCAATCAAGCAAAGTATACCAGAAATCTTCTAAAGAAATTTGGTATGCTTGATAGTTCATCTGCTACAACTCCCATGGCTACAGCAACAAAGCTAGACAAAGACACAGGTGCTACAGTGGATATGACAACCTATAGAGGCATGATAGGGTCTCTTCTGTATCTCACAGCAAGTAGACCTGATATCATGTATGCCACATGTCTTTGTGCAAGATTTCAAGCAGATCCCAGAGAGCCTCATCTAACAGCTGTAAAAAGGATCTTCAAATATCTCAAAGGAACCATAACCTTGGGTTTGTGGTATCCTAGAGAATCAGAGTTTAAGCTAATTGGTTACTCTGATGCAGATTTTGCAGGCTGTAAGATAGACAGAAAAAGTACAAGTGGAAGCTGTCAATTCTTAGGTGACAGATTGGTTTCTTGGTATAGCAAGAAACAGAAATCAATTTCTACATCCACTGCAGAAGCAGAGTATATAGCTGCTGGTAGCTGTTGTGCACAGATTCTGTGGATGAAGAATCAGTTGCTGGATTATGGGTTAAGGTACTCTAAAATACCTATTTACTGTGATAATCAAAGTGATATTGCTATGACAGGTAACCCAGTACAGCATTCAATGACCAAGCACATCAGCATAAGGTATCATTTTATCAGGGAACATGTGGAAGAAGGAGATATTGAGCTTCATTTTGTGTCTACAGACCAACAACTTGCAGATATCTTCACCAAACCTTTGAGTGAAGCTACTTTTACAAGATTGGTAAATGAACTTGGAATGATCTCTGGTTTTGACTAGAGATACGGGTTAGACTCAAAAACTATACATGTTTGATTTTTATGCTCATGATTCCTTGCATGTATTAACTGTTATGAGTACCAGTGCCATAAACTCTGAAAGTAAACTCTGATGCTAAACTCTGTTAGTCATAAAAGTGTTGGTCATACTCTGATAGTTACAGTCTAATGCTATACTCTGATTGTAATTTTGTCTGAAACATATGGACCGATGAAGAAATTTGTATGAAGCATAATTCTCAGTAAGTAATTATGAATCCTTAAGAGTTGTATAGATTCTGATCTCAAATGTGCAGGAAGTTAACACAGCATGATACTGTCTCTGTATTTATAGCATCTCTTAGTTTATTCATCCTATACACTGAGTCTGTATTAGCTGTTTGCATTTTCTCTCATAAATTAATTGCATTAACTGATGAAAAGTCTAAACTCTGATTATTAATTGTAAATAATTCACCCTCAAATCAAAAGATGCCAAAAAGCGCACAAATTCCTTTGAGATCATGTTGTGCCTAGGAAGATCCAGGAACTTATTGTATGAAATAAGGGCTAAAATCTTTGATTTTTGGTGACTAGTGCCAACCACTGATTACTGGAAAAATTAAAAAAAAATATATATATATATATATATATATATATATATATATATATATATATAAAGGGGGTGAAGAATAAAAGATATATCCAAATGAAAGGATATCAAAATACAGAGTTTAGATATAAAAATCAGATTTTATGTTTTACATGAGAGTTTAGGCAACCAGTTTTTACTGCTTAAGTTTGTGGATTTTATGCACTTTGAGATGATCTAAATATTGATTTCGGTAAACTCTGCTATAGCACACACATTTATTCACACCTGTACAGTTTGAGATAAGAGTTTATTGACAAAGAAGGACAAATGGTAAACACTGATGTATTGTGTGAAATACGCCGAGGTAACTTTGTTTTAATCTCTGATGGTTAAAATAATTTCTTTGTTTCAGACAATTTATAATTTTGAGATTAGACATTTGTTTTGAAATTCGAAAGAGCATGAGTACAAATGGTTCATATTTGTATTAAATAGAGGAGAGAGAGGTTGAGTGTTTTGAACAGTGTGAAAAGCGGTAATTATGGCTATTTTTACTGCGCGTGTGTATTGGAAGTTGTTACATACAGCTGTCAGCGTATACATGTTTGACATCTGTCCCACTCACACATTTTTCAAAGACGCCTGCTGTGTGTAGTAATGATTAAAACGATTCAGTTTTAATTTTCACTGTTATTATTTAAACTTACTACACATAAACGGTTCATTCTTTTACACACTTCATCTTTTCATAAGTTTTTACTCACAAACACTGTATCAAACACTTTCACTGCATCCATTCTACATTTTTCTCTGTCTTATATCTTGCTTTCTTCTAAACATCTCTAATGGCTACTACAATGTTTACTGCTTCTGGGTTAGAATTTGTCCCAAACAACTATGCTGCTCCTTTGGCAAATGAGAACGCACCGGAGGCGTTTCATTTGATTCAGGATTTCTTGTCAAACTCTGATGTTGGAACTGCTCTCACCGCACCATTGAAGCTGTCTGCATCTCAAATAAGGACTCTTTGGCAGACAGGCACTTATGATAATGGAGGAGAGTCTGGGTCTCCGTCCATAATTTTTGAATTTCAAGGAGAAGAGTTTGTAGTTACTCCAACTACTGTTCGTGATGCTTTGGGTCTTGAGGATTTCAATGCTTTCACAATCTCCGTTGGCGATTCTGAGTTGGTTAGAATGATGAGAAAAATTGGCTACTCTGGAACACTGACAAAGCTTGGTCAATTGAAGCGACCGCTCTTGAGAAAGGAATGGAGTTTCTTTTTCGACTGCATAACAAGGGCGTTCGGGAAGAAGTGCACGAATTGGGATGCAATTCTCATTGATAGTCTGCAAATCGGGTATTCTCTTCTTTATGGAGGTAATTTTGATGTTGCTAGGCTAGTTCTAAATAATATAGGTGAGAAAATGACTGAAAACAGAGGTGTAGTCTATTTTGCAAGATTTTGTCAATTGATATTCTCTGAATGTGTTTCTGAAGTAGATATAGCTGAGAATGATGTAATTCCCTGTTTTAAATTACATAAACGCATATTCTCTGATCCAACTAATAAGGATAACAAGAAAGGGGATGTTGGTGTCTTGTTGCTACCTGAGTTGGTGCGACAATTTCAAGTAGATTCACAACAACAACAACTAGCAAATGCTGAAGCTGGACCTTCTGTGTCTCTATCACAGAGGTCAAAGAAGTCAAAGGTAAGAGCTGTTAAGTCTGATAGAGTGAATCCATCAAATGCTGAAGCTGGGGTATCAAATACTGATGATATGCCTCAGAAGAAAAAGTTAAAGAAAAGAAGGGCCAACAGGGCAAAGTCTGGTACTGTTGATGAGGAGAGTGAAACTGATGATGAAACTCTTCATCAGAGGAAAAGAAGACTGGTGGCTGCACATCTCTTTGGTGCATCCAATGTAAATGCTGAAGCAGCATCTATGCCTAAAATGGTAAATGCTGATATCGAAGCTCCTACATCAAAGGCTGATGATGTAGTTGAGGAAGATGCTAATCATTCTGACAGCAGAGTTTTTGAGAAAATGAATTTCTTTGATGAAGATATTCCAGATGCACATCCTACTATCAGTACCTGTGATACTGAGGATGTAGAAGCTGATCAAGCCACCTTAGTCATTGAAGACTCCGTTGCTACTCACACAGAGGTTCTTTCGGTAAACAATGCTAATTCTGAACAAGGTGAGGAAGTTGATCAGAGTTTGAAGGATGTAGCAGAGAATTTACAAGAGGCTGCTGACAAGCTAATCTCTGAGGATATTATTCTTGAAGCTCTACAACAATCTGTTGTTGAGGTTGTAACAAAAGAAACAGAGTTAATGCAAATTGCAAACTCTGAGATTCCAGAACCTGTTGCAGAGAATACAGCTGAGAATGTTCCTGCAGAGAATACAGCTGAGAATGATAATGATGATGATAGTCCTGCTCATTCACAAGAGGAGTTATCTGATATTCGAGTAAACTCTGATGAAGAAAGAGAGGTCAATCGAGCCACTGCTGAGCACTTTCAGGAAATGTACTATAACAGATGGGCTGCTGCAGATTGTATCTTTTCAGCACAGAGGGCTGCTGATTTTCTTGGTGATTCTGTGAAGACAATTTCAAATCCTGATATTCTTACTAGTCTAAAGGCCACTGTGATTCAAATTAAATCTCTCCACAACAGATTTGATGAGTCTCATAAGGAGGTCACTGCTTTGAGGAATGAAGTTAGTATGAGAGATCTTACTCTGAAGAATGATAGATCCTACTACAATTCTATGTTCAAGAAGCAAGCTAAGGACTCTGATGAAATTCAGAAGAGGCTTGGGAAAGTTGAGGACAACCAGACTGCTATGTCTGCCCAACTGACTTCAATTTCTACTGCAATTGAGTTGTTGACATCAGTACTACTTTCTGATGATGTCAAAAAGGGGGAGAGTGTACCAAGTGACAAATGCAAAGACACTCAAACTCTGAGACGGAGGGATGATGGTAATGATGGTGGAAGCAAGGGAGATGGAAAGAGTTTAAGATTAAATTCTGATAGAAGACCACCAAGATCAAACTCTGATAGAAGATCAAACTCTGGTAAGGGAAATGCAAACTCTGCCAGTGGTTCAAAACAAAAAAGTTTGATAATCTCTGATAAGCCTACCACAGATGAGGAAATTGCTACTAAAATGTTTTTAGAAGAGCATGGTGGTGAGGTAACAGTTGAGGATTATGATGCTGAATTAAGAATGATAAATGAAGAGCACAAGAAGAAAATGGAGGATGGTACTTACAAAAAGAAAGCTGTCAAGGTTCCTAGAAGGAAAGAAAAGGGTATTTTCATCAAGGAAATTTCTCAACAGAGTATACAAGACTCAAGGAAGCCTATGATAGCAAAGAATGATAAAGGCAAGGGTAAACTGGTAGAAGAAGGACAGTTACCTATGAAGAATTTTTCAACCTCTGACAAAGCTCAAGTTGAAGTTTTTGAAGCTAGATCAACCTCTGACGCTGCTCAAGTTGATGTTTCTACTAAAATTGTGACAACCTCTGACAAGGCTCAAGTTGTACAAACTCAACTAGCACCTCAACTCCAAAGTACTTTTAGAAGACCTGTACTCTCTGAAACTCTGACACTTCAACTTGTGGACTTTTCTCAAACCAGGACTGTACTTGGAAAAGAATCTTTTGATAAGTCTGGTTTAGGTTCACATAGGGAGAAGAGAATAAACAATAGACCTGGAGATCAGTCATCACTGGCAGTATCTGGTATTATTACTCAAGAGAGTCTTGATATGCTAGAATCTGTTCAGATGATATTTCATAAAGTATTAAAGAAAGAGTTTTTGCTGTATTTCATGGCTGATGGAAGAGTTTACAAGGTTGCAGAGTCTGACATCAATCTCAAATCTTATGAAGAATTGGAGTATGTTCTATATTTGTTAAAAGTCAAGAATAGAAGTACTCATGATGCTGCTTTAGTTATCAGAGAAAGGATGCTTAGATCAAAGATAATGCTTGGAGGAGGAGTCTCGAGTGCATATATTCCTAAGTACAGAGATGCTTATGGAAAAATTGTGGAGATGAAGAGGAATAGTGCTAGGTTCAGGACTGCACTGGAAATGAAAGTTCTAGAATTTAATCTAGAGTCTGACAAGCCTTTCTATATAAAACTTGGAAATGAAATGAGGAAAAACAGTATCTATTCTCTGAGAGCTGCCATATATCAAACTGGTGAAGGAGATCCAGAGCTTAAGGAGCTGAAGGAAAATATGATTGTTGAACTGGAAAGAGCTGAGAGAAGATTACTTACAGACTATCTCATGACAGTGCCTGATATTCAAGAAATCAAATAAAGTCTGACTGTAAGTTTTTAAAGTTTTCTATTCTAAGTTAAAGTTAAACTCTGACATATTTTAAACACTGCATTTGTTATACGTTTTGACATCATCAATTATCTGTTTAACTTGTACATTTTTATTATGCACAAGTTGGGGGAGATTGTTAGATATAATTGCTGACGTTTGTTCATCAGTGTTTAAGCAACATGTGATCATCAGAGTTTACATTGAAGCCAGTCAGAGTTTGTTTAAGTCTGACGTGGTGATAGTTGAATTAGCTGTCGGTGCTGAATTGAATATTCTAGAAGCAATATATTCTGAAGATGGAAAGAAGTAGAATATATTGATACAGCTAAGGAGACGGAATAGAAGACTGAAGCAATCCTTAATTGATATGAATTGTATAGCTAACTTATAGGAATATCAATTAGAGATGGATTGTATGTAGCTGTGTATTATATAAACACAGATAGGTTATCCCTAGAAGGGATGCGATTATTGAAAATATTATTCTTGTAACCTAGTAGCTCTTTGTGATTCTTTAACATCACTAAGAGAGAATTATTTAATATAATTCAGTTTTGTTGATTTATAAACAAGTGTTCTTGATTGTTATTCTCATACATACTTGATTATATTGTGTATTCGGCCTAACACAAAACCTACAACATAATAAAATATTACATTTTTGGTTCTGCTTGATCACATGCTCGTCTCAGAAACTATCCTATTCGGGAAATGCCTTGGCTGGCATCACAGATAAACTTGTATTATCCCAAATGGTGCTTTTTGATTGAGTGTGCTGCTCTCTTCAAAAATTACTAAGTCCATGCAATTGACCTAGCTTCCATGCCCATGTGACATCTGCATGAAAGAGACCTTTCCTTGGTTACCCGACTGTCAGGTCACTATCAGCTGAGATAAGTGAACATGTAGTATTGCATATAGGTCTTCATGTTTGTCAAGCTTTTCCTTTGTGTCCAGTTAGAAGACAAACTTCTAGGTAGCTGCCTTAACTCTTATTTATCCATCGAGACATAAAAGACAATAGATGACTTCACATTTCACTTGTAGGAATTTGAGCCTTCGAATATTTACAATTTTGACTCCATATTCCATACATCTTTTGCGTCGTTATCCAACATCTTTTAGTCATGGGTGTGTAATGATGATCTATGAGACTATCCTCCATTCAACCTGTTAAATAAAGAAACCTTCAAAAGATTCTGTTACATAGATTTGATTACATGTTGAATGAGATAAACATCAGTAGGCGTATTAATTCCTTATCCGTAGACTGCCATTCTACGTCAATTATCCGTAGAAAGGTAATCTTAGAATATCCGTAGAAGTAATATTCCATAACTATATCCATAGAAGGGACATGACATTCTTGGCTGCATCCATAGATAGACCATGACCTCCTTAACTGCATCCATAGATAAAACATGACATCCTCAGTCGTATCTGTAGATTGACTTCGTTCAGCTTTTGTCCTTAGAAGTGATGTCCTTAGCTTTTATCCGTAGATGAGATAAGATGTTCCCAGCTTCTATCCGTTGATGAGATAAGATGTCCTCGGCTTCTATCCGTTGATGTCATATGATGTTTTCAGCTCGTATCCATAGATGAAATAAGATTTCATAGCTTGATCCGTAGAATGGATACACTTAGCTTCATCTTTAGATAAAACATTTTGTCATCTTTATTGATTCACCATTACTGAGTTAATAGGCAGACTTACCACTGAAACACTTGGTGCTTGATTAGACGTCTGTTGGCTTGCTTCTGAATTGCTTCCTAACTTGATGACAGAATATCCTCCAATCATTTGATGTGGCTTTTAGACCTTGGATAGATAAAATGCCTTCTAGTTAGCTTCATGATTTATCAACTTCTGTGAACTAGCTTTCTGACAATCAGCTTCGGTATCAAGATCAAATTCTTGTCTTGAGCATTTTGTTATCATCATTCCAAATGTGTCAACCCTAACAATCTCCCCCTATTTATGACTGTTAGAACTGGCATAAATCCTTAAGTTGATGATAACAAAACCCTTCAATGTTCTCAGTGATCCTCAGATAGAGATTAATACTGGACAAAATTTGATGATGCTGCAAAAACAAAAATAACAACTTGAAGCTGTCAGATTCCATATACTTTCCTGTAACTTAGTCTATACATTCTTCTAAGGGGTTCCAATAGATTGTAATCGAGAGTAGAGAAATTCTGAAGTCTGAGATCTCCTTCTAACTCCCCCTGAGAACAACCTATCTTCTCTAACTTCTCCCCCTTTTTGTTATCAGCAAGTAGGATAGAAGAGGCATTAACTTCATTATTGAATAAGATATTTGGGTACATGAATCCAACAGTTCAAGGATCGAAAGATTTCTCTCAGGAATCTCTCTATTCTTGCATCAGGATCTCATCCTGGCTCACTTCACACAACTCACCTTCCCTTACTAAAGGGGTACTCAAAAACTCTCCTTTTGCCATGCTGGAAGAATTAGCATGCCTCTCATTCTCTCCCTCTCATATTGCCTGGTCTCAAGCCAGCCACTCCACTAACTCCCTTCCCACAAACCTATAGATGTCTCAACTATATTGACTTCCTTGATACTCAGTTGGAATGAGCCAAATAATTTCTCAAGAAAGAGTCATGGAAATCAATATTGTTGGTCTACAGATAATTGCTGGTTAGGCTTATCCGTAGATTGAGAGACACCTTTCTACGGATGAAGGATATCCGTAGAGGATTTTGAAGAATGGGCTTGTGAAGTAGAAATTGATGTAAGTTCTGTGAAGATTGAATGTGACATTTAAGTGCACAGTGCTTACATCAAGATCATAAAAAAAAAAGACTAGTGATCCAACAAATTCTCTGAAAGAGAATGATCACTAGGTGAATGGAGCTTCTCCAAGAGTTCAGAAAATGGAGAATCAAGTACTGATGAGTTGAATGCTGCAGTTATCACTTAATGAGATGAAATGGACTGGGGACTGCATCCTCACATTTGAAGAAGATGCATCAAACTGAATTTAAGAATAATGTGTGCTCCCCCTGTGCCTGTGCATATATTTTCTTTCTACTTCAAGAAACAAAAATGATAATAATCCACATTATGCACACAGTGTCCCAATCCCTCATTAGTGCTCCTGGATCAGAGCATTTTTCAATGATCATAGTCTTTTAAGAGACTACAACCAGAAAAGAGCTAATCCTTTTTGACCATTATGCCTTTTTGAGAAGACATAAGGCAGTTTGGCTGGTAATCTCACCCTCACCTTTCTTCTAGTGGTTTCTTGATGTTCACCACTGCCCTCACCCTCACTTAACTCCTTTATCACTCCCCACTGGTTAAGATTTGCTAGAATTTTGCAACTACAGTTTGTTGAGAAACTGTAGAGGGGGTTAGGAGTTGTTGATCACATTTAGGGTGTAACTGATAGGGTAGAGAACTTGGGGGTCATTCCAATCAGTTCTCATCTCAGTTTTTGAAAAGGCAAAGAAAAAATGATATAGATTGTAGCAAGTGAGAGTTTGATAAAGATTAGATGATTACCTTCCCTTTATTAGAGATGAACTTTTAAGAGCCTTCTCCATTGAAGGTTTATTCTCTTAAAGTCCATGAATACCAGTTTTCCCGTTAATTGTTACAACATCCTCATAAAGACCATCAGAAGCTGCAAATACCTAACTTGATAGATTGTCAATTTCTTTCAAATTCCTTCAAGTTTTCTTCTGATGTTTCTTCATTGAGTTCATGCAAAACAAATGAAACAGTTCACTAGTCTGTTAGTTGAACCATTAGGGCTTCTTGACAAGTTAATCAAAGTTGATCCTTAAGCAAGTAGATTTTATGATTCAACCTTTGATCAGTTTATCGAAAAAAAAACATTACAGTTTAACAGATCAAGTCCTATCTATAATTTCTTTTTATGCGATGTTTGTCAAATCCCTTCTTTTTATTTGAGTTAAATCTTGTTAACATGCAATTCATTTTTAAGTCGTTAGACATGTTGAAAGATCTAAATACGCAGAAAGGAAATAACTCATCACACATCAATTAACCAACCAAAGGGGAAAACCCCTAAAATTTCATTAATTAAAAAAAATTACATAACAACTTGACTGATAACCATAACAAAAAAAAAAAAATTAGCCTAGTCCCCCCCCTTTTCCCAGGTCCCAGCCCTCTCAACCGGAGAAGCAGTTGAACAACAGCTAAGCTGCTGCTGCTGCTCCCCCAGGAGCTCCATTAGGGCCTCCTCCGGGACCTCGATGCCTGTTGCGGGCTGTCAGGGCAACTAGGGCTTCCCTCATCACGTCCACTTCATCCCTTTCCTCTTGAAGGAGCTGCTCAACCCTCTCCTGTAGGAGAAGGATCTTGCTGACTCGAGAAAGCCGGTGGTACTCTTCAGGAGTAATGTCAAGAATACCAGGAACCATTTTGAGTAATTTTTAAAGGATGATGATGAGATGAGGAGCTACTATTGTGCCTTTAAATAGGCAGGGGGTAGCTAAAGAACCCGTGTGTTTAACTAGGGTTAAACGGGAGTTAGGAAAGCTGAAGAGACATACATAAATCACTCTAGTGTAAATGAAGAGACTACTCGAGTTCCTAGAGTGAAAAATGTGTCTCAGCTCAGATTACAAAAATTATCATGACACAAATATTTTGAATAAAGATAAGAAAAAAACTAAATAGCTGGTCATATATATATGTTTAGCTAAATAATATTAAACTAAAATCTCTAGACAAGAAACATTAAGAATATCAATACCTTTTGAATAATGTAACAAGCAGGTTATTTGAATTTTCGAGACACTTATTCAGCTGACATCATTCATTAAATGTATAACATTTGACAAATGATATCCCTGAATATTTATCCATGGAAAAATCAAAGAACAACAATGCACTTAGCTTGTTAATGTCTAGAGATGATCAACTATTTAATATAAGTGAGAAAAGTATCTTGTTATCTCATTGAATATTACTCAGAAGATCATTTCTAGACAACTTTACTTAGTGCATAACATCATTCAACTGTATTGACTTGTCATGATACCCCAAAAGAAAACAAACAAATAAAACACACAAAATAAACAAATAATTCCAGAGATTGAAATCACTGGTTGCATGCATTTAACACAGATATGTAAGAGTGTAAGAAATCATTACCTACCAAACTCATTTGTCAACTCAAGTGAGTTGCTGCCTTAAGAGCATTGGCAAGATTTGTCAACTCAAGTGAGTTGCTGCATTAAGAGCATTGGCAAGATATATGGTTAAATGTTGTTCCCTTGGAACACATTGTAGTTCCACTACAACATGCACATCACTTCTTCCAATAACATGGTGCATGAGGTTTATGTACTTGACTATTTTGAGAAATGCTTGGATGTTTCAGCTACATCTTTTGATTTGTCCTTAAGCTAAGCATTTCTTCTGAGCCATGACCTGAACTCATTTCCTTGGGGTTGGCATGAATTGTTGTAAGATCCGTGAACTTTATTAATTATATAATTTGTATTATATGTGTAGAATAATTATTATGAAGTATTTTGAGTTTTAATGATAAAGGTTGTTAAGTGATTATGTGTAAATTGGTATGTCGGAAGCCCCGTTCAAATATCTTGTCATTTGAAATATCTTCAATTTTGAGCCCCGTTTTGAAAATTCAAGGGCCCCATTGAAATTTTGTACATAATTATTATTCCTTCGTCATTCGTGTCTGAATCACTATCGGAGGATTTCTTCGTATTATTATATCCCTTATTATCCGATACTATCAATAGTATTTGTTTGGTTCAAAGGAAGAAAAATTATTCCAAACCCTAACCCTAATTTTTCTAGGGTAATTGATATATCGTCCGTATCAATAATACATCTGTTATAGCCCCAGTATTCTTGAGAATTAGTTATATAAATGATATGTATTGATTTGGTTAACTATCAGTCTTTGTGGATAGCTATCACCTCGTAAAACGTGTATTTTTCTAAATTAGGGTTTTAAAGCGAACCAGTGGATCAATATCGATCCAAAAATGTCGTTTAGGGTATTATTTTCCACTAAGTATAAAAAGGAGAATCTTACATTATCCTTCATACAATCCGTATTAAAAATACAGAAAAATATAAAATTCCCGAGCCGTGTTCTTCGTGTTTTCGAAAATCAAAATCAACTTTTGATTTTGTTATTAAAACCCAAATCACAAGTTCAAGTACTCAAATCAAAGATCTTGAGTTCTAGTTTCAGAATCTTCCAACCATATCATCATCTGGTAATTTTTCGATTTTATATGAATTTTTCAATATTCGAATTAAATTAGGGTTCTGGATTAAATTTGGGGATTTTCATTCTGTTGATTCTCCGTTCAATTGATTGCTTCCAACATGTTCCTAGGGTTCTAATTAGTAGGAATTCATTCTTTAATTTCATGTTTGTGTTTGATTTTGAGAAATTCGATTTCTAGGGTTTTGCCCGATTTTTCTTTTTAATAGTCCGTTCATATGAATGATCTGACATTGTTTTTGATAGAGGGCTTTTGTTGTATGTGTTCTTAGCTTCATTTTAACATAAAGAACGTAGAGTTTCATGTAAGATTTTGGTAGATCGGAAAATTGTTTAAGCTCGCCGGAATTTGGTCGGGTTTTGGATTCCGGTGATGTTTTTTGATCGGAATGTATTGGTATGGTTATCAGGAGTATTTTGGTATCAAAAGCCCCAATTTTTATTGTGTTTTTGGCTCGCCGGATTCTGGAAAACCCACCGGAATCTGGGAATTTTCTGGCAAGTTCTTGGCGACCCGTTTTTGTTCTTCCCGACCCGTTTGCCCGAATGGTTGACCCGATTTCAATCTTCGAAACCCTAATTCATTTTTAGAAAACTGTTTTTGAATTTTATTTTTAAAATAATTCGAAAATAGTTTAAATATTTATAAAAATCATATTTTTATTTAAAAATACATTTTTAAATTCAGAAAATTCAGAAAAATTATATTTAATTATTTAAATTTGAAAACTGATTAAATTTTATTATTTTAATTATTTCGATTAATAATTAATTTGTTTAATTAATTGATTAATTCTTTTAATCAGTTAATTCTTAATAATTAATAATTAATTAGATTTAATTAATTTAAATAATTATTTTCTAGCTTGGTTTATTTATTTAAAAATAGTTTGAGTGTCTGGAAATTGTCAATTAATTTTATATTAATTGATTAAATTGTTTTTAAATCTTTATATAGGGATAAATGATCTGATTTTTGACCTAAAAATATTTCGAGGTTTAATTCCTTTGAAATGAGAGTCAAATATTTTTCTAAAATTATTTCTTGGACGTTACGAGACTTATGTGAATTATTTATCGCAATTAAATGACAATGTGTGTTACGTGGAATACGTGAATTATCTGGTTATTGAGTCATAAATACGAATAATTGTGCTGAGACTTGTTTAAATATTTTGGTCGTGTCTAATATTATCACGAGGGGTAGTTAGAACAGAAATTGGTCAGTATAGTTAGAAAATGAGATTTACAAGACCGTTGACTTAGATGTTGACTTTTATAGTATAGAGATTTTCAACGAACGTGATACGTGAGTTGTTTATTTAATTAATCGTGATTATTCTATCAATTGAAATATGGTTATCTATGCAACAGAGGCTATTGGACGAGACGAGTTAGATTATCGAAGTATGTTAAATGAAAGATGTCGGAGAAGGATGAGGTATTGTTTACGACTGATTGGGTTATTTGCGAGGCGATTTAACACCAAGGGAACGTCAACACCCGTAGAGGACATTTGCAAGTATTTTCTTCCAACAGAGATATCGATAAGATTAGTAAGTGCGTCGGGGTTAAGTTACAATCATTTATGGAATGTGATAATATATCATACTCTGAAGACTAAAGTACCGTCTCATGTTTGACTATCGAGGCAGATGCGTGGATTCAAAACAGTAGGATCAAATTAGTGGTATACACAAGAGCGTTAGATCGAAGAAGGACGGAAAGAGAGAATCGTGTGATAAGACAGAACAAGGAGGGAATCGTATTGTCTCAGCCTTACGAAATAGCTAAGGACCGGAGGCAAGTGTCTATTCCTTTCACATATTATTGAGTGATGTTATCTTGAATTATTATTATACAAGTTGAATACTTTTCACTGAATTTCCAAATGTTGATTCCTTTGCATTGAATTGCAAGTATGATTTAATCTCGTAAATTGACGAGTATTCTTTTATACCTTTTGAGTTTAGATTCATATTTCCATGTTGATTGGAAAAATATAATTATTGTATTAAAACGATTTAAAAGATAGTTATGGGCAGTATACTAAGGCTTTCTTTCAAAAATTTTGATTTAAAAATATTAGGTTGGAATGTTGCCAACCTTAAATGATTGGGAACTTGTGAACCCGATGAGGGTAAAATGTTATAGCAAATTCCGAAGTTGTGGTACTTGTCCTACAAGTAATCTATTTTTCCATCTTGCACCTATGCAAGTATTATTATCATTTCTTGTTAATGCGATTATCTGATCCAGTCCCTGATTCGAACTCATATATGTTGTGCATGATGTAGTTTATTTCCTTCAAATATAAGGCTTATCTATTATAAGTATATGTTCGAAGGACTTAAACTATTTCTGTCAGAAGTCAGTAAACCCTTGTTTTCCCTATTTATAAACTTCACCTTGAATTTTCTTTAAACTCGAACTTGACTTTCTTGTCACTTACCAAATTGGTGAATCTTAACTAATTCTTCCATAATGTGATAATTTGTACTGTTGAGGCCATCTAGAGCCAGTTCTTTGAACCCTACCCTATATTGAGCTGTTGCAATTTCTGTTGATGTCATAATGCCTGTTTCATATCAGACTTAATCTTGTCATTGTATACTTACGTACCATTGAAACCATTTCGAATCTATTTCTCGAACTTCATTTGATATTGAGCAGTTGAAGCTCTTTTGCAACTATTGCACCCTGTCATTGTGTACTTATCTTGCTATGCATGTTATTGTGTATTCTTCACTATTATCCCAGTTGTTGCATCAATCTCGTCGATATTTATTATATTGTCGCTTTTCATGTGCACCTCCCAATATTGTGTCGATCTCGTCGATGCTAGATTATATTGTTATTCCTTGATGGATTCCTCATAATTGAATTGTTTCCTGGAACGTGAGTTTTCCAGCGATTGTTGTATTAAGGTTGTCGATTCTTCCGACACCTGATTGTTGAAGTAAGGTTGTCAATCATACTGACACCTGACGTATATAATATAGGATTGGAATCTTTTTTTTAAATGGACCAGTAATGGTCGGACCATATTTATGGTCGAAATAACTTAAGGCCCAGATTGGCCAAGGATCCAGTAGAGGACTTTGCTATAAGCAATTCCGGGGTTGATGCGTGACTGATCAGCAGCTCAACCTTTGATTTGAAAAATAAGAAAAAAAATCCAATTCTAGTATCACTTCTTATATCTGAGATGGATTACATCCATATGTTCTGTACTTGTGAGTTATGGCCTGATACTCAGGTTTATTCATTTGCTTGAAGATTGTTGGTTCATTGATTAATAAGAAGGGGTTTCAATCTTGCTGAAACCACTTACTCCTAGTATATCGGATTTCATATAGTCAAAATCCACTTCCTTGATTCCATTGGAAGTCGTGAGATATCTATCTTGATGAGTTTTATTCATACCTCATATTCAGTCGGTACCATATTGAAGTCTTGAAGTACGTCCTTTATTCCATGGCCGAGCGCGTTAGCTCATTCTTACTCCTTGATTATTCCACCCTTCCAGAGTTGTTGATTTCAGATGATGTTGTGAATAGAACCGTTATCTTCAAAAATAGTATTTTTGTATAAACTATGGTCTTGAAGACGTATGAGATATATTTATTTCATATTTTCTACATACTATTGTAGTTATTGTTGTTCGGGTAACCGTGATGACCAATATAATTTTTTTTTGTGTTTTAAACTATTCAGTTGCTAAAAGTTGAAAGAGAAATTGTGGTAAATTACCAAACTTGATTTGAGAATCTTAGAGATTACAAATGTTTTAACCAGAGGCTTGTTTATTTGAAAATCCAAAGTTTATTTTGGAAACTTTTCATATTATACTTGATAATGCACTTGTTGAGCAATTCTTTCGCTCATACTTGCTTTCTTTATATATATTTAGCCTCTCAGCAAGAGGGCGTATTGACGGGAGTTATCAGCGTAGCTGGGCAGAGAAGGAAGAAGATGTTAGTGTAAAGACGTTATGATACAAAATATGTGGAACGAGTGTAAGGTTATTGTATAAGTTGATTTCTATTAAATATTATACTGTATAAGATTGTTGCCTGGTATACTTCTTATCGAAGTTATACTAGTGTTTTAGATTGTATGTAAAGAGAATGGTTGTAAAGAAGAAAACTTTTATGTAATGGAATTTTGGATTCTTGTTTCTAGCACTATAACCTTTAAAGATTCTTGGTAGAGTTGGGGTCGCAGATGTTATTATTGAGTTGATTTAATATTAAGCAGGTTGTTGGAAATGAGAATGCAGTGTGACGATCAAATCCTTTGACCCCGGATTTGGGGCGTTACAGGTTGGTATCAAAGCAGGGTTATAGTAAAACTAGAAACGAGAGTGTGTAGGAGTGTGTATAGTTATATAAGGAACGTCAGAGCTCATTTAGAGTTCATGTTGGACTATCGGATATAGTACCAATGAGTAAGTTAAGATAGGGGTACTCGCTTGAGATGGTTGTGCTGAGCTGGATAGAACTTCTTACGTTTGTAGATGTCTACGGCGGAATCTTTAAGAACTATTACGAGTCGACGATAACGTACGATATCGATAACTTTGTGATGTGGAAAAGAAGGGCTTAGAATCGGATAACGAGCTATCGAAGGAGCCGACAAAGAAGACATATGTGGAGACCTTGGTAATACCTTTCCATCCTAATGAAATATTTGACATTCCTTTAAGTGGAACTTGTGTTGGTGAATCTATTCCACCTTTTGATCTTGTATTTGATACTCTTGATCAATCATGTTTTAAATTGCGTCAGAGATTGTTGTGATACCTATTTAAAAATTTTGAGGCATGTTGAAAATATGTTATTTGAATTCCAACTCCTTCATTTTTCAGGGGTGGATAACTCTAGTTATAATATAACACTATTTGTTGATACTTCCTTTTCTGGTTGTTCTTCTTTTCTGGAATAACACCTTTGGGATCTATTCAATTTCAATCCAAGGTGTATGTCCGAGAATTTATGGTCAAAAGGCCTTGATTGTTAATCTGATTTTAAAATTTCTTTCATATTTCTCTACTCTAACTGAGACAAACAACCCTATTTATAGGGGACACAAGGACTATCTGTATATGTGATAGAAGTCTGATGGGACGCCGTCACTTGTGTGTTGTGCAATACAAGAAGGCTAATTACCTTTAGTAATGTCTTAATTAAGACACGCAACATTGAGTTCATGTGATCGAATTGATCTCTCAGTGATTCTATTAATTCCAATAATGTTCGCTTTAGAATATGTAAATTTGGTAACCACAATTGTGGGAAATTTGCTATGATGCAGAACCTTTTCACTTCAAAATATCATGAATCTTATTGTCTCTAATAATCTTGAAGGTATGCCACCAGGTTGGAAGGAATTTACCTTACCATAATGAACAAAGAATTTGCGATTGAATTACCACGAGCGAAAGCGGATCACGATGCGATTAGAATACTAGTAACATATAACGGAGCCAGTTGTTCTCTCTCTATCGATTAACGTTACGATGTGGAAGAATGGATCAAATTTTATTTGACAGAAACGACAGTATTTGAAGATGAAATAATATTTGAAGAAACAACGACGCGCTATGAAGCCTCAGTAACCATTTACGTTAGTTAGGTAATTCAAAAGTTGATTGGAAATTGAGAAAAATGTGCAATTGTGCTGATGTTATCCCAGGTTGTGGAAAATGGACATAATAGATTTTTGTCTCAATGAGAAGAACTTCTAAATTCGATGTTAGGCTAATAATGGAAAATGATATGATTTTTAAATGTTTCAGGATTACATGATATGGTTGCAAGTCTTTTGCTCACTATAATTAAGGTAGATCTTACCAGTCAACGTGGATGTATAGAATGAGAATCAAGATGATGTCGATTTGATCAAGTTATTTAGGAAATCAGATGGAGATCAATTAAGTTCTTGGAACTAAGTAGAACAGTTTTAAAGATATGAAGCTAAGTCACCGAGTTGTTAATGTGTATTTCTCACTTTATTTATAACAAGGAAAAGAGGATGAAGAGGCTTTAATAAGGATTTAAGGACAATGGACAAGGAAATGAATGGTTGTTTTAAACTGAATATTTACCTTACATTGGTACATAAAGTATGTGATCGTTGAAAGCAGTTGTTAGCTATATTGGAGGTAGATAGAATTGACCAAGGAATATGGATGGCTGATATTGTAAGTAGTAAAGCGAGATTAAAGATGTAAATATCTTCGGTACAAGAATTGGAAATGATGGAGCTTTAAGGTTATAATAACAAGAGATTAACTAGAAGAAATGACTGAGATTAGGATTCAACCAGAATTGATCAAAGAGAAAGGGCCACCTTAAGGAAAGAATTATGGAAAAAGAAATGGATTTAATTACAAGAGGGAACGAGAAAGTATAAGGGATAAGAAGGAAATGCAAGGATATATATAAGTGATTTAAAAGAATATTAATGTTGGTAAGTATCTAAGTACTTGAAATGTTAGAAAATGAGGACATAATAACAAAGATATAGTAGACGATTACAACTAAAGAGATTCCTGAATGGAAGTGGAAACATATTAAGATAGACTTTGTAGTAGAGTTGCCAAGGCCTAGAGCTAATCAAGATATTATTTGGGTTATTATTGACCGATTAACGAGAGATATTCATTGGATGAGTTGGTTCATCTCTATTCGAACGAGATAATAGTATGACATGGAATGACGGGTTCAATTGTATCTGACAGAGATCCGTGACTTAATTTAAGAATTCAGACAGACGGTCAGAATGAGGAGACCATCCAAACGACTAAAGACAGACTATAGTTGTGTATTAGATGTTGAAGGTAATTGGAAGGATCACTTACCATTGATTAGATTCCCTTACAACAACAGTTATTATGGCAATTTTGAAATGCTACCTTACGTCGATCTACTGCGTGTTGGGAAAGTTGCGTACGAATTTGCTTACCACTCCATATGTAGTGTATTCATAATGTATTTCATAGAATATGAACCCACAAGAGATTTAGTTAAATTTGTTCTATGTTGAGTAACAGATTAAGATATTAAGTCGGTATGAGAAAGTGTTAAGTAATAAAATAGTCGAAGTGATAGTAAGAGTTTTGTGGAGGAATCCTATGGTGGAGGAGTCTACCTGGGAGTTAGAGAGTTATATGTTAGAAAGTATCCCCAGTTGTTTCCTTGATCTGATTCTGAGGACATAATCCTATTAAGGGGGGAAGGATGTAAGATCCGTGAACTTTATTAATTATATAATCTGTATTATATGTGTAGAATAATTATTATGAAGTATTTTGAGTTTTAATGATAAAGGTTGTAAAGTGATTATGTGTAAATTGGTGTGTCGGAAGCCCCGTTCAAATATCTTGTCATTTGAAATATCTTCAATTTTGAGCCCCGTTTTGAAAATTCAAAGGCCCCATTGAAATTTTGTACATCATTATTATTCCTTCGTCATTCGTGTCCGAATCACTATCGGAGGATTTCTTCGTATTATTATATCCCTTATTATCTGATACTATCAATAGTATTTGTTTGGTTCAAAGGAAGAAAATTATTCCAAACCCTAACCCTAATTTTTCTAGGGTAATCGATATATCGTCCGTATCAATAATACATATGTTATAGCCCCAGTATTCTTGAGAATTAGTTATATAAATTATATGTATTGATTTGGTTAACTATCAGTCTTTGTGGATAGCTATCACCTCGTAAAACGTGTATTTTTCTAAATTAGGGTTTTAAAGCGAACCAGTGGATCAATATCGATCCAAAAATGTCGTTTAGGGTATTATTTTCCACTAAGTATAAAAAGGAGAATCTTACATTATCCTTCATACAATCCGTATTAAAAATACAGAAAAATATAAAATTCCCGAGCCGTGTTCTTCGTGTTTTCGAAAATCAAAATCCACTTTTGATTTTGTTATTAAAACCCAAATCACAAGTTCAAGTACTCAAATCAAAGATCTTGAGTTCTAGTTTCAGAATCTTCCAACCATATCATCATCTGGTAATTTTTCGATTTTATATGAATTTTTCAATATTCGAATTAAATTAGGGTTCTGGATTAAATTTGGGGATTTTCATTCTGTTGATTCTCCGTTCAATTCATTGCTTCCAACATGTTCCTAGGGTTCTAATTAGTAGGAATTCATGCTTTAATTTCATGTTTGTGTTCGATTTTGAGAAATTAGATTTCTAGGGTTTTGCCCGATTTTTCTTTTTAATAGTCCGTTCATATGAATGATCTGACATTGTTTTTGATAGAGGGCTTTTGTTGTATGTGTTCTTAGCTTCATTTTAACATAAATAACGTAGAGTTTCATGTAAGATTTTGGTAGATCGGAAAATTGTTTAAGCTCGCCGGAATTTGGTCGGGTTTTGGATTCTGGTGATGTTTTTGGTTTGTTTTTTATCGGAATGTATTGGTATGGTTATCAGGAGTATTTTGGTATCAAAAGCCCCAATTTTTATTGTGTTTTTGGCTCGCCGGATTCTGGAAAACCCACCGGAATCTGGGAATTTTCCGGCAAGTTCTTGGCGACCCGTTTTTGTTCTTCCCGACCCGTTTGCCCGAATGGTTGACCCGATTTCAATCTTCGAAACCCTAATTTATTTTCAGAAAACAGTTTTTGAATTTTATTTTAAAAATAATTTGAAAATAGTTTAAATATTTATAAAAATCATATTTTTATTTTAAAAATCATATTTTTATTTTAAAAATACATTTTTAAATTCAGAAAATTCTGAAAAATTATATTTAATTATTTAAATTTGAAAACTGATTAAATTTAATTATTTTAATTATTTCGATTAATAATTAATTTGTTTAATTAATTGATTAATTCTTTTAATCAGTTAATTCTTAATAATTAATTATTAATTATATTTAATTAATTTAAATTAAGTTTAATTATTTTCTAGCTTGGTTTATCTATTTAAAAATAGTTTGAGTGTCTGGAAATTGTCAATTAATTTTATATTAATTGATTAAATTGTTTTTAAATCTTTATATAGGGATAAATGATCCAATTTTTGACCTAAAAATATTTCGAGGTTTAATTCCTTTGAAATGAGAGTCAAATATTTTTCTAAAATTATTTCTTGAACGTTACGAGACTTATGTGAATTATTTATCGCAATTAAATGACAATGTGTGTTACGTGGAATACGTGAATTATCTGGTTAGTGAGTCATAAATACGAATAATTGTGCTGAGACTTGTTTAAATATTTTGGTCGTGTCTAATATTATCACGAGGGGTAGTTAGAACAGAAATTGGTCAGTATAGTTAGAAAATGAGATTTACGAGACCGTTGACTTAGATGTTGACTTTTATAGTATAGAGATTTTCGACGAACGTGATACGTGAGTTGTTTATTTAATTAATCGTGATTATTCTATCAATTGAAATATGGTTATCTATGCAACAGAGGCTATTGGACGAGACGAGTTGGATTATCGAAGTATGTTAAATGAAAGATGTCAGAGAAGGACGAGGTATTGTTTACGACTGATTGGGTTATTTGCGAGGCGATTTAACACCAAGGGAACGTCAACACCCGTAGAGGACATTTGCAAGTATTTTCTTCCAACAGAGATATCGGTAAGATTAGTAAGTGCGTCGGGGTTAAGTTACAATCATTTATGGAATGTGATAATATATCATACTCTGAAGACTAAAGTACCGTCTCATGTTTGACTATCGAGGCAGATGCGTGGATTCAAAACAGTAGGATCAAATTAGTGGTATACACAAGAGCGTTAGATCGAAGAAGGACGGAAAGAGAGAATCGTGCGATAAGACAGAACAAGGAGGGAATCGTATTGTCTCAGCCTTACGAAATAGCTAAGGACCGTAGGCAAGTGTCTATTCCTTTCACATATTATTGAGTGATGTTATCTTGAATTATTATTATACAAGTTGAATACTTTTCACTGAATTTCCAAATGTTGATTCCTTTGCATTGAATTGCAAGTATGATTTAATCTCGTAAATTGACGAGTATTCTTTTATACCTTTTGAGTTTAGATTCATATTTCCATGTTGATTGGAAAAATATAATTATTGTATTAAAA
Source organism: Heracleum sosnowskyi (assembly GCA_030848705.1). Lineage (NCBI taxonomy): Eukaryota > Viridiplantae > Streptophyta > Magnoliopsida > Apiales > Apiaceae > Heracleum > Heracleum sosnowskyi. The sequence continues at coordinate 48,298,704 of CM061243.1, read as the reverse complement.
CGATTTAAAAGATAGTTATGGGTCGTATACTAAGGCTTTCTTTCAAAAATTTTGATTTAAAAATATTAGGTTGGAATGTTGCCAACCTTAAATGATTGGGAACTTGTGAACTCGATGAGGGTAAAATGTTATAGTAAATTCCGAAGTTGTGGTACTTGTCCTACAAGTAATCTATTTTTCCATCTTGCACCTATGCAAGTATTATTATCATTTCTTGTTAATGCGATTATCTGATCCAGTCCCTGATTCGAACTCATATATGATGTGCATGATGTAGTTTATTTCCTTCAAATATAAGGCTTATCTATTATAAGTATATGTTCGAAGGACTTAAACTATTTCTATCAGAAGTCAGTAAACCCTTGTTTTCCCTATTTATAAACTTCACCTTCAATTTTCTTTAAACTCGAACTTGACTTTCTTGTCACTTACCAAATTGGTGAATCTTAACTAATTCTTCCATAATGTGATAATTTGTACTGTTGAGGCCATCTAGAGCCAGTTCTTTGAACCCTACCCTATATTGAGCTGTTGCAATTTCTGTTGATGTCATAATGCCTGTTTCATATCAGACTTAATCTTGTCATTGTATACTTACGTACCATTGAAACCATTTCGAATCTATTTCTCGAACTTCATTTGATATTGAGCAGTTGAAGCTCTTTTGCAACTATTGCACCTTGTCATTGTGTACTTATCTTGCTATGCATGTTATTGTGTATTCTTCACTATTATCCCAGTTGTTGCATCAATTTCGTCGATATTTATTATATTGTCGCTTTTCATGTGCACCTCCCAATATTGTGTCGATCTCGTCGATACTAGATTATATTGTTATTCCTTGATGGATTCATCATAATTGAATTGTTTCCTGGAACGTGAGTTTTCCAGCGATTGTTGTATTAAGATTGTCGATTCTTCCGACACCTGATTGTTGAAGTAAGGTTGTCAATCATACTGACACCTGACGTATATAATATAGGATTGGAATCTTTTTTTTTAAATGGACCAGTAATGGTCGGACCATATTTATGGTCGGAATAACTTAAGGCCCAGATTGGCCAAGGATCCAGTAGAGGACTTTGCTATAAGCAAGTCCGGGGTTGATGCGTGACTGATCAGCAGCTCAACCTTTGATTTGAAAAATAAGAAAAAAAATCCAATTCTAGTATCACTTCTTATATCTGAGATGGATTACATCCATATGTTCTGTACTTGTGAGTGATGGCCTGATACTCAGGTTTATTCATTTGCTTGAAGATTGTTGGTTCATTGATTAATAAGAAGGGGTTTCAATCTTGCTGAAACCACTTACTCCTAGTATATCGGATTTCATATAGTCAAAATCCACTTCCTTGATTCCATTGGAAGTCGTGAGATATCTATCTTGATGAGTTTTATTCATACTGCATATTCAGTCGGTACCATATTGAAGTCTTGAAGTACGTCCTTTATTCCATGGCCGAGCGCGTTAGCTCATTCTTACTCCTTGATTATTCCACCCTTCCAGAGTTGTTGATTTCAGATGATGTTGTGAATAGAACTGTTATCTTCAAAAATAGTATTTTTGTATAAACTATGGTCTTGAAGACGTATGAGATATATTTATTTCATATTTTCTACATACTATTGTAGTTATTGTTGTTCGGGTAACCGTGATGACCAATATAATTTTTTTTTTTGTGTTTTAAACTATTCAGTTGCTAAAAGCTGAATGAGAAATTGTGGTAAATTACCAAACTTGATTTGAGAATCTTAGATGTTGCCCAGTAATAATCTATTGTAGAAGGGGGGTTGAATACAATAGTATAAGATAATCGACTTCTTAATGTATATATCACAAATATGAAAAGAAAGATAACAGCTTTATTAAATCTGATATAAAACTGTTACAAACTCTCTCAAGAAATTTTGATGTTCTTGAGAGCTGCTAGTTTACAAAAACTCTCTCAAGAAATTCTATGTTCTCGAGAGCTTCTATCTTGATTCGCTTCTCTTCTCTTCCGAATACATAAATCGAAATCAAGACTGTGTTTATATACTACACAGCTTCTCTATCAATGATAAGTCCTAATCAATTACAAAGATTGAAACCTATCCATAATTGATAGCTACATTCTACAAACCAGGAACCGACAGAATAAACTTCCATGTTTAACTAGACTCCAAATATAACTCGAAGTAAGAATCCTGATCAGCTTCCAGTCCTGATGATCAATCCTGATCCCAGTCCTGATATGCCTTCTGATCCTGACGACCATGTAATCCTGATGACGTCAGCAATCCTGATCAGTTGAGTCTAGCTCCTGACGATCATTGAATTCTGATCTAACATTAGAGATTACAAATGTTTTAACCAGAGGCTTGTTTATTTGAAAATCCAAAGTTTATTTTGGAAACTTTTCATATTATACTTGATAATGCACTTGCTGAGCAATTCTTTCGCTCATACTTGCTTTCTTTATATATATTTAGCCTCTCAGCAAGAAGGCGTATTGACGGGAGTTATCCGCGTAGCTGGGCAGAGAAGGAAGAAGATGTTAGTGTAAAGACGTTATGATACAAAATATGTGGAACGAGTGTAAGGTTATTGTATAATTTGATTTCTATTACATATTATATTGTATAAGATTGTTGCCTGGTATACTTCTTATCGAAGTTATACTAGTGTTTTAGATTGTATGTAGTGAGTTACATCTACCTCAGCACCTTGATCAGGATCAAGTTTGGTAGCTGTAGCTATGGGAGTTGTGGCAGGAGAACTATCTTGCATGTTAAACCTTGTCAATAAATTCCTTGTATATTTAGACTAATTGATAAAAATCCCTTCATCAGTCTGTTTAACTTGGAGACCAAGAAAGTAACTCATTTCTCCCATCATGCTCATTTGATATCTAGACTGCATAATCTTAGAAAACTTTTCACACAGCTTATTGTTTGTTGACCCAAAAATGATATCATCAACATAAATCTGAACTAACAACAAGTCCTTACCATGATTCAAATAAAATAGAGTTTTATCAATAGCACCTCTTTTGAATCCACTTTCCAGTAAGAATAGAGCTAAGGTTTCATACCATGCTCTAGGAGCTTGCTTTAGTCCATAAAGTGCCTTATCCAATCTGTAGACATTATCTGGATATTTAGGATCAATGAAACCAGGAGGTTGCTCAACATAGACTTCTTCCTCCAGTTCTCCATTTAAGAAAGCACTTTTTACATCCATCTGGAAAACCTTGAATTTCTTATGAGCTGCATAAGCAAGAAATATCCTGATGGCTTCTAATCTTGCAACAGGAGCAAAAGTTTCATCATAGTCAATTCCCTCTTGTTGAGAATACCCCTTTGCAACTAGTCTAGCTTTGTTTCTGATTATCACTCCATCAGAATCAGTCTTGTTCTTGAAAATCCACTTTGTACCAACAATTGATCTATTCTTTGGTCTTGGTACCAGTTTCCAGACTTCATTTCTTTCAAATTCATTCAGTTCTTCTTGCATTGCAGTGACCCAATCAGCATCTTTAAGTGCATCCTCAACTTTCTTTGGTTCCTCCTTGGATAGAAAGTTATTGTATAGACATTCATTCTGAGTTGCACTTCTTGTTTGAACACCTGCATCAGGATCTCCAATGATCAAATCAGGAGTATGATCTTTTGTCCATTTCCTTGCTGGTGTCAAATTGTTCCTTGAAGTAGATGCTCCCCCTGGATTGGTGTTATCTTGATTTGAAGAACTTGCTTGTCTTGAAGCTTCCCTTGAAATAATGTTATTTCCTCCTGAATGGTTATCAGGATCATCACTTGAATCAGTATCTGAAGAATTCTGTCTTGATGATTGAGTTGACTCTGAACTTGTAGTAGATTGTTGTTGCTCCCCCTCAACATTTGCACTACTAGAAGTATCACTATTGGATGCATCATCAGTATTAGCACCATCAGTATCTGGTGTGTCATCAGAATTTGGTGACCCATCAGAATCTGATGTAATGACAGGATCTGATTCACTTTCTTCAGGTTCTTTGGAAACTTCATTTTCAAAAACCAATCTATCATGAGAGTCTTCAATGATTCCAGTTATCTTCTTGTCATCAAAAGATACATGTATTGACTCCATGACAGTCCTTGTTCTCAAATTAAAAACTCTGAAGGCTCTTGATGCAGGATAGCCTATGAAAATTCCTTCATCAGCCTTTGTTTCAAATTTCCCTAGCTGTTCAGGATGAGTTCTGAGAACAAAACATTTACAGCCAAACACATGCAGATGCTTCAGACTAGATTTCTTCTCCTTGAGTGATTGATAAGGAGTAACACCATGTCTGTTTATCAAAGTGAGATTCTGTGTATAGCAAGCTGTGTTGACTGCTTCTGCCCAGAAATATGTAGGTAACTTAGCTTCTTTCAACATAGTTCTGCTAGCTTCAATAAGAGTTCTATTTTTCCTTTCAACTACTCCATTTTGCTGAGGTGTGCCAGGAGCAGAGAATTGTTGAATGATTCCTTTGTATTTGCAGAACTCTTCCATCTTTGAATTCTTAAATTCAGTACCATTATCACTTCTCAGTATCTTGACTTTGTACTTTGTGGTTGTCTCAATCATTCTTACATGATCCAACAGAACTTCAGGAGTCACATCTTTTCTGTGCAGAAAATACACCCAGGTGAATCTAGAATATTCATCAACAATTACAAGAGTGTACCTTTTCTTACTGATGGTCGTGATGTTGACTGGACCAAATAGATCAAGATGTAGCATGTGATATGGTTCTCCAATAGAGGATTCTGATTTACTCTGGAATGATGTCCTTCGTTGTTTTGCTTTCTGACATGCATCACAGAGTCCATCAGGAGTATATAACACTTTTGGTAATCCTCTCACTAAATCTTTCTTAACCAACTCATTGATGTTGCTGAAGTTGAGATGAGAAAGCTTCTTGTGCCAATTCCAACTTTCATCTACTGACGCTTTACTGATCAGACAGGTAGGGGAGACATCAGTATTTGATTGAATGTTGGCTTCATATATATTACTATGCCTGTAGCCAGTCAGTGCTATCTTTCTTGTTTCTTTACTGACTACTTCACAATGTGTGGAATAGAAGTTGACATGATAACCTCTGTCAGTGATTTGACTAATACTCAACAAGTTGTGTTTCAGTCCCTTCACTAGAGCTACTTTTTCAATGATGACATTTCCAATGATTATATTGCCATATCCCAAGGCTTGTCCAATGTTGCCATCTCCATAAGACACAGTTGGGCCAGCTTTTTCTTCATATTCTGATAACAGGGCTTTGTTTCCAGTCATGTGTACAGAACATACACTATCCATGACTAACACATTTTTCTTTTTACCCTGCATCAGAATAGAAACACACTAGTTAGAACACTTAGGAACCCATACATATTGGGTTCCTTTTTCATGCAATTTATTAATTTTCACAGCAGAAGACTTTCTGACCATAGCAGTCCTGACAGGATTTACTCCATCAGGATTTGCTTTGTTAGTTTTAGTATTAACAAAAGCATGCTTCAATATGACATTATCAACTCTATCAGACTTTGTACTCCTATTTAACTTAGGCAATGGATCATAGAAGTTATAGTACAAATCATGATAATCTTCTTCTGTACCTTTTCAATTTCCTCATCTTGCTCCATTTCCAGCTCATAAGTCTTCAATGTTCCATACAGCCTTTCAAGAGTGTAATCTTTGTACTCTTGAGTGTTTCTTAGAGAAACAGTCATAGGCTTCCATTCTTTTGGAAGAGCTCTTAGAAATTTAAGGTTTGAGTCCTTAGTTTGGTAGATTCTCCCATACAACTTTAATCCATTCAGAAGCTTTTGAAACCTACTAAACGTGTCATTTAGGGTTTCACCAGCCTTAAAGTGAAAGTGCTCATATTGTTGTATAAGGAGTTGCATTTTGTTCTCCCTTACTTGCTCAGTTCCTTCACATAGTGTTCTGACAGTGTCCCATACTTCTTTGGAGGTTGTACAGTTTATGACATTATCAAACATCTCTTGCTCCAAACCATTAAACAGAATGTTCATGGTTCTCTTATCTTTATGGATTTCTGCAAGATCTTCAATAGTCCATTCTGAGACAAGTTTTGGAATTTCTGCGTCAGGAGTATCATCTGGCACTCCAACTCTAGATGCAAACTTCATGGGAACGTGTCGACCTTTCTCAATGCAGTCTACATATCTCTCATCCATAGACATGAGATGTAAATGCATCTTTACTTTTCAGTGAAAGTAATTGTCCTTATCAAGAACTGGTATCTTCACACCTGCATCCTTCTTCACCATGGTTTCTGTTTTGGTCTTGATCTTTAAACTTCTTGTATGTTAGAAGCTCGCTCTGATACCAATTGTTATTCCCAAATGACCTAACAGAATTGTAGAAGGGGGGGTTCAATACAATTCTTGATATTTTCTTAAACTTAAAACACTGATAAAATAAAACTCAACTGAATAAACAAAAACACAAGATATAAATAATTCAGTTGGATTGTTTGATGATCCAACTGAAGTGTTTTTATTGCGGAAATAATATGTGATACAAAAGTACACAGCTGCTCAGTTACAGAGTTGTAGAGAAGAATGCTCTCAAAGATAGCTAATACAAACTATTTGTTTTTCTTCTCTTACTTCTTTCTAACTGCTACACTTGGTTATATATTCCCAAGTTTACAATACTATTTTTGGCTACTCTAAAGTACACTAAAGATAACCGCCAATAGTTTGCTTTTCATCCCTTTGTCCAGTGGTCCTTGGAGATCCTTGCTTTTGTCTTCATGCTTATTATGATCACTCCCAAGAGCCCAATTGGAAACTGGGATGTTTCCTTATTCCCCATGTCCATTTTAATGGTTTCCAATGCAAAGTACACTTCCACATCACCTTTAGATCTGTTCAGAAACCTGTCACTATCACTTTGTCAACTATTCAGAAAAGCAATAATGATTCGTTGATAGCAGGGAGATGTGTTTCGTTGATAGCTTTATTCTTCATTTCGTTGATGGTGTTTCTCTTGTTTCGTTGATAGAGTAATCCTCATACCGTTGACATGTCTTCACTTAGGCAAAATTACAAGGCATGATATACTTACAATTAACCAACCTATTTTGCCTATCTAGTACTTAGTCAACATGACTTAGGAAACCTATCTAATACATACATCAAATGCATATCAAACTGTGAAGTATTGTACAGTGCAATTGCTACAACACTCATTCCGTTGATGAGCTTCCTGTCAACGAAACACTGCAAAGCATGCCATTTCGTTGACAGTTACAAAATAACTTAATACAAAATCTACTAAGTGTTTTTACAATTATCATCAAGAACAACATATTCCTAACAAAAGTGTAAAAGGCGGTCATTATTGCTATTTTTACTGCGCATGCGCATTGGAAACTGTCAATTACTGCTGTCAGTCATTGCATGTGTGTCACGTGTCCCACTCACACAATTAACGGAGTAAGACAGTTGTGTATTAATGATTAAAAACTGTTCAGTTTTTAATTTTGAATTTCATATTTAAACAATACACACACATACGTCTAAACCTTTCACATCTTACTCTAATTCACTTCTATTGTCACACACACATATTCACAAACACTTTTCTGCTTTCAAACTCTTTCGTGCTTTTGCATCTGTTTCTTTGTTATTCTTTCAAATCTTGCTAATGGCAACTACAGCGTTTGTTTCTTCTGGGTTAGAGTTTGTTCCTAACAACTATTCTGCTCCTTTGAGTAATGAGAACGCACCGACGGCGTTTCATTTGTTACAAAGTTTTCTTGCTCAATCTCCTATTGGGCGTGCTCTTGTCGAACCAGGGAAGCTGTCTGCAGTTCAAATCAAAAGCTTCTGGGAAACTGGTCTTTATGATAATGGTGGAGATTCTGGTACTCCATCAATTGTTTTTGAGTTTGAAGAAGCCGAGTATGTTATTACTCCTGGTACAGTTCGTGCAGCTATGGGATTTCCTGACCTCAATGCTTACACTATTGATGTTGGTGAGGCTGAATTATTGAGGATGATGAGGGAAATTGGTTATGGTGGATCTTTAGCAAAGATTGGTCAACTGAAGCGACCGTTCTTGAGGAAAGAGTGGAGCTTTTTCTTCGACTGCATCACTAGAACGTTCGGTAAGAAGTGCACAAACTGGGATGCCATACCTACTGAAAGTCTTCAAATTGGGTATTCTCTGATCTATGGTACTTCTTTTGATTATGGTAGATTAGTTCTTAGCAATTTGGGTGATAAGATGACAGAAAATAGGGGAGTTGTTTACTTTTCAAGATTTTGTCAACTTTTATTTACTGCTTGTGTTGCTGGGGTGGAAATTTCTGATGAAGATGTGATTCCTTGTTTTAAATTGCACAAACGTATATTCTCTGATCTTATTAATAAGGATGTTAAGAAAGGGGTTGTTGGAGAATTGTTGCTATCTGCTTCTGTGCAACAGTTTGTAAATGATCAACTTAATCCACAAACACAACCACAACCACAATTACAACCAGAACCTCAAACTCTAAATACCGAACCTCTACCCTCTACTTCTCAACAACCACAATCTGGTGGTAGAATTAAGAAAAGAGCCTTCAAGAGGAAAGTTAGAGCAAATAGACCAAAGTCTGATGATGAAGATGATGCTGATCATGAGGTTCTTCATCACAAAAAGAGGAAGTTGGTAGCCAATTATCTTTTTGATAATTTGGATGAAGCTGTTCCTGAAGCTGTCCAGCATGAAGCTCCTGCAGTTGTTGTTGAGGAGTCTACTGCAAATGCTGATATTGAGGACAAGGTTTTTCTAAACACTGAAGCTCCTGAAGTTATTGTTCAGGAGGCTACTGAAGCTGATGCAGCAGCTACTGAGCCTGAGATGGCACAAGCTGATAAAGAGGCTGAAGTTTTTGAGCAAGATAATTTATTTGCTGATTTTGAAATTGAAGCACATCCTAGTATCAGTGTTTGTGATACTGAGGATGTGGCAGCTGATCAACCCACCCAAATTCTAGATGAGTCTCTTGCAACTCATACAGAGATTCTCTCTGTCAATAATACAATTCCTGAACAGGGTGAGGAGGTTGATCAGGTAATTGAAGCTGCTGTCAATAACTTGGATGAAGCTACAGCAGAGAAATTGAATGACATTGTTGCAGAGTCTATTCCTGTCGAAACAGAGGTTCTTGTAAACTCTGACATTCCTGAAATTGCAAAGATAAATGCAAACAATGTAGATGAAGAATTTGTTGAAGCTGTTGCAGAAAATGTTGAAGAAGCTGCACAGTTAAATACTGAAGCTACTGCAGAAGCTGCAAACTCTGAACATTCTCTTCATGCCAATTCTAACATTAATCTTGAATTTTCAAACTCTGATGAATCCATACCTTTTCTAAGGGATCCTACAGCTGAGTATATCAAGGAAAATGTCAATGCCACTGAAGCACATTATAGAGATATGTACTATGCCAACTGGTCAGGGGCAGATTGTATTTTCTCCAAGCAAAGGACTGCTGATTTTATCGCTCAATCTGCCAAGGAGATCACAAATTCTGAGCTTTTATCACATTTTAAGGCTACCATTGTTCAAGTCAAATCATTGCACAATCGCTTTGATGAGACTCACAAGGTAGTTCTTGGATTAAGTAATGATATAGCTCTTAAAGAATTAGCTTTGAAGAAAGACAGAGCTCAGTTTTCATCTTTGATCAAGGATCAAGAAACCATCAAGCATAGGCTAACAAATGTTGAGAGCAATCAGGCTGAAATATCTACTAAGATAGATTCTATTGCTGCCTCACTGGAGTTGCTGACATCAGTGCTTATTCCTGATGATGTCAAAAAGGGGGAGAGAGTTTCTAAAGACAAATGCAAAAGGACTCCAACCTTAAGACTGAGGGATGATGCAAATGATGGTGGAAGCAGAGGAGCAGAGCAAAGGTCAAAATCTTCTCAAGAGCAAGGGAGACTTAGGTCAAACTCTGCTAGACAGACAAACTCTGATATGATAAACTCTGGTGCTACTGGTTCTGGTACTCATGCTCAATCTTCTTCAAGACTTAAGAGTCTAGTGATTTCAGCTAATCCAATAACTGATGAAGAGATTGTAGCCAAGCTGTTTTTAGATGAGCATGATGGTGAAGTGACAGTTGAGGATTTGGAAGCAGAAATGAAGATGCTATCTGAAGAACATAGAAAGAAAGTTGCTTCTGGAAATTACAAGAAGAAAGCTGTAAAAGTTCCAAGAAAGAAAGAACTAGGTATCTCTATCAAGGAAAACTCTCAACAGAGCATGCAATATTCAAGAAGGCCAACATATATTATTTCTGGTAAGGGCAAAGGGAAGCTGATAGAAGATATAGTAACAAAGAAAAATCAATCAACCACTGACAAAGCTCAAGTTGATGATTCTTCTAAAGTTGTGACAACCTCTGACGTTGCTCAAGTTGTGCAAACTCAATTATCTACACAACTCCAAGGATTCAAAAGACCTATACTGCCTGAAACTCTGAAGCCAGAATATGTGAATTTTCTTCAAACCAGAACAGTACTTGGAAAAGAATCTTATGATAAGTCTGGTTTGGGTTCACATAGAGAGAAAAGGATAAATAACAGACCTCTAGATCAAACATCACTGGCAGAACCTGGTGTTGGGGTTACTCAAGAAAATCTTGACAAACTAGTGTCTGTTCAGATGATTTACCACAAAGGGTTAAAGAAAGAGTTTCTGTTATACTTTATGTCTGATGGAAGAGTATACAGAATAGGAGAAGCTGGTGTTCAAATGAAGCTATGGGAAGAGCTTGAGGATGTTCTATATCTTCTCAAAATCAAAAATAGAAGTACTCACAATGCTGCTCTAGTTCTAAGAGAAAGGATGCTGAAAACAAAAGCTATGGTTGGAGGAGGTGTTTCAAGTGCATATATTCCTAAGTACAGAGATGCTTATGGAAAGATTGTTGAGATGAAGAGAAACAGTGCCAAGTTCAAGACAGCACTGGGAATAAAAGTCTTGGAGTTCAACTTAGAGTCTGACAAATCTTACTATATCCGGCTAGGGAATGAAATGAGGAAGAACAACATTTATTCTCTAAGAGCTGCTATCTACCAGACTGGAGAAAGTGATCCAGAGCTTAAGGAATTAAAAGAAATCATGGTAGAAGAGCTAGAAAAGGCTGAAAGGAGGCTTCTCATCGATTATCTCAGGACAGTGCCTGATATTGAAGAGATTAAGTAAAGTCTGACTGTAAGTTTTTATAGTTTTCTGTTCTAAGTTAAAGTTAAACTCTGTTATATTTAAACACTGCATTTGTTATATGTTTTGACATCATCAATTATCTATTTAACTTGTACATCTTCATTATGCACAAGTTGGGGGAGATTGTTAGATATAATTGCTGACGTTTGTTCATCAGTGTTTAAGTACCAGGTACTCATCAGAGTTTACTTGAAGCCAGTCAGAGTTTATTAAAGTCTGACGGGGAGAAAGTTTACCTTAGCTGTCGGTGCTAATATCAAGATTCTAGAAGCAATATATCTTGAAGATGGAAAGAAGCAAGATATATTGAGACAGATAAGGAAACGGAACAGAAGACAGAAGCAATCCTAATTTGATATAATTTGTATAGCTAATTTATAGGATATCAATTAGAGATTGATTATGTAGCTGTGTACTATATAAACACAGATAGGTTAACCCTAAAAGGGATGCGAATACTGAATACATTATTCTTGTAACCTAGCAGCTCTCTGTGATTCTTTAACATCACTAAGAGAAGAGTTATTTATATAATTCAGTTTATTGATCATAAACAGTGTTCTTAATTGTTCTTTTCATACATATATTGATTATATATTGTGTATTCGGCCTAACAAAGACTGGAAACAAAAAAACAAAAAACTGATAAATGAAAACTGTTAAAACAATAAATAGAAAACAGAAAAACAACCGGAAAGACTATGAAGGCATCATTCAAAAGCAAGACAGAGTCATCAATTGTCCATCAGCTTGAGTTACTTCATATGGATCTGTTTGGCCCTGTAAATGTCATGTCTATTTCAAAGAAGAAATATTGTCTTGTGATTGTTGATGATTTTTCTAGATTTACTTGGACCTTCTTTTTACATTCTAAAGATGAGGCAAGTGAAATCATTATCAATCACATCAAGATGGTAAACAATCATCCTGACTTGAAAGTAAGAAGGATCAGGATTGACAATGGGACAGAATTCAAGAATTCAAGCATGAAGATGTTCTGTGAAGAAAATGGTATTATGCATGAGTTTTCAGCAGCAAGGACACCACAGCAAAATGGTGTAGTTGAAAGGAAAAACAGAACACTTATTGAAGCTGCCAGGACAATGCTAGATGAATCAAAGTTACCAACTTATTTTTGGGCTGAGGCAGTTAACACAGCTTGCTTCACTCAGAATATTTCTTTGATTAATCAGGCCAAGGGAATGACCCCTTATCAACTACTCAAAAGAAAGAAGCCACTATTGGATTTTCTTCATGTCTTTGAATGCAAGTGCTTTGTTCTGAGAAATCAAGCTGAGCATTTGGGGAAATTTGAAGCAAAGGCAGATGAAGCAATATTTGTGGGATATGCAGCAGGGAAAGCTTACAGAGTCTATAATCTCAGAACCAACATTGTTATGGAATCTGTACATGTTGTTTTTGATGATCTCAAAATTCAAGGTCTCTGTGATGAAGGTTTCCATGAAAGTCTCTCTTTTGAGAATGAGGAAGGAGATCGAATGAATCATGTTAAGACTACTGAGAAACAACCTAAAGTTGTTGTATCTAGCACAGATGAGAGCAGCAGTGAAGATGAAATTGCTGCATTAAGATTGAAAAGAATAGCTGCTAGTAGACCAAATGGTCATTTCGTTGACAGTCAAGATGGTGGTTTCATTGACAGTCAAAATGAGCGTTTCGTTGACAGCCAAAACAGTCATACCGTTGAAGGTCATAGAAATGTCTCAAGAAGTGATCATTTAGGGACAACAAACTCAGGGGGAGTTTCTCAAGGACAAATATCCAATCAAGGCAATCATGATCATGAAGCTACCTCGTCAAGAGCAAATCTACCTCCCTCAAGAAAATGGACTAAAGATCATCCCTTTGAACTTATTATAGGTGATGTTTCTTCAAAAGTCCAAACTAGAAGAGCAACTCAAGAAGAATGTCTATATAGCAGCTTTCTGTCTCAAGATGAGCCAAAGAAAGTTGAGGATGCACTTCTAGATCCAGATTGGGTTTTGGCTATGCAAGAAGAGCTAAACCAATTTGAAAGGAACAATGTTTGGAAGCTGGTGCCCAAGCCTAAGGACAGGAGTGTAATAGGCACAAAATGGGTGTTCAGAAACAAGATGGATGAAAATGGCATAGTCACAAGGAACAAAGCAAGACTAGTTGCAAAAGGCTACTCACAGGAAGAAGGAATTGATTTTGATGAAACATTTGCTCCTGTTGCAAGACTAGAAGCAATAAGGATTTTCCTAGCCTATGCAGCCCATGCCAATTTCAAAGTCTATCAAATGGATGTGAAAAGTGCTTTTCTGAATGGGGAATTGGAAGAGGAGGTCTATGTAAGTCAACCTCCTGGTTTTGAAGATGATGATTTTCCAGAATATGTATACTTCCTCCTCAAAGCACTCTATGGTTTGAAACAAGCACCTAGAGCCTGGTATGACACACTCTCACAGTTTCTTCTTGAGAATCACTTTACTAGAGGTACTGTAGATAAAACTCTTTTTCACAGGATTGTGAATGGCTCTACTATACTTGTTCAAATTTATGTAGATGACATAATCTTTGGGTCTACAGATGTGAAACTTTGTCAAAAGTTTGCCAAGCTTATGCAAAGTAAATATGAAATGAGCATGATGGGAGAATTAACTTACTTTCTTGGTCTTCAAGTGAAGCAAGTTAATGAAGGCATTTTCATTAGTCAAACAAAATATATTCATGATTTATTAAAGAAATTTAACTTAATGGAATGCTCTCCTGCCAAAACTCCCATGCCCACTGCCACCAAACTTGAATTGAATACTAAGGAAAAATCTGTGGACATTTCAAGTTACAGAGGCATGGTAGGCTCACTTTTGTATTTAACAGCTAGTAGACCTGATATTATGTTTGCTACATGTCTATGTGCTAGATTTCAGGCTGATCCTAGGGAATCCCATTTAGTTGCTATTAAAAGGATTTTCAGATATCTCAAGGGAACACCAAACCTTGGCATTTGGTATCCTAGAGAATCTGGTTTTGAACTAATTGGTTATTCAGATGCAGATTATGCAGGATGTAAAATTGACAGGAAAAGCACAACAGGCACCTGTCAATTCTTAGGAAACAAGCTTGTGTCATGGTTCAGCAAGAAACAAAACTCAGTTTCCACCTCCACAGCTGAGGCTGAGTATATTGCTGCTGGAAGTTGTTGTGCACAGATTTTATGGATGAAAAATCAATTACTTGATTATGGATTAAGAGTTGAGAAAATTCCTATTTTCTGTGACAACACTAGTGCCATTGCCATTACTGAGAATCCAGTGCAGCATTCAAGAACCAAGCACATTGACATCAAGTACCATTTCATTAGAGAACATGTTATGAATGGTACTGTGGAGTTACATTTTGTTCCAAGTGAACAACAACTTACAGACATCTTTACCAAGCCACTTGATGAATCAACATTCTCAAGATTAGTAAGTGAGCTAGGTATGCTAAATTTCTCTTAATTATTTTTGAGATATTTGCAAGTCATAATGCAGCCAGAAATTTGCTATGATTTTCTGTGATTTAACTTTCTCAGGAAAAAGTAAAATTTTGTCTAAGTCAAAATAACTATGCCAACGAAACAAACCATTTCGTTGACAATCTTAGCATTTTTCTGGGTGTTTCGTTGATAGCTCTTTTTATGTCAACGAAACACAGCTGTATCAACGAAACAGACGGGACTTTAAACGCCCAATTCTGATTCGTTGATTTAGCGCTTTTAATCTGAACCGTTGAAAACTGACACGTCTTTTACCACGATCTATGCATACATCCCTGTAAGTATAAATCATGGTAATACTTTAAGAGTAACGGTTATATTTTTAAGCCAATCCAGTAATTTACTTTTATTATTGGACTCATTTTCTGAGAATTTTTGGGGGAGTATTTAAGAAATTCTATTTTCTTTATTTTTTTTTTACCTGCTCTCAAAAATTCCAAAGGCTTTTCTCTCTCTTTCTCTCTCTAACAAGCAACTCAGTTCGAAGCTTTATCTCACTCAACAATGGCACCCATAGTCAAGCTTATGTCTGCTGGAGGGTTCATCTATGAGAAGAACAACTCCATCCCTTTTGTTGCAAAGGAAAACCCGAACAGACGTTTCTTCAAAATGATGGATTTCATGAAGAATTGCAAGTTGAGCTATGCAATGTTCCACTCTACACCAATCTACAATGAAATAATTGAGGAAATTTGGACCTCATGTGAATATAGTGGAACAAATTGCACTCTGCAATTCACTCTCCAAGGTAATGAGTACATAGTTAATTCTGATGTTTTGCAAGCATGTTTACATATTCCTGATAATAACTGTGATGCTTTGCCTACTAACACTGAAATAACTACCATGCTAAATTCTATAAACTACTCTTTGCCTACTGATAATCTGGGTAGAATAATTAGGAGAGGTTTGGTTAGGGAATACAGTTATTTAGCTGATGCATTCATTAAGGTCTTTTCTGGAAAGATTAGTAATTTTGATGCATTAACTAACTCTATGTTAATTCTCCTAACCATGCTTCTAAATGATAGATATTACAACTTTAGCACCCAACTTATTTATGAAATTGGTGCTAAGTTGGGTGATAGGGCAAATAGGAAGAAAAATATCTATTATGCAAGGTTTCTGATGATGCTGGCTAATCATGTTAGTCCAGCACCATTAGTTATCTCTAACCCTAATGCCAGGTTTGAGTGCTTTGTACAAGAAAAGAGAGTATTGACAGACATACTGAGGCTGAACTACAATGGTGATGTTCCAGTGGTGTATCTGCCAATCATTGAGGTAACTACTACTATCCCTATTAGTATAGCTGTTACTTCTATTGTCTCCTCCAACCTTGTTGCTATGGAGTCTGTAGCTGTGACCCAACAGGCTCCTGCCCCAGCAACTAAATCAAAATCAAAGAAATCCTCCAAGCCAACCTCAGGTGCTTCTCAAAAGGCACCTGTTGTAAAAACTACCACACAACCTAAGGGGAGTGAGTCTGGAGTTGCGAGAGGTGAGGGGAGGGGTAAAAATCAAAGAAACCCCAAGAATAAGGAAGGTGAGGTAAGTGTTTCCCAGCCTAGCCCCATTGTGTCTTCCCAACAAGGCACAATGAGTAAAATGGATTTAAACACAAGTCTAATTGCATCCTCCCAAAAGGATGTGATTATTGAAACAAGCTCTCCACCTAGAGCACAGTCCAAAAGGGTAAGGGACACTTCAAGCCCACAGTCTACATTTTCCCAATACCAAAGGAGAGTGAAGCAAAATACCAAGGGTTCACAGGGTGCACACACACTGGAAGCAACACTTCCAGTTTCTCAAATTCAGGTTGATGTAACCCCTATTATTACTCTGGGGTTACAGTCCCACTCTCTAAACATTAATCTTGATTTATCTCCATCCAATTCACCAACTCAATCTTTAGATGTGGACATGATCCATGCATCTTTTCCTGATTCTCCAACTCTAATCTTGGAGAAGCCCCACTCTGAAGCTGATGGTCATCACTTATTAAGTGATTTGTTGGGCCATCAACCAAGTTTTTCTGAAACTGCAAGAGAATCTGTGGACCCCAATCTCAAATCAATCACCACAGATTCTACTGTAATTTCACTTTCTCAAAATGCTTTATTGACTTCATCAACGAAACAGCCTCTTTCGTTGACAAGTGTTTCTCCATCAACGGTACCTATACCGTTGACAGTTCAAACTACCATTTCGTTGATAGGTCATTCTACACCTTTTACTGAAAATCAAGTTGTTTCCACAACTAGTGTAGATGACCTGGTGGTAGTTGAGACACTTTTAGGTTTGAAAGGGAGTGAAATTGAGAGGCTGGCTTGCAGCCAGGCAAAAGGAGAGAATGAGAGTGAGAGGCTGGCTATTTCTTCCAGCCAGGCAAAAGGAGAGTTTGAGAGTACCACCTTAGTAGGTGAAGGTGAGGGTGTGAGAGGTGTGAGCCATGGGGAGCCCATGATGCAAGAAAAGAGTGGAGAGAGAGAAGGGACTACAGGAGCAATAAGGGTGGAAGCAGTCATTGCTAATGAGTTAATGGAGGTCAGTGAGGGAGAAAGGGAACTTACTTTCCAAGAGCATTATCAACAAACTCTGGATAGTATTTCCCTGGATCCTGAGACCTTTACTCATCCTGTGCCAGCCTATCAAGTTATGGCTCAACAGGGCAATGTGGAGGCAGAAAGGTCACTCAACTTAATTCATACTACTGCATCAATGCAAAGAGCAAAGGATGCCTTGACCAATCTACCTCCAGGAGCTGCAGCAAGTGGAGACTTTGAGTTTTCTGATGATGAGGACAGCTATGGTGATAATCTACAGGTGGCCACCACTTCACAGACTGGGACTTCTGTGGTGCCTCCTACACCAGGCTGGCTTTCTCAGGGTATGCATGGAAGAGTCACTCTAGATGCTGCTATCTCAAGGCAGTACAATGAGGCCTATCTAGCTCATGAGTCTGCAAATGCAAGGGACAAGAAATTCTACAAGGCCATCATGGATTCTCTGGAAATTCAAAGGCTACAAATGATGCAGACAAGGATTGAGGCTACAGAAATCAAGGACTCCATTAGCAATCTCAGGGATGCTAACTACAGGATGATAGATGAAAAGCTCCCTCTTCTCACTGTGTCCAAGATGACCAGGTTTTTCTCTAAGGAACCTGAGGTGGCTACATCCTTGAAAACTCTCTCTACAAGAGTGGACAAGGTGGAAGCTACACTTTCTCAAATGCAGAAGGAACAGGAGAAGCAAACTCAGCTACTCACTCAGCTAGTGGCAGCTCAAGGACTCCCAGTCATCTCTCTTGATGCTAACAAAAAGGGGGAGAAATCTAAGGAGCTCAACATTCAAATCACAAAGGTGTTGGTCCCAGCCATTTCACTGCCACAGGAGCCACTAGCAATGGGGGAGTTTGGAAAGAAGAATAAGGATAGTATTGACCTGATCCAGGAAGCTTCTATGAGGATGAAACTTGCAGAACAAATCAAAGATCACTGGTCCAACATAGAAGCAAGGTTCAAGAACATTACTGAATCTTCAAAGACAGATCAGCCATCAACAAATGCAATGGTGATTGTACAAATGGAGCCACAGTTCAAGAGCTCTTATGCTATAGAGCCCCTTCAGCATGGAATCCTTCAAGATTCAAGAAATGAGAAGGGTCAATCTTCATGCTTTAAGAATGTGGATGCAAGAGGGATGTCTTCACGCAACCTCTCTCTTCTGTTTAATACACTCTTGAACAACTGTCCAATCATACTCTTTTTGAATTTTCAAAACAAATGTCTTTTCTCAAAATCATAATATGTCTGAAACAAACAAAATTTATTTTAATCATCAGAGATTAAAAATTAAATTACCTCGGCGTAGAGTACACAGTTCATCAGTGTTTACCAATCCTTCTTCTTTATAAATAAACTCTTTTCACAAACTGTACAGGTGTGAATGATTATGTGTGAATTAGCAGAGTTTACTGAATATAAATATTTAGATCATCTCAAAGTGCATAAAATCCACAAAATAAATCAGTAAAAACTGGTTGCCCAAACTCTCATTTATAACACAAAATCTGATAGTATCTAAACTCTGTACCTAAAAATTATTATTTACACCCCCTTTAATAATTTTTTTTTCCCAGTAATCAGTGGTTGGCTCTAGTCACCAAAAATCAAAGATTTTAGCCCTTATTTCATACAATAAGTTCCTGGGTCTTCCTAGGCACAACTTGATCTCAAAGGAATTTGTGCTCTTTTTGGCATCTTTTGAGGGTGAAATATTTGCAACTAATTATCAGAGTTTAGACTTTTCATCAGTTAATACAATTAATTTATGAGAGAAAGTGCAAACAGCTAATACAGACTCAGTGTATAGGATCAATGAACTTAGAGATGCTATAAATATAGAGACAATATCATGCTTGTGTAAAATTTCTGCACATTTTGAAATCAGAATTTATATCATTCAGAAGGATTCATGATTACTTACTGAGAGTCATGCTTCATACAAGTTTCATCATCGGTCCATGTGTTTCAGACAAAAATCACAATCAGAGTTTAACATCAGACTTTAACCGACAGAGTATGACTAACACTTTATTACTAACAGAGTTTACTATCAGAGTTTACTATCAGAGTTTACTATCAGAGTTTAACATACTGGTACAAATAACAGTTAACACATGCAAAGAACCATGAGCATAAAATCAATCATGTATAGATTTTGAATCTAACCAGTATTTCTAGTCAAAACCAGAAATCATTCCAAGTTCATTTACCAGTCTTGTAAAGGTAGCTTCACTCAAAGGTTTGGTGAAGATATCTGCAAGCTGTTGGTCTGTAGACACAAAATGAAGCTCAATATCTCCTTCTTTCACATGTTCCCTGATAAAATGATACCTTATGCTGATGTGCTTGGTCATAGAGTGTTGTACTGGATTACCTGTCATAGCAATAGCACTTTGATTATCACAGTAAATAGGTATTTTAGAGTACCTTAATCCATAGTCCAGCAATTGATTCTTCATCCATAAAATCTGTGCACAACAGCTACCAGCAGCTATATACTCTGCTTCTGCTGTGGATGTGGAAATTGATTTCTGTTTCTTGCTGTACCAAGAAACTAATCTGTCACCAAGAAATTGACAGCTTCCACTTGTGCTTTTTCTGTCTATCTTACAGCCTGCAAAATCTGCATCATAGTAACCAATTAATTTAAACTCTGATTCTCTAGGGTACCACAAACCAAGGGTTATGGTTCCTTTGAGATATTTGAAAATCCTCTTTACAGCTGTTAGATGTGGCTCTCTGGGGTCTGCTTGAAATCTTGCACAAAGACATGTTGCATACATGATATCTGGTCTACTTGCTGTCAGATAAAGAAGAGACCCTATCATTCCTCTATAGTTTGTCATATCTACTGAGGCTCCTGTGTCTTTGTCTAGCTTTGTTGCAGTAGCCATGGGAGTTGTACCAGATGAACTATCAAGCATACCAAATTTCTTGAGAAGATTTCTGGTATATTTTGCTTGATTGATAAAAATCCCATCATCTGTTTGCTTGACCTGTAAGCCTAGAAAATAACTAAGCTCTCCCATCATACTCATTTGATATCTTGACTGCATAAGCTTGGCAAATTTCTTGCAGAGTTTGTCATTAGTAGACCCAAAAATTATGTCATCCACATAGATTTGAACATGCTCTAGGTGCCTGCTTTAGTCCATATAATGCCTTATCAAGCCTGTAGACATAATCTGGATATTTGGGATCTACAAACCCTGGTGGTTGTTCAACAAACACTTCTTCTTCAAGTTTCCCATTGAGAAAAGCACTTTTCACATCCATCTGAAAGACTTTAAACTTCTTGTGAGCAGCATAGGCCAGAAAAATCCTTATTGCCTCCAATCTTGCAACTGGAGCAAAGGTTTCATCATAGTCAATTCCTTCCTGCTGTGAATAGCCTTTAGCCACAAGTCTAGCTTTATTCCTTGTAATCACTCCATCACTGTCTTTTTTGTTTCTGAAAACCCACTTTGTACCAACAATAGATCTGTTCTTTGGTCTTGGTACAAGTGTCCAGACTTCATTCCTCTCAAATTCATTTAACTCCTCTTGCATTGCTGTTATCCAGTTAGCATCTTGAAGAGCTTCTTCCACTTTCTTGGGCTCTGTTTGAGATAAGAATGCATGAAACAGACATTCATTATTTGTAGCACTTCTAGTTCTTACACTAGCTTCTGGATCTCCAATTATCAAGTCAGGTGTATGGGATTGTGTCCACCTTCTTGCTGTAGGTAATTGGCTTCTACTATCATTATTAGATCCTCCCCCTTGATCCGTGCTCTCCTGATTTTCTTCTTGACTATTTGCATTCTCTGAGGCTCCCCCTGAATTGGACTATTCAGTATTTGAACTTTCAGAGTTTGACTCAGAGTTTCTGTTTGATTCTATATTTGACTCTCTTTCAGAATTTGAGTCATCACTTTGAGAAGTTTCTGAAGTTTCTTCACGCTCCCCCTCAACTGGTTCTCTATTTTGTTCTGTCAGAGAAAATTCGTCAGTGTTTACCAGTAGAGGATCAGAGCTTGCTTCGTCAGAGTTTGTTGGATTTGCTGCATCAGAGTTTACATCATCAGAGTATAGATCTTCATTTTCAAAGCGAAGTTGATCATGATATTCTTCATCTTCTATTCCAGTTATTTTCTTGTCATCAAATGACACATGTATAGATTCCATGATCACTTTAGTTCTCAGATTGTAGACTCTGAATGCTTTAGTTGATAGTGGGTATCCAACAAAAATTCCTTCATCAGCTTTTAAATCAAACTTGGTCAACTGTTCAGGATGAGTTTTCAACACAAAGCACTTGCATCCAAAAATATGAAAATACTTCAAATTTGGCTTTTTATTCTTCACCATCTCATATGGTGTTTTCCCATGCTTGTTGATCAGTGTTGAATTTTGAGTAAAACAGGCAGTTTGAACAGCTTCTGCCCAGAAATAAGTTGGCAATTTTGCTTCATCAAGCATTGTTCTGGCAGCTTCAATTAGAGTTCTGTTCTTTCTTTCAACTACACCATTTTGCTGTGGAGTTCCAGGTGCAGAAAATTCTTGCTTTACTCCTCTTTCCTTGCAGAAAGCTTCCATTTCAGAATTTCTGAATTCAGTACCATTATCACTCCTTAGAATTTTCACTTTGTACTGTGATCCTTTGTCCAATAGCTTCACATGATCCATCAAAGTTAGGGCAGTTTCATCCTTCTTTGCTAAGAAGTACACCCAGGTGTATCTGGTGTATTCATCAACAATTACCAAAGCATATTTCTTTCTGCCTATTGACATTACATTCACTGGACCAAAAAAATCAACATGTAAAATATGATAAGGTTCCACAACCGAAGATTCAGATTTACTCTTGAAAGATGACTTCCTTTGCTTGGCCTTTTGACAAGAATCACACAGACCATCTAAGCTGAGTATTGATTTTGGAAGTCCCCTTACAAGATCTTTTCGAATTAACTCATTGATGTTGTTCAAGTTTAGATGAGAGAGCTTCTTGTGCCAATTCCAACTCTCTTCATTTGACATTTTTGCAGACAGACACACAGCTTTTCCTTCAGAGTTTGTTATCAAACTTGCTTCATAAATGTTATTGCGTCTGTGTCCAACTAGAACAACTTTCCCAGTAGATTTGCTGATAACCTCACAATGTTCAGTATGAAAATCTACATGGTATCCTCTGTCACAGATTTGACTCACAGAAAGCAGATCATGCTTGAGTCCTGAGACTAGAGCTACATTTGTAATGATGACACTTCCAAGATTGATATTGCCATATCCCAGAGTATGTCCTATGTTGCCATCTCCATAGGAAACTTTTGGGCCAGCTTTTTCCTCAAAATCTGATAGCAGGGCTTTATTTCCAGTCATATGTCCTGAGCATCCACTGTCCAAGATAAGAGTGCTCTCTTTTATGCCCTTCAATCACAAACAATCACCGAGTGTTAGATTTAAAGATCCAGACTTGCTTGGATCCTTTGGCTTTCTTAACATTGTTAGCTTTTGCAGCGGAATCACTATCAACAGAGTTTAAACTAACATTGTCAGACTTTACACTTGCAGAGTTTGCTCTAACCCATTTTAAGTTGGGTTTTAGCTCATAATAGTTGTGATAAATAGCATGATAACTCTTACAAGTATAAATGGAATGCCAAGTGCTCCCACAGTGTGTGCATAAAGTCTGTGGTCTAACTCTAACATAATCATTCTTTACTCTAGGTTTGGAGGGTAAAGAATTAATATCTTTGTTCTTCTTGCAAAAACTAGCAAGATGGTTAGTACTTCCACAGTTATAACAAGTTTTTCTTGGAGCAACAGTAGTAGGCAAATGATTATTCCTTTTATTTATGCCTATTTTTCCATTCCTGTTCTTCTTGAACCCTTTATGTTTCATGACAGACTTTACTTCTTTGAGCGTATGATTGAATTGTTTTTCTGTCATTAAACCAACATTAACCTGTTTATCACAGATTTTTACTGGTTCTTTAACAGCTTCTATCTCAATCTTATTCTCTGTTATTGAAACAATATTAACCTGTTTTTCACAAGTTTCAATTGGCTCCATAACAGCTTCTTTCACAACTACAGACTTTAGCTTACTGGATTCAGGAACAAATTTCACAGGTTTAAGTTGTGGTTTCACTTTAACTTTATCTTTAAACCTAAGTTCATCTTCCTCACAGTAACCTAAACCTACAGTATCTGTCTGAAAAACCTGATGTGTGTCTTTTCCAGAATTGGTCCAAGTTTTAATTACTTTCCTCTCTTTTTCAAACTCAGATTCTATTTGCCTATATCTTTTAAGCAACTCCTGTTCAACATAAACAGCATCATCTCTCTCCTTTTGAACTTGTTGCATGTTAACAAGTTTCTCTTCAAGAAATTTATTCCTCTCTTTAAGACCTAGATTCTCAGATTTGATTCTTTCATTTTCTAAAGTCTGATCCCTATAACTAACATGTATGCTTTTAAGATAAATTCTTAATTCAGATATATTATCAGTATCATAAGCATAAGTTGTTAGGGGTACCTTGTTTCCAGATGACTCAGCTTCATCTTTAACAGTTGCCATGAGAGCATAATTGACTCCCTCATCTGAGTCTGAAGTGTCTGCCCAGTCCTTGCCTTTAGTGATGAGTGCTTTCTTAGATTTTCCTTTCTTGCATTCTGGAGCATAATGACCCATCTCTTTACACTTGTAGCACTGGATCTCAGACTTGTCTTTCTTTCCAGACTTGGTATATTTTCCATCAGACTTTCTGAAATTTCTCTTATCAGAATTTGAATCTTTCCTTGAGAATCTCTTTCCTTTCTTGAAGTTCTTGAATCCCATCTTCTTGAAGGTCTTTACCATTAAAGCAGCCATTCTCATCATCTCTTCTTCATCATCCTCAGAATCAGAAGCTTCATCATCAGTGTTTGAGCCATCATCAGAGTTTGATGACTCACTGTCAGATTTAATGACTAAAGCCTTTCCTTTGGTTTTCTTTCTTGATGATTCCTTCTTGACAGGCTTTTCTTCAACTTTAAGAGCAACAGATTTTGTCTTCTTTCCAGATCTTTTGTTTCTCTGTTCTATTTCAAGTTCATGAGTTTTAAGCAACCCATAGATTTCATCAAGATCTGTATCTGCAAGATCATAATGGTCTCTGATTGTTGTCGCCTTTAAATCCCATCTTTCAGGTAGGGATAGAAGAAACTTGAGATTTGACTCTTGAAGTTCATATTCTTTATCAACCAGGGACAAATCATTCAACAATTTACAAAATTTGTCATATGTATCTGTCAAACTTTCATCAGATCTAGAGTCAAAGTGTTCATACTCCTGTGTTAGAATAGTCTTCCTGTTCTTCTTTATAGCACTTGTTCCTTGACACCTGACTTCTAAAGCATCCCAAATTTCTTTGGCAGTTTTGCAGCCAATAACTCTGTTAGACATGACATTATATAAGGCACTGTGGAGTAGATGTCTAACCTTTGCATCCTTTGCAATTGATGAGATATCTTCAGGAGTCAAATCTTTCTTCTCTTTTGGAACAGTCTTTTGTTCTTGACCAGTTATAACAGGAGACAATTTAGTTGGCATATGAGGACCATCATTGATTCTATCAAGGTATTCTGGATCTGTGGCTTCCAGAAACATAGTCATCTTCACCTTCCATATTGGATATTCAACTGGTCTCAGAATTGGAACCCTGATAGTCTCATATCGACTCACAGAAGTAGGTTGAACCTTCTGAGCATTAGAACCTGCATTTGAACCTTCCTGAGAGTTGTCATTCATGATTATACTTGTGTTTGGATCGATAAACTGTATATAATAATCAGCCTTGGCTCTGATACCAATTGTTAGGCCGAATACACAATATATAATCAATATATGTATGAAAAGAACAATTAAGAACACTGTTTATGATCAATAAACTGAATTATATAAATAACTCTTCTCTTAGTGATGTTAAAGAATCACAGAGAGCTACTAGGTTACAAGAATAATGTATTCAGTATTCGCATCCCTTTTAGGGTTAACCTATCTGTGTTTATATAGTACACAACTACATAATCAATCTCTAATTGATATCCTATAAATTAGCTATACAAATTATATCAAATTAGGATTGCTTCTGTCTTCTGTTCCGTTTCCTTATCTGTCTCAATATATCTTGCTTCTTTCCATCTTCAAGATATATTGCTTCTAGAATCTTGATATTAGCACCGACAGCTAAGGTAAACTTTCTCCCCGTCAGACTTTAATAAACTCTGACTGGCTTCAAGTAAACTCTGATGAGTACCTGGTACTTAAACACTGATGAACAAACGTCAGCAATTATATCTAACAGTCTTTTTAAGTCAGAAAGACTACCGGTAAGACTATCCCTGATAGTCTTCCCGATGGTCTTTCCCAAATATCTATATATACCTGCTTCGTTTTTCTTCTTAATTCACTTAGTCTTTTCAAGCTCAAGTTTTTACTTAGCTTCTCTCACTCCCTTGGTTCTTTTAATTCTTTTTCTAAAAGAAGTGCTGCTATTTTTTTTCTGATTAAATCTTTTCAAGCATTTCTTTTCTGATTTTAACTGAACTAATTTCTGTCATAAATTAATTTGAATTTTGTGGATTATTTGTTTTCAATCCTTAAAATTCTTATTAATTTTTATTAATTATTTGTTTGTTCAATATGAACTTTGACATTGTCAAAAACAATTTTTTAGGTTATATTGATCCTCTAAAATGTTCCGTTGAACGTTTTAAGCCTTGGATTCGGTTTTTAAATGAGCATTCCATTATTAGTCCTGCTATCACTTTGAATGTTCCTTTAAAACTTGAACCCTTGAGGATTTTGTGTGCTACTGCTATCGTGTCCACTGACTTATCT
This sequence comes from Heracleum sosnowskyi, assembly GCA_030848705.1. NCBI lineage: Eukaryota > Viridiplantae > Streptophyta > Magnoliopsida > Apiales > Apiaceae > Heracleum > Heracleum sosnowskyi. The sequence continues at coordinate 48,272,473 of CM061243.1, read as the reverse complement.
TCTTTCACATTCTCTGTCGGTGACACACACTATACACTCAATAGAGATATTCTTTGTGATGCTCTACATCTTCCTAGAGATAACTTTGTGAATCTACCTTCTGAAGCGGACCTAATTCAATTTTTCACAAACATCAATTATCAAGGTCCGGTAGATTTGGTAAAGTTATCCAAGAGCAATCTAGTCAGTGAGTGGGACTTATTATTTGACACTCTTGCTAAAGTCTTCAGCAACTGCACCAAAACCAATTTTCACAATATTCCTTCTCTTCTTCAGAATATTGGTTTTACAGTTGACAATAATCTTCGTATCAATTTTGGCCATCTCATCTGGAATCTTTTGGTCAGGAGAGTCTTAGTGGCCAAGAGTGATCATGCTAATGAAAGGAAAGTCAAATGTTTTTATCCTCGCTTTCTCACTCTCATGATCAACCATGTACTCACTGATGAACACAAGCAGCTGTTTAGTCTTGGTATGTCTGAACATTGTCAGACTACTCATGTCAAATTCTTTCAAAGACTAAACACCACCTTCAAATATCTCAGAGTCCCTGTGGTCATTACACCTTTTATGACCCAGTTGATTCAACTCCCTGCTTTTGGATTGCCAATCCCTGAGCAACAACCTCCAGTGGATCAATCCACCCATGCTGGAACTGAAGATGCAACTCCATTACAGGTAGTATTTCCTAACCTTGGCTCTTCATCTCATGTTACTATGGAAACCCAAGAGGTTAATAGGGCTGACCATGAGTTTGTAGAACCACAAACTCTATCCCAGGTCATAGAGCCAAACACCGAGTCAACTCCTATAACCACTCAACCTAAACTTAATGTAAATATCAGTCATGGTAGTGTTAGTGGAGAAGATTCTATGAGAGAACGCACAGATCTGTCTCCACCACTCAAAAAGAGAAAAATATACAGGGAGACATCTGTTAGCCCGTCTGTATCCTCCCAACAGGATATGGATTTGGAAATGGCCATTGAACAGTCTCTGGAGACATCCTCTCAACAAGATGAATCTATTGAAATCCGTCATAGGGCCATGGCAATCTGTACTGAGTCAAGCACACTCCCATTACTCACAATGGGAGAACACATTCAAATAGATGATACTCAGGACACCTTGTCAGGAGAGCACATAGGTTTTGATACAGTGCCTACCATAGTTACAGTAGAAGTGCCTTCACATGCATCTGAGGGAAAATCTGATTCTTTGCCAACTCAAATAGAATCATTTTCTCCTCTCCCAGAGGGAACATCTCTGGCTCGCTTAAAGGATTTTCCACTCGCAGATTTATCTGGAGAAAGTGGAAGGAAACCTAGTGAGTTCAACACTGAAGCAATTCAGTTTCAAAGTTCAGGTCACTTCTTGGACTTTACTAGGGATTGGGAATTGCGAACTCCCATTGCATCACCACTGACCTCTCAAGAACGGGCTAGGGTGAGTTTTCATGCAGGTACTTCAAATCAAAACTTGGAAAGATAGCTTATTGTGAGAACTGAGAGTCAAACACCGAGTGATACACAAGCACGTGAGGTGAGTGAAACACCACTGAGAGCAATTGAGGTGAGTGCACACACTGACACAAACACTGCTTTGTTGTTAGCTCAAATAGCTAGTCTTCAGAAACAACTCATGGAAACCCAGTCTGAAAAAGATCTTCTTAAAGCACAAGTGTGTTAGGTCCAAAGTATCGTAGAAGGGGGGGGGGGGTTGAATACGATACTCACAAATAATTTAATTTCGTTCGCGGATAATTCATTCAGTTCTATAACGAAATCAAACACACCAAACCAAACCAAGTTTCGGGGAATATATCTTTTTATAAATATAAACCTCGAGGGGTGCTACAATTTCTAATCCGTAAATTAGCTTCAATGAGTTTTAGGTTAAACACAATCAATACAATGATCAAATTCTGAGCACTATTAATTTTTATGATCTTCTCCGGCTCAAACTTCTCTCTCAGTAATTGCTTCTGTGTTAATAACCTCGACTTAAGAAGACACTTCTTCTCTCTTAGTAATTGTAGACTTAGTTTTAGAAAACTATCGAACCTTAATTGTTAAAACAATCTTGGCCGTCCAATTCTCTAATCAACCTGACAGACAAACACTTTTCCACCTGCTCCTCAATTAGAAAACTATCGAATTTATAAAAGTAATTCACCATTCGATAGTTTTAAATAAAAACTATCGAAGTGCCAATTACTTTATAAATAAATTAAGATAGAATTCTTGAATTACATTCGATGGTTTTCTAAATAGAAAAACCATCGAGCCATTTTCTTTGACTTGATCTTTTTACTTAATCTTCTGAGCTCCAGGGTGTTTCAGTTTTAGACTGTATCAATTTCTTCTGAGACGACCACTGTAATTCTTCAATTTCCATAGCTCTTTTCTTTTGTTCATTGCTAGCAACGTATGTGTGTGTGTGATATTTGTGCGGGTGTGTGTATATGTATGTATCGAAGTGTGTGTGTAAGGTGGAGGGTGACATGCAATGGTGAAGAGGTAGTGTTTGAGTGAATTGGTGGAGGAATAAGGACGGATATTGTGATTGGGGGTGGTGTGCGGTTGTGTGGACCCATTCCGGCCATCACCGTGAACCACCGCCACCGGCGGTGATCGGAAGTGAGCCGGTGGCCTGGGTTTGTAGTTAAATAGCTCTATCTTGATTTTAATCAATGTCTTTAACTCTGCATGTTAGTTTTTTTTATGTTATGTGAACAATTTCAGTTTGCATGTGAATTCTTTGACCGGAATTGATGTGTAAATGGAAGATTGTGAATGATTTTGAGTTCTTATGAATTGCATGTTAATATTTCAGTGGTTATTAGTTTGGTCTTAGCAGAGAAATCAGTTTTTATAATAATGATAAGTGTTAGGGGTCTTAGTGTTTGAACTTTAATTAAAAAAGATGATGAGAATCATGTTGGTTTGTCAAGAAACTGCCATGTTCTGCTCTGGTAATTCGTGACTGCTTGTTCCCTGTTTTGGACAGTGGGTATAGAATGTAAATATTCTACTCGGAGTCTAGTTTGTCCACACGAAAACCTTGTGTCATTTAATTTAACGAGTAAAGAGTTATGCATGTTTTACTAAAGGTTGCGCAGCAGGATTTTCTGTGCTTCAGTATACACTTTAAACCTGTTCGTTTTTAGTCTAAATGAACTGTTCTGAATTTGAAAGTTTTATTCTAAGTTGGATTAGTAACCAGGAAGTAGCCTGTAAAATATGGTATTTGTTTGATTATTTTTGGATTTATGATAAATGTTTTGGTAAGGCATGCGCAGCAGATTTTTCAGCTTTTGAGATGAAAACATTGTTTGTAAAGGTGTTAAGGATATGGTTAGCATTGGTCAAGTTGATTTAAAGGGATAACCAAGTATGGTATGATTTGAAAGTTAGATTATATATATATATATATATATATTAAAGGAGTATGTTATGTGAACTTGAATGACAGTGTGCGCTTATGTGAGTTTTGTGCTTATTATATGGTTAAGAGTTATAAGTGATATAAATATTATGTGTTTACGCGTTTAGGGAACGTTGGGTAGTTTAGAATAAGGATTAGAATTTTGAGAGGATCATTCTGAGATAGTATATACTCTTTTGTAGAGTCACGAGACGTGGAACATAGAGATAAAGGCAAGGCGAAGGCAGAAATTCAGTGAGTACGGTTTGTTCTAAAAGCTACTTAAGAATCCAAAGAAGTAGAGCCTAGAAATAAAGGCAAGACTAAGGTGGAGAACCCGTGAATGTGATTACTCTCTTTAGCTACTTAAGGCAAGTAATTATGACTTGCTTTCGCTTCTAAATTCCATTCTTTCATTTTGACATATATGAATTGCTATCTTGTTTATATACCCTTTTAATCCTGAAAACATATCATGTTCATTTGGTAATCCTTATTTCTGTTCATATACCATGTTGGTTCATACACCATACTATGTTTAGTTCTTTCTTTGATCCTTTACACCCAAAAGTGAATATACCATAACTCACATTTTAGTACATATCCAAAACATACCTATGACATTTACTTCTTGATTTCCCATTGATAGAAATCCAGATTGATCAAATTGAACTTACCTGATTCACAAAAGATTCTTCTATACAAACATTATAGACACAACACAAATGTTATATGAACCATATCTTGCTTGAACTTTTCTCCAGATCTTACCCTTATCCTTTGATTATACTCACATTTTGATGCCTTTTTAACCTGAGATTCTATTGCATAAGATTTGAACTTGTACCTATGAATCACACACTTACTTGAAATTTGAGAATACATGAACTTTCACTTTGACTCTATACAAATACTTATCTTTTGATTTAAAAGGATTTCTTTCATTAGAAAGGTTTTAAAAGAAAGGAAGTTTCAAAAGTTATAATCATTTAAATTCCGATTTATGGTTTCCACGGATTCCTAAGATTGGAGGCGTAAGAGACCGAGTGACGCCGGTCCAGCACTTTTAATTATAATGCAATGACTAGGGATGGACTAGTCTACAGGCCAATGTGTGCCTAATGGGACCCAATACAAGGACCAGAGGGACTGTGTGTCCGGTATGGGGACTTTACGTGGCTGATCACCCGTATTGTCCGGTGCGTTGTGAAAAATCTCCAAATTACTTATTGCTTTTCTTGAAATCATATATCTTTATAAGGAAATTGGTTTACCCTTTGAAATTGTATAATGAGTTCATTGTTCGGATAATCCCTTGATATGGATTCTGCTTTACTTATGACATACAGATTGGTATTGAAAACTATTTCACTATGGTTAATTATTTGGCCATATTATTACTTGCTGAGCATTTGGCTCATTCTTTTCCCTGTTCTAACCCACAGTTAAACAAGAAGATGGTACGCACCTTTCAGACAGCTAGGAAGTCTTCTTATAGGGTTATATTTGGGATGCCAGCTCAGGTAGGTGTTGGCCACTTGTAGAAGGTGTTTTTGTAAGGAGGGAACGTAGAGCTTTTGGGACATGGTTGTAATAACTTTTGAGATTTTTATTATGTAATAAAATGAAGTAGATAGTTGATGCTTGTTTCATACCATTACCTGTTAAAGATCCAGGGTAAAGTTGGGGTCGTGTCTTCATGTTTATATTATTATTCACGGGTTTATATGTATATAGGTTGTAGTGACTCCCCAATCATGACCCCAGATTGGGAGGGCGTCACAAATCTGAAGTGTCTGCCCAGTCTTTTCCTTTAGTGATGGTGCTTTTTCAGATTTTCCTTTCTTGCACTCTGGAGCATAGTGACCCATCTCTTTACACTTGTAGCACTGGATCTCAGACTTGTCTTTCTTCCCAGATTTGATATCCCTTCTTTCAGACTTTCTGAAATTCTTCCTTTCAGCGTTTGAATCTCTCCTAGAGAATCTTTTTCCTTTCTTGAAGTTCGTGAAAGCCATCTTCTTGAAAGTCTTTACCATCAAAGCAGCCATTTGCATCATTTGTTCTTCATTATCCACAGATTCATAAGAAGCATCAGTGTTTGAGTCATCATCAGAGTTTGATGACTCATTTTCAGAGTTTATGACCAAAGCTTTTCCCTTAGCTTTCTTCTTTGATGTTTCTTTCTTCATGAGTTTTTCTTCAACTTTGAGAGCAACAGATTTTGTCTTCTTTCCAGATCTCTTGTTTCTCTGTTCTATCTCAAGTTCACGAGTTTTAAGCAACCCATAAATTTCATCAAGATCTGTTTATGCAAGATCATAATTATCTTGTATTGTTGTCGCCTTTAAATCCCATCTTTCAGGTAGAGATAGAAGAAACTTGAGATTTGACTCTTCAAGTTCATATTCTTTATCAACAAGAGATAAATCATTCAACAGTTTACAGAATCTGTCATATGTCTCAGTCAAAGTTTCATCAGGTCTAGAGTCAAAGTGTTCATACTCCTGTGTTAGAATAGTCTTCCTGTTTTTCTTTATAGCACTTGTTCCTTGACACCTGACTTCTAAAGCATCCCAAATTTCTTTGGCAGTTTTACAGCCAATAACTTTGTTAGACATGACATTATCTAAGGCATTGTGGAGAAGATGTCTAACCTTTGCATCCTTTGCAATTGATGAGATGTCTTCAGGAGTCAAATCTTTCTTCTCTTTTGGAACGCTCTTTTGTTCTTGACCAGCAACAACTGGTGACAGTTTTGTTGGCATATGAGGACCATCATAGATTCTATCAAGGTATTCTGGATCTGTGGCTTCTAGAAACATGGTCATCTTTACTTTCCATATTGGATATTCCACTGGTCTTAGAATTGGAACCCTGATTGTCTCATATCGACTTACATAAGTTGGTTGAACCTTCTGAACATTAGAACCTGCCTGGGTATTTTCAGCCATGATTATTCTTGTGTTTGGATCAATAAACTGTATATATTAAACAACCTTAGCTCTGATACCAATTGTTAGGCCGAATACACAATATATAATCAACTATAGGTATGAGAATAACAATAAGAACACTGTTTATGAACAATAAACTGAATGGAATTAAAAACTCCTCTCTCAGTGATGTAAAATATCACAGAGAGATGCTAGGTTACAAAGAATGATAATTCACGTATTCGCATCCCTTTTAGGGTTAACCTATCTGTGTTTATATAGTACACAGCTACATACAATCATTAATTGATATTCCTATAAATTAACTATACAATCAGAATCAATTAAGAATTGCTTCTGTCTTCTGTTCCGTTTCCTTAGCCATCTCGATATCTCTTTGCTTCTTTCCATCTACAAAGAATATCGCTTCTAGAATGTTCATTGACTTGCACTGACAGCTAAGCAAACTCTGAACATCAAACTTTAACAAACTCTGACTGGTCCTCCAGCTAAACTCTAATAGTTTTCTGGTACTTTAAACACTGATAAACAAACATCAGCAATTATATCTAACAAAGGTCTTCTTCCGTCAATTGTGAGGGCATATATGATGATCCTGAAGGCCTGTCATGTTGCACATGCTTCAGCCATTCTGACATTGTGGCCTGAGCCAAGTTAGAGCTGGTGCTAGGCACCTCAGGGGGGGTTGATGTATGAGTTTCCTCCAGTCTTGGAATGACTGTGGAGTCTGATGTTGTCCCCATTGAAATGGGATGAGTGACATCATCATCTCCATGTGCCTGTGAAGGCATGTCCATATCCATAAGGAATGGAGAGTTTGGCATAGAGTCTCCAGTGAGAACTGGTGAATCCTCTATGTTTGTGTTGGTATCCTTAGGATATGCCCCAGCATGCATTCCCTGACCAACTAGATGTGGTTCCTGGGTGGTGAGCACAGTGTCATGCACCATGTCACTTGAGGTTGGCTCAATCACAGACTTGGATTGTGATTGATCAATGGCAGAAATGTCATGAGAATGACTATTCTGTTGAGAAGAAATATTAGATGTAGATTCTGGAAGAGAAGTGTGGTGTAGATTAGATTTTGGCAACTCCCCCTGAGAAATAGGAGGAGTTTCAAGTGTGATGTGCTCTCCACTCTGTGTATTATCACCCTTATTTCCACTAGGGTCAAGAGTGAGGTCTTGACCCTGTGCAGACTCTTTACAAATTGTAGTGGGGAGGCTACTCTTTTCAATACCAATGCCCTGTTGAGAGGACATTGACAGTAATAGGTGTACCCCTTTTTGCACATCTAAATCCTGTTGGGAGGATTCAGTGGTGGCTATTTCTTTAGACTTCTTCTTTAGTCTGGTGAGCTGTGACTCAGATTCCTCACATCCTATTTCTACAGACTCATTTACTATTGCAAGGGCTCTCTTCTTTGTCTTCTTTTTAGTGACACCAACCTTTTGAGAGATTGATGCACTTGGCTCCCTAACATCTAGAGTGGTGTTTGCAGTAGGGTTACTGGATGGGATAGGAAGGCTAGGGTTAGACTGTGTAGCTTCTTCAGTCTTAGCCTCCCCTGTCCAGGAAAGTTCATGGTATATGGGCTTATCAAGTGGATAGGATTCAAATGTGTCCTGCATATGCTTGGTCACACTTAGAATCACATCCACTTGATTCCTTGTGTCCAATGAACCAAATAGAATTTTGGACATGGACTTGGAATAAGCCATTTTATTTTTATCTATACCCTCAAGTTCATGTACATTAGCATCAAGATAATTTAAAATACATTGAAGAAAACAAGGGTAAAAGATGTCATTACCTCTACCACGAACTGTCCTCCCTAGCCTTTGAGCCAATTCCTTGAGGATTATTGCTCCAACATTTATCTCCTGATTGTAGGCTAGGGAGTAGGCCAGCTTCACAGCAATGTGACTGATTTGGTCCCATCCTGTCTTCCTGCACAGAAACACCTTTTGGAGTGCGTCAAACAGAAATGACCACTCCCTCCTGACATACTTCTTGTTAAGCTTGGCCGTGTCAATCTTGTTAGCATACTGAATGAGGGTCAGGAAGTCCACCATTTGCTTGTCAGTTGCTTCAGCATCATGACCCTCAACCTTTAACCCCAGGGCTTCATTTATTTCCTTCTCCCCAAACTGGAAGGACTTGCCCCCAATTGTGCAACTTACTTCCTGAAACGAAGTCCCATCCTCCTTTGCCATTGTTGCAACCAAAGTTGTTCTCCAGAACCCTTCCAATACATCGACATACAGAGTGGGGTTAAGGGTTAAGGCTTGGCGGAGGTAGGAGGTGTTTAAGAACCGTACAAAGCACTTGTACCTTGGGTTTGCCTCCGCCTCTGAGGGTATTGAGAGTAGATTTGTTTCTTTTGGTATGGTTAAAGGAATTGAGGATGATGCTGTTTAAGATTTGGGTGCCATTTCAAGATTGAAAGTGAAGAAGAGAGTAGAGAATTTGAGTTTAGGTTTGAGAATTGAGAGTAGTAGACAAGATGAAAAGTTCTGAACGGTTAGAAAAGAGTATTTATATGATAGAGACACTGCGATATGGAGTTATGAATATGTACAGACTAATTGTATGTCGCGAAGTCTCAAAAAGGCCTGTACCGCAAAGTCTTGCAAAGTATATCGCAGAGTCCTGAAATGAACTATGTCGCAAAATCTTGAAGATAGAGGGATTTGGATGACTTTGCGATATAGTATCAATACCCTGTCTAAAACTCTTTTTTTTTTTTGCAATTTTAAGCATTTTGTCAGACTTAAATCAAAAATTGAAATAAAATAAATTTAAATCAAAATTCTGAAAAACAAATGGAGACTTGTCGATATAGTTATTCTAAGTCGCGAAGTCATAAAATGAACCATGTTGCAAACTCATGAAATGAACTATATCGCGAAGTCTCACAGTTTCAACAGTTTGTGATATAAGTCTGTTTGATTTGAACTAAGTCGTGAACTCTCAAGATCACCTATGTAGAGATGTCTTAAAAACTCATAACTTCTCAGTAAAGTATGATTTGAAAAATATGCACTAAAATACTGAAATATTTATAAATCATATCTCAGCTAATTTTCACTCCAAATGAATAGAGCATTTAAATACAGTGAAAATTTACTGCTGCAACAATTAACTAGAATATTTACTTAGAACAGTTAAATGAAGGATTGAGCATTCCAATTTCACTCACAAGTCTGTTGAAGATAGCTTCATTTAAAGGTTTAGTGAATATGTCAGCTAATTGTTTCTCAGTTGGAACATAAGAGACTTCTATGATACCATTTGCAGCATGTTCCCTAATAAAATGGTACCTGATCTCAATGTGCTTTGTAGTAGAATGATTAACAGGATTGGCAACTTTGGATATTGCACTAGTATTATCACACATCAGAGGAATGTGTTCTAACACTAGTCCATAATCCATGAGTTGATTTCTAATCCAAAGCAATTGAGCACAGCAACTTCCAGCAGCAATATATTCAGCCTCAGCTGTGGATGTTGTTGTGGACTGTTGTTTCTTACTGAACCAGGACACTAACCTTTGACCTAAGAATTGGCAGCTTCCAGAGGTGCTCTTCCTGTCAATTCTGCATCCAGCATAATCAGAATCTGTGTAACCAACCAGGTTGAACCTAGTGCCCTTTGGATACCATAGCCCAAGATTAGGAGTCCCTTTCAGATACTTGAAGATTCTTTTGATAGCCATCATGTGAGATTCCTTAGGATCAGACTAGAACCTTGCACAAAGACATGTGGCAAACATGATGTCTGGCCTTCTAGCTGTGAGATAGAGTAGTGATCCAACCATTCCTCTATAGACCTTGATGTCAACTCTCTTGCCCTTCTTATCTTCATCTAGCTTGATTGCAGTGGACATAGGAGTTTTTGCTGGGGATGACTCTTCTAAACCATATTTCTTTAGGAGATCTTTAACATACTTGGATTGATTTATGAAGATGCCATCCTCCCTTTGATGTACTTGCAGGCCTAGGAAGAAGGTTAATTCTCCCATCATACTCATCTCATATTTGCTTTGCATCAACTTAGAGAACCTTTCACAGAGTTTTTCATTTGAGGAGCCAAAGATGATATCATCCACATATATTTGAACAAGAATGATATCATTTCCATGCTTCTTGAAGAATAGGGTTTTATCAATTGTACCTCTGGTAAATTGATGCTCAAGAAGAAATTGAGATAGAGTCTCATACCAGGATCTTGGTGGCTGTTTGAGTCCATAGAGTGCCTTGAGCAGTCTATACACAAAGTCTGGGAAGTTTTCATTTTCAAAGACAGGTGGTTGGGACACATAAACTTCTTCATCAAGATCACCATTGAGAAATGCACTTTTCACATCCATTTGATACACCTTGAAATCTGAGTGAGCTGCAAAAGCCAGGAAGATTCTGATGGCTTCCAGTCTAGCTATAGGTGAAAATGTCTCATCATAGTCAATGCCCTCTTGTTGACAGTATCCTTTGGCAACCAACCTTGCTTTGTTTCTAATCACCACTCCTTCTTCATCCATCTTGTTTCTGAACACCCATTTGGTGTCAATAACATTCTTTCCTTCTGGAGGTGGCACTAGTTCCCATACTTTGTTTTTCTCAAATTGATTCAATTCTTCTTGCATGGCAACAATCCAATCAAAATTCTTCAAAGCTTCTTCAATTACTTTTGGTTCTTCTTGTGACAGAAAGCAGCTATACAGACATGTGTTCATTATTGCCCTTCTTGTTCTTACTCCCTCACCGGGATCTCCAATGATTTGATCCCTGGTGTGGGCTCTGTCCCATTTCCTTGTATGACCCTGTTCATTTCCTTGACTTGTTCCAGGATCATTTTGATTGACAGTTGCATTCTCTTCTTCTCCCCCTGTGTTTGTGAATCCTTGCACAGGTGTTTGAAGAAGATCATCAACTTCAAGAGTTTCATTTTCTGGAACAGTTTGAGCAGAAGGTTCATCCTCACTTTCAGAATCCTCAAGATATCCTTGATTTTCAAATCTTAATGGCACACTGTCTTGTTCACTTGTTTCAAGTCCAGGAGTTTTCTTGTCATCAAAGGTAACATCCATGCTTTCCATAACTTTGTGTTGCTCAGGTACAAACACTCTGTATGTTGTCCTTTCCAGAGAGTATCCAATGAAGATACCTTCAAATGCCTTAGCATCAAATTTTCCAACATGTTCTGAAGTATCTTTCATCACAAAACACTTGCTTTCAAACACATGCAGATGCTTGAAGGAAGCTCTTTTTCCATTCATTAATGAGTAAGGAGTTTTTCCAGACTTCTTATTGATCAATGTTCTATTTTGCACATAGCATGCTGTGTTAACAGCATCAGCCCAAAAGCTAGTAGGTAGCTTTGCATCCAACAGCATTGTCCTTGCAGCTTCAATGAGAGTTCTATTCTTTCTCTCAACAACTCCATTTTGTTGAGGAGTTCTAGGAGTTGAAAATTGTTGAGAAATTCCTTTATCTTTGCAAAACTCATACAATGTTGAATTTCTAAACTCAGTTCCATTATCACTTCTCAATGCAACTACAGAGGAACCAGTGCTTTGTGCTTCTCTATCAACTCTCTTAATATGCTCTATAATTACTTGTGGTGCTTCATCCTTGGAGAACAGGAATTCCACCCAAGTGTATCTTGAATAATCATCAACCATGACTAGAGCATATTTCTTCTTGGAAAGTGACATTACATTCACATGGCCAAATAGATCCATGTGAATTAGTTGCAGAGGTTTTGAGTTTGTATTGAGCAACTTGTTCTTGTGACTTGATCTTTTTATCTTTCCTCTTTGGCATGCTTTACATGCTCCATCTTGCACAAACTCCAAGGCAAGCATGTCTCTAATGAGTTCTCTCTTTTTCAGAGAGTTCATTGCCTGAACATTCAAGTGAGACAGTTTCTTGTGCCATAGCCAGAATTCTTCATTTGTGGCCTTTGTGTAGAAACAACAAATTTTTCCCTTATCTGCAGCCTTAAGATTTGCTACAAACAAGCTTCCTTTCTTTACACCAGTTAAAACAACTTCACCACTTCCCCTTTTTGAGATTAGACATTGATCCTCATCAAATTCCACTTTGAAACCCCTGTTGGTGAATTGTCCAATACTCAAGAGGTTATGCTTCAGTCCTTCAACAAATGCTACATCTTCAATAATGACATTCCCAGATTTGACACTGACATATCCCATGGTATAACCAATGTTGTCATTTCCAAAGGTTACCAATAGGCCAGCCTTTTCCTCAAATTGTGATAGAAGGGCTATATCACCAGTCATGTGACTTGAGCATCCACTGTCCAAGATCCATATGACTCTTTTATTCCTGTTGCCCTGCATTCACAAAGTGACTAAGTTGTTTTTGGTACCCACACTTGGTAGGGTCCAGTTGATTTAGAAACAGTTTTGTTAACAATTCTTCTGTCATAAATTGCATTCTTCACAGTAGGAGACTTCACTTTGTTTGTGGCTTTGGAGTTTACACTCTTAGGCTCACATGAAGTTTTCACCCTCTCAACCTTGATTGGGGATCCTGTCCTGTGAGTGTGCATATGTGTGTGTGATTCACAAGATTGTGTAGAATCAAGTTTATGCTTAAGAGATAAACAGTTAGCAATCAGAGTCACATAGCATGTCATGCAGTTTGAATTACCACAGAAGGAATCATGAATAGAATGTATGTCTGCAGAATGGTTACTCAGGTTATCAACTTCAACATTCACTGGTTTATTACACTTATGAGTCAAATGATTAAGAGATAGGCATTTCTGACACTGTTTCCTAGGAGCATTTGGCACATAAGCATAGTTGTTACTCTTGTTGACACCTATCTTACCATTTCTGTTTTGTTTCTTTTTCTTAACAACTTCTTTCTTAACTTTAGGACTCTTGACAAGGTTGTCTTTGGTTTCTTCCTGAATAATAGACTTAAAAGAGGAAGAAGTGTCTTTAGCAGCCTCATCTTCTTCAAGTAGTTGTTGCTTGATGATCAGTAGTTCTTCATCAAACTCAACAACACTCTTTTTGAAAATGGGCTTTTCAACACTTGACAGTATGGTAGGGGCATTTTTGTTAGTAAAAGATTCTTTTCCTTTGCCCTTGGCCTTCTTCCTTCCCTTATCGTTTTCATAATCAAAACCAACTCCAACCTTGCAGTCTTCAGTGTGTTCCTTGTGATAGGTTTGAATAAGCTCAGAGGAGTTCTTGAAACTTCTTAATTTCAGTTCATTTTCAGCAATTTGTTCTCTAAGAGCCTTTTCTATTTGTTCAACACAAATCACTTTGTTTTTAAGATACTCAATCTCCTTTTTCAAACCATCAAGGCTCACAACCATTAACTCAAGTTCCTCATTCTTTTCTGTAAGCTCAAGATTTCTAGCAGTTAGTCTATCAATTTCCTCATTTGCTACTAACATACTAGTATGAATATTGAACATCTCAGTACTCATATCTTCAACAGTTTGCTTATATTGAAAGGGAGTCATATCAAGAGAAGTAAGAATAGGTACCTGACTTGAGGAATCACCATCATCAGAAAATTCCATCAAGGCATAGTTTGAGTACTCTTGTTCTTCTTCTTCATCAGAGTCATCCCAGCACTTTCCCTCAGCAATAAAAGCTTTACCCTGTTGTTTCTTGAGTAGAGCCTCATACTTAGCTTCAAGCTCTAAGTATGCTTTGTCCTTCTTGACCTGTTTAGGCTTTTTGCACTTAGTGGCAAAATGCCCAAGTTCATTGCAGTTATAGCACCTTATCTTGGTCCTATCCACACTTCCAGACTTGTATCCTCCTTTAGCAGCACCAGCAATCCCTTTCCCTTTATTGAAGGTGTTTGAGCCACTAGATCCACCAGCATTTCCAGCATTGAACTTGGACCTAAATGGCTGCTTCCTTTTAAACCTTATGTTAGGATACCTCCTAGCCATATAGGCAAAAGATTTGTTTTCCATCTTGTCCAGTTCATCTATGTTGTAAAACTCATCATCCTCAGGCAAGTCATAGACAACTTGAGTCTCATCACCAGTGTCTTCAACTTCCAGTTCCTCAATCTTAACTTGACTGACTTTAAGAGACTCCATTCTTTGACCTAGGTTGTCAACAATAAGGGCACAGGAAGTATTTGCCATTAATCCTTGTTTAGCTTGAATAGATCTCTTTTGAAACAACTCTAGCTCATAAGTTTTTAAAACACCATACAGCACATCAAAACCAATCTTTGTTAAATCTCTTTCTTTGAGGGAAGAGATTCTTGGTTCCAAATGATCTGGTAGAGTTAGCAAGAACTTCATGTTGAGCTCTTCTGTCTCATAGTGTTTGTCATAGAGTTTGAGCTCATTTTGTTGCCCAGTAAATAACAATTGTAGAAGGGGGTTGAATACAATTGTATAAGATTCTCGACTTTATATAACACAAATATGAAAGATCAATAACAATAACAATAACAGCTTTATTAACTTTGATATAAAACTGTTACAAACTCTCTTAAGAAATTCTGATGTTCTTAAGAGCTGCTAGCTTACAAAAACTCTCTTAAGAAATTCTGTTCTTAAGAGCTTCTTTTCGATTATGTTCTCTCTCGAATGAATACATAAATCGAAACCAAAACTGTGTTTATATAGTGCACACAGCTTCTCTATCAATAACAAGATAAGTCCTAATCATAACAAAGATAGAAACATATCTTTAATCGATAGCTGCATTCTACAAACCAGGAACAAACTTCCATGTTTATCTAGACTCCAAATATAACTCGAAGTAGGAATCCTGATCAGCTTCAAGTCCTGATGATCAAACCTGATCATAGTCTGAGTAGGAATCCTGATGATCAATAAGATACTGACGCTTGATCAAATACTGATGACCATGCAATACTGATGACGTCAGCAATCCTGATCAGTTGAGTCTAGCTTCTGATGATCATTGAATTCTGATCTAACAATCTCCCCCAATCTCATACTTTGTGAAATAAAGTATAGATTCCAAATATTCAATGATGTCAAAAACATGTATCAAAATGTACGAGTATCTTCAGAAACAACTTATCTGTTTAAGCTTTTTGATAGAACAGATTCATCTTCAAGAAGTTGGATAATAAACTTTCTTCTTTTTCTTCAAGAATTTGAATCAGTCTTTCCTTAAGATTTCTGAGTTCTTCATCTTCCTCATTAATCTGGTATATAGCTGCTCTGAGATTCTGTATGGAGTTTCTCTGTAGACTGTGCTCTTCAAGCAAAAGATAAGCAATTTCCTTCCCATCAGGATTGAGAGAAAGATGAGTCATGCCAAATTTACTTCTTTAACAGCAGTACCCCTTTGCATTTCCACATCCTGACCTCTTTGATTTAAGTACATGGGAGTATAATTACCATCGAAATTACTGTTTCCATCCAGTCTTCTTCTTATAGTTGACAAAATCATGTCACTCCATTCTTTGTACACTTGGTTCTTCCATCTTAACAGATAGTGAACATATTTCAGTTCCTGTGTAGTTTTCATCAGCAGATCTTGAATAGATAGAATCTTCACACTACCATCTTTCATGAAGTACAGAAGCTTTTCTTTCTTTTCAAAACCATCATGACAATCTATAACTATATCAACAGCTAATAAATTGTTCAGGTTTTCAGAAGTTAAAGTACCTCCAATTTCTGTCAAGGAGTAAGGATCAACATATGACATATTCAGATATTCACCATCTCTGTGTCCAATACCTCCTCTTGAATTACTTGACAATTGCTTCAGATTTGAAAACATCTTTAACCAGAGTGTTTTTGATCTAGCCATATCAGACAAATCAACAACACTTGAAGCGCTTGTAATAATTCCACCAGACTGAAAATTGATAGGTGTATCACAACTTAATGTGCTAATATGTTTCCACTTCTTGTATTTCTCCTTTTCATGAGCGTAGCTTCTTTCAAGTAAAGATTCTTGTCTGCTTGAATTTCTCCATTGTCTTTCATTTGAAACTTTAAGCCTTTGTAGATAGAGATTAAAATCTTTATTTGTTCTTCTTGTAATATCTCTTCTTCTGGCTTTTTCTTCTTCATCTACTTCTTTGTTGTGACAATCAACAACAGTAGATAAGATTATCAAATCAACCTCTTGCAGAATTTCAGATTCGTCAGGATCTTGAATATTGTCAGGATTAGAATCTTCAATTTGATTTGTATTGCTGAGAGTTGATTTACTTGACTTTCTTCTCAATTCAGGTTCTTCTTCAACAATTCCATCATCACCAAAAGTAGATCTGTCAGGAACTACTAGAGTTTGAATAGGTTCAGGAATTTCTTCAATTCTTAACCCTCTAGACCTTGTCTGTCTAGGTACTGTTTGAGTTGAAGAACCTCTTCTATTTCTTCTAGCACCTCTCCTACCTCTGCTTCCTCTACCTCTAGCAGGAGCAGTATAGCTTTCCATTGTCTCTCTTTGTAGTCTCAAGAATTCTTCATGTGAGAGATCTGGATATTCTTCACTTGCTGTAGAGAGTGCTTTTCTTGCATATAATTGTTGAACTCTTTTATCAGTGTGATATAGAGTAACAATTCTACCGTCTTTTGTAGAAAACTTCTGGAATAAATTTGATGCATCTTCAGGATTATCAATAATTACATCTTCATCACCTTCAGGAATTGTAGCAAGAATATGTCCATGACCAGGTGTCAGGATTTGATCTTCCGTCAGGATCTGAGATTGCACCAATGTTCTTACTGTCTTAACTCCAGAATCAGAAACATGAGTTGACTGCGTTGTTTGACTTTGAGAAGTTTGAATTGTAGACTTCAAAACCGCAGTATCAGAGGTTTCTCCTTGTATCGCTTTGTCACCACCATCATCTCCAGTATCATCATCATTATTTCTTAATACTAGATCAGGTGTACATTTTGTCTGAATAACCTTCTCCCCCTTTTTGACATCAGGATTGGACAATAATTGCAAAATTAAGGAAAGAGAGGCTTGAATTTCAGTTACCTTAGTATCCAGAGAATCAATTCTTTGATTGATTGAGGTTTGTTCTGAAACAACAGATTTCACTTGGGATTCCACTACCCTCAGTTGGAAAGTAGTAGGCACCTTTGTAAAATTATTAAAGATATCAGTCCTCACTTTGTCAGTTGAACCCTTGATAGAATCAATCTCACTTTTCAGACTTTTGGATAACAGAGTTGTAGCCTTCAGATGATTCTTCAAGTCTTGATTCTCTATAGACTTCACTGCATTATAGGCATGTTCAATAGCAGAAGAAAAACTGATAGATTCATCAGATTGATGCCATGAATTGTTCCATTCATTCTGTCTAAATGCCTCTGCAGGATCAAAGGAAGGAGTAGAAAAATCTTGTCTCTGATCTTTCCCAGTGAAAGCATTGCTAGCCATATATGTACTTGATGAACCAAAATTAGTTCCAAGACTAATCTTGAGTGCTGTAGCAAGCTGTTCCTTCTCTTTTCTATTCTCATTATCATCATCACTATCATCATCAGAATTATCATCATCAGAACCATGAGATTTATCAGGATCAGGAATTGCAATACCTTTCAGTTTATCCTGTGATTCTGAGATAGGATGATCCATTGGTCTTGAACGAAGTGGCTGTATCAAAATAGGTTCATTATCAGGAGCACCACTAGCGTCAGGATGAACATCGTCAGGATTTGATATGCTTGCATCAGTATTTGCTACTAATGGTTCTTGTGGAGCTTGAGGTTCAGAAGCTGCTTCAACACTTTGAGCTAAAGGTTCTTGTGTGCTTCCCTCATTGACAATGTTCTCGACCAATCTTTCAACAGAAGCTGTAGCTTTGCCTGCATCTTCACTTTGAGAAGATGGTTCTTGTGTAGCTGGAATGTTGATGTCTTCATTCTCCCTTTGAGAAAATGGTTCTTGTGTGACCATTCCACTAGCTAAGCCTTCACCCAAACTTTGATTGAGTGGTTCTTGTGTGGCAGGATCAACAGTAGCTGCTGAATTACTCTGAAATTCAGGTTCTTGTGGGCTTGATCCTTTCAGCTTCTTCTGTCTCTGATAGACTAACTCTTCTGCATTCCTCTTTTTCTTTGATGTAGGTGTAAGACCAACCAAGGAAGCAGTTGTAGATACCTTCTCCCAAGAATGTCCTCGAATCTGAGATGGAGAGGCTGGAGAGTCTGATATAGAGACAACTTTTGTTGTTGCATCAGGAATACTAACATCAGGATTTGCTAGAGCATCAGGAGTAGATGACTCATCAGGATTTGATCAAAGATACATACCTTTCTGAATAACCATCAGGATTTGACAGTTATCAGGATTTCCTCTCTGTAGCTTTTCCTCAGAAATTCTCAAAATTCATCATTCCAAGTTCATTCACCAACTTATTGAAAGTAGCTTCAGGTAGTGGCTTGGTGAATATATCAGCTAGTTGTTGATCAGTAGGAACAAAGTGAAGTTCAATTGTTCCTTCCAGAACTTGTTCTCTTATAAAGTGATATCTGATACTGATGTGTTTAGTAAGAGAATGCTGAACTGGATTTCCTGTCATTGCAATAGCACTTTGGTTATCACAATAAATAGGAATTTTTGAGTATGACAGGCCATAATCTAACAACTGATTTCTCATCCACATTATCTGAGCACAACAACTTCCTGCAGCAATGTACTCAGCTTCTGCAGTTGAAGTGGAAATAGATTTCTGCTTTTTACTGAACCATGAAACTAGTCTTCCACCCAAAAACTGACAACTTCCTGAAGTACTTTTCCTGTCTATTTTGCATCCTGCAAAATCAGCATCTGAATAACCACACAACCCAAAATCTGATTCCCTTGCATACCAAAGGCCAAGTGAAGGAGTGCCTTTGAGATATCTGAAAATTCTTTTGACTGCAATCAGATGTGGTTCTCTAGGTTTTGCTTGAAATCTTGCACATAGACAGGTTGCAAACATGATATCTGGTCTACTGGCAGTGAGATACAATAAAGAGCCAATCATTCCTCTGTAGTGAGATACATCTACCTCTTCACCTTGATCAGGATCAAGTTTGGTAGCTGTAGCTATGGGAGTTGAAGCAGGAGTACTGTCTTGCATGTTAAACCTTGTCAATAAATTCCTTGTGTATTTAGACTGATTAATAAAAATCCCTTCATCAGTCTGTTTAACTTGAAGACCCAGAAAGTAACTCATTTCTCCCATCATGCTCATTTGATATCTTGACTGCATAAGCTTGGAAAACTTTTCACACAGCTTATTGTTTGTTGACCCAAAAATGATATCATCAACATAAATCTGAACTAACAGCAACTCCTTACCATGATTCAAATAAAATAGAGTTTTATCAATTGCACCTCTTTTGAATCCACTTTCCAGTAAGAATTGAGCTAAGGTTTCATACCATGCTCTTGGAGCTTGCTTTAGTCCATAAAGTGCCTTATCCAGTCTGTAGACATGATCTGGATATTTAGGATCAATGAAACCAGGAGGTTGTTCAACATAAACTTCTTCCTCCAGTTCACCATTTAAGAAAGCACTTTTAACATCCATCTGGAAAACCTTGAATTTCTTATGTGCTGCATAAGCAAGAAATATCCTGATGGCTTCTAGTCTTGCAACAGGAGCAAAAGTTTCATCATAGTCAATTCCTTCTTGTTGGGAATACCCCTTTGCAACTAGTCTAGCTTTATTTCTGATAATGACTCCATCAGAATCAGTCTTGTTCTTGAAAATCCACTTTGTACCAACAATTGATCTATTCTTTGGTCTTGGTACCAGTTTCCAGACTTCATTCCTTTCAAATTCATTCAGTTCTTCTTGCATTGCAGTAATCCAATCAGCATCTTTAAGTGCATCTTCAACTTTCTTAGGCTCCTCCTTGGATAGAAAGTTATTATATAAACATTCATTCTGAGTTGCACTTCTTGTTTGAACACCTGCATCAGGATCTCCAATTATCAAATCAGGAGTATGATCTTTTGTCCATTTCCTTGCTGGTGTCAAATTGTTTCTTGAAGTAGATGCTCCCCCTGGATTGGTGTTATCTTGATTGAAAGAATTTGATTGATTTGAAGCTCTCCCTGAATTATTGCTATGCCCTCCTGATGTGTTATCAGGATCTTCACTTGAATCAGTATCTGAAGAATTCTGTCCTGATGATTGAGTTGACTCTGAACTTGTAGTTGAATGCCGTTGCTCCCCCTCAACATTAGCACTACTAGTTGTATCACTGTTGTTTGCATCATCAGTATTAGCACCATCAGTACCTGGTGAGTCATCAGGATTTGGTGACCCGTCAGTACTGGATGAATGGACAGCTTCTGATTCACTTTCTTCAGGTTCCTTGGAAGCTTCATTTTCAAATAACAATCTATCATGCGAGTCTTCAATTATTCCAGTTATCTTCTTATCATCAAAAGATACATGTATTGACTCCATGACAGTTCTTGTTCTCAAATTAAAAACTCTGAAGGCTCTTGATGTAGGATAACCTATGAATATTCCTTCATCAGCCTTTGTTTCAAATTTCCCTAGCTGTTCAGGATGAGTTCTGAGAACAAAACATTTACAGCCAAACACATGCAAATGCTTCAGACTTGGTTTCTTCTCCTTGAGTGACTGATAAGGAGTGACACCATGCCTGTTTATCAATGTGAGATTTTGTGTATAGCATGCTGTGTTGACTGCTTCTGCCCAGAAATATGTAGGTAATTTAGCTTCTTCCAACATAGTTCTGCCAGCTTCAATAAGAGTTCTATTCTTCCTTTCTACTACTCCATTTTGCTGAGGTGTGCCAGGAGCAGAGAATTGTTGAATGATTCCTTTGTATTTGCAGAACTCTTCCATCTTTGAATTCTTAAATTCAGTACCATTATCACTTCTCAGGATCTTGACTTTGTACTTTGTGGTTGTCTCAATCATCCTCACATGATCCAACAGAACTTCAGGAGTTTCATCTTTTCTATGCAGAAAATACACCCAGGTGAATCTAGAATATTCATCAACAATTACAAGAGTGTACCTTTTCTTACTGATGGACATGATGTTGACTGGACCAAACAGATCAAGATGTAGCATGTGATATGGTTCTTCAATAGAGGATTCTGATTTACTCTGGAATGATGTCCTTCTTTGTTTTGCTTTTTGGCATGCATCACAGAGTCCATCAGGTGTATATAAGACATTAGGTAATCCTCTTACTAACTCTTTCTTAACCAACTCATTGATGTTGCTGAAGTTGAGATGAGAAAGCTTCTTGTGCCAATTCCAACTTTCATCTACTGAAGCTTTACTGATGAAACATGTAGGGGAGCCATCAGTATCTGAGAGAATGTTGGCTTCATATATGTTACCATGCCTGTAGCCAGTTAGTGCTATCTTCCCTGTTGCTTTACTGACTACTTCACAATGTGTGGAATAGAAATTGACATGATAACCTCTGTCAGTGATTTGACTAATACTCAACAAGTTGTGTTTTAGTCCCTTCACTAGAGCTACTTTTTCAATGATGACATTTCCAATGATTATATTGCCATATCCCAAGGTTTGTCCAATGTTGCCATCTCCATAAGACACAGTTGGGCCAGCTTTTTCCTCATATTCTGATAACAGGGCTTTGTTTCCAGTCATGTGCACAGAACATCCACTATCCATGACTAACACATTTTTCCTTTTACCCTGCATCAGAATAGTAAAACACTAGTCAAAATGTTTAGGAACCCACACTTGTTGGATTCCTTGTTCATGCATTTTATTAAATTTAACAGCAGAAGACTTTTTGACTTTAGCAGTCCTGACAGGATTTACTCCATCAGGATTTGCTTTGTCAGTATCAGTATTAACAAAAGCATGCTTCACTATGACATTTTCAGTTTTATCAGACTTTGTACTACTTTCAAACTTAGGCAATGGATCATAAAAGTTATAGTACAAATCATGATACTCTTTACATGTATAAATAGAATGCCATAGACTACCACAATGAAAACAGGAATTCTGTGGTTTGTAAAATACTGATCTATTCCTAACATCAGACTTAGGAATTTCAGCAATTTTCTTCTTACTCTTTTTACAATCAATAGCGAGATGATTAGAGTTACCACAGTTAAAACAACTCTTTCTAGGTGCATTTGGGATATTTTTATAACCATTCTCTTTATTGATCCCAACTTTACCATTCCTGTTTCTCTTAACAGTAGCTTCCTCTTTCTTATCTGTAACCTCACAGATTTTATCTTTAAGCTGTTTCTGAGACAATAGACCTAGATTCTTAGTGACTTTGTTCATGACAGGTTTAGACTTTATAATTTTAATTCCTTGAGTAGAAGAAGATCCCTTTTCAAAAGTAGAATTGGAATCCTTACCAAAAACAAAATTAACAGGAGTAATCTTAGATTTGGTTGAGTCTATAACATGTCTATAGGTCTTTGGACTGACTGTCTCATCAATGACAATTTTCTCTTTCAATTTCTTATCTTCATCTGACTTATATCCTAGACACTCTTTCCAATTCTTAGAGGTATTAATCTCATGAAATTTCCTACCAGAGTCTGTCCAGGTTCTGATTTTCTCATTAGCATATTCAAGTTCTTTTTCAAGGGAAGTACATTTAGATGTCATCTCTAAGTGCATGTGTTTAGCATTATCACATTCTTTTTGTACTTCTTGCATACGAGAAAATTCAGCTTCTAATATCTCATTCCTTTTTCTAAGGTCAGACATCTCAGATAAGATTCTAGTATTCTCAGCAGTTTGACTTCTAAAGCTAATATGTAATGACTTTAGAAAACGTCTTAACTCAGAAGCATTATCAGTATCAAAATCAAAGATAGTAATTAGTACCTTATCATCAGGAGCAGCAGTTACATCAGCATTGGCCATTAACGCATAGTTGACTACCTCAGTATCAGATTCTGAGGAAGAGTCCATCCAATCCTTGCTTGATGTGATGAGTGCCTTTGTCTTGTTGCATTCAGAAGCAAAGTGACCCATACCATTACACTTGTAGCATCTAACCTTTGACTTGTCAAATTTGCTACCCTTGCTGTCCTTTTTGATATACTTGTCTTTGTCTGCTTTGAAGGTCTTTTTCTGAAAGTTGCCTTGTCTTCTATTCTTCCTGAACTTCATCCTTCTGAAGTTTCTGACAATCATAGCAACCATTTCTTCCATGTCTGAATCAGAAGATTCATCACCAGTATTGGCATCAGGATTGCCATCAGTATCTGATGAAGAGTCGTCAGGATCTGACTCAGCTACTCTTGCTTTCCTTCTAGAGACCTCCATAGCTTTCCCTTTTGATTTTGCTTCTACATTCAAAGCAATTGACTTTGCCTTGCTGCTTTTCTTGTTCTTTCTCTGTTGAACTTCAAGATCATGAGTTCTTAGCATCCCATAGATCTCATCAAGAGACACAATGTTCAGATCATACTGGTGTCTAATGATTGAGGTCTGAGTATCCCATTCTTCAGGTAAAGCTCTAAGAAATTTGGTGTTTGAATCTTCGGTTTCATATACTTTGTCAACTAAGGATAAACTGTTCAATAGTGTCAGGAATCTATCATATAGATCAGTCAGGCTCTCTTCAGGTCTTGCATCGAATTGTTCATATTCTTGAATCAATAGAGCCCTTCTGTTTTTCTTGACAGATGCAGATCCCTGGCACTGAGTTTCCAAAGTATCCCAGATTTCTTTTGAAGACTTGCATGCAATCACTCTGTTTGACATAACAGCATCAAGGCTATTATGCAAGATATTCTTTATCTTTGGTTCCCTGAGTACATGAGCTTTTTCTTCTGGAGTCCATTCAGCTTTAGCTTTGACCACATAATGTTCTGGTACTGTATCTGTTCGTTCTACGAACTTTGTTGGTATATATGGTCCATCACGAATCCTGTCCAAGTAGTCAGGATCCATAGCCTCCAGGTACATCAGCATCTTTACCCTCCATGTGGGATATTCTGATATCTTCAAGATGGGAATCTTCATGCTTTCATACTTGGTTGTCGACATCTTTAGATCGTATCTGATTCAGAATTAAATCAGTTTGCTCTGATACCAATTGTTGCCCAGTAAATAACAATTGTAGAAGGGGGTTGAATACAATTGTATAAGATTCTCGACTTTATATAACACAAATATGAAAGATCAATAACAATAACAATAACAGCTTTATTAACTTTGATATAAAACTGTTACAAACTCTCTTAAGAAATTCTGATGTTCTTAAGAGCTGCTAGCTTACAAAAACTCTCTTAAGAAATTCTGTTCTTAAGAGCTTCTTTTCGATTATGTTCTCTCTCGAATGAATACATAAATCGAAACCAAAACTGTGTTTATATAGTGCACACAGCTTCTCTATCAATAACAAGATAAGTCCTAATCATAACAAAGATAGAAACATATCTTTAATCGATAGCTGCATTCTACAAACCAGGAACAAACTTCCATGTTTATCTAGACTCCAAATATAACTCGAAGTAGGAATCCTGATCAGCTTCAAGTCCTGATGATCAAACCTGATCATAGTCTGAGTAGGAATCCTGATGATCAATAAGATACTGACACTTGATCAAATACTGATGACCATGCAATACTGATGACGTCAGCAATCCTGATCAGTTGAGTCTAGCTTCTGATGATCATTGAATTCTGATCTAACACATTTACCAGCTTGTTGAACCTCTCAAATACTTCTGTGATTCCCTCCTTTGGCTGAGCCATGAAAGCTTCATATTGTGAAACACGAATCTGCTTCTTATTCTTTCTTACTTCAGGAGTTCCTTCACACAGCACTTCTATAAGATCCCACATCTTCTTAGCACTTGTACAGTGAGCAACAGTACCATACATGTTGAAGTCCATAGATTCACAAATGATAAGTTGAAGATGTCCATCCAGTGCTATTTTCTCCTTTTCAGGATCAGTGTATTTTGAGGGGTCTTTAGGCACATGTCTGGCTGGTATTATCTGAGTGCCAACAGTTGTTTCACCAATCTCAATCATTGGAATAAAGGGACCATGCTTTAGAATGTCTAAATACATGGGGTTAGAAGCTTTTATGAAAAGCAACATCTTCTTCTTCCATAAACTGTAGTGCTCCTTGTTTGTAACAGCCCCAAATCCGGGGTCGGGGATTGAGGGTTGTCACGATCCATGTACTCCTTGCCTTACCTGTATCACTCACACCATTCATAATTCACCTGCTTATGACCCTACAACATATGTCTCACACACACACACACACAGGTTAGAGTCTCAGAAACGACACAATACAACAACTGCGGAATAAATAATTTTTATTACAATACCCAAATGTCTTTTGAATCTGTTACTGATACAATTTTCTAAGTATTGTTACATTACCAACTTAGCCTTCTGATGCTTACAATCCTCTAATACCATTCATGTCTATACATAAGTTGAATGCCAAAAGCCGTAGCCTGATTCGATTGGTTCGTACTACTCTTCGGGATCACTGCTAGAAACTGTTTATGGAAATGCCTTGCGGGGTATGTGTCGTCCCATTGGCATCCTGCTTCGCTGCTATATAATATATATAAAACAATAGCAAGAGTGAGCGATAGCTCAGCAAGGTAATAAAAGTATGGCATAATCCTGCCTTTAATTCCATTCAGAAATAAGAGGGTATAAGACAATAATTTGTCAAAATATCTCGATACTGAAATTATTTCCTTATCGGAATGTATTCCCAAAAACAGTACCATTATTGTACTTCAAATATCATTTTCATAATATTTCTGCAAACTTGTGCTATATTATGAACAAAGTTCTAGTATAAAAGATAAGGTTTCAAAGTAAACCAATTATAACCTTTCCGAAAAATATCTGCCATGTAAGCAGAATATCAACATATAACTTAGAAGATGAAGTTATAAGGCGATTCAGTATAAACAACTCCCTTACCATAACTCCTATTATATAAGGTATCCACAGAGTCATATGATATAAAAGATGAAGTTATATGGATTTATTGTCACTTCATTTCAAAACACTTTTCGACCCCCTGCCAACATGATTGGTTCTTTATCCCAATGCATGTTGCAGGAATATCCAAATTAGATGATGAACTAATACTGGAGTTGCTACCGCGTCCGCTGTGCCTAACCTTGCTATGATCAGTAGCAGGTCGCACCGCTCAAATAGTTTTCTACATGTAGATGGAAGAATCACGACAGCCTGACATTGTCTACTGCCTTACTGTGACCTCCCGGCCCATTTGGGCAATAAAAGTTGGATGGGCCCACGCAACTTGACCACTTACACCACTCCTAGTTCAGATGAAATCCATGACTCTGAAACGTAAAGATCGTCCTCCTTTCCCCAAGTGTAACACTTGTTGATACGACTCCACTAAGTAGTTATATCTAGGTTGGAAAGGAAGATTCTCCAATATTTCCCAAGCTATTGCTTGTTAATGGATATCGACTTGTTCCAGGAATTTACCCCTCGATTGTTGAGGTGGTAACACAATATTTGACTTGCAGCAATTACATAGCTTTGAGAAAATGTCTGTCCCCTGACAGTTTTTGAATTGAGAGTTTAAAAAGAGTAGTAGTCACTTAAATCAGGTTTCCCATATTTTTGATAGTTGAGTGAGCATTTAAATCCTCTTTAAAAGACAGATTTAAATGGAAAAACATTGTTTTGGGAACCTCTTTTTGATTTGAAAATAATTAATAACATTTATTAATTAAGTAAACCTTCAAATGAATATTCGAAAATAATATTCATCAAATAAACAAACCTCGAATGAATATTTAGAAATAATATTCATTAATAAATAATCCTCAAGTGAATATTCAAAAGTAATATTCATGACTAATTAATCCTCAAATGAATATTCAAAAGTAATATTTCTCAAATAAATAATCCTCGAATGAATATTCAAAAATAATATTCTTTAAATAATTAAATCTCAAATGAATCTTCAAAAGTAATATTCATTAATTAAATAAAACTCAAATGAATATAAACAATATTCTGTAAGTCGATAATCCTCAAATGAATATTAATAAATAATATTCTTAAAATGAATATTAATAAATAATATTCTTAAAGTCAATAATCCTCAAATGAATATTCATAAATAATATTCCTTAAATTAAATAAAATAATTAACCCCCGAATAACAGTTACCTGATACCTTTATCGGAAAATAACCTTTAACATATACCGAAATATAATTAATTCTGGTCTTAGAGAAAATCACCCGCCCTTATCCTAGGGCAAATATAAACTCCTGGCTTATAGCTGATATCTCATATCTAACTCATAAGCCCCAACTTCAAGTCATAACCTCAAGTATTGCTATACATAGCAATTCGAAAACAAGTATGCAATAACACAGGTATACTTCTCATTTGCATATATAACTGAAATAGTATTCAAATAGTATTTCTTGACCGAGATAATACTCAAATAACATTCCTCAAAACCCATAGTATTTTGCCGATGGAATCCCTCCGGGTTTCCACGGCTATCTACATATCTCAAAATACCGACTCCCGATTTAGAGTCGAAAGCAATGAATATGCTCTTATATATATAGAGCTACAAGGTATACTGGTTCATAAGTACATTATCTCAAAGCTCGTATATAAACCAAAATCAAACACTATTTTATACAATATATAACATGTATCGCGAAACTGTATAACTCCTGTTATTCCCAAATGACCTAACAGAATTGTAGAAGGGGGGGTTGAATACAATTCTTGATATTTTCTTGAAACTAAACACTTTATAAAATAAAACTGAACTGAATAAATAAAAACACAAGATATAAATAATTCAGTTGGATTGTTTGATGATCCAACTGAAGTGTTTTTATTGCGGAAATAATCTGTGATACAAAAGTACACAGCTGCTCAGTTACAAGGTTGTAGAGAAGAATTGCTCTCAAAAATAGCTAATACTATCTATTTGTGTTTTTTCTCTTATTTCTAAAGTAACTGCTACACTTGGTTATATAATCCCAAGTTTACAATTCTACGTTTGGTTAAACTAAAGAATAATAGTAGTAACCATCAGTAGCTTGCTTTTCATTCCTTTTGTCCAATGGTCCTTGGAGATCTTTGCTTTTGTCTTCATGCTCATTATAATCATTTCCAAGAGCCTTATTGGAAATTGGAATGTTTCCTTATTTCCAGTATCCACTTTGATGGCTTCCAATGCAAAGTACACTTCCATATCTCCTTTTAGATCTGTTCAGTAAACTGTCACTATCACTTTGTCAACTGTTCAAAAAGCAACATTGATTCGTTGATAGCAAGGAGATGTGTTTCGTTGATAGCTTCATTCTTCATTCCGTTGATGGTGTTTCCCTCGTTTCGTTGACGGGTAAACTCCATACCGTTGACAGAGTAATCTTCATACCGTTGACATGTCTTCACTTAGTCAAAATTACAAGGCATAACATATTTACAATTAACCAACCTATTTTGCCTATCTAGTACTTAGTCAACATGACTTAGAAAACCTATCTAAAACATATAACAGAATGCCTATCATACTGAGAAGTATTGTACAATGCAATTGCTACAACACTCATTTCGTTGATGAGCTTCCTGTCAACGGAATGCTGCAAAGCATGCCATTTCGTTGACAGTTACAAAAATGACTTTACACAAATTCTACTAAGTGTTTTATGTTTATCATCAAGAACAACATATTCCTAACAATCTCCCCCAATTTATGACTGATAGAATAACAGCCATAAATCAAGAGACTTGATGATAACAAAAACACTCAGATACATCATAAATTACAAAAGTAGAAAATGTATTAAGCTTCAAAACTTTATAGACAAAATACAAGACTTACAAGACTAATGCCCACAAGTGCTCCTCTAGTCTAAGCAAATGTTTCATCTGTGACTTCTTTGTGGCATAGTCTTCTTCCCTCTCTTGGAGTTGTTTTCCTCAATCTGGACCCGTAGCCTTCTGTAGAAGATTTTCTCCTCTTCATCTTGATCACCAAGCTTGGATTGCATCAGCTTTAGAGTTTGATTAGATGCCTTCTCCAGCTGGTCTTCCATTCTGAAGAATCTTCTGCAATTGTCCTTGTCCTTAAACTCCATCATCCAATAAGGTTGAAGATGGATTTTCTTTCCTGTTGAGGGAACTCTAAGTATCCTGGGAAGAGCCTCAGGCTTGTTCCAGCTAGCCTTTATCTGACAGATTTTGGAGACCACCTCAGACTTGGCTGTTTTGGTGAAACCAAAGTCCTTTTTCAAGCATCTAAACACTGAGAGTAGTGTTTGATAGTCTTCTCCTAAAATTCTGTAGAGAGGCCACACTTGTTCTCTACCTCCCTTGAATATGAACACTAGTCTTTCAGGCAACTTTTGAGAAGCTGCAATTCCCCTTACTTCCACCAGGTTGTCTAAGTCAAGATGTAGACTGGATTCTTCCCTGATGTCAGCAATGTACATGCAGTCCTCTGGGTTTGCAGGGGGTTTTTGAGATTGTGGCTTTCTCACAAGAACAGGCTTTGCTTTGACAGACCTCTTCTTTGTCTTCATTGGTTGGTCCTTCTCTAACAGGAACTTTGGAAAGTAGGCTTCATCAAAATCAAAAGGTTCCTCTTTTGGCATGATTGGATGATCATGAAAATTGACAGGATGTGCAGGATCACAAGCCAACTTTCCCTCAATAGGTAGATCACCAGGAATTTGATGTGCACTTGTTGTGGAAGAGTCTTGAGCAGTTTCTTGAGAATCATCTTCATCAAAGTTCAGATTCCTCTTAGCTCTAGCCTTTGGCTGACTTGTTCTCTTCTTCTTTCCAGCTTCCTTAGCTTTATCCTTGGCCTTTTCTTCCTGTAGGGCTTCTTCATCTTCAAGTGATTGAGCAACTGCAAGAGCTTGCATTGCTGCCCTTTCACTTTCTTCAGCTTTGGCCTTAGCAAAATTTGGGTGACCAACCCAAATGTAGATTTCCTTGTTATCCCTGTAGATGAGTGCCCTCTTGTTCCTTATGCTTGGATGATTGCTTTCTTTGCTCTCCTTGATCAGCTTCCCTAAGACTTTGAACTCATCTGGCTTTGGTGGAGGATAAGCTATCCTTTCTATGTTCTTGCCTTTGGGTTTTATGGGAGATACTGGAGATATCCCTCTTGCATCCACATTCCTCAAACATGAAGCTTGTCCTTTCTCATTCCTTGAATCTTGAAGGACTCCATGCTGAAGGGGTTCCATGACATAGGAACTCCTGAATTGTGGCTCCATTTGCACTGTCACCATTGCATTTGTTGATGGTGGTATTGAAGTAGCTTGTACAGATGATACCTTTTTAGTGTCAGCTAGCTTCTTGACCTTTGCTTCAATATTTGACCAGTGATCCTTGATTTGTTCTGCAAGTTTCATCCTCAAAGAGGCTTCCTGGATCAGGTCAATACTGTCCTTTTTCTTCTTTGGAAACTCCCCCATTGCTAATGGCTCGTCTGGTAAGGAGATGGCTGGGACCATAACCTTTGTAATCTGAATGTCTAGCTCCTTAGATTTCTCCCCCTTTTTGTTAGCATCAAGTGAGATGATAGGGAGCCCTTGAGCTGCCAGAAGCTGGGTGAGTAGCTGAGTTTGCTTCTCCTGCTCCTTTTGCATGTGACTAAGTGTAGCCTCAACTTTGTCCACTCTAGAGGAAAGAGTTTTCAAAGATGAAGACACTTCAGGTTCCTTGGTGAAAAACCTTGTCATCCTGGAGACAGTGTGAAGAGGAAGCTTTTCATCTAGCCTCCTGTCAGTAGCAGCCCTAAGGTTGCTAATTGAGTCCTTGATTTCTGTAGCCTCAATCCTTGTCTGCAACATTTGTAGCCTTTGAATTTTCAGAGAATCCATGATGGCTTTGTAGAATTTCTTGTCCCTTGCTCCTGCAGACTCATGAGCTAGATATGCTTCATTGTACTGCCTTGTGATGGCAGCATCCAAATTGCATCTACCATGCATATCTTGAGAAAGCCAGTTTGGTGTAGGAGGCACCACAGAAGTCCCAGTCTGTGCAGTAGTGGCCACCTGTAGAATGTCACCAAAGCTATCCTCATTATCAGAAAAATCAAAGTCTCCACTTGCTTCAGCTCCTGGAGGTAGATTGGTCAAGGCATCCTTTGCTCTTTGCATTGATGCAGTTGTGTGAATTAGTTGTAGTGACCTCTCTGCCTCCACATTGCCCTGTTGAGCCAAAACTTGATAGGCTGACACAGGATGAGTAAAGGTCTCAGGATCCAGGGAAATACTATCCAGAGTTTGTTGATAAACCTCTTGGAAAGTAAGTTCCCTTTCTCCCTCACTGACCTCCATTAACTCACTAGCAATGACTGCTTCCATCCTTATTACTCCTGTAGTCCCTTCTCTCTCTCCACTCTGTTCTTGCATCATGGGCTCCCCATGGCTCACACCTCTCACACCCTCACCTTCACCTTCTAAGGTGGAACTCTCAATCTC
This sequence comes from Heracleum sosnowskyi, assembly GCA_030848705.1. Classification (NCBI taxonomy): domain Eukaryota; kingdom Viridiplantae; phylum Streptophyta; class Magnoliopsida; order Apiales; family Apiaceae; genus Heracleum; species Heracleum sosnowskyi. Next base: position 48,240,638 of record CM061243.1, on the reverse strand, counting down.
TCCTTTTGCCTGGCTGGAAGAAATAGCCAGCCTCTCACTCACATTCTCTCCTTTTGCCTGGCTGCAAGCCAGCCTCTCAGTTTCACTCCCTCTCAGTCCTAGAAGTGTCTCAACTACCACTAGATCATCTGCACTAGTTGTGGGAACAACTTGATTTTCAATTAAAGGTGCAGAGTGAACTATCAACGGAATGGTAGTTTGAACTGTCAACGGTATTGATACCGTTGATGGAGAAACACTTGTCAACGAAATAGACTGTTTCGTTGATGAAGTCAAGAAAGCACTTTGAGAATGAGAAATTACAGTAGAGTCTGTGGTGATTGATTTTAAAGATTGGTCCACAGATCCCCTTGCAACTTCAGGAAAAATTGGTTGATGGCCCAACAAATCACTTAACAAGTGATGGCCACCAGCTTCAGAGTGGGGCTTCTCCAAGATTAGAGTTGGAGAATCAGGAATAGATGTATGGATCATGTCCACATCTAAAGATTGAGTTGGTGAATTTGATGGAGATAATTCAAGATTGATGTTTAGAGAATGGGACTGTAACCCCAGAGAAATGATAGGGGTTACATCAAACTGAATTTGAGAAACTGGAAGTGTTGCTTCCAGTGTGTGTGCACCCTGTGTACCCTTGGACTTTTGCTTCACTCTCCTTTGGTATTGGGAAAATGTAGACTGTGGGCTTGAAGTGTCCCTTACCCTTTTGGACTGTGCTCTAGGAGGAGAGCTTGTTTCAATAATCACATCCTTTTGGGAGGATGCAATTAGACTTGTGTTTAAATCCATGTTACTCATTGTGCCTTGTTGGGAAGACACAATGGGGCTTGGCTGGTACACACTAACCTGTCCTTCCTTATCCTTGGGGTTTCTTTGATGTTCACCCCTTCCCTCACCTCTCACAACTCCAGACTCACTCCCCTTAGGTTGTGTGGTAGTTTTTACAACAGGTGCCTTTTGAGAAGCACCTGAGGTTGGCTTGGAGGATTTCTTTGATTTTGGTTTTGTTGCTAGGGCAGGAGCCAGTTGGGTCACAGCTACAGACTCCATAGCAACATTGGAAGGTAAAACAGTAGAGGTGTTAGCTACACTAACAGGGATAGTAGTAGTTACCTCAATGATTGGCAGATACACCACTGGAACATCACCATTATGGTTCAGCCTCAGTATGTCTGTCAATACTCTCTTTTCTTGCACAAAGCACTCAAACCTGGCATTAGGGTTAGAGATAACTAATGGTGCTGGACTAACATGGTTAGCCAACATCATCAGAAACCTAGCATAATAGATATTTTTCTTCCTATTTGCTTTGTCACCCAACTTAGCACCAATTTCATACATAAGTTGGGTGCTAAAGTTGTGATATCTATCATTTAGAAGCATGGTTAGGAGAATTAACATAGAGTTAGTTAATGCATCAAAATTACTAATCTTTCCAGAAAAGACCTTAATGAATGCATCAGCTAAATAACTGTATTCCCTAACCAAACCTCTCCTAATTATTCTACCCAGATTATCAGTAGGCAAAGAGTAGTTTATAGAATTTAGCATGGTAGTTATTTCAGTGTTAGTAGGCAAAGCATCACAGTTATTATCAGGAATATGTAAACATGCTTGCAAAACATCAGAATTAACTATGTACTCATTACCTTGAAGGGTGAATTGTAGTGTGCAGTTTGTTCCACTATACTCACATGAGGTCCAAATTTCCTCGATTATCTCATTGTAGAGTGGTGTAGAGTGAAACATTGCATAGCTCAACTTGCAATTCTTCATGAAATCCATCATTTTGAAGAACAGGCTGTTCGGGTTTTCCTTGACAACAAAAGGGATGGAGTTGTTCTTCTCATAGATAAACCCTCCAGCAGACATAAGCTTGACTATAGGTGCCATTGTTGATTAAAGGAAAGCTTCGAACTGAATTGCTTGTTAGAGAGAAGAAGAGAGAAAAAAGCCTTTGGAATTTTTGAGAACAGGTAAAAAGAAATAATGAAAATAAAATTTCTTAAATACTCCCCCAAAAATTCTCAGAAAATGAATCCAATAATAAATGTAAATTACTGGATTGGCTTAAAAATATAACCGTTACTTTTAAAGTATTACCATGATTTATACTTACAGGGGTGTATGCATAGATCGTGGTAAAAGACGTGTCAAATTACAACGGTTCAGATTAAAAGCGCTAAATCAACGAATCAGGATTGGGCGGTTAAAGTCCCGTCTTATTTCGTTGATAAAGCTGCGTTTCGTTGATATAAAAGAGCTATCAACGAAACACCCAGAAAACTGCTAAGACTGTCAACGAAATGGTTCGTTTCGTTGACATAGTAATTTTGACTTAGACAAAATTTCACTTTTTCCTAAGAAAATTAATTCACAGAAAAACATAGCAAGTTTCTGGCTGCATTTTAACTTGCAAATATCTCAAAAATAATTAAGAGAAATTTAGCATACCTAGCTCACTTACTAATCTTGAGAATGTTGATTCATCAAGTGGCTTGGTAAAGATGTCTGCAAGTTGTTGTTCACTTGGAACAAAATGTAACTCCACAGTACCATTCATAACATGTTCTCTAATGAAATGGTACTTGATGTCAATGTGCTTGGTCCTTGAATGCTGCACTGGATTTTCAGTAATGGCAATGGCACTAGTGTTGTCACAGAAAATAGGAATTTTCTCAACTCTTAATCCATAATCAAGAAGTTGATTCTTCATCCATAAAATCTGTGCACAACAACTTCCAGCTGCAATATACTCAGCCTCAGCTGTGGAGGTAGAAACTGAGTTTTGTTTCTTGCTGAACCATGACACAAGCTTGTTTCCTAGGAATTGACAGGTTCCAGTTGTACTTTTCCTGTCAATTTTACATCCTGCAAAATCTGCATCTGAATAACCAATTAGTTCAAAACCAGATTCTCTAGGATACCAAATGCCAAGGTTTGGTGTTCCTTTGAGATATCTGAAAATTCTTTTAATAGCAACTAAATGGGATTCTCTAGGATCAGCCTGAAATCTAGCACATAGACATGTAGCAAACATAATATCAGGTCTACTAGCTGTTAAATATAAAAGTGAGCCTACCATGCCTCTGTAACTTGAAATGTCCACAGATTTTTCCTTAGTATTCAATTCAAGTTTGGTGGCAGTAGGCATGGGAGTTTTGGCAGTAGAGCATTCCATTAGGTTAAATTTCTTTAATAAATCATGAATGTATTTTGTTTGACTAATGAAAATGCCTTCATTAACTTGCTTTACTTGAAGACCAAGAAAGTAAGTTAATTCTCCCATCATGCTCATTTCATATTTACTTTGCATAAGCTTGGCAAACTTTTGACAAAGTTTCACATCTGTAGACCCAAAGATTATATCATCTACATAAATTTGAACAAGTAAAGTAGAGCCATTTACAACCCTGTGAAAAAGAGTTTTATCTACAGTACCTCTAGTGAAATGATTCTCAAGGAGGAACTGTGAGAGAGTGTCATACCAGGCTCTAGGTGCTTGTTTCAAACCATAGAGTGCTTTGAGAAGGAAGTACACATAGTCTGGAAAATCATCATCTTCAAAACCAGGAGGTTGACTTACATACACCTCCTCTTCCAATTCCCCATTCAGAAAAGCACTCTTCACATCCATTTGATAGACTTTGAAATTGGCATGGGCTGCATAGGCTAGGAAAATCCTTATTGCTTCTAGTCTTGCAACAGGAGCAAAGGTTTCATCAAAATCAATTCCCTCTTCCTGTGAGTAGCCTTTTGCAACCAGTCTAGCTTTGTTCCTTGTGACTATGCCATTTTCATCCATCTTGTTTCTGAACACCCACTTTGTGCCTATAACACTCCTGTCATTAGGCCTGGGCACCAGCTTCCAAACATTGTTTCTCTCAAATTGGTTTAGCTCTTCTTGCATGGCTAAAACCCAATCTGGATCTAGAAGTGCATCCTCAACTTTCTTTGGCTCATCTTGAGACAGAAAGCTACTATATAGACATTCTTCTTGAGTTGCTCTTCTAGTTTGGACTTTTGAAGAAACATCACCTATAATAAGTTCAAAGGGATGATCTTTAGTCCATTTCCTTGAGGGAGGTAGATTTGCTCTTGAAGACGTAGCTTCATGATCATGATTGCCTTGATTGGATATTTGTCCTTGAGAAACTCCCCCTGAGTTTGTTGTCCCTAATTGATCACTTCTAGAAGCATTCCTATGACTATCAACGGTATGACCGTTTTGGCTGTCAACGAAACGCTCATTCTGACTGTCAACGAATCCACCATCATGACTGTCAACAAAATGACCATTTGGTCTGCTAGCTGCTATCCTTTTTAACCTTAATGCAGCAATTTCATCTTCACTGCTGCTTTCATCTGTGCTAGATACAACAACTTTAGGCTGTTTCTCAGTAGCCTTATCATGATTCACTTGTTCTCCTTCCTCATTCTCAAAAGAGAGACTTTCATGGAAACCTTCATCACAGAGACCTTGTATTTTGAGATCATCAAAAACAACATGTACAGATTCCATAACAATGTTGATTCTGAGATTATAGACTCTGTAAGCTTTCCCTGCTGCATATCCCACAAATATTGCTTCATCTGCCTTTGCTTCAAATTTCCCCAAATGCTCAGCTTGATTTCTCAGAACAAAGCACTTGCATCCAAAGACATGAAGAAAATCTAATAGTGGCTTCTTTCTTTTGAGTAGATGATAAGGGGTCATTCCCTTGGCCTGATTAATCAAAGAAATATTTTGAGTAAAGCAAGCTGTGTTAACTGCCTCAGCCCAAAAATATGTAGGTAACTTTGATTCATCTAGCATTGTCCTTGCAGCTTCAATAAGTGTTCTGTTTTTCCTTTCAACTACACCATTTTTCTGTGGTGTTCTTGCTGCAGAAAACTCATGCAAAATACCATTTTCTTCACAGAACACCTTCATGCTCGAATTCTTGAATTCTGTCCCATTGTCACTCCTAATCCTTCTTACTTTGAAATCAGGATGATTGCTTACCATCTTGATGTGATTGATAATGATTTCACTTGCCTCATCTTTAGAGTGCAAAAAGAAAGTCCATGTAAATCTAGAAAAATCATCAACAATCACAAGACAGTATTTCTTCTTTGAGATGGACATAACATTTACAGGGCCAAATAGGTCCATATGAAGTAATTCAAGCTGCTGGACAATTGATGACTCTGTCTTGCTTTTGAATGATGCCTTCTTCTGTTTCCCTTTTTGACAGGCATCACACAAACCATCCTTGGAAAATTCCACTTGTGGAATTACTCTAGCAAGATCCTTTCTCACCAAATCATTCATAACTTTGAAATTCAGATGGGATAATTTCTTGTGCCATAACCAACTTTCATCTTTGCTTGCCTTGCTGAAAAGACAGGTGATGGTTTCTGAACTTGTGCTACTAAAGTCAGCAATGTACACATTCCCTCTTCTGAATCCAGTCATTACCACATTGTTGTTTCCTCCTTTAGAAACAACACAGGCTTCTTTCGAAAAAGTAACTAAAAATCCTTTGTCACAAAGTTGGCTGATACTAAGCAAGTTGTGCTTAAGACCATCCACCAATGCAACCTCATCTATGATGACATTCTCTTTTGAAATCAAGCCATATCCCTTTGTGTAGCCTTTGTTGTCATCTCCAAAAGCAATACAAGGGCCAGCTCTTTCCTGAAACTCTGTGAGCAGGGTAGAATCACCAGTCATGTGTCTTGAACAACCACTATCCAAGTACCAAAGATTCTTTTTGTCTCCCTGCACACAATAAACCCAAATCAAGTTGATTTTGGTACCCAAGTTTCCTTGGGTCCTGTCTTGTTAGCCTTTGCATTCCCTTTTGTACCATTTTTCACTTTGGGCTCAGATTGATTCAAATCAATCTTTACCCTTGGTGTTGATTTCTGAGGGTTGCTCATATTTTCATTCATAGCATGCATAGTTGGAGGAACAATCATGTTATTCATGTTCCATGGCATTTGTGGCATGTTAAACATATTCATGTAAGGATTAGGCACAAATGGCATGCTAGCATATGGATTCTGAAATTGTGCATATGGAGCAAACATGTTAGGCATAACAGGCATTTTAGGCATGGAACTGTTCATTGCAGGCTTGGGCATTTTCACATTAGCAGATTTCTTAACAGATTTGCAGTTAGTAGATAAATGATTAACACTTCCACAATTGACACATGTCTTTCTAGGTGCATATTTATCAGGTGTGTAATTGTTGTGTTTGTTAATCCCTACCTTGCCATTTCTGTTATTCTTTTTATTTCCCTTAGCCTCAACCTGAACTTTCTCTAACTTGTCTTTCAATTGCTTGTTAGACAAGTTACCTACATTAGCTCTCTCAACAGGCTTCTCAACTTTCTTTGATTTACTAGACTCACCTTGAACAAAGTTCTTGGTGACAGGACCATACTTGTTATTAAGTCTAGTGAGTTCATCCTTTCTTTTCTCTGTCAACGAAACAGCCTGATCGGTTGATGGTTCATCTGTCAACGAAACATTGCATTCCGTTGACATATCAACCTTCAACAAATGATCCTTGTTGTTTGTTGACTCAGTTTCTGATTCTAAGGTTTCACCAACATACCCTAGCTTCTCTTTGTTCCTTTTCCATGATTGCTCACAGAAGGATTCCACGCCTTGAACATTAATTATGTTGGCAGCAACATTCCTGGCATCCTTCCATTTTGCAATCACACCTTGTTCTATCTCAAGTTGTGTTTTAAGAATTTCTTCCCTTTGTAACACGTTCTCAAGTTCCTTCTTAGCATCCCTACTAACACATCTCATTTTCTCAAATTCAATGAGATGTGCTTCTAACATTGCATTCCTATCACTTAAGAGCAGATTGGTCTCTTTTATTCTAGAATTCTCTTTAGTAAGTGATTTAAGAGTAACACGCAAATTATATAATACAGTAGACATTTCATTTACTGCACTGTCGCATTCCTCTTTAGAAAGCTCAGAAAGATTAGTAATTGTTACCTGGTTGCTTGAGGAACTTGCTTCCTGCTCATGATTGTCAGCCATAAGAGCCAAGTTGACATACTCAACATCATCATCAGAATCTTCACCATTACCAGCCCAATCATACTCCTGAGACATGAAAGCCTTTTCTTTTTGTTTGAGAAGTTCAAAGTATTTCTTTTTATAATCAACAGGCTCAAATTTCCTGTTGCCCTTCTCAACCTTGGGCTTTCTGCAGTCTCCAGCAAAGTGACCAAGCATTCCACAATTGAAACATTTTGACTTAGACTTTTCAATCCAGTTTGTTTTGCTAGGTTGAAAGTCTCTTCTTGGTGGCCTTGCTTCTGAGTTTCTTTTGAACTTGAACTTAGAGAATTTTCTAGACAGAAAAGCAATGTGTTCATCAATCTCATCTAAGTCCTCCAAGTTGGCTGGTTCTGATTCTTCTTCTTCTGTCATCTTGTCTTTACCCTTGCTAACATCACTCCTACAACTAGATCGACTAGTTGTGGCCTTTGCAGCTTCTTTATTGTCATCTTCAAGTTGGTTCACAGATGCAATCAATGCAATAGATCCACCCTTCTTTTGTACCTTTTCAATTTCCTCATCTTGCTCCATTTCCAGCTCATAAGTCTTCAAGGTTCCATAAAGCCTTTCAAGAGTGTAGTCTTTGTACTCTTGAGTGTTTCTGAGAGAAACAGTCATAGGCTTCCATTCTTTTGGAAGAGCTCTAAGAAATTTAAGGTTTGAATCCTTGGTTTGATAGATCCTCCCATACAACTTTAATCCATTCAAAAGCTTTTGAAACCTACTAAACGTGTCATTTAGGGTTTCACCAGCTTTAAAATGAAAATGCTCATATTGTTGTATAAGGAGTTGCATTTTATTTTCCCTGACTTGCTCAGTTCCTTCACAGAGAGTTCTAACGGTATCCCATACTTCCTTAGAGGTTGTACAGTTGATAACATTGTCAAACATCTCTTGCTCCAAACCATTAAACAGAATGTTCATGGTCCTTTTGTCTTTATGGACTTCTGCAATATCTTCAACAGTCCATTCTGAGACAGTTTTTGGAATCTCTACATCAGGTGCATCATCTGGCAGTCCAACTCTAGAATCAAGCTTCATGGGAACGTGTGGACCTTTCTCAATGCAGTCTACATACCTCTCATCCATAGACATGAGATGTAAATGCATCTTTACTTTCCAGTGAAAGTAATTGTCTTTATCAAGAACTGGTATCTTCACACCTGCATCCTTCTTCACCATGGTTTCTGTTTTTGGTCTTGATCTTTAAACTTCTTGTATGTTAGAAGCTTGCTCTGATACCAATTGTTATTCCCAAATGACCTAACAGAATTGTAGAAGGGGGGGTTGAATACAATTCTTGATATTTTCTTGAAACTAAACACTTTATAAAATAAAACTGAACTGAATAAATAAAAACACAAGATATAAATAATTCAGTTGGATTGTTTGATGATCCAACTGAAGTGTTTTTATTGCGGAAATAATCTGTGATACAAAAGTACACAGCTGCTCAGTTACAAGGTTGTAGAGAAGAATTGCTCTCAAAAATAGCTAATACTATCTATTTGTGTTTTTTCTCTTATTTCTAAAGTAACTGCTACACTTGGTTATATAATCCCAAGTTTACAATTCTACGTTTGGTTAAACTAAAGAATAATAGTAGTAACCATCAGTAGCTTGCTTTTCATTCCTTTTGTCCAATGGTCCTTGGAGATCTTTGCTTTTGTCTTCATGCTCATTATAATCATTTCCAAGAGCCTTATTGGAAATTGGAATGTTTCCTTATTTCCAGTATCCACTTTGATGGCTTCCAATGCAAAGTACACTTCCATATCTCCTTTTAGATCTGTTCAGTAAACTGTCACTATCACTTTGTCAACTGTTCAAAAAGCAACATTGATTCGTTGATAGCAAGGAGATGTGTTTCGTTGATAGCTTCATTCTTCATTCCGTTGATGGTGTTTCCCTCGTTTCGTTGACGGGTAAACTCCATACCGTTGACAGAGTAATCTTCATACCGTTGACATGTCTTCACTTAGTCAAAATTACAAGGCATAACATATTTACAATTAACCAACCTATTTTGCCTATCTAGTACTTAGTCAACATGACTTAGAAAACCTATCTAAAACATATAACAGAATGCCTATCATACTGAGAAGTATTGTACAATGCAATTGCTACAACACTCATTTCGTTGATGAGCTTCCTGTCAACGGAATGCTGCAAAGCATGCCATTTCGTTGACAGTTACAAAAATGACTTTACACAAATTCTACTAAGTGTTTTATGTTTATCATCAAAAACAACATATTCCTAACAACTCCACACATGGCAAAAGCAGTAATATATAATCAATACTTCAAAGTATAGATTTAGAAAACTTGCCACAATACTTGCAACAAAGATTTGGTATATAAATTGGGAATACACAAGTATTAAACATTGGAAAATATACCTACTCTGAATAATAGAGTAAGGTTTAGTAAACTTGCCTGATGCTCGAGAAGTGATAGGGGTTCGCGACGATGCCGGACAATCTAGACAAAGTCAAACGAAAACACACGGTTAATCCCCTCGATAAACCACTTATAACTCAATACTTAAACACGTAAGCGAAACACAACCAAGGCATTACTTGCTCGCTCTAGCGTCACACTAAGTCCATGTTATTCGTCAAATACTTATATCATAAGTTTGGTTCGAAATCCATCCTCAAATCCAAGTTATACTTAATCATTTGGAACCTTGGTTTCTAAGTCTCGTTTTCAGTGGTTTTCACTTGCGCGACCTCGGCTAAAACATTTTTATAAAATCGAAAAATAATCTTTTTAATCCGAATCCTTTCGTGAGCCTTCCTAACTGTCTCTAGTATTATCCCTCAAAGTTTCACATTTTAATATGGCTTCTAAGTGGTCCAAAAATAGGCTCAAAGTGACTGACCAGAGATGGGTTGTTCTTCCGAACGGCGTTTACTAAAACTCACTTTTCTCCTAAACCGTAAATCGTATAGACATGATCTTTATACAAAAACAAACCTTAAAACAAGACCTACAGGTTCATGGTCAGTGTTGTTCAAAAATATTCCAAGACCAGTTCGTAATTCTTGCTCAAAACAGCCTTAAATCAAATGGGCATTACGACGGCTATAATCGTAACGTTTCCCGGTTTTTTGTTATGTCAAAACCTCTTAAAACCAAATCAATTCAATAACACAACCATTTTTACAACATAACCAGTTTATATACCTCAAGCACATATCACCAACATCAACCAACAACAAGTATTCATCAATAACCATACATACTCCAAATTCCATAAACACGCTTATTCTTAAACATTACTAGAAACTTCACTTAAATCTCAACATAAATCAATTGGGTGGATGAGTGGTATACCTTCCTTGAATCCTTAAACACACCACAAGAGCTTGTAAGCCTTAAGAGAGTCTTTATCCATGGTTATCATCCTTAAACTTGCAAAAGAAAATCAAGAACAAGTTATGAATTCTCGGAGTTACTATACACCGGTTTAAAGAACTGGACAAATGAAGGTCTTACCTTGCTCAAATGGAAGAAACTTGTGAAATAGGAAATGTAGGTTATCTCACGACCTTTCCAACAAGCTATATATAGCCATTTTCCACCAAGAAATGAAGGAGCTATGAACTTTACAATTCGGCAGTTTGTTTTTTGGCCGAAATAAAGAAAAGAGAATGGTTTTACTTTTTGATTTGGTTGACTTGATAATTATGATAATGATGCTGATTTTTGTATTAAAAAGTGATGAGTCATTGCATGTCCAGGACACGTGTCGATCAGTGGGGGGTTATGGTGGCAAAGCAGGGACACATGTCAAGCAATGGAGATCATGGTGGCAAGCAGCTTTACTGGTTCGTTTCTTTTCACATGGATGATCCAAATGTTGCATCCCTCGAATTAATCTTGTTACATGTTACTTCCATGTCCATATTTAATCCTGTAAATGTTGTCTTGTTCCTCTTGAAACGATTCGAAATATTCCCTAAAAGAGCGAATACAACTCTACGCGATTCTCGCAGTGAATGTTAACTATTCACTATTCATTCCAACAATCGAACCCTTAAATCGACTTTAATAAAATAATAAAATTCCAAAATATTAAATCCTCGAATCCTCAATTTTAATATCTCATTTCTTGAATATAATAATATATAATTCGCTGCCCAGTCGAATATTACACCAAAATAAAATTTGGAATTTCTGAATTCTGATCGTCTTTGCATTCACTTATTTACTCCGTAGATCACTAATATGACTTCGGAATATCCACCCTACGTCTCGTACATAGGTGGCATGAATAATTTTCTTAACCCTCAAAATCACTATTCATCCACCAAATTCACTATTCACTGATGCACTTAATCATAATAAGAAAAGTTTTAAATTTTACCAAAAAATCGGGTTATTACAGTCTCCCCTCCTTAAAAGGATTCCGTCCCGGAATCAACTTAGGAGTAACTGGGGTACTTCTCTTCCATTGCACTTTCTAACTCCCAGGTGGATTCTTCCACCTCTTGATTTTCCACAACCTCTCACTAGCTTGGCAACCTCGTCACTTAGCACTTGCTCTTTTCTATCCGTGATTTCCACAGGTTGTTCTTTGTAAGTTAGACCAGGTTGTATACCTACCTGCTCGTACTCTACATATGCCGGGCATCTATAGTATACTGACGTAGCATTGACACATGAACCCCGTTATGACCATTCTACAAGTTTGGGGGGTAAGGCTGGCTCGTAGGCCACCTTCCTGACGCGTTTTAAAATCTCAGATGGCCCAATGAATCTCGGGCTCACTTCCCTTTCTTTCCAAATCTCATTAATTCTTTCCATGGATATCTTTTAGCATCACGAATCTCTAACCTCATACTCTCTATCTTGTTTGTATAGAAATACACCAGCATAAACTTGTTTATCATTCATCAACTTGCCATTTAGCTTATCAATAGCAGTACTACCTCTACACTCACGGGCTTAGTCCGCATACTTTCTCTGTCTGTCTTTGTTGTTACTAGCCGCTTGTTGGTGAAATCTTTTGTCTTTCTAGTTTGTTGGTCTAACTTGGGTTTTGTGTAAAATCTCATCCTTTAATTCACGATCATTCGGAATCCATCTCTATCTTATTTTAATTAAGGGTATCGGCCACCACATTGGCCTTCTCCGGATGGTAGTGTATCTCACAGTCATAATCCTAGGTTAGTTCTAGCCATTTCTCCATCTCATGTTATCTACTATCACGGAGAATTCAAAGCCAATTCGTTATATTCCATAAAATTTTGTGGGTGCATTAGTCAACCCAAAATAACTTCGCTGAAAACTCGAAGTGTCTATTCCTAGTACGAATCGCAGTCTCGGGTATATCCTCGAATTTAACTTCCAACTGGTGATACCCAGTTCTTAAATAAATTTGGAAATACACAGCGTTCTTCCGCTGATCAGACAATCATTTATAAGGGTACCTATTCTCCATGTCGAACTCATACAACTCTCGAGGTTCCATAATCTTGTGCTAACATCCTTCTCTCTTACAACAACACCGGGCTCTCCACGGTGGTACACTGGGTCTTATCATATTCTTGCCCAACAACTCTTGTAACTGAGTCACTAACTCTTTCATTCCCACGATACTCCGAATACCCGGTATTCATTCTCATGTCATCCAAATCGATATCTGGTAGCTCATTAAAACCTTGTACAATCTCCCAAAACTATTGTAGTTTCCTTTATACTTGGTATCTCTTTTCTTGGCATCAACCATAAGAGCTAATTAAGCCTCGGATCTCTGGCGTAATAGTTTCTTAGTCTGAACTATATTCAAGAATCTCTGAATCTGTCTCCATTCTTTATTTATTACTCTCTCTCCCTTACAATCAGTCTGGGCTCCATTGGGTGTCAACCAACCCATCCTTATTATAATATCAACTTCTCCCAACTTGAAAGGAATCAGGTCTATCGAAAGTGTCGACCTCGTATTTCTAGTTCGCAACCTGGATGTATCAGTCTTATGGGAAAATCCCTCGATTGACTATTTCTACTTGTAATTATTCCCTTAGCAGCTCGGCCTTAAGGTTTAATTGTCATGCAACTTCTTGATATACAACGATACATTAGCTCTGTCTGCATAGTATAGAAGGGTACCTGCTATTTAAAGGTCCTGACAGTGGGCTGCTGGTTGGAGGTAGCCCTGGTTGAAACCTACTGGCTTTCTTTTACTCTGTGCTCACAAACTCCGGAACAAACCTCAATAATTCGGAAAACTTGGCCTCATACTTGGTCACAGTCATGGTTTCTTGTTTTAACTCTTTAACTTTCATTTTCATCCGGGTCTCCATATATTTCCGGAAATTATTCCTCTAGAACCACACACGCTGCACCTCTCCCAAGTCACAATACCAGCTCCCTCTGACTCCATCGTCAGTACTTATCTTGCTAACCCAGAGGTAGTGTCCATTCGTAAACAACTCCTCCAAAATCTCAATTCCACTATATGGCATCTATCTAACACCGTTGTCACTGGAGTTCACGGCACATCGCTATTCCTTTCACATATATCGATTGACACGCTTTCCATTATCATAATATCCTTGAGAGAATAAACCAATTTCATCGATATGTCACTAACATTCTATTCATCTTAGGGATTCGCTCCTGTCATAGGCGATTTCGTTGCGAATCTAATTCCTATCAGCGAATTTTGACTTATTTGACCTGGTTGGCCTCCCCCTTAGAATTCAATGAGGACAACAAAAATCATGGGGCCTTGAAAAGACAGCTCCCATATCAAGGAAAATGTCACACACTGGTGATCACAAGGTTATGAGTTTTTAGGTAACCTTATTGGAGGTAAAAGAATTTACCGAGAGATCAACATGATCATAAGAACTCAACGTTGTGTGCCTCGATTGAGACATTACTAAAGGTAATTAGCCTTCTTGTATTTCACAACTTACAAGTGATGGCGTCCCATCAGACTTCTATCACACAGACAGATAGTCCTTGTAGCCCCTATAGGTATAGGGTTGTTCGTCTCAGTGGAAGTTGAAAAGTATGAAAGCAATTCGATATCAATTTAATGATTATCGTCTTTCGACAATATTTCTTAAAGGAACACCTTGGATTAAAATTGAACAGGTTTCAAAAGGTGCGATTTACAAGAAAAGGATAGCCATAAAGATACTGGTATTCAACAAACAAGTGGTGATGTATCACCATAGGGTCATTCATTATTTGAAGAAAAGTGAAAGCTTAAATAACATCATTTGACAGGGCTTCGAAAGCCTGAAAGTAGGCATTGTGACAGCCTCTGGCACAAGTGAAACTGAATATGGTTTAGCACAAGTGTTATAAAACAACTTCGAAGAGGGAATATACCCTTTATCAGAATTCTTTCCTGGAGAGAGGTCAAGATAGATCATAGATTGGGGAAATATCCCACATAATTTGCAAATTGGGAGGGTACTACCAAGTCTCTACGGATGCCTTCTATATCGGCTTCTCTAATGGATAATCGTTCAATTCCAAAGCTTTTCTTCTCCATGCACACCCTAAGGTGCTCGATACTTACGTTATTGCCGACTCATAATAGTCGCTAAGGATTCAACCATCGACCTTTGCAATCGCAAGGAATTCTATTCGACTAGGCGCAAACATCTCAAGTAAGCGTTCTGTTCTATAAGAAGACTTCGATACCGTTGTCGCCCGTAGCAATGACAATTCCACATGTCGACTGGGCGGTACTTCGGAAGATCGTTAGAAACTACAAGATTAAATCTGGTCTCTATTTCCAATCATCCTTATATCCAATATTCCTTCTCCCATATCAATCTCGTGCGCTACATAAGCTTAACACTTTTGGCACAATAGCCTTTTCATTTAAGTCAATCCCGGAATTTCTCAGTCCGTCTTGATCCTTAAATATATTTCACCTTTACCGTCCAATCTCAACTTCACCATTTTATCTCTACAATCAATTATAGCACTCAGGGTCTGTCCACCAACCCATATAGCGGCCATCTTACCCAATCCACAGGGTTCGCTCTAGTTTCCATTCTCTTTGGTGACATCCTCTGGTAATCAGAAAGACAAGGTTTGCCAAAATTTGCTGAATTTCTTTCCAAAATCAGGGAAATTTGATCAATCTATTTACCCACTAGTAATACTCGGATCTGATTTCCGACCTTTCTGTTCTATCCTCATAATTCCTTCCTGGTTTCCTGAGGGTGGTAAATCTCGTTCTCGATTCCGTCTTAGCGTGCTTGTCTTACAATAACATTTGCGTGGTACATATACCCAAAATTTTCCTTGAGATAATAAAATCCCTCAATGATGTAATAGACACTATTTCCAGTGGAATCGCTGGTCGTGGGGGATTGAAACCTCGTAGCCAAAGCAATTCCTTTCACTATTCTTAGGCAACTAAGTACCCTTAATCGTTCGTGAAAATCTGAACACCTTGGTTCTTACGTATGCTGCCTCCCTAGGCACTACAACAGACTACGAGTAACGGGTCTCGTTCAAGTCGAATCAATCCACTGATACTGGCTATACTGCCTCTACCCCTTCTGCTTTGGAGATTCTACTCCATTTTCTTTGTCATATCTCTTGATGAATCATAAACGATCTTTAAACTCTCATCTCGTCACTTATTTGTCCCTTGAAGGTTCGTCCGGTCCTATTGTACGACCTCAAGTAACATACCACATCTTTATCAATCAACACGTCCTCTACAAGATTATTTCCTTGACCCACCATGGGGTCTTCCTCCAGATCCTCCTATGGATCTCCTTTATCAGGTCTCCATCCATTTCAAGGAACGCATCATCAATTGCCTACTCGAAGGCCTCGGGGTCTGGTATCTCAGAATCCCATCAATCTATAACTCGTACGAATCGAGGTGACTAACCATGAAGTCCTAAGTACGGTTTCCCAGAAGAAGTCCCCTGTCGGGCTTCATCTTAAACAGTCAGGGTCATGTCTTCTAACCCGACTACGAACTCAATTTGAGCTCTAGATGTTCTTATCATTATTAAGGGTATTGTAAGACTCGATCTCTTATCGTTTCTGAGGACTGTAACCTAACGCTCTGATACCATATCTGTAACAGCCCCAAATCCGGGGTCGGGGATTTAGGGTTGTCACGATCCATGTACTCCTTGCCTTACCTGTATCACTCACACCATTCATAATTCACCTGCTCATGACCCCACAACATATGTCTCTCACACACACACACACACAGGTTAGAGTCTCAGAAACGACACAATACAACAACTGCGGAATAAATAATTTTTATTACAATACCCAAATGTCTTTTGAATCTGTTACTGATACAATTTTCTAAGTATTGTTACATTACCAACTTAGCCTTCTCATGCTTACAATCCTCTAATACCATTCATGTCTATACATAAGTTGAATGCCAAAAGCCGTAGCCTGATTCGATTGGTTCGTACTACTCTTCGGGATCACTGCTAGAAACTGTTTATGGAAACGCCTTGCGGGGTATGTGCCGTCCCATTGGCATCCTGCTTCGCTGCTATATAATATATATAAAACAATAGCAAGAGTGAGCGATAGCTCAGCAAGGTAATAAAAGTATGGCATAATCCTGCCTTTAATTCCATTCAGAAATAAGAGGGTATAAGACAATAATTTGTCAAAATATCTCGATACTGAAATTATTTCCTTATCGGAATGTATTCCCAAAAACAGTACCATTATTGTACTTCAAATATCATTTTCATAATATTTCTGCAAACTTGTGCTATATTATGAACAAAGTTCTAGTATAAAAGATAAAGTTTCAAAGTAAACCAATTATAACCTTTCCGAAAAATATCTGCCATGTAAGCAGAATATCAACATATAACTTAGAAGATGAAGTTATAAGGTGATTCAGTATAAACAACTCCCTTACCATAACTCCTGTTATGTAAGGTATCCACAGAGTCATATGATATAAAAGATGAAGTTATATGGATTTATCGTCACTTCATTTCAAAACACTTTTCGACCCCCTGCCAACATGATTGGTTCTTTATCCCAATGCATGTTGCAGGAATATCCAAATTGGATGATGAACTAATACTGGAGTTGCTACCGCGTCCGCTGTGCCTAACCTTGCTATGATCAGTAGCAGGTCGCACCGCTCAAATAGTTTTCTACATGTAGATGGAACAATCACGACAGCCTGACATTGTCTACTGCCTTACTGTGACCTCCCGGCCCATTTGGGGCAATAAAAGTTGGATGGGCCCACGCAACTTGACCACTTACACCACTCCTAGTTCAAATGAAATCCATGACTCTGAAACGTAAAGATCGTCCTCCTTTCCCCAAGTGTAACACTTGTTGATACGACTCCACTAAGTAGTTATATCTAGGTTGGAAAGGAAGATTCTCCAATATTTCCCAAGCTATTGCTTGTTAATGGATATCGACTTGTTCCAGGAATTTACCTCTCGATCGTTGAGGTGGTAACACAATATTTGACTTGCAGCAATTACATACCTTTGAGAAAATGTCTGTCCCCTGACAATTTTTGAATTGAGAGTTTAAAAAGAGTAGTAGTCACTTAAATCAGGTTTCCCATATTTTTGATAGTTGAGCGAGCATTTAAATCCTCTTTAAAAGACAGATTTAAATGGAAAAACATTGTTTTGGGAACCTCTTTTTGATTTGAAAATAATTAATAACATTTATTAATTAAGTAAACCTTCAAATGAATATTCGAAAATAATATTCATCAAATAAACAAACCTCGAATGAATATTTAGAAATAATATTCATTAATAAATAATACTCAAGTGAATATTCAAAAGTAATATTCATTACTAATTAATCCTCAAATTAATATTCAAAAGTAATATTTCTCAATTTAATAATCCTCGAATGAATATTCAAAAATAATATTCTTTAAATAATTAAATCTCAAATGAATCTTCAAAAGTAATATTCATTAATTAAATAAATCTCAAATGAATATAAACAATATTCTGTAAGTCGATAATCCTCAAATGAATATTAATAAATAATATTCTTAAAATGAATATTTATAAATAATATTCTTAAAGTCAATAATCCTCAAATGAATATTCATAAATAATATTCCTTAAATTAAATAAAATAATTAACCCCCGAATAACAGTTACCCGATACCTTTATCGGAAAATAACCTTTAACATATACCGAAATATAATTACTTCTGATCTTAGAGAAAATCACACGCCCTTATCCTAGGGCAAATATAAACTCCTGGCTTATAGCTGATATCCCATATCTAACTCATAAGCCCCAACTTCAAGTCATAACCTCAAGTATTGTTATACATAGCAATTCGAAAACAAGTATGCAATAACACAGGTATACTTCTCATTTGCATATATAATTGAAATAGTATTCAAATAGTATTTCTCGACCGAGATAATACTCAAATAACATTCCTCAAAACCCATAATATTCTGCCGATGGAATCCCTCCGGGTTTCCACGGCTATCTACATATCTCAAAATACCGACTCCCGATTTAGAGTCGAAAGCAATGAATATGCTCTTATATATAATATAGAGCTACAAGGTATACTGGTTCATAAGTACATTATCTCAAAGCTCGTATATAAACCAAAATCAATATCTATTTTATACAATATATAACATGTATCGCAAAACTGTATAACTCCACACATGGCAAAAGCAGTAATATATAATCAATACTTCAAAGTATAGATTTAGAAAACTTGCCACAATACTTGCAACAAAGATTTGGTATATAAATTGGGAATACACAAGTATTAAACATTGGAAAATATACCTACTCTGAATAATAGAGTAAGGTTTAGTAAACTTGCCTGATGCTCGAGAAGTGATAGGGGTTCGCGACGATGCCGGACAATCTAGACAAAGTCAAACGAAAACACACGGTTAATCCCCTCGATAAACCACTTATAACTCAATGCTTAAACACGTAAGTGAAACACAACCAAGGCATTACTTGCTCACTCTAGCGTCACACTAAGTCCATGTTATTCGTCAAATACTTATATCATAAGTTTGGTTCGAAATCCATCCTCAAATCCAAGTTATACTTAATCATTTGGAACCTTGGTTTCTAAGTCTCGTTTTCAGTGGTTTTCACTTGCGCGACCTCGGCTAAAACATTTTTATAAAATCGAAAAATAATCTTTTTAATCCGAATCGTTTTCGTGCGCCTTCCTAACTGTTTCTAGTATTATCCCTCAAAGTTTCACATTTTAATATGGCTTCTAAGTGGTCCACAAATAGCCTCAAAGTGACTGACCAGAGATGGGTTGTTCTTCCGAACGGCGTTTACTAAAACTCACTTTTCTCCTAAACCGTAAATCGTATAGACATGATCTTTATACCAAAACAAACCTTAAAACAAGACCTACAGGTTCATGGTCAGTGTTGTTCAAAAATATTCCAAGACCAGTTCGTAATTCTTGCTCAAAACAGCCTTAAATCAAATGGGCATTACGACGGCTATAATCGTAACGTTTCCCGGTTTTTTGTTATGTCAAAACCTCTTAAAACCAAATCAATTCAACAACACAACCATTTTTACAACATAACCAGTTTATATACCTCAAGCACATATCATCAACATCAACCAACAACAAGTATTCATCAATAACCATACATACTCCAAATTCCATAAACACGCTTATTCTTAAACATTACTAGAAACTTCACTTAAATCTCAACATAAATCAATTGGGTGGATGAGTGGTATACCTTCCTTGAATCCTTAAACACACCACAAGAGCTTGTAAGCCTTAAGAGAGTCTTTATCCATGGTTATCATCCTTAAACTTGCAAAAGAAAATCAAGAACAAGTTATGAATTCTCGGAGTTACTATACACCGGTTTAAAGAACCGGACAAATGAAGGTCGTACCTTGCTCAAATGGAAGAACCCTGTGAAATAGGAAATGTAGGTTATCTCCAGACCTTTCCAACAAGCTATAGATCGCCATTGTTCACCAAGAAATGAAGGAGCTATGAACTTTACAATTCGGCAGTTTGTTTTTTGGCCGAAATAAAGAAAAGAGAATGGTTTTACTTTTTGATTTGGTTGACTTGATAATTATGATAATGATGCTGATTTTTGTATTAAAAAGTGATGAGTCATTGCATGTCCAGGACACGTGTCGATCAGTGGGGGGTTATGGTGGCAAAGCAGGGACACATGTCAAGCAATGGAGATCATGGTGGCAAGCAGCTTTACTGGTTCGTTTCTTTTCACATAGATGATCCAAATGTTGCATCCCTCGAATTAATCTTGTTACATGTTACTTCTATGTCTATATTTAATCCTGTAAATGTTGTCTTGTTCCTCTTGAAACGATTCGAAATATTCCCTAAAAGAGCGAATACAACTCTACGTGATTCTCGCAGTGAATGGTAACTATTCACTATTCATTCCAACAATCGAACCCTTAAATCGACTTTAATAAAATAATAAAATTCCAAAATATTAAATCCTCGAATCCTCAATTTTCATATCTCATTTCTTGAATATAATAATATATAAATCGCTGCCCGGTCGAATATTACACCAAAATAAAATTTGGAATTTCTGAATTCCGATCGTCTTTGCATTCACTTATTTACTCCGTAGATCACTAATATGACTTCGGAATATCCACCCTACGTCTCGTACATAGGTGGCATGAAAAATTTTCTTAACCCTCAAAATCACTATTCATCCACCAAATTCACTATTCACTGATGCACTTAATCATAATAAGAAAAGTTTTAAATTTTACCAAAAATTCGGGTTATTACATTGTTAAAGGGAGGAATCTTGATACTGCTTAGTTTCTGTGAACTCATTCTTGATCTTTTCCTGTTTGTACGTTAACAACCTTCGCTCTGATACCACTTGTTAGGAATGAATACCACTTAGAAACTAGACAGAGGGGGGTGAATGGATAGTTTTGATATTTTTCGATTCTTGAAACCAAATAAGCAGTATATGATTATGCTATGTAGTATGCAGAAAATAAACAACACACACAATCACTTTAATCTACTTTGTATTAAGCAAATTAAATACTACAGCTTTCCAAAAATTCACAACTGAATTTATGGCTTCTAAACAAGAACAGTTTGTATCTTGTTTGCTTACAGAGAAAAGAGTGCTTAAGATAAAACTTTGTGTATCTCTCTTACTACTAACAATAGGGTGTGCATGATATTTATAAGTCCTATACAAACTAGTGCACACACCTATTTTTACACAGTTGCCCCTTGCTGAAAGTCCAACTTGTCCTGCCATAAGAGGTTAACTGTGTCAGGAAGGACCACCTGTTTTTCGGAGTCTTTCCCGTTTCTGTAGCTGCTTGTCTCTTATCTTTCTCTCCAAGTTTAGCTGTAGATTTGCCATCTGTTCTTTGGACCACCTTGCCAGAACAAATGCTTCAGTATTTGTCTCCTTTGATTCTTGGTTCTGTACCTTGATTTGTCTTGTTATAAACGGCTAAGTGTTGATATCGTGAACTCCACTTCATTCCTGACTTCGCGATGTCCCTTGTGAAGACTACGCGATATGACCTTTAAGGACTTTGCGACATAAGCCATTTGAGGACTTTGCGACATAAGCCTCTTGAGTACTTTGCGACATAGGTCATTTGAGGACTTCGCGATCTAGCCTTTTTTAGGACTATACGACATAGGTCATTTGAGGACTATGCGACATAGGCTGGTTGAGGACTTCACGATCTAGGCATCTTTGACTTTGCTGACTTCAACACTTCACGACATGAGTCTTGAGGACTTCACGTCATAGTACAAAATTGACTATGCGATATAGCACTTCAAGACATGGATATTTGTGACTTCACGACATAGCTTTCTTCTGACTTAGCTATATAATGCCTTAGACAAATTTCTGCAACTTATTTCTTCAGGGCCTTATTCATCTCTATCCTGCTGCATGAACAATTCTGAACTTCTACCAGGACAATTATTCAATGGCCTATATACATTCTAGATTGCAAGAAACCTACTAAGCTCATTATAAATCTGAGCATACATGATCAAGCTAATGTTCATGAGAACAAGACAAGTACATAGAGAGACCTATACTATATCCCAGTGATAGAATTCACTAGGTCATGTAATGTGACACAGTCACATAGTGTAGGCTTGTTAATGGTGGTATTCAGACATGTCTTGAGCCTAACACAGCCCATTCAAGAGGCCAAGTACTAGGAATTGCCTTACAAAAGATAAGCTAAATAAATATAAGTGAGCAAGAATGGCAAAACAGAATATGCATAAATAAGTTGCATAAACACCGAAGAAGAAGTATCGAAAAAATAACATGCATGGATAGAAGATCCCGAAGGATCAAAGAGTTATGTTACAAACGTCAAATAAAGTCCTAAAGTCCATGAAAGGACCCTAAATAAAAGCAAGATATAGAGAGCCACGCAGGGACAATAAAATCTACTCTAAGTCATCAGACGGGTCCTTGTCAAGGACAAGGGCATCCCTACGAAGGACATCTAAGTCCTCTATGAAGTCATCAGTAAGCTCGGACTCCTCCATTGGCAAGAAGAAGTATCAGAAGTATGCTAAAAAGGCAAGCTGCCTCGAAATAGGTGATCCTATATAACATGAAATGAAGACTCGAATCTTAGTTTTGAAAATTTGAATCTTAGTCTTGAAGACCTCAACTTAATTGAATGATTGAGTTTGTCCTATTTAGATCCCCAATTTAGATTAAAAAGTCATGAAGACCACGATTCTTAAAATCGGAAGATCAATTGTAGTCCTAAAAACCTCAAGCTCAACTAAAAACCTAAAGAGGCCTATTGGAAGAAGGTTAATATACGGGTTGAAACCCCTGAAAATTTGAGGAAGTAGAGCTCAGAACGAGCTTCGATTCGATATATTGGAAGCTCAAATTAAAGAAACGAGTGAAACATTATTGTTAGGCCGAATACACAATATATAATCAAGTATGTATGAGAATAACAATCAAGAACTCAAGTTTGTAAATCAACAAACTGAATTATATTAAATAATTCTCTCTTAGTGATGTTAATGAATCACAAAGAGCTACTAGGTTACAAGAATAATGTTTTCAATTATCGCATCCCTTCTAGGGATAACCTATCTGTGTTTATATAGTACACAGCTACATACAATCCATCTCTAATTGATATTCCTATAAGTTAGCTATACAATTCATATCAATCAAGGATTGCTTCTTATCTTCTATTCCGTTTCCTTAGCTGTATCAATATATTCTGCTTCTTTTCATCTTCAGAATATATTGCTTCTAGAATATTCAATTCAGCACCGACAGCTAATTCAACTATCAACACGTCAGACTTTAACAAACTCTGACTGGCTTCAACGTAAACTCTGATGATCACCTGTTGCTTAAACACTGATGAACAAACGTCAGCAATTATATCTAACAATCTCCCCCAACTTGTGCATAATAAAAATGTACAAGTTAAACAGATAATTGATGATGTCAAAACATATAACAAATGCAGTGTTTAATATATCAGAGTTTAACTTTAACTTAGAATAGAAAACTTAAAAAAAACTTACAGTCAGACTTTAATTGATTTCTTGAATATCAGGAACAGTTCTGAGATAATCCATGAGAAGTCTTCTTTCAGCCCTTTCCAGCTCTTCAATCATAACTTTCTTCAACTCTCTTAACTCTGGATCTGATTCTCCAGTCTGATAAATTGCAGCTCTCAAAGAATAGATGGAATTTTTCCTCATCTCATTCCCTAGCCTAATAAAATATGATTTATCAGATTCTAGATTGAATTCTAAGACTTTAACTCCCAGATCAGTCCTTAGTCTTGCACTGTTTCTTTTCATTTCTACAATCTTTCCATAAGCATCTCTGTACTTAGGAATATATGCACTCGAGACTCCTCCTCCAAGCATTATCTTTGATTTCAGCATCCTTTCTCTGATAACTAAAGAAGCATCATGAGTACTTTTATTTTTGACTTTTAACAAATACAGAACATACTCCAATTCTTCATAAGATTTGAGATTGATGTCAGACTCTGCAACCTTGTAAACTCTTCCATCAGCCATAAAATACAACAAGAACTCTTTCTTTAACACTTTATGAAATATCATCTGAACAGATTCTAGCATATCAAGACTCTCTTGAGTAAAAATACCAGATACTGCCAGTGATGATTGATCTCCAGGTCTGTTGTTTATTCTCTTCTCCCTGTATGAACCTAATCCAGATTTATCATAAGATTCTTTACCCAATACAGTTCTGGTTTCTGAGAAGTTAACAGTTTCTGGCTTCAGAGTTTCAGAAAGTATAGGTCTTCTAAAAGTATCTTGGAGTTGAGGTGCTAGTTGAGTTTGCACAACATGAGCATTGTCAGAGGTTGTTACAACTTTAGTAGAAACATCAACTTGAGCAGCGTCAGAGGTTGATTTAATAAATTTTGATTCAACTTGAGCAATGTCAGAGGTTGAATAAATCTTCCTTGGTAACTGTCTTTCTTCTATCAGTTTACCCTTGCCCTTATCAGCGTTTGCTATTACAGGCCTCCTGGTGTATTGTATACTCTGTTGAGTATTTTCCTTGATAGAAATTCCAGTTTCTTTCTTTCTAGGAGCCTTGACAGCTTTCTTTTTGTAAGTACCATCCTTCAATTTCTTCTCATGCTCTTCAGCAAGACTCAGCATTTCAGCTTCCATGTCTTCAACTGTAGCTTCATTACCGTGTTCTTCTAGAAACATTTTTGTAGCAATTTCTTCATCAGTAGATGGATTGGCTGAAATAATTAAACTCTTAAGTCTTGAACCACTGGCAGAGTTTGAGATTCCTTTACCAGAGTTTGTCAACCTATCATAATTTAATCTTGATCTTCTTTGCCCTTGAGCAAAAATTTGCTTCCTCTCAGTTTCCTTGCTTCCACCATCAGCAGAATCATCCCTCCGTCTCAGAGTTTGAGTGTCTTTGCATTTGTCATTAGGTACACTCTCCCCCTTTTTGACATCATCAGAAAGTAGTACTGATGTCAGCAATTCTATAGCAGTAGAAATAGAATTCAATTGTGCAGACATTGCAATCTGATTCTCCTCAACTTTCCCAAGCCTCTTCTTAAGTTCATCAGAATCCTTGGCTTGCTGCTTGAACATGGCAGAATAATAAGACCTATCAGTCTTTAAGGTAAGATCCCTTAGACCAACTTCATTCCTAAGATTGGTAACCACTGTTTGTGTTTCATCAAACCTATTGTTTAAGGCTTTGACTTGAACCACAGTGGCCTTTAGACTTGTAAGAACATCAGAGTTTGAAATTTGCTTCACAGAATCAGCAAGAAAATCAGCAGCCCTCTGTGCAGAAAAAATACAATCTGCAGCACCCCATCTATTATAGTACGTATCCTGAAAATGCTCAGCAGTAGCTCGATTGACCTCTCTTTCCTCATCAGAGTTTAATCGAATATCAGATAACTCTGGTATATCAGGATGTGAATGAGCAGAACTATCTTCAACATTGTCATCCTCTGCTGTATTCTCTGCAGGAACATTCTCTGCCATTCTTTCTGGATTATCAGAGTGGGCATTAGTATCAAACTCTGCTTCTTTTTGAACAATCTCAACAACATATTGTTGCAAAGCTTCAAGAATAATATCCTCAGAGTTTAGCTTATCAGCAGCCTCTTGTGCATTCTCTGCTACAGCTTCATCAAGAATTGGCTCTGTAGCAACTTCTATCCTCTGATCAACCTCCTCACCTTTGTTAGAATGTAAATTGTGAACTGAAAGATTCTCTGTGTGAGATGCAACAGAGTCTTCAATGACCAAGGTGGCTTGATCAGCTTCTACATCCTCAGTATCACAAATACTGATAGTAGGATGTGCATCTAGAATAGCTTCATCATCAAAGAAATCCATTTTCTCAAAAACTCTGCTGTCAGAATGATCAGCAGCTTCCTCAACTACATCATCAGCCTTTGATGTAGGAGCTTCTATATCAGCACTTACCATTTCAGGCATAGGTGCTGCTTCAGCATTGACATTGGATGCACCAAACAGATGTGCAGCCACCAGTCTTCTTTTCCTCTGATGAAGAGTTTCATCATCAGTTTCACTCTCCTCATCAACATCATCAGACTTTGCCCGGTTGGCCCTTCTTTTCTTTAACTTTTTCTTCTGAGGCATATCATCAGTGTTTGATACCCCAGCTTCAGCATTTGATGGATTCACTCTAGCAGACTTAACAGCCCTTAACTTAGTCTTCTTTGACCTCTGTGATTGAGACACAGAAGGTCCAGCTTCAGCATTTGCAAGTTGTTGTTGTTGTGAATCTACTTGAAATTGTCGCACAGACTCAGGTAGCAACAAAACACCAACATCCCCTTTCTTGTTATCCTTATTAGTTAGATCAGAGAATATACGTTTATGTAATTTAAAACAGGGAATCACATCATTCTCAGCTATCTCTACTTCGGAAACACATTCAGAGAATATCAATTGACAGAATCTTGCAAAATAAACTACACCTCTGTTTTCAGTCATTTTCTCACCTATATTATTTAGAACTAGCCTAGCAACATCAAAATTACCTCCATAAAGAAGAGAATACCCGATTTGCAGACTATCAGTGGGAATTGCATCCCAGTTTGTGTACTTCTTTCCAAAAGCCCTGGTGATGCAATCGAAAAAGAAACTCCATTCCTTGCGCAAAAACGGCCTTTTTAGTTGACCAATCGTTGTCAATGGTCCAGAGTAACCTATTTCTCTCATCATTTTAACCAACTCAGAATCGCCAACAGAGATTATGAAAGCATTGAAATCCTCAAGACCCAAAGCATCACGAACAGTTGTTGGAGTAACTGTAAATTCTTCGCCTTGAAATTCAAAGATTATGGACGGAGACCCAGACTCTCCTCCATTATCATAAGTGCATGTCTGCCAAAGAGTCCTGATTTGAGATGCAGACAGCTTCAATGGTGCGGTGAGAGCAGTACCAATATCAGAGTTTGACAAGAAATTCTGAATCAAATGAAACGCCTCCGGTGTGTTCTCATTTGCCAATGGAGCTGAATAGTTATTAGAGACAAATTCTAACCCAGAAGTAGTAAACATTGTAGTAGCCATTAGAAAAGTTTTGAATAAAGCAAGAAATAAGACAGAGAAAAGTGTAGAATGTATGCAGTGAAAGTGTTTGAGACAGTGTTTGTGAGTAAAAACTTATGAAAAGATGAATTGTGTAAAAGAATGAACCGTTTATGTGTAGTGAGTTTAAATAATAACTGTGAAAATTAAAACCCAATCGTTTTAATCATTACTACACACAGCAGGCGTCTTTGAAAAGTGTGTGAGTGGGACAGATGTCAAACATACATACACTGACAGCTGTATGTAACAACTTCCAATACACACGCGCAGTAAAAATAGCCAAAATTACCGCTTTTCACATTGTTCAAAACACTCAACCTCTCTCTCCTCTGTTTAATACAAATATGAACTGTTGGTAATCATACTCTTTCGAATTTCTAAACAAATGTCTAATCTCAAAATTATAAAATGTCTGAAACAAAGAAATCATTTTAACCATCAGAGATTAAAACAAAGTTACCTCGGCGTATTTCACACAATACATCAGTGTTTACCATTTGTCCTTCTTTGTCAATAAACTATTTTCTCAAAATGTACAGGTGTGAATAATTGTGTGTGCAATAGCAGAGTTTACCGAAATCAATATTTAGATCATCTCAAAGTGCATAAAATCCAGAAACTAAAACAGTAAAAACTGATTGCTCAAACTCTCATCTAACATAAAATCTGATTTTTATATCTAAACTCTGTATACTGATATCCTTTCATTTAGATATATCTCTTATTTTTCACCCCCTTTATATATATTATTTTATTTTATTTCCCAGTAATCAGTGGTTGGCACTAGTCACCAAAAATCAAAGATTTTAGCCCTTATTTCATACAATAAGTTCCTGGATCGTCCTAAGCTCAACATGATCTCAAAAGAATTTGTGCGCTTTTTGGCATCTTTTGATATGAGGGTGAAATATTTGCTATTAATTAGCAGAGTTTAGACTTTTCATCAGTTAATACCATTAATTTATGAGAGAAAGTGCAAACAGCCAATACAGACTCAGTGTATAGGATTAATAAACTAAGAGATGCTATAAATACAGAGACAGTATCATGCTGTGTTAACTTACTGCACATATTTGAGATCAGAATCTATACAACTCTTAAGGATTCATAATTACTTACTGAGAATTATGCTTCATACAAATTTCTTCATTGGTCCATATGTTTCAGACAAAATTACAATCAGAGTATAGCATTAGACTGTAACTATCAGAGTATGACCAACACTTTATGACTAACAGAGTTTAGCATCAGAGTTTACTTTCAGAGTTTATGACACTGGTACTCATAACAGTTAATACATGCAAGGAATCATGAGCATAAAAATCAAACATGTATAGTTTTTGAGTCTAACCTGTATCTCTAGTCAAAACCAGAGATCATTCCAAGTTCATTTACCAATCTTGTAAAAGTAGCTTCACTCAAAGGTTTGGTGAAGATATCTGCAAGTTGTTGGTCTGTAGACACAAAATGAAGCTCAATGTTCCCTTCTTCCACATGTTCCCTGATAAAATGATACCTTATGCTGATGTGCTTGGTCATGGAGTGTTGTACTGGATTACCTGTCATAGCAATGGCACTTTGGTTATCACAGTAAATAGGTATTTTAGAGTACCTCAAACCATAATCCAGCAACTGATTCTTCATCCACAGAATCTGTGCACAACAGCTACCAGCAGCTATATACTCTGCTTCTGCAGTGGATGTGGAAATTGACTTCTGTTTCTTGCTATACCAAGAAACCAATCTGTCACCTAAGAATTGACAGCTTCCACTTGTACTTTTTCTGTCTATCTTACAGCCTGCAAAATCTGCATCAGAGTAACCAATTAGCTTAAACTCTGATTCTCTAGGATACCACAAACCCAAGGTTATGGTTCCTTTGAGATATTTGAAAATCCTTTTTACAGCTGTTAGATGAGGCTCTCTGGGATCTGCTTGAAATCTTGCACAAAGACATGTTGCATACATGATATCAGGTCTACTTGCAGTGAGATACAGTAAAGACCCAATCATGCCTCTGTAGGTTGTCATATCCACTGTAGCACCTGTGTCTTTGTCTAGCTTTGTTGCAGTAGCCATGGGAGTTGGAGCAGATGAACTATCAAGCATACCAAATTTCTTTAGAAGATTTCTGGTATACTTTGCTTGATTGATAAAAATCCCATCATCTGTTTGCTTGACCTGTAAGCCTAGAAAATAACTAAGCTCTCCCATCATGCTCATTTGGTACCTGGACTGCATAAGCTTTGCAAACTTCTTACAAAGTTTGTCATTAGTAGATCCAAAAATAATATCATCTACATAAATTTGAACTAAAAGCAAATTATCACCAGAATTAAAATAAAACAAAGTTTTATCAATTGTACCTCTTGTGAACCCACTTTCTAAAAGAAATTGAGCAAGAGTTTCATACCATGCTCTTGGTGCTTGCTTTAGTCCATATAATGCCTTGTCAAGCCTGTAGACATAATCTGGATGCTTGGAATCTACAAATCCTGGTGGTTGTTCAACAAACACTTCTTCTTCAAGCTTCCCATTGAGAAAAGCACTTTTCACATCCATCTGAAAGACTTTAAACTTTTTGTGTGCAGCATAGGCCAGAAACATTCTTATGGCCTCCAATCTTGCAACTGGAGCAAAGGTTTCATCATAGTCAATTCCTTCCTGTTGTGAATAACCTTTAGCCACAAGTCTAGCCTTGTTTCTTGTAATCACACCTTCACTGTCAGTCTTGTTTCTGAAAACCCACTTTGTACCTACAATTGATCTATTCTTTGGTCTAGGTACAAGTGTCCAGACTTCATTTCTTTCAAATTCATTTAACTCTTCTTGCATTGCTGTTATCCAGTTAGCATCTTGAAGAGCTTCTTCCACTTTCTTTGGTTCTGTTTGAGACAAGAAAGCATGATACAGGCATTCATTTATAGTAGCACTTCTAGTTCTTACACTAGCATCAGGATCTCCAATTATAAGATCAGGTGTATGTGCCTGTGTCCACTTTCTTGCTGTTGGTAAGTGGCTTCTTGTATCAGTATTGAATCCTCCCCCTTGATCCATGCTCTCCTGATTCATATGTTGACTTTCTGCAGCATCTAAGGCTTCCCCTGAATTGGATGGCTCAGAGTTTGAACTGTCAGTGTTTGAATCAGTTTCCTCAACTGACTCACTTGTTGTGTCTTGTTGAGCTTCTTCACGCTCCCCCTCAACTGGTTCTCTATTTTGTTCAATTTGAGAATTTCCAGTTTCTCCAGTATTTACCAGTAGAGGTTCAGAGTATGCTTCGTCAGAGTTTGTCAGAACCGCTTTATCAGAGTTTGCATCATCAGAGAATAAATCTTCATTTTCAAAGCGCAATTGATCATATTTATCTAGGTCATCAAGTCCAGTTATTTTCTTGTCATCAAATGACACATGTATAGACTCCATGATCACCTTTGTTCTCAGATTGTATACTCTGAACGCTTTTGTTGACAATGGATAGCCAACAAAAATTCCTTCATCAGCTTTTAACTCGAACTTGGTCAACTGTTCAGGATGAGTCTTCAACACAAAGCATTTGCATCCAAATATATGAAAATATTTCAAATTTGGCTTCTTATTTTTCACCATCTCATATGGTGTTTTCCCATGCTTGTTGATCAGTGTAGCATTCTGAGTAAAACAAGCAGTTTGAACAGCTTCTGCCCAGAAATAGGTTGGTAACTTTGCTTCATCAAGCATTGTTCTGGCTGCTTCAATTAAAGTTCTGTTCTTTCTTTCAACTACACAATTTTGCTGTGGAGTTCCAGGTGCAGAAAATTCTTGTTTCACTCCTCTTTCCTTGCAGAAAGCTTCCATGATTGAGTTTCTGAATTCAGTTCCATTATCACTCCTTATTATTTTGACTTTGTACTGTGATCCTTTGTCCAATAGATTTACATGATCCATCAGAGTTTGAGCAGTTTCATCCTTCTTTGATAAGAAATACACCCATGTATATCTAGTATATTCATCAACAATTACTAGAGCATATTTCTTTCTGCCCATAGACATCACATTCACTGGTCCAAAGAGATCAACATGTAGAAGATGATAAGGTTCCACTACTGAAGATTCAGATTTGCTCTTGAAAGATGACTTCCTTTGCTTAGCCTTTTGACAAGAATCACATAGGCCATCTAGACTGAGTATTGATTTTGGAAGTCCCCTTACAAGATCCTTTCTTATTAGCTCATTGATGTTGTTCAAATTGAGATGAGAGAGCTTCTTATGCCAATTCCAACTCTCTTCATTTGACATTCTTGCAGTCAGACACACTTTTTTCCATCAGAGTTTGTTACCAAACTTGCTTCATAAATGTTGTTGCGCCTGTGTCCGACTAGAACAACTTTTCCAGTAGATTTACTGATAACTTCACAGTGTTCAGTATGAAAATCTACATGGTTTCCTCTGTCACAGATTTGACTCACAGATAGCAGATTATGCTTGAGTCCTGAGACTAGAGCTACATTTGTGATGATGACACTTCCAAGATTGATATTGCCATATCCCATAGTACGTCCTATGTTGTGCTCTTTTTGGCATCTTTTGATATGAGGGTGAAATATTTGCTATTAATTAGCAGAGTTTAGACTTTTCATCAGTTAATACAATTAATTTATGAGAGAAAGTGCAAACAGCTAATACAGACTCAGTGTATAGGATTAATAAACTAAGAGATGCTATAAATACAGAGACAGTATCATGCTGTGTTAACTTACTGCACATATTTGAGATCAGAATCTATACAACTCTTAAGGATTCATAATTACTTACTGAGAATTATGCTTCATACAAATTTCTTCATTGGTCCATATGTTTCAGACAAAATTACAATCAGAGTATAGCATTAGACTGTAACTATCAGAGTATGACCAACACTTTATGACTAACAGAGTTTAGCATCAGAGTTTACTTTCAGAGTTTATGACACTGGTACTCATAACAGTTAATACATGCAAGGAATCATGAGCATAAAAATCAAACATGTATAGTTTTTGAGTCTAACCTGTATCTCTAGTCAAAACCAGAGATCATTCCAAGTTCATTTACCAATCTTGTAAAAGTAGCTTCACTCAAAGGTTTGGTGAAGATATCTGCAAGTTGTTGGTCTGTGACTTCTTTGTGGCATAGTCTTCTTCCCTCTCTTGGAGTTGTTTTCCTCAATCTGGACCTGTAGTCTTCTGTAGAAGATTTTCTCCTCTTCATCTTGATCACCAAGCTTGGATTGCATCAGCTTTAGAGTTTGATTAGATGCCTTCTCCAGCTGGTCTTCCATTCTGAAGAATCTTCTGCAATTGTCCTTGTCCTTAAACTCCATCATCCAATAAGGTTGAAGATGGATTTTCTTTCCTGTTGAGGGAACTCTAAGTATCCTTGGAAGAGCCTCAGGCTTGTTCCAGCTAGCCTTTAACTGACAGATTTTGGAGACCACCTCAGACTTGGCTGTTTTGGTGAAACCGAAGTCCTTTTTCAAGCATCTAAACACTGAGAGTAGTGTTTGATAGTCTTCTCCTAAAATTCTGTAGAGAGGCCACATTTGTTCTCTACCACCCTTGAATGTGAACACTAGTCTTTCAGGCAACTTTTGAGAAGCTGCAATTCCCCTTACTTCCACCAGGTTGTCTAAGTCAAGATGTAGACTGGATTCTTCCCTGATGTCAGCAATGTACATGCAATCCTCTGGGTTTGAAGGGGGTTTTTGAGATTGTGGCTTTCTCACAAAAACAGGCTTTGCTTTGACAGGCCTCTTCTTTGTCTTCATTGGTTGGTCCTTTTCTAACAGGAACTTTGGAAAGTATGCCTCATCAAAATCAATTGGTTCCTCTTTTGGCATGATTGGTTGATCATGAAAATTGACAGGATGTGCAGGATCACAGGCCAACTTTCCCTCAAAAACTGGATTAGCAATTGTTGGAGGTGCAATAGGTATAGAAGAGTCTGATGCAGTACTCTGAGAATCAGCACTCTCAAAGTCTATGTTTCTCCTAGCTCTCTCTTTGGGTTGCCTTGTGCTCTTCTTTGAACTCCTTTCCTCTCTAGTGCTTTCCTCTTGCTTCCT
Source organism: Heracleum sosnowskyi (assembly GCA_030848705.1). Lineage (NCBI taxonomy): Eukaryota > Viridiplantae > Streptophyta > Magnoliopsida > Apiales > Apiaceae > Heracleum > Heracleum sosnowskyi. Next base: position 48,207,352 of record CM061243.1, on the reverse strand, counting down.
TTCTTCTTCATCTAGAGCTTGAGCTACTGCAAGAGCTTGCATAGCTGCTCTTTCTGATTCCTCAGCCTTGGCTTCAGCAAAGTTTGGATGACCAGCCCAAACACAGATTTGTTGTCCATTCCTGTAGACAATTGCCCTTTGCTTCCTTATCTCATAATTATTACTTTCCTTGCTTTTTGTGATGAGTAGACCAAGAAGCTTGTGCTCATCTGGATAAGGTGCAGGATAGAAAGTCCTTGCTATGTTTTTGCCCTTTGGTTTAGCAGGGGACTTGGGAGATAGGCTTCTTTGAATTGTAGCTTGTTCCACATCCCTAATGCATGAAGTTTGTCCTTTTTCCTTCCTTGGTCCTTGAGTGACTCCATGTAGAAGGGGCTCTTGGTGATAGAAAGAATTTGTCTGTGGCTCCCATTCCGTTGATGCTAGTGCCATGGCATTCGTTGATGGCTGTTCCGTTGATGGATTTGAGTCCTTATCTTCAGTAATCTTCTTGAACTTTGCTTCTATGTTGGACCAATGTTCTTTGATTTGTTCTGCAAGTCTCATCCTCATAGAAGCTTCTTGTATAAGGTCAATACCATCCTTTTGCTGCTTGCCAAGCTCCCCCATTGCTAATGGCTCCTTTGGTAGGGAAATGGCTGGGACCATAACCTTGGTAATCTGAATGTCTAGCTCCTTAGATTTCTCCCCCTTTTTGTTATCATCAAAAGAGATGGCTGGGAGTCCTTGAGCTGCCACTAGCTGGGCCAATAGTTGAGTTTGTTTCTCCTGTTCCTTTTGCATCTGTGATAGAGTGGCTTCCACCTTGTCCACTCTAGAAGAGAGAGTCTTCAAGGAGGAATCCACTTCAGGTTCTTTAGAGAAAAACCTGTTCATCCTGGACACAGTGAGAAGAGGAAGCTTTTCATCTAGCCTCCTATCATTAGCAGCCCTAAGGTTGCTGATTGAATCCTTGATCTCTGTAGCCTCAATCCTTGTCTGCAACATTTGTAGCCTTTGAATTTCCAGAGAATCCATTATGGCTTTGTAGAATTTCTTGTCCCTTGCTCCTGCAGACTCATGAGCTAGATATGCTTCTTTGTACTGCCTTGTGATAGCAGCATCCAAATTGCTTCTACCATGCATATCTTGAGAAAGCCAGTTTGGTGTAGGAGGCACCACAGAAGTCCCAGTCTGTGCAGTAGTGGCCACCTGTAGAGTGTCACCAAAGCTATCCTCATTATCAGAAAAATCAAAGTCTCCACTTGCTTCAGCTCCTGGAGGTAGATTGGTCAAGGCATCCTTTGCTCTTTGCATTGATGCAGTTGTGTGAATTAGTTGTAGTGACCTCTCTGCCTCCACATTGCCCTGTTGAGCCAAAATTTGATAGGCTGACACAGGATGAGTAAAGGTCTCAGGATCCAGGGAAATACTATCCAGAGTTTGCTGATAAACCTCTTGGAAAGTAAGTTCCCTTTCTCCCTCACTGACCTCCATTAACTCATTAGCAATGGCTGCTTCCATCCTTATTTCTCCTGTAGTCCCTTCTCTCTCTCCACTCTGTTCTTGCATCATGGGCTCCCCATGGCTCACACCTCTCACACCCTCACCTTCACCTTCTAAGGTGGAACTCTCAATCTCTCCTTTTGCCTGGCTGGAAGAAATAGCCAGCCTCTCACTCACATTCTCTCCTTTTGCCTGGCTGCAAGCCAGCCTCTCAGTTTCACTCCCTCTCAGTCCTAGAAGTGTCTCAACTACCACTAGATCATCTGCACTAGTTGTGGGAACAACTTGATTTTCAATTAAAGGTGCAGAGTGAACTATCAACGGAATGGTAGTTTGAACTGTCAACGGTATGGATACCGTTGATGGAGAAACACTTGTCAACGAAATAGACTGTTTCGTTGATGAAGTCAAGAAAGCACTTTGAGAATGAGAAATTACAGTAGAGTCTGTGGTGATTGATTTTAGAGATTGGTCCACAGATCCCCTTGCAATTTCAGGAAAAATTGGTTGATGGCCCAACAAATCACTTAGCAAGTGATGGCCACCAGCTTCAGAGTGGGGCTTCTCCAAGATTAGAGTTGGAGAATCAGGAATAGATGTATGGATCATGTCCACATCCAAAGATTGAGTTGGTGAATTTGATGGAGATAATTCAAGATTGATGTTTAGAGAAGAGGACTGTAACCCCAGAGAAATGATAGGGGTTACATCAAACTGAATTTGAGAAACTGGAAGTGTTGCTTCCAGTGTGTGTGCACCCTGTGTACCCTTGGACTTTTGCTTCACTCTCCTTTGGTATTGGGAAAATGTAGACTTTGGGCTTGAAGTGTCCCTTACCCTTTTGGACTGTACTCTAGGAGGAGAGCTTGTTTCAATAATCACATCCTTTTGGGAGGATGCAATTAGACTTGTGTTTAAATCCATGTTACTCATTGTGCCTTGTTGGGAAGACACAATGGGGCTTGGCTGGTACACACTAACCTGTCCTTCCTTATCCTTGGGGTTTCTTTGATGTTCACCCCTTCCCTCACCTCTGACAACTCCAGACTCACTCCCCTTAGGTTGTGTGGTAGTTTTTACAACAGGTGCCTTTTGAGAAGCACCTGAGGTTGGCTTGGAGGATTTCTTTGTTTTTGGTTTTGTTGCTAGGGTAGGAGCCTGTTGGGTCACAGCTACAGACTCCATAGCAACATTGGAAGGTAAAACAGTAGAGGTGTTAGCTACACTAACAGGGATAGTAGTAGTTACCTCAATGATTGGCAGATACACCACTGGAACATCACCATTGTGGTTCAGCCTCAGTATGTCTGTCAATACTCTCTTTTCTTGCACAAAGCACTCGAACCTGGCATTAGGGTTAGAGATAACTAATGGTGCTGGACTAACATGGTTAGCCAACATCATCAGAAACCTAGCATAATAGATATTTTTCTTCCTATTTGCTTTGTCACCCAACTTAGCACCAATTTCATACATAAGTTGGGTGCTAAAGTTGTGATATCTATCATTTAGAAGCATGGTTAGGAGAATTAACATAGAGTTAGTTAATGCATCAAAATTACTAATCTTTCCAGAAAAGACCTTAATGAATGCATCAGCTAAATAACTGTATTCCCTAACCAAACCTCTCCTAATTATTCTACCCAGATTATCAGTAGGCAAAGAGTAGTTTATAGAATTTAACATGGTAGTTATTTCAGTGTTAGTAGGCAAAGCGTCACAGTTATTATCAGGAATATGTAAACATGCTTGCAAAACATCAGAATTAACTATGTACTCATTACCTTGAAGAGTGAATTTTAGTGTGCAGTGTGTTCCACTATACTCACATGAGGTCCAAATTTCCTCGATTATCTCATTGTAGAGTGGTGTAGAGTGAAACATTGCATAGCTCAACTTGCAATTCTTCATGAAATCCATCATTTTGAAGAACAGTCTGTTCGGGTTTTCCTTGACAACAAAAGGGATGGAGTTGTTCTTCTCATAGATGAACCCTCCAGCAGACATAAGCTTGACTATAGGTGCCATTGTTGATTAAAGGAAAGCTTCGAACTGAATTGCTTGTTAGAGAGAAGAAGAGAGAAAAAGCCTTTGGAATTTTTGAGAACAGGTAAAAAGAAATAATGAAAATAAAATTTCTTAAATACTCCCCCAAAAATTCTCAGAAAATGAATCCAATAATAAATGTAAATTACTGGATTGGCTTAAAAATATAACCGTTACTCTTAAAGTATTACCATGATTTATACTTACAGGGGTGTATGCATAGATCGTGGTAAAAGACGTGTCAATTTTTTAACGGTTTAGATTAAAAGCGCTTTATATCAACGAATCAGAATTGGGCGTTTAAGGTCCTGTCTATTTCGTTGATAAAACTGCGTTTCGTTGATACAAAAGAACTATCAACGAAACACCCAGAAAAAGTACTAAGACTGTCAACGAAATGGTGCATTCCGTTGGCATAGTAATTTTGACTTAGACAAAATTTTACCTTTTCCTGAGAAAATTCATTCACAGAAAAACATAGCAAATTTCTGGCTGCATTTTAACTTGCAAATATCTCAAAAATAATTAAGAGAAATTTAGCATACCTAGCTCACTTACTAATCTTGAGAATGTTGATTCATCAAGTGGCTTGGTAAAGATGTCTGCAAGTTGTTGTTCACTTGGAACAAAATGTAACTCCACAGTACCATTCATAACATGTTCTCTAATGAAATGGTACTTGATGTCAATGTGCTTGGTCCTTGAATGCTGCACTGGATTCTCAGTAATGGCAATGGCACTAGTGTTGTCACAGAAAATAGGAATTTTCTCAACTCTTAATCCATAATCAAGTAGTTGGTTTTTCATCCATAAAATCTGTGCACAACAACTTCCAGCTGCAATATACTCAGCCTCAGCTGTGGAGGTAGAAACTGAGTTTTGTTTCTTGCTGAACCATGACACAAGCTTGTTTCCTAGGAATTGACAGGTTCCAGTTGTACTTTTCCTGTCAATTTTACATCCTGCAAAATCTGCATCTGAATAACCAATTAGTTCAAAACCAGATTCTCTAGGATACCAAATGCCAAGGTTTGGTGTTCCTTTGAGATATCTGAAAATTCTTTTAATAGCAACTAAATGGGATTCTCTAGGATCAGCCTGAAATCTAGCACATAGACATGTAGCAAACATGATATCAGGTCTACTAGCTGTTAAATATAAAAGTGAGCCTACCATGCCTCTGTAACTTGAAATGTCCACAGATTTTTCCTTAGTATTCAATTCAAGTTTGGTGGCAGTAGGCATGGGAGTTTTGGCAGGAGAGCATTCCATTAGGTTAAACTTCTTTAATAAATCATGAATGTATTTTGTTTGACTAATGAAAATGCCTTCATTAACTTGCTTTACTTGAAGACCAAGAAAGTAAGTTAATTCCCCCATCATGCTCATTTCATACTTACTTTGCATAAGCTTGGCAAACTTTTGACAAAGTTTCACATCTGTAGACCCAAAGATTATATCATCTACATAAATTTGAACAAGTAAAGTAGAGCCATTTACAACCCTGTGAAAAAGAGTTTTATCTACAGTACCTCTAGTGAAATGATTCTCAAGGAGGAACTGTGAGAGAGTGTCATACCAGGCTCTAGGTGCTTGTTTCAAACCATAGAGTGCTTTGAGAAGGAAGTACACATAGTCTGGAAAATCATCATCTTCAAAACCAGGAGGTTGACTTACATACACCTCCTCTTCCAATTCCCCATTCAGAAAAGCACTCTTCACATCCATTTGATAGACCTTGAAATTGGCATGGGCTGCATAGGCTAGGAAAATCCTTATTGCTTCTAGTCTTGCAACAGGAGCAAAGGTTTCATCAAAATCAATTCCTTCTTCCTGTGAATAACCTTTTGCAACCAATCTAGCTTTGTTCCTTGTGACTATGCCATTTTCATCCATCTTGTTTCTGAACACCCACTTTGTGCCTATAACACTCCTGTCATTAGGCCTGGGCACCAGCTTCCAAACATTGTTTCTCTCAAATTGGTTTAGCTCTTCTTGCATGGCTAAAACCCAATCTGGATCTAGAAGTGCATCCTCAACTTTCTTTGGCTCATCTTGAGACAGAAAGCTACTATATAGACATTCTTCTTGAGTTGCTCTTCTAGTTTGGACTTTTGAAGAGACATCACCTATAATAAGTTCAAAGGGATGATCTTTAGTCCATTTCCTTGAGGGAGGTAGATTTGCTCTTGAAGACGTAGCTTCATGATCATGATTGCCTTGATTGGATATTTGTCCTTGAGAAACTCCCCCTGAGTTTGTTGTCCCTAAGTGATCACTTCTAGAAGTATTCCTATGACTATCAACGGTATGACCGTTTTGGCTGTCAACGAAACGCTCATTCTGACTGTCAACGAATCCACCATCATGACTGTCAACGAAATGACCATTTGGTCTGCTAGCTGCTATCCTTTTTAACCTTAATGCAGCAATTTCATCTTCACTGCTGCTTTCATCTGTGCTAGATACAACAACTTTAGGCTGTTTCTCAGTAGCCTTATTATGATTCACTTGATCTCCTTCCTTATTTTCAAAAGAAAGACTTTCATGGAAACCTTCATCACAGAGACCTTGGATTTTGAGATCATCAAAAACAACATGTACAGATTCCATAACAATGTTGATTCTGAGATTATAGACCCTGTAAGCTTTCCCTGCTGCATATCCCACAAATATTGCTTCATCTGCCTTTGCTTCAAATTTCCCCAAATGCTCAGCTTGATTTCTCAGAACAAAGCACTTGCATCCAAAGACATGAAGAAAATCCAATAGTGGCTTCTTTCTTTTGAGTAACTGATAAGGGGTCATTCCTTTGGCCTGATTAATCAAAGAAATATTTTGAGTAAAGCAAGCTGTGTTAACTGCCTCAGCCCAAAAATATGTAGGTAACTTTGATTCATCTAGCATTGTCCTTGCAGCTTCAATAAGTGTTCTGTTTTTCCTTTCAACTACACCATTTTGCTGTGGTGTTCTTGCTGCTGAAAACTCATGCAAAATACCATTTTCTTCACAGAACACCTTCATGCTTGAATTCTTGAATTCTGTCCCATTGTCACTCCTAATCCTTCTTACTTTGAAATCAGGATGATTGCTTACCATCTTGATGTGATTGATAATGATTTCACTTGCCTCATCTTTAGAGTGCAAAAAGAAAGTCCATGTAAATCTAGAAAAATCATCAACAATCACAAGACAGTATTTCTTCTTTGAGATGGACATAACATTTACAGGGCCAAATAGGTCCATATGAAGCAATTCAAGCTGCTGGACAATTGATGACTCTGTCTTGCTTTTGAATGATGCCTTCTTCTGTTTTCCCTTTTGACAGGCATCACACAAACCATCCTTGGAGAACTCCACCTGTGGAATTCCTCTAGCAAGATCTTTCCTCACCAAATCATTCATAACTTTGAAATTCAGATGGGATAACTTCTTGTGCCATAACCAACTTTCATCCTTGCTTGCCTTGCTGAAAAGACAAGTGATGGTGTCTGAACTTGTGCTACTAAAGTCAGCAATGTACACATTCCCCCTTCTGAATCCAGTCATTACCACATTGTTGTTTCCTCCTTTAGAAACAACACAGGCTTCTCTAGAAAAAGTAACTAAAAATCCTTTGTCACAAAGTTGGCTGATACTAAGCAAGTTGTGCTTAAGACCATCCACCAATGCAACCTCATCTATGATGACATTCTCTTTTGAAATCAAGCCATATCCCTTTGTGTAGCCTTTGCTGTCATCTCCAAAAGCAATACAAGGGCCAGCTCTTTCCTGAAACTCTGTGAGCAGGGTAGAATCACCAGTCATGTGTCTTGAACAACCACTATCCAAGTACCAAAGATTCCTTTTGTCTCCCTGCACACAATAAAACCAAATCAAGTCGATTTTGGTAACCAAGTTTCCTTGGGTCCTGTCTTGTTAGCCTTTGCATTCCCTTTTGTACCATTTTTCACTTTGGGCTCAGATTGATTCAAATCAATCTTTACCCTTGGTGTTGATTTCTGAGGGTTGCTCATATTTTCATTCATAGCATGCATAGTTGGAGGAACAATCATGTTATTCATGTTCCATGGCATTTGTGGCATGTTAAACATATTCATGTAAGGATTAGACACAAATGGCATGCTAGCATATGGATTCTGAAATTGTGCATATGGAGCAAACATGTTAGACATAACAGGCATTGTAGGCATGGAACTGTTCATTGCAGGCTTGGGCATTCTCACATTAGGAGTTTTCTTAACAGATTTGCAGTTAGTAGACAAATGACTAACACTTCCACAATTAACACATGTCTTTCTAGGAGCATATTTATCAGGTGTGTAATTGTTGTGTTTGTTAATTCCTACTTTGCCATTCCTGTTATTCTTTTTATTTCCCTTAGCCTCATTATGAACTTTCTCTACCTTGTCTTTCAATTGCTTGTTAGACAAGTGACCTACATTAGCTCTCTCAACAGGCTTCTCAATTTTCTTTAAAATACCTGACTCACCTTGAACAAAGTTCTTGGTGACAGGACCATACTTGTCATTAAGTCTAGTGAGTTTATCTTTTCTTTTGTCTGTCAACGAAACAGCCTGATCGGTTGATGGTTCATGTGTCAACGAAACATTGCATTCCGTTGACATATCAACCTTCAACAAATGATCATTGTTGTTTGTTGACTCTGTTCCTGATTCTAAGGTTTCACCAACATACCCTAGCTTCTCTTTGTTCCTTTCCCATGATTGCTCACAGAAGGATTCCACGCCTTGAACATTAATTATGTTGGTAGCAACATTCCTGGCATCCTTCCATTTTGCAATCACACTTTGTTCTATCTCAAGTTGTGTTCTAAGAATTTCTTCCCTTTGTAACACGTTCTCAAGTTCCTTCTTAGCATCCCTACTAACACATCTCATTTTCTCAAATTCAATGAGCTGTGCTTCTAACATTGCATTCCTATCACTTAAGAGCAGATTGGTCTCTTTTATTCTTGAATTCTCTTTAGTAAGTGATTTAAGAGTAACACGCAAATTATATAATACAGTAGACATTTCATTTACTGCATTGTCGCATTCCTCTTTAGAAAGCTCAGAAAGATTAGTAATTGTTACCTGGTTGCTTGAGGAACTTGCTTCCTGCTCATGATTGTCAGCCATAAGAGCCAAGTTGACATACTCAACATCATCATCAGAATCTTCACCATTACCAGCCCAATCATACTCCTGAGACATGAAAGCCTTTTCTTTTTGTTTGAGAAGTTCAAAGTATTTCTTTTTATAATCAACAGGCTCAAATTTCCTGTTGCCCTTCTCAACCTTGGGCTTTCTGCAGTCTCCAGCAAAGTGACCAAGCATTCCACAATTGAAACATTTTGACTTAGACTTTTCAATCCAGTTTGTTTTGCTAGGTTGAAAGTCTCTTCTTGGTGGCCTTGCTTCTGAGTTTCTTTTGAACTTGAACTTAGAGAATTTTCTAGACAGAAAAGCAATGTGTTCATCAATCTCATCTAAGTCCTCCAAGTTGGCTGGTTCTGATTCTTCTTCTTCTGTCATCTTGTCTTTACCCTTGCTAACATCACTCCTACAACTAGATCGACTAGTTGTGGCCTTTGCAGCTTCTTTATTGTCATCTTCAAGTTGGTTCACTGATGCAATCAATGCAATAGATCCACCCTTCTTCTGTACCTTTTCAATTTCTTCATCTTGCTCCATTTCCAGCTCATAAGTCTTCAAGGTTCCATACAGCCTTTCAAGAGTGTAGTCTTTGTACTCTTGAGTGTTTCTGAGAGAAACAGTCATAGGCTTCCATTCTTTTGGAAGAGCTCTAAGAAATTTAAGGTTTGAATCCTTGGTTTGATAGATCCTCCCATACAACTTTAATCCATTCAAAAGCTTTTGAAACCTACTGAACGTGTCATTTAGGGTTTCACCAGCTTTAAAATGAAAATGCTCATATTGTTGTATAAGGAGTTGCATTTTATTTTCCCTGACTTGCTCAGTTCCTTCACAGAGTGTTCTAACAGTATCCCATACTTCCTTAGAGGTTGTACAGTTGATAACATTGTCAAACATCTCTTGCTCCAAACCATTAAACAGAATGTTCATGGTCCTTTTGTCTTTATGAACTTCTGCAATATCTTCAACAGTCCATTCTGAGACAGTTTTTGGAATCTCTACATCAGGTGCATCATCTGGCAGTCCAACTCTAGAGTCAAGCTTCATGGGAACGTGTGGACCTTTCTCAATGCAGTCTACATACCTCTCATCCATAGACATGAGATGTAAATGCATCTTTACTTTCCAGTGAAAGTAATTGTCTTTATCAAGAACTGGTATCTTCACACCTGCATCCTTCTTCACCATGGTTTCTGTTTTTGGTCTTGATCTTTAAACTTCTTGTATGTTAGAAGCTTGCTCTGATACCAATTGTTATTCCCAAATGACCTAACAGAATTGTAGAAGGGGGGGGGGGTTGAATACAATTCTTGATATTTTCTCGAAACTAAACACTTTATGAAATTAAACTGAACTGAATAAATAAAAACACAAGATATAAATAATTCAGTTGGATTGTTTGATGATCCAGCTGAAGTGTTTTTATTGCGGAAATAATCTGTGATACAAATGTTCACAGCTGCTCAGTTACAATGTTGTAGAGAAGAATGCTCTCAAAAATAGCTAATACAATCTATTTGTTTTTCTTCTCTCTTTTTAAAGTGACTGCTACACTTGGTTATAAATCCCAAGTTTACAATTCTACATTTGGTTAAACTAAAGAATAATAGAAGTAACCATCAGTAGCTTGCTTTTCATTCCTTTTGTCCAATGGTCCTTGGAGATCTTTGCTTTTGTCTTCATGCTCATTATAATCATTCCCAAGAGCCTTATTGGAAATTGGAATGTTTCCTTATTTCCAGTAACCACTTTGATGGTTTCCAATGCAAAGTACACTTCCATATCTCCTTTTAGATCTGTTCAGTAAACTGTCACTATCACTTTGTCAACTGTTCAAAAAGCAACATTGATTCGTTGATAGCAAGGAGATGTGTTTCGTTGATAGCTTCATTCTTCATTCCGTTGATGGTGTTTCCCTCGTTTCGTTGATGGGTAAACTCCATACCGTTGACAGAGTAATCTTCATACCGTTGACATGTCTTCACTTAGGCAGAATTACAAGGCATAACATATTTACAATTAACCAACCTATTTTGCCTATCTAGTACATAGTCAACATGACTTAGAAAACCTATCTAAAACATATAATAGAATGCCTATCATACTGTGAAGTATTGTACAATGCAATTGCTACAACACTCATTTCGTTGATGAGCTTCCTGTCAACGAAACACTGCTAAGCATGCTATTTCGTTGACAGCTACAAAATTGACTTTACACAAATTCTACTAAGTGTTTTATGCTTATCATCAAGAACAACATATTCCTAACAACTTTTCCAGTAGATTTACTGATAACTTCACAGTGTTCAGTATGAAAATCTACATGGTTTCCTCTGTCACAGATTTGACTCACAGATAGCAGATTATGCTTGAGTCCTGAGACTAGAGCTACATTTGTGATGATGACACTTCCAAGATTGATATTGCCATATCCCATAGTACGTCCTATGTTGTGCTCTTTTTGGCATCTTTTGATATGAGGGTGAAATATTTGCTATTAATTAGCAGAGTTTAGACTTTTCATCAGTTAATACAATTAATTTATGAGAGAAAGTGCAAACAGCTAATACAGACTCAGTGTATAGGATTAATAAACTAAGAGATGCTATAAATACAGAGACAGTATCATGCTGTGTTAACTTACTGCACATATTTGAGATCAGAATCTATACAACTCTTAAGGATTCATAATTACTTACTGAGAATTATGCTTCATACAAATTTCTTCATTGGTCCATATGTTTCAGACAAAATTACAATCAGAGTATAGCATTAGACTGTAACTATCAGAGTATGACCAACACTTTATGACTAACAGAGTTTAGCATCAGAGTTTACTTTCAGAGTTTATGACACTGGTACTCATAACAGTTAATACATGCAAGGAATCATGAGCATAAAAATCAAACATGTATAGTTTTTGAGTCTAACCTGTATCTCTAGTCAAAACCAGAGATCATTCCAAGTTCATTTACCAATCTTGTAAAAGTAGCTTCACTCAAAGGTTTGGTGAAGATATCTGCAAGTTGTTGGTCTGTAGACACAAAATGAAGCTCAATGTTCCCTTCTTCCACATGTTCCCTGATAAAATGATACCTTATGCTGATGTGCTTGGTCATGGAGTGTTGTACTGGATTACCTGTCATAGCAATGGCACTTTGGTTATCACAGTAAATAGGTATTTTAGAGTACCTCAAACCATAATCCAGCAACTGATTCTTCATCCACAGAATCTGTGCACAACAGCTACCAGCAGCTATATACTCTGCTTCTGCAGTGGATGTGGAAATTGACTTCTGTTTCTTGCTATACCAAGAAACCAATCTGTCACCTAAGAATTGACAGCTTCCACTTGTACTTTTTCTGTCTATCTTACAGCCTGCAAAATCTGCATCAGAGTAACCAATTAGCTTAAACTCTGATTCTCTAGGATACCACAAACCCAAGGTTATGGTTCCTTTGAGATATTTGAAAATCCTTTTTACAGCTGTTAGATGAGGCTCTCTGGGATCTGCTTGAAATCTTGCACAAAGACATGTTGCATACATGATATCAGGTCTACTTGCAGTGAGATACAGTAAAGACCCAATCATGCCTCTGTAGGTTGTCATATCCACTGTAGCACCTGTGTCTTTGTCTAGCTTTGTTGCAGTAGCCATGGGAGTTGGAGCAGATGAACTATCAAGCATACCAAATTTCTTTAGAAGATTTCTGGTATACTTTGCTTGATTGATAAAAATCCCATCATCTGTTTGCTTGACCTGTAAGCCTAGAAAATAACTAAGCTCTCCCATCATGCTCATTTGGTACCTGGACTGCATAAGCTTTGCAAACTTCTTACAAAGTTTGTCATTAGTAGATCCAAAAATAATATCATCTACATAAATTTGAACTAAAAGCAAATTATCACCAGAATTAAAATAAAACAAAGTTTTATCAATTGTACCTCTTGTGAACCCACTTTCTAAAAGAAATTGAGCAAGAGTTTCATACCATGCTCTTGGTGCTTGCTTTAGTCCATATAATGCCTTGTCAAGCCTGTAGACATAATCTGGATGCTTGGAATCTACAAATCCTGGTGGTTGTTCAACAAACACTTCTTCTTCAAGCTTTCCATTGAGAAAAGCACTTTTCACATCCATCTGAAAGACTTTAAACTTTTTGTGTGCAGCATAGGCCAGAAACATTCTTATGGCCTCCAATCTTGCAACTGGAGCAAAGGTTTCATCATAGTCAATTCCTTCCTGTTGTGAATAACCTTTAGCCACAAGTCTAGCCTTGTTTCTTGTAATCACACCTTCACTGTCAGTCTTGTTTCTGAAAACCCACTTTGTACCTACAATTGATCTATTCTTTGGTCTAGGTACAAGTGTCCAGACTTCATTTCTTTCAAATTCATTTAACTCTTCTTGCATTGCTGTTATCCAGTAAGCATCTTTAAGAGCTTCTTCCACTTTCTTTGGTTCTGTTTGAGACAAGAAAGCATGATACAGGCATTCATTTGTAGTAGCACTTCTAGTTCTTACACTAGCATCAGGATCTCCAATTATAAGATCAGGTGTATGTGCCCGTGTCCACTTTCTTGCTGTTGGTAAGTGGCTTCTTGTATCAGTATTGAATCCTCCCCCTTGATCCATGCTCTCCTGATTCATATGTTGACTTTCTGCAGCATCTAAGGCTTCCCCTGAATTGGATGGCTCAGAGTTTGAACTGTCAGTGTTTGAATCAGTTTCCTCAACTGACTCACTTGATGTGTCTTGTTGAGCTTCTTCACGCTCCCCCTCAACTGGTTCTCTATTTTGTTCAATTTGAGAATTTCCAGTTTCTCCAGTATTTACCAGTAGAGGTTCAGAGTATGCTTCGTCAGAGTTTGTCAGAACCGCTTTATCAGAGTTTGCATCATCAGAGAATAAATCTTCATTTTCAAAGCGCAGTTGATCATATTTATCTAGGTCATCAAGTCCAGTTATTTTCTTGTCATCAAATGACACATGTATAGACTCCATGATCACCTTTGTTCTCAGATTGTATACTCTGAACGCTTTTGTTGACAATGGATAGCCAACAAAAATTCCTTCATCAGCTTTTAACTCGAACTTGGTCAACTGTTCAGGATGAGTCTTCAACACAAAGCATTTGCATCCAAATATATGAAAATATTTCAAATTTGGCTTCTTATTTTTCACCATCTCATATGGTGTTTTCCCATGCTTGTTGATCAGTGTAGCATTCTGAGTAAAACAAGCAGTTTGAACAGCTTCTGCCCAGAAATAGGTTGGTAACTTTGCTTCATCAAGCATTGTTCTGGCTGCTTCAATTAAAGTTCTGTTCTTTCTTTCAACTACACCATTTTGCTGTGGAGTTCCAGGTGCAGAAAATTCTTGTTTCACTCCTCTTTCCTTGCAGAAAGCTTCCATGATTGAGTTTCTGAATTCAGTTCCATTATCACTCCTTATTATTTTGACTTTGTACTGTGATCCTTTGTCCAGTAGATTTACATGATCCATCAGAGTTTGAGCAGTTTCATCCTTCTTTGATAAGAAATACACCCATGTATATCTAGTATATTCATCAACAATTACTAGAGCATATTTCTTTCTGCCCATAGACATCACATTCACTGGTCCAAAGAGATCAACATGTAGAAGATGATAAGGTTCCACTACTGAAGATTCAGATTTGCTCTTGAAAGATGACTTCCTTTGCTTAGCCTTTTGACAAGAATCACATAGGCCATCTAGACTGAGTATTGATTTTGGAAGTCCCCTTACAAGATCCTTTCTTATTAGCTCATTGATGTTGTTCAAATTGAGATGAGAGAGCTTCTTATGCCAATTCCAACTCTCTTCATTTGACATTCTTGCAGTCAGACACACTGTTTTTCCATCAGAGTTTGTTACCAAACTTGCTTCATAAATGTTGTTGCGCCTGTGTCCGACTAGAACTACTTTTCCAGTAGATTTACTGATAACTTCACAGTGTTCAGTATGAAAATCTACATGGTTTCCTCTGTCACAGATTTGACTCACAGATAGCAGATTATGCTTGAGTCCTGAGACTAGAGCTACATTTGTGATGATGACACTTCCAAGATTGATATTGCCATATCCCATAGTACGTCCTATGTTGTGCTCTTTTTGGCATCTTTTGATATGAGGGTGAAATATTTGCTATTAATTAGCAGAGTTTAGACTTTTCATCAGTTAATACAATTAATTTATGAGAGAAAGTGCAAACAGCTAATACAGACTCAGTGTATAGGATTAATAAACTAAGAGATGCTATAAATATAGAGACAGTGTCATGCTGTGTTAACTTACTGCACATATTTGAGATCAGAATCTATACAACTCTTAAGGATTCATAATTACTTACTGAGAATTATGCTTCATACAAATTTCTTCATTGGTCCATATGTTTCAGACAAAATTACAATCAGAGTATAGCATTAGACTGTAACTATCAGAGTATGACCAACACTTTATGACTAACAGAGTTTAGCATCAGAGTTTACTTTCAGAGTTTATGACACTGGTACTCATAACAGTTAATACATGCAAGGAATCATGAGCATAAAAATCAAACATGTATAGTTTTTGAGTCTAACCTGTATCTCTAGTCAAAACCAGAGATCATTCCAAGTTCATTTACCAATCTTGTAAAAGTAGCTTCACTCAAAGGTTTGGTGAAGATATCTGCAAGTTGTTGGTCTGTAGACACAAAATGAAGCTCAATGTTCCCTTCTTCCACATGTTCCCTGATAAAATGATACCTTATGCTGATGTGCTTGGTCATGGAGTGTTGTACTGGATTACCTGTCATAGCAATGGCACTTTGGTTATCACAGTAAATAGGTATTTTAGAGTACCTCAAACCATAATCCAGCAACTGATTCTTCATCCACAGAATCTGTGCACAACAGCTACCAGCAGCTATATACTCTGCTTCTGCAGTGGATGTGGAAATTGACTTCTGTTTCTTGCTATACCAAGAAACCAATCTGTCACCTAAGAATTGACAGCTTCCACTTGTACTTTTTCTGTCTATCTTACAGCCTGCAAAATCTGCATCAGAGTAACCAATTAGCTTAAACTCTGATTCTCTAGGATACCACAAACCCAAGGTTATGGTTCCTTTGAGATATTTGAAAATCCTTTTTACAGCTGTTAGATGAGGCTCTCTGGGATCTGCTTGAAATCTTGCACAAAGACATGTTGCATACATGATATCAGGTCTACTTGCAGTGAGATACAGTAAAGACCCAATCATGCCTCTGTAGGTTGTCATATCCACTGTAGCACCTGTGTCTTTGTCTAGCTTTGTTGCAGTAGCCATGGGAGTTGGAGCAGATGAACTATCAAGCATACCAAATTTCTTTAGAAGATTTATGGTATACTTTGCTTGATTGATAAAAATCCCATCATCTGTTTGCTTGACCTGTAAGCCTAGAAAATAACTAAGCTCTCCCATCATGCTCATTTGGTACCTGGACTGCATAAGCTTTGCAAACTTCTTACAAAGTTTGTCATTAGTAGATCCAAAAATAATATCATCTACATAAATTTGAACTAAAAGCAAATTATCACCAGAATTAAAATAAAACAAAGTTTTATCAATTGTACCTCTTGTGAACCCACTTTCTAAAAGAAATTGAGCAAGAGTTTCATACCATGCTCTTGGTGCTTGCTTTAGTCCATATAATGCCTTGTCAAGCCTGTAGACATAATCTGGATGCTTGGAATCTACAAATCCTGGTGGTTGTTCAACAAACACTTCTTCTTCAAGCTTCCCATTGAGAAAAGCACTTTTCACATCCATCTGAAAGACTTTAAACTTTTTGTGTGCAGCATAGGCCAGAAACATTCTTATGGCCTCCAATCTTGCAACTGGAGCAAAGGTTTCATCATAGTCAATTCCTTCCTGTTGTGAATAACCTTTAGCCACAAGTCTAGCCTTGTTTCTTGTAATCACACCTTCACTGTCAGTCTCGTTTCTGAAAACCCACTTTGTACCTACAATTGATCTATTCTTTGGTCTAGGTACAAGTGTCCAGACTTCATTTCTTTCAAATTCATTTAACTCTTCTTGCATTGCTGTTATCCAGTTAGCATCTTGAAGAGCTTCTTCCACTTTCTTTTGTTCTGTTTGAGACAAGAAAGCATGATACAGGCATTCATTTGTAGTAGCACTTCTAGTTCTTACACTAGCATCAGGATCTCCAATTATAAGATCAGGTGTATGTGCCTGTGTCCACTTTCTTGCTGTTGGTAAGTTGCTTCTTGTATAAGTATTGAATCCTCCCCCTTGATCCATGCTCTCCTGATTCATATGTTGACTTTCTGCAGCATCTAAGGCTTCCCCTGAATTGGATGGCTCAGAGTTTGAACTGTCAGTGTTTGAATCAGTTTCCTCAACTGACTCACTTGCTGTGTCTTGTTGAGCTTCTTCACGCTCCCCCTCAACTGGTTCTCTATTTTGTTCAATTTGAGAATTTCCAGTTTCTCCAGTATTTACCAGTAGAGGTTCAGAGTATGCTTCGTCAGAGTTTGTCAGAACCGCTTTATCAGAGTTTGCATCATCAGAGAATAAATCTTCATTTTCAAAGTGCAGTTGATCATATTTATCTAGGTCATCAAGTCCAGTTATTTTCTTGTCATCAAATGACACATGTATAGACTCCATGATCACCTTTGTTCTCAGATTGTATACTCTGAACGCTTTTGTTGACAATGGATAGCCAACAAAAATTCCTTCATCAGCTTTTAACTCGAACTTGGTCAACTGTTCAGGATGAGTCTTCAACACAAAGCATTTGCATCCAAATATATGAAAATATTTCAAATTTGGCTTCTTATTTTTCACCATCTCATATGGTGTTTTCCCATGCTTGTTGATCAGTGTAGCATTCTGAGTAAAACAAGCAGTTTGAACAGCTTCTGCCCAGAAATAGGTTGGTAACTTTGCTTCATCAAGCATTGTTCTGGCTGCTTCAATTAAAGTTCTGTTCTTTCTTTCAACTACACCATTTTGCTGTGGAGTTCCAGGTGCAGAAAATTCTTGTTTCACTCCTCTTTCCTTGCAGAAAGCTTCCATGATTGAGTTTCTGAATTCAGTTCCATTATCACTCCTTATTATTTTGACTTTGTACTGTGATCCTTTGTCCAGTAGATTTACATGATCCATCAGAGTTTGAGCAGTTTCATCCTTCTTTGATAAGAAATACACCCATGTATATCTAGTATATTCATCAACAATTACTAGAGCATATTTCTTTCTGCCCATAGACATCACATTCACTGGTCCAAAGAGATCAACATGTAGAAGATGATAAGGTTCCACTACTGAAGATTCAGATTTGCTCTTGAAAGATGACTTCCTTTGCTTAGCCTTTTGACAAGAATCACATAGGCCATCTAGACTGAGTATTGATTTTGGAAGTCCCCTTACAAGATCCTTTCTTATTAGCTCATTGATGTTGTTCAAATTGAGATGAGAGAGCTTCTTATGCCAATTCCAACTCTCTTCATTTGACATTCTTGCAGTCAGACACACTTTTTTTCCATCAGAGTTTGTTACCAAACTTGCTTCATAAATGTTGTTGCGCCTGTGTCCGACTAGAACAACTTTTCCAGTAGATTTACTGATAACTTCACAGTGTTCAGTATGAAAATCTACATGGTTTCCTCTGTCACAGATTTGACTCACAGATAGCAGATTATGCTTGAGTCCTGAGACTAGAGCTACATTTGTGATGATGACACTTCCAAGATTGATATTGCCATATCCCATAGTACGTCCTATGTTGCCATCTCCATAGGAAACCTTTGGGCCAGCCTTCTCCTCAAAATCTGATAGTAGGGCTTTATTTCCAGTCATGTGTCCTGAGCATCCACTGTCCAAGATAAGGGTGCTCTCTTTTATGCCCTGTAATCACAACCAATTACAAAGAGTTAGTTTTAAGGATCCAGACTTGCTTGGATCCTTTGCCTTTCTTAACATTGTTAGCTTTTACAGCGGAATCACTATCAACAGAGTTTAAACTAACATTGTCAGACTTTACACTTGCAGAGTTTGCTCTAACCCACTTCAGATTGGGTTTTAGCTCATAGTAGTTGTGATAAATAGCATGATAACTCTTACAAGTATAAATAGAATGCCAAGTGCTCCCACAGTGTGTGCATAAAGTCTGTGGTTTAACCCTTACATAATCATTCTTAACTCCTGATGTAGAAGGTAAAGAATTAATATCTTTGTTCTTATTGCAAAATCTAGCAAGATGGTTAGAACTACCACAATTATAACATGTTTTCCTTGGAGCAGCAGCAGTAGGCAAATAATCATTTCTTTTATTTATGCCTATCTTTCCATTCCTATTTTTCTTGGACCCTTTTGGTTTCATGGCAGACTTTACCTCTTTGAGCTTATGATTGAACTGTTTTCCTGTCATCAAGCCAACATTAACCTGTTTTTCACAAGTTTTTACTGGCTTTCTAACAGCTTCTGTTTCCATAAGATTTTCTGTTATAATATTTTCCTGTCTTTCACAGGTTTCATCTGATTCCATATCAGCTTCTCTTACTACAACAGATTTTAACTTAGTGGACTCTGGAACAAATTTCACAGGTTTAAGTTGTGGTTTAACCTTAACCTTGTCTTTAAACCTAAGTTCATCATTTTCACAATAGCCTAAACCTACAGAATCTGTCTGAAACACTTGATGAGTGTCTCTTCCAGAGTTTGTCCAAGTCTTGATTATTTTTCTTTCTTTTTCTAGATCAGATTCTAGCTGCTTATATCTCTTAGTCAACTCCTGTTCAATATAAACAGCATCATCTCTTTCTTTTTGAATCTGCTTCATATTTTCAAGTTCTCCTTCAAGAAACTTGTTTCTATCTTTAAGGCTAAGATTCTCAGATTTAATTCTCTCATTCTCTAAAGTCTGATCCCTATAACTAACATGAACGCTTTTAAGATATACTCTTAACTCAGATATATTATCAGTATCATAAGCATAAGTAGTTAGGGGTACCTTATTTTCAGATGATTCAATCTCATCTTTGACAGTTGCCATAAGAGCATAGTTTACTCCATCATCAGAGTCTGAAGTATCTGCCCAGTCTTTGCCTTTAGAGATGAGTGCTTTTTCAGATTTTCCTTTCTTGCACTCTGGGGCATAGTGACCCATCTCCTTACACTTGTAGCACTGGATTTCAGATTTATCCTTCTTGCTAGACTTGGTCTCCCTTCCATCAGACTTTCTAAAACTTTTCTTTTCAGAGTTTGAATCTTTCCTTGAGAATCTCTTTGCTTTCTTGAAGTTCTTGAATCCCATCTTCTTGAAAGTCTTCACCATCAATGCAGTCATTTGCATCATCTGTTCTTCATCATCCTCAGAGTCAGAAGCTTCATCAGAGTTTGAGTCATCATCAGAGTTTGATGACTCACTTTCAGATTTAATGACTAAAGCCTTTCCCTTGGCTTTCTTCCTTGATGATTCCTTCTTGATGAGCTTCTCCTCAACTTTGAGAGCAACAGATTTTGTCTTCTTGCTGGATCTCCTGTTTCTTTGTTCTATCTCAAGTTCATGAGTCTTTAACAATCCATAGATCTCATCAAGATCTGTATCTGCAAGATCATAATTATCTCTGATTGTTGTCGCCTTTAAATCCCATTTTTCAGGTAGGGATAAGAGAAATTTGAGATTTGACTCTTCAAGCTCATATTCTTTATCAACCAGAGACAGATCATTCAATAGTTTGCAAAATCTGTCATAAGTCTCAGTCAAGGTTTCATTAGGTCTTGAATCAAAGTGCTCATACTCCTGTGTGAGTATTGTTTTCCTGTTTTTCTTTATAGCAGTGGTTCCTTGACACCTGACTTCCAAAGCATCCCAGATTTCTTTTGCAGTTTTGCAACCAATTACTCTGTTAGACATAACATTATCTAAAGCACTGTGGAGAAGATGTCTAACCTTTGCATCTTTTGCAATTGATGAGATGTCCTCAGGAGTCATATCTTTCTTTTCCTTTGGAACAGTTTTTTGTTCTTGACCATCAACAACAGGAGACAATTTAGTCGGCATATGAGGACCATCATTGATTCTGTCAAGATATTCTGGATCTGTAGCCTCCAGAAACATAGTCATCTTCACCTTCCAAATTGGATACTCCACTGGCCTGAGAATTGGAACCCTGATTGTTTCATATCGACTCACAGAATTAGGTTTAACCTGTTCAACCTTGGGAGGAGCTTGATTTTCTTCAGACATGATTATTACTGTGTTTGAATCGAAAAACTGTATATATTAAACAGCCTTGGCTCTGATACCAATTGTTAGGTCGAATACACAATATATAATCAAGTATGTATGAGAATAACAATCAAGAACTCAAGTTTGTAAATCAACAAACTGAATTATATTAAATAATTCTCTCTTAGTGATGTTAATGAATCACAAAGAGCTACTAGGTTACAAGAATAATGTTTTCAATTATCGCATCCCTTCTAGGGATAACCTATCTGTGTTTATATAGTACACAGCTACATACAATCCATCTCTAATTGATATTCCTATAAGTTAGCTATACAATTCATATCAATCAAGGATTGCTTCTTATCTTCTATTCCGTTTCCTTAGCTGTATCAATATATTCTGCTTCTTTTCATCTTCAGAATATATTGCTTCTAGAATATTCAATTCAGCACCGACAGCTAATTCAACTATCACCACGTCAGACTTTAACAAACTCTGACTGGCTTCAACGTAAACTCTGATGATCACCTGTTGCTTAAACACTGATGAACAAACGTCAGCAATTATATCTAACAATTATGTCTATCTTCGTTCACGAAGACCTCTCGATGTGAAAATTAAGATGTTTGACCTCAAAATCAGGTCATGTATCTGTAAGCCACGTTTGACATTGTTGAAACCTCAAATGAGGTCTAAGGAGTTAGAACTCAAGTTAGTTCTTGTATCTGTAAGCCACGTTTGGCGTTGTTGAAACCTCAAATGAGGTCTAAGGTGTTAGAACTCAAGTTAGTTCTTGTATCTGTAAGCCACGTTTGGCGTTGTTGAAACCTCAAATGAGGTCTAAGGTGTTAGAACTCAAGTTAGTTTTTGTATCTGTAAGCCACGTTTGGCGTTGTTGGAACCAACCGAGGTCGAAGAAACTCTAGACTGAAGTCGAAAGGCTGAGGTCGAAAACACATGGAAAATTGAAGTCGATTCGTTCGACCTAAGACCAATTTAAGGTCGAAACCGAGGTCGAAGAAACCCTAGACTGAAGTCGAAAGGCTGAGGTCGAAAACACATAGAAAATTGAGGTCGAATTGTTCGACCTAGGACCAAATTGAGGTCGAAAATTGAGGTCTAAAATACCTCAAATTGAGGTCTAAAATACCTCAAAAATGAGATCGAAAATACCTCAAAATGAGGTCTAAAATACCTCAAAAATGAGGTCGAAAATACCTCAAAATGAGGTCTAAAATACCTCAAAATGAGGTCGAAGAATCCCTAGACTGAGGTCGAAAGTATATGTGAAACTGAGGTCGTTTTGTTCGACCTAGGACGAAATTGAGGTCGAAAATCGAGGTCGACAATACCTCAAAAATTTGAGGTCGAAAATACCTCAAAATGAGGTCGGAAGTACCTCAAAATGAGGTCGGAAGTACCCTTAAAAAAAATCGGGTAAAATAAATATTATAATTCAATAATAATATTTGAAAAAATAAATAAATTTGGAATCGACCTCAATGAGGTCGAAAACGAGGGGCCTCAAATGAGGTCGATGCCTTCGACCTGAACACCAAAATGGGACTAAACTGCCAAAGTGCAGTTTAGTACCCCAAGTTCTGAATAGTTCAGAAACTCTTCCCTGAAGTTTAAAAATTTACGGATTCTCCACTGAACTTTATAAACTAACAAATTTTCCACCGAAGTTTCAAATCTGACAGATTCACCCCTGAGCTTTGGAAAATTACGAATTAGACCCTAAAAAATTATGAAAAGGTGTCTATAATTATAAAAATTCCTTAAATATTAGGAATAATTATTAAAAATACCTGTGGGTACATGCAAATTCCTTAAATATTAGGAATAATTATTAAAAATACCCGTGGGTACATAAAAATTCCTTAAATATTAGGAATAATTATTAAAAATACCCGTGGGTACATAAAAATTCCTTAAATATTAGGAATAATTATTAAAAATACCTGTGGTACATAAAAATTCCTTAAATATTAGGAATAATTATTAAAAATACCCGTGGGTACATAAAAATTCCTTAAATATTAGGAGTAATTATTAAAAATACCTGTGGGTACATAAAAATTCCTTAAATATTAGGAATAATTATTAAAAATACCCGTGGGTACATGAAAATTCCTAAAATATTAGGAATAATTATTAAAAATACGCGTGGGTACATGAAAATTCCTTAAATATTAGGAATAATTATTAAAAATACCCGTGTGTTAGGTCCAAAGTATCGTAGAAGGGGGGGTTGAATACGATACTCATAAATAATTCAATTTCGTTCGCGGATTAATCTTTCAGTTCTATAACGAAATCAAACACACCAACCAAATCAAGTTTCGGGGAATATATCTTTTTATAAATATAAACCTCGAGGGGTGCTACAATTTCTAATCTGTAGATTAGCTTCAATGAGTTTAAGGTTACACAAATACAAAACAATGATCAAATTCTGAGCACTATTAATTCTCTGATAATTTCTCCGGCTCAGTTCTCTCTCTCAGTAATGTTTCTGTGTTGAATGCCTTAACTGAAGAAGACACACACTTCTCTCAGTATTAATTGTAGACTTCTTTTGAAAAACCATCGAACCAAACTTGAAGAATCAATCCTGGCCGTTGGATCTTCATCAACCATATAAGACAAACCAAACTTTTCACCTGCTCCAATTTGAAAACCATCGAATGGAATTACTTTATTTACCATTCGATAGTTTTTTAAAACAAAACTATCGAATACCAAATAAAGTAAAAGTGGTTTTCAAACAATTACTTTTAAACTCATTCGATAGTTTTCAAAAATGAAAAACTATCGAATTCATTTTCTTTACTTTTGTCCTTTAGTAATTACTCCTGGGTGTTTTAGTTTTAGACTGTATCAATTTCTTCCGAGACAATAAAACAACTTGATCTTCTTGGTGCCGTCACCTAGTGCAACTGGTCTGGTTCACAGATGAATAACACTTGATCAATTCTTCTTTTATGTCTTCAATTCAGTGTTGCTGATAAGTCATTTGTCGTTCTGGTTGCTTCGATTAAATCACTGGAATCCCGTGGTACTTAACCCTAAATCATTCACATACTTCTGTCATCTTGAAAGTCTTGTTTCTTTTATTGTCACTGAGGCTTGAACATATTCATGAACTTCTTTCCGTGACCTGTTTACGGACTTCAAGAATACATAACGTATTTTGATTTTTTGAGTTTACCTTTTCTTCTTTGATTCTGGATTCCTGTGCTTCTGTTAATATTATTGCATGTCTTGTCCTTTGTTGAGTTGTAGTTATCTCTTTTACATCTTATGTTACATTATGCTTTACAATCTCCCCCTATTTGATTGGATAGAGTTCGACAAGCAAATACTTCGAGGATAACTCAACTAACTAAGGAAACATGAAACTAATTAAAGTAAGACAGCGTAATAATATTAAATGCATTCTGGATCAGATATATACACATTTCCAGATTTCATAAATCAAAAAACAATTAAACTTTATACAATGAAGTTGTTCCTCTAGTCTGAGCTGATAGTTCTTTTGTTCTTTGCTTCAATCTTCTGTCCAATTCGATCTCACCTTCTTCAATCATTGGATCAGAGTTAGCAGCTTGATAATCAATCACTGATAGATAGTGCAGTGGTTCTCCAGGTTTAAGGATTGCTCCTTGGATGTGTCTTCCAATATATTCAACCTCTTGACCCACTCCAGCCCATAACCATGCAATGTTAACATCTTTCTTGTTTAGCTTTGGCATGTTTTGCAGTCTGGTATGCACTTCCAATCCTCTTTCCACTCTTTTCCTATAGTAAGGAACATTCTCCATTAGAAATCTTTTAAGAGTGTCTACTGCTTTGTCCTTCTCCGTTGATGAGAATCCAGTGGATCTAAGATACTTCTCAACTGAGATTAGATAGTTGCTTGGGTAGTCTCTCAGTTTGTCCTCAGCCAAATAGCAGATTCTGAACAAGTCATTCGTCATGAATCTAACCATTGGGGGATCTTCAGTAATCTCTGGACCGACTTTCATCACGATCTCCTTAACATGCTCACGGAGCAGTTCATTTAGCCTTGTAGTTCTTTGGATCTTGATGAGTATAGCTTGCAATTCTGTATATGTCCTCTGTTCTAAAAACTTAGTGGAAATCACAAATGTACCTTTCTCCAGAAAACTGATTAATAAGCTCCAGGCACCAACCCCAGCATTCAGACAGATTATAGAGCTTCTCAGTGCTTTAAAGTAAGTCTGATCTTCAAGATTAGCACTTCTGATGTCCTGAATAATAACTTCCACCTCAGCATTGTCGTTGACTTCTAATCCTTCTTCAACTCCGCAAAAGGTTTTGTAAGCCATTTCCCATTCAGTACCATCTTTCTTTGCCAGATCTATCATCTTCTTCTTCCTCACTTCATTATACACTTTGAATCTCTTCAGTTTTTCACTCCTCAGAATTGCTTGCTGTTTCTCTTTCTCAGCCTGCCTGGCATCTACTGCAGCTCTCTGAGCTCTTACAGCTTCCAAGGCAGCTTCTTCCTCTGGTGATAGAGAATTCGCTTCTTCTTCCATAATATCCTCCCAGATAGGATGTTCAACGGGCTCTGGATAATATGGCTCATGCTCCTCTTGATTAGGTTGCTCATGCATGACCTCAAATTCCTCTTCACTCTCCTTCTCTTCTTCTACAAGTTCCTCTATCCAGTACTGTCTGATAGGAATAGCTTCAACTGTCTCCCAAACTCCCAATCCATCCTTAGGCTTCTCTCTCTCCCCTTCTCCAACTTTCTCCCCCTTAGTTGAGGAATCCTCGATAAAAGCATCCTCAGCATAAAAGGTAGTAGAAGGATCAGGTTGCTGATTTGAAGGACCAGGTTGGCTAGTTTGTTGGTTCTTCAGCATAGTCCAAATCGACTGTACTCCATCACTTTGATTGTCCATGAAATCTAGCAGATCCTTATTCATCTCTTGTATAGAAGCCAGCTTCAGGTCAATGTCATCCAATCTGGAGTTGGTAGTCTTCTCAATCTTGTCCAATCTCTGGTTCAGCTTAGACTCCACTCTAGAAAGGGTGTTCATTGCATCTTTTACCCTAGCTTGACCATCCCGGATAACCAGAACGTCTTCTTTCAAAACTTCTTGTCCTTGTTGCAAGGCATCCACTTCATTCATGAAACCATCTTTAAGTTCCTTTACGTCCGTCCTCAACTCGATCAGTTCGTCCATAGCTTCCTTCTTTAAGGAGTCCATTGCCTGCTTCGTACCTGTTATAGTGCCAGATGCACTGCCAATGACCCTGAATGTTCTTCTGGAATCAGCTGCAACCAAGTCAACCTTCTCTTGAATAGTCTTTAAAGAAGCATTGGCTTGACTAGAGGAGATCCCTTGGTCAAAGGAAGGTCGCAGTGGAACCTTGAATAGTGGATTTCCTTTTTTGTCTCGAACTGTCATCTCCTTGAGGGTAGATTGAACTTGTAGCTCTCTTTCTGTCGGTAACAGCAAATCATGAATATTAGGGAGGGTTAGGGTGTCACTCCTCACATTTGGCTCTGGGTGTACACTCAACGTTTCTGTCTGTGTTTGAATCATTTTTCCTTTCCCACTCAGGCCAGGTGTAAGTGTTTTTGTTTCACTCAAATCCTTAGTGCTGATTGTACCTGCAGAAGAAATCACCGTAGCCGTCCTTAAGGAGGTCACCGGTGGTGCAATGGGGCTTCGCAAGTCCCCGTCCTTGGTTAAACCAAGTTGCTGATCATCCTTAGATGATATATCCTTTGTAGGATCTAGAGTTTGAATCTCTAGGGGGTTAGAAACAGGCTCTTTTAACAGCAGAGATCCCGAATCTTCCCCTTGAGTCTGTAAAGACTTCACCTCAGTTGACTCCTCAATAGTAATTGATTCATTGTCAACGAGTTGCCGATCTGCACCTACGTCAGACCCTTTACCCGCAGGATCCGGATATGTTCCATCTGGGGAGGTAGACAATGACCCTTTAGATTGTGCATTTAGGTCAAAGCCTTCTCTCGACGTCTGTGAAGACCCTTGGTTCTTAGAACCTTCAACCAGTGAACCTGACCGTAATATGGTCGGAACACCAGTTGCTTCCGTCAATTCTTCCTTACCTGATTGAGCTAATGGTTCATATATTGCTTTCGTTAGCGTAGCCCAATCAGCATCAGAAAAATCAATAAAGGGCGCTTTGGAAGTTTGAAATAAAGTATCAACAGTTGCCTCGGTTTCTGTTCGTCTCCTTTTAGAGGAAGGCAGAGCTGCTGTTGAAGGGTGTATCTCCTTATTTGGTGCTGCTGAGGCACTATCTCCCTCTACACTCAAGGATGTCTGAATGTTGGGTATAGTAGGGGAAGGAGGTTCATTTATGTTTTCATTTGGCTCTTCCAAAGGCTCTTCGACCGTGGTTAGAGGTTGTGGGTTTGCAACCTCCTGGTCAGGAATGGCCACTGAGGGCTCTGGATCAACATCCATAGGTTGTGGTTCAGGAGCTAGTTCAGGTTCAGGAATGTTACCTTGATTTACCTGTTCCCCTGGGGGTAGAAGTGGTAGGGGCACCGTTCTTAGATATTCAGTGAGAACAGTGGGTACCCCTAAAAGATAGTTGTTCTTCCGTATCAGAGCGGTTATTGCATTGCTCTTCATCTTCATACAATCCTGGTTCTCCTCACCATCAAATGTCTCCCGTTCATCATCTGTTAAGACATCATTGAGAATTAGCTGTAGGAACCTAGGATAGAAACAGAGCACATCATCTATGCCTGTTCTTTCATCCAGTGGTCCCATGCATATGATTACTTGATCAATCAGTAACCGTCCAATGTTAATATGCCTATTGTTGGCAATGGCAAACCCTATCTTTTGAAGGAATAAGGGAATACCATGCAGATTTGTTAGCTTGGCAGTAAAAACATGGATTAGGGTATGAAAGAAAAAGTTCCATGCTTTTGGCAGGTAATGCTTAAGGAACTCTCCCACAAAGAAGTTAGGTTGTTGACTTCTAATGAGAGTGAAGAAAGCATGTATCTCCTCAGTTGTGGGATCAGGAACAAGGTTTTCTGTAGGAAAATGTAAGATTCGATTAAAATCATGTTCCGTCACCCTTATTGTTCTGCCCCCTGGCACAACAAAACTGAAGGACCTTACGTTATTCTCACTTGTATCCGTGGCGGTTGTGTACAACGCAGTCAATTGATCGATACAAAGGACCATGGGAGTACTCACAGCATATGCCACTAATGAACGTGTGTTCAAAAACTCTGCCCATGCACAAAACTGTAAGTTCGTTATGGATTGCAAGTTTTGAAACGAGACATGATTAGTTTTGGTTACGATAAATTCTCCAGCCATTGTAAATTTCCAGAAAATTTAAATAAACCAAAACTATTTTTCCTTTAAATTTAATTAATTATTACTAATTAATCAAACCCTTAACAAAATTACCCCTTTTTCTTGAAAACACAACTTCGAGAACTGTCAAGATTTAGAACCCTAATTGTACAACCAACTAACCAACAAAATCAAAAGAACTCAATTGTTTAAGCAATTAAATTCCAAGAAGTGTTCTGTTAAAAAAATTTCTTTGAAGTTCACAATTTGGGTTCGATGGATTCTCCTTCACTTTCTTTCAAAACTCAAAGACAATCAAGTATTCACTGTTAAAAGAGAATCAACAGTCAAGAACAGTAATCTTTTTAAGTTTTACTCGGTTAAAACTGAAGAAACTATCGAGATGTGTTCTTGAAACTGTATCAAATATGTAAGTATATATAACCGGCCACTTGCAATTTCTCAGATCAGTAAAAATGAGAAATAAAAAGACAAGGCACGATTTTTATACCTTTTAAAACTTATAGGGGTAAACTTGTCAATCCTGGTTCGATAGTTTTTAATTGAACTATCGATAGTTTTCTGTGAGGGCAAAAGAGTCAACTGCACCTCGATAGTTTTTGCCAAAAACTATCGAAGAGTTTAAAATTTTGAATTTGAAACGCTTTTCAGAAAAATATCGAAGTCTCTATCCTTTTTTTTTTAAACCAAAACTATCGAACTATTTTATAAAAAACTATCTAGAATTAAAATAAATGAAAAATTAATTCTCTCCGATAGATTTTTTTTGTTTCTATTTCAAAAACCATCGAGAATTAGATGTTTACCAATTAAATTCACTTCGATGCATTTTTGACTTAATCTCAAAAACTATCGAGAAATGTTTTCGATAGTTTTTCTTTTTCCTTTTCAAAAACCATCGAAATTAACTTTCGATAGATTTGTCAATGTACTTGAAAAATTATCGAATTTCCTAAATTCGATATTTTTGCTTCTGTCTTCATTTTAAAACCTGTTCTTGTTTTTAAAATTTAGACTTTTTATTTCCTGTCTAGTTTTAATTCTAATAAATCTTTTCAAATTTACCAAAATCAATTCTTAACAGAAAATTCACAATTTTCTTAGAATAAAATCAATTAAATATCATTGAGTGATATTAACCAATTAAAATCTAATCAATTATGCTGCATTAATTTACAATGTTAAAAACAAAGCAAATTAATTCAAATTAAATAAATGCTTGAATATTTAGAACAAATATTAGCACTTAAATAATTTTTAGAATTAATAACCAATTAAATGCTAGAATATATATATTCCATAATTATGACATAAAATTAGTATACTAATCCTAACTACGAGAATTGCTCCAGAAAATAAACTCACGAGTCCTAAGGATATAGAAATTCTTAAACTCATGTATTTACTAGGACTCTCTGCAGTTACTGACTTCTAATCAAAATCAATTAGAAAGATTTAACATCCCAAGTTCACCAACCAGCTTATTGAAAGTGGATTCATCAAGCGGTTTAGTAAAGATGTCTGCAATTTGATCCTCTGTGGGTACAAAATGTAACTCCACAGTTCCATTCATGACATGCTCTCGGATAAAATGATACCTGATGTCGATGTGCTTCGTCCTCGAGTGTTGCACTGGGTTGTTTGAGATTGCTATGGCACTTGTGTTGTCGCAAAATATTGGAATCTTTGTCAACAAAAGTCCATAGTCACGGAGTTGGTTTCTCATCCACAAGATCTGAGCACAACAGCTTCCAGCAGCAATGTATTCAGCCTCAGCTGTTGATGTGGAAACTGAATGTTGCTTCTTGCTATACCAAGAAACTAACCTTCTTCCAAGAAACTGACAGCTTCCTGAAGTACTCTTCCGATCAATCTTACAACCTGCAAAATCAGAGTCTGTGTATCCAATAAGATCAAATCTTGTATCTTTAGGGTACAAAATTCCAAGATTTGGGGTCCCCTTAAGATATCTAAATATTCGCTTAACAGCTATTAGATGAGATTCTTTAGGATCAGACTGAAACCTAGCACACAAGCATGTTGCAAACGTTATATCTGGTCTACTTGCAGTGAGATAAAGTAATGAGCCTATCATACCTCTGTAGCCTGTGATGTCAACCTTCTTACCAGTTTCATCCTTATCAAGCTTAGTGGCAGTTGGCATAGGAGTCTTTGCTGTAGATGAGTCTTCCATTTGATACTTCTTAAGAAGATCCTTGATGTACTTGGACTGACAAATGAATATACCATCTTGTCTTTGGTATACTTGCAGTCCAAGGAAGAATGACAATTCACCCATCATGCTCATTTCATAACGACTCTGCATTAACTTAGCAAATCTCTTGCATAGATCATCATTAGTAGAACCAAATATTATGTCATCAACATATACTTGCACCAATATCAAATCATTTTTATGCTTTTTGACAAAGAGAGTTTTGTCTACGACACCTCTTGTAAAATCATTTTCAAGTAAGAATTCACAGAGAGTGTCATACCATGTCATTGGAGCTTGTTTGAGTCTGTAGAGAGCTTTGAATAGAAAGTACACAAAGTCTGCTAGTTTTGAATCCTCAAAACCTGGAGGTTGTTCCACATACACTTCTTCTTCTAACTCCCCGTTCAGAAAAGCACTCTTCACATCCATTTGATATACCTTGTAATTGGAATGTGCAGCAAATGCCAGAAACATTCTGATGGCCTCAAGCCTTGCTACTGGTGCATAGGTTTCATCATAATCTATACCCTCTTCTTGAGAGTAACCTTTAGCAACCAGTCTGGCTTTGTTTCTCATTACAATGCCATCTTCGTCCAACTTATTTCTGAATACCCATCTTGTTCCAATAACAGATTTTCCCTTAGGCTTGGGTACCAGCTTCCAAACTTTCTGCCTTTCAAATTGATTGAGTTCTTCTTGCATAGCAATTACCCAATCTGGATCATCTAGAGCATCTTCAACTTTCTTAGGTTCTGTTTCTGAAAGAAACCCAGAATAGTGACATTCATTTTGTGATGTTCTCCTAGTTCTCACTCCTGTGTCCGGATCACCAATGATCAAGTGAAATGGATGATCTCTATTCCATACCCTTTGTCTTGGCAGATGCGATCTTGATGATTCTCCTTGTTCTAGATGTTGTGGAGTGTGACTAGTTGATCCTTCTCCTGCTCCCCCTGAGTTCACTAGTAGAAAACAGGCATTTTACGTCGGTTAAATCGACCTTATACGTCGGTTAAATGGCGACGTATAGAGAGGCGACGTATAAAGTCACAGTCTTTTACGTCGGTTAAAAAGGCGACGTAATAGGTAGAATATACGTCGGTTAAAAAGGCGACGTAAAAGACCAAAATAACCGACGTATAAAAGTCTGAGTAACCGACGTATAAAACAAAAAGGCGACGTATAGAACAAAATATTTTTTTAAAAATTTTTTGGACAATATACGTCGGTTGTTTAGAAGAACCGACGTATATTGTCCAAAAAATTTTAAAAAAAATATTTTGTTCCTCTGTAATCTAATCATACCTAGAAACCTGTGCAATAATCAAAAAAACATACATTAACAAAATATTGTACAACCAAAAACTACAATAACCTTTGGGGAAAAAAAAAACTACAATAACCAAAATGTTTACAAATTCCCGATCTAATGGGTCAACCATGTCATGTAATTAAGATTGTACAAGTTACAGTGAGATTGAATGATAATTCAATGATGAAATTTAAAACTAAGTTGCTTGGAGACTGCTTGTTTTGTAGTAGAGACAAGCTGTTCCATCCGTTCTGAAAGGGCATAACAGGCTGCCTTGTATAATAAGAAGCAACCTGTAGGACATTAAGTTTTTTTTATTAAGCTCATCAGCAAGACAAAAATAAAATGCATATATCGTAACATATACCTGTCCCCTAATATAATCAGACATTTGCGACTCAAATGCTTCAGCAACATTAATCAATCTACACTGTCCAAACAGGGTGTTCAACCAGTTTCATACATCCGCATACCATTGTAAAGGCTCATCACAATTTTCAGATTCTTACAGAACAAGAAGATAATAAAAGCTTCAAACCCAACAAAAATGCCAGAATTTCAAAATCAGGTAAAAATCATTAACAAGACTAGAAATCGGTTACTCACTGTACCCCGCTGATCACTGTTCTCCAAATTACAAGAATATTATATTATGGACTTTATTACCTCTTTATTACCTCTTCTATCCAAATTTATTACCTCTTTTTTCACAGGTTCCTCCTTTTCGGACAAGGTCAACTCAATATGGCAGGGTGAAGACATGTATGCTGCAAAAATATTGAAAGTAGAAAATTACTACCAATGCCATACATGACTTGTGACATCAATACATTAACAAATTGAAAAACATACGGTTTATCCTTCCATGAGCACGGTATGTTCGGCGCCTCTGTTTCTGAGCCTGGTTCACCTGAATGTGGGATATGTAAAGCGAATCGATATCCAAACCTTTCACCTGACCCAAAAATCAACAAAAAAACTAAGAAAACATAGCAGCAAATGTTACCAAAGAACTAGTACCTTTAAACCTAAAAGAATAGAGCATACCTCGGCATTGCTTTCAGCATTCTTAAGTAAATCAAGTATAAACTTTGCAGACTTAGCAGGCCAGCGTCCCTGTCCATTTGAATGCCTATTCTTTGCCTGAGCAGTTCGACCAACACCACGACAAAACCGAGTAAAGGGAATGGCCTGCTTGTGAATCAGAACATCCTCCAAATACCTTTTCGCCTTGATTAGTGGCAACTTCCTGATGGCATGTGCTGTCTCCCTTGTGTTCTACACAGTGAATATGATGCAAACATGATTCTTTTGTCCAAAAAACTACTATACACTAACCTTTATATGCAAATGAATAGATCAAAAAATATATCACGAATTCAAGAAAAACATATCATAATAATCACGATGCTCCTAAACATAACAATAACCAAGATGTGATGATGTCAACATTGCTCATTAACATTTAAATAACACTATTTGTAGATGACCATGTCATACAATACATGCACAATTGGTGGTTCACAATCCGTGTCTTATGTGATAAATCAATAATAATGATACAAGCATGAGGTAGTAACAAATTACAGAATTACTTGTATTAAAATTAAATCATAATGTCTAAGTCTAACCTACAAAACCAACTAGCAATTACAATGTGAAACATTTTAATTGTTCCGACAAAACAAATGTTGAATCATTTACTGAACCTTCAGCCACTAAATATAACAGAGGTTCACCCAAGAACAATTCACGAGTCACTTTTCCTGAATTTAACGGGTGCTCTACTCACAATGGTAATAGGGCACTGCTTTTTTCATCAGGTTTCACAAAATGTGCCCAACATAAAATTACTAAATACTAATCATTACATGCTAAAAAATAGATCAAGAAATATATAAAGAATTAAAGAAACACATATCGTAATAATCACAAAATGCTCCCATACATAACAGTACTAAACAAGAGAGAGAAGGAGAGGGCGAGAAGGAGAGAGAGAGAAGGAGAGAGAGAAGGGGAGAGAGAGAGAGAGAGAGAGAGAGAGAGAGAGAGAGAGAGAGAGAGAGAGAGAGAGAGAGAGAGAGAGAGAGAGAGAGAGAGAGAGAGAGAGAGAGAGAGTGAGAGGGAGAGAGTGAGAGGGAGAGGGAGAGGGAGAGGGAGAGGGAGAGAGAGAGAGAGGGGGGGCAGATCAACTTACTCTTCATTCAATAGCTTCTCTATTATCGATTCCCAATCACCCACGCCTTCCTGTAAATCACGATTTAGAACCAAAATCAGTTAGTATACAGATATACATATACAGTGAGATCTAAATTGATAGGATTGAGAATTTACCTAAACGAAATTGAAGTTAGAAATTGAATGTGTGTGATTGAGAGAATATGAAACCCTAAGCGAGAGAGAGAGACTGAGACTGAGAGCGGGTTGAATTTGGGGATAGTGGAGAGCATTGGGGAAATAAAAGAGTGAAGTACGTTTGGGTTCAAATATTTTACACGTCTGTTGATAAAAAGAGACAATTTTATACGTCGGAGTTTAAGATGGCTGATGTAAAAAAAATCTATATACGTCGCCTTTTTGCTCAACCGACGTATATAATAGCATTATATACATCGCATTTTCCTCAACCGACGTATATAGTAGCATTATATACGTCACCTTTTCCTCAACCGACGTATAATGTCATTATATACGTCGTCTTTTACTCAACCGACGTATATAGTAGAATTATATACGTCGCCTTTTCCTCAACCGACGTATAAAACACTTATATACGTCGCCTTTAGGCGGAACCGACGTATATAAGTATTTTATACGTCGCCTTTGGATAGAACCGACGTATAATAGGCGACGTAAAAGATCATTTTTGTACTAGTGGTTGTTGACGGTTTGATCTGTTGATTCTGAAGACTGACTAGTGGATCCTGTAGAATGAGGATCTCCACTTTGGTCACCACTTTGTCCAGAATCATTATCATTATGATTATTATTAATAACTGTAACAACTTCAGGTACTTCTTCATTGTCAGAGAGATCTCCTGATAGATTTTCAAATACCAAGGATTCAGAGTTCTCTCCAGTTTGCAGGCCTGGTCTTTTGGTGTCGTCAAATGTTACATTAAAGCTTTCCAACACCTTCTTATCTTCAATCACATATACCCTGAAAGCCTTAGATTCCAGAGAATAGCCCAGAAAAATGCCTTCATCTGCTTTGGCATCAAACTTGCCAAGATGTTTACCATCTTTAAGTACAAAGCACTTTGCACCAAACACATGAAAGTACTTCAGTGTTGGTTTCTTGTTGGCCATTAACTCATACAGAGTCTTTTCATGATCTTTGTTGATCAGGGTTCGATTCTGAGTGTAGCAAGCTGTATTCACTACTTCAGCCCAAAAGTAAGTGGGAAGTTTTGATTCACTCAACATGGTCCTTGCTGCTTCAACCAAGGTCCTGTTCTTCCTTTCCACTACTCCATTCTGTTGAGGAGTTCTTGGTGCTGAAAACTGTCTTGATATTCCTTTCTCTGAGCAGAAATCATTAAGAACTGCATTCTTGAATTCAGTTCCATTGTCTGATCTGATTGTCCGCACAGGTAGCTTAGCTTCCACTTCTATCTTCTTGATGTGATCAATGATTAGTTGTGTTGCTTCATCCTTTGTTTGTATGAACAACACCCATGTGTACTTGGAGTAGTCATCCACCATCACCAATGCATATCTGTTTCTTGAAAGTGACATAACATTAACTGGACCAAATAAATCCATATGAATCAGCTGTAATGGTTCAGTAATGCTTGTCATTCCTTTGCTTCCATGTGATGCTTTCTTCGACTTCCCTTTTTCACATGCTTCACATAGTCCCTCCTGATTGAATTCCATCAGGGGCAACCCTCTCACTAACTCTCTCTTTACCAAAGAGTTCATAGTTTTGAAGTTCAGATGTGAGAGCTTCTTGTGCCATAGCCAACTTTGTTCTGAAGATGCCTTTGCATAGAAACATGTAACTTCTCCTTCACTGGTAGAACTTAAGTCAGCTATAAACAAATTTCCTTTTCTCACTCCCAGTAGAGTAAGCTTCTCATCCTTCCTGTTGGTGATCAAGCACTTGTCCTTTCTGAAATCTACATTGTAGCCTTTATCACAGAACTGACTGATACTTAGAAGATTGTGCTTTAATCCTTTAACAAGAGATATGTTCTCAATGATGACATTTCCAGCTTTCAATTTACCATATCCCGTAGTGAATCCTTTGCTGTCATCTCCAAAGGTTACAATCGGGCCGGTCTTCTTAACCACCTCTGTAAGCAGGGACTCTTCACCTGTCATGTGTCTAGAACAGTCACTATCCAGAATCCACATGACCTTTGAGCTTTTAACCTTACCCTGCAATCACAGATTGATTAAGCGGACTTTGGTACCCAAAATTGTTTGAGTCCTGAAGGTTTAGATGATTTAACAGGAGTAACATTCAATTTAGTCTTACCCTGTTTGATATTCATAGTATCTGTGGATTTAACATTATCAGTGCTATTGCTATTATCATTCATCAACTTAAAATAAGCATGCATGATGTTGTACTTACATAGCAAACACTCTTTCTTTCCACAGGGTTCATGAGTATCAGGCATGTCAGACATGTTATGCATTTCAGAAGTATTAGCAGTTTCTACTTTAACCTTTTTACATGCATGTGTAAGGTGTCCAGCAGAATTACAAATAGAGTACAACTTCCTAGATGCAATGGGAGAAGATGGAACCAATTCCTGATTAACACTCTTCTTCTTCCCATTCCTGTTCTTTTTAACATTACTAACTAAGGAACCTACTTCAGTTTTAGGTAAATCAGGTTTAGGTAATTCATTTTTTACTGATTTCCTAGGCAACTTAGTCTTTACCTCTTTTTCCTTCAATAAATCCTCCTCAAGCAATTCTTGTCTAATGAAAAGATCATCCTCATGAAAAAGTGGTGGAAAAGGCTTAACAAAAACTGGACAATCAACATTCTTAAGAACATGTGGAGTATTCCTTTTGACAACTGAAGGTGTCACAGGGAATTCCACAATCTTCTTACCAACTTTCTTTTTATAGTCAAATCCTATAGCAGTTTTATTCTCTATGGCCTGAGTATCAATGATTTCCTTAGCCACTAGAGCGGAATTCTTAAAAGCATTCAGCTTCAAATCTAGATCTGAAATCTGCTTCCTGAGGATAGTCTCTATCTCATCATTACACTTGACCTTGTTCTCTAAGTACGCATTCTTTTGCTTAAGATCTTCTAATGTTACAGCTACAAGCTCTAGTTCTTCATTTTTAGATTCTAGCTTTTTAATCTTAAGAACTAGTTTAGCATTTTCCATTTCTGATGCTAGCATGCTTGTGTGTACATTAAACAATTCTACACTAAGATCTTGCACAGTTTTCTTGTACTCAGAGTTAGACATATCAATTGTAGTTAAGATAGGTACCTGAGATGATTGTGGTGATTCCTCTGAAGAGTCAGCCATTAGAGCAACATTCCCATATTCCTCCTCTTCATCCGAATCAGTATCATCCCAGTGCTTTCCCTCTGCTATGTAAGCTTTCCCTTTCTGCTTTCCAGAGAATGCCTCCAATTGTTGTTTAAGCTTGGCATTCTCCTTCTTCAACTCATCATAAGAATCCTTCTTTCCATAGACATCTTTCATGTCTCTTGCTTGACGAGGCTTCCGACATTCAGTGGCGAAATGCCCTAACTCATTGCAGTTGTAGCATCTTGATTTGCTTCTATCAATCATGCTAGTCTTGTAGCCTCCCTTAAAGCCTGTACTAGGTGTATACTTGCTCTTCTGGAATCTGTTGGTTGAGCCCTTGAACTTGTACTTAGGGTTTCTATTGAAACGAATATGACTAAACTTTGCAGCTAAGTACGCCATGGTTTTGTCTTCCATTTGCTCAAGCTCTTCTAGGGTGTAGTAAACACTTTCATCAACATCCAGATTCACATAATCCATTTCAGCTTCTATTATCATCTCCTTTCCAGCTCTAGGGGTTTGAACCTGAATCTCAGAAGTTATTGGTTCATCCACTACAAGTGCTGCTGATCTCACAAGTGCATTGTGCTTGTTCTCCACTGTCCCTGATCCATAGATTATCACCCTTTGTTCCTGTTCCATCTCATAGGTCTTCAACTTGCCATAAATCATCTCTAGTGGCATCTTTGTGAAGTCAATTCTTTCCCTAATGGATGATGACTTGTGTTCTACATGATGGGGCAGCGTCATCATGAACTTCCTGTTTGATTCTCTCAGTGGATAGGTTTTTCCTTTCATTGCCAATTCATTGAGAAGCTTGGTATATTTCTCAAAGACCTGAGTTATACTTTCTCCTGGCAGTGACCTAAACGCTTCGTATTGAGAAGTCAGAATGTCCAATCTGTTTTCCTGAACATATTCAGTTCCTTCCATTATCAAGTTAATGGTATCCCACATATGTTTCCCGCTTGTACAGTTCATCAACTGATAGCTCATTTCCTTGTCTGCGGAGTCCGCCAATATCAACATTAAACCGGTGTCCAATCGAATCAGTTCTTTGTCAGAATCTGTAAATTCACTTATATCCTTAGGTTGGGTGCCTGAAGGAATCCTGCTACCATCAGGAGCTGTAGATTCACCAACTTGTTTCATTGGTACAAACGGTCCGTTCTCTAATATGCCAATATACAACGGATTAGATGCCTTGATAAATAACAGCATCTTCATCTTCCACAAACCGAAATCATCTCTAGTAAACGGGGGAACTTTAATACCAGCGGTTGTCTTTGGAGCACTCATGGTTTCTGAAAATTTCAAATTGTTTAAAATTCAAGAAATTCCAATTAAATGAAAAAGTTTGAAAGTTAAAAAATTTGCTTCGAATTTTCACGCTACGTTTGATTTTGGTCTCATTCACCGGATCTGATTTGTATATCAATCAAGTAGCTCTGATACCAATTGTTAGGTCCAAAGTATCGTAGAAGGGGGGGTTGAATACGATACTCACAAATAATTCAATTTCGTTCGCGGATTAATCTTTCAGTTCTATAACGAAATCAAACACACCAAACCAAATCAAGTTTCGGGGAATATATCTTTTTATAAATATAAACCTCGAGGGGTGCTACAATTTCTAATCCGTAGATTAGCTTCAATGAGTTTAAGGTTACACAAATACAAAACAATGATCAAATTCTGAGAACTATTAATTCTCTGATAATTTCTACGGCTCAGTTCTCTCTCTCAGTAATGTTTCTGTGTTGAATGCCTTAACTGAAGAAGACACACACTTCTCTCAGTATTAATTGTAGACTTCTTTTGAAAAACCATCGAACCAAACTTGAAGAATCAATCCTGGCCGTTGGATCTTCATCAACCATATAAGACAAACCAAACTTTTCACCTGCTCCAATTTGAAAACCATCGAATGGAATTACTTTATTTACCATTCGATAGTTTTTTAAAACAAAACTATCGAATACCAAATAAAGTAAAAGTGGTTTTCAAACAATTACTTTTAAACTCATTCGATAGTTTTCACAAATGAAAAACTATCGAATTCATTTTCTTTACTTTTGTCCTTTAGTAATTACTCCTGGGTGTTTTAGTTTTAGACTGTATCAATTTCTTCCGAGACGATAAAACAACTTGATCTTCTTAGTGCCGTCACCTAGTGCAACTGGTCTGGTTCACAGATGAATAACACTTGATCAATTCTTCTTTTATGTCTTCAATTCAGTGTTGCTGATAAGTCCTTTGTCGTTCTGGTTGCTTCGATTAAATCACTGGAATCCCGTGGTACTTAACCCTAAATCATTCACATACTTCTGTCGTCTTGAAAGTCTTGTTTCTTTTGCTGTCACTGAGGCTTGAACATATTCATGAACTTCTTTCCGTGACCTGTTTACGGACTTCAAGAATACATAACGTATTTTGATTTTTTGAGTTTACCTTTTCTTCTTTGATTCTGGATTCCTGTGCTTCTGTTAATATTATTGTCTGTCTTGTCCTTTGTTGAGTTGTAGTTATCTCTTTTACATCTTATGTTACATTATGCTTTGTTAGGTCCCGAAGTATCGTAGAAGGGGGGGGTTGAATACGATACTCACAAATAATTCAATTCCGTTCGCGGATGATTCATTCAGTTCTATAACGAAATCAAACACACCAAACCAAATCAAGTTTCGGGGAATATATCTTTTTATAAATATAAACCTCGAGGGGTGCTACAATTTCTAATCCGTAGATTAGCTTCAATGAGTTCTAGGCTATTCATAATCAATACTTTGATCGAATTCTGAGCACTATAAATTTTCTGATCTTCTCCGGCTCAAAATCCTCTCTCCGTGATTGCTACTATGAAAATAGCCAGACTGAAGAAGACACACTCTTCTCTCTGTTAATTGTAGACTTTTCAAAACCAATCTTCCGATAGATTTTGCTTCGACCAATCAGAATGCAGCAGGTGTCCAATCTACTTTTTAGAATAATTAAAAACTATCGAATCTTTTGTTTTAAAACAAAAACTATCAAATCTTTTGTTTTAAAACAAAAACTATCGAATCTTTTGTTTTAAAACAAAAACTATCAAATCTTTTGTTTTAAACAAAAACTATCGAACTATCACCTGGCCAATTTGAAAAACCAAAGGGGCTTATTTCGTCCTTTTGTGTAATTCGTCCTGTAGTCTGACAGCTCCTTAAAATTGCTTTTCGACCCGCACAGCTTCTAATCTTAATAAATAAATAATTAATTTAATCCAGAAAATATATAAATAAATATCTAATAATATGTATATATTTATAAATATAATTTTCTAATTAAATAAAATATTTAATTATTTATTTAAATCCTTATAGTCCAGGCTGCGGTCTATGAGTGTCTGGAACTGGACTCCTTTTGCTTAGCAAACCATATATCAATTCCAACCGGGGTTCCATCTTTCCAAATATCTCAACCTGCATTTCTTTCGGGTTTATTATTTTCATAACTTTGGCTCAGTGGGTTCCTGTAGCTGTTTGGACGTATCCTGTTCTGACCTGTTTTCTCCTATAAATTCCTTAGAACTTTCAGGGAGAACCAAGTCTGACTGTATCAATTTCTTCTGTAGAATAGATATGTAGATCATCCTCGTATGTGTTGACGCCTCGTGCAACGGTCTGGTTCACAGACGACTAACAGTGATTCAAACCTTCACATCTTCATTTCAATACAATTGACAAGTCGCTGCATTCTTGATTGCTTCATCACTGGAATCCTGTGGTACTGACTCTAAATCATTCACATACTTCTGTCGTCTTGAAAGTCTTGTTTCTTTTGATGTCACTGAGGCTTGAACATTTTCATGAACTTCTTTCCGTGACCTGTTTACGGACTTCAAGAATACATAACGTATTTTGATTTTTTGAGTTTACCTTATCTTCATTGATCCTGGATTCCTGTGCTTCTGTTAATATTATTGTCTGTCTTGTCCTTGGTTGAGTTGTAGTTATCTCTTTTACATCTTATGTTACATTATGCTTTACAATCTCCCCCTATTTGATTGGATAGAGTTCGACAAGCAAATACTTCGAGGATAACTCAACTAACTAAGGAAACATGAAACTACTTAAAGTAAGACAGCGTAATAATATTAATGCATTCTGGATCAGATATATATACTTTCCAGATTTCATAAATCAAAGAAACAATAAACCTTTTCACATTGAAGTTGCTCCTCCTGTCTGAGCTGATAGTTCTGTTGTTCTTTGCTTCTGTTTTTCGGTCCATTCGAATCTCACCTTCTTCGCTCATTGGATCGGAGTTAGCAGCGTGATAATCAATCACTGATAGATAGTGCAGTGGTTCTCCAGGTTTAAGGATTGCTCCTAGGATGTGTCTTCCAATATATCCAACCTCTTGACCCACTCCAGCCCACAGCCATGCAATGTTAAC
This sequence comes from Heracleum sosnowskyi, assembly GCA_030848705.1. Taxonomy (NCBI): domain Eukaryota; kingdom Viridiplantae; phylum Streptophyta; class Magnoliopsida; order Apiales; family Apiaceae; genus Heracleum; species Heracleum sosnowskyi. Next base: position 48,165,578 of record CM061243.1, on the reverse strand, counting down.
ATCTTTCTTGTTTAGCTTTGGCATGTTTGGTAGTCTGGGAAGCACTTCCAATCATTTCTCCACTCTCTTCCTATAGTAGGGAACATTCTCCATAAGATATTTTCTTAGAGTGTCGGCTGCTTTTGTCCTTCTCCGTTGATATGAATCTAGTGGATCTAAGATACTTCTCAACTGATATTAGATATTCGTTTGGGTAATCTCTCAGTTTGTCCTCCGTCATGTAGCAGATTCTGAACAAGTCATTCGTCATGAATCTAACCATAGGAGGGTTTTCAGTAATCTCTGGACTGACCTTCATCAAGATTTCCTTAACATGCTCACGGAGCAGTTCATTTAGCTTTGTAGTTCTTTGGATCTTGATGAGAATCACCTTTAGTGGTGTCTTTCTCTCTTAGTGATAGAGAATTTGCTTCTTTGGCTCATGCTCCTCCTGATTCGGTTGCTCTTGCATGAATTCAAATCCCTCTTCACTTTCTTCTTCTAGTACAATGTCCTCAATCCAGTACTGTCTAACTTGAATAGCTTCATTGGTTTCCCAAACTCCCCATCCAGTTGTTTGCCAACCTTCATTAGTCACTTCATTTGTTTCCCCTTCTCCAACTTTCTCCCCCTTAGTTGAGGAATCCTCGACGAAGTTATCCTCATTGTAAAAGGTAGTAGAAGGATCAGGTTGTTGCTGTGAAGGTCCGGGTTGTTGGTTCCTCAACATATTCCATAATCTCCTTGAGGGTGGATTGAACATGTACCTTCAGGTAATAGCAAATCTTCAATATTTGGAAGGGTTAGGGTGTCACTCCTCACGTTTGGCTCTGGGTGTACACTCAACATTTCTGTTAGTGTTTCACTCATTTTTCCTTTCCCACTCAGGCCAGGTGTAAGTGTTTGTGTTTCACTCAAATCCCTTTGTGCTAGTTGTACCTGCAGAAGAAAACACCGTAGCCGTCCTTAAGGAGGTCACCGGTGGTGCAATGGGGCTTCGCAAGTCCCCGTCCTTGGTTAAACCAAGTTGCTGATCATCCTTAGATGATATATCCTTTGAAGGATCTAGAGTTTGAATCTCTAGGGGGTTAGAAACAGGCTCTTTTTAACAGCAGAGATCCCAATCTTCCCCAATAGTCTGTGAAGACTTTACCTCAGCAGACTCCTCAATTAAAATTGATTCATTGTCACCGAGTTGCCGATCTGCACCTACGTCAGACCCTGTACCCGCAGGATCCAGATATGTTCCATCTGGGGAGGTAGACAGTGACCCTTTAGATTGTGCATTTAGGTCAAAGCCTTCTCTCGACGTCTGTGAAGACTCTTGGTTCAGTAAAGAACCTTCAACCAGTGAACCTAACCGTAATATGGTCGGAACACCAGTTGCTTCCGTCAATTCTTCCTTACTTGATTGAGCTATTGGTTCAGATATAGCTTTCGTTAGCGTAGTCCAATCAGCATCAGAAAAATCAATAAAGGGCGCTTTGGATGAGAGAAATGAAGTATCAACAGTTGCCTCGGTTTCTGTTCTTCTCCTTTTAGAGGTAGGCAGAGCTGTTGTTGAAAGGGTGTAACTCCTTATGTGGTGCTGCTTTGGCACTATCTCCCTCTACACTCAGGGATGTCTGTATACTGGGTATAGTAGGAGAAGGAGCTTCGTTTGTGATTTCATTTGGCTCGTCCAAAGGCTCTTCGACCGTGGTTAGAGATTGTGGGTTTGCAATCTCATGGTCTGGATGGCCACTGAGGGCTCTGGATCAACATCCATTGGTTCAGGACCAATTTCAGGTTCAGGTTGAGGAAATTACCTTCAATTACCTGTTCCCCTGGGGGTAGAAGTGGTAGGGGCACCGTTCTTAGATATTCAAGTTTGAACAGTGGGTACCCCTGGAAGATATTCTTTCTTATCAGAGCGGTTATTGCATTGCTCTTCATCTTCACGCACTCCATGGTCTCCTCTTCAGCGAATGTCTCACGCTCATCATCTGTTAAGATATCATTGAGAATTAGCTGTAGGAACCTAGGATAGAAACAAAGAACATCATCTATGCATGTTCTTTCATCCAGTGGTCCCATGTCAGGTAATGCTTAAGGAACTCTCCCACAAAGAAGTTAGGAAGTTGACTTCTTATGAGAGTGAAGAAAGCATGTATCTCCTCAGTTGTGGGATCCGGAACATGGTTTTCCGTAGGAAAATGTAGTATTCTGTTAAAGTCATGTTTCGTCACCCTTATTGTTTTGCCCCCTGGCACAACAAAACTGAAGGATCTTACGTTATTCTCACTTGTATCCGTGGCGGTTGTGTACAACGCAGTCAATTGATCGATGCAAAGGACTACGGGAGTACTCAAGGCATATGCCACTAATGAACGTGTGTTCAGAAACTCTGCCCATGCACGAAACTGTAAATTCGTAATGGCTTGCAAGTTTTGAAACGAGACATGATTAGTCTTGGTTACTTTTAAACCAAAACTAAAACCAATTAAATTTAATTAATTATTGCTAATTAATCAAACTTGACACAAAATACCCTTAAAACAAAAATTACCCCTTTTTCTTAATAAACACAACTTCGAATCACTATTATCAAGAACCCTACTTTTGGTAACACAAATAATCAGAATTATCTGAAGAAATCAATTGAAAACAATTAACTTCTAAAGAACAATAGTGAAAATAGTTTTCTTAGAAACAAGTTCTTGAGGCAGTGATATTCTTGGTTATATGTATTCTAGTAAGTATAAACAAAAGCCCTTAGATCTGATAATAAGAAAAAAACGTAAGGGGTTGTTAAATACTTATTGAATTGACAGGGGCAATATTGTCTTTACAGTGTTCGATGTTTTTTAATAGTAAGTTCGATGGTTTTCAGTTGGGGATAAAACTGTCAACTTTACTTCGATAAATTTTGAAAAATAACGAAGAGTTTGAAAATCAGAATTTAAAAAGTTTTTCTGAAAAACTATCGAACTTGTTTCCTTTTAAAGCTTGAAAAACTATCGAGGGATCCTTTGTGGAAAAACTATCGAGAATTAAAATAAAGGAAAAATTAATTCTCTCAGATAGATTTTCATTTTAATTCAAAAACCATCGAGAATTTAGATAAAGAATAATGAAATTCAATTCGATGCTTTTTCAAATTTTCCTCAAAAAGTATCGAGAAATGTTTTCAATAGTTTTTCTTTTTCCTTTTCAAAACCTATCGAAAATTTATTTCGATAGATTTATCTATGTACTTGAAAAACTATCGAATTTCCTAAATTCGATATTTTTTGCTTCTGTCTTCATTTTAAAACCTGTTCTTGTTTTAAAATTTAGACTGTTTTATTTCCTGTCAAGTTTTAATTCTAATAAATCCTTTCAAATTTACCAAAATCAATTGTCAACAGAAAATTCACAATTTTCTCAGAATAAAATCGACTAAATATCATTGAATGATATTAACCAATTAAAATCCAATAAATTATGCTGCATATTTATTTTATGTATTTTAAATTATGGAGCAAATAAGATATTGAACTGCTTCAATTTCCATAATTCAAATTTCATTAAATAAATAATAATAAATTAATACTAAATATCTATGAGCTAGATATTAGCACTAAATTATTAATGTGAGGACTGGATTGTTTGAAGACATGCTTTCGAAAGAAATGATACCTGTTGTCAAGGTGCATTGTCGTGGAGTGGTCCACAGAGTTGTTGGAGAAGAATTTATTTCCTTTTATCATAAAAAGAAATCAATCTTCCTCCACGAAGTTGACAGCTTCTAGAGATGCTTCTCCTGTCATTTGGGTTGACAGCTTCCAGAGATGCTTCTCCTGTCTTTCTTACAACCTGCGTATTTTATATCTAAATAGCTAAACATGTTAACAAGTATCTTTAGGTTACCATATTCTGAGATTTGGTATTCCCTTAAGATATCTAAAAATCATGTTAATAGCTATAAGACTAGATTTTCTTCCACTCGGAACCTTGCACATTGGCAACTTGAGAATAAAATATGTGTTGTCAATTTGTAGCTAATAACTTAATGAGACGCATACCTCTCTAGCTTGTCATTTATGTCTTTTACCTTATTTGTCCTGATCAAGCTTTAGTGGCTGCTGTTGGTAGGGAGTCTTGGCATGTCTAGAATCTTCTCAATTATGCACATTCAAAAGATTCTTGACTTACTTTTATTGCCATCACTCTTTTGGCTTACTTGTGCTCCTAAAAGAATTAATCTTCTGGCTTGCTCAAAGTAAATCCAAAAAGAATTGCAACTTTCCCAACATACTCATCTTGTACATTCTCTGCAATGACTTGGCAAATTTCTTGCACAAGTTTTCGTTAGTAGACCAACATATAATATAATCATGATATCACTGCACATATATGACATTATGTTTGTGCCTTATGACAACTCTAATAAATTCATATTCTGTAAAAGTTCAGTTAGAGTGTCATACCATGTCTTTGACGATTGCTTGAGTATTGATACCGGTTCATACCAATCTGTAGTGATCTTGTGAAAAGAAGTTATACAACGTCCAATTGATCTGCAACAGCAAATGCCAGGATCTGTTGTACATTGACTTCTTCTACTATCTCACCAATCAGGAGAGCACTGATCACATTCACCATACAGATATATCCTGATATCCTCAAGTCTCGTCACTGGTGCTTCTTGTTAGATACTGCTTCCTAATAGTAACCTAGCATCCAGTTTGGCCTTGTCCCTCATAACAATGCCAATTTCATCCAGTATTCTGGATACCCATCTTGTTCCAATAACAGATTTTCCCTTAGGCCTGGGTACCAGCTTCCAAACTTTCTGCCTTTCAGATTGATTGAGTTCATTTTGCTTTGCAATCACCCAATCTGGATCCATCAGAGCTTCTTTACCTTTCTTTGTTTCTTCTTCAGAAAGAAAACCAAGAAAATAATCATTCATACTATATAGCTCCAGTCTTTACTCCACCACTAGGATCACTAAGAACTAGACATCAGGAATGATATTGAATCTAAACCCTTTGTCTTGACAGATATGTTCTTGAAGTGTCCTCTTGATTTTCATTGTGGTGTTGATCTGACTAATTGATCCTTCCTTTGCTCCCCCTAAGCTGTTGCTGGGATTTCCTGAGAATCCTCATCTTTGCTGAGTGGCTCTGTTGAAGTATTGAGTTGTGTAGTTAAACTACCATTACCACTGCTTGGATTTGAATCATCATTACTATTAATTTCACACATAACAGCTGAGAGCTTGGAGTTGTTGAACATCATATTCAGACTTTCAATCACCTCTTGTTGATTAATCAAATTTACCTCGTAGGCTTATTCCACTGATTAGCCGAGGAACATATCCTAAAGAGCCTTAGCTGCCAATCTTGCCAAGATGCTTACTTGTAAAACATTTTCCTCCAAACCCCTGAAAGAAATTCAGTGTTTGCTTCTATTGGCCATCAGGGAAATGTGATTAACCTCATCTGTGATGTCCTGTCCTTCAGATTGAATGAACAACACCAGTTTGTATTAAGAGTAGTCATCAACCATCACTGAAGTATATCTTTACTTTGTTGTAGATAAGACATTAACTAGTCCGTAGAGTTCCATACGTATCATCTGAAGCGGCTCAGTAATGCTTATCACATTATAGCTTTTCTGTGATGTTTCTTTGACTTCCCTTAATGACATGCCTCATATATTTCATCTAGCTTGAATCCCAGATGAGGCAGTCCTCTCACCAACACCATCTTTAGAAAAGAGTTCCTTGTATTGTCATGCAAGGGTGAGAGCTTCTCAACCTTCCTGCTTGAGATAAAACACTGCTCCTTCATTGAATAAAAAGATTTGTGCTTTGAATCTTCAACAAGAAAGTTGCTTCTAATTGTTATCCTTGACTCCAATTATTAGTTGTTATCAATGATACCAATTATTGTAAACATGATGACATTCCATTTCCAACGTAGCCATGTCCCGTGATGAAAACCTTTGCTGTCATCTCCAAAGATTATTGACGGAACAGCTTTCTCAATCACATTTGATGGCAAGTTCTTTCTTCGATCATATGTCTTCAGTAGTAAAGACCAAGAAAGCATATAAATCGATTAACCTGATTTGCCTGCACTCACAAATGGATTGACAGTTCTTGGTACCCAACTTATTTGCTTGGGTCCAGATGGATTAGAGATTTTGCTTTTAAAAGTGGTAACAACAGCTTCAACTTATACATGCTTTTTCTTATCTCTGACTGACCTTGCAGTCGTTGCTCTAATGTAATTCTTAAACATGCTTTTTCTATGATTAATGCAGGTTCTAAGAGATGCATTCATAATATTTAAATAAGCAAACATGTTAATAAGAATAAATGGCATACATTGAGCATTTTGACATTGCAGATAAGAGATGTGCAAATTAGGCATGTTCTGCATTTTAGAAAATTCAGTACTTTCTACTTTAACCAATATACACAAGTGTAACAGGTAGCAAGTAGATTTACAGATATTCAATAATTTTCTAAGCACACATGGAATAAAAGAATTAACAATTAAATCACTAATTCTATCTAATCCATTCTGTTGTTGTATGGCATCTAACTTTCTCTATTACCTAAGTCAGTTTTAGATACAGCTTGGTGTTCTACAAATTCTACTGACTCTAAAGGTAATTCCTCCATCCTTCAAACTGATTATCCCTTAACAAACAATGCAGAATAAATGAGTAAATCTTGTTCTACTAGGGATACTGAAACTTAGCTTTACTAAGGTCTTATGTGCCAGAAACTTAACCCCTAAAACTAAGAGTTGTTTCTTAAGAAAGCTTCTATCTCACTTGCAAATCTTATTCTACAAATATTCATACACACATATATAAGATCTCCTATGTACATGCTTTGAATATTGAGAATTAAATACTGCATTGGTTCAAGGAAAAGATACCTGAGATATGTGAGGTGAATCATCTTCAGAGATTGCTATGAAAGCAAGATATCCATGATCTTCTCGTCATCTGATCCATCCCAACTCTTTCCTTAAGCAACATAAGTTTTGTGCTGATGCTTCTTCAACAAAGCACTCCACTTCTGTTTCAGCTATTAACTGAGTCCCTATTCTTCTTTGTTTGTTAGGCTTCTTCATTGTGTAGCACACCCTGATAGTTTCTCGTTACATAGTTCTTATCATAGTTGAAACTATCACTCTTGTTTTTGTTACCATCTCAGTCTGTAACTACCTCTTGAACTGAATCCTGAAGAATCTTTGCTTCGTAATAAATAAGCCTGATCCATGGATGTGGCTTTTGTACTCCTTCTGAATCTGATGTGACTAAACTTCCTTGACAAGTGAAACACTGATCTTTAGTCTAGTCTCTCGAGGTTTTCTACCTGAGCTTCTTCTGATTCAGCTACTAGTAATTCTTCTATTCTGTTCTGAGGTTCCAACAATAATGCTCGTTACTGAGATGTTGGTTTGTCCGTTCAATTCTCTAACACCCGGAGGAATCTTCTTCTACAAGCCCTTGAACACCCTCAATTTAATACTTAAGAAAAATTTAAATATTCAGAATTTTTAATTTTCCTTAAAAATAAATTAATCAAAAATAAATATTTACAAAACATTTAATTTTCAAGAATTTCGAATTCTTAAAAATTAAATCATGTAAATTAATATTTAAGAAAAATTAGAATTTAAGAAAAAATTTTTAACAAAAATTCGAAATAAATAAATAACTCAGAAATATATTAATTCGGGGTGTTTTTGTAAAGCTGGCCATTTTTGTTAAGAGCATTAAAAACCCACTTCGATAGTTTAAGAAAAAAACTATCGAAGTCACCTCATCTTCAAATTGGCCACCTAAATTGTAAGGGGTCTCTTTAGCACACTACAAATTGCTCTGTGCCGCACCTCTAAAATAAATTCATAACATAAATTAAATTTACTTAAGTTTAAAATATAAATTTATTTAACTTGAATTTATAAAATAAATTTATTTAAATTAAGTTAATCAAATAAACTTATTCAAGTTTAAATAATGAACTTATTTAAATTAAATTTATAAGATAAATTCATTTTAACTTAAATTTATAAAATAAACTTATTAAAATATAAATTCATAAAATAAATTTATTTAGAAGTTGGCCTCCTCAGAATTCTTGTCTGACTGGTCTGAAATACCCGGATCTAATCTGTATGTCGATTAACAAGCTCTGATACCAATTGTTAGGTCCCGAAGTATCGTAGAATGGGGGGGTTGAATACGATACTCACAAATAATTCAATTCCGTTCGCGGATGATTCATTCAGTTCTATAACGAAATCAAACACACCAAACCAAATCAAGTTTCGGGGAATATATCTTTTTATAAATATAAACCTCGAGGGGTGCTACAATTTCTAATCCGTAGATTAGCTTCAATGAGTTCTAGGCTATTCATAATCAATACTTTGATCGAATTCTGAGCACTATAAATTTTCTGATCTTCTCCGGCTCAAAATCCTCTCTCCGTGATTGCTACTATGAAAATAGCCAGACTGAAGAAGACACACTCTTCTCTCTGTTAATTGTAGACTTTTCAAAACCAATCTTCCGATAGATTTTGCTTCGACCAATCAGAATGCAGCAGGTGTCCAATCTACTTTTTAGAATAATTAAAAACTATCGAATCTTTTGTTTTAAAACAAAAACTATCAAATCTTTTGTTTTAAAACAAAAACTATCGAATCTTTTGTTTTAAAACAAAAACTATCAAATCTTTTGTTTTAAACAAAAACTATCGAACTATCACCTGGCCAATTTGAAAAACCAAAGGGGCTTATTTCGTCCTTTTGTGTAATTCGTCCTGTAGTCTGACAGCTCCTTAAAATTGCTTTTCGACCCGCACAGCTTCTAATCTTAATAAATAAATAATTAATTTAATCCAGAAAATATATAAATAAATATCTAATAATATGTAGATATTTATAAATATAATTTTCTAATTAAATAAAATATTTAATTATTTATTTAAATCCTTATAGTCCAGGCTGCGGTCTGTGAGTGTCTGGAACTGGACTCCTTTTGCTTAGCAAACCATATATCAATTCCAACCGGGGTTCCATCTTTCCAAATATCTCAACCTGCATTTCTTTCGGGTTTATTATTTTCATAACTTTGGCTCAGTGGGTTCCTGTAGCTGTTTGGACGTATCCTGTTCTGACCTGTTTTCTCCTATAAATTCCTTAGAACTTTCAGGGAGAACCAAGTCTGACTGTATCAATTTCTTCTGTAGAATAGATATGTAGATCATCCTCGTATGTGTTGACGCCTCGTGCAACGGTCTGGTTCACAGACGACTAACAGTGATTCAAACCTTCACATCTTCATTTCAATACAATTGACAAGTCGCTGCATTCTTGATTGCTTCATCACTGGAATCCTGTGGTACTGACTCTAAATCATTCACATACTTCTGTCGTCTTGAAAGTCTTGTTTCTTTTGATGTCACTGAGGCTTGAACATTTTCATGAACTTCTTTCCGTGACCTGTTTACGGACTTCAAGAATACATAACGTATTTTGATTTTTTGAGTTTACCTTATCTTCATTGATCCTGGATTCCTGTGCTTCTGTTAATATTATTGTCTGTCTTGTCCTTGGTTGAGTTGTAGTTATCTCTTTTACATCTTATGTTACATTATGCTTTACATGCTTTACACCGTGGGTACATGAAAATTCCTTAAATATTAGGAATAATTATTAAAAATACCCGTGGGTACATAAAAATTCCTTACATATTAGGAATAATTATTAAAAATACTTTTGGGTACATGGAAATTCCTTAAATATTAGGAATAATTATTAAAAATACATGTGGGTACATAAAAATTCCTAATATATTAGGGATGATTATTAAAAATACCTGTGTGTACAAAATAATTCCTGAAATATTAGGAAAAATATGGAAAAATACAAGAGAATTTATTTAAATATTTCCTCGGTAAGAAGGGCAATAATTTATGTAGATAATACGTAAAAAGCCCCGTAGTTGCCTAAGAAAAACGCAAATAAAGGATCGTTTTCCCCAATTTTTTTGAAATTAAGACATTTTTTTTTAGAATGACCATGAAATTTAGACAAAATAAACCGTGAAAGGTTCATATAAATGTCAAATTAGCCTCGAATAAGGCAACAATCGTCGTGAATGTGTAGGTCACTCCACACTTTGCAATAAGGCGATACTTGTGAAACACTAGTGTAAATAAAGGCCTAGGTAAAGGATAAAAAATACCCCGAATCTCGAAAAAGGTCAATATAATTTCTACGAAAGCTTGAAAAGTTTTCCTAGAAATTGGGGGGCAAATGATATGGGCTAAAAATAACCCTAGAAATATAATTAATGACGTATTAATTAGACCTAGATTGGTCCAAGAGTTAGGCCCGATAAAAAGGTCTGAAACCCTAATTATTTATTAATTTCGTAATTAATAAATAGGGAAAATATACAGCTCATAAAAAGAGTCCAAAGTGTGATAAAATCATCCAAAAAGTCTGACTTCTACAAAGAAAGATCTAGAATCTCAATCAAAAGAAATAACTAGTCACAGTCCTTATCCTACGATAAGGAAAAGACTTGTCCACCAAGGAATACAATACTTATCCACTGTCAAGAAGGAGACTTATTCGCTAAGTCTCCCAAACATACCCTAAATACAAGGCTCCTGACTCCTATATAAAGGACCTGATCCTTCAATTAGAACTACGTCTTGGCTTGATTCTCAATTACGAATTGAGATACGCAGGCATCTTGTGAGGACCGATTTAGTCACGAAACACGAGAACAGCCATTAAAGCTCGAAGCTCTCTAACCCTAGCATTAAATTCGCAAGCACGGTTTTTATTCCACAACAATATTAATAATTTAAAAATATATATTATTAACAATATATATAAATAAAAAAGGCAATATTAACGATTGAAAGATATATTATATTAATTTTTATTTTTAGGCGTGTTATCAAAGGAAACATATTTTCATTAAAAGCTAATGTGTTTTAATTATTAAAGATAATCGGATAGTTACTATTTTTTTTTATTATATAATTTGCTATTTTTATATAATTTTATTATTTATTTAATAGAATAAATGATCGAAAACTATAAATTTCAATGTTTTGACTATTTTTGGAAAAGTAAAGATTTTCAATGTTTTGGCTATTTTTTGAAAAATGAGAGATTTTAGTAAGGGCGAATAGAAAAAGTAACATGTTGAAGTTTAGATATTTTTGGAAAGTAGAGATTTTAGTCACAATAAATATAAAAGGTAATATGTTTTAATTTAAAGTTAATTGTCCGTGATATTTTGGAAAAACGAATAGATTTTGTTAAAAAAAGTGTTTTAATATAAAAGGGAATTAGCTAGTTACTATTTTTATATTTTTATATTATTTATTAAATAGAATAAATGACCAAAAACCAAAACTTTCAATATTTCGGCTTTCATAATATAGTATAGATAAGGATTTAATGAAAAAGATAATTGCCCGTGATATTTTTGGAAAAACGGGGGATTTTGTTAGAAAAATAGAAATAGTAAAAGGTAATTGCTCGTGAAAGTTTTGGAAAAGGAGAAGATTTTGTTAGAAAAATTGAAAAATTAATGTGTTTTAGTTTAAATGGCAATTGGTTATAAAAGGTATTGTTATCGTTTAATAATATTTTTTTTAATAAATAAGGAAGGGTAATTAAGTAAAATCACTTTGTACCAAAAAACTATACCGATCAACGACCGACCAAAATTTTAATGATTCGTATTTAATAATGTTAAATCTATAACTAAATAATTAGTCATCATTAGATTTATTAATGGAAAATATTTTTTAGTATATTAAATTATGTTGGATAAGGATTTGTATTTGGAAATTTTTTTGTATCTACATAACGATAAGAACTGTTAGATCTTAAGATAGATAAATGACAATGATCGAATTTAATATCAAAAAGTTTATTCATTTGTTAGTAAATTATATTTAAATACTAAAAAATAAAGGGTGGTTTTTTCAGAAATACTTAAAATCAGAATTGTTTTTGCTAAAATATTTTCTTTTTTTTTTTAGAAATACCTAAGTCCATAATATTATTTTCAAGAATATTATTTTTTTAAATTTTTTTGCGAAAATATCAACTTTTAGAAAATATTTGCAAAAAAATGTTCTGCAACTTTTACAACTATATTTGCAACTGACATCAACCAAATCAACCACAAATACAACTTTAAAAATTTAACAATTGGAATCATCTTCGGTTGCATAATAGATTGCTTAACAAGTTGCATCAATTAAATCAAATGCAACGAAATTCAACCATAAAAGCAACCAAAGTCAACTTCAATTATTTTTCAGAAAAACGTAAAATCATATTGCATTGGTTGTTTTGGTTTCAGACCGTATTTTTGTAAGTATTCTCAATAGATAGTTAAATCGCAAAAAAAAATAGAAAAAAGTAATATCTTTGATAATTTCTCTTTTTTAAAATATTTTGCAAAAATATCGTTTTCTAATTTTCCTTTTTTTTTTGTAAAACCTCAAATGTAACCGAATACAACTTCAATTATTCTTTCAAAAAAACGTAAAAGTAAGTTACATTTGATTGATTTGGTTGTAAATCGTGTTCTTTCAAATATTTACAAAAGATAAAATCGTAAAAAATCTTGAAAAGGGTTTTATTTTTGGTAATTTCTAAAAAAAATAAATTAAATAAAATTCCTAATAAAAAAATTCGTAACTTTTTGTTATGTTCAGTTTCTGAATAGTTAAAACTTGGATATTAATTGAAAAATTGTTACTAAGTTAATAAATTAATTTGATAAGCTTCGCGTAGGCCTTAAAATTATAAAAATCTGAATTTTTAAATATGTATAAATAATTATAAATATAAAAAGAGACCCACGAGCTATAAACTAGTACTAAAATAATATTAATAATGCGCCATTTATCTTACTCAGCCCTTTTGTATTCTTTATTTATTTTTTTATGTTCCTATTAATATTTAAGTTTCTTATTTTATAATTTATTATATTAATTTTTATTCTTTATTTAATATTTTTTGTATCTATTAATATTTTTAGTTTGTCAATTTTTAATCTCCGCCCACAGGTTATATGCTAGTTATATCAAATACTAAAACTATAAAAACTAGAGCAGTTTGTATCCACTGAATCATCCCGTTTAGATGCATTGAAATTACTTGAAAATAGACTTACAGGTTCATTGATCAAGGAACCATCAAACTCTATTGCATATAGATTGTAAACCAAGTCGAAGTTAATGAACTTTGGGAGGGAAATAAATAAGATTGTAGTCAAATTACAACTGCAGTCTCATCAAATCACCAAAAATATAAAGATATGGATTTAATGGCTTTCCTGACAAAAAACTGTTTTAACGGATTCTCGAAATTTTAGAAATTTCTATAATAGGTTTCAACCCTAGATTTTGTGCACTTCATTCTACAGGTACAATTCATGTATAATAATAATGTATTAATGTTATCGTACTGCTGCTTTAATACAATACTAGCTTAAAACCAGATGCACAAATTGTTAATTGTTATTTTATTATTATATTTGTAATATTTTATTAATTGTATTTGTTAAAAAAATAAGTAGGCATGTTAAAATAACTAAATACTTTTAATTAATTAAAAACATTAAAACGGATTTTAAAATAAATAAGTAATAGTTTGCCCGTTATATTTTTGAAAAATGGAGGGTTTTTGTAAGAAAAAATAAAAAATGTAACATATATTTAGTTTAAAAAGGTAAATGCCCGTGATATTTTTAGAAAATGAGGTTTTAAATTTTAATAATTAAAAGTATTTAAATTCGTTTTAAAATAAATAAGTAAAGGGTTTCCTATGATATTTTTGGTAAAAAATGAATTTTAATGAGAAAAATAGAAAAAGCAAACTGAGAAATACAATTTCCCGTGATATATTTAAAAAAGAAGGAACTTTGTTAGAAAAAATCTATAATGTGTTTTAGAGTAATTGGTTATAAATAGGTATTTGATTATTTATATTTTAATATTCTTAGTGATTGCATTTGTTAAGAAAAATAAGTAGACATGTTAAAATAGGTAAACTTTTAAAAAATAATTATAATATTATAGGTTTAAAAATAAATAACTAAAGGTTTGTCCGTGATATTTTTAGAAAATGAGGAGTTTTAGTAAGGAAAAATAGAAAAACTAACATGTTTTAGTTAAAAAAGGTAATTGCCATGTTTGAAAAAGTAGGGGAATTTGTTAGAAAAAATAATGTATTTTAGGGAAAAAAGGTAATTGGTTATAAATAGGTAATATTATTATTTAATAATATATTTCTATAAATAAGTAAGGTTAATTAAGTAAAAACACGAAATACAATTAAGGGCAATTAAGTAAAATCACAATGTACCATACCGACCAACCAAACTTTTAATGTTTCGTCTATTATATAATAGTATTGATTAGCTTAAAACTCGTGTGATGCACGGATTGTTTATAATAATTATAATTTTATTATTTATATTTTAATATTTTTATTAATTTTATTTGTTAAGAAAACTAGGTAGCCATTTTAAAATAGGTAAAATTTTTCAAATTATTAAAATATTAAAATAGGTTTTGAAATAAGTAACTGAAGGTTTGATTATTTATATTTTGATACTTTTAGTAATTGTATTTGTTAAGAAAAATAAGTAGGCATGTTAAAATAGGTAAACTTTTTTAAATTATTAAAACAGGTTTTAAAATAAATAACTAAGGGTTTGCCCGTGATATTTTTGGAGAATGAGGAGTTTTAGTAACGAAAAATGAAAAAACTAACATGTTTTAGTTAAAAAAATGTAATTGCCCTTGATATTTTTGGAAAAGTAGGGGAATTTGTTAGAAAAAATAGAAAAAATAATGTATTTTAGGTGAAAAAGGTAATTGGTTATAAATAGATAATATTATTATTTAATAATATATTTTTATAAATAAGTAAAGGTAATTAAGTAAAAACACGAATTACAGTTAAGTAAGATCAATTAACTAAAATCACAACGTACCAAAAAAATGTACCGACCAACGACCGACCGAACTTTTAATGTTTCGTCTTTAATAATATAGTACTAGTTTAAAACCCGTGCGATGAACGAATTATTTTTAATAGTTGTTATTTGATTATTTACGTTAGTCATGTTAAAATAGGTAAACTTTTTAAAAAATTAAAATCACTAAAATAGGTTATAATTAAGGATTTATCCGTGATATTTTTGGAAAAGGAGAGATTTTAGTAAGTAAAAATAGAAAAGCTAACATGTTTTAGTTAAAAAACATAATTATCCGTGATATTTTTGAAAAATGAGGTAATTTTTCTTTTTAAAAATTAAAAGTACTAAAATAAGTTTTAATTAAGGGTTTACCCGTGATATTTTTGAAAAATGAGGGGTTTTAGTTAGTAAAAATAGAAAATGTAACATGTTTTAGTTAAAAAGGTAATTACCCGTGATATTTTTAGAAGATCGAGGTTATTTTGTTAGAAACAAAATAGAAAAGGTAATTGGTTATAAATTATAAATATGTCTTATTATTTAATAATAATTTTTATAGATAATTAAGGGTAATTAAATAAAATCGCGAAGTACCAAAAAATAAAAAACATGTACTGTACCCGGCTAAACTTTTAATGTTCCATTTTTCATAATATAGTATAGATTGATAAGGAAATAATTAAATTCAAAATTATCGTTAATGAATATGAAATTCTCAAATTTTAATAATATTTTGATATTATCCTTTAACGTTTGTTATATGTAAAATAATATAATACAATTTGTATGAATTAAGGTGTTATGTCCCTTCAAAAAAAATAGTTTTCATTTATACAGTAAAATTTGCAACATAAATTCATGCAGAGGATTTCTCATACGTCTCTCATACGTCTCTTATAACATACTAGCTTATAGCCCGCGTGCGATGCACGGTTACTTAAATTTTATTTATAATTATTTTGTTTATAATTATATTTTAATTACCCATGGAACACACGATTGTTTTTTTAATATTTATAATTATATTTATTTATGAATATTTTAATATTTAAAAGTTATTAGTTTACATGATTAAATTATTGTTAAAAAAGATTTAGCCAAAAAAGATTATAGTTAAAAATTTGATATTTATTATATTATACACGATCAATTTAATATTTGTTTATATTGAGTTATAAAAGTTAGATTTGGCCAATTTTACGGTCCACATGAAATTCACAAAATAATCTTTAATTTAGTTGTGGTTTAATAGTTCTTTTTCAATTAAAAACTATTCTAAAACTAAAAAGAGAATAAAGTGACGAAATTTAATATTGAGAATTCTATTCGATTTAGGAAATCTACTTATATGTAGTTTAGATTATTAGAATACCATTTATTAACCAAATACAGTTTTTAATGTTAAATCTAACGGTTTTCACCTATCTATTTAAGATTAAACGTTTTTTTATTATTTTGATATTAATTAATGGGTTTCCTTATTTAATTACAACTATTTTTATGTTTTAACTTTTTGGAAAATTCAATCCTAATATAATATCTTTTAACTTATATCATTTTTAGATAATAACTTCTTTTTATATGATATAATCTTGATCGTCTATTTTTAAAAGTATTGGATCTAACGGTTGAGAATGTTTTGGCGGTATTTAAGACCAAACTACCATGATAACATCATTAATTTTTTTAATATTTATATCTTTTAAATATTTATTGCTAAAATATAATATACTCTTTTTTGTAATATGTTAATGATGCGGGAACTTTGAACTTTTGAGAAAATAAATTATCAATTAAAATATAATTTTTTTGTAATAGTTCTTCTTTTAAAGTAGTACACCGTGACGATCAAAATTCTATATAAAATTCATTTTTTTATAGTATATCCCGTAAATATCTATGTTATCATATTAAAGACTAAATAATGAAAGCTTTCTTATAAGTGTGGTCGCTTGATCACTCAATCCATAATCGTTGGATCTTTCAAATTAAATTGTTGAGAAACGTTAGATATAACAGTAAACTTATCACGTAGAATGATCTAAGGTTTGAATCTACCAACAACATATTAAAATTTACAGGGTTTTTTGAAAAAAATAGATTTTTTTTCATTTTTTTTCTTGCAGACATGGGTTATTTGATAATATTTTTTATAAAGTTCGATTTTTCAAAAAAGTACTATACTAATTGATTAACAAACTTTTAAAGTTTCAAATTTAATAATTTACAATGTATATAGGTTAAAAAAATTAGGCATATTCTGTAGCTGAGTCTAAAATTTCAAAATACGGTATTTTTGAGTTCTTATAAAACAAAATCACCATTTGCGTATAATTTATTATTTAATAATAAATAATATTTAATTATTTATGATATAAAATTTAATAAAATAGGATTAAAAATATGCACAAATTTATAAAATTTTATCATCGTATTATTATATTCTTTGTTGATTTGAATTTTTCTTAGATTGATTTGAATTTTTGAACATAGATTTCTAAATTTAAAATAGTTAGAAAAAAGTAATTAAATTGGCATTAAAATAATGATGACGTAATAATTATTATTAGAAAATAAATACATACTTTACTAATTTGGGCTTTATCTTGTATTTTAAAAATTAGATTTTAACGATTTTATACCCCACACGAAGATAACTAAATTATCTTTAATTAAAAGATGGCTTAACAATTTTTATCTAACTGGAATTGTCCATGAAAAAGAAAAGAAAGTCACGAATTTTTTACATGGAGAATTCTATTCGGTATAGAAAACTTATTTATATTTGGTATATTTGGTTTAAATTATCAAAATACACTTTTTAGAATTTAAATATAATCCTATTATTAATAAAATACACTTTTTTAATATTTGATCTAACGATTTTCAAAAACCAATGCTTACTACATAACAATGAAAAAAATGTGTAAAAAAATAAATTATGCAAAAATAAATATTAAAATATTAAAATAATAATGTTTTGCAACTAAAGTAATGCACTAAATTAAAATAATAATATAGTGCACTAAAAATTATGAATACAATAATTGAAAGTAAAAAGTTTTTCAAACAAAATAACATAGAATATTAAAATTATGCAAATGTTTTGAATAAAAAAAATGGAAGACGTGAGAATGAATGTAATGCATATTGTAGTTAACGTTGTTGGTAACGTATAAGCTGTATATGCTTACATACAACCAATTTATAAGTGTGCAAAACAAAATAATATGTACCTTTGGATTAGATAGAAACGAATGGTGTAACATGGTCTCGGTCTCTAGTTAAGTTCATGTCTCCATAGAATTTTTCTCTAAGGATTTAATATAATAAGGATATCAAGTATATACTGATATAAGTATCTTACTAATTGCTTTTACTTTTAATGTTTCGGTTTTATTTACAGTGTATATAAAATTTTAAAATATATTATTACTTAAAAATTATTAAACAGAATAAAAATTATGTTATGATTATATAAAATTTTATTCTCATATTATTATATTCTTTATCGATTTGAATTTGTTCTTAATTAATTTTAATACTTTATTGAAAAAACATAAAATTTCTATATTTAAAACAATTAGTGGAAAAATAAATAAATTGGTGCTACAAAAATAAAAAAATATTTATTAAAATTTAGATACTCACTTTACTATTTAGGTTTTATCCTGAGTTTTATAAATTGAATTTTGACGATTTTACAAACCATGCGAAACTAACGAAATTATCTTTAATTTAATGATGGTTTAATAATTATTATCTAACTTGACCGGTTGACCTACCCATAAACCGAAAAGAAAAGATGGTTAAGAATTTTTACATAAAAAATTCAATTCTATATAGAAAACCAATTTATAATTGGTTTAAATTATCAAAACACACTTCTTGGTCTTTAAATATAATCCTACCTTTAATCAAATACACATTTTAATATAAGTATTATATTCAAAATTATCGTTTATGAATATGAAACCCTCAATATTTTAATAATATTTTGATATTATCCTTTTTTTGGTTTGTTATATGTAAAATAATATAATTATAATTTGGATTAATCAAATTGTTATGTTCCTTAAGAAAAAAAAGTGTTTAAATTTATTTATGTACGGGAGTTCTCGTAAATCTCTGTAGGTTCATGTGTATCATTGTTAGTATGATATACATGAGCATTATATTGATAATTTTTAATATTGTAATCAATATGAATTGTTATCTTGATATTTGGTTTAACAATTATTATCTAATTGGAACTATACATAAATTCAAGAGAAAAGATATTTAAGAATTTTTACATAGAAAACTTTTAAATTATCAAAATACATTTTTTAGTATTTAAATATAATTCTATTATTAATCAGATACACATTTTAATATTAGATCTAACAATTCTCATCGATCTATTTAAGATCTAACTGTAATTATTAATTTGGTCGTATAGTGATCGTACACGGACCAGATCGATTTTAATTTTTTCTTAAATTGATTTTAATATTTTATTGAAATAAAAATAGAATTTATAAATTTAAAAGAATTAGGAAAAAAAATTAAATTGGTGCTACAATAAAAAAAATATTTATTAAAATTTAGATAATCACTTTACTGTTTGGGCTCTATCTTGAGTTTTAGACAACAGATTTTAACGATTTTACAGCCCATGCGAAGCTAACAAAATTATCTTTAATTTAATTATGGTTTAATAATTCTTATCTAACTGGAACTATCCATAAACTAAAGAGAAAAGATAATTACGAATTTTTACATAAAGATTTCTATTCAATATAGAAAACCCATTTATAATTGGTTTAAATTATCAAAATACACCTTTTAGTATTTAAATACTATCATATTATTAATAAAATACAATTTTAATATTATATCTAACGGTCCTAATCTATTTGAATATTTATAGTTTTATAATCCAACGGATCATATACTTTTGGTAGTACAGTGACCGACCAAAGTTTTGGATAAGATCTCCCTTACGCTTATTATATATAAAGAGTTAATAGTCTACGTGTATTATTGTTATTCATGGTATACATGAGCATTACGTTAATAATTTTATAATATTGTAACTAATAGGAATCGATATCTCGATCTTTGGTTTAATAGTTATTATCTAACTACCAATAAATTGTAGTTAAAAAAGAATTACGAATTTTGACATATTTCTTTCTATATAATATAGAAAAATCAATTATATTTGGTATAAATTATCAAAATATACTTTTTAGTATTTAAATATAATCCTACAATTAATAAAATATACTTTTTAATATTAGATCTAACGGTCCTTATTATTTTGGTAGTACATAGAGAATTATATTCAATATAAAGAACCCAAATATATTTGATTTCAATTATCAAAATACCTTTTTTAGTATTTAAATATAATATTACTGTTAATTAAATATACAAAAGTATATTTAACGGTTCTCATTTATCTATTTAAGATCTAACGGTCTATATTATTTGGTCGTAAAGTGGTCTTACACGGACCGACTACCAAAATTTTGGATAAGATCTCCCTTACACTTATTATATATAAGAATTTAATATTATGTTATATGATGGTCTTATGTTTAACATATGTATATAAACCTAATATAATATAAAGGAGTTTTAATGCTCTCTTGGAAAAATACAAGTAATTTCCCGAAATAAATTAAATTTTGAATGTAAAATTCGAAGTCTGTCTTTCAGGGGCTTCTCCAGTTAGAATATTGATGTTGGACCACTTTTGAAGCGTATAAAATTTTGTTATCTTCGCATGGGATGTAAGATCGTCCATTCTGATGAATAGAACTCCAGTTATGGCCTAAACAGTTATGTATGCTCAAGGTGACTAATAAATCTGAATTTTCTTATAATTTAAGTCCAAATAAACCCAATTCCTTCCAAGTTTGGAAATTCTTTATTTACAGTCATAAAACATTAAACTCTAATTAATAATAACCAATTATTTATAAAAGACTATAAATATGAGAATAAAATCTTATAAAATATATATAAATATATACTCTATCAACAACCACATATGCAACTGCATGCAACTTTATGATTAACCACATATGCAAATTCAATTTTAAAATATTCACAATCCACATGTTTGCAATCACGTATGCAACTGCATGCAACCTGCTGCGCAACAATATATACAAATTCAATTTTAAAATTTTCAAAATCCACCTGTTTGCAACCACATATGCAACTTCATGTAACCTGTTGTGCAGTCACATATACAAATTCAATTTTAAAATTTTTATGATCCACTCGTTTGCAACTACATATGCAACTGCATGCAACCTACTGCGCAGCCACATATGCAAATTCAATTTTAAAATTTTCACAATCCACCAAAATCAAATAAAATCTACCAACATGTTGCATTTATTTGATTTGTTTGCACAACTTATTTTTGCAAATATTTTGTAAAATATGATATTTTCACAAAATATTTTTTTTAAAAAAAAGGTATTTTTGCAAATATTTTGAGAAAATGGTAAAATCGCAAAAAAATTTAGAAAAAGTGGTATTTTTGATTAATGGCTTTCTGTGATATTTTTGGAAAAGAAGGGGTTTTAGTAATGAAAAATAGAAAATGTAACATCTTTTATTTGAAAAAGGTAATTGTCCGTGATATAGTAAGCATGTTAAAATATGTAATTTTTTTTAAATAATTTAAAATATTAAAATTGTTTTAAAATAAATAGAAAAGCTAAACATGATATAGTAAGAATATTAAAATAGGTAAACATTTTTAAATAATTAAAAATATTAAAATAGTTTTAAAGTAAATAGAAAAGGTAATGTGCTTTAGTTGAAAAGAGTAATTGCTGGTAATATTTTTGGAAAATAAGAGGTTTTATTAAGGATAAATAGAAAAGGTAACGTGTTTTAGTTATAAAAGGTAATTGCCTGTGATATTTTTGGAAAAGGAGGAGATTTTATTTGAAAAAATAGAAAAAGTAGCTGAAAAAGGGAAGTGGTTATAAATAGGAATATGTTTAGTTGAAAAAGATAATTTTTCGTGATATTATTGGAAAATGAGAGGATTTTGTGAGAAAAATAGAAAAAGAACGTGTCTTAGCTGAAAAGGTAATCGGTTATAAATAAGTAATATTATTATTTAATACTTTTTTTACAAATAAGTAAAGGTAATTAAGTAAAAACACGAAGTACCAAAAAATTGTACCGACCGACCAAAATTTTATTGTTTCGTTTTTAATAATACTAGCTTATAACTCGTGCAACACACGGTTCTTTTTTTTAATATTTATAATTCTTTTACATTTATATATTACTAGCATATAACCCGTGCAAGGCACGAGCCATCAAAGGAGATTTAAAATCGACAAACTAAAAAAATTAATATAAACGAAAAATATTAAATAAAGAATAAAAATAAATATAATAAATTATAAAATGAGAAATTTAAATATTAATTGGAACATAGAAAAAATAAATAAAGTATACAAAAGGGCTAGGGAAGATAAATGAGGCATTATTAATATTATTTATTAAAATAATATTAATAATAAGAACAAATTGAAAAGCCAACATGTTTTAATTAAAAAAATAATTGTCCGTGATATTTTTGGAAAAGAGAAATTTTAGTGAAAACAAATATAAAAAGTAATATTTTTAAAATTAAAAGGTAATTTCCCATGAAAAAAAATGAGGCATTATTAATATTATTTTATTATTTATAAAATAATATTAATAATGAGGACAAATACAAAAGCTAACATGTTTTAATTAAAAAAAAAGTAAATGTCCGTGATCTTTTTGGAAAAGAGAAATTTTAGTGAAAACAAATATAAAAAGTAATATTTTTTAATTTAAAGGTAACTGTCCGTGATATTTTTGGAAAAGGAGTATATTTTGTTAGGAAAAAGTATTTTAATTATAAAAGACAATCATCTAGTTACTATTTTTATATTATTTTATTATTTATTAAATAAAATAAATGACTGAAAACCGAAAATCAAAAATTTCAATGTTTCGGCTTTAATAATATAGTATAGATATTAATATTATTTTATTATTTATAAAATAATAAAATAATGAGGGGAAATACAAAAACTAACATGTTTTAATTAAAAAAAAAAGTAAATGCCCGTTGTTATGGATTAAAAAGTGTACTTGTAAATTAATTGCTAGGATTTAAGAGAGCTTCGAGCTTTAATGACTACTCTTGTTGTCGGGAACTAACTCGGTCCTAACAAGATGCCTACGTATCTCTAGTGTTTAGAGAATCAAGCCAATAAAAACGTAGTTCTTGGTGTTGCCCTCGGGGCTATGGTGGCAAGGGCACACCAAGGTAGTGACTTGTATGTCCTTATTCGAGGATGAAGTCTAAAACGTTGTAGATGACGTATGGAACTGTGTCCAAAACGTAGTTCTATTGTGAAGGAGCAGGGTCCTTATATAGGCGTCTAGAGCCTCGTATTTAGAGTAAGTTTAGGAGACTTAGCGAATAAGTCTTCTTTTTGATAATGGATGAACATTGTATTTCTTTGTGGACAAGTCTTTTCCTTGTTGATAAGGACTATGACTCATTATTTCTTTTAATTGGGATTCTGGATCCTTCTTTGATGAATTTACCATATTTTGGACTCCTTTCCTGAGCTGTATATTTTCCCTATTTATTAATTACGAAATTAATAAATAATTAGGGTTTCGGGCCTTGCTTATTGGGCCGTGTTCTTAGACCAATTCGGGTCTAATTAATACGTAATTAATTGCACTTCTAGGATTATTTTTCAGCCCATATCATTTGCCCCCCAACTTCTATGATAATGCACTAGGATTTCATAGAAGTTATACCGGTCTTTTTCGAGACTTGGGGTCTTTTTATCCCCTTACCTGGGACTTACTACCCATTTTTGGGGATTTTAATATACACTAGTGTTTCACGAGTATCGTCTTGGTGTAAAGTGTAGAGCGACCTACACATTTACGACGATTTTGCCTTATTCGAGGCTAGCTTGACATTTGCATAAGCCTTTTATGTCTTATACCGTCTTGTTTTGGCTTCAAGCCTTTCATTGAGCATATCGAATGATGGGGTTTAGACTGAATGTCTTAGGTTTCTGGAGTTTCAACCCTTCACCCTTACGAGTTCTTACTGATGGCTGCACTCGTAGTGATTCATTCTCAAGTCTACCATATCAAACTTCTCATGAGCTTGAAATTTTCGCTAATTAACAATAGGCATCTTAGGCTTTCTTTTGTATGTTTATTAGCAACATTCACCCTTCGGGGTTCGTTGTATTAAACTCTATTTGTGCAGTTGACATGCATCTTTTGTATGCTTTCCTTTGCATTCATTTGTAGTTTGTCTTGGCAAAGCTTTGAGGATGTTTCTACCAATCAAAACGGGTTCAACCCTTCATATGCTTTCTTGGAAGCTCATGATTTCATCGAACCTTATTTCTACTTATCATACTAGCGGATCCTTTTAGGATGCACTAAACATAATAAACTGTTAATCCCAAATGACCTAACAGAATTGTAGAAGGGGGGGGGTTGAATACAATTTTGATATTTCTTTAACTTGAAAATACTTTATAAAATTAAACTGAACTGAATAAATAAAAACACAAGATATAAATAATTCAGTTGGATTGTTTGATGATCCAACTGAAGTGTTTTTATTGCGGAAATAATCTGTGATACAAATGTACACAGCTGCTCAGTTACAAGGTTGTAGAGAAGAAAAATGCTCTCAAAGATAGCTAATACAAACTCTTTGTTTTTCTTCACTCAAATAAAGTAACTGCTACACTTGGTTATATAAACCCAAGTTTACAACCCTATTTTTGGCTACACTAATAGTACAATGAGTAACCGCCAATAGTTTGCTTTTCATCCCTTTGTCCAGTGGTCCTTGGAGATCCTTGCTTTTGACTTCATGCTTATTATGATCACTCCCAAGAGCCCAATTGGAAACTGGGATGTTTCCTTATTCCCCATGTCCATTTTAATGGTTTCCAATGCAAAGTACACTTCCACATCTCCTTTTTTGATCTGTCAGGAACCTGTCACTATCACTTTATCAATTGTATAGAAAAGCAATAATGATTCGTTGATAGCATAGAGATGTGTTTCGTTGATAGCTTTATTCTTTGTTTCGTTGATGAGCTTCCTTGTTTCGTTGATAGAGTAATCTTCATTCCGTTGACATGTCTTCACTTAGGCAAAATTACAAGGCACTAAATATTTACAATTAACCAACCTATTTTGCCTATCTAACCATTTAGTCAACATGACTTAGAAAACCTATCTAGTACTCAACAAACTGCATATCAAACTATGAAGTAATGTACAGTGCAATTGCTACATCACTCATTTCGTTGATGAGCTTCCTGTCAACGAAACACTGCAAAGCATGCTATTTCGTTGACAGTTACAAAATAACTTAATACAAAATCTACTAAGTGTTTTTATAATTATCATCAAGAACAACATATTCCTAACAATCTCCCCCAATTTATGACTGATAGAATAACAGCCATAAATCAAGAGCCTTGATGATAACAAAAACACTCAGGCATATTACACATGATAAAAGTAAAAGTTGTATTGAGCTTCATAAAGTTTTTAGAAATACTGCAAGACTTACAAAACTAATGCCCAAATGTGCTCCTCCAGACTGAGCAAATAATTCATCTTTGTCTTCTTTGGGGCATAGTCTTCTTCCCTCTCCTAGAGTTGTTCTCCTCAATCTGGACCTGTAGCCTTCTGTAAAAGATCTTCTCTTCTTCATCTTGATCACCAAGCTTGGATTGCATAAACCTTAGAGTTTGATTAGATGCCTTGTCCAGCTGGTCTTCCATCCTGAAGAACCTTCTGCAGTTGTCCTTGTCCTTGAATTCCATCATCCAGAAAGGTTGAAGATGGATCTTCTTTCCTGTTGAGGGCACTCTTAGCATCCTGGGAAGAGCCTCAGGCTTGTTCCAGCTAGCCTTTATTTGACATATTCTGGAGACCACCTCAGACTTGGCTGTTTTGGTGAAGCCAAAGTCTTTCTTCAAGCATCTAAACACTGTGAGTAGTGTTTGGTAGTCTTCTCCTAGAATTCTGTAGAGAGGCCAAATTTGTTCTCTACCACCCTTGTATGTGAAAACCAATCTTTCAGGTAGCTTCTGAGAAGCTGCAATGCCCCTTACTTCCACCAGGTTGTCTAAATCAAGATGCAAGCTGGATTCTTCCCTGATGTCAGCAATGTACATGCAGTCCTCTGGATTTGAAGGGGGTTTTTGAGGTTGTGGCTTTCTCACAAATACTGGCTTTGTCTTGACAGCCCTTTGCTTCAATTTCTTCTTTGGATCCATCTCAAAAAGGAATTTAGGAAAGTTAGCCTCATCAAACTCAATTGGCTCTTCCTTTGGCTCAATTGGCTGATCATGATAATTAACAAGATGTTTGGGATCACAGGCTAACTTTAAAGATGGATCAGGAATTGTTGGAGGTACAGAAGAGTCTGATGCAATACTCTGAGAGTCATCATTTTCAAAGGTTATGTTTCTTCTAGCCCTTGCCTTTGGTTGCCTTGTACTCTTCTTTTCACTCCTTTCCTTTTGGGCTTTTTCTTCTTGCTGTCTTTCTTCTTCATCTAGAGCTTGAGCTACTGCAAGAGCTTGCATAGCTGCTCTTTCTGATTCCTCAGCCTTGGCTTCAGCAAAGTTTGGATGACCAGCCCAAACACAGATTTGTTGTCCATTCCTGTAGACAATTGCCCTTTGCTTCCTTATCTCATGATTATTACTTTCCTTGCTTTTTGTGATGAGAAGTCCAAGTAGTTTGAGCTCATCTGGATAAGGTGCAGGATAGAAAGTCCTTGCTATGTTTTTGCCTTTTGGTTTAGCAGGAGACTTGGGAGATAAGCTTCTTTGTAATGTAGCTTCTTCCACATCCCTAATGCATGAAGTTTGTCCTTTCTCCTTTCTTGGTCCTTGAATGACTCCATGTAGAAGGGGCTCTATAGCATAAGAGCTCTTGAACTGTGGCTCCACTTGTGCAGTCACCATTGCATTTGTTGATGGCTGATCTGTCTTTGAAGATTCAGTAATTTTCTTGAACCTTGCTTCTATGTTGGACCAATGATCTTTGATCTGTGCTGCAAGTTGTATCCTCATAGAAGCTTCCTGAATCAAGTCAATGCTATCCTTATTCTTC
Source organism: Heracleum sosnowskyi (assembly GCA_030848705.1). Classification (NCBI taxonomy): domain Eukaryota; kingdom Viridiplantae; phylum Streptophyta; class Magnoliopsida; order Apiales; family Apiaceae; genus Heracleum; species Heracleum sosnowskyi. The sequence continues at coordinate 48,138,386 of CM061243.1, read as the reverse complement.
TTTCCAAACTCCCCCATTGCTAGTGGCTCCTGTGGCAATGTGATGGTTGGGACCAGCACCTTTGTGATTTGAATGGTTAGCTCCTGAGATTTCTCCCCCTTTTTGTTATCATCAAGAGAGACAACTGGGAGTCCTTGAGCTGCCACTAGCTGGGCCAAAAGTTGAGTCTGCTTCTCCTGTTCCTTTTGCACTTGAGATAAAGTAGCTTCCACCTTGTCCACTCTAGAAGAGAGAGTCTTCAAGGAGGTAGCCACTTCAGGTTCCTTAGAGAGAAACCTGTTCATTTTGGACATAGTGAGAAGAGGGAGCTTTTCATCCATCATCCTGTAGTTAGCATCCCTGAAATTACTAATAGAGTCCTTGATTTCTGTAGCCTCAATCCTTGTCTGCATCATTTGTAGCCTTTGAATTTCCAGAGAATCCATGATGGCCTTGTAGAATTTCTTGTCTCTTGCATTTGCAGACTCATGAGCTAAGTAGGCTTCATTGTACTGCCTGGAGATAGCAGCATCTAGAGTGGCTCTACCATGCATACCTTGAGAAAGCCAGCCTGGTGTAGGAGGCACCACAGAAGTCCCAGTCTGTGAAGTGGTGGCCACCTGTAGATTATCACCATAGCTGTCCTCAGCATCAGAAAACTCAAATTCTCCACTTGCTGCAGCTCCTGAAGGTAGATTGGTCAGGGCATCCTTTGCTCGTTGCATTGATGCAGTTGTATGAATTAGATTTAGTGACCTTTCTGCCTCCCCATTGCCCTGCTGAGCCATAATTTGATAGGCTGGCACAGGATGAGTAAAGGTCTCAGGATCCAGGGAAATACTATCCAGAGTTTGTTGATAAACCTCTTGGAAAGTAGGTTCCCTTTCTCCCTCACTGACCTCCATTAACTCATTAGCAATGGCTGCTTCCATCCTTATTTCTCCTGTAGTCCCTTCTCTCTCTCCACTCTGTTCTTGCATCATGGGCTCCCCATGGCTCACACCTCTCACACCCTCACCTTCACCTTCTAAGGTGGAACTCTCAATCTCTCCTTTTGCCTGGCTGGAAGAAATAGCCAGCCTCTCACTCACATTCTCTCCTTTTGCCTGGCTGCAAGCCAGCCTCTCAGTTTCACTCCCTCTCAGTCCTAGAAGTGTCTCAACTACCACTAGATCATCTGCACTAGTTGTGGGAACAACTTGATTTTCAATTAAAGGTGCAGAGTGAACTATCAACGGAATGGTAGTTTGAACTGTCAACGGTATGGATACCGTTGATGGAGAAACACTTGTCAACGAAATAGACTGTTTCGTTGATGAAGTCAAGAAAGCACTTTGAGAATGAGAAATTACAGTAGAGTCTGTGGTGATTGATTTTAAAGAATGGTCCACAGATCCCCTTGCAACTTCAGGAAAAATTGGTTGATGGCCCAACAAATCACTTAACAAGTGATGGCCACCAGCTTCAGAGTGGGGCTTCTCCAAGATTAGAGTTGGAGAATCAGGAATAGATGTATGGATCATGTCCACATCTAAAGATTGAGTTGGTGAATTGGATGGAGATAATTCAAGATTGATGTTTAGAGAATGGGACTGTAACCCCAGAGTAATGATAGGGGTTACATCAAACTGAATTTGAGAAACTGGAAGTGTTGCTTCCAGTGTGTGTGCACCCTGTGTACCCTTGGACTTTTGCTTCACTCTCCTTTGGTATTGGGAAAATGTAGACTTTGGGCTTGAAGTGTCCCTTACCCTCTTGGACTGTGCTCTTGGTGGAGAGCTTGTTTCAATAATCACATCCTTTTGGGAGGATGCAATTAGACTTGTGTTTAAATCCATTTTACTCATTGTGCCTTGTTGGGAAGACACAATGGGGCTTGGCTGGTACACACTAACCTGTCCTTCCTTATCCTTGGGGTTTCTTTGATGTTCACCCCTTCCCTCACCTCTTACAACTCCAGACTCACTCCCCTTAGGTTGTGTGGTAGTTTTTACAACAGGTGCCTTTTGAGAAGCACCTGAGGTTGGCTTGGAGGATTTCTTTGATTTAGGTTTTGTTGCTAGGGTAGGAGCCTGTTGGGTCACAGCTACAGACTCCATAGCAACATTGGAAGGTAAAACAGTAGAGGAGTTAGCTACACTAACAGGGATAGTAGTAGTTACCTCAATGATTGGCAGATACACCACTGGAACATCACCATTGTGGTTCAGCCTCAGTATGTCTGTCAATACTCTCTTTTCTTGCACAAAGCACTCAAACCTGGCATTAGGGTTAGAGATAACTAATGGTGCTGGACTAACATGGTTAGCCAACATCATCAGAAACCTAGCATAATAGATATTTTTCTTCCTATTCGCTTTGTCACCCAACTTAGCACCAATTTCATACATAAGTTGGGTGCTAAAGTTGTGATATCTATCATTTAGAAGCATGGTTAGGAGAATTAACATAGAGTTAGTTAATGCATCAAAATTACTAATCTTTCCAGAAAAGACCTTAATGAATGCATCAGCTAAATAACTGTATTCTCTAACCAAACCTCTCCTAATTATTCTACCCAGATTATCAGTAGGCAAAGAGTAGTTTATAGAATTTAACATGGTAGTTATTTCAGTGTTAGTAGGCAAAGCATCACAGTTATTATCAGGAATATGTAAACATGCTTGCAAAACATCAGAATTAACTATGTACTCATTACCTTGAAGAGTGAATTGTAGTGTGCAGTTTGTTCCACTATACTCACATGAGGTCCAAATCTCCTCGATTATCTCATTGTAGAGTGGTGTAGAGTGAAACATTGCATAGCTCAACTTGCAATTCTTCATGAAATCCATCATTTTGAAGAACAGACTGTTCGGGTTTTCCTTGACAACAAAAGGGATGGAGTTGTTCTTCTCATAGATGAACCCTCCAGCAGACATTAGCTTGACTATGGGTGCCATTGTTGATTAAAGGAAAGCTTCGAACTGAATTGATTGATAGAGAGAAGAAGAGAGAAAAAGCCTTTGAAATTTTTGAGAACAGGTAAAAAGAAATAATAAAACTAAAATTTCTTAAATACTCCCCCAAAAATTCTCAGAAAATGAATCCAATAATAAATGTAAATTACTGGATTGGCTTAAAAATATAACCGTTACTCTTAAAGTATTACCATGATTTATACTTACAGGGGTGTATGCATAGATCGTGGTAAAAGACGTGTCACATTTCAACGGTTCAGATAAAAAGCGCTAAATCAACGAATCAGGATTGGGCGGTTAAAGTCCCGTCTTATTTCGTTGATAAAGCTGCGTTTCGTTGATATAAAAGAGCTATCAACGAAACACCCAGAAAACTGCTAAGACTGTCAACGAAATGGTGCATTCCGTTGGCATAGTAATTTTGACTTAGACAAAATTTTACCTTTTCCTGAGAAAATTTATTCACAGAAAAAAACATAGCAAATTTCTGGCTGCATTATGACTTGCAAATATCTCAAAAATAATTAAGAGAAATTTAGCATACCTAGCTCACTTACTAATCTTGAGAATGTTGATTCATCAAGTGGCTTGGTAAAGATGTCTGCAAGTTGTTGTTCACTTGGAACAAAATGTAACTCCACAGTACCATTCATAACATGTTCTCTAATGAAATGGTACTTGATGTCAATGTGCTTGGTTCTTGAATGCTGCACTGGATTCTCAGTAATGGCAATGGCACTAGTGTTGTCACAGAAAATAGGAATTTTCTCAACTCTTAATCCATAATCAAGTAGTTGATTTTTCATCCATAAAATCTGTGCACAACAACTTCCAGCTGCAATATACTCAGCCTCAGCTGTGGAGGTGGAAACTGAGTTTTGTTTCTTGCTGAACCATGACACAAGCTTGTTTCCTAAGAATTGACAGGTGCCTGTTGTGCTTTTCCTGTCAATTTTACATCCTGCATAATCTGCATCTGAATAACCAATTAGTTCAAAACCAGATTCTCTAGGATACCAAATGCCAAGGTTTGATGTTCCTTTGAGATATCTGAAAATCCTTTTAATAGCAACTAAATGGGATTCCCTAGGATCAGCCTGAAATCTAGCACATAAACATGTAGCAAACATAATATCAGGTCTACTAGCTGTTAAATATAAAAGTGAGCCAACCATGCCTCTGTAACTTGAAATGTCCACAGATTTTTCCTTAGTATTCAATTCAAGTTTGGTGGCAGTAGGCATGGGTGTTTTGGCAGGAGAGCATTCCATTAAGTTAAACTTCTTCAATAAATCAAAAATATATTTTGTTTGACTAATGAAAATGCCTTCATTAACTTGCTTTACTTGAAGACCAAGAAAGTAAGTTAATTCTCCCATCATGCTCATTTCATACTTACTTTGCATAAGCTTGGCAAACTTTTGACAAAGTTTTTCATCTGTAGACCCAAAAATTATGTCATCTACATAAATTTGAACAAGTATTGTAGAGCCATTCACAATCCTATGAAAAAGGGTATTATCTACAGTACCTCTAGTGAAGTGATTCTCAAGAAGGAACTGTGAAAGTGTGTCATACCAGGCTCTAGGTGCTTGTTTCAAACCATAGAGTGCTTTGAGGAGAAAGTACACATACTCTGGAAAATCATCATCTTCAAAACCAGGAGGTTGACTCACATACACCTCCTCTTCCAGTTCCCCATTTAGAAAAGCACTCTTAACATCCATTTGATAGACCTTGAAATTGGCATGGGCTGCATAGGCTAGGAAAATCCTTATTGCTTCTAGTCTTGCAACAGGAGCAAAGGTTTCATCATAATCGATTCCTTCTTCCTGTGAATAGCCTTTTGCAACCAATCTAGCTTTATTCCTTGTGACTATGCCATTTTCATCCATCTTGTTTCTGAACACCCATTTTGTGCCTATGACACTCCTGTCCTTAGGCTTGGGCACCAGCTTCCATACATTGTTCCTCTCAAATTGGTTTAGCTCTTCTTGCATGGCTAAAACCCAATCTGGATCTAGAAGTGCATCCTCAACTTTCTTTGGCTCATCTTGAGACAGAAAGCTACTATATAGACATTCTTCTTGAGTTGCTCTTCTAGTTTGGACTTTTGAAGAAACATCACCTATAATAAGTTCAAAGGGATGATCTTTAGTCCATTTCCTTGAGGGAGGTAGATTTGCTCTAGACGAGGTAGCTTCATGATCATGATTGCCTTGATTGGACATTTGTCCTTGAGAAACTCCCCCTGAGTTTGTTGTCCCTAAATGATCACTTCTAGAACCATTTCTATGACTGTCAACGGTATGACCATTTTGGTTGTCAACGAAACGCTCATTTTGACTGTCAACGAAATGATCATTTGGTCTACTAGCAGCTATTCTTTTCAATCTTAATGCAGCAACTTCATCTTCACTGCTGCTTTCATCTGTGCTAGATACAACAACTTTAGGCTGTTTCTCAGTAGCCTTATCATGATTCACTTGTTCTCCTTCCTCATTCTCAAAAGAGAGACTTTCATGGAAACCTTCATCACAGAGACCTTGTATTTTGAGATCATCAAAAACAACATGTACAGATTCCATAACAATGTTGATTCTGAGATTAAAGACTCTGTAAGCTTTCCCTGCTGCATATCCCACAAATATTGCTTCATCTGCCTTTGCTTCAAATTTCCCCAAATGCTCAGCTTGATTTCTCAGAACAAAGCACTTGCATCCAAAGACATGAAGAAAATCTAATAGTGGCTTCTTTCTTTTGAGTAACTGATAAGGGGTCATTCCTTTGGCCTGATTAATCAAAGAAATATTCTGAGTGAAGCAAGCTGTGTTAACTGCCTCAGCCCAAAAATAAGTTGGTAACTTTGATTCATCTAGCATTGTCCTTGCAGCTTCAATAAGTGTTCTGTTTTTCCTTTCAACTACACCATTTTGCTGTGGTGTTCTTGCTGCTGAAAACTCATGCAAAATACCATTTTCTTCACAGAACACCTTCATGCTTGAATTCTTGAATTCTGTCCCATTGTCACTCCTAATCCTTCTTACTTTGAAATCAGGATGATTGCTTACCATCTTGATGTGATTGATAATGATTTCACTTGCCTCATCTTTAGAGTGCAAAAAGAAAGTCCATGTAAATCTAGAAAAATCATCAACAATCACAAGACAGTATTTCTTCTTTGAAATAGACATGACATTTACAGGGCCAAACAAATCCATATGAAGTAACTCAAGCTGATGAACAATTGATGACTCTGTCTTGCTTTTGAATGATGCCTTCTTTTGTTTCCCTTTTTGACAGGCATCACACAAACCATCCTTGGAAAACTCCACCTGTGGAATTCCTCTAGCAAGATCTTTCCTCACCAAATCATTCATAACTTTGAAATTCAGATGGGATAACTTCTTGTGCCATAACCAACTTTCATCCTTGCTTGCCTTGCTGAAAAGACAAGTGATGGTGTCTGAACTTGTGCTATTAAAGTCAGCAATGTACACATTCCCTCTTCTGAATCCAGTCATTACCACATTGTTGTTTCCTCCTTTAGAAACAACACAGGCTTCTTTTGAAAAAGTAACTAAAAATCCTTTGTCACAGAGTTGACTGATACTAAGCAAATTGTGCTTAAGACCATCCACCAATGCAACCTCATCTATGATGACATTCTCTTTTGAAATCAAGCCATATCCCTTTGTGTAGCCTTTGCTGTCATCTCCAAAAGCAATACAAGGGCCAGCTCTTTCCTGAAACTCTGTGAGCAGGGTAGAATCACCAGTCATGTGTCTTGAACAACCACTATCCAAGTACCAAAGATTCCTTTTGTCTCCCTGCACACAATAAAACCAAATCAAGTTGATTTTGGTACCCAAGTTTCCTTGGGTCCTGTCTTGTTAGCCTTTGCATTCCCTTTTGTACCATTTTTCACTTTGGGCTCAGATTGATTCAAATCAATCTTTACCCTTGGTGTTGATTTCTGAGGGTTGCTCATATCTTCATTCATAGCATGCATAGTTGGAGGAACAATCATGTTATTCATGTTCCATGGCATTTGTGGCATGTTAAACATATTCATGTAAGGATTAGACACAAATGGCATGCTAGCATATGGATTCTGAAATTGTGCATATGGAGCAAACATGTTAGGCATAACAGACATTGTAGGCATAGGACTATTCCTTGCAGGCTTGGGAATTTTCACATTAGCAGTTTTCTTAACAGACCTGCAGTTAGTAGACAAGTGACTAACACTTCCACAATTAACACATGTCTTTCTAGGAGCATATTTATCAGGTGTGTAATTGTTGTGTTTGTTAATTCCTACTTTGCCATTCCTGTTATTCTTTTTATTTCCCTTAGCCTCATTTTGAACTTTTTCTACCTTGTCTTTCAATTGCTTGTTAGACAAGTGACCTACATTAGCTCTCTCAACAGGCTTCTCAACTTTCTTTGATTTACTAGACTCACCTTGAACAAAGTTCTTGGTGACAGGACCATACTTGTCATTAAGTCTAGTGAGTTTATTTTTTTCTTTTTTTGTCAACGAAACAGCCTGATCGGTTGATGGTTCATGTGTCAACGAAACATTGCATTTCGTTGACATATCAACCTCCAACAAATGATCATTGTTGTTTGTTGACTCTGTTTCTGATTCTAAGGTTTCACCAACATACCCTAGCTTCTCTTTGTTCCTTTTCCATGATTGCTCACAGAAGGATTCCACGCCTTGAACATTAATTATGTTGGCAGCAACATTCCTGGCATCCTTCCATTTTGCAATCACACCTTGTTCTATCTCAAGTTGTGTTTTAAGAATTTCTTCCCTTTGTAACACGTTCTCAAGTTCCTTCTTAGCATCCCTACTAACACATCTCATTTTCTCAAATTCAATGAGCTGTGCTTCTAACATTGCATTCCTATCACTTAAGAGCAGATTTGTCTCTTTTATTCTAGAATTCTCTTTGGTAAGTGATTTAAGAGTAACACGCAAATTATATAATACAGTAGACATTTCATTTACTGCACTATCGCATTCCTCTTTAGAAAGCTCAGAAAGATTAGTAATTGTTACCTGGTTGCTTGAGGAACTTGCTTCCTGCTCATGATTGTCAGCCATAAGAGCCAAGTTGACATACTCAACATCATCATCAGAGTCTTCACCATTACCAGCCCAGTCATACTCCTGAGACATGAAAGCCTTTTCTTTTTCCTTGAGAAGTTCAAAGTATTTCTTTTTATAATCAACAGGCTCAAATTTCCTGTTGCCCTTCTCAACCTTGGGCTTTCTGCAGTCTCCAGCAAAGTGACCAAGCATTCCACAATTGAAACATTTTGACTTAGACTTTTCAATCCAGTTTGTTTTGCTAGGTTGAAAGTCTCTTCTTGGTGGCCTTGCTTCTGAGTTTCTTTTGAACTTGAACTTAGAGAATTTCCTAGACAGAAAAGCAATGTGCTCATCAATCTCATCTAAGTCATTCAAGTTGGCTGGTTCTGATTCTTCTTCTTCTTCTGTCATCTTGTCTTTACCCTTGCTAACATCACTCCTACAACTAGGTCGACTAGTTGTGGCCTTTGCAGTTTCTTTGTTGTCATCTTCCAGTTGGTTCACAGATGCAATTAATGCAATAGATCCACCCTTCTTCTGTACCTTTTCAATTTCCTCATCTTGCTCCATTTCCAGCTCATAAGTCTTCAAGGTTCCATAAAGCCTTTCAAGAGTGTAGTCTTTGTACTCTTGAGTGTTTCTAAGAGAAACAGTCATAGGCTTCCATTCTTTTGGAAGAGCTCTGAGAAATTTAAGGTTTGAATCCTTAGTTTGATAGATCCTCCCATACAGCTTTAATCCATTCAAAAGCTTCTGAAACCTACTAAACGTATCATTTAGGGTTTCACCAGCTTTAAAATGAAAATGCTCATATTGTTGTATAAGGAGTTGCATTTTATTTTCCCTGACTTGCTCAGTTCCTTCACAGAGAGTTCTAACAGTATCCCATACTTCCTTAGAGGTTGTACAGTTGATAACATTGTCAAACATCTCTTGCTCCAAACCATTAAACAGAATGTTCATGGTTCTTTTGTCTTTATGGACTTCTGCAACATCTTCAACAGTCCATTCTGAGACAAGTTTTGGAATCTCTACATCAGGAGCATTATCTGGCAATCCAACTCTAGAATCAAGCTTCATGGGAACGTGTGGACCTTTCTCAATGCAATCTACATACCTCTCATCCATAGACATGAGATGTAAATGCATCTTTACTTTCCAGTGAAAGTAATTGTCCTTATCAAGAACTGGTATCTTCACACCTGCATCCTTCTTCACCATGGTTTCTGTTTTTGGTCTTGATCTTTAAACTTCTTGTATGTTAGAAGCTTGCTCTGATACCAATTGTTAATCCCAAATGACCTAACAGAATTGTAGAAGGGGGGGGTTGAATACAATTTTGATATTTCTTTAACTTGAAAATACTTTATAAAATTAAACTGAACTGAATAAATAAAAACACAAGATATAAATAATTCAGTTGGATTGTTTGATGATCCAACTGAAGTGTTTTTATTGCGGAAATAATCTGTGATACAAATGTACACAGCTGCTCAGTTACAAGGTTGTAGAGAAGAAAAATGCTCTCAAAGATAGCTAATACAAACTCTTTGTTTTTCTTCACTCAAATAAAGTAACTGCTACACTTGGTTATATAAACCCAAGTTTACAACCCTATTTTTGGCTACACTAATAGTACAATGAGTAACCGCCAATAGTTTGCTTTTCATCCCTTTGTCCAGTGGTCCTTGGAGATCCTTGCTTTTGACTTCATGCTTATTATGATCACTCCCAAGAGCCCAATTGGAAACTGGGATGTTTCCTTATTCCCCATGTCCATTTTAATGGTTTCCAATGCAAAGTACACTTCCACATCTCCTTTTTTGATCTGTCAGGAACCTGTCACTATCACTTTATCAATTGTATAGAAAAGCAATAATGATTCGTTGATAGCATAGAGATGTGTTTCGTTGATAGCTTTATTCTTTGTTTCGTTGATGAGCTTCCTTGTTTCGTTGATAGAGTAATCTTCATTCCGTTGACATGTCTTCACTTAGGCAAAATTACAAGGCACTAAATATTTACAATTAACCAACCTATTTTGCCTATCTAACCATTTAGTCAACATGACTTAGAAAACCTATCTAGTACTCAACAAACTGCATATCAAACTATGAAGTAATGTACAGTGCAATTGCTACATCACTCATTTCGTTGATGAGCTTCCTGTCAACGAAACACTGCAAAGCATGCTATTTCGTTGACAGTTACAAAATAACTTAATACAAAATCTACTAAGTGTTTTTATAATTATCATCAAGAACAACATATTCCTAACATAAACTTTTAAGTTTGAGGCATGCCAAGTCCTTGGCACCTCATGCCCTTCGAGGGTTTCTAATTTGTATGAGCCTCGACCAAATACGTTCTTGACGTAATATGGTCCTTCCCAATTTGGGGCCAACTTGCCTTTTTGTTCAACCCCGGATGCCTCAATCTTTCTGAGGACTAAGTCTCCTTGACGGAAGAATCTCTCTTTAACCCTTAGGTTATAGTAGAAAGATGCCCTTTTTTGATGTTCAACTACCTTAGCATTTGCCTCATCTCTAACCTCATGAATTAGATCTAAGGCCAGCCTCATGCCTTCTTCATTTGTCTCTGGCTCATAAGCTTCGATTCTTGGAGATGTGTGAGTAATCTCCACTGGAACCACTGCCTCTGCCCCATATGCCAGCAGAAAGGGGGTTGTTCCAGTGGTGACTTTACAAGTAGTACGATATGCCCCTAGTATGGGGAGCAATTCGTCTACCCAAGTGTTTCTAGAGTGTTTAACTCTTTTCTTCAGTCCATCTAGGATAATTCGGTTGGCAACCTCAGCTTGCCCATTTGCTTGAGGATGGGCAACAGAAGTGAAACGTAACTTGATATCATTCTCGTCACAATACTTCTTGAATTCTTCGTTGTTAAACTGAGTTCCATTATCTGTGACCAAGATACGTGGAATCCCGTATCTGCATATCACATTTTCCCAAAAGAAATGCATTACTTGCTTGGTGGTTATCTTGGCTAATGGTTTAGCCTCAATCCACTTAGTGAAGTAGTCGATTACCACTATCAAGAACTTTCTTTGCGCACTTGCCATTGGAAATGGTCCAAGTATATCTATCCCCCACATGGTGAATGGGATAGGTGAGTTTATGGATGTTATCATCTCTGGTGGTTGCCTAACCACCGGTGCATGCTTTTGGCACCGTTCACATTTCTTCACATAGCTCTTAGCATCTGCAAGTATTCTTGGCCAATAGAAACCTAGACGAGTGATTTTATGAGCAAGGGCTCTGCCCCCCAAGTGCTGCCCACAAATTCCTTCATGTACTTCCTTTAGGGCCAATTCTGCCTCTTGGGGTCTCAAGCATTTCAGATACGGAATAATGAAAGACTTTTTGTATAGGATTCCCTCAATCAGGGTATACCTTAGTGCTCTCACATATAGCTTTCGTGCTTCTGAAGTGTCGTTGGGTAACCACCCAGTTTCCAGATGAGATTTGATGGGATCCATCCAACAGCTGGCAACATCAATGGGTGCTACCAACTTTCCATTGATGCTTGGGGTCTTCAAGACTTGGAAGTATACACTTCCTGTATAGTTTTCAATTTCAAAAGAGGCAAACTTAGACAAGGCATCGGCCTTCATGTTCTCTTCCCTTGGAATGTGTTCCACATAGCATTCATCAAACTGAGTCATGATGGCCTTGACAAGTTTTAGGTACTTGGCCTGACTTCATCTCTGGCTTCAAACTCCCCATTTACTTGGGAAACCACTAGCCTCGAGTCTCCACACACTTTCAGAGTTTTAACTCTCAAGGCTCTAGCCAGCCCTAAGCCAGCTATCAGGGCTTCGTACTCAACTTCATTGTTTGTCGTTGGGAAGTCCAGTTTTAGTGCGTACTCTACGAGAAATCCATCAGGACTTTGTAGCACCAAACCTGCTCCACTTGATTTTGTTTTTGATGCTCCATCAAAATAGAGCACCCAACACTCTTTGGACACCATGTCTTCATCTTTATTATCTTCATCTATTACTTCCTGCCCCCCGACTTCCTGGTTGTCAATAGTGCATTCAACCATGAAGTCAGCGAGTGCTTGAGCTTTTATGGCCGTTCGAGGCTTGTTCTTGATGTCAAATTCTCCCAATTCAATAGCCCATTTGATCAACCTTCCACTAACTTGAGGGCTATGCAAGATGTTTCTTAGAGGCTGATTGGTCAAGACCTCTATCTTGTGTGCCTGGAAGTATGGGCGTAGCTTTCTTGAGGCCATTATCAAGGCTAAGGCAAACTTCTCTATCGTAGAGTAGTTTATTTCTGCCCCATGTAGAATCTTACTTACGTAGTAGATGGGTTTCTGAACCTTCAATTCTTCTTTTACCAAAACGGCTCCAAGGGCTGTGTTAGAAACCGCCAAGTCCAAATAGAGAATTTCTCCTGGCTTTGGCTTTGCCAACAGTGGTGCCTCGGCCATGTATTTCTTCAGGGCCTCAAAGGCCTCTTGGCTTTCAGTTGTCCACTCAAAAAATTTCACGTTCATGAGTGCTTTGAAGAAAGGTAAGCACTTCTCTCCTGACTTGGAGATGAATCTTCCCAATGCTGCCACTCTTCCCGTTAGTTTCTGGACATCCTTGACAGTCCGTGGCGTGGTGGTTCCATGTCTAGAATTGCTTTGATTTTGTCGGGATTAGCCTCAATTCCTCTCTTGGAAACCATCAGGCCTAAAAACTTTCCCGAGCCTACACCAAAGGCACACTTAGCTGGATTCAACATCATCTTGTGGTGCCTCAGCACTTCAAACGCTTCCCGAAGATGGTTTATATGATCGGCCTTATCGAGGCTTTTAACCAATATGTCATCCACATAGACCTCCATGGTTTTTCCAATCAGGTGTTCCAAAATTTTGTTCACCAATCTTTGGTATGTTGCCCCTGCATTCTTAAGTCCAAATGCCATGACTAGATAACAGAAAACACCAAAGTCAGTGATGAATGATACCTTGGAGATGTCATCTTTGTGCATTTTGATTTGGTTGTATCCACTGAAGCCATCCATGAAACTCAGCATCTCGTGCCCAGCTGTGGCATCTATTAGGGCATCAATCCTTGGTAAGGGAAAACAATCCTTAGGACATGCATCATTCAAATCACTGAAATCCACACACATCCTCCATTTTCCATTGGCCTTTTTGACCATCACTAGGTTAGCCAACCATTCTGGGAATTGTATCTCTTCAATGAACCCGGCCTCCAGAAGCTTTTCTACTTCTTGTTTAATGGCCTCTTGCCTTTCTGGAGCAAAATTTCTCTTCTTCTGTTTCACCGTCTTCCTTTCAGGATCCATATTCAGTTTGTGGGTTATCAGTTGGAGATCAATCCCTGGCATGTCAGCCGTTGTCCAAGCAAAAACGTCATTGTTCTCTTGAAGAAAAGATATGAGCTTGCTTTTCAATGGTTCAGGCAATAGTGCTCCAACATAAGTCACCTTCTCCGGTTCACCAGGGACTAAGGGAATTGGGATTAAATCCTCAGCTGGTTTCCCTCTTCGGTCCTCATTATCACTAGTATCCATGTCTTCAATGGGGAGAACCTGCCCCCCCCCCCCGATTCCATCAGGCCTTAACGCGGCTACGTAACAGCTTCTAGCCATCTTTTGGTCTCCCCCTTCTTCACCAATTCCATTCCTCGTTGGGAACTTGATTTTCAGATGATAAGATGAGGCAACGGCCTTGAACGCATAAAGACCCGTCCTTCCCAGGATTGCATTGTAGGTTGAAGTTGCCTTTATAACTATGAAGTTCAACATCTGAGTAGACGTATTCGACCCTTGTCCCATTGTCATTGGGAGCTGGATAGTGTCTTCCACCTTCGACTCCACTCCGTTGAACCCATATATGGGCATATTCGAGGGTGTCAACTGAAAGTCAGTATGGCCCATCTTGATGAAAGCATCATGGAACAAGATGTCCATTAAAGCTCCATTGTCGACCAAAATTCTCTTTGTTTCAAAATTCCCTATCACAGGTACGATGACTAAGGGATCATCGTGGGGAAACTTCACTCCCTCCAAGTCAGAATCATCAAAACCTATTGATACTTCTGTTCGGGCACGTTTCGGTGCTTCTCCGACCACAGTCATTACTTCTCGGGCATAGGCCTTTCTTGAGTTTCGGGAGGACCCAGTAGCAGTTGGTCCTCCGAATATCATGTTGATAACTGGCCCTCGGGGCTTGGGATTTCGATCTTGATCGTTGTCCCTTCTGTCATAATCCTTCCTTTCATAGTTTCCTCTTTGACTTCCTTGATTTCCATCCTTGGTGAACTTATTGAGCTTTCCTCTCCGTATCAGAAACTCGATCTCATCTTTCAATTGTCTACAATCGTTGGTGTCGTGACCGACTTCCTTGTGGAACCGACAGAATTGGTTTTGATTCCATTTAGACATATCAGTCCTTAGTGGCTTCGGCCATCGAAGATCCTCCTCCTTTGTTATTTCCATCAGAATTTGGCTCCTGGGAGTGTTCAATCTTGCATATTCCGTAAACTTGGGCCCAAAATTGTTCCTCTTGGGTGGAGAATCAGAATCCTTTAACGTTCTGGGAAACTTTTCCTTGACGTCGTACTCCTGAGTTTCCTTCCTTTTCTTTGAGTTTCCACTGCCGCCAGCAGTGGGTTCATACTTTCTCATGCTTTCTTCAGCCTTGATGTACTTTCCGGCTCTATCTTGGAGCTTCAGCATGCTCTCAGGTGGATGTTTTGCCAATGATCTTTTGAAGTGATCATCAGTGGTTCCTTGCTGCAGAGCTATCATAGCTACTTTGTCCTCTAAGTCCGGGACTTTCAGAGCCTCCCGGGTGAATCGGTTGATATAATCCCTTAAAGCCTCATTCTTTTCTTGTTGGATTGCCATGAGTGATGCAGAGCTTTTCTCATGCACCCTTCCACTAACAAACTGATTGATGAATGCTTTGCTTAATTCCTTGAAAGACCCAATAGAGTTGGGAGGAAGACGGCTATACCAACGTTGGACCATGCCTGCCAAGGTTTGCGGAAACGCCCTACACTTGACCGCATCGTTGGTTGGCTGCAACAACAGTGCATTGGAGAAGGTTCTTACGTGATTTACGGGATCCCCCGTTCCATCATAAGCTTTGATCGTTGGCATCTTAAATTTCCTGGATATAGTAGCTTTAATGATGTCTTGAGTAAATGGTGGTGTAGGATCATCAGGATCTCCTAGGGGCAACAAAACATTAGGACCACCCCTTGGGGCTTCAGCCCTCTTGGTTCTTCTCGGTGTTGGGTCCAGGTTGATTATCGGGACTCTTCCACTTGCTTGGCTTTGTGCTTTCGCGGCCTCCTGTTCTGTCAGTAATTTCTTGAGCCTTGCAGCCTCCGCCTCATGGGCCGCAATCTTTTCCTTAGTAGTTTGGGGTTGTTCCCGATTTGTTTAGGAAGAACGCCTCCTCATTGGGGCAACATCCCTCTCTTCTGTAGATGTATAATTCTCGTCCTCAATATAGGGACCCGAGTAGTCCTGAATCAAAGGGGTTCGTCGAGTTTGAGTTTGTTGATTTTGGGGTCCCAAACCTTGTATATAAAGAGGAACGTATGCCTCATGGTAAGTGGAATTGAGACCACTACCGCCCGCCATGGGTCGAGGGGGCATGTCATAGCTTGGCATCCCCAAAGTTTGAGTTGCATATTAGGGAAGATCCGTAGTGTGAAGTTGAAGACCACTTGGTGCATTCATGAGCAGTGGGGAGATTGGTTGCTGGAGAGTGGTCTCTTGTGGATTAGATCCATGAACGACCATTTGTAGGGGATTCGTCCCTTCAACCGAAATCGGGATTTCCGGTCCTTGAGTGTTGGTGGGGATATTCGTCCCTTGAGTTCCAGTAGTTGGCGGTGGTTGATTTCCGTGAGTATCAGCCTCAGAGGTGATAGGAAGCTCCTCAGAAGTTTGAGTATCTCGAGTTGTTCTTCGTGTGTTTTCCATGGTTGATGTTGTTTTCCCACAGACGGCGCCAAATGTTATGGATTAAAAAGTGTACTTGTAAATTAATTGCTAGGATTTAAGAGAGCTTCGAGCTTTAATGACTGCTCTTGTTGTCGGGGACTAACTCGGTCCTAGCAAGATGCCTACGTATCTCTAGTGTTTAGAGAATCAAGCCAATAAAAACGTAGTTCTTGGTGTTGCCCTCGGGGCTATGGTGGCAGGGGCACACCAAGGACGTAGTGACTTGTATGTCCTTATTCGAGGATGAAGTCTAAAACATTGTAGATGACGTATGGAGCTGTGTCCAAAACGTAGTTCTATTGTGAAGAAGCAGGGTCCTTATATAGGCGTCTGGAGCCTCGTATTTAGAGTAAGTTTAGGAGACTTAGCGAATAAGTCTCCTTTTTGATAATGGATAAACATTGTATTTCTTGGTGGACAAGTCTTTTCCTTGTTGATAAGGACTATGACTCATTATTTCTTTTAATTGGGATTCTGGATCCTTCTTTAATGAATTTACCATATTTTGGACTCCTTTCCTGAGCTGTATATTTTTCCTATTTATTAATTACGAAATTAATAAATAATTAGGGTTTCGGGCCTTGCTTATTGGGTCGTGTTCTTAGACCAATCCGGGTCTAATTAATACGTAATTAATTGCACTTCTAGGATTATTTTTCAGCCCATATCACCCGTGATATTTTTGAAAAAGAAAAATTTTAGTGAAAACAAATATAAAAGGTAATATTTTTTAATTTAAAGGTAACTTCTCGTGATATTTTTGGAAAAAGGAGTATATTTTATTAGAAAAAAGTGTTTTAATTATAAAAGACAATCATCTAGTTACTATTTTTATATTATTTTATTATTTATTAAATAGAATAAAGGACCGAAAACCAAAACTTTCCGTGTTTCGGCTTTAATTATATAGTATAGATTACTTTACATGACCAAATTGTGTTTAATAAATTACACACATATTTAACTACTTGTTCTCTCTAAAAATGAAATTTGTATAATTTATAGCTCACGTGAAACTCACAAAATAGTTTTAATTTAGTAATGGTTTAATAGTATTTTTCCAATTAAAACTATTCCAAAATTGAAGAGAGAAGAACGTGACCAATTTTTAAGTTAGAGAATTCCATTTTATGTAGGGAATCTACTTATATTTTGTTTAGATTATCAAAATACTTTTAGTATTGGAATATAGTTCTACTAAACAACCAAATACAATTTTTAAAATTAGATCATGCGGTTCTCAGCTATCTATTTTAAGATCTAATGATCCTTATTATTTTGGTATAAAATATAAATTGAATACAATTTACGTATTATTTAAATTGGTCTTCTTATTAGATTATGATTACGTTTTAGTTTAGAATTTTGAAAAATTCAACTCTAATACAACCTATTTCAGTTTATATCTTTATTAGATAATAATTCTTTTCTTTATTTATGATATTATTTTAATCTTCTATTTTAAAAAAAATTAGATCAAACGGTTGAGATTGTTTTGGTGGTACTGCACCCAACCAAACTTTTAGAATCCCTTTAATACATACACAGATTTTTTTATTGTCTATAATTCAATTAATATCATATTGTTCAGAGGCATATATCTACTTTAACATTTAAAGTCTTTTTTCATTGAAAATTCTATTCAATTTTGATAAACTATTCATATTTAGTTTATGTTATTAAAATATATTTTTTTCATATTTGAACCCTATTAACAATTAAATACACTTTTAATATTAGATCTAACGGTTCTCGTTCATCTATTTTAAGATCAATGATCCTTATTAATTTGACGGTACATGACCAAAATTTTGGATAAGATCTCCTCTACGCTTATTATATAGGATATATATAATAATATAGATAGTATAGATTATAATTTTCCAATATTAAGTATTTTTTAATTTTACATTTAACAATTTTTAACTATTTATTTTATAATATAATAATTGTTATCGTAAGTATCTTGCGTAATCAAAATAACAAAGTACAAATAATCTTACCTTTTTTTTTTGCTAAACACAAATAATCTACTTCATAATCAGTTACGTTATCTTCTCCTCTGTTTATGTCTTTAAAAATTATATATATGTACATATGAATCTAATAGTGTTTGTTTTATCTGTGTTAGAATTGAGCAGCTAAAATGGCAACATCTCAAATGACAGCATCATCATTGTATGCTAGGACTTTGTTTTTTCCACAAGGAAATTTCAAACCGTCTTCAGTTTCCTATTTCGGACAATTTGGTGTCTGTGTCAATCGAAGGACCTTACGTGGACTCACTGTCAAAGCTGCTTCTGCTGCTACTGTTGTTGCTCTAACAAAACTGAGAGAAAAACCCTTGCTTTCTCATTGATTTCAGATCGTAATATATATACAACTGTGTCAAACTTGATGACCAAGTAAAAATCCTATAATCAAGCCTATAATACAGGAAATACACCTACAGTCAGCCTGTATATTTAGCCATTGACATTCATGCAAATATTGTCCTAAAATACATTATATACAAAATATATGACATATCTTAACATATCTTGACACCCCCCCTCAAGTTGGAGCATGCAAATCGTGTATGCCCAACTTTCCAAGAAAAGATTCATGGTGAGATCGTCCAAGTGCCTTGGTGAATATGTCTGCGAGTTGAATATGAGTAGGCACATAGGATGGTTGAATCAAGCCATCAAGAATAGCATCTCGCACAAAATGACAGTCAATTTCGATATGTTTAGTTCACTCATGGAACACTGGATTCGCTGCAATATGAAGAGCGGCTTGACTATCACAATACAACTTGACATGGGTAGAATGCTTGATCCCAAGACTATAAAGCAAAGATTTTAACCATTTAATCTCCGAAGTAGTAGTTGCCATGGAACGATATTCAGCTTCAGCGGAAGAGGGAGAAACCGTATGCTGTTTCTTAGTCTTCCAAGATATAGGGGAATGACCAAGAGTGATGAACCAGCCAGTAAGAGAGCGTCGAGTCACAGGACAACTAGCCCAGTCAGAATCACACCAAGCATTGAGGCATAAATCCGAGTCAGAACGCAACAAAATTCCTTGGCCAGGATGACCTTTTAAATATCTAACAACGTGTAGGGCAGCCTCCCAATGATACACCCGGGGAGATTGCATAAATTGAGCCAAAGTGTGTACTGAATACGAGAGATCTGGACGCGTAACAGCCAAGTAAATTAGACGACCAATTAGTCGTCTATAGGGTAACGGATCAGCTAGTAACGAACTAGTTGTTAGAGCAAGGCGATGGTTCTGTTCGATAGGAAAATTCACTGGTTTGGCACCTAACATGCCAGCTTCAGCAATGATGTCTAACGCATATTTGCGTTGACATAAAGAAATGCCAGCAGGACTCCGAGCTACTTCTATCCCAAGGAAGTATTTTAGAGAACCCAGGTCTTTCATGCGAAAACAAGAGCTCAAGTAAGTTTTAAGTTCTTGAATAGCAGAAGAATTGTTGCCGGCTATCACGAGATCATCCACATAAACCAGTAAATGCAATGAAGTAGTCCCATTATGGAAAGTAAACAAGCAATAATCAGCATAGGATTGAATGAAACCATAATCCTTAAGAGAAGTGGAAAGCTTAGCAAACCAGCAACGAGATGCTTGACGTAGACCATAAATTGATTTGCGAAGACGACAAACAAGACCAGGAGGATTAGTGCGAAATCCTGGAGGAGGGCGCATATAGACAATTTCCTCTAAATCGCCGTGAAGAAAAGCATTGTTAACGTCCATTTGATGTAGTTCCCAGTTACGAGCAGCTGCAACCGCAAGGACAGTACGTACGGTCACCATCTTAGCAACTGGAGCAAAAATTTCCTTGTAATCAACATCCTTTACCTGATGATTGCCAAGGATTACCAAACGGGCCTTGTAACGTTCAATTGAACCGTCTGATCTATATTTGATGCGATATACCCACTGACTTCCAAGTGCCCTTTTATTGGGTGGCAATGGTTCCAAGGACCATGTTTCATTTGTTTCAAGTGCGTGCATTTCTTCTTGCATTGCCTGGCGCCAATGAGGATTCTTGACCGCATCAGAATAGTTTCTGGGCTCAACACCTGTAGTCACAGCACCAAGAAAAGCTCTATGTTGCATAGAAAATCTATCACAATTTACAAAAATCGATATGGGATAAGCAGTACCTGAGGAATGCGATGAAGAAGGTGCAGCAGCTGGGGAAGGGTTCATACTACGTACTGTGTGAGTGACAAAATCACGAAGAAGAACAGACGGCTGTTTATGACGATGACCACGTCCCAATTGTGAAGAACCGTTATCAATGTTTGGATCCACAGAAGAGTTGGATCCCCCCCTGTCGGTAGAGTCACCTGTGACCTCATCACTAGTCCCACAAGTAGCCTCATTTTCATTTTCACAGGCAGTGTTTGAAGGATCTGATAACACTGGATTCTCAGAATGTGGGAGTTCATTACCAGCTTCGTTAATGGAAGGCCATTCAGTAGAACTTGGGGTTCTAGATTCTTCTATTAAATAAGGGAACTCATTCTCAGAAAAGACAACATCACGAGAAACAAAATACTCTCCGGATTCCAAGTCATACAGTTGCCATCCTTTCTTTCCATAGGGATAACCCAAAAATATGCAGCGACGACTCCTACTAGAGAACTTATCACCTTTATGATTTTGATTATGACCAAAGCAAAGACACCCAAATACTCTTAAATCGTTATAAGAAGGAGGCTTTTCGTACAAAAATTCATAAGGGGTCTTGTTATCTAATATAGGTGTAGGAGTGCGATTAATCAAATATCCAGCAGTCAAAATGCATTCACCCCAAAACTTTATAGGTAATTTCCCTTGAAATCTCAGTGCCCGAGCTACATTCAAAATATGTTGATGTTTACGTTCAACTCGCCCATTTTGTTGAGGCGTACCAACACAAGAAGTTTCGTAAATAATACCATGATCTTTAAAAAAAACTTGTAGTGATTGAAATTCAGTGCCATTATCACTACGTACTATCTTAACCAACTTGTTAAACTGTCGTTTGATCATAGCAAAAAATTGAATTAGAGTCAATTTCACCCTCTTTTTATCAGCTAACAAAAAAATCCAAACTGCACGAGAATAATCATCAACAATGGTTAAGAAATATCTTGCACCACATGAAGACGGTGTTCGGTACGGCCCCCATAAATCACAGTGAATAAGATCAAAAGAATTTATTGCTTTATGCTCACTAATAGTAAATTTTGTTCGAGAATATTTGGCACGAACACACACATCGCACACTTTATTCATACCAGATTTAACACTACCAGATTTGACATGAGGGATCTTCTCAAGAACCTTTATTGATGGATGTCCCATACGCTGGTGCCACAGATTAAATGAGTCCACATTGTTAGCATTAAACACAGAAGCTTTGACTGAGCCACAGTAGTAGTAGAGCCCCCCATGCTGTTCACCCGCTCCAATCAGCATCCTCGAAATGTGGTCCTGAATCACACACAAAACATTGGTAAATTGAACATTGTATTTGTTCTCGCACGACAATTGTGACACTGACATCAAATTACACGTAAAGTTTGGAACATATAAGACATTATACAAGATCAAATTAGGAGCCAAAATAATTGTTCCAGCCTTCATGGCTGTTGCTTTAGCACCATTCGGAAGACCAACATGACTTTGAATCTCACGAACGTCATTTAACAAAGACAAGTTGCCTGTCATGTGATTGGAAGCCCCTGTATCTATGATCCATTGAACCTCAAAATTATTACCTGTCATGCTTGAAGTAGTAGGAGTTTGTTCCTGAAATGTAGCCTTTAGAAGTTGCCATTGATCCTCTGTTAAACCAAGTAGACCAGATTTTTCAAGGTCTCCTAAAGCTGGCTTAGATGTTGATGCAGTAGCAGAAGGATGTATTGAATTAGAAGCAACATTTGCGCGAGGAGCATTGAAGCTTCCTCTTCCTTGCCGAGTAAAAGGTGCAGAGCGTTGACTGCCACGACCACGTCCAGACCCGCGTCCAGGTGCCTTAGAACGGTCAGGCCACCACTCTGGATAACCATGGAGTTGAAAACATGAGTTAATTTCATGACCAGTTCGTTTACAGTGTGTGCAGTAACGTGAAGCTTCCTTTGATTCTAGTCGAGGTTCGTTGCGACTCATATTTCCACCGCCAGATTGCACTGCAAAACTCATTACATCAGTACGCTCAGAGTTAGGTTTGGTACCCATGCGCAATCGTTCTTCTCGAATCAAAGAGGAGTAAATTTTATTTATTCCGCCTACATCATCCGCTGCCAGCAAAGTTGAACGAACTGTTTCATACAGACCATCATCTACACCCATCAAAAACTGGTGTACCTTGGCATTTTCTTCTCGCTTCTCAAGCTTTGTAGCAATGTTACATGTGCACTTACCACATTCACATGTGGGAATAGGGTCAACTTCAGCCAATGCTTCCCAGAGTTTCTTTAGTTTAGCATAGTAATCTTCAATAGACATACCTTGAACCTGTTTACAAGTATGCAATTCAGCCTTGAGTTGCTGAATGCGTGGGCCATTTGAAATATTAAAGCGTTCCTGAATGTCAATCCACAGATCTCGTGCTGATTCGCGATATGAAATTGTGGATCGCAATTTAGAATCAATGGTGTTCATAATCCACGAGACAAGCATCGAATTGACGCTAATCCAATCTTCGTATTCATCTGCCGTCTCGGATGGTTGAGTTATGATGCCGTCAATGAACCCGACCTTCTTCTTAGCACGTAAAGATGTCCTGATTGCTCGTGTCCATTCATCAAAATTATCACCCTTTAACTGTGTTTGGGTGATTAAGTTTCCTGGCATATCATTTGCCGCAAGATCGTAATTTGATGACTTCACCTTTGAAGAGGTTTCACTTTTGCCAGTCATGGCGATGGGAAAGGAGGGTTGTATATGTGTGATTAATTAAAAAGAGCAAGGCTCTGATACCATAACAAAACTGAGAGAAAAACCCTTGCTTTCTCATTGATTTCAGATCGTAATATATATACAACTGTGTCAAACTTGATGACCAAGTAAAAATCCTATAATCAAGCCTATAATACAGGAAATACACCTACAGTCAGCAGTCAGCCTGTATATTTAGCCATTGACATTCATGCAAATATTGTCCTAAAATACATTATATACAAAATATATGACATATCTTAACATATCTTGACATGCTCCTAAGGTAATACTATACTCTTTCATTGTTTAGGACTTTGTGTGTGTGCGCGTATTTGTGTCGTTATTTATATTATATAATGTGCGTTTAACTTATGATGATTCCTCGTTTTAGTCGTGGTATATTCTTTGTTCTGCTGTGGTAACTGCAACGATTGGCTTATGTTATAGCTAGGAATAAGAATCAACATTTTGTTCAAGTTGCATAGTTCATTGTAAGTTTAAGTCGAGTTGTCCTTTGTAAGTGTGCACATTAATGTCTGCATTTGATCTAAAATATTCAATTTCAATTTTTTTTAGTATGAGGACTCCCATATAATTAAGACTCCTCCGTAAAACTTTTGCCTGTTATATATATGTATATAGCTCTGCTCTACTTGTTAATTTGTCATCATTCAGGTTTTTTTTATCTAATTTTTGGATTAATTGGCTTGAGAGTCTAAACTGCAGTAGTTTACTCAGACATCTTAGACTCTGGAACTGTGCTTGTAAACTATGCGATACATATATTTTGTTTTTTATGAGGTTGTGTATTCCAGGTATGTTGGGACTGAGGTAGAGTTTAACAGATCTAATCATCTAATTATGAAGGAGGATGACATTATTAATATTCTTGATGGCGATGATTTCAAGGATTTAAAACCGGTCCTCATTAAGGTATGTTGGCCTTCATCTCAACATAAACATGTGATACTGTTACTACTGTAAATTACAAGAATGAAACATGACTGCATCAAGGTTTCCGGAAGCAAGCTAGTCTATGTCATTTTAGATAGGCGAATGAAGACTTACTTCCACTAGATTCAGGTGTATAAGTTGCTTTATACTGCTCGAATTAAAAATTTAATTCTCCCCTGATCTTGGAAGGGTGTTATTTGTAAAATTGTAAATGTGAACAGTGCTTCTTTCTGAATTGTGAAAGTGTAAATATCAAGCTTCGATGTGAATTATATATGCCCTAAAAGTTAGGAACAGTAAGAAATGCTAACAGTTTGTTACAATGAAATCAACAGGACTGCTTTGCTTTGGAACAAAAATTTAATTATGAATAAGACTCTTTTCTGAAATGGAGGGGGACTATCATCTTTTAAGGTGAATGATTCATGTTATGTGGCTTTCATCAATCATAATCCTAAAAATGCTGTTATAGATGCTTGACTTGTTTTCAAATTGTAAAAAAGTGGCTGCGGCGGAGGAAATAACATCAGGAGGCCTATTGCTAACAGAGGCAGCAAGGAGAAGCCATCCATTAGAACTGTAAGCAACACCTATTACACTCATGCTTTGCTTTTGGATAGGAATTGGCCAACAATTTCTTTAAATTAAAACTATTGAAAGTTGATAATGTGATAAAGTTTTGTTGAGCATACATGTTCTTTAATCACCATGTGGAAATGACAGGTAACTGCTGTTGGACCTCATCCTGATGAGGAGGAAATAGAAAACCACCCTCTCTTTCCAAAGGGAACACTGTAATGTACTCCAAATATGCAGGGAATGACTTCAAAGGCACTGACGGGTCGGAATACATAACTCTAAGGGAGTCTGATGTAATGGCTGTGCTATCATACCTTGTTGCCAATGCCTCTGTAACCCTAAATATTATGGTAATTGTTGAAAAGAAGCTAAGAAATCAAATTTAATAACATTTGAGTCATTGAGTGTAGTTTTTTTTTTTCCCCTGTTGGACAACTCTGTGTCGTACTGTTTGATAGTCCAAATGGCTTAAAAAAAATATCAATAGATTATTAATTGAAGAAAAATTGGTCTGCTAAAAAATACATTCTCCCATCTCTACAAAGCAAAACATTAATTAAAGTTCCAACCACTTCGGTTTGCAAGAAAAAGGGAATTCCATAATATAGAGTACTAAATTACAGATGGAGGGTAAAATGTATATGGCTATAAAAATTCATCTCAATCATATGGAAGGCCTTTCCAGTCGACATCTATACGAATGTCAACCATGTCATATGTGATGGGCACCATATAAGATTCTCCAATCTGAAATTTCACGATCTTCACTACAGAATGAGTATCTTCTTCATTTTGAAAAGACAGGTTCACTTCAGCAAGCAAGGAGGAAGTCGAGGGCACAGCTACCACACTTCTTGAAAGTACCAGGTTGTCCTCTAATTTTAAGGAGTTCGCTTCCTTCCTTGTGAACAGTACTCTTCGAAAGAACTGTTTGTCGTAGCTTGTCGAGTAAGAAAGCTTGTCATAGGAAGCAATAATGTCCCCGTAAACCTTGACATGATCAGAAGTTCTACTCTGATGTATGAGATGGACTGTCACAATTGCACGAACAGCAAAGGAGAACACGGTATAATGAATAGCAACAAAGCTTTTTTCCTTCTCACTCCAAACCACCGAACAAACAATTATTGCTTACTCTCAGATACACTGCTCACTTATTTCGCTCGAGGGGTTTACACAAGTGAGGTGAAATATATACCAATTAAATTAGTCCAGTAATTGAAGCAAGAGGTAACTTAGCTACACATTTATATCAAATTCTACTGCTTCCTTCTGCAGTTTACTTGCATTATCATATGTGATTAATGACCATATAACAATACTTGTATATAGTTTGCTGCATCCAGTGAGCTTGATGATTTTTCGCATTTTAGGTGTGCAGCCGTGTGCTTCTCACAGCGACACTACAGCCAACAGGGCTAATCAGTTTCAAACAGGGTTTTCTCAATTAGGCTAAAAACTGATTATAAAGATGCTGGTTTGCAAATGATTGATAGTTTAAAAACTTTTGCATTCATCTTGAAATTTTTCTGAAACATGACGATGTCTCTCATTAATCTTTTGTTTTGAATTATTGTTGGGTACAAATCTCTTGGGGCCTCCAATTTTTCAGCTAGGATCATTTTTCGCTTGTGACACACAACTATGATTTTATCCATGAAACTATTCATTATGCTATACATCAGATGAATGGTAGTAATAGTGTGATAGGGGATGAGTCTAAAAATGACAATTTTGTGCTGGTTAGACTGAGAGCACCTGTACTGTATAACTAATTACAGTACAAGTGAAGGAGACTGCCCCATTTATTGAAGATCTTAATTTTGTACTGTTGATCAGATGTTGCTTGACTTTCATATCTTGGAATGTCTCCTCTTTAAGACAATAACATTATTGGGAATGTAAAGGTTGTTGAGGATAAATAAGGTGGTTGTATATCTGTTTTTGAAGGGGCAGTTATTGTCCCTTAAGCGGAATTATTCAGGGTAGAGCATGACCCGGTTTGGCTCGATTTTTAGATAAAATCGGAACCGCAATCATATATCTTCGGTTTCTAAAATTGAAAATCGTAACTGCAACCGTAATCGTTAGTTCGATTTTGATTTCAAAATCACCGATTCGGCTATAATTGATTCGGTTTCGGTTACAAAATCGATTATTATAAAAATAAGAACAAGCATCACTACTAGAATTTATTTTTAAAAAAAACTTAATAATAAAGCTAAAGTTTGATCGTGTTATATGTAGTATATGTTTTGCGTACTATAATATTTGAGCATGGAGCAAGATGGTCTGGAGTCTGTGGACATCAGACCTCACATTCCTAGGCATTCTGTGTCTGCAAAATTAAGGCTAGGGAGCTTTTTACGAGACTACATAATTCTTGCAATATCACATTATAAGCCTCAAACACTGTGACAAAAAGAAATCATAACAAAGAAAATAAGTATAAACAAGATATTGCATCAGGGCAGTAAGTCAGCAACAACATTTGATGAGTGATTTTTGTGTGCATTCTACTATCATACTAGATTTAGACCCGATAATTCGTTCGTGTCGTGTATTTTCGTGTCGTGTACTTTCGTGTGTCGTGTACATAAATGTTAAACACAAAACCGACCCGTTTAGGTTCGTGTACCTTTCGTGTCGTGTACTTTTCATATCGTGTTTCGTGTAATTTCAAATAAAAATAAATAAATAAATAAATAAAAATATTAAAATATTAAAAATTTTAGTTAAATTTTTACAAATATGTATTGAAAATATGTTTTTTACATCATATTTACAAATGATATTATAAAATTATGTATAAACATATAATAAATATTAATTTATCTAATGTAAATATAAAAATATCTAATATAAATATTAATATATAAATATTTATTTATTTATTTCGTGTACTTCGTGTCGTGTCGTGTCGTGTACCCAAAGGGTAAACACAAAACCGACACTAAATCTCGGTCGTGTACTTTCGTGTTCGTGTATTTTCGTGTTGTGTACTGAAAATGCAAACACAAACACTAAATTTTCGTGCTGTGTCATAAATTGCCGGGTCTAACTAGATTAAAGAAAATAATACAAACCAGCTAAACTGAATAGTAGATTGCAGAAAGTTAAGAAACATTGGAACTGAAAATATATAATACAAATATATGTAGTATTTATTTATATCAATAATCGGTTCGGTTGCGACATGTAACCGGAATCCAACCATTTAAATCAGTTCGGTTATTTATATTTTGGTTTTGGTTTCGGCTCGATTTTATTCGCTTTAATATTTGTCGATTTTTCCCAGTTTCGGTTCGGTTTTAATTTAATTTTTTGCTCAACACTGGTCATTACCACATTTGATCTCCATGTAATATACATACATTGTCATTATTTCAGAGATAACCATCTTATATATAGTCTTGTAAGAGCATCTCCAACGGAGTTATGTAAATTGGTTATGTAAAATCATGATTATGTATAATTTGTTGAACTTGTAAAAGGGATACTCCAACACGGTTATGTAAAATGGTTGGCTATAGTTCAAAATACAAATTATTGATGACATATCAAGTTTAGAGCTTATGTAAAATTTTATAGATGTTAGCCAAATATAGCCAACGAGACAGTGGTTGGCTAAATATTTGCCTAAGGATGAAGTGTGGTTGGAGTGAAAAAATTATATATATTATGTAAAATGAGGTGACACGTCAGCTTTTTAGCTAAGGACAAACATGCATCGGAGATGCTCTAACATATTAATGATTTTATTATAATATCATTATTATTGTTTTATAATATATATATATATATATATATATATATATTATAAAAGTTTAAGCGATATATATATATATATATATATATATATATATATATCGCTTAAACTTTAGTAAAAAAATTGATTTTAAATTTGGTTCTACAGTAGAACCATTTTGAATAATTTTGATTTCATTGTAGAATTATGCCAAAATATTTCATAATTTTCAATGATTTTTGAAAGAAAAAAGTTGTAGATTTTCATTTTTGATTTACCAAATTACAGTTTATAATTATATTTAATTAAAAATACGATAAATATATGCATTATATATATCAATATATTTATAAATGTATACTGCCGGACTTTATAAAAGGATGTGCTATAAAATAGTTACCTTACATATTTTATTACATGTAAAAAGATGGGTGATGGCCAAAATTATCACAATTTTTAAATTTGGTGACTAGAATACCATATTTTAAAATTTTGGCAAAAAATAAACTTTTCTTTGAAATATGTTTTCTCAAACTGGGTATTCTGAAATACGCTTTTCTAGACTGGGTATCTGTCCATATACCCATTCTGGGACTCAAATTTTTGATTTTTTTTTTTTTTTTGTAAAAATACATATTTCATCAAAAAATATAGAATTAACATTTTTTGAGATACTCAGTCTAGGAATGGATATTTGGTCGGTAAAAATGACCAAAAACTTAAAAGTGAGTATTTTGGTTACTTAACATAAAAAAATTTAATATTTTTGTCATTCTTTCTAAAAAGATCCCTCCCATCCAGCTTGCAGGACAAATGATAGTTGTTTAATACACAATTGGAGTCTTGTGTTTGGAGTATTACCTGAAATTTATATATTTGTAGTATGCTGTTCCCGTCACATACAAAATTCTTGTGTTTAAAGTTAATCTATGAGTTACTCAGATATTTATAATTTCCTTTATAAAAATATATTCATATTTATAAATATTTTTATTTGTCTCCAATTCTAATACGATGTACTTGGCTGTTCTGTTTTGTTTGGTGCGAGAGACAGTGATCTTAGTTTAAATATTTTGTCAAATTTTGGGCACTAACTTATCATTGCCTCTTTTCGAAGTACATTAAGAAATATTTCTTTTGTTCTATGTATTTATTTATTGAATACAAAAATTAAGAAAAAACATTAAAATAGTGGAAAAAGTAGAGTGTAGTAGAGAAAATTATTGAAAATACTATTTTTTTATATTTTAAAAGTTTG
This sequence comes from Heracleum sosnowskyi, assembly GCA_030848705.1. Lineage (NCBI taxonomy): Eukaryota > Viridiplantae > Streptophyta > Magnoliopsida > Apiales > Apiaceae > Heracleum > Heracleum sosnowskyi. The sequence goes on along the minus strand of CM061243.1, from coordinate 48,108,850 downwards.
TTACTTTTAAAAAATTTAGAAATGTAAAAAATTGAAAATGAAAAATGTTAAAAAATGACCGGATAAGGAGTAATATTTATATTTAAATAAATTCAAGATGGGCGAGAGTTGAAGAAATTAAAATCTTAAAATACAAAGAATAAGTTGTTCCCAATTCGACTACTCTATGCTCGTCTATTTAATTTGTCATAGATATTCAAATTTACTCTAATATTATATTATATGTACTTGGATGAATGGAAATAAAATGAACAATATTAAAAAAAATGATGAGAGATAAAAAGAAAGATTTGTAAAAATTAGGTACGAGGAAGAACGAGGGATTCCTACTTAAATCGGAGAATTTAAACTTGAATTTAAATGATTAAGAATGTAAAATAAAGAATATAAAATTAATATTTTTAATTATTGAAATAATATAAAACAAAAAAAAAATAAAAATAAAAGTGAGATCCAAGTGAAATTTCCCTCTCTTCTGCTTGTGCTACACCCTTATACATCATCATCATCACTATCTCACTTTATTCAACTACTATATATACAAACTTCCCCCTTCTCAATTCATCCTTCATTGTTTCCATCGCCCTGCTACACACACATTCACACACACTAATTTCAATCCCCAATGTCTACACCCGCAACGACGTCGTTGTGCACTTGGTTCGTAGCGGCATGCATGTCAGTTGGTTGTCAAAATGACTCCACGATGCTCTCTTGTAGAAGCTCCACCAATCGCCGCCGCCGCCTTTTCTCCAAATGTAGGGCTCAATTAGCTACTTCACTTGTTCCTCGATCTTCTCGCATTCAAGGCCTGATAAGCTCATTTGAGCCTTGTCATGAGTATTATAGCTCTCAATCTGTTTGCTCTAAGGATTTTTTGTTCGGTGATAATAAGGCTTTCGGTTCCATTTTTCGAGATGTTTCGAGGCGTAAACGGATTCATTCTGCTCCTCGTTCTGGTATATCGCTTCACTTGTCTTGTGTATATACAACCTGAGTTTGTTTTATTGTGTTTTGTGTGTTTTTTAATTAATTACTGATGATTAAAATCTTTCAACTCTGCGGTTTTTAGATACTGTTAGTTGTGTTTTTGTTGCGTTTCTTATAATGTGGTGCTATTTTGTGTTTATCAAACTGTGTGAATTTGTTTAAATTTGGTTGATTGTTGTGAAACCTGAGTTTTGTAGTCTGATAACAATTTTGCTATTTCTTACAATGTAGTGTATTTTTTTGCATTTGATATGTTAATTAAGTAAATGAATAATCGACCACGTGTCTGGGAGTAAGATAAGGGTGGATTGTGTTTAGATATTTCGATATGGCTGTTAGTGTTGCTGCCTTTCCTGTTAGGAGATTGGCGACAAGACCGTTAAGAGCTATAAGGGACAATGAGTTCTGTGTTTATAGGAATTTAATATTGTGTATCATTCATTTATTGTTCTTTTCTGAAAGTGTTGATTAATAGGCTTATTCTTTAAAATCGCGCCGAAAAAGAAATAATTAATTTAAATATTCTATATTGACGTGTCAAATATTATGATGTTATTGTCTTAATAATGATATCAACGCTTAGGGTTGGCCCCTCCTATCCAATATTTTTGGCCGTATCCTGTAGGTAAGTTAAGTTTCCGCGGATATATTTGCAATTGGATACCTTTAGGGTGCATAGGGAAGTATATGGATGATGTTATATTAGTTACGATTGTTCTCATTTGTTGTTATCGATGTTTTGTCTGAAAATTTGTTGATTTTTGTATGTGGTTAAGAAAGCAAAGAAGATGTTTAGCAATACCATTTAATTGTATTTATGCCAGAATAGTTTGTGATACCTTATGTATTGACAAATGTAGTGTATTTACTATATTAGGGGAAGCAGTGGCAGTAGCTGTGCAACCTTTGATGGAAGATGCTATAAAGAAGAAACCGTCTACAAAGCACAGACGAGTTGTTGTGACTGGGATGGGTGTGGAGACTTCGATTGGCCATGATCCAGATGTATTCTACAACAATCTGCTTGAGGGTGTCAGTGGCATCAGTGAGATAGAGGGCTTTGATTGTTCCAACTATCCTACTGTATGTATATTCTAAACTCACTTTTTTTGTGAAGAGCTTAATGATTTAGATTCTGATAATAATATTAAATGCAGAAAATTGCTGGAGAGATCAAGTCATTCTCGACAGATGGATGGGTTGCTCCGAAATTGTCTAAGAGGATGGACAAATTCATGTTGTACATGTTAACAGCAGGAAAAAAGGCATTGGCAGATAGTGGCGTCACAGAAGAAATTATGGATCAAATGGATAAAAGTAAATGTGGAGTTTTGATTGGCTCCGCTATGGGTGGGATGAAGGTACAATTTGTTTCTTATGTGCAGAATTCCAGATTAATACAACCCTTATTTTTATCTTATTGTTAAGAAAATTTATCTAAGCAGGTCTTCAATGATGCTATAGAAGCTTTAAGGATATCTTACAGAAAAATGAATCCTTTTTGTGTACCATTCGCAACTACGAATATGGGCTCTGCCATGCTGGCTATGGATCTGGTGAGCTAATTTGATGTTGCAACTTGTCTGTATGACAGCTGTTAAAGTTCTCCAACAATTTTAATAAAATACCTAAAAAAATACATTGCAGGGATGGATGGGTCCAAACTATTCGATCTCAACTGCTTGTGCCACAAGCAACTTCTGCATATTAAATGCCGCAAATCACATAATAAGAGGCGAAGCTGTATGTGTCAATTTTCTGTTTTGAATGTAATTAGTCATATTTACTCTTAGCACGTAATAATTGTGATTATTTAAACATTTAGAAGTTATATTCTATTACATACTACAGTAATGTGTATTCTGATACTTAAAAGTTAAAAATGCAGGACATGATGCTTTCTGGAGGCTCAGATGCAGTCATTATACCTATTGGTAATTTTTTTTTTTTTTTTTTATAAAAAAGACCCTTATTATTTGCTTTTAACTTACCAAATAACTTGGTGCAGGATTGGGTGGTTTTGTGGCATGCAGAGCACTTTCTCAGAGAAACAACGATCCAACCAAAGCTTCTCGTCCTTGGGATAATGTAATGTTTGATACATCGTGTCTCTCATTCGTTCTGATTGTTCGGCCACTTGTTCTCTACTCAGCCAGTCTGTATAGACTATGCATCATTGTTCCTCTGTATAACATATATTCTTCAAGGACTTGAGACTATGTGTTGTACACATCTTGTTTGACCAGTTTCTAGCTAATCAAATTACCAAATTAATGTACAACAATTTTGGTTTAGAAATCGAAAATATCTGGAATCAATTACATATTCGAGAAAGTTATCTTTAATCTCTATGATTGTTGATAAAAGATGCTTCTTAAAAGTTAAAACCTGAAATCTGGTATAATCTTTTTGTACATTATGTATGAATCATGTCTATTTGTACTAAATTGTTTTTTTGGTATTGATTAGAATCGTGATGGATTCGTAATGGGAGAAGGAGCTGGGGTTTTGGTTCTGGAAGAACTTGAGCATGCTAAGGTACACTGAATCTGAATCACTAATTCTGCAACTCGAAAATAAGACTTTGTTTAATGTTATCTTTGCTAAGTTGATTTTTAGTTGACCCATATGCTAATTATTCTTAATTAACAGGCAAGAGGTGCTAAAATTTATGCAGAATTTCTTGGTGGAAGCTTTACTTCTGATGCATACCACATGACAGAGCCTCATCCTGATGGTAAATGTCTAGTTTTTGTTCCCAATATTTGTGTTATGTGCATACCCCTATGATATTTGGAGAGCTTATGATATGGGCTGAAGTAGCATATTGATTTTTAAGACTTTCTTATTATTGTTTGTGTATTCAAAAAAATCACTGGTTTATGAAAATAGTATATGATAACATTGCTGTCCAAATATAAGCCACAGTCAGCAACATGTCATTAGTATATCACGGACATGAATTCAGTTGGGATGTACATTGTGAACCACTGACTTTTGAATCTGAATCGGGAGCAGTCCTATCAAAGGGCACGATTAATTGACAGGACAGGCGACGCTCTGTCACCCTGCTTGAACCTGGTGAGCCAATTTTTAAGTGGAAAACGCTTTCCGCTTACCCTCAATTAGGCGCGATCGTGAGGCGATCAATTCATCATATCTTTGTGAAATAAAACCTTTTCTAGTCTACTTGTAAAATAAATTCTATAAAAAAAAGGGCAAAAACTTAAAAAGGTCAGCGGTTTAGAATAGTAGACCAACAACATTACCTAGCCATACAAATAGGTCAAAATTAATAGCAATCAAACTAAAAAACAATTAAATAGAGGTGAAATTTGGAAACTTAATCTCCGAAATTTTTACTGAAAAAGTTTTCTATACGTGTATATTAGTACTATTTTTCATTCATATTATAATATTTGTAATTCTGTTATAACTTTTAAAATCTATGTTACTATGTTGCTGCTGAATATGTATGGTACTCCTAATACCTTTACTATTATTGTCACAGTGTTGCCATATTAATGTTAATTGTACCAGAAATGTTGCTACTTGTGTTCTTATACAATATATGCGTGTCTATCTATAATTGTGTAACCCTCAAAATGTCGTAAGGTGAAGCCTTGCCTCTCGCTTTTGATTTATCAAGAAATATCATTGTTGCCTTACGCCCTTACCTCTCTTTTCCCTTAAATACTCTGATTAGGAGTATAATATCATCAGTTTTTTCCCATGTATTAAAAGTTATCTCCCATATATTAACTTAATATGGATGGAAATTTAGATGTGTACTTTTTTGTAGTGCTTTTAAGTGTACATGTGATATATTTCTTTTTGTGGTTTACCTACTATGGAAAAGTGTTCACCATTTCTTTTACTTGGACATAAGTGTACTCTAGTTATATGCTTCTTCTGTAGGAACATTATAGAAATACAATTATGTTAAACTGTGTAGCATTATATTTTTTGAAGCAGTCTTTGGTAATACTTAGATAGGTAGTGGTGACACTGGTACAACATTTTCATGTCCATTACACATTTATAAGGAGTATCTTTCTAATCTTGGTTCGTATGTACGAGCAGGGGCTGGTGTTATTTTATGCATAGAGAAAGCTTTAGCACACTCTGGAGTATCCAGAGAAGATGTGAACTACATAAATGCACATGCTACATCCACACCAGCAGGGGACCTGAAAGAGTATCAGGCCCTCCTCCATTGTTTTGGCCAGAATAAAGAGGTTTGACTGAAAGGAGGTTTTATTTTCTGGCAATCATAGAAATATTTAAAGTTCAAATGAGATCTTCTTTTATGCAGTTACGGGTGAACTCTACAAAATCCATGATCGGTCACCTGTTAGGAGCAGCTGGTGCTGTTGAAGCTGTTGCAGCTGTGCAGGTAACTTTGAATCTGTTATCTACACCTAAGTAATGGAAGTTAGAAATGATATTTGTGCACAATCTATTATTCTCTCACTTATATGTAAAAGTATTCATTTTTAATAACCTTTTATTGCTGCTTTAAAAATGGTAATAATATGAGTGTATTACGTATACTCGACATCTTGGTTTATTAGCACTTTCGCAGTAAACCTTTTTGACTACTTCAATTTCCCCTAAAAGGATAAACACTTAGAATGATCTGCATGACTGCATCAATACTTAATATATTCATTTATTTGGAGTAGATTGGGTAATAACGTTTTTCTACAATCCCTCATAAATGTAGTCCCAAATTCCTTGTACTTTCCAATTTAACTCGGACGTGTCTCGCATAGTTTTCTAGGCTTGCACGACTTCTAATATCTACTTTTAACATAGATTCAGAACACAGCCTTCCATCTCCTTCTCTCTGCTGACGGTTGACACACGTTGCCATACAGTCCAATGACTGAAAGACTCTACAATGTTGACTCTCTCTGCAGGAACTACTCATTCATGATTCATCTAATTATTAGGGCAGTAGCGTGATTGTCCCGCACCTCCACATTCGTAATAGCTACCAGATCTCTTTGATTTATTTTATCACGTAAAAATGCTTGCCAATATTTAGCAAAAAAAAAATGCTTGCCAATAGAACTGTTCTCTTTAACCTGGGCCTATAAATATGTTGGTAAATATTCCTGATATACTAGCTGTCTGAACCTTATTATCTATATATACACACCTGTAGTGAGACTTGGTACTTGATACACATACACAAATGCAAAACAACTATCAGAAATTGGATTTAGAATTGCAATTTAGATGCCGGCAGTGCTGGCCTACTGGGGATTCGCACGAAAAAATATTAGGGCCTTTTCAAGAAATATTTTAGTCATTTTTCCTACTAAAGATTTAAGATATTATAAGAAAAAGTTTATTCTCGAGGAGAAAGTATTTTTTCTTACGTGAGACATGTTACGAATTAGATTATATCATTATAGGTATAATATTCTTGCAGTTTCTTTAATTCTTTCATGTTTTACTTGTGCCTGCGGTTCCTTACATTATGGAATCTCCTGATAAGGAGGTCGTAAACTGAGAAAATCATTCTCGTAGTGATTTGCAATTTGCTCACATATGCCTGTTTCTTCCTACCTATGGTGCATCTGTAAATAACATAAATGTGATTGATATTGAAGTTGGACACCATTTTTAACTTGATTGTTGACATAAGTATGCATCTCCTTGTAGGCGATACGAACAGGGTGGATTCATCCAAATATTAATCTTGACACCCCTGATGAAAGAGTGGTATGTTTCTTCTAGATACTTCTTTGCTGCTATTTTCTAATGCAGATCATGTTAAATGAATCTTAGTATCACATTGCTTGCCAGTAATATGGGTCATCCTGATAATTGGTTTGTACCTTTACTTTTAGTTTCTTTTATCGTTTACGAAAAACGTTGATCAGAATAAGTGGCGCATGTTATATTTTAATTTTGTGCTCAGATTCTGACAATGAGTTGTTTCTTTGTATTTAATTTACAAATGGCTCGTAACTTTCAGCAACTCAGTTTTCTTTTAACTGTACCCTCTTTAATTTATTTGATTAGGAAGTGAGTTTAAGATATTACGGTTATTTGCGTATTTATTGACATGCAATGCTTAATTCTTGTGTACTGTCAAAAATTTATAGCATTCATTTATCTGACGGTTACTCTCCATTAAATCAGGACATGAATGTGCTAGTTGGACCCAAGAAAGAAAGACTGAAGGTTAAGGTGGCACTGTCTAATTCATTTGGATTTGGTGGACATAACTCATCAATACTATTTGCTCCCTTTCAGTAAATGTCCTACATAACGGCATCGACTTGTCAATACATGATGCCTGATCGGTACGTATGCAAATCTTAATTAATTTGAAATTACTTACAATTTATAAATCTGCTTCAGAAAGTAAAGCAGTTGGCTGTGAAGAGTTAATAACGAAACAAACAATGGGAAGCATGTAAATAACTTGGATAATAAGATTTTGATGATATTTTATGCGATTCAATTGGTTTGTATTTGTCGGAAATTCTCAGATTCTCTAAAGTTCTATTTTCAGCAGAGTGCCCACAATTTCACTTGCTGGTACCGTTACTATTATTATGATTTTTTTGACATACTCCATAGACATTGATGTATGTGCTTGCAAAATGCTTACAGGTTATAAGGCGTGTCCATTGTGATCTATTACGATTCAGGAGGAACAGTATGTGGTCACCTAACTCTTAATCTAAGATGCAAACGAAGAGAAGATGCTGAATGTAAAGGTACCCCCATCTGGAGTAAAGAAAGTGTATGTTACAATGTTTCAGTAAATGTAGTAAAGTTACTCTTGTAGATTTCATTGTAAAAGCTTTATATTTGGGCCTTGTTAGCTGAATAGCTGTTCTATATGAAAGTTGGAAGAGCCAACATTAGACGTTTTAAATAGAGATACAATCATTAGACGTTTTGTAGTTTTTATTGCTTTTGGTGAGATCTGTTTTCTGGAAAGAAAAAAAAAGAGTAATGAACGAAAACCACCAGAAATCAAATCAGCTTGTTACTCTTTGCTTCGTTTTGAGCTTTCTTTTTGATATTTTGAATCAGTTATGTCATTTTTTCTGTACTGTGGTAGCCTGTAAGAAGCATATGCTAGAGGCTATACTCTATAGCATCTAAACCAAATCATCAATAAAAATAAACTCACTTTTAAATACATGATTGGAATACCTTAATCATAAACTTATTGCGGGATATTGATTACTATTTGCATTCCAAATCCTGTTGAAAGATGTTTACAACCATGTTAAAAAATTGTACTAATTTCTAATAATTCAGAGTTTTGATTTAGTATAAATTTCAATTTCTGGGGAGCTCTCGGACTCTTTTATTTGAATCTGGAACTCGACGTTTATTTTCATGCAAATTCTTAAACTTTCATGCAGCTGGATGCTTGACACATGTATATAGCAATTTTTGATTTTCAGAAATGAAGTATAAACACAATTTGCTAGCCTGTGTGCGAGTGAGTTATGTGCTGGCCGCAGAACAAAATAACGGGATCATAACAATAATGAAACTTCTGTAAATCACTCAACAATAATGAAGAAGAAGATGAAATTGTATTACTGAACTCTAAAGTTATAAGATCATAACAAAATAACTAACTTCTACAAGACAGGTAAAATGACAATCATATAACAGATTGACATATGGATGAAATATGTGCGATATTTTCCCCCTCGGATGAAATATGGATGTTTAACATTCAATCTGCAAAGAATCATCCAATGAGCATTTCTGGTCAAACCTTTAGTAAAAATATCAGCTAGCTGAGAAGAATCAGGAAACTAGATAGGAGTGATGAACTGAGCTTGAACCTTCTCTCTGACATACTGACAATCAATAGAAAAATGCTTTGTTTTAGGATGAACCACTATTCGCTTGTCACTTCTTGAAAATCACGAAGAGGGTTTCAGGACCTGCAACTATGTCAAGTGCTTCTTGATTGTTACAGTGGATAACTGAGGGAGATGTTTGTGATACCTGTAACTTAGATAACAAAAGATGTATCCAAGACAGTTCACAAGTAGTGTCTACAATAGCTCTTGAAAAGTTTGTGGCACCTTTTGTTTCCTAGAGAACCAAGTCACTAAACAATTACCAAGCACGAGGCAAACACCAGTAACACTTCTAGAAGTTTACAAACATGCACCCTATCGTTATCACAATATGCAACAAGATAGAGAGAAGATTCAGATGGATAGAAAAGACCTTGAAAAGGAGTTCTTTAAGATATCTTAGCACTCTCTGCATAGCAACTAGATGAGGAAATCCTAGGTCTGGAAGTAGTGTGATATCAATTTCTCAAAAACAAAAATCTGTATACAGAAGGATCACCAAGTAACTCTCCATCTTCATCAGATAATTAGACAGTATAATTCACTGGTGAAGACAAAAATTTAGCATCTTGAAAACCAGCTTCTAGTAACAAATCATAAACAAATTTGTGCCGATGAAGATAGCTTCCAACAAAAGTTCTATGAACCTTCAATCCCAAAATATTGTATCCCAATTGAATAAGCACAACTCCTAATTTATCAAAGCATTATCTAGAGTCTTGTTTGGCCAAAGACAGAGGAGTAAGAAAAACTGAACCAGAATGAGCAGTAACAACAGTAGAACCATCAGGAAATTTTACAGATAAAGGATTGGCTAGACACTGAACATCATGCATCAAACTTATATTACAACACATGTGTCTTGTTGCACCAATATCAAGCATTCACACATTATCTGGAATAATGATATTGGATAGTAAGGAAAGAGTAATACCTACTATGTTTTGATTAAAAGTAAAAGGATTAGATGAAGTTGAAGGAGGTGACTGAGAGATGGTCGAACATTTCTGTGTGCACTGCATTAGATAATTTATTTGATTCTGTAAACGTTACATTTGACTGGCAAAATTTGAAGCAGTTGCAGTCTGCTCAGTAGAGACAGTAGAAGAACACAAATCTTGAGATTTAACTCCAGTATTACTGACTTGCAAAGTTTGAGTAGGTCTGTTAGTGCCAACAGAATGATTAAAATTTTGCTGAAATTTGTTGTTATTGCCCATTCTCTTTTTACCCTTATTATTTGCATGATAAGGATAAATAACCAACTAGTTTGTAACATTTATCTTTGATATGACCTTTACCATGGCGATAAGAACACTCAAGAGTAGAATTATTAGAAGTTCTGTCACCAAACTTCAGAATTAGTCTGATGTTTTGGAGGTTAACCATCATAGCTATAGGTGAACCAGAACCATAAATCGGCCGTTGTTTCTCTTATTGTTTCGAAAGCATAAAAGCCTGATTATCACTAGGTCGTGGGTTCATCATTAATAATTGTCCTCTTAACACAATGAAATTAGAATGTAGTCTCATTAAGAACTGAATAAGCTTGGTCTTTTCAAGTTGAGCATCTCATTCTTTAGAAGCACCACAAGTACACTGAATCTAGAGCCTTCAATACATCCCAGAATCCTTTAAGTTTGTGGAAATAAAATTTCACAGAATCATTACCTTATTCAAGTTTAAACAAGTCTCTCTGAATCTCATAGACCTTATGACCATTAACAAAAGCAAATCGCTCATTCAATTCATTCCAAATAGTCCGAGCACTGTCGAAATAGTTCATATTATTGCTAATTTCATCAGAAATTGTGTTGAGAATCGATGTTATAACCATATCATTAACACGTTTCCATTATGCATAGATTGAAGAAATTTCAACAGGAGACATAAATCACCATTATCAATGACTAGTTTGTTTTTAGCAGAGAAAGAAATTTGTATGGAACGTTTTCAAGAATCATAATTTTCAGAACCTATCAGTCTCTTAGAGATATGAACCCTCTTCTGGGCTCTGTCATTTTTAAATATAACATTGATGATGATATTAAGGGAGCACCTATAAATTCTGCCTCCAATTATGAACCGATCTCTATCACCACACAGCAAAAGATCCCCACAGAGTCGATTCTAGAATTTCAATGCAACATACATGCTAGGCAATTATGTTCCAACTAAAATCTAACTAAACCTTTAATTTAGTATTAGCTCATAAAATATAGTGTGTGCGGAATAAGATGTAAGCACAACTTATTTTCACTCTAAAATTGTAGTGAGACTGTTTCTACGGTCACACCTTTCTATTTATATTTCTAAAAGAGTTGTAAATTAACTAAATTTACCATATTACAACTTTGATTTTGAGTTGGAACTCATTGATGAATAACTCGCAAATTTGTTTGTACTAAAACTCGAACCTTTGTCTTTTAATAATTGTTTTTCACGGTATGTTCGAGTTTCTGTGCAGTTGATTTAATTTCTTTGTAAATCTTGATTTATAAGGAACTACTGTCAGTTCATATATCTTGACTACTTGCTGCAACTATCCGACATCGAGGATCAGCAATGTTGGTAATTCTCCTCGCTCTTTTCTAAACTAGCTAGAGTCTTGACGATAAACTTCCATTCCTATCTTACACTCTGCACACTTGTTGTGTTATCCATTCCATAGCAGCTTGTTCCAAATAATGTTCACTGTTTATGCAGGATTGACAGTAATATATTTCTTGGTTTTACGGTATTTTAGATGAATTCAAGAACTCTTGGGAAAACAAGACTCAGCTTACAGCAGTATTCGGTTAACTTTGGGGCAGGTTGGTAATCACTCCTTTGCAACGGACTTGGTGTATTATTTTGCTTTAGCACATTCTGGGCCTGATTCAACAATCTGCCTGCCTCAAGGATGTTTATCCATTAGAAATTAAGTAATCGAAATCTTAAGGCCCATTAAGACAGAAGTTAAAAAGGACAGAAATATATGATAACAAAATTATTATCCACATAATATCAGCAACAAAAGCATTTTCTAAACAATAAATCATTTAGAAGACTTTAAATACTTGTCCTTTATTTTTCTTGATAAATTAATCCAAATTGAAGAGCCTTTTGAATCGAAAATGAGTATGTCGTGAGTTGCTATTGATTTTTCTGGAGTTAAAAATTTATTTTTACCGTGACAATGATTCCTACGGTGTACTACTTTGTCCATTTTTGCAGGCACTTTAAGGTATATAAATAATATAGGTCCGTAATTTATATTCAAAAATATGCGTGCAAAAGTGAAATGGACGAATAAATCGGGACGAAAGGAGTATTGTATTATAATAATCAAATATTGTAATTACTATATTATATTAAATTCATTTACATAGAAAATTTCATGAATAGTTGAAATCCATCAAACAAACTCATTTACATAAAATACAGTATATATCTAATCCACGAAAATTTTCGCTAGATATTTATTGCATATCAGAAACTCGTATTAAATAATACTAGCTTATAACCCGTGTCAAGCACGGGCCGAACATGAATCGACATTAAAATATTAGTATTAATAAATTATTAATAAATATGATTTAAAAATGTAGTTCTCGAGAATTGAATGATAAAAATATATAATAAATAAATAACTATTTAATTATGTAGTTATAGACAATCGAACTGTGCATAAAGCTAAAGAAATTAAAGTAAATAAATAAATCTTGTATGATTACGTAGTTGCAAAGAATCTAACGATCGATGAAACTATTGAATTTAAATTAAATAAATAAATCTTGTATAATTACAGAGTTGGAAAGAATCGAACCCCGGATGAAGCTAAAGAAATTAAAGTAAATAAATAAGTTGCAAAGAATCTAACGCTCGATAAAACTATTGAATTTAAAGTAAATAAATAAATCTGGTATAATTACGTAGTTGTAAGGAATCAAACCTTGGATGAAGCTAAAAAATTTAAAATAAATAAATCTTGTATAATTATGTAGTTGCGAGTAATCGAACACGGGTTAAGTGATAACCAAATTTGGTACTTTGGTATTTTAGTACCGCGCACCATTTTCACATTGTTTTGCTTATTAATAAAGAGTATATTGAATTTAAAGTAGATAAATAAATCTTGTATAATTACGTAGTTGTAAGGAATCGAACCTGGATGAAGCTAAACAATTTAAAATAAATAAATCTTGTATAATTATGTAGTTGCGAGAAATCGAACCCGGGTTAAGTGATAACCAAATTTGATACTTTGTTACTGTGGTAACCAAATTTGGTACTTTGGTACTTTGGATTACGTAATTGTAAGGAATCGAACCCTGGATGAAGCTAAAAAATTTAAAGTAAATAAATCTTGTATAATTATGTAGTTGTGAGTTGCGAGGGATCGAATCCGGGTTAAGTGATAACCAAAATTTGGTACTTTGATACTTTAGTACCGTGCGCCATTTTCACATTGTTTTGCTTATTAATAAAGAGTATAGATTGTTATAACATAAGATTTTGTTAGGACCCTGATATCTTAAGATTTTAGAATAATTAATTAATTAATTAATATAATATCATAACTTGATTTAAGAAAGGGTGTCTATAAATTTTTAATTTAAATATTTGTTTATCAATCTGATAAATTAAGCAACCCGCACCCATGTATAATTTACTGAAAGAACGATAGAACTCTGTTATCAATACAGAAGAAAGAGCAAATATAAAAGGGTTTGTGTTGATTCAGTCAGATATGTTATATTTTATAACCCAGTAGTAAACTAAGACAAGTGCCTGTGATCTTACTGAAAATTTACGAGTTAAGTCAACATAATAAAAAAACAACACTTCCTGCGTAGGATACAATTAAAAAGGATGCGAAAGTACTTGTGTCTGAGACCAATTCAAAACGGAGCCAGATTAGCATGGCTAAGTCAAAAATCAACATAATTACATTTGTAAAATCAGCACTGGAATGAAAGCCAAAACTTAATCAAGGTTGGTTTTCTCAACTTGGAAAATTGTTTCAACAACTCATCTTCAAAGGTCTCTTGTCCAAACAAAACAAAAGATCTTCAAAGGTCTCAATTTTTCCAGAGTTGAACAGAGTTCCATGGGAGACTATCTTTCTATTAATAATAGCTCAACATGGGTCAATTAATTGGGGGGACATTTTATTCATGTTAAATTGGTAAGACATTTTAATGCATTTTAAATGTCCAAATTACCCTTATTTTTATTATTCTTAAAAAAATTTGATATTGAGTGGATTTGAACTTGGGTCTCCACAATAACTTGCACCTCATCTTACCACCACACCACTCAATCACATGTGTTGTAAATTACACACATCATATGTTTGTGTGTCGCTTGAGTAGAGAAATAATAATATCAAATATTTCTCTACTCAAGCAACACACACATATGATGTGTGTAATTTACAACACATGTAATTGAGTGGTGTGGTGGTAAGAGGTGGTGCAAATTATTGTATAGACCCAAGTTTAAATTCACTCAACAACGAAATTTTATTTAATTTAAAATATTTAAATTTCCCCTGTGTTTACTTTAAAAAATATATATATGTATGCCGATTAACATAATCTTATAATAGGTGAGATAATTTAACTATTGAAAAAATATAAAAGGTACTCTATATAATATTTTTAGGATTTTATCTAACGGTTATAATTGATTTCTATTTTGTCCTTATTTGTAAAACTTGTACGAAAAAAATTAGTTGAAAAAATATAAAAAGTACTCTATATAATATTTTTAGTTATACACAATATAAAAGGTACTCTATTTAATATTTTTAGTATTTTATCTAACGGTTTTCATTAATTTGATTAGAAATATCTAACCGGTGTGGAATGAGTGAACAAACCATGGGGGACCAGACTACCAACCAAACTTTTATTGTTCCGTCTATTATATAATAGTATAGATAGATAGATAATGTTGTTAGAAAAAAGAAATTTTAGTTATAAAAAATATAAAAGGTACTATATATAAAATTTGTAGTATTTTATTTAACGATTCCCATTGATTTGATTGAAAAAATCTAATGATTGTGGATCTAACGGTTCTTGATTTCATTGGAAATGTACTTAATTCACGTGAACATACTAGAAAATTCATTATATATTAAATTTTAATATTATGCATGTACACATTCTAAAATGCAAATTACATTTCACAAACAAGAAAATGTTTCATTGTACACATTTTACAATGCAAATTACATTTCACAAACAAGAAAATGTATAATTCGTTCAATGAGCTAAATTAGTAAAATCGTGTAGGTTAATGTCTGTATGTAAGATAATTATATTTTGACATAGATCTTACACATAACAAATATCATAAGTATCGAATTTACTCATTTCTTAACTCAAAAACACTTCAACCAATGATACTTTTCAACGCTAACTATCTCACTACAGAGATCAAGTCCAACTTTTGTACCCACAATGAGACGTCTGTCAAACGATCTATAAATTATCATAAACACCGAACTACTTAGAAGTTAAAATAATTATGCTAGATAGTCGGGTTTTCATGCTAGTTTGATTTAAATTTCCAACGAATTTGGATTAAATCATTTTTAATAAATTCCGAAAACCGGTATATAGTTTGTAGTTTTCTAAACTTACTTAATGATAAAGCCATTCCAATATGTAAATTTTTGTCGACAGCCGTATAAACCAAGTAATTCGCGTTATCTGTGCTAGCTGATAACCGGAGCATTAGTCGATATCAACATAATAATATTAATAAATATTAATAAATATTTTTAAAAATATTTAATTATAAAAATAACTATAACTAAAAAATAAAAATATAATAAATAAATAACTATTTAATTATGTAGTTATAGACAATCGAACCGTTTGTAAAACTAAAAAAATTAAAGTAAATAAATAAATCTTGTATGATTACGTATCTGCAAGGAATCGAACCCTCGATGTAGCTAATAAATTTAAAGTAAATAAATAAATCTTGTATAATTACGAAGTTGTAAAGAATCGAACCCCGGATGAAGTTAAAGAATTTAAAGTAAATAAATCTTGTATAATTACGTAGTTGCAAGGAATCGAACCCGGATTTTGTGATAATCAAATTTGGTACTTTGGTACCGTACGCCATTTTCACATTGTTTTGCTTATTAATATTAATTATTAAAAAAATGTACTTATAGATATTTGAATGATAGAAATATATAATAAATAAATACTATTTAAATATGTGGTTATAGGCAATTAATCTTGAATTTGGTACCACGCGATATTTTAACATTATTTTTGTAACACCACAGTCCCGCATCGAGTAGATTTGGGACTTCTGTTGAGTTTATATGGTAGAGTACTACTACTAATTAGCACCAACAAATCATGATCTTTTCGAGGCATGTGGTGGGCTTGTGAATTACCGAATTTGGCTGCATTTGGGCCAGTATGCTTCAACTTATATTCAGACTTGAAATCGGGATTTGACCCAATTTTCGAAAAAGGCTCAGGATTTGACTCGGGTTATCACATATGGTATCAAAGCCGACTCTCGAAAGCTTGATTCGTCAAGTTGCCGGAGGTGGGGACACGAAGGCTGGTGGTATTATCCCACAATGGACAAAGGTCTGGAGGTGGGGACACGAAGCCAATCGGTATTATCCGACAATGGCTAGAGAGGAACGATCTTGGAACCTATGGATATCTGTTCAGGCCTGACGAGGACGTCAGGAGTTTAAGTGGGGGAGTTTGTAACACCCTAGTCCCACATCGAGTAGATTTAGGACTTCTGTTGAGTTTATATGGTATAGTACTACTACTAATTAGCACCAACAAATCATGATCTTTTCGGGATCTGTGGTGGACTTGTGAATTACCGAAGTTGGCTGCATTTGGGGCAGTATGCTTCGGCTTATATTCGGACTCGAAATCGGGACTTGACTCGATTTTCGAAAAAGGCTCGGGATTTGATCCGGGTTGTCACAATTTTCTTTATTAATAAAAAGTATAGAAATTATAGACAATTGAACTTTGAATGAAATTAAAGTAAATAAATAAATTTTGTATAATAACATATGTTGTAAAGAATCGAATCCTGGATTAAGCTAACGAATTTAAATTAATAAATCTTGTACGTAGTTGCGAGGAATCGAACAGAGGTCATGTAATAACCAAATTTGGTACTTTGGTACGTGATAACCAAATTTGATACTTTTGGTACCGCACGTCATTTTCATATTGTTTTTCTTATTAACAAAGAGTATAGATGTCTAAAATAATTAAAATATTTTAAGAAATAAATATATTTTACCATTTTCCAAACATAAAATTCCACTAGCTAATCCATGCACATGTCTAGTAGTCTATTTACACACCACTTACTAGAATTATTAGACCGATCCTTTGCTTAAAAAAATTATTGTAGTTTAGGGTCAATAATTTTAATTGAACTTGACCATTTTTTATTTCCTTTGTTTTTATTGTCTTTTCTTCGTACATGGGAACGCAATCCTGAAATCATAATTTTCAAAGGACTTTGAAATGTCCTCGAAGTTTAAATTTCATTTAAATTTCATGTATTGTTTTTGAAAACAGAACAGTGTTATGAAAAAATCGTCTTGGGACGCAGTCATGTGACTCGACTTAAAGAGGTTTGGTTACGAACTTTCTAAAATAGTAGTATAATTTAGACCTTGATTGTATCAGGCTGACATCTTTGTAAGCAATTGAAAATGATTCGCAGATGATTGAAATAATCTAATATAACAAATTGTGTAAATAAGTCAATTTTTTATACGGTTAATGGTTACATAACGGTTGTAATATGTAAGCGTTGTTGAAGAGTATAGCATCTGTTCGAATCTTTTTTTTGTCACTTTAATATTTCGATGAATCGATTATTTAACATGATATGATCTAGAAAAGAAATCGATTGGGGTTCTCCAATTCCGTTCGATAAAATTATATAGTTGTTGGTGTTTGATATTGTTATTGATCTTCATATATTTGTGGTGGTGTGTTCTTCTATTGATGGAGTTTTGAAGAGTATAATTGATTTTATAATAATACTTTTAGACAAGTTAGTTACAGTAGAACCTCGATAAATGAATACACTTGGGATCAAAAAAATATATTCGTTTAACGAGATTATTTATTTATCGATTAACGAATATTTTATTCAATTATCGATAAATGAATATTTATTCATTTAGATAATATTTTTATTTTTTTAAATATGATAATGATGTTTTAAAATTTAATATTCGAATGTAACTAGAAGATAAATATACTCCCTCCGTCCCAATCAATTCTTTACACTTTCCTTTTTGGGACGTCCCACCAATTCTTTACATTACTAAAAATAGTAACTTTTAATAATATAATACATTATTACATCCACTACTTCACTCCACTTTTTCAATACTTTATACTATTACACCCACTATCTCACTTATCTTAACAATAAATTATTATTACACCCACTACTTCATTTATTTTAACAATAAAATACACTATTACATCCACTACCTCACTTATTTTAAGAATATTCCTTGGTCTCCGTGCAAAAAGCAAACGTAAAGAACTCATTGGGACGGAGGGAGTAATTGTTAAAAATTTAAAATTCTTACCATATATTTTATTCACTTTCAATAATATGCATACATGAATTATACATATAAATTAAGTATAGTATGTTTGTACTATTTTAATATACTTGAGAGTGTTCATACGATTGTATTAGTAATATACTTAGAGTCTATTAAATTATATTTGAATTTATAATTTTTTTTGACTAGATGACATATATCAGAAAAATATATATTATTTTAATTTTAGTGAATATTCATTTATGTTTACATAGGGCCTTTAAAGATTTCAATAAAATTTATTCATTAATGCATTTAGCGAGATTATTCATTTACTCTATTGTCCCAAGTTGGGACCGTAAAAAAATATTCATTTGACGAGGTTATTCATTTATCGAACATTCATTTATCGAGGTTCTACTGTATTTAGAAATTCAATATATATAAAATATTTTAAAATGGTATAAATTATGCAAATTATTTAAATAAATAATTTTGTATTTCTAAGCATTTTTTTAGAAAATAAACGGACCGAAAAATGTTGTATATTAAATATACTTAATGCATATGATTGTATTTAAAAAAAAATTGATCCTTACACACACACACATATATATATATATATATACTAGCTTAAAACCCGTGCGATGCACGGATTGTTAATTGTTATTTAATTATTATTATTTTAATATTTTATTAATTGTAATTGTGCAAAAAATAAGTAGACATGTTAAAATAGCTAAACACTTTTAATTAATTAAAAACATTAAAACAAATTTTAAAATAAATAAGTATTGGTTTGCCCGTTATATTTTTGGAAATGAGGGGTTTTAATAAGAAAAAATAAAAAATGTAACATATATTTAGTTTAAAAAGGTAAATGCCCGTGATATTTTTGGAAAATGAGGTTTTAAAATTTAATAATTAAAAGTATTTAAATACGTTTTAAAATAAATAAGTAAAGGGTTTCCTGTGATATTTTTAGAAAAAGAATGAATTTTAGTGAGAAAAATAGAAAAAGTAAATTGTAAAAGACAATTTCCTGTGATATATTTAGAAAAGGAGTGATTTTGTTAGAAAAAATATATAATGTGTTTTTGCTGAAAAGTTAATTGGTTATAAATAGGTATTTTATTATTTATATTTTAAAATTTTTAGTAATTGCATTTGTTAAGAAAAATAAGTAGACATGTTAAAATAGGTAAACTTTT
This sequence comes from Heracleum sosnowskyi, assembly GCA_030848705.1. Taxonomy (NCBI): domain Eukaryota; kingdom Viridiplantae; phylum Streptophyta; class Magnoliopsida; order Apiales; family Apiaceae; genus Heracleum; species Heracleum sosnowskyi. Next base: position 48,089,219 of record CM061243.1, on the reverse strand, counting down.
AAAAAATAATTATAATATTAAAATAGGTTTAAAAATAAATAACTAAATGTTTGCCCGTGATATTTTTGGAAAATGAGGAGTTTTAGTAAGGAAAAATAGAAAAATAACATGTTTTAGTTAAAAAAGGTAATTGCCCGTGATATATTTGAAAAAGTAGGGGAATTTGTTAGAACAAATAGAAAAAATAATGTATTTTAGGTGAAAAAGGTAATTGGTTATAAATAGATAATATTATTATTTAATAATATATTTCTATAAATAAGTAAGGTTAATTAAATAAAAACATGATGAAGTACAGTTAATTAAGGGCAATTAAGTAAAATCACAACGTACCATACCGACCAACCAAACTTTTAATGTTTCGTCTATTATATAATAGTATTGATATAACAACTAAAGTGTTTTAGCTGAAATAGGTAACTAATTATTTATTAATAATCATATATAATATAATATCGTTATATATATATATATATATATATATATATATATATATATATATATATATATATATATATATATATATATATATGTGTGTGTGTGTGTGGTTCGTGTTATTTTTAGAATATGAGTTGTTTTAGTTAGAAAATATAAAATAAATAATGTGTTTTAGGTGAAAAAGGTAATTTCTTATAAATGTATAATAATATCACCATGTTGTCGGTGTTATTTTTAGAAGATTAATTATTTTAGTTAAAATACATAAAACAGGTAATGTGCTGAAAAAGATACAAATTTATTTATTAGTAATTATATAAAATTATATCACCTTTATATATATATGTTGTTCATGTTATTTTTAGAACATGAGTTGTTTGAATTAGAAAATATAAAATAGGTAATGTGCCGAGTTGTTTTAGTTAGAAAATAAGAAACCTGTAAGTTGGTTTTAGAAGATGAGTTGTTTTAGGTAGAAAATAAGAAAATAAGAAACAGGTAATGTGCTGAAAAAGGCCGTTGATTATTTATTAATAATTATATAAAATTATATTACGTTTATATAGATATGTTGCCCCTATTATTTTTAGAATATGAGTTGTTTAAGTTAGAAAATATAAAACAGGTACTTTGTCCGTGTTATTTTTAGAAGATGAGTCATTTTATTTAGAAAATATAAAAAAAGTAATATGTTTTAGCTGAAAAAGGTAATTAGATAGTTATTAGTAATTATAATATAAAATATTTAGAAGATGAGTTGTTTAAGTTAGAAAATATAAAATATGTAATGTGCCCGTGTTATTTTTAGAAAATGAGTTATTTTAGTTAAAAAATACAAAACTAGTAATGTGCTGAAAAAGGCAGTTGATTTTTTGTTAATAATTATATAAAATTACATTATGTTTCCATATATATGTTGCCCGTATTATTTTTAGATGATAAGTTGTTTAAGTTGAAAGATATAAAATAAGTAATGTGGTCGTGTTATTTTTAGAAGATAAGTCGTTTTATTTAAAAAATATAAACATATAATATGTTTCAACTAAAAAAGGTAATTAGATAGTTATTAGTAATTATAATATAAAATATTATATTTATATATAATATCTTTTAGTATTTTATCCAACGGCTTATATTATATTGATTTGAAAGATCCAACGGTTGAGAATTGGAGGACCAGACTACAAAAATTGACCAGACTACAAAACTTTCAATGTTTCGTCTTTAATATAATAGTATAGATATATAATTCCCCTAAAATAATTAAAAAAAAAGTACTAACTAATTTCAATGATTAAATGATAAGCCAAAAAAATTGGTAAGAGATGAAAAAAATGTATTAGATGTCTCTTTTTTTGACAAAATATTATGCATTTTACTGAAAAGATTGGATTCGGCCGGGACAAATCCCCAAACTTGCAATACAATCTGGTTGATAAACAAATAAACGAACTAAATAAATAGCTGCTTTGTTTTCCAAATCGCTTAACATACATAATAGAAATATTCTTTAAACTAAAATAGATTATAATGTCTTTCCCGAGAAATCCAAACTACACTATCCCTTGAAACCAGTAGCATCACAATTGAACTTCGCACAATTAATTTTGGTTGTAGTATAATATTCAGAACTTTTAGTTGTACCAGCTGAAATTGGAGGGGACAGATGCCTTCATAATATGAACAATCTTCCGTTGTAAAATGTGAGATTTTGTGATTTCCACCACCAACCTATCTTCGATGCGTGCTTTCTGGATCTCCCAAAATACCAAATGAATCATTTTCAAAGAGACAAAACAATAAATCAAAAATACCAAAACCATATCAACCACTCCAAAAAAAGAACAAATAAAATACCCAAAAAATTGGGTACAACAACAATTCTCACAAAATAAGGAAGATTATTGAGGAAAATAAGAACTATGGGATTAGATGAGAGAAACGGAGATGAAAGTGAATTTGTAAGAAAAAAGAAAACTTAATTGATAAATTAAAGAGATAAATCTAAATATTTTTAAAATGCTAATTAGGATTGGGGATCTACTATTATTTACTAGATATCTTAATAGGGTAAAACATAACTAGGGGTTAATTAAAATTCAAGAAATTTTCATTTGAAAAAAGGAGAAATATTCGCAGACGACAAGGAGAATGTTTGATAAGGAGCATTTCGGTAGCAATTCAAGGCAAGAAAAAGGGTTAATGGACTATTTCGTCACTGTACAATATGAAAATTTTCAGTTGGGTCAGCAGTCCAAAAAAGTTTTCAGTCAAATACTTGAACTAAGTAAAAATTTTATATAGGTTTATGCCGTTAGTTCCATTAAAAACCTTAACGAAAAAAAATGATGTGAAAGCTGATGTGGCATCAAGTTTAACAACGAATTCATCACTCTACTTTGTATTATTTTCAATTAAGTAATCGACTAATTTTTTTCTAAACGTTCATAATTTAATTAAATTAAAATTAAAAACATACTTATTTAATACATACTTATTAAAAATCACGTCATCGATAAATTGTACCAGAAGTGTAAATTTTTTTATTGTTTGATTTTTTTTATTAAAATTTAACTAAATTTAAAATTATACATATCCATTTAACTCATATACTTATATATCGATACAAGTGAAAATATATTTAAAGATTTTGAATGTTTGATTTTTCGATACAACCTTTTTTTTGTCGCTAGAATGTTTAGATTTTTTTAATGGTTTTAATTTAAGAAAAATTAAAATGAAAAATACCCGTTAGTTCATTCGCTTATAAGTCGATAAAGGGAACAAGTACTGTAATTATTTTTGAGTATTTTTTATTTTTTATAATTACAATTTCTAATTAAATTTAAATCATATGGTTTTTCCTTTAAAAAAAATTTGTACATATTTTTTCAAAGATCTAATTTTTTTTCAATTAAGTGACCTAATTGAAAATCAGCAGAGTGTTTAGTAATGAATTAGGTTGAGAACATTAAGTTCTTACGTGGATACTGATTTGGCGTCCACGTTGTAACTGATGTGGCACCACTTAACGACTTTCTGTTAATAGTCAGCGCGTTTTAACGGTTGTGAAATTATTTTGGAGTTGAGTAATGCGATTGCAAGTTAATTGCAGTTATATGATGTGATTGAAAATTTTTTTGTACTGATAATCCAACTGAAAATTTATGTATGGTGGAGGGACGAAATAACTCATTAACCCACAAAAAAATGAATATTAAACTTTCTCCAATTGGCAAAACAATCGGTACGTAATTACGCTGTTGAATTTCAAACCTCAGCATGCAGTCAAATATTTGTTTAAGTATTTTGAAAAAAAATCAAGAATTAAAAATAATTGACTCCAAAAGTCAAGTCCAAAACATGCATATGCATGCTTCATGTATAGTTGACCCTAACTCGTATTTGTTAAATTTGTAATGTGAATGGCCTGAAAATTTTGGAAAATAATTATTTTTGCAAAAGATAATAAAAATAATAGTTGGTGACATTGCATAATATATATATATATAAATATATTAATAAAAAGGATAGTTGGCTTGTGTAGATTATAGTTATAAACAACATATTTATGTACTAATAAAAATATAAGACGGGCCTCACTTAGTCACTTGATCATATATATTATATAGGACGTATATATATTATTCATTCATTTCTTTCTCAAATCTCATTTACAAAGCTTTCGGTTATAAAGAAATAATAAAACGTTCACTTTTCATTTATCTATTATTTACTTTTGCTAATTTAAAATATTTACTTTATTTTTAACAAATTTCGAATTCTCAATATTTCGTAAAAAGAGCAACAGAAATACCATTGTACTAACGTGTATTGAATATTTCTGCTAATTTTAACAAGTTACTAATTTTAACAAGTTATAAATTAGCAAAGGTTAAAATAAATGTTTGCAAAATTTTGAAGTAAACTCTCTTTTATTGTGCGTTGGTTTTGATTTAATGATAAAAATTTGTATAAAATTGTATTTATGATCAATAACTCAAACGAATTACGACGAAATTAACTTCTTTTTTTCTTCTTAAAAAAGCAAAAGTAATTCTGTTTCTAAAAATAATTGATCGTTATACACTTATACCACAAGGTGGCCGGGGAGCTGTGAGCCTGTTAAGTAGCTAACTGCATGTGAGGTGAGGGAATAAAATATGTTGGATACAAGGATTGATGATATAAATTGGTAGGAAGAAGAAGACCAGAAGATGCATAGAAATTCTTCTAACAACCTTTTTTTCAAACGGTAAATGAAACCGCGGCGTTTAATTTATATTCCATTCCACTTGCAGCCAACTTCTTTGTTCATAGTATATATAGTATAGTTTAATTAAAACTTATAAATTCACAAATTTATTGGTGCACTGTTTTCTTGGAAAATTATATTTTATCATGTCATTAGCTTGAATATATAATTGTAAATCTAAATTTTTTCTGAATATGCTTTCGTAAGGTTAAGACTCATAATTTTTTTTCTTTTAAAATCTTTATTATACATAAATGCATAAGTTATTCGATGTTAGAGAAGGCCTTGAATCCACAAATTAAATTCAGTACAATATTTACTTGTTTGATAAGCAAATTTTATAATTTAGAAAGCTATAAAATTGTTTTTAGAATGTATACAAATTTTATTCTTAAAATTAAATATTCGTAAACCCTACTCTAAACTCGTAGCAAGGAACTACCCTGAAAGTTAAGTGTAAGTTCAAGGACATATGTCTCTGTCCAAAGTTGACCTCCAACTTCATTTTAAAAAAAAGGGTACATAAGCATTTTGTTTAAAATAAACAAATTCAATATCTTAACAGTTTAAAGTACTTAATTAGCGCTCTAATTAAGATTCACACCCCCAATAATTCATCGTTAGCCATGTTGACAACTTCCCCAGTAGTATCGTCTATCGTCGACACATAACTTGTTTATTTTAGGTTTTGGTAACTCAAGCTGATCTTACAGAAAATAAATATAGATTTTTTAAAAAAAATATCAAAATTCTTACAGAATAATATAACATAATACATGACGTATTTTAATTTATGAGCGCATATTAATGCACGCAGATCTCAGATTATAATAAGAAATGTTATCAATAATATACTAACACATCAATATTTGAAAAAAGTTTTGGATTTTTTTTGAAATACCTAGCATTTTTCATAATTAATTTGAATACCCTTGACTTACTCGGGTCTTGTGATTTCTGATCACATTTTTCGCTTTACCGTACAAAATATTTGTCGATATTTTATAATGATATGATAACTGAAAACTCTCAACAAAATCAAATAACATAGGGGTGCTTTTACTAATACCTTTATTACATGACGTAGAACATTCTTTTTTTTACTTGACTTTTTTTTTTCAATTGAATTTTGCCCTTGCGTTTTAACAAAATCTTCTTTTGGTGAGTTATCTTTTCATACATTAAATTAGGTATTATTATCTAAATATCTGGAAGTAATTACTTAATTTCGGTTAGATGATAAATTTTTTTGAATGCAGAAAATTTTGTTCATTATGACATTGTATCTTCGATACTATTTATTAATAGAAATATTTTCCTCTTGTAAAAAAAATGAAAAAAGGTAATTTAAAAGTATTAATAAAGGTAAGGGCTCGAAACTCACTAATAGCATAATTAAATATAATTTTTAAAACTCCAAATATATTAATATAAGTCAAATCAACAATATACAAAATCTAATACTTACACCTCCAAAATTACTAATTGAATTTGAATATCATCATTTACATTTTAATATCTAATAATTAGATTATTAAATAATAAAAACAAATATACAAATTTTACTATTACTTAATATTTATTTGATGAGAAAAAAAATCCTCAGGTTATCTCAAAAAGATTATAGGAGATTAGAGTGTTTTTAAATATAAAAAAGTGCTGACAATTTTGTAAATACGTAAATTTGTCTGAAATTACAATAATACCCATTTGTATTTGTATGACTTTTTAATTATCTCATGTAACTCCATAAGGTAATCTCATGAACATACTACTCTTATTTGATTTGCTTCAAAATACAATTAAATATATCTATCTAATTTAAGAAACTATTGAAAATTATAAAAATATCAACAAATAAATATTGAAATTAATATTCAGTTAATATATAGTAGAAAAATCCATATTAAGCTAGTAATTTGTAACCGGCCCGGACCTTAATTTCTGAAGTCTAGCACTATTCTCGACTCGATTAGAGCATAATGAACAGCAATATTATTGAAGAGTGGGGTTTCCTTTTAGGCTTTCTATGTTATTTTTTTTGAAACTAAAGACTTTCATTACTTCATCAAATCATTCAAGATAATCTCCACCAAGTGAGTAGGATGAGATGAAAACACAAGAGAGCAATTCAACGAACAGGGAACCCTAGCTAGACTATGAGCCACCCTATTGGCTTGCTTTCGAACATGACATAAACTAACAGACGGTAAACCTCGGAGCATCAACCTGCAATGATCTATAACATGACCAACCTCCAGCAAATTTACTGTTTTTCCATTCAGAGCTCGAGCTACTAGCAACGAGTTCGTTTCGATCGTGACCTTTGTATCTGGCTGCTCCATTATCCATGACAGCGCTTCCCTAACTCCTATACACTCAGCTTCCATCATAGTTGCTAGTCGAGGGAGGGAAATACACTTACCTCCAACAAAAGTACCCTCCTGATCGCGTAGAGCCATTCCTACTGAGAAGGACTCATGCGCTGGGAAAAAAGACGCATCAACATTAAGTTTCAGCCCCCCTGGTTCTGGAGGATGCCATTTCTTCGAACTGGAGACTCTCTCCTTATCCCCAGAACTTCCCGCTGTACCTCTTGTTCGAACATCTTTCCATTCCTTAAACATTTTGAACGTATTTTCCATAGCAATTGCTGGGTTCATACTCTAGTCTTGCCAGACTTTTTTATTACGCCAGAACCAAATCCCCCACAAGCCAAGACAAATAGAGATGACTTCTTTATGTTTAGCACTCGCAATTTTCTGCAGCAACCATTCTGTAGCCGAGTGAACTTCTCTCATATCATAACTTAAATCAATTGATTGCCAGCAGCTTAACGCAAACGGGCAGTCAAAAAATAAGTGGAGCATATGTTCTATGTCCATATTACACATAGGGCACGTTATAGGAAGGGGTACTCCTTTATTCCGTAATCTTATTCGAACTGGGACATTATCTCTGCAAAAGCGCCAAATAAAAATCTTTACTTTCTGAGGGATAGACAAACGCCAGATACGGCTCCAACCTTCTGATTGAGCACAGTTAGAACTACCAGCATTAAGATTTTGCCAAACACGGTATCCAGTCTTCACATTATATATTCCATCAGTAGACCTTGACCATACTATTCTATCTTCAACTAGACGTTGTGGCACATTCGTTGCCAGAATAGCTACATCATCATCACTGCTAAATAATTCGCGAACTCTCTCAGGGTCCCAGTTTTTAGAATCTGGGTAGAATAGAGTCGCCACCTTCTCGTTTCTGCCCTCATACATTTGCAGCTTATCAACTCTAAAATCATGCTTTTGAGCCAACCAGGGATCTCTCGTTGCTACAACTAATTGCCCATCCCCAACTCCCCAACGAAAACCTGCATCTAACGATTCTTTTGCTTGCCAGATGCCCGTCCAAACAAAACTAGAATTCACTCCTCTATTTGCTTCCAAGAAGTGCACGTTTGGGAAATACCTTGCTTTTAGAACTGGAGTAACCAGAAGATTCGGACTTTGCATACACCTCCAAATATGTTTTCCCAACAAAGCTATATTGAATCCATACATGTTTTGAAAGCCCATTCCACCTTTGCATTTAGGTATAGACATAGATTCCCAAGATAGCCATCTCACTCCTTTGTTAGTGCTTTTAGAACTGGAGTAACCAGAAGATTCGGACTTTGCATACACCTCCAAATATGTTTTCCCAACAAAGCTATATTGAATCCATACATGTTTTGAAAGCCCATTCCACCTTTGCATTTAGGTATAGACATAGCTTCCCAAGATAGCCATCTCACTCCTTTGTTAGTAGCAGACCCTGAACTCCACCAATAAGCATTAAAGTGCCTCTCGATCTCTTGAACCAATGTTTTGGGAATTAAGAAACACATCATACAGTAGGACGGAATAGATTGAGCTACATTCTTGATTAAAGCTGATTTCCCTGCTCTTGATATAGGCTTAGACTTCCAGCTGTCAATTCGCTTGCAAACTTTCTCCTTTAAAAAACCAAAAACCCTCTTCTTCGATCGTCTGATTAAAGAGGGTAATCCCCGATAGTTACTTGTTGAAATATCCCCATGAACGCCCAGAATTTCTGAGATTTCCACCTGTTTATCACGCCATACATTCGAGCTGAAAAACACCCCCGACTTCAAGTAATTTACTGTTTGTCCTGAGCTATCTGCATAATCATTCAAAATATTTTTGACTTTTGTCGCTTCCTCTCTCGTAGCTCTGAAAAACAAGAAGCTATCATCGGCGAAGAGAAGATGAGTGATTTCCGGCGCACCTGGACTAACACGACACCCATGAATTTGACCCTCCCCAACTGCATTGTCCAGTAAATTAGAAAGCCCTTTAACATAAAACAAAAATAAATACGACGAGAGCGGGTCTCCCTGACGTAGCCCTCTCTTTGGCACAATTGGACCCACACTCATGCCATTAAAACCCACCTCATATGAAAATGTAGTGACACAACGCATAATCCAATTGATCCATTTCGAACAAAACCCCAGAGCTTGCATTCTTCCTTTCAAGTAATCCCAGTTCACTCTATCATATATTTTACTAATGTCCAATTTTAAAGCAACCTCCCCTCCTGATCCCTCCTAACTCCTCTCATATGATGAATAACTTCAAAAGCCACCACTACATTATCTGTAATACACCTACCAGCTGGCACAAATGCGGACTGCTGTTCTGAAATAAGCCCTGGCAGGACACTTTTCAATCTAGTCGCTAAGACCTTAGCCATGATTTTGTACAAGACATTGCATAAAGCTATAGGTCTAAGATCCTTAAGAGAGCAAGCATTATCTTTCTTAGGTATCAAGACAACATTAGTATGGTTCAAGTCAGCCGGAAAAGGAGTTACCTTGCAACCAGTCACGACAACATTCAAAAACATCCTTACCTAGCACCTTCCAGAAACTTTGATAAAAAGCAGGATTCAACCCATCGGGGCCTGACGCCTTGTCAAGATGCATCTGACTCATAGCCACAGTAAACTCTTCAAGAGTCACATCTGCCACTAATTCCTGATTTTGATCATGAGACACAACTCTGGGACATACATTACTCGCAATCGAGTTAGCTTCACCTGGATCTGCAAAAACATTCTGAAAGTATTTCTTAATCAACTCGCCCATGTCTTCTGCCTTGTCAATTCGATTTGCCTTCCTTCTTGCTGTAGCACTAGCATGAAAACATCTGGTATTTTCGTCCCCTTCTTTAAGCCAAAACAGCTTTGCACGCTGTTTCCCGTACAGCTCCTCGTGCAAAAGAATTTCATTAAGCCTATCCCTAGCATTCAAGTACTCTCTGATACTACATTCATCATTCATCTCCCTTAATAAATCAATAATTGCCTTATGCTTTCTAACTTTTTCTTTGAATTTATTGAAAAAGTCCCTCCCCCACTTCTCCATAAATTGCGAGACTAACATCAATTTTGACAGCAAATGAGTGACAGGAAGGCTCTCCCAACAGTCTTTAACTTCTGCTATGAAAGAAGGCTCCTTAAGCCAAGTGTTCTCAAACTTAAACCTAAATATTTTCTTTGGCACCTCAACCTCCATAAGCTGTAAAAAACAGTGCTTCATGATCCGATACCACTGTTGTGACAACCATAAGCTTACACAGAGGGAAAATATTCCACCAACCTAAATTAGCAAACGCCCTATCTAACCGCTCCTTGACCCAGTTATTTGTTCCTCGACCTTTTTCCCAAGTAAAACGACCTCCACTCACCTCCACTTCTGAGAGCGAACTATTGGAAATTAATAATATGTTTTTTTCATATGTATATGTTATTTCGGTATATGTTATACTTCTTAAAATGATAAAAATTACTACTTTTTAAAATATATTTAGAATCATTTAAAAAATATTATTTATATGTTTATTCATTATTTTTATAAATTTAAATTAAAAAAACTTTAGTGGAAATTTTTACACTTTAAATCATTAAAATATTAAACTTATACTACTTTTATACTATTTTTATTTATTCTTTAATTTTATAGAAATGTTACTTTTTCTTTGAAGAAGAGTGTTATTAATAAATCTAATTATGTAATTGTTTTATAGGAGAGATTTTTTAACCATAACATTTAATATTTTACTTTAATTATATATAAAGATATAATTAAAAAAGAAGAGGGAAGAGAAAAGAATATAAAGTTTGTAGGGATCCAACATCAATATATATATATATATATATATATATATGTATATATATATATATATATATATATATATAAAGAGAAGACGGGCTGAGGTGTCGCCTCATCTATTTTTCTAATTTTTTCAAAATTTTGATTTATTAATATTAAAAATTCAAAAATATCTCAATTGTCTTTAAAATTTTATAAATAAAAGAAACTAAATATACAATTTTAATATTCTTACATTTAAAATTTTTACTAATGAAGGAAACAAATATATAATTTTAATATTTTTGCTGTAAGATTTTACTATTGAAGGAAAATAAATTTACAATTTTAATATTCTCCTAAAATTTTGATTAGAAAATATCTTAATTTTCTTTTAAATATTTAGTAATGGAAATCTAAATTAATTTATATTCACCTAAACTTTATTTTTAAATCAAATTAATATCTTAATATTCTCCTAAAATTTATCTTCAAATCAAATTACAATGTTGATATTCTCTTAAAATTTTAATATTCTTACCTTTAAAATTTATACCAATGGAGGAAAATATACAATTTTAATATTTTCATAATTTTTTTTTATTAAAAAATATCTCAATTTCTTTTTAAATATTTAGTAATTGAAATCTAAATTACTTTATATTCACTTAAACTTTCTTCTAAAATCAAATTACTATCATAATATTCTCCTAAATTTATTTTTAATTCAAATTACCATGTTAATATTCTCTTAAACTTTCTCTTGAACTCAATATTACTATCTTAATATTTTCATATATTTTTCTTGAAATTCTAGAATTTATCACACTAACTAGAATTTTTTAAAATATTTAAATTAATTTTTATGATATAATAAAATTGATTAATAGATGATATAATTTATTTAGTAAATTAGTTTATTATCTGTTTAAATTTGGTAATAACGAGAAAGCCGGACAAAAACATGTTAAACGAAAGTGCGATTCATCACGAGGAGCATAGTATATGCTAGAAATTAATATTGATGTTTCAATATGTATATTAAAACAGAAGTTGAAATATGAATTTTGAGAAAAATAGAAATGGTAATTGATATACTAATATTTAATATAATATTAAAACAATGAAAAATATTAAAAAAGTATCCTTTTTTATATTTATTAAAAAAATCGTAAATAACCAAGACGAAACGAAAAATTCAAAAAAACCTTAATTTTATGTTAAAAATATTATTTTATCTAAAAACATATTTTATAGAATAGTTTTTAGAAAAATTTAGAGAAATTATTAGTAAACTAGTTAATAATAACTCTTCAAAATAAATCAATCATTAATAATATAAGGAACAACTATATTAAAACTGATAAAAAAATCCAATTATATCAGTATTATCAGCTAATTACAATAATTTCTTTCCATATATCTCGGTTACTAAGCTTATAATACAGGAGTAGCTTTTCCATAGGACATGTTAGGTTCAGTGTCTGTAATGTAAACGAATTTAACATCATCTATATCACGTGCTCGTAACATGACCATGACCTCCATGCAAAATCCCTCCTATAAATAGAACTCTTCCCCTTCCTATATCAAATACAACCATTCCCATATCTAAATATTGTCTTTTCTTCTACTTAAATTCTCAACACACAAAACAAGCATCCAGACACTCACCTGATGGCTATTTTCTCCAAAATTGGTATTATTGGAGCTGGCATTAGTGGCATAGCTGCAGCTAAACAACTCTCCCAATACCATCCTACGGTTTTCGAGTCCTCAAACTCCCTCGGAGGAGTATGGAAACATTGCTCCTTCCGCACTACAAAGCTACAAACACCCCGTTGTGATTATGAATTCTCGGATTTTCCTTGGACTAACAGGGATAATTCGAGCTTTCCAACGTACCAGGAAGTGTTGGATTATCTGTATTCTTATGCTACCAACTTTGATTTGTTAAAGTTTGTGAAATTCAACTCAAAGGTGGTGGAGATCAGGTTTGTTGGTGATCATGAAACCACTGGAGAAGTTGGAAGTTTTGTTGGTACTGGTAAACCTGTTTGGGAGGTTGCTGTCCAGCTTAACCAATCAGAGATTATTGAGGTATAAATATGTGTGTATTTTGGTAAAGATAAGTTGTAAAAATTTAATTTTATCTGCACATCTACATGCTTCCACTAACACTTGAATTCTCATACTCAAGTTAACAAGAGAAGATATCCCTCAAATAGGCAGGATCGTATCTTTGTTATATATTGTGCTTGCATGATGGGAAGTCAGAAAGTTCTTATCACAAAAGCTCTACGAACATAACATAAAGTTCTTGAATAGTCAATGAAATCATATTATTAAATGTTTTAACTGTTGATCATTTTATGTCTTGATTTGCCACTGAGTGCAAGTAGAACTATACATGCAACAAACTATATATAGTCCGCCAACATACAACTACATAAATTACGATCATATATTTAAATGACTGTATATATCCTTGCTAACTTTGTTATTTGACACAAATTTGTGAACAGTGGTATGCCTTCGAGTTTCTGGTGGTGTGCACCGGAAAATATGGCGACGAACCAAAAGTAGCAGTTTTTCCTCAAAACAAAGGGCCGGAAGTATTTAAAGGAAAGGTGATGCATTCCATTGATTACAGCAAACTGGATGAAGAAGCCACTGTTGAACTTCTTAAAGACAAAAAGGTTGCTGTGGTTGGCTACAAGAAATCTGCCATTGACTTGGCTGTTGAATGTGCTGAAGCAAATCAAGGTACATATTTAGTTAATTAGTTACATTATTAGTATATATCTGTAGTGTGCATATATGGACAGGCATGAAATGATGATTGCATGATTTAGTTATGAGAATAATTCGAACAGATTTACTGACAGAGAAGAAAAGGCATGTGTCAGAAACAGATCTAAAAGGTCAAATGTCTGGGGGTTAAGACTGCATTACTATTACAAAATTGAATTGCTTGATTCAGATTTTGACTTGACTTAATTATTTTCTATAGTTTATACAAACAATACGTTAAAACTGTGAAGAAGCAGAGCATGTCAACATCCTTCTATTGCTGTCTCTTCTGTAGTTTGGATACTTTCATGGCCCACACAAAGTACAAAATAGAAGTATAAGAAACAGAATAGAAACTAAAAGTATACAAAAAAGAGTAGTAAACCATGATTATGAAACTAAAAATTACTACATAATCTAGAACTTGAAAATTTATTCACATAGAAATAAAATCCAGTTTTGCTAAATGAGTCTGTCCTGCTATAGATTTTTAATGACTACTAACTTGTATTCAACATTTGATTTTAAAAGGTCCCGAAGGTCAAGCGTGCACAATGATAATAAGGACATTGCACTGGACTGTTCCACATTATTCTATCTGGGGTTTACCATTTTACTGGTTCTACTCAACTAGGTTTTCTCAGTTTCTCCATCAAAGGCCTAATCAAGGTCTTCTCAGGACCATCCTTTGCCATTTTTCATCTCCTCTGGTAAAACTTTCTTATGCATTCTTTTTTCAGTTAACTATCATACATTTCAATAACCTTAAAATGAAATAGATTGGGGCTGATTAAGAACCTAATTAATATGATACAGAGGCAAGGGATTTCAAAGTTCATCGAGTCCTACTTGGCATGGAAGCTCCCACTACAGAAGTATGGCTTGATGCCAGATCACCCGTTTGAGGAAGATTATGCATCTTGTCAGATGGCCATCTTGCCAGAGACTTTCTTCACCGAGGCTGACAAGGGAAAGATCATGTTTAAAAGAGCTCCCCGATGGTGGTTTTGGGAAGGAGGAGTAGAATTTGAAGATAATACCAAGTTAGAAGCTGATGTAGTGCTTCTTTCTACTGGTTTCGATGGCAAGAAAAAGATTAAAGATATATTACCAGATCCTTTCCGTAGCTTATTGGAATCTCCTTCTGGTGCCATGCCATTGTACAGGTATGAAAAATATTTCATATGAAGGCTTCAATTTTTCCCTATGCATCTTTAAGTTTCGTGTATGACCCATCTGAAATGATTTGTTTTAACAAAACAGGGGTACAATTCATCCTTTCATTCCAAACATGGCATTTGTGGGTTATGTGGAAAGTGTTTCGAATCTGCATACTGCAGAGATCAGGTGCATATGGTTGGCTCGACTTCTTGGTGGTCAATTCAAGCTGCCAAGCGTTGAGAGGATGCTTGAACAAACAACTACAGAGAGGGAAATTATGAGGAACACAACACGATTTTACAAGAGGAATTGCATTTCTACATTCAGTATTAATCACAGCGATGAAATATGTGAAGAGATGGGATGGAGCTCATGGAGGAAGAAGAACTGGTTTTCTGAAGCATTTACTGCATATAACAGTCGTGATTATGAACAGCACAAGGAAGACAAAGCATGAATTGAACAATTCAAATCCAATACAAATCTATTCAATTTGTTATCGTCATAATTTTGTTTTAATTTACATAAGTCTAAGTACTTACTAAATAAGTTTCCGAGTATTCAGACTCTGGATTCAGTCTCACCTGGATTATTTTAGCTCCACCACAAACTGTAATGTCATTCATTTCTGAGTTCAGGAACTATAAAGGAAGTTATACCCATGTACAAGCTTTACATCATATTTGTTACTGCATTTTAAATATCAGATATATATTTTTGATAGAGTATACATAGACTGCAGATATAGATTGTACAAGAGTGAGCAATATTCTAAGATTACAAAATCAAATTGAATGGGAATAGCAGAGGAAAAACCGGATAAACATGAGTATTGTTGATAAGAAAGGCTCAAAGGCTTTGAAGCAGCTTTAATGTCTCATCAATATGCTTTTCAGGTTGAAACTGGTTGTTGTAGATAAGCTGAACCTTTCCAGTTTTGTCAAGGACATATGTCTGTCGTCCAGGCAATGTGCCAAAAAGATCAGATGGCACACCCCAATCTTTTCTGACCTTGTTACCCTCATCACTCAGCAATGTATATGGAAGTTTGTACTTCTTTGCAAATGCCTACACCCATTTGAAACATTGTGTTAAGTGTAAAATTATCTCCCACAATAACTCCAAAGGAAAATGTATAAACCCCGGGGGAAGCACAATTGACCACACAAGCCCCACCTCCCCCAAACAAAGGCCCCATACTTATATATAAGGTTATTAATTGCAAGCCCTAGAAAGAAAATATTCTGGTGAAATTGCAAGCAGAGTTGAACATAAATTCTCAGACATGGGAAAATATAATAATAATAGTTTGAGGAAAAAAAAAAGGCGAGAACTGCTTGAAGTCTTGTGATCTGTTGGTTTGCAGGGCACACCAATACAATGCACTTCTCAAAAAATTTGATGCATTGACACCATTGACGAAGGATCAAATTTCAGATTTGAAAGTTCAATGAGTTCCTGAATCTGATGAGCTAGGAGACTAAGAATTTTTTTTAGTAACTTATAAGTCCCAAATTGATATCAGCAATCAGCTTGTATATATACCAAACTCTCAATTACCATTCAATTCCAATGGGAAAAACAATTTATAAATAAAATGTAAGAGCTTGTTTAATTTAAAATACCTTTAGCTTACATTACTATTAGATGTTCTATCCAGATACATGAGCATATAGATATCACCCATTTCAGAAAGGACATCATAGCTGCTTGGATCAAAATGTCTATACACAGAAACATTTGGACACAGGCAACAATAAACTCTTACTACATAATGGAGGTAAGCTAGACTACTGCTCTTTCTTTGCAAAAAGAGAAAAAATGTTATCGAGGTTCCAGAAAATTATTATCATTTTTGTAAGAAACAGTAGCTATTAAGATTGCAAATCTTGCAAGTGGGACAGTTCAAGGTGAAGAAAAAAAACTACCAAACTCCAAGTTTGCATTACCTTATGTGAAGCCGTATCATCACCACTGATCCCAACAACCTCAGCTCCCGCCTTCTTAAATTTCTCATAAGAATCTCTGAAAGCACATGCCTGCAAAGTGCACAAAAAAAGAAGTCTTAGAATACTAAATAATTGGAATAAATGAATATTACTTGCAGTAACCAATTCACAAGAAGCTGCTGATACTCCTCATTCATGGTTTCTTTTTCTTTATTTTGTCTTTAAATATAATTTTTTCCAGTTGGCCCAAGAAATATATGCAAAATTGTGATGGCAATAGTCACCATATGGCATTTTATATTCAGTTATAAAGTAAGGGTTGCTGAGACATTACTGCATTTCATGAGGAAAAGAATGACAATTTAGATGGGTTAACAACAGCATAGTAACACGATCCTCTCTCGCAATCTACATATAATTAATCACCCTATGAAATAGCCTCAATCCACTTCCTCGCTTTTATTTTTTAAAACTGAAGGAAAAAACTCAAAGTTTGTGCCAACTTATCACACTTGCATTCGTTTCAACTTGTCCAAACACTGTAACATGTAATCCTGGATAGCCAGAACTATCTAGAAAGTAGTACTTCCCAAAGATGTGATTTTGAAGTTAAAATTGAGTCTACACTAGGTTCAAGGATAGCATTGTGATAAAAACTCATCACAGCCAGTTACCCCCGTAACAAGGCCATGGGTTCGTATCTTCACTTTCCCTCCCCCCTACACTTAAAAATACCATGTAAACTACCGAAAAGTAACATAAATTCAGTCTACATTAACTTAAAATTCAATATTGCACAAACAATTCAGATAAAATTACAACAGAATAATATAACAAACAGGATTTCAACATCTATATTGAAAAGTAACATAAAGGGGGGGGGGGGGGGGGGGGGGGGAGAGAGAGACCTGTTTGGTGCAGCCAGGGGTTTCATCAGCAGGGTAGAAATAAACAACAACAGGCTTGCCTTTAAATTTCGAAAGACTAACATTTTTGCCATCTTGATCTTTCAATGTAAATGCTGGAGGAACTGTGCCTTTATTCACCTTCACAACAAAAACATAACTAATAAAAATGATGACCCACATAATAAATCCTCAAAAAACAAAAAGGGTAACTTTAAAAACTAATTCTTGATGATAAAAAATGTACCTTTGCAGAAATGGTAGAAATCTTGGTTGAAAAACAAGGGGCTGAGTGTGAAGAAGAATGTGAGATTTTGAGACCATAAATTTGAGAATGTGATGATGATTTAGTAAGAAAAAGAGAAGAATGTTGTTTAGGGGAATGAGTGGACAGTGAAGAAGCAAGTTTGGATATAGATACAGATGCTGAAGCAGCAGTAGCAGAAGCCATTATAAGTGTTTGAAAAATGTATAATTTTTTTGAAGTATGTGTTGTGATAAAATGTGTAAATGAAATGGTTGAATTGAGGAACAAGGGGATAAGGGAAATGGTGGGTTTATTATTATTGGCGTGGATGATTTGCTGACCCCAGACACCTTATTCCTGTAGCTCCTTGGAGGTCCAGAGATATTTACCTCCTTTTTCTCTTGTTTTTCTTTCTAGTAAACTTGGTTTTTTTCTTTAGAAAAAGAGTTTTAAAAAGTTAATTTTTGTAAGTATGGTACCATGCATTGCAATGCGAAGCTTTTGTCAAAATATTATTGTGTGTATTTTTTTATATATATATATATAATCTTAAGTGGTAAAATATTGTTCTATAATTATATAATTGTCACATTAATTATATTTATTTAGGTACTTTCCGAATAAAAAAATGTCATTTTTATTTAGCAAAAAAAAACAATGTCATTTTAATTCGCATTTTTAAGTATGAATTTCGATGATAACTTGCATTACAATCTTTTTGTTGAAATATTACAATGAATGGCGCTAACTAATGTTAATGTACTACAAGTCTGCAACACATTGAATAATGTCAAATAAATTGAAATGGTAAAATACTGTATAAAACATTCCATGCTTAGTTTGAACTCTGCAACAATGTCTGCTGTAATTATTCATTTTTCTGTTACTGTCGAAGTATACATGATATCTTCCTGAATTTCCTAATCTAAAAATTGCATCAGTAGTTTTAGCTTGTAGTATATGCATTCTTTGTGTTCCTAATAGATGTATACATGTATTTTCCTGATTCAAATATATTATCTCTCGACAGCTAGGGAAACACTTGGCAAGTTCCTGGCAAATAATCTTCTTTAGAAGTATTCCTTGTGAAACTCGAAGCGCGTCGATGTCTTGTGACTTAACTCATGTGACAATTCCTTCAGTTCTTTAGCAAGCACAGGCATTCCACAGTAAAACACACCTGCAAAGCACAATGCTGTTGTGATCAGGATTTCTCAGTCTTTATAAGATTTAACATGGTTAGTTTGCTTGTTTATTGCTCATCACAGGGAATTGCACAGTTTGTATATATGAAAAGTAAGCCTGTAAAATGCCTAAGCATTGTTTATCCTTCTTCTTATGCAGTTTTCCCTTCAAAGTAAGCACGTGGGGATGACAAAGTAATGCCTTACCTACTGTGGCAAAAGGATGCTTCTGAGCTATTTTTGTGAACTCCTCTTTCCAATTTCGCCTTGCTAAATGTGTCCTCACCTGCATATCAAGTGTAGTTGACGTGTTTTTTTAATCAAATAGACATGTATGTATTAATTTATATAAGTTATGCTATTGGTTGTTAATTAAATAAATATTTTTAATTAAATATTCAATGCATAAAATATTGATTGAATAGATAAATAAAATGTTACAATCTTAACAAAATAATATAAATATATGATATTAGAATTTGTTTGAATGTAACATTAATTTTTAAATTAATAAGAATGTTAAACCTCCTAAACCGGCCATTTTAGATATATATTTCATATTAATTCCATTATTGTTGACGTAGACGATTTTGATTATAGATTATCATCAATAAGATTATCATTATTAGCTGAATCAGGCACATGCTTAAAAAAAATAAAATGATTGAGTTATTAAGAATGACAAAGGCAAATTTGATGTTGGACAAATATCACAATTAATTACTTTAATCGAAAATTTTACGCTCACCACAACAAAATCAACATTAAATGATGTGATTTTAGATTCTTATGAGGGCGTTCTCTAGAGTTTTTGAAAGGCATATGTTTAGGCCTATTAATATTCCGAGGAAACAACTTAATTTAAACAAGTATTTAATAAGTAAATAATAAGTTAATATGTCACAGGAATCTCAGAGAGTTTTATTTGTCAAGAGAATGGAGAATTAAAGTTATCTACAGACTTGAAGTTATTCTACATTGAAAGAAGTTCAATTTATTGTTCAAGCCTCAGTGAAGTATTCAATGAAGTGGATTTACTACAGTGACATAGATTTCCAGTTGGTGACAGAAGAAGTACATGATACAGAGTTTAATCAGAGCTAAAGAAAAGAAGCCACAGCTTTAAATGTTTTAAATATGAAGAACTTTCATTTGATGTCAGTTATTCATGAACCAGACAGTGCATCGAATGACGACGTCAATCAGTGGAATTAAATCATCTACATTCAGTGGTTTTCAGGAGATAGAGGAAACTTGGTTTTTAGATTAAATTCCTTTCATGTTAAGTTAATTTAATTTATAATTTAATTCTATTAGAATTAATTTATTTATTAGATTAACTAATTTAGTTGGCTAAATTATTTATTAACTTAATTCTATTAGAGAATTAATTTAATCTTTAATTTAATCTAACTAAATAAATTAAAAGGATTTTCTAACTAAACTTGTATGACCTTCAGAAAACTCGGTATGACCTGGTCTGTAAAGATCCCAGGTTCTACCGACTCCTTTCAGGTCATACAGGTTCGTTTATCTAAGGTCATACAGGGACAATACTTGAGGTCATACAAATTGCTTTTGGAGGTTCTACCGAAAAGTTGTTAGAAAAACTTGAGGTCATACCGGACACTTTCTGCAGGTTCTATTGAAGGAGCATGGTTCTACCGAGCTCAATTTATCAGGTCATACAAGGCAAATGAAGTTGTATATTAACCTGGAGCTTGACAAAAAGCAAACACACAGAAATTATCAAATACACAGAAGACATTTTCTCTCAAGAACAAGAAAGCCATTTGATCTCATTTCTTCTCAAGCAATTAATTCTAGTTTGTATTGTTAAATCCAAACCACTAGAAGTTGATTACTTGTATTGCTTTGATTATCTAGCGGATTTATATCCCTAGAATTTATCTCGAACTTGCTTTTAGCATTCAATCTTTTTATTACAAATATTAGAAAAGTTCATGTCGAATTTATTCTAAATTTGTATTAATTTGTTTGAGATAAATACTTTGTAATCCATATTGTATTTGCAACACCCTTCAAATTTAATATAAGTTATATTTAACTTGAATCTTGTTTCATTTATATTCCGCATTAATTTGTTCTTAATTGTTAAATTATTCAAAGGACAAATTTCGATAAAACGGTATAGTTTGTATTCAACCCCCCTTCTACAAACTTATCAGGACCTAACAATTGGCATCAGAGCCTTTTGATTGACATACAAATCAAAGATCTAATTGTTTTGAGATTTTTTTTAAACTCTGAAATTTTTATTATTCCTAAAAATCTCAAAAGATGTCTACTACACAGAAGGTTGGTACAGTAAAGATTCCCATGTTCAGCAAGGAGCATTATTCAATGTGGAAGAAGAAAATGCTTCTATTTCTTAAAGTTGCTAATCCTAAATACTTTGATGTGCTGAAGAATGGACCAAAACTCCCTATGATTATTGAGGGAGAGCTAATAGAGAATGATGTTGTTACCAGGGCTGCTAGGATGTACCCTAAGGATCCCAAGGACTACACCCCTGATGAAAAAGAGGATGTTACCTTGGATGCATGTCTTCAGTTGATCCTTGTTGATTGTTTTGATCCTATCATGCATAATCATGTCCTAAACTGTGATACTGCCAAACACATTTGGGAGACTATAGAGATAATCAATGAGGGGACAGAGGAAGTTAGAGAGAATAAGCTGGAAATTCTCACCTCTCAATATGAGCATTTCAGATCAAACCCTGGTGAAGGTATCTCTGAGGTTTTTGAGAGATACAACAAATTAATCAATGATCTGAATCTCAATGGGAAGCGCTACACTATCAAGGAAATTAACAAGAAGTTCCTACTTACACTTCCACGTCATTTGGAGCACAGAATATCTGACATTAGAGAAGCAAGAGATATTGGAGAGATTTCTTTGGAAAGACTGTATGGTGTTCTGAAGACCTATGAGCTGGAGCAGATTCAACAAGATGAGTTATATGGAACTGGGAGGATAGTTAGTACTTCTACTGCATTGGCTGCTGAAGTCCCACGGAAACTGGAAGTGAAGGCTGTTCAACCTTCCAGTTCTAACATGAATGTTATTGATGCTGAATATGGATTAACATCCATTGATCAATCTGGTGGTGACTTCTATTCTTTAGAGGAACTTGATCAGCTGGAGGATGGTGATTTGGCTTTGATAGTCAGGAAGTTTGGGAAGTTCAGATTCAAGAGGAATCCCAATCTTAAGTTCAGGCCCAGATTTCAGAGAGGTGGATCTTCCTCTTCAAGTAGCACAAGGGGTGGCTACAAAACTGGAACTGTGGATAGGAGCACAATCAGATGCTACAATTGCAATGAGTTGGGTCACTTTGCTACTGAATGCAGAAAGCCAAAGCAAGTGACAAGAAACACATTTGATTCTAGCAAGAAGAACAAGATTGGGAAAGCCTATGTTGCTGAAGGAAAGAGCTGGGATGACACTGACAGTGATGAAGAAGCAGGTGAGATTGGGAACCTTGATTTAGTGGCTAAAGAGGCAAGCACTTCATTTGCATACATGTCAGAGGTAAAGTTCACTGACACTGAAATGATTCGTCATCTTGGTGGTACTCTTTCTTGTGCACGCACTGAAAATGATAGAATAATTCTTTTGAACACAGCTCTTGAACAGGAGGTAAAAGAATTAAAACTAGTGCATGTTAATCAGGATGAACTTATTGAAAAAATAGCATTTCTTGAGAATAGGGTTAAATGTTATATTCAACTGGAAACCATTCTTAAACAAAAGAATAGTGAGCTTAATACTAAAGCCAATGTTTACTATAATTCCTGCAAGACTGCTAAAGAGATTTTCAACAAACAAGCTATTGGTAATCATGTCAGTATAGGTTATGATTATAATGAGGCCATTGGATTGCTTGGAATTAATTCCCCTTGTAGAATCAGAACTGAAGGAAGGGGTGTTCCATATGTGCTTAAGGGTATTGAAACACCCTTCTGTAAGGAGTCCGAGGCAGATCCTCTGAATGAA
Organism: Heracleum sosnowskyi; assembly: GCA_030848705.1. Taxonomy (NCBI): domain Eukaryota; kingdom Viridiplantae; phylum Streptophyta; class Magnoliopsida; order Apiales; family Apiaceae; genus Heracleum; species Heracleum sosnowskyi. Next base: position 48,066,107 of record CM061243.1, on the reverse strand, counting down.
TACTCTATCATTATTGCTGAGGAGATTCGTGAAGAAGATATTGCTTTGGAAGTTGCACAGTCCAATAAATGTATATCTGATATTCCAGTCAAAGTTGCTACAACTGAAAAGACTAAATCAGATATCCATAAGTTGGATCAAAACAACTGTAGAACTAACATGCCTGCTGTTAATTCTTCTCATAAAGCATGTGGTGTGATTAATTGCATGTCTTGTGCTTTCAATGTTATGTATGCTTATTTTAATAGTAAGCATGTATCTAGTGATAAGACTGCTCCATGTCAACATGTTAATAATAAGAAGCATGTTAAAGCTAAGACTACTAGTCCTCCTAAGACTAGAGTGGATTCATTTATCCCTAAGCCTACTCAGAAATGTGTTAAGGCTGGCTATAAATGGAAACGCTTTTTTGTGAAAGAGGTTGAAGTAGTTTTAGTTAAAAATGTTGTTTTGCCTGACAAAGGCCAGTTCTTTAAGTATGCCGGACCCAATCAAGTGTGGGTTCCGAGGAAGGACTAATCAATCTAATATTGCAGGGAGTTAAACAGGTAAACCATGTTATGTGGATTCTTGATAGTGGCTGTTCAAGGAATATGACCGGAGATAGAGCCCTGCTATCAGATTTGGTTGAGAAAGTTGGCCCAGTAGTTACCTTTGGAGATGACAGCAATGGTATTACGAAAGGATATGGCTGTTTGAAGTACAGAAATGTTATAATTGAAGATGTATCATTTATGGAAGGTCTGAAGTTCAATCTTCTCAACATCAGTCATTTCTGTGACAGAGGATATGCTGTTTCCTTTGAAAGAGAGAAGTGTCAGATCCTTCACAAGAAGAATGGAAAGCCTGCTCTTCAAGGAGTAAGGAAAGGTGACTTGTTCATAGCTGATCTGAACTCTGGATCCAAAGATGAAGTTAATTGTTTTTATGCTAAATCTTCATCAGATGATAGTCGGCTATGGCACAAGAAGATGTCTCACCTTAACTTCAAAACCATGAACTCTTTAGTAAAAAGGGAATTGGTTAGAGGTTTTCCTCAGATGGAATTTACACAGGAAGGACTGTGTGAGGCATGTCAGAAAGGAAAGTCAAAGAAAGTTTCTCACAAGGGCATTGACACATCATTAATAACTGAACCACTTCAGCTACTGCACATGGATTTATTTGGTCCAGTTAATGTGATGTCCATGTCAAAGAAACAATATGCACTTGTGATTGTTGATGACTATTCAAAATATACATGGGTTTTATTCCTACATTCCAAGGATGAGACCCCACACCTGGTGATTGACCATATAAAGTTGATTGAGCTGGATTCTAGATTCCCTGTTATAGACATAAGGTCAGATAATGGTACTGAATTCAAGAATGCCATTCTAAATGACTTTTATGCTGATAAAGGAATAACAAGACAATACTCTGCCCCTAGAACTCCTCAACAAAATGGAGTAGTGGAAAGAAAGAATCGTACTTTGATTGAAGCTGCTGGGACTATGTTAAGTGAGTCCAAACTTCCAACGTACTTTTGGGCTGAAGCAGCGAATACAGCTTGTTATACTCAGAATTGAACTTTAATCAACAAGGACTTAATGAAGACTCCTTATGAGATCATGAACAACAAGAAACCAACTATCAAGTACTTTCATGTATTTGGAGCAAAATGCTTTGTGCTTGAAAGGCATATGTCTAGGCCTATTTGTAAACACCGAGGATTCTACTCAACTTTAATTAAGATGTAATAAGTAAATAATAAAAATCAAATGTCACAGGAATCTCAGAAGTTTATATCTGTCAAAGAATGAAGATTAAAGTCATCTACAGACTTGAAGTGATTCTACATTGAAAGAAGCTCAATTTATTGATCAAGCCTCAATGAAGTATTCAAGCTCAGTGGATTTATTAAAGTGACGGAGATTTCAAGTGGTGACAGAAAAAGATACTGGTTACAGAGTTCTTGAATGAGAATGAAGTGAATCACTGCTTAAAGTCAAACAGATAAAGAACAGACATTGTCGTTAGTCACTCATGAACCAGACAGTGCATCGAGTGTCAACGTACTATTGTGTTTGTTATTTATCTAAGTTTTAAGTGATTATGGAATTGTTTGAGAAGTCAACTAATTCTATTTATTCTCTTATAAATAATTAATATTATTAAGTATATTATTTATTAATTTAATTCTGTAAAGAATTAATTTAATACATAATTTATTTAATTAATTATTTAAATTAGAATGAAAATGAACTAGGAAGACTTGGGATTGAACTAGGAAGACTTAGTTTTTTGAACTAGGAAGACTACCAAGGTTGTCTTCCCGAAAGTCTTCCTAGGCCAAACCCTAGTCTTCCCGGTTGTCTTCCCTACTCATTTCTTGTCTTCCCGAAAGTCTTCCAAGGCAAATTGGATTGTTTTCCTGCAAGTCTTCCAAGGCTTAATCCATTCTGTTGATTTGACTTGCACGTGGGATGGATTAAAAGAAACGCAATTAGTATATATTCAAGACAGAAGTCAGGACATCATTCTATTACATTACTTTCTATCAACAAAAGATCAAAAGAGACAGCAGCTTTGAACATTACATTTTCTCTCTGTCTTCTTAATTTCTTCAACTGCAAAGGCATTAAATTCATCAAGTGTTTTAATTCTTGACTTGATCTTCACATTAAATTCATAAGGATCATTTCACTTGTACTGCTTTAGCTTTCTAGCGGATCATAATCCCTAAATTTTATATCGAACTACTTTTTAGTATTCGATCCTTTTTATTACAAAAATAGATAAATTCATGTCGAATTTATTCTAGATTTGTTTTATCAAGTTCTTTGTAATCAGTGATCAAAATTGTAACACCCCTCAAGTTTAATAGAGTTTCTATTTAACTTGAATATTGTTTCAGTTTTTATTTCGCATTAATTTGTTCTAAATTGTTAAATCTTAAAAGGACAAATTTCGATAAAACGGTATAGTTTGTATTCAACCCCCCTTCTACAAACTTATCAGGACCTAACAATTGGCATCAGAGCCTTTTGATTGATATACAAATCAAAGATCCAATTGTTTTGAGATTTTTCTTAAACTCTGATTTTTTATTATTCCTAAAAATCTCAAAAGATGTCTACTACACAGAAAGTGGGTACAGTCAAAATCCCAATGTTCAGCAAGGAGCATTATCCAATGTGGAAGAAGAAAATGCTCCTATTTCTTAAGGTTGCAAATCCTAAATACATTGATGTGCTGAAGAACGGTCCCAAAGTACCTATGATTATTGAGGGAGAACTCATTGAGAATAATGTTGTTACTAGGGTTGCTAGAATGTACCCTAAAGATCCCAAGGATTACACTTCTGATGAGAAAGAGGATGTTACCTTGGATTCCTGTCTTCAGTTGATCCTTATTGATTGTCTTGATCCTATCATGCATAATCATGTCCTAAATTGTGATACTGCCAAACATATTTGGGGAACCATAGAGATAATCAATGAGGGGACAGAGGAAGTTAGGGAGAATATGCTGGAAATTCTCACCTCACAATATGAGCATTTCAGATCAAACCCTGGTGAAGGTATCTCTCAGGTTTTTGAGAGATACAACAAATTAATCAATGATCTGAATCTCAATGGGAAGCACTACACCAACAAGGAGATTAACAAGAAGTTCCTTCTTACACTTCCACCTCATTTGGAGCACAAAATATCTGCCATTAGAGAAGCAAGAGATATGAAAGAGATTGCTTTGGAGAGATTGTATGGTGTTCTGAAGACCTATGAGCTGGAGCAAATTCAACAAAGGGAGCTGTATGGAACTGGGAAGATTGTTAGTACTTCTACTGCACTAGCTGCTGAAGTCCCACAGAAACTGGAAGTGAAGGTTGTTCAACCTTCCAGTTCTAACATGAATGTTATTGATGCTGAATATGGATTAACATCCAGTGATCAATCTGGTGGTGACTTCTATTCTTTAGAAGAACTTGATCAGCTGGAGGATGGTGATTTGGCTTTGATAGTCAGGAAGTTTGGGAAGTTCAGATTCAAGAGGAATCCCAATCTTAAGTTCAGGCCCAGATTTCAGAGAGGTGGATCTTCCTCTTCAAGTGGCACAAGGGGTGGCTACAAAACTGGAACTGTGGAAAGGAGCACAATCAGATGCTACAATTGCAATGAGTTGGGTCACTTTGCTACTGAATGCAGAAAGCCAAAGCAAGTGACTAGAAACACATTTGATTCTAGCAAGAAGAACAAGATTGGGAAAGCTTATGTTGCTGAAGGAAAGAGTTGGGATGACACTGACAGTGATGAAGAAGCAGGAGAGATTGAGAACCTTGCTTTAATGGCTAAAGAGGAAAGCACTTCATCTAGATACATGTCAGAGGTAAAGTTTACTGATACTGAAATGATTCGTCATCTTTCTGGCACCTTAGATTGTGCACGCACTGAAAATGATAGTATAATTCTTTTAAACACAAATCTTGAAAATGAGATAAAAGAATTAAAACTAGTGCATGTTAATCAGGATGAACTTATTGAGAAAATAGCTTTTCTTGAGAATAGGGTTAAATGTTATATTCAACTGGAAACCATTCTTAAGAAAGAGATTAGTGAGCTGAAGACTAAAGCTAATGCCTATTTCAGCTCTTGTAAGACGGCTAAAGAGATTCTCAATAAACACGCTATTGGTAATCATGTCAGTATAGGTTATGATTATAATGAGGCCATTGGATTGCTTGGCATTAATTCCCCTTGTAGAGTCAGATCTGAAGGAAGGGGTGTTCCATATGTGCTTAAGGGTATTGAAACACCCTTCTGTAAGGAGTCCGAAGCAGAACCTCTGAATGAAGACTCTATCATCATTGCAGAGGAGATTCGTGAAGAAGATCTTGCTTTGGAAGTTGAACAGTCCAACAAGTGTATATCTGATAAACCAGTCAAAGTTGTTGCAACTAAAAAGACTAAATCAGATGTCCATAAGTTGGATCAAAACAACTGTAGTACTCACATGTCTGCTGTTAATTCTTCTCATAAAGCATGTGGTGTGATAAACTGCATGTCTTGTGCTTTTAATGTTATGTATGCTTACTTTAATAAAAAACATGTATCTAAAGATAAGACTGTTCCACGCCAACATGTTAATAATAAGAAGCATGTTAAAGCTAAGACTACTAGTCCTCCTAAGACTAGAGTGGATTCATTTATCCCTAAGCCTACTCAGAAATGTGTTAAGGCTGGCTATAAATGGAAACGCTCTTTTGTGAAAGAGGATGAAGTAGTTGTTGCTAAAAAGGTTGTTTTGCCTGACAAAGGCCAGTTCTTTAAGTATGCCGAACCCAATCAATTTTGGGCTCCGAAGAAGGTCTAATCAATTTGATATTGCAGGGAGTTAAACAGGTAAACCGTGTTATGTGGATTCTTGACAGTGGCTGTTCAAGGCATATGACCGGAGATAGAGCCCTGCTATCAGATTTGGTTGAGAAAGCTGGCCCAGTAGTTACCTTTGGAGATAACAGCAAGGGTATTACGAAAGGATATGGTTGTTTGAAGTTTGGAAATGTTATCATTGAAGATATATCATTTGTGGAAGGTCTGAGATTCAATTTTCTCAGCATCAGTCATTTCTGTGACAGAGGATATGTTGTTTCCTTTGAAAGAGAGAAATGTCAGATCCTTCACAAGAAGAATGGAAAGCCTACTCTTCAAGGAGTAAGGAAAGGTGACTTGTTCATAGCTGATCTGCACTCTGAATCTCAAGATGAAGTTAGATGTTTCTATGCTAAAGCTTCATCAGATGAGAGTTGGCTATGGCACAAGAAGATGTCTCACCTTAACTTCAAAACCATGAACTCTTTAGTCAAGAGGAAATTGGTTAGAGGTTTTCCTCAGATGGAATTTACACAGGAAGGACTCTGTGAGGCATGTCAGAAAGGAAAGTCAAAGAAAGCTTCTCACAAGGGCACTGACACATCATCAATAACTGAACCACTTCAGCTACTGCACATGGATTTTTTTGGTCCAGTTAATGTGATGTCCATGTCAAAGAAACAATATGCACTTGTGATTGTTGATGAATTTTCTAAATATACATGGGTTTTATTCCTACATTCCAAGGATGAGACCCCACACCTGGTGATTGACCATATAAAGTTGATTGAGCTGGATTCTAGATTCCCTGTGAGAGCCATAAGGTCAGATAATGGTACTGAATTCAAGAATGCAGTCCTAAATGACTTTTGTGCTGATAAAGGAATAACAAGACAGTATTCTGCCCCTAGGACTCCTCAACAAAATGGAGTAGTGGAAAGAAAGAATCGTACATTGATTGAAGCTGCAAGGACTATGTTAAGTGAGTCTAAACTTCCAATGTACTTTTGGGCTAAAGCAGCGAATACAGCTTGTTATACTCAGAATCGAACTTTAATCAACAAGGACTTAATAAAGACTCCGTATGAGATCATGAACAACAAGAAACCAACTGTCAAGTACTTTCATGTATTTGGAGCAAAATGCTTTGTGCTTTTAGATGACAATGTTAAACGTGGCAAGTTTGAGGCCAAGGCACAAGAAGCTATTTTTGTTGGTTATTCCAGAAGATCTTACAGAGTCTACTTGGTTGGTAGTCACACAGTAAAGGAAAGTGTCAATGTTACTTTTGATGACACTGAGCTCCCTAATATCCAAAAAGAAGACACATCTGAAAAGCTGAAGTTTGATGACTTGCCAGACTCAGAATCAGATGATGTAGCCCCACCTGAAGTTATTGCTGGTAATGATAATAACAATGATGATAATGATCATGGTGGTGGTGGTGGAAACACTGGTAACAATGGAGATACCACCAACACTGGAGAAGAATCATCAAGGCAATCAAGCAACAACTCAGGGGGAGCAAATGAAGGATCATCTAGTCACTCACAACATCAAAGTGAATTTCAAGGCGAATCATCAAGATCAAATCTTCCTAGACATACTGTATGGAATAGAGCTCATCCTTTTGAGCTGATCATTGGTGATCCAGAGGTTGGAGTTAAAACTAGAAGTGCTACTCAGAATGAATGTCACTATTCAGCATTTCTATCTGAAATGGAGCCAAAGAAAACTGAGGAGGCACTGACTGATCCAGATTGGGTGATTGCTATGCAAGATGAACTCAGGCCAAGGAACAAGAAAGTAGTTGGTACAAGATGGGTATACAGAAACAAGCTAGATGAGGATGGCATTGTTACAAGGAACAAGGCAAGACTGGTTGCACAAGGGTATTCACAAGCTGAAGGCATTGATTATGATGAAACCTATGCACCAGTGGCTAGACTTGAGGCCATCAGGATGTCCTTAGCATTTGCTGCTTATTCCAAGTTTAAAGTCTATCAAATGGATGTTAAGAGTGCATTCCTGAATGGTGAGCTTGATGAAGAAGTGTATGTGGAACAGCCCCCTGGCTTTGAAAATCAGGATCTGCTGGACTTTGTGTACTTTCTCTTCAAGGCTATCTATGGTCTCAAACAAGCCCCAAGAAAATGGTATGACACTCTCTCTGGTTTTCTTTTAGAAAATGGTTTTGTTAGAGGTATCATAGACAAAACTCTTTTTTCAAAGAAACATAAAGGTGATATGATATTAGTCCAAGTCTATGTGGATGACATCATATTTGGGTCTACTAATGATGATCTCTGTAAGAGATTTGCTAAGCTAATGCAGGGTAAGTTTGAAATGAGTATGATGGGTGAGCTGAAGTTCTTTCTTGGATTGCAAGTAAGTCAAAGGTCAAATGGTATATTTATTTGTCAATCCAAGTATCTCAAAGAACTCCTCAAGAAGTATCACATGGAGGATTCAGCATCAGCAAGGACTCCATCTTCAACAGCAATCAAACTTGGAGCTTCTGACAATTCTATCAAGGTAGATGTTACAAGCTACAGAGGTATGATTGGCTCCTTACTCTACCTTACTGCAAGTAGACCAGATATTATGTATGCTACATGCTTGTGTGCAATATTCCAAGCGGACCCTAGAGATGTACATCTCGTTGCTGTGAAAAGAATCTTGAGATATCTTAAGGGTACACCTAATCTAGGTATCTGGTACCCTAAAGATTCTGATTTTAATCTTATTGGATATACAGATTCTGACTATGCAGGTAGTGTTGTTGATAGAAAGAGCACCTCCGGGAGTTGTCAATTCCTAGGAGGTAGGTTGATTTCCTGATATAGCAAGAAACATCAAACAGTTTCCAATTCAACAGCAGAAGCTGAATATATTGCTGTTGGAAGCTGTTGTGCTCAGATCCTATGGATAAGGAATCAATTGAAGGACTATGGCTGTGTATTAAACAAAATCCCTATTTTATGTGAAAATACAAGTGCCATAGCAATCTCCAACAACCCTGTACAGCACTCGAGAATAAAGCACATTGATATCAGGTATCATTTCATCAGAGAACATGTCATGAATGGAACTGTGGAGTTACATTTTGTACCCACAAAAGAACAAACTGCAGATATATTCACTAAATCTCTTGACGAATCCACATTTACTAAGTTAGTTAGTAAGTTGGGTATGTTGAACAGTCTTAGTGATTGAAAATATCTCTGTTTGTTTGTTCTTGTCTAAAAATCATTTTGCTCTTGTGGTTGTTTAGTGATTTTACTGTTCATTCTTGTTAATAATTGCATTCTTGTTGATTTAAATGGTTCTGAATATTTTATTTTCTTTAAAAATATTTTTCTCATATTTTTTAAGTGGAGAAATGTATTTTTATTCAAAATATATTTATTTAGAATTATTTAGATATTTTTCAGATTGTAAATATTGTTGTTTAAATATTTCTGCAAGTTTATATTATTTTTATGCAGTTCTATAATATTCTGCATATTTTTCTAGGATTTATGGAATTTTTTGTGAATTTTTCCAGGTTTTTAAGTATTTTTCATGCAATTTTATATTAATTCTGCATTATTCTGTAAATATTCAATTAAAATTCTGAGTTTTCCTAAGTCTTCCCAGTTTTGTACTAGGAAGACTACTTGGAAAACAAGGGATTTTTCCTTTTGTTTTTTGGTTTTTCTTTCTTTTTCTTTTATTTTTTAAGTCTTTTCCTAAGTCTTCCCAGTTTTTGAACTAGGAAGACTATCGGGAAGACTTAGCCTTATTTGTTTTCTATTTAATTTCTGTTTTAATTAATTCCGAAGACTTCCCAGTTTTGTACTAGGAAGACTACCGGGAAGACTATCCTAAGTCTTCCCGATTGTCTTCCTAGTACAAAATTCAAATAAAAACGTTTGATTGTCTTCTTTATTAATTTTAACAGTTTTTATTTATATATATACATACACTGCTTACATACTCTGTCCATTTGTTTTGCCTTAGCAGTTCGTTTCATTTTCTTTTTCTGGAAACCCCTTCGATACAATCACTTCTGCAGAAATCTTTGCTCATTGTTCATACTTGCTCAAGTTTTTACTTAGCAAAACTCACTTTATTCTCTTTAAACAAGCCCTTTAGTCGAATTGCTGTTCATTTTTTTTTAAATCAAAATCATTCGACTTTTGAGTTTGTATTGCTAAGTAGGTCTTGTGTTTGATTAATCTTTGTGTTTCTGTGTTAGTTTTACTGTGTGTGTGTTCTTGTGATTCATTTACCCAATTTGATTTGCTTTTCAAAGTTTAAGTTCGAATTTTAGGATCAATATTTAAAATTAATTAATTCTGATAAAATTTAATTTTGTGGATTTTAAGTAATTTTAATTAATTCTAAAAATCCCTAAAATTTTAATTTTATTTTAAATTGATTAAGATTTCTTGTTTTATTTAAAATGGATCCTAATTTTGAACTTGTTTTAAATAATTATGTTGGGTATTTTGATCCTTTAAAATGCAAGGTGGAACGCTTTAGACCTTGGATTCAATTTTTAAATAGCGAGACTTGTATCAGTCATGCTATTTGTGCCAATGCACCTCTAAAAATTGATCCTTTAAGGTTTTTGTGTTCAAGTGTTGTTATTGCTGGAAATTCAAAATCTTTTTCGTTTAATATTTTAAACCAGCAATACACAGTCACTTTTGATTTATTTTGTGATGTTTTACACTTTCCAAAAGACAGGTTTGATCCTTTACCCACTGATGATGAGTTATCACAGTTCTTCGTGAATATTCATTATCAGGGTCCCTTACAAATGGTTAAGATGTCCAAAAGCTTTGTTGTAAGGGAATGGGATCTGTTCTTTGATACTATAGCTAGGGTATTTGGTAACTGCACAAAAACAAACTTTCATTGCATTACCAGTCTTAATCAGTATATTGCCTATGCTATAGTATTTGGTCGTAGATTGAACTTTGCTTAGATTCTGTGGAACCTATTGCTCAACAGGCTTGCTCACTCTAGGAGAGATTATGATAATGGTGTGAAAGTAAAGTGTTGGTACCCTCGCTTTCTAACTCTTATCATTAATCATCTTCTCACTACTGAGCAGGTAGAACTGTTTCGAGAAACAAGATTTGAAACCTCTCCAACCACAGACACCAAATTCTACACCAGACTTGATGTCTCATCCAAATTCCTCAATACACCTGTTCTTGTTTCACCATTGATGAGTCAATTCATTAATCTTCCTATCTTTGGTGAACAAGTTCCTGAACCACATCCAGTACCACTACAGGTAGTTATTCCTAACCCTGCATCTTCTTCTGGTTCTTTAATTCAAACCCAAGTGGTTGTTAGGGCTGACCCAGATATTGTAGAACCACAGTCTCTGACCCAGGTCATAGATCTAAACAGAGAGTCAAACACTCCTGATACACAACCTGGGCTTAATATTCAAACCAGTTCAAGAAGTGTTAGAGAAATAACTGAAATGAGTGTTCCCACAACTCTGTCTCCACCCTTAAAGAAAAGAAGAACCTATAGGGAGACAACTGTAAGCCCATCTGTATCCTCTCAAAAGGATATGGACATTGATATGGCCACTACACAGTCTCTGGAGACATCCTCTCAACAGGGTGGATCTATTGAAATTCGCCATAGGGCCATGGCATCTTGTACTGAGTCAAGCACACTCCCATTACTCACAATGGGAGAAGATATCCATATAGATGACACTCAGGACACCATGTCAGGAGAGCACTTTACTTTTGACTTTGAAACAGTGCCTACCATAGTTACGGTAGAAGTGCCTTCACATGCATATGAGGGAAAATCTGATTCTTCGCCAACTCAAATAGAATCATTTTCTCCCCTCCTAGAGGGAACATCTCTGGCTCCCTTAAGGGATTTTCCACTCGCAGTTTTTACTGGAGAAAGTGGAAGGCAACCTGATGAGTCTGTCCCTGAAGCAATTCAGTATACAATGTCAAATATTTTGACAGACTCATTCAGGGATCGGGAATTGCGAACTCCCATTGCACCACCACTGACCTCTCTTGAAGGGGTTAGGGTGATTTTTTAATGCAGGTGCATCTTCTGAAAATCTTGAAAGACAGTTAGTGGTGAGAGATATGAATGAAACACCGAGTGAAACACAAGCACGTGTGTTAGGTCCAAAGTATCGTAGAAGGGGGGGGGGGGTTGAATACGATACTCACAAATAATTCAATTTCGTTCGCGGATTAATCTTTCAGTTCTATAACGAAATCAAACACACCAAACCAAATCAAGTTTCGGGGAATATATCTTTTTATAAATATAAACCTCGAGGGGTGCTACAATTTCTAATCCGTAGATTAGCTTCAATGAGTTTAAGGTTACACAAATACAAAACAATGATCAAATTCTGAGCACTATTAATTCTCTGATAATTTCTCCGGCTCAGTTCTCTCTCTCAGTAATATTTCTGTGTAGAATGCCTTAACTGAAGAAGACACTATCTTCTCTCGTATTAATTATAGACTTCATTTGAAAAACCATCGAACCAAACTTGAACAAACCATCTTGGCCGTTGGATCTTCATCAACCTGTCAGACAAACCAAACTTTTCACCCGCTCCAATTTGAAAACCATCGAATGGAATTACTTTATTTACCATTCGATAGTTTTTAAAACAAAACTATCGAATACCAAATAAAGTAAAAGTGGTTTTCAAATAATTACTTTTAAACTCATTCGATAGTTTTCACAAATGAAAAACTATCGAATTCATTTTCTTTACTTTTGTCCTTTAGTAATTACTCCTGGGTGTTTTAGTTTTAGACTGTATCAATTTCTTCCGAGACGATAAAACAACTTGATCTTCTTAGTGCTGTCACCTAGTGCAACTGGTCTGGTTCACAGATGAATAACACTTGATCAATTCTTCTTTTATGTCTTCAATTCAATGCTGCCGATAAGTCCTTTGTCGTTCTGGTTGCTTCATTTAAATCACTGGAATCCCGTGGTACTTAACCCTAAATCATTCACATACTTCTGTCGTCTTGAAAGTCTTGTTTCTTTTGCTGTCACTGAGGCTTGAACATTTTCATGAACTTCTTTCCGTGACCTGTTTACGGACTTCAAGAATACATAACGTATTTTGATTTCTTGAGTTTACCTTTTCTTCTTTGATTCTGGATTCATGTGCTTCTGTTAATATTATTGTATGTCTTGTCCTATGTTGAGTTGTAGTTATCTCTTTTACATCTTATGTTACATTATGCTTTACAATCTCCCCCTATTTGATTGGATAGAGTTCGACAAGCAAATACTTCGAGGATAACTCAATTAACTAAGGAAACATGAAACTAATTAAAGTAAGACATCGTAATAATATCAAATGCATTCTGGATCAGATATATATACATTTCCAGATTTCATAAATCAAAAAAACAATTAAACTTTATACAATGAAGTTGCTCCTCTAGTCTGAGCTGATAGTTCTTTTGTTCTTTACTTCAATCTTCAGTCCATTCCAATCTCACCTTCTTCAATCATTGGATCGGAGTTAGCAGCTTGATAATCAATCACTGATAGATAGTGCAGTGGTTCTCCAGGTTTAAGGATTGCTCCTTGGATGTGTCTTCCAATATATTCAACCTCTTGACCCACTCCAGCCCATAACCATGCAATGTTAACATCTTTCTTGTTTAGCTTTGGCATGTTTGGCAGCTGGTATGCACTTCCAATCCTCTTTCCACTCTTTTCCTATAGTAAGGAACATTCTCCATTAGAAATCTTCTAAGAGTGTCTGCTGCTTTGTCCTTCTCCGTTGATGAGAATCCAGTGGATCTAAGATACTTCTCAACTGATATTAGATAGTTGCTTGGATAGTCTCTCAGTTTGTCCTCGGCCAAATAGCAGATTCTGAACAAGTCATTCGTCATGAATCTAACCATTGGAGGATCTTCAGTAATCTCTGGACCGACTTTCATCACGATCTCCTTAACATGCTCACGGAGCAGTTCATTTAGCCTTGTAGTTCTTTGGATCTTGATGAGTATAGCCTGCAATTCTGTATATGTCCTCTGTTCTAAAAACTTAGTGGAAATCACAAATGTACCTTTCTCCAGAAAACTGATTAATAAGCTCCAGGCACCATTTGCTTTAACCCCAGCATTCAGACAGATTATAGAGCTTCTCAGTGCTTTAAAGTAAGTCTGATCTTCAAGATTAGCACTTCTGATGTCCTGAATAATAACTTCCACCTCAGCATTGTCGTTGACTTCTAATCCGTCTTCAACTTCGCAAAAGGTTTTATAAGCCATTTCCCATTCAGTACCATCTTTCTTTGCCAGATCTATCATCTTCTTCTTCCTCACTTCATTATACACTTTGAATCTCTTCAGTTTTTCACTCCTCAGAATTGCTTGCTGTTTCTCTTTCTCAGCTTGCCTGGCATCTATTGCAGCTTTCTGAGCTCTTATTGCTTCCAAGGCAGCTTCTTCTTCAGGTGATAGAGAATTTGCTTCTTCTTCCATAATATCCTCCCAGATTGGATGTTCAACGGGCTCTGGATAATATGGCTCATGCTCCTCTTGATTAGGTTGTTCATGCATGACCTCAAATTCCTCTTCACTCTCCTTCTCTTCTTCTACAAGTTCCTCTATCCAGTACTGTCTGATAGGAATAGCTTCAACTGTCTCCTAAACTCCCCATCCATCCTTAGGCTTCTCTTTCTCCCCTTCTCCAACTTTCTCCCCCTTAGTTGAGGAATCCTCGATAAAAGCATCCTCAGCATAAAAGGTAGTAGAAGGATCAGGTTGCTGATTTGAAGGACCCGGTTGGCTAGTTTGTTGGTTCTTCAGCATAGTCCATATCGACTGTACTCCATCACTTTGATTTTCCATGAAATCTAGCAGATCCTTATTCATCTCTTGCATAGAAGCCAGCTTCAGGTCAATGTCATCCAATCTGGAGTTGGTAGTCTTCTCAATCTTGTCCAATCTCTGGTTCAGCTTAGACTCCACTCTAGAAAGGGTGTTCATTGCATCTTTTACCCTAGCTTGACCATCCCGGATAACCAGAACGTCTTCTTTCAAAGCTTCTTGTCCTTGTTGCAAAGCATCCACCTCATTCATGAAACCATCTTTAAGTTCCCTTACGTCTGTCCTCAACTCGATCAGTTCATCCATAGCTTCCTTCTTTAAGGAGTCCACTGCCTGCTTCGTACTTGTTATAGTGCCAGATGCACTGCCAATGACCCTGAATGTTCTTCTTGAATCAGCTGCAGCCAAGTCAACCTTCTCTTGAATAGTCTTTAAAGAAGCATTGGCTTGACTAGAGGAGATCTCTTGGTCAAAGGAAGGTCGCAGTGGAACCTTGAATAATGGATTTCCTTCTTTGTCACGAACTGTCATCTCCTTGAGGGAAGATTGAACTTGTAGCTCTCTTTCTATCGGTAACAGCAAATCATCAATATTAGGTAGGGTTAGGGTGTCACTCCTCACATTTGGCTCTGGGTGTACACTCAACGTTTCTGTCGGTGTTTGAATCATTTTTCCTTTCCCACTCAGGCCAGGTGTAAGTGTTTTTGTTTCACTCAAATCCTTTGTGCTGATTGTACCTGCAGAAGAAAACACCGTAGCCGTCCTTAAGGAGGTCACCGGTGGTGCAATGGGGCTTCGCAAGTCCCCGTCCTTGGTTAAACCAAGTTGCTGATCATCCTTAGATGATATATCCTTTGTAGGATCTAGAGTTTGAATCTCCAGGGGGTTAGAAACAGGCTCTTTTAACATCAGAGATCCCGAATCTTCCCCGATCGTCTGTGAAGACTTTACCTCAGTTGACTTCTCAATAGTAATTGGTTCATCGTCAACGAGTTGCCGATCTTCACCTACGTCAGACCCTTTACCCGCAGGATCCAGATATGTTCCATCTAGGGAGGTAGACAATGACCCTTTAGATTGTGCATTTAGGTCAAAGCCTTCTCTCGATGTCTGTGAAGACCCTTGGTTCTTAGAACCTTCAACCAGTGAACCTGACCGTAATATGGTCGGAACACCAGTTGCTTCCGTCAATTCTTCCTTACTTGATTGAGCTATTGGTTCAGATATAGCTTTCGTTAGCGTAGCCCAATCAACATCAGAAAAATCAATAAAGGGCGCTTTGGAAGTTTGAAATAAAGTATCAACAGTTGCCTCGGCTTCTGTTCGTCTCCTTTTAGAGGAAGGCAGAGCTGTTGTTGAAGGGTGTATCTCCTTATGTGGTGCTGCTAAGGCACTATCTCCCTCTACACTCACGGATGTCTGATTATTGGGTATAGGAGGGGAAGGAGGCTCGTTTATTGTTTCATTTGGCTCTTCCAAAGGCTCTTCGACCGTGGTTAGAGGTTGTGGGTTTGCAACCTCCTGGTCTGGAATGGCCACTGAGGGCTCTGGATCAACATCCATTGGTTGTGGTTCATGAATGTTACCTTGATTTACCTGTTCCCCTGGGGGTAGAAGTGGTAGGGGCACCGTTCTTAGATATTCAGTGAGAACAGTGGGTACCCCTGGAAGATAGTTGTTCTTCCTTATCAGAGCGGTTATGGCATTGCTCTTCATCTTCATACACTCCATGGTCTCCTCTTCGGCGAATGTCTCGCGCTCATCATCTGTTAAGATATCATTGAGAATTAGCTGTAGGAACCTAGGATAGAAACAAAGCACATCTTCATGTATGCCCGTTCTTTCATCCAGTGGTCCCA
Source organism: Heracleum sosnowskyi (assembly GCA_030848705.1). Lineage (NCBI taxonomy): Eukaryota > Viridiplantae > Streptophyta > Magnoliopsida > Apiales > Apiaceae > Heracleum > Heracleum sosnowskyi. The sequence continues at coordinate 48,050,033 of CM061243.1, read as the reverse complement.
TGCATATGATTACTTGATCAATCAGTAACCGTCCAATGTTAATATGCCTATTTTTGGCAATGGCAAACCCTATCTTTTGAAGGAATAAGGGAATACCATGCAGATTTGTTAGCTTGGCAGTAAAAACATGGATTAGGGTATGAAAGAAAAAGTTCCATGCCTTTGGCAAGTAATGCTTCAGAAACTCTCCCACAAAGAAGTTAGGTTGTTGACTTCTAATGAGAGTGAAGAAAGCATGTATCTCCTCGGTTGTGGGATCCGGAACAAGGTTTTCTGTAGGAAAATGTAAGATTCGATTAAAATCATGTTCCGTCACCCTTATTGTTCTGCCCCCTGGCACAACAAAACTGAAGGACCTTACGTTATTCTCACTTGTATCCGTGGCGGTTGTGTACAACGCAGTCAATTGATCGATGCAAAGGACCACGTGAGTACTCACAGCATATGCCACTAGTGAACGTGTGTTCAAAAACTCTGCCCATGCACGAAACTGTAAGTTCGTAATGGCTTGCAGGTTTTGAAACGAGACATGATTAGTTTTGGTAACAATAAATTCTCCAGCCATTTTAAAATTTCCAGAAAATTTAAATAAACCAAAACTATTTTCCTTTTAAATTTAATTAATTATTTCTAATTAATCAAACTCTTAACACAACATTACCCCTTTTTAATCACTTAAGAACATAAACTCGAACCACACACAACTCAAATAATAACCCTAATTTGTTAAATCTGAATATGCACTCAAGTCCAAAGAAATCAATTGATTGACAATTAATTTCTAAAGAACAATTCTGGTAATACTTCTTAAGGGTCAAAGGTTCAAGTTCGATATTTTTCTTTCCTTATCTTTTCCAGAAACACAAAAAGAAACAAACTTCACGGTTAAAAACAATTAACAGTGAAAGGATAGTATCTTTTTGAGGTTTTACTCGGTTATTCTTGAAGAAAAGTATCGATGGTGATGTTTTGTTTGTGTATGTATCCGTGTATATATAAAAACTTTGCCTTAGATCTGAGAATAGAATAAAAAAAACATCTAAGTGATTCTTATATACACGTTTAAACTTACAAGGGTATTGTTGTCATTTTTCGTTCGATAGTTTTATAAAGAACCATCGATGGTTTTTCTCAGGGGGCAAAATGGTCAATTTTACTTCGATAGTTTTTTGAAAAACTATCGAAGTATTTAAAAAATAAGAATTCAAACCGACCTTTTTCAAAAACCATCGAAAGCTTTTTCCTTTTAAAACCAAAAACCATCGAACTCTGTCTTTCTGAAAAACTATCGAGAATATAAAATATTAAAGAATTTATTTCTTTCGATAGATTTCATTTTATTCTCAAAAACTATCGAGATATGTTTTCGATAGATTTTCTTTTCCTTTTCAAAAACTATCGAATATTAAATTCGATAGATTTATCTATGTACTTGAAAAACTATCGAATTTCCTAAATTCGATATTTTTTGCTTCTGTCTTCATTTTAAAACCTGTTCATGTTTTAAAAATCAGAATTTTTATTTCCTGCCTAGTTTTAATTCTAATAAATCTTTTCAAATTTACCAAAATCAATTCTTAACAGAAAATTCACAATTTTCTCAGAATAAAATCAATTAAATATCATTGAGTGATATTAACCAATTAAAATCTAATCAATTATGCTGCATTAATCTACAATGTTAAAAACAAAGCAAATTAATTCAAATTAAATAGATGCTAGAATATTTAGAACAAATATTAGCACCTAAATAATTTTTAGAATTAATAACTAATTAAATGCCAGAAGATATATCATCCATAATTATGACATAAAATTAGTACAAAAATCCTAACTACGAGAATTGCTCCAGAAAATAAATTCACGAGTCCTAAGGATATAACAATTCTTAAACTCATGTATTCACCAGGACTATCTGCAGTTACTGACTTCTAATCAAAATCAATTAGAAAGATTTAACATCCCAAGTTCACCAACTAGCTTATTGAAAGTGGATTCATCAAGCGGTTTAGTAAAGATGTCTACAATTTGATCCTCTATGGGTACAAAAAGTAACTCCACAGTTCCATTCATGACATGCTCTCGGATAAAATGATACCTGATGTCGATGTGCTTCGTCCTCGAGTGTTGCACTGGGTTGTTTGATATTGATATGGCACTTGTGTTGTCGCAAAATATTGGAATCTTTGTCAACAAAAGTCCATAGTCACGGAGTTGGTTTCTCATCCACAAGATCTGAGCACAACAGCTACCAGCAGCAATGTATTCAGCCTCAGATGTTGATGTGGAAACTGAATGCTGCTTCTTGCTATACCAGGAAACTAACCTTCTTCCAAGAAACTGACAGCTTCCTGAAGTACTCTTCCGATCAATCTTACAACCTGCAAAATCAGAGTCTGTGTATCCAATAAGATCAAATCCTGTATCTTTAGGGTACCAAATTCCAAGATTTGGGGTTCCCTTAAGATATCTAAATATTCGCTTAACAGCTACTAGATGAGATTCTTTAGGATCAGACTGAAATCTAGCACACAAGCATGTTGCAAACATTATATCTGGTTTACTTGCAGTGAGATAAAGTAATGAGCCTATCATACCTCTGTAGCCTATGATGTCAACCTTCTTACCAGTTTCATCCTTATCAAGCTTAGTGGCAGTTGGCATAGGAGTCTTTGATGTAGATGAGTCTTCCATTTGATACTTCTTCAGAAGATCTTTGATGTACTTGGACTGACAAATGAATATACCATCTTGTTTTTGGTATACTTGCAGTCCAAGAAAGAATGACAATTCACCCATCATGCTCATTTCATAACGACTCTGCATTAACTTAGCAAATCTCTTGCATAGATCATCATTAGTAGAACCAAATATTATGTCATCAACATATACTTGCACCAATATCAAATCATTTTTATGCTTTTTGACAAAGAGAGTTTTGTCTACAACACCTCTTGTAAAATCATTTTCAAGTAAGAATTCAGAGAGAGTGTCATACCATGTCCTTGGAGCTTGTTTGAGTCCGTAGAGAGCTTTGAATAGAAAGTACACAAAGTCTGCCAGTTTTGAATCCTCAAAACATGGAGGTTGTTCCACATACACTTCTTCTTCTAACTCCCCGTTCAGAAAAGCACTCTTCACATCCATTTGATATACCTTGTAATTGGAATGTGCAGCAAATGCCAGAAACATTCTGATGGCCTCAAGTCTTGCTACTGGTGCATAGGTTTCATCATAATCTATACCCTCTTCTTGAGAGTAACCTTTAGCAACCAGTCTGGCTTTGTTTCTCGTTACAATGCCATCTTCGTCTAACTTATTTCTGAATACCCATCGTGTTCCAATAACAGATTTTCCCTTAGGCCTGGGTACCAGCTTCCAAACTTTCTGCCTTTCAAACTGATTGAGTTCCTCTTGCATAGCAATCACCCAATCTGGATCATCTAGAGCATCTTCAACTTTCTTAGGTTCTGTTTCTGAAAGAAACCCAGAATAGTGACATTCATTTTGTGATGTTCTCCTAGTTCTCACTCCTGTGTCCGGATCACCAATGATCAAGTGAAAGGGATGATCTCTATTCTATACCCTTTGTCTTGGCAGATGCGATCTTGATGATTCTCCTTGTTCTAGATGTTGTGGAGTGTGACTAGTTGATCCTTCTCCTGCTCCCCCTGAGTTGTTGACGGTTTGATCTGTTGATTCTGAAGACTGACTAGTGGATCCTGTATGTTGAGGATCTCCACTTTGGTCACCACTTTGTCCAGAATCATTATCATTATGATTATTATTAATGACTGTAACAACTTCAGGTACTTCTTCATTGTCAGAGAGATCTCCTGATAGATTTTCAAATACCAAGGATTCAGAGTTCTCTCCAGTTTGCAGGCCTGGTCTTTTGGTGTCGTCAAATGTTACATTAAAGCTTTCCAACACCTTCTTATCTTCAATCACATATACCCTGAAAGCCTTAGATTCCAGAGAATAGCCCAGAAAAATGCCTTCATCTGCTTTGGCATCAAACTTGCCAAGATGTTCTCCATCTTTAAGTACAAAGCACTTTGCACCAAACACATGAAAGTACTTCAGTGTTGGTTTCTTGTTGGCCATTAACTCATACGGAGTCTTTTCATGATCTTTGTTGATCAGGGTTCGATTCTGAGTGTAGCAAGCTGTATTCATTGCTTCAGCCCAAAAGTAAGTGGGAAGTTTTGATTCACTCAACATGGTCCTTGCTGCTTCAACCAAGGTCCTGTTCTTCCTTTCCACTACTCCATTCTGTTGAGGAGTTCTTGGTGCTGAAAACTGTCTTGATATTCCTTTCTCTGAGCAGAAATCATTAAGAACTGCATTCTTGAATTCAGTTCCATTGTCTGATCTGATTGTCCGCACAGGTAGCTTAGCTTCCACTTCTATCTTCTTGATGTGATCAATGATTAGTTGTGTTGCTTCATCCTTTGATTGTATGAACAACACCCACGTGTACTTGGAGTAGTCGTCCACCATCACCAATGCATATCTATTCCTTGAAAGTGACATAACATTAACTGGACCAAATAAATCCATATGAATCAGCTGTAATGGTTCAGTAATGCTTGTCATTCCTTTGCTTCCATGTGATGCTTTCTTCGACTTCCCTTTTTCACATGCTTCACATAGTCCCTCCTGATTGAATTCCATCAGGGGCAACCCTCTCACTAACTCTCTCTTTACCAAAGAGTTCATAGTTTTGAAGTTCAGATGTGAGAGCTTCTTGTGCCATAGCCAACTTTGTTCTGAAGATGCCTTTGCATAAAAACATGTAACTTCTCCTTCACTGGTAGAACTTAAGTCAGCTATAAACAAATTTCCTTTTCTCACTCCCAGTAGAGTAAGCTTCTCATCCTTCCTGTTGGTGATCAAGCACTTGTCCTTTCTGAAATCTACATTGTAGCCTTTATCACAGAACTGACTGATACTTAGAAGATTGTGCTTTAATCCTTCAACAAGAGAGATGTTTTCAATGATGACATTTCCAGATTTCAATTTACCATATCCCGTAGTGTATCCTTTGCTGTCATCTCCAAAGGTTACAATCGGGCCGGTCTTCTTAACCACCTCTGTAAGTAGGGACTCTTCACCTGTCATGTGTCTAGAACAGCCACTATCCAGAATCCACACAACCTTTGAGCTTTTAACCTTACCCTGCAATCACAGATTGATTAAGCGGACTTTGGTACCCAAAATTGTTTGGGTCCTGAAGGTTTAGATGATTTAACAGGAGTAACATTCAATTTAGTCTTACCCTGTTTGATATTCATAGTATCTGTGGATTTAACATTATCAGTGCTATTGCTACTATCAGACATCAACTTAAAATAAGCATGCATGATGTTGTACTTACATAGCAAACAATCTTTCTTTCCACAGGGTTCATGAAGATCAGGCATGTCAGACATGTTATGCATTTCAGAAGCATTAGCAGTTTCTACTTTAACCTTTTTACATGCATGTGTAAGGTGTCCAGCAGAATTACAAATAGTGCACAACTTCCTAGATGCAATGGGAGAAAATGGAACCATTTCCTGATTAACAATCTTCTTCTTCCCATTCCTGTTCTTTTTAACATTACTAACTACGTCACCTACTTCAGTTTTAGGTAAATCAGGTTTAGGTAATTCATTTTTTACTGATTTCCTAGGCAACTTAGTTTTTACCTCTTTTTCCTTCAACAAATCCTCCTCAAGCAATTCTTGTCTTATGAAAAGGTCATCCTCATGAAAGAGTGGTGGAAACGGCTTAACAAAAACTGGACAATCAACATTCTTAAGAACATGTGGAGTATTCCTTTTGACAACTGAAGATGTCATAGGGAATTCCACAATCTTCTTACCAGATTTCTTGTTATAGTCAAATCCTATAGCAGTTTTATTCTCTATGGCCTGAGTATCAATGATTTCCTTAGCCACTAGAGAGGAATTCTTAAAAGCATTCAGCTTCAAATCTAGATCTGAAATCTGCTTCTTGAGGATAGTCTCTATCTCATCATTACACTTGACCTTGTTCTCTAAGTACGCATTCTTTTGCTTAAGATCTTCTAATGTTACAGCTACAAGCTCTAGTTCTTCATTTTTAGATTCTAATTTTTTAATCTTAAGAACTAGTTTAGCATTTTCCATTTCTGATGCTAGCATGCTTGTGTGTACATTAAACAATTCTACACTAAGACCTTGCACAGTTTTCTTGTACTCAGAATTAGACATATCAATTGTAGTTAAATAGGTACCTGAGATGATTGTGGTGATTCCTCTGAAGAGTCAGCCATTAGAGCAACATTTCCATATTCCTCCTCTTCATCTGAATCAGTATCATCCCAGTGCTTTCCCTCTGCTATATAAGCTTTCCCTTTCTGCTTTCCAGAGAATGCCTCCAATTGCTGTTTAAGCTTGGCATTCTCTTTATTCAACTCATCATAAGAATCCTTCTTTCCATAGACATCTTTCATGTCTCTCGCTTGACGAGGCTTCCGGCATTCAGTGGCAAAATGCCCTAACTCATTGCAGTTGTAGCATCTTGATTTGCTTCTATCAATCATGCCAGTCTTGTAGCCTCCCTTAAAGCCTGTACTAGGTGTATAATTGCTCTTCTGGAATCTGTTGGTTGAACCCTTGAACTTGTACTTAGGGTTTCTCTTGAAACGAATGTGACTAAACTTTGCAGCTAAGTACGCCATGGTTTTGTCTTCCATTTGCTCAAGCTCTTCTAGGGTGTAGTAATCACTTTCATCAACACCCAGATTCACAGAATCCATTTCTGCTTCTATTATCACCTCCTTTCCAGCTCTAGGGGTTTGAACCTGAATCTCAGAAGTTATTGGTTCATCCACTACAAGTGCTGCTGATCTCACAAGTGCATTGTGCTTGTTCTCCACTGTCCCTGATCCGTAGATTATCACCCTTTGTTCCTGTTCCATCTCATAGGTCTTCAACTTGCCATAGATCATCTCTAATGACATCTTTGTGAAGTCAATTCTTTCCCTAATGGATGATGACTTGTGTTCTACATGATGGGGCAGCGTCATCATGAACTTTCTGTTTGATTCTCTCAGTGGATAGGTCTTTCCTTTCATTGCCAATTCATTGAGAAGCTTAGTATATTTCTCAAAGACCTGAGTTATACTTTCTCCTGGCAGGGACCTAAACGCTTCATATTGAGAAGTCAGGATGTCCAATCTGTTTTCCTGAACGTCTTCAGTTCCTTCCATTATCAAGTTAATGGTATCCCACATATGTTTCCCGCTTGTACAGTTCATCAACTGATAGCTCATTTCCTTGTCTGCGGAGTCCGCCAATATCAACATTAAACCGGTGTCCAATCGAATCAGTACTTTGTCAGAATCTGTATATTCAGTAATATCCTTAGGTTGGGTGCCTTGAGGAATCCTGCTACCATCAGGAGCTGTAGATTCACTAACTGGTTTCATTGGTACAAACAATCCGTTCTCTAATATGCCAATATACAACAGATTAGATGCCTTGATAAATAACAACATCTTCATCTTCCACAAACCGAAATCATCTCTAGTAAACGGGGGAACTTTAATACCAGCAGTTGTCTTTGGAGCACTCATGGTTTCTGAAAATTTCAAATTGTTTAAAATTCAAGAAATTCCAATTAAATGAAAAATTTTGAAAGTTAAAAAATTTGCTTCGAATTTTCACGCTACGTTTGATTTTGGTCTCATTCACCGGATCTGATTTGTATATCAATCAAGTATCTATGATACCAATTGTTAGGTCCAAAGTATCGTAGAAGGGGGGGTTGAATACGATACTCACAAATAATTCAATTTCGTTCGCGGATTAATCTTTCAGTTCTATAACGAAATCAAACACACCAAACCAAATCAAGTTTCGGGGAATATATCTTTTTATAAATATAAACCTCGAGGGGTGCTACAATTTCTAATCCGTAGATTAGCTTCAATGAGTTTAAGGTTACACAAATACAAAACAATGATCAAATTCTGAGCACTATTAATTCTCTGATAATTTCTCCGGCTCCCAGTTTTCCTAAGTCTTCCCAGTTTTGTACTAGGAAGACTACCTGGAAAACAAGGGATTTTTCATTTTGTTTTTTGGTTTTTCTTTCTTTTTCTTTTATTTTTAAGTCTTTTCCTAAGTCTTCCCAGTTTTTGAACTAGGAAGACTATCGGGAAGACTTAGCCTTATTTATTTTCTATTTATTTTCTGTTTTAATTAATTCCGAAGACTTCCCAGTTTTGTACTAGGAAGACTACCGGGAAGACTATCCTAAGTCTTCCCGATTGTCTTCCCAGTACAAAATTCAAATAAAAACGTTTGATTGTCTTCTTTATTAATTTTAACAGTTTTTATTTATATATATACATACACTGCTTACATACTCTGTCCATTTGTTTTGCCTTAGCAGTTCGTTTCATTTTCTTTTTCTGGAAACCCCTTCGATACAATCACTTCTGCAGAAATATTTGCTCATTGTTCATACTTGCTCAAGTTTTTACTTAGCAAAACTCACTTTATTCTCTTTAAACAAGCCCTTTAGTCGAATTGCTGTTCATTTTTTTTTAAATCAAAATCATTCGACTTTTGAGTTTGTATTGCTAAGTAGGTCTTGTGTTTGATTAATCTTTGTGTTTCTGTGTTAGTTTTACTGTGTGTGTGTTCTTGTGATTCATTTACCCAATTTGATTTGCTTTTCAAAGTTTAAGTTCGAATTTTAGGATCAATATTTAAAATTGATTAATTCTGATAAAATTTAATTTTGTGGATTTTAAGTAATTTTAATTAATTCTAAAAATCCCTAAAATTTTAATTTTATTTTAAATTGATTAAGATTTCTTGTTTTATTTAAAATGGATCCTAATTTTGAACTTGTTTTAAATAATTATGTTGGGTATTTTGATCCTTTAATATGCAAGGTGGAACGCTTTAGACCTTGGATTCAATTTTTAAATAGCGAGACTTGTATCAGTCATGCTATTTGTGCCAATGCACCTCTAAAAATTGATCCTTTAAGGTTTTTGTGTTCAAGTGTTGTTATTGCTGGAAATTCAAAATCTTTTTCGTTTAATATTTTAAACCAGCAATACACAGTCACTTTTGATTTATTTTGTGATGTTTTACACTTTCCAAAGGACAGGTTTGATCCTTTACCCACTGATGATGAGTTATCACAGTTCTTCGTGAATATTCATTATCAGGGTCCCTTACAAATGGTTAAGATGTCCAAAAGCTTTGTTGTAAGGGAATGGGATATGTTCTTTGATACTATAGCTAGGGTATTTGGTAACTGCACAAAAACAAACTTTCATTGCATTACCAGTCTTAATCAGTATATTGCCTATGCTATAGTATTTGGTCGTAGATTGAACTTTTCTGAGATTCTGTGGAACCTATTGCTCAACAGGCTTGCTCACTCTAGGAGAGATTCTGATAATGGTGTGAAAGTAAAGTGTTGGTACCCTCGCTTTCTAACTCTTATCATTAATCATCTTCTCGCTACTGAGCAGGTAGAACTGTTTCGAGAAACAAGATTTGAAACCTCTCCAACCACAGACACCAAATTCTACACCAGACTTGATGTCTCATCCAAATTCCTCAATACACCTGTTCTTGTTTCACCATTGATGAGTCAATTCATTAATCTTCCTATCTTTGGTGAACAAGTTCCTGAACCACATCCAGTACCACTACAGGTAGTTATTCCTAACCCTGCATCTTCTTCTGGTTCTTTAATTCAAACCCAAGTGGTTGTTAGGGCTGACCCAGAGATTGTAGAACCACAGTCTCTGACCCAGGTCATAGATCTAAACAGAGAGTCAAACACTCCTGATACACAACCTGAGCTTAATATTCAAACCAGTTCAAGAAGTGTTAGAGAAATAACTGAAATGAGTGTTCCCACAGCTCTGTCTCCACCCTTAAAGAAAAGAAGAACCTATAGGGAGACAACTGTAAGCCCATCTGTATCCTCTCAAAAGGATATGGACATTGATATGGCCACTACACAGTCTCTGGAGACATCCTCTCAACAGGGTGGATCTATTGAAATTCGCCATAGGGCCATGGCATCTTGTACTGAGTCAAGCACACTCCCATTACTCACAATGGGAGAAGATATCCATATAGATGACACTCAGGACACCATGTCAGGAGAGCACTTTACTTTTGACTTTGAAACAGTGCCTACCATAGTTACGGTAGAAGTGCCTTCACATGCATCTGAGGGAAAATCTGATTCTTTGCCAACTCAAATAGAATCATTTTCTCCCCTCCCAGAGGGAACATCTCTGGCTCCCTTAAGGGATTTTCCACTCGCAGTTTTTACTAGAGAAAGTGGAAGGCAACCTGATGAGTCTGTCCCTGAAGCAATTCAGTATACAATGTCAAATATTTTGACAGACTCATTCAGGGATCGGGAATTGCGAACTCCCATTGCACCACCACTGACCTCTCTTGAAGGGGCTAGGGTGATTTTTAATGCAGGTACATCTTCTGAAAATCTTGAAAGACAGTTAGTGGTGAGAGATATGAATCAAACACCGAGTGAAACACAAGCACGTGTGTTAGGTCCAAAGTATCGTAGAAGGGGGGTTGAATACGATACTCACAAATAATTCAATTTCGTTCGCGGATTAATCTTTCAGTTCTATAACGAAATCAAACACACCAAACCAAATCAAGTTTCGGGGAATATATCTTTTTATAAATATAAACCTCGAGGGGTGCCACAATTTCTAATCCGTAGATTAGCTTCAATGAGTTTAAGGTTACACAAATACAAAACAATGATCAAATTCTGAGCACTATTAATTCTCTGATAATTTCTCCGGCTCAGTTCTCTCTCTCAGTAATGTTTCTGTGTAGAATGCCTTAACTGAAGAAGACACTATCTTCTCTCGTATTAATTGTAGACTTCATTTGAAAAACCATCGAACCAAACTTGAACAAACCATCTTGGCCGTTGGATCTTCATCAACCTGTCAGACAAACCAAACTTTTCACCTGCTCCAATTTGAAAACCATCGAATGGAATTACTTTATTTACCATTCGATAGTTTTTAAAACAAAACTATCGAATACCAAATAAAGTAAAAGTGGTTTTCAAATAATTACTTTTAAACTCATTCGATAATTTTCACAAATGAAAAACTATCGAATTCATTTTCTTTACTTTTGCCCTTTAGTAATTACTCCTGGGTGTTTTAGTTTTAGACTGTATCAATTTCTTCCGAGACGATAAAACAACTTGATCTTCTTAGTGCCGTCACCTAGTGCAACTGGTCTGGTTCACAAATGAATAACACTTGATCAATTCTTCTTTTATGTCTTCAATTCAATGCTGCTGATAAGTCCTTTGTCGTTCTGGTTGCTTCATTTAAATCACTGGAATCCCGTGGTACTTAACCCTAAATCATTCACATACTTCTGTCGTCTTGAAAGTCTTGTTTCTTTTGCTGTCACTGAGGCTTGAACATTTTCATGAACTTCTTTCCGTGACCTGTTTACGGACTTCAAGAATACATAACGTATTTTGATTTCTTGAGTTTACCTTTTCTTCTTTGATTCTGGATTCCTGTGCTTCTGTTAATATTATTGTATGTCTTGTCCTATGTTGAGTTGTAGTTATCTCTTTTACATCTTATGTTACATCTTATGTTGATCTATACACACCTGACCCTTTGTTTCAGAAGGAGTTGAAGAAGCAACAGGCAGAGCTAAGAAGAAAGGAGGATGAGAATGCTAAGGTCTCCGACATCATTTCTCAGAAGCTGAAAATTCAAAAGGCTGAACATGAAGACAAACAACGTCTTCATAGTATTCATGTCAAAGAAAGGAGATTGGATGTGAGGATGAAGCAAGGATGCAATTGGGATAAAGCAAGGGAGATGTTTCATATCCCTCAGAGAGGCACAAACAATGATGCTACTTTTCTGAAGCTGCTTAAGAAGATCAGAATTGTTAATCCAGACAACTCATTATATATGAAGGCATTGAAGCAAGATATCTTAAGGATTACGTCTGCATTTGATCAAGTAAGACAAGAACTGTTCATCTATGTCTCAAGTGCTCTTGAAGGGTCATTCACTGTTTCTCTTGAACTACTCCAAAGAAGATCTCTCTCTGAATTGTGGATTCTGATGAGTAAAGTAAAGAGATCTTCTTGCTTGAACGAGCTTCTGTATGACCGGCTGAGAGATTCTGCTATGAAGGCCAGCCCTCAAGTTGTACATTTTCCTTATGAAGTCAAAATCTACAAAGGTACAACTTTGGAGACTGTAAGGCTGGATCCTGATTCTTTGAAGCTACAGACTGCAATGCAACTGGTGAAGTTGGAGAATCTTCTGAGAACATCTGGGTTTGCTACTGTAGAAAAGTCTGAAGTTGCTGATATGATTTTAGACTACTGCACGGAGAAAGTACCAAGGTATGCTCAGATGAAGAACAGATTGAAGAAGATCACCAATCAACCAGTAATGCCAAGTGGTGTGGTTTCTGAAAGTGATCGTGTCCTTGACAAAGATCTTCTAGTCACCTTGGCAGAAGCTGAAGAAGGTGAAATTAGAGACTAAAGGCATGATGTAGTTAGCTCAACTTGTAAATGTTATATGTTTAGAGCTAGGTAAATCAAGATAGGGAAATGTATTCATATGTTCAGTCTAGAGGAACATCTATCTTGTATTTATCTTTATTGTTTGAATCTGGAAATTATTATATTTAATCCAGAACTTTTTATTATTTGCTTGGCTCTTAAAAGTCTTATCTTTTCTTGTTTTAGTTGAGTTATCCTCTAGAGTATTTGGTTGTTATTGTCTAACAAACAAATAGGGGGAGATTGAAAGGCATATGTCTAGGCCTATTTGTAAACACCGAGGAATCTACTCAACTTTAATTAAGATGTAATAAGTAAATAATAAAAATCAAATGTCACAGGAATCTCAGAAGTTTATATCTGTCAAAGAATGAAGATTAAAGTCATCTACAGACTTGAAGTGATTCTACATTGAAAGAAGCTCAATTTATTGATCAAGCCTCAATGAAGTATTCAAGCTCAGTGGATTTATTAAAGTGACGGAGATTTCAAGTGGTGACAGAAAAAGATACTGGTTACAGAGTTCTTGAATGAGAAGAAAGTGAATCACTGCTTAAAGTCAAACAGATAAAGAACATACATTGTCGTTAGTCACTCATGAACCAGACAGTGCATCGAGTGTCAACGTACTATTGTGTTTGTTATTTATCTAAGTTTTAAGTGATTCTGGAATTGTTTGAGAAGTCAACTAATTCTATTTATTCTATTATAAATAATTAATATTATTAAGTATATTATTTATTAATTTAATTCTGTAAAGAATTAATTTAATACATAATTTATTTAATTAATTATTTAAATTAGAATGAAAATGAACTAGGAAGACTTAGGTTTGAACTAGGAAGACTTAGTTTTTTGAACTAGGAAGACTACCAAGGTTGTCTTCCCGAAAGTCTTCCTAGGCCAAACCCTAGTCTTCCCGGTTGTCTTCCCTACTCATTTCTTGTCTTCCCGAAAGTCTTCCAAGGCAAATTGGATTGTTTTCCTGCAAGTCTTCCAAGGCTTAATCCATTCTGTTGATTTGACTTGCACGTGGGATGGATTAAAAGAAAAGCAATTAATATATATTCAAGACAGAAGACATGACATCATTCTATTACATTACTTTCTATCAACAAAAGATCAAAAGAGACAGCAGCTTTGAACATTACATTTTCTCTCTGTCTTCTTAATTTCTTCAACTGCAAAGGCATTAAATTCATCAAGTGTTTTAATTCTTGACTTGATCTTCACATTAAATTCATAAGGATCATTTCACTTGTACTGCTTTAGCTTTCTAGCGGATCATAATCCCTAGATTTTATATCGAACTACTTTTTAGTATTCGATCTTTTTTATTACAAAAATAGATAAATTCATGTCGAATTTATTCTAGATTTGTTTTATCAAGTTCTTTGTAATCAGTGATCAAAATTGTAACACCCCTCAAGTTTAGTAGAGTTTCTATTTAACTTGAATATTGTTTCAGTTTTTATTCCGCATTAATTTGTTCTAAATTGTTAAATTTTAAAAGGACAGATTTCGATAAAACGGTATAGTTTGTATTCAACCCCCCTTCTACAAACTTATCAGGACCTAACAGTGCTTATAGATGACAATGTGAAACGTGACAAGTTTGATGCAAAGGTACAAGAAGCTATTTTTGTTGGTTATTCCAGAAGATCTTACAGAGTCTATTTGGTTGGTAGTCACACAGTAAAGGAAAGTGTCAATGTTACTTTTGATGACACTAAGTTCCCTAATATCCAAAAAGAAGATTCATCTGAGAAGCTGAAGTTTGATAACTTGCCAGACTCAGAATCAGATGATGTAGCCCCACCTGAAGTTATTGCTGGTAATGATAATAACAATGATGATAATGATCCTGGTGGTGGTGGTGGAAACACTGGTAACAATGGAGATACCACCAACACTGGAGAAGAATCATCAAGGCAATCAAGCAACAACTCAGGGGGAGCAAATGAAGGATCATCTAGTCACTCACAACATCAAAGTGAATTTCAAGGCGAATCATCAAGATCAAATCTTCCAAGACAGACTGTATGGAATAGAGCTCATCCTTTTGAGCTGATCATTGGTGATCCAGGTGTTGGAGTTAAAACTAGAAGTGCAACTCAGAATGAATGTCATTATTCAGCATTTCTATCTGAAATGGAGCCAAAGAAAACTGAGGAAGCACTGACTGATCCAGATTGGGTGATTGCCATGCAAGATGAACTCAATCAGTTTGAACAACAACAAGTCTGGAAGCTGGTACCCAGGCCAAAGAACAAGAAAGTAGTTGGTACAAGATGGGTATACAGGAACAAGCTAGATGAGGATGACATTGTTACAAGGAACAAGGCAAGACTGGTTGCACAAGGGTATTCTCAAGCTGAAGGCATTGATTATGATGAAACCTATGCACCAGTATCTAGACTTGAGGCCATCAGGATGTTCTTAGCATTTGCAGCTTATTCCAATTTTAAAGTCTATCAAATGGATGTTAAGAGTGCATTCCTGAAAGGTGAGCTGGATGAAGAAGTGTATGTGGAACAGCCCCCTGGCTTTGAAAATCAGGAGCTGCTGGACTTTGTGTACTTTCTCTTCAAGGCTATCTATGGTCTCAAACAAGCCCCAAGAAAATGGTATGACACTCTCTCTGGTTTTCTTTTAGAAAATGGTTTTGTTAGAGGTATCATAGACAAAACTCTTTTTTCAAAGAAACACAAAAGTGATATGATATTAGTCCAAGTCTATGTGGATGACATCATATTTGGGTCTACTAATGATAATCTCTGTAAGAGATTTGCTGAGCTAATACAGAGTAAGTTTGAAATGAGTATGATGGGTGAGCTGAAGTTCTTTCTTGGATTGCAAGTAAGTCAAAGGTCAAATGGTATATTTATTTGTCAATCCAAGTATCTCAAAGAACTCCTCAAGAAGTATCACATGGAGGATTCAGCATCAGCAAGGACTCCATCTTCAACAGCCATGAAACTTGGAGCTTCTGACAATTCTATCAAGGTAGATGTTACAAGCTACAGAGGTATGATTGGCTCCTTACTCTATCTTACTGCTAGTAGACCAGATATTATGTATGCTACATGCTTGTGTGCAAGGTTCCAAGCGGGCCCTAGAGATCTACATCTCGTTGCTGTGAAAAGAATCTTGAGATATCTTAAGGGTACACCTAATCTAGGTATCTGGTACCCTAAAGATTCTGGTTTTAATCTTGTTGGATATACAGATTCTGATTATCCAGGTAGTGTTGTGGATAGAAAGAGTACCTCTGGGAGTTGTCAATTCCTAGGAGGTAGGTTGATTTCCTGGTATAGCAAGAAACAGCAAACAGTTTCCAATTCAACAGCAGAAGTTGAATATATTGCTGCTGGAAGCTGTTGTGCTCAGATCTTATGGATAAGGAATCAATTAAAGGACTATGGATTTGCCTTAGACAAAATTCCTATTTTGTGTGATAATACAAGTGCCATAGCAATCTCCAACAACCCTGTGCAGCACTCGAGAACGAAGCACATTGATATCAGGTATCATTTTATCAGAGAGCATGTCATGAATGGAACTGTGGAGTTACACTTTGTACCCACAGAAGAACAGACTGCAGATATATTCACTAAATCTGTTGACGAATCCACATTTATCAAGTTAGTTGGTAAATTGGGTATGTTAAACAGTCTTAGTGATTAACATTATCTCTGTCATGTTTGTTCTTTCAATAAATTCATTTTCTCTTGTCATTTAACTGATATTTACTGCCAATTCTCATTTAATATTACATGGTTGTAAATTTAAAAAGCTTTGAATATTTTATTTTCTTTAAAAATATTTTTCTCATATTTTTTAAGTGGAGAAATGTATTTTTATTGAAAATATATTAGAATTATTTAGGTGTTTTTCAGATTGTAAATATTGTTGTTTAAATATTTCTGCAAGTTTATTTTAATTTACTGCATTTCTATAATTTTCTGCATTTCTATAATTTTCTGCATATTTTTCTAGAATTTATGGAATTTTCTGTGAATTTTTCTAGGCTTGTAATTATTTTTCATGCATTTTTATAAATATTCTGTGAATTTATAAATATTTGTAGGCTTGTAATTATTCTGCATTTTGCTCGGTATGACCTATCCCAGGTCATTTTGAGTCTCGGTATGACCTATCTCAAGGTCATACTGATTTTTGATTTAATTTTTGTAATTATTCAGTTTTTATTTAGGTTTGCTCGGTATGACCTATCTGCTGGGTCATATTGGATCACGGTATGACCTCTCTTTTGGTCATACTAGTTTTTTTTTTTTTCGGTATGACCTAAGGTATGTTGGTGTTTTTCTCGGTATGACCTTTAGTTTTTTCTCGGTATGACCTGCCCATAGGTCATACCGAGCTCAGCAGAACCCTCCTCTATAAATACCAGTTCACCTCAAGTTATTTTGCTCATTCCTTTCTAACTCAAGTTTTTACTTAGTTAAAATTTATCTGGTTTGTGTTTTAATTACTTAGAACAAACGAACTATTGCAATTTTTTTTGTGAATTACTTGAGTGGTGTGTTTATTTTTTTTTCTGGTTAATATTATTCCTTCTTGCTTAATTTATTTAATTTGGTGGATTTTGTTTTAAAAATCTTAAGAATTTTTGTTTAATTTGAAATTTATTTCGAATTAATCTTATAATTCTTTCTGATTTTCAATCTTTCAGATTAAGTAAATTCTATTATTTCTTTTCAATGGCTGCTGAGTTTGTTATTGAGCGTTTTAATAATTACATTGGCTATTGTGATCCCCTTAAGTGTTCTGTTGAACGTTTTAGGCCGTGGATTCGATTTTTAAATGAACAATCAATTGTTAGCTATGCTATCACTGCTTCTGTTGATTTAAAGATTGAACCCCTTCGTCTATTATGTTTAACTGCTGTTGTTTCTGATGATATGCAATCTTTCACGTTCAATATTTCTGATGGTCAGTACACAGTAACTAAGGAGATCTTTTGTCAAGTACTTCATTTTCCTATTGATAATCTTGTTGGATTCCCTCCTGATGACGAGTTAGTTCAATTTTTCTCTAGTATTAATTACCAAGGGAATATTTTTCTTCCTCGTCTGAATAAGGCTAATCTAGCTTGTGAGTGGGATTTGTTCTTTGACTGTCTAGCCAAAGTTTTTAGTAATTCTACCAAGAACAACTTTCCAGTCATCACTTCTGTTTTACAAAACATTGCCTATGCTGTTGTTTTCAATGTCAGATTGGACATAGGGACACTTGTCTGGGATCTCTTGATAAGGAGGATTTTCAATTACCCTAGAGACATTGAAACTGGGAAGAAAGTTAGATGCTTCTATTCTCGTTTCTTATCTCTAGTGTTAAATCATGTTCTTTCTGATGAACATAAAACATTTTTCCAAAACACTCCTTTTCAAGTCCCTGCACACACTAATCCTGCTATATACTCTAGTTTGTCCACTAATCCTAAATCTGGAATGAGACCGATAGTTCCACCATCTTATCTGCGACAAATTCTTCAACCACAGTTACCACTATTATTTATTGAACATCCAGTGGTTGGATCCTCGTCAGCTGGAACTTCAATGGCGCCTCCCAACACCAGTGCACTTCAGGTAATATATCCTCTCTCATCTGCTCCACTAAACCAAGAGGTTCTTAGGATTGATCAAGGGGTTGTAGAACCACAACCTCTGTCCCCGGTCATAGAGCCACACACAGAGTCAAATCCATTGACCGCTCCCCTAGAACAACCGGCTACAACAAGATTGAGAGAACAACTTGAAGTAGATATTAATGTGAGTGATCCCACAGCTCTGCCTCCACCACTAAAGAAGAGAAGAACACTCCTTGAGGCATCTGTAAGCCAGTCTGTATCCTCCCAAAAGGATATGGATTCTTAAAAGGACAATGAACAGTTACTAGAGACATCCTCTCAACAGGATGAATCTATTGAAATTCGCCATCAGGCCATGGCATTCTGTACAGAGTCAAGCACTCTCCCATTAATCACAATGGGAGCAAATACTTCTGAAACAATAGTAGAGACTCATGCACAGGACACTCTGAGAGGAGAGCACATAGGAATGCTTGTTGAAACAGTGCCTACCATTGTCACGGTAGAAGAGCCTTCACAGGCTTCAGAGGGAAAATCTGGTTCTTTGCCCACTATAATAGAACCATTTTCTCCCCTCCCAGAGGGAACATCTCTGGCTCCCCTAAGGGATTCTTCACTCGCAGTTTTAACTGGAGAAAGTGAAGGGCAACATGGTAAGTCCATCCCTGAAGCAATTCAGTTTTCACTTTCGGATGAATTTTTGGACTTTACCATGGATTGGGATTCGCGAACTCCCATTGCACCACCAGTGACCTCTCAAGAAGGGGCTATGGTGATTTTTCCTGCAGGTACTTCAACTCCAAACATGGATAGACAGCTAGTGGTTAGTTCTGAGAGACAAACACAGAGCGATACACAAACACGTGAGGTGAGTGAAACACCATCGAGAGAAATTGATATGAGTGCACACAATGACACATACACTGCTTCTTTATTGGCTCAAATAGCTGGTCTACAGAAACAACTTCAAGAGACCCAGGCTGAAAAAGAAATTCTCAAGGCACAAGTGGTTGAACAGTCTTCTTCTTCCACCTCTGTAACTAATCAGCTGGGTCATATTAGAGATGAGATAGAAGGAGTGAAGGTCACATTGATCCCCAAAATGAATGTTGTTCAAGAATCACAGGTATTGATGGCTTCAGATATGTCAGAGCTGATAGTTTCTAATGCTGAGATCAGGGAGGCTGTCAAGCAGATTCCTATTATTTCAACTAGGGTAGAATCAATTTAGGAGACTGTTGATGAACATCAGTGGTTCAATGATGCGAGGTTTGCCAAACTTGAAGGAGGGATGCAACATCTGAACGAGGGCATGAAACATCTGTATACCATGATCAAGAACTCACATCAACCCAATGTTGAACAGAAGAAATTCTTTGAGGGTGATGATGATGAAGAGGACAATGATGGCAAGGATGAAGCAGGAGGAGAAGGAAGTAGGAAGGATGATCCCAAGTCTACTAAAGCTAAATCTGTAGAGGATTCCTCAACTAAGGGGGAGAATAAGGGTGGAGTAGCTGGAGGTCAAGAAGGAGCTGGAGGTCAAGAAGGAGTAAAGGATAAGGGGAAAGGAAAAGCTGTTGATCAAGAAGGAGTGCTACCTGATGATGAGTTTGTTTTTCAAGGTGAGCAAGAATATACAAAGTATGATAGTGATCAAGCAGATGGTGAAGAAGGTGAAATGAATGTGGAGGACTGGGATGATCAAGATGATTTGTACAATCCAGATCCTGCCTTTGAAAGGGAGATTCTCAAGGAAAGGGCAAAAATAAGGAGGAGAGAAGAGGAGAATGTTAGAGTAGCTGATATCATCTCCCAGAAGCTTAAAGTTCAAAAGGCTGAGCATGAAGTCAAACAAAGTCTTCATAGTCTTCAAGTCAAGGATAGGAGGATGGATATCAAGTTGAAGATTGGAAAGAGATGGGATCAGGCAAGAGAGTTATTTGCAAATCCCCAGAAGTCTTCTAACAATGATGCTCAATTCTTAAAGGTATTGAAATCCTTTAGCAGTGCTAACCCTGATAATAACATGTACATCAAGGCTTTGAAGAAAGAGATTACCATGGTAGGTATTGGTTATAGTAGAGTGTTAGAAGAACCCCAAATCTTTGTCTCTTGTCAGAATGTAGGGTCATTCATTGTTTCATTTGACCTTCTGGTGAGAAGGACTGTATCAGAACTCTGGGTGTTGATTTGCAAGACACTTGAAACTTCTCATCTCAACGTTCTTCTGAATGAAAGGCTAAGGGAGTATGCCAGCAGAAACAGTCCTCAAACTATAGATGTGCCACTTGAAGTTAAATTCTACCAAGGCACTTCTGTTCAGACTGTAGGACTAGATCCAGTATCCTTAGCTTCTGTTACTGCCACAAGATTAGTACACACTGAACATCTGCTAAGGACTTCTGGTTTTGCTTCTGAAAATAAGACTGAGTTTACTGACATCATCAAGGAGTACTGTGAGCACAAAATCAAGAGATATTCTCAACTCAAGAACAGACTCAAGAAAGTAACTCCTCAACCAATCATGCCATCAAGTTTTGCTTCTGAATCAGATCAAGTTCTTGATGAAGAATTGTTGGAAAAGCTAGAAGAAGTTGAAGAAAGTGAAGAAGAAGAAGGAGAAATCAGTGAAGGAAGAATAAGTTTTTAAAATGTATACATCTTTGTTATGCTTAGGTAGATCAAGATAGAATCTATGTTATCACTTGTTCAGGCTAGAGGAACAACTATCTTGTATTTATCTTGTATGTTTGAATCTGGAAATGTTATATATAAACCAGAACTTTTCTTGTTATTTACTTGGCTCTGAAAAGTCATTTCTATTTCTTGTTTAAGTTAGTTGAGTTATCCTATAGGTATTTGATTGTTATTCTCTAACAAACAAATAGGGGGAGATTGAAAGGCATATGTTTAGGCCTATTAATATTCCGAGGAAACAACTTAATTTAAACAAGTATGTAATAAGTAAATAATAAGTTAATATGTCACAGGAATCTCAGAGAGTTTTATCTGTCAAGAGAATGGAGAATTAAAGTCATCTACAGACTTGAAGTTATTCTACATTGAAAGAAGTTCAATTTATTGTTCAAGCCTCAGTGAAGTATTCAAGGAAGTGGATTTACTACAGTGACAAAGATTTCCAGTTGGTGACAGAAGAAGTACAGGATACATAGTTTAATCAGAGCTAAAGAAAAGAAGCCACAGCTTTAAATGTTTTAAAGATGAAGAACTTTCATTTGATGTCAGTTATTCATGAACCAGACAGTGCATCGAATGACGACGTCAATCAGTGGAATTAAATCATCTACATTCAGTGGTTTTCAGGAGATAGAGAAACTTGGTTTTTAGATTAAATTCCTTTCATGTTAAGTTAATTTAATTTATAATTTAATTCTATTAGAATTAATTTATTTATTAGATTAACTAATTTAGTTGGCTAAATTATTTATTAACTTAATTCTATAAGAGAATTAATTTAATCTTTAATTTAATCTAACTAAATAAATTAAAAGGATTTTCTAACTAAACTTGTATGACCTTCAGAAAACTCGGTATGACCTGGTCTGTAAAGATCCCAGGTTCTACCGACTCCTTTCAGGTCATACAGGTTCGTTTATCTAAGGTCATACAGGGACAATACTTGAGGTCATACAAATTGCTTTTGGAGGTTCTACCGAAAAGTTGTTAGAAAAACTTGAGGTCATACCGGACACTTTCTGCATGTTCTATTGAAGGAGCATGGTTCTACCGAGCTCAATTTCTCAGGTCATACAAGGCAAATGAAGTTGTATATTAACCCGGAGCTTGACAAAAAGCAAACACACAGAAATTATCAAATACACAAAAGACATTTTCTCTCAAGAACAAGAAAGCCATTTGATCTCATTTCTTCTCAAGCAATTAATTCTAGTTTGTATTGTTAAATCCAAACCACTAGAAGTTGATTACTTGTATTGCTTTGATTATCTAGCGGATTTATATCCCTAGAATTTATCTCGAACTTGCTTTTAGCATTCAATCTTTTTATTACAAATATTAGAAAAGTTCATGTCGAATTTATTCTAAATTTGTATTAATTTGTTTGAGATAAATACTTTGTAATTCGTATTGTATTTGCAACACCCTTCAAGTTTAATATAAGTTATATTTAACTTGAATTTTGTTTCATTTATATTCCGTATTAATTTGTTCTTAATTGTTAAATTATTCAAAGGACAAATTTCGATAAAACGGTATAGTTTGTATTCAACCCCCCTTCTACAAACTTATCAGGACCTAACAGTTTTACCAACTATGCAATAAGTTTCAATCATTCAAAGATATAGTGAATGCCAGATTTTTTTCTATAATGATTTACAATTTTTCAATAATTTTTATTTTCTTATTATGACTGAGGTTTTAGATTTGGTGTAAACCGAAATCATTCAAAGATATAGTTAATGTAAGTTTTCTTCATTTTCTTTTTACTTCATTTAAATTAAAAAGGTAGATGCAAACATAATAAAATTATATATAATTATGGTAATGAGGATATATAAGAAGAATAATATTTTCGAAGTATTTGATTTATTGAACATGATGTCTCATGTTGGGGTTTAAGATAATTTTACCTCATTTGCATTTATAGGTATGGTTAATGATACAAAGTTCCCCAGCACGTGAGTCACATCTTCGACACTGCAAATTCATAAATGAGATATCACATTCATAGTTTCATCTACATTAAGATTTTAAAAGTTTAACAATGGAAAATTGGGGAGTCTAATTAGTACATTTAATTGATAATGGAAATAAGAAGAAGTAACATACTGAACTTCTGAGATCCATAATATAAATTTATAGAACATATAATCAAGCTAATGTGAAAACATTTCATATTAACAAAATTAAAGGTACTTAAAAAGATGATGTATCCGTTCACGTCCAATTATAAAATTTACTTATGAATTAGAATAATTTAAAATTTGATGTTATTATTCGGATCAATGTCATTAATATTATTTTAAAACGGCCGGAAAAACAGTTTAGTTACAAATCCACTGACCCCACATGTAATTTGAGTAAGATAAGTTTAAAATATTTTTACATTGGTAAATTGAATTTTTAATACTTCGTCAACATATATTGTACTAAAATTTATTTCTTTTACTTTTAAAACGTAATCTTGTTTAAATTCAAAGTTTTATACTTAAGAAGATAATTTGTTCGTTCAAGTATGCTTTAAAAATTACCCATGAATGGAAATAATTCAAAATTTTAAATTTAACTGAATTCAAATTGTTTATTAATTTAAATCGACTTAAAAAATGGTTTAGCTACCAACCAACATGTTCTTTTAAGTTTTTTAATATAATCAATTAACATCATATTTGTTTAATTACAATAAATAATATTAATATTGGATAATTGCGCTCACATCTCTATGTAAATATCTTAAATTACAACTTTTAATAATTAAATAATCAATTTAATGCTTCCTCATTAAATGTGTTAGATCATCGAGTGGTATTAAAAGTTATTCATAAAATAGATGATTCTATATTAAATGCATAGTACAATTTGTGATCAAAATATCGAAGTATATAAATAAAAAAATGATTTAAATTATAGAAATAAATAATTTGAATTGATAACCAAATTCTCAAAATATATAATATAATAGTTAGTAGATTTAATTTTTTAAATATAATCAATGAACATTGGATTTTTTAATTACAATAAACAATTTTAATATTGGATAACTACCCGCACATCTCTGCGTAAAAACCTTAAATCACGACCTTTAACAATTAAATAATAAAAATATTGATTAAAGTCGTAAAATTTATACATATACTCGTAATGCTTCCTTATTAAGTGTGTTGGGTAATGGGGGTGATATTAAAGTGCATGATTTTATATTAAACACATAGTATAATTGGTGATCAATATCTTGAAGTATATAAATATAATAAAGGATTTAAATTATAGTTAAAAATAAAATAATTTTAATTGATAACCAATTTTTCGAAATATATAAATATAAATGGATTTATATTCTAATTAAAAATAAGATAATTTTTAAATTTTGACTGGTTAATCGTGTTGTATGGATAATCTAACCACCCTTAATTGATAAAATTATATGAAGAAAATCTTAATAGATTTAAATTCTAATTAAAAATAAAATAATTTTTGAATGTTGATTGGTTAATCACGTTGTACGGATAATATGACCACCCTTGATTAATAAAATTATCTTCAGAAAGTTTTAATGAATTTAAATTTAAATAAAAATAAAATGAAATTTGAATTTTGATTGGTTATTTGCGTTGTATGGATAGTCTAACAATCATTGGTTAATAAAATTCAGTGATAAAAGTTTTTCAGGCTCTTTGTGATTGGTTAATTGGATTGTGTGATAGACTCGATTATTATAATAACGAACCAAATTCTCGAAATATATAAATACTATAGTTAATGAATTTAATATTTTTAATATAATCAATTAACATCAAATGTCTTAATTACAATAAATAATATTAATATTGGATAACTACCCTCAAATCTAGGGTTGATCATGATTCGTTTTGGACGATTTTAGAGGTTTGATCCAAATCAAACCGAAATGTTCAGTTTTGAAACCGAACCGAAACCCTATGTTGTAAAAACCGATCCCAACTGAACCTGAAACGAAAATTTTAATATTTCTAATTATCAAAACCGGAACCAAACCAATTCGTTAAAAATTGAAAATTTCAGTTTGGACGGTTTGGATTGGCCGGTATTGATTGATTTCAGATAATTATGCTCAGCCCTACTCACATCTCTCTATAAAAACTTTTAATTATGACCGTTAACAATTAAATAATTAAAAATATTAATTATTATATTAATCACATAGTATAATTGGTGATCAAAATCCCGAAAGTATATAAATATTCGAAAGGATATAAATTCTAATTAACAATAAAACAATTTTAATTGATAGGCAAATTTTCTAAATATATAAATATAATAACTAATAGATTTAAAGTCTGATTAAAAATAAAATAATTTTAAAATTTTGATTAGTTAATCGTGTTGTATGAAAAGTCTAACCACCCTTGATTAATAAAATTATATGAGAAAAGTTTTAATGGATTTAAATTCTAATTAAAAACAAAATAATTTTTAATGTTTATTGGTTAATCGCGTTTTATGGATAATATAATCACCTTTAATTAATAAAATTAAATGAGGAAAATTTTAATAAATTTAAATTCTAATTAAAAATAAAAATAATTTTTGATTGGTTATCGTGTTGTATAGATAGTTTAACCACAATTGGTTAATAAAATCATGTGAGGAAAGTTTTCAGGCTCTTGTAATTGGTCTAAAATTTAGGATTGATATATAATTAGTTCTAAAATAATTCAAAATTTCTTGGAAAATTTTAATGAATTTAAATTTTAATTAAAAACAAATTATTTTTTTAATGTTTATTGGTTAATCGCGTTGTATGTATAGTATAACTACCCTTAATTAATAAAATTAAATGAGAATTTTTTTAATAAATTTAAATTCTAATTAAAAATAAAATAGTTTGTAGCTTCACCTCTTAGACTAAGCATTCTTTAGTTGTGTGATTCACAATGTCCTCCTATTTTGTAGCATATCTAATTAACATAAACAAATTTTGCAATTTAATTATAATAAATAATAGGGAAGTTTTTTGAAAAATACGACTTTTTTAACTTGTTTTGCAAAAATACGTTTTTTTGAATATATTATTTACAAAAATAGGATTTTTTGATTATTATTTTTTTTTTGCAAATATACGACTTTACAACCAAATGCACCCTCAATATAAATCAAAAGTAACTTCAATTACTTTTCATAAATACGTAAAATGGGTTGGTTGTTTTCGATTGCAAATCGTATTTTTACAAATATTTTCAGAATATAATAAAACCACATTCAAATATTCAATACAAAATATGATTAATATGAGAATATAATTATATGAAATTTGGAAAAAGTTTAAGAATTAAAAATATATTTAAATATTTGAAAACAAAATCAATTAACAAGCGAATATAAAAATAAAAAATCAATTAGCAAGCGAATATTAATCGGATAACATCAAGGAAACTTGTGCTGATTTAGAAGGAAACTTCCTCAATTACTTGGAGTATTAATAAAATCAAAGTCAGAATCAGTTGCAAAATTCATTTTTACGATATTCATCTTCTTTGTATCGTTCTCTTCACCAATAGCTTTAATTGAATGAGTAGTCTTGTCGTGCAATTTTTTTATGGGTGATTTCTTGGAATGATCTAGAGTGATCTTGCAAGGAATGGTAAAGTATCAGATATATTAGGGATATCCTTGTTGAGAGGGGTGTAACGGTCTTACTTGGAGGAGACGGGTTTAACGGGTTGAAATTGGGTTGAAATTACTTGGAGCTGTTGTCGACGAGTTCTATATATACACCCAGCTGCGATGATGAAGCTAATTTCAACTGCATCTCTTTCGCTGTCCGTAATTTCTCTCCCGTATCTCTCTAGTTTCTTTTTATCTCTCTCCGTAGTTTCTCTCTCTCCGTAATCTCTCTGTCTCACACTCTCTCTCGTTGTGACTCCGTAATCTCTCTCTCTAATTTCTTTTTATCTCTCTCCTTAGTTTCTCTCTCTCTCGTTGTGACTCCGTAATCTCTCTGTCTCACTCTCTCTCGTAAATATGAATTTACATCCCAGATTTTGTCTCAATCCTTTCGAAAATGAATTAATAAATTTATACTTGAAGCCTAAAGTTTTGGGATTAAAGCTTCCTTGTGATGTTGTCGAGGAGAGAAAAATGTATGGTCCTTGTGCCAATCCATGGCAAGTTTTTGATCCCGAAAACCATTAGCTAATTATAATAAGAAGAGTAAAGTTGGAAAGGAGAATTATATTAAAAAGGCTGGCTGTGGTACTTGGGGTGGCCAAACAAAGCGCACCGAGATTAGAGATTATGATGGTAATCTTATCGGGGAGAGGAGATTGCCGGTATTCGAAATTAATGAGGTTTCTGATCATGAGGATTTGAGTAGGGTAGGGCATTGGAGGATGCACGAGTATAACTTGTCTGGAATTAACAAGGATATCCTAACATAGCTAATACCGTTCTTTGCAAGATCAGTCTAGATCATTCCAAGAAACCACCCATAAAAAAATTGCACGACAAGACTACTCATTCAATTAAAGCTACTGGTGAAAAGAGAATGATGCAAAGCTAGTGTAAAAATGGATGTTGTGACTGACTCGGTTCAAACTTGTCATAAGACTTTCAATGATGATGACTTTGATTTTATTAACAGTTTTTTTGTAGAAGGCCTGATTTTGAGGATTTTGAGTTTGGAAGCAACCGGAGCTCGGAGTTGAGCAAACACTAGAAGACGTAACTACCAACATGGGAAAAAGAAAGCTTCAAACGGAAACATCGTATGTGGTGAGTAAAAGAGTCTGTTGCTGATCAAAATAGTGAATGCGTCTATATGTGTGTCTATTAACACCTTTATTTAGATAGTTGATGCTCTTTACTCTTTATAAATAGTTTGATGTAATGCACTACTCCAAGAATGTTAATTTGATTTCTAGTTTTCAATTTATTGACATCATTATTGTTCTTTAGTTGGTAAAATATTATATATGTGTACATTATAGCTTTTGCTGGTTGTTTGTGAGAGGTTGGTTATCTGTGCTGTATGCGTTAATATGGCTTTGACAGTATCGTAAAAATTAGATGACCATCTGGCTGTATTGATTAATTCTATCAGGTGTATTTATTTTTATTTCTTTAGAAGGACTATATAAGATGGCGAATATCTTTGTAGAGTTGAAACTGAGTATGACTTGTTTTGCAGTTGTTGCGATTTCTTGCATTTCGGCTGATTTTAGTTTTTATTGACCGGATACATTTTTTTGGGGGAATTTGATGTTGTTAGTACGGGTTTTTTGAATCCCGGGTGTACTGCTACGTGGTTTGGTTCTTGCTAGGAACTTGTGTGGTTGGTTTTAGATATTGCAGATGGTGCTATTCTGTATTTTCTGAATGTTTTTATCATGCCTCGAGGATACCCGGGTATGGTTCAATGTCTGATTAAGAATCTGTGACTGTGTCCTTTATCTACCAATTTCATTATAAATCATCATCATATCATTTCCTACCTTTTTTATAATGCCTTTTTACGGATTAATTCCTTTTTTTTTGTCAGTATATAACACCTTCAGGCGACAAACCATATTCTTAAACCTTACATTACCTGTATGCCTGAAATCTTCTTCTATCTCTCTGCTGCTTTAAATTAATTCCAAGATGTATGTAGGCGAAGAGATAGATCCATTAGACCTTTGCAATGTTATTGTTTGGAATATTTCTCTGTTTTGTGCTTGCCATTTATCTTGTGTTCACTCCCTTCATCTGCAACACTATCATCACCCGTTAATCAGAAACCATTTTTTCGTTAGATATACTTTAATTGTTTGGGTGATATGCTGGCGGCACTGTCTGAGGAAGATTTTTTTCTTTTTTAAAAAGTTGTAGACATATCAATAATTTTTTCTTCCTATTCAAAAACAAATATTTGTTCTACAATCCTGTCTCTAGGAAAAATAGCTATGGCTTGATAGTTGATAGTATATTCTGCAAAATACTCAGTTGAGTATATGACGAGTACTGCATCCTATGTTACTGTGACTCTTCAGTTTCGACTGTTGTACCTCTTGACTATTTAAGTGTTATATTCTTTGACTGAATGTGCCAATCTGACCAAACAAAGGACCACAAAGGATGAACATAGGATGCAAAATATAAAATGAATTAAAAAGTGAGAACACGGAAATAAAGGAGAAATGAGAGCAAGTAACATGAGAGGAAGAAGCGTAATTTGCAAAGTCTTTTACAATATCACGTTAAGTATGAGTTTTATTGGTAACTTTTGCTGCAAGATGCATCTCATAACCTGTTTTTTTTTAAATTATGACATTTCTCCATACATGTCTCAAAAATTAGGATAGAGTCAGACTGCCCTTTCCCTAAGAATAAGATAAGTGACCATTAGAAAGATTACATTCCCCTTTTCTATTGTGTCGGACTCGGTTTTACCGTTCCCCTTAATATATTTTCCAAGACGGGAACCTGGTGCAAATTGGCTTTACCTTCTCTCAAAACTCTCACGTACTTGTAACTCGTGGTTCTCTTTTAGGGGGAGTTTTTCATTCATAAGTAGTATATTATCTAAAAGTTAATACTGCTTATGTTTTTGTGGCATCATATAACCATTGTCTATATATATACTGTGTTTAACTCATCTAATAAGTAATAACAGATGCTGCAAGAAGAGTGTGTTTAGATATTGATACAGATGCTGAAGCAGCAGTAGCAGAAGCCATTATAAGTGTTTGAAAAATGTATAAAATTTTTGAAGTATGTGTTGTGATAAAATGTGTAAATGAAATGGTTGAATTGAGGAACAAGGGGATAAGGGAAATGGTGGGTTTATTATTATTGGCGTGGATGATTTGCTGACCCCAGACACCTTATTCCTGTAGCTCCTTGGAGGTCCAGAGATTTTTACCTCCTTTTTCTCTTGTTTTTCTTTCTAGTAAACTTGGTTTTTTTCTTTAGAAAAAGAGTTTTAAAAAGTTAATTTTTGTAAGTATGGTACCATGCATTGCAATGCGAAGCTTTTGTCAAAATATTATTGTGTGTATTTTTTTTATATATATAATCTTAAGTGGTAAAATATTGTTCTATAATAATATAATTGTCACATTAATTATATTTATTTAGGTACTTTCCGGATAAAAAAATGTCATTTTTATTTAGCAAAAAAAAACAATGTCATTTTAATTCGTATTTTTAAGTATGAATTTCGATTATAACTTGCATTACAATCTTTTTGTTGAAATATTACAATGAATGGCGCTAACTAATGTTAATGTACTACAAGTCTGCAACACATTGAATAATGTCAAATAAATTGAAATGGTAAAATACTGTATAAAACATTACATGCTTAGTTTGAACTCTGCAACAATGTCTGCTGTAATTATTCATTTTTCTGTTACTGTCGAAGTATACACGATATCTTCCTGAATCTCCATTGAATTTCCTAATCTAATAATTGCATCAGTAGTTTTAGCTTGTAGTATATGCATTCTTTGAGATGTATACATGTATTTTCCTGATTCAAATATATTATCTCTCGACAGCTAGGGAAACACTTGGCAAGTTCCTGGCAAATAATCTTCTTTAGAAGTATTCCTTGTGAAACTCGAAGCGCGTCGATGTCTTGTGACTTAACTCATGTGACAATTCCTTCAGTTCTTTAGCAAGCACAGGCATTCCACAGTAAAACACACCTGCAAAGCACAATGCTGTTGTGATCAGGATTTCTCAGTCTTTATATGATTTAACATGGTTAGTTTGCTTGTTTATCGCTCATCACAGGGAATTGCACAGTTTGTAAATATGAAAAGTAAGCCTGTAAAATGCCTAAGCATTGTTTATCCTTCTTCTTATGCAGTTTTCCCTTCAAAGTAAGCATGTGGGGATGACAAAGCAATGCCTTACCTACTGTGGCAAAAGGATGCTTCTGAGCTATTTTTGTGAACTCTTCTTTCCAATTTGGCCTCGCGAAATGTGTCCTCACCTGCATATTGGATGCTTGTGTAAATCACATCATTGCATAAAATAATATTGCCTCTAAATGTGTAGCAAGTGATTTGAATGGGTAAGATTACAAGAAGTGCAATATTAGTAACTCACCCTGGTTCCAGAGAGGATATCAATACCATGTTTGGCGTGGTTGAGAGCTTGAACCATTGTTATGAGGGTGGACCTTGCATCACCCTCTTCATAAACACTAGTAAGATAGTTGTGCATCTCAATATGTCCCTGTTGGAAGTAATTATTAGTCACATGAATCAGACTCTCATCATGTAAATTATTGAGATGAGTTATCTAGTGTTTAGTTATAAATTCTGATTTCAGGTCCTAAAAGCGATATAGCACCAAAATGCAATCTAATTAAAGTTCTTTCAGTTCCAGTTCTCTTACCTTATGGTCCATCTCCGCTACTTCATTCATTACTCCTTCAAACCACTCGAAGGACCCAGGTTCTCTGGTAACCCAATAGAAATGTGCACTTCTAGTCCTCTGTGATTTCTTTTTTTCATTTGGCGTCATATTTGAAGAGGCAAAGCTAGTTAGGCTATCTTCCGACTTGCTATTTTCAGTGTTTGAATCCTAAGCCAGCAACAGTGCAACAAGTAACCATTAATTGGATGAGAATCAAGAACAGACGCTACTCCAAGTAAAAAAAATAATGTCACAGTTGAATTGATCATACTCACCGTTTGATCTTCAAATGTTCTTGTGTTGTTAATTAGATCTCTGAGAATGCTTATAAAAGGAGTTGCTCCAATTCCAAGTCCAACAAGAAGTAAAATGTCGTAGTTTTGGTAGTCTTGGGCTGGAGCACCATAAGGTCCATCCACGAACAATCTGGGTAAACTGCATTGAGGTATATGTTTGATTAGATTTGCCAGTATCTGATCACTGTCTTTCCAATTATAACTGCTGACATATCTGACTCAAAATAAAACAGTAATGAGTTGACTAGCGGAATCCTGTCACACATACTGCATTATAGAGATGGGGAACCTTATGATCCTACAAGGAAGTTGGTTAATTTTAAGATTAAAAAATCTTAATAAATAATAATGTATTCACCCTGTTTGATCCACATGATGTTGTCCAAACTTTGCTCGGCCAATGACACATGGTGAGCAGTTGTCTTCTGTAAATACTCGTTTTAGCTCTTGAGTCCAATCTCCTACTGTCCGAATGTGAATACTGAGGTCGTCATCTCCTGGTGCTGAAGTAATAGAAAATGGATGCCTGAATGGTTGTTTAGAAAGATATTTTACTTTTCAAAAGGAGTGCTAGTTACCAAATGGAAATTGCGTATCAGCTGGAAAAACAAACTTACCATTCAAAAGGAGATATTGATGGGCATTGAAGAAATATGTACTGCCCACTTTTATACTTAAAACCGCTTGGTTTTGACATGATTATGTTGAAGACATCTCCTGGTAGAATTGAAACCTGAAAAAAATAAATGAAATGATCTAATAAACAGCACACTATAGCTATATTTATCTAAAGTCAAGAGTGGATAACACAATGGGTTACCTTCAAGAGCTTAACAGAATAATATTCTGATCGACATGTTCTCAGACATCGCTCTGCCACATAAAGCAATAGGGGAGCAGAGATGTACATCCATGTCTGAGACACCAGAATAATGCTTTCAGCAGTTTATCAAGACTAGTATTACATACTGTATCAGATATGCATGCTCCAGAATCAATTTTCCAAAAACGGTGAATTTTTTGTTAAAAAGATGTAACCTATCAAGTACTCCAAATATTCAGAATGTATTGATGATGATTAACTTCACTAGAAATGTAAGAGAAGATAATATCAACTTTTTGATACTTCATCATTCAACAATTGAAATGCATATATATAGTTCTCAAGTTGATTGAAAGAAATTTATCAAAAAGATTGGAATGATATAGAAATATAGTGATGTAGAAGTTCTTACTGTTTTCTGGTACCATTTGTCGACCAAGAACAAGAAGTTTCCATGGACCATTAGCAAAATGTAGACTAGAGCTGTAAGGTGATGGGAGAACCAGAATGCATTAAATCCAGTCAATCGATTAAATGGCCCTGGCAGCTTCAAAAGATTTTTCCGAAAGTGTGGGGTTGCCAGTGTGAATGCAACAATCAATAATATAACCATGGAAATCCCAGTAATTCCTTCAACCCCGGTCAATAGGTATTTGTAGCTGGGCTTTTTGTTATTGAAATCTGAGGCTATGAGGGAAAATTTTTCAGGGGACGATTTGATGAGACGAGGAAAATCACAAGCCATGTGGTTTCCTGCATGGATAAGTACTCCAATCCCTATAGCATAAGCAATTATCTGAAAATTTGGCAGTGTTAAGTATCAGGTAGAAACCTAAAAGATCTGACGCACTGTTTATTATAAAAGTTTGTCTCTGTAGTTTCTGTACAACTTCTGATTCTACAGTAGACAATTACTAGTAAGCTGAATTGTAATGGGCTTATCCCTGATTGTATCTAATTAGTTATTGTGCATTTGTAATAGCAAACCATGCGTCTTCATGACATGTATTATGAATTGGAATCAACATATAATATGTTCCGGACAGTCAAGGAATCTGAAAACCATCCTTCAGCTTGAAACAGTAGTCACATTGATTATTTTCTTACCTTGTGAAAATTAATGTTGTCGTTGAAAGGGATGAAAAGCCTAGCTCTCGTAGACCGGAGAAATGTCAATATGTTTCTGCAAATCGGTAAAAGAATGAGTGCCATGTTAAGCTTCAGAGTTTCAGCTGCCCCTTTGGCAGTTGTCAAGCAATAGCCCATGACTTGAAATGCAGCCTTTTCCTTATACTGCTTGAATTTCCAAACAAAGAGTCCGGCCATAACTGACAGCCATAGCAACAAGATCCAACCCCTCTGCCAGTTCTCTAATACTAGGCACTTGAGTTTAAATCGCAGTCGACACACCACACCGGCCCTGTATGCATTTAAGTTTTGGCTCCAGCTTACACTAGCTGTACTCAAAGGTCTGCTATAGTTCATGTAGTTTTCCCTTTGAAGTAAGAGTGCTTCCAACTGCCATAACTGAATGAAGGGCATGTTAGAATTTGATGCAGCCACATTTCATCTTGAAAAATAAAATTTTATCATTTTTTACGTCATCATTTATTCTTACTACCTACTACATCTAGGTAGTCGAGAAACAACTGTCATTCTGAGATGAGTATATTTGTTAATCATAAGGTCAAGCAATAACAAACAATTCATATATAATACTTAACTGATAACTGTTGCCATCTCTTCATATTTATTAATGTTGACTCTAGCTAGCAGTTGATTTGGTATCACATATTAAAAAAACAAGATGATCTAAGGGATGCTACTGTAATATGCGTTCCAAACTATCAAATATAGAAAGAGATTACAGCTAAAGAAGTAGATACGTGGAGATGCAGGTGTCGGTTAGTAGTTATAAGTTAAGCGGTAGAGACGATGGATATGGATTATTGATGCATGCAGAGATAAGATACAGTCATATAGACAATAATGATCCCTTCTCAAAATCTAGTTTGGAGATGGTATGAGTGTGTGACATCATAGAAGCCGAAATCTAAAGCAAGTACATTAGTTAACAGTAAAAGTAGCACTTTACCCTCATTAGCAGGTTGCTTAAAATTTGTAAAATGTCTGAAATTCTTTGAAAGATGATGTTTAACCTTACTTATGTAAGACGTTCCGAAGAAGAGAAAGGTCAGTTGAGGAGATCGCTAAAAATGAGATTGTTTTGTGCCTAGAATACAAGTTACCTCAATGTACCCAAGATTTTCAGGGTCTAATTCTTCCATGATCAATGCAGCGTATTCCTCTGCCCGCTCTTTCAGTTTGGATAGCTTATTTGCTGATGCACTAAGCATGATTAGCTGTAATGAAAACAACAAATATTATGTACATTGTAATTAAAACTGCTGCTTCAACTAATTTTCTCTATCTGATGATGCCTTATAATTGTTTGACCAATTTTACAATGAAATGATTAAACATTCTGGTAGTTGCCAACATTCTCACCTCCTGCACTTCATTTCTTGTGACTCTTCCATCTTCATTGCTGTCCGCCCTGAGAAGAAGAAATATTTTAATCTCCATAATCAATTATATTATTTTGCTTGGTCTCCAAACTTATAATATCCATGTATCATTCCACAGCTAGCTGAGGATATTAATCGTTTGAACCTTCTGTTTTAGCTGAAGATGCAGATCGAAAATATAAAAGGATTCAAATTATTATATATGGAAAGTAAATTACATGTCAAAGAAAATTTGAAGACGAGCATCAAAACTTTGGTCTGTAATCTGCAACCAAAAATCGTGAAGCTCAGCTTTAGTTATGTGTCCTATCTTCTCATTCTGATGGCGACGTCGTCTTTCCAGTACATCAAACACTCCCAATGCAAACTCCTTGGAGTCAGCCATCCCTATCATGTAATCGAACAACAAAATTAATCACGTCATATATCAAAAGAAAAAAAAAAGTGTAGACAGAAGAAACTAATAAAATCATGAGTGTAAATTTCTGTAACATATGGTACTAGTCTCAAAATCCAGGAGAGCAGGTACCCCTTACTCCCTGGTTCCGTCAGGGTGCCTATCTATGTTTGCGTGTTTGGAGAAAGTACCAATGCAATCAGCAAAGTCATGTCTAGAAAGAAGTCCATCCTTGGCGAGAGAATCAAACCGGGATTCCACTCTTTTCCACAGCTCATTCGGCTCTGACGAATCACCCATGGTTTTATTAATAAACCGTAGTCCTCCAAGTGCTCGTTGTGCACATGATTTCGTTCTAACCAGCTTAGCTTTCAATTTCATGGCATCTCGCGTGCTTAAATCCAGATGATTTATCTCCGCAGATGAAAAAGACAGCGTTCTCAGCCACTGAAATTTCCTTCCAATCCTAGAACTAGCAGAAAAACTCCTGACAATAGAAGAAGTCGAAGCTAAGGAACAATTACTCTCACAATTAATACTAACCGGAGGAGGAGCAATACTACAGAGGACAACAGAGTTGTTTTCTTTCTCAAGCTCTAACGTCACTTCTACTAAATCATCATCATCATCACCATCATCAAGAACTACAACACGTCGTTGATCAACAGCGTTACGACGAAGGTCATTAAGAAAAACAGGCAGCATTGGTCCTCCACCAATATTATGTCGAAAACCATGATCATCACGAGGAATATGATCTTGAGGAAGATCAAATGCGCGGCTGTAATTCGAAGATTTCGAAGAAGAGCAACTAGTCCTCATGATATATATAATTTACTACGATTCAATGATCAGTAGGTTTGAAACACAAATAGTAAAAATTTGTGGAAAGTAAATCATGCAAAGTGAGAGCTAGAAATTGAAAGAAGATGAAAGGAAAGAAAAGAAAAGAAATGCCACTCAACCAATTCAAAACCAATGCTTTTTGTGTTGCTTCTCTTCTCCATAACAAATAAAGTAAATGGCATTCATTTTGTTCAAAACCTTCTCTAATTCCTCCCCCCTTACAATGTGTCATGTTTGTGAATATTTATAGGCAAGTTACAAAAAAATTAGTTGTTATCAAAAGCAGTCTTACGTGTATACATTGATTTCCATGCACAATATATAAATTGATAAGGCAAAGTCTACAAATAATAAATAACATAAATTTGAAAACATTTCACCTACAACAATCATCAAACTAAAATAGAAAAAGAAAAATCAAGTCGCCTGCTTCATAAAAATGAAAAGGCTAATTCTACGTACCCCAAATTAGTTCTTAAAAATTTTTGTACCCCAAATTGGTTCTTAAAAATCTTTCTGAGTGAAGTGTGAATACAGTAGTCCACTTTGTTATAACAAATTAAATAAGACACTTGACATTTGTAGGAGAGTAGTGCTAAATACCCAAAATTTGTTTACAAATTTTTTTCCAAAAAACGCGGTCGCCAAATGTCGAATTATAATTTGAGAGGTATGCACGCGGATCCCATTATATTAAAAGAAAATTTACTAATTATACAAGAATTTGGTAACAAGTTTGAGATATTTTTTGGGATCTCTAACATTTTCTTTGGAAAATGTTTTGAAAACCAAATGGGGGTATCTAGCATTTTTCAAATTAAAAGAGGAATTTATATAGACATGTAATATCCATGAAATTGAATTACTATATATAAGCAAAAATGATTCTGTCAACTTATGTTAGATCCTATTATTATTATTCGTTCTTTTTTAGTATAAAGAAGTGGAACGATAATAATAGGGTGTATGCACACCCTGCTGCACGACTCCATTACACCCATGTTCCCATTCATTTTTCCCAAACTACCCATAATCGTTCAACTTTTCCTTAACTACCCATGTCTTATTTTTCATCTTTCAAAACTATGCAAAATGTGGACCCCATAAAATATTTTAAGAATAAAATCATATGCTTGTACTGAAATTTGTCTTCACTTGCACGATGTATGAATAATATGTACTAGCATTTATGCCCGCTACGCATGGTTGTTAATTTTTTTATAAAATGTTATAAAAAAAAAAGTTTTATAAAATTATATTAAAATTTTTAAATTCCTATTTTATCCTTTTAAATTTAAAACATTACCCTTTGGTCATCTTAATAGTGGCCTAAAATTCCAATTTTGGACCAAATTCGCTTAATCGTGTGCTAAATTTCTGTCCAAATTTAGATCGATGAACCGTCCCATAGAAAATTTGGACGAACAATATTTATTGGTCCAAATTTATTTAATATTAAAATAATAGCATCTCAGTTTCTTAATTAAGTTATTTATCACCCAATGAAAAATTTAATATTTTATTATGGTGCTAGTATTAATGCCCGCTACGCATGTGCTTTAGAAATTTTATAATATTTTATATAAAAGTCTTATAAATTATATTAAGTTTTAAAAAAATATCATATTTCATCATTTTATGTTTAAAACATTGCCTTTACTTTTGCTTCATTTTATTTTGGTTTTTTTTTTCGGGTTTAGATTGTTTTTTTAGGATTAAATTGATAGATATTTGACTATTAAATTACCAAAATTTTGAGCATTTCAATAATGTAGTAAATTCAACGGTTATGCCTATTTTATTTAAAAAACAGTTGTAACTCCTTTTTTTAACGTACTTAATAGCACTTTAACTAATCTTGTAAGAATTGAACTCCTACTCTGTTCGTGAAGTTTTTTGTTCTTCCAGCTATTCGGTCATGTGAAATTCTTACTTTCCAAAATTAGAATTGAAATGCAAAAATATCTACCATTGTGTATTTTAATTTTCGAATATATAATTCATTTTTCTCATTTTAATTTTCGAATATATAATTCATTTTCCTCATTCACATTTATTTTTGAAGGTGTCATCTGTAAAATAGTAAAATGTATGTATTTAATGAATTTCTTCTCCCATATTAGAGAATAAAATAAAACAAAAAGAAAGAATTATATTTGAAAACTTTGTATTAAATGTTTCTCGGTATCGCCTTGCGGCGATACCTCGATTTTTTAATATAACTTATAATTTCATTTTTTGTTAAATGGAGGATATTATGAATACTATTAATTATTTTAATGATCTATTTTATAATTAATATATTTGTACTAAAATTTTAAAATAATTTTATTATGATTAACTTCTCGGTATTGTCGATTTACAATATTTTATACTTATAAGTAAGACCCGCAATTAATAAAAAGATTACTTTGAAAGGTAAACTTAATACTTAAAGTTTACCAAGAATGCAACCATTATTGTAAAGATTAATTGCAACACCATAATAGGTGACTCCAAGAAAGGTAACTCCAAGAAATAGTTCGGGTCGAGTACACTATGCTGGTGCTCAAATAAACAAAAGTTAACAAATGATGCAAGTCACTATACTTGATTTAGAAAGTAAAAAGAAGAGTTGCAAAAATAGCTTCATACACAAAGAAGATGGTGCAGATGGTGCAGATTGTGCAAATATACATATTATTGTACAACCTTTCTGAGTTGATTTTAAACTTTACTGAGATTTTCAGTGGTGAATATCATGTTTGTCTCAAATGTAAAGTTAAAGACGTTTTTCTTTTTTAGAAGACGCAGATCAGCTGGTTTGTAAATTATCAAGTTACTATTTGTGGTAGTAATTAAACTGCTCTTGATTGTTACTTCTAGAACAACTTGTCTTGATGAATGTTTTACTTCTTTAGTAGTACTTGTCTGATTCTTGTGCGTCTTCTGTTCTCATCCCCTAAGCGATCAATCTTTGTATACTTTATCCATCTGCCCAGACATTCTTCTACACATTAACCACTTATACTTATTAATTTCAATGATATGTAAAACTTTAAAGAATAATTGAATCTGGACAGTATAAGCATGGACCACTATGTTTCAATGGCGGTGATCTCCACTTCTGAATTTCTTCACCATCTCTCTGGATGCAGGCCTGAAATAAAAATAACATTTTTATTCAAATTATCTTTCAAAGTAACTGATAAATTAGAATAGAATGCAACAGGAGGAAGTTCAAATAATTATGTACGCAACATGTTTTTGTAGCAAGGAAAAGTGTGTCGATTCTATTTTATCTAAAGAGGTTTCATGGCTATGTTCTATTTCTAGATGTCATTTTCTCGGCTTATGCTTCAACCTTCCTATTATTGTACAATATTTGAGGCGTTTGCATTTATGCACCTTTTGTTAGGCTCAAGACATGTCTGAATACCACTATTAACAAGCCTACACCATGTGACTATGTCACATTACATGACCTAGTGATTTCTATCACTGGGATATAGTATAGGTCTCTAAATGTACTTGTCTTGTTCTCATGAACATTAGCTTGATCATGTATGCTCAAATTTATAATGAGCTTAGTAAAGTTTCTTGCATCTAGATTGTATATAGGCCATTGAATAATTATCCTGGTAGAAGTTCGTAAGTGTTCATGCAGCAGGATAGAGTTGAATAAGGCTATGAAGAAATAAGTTGCAGGAATTTGTCTAAGGCATTATATAGCAAAGTCAAAAGAAAGCTATGTCGTGAAGTCACCAATATCCATGTCGTGAAGTACTATATCGCATAGTCCATTTTGTACTATGTCGAGAAGTCCTCAAGACACATGTCGTGAAGTGTTGAAGTCAGCAAAGTCAAAAGAGCCTAGATCGTGAAGTCCTCAGAAGCCCTATGTCGCATAGTCATCAAATGACCTATGTCGCATAGTCATCAAATGACCTATGTCGCATAGTCATCAAATGACCTATGTCGCAAAGTCTTCAAAGGCTATATCGCGTAGTCCTCACAAGGGAGATCGCGAAGTCAGGGATAAAGTGGAGTTCACGATATCAACACTTAGCCGTTTATAACAAGACAAATCAAGGTACAGAACCAAGAATCAAAGGAGACAAATACTGAAGCATTTGTTCTGGCAAGGTGGTCCAAAGAACAGATGGCAAATCTACAGCTAAACTTGGAGAGAAAGATAAGAGACAAGCAGCTACAGAAACGGGAAAGACTCCGAAAAGCAGGTGGTCCTTCCTGACACAGTGAACTTCTTATGGCAGGACAAGTTGGACCTTCAGAAGGGGTAGCTGTGTAATATTGTGTGTGCCTAGTTTGTATAGGAAAATATATATATCGTGCACACACAACTGTAAGCTGTAAGAGAGATACACATAGTTATTTGCTAAGCTCTTTTCTCTGTAAGCAAGCAAGTTCAAACCGTTCTTGTTTAGAAGCCAGAAATTCGATTGTGAATTTCCTGGAAAGCTGTAGTATTTAATTTGCTTATACAAAGTAGATTAAAGTGATTGTGTGTGTTATTTACTTTCTGCATATTACATATCATAATCACATACAGTTGTTTACTTAGTTTTCAAGAATCGAAAAATATATCAAACTATCCATTCACCCCCCCCTCTGTCTAGTTTCTAGTGGTATTCATTTCTAACAAGTGGTATCAGAGCGAAGGCTGTTAACGTACAAACAGGAAAAGATCAAGAATGAGTTCACAGAAACTAAGCAGTATCAAGATTCCTCCCTTTAACAAGGAGCACTACAGCTTATGGAAGAAGAAGATGTTGCTCTTCATCAAAGCTTCTAACCCCATGTATTTAGATATTCTAAAGCATGGTCCCTTCATTCCAATGATCGAGATTGGTGAATCAACCAGTGGCACTGAGATTGTACCAGCAAAACATGTGCCCAAAGATCCCTCAAAATACACTGATCCTGAAAAGGAAAAAGTTGCCCTGGATGGACATCTTCAACTTATCATTTGTGAATCTATGGACTTCAACATGTATGGCACTGTTGCTCATTGTACTAGTGCCAAGAAGATGTGGGATCTTATAGAAGTGCTCTGTGAAGGAACTACTGAAGTAAGAAAGAACAAGAAGCAGATTCTTGTTTCACAATATGAAGCCTTCATGGCTCAGCCAAAAGAGGGAATCACAGAAGTGTTTGAGAGATTCAACAAGCTGATAAACGAGCTCAAACTCTATGACAAACACTATGAAACAGAAGAGCTCAATATGAAGTTTCTACTAACTCTGCCAGATCACTTGGAACCAAGAATTTCTTCCCTTAAAGAAAGAGATCTGACAAAGATTGGTTTTGATGTGTTGTATGGTGTTTTAAAGACATATGAGTTAGAGCTGTTTCAAAAGAGATCTATTCAAGCAAAGCAAGGATTAGTGGCTAACACTTCCTGTGCACTTATTGCTGACAACCTAAGTCAAAGAATGGACTCTCTTAAAATCAGTCAGGTCAAGATTGAGGAACTGGAAGTTGAAGACACTGGTGATGAAACTCAGGTTGTGTATGATTTACCTGAAGAGGATGAGTTCTACAATATAGATGAGCTGGACAAAATGGAAAACAAATCTTTTGCTTATATGGCTAGGAGATATCCCAACATAAGGTTTAAAAGAAAGCAGCCATTCAGGTCCAAGTTCAATACTGGAAACACTGGTGGATCTAGTGGCTCAAACACCTTCAATAAAGGAAAAGGGATTGCTGGTGCTGCTAAGGGTGGATACAAGACAGGAAGTGTGGATAGGACCAAAATAAGATGCTATAACTGCAATGAACTTGGGCATTTTGCCACTGAGTGCAAAAAGCCTAAACAAGTCAAGAAGGACAAAGCATACTTAGAGCTTGAAGCTAAGTATGAGGCTCTACTCAAGAAACAACAGGGCAAAGCTTTTATTGCTGAGGGAAAATGCTGGGATGACTCTGATGAAGAAGAAGAACAAGAATACTCAAACTATGCCTTGATGGCATTTTCTGATGATGGTGATTCAAGTCAGGTACCCATTCTTACTTCTCTTGATATGACTCCCATTCAATATAAGCAAACTGTTGAAGATATGAGCACTGAGATGTTTAATATTCATACTAGCATGTTAGTAGCTAATGAAGAAATTGATAGACTAACTGCTAAGAATATTGAGCTTACAGAAAAGAATGAGAAACTTGAGTTAATGGTTGTGAACCTGGATGGTTTGAAAAAGGAGGTTGAGTATCTTAAAAACAAAGTGATTTATGCTGAGCAGATAGAGAAAGCCCTTAGAGAACAAATTGCTGAAACTGAACTGAAACTAAGAAGCTTCAAAAACTCCTCTGAACTTATTCAAACCTACCACAAGGAACACACTGAAGACTGCAAGGTTGGAGTTGGTTTTGACTATGATAATGACAAAGGAAGGAAGAAGGTCAAGGGCAAAGGAAAGGAAACTTTTACAAACAAAAATGCCCCAACCATTCTGTCAAGTGTTGAACAGCCCATCTTCAGAAAGAGTGCTGTTGAGTTTGATGAGGAACTACTGATCATCAAGCAACAACTACTTGAAGAAGATGAGGCTGCTAAGAACACTTCTTCCTTTCCTGAACTTGTAAATCAGAAAGAGACCAAAGACAATCTTGTCAAGAGTCCTAAAGCAAAGAAAGAAGTTGTTAAGAAAAGGAAACAAAACAGAAATGGTAAAGTTGGTGTTAACAAAGGAAACAACTATGCTTATGTGCCAAATGCTCCCAGGAAACAATGTCAAAAGTGCCTATCTGTTAATCATTTGACTCATAAGTGTAGTAAGCCTGAAATTGTTGAAGTTGACAACCTAAGTAACCTTTCTGCTAGCATAAATTCTAGTCATGATTCTTTCTGTGGTAAGTCAAACTGCATGACATGCTATGTGACTGTGATTGCTAACTGTTTATCTCTTAAACATAAACTTGATTCTGCACAATCTGGTGAATCACACACACACATACATTCTCATAGGACAGGGTCCCCAATCAGGGTTGAGAGGGTGAAAACTTCATGTGAGCCTAAGAGTGTAAACTCCAAAGCCACAGAAAAAGTGAAGTCTCCTACTATGAGAAATGTAATTTATGACAGAAGAATTATTAATCAAAATGTTTCTAAATCAACTGGACCCTACCAAGTGTGGGTACCAAAAACAACTTAGTCATTTTGTGAATGCAGGGCAACAGGAATAAAAGAGTCATATGGATCTTGGACAGTGGATGCTCAAGTCACATGACTGGTGATATAGCCCTGCTATCACATTTTGAGGAAAAGGCTGGCCCATCAGTAACCTTTGGAAATGACAACATTGGTTATACAATGGGATATGGCAGTGTTAAATCTGGAAATGTCATTATTGAAGATGTAGCATTTGTTGAAGGACTGAAGCATAATCTCTTGAGTATTGGACAGTTTACCAACAGAGGCTTCAAAGTGGAATTTGATGAAGACCTTTGTTCAATCTCAAAAAGGGAAAGTGGTGAAGTTTTTCTAACTGGTGTGAAGAAAGGAAGCTTGTTTGTAGCTAATCTTAAGGCTGCAGATAAGGGAGAAATTTGTTGTTTCTACACAAAAGCCACAAATGAGGAATTCTGGCTGTGGCACAAGAAACTGTCTCACTTGAATGTTCAGGCAATGAACTCTCTAACCAAGAGAGAACTCATCAGGGATTTGCCTGCCTTGGAGTTTGTGCAAGATGGAGCATGTGAAGCTTGTCAGAAAGGGAAGATTAAAAGATCCAGTCACAAGAACAAGTTGCTCAATACAAACTCAAAACCTCTGCAACTAATTCACATGGACTTATTTGGCCCTGTGAATGTAATGTCCCTTTCCAAAAAGAAATATGCTCTAGTGATGGTTGATGACTATTCAAGATATACTTGGGTGGAATTCCTATTCTCCAAGGATGAAGCACCACAAGTCATAATAGAGCATATCAAGAGAGTTGATAAAGAAGCACAAAGCACTGGTTCCTCTGTAGTTGCTTTGAGAAGTGATAATGGGACTGAGTTCAGAAATTCAACATTGTATGAGTTTTGCAAAGATAAAGGAATTTCTCAACAATTCTCAGCTCCTAGGACACCTCAACAAAATGGAGTAGTTGAGAGAAAGAATAGAACCCTCATTGAAGCTGCAAGGACAATGCTGTTGGATGCGAAGCTACCTACTAGCTTTTGGGCTGATGCTGTTAACACAGCATGCTATGTGCAGAATAGAACATTGATCAATAAGAAGTCTGGCAAAACTCCTTACTCATTAATGACTGGAAAAAGAGCATCCTTCAAGCATCTGCATGTGTTTGGAAGCAAGTGTTTTGTGATGAAAGATACCTCTGAGCATGTTGGAAAATTTGATGCAAAAGCATTTGAAGGTATCTTCATTGGATACTCTCTGGAAAGGACAGCATACAGAGTGTTTGTACCTGAGCAACACAAAGTCATGGAAAGCATGGATGTTACCTTTGATGACAAGAAGACTCCTGGACTTAAAACAAGTGATCAAGACAGTGTGCCATTAAGATTTGAAAATCAGGGTTATCTTGAGGATTCTGAAAGTGAAGACGAA
The DNA here is from genome assembly GCA_030848705.1 of Heracleum sosnowskyi. Taxonomy (NCBI): domain Eukaryota; kingdom Viridiplantae; phylum Streptophyta; class Magnoliopsida; order Apiales; family Apiaceae; genus Heracleum; species Heracleum sosnowskyi. The sequence goes on along the minus strand of CM061243.1, from coordinate 48,005,271 downwards.
CCACCTGTTCAAACTGTTCTAGAAAATGAAATTCTTGAAGTTGACAATCTTCTTCAAACACCTGTGCAAAGATTCACAAACATAGGGGGAGAAGAAGAGAATGCAACTGTCAACCAAAATGAGATTGGAACAGATCAAGGAAATGAACAGGGGCACACAAGGAAATGGGACAGAGCCCACACTAGGGATCAAATCATTGGAGATCCTAGTGAGGGAGTTAGAACAAGAAGGGCAACATTAAATACTTGTCTGTATAGCTGCTTTCTGTCACAAGAGGAACCTAAATTAATTGAAGAAGCTTTGAAGATTTCTGATTGGATTGTTGCCATGCAAGAAGAGTTGAATCAATTTGAGAAAAACAAGGTATGGGAACTAGTGCCACCTCCAAAAGGAAAGAATGTTATTGACACCAAATGGGTGTTCAGGAACAAGATGGATGAAGAAGGAGTGGTAGTTAGAAACAAAGCAAGGCTGGTTGCCAAAGGTTATTGTCAGCAAGAAGGCATTGACTATGATGAGACATTTGCACCTGTAGCTAGACTGGAAGCCATAAGAATCTTCCTGGCTTTTGCAGCTCACTCAGATTTTAAGGTGTATCAAATGGATGTGAAAAGTGCTTTTCTCAATGGTGATCTTGCTGAGGAAGTTTATGTGTCTCAACCACCTGGTTTTGAAAGTGAAGACTTCCCAAACTTTGTGTATAGACTGCTCAAGGCACTCTATGGACTCAAACAGGCACCAAGAGCCTGGTATGAAACTCTATCTCAATTCCTTCTTGAGCATCAATTCACTAGGGGTACAATAGACAAAACCCTATTCTTCAAGAAGCATGGAAATGATATCATTCTTGTTCAAATCTATGTGGATGATATCATCTTTGGCTCTTCAAATGAAAAACTCTGTGAAAGGTTCTCTAAGTTGATGCAAAGTAAATATGAGATGAGTATGATGGGAGAGTTAACCTACTTCCTAGGCCTGCAAGTACATCAAAGGGAGGATGGCATCTTTATAAACCAATCTAAGTATGTCAAGGATCTTTTAAAGAAATATGGTTTAGAAGAGTCATCCCCAGCTAAAACTCCTATGTCTACTGCAATCAAGCTGGATGAAGACAAGAAAGGCAAGAGAGTTGATATCAAGGTCTATAGAGGAATGGTTGGATCCCTACTCTATCTCACAGCTAGCAGGCCAGACATCATGTTTGCCACATGCCTTTGTGCAAGGTTCCAGTCTGATCCCAAGGAATCTCACATGATGGCCATCAAAAGAATTTTCAAATATCTGAAGGGGACTCCTAATCTTGGGCTATGGTATCCAAAGGGCACTGGGTTCAACCTGGTTGGTTACACAGATTCTGATTATGCTGGATGCAGGATTGACAGGAAGAGCACCTCTGGAAGCTGTCAATTCCTAGGTCAAAGGTTAGTGTCCTGGTTTAGTAAGAAACAACAGTCCACAGCAACATCCACAGCTGAGGCTGAATATATTGCTGCTGGAAGTTGCTGTGCTCAATTGCTTTGGATTAGAAATCAACTCATGGATTATGGACTAGTGTTAGAACACATTCCTCTGATGTGTGATAATACTAGTGCAATATCCATTGTAGCTAATCCTGTTAATCATTCTACTACAAAGCACATTGAGATCAGGTACCATTTCATTAGGGAACATGCTGCAAATGGTACCATAGAAGTCTCTTATGTTCCAACTGAGAAACAATTAGCTGACATATTTACTAAACCTCTGAATGAAGCAGTCTTCAACAGACTTGTGAGTGAAATTGGAATGCTCAATCCTTCATTCAGTTGTTCTAAGTAAATATGCTGGTTAATAGTTGCAGCAGTAAATTTTCACTGTATTTAAATGATCTATTTGTTTAGAGTGAAAATTAGCTGAGATATGATTTATAAATATTTCAGTATTTTACTGCATATTTTTCAAAATCATATTTGTTAGTGGAGTTGTGAACTTTTGAGACATCTCGATATAGATAATTTTCAGAGTTCACGACATAGTTCAAATTAAACAGACTTATATCGCAAACTGTTGAGATTGAGAGACTTCGCGACATAGTTCATTTCATGAGTTTGCGACATAGTTAATTTTATGACTTCGCGACTTAGAATAACTATATCGACAAGTCTCCATAATTGACAGAATTTTGATTTAAATTAATTTTATTTCAAAATTTGATAAAAGTCTGACAAATTGCTTAAAATTCCTAAAAGAGAGCTTTAGACAGGGTATTTCTACTATATCGCAAAGTCTCCCCAATCCTTTCATTTTGAAGACTTTGCGACTTAGTTCATTCTTGAGACTATGCGATATACTTTGCAAGACTTTGCGGTACAGGCCATTTCTGACTTCGCGACATAAAGATAGACTGTACACATTCATAACTCCATATCGCAGTGTCTCTATCATATAAATACCATTTTCTAACCGTTTGCAACTTTTCATCTTGTCTATTGCTCTCAAACTTTCTAACCTAAGCACAAATTCTCTACTCTCTTTCTTACTCTCTCTCTTGAAATGGCACCCAAATCTCAAACAGTATCATCCTCTATTCCTTTAACCATCCCCAAAGAAACAAATCTTCTCACCATTCCCTCTGAGGCTGAGGCTAAACCCAGGTACAAGTGTTTTGTACGGTTCCTGAACGATTCCTACCTCAGCCAAGCCCTAACCTTGAACCCCACGTTGTATGTTGATGTATTGGAAGGATTTTGGCGAACGGCGTTGGTTTCTACAATGGCCAGGGAAGATGGAACTTCGTTCCAGGAGATAGCTTGTTCAATTGGAGGCAAACACTTCCAGTTTGGGGAGAAGGAGATAAATGAAGCTTTAGGGTTCAAGGTGGAGGGTCATGACCAAGAAGCTACTGATGCTCAAATAGTAGACTTCATGACCTTCATTCAGTATGCTGATGAGATAGATACTGGAAAGCTGAATAAGAAGTTTGTAAGAAGGGAGTGGTCATTTCTATTTGATGCACTCCAGAAGGTGTTCCTTTGCAGAAAGACAGGATGGGACCATATCAGTCACATTGCTGTGAAGCTGGCCTATTCCTTAGCCTACAATCAGGAAATCAATGTTGGAGCAATAATCCTCAAGGAATTGACTCAAAGGCTAGGGAGGACAGTCCGTGGAAGAGGTAATGACATCTTTTACCCTCGCTTTCTTCAAGTTATTTTAAATTATCTTGATGCTAATGTCCATGACTTGGAGGGTATTGATAAATCAAAGATGGCTTATTCCAAGTCCATGTCCAAGATTCTGTTTGGTTCATTGGACACAAGGAATCAAGTGGATGTGATCTTGAGTGTGACCCCGCATATGCAGGACACATTCGCGTCTTATCCACTTGATAAGCCCATATACCATGCTCTTTCCTGGACAGGGGAGGCTGAGACTGAAGGAGCATCACAGTCTAACCCAAGCCTCCCTATCCCATCCAGCAACCCCACTGTAAACACCACTGTAGAGGTTAGTCAGCCAAGTGCATCAATCTCTCAAAAGGTTGATGTTACTAAAAAGAAGAAGAAGAGAACCTTAGCTATTATCCATGAATCTATAGAGTTAGCAAGTGAGATTCCTGAGTCACCTCTCACCAGACCAAAGAAGAAATCAAAATCTGTAGCCACCACTGCATCCTCTCAACAGGATTCAGATGTGCAAAAAGGGGTACACCTGCTACTGTCTATGGCCTCTCAACAGGTCATGGGCATTGAAAAGAGCAGCCTCCCCACTGCAAGTTGTAAAGAGTCTGCACAGGGTCAAGACCTCACTCTTGATCCTAGGAGTAATAAGGGTGATCAAACACTAAGTGGAGAGCACATCAATGTTGAAACTCCTCCTATTTCTCAGGGGGAGTTGCCAAAATCTAATCTGAACCCCACTTCTCTCTCAGATTCTTCCACTAAAATTTCTTCTGAACAAGAGAGTCATTCTCATGACAATCTTGCCCTTGATCAATCACAATCCAGCCCTGTGATTGAGCCAACTTCAAGTGACATGGTGCTTGACACTGTGCTCACCACTCAGGACCCACATTCAGTTGGTCAGGGAATGCATGCTGAGGCATATCCTAATGACACCAACACAAACATGGAGGATTCACCAGTTTTCACTGGAGACTCTGTGCCAAATTCTCCCATCCTTAGGGATGTGGAACTGTCTTCACAGACATATAGGGCTGATGTTGTAACACATCCCATTTCAATGGAGACAACATCAGACCCTACAGCCATTCCAAGGCTGGAGGAGACTCAAACTCACACATCTCATGAAGTTCCTAGCACTAGCTCTCACTTGGCTCAGGCCACAATGTCAGAATGGCTGAAGCCTGTGCACCATGACAGGCCTTCAGGATCATCATCTGTGCCCTCACACCTGACAGAGGAAGCCATTCAAAATCTTAATGTGGCACAGATTGATGAGTTCTCGAAAATAGCTCAACATCTCCTCACCTCCAACCTTCCAAATGCTGATTATGAAGCTATCCTGCTATGCCATAAGGAGGATGTTGAAGCTCAACAGGAGAAGATTGTGGATGCAGCTGAACCAGAGGGGAATGTGGATGCCTGGTTGGATGCTAAGAGGACTCTCAAGCTCAAGGATGCCCTGGCTTTTGTGAGAGAAGAATACCTCACCTCTCTGGGCTCAAATGCTAAGGATCTTTCTCCTGTTGCCATATATGAAGCTGTGAATGATGTGTACAAGAACCAGTTGAAGGCTCTGCATTATCTTGGGAAAGGGCTTCAATCAGAGATTTCTTCTATTCAGGAGGAGACAGACAGATCCCTCACCAAGCTAAGAAACTCTTATCTCTCTGATTTTCCCAAGGTGGATGGTATCCTCAAAGAAGTCCAGAAAACCTCCTCCAATGTGTCCATGATGGATGTGACTCTTGCCATGGTCACAGACAACATCAAGAAACTGGCTTCTACACTGGAAAATCAAGCAAAAACTACCATCACCACCAATGCTATGTTGAATGTCATGTGGAAAAATCAGTATGGTGATAAGCTGGTGGATGAAGTCCCTCTGTCAGACATCTCCAAATATGACTTTGCCAGGGTCAAAGATCAATCTCTAAACTCCTTCAAGTCTCAACAATTATTCTCCAAGGTGGATGGCTTAGAAAAGGAAGTGGCCTCTCTCAAAGATGAAAACAGATTGCTATCTGCATCTCTAAGCCAACTCAATGACAAACTAGATGATCAAGGCACCAACACAACAAACATTTTGCTGGTGCAGCAACAAATGATGACTTCACTGATGAGATCCATGAACCTGCCTATTCCTGGGGAAGCTCAAGACGTTTTGTCTGATCCCAAGCCTAAGGGGGAGAAAGGAAAGGAGGCCATTGTGAAAAAGAAAGGGGGAGTACCTGCCAAGCAGTCAAAGCTTAAGGGCAAGCTCACTGAAGAGACAATACAGCCAATCATACTTCCCCCTGTAGAGGTCATAAATGAACAAGGTCAGAAAAGCACAGTCACCACAACCTTCTATCCATCCACAATGCCTAAAGACATCTCAACCTCTCAACCTGCTATACCTACTCCTATTGCTAAACCTATCCAAGCTACACTTATCACTGAAGCCAAGCTACAGGAAGTTGCCAATTCTCACATCTATCATGATGAGGCCTTCCTGGAGTTTCTGAAAGCCACCTACAAGAATGCTCAAGGAGATGCACAAGCATACAGACAGAAGCTCAGGGAAAGCATCAAGTACTTCACAGTTGCAGTAAGGAAAATCAGGGATGTTTATCTGAGAGAAATAATCATGGTATGCAAGGACAACTGCTTGTGGCACTTAGCATTTCAAACTCTGGAGAAACTGAAGTTCACTGAAGTGTCAATAATTCTGGAGTTGATTGAAAGGAGTGGGGCTAACAATGAAAGTCTTTATAATGACTTGGAGTTGAACCAAAATCAAAGACTGCCTGAGGTCATACCCAAGCCAAGGACAGTAATTTTTCAAAGTCTATCCAAAGTCAGAAGTATTGACCAACTAGTCATTCCCAAAGATCTGCAAATGAAGAATAACTCAAAGATCAATCAAGTGCTGCAAATGCTGAGAGCAAAGAAAGGAGTCAAGACAGCAGAGGAATTAGAGATGATTAACATTCTACAATCTTTTCTGATTCATGGTGCTTTGCCTGATTCTGTCAAAGAAAAGAACATGAAGAAGGAAGGGGAGGATGATGATGAGGAGAAAACCTACAGGAGGAGATCTCATTCAAGGAGTGATAAGGATGGACCAAGTGACAGCAGCAGGAGCAAATCTTCCAAGAAATCTAAAGATGCTGGTGATGACACAAAGGGGGCAAAGGAGACAGTGAAGAGAACTAGGAGTGGAATTCAGCAAGTCAAGGACATTGCTAGTAGTACTTTAACCACAACACAAGACTCTAAGTCTAGGGTGGGTACTGTTAGCAATGATCCTCCAAAATCATTATCCATGACTTCTGAACCTGAATTGCCACAGAAGAAAGATGAAGCCACTAAAGTAATTTCAAGAAAACACCTCCACAAAGTCACAGCTAGTGGAGTGTTACAGTGGATGAAGGGGAAAGGAATGAAGCTACTTCCAAATGATGTGGCAGTAAAGACAAAGTCACCTTGTTCCAGAAAGGTACCTCTTGTGAGGCATATGAAGATCAAGAGTGTACCCAAAAGAATAAGGATAACAAAGAAAACTGGAAAACTCACAAATGTTGTTGGCATCCATGTGTTTCCACTTGATGAAGATTATGATGAAGATGCCCTAGCATTTTTGAGAGCTCAAAGGATCTTTGAAGTCAAACTGAAGCTAGATCATCTAGAGATTAAGTACACTGATGGAAGAGAGAAGATAATGAAGCAAGGAGGCTGGCAACATTTCTATAAATATGAGCTTGAAAGGATAAATGCCTTGCTGAACTTTGAAGAAAAGGAAGAAAGGACATGGAAGATAGATATTGCCAGGTTCTTGAAAATGCATGCTGATCATGAAGAAGACCTGAGAAGAGAGAATGAAGAAAGGAGATGTAAGAAAGAGAAGGAGTTGGCCGAGATAGAAGAAAGAGCAAGGGAGCTAAGAAAGAAAGGGCTGTGCAGGGTAAAACAAAATCCTTATACTGTGGAGTACAAAAATCATTATGGAGGAAAAAGCAAGATAAGGATGGAGTTTATACACTCATATGTGGAGAGTGCCCTCAGAACAGCAGCTGAAGATCTAAAGGACTCTCCTCTCATTGAAGAAATGACTGCTAGAGATGATATTCTAATGACAATCTCTGAGATAAAGAAGAATGAAGAAATGAGGAAGAAGAAGATCTATGATGACTTCTTAGAGAAACAATTGGAAACAGAAGCTATGTAGCTCAAGGAAGAATTCTGTAAGCTTAAATTTCCAAGTTGTTATCAAATTCTGTGCTTAACTGTATCTTCCTTATATCTGTTCTTTTTATGTTAGTTAGGCTTGTTATCAGACATGAAATTGTGCCTAAGGGTCTTACTCACAATTTGGGGGAGATTGTTAGGCTCAAGACATGTCTGAATACCACTATTAACAAGCCTACACCATGTGACTATGTCACATTACATGACCTAGTGATTTCTATCACTGGGATATAATATAGGTCTCTAAATGTACTTGTCTTGTTCTCATGAACATTAGCTTGATCATGTATGCTCAAATTTATAATGAGCTTAGTAAAGTTTCTTGCATCTAGATTGTATATAGGCCATTGAATAATTATCCTGGTAGAAGTTCGTAAGTGTTCATGCAGCAGGATAGAGTTGAATAAGGCTATGAAGAAATAAGTTGCAGGAATTTGTCTAAGGCATTATATAGCAAAGTCAAAAGAAAGCTATGTCGTGAAGTCACCAATATCCATGTCGTGAAGTACTATATCGCATAGTCCATTTTGTACTATGTCGAGAAGTCCTCAAGACACATGTCGTGAAGTGTTGAAGTCAGCAAAGTCAAAAGAGCCTAGATCGTGAAGTCCTCAGAAGCCCTATGTCGCATAGTCATCAAATGACCTATGTCGCATAGTCATCAAATGACCTATGTCGCATAGTCATCAAATGACCTATGTCGCAAAGTCTTCAAAGGCTATATCGCGTAGTCCTCACAAGGGAGATCGCGAAGTCAGGGATAAAGTGGAGTTCACGATATCAACACTTAGCCGTTTATAACAAGACAAATCAAGGTACAGAACCAAGAATCAAAGGAGACAAATACTGAAGCATTTGTTCTGGCAAGGTGGTCCAAAGAACAGATGGCAAATCTACAGCTAAACTTGGAGAGAAAGATAAGAGACAAGCAGCTACAGAAACGGGAAAGACTCCGAAAAGCAGGTGGTCCTTCCTGACACAGTGAACTTCTTATGGCAGGACAAGTTGGACCTTCAGAAGGGGTAGCTGTGTAATATTGTGTGTGCCTAGTTTGTATAGGAAAATATATATATCGTGCACACACAACTGTAAGCTGTAAGAGAGATACACATAGTTATTTGCTAAGCTCTTTTCTCTGTAAGCAAGCAAGTTCAAACCGTTCTTGTTTAGAAGCCAGAAATTCGATTGTGAATTTCCTGGAAAGCTGTAGTATTTAATTTGCTTATACAAAGTAGATTAAAGTGATTGTGTGTGTTATTTACTTTCTGCATATTACATATCATAATCACATACAGTTGTTTACTTAGTTTTCAAGAATCGAAAAATATATCAAACTATCCATTCACCCCCCCTCTGTCTAGTTTCTAGTGGTATTCATTTCTAACACCTTTCTACAAAAAGGTTTAATCAATGGTGAATATAATGTTTGTCTCAAATGGAAAGTAGGCATTTGCACCATTTGCATATCTGCATGCAACCAAAAGAAAGTGTGTGTGTGTGTGTGTTAGCAATAATACCTCTTATCACAATTTTCTAAACAATTTGAAACCAGAAAAAGCAAAAAACTCACGGGAAATAATCATTTTTTTCAGAGGCCATGATGAATTTGCTGTGTTTTTGGCATCTGTGTAGAGGGATGGGGTAGAATAAAGCGCATTCACTCGACCATCCTAACACAGTCAGATGCGCTTGAATTCAAAATCAATAAAGTAAATCTCTTCAGATAGAGAAAAATATATCTTATATATTAGATGCAGTTAATATGCATGATATACAAATAAGGGTCTTCTAATACCTAAAGATGTTAATGATAATAATAGATTAATAGTGTTATATCGAAGCAATCATGAACACTGATTTCTAGTAATAGCCAGTCATCCTCCTCACCAGGCACCAAGTACGGTTATGTGTTGAGTCTTTTGAGTTTTGACACAATTATGCAGCACAAATAATGTGATTCAGACCTTTTACATATATCACTACATATTCACTGTTTCTTTTCTGTGATAATTTTATAAATCAACGGCATGGACAATATAAACAACTCAACACAATACCTAAAGATTTTTTGAACATATACAACTCACAAGGTTAACATAATGAATCAACTTATCCATCTGCTTGAACCAAGTCTCTGCATATTGATATTGGAATTCATCACTCATAGTCCACATAACATGATTTATCGGTGTTACATTTGCCTGTCCATGGTAGATTATTAAATGTGTGTCAAGTGACATGCAATATTTACCTGTATATTCAATCGAAATTCTATTGCCAAATGAAATGTGATAGAACATATGTTAAAGTAATGAATATTAAGTGTACCTGAGCTATGACAGCAACAATAAAATCATTAACTCGATCTTTGACATTGTAATAAAAAAGAAGAGGATCGTCCTGCAATTTAGTATGTTACCAAATGAAAGGCTATAATGTACAACCTCGATAACACAATTGAGTGAAAATCTCATTTCTTATCAGCATTGGAACTTGAACAGGGACAATGTCATCATTCACTTCAAATTGGAAACCGCTTGGTGGGATGTAATGAACAGGAAATGCATTGGCGAAAATCTGCAGAGATCCAAAACATTTCAATGAAGTCATTTCTTTCTAAAGTCATTTCTTGAATGAATTGACAAACAAACTACCCACAATTACCATACAAACTACCCACAATTAACAAACCCGAATATTTGAAAACTAAATGATAATTTTAATTCTATTAAAATTAACAAACATAATAAAGAAATGGTTAAAAAATTAATGGAAATTTCACATATAAAGTATATAAATTGTCTGAGACATTATATCAAACACATTGGTGGCAAACAACTTCAAATTCAAATTATATGCTAATAATAACAATCTTAGAACAAAAATACCAAAAGTAAGATGAATTCAAAAAAATGTACCTCGTATCAACGAAAACATATGTAACGCACAATCTGCAAATGCCCAAATCAAGAACATGTTATTCAAATCACCAAGAACACAATATTAGTATTGTAAAGAAAACTAAATGATGGGCATGAATTTGAGAGAGAGAGAGAGAGAGAGAGAGAGAGAGAGAGAGAGAGAGATATTTGAATGAGTTTGAATTCAAAAAAATGTACCTCGTATCAATGAAAACATATGTAACGCACAATCTGCAAACGCCCAAATCAAGAACATGTTATTCAAATCACCAAGAACACAATATTAGTATTGTAAAGAAAACTAAATGACGGTCATGAATTTGAGAGAGAGAAAGAGAGATATTTGAATGAGTTTGAATTTGAAATTGAAATTGAAATTTGAATGGTATGTATTTTGAATCTTTTCATATTTGAATTGAAAATATGGACTGAAAGAGAAAATAAATCAGAAGGAAGTTGAACACTTCTGGCTTTCTCATGTAATGTCACTTTGTGTCGTTCCTAATAATGTCAGTGAAAATCACGTGAATTAGTATTAGTTAGAAAAGTCAGTACTCAAAGACAAAGATTTGTACAATTTAAAAAGTTTTTATGACTTCTGGATTATTTTTGAATGACATTTTATGTAATTTTATATGAAGTCTTGGGGTAGGGGGTGTAAAATATCCATAAAAAGGGATTCATGATTTATAATTTAAAAGATGTATGTACATATTTTACATATAGGTCACTTTGGTTTTTTTTTTTCTTTATTCGTATTAAATTAACATGCCTTTTTATTTAAGTAAATTTTGTACAATAATCAAACCAACTTCAATATTAGAAACAAACATAATGATTCTTAAACATTACACTGGAGCAGTACTTCAATAAAAATAAACTTGATAACTAAAACAAAAAGAATATAATTATTTAAATTTAATAATTTATTTCAATATAAAGTGACATATAGATTTTTACAAATTTAATTAATTAGATTTATATTATATAATCAATAATTTTTTAAAATATATTAATCATAATTAGTAATTTCTTTTGTCACGAATCATAATAATTAGTTATATTTTAGATACACGGTCTTAGTAAATTACTAGCATATAACATTTAAACACACGTTTTTAGTAAAATTACTAGCATATACTTGATAGAATTTATTTCAACGTAGTGAAAAGTTAAAATGCTAATATTCTTCAATGATTTATATGCAAAATGTACATGTACGTATATATGCACGTCGATACAAGTACACTTATTTTATTGATAAAAAATTCAGTGGGAGGTATGATTTGCAAAAATAAAAGATGAAATTAGGGTACTTTGGGAAAAGTTGAATGGAAGTTGCTGCTCTCTCTCTTTTTATTCTCAATTTTATTTTACCTGTACTTTTAATTTATTTATATTTTGGCAATACCATATCAAATTATTATTTTATTAACACATTATATAAGTGTCCAGCTTGCATTAACACATTTGTATAAGTTCGTGTTTTCCACTCTTTCGCCACCCCACCTACCAAAATACGTTTGCAAAAACATTAATTTTATGAATAATAATACATAAAATTTATAAATTAATTGGTATTTGTACAACTTGAGATAATAATTCAGAATAAGGCACTCTAACAAATCCTGTTAACTTGCTTCCTTCCCTACTTACCATCATCTCTAGTTTGAAGCTTTAGACGACAACTATCAATCACGTTACAACTTCTGCTTCATTCACACCTACTGTGGCTTCCGCTGAAATTCTTTGCGTCTCCTAAAATAAAATTTGATATTTTCTCATTATTAAAACTAATAAACGTATCTATTACCCAAAAAACTTATAAAAGTATTTAGATATGCTTCCACAAAAATTTAAAAAAAAAAATCCAAAATATACTCGATATTCCCCTCAAGAAAAAAAGAATTCTAGATTTTGAACCACACACAAACAAACCCTCCTCTCATATCATTCCGCATGATCTTTCCTGAGTTTCGTAAGCTGACACTTAAAAGAACAATCTTCTACATGAAAATCTAGATAAATTAATTATCAAATAATTAATAATTTACAATAAATTAATTTTTTAATGTAAATCTTTAGTGCCGATATAATAATAACATATTTTATCTTTATTAATCATTAATTTATTTAAATTAGTAAAACTACCTTAGAGCATTTCCAAGGGCAATAGGTAAAAATGGTTGGCTATCTTGTTGGTTATAATGATTATGAAATATTTTTGTTAAGGGTAAGGACATATACTCCAATGGTCTTATCTATATTTCTTGTTAGGTAAAATTATACACAAGGGCTTTATTGGTTCAACAAATATAGCCAACCAAAAAATGGTTGTCGCTAAAGGCATATGGTTGGAGTGTTATACCTTTTACATATTATCTAACACATGTCACATGAATTATTTAGCTAAGGATTTTATATTATTGGAGATGCTCTTAGGCCCGGCACTCTGCAAACCAGGGTTCTTTCAGGGTGATAATATTGTTATAATTTGAATTTGAATTTATTTTTGTATTTTTAGAATTATAAATATTAAATTTAAATTTGTTAATGAGTATCTAAATGTGAGCCTATGAAAGTACTCTCTATTATTTAACACTTACTCTTATTATTATAATATAATTTGTCAGTTGCGGTATTGTTAAAATTAAATATAAAACTTGAAACCATTTAAATTACCAAACTGTTGCATGCAGTAGTACTATGTTCAAAGAACAATCAATACTATTATATAATAGACGAAACATTAAAAGTTTGGTTGGTCGGTATGGTACATTGTGATTTTACTTAATTGCCCTTAATTTTGGTTGGTCGGTATGGTACGTTGTGATTTTACTTAATTGCCCTTAATTAACTGTACTTTGTGTTTTTACTTAATTAACCTTACTTATTTATAGAAATATATTATTAAATAATAATATTACATATTTATAACCAATTATCTTTTTCACCTAAAATACATTATTTTTTCTATTTTTTCTAACAAATTCTCCTACTTTTTCAAATATATCACGGCAATTACCTTTTTTAACTAAAACATGTTAGTTTTTCTATTTTTTTCTTACTAAAACCCCTCCTTTTCCAAAAATATCACGGACGTTTAGTTATTTATTTTTAAAAGTATTTTAATATTATAATTATTTTTTAAAAGTTTACATATTTTAACATGTCTACCTATTTTTCTTAACAAATGCAATTACTACAAATATTAAAATATAAATAATCAAATACCTATTTATAACCAATTACCTTTTTAGCTAAAATACATTATATATTTTTTCTAAAAAGTTCCTTCTTTTCTAAATATATCACGAGAAATTGCCTTTTACAATTTACTTTTTCTATTTTTCTTACTAAAATCCATTCTTTTTCCAAAAATATCACAAGAAACCATTTACTTATTTATTTTAAAACGTATTTAAATACTTTTAATTATTAAATTTTAAAACCTCATTTTCCAAAAATATTACGGGCATTTACCTTTCTAAACTAAATATATGTTACATTTTTTTTATTTTTTCTAACTAAAACCACTCATTTTCAAAAATATAATGGGCAACCCCATACTTATTTATTTTAAAATCTGTATTAATGTTTTTAATTAAGTAAAAGTGTTTAGCTATTTTAACATGTCTACTTATTTTTTGCACAATTACAATTAATAAAATAATAATAAAATAATAATAAAATAATAATAAAATAACAATTAACAATCCGTGCATCGCACGGGTTTTAAGCTAGTATACATTAATTAAGAGTGTGCGTGTTTAATTAAGCACAATCGCTTAGAACAAACATTTCCTATTATTAACCCAAGTACCACAAATCAACAAGCAATTCCTCGATTTTCCAACTGTTCAGCAAACATTGTCCAGTTGTACTCCTCCATATGTGATAGTACCACTACAAAATCATGAAATAGTACTTGCACAAATCAAAGGAAAATGAATATTGTACATGACACACTTATAATGCAAGCAACAATCTAGCTATCTTTCTACTTTTCTTGAGCCAATAGTCAAAGCCTCGGATTTTGACACTAAGAAGTGTTATTGTAGCTGGTTATACATGCATATTAGGGCCGTAATTCGAGTCGAGCCGTACGAGTTCGAGCCGGATATTAATTCGAGTCGAGTTTTTTTTTACGAGTTGAGCCGACTCATTTAATTAAACGAGCCTAATCTTCTGCCTGAACTCGTCTCATTTAATTTCACGAGTCGAGCCGAGCCGACTCGTTTAGCCTATTTAAACGAGTCGGGCGAGCCGGCTCGTGTAAAATTACACTTAAACGAACATAATCTTCTGCCCGAACTCGGCTCGTTTAATTTCATGAGTCGAGTCGAACCGGCTCGTTTAGTTAAACGAGCCCGATCTTATGTTCGAGCTCGGCTCGTTAACGAGTTCGAGTCGAGCCGAGCCTTATTAAACGAGCCGAGTCGGGTCGGACTCGCGAGCCGCCCAACTCGAATTACAGACCTAATGCATATAGAGTGATTATTACGTATATCATATTGCAGCAAAAATTATTCACTATACGTATGTAAAATGAGTCCTGCAAGAACCTAGCACCTTTTGGTATAGTGACATTTCTCTAGTTTTAGTTTTTTTATGGAATGTCGAGAATTCAAATCTTATCAAAATCAAAAGGGATGTATGAATGTGTTCAATTAGCCAAAAAAAAAAAAAAAAAATTCTACAAACTGATATGATGACCGAATCATATATATATATATATATATACTAGTCTGCGATACACGGATTAATTTTAATATATTTTTTTATTTTCTATATTTTGATTTATATGGTTTTATCAGTAGAAAAATAAAATTTAAAAATAATAAAATATAATAATATACCTAAGCATTTGTTTGTATTTTGATGATAAAAATTCTTAATATGTTGTCAATGGGAATAATATCTTGAAATTTTGAACGTAACTTAAAAAATAGATAATATAAATATTTTATAATAATATGTTGTTGACGGGATTCGAACCTTGAACCAGTGAAAGCATTTTAGATATCAAGAAAACAATATTCTTTTCACATTACATCCAACGGTTCTCTTTTATCTATCTTTAAATCTAACAGTTATTAGTTGTTATTTAGAGTATCAGACTACCAACCAACCAAATAGAGGCTAATTTGATTATAATATTATAGTACTGGCATGTAACCCGTGCGATGCACAGATTAATTTTAGTATTTTTTATATGATTTTTTAGTATTTTTTTATCTTATTTTAATAGCATTTATTTGTATTTTGATCTTAAAATTTCTTAATATGTTGTCGACGGAATAATATCTTGAACTTTTGAATGTAGCTTAGAAAAATAGATGATATAAATATTTAATAATAATATGTTGTTGACGGGATTCGAACCTTGAACCTGTGGGAGCATTTTAGATATCAAGAAAAGAATATTCTTTTAATATTACATCCAACGGTTCTCATTTATTTATCTTTAAGATTCTGTACTGGATTCTATACTGGATTATATGTAATGTTTAATTTTTAAATTTAGATGAGATTCTACGTTAAATTCGATATGTTAGGCTTAATTGTTGTTCAATTTTATGATTCTAATTTTAAAAAATCAATTTTTATGAAAAATAAAGTATTTATGATGGTGTTCTTTATTGTTCTTTATATAAGGTGTTATTCTTAGAGTGCAGCTCTATATATATACTAACTTAAAACCCGTGCGATGCACGGATTGTTAATTGTTATTTTATTATTATTTTTTTAATATTGTATTAATTGTAATTGTGCAAAAAAAAATAAGTAGACATGTTAAAATAGCTAAACACTTTTAATTAATTAAAAACATTAAAACAGATTTTAAAATAAAAAAGTATGGGGTTGCCCGTTATATTTTTGGAAATGAGGGGTTTTAGTAAGAAAGAATAAAAAATAAAACATATATTTAGTTTAGAAAGGTAAATGCATGTGATATTTTTGGAAAATGAGGTTTTAAAATTTAATAATTAAAAGTATTTAAATACGTTTTAAAATAAATAAGTAAAGGGTTTCCTTTGATATTTTTGGGAAAAAAATGGATTTTAATGAGAAAAATAGAAAAAGTAAATTGTAAAAGGCAATTTCCCGTGATATATTTAGAAAATGGGGAATTTTATTAGAAACAATATATAATGTGTTTTAGCTGAAAAGGTAACTGGTTATAAATAGTTATTTGATTATTTATATTTTAATATTTGTAGTAATTGCATTTGTTAAGAAAAATAAGTAGACATGTTAAAATAGGTAAACTTTTAAAAAATAATTATAATATTAAAATAAGTTTAAAAATAAATAACTAAATGTTTGTCCCTGATATTTTTGGAAAAAGGAAGGGTTTTAGTAAGAAAAAATAGAAAAACTAACATGTTTTAGTTAAAAAAAGATAATTGTCCGTGATACGTTTGAAAAAGTTGGGGAATTTGTTAGAAAAAATAATGTATTTTAGGTGAAAAAGATAATTGATTATAAATATGTAATATTATTATTTAATAATATATTTCTATAAATAAGTAAGGTTAATTAAATAAAAACACGAAGTACAGTTAATTAAGGGCAATTAAGTAAAATCACAACGTACCATACCGACCAATCAAACTTTTAATGTTTCGTCTATTATATAATAGTATTGATAAACACTTTATATAAACCATCATAAAGAATAAACACTTTATTTTTCATAAAAATTAATTTTTTAAAATTAGAATAATAAAATTGAACAACAATTAAGCCTAACATATCGAATTTAACGTAGAATCTCATCTAAATTTAAAAATTAAACATTACATATAATCCAGTATAGAATCCAGTACAGAATCTTGTATATATATTTATCACAATGAAATTACATGTAATCATGTTTTATTTGATTCTAATTTTTTGTTAGATTCTATTTTTATTCGTAATAAACCTTTTTTGGTGAGAAAATTAGAATCAACATGCAATTTATGTAAGATTCTATGGTGTTCTTTATATAAGAGTGTTCTTCATGAAGCAATGACATATATATATATATATATATATATAGTTGCACTCTAGGAAGAACACCTTATATAAAGAACAATAAAGAACACCATCATAAACACTTTATTTTTCATAAAAATTGATTTTTTAAAATTAGAATCATAAAATTGAACAATAATTAAGCCTAACATATCGAATTTAACGTAGAATCTCATCTAAATTTAAAAATTAAACATTACATATAATCCAGTACATAATCTTGTATATATATTTATCACAATGAAATTACATGCAATCATGTTTTATTTGATTCTAATTTTTTGTTAGATTCTATTTTTATTCGTAATAAACCTTTTTTGGTGAGAAAATTAGAATCAACATGCAATTTATGTAAGATTCTCTGGTGTTCTTTATTGTTCTTTATATAAGAGTGTTCTTATATATATATATATATATATACTATATTATTAAAGACGAAACATTAAAAGTTTTGGTCGGTCGTCGGTCGGTCGATCGGTATTTGGGCCGGACCTATCTATAATTTGGGTCGGGCCTATATATAACCAATTTATTTATAACCAATTGTTTTTTTCAGCTAAAATACATTACCTATTTTATCTTTTTTTCTAACTAAAATAACTCATCTTCTAAAAATAAAATAGGTAATATATATATATAAAATGGTACTATTATTACATATTTATAATTGATTACCTTTTTCAGCTAAAACACATTATATGTTTTACATTTTCTAACTAAAACAACTCATGTTCTAAATATAACACATGCAAAATAAATATGTAATGATAATATTGTTATATATAATTATTAATGAATAATCACTTACCTTTTTCAGCTAAACACATAACCTTTTTTATTTTTTTTAACTTAAACAACTAATTTTTCTAAAAGTAACACAAGCAACATATATATAGAAAGGTAATATAATTTTCTATTTTCTAATTTAAACAACTAATTTTTTAAAAGTAACACGGGTAACATATATATTTATACTATCAATCAATACTATTATATAATAGACGAAACATTAAAAGTTTGGTTGGTCGGTATGGTACGTTGTGATTTTACTTAATTGCCCTTAACTATATTTCGTGTTTTTACTTAATTAACCTTACTTATTTATAGAAATATATTATTAAATAATAATATTGCCTATTTATAACCAATTACCTTTTTTCCCTAAAATACATTATTTTTTCTAACAAATTCCCCTACTTTTTCAAACATGGCAATTACCTTTTTTAACTAAAACATGTTAGTTTTTCTATTTTTCCATACTAAAACCCCTCATTTTCCAAAAATATTACGGACAAACCTTTAGTTATTTATTTTTAAACCTATAATATTATAATTATTTTTTAAAAGTTTACCTATTTTAACATGCCTACTTATTTTTTTTAACAAATGCAATCACTAAGAATATTAAAATATAAATAATCAAATATCTATTTATAACCAATTACTCTAAAACACATTATAGATTTTTTTTTAACAAAGTCCCTTCTTTTCTAAATATATCACGGGAAATTGTGTTTTTCAATTTACTTTTTCTATTTTTCTCACTAAAATTCATTTTTTTCCCAAAAATATCACAGAAAACCCTTTACTTATTTATTTTAAAACGAATTTAAATACTTTTAATTATTAAATTTTAAAACCTCATTTTTCAAAAATATCACGGGCATTTACCTATTTAAACTAAATATATGTTACATTTAAAAAAAAATGTTTTAATGTTTTTAATTAATTAAAAGTATTTAGCTATTTTAACATACCTACTTATTTTTTTTAACAAATACAATTAATAAAATATTTAAAATATAATAATAAAATAACAATTAACAATTGCTAAGTGCTAAGCATCGAGTGCTAAGTGCTAACCAAATGATATAAGTTTTAGGTAAATTTGTTTCTTCGTAATTAAGTAAAATTATTGTGTTTTATATCATTTGTCTTTGTATATTACAAGGAAACAAACTTTTGTCAGACTATTAGGGGTAATTATTTGCTGGAGAACAAAGCAATTTAATAGTTAAAAGTTTACTTTAAAATGATAATAACTATGGGCAAAGCTTAATTTTTGAGCACTAAAGAGTTTCTTCAGATTTTGAAAGTCTACCAACTAAAATCAAGTAACAAAAAATGGTTGAAATTTTTATAAGATGTCATGAATTTAGTTGAACAAATGATTCCAACTTGTTTTTCTTAATGTGACAGGACTTGGTCATGTAGCTTCTCTATCTTTAACAACTCAACAAAACTGTGATCGACCGACCATATATAATACTAACAAAGTGTTGCGTTTCTAGAATGCCAATTCTAAAATGCATTTCACTTGATTTTTTAGCCATGGAGCAACCTTTCTATGTGGGTGAATGGTCCCCTTCCATGTCAGTGTCTTATATAATTTTAAAAACTGTGAGATTTGAAGTTTGAACCAACGAGCTGTTGGTTTCCTCCTTGTTTAACAAATTCGTGACATTGAATTCTTCTTCACCGGTTAAGACTTAAGAGTTAAGACCAGGGCTGGAAACGGGACAATCTTGGCTACCACAGTTAAGTCAAAAAATTTAGTATAATTTTTTTTTTCAAATCCCAATTTTCAGTTAATTAAAATCAGTAAACAATTTCATTAAACCCAGGCTATTATCAATTATTGACGCTTCTTCATTTTAACCACAATTCTTTTAAAATTCTGGTTCCCATTGATTAAGATGGAAGAATTGTAGCATCTCTTTGTGAGACGAGAAGTTTTGTTGTTTTCTAAATAAATATTAGCAAATGGATTCGTATTATTGATTGAGATTGGTGTTGATAACTTAATACGGTGTTAGAATTTAGTTAAATTAGCGTAATTTGTGAAATTTATTGTTGGCACTTGGCACCTTACTACTAAATTTTAATATTGATAATACAGTAGAACCTCGATAAATGAATACTATTGGGATTAATAAAATATATTCATTTAGTGAGATTATTTATTTATCGATTAATGAATATTTTATTCAATTATCGATAAATGAATATTTATTCATTTAGATAATATTTTTATTTTATTTTATTATGATAATGATGTTTTAAAATTTAATATACAAATGTATCTAGAAGAGAATATTTAAAAAATTAAATTTTTATTATATATTATCTTCACACTCAATAATATGCATACATGAATTATACGTATAAATTAAGTATAGTTTACTTGAACTATTTTAACCCTGAGACTATTCATAAGATTATACGTCATTTTTCTAGAGAGAAAGAATATTAGCATATACAAATTTTATAAAAAAATTAACATTTAAAATTTGAATAAAAACATTGATTTTAAATTTGATTCTACTGTAGAATCGTTTTGGATAGATTTGATTCTGCTGTAAAATCACTTTGGACTATTTGACTAATTTTCAATTATTATTTTTTAAAAAAAATAGTTTAATTTTGTTTTTTGATTTAATAATTAAAATTTATAATCATATCTAATAAAAAATGTGATAAAAATATGTATTATGAATATTTATGTAATGGTTCTCTGCCGGACGAAGTTCTCTCTTGAAGGTCACCCATGATTAATATACTTAAGAGTCTGTTAAAATATATATGAATTTTTTGACTAGATTGCATATATCATAAAATTTAAATCGCTTTAATTTTAGTGAATATTCATTTATATTTATATAGGGCCTTTAAAGATTCCAATAAAATTTATTCATTAATGCATTTAGCGAGATTATTCATTTACTCCATTGTCCCAAGTTGGGACCGAAAAATATTATTCATTTGACGGGGTTATTCGTTTATCGAACATTCATTTATCGAGGTTCTGCGTAACATGTTTCGATCTTTTTTTGACAGAACATGTTTCGATCTCAGTTAGCTATTATGGTGGTTGTCTTGCTATTTTTTTTTTTTTGAAAATGGATAACTTTCATTAAGGAAAATCACTAATAATGGTCTCCACCAAATGTGTAGGAGGAGATGTAAAAACAATGAAGCAATTTAATAAGCATGGAATTCTAGCTAAGCTATGGGCCACCTTGTTGGCTTGCTTCTTGATATGTGTAACACGAACATCCGGTAAACTCAGTAGGAGCACCTTGCATTGGTCAATAACATTACCAACCTCCAACAGATTATTACTTGCAGCAGAGAGAGCACTAGCTGTTAGTAATGAATCCGTTTCCACCACTACCTTCCTCTGCTGACAAATCTGCAACCAAGACAGGGCTTCCCTTACTCCGATGCATTCCGCTTCAAAGACAGATGCTGGTCTCATGAGTTTCATACTTCTTCCCTCTACGAATTTACCTGAGTGATCTCGAATAACCATTCCAATCGAGAATGTGCTGTCTTCGACTCTGTAAGCAGCATCAACATTAAGCTTGAACGTCCCAATCTCTGGAGGTTTCCATCTTTTATCCTCTGCATCCCTTCCTACAGCTTCCCTATTCACCTGCTGTACTTTTTTCCGAACAGACTTCCACTCTCGCAAAACATTAAGGCTGTTCTCTATAGAAATATCTGGATTAATAACCTGATTGTTCCAAACCTTCTTATTTCGCCAATACCATATACCCCATAGGACAACACAAATATTTTCCATTTCCTCGTGCTTCGCTGTTTCTAACTTATTCAACACCCAGTGGGGAGCTGAATACTCTTCCCTCATGTCATGCACCATGTTCACCTTGTGCCAGCAACCAGTAGCAAAAGGGCAATCAAAGAACACATGTAGAAGATGCTCAATGTCTACATTACACATAGGACAGATAATTGGCACATTTACCCCTTTATTTCGAAGCCTATTCCGGACAGGAACATTGTCTCTGCACATCCTCCATACAAAGATTTTGATTTTATTTGGGATAGCCAGTCGCCACAACCGGCTCCAGCCCTTGGACTGAATGCTTCTTGAATCATCAGTAAAATGGTTCTGCCATTCTCTATATCCAGTCTTCACATTATATTCTCCATTAGTAGACTTGGACCACACTATTCTATCAACGACTTGACGTTGCGGCACAGAAGTAGCCAAAATAGCGTTAGTATCGCCTTCACTGAATAACTCTCGAATCTTCACAGCATCCCAAAACTTAGTTCCTGGTACAAACAACGAAGAGACTGTCTCGTTCCTCCCCTCATATTCTTGCAAGTTGTCCACCTTGTATCCTTGTTTATTAGCTAACCAGGGGTCCCTAGTTGCAACCACAGACTGACCATCCCCTACAACCCAACGAAAACCACTAGCTAAATATTCCTTAGCTTGCCAAATACTGGTCCATATGAAGCTTGCTTTCACACCTTTACTTGCCTCCAGAATGTTCACCTCAGGGAAATACCTGGCTTTAAGTACCCGAGAAACCAGAAGATGGGGGGTATGAAGACATTTCCATACATGTTTACCCAACAAAGCCACATTGAAGCCATGTAGATTTTTGAACCCCATCCCCCCTCGACATTTAGCATCTGACATTGCCTCCCAAGACAACCATCTTACACCTTTGCTTGTGTTTGATCCAGAACTCCACCAGTAAGCATTGAACATCCGTTCAATCTCCAGCAGTAGGGTTTTAGGAAGCATGAAACACATCATGCAATAAGAAGGCATGGTTTGTGCTACATTCTTTATCAATATCAGCTTTCCCGCTCTTGAGATTGGTTTTGCTTTCCAGCCCTCGATTCTTTTTGTGACACGCTCTTTCAGGAACCCAAAGACTCTCTTCTTAGATCTACCAATCAGAGACGGTAGACCTAAGTAGTTGCTCGTTGTTATATCATTGTAAACTCCCAAGATTGTTGAGATTTCCTCCTGCTTATCTCTTCTTACATTAGAGCTATAGAAAACTCCCGATTTCATGAAGTTTACTGTCTGACCTGAAGCTAGTGCATACCTTTCCAGGATACCCTTGACGTAGGAAGCCTCCTCCACTGAAGCTTTAAAGAAAAGGAAGCTATCATCCGTAAAAAGTAAGTGGGTGATCTCTGGGCCGTTAGGGCTGATACTACATCCATGTATGTTCCCTTCCTCCGTTGCCACATCCAGCAAGTTTGATAATCCCTCTACACAAAACAAAAATAGATAGGGAGAGAGAGGGTCTCCCTGTCTAAGACCTCTCCTTGGAACAATCGGGCCTACTGTTCTGCCATTAAAACAAACATCATAGGACACAGTAGTCACACAACGCATGATCCAGCCTATCCATTTGCTACAAAAACCCATCATTTTCATTCGTTGATTTAGATATTGCCAATCTACTCTATCATAAGCTTTACTGATATCTAGCTTTAGGGCAACATCTCCCAATTGACCACCCTTTCCACCTATCATGTGATGGATTATCTCAAAAGCCACTACCACATTATCAGTTATGCACCGACCCGGAACAAAGGCTGACTGGTTCTCGGAAATCAGACCTGGAAGCACCCTCTTTAACCGATTTGCTAACACCTTAGCCATTATTTTGTAGAGGACGTTACATAAGGCTATGGGCCTTAAGTCACGTAGACACACATCATCATCTTTCTTTGGGATAAGCACTACGTTAGTGCTGTTCAGATCAGCTGGAAATGGATCTCCTTGCAACCACCTTTTACAACATTGGAAGACCTCTTTACCTAGCACCTTCCAAAAACTTTGATAGAAAGCTGGATTTAAGCCATCGGGGCCAGATGCTTTGTCAGGGTGCATCTGGCTCATGGCCACTGTGAATTCCTCAAACGTTACCTCTGCAACTAGCAGCGCATTCTGATCTTCGTTGATAATTCTGGGACTCGCAGATTGATCCCCCAAGTCTCCCTCCCCAGAAGCAGCAAAAACATTATTGAAATAGTCATAGATCAGTTTCCCTATCCCCTCCTCACTGTCAATTCGGTTGCCCTCCTCGGACATCAAAAAATTAATGCGATTCACTTTGCGTCTTACATTAGCACTTGCATGAAAAATTTTAGTGTTTTCATCGCCCTCCTTTAGCCAAAAAAGCTTCGCCCTCTGCTTCCAATATAGTTCTTCATGCAGGAGAAGTTCGTTTAGCCTATCTCGAGCTTCTAAAAATTCCTTCACTCCTTGATCATCAGTTCTCTCCTTCAACAAATCGATAATCCTCTTCTGGTCTCTAACTTTCTCTCGAAACTTGTTGAAAAAGTTTCTCCCCCATTTCTGCATATACCCTGACACAGCTACTAGTTTAGGAAGGAGATGAGAGGCAGGAAGATTCTCCCAATGCTCCGTGACATCTTTAACAAACGACGGCTCTTTGAGCCAGGTATTCTCGAACTTGAACCTAAAAGATTTTTTAGGAATAGCAACATTAACCAACTCTAAGAAAACAGCATCATGGTCTGAAACGGCAGTCATAACAACTGTCAACTGACATAACGGGAAACGAGACCACCAATCTAAATTTGCGAATGCTCTGTCAAGCTTTTCTTGAACCCAGTTATCCTTCCCTCTACTCTTCTCCCAAGTGAACTGACCACCATGAAGCTCTAACTCAGACAGAGCACTATCCTCTAACGCCTGACGGAATCCCCTCATTAAAGATTCAGGGTGCTCGTGAACACCTCTCTTGTCCGAGCTATAGAGCAGATCATTGAAGTCACCTATGATGCACCATGGAAGATTCGAGTTTTGAGCTAACCTGCGAATTAAGTCCCAAGACTGTTTACGTTGAGACCTGTCCGGGAATCCATAGAAGCAGGACAATCTCCATTTCTGCACATCCCTCTCAGAGAATACCAGGTCGATATGATTCTGAGAGTATTCCGTGATACTACAGTTAGCCACACTCTTCCAGAAAATAGCAAGCCCACCACTCCTGCCACGACAATCAACTGAAAAACATTATGAAAAACCCAGCTTAATGCGGAGCTCTTCGATCCTACTAGCAACTGAAATAGTCTCCATTAAGAAAAGAACATCGGGACGACGATCTTTGACAAGATCGTTAAGTACACGAACTGTACGGGCTTTCCCAAGACCCCTACAGTTCCAACTCAGGCAATTCATTTCTCCTGGCTAGCCTGCTTAGCAAGCTTAGCCAATACAGAGTGAGAAGATCATGTGCAATCAGAATTAGAAAGCCCAGAACCTGGTGTTGTGTTATCAAAGCTGTTGTCTAGGTCCATAGTCACATTAAGCCCAACCCTCTTCCTCTTTCTTTCCTCCAAGTCCAACTCTTCCAATTCATTACGCCCAGGCCCATCCGTATTTTTTGAAATAAAATTCCCCGCCATGTCAGTATCCATATTTATCCCATTAATGCTAAATCCCTGATTTACCGGCTTGACTACAACTCCCTTCCCCCTTTCACGTTTATCCTCCACTAATTGTGTGGAATTCAAATTTCGACCATCCTGATGATTATCCTTCCCGACATTCTCTCCCCACCTGTCAGCCCCTTCATCCCGGAGCCATTTACTCCGCCCTTGCGCCACCCCTCTTCGTGGCGGAGCTCTAAGCCATCCTCCCCATTCCCTTACCACCTCATCACTGCTTTCAAGTTTCTTCTTACAAAATCGCTCCGTGTGCGTTAGCATCCCACAGATAAAACAAAAATCACCCAACTTTTCATACTTGCAGTTAACTACACACTCCTTCCTGTTTTTGCCACCAATCTTCTTCTTCCTTTTCAGAGGTACTCTTATGTCCACCTTAACCCTTAGCCGCATATATTCCCTCCATATGCTAGTATTATTGCTCAAGTCATAAGACACAAACGACCCGAAAAAGTTACCCAGTTGCCTACCAATGGATTCCGCCATAAAACCAGTAGGCAAATCATAAATCTGAATCCAGAATTCCACCTCATTCAAGGGAGTTTTAGTTGGGTCCCCCCCATCTGGAATGGTATTGGTGACCAACATAGCATTATCGAAGGACCATGGTCCATTATTCATCATCCACTGCATATCATTTTTATGAAAGAATTGAAATAGGAACAAACCTGGTTTCAACGTTTTGATACTAATCCCCATCGCAGGACGCCATATGTCCGCCATTTTAGACTTCATTGCACGTACATTCAGGTTCTTCTCTGTTAGGTCCCGAAGTATCGTAGAAGGGGGGGGGGGTTGAATACGATACTCACAAATAATTCAATTTCGTTCGCGGATAATCATTCAGTTCTATAACGAAATTAAACACACCAAACCAAATCAAGTTTCGGGGAATATATCTTTTTATAAATATAAACCTCGAAGGGTGCTACAATTTCTAATCCGTAGATTAGCTTCAATGAGTTCTAGGCTATTCATAATCAATACATTGATCGAATTCTGAGCACTATAAATTTTCTTTTCTTCTCCGGCTCAGAACTCTCTCTCCGTGAATGCTACTATGAAAAAGCCAGACTGAAGAAGACACTCTCTTCCTCTGTATAATTGTAGACTTTTGGTTTAGAAAACTATCGAACCAAAATTAAAAGAATTAATCTTGGCCGTCCAATTTCCATCAACCTGACAACAAATAAACTTTTCACCTGCTCCTCAAATTAGAAAACCATCGAATTATTAAAAAGAGTTTTCCATCCGATAGTTTTTAAATAAAAACTATCGAATTTAAAAGATCTTTTGTAATAATTCAAGTGGGCTCCATTTAACCATTCGATAGTTTAATTTTGGAAACAAAAAAAACTATCGAGCTTTTACTTTTTACTTTTGAGATTCTTTAGAAAAGTTTTCGATGGTTTTTTCTTTTAAAAAAAAACTATCAAGTCACTTTCTTTTTCAGAAACCATTTCATTTCTTTATGTCACCTTCGATGGTTTTTATAAACAATAAAACCATCGAACTCTTTTCCTTGTCCTTGACCTTTTAGAAAATCCATTCAGCTCCTTGGTGTTTAAGTTTTAGACTGTATCAATTTCTTCCGAGACGATAAAACAATTTGATCTTTTAGTGCCGTCACCTAGTGCAACTGGTCTGGTTCACAGATGAATAACACTTGATCAATTCTTCTTTTATGTCTGCAATTCAATGCTGCTGATAAGTCCTTTGTCGTCGTGGTTGCTTCATCACTGGAATCCTGTGGTACTGACTCTAAATCATTCACATACTTCTGTCGTCTTGAAAGTCTTGTTTCTTTTGCTGTCACTGAGGCTTGAACATTTCCATGAACTTCTTTCTGTGACCTGTTTACGGACTTCAAGAATACATAACGTATTTTGACTTTTTGAGTTTACCTTATCTTCATTGATCCTGGATTCCTGTGCTTCTGTTAATATTATTGTCTGTCTTGTCCTTGGTTGAGTTGTAGTTATCTCTTTTACATCTTATGTTACATTATGCTTTACAATCTCCCCCTATTTGATTGGATAGAGTTCGACAAGCAAATACTTCGAGGATAACTCAACTAACTAAGGAAACATGAAACTACTTAAAGTAAGACAGCGTAATAATATTAATGCATTCTGGATCAGATATATATACTTTCCAGATTTCATAAATCAAAGAAACAATAAACCTTTTCACATTGAAGTTGCTCCTCCTGTCTGAGCTGATAGTTCTGTTGTTCTTTGCTTCTGTTTTTCAGTCCATTCCAATCTCACCTTCTTCAATCATTGGATCGGAGTTAGCAGCGTGATAATCAATCACTGATAGATAGTGCAGTGGTTCTCCAGGTTTAAGGATTGCTCCTAGGATGTGTCTTCCAATATATCCAACCTCTTGACCCACTCCAGCCCACAGCCATGCAATGTTAACATCTTTCTTGTTTAGCTTTGGCATGTTTGGTAGTCTGGGAAGCACCTCCAATCATTTCTCCACTCTCTTCCTATCGTAGGGAACATTCTCCATAAGATATTTTCTTAGAGTGTCGGCTGCTTTTGTCCTTCTCCGTTGATGTGAATCTAGTGGATCTAAGATACTTCTCAACTGAGATTAGATATTCGTTTGGGTAATCTCTCAGTTTGTCCTCCATCATGTAGCAGATTCTGAACAAGTCATTCGTCATGAATCTAACCATAGGAGGGTTTTCAGTAATCTCTGGACTGACTTTCATCAAGATCTCCTTAACATGCTCTTGGAGCAGTTCATTTAGCCTTGTAGTCCTTTGTATCTTGATGAGAATCACCTGCAGTTCTTCATGAGCACTGCTTGGTGTCTTTCTTCCAGTGATAGAGAATTTGCTTCTTTGGCTCATGCTCCTCCTGATTCGGTTGCTCTCGCATGAATTCAAATCCCTCTTCACTCTTTTCTTCTTCTAGTACATGTCCTCAATCCAATACTGTCTAACTGGAATGACTTCATTGGTTCCCAAACTCCCCATTTGTCCTTGTCCCCTTCTCCAACTTTTCCATTTATCCTTATCCCCTTCTCCAACTTTCTCCCCCTTAGTTGAGGAATCCTCGAAGAAGTTATCCTCATTCCAAATGGTAGTAGAAGGATCAGGTTGTTGTTGTGAAGGTCCGGGTTGTTGGTTCCTCAGCATATTCCAAATAGACTGTACCCCGTCACATTGATTCTCTTTGACATCAGTCCTCAATTCGACCAGTTCTTCCATAGTGGATTTCCTTGTTTGTCACGAACTGTCATCTCCTTGAGGGTGGATTGAACATGTACCTCTCGGTAATAGCAAATCATCAATATTTGTAAGGGTTAGGGTGTCACTCCTCACGTTTGGCTCTGGGTGTACACTCAACGTTTCTGTCAGTGTTTCACTCATTTTTCCTTTCCCACTCAGGCCAGGTGTAAGTGTTTTTGTTTCACTCATTCCCTTTGTGCTCAATGTACCTGCAGAAGAAAACACCGTAGCCGTCCTTAAGGAGGTCACCGGTGGTGCAATGGGGCTTCGCAAGTCCCCGTCCTTGGTTAAACCAAGTTGCTGATCATCCTTAGATGATATATCCTTTGAAGGATCTAGAGTTTGAATCTCTAGGGGGTTAGAAACAGGCTCTTTTTAACAGCAGAGATCCCAATCTTCCCCAATAGTCTGTGAAGACTTTACCTCAGCAGACTCCTCAATTAAAATTGATTCATTGTCACCGAGTTGCCGATCTGCACCTACGTCAGACCCTTTACCCGCAGGATCCAGATATGTTCCATCTGGGGAGGTAGACAATGACCTTTTAGATTTTGCATTTAGGTCAAAGCCTTCTCTCGACGTCTGTGAAGACCTTTGGTTCTTAGAACCTTCAACCAGTGAACCTGACCGTAATATGGTCGGAACACCAGTTGCTTCCGTCAATTCTTCCTTACTTGATTGAGCTATTGGTTCAGATATAGCTTTCGTTAGCTTAGCCTAATCAGCATCAGAAAAATCAATAAAGGGCGCTTTGGATGAGAGAAATGAAGTATCAACAGTTGCCTCGGTTTCTGTTCTTCTCCTTTTAGAGGTAGGCAGAGCTGTTGTTGAAGGGGTGTATCTCCTTATGTGGTGCTGCTTTGGCACTATCTCCCTCTACACTCAGGGATGTCTATATACTGGGTAGAGTAGGAGAAGGAGCTTCGTTTATGTTTTCATTTGGCTCGTTCAAAGGCTCTTCGACCGTGGTTAGAGATTGTGGGTTGCAATCTCATGGTCTGGATGGCCACTGAGGGCTCTGGATCAACATCCATTGGTTCAGGACCAATTTCAGGTTCAGGTTGAGGAAATTACCTTCAATTACCTGTTCCCCTGGGGGTAGAAGTGGTAGGGGCACCGTTCTTAGATATTCAGTGAGAACAGTGGGTACCCCTGGAAGATGATTCTTTCTTATCAGAGCGGTTATTGCATTGCTCTTTATCTTCATGCAATTCATGGTCTCCTCTTTGGCGAATGTCTCACGGTCATCATCTGTTAAGATATCATTGAGAATTAGCTGTAGGAACCTAGGATAGAAACAAAGCACATCATCTATGCCTGTTCTTTCATCCAGTGGTCCCATGTCAGGTAATGCTTAAGGAACTCTCCCATAAAGAAGTTAGGTTATTGACTTCTTATGAGAGTGAAGAAAGCATGTATCTCCTCAGCTGTGGAATCTGGAACATGCTGTTAAAGTCATGTTCCGTCACCCTTATTGTTTTGCCCCCTGGCACAACAAAACTGAAGGATCTTACGTTATTCTCACTTGTATCCGTGGCGGTTGTGTACAACGCAGTCAATTGATCAAAGCAAAGGACTACGGGAGTACTCAAGGCGTATGCCACTGACGAACGTGTGTTCAGAAACTCTGCCCATGCACGAAACTGTAAATTCGTAATGGCTTGCAAGTTTTGAAACGAGACATGATTAGTCTTGGTTACTTTTAAACCAAAACTAACACCAACTAAATTTAATTAATTATTACTAATTAATCAAACTTGACACAAAATACCCTTAAAACAAAATTACCCCTTTTTCTTAATAAACACAACTTCGAATCACTATTATCAAGAACCCTACTTTTGGTAACACAAATAATCAGAATTATCTGAAGAAATCAATTGAAAACAATTAACTTCTAAAGAACAATAGTGTAAATAGTTTTCTTAAAAACAAGTTCTTGAGGCAGTGATGTTCTTGGTTATATGTATTCTAGTAAGTATAAACAAAAGCCCTTAGATCTGGGAAAAAAACGTAAGGGGTTGTTAAATACTTATTGAATTGACAGGGGCAATATTGTCTTTACAGTGTTCGATGTTTTTAATAGTATGTTCGATGGTTTTCAGAAGGGGGTAAAACTGTCAACTTTACTTCGATAAATTTTAAAAAATAACGAAGAGTTTGAAAATCAGAATTTAAAAAGTTTTTCTGAAAAACTATCGAACATGTTACCTTTTAAAGCTTGAAAAACTATCGAGGTATTTATTTTGGAAAAACTATCGAGGAGTTTAATTATTGAAAAATTAAATCCTCCCGATAGATTTTCACTTTGATTTTTAAAAACTATCGAGAATTAAATATAGACTTGATATTAATTCACTTCGATATATTTTTAAAAGAATTCTCAAAAACTATCGAGAAATGTTTTCAATAGTTTTTCTTTTTCCTTTTCAAAAACTATCAAAAATTTATTTCGATAGATTTATCTATGTACTTTGAAAAACTATCGAATTTCCTAAGATTCGATATTTTTGCTTCTGTTCAAATTCTAGAACCTGTTCATGTTCTAAAATTCAAACTGTTTTATTTCCTGTCAAGTTTTAATTCTAATAAATCTTTTCAAATTTACCAAAATCAATTGTCAACAGAAAATTCACAATTTTCTCAGAATAAAATCGACTAAATATCATTGAATGATATTAACCAATTAAACTCCAATAAATTATGCTGCATATTTATTTTATGTATTTTAAATTATGGAGCAAATAAGATATTGAACTGCTTCAATTTCCATAATTCAAATTTCATAAAATAAATAATAATAAATTAATACTAAGTATCTATGAGCTAGATATTAGCACTAAATTATTAATGTGAGGACTGGATGTTTGAAGACATGCTTTTGAAAGAGATGATACCTGTTGTCAAGGTGCATTGTCGTGGAGTGGTCCACAGAGTTGTTGGAGATTAATTTATTTCCTTTTATCATAAAAAGAAATCAATCTTCCTCCACGAAGTTGACAGCTTCTAGAGATGCTTCTCCTGTCATTTGGGTTGACAACTTACAGAGATGCTTCCCCTGTCTTTCTTACAACCTGCGTATTTTATATCTAAATAGCTAAACATGTTAACAAGTATCTTTAGGTTACCATATTCTGAGATTTGGTATTCCCTTAAGATATCTAAAAATCATGTTAATAGCTATAAGACTAGATTTCCTTCCACTCGGAACCTTGCACATTGGCAACTTGAGAATAAAATATGTGGTGTCAATTTGCAGCTAATAACTTAATGAGACGCATACCTCTCTAGCTTGTCATTTCTGTCTATTACCTGATTTGTCCTGATCAAGCTTTAGTGGCTGCTGTTGGCAGGGAGTCTTGGCATGTCTAGAATCTTCTCAATTGTGCACATTCAAAAGATTCTTGACTTACTTTTATTGCCATCACTCTTTTGGCTTACTTGTGCTCCTAAAAGAATTATTCTTTTGGCTTGCTCAATGTAATTCCAAAAAGAATTGCAACTTTCCCAACTTACTCATCTTGTACATTCTCTGCAATGACTTGGCAAATTTCTTGCACAAGTTTTCGTTAGTAGACCAACATATAATATAATCATGATATCACTGCACATATATGACATTATGTTTGTGCCTTATGACGACTCTAATAAATTCATATTCTGTAAAAGTTCAGTTAGAGTGTCATACCATGTCTTTGACGATTTCTTGAGTATTGATACCGGTTCATACCAACCTGTAGTGATCTTGTGAAGAGAAGTTATACAACGTCCAATTGATCTGCAACAGCAAATGTCATGAGCTGTTGTACATTGACTTCTTCTACTATCTCACCAACCATGAGTGCACTTGAACATATTCACCATATAGATATTAAAATTTGAATATGCAGTAGGTGCCAGATATATCCTGATATCCTCAAGTCTCGTCACTGGTGCTTCTTGTTAGATACTGCTTCCTAATAGTAACCTAGCATCCAGTTTGGCCTTGTCCCTCATAACAATGCCAATGTTGTCCAGTATCCTGGATACCCATCTTGTTCCAATAACAGATTTTCCCTTAGGCCTGGATACCAGCTTCCAAACTTTCTGCCTTTCAGATTGATTGAGTTCATTTTGCTTTGCAATCACCCAATCTGGATCCATCAGAGCTTCTTTACCTTTCTTTGTTTCTTCTTCAGAAAGAAAACCAAGAAAATAATCATTCATACTATATAGCTCCAGTCTTTACTCCACCACTAGGATCACTAAGAACTAGACATCAGGAATGATATTGAATCTAAACCCTTTGTCTTGACAGATATGTTCTTGAAGTGTCCTCTTGATTTTCATTGTGGTGTTGATCTGACTAATTGATCCTTCTTTTGCTCCCCCTAAGCTGTTGCTAGGATTTCCTGAGAATCCTCATCTTTGCTGAGTGGTTCTGTTGAAGTATTGAGTTGTGTAGTTAAACTACCATTACCACTGCTTGGATTTGAATCATCATTACTATTAATTTCACACATAACAGCTGAGAGCTTGGAGTTGTTGAACATCATATTCAGACTTTCAATCACCTCTTGTTGATTAATCAAATTTACCTCGTAGGCTTA
This sequence comes from Heracleum sosnowskyi, assembly GCA_030848705.1. Lineage (NCBI taxonomy): Eukaryota > Viridiplantae > Streptophyta > Magnoliopsida > Apiales > Apiaceae > Heracleum > Heracleum sosnowskyi. Next base: position 47,971,847 of record CM061243.1, on the reverse strand, counting down.
TTCCACTGATTAGCCGAGGAACATATCCTAAAGAGCCTTAGCTGCCAATCTTGCCAAGATGCTTACTTGTAAAACATTTTCCTCCAAACCCCTGAAATAAATTCAGTGTTTGCTTCTATTGGCCATCAGGGAAATGTGATTAACCTCATCTGTGATGTCATGTCCTTCAGATTGAACAAACAACACCAGTTTGTATTAAGAGTAGTCATCAACCATCACTGAAGTATATCTTTAATTTGTTGTAGACAAGACATTAACTAGTCCGTAGAGTTCCATACGTATCATCTGAAGCGGCTCAGTAATGCTTATCACATTATAGCTTTTCTGTGATGTTTCTTTGACTTCCCTTAATGACATGCCTCATATATTTCATCCAGCTTGAATCCCAGATGAGGCAGTCCTCTCACCAACACCATCTTTAGAAAAGAGTTCCTTGTATTGTCATGCAAGGGTGAGAGCTTCTCAACCTTCCTGCTTGAGATAAAACACTGCTCCTTCATTGAAAAAAGATTTGTGCTTTGAATCTTCAGCAAGAAAGTTGCTTCTAATTGATATCCTTGACTCCAATTATCAGTTGTTATCAATGATACCAATTATTGTAAACATGATGACATTCCATTTCAAACGTAGCCTTGTCCCGTGATGAAAACCTTTGCTGTCATCTCCAAAGATTATTAACGGAACAGCTTTCTCAATCACATTTGATGGCAAGTTCTTTCTTCGATCATATGTCTTCAGTAGTAAAGACCAAGAAAGCATATAAATCGATTAACCTGATTTGCCTGCACTCACAAATGGATTGACAGTTCTTGGTACCCAACTTATTTGCTTGGGTCCAGATGGATTAGAGATTTTGCTTTTAAAAGTGGTAACAACAGCTTCAGCCTATACATGCTTATTCTTATCTCTGACTGACCTTGCAGTCGTTGCTCTAATGTAATTCTTTAAACATGTTTTTTCTATGATTAATGCAAGTTCTAAGAGATGCATTCATAATATTTAAATAAGCAAACATGTTAATAAGAATAAATGGCATACATTGAGCATTTTGACATTGCAGATAAGAGATGTGCAAATTAGGCATTTTAGAAAATTCAGTACTTTCTACTTTAACCAATATACACAAGTGTAACAGGTAGCAAGTAGATTTACAGATATTCAATAATTTTCTAAGCACACATGGAATAAAAGAATTAACAATTAAATCACTAATTCTATCTAATCCATTCTGTTGTTGTATGGCATCTAACTTTCTCTATTACCTAAGTCAGTTTTAGATACAGTTTGGTGTTCTACAAATTCTACTGACTCTAAAGATAATTCCTCCATCCTTCAAACTGATTATCCCTTAACAAACAATTCAGAATAAATGAGCAAATCTTGTTCTACTAGGGATACTGAAACTTAGCTTAACTAAGGTCTTATGTGCCAGAAACTTAACCCCTAAAACTAAGAGTTGTTTCTTAAGAAAGCTTCTATCTCACTTGCAAATCTTATTCTACAAATATTCATACACACATATATAAGATCTTGTATATACATGCTTTGAATATTGAGAATTAAATACTGCATTGGTTCAAGGAAAAGATACCTGAGATATGTGAGGTGAATCATCTTCAGAGATTGCTATGAAAGCAAGATATCCATGATTTTCTCGTCATCTGATCCATCCCAACTCTTTCCTTAAGCAACATAAGTTGTGCTGATGCTTCTTCAACAAAGCATTCCACTTCTGTTTCAGCTCATTAACTTAGTCCCCATTCTTCTTTGTTTGTTAGGCTCCTTCATTGTGTAGCACACCCTGATAGCTTCTCGTTACATAGTTCTTATCAAAGTTGAAACTATCAGTCTTGATTTTGTTACCATCTCAGTCTGTAACTACCTCTTGAACTGAATCCTGAAGAATCTTTGCTTCGTAATAAATAAGCCTGATCCATGGATGTGGCTTTTGTACTCCTTCTGAATCTGATGTGACTAAACTTCCTTGACAAGTGAAACACTGATCTTTAGTCTAGTCTCTCGAGGTTTTCTACCTGAGCTTCTTCTGATTCAGCTACTAGTAATTCTTCTATTCTGTTCTGAGGTTCCAACATTAATAAACGTTACTGAGATATTTGTTTGTCCGTTCAATTCTCTAACACCCTTTATTCCTCCCTTCATAATCTCTTTTGATTAAATCTCCTTAAAAAAAAATATATCCGTAGAAACTTCTTCCTGAAATCAGCTTCATGGTCATCTTTTTCTTCGAAAGATAAAAATCAGTTTAACACCCGGAGGAATCTTCTTCTACAAGCCCTTGAGCACCCTCAATTTAATACTTAAGAAAAATTTAAATATTCAGAATTTTTAAATTTCCTTAAAAATAAATTAATCAAAAATAAATATTTACAAAACATTTAATTTTCAAGAATTTCGAATTCTTAAAAATTAAATCATGTAAATTAATATTTAAGAAAAATTAGAATTTAAGAAATTTTTTTAACAAAAATTCGAAATAAATAAATAACTCAGAAATATATTAATTCGGGGTGTTTTTTGTAAAGCTGGCCAATTCAAGATGGTTGACCATTTTTGAAACAATTAAAAGCATCACTTCGATTGTTTTTTAATACAAATGGTTTAATGGCCACCTAATTTGAAAACAAAAGGTTTAATGGCCACTTCGATGGTTTATAAAAAAAACTATCGAACCATACAACTTAAACCCAAAATTGGTCACCTAAATTGACTACACTTCACAAATTCTAAGGGGTCTCTTTAGCACACTACAAATTGCTCTGTGCCGCACCTCTAAAATAAATTCATAACATAAATTAAATTTACTTAAGTTTAAAATATAAATTTATTTAACTTGAATTTATAAAATAAATTTATTTAAATTAAGTTAATCAAATAAACTTATTCAAGTTTAAATAATGAACTCATTTAAATTAAATTTATAAGATAAATTCATTTTAACTTAAATTTATAAAATAAACTTATTAAAATATAAATTTATAAAATAAATTTATTTAGAAGTTGGCCTCCTCAGAATTCTTGTCTGACTAGTCTGAAATACCCGGATCTAATCTGTATGTCGATTAACAAGCTCTGATACCAATTGTTAGGTCCCGAAGTATCGTAGAAGGGGGGGGGTTGAATACGATACTCACAAATAATTCAATTTCGTTCGCGGATAATCATTCAGTTCTATAACGAAATTAAACACACCAAACCAAATCAAGTTTCGGGGAATATATCTTTTTATAAATATAAACCTCGAAGGGTGCTACAATTTCTAATCCGTAGATTAGCTTCAATGAGTTCTAGGCTATTCATAATCAATACATTGATCGAATTCTGAGCACTATAAATTTTCTTTTCTTCTCCGGCTCAGAACTCTCTCTCCGTGAATGCTACTATGAAAAAGCCAGACTGAAGAAGACACTCTCTTCCTCTGTATAATTGTAGACTTTTGGTTTAGAAAACTATCGAACCAAAATTAAAAGAATTAATCTTGGCCGTCCAATTTCCATCAACCTGACAACAAATAAACTTTTCACCTGCTCCTCAAATTAGAAAACCATCGAATTATTAAAAAGAGTTTTCCATCCGATAGTTTTTAAATAAAAACTATCGAATTTAAAAGATCTTTTGTAATAATTCAAGTGGGCTCCATTTAATCATTCGATAGTTTAATTTTGGAAACAAAAAAAACTATCGAGCTTTTACTTTTTACTTTTGAGATTCTTTAGAAAAGTTTTCGATGGTTTTTTCTTTTAAAAAAAAACTATCAAGTCACTTTCTTTTTCAGAAACCATTTCATTTCTTTATGTCACCTTCGATGGTTTTTATAAACAATAAAACCATCGAACTCTTTTCCTTGTCCTTGACCTTTTAGAAAATCCATTCAGCTCCTTGGTGTTTAAGTTTTAGACTGTATCAATTTCTTCCGAGACGATAAAACAATTTGATCTTTTAGTGCCGTCACCTAGTGCAACTGGTCTGGTTCACAGATGAATAACACTTGATCAATTCTTCTTTTATGTCTGCAATTCAATGCTGCTGATAAGTCCTTTGTCGTCGTGGTTGCTTCATCACTGGAATCCTGTGGTACTGACTCTAAATCATTCACATACTTCTGTCGTCTTGAAAGTCTTGTTTCTTTTGCTGTCACTGAGGCTTGAACATTTCCATGAACTTCTTTCTGTGACCTGTTTACGGACTTCAAGAATACATAACGTATTTTGACTTTTTGAGTTTACCTTATCTTCATTGATCATGGATTCCTGTGCTTCTGTTAATATTATTGTCTGTCTTGTCCTTGGTTGAGTTGTAGTTATCTCTTTTACATCTTATGTTACATTATGCTTTACATTCTCCGTGATAAACTTACCCACCAGACATAACTCAAATCTATTTCCTCCCTCCACAATCTCCTCGTCAAAAAACAACTCTTCATCCTCCTCGTTGGATATGTCCAGATCTTTCATACCAACCCTCAAACTGTATTCGTCAGCCATTGCAGAAAACTGCCTCTCACAGATCTACGAATAGAAAGGAGAGAAAAAATCAACCGCTCTCACGTTAGCATGGAGAGAAAAAAAAAGACAAATCATAAGTTATTGTAACATGTCTTGCTATTTTTTTTATTTTTTTTTACGATTTTCGTATTCAACTTTAACTAATAAGTAATATCGAAATAATACAAGGACGTATAAACGTGCAAGATACGAGTCTGAATATTACAATAGATATGAAGAAAAGCAATTGTATCTAAAAGTCATTTTTCTGTGTTGTTACAGACATAGATTGTGGATTTGTGTGTGGATCTGTTCAGGAAGTTAGATGATAATTGCACCTGGCATTAAGGGTGTTTGGTGTTTCTTGTGTTACCTGTGGACTACTGGACTGTGCTGAAACTGTCATAACGAAATTAAAAATTTATTGTGGTTCCAAGAACAAATTTGTTCAGTAGCTATATCCAGTTTGACAGTTTCTCATACTATTCTTTTAAGCTGGGTAAGCTTCTTTTATGTTTGTGTATGATTCATTCGAGCTCAAAATTCCTCTCAGTTCTAACTGACCCTCACCCCTCACCTTCTGATCGAACTGATCTAAACAGGCATGTGTCTCGGGATTTAAATTTTATTAGTTAGTGTGATGAATAATCTTGTGTTCTATTGTTTGGTGCAGGTTAACAATATACTAACAGTGTCTCTCTTTGTTTCGATGGAGCTGCAAATGTTAATGATGTTGAGTTTCAGACCAATGTACTTCCATAACCAAAAAACCATTTCATGTTCTCCTCGTACGCACCTGTGACTACTGCAAAAAAGGCTTATCGTGAACAGTTTTCGGTTGCTAAGATAACAAACAGTCAAACAGAGCCTTTGAGGCTTCGTCTAGGCATCTATGACGGCCAAATGTGATTCACGCCATGAGAAATACCTGGCTTTCTGCTTGACATATAAGGGTGATCTTGTGCCGAAGAATGTGATATTGTGAATGCAGCTGTGTGCACAGACAAAAAGGACACTATAGTTCGTGGACTGATGTCCTCCTGGTTTGAATGTGAAATCAACCATCAGGCTCTTAGTGCCGTGCCTGGCCGTGACTTGGCTAAGGTTCCGAGGGTTGTGTGTATGTTAAATAGCGTACAATCCTGTGATTGTAAATTATAGGACCTCCAATTTTTTTTTATAACAATGAAAAGTGTAATATTGCATATTGAAAATTAATCAGTGTTACACCATTATCCTTATATAGATTATTTTCATCTAATTGAAAGATTACAAACCTTCTCCAATGTAACAACAAGAATAAAGTACTATCCCCGCTATATCCTGTAACAGAAATAAGCTAAGAAATCACTGAGACCCCAGATATAAACTACTCATATAAGCATTGAATTTCTATTCTGATTGTATGCATTGAAGAAAGGAAAAGCTGTGGACTCTAACCAGTCATCATCTTCCCGTAAAAATTCCTCCACTGAAAACTGTCTAGCAATATCATCACTGCAATTATTTTTGTACCCTGGCCAAGTGACCCTCTGTGTTGTATTCGACCCTGGTCCGAAATTCTTGTATTCAATGTAGTCTATAGTATCCAGGGTGCTGTAATTGTTCCACTTGCACCATCCTTCTCTGTTTACAAGAGTTCCAATGTAACTCTTCATAATTACAGTCCTCGAATAGTTCCTCCACGGCCTACCTAAAAACGTTGAGAAATCTTGCCTCTCAGCCATGGAGAAATTTCGTGCAGCTACAATGGTGCAGTTTTGTAAAGATATCCCAGTGTTCTGATTCGGATCCTGTCTACCTTGGGCTGTGACCATATTTGCCTGACCAGGATTCGGTTTTCTTATTAGTATTCGACAATTCTGGAATATAGCTGCTGCATTTCCAAAGATGAAATCAATTGTTCCTTGGATAGTGCATTCAAGGTAGAACTGTCTCAGAGAATGTGCATAAAGGGTGTCCTGGTGAGAGATGATTTCACAATGATAAAAGGCAGCATTTGATGTCACCCTTAGGGCAACTGCCTGATGCTTTTCTGGCCCTGATGTATTTATAATGGTGATATCCCTTGCCAAAAATCTATCTCCAATCACAGCTGCACAGGAATGTGCACATACGTAGGTCAGTGACAACATCTGACACAACTTAAAACACGACTCATACACAATATACGGAAACAAAACCCGAATATGACCCCAAATTGACTTGTCTATTCAAATTAGATATCAGTTTTTTTAAGAAAAAGAAGTCCGAACACAAACAGGACAAAAATCGGATACAAATAACACTGTAGACGTCAGTCCCCATGAAATTGACCAAACTGCAGAATGCTAAATAACATAATGCACCAACTAGAGTAATTAAAAGACAGTGTGACATACTTAAGGTTGCAGTTTTAAAAGTGGAGAATCCATCCATCAAGCTCCTTGACCCCATGATCACTGTGAGGTTCATACCATCTCCAACCAATATAACATTATGCTTCGGCCTTGGAATCACCACATTCTCCAAGTAAATTCCAGCTTTAATCTTGATCACAAAATGATCCAAACTCTTGTTTGGTGCCATCTGAACCGCCTCCTCTATCGTCGTAAAATTCCCACTTCCATCTTTTGCAACTGTAACATTTGGACAACTCAATCTTGATGCTGCTACTTCCATCAGCTCTTCTTCCCGGACTGTCATCCCACCCAGAACCTTCTTTTCCTTACTCCACATATCCCAACTTTTCGTAACATTTCCTCCCCTTGTACGATTTTCCAAATTCTTGATCAGGGCCAATGAATTACTTATCATCTTCAAGCTAGGACTTAACATAACCTCAAGTTCATCCTTTATACGTCGTCCTTCATGATCTGAATCCAACTCCAAATCCAAAAACCCATCAAGACAAGTATTCTCATTAGTCATTGCTGCACTCAAAAGAGTCTTGAGATTCCCATAAGACCTATTATGATCATCACTCGTCGGAAACGAGTACAAGTCATCAGTAGCTTGTCTAAGTTGATAAAGTGTCTGATCCAACATTTCCAAACAATCATGCACAGCATTCTTTTGTTGCAAACTCAAATCTTGGTTTCTTACAAACTTGATCAAGAAAACAAGCCTTGTATTCTTGACATGCCTTAAAGTCTGATTAACAGTGATTTCAAGAATGTGATGCAGAGTAATATTTTTCTTGGAAACAGAGGAGAGTGAAGTGAAACAGAATGAAGGGTAGAGAGTGTTGACACAAGCGTTGTTGATTGTTGGGTGAATAATATGTAAAGGATGATGAGAAGTGTTTGATGAGTTGATGGGAAGAAATGAAGCAAAGAGAGTTGTGATGAGAGTGAGAAAGATGAAGATGAGGAGTGTGTTTCTTTGGTGGAGGGTTCTTGTTGAAAGATTTTTCAACTTCTTGATTTTGCTACTTGAGGACTCCATTGATTGTGTTCTGTTGAGTGATGTGTTTGTGTAGTAAATGAGACAGAGAAGCCTACATGTACGTATATACGATTATACATACACACGTGTCATATGTAAATCGAGAGAGAGAGAGAGAGAGGGACTTTAGTTTTTCACACACAGCAGCGAAATGAAGAAAAGAACAGAATACTTTCACAGTTTCACTGAGATTTTGTATGAAACCAATTTTAATAAAGGAAAATTTAGTACTCAATTTTTTTTCAAAAAGATTCCTTCCCGTGATTATTTGGTAAGTTCCTAATAGTAATAATAATAATATGGAACTCATGAGTACATAAATTAAAATATTTCACGTGGGCATTTTATTTAAAAATGTTTTGAAAAAAATATTTGGTATACAGTATTTAATATTACTCTTTTAATAAAACTAGCTAATAACCCGTGCCAATCACGGGCCGAGCATGAGTCGAAATCAACATAATAATATTGATAAATATTAATAAATATTTTAAAAAAATATATTTGTCGAGAATTGAATGATAAAAATATAATAAATAAACCACTATTTAATTATGTAGTTATAGACAATCAAACCATTTGTAAAACTAAAGAAATTAAAGTAAATAAATAAATCTTGTATAATTACGTAACTGCAAGAAATCGAACCCTCAATGTAGCTAATATATTTAAAGTAAATAAATAAATAAATCTTGTATAATAACGTAGTTGTAAGGAATCGAAACCTGAATTAAGCTAAAAAATTTAAATTAATAAATCTTTTACGTGGTTGCGAGGAATCGAACTCATGTCTCGTGATAACCAAATTTGATATTTTGGTATTTTTGGTACCGCGGGTCATTTTCACATTATTTTCCTTATTAATAAAGAGTAAAGATTCATACTAAGCACTTATTTGAAAGTTTAAAATTCATATTTCCAATTCATAAAATATGTTTTTACTTTCGAGATTTGGAATATTGATCTTGTGAGATAACATGTTTTAAAGAGCATCAACCACTACTTTTGGAGTGATTGTTGTGTTTTTTTTGATATTTTTGATTGGTTGTTTTGTGTCTTTTGAGAATGGTTCAATTGGTATTTTGGAAATCTTGGAAGTACGCATTGAGATTGAGTCGGTGATGAAAATTGCAAAAACTTACATTTTTTAAGGGTTAATTATCTAGTTGGTCACTGAAGTGAACCTAAAATATCAAGTTGGTCACCAAACTGAAAATGATCTCAAGCAGGTCATTAAAGTTGGCTACGGGTACATTCCGTTAAATAACTCAATTTTTTTAGACTAAAAATGATAATATATTAAAATTTTTTGATATGGCATCAATATGGTAGGGTAACATATTCATTTCAAACCATAAAATCGAAGAAATCAACATGAATATTAGTATTTTTCGTCCAGGAAAAAGTAAGTTACATAACAAAATGTACTTGTAGTTGACTTTAATGACCTGTTTGAGACCGTTTTAAGTTTAGTGACCAACTTGATACTTTCAAGTTCACTTCAGTGATCAACTTGATAATTAACCCCATTTTTTAACGAAAGATTGTTCATATATTATGTGAGGGCATTTGTCTCTCTAATTTTAGTTGATGCGACTCAAATCTCTGAACATTGGACTACAACCACAATTAATTATGTGAAAGTCAATTGTGATGTTACTTGTTTCATGGATGGTGTAGGTTGGATTTTTCGAGAAATCATTGTAATATTTTATTGTTCAAATTTTTTTTATATTCTTTATGTTAAGCGATCCGGAAATAAAGTGGCTAATTGTTTAGCTCGTTTATTTGTTTTTCAACCTGATTGCATAGCTGATTGAGAATTTATTTCGAGTTCTTTTCATGTTAATGAAATTTGCTTTAGATTTATAAAAGAATAAAAGAGCGTCAACTTTACTTGAAGATAAAGTACTGAATTACTTTTTTTACAAAAATTATAAAATACTAATTTGATAAGCATTAACTAAATGAATAGCTCATGGAGGACGTTTCATATTTTATTTTATTCTTGTTTATTGAATGAATATAAATAATTACAGAATCCCATGTCATACAATATACTACTGAATATAATTTTTTTATTAAATAATAATATTTATTTATAATTAATTAACTCTTTTGGCTAAAATACATTATTTTTCTTCTTTTTTTTAAACAAAATTTCTTATTTTTTCAAATACACGACGAACAATTATCTTTTTCAACTAAAACATGTTATCTTTTCTATTTTTTCTTAATAAAAGCCCTCCTTTTTCAAAAATTTCACGGGCAAATCCTTACTTATTTATTTTAAAACCTATTTTAATGCTTTAAATTATTTAAAAAATGTACCTATTTTAACGTGCTACTTTTTTTTAACAAATACAATTAATATAATATTAAAATGTAAATAATAAAATAACAACTATTAAAAATACTTTGTGCATTGCACGAGTTTTAAGCTAGTATTATATAAATTAGTGAACACAAAAACATTAAATTTTTTGGTTTTTAGGTTTTATAGGTTTTTGATTTTCCGGTTTTCGATCTTTTATTTTAATTAATAAATAAAAAAATAATATAAATAATTGTAACAGATCAATTGCTTTGTAATAAAACACATTACTATATACACGTCTAAAAATATCAATTATATTATATTTTCAATCATTATTATATCCCAAAAAAATCATACAATTTATTATCCAATTATTAATTATTATATATATTATTAAAAATTAATAATATCTATACTATATTATTAAAGACGAAACATTAAAAGTTTTTAATACGAATCAAAATTGTATATATATATATATATATATAATGAGAACATAAAAGTCTATTTTAAAAATCTTGTGAAGTCGTATTATAATTTCGGATACTACTTATATTCTTTATATTGTTGAAAGAAGTTTTTGTTAATTGTTTTTTCTATAAATTTGAATTATCTTTCTATGTAAACTTCAAGTATGTTAAATATTTTTTTTATAATTTAGTAGGTTTAGAATATTTATAGCTAGTGTAAGATTATTGTATAAAGTTGATTTATATTAAATATTATATTGTAAAAGCTTAATTTTGTATGTTATGCTTCTTGTCGAATTTATACTAGTGTTATAGAATTTTATGCAAAGATTGTCGTAAAGTAGAAAATTTGTATTTGATGAAATTTTGGATTCTTGTTTTTAACACTATAACCTAAAAGATCTTGGTATAGTTAGGGTCGCAGATGTTACATTTTAATTGTTAAAATTACATGTGAAAGTTTAAGATTAAACAGGTGATTTAATATTGAGAATTTAGGGTGACGACCAAATCTTCTGACCCCGGACTTAGGGGTGTCACATTTTTTCTTCAAAATGATTTTGAGAAATATTACCGGAATTTACATTTTCAAAAACGTTAATTAAAGTTGCGTTTTACTGTGATATTTGGGGCAATTTTGTTTCAAATTTTGCCAAAAAGGGCCAACAGCGGAGTTGTAACTAAATAAAAAAAATACCCCTTTTTATATTAAATAATAAGAATATTTATTCTCCTAACAAAAAGACACAACAATACCCCTTTTTTTGCGTAAAATCAAGGGTTTTTTATTAATATATCCCATTCTAAAAACTGATTTATAAATATGTCCTATTTATAATTGTATTTATAAATATGTACCATTTTCAAAATTATTTACAATTTTAAAGTATTCATGGTTAATTTCTTTACTTCATATTTTTAAATAATAAAAATAACATTTTGGATGTTACTCGGCCTATGTTCTAAGTAAAATATGACACATCAAGATAAATAACTTTGTTTTTAATGCTAGATCATTTTTAAACCAATTTAGGCCAAAGTAACAAAAAGTGTGAAGCATAAGCACCTCAATATGAACTTTATATGTATAGAAACTAGAAGACAAGATCTTGACAAGTATGGTTAGTGGTTTTTAAGAACATAAATATCTTTGGTCCGAATTTAGGGTACAAAACAGTACTACTCTCAAGAGTCACAAACTTGCTCATACAAGACTTAACTTTCATCTTTAGCCAAGATACTCCATAAGTAATCTTTTAAATCATCAAGACAATCATCTTTAACATATCTTGGTCTCTAAACTTCATAAAAATGTCATCCACTTCATACCACAACCATTTATCATCAAGATTTCATCATCTAAACATCAAAATACCAAGAACTACACTTATACTAACAAATCTTGAAACTAATCTCAATACTTAACATAAATAAAAGGTGTAGAGAGTTTTATACCTTTATTGAAGTAGAACTAACACTAACTATGGCTTGGGAGTCTTAATATTGCTTGATATATCCTTACAAGCTTGGATCTTTCAAGAAAACACAAAAGAAAAGTTAGTCTCTACATACTTCTTGAACTTTGAATAATTATTTACCCAAGCTACACCTGATGGATGGTCTTGAAACCTTGGGCATACCTTGCTTATACTATGTAGGAGCTAGGGTTTTAATTTGGGGATTTATGTGGAAGTGAAAGAGCTCAAGAAAGCTCTCCTTCTTCCTTCTTCTTCTTCTTTCGGCCGAGAGCTTCAAGGAGGGAGAGAGAGTTTGCTTTTCTCTCTTTTTGAAATTGTGTGGTGTGTTGGATAAGGTTGTATTGTATATATCATACTTGCATAAGATGAGCCATACCTCTAGTAATCTAGTTTGGTAGATTAGGTCATAAAGCTTGTTTACTTTTTCCTTAAAATATGGAAGTGTTGTCTCCAACACTATTCATTCTAGTTGGCTTATGGTACTTGTAGTTTGCTTTTCTAACTATCTAGTTTGCATGGCATCTTATATGTATCTTGCATGTATTATCACTTAGCTTATTAATTAACCAATACTTGTCGCTTAATCCTTCATGCTAGTTCGATAATTTTTCTATGAAAACGTTTCGTCGCGTAGAGATTTCTATGGTCATTCTTAAACACTTGATTTTGATAATCTCTTTAATTTCCATAATTTCCTTTCCATGGGATTTAATTTAACCTACGGCTTCCATTATCCTCAATGTCCCACGTTTTTATAGATCTTTAGTGGAAGTGAAAATCCTCGCATTCTGAGGACTTTTGTATTCTCTTAATTCCTTTGTACAATCATACTATGCTCTCAAGATATAATTATTCCATCATTCATATAATGTGATCTCAAAAGTTTTCCATAATTCCCACAAATCACTATTCATGATAATTTTAAAATATTACAAAAATCAGGGTTATTACACATATTATAAATACTCTAGTAACAATAATGTAACTCAAGCCAAACATTAAGATAGAAAACAATTATATTGTACATTATGAAAGTGTTACAGGTCATAGAAAGATACTTCCTCGAGTCCTACAGCTGTGGTGCCTGATACTGTTCGTAATATGCAGGAACTTGGTCGGGCCAGGTGGCATGAAAACAGGAGTAATATGTGACATGATTCTACCCTCAAGAACACTGTGAGTTTAAAACAATTTCTAGCAACAGGAACACTAAGAGAATATTGGTTTTTAAGTGAGGTAATGGTCGGGAGTATTCACCCACGTAACATAAGTAATTGGTAGGTAATTTTTACGATTAAAACCTAATTTCTAGTCTAAATATGTATCTGGGTATTCTAATAAATATTTGTGTTTATAACTTAATTGTACTAGCTTATATCCCGTGTGATGCACGATCTTCTTTAATACTTTATTATTTATTATTTAGATTTTAGTTATTATACATAATTTGATAAAAATTTAATATATATATATATATATATTTGATTTATAAATCTAACAATATAATATTTAAATTTAATATATTATTGTCGTAATCTATTGTAGTATTTTATATATTAAAATATAAAATATTTTAAAATAACATATCTAACGATTCGTATTTTTTTGCTCTTAAAAATCTAAAAAGGGACTCAAGTGTAAATATCAAAATATGTGCTCGTGCAATATACCGAGTTTCTTTGAATATAAAAAAATTATAATAAACAGGAATTTCATAAGGTTAATATAATAATATTACAAATATATCTATATTGCATGTATTATATTTAGAAGATAAGTTGTTTTAGTTAGAAAATATAAAACACATAATGTGTTTTAGCTGTCGATTATAAATATATAATAATATTACCATTTTATACGTATGTTGCCATTTTTATTTTTAGAAAATGAATTATTTTAGTTAAATAGATATATGAAATAGATAATGTGTTTTAGCTGAAAAGGGTAATTGGTTATTAATAAATCGGTTTGCATGTGTCCTATTTAAAAGATGAGTTGTTTTAGTTAGAAAATATAAAAATAATATGTTTTAGCTGAAAAAGGGTAATCAGTTATAAATATATAACAATATTACCATATATATATATATATTGCCCGTTTTATTTTTAGAAGATAAGTTGGTTTAGTTTTCAAAAAATATAAAATATGTAATGTACTGAAAAATGTAATTGGTTATTAATAAATTGGTTATAGATAGGCTCGTGAATCGGCCCAAATACCGACCGACCGACCAAAATTTTTAATGTTTCGTCTTTAATAATACTAGTTTAAAACCCGTGCGATGCACGGATTGTTAATTGTTATTTTTTTATTATTTTTTTAATATTTTATTAATTATAGTTGTGCAAAAAATAAGTAGGCATGTTAAAATAGCTAAACACTTTTAATTAATTAAAAACATTAAAACAGATTTTAAAATAAATAAGTATGGGTTTGCCCATTATATTTTTGGAAAATGAGGGGTTTTAGTAAGAAAAAAAATGTAACATATATTTAGTTTAAAAAGGTAAATTGTCCGTGATATTTTTGAAAAATGAGGTTTGTTAGAAATGAATACTACTAGAAACTAGACAGAGGGGGGGGGGGTGAATGGATAGTTTGATATATTTTTCGATTCTTGAAAACTAAGTAAAAGACTGTATATGATTATGATATGTAATATGCAGAAAGTAAATAACACACACAATCACTTTAATCTACTTTGTATAAGCAAATTAAATACTACAGCTTTCCAAGAAATTCACAATCGAATTTCTGGCTTCTAAACAAGAACAATTTGAACTTGCTTACTTACAGAGAAAAGAGCTTAAGATAAAAACTATGTGTATCTCTCTTACAGCTAACAATAGGATGTGCATGATATATATAAGCCCTATACAAACTAGTGCACACACCTATTTTTACACAGTTACCCCTTGCTGAAAGTCCAACATGTCCTGCCATAAGACGTTAACTGTGTCAGGAAGGACCACCTGCTTTTCGGAGTCTTTCCCGTTTCTGTAGCTGCTTGTCTCTTATCTTTCTCTCCAAGTTTAGCTGTAGATTTGCCATCTGTTCTTTGGACCACCTTGCCAGAACAAATGCTTCAGTATTTGTCTCTTTTGATTCTTGATTCTGTACCTTGATTTGTCTTGTTGTAAACGGCTAAGTGTTGATATCGTGAACTCCACTTCATTCCTGACTTCGCGATCTCACTTGTGAGGACTACGCGATATAGCCTTTGAAGACTTTGCGACATAGGTCATTTGATGACTATGCGACATAGGTCATTTGACGACTATGCGACATAAGTCATTTGACGACTATGCGACATAGGTCATTTGACGACTATGTGACATGGGTCATTTGATGACTATGCGACATAGGTCATTTGATGACTATGCGACATAGGTCATTTTGATGACTATGCGACATAAGGCTTCTGAGGACTTCACGATCTAGGCTTCTTTGACTTTGCTGACTTCAACACTTCACGACATGTGTCTTGAGGACTTCTCGACATAGACCAAACTGGACTATGCGATGTAGCACTTCACGACATAGATATTGGTGACTTCACGACATAGCTTTCTTCTGACTTTGCTATATAATGCCTTAGACAAATTTCTGCAACTTATTTCTTCATGGCCTTATTCATTTCTATCCTGCTGCATGAGCATTACTGAACTTCTACCAGGACAATTATTCAATGGCCTATATACAATCTAGATGCAAGAAACTTTACTAAGCTCATTATAGATCTGAGCATACATGATAAAGCTATTGTTCATGAGAACAAGACAAGTACATTTAGAGACCTATACTATATCCCAGTGATAGAAATCACTAGGTCATGTAGTGTGACATAGTCACATAGTGTAGGCTTGTTAATAGTGGTATTCAGACATGTCTTGAGCCTAACAATCTCCCCCAAATTGTGAGTAAGACCCTTAGGCACAATTTCATGTCTGATAACAAGCCTAACTAAACATAAAAAGAACAAAAATAAAGAAGATAAAGTTAAGAACAAAATTTGATAACAACTTGGAAATTTAGTCTTACAGAATTTCTCGTTGAGCTACATAGCTTCAGTTTCCAATTGTTTCTCTAAGAAATCATCATAGACTTTCTTTTTCCTTATTTCTTCATTCTTCTTTATTTCAGAGATGGCCATTAGAATTTCATCTCTTGCAATCAGTTCTTCAATGATAGGAGAGTCTTTTAGATCTTCAGCTGCTGTTCTAAGGGCACTTTCCACATATGAATGTATGAACTCCATCCTTATCTTGCTTTTTCCTCCATAATGATTTTTGTACTCCACAGTATAAGGATTTTGCTTTACCCTGCACAACCCTTTCTTCTTCAGCTCCTTTGCTCTTTCTTCCATCTCAGCCATCTCCTTTTCTTTCTCACACCTCTTTTCTTCATTCAGCCTCTTTAGATTTTCTTTATAGTCAGAGTGCATCTTCATGAATCTGGCAATCTCTATTTTCCACAACCTTTCTTCCTTTTCTTCAAAATTTAACAAGGCATTGATTCTTTCTTGCTCATAGGTGTCAAAATGTTGCCATCCCCCTTGCTTCATTATTCTTTCTCTTCCATCAGTGTACTTGATCTCTAGATGATCCAACTTCACTTTGACTTCAAAGATCCTTTGAGCCCTCAAAAATGCTAGGGCATCTTCATCATAGTCCTCATCTAGTGGAAGCACATTGATGCCAATAACATTTGTGAGTTTTCCAGTCTTCTTTGTTATCCTTATCCTTCTGGGTACACTCTTGATCTTCAAATGTTTCACAAGAGACACCTTTCTGGAACAAGGAGAATCAGTCTTCAGTGCCACATCACTTGGAAGTAGCTTCATTCCTTTTCCCTTCATCCACTATAACACTCCACCAGCTGTGATTTTGTGGAAGTGTCTTTTTGATGTTCCTTTTATGGCTCCTTCTTTCTCCTGTGGCAATTCAGGTTCAGAAGTCTTAGATAATGATTTTGGAGGATCATTACTAACAGTACCCACCCTAGACTTAGAGTCTTGTGTTGTGGTTAAAGTACTGCTAGCAATGTCCTTGACTTGCTGAATTCCACTCCTTGTTCTCTTGACTGTTTCCTTTCCTCCTTTTGAATCCCTCTTGTCATCACCAGCATCTTTTGATTTCTTTGGATATTTGCTCCTGCTGCTCTCACTAGGTCCATCCTTATTTCTCCTTGACTGAGATCTCCTTTCATAGGTTTTCTCCTCCTCATCATCCTCCCCATCCTTCTTTTTGCTCTTTTCTTTGACAGATTCAGGAATGACTCCATGAATCAGAAAAGATTGTAGAGTGTGAATCATCTCTAGTTCCTCAGCTGTCCTGACTCCCCTCTTGGCCCTTAGCATTTGAAGCACCTGGTTGATCTTTGCATTATTCTTTCTTGTCAAATCTGAAGGAATCACCAACTGTTCAATGCTGCTGTCTTGAGATAGACTTTGGAAGATTATTGTCCTTGGCTTTGAGATAACCTCAGGCAGTCTTAGATGTTGGTCTATCTTCAGGTCATCAAACAGTCTCCTGTTGTTTGCCCCATCCTTTTCAATTAAATCCATAATGATTGACAGCTCAGAAAATTTCAGTTTCTCCAGAGTTTGAAATGCTAGATGCCACAAGCAATTATCCTTGCACACCATGATAACTTCTCTTAGATGGACATCCTTGATTTTACTTACTGCCACAGTGAAATACTTGATGCTTTCCTTGATCTTTTCTCTGTAGACCCTTGCATCTTCTTGAGCATTGTTGTAGATAGCTTTAAGAAACTCCAGGAAGGCCTCGTCATGATAGATGTTTGAATTGGCAACTTCCTGTAGCTTGGCCTCAGTAATAATTGTGGCTTTGATAGGTTTGGCATTTGAAGTAGGTTGAGGAGCTGAGATGTCCTTTGGCATGGTGGATGGATAGAAGGTGGTTGTGACTGTACTTCTTTGACCTTGAGCACTGGTGACCTCTACAGAGGGAAGTATGATTGGCTTTATGGTTTCTTCAGTGAGTTTGCCCTTAAGCTTTTGCTGCTTGGCAGGTACTCCCCTTCTCTTGTCTTGAATGACCTCATTTCCTTTCTCCCCCTTAGGCTTGGGATCAGACAAGATGTCTTGAGATTCTCCAGGAATAGGCAGGTTCATGTGTCTCATCATTGAAGTCATCATTTGTTGTTGCACCAACAGGATATTAGAAGTGGAGTTGGTTTGATCATCCATCTTTGCATTAAGCTGCTCCAAGGAGTGAGATAGTCCTTTGTTTTCTGCTTTCAGATCAGCTACCTCTCTTTCCAAGCTGTCCACTTTTGAGAAAAGTTGTTGAGATTTGAAGGAGTTAAGGGATTGATCCTTGAGTTTGGAGAATTCAAATTTGGAGATGTTTGACAGAGGGACCTCATCCACCAATTTGTCACCATATTGATTCTTCCAAATTACATTCAGCATTGCATTTGAGTTGATATTGGCCTTGATTTGATTTTCCAGGGTTGTAGCCAGCTTCCTGATGTTGTCTGTGACCATGGCCAGAGAGATGTCCATCATGTTTACAGTAGAGTTTGTCTTCTGGATTTCTTTAAGGATGCCATCCACCTTGGGAAAATCAGAGAGATATGAGTTTCTGAGCTTAGTGAGGGATCTGTCTGTCGCCTCCTGGATTGAAGAAATCTCTGATTGAAGCCCTTTCCCAAGATAGTGCAGAGCCTTTAATTGATTCATGTAGACATCATTAACAGCATCATAGATGGCAGCAGGAGAGAGATCCTTTGCATTGGAGCCCAGAGAAGTTAGGTATTCTTCTCTTAGAAAAGCTAGGGCGTCCTTGAGCTTGAGAGTCCTCTTAGCATCCAACCAGGCATCCACATTTCCCTCTGGTTCAGCTGCATCCACTATCTTCTCCTGCTGTGCTTCAACATCCGCCTTGTGGCAGAGTAAAATGGCTTCATAATCAGCATTTGGGAGATTTGAGGTGAGGAGATGTTGAGCTATCTTTGAGAACTCATCAATCTGTGCCACATGGAGATCTTGTATGGCTGCTTCTGTCATTTTGGAAGGCACAGATGATCATCCTGAAGGCCCGTCATGGTGCACAGGCTTCAGCCATTCTGACATAGTGGCCTGAGCCAAGTGAGAGCTAGTGCTAGGCACTTCATGAGATGTAAGATTTTGAGTCTCCTCCAGCCTTGGAATGGCTGTAGGGTCTGATGTTGTCTCCATTGAAATGGGATGTGTTACAACATCAGCCCTATTTGTCTGTGAAGACAGTTCCACATCCCTAAGGATGGGAGAATTTGGCATAGAGTCTCCAGTGAAAACTGGTGAATCCTCCATGTTTGTGTTGGTGTCATTAGGATATGCCCCAGCATGCATTCCCTGACCAACTAGATGTGGTTCCTGGGTGGTGAGCATAGTGTCATGCACCATGTCACTTGAAATTAGCTCAATCACAGGAGAGAATTGTGGTTGATCAAAGGCAAGATTGTCATTGGAATGACTCTCTTGTTCAGAAGAAATTTTTATGGAAGAATCTGAGAGAGAAGTGGGGTTTAGATTAGATTGTGGCAACTCCCCCTGAGAAATAGGAGGAGTTTCAACAGTGATGTGCTCTCCACTCTGTGTATGATCAGCCTTATCACTCCTAGGGTCAAGAGTGAGGTCTTGACCCTGTGCAGACTCTGTACAGGGTGCAGTGGGGAGGCTGCTCTTTTCAATGCCAATGACCTGTTGAGAGGCCATAGACAGTAACAGGTGTACCCCTTTTTCCACATCTGAATCCTGTTGGGAGGATCCAGTGGTAGGTTTGGATTTGGATTTCTTACTTTGTCTGGTGAGAGGTGACTCAGGATTCTCACTTTCTATCTCTACAGATTCATTTATCACTTCTAGGGCTCTCTTCTTTGACTTCTTTTTAGTAACACCAATCTTTTGAGAGATTGATGCACGTGGCTGCCTAACTTCTATGGTACTGTTTGCAGTGGGGTTGCTGGATGGGATGGGAAGGCTGGGGTTAGACTGTGTAGCTCCTCCAGTCTCAGCCTCCCCTGTCCAGGAAAGTGCATGGTATATGGGTTTATCAAGTGGATAAGACTCAAATGTGTCCTGCATATGCTTGGTCACACTTAGAATCACATCCACTTGATTCCTTGTGTCCAATGAGCCAAATAGTACTTTGGACATGGACTTGGAATAAGCCATTTTAGTTTTATCTATACCCTCCAATTCATGGATATTTGCATCAAGAAAATTTAAAATAACTTGAAGGAAACGAGGGTAAAAGATGTCATTACCTCTACCACGAACGGTCCTGCCTAGCCTCTGAGCCAATTCTTTGAGAATTATGGCTCCCACATTGATCTCCTGGTTGTTGGCCAGGGAGTAGGCTAGCTTCACAGCAATGTGACTGATATGGTCCCATCCTGTCTTCCTGCAGAGAAACACCTTCTGGAGTGCGTCAAACAGAAATGACCACTCCCTTCTCACAAACTTCTTATTTAGCTTTCCAGTATCTATCTCATCAGCATACAGAATGAAGGTCATGAAATCTACGATTTGAGCATCTGTAGCTTCTTGGTCATGACCCTCCACCTTGAACCCCAAAGCTTCATTGATTTCCCTTTCACCAAACTGAAAGTGTTTGCCTCCAATTGAACAACTAACCTCCTGGAATGAGGTTCCATCTTCCCTAGCCATTGTTGATACCAACGCCGTTCTCCAGAATCCCTCCAACACATCGACATACAAGGTAGGGTTCAGGGTTAGGGCTTGGCGTAGGTAGGAAGTGTTCAAGAACCGTACAAAGCACTTGTACCTTGGGTTAGCCTCAGCCTCAGAGGGAATGGTGAGAAGATTTGTTTCTTTGGGAATGGTTAACGGAACTGAGGATGATACTGTTTGAGATTTGGGTGCCATTTCAAAAGAGAGAGTGAAGAAGAGAGTAGAGAATTTGTGCTTAGGTTTGAGAGTTTGAGAGCAATAGACAAGATGAAAAGTTGTGAACGGTTAGAAAAGGGTATTTATATGATAGAGACACTGCGATATGGAGTTATGAATTTGTACAGTCTATTTGTATGTCGCGAAGTCAAAAATGGCCTGTACCGCAAAGTCTTGCACAGTATATCGCATAGTCTCAAGAAATGAACTATGTCGCAAAGTCCCAAAGTGAACAGGTCGAGGTGACTTTGCGATATAGGAGAAATACCCTGTCTAAAACTCTCTTAGGAAATAATAAGCACTTTGTCATACTTTTATCAGATTTTGAAATAAAATTAATTTAAATCAAAATTCTGTCAAATGTGGAGACTTGTCGATATACTTATTCTAAGTCGTGAAGTCATAAAATGAACTATGTCGCAAACTCATGAAATGAACTATGTCGCGAAGTCTCACAATCTCAACAGTTTGCGATATAAGTATGTTTATTTGAACTATGTCGTGAACTCTGAAAGTCATCTATATCGAGATGTCTCAAAAGCTCACAACTTCATCACCAAATGATTTTAAGAAATATGCAGTAAAGTACTGAAATATTTATAAATCATATCTCAGCTAATTTTCACTCCATATGAATAGAGCATTTAAATACAGTGAAAATTTACTGTTGCAACAATTTACTGGTATACTTACTTAGAGCAACTAAATGAAGGATTGAGCATTCCAATTTCACTCACAAGTCTGTTGAAGACTGCTTCATTCAGAGGTTTAGTAAATATGTCAGCTAATTGTTTCTCAGTTGGAACATAAGAGACTTCTATGGTACCATTTGCAGCATGTTCCCTAATGAAATGGTACCTGATCTCAATGTGCTTTGTAGTAGAATGATTAACAGGATTGGCAACTATGGATATTGCACTAGTATTATCACACATTAGTGGAATGTGTTCTAACACTAGCCCATAATCCATGAGTTGATTTCTAATCCAAAGCAATTGAGCACAGCAACTTCCAGCAGCAATATATTCAGCCTCAACTGTGGATGTTGCTGTGGACTGTTGTTTCTTACTAAACCAGGACACTAACCTTTGACCTAGGAATTGACAGCTTCCAGAGGTGCTCTTCCTGTCAATTCTGCATCCAGCATAATCAGAATCTATGTAACCAACCAGGTTGAACCCAGTGCCCTTTGGATACCATAGCCCAAGATTAGGAGTCCCTTTCAGATACTTGAAGATTCTTTTGATAGCCATCATGTGAGATTCCTTGGGATCAGACTGGAACCTTGCACAAAGGCATGTGGCAAACATGATATCAGGCCTGCTAGCTGTGAGATAGAGTAGTGATCCAACCATGCCTCTAAAAACCTTGATGTCTACTCTTTTGCCTTTCTTGTCTTCATCAAGCTTGACTGCAGTGGACATGGGAGTTTTTGCAGGGGATGAGTCTTCTAAACCATATTTCTTCAAAAGATCTTTGACATACTTTGACTGGTTTATGAAGATGCCATCCTCCCTTTGATGTACTTGCAAACCTAGAAAGTAGGTTAATTCTCCCATCATACTCATCTCATATTTGCTTTGCATCAACTTAGAGAACCTTTCACAGAGTTTTTCATTTGAAGAGCCAAAGATGATATCATCCACATAGATTTGAACAAGAATGATATCATTTCCATGCTTCTTGAAGAATAGGGTTTTGTCAATTGTACCCCTGGTGAATTGATGCTCAAGAAGGAATTGAGATAGAGTTTCATACCAGGCTCTTGGTGCCTGTTTGAGTCCATAGAGTGCCTTGAGCAGTCTATACACAAAGTTTGGGAAGTCTTCACTTTCAAAGCCAGGTGGTTGAGACACATAAACTTCTTCAGCAAGATCACCATTGAGAAATGCACTTTTCACATCCATTTGATACACCTTAAAATCTGAGTGAGCTGCAAAAGCCAGGAAGATTCTGATGGCTTCCAGTCTAGCTACAGGTGCAAATGTCTCATCATAGTCAATGCCTTCTTGCTGACAGTATCCTTTGGCAACCAGTCTTGCTTTGTTTCTTATTACCACTCCTTCTTCATCCATTTTGTTTCTGAACACCCATTTGGTGTCAATAACATTCTTTCCTTTTAGAGGAGGTACTAGTTCCCATACTTTGTTTTTCTCAAATTGATTCAACTCTTCTTGCATGGCAACAATCCAATCAGAATTCTTCAAAGCTTCTTCAATTAATTTAGGTTCCTCTTGTGACAGAAAGCAGCTATACAGACATGTATTTAATGTTGCCCTTCTTGTTCTAACTCCCTCACTAGGATCTCCAATGATTTGATCCCTAGTGTGGGCTCTGTCCCATTTCCTTGTGTGCCCCTGTTCATTTCCTTGATCTATTCCAAGCTCATTTTGGTTGACAGGTGCATTCTCTTCTTCTCCCCCTGTGTTTGTGAACCCTTGCACAGGTGTTTGAAGAAGATTGTCAACTTCAAGGATTTCATTCTCTAGAACAGTTTGAATAGGGGGTTCATCTTCACTTTCAGAATCCTCAAGATAACCTTGATTCTCAAATCTCAATGACACACTGTCTTGATCACTTGTTTTAAGTCCAGGAGTCTTCTTGTCATCAAAGGTAACATCCATGCTTTCCATGACTTTGTGTTGCTCAGGTACAAATACTCTGTATGTTGTCCTTTCCAGAGAGTATCCAATGAAGATTCCTTCAAATGCTTTTGCATCAAACTTTCCAACATGCTCAGAGGTATCTTTCATCACAAAGCACTTGCTTCCAAACACATGCAGGTGCTTGAAGGATGCTCTTTTTCCAGTCATTAATGAGTAAGGAGTTTTGCCAGACTTCTTATTGATTAATGTTCT
The DNA here is from genome assembly GCA_030848705.1 of Heracleum sosnowskyi. Classification (NCBI taxonomy): domain Eukaryota; kingdom Viridiplantae; phylum Streptophyta; class Magnoliopsida; order Apiales; family Apiaceae; genus Heracleum; species Heracleum sosnowskyi. The sequence continues at coordinate 47,947,876 of CM061243.1, read as the reverse complement.
ATTTTGCACATAGCATGTTGTGTTAACAGCATCAGCCCAAAAGCTAGTGGGTAGCTTTGCATCCAGCAGCATTGTCCTTGCAGCTTCAATGAGAGTTCTATTCTTTCTCTCAACTACTCCATTTTGTTGAGGTGTTCTAGGAGCTGAGAATTGTTGAGAAATTCCTTTATCTTTGCAAAACTCATACAGTGTTGAATTTCTGAACTCAGTCCCATTATCACTTCTCAAAGCAACTACAGAGGAACCAGTGCTTTGTGCTTCTTTATCAACTCTCTTGATATGCTCTATTATGACTTGGGGTGCTTCATCCTTGGAGAATAGGAATTCCACCCAAGTATATCTTGAATAGTCATCTACCATCACTAGAGCATATTTCTTTTTGGAGAGGGACATTACATTCACAGGGCCAAATAAGTCCATGTGAATTAGCTGCAGAGGTTTTGAGTTTGTATTGAGCAACTTGTTCTTGTGACTGGATCTTTTAATTTTTCCTTTCTGACAAGCTTCACATGTTCCATCTTGCACAAACTCCAAGGCAGGCAAATCCCTGATAAGTTCTCTCTTGGTTAGAGAGTTCATTGCATGAACATTCAAGTGAGACAGCTTCTTGTGCCATAGCCAGAATTCCTCATTTGTGGCTTTAGAGTAGAAACAGCAGATTTCTCCCTTATCTGCAGCCTTGAGATTAGCTACAAACAAGCTTCCTTTCTTCACACCAGTTAGAACAACTTCACCACTTTCCCTTTTTGAGATTGAACAAAGGTCTTCATCAAATTCCACTTTGAAACCTCTGTTGGTAAATTGTCCAATACTCAAGAGATTATGCTTCAGTCCTTCAACAAATGCTACATCTTCAATAATGACATTTCCAGATTTAACACTGCCATATCCCATTGTATAACCAATGTTGTCATTTCCAAAGGTTACTGATGGGCCAGCCTTTTCCTCAAAATGTGATAGCAGGGCTATATCACCAGTCATGTGACTTGAGCATCCACTGTCCAAGATCCATATGACTCTTTTATTCATGTTGCCCTGCATTCACAAAATGACTAAGTTGTTTTTGGTACCCACACTTGGTAGGGTCCAGTTGATTTAGAAACATTTTGATTAACAATTCTTCTGTCATAAATTGCATTTCTCATAGTAGGAGACCTCACTTTTTCTGTGGCTTTGGAGTTTACACTCTTAGGCTCACATGAAGTTTTCACCCTCTCAACCTTGATTGGGGACCCTGTCCTGTGAGAATGCATATGTGTGTGTGATTCACCAGATTGTGCAGAGTCAAGTTTATTTTTAAGAGATAAACAATTAGCAATCACAGTCACATAGCATGTCATGCAGTTTGGCTTACCACAGAAAGAATCATGACTAGAATTTATGCTGGCAGAATGGTTACTCAGGTTGTCAACTTCAACAATTTCAGGCTTACTACACTTATGAGTCAAATGATTAACAGATAGGCATTTTTGACATTGTTTCCTGGGAGCATTTGGCACATAAGCATAGTTGTTTCCCTTGCTAACACCAACTTTACCATTTCTGTTTTGTTTCTTTTTCTTAACAGCTTCTTTATTTGCTTTAGGACTCTTGACAAGATTGTCTTTGGTCTCTTTCTGATTGACAAGTTCAGGAAAAGAAGAAGTGTTTTTAGCAGCCTCATCTTTTTCAAGTATCTGTTGCTTGATGATCAGTAGTTCCTCATCAAACTCAACAACACTCTTTCTGAAGATGGGTTGTTCAACACTTGACAGTATGGTTGGGGCATTTTTGTTTGTAAAAGTTTCCTTTCCTTTGCCCTTGACCTTCTTCCTTCCCTTGTCATTTTCATAGTCAAAACCAACTCCAACCTTGCAGTCTCCAGTGTGTTCCTTGTGATAGGTTTGAATAAGTTCAGAGGAGTTTTTAAAGCTTCTTAGTTTCAGTTCAGTTTCAGCAATTTGTTCCCTAAGGGCTTTCTCTATCTGTTCAGCACAAATCACTTTGTTTTTAAGATACTCAACCTCCTTTTCAAACCATCCAGGTTCACAACCATTAACTCAAGTTTCTCATTCTTTTCTGTAAGCTCAACATTCTTAGTAGTTAGTCTATCAATTTCTTCATTAGCTACTAACATGCTAGTATGAATATTAAACATCTCAGTGCTCATATCTTCAACAGTTTGCTTATATTGAAGGGGAGTCATATCAAGAGAAGTAAGAATAGGTACCTGACTTGAATCACCATCATCAGAAAATGCCATCAAGGCATAGTTTGAGTACTCTTGTTCTTCTTCTTCATCAGAGTCATCCCAGCATTTTCCCTCAGCAATAAAAGCTTTGCCCTGTTGTTTCTTGAGTAGAGCCTCATAATTAGCTTCAAGCTCTAAGTATGCTTTGTCCTTCTTGACTTGTTTAGGCTTTTTGCACTCAGTGGCAAAATGCCCAAGTTCATTGCAGTTATAGCACCTTATTTTGGTCCTATCCACACTTCCTGTCTTGTATCCACCTTTAGCAGCACCAGCAAACCCTTTTCCTTTATTGAAGGTGTTTGAGCCACTAGATCCACCAGTGTTTCCAGTATTGAACTTGGACCTGAATGGCTGCTTTCTTTTAAACCTTATGTTAGGATACCTCCTAGCCATATAAGCAAAAGATTTGTTTTCCATTTTGTCCAGTTCTTCCATGCTGTAAAACTCATCATCCTCAGGCAAATCATAGACAACTTGGGCCTCATCACCAGTGTCTTCAACTTCCAGTTCCTCAATCTTGACCTGACTGATTTTAAGAGAGTCCATTCTTTGACTTAGGTTGTCAGCAATAAGTGCACAGGAGGTATTAGCCACTAATCCTTGCTTTGCTTGAATAGATCTCTTTTGAAACAGCTCTAACTCATATGTCTTCAAAACACCATACAACACATCAAAACCAATCTTTGTTAGATCTCTTTCTTTAAGGGAAGAGATTCTTGGTTCCAAGTGATCTGGAAGAGTTAGTAGAAACTTCATATTGAGCTCTTCTGTTTCATAGTGTTTGTCATAGAGTTTGAGCTCATTTATCAGCTTGTTGAATCTCTCAAACACTTCTGTGATTCCCTCTTTTGGCTGAGCCATGAAGGCTTCATATTGTGAAACAAGAATCTGCTTCTTGTTCTTTCTTACTTCAGTAGTTCCTTCACAGAGCACTTCTATAAGATCCCACATCTTCTTGGCACTAGTACAATGAGCAACAGTGCCATACATGTTGAAGTCCATAGATTCACAAATGATAAGTTGAAGATGTCCATCCAGTGCTACTTTTTCCTTTTCAGGATCAGTGTATTTTGAGGGATCTTTGGGCACATGTTTTGCTGGTACAATCTCAGTGCCATTGGTTGTTTCACCAATCTCGATCATTGGAATGAAGGGACCATGCTTTAGAATATCTAAATACATGGGGTTAGAAGCTTTGATGAAAAGCAACATCTTCTTTTTCCATAAACTGTAGTGCTCCTTGTTAAAGGGAGGAATCTTGATACTGCTTAGTTTCTGTGAACTCATTCTTGATCTTTTCCTGTTTGTACGTTAACAGCCTACGCTCTGATACCAATTGTTAGAAATGAATACTACTAGAAACTAGACAGAGGGGGGGGGTGAATGGATAGTTTGATATATTTTTCGATTCTTGAAAACTAAGTAAAAGACTGTATATGATTATGATATGTAATATGCAGAAAGTAAATAACACACACAATCACTTTAATCTACTTTGTATAAGCAAATTAAATACTACAGCTTTCCAAGAAATTCACAATCGAATTTCTGGCTTCTAAACAAGAACAATTTGAACTTGCTTGCTTACAGAGAAAAGAGCTTAAGATAAAAACTATGTGTATCTCTCTTAGAGCTAACAATAGGATGTGCATGATATATATAAGCCCTATACAAACTAGTGCACACACCTATTTTTACACAGTTACCCCTTGCTGAAAGTCCAACTTGTCCTGCCATAAGACGTTAACTGTGTCAGGAAGGACCACCTGCTTTTCGGAGTCTTTCCCGTTTCTGTAGCTGCTTGTCTCTTATCTTTCTCTCCAAGTTTAGCTGTAGATTTGCCATCTGTTCTTTGGACCACCTTGCCAGAACAAATGCTTCAATATTTGTCTCTTTTGATTCTTGATTTTGTACCTTGATTTGTCTTGTTGTAAACGGCTAAGTGTTGATATCGTGAACTCCACTTCATTCCTGACTTCGCGATCTCACTTGTGAGGACTACGCGATATAGCCTTTGAAGACTTTGCGACATAGGTCATTTGATGACTATGCGACATAGGTCATTTGACGACTATGCGACATAAGTCATTTGACGACTATGCGACATGGGTCATTTGACGACTATGCGACATGGGTCATTTGATGACTATGCGACATAGGTCATTTGATGACTATGCGACATAGGTCATTTTGATGACTATGCGACATAAGGCTTCTGAGGACTTCACGATCTAGGCTTCTTTGACTTTGCTGACTTCAACACTTCACGACATGTGTCTTGAGGACTTCTCGACATAGACCAAACTGGACTATGCGATGTAGCACTTCACGACATAGATATTGGTGACTTCACGACATAGCTTTCTTCTGACTTTGCTATATAATGCCTTAGACAAATTTCTGCAACTTATTTCTTCATGGCCTTATTCATTTCTATCCTGCTGCATGAGCATTACTGAACTTCTACCAGGACAATTATTCAATGGCCTATATACAATCTAGATGCAAGAAACTTTACTAAGCTCATTATAGATCTGAGCATACATGATAAAGCTATTGTTCATGAGAACAAGACAAGTACATTTAGAGACCTATACTATATCCCAGTGATAGAAATCACTAGGTCATGTAGTGTGACATAGTCACATAGTGTAGGCTTGTTAATAGTGGTATTCAGACATGTCTTGAGCCTAACAAGGTTTTAAAATTTAATAATTAAAAGTATTTAAATACGTTTTAAAATAAATAAGTAAAGTGTTTCCTATGATATTTTTGAAAAAACAATGGATTTTAGTGAGAAAAATAGAAAAAGTAAATTGTAAAAGGCAATTTCCCGTGATATATTTAGAAAATGATGGACTTTGTTAAAAAATATATAATGTGTTTAAGCTGAAAAGATAATTGGTTATAAATAGGTATTTGATTATTTATATTTTAATATTTTTAGTAATTGCATTTGTTAAGAAAAATAAGTAGACATGTTAAAATAGGTAAACTTTTAAAAAATAATTATAATATTAAAATAGGTTTAAAAATAAATAACTAAAGGTTTGTCCATGATATTTTTAGAAAAGGAAGGGTTTTAGTAAAGAAAAATAGAAAAACAAACATGTTTTGGTTAAAAAATGTAATTGTCCGTGATATATTTGAAAAAGTAGGGGAATTTGTTAGAAAAAATAATGTATTTTAGGTGAAAAAAAATAATTGGTTATAAATAGGTAATATTATTATTTAATAATATATTTCTATAAATAAGTAAGGTTAATTAAGTAAAAACACGAAGTACATTTAATTAAGGGTAATTAAGTAAAATCACAACGTACCATATCGACCAACCAAACTTTTAATGTTTCGTCTATTATATAATATTAGCTTAAAACCCGTGCGATGCACGGATTGTTAATTATTATTTTATTATTATTATGTTAATATTTTATTAATTTTAATTGTGCAAAAATAAGTAGGCATGTTAAAATAGCTAAACACTTTTAATTAATTAAAAATATTAAAACAAATTTTAAAATAAATAAGGATGGGTTTGCCCGTTATATTTTTGGAAAATGAGTGATTTTAGTAAGAAAAAATAAAAAATGTAACATATATTTATTTTAAAAAGGTAAATGCCCGTGATATTTTTTGAAAATGAGGTTTTAAAATTTAATAATTAAAAGTATTTAAATACATTTTAAAATAAATAAGTAAAGAGTTTCCAGTGATATTTTTGGAAAAATAATGGATTTTAGTGAGTAAAATAGTCAAGTAAATTGTAAAAGGTAATTTCCCGTGATATATTTAGAAAATGATGGACTTTGTTAGAAAAAATATATAATGTGTTTTAGCTGAAAAGATAATTGGTTATAAATAGGTATTTGATTATTTATATTTTAATATTTTTAGTAATTGCATTTGTTAAGAAAAATAAGTAAACATGTTAAAATAGGTAAACTTTTAAAAAAATAATTATAATATTAAAATAGGTTTAAAATAAATAACTAAAGGTTTGTCCGTGATATTTTTGGAAAAGGAGGGGTTTTAGTAAAGAAAAATATAAAAACAAACATGTTTTAGATAATAAAAGGTAATTGCCCGTGATATATTTGAAAAAGTAGGGGAATTTGTTAGAAAAAATAATGTATTTTAGGTGAAAAAGGTAATTGGTTATAAATAGGTAATATTATTATTTAATAATATATTTCTATAAATAAGTAAGGTTAATTAAGTAAAAACACGAAGTATAGTTAATTAAGGGCAATTAAGTAAAATCACAACGTACCATACCGACCAACCAAACTTTTAATGTTTCGTCTATTATATAATAATATTGATAGTATTGATTGATAGTATAGATATGTATGAGTTATATCTGAGTTAAATACTAACCATATGACATATCTTTAATTATTGAAAGAAAGGGGATATATTGATAAAGTCACTTATTAATTTAGGACATTTTATACAAATTCCCTAAAATCAATGATTAGATATTTATAAATGAGATCTGACATTACTAATGGTCCAGAAAAAATAAACAATTTATATGTTATTTCACCCCACTGCATACACCTACAATGTATTACAATTTATCTATATCTTTATTTCATTAATTTTTCATAATTTTGCGATCAATAGTACAGTAGAACCTACATGCGTTCATTTCATACTAGCAAAACTTAGTTTCTTTTTTTTACTTAAAATTAATGATTAGTTATTTATGAATGAGATATGATATTATTTGAACTGCATTAATTTATTTTTACTTTTATGTGATGAACACTGTTTTTTTGAAAAGTACATGGTGCAGTACAATTTGTATATATAGTGCATGAAGTATAAATTTTTTAATTTTCAATGTGAACAAAAAAGTGCAGAACTTTATCACTCAAAACTATTTACATTTTTACACAATTTTTATCACTAAAAAATAAAGGACATATTATGAAATAGAATGCATAATGCATGACATATTGCATTGCAGAACATTTTTTATATGTTTTACGTAAAGTGCAAGACAAAAATATGTGTCGAGTCTAAGTATTTTTTTTTTAACATAGATGGCACTTTTAGCGTATTTAATTAAAATTGAACATAATATATTTCAAAATACAACAAAAAGTTGAATTTATATTTTGACCAAAGCAAAAATTTAGGACTAGACAAAATTTTATCATAAAAAATTAATAAAATTAAATAGTAAAGGTTGCACTAAAAAAACAATATCCAATTATTTTTCATATAATTTTAATTCTTACATTATTAAAATAAAATAATTTGATTAACAATAATTACAAAATTTATTTAAAAAATGATCATCTACAAAAGAAAATGCAACAAATATATTGATTTTATTGTAAAATTAACTCTTTTTGTGTATCTCATATAAATTTTAGTCATCCAATTTTAATTATTTGAAATGTAAAATAATTTGGTTTATGATTGTTATAAATTAAAAGAAATAATTTTACATAAACTAAATTAGGAAAAAAATTGTAATGTTATAAGAGCATCTCCGATGGGAGCAACCTCTTACCTAAAATTGAAATTAACATGTCATAATTACGAATTATAAATATTATATATAAAAAGATGCACTGCAATGGTCCATTCCTCTTAGCAAAAAATTTAGCTAACCTCCTTACGTTGGCTATATTTGTTGAACCTCTAGGAACCTGTAGCAATATTCCACATCATCTATTGCCTTATTAAAATAACATATTCTATTTTTAACGATCTGAAATAATAATAACATACTATTTTTAAAATATAACCAATTATTATAGCCAACTCCATTGGAGCACAATAGAGCATCTCCAATGGTGATATGTAAAATGGTTGGCTAAAATTTGATAAAATAGGAATAATGTAAAATTTTAGCTAAGAGGTGTGATTAGTACTCCAATGGTGTTGTGTATAATTATGATAATGTAAATTATACCTAAGGGTTTTGCTGGTTCGACAAATATAGCCAACCAAATATGATTATCTATATTTATTGCTAAGGGGTTACATGGTTGGAGTGTTAAATTTTTTACATATTCTCCAAATAGTGACACATAGATGCCATGTAGATTGATTTAGCTAAGGGGTTGGTACCATTGGAGATGCTCAGGTTTTGACAAATTTAAAATAATCAGTATTTTATCTTATTTTAGATAACCACTTTAACCAGTATCATTGGAGATGCTCTAAGAATCAAAAGGTAATTGACTTAAAATAGGATAAAATTAAGTTGCATAACCGTCATTCACATGTACAGATCATAACCGTCCCTCAATCAAATAACTGAATAAGAAAAATGCAAAATAAAAGGACCATCCGATCAAATATGAATAAAGGGTTATGATTATGATCTCCAAGTCTCCATTTATAAACGGTTCTCCATTGAACTTTTCTCTAATTGGGTCAGGTTCCACATAGAACCACTCTAATATTAAAACCTAAGAACTACTAATATATTATGTTGCAGTACGCTATACCTTTTTATTATATTTTAATTATTATTAATTGTTTTTTGGCATATATATTTTGTTGAAACATATTATAATGCTAAAATACAAGTTGATTTACGTGAAAAATAATTTAATTTTTAAAAATATTATGCATTTTAGAAAAAAATTATTGTGTACTGCATAAGTACGTCGTACTCTATAATTGGATCTATAATTGTATAATGTACTGCAGCAAAACTAAGATAATGTATACTACAGCAGAACGAATAAATCTCAGCCGTTGATTATACAAAATCTACGACATAGGTTAGTTCTAAGTTCTAATTAGAACCTTATATTAAATTAGAACTTAGAACTAACCTATGTCGTAGATTTTGTATAATCAACGGCTGAGATTTATTCGTTCTGCTGTAGTATACATTATCTTAGTTTTGCTGCAGTACATTATACAATTATAGATCCAATTATAGAGTACGACGTACTTATGCAGTACACAATAATTTTTTTCTAAAATGCATAATATTTTTAAAAATTAAATTATTTTTCACGTAAATCAACTTGTATTTTAGCATTATAATATGTTTCAACAAAATATATATGCCAAAAAACAATTAATAATAATTAAAATACAATAAAAAGGTATAGCGTACTGCAACATAATATATTAGTAGTTCTTAGGTTTTAATATTAGAGTGGTTCTATGTGGAACCTGACCCTAGTATATACTTACAAAAATAGTTATCGTAGTGTATATAGGACCAAGAAATATGTTGTGCCCATGAAAAGGATCGGAGGACCTGAAATGTGGCATACCCGGATTTTTTTTTTAATTTTCTCGGAAACCTATATCCACAATCCACTCATCTAATCCAATTGCCTACATCCGCCCCACCAGTTTTATTTTTACGTATTTGCATTTCGAAGGATTCCTTTTTTATCATTTAATATATATTTTTTGTAAATCAACATTGTTTGCTACTAAGAAATCAAGTTCAATATCTTCATGTCACCAGTGCAAATGGAAGTGTTGGGATTCTTTATGTATTTGTACATCCTTCGTACTCTAATCACTCCTTTCCATGTTATATGTTAAGGTCTATCCTATGTACAAATATAATTGCTGCTGCTTCTCAAACAGGGTACTAAAGCGGTACTGTATTGCAATGCAGCAAGATGTCTCCACCGTGTTTTCAACTAGCACAAGATATTAAAATTGATTAAAATTGATTTGTACGTGGGATTAAAAGAAATGCAGCTTGTTAAATAGCACAAGTGAGACAGAAGACAAGATATTACTACAACTCAACAGAAAAGAAGAAAAAGACACAGAACCTTTAACATTACATCTCTCAACTGTCTTCAATTCTTTCAACTGTAAAAGCATTCAAGTTCATCAGAGATTTAATTCTTGACATGTTCTTATCATTTAATTCATAAGAATCATTTCTCTTATACTGCTTTGACATTCTAGCGGATCATAATCCCTAGATATTATATCGAACTACTTTTTAGTATTCGATCCTTTTTATTACAAAAATAGATAAATTCATGTCGAATTTATTCTAGATTTGTTTTATCAAGAACCCTTGTAATCAGTGATCAAATTGTAACACTCCTCAAGTTTAATATAAGTTATATTTAACTTGAATATTGTTTCAGTTTTATTCCGCATTAGTTTGTTCTAAATTGTTAAATCTTTAAAAGGACAAATTCGATTAAACGGTATAGTTTGTATTCAACCCCCCTTCTACAAACTTATCAGGACCTAACAAGCTCGCTGTTAGTACCTGCACCTGCAATATCTTCCTCATCTCTTGACAGATCAACATTAGATTCTTGAAATGAAACATCGATAGACTCTTCAACAATACGTTTAGATATATTATAAACTCTATAAGAACGACTTGTTAAAGAATAACCCAAAAATATTGCTTCGTAAGATTTAGCATCGAATTTACCATCTCTATCAATAGTTTTGAGTACAAAGCACTTTGAGCCAAAAACCTTGAAATATCCAATGTTTGGCTTCTTATTCCTCAGTAATTCATATGGAGTTTTGTTGAGTATAGGCCTGATAAGCACCCTGTTAAGAACATGGCTAGCTTTGTTGACAGCTTCTACCCAGAAACTCCTTGGCAGCTTGCTTTCTTGCATCAAAGTCCTCGCTGTTTCTTGCAAAGATCTGTTCTTTCTTTCTACAACTCTGTTTTGCTCTGGTGTCCTTGGAGCAGAGAATTCATGTGAAATACCTCTTTCTTCACAATAATCAATGAAGTCTTTTGAGATGAATTCACCTCCTCTATCACTTCTCATACCTACAAGTCTTGTATTCAACTATTCTCAAGTAAAGTGATTAGCTTCTCAAATTCACTAAAAGCACAATCTTTAGTATGAAGAAACAATACACATGTATATCTAGAATAATCATCTACGATTACAAATGCATATTGTTTACCTCTAATACTTTTATATGCTTCCGGACCAAATAAATCCAAATGGAGAAGCTCTAAAGGTTTAGAAGTTGATACCATTTTCTTTGACTTATGTGGAGTCCTGATTTGTTTTCCTAATTGACAAGCTGAACAGGTTTCCGTCTTGACATACTTCAATTTGGGCAGTCCTCTGACTAGCTTCTTGGAAGACAGCTTGCTGAGTAAGTCCATATAAGCATGTCCTAGCGTTCTATGCCAAAGATCTGGATTTGTATCAATAGTAGCTAAACAGCAGCCTACTTCCTGCATCTCAAAGTCCAACATATATATTTCCTTCCCTTCTAGCAACTAGGGGGACTTTGTTAGTGCCAACGTTAATAGTACATTTCTCTTTATCAAAAACAACAGTATGTCCATCATCATATAACTGACTTATACTAAGCAAATTATACTTAAGACATTGAACATATTGAACTTTATCAATAGAAATGTTACTATTACCAATTGTTCCTTTGCCAAGTATGCTGAGTGTTTTGTTATCACCAATTGTAACACTTCCACCCTTTTTTATTTTGAGACTAAGGAACTGAGATTTGTCACCACACATATGTCTTGTACATCCATTATCCAATATCCATTGATTTGCATTGACTTTGACCACAAGACATACCTACAAAACAAGGAACAAACAACGCAACGTTTTGGTACCCAAATTTGTTTGGGTCCAGCATGGTTAGTTGATAAAACATAAAGAACATTCAATTCAGATTTCTTGATCCACATTTGGATCACTTTTGATGCTATTTCCTGTTCTCCTTGTTCTGTCAGCTTGCTGCCTATAAGTCGTCTGCCTGTTCCAGCTTGCTGATTTAGCATTCTGATTTGAGCAATGATTTGACAAATGACCTTTCTTCCCACATTTGAAACAAATTCTCCATGGCATAGCATAGTTATATGGAATACCATGTTTGCCTTCATATTGAAAAGCCTTATCCTTTGAAGTAGAAGCCATTCCAAGTCCTTCTTTATCAATTGGAACCCTTGTTTGTTTCATTATTGTCTTTAGTACTTCCTCTCCTTGAACAAATTTTCCCATGCCTTTCTCAAGTTTTGCAACTTCAGCTTCTAATTCCTTTATCTTCTCATCTTGTTGAGTAACTTCAATTGAGATGGATTCTCTGATTTTAAAAGTTTCAAGACATACATCTCTTGCTTCAATTTCTGCACGCAGCTCGCTGAGTTCCTTCATCAATGTATCATTTCTTTTGAGAAGTAATTTGTTGAACCCCTCAAGTTGGGTTAGCTTTCCCTTGAGATCAGAAATGAGATCTTCATGATTGTTTGATGGAGTCTTTTCAGCCAATTGCTCAGAAATCATCTTTCAAAGAGAAGCATTTTTCTTTTCAAGTTCATTGTTCTCATTCTTTAATTCCATGAACTCCACAATAGATATGTTATTATGTTCCTACATGGTTAGTGATTCTAATATAACATTTTCAGAAGATATATTAAACTGAAATGATTTTACCGCACTAGATTCAACATCTGAGTCTGAATGTGATACATCACTATCTACAAGGACTTCTTCGGTGTTTTCTCGAACCCTATCATCGTCAATCGCAATCAATGCAAAATTAATCATCTCTTCACTTGAGTCATCATTGGAATTAGATTCTTCATTACTCCATGTGATTTGAGCCTTTGCTTTCTTTTTATCTTTTGAGGCAGTTTGCTGGTTTGACTTGAAACATACATCCTCTGATTTTGATGTAGCTTGATAATGTATTTTTAATGTATCCCATATATCCTTTGCTGTGTTACATGACGAGACCTTGTCAAAATCTGAATCTGAAAAACCACATATTAGTGTGTGCTTTGCTCTTCCATCATAGCTTGATTTTATCAATTATGTCTCGGTAAGATCATCAACATCTTTTGGCTTGCCATTATTATCCAAAAAAGTGAATGGACCGTCCTTAACGACTCTCCACTCAAATGGATTTCTGCTCAAGAACACCTTCATCTTTAGTCTCCATAAATCATAATTTTCTGCCCCATTGAGAAGTGGTGGCGTGTTTAATGATTCTCCCTCTACATAAAAGTGTGTCATAGGATCTGTACTTTCCTGTTACAGAAATGTTAGTACACCAAAGCTCTGATACCAAATGTAAATGCAACCTAGAGAGGGGGTGAATAGGTGCTATGGTCAACTATATCCAATTTTAAAGTATTACCAAATATTCAACTGCTAACTAGTCAACTAGCTAAGATGAACAGAATGTAGTCTGTCAGCTAGCTAAGATAAACAATGCAATGCAGAATTGAAATAGCAGTAAGTAAAAACACCGAGAATTTTATCCAGGTTCGACCCCTAGTCTCTATGGTCTACGTCCTGGTCCCCTACCAAACCTGGTAAGAGAATATATTATTAATCACTATAAAAACTGATTACAAGATTAATAAATATATCTCCCTTCTTCCCTGTCACTGGTAGCAGCTAGCTGACACCCTTGTCCTCTGAATCAAATGATCTCTAAGTACTATACTACCCAAGTATAAACTTTTCTATCAAACTAATTCCCGAACCTTTGTGTCCTAGCTTGCACCTCAGCAACAAAACTTACAATCTGAACAATACAATCAATTAATAATGATACAACTCAAACTATGAACTCTTAATAAGAATATAAACGTATACGTAATAATAGAGCTCAAGTAAAAGGATTTAGAAAGAGATACTGAGTTGTTCTTGTGTGTTCTTGAAGATGTTCAATAGCAAAAGAAACAGCCACACAAGTATTTATAAAGAACAATTAACGTTCGAATTAACCAACCAAAAAACAACGGTCTTGAAACATTTTCTCACGTTTAGTTTGTTTGATAAATTCGTTCATCAACGTTCACATAACGTTAACATACTGATTTTTAGGAGAAAAGTCGTTTAGAACATAAAACATTAAGTATATAAACCAAAAACGAGTTTAGAGAGTTTGTATAAGATAAAACGTTTGAAAGAAACAAACTATAGGAAACTGTATTTGTACATCCTTCGTACTCTAATCACTCCATTCCATGTTATGTTAAGGTCTATCCTATGCACAAATATAATTAACAGGGTACTAAAGCGGTACTGCATTGCAATGCAGCAAGATGTCTCCACCGTGTTTTCAACTAGAAATTTTTTTTGCTTTATACATAAGCATGTGCTTAGCACGTGCTTTTACACTACTTTTTTAAAAAAAATGTGAAGCGTCTATAAACTTATATAACACTTTATCATTCTAACACTTATTTTTCTAGTTGGGTAAATTACTGTACTCATATAAACTAAGTAGATTACTAAGCCGCGCTTTGCAGCGGTTTTATAATAATTTCTTCAAATTTTTCTAAAATCTATTATTAAAAATATGTTTTTAAACAAAATTATATTTAAAACATGAAATTAAGGTTTCTTTTAAATTTTTCGTTTAGTGTTGTTCATTACCGAAATTTTGAATACTTATAGAAAAGGACAATTGTTTAATATATTTCATTATTTTAATATTATATCAAATATTAGTATATTAATCACTTTATTTTTCTAAAACTTTATATTGCGACTTCTATTTAAAAATACATAATACATAAATATTAAATTCTAGCATATAATATACTTCTCCTAATGAATCGCTCTCTCGTTAAACATGTTTCCTCCTCCTGACCCGCTTTCTCGTTGTTACCAAATTGAACATAAAACAAATTAATTAATTAATCAATTACATCATCTATTAATCAATTTTATTATATCATAAAATTTAATTCAAATCTTTTTCAAAATTCTAATTTTTATTGTTTAAAATATAGGTACTCGAGAAAAGAAATGAAAAGAAAATAAGGCTCCTCTGTTTTATTTTATTATATAGAAACTTGCATTATCCGTAAGTTTTATCTTCAACATAATTAGAAGGTAAAAATTTTAAAAAAAAATGATTTTTAATGTATATGTAAAACATATAGATAAATTAAACGTGGGTTTTTTTACAAAAATATTATGAGAACATAATTTCTAATAATTTTTTGGAGAATGTAAAGATGATAATATGATTTCAAGATAAATTTTAGAACTTCAAGAAAAGAGAATATTAAAATGGTAACTTTAAGTTCAAAAGAAAGTTTAAGAAAATATCAACATGGTAATTTGACTTAAAGATAAATTTTAGGACAATATTAAGATAGTGATTTAACTTAAGAATAAAGTTTAGGGGAATATAAGATAATTAATATTTTCATTACTAAAGATTTAAAAGTCAATTTAAATATTTTCTACTCAAATCGTCTCACACCTCACAAATCTTCTTCTTTATTATTTTCCTCGATTAAAAGATATTAAATAAAAATTAGTAAATAAATTGGACTCATGGAGTAAGATTAGGAGAATATTAATCTAGTATACTTAGTTTCCTCCATTTGAAGATTTTTTTTTTTTTTTTACAGTCAAGCAAACCATTTTTAACATAACATATTTAATTTACTTCCTTGAAAGATAGTATTAAAAAAAAAAGATAATTATCAAAGTCATCACTCATCGGGTTCAAATGTATCAAATTAGTCACTCATTTAAAAAATGACTCAATTAGGAAACTATTTTGAAAACTATATTTATAAAAGTATAGATCATTTGAGAGGCGTCAAATCACCGTTCTCGTCTTCTCCGTTATATAAATATAAGTATATTGATTGGATCAATAGAGAGCGTTTATGAGAATATTAACATATTATATTTAGTTTCCTCCGTTAGAAAATAATAAAAAGGAAATTGAGAATTTATCTAATATTATAAAGGCAAGAATATTAAAATTATATATTTATTTTTCTCCATTAGTAAAAATTTAAAAGGCAATTAAGATATTTTCTAATAAAATAATTTATGAGACTATTAAAATTGTAAATTTAGTTTCATCCATTAGTAAAGATTTTCAAGACAAGAATATTATAATTGTATATTTAGTTTCCTTCATTAATAAAGATCTTGAAGGCAAAAATATTATAATTGTATATTTAGTTTTCTCCATTAGTAAATTTTTTAAGTCAATTAAGATATTTCGAATCTTTAACATTAATTATTCAAAAATTTGAGAAAATTAGAAAAATAGATCGAAGCGATTTGAGAGACGCCACAGCCCCCGACTTCTCATTTGTATAAGTATATTGATTAAAATAAAATAAATTTTAAGATGTCTTTCAAAATGAACCTATATTCTAAATTTGGAGTATCTCAATTCTCAAGTGTCGTGAAGTGCTTCTCCAACAACTATTATTTTTTTTGAATTCTACTTTAAATGGCCAGAACACCTTGTAACTCGTATGCTGAAAATTCCCAGTCCCCCTTTTATCAGGTCCATCAGGATCAGGGGAAGAGAATTCCCGATGACAGACGATATTTGAATTTCTACATTTTAACTATTGTTTGGTCAAACTTTCTGGGATGTGCCTGCTATTAAAAATCCAGAGCATTTACGGCAACCTTGTGGTAACATACTAACTGGCAAAACACAGCCATAATGAAGGCGACACTTTTATGCGGATGCATCAACATAATGTGCATATTTGTGAACTTAAGAGAGCCAAACAATGATTTAGTTTCCAACACAATCCTCACCGACTAACAACAAAATAAGATAGTTTGACTGTCAAGATACAAATCCTTACTAAAGTACAGCATTAGTCACACAGCAACTACTGTTTTCACTTGTCAAGATAAAAACACAGAACAATCTCTAAATCGCACTACCACAAAATAATAATAATCCCTTCTCATCCCAAGTTACGGCTATTTAGGGCAGGGCCTCCTAGTGTAATCACATGTAGTCAAGGCTCTCTTAGTGTTTATCACATGTAGTCACGACTCTTTGTCACTCATGTTTCCATCAGATACAGAAAAATCTGTGTCTTCATCTTCGTCTTCATCATCGTCTTCATCATATATTGGAAAAGGTAACTGTTCACATGGTGCCGAAAAATTTGAGTCTTCATCATATAACGCATAATGATTTGAGTCTTCGTCAGCATCCCAAATGACTGTTACTTGGATCTCTGCATTCTCTTCCGAAGGACCACCTTTTGCAGTTTTCCCATTTAGTAAAGCCTCGAAGCACAGAGAGCATGCTGACCATCATAATGCAAGGAAATGTCCACATTGAGCATAGAACCCAACGGCACACCGACACTGGATTTAGACAAAGGAATAATGCCATCATTTCCTACTTTTGTACCCGTGTCATGCTTCTTCAAGAAGAGCATACTTCTAGCCATGGGTATGTCCAATTTGCTATTGCTTGCACAAACAAGTCCATAAACAGTTGTGGCAGCAGAGTAGTGTTTTAACTTAACTTCCAGACTGGCTACCGTGGCATTACCAAACAGCCCCATCATAATACTAATCAGTTCAGTGCCATCTCTTGATGCTATTCTTCTTTCCAAAGAACGAACATCAGACGGATAAGGATCCCACTGTAACCATATACAGTCCTTGAAAGCAACACCACGACGAAATAGATCAAACTTAATTTTAACTTCACTAAAAGAAATAGTTGGTCCTTTGACTGTAAGATTTAGGTCCTGCATACATTCAATTGATTCCATAGTCGGATCAACATCTTCTACCTTGTATAGGTACTGGAAACGGTCATCAGTTTTGATTTTGATCCAACCAATCTGCTTGTTAGGCATTACTTGTTCCTCCCCCATGTATACTATCCTAAACACCTCCATGAGGGAGAGCCCCTCCCATCCCTCGGGTTCCTTTGGTTCCTTGGGACATAAATGTTTGTCAGCAAGAGCAATGTCTATAAATCAATCTTAAAATAGTGGATAACAAAAAGAAAATGTGGTATATTATGTTCCACTTAAAAACATGTTTGCCCGCAAAACAGCATTAACCAATATCCAATATTGTGTTAGTCGGTAGTTTTTAATTTATAGGTCCATTATTTGCAAGTTTCAGACAACTGAAGATAATAAAAATACATAGAATAGCTGCTAGATCTATATATCCATGTATCTACTGAATCCTGAAAACTAGACAAATAGGACCGGAGATAGATCGATCCAGCAACAAACTTGAATTAAAACAAGGAATCAGAAAGGCTAAGAGTAACAAACAAATAAACAAAACCCTATATATTTACACAAATTCAAATTAAAAATGGTCGAGATATTCATTACTAACAAATAATTCAATTAAAGAGGAGAAAAACCAAACCCATACTAAGAGAGACATGATTCCCAGAACAAGTTTCACTGCCCACTTCCTAGCGAGTTGTTAGAGAAACGCACAATTTTGCCCAACTTAAAACTACATTGTGAGTGTTACTAAATGCAGTAATAATGACCGATTAGTTTTTGGGAAAATAAATTATTTCATCCTTATTTGATTTAGTTCCTTGCACTATACGAAAAAATATTACGGTATTTAAACTTTCAAATTTTTTGATTCTCGTTCTTCCGTCCAAAAACACTGACGTGGCAATTATGAGAAAATCAAAAATTCTTGGAATGGAGTGAAATTTTATTTTATTTTATTTAGTATTAGTTCTTTAATAGCATATTTATTTATGTTAAATATAGTAAATTTTATTAAATACATTAAATGGTAATTAAATATTTAAATCATTTATTAGAGATACATGCATATCTAACTTATTTAATATTATTAGAAAATGGTATTATAATAATATTTAAGAGTATATAATAATTCTCTAAATTTCAATTTTCAATTTTCAATTCTATCTTTTATCTTTTAGAGGAACATCTCTATATTTTAGAGGAACATCACACCCGTGTATAGAAACTACGAAATTTGTACCAAAATCTATTAATATCTAGAACAAGGCTATTATCCGCCGTAACGACATGTAAGCAATAAATAGTGTTAATAGAGTATAATACAAAATAATAATTCAAAAATGAAATAATACACACAATTAATTAAAATAAAACAATATCGATTTCTAAAAATATTCTTATGTTTCTTTCCACTAATAACCAATCTCGAATAACTTGTACGAAAATAATTCTATATTTCCTAAATAAAATAAATATCTAACTAAAAATTACTTTAATATTTAATAAATAAATTGATAATAAAATTACGGGTTAGAAATTGGCAACAAAAATAAAAAGGTAAAAAAATATTGGATGTATAAGAAGCAACATATTTTTTATGGGATGAATTATAAAAGCAAGATCTTGATTAATTTTTTTAATAAATGCATGTTTAAATATATTATCCGGGATAAATCTTACACAATCTTGGACAATCTTACGCAATCTTGTACTAAATATAAACTAGGGACATTGTAGTAATTATTGGCTATTATTAGTTACTACATAAAGTAAAAGTTTACTGCATTTAGATACTATGTTTTTTGACAATTTGACTTTTGACACATGTTTAGGTGCTTTATATTACTACGAAACGTTATATTTTCTCCCGTTTAGTTTTATTATGAATACTAGTTTATAACCTGTGCAACGCACAGTTATTTTTTTTCATATCTATAATTATAATAATTTGTAGCTTTTTTTAATAATTTTATGTTATTAGTTTTTACACTTTTTTGTTAGGTTTTATAGGCTCAATATGTTATTTATATTGTATCTTGAGTTCTAAAATTTAGATTGAACGATTTTACAGTCCAAACAAAACTCACAAAATAATCTTTAATTAGTTATCGTTTAATAATTTTTTCCCAATTAAAACTACCCAAAAACTAAAGAAAAGAAAGAATAAAAATGACGAATTTTTACATTAGTTCTATTTAACTTAGGAATAGAATAAAAATAAGAAAACCTACTAAAATATTTTAGAATTAAAGTATAGAACAACAATCAAATAAAACTACTCAACTCAGAATCAAAGTTATAAAGTTACGAATTTTTACATCGAAAATTCTAGTCAACTTAAAAAACCAACTCATATTTGATTTATATTATAATAATTAATTATTTTAATATTAGATATAACGGTTCTCATACATCTCTTTTAAGATCAACGATTCATATTGATTTGACGGGATCAAATTTTTGAA
Organism: Heracleum sosnowskyi; assembly: GCA_030848705.1. NCBI lineage: Eukaryota > Viridiplantae > Streptophyta > Magnoliopsida > Apiales > Apiaceae > Heracleum > Heracleum sosnowskyi. The sequence goes on along the minus strand of CM061243.1, from coordinate 47,927,700 downwards.
TATGATCCCTCTTTTGACTTTAGAAAACAAATTCAAATTTAAATTCAGATTAAAATCCAAAATTTCATGTTCAGTAAAATTCATGTTTAGGTGCTTTATATTACTAGGAAATGTTATATTTTCTCCCGTTTAGTTTTATTATGAATACTAGTTTATAATATGTGCAACGCACAATTATTTTTTTCATATCTATAATTATAATAATTTGTAGCTTTTTTTAATAATTTTATGTTATTAGTTTTTACACTTTTTAACTAGGTTTTATAGGCTAAATATGTTATTTATGTTGTATCTTGAGTTCTAAAATTTAGATTGAACGATTTTACTGTCCAAACAAAACTCACAAAATAATCTTTAATTTAGTTATCATTTAATAATTTTTTCCCAATTAAAACTACCAGGTTGCTTCCACTTTCTTCAGTAAAAACTGCGAGTGGAAAATCCCTTAAGGGAGCCAGAGATGTTCCCTCTGGGAGGGGAGAAAATGATTCTATTTGAGTTGGCCACTACGCCATATGTTGGCAATAGCTACGCTTTTTTCAGAGTAAAAAGCAAAAGTGTAACTATATATGCCTTAAAACGAATCTACGCCTACACTTTTTTTCTATGTTAGCATTTCTATAAATTAGTGTTACGGTAGATGTGATTCAGTATCTATGCTAACACCAAAGTTGGTGTAGCCGTTGGTCTTTAATAAAAGTGTAACCGTTGGTCTTTAAAAATCAAAAAAAAAATAGGCGGCTCTAAATATTTGTCTAAAATGAAACAATAAAAAACAGGCGGCCAAATATTTCATTTAAGCGGGTTAATTTTCAGACATTCCCTCTATGTCAATTATTTTCAGACGGCTCTCTCACTCACCAAACACAATTACACAAATCTCTCTCTACAGCTCACTCAAATCTCTCTCAACCAAATTTCAATTACACAATTAGGGCTTGTAGATTAAGGTTTCTTCAGAGGTTCTCTCTCTACAGGTTCTCTGCAATTAGGGCTTGTAGATTAGCGGCTCAATTAGGGCTTTATTTCGGGTTATATAGGGTTCGATTCAGGTTCAATTCAAGTTCAATTCAGCTTCTTGTTCGATTCAGGTATTCATCTTGTTCTTCTTATTTGTGTATAACATGTTTATTTGGGTTCAATTCGGGTTCAATTGGGGTTTGTAAATTAGGGGTTCCTTTCGGGTTGAATTGGGGCTTGTAGATTACGAATGTTTGTTTGTGTATAACATGCTTATAAACATGGTAATAATTGTTTCGATTGTTTTTTTTTTGTATTTTTTTTGTTTCGATTTTAGTTACGGTTTTGGAAGATGTTTTGGAGCTTAACAACTTGATTATGGTTGGTTTAACAGCTTGAGCTCAATTTACGTTAGTTTTGATTAACAGCTTGAGCTCAATTTATTTGTATGTGGCCGTTGTTGGTTGGTTTAACTGTGGTTCTGAAGGCTTAATTAGCTTACTAATATTTGTTTTAAATACTAGAGTATTTGTTTAAAAATGAGACTATCTACAAGTTGTTAATATTTTAGTTACTAAAACTAGATATTGTCTTGGCCGGTTCTTGAATATGTAAAACCTGAACACATAGTTAGATTAAGTAGACTTTGTGGATCTTTTATCCTCAGTGTTTTCTTTTCCTGTTTATTGGGTTTAAGCATGCTGATTTTTCTTTTCCAAGACTGAACTTGGATAGTTCTGTTGCATGACGTAGAGTGTTTTGTATGCTCTGTAAAAAGTATCTATTTAGGAATTATTGTAACTTTAATAAAGATGTAGCAATGAGACTATCTACTAACTGTAGGTATTTTTATTTAGTTACTAAAACTGAATAACCTAAACACATAGTTAGATTAAGTAGAATTTGCGGCTAATCGTAGTTGTTGTTTTTTACTGTAGTCATGAGTGATAAAGGTTATACTTGGTTAAATCTTCCCAAGTATACCAAAGATTACACCGAGGGAGTCGATTTGTTTGTGAAAATTGCGATAGCCAAATTTGCCGACGGAAACGAAATACAGTGTCCTTGTGATAAGTGTGAGAATCGTTTTTGGCAGAGTCCCGGCACGGTTCGTGACCACCTCATTTGCCACGGACCTTGTGTAACCTTTGTAGAATGGATTTATCATGTTACGTCATTAAAAGACAGTAATATCATGGATCCTGAACTAGACACTGAACTAGATACGGGATTTCAAGATAATTTTGACGAGATGTTGAACGTTATGTATGGCAAGGTGGGACCAAATGAAGATGCAAGGAGATTTTATCAGCTCGTCGAGGAAGGAAAACAACCCCTCTATCCTGGTTGTAAGAAATTTTCCCGTTTAAGTTTTTTAGTTAGGCTTTACCATTGGAAGTGCATTCATGGTGTAACCGAGTCTGCGTTCGGTGAGATATTACAGCTGATTAAAGAGGTTGTTCCCGATATTAATGTGCATGCCTCTTTCAATTCCGCCAAAAAGATCATCAAGAATTTAGGTCTTGACTATAAGAAAATACATGCATGTCCAAATGACTGCATGTTGTATTGGCGTGAGAATGAAAAGGCAGTTTCTTGCAAAACTTGTAGTGCTTCAAGGTGGAAAAGCGTGGCACAAGAATCGGACAATGGCAATAATAGAATTCCTGCCAAAGTGATGAGGTATTTTCCGTTGACGCCAAGGCTCCAACGCATGTATATGTGTAAAGATTTTGCCAAACAAATGTTGTGGCATGCAGTGGAAAGAACAAAAGATGGGAAGTTACGGCATCCGGATGATGGTGAAGCCTGGAAGACGATGGATGCCATGTATCCGCAATTTTCGTCGGATTATCGCAATGTGAGATTGGGGTTAGCTTCTGACGGGTTCAATCCATTTCGCACAATGAGTACCACACACAGCACATGGCCAATTGTAGTCGTAAACTACAATCTACCTCCTTGGCTAAACATGAAACCAGAAAACCTGATCCTTTCAACCCTTATACCTGGTCCAAATGATCCGGGAAATAATATTGATGTCTACATGCAACCGCTGATCGAGGAGCTGAAAGGGCTGTGGAATGCGGGAGCAGAAACGTATGATGATTACACTGATCAAACCTTCATGTTACGTGCAAGTGTCCTATGGACCATTAGTGACTTCCCTGGCTATGCAATGTTGTCGGGGTGGAGCACAAAAGGGAAACTTGCGTGTCCAATATGTCATTATGAGACATCATCAATGTATTTGAAGCATAGCAAGAAAGTTTGCTACATGAACCATCGGAAATTCTTAGACCCCAACCACAAATGGCGATCTGATAAAAGAAGATTTGATGGTAATATTGAGGCTGGAACAAGTGCCCCAACGTTAACTGGAAGGCAAATTGAAATACTGTTGAATGGTTACGAGAATGATTTTGGTGGCATGGGGAAAAAATGAAAAGTAAGTTGTGATGTCAACCCTTGGAATAAGAAGTCAATATTGTTTGATCTGCCATATTGGAGGGACAACTTAACTCGAAATAACCTTGATGTTATGCACATAGAAAAGAACATATGTGATAGTATTTTGGGCACTTTGTTGAATATTGGTGGTAAGACGAAAGACCATCTAAATGCTCGGTATGATTTGCAAGAATTGGGCATTAGGAAGGCCCTTCATCCCATCCCCTCTGCTGATGGAAAGCACGTCGAAATTAGGGCAGCAAACTTTGACATGACGAACAAAGAAAAAGATATATTTTGTTCGGTGCTCAAAAATGCTAAGTTCCCATACGGTTTTTCTTCTAACATTAGTAAATGCGTTCAAGATAGGAAAGTTGTTGGATATAAGAGTCATGATGCACATGTAATAATGCAATACTTGTTACAATTTGCTGTCAAAACAACCTTAAAGCCCGAGGTTGCAGTTCCTTTAATCAGACTTGGTGAATTTTTAAGAGGTATATGTGGCCGAGTTATTGAGATGCATGAAATAAAGAAGCTACAGAAGGAGATTATCGAAATACTCTGTCAACTTGAGACGATATTTCCAAATTGCTTCTTTGACATAATGGTTCACCTTCCCGTACATTTGTGCAAGGAAATTGAATACGGTGGACCTGTCCACCAAAGATGGATGTATTCAATCGAGCGGTACCTTGGTGTATGAAAGAAATATGTCCGCAATAAGAGTAGACCAGAAGGGTCCATTGCAGAAGGGTATCTTGCTGATGAATGTTTGACATTTTGTGCAAGATTCCTAAATGACGGCGAAGATAAGTCGTTAAATGAGTCTGCAACTCCAAATGTAGAAACTGGTGGGTATTCTATTGGTTCGGGAAAAAACAGAAACGGGAAAGATATTCACTTGTCTGAAGAAATGTGGATCGCAGCTCATCGATATATTTTATTTAACTACAATGATGAGGCAGTGGTAGAGCTAATTGAGTAAGTCTTTAAACCTTAATAATGTCCGGAACATTTATTTAATAAGTAAATAAAATAATTTATCTAAGTCAGTACATTGATATACTCTACTTGTGTATAATTTCAGGAAACATCGTGCATTATTGGACAATAACGTGAAGTCCAAACGGTATAAAAAGGAAAAAACACATACCGATGAAATATGTGAGTGGTTCAGGAGTGAAATTAGGCAACAAATGGGGGCTTCAAGGGAACTACTTTCCTTAGCAAAAGGTCCACGACGAGCGGCTAAGGGGTTTAGTGGGTATGTAGTGAATGGATTTAGGTTTCATACAAATAAAAGAGATCGTAAGTGTACAACGCAGAATAGTGGTGTGTTTTTGACAGCCTTAACAACTAGTTTTGCAAGTTCAAAGGACTATAATCCATTAGTTGGGAATGTTGGTTACTATGGATCAATTGAAGAAATATTAGAAGTTGACTACTGGGGAGCTTTTAGTGTTGTTCTATTTAGGCGTACCTGGTACAAAGATGAAAAGGATTCTTTTGGTTTTACTCGAGTTAATTTCAATAGAGTTTGTCAAAAAGACGATCCTTTTGTCATGGCAACGCAAGTGCAGCAAGTGTTCTACATTGAAGATCCCGTTGAGAAACAAATGAAATTTCCTATTAAGAGGCTATCAACGGAGTTCCATGAAACTCAAGACTGGGATAATGCAGTTGAAGATGATATAAACGGGCAATTTTCAAATGACGCAATATTTCGTTCTGTAATAGAAGAACATGATCGTGTAGTTAGTTGTTTCAGAGAAGATATCCCTGCAATAGAAATTCCTATTCCATCGCCTGAGAGACCTGAATCAGACTTGGTAAATTAAATTAATTGTATAAATTAGATTAGGAGTGTAAAATAGATTAGACCTGAAGTTAGACTTTTTAATACATGATTATGTGAAATTTAGACTTGTTTATACGTGAATTTTTTAATTAGTTATGTCTACCATCTTATTTGTCTTGTAATCAAACTTGGTAAATTAATTGTATAAATTATATTAAGTTAGCAAAAATCATTACCTGTGAAAATTGTACTTAAATTTTAAATTAAGTTAATTGTAATGTGACTGACCAGTATTGGATTTTGTTACAGGATGGATGAGACTGTGATTGTTCGATTGCACCACAAGGGACGCTTCACAAAGAATAAGTATATTGGTGGCTCACATGATACATTTGAGGAAGACCCTGACAGGTTTTCCTACTCAGTACTGATGGAATTTGTTAAAGAAATGAAATACAAGGAGATTGGAGGCATATTTGTTAATAATGATGGCTGGAAACTAGTGTCAGATGATCAAACTCTTCGTCAATTTACTCAAGAGAAAACTGAGCTTGACTTTTACATTGAGTGCACTGTCAACAAAGCTATACCAGCAGTGAAACAAGTGCAACCGCATGTGGTTGTAAGGCCAAGATCAAGCCCTGTTATAACTAAAGAAAAGATGGCTGAGAAGCGGACTTTTGTGACACTACAGAATATCAATGCTAAGAAAAAACGAAAGCTGAAGGATAGGAATGACGATAAGGAAAGGAGAATTAGCACAAGGAAAAAACTACAGTTCAATGATGATGTTAGTACTCATGAGGAGGAATTAATAGGTCTGGCGGATTATATAAAAAGGTTTGAGTCACCTGATACAAAGGCAGAGAAAGCCGGTGAGGGTTTGCCTGATCCCAAGGCAAAGATAGTTGGTGCGGGATTGCCTGATATAAAGGCAAAGAAATCCAGTGAGGAATTGCGTGATACAAAGACAAAAGAAGCTGGTGCGGGATTGCCTGATCCAAAGGCAAAGACAGTTGGTGAGGAATTGGGAAAATGTGTTGAAGGGCAAGGATGTAATGACTATGAGATGAAAAGGAATGATAATGTAGCGAAAAATAAAGCAAAACTTAAAGAACTTGGATTGGTCCCAAGTAAGTCTGCTAAGAGTTGTCAAAAGGACAAAGGTAAATGCAAGGAAACAAATGAAGATGCAAGTGAAAGTGAGTATGTCCCGGATAATAATGATGTTGAAGCTGAACAACAAAGTGATCGTGAGGATGATAATGTCACTTCAAAGGTATGTTTTTATTTAATTTATGCATTAACTTAATTTTACTTAATTTATAGTACTGCTGGTAATTGGTAAATACTAAAATTTGTAGAGAACAAAAAAGGTCAAGAGACAAAGAGTTGAGATCGGTGCTGGTCCAAGAACTCGTTTGCAAGCTACTAAACTGCCAGGTTCATCTGAAAAGAAGGAAGCAACTGCGGGCGCAACTTCACTTCCTGTGGAGGTATTTACAATAGTTCTTCTTGTTACCAAATTACGGAAGTTGAGGTTTGTGAAGTTTTTTTTATATTTTATGTTAGATATAATTGCTGACGTTTGTTCATCAGTGTTTAAGTCCCAGGTACATATCAGAGTTTACATAGAAGCCAGTCAGAGTTTCATAAAGTCTGACTGGGTGAAGAGTTTACATGGAAGCCGGTCAGAGTTTGTTAAAGTCTGACAGGGTGATAGTTGACTTAGCTGTCGGTGCAAAGATAAAGATTCTAGAAGCAATATATTCTGAAGATGGAAAGAAGCAGAATATATTGATACAGCTAAGGAGACTGGACAGAAGACTGAAGCAATCCTTAATTGATAATAATTGTATAGCTAATTTATAGGAGTATCAATTAGATAAGGATTGTATGTAGCTGTGTACTATATAAACACAGATAGGTTATCCCTAGAAGGGACGCGAACATTGAATATATTATTCTTGTAACCTAGTAGCTCTTTGTGATTCATTAACATCACTAAGAGAGAATTATTTAATATAATTCAGTTTGTTGATTTACAAACTTGTGTTCTTAATTGTTATTCTCATACATACTTGATTATATATTGTGTATTCGGCCTAACAATTGGTATCAGAGCCAAGGCTGTTTAATATATACAGTTTTACGATTCAAACACAGTATTAATCATGTCTGAAGAAAATCAAACTGCTCCTAAGGCTGAACAGGTTAAGCCCAATTCTGTGAGTCGATATGAAACAATCAGGGTTCCAATTCTCAGGCCAGTAGTGTATCCGATTTGGAAGGTGAAGATGACCATGTTTCTGGAGGCTACAGATCCAGAATATCTTGACAGAATCAATGATGGTCCTCATATGCCGACTAAATTGTCCCCTGTTGTTGATGGTCAAGAACAAAAGACTGTTCCAAAGGAAAAGAAAGATATGACTCCTGAGGACATCTCATCAATTGCAAAAGATGCAAAGGTTAGACATCTTCTCCACAGTGCTTTAGATAATGTTATGTCTAACAGAGTAATTGGCTGCAAAACTGCCAAAGAGATATGGGATGCTTTAGAAGTCAGATGCCAGGGAACAGGTGCTATTAAGAAGAACAGAAAGACAATACTCACACAGGAGTATGAGCACTTTGATTCAAGACCTAATGAAACCTTGACTGAGACTTATGACAGATTTTGCAAACTATTGAATGATCTGTCTCTGGTTGATAAAGAATATGAGCTTGAAGAGTCTAATCTCAAGTTTCTGTTATCTCTACCTGAAAAGTGGGATTTAAAGACAACCACAATAAGAGATAATTATGAGCTTGCTGATACAGATCTTGATGAAATCTATGGGTTATTGAAAACTCATGAACTGGAGATAGAACAAAGGAATAGAAGATTGAGTAAAAAGACAAAATCTGTTGCTCTCAAAGTCAAGGAGAAGCCCATTAAGAAGGAATCATCAAGGAAGAAAGCCAAGGGAAAGGCTTTAGTTATTAAATCTGAAAGTGAGTCATCAAACTCTGATGATGACTCAAACTCTGATGAAGCTTCTGACTCTGATGATGATGAAGAACAGATGATGCAAATGGCTGCATTGATGGTGAAGACCTTCAAGAAGATGGGATTCAAGAACTTCAAGAAGGGAAAGAGATTCTCAAGGAAAGATTCAAATTCTGAAAGGAAAGGTTTTAGAAAGTCTGATGGAAGGGAGACCAAGTCTGGCAAGAAGGATAAATCTGAAATCCAGTGCTACAAGTGTAAGGAGATGGGTCACTATGCTCCAGAGTGCAAGAAAGGCAAAACTGAGAAAGCACTCATCTCTAAAGGCAAAGACTGGGCAGATACTTCAGACTCTGATGATGGAGTAAATTATGCTCTTATGGCAACTGTCAGAGATGAGACTGAATCGTCTGAAAATAAGGTACCCCTAACTACTTATGCTTATGATACTGATAATATATCTGAGTTAAGAGTATATCTGAAAAGCGTACATGTTAGTTATAGGGATCAGACTTTAGAGAATGAGAGAATTAAATCTGAGAATCTTAGTCTAAAAGATAGAAACAAGTTTCTTGAAGGAGAACTTGAAAATATGAAGCAGATTCAAAAAGAAAGAGATGATGCTGTTTATGTAGAACAGGAGTTGCTGAAAAGATATAAGCAATTAGAATCTGATCTAGAAAAAGAAAGAAAAATAATCAAAACTTGGACAGATTCTGGAAGAGACACTCATCAAGTGTTTCAGACTGATTCTGTAGGTTTAGGTTATTGTGAAAATGATGAACTTAGGTTTAAAGACAAGGTTAAGGTAAAACCACAACTTAAACCTGTGAAATTTGTTCCAGAAGCCAATAAGTTAAAATCTGTTGTAATAAGGGAAGCTGATATGGAATCAGATGAAGCCTGTGAAAAACAGGAAAATATTATAACAGAAAATCTTATGGAAGTAGAAGCTGTTAGAAAACCAGTAAAAACTTGTGAAAAACAGGTTAATGTTGGCTTGATGACAGGAAAACAGTTCAATCATAAGTTGAAAGAGGTAAAATCTGCCATGAAACCAAAAGGGTCCAAGAAGAATAGGAATGGAAAGATAGGCATAAATAATAGAAATAATCATTTGCCTACTGGTGCTGCTCCAAGGAAAACATGTTATAATTGTGGTAGTTCTAATCATCTTGCTAATTACTGCACAAAGAATAAAAATATCAATTCTTTATCTTCTACTTCAGGAGTAAAGAATGATTATGTTAGGGTTAGACCACAGACTTTATGCACACACTGTGGGAGCACTTGGCATTCCATTTATACTTGCAAGAGTTATCATGCTATTTATCACAACTATTATGAGCTAAAACCCAATCTGAAGTGGGTTAGAGCAAACTCTGCAAGTGTAAAGTCTGACAATGTTAGTTTAAACTCTGTTGATAGTAATTCCGCTGCAAAAACTAACACTGTTAAGAAAGACAAAGGATCCAAGCAAGTCTGGGTCCTTAAAACTAACACTTAGTATTTGTTTGTGATTGCAGGGTATAATAGAGAGCACACTTATCTTGGACAGTGGATGCTCAGGACATATGACTGGAAATAAAGCCCTGCTATCAGACTTTAAGGAGAAGGCTGGCCCAAAGGTTTCCTATGGAGATGGCAACATAGGACACACTCTGGGATATGGCAATATCAATCTTGGAAGTGTCATCATTACAAATGTAGCTCTAGTCTCAGGACTCAAGCATAATCTGCTATCTGTGAGTCAAATCTGTGACAGAGGAAACCATGTAGATTTTCACACTGAATACTGTGAAGTTATCAGTAAATCTACTGGAAAAGTTGTTCTAGTTGGACATAGGCGCAACAACATTTATGAAGCAAGTTTGGTAACAAACTCTGATGGAAAAACAGTGTGTCTGACTGCCAGAATGTCAAATGAAGAGAGTTGGAATTGGCATAAGAAGCTCTCTCATCTCAATTTGAACAACAGAAATGAGCTAATAAGAAAGGATCTTGTAAGGGGACTTCCAAAATCAATACTCAGTCTAGATGGCTTATGTGATTCTTGTCAAAAAGCCAAGCAAAGGAAGTCATCTTTCAAGAGCAAATCTGAATCTTCAGTAGTGGAACCTTATCATCTTCTACATGTTGATCTCTTTGGACCAGTGAATGTGATGTCCATGGGCAGAAAGAAATATGCTCTAGTAATTGTTGATGAATATACTAGATATACATGGGTGTATTTCTTGTCAAAGAAGGATGAAACTGCTCAAACTCTGATGGATCATGTAAATCTACTGGACAAAGGATCACAGCACAAAGTCAAAATTATAAGGAGTGATAATGGAACTGAATTCAGAAACTCAATTCTGGAAGCTTTCTGCAAGGAAAGAGGAGTGAAACAAGAGTTTTCAGCACCTGGAACTCCACAGCAAAATGGTGTAGTTGAAAGGAAGAACAGAACTTTAATTGAAGCAGCCAGAACTATGCTTGATGAAGCAAAATTACCAACATACTTCTGGGCAGAAGCTGTTCAAACTGCTTGTTTTACTCAAAATGCAACATTGATCAACAAGCATGGGAAAACACCATATGAGATGGTGAAAAATAAGAAGCCAAATTTGAAATATTTTCATATATTTGGATGCAAATGCTTTGTGTTGAAGACTCATCCTGAACAGTTGACCAAGTTCGAGTTAAAAGCTGATGAAGGAATCTTTGTTGGCTATCCAATGTCAACAAAAGCATTCAGAGTCTACAATCTGAGAACTAAAGTGATCATGGAATCCATACATGTGTCATTTGATGATAAGAAAATAACTGGACTCGATGACTTAGATGGATATGATCAACTGCGTTTTGAAAATGAAGATTTATTCTCTGATGATGTAAACTCTGATGAAGCAGTACCGACAAACTCTGATGAAGCGGTTCTGACAAATTCTGACGAAGCATACTCTGAACCTCTACTGGTAAATACTGGAGAAACTGAAAATTCTCGAGTTGAACAAAATAGTGAACCAGTTGAGGGGGAGCGTGAAGAAGCTCAACAAGACACAGCAAGTGAGTCAGTTGAGGAAACTGATTCAAACTCTGACAATTCAAACTCTGAACCATCCAATTCAGGGGGAGCCTCAGATAATGCAGAAAATCAACATATGAATCAGGAGAGCATGGATCAAGGGGGAGGATCCAATAATGATGCAAGAAACCACTTACCAACAGCAAGAAAGTGGACACAGGCACACACACCTGATCTCATAATTGGAGATCCTGATGCTAGTGTGAGAACTAGAAGTGCAACAAATAATGAGTGTCTGTATCATGCTTTCTTGTCTCAAACAGAACCAAAGAAAGTGGAGGAAGCTCTTCAAGATGCTAATTGGATTACAGCAATGCAAGAAGAGTTAAATGAATTTGAAAGAAATGAAGTCTGGACACTTGTACCTAGACCAAAGAATAGATCAATAGTAGGTACAAAGTGGGTTTTCAGAAACAAGACTGACAGTGAAGGTGTGATTACAAGAAACAAGGCTAGACTTGTGGCTAAAGGATATTCACAACAGGAAGGAATTGACTATGATGAAACCTTTGCTCCAGTTGCAAGATTGGAGGCCATAAGAATCTTTCTGGCCTATGCTGCACACAAGAAGTTTAAAGTCTTTCAGATGGATGTAAAAAGTGCTTTTCTCAATGGGAAGCTTGAAGAAGAAGTATTTGTTGAACAACCACCAGGATTTGTAGATCCCAAGCATCCAGATTATGTCTACAGGCTTGACAAGGCATTATATGGACTTAAGCAAGCACCAAGAGCATGGTATGAAACTCTTGCTCAATTTCTTTTAGAAAGTGGGTTCACAAGAGGTACAATTGATAAAACATTGTTTTATTTCAATTCTGGTGATGATTTGCTTTTAGTTCAAATTTATGTAGATGATATTATTTTTGGATCTACTAATGACAAACTCTGTAAGAAGTTTGCAAAGCTTATGCAATCCAGGTACCAAATGAGCATGATGGGAGAGCTTAGTTATTTTCTAGGCTTACAGGTCAAGCAAACAGATGATGGGATTTTTATCAATCAAGCAAAGTATACCAGAAATCTTCTAAAGAAATTTGGTATGCTTGATAGTTCATCTGCTACAACTCCCATGGCTACAGCAACAAAGCTAGACAAAGACACAGGAGCCTCAGTAGATATGACTAACTACAGAGGAATGATAGGGTCTTTACTGTATCTTACTGCAAGTAGACCTGATATCATGTTTGCAACATGTCTTTGTGCAAGATTTCAAGCAGATCCCAGAGAGCCTCATCTAACAGCTGTAAAAAGGATTTTCAAATATCTCAAAGGAACCATAACCTTGGGTTTGTGGTATCCTAGAGAATCAGAGTTTAAGCTAATTGGTTACTCTGATGCAGATTTTGCAGGCTGTAAGATAGACAGAAAAAGTACAAGTGGAAGCTGTCAATTTTTAGGTGACAGATTGGTTTCTTGGTACAGTAAGAAACATAAATCAATTTCTACATTCACAGCAGAAGCAGAGTATATAGCAGCTGGTAGCTGTTGTGCACAGATTTTATGGATGAAGAATCAATTGCTGGATTATGGTTTGAAGTACTCTAAAATACCTATTTTCTGTGATAACCAAAGTGCTATTGCTATGACAGGAAATCCAGTACAACACTCCATGACCAAGCACATCAGCATAAGGTATCATTTTATCAGAGAACATGTGGAAGAAGGAAACATTGAGCTTCATTTTGTGTCTACAGATCAACAACTTGCAGATATCTTCACCAAATCTTTGAGTGAAGCTACTTTTACAAGATTGGTAAATGAACTTGGAATGATCTCTGGTTTTGACTAGGGATACAGGTTAGACTCAAAACTATACATGTTTGATTTTTAAATGCTCATGATTCCTTGCATGTATTAACTGTTATGAATACCAGTGTCATAAACTCTGAAAGTAAACTCTGTTGCTAAACTCTGTTAGTCATAATCTGTTGGTCATACTCTGATAGTTACAGTCTAATGCTATACTCTGATTGTAATTTTGTCTGAAACATATGGACCAATGAAGAAATTTGTATGAAGCATAATTCTCAGTAAGTAATTATGAATCCTTAAGAGTTGTATAGATTCTGATCTCAAACATGTGCAGTAAGTTAACACAGCATGATACTGTCTCTGTATTTATACCATCTCTTAGTTTATTAATTCTATACACTGAGTTTGTATTAGCTGTTTGCATTTTCTCTCATAAATTAATTGTATTAACTGATGAAAAGTCTAAACTCTGATTATTAATTGCAAATAATTCACCCTCAAATCAAAAGATGCCAAACAGAGCACAAATTCCTTTGAGATCATGTTGAGCCTAGGAAGATCCAGGAACTTATTGTATGAAATAAGGGCTAAAATCTTTGATTTTTGGTGACTGGTGCCAACCACTGATTACTGGAAAAATATAAATAAAAAAAAAATTATATATATAAAGGGGGTGAAAAATAAAAGATATATCCAAATGAAAGGATATCAGTATACAGAGTTTAGACATAAGAATCAGATTTTATTTTATACATGAGAGTTTAGGCAACCAGTTTTTACTGCTTTAGTTTGTAGATATTATGCACTTTGAGATGATCTAAATATTGATTTCGGTAAACTATGCTATTGCACACACAATTATTCACACCTGTACAGATTGGGAAAAGAGTTTATTGACAAAGAAGGACAAATGGTAAACACTGATGTATTGTGTGACATATGCCGATGTAACTTTGTTTTAATCTCTGATGGTTAAAATAATTTCTTTGTTTCAGACATTTTATAATTTTGAGATTAGACATTTGTTTTGAAAATTTAAAAAGAGTATGATTGGACAGTTGTTCAAGAATGTTTTTAAACAGAGGAGAGAGGTTAATGCCTAGAAAAGTGTAACAGGCAGTAATTATTGCGGTTTTTACTGCGCATGCGCATTGAAAATTGTCTCTTATTTGCTGTCAGTAACTGCATGTGTGACACGTGTCCCACTCACATAATTACAGGAGTAAGACAGTTGTGTATTAATGATTAAAAACTGTTCAGTTTTTTTTTCATTTTGAATCTCATATTAATACAATACACACACATACGTCTAATCTTTTACCCCACATACTTTTCACTCACACAATTCTACAAACACTTTTCTGCATAATCTTTATCATACACTCTCTTACTTTTAATCTCTGATTTCTCATGGCAACCTCTATGTTTAACTCTGTTGGATTAGACTTTGTCCCAAATAACTATGCAGCACCTCTTAACAATGAGAACACACCGGAGGCGTTTCATCTACTGCAAAATTTCCTTGCTCAATCGGAAATTGGGCGTGCTTTAGTGGAGCCTGCAAAGCTTTATGGATCTCAGATCAAAGCTTTCTGGGAAACTGGTGTATATGATAACGGTGGTGATTCTGGAACTCCATCGATTGTCTTTGAGTTTCAAGAGACAGAGTATGTCATTACTCCAGGAACTGTTCGTGAAGCAATGGGCTTTGCAGAATATGATGCGTACATTATTGCTGTTGGTGATACTGATATTCAAAGAATGATGCAAGCCATTGGATACTCTGGATCTCTAGTCAAGATAGGCCAGTTGAAGCGACCGCTCTTACGAAAGGAATGGAGTTTCTTTTTCGATTGCATAACCAGAGCGTTCGGGAAGAAATGTACCAATTGGGATGCGATTCCAATTGATAGTCTACAAATCGGGTATTCACTTCTTTTTGGTAGTAATTACGATTTTGCTAGACTTGTCTTGATGAATATAGGAGAGAAAATGACAGAGAATAGGAATGTAGTCTACTTTTCTAGATTTTGTCAGATTTTATTCTCTGCTTGTGTTGATAATGTTGAGATTAATGAGGAGGAAGAAATTCCCTCATTCAAACTGCATAAAAAGGTATTCTCTGACCTTACAAATAAGGATTTGAAGAAAGTCAATGTTGGTGAGTTGTTGTTACCTGAGAGGGTTCATCAGTTTTTAAACCCTCAACCTCAACCACAACAGCAACCACAGCAGATAAACAATGATACTCAAGTAGCTCCAAGACAAAAGACTGGAGGGAGGACTAAGCACAGAGCTTTCAAGGCTGCTAAAACTTTAAATACTGCTGCAGTTGGAGGGTCAACCTCTGTTGAAACTTCAAGGAAGAAAAGAAAAGTTAGAGCTAACAGGTTAAAGTCTGTTGCTGTTGATGCTGTTGAAGCCTCAGAGACTGAAACTGATGAAGAAACTCTTCATCAGAGAAAAAGAAGAATAGTAGCAGCACAGCTCTTTGGTGCTGAAAATATTGAAGATGAGATTCCTGTGAATGAAGCTGTCTTTGAAGACAGAGTTTCTATGGAGCATGAAACTCCTGAAGTTCAAGAGGAGGTTTTTGATACTGCTGTGCCTACTGAGGACAGAGTAGATGCTGAAACAGAAGCTCCTATATCAAATGCTGATGATGTAGTTGAGGAAGCTGCTGTATTCTCTGACAGCAGAGTTTTTGAGAATGAAGATATTAATATGGAAGCACATCCTAGTATCAGTGTCTGTGATACTGAGGATGTGGCAACTGATCAAGCCACCTTGGTGATTGAAGACTCTGTGGGTTCTCACACAGAAGTTCTTTCAGTTAATAATGCAAATTCTGACAAAGGTGAAGAAGTTGATCAGAGTTTGGAAGAAGATGTTGTTTTACTCGAAACTCTACAACAGTTTGTTGTTGAGGTTGTGACAAGAGAAGCAGAGGTTTCTGCTCAAGCAAACTCTGATATTCCTGAAACTGTTGCAGAGAAAGTACTTGATGAAGCTGCACAGTTAAATAATGAAGTGACTGCTGAAAATGCTCCTGCTACAAATGAAGCGGACATTAATGAAGAAGATGAACATGATGCTGAGGGTTCTCATTCACACCCTAGTATTCAAGTTTCTTTGTCTGCTGGTGTAAACTCTGAAGAAGAAAGAGAAGCAAATCGTGCTACTGCAGAACATTTTCAGAATATGTACTTCTCAAATTGGTCAAGCAAGGATACTATCTTTTCCAATGAAAGAGCTGCAGATTTTGTCACAAAGTCTTCCAAAGAGATTACAAATCCAGAACTTCTCAGTCATCTCAAAGCAACTATTGTACAAATCAAATCATTGAACAATCGTTTTGATGATTCTGACAAGGTGATTACAGGATTGAGGAATGATATAACTCAAAGAGAGCTTACACAGCAAAAGGACAAATCTCTATACATCTCTTTGTGTAAAGATCCGAAGAATTTTGATTCCAGGCTATCTAAAGTTGAAGAAAATCAAGTCAAAATGTCAACTAAGTTGGATGAAATTGCAAATTCCATTGAATTGCTCACATCAGTTTTACTGTCTGATGATGTCAAAAAGGGGGAGAGAGTATCTCAAGACAAATGCAAGAGATCTCAAACTCTGACTCGGAAAGATGACACTACTGATGGTGGTGCAAGAGATAAAAATCCAAGGACAAGAAATGTTCAAGGGCAAAGGAGAAGGTTAAACTCTGATACTCATGTAAATGCTGATGGAAAAAGATATACTGGAGGGCAGTCTTCTTCAAGGGTTAGAAATTTAATTCTTTCCTCTAAAACTCCAGTTACTGATGAAGAAGTTGCTACACAATTATTCTTAGCAGAACATGGTAAGAATGTTACTATTGAAGATATCCAGGCTGAAGAGCAATTGCTTGCTGAGGAACACAGGAAAGATGTTGAAGCTCGAATCTACAAGCAGAAGAACACTAAGACTCCAAGGAGAAAAGAACAAGGAATTGTTATTAAAGAGAATGTAAACTCTGATCAGAGTTTACAATACTCAAGGAAATCTGTTATTTCAAACTCTGAAAAAGGTAAAGGTATAATGATTGAAGAGCCTAACCTGAATAAGAAGTTTAAATCAACCTCTGACATTGCTCAAGTTGAAACAAGATTAGCAAAATCAACCTCTGACGCTGCTCAAGTTGATGTTATTACTAAAGTTATGACAACCTCTGACGTTGCTCAAGTTGTACAGAAATCTACACAACTTCCAGGATTCAGCAAACCAAAACTTCTTGAAGATTTAAAGTTTGAAGCTGTGAATTTCTCAGAAACCAGAACAGTATTGGGAAAAGAAGCCTTTGATAAATCTGGATTGGGTTCACACAGAGAAAGAAGAACTAATAATAGATCTCAAGACAAGTTTTCACTGGCAGAATCTGGAGTTGGAATTACTCAAGAAGGCCTTGACAAACTAGAATCTGTACAGATGATTTTTCACAAAGGAATCAAAAAGGAATTCTTGTTATATTTTATGGTTGATGGCAGAGTGTATAGAGTTGGTGAATCTGATATTCAGTTAAAACTCTGGGAAGAGCTAGAGTATGTTCTATATCTATTTGAAGTAAAGAATAGAAGTACTTATGATGCTGCTCGAGTTTTGAAGGAAAGGATGATGAAATCCAAAGTTTTGAGTGGAGCTGGAGTATCAAGTGCATACATTCCTAAATACAGAGATGCACATGGAAAGTTGGTAGAAATGAAAAGGAATAGTGCTAGGTTCAGAACTGCACTAAATAAAAAGGTTCTTGAGTTCAATCTAGAGTCTGATAAACCTTTTTATATCAGACTTGGCAATGAAATGGACAAAAACAGCATATATTCTTTGAGGGCTGCCATTTATCAAATTGGTGAAGATGAACCAGAAATGAAGGAGCTGAAGAAGATTATGATTGCTGAACTGAATAGAGCTGAGAAGAAACTACTGTCAGATTATATCAGGACAGTGCCTGATATTCAAGAGATTAAGTAAAGTCTGACTGTAAGTTTTTATGTTTTCTATTCTAAGTTAAATTTAAACTCTGTTTTAAAATTAAACTCTGACATATTTTAAACACTGCATTTGTTATATGTTTTGACATCATCAATTATCTTTTTAACTTGTACATTTTATTATGAACAAGTTGGGGGAGATTGTTAGATATAATTGCTGACGTTTGTTCATCAGTATTTAAGTCCCAGGTACATATCAGAGTTTACATAGAAGCCAGTCAGAGTTTCATAAAGTCTGACTGGGTGAAGAGTTTACATGGAAGCCGGTCAGAGTTTGTTAAAGTCTGACAGGGTGATAGTTGACTTAGCTGTCAGTGCAAAGATAAAGATTCTAGAAGCAATATATTCTGAAGATGGAAAGAAGCAGAATATATTGATACAGCTAAGGAGACTGGACAGAAGACTGAAGCAATCCTTAATTGATAATAATTGTATAGCTAATTTATAGGAGTATCAATTAGATAAGGATTGTATGTAGCTGTGTACTATATAAACACAGATAGGTTATCCCTAGAAGGGACGCGAACATTGAATATATTATTCTTGTAACCTAGTAGCTCTTTGTGATTCATTAACATCACTAAGAGAGAATTATTTAATATAATTCAGTTTGTTGATTTACAAACTTGTGTTCTTAATTGTTATTCTCATACATACTTGATTATATATTGTGTATTCGGCCTAACATTTTAATATTCTTGCTTTGAAGGTTAATAATGCACCAGTGGTTTCTCTAAAAGAAAAGCTAAAAAGTTTGAGAGAAGGTCCTGGTTCAATGGCTCTGTACTTGGAGTTACGGGAAAAACAACAAATTGAAAAGGAAATTCCGCGAGCAGAGTTGAAAGGCATATGCTATAGCCTATTTGTAATTCGAGGATTCTACTAAACCAGAATGTAATAAGTAAATATTAGTTCAGATGTCACAGGAATCTCAGAAGATTATATCTGTCAAAGAATGAAGATTAAAGTCATCTACAGACTTGAAGTGATTCTACATTGAAAGAAGCTCAATTTATTGATCAAGCCTCGATGAAGTATTCAAGCTCAGTGGATTTATTAAAGTGACGGAGATTTCAAGTTGTGACAGCAAAAGGTACTGATTACGGAGTTCTTGAATGAGAAGGAAGTGAATCACTGCTTAAAGTTAAATAGATAAAGAACAGACATTGTCGTTAGTCACTCATGAACCAGACCGTGCATTGAGTGTCAACGTACTAATATGTTTATTCTTTATCTAAGTTTTAAGTGATTCTGGAATTAAGTGAGAAGTCAATTAATTCTATGTATTCTCTTATAAATAATTAATACTATTGAGTAAATTATTTATTAAATTAATTCTGTAAAGAATTAATTTAATACATAATTTATTTAGTTAATTATTTAAATTAGAATAAAAAGAAATTAATTGAGAAGTCAACTAATTCTATTTTATTCTCTTATAAATAATTAATACAATCAAGTATATTATTTATTAAATTAATTCTGTAAAGAATTAATTTAATACATAATTTATTTAGTTAATTATTTAAATTAGAATAAAAATGAACTAGGAAGACTTAGGTTTGAACTAGGAAGACTTAGATAAATGAACTAGGAAGACTCACAAGTGAGTCTTCCCGATTGTCTTCCTAGGCCAAGCCTTGTCTTCCCGAATGTCTTCCTAGACCAATGCACTGTCTTCCCGGTTGTCTTCCATGTACAAAGCTTGTCTTCCCGAAAGTCTTCCAAGGCAATTTGATTGTTTTTCTGCTAGTCTTCCAAGAGCAAAATCCAGTCAGTTGATTTGGCTTGCACGTGGGTTTACTAAAAGAAGCAGGCGGCTCATTCAACACTTCTTCTTCACTTCTCAAAAACAGACAGACACAGAAGAGAGAAAAGAGAGAGATCAAAGAGATAGAGTTCTGTTCTTAATTAAATTCTTGTAAATTATTTCTGAGCTGTATCATTAAATCCGGTATTAGACCAAAAAGTCAACTCCTCTATTTTCGAATTCTTTAACCTTCAAAATTTTCAATTTATGATATTTTTGATTTCTAAACAATATGAGTTTATTTTCAATTTTTAATTAACTTGAATTTATTCTTGAATTGTTTAACCCTCAAAAATTTTCATTTCTTGATATTTTCGATTGTTAAATAATCTTAACTTATATTCGAATTTTTTAATTCTTGAAATGATTAATTCTTGGAAATTTTGATTTTTAAACAAATTGAGTTAATTTTCAAATTGTTTAATTTTCAAAATTTTTAATTTTTGATACTTTCGAATTTTAATCAACTTGAATTTATTTTCGGATTCTTTAACTCTCAAAATTGTCATTTCTTGATATTTTTTGATTCTTAATTAATTTGACTCTAATTTCAAATTTTAATTAATTTGAACTTACATTCAAATTTTTTATTTCTCAAAAATTTTCAAGTCCTTGAAGTTTTTGAATTTTAAATATTTTGAATTTATTCTAAGCCAATGGTTCTTAGAAGATTGTTAGTTGAAGATTCCTCCGGACGTCAAAGATGATTTTGAATCTTTTGAAGAAAATGCATTATTTCAATGGAATTAATTTCTACCTGCTGAAGATAACTTTGTTAAGTTTTTGTAAGTCATATCCCATGTGACTTATTGGTTTTTCAGAAGCAGGAATGAAAGAGGTTTTAGTGGATGGAATTTTTCTTGAAGATTTTAGTCAACTCTAGTGATTCAATGATATACAAACACTTAGTGGTTTGTACAAAAGCAATATCTAATCATGGAATCAATAGAGATTTTAGAAGAATGGAATCAAGGAGGTTTGAGAATGGACTAGACTGCAAACATCTCAGTCAGGAATTATTGATGGAACCTCAGAACAGACAGGGAGAGTTACTAATTCAGAAGGAGTATAATGTTACATCCAGGGAACATGCCTATCTACTCCGAAACGGAAACTCTTCAGGATAAAGTTCAACTTAAGAGGTGGTTACAAGACTGAGATGGTGGAAAGAAACAAGACTTGATAGTTATAGCTATGGAAAGCTATATGTAATAAATAACTATCAAGGTGTGCAACACAGTACAGATGACTGACAGACAAGGATGAATAGGGATTCATTAATTGAGATGAAACAGAAGCATCAGTGCAGAACTTATATTGCTAAAAGAAAGAGTTGGGATGGATCAGATGATGATGAGAAGAACTTAATGAATATCTTGCTTTCATAGCAATCTCTGAAGATGATTCACCTCACATGTCTCAGGTATCAATTCTTCGAACTATTGTAATATGTAATTCTCAGAAATTCAAAGCATGTTAAGATCTTAGTTTTTAATTGTTATATCTTTGGTTAGAAGATCTTAATATGTGTATGAATATTTGTTGAATTTAATTAATTGCAGCAGTGAGTTAGAGCTGTTCCTTAGACAATATCTTTTAATTCTTAATTGCTATATGTCAAGCAAATAAGACTTCTGCTTAAGCTAGTTTCAGGATCCCCGGTAAAACAGATTTGCTTATTCATTCTGAATTGTTTGTTAAGGTTTAAAAAGTTTAAAAGATGGATTGATTACTTAGGTATTACAGACTATTAGCTGGTTTATAACAACATACTTGGACTGGATAGAATTAGTGATTACTTATTAATTTTTCTATTCCAACTGGTTTTAGAAAATTCTTGCATATAGGTTAAATGGATTTTCTAAATAGCATTACATGTCATAGTTTGCACATTTTAAATGTGTTATGGTTTAATTGCTATATGAATGCTATGTTTGTTGTTACCACTAATGCATACATGTCATAGTTTGCATGTTTTAAATGTGCGATGGTTTAAATGCTGTATGTATGCCATGTCTGTAGGTTACTCTATAAACAGAGATATCTCTAATCCATCTGGACCCAAGTAAATTTGGGTACCAAGAACTTTTTATCCATTTGTGAATGTAGGGTTTAACAAGTTAATCGATTATGCATTGTCAATGATTTATTCAAAGCATATCATCGAAGAAAGAACTCTACTATCAAATGTGATTGTGAAGGCTGGCCCAGTGCTTACCTTTGGAGATAACAGCAAGGGTATAACTGAGGATATGGCCTATTTGAAATCAAGAAATGTTATCAGTCAATAAGAACATCAATGTTACATTTGATGACACCTTACTCCCTAATATCCAAATAGAAAATCCATCTGAGAAATTGAAGTTTGATGACATGTCAGATTCAGATGATGAGAATCCACCTCAGCTTGTTGTTGGTAATAACAATGATCATGGTGGTGGTGGTGGAAACATTGGTAACAATGGAGATACCACTAACACTGGAAAAGAATCACCAAGACAATCTGCCAACAACTCAGGGGGAGGAAATGAAAGGTCAACTAGTCATTCACAACACCATAATGTAGAACAAGGCGAATCATCAATATCAAATCTTCCAAGATAAACAGTTTGGAAAAGAGCTCATCCTTTTAAGCTGATTATTGGTGATCCAGGTGTTGTAGTCAGAACTAGAAGTGCTACTCAAAATGAATATCATTATTCAGGGTTTCTTTCTGAAATGAAACCAAAGAAGATTGAGGAAGCACTAGGTGATCCTGATTGGGTGATTGCTATGCAAGATGAACTCAATCAAATTGAACAACAACAAGTTTGGAAGCTGGTACCTAGACCGAAGAACAAGAAAGTAGTTGGTACTTGGTGGGTATTCAGAAATAAATTAGATGAAGATGGCATAATCACAAGAGACCAAGCATATTGACATCAGGTATCATTTTATCCGAGAGCATGTCATGAATGGTACTGTGGAGTTACTCTTTGTACCCACAGAGGAACAAACAAAAGATATTTTCACTAAATCTCTTGATGAATCCATGTTTACCAGATTGGTTGGTAAATTGGGTATGTTAAATAGTTTTAGTGATTAACTCTGTTTATTTTTTATGTTTGTTCTTAATTAAATTTACAAGTGTTCATTTGTTGTATATATTTTTAAATCACTTGTAAATTTATTTTATCATCTCAATTTTCTCTTATGCATGTTGATTATAGATTATTGCCATGTCTTGTCTAATTGTTAAGCTTCTTAGTTTGAGTAAGTTAAGATTAATTATTTTCTCTAAAAATATTTTTCTCAAATTTTACAAGTTAAAATTGTAGAGAAATCTATTTTTATTGAAAATCTTTTATTTTAAAATATTCAAATATTCTTGTTTAGTGCATGTAAATAGTTTCCTGTAAATATTTTTTTATTTTTTATTTTAGTTTATTATTATTATTTATTTTCTTTTATTTTCTATTTGTCTTAGTTGGTTTGTGTAAATATAGTGTATATATTTTATATTATTTCTGATCTAGCTCTTGCTTAGCTGGAAATTCAGTGCCAAATCCAATTCAGGTATTACTTTCTATCTCTCAATCCACTTCTTTTACTGTTGCTGAACCCAAGTGGTTGTAAGGGGTGACCAAGGGATTGTAGATCCACAATCTTTATCCCAGGTCTTAGAGCCAAACAATGAGTCTACAACTTAATTACTTGACCTCTCAGCCTGAACAGAAATCAAATGTTAAATAAAGAAGTATTTTGATTGAAATAGTGAGTGATCCCACAGCTCTGCCTCCTCTAAAGAAATTCAACATATACTGAGGCATCTGTCAGCCCATCTGTATCCTCTCAATAGGATATGGACTTTGAAATGGCCAATGAACTGTATCTAGAGACATTCTCTCAACAGGATGAATCTATTGAAATTCGCCATAGGGCCATGGCACTTTGTACTGAGTCAAGCACACTCTCATTACTCACAATGGGAGAAAACAATTTCATTAGATGAAACTCAGGACACAGTGAAAGCAGAGCACCTGCAACTGGTTACAGTGCCTACCATTGTTACGGTAGAAGTGCCTTCATAGGCATCTGAGGGAAAATTTGATTCTTTGCCAAATTTAAATAGAATCATTTTCTCCCCTCCCAGAGTGAACACCTCTGGCTCCCAAAGGGATTTTCCACTCGCAGATTTATCTGGAGAAAGTGGAAGGCAACTTGGTCAGTCTATCACTGAAGCAATTCAGATTTCAAATCCAAGTGATTTGATAGACATGATTGAGGATCGGGATTTGCGAACTCCCATTGCACCACCACTGACCTCTCTTGAAGAGGCTAGGGTGAGTTTCAATGCAGGTACTGATCAAAAAGGAGCAAACAGACAGCTAATGTTGAGTGATAAGAGTCAAACACTGAGTGAAACACATGCACGTGAGATGAGTGATACACTTACAAGATAAATTCAAGTGAGTGCACACACAGACACATACACTGCAATGTAGTTAGCTCACATAGCTGATCTACAGGAACATCTATTCAAAACCCAGGCTGATAAAGAAATTTTTCAAGCACAAGTGGTTGAACGGTCTTCTTCTTCCACCTCTGTCAACAATCAGCTGGGACTGCTCAAGGAAATCTTGAAGACAAAGTTACTACCCAAGATCAACTCCATCAACTATCTCAACTCCTACTGGCTTCAGATACTCATAAATTTAAATCTGTAGAGAATTCCTCAACTAAGGGGGAGAAGTTTCTACAGAAGTTTGGGGAGAAGTTTCTATCTACTTCTAAGGGGAAGAAGTTTCTAGAGACTTTTGGTGAAGCTAGTAAAAAGGGGAGCTGAAAAAGATATAAAAGGTAAAGGAGGAGTTTCAGGGGAGTAAAGGTATTTAGCTCTGCTTTGTAAATGTTATATGTATAGAGCTTAGGTAAATCAAGACAGGTTCAATGTTATCATATGTTCAGTCTAGAGGAACATCTGTCTTGTATTTACCTTTACTGGTGAAATCTGGAAATGTCATATTTGATCCAGAACTTTCTAGTATTTACTTAGGTTTAAGAGTCTTATCTTTTTCTTGGTTTTAGTTGAGTGATCCTCTAGGTATTTGGTTGTTATTTTCTAACAAACAAATAGGGGGAGATTGAAAGGCATATGCTATAGCCTATTTGTAATTCGAGGATTCTACTCAACTTAAACCAGAATGTAATAAGTAAATATTAGTTCAGATGTCACAGGAATCTCAGAAGATTATATCTGTCAAAGAATGAAGATTAAAGTCATCTACAGACTTGAAGTGATTCTACATTGAAAGAAGCTCAATTTATTGATCAAGCCTCGATGAAGTATTCAAGCTCAGTGGATTTATTAAAGTGACGGAGATTTCAAGTTGTGACAGCAAAAGGTACTGATTACGGAGTTCTTGAATGAGAAGGAAGTGAATCACTGCTTAAAGTTAAATAGATAAAGAACAGACATTGTCGTTAGTCACTCATGAACCAGACCGTGCATTGAGTGTCAACGTACTAATATGTTTATTCTTTATCTAAGTTTTAAGTGATTCTGGAATTAAGTGAGAAGTCAATTAATTCTATGTATTCTCTTATAAATAATTAATACTATTGAGTAAATTATTTATTAAATTAATTCTGTAAAGAATTAATTTAATACATAATTTATTTAGTTAATTATTTAAATTAGAATAAAAAGAAATTAATTGAGAAGTCAACTAATTCTATTTTATTCTCTTATAAATAATTAATACAATCAAGTATATTATTTATTAAATTAATTCTGTAAAGAATTAATTTAATACATAATTTATTTAGTTAATTATTTAAATTAGAATAAAAATGAACTAGGAAGACTTAGGTTTGAACTAGGAAGACTTAGATAAATGAACTAGGAAGACTCACAAGTGAGTCTTCCCGATTGTCTTCCTAGGCCAAGCCTTGTCTTCCCGAATGTCTTCCTAGACCAATGCACTGTCTTCCCGGTTGTCTTCCATGTACAAAGCTTGTCTTCCCGAAAGTCTTCCAAGGCAATTTGATTGTTTTTCTGCTAGTCTTCCAAGAGCAAAATCCAGTCAGTTGATTTGGCTTGCACGTGGGTTTACTAAAAGAAGCAGGCGGCTCATTCAACACTTCTTCTTCACTTCTCAAAAACAGACAGACACAGAAGAGAAAAAAGAGAGAGATCAAAGAGATAGAGTTCTGTTCTTAATTAAATTCTTGTAAATTATTTCTGAGCTGTATCATTAAATCTAAACAGATAGAAATAGTTTACTTGTATTCTTGGAACTATCTAGCGAGTTTTTACTCCTAGTTTTTATCTCTCGAATTGCTTTTGGCATTCGATCTTTTTATTACAAATATAGAAAAGTTCATGTCGAATTTTCTATAGAATTTGTAATAATTAGTTTGGTCATCAAACCTTGTAATCTGTACCCGTGTATTTAGACACACCACTCCAAGTTTAATATAATTTTATATTTAACTTGAAATATTGGTATTCGTTTATTCCGCATCAATTTGTTCTTGATTTAATATTTTTAGAAAAGAGCAAATTCGATTAAACGACTTAGTTTGTATTCAACCCCCCTTCTACAAACTAAATTGGACCTAACAAGAGTCTCAAACGCAACATTTGCAGTCACAGTCCGGTAATTTACTAGATCACATGCATGTTAGAGTATTACATGCTCTTATATGATTTTTTACTTTGCAATTCATTTTTACATGCTATTACATAAAACAATTATATTATTCATTTTCACTTTGCAATTCATTTTTATATAATTTTTTTACTGAAATATAAAAGTTGAAAAAGGCATAACAATTAAATTTACAATATTCCAGATGATGCACCTGTTGATGCAGCTCCAAAAAGAAAAAGAGGGAAGACCAAAATGAACCATGTTCATAATAGAGGAGAGAAAAAAAGGATCACCCTCAATTATCTCAAGCAGCCTGTTGCGGATGATGGCAAGTTATTATCTGAATTTAGCAATTTTTTGGGGACAACTGTTAGGCAATTTGTGTCTCTTACTTGTGCCAGTTGGCATCAAGTTCCTGAAAAAGGGCTGTTATTGGAGTATGTCCAGGTAAAATATGTCTAATATGTGAAAATCTCGCAACATTTGGTTTATATATTCATGTTTATGCACTTTGTGTAATTTTATACAGGACAAGTATATCATTCCAGAAGACGTTGTACCGTGGATTAATAAATCGATGAGTGATCACTTTAGGAGCTTCAAAGGTCGAATCAAGAGAGACCATTATAAACCTTATATTACAGATGATGAGAGGTTGGCACACAGGCCCGAAGAGGTTCCTCTTTCAGATTGGAGGATTCTTTTGAAGTATTGGGGTGACGAAAAAGTTCAGGTAATGAATTTAAATTCAATGTTCAATATAATGAGGCTCTAATTTAACTAGATTATGGACTGGAAATTGATGAATGTTAATTCATGTCATTATTATGTATAATTAAGTATGAAAAGTGACTATTAAATGTTCCCTTTTTATATAGGAAATTGCAAAAAGGAATCAAGAGTCACGGAATAAAATTACGGAGACCCATACTACTGGGGCCACGAGTTTCGCCCAAATTGCCCACAAGCTGGTAATGCTTATTTGACCATAATTTTTTTTGTAATTTTTTTGTAGTTTAGCAGTTTATTAGCAGGATGAGTGATGTTTTTATATGTTCTATTTATTGAATTCAGCGACTTGAAAAACTTGAGAAACTTAAAAATCTTGAAAAAACCCCTATCGACGGTGATGCTGAATCTGATGCTGATTGTGAAGAGCTTGCTAAAGTCTATGATGCTGATGTATATGTAGCGACTCGCAAACGAAAAGATGGACGCGAGTACAAGTTACCTCCGGAGGTGCTTAAAACGGTTAAGGATAAAGTTGTAAGTATTAAATGGACATTTCTCTGATATTTTTTTATTATTGTATTTTGTGTCTCAATCAAATGCACTATTCTTTTTTTTTTTTACAGGTTGATGTTGAGAAAGTTCTACAAATTGAAGGTGCTGAGGCTGCTAATAAGTTGGTTCATTGTGGCAAGGAACACGACCCATCTTACCTAATTGGGAGGCTTATTCGAAAAAAGGAACCAAAGTCGAAGTCCTCGGCATCACCATGTACATCCTCCGTTCCAGATCAGCTGGTGTCAGACATAACTACTAAGATCAGGGCTCAATTGCAAAAAGAGATGGATGAGAAACTGGACCAAAAAGTTCGAGAAATGATGAAAATGTTGGCTGACAAGAACCCAGATTTGAAGTTGAACATTGAGGGCTCTGAGAAATCAGTGCAAGTGTCTGATGATGATCACAGTGTCTCTCATCAAATGACTGACTAGATTATTTTATCATATGCTAAGTGTTCAGTAGTTTCTGTTATATCTTTGGATTGCGATGGTATTACTTAGCTTCTAAGCGCTACTTAATTATGATAGTTTTTTATGGTATTTAAGTCAACTTTTGGATGTTGGTTTAGTTAATTTGGATGGTTTGTTGGTTTTTGTAGTAAATTTGGATGGTTGGTTGTATTGGAATGGTTTGTTGACAGTCTTGTGTAATTTGGATGGTTGTTTGTGTTTTGGGATGTTTGACAATATTTTTAATGGGAAGCTTTATATTTCAATATCATATGTTTCATTTTTGTATTTAAAGTGTTGGCAAAAGTATAATAAAGTGTAGGCAAAATATTAAACTGTTAAAGATAAAAGTGTAGCCATAGTGATAAAGTTGTTGCCAAAAATATCAAACTGTTTCACAGTATTATGTTACAGTTGTACTAAACAGGTGTAGGCATAGGTCTACGGCTATACTTTTAATGGTGTTACCATATTGATAATTGTGTTGGCATAGGTCTACGGCGACAAGTTTCAAGATGTAGCCACAGAAAAGAAAAGTGTAAGCATAGGGGTCTACAGCTACACAAATATACTCGTGTCACCAGAAACCAAAAAAGTGTCAGCATAGGGGTCTATGGTTGCGGCCGTTTTTGTAACACCCTCAAATTTGGTCAAAGTGTAACCGTAGCCTTTTTTTCTTGTTTTAGCCACACTTTTTGGGCTATAAGCACACTTTTTTAGGCGTAGTTATTGCCCATATATGGCGTAGGCGAAGAATCAGATATTCCCTCAGATGCCTGTGAAGGCACTTCTACCGTAACAATGGTAGGCACTGTATAAAACCCTATGTGCTTTCCTGATAATGTGTCCTGAGTTTTATCTAATTGGATGTCTTCTCCCATTATGAGTAATGGGAGTGTGATTCACTCATTACAGATTGCCAGGGCCCTATGACTTATTTCAATAGATTCACCCTGTTGAGAGGATGTCTCTAGATACTGTTCATTGTCCATTTCCAAATCCATATCCTGTTGAGAGGATACAGACGGGCTAACAGTTGTCTCCCTATAAGTTTTTCTCTTCTTTAGTGGTGGAGACAGAGATGTGGGATCTCTCATTGTATCTTCTCCACTAGTATTTCTTTGTCTGACAAGAATATTACGCTCAGGCTGATTGGTCAAGGGAGTTGACTCAGTGTTTGGCTCTATGACCGGGGATAGAGTTTGTGATTCTACAAATTCTTGGTCAGCCCTATTAACCTCCTAGGTTTCAGCAAATGTGCCAGAAGAATAACCAAATTTAAGAATTACTACCTGTAGTGGAATGACATCTGAAGTTCCAGCTGATGTGACTATCTGTTGCTCAGGAACTTGTGGTTCAAATGATGGAAGATTTATGAAGTTTGTCATGAATGAAGATATGTGGAGTGGGATAGTGCTGTACTTGAAGGTAGTTTATAACCTTTGAAAGAACTTTCTGTCAGTGGTCGGAGAGATATTAAAGCGACCATTCCTGAACAGTTCTTTATGTTCATCAGAAAGTACAGAATTAATGATAAGTGTTAGAAAATGAGGATAATAGCATTTAACCTTTCTACCACTATCAAATTCTTTTCTGGCATTGAAATCTCTTCTAACAACAATATCCCATAGAATATGACCAAAATTAAGTCTTTTATTAAAAACAATTGCAAAACCAATAACTTGTAACAGATATGTGATGTTTTGGAAGTTATTTTTGGTGCAATTGCTAAAGACTTTAGCCAAAGTGTCAAAGAACATATCCCACTCACAAACTAGATTTCTTTTAAGCATCTTAGTTAAGACCAAGGGACCTTGATACTGAATATTAGTGAAAAATTGGGTTAATTCACTATCAGTGGGCATTGTATCAAAATTATTTTGAGAAAAGTGCAACACATTACAAAAAAAATTCCTCAGTGATTGTGTACTGTTTGTCCTGAATAGTGAAAGTGAAGGAAGAAAAATCATCAGTAACAACAACAGTAGAGCATAGAAAAAACAGAGGATCAATTTTTAAATCAACATTTGCACATATAGCAAAATTCACACAAGAATGTTCATTTAAGAAACTGGTCCAAGGCTTAAAACGTTCAAGAGAACACTTTAGGGGATCAAAATAGCCATTATAATTAGTAAGAACACTCTCAAAATTTTGGGCCATTTTAACACAAAATAATTCAATTAATTTAGATTAATTCGAATTTAGGGATTCAAATCCAAAATTTTTGAATTTCACCAGAAATTAATAAAATCAAATTATGTTGATCCAAGAAAATTAAAACACAAAAAAAAAAAATCAGCACTTTAGTACTTAGGGAATAAAAGCAAACGAGAGAGAGAGAGAGAGAGAGAGAGAGTAAAATGTTAGGCTCAAGGCATGTCTGAATACCACTATTAACAAGCCTACACCTTGTGACTGTGTCACTCTACATGACCTGTTGAAGTTTATCACTGGGATATAGAATAAGTCTCTATTGTACTTGTCTTGTAATCATGTACTTAGCTTCATTCTGTATGCTCAATTCTATAATGAGCTTAGTGAGTTTCTAGCAACTAGAATGTATATAGGCCATGAAATAATCATCCTGGAAGAAGTTCAATTTGTTCATGCAACAGGATAAAAGTGAATAAGGCCATGAAGAAATAAGTTGAAAAAATTTGTCTAAGTCCCTAGATCGTGAAGTCAGAATGAGCTATGTCGTGAAGTCCTCAAAGGCCATGTCGTGAAGTGTTGAGATCGCATAGTCTGAAATGTTCTAGATCGTGAAGTCCTCAAAGGCTATGTCGTGAAGTCTGTAATATGCCATATCGCATACTCCTAAAATGGTCATATAGCAAAGTCCTCGTATAGCAAAGTCAGAAATGCTCTATGTCGACAAGTCACAGGATAATAAGTATGCTGGAGTTCACGATATCAACACTTAGGCGTTTTACAACAAGACAAATCAAGGTACAGAATCAAAGATCATGGAGATAAATACTGGAGCATCTGTTACGGTTAAGTGGTCCAAAGACAGATGGCAAATCTATAGCATAACTTGGAGAGAAAGAATAGAGACAAGCAACTAAAGATAAGGAAAAGGACGACAGATAGCAAGTGGTCCTTACTGGCACAGCTAACCTCTTTTGGAAAAATAAGATGGAGTTACTGTTAGGGGTATCTGTGTAATTAGGTGTGTGCACCAGTCTGTATAGGTCATATATATATATATATATATATATATATATATATATATATATATATATATATATATATATATATTGTGCACACCCTATAGTTAGCTGTAAGAGAGACAACATAGAATTATTCAAGCACTCTTTTCTCTGTAAGAAAACAAGAAAGCACTGTTCTTGTTTAGAAGCCAAAATTTCCGTTGTGAAATTTTGGAAGCTGTAGTATTCAATTTACTTTATACAAAGTAGATTGAAGTGATTGTGTGTGTTCTATTTAATTTTATTTTCGCATTCTCATACATATACAATCAAACACAGATCTAAGCTTCAAGAAACGAAAAACATTCAAACTATCCATTCACCCCCTCTCTGTCTAGTTTACTAGTGATATTCATAACTAACATAAAACTTTGTAAAAACAAGAGTTTTGGAATGACTATGGAATGACCTGTACGGAAGAGAAAAAATTTATATATATAGACCTGCAATGATTACCCTATCAAACTCAAACAGGACACATAAAAAATTATTAAAATAGCAAAACATAAATATTATCACAAAACTACAAAGATTATCAGAAAAATTCATACATATTGTAACATAAACATGTAACACCGTCAATAAAAAGATATATTCTAGAACTAATAAACAAAAAATCAGCTAAAATTAGATTAAATAATTTGAAGGGCCCAAGATTCTCCTTTATATAATACAAAAATAAAAATTTAAATTATAAGTAGCATTCAAGTTAGTTGAGAAAAGGTAATATATATTTAATTAAATTCTAAAGAGGATTAATTAAATTCTAAATAAAGTTAATTAAATTCTTAACATGATTTTTCAATATAAATAAGTAAATTCAATTTTATTGAATTACAATTGAGGAGCTAGAAAAAAAGATAAATGTTTTTCAAATGATTTAAAGGTGCCCGGGGTTTGTCTTCATATGTAAAGATAAAGATTTAAATTATAATATGATTTAAGTTTGTTGAAAAAAAGGCAATATGTATTTAATTAAATTCTAAATAGGATTTATTAAATTCTAAATAAGGTTAATTAAATTCTAAACATGATTGATTTTTGAATGTAAAAAAGGAAATTCAGATTGATTGAACTGAAATTGAGGCGTTTTAGAAAAAAAGATAAATATTTATGAAAAAATTCTAGAGCATCCGGTAGCCTTGTAATATTTTTTCTAAAACTCAAAATATAGATTATATAAAAAAAAATTAAGAAACAATATTTATAATATCATATAAATTTGTTAATGCAGTATTGTATAAATATAAATTTAATACACATAGCCGTTAAACTAAAATTATCATATAATATTTAAATAAAAATTAGAGATATTGTTAGATTATACTCCTAATTGCAAATATTATGAATAGGGTTTATGGATATTATTTTGCAAGTTTTCTTGAATAAACAGAAATTGAAGTTGACGAATGAGAGATAAATAATACTTTCTCCGTCCCCCGCACGGGGTTAGTGAATGTGATTGAATTTTATATTATAAAATGTTACTATTTTTTGTAGGTAAAGAAATGAGAGGAACGTACCAAAAAAGAAAGTGTAAAGAAATGAGAGGGATATAGGGAGTATAAAGTTTAACAATTTTAAAATTAGAAGAAACATGAAATTTCATATACAATAATGACTAAACTGGTAAAAATTAATGTTAATAAAAATAAGTATCATCAATTTAAGGGAATTTACATATATTAATTTTCAAAATTTTCAAAATATAATTTGTTCTAATTAAATACTTATAAATAACATTTATAAAGCATGACGTGCAATTGCAAATATTGCAAACATTATTTTATAATTTTTCTAAAAATATAAATAATCAGGAACATATATTATCAACTTCAATTATTATTAAAAATTAGTAAAACTAATATTAAATTAATGAGACAATTTCTAAAAAAAATTAAAAAGTATTTATATAAATAATTAACCACGTATACATGTATTGCATAGGTACAAAATCTAAGCTAGCATTTTATTAATGTACGCTACATTATTGATTTGGTGGCGGTTGATCAAAATCGATTAGACTAACACTGCTTGAAGAAAACTTAGTGGCAGACTCATAAAGATATAAGTAGGCTCTCCTCTGTATTCCAGTTGATAGATCACCTGACATCTGCATGCTCACCAAACACAACACACAAAATATATTGATTAATTTGTAAGAGCATTAGCATGACTACTGTTATGGATCAAAAAACATACCTTGTGAATTAAAGGCTAGGGTTTGTGAGCGTTCAAGCTTTAATGACTGTTCTTGTGTTTCGGGACTAAATCGGTCCTCACAAGATGCCTACGTATCTCTGCTGTATAGAGAATCAAGTCAATAAAACGTAGTTCTAGAATGAAGGACGAGGGTCCTTATATAGGCGTCTAGAGCCTAGTATTTATGGTATGTTTAGGAGTCTTAATTGATAAGTCTCGTTATTGATAACTGATAAGGAGTATATTACTTGGTATGCAAGTATTATCCTTACCTGATAAGTGTTATGACTCATCATATTATTTGATTGGGATTCTGGATCCTTCTATGAAATTTTTATTATATTTTGGACTCATTTAATGAGCTGATAATTTCCCTTATTTATTAATTACGAAATTAATAAATAATTAGGGTTTCGGGCCTTTTGTCGGGCCTAATCTTTGGACCCAATTAGGTCTAATTAATGTATCATTAATTATATATCAAGGGTTATATTTCAGTCCATATCAGTTGCCCCCCAATTTCTGGAAAAATCCTTAAAGATTTTTGTAGAAATTATTCCATATTTTTCCAGGAATTTTTCATTTTTCAAGGCATTTTTCAACCTCAAATTGTCGTGGAATTTGGTCATTTTGACCAGGGATCCAGGTCATTTTCGACCAGGATTCCAAGTCATATTCGACCAGGAATCGAGGTCGAATTCGACCTGGAGTGGGAACAAGGTCGACAACATCGACCAGGAATTACAGTATATTTTCGAGCAGGAAATTTCGACCTCGATTTAGTGTAATTTCGACCAGAAATTTAGTTTTTCGACCAGGAATTGAGGTCGAGTTTCGACCTGGAAGGGGAATGAGGTCGACAACATCGATCAGGAATTTATGTGTATTTTCGAGCTCAAAATTTCGACCTCGATTTAGAGTGATTTTGACCAGAAATTTCATTCAGTTTTTCGACCAGGAATTTTGTTCAGTTTTTCGACCTCAAACTGTTTCCAGGTTGAACGTGTCGAACTCAATTTTCAGTTTATTTTCGAACAGATTTGTTCGACCAGAATGCAGTGTAAATTCGAGCAGGAATCCTGGTCGAAATCGACCAGGAATCGATGGCGAGGTCGATTTTGTCGACTAGGATGCTTAGTTATTCTTCGACTAGGATTTTTGTACTTGGTCTTTGTATTGTTTCGACCTGGAATTTCGACCAGGATCCTTATGCAAGAACTTCGATCTCAGCTAAGGTGAGGTCGAGCCGGTCGAACAAGACTTTTAGTATAATTTTGACCAAGAACATTCGGCCAGGAATTAATGTAATTTCGACCTCATTCTTTTGTATTCATTTCTGACTTGGAATCATCTGTTTTTGCCTTAGAAATATTTCCAACTTTTGAGTTAGAAATTACTTAAGCTTTCAACTTCTTGGGCCTTGATTACATATTGGGCCTTAAACTCTTTTTTAGCTCACTTCTTGGGCCAAAGTTTTTTCTTGAATTTTATTCATATTGGACCCTGGGCCTTGATATTTACTTGGGCCTAACTCTTTGGGCCTTAGTTTTAGTAGCCCCTAGGATGATTATGGGCTTTGACAGGCTTTAGCCGGTTGATATTCCCTTTTACCGGAAAGTCAACCGGTTAGAAATTCTTCTATAAAAGAGTGAATCTTCACTCTTCACTTTCACTTCTCATTTCTCACTTTTTACTTTCCAAATTTCTTCTCTCCTCAAGTCTCTCTCTAAATTTCGGAGTTTCATCTTCTAAGTTATAATCTTCCTCAGTTGAAGGTTTTTCTGAATTTTCTGGGCAGAAATCTCCCTCCCAAGAAGGTTTCTGGGTTTTACTTTTGAAGATTTGAAGAAAACTGGAATTTTTCCAGTTTTCTGGGTTTCCACCTTCATCACTTGAAGGTTTTCTGGAGTTGTCTCATTTTTCTGGGTTACTTCGAAGATTTTTGAAATGGCTGATCGTTCTGCTAGCCGTCTTCAGAAGATGAATCAAGCGTCCAAAAGAGGTATCATCATTCGTTCTCCCACTATGTCATTACAAGATATGATCTTAGAACGTAGTGATGAATATCCCTCAGTTTCGCATTTAGATTCATATAACCATAGCAATAGATTTAATGATGCTGATGCAATTGCTAATTACAAGAATATGTATAGAATTAGGCCACCTTATAGGTTAGTCCTAGCTGAACCTGGGGATCGTTCCTGCCATTGGCGCCCAAATGCTCTTTGCATTTACAAAGGGGTCCTGGCTGCAGGCGTTCGATTTCCCTCTTTCTGTTGCTCTCTTTAGAAGGATTTTTCAATTTAAAAATAGCTCTTCCCAAACTTTGGGTTGGGTATATATTAATCATCGACCCACAACACCCCCCATCTTCCACCCAAAATCCATTCCCGACAACAATCCCAAATGGAGAGATGAATTTATGTATTTGATGTGGGATGGAGGGGACTGGGGTACCTTATTCCAAAGCTCATTTAGTAGAGTTTCGGATGGTAGTCCTGGTGACATAGTTCTGACTGAGGGGGAGGCCCTTGCCTATGCTGAACTCATCAAGGATAACTATGCCACCATGGCTTGGGAGCTTCTGGACGAGTTTCTACTTAAGACTCTGGGACTTTCAAGAGTTTCTGACAAGGGTAATTCTTTTTCTTATTTTCTTGTAGTTGTATTAAGATTGCCTTATACCAATTGTTTTCCTTGACTTTTGTTTGCAGCTGCTGAGTTTATCAACAAGCAAAATGAGCCAGAAGGCGGGCAGACAGCAAGGATCAAAAGGGCTTGCTTGAAGGATCCCAGGCTGACCGAGAAAGGCCCTGCCATTTTGAGGCCTCATGTGGCTGAGGTGGATGAGGTCGAGGGCTCAACTAAGAGTTCTGTATGGCGCCCCAACTGGGGGATAAGGAAAAAGGACACCATAGTGGGGGTGTCTGCTCATGCTGTTGAATGGTCACACCATTCATTGACTCCTTGTGACTATAAGGATTTTGTTTCTAACTCCACCCTGGAAGGGGCAGAGTGTGCGGGAGCGCAGGCCTTTGCTGCTGTAAGTTTCTTTTTCTTTCTCTCTTTTTTTATGCCCCAAGTTATTATTTCTAACTTGTGTTTTATTTGTAGGCTAATGCAAATTTCCAAGGGGCTTTATTTCAAGCCAAAGCCTGGCGATCATCTTCTGAGGCCAACAAGGCTAAGTATGATCAAGCCCAGGTGGAGGTTGGTTCTCTTAAAGCTTCCTTGGATCGAAGGGATAAAGAGCTATTGGAGGCTCAAGCTGAGCTGGTCGAGTTAAGGAAGGGGAAGGATCGTATCATTGATGAGTACTTTGATTCTGCTGAGTATCAGGAGATCATAACTCAGCATGATGATCTTCTTTTCCCTGTCCAGTTCACTCAAGGATGGGATGAGGCTTTAGCTGAGGTATCGAGGAGAATTCCTGGCTCCCTTACCATTTCTGACTTCCCCAGCCCCCATGCTCCTAATCAGTTGGAGAAAGCCTTGGCTGGAGTGGATGATATGGATGAGGACAACAGGATTCTCAATCCTGAACATGCCCCCCAGCCTGATGAAGAGTTAGAGGGATCTAGCTCTGGTGAGGAGGAGTCTGGTGAAGAGGAGGAAGATTCTGGAGAGGAAGAGTCTGGCGAGGAGGAGGCTTCTGATGATGAGCCAGGAGGGAGTGGTGCTCAATCATAGCTATCTGTAGCTTTTATTTATTTTATGTAATTCTGCCTTTGGGCATAACTTAACTTTGTTTGCAAGTTATTTATATTTTGTGGCCATTCGTAGCTTGTTTTCTTGCCTCTTGATCTTGCATGTCTATTTAGCATTTTGCACATATCTATCAGTATGTAATGCATTCAAAACACAATGGATAAGAATATATAATTCATAACTTTGAAGAAATGGGCTCAGCCCTTACATAATACCCAAGTTTAAAACTTTGGGTTGGTTTTATCAAACCTTATTTCTAGTAGTGAATCCCCTTAGGAAAACACCTTAAATATAATAGATTTTCAAGTTGGAGGCATGCCAAGTTCTAGGTACTTCAATCCCTTCCATAGTTTCCAGCTTGTATGAGCCTCGTCCATACACATTCTTGACCCGATAGGGCCCTTCCCAGTTTGGGGCTAACTTTCCTTTTTGTCCAACTCCAGATGCTTCAATTTTTCTAAGGACCAAGTCCCCTTGACGAAAGAATCTCTCTTTAACCCTTAGGTTGTAGTAGAAAGATGCTCGTTTCTGATGTTCAACTATCTTGGCATTCGCCTCGTCTCTAACTTCGTCAATTAGATCTAAAGCCAGCCTCAAGCCTTCTTCATTTGCCTCTGGTTCATAAGCCTCAACCCTAGGAGATGTGTGAGTAATCTCCACTGGAACCACTGCCTCGGCCCCATAAGCCAACAAGAAGGGGGTAGCTCCAGTGGTGACTTTACAAGTAGTACGATATGCCCATAGTATGGGAAGCAATTCATCTACCCAAGTATTCCTGGAGCGTTCCACTCTTTTCTTTAGTCCATCTAGGATAATTCGATTTGCAACTTCAGCTTGCCCATTTGCTTGAGGATGGGCAACAGAAGTGAAGCGCAACTTGATATCATTCTCATCACAGTACTTCTTGAACTCGTCATTGTTGAATTGAGTTCCATTGTCCGTTACCAGGATTCGTGGAATTCCATATCTGCATATCACATTCTCCCAAAAGAAGTGCATCACTTGCTTGGTGGTTATCTTGGCCAAAGGTTTAGCCTCAACCCATTTAGTGAAATAGTCAATTGCAACTATCAGAAATTTTCTCTGTGCACTTGCCATTGGAAATGGCCCAAGTATATCCATTCCCCACATAGCAAAAGGGATAGGTGAGTTTACGGATGTCAACATCTCAGGTGGTTGTCTAACCACTGGTGCATGCTTCTGGCACCGTTCACATTTCTTCACATAACTTTTTGCATCAGCAAGCATACTTGGCCAATAGAAACCTAGACGAGTGACTTTATGGGCCAAAGCTCTGCCCCCCAAGTGTTGTCCACAAATCCCTTCATGCACTTCCTTTAGGGCCAATTCTGCCTCTTGAGGTCTCAAGCACTTCAAATATGGAATAACAAAAGATTTCTTGTATAGGATTCCCTCAATTAGGGCATACCTTAGTGCTCTGACGTATAGCTTTCGTGCTTCTGAAGTGTCGTTGGGCAGCCACCCAGTTTCCAGATGAGCTTTGATGGGATCAATCCAACAGCTGGTGATACCAATGGGGGCTACCAGCTTTCCATTGATGCTTGGGGTCTTCAAGACTTGGAAGTATACACTCCCGGCATAGTTTTCAATTTCAGAAGAGGCAAACTTAGACAATGCATCAGCCTTCATATTTTCCTCCCTTGGAATGTGCTCCACATAGCATTCATCGAACTGAGTCATGATGGCTTTGACAAGTTTCAGATACTTAGCCATGACTTCATCTCTGGCTTCGAACTCTCCATTTACTTGAGAAACAACTAACCTTGAGTCCCCACAGACTTTCAAAGTTTTGACCCTCAGGGCTCCAGCTAGCCCTAAGCCAGCAATCAAAGCTTCATACTCAGCCTCATTGTTCGTCGTTGGGAAGTCAAGTTTTAGTGCATACTCTATTATGAATCCATCAGGACTTTGCAGGACTAAACCAGCTCCACTTGATTTTGTTTTTGATGCTCCATCAAAATAGAGCACCTAACATTCCTTGGATACCATGTCATCATCTTTGCTGTCTTCCACTACTACCTCCTGCCCCCCGACTTCATGGTTGTCAATGGTACATTCAACCATGAAGTCAGCGAGTGCTTGAGATTTTATGGTCGTACGAGGCTTATACTTGATATCAAATTCTCCTAACTCAATAGCCCATTTGATCAACCTTCCACTAACCTGAGGGCTGTGCAGAATGTTCCTTAGAGGTTGATTAGTCAAAACCTCTATCTTGTGCGCCTGGAAGTATGGACGTAGCTTTCTTGAGGCCATTATCAAGGCTAAGGCAAACTTCTCTATGGTAGAGTAGTTTATTTCTGCCCCATGCAGGATCTTACTCACATAGTAGATGGGTTTCTGAACCTTCAATTCTTCCTTTACCAAAACAGCTCCAAGGGCAGTGTCGGATACTGCCAAGTACAGATAGAGGATTTCTCCTGGCTTTGGTTTTGCCAACAGTGGTGCTTCAGCCATGTATTTCTTCAGGGCTTCAAAGGCTTCTTGGCTTTCAGGTGTCCACTCGAAATTTTTTACATTCTTGAGTGCTTTGAAAAAAGGTAAGCATTTTTCTCCAGACTTGGAGATGAATCTTCCCAAAGCTGCAACTCTTCCTGTCAATTTTTGCACATCCTTAACAGACTTGGGTGGTTCCATGTCTAGGATTGCCTTGATCTTGTCGGGGTTAGCTTCGATCCCCCTCTTGGAGACCATCAGACCTAAAAACTTTCCTGAGCCGACCCCAAAGGCACACTTCGCTGGGTTTAACATCATCTTGTGGTGCCTCAGCACTTCAAATGCTTCTCGAAGATGCTTTATATGGTCTGCCTTGTCGAGGCTCTTGACTAGCATGTCGTCCACATAAACTTCCATTGTTTTACCAATCAGTGGTTCAAAAATCTTGTTCACCAATCTTTGGTATGTTGCCCCTGCATTCTTAAGTCCAAATGCCATTACCAAATAACAGAAAACACCAAAGTCGGTGATGAACGATACCTTGGAGATGTCGTCCTCGTGCATCTTGATTTGGTTGTATCCACTGAAGCCATCCATGAAACTTAGCATCTCGTGCCCAGCAGTGGCATCTATCAAAGCATCAATCCTCGGTAAGGGAAAACAATC
Source organism: Heracleum sosnowskyi (assembly GCA_030848705.1). Taxonomy (NCBI): domain Eukaryota; kingdom Viridiplantae; phylum Streptophyta; class Magnoliopsida; order Apiales; family Apiaceae; genus Heracleum; species Heracleum sosnowskyi. The sequence goes on along the minus strand of CM061243.1, from coordinate 47,887,215 downwards.
CTTGGGACATGCATCATTCAAGTCGGTGAAGTCTACACACATTCTCCACTTTCCATTAGCCTTTTTGACCATCACTGGGTTAGCCAACCATTCAGGGAACTGAATTTCTTCAATGAAGCCTGCTTCCAAGAGTTTCTCTACCTCCTGTTTGATAGCTTCTTGCCTTTCCGGGGCAAAATTTCTTTTCTTTTGTTTCACTGTTTTCCTTTCAGGATCCACATTCAATTTGTGGGTTATCAATTGGGGATCAATCCCTGGCATATCAGCTGCTGTCCAAGCAAATACATCACTGTTTTCTTGAAGAAAGGATGTCAACTTACTTTTTGTAGATTCAGGTAGTAAAGCTCCAATGTAGGTGACCTTGTCTGGTTCTCCTGGGATCAAGGGGATGGGAACAAGATCCTCAGCTGGCTTTCCTCTCCTTTCTTCATCGTTTCTGATGTCCATGTCCTCAATTGGGAGAACCTGCCCCCCAACTCCATCAGGCCTCAACGCGGCTACATAACAGCTTCTAGCCATTTTCTGATCACCTTTTTCTTCACCAATCCCATTCCTTGTAGGGAATTTGATCTTCAAATGATAGGACGAGGCAACAGCCTTGAATGCATGAAGTCCCGTTCTTCCCAGAATTGCATTGTAGGTTGAAGTTGCCTTAATAACTATGAAATTCAACATTTGAGTAGATGTCTTCGAACCTTGTCCCATTGTCATTGGGAGTTGAATTGTACCTTCTACCTTTGATTCTACTCCATTGAACCCATATATGGGCATGTTTGAGGGTGTTAGCTGAGAGTCAGTGTAACCCATCTTGATGAAAGCATCATGGAACAAGATGTCCACTGAAGCTCCATTGTCAACAAGAACTCTCTTTGTTTCTGAGTTCCCAATCACAGGTACTATGACCAGAGGGTCATCATGGGGAAATTTCACTCCCTCAAGGTCTGAATCGTCAAAATTCAAAGATACTTCAGTCTTGGCACGCTTCGGTGCTTCTCGAACCACAGTCATTACCTCACGGGCATAAGCTTTTCTGGAGTTTCTGGAAGGTCCGGCCGCAGTTGGTCCTCCAAATATCATATTGATGACAGGCCCTCGAGGCTTGGGATTTTGGTCTTGATCATTGTCCCGCCTATCGTAGTCTTTCCTTTCATAATTTCCTCTCTGATTTCCCTGGTTTCCATCTTTGGTGTACTTACCAAGCTTTCCTCTTCGAATTAAGAACTCAATTTCATCTTTCAGCTGCCTGCAGTCATCTGTCTCATGGCCAACTTCTTTGTGAAACCGACAGTATTGGTTTTGATTTCTCTTTGACACATCGGCCCTCATAGGCTTCGGCCATTTGATATCTTCTTCCTTTGCTATCTCCATCAGAATTTGACTCCTGGGAGTGTTTAATCTTGCATATTCTGTGAACTTTGGCCCAAAATTGCTTTTCTTGGGTGGTGAATCTGAATCCTTTGATGCCCTAGGATACTTCTCTCTTGCATCATATTCTGGAGCATCCTTTCTCTTTTTTGAATTTCCATTGCCAGTGGCAATGGGTTCGTACTTTCTCATGCTCTCCTCAGCCTTGATATATTTCCCAGCTCTATCTTGTAGTGACAACATGTTTTCGGGGGGATGTTTGGCCAAAGACCTCCTGAAGTGGTCATCAGTGGTTCCTTGCTGTAGGGCTATCATAGCCACTTTATCTTCCAAATCTGGGACTTTTATAGCTTCCTTAGTGAATCTACTCAAGTATTCTCTCAACGTTTCATTCTTGCCTTGTCGAATCGCCATAAGAGAGGCAGAACTTTTCTCATGTATCTTCCCACTAACAAATTGATTGATGAATGCCTTACTCAGCTCTTTGAAGGATCCAATAGAATTGGGCGGAAGGCGACTATACCAACGTTGAGCCATTCCCGCTAGAGTTTGTGGGAATGCCCTACACTTTGCAGTGTCATTAGCAGGCTGCAACAGCAGTGCGTTTGAGAAGGTTCTTACATGATTTGCGGGATCACCCGTTCCATCATAAGCTTTGATGGTTGGCATTTTAAACTTCCTGGATATAGTGGCTTTCATTATCTCTTGTGTGAAGGGTGGTGTAGGATCGTCAGGATCTCCTAGGGGCAACAACACAGTAGGATCTCCTCTTGGGATTTCAACCCTTCTGGATCTCGGAGGAGTAGGATCCAGATTAATTACCGGAGTCTTCCCGGCTGCTCTTGCAGCCTCTTCCTCCTCTAACTTCTTTTTGAGTTTTGCAACCTCTGCCTCATGGGCTGCAATCCTTTCCAGAGTGGTCGGCTCCTTGTTTGCAGATCGTCTCCTTCGCGGGGGATAGTCATCATCAGTATTATAATTTTCATCCTCAGTGTAAGGCCCAGAGAAATCGTCTCGAAACATTTGAAGAGTTTGGGTTTGTCGATTCAGGGGTTCTAAACCTTGGACGTAAGGGGGCACGTAGGCCTCATGGTGTACCAGAGTGGTACCACTACCGCCCACCGGGGGTCGAGGGGGCCTGGTATGGGTAGGCATCCCAAGGGTCTGATTCACATATTGAGGGAGATCGGTAGTATGTAGTTGAAGGCCCCTCGGGGCACTCATGAGTAGTGGGGAGGTTGTGATTGCTTGCTGGTGAGTGGTCTCTTGTGGATTAGATCCATGAATGACCACCTGCAGGGGATTCGTCCCTTCAATCGGGATCTCTGATCCTTGAGTGTTGGTGGGGATATTCGTCCCTTCAGTGCTGGTGATTGGTGGTGGTTGACTTCCATGAGTATCAGCACCGGAGGTGATAGGAAGTTCTTCAGAAGCTCGAGTTGTTCTCCGCGTGTTTGCCATGGTTGATGTTGTTTTCCCACAGACGGCGCCAAATGTTATGGATCAAAAAACGTACCTTGTGAATTAAAGGCTAGGGTTTGTGAGCGTTCACGTTTTATTGACTTGATTCTCTATACAGCAGAGATACGTAGGCATCTTGTGCGGACCGATTTAGTCCCGAAACACAAGAACAGTCATTAAAGCTTGAACGCTCACAAACCCTAGCCTTTAATTCACAAGGTACGTTTTTTGATCCATAACAACTACAATTAAAAACATGTTATTTACAACCTTACACATAAATCAATTTAGAAGTTGTCTAATAAAAACACGATGAAACAAATTCAAGATAACCTACTACTTGACTAAATTTCTTTGTAAAACACCAATCCAAAACCAGGTAGCGTCAAAGGAATAAAACCGTGCATGATCATGGTACGTAATTGTTCTGCAGGTGTTAAAAGTTTTAAGTCTCCTGGAAAGTAAAATTCATGACAGATCAGTAATCAGTTATATCATGACATACCGTATCATACTCGATGGCCGATACAGATACATATTCCATAAACTAAAAGAATTAAACTATAGCCACTTTCATTGCAAAAGTTCCATCACTTTCACAAGAAAGAAATTCCAAATCAGTGAAAAAAAGGTTTCAATGTTAATCTTTCAGTTTCTCAAGTCTCAACAGCCAAAGAATAAATATATTTTTGAGTGTCAGATTGATACATTAGAAACATATAAGGTTTTAAGATGAAGGCTAAAATCATCACAAACAAAAAATAATAATAATATAATGACATTAAATTTTAGAGAAACATTACAGTTACACATACATGTATTCGTGTTTTCATCCCAATATTCTTGTAAATATAGGTTAGCAAAAAACATTATTCTTGTAGTATATATATAAGTTAAATAGAAACGTAAGCAACCATAGCGAAGCGTGTGCTTGTTCCATAACTTACAGTTTCCAAGATTGCAACGTAGCGGTTATAATCCTTTTTCTATGAAACGTGTTCAACATCTTGTGCCGTGTTTAGCACCGCTGCAAATCAAATTTAAGCACACAATCATCAATCTTAAAAAAATTATTTAATAAATAACTAAATCATTATGAGCATAATAAAAAACATAAAGATTGTAAGCAAAAAATAATTATCATCTATCTAGCCATGAAGATTATAAAAATAATAAAATCAAGAAACCCGTATTGCAACCTTATGAATGGACGGGGATTAAGGGACTTTATACAACTTTTTTCCGACGTATTATGGGAACTGAAAATTCTTTAATTACTTTTTTAATAAATATGGTAATTTCACACTACCGTGTATTCAAATTTATTTATCAAGAAAGTCAACGTTTACATGTTCAAATTTAGTTGATAAGAAAAAGGTAATATTTATTTAATTAAATTTTAAAGATGATTAATTTTTATATATTTATTATTTTTGTTATAAATTCTAATGTAAATAAGGAAATTCAATTTCTTGTATTTTATAAGTAGAAGTTATGGTACCGGTGATGGAAATAATAAAAGAAAGTTCTATCAAGCCTACAAATTCGAAAATAATAAGGAAGTTGTAATTTTCTAAATCAAAAAAAGTTCTATAAAGTTTGAAAATAATAAAAGAAAGTTCTATCAAGCCTACAAATTCGAAAATAATAAGGAAGTTGTAATTTTCTAAATCAAAGAAAGTTCTATTAATAAGGAAGTTGTAATTTTCTAAATCAAAGAAAGTTCTATCAAGTTTGAAAATAATAAAAGAAAGTTCTATCAAGCCTACAAATTCGAAAATAATAAGTTGTAATTTTCTAAATCAAAGAAATTTTCTAAATTAAAGAAAGTTCTATCAAGTCCTACAAATTCAAAAATAATAAGGAAGTTGTAATTTTCTAAATCAAAGAAAGTTCGATCAAATTTAAAAATAATAAAAGAAAGTTCTATCAAGCCTACAAATTCAAAAATAATAAGGAAGTTGTAATTTTCTAAATCAAAGAAAGTTCTATCAAGTCCTACGATTTCGAAAATAATAAGGAAGTTGTAATTTTCTAAATCAAAGAAAAAGGAAGTTGTAATTATTAAAATTAAAAATTGTGAAAAATTGAGAAAATTAGAAAAATAGAACGGAGCGATTCTAGAGGCGGCACCTCACCGCCCCGTCTTCTCCTTTATATAAGTATATTGATTAATGATTAGTTATTTATGAATCAGATATGATATTATTTGAACTGCATTAATTTGTTTTTACTTTTATGTGATGAACATTGGTTTTTTTGAAAAGTACAGGGTGCACAATTTGTATATATAGTGCATGAAGTGTACATTTTTTAATTTTCAATGTGAATAAAAATATTTACATTTACAAAAAGTTGAATTTATATTTTGACCAAAGCAAAAATTTAGGACTAGACAAAATTTTATCATAAAAAATTAATAAAATTAAATAGTAAAGGTTGCACTAAAAAAACAATATCCAATTATTTTTCATATAATTTTAATTAAATGATAATCTACAAAAGAACATGCAACAAATATATTGATTTTATTGTAAAATTAACTTTTTTGTGTATCTCATATAAATTTTAGTCATCCAATTTTAATTATTTGAAATGTAAAATAATTTGGTTTATGATTGTTATAAATTAAAAGAAATAATTTTACATAAACTTAATTAGGAAAAAAATTGTAATGTTATAAGAATCAAAAGGTAATTTTCTTAAAATAGGATAAAATTAAGTTGCATAACCGTCATTCACATGTACGGATCATAATATGAATGTATACACGTCCCTCAATTAAATAACTGAATAAGAAAAATGCAAAATAAAAGGACCATCCGATTAAATATGAATAAAAGGTTAGGATTATGATCTCCGAGTCTCCATCTCCTTCTATTAACTCCTTATATATAATAAGCGTAAGAGATGGGTCATTGTATTACCAAAAGTATATGATCCGTTGGATTATAAAACTATAAATATTCAAATAGATGAGGACCGTTAGATATAATATTAAAAATTGTATTTGATTAATAATATGATAGTATTTAAATAGTAAATGGTGTATTTTGATAATTTAAACCAATTATAAATAGGTTTTCTATATTGAATAGAAATCTTTATGTAAAAAATCGTAATTATATTTTCTCTTTAGTTTATGGATAGTTCCAGTTAGATAATAATTATTAAACCATCATTAAATTAAAGATAATTTTGTTAGCTTCACGTGGGCTGTAAAATTGTTAAAATCTGTTGTATAAAACTCAAGATAGAGCCCAAACAGTAAAGTGATTATCTAAATTTTAATATTTTTTTTAATTTAAACCAATTATAAATAGGTTTTCTATATTGAATAGAAATCTTTATGTAAAAAATCGTAATTATCTTTTATCTTTAGTTTATGGATATTTCCAGTTAGATAATAATTATTAAACCATCGTTAAATTAAATTAAAGATAATTTTGTTAGCTTCGCGTGGGCTGTAAAATTGTTAAAATTTGTTGTCTAAAACTCAAGATAGAGCCCAAACAGTAAAGTGATTATCTAAATTTTAATAATTTTTTATTATTATTGTAGCACCAATTTAATTTTTTTCTAATTCTTTTAAATTTATAAATTCTATGTTTATTTCAATAAAATATAAAATCAATTTAAGAAAAAATTAAAATCGATCTGGTCCATGTACGACCACTATACGACCAAATTAATTATTACAGTTATATCTTAAATAGATCGATGAGAATTGTTAGATCTAATATTAAAAAGTGTATCTGATTAATAATAGAATTATATTTAAATACTAAAAAGTGTATTTTGATAATTTAAAATTTTTCTATGTAAAAATTCTTAAATATCTTTTCTCTTTAATTTATGTATAGTTCGAGTTAGATAATAATTGTTAAACCAAATATCAGATAACAATTCATATCGATTACAATATTAAAAATTATCAATATAATGCTCATGTATATCATATAACAATATGTGGACCCTGCGTAAATTTAAATATTTTTTTGTGAAGGAACATAACAATTTGATTAATCCAAATTATAATTATATTATTTTACATATAACAAACATAAAAGGATAATATCAAAATATTATTAAAATATTGAGGGTTTCACATTCGTAGACAGTTTCATTTAATAAAATAACATAATAAGGTTATAATTGCTAATACCTAACCCATTACCATTTTTAGCCAAAGTGTATATTTTTTTAATATTTTTTAACTAAAATTTCTACTTTTCTACTTTTTCTAAATAAAACCTCTCATTTTCCAAATATATCACGAACAATTCAATTTAATAAAATAAAATAATAATATTATAATTATTAATGACTAACCGATTAGATTTTTTTTCCAAAATGTCTATTCTTTTTATATTTTCTAACTAATATTTCTCCTAACTAAAACCTCTAAAATATGACGAGCTATTCCATTTAGTAACATAAAATACTAATATTATAAATCTATCTATCTATCAATACTATATTATTGAAGAAGAAATATTGAAAGTTTTGGTACCTATTTTTTGGTACCTCTTTTTTGGTACGGTACTTGCCTTATTTAGTTGTTTATTTAATTATTATAAAAATTATAATAATCAGTTACCTTTTCAGTTAAAATACATTACCTTTCTTTTCTAAAAAAATCACGGGCAATTTCCTTTTCAGCTAAAACATGTTACTTTTTCTATTTCCCTTACTAAAATCCCTCATTTTCCAAATATATCACGAGCAAACCCTTACTTATTTATTTTAAAACATATTTTAATACTTTTAATTGGTAATTACATTTCCCATCTTTTTCTAGAAAAATCACGGACAATTACCTGTTTCAGCTAAAACATGTTATATTTTCTATTTTCCTTACTAAAATCCTTCATTTTCCAAATATATCACGGCAAACCCCTTACTTATTTACTTTAAAATCTATTTTAATACTTTTAATTGACAATTACCTTTTTCAACTAAAACATGTCACATTTTCTATTTTTCTTACTAAAACCCCTCTTTTTTTCAAAACACGGACAAATCGTTACTTTTATATTTTAAAATTCAATGAAAACATGTTAATTTCTAATTTTCTTACTAAAACCCCTCTTTTTCCAAAATATCACGGGCAAACCGTTACTTATTCATTTTAAAATCTATTTTAATACTTTTAATTATTTAAAAATGTTTAACACGCCTACTTATTTTTTTAATAAATACAATTAATAAAATATAAATAATAAAATTAATAATTATTAAAAACAATCCGTGCATCGCACGAGTTTTAAGCTATCAATACTATTATATAATAGACGAAATATTAAAAGTTTGGTTGATCGGTATGGTACGTTGTGATTTTACTTAATTGTCCTTACTTATTTATAGAAATATATTACTAAATAATAATATTACATATTTATAATCAATTACCTTTTTTTTATACCTAAAATACATTATTTTTTCTAAAAAATTCTCCTGCTTTTTCAAATATATCACGGGAAATTACCTTTTTAACTAAAACATGTTAGTTTTTCTATTTTTCCTTACTAAAACCCTCTTTTTCGAAAAATATCCTGGACAAACCTTTAGTTATTTATTTTTAAATATATTTTAATATTATAATTATTTTTTAAAAATTACCTATTTTAACAAGCCTGCTTATTTTTTTTAACAAATGCAATTACTAAAAATATTAAAAATATAAATGATCAAATACCTATTTATAACCAATTACCTTTTCAGCTAAAACACATTATAGATTTTTTGTAACAAAGTCCCTCATTTTCTAAATATATCACGGGAAATTACCTTTTTCAACTTACTTTTTCTATTTTTCTCACTAAAATCCATTCTTTTTCTAAAAATATCACGGACAAACCTTTTACGTATTTATTTTAAAACGTATTTAAATATTTTGAATTATTAAATTTTAAAACCTCATTTTCCAAAAATATCACGGACATTTTCCTTTTTTAAACTAAATATATATGTTACATTTTTTATTTTTTATTACTAAAACCTATCTTTTTCCAAAAATATAATGGGCAAACCCTTACTTATTTATTTTAAAATCTATTTTAATGTTTTTAATTAATTAAAAGTGTTTAGCTATTTTAACATGACTACTTATTTTTTTAACAAATACAATTAACAAAATATTTAAAAATAATAATAAAATAACAATTAACAATCCGTGCATCGCACGGGTTTTAAGCTAGTTAAAAGTAAAAGTAGTTAGTAAGATACTTATATTAGTATCTACTTGATATCCTTATTATATTAAACTCTTTTATATAATAAGGATAATAGGGATTTATCCAAAATTTTGATCTTGACAACCAAATTAATAAGGACTATTAGATCTTAACTAGATAAATGAAAATCGTTTGATCAAATATTCAAAAAGTGTATTTTATTTATAATAGGATTATATTTAAATTCTAAAAAGTGTATTTTGATAATTTAAACCAAATATACCAAATATAAATAAGTTTTCTATATTGAATAGAATTCTCCATGTAAAAAATTCGTGACTTTCTTTTCTTTTCCATGGACAATTCCAGTTAGATAAAATTTTTTAAACCATCTTTTAATTAAAAATAATTTAATTATCTTCACGTGAGGTGTAAAATCATCAAAATCTGATTTTTAAAATACAAGATAAAGCCCAAATCAGTAAAGTGAGTATTTAAATTCTAATAATGATTATTATATCATCATTATTTTAACGTCAATTTAATTACTTTTTTCTAACTATTTTAAATTTAGAAATCTATGTTCAAAAATTAAAATCAATCTAAGAAAAATTCAAATCAACAAAGAATATAATAATAAGAGGATAAAATTTTATAAAATTGTGCATATTTTTTATCCTATTTTATTAAGTTATAGATCATAACTAATCAAATATAATTTATTATTAAATAATAAATTATACGCAAATGATGATTTTGTTTTATAAGCACTCATAGAGACCTAATTTCATTGTTAGCAGGACTATATTCATATTAAAAAAACCGTATTTTGAAATTGTAGACTCAGCTACAGAACAGACCTAACTTTTTTAACCTATATACATTGTAAATTATTAAATTCGAAACTTTAAAAGTTTGTTAATCAATTAGTATAGTACTTTTCTGAAAAATCGTACTTTACAAAAAATATTATCAAATAACCTATGTCTGAAAGAAAAAAAATGAAAAAAATTCTTTTTTTTCAAAAAAAAACCTGTAAAGTCTAATATGTTGTTGGTAGATTCAAATATTAGATCATTCTACATGATAATTTTACTATTATATGTAACGTTTCTCAACAATTTAATTTGAAAGATCCAACGATTATGGATTGAGTGATCAAACAAAGCGACCACACTTATAAGAAAGCTTTCATTATTTAGTCTTTAATATAATAACATAGATATTTACGGGATATACTATAAAAAAATGAATTTTATACAGAATTTTGATCGTCACGGTGTACTACTTTAAAAAAAAAACTATCACAAAAATATATTTTTTAATTGATAATTTATTTTCTCAAAAGTTCAAAGTTCCCGCATCATTATCATATTACAAAAAGAGTATCTTATATTTTAGCAATAAATATTTAAAAAAATTAAAAATTAAAAAAATTATAAATATTAAGAAAAATTAATGATGTTATCCTGGTAGTTTGGTCCTAAATACCGCCAAAACATTCTCAACCGTTAGATCCAATACTTTTAAAAATAGATGATCAAGATTATATCATATAAAAAGAAATTATTATCTAAAAATGATATAAGTTAAAAGATATTATATTAGGATTGGATTTTCCAAAAAGTTAAAACATAAAAATAGTTGTAATTAAATAAGGAAACCCATTTATAACCAAAATAATAAAAATCGTTTAATCTTAAATAGATAGGTGAAAACCGTTAGATTTAACATTAAAACATGTATTTGGTTAATAAAGGTTATTCTAATAATCTAAACTACATCTATACTATATTATTAAAGCCGAAACATTGAAAGTTTTGGTTTTCGGTTAACGGTCGGTTTTTGGTTTTCGGTACTTTTTCTAATTAATAAATTAATAATATAATCAAAATTCGGGAAAGTTTTATTCTACATTAATATTTCACTACATAAAAATCAAATAATATTGAAATCTAATCAAAAAAATGGAAATGTGGGATCTAATTTGTTTAAATTTAGGATACACTGCTACAAATATACTTATTTCTTTTTAGGATAACGAAAGCTACTACAAATCAAATCTTTAGTGGAATTGTATGATTGTCAAGTTACCAAAATAGTAACTAGATGATTGGCTTTTATAATTAAAATATTTTTTTTCTAACAAAATCTACTCCTTTTCCAAAAAATATCATTACAATTATCTTTAAATTAAAACATTTTACCTTTTATATTTGTTATTACTAAAATCTATGTTTTCCAAAAATATGAGGGGCAATCCTTACTTATTTATTTTAAAACCTATTTTAATAATCTATTTAATATATAATAAAATAATATAAAAATAGTAACTAACTGATTGCCTTTTATAATTAAAAAAAAATCTAACAAAATCTACTTCTTTTCCAAAAATATCACGACAATTACCTTTAAATTAAAACATAATATCTTTTATATTTGTTATCACTAAAATCTCTATTTTCCAAAAATATGAGGTGCAATCCTTACTTATTTATTTTAAAATCTATTTTAATACTCTATTTAATAAATAATTAAATAATATAAAAATATTAACTAGGTGATTGCCTTTTATAATTAAAACATTTTTTTCTAACAAAATCTACTTCTTTTCCAAAAATATCACGGGAAAATCGATTAGCTTTGCTTTTGTCTCGCTTTATGCGTGTTTTGTTTTTTGTCTCGCTTTATGTGTGTTTTGTTTTCGTCTCGCTTTATGTGTGTTTTCTCGCTTTATGCGAGTTTGTGTGTTATCAATGAGAATGATTTGGATGGGGTTTTGGGAGATCTGGATTACCACATCAGTTATACTTTCGGCATGTCTATAGCTGGATTCTGGCACGTAGATAGCTGGGGTATGCTTGGAACTTTCGGCATGTCTATAGCTGGATCCCGGCATGTAGATAGCTGGGGTATGCTTGGTGATATATGATCTTTATGATCATATTTTCTCTATATTTTTAGTTAATTTTGCATGAAATTGGATTTTTATTTAATTGATTTTCATGTTTTATTTCAGGGAATAAGGATTTCTTATAATAGAAGGATTGTGGCTGAAATTGCAAAATTTTAAGTGAATTCTAGCAAAATTCGGATTTTCGGATCAGCTTGCGCATGGTTCACTGTTTTGGCTATAACCGGAGCTTCGGATGTCGGATTGAGGTGATTCAGGCACCGTTGGAAAGCTTGCGAGAAGACCTTTAATTCAACTATGGTCTCAGATTTTAATGGTACTCCAAACTGCCCAGAATATTGCCAGAAGCAGACAGCTTGAATTTCTTACTTTGGAATCCTACTCTATTAAGGAAACTCCTTTGTTTTATTATTAAATAAGTAAAATAGATTATTATTAGACATAGTTCAGTTAGGTATTATATATATTCAGTAGATAAAAAAAATAGACACGTACGTGACTATTGGGAGAGACAACGGTTACATACACTTGAGAGAAAAAAACACGGGGAAGAAGAACAAGGAAGCATTCAAGAAGAGAAGCCATTGGAGAGGATCAATTCTAGAGTTTTTATCTTCTCTTCACTTTTCTTTATTGTAACTTTGCTATAATGTCTTCATTCTTGTGTCTAGTACTTTTTGTGATGTTTAACTAAGTCTCCTTCTAGGCCTTTAATGGATACTTGTGTGTTGATATAAGTTGTTCTTTAATTCTCTAAGTATGGTGTTCATTACAATTGTTTATATTGATTTGTGTTTAATGCTTTTCAAGGAATGATCAACCTTGGAATTGAATTGGTAATGTAGGTGGACTTGGAAAAGAAAACCTAGATTAAGGCCATGTATTGGGATTAGTAGTATGCTAATTTGTGTTTAAGATAGGAATATACTTAAACACCCTAGGTAGTCAAATTAAGGTGGAGGTTAATGCTGTTCTAATACTTAAATTCTTCATAGGGATATGGGAATTAGTTGATGAATTAGAATCACTTGAGATTCGGAAGGTCCTTGTGATTGGTTAAGTGCCTTAGACTAGCAATTGGAACACCATAGTAGAGATGAAGAGAGTAGCTTATTAATGAACACAAGTTGAAGTTAAAGGCTTAGTTTTGTTAATCTGATATCTTCTTTGTGTTAACTTAGTAGTTAGTGATAATTAGTTATATTTGAAACCACATATTATTTGACTTGAATTAGAAGAAAAATAGTGTATGGTACTTAACAACTTAGATTTAGTCCTCGTGGGAATGAATTATTATACTACTTGCTACGATATGTGCACTTGCATTTGATGTGTAAAATCGCTAACAAGTTTTTGGCGCCGCTACCGGGGACTATTTTTAAGTATTTATTTGTTAATATCATTACATTGTTTAGTATTTTAAGATCAAGTTGTTAATTATATTGTTTTCTTGTTCTCTTTTATAGGGTTTAACGTTGTATGCGTAGACTTGGTTCATCTTCACTTCTACCACTTGATTTGGAGATTGAGAAAACTGCAAGAAGGAATAAAAAGAAAGCTAAGGAAGCTAGGAATCAGTCATCCACTATGGCTGATCAGAATGATCCTCCGGATCCTAATGCTCAAAGGCGATTGCGTGTTAAGGAGTACATCATGCCTTCTTTCGATGGCATTCACTCTAGCATTGCAAGGCCAGCTATTACAGCAAATAACTTTCATGTTGATTCTGCAACAATGCAAGCCATTAGAGACAACAAATTCAATGGTCTTTCAGCTGAAGATCCTAATGCTCATTTGAGGAATTTTCTTGAGATTGTGGATAATTTCAAGGTGAATGGTGTTTCTGAAGAGGCTATCAGATTGAGGTTATTTAGTCGTTCTTTGGATGGAAGAGCAAGAGAATGGCTCGATTCTTTGCCTAATAATTCTATCACTACATGGAATCAACTTGTTGAGAAATTTCTAAACAAGTACTTTTCGCCGGCAAAGACTGAAAGATTGATCAAAGAAATTCAGAATTTTCAACAGTTTGACATGGAGTCTCTTTATGATGCTTATGAGAGGTTCAAGGATCTTTTGATAAAGTGTCCACATCATGGGCTATCTGATCAGCAGAAGATTAGAACATTCTACAATGGTTTGACAATACAATGTGCTACTCAAGTTGATGGAGCAGCAAGGGGTTCATTGATCAATCAATATCCCGAGGAAGCTTTTGAGATTTTAGAGGACATCACTTCAAATAATTGCAGGGCTTATGATCGGACAAGTTCAAAGAAAGTAGCAGGTGTGTATGAAGTTGATCCTTTGACATCTTTCTCGGCTCAAATGGTTTCTCAATTTGAAGCTCTGAATAAAAAGCTTGAATCTTTTTCAATGGATAGACATCAACCAATTCATCCGGCTCATCAAGTTCAGAATGTTTCTATCTTTTGTGATATGTGTGGGGAAGGACATCCAACTCAACAATGTCCATTGATTTATCATGACGGAGCACAGTCTAGTACAGTGAACTATGTGGGAAATTCTAGCAATCAACATAACAATCCATATTCCAACACTTACAATCCTGGTTGGAGGAATCATCCCAATTTTTCATGGAATAATAATGCTAGACCAAACATGCCATACAAGCCTAATCCACCACCGGGTTTTCAACAAAATCAAAGGCCACATGAGATGGAGAAGAAGCCGACAACTGAAGATCTTCTACTTCAGTATATGCAGAAAACTGATGCTTTGATCCAAAGTCAAAGTGCATCCATGAGAGCTTTGGAGATGCAAGTGGGTCAGTTGGCTAGTGCTATCAATAATCGTCCTCAAGGTTCATTGCCTAGTGACACAGAGCCGAATCCAAAAAATGATAAAAGGGAGCATTGCAAGGCAATTACTTTGAGGAGTGGAAAGGAAATTGAAGGTAATACAAAGAAAGTTGATGATGGGGAAGCTTCAGAAACTCATTCTAAGAAAGATCCTAAGAAAGTTATGAATGAAGAACCTATAGCACTCTCAAGTTCTCAACCAAAGAAGTCATTGTATCCTCCACCTCCATTCCCTCAACGATTACAGAAGCAAAAGCAAGATAAGCAATTTCAGAAATTTATGGATGTTTTCAAGAAATTATCCATTAATATTCCTTTTGCTGAAGCATTAGAGCAAATGCCAAGTTATGTCAAGTTCATGAAGGATATTTTGTCAAGGAAGAGAAGATTGGAAGAATTTGAAACCGTGGCTTTGACGGAAGAGTGTAGTGCTATTCTACAGAAAAAACTTCCTCCAAAACTCAAAGATCCGGGAAGTTTCACTATTCCTTGCACTATTGGAGCTCAATACTTTGGTAAAGCTTTATGTGACTTGGGGGCTAGTGTTAATTTGATGCCATTGTCGATTTTCATGAAGTTGGGAGTTGGAGAAGTGAAACCTACATCCGTGAGATTACAATTGGCAGATCGTTCTTTGGCATATCCAAGAGGTATTGTTGAAGATGTTCTTGTGAAGGTGGATAAGTTTATCTTTCCTGCCGACTTTATTGTTCTTGATATGGAAGAAGATGCAGACATACCTTTACTTCTTGGTAGACCATTCTTAGCTACGGGAAGAACACTCATTGATGTTCAAAAAGGAGAGTTAACCATGCGAGTGCAAGATGAACATGTGACATTTAATGTTTTTTCTGCTATGAAGTTTTCTAATGACGAAGAGAGTTGTTTTTCTTTGAGTACTATTACAGGTGATGATGATGTGCACATGATGACACATCACAATATGGATGCTTTGGAGTTGTCTTTACAAGAAGCATGTGATGAAAGTTGTGAAGAAATTGCTGAATGTATCAAGGAACTCAATGCTCTACCAACTTATCGAAGAACTTTTCAGAAATTTGAATCTTTTGAGATGCCCGAGAAATCAAAGGCATCTAAGCCTTCCATTGAAGAACCTCCTGAAGTAGAGCTCAAACAACTACCGGCACATCTCAAGTATGCATTTCTTGGAGAAAATTCCACTTTACCGGTGATTGTATCTTCTACTCTTTCAGTTGAACAAGAAGAAAAGTTGCTTCGAGTCTTGAAGGAATATAAAAGAGCTATTGGGTGGAAAATTGCTGATATTCGAGGTATAAGTCCTTCATTCTGTATGCACAAAATCTCAATAGAGGAGGGTCATAAGCCTACTATTGAACATCAAAGGAGGTTGAATCCTATCATGAAAGAGGTGGTGAAGAAAGAGATCATCAAGTGGCTAGATGCTGGAATCATATATCCTATTTCTGACAGTTCTTGGGTTAGTCCTGTTCAATGTGTGCCTAAAAAGGGTGGAATCACAGTTGTTGCTAATGAAAAGAATGAGCTCATTCCTACAAGAACAGTCACGGGATGGAGGGTGTGTATGGACTACCGAAAGTTGAACAAAGCCACAAGGAAAGATCATTTTCCTTTACCTTTCATCGATCAAATGCTTGATAGGTTGGCCGGAAAGGAGTTCTATTGTTTCTTGGATGGTTATTCAGGCTATCATCAAATTGCTATTGCACCAGAAGATCAAGAGAAGACTACTTTTACATGCCCTTTTGGTACTTTTGCCTTTAGAAGGGTGTCATTTGGGTTGTGTAATGCACCATCGACTTTTCAGAGGTGTATGATGGCTATTTTCTCAGATATGGTAGAGCAAGGGATAGAGGTTTTTATGGATGATTTTTCTGTGCTTGGTGACTCTTTTGATGCTTGTTTGATGAATTTGGAGCGGGTATTTCAAAGGTGTGAGGAAACTAATCTGGTACTTAATTGGGAGAAATGTCATTTTATGGTTCAAGAAGGAATTGTGCTTGGGCATAAAGTGTCAGGAAGAGGCTTAGAGGTTGATAGAGCTAAGCTAGAAACTATTGAGAAGCTTCCTCCACCAAGCTCTGTCAAAGGAGTTAGAAGTTTTCTTGGCCACGCTGGTTTTTATAGGCGGTTCATCAAGGATTTCTCGAAAATTTCAAAGCCTTTGTGTAATTTGCTTGAAAAGGATACAAAATTTGTCTTTGATGATGCTTGCCTTGTAGCATATGAGGAGCTGAAAAAGAAATTGGTTTCTGCACCAATTATCATTGCCCCTGATTGGAGTCTTCCATTTGAGTTGATGTGTGATGCTAGTGATTTTGCAGTTGGAGCAGTTTTGGGACAACGATGCAACAAGATTTTTCATTCTATATACTATGCAAGTAAGACACTTTCTGGTGCTCAACTTAATTACACTACTACTGAAAAAGAATTGCTTGCTGTGGTGTATGCTTTTGAGAAATTCAGGTCTTATCTTGTGGGTACCAAAGTGATTGTGTATACTGACCATTCTGCTATCAAGTATCTGATTGAGAAGAAGGATGCAAAGCCTCGTTTGATTCGATGGGTTCTACTTTTGCAAGAATTTGACTTGGAGATCAAGGATAGGAAGGGTTCAGAAAATCAAGTTGCTGATCACCTATCTAGGTTGGAGAACAATGAGAATTCTGATAATTCTCAAATCATTGATGATTCATTTCCTGATGAAAAACTGATGGCTATCAACACTAAAGCCCTTCCTTGGTTTGCTGATTTTGTCAACTACTTAGCAAGCAATATCATTCCCGTTGAGTTCAATTATCAGCAAAAGAAAAAGTTTTTGCATCAGGTTAAATATTTTCGATGGGATGAGCCTTTTCTTTTCAAGCTTGGGCCAAACAATGTTCTAAGAAGGTGTGTTGCTGATGATGAGATAGAAAGCATCTTGAATCACTGTCATAATTCTCCTTATGGTGGACATTTTCAAGGTGACAGAACTGCAGCAAAGGTCTTACAATCAGGTTTTTACTGGCCTTCTCTTTTTAAAGATGCTCATGAATTTGTTAAAAGATGTGATCGTTGCCAACGTACTGGTAATATTTCTAGAAGGAATGAAATGCCTTTGAATTATATTTTGGAGGTTGAATTGTTTGATGTATGGGGTATTGACTTTATGGGACCCTTTGTGATGTCATTCCGGAATCAATATATATTGTTGGCAGTTGATTATGTTTCTAAGTGGGTTGAGGCCATAGCAACCCCAACCAATGATGCATCTGTAGTGCTTGAATTTCTGAAGAAGAATATTTTTACTCGGTTTGGGACTCCAAGAGCTATTATTAGTGATGGGGGAACACATTTTTGTAACAAACAATTTTCAACACTGTTGTTAAAATATGGTGTCCGTCACAAGGTAGCATGTGCTTACCATCCTCAAACCAATGGGCAAGCTGAACTGTCCAACAGGGAAATCAAGCAAATTCTAGAGAAAACAGTAAATTCATCAAGAAAGGATTGGTCGAAAAGGTTAGATGATAGTCTTTGGGCTTACAGGACCGCATACAAAACACCATTGGGAGCATCACCCTATCAGTTGGTTTATGGAAAATCTTGTCATTTGCCAGTGGAGTTAGAGCACAAAGCTTTTTGGGCAATCAAGAAGCTTAACTTTGATTTTGCTGCAGCTGGAGAAAAGAGACTTCTTCAATTAAATGAGCTTGATGAATTTCGGTTGAAATCATATGAGAGCTCCAGAATTTACAAGGAAAAGATGAAGAAGTGGCATGACCACAAAATTCTACCTAAAGAACTTGAGTCGGGACAAATGGTTTTACTATTTAACTCCAGGCTAAAGTTGTTTCCAGGTAAGCTCAAATCACGTTGGTCAGGGCCTTTTAAGGTGGTACAAGTGTATCCATATGGTGCTATAGAAGTTGAGGATATGCATAGTGGAAGAACATTCAAAGTTAATGGGCAAAGGCTTAAACCATATTTGGGTGGTGACATTGATCGTAATGTTTCATCCATCACTCTTTCGGAGCTATGAAGGAAGTGAATAGTCAAAGCCATGACTATAAAAAGGCGCTTCTTGGGAGGCAACCCAAGCAAATTGTTCGGTTAGTTTTTTCAAGTTTTTATTCAATTTTATTAGTTTCTTTGTTATTTAGTTGATAGGCTAGTTGTAGTTTTTAACTTTATTTTTATTTTGTTATTTTCACTCCCATAAGGTGCCTTGATGATTGTTTTTGTGAAGTAATTCAGGAAAGAAAGATGTTGTAAGAGGAAGCCATCTTAATTCTGTTGAGCATGCTTTTGCTCTGTTTGGAGGAACAGAGGATGCTCTGTTTCTTGAGTCTAAAAGAAAAAAAAAGCGGACAGAAAACTGCAGTATTAAACATGAAAGCTGCGGTTTAAAATCTCTGTACTGAGTCAAGTTGCTTAAACCGACGGCTTATTTTTCTATCCCGTGGTATTAATTCCCTGGCCAGGAACTTATGTGTTTACTTGGTGATCATTCCACGTGACTTGTAGTGTGGTCACGTTAATTATTATTATTTTTATTTTTATTTTGTTCTTTTATTTGTTGAAAGTTATTAATAATAATTACTTTTGTATACTACTTGTTAATTATGATTTTTTTTTTTTTTTTTTTTGTATAATATGTGTTTTTTAAGGTGGTACACATGTGTGTATTTTTGTTATTTTAATTTAGTTTGTAATGTTCATAATATGTACAAAAATTATATAATGGAAAAATAATATAAACACATTCATACATGTTATTTTTTTTTCTTCTTTCTGTACTTTGTAAATTTTATTATATATATATATGTATAGTTCTTTTTATTTTTTTATTGTTTTGTTATTTCTAATGTTTTGTGATTATAAATTTTGTTTTCATTTTTTTTAATGTATAAAATGTATTTATATCATTTTTTACATTATATAATTTTGTTCATATTTTATGTTTTGTATATTTATTATTGTGCATATTATTTTAATTGTAATTAACCATGTACGTGTGTATAATAATTTTATTATTATTTTTCAGTTTTTGTTTGTTATGTATATATATATATATATTTTTTTTTGTTATGTATATGTTATGTGTAAACACTACAGTCGCGCACACGTTCCTGGCCACGTACATACATTCGGGGTTCAAATTTTGCCTTTAGGGTTTATACGCAGCAGTTACAACATTCAGCGGAGAGATTTTTTATTTTTTATTTTTTTTCTTTCTTCAAAGAAAACAAAACAGAGCAGCAGCGAGTACTCTCCCTCTCACAATATTAAGTCGTGTTTGATCCTATCATGACTCGGGTATCAGCAGAGAAACAGCCTGCCAGGTCTTGTGTTACCCAACCTACTGCAAAGAAGCAAAAACGCATGCCACTCACCGTTGGGTCCAGCAGTCAAAAGTTTCCAACAGTTAAGCCGATTGGAGAGACTCAGCAAACTTTGTACAGGGAATTGTCCAAGCGTAAGGTCTTACCCAATAAATATGTTGATTTGTCTGTATTGGAACTTTTGAAAGTTAAAGATGACTTCCTGGAGGGGTTGGAAGATATGGGATGGAGTGGTTTGATAAACATGGATGAACCCTCATATGCACCACTAACATATGAATTTCTGAGTTCTTTCAATGTCACTGATCACAATACGCTTTCATTCCGGATAGCTAATGTGTCTCATGAAATCACAAAGGCTGAATTGGCGGACATGTTTGGGTGGAAGTTAATTGAACAGCAGCCTTTGCCAGAGAATTATGCTACGCCTTTTTGGCTCAAGCTCACACGTTTGCCAAATGATGAAAGTTATATGACTCAACGGGCTTTATCTTCAGAAATATTATGTTTTTCTTGTCGCTATTTTGCTCGACTCATGTCATTCACTATGTATGGTCGAGGAGAGAGTAACAACAAGGTTCAAACAGGTGAGCTTGCTTTATTGTATCACTTTGATGAAGGGTTACCGGTAGACTGGACAAATCTGCTTATTTGTAGGTTCTTGTATCAAGCAAAGCGCACAAAGGGTGCTATTGTAATGGGCGGTTTTATTACAAGAATTGCTGAAAAGTTGGGTGTATTTGATCGCAACCGAACTAACTTGAAAGTGGCGGATGGATGGCCAGCTGTTATTAATGTCGAGTATTTACTTGGTATGCGCATGTTATATCGAAGTAAATATGGACCAAGGCCATTATATCACCCACGTTTGGAACTACCAGTTGAAGAACCGGTTGTGGAGCCTAAACTTACGCTTAAGGAGCAGGTTGCCAAATTGCAACAGGGTCAAAAGCAACTTCTAAAAAATCAAGAAGTAATGGCCAAGCACATGGCAAGCATGATGGCTTTCATGAAGCAGCACCTTCCACAACAAGCACCATGACACCTAGGGGAGTTTTTCTTTCTTTTTCTTCTTTGTAGATTTGTATGAGTTATTTTGTTTAGTTTGTTTAGTTTGTTTTTCCTATAGAGTCATTGAGGACAATGCCTCGCTTAAGTGTGGGGGAGGTGTTCTTGATATAATTATAGCTTTGTGACTTGATGAAGATGAGATGATGAAATTTAGTTAGTTGTTTGTCAAGTAGATGATGCATTGCTTGTTGTAAGTTTTGCTAAATGTATCCATGCATGCTAAGTGATCTTGTGTTGTCAAAACTTTTGTGAGAGGTGTAATGCTATGTTCTTGTGCACACTTTCACTAGCAAGTTGAAGCTAGTAAATTCCTCGAATGTCTTAAGTAATTGAAAGAACATAAGATATGTGCAAGATGAGTTGATTTTCATGCTTTGAGTACAAGTAGACGCGCTAGAAAGAAATTCTTTTTGTGCTTGGGATAGATTACCTTTGACACCAAGTGAGTTTTTGAGCCTATATGCATATCTTTTGCATCTTATATTCATTTGCTTGTGTGTCCACATTACATTTGTATTGCTAGCACTTGTCTTAGACCCATCTTGAGATACATGGCATTGAATGAATGATAACATGATAAAGGCACCTAGGATTAACCCTACATTATCCCACTTTGACATACCTTGTTTATATGATCCATTAGTAGCCCCATTGAGCTTAATCATTTTATTCGGTGACACACCACATTACGTGCCTAGACCTATTTCTTTTGTTGGCCTTACATTATCTTGATCCCTATTTGTCAAAGGCTAGTGAAGTGAGGAGGGAGTAATAAGGTGTGATTGATGTGTTACTTGTGATCATATTTTAATTTTGGAAAATGTTGAGGTTGATTTGGACTTGCTTAGTATGTGTGTTTGGGACTGTTAAAGGATCATTGTGATTGTATATATGTCATTGTTTTGCTTGTAGCTCTCGAAAAAAAAAATGATTGAAAAAAAAAAAGAAAAAAAAGAAAAGCAAGGCCACAAAATAAATAAATGCCTTGAAAAAAAAAATAGAAAAAAAAAAGAATTATTCATGTGAGAGCATTTTCTTTTGTTTTCTTTATTTGTGTTTTACGATCCGTCATCTCAAGCTAAGCAAGTTACATGTGCTTAATAGTCTGTGGGGAGGACATATGGGGGAATTATGTGCTTGATTTGGAGAATCACTAGCTTTTGACATTTCACCATATGTAGCTTTTCTTGACATTCCTTGTCCCTAGTCCCATTACAACCCGAATAAAAGTCCTTTTGATTATCATTATTCATGCATGTTGTGTTTTAGTTGGATCGATGACAAGTGTCAAGCGTGCTTATGTATATGATGAGATTGAGTGATACACTTAACCTATTCTTGAGCGTGATTATTTTATGAGTGAAAGGTGAGGTATTGCTTGATATATGGAAATCCCAAGTTTTTCTTGATAGTGTGCTCTTGTATGCCTAGCATGATTACTAACTCTATTTTGCACTTGACATGACCTTGTGAGTACTTATGCATATTCTTTGAGTTGACTACGTGGATACTTGCACTTTTGACGCCAAGAATTAGCATTTGCACCTTGATTCTTGAGTTGATAACATGAGTGATCTTGTTTGTGTGGATTTACTCTGGCATGCATCAAATACTTGGTAGATAAATCTTACTTATTGATATCATCATCATCTTTGTTAGTCACATGAGCTAGATGGATTTTGTGGGTACATTCACTACAAACCCTCACGAGACACAACTCGTCCTACTAGGGCTGCCTAGAGGTTTAAAGGCTTGTTGCATATGCTCAATGCAATCGTGTCATCTACGAAAGTGATGTTAATAAGTTAGTGTGTAGTTTTTGTGTTCTTTATTTGCCCGAGGACGTGCAAAAACTTAAGTATGGGGATTTTGATATATGATCTTTATGATCATATTTTCTCTATATTTTTAGTTAATTTTGCATGAAATTGGATTTTTATTTAATTGATTTTCATGTTTTATTTCAGGGAATAAGGATTTCTTATAATAGAAGGATTGTGGCTGAAATTGCAAAATTTTAAGTGAATTCTAGCAAAATTCGGATTTTCGGATCAGCTTGCGCATGGTTCACTGTTTTGGCTATAACCGGAGCTTCGGATGTCGGATTGAGGTGATTCAGGCACCGTTGGAAAGCTTGCGAGAAGACCTTTAATTCAACTATGGTCTCAGATTTTAATGGTACTCCAAACTGCCCAGAATATTGCCAGAAGCAGACAGCTTGAATTTCTTACTTTGGAATCCTACTCTATTAAGGAAACTCCTTTGTTTTATTATTAAATAAGTAAAATAGATTATTATTAGACATAGTTCAGTTAGGTATTATATATATTCAGTAGATAAAAAAAATAGACACGTACGTGACTATTGGGAGAGACAACGGTTACATACACTTGAGAGAAAAAAACACGGGGAAGAAGAACAAGGAAGCATTCAAGAAGAGAAGCCATTGGAGAGGATCAATTCTAGAGTTTTTATCTTCTCTTCACTTTTCTTTATTGTAACTTTGCTATAATGTCTTCATTCTTGTGTCTAGTACTTTTTGTGATGTTTAACTAAGTCTCCTTCTAGGCCTTTAATGGATACTTGTGTGTTGATATAAGTTGTTCTTTAATTCTCTAAGTATGGTGTTCATTACAATTGTTTATATTGATTTGTGTTTAATGCTTTTCAAGGAATGATCAACCTTGGAATTGAATTGGTAATGTAGGTGGACTTGGAAAAGAAAACCTAGATTAAGGCCATGTCAATATAACTTGGGATTAGTAGTATGCTAATTTGTGTTTAAGATAGGAATATACTTAAACACCCTAGGTAGTCAAATTAAGGTGGAGGTTAATGCTGTTCTAATACTTAAATTCTTCATAGGGATATGGGAATTAGTTGATGAATTAGAATCACTTGAGATTCGGAAGGTCCTTGTGATTGGTTAAGTGCCTTAGACTAGCAATTGGAACACCATAGTAGAGATGAAGAGAGTAGCTTATTAATGAACACAAGTTGAAGTTAAAGGCTTAGTTTTGTTAATCTGATATCTTCTTTGTGTTAACTTAGTAGTTAGTGATAATTAGTTATATTTGAAACCACATATTATTTGACTTGAATTAGAAGAAAAATAGTGTATGGTACTTAACAACTTAGATTTAGTCCTCGTGGGAATGAATTATTATACTACTTGCTACGATATGTGCACTTGCATTTGATGTGTAAAATCGCTAACACTTGGAATGGTTGTGACCGCTTGTGCTCACCTTTCACAAATTATAGTTGTTCATTATTCGAGGACTATTGTTCCTCATTGCTTAGTTTTTGTAACTGAGTCGCCTGAACACCGCAACAGCCATGGAACTATTGTGAAGGTCAATTGTGAAGCTATCATTTTCGGGACCGATGTTGGCTGGATTACTCGAGAAGCCTTTGTATTCATTTTCAATTTCAAGAATCCATGGATTCAGTGTGTTAAGCAGTCTGGAAACAATGCGACTATTTGTTTAGCTCGCTTTATTGTTTATCAACCTGATTGCATTGTCAGTTGGGGATTTGTCCCGGCTAGACTCGTTTTAATTTAATGATATGAATTTGCATTTTGTCAAAAAAAAAAAAAAAAAAACCACGACTAAATTAAAGATTATTTTGTGAATTTCATGTGAACCGTAAAATTGGCCAAATCTAACTTTTATAACTCAATATAAACAAATATTAAATTGAGCGTGTAAAATATAATAAATATCAAATTTTTAACTATAATTTTTTTGGCTAAATCTTTTTTAACAATAATTTAATCATGTAAACTAATAACTTTTAAATATTAAAATATTCATAAATAAATATAATTATAAATATTAAAAAAAAAATCGTGTGTTGCATCGTAATAAAAATATAATTATAAACAGAATAATTATAAATAAAATTTAAGTAACCGTGCATCGCACGGGCTATAAGCTAGTATATTAAAAGTCAACCAAGGGCAAAATATGCCAATAAAATGGCTGTGAAATTACAGCTTTGCCCTTATTTATCATATAATTACAAAAATGTCACCCCTCTATAGTTTATGCAAAAACTATATGAAATTTTGTTGCTTTCAGGATTCGAACACAAACCTTCCACTTACAAATAAAGTATCATAACCATTGTGCTACATCAATTTTTGAGTTAACTTTAAAAATCTTATTAGATAAGCTACAGGTTACCTTATAATCCTATTTTCTCCTTTTTACTTTACTTTTTGATTAAATATATTGTGGTTTATATTTCTTATAAAAAAGAAATTCTAAATTATTCATAAATGTAACCAAATTAAAATTGGGAAAATATGAATTTGTTAAAATTCGCTATGTATATATTAGATTATTGGATAATAATAAGATAATATTTTAAGAAAGATAAATATTTCATTTACGTGTGGATATAATTGCATCATATAATTTTTAGATATATAAATTTAAAGTTGAGTTAAAAAATAATTCTACATCATACTATAAAATATGTTTCAATTTAATTAATTTCTAAACTAGTCTGTTAGATAATGTGTGTAATGAATAATAAACTTAAAAGAGATAGTTGAATTTAAAAATTATATAAATACGAATATATATATATATATATATATACATGGAAAAAAGAGCAAGACAATCTAAATGTATAATTTTACATACATAACCAATTTTTTAAAAAATCTACTTGTATTTTTAAAATTACAAACATGTCACCCCTTTATTACTGAAGATAGAAAATGTCAAATTTGTGTGTAAACATCGAGAATCGAAATGTTGGCCTCCTCGTAACAGTTTCATGTCATAATCGAGTGTCCTACATTGAGTTTTGAGTTTATTTTAAAATTATCATTAGATAAAGTATATTCGCTCATCATATTATCTTTTATTATTTCAACTTTTGAGTAAATAATATGTTGTTTTATATTATTTATACAACATGCTTATTCAATTTTTTAATAAAAAAATGTTAGTTTATATTATTATATAGCTCCATTTTTTTAAGTTTTCATAGTTTTAATATATAATTATGTATTTCTTTACAAATTTTATTATTTCACCCTTAATGTTTTTGATTAAATGTTAATTGTTATACGGTTTATATTTTTATACAATACTATGTCACTTATTATCTTTATACGAATTATTCAAGTATTGATAAATCTATAATCAAAATTTGATCTAAAATAAGTAACATATTATACGTAACTTTTATATTTTAGAATTATACAAGGGACTGTAAAAAATGGGAATCATAGTTAGGGGTGTTGATGGGTTAGGTTGTCGGGGGTTGGAAGCATTTTTGCAACCCAGTCTAATTAAATAAGTTTGAAATTTTTTAATCCAACTCACAAAAAATTAATTCATGGCCCAACGGTACTTATCATTCTTAAGTTTGCGCCGGGTTGGATTGGTTTGAATGTGTTAAATAATTTTTATAAAAAATAAATATTACACAACGTCCTCATTTCAAAAATTCAAGTAAAGCTAAAATACGTATAACTTACGATTTTAGTGCTAATATTTTTTTTTATTAACATAATAATTTTAGTTATGTACACGTCTATAAATAAGATGATATACTGTATTATATAATGTATAGTTACATATAATAATTTATATATATATATATATATATATTATCGAACATTTTTAATTTAAATAGGGTTGGGTTAGGTCGACTGAAATATATAAAACTGATATGCAACCATTAAAATCGATTTGAAATTTTTTTAGACCCAATTAAGTATCGGGTTTTCTTTGTCGTCTTGGTTGGTTGAAAAAGGGGCTGAGTATATTTTGTTCATTTTAATCGGTTCGTAAGCCAATTTTCGACCGATTAAACCAATTTGTGCCCAGTTAATCCAAATTATATGATTTCTAGATCGATTTCTATAAAAATTGATTTTCCGATCCGATTTTAACACATTCGGATTGATTAGTCACCGTCTAGCGGTTAATCGCCAATGTTTAGAACATATATTATACATATAAATTCAATTGAGTCTACACAGATGTTAAATTATTTAGGTATATTATGATTCATATAAGATCAAACACAAGATAATTTATAATTCAAATATTAAAATCGCATGGGATATAATTTTATGGTTGTGTTAAAAAAATGATTCTAAATTACATATATATAAATTTTCAATTTGTTTAATTTTTAAACTACGATCTTAGATATTTTATAATTAATACTAGACTAAACATATACAATTGAGTTTAAAAGGGTACAAATATGTACATATGAAGGAAAAAGTAATACAACTTCAAGATTGACTTTTACATAAAATAAAGAAATTTTATAATGTGTTCACTCTATAGTCTTACATGAATGACCAATTTTATATTTTATAAATATACTTTTATTTCATTAAAATTATATTACTTTACATACGTCTTATACACGAAATTAAAAGTAAATTTTTTTATGATGTATTTAAAGTATATTAGTACATTTGTGACCAATATTATATTACAAATATATTGTTATTTTATTAACAATACATGAGTTTACATACATTCATTTTATATACGGAGAACTCTGATAAAATAATCATTTAAATTATCTTGAATTTTTAAATTTGATAAAATTCACTTCACGACATTCAAAACTAAACTAATATTTTGAAGATTAAAAAAAATCATTTGATCTTTATCTTATAGAAATTTATCCAAATTTTATGAAATCTTATTCAATTAGAATATATATATATATATATATATATATATATATAAATACTATGCATATATAATATAAATTCAAAATACTATCATTTACCATATTTACAAAATTATTTTGATATGTATATATATTGGTGCGAATTTATTTTTTCAGTATATAAACAGGTCCGTGCATCGCACGGGCTTTTACGCTAGTTTATAAACTGTTCTCCATTGAACTTTTCTCTAATTATATAATAGTATATACGGGTAAGGTTCAAATTAGAACCTTATATTAAATTAAAACTTAGAACTAACCTATGTCGTAGATTTTGTATAATCAACGGCTGAGATTTATTCGTTCTGCTGTAGTATACGTTATCTTAGGTTTGCTGCAGTACATTATACAATTAC
Organism: Heracleum sosnowskyi; assembly: GCA_030848705.1. Lineage (NCBI taxonomy): Eukaryota > Viridiplantae > Streptophyta > Magnoliopsida > Apiales > Apiaceae > Heracleum > Heracleum sosnowskyi. Next base: position 47,859,003 of record CM061243.1, on the reverse strand, counting down.
AGATACAATTATAGAGTACGATGTACTTATGCAGTACACAATAATTTTTTTCTAAAATGCATAATATTTTTAAAAATTAAATTATTTTTCACGTAAATCAACTTGTATTTTAGCATTATAATATGTTTCAACAAAATATATATATGCCAAAAAACAATTAATAATAATTAAAATACAATAAAAAGGTATAGCGTACTGCAACATAATATATTAGTAGTTCTTAGGTTTTAATATTAGAGTGGTTCTATGTGGAACCTGACCCTTGTATATACTTAAAAAATAGTTATCGTAGTGTATATATAGGACCAAGAAATATGTTGTGCCCATGAAAAGGATCGGAGGACCTGAAATGTGGCATACCCGGATTTTTTTTTAATTTTCTCGAAAACCTATATCCACAATCCACTCATCTAATCCAATTGCCTACATCCGCCCCACCAGTTTTATTTTTATGTATTTGCATTTCGAAGGATTCCTTTTTTATCATTTAATATATTTTTTTTGTAAATCAACATTGTTTGCTACTAAGAAATCAACTTCAATCTCTTCATGTCACCAGTGCAAATGGAAGTGTTGGGATTCTTTATGTATTTGTACATCCTTCGTACTCTAATCACTCCTTTCCATGTTATATGTTAAGGTCTATCCTATGTACAAATATAATTGCTGCTGCTTCTCAAACAGGGTACTAAAGCGGTACTGTATTGCAATGCAGCAAGATGTCTCCACCGTGTTTTCAACTAGCACAAGATATTAAAATTGATTAAAATTGATTTGCACGTGGGATTAAAAGAAATGCAGTTTGTTAAATAGCACAAGTGAGACAGAAGACAAGATATTACTACAACTCAACAGAAAAGAAGAAAAAGACACAGAACCTTTAACATTACATCTCTCAACTGTCTTCAATTCTTTCAACCGTAAAAGCATTCAAGTTCATCAGAGATTTAATTCTTGACATGTTCTTATCATTTAATTCATAAGAATCATTTCTCTTGTACTGCTTTGACATTCTAGCGGATCATAATCCCTAGATATTATATCGAACTACTTTTTAGTATTCGATCCTTTTTATTACAAAAATAGATAAATTCATGTCGAATTTATTCTAGATTTGTTTTATCAAGAACCCTTGTAATCAGTGATCAAATTGTAACACTCCTCAAGTTTAATATAAGTTATATTTAACTTTAATATTGTTTCAGTTTTATTCCGCATTAGTTTGTTCTAAATTGTTAAATCTTTAAAAGGACAAATTCGATTAAACGGTATAGTTTGTATTCAACCCCCCTTCTACAAACTTATCAGGACCTAACAAGCTCGTTGTTAGTACCTGCACCTGCAATATCTTCCTCATCTCTTGACAGATCAACATTAGATTCTTGAAATGAAACATTGATAGACTCTTCAACAATACGTTTAGATATATTATAAACTCTATAAGAACAACTTGTTAAAGAATAACCCAAAAATATTGCTTCGTAAGATTTAGCATCAAATTTACCATCTCTATCAATAGTTTTGAGTACAAAGCACCTCGAGCCAAAAACCTTTAAATGGCCAGAACACCTTGTAACTCGTATGCTGAAAATTCCCAGTCCCCCCCTTTTATCAGGTCCATCAGAATCAGGGGAAGAGAATTCCCGATGACAGACCATATTTGAATTTCTACATTTTAACTATTGTTTGGTCAAACTTTCTGGGATGTGCCTGCTATTAAAAATCCAGAGCATTTACGGCAACCTTGTGGTAACATACTAACTGGCAAAACACAGCCATAATGAAGGCGACACTTTTATGCGGATGCATCAACATAATGTGCATATTTGTGAACTTAAGAGAGCCAAACAATGATTTAGTTTCCAACACAATCCTCACCGACTAACAACAAAATAAGATAGTTTGACTGTCAAGATACAAATCCTTACTAAAGTACAGCATTAGTCACACAGCAACTACTGTTTTCACTTGTCAAGATAAAAACACAGAACAATCTCTAAATCGCACTACCACAAAATAATAATAATCCCTTCTCATCCCAAGTTACGGCTATTTAGGGCAGGGCCTCCTAGTGTAATCACATGTAGTCAAGGCTCTCTTAGTGTTTATCACATGTAGTCACGACTCTTTGTCACTCATGTTTCCATCAGATACAGAAAAATCCGTGTCTTCGTCTTCGTCTTCATCATCGTCTTCATCATATATTGGAAAAGGTAACTGTTCACATGGTGCCGAAAAATTTGAGTCTTCATCATATAACGCATAATGATTTGAGTCTTCATCAGCATCCCAAATGACTGTTACTTGGATCTCTGCATTCTCTTCCGAAGGACCACCTTTTGCAGTTTTCCCATTTAGTAAAGCCTCGAAGCACAGAGAGAAAGCATGGTGCTGACCATCATAATGCAAGGAAATGTCCACATTGAGCATAGAACCCAACGGCACACCGACACTGGATTTAGACAAAGGAATAATGCCATCATTTCCTACTTTTGTACCGGTGTCATGCTTCTTCAAGAAGAGCATACTTCTAGCCCTGGGTATGTCCAATTTGCTATTGCTTGCACAAACAAGTCCATAAACAGTTGTGGCAGCAGAGTAGTGTTTTAACTTAACTTCCAGACTGGCTACCGTGGCATTACCAAACAGCCCCATCATAATACTAATCACTTCAGTGCCATCTCTTGATGCTATTCTTCTTTCCATAAAACGAACATCAGACGGATAAGGATCCCACTGTAACCATATACAGTCCTTGAAAGCAACACCACGACGAAATAGATCAAACTTAATTTTAACTTCACTAAAAGAAATAGTTGGTCCTTTGACTGTAAGATTTAGGTCCTGCATACATTCAATTGATTCCATAGTCGGATCAACATCTTCTACCTTGTATAGGTACTGGAAACGGTCATCAGTTTTGATTTTGATCCAACCAATCTGCTTGTTAGGCATTACTTGTTCCTCCCCCATGTATACTATCCTAAACACCTCCATGAGGGAGAGCCCCTCCCATCCCTCGGGTTCCTTTGGTTCCTTGGGACATAAATGTTTGTCAGCAAGAGCAATGTCTATAAATCAATCTTAAAATAGTGGATAACAAAAAGAAAATGTGGTATATTATGTTCCACTTAAAAACATGTTTGCCCGCAAAACAGCATTAACCAATATCCAATATTGTGTTAGTCGGTAGTTTTTAATTTATAGGTCCATTATTTGCAAGTTTCAGACAACTGAAGATAATAAAAATACATAGAATAGCTGCTAGATCTATATATCCATGTATCTACTGAATCCTGAAAACTAGACAAATAGGACCGGAGATAGATCGATCCAGCAACAAACTTGAATTAAAACAAGGAATCAGAAAGGCTAAGAGTAACAAACAAATAAACAAAACCCTATATATTTACACAAATTCAAATTAAAAATGGTTGAGATATTCATTACTAACAAATAATTCAATTAAAGAGGAGAAAAACCAAACCCATACTAAGAGAGACATGATTCCCAGAACAAGTTTCACTGCCCACTTCCTAGCGAGTTGTTAGAGAAACGCACAATTTTGCCCAACTTAAAACTACATTGTGAGTGTTACTAAATGCAGTAATAATGACCGATTAGTTTTTGGGAAAATAAATTCTTTCATCCTTATTTGGTTTAGTTCTTTACACTATACGAAAAAATATTACGGTACTTAAACTTTCAAATTTTTTGATTCTCGTTCTTCCGTCCAAAAACGCTGATGTGGCAATTACGTGAAAATAAAAAATTCTTGGAATGGAGTGAAATTTTATTTTATTTTATTTAGTATTAGTTCTTTAATAGCATATTTATTTATGTTAAATATAGTAAATTTTATTAAATACATTAAATGGTAATTAAATATTTAAATCATTTATTAGAGACACATGCATATCTAACTTATTTAATATTATATCTACTTTATTTAATATTATTAGAAAATGGTATTATAATAATATTTAAGAGTATATAATAATTCTCTAAATTTCAATTTTCAATTTTCAATTTTCAATTCTATCTTTTATGTTTTAGAGGAACATTTCTATATTTTAGAGGAACATCACACCAGTGTATAGAAACTACGAAATTTGTACCAAAATCTATTAATATCTAGAACAAGGCTATTATCCGCCATAACGACATGTAAGCAATAAATAGTGTTAATAGAGTATAATACAAAATAATAATTCAAAAATGAAATAATACACACAATTAATTAAAATAAAACAATATCGATTTCTAAAAATATTCTTATGTTTCTTTCCACTAATAACCAATCTCGAATAACTTGTACGAAAATTATTCTATATTTCCTAAATAAAATAAATATCTAACTAAAAATTACTTTAATATTTAATAAATAAATTGATAATAAAATTACGGGTTAGAAATTGGCAAGAAAAATAAAAAGGTTAAAAAATATTGGATGTATAAGAAGCAGCATATTTTTTATGGGATGAATTATAAAAGCAAGATCTTGATTAATTTTTTTAATAAATGCATGTTTTAATATATTATCCGGGATAAATCTTACACAATTTTGGACAATCTTACGCAATCTTGTACTAAATATAAACTAGGGACATTGTAGTAATTATTGGCTATTATTAGTTACTACATAAAGTAAAAGTTTACTGCATTTAGATACTATGTTTTTTGACAATTTGACTTTTGACACATGTTTAGGTGCTTTATATTACTACGAAACGTTATATTTTCTCCCGTTTAGTTTTATTATGAATACTAGTTTATAACCTGTGCAACACACGGTTTTTTTTTCATATCTATAATTATAATAATTTGTAGCTTTTTTTAATGATTTTATGTTATTAGTTTTTACACTTTTTTGTTAGGTTTTATAGGCTCAATATGTTATTTATATTGTATCTTGAGTTCTAAAATTTAGATTGAACGATTTTACAGTCCAAACAAAACTCACAAAATAATCTTGAATTAGTTATCGTTTAATAATTTTTTCCCAATTAAAACTACCCAAAAACTAAAGAAAGAATAAAAATGACGAATTTTTACATTAGTTCTATTTAACTTAGGAATAGAATAAAAATAAGAAAACCTACTAAAATATTTTAGAATTAAAGTATAGAACAACAATCAAATAAAACTACTTGTTAATCCCAAATGACCTAACAGAATTGTAGAAGGGGGGGGTTGAATACAATTCTTGATATTTCTTAAACTTAAAACAACTTACAAATAAAAACTGAACTTAAAGTAAAAATCACAAGCACATAAATAATTTCAGTTGGATTGTTTGATGATCCAACTGAAGTGATTTTTATTGCGGAAATAATCTGTGATACAAAATGTACACAGCTGCTCAGTTACAAGATTGTAGAGAAGTATGCTCTCAAAGATAGCTAATACAAACTATTTGTTTTTCTTCTCTTACTCTTAAAGTAACTGCTACACTTGGTTATATATACCCAAGTTTACAATTCTACGTTTGGCTAAACTAAAGAACAATAGTAGTAACCATCAGTAGCTTGCTTTTCATTCCTTTTGTCCAATGGTCCTTGGAGATCTTTGCTTTTGTCTTCATGCTTATTTTAATCATTCCCAAGAGCCTTATTGGAAATTGGAATGTTTCCTTATTTCCAGTAACCATTTTGATGGCTTCCAATGCAAAGTACACTTCCATATCTCCTTTAGATCTGTTCATTAAACTGTCACTATCACTTTGTCAACTGTTCAAAAAACAATAGTGATTCGTTGATAGCAGGGAGATGTGTTTCGTTGATAGCTTTATTCTTCATTCCGTTGATGGTGTTTCCTTCGTTTCGTTGATGGTGTTTCCTTCGTTTCGTTGATGGGTAAACTTCATACCGTTGACAGAGTGATCTTCATACCGTTGACATATCTTCACTTAGACAAAATTACAAGGCATAATATATTTACAATTAACCAACCCATTTTGCCTATCTAGTACTTAGTCAACATGACTTAGAAAACCTATCTAATACATACAACAAAATGCATATCAAACTGTGAAGTATTGTACAGTGCAATTGCTACATTACTCATTTCGTTGATGAGCTTCCTGTCAACGGAATGCTGCAAAGCATGTCATTTCGTTGACAGTTACAAAATGACTTAATACAAAATCTACTAAGTGTTTTTATAATTATCATCAAGAACAACATATTCCTAACAATCTCCCCCAATTTATGACTGATAGAATAACAGCCATAAATCAAGAGCCTTGATGATAACAAAAACACTCAGACATATTTACACATGATAAAAGTAGAAATTGCATTGAGCTTCATTGAATTTAATTGAAATTCAAAGTAGAAAATCTTACAAAACAAGTGCACAGAGTTGCTCCTCTAGACTGAGCAGATTTTTCATCTTTGCCTCTGTGGTCTTGTTTTCTTCCCTTTTCTTGCATTGTTCTCCTCAATTTGAGCTTGAAGTCTTCTGTAGAAAATCTTCTCTTCTTCATCTTGATTCCCCGACTTGGATTGCATTAATCTTAGAGTTTCATTAGATGCCTTCTCCAGTTGGTCTTCTATTCTGAAGAATCTTCTACAGTTGTCCTTATCTCTGAATTCCATCATCCAAAAAGGTTGGAGATGAATTATCTTTCCTGTTTGAGGGACCTTCAATACTCTGGGAAGTGCACCAGGCTTGTTCCAGCTAGCTTTGATTTGGCAAATCTTGGAGACAACCTCAGACTTGGCTGTTTTGGTAAAACCAAAATCTTTCTTCAAACATTTAAACACAGATAGCAGTGTCTGATAGTCTTCTCCCAGAATTCTGTGTAGAGGCCAAACCTGTTCTCTCCCACCCTTGTAGACAAATACCAATCTCTCTGGTAGTTTGTAAGAAGCTTCTATTCCTCTCACTTCAACCAGGTCATCAAGATTGATATGAATGTCAGACTCCTCCCTGATATCAGCAATGTAGATGAAGTCTTCTGGGTTGGTAGGGGGTTTCTCAGCTTGTGGTCTCCTTACCAGAATTGGCTTAGCCTTGGTAGCCCTTTGCTTAGATTTCTTCTTTGGATCCATTTCAAAGAGGAATTTTGGAAAGTTGGCCTCATCAAACTCAATTGGCTCTCCCTTTGGCTCAATTGGCTGATCATGGAAATTTACAGGATGATTAGGATCACAGGCTAACTTTACCTCTGAAACTGGATCAGGAATTGTTGGAGGTGCAATTGGTACAGAAGAGTCTGATGCAATGCTCTGAGAGTCATCATTCTCAAAGGCTATGTTTCTCCTAGCTCTTGCCTTTGGTTGCCTTGTGTTCTTCTTTGCACTCCTTTCCTCTCTTGCTTTTTCTTCTAGCTGTATTTCTTATTCATCAAGAGACTGAGCAACAGCAAGGGCTTGCATTGCTGCTCTTTCTGACTCTTCAGCTTTAGCTTCAGCAAAGTTTGGGTGACCAGCCCAAACACAGATTTCTTGTCCATTCCTGTAGACAATTGCCCTTTGCTTCCTTATCTCATAATCATTGCTTTCCTTGCTTTTTGTGATAAGTAGACCAAGAAGCTTGAGCTCATCTGGATAAGGTGCAGGATAGAAAGTCCTTGCTATATTTTTGCCCTTTGGTTTAGCAGGGGACTTGGGAGATAAGCTTCTTTGGAGTGTAGCTTGTTCCACATCCCTAATGCACGAAGTTTGTCCTTTTTCCTTCCTTGGACCTTGAGTGACTCCATGTAGAAGGGGCTCTACCTTATAGAAAGAATTGGTCTGTGGCTCCCATTCCGTTGACACTAGAACCATGGCATTCGTTGATGGTTGATCCGTTGATGGATTTGAGTCCTTTGTAGTTCCAGCAATTTTCTTGATCCTTGCTTCTATGTTGGACCAATGGTCTTTGATTTGTTCTGCAAGTCTCATCCTCATAGAAGCTTCCTGGATCAGGTCAATATCATCCTTTTTCTTCTTTCCAAACTCCCCCATTGCTAATGGCTCTTCTGGCAAGGAGATGGCTGGGACCAAAACCTTTGTGATTTGTATCTCTAGCTCCTTAGTTTTCTCCCCTTTTTGTTATCATCAAGTGAGATGATAGGGATTCCTTGAGCCGCCAGAAGCTGGGTGTGTAGGCTAGTTTGCTTCTCCTGTTCCTTCTGCATGTGAGAAAGTGTAGCCTCAACTTTGTCCACTCTAGAGGAGAGAGTTTTCAAAGATGAGGACACTTCAGGTTCCTTGGTGAAAAACCTTGACATCTTGGAGACAGTGTGAAGATGAAGCTTTTCATCTAGCCTCCTGTCAGTAGCATCCCTAAGGTTGCTAATTGAATCCTTGATTTCTGTAGCCTCAATCCTTGTCTGCAACATTTGTAGCCTTTGAATTTCCAGAGAATCCATTATGGCCTTGTAGAATTTCTTTTCCCTTGCTTCAGCAGACTCATGAGCTAGATATGCCTCATTGTACTACCTTGTGATAGCAGCATCCAAGTTGCATCTACCATGCATATCCTGAGAAAGCCAGTTTGGTGTAGGAGGCACCACAGAAGTCCCAGTCTGTGTAGTGGTGGCCACCTGTAGATTGTCACCAAAGCTGTCTTCATCATCTGAAAACTCAAAGTCTCCACTTGCTGCAGCTCCTGGAGGTAGATTGGTCAAGGCATCCTTTGCTCTTTGCATTGATGCAGTAGTATGAATTAAGTTGAGTGACCTTTCTGCCTCCACATTGCCCTGTTGAGCCATAACTTGATAGGCTGACACGGAATGAGTAAAGGTCTCAGGATCCAGGGAAATACTATCCAGAGTTTGTTGATAATGCTCTTGGAAAGTAAGTTCCCTTTCTCCCTCACTGACCTCCATTAACTCACTAGCAATGGCTGCTTCCATCCTTATTGCTCCTGTAGTCCCTTCTCTCTCTCCACTCTTTTCTTGCATCATGGGCTCCCCATGGCTCATACCTCTCACACCCTCACCTTCACCTACTAAGGTGGTACTCTCAATCTCTCCTTTTGCCTGGCTGGAAGAAATAGCCAGCCTCTCACTCTCAGACTCTCCTTTTTCCTGGCTGCAAGCCAGCCTCTCAATTTCACTCCCTCTCAAACCTAAAAGTGTCTCAACTACCACCAGGTCATCTACACTAGTTGTGGAAACAACTTGATTTTCAATAAGGGGTGTAGATTGACCTATCAACGGAATGGTAGTTTGAACTGTCAACGGTATGGATACCGTTGATGGAGAAACACTTGTCAACGAAAGAAGCTGTTTCGTTGATGAAGTCAATAAAGCACTTTGAGAAAGTGAAATTACAGTAGAATCTGTGGTGATTGATTTTAGAGATTGGTCCACAGATCCTCTTGCAACTTCAGAAAAAATTGGTTGATGGCCCAACAAATCACTTAACAAGTGATGGCCACCAGCTTCAGAGTGGGGCTTCTCCAAGATTAGAGTTGGAGAATCAGGAATAGATGAATGGATCATGTCCACATCTATAGATAGAGTTGGTGAATTTGATGGAGATAGTTCAAGGTTGATGTTTAGAGAATGGGACTGTAACCCCAGAGTAATAATAGGGGTTACATCAAACTGAATTTGAGAAACTGGAAGTGTTGCTTCCAGTGTGTGTGCACCCTGTGTACCCTTGGACTTTTGCTTCACTCTCCTTTGGTATTGGGAAAATGTAGACTGTGGGCTTGAAGTGTCCCTTACCCTTTTGGAGTGTGCTCTTGGAGGAGAGCTTGTTTCAATAATCACATCCTTTTGGGAGGATGCAACTAGACTTGTGTTTAAATCCATTTTACTCATTGTGCCTTGTTGGGAAGACACAATGGGGCTTGGCTGGATTTCACTCATCTGTCCTTCCTTATCCTTAGGGTTTCTTTAATGTTCACCCCTTCCCTCACCTCTCTCAGCACCTACAACACTCCCCTTAGGTTGTGTAGTGGATTTTACAACAGGTGCCTTTTGGGAAGCACCTGAGGTTGGCTTGGAGGATTTCTTTGATTTTGGTTTTGTTGTAGGGGCAGGAGCCTGTTGGGTCACAGCTACAGACTCCACAGCAACAGGACTGGGTGATACAGTTGAAGTAACAACTATACTAGAAGGGATAGCAGTAGTTACCTCAATTATTGGCAGATACACCACTGGAACATCACCATTGTGGTTCAGCCTCAGTATGTCTGTCAATACTCTCTTTTCTTGCACAAAACACTCAAACTTGGAAACAGGGTTAGAGATTACTAATGGTGTTGGACTAACATGATTAGCCAACATCATCAGAAACCTAGCATAGTAGATATTCTTTTTCCTATTAGCCTTGTCACCCAACTTAGCACCAATTTCATACATAAGTTGGGTGCTAAAGTTGTAATATCTATCAGTTAGGAGCATGGTAAAAAGAATCAACATGGAATTAGTTAATGCATCAAAATTACTAATCTTTCCAGAAAAGACCTTGATAAATGCATCAGCTAAATAACTATATTCCCTAACTAAACCTCTCCTAATTATTCTACCCAGATTATCAGTAGGCAAAGAGTAGTTTATTGAATTTAGCATGTTAACCATTTCAGTGATTGTAGGCAAAGCATCACAGTTATTTTCAGGAATATGTAGACATGCTTGCAATACATCAGAATTAACTATGTACTCATTACCTTGGAGAGTGAATTGCAGTGTGCAGTTTGTTCCACTATACTCACACGAGGTCCAGATCTCCTCGATTATCTCATTATAGAGAGGAGTTGAGTGAAACATTGCATAGCTCAACTTGGAGTTCTTCATGAAGTCCATCATCTTGAAAAAGATACTGTTCGGGTTTTCCTTGACAACAAAAGGGATGGAGTTGTTCTTCTCATAGATGAACCCTCCAGCAGACATAAGCTTGACTATGGGTGCCATTGTTGTGTGAAGAAAAGCTTCGAACTGAATTGCTTGTTAGAGAGAAGAAGAGAGAAAAGCCTTTGGAATTTTTGAGAACAGGTAAAAAGAAATTAAAGAAAATAGAATTTCTTAAATACTCCCCCAAAAATTCTCAGAAAAAGAGTCCAATAATAAATGTAAATTACTGGATTGGCTTAAAAATATAACCGTTATTTCTAAAGAAATACCATGATTTATACTTACAGGGGTGTATGCATAGATCGTGGTAAAAGACGTGTCAAAATTTCAACGGTTCAGATTAAAAGCGCTATATCAACGAATCAGATTTGGGCATTTAAGGTCCCGTCTATTTCGTTGATAAAGCTGCGTTTCGTTGATATAAAAGAGCTATCAACGAAACACCCAGAAAAATGCTAAGACTGTCAACGAAATGGTGCGTTTCGTTGACATAGTAATTTTGACTTAGACAAAATTTCACTTTTTCCTGAGAAAATTAATTCACAGAAAAACATAGCAAATTTCTGGCTACATTGTAACTTGCAAATATCTCAAAAATAATTAAGAGAGATTTAGCATACCTAGCTCACTTACTAATCTTGAGAATGATGATTCATCAAGTGGCTTGGTAAAGATGTCTGCAAGTTGTTGTTCACTTGGAACAAAATGTAACTCCACAGTACCATTCATAACATGTTCTCTAATGAAATGGTACTTGATGTCAATGTGCTTGGTCCTTGAATGTTGCACTGGATTCTCAGTAATGGCAATGGCACTAGTGTTGTCACAGAAAATAGGAATTTTCTCAACTCTTATTCCATAATCAAGTAGTTGATTTTTCATCCATAAAATCTGTGCACAACAACTTCCAGCTGCAATATACTCAGCCTCAGTTGTGGAGGTAGAAACTGAGTTTTGTTTCTTGCTGAACCATGAGACAAGCTTGTTTCCTAAGAATTGACAGGTGCCTGTTGTGCTTTTCCTGTCAATTTTACATCCTGCAAAATCTGCATCTGAATAACCAATTAGTTCAAAGCCAGATTCTCTAGGATACCAAATGTCAAGGTTTGGTGTTCCTTTGAGATATCTGAAAATCCTTTTAATAGCAACTAAATGGGATTCCCTAGGATCAGCTTGAAATCTAGCACATAGACATGTAGCAAACATAATATCAGGTCTACTAGCTGTTAAATACAAAAGTGAGCCTACCATGCCTCTGTAACTTGAAATGTCCACAGATTTTTCCTTAGTATTCAATTCAAGTTTGGTGGCAGTAGGCATGGGAGTTTTGGCAGGAGAGCATTCCATTAAGTTAAACTTCTTTAATAAATCATGAATATATTTTGTTTGACTAATGAAAATGCCTTCATTAACTTGCTTCACTTGAAGACCAAGAAAGTAAGTTAATTCTCCCATCATGCTCATTTCATATTTACTTTGCATAAGCTTGGCAAACTTTTGACAAAGTTTCACATCTGTAGACCCAAAGATTATGTCATCTACATAAATTTGAACAAGTATAGTAGAGCCATTCACAACCCTGTGAAAAAGAGTTTTATCTACAGTACCTCTAGTGAAGTGATTCTCAAGGAGGAACTGTGAAAGTGTGTCATACCAGGCTCTAGGTGCTTGTTTCAAACCATAGAGTGCTTTGAGGAGGAAGTATACATATTCTGGAAAATCATCATCTTCAAAACCAGGAGGTTGACTTACATACACCTCCTCTTCCAATTCCCCATTCAGAAAAGCACTCTTCACATCCATTTGATAGACTTTGAAATTGGCATGGGCTGCATAGGCTAGGAAAATCCTTATTGCTTCTAGTCTAGCAACAGGAGCAAAGGTTTCATCAAAATCAATTCCTTCTTCCTGTGAATAGCCTTTTGCAACCAATCTAGCTTTGTTCCTTGTGACTATGCCATTTTCATCCATCTTGTTTCTGAACACCCATTTTGTGCCTATGACACTCCTGTCCTTAGGCTTGGGCACCAGCTTCCATACATTGTTCCTTTCAAATTGGTTTAGCTCATCTTGCATAGCCAAAACCCAATCTGGATCTAGAAGTGCATCCTCAACTTTCTTTGGCTCATCTTGAGACAGAAAGCTACTATATAGACATTCTTCTTGAGTTGCTCTTCTAGTTTGGACTTTTGAAGACACATCACCTATAATAAGTTCAAAGGGATGATCTTTAGTCCATTTCCTTGAGGGAGGTAGATTTGCTCTTGAAGAGGTAGCTTCATGATCATGATTGCCTTGATTGGATATTTGTCCTTGAGAAACTCCCCCTGAATTTGTTGTTCCTAACTGATCACTTCTAGAAGCATTTCTATGACTGTCAACGGTATGACCATTTTGGCTGTCAACGAAACACTCATTTTGACTGTCAACGAATCCACCATCATGACTGTCAACGAAATGACCATTTGGTCTGCTAGCAGCTATTCTTTTCAATCTTAATGCAACAATTTCATCTTCACTGCTGCTTTCATCTGTGCTAGATACAACAACTTTATGTTGTTTCTCAGTAGCCTTAACATGATTCACTTGATCTCCTTCCTCATTTTCAAAAGAAAGACTTTCATGGAAACCTTCATCACAGAGACCTTGAATTTTGAGATCATCAAAAACAACATGTACAGATTCCATAACAATGTTGGTTCTGAGATTATAGACTCTGTAGGCTTTCCCTGCTGCATATCCCACAAATATTGCTTCATCTGCCTTTGCTTCAAATTTCCCCAAATGCTCAGCTTGATTTCTCAGAACAAAGCACTTGCATCCAAAGACATGAAGAAAATCTAATAGTGGCTTCTTTCTTTTGAGTAGCTGATAAGGGGTCATTCCTTTGGCTTGATTAATCAAAGAAATATTTTGAGTGAAGCAAGCTGTATTAACTGCCTCAGCCCAAAAATAAGTTTGTAACTTTGATTCATCTAGCATTGTCCTTGCAGCTTCAATGAGTGTTCTGTTTTTCCTTTCAACCACACCATTTTGCTGTGGTGTCCTTGCTGCTGAAAACTCATGCAAAATACCATTTTCTTCACAGAACACCTTCATGCTTGAATTCTTGAATTTTGTCCCATTGTCACTCCTTATCCTTCTTACTTTCAAGTCAGGATGATTGTTTACCATCTTGATGTGATTGATAATGATTTCACTTGCCTCATCTTTGGAGTGCAAAAAGAAAGTCCATGTAAATCTAGAAAAATCATCAACAATCACAAGACAATATTTCTTCTTTGAAATAGACATGATATTTACAGGGCCAAACAAATCCATATGAAGCAACTCAAGCTGATGGACAATTGATGACTCTGTCTTGCTTTTGAATGATACCTTCTTTTGTTTCCCTTTTTGACAGGCATCACACAAACCATCCTTGGAAAACTCCACCTGTGGAATTCCTCTAGCAAGATCTTTCCTCACCAAATCATTCATAACTTTAAAATTTAGATGAGATAATTTCTTGTGCCATAGCCAACTTTCATCCTTGCTTGCCTTGCTGAAAAGACAAGTGATGGTTTCTGGACTTGTGCTACTAAAGTCAGCAATGTACACATTTCCTCTTCTGAATCCAGTCATTACCACATTGTTGTTTCCTCCTTTAGAAACAACACAGGCTTCTTTAGAAAAAGTAACTAAAAATCCTTTGTCACAAAGTTGGCTGATACTAAGAAAATTGTGCTTAAGACCATCCACCAATGCAACCTCATCTATGATGACATTCTCTTTTGAAATCAAGCCATATCCCTTAGTGTAGCCTTTGCTGTCATCTCCAAAAGCAATACAAGGGCCAGCTCTTTCCTGAAACTCTGTGAGCAGGGTAGAATCACCAGTCATGTGTCTTGAACAACCACTATCCAAGTACCAAAGATTCCTTTTGTCTCCCTGCACACAATAAAACCAAATCAAGTTGATTTTGGTACCCAAGTTTCCTTGGGTCCTGTTTTGTTAGCCTTTGCTTTTCCTTTTATATCATTTTTCACCTTGGGCTCAGATTGATTTAAATCAATCTTTACCCTTGGTGTTGATTTCTGAGGGTTGCTCACATTTTCATTCACAGCATGCATAGTTGGAGGAACAATCAGGTTATTCATATTCCATGGCATTTGTGGCATATTAAACATATTCATGTATGGATTAGGCACAAATGACATGTTAGCATATGGATTCTGAAATTGTGCATATGGAGCAAACATGTTAGGCATAACAGCCATTGTAGGCATGGAACTATTCATTGCAGGCTTGGGCATTTTCACATTAGCAGTTTTCTTAACAGATTTGCAGTTAGTAGATAAATGACTAACACTTCCACAATTGACACATGTCTTTCTAGGAGCATATTTATCAGGTGTGTAATTGTTGTGTTTGTTAATCCCTACTTTGCCATTCCTGTTATTCTTTTTATTTCCCTTAGCCTCAACTTGAACTTTCTCTAACTTGTCTTTCAATTGCTTGTTAGACAAGTGACCTACATTAGCCCTCTCAACAGGCTTCTCAACTTTCTTTGATTTACTAGACTCACCTTGAACAAAGTTCTTAGTGACAGGACCATACTTATTATTAAGTCTAGTGAGTTCATCTTTTCTTTTCTCTGTCAACGAAACAGCCTGATCGGTTGATGGTTCATCTGTCAACGAAACATTGCATTCCGTTGACATATCAACCTTCAACAAATGATCATTGTTGTTTGTTGACTCTGTTTCTGATTCTAAGGTTTCACCAACATACCCTAGCTTCTCTTTGTTCTTTTTCCATGATTGCTCACAGAAAGATTCCATACCTTGAACAGTAATGATGTTGGTGGCAACATTCCTGGCATCTTTCCATTTTGCAATCACACTTTGTTCTATCTCAAGTTGTGTTTTAAGAATTTCTTCCCTTTGTAACACGTTCTCAAGTTCCTTCTTAGCATCCCTACTAACACATCTCATTTTTTCAAATTCAATGAGCTGTGCTTCTAACATTGCATTCCTATCACTTAAGAGCAAATTAGTCTCTTTTATTCTTGAATTCTCTTTGGTAAGTGATTTAAGAGTAACACGCAAATTATATAGTACAGTAGACATTTCATTTACTGCACTATCGCATTCCTCTTTAGAAAGCTCAAAAAGATTAGTAATTGTTACCTGGTTGCTTGAGGAGCTTGCTTCCTGCTCATGATTGTTAGCCATAAGAGCCAAGTTGACATACTCAACATCATCATCAGAATCTTCACCATTACCAGCCCAATCATACTCCTGAGACATGAAAGCCTTTTCTTTTTGCTTGAGAAGTTCAAAGTATTTCTTTATATAATCAACAGGCTCAAGTTTCCTGTTGTCCTTCTCAACCTTGGGCTTTCTGCAGTCTCCAGCAAAGTGACCAAGCATTCCACAATTGAAACATTTAGATTTAGACTTTTCAATCCAGTTACTTTTGTTAGGTTGAAAGTCTCTCCTTGGTGGCCTTGCTTCTGAGTTTCTCTTGAACTTGAACTTAGAGAATTTTCTTGACAGAAAAGCAATGTGTTCATCAATCTCATCTAAGTCATCCAAGTTGGCTGGTTCTGATTCTTCTTCTTCTGTCATCTTGCCTTTACCCTTTCTAACATCACTCCTACAACTAGCTCGACTAGTTGTGGCCTTTGCAGCTTCTTCATTGTCATCTTCCAGTTGGTTCAAAGATGCAATCAATGCAACAGATCCACCCTTTTTTTGTACCTTTTCAATTTCTTCATCTTGCTCCATTTCCAACTCATATGTCTTCAAGGTTCCATAAAGCCTCTCAAGAGTGTAGTCTTTGTACTCTTGAGTGTTTCTGAGAGAAACAGTCATAGGCTTCCATTCTTTTGGAAGAGCTCTAAGAAATTTAAGGCTTGAATCCTTGGTTTGATAGATCCTCCCATACAACTTTAATCCATTCAAAAGCTTCTGAAACCTACTAAACGTGTCATTTAGGGTTTCACCAGCTTTAAAATGAAAATGCTCATATTGTTGTATAAGGAGCTGCATTTTGTTTTCCCTAACTTGCTCAGTTCCTTCACAGAGAGTTCTAACAGTGTCCCATACTTCTTTGGAGGTTGTACAGTTTATGACATTGTCAAACATCTCTTGCTCCAAACCATTAAACAGAATGTTCATGGTTCTTTTATCTTTATGGACTTCTGCAACATCTTCAATAGTCCATTCTGAGACAAGTTTTGGAATTTCCACATCAGGAGCATCATCTGGCAGTCCAACTCTAGATGCAAACTTCATGGGAATGTGTGGACCTTTCTCAATGCAGTCTACATATCTCTCATCCATAGACATGAGATGTAAATGCATCTTTACTTTCCAGTGAAAGTAATTGTCCTTATCAAGAACTGGTATCTTTACTCCTACATCCTTCTTCACCATGGTTACTGTTTTGGTCTTGATCTTTAAACTTCTTGTATGTTAGAAGCTTGCTCTGATACCAATTGTTAATCCCAAATGACCTAACAGAATTGTAGAAGGGGGGGTTGAATACAATTCTTGATATTTCTTAAACTTAAAACAACTTACAAATAAAAACTGAACTTAAAGTAAAAATCACAAGCACATAAATAATTTCAGTTGGATTGTTTGATGATCCAACTGAAGTGATTTTTATTGCGGAAATAATCTGTGATACAAAATGTACACAGCTGCTCAGTTACAAGATTGTAGAGAAGTATGCTCTCAAAGATAGCTAATACAAACTATTTATTTTTCTTCTCTTACTCTTAAAGTAACTGCTACACTTGGTTATATATACCCAAGTTTACAATTCTACGTTTGGCTAAACTAAAGAACAATAGTAGTAACCATCAATAGCTTGCTTTTCATTCCTTTTGTCCAATGGTCCTTGGAGATCTTTGCTTTTGTCTTCATGCTTATTTTAATCATTCCCAAGAGCCTTATTGGAAATTGGAATGTTTCCTTATTTCCAGTAACCATTTTGATGGCTTCCAATGCAAAGTACACTTCCATATCTCCTTTAGATCTGTTCAGTAAACTGTCACTATCACTTTGTCAACTGTTCAAAAAGCAATAGTGATTCGTTGATAGCAGGGAGATGTGTTTCGTTGATAGCTTTATTCTTCATTTCGTTGATGGTGTTTCCTTCGTTTCGTTGATGGTGTTTCCTTCGTTTCGTTGATGGGTAAACTCCATACCGTTGACAGAGTGATCTTCATACCGTTGACATGTCTTCACTTAGACAAAATTACAAGGCATAATATATTTACAATTAACCAACCTATTTTGCCTATCTAGTACTTAGTCAACATGACTTAGAAAACCTATCTAATACATACAACAAAATGCATATCAAACTGTGAAGTATTGTACAGTGCAATTGCTACATTACTCATTTCGTTGATGAGCTTCCTGTCAACGGAATGCTGCAAAGCATGCCATTTCGTTGATAGTTACAAAATGACTTAATACAAAATCTACTAAGTGTTTTTATAATTATCATCAAGAACAACATATTCCTAACACTACTCAACTCAGAATTAAAGTTATAAAGTTACGAATTTTTACATCGAAAATTCTAGTCAACTTAAAAAACCAACTCATATTTGATTTATATTATAATAATTAATTATTTTAATATTAGATATAACGGTTCTCATACATCTCTTTTAAGATCAACGATTCTTATTGATTTGACGGGATCAAATTTTTGAATATGATCCCTCTTTTGACTTTAGAAAACAAATTCAAATTTAAATTCAGATTAAAATCCAAAATTTCATGTTCAGTAAAATTCAATTAGCATAGATACTCATATTATTTTTACATTCATAATATATTTTCATATAAAAAATGATATGATACAAAATTTAAATTTTAGTACATAAACTTTTACTAACTTATATCACGTGTCATGCTTAGTGGCAAGATTAGTCTTTTCTTTTTTGTATATTGTCTGTTTTAAAGATTGATTTTTGTTATAAATATTTTGATTATAATCAATTTTAAAATAGTTAATTCCATATTTTAAGATAAATAGGCCTACAGATGTATCTAATTAAATAGTCGGATGCATTTTAAATAGTTTAACTATAATAAGGAGAAATTTTTATTAGAAAAAGTAATGTGTTTTAATTATAAATATGTACAGTTATTATTTAATAATATTTTTTTATAAATAAGTAAGAATAATTAAGAAATACATGTTGTATCAAAAAACTGGTACTGTACCAACCAACCAAACTTTTAATGTTTCGGCTATCCTTTATTATAATACATTAGTCTACCACATATCAGTTAACCAATCAGAAAACTTTGAATTATTTTAGGACCAATCAGATGTCAATCCTAAATTTTAGACCAATCACAAGAACCTAAAAACTTTCCTCATATAATTTTATTAACCAAAGATGGTTAAACTATCCATACAATGCGATTAACCAATCAAAATTCAAAAATTATTTTTTAATTAGAATTTAAATCCATTAAAACTTTCATAATTTAATTTTATTAACCAATTGTTGGTCAATCCTAAATTTTAGACAAATCACAAGAGTATAAAAACTTTCCTCGTACAATTTTAAACTAGAATTTAAATTCATTTAAACTTTCCTTATATAATTTTATTAACCGGTTAACCAGTCAGATGTTAATACTAAATTTTAGACCAGAGTCAAAAAAACTTTTTTCATATAATTTTATCCACCAAACGTAGTTAGACTATCCATATAACACAATTAACCAATCAAAATTCAAAATTTAATTTATTTTTAATTGGAATTTAAATCTATTAAAACTTTTCTCATATAATTTTATTAACTAGAGGTGGTTAGACTATCCATACAACTTGATTAATCAATCAACATTCAGTAATTATTTTGGTTTTAATTAGAATTAAAATCCATTAAACTTTACTCATATAATTTTATTAACTAAAGGTGGTTAGACTATCCATGTAGCGCGATAACTAATCAAAATTCAAAAATTATTTTGTTTTTAATTAAAATTTAAATATATTGACTATTATATTTATATATTTCAAGAATTTGATTATCAATTAAATTTATTTAATTTTTGATAAGGATTTAAATCATTTATGATAATTATATATTTCGAGATTTTGATCATTAATTGTATTATCTATTTAATATAAAATCGTCTATTTTACAGATAAACTTCTAATACCACCTTGTGACCTAACACATTGAGTGAGGAAGCATTACGAGTATATGTATAGTTTTTACGACTTTAATCAATAATTTATATTTTTGATTGTTTAATTGTTAAATGTCGAGTTTAATTATTATCTGTAAAATAACAATTATTTACTGTAAAATAACATAACATAGATGTGAGGGTAGTTATCTATTATTTACTGTAAAATAAAAAAAAAATCCTATGTTAATTGATTATATTAAAAAGTTTAAATCCATTGACTAATATATTTTTCTATTTCGAAAATTTGGTTATCAATTAAAATTATTTTATTTTTAATTATCATATAATCTTTTAATATATTTAGATACTTCGAGATTACGATCATTTGTTGCCTATGCGTTCAACAAATAATCATCTATTTTATATATGAATTTCTAATACCACTCTATGATCTAACACTTAGTGAGGAAATATTTTGAGTAAATGTATAACTTTTACAATTTTAATCTAAAATTTATGTTTTTGTTTATTTAATTGTTAAAGGTCGTAATTTCAAGTTTTTACGTAATGTGAGGCTAATTATACAATATATTATTTATTGTAATTTAAAAATTCGATGTTAATGGATTATGTTAAAAAATTAAATAAAATGTTACTTAATATACTACTAGCTTAAAACTCGTGCGATGCACGGATTGTTAATTGTTATTTTATTATTATATTTCTAATATTTTATTAATTTTATTTGTTAAAAAAATAAGTAGGCATGTTAAAATAGCTAAATATTTTTAATTAATTAAAAATATTAAAACATATTTTAAAATAAATAAGTAAGGGGTTGCCCGTTATATTTTTGGAAAATAAGGGGTTTTAGTAAGAAAAAATAAAAAATGTAACATATATTTAGTTTAAAAAGGTAAATGCCTCTGATATTTTTGAAAAATTAGGTTTTAAAATTTAATAATTAAAAGTATTTAAATTTGTTTTAAAATAAATAATTAAAGGGTTTCCTATGATATTTTTGGGGAAAAAAATGAATTTTAGTGAGAAATATAGAAAAAGTAAATTGAGAATGACAATTTCCCGTGATATATTTAGAAAAGAAGGGACTTTGTTAGAAAAATTTATAATGTGTTTTACAGTAATTGGTTATAAATAGGTATTTGATTATTTATATTTTAATATTCTTAGTAATTTCATTTGTTAAGAAAAATAAGTAGACATGTTAAAATAGGTAAACTTTTAAAAAATAATTATAATATTATAGGTTTAAAAATAAATAACTAAAGGTTTGTCCGTGATATTTTTGGAAAATGAGGGATTTTAGTAAGGAAAAATAGAAAAACTAACATGTTTTAGTTAAAAAAGGTAATTGCTATGTTTGAAAAAGTAGGGGAATTTGTTAGAAAAATAATGTATTTTAGGGAAAAAGGTAATTGGTTATAAATAGGTAATATTATTATTTAATAATATATTTCTATAAATAAGCTATACATATAAATCCGGGGAACTCTGTATCATTAGCTATACATATAAATGAAAATGTGGTAAAATCATCTCAAACCCGAATAGGAGACATCATGTTTAATAAATCAAATTCTTCGGAAAAACAAATTCTTCTTATCCTCTTTACCATAATTAAATATAATTATTTTAGGTTTAAGGTACCCATCTATATTATTAATTGAAGTTAAATACTTCAAAGATCGTGAAGTGGTGCGGTCAATATCATCAAATATTGACGAGAACCTTTGTGGTAAAGGTAAAGACGTACTAAATACAAAATCCTAAATGTATAGCATATTAATGTAAGTTTAAAATTTATTCTAATGAATTTAAAACCTTCTATCATAAGAAGAAAATGAAAACCAGTAACCTGAAAAATTGAAAATCATTACAGGAAATATTCAGACATACATTATATCTTTGAATGATTGAAAGTTAGTACATAACAATACATTATACTTCGCCTCAAATGTGGTTAAATTAGTTCAAATTCTAGAGTTTCAACGCCCTCACAAGAATTTAAAATCACCTCATCCTTTATTATAATACCTGAGTTTACCACATATCAGTTAACCAATCAGAAAACTATGAATTATTTTAGCACCAATCAGATGCCAGTCCTAAATTTTAGACCAATAACAAGAGTCTAAAAACTTTCCTCATATAATTTTATTAAATAGGGGTGGTTAGACTATCCAAACAACGATTAACCAATCAAAATTTAAAAGTTATTTTATTTTAATTATAATTCAAATTCATTAAAAGTTTCCTCATTTAATTTATTAACCAAGGGTGGGTGAATCCTAAATTTTAGACCAATCACAAGAATCTAAAATATTTCCTCATATAATTTTATTAACCAAGGGTGGTTAGACTATCCAAACAACGATTAACCAATCAAAATTTAAAATTAGCTATTTTATTTTTAATTAGAATTTAAATCCATTAAAACTTTCATTAATTAATTTATTAACAAAGGGTGGGTGAATCCTAAATTTTAGACCAATCACAAGAGTCTAAAAGTTGTCCTCATATAATTTAAACATATAATTTTAAAATAAATTTTAAATCCATTAAAAGTTTCCTGATATAATTTTATTAACCAAAGATGGTTAACCAATCAGATGTCATTACTAAATTTTAAACCAATCAT
The DNA here is from genome assembly GCA_030848705.1 of Heracleum sosnowskyi. NCBI lineage: Eukaryota > Viridiplantae > Streptophyta > Magnoliopsida > Apiales > Apiaceae > Heracleum > Heracleum sosnowskyi. The sequence continues at coordinate 47,836,388 of CM061243.1, read as the reverse complement.
AGGAGGCAAAACACATTCCTCATATAATTTTATCAACCAATGGTGGTTAGACTATCCATACAACGCAATTAACTAATCAAAATTCAAAATTTTATTTATTTTAATTAGAATTTAAATCTATTTAACTTTTCTCATATAATTTTATTAACCAAGAGTGGCTAAACTATCCATACAAATTGATTAATCAATCAACATTCAATAATTATTTTGATTTTAATTAAAATTTAAATTCATTAAAAATTTTCTCATGTAATTTTATTGATCCCAAAGATGATTAGACTATATATACAACGCGATTAACCAATCAAAATTCAAAAAATATTTTTTTATTAGAATTTAAATCTGTTGTGGAATAAAAACTGTACTTACGAACTTAATGCTAGAGTTTGAGAGCTTTCAAGCTTTAATGACTGCTCTCGTGTTTCGTGACTGAATCGGTCCTCACAAGATGCCTACGTATCTCAATTCGTGATTGAGAATCAAGCCAAAAAACGTAGTTCTAGGTTGAAGGATCAGGTCCTTTATATAGGTGTTAGGAGCCTAGTATTAGGGTAGAATTAGGTGACTTGGGGTCAAGTCACCCTCTCTGATGAGAACTGTGAGTCCTGACTTGTAGGAGGTTGACTCCTTTTGGGTTTGTATGTCTTGGAGGCTACTCCTTGATGTAATTGGCACGACTTTGGACTCTTTTCATGAGTTGTAGATTTTCCCTATTTATTAATTACGAAATTAATAAATAATTATGGTTTCAGGCCTAACTCTTGGACCAATCTAGGTTTAATTAATACATCATTAATTATGCTTCTAGGGTTATTTTCAGCCCTTATCATTTGCCCCTCAACTTCTGGGAAAACTTCTTGAGTTTTCGTAGAAGTTATAAATATCCTTAACGGGATTGTAGTCAACGCGCCCTTACCTGGGATTTAATTTACTATTTTCAATTATTATTTCAAGATTTTATGATCAATTACTGCTCATCGGACCGAATCTCAGGTATCATCTTAATGTAAAGTGTGGAGCGACCTACACAGTTACGATGTTTTTCCTTATTCGAGGCTGAATTGACATTTGTGCCAGCCTTCTATGGCTTATGTTATCTTTAATTGGCCTCTTAATGGCTCGCTTTTGATTTCCCTTAAACGAGACATCCTAATTCGGGACTTCTTATGAATAATAGTTCATAATTGTGCTTGTTTTTATCAAGCTCTACTCTTGTATAGAGCTCGTTATAAAACTCATGCACTCATTGTTGTTCACATTATCAAGGAAATATTTTAATAATTTCCCTCATATTTTTCCTAATGTTTTAGGATTTTTCTTGTACACACAGGTATTTTTAATAATCATCCCTAATATTTTAGGAATTTTCATGTACCCACGGGTATTTTTAATAATTATTCCTAATATTTAAGGAATTTTCATGTACCCACAGGTATTTTTAATAATTATTCCTAATATTTAAGGAATTTCCATGTACCCACATGTATTTTTAAAAATTATTCATAATATTTAAGGAATTTTCATGTACCCACGAGTATTTTTAATAATTATTCCTAATATTTAAGGAATTTCCATGTACCCACATGTATTTTTAATAATTATTCCTAATATTTAAAGAATTTCCATGTACCCACATGTATTTTTAATAATTTTTGCAAATAAATATATTTTTTGCAAGTATTTCAAAATTATAGATACCTTTTCATAATTTTTCAGGGGCTAATTCGTAATTTTCCAAAGCACAGGAGTGAAACAGTTAGATTCTAAACGTCAGGAAAGAATCTGTCAGTTTATAAAGTTCAGGGGTTAATCTGTCAGTTTCTAAACTTTAGTGGAGAATCTGTCAGTTTCTAAACTTCATGGGAGAATTTGTCAACTATTCAGAACTTGGGGTACTAAACTGCACTTTGGCAGTTTAGTCAGCCTCATTCCAAGTCGAAGAAACGGTCCATTTTGGGGTGAGGTCGAACGTAATGACCTCATTTTCGACCTCATTTGAGGTCGATTTCGAAATATATATATTTTTTTATTTTTTTTTCAAATATTATTATTGAATAATAATATTTATTTTACCCCACTTTTTTTAATTATTTCGATCTCGTTTGAGTTCGAAAATAAGGCCTTTTTGGCTTCGAGGTCGAAGGCTCATGACCTGAATTGAGGTCGAAAAAGACTCGGTTTTTTCCTCTTTTTTTGAATAAATAAATATTACAATAATATTTATTTTACCCAATTTTTTTTTTTAATTATTTCGATCTCGTTTGAGGTCGACAGGGGTCTCATTCTGTCTCCAAGCCGAACAAATCGACCTAGATTGAGGTCGTAACCCTTCGACCTCGTTTGAGGTCGAAGATAGTTCTCATTCTGGCTCCAGATCGAATAAATCGACATGGCTTGAGGTCATGGCCTTTCGACCTCGTTTGAGGTCGAAGATAGGCTTCATTTTGGCTCCAGGTTGAACAACATCGACCTGGAGTGAGGTCCTAGCTTTTCGACCTCGTTTGAGGTCATAGGGAAAAATCACTTATGTTTTTTTCTTTAATTATTTATTCTTCCTTTCGACTTCGTTTGAGGTTTCAACAATGTCAAACGTGGCTTATAGGTAGAAGACCTGATTTGAGGTCTAACACCTTAGACCTCATTTGAGGTTTCAACAACGCCAAACGTGGCTTATAGATGCAAAAAATAACTTGAGGTCTAACACCGGCCTCATTTGAGGTTTCAACAACACCAAACGTGGCTTACAGATACAAGAACTAACTTGAGTTCTAACACCTTAGACCTCATTTGAGGTTTCAACAACGCCAAACGTGGCTTACAAATACAAAAACTAACTTGAGGTCTAACACCTTAGACCTCATTTGAGGTTTCAACAACGCCAAACGTGGCTCACAGATACAAAAATTAACTTGAGGTCTAACACCTTATACCTTGTTTGAGGTTTCAATGAGGGCTCGAATTTTTGTTTTTGGGTTGAATAATAACGACATGGATGTGTTCTGTTATTTTAATTCCGCATTTTCATACTACACAATCTAACTCAGCTTTTAGTTTCAAGAAAACGAAAAACATTCAAACTATCCATTCACCCCCCCTCTGTCTAGTTTTCTAGTGATATTCATCTCTAACAAGAATGATTGAAACTTAGTTCATAGCAATACAATATACTTCGCCTCGAGTGTGGTAAAATTAGTTCAAACTCTAGAGTTTCAACGCCCTCACAAGAATTTAAAATCACTTCATACAATGTTGATTCTGTCATGGTGATAATAAAATTTTCAATTAAAATAATTAATTATGATATTTATCCAACATCAAATTTGTCTTTCTCATTCTTAATAACTCAATCGATTTGTTTCTTTTGAAGCAGGTGCATGATTCAGCTAATAATGATAATTTTAATGATGATAATCTAGAGTCAAAATCGGGAACAAAAAACGTATATTCACGTCAATGATGATGGAGTTAAAAAGAAGTATAATTTTAAAATGGGTTAGAACGTTCAACATTCTTATTAATTTAAAAATTGATGGTACATTTCAAACAAATTTTAATATCGTATTTTATGTTATTTTGCTATGATGGTAGCATTTTATATATTTGTTCAATCAATATTTTATGCGTTGAATTTAATTTTTAATTATAAATATTTATTTTTTTATCAACCAATAACATGGCTTATATTTATTAATACATGCATACGTATATTTAGTAAAAGTATATGGGAAAAAAATTAATATGAGTTATGTTATCTAACATATTTAAAAAAAATTAAAAAAAAATTAAGATTTAAATTTTTTTTAAGATTGTGCTTTCGGTGCGTAGCACGGGTATAACGCTAGTTATATTATAGTATAGATAGATAACTTATAACTCGTGCAATGCACAACTATTTTTTTAATATTTTATAATCATTTTAATTTTATGTTATTAGTTTTTAGATTTTATTTATAACATTTTATACACTTAATACATTATTTATGTTGTATCTGGAATTTTAAAAATCAGATTTAAAAACAAATTTATACCCCTACATAAAACTCACAAAATAATCTTTAATTTAGTGATAGTTAACAAACAAATTCCAATTAAAACTACCCTGAAATTGAAGAAAGAATAAAATAACAATTTTTTACATTAATTCTATTCAACTTAGAAATAAAATTAAATTTTAACAATTTTTTTTCCAATTAAAACTACCCTGAAATTGAAGAAAGAATAAAATAATGAATTTTTACATTATTTCTATTCAACTTAGGAATAGAATTAACATAAAAAAATCAACTCAACTTAGAATTCAAGTATAGACCAAAAACCAAATAAACCTACTAAACTTAGAATTTGAAGTTACAAATTTTACATTGAAAACTGTAGTCAACTTAAAAACTTACTCATATTTGGTTTATATTATTAAAATAAATCTTTTTAATATTAGATCTAACGGTTCTCATTCATCTATTTTAAGATCAACGGTTCTTATTAATTTGGCGGCACAGGAACAAAATTTTGGATAAGATCCTTCTTACGCTTATTATATACTAGCTTAAAACCCGTGCGATGCACGGATTATTTTTAATAATTGATATTTTAATTATTTACATTTTAAAATTTTATTAATTTGCATTTGGTAAAAAACATTAGGCGTGTAAAGCTTTTTAAAATAATTAAAAGTATTAAAATAGGTTTAAATAAGTAACCATTTGTCCGTGATATTTTTGGAAAATGAATGGTTTTAGTAAGGAAAAATAGAAAAAGTAACATGTTTGAGTTGATAAAAGCAATTGTCCGTAATTAAAAGTATTAAAATCGGTTTTAAAATAAATAAGTAAGGGTTTGACGTGATATTTTTGGAAATGGAGTGTTTTAGTAGGGGAAAATAGAAAAAGTGACATGTTTTAGTTGAAAACGGTAAGCCAATGAGTTTTTTTTTAGAAAAATAGGGGATTTTGTTAGAAAAAGATAAATTTTTTTAAAAGTAATGTATTTTAGCTGAAAAAGTAATTCGTTATAAATAATGTTATTATTTAATAATATTAATTGCTATTTTTAATATTTACGTTTTAATATTTTATTAATTGCATTTGTTTAAAAAATAAGTAGACGTGTTAAACTTTTTTAAATAATTTAAAAGTATTAAAGTAGGTTTTAAAATAAATAAGTGTTAGGAAATATGTTGTTCTTGATGATAACTTAACATATAACACATTTCTGTACAAGTCATTTTTGTAACTATCAACCGATGGTATACTCTTAGTTGTATCCGTTGTTAGGAAGCTTATCCACGGATAAGTGTTTATGTAACATATTCAGTTTTACTCTAGATTAGAGATTGATAGTATTAAGTACTAAGTCATGTTGACTTTCAATAGATAAGCAGAATAGGGTAGTTAATTGTAAATAGGTTGTGCTATGTAATTTTGCTTAAGTGAAAATGAATGATAACGGATGAAGACTCAATACTGACAACGGATGGTCAGCTCATTTCTCATCCACGGATAGTCAAGAACACTACCAACGGATGAAGCTCAAAGATTATGGGTTGATGGTGACTTGACACTGGTACAAGCACATGGGTTGACAAAGTAAACAAAAAGAATATGGAAGCCAAACATTGGTGAACCTCGAAGAAGAACAAACATTCCATTTCCATGGAAACAAAGGAGATGTACAAACAAACCAACTTGTCAAGAATACAACATCTCAGTCACATGCATGAAGAAGCAAGCATACTGGACCTAGAAAATAGAAATACTTTTGTCTCTAGTATGATTTGTAAACTTGGGATGTATATAACCAAGTATATCAGTTCTTTGTAAAGTAAGAAAATAGTTTACATTGTCTTTGCTTAGGATTTCTCTCTAGCATTTTTAGAAGCAAAGAACTGTAAAAGCAGCTGTGTATTTGTAAACGAGTATCACGGATTATTTCTTCAATATATATCTCAGGTGGATCACAAACAATCCACCTGAAATTTTTAAAGTCCCGTGTCTTTATATTTATTCTGCAATTTGGTTTATCTGTTCTTAATTTTTAAATTGCTGATAAGTTGTGAAAAATCAAGAATTGTATTCAACCCCCCCCCCCCCCCCCGCCCTTCTACAATTCTGTAAGTGTATAACTGGGAATAAAAATTGGTATTAGAGCAAGCTTCTAACACACCTGAAGTTTAAAGATCAAGCACAACCAGAATCATGGGAAAGAAGGATAATTGAGTAAATATACCAGTTCTTGATAAAGACAATTACTTTCACTGGAAGGTAAAGATGCATCTACACCTCATGTCTACAGATGAAGGATATGTGGACTGCATTGAGAAGGGCCCGCATGTGCCTATGAAGCCAAACACTGCAATTGCTCAGCAAGGAGAAGGAGCCCCAGACACAATTCCTGAGCTTCCATCAGAATGGACACTGGAAGATATAGCTGAAATGCACAAGGATAAAAAGGCCATGAATATTCTGTTCAATGGTCTAGAAACTGATATGTTTGACAATGTTATCAACTGCACTATAGTCAAGGAAGTCTGGGACACAGTTCAAACTCTATGTGAAGGAACTGAGCAAGTTAGAGAGAACAAGATGCAACTTCTCATACAATAGTATAAACACTTTCACTTCAAGAATGGTGAATCTCTGAATGATACTTTTAGTAGATTTCAGAAATTGTTATATGGATTAAAGTTGTATGGAAGGGTGTATCAAACCAAAGATTCAAATCTCAAGTTTCTAAGAGCTTGCCCAAGGAATGGAAGCCTATGACTGTCTATTTAAGAAACACTCAAAAGTACATGGATTTTACTCTTGAAAGGCTGTATGGAACTTTGAAAACATATGAACTAGAAATGGAGCAAGATGAAGAGATTGAGAAAGTCCAGAAGAAAGGAGGTTATGTAGCTCTAGTTTCCAGTGTGGATAAGACTGAGGACATGAAGGAAGAAACTGCTAAAGCTACACCAAGCACAAGTGCTTGTGAAGGTAGAGCTGAATCAAGCAAAGGTAAGGGAAAGATGATTGAAGAAAATGAGCCCCCAAACCAGGATGAAAAAGATGAGATAGATGAACATTTAACTTTTCTGTCAAGGAGATTCTCAAAGCTCAAATTGAAGAAAAATCCTGAGGTGACCAAGCCATTCAGAAAGGACTTTCAACCTAACAAGAACTATGTTGAAAGATCTAAATTCAAATGTTTTAATTGTGGAATGGGAGGTCACTTTGCAAATGAATGTAGAAAGCCTAAAACTGAGAAGAAGGACAGGAAGTTTGAACTTGTGGACTACAAGAACAAATATTTTGAACTTCTCAAGCAAAAGGAAAGGACATTCATAACTTAGGATTATGATTGGGCTGCTGATGGGAATGACTCTGATGAAGACACTGAGTATGTTAACCTTGCACTAATGGCTGATTCTACTGAGCAGGAAGCAAGTTCATCAAGCAATCAGGTAATCACCACAAACCTCACTGAGTTATTGTAAAGCAAAATGTAACATAAGATGTAACAGTGATAACTACAACTCAACAAAGAACAAGACAGACAATAATATTAACAGAAGCACAAGAATCCAGAAGTAAAGCAGAAAAGTTAAACTCAAAAAATCAAAATATGGTATGTATTCTTGAAGTCCGTAAACAGGTCACGGAAAGAAGTTCATTAAAATGTTCAAGCCTCAGTGACAAATAAAGAAACAAGACTTTAAAGACTACAGAAGTATTTGAATGATTAAGAGTTAGTACCATAGGATTTCAGTGATTTTATTGAAGCAACCAGAACGACAAAGGACTTATCAACAGCATTGAATTGAAGACATTGAAGTATTGATCAAGTGTTAGTCATCTGTGAACTAGACCAGTTGCACCAGTTGTCAGCACCTAAAAGATCAAGATGTTTATCGTCTCGGAAGAAATTGATTTAAGTCTAAATCTGAAACATCCTGAAAGTGAAAAGAATATTACAAGGTATGTTTAGGTTTAAATGGAAGTACAACATGCTTGCTGAAAAAGGAGAGAATCTTCAAGGATCAAACTGCATTAGAAAACATTCGATAGTTTGAAGGCCAGCCCTCAAGTTGTACATTTTCCTTATGAAGTCAAAATCTACAGAGGTACAACTTTAGAGACTGTGAGGCTGGATCCTGATTCCATGAAGCTACAGACTGCTATGCAACTGGTGAAGTTGGAGAATCTTCTTAGAACTTCTGGGTTTGCTTCTGTAGAGAAGTCTGAAGTTGCTGATATGATTTCAGACTACTGCACGGAGAAAATTCCAAGGTATGCTCAGATGAAGAATAGATTGAAGAAGATCACCACTCAACCAGTAATGCCAAGTGGTGTGGTTTCAGAAAGTGATCGTGTCCTCGACAAAGATCTGCTATACACCTTGCAAGAAGCTGAAGAAGGTGAAATTAGAGATTAGGGCATGATAGGTTTAGCTCATTTGTAAATGTTATATGTTTAGAGCTAGGTAAATCAAGATAGGTAAATGTAGTCATATGTTCAGTCTAGAGGAACATCTATCTTGTATTTATCTTTACTGTTTGAATCTGGAAATTGTTATATTTAATCCAGAACTTTTTATTATTTGTTTGGTTATTAAAAGTCTTATCTTTTCTTGTTTTAGTTGAGTTATCCTCTAGAGGTATTTGGTTGTTATTGTCTAACAAACAAATAGGGGGAGATTGAAAGGCATATGTCTAGGCCTATTTGTAAACACCGAGGATTCTACTCAACTTTAATTAAGATGTAATAAGTAAATAATAAAAATTAAATGTCACAGGAATCTCAGAAGGTTATATCTGTCAAAGAATGAAGATTAAAGTCATCTACAGACTTGAGGTGATTCTACATTGAAAGAAGCTCAATTTATTGATCAAGCCTCAATGAAGTATTCAAGCTCAGTGGATTTATTAAAGTGACAGAGATTTCAAGTGGTGACAGAAAAAGATACTGATTACGGAGTTCTTGAATGAGAAGGAAGTGAATCACTGCTTAAAGTCAAATAGATAAAGAACATACATTGTCGTTAGTCACTCATGAACCAGACAGTGCATCGAGTGTCAACGTACTATTGTGTTTGTTATTTATCTAAGTTTTAAGTGATTCAGGAATTAATTGAGAAGTCAACTAATTCTATTTATTCTCTTATAAATAATTAATATTATTAAGTATATTATTTATTAAATTAATTCTGCAAAGACTTAATTTAATACATAATTTATTTAGTTGATTATTTAAATTAGAATAAAAATGAACTAGGAAGACTTAGATTTAAACTAGGAAGACACAGTTTATTTAACTAGGAAGACTCACAAGTGAGTCTTCCCGATTGTCTTCCTAGAGTAAATGTAAGTCTTACCGATTGTCTTCCCTTTACAAAGGTTGTCTTCCTGAAAGTCTTCCAAGGCCAAAATCATTGTATTCCTGCAAGTCTTCCAAGGTTTAATTCATTTCTGTTGAAAGTGGATGGCACGTGAAGGATTTAAAAAGAAATGCAAGTGATATAAATACAAGGCAGTGGACTTAAAGACAAAGACAGATCATTACATTCATATAGAAGCAAAAAGGCACAGCAACAAAGATTTTCATTTCTCTGTCTTTACTTCTTCCTCAACTGCAAAGCATTAACTTTCTTCAGGAGAATTAATTCTTGTTTGGTTCATAACATTTAATTCATAGGAACTGATTCTCTTGTACTGCTTTAGCTTTCTAGCGGATCATAATCCCTAGATTTTATATCGAACTACTTTTTAGTATTCGATCCTTTTTATTACAAAAATAGATAAATTCATGTCGAATTTATTCTAGATTTGTTTTATTAAGTTCTTTGTAATCAGTGATCAAAATTGTAACACCCCTCAAGTTTAATAGAGTTTCTATTTAACTTGAATATTGTTTCAGTTTTTATTCCGCATTAATTTGTTCTAAATTGTTTAATATTAAACGAACAAATTTCGATAAAACGGTATAGTTTGTATTCAACCCCCCTTCTACAAACTTATCAGGACCTAACAGTAACCTCTTATGTTACAAAAGATTTGTAAGCTACTGGCATTTACTTTATTGAATTCAAATTATCACAACCCAAGAAACATCATAATAATTAGAGCTTTTTTCATAAATACCCACCCCTAAATGTTTTTTTTCAAAAATACTATGGTTTTTTGAACTTTTTGCAAAAATACTATCTTTTTGAAATTATTTTCAAAAATACGGTCTGCAACTAGATGCAACCATGTGCAACTTTTGCAATCAGAATCAGATGCAACCATCTGCAACTTTTGCAACCAGAATCAACCAGATGCAACTTGTTAGTAATGATGTTTTTCCGGCGTCCTGATTTTAAGGTTGTAAACAACCCTAAAATCAGGGTAAGTTAGGGTTTAGAGTCTAGGGTTTAGGGTTGTTTACAACCCTAAACCCTAAACCCTAAGTCCGTATACGAATTATTCGTCATTCTTAATATTTCTAAAATCCAAAATAGAAACATTGAACCCCAAAATTTAACTATTGAACCCCCAGGGTAAACCAAGACCACAAGTTTACCCCTTTTATTAATAATTTTTTTTGAATTCTTAGCTGCTTTTTGAATTATTTTTTAAAAAGTTGCATCTAGTTGCATCTGGTTGCTTTGGTTGCATCTGGTTGCGTTGGTTGCGTTGGTTGCAGACCGTATTTTTTGAAAATATTTTTTAGTTGCATCTAGTTGCAGACCGTATTTTTGAAAAGAATTTCAGAAGATAGTAAAATTGGAAAAAAACTTTAAAAAAGTAGTATTTTTGACAATTTCTCTAATAATTAATAAGCAACATCCTAGTTGTACTTCTAATTCAAAATAACCAAGAAGTCATTGCACTACAACTTAAAAAGAAAATTAATTTCTCTTGGTAATTTTAGCAAACACCGGTAATGCCAAAAACACTAACAACTTTTTTATATAAATATATAAGAAATAGGGAAACTAAAATGAAGAATACCTGGCCTTAGCGCTCAAAACTAATAAAATCTGGTACGAAGATGTTGTAGAATTTGTATAAGTTGTGATCCATTTGTTGCAGTTCTGAAATTTTGGAATGATTCATACCAAAATAATTGTAATTGAATAAATCTCTATGGTTAACAAGAGTGAAAGGACAATTATGAAAAATGTAAATTACTGCTGAATAAAGAAGATTAGTGAGATGAAAAAGAGATGTTCTTTTCGTCATTTAGGGTCCATTGGCTTTCTCTGTATATTTGAATGACTATATATCAACAGAGTATGTAAGTGATAGTGATAAGTACATAATCTCCGCAATCTCTATTTACCCAAAACTTTTGGGCGGTTTTTTTTTCAAGAATTTTATTTTAGGCGCCTAAAACTTAAACTTAGAAACTTTAATTTTGCACGACTTTAAATATTAAATATTCATTAAATTTATTTTATTTATTTTATTTATAATCAAAATAAATATAAAAATAATACTATTTATATTAAAGACGAAACATTGAAAATTTTGTAGTCGGTTTGTAGTCCGGTCCTCATAAATCACTCAATTCACAATCGTTAGATCTTTTTATCAAATCGATGAGAATCGTTGGATAAAATCCTAAAAATTATTATATACATCACCTTTTCTATTTTTCCAAACTAAAACATCTTATTTTCTAAAAATATCACAGGCAGTTCTATTTAACAAAATAAAATAATAATATTATAATTGTTAATAACTAACCAATTACCTTTTTTAGCCAAACTGTATATTTCTTTTTTATATTTTCTAACTAAAATTGCTACTTTTCTATTTTGAAAACTCAGGATCAAGCGCTTTACCAGTTGATCTAAAAGCCCGAGCTTGTAGAAGAGGCGCAACTTTATTTCCATATTCTAGTCCAGAAGCCAAGCGCCCACGCTTCGATTTAGGCAGGATGCTGGGCATGACCCAACAATCCCCCCCCCCAGCATATTGCCTATTCCAGCACACATGCCTTACAGTGAATAGTAAAATGCCTTCCGTGGGATTCGAACACGCGACCTTGCTCTGATACCAATTGAGAATCAACACCTAGAGGGGAGGGGTGAATAGGTGTTATGACTAACAATGACCGATTTTTAATATTACCAAGTTATGTGACTGAAAAAGCAAAAATCAGTCTGTTTTTGCTGTCTGGCAGCTTACTGAGTTTACAGAATATAGAGTGGCAGCTAGCTACGTTGTTCACAGCAGTATAGAAAATGTGCAGAAAATAAAGAACACACAGCAATTTTAGCCAGGTTCGACCCCTATCTCCTATAGGTCTACGTCCTGGTCCTTTACCAACACGGCAAAGGAATATATTATTGATCAAAGCGAATTACAACTACACAATACAATAATATATCTCCCTGAACTCCCTGTTACTGTTAGCAGCTTGCTGAAACACCTTGTTCCTTGAACACAGCTCTCTAAGTACTATACTAATCCAAGTATAAACTCCTCTAGCTATCAAGTTCCTTGAACTCTTGTTTCCCAAGCTCACAAAACCAGCAACTACCAACTTATAAGTTGAACAATACAAGTATAATCAATTACAATTGAATATATGAACTCTAATCAAAGATATAAGATGTAATATATATTAGAGCTCAAAAGTATATGAAAAATATATCAAATCAGTTTGTAAAACACTTGTGTTTTCTTTTGAATGTAGTCCAACAGCTAGAATGAAAACCGCACAAGTCTTTTTATAATGAAACAATGATTTTGAATTAATCGATCAACAACTAACGGTCTTGACTACCAAGTCTCACGTATTATGTTCCTTGATTAATTCAAACCAACGTTCATGAAATCAACGTTCAGAAACCAGAAACCAGAAAAGTTAGAGAAGGAACGTTAAGAAAGACAAATTCAATCTGGTTTGAAAAGCCCATAAAATAATAGAAGTTGTTAGATAATAAACAACGTATATCAACTTCCTTTATTTTAGGAACTATATATATATATATATATATATATAATATTTGAAAATATTTGAGCCCATATATATATATATATTCCTTACAAAACGTTTTTAAGAAGGTTTCCTAAAAAATAGGACTGAAACTCTATCTGCTGGAAGTGTTGCCAGCTTGCTGCCTGTAGACAAAGTTTCTCTACCAGCTTGCTACCTGCATAGAAAATTAGTCTGCCAGCTAGCTGCTACAACATGTTTTGTTAGAAAAATACATAGCTTTTATTTCCTGCAAAACCATGTTAGTATAATACACTTAACCCAGCTTGCTGTTAGTGTTATCATCAAAATATCAGGGTTTCATATTTTTCTAACTAAAATCTCTCATTTTCCAAAAATATCACGGGCAGTTCCATTTAATAAAATAAAATAACAATATTACAATTACTAATAATTAACATTAAAAGTTTGGTTGGTCGGTATTACATGTGTTTACTTAATCACCCTTAGTTATTTATAAAAATTTTTTTATTAAATAATAATATTATCTATTTATGATCAATTTACATTTTTCAACTAAAAATACATTATTTTTTCGATTTTTTCTAACAAAATCCCCTTATTTTCTAAAAATATCACGGACAATTAATTTCTTTTTTTTGAAAGTTCACGGACAATTATCTTTTTCAACTAAATATGTTACTTTTTCTATTTTTCCTTACTAAAATCCATTTTTTTTACAAAAATGTCACGGACAAATATTTACTTGTTTATATTAAAATATTTTTTAATATTTTTAATTATTTAAAAGATTTACCTATTTTGACATGCCTCCTTATTTTTTTAACAATTACAATTAATAAAATATTAAAACACAGATAATAAATTATAAAAAAAACAATGCGCGTATCGCACGAGTTTTAAGCTAGTATATAAATAAATAAGAAATATTAAAATATAACCTTCACGGTATGTACTATATACTACTCTACATCATAAAACACAAGCAAGGGTCTATTTTTTTTTTTAATATTTAGGTGAGCTTGTTTCACTCGCTACGGTCAAGTGTTTGACTAATCTTTAAATATTTGAGTCTAATTTTAAAATTTTGAATAAATCTTAGCTATGTGTTCGAAATATTAACTAATAAAAAATTAAATATAAAATTTTAATATTTTTCTAAATTTTTTATTTAAATAAATATAACGTGATCTTAATATTCTCCTAATTTTATTCAAATCAAAATTATCGTGTAACCAGTGTATTGCACATGATATTAAAATTATTAAAATATGAAGATATTTAAAAGTAATCATGTTTCGCACGGTTGCAAGAAAATATTCTTCTAAATTTTTTACACAAGTAAATATAATTTGCATTCAACGAGTGGGCCGCTCACGAACCATTTTAAAAGTTATATTGTAATATAGTAATTAGAATTTTTTTATATTATAGAAATAAAAATAATAAGGGGACATAATTAAACTAAAATATAAATTAATAAAAATTTTGTAATCAATTTATATAATATTACTTAAGGCTTTTTATCCTATTTATATAGTATTTTGATCATTTGTTTGTTAAATTTATTTTAAATAATAAAAATTGATTTGTGCATTTAATAAATTTAGAGAAATTTAATAATGGCGTCGTGAAACGCAACTCAGTAAATTAATATATACTTATATAAAGGAGGATACAGACGCTGTAAAGTGGAACATTTCAAATTACTTCTATTTATTTTTTTAATTTTCTAAAAGTTTTGAATTAATAATAGCAAAGATTTGAAAGGGACATACTAACGCTTGATGCTCCTAATTACCTACTCACCTAACTCACAGTTAGATGAATACAAAGGAATTTCTTATATGAATACACATGGAGCACTTTCGTAACTACATAATTTTATTAAATATTTAAATTATGCAATTAAAATGTACTATACTCATCTAAGCCCCGTAATTAGTACGTTAGGGACATTTTTCACATTATTAAAATATATAAAAAAAACACTTACATTCTACGAGTTAGATGTCAGTGATTGTAATTGATAGGGTAGTTATGTACTTTATCTAATTAATAAAATATTAAAATTGAATAATAGAAAAATAACTATTAAAAGCAACGGTGTGTGATCACCTACAAAATTCAGTAAAACCCGAAATATTAAAAATTTGGTCAAACGGTGTTTGGACCCAGTACCTATTTATTTTATACCTATTTTAGTGGTCTAATTATTTTGAATATTAGTTTAGTTAATTCCAAAAAAAAAATCCAAGAACATTTTTTCTCTGACATTTTTTTAGAGAACATTTTTTCTGGGGAAAAATATTTAGACAGATTTTCTTCGAGGAAAATATTTTGTATGAAGAATATCTTGTAAGAAAAATATTTTCCGAATAAACATATTTTGGGAAATATATCAGTTACAAAAGGTACACTCGAATACATCCCTCAAGTAACAACTAACAACTATCAGTCGTGCCCCGTTTTTCGCCGAGAGTGGAGAGATTGATTGATGTATGCGTTCCCACTTCTTAGCTGGTTGACAGGCAGATAAATGCAACGGCAAAGAAAAATATTTTATGTATGTTTGCAAAGTAAAATATGGGGTTGTTAATTACTACAATTATAATTTGATGACGTGGAAATTCTTTTATATTAACTTATGCGATTAAAATTGACATATCAGTCAAAAAAAAAAATGACATATCAGGCAAGATAAAATTTATATAATAGGGAAACTAACGTTAAAGATATAAAGTTTAAAATTATTTTCTTTAATATGGAAAGCTGAAATATCATTCTCAATAACTAATAGGTGATCATTGGTAAACGAACGTATTATTAAAAGAAAAATGCTAGAATTCTCCAATAAAATGTTTCAAAACATATTACTTTTTAATGGTAACATTCTTTATAAAAATATAGAGACCCGCGTACATATATATGAATTCACAAATTAAAACTTGTATTAGTACAACCACGTAATTGATTTTTTTTTTCTCTAAAGATGGTTAAAAGAGGTTTGTTGTTGTTTTCTCATTTAACTTTTTTAAAAGGATTTTAGAAAAATATACGTGGCTTAAAATATAAAAGATGGTGAAAGAGTACTTAGCAAAAAAACAAGAAGGTTTTCCTCCGGAAAAAAACAAAAAAGATGGTTGAAGAGTTAATCAACAAAAGTAAAATTTTGTTCACCTAGAATATATATCCAGCCAAAACTATTCACTTGCAATTATTATTTATACTTTATTATAATTTAAAAAAGCATACCACCTACCAATTAATTTAACAAATAAATATTAGTAGATAAATGTTAACTTTACCTACCAATACATATTGGTAAGTAAATTATTAGTAGGTAAAGATCTATTTTCTCTAATGTCTAATGAGAAACGTTTGAGTTTTAGTTGGACAATTGTATGCGCGCATGTGACACAAAAATATATACATACACATAGATACACATAAAAAGCGGTGCAGTTATGTTTAATTACGCACGTAATTTGGTCCACTAATTATTTGTGCACGAATCACATTTTGCCACCTGTCACTGAGAGTAAATTTTGTTTTAACAAAATACAATTTGTTTTTCTAAATACTGATTACTCTCTCATCATCAGTTTTTCATCTTCTTTCTATCTCTGTGCTCAAGAACCCTAATTTTTGAATATCAAATCTCAAGTTTTCTATACTGTAACAATGGCGTCTTAATCATTCATGAATAAAAAGACAGTAGTTAGTGGTGTTACTTTTGCCACTAACAATTTTGTGGCGGTTTTAGACCATCAGGAATTACCCAATGAGTTTCATATTATTCAGGATTTTATTGCTTCAAGTTCTTTGAAGTATGCTTTAACAGAACCTGCAAGTGTTTCGTTTAAGTCAGTGATGCAGGTATGGAACACGGTTGTTTTTGGTTAAGGCCCGTCATGAACTATTTTGATGAAGTTTGAATTCAATGGTGTTATTTATCATGTCACTCCTGCTGTTATAGAAGAAGCACTTCATTTGCCAATTATGGGTGACAAGGTTCCTGACACAATTACAGACTCAACTCTCTTTGAGTTTGTTGCTAAGCTTGGATACAATGGCGAGGTTAAGAGGTATGGCAGCTTATTCAGGACAAAGCTTAAGAAGGAGTGAAATTTCTTCTTTGACACAATTAGCAGATGTTTCCTGAACAAGACATATAATTTTGATGCTCTACCATCAGGATCATTAAAGATTGGGTATTCTCTTTTCTACTATAAAGTCTTTGATTATGGTTCTTTTGTGTTAAAAGCTTTGAGTGATAGAAAAGCAGATAAATTAGGTTATGTCTGTTTTGTATGATTTTTCCAATTGATTTTTAATCACTTATGTCCAAAGGGCATCTCCAATGCAACACTATGTTAGATATAATTGCTGATGAGTGTTTATCAGTGTTTAAGCAACAGGTATTCATCAGAGTTTACTGGAAGCCAGTCAGAGTTTATTAAAGTCTGACGGGGTGAGAGTTTGCCTTAGCTGTCGGTGCTAATATAAAGATTCTAGAAGCAATATATCTTGAAGATGGAAAGAAGCAAGATATATTGAGACAGTTAAGGAAACAGAACAGAAGACAGAAGCAATCCTAATTTGATATGATTTGTATAGCTAATTTATAGGAATATCAATTAGAGATTGATTATGTAACTGTGTATTATATAAACACAGATAGGTTAACCCTAAAAGGTATGCGAATACTATATACATTATTCTTGTAACCTTGCAGCTCTCTGTGATATTTTACATCACAAAGAGAAGAGTTATTTATATAATTCAGTTGTTGATTCATAAACAGTGTTCTCAATTGTTATTATCATATTTATATTGATTATATATTGTGTAATTCGGCCTAACAATTGGTATCAGAGCCAAGGCTGATTAGTATATACAGTTTATCGATCCAAACACAAGTATAATCATGACTGACAACTCTCAGGAAGGTTCTAATGCAGGTTCTAATGCTCAGAAGGTTCAACCTACTTCTGTGAGTCGATATGAGACTATAAGGGTTCCAATTCTCAGACCAGTTGAATATCCAATATGGAAGGTGAAGATGACCATGTTTCTGAAAGCCACAGATCCAGAATACCTTGATAGAATCAATGATGGTCCTCATATGCCAACTAAATTGTCTCCTGTTATTACTGGGCAAGAACAAAAGACTGTTCCAAAAGAGAAGAAAGATTTGACTCCTGAAGACATCTCATCAATTGCAAAGGATGCAAAGGTTAGACATCTACTACACAGTGCCTTATATAATGTCATGTCTAACAGAGTGATTGGCTGCAAGACTGCCTAAGAGATTTGGGATGCTTTGGAAGTCAGGTGTCAAGGAACAAGTGCTATAAAGAAAAACAGGAAGACTATTCTAACACAGGAGTATGAACACTTTGACTCTAGATCTGATGAAAGTTTGACAGATACATATGACAGATTTTGTAAATTGTTGAATGATTTGTCCCTGGTTGATAAAGAATATGAACTTGAAGAGTCAAATCTCAAGTTTATTCTATCCCTACCTGAAAGATGGGATTTAAAGGCAACAACAATCAGAGACAATTATGATCTTGCAGATACAGATCTTGATGAAATCTATGGGTTGCTTAAAACTCATGAACTTGAAATAGAACAAAGAAACAAAAGATCTGGAAAGAAGACAAAATCTGTTGCTCTTAAAGTTGAAGAAAAGCCTGTCAAGAAGGAATCATCAAGAAAGAAAGCCAAAGGAAAGGCTTTAGTCATTAAATTTGAAAGTGAGTCATCAAACTCTGATGATGGCTCAAACACTGATGATGAAGCTTCTGATTCTGAGGATGATGAAAATGGCAGCTTTAATGGTGAAGACCTTCAAGAAGATGGGATTCAAGAACTTCAAGAAAGGAAAGAGATTCTCAAGGGAAGATTCAAATTCTTATAAAAGAAAATTCAGAAAGTCTGATGAAAGAGATACCAAGTCTGGAAAGAAAGACAAGTCTGAGATCCAGTGCTACAAGTGTAAAGAGATGGGTCATTATGCTCCAGAGTGCAAGAAAGGAAAATCTGAGAAAACACTCATCACTAAAGGCAAGGACTGGGCAGACACTTCAGACTCAGATGAGGGAGTCAATTATGCTCTCATGGCAACTGTTAAAGATGAAGCTGAGTCATCTGAAAACAAGGTACCCCTAACTACTTATGCTTATGATACTGATAATATATCTGAATTAAGAGTTTATCTAAAAAGCATACATGTTAGTTATAGGGATCAGACTTTAGAGAATGAAAGAATCAAATCTGAGAATCTAGGTCTTAAAGAGAGACTTGTTAACATGCAACAAGTTCAAAAGGAGAGAGATGATGTTGTTTATGTTGAACAGGAATTGCTTAAAAGATATAGGCAAATAGAATCTGAGTTGGAAAAAGAGAGGAAAGTGATTAAAACTTGGACTAATTCTGGAAAAGACACACATCAAGTTTTTCAGACAGACACTGTAGGTCTAGGTTACTGTGAGAAAGATGAACTTAGGTTTAAAGATAAAGTGAAAGTAAAACCACAACTTAAACCTGTGAAATTTGTTTCTGAATCCAGTAAGCTAAAGTCTGTAGTTGTGAAAGAAGCTGTTATGGAACCAGTTGAAACTTGTGATAAACAGGTTAATGTTGGTTCAATAACATAGAATAAGGTTAAAATAGAAGCTGTTAAAGAACCAGTAAAAATCTGTGATAGACAGGTTAATGTTGGTTTAATGACAGAAAAACAATTCAAACATAAGCTCAAAGAGGTAAAGTCTGTCAACAAACAGAAAATGTTTAAGAAGAATAGGAATGGAAAAGTAGGCATTAATAAAAGAAATAATTATCTGCCTAATTCTGCTGCTCCTAGAAAAACATGTCATAGTTGTGGTAGTACTAACCATCTTGCCAGGTTTTGCAAGAAGAACAAAGATATTAACTCTTTACCCTCCACATCTGGAGTAAAGAATGATTATGTTAGGGTTAGACCACAGACTTTATGCACACACTGTGGGAGCACTTGGCATTCCATTTATACTTGCAAGAGTTATCATGCTATTTGTCACAACTATTATGAGCTAAAACCCAACTTGAAATGGGTTAGAGCAAACTCTGCAAGTGTAAAGTCTGGCAATGTTAGTTTAAACTCTGTTGATAATGATTCCGCTGCAAAAGCTAACAATGTTAAGAAAGCCAAAGGATCCAAGCAAGTCTGGATCCTTAAACCTAACACTTAGTGATTGTTTGTGATTGCAGGGCATAAAAGAGAGCACTCTTATCTTGGACAGTGGATGCTCAGGACATATGACTGGAAATAAAGCCCTGCTATCAGACTATGAGGAGAAGGCTGACCCAAAAGTTTCCTATGGAGATGGCAACATAGGATGTACTCTGGGATATGGTAATATCAATCTTGGAAGTGTCATCATCAAAAATGTAGCTCTTGTCTCAGGACTCAAGCATGATCTGCTTTCTGTGAGTCAAATCTGTGACAGAGGATACCATGTAGATTTTCATACTGAACATTGTGAAGTTATCAGCAAATCTATAGGAAAAGTTGTTCTAGTTGGACACAGGCACAATAACATCTATGAAGCAAGTTTGGTAACAAACTCTGAAGGAAAAACTGTGTGTCTAACTGCAAAAAATGTCAAATGAAGAGAGTTGGAAATGGCATAAGAAGCTCTCTCATCTAAACTTGAACAACATCAATGAGCTAATACGAAAAGATCTTGTAAGGGGACTTCCAAAGTCAATACTCAGCTTAGATGGTCTGTGTGATTCTTGTCAAAAGGCCAAGCAAAGGAAGTCATCTTTCAAGAGTAAATCTGAATCTTCAGTTATGGATCCTTATCATCTTCTACATGTTGATCTTTTTGGTCCAGTAAATATAATGTCATTGGGCAGAAAGAAATATGCTCTAGTCATTGTTGATGAGTACACTAGGTACACATGGGTGTACTTCTTAGCAAAGAAGGATGAAACTACCTCAATTCTAATGGATCATGTAAAACTACTGGACAAAGGATCACAGTACAAAGTGAAAATTCTAAGGAGTGATAATGGTACTGAATTCAGAAATTCTGAAATAGAAGCTTTCTGCAAGGAAAGAGGAGTGAAGCAAAGATTTTCTGCACCTGGAACTCCACAACAAAATGGTGTAGTTGAAAGAAAGAACAGAACCTTAATCGAAGCTGCCAGAACGATGCTTGATGAAACAAAATTGCCAACTTATTTCTGGGCAGAAGCTGTTCAAACTGCTTGTTTTACTCAAAATGCTACACTGATCAACAAGCATGGGAAAACACCATATGAGATGGTGAAGAATAAGAAGCCAAATTTGAAGTATTTTCATATTTTTGGATGTAAGTGCTTTGTGTTGAAAACTCATCCTGAACAGTTGACCAAGTTTGACTTAAAAGCTGATGAAGGAATTTTTGTTGAATACCCACTATCAACTAAAGCATTCAGAGTCTACAATCTAAGAACTAAAGTGATCATGGAATCTATACATATGTCATTTGATGACAAGAAAATAACTGGAATAGAAGATGAAGAATATCATGATCAACTTCGCTTTGAAAATGAAGATTTAAATTCTGATGATGTAAACTCTGATGAAGCAAATCCAACAAACTCTGACGAAGCATACTCTGATCCTCTACTGGTAAACAATGAAGAATTTTCTCTGACAGAACAAAATAGAGAACCAGTTGAGGGGGAGCGTGAAGAAACTTCAGAAACTTCTCAAAGTGATGACTCAAATTCTGAAAGAGGGTCAAATGAAGAATCAAACAGAAACTCTGAGTCAAACTCTGAAAGTTCAAATTCTGAACAGTCCAATTCAGGGGAAACCTCAGAGAATGCAAATGGTCAAAAAGAAAATCAGGAGAGCATGGATCAAGGGGGAGGATCTAATAATGATAATAGAAGCCAATTACCAACATCAAGAAGGTGGACACAAGCCCATACACCTGACTTGATAATTGGAGATCCAGAAGCTAGTGTAAAAACTAGAAGTGCTACAAATAATGAATATCTGTTTCATGCATTCTTATCTCAAACAGAGCCCAAGAAAGTGGAAGAAGCTCTTCAAGATGCCAACTGGATAACAGCTATGCAAGAGGAGTTAAATGAATTTGAGAGGAATGAAGTCTGGACACTTGTACCAAGACCAAAGAACAGATCTATTGTTGGTACAAAGTGGGTTTTCAGAAACAAAACAGACAGTGATGGAGTGATTACAAGGAATGAGGCTAGACTTGTGGCTAAAGGCTATTCACAGCAGGAAGGAATTGACTATGATGAAACTTTTGCTCCAGTTGCAAGATTGGAGGCAATAAGGATTTTTCTGGCCTATGCTGCACACAAGAAGTTTAAAGTCTTTCAGATGGATGTGAAAAGTGCTTTTCTCAATGGGAAACTTGAAGAAGAAGTGTTTGTTGAACAACCACCAGGGTTTGTAAATCCCAAACATCCAGATTATGTCTACAGGCTTGACAAGGCATTATATGGACTAAAGCAGGCACCTAGAGCATGGTATGAAACTCTAGCTCAATTTCTTTTAGAAAGTGGGTTCACTAGAGGTACAATTGACAAAACCTTGTTCTACTTTAATTCTGGTGATGATTTGCTGTTAGTTCAAATCTATGTGGATGACATAATTTTTGGGTCTACCAATGACAAACTCTGTAAGAAATTTGCCAAGCTTATGCAGTCAAGGTATCAAATGAGCATGATGGGAGAGCTTAGTTATTTTCTAGGCTTACAAGTAAAGCAAACAGATGATGGGATTTTTATCAATCAAGCAAAATATACCAGAAATCTTCTCAAGAAATTTGGTATGCTTGATAGTTCATCTGCTACAACTCCCATGGCTACTGCAACAAAGCTAGACAAAGACACAGGAGCCTCAGTAGATATGACAAACTACAGAGGGATGATAGGGTCTCTTCTTTATCTGACAGCAAGTAGACCTGATATCATGTATGCAACATGTCTTTGTGCAAGATTTCAAGCAGACCCCAGAGAGCCACATCTAACAGCTGTAAAAAGGATTTTCAAAGGTTTAAATGGCATTTAGGTCACCAAACTGACTAGTAATTTTCAATTGGGTCATCGAACTGAAAAATCTTTTAGTCAGGTCATAAGTCAATTTAAAATTTTCAATCAGGTCACTAACTGTAACAGACGTTAAAAAACGGACGGAAAGATGAGTAATCAAGCTGACATAGCTAATCTTTGTCCAAAGTGGCAAGGATCCGACATGATTGTTACCCAAATTCCCCAATTCTATTACCCATTTCCCCTCTTTATACACTCTTTCAATTAGGTTTTACTTCTTTATAAAATATCTCACTTAGGTTTTATAGAAAATTCCCACGTACACTCATCCCACATACACTCATGAAGAACACGGAGAATGTCCACCGGAAAAAGTCAACGAGACTTAACGCTCGTGAAATTTTTTATGTGTTTAGTGATTATAATGAAAACATTCCTGTGTTTAGTGACCTGATTGAAAGCTTTTTCAGTTCGATGACCCAATTGAAAGTTACTAGTCAGTTTAGTGACCTAAATGCCATTTAACCCGATTTTCAAATATCTCAAAGGAACCATAACTCTTGGTTTGTGGTACCCTAGAGAATCAGAGTTTAAGTTAATTGGTTACTCTGATGCAGATTTTGCAGGCTGTAAGATAGACAGAAAAAGCACAAGTGGAAGCTGTCAATTTTTAGGTGACAGATTAGTTTCTTGGTACAGCAAGAAACAGAAATCAATTTCCACATCCACAGCAGAAGCAGAGTATATAGCTGCTGGTAGCTGTTGTGCACAGATTTTATGGATGAAGAATCAATTGCTGGACTATGGATTAAGGTACTCTAAAATACCTATTTACTGTGATAATCAAAGTGCTATTTCTATGACAGGTAATCCAGTACAGCACTCCATGACCAAGCACATCAGCATAAGGTATCATTTTATCAGGGAACATGTGGAAGAAGGAGATATTGAGCTTCATTTTGTGTCTATAGACCAACAACTTGCAGATATTTTCACCAAACCTTTGAGTGAAGCTACCTTTACAAGGTTGGTAAACGAACTTGGAATGGTCTCTGGTTTTGACTAGAGATACTGGTTAGATTCAAAATCTATACATGATTGATTTTATGCTCATGGTTCTTTGCATATGTTAACTGTTATGTGTACCAGTATGTTAAACTCTGATAGTAAACTCTGTTAGTCATACTCTGATGTCAAACTCTGATTGTGATTTTTGTCTGAAACACATGGACCGATGAAGAAAATTGTATGAAGCATGATTTTCAGTAAGTAATCATGAATCCTTCTAAGTAACATAAATTCTGATTTCAAAATGTGAAGAAATTTTACACAGCATGATACTGTCTCTATATTTATAGCATCTCTTAGTTTATTGATTCTATACACTGAGTCTGTATTAGCTGTTTGCACTTTCTCTCATAAATTAATTGTATTCACTGATGAAAAGTCTAAACTCTGATAATTAGTTGCAAATATTTCACCCTCAAATCAAAAGATGCCAAAAAGAGCACAAATTCCTTTGAGATCATGTTGTGCCTAGGACGATCCAGGAACTTATTGTATGAAATAAGGGCTAAAATCTTTGATTTTTGGTGACTAGTGCCAACCACTGATTACTGGAAAAATTATAATATATATATATATATATATATATAATATCCAAATGAAAGGATATAAGAAGACAGAGTTTGGATAAATTTCAGATTTTACTTTATACATGAGAGTTTGAGCAACCAGTTTTTACTGATTTATTTTGTGGATTTTATGCACTTTGAGATGATCTAAATATTTATATTCAGTAAACTCTGCTATTCACACACAAAAAATACTCACACCTGTACAGTTTGTGAAAAGAGTTTATTTATAAAGAAGGAGGATTGGTAAACACTGATGAACTGTGTACTCTACGCCGAGATAATTTAATTTTAATCTCTGATGATTAAAATAAATTTTGTTTGTTTCAGACATATTATGATTTTGAGAAAAGACATTTGTTTTGAAAATTCAAAAAGAGTATGATTGGACAGTTGTTCGAGAATGTATTAAACAGAGGAGAGAGGTTGAGTGTCTAGAAAAGTGTAAAAGGCAGTAATTATTGCTGTTTTTACTGCGCATGCGCATTGGAAACTGCCAATTACTGCTGTCAGTCATTGCATGTGTGCCACGTGTCCCACTCACACAATTAACGGAGTAAGACAGTTGCGTATTAATGATTAAAAACTGTTCAGTTTTTAATTTTGAATTTCATATTTAAACAATACACACACATACGTCTAAACCTTTCACATCTTACTCCAATTCACATCTATTGTCCCACACACATATTCACAAACACTTTTCTACTTTCAAACTCTTTCGAGCTTTTGCACCTGATTCTCTGTTATTCTTTCAAATCTTACTAATGGCGACTACAGCTTTTGTTTCTTCTGGGTTAGAGTTTGTTCCAAACAATTATGCAGCACCACTAAACACTGCCAACGCACCAGAAGCGTTTCATATGATACAAGAATTTCTTGCTCAGTCAGCGATTGGGCGTGCTTTAGTAGAACCAACATGTTAGGCCGAATACACAATATATAATCAAGTATGTATGAGAATAACAATCAAGAACACTTTTTATAAATCAACAAACTGTAGTTATATTAACAGCTTCTCTCTTTATGATGTTAATGAATCACAAAGAGCTACTAGGTTACAAGAATAATATTTCAATAATCGCATCCCTTCTAGGGATAACCTATCTGTGTTTATATAGTACACAGTTACACAATCCTTATCTAATTGATACTCCTATAAATTAGCTATACAATTCATATCAATTAAGGATTGCTTCAGTCTTCTATTCCGTTTCCTTAGCTGTATCAATATATTCTGCTTCTTTCCATCTTCAGAATATATTGCTTCTAGAATCTTTATCTTTGCACCGACAACTAAGTCAACTATCACCACGTCAGACTTTATCAAACTCTGACTGGCTTCAATGTAAACTCTTCACCCAGTCAGACTTTATCAAACTCTGACTGGCTTCTAGATAAACTCTGATATGTACCTGGTACTTAAACACTGATGAACAAACGTCAGCAATTATATCTAACAATCTCCCCCAACTTGTGCATAATAAAAATGTACAAGTTAAACAGATAATTGATGATGTCAAAACATATAACAAATGCAGTGTTTAAAATATGTCAGAGTTTAATTTTAAAACAGAGTTTAAATTTAACTTAGAATAGAAAACATAAAAACTTACAGTCAGACTTTACTGAATTTCTTGGATATCAGGCACAGTCCTGATATAATCTGACAGTAATCTTCTCTCAGCTCGATCTAGTTCAGCAATCATATCCTTCTTCAGCTCCTTCAATTCTGGTTTATCTTCACCAATTTGATAAATGGCAGCCCTTAAAGAATAGATGATGTTCTTGTTCATTTCATTGCCAAGTCTGATATAAAAAGCCTTATCAGACTCTAGATTGAACTCTAGAACTTTCTTATCTAGTGCAGTCCTGAATCTAGCACTATTTTTCTTCATTTCCACCAACTTTCCATGTGCATCTCTGTACTTAGGAATATAAGCACTGGAAACATTTCCTCCAAGAAGAACTTTTGATTTCACCATTCTGTCTTTTAAAACCAGAGCAGCATTATGAGTATTTCTATTTTTGATCTTCAGGAGATATAGAACATACTCTAGCTCTTCCCATAATTTCAGATGAATATCATCTTCTCCAATTCTGTAAACTCTGCCATCAGCCATAAAGTATAATAAAAACTCATTCTTCAAGCCTCTGTGGTAAATCATCTGAACAGATTCTAGTTTATCAAGGTTTTCTTGAGTAACCCCAACACCAGGTTCTGCCAGTGATGTATGATCTAAAGGACTATTATTAACTCTTTTCTCTTGGTGGGAACCCAAACCAGATTTATCATAAGATTGTTTTCCAAGTACTGTTCTGGTTTGTAGAAAGTTCACCTGGCTAGGCTTCAGAGTTTCAGATAATGAGGATCTTTTGAAACCTTGGAGTGGTGAAGATAGCTGAGTTTGCACAACTTGAGCATTGTCAGAGGTTGGCATATCCTTAACAATAACATCAACTTGAGCCTTGTCAGAGGTTGATTTAGCTTCAAAAACTTCAACTTGAGCTTTGTCAGAGGTTGAATAATTCTTCTTTGGTAACTGTTCTTCTTCTACCAGTATACCCTTTCCTTTATCAGCATTTGTAATCACAGGCCTCCTGGTGTATTGTATACTCTGTTGAGTATTTTCTTTAATAGAAATTCCAATTTCTTTCTTTCTAGGAGCCTTGATTTCCTTCTTCTTGTAGATTCCAGCTTCAAGATTCTTCTTGTGTTCCTCAACAAGCATTTGCTCTTCAGCTTGGATATCTTCAATTGTAACACCTTTTCCATGTTCTGCCATAAACACCTTAGTAGCAATCTCTTCATCAGTAGATGGCTTATCAGAGATTATCAAACTTTTGAATTTTGAACCACTGGCAGAGTTTGCATTTCCCTTTCCAGAGTTTGATCTTCTATCAGTGTTTGATCTTCTTGGAAGTAGTCTTCTATCAGAATTTAATCTTAAACTCTTTCCATCTCCTCCCTTGTTTCCACCATCATTACCATCATCCCTCCGTCTCAGAGTTTGAGTGTCTTTGCATTTGTCACTTGGTACACTCTCCCCCTTTTTGACATCATCAGAAAGTAGTACTGATGTCAACAACTCAATTGCATTAGAAATTGAAGTCAGTTGGGCAGACATAGCAGTCTGGTTGTCCTCAACTTTCCCAAGCCTCTTCTGAATTTCATCAGAGTCCTTAGCTTGCTTCTTGAACATGGAATTGTAGTAAGCTCTGTCATTTTTCAGAGTAAGGTCTCTCAGACCAACTTCATTCCTCAAAGCAGTGACTTCCTTATGAGACTCATCAAATCTGTTGTGGAGAGATTTAATTTGAATCACAGTAGCCTTTAGACTTGTAAGAATATTAGGATTTGAAATTGTCTTCACAGAATCACCAAGAAAATCAGCAGCCCTCTGTGCTGAAAAGATACAATCTGCATCAGCCCATCTATTGTAGTACATATCCTGAAAATGCTCAGCCGTAGCTCGATTGACCTCTCTTTGCTCATCAGAGTTTGCTTGACTCTCAAATAACTCCTCTTGTGAATGATCAGAACTATCATCATCATTATCATTATCTGCTGTATTCTCTGCAGGTACATTCTCAGCAGCAGTTTCAAAATTACTCTGTGCAGCTTCAACAATAACTTTCTCTGCAACAGGTTCTGGAATCTCAGAGTTTGCAACAAACTCTGTTTCAACAGGAACAGACTCTGCCATAGCTTCATCGAAATTCTCTACAGCAGCTTCAGTAGTTATCTGCTCAGCTTTATTAGTCTCAGAGTTTGTAACAAACTCTGCTTCTATGGGAACATTCTCTGTTGCATCCGTGTCAGCAACATCAGGATTTGCAGCAACATTTTCTGTAGCAGTAGCAGCTAAAATCTGATCGACTTCCTCACCTTTCTCAAATTCAAAAGAAAGTATTTCTGTGTGAGAAGCCATAGATTCTTCAATTTCAGCAGTATCTTGATCAGCTTCCAAACCCTCTGTGAAATGTTCAGAGTTTACAGAGATGTTTGCTTCAACTTCCATATGAAATCCTTGTGGCTCAAAAAACTCAGCCTCAATATTTTCTGTAGCCTCCTGAACAAGAATTTCAGGAGCTTCATCTGCAGCTTCATTTGCAGCTTCCTCAACTACATCATCAGCCTTTGATGTAGGAGCTTCTTTATCAGCACTTACCATTTCAGGCATAGATGCTGCTTCAGCAACATTTTCCTCAAAAACTCTGTCCAGATTGACAGCTTCAGCATTTACATTGGATGCACCAAAGAGATGTGCAGCCACCAATCTTCTTTTTCTCTGATGAAGAGTTTCATCATCAGTTTCACTCTCCTCATCAGCATTATCAGACTTTGCCCTGTTGGCCCTTCTTTTCTGTAACCTTTTCTTCTGAGGCATATCATCAGTATTTGATGCCCCAGCTTCAGTTTCTGATGGCTTCACTCTTGCAGACTTAACAGCCCTTACCTTAGACTTCTTTGACCTCTGTGATTGAGACACAGAAGGTCCAGCTTCAGCGTTTACAAGTTGTTGTTGTTGTAAGTTGACCAGGAATTGTTGCACAGACTCAGGTAGCAACAAAACACCAACATCTCCTTTCTTGTTATCTTTATTGGTTAGATCAGAGAATATGCGTTTATGTAATTTAAAACAAGGAATCACATCATTCTCAGCTATCTCTACTTCAGAAACACATTCAGAGACTATCAATTGACAAAATCTTGCAAAATAGACTACACCTCTGTTTTCATTCATTTTCTCACCTATATTATTTAGAACTAGCCTAGCAACATCAAAATTACCTCCATAAAGAAGAAAATACCCGATTTGCAGACTATCCGTGGGAATAGCATCCCAATTCGTGCATTTCTTGCCGAACGCCCTTGTTATGCAGTCGAAAAAGAAACTCCATTCCTTTCTCAAGAGCGGTCGCTTCAACTGACCAAGCTTTGTCAGTGGTCCAGAGTATCCTATTTCCCTCATCATTCGAACTAACTCAAAATCTCCAACAGAGATTGTGAAAGCATTAAAGTCTTCAAGGCCCAGAGCATCTCTAACAGTTGTAGGAGTAACTACAAACTCTTCTCCTTGAAATTCAAAGATAATAGATGGAGACCCAGACTCTCCTCCATTGTCATAAGTACCTGTCTGCCAAAAAGATCTGATTTGAGATGCAGACAGCTTCAATGGTGCTGTGAGAGCAGTTCCAACATCAGAGTTTGACAAGAAATCTTGAATCAAATGAAACGCCTCCGGTGCGTTCTCATTTGCCAAAGGAGCAGCATAGTTATTAGGAACGAATTCTAACCCAGAAGCAGTAAACATTGTAGTAGCCATTAGTAAAAATTGAGAAGAAAAATCAAAGAAACTAATTCAAAAGCTGCAAAAGAGTTTGTGTGTAGAAAAGTGTTTGTGAATATGCTTGTGTGACAATAGATGTGTGTTGGAGTAAGATGTGAAAAGTTTAGACGAAGGTGTGTGTATTGTATAAATGTAAAATTCAAAATTAAAAACTGAACAGTTTTTAATCATTAATACACAACTGTCTTACTCCGTTAACTGTGTTAGTGGGACACGTGGCACACATGCAATGACTATGACAGCAAGAATTGACAGTTTTCAATGCGCATGCGCAGTAAAAACATCAATAATTACTACCTGGTACACTTTTCTAGGAAATTAACCTCTCTCCTCTGTTTAAAACATTCTTGAACAACTGTCCAATCATACTCTTTTTGTATTTTCAAAACAAATGTCTTTTCTCAAAGATCATAATTTATCTGAAACAAACAGAATTTATTTTAATCAACAGAGATTAAAATGAAATTACCTCGGCGTAGAGTACACAAATCATCAGTGTTTACCAATCCTCCTCCTTTATAAATAAACTCTTTTCACAAACTGTACAGGTGTGAGTATTTGTGTGTGAATTAGCAGAGTTTACTGAATATGAATATTTAGACCATCTCAAAGTGCATAAAATCCACAGACTAAAGCAGTAAAAAACTGATTGCCTAAACTCTCATGTATAACATAAAATCTGATTTTATATCTACACTCTGTATACTGATATCCTTTCATTTTCATATATATTTTTAATTATATATATATATATATATATATATATATTTTTATTATATTTTTCCAGTAATCAGTGGTTGGCACTAGTCACCAAAAATCAAAGATTTTAGCCCTTATTTCATACAATAAGGTCCTGGATCTTCCTAGGCACAACATGATCTCAAAGGAATTTGTGCTCTGTTTGGCATCTTTTGATTTGAGGGTGAATTATTTGCAATTTATAATCAGAGTTTAGACTTTTCATCAGTTAATACAATTAATTTATGAGAGAAAATGCAAACAGCTAATACAACTTCAGTGTATAGAATCAATAAACTAAGAGATGCTATAAATATAGAGACAGTATCATGCTGTGTAAAATTTCTGTACATTTTGTAATCAGAATTTATAATACTTAGAAGAATTCATGATTACTTACTGAAAATCATGCTTCATACATTTTTCTTCATCGGTCCATATGTTTCAGACAAAATTACAATCAGAGTTTAGCATTAGACTGTAACTTTCAGAGTATGACCAACACTTTTATGACTAACAGAGTTTATCATCAGAGTTTACTTTCAGAGTTTATGACACTGGTACTCATAACAGTTAATACATGCAAGGAATCATGAGCATAAAAATCAAACATGTATAGTTTTTGAGTCTAACCCGTATCTCTAGTCGAAACCAGAGATCATTCCAAGTTCATTTACCAATCTTGTAAAACTAGCTTCACTCAAAGGTTTGGTGAAGATATCTGCAAGTTGTTGGTCTGTAGACACAAAATGAAGCTCAATGTTTCCTTCTTCCACATGTTCTCTGATAAAATGATACCTTATGCTGATGTGCTTGGTCATGGAGTGCTGTACTGGATTTCCTGTCATAGAAATAGCACTTTGGTTATCACAGAAAATAGGTATTTTAGAGTACCTCAAACCATAATCCAGCAACTGATTCTTCATCCACAGAATCTGTGCACAACAGCTACCAGCTGCTATATACTCTGCTTCTGCAGTGGATGTAGAAATTGATTTCTGTTTCTTGCTATACCAAGAAACCAATCTGTCACCTAAGAATTGACAGCTTCCACTTGTACTTTTTCTGTCTATCTTACAGCCTGCAAAATCTGCATCAGAGTAACCAATTAACTTAAACTCTGATTCTCTAGGATACCACAAACCCAAGGTTATGGTTCCTTTGAGATATTTGAAAATCCTTTTTACAGCTGTTAGATGAGGCTCTCTGGGATCTGCTTGAAATCTTGCACAAAGACATGTTGCATACATGATATCAGGTCTACTTGCAGTAAGATACAGTAAAGACCCTATCATTCCTCTGTAGTTTGTCATATCTACTGAGGCTCCTGTGTCTTCGTCTAGCTTTGTTGCAGTAGCCATGGGAGTTGTAGCAGATGAACTATCAAGCATACCAAATTTCTTGAGAAGATTTCTGGTATATTTTGCTTGATTGATAAAAATACCATCATCTGTTTGCTTGACCTGTAAGCCTAGAAAATAACTAAGCTCTCACATCATGCTCATTTGGTACCTGGACTGCATAAGCTTTGCAAACTTCTTACAAAGTTTGTCATTAGTAGATCCAAAGATAATATCATCTACATAAATTTGAACTCAAAGCAAATCATCACCAGAATTGAAATAAAACAAGGTTTTATCAATTGTACCT
The DNA here is from genome assembly GCA_030848705.1 of Heracleum sosnowskyi. NCBI lineage: Eukaryota > Viridiplantae > Streptophyta > Magnoliopsida > Apiales > Apiaceae > Heracleum > Heracleum sosnowskyi. The sequence continues at coordinate 47,804,018 of CM061243.1, read as the reverse complement.
CTTGTGAACCCACTCTCTAAAAGAAATTGAGCAAGAGTTTCATACCATGCTCTTGGTGCTTGCTTTAGTCCATATAATGCTTTGTCAAGCCTGTAGACATAATCTGGATGCTTGGGATCTACAAATCCTGGTGGTTGTTCAACAAACACTTCTTCTTCAAGCTTCCCATTGAGAAAAGCACTTTTCACATCCATCTGAAAGACTTTAAACTTCTTGTGTGCAGCATAGGCCAGAAAAATTCTTATGGCCTCCAATCTTGCAACTGGAGCAAAGGTTTCATCATAGTCAATCCCTTCCTGTTGTGAATAACCTTTAGCCACAAGTCTAGCCTTGTTTCTTGTAATCACACCTTCACTGTCAGTCTTGTTTCTGAAAACCCACTTTGTACCTACAATTGATCTATTCTTTGGTCTAGGTACAAGTGTCCAGACTTCATTTCTTTCAAATTCATTTAACTCTTCTTGCATTGCTGTTATCCAGTTTGCATCTTGAAGAGCTTCCTCCACCTTCTTTGGTTCTGTTTGAGACATGAAAGCATGATACAGACACTCATTATTTGTTGCACTTCTAGTTCTCACACTAGCATCAGGATCTCCAATTATGAGATCAGGTGTGTGTGCCTGTGTCCACTTTCTTGTTGTTGGTAAGTGGTTTCTTGCATCATTATTGGATCCTCCCCCTTGATCCATGCTCTCCTGATTCATATGTTGACTTTCTGCAGCATCTGAGGCTCCCCCTGAATTGGATGGCTCAGAGTTTGAACTGTCAGAGTTTGAATCAGTTTCCTCAACTGACTCATTTTCCGTGTCTTGTTGAGCTTCTTCACGCTCCCCCTCAACTGGTTCTCTATGTTGTTCAATTTGAGAATTTTCAGTTTCTTCAGTATTTACCAGTAGAGGTTCAGAGTATGCTTCGTCAGAGTTTATCAGAACCGCTTCATCAGAGTTTGTCGGTACTGCTTCATCAGAGTTTACATCATCAGAAAATAAACCTTCATTTTCAAAGCGCAGTTGATCATATTCAATTTTATCTTCAAGTCCAGTTATTTTCTTGTCATCAAATGACACATGTATGGATTCCATGATCACTTTAGTTCTCAGATTGTAAACTCTGAATGCTTTTGTTGATAATGGATAGCCAACAAAGATTCCTTCATCAGCTTTTAACTCGAACTTGGTCAACTGTTCAGGATGAGTCTTCAACACAAAGCATTTGCATCCAAATATATGAAAATATTTCAAATTTGGCTTCTTATTTTTCACCATCTCATATGGTGTTTTTCCATGCTTGTTAATTAATGTTGCATTCTGAGTAAAACAAGCAGTTTGAACAGTTTCGGCCCAGAAATAGGTTGGTAACTTTGCTTCATCAAGCATTGTTCTGGCAGCTTCGATTAGAGTTCTGTTCTTTCTTTCAACTACACCATTCTGCTGTGGAGTTCCAGGTGCAGAAAATTCTTGTTTCACTCCTCTTTCTTTGCAGAAAGCTTCCATTATTGAATTTCTGAATTCAGTTCCATTATCACTCCTTATAATTTTGACTTTGTGCTGTGATCCTTTGTCCAGTAGATTTACATGATCCATCAGAGTTTGAGCAGTTTCATCCTTCTTTGATAAGAAATACACCCATGTATATCTAGTATATTCATCAACAATTACTAGAGCATATTTCTTTCTGCCCATAGACATCACATTCATTGGTCCAAAGAGATCAACATGTAGAAGATGATAAGGTTCCACTACTGAAGATTCAGATTTGCTCTTGAAAGATGACTTCCTTTGCTTGGCCTTTTGACAAGAATCACACAGACCATCTAAGCTTAGTATTGACTTTGGAAGTCCCCTTACAAGATCTTTTCGTATAAGTTCATTGATGTTGTTCAAGTTTAGATGAGAGAGCTTCTTATGCCAGTTCCAACTCTCTTCATTTGACATTCTTGCAGTCAGACACACTGTTTTTCCATCAGAGTTTGTTACCAAACTTGCTTCATAAATGTTGTTGTGCCTGTGTCCAACTAGAACAACTCTTCCAGTAGATTTACTGATAACTTCACAGTATTCAGTATGAAAATCTACATGGTTTCCTCTGTCACAGATTTGACTCACAGATAGCAGATTATGCTTGAGTCCTGAGACTAGAGCTACATTTGTGATGATGACACTTCCAAGAATAATATTGCCATATCCCAGAGTGTGTCCTATGTTGCCATCTCCATAGGAAACCTTTGGGCCAGCCTTCTCCTCAAAGTCTGATAGCAGGGCTTTATTTCCAGTCATATGTCCTGAGCATCCACTGTCCAAGATAAGTGTGCTCTCTTTTATACCCTTATTTTCAGATGATTCAGTCTCATCTCTGACAGTTGCCATAAGAGCATAATTTACTCCATCATCAGAGTCAGAAGTATCTGCCCAGTCTTTGCCTTTAGAGATGAGTGCTTTCTCAGATTTTCCTTTCTTGCACTCTGGGGCATAGTGATCCATCTCCTTACACTTGTAGCACTAGATTTCAGATTTATCTTTCTTGCCAGACTTGGTCTCCCTTCCATCAGACTTTCTAAAACTTTTCCTTTCAGAGTTTGAATCTTTCCTTGAGAATCTCTTTCCTTTCTTGAAGTTCTTGAATCCCATCTTCTTGAAGGTCTTCACCATCAATGCAGCCATTTGCATCATCTGTTCTTCATCATCCTCAGAGTCAGAAGCTTCATCAGAGTTTGAGTCATAATCAGAGTTTGATGACTCACTTTCAGATTTAATGACTAAAGCCTTTCCCTTGGCTTTCTTCCTTGATGATTCCTTCTTGATGGGCTTCTCCTCAACTTTGAGAGCAACAGATTTTGTCTTCTTGCTTGATCTTCTGTTTCTTTGTTCTATCTCCAGTTCATGAGTTTTCAACAACCCATAGATTTCATCAAGATCTGTATCAGCAAGTTCATAATTATCTCTTATTGTTGTTGTCTTTAGATCCCACTTTTCAGGTAGAGATAACAGAAACTTGAGATTAGACTCTTCAAGATCATATTCTTTATCAACTAGAGATAAATCATTCAGTAGTTTACAGAATCTGTCATATGTCTCAGTCAAGGTTTCATTGGCTCTTGAATCAAAGTGCTCATACTCCTGAGTTAGTATGGTCCTCCTATTCTTCTTAATAGCACCTGTTCCTTGGCATCTGACTTCTAGAGCATCCCATATTTCTTTGGCAGTCTTGCAGCCAATTACTCTGTTAGACATCACATTATCTAAGGCACTGTGTAGAAGATGTCTAACTTTTGCATCTTTTGCAATTGATGAGATGTCCTCAGGAGTCATATCTTTCTTTTCCTTTGGAACGGTCTTTTGTTCTTGACCATCAACAACAGGAGACAATTTAGTCGGCATATGAGGACCATCATATATTCTGTCAAGGTATTCTGGATCTGTAGCCTCCAGAAACATGGTCATCTTCACCTTCCAAATTGGATACTCCACTGGCCTGAGAATTGGAACCCTGATTGTTTCATACCGACTCACAGAGTTAGGTTTAACCTGTTCAACCTTGGGAGAAGTTTGATTTTCTTCAGACATGATTATTACTGTGTTTGAATCGTAAAACTGTATATATTAAACAGCCTTGGCTGATACCAATTGTTAGGCCGAATACACAATATATAATCAAGTATGTATGAGAATAACAATCAAGAATACTTTTTATAAATCAACAAACTGTAGTTATATTAACAACTTCTCTCTTTATGATGTTAATGAATCACAAAGAGCTACTAGGTTACAAGAATAATATTTCAATAATCGCATCCCTTCTAGGGATAACCTATCTGTGTTTATATAGTACACAGTTACACAATCCTTATCTAATTGATACTCCTATAAATTAGCTATACAATTCATATCAATTAAGGATTGCTTCAGTCTTCTATTCCGTTTCCTTAGCTGTATCAATATATTCTGCTTCTTTCCATCTTCAGAATATATTGCTTCTAGAATCTTTATCTTTGCACCGACAACTAAGTCAACTATCACCACGTCAGACTTTATCAAACTCTGACTGGCTTCAATGTAAACTCTTCACCCAGTCAGACTTTATCAAACTCTGACTGGCTTCTAGATAAACTCTGATATGTACCTGGTACTTAAACACTGATGAACAAACGTCAACAATTATATCTAACACAACAGTACTTTCTGGTTCACAAATCAAGGCCTTCTGGGAGACAGGTATGTATGATGATGGTGGTGAATCAGGTAACCCATCAATAATCTTTGAATGTGAAGAAGCAGAGTATGTAATTACTTCTGATACCATTCGGGCTGCAATGGGGTTTCCTGAGTTCTCTTCCTATACCATTGGAATGGGTGACAATGATTTGCTGTGGATGATGAGAGAGATTGGGTATTCTGGACCCTTGACTAAGATTGGACAGTTGAAGCGACCGTTCTTGAGGAAGGAGTGGACCTTCTTCTTTGATTGCATTACAAGAACGTTCGGAAAGAAATGCACCAACTGGGATGCTATTCCCACGGATAGTCTGCAAATCGGGTATTCTCTGTTATATGATAATTGTTAGGTCCTGATAAGTTTGTAGAAGGGGGGTTGAATACAAACTATACCGTTTTATCGAATTTGTCCAATAAAAGATTTAACTGTTTAGAACAAATGAGTGTGGAATAAAAACTGAAACAATATTCAAGTTAAATAGAAACTCTATTAAACTTGAGGGGAGTTACAATTTTGATCACTGATTACAAAGAACTTAATAAAACAAATCTAGAATAAATTCGACATGAATTTATCTATTTTTGTAATAAAAAGGATCGAATACTAAAAAGTAGTTCGATATAAAATCTAGGGATTATGATCCGCTAGAAAGCTAAAGCAGTACAAGTGAAATGATCCTTATGAATTTAATGATAGGAACAATACAAGAATTAATTCACTTATGATCTTGAATGCTTTTGCAGTTGAAGAATGTAGAAGACAGTTGAGAGTTTAATGTTTTTAAGCTGTGTCTTTTTCTTTCTGTTGTTCTGTGTCTTTAAAGTAATTGTCTTCTCCTTGTATTAATACCACTGCATTTTCTTTTGTAAGCCTCGTGCAAATCCACTTGACAGAATAAGAATTATGCCTTGGAAGACTTGCAGGAAAACTATGCATTTGCTCTTGGAAGACAATCGGGAAGACAACATTTGTACATGGAAGACATTCGGGAAGACTGAGATTTGCTCTAGGAAGACAATCGGGAAGACTCACTTGTGAGTCTTCCTAGTTTAAAAAACAGAGTCTTCCTAGTTTAAATCTAAGTCTTCCTAATTCATTTTTATTCTAATTTAAATAATTAACTAAATAAATTATGTATTAATTTAATTCTTTGCAGAATTAAATTAATAAATAATATACTTAATAATATTAATTATTTATAAGAGAATAAATAGAATTAGTTGCCTATTCACAATTAATTCCAGAATCACTTAAAACTTAGATAAATAACAAACACAATAGCACGTTGACACTCGATGTACTGTCTGGTTCATGAGTGACGAACGACAATGTCTGTTCTTTATCCATATAACTTTAAGCAGTGATTCACTTCCTTCTCATTCAAGAACTCCGTAATCAGTATCTTTTTCTGTCACCACTTGAAATCTCTGTCACTTTAATAAATCCACTGAACTTGAATACTTCATTGAGGCTTGATCAATAAATTGAGCTTCTTTCAATGTAGAATCACTTCAAGTCTGTAGATGACTTTAATCTTCATTCTTTGACAGATATAACCTTCTGAGATTCCTGTGACATTTGATTTTTATTATTTACTTATTACATCTTAATTAAAGTTGAGTAGAATCCTCGGTGTTTACAAATAGGACTAGACATATGCCTTTCAATCTCCCCCTATTTGTTTGTTAGACAATAACAACCAAATACTCTAGAGGATAACTCAACTAAAACAAGAAAAGATAAGACTTTTAAGAGCCAAGCAAATAATAAAAAGTTCTGGATTAAATATAACAAATTCCAGATTCAAACAATAAAGATAAATACAAGATAGATGTTCCTCTAGCCTGAACAAATGATAAATTTCCCTATCTTGATTTACCTAGCTCTAAAGATATAACATTTACAAATTGAGCTAACTACATCATGCCTTTAGTCTCTAATTTCACCTTCTTCAGCTTCTGCCAAGGTGACTAGAAGATCTTTGTCAAGTACACGATCACTTTCAGAAACCACACCAGTTGGCATTACTGGTTGATTGGTGATCTTCTTCAATCTATTCTTCATCTGAGCATATCTTGGAATTTTCTCCGTGCAGTAGTCTGAAATCATATCAGCAACTTCAGACTTCTCTACAGAAGCAAACCCAGAAGTTCTAAGAAGATTCTCCAACTTCACCAGTTGCATAGCAGTCTGTAGCTTCATGGAATCAGGATCTAGCCTCACAGTCTCTAAAGTTGTACCTCTGTAGATTTTGACTTCATAAGGAAAATGTACAACTTGAGGGCTGGCCTTCATAGCAGAATCTCTAAGCCGGTCATATAGAAGCTCATTCAAGCAAGAAGATCTCTTTACTTTACTCATCAGAATCCACAATTCAGAGAGAGATCTTCTTTGGAGTAATTCAAGAGAAATAGTGAATGACCCTTCAAGAGCACTTGAGACATAAATGAACAGTTCTTGCCTCACTTGATCAAATGCAGACGTAATCCTTAGGATATCTTCCTTCAATGCCTTCATATATAATGAGTTGTCTGGATTAACCGTTCTGATCTTCTCAAGCAACTTCAGAAAAGTAGCATCATTGTTTGTGCCTCTCTGAGGGATATCAAACATCTCCCTTGCTTTATCCCACTTGCTTCCTTGCTTCATCCTCACATCCAATCTCCTTTCTTTGACATGAATACTATGAAGACGTTGTTTGTCTTCATGTTCAGCCTTTTGAATTTTTAGCTTCTGAGATATGATGTCGGAGACCTTGGCATTCTCATCCTCCTTTCTTCTTAGCTCTGCCTGCTGTTTCTTCAACTCCTTCTGAAACAAAGGGTCAGGTGTATATAGATCATCTTCATCCTCCCAATCGTCGAAGTTTGCTGCCTCTTCAACCTCCTCCTCACCAAAAGCTTCTCCAGATATGGTCTTCCTCAGATCACCAGAAGTGTCAAATTGGAAGTCATCCTGTTCACCGTGGTAGTAGTAGGCATCGTCAAAGACAGTATCCTCCAGTGATTGTTTACCTTTTCCCTTATCTCCTCCAGAAGCTCCTCCAGCTTCTCTTTCTTCTCCTTTCTTCTCCTTCTCCCCCTTAGTTGAGGAATCCTCTACAGTTTGAGCTGTGGAAGCCCTAGGATTCACCTCAGATGTTCTCCTTATCTCTCCTCTTTCTCTCCCATCTCCTCCTTCATCAGCATCATCATCCTCATCAGCATCTCCCTCAAAGAATGTTCTTTGCTCTATAGTAGGTTGATGTGATTCCTTGATCATGTAGTATAGGTGCTTCATCCCTTCATTAAGATGCTCCATTCCTCCTTCAATCTTAGACATCCTTTGTTCATTAAACCTCTGGTTTTCATCAGATGTTTGCAGAATAAAGTCCACCTTGGTAGAAATAGAAGCAATCTCTTTGACACTCTCCGATATCTGAGAATTTGACGTTGTAAGATCAGAGATGTCTGAAGCCACCAGTAATTGAGATTGTTGGATTGAATTCAGCCTCGGGAGTAGATTATTCTTCAATCCTTCCAGGTCATCTTTCACAGTACCCAGCTGATTTGATACAGAGGTGGTAGATTGAGCAACCACTTGTGCTTTCAGAAGATTGTTCTCAGCCTGGGTTTCTTGTAACTTCCTTTGGAGATCAGCTAGCTGGTTCAATAACAAAGCAGTGTTTGTGTCAGTGTGTGCACTCACTTCAATTGCTCTCAGTGGTGTTTCACTCAACTCACGTGCTTGTGTTTCACTCGGTGTTTGATTCATATCTCTCACCACTAACCGTCTTTCAAGATTTTCAGAAGATGTACCTGCATTAAAAATCACCCTAGCCCCTTCAAGAGAGGTCAGTGGTGGTGCAATGGGAGTTCGCAATTCCCGATCCCTGAATGAGTCTGTCAAAATATTTGACATTGTATACTGAATTTCTTCAGGGACAGACTCATCAGGTTGCCTTTCACTTTCTCCAGTAAAAACTGTGAGTGAAAAATCCCTTAGGGGAGCCAGAGATGTTTCCTCTGGGAGGGGAGAAAATGATTCTATTTGAGTTGGCGAAGAATCAGATTTTCCCTCAGATGCCTGTGAAGGCACTTCTACCGTAACTATGGTAGGCACTGTTTCAAAGTCAAAAGTAAAGTGCTCTCCTGGCATGGTGTCCTGAGTGTCATCTATATGGATATCTTCTCCCATTGTGAGTAATGGGAGTGTGCTTGACTCAGTACAAGATGCCATGGCCCTATGGCGAATTTCAATAGATCCACCCTGTTGAGAGGATGTCTCCAGAGACTGTGTAGTGGCCATATCAATGTCCATATCCTTTTGAGAGGATACAGATGGGCTTACAGTTGTCTCCCTATAGGTTTTTCTTTTCTTTAAGGGTGGAGACAGAGCTGTGGGAACACTCATTTCAGGTATATCACTATCTCTTCTTGAACTGGTTTGAATAGTAGGCTCAGGTTGTGTATCAGAAGTGTTTGACTCTCTGTATGGCTCTATGACCTGGGTCAGAGACTGTGGTTCTACAATCTCTGGGTCAGCCCTAACAACCACTTGGGTTTCAATTGAAGTACCAGAAGAAGAACCAAAGTTAGGAATAACTACCTTCAGTGGAACTGGATGTGGTTGAGGAACTTGTTCACCAAAGATAGGTAGATTAATGAATTGACTCATCAGTGGTGAAACAAGAACAGGGATATTTTGGAATTTGGATGAGACATCAAGTCTGGTGTAGAATTTGGTGTCTGTGGTTGGCATAGGTTTCAAATCTAGCTTCTCGAAACAGTTCTACCTGCTCAGCAGTGAGAAGATGATTAATGATAAGAGTTAGAAAGTGAGGGTACCAACACCTTACTTTCACACCATTATCAGAATCTCTCCTAGAGTGAGCAAGCCCGTTGAGCAATAGGTTCCACAGAATCTCAGCAAAGTTCAATCTACGACCAAATACTATAGCATGGGCAATATACTGATTAAGACTGGTAATGCAATGAAAGTTTGTTTTTGTGCAGTTACCAAAAACCCTAGATATAGTATCAAAGAACATATCCCATTCCCTTACAACAAAGCTTTTGGACAATTTAACCATCTGTAAGGGACCCTGATAATGAATATTCACAAAGAACTGTGATAACTCATCATCAGTGGGTAAGGGATCAAACCTGTCCTTTGGAAAATGCAACACATCACAAAATAACTCAAAAGTAACTGTATATTGCTGGTTGAGAATATTGAAAGTAAAAGATTTTGAATTTTCAGCAATAACAGCACTTGAACACAACATCCTTAATGGATCAATTTTCAGAAGTGCATTGGCACAAATAGCATAACTAACACATGTATTGCTATTTAAAAATTGAATCCACGGTCTAAAACGTTCCACTTTACACTTAGACGGATCAAAATACCCAACATAATTGTTTAAAACTAATTCAAAATTATTAGGATCCATTTTGATAAAACACAAAATTTTAATTAATTTAAAATAAAAATAAAATTTTATGGATTTTTAGAATTAATTAAAATTACTAAAATCCACAAAATTAAATTTTATCAAAATTAATTAATTTTTAAAATTTTAGATCCTAAATATTCGAACTAAAACCTTTGAAATGCAATTAGAATTGGAAAATGAATGAGCAATGATCTTTACATACACACAGAACCAGAATACACACAGTACCACACACAGTTTATCAAGCACAGAAAACACTAAAATCATTAACACACAAGAATTACTAAGCAAATCAAGAAAACTTAAATCGAAATGGGTTTCAAGAAAAATGAAAATTTTGACAGCAATTCGACTTAAAAAGTTTGATTTTAATGAATAGTTATGAATTGCTAAGTTAAAACTTGAGCAAGTATGATCAAGGATCTCTGCAGAATTGAAAGAAATCGAAAGGGGGGAATTTGAAACACTAAAGAAAACTGATAAGGAATGCTGTATGTACAGTGTATGTATATGTATATATATATAGAATAAAAATAACTGTAAAAGAAAAGATATTGAACGGTTTTTTTTTAAATTTGTATTGGGAAGACAATCGGGAAGACTTAGGATAGTCTTCCCGGTAGTCTTCCTAATACAAATTAGAAAGTCTTCCGGAAAATCAATAAAATAAAAACAGAAAATAAACTAATTAATTTAAGTCTTCCCGATAGTCTTCCTAGTTCAAAAAACTGGGAAGACTTAGGAAAAGACTTAAAATTAAATAGAAAAAACAAAAAACAAAATGAAAAAAACATTGTTTACCCGGTAGTCTTCCTAGTGTAAAACTGGGAAGACTTATGAAAAAATTCGGAATAAATTCGAATATTAACAGAAAAATACTGAAAAACTTATAAAAATGCATGAAAAATATATAAAAGCCTAGAAAAATTCATAGAAAATTCCATAAATCCTAGAAAAATATGCATAATATTATAGAAATGCATAAAATTAATATAAACTTGCATAAAAATTCAAACAACAATATTTACAATCTGAAAAATACCTAAATAATTCTAAATAAATATATTTTCAATAAAAATACATTTCTCTACTTAAAAAATATGAGAAAAATATTTTTAAAGAAAATAAAATATTTAGAGCTATTTAAATACACAAGCATGTACTATTAAATGAGAATTGACGGTGAATATCATTTAAATGACAAGAGAAAATGAATTTTTGAAAGAACAAACAAGACAGAGATATTGTTAATCACTAAGACTGTTTAACATACCCAATTTACCAACTAACTTGATAAATGTGGATTCGTCAACAGATTTAGTGAATATATCTGCAGTCTGTTCTTCTGTGGGTACAAAGTGTAACTCCACAGTTCCATTCATGACATGCTCTCTGATAAAATGATACCTGATATCAATGTGCTTCGTTCTCGAGTGCTGCACAGGGTTGTTGGAGATTTCTATGGCACTTGTATTATCACAAAATATGGGAATTTTGTCTAATGCAAAGCCATAGTCCTTTAATTGATTCCGTATCCATAAGATCTGAGCACAACAGCTTCCAGCAGCAATATATTCAGCTTCTGCTGTTGAATTGGAAACTGTTTGTTGTTTCTTGCTATACCAGGAAATCAACCTACCTCCTAGGAATTGACAACTCCCAGAGGTGCTCTTTCTATCCACAACACTACCTGCATAATCAGAATCTGTATATCCAACAAGATTAAAACCAGAATCTTTAGGGTACCAGATACCTAGATTAGGTGTACCCTTAAGATATCTCAAGATTCTTTTCACAGCAACGAGATGTACATCTCTAGGGTCCGCTTGGAACCTTGCACACAAGCATGTAGCATACATAATATCTGGTCTACTAGCAGTAAGATAGAGTAAGGAGCCAATCATACCTCTGTAGCTTGTAACATCTACCTTGATAGACTTGTCAGAAGCTCCAAGTTTGATTGCTGTTGAAGATGGAGTCCTTGCTGATGCTGAATCCTCCATGTGATACTTCTTGAGGAGTTCTTTAAGATACTTGGATTGACAAATAAATATACCATTTGTCCTTTGACTTACTTGCAATCCAAGAAAGAACTTCAGCTCACCCATCATACTCATTTCAAACTTACTCTGCATTAGCTTAGCAAATCTCTTACAGAGATCATCATTAGTAGACCCAAATATGATGTCATCCACATAGACTTGGACTAATATCATATCACTTTTGTGTTTCTTTGAAAAAAGAGTTTTGTCTATGATACCTCTAACAAAACCATTTTCTAAAAGAAAATCAGAGAGAGTGTCATACCATTTTCTTGGGGCTTGTTTGAGACCATATATAGCCTTGAAGAGAAAGTACACAAAGTCCAGCAGCTCCTGATTTTCAAAGCCAGGGGGCTGTTCCACATACACTTCTTCATCAAGTTCACCATTCAGGAATGCACTTTTAACATCCATTTGATAGACTTTAAAATTGGAGTAAGTAGCAAATGCTAAGAACATCCTGATGGCCTCAAGTCTAGCCACTGGTGCATAGATTTCATCATAGTCAATGCCTTCAGCTTGAGAATACCCTTGTGCAACCAGTCTTGCCTTGTTCCTTGTAACAATGCCATCCTCATCTAGCTTGTTTATGTATACCCATCTTGTACCAACTACTTTCTTGTTCTTTGGCCTGGGTACCAGCTTCCAGACTTGCTGTTGTTCAAATTGATTGAGTTCATCTTGCATAGCAATCACCCAATCTGGATCAGTCAGTGCTTCCTCAGTTTTCTTTGGCTCCATTTTAGATAGAAATGCTGAGAAAAGACATTCATTCTGAGAAGCACTTCTAGTTTTAACTCCAACATCTGGATCACCAATGATCAGCTCAAAAGGATGAGCTCTATTCCAAACAGTCTGTCTTGGAAGATTTGATCTTGATGATTCACCTTGAAATTCACTTTGATGTTGTGAGTGACTAGTTGATCCTTCATTTGCTCCCCCTGAGTTGTTGCTTGATTGCCTTGATGATTCTTCTCCAGTGTTGGTGGTATCTCCATTGTTACCAGTGTTTCCACCACCATCACCATGATCATTATCATCATTGTTATTATCATCACCAGCAATAACTTCAGGTGGGGCTTCATCATCTGATTCTGAGTCTGGCAAGTTATCAAACTTCAGCTTTTCAGATGAGTCTTCTTTTTGGATACTGGGGAACTTAGTGTCATCAAAAGTAACATTGACACTTTCCTTTACTGTGTGACTGCCAACCACGTAGACCCTGTAAGATCTTCTGGAATATCCAACAAAAATAGCTTCTTGTGCCTTTGCATCAAACTTGCCACGTTTAACATTGTCATCTAAAAGCACAAAGCATTTTGCTCCAAATACATGAAAGTACTTGACAGTTGGTTTCTTGTTGTTCATGATCTCATACGGAGTCTTCATTAAGTCCTTGTTGATTAAAGTTCGATTCTGAGTATAACAAGCTGTATTCGCTGCTTCAGCCCAAAAGTACGTTGGAAGTTTGGACTCACTTAGCATAGTCCTAGCTGCTTCAATCAATGTACGATTCTTTCTTTCCACTACTCCATTTTGTTGAGGAGTTCTAGGGGCAGAATACTGTCTTGTTATTCCTTTATCAGCACAAAAGTCATTTAGAATGGCATTCTTGAATTCAGTACCATTATCTGACCTTATGGCTCTAACAGGGAATCTAGAATCCATCTCAATCAACTTTATGTGGCCAATCACCAGGAATGGGGTCTCATCCTTGGAATGTAGGAATAAAACCCATGTATATTGTTAGATATAATTGCTGACGTTTGTTCATCAGTGTTTAAGCAACAGGTGATCATCAGAGTTTACATTGAAGCCAGTCAGAGTTTGTTTGAGTCTGACTTGGTGATAGTTGAATTAGCTGTCGGTGCTGAATTGAATATTCTAGAAGCAATATATTCTGAAGATGGAAAGAAGCAGAATATATTGATACAGCTAAGGAAACTAAATAGAAGACTGAAGCAATCCTTAATTGATAATAATTGTATAGCTAATTTATAGGAGTATCAATTAGATAAGGATTGTGTAACTGTGTACTATATAAACACAGATAGGTTATCCCTAGAAGGGATGCGATTATTGAAAACATTATTCTTGTAACCTAGTAGCTCTTTGTGATTCATTAACATCACTAAGAGAGAATTATTTAATATAATTCAGTTTGTTGATTTACAAACTTGTGTTCTTGATTGTTATTCTAATACATACTTGATTATATATTGTGTACTCAACTTAACAATTGGTATCAAAGCCAAGGCTGTTTAATATATACAGTTTTTCGATTCAAACACAGTAATAATCATGTCTGAAGAAAATCAAGCTCCTCCCAAGGTTGAACAGGTTAAACCTAATTCTGTGAGTCGGTATGAAACAATCAGGGTTCCAATTCTCAGGCCAGTGGAGTATCCAATTTGGAAGGTGAAGATGACCATGTTTCTGGAGGCTACAGATCCAGAATATCTTGACAGAATCAATGATGGTCCTCATATGCCGACTAAATTGTCTCCTGTTGTTGATGGTCAAGAACAAAAGACTGTTCCAAAGGAAAAGAAAGATATGACTCCTGAGGACATCTCATCAATTGCAAAAGATGCAAAGGTTAGACATCTTCTCCACAGTGCTTTAGATAATGTTATGTCTAACAGAGTAATTGGTTGCAAAACTGCAAAAGAAATCTGGGATTCTTTGGAAGTCAGGTGTCAAGGAACCACTGCTATAAAGAAAAACAGGAAAACAACACTCACACAGGAGTATGAGCACTTTGATTCAAGACCTAATGAAACCTTGACTGAGACTTATGACAGATTTTGCAAACTATTGAATGATCTGTCTCTGGTTGATAAAGAATATGAGCTTGAAGAGTCAAATCTCAAATTTCTCTTATCCCTACCTGAAAGATGGGATTTAAAGGCGACAACAATCAGAGATAATTATGATCTTGCAGATACAGATCTTGATGAGATCTATGGATTGTTAAAGACTCATGAACTTGAGATAGAACAAAGAAACAGGAGATCCAGCAAGAAGACAAAATCTGTTGCTCTCAAAGTTGAGGAGAAGCCCATCAAGAACGAATCATCAAGGAAGAAAGCCAAGGGAAAGGCTTTAGTCATTAAATCTGAAAGTGAGTCATCAAACTCTGATGATGACTCAAACTCTGATGAAGCTTCTGACTCTGAGGATGATGAAGAACAGATGATGCAAATGGCTGCATTGATGGTGAAGACCTTCAAGAAGATGGGATTCAAGAACTTCAAGAAAGCAAAGAGATTCTCAAGGAAAGATTCAAACTCTGAAAGGAAAAGTTTTAGAAAGTCTGATGGAAGGGAGACCAAGTCTGGCAAGAAGGATAAATCTGAAATCCAGTGCTACAAGTGTAAGGAGATGGGTCACTATGCCCCAGAGTGCAAGAAAGGAAAATATGAGAAAGCATTCATCTCTAAAGGCAAAGACTGGGCAGATACTTCAGACTCTGATGATGGAGTAAACTATGCTCTTATGGCAACTGTCAAAGATGAGACTGAATCATCTGAAAATAAGGGCATAAAAGAGAGCACCCTTATCTTGGATAGTGGATGCTCAGGACACATGACTGGAAATAAAGCCCTGCTATCAGATTTTGAGGAGAAGGCTGGCCCAAAGGTTTCCTATGGAGATGGCAACATAGGACGTACTATAGGATATGGCAATATCAATCTTGGAAGTGTCATCATCACAAATGTAGCTCTAGTCTCAGGACTCAAGCATAATCTGCTATCTGTGAGTCAAATCTGTGACAGAGGAAACCATGTAGATTTTCATACTGAACACTGTGAAGTTATCAGTAAATCTACTGGAAAAGTTGTTCTAGTTGGACACAGGCGCAACAACATTTATGAAGCAAGTTTGGTAACAAACTCTGATGGAAAAACAGTGTGTCTGACTGCAAGAATGTCAAATGAAGAGAGTTGGAAGTGGCATAAGAAGCTCTCTCATCTCAATTTGAACAACATCAATGAGCTAATAAGAAAGGATCTTGTAAGGGGACTTCCAAAATCAATACTCAGTCTAGATGGCCTATGTGATTCTTGTCAAAAGGCCAAACAAAGGAAGTCATCTTTCAAGAGCAAATATGAATCTTCAGTAGTGGAACCTTATCATCTTCTACATGTTGATCTCTTTGGACCAGTGAATGTGATGTCTATGGGCAGAAAGAAATATGCTCTAGTAATTGTTGATGAATATACTAGATATACATGGGTGTATTTCTTATCAAAGAAGGATGAAACTGCTCAAACTCTGATGGATCATGTAAATCTACTGGACAAAGGATCACAGCACAAAGTCAAAATTATAAGGAGTGATAATGGAACTGAATTCAGAAATTCAATAATGGAAGCTTTCTGCAAAGAAAGAGGAGTGAAACAAGAATTTTCTGCACCTGGAACTCCACAGCAGAATGGTGTAGTTGAAAGAAAGAACAGAACTCTAATCGAAGCTGCCAGAACAATGCTTGATGAAGCAAAGTTACCAACCTATTTCTGGGCCGAAGCTGTTCAAACTGCTTGTTTTACTCAGAATGCAACATTAATTAACAAGCATGGAAAAACACCATATGAGATGGTGAAAAATAAGAAGCCAAATTTGAAATATTTTCATATATTTGGATGCAAATGCTTTGTGTTGAAGACTCATCCTGAACAGTTGACCAAGTTCGAGTTAAAAGCTGATGAAGGAATCTTTGTTGGCTATCCATTGTCAACAAAAGCATTCAGAGTCTACAATCTGAGAACTAAAGTGATCATGGAATCCATACATGTGTCATTTGATGACAAGAAAATAACTGGAATTGAAGATGAAAATGAATATGATCAACTACGTTTTGAAAATGAAGATTTATTCTCTGATGATGTAAACTCTGATGAAGCTGGTCTGACAAACTCTGACGAAGCATACTCTGAACCTCTACTGGTAAATACTGGAGAAACTGGAAATTCTCAAATTGAACAAAATAGAGAACCAGTTGAGGGGGAGCATGAAGAAGCTCAACAAGACACGGCAAGTGAGTCAGTTGAGGAAACTGATTCAAACTCTGACAGTTCAAACTCTGAGCCATCCAATTCAGGGGGAGCTTCAGATGCTGCAGAAAGTCAACATATGAATCAGGAGAGCATGGATCAAGGGGGAGGATTCAATAATGATGCAAGAAACCACTTACCAACAGCAAGAAAGTGGACACAGGGACATACACCTGATCTTATAATTGGAGATCCTGATGCTAGTGTAAGAACTAGAAGTGCTACTACAAATGAATGCCTGTATCATGCTTTCTTGTCTCAAACAGAACCAAAGAAAGTGGAAGAAGCTCTTCAAGATGCTAACTGGATAACAGCAATGCAAGAAGAGTTAAATGAATTTGAAAGAAATGAAGTCTGGACACTTGTACCTAGACCAAAGAATAGATCAATTGTAGGTACAAAGTGGGTTTTCAGAAACAAGACTGATAGTGAAGGTGTGATTACAAGAAACAAGGCTAGACTTGTGGCTAAAGGTTATTCACAACATGAAGGAATTGACTATGATGAAACCTTTGCTCCAGTTGCAAGATTGGAGGCCATAAGAATGTTTCTGGCCTATGCTGCACACAAGAAGTTTAAAGTCTTTCAGATGGATGTGAAAAGTGCTTTTCTCAATGGGAAGCTTGAAGAAGAAGTGTTTGTTGAACAACCACCAGGATTTGTAGATTCCAAGCATCCAGATTATGTCTAAAGGCTTGGCAAGGCATTATATGGACTAAAGCAAGCACCAAGAGCATGGTATGAAACTCTTGCTCAATTTCTTTTAGAAAGTGGGTTCACAAGAGGTACAATTGATAAAACTTTGTTTTATTTTAATTTTGGTGATAATTTGCTTTTAGTTCAAATTTATGTAGATGATATTATTTTTGGATCTACTAATGACAAACTTTGTAAGAAGTTTGCAAAGCTTATGCAGTCCAGGTACCAAATGAGCATGATGGGAGAGCTTAGTTATTTTCTAGGCTTACAGGTCAAGCAAACAGATGATGGGATTTTTATCAATCAAGCAAAGTATACCAGAAATCTTCTAAAGAAATTTGGTATGCTTGATAGTTCATCTGCTCCAACTCCCATGGCTACTGCAACAAAGCTAGACAAAGACACAGGTGCTACAGTGGATATGACAACCTACAGAGGCATGATTGGGTCTTTACTGTATCTTACTACAAGTAGACCTGATATCATGTATGCAACATGTCTTTGTGCAAGATTTCAAGCAGATCCCAGAGAGCCTCATCTAACAGCTGTAAAAAGGATTTTCAAATATCTCAAAGGAACCATAACCTTGGGTTTGTGGTATCCTAGAGAATCAGAGTTTAAGCTAATTGGTTACTCTGATGCAGATTTTGCAGGCTGTAAGATAGACAGAAAAAGTACAAGTGGAAGCTGTCAATTCTTAGGTGACAGATTGGTTTCTTGGTATAGCAAGAAACAGAAGTCAATTTCCACATCCACTGCAGAAGCAGAGTATATAGCTGCTGGTAGCTGTTGTGCACAGATTTTATGGATGAAGAATCAGTTGCTGGATTATGGGTTAAGGTACTCTAAAATACCTATTTACTGTGATAACCAAAGTGCTATTGCTATGACAGGTAACCCAGTACAGCATTCCATGACCAAGCACATCAGCATAAGGTATCATTTTATCAGGGAACATGTGGAAGAAGGGAACATTGAGCTTCATTTTGTGTCGACAGACCAACAACTTGCAGATATCTTCACCAAACCTTTGAGTGAAGCTACTTTTACAAGATTGGTAAATGAACTTGGAATGATCTCTGGTTTTGACTAGAGATACGGGTTAGACTCAAAAACTATACATGTTTGATTTTTATGCTCATGATTCCTTGCATGTATTAACTGTTATGAGTACCAGTGTCATAAACTCTGAAAGTAAACTCTGATGCTAAACTCTGTTAGTCATAAAATGTTGGTCATACTCTGATAGTTACAGTCTAATGCTATACTCTGATTGTAATTTTGTCTGAAACATATGGACCAATGAAGAAATTTGTATGAAGCATAATTCTCAGTAAGTAATTATGAATCCTTAAGAGTTGTATAGATTCTAATCTCAAATATGTGCAGTAAGTTAACACAGCATGATATTGTCTCTATATTTATAGCATCTCTTAGTTTATTAATCCTATACACTGAGTCTGTATTAGCTGTTTGCACTTTCTCTCATAAATTAATTGTATTAACTGATGAAAAGTCTAAACTCTGCTAATTAATAGCAAATATTTCACCCTCATATTAAAAGATGCCAAAAAGAGCACAAATTCCTTTGAGATCATGTTGTGCCTAGGAAGATCCAAGACCTTATTGTATGAAATAAGGGCTAAAATCTTTGATTTTTGGTGACTAGTGCCAACCACTGATTACTGGGAAAAAAATAAAAAAATAAAAAAATAAAAAAAAATATATATATATATATATTTATATATATATAAAGGGGGTGAAAAATAAAAGATATATCCAAATGAAAGGATATCAGAATACAGAGTTTAGATATAAAAATCAGATTTTATGTTAGATGAGAGTTTGAGCAATCAGTTTTTACTGTTTTAGTTTGTGGATTTTATGCACTTTGAGATGATCTAAATATTGATTTCGGTAAACTCTGCTATTGCACACACAATTATTCACACCTGTACAGTTTGAGAAAAGAGTTTATTGACAAAGAAGGACAAATGGTAAACACTGATGTATTGTGTGAAATACGCCGAGGTAACTTTGTTTTAATCTCTGATGGTTATAATGATTTCTTTGTTTCAGACATTTTATAATTTTGAGATTAGACATTTGTTTAGAAATTCGAAAGAGTATGATTACAAACGGTTCATATTTGTATTAAACAGAGGAGAGAGAGGTTGAGTGTATTGAACAATGTGAAAAGCGGTAATTTTGGCTATTTTTACTGCGCGTGTGTATTGGAAGTTGTTACATACAGCTGTTATCGTATGCATGTTTGACATCTGTCCCACTCACACACTTTTCAAAGACGCCTGCTGTGTGTAGTAATGATTAAAATGATTGGGTTTTAATTTTAACAGTTATTATTTAAACTTACTACACATACACGGTTCATTCTTTTACACAATTCATCTTTTCATAAGTTTTTACTCACAAACACTGTCTCAAACACTTTCACTGCATACATTCTACACTTTTCTCTGTCTTATTCCTTGCTTACTTCTAAGCTTTTCTAATGGCTACTACAATGTTTACTGCTTCTGGGTTAGAATTTGTCCCTAATAACTATTCAGCTCCATTGGCAAATGAGAACGCACCGGAGGCGTTTCATTTGATTCAGAATTTCTTGTCAAACTCTGATATTGGCACTGCTCTCACCGCACCTTTGAAGCTGTCTGCATCTCAAATCAGAACTTTTTGGCAGACAGGAACTTATGACGATGGAGGAGAGACTGGGTCTCCGTCCATAATCTTTGAATTTCAAGAAGAAGAATTTACAGTTACTCCAACAACTGTTCGTGATGCTTTGGGCCTTGAGGATTTCAATGCTTTCACAATCTCTGTTGGCGACTCTGAGTTGGTTAGAATGATGAGAGAAATTGGCTACTCTGGACCATTGACAAAGATTGGTCAACTGAAAAGGCCGTTTTTGCGCAAGGAATGGAGTTTCTTTTTCGATTGCATCACCAGGGCTTTTGGAAAGAAGTGCACAAACTGGGATGCGATTCCCACTGATAGTCTGCAAATCGGGTATTCTCTTCTTTATGGAAGTAATTTTGATGTTGCTAGGCTAGTTCTAAATAATATAGGTGAGAAAATGACTGAAATAGAGGTGTAGTTTATTTTGCAAGATTCTGTCAATTGATATTTTCTGAATGTGTTTCTGAAGTAGAGATAGCTGAGAATGATGTGATTCCCTGTTTTAAATTACATAAACGCATATTCTCTGATCTAACTAATAAGGATAACAAGAAAGGGGATGTTGGTGTCTTGTTGCTACCTGAGTTTGTGCGACAATTTCAAGTAAATTCACAACAACAACAACTTGCAAATGCTGAAGCTGGACCTTCTGTGTCTCAATCACAGAGGTCAAAGAAGTCTAAGTTGAGAGCTGTTAAGTCTGCCAGAGTGAAGCCATCAGAAAATGAAGCTGGGGTATCAACCACTGATGGTATGCCTCAGAAGAAAAGGTTAAAGAAAAGAAGAGCTAACAGGGCAAAGTCTGATGATGCTGATGAGAAGAGTGCAACTGATGATGAAACTCTTCATCAAAAGAAAAGAAGACTGGTGGCTGCACATCTCTTTGGTGCATCCAATGTAAATGCTGAAGCAGCACCTATGCCTGAAATGGTAAGTGCTGATATAGAAGCTCCTACATCAAAGGCTGATGATGTAGTTGAGGAAGCTGCTGATCATTCTGACAGCAGTGTTTTTGAGAAAATGGATTTCGTTGTTGATGAAGATATTCTAGATGCACATCCTACTATCAGTATTTGTGATACTGAGGATGTAGCAGCTGATCAAGCCACCTTGGTCATTGAAGACTCTGTTGCTTCTCACACAGAGATTCTTTCAGTTCACAATTTACATTCTGAAAAAGGTGAGGAGGTTGATCAGAGGATAGCAGTTGCTACAGAGCCAATTCTTGATGAAGCTGTAGCAGAGAATGTACAAGAGGCTACTGATAAGCTAAACTCTGAGGATATTATTTTTCTTGAAGCTTTGCAACAATCTGTTGTTGAGATTGTTCGAAAAGAAGCAGAGTTTGATGATCCAGAAAGAATGGCCGAGAATGTTCCTGCAGAGAATACAGCAGAGGATGACAATGTTGAAGATAGTTATGCTCATTCACATCCTGATATACCAGAGTTATCTGATATTCGATTAAACTCTGATGAGGAAAGAGAGGTCAATCGAGCTACTGCTGAGCATTTTCAGGATATGTACTACAATAGATGGGCTGCTGCAGATTGTATCTTTTCTGCACAGAGGGCTGCTGATTTTCTTGATGATTCTGTGAAGCAAATTTCAAACTCTGATGTTCTTACAAGTCTAAAGGCCACTGTGGTTCAAGTCAAAGCCTTAAACAATAGGTTTGATGAAACACAAACAGTGGTTACCAATCTTAGGAATGAAGTTGGTATAAGGGATCTTACCTTAAAGACTGATAGGTCTTATTATTCTGCCATGTTCAAGCAGCAAGCCAAGGATTCTGATGAACTTAAGAAGAGGCTTGGGAAAGTTGAGGAGAATCAGATTGCAATGTCTACACAATTGAATTATATTTCTACTGCTATAGAATTGCTGACATCAGTACTACTTTCTGATGATGTCAAAAAGGGGGAGAGTGTACCTAATGACAAATGCAAAGACACTCAAACTCTGAGACGGAGGGATGATTCTGCTGATGGTGGAAGCAAGGAAACTGAGAGGAAGCAAATTTCTGCTCAAGGGCAAAGAAGATCAAGATTAAATTCTGATAGGTTGACAAATTCTTGCTCCTAGAAAGAAAGAAACTGGAATTTCTATCAAGGAAAATACTCAACAGAGTATACAATACACCAGGAGGCCTGTAATAGCAAACGCTGATAAGGGCAAGGGTAAACTGATAGAAGAAGGACAGTTACCAAGGAAGAATTATTCAACCTCTGACATTGCTCAAGTTGAATCAAAATTTATTAAATCAACATCTGACGCTGCTCAAGTTGATGTTTCTACTAAAGTTGTAACAACCTCTGACAATGCTCATGTTGTGCAAACTCAACTAGCACCTCAATTCCAAGATACTTTTAGAAGACCTATACTTCCTGAAACTCTGAAGCCAGAAACTGTTAACTTCTCAGAAACCAGAACTGTATTGGGTAAAGAATCTTATGATAAATCTGGATTAGGTTCACACAGGGAGAAGAGAATAAACAACAGGCCTGGAGATCAATCATCACTGGCAGTATCTGGTATTTTTACTCAAGAGAGTCTTGATATGCTAGAATCTGTTCAGATGATATTTCATAAAGTGTTAAAGAAAGAGTTTTTGTTGTATTTTATGGCTGATGGAAGAGTTTACAAGGTTGCAGAGTCTGACATCAATCTCAAATCTTATGAAGAATTGGAGTATGTTCTGTATTTGTTAAAAGTCAAAAATAGAAGTACTCATGATGCTGCTTTAGTTATCAGAGAAAGGATGCTGAAATCAAAGATAATGCTTGGAGGAGGAGTCTCGAGTGCATATATTCCTAAGTACAGAGATGCTTATGGAAAGATTGTAGAAATGAAAAGAAACAGTGCAAGACTAAGGACTGATATGAGAGTTAAAGTCTTAGAATTCAATCTAGAATCTGATAAATCATATTTTCTTAGGCTAGGGAATGAGATGAGGAAAAATTCCATCTATTCTTTGAGAGCTGCAATTTATCAGACTGGAGAATCTGATCCAGAGTTAAGAGAGTTGAAGAAAGTTATGGTTGAAGAGCTGGAAAGGGCTGAAAGAAGACTTCTCATGGATTATCTCAGAACTGTTCCTGATATTCAAGAAATCAAATAAAGTCTGACTGTAAGTTTTTTTTTTAAAGTTTTCTATTCTAAGTTAAAGTTAAACTCTGATATATTAAACACTGCATTTGTTATATGTTTTGACATCATCAATTATCTGTTTAACTTGTACATTTTTATTATGCACAAGTTGGGGGAGATTGTTAGATATAATTGCTGACGTTTGTTCATCAGTGTTTAAGCAACAGGTGATCATCAGAGTTTACATTGAAGCCAGTCAGAGTTTGTTAGAGTCTGACTTGGTGATAGTTGAATTAGCTGTCGGTGCTGAATTGAATATTCTAGAAGCAATATATTCTGAAGATGGAAAGAAGCAGAATATATTGATACAGCTAAGGAAACTAAACAGAAGACTGAAGCAATCCTTAATTGATAATAATTGTATAGCTAATTTATAGGAGTATCAATTAGATAAGGATTGTGTAACTGTGTACTATATAAACACAGATAGGTTATCCCTAGAAGGGATGCGATTATTGAAAACATTATTCTTGTAACCTAGTAGCTCTTTGTGATTCATTAACATCACTAAGAGAGAATTATTTAATATAATTCAGTTTGTTGATTTACAAACTTGTGTTCTTGATTGTTATTCTAATACATACTTGATTATATATTGTGTATTCAACTTAACATATATTTTGAATAGTCATCAACAATCACAAGTGCATATTGTTTCTTTGACATGGACATCACATTAACTGGACCAAACAAATCCATGTGCAGTAGCTGAAGAGGTTCAGTTATTGATGATGTATCAGTGCCCTTGTGAGAAGCTTTCTTTGACTTTCCTTTCTGGCATGCCTCACACAGTCCTTCCTGTGTAAATTCCATCTGAGGCAAACCTCTAACTAATTCCCTCTTGACTAAAGAGTTCATAGTTTTGAAGTTAAGGTGAGACATCTTCTTGTGCCATAGCCAACTATCATCTGATGAAGCTTTAGCATAAAAACAATTAACTTCATCTTTGAATCCCGAGTTCAGATCAGCTATGAACAAGTCACCTTTCCTTACTCCTTGAAGAGCAGGCTTTCCATTCTTCTTGTGAAAGATCTGACACTTCTCTCTTTCAAAGGAAACAACATATCCTCTGTCACAGAACTGACTGATGCTGAGAAGATTGAACGTCAGACCTTCCACAAATGAAACATCTTCAATGATAACATTTCCGTACTTCAAACAGCCATATCCTTTCGTAATACCCTTGCTGTTATCTCCAAAGGTTACTACTGGGCCAGCTTTCTCAACCAAATCTGATAGCAGGGCTCTATCTCCGGTCATATGCCTTGAACAGCCACTGTCAAGAACCCATATAACACGGCTTACCTGTTTAACTCCTTGCAATACCAGATTGATTAGTCCTTCCTCGGAACCCACACTTGATTGGGTCCGGCATACTTAAAGAATTGGCCTTTGTCAGGCAAAACAACATTTTTAACTAAAACTACTTCAGCCTCTTTCACATAAGAGCGTTTCCATTTATAGCCAGCCTTAACACATTTCTGAGTAGGCTTAGGGATAAATGAATCCACTCTAGTCTGAGGAGGACTAGTAGTCTTTGCTTTAACATGCTTCTTATTATTAACATGTTGACGTGGAGTAGTCTTATCAGTAGATACATGCTTTTTATTAAAGAAAGCATACATAACATTAAAAGCACAAGACATGCAATTACTCACACCACATGCTTTATGAGAAGAATTAACAGCAGGCATGTTAGTTCTATAGTTGTTTTGATCCAACTTATGGATATCTGATTTAGTCCTTTTAGTTGTAGCAACTTTGACTGGAATATCAGATATACACTTTTTGGATTGTTCAACTTCCAAAGCAATATCTTCTTCACGAATCTCCTCTGCAATGATGATAGAGTCTTCATTCAGAGGTTCTGCTTCGGACTCCTTACAGAAGGGTGTTTCAATACCCTTAAGCACATATGGAACACCCCTTCCTTCAGTTCTGACTCTACAAGGGGAATTAATTCCAAGCAATCCAATGGCCTCATTATAACCATAACCTATACTGACATGATTACCAATAGCTTGTTTATTGAGAATCTCTTTAGCCGTCTTACAAGAGCTGAAATAGGCATTAGCTTTAGTCTTCAACTCACTAATCTCTTTCTTAAGAATGGTTTCCAGTTGAATATAACATTTAACCCTATTCTCAAGAAAAGCTATTTTCTCAACAAGTTCATCCTGATTAACATGCACTAGTTTTAATTCTTTTATCTCATTTTCAAGATTTGTGTTTAAAAGAATTATTCTATCATTTTCAGTGCGAGCACATTCTAAGGTGCCACCAAGATGACGAATCATTTCAGTATCAGTAAACATTACCTCTGACATGTGTGCAGATGAAGTGCTTGCCTCTTTAGCCACTAAAGCAAGGTTCCCAATCTCACCTGCTTCTTCATCACTGTCAATGTCATCCCAACTCTTTCCTTCAGCAACATAAGCTTTCCCAATCTTGTTCTTCTTGCTAGAATCAAATGTGTTTCTAGTCACTTGCTTTGGCTTTCTGCATTCAGTAGCAAAGTGACCCAACTCATTGCAATTGTATCATCTGATTGTGCTCCTTTCCACAGTTCCAGTTTTGTAGCCACCCCTTGAGCCACTTGAAGAGGAAGATCCACCTCTCTGAAATCTGGGCCTGAACTTAAGATTGGGATTCCTCTTGAATCTGAACTTCCCAAACTTCCTGACTATCAAAGCCAAATCACCATCCTCCAGCTGATCAAGTTCTTCTAAAGAATAGAAGTCACCACCAGATTGATCAATGGATGTTAATCCATATTCAGCATCAATAACATTCATGTTAGAACTGGAAGGTTGAACAGCCTTCACTTCCAGTTTCTGTGGGACTTCAGCAGCCAGTGCAGTAGAAGTACTAACAATCTTCCCAGTTCCATACAGCTCCCTTTGTTGAATCTGCTCCAGCTCATAGGTCTTCAGAACACCATACAATCTCTCCAAAGCAATCTCATTCATATCTCTTGCTTCTCTAATGGCAGAAATTTTGTGCTCCAAATGAGGTGGAAGTGTAAGAAGGAACTTCTTGTTAATCTCCTTGTTGGTGTAGTGCTTCCCATTGAGATTCAGATCATTGATTAATTTGTTATATCTCTCAAAAACCTGAGAGATACCTTCACCAGGGTTTGATCTGAAATGCTCATATTGTGAGGTGAGAATTTCCAGCATATTCTCCCTAACTTCCTCTGTCCCCTCATTGATTATCTCTATAGTTGCCCAAATGTGTTTAGCAGTATCACAGTTGAGAACGTGATTATGCATGATTGGATCAAGACAATCAATAAGGATCAACTGAAGACAGGAATCCAAGGTAACATCCTCTTTCTCATCAGGAGTGTAATCCTTGGCATCTTTAGGGTACATTCTAGCAGCCCTAGTCACAACATTATTCTCAATGAGTTCTCCCTCAATAATCATAGGGACTTTGGGACCGTTCTTCAGCACATCAATGTATTTAGGATTTGCAACCTTAAGAAATAGAAGCATTTTCTTCTTCCACATTGGATAATGCTCCTTGCTGAACATTGGGATTTTGACTGTACCCACTTTCTGTGTAGTAGACATCTTTTGAGATTTTTAGGAAAAATAAAAAATCAGAGTTTAAGAAAAATCTCAAAACAATTAGATCTTTGATTTGTATATCAATCAAAAGGCTCTGATGCCAATTGTTAGGTCCTGATAAGTTTGTAGAAGGGGGGTTGAATACAAACTATACCGTTTTATCGAATTTGTCCAATAAAAGATTTAACTGTTTAGAACAAATTAGTGCGGAATAAAAACTGAAACAATATTCAAGTTAAATAGAAACTCTATTAAACTTGAGGGGTGTTACAATTTTGATCACTGATTACAAAGAACTTAATAAAACAAATCTAGAATAAATTCGACATGAATTTATCTATTTTTGTAATAAAAAGGATCGAATACTAAAAAGTAGTTCGATATAAAATCTAGGGATTATGATCCGCTAGAAAGCTAAAGCAGTACAAGTGAAATGATCCTTATGAATTTAATGATAGGAACAATACAAGAATTAATTCACTTATGATGTTGAATGCTTTTGCAGTTGAAGAATGTAGAAGACAGTTGAGAGTTTAATGTTTTTAAGCTGTGTCTTTTTCTTTCTGTTGTTCTGTGTCTTTAAAGTAATTGTCTTCTCCTTGTATTAATACCACTGCATTTTCTTTTGTAAGCCACGTGCAAATCCACTTGACAGAATAAGAATTATGCCTTGGAAGACTTGCAGGAAAACTATGCATTTTCTCTTGGAAGACAATCGGGAAGACAACATTTGTACATGGAAGACATTCGGGAAGACTGAGATTTGCTCTAGGAAGACAATCGGGAAGACTCACTTGTGAGTCTTCCTAGTTTAAAAAACAGAGTCTTCCTAGTTTAAATCTAAGTCTTCCTAGTTCATTTTTATTCTAATTTAAATAATTAACTAAATAAATTATGTATTAATTTAATTCTTTGCAGAATTAAATTAATAAATAATATACTTAATAATATTAATTATTTATAAGAGAATAAATAGAATTAGTTGCCTTCACAATTAATTCCAGAATCACTTAAAACTTAGATAAATAACAAACACAATAGCACGTTGACACTCGATGTACTGTCTGGTTCATGAGTGACGAACGACAATGTCTGTTCTTTATCCATATAACTTTAAGCAGTGATTCACTTCCTTCTCATTCAAGAACTCCGTAATCAGTATCTTTTTCTGTCACCACTTGAAATCTCTGTCACTTTAATAAATCCACTGAGCTTGAATACTTCATTGAGGCTTGATCAATAAATTGAGCTTCTTTCAATGTAGAATCACTTCAAGTCTGTAGATGACTTTAATCTTCATTCTTTGACAGATATAACCTTCTGAGATTCCTGTGACATTTGATTTTTATTATTTACTTATTACATCTTAATTAAAGTTGAGTAGAATCCTCGGTGTTTACAAATAGGACTAGACATATGCCTTTCAATAATCATTTTGATTTTGCACGACTTGTCTTAAATAATTTAGGGGAGAAAATGACAGAGAATAGAGGGGTAGTATACTTTTCTAGATTTTGTCAGATTTTATTATCTTACTGTGTTCAAGGGGTAGAAATAGTTGGTGAAGATGTTATCTCTTGTTTTAAATTACACAAGAGGATATTCTCTGATCTTATCAACAAAGATGTTAAGAAAGGGGTTGTTGGAGATTTGCTACTGCCTGCATCTGTGCAACAGTTTGTAAATGATCAAGTTAATCCACCAACACAAGATCCCTCTCAACCAGAACCTCAACCAGAACCTCTACAAACAGAGCTTCCTCCATCCACATCTGTCAAACCTAAATCCAGTGGTAGGACTAAGCATGTTGGTACTAAACCTGCAAGGTCTGTTAGACCAGCTACTGCAGTGGTGGTGTCCAAGTCTACTGATGAGCCCAAGGGTCATTATAAGAAGAGGAGAGCCAATAGATCAAAAGCTAATGATGAGGATGATGTTGACAATGAAACTCTTCATCAGAGAAAAAGAAGACTAGTAGCCAATTATCTTTTTGATAATGTGGATGAATCTACACCAGTATCTGAAGCTGTCCAGCATGAAGCTCCAGAAGATTTTTTTGAGGAGCCTGTTGTAAATAATGCTAATGAGGACAGGGTTTTTGTAAACACTGAAGCTCCTGAAGTTATTGTTCAGGAGGCTACTGAAGATGTTGAAGCAGCCACTGTACCTGACATGGCAAATGCTGATATAGAGGCTGAAATTTTTGAGCAAGATACTTTATTTGCTGATCTTGATATGGATAATATTCTGGAAGCATATCCTAGTATCAGTGTTTGTGATACTGAGGATGTGGCAGCTGATCAACCCACCCAAATTTTAGATGAGTCAATTGCAACTCAAACAGAGATTCTCTCTGTAAATAATCAAATTCCTGAATTGGGTGAGGAGGTTGATCAGGTAGTTGAAGCTGTTGTAGAGAAATTAGATGAAGCTACAGCAGAGACTCTAAAAGAGTTTGTTCAAACAGAGGATATTGTTGCAGAGTCTATTTCTGTAGAAACAGAGGTTCATGTAAACTCTGAGATTCTTGAAGCTGCTCAGGTAAATGCTGAGGCTACTGCAGACAATGTTGATGAAGAAATTGCAGAGCAGATAGAAGAAAATGCTAATGAAGCTAGAGTTGATTTTGATAATGCTGATCACACATCTGTAAACTCTGATCATGCAAACTCTGGGATTAATGCTGCACTTTCAAACTCTGATAGTCATGAGTCACTACCTTTTCTACGGAATCCTACTACAGAGTCTATCAAGGAAAACCAAAATGCAACTGAAGCTCATTTAAGAGAAATGCATTATGCTAATTGGTCAGGAGCAGACTGCATTTTCTCTACACAAAGGGCTGCTGCTTTTGTACAAAAGTC
The DNA here is from genome assembly GCA_030848705.1 of Heracleum sosnowskyi. NCBI lineage: Eukaryota > Viridiplantae > Streptophyta > Magnoliopsida > Apiales > Apiaceae > Heracleum > Heracleum sosnowskyi. Next base: position 47,774,288 of record CM061243.1, on the reverse strand, counting down.
TGCTGAAGAAATTTCTAATCCTGAGTTGCTAACACATTTTAAGGCGACCATTGTTCAAGTCAAGTCATTGCACAATCGCTTTGATGAGACAAACAAAGTTGTTCTTGGATTGAGTAATGACATTGCTCTTAAGGAGTTAGCATTGAAGAAAGATAGAGCTCAATTTACATCTCTGGTCAAGGATCAAGAAGATATCAAGCTGAGGCTAACCAGGGTTGAAAGCAATCAGGCTGAAATATCTACTAAGATTAACTCTATTGCTGCATCACTTGAGTTGCTGACATCAGTTTTTATTCCTGATGCTGTCAAAAAGGGGGAGAAGATACCTAAAGACAAATGCAAAACGACTCCAACTTTGAGACTGAGGGTTGATTCTAATGATGGTGGAAGCAAGGAAGAAGAGAAGAGGTCAAAATTTATTCAAAAGCAAGGGAGATTTCGGTCAAACTCTGCTAGACAGACAAACTCTGAGAGGTTAAACTCTGGTAGTCAATCTTCTTCAAGACTTAAGAGTCTAGTGATTTCATCAAATCCAACTACTGATGAAGAGATTGCTGCTAAGCTTTTCATGGAAGAACATGGTGGTGAAGCCACAATGGAAGATTTGGATGCTGAGATGAAGCTTCTTGCTGAAGAACACCAGAAAAAGATTGAAGCTGGTACTTATAAGAAGAAATCTGTAAAGGCTCCTAGATTAAAGGAAAAAGGAATTATCATCAAGGAAAATACTCAACAGAGTATACAATACACAAGGAGGCCTACAGTAAATGTTTCTGGAAAAGGAAAAGGTATACTGGTAGAAGAAGGGCAGTTATCAAAGAAGAATTATTCAACCTCTGACGTTGCTCAAGTTGAATCAAGGCCAAATAAATCAACCTCTGACGTTGCTCATGTTGATGTTTCTACTAAAGTTGTGACAACCTCTGACAATGCTCAAGTTGTACAAACTCAGCTAGCTCCACAACTCCAAGGTTTCTTAAGACCTGTACTTTCTGAAACTCTGACGCTAGAAGCTGTGGACTTTTCACAAACCAGAACAGTACTTGGAAAAGAATCTTATGATAAGTCTGGTTTGGGTTCACACAGGGAGAAAAGAATAAATAACAGACCTTTTGATCATTCATCACTGGCAGAACCTGGTGTTGGGGTATCTCAAGAGAGCCTTGATAAACTAGAGTCTGTTCAGATGGTTTATCATAGAGGGTTGAAGAAAGAGGTGCTGTTATATTTTATGTCTGACGGAAGAGTATACAGAATAGGAGAAGCTGATGTTCATTTGAAACTATGGGAAGAGCTTGAGTATGTTCTATATCTTCTCAAAATCAAAAATAGAAGTACTCATGATGCTGCTCTAGTTCTAAAAGACAGAATGATGAAGTCCAAAGTTCTTCTTGGAGGAGGGGTTTCAAGTGCATATATTCCTAAGTACAGAGATGCTTATGGAAAGATTGTTGAAATGAAGAGAAACAGTGCCAAGTTCAAGACAGCACTGGGTATAAAGGTCTTGGAGTTCAACTTAGAGTCTGACAAATCTTACTTTATCCGGCTAGGGACTGAAATGAGGAAGAACATCATTTATTCTCTGAGAGCTGCCATCTACCAGACTGGAGAAAGTGATCCAGAGCTTAAGGAATTGAAAGAAATCATGGTGGATGAGCTAGCAAAAGAAGAAAGGAGGCTACTTATTGACTATCTCAGGACAGTGCCTGATATTGAAGAGATTAAGTAAAGTCTGACTATAAGTTTTTAAAGTTTTCTGTTCTAAGTAAAAGTTAAACTCTGATATGTTATAAACACTGCATTTGTTATATGTTTTGACATCATCAATTATCTTTTAACTTGTACATTTTTATTATGCACAAGTTGGGGGAGATTGTTAGATATAATTGCTGATGAGTGTTTATCAGTGTTTAAGCAATAGGTATTCATCAGAGTTTACTGGAAGCCAGTCAGAGTTTATTAAAGTCTGACGGGGTGAGAGTTTGCCTTAGCTGTCGGTGCTAATATAAAGATTCTAGAAGCAATATATCTTGAAGATGGAAAGAATCAAGATATATTGAGACAGTTAAGGAAACGGAACAGAAGACAGAAGCAATCCTAATTTGATATGATTTGTATAACTAATTTATAGGAATATCAATTAGAGATTGATTATGTAACTGTGTATTATATAAACACAGATAGGTTAACCCTAAAAGGTATGCGAATACTATATACATTATTCTTGTAACCTTGCAGCTCTCTGTGATATTTTACATCACAAAGAGAAGAGTTATTTATATAATTCAGTTGTTGATTCATAAACAGTGTTCTCAATTGTTATTATCATATTTATATTGATTATATATTGTGTAATTCGGCCTAACACACTATAACACCAAAATGGTGTAACTTTTGGTGTAAAACTCATTCCAATGCAACACTATAATAGTGTAAAAATTACACCAAATGAATAGTGTGACACCAAATTTGGTGTCAAAAGTACATTTGGTGTAATTTTTACACCAAATTTGGCGTCTTTCGTTATTCCAACAATGCCCTTTAATTTGTTAACAAAACAAATTTGTTCCTTCTATATCCTACCAACTTCATTTCTTTTGTCTTTTTAACTTTAAATTTTATTAAGTTCTCCAAATTTGTTTCCTTATCTTTTAATTCTAATTTTGTTATTAATTGATAAAATAAATTTGTACCTTTTGATTGTATTTTTTTGTCTTTTCATCTTTTGACTTCAAACTTTTATAAAAACTCAATACTTTTTTTTGATAAATCACAAATTATAGGATAAAATACACGATATAATTATAAAAACTGCATCATAATAATATAAATAAGAAGTTATATGGTAATAATTTACCATTTACCAAGCAAAAAAAATTAAACAAAGTTAGAATATAATAATGTAGTAAATATTGGCAATAAAAAATAAATAAAGATAGAAAATTCTCTTTTATAGATAAAAGATTCCTTTTAGTGTAAAATATAGTGTCAATGCATTGGAGTTCATTCTATAAATGGTGTAATTTTGACACCAAAATAATGTAAAAGTTACACTATTTTGGTGTCATGCATTGGAGATGGTCTAATGCTGTATTTGAAAATGATGTAATTCTACCAATTTGTAGAATTACTGAGAACAATGTGAAGTCCTTAGTCAACAGTGATAAGGCAAATGATTTTCAAGGCACTGCCTTCATTCCTGATGAGGTCAGACTTTTCTTGCAAGAGAAAATGCCTACTCAATATGGATCAGTTTCTGATGCTATGGGACAAGGACAATCACACCTTGTTTCTGACCCAAGCATCCAACCTAAACAGTCTAAACACTCATCAACCACCTCTAAGGTCTCTCAAAAGACTTTAGTTTTAAAAGCTAAGAAATCAGCTACATCTGATGTGTCTGGAAGACAATCAGGATCAAAGGATTTCTCCTCTACATCACTCACTAAACAGAAGAAATAAAGGGGTGTACAAGGGGTCCTGGTGCAAAAGGCTGACAAGGTTGAGGAGGTTGCAGTAAAGAAAAAGTTAATTATGGGAGATGATACTGATTCTGAGGATGAACTGCCTCTATCTTCTAAGTTTAAGATTCAGAAGGAAGTTGCTGATACTGCTATTGAAGTTGTGGCACCATCTGCTAAGCCACAGAAGAAAAGGAAGTTAATAAAAAGCAAGTATCATGTTCCTTTGAAGAAGCAGGATACTAATGTTTAGGACACTTCAAATCCTGATGAGTCATCAATTCCTGATGCTCAAGCTAATCCCGACGTTGGTATTCCTGATGCATCAAATAAGATTATCTCAATCTCAGACTCTCCAGCCTCTCCAGCTAAAAAGATTATTGAAATTTCATGGGAGAAGGTTGCTGAAATTGCTTCCAAGCTTGGGTTTACACCTTCATTTCAAAGGAAAAGGAAGGCAGCTAAGATAGTTTTTAAGAGACAAAAGAAACTGAAAGGATCTAGCCCACAAGAACCTGAACCTCAAAGTGGTTCAGCAGCTACTGAAGATCCTGCTACACAAGAACCACTCACTCAAAGTGTGAGTGAAGGCATAGCTGATGGAATGGTCCCACAAGAACCATTTTCTCAAAGGGAGAATGAAGACATCTGCATTCCAGCCACACAAGAACCATCTTCTCAATGTGAAGATGCGGGCAATACAGCTACTGTTTCTGGGAAGCTTCCTAACAATGCTCAAGGGGCTTCTGATATTCCTGAAATGGATGTTTTGGTCGAGAACGCTGTCACTGAGGGAAGCACACAAGAACCTTTGACTCAAAGTGTTGAAGAAGCTTCTGAACCTCAAGCTACACAAGAACCATTAGTAGAAAATACTGATGCAAGCATATCAAATCCTGACAGTGTTGCTCCTGATGCTAGTGGTGCTCCTGATGCTGAGCCAATCCTGATACAACCACTTAGCTCAAGGCCAATGAAAGCTCCTGTCACAGATCATCAGGATAAGCTTAAAGGTGTTATTCTTCCTGATCCTACTGATAATGATGATTCTGATGATAATGACAGTGATGATGATGATGATGATGATGATGATGATGATATTGAGAAGGATCAGTTTGCTACAACAATTCAATCTAGTCTTGGAACTAATTTTGGTTCTTCAATCACTTTCATGGCTGGCAAGGCTACTAAAGGAAAAGATTATAGACAACACTTTTCTGGTCCTTCTGCAATTGATCCTGCTGAACAACTAAGAAGACATGAATGGGACAATGAATGGTACAGGTCTGATGATCCTGTCAGTTATCCATGTGCATTGAAACATGCATCTTATGATGCAAGCTTAATTGAGAATGATGATATAAGGAATCACTTGAAGGCTACAACTCTTTTAAACAAGAGCCTCAAGGTTAAGATTGATTCTGTGAAGGCTGCAAATATCTTAGTGAGGGCTGACATCTCTCAAAGTTTGGCCAAGGCACCTACTGCTCTTCAACTCAGAGTAGTGGATTCTAAAGTCAAAGATCTTATCACAACACAGTCTTCAATAAACAACAGAATTGATTCTTTGGATTCCAAGGTAATTGATATTCAAGCCTCTCTTTCCTTGATTTTAGATTTGTTATCAAATCCTGATGCCAAAAAGAGGGAGAAGGTAAGTCATAAAAAATGCACACCTGATCTAGTATTGAGAAGAAATAATGATGATGATCATACTGGAAATGATGGTGATGACATGGTAAGACAAGGAGAAACCTCTGATGCTGCTATGATGAAGTCTACAAGACAAACTTCTCAAAGTCAATCAATGCAGTCAACTCATGTTTTTGATTCTGGAGTTAGAACAATAAGAACCTTGGTGAAGTCTCAGATCCTGACGGAAGAGCAAATCCTGACAGGTGACCAAATCCTGACGCCTGGTCATGGACAAACCCTATCTACTATTCCTGAAGGTGATGAAGATGTTCTTATTGAAAATCCTGAGGATGCTGCTAATCTATTCCAGAAGTTCAAGATAAAAGCTGGTGATGTTGTTACTCTTTATCATACTAATAAGAGAGTTCAATAATTGTTTGCAAGAAAAACTCTCTCTACTGCTACTGAAGAATATCCTGATCTCTCACAAGAAGAATTTTTGATTCAACAAAGAGAAATCATGGAAAGTTTTAATAATCCTGCTCCTGCTAGAGGAAGAGGAGGCAGAGGTAGAAAAGGTGCTAGAAGAGGAAGAAGCTCATCAACTCAGTCAATGCCTAGACAGACAAGGTCTAGAGGATTAAGAATTGAAGAAATTCCTGCTGATACTCAAACTCCAATAGCTCCTGATACTCAACTTGTCAGGTCTATTATTCTTGAAGAAGATCAATGTGAAGAAGATGAACCACAATTAACACTACGCCATATGTGGGCAATAGCTACGCTTTTTTCAGAGTAAAAAGCAAAAGTGTAACCATATATGTCTTAAAGTGGATCTACGCCTACACTTCTTTTCTATGTTAGCATTTCTATAAATTAGTGTTACGGTAGACGTGATTCAGTATCTATGCTAACGCCAAAGTCGGTGTAGCCGTTGGTCTTTAATAAAAGTGTAACCGTTGGTCTTTAAAAATCAAAAAGAGAATTAGGCGGCTCAATATTTCATTTAAGTGAGTGAAATTAAACAGGTGGGCTCAATATTTGTCCAAATATTTCAATTAGGCGGGTCAAATTTCATTCTCTATCAATTATTCCCTCTCTCAGTTATTCACTCTTATCTCTCACTCAGTATCTCTCAAGTACTCTCTCTCTCTTTCACGTCTCAACTTTTTATGTCTCTCTCAAATCTTAATTAGGGCTTTCTATGTCTCTCTACCGAGTTCTCAGATTCTTTCTTGTAGATTAGGGTTCTCTTCGGGTTCAATTAGGGCTTTGATTACGGGTTAGGGTTCGATTCAGGTTCTATTGGGTTCTTTCAAGGTTCCTACTGCCTAATTGTCTTCTTCAGGTATTGTTCTTTACATTCTTACTTCCTTGTTCTTGTTTGTGTATTACATGGTTATTTGCTGGTTTGGGGCCTCGATTCATGATTGGGGCTTCGATTAGGAATATTTGTTTGTGTATAACATGCTTATAACATGTTTTGATTCATTATTTTTGTATTTTTATATGTATCGATTATGATTTTCTTAAGTTAGATTTAGTTACGGGTTTGAAAGATGTATTAGAGCAATATTGGTTGGTTTAAAATTCCTAAGTATAAAAGTAGCACAAAACAATTTGATAGACAATCCAGGATTTGTGCAGCAGTTTCGCATATTGTTCGCATATTATACATAGCAAAACAAATAAAGGCAGAAAATTGTCCCACATTTTGGGGAACAGAAAAGTAGTTTCAGTTAAGGTGGACGAGTGCTTAGCTTTGGCAAAATTGAGCCCTTAGACCAAGTTCAAGCCGGTTCATGTTTAGAAGGCCAATTTCCTTCGCATATTGTTCTACTCAAGCTCATTTACTCTTAGGTGTTGATGTTGAACATTTGAGCACACTATTCAGCTATTTGTTCATCTTACATGCCTAGCCTTAGAACACGATATTCATCGTAGTACATTCCAGTTACAGCCTCTTTACAAATTGTCGAAATAAGCATTCATATATTCACATATAATGTAAACTGTGTATTTATAAATTTGAAATTGTATAGCATAAACACCAAATGGCCACTCTGTGGGGCTTTTTCATCTAAGCATCACTTAGAACTCCAGGAGACCCTTACGTGACAGCATGACTACATGACACCATGACAAAAAACCCATCTATAGTAGTTACTCTAAAGTATCCTCCATCACAAAGCAGACTTATTGCTTATTCTCAAAGACTAATCTCAGGGGGTCGTGTCTAGGTTGTATTAGAAAATCCTTGCACTGAATACTGATGATAAAACAAGTCATATCAATTCCTCTTCCCTAATCAATTCCTTTTTAGCATAATATCTATTTACCTCTCAAAACCTTACTTCTTGTTAAAATCAAGTTCCCACCATAGTAAAAGAAAATCCAATTCATATCATAATCATTTTCCCTTAAATATTAAATTCATTGATAAAGAAATACCTTGTGACCAAAGAAATGGCCAGCAGGATCACACTTAAACAGTTGAGGTCCAACTCGTCATCAATACCCAAGACCATCGCAACTGCCAGAAAATTAAAAGATAATAAAACAAACTGAAATGAGACAGTAAACCCTCCTTCATGCTAATGAGATCAATGGTCCATGAGATCATTAGCATGAACAATATATATCCCATCTACGTATGATAAGAGCAAAGTGATAATCTAAAACTGCAAAAGTTAATGTGCATTCAGTAAGCTCTAATAAGCATATAAGAAAGTTATTCTTCAGGACTTGAGTCAGTTACAGACCTACTCCTAGAGGCCTCATATAAGCATGCTGAGTATAGACTTGCGATTTATCTGCAATCATGCACAACCATAAGAATGTGTTCAGCGTTAAAATATATGCTGTGGAAAATTGTTTGACATCTGACTTCAGTACTATTCAGATGCTTTGCTCTGGATGGGGAGAAACCCTTTTTAAGTTTTATCTTCTTTGGACCTTCTGATAGACAATCCAGGATTTGTGCAGCAGTTTCGTCATAGTGTTTCAGATTGATAACCATATATCTCTATAGGTGGGCAATTAAGTCATTGTTTAGTAAGGAGTGTCTGATGCTCCTACTTCCAAGATAAAGATAATAAGTTTTTAGGATGCTTCTTTATTTGAGATAGAAGATATGTTTTTAAGTTTTATAAAAGTTGAATCCTAAAGGCAATGATGCACATGGAACAGACCTTGAGGTCCAGTAATGATACTATCTGTCTCTGTTTCAGTCCATTCCCAAAACACTTCCAATAGACAGTGATGTTTACTTGTATTTATTGGTGGCAAGTGAAAACTCTTGCAGAATGATGTATGCTGTTAAACATATAGTCTGTACAGCATAATCCATATGATAATTATATCTGCTTCAAGGATGCTATTTGATTATATCTTCATTGTGATGATATTAACAGTCTTTCTCAGGTACATTGATGCAATAAGATTGCTTAAGCGCTTGCTACTAAATTTTATTTCTGATAGAAGAAGAAGAGTCTTACTATTGCTGAAAATGGGCTACTTGACCTCTGGGTTCGAGCTGGTACAAGAATCTCACTGCAAAGGAGGGTTTTACGCTTAGGGAAACCACCAAGGCGTTGGAAAACTCCAACCTTTTCAGAATCTGTACAGAGGAAGATAACAGAGGTAATTTTTATGCTAGGAATAAAAAAACTCCTGCTTTATTAACATATCATGATGTCCAGTGAACTTCTTATGCTAGGAACTTCCCTATTTGGATTTTTGTTCAGCCAATGATTACTTGTTTATGGATATGTTAGGTTCATGTGCAAGGGAGACCATTGAACTGTGTAACAGGGACAAAGAGCAGGTTTTATGGTGAAGATGGGGAACAATGTGGAGTAGAGCAGGTTGCTCTGCAATATTATGCTGGAGAAGGTGGTGGCTGGCAGGGTATTCATGCAGAAAGTGGCATTTGGTTGACTATATTTGGACTTTTAATGTGGGATACAATATTATGTTTATCGATGTGCCCAATGTCTTCCGCAACTTGTATCAGGTTCTCGCTAGCTGCATGTACTGTATTTTGTATAAGTTTCTTTCCAATATACATGTATTCTTTTGTGTCAAGGCACATAAGGTTATAACTTTGATAAAAAATGAGTTACTTGTATCTCTATAATCCTATCTCTGCAATGAATGTTTGTAACAGACCTATATCATTGTACTGAGACCTTCACTTGGTTGTTTGGTAATTTAGTTATACAGAAGATAGAGAATGTGGAAGATAAAAATGCATGGCTGGCAATATGATATTTCTTCCGTCAGAAACTACTCTGATCTGCCAAAGGCTGCACGTGACTACGTGGAAAGAATAGAAGAGCTTGTTGGTGTACCCGTTCATTACATAGGTATAGGGCCTGGACGCGATGCCCTTATATACAAATGAGAATTTCTTCTGTAACGGCTGCTGAAGGGCTTGATGTGAGGAGCTGAAGGTCATCAAGTCTCTAACTTTGATGTAGTTATTTTTTGCGGAAGATATACATTATCAAATTGAGGAAGCTGCTTGTGGAGTTTCTTGTAATCTAATTGTTGTAAACTCTATTAAGGTTTTGATCATAAAAATGGTTAAATCTCAATTTTTGTATTTTTATTAGAGTATTTAGTCTTTATGTGTTGGCAAAAGTATAGCAAAGTGTTGGCACAAAATCTAAAAATGTTTAAGAAAAAGTGTAGGCATAGTGGTAAGGGTGTTGGTAAAAACATCTAAGTGTTTCATAATTTGGTGTTACAGTAGTACTGAAAATGTGTTGGCATAGGTCTATAGCAATACTATTAGTAGTGTTACTACAAAGATAACTGTGTTGGCATAGATCTATAGCAACAACTAATAATATATAGCCACAGAAATAGAAAGTGTTGGCGTAGGGGTCTACGCCTACACATTTCTCCCGTGTTACCAAAGACTACAAAAGTGTTGGCGTAGACCCCTATGGTAGCGACCATTTTTCTAACACCCTCAAATTTGGTCAAAGTGTAGCCATAGCCTGTTTTTTTTCTTTTACCAACAGTTTTTTGGGCTATAACCACACTTTTTCAGGTGTTGCTGAATCCCACTTATGGCGTAGTGTAAGGAGAAGACCAAGACAATCAACTATTATCAGTAATACAACTCAAACTGAAGATTCTAATCCTGACACTGTTCAAGATCCTGATGAATCTGAAATTCTACAAGAGGTTGATTTGTTAATTCTTTCTACTGTGGTCGATTCTCATAACAAAGAAGTTGATGAAGAAGTAGAAGCAAGAAGGAAAGAAATCAAAAGAAGAACAAATAGAGATTTCAATCTCTATGTGCAAAAGCTGAAAAACTCAAACAAATTGTTGTGGAGAAATTCAAGAAGACAACAATACAAGCTAGAAAAGAGCTATGTTCTTGAAAAAGAAAAATATAAGAAGTGGAAGCACATTGACACTGTAAGGTGTGATAAACCTGTCAATTTTCAGTCAGGTGGTATTATAACAAATGTTACCAGTGTTGCAGACTTTTCTTATTCACAAAAATCTAAAGCACTCTGGTTACAAATGTTTTCAAGCTTAAATCAAATGCCACATAATTCAAGGGGAGGTATAGGACACAGGGATGCTGAATTCTTAAGGATGCCTTATGTTGATCCTCATGCTTTGACTGAAATTGGAGGCAACTTAACTTCTGAACACCTGAACAATTTACAAGCTGTGGACATAGTATTAGATTGTCATGATGGTGTTGAAAAGAAAGAGAAGCTTCTTTACTTCATGAAGGATGGAAGTGTGAAGAAGATATCCATTCAAGAGCTGCTAGTTAAAACTACAAAGGAACTGAAATATGTTCATTATTTGCTCAAGTGGAAGAATGGAGTATGCAAGGAATGGTCTGATATGATTCTGTCAACCATAAGGAGAAGATTTGATGAAGGAATGAACTATAATGGTGATTATACTCCCATGTATCTAAATCTGAGAGATCAAGATGTTGAAATGCAAAGAGGCAGTGCTGTTAAAGAAATGTCTTTTGGTATGAAACAATTGACTCTTAATCCTGATGGGAAGGAAATTGCTTATCTCCTGGTTGAAGAATACAATCTACAAAGAAGTTCCATTCAGAATCTCAGAGCAGCTATCTAACAGATTAATGAGGAAGATGAAGAGCTCGGAAATCTTAAGGACAGACTGATTCAAATTCTTGAAGAAATTGAAGAAAAGTTATTATCAGACTTCTTGAACATGAATCTATTCTACCAAAGAATCTAAAAAGATAAGTTGTTGCTGTTATTTCTTGTACATTTTGTAAATATATTTTTGGCATCATTGAATCTAGGAATTTATACTTTATTTTACAAAGTATAAGATTGGGGGAGATTGTTAGATCAGGATTCAATGATCATCAGGATCTGAACTACTGATCAGGATTGCTGACGTCATCAGTATTGCACGAGCATCAGTATCAGGATTTCTATCAGGACTATGATCGGGATTTATCATCAGGACTGGAAGCTGATCAGGATTGTTACTTCAAGATAACTATCAAGTTCAGAGAATAAGGAATGATGATTTGTCGGTTATTAGTTTATGGAATGAAACTGTCGGTTAGATATGTATCAATATTATTTGTAATTGATTTGGTCTTATCTTGTAATCGATAGAGCAGCTGTGTGTACTATATAAACACAGTTTAGGTTTTGATTTGTAATCGATCACACACACGAGTATTATTGAACCTAGTAGCTTTCAAGAACATAAGGATTTTTTGAGAGAGTTTTGTAACAGTTTTATACCAGATTTAATAAAGCTGTTATTATTCATATTTGTGTTTATTAAAGTCGAGAATCTTATACAATTGTATTCAACCCCCCTTCTATAATTGTTAATTACTGGGCAACAAATATATTATTAGAAACTTGCCACAATACTCGCAACAAAATAGTTGATATACTTTGGAATACCCAAGTATTGAACATTTGAAAATATACCTACTCTGAACAATAGAGGAAGGGTTTAGTAAACTTGTCTGGAAATCCCGAAGTAGTAGTAAGTCTGGGGTTGGTCCAGTAATCTATGAATCAACACAAGGTTCAAGATTAATCACTTAAATGATTTCACCATACTAAGTATACACTTACTCAAGTACAAAGTTCATTTCCAAGTTAACTCCTTAAGAACTTCTACTTGCGTATGCTCGCTTACGCATTTTTATAAAATTGAAATTTAATCCTTTTAACACGAATTCTTTTCGAGGGTCTTCGTAAACGTACCTAGCATGTTATCACAAAGTTTCACATTATGTTAAGGCACTTAAGTGGTTCAATCATGGCCTCAAAGTTGGCTAAGTGGTGTAGTTTGGTTCCTCGAAACATCATTTACTAAAACACGAGTTTCTCCTAAACCGTAAATCGTATTAACATGATTCTTGCGCTCACATAAACTAGAAACAAAGCTCTATACACTCATGTTCATCACTTTACCAAAAGAGGAAGTTAGGTTTTCGGATTCTAGGCAGTTTTTAGAGTTACCGAAAATCGGGCATTACGACAGCTTAAAACTTAACATTTCCGAGATTCAAATCTCATTCCAATTCGCCACCAATCTTCATACACGTCAATTACAACACTTACAATCCATTATCAATCTCAAACCGAGCCAAACCAGTTGGTATCACATTCAAAATCCATCCACAACTCATCCAACAACTAAAAAAAACTACATAATTCACTTACTCATGACCTTAACAACACATTCATGCTTCCATCTTTCAACTATAAACATAAAACTCAACAAAACACTATTCATCATCTTCTTTAACTTAATAAAAGAGATATCTAGAGGTGGTGGATAGTGGAGATTATACCTTAGATAGAACAAGCTTTCTTCCTTCTTTCTTTTAAGCCCAAGAACTCAAATTTTGGTAAAGAATTGCTTAGCCATCCATCTCCTTCTTCTTCCTCTCTTAGCCGCGTTTTTTTCTTCAAGAAATGGGGGTAGAGGCTGGTGATCTTTTTGAGAAAAGTGTGTGGCTAAAGGTGATGTGTTTGGTTTCCAAATTTGCAAGTTAGTCACTGCAAACTAGTCCCTCAAGTTTACAAAGTTACAAAGCTTCTCCCACACAATTATTCCACCCATTCTTTTTCTTTTAATACATATCTTCTTCTTTATTTTCTAAGTTATAATACGTCCAAGGTTGCTCCTTCAAGCGGATTTTCGATTCTCGTTTTCATTTACGATTTCTGACTACGCGATTAGTAACCGTTTATTATTCCGGAACTTCTGCTGAAATATGGGATGAATTGGAGACTATAAAATTTTACTATTCACCATGGATACTATTCATCAATGTTACTATTCATCCTTGTTTTTGTTCTTCTTGAAACGATTCGAAAATATTTCCTAAAAAGAGCGAATAAAACTCTACGCGATTCTCGCTGCAATCGAATACTTACTTAAAATGGTTCGAGCGTGAATCTTGGAATATAAATGGGATTTATAAACTCTTATTTATGTCACCTTGTTCTGTTACCGCTTAATCTCGTTGAACGTTCGCGAGGATTTATTAAGTGTTCTATCGGCGTAGTTTACCCCAACGTTCTTGATATCAATAATACATTTACTAAATCCATATCCATGGAATTGATAATTTAAAATCCTTCAATATATTTAAATAATGATTAATCCATCAGTAATTGGTGAAATTTTGGAGAAAACAGAAAATGCTATTTTTCTGATTCTGGCAGATTCTGCATTCACTTATTTACATAGTAGATCAATAATACGACTTCGAAAGTTCATTGTACCAATCCGTACATAGGGTGATCTGAAAATTTTCTAAACGACAAAATTTAATATTAATCAGTGATTTTTAAATAAGTAAAAAATTTGGAATTATTACAAAGTTAACACTCGCATAGGTATAATAATGTGAGAATAGTTGTTAAAAGAGTGACAACATAATATGATAATGCGAGAAGTTATGGTGTACGAGAAGAATACTCAAGTTCGGCGTGATTTGATCTCTTAGATACATAGATGATGATGAGGAACAGTTACATACAGCGGGGAATCACAAATACAAGAAAAAAAAATCACTTTAATGTACAAAGCTATTTTACAATCATCACTTGCAAAGAAAGCACACTTTAATGTACCAAGCTATTACACAATCGTCACTCACAAGGAAACCAAGTTATTATGCAATCATTTGTTTTCTGTAGACAACATAATGATGTAGAACCTGAGTCTACATTTCATTGCACAAAAAACTCGCGAAGAAGCAAACTTTAATACACAATACTATACAACATTTGGGGGTCAACTTCAGATTTTTTTCAGAAAATAAAGACTTTTAAGTGTGCTGCTTACAAAAGTATCCATAGGGTGTCATGCAGGTAATATTTGGGTTACAAGTTTAGGCAACATCCATTAGCATAGAAATTGTCTTATCAAATAAAATACAACTGCATCAGGTGCTTGTCCGCATACAAAAGCAGGTCAAATTTCACATTAAGTCAGATATATCTGACAAAGCTGTAATGTTAATATACAGTACTGTAACGTTTTAATGTTAATATACAGTACTGTAACTTTCCATTTAGTTCATATGCTCTCGGAGCAGTTGCCACTCTCTAGGTACTCGTCAATTTGTTCATGTGTATATTCATTGATGCCATTAAATAATGCCCATGCTGCCTCCATCTGTACATCAGACTCCTCATGTTTAAGCAGACTGCAGAGAGGCTTTACCAATTTGAGATCAATCATATCCTGTTAATTCCAATTACATGCAATTAAATAAAGTCGTGCAGAAAGGATAACTTGAAACAATCCAGTAAACCAATAAAATATATAACCAACTTCGATGGATATTATTCCTCGAGCAGCTATATTTGAAATTATCTGGGAAGCTTGCTTCTGAAACTTCTTACGGCCACAACATAACATTCTCTTCGCTAGGCATCGCAGAAGCTTGGTATCTTTAACAAAATACTGGAAGAATGGAATGATATTAGACCAAAACCGGGTCATTCCATAAATAAGCATGTATATTATGAGGAACACCATAATATCAATACATTTAACATATCAAAGGCGCTGGAAAGAAGATATCAAACCCTTGCAAACTATGCATTTTCTTCATAAGCTTTCATCAAAAATAAAAAATCAGATTATTGCAGGAAATTTAGCACAATAAATTGGTAAAAAGAGAAAGATACTCTATACTATGTACCAAAAGCGTAATTTTGGTGGTAGCCATCATAGTATTAAAAAGAAGTAGGATTCTAGCTGAACCTACTAACTCTAAGAAATAACATAATGTATTTTTAGGCGAATTCTAATCTTTACCAATTATAATATACGTATATACATAAATATCTAAAAAGGACTGCAATTGTTC
This sequence comes from Heracleum sosnowskyi, assembly GCA_030848705.1. NCBI lineage: Eukaryota > Viridiplantae > Streptophyta > Magnoliopsida > Apiales > Apiaceae > Heracleum > Heracleum sosnowskyi. The sequence continues at coordinate 47,758,808 of CM061243.1, read as the reverse complement.
GGAAGGATTGCAAGATTATTTTTTTTATCAAAAACAGTTCTAAAGAAATTCAAACTAACATGTTTTAACAAAATATTTTTCAAGCTACTGTATTAATATGAATATATTTTATATAAATATCGATATATTACATAAATCAACCTTTTGTCATACACCATTCTGCCAAACTCCATTGTCAGTACAGTTCTGGCAAACTTGGTTAATATATATGGGAAAAATGCCTCCCAAATACGTACTCAGGAGACACAAGTACAGTTTATAAATCTATGTAGACTTATCAAAACTCATAGAGATTCTATAATATTTTATTGAACCTTGTCTAACTTCTATGAACTCCATCCATATTACAGTTGTGTTCTGATTTGTTTTCTATCCCGTAGTAGAAAAAGATTCGGTCTCACATCGAACGTAAGTATTCATTTCTATCTTAATATGTTTATTTATGATATAGTTCTTCTACCTTGCTAGTAACATGCTGGATAGAGTATAATATAGTGTTATTTCAATGGCTTCTGTTTATCAGCTTCATTAATCAATACCTAGGTATTCATTAAAACAATGATACTCCCTACTGACAGAGGTTATTATAATAGCTACAATCACCACTGCTTTACATGTCTACATGATCATATATATACATGTTATGCCTCTCCGCTAGTGCTTTTCTCATTCGGAACCATCTCATTTTATAGGTTCCATTTTAACTTGGAATCAAAGTATAAATACGTATCCCTTCAAAGTGATATATTTGAAGAGCTTTATGATGCTGCAATTAGCTAGTTTTAGATTGAAACTCTTAGTTCGTTTACACGAGAGAAGGAATAAATTGATAAATTATGAACAAAATATAGAGAAAGAAAGGATGTTGTAGAGAGTAGTGAACATCTACGATAGACTAAATTTTTTATGATGAAATTCATAAAGAAAATGAGGAAGAAGGATGAAAGACAGAATTAAAGTTATAAACATTTCCACCGTAAAAGAGCACAAATCTCATTCCAATCTGTTCCAATTTCATTCCATCCAAGTGAAACCAGCCTTAGAAAATGGGAAAATACTGCAAGTGCAGGGAACAAACTTCACTATAGATATATCTTACAAGTTTTATACACCAACGTAATTTAATTACCCAGTAATCATTCTCGTACTTAAAAGGATTTCTCTATGGTATAATTGTTTTAATAACAATGTACTTGAAATTTAACTATCATTATAGAATATTCTAGAATTCGGATACAACATATTAGTAATAAATTAAGAAAGAGTAAAGTGCATTATGTAGACTTGCACTTTGGCCGATATACCAATTGCAATACTACACTTTTAAACCACCACTTGCAATACCACACTACACAGTTTGTCTATTTTAGCATATTGTCAGGATTCTTTCATACGATTCATAATTATGAATTATCGACTATACTCATATTATAACTTTCGACCCTGACCTAGAAATGTAATTGTTGAAATAAGATTTTGACAACAATTCCCACACGAAGTTGGTGGAAACACACATAATGTGCATGCATGTAATGAAATCGAACTCTGATGTTCCTAGTAATAATTTCAAAAGTGTAGTATTGGAAATGTGTTAACACACACAATGCAGTTTACTTATTAAGAATATAGTTATATGGTAATAAATATCTATCAAGAAAAACAAGATAATTACTAAGATTGAATTTCTACCACTTCAAAAAAAGGTTTAAATCCAACCCATCCAGTTAATATTGAAGCCCTAAAATCCAACCCATCGCATCGTGTTAACTATGCCCTAAAACAAATTGGAAGTTGTTATTTATCTATGAAACCTATACGCAACACCTTGCCTCGTGTTCAAATAAACAAAGTACCATTTCTTACGGATCCGACAATAATAAGGTCCAATTTTTTTGAATTAATGGTCTACTTCATGATCTTAAAGGTATTGTTAACTAATATAGTCTACTTCATGATCTTAAAGGTATTGTTAACTAATATAAACATGGTTTAGTCCTTAAACAACATATACATGATCAAACACAAGTATCAAGTATGTGATAATTTATGCATCAAGTAGACAACCCAAATATCTTTTTATCTCGTCATGTGGAAACCACAACATCAATTTTAGAACAAACAAGCTATTCGTCATCAATTTTTATATTTGAATTATCTCTAGAGTATTGGGTATTTAGGCCTCTAATTATATTCGGTGTTGTCACATTTTATTTTTCCAAAATACAATGCTTTAGTGGTATGTACAGATACTAGAATTCCATTCCAAGTGGTGGATTTGGTCCTAACGACATGGATTTTGATTTGGTTTAGTTCTAATACATTTAAAGCTGAATTTCGAGAATCTAAATTGACAATTCAAATACATATCATATCAAATTCATCATTAGAAACAAATATGGGGTTAAATATCAAATTCATCACTCGTTACGTTCAAATATATCAATTGAGTCACTCATTACAAAAATGACTCAATTTTGTTATTCATTTGAAATTATAATCATTGAAAATTTTAAATTTGTATCAATTTAGTCATTCCCAAATGATCTTCTTGATACAAATTTTCAAATTAGTGACCAAGTTGAGTCATTTTTGCAATGAGTGATTAATTTTATACATTTAACCCAATGAGTGATGTTTTTTGATAATTAACCCTTTTCTGTTGCCGTGAATCTTCCTTTTAGAAGAAGTTTCGTCAATCTTCCTTTTAGAAGTTGACCTTTTTCACAGCGAAAAATGTAGGGTAGATATTACTTATAATTGAAGTGATTGAAACCTTTTGGAATAACAAAGTTAGTATGGAGTATTAGACTATTCCATTTCACAATGTCAAAGGTCTCATTGACATACGTCTATATACTTGTTTCTCGTCAAATGATTAAGCTAGTTGTTAAATATGTTATATTATACTCAAGTATGGATATATTCGTGATCAAGTACCCTTAGTGTGTACCTGGAATATTCTAGAGTTCAAATATGCAACTATAGTTATCAATTAAGAACTATAGATATACAGTAGTAATAGAAAACTACTACGAATCTAAATAAATATCAGAACTAGTTTCCTACTATCTTAAATAGAGTTTTACTCAGATATAATAAGATGTAATCACCCTGTACTGATCAATTGTGAATATTTTATATTTAAAATATTTGTTAAATATAAGGATTTATTTAATCTCTACCTGGAGATAGCGTATCTCCTTATTCTCTGGAGATGGGGCATTTTCATATAATTACAACCGTTTTACCAAACCTTGTCCTACAGCATATAAGGACCTTGTCAAACTGAATTTATACACACTTATATAATAATCATCCGCTCCATAAGTTCCAAAAGTTTGCACGAGTCCCTGAAGTTTCTCCAAAATTACAAAGTCATCCATATAGTTTTTGCACATGTTTTTAGAAATCACACAGCAACCCCTAACTGTTTCTGTTTGTACATAACAACCACCATACTATTTGGACCTGCAACATTCCTTGCAACATAATAAATAGTAGTTTTAGTGATAAAAGTACTTGGAGGTTTAAATTTAACATTATGATGAACTACTACTTCATTCCCTTTAAATATACAAAATTATCTGAACAATTTGCACGATTGATGTATCAGGAGCATGAGAAAAGCATTTAGGTTTTGCACTCATTGTTATGCCCAAACCAGTGATGCATGGTTTGTGGGTAGACCCATGGAACCGTGAAATGGTTCGCTCGAAACAGGGGTCGACTCCGACTAAAACACTATGGAACGCGCTCCAATACGCCATCTTCGGCGACCCATCTACAAGTCTACAACTTAGCCAAACCACATGAAAAAGGTATAATCCATGTAGAAGAATGAAGAAAAGACAAGAAGGTTGACTCATGAAGTGAACGAGGTCGTAATTAATTTGAAAAGACCGAGAAAATGGAGTTACTTAGACAAAAACGAGGGAGAAGAAAGGACCAGGATGACTAGTTTTTGCAACTGACAGTTAAGAAAGAGACAATGACTTTTAAACATGTTTAACGTGGATGAGAACTTTATACATAATAATTACATTTAAGCTTCAGATTGGTCCAATTTTTAATTTTATTTGTTCTTCCATTATAATTTTATACCTTTACTTGTTCCTTGGTATTTTAATTTTAATTTAATAGTATGAAAATCCTAAATTTTAATCACAAAATATTTATTATTAATAAACTTACACTTGTGAATTTAAGAATATTCAATATTTCTCTCTAAACAAACTATTTTGAGCTTGGAGTGTAATAGTGTAATATCTGATTCTTTTTTACTAATTAATATTGTAATATATGATATCTTCTTGTATCAAGAATTTCAATCATAATAACAATAGTTAGAAATAAAATTATGTTTGACCTTTTAGAAATGTTAAAGTTGCAGTACTTTGGTTTGTTTACAAATTCTGGCAAGTGGCAACATGTCAATTGCTATTTTTCTAATGTTTATATATAGTGTTTAACGAAATTAATGATACAATTGGGATCCTCATATCAACCCACGAACCCGATTCGCGTCGTACCCGATTTTGAAAGCTAACGTTCCACGTACCTGATCGCTCCAGGAATCGTGCAACATTGGCCCAAACTTTTATTAGATTGTTAAATTTGTAGATATTGATACTACTGGATTTCATAACATTAAATTATACCCATGATATAGGCAATCTAGATACTTAGACCACGTATATATATATTATTTAAAAGAAAAAAATTATTATGCCCATAAAACTTTGGTTTCTATTGAATACTTAAAAGGTAATGGAAATTTGTTTATGTACATATATTCATTATTTATAAAGAGTAAGATGGGCCTGAGGTCATCCTCGGGCAGCAACCCTAAGGTTAGAAGGTTTTTACTTCCACTTCGGTTTTCCTCATTAGGTACACTTGTAAATTCAAACCTCAGCTATGAAATTACAAACCTACCCTTATATACTCTATGGGGAAATAACCTAACCTCAGGTGAGGTCGTCCTCAGGCACAGCTTTCTCAATTATAAAATAGAAATAAAAAGGAAATATCTTACAAATGGAAGTATATAGAACAATGCTATTGTGGCTGGCACGGGCCGTAGTAAAACGAAAGTAAACATAAAATATCTAATGGTGCACGTAAGGTGTGAAAACTTTCACTTAGGGAACTCACTTTGATGGTCCCCAAGAGCATGGTTCTAAAAGTACACTTCATCATCGCACGGGATAGTGTCAGTGGAGACAAATTGTGTTAGAATTCAAATATCTTGTAATAAACATCACCCCAAATAAAAAGTACGCCTGATCCACTTAATTATTTCAAAATAGGTTTAATCAAAATCATTATAACATTTATCGTGATTCGGGTGATTTGGATGTGGGTGCTCATCTTAAACTCCTCATCTCTATATATTCTAGTTTATTAAATTGCAAATTGCATTGATAATTTTCCTAATTAAGAATACAATGAGTTAAACTTGATTTATTTAGATTGAATTTGATAAAGATAAATATTTGTCAATATAACTTTGTCAATATAACTTATAGTTGGATCATATATACATTCATGACACATTACAAACACCAAACATAAGTTTAGACACATGAACACTCGCTCAACCTATATTTAAAGATTTTATTGTTTAGAAATCTATACTATCATATTAAAGCCGAAACATTAAAAGTTTCTTTGGTAGTTTGGTTGTAACAAAAATAATAATTACCGTTGTATTTTAAAGTAAATAGACAAGAACGTTAGATGTAATACTAAAGAATATTCTATATGTCAATATCTAAACTACAATTTAAAGTCTATACTATCAACACCGTATCATAATTAAATATTAATAGGTCTAAAGTTTGAAGGTCTATACTCTCAACAACATATCATAACAAAATATTTATAGGTATCAGGTTCCAACCTGTAAACTGCATATCATAATTAAATATTTACATTATTAATTTTGAAAATACAAATAAAGGTAAAGGGTTTGAAACCCATCAAATACATCTTATTATATTCTATTTTAGTAATGGTGCCAATCTTCTACAATTTTTTTCTTTCTAAGAAAAAATTACATGTAAAAATATAAATAATAAGACAACAAATATCAAAAGTGATCCATGCATGGCACGGGATATAAACCAATATATGTATAATGTATATATTTCAGGTAGTGTTCCCGAATACATAATTGGTTTTCAAGCTTGAGGATGTTGCTTCACAATCAAATTATAGGTATTAGCTAGAAATTTTGCAATAGTACATGACTCAGGTTGGCCAGACGCCAAATGAGGCAATCCACTCACACATATTAACACGTCAGTTTCTGTTAGGATTCAGCTTAGTAGTAGTGGGAATAGTAAGGGTATATGTGTCATTTACTGAGTTAGTAGCCTATATATAGCAAGACTTGTTTGTATTTCAGTTTATGCATTATGAATATATGAAAAGGGACATTGTTCCACAACTGTTCTCTCCCTTCTCTCTAGGGTTTCTCTCTCTAGAAACCTATCTTTCTCTACAAGTTTCTAACTGAATTCTCTCTCTATCCTCTACATTTCTGATCTGATTCTATCTGTTCTATCTCTAAATCTATGTTCTTACTCTATTTCTTTGTTAAAACTGCTCTATTTCTATCATTTCTATCCTTACAATAGTGTAATTCAGCTTATATTCTCATAAAATACCAAAAATACTTGAAAACTCAGTTCAGGAACCTCTAGTTCCTGACAAATTGGTATCAGAGCTTCAAATTGAGATCAACTACTGCTTCGATTGCGTTGTATACTCTATTCCGAGTGGTGCGAGCCTAGAACCACAGTAATCGCAGCTTAAAGTTCATAACTTTAGTAAATTTTCATCTTAGGTGCTCTGTTCTTCATTTACTTACAAATCTGTTGATTTACTGTTGAATTCAGTGGAGTTAAGTGTTGTTGCTGCTTAATCAGTTTTGTTTAGACCTAGTTAGTCTTAGTAGTAGTTGCTATTAAGAAAACTCCAAAAACTGTTTACAGAAGCTTTACAAGTTGAAACTGTTTTGTTTGGTGTGATCTTGGAGAATTGTGTATCAGTGAAGTAGATGAGATTGTGATTGTGAAGAGCTGTGTGTATTTCTGTTGTGACTATACAGATTGAAGTCTAAGGTGTGACAGTAGTGAAAAATTGGTGAATTGATGTGTCATAGTAGTAGCGCACTCCTGGTGTTTGTGTATTGTTGTGATAGAAGAGTGATAGTATATGAATGTGAAGTCATTGAGTCTGTGAATTGGTGTGTTACTAAAGGAGTGCTGGTGAATAATTTGATTAGTTAAAGTGTTGGCAACACCGAAGAAGTTGTGCATATTAAGTGTTTGATGAATTGACTGTGAGAATAAATTGTTGTGAATCAGTTGATTTCTAGTCAGTTTTATGTGAACTGTATATTGAGGTGTTATCTGTACAAGGATAGTATAGTAATGGATTCAAAGGAAGGAGAAGAAGGAGATAAAGCCTTTGATGAGGCTGTGCTAAATGTACAACAGCAGATATCAACTTACAAGGAAAGGACTAGTAAGAAATTAAGGAAATTAGAAGCTACAATAGAGATAGCTAGACAGAAGATGCAAGAAATTTTAAGTATAAAAACACAAAGGCTTGGTGAAGGTTTTATGAATCCTCTTGGTTGGCAGAGTGATGAGAAAAGCAACTACAACAAGCCTAGTTACAGGGAGTCAGAAACCCTACACTACAGCAGCTCAACTTGAGATTTTCCAAGCATGAAGAAGGATCAGTGGTCTTTGAAACCATTGATGGTATAGGAAATGAGCCAATCCCTGTAGACGAGGAAATTGTTGAGTGGAAAGAGGAACTTCCAGCTTTACAAAAGGAAAAAGGAATGTTTGGAGACACCTGTCAGATTGCTTTGGAAACTTATATTGGGGGACCTATATATGATGATGAACCAGAGGAGGGTCAGGAGTGCTGGACAGGACGAGTGCTGGACAGGACATGAATTCATCTTAGCAGCACTAATGGGAGATAACTCAAACTCACCTGACATCTTACACTCTCAACTTTGCACTAGTGAAGGATTAGAGGCATATTTGAAAAGCGAACCAAACCAGGCACTTGAAGATGGTGACAAGCCAAAGCTTGTGGGTTTCAAAGGTGAAGAGACACAAGGTGTTGTTGAAGAAGAATCTTCAGTTATCCATACCAACAACAGAGAAAAATTAATTGAGGATGTTCCTTGCAAAAATAATCCAACAGCCATGAATTCTTGTGATTTGTTAAAGAGATCTACCAATTTTGGTAGAAGAAAAATGCTTACATTTGATCCTAGTGGTCAGGTTCAAAATAAGCAGTTAAAAGGTCGTAATAACAAGTCCAAACAATTGATTAGGAGTGAGGTGAACCTAGAAGAAGCTGGAATGAAAACCTCCGCTGGTAGTCAACTTAGGCATTGGCAGAACATTGATTTTCTAGCAATCGAGCAGCTACTGAAGGAACCTTCTCAGTTGCAGACGAAAGTGTTTATCATTGAGATTGAGAATTCGACTAGATTACAAGGTCAAGGCCAGAAAATTCAAAAAGAGACTGAGACTTGACGAAATTTTAAGTGAGATTAATCAACAATGTGTTGATTATGTGAGAGTCGGCTGGAGGGTGCTAACCTACAAGTACAAATATATTGTGTTCATGCAATGCAGCCCTGAAATGAACAAGTCAATGAGACATGCATGCCATGAAGCCTCAAGGAAAAGTATTATTATATGCATATTTGATCCTGGAGGAGATTCAAGTTGTCTCTATGGTGTTTCGATTGGAATTCCAAATTCTCAGCAACTCCTACAAGATGTTCTTCATAGGAAAGAGCTATAAATGAAAGGAAACGACTAAAAAATCGCAGCAATGTGCTTGATTCAGGTGGAAAGAAGATGAAGATGCCATGTGAAAGAACAACCATGAGGACATGGTTAATTTTTAAAGGGGGGAGAAATGTTAGGATTCAGCTTAGTAGTAGTCTATAGTAGTAGGAATAGTAAGGGTATATGTGTCATTTACTGAGTTAGTAGCCTATATATAGCAAGACTTGTTTGTATTTCAGTTTATGCATCATGAATATATGAAAAGGGACATTGTTCCACAACTGTTCTCTCCCTTCTCTCTAGGGTTTCTCTCTCTAGAAACCTATCTTTCTCTACAAGTTTCTAACTGAATTCTCTCTCTAGCCTTTACATTTCTGATCTGATTCTATCTGTTCTATCTCTAAATCTATGTTCCTACTCTATTTCTTTGCTAAAACTGCTCTATTTCTATCATTTCTATCCTTACAATAGTGTAATTCAGCTTATATTCTCATAAAATACCAAAAATACTTGAAAACTCAGTTCAGGAACCTCTAGTTCCTGACAGTTTCCTACACTCATGCCCGTGGAAAAAAATTGGTCAAAAGATAACAGATACATAAAAGGACAATGGCATCCTGATTTATGAGTTGAGCAATTTCTCACACGTTTTCACTTAAGTATCTGAAACACACAATTAACACAGGTGATACAACATTTAGCCTGGCCGTTTGAATCCAGGAATGAAGCTTATAGGAGGCATAACCAGTCCAGAAGACTGTCTTTTTGTATACGCATATTATATAGATATATAATAGAAATATACACTGGAGTAGGTAAATTCAAGAAGATCCTTGTGAATTTAGGTGGAAAGTTCCAGATTCGGTATACTTGTTTAATTCAAAAGGTCGTGAGCTTAAATAATGAACAATAATATATCGCACAAAATGTTGGTAGCTTCAACATACCTCAACCTGGCAAGATGTTCCCCATCTAACAATATTTTCGAGCACTCCAAGTGCAGAACCAGCAAGCAAAGTATCTCCACAACTGAAACACCGTAAAAAATAGATTTTCAAGTAAATGTTGCAAGAAGCAGAAACCCGCAAGAGTAAATACACTGAATCCACTTACTAAATGAAATCAATAAGCATGTCAGATATCTCCTGTTTAATTTGCACCCGATTTTTATGGGAAAGATACGAGAGTATGTAGCATGCTCGCGCTTTATTCCGAAAAGAATGGTTTGGGTTTAGAAGAATAGCTTCCGAGATTTTAAGAGCTTCCCTTTCCTGCCAACAATTTAGAGACAATTAAAAAGGATTAGTTATGATTAATGGCTCGACGGGAAAACTGAAACAAAAAAAGAAGCCAGCAAATAACCTTTTCAACAGGAAGATTGTAGTTACGACAGATTACTGCCAAAAACTTGGCTGAGTAAGTTATATATTCATCCACACCACGATCACTGTCAACAATGGTCCCCACAGCTTCCAAAGCATTGTTTTCAATAATAAATTCTATACAATTGGGAAAGGCACAAGCTAACCGATTCAATGCCATCAGAGCCTACATGTTCCCCATAGCCTCTTTAGTTACACCAGCAATCACATTTTCGGAAGTAACTGACTGATTGAGTAAATTTTACCTCATCCACAGATTCAGACAGGGAATTCACAAGGGCTGGAATCACTTCATCTTCCATTAATTTGCGGCATTTATCAAAACTTGCTTGGGAGAGGACATCCATTGCCCGACCCTGTGATAAAAGTGTAAAATTGTTCCAGAGAGATATCCTTGTAACATATAAGAATTCTAAGAATATTCATAATATACCAAATAAACTAACAAATCAAACCTTGAGGAATAAATCACTGTCACTTCTCAAAATATCAAGAAGACGCTGAATGACATTAGGCCCTAGACTTTCAGCTGAACTTCGGTCTGCTTGTAGAAATTTTCTCAGTATACAACGTTTCAATGGTAAAAGTTGACAGATAAAAACAAAATTATGGAATTTCTTTTACCTCCAGCCATTACTCGTCCCAAATGTGCAGTAGCATCTTCCAGCTCTTTAAGTTTGCTGGACATTATGATGTTTTGAATATAACCATCAATATATGGATTCTGAAATTTCGTATTAACGAATATGTAAGCCATCCTGTGTAACAATATCCCCTTTGATAAAAAGTTACTATAAATTGAAGGAGATTCACCTATATAAACTGACAAAAGCAATCAATCAATACGTAAAAGACTCAATTTGAGGCCACTAAGGAAAAAATTAGGAATAAGAGTAACCCAGCTTTTAAAGTTATTAGGCATTCTAAACAGCAAGAGACTACAATTGCATCTCATAACAAGCATACTACAGATGCCACATACAACTCCCAAAACACAATTACACCTTTAACAATTTACACAAGTATGTTAGTATACATATATAGACCTTTCTGTTGACGCAGCCCAGCTCACTGGCGACAAACCGATGATACAGCACATCTTCACAATCGCTTACCATTATGAATGATTGTCTTCTAGGATTTTTCAATAGGCTCTCAATGCACTTACCTTCCCCTGAGTCCCTACAACACAAAGTGACTTGCTAAGTTTATCTGTTTATCTGTTTATCCATCACTATACCTATATATACCGTAAGAGAAATCTTTGGTCACTACCCTGCATAAGAATGGTCTAGGTTTGAAACTTTGGCAATTGCAAATGTTTAAATAAATATTAAAAATATTAGTACAGTTAAAACAATAGAAGTGTTGGTATAAATTGAAGGTTGGATGGATAAGTTAAAGTACTACCAAAGATCAAGAGTTCGATACTTTTTAGCAACATATCTGAATTCATTATTTGTACCTTCAAATATACTATGTCATACGCTTATGATTCGAATCTCATCAACATACTGAAATCTAATATTCATGTTATAAGTTGTAAGAACACAAACAAAGGATTAGAGTTTAAATTGGATTAACATATTAAAATTTAATATTTATATTATTAGTTCTAAAAATACCAAGAAGGTAAATGATTTCAATTAAAATAGCTACAAAGAAATACAGAAATATTTATATATATACAAGTTACATAATTTTAAAAAAAATCGTGCATTGCAACTAACTAAAACAGCCGACATGTACTGTCAGATTATCAAAGGGACATCAGTTAACCTGATATTATCAAAGGGACATCATATTAACCTCATAACGACACCCAGTCATTCATTCAAAAAGAGTTTACCTTCTGCAACTAACTAAAACAGCCGACATGTACTGTGTACACTGGGCAATGTTATAATGGCAGGTGGATACCACATGTTCGTAATTGGGATTCCAACTGAACAGGTAATCAGTGTAATTAATATCAACCAAGTTGTAACAGTAATTTATAGAACAAGTAATCATATGCTGATTACAATAGTTCAATAGTTAGTCTAAAGCATTTGATTTCTCCGCTGACTGTAAAATATGTCTATACGGCTATACTCTTCAACAAATGACAAATCTGGTAAATGCTTTGCCTTCGCCAAATAGAAGAGTTTGTGAACTACCAGCGTACACCAAAACCATTATAGAAAAAGAGAAAAATGTTGTCAATATCACAGATGAGTGGTGCAGAAAAATCAAGTTCTGTATGAGTTTAACTGGAAGCCGGAAGTCCTCTTAAATCTGTAACATTCAATTGTTCCAATAAGTTTATTCCACCACGGAACATTAAACTTGTTTTTTTTTCCAATTAAAATATAATTATATATATTATAGAAGAATACATATATTGTCTTAAATTGCTCACCTTCAGCCTTCAACTTTCCGCAATTACATTACAGAAGGATATTTATTTAATGTATATATTTCAGGTCTGTTTTTATTTGATAATGAAAAAATTATTTTTTTATAAATAAAACACACATACTTATTGTATATACAGGGTAGGACGAATAACCGGGTGCTGTTTAACCTGATATAAACCTGATGCTTTCTATTGATGCCCTCTCTCTCTAGTCTCTATACATATTTATTATCGCAATTATAACACATAGAAGCTTATATCAATATTATTGATTACAAAAACAATTGTCATGCATCAAACGGGTTATACGCTTTTATAACCAATAAAAAAAACACATTATTTGGCCAAAACCATTTGGTAGGAGCATGTCCAATGCTAGTGCTAAATACTTTGTTAAAAGACTAAGATGAAACATTTCTTCAAGCTTCAACGTGAATGGCCTTGTGCCTCAAGCAAAGCAAGTCAAAGGATGTGTGCCTCGCCATGCCTTGAACTACATTGCTCGAAAAAGATTTTGAATTTATTGCTGGTACCAGAAATTCAAGATAATTACCAGTACGAGATGCTTGAATTATTTGTCGAACAACAAACTCATCACTATATGAATGCCTACACTCAATTTATGAAATATCTTTGACAAATTTTATAAATCACATTACACATTAACAATCCAATAACATATCAGTATCAAATTATCAAATTATTTGAAGTAATGATTATACCTCTTTAAACGTTTAGCAACACGAACTCGTTGAACACAAGCATCCGGGTTGTTAAGCTCTTTTTTAGTCTCAATTGTTTTGCATTTGATCTTGTACTTCAATATATGACATGTCAAATCCATCAGACTCTTGTTCCCAAGGTGGTGTGCTGCCTACAATCACAAAGGACAAGTATAAGACAATCCTAGGAATCCAATCCTTTAAAAGTATGCACCAGTTGTATTATTATATGCAGCTACCACTCACGACAAAAAAAGTACCTACAATACTAATATTTTCCATGTTCACAACAAATAGACACTGATATCATCAATCTATCAGAGAAAATAAGAAGAAGATGCAAAAACTAATATTCAACAATAAGCGTAGTAAAACTTGAGCATGATTTACTAACACGTTAACTTGCATAATAGTCATTTTCAGTCTGAATTTGAGTCAGAACATAAGACTAGTTCATTGGCAGGAAGTGGCAACCTATAGATGCCATTTTATGTAGTCTTATTCTGTCAGAAACTAAATTTGTTGAGCGAGTCAATTGAATAATAGCAGAGAACATAGATAAAAGAAAGAATATATGGATAAACTAAAGAGATAGCACTTTAGCTGGACAATAGAATGTGGAGCAATACAAGAGATTGTAGAGGTTTGATTGTAGTTGTCGACGTGAGCATACCATTAAGGTAACTGGAATTTAAAAATAATCTCAAATACATCTATGATCTATGAGATCAAATCTAATTCAGTAGTAGTACCTGGATACTACAAATATGTTTCCACCCAGTTACTTTCTACAAAATCCACATAAGGCCAACAATAATAACCATCTGCCCTCGCCTCTTGACATAAACTTGACAGAAAGAAAATGCTCAGTGTATCAGGATAAATATAGGATATATGGATAAACTAGAGAGAGAGCACCCTAGCTGGACAACAAAATTAGAATGTGGAGTGAGACACGAGATATTGGAGAAATTTGGTGGCAGTTCTCGACGTGAGCATACCTGTAACTTAACTGGAATTCTATAAATAAATTAATCTCAAACCACAATAGGACTTCAGTAATAATATAGCATAGCTAAACACGTTTGATTAACTACACCTATCATCTGACTTGTACTAATGAGATTAAATCTTATCCAGTAGTAATACATGACAAATACTTTCTATAAAAACTTCTATTACCATAAAAGTTAAGACAAGGAAAATGCTCGTTGTAAATTTGTAATCTATGTTGGGTATTCATCCAGTGTCATGCACAAGCAAAATCTATAAAACATATTAAATAGCCAAACATATAAATTTGTTGCATGAATCAAACCATATTATAATCATTTTAACAAATATAATCATTCAGTCCAGAAACAAATATAAGGTCAAAAGAACAATAGTTTATAAGAAACATATTATCAAAACATATGTAACTCTAAAACATGAAACAATAGATAAATGAAATATTATCATTCTTATCACCCCAAAGAAACAAAACGAGATTTTGAAACGATAGATTTGAATGCATAATTAATACAAACATAGAGAAACAAGCCTATGAAAAAGCCAATGCAGGTGGAAAATCAAATACCTGAACGAGATTGAACAGATTCACAAGATGAGTTTGTTTATTACATTGATAGCGAAAATTTTCGGATGTTGATAACCCAGCAAGATGTGTGCAATAGTCAATGACTGTGGCAAACTTGGTACCGGAAATAGATAGAGTGGGTTGATCATCAGGGTTGTTTATGATTTTGTTCCTAAGCATGTCCAACCTGAGAGCCACGGCCTCTCCTACCATAAGTTTACCATTATCGGCACTATGCAGCACAATCGTTCTCTGCTAAGATATATATGAAAAGACAAGGATTAGAGATAGGAGAATAATGATTTGTCCTGGTTCACTATGTCGTCCACTAACCTCAACCATTCCAGTTGGATATACGCACTCCATAGGTTGAGCACCAGCCATTGTTCAGAAACAATTGAATTAAGAATACTGAATGACAAAACTAATTAACATTTAAAAGTATGTAATAGTTGAAAGCTTGATATTGGACTGGTACAAACAAATCTTTAGCATAATTTTAAAAAAATCAACTGTTAAATTAGGTGTATCGTATCAGACAAGGGCTTTAAAGAAAAAATAATGACAACATATAGTAGTGTGAGAATGGGGAAATTGAATGACATCGTTGTTGTCCTAAACCCTAAAGTACTAACCATCAACAATAGGGTAACAATCTATTGGGAGACTATTGAAATCGATGATGCTTAGTCGAAATCAAGAAAGAACACAGAGACTACCATTTGTTGTACGCTTATGCTTTGCTCACCAGTTTTAGACAGGGAACAAAGTAACCCAGAGCCTTTTACTGTAAGGGAAAATGAACCTAATTTTAATGGGATTTACTGTTTTCAATTTTGTAACAAGTGTATGGGGGAGTTTTTGTGCATGATATGCAGTAATATCTTTCGGTATATAATAGAAGAACAAGAGGTCCGAACTCATTCGTCGAAACGGCACAATAATCATTGTTAAATAGCACATATTGATAACACATTTACTAGCTTAAAACCCGTGCCATGCACGGATTGTTAATTATTATTTTATTATTATATTTTTAATATTTTATTAATTGTATTTGTTAAAAAAATAAGTAGGCATGTTAAATAGCTAAATACTTTTAATTAATTAAAAAAATGAATTTTAGTGAGAAAAATAGAAAAAGTAAATTGAAAAAGACAATTTCCCGTGATATATTTAGAAAATAAAGGATTTTGTTAGAAAAAATCTATAATGTGTTTTAGAGTAATTGGTTATAAATAGGTATTTGATTATTTATATTTTAATATTCTTAGTGATTGCATTTGTCAAAAAAAATAAGTAGACATGTTACAATAGGTAAACTTTTAAAAAATAATTATAATATTATAGGTTTAAAAATAAATAACTAAAAATTTGTTCGTGATATTTTTGGAAAATGAGAGGTTTAGTAAAGAAAAATAGAAAAAACTAACATGTTTTAGTTAAAAAAGGTAATTGTCATGTTTGAAAAAGTAGGGGAATTTGTTAGAAAAAATAATGTATTTTAGGGGAAAAATGTAATTGGTTATAAATATGTAATATTATTATTTAATAGTATATTTCTATAAATAAGTAAGGTTAATTTAGTAAAATCACAACGTACCATACCGACCAACTAAACTTTTAATGTTTCGTCTATTATATAATAGTATTGATATTTACTTTGTTTGAAGTTCATCTTAAATTTGAATAGTTTTATGTGATTGTTGAACTTAATGTTGAATTGACGTGTGTGTTTCTGTTTGAGCGTGATTAAATTGTGTTTTAATAGTTTTGTGTTTAACAATATTTTAAAAATATATTTAATTAAAATTGTTGTTTTTAATAAATTAAGGTCAAATTGCAAAAGAAAAGGGACTAAAGTGCAAATATCAGAATATGAATGTCGTATTGACCGACCGACTACCAAACTATATTTTGAATAAAATTGTTGTTTTTAATAAATTAAATAAAGTAGTACAAATAAAAGAATTAAAGTACAAATATCAAAATATGAGAACCGTACCTACTGACTATCAAACTTTCAATGTTTCGGTTTTAATAATACATTATATATATATATATATAATATAGGAGAAGGTTCAAAAGAGACCACTGCTTAGCGAGAGAACAAGAGACCCTTAAAAATTACCCTTGATTTCCTTTTGATCATGTGGCCTAGATTTAGTCTAAATCAATTAGTATTTATATGGTTTTATACTACAAGGGCACTATATTGAAATTAAAAATACAACGTAAACATACGTATACGTAGAGAATCACTACCAGATTTCGAAATATTTGGTAAGATTTACACTTGCCATGTATCATTTATCAGTTATTTTTTGTAATTGTTATTTTTCATTTAATTTGATTAAACATCATTACAACAACAGTTATATACTCTCTTGTCATCATCACACACAGCGTTGCAAAACTGTCGATGGACTCTAATTTGGAGAACGAATTAGGTTTTACTTCTGTTTATTGTATTGGAATCCATGGAATTGATCATCCTGGCTTCGATGATATGGTGCTTCATAGTGAGGCCCTGTGGACTTTGTTATGCTATTGCAGAACAAATCGATATGCTTGGTGTTTGTCAGGTAAACGCCTCTCAGAACATATCAAACCGATATGCCTGGTCTATGAAACCGATATGCCTGGTCTATGACAGGTAAAAACCCTCACATCATTCACAATGAGATTCAAATGAATGGACGGTAGGAAGAAGAGGTTGGCTAACAAGAAGCGGATACTTTTCTATTTCTTAGAAACCCTCTCCAAAAAAATAAAAAAATCATCCCCTAAACGGGTGTTCTTTAGCAATATTAGAGTTTTCAAACGTGTGTTGTATATTCAGTATATAGATTCTCAAACCTGTGTTCTTAAATTACTATGAGTTCTGTATTGTGTTATATTTTATGTTCTTTACGTGTTCTTACATACAATGTTGTTAATACTATTAATTACGACTATATATTAGAAAATTACAATCAACTTGTTACTTGTAAGACCATGTAGTAATGACACTCTGTTAATTCTCAAACATGTGCTATTAAATATTCTTTTACGATGTTAATAGGGTAATTATCACTTTTTTCCTTTTTAAGAATCATTTGGCTTTTCCTTTTGGAAGTATTTTCCATAATACTTATCTGAAATAAAATCATTCCATGAAGGCTATATAAATATTTAAATTTTAATGTTTGATTACTTCCATATTTAAAAGGATACACTCACCTTAATAGATTTCTACCTTTAATAAGGGATAATTTGGAGTAATTATGGGAAATCTGTATCATAAATACTCGTTCGGCCTAATATTTTTATTTTCAAAATTAATATGTCCAATATCTTTATATTTAACACATATAATTCAGCAGAATCTCACAAAAAAATACATGACAAATTATAATAATATATATTAATTTATTATGTACCATTTTTCTTAGATTTCTTATTGTGTTTGACAAATTACATACTATGAAAATTTGTTTCCGACATTTTTTATTGATTTTCTTCGAAATTTCTTTTAATTTATTATTTCTCTTTAGAAATATTTTTTGAATTTACCATTTTTGAGGTTCTCTAAGGTGTTTTGCAAAATATAAAAGTTTTTGAGGTTCCCAAATGTATTTAAGAAACTTATATCCTTTTAATAATATATTTTAAATATTTTTGAGACTTTCTATTATGTCAAATTATAATTATTAAGATTTTTTAAAATATTTTATAATAAGAAAATCAATAAAATGGAGTATCATTATTTTTTTCAATAAATATAGAGATATACAAAATATTTAAAATTCTTATCAAATAAGACTAGACTAATTATTAAATCGATGTACAACACTTAAGAGAATCTTACAATTTATAACATTTTTTTAAAAAGTAGAATTAAAAATAGAATAATTAATATTTTTTGATATAAAACACTGAATTGAATCTCTTGTGGCCGAAAAATGATTTCAAGGAAATCAGAAAAGGCCACAAATTAAAATAAATATATATGTTCTAAACATGTAAGAAAATCTCGATGCAACGAGCTTAAAATATATTTATCGTCTTTATTTTTCATACACAATATAAAGTAATTTAATTTTTTTTTATAAATTGAAATTATTACTTTAAAATTGTTTTTCAATAAAATGGATTATCATTATTTTTTCAATAGATATAAGGATTTATAACCCTCAAGAGAAATAGTTGTTATATTCCTGTACAACACTTACGACAATTTTATATATTGTTTTCTTTAAAAACAAATAGTTAACAATTAGATATAAAACATTTAATGTACCACACTTAAAAGAATCTTACAACTTATAACATTTTTTAAAAAATAGTACAATTAAAAATAAAATAATTAATAATTTTGATATAAAACACTTAAATGAATCTCATGTGGCCGTTTAAAAATTAATTTAAAGAAAATATGAAAAGGCCACAAATTAAAATAAATAAATAAATATTGTATATAAACACGTAAGAAAAGAATGCAATATATTGTATATATTAATTTTTTATGTACCATTTTTCTTAGATTTCTTATTGTGTTTGACAAATTATATACTATGAAATTTTGTAACCAACATTGTTTATTGATTCTTCGAAATTTCTTTTAATTTATTATTTCTCTTTAGAAATATTTTTTGAATTTACCACTTTTGAGGTTCTCTAGGGTGTTTTTACAAAATATATTATATTATTTTACTACATTTTTGAGATTCCGAAATGTATTTAAGAACCTTATATCCTTTTTAATAATACATTTTTAATATTTTTGAGACTTTCTATGATGTCTAGTTTATAATTATTAAGATTCTTTAAACTTTTTTATAAAAAGAAAATCAATAAAATGAAGTATCATTATTTTTTCAATAAATATAGAGATATACAAAACATTTAATTTTTTTTATCAAATAAGACTAGACTAATTCTTAAATCGATGTACAATACTTAAGAGAATCTTACAATTTGTAACATTTTAAAAAAAGTAGAATTAAAAATAAAAATAATTAATATTTTTGATATAAAACACTTAATGGAATCTCATGTGGCCATTTAAAAAATGAATTTAAGGAAACCAGAAAAGGTCACAAATTAAAATAAATATATATATTCTATAAAAACATGTAAGAAAATCTCGATGCAACGAGCTTAAAATATATTTATCGTCTATATTTTCACACAATATAAAATAATTATTAAAAAATTCTTTATATTTTGAAATTATTTTTCAATGAGAGGGATTATCATTATTTTTTCAATATATATAAGGATTTATAACCTTCACTAGAAATAATTGATATATCAATGTACAACATTTGCTACAATCTTATATATTGTTTTTAAAAAAAATAAAAAAAATAGTTAATAATTAGATATAAAACACTTAATGTATCACACTTAAGAGAATCTTACAACTTATAACTTTTTTTTAAAAAAATAGTACAATTAAAAGTAAAATAATAAATATTTTTTATATAAAACACTTAAAGAAATCTTATGTGGCCGTTTAAAAATTGATTTTAAGGAAATATGAAAAGGCCACAAGTTAAAATATTTTAAATATTTTGAAATATTATGAATATTTGAAATATTTGTTGAAATAAAATATTTTTAATTATATTTGTCTAAAATTTACAGAAATAGACTTCGATATAGATTTTTATATTATTACATAAATTTATTGTTTTTTTGACAAACAGAAGTTCAATTGTGTGTTTTGCATCATTATTTGAACATGAAGGTTTTCTTAAGTGTTTCGTGATAATATTACTAATGTATATATTATTGAGTAAACTGGTATTTTATTTGTGCTCGGCAAACTGAAATTCAATTATGTAGTTTGTAATAATATATAAATTAGTTAATTTTTTAAGAGGTTCTCTTAAGTGTTTCAAATTAGTGTTCTGAATAATTTTTAATGTATGAATTATTTAATTTTTAAGTGATTCTCTTAAGTGTTTCAAATTAATTTTCTGAATAATTTTTTTTCTCGTAAATGATACAAAAAATATTAATCACAAAAAATATGTACAAAAAGAGAGGAATCTTCTAAATTCTCAATTATAAAAATTATTTGAAACAAACAAAATCAAGACATTGAACGACACCAATAAAACCTATAGCTTCACAAACACAACAAATCACACATTTCCTAGCCAGCAATGCATTTTTACAAACCTACCACAAAACACCAATGATCCCAAATCTAGCCAACACCAGCTTTCATCAAGGAAAAACGAAGTAACCCAATTTTACACTTCTGGCAGCACTCGTGGAGAACTGCTACTTTGAAAGAAAATGTAAATAGATCAAGCATCAACAAAGCTCAGAAATAGTCCCCTTCTCGCCAACTAGAGCAAACAACCAGGACAATCAATTCGAAAATTCTAAATCATGTTGAAAAGACTATTCAAACTCTAGAAATCTCCAAGTACTAAAAACTCGAGCCTTTACACATCGGAGTACCATTACATCCTAAATTAATTTTCACAAGGAGTATAATAAATCACACTCCACGGCCACACAGGTTGCTATTGCTAAAATAATTTCCGCAATAAAAGGAAAAGAGCGCCTCCATAAACACAGTGCATCAGGAAAGTTGTCCGAAATAAGCTAAAAAAACATCTAAACAGGACACCAAAAGAACGTGTTAATTAAATTTAACAGCTTAGTGAATCTTAATAACAGACGCCTAAACAGAAAATGATAACAGCTTAACCAATCTTAATAACAGGACATCTGAACAGAACACGTTAATGAATATTAAAATCTTAGCGAATCTTAATACACAAAACCGCCTAAAAGAACACCTTAATGAATTTTAATACAACACCTTGGAAAATTGGAGAACTAACAATCTTAGTATTTGAGTAGCTCTTTAACAGAATATTATACCATAACTCTTTGTTTGACCTAAACAACTGATCTAATTAGTATTTTTTTTGTTGCTTCCTCAAACAAGCTAAACAAGCTAAGAGCTACAAAATAAATTCTTATCCGCTTACTCACATAAGATATTTTTCTTGTGCTATTTCATTCATAAATTTTAAAGGGGCCATTGATAATCAAGTTCTAGTTGTTAGCGGAACACTTAGACAAACTCTTTAAAAAAACTCATACATAAACACTTAAACATTTACTCCTGGTAAACAAAAGATACGCTTAATCACAACAAAACCTACAAATCCTCTGCATTTTTTCACCACCAATACCTTAAACATGTTTCTTTGATCCATTCCTTATATTCCTCGGACAAAATACCTACCACAACACTTAAAAGTTTAGGTTGAAACTTCACAATTGGAAATTTTTTCTTTCTCCAATTCTTGGCTGTAAGCCGCATCCCCATCAGTGCTACAAAAACATATAATGGAATCGTGTTAGTGTTCTATAACATGTATTTGAATTAATTTTTATATCTAGCTAGTTTTCTTACAAATATGATTTTGATGATAAATCCATAACAATATTGTGTAGATAAAGCATATCACTGGTTCACATTCAAGAAGATTCTTGTTAGTGTTCTTCACGTTTTGGATTAGTTTGTATCTATATCAATCACGCATATACTTCATCAAAAGGTAAAAATATAATGATATAATGGACTTTATATAGGATTTCGTTCTAGAACTCAAAACATAGTATTAAACCAGTACGTACCTTGAAGTCTGTCCTTTTCTCCATTTTCATCTAGGTTTCAAGAATGTTCTGAATCGTATCCAGTATATCGTATAACCATATAATCATTACACTGTGATACATTCAGAAAGATATTCATTTCCATAAGTAGAAAGATTCAGTTTATCAATCAGATTTCGTGTCATGTTGTTTCCATTTTTCATTTTGTATACACCGTATAATTATTCTAATTGAATTCTAAATGACCTTCATCTAGCAAGATAATTACACTCATGCCATTAATCACTTAATTATGAAATACATATAAAATCTAATTATTGGATGGCTAGGATTCAGTCTCTTGGGTCTCTTGATAATGAGGTTCTCCCTAGAACCTTACCCATATATATATATATATATATATATATAGTTAGGCTCAAGAGAGAACCAATCACTAAAAAAGAACTTTAGAACTGTTATAAGCCGTTGGATTATTACTAGATCAACTGTCAGATTCAACTCATTTTTATATACAAAATCTTATAAGGGTATTGTTGGAATAAAAGGATTCTACTGCCGAACTTATTTTGTTTCATAGTATAAATACAGTGTTCTGCAAATGAATTTTAAAAGTTATGCATATGGATTTCAAAGTTCTACAACTGAACTTATTTTTTTTCCACGAAGTTCTACAGGTGAACTTTATTATTTTTATAATGTTCAGCTGTTGAACAATGTTATTCACATTATTTTCATACCATAACTTTCGTGTTCTACCGCTGAACATAAAAGTCATGCAATCGAATTTGAAATCAAACACATAAATTTTAAAGTTCTGCAACTGAACTTACTTGTATTTAAATGTTCAGCTGCTGAACACTGTTATCTGATATTGTGTTTATACAATAACTTGAATATTTTCACAAAAATTAATAAAAATAATTGGGGAAATTTTATGATGATGATGAAGAATTTTGTGATCTATCGATGTATGATTATTATCATTAATCAAATATTAATTAGCTCTAAATTATGTATTTTTTGTTTTTGGACAACTTTACCCATGACCTTCATATAATAAATATATATTATTTTAGAAAATAAGATAGAGTTCTTAGGTTAAGGGTTCTACAAGGAACATGACCCTATATATATAATAGGAGTGACTAGATTTATAATTAGATTGGATGCATTATATATATGACACATTTTGTGTTATTATCAAATGAATTTTATATTAATTTTATGAAATAAAATAATTAGTTATTTGGTATATATATATATATATATATATATATATATCTGTGTGTGTGTGTGTAAAATAACTAAAAAACATAAATAAAACATATGAAAAACTATTTGTTTTGAGTAAAAATATTGTAAAAGGCGAGATAATAAAAATAAATAGATAGTACAACAAAACAATTAAATGAATTATATATTCTAAAATTTTGATAATAATTTGTGTAAACAATAAACAGATTAAAATATATAGTCCAAAACAAATTTAAAAAAACATGATATTGCATATCGTACATTATGATCAGATCAAATCAATTATACAGCCCGGGTTATTTAAAATTATAGTCCCCGATCAATCAAATTATTTATATAAATTAAAGTAAGTACATTGTAACAGACGAAAAAAATGTGCAACCATACCTAAAAAAAAATTAACCGCAAAAAATAGAAATTTATGTTAATTGCTAGAAAAATGACCCGTGTTTTAATTGTTAAAGATGTGTATTTTGAAAAAAAAATGATGAATTCATTGTCAAAACACGGACAGAACTCAAAAGGCATATGAGCAATTTTAACTTACGATGATATAACCAAAAAATATTTATCCATCCATAATTGATCAATTCTCAAGTTCAGAGTTAAAAAAAGTCTGTTTGTTTGAAAGAATTGAAACACATCGAAATGGTACCAAACGTACTTAATAATAGAATGATTTGGCACAAAGTAGTTCCACTTAAGTCAATTAGCTACATTGTCCTATGTTCTGAAAGTTAGGTAGACAGGGGAAGAGAAATAAAGATAAAAAATACTTAAAATCAAGAGGTCAGAAGAAAAGACATAAAAGAGTTACAAAGAAAGTTTTAAGAACTGAAAACGCAAGGCCTAAGTAGAGTATTAGAAGATTTAGGAAAGCTTTTGAGTAAAATCAGTACTAAAACCTACAATCTCATACTGCATCATCTTGAAGACTATTTAGTTTCTACCTTGAATATTGTCGGAGATGAACTAAATGAATGCATCATTTTTGAAGAACTGAAAAAAATTTAGGATTATAATTTTAAAAATGTCTTCTTAATTAGAAAACATCCATAGAACACTCTATTTCTATTCTATAATCCACAACAAAATTAAAAACAAACATGATTTATCAAAACTACTCGTATTAGTTTTCACATTATAAACTTCAACATATTTAAGCAAGTACATCATCGTCATAACATTAACAATAAAAACTCTATGAACATCAAAAATATACAATCATATATGTTAAATGACATTGATAATGCGTAGTTTAGTTTAAAATCACAATCTAAGCTAGCGGCACGTGCCTTGCACGGGTTTTTATGCTAGTTTTACTTAATGTAGTAATGAGAGATTATAGTTCTGACCTTACTTGCTCATCAGCCTAGTTAATGCATTCATTAGTATACCTGACGTCTTGTTTTCCTAACCTTTTAGCTGTAAATAGAAAATATTGATTATAAATTATTATTTTTATTTCAAAATTAATATTCTGTATATTTAAATTGAATTTTTCTTTTCATTTATGAAATTTGCATTATTTTAAACTAATATGCGTATGTTTTTTTTATAATATCTAAAACTATTTTATGTTATTCTTTATCCTATATTTTTATTTATTTATTTATTCATAAAAGAATTTTTTTATGGAAATCAGGTTGTACATTTAATCCGCTCAACCGCATCAATCGCAATAATTACCCCCAATCAATCCGCATATTGCGAATAAAAATGCAAATGGTCACGAATGAAATTTTAAATAATAGCCGATTGTTTTATGAAGATTAATTAATTATTCACTCCCCCGTCTCACTTATATTCTCCACTTATTTCTATTATATTGTTTCGGAAACTGTTGTCCACGCTATTGTCTATATTTAGTAAATATGGTAAATAACGTTGTGTTAATTTTTATGCAAAACAACACAGTTATTCGGTAACTATAAGATTATTTAATATAATTGAGTCTTTCAAATGTTTTTAATATAATTGAATAAAAAGTGAACTTTTGATCGTAAACAAATGTGAAATTGATAAATAAGTAAGGATTGCACGTAATATTAATAGTTAAAAAAATAAGTAGGCATGCTAAAATAGTTAAAAAAATTTAATAATTAAAATATATTTTAAAATAAATGAGTAAGATTTTACCCATGATATTTTTGAAAGAAGAAAAGTTTTAATAAGAAAAAATAGAAAATTTAACATATTTTAATTGAAAAGGATAAATCGTGATATTTTTTGAAAAGTAGTAGATTTTTTTAGAAAATATATAAAACATGTAATGTATTTTAGATAAAAATGATAATTAATTAAAAATAAATTGATTATAATATGCCCATGAATCGATAACTAACCAAACCATTTTTAATAATATAGTATAGTGATTTTGTAACAAGTGTATGGGGGAGTTTTTGTGCATGATATGTAGTAATATCTCTTCTATATATAATAGGAGAACAAAGGAATAATTTAAGGGCATTTTGAGTTAATAAACCCCCTGTGAAGTTACCATTTTATCCTTATATATTAAGAAATTACATGCAATGCCACTATTGTCTTATCTATTATCGGAAAATAAACCTCAATGGTCTGAAGAAATATACCGACTCCCGGTCTAAGTTCAAAATATGATTCGCACGCTGTACTCTAAGAGCTTTTATAAAACCCGACTTATAACTGCCATATCATATAGCATATAAACCAATCAAGATCTCGAAAGATTCAAGTATAATCAAAATATTGTACTTGCAATATATATCAGAAAACATTTATCACAACAACAACAGAGTATATACTTTGCATCATTATGAATCAAATATTTTGCTAAGTGGAATATAGTATTAGAAACTTGTCACAATACTCGCAACAAAATAGTTGATATCTACTTTGGAATACCCAAGTATTGAACATTTGAAAAAATACGTACTGTGAACAATAGAGTAAGGATTTAACAAACTTGCCTGGAATTCCCGAAGTAGTAGTAAGTCTCGGGTTGGTCCAGTAATCTACAAATCAACACAAGGTTCAAGATTAATCACTTAAATGATTTTACAATACTAAGTATACACTTACTCAAGTACAAAGTTCATTTCCAAGTTAACTCCTTAAGACTTCTACTCGCGCACGCTCGCTTACGCATTTTTATAAAATTGAAATTTAATCCTTTTAACACGAATTCTTTTCGAGGGTCTTCCTAAACGTACCTAGCATGTTATCACAAAGTTTCACATTATGTTAAGGCACTTAAGTGGTTCAATCAATGCCTCAAAGTTGGCTAAGTGGTGTAGTTTGGTTCCTCGAAACATCATTTTACCCGTGATATTTTTTAGAAAAGAAAAGTTTTAATAAGAAAAAATATAAAATGTAACATATTTTAGTTAAAAAGGGTAAATCATGATATTTTTTGAAAAGTAGTAGATTTTTTTAGAAAATATATAAAACATGTAATGTATTTTAGATAAAAATGTTAATTAATTAAAAATAAATTGATTATAATATGCCCATGAATCGATAACTGACCAAACCATTTTTAATAATATAGTATAGTAATAATTTTGAAAGATATTTGTACTTAGAAATTTTATTTTTCCTTATATTGCTTTATTTCAATTTGAAATCATAATTTATAAGATTTTAATATCTTATAGCCAACTTTTTTATTATTTCTTTTCAAAGTTGAATTTATTTATAAAAATGAAAGAAATTATTTTATATTTCAAAAAAATTG
This sequence comes from Heracleum sosnowskyi, assembly GCA_030848705.1. Lineage (NCBI taxonomy): Eukaryota > Viridiplantae > Streptophyta > Magnoliopsida > Apiales > Apiaceae > Heracleum > Heracleum sosnowskyi. Next base: position 47,731,292 of record CM061243.1, on the reverse strand, counting down.
ATAATAATTTTGAGCTTAGTAAATCTTGATTAATAGAGTAGATATCAAGAAGGCAAATTCGGTCCATTTAGCAAAAAGAGAAAAGAAAATATAATAATTTAGAATAAAAGGAAATTAGGCATGTCACAAAAGAAACAAATGAGCATTTGTCACTGACTTTTAGGTCAAACATTATTTAAGAATGTAATGGGACTATAAATGCATATAAGGGATTTATTAGTAATTACTCATTACTACATGAAGTAAAATTGTGTGACATTTAGCAACACTCTTTAAAATTTCATTCGTGACCATTTGCATTTCGCAGTTATTGGCAATATGCGGACCGGCTGAGGTAATTATTGTGATTGATGTCGTTGAACGGATTAAATGTATTAATGAATGCATTAACTAGACTCCAAGTAAGATCAGAATTGTAATATCTTATTACTACATTAAGTAAAATATTACTACATTTAACAATCATGAATTTTAAATAATAACCAATTATTTTATGAAAATTAATTAATTATTGACTTTGGTTCTTTGACTCTCTCTTTTTTGAATTGAGTTACTATAGTGTCTGCTCTGTTTGCGTAGTGTTGGAATATAATGGTTCTGCTAATTCATTACGAGTGAGTTTGATTCCTGCTGATGGGTCGTCGGGTCAATTGTAAATAATTAAGTCCGCTTTACAAATTGGTTCTGTTGCTGATATGTCGTCCGGTGAAACAATTAAATCCGCTTTACAAATTGGTCCTCGTCCTGTTAAAAACAGACACATACTTGTTGAACGGATTTCAACGCATCAGGTGCACTGGTTCGATGTAAGATGTGAGCCTGTCATCGACGTTTTACATGCTCGATTTCTTACAAATACCACCCGCACAAGCCTTCAAGTTTTTGGGTACATCAAAGTTATTGATATTCAAGGCTCTGAGAATTTCCCACTTTTTGACCGAGGACAATTTAAAGATCCGCAACGTCTGCATCCTTCTTCGCCTCTGGGAAATTATTTACAATTGGGGGGTCCTGATGATATCCCCAATTTCATTGATCCCAGGGTTTGTGTCAATATTAAAAATGTTGATACAGGTGACGTTGTTGCTCATGGTGAACAATGTTTACTTAAATCAACTCAGCTCGTTTCGACCTCTGATGATGCTTTTGAAAAACTTTATACCCTTCAATTTCAAGGTAATGCTGAAGATGATCTTGTTGAGCTGCAATGCGTGGCTTTTACATTTGGGGCATATGCTGAAGTGCAGGTGTTTCTGTATTACGATAATCCTCCTGAAACTTACAAAATACACGAGGATGATGATGACGATGAGTATGGGGTTGACGTTTTCGGTCTCATCTATGCTCATTGCGACCCACTGCATTTGCCCAAAGACAAGTATAAAAACCATATATTCACTGTGGTAAAAGAAGAGCATGAATGGGTCAGAATGGCTAGTGAAATTGATTTGTCCAAAAGCCTGGTGGCGGTGCCCGCATATTCAGACCTTAAAATTACACTTGACCTTGAGGGCTTTGAAGATGATGAGTTCAGTGTTCAGGGCACTGTTAGTTTTGGACCGGGCAACTATTATTCTAGATGGAGCGAAGTTCGAGGAAAAAATGGATATTATGCACGGGTACATGTTAGGTACCTGGAACCATCTCTCCTGAACAAACGTTGCTGTAAGGAGGACGTAATTGATGGTTTTTCTGACATGGTATGCTTTCTTGCTTATGTTCCTTCATCGTATTCAGTAGTCTATTGCTCATGTCTTACTTAATTATAGACATGCTAATTTGTTTTACAGAATCTATGTGAAAAGTGTTTATATAACTCCTTCCCCATATTTTGCAAACTTCAAATGCATTAAGCTCGTTTATATTCTGTCTTAAGCTGGAATTGTGTACTGTTGACTACATGAAATGTAATATTGTGTATTACTATCAATGACATATTCTTCTCTCTGTCGATACACCAAGTAATTAAATGTTTTAACTGTACTAATTGTCGGGAAGCAGCCACAAAATCAGCTCTTTCCCCTTAATTCATTTCTAGCATCGGCAGATTGTTTCTGATTCTAAACCGGCCATTCTTTTCATGTTGTTAGTGTAGAGTAATCTTCTGCTCTCAGTAAGCTAGAATTAAGGGATTATGGGTTAAATTACATGGGACGTTAGTGGCTGTTACTGTTATGACCCCGTATGCTAGTGGGTTAAATGGTATTAACTCCTTTATTTTTTAAGATTGTAAGGGTCTATTAGAATTTTGAATAGTGATCGTATATTATCTCATGATTCTATTTCACTGGCACAAGCGTAAAAAACAGGGAGAATCATCTTTGAGTTGAAATGTATTAAATTTGAAAAGGCTTAATTGTTTCAAGGTCTCTGCCAAACCTATATTTCAGTGATAATGATCATGTATCACTTGAGTTTTTAATTGCATGTCTATGAATAAAATAGTGTTATCACTTGTTTGCACTTGCCTTCTATATGTTTTTTTTGTTCTCTTATTTTCCTAAAGTTCATTACTGCCTCCAAAAACACTCCCTTGTAAGAAGAAATGGCCTGAACATGAGCCAAACCTTGATGATTTAGACATGGACTAGCTTTTTGTATTGTTCTGTTTGTGACAATAAAGAATTTTATCTTCCATAAACTTTTCCCTTTCTTTTTTTAAATAATATGTTTGTTTTTTATTTTTTGCTTTCTTTTATGCTTATATGATCAACTTATTTCCCTTTTTTTTGGTCAGCCTCACTCGCCTGGGTCGTATGTATCACGCCTTATAGAGGTGTTCTCACTGTTTATTGCACGCCCAAATGACGAGGAGGTGAATTTGTATGGATCTGTTAGTATTTATGGTGTAGATGGCTGGTGCAACATCTTTAGTCGTAGTGAGGAGGAGGCATACTTCTTGCCTAGCGGTTGCAACTTGTTACCTATGAAAGGGCCTGATCAAGCTGTTAGACCAGGGTCGTCATTTTCCGTGGCAGTTGATCTCAGTGACGTTGATGGACATGTTAAGATCAACGGGTTCGCCCTTTCAAGCTATGGAATTGATGAACGTCAAAGGCCTTGGTACGATAGGCGACTTTGTTCAGTGGTTAGGAGTGAGGAGGAGAAGAGCTTTGTTGCTATTCATTATACCGTGTTCTCCTTTGCTCCTCTGGCAATTGTGACAGTCCAACTCGAATGTCAGCATGGATCTTCTGATCATGTCAAGGTTTACGGGGACATTATTGCTTCCTATGACAAGCTTTCTTACTTGACAAACTATGACAAACAGTTCTTTCGAAGAGTTCTGTTCACAAGGAAGGAAGCGAACTCCTTAAAATTAGAGGAGAACCTGGTACTTTCAAGAAGTGTGGTAGCTGTGCCCTCGACTTCCTCCTTGCTTGCTGAAGTAAACCTGTCTTTTCAAACTGAAGAAGGTGCTCATTCTGCAGTGAAAGTCGTGAAAAAAATTGAGATTGGAGAATCTTATACGACTCCCATCAAAAGTGATATGGTTGAAATTGGTATACATGTCGACTGGAAAGGCCTTCCATATTATTGAGAAGAATTTTATAGCCATAAATTTCACCCTCCATCTGTAATTTATGACTCTATATTCTGATATCCCTTGTGCTGTGTTGGAACTGAAGTCGTCGGAACTTTAAAAAGGTTGGAACTTTAAAAAGCTGTTGCAATTTATGGCATAGTACATGACGTTTTGCTTTGTAGAGATGGGAGGATATATTTTTTAGAGTAATTTTTCTTCAATTAATAAAGCTGTTGATCTCTTGTTTTTAAGCCATTTGTACTATCAAACAGTACGATGCAGAGTTGTCCAACGGGGAAAAGAAATAAAATCCACACTCAATGACCCAAATGTTATTCATTTGATTTTCTTAGCTTCTTTTCAACCATTACCATACTATTTTGGGTTACAGAGGCATCGGCAACAAGCTACGACAGCACAGCCCTCCATTTCAGAAGTCTTATTCATAATTTAATTTTGAAAAGCAGTTCTACTAATTCCACAATTCACAAAACAAGCACTGTTCACGTCTACAATTTCACAAATAACACTCCTTCCAAAATTAGGGGAGCATTAAAATTTAATTTAAGTAGTAGTCCCTCCTTTTCAAATTCAAAAAATAATTTGTGTAACTACATTTTAAAATGTATGCTCGAAAGCCAAAAGTGCACATGTATTGTGAAAGGAGGTAATATAAAGCAACTTATACACATGAATCTAATGGAAGTAAGTCTTCATTCGTCTATCTAAAATGATATGACTAGCTTGCTTCCGGAACCCTTGATGCAATATGTTTCATTCTTGTAATTTACAGCAGTAAGTAGCAACAGTATCACATGTTTATGTTGAGATGAAGACCAACAAACCTTAATGAGGATCCTGTCTGTCACTTAGGGGTTTCAAATCCTTGACATCATCGCCATCAGGAATACCAATAATGTCGTCCTCCTTCACAATGAGATGATTAGATCCGTTAAGCTCTACCTCAGTCCCAACATACTTGGAATACACAACTTGGCTACTAGTCTACATGCAAATTACCCTCAGTTAGAAATCAAACTGAAAATACGCATAAAAACCTTGACATGCTAAGGCAAACAATTACCTCCACAGGCACACCGACTTTTTCAGTTCCAACAGAACGACCCTCTCCAAAAGCGACCATCTCACCTCCTTGAGATTTTGGTTGTGCTGTTGATGGTAATAAGATGCCACCAGTAGTTTTCTCCTTGGCAGTCGTAATCTTAATAAGCACTCTATATCATCCAATGGCTTAAGTGAAGTACTGTACTGTAAGTCTGTAACATAAAAATCCGAATGAGTAAAAAGTTTGCATGATAAAAAAATAAAATATATAGATCATGTAGTGTACGAACACAGTTCCGCAGTTTAAGATATCTGAGTAGACGACTGTAGTTTAGACTCTCAAGGCCTATTAGTCGGAAAATTAGAAAAGAGAAAACCAGAATGAGCACTTACAGATGGAACAAGTAGACCAGAGCTATATATACATATTCATACAGGCAAAAGTTGTATGGAGTCTTAATTACATTGGAGTCCCATATATGTTCTGCAAGCAGAACAATTCGAAGCATTTGTTTGGCAGGCAGAACATGATTTGGGAGTCCAAGGACTCCATAGAACCTACATCAAGAATTTTAGCAATAAGAAAGAGCAACACATAGATGTGTACAGTAAAGTAAATGGATGAGCAAATCCACTATTCACGCCTCATACTTAAAAAAAATTGAAATTGAATATTAATTATCAAATGCAGACACTGTGTACACTTTACACAGGACAGCTCCATTTAGACTAACCATGAACAGAAAAATACAGGAAACATATTCATAAATTTGATGCCAACTTGAACAAAATGTCAAAAACAAAATGCTTGATTCTTATTCCTAGCTCTAACATAAGCCACTTGTTGCAGTTACTTTTTTTTCATTGTTCCCAGGTATTTTTTGGGTAATCTGCTCCCACACAGCAAAACAAAGAATATACCACGACTAAGATGACGAATCATCATAAGTTAAACGTACATTATACAATTAACAACACACATACACGGAGACACACAAAATCCTAAACAATGAAAAAGTATAGTATTACCTTAGGAGCAACAAGTACAGTAGCAGAAGAACCAGCTTTGACAGTGAGTCCACCGAAGGTCCTTCGATTGAAACCGTCACCAAATTGTCCGAAACAGGAAACTGAAGACAGTTTGAAATTTCCTTGAGGAAAAAACAAAGTCCTAGCATACAATGATGATGCTGTCATTTGAGATGTTGCCATTTTAGCTGCTCAATTCCAACACAGGTAAAACAAACACTATTAGATTCATATGTCCATATATATCACAGTGAATTGAATTTTAAAAGACATAAATAGAGGAGAAGATAACGTAAAACCCCTAGAGGATATTCCCTGCATAATGCTAGTGCTAAGAAGATGTTAATCACTTATCACCCATTAGCCTTCCTGGAACAAAGTCAGCTTGGTTCGAAGAGATAAGAGTACCCAACACAACTTTCAACCAATTAGAATTTTTTTTTTTTTGCTATACATCTGTATAGAACATTGCAACAAGCAATTGGTCAATAGTCATTCATACAAGAGGCTATTATAGATTTTGGCACCAAAGCTAGAGCCGTAGCTTGACACACCTAGGTAGTTTTTGTGCCGAGAAGAAGCGGAGAATCCCCTTAATGACATCATTCCCTACAACACTCCATGCCGAGATAAAAAAAACTCTACAGTAAATCCATCTGGGCCTGGGGATTTTGACTTTGCCATATCATTTAAAGTGGACCAGATTTCTTCACCAGTGATACTTTTCAAATGACCATCAGCTTGCTCTTGAGTAATACTAGGAATGTCAACATGATCAGGGATATCTTTAACTAACGATTCATGGCCTAGTATGTCTTCAAAATATTTAACAGCAATGGAAGCTATGTTTAATGGTGTTAATACCCTCCCGGAATCCCGGAAGAAATCTCTTTGCCCGGAAGAAGTCTATTTACCTGCCAGATATGATCATGTCCCGGAAGAATTCAATGGACAACTTGTCACACCCAAAGTGGACTAAGGAAAATAAGTGAATGCAATACTATCTCTTCCGGACCAAAGACAGTTCCTTCCTCCAGCACCTTCCACCTCTTGGGCAAAAGCTGCTCCCTTCTCCAATACTCTTACATCAACTCACACCTGTCACAAGGAAGGGAGCATCCTTCCGGACCAGGGGACAAAGGAAGGTAACACTAAACCTTATAAATACTCAAGTAGCCTCACATATGCACAGGTTCTAATTTTTACATTCATTCTCACACTCTCACATTTTGCACAAACACTCTCTAAAACTCAGTCACCGGTAATACACTTTCCGATATTGTTTCTTGTTATTCTCCACCACCAAGTTACTTACTCTCACGCCGGAGGTGCTTGACGGCCACCACCCCCGGTCAGGCATTGTTTTGCAGACTCCCTTCCGACAGCTACACCACATTCCCGACCAAGCATTGCCGGAAGGGGGACAAGTACGGTAGAGTGGAGCAAGGAGCATTATCATTTGACACTAGAAGGAGGGGATTCTTTCCTTATAGAAACCCTCCATCCTTTCCAGTTTTACTTTTGGTGTTTGGGCATCCTTTGATTCCTTAGAATTAATCGACGTCCAAGCATACAAGAGAATTTTAGTCACAAATCCTTCTCAATGGGTCCGTCGAAGAATACAAGGTTGCAAGTAAGAAATATAGCAGATGGGAACAACATAAACAACAATGAGGAACAACTTCAAGACAATCAATATGAGACGATCCCTAACGTCTCTCACCATAGTGAACCTGTCCTCCAACGAGTTGGAACAAGGGACGGAAACCCTCCTCTCAACTTGGACTTGACAAGTTTCGCTCCAAACCAAATCGATTTCCTTCTCAGTGTTGCTGCCAATCTCCAACAACCCAACCAGCAAAATGACCCACCTCGGTCTAAAGGGAGACGGGAACCACCTCCTCACGAGGATGAAGCACATAGTGCTATCAACAATGGCACCAAAAGGCCAAGGACAACAAAATCTGTTTTCTCTCGTCTCGGTTCTTCCCAAAATACTCAACATGTCCGCCATGATAAGCCTCATCACCGTCCCGAGACATGGAAGGAAAATCGAAGAGTACGGGACTTAAGACGTCAAATTGAGGACAAAAGGGCCGAGTACGAAAGGGAAAAACGAAGACTGGAAGATGAATTCTACCAAGAGAAGGAAAGGGACAGGACTCCCGAACTTACCCCGGTGGGAGGTGATGGCAGCTCTCAACAAGAAATCCTCCAAACTCTCATGGAGTTAAAGCGCAAAGTTGAGGGAGAAGTTTCAGCTAGCCCGAGAGAATCCCCCTTCTCCAAAAGACTAGAAGATGAAAGTAAGCAAACACATTTGAAACATCCTCACTTGGACTCATACGATGGTAACGGGGACCCGGAAGAGCACTTGAGTTATTTTGATCAAATAGCCCTTTTCTATGGGTACCGGGACTTAACATCTTGCAGATTTTTTGCCTCCACCTTGAGAGGAAGTGCTCAACGATGGTTTTGTAGGCTTCCTCCCAGGACAATTGACACATGGGGCGATTTCAAAAAAGCTTTTCTGAATAAGTTTAAGGCAAATCAACCACATGAAGTGCACACTGTCTTCCTTGAGACCATAGCCCAAAAGAGCGGAGAGACACTTGAAAGTTATCTAAAGAGGTTCAAGGAGGCGGTAAACAAAGTGGTGTCAGTGAATGAGACGGAAGCGTTAGTGCATCTAAGAAGGGGTCTAGACCCTTATGATTGTGAAAGATATATTTGCAAGCTCATGGAACACAAGCCCACTACGCTAGCCAGAGCATATGAATTGGCTTCTCACTTCATCACTGAGACGGAGGCCATGAGAGTCATGAAACAAACAAGGAATCCTCCCCAACCAAAGCCTTACTTCCAGAAGGAGCGTTTCACCTTCCACCACACTCAGAGGCCCACCCATGAGCACCAAGTCCAAACCACCCATGGTCCTGCCGTGCCAAGGCAAAAACCCGTTTTTGACAAGTCAAGGCTCTCTTCTTCCACCTCATCAAGGCCGGCACGAAGACCTGAACCAGAGTGGGCAACTTTGAGCATGCCTAGGGCACATATATTACGGGAGATACAGAACAAACCTTTCTACCAGGCACCTCAACCACTTTGGACAGCCCCGGGTGACAGAGACTCCACTAAGCACTGTGAATATCATGCCACTCATGGACATACTACAGAGAATTGTCTCTCTCTCAAACACTTCCTCGAGAGGTTGGTCCGTCAAGGACTCATTAACCAATACCTCCCCCGGCAAATTACGAGCGGGAACAACTCGAATACTCCTTCCACTTCTCAAGCCAACAAAGGCAAGAACATTGTCAATGTGGTTATTGGAGGAACACAATCTCCCCCACGAGCTCCGGGAACTCAAGAAGTGTTAACGATATCAGAGAAAGACATGATGGGAGATGTTATCACTTTTTCTGACGCTGACTTGGAGGGAGTCAATCCTTACAACACTGAAGCTTTGGTGGTCACGGTAGAAACACGAGATAATGTGGTCAAGAAGGTTTTGATTGATAATGGCTCCTCGGTGGATATAATCTTCACGCACTGTTGGGAAAGGCTGAAGTTGGAAGATAAGTTGGAAGAATGTCAAGAGGAGGCACCCCTTTACGGTTTTGGCCACAATGCAGTCCCCATAGCGGGAATAGTGAAGTTGCCTATACTCTTCGGGACAGCCCCAAAACAAGTTCTCCATTTTATCAAACTCTATGTGGTTAACACGCCATCTTCTTATAATATGATCTTGGGAAGGCCGACTCTGACTCGTTTAAGAGCCATAACCTCCACTACCCACCTAAAAATGAAGTTCCCTACCATTGCGGGAATAGGAGAAATTAAAGGAGATACTGAGGCTTCGAAATATTGTTATGGTTCCGCCCTCAACCTTGCTCAGACTGACCCAAGTAACCTAAGAAGGGCGCGAACAACTCAGCGGAAAAGGGAAAAGAGGAAGAGGCATCTCGAACACCAGCGAAACCAAAGAAAGAGGACAAGGGATGTCCAAGTAGTGGAAGCCACAAATGATCAGAACATGGAAGAACTAGAGCAACGAATGGATGCCAACTTGAGAAAATGTTTACATAAAGATGAAGTGCCCATTATGACACCCGCAGTAGAAACAGAAAAGATCGAATTGATACCCGGAGACGGGACGAAGCGAATTAGCATTGGTGCCGGTCTCGACTCGGTATTCAAGGAAGGATTGATAAAATTATTGCGAGAGTATGCCGACATTTTTGCTTGGAGCCCAAAGGAGATGCCTGGACTTGATGAGTCCGTAGCCATGCATAAATTGAATGTTCACAAAGATGCCATCCCAAAAATGCAAAAGAGAAGGAATGTTGCTCCAGACAGGAAGAAAGCAATTGATGAAGAGATAGACAAAATGCTAGATGCTGATCTCATTTGTGAAGTTACTTACCCGGAATGGGTGGTTAATGTGGTTTTGGTAAAAAAAGTTAATGGAAAATGGAGGGTGTGCGTCGATTACACTGATCTTAATGCTGCATGCCCAAAGGATCCTTACCCTCTTCCAAGCATTGATCAACTAATTGATGCCACTGCGGGTCACCTCATGCTAAGTTTTATGGATGCCTTTTCGGGATATAATCAAATCAAGTTAGCACCAGAAGATAGAGAGAAAACATCTTTCATCACTCATCGAGGGGTTTATTGTTACAAGGTCATGCCTTTCGGCCTTATCAATGCTGGAGCAACGTATCAAAGGATGATGAATAAAATCTTTGCTGGGCAACTTGGTAGAAACATGGAGGTATATGTTGATGATATGATTGTTAAATCTTTGTTATTAAACACTCACCTTGCAGATTTGAAGGAATGTTTCGAGAAGTTACAAGCACATAACATGAAGCTCAATCCGGATAAGTGTACATTTGCTTTGGAGGCAGGAAAGTTCTTAGGTTTCTTGGTGAGTCAAAGAGGAATAGAGGCTAATCCAGAGAAGATTCAAGCAATATTGGACATGCACCCTCCCAAGACAATTCGTGATGTCCAAAGACTGAAAGGAAGGTTGGCCGCTTTGAGAAGATTCATATCAAAATTGGCAGAGAGATGTCTACCTTTCTTTGATACTCTAAGGGGAGCAACAACTACAAAGACTATCAAGTGGACTCCCGAATGTCAAATCGCTTTTGATGAGTTGAAGGCATATCTCTCATCTCCACCTTTGCTAGCAACAGCCGCTCCCTCCGAGCCATTGTCCATTTATTTGTCGGCATCAAATGCGGCAGTGGGAGCCGTCTTGATTAAGGAAGATGATGAAGGGCAAAAACCCATATATTATGTTAGTCAAGTATTGAAGGATGCGGAAACTCGTTACCCTCCTGTAGAGAAGTTTGCTTATGCCCTTGTCACGGCAAGCAGAAAACTAAGGCATTACTTCCAAGGAAGAGAGATCAAGGTTGTCACCAATCACCCTTTGAAAAAGCTTCTACACAAGCCAGACCTTTCAGGACGATTAATTAATTGGGCTGTGGAGTTAAGTCAATTCTCTATCTCTTACGAGCCAAAGAAGGCAATCAAGGCTCAAGCTCTTTCAGATTTCATTGTAGAATGTTCATTTGGTAACAAAGAAAAGATGCCCTCTCTTGAGGATAGTTCACCCGCCAAAGAGCTTCTCCCTCCTCCAAACCCAACATGGAAACTTTTTGTAGATGGATCTTCTACCTCGGCAAGGAGTGGAGCAGGACTTATCTTGATTAGCCCCGAGGGGTTCCAAGTGATGCAAGCCATAAGATTCACCTTCAAGGCTACCAATAATCAAGCTGAGTATGAGGCACTCATTACAGGTCTCAACTTGGCATGTAGTCTCCAAGTCCGACACCTCTCCATTTTTAGTGATTCCCAAATTGTGGTAAGGCAAACCACTGGGGATTATGCTACAAAAGACATCATTCTCACCAAGTACCAAGCTTTGGTTAGATCCCTTCTCTCTTTCTTTGCCAGCCACACACTTGTTCAAGTGGATAGAGAAGACAACACTATTGCAGACTTGCTTTCCAAGCTTGTCGAATCTGAAAAGGATCACCTAGATGGTTCCGTCTATTTTGAAGAACTAAAAGTGCCAGCAATTGAGGGACAACAAATCATGGAAATTGGCACGGAAGACTCTACTTGGATGACACCCATCATCGACTACTTGAAAGATGGAATTCTACCAGAAGACTCTACCAAGGCCAAACAACTCCGCTCTCAAGCTGCCAAATACTTCATTCAAGATGACACCCTCTATAAAAGAACTTTTGATTCTCCTATCCTAAAGTGCGTCGACCCTGACGAGGCCTTGTATTGCATAAGAGAGGTCCACGAGGGGATATGTGGGGATCATATGGGAGGAAAAGCTTTGGCTCACAAAATTCTACGACAAGGATACTTTTGGCCTACCTTGGCTAAGGATTGCCAGGCTTTCGTCAAGAAGTGTACACAATGCCAGCTGTTCAGCAATGTTCCTAAACAAGCACCTGCCTTGCCCTCTTCCATCTTATCTCCCATTCCCTTTGCCATGTGGGGAATCGATATCATGAGACCTTTTCCCAAAGCTAAGAATGAATTACAGTATGTGATGGTAGCAATTGATTACATGACTAAGTGGGTTGAGGCTAAGGCTCTAAGGAATATCACCCAAGAGGATGCTATAAAATTTGTCAATGAAAACATAGTCACAAGGTTTGGAATCCCAAGGATAATGGTGTCAGACAATGGAACCCAATTTGTTGGATCAAAGTTCGTAAAATTTCTTTCAGAAAGAGGAGTGAAACATAAGAAAGCTTCGGTGTGCCACCCTCAAAGCAACGGGCAAGTGGAAGTCACAAACCGCACTATCGTGCGAGGCCTTGAGAAAAGGCTCCAGACGTCCAAAAAGAAATGGCCCGAGGAACTTCCTAGTGTGTTGTGGGCTTACCGAACATCAGCTAGAAGCAGTACTAAGGAAACCCCTTACAAGCTAGCCTTCGGCACTGAAGCCCTTCTCCCAGTAGAAGTAGGCTCACCCTCCTACCGAGTCTTAAACTTTGATGAAGCAGCTAACACGGAAGGCCTCCGTGACAACATCGAACTCCTTGATGAAGTCAGAGATGATGCGGTGCAAAGAATGGATACATATAAAGAAAAAACCAAGGAATACTTTGCCAAGAAAACAAGGATTCGAAAATTTGAGGAAGGGGATTTGGTGTTGCGGGCAACGGAGGCCTCAGACCCACGTCATACGGGGATACTCATGCCTAAATGGGAAGGTCCATACAAGGTGAAACAAGTACTACGCCCAGGATCATACAAGTTGGAAAGGTTGGATGGAACCGAAGTAAACAACACATGGCATGGAGACAAGCTACGAAAATATTACACCTAAGGGTAGTTTGTCCCCTATCACTACAAAGAAGTGTTGAAGGGGTAATTCTATAAGCCTCCATAACACATTATCTATGTTTTTAGTACTTTTCAATCAAATGCTCATGTACCCGTCTTTCATGAATGAAATTTCCTCTTTCCAGTCACAATATGTTACACATTTAAATTATCTCAGACACAAGTCATAGCCTTTCGGACACAAAGCGGAGAAAGTACCTCAGACACAATTGCAACACCTCAGACACAATTATCTCAGACAAAATTTAGTGAATTATGTTATCACATGAGTTTTATACAGACACAAGGCGGACGAAACCGCCACAGAAACAAATAACTTATCTCAGACACAAGTAACAATACTTCAGAAACAATTAAGTGCAATATGTTACCTAATTATTCTTACAAGTTTTATGCGGACAAAAGAAGGATACGGAAAAGAAACTCCAATATCATAAAATAGTTTAAACATGATACAACTACAAAAAAAAAGTACAAGAGCATTCTAACATGAGAAAACACTAAGTCATAATATACTAGCTAATCAGAAGAAAGAGCAAGTCACGGTGGCGGATGTGCCTTCCTACGAGCATAAGCCTCCTTCCGGGCTTTCATCCACTCCATAAAGAAAACATCGAAGTCATCTTTTGGCCGTCTGAGATCATCCCTAAAAAACTCTCGGCAACAAGCAACGATAAGTGGAGCCATCTTCTGGCTCTCAACACCAACTATCTCCCTAAAGACACTAGTCCCCCGAAAGGCTGCAACAGCATCATCACAGTCTTTCTTGTACGCCGGAGAATTTTTATAATCTCGAATCACATCTACTGCGGATGGCATGGCAGCCAACTTCTCTTTCGCACGGTTGGCATCATCCACAGCCTCTCTCACTTGATCTTCCAAGCGTTTCCTGTCAGCAGCGAAGCCTTCTTCAGCTTCCTCTTGTAGAAGATCCATGTCAGCTATTAGGCCACCATTCTCTTGTTTCAGGGTTTTTACTTGCCTCTCTGCAACCTTCCGCCTTTTTCCCTCACGTAAAAGCTTGTTTACCAATCCGGCGCCATAACCGCCAACCTACAACAAAACATCAAACCAGGGAAAATTGTTTAGAACTAACACAAATGAAAACATGAAGACCGTATAGACAAATAATACAGAAAGCTACAACTAAGAGTGTCACTTACCCGAGCATAATGCTTCTCAAACCTTAAAATCATCTTCTTTTTCGTCACCTTCGCGAGTTTTCCACGATCGTCAGGGGTAAGCATCTCTGGTAAAATCGCTTTGGGAGCTGTAGGAAACAAATATCCTACTCCTTTCCTTTGCACACCGGTGGAGGAATCTACAATCTCATCATCAGAGGACGCATCATAAGCAAAAGTGGAGTCCACCACCCGCTGCGAGCCGGACCTCCGCTTCATGCCAAGTCGGGAACAAGAAACTAATGTCTTCGGACGGGCTTTCATTACACGCCTAGCTCCACCAACACCCTCACCGATAGCCTCCCCTACTCGACCTAGAGTATCTCCTTCCTCTACATCCTTTCCCCTCTCACCGAGCACACCTACATCATAAATCAAAAAATATGGTGAACTTGTCCAAGACAAATAAGTAAGAAATAAAGTAGACAAGAGGTAAGGGCAACATACCAGTGCTCATCAATGGCTCCTCATTATCCGCCACTAAAGTCTCCCCCGCGGGGGCAACACTCTCTCCATCAAGTCCCCCCACAAAGAAATCATCCTCCATTGAAACATAATCAGCAAACACCGTATGCAAGTTGACAGGATTATCTCCTTCCACCCACGCCTCTGTGGGCACATTTTCCTGATGTTTCGTCGGCTCCCTAGTATTATGTTCCGGACAAGACCTGATCAAATCTACACCATCCCCAACATCAACTGGGACTCTCTCATGATCACCAAGTCTCGGCTCAAACACCTCCTCATACCCACCATCCAACTCCGCATCAACACCTTCTACCTCCTCATCCTCCATATCGGCATCATCGTCCTCGCCCTGTTTATTTAAGTGTTCGGGCTTAGGGGGAACACTCTTTAAGAGCTCTTCAATCTTCCTTTTATCTTTACCCCATGCAAGCTCGGGCATGTCCATTGACGCTGGTGGATACACTGTCACAAAAAATATATACTTAGTTCATGGCCAACATAACACAAATAGCAGGCTAAGTAATACATACACATATCATATGACAGAATCTACCACAACAAAGGGAACACTTACATCCGTAGAATTTCAGCTTGCTAACACTCTGGAACTCAGCCTCGCCCCAGACAAACTCAAAAATATGGAGTAAATCCGCACAATTCTTCACTTGGTTATCCGACAACGTATCCCTCCGTACAACACATTGTGGCTCAACTTTAGAGGAAAACCCCGACATGTAGCTCCAATCCCCACCACGGATTACAACATATTCATATTGCCAATGCTTCCTAGTGGTAGCCAGTTTCACTGGCTTATGACCATCTGCAAGAAGACCTACCCGACTATTTTTGTTACCCTGGGCAATCTCATAAAATGGAGCACAGTTGGACTTTTTGGATGAAAAGATCGTGAAGAATGCCTCAGAGGTTGGCTGTCGGCTGCTATGATCGCATGCAGCAATGAACCACAATATCAGTCGAATGGAATTTGGCGTAAATTGTGCCGGAGTACACTTAAACTACTGTTTAAACAAAGCTACCAAGAATTTGTGGGGTTTGGGTGTTAAACCCGCTTTCAAGTGCTCAAGTGGCATATCTATCTCACCATCGCCAGGCCGTGAATATAACCTCTCGCTCGGAGTAGGAGCTCTCCAAGAATAATCTCCTCCAATTTGGAAGGCTTTAGACAGGAAATCTTTCCATTTGGAATATTGAAACGAACTCCGATATTTCAAGTGATCATACCCTCCCCATTCAGAATCCAATTTTGCACTGTCAAATTGTGGCGGATCAATATGATTTTCTCGATAGTATCTATCCATACTAGTAAAGTAAGCTTCGGGATCAATAGTCAAAGGAGGGACATGAAAGAGAACACGAGAATCCACCCAACTACCATCACTACCGAGCAAGCTCGTAACAGTTTTGATGTTACTTCTTCCGCGAGAAGGACCAGCTCCAGCCATCTGTCAACACACAACAGAAACAAGTCAGAAACCTTCTCAATATAACAAGGAATAAATGAACAATAAATTCTAAGGCAAAATGGTGCAACAAGGCATGCAGTCAAAAACATACACATACACAACAAATAAAAACACAACACATATGTCAAATACTCTTTTCTCGATTTGTCACGCAAAAGCTAAGTAAACAAATTTCTAGTCCCATTATTCTATCCCCGCTCCTGGCACAACCAAAACCCCAAAAAATTCTACTAAGTAAACAAATTTCCAGTCCCGCTTCCGGGACAAGGAATGCACCAAAAAACCTACCAAGTAAGAAAAGGGCTAGTCCCGCTTTCAATCATGAACACAATTCGAGATTCTAGATTTCATCAAATCCCAAAATCTGCTGTCTTTCCTCTCTGAACTTATACTTTACCAGTGATTCTACCAGCTATGCTAACTTATCCTTTACACAGCCTGTTACTTTAAGTTTAACGAAGACTCGAGAATTTCTTTGAGACTAATATGGTATATTCATCTACTGTTACTAGGACAATATAGGAAAGCATGTGCAAGTATACTTTTATTCATATTTTGTCAATTACATTACATATACTTATGCACCAAAACTCTCTCCAGCAATATAAAAATAGTACCTGTCTATACGAACACACGTGTATCTATACATACTAAAACCATACACAAATACATCACACATCCCATGCACAGAAAGTAGATCCCTGGTCCCGCTTCCCCTTTCACCCTTCCCCAATCCCGCTTCCCCACACCCTAACACTAACACCTACTACCTCCCACAGACCCATGCACACACCTGCTAAAGAGAAGCTACCCCTACAAAACTACTATCAAACTATCAAACTTTCTACCCCTTTTCCCGCTTCCCCACACTAGGCTACCCGTTCCCGCCTCCGGAACAATACAGGCGCCCAGAAACCTACTAACTTAAAGAGCATCCTGGTCCCGCTTCCACTATCCATACCCGGTCCCGCTTCCCCTGTTCCGCTTCCCGTTTCCCCAGTCATTATCCGCGTTTTATGTAAGACCCCAGATTTTGGGTAGAATTAAAACTTTTGTTATATGTTGATGTAAATATGGATAGTGGCAATGACTTTGAGAATTAAGTTATGAAATGAATATGAATTTCGGTTTTCAAACATTTTTGAGAATAGTAAGAATGGACTGAACATATAGATAAGAATAATCTCTCTGGAGAATAAGAATACAATATTCCAAGGAAGAAAAGTATTTTTTATGTCATCCAAATCGATATCTGGTATGCATCCGACAACTCCGTAAACAAGATAGCGTATGCCCGAGAAAGCTCTAGAACATTGTCTAAGTACAAGAAATAAAGAGGAAATAAAACAGGAATATTGGAACGGATAATGATCCAAATGATTATGGATGAATAGTGACTTTTGTTAAAAACTACTTATGAATAGTAACCTTTTTCATTCAAAAAGTTTTCAGACCACACCATATGCGGAACGATATAGTAAACTTTCAAAGTCGTATTAGTGATCTACGATGTAAATAAAGGAATGCAAAAGCTGTCAGAATCGGAAAAATAGCATTTCCGTTTTCTCCGAAATTTCACCATTAACGGACGGATTAATCATTATTAGGGAATATTGAAGGGTTTAGATTATTAATTCTATGGATATGGATTAATAAAAGAATTAGAGATATCAAGAACGTACAGGAGTAAAAGAGAAGCTAGTCGGTGAAAGAAGGAAACTCAAGAGTGACAAAGTGAAAGTCAACTAAAAGATGAGGGACTAGAATGCAACATGGCTAAAGTAAAAGCAATCAAGGATAATCCAACAAGTGGATGGCCAAGATGAACCCAACACAAAAGTATAAATCTAATCCAAGGGCTAGCATTTAGTCTTGCAAAAAGTGGAGATAAATACATATTAATACAAGTAATTAAATCAAAAGAAAAGCAAAACAACATCACCCACCATTGAAGAACCTTCGGCCAAGAAGAAGAAGAAGGGAGAAGTGGAGATTTCTTCCACCAACAATTTCAACCTAGAGCTTAAATCAAAGCTAGTGAGTAGTACAAGGTAAGCCATGAATCTTATAGCCTTTCTTTAAGTGTTTCATGTTCAAATAAATGGTTGAAGATGATGAATGAATAGTAACCAAGTTTTTGTTTGGTTTTGATTTGGAATCTATGGCTTCTAAAGGTTATATCAAGCAAGGATCTAAGTTTATATAGGTGTATTGGAAGTGAACAAGCTTGGAGGAGGTATAAACCTTGAACCCTTGAAAGTATTAAGTGATTTTTTTAGCTTTAATGGTGTAAAAGCATGTTTATGATCTTAGTAGCTATGATTGGGCTTTGTTATGAGTTGTATTGAGTTTTAAGAACGTAAAGGCATTGCTTGGCCTCAGTTCTTGGTTATATAAGATGTATATGTTGTGTGGAGAGATTGGTGAGCAAGTTGAATGGGTTGAAATTTGGGATTATCCGATTCATAGCCGTTATAATGCCCGCTTTTCCTTAACCATTGTTTTGTCTATGATGTTCGGACATAAGGACTTCTGTCCAGAGTCACCACTGCCTAGTATTGTATGGTTCTTGTTTCAAGGTTCGTTTTGATATAAAGATCATGTGATTCCGAATTACGGTTTAGGAGGAACGAGTGTTTTACTTAAGGACGTTTCGAGAAACCGAACTATACCACTTAGCCAACTTTGAGGCAATGATCAAACCCCTTAAGTGACTAATCAGAATGTGAAACTTTGTGTTAACATGCTAGGTATGTTTAGGAGGATCCTCGAAAAGATTTCGTGTTAAAAGGAATTAATCTCTATTTTATAAAAATGTTCGGGTCGAGCGTGCGCAAGAGGATTCTTAAGGGGTTAACTAGGAATCATGTCTTGGTTTAAGTAAAGTACATACTTAGTTTCGTGCAAGTATTCAAGTGATTAACCTTGGATCTTTTGACTATGTATAGATCGCCGGATTGACTCGAGGCACACTACCCCTACCTCACCACCAGGCAAGTTTTCTAAACCTATACTACTGTTGTTGTGATAATAACTGTTTTCAATTATGATATGCGATTGCGATATATATGAATTGCATACTTGTTTTCGAATTGCTATGTATAGCAATACTTGAGGATTATGACTTGAAGTTGGGGCTTATGAGTTAGATATGGGATATCAGCTATGAGCCAGGATTTTATAATTGCCCTAGGATAAGGGCGTGTGATTTTCTTGAAAGATCAGTAGTGATTATATTTTGTATTTGATAAGGGATATTAATTATATTCATTTGAGGATTATGGACTTTAAGAATAATATTTTCAAATATCCATTTAAAGATTATTTATTTAATGAATATTATTTTCAAATATTCATTTATGGATTATTTATTTAATGAATATTATTTTCAAATATTCATTTATGGATTATTTATTTAATGAATATTATTTTCAAATATTCATTTAAGGATTATTTATTTAATGAATATTATTTTCAAATATTCATTTAAGGATTATTTATTTAATGAATATTATTTTCAAATATTCATTTAAGGATTAGTTGTTTAATGAATATTATTTTCAAATATTCATTTGAGGTCTACTTATTTAATAAATATTATTAATTATTTTCAAATCAAAAAGAGGTTCCCAAAACATTGTTTTCCATTTGAATCTGTCTTTTAAGAAGATTTAAATGCTCGCTCAACTATCAAAAATATGGGAAGCCTGATTTAAGTGACTACTACTCTTTTTAAACTCTCAATTCAAAAACTGTCAAGGGACAGATATTTTCTTGGAGCAATTTAATTGCTGCCAGTCTAATGTTGTGTTACCACCTCAATGATCGAGGGGTAAATTCATGGAACAAGTCGATATCCATTAACAAGCATAGCTTGGGAAATATTGGAGAATCTTCCTTTCCAACCTAGATATAACTACTTAGTGGAGTCGTATCAACAAGTATCACACTTGGGGAAAGGAGGACGATCTTTATGTTTCAGAGTCATGGATTTCATCTGAACTAGGAGCAAAGTGTAAGAGGTCGAGTCGCGCCGATCCATCATTTTATTGCCCCAAATGGGCCGGGAGATCCAGAAAGGCGGTAGACAATGTCAGGTTGTCGTGATACTTCCATCTACATGTAGAAAACATATAATTTTGTTGTACAAACCTGCTACTGATCATAGTAAGGTTGGTACGACGGGCGCGGAGAAGGCTCCAGTATTGGTTCATCATCCAATTTGGATATTCCTGCAACATGTATTGGGGTGAAGAACCAATCGTGTTGGCAGGGGGTCGAGAAGTGTTTGGAATTGAAGTGACAATAAATTCATGCAACTTCATCTTTATTTTATGAGTTTTGACTCTGATAAAACCTGATTAAGGATATATATGCATAAGTGGATTTTGGGTTACGGAAACATTTTATGGATTTTCCTTGTAACGTCATCATTTATGTTATACTAGTTTCTTATCCGTTTAAGGCATAACATGTGGTTGCAGAGATATTTTGAACTGTTATTTGTTATAAATTATTTTGGTGGGCTTTATTTCTCACCCTTGCTTTATTTATGATATCACAACAACAGCTAGAGCAGATGGCCCGCAACAGTCACACCCTGCGAAAGCGGGTAGCAGTCGTCAGAGATTTACCCGTTGATGTCGTAGCCGCCATAGCTGAGGTAGTAACCACAAGTGTTCTAAGCTTCAGCTTTTGTGTATCAGACTTATTTATATTATGATTAATGTAATCAACGGCAAGAACTTATAAATGCATTCTGTAATCTTTTGGGCTTGTAATAACTTATAACTTGTGGATCCTACGACTAGATACTTATTTCAATTTCATCTCTGTGACTATAACTAGTTGTGTGTATGGTAATGTTATTGTGGGGTCACAGCATGTAGTTTAATTGTTTTAATCCAAGTGCAAGTATTATTGATGGGAATTGAGACCGTAACGACCGGATCCCCGACCCCGGATCTGGGGCTGTTACAGAAATGGTATCAGAGCGTTAGAGTTATAAACCCCGGAGATGATGCGACGTTACAATAATAAATTCACTAAGATAATAAGAACTCTTGCCAAGTTCGACTAAAACCCTTATGGGAACTTTAATATCATGATAGTAACATAGTTCGTTATTGTGTAGGTGAGCGATATCTCTGACCCTGAGGCTTATGAGAGACAGCACGACGAGGACTTGCTTAGGACTTCAGATCCATACTATGAGGATATTGAGGAGGACCTGGAGGAGGACCCGGAGGAGGTCCAGGTAGATGCGGATACCGAGGATATTGAGGATTCTGATGATGAGGATCCAGAGGAGGATCAGACCCTAGCGGATACTGAGGATATGGAGGGGGATGCTGAGGACCAGACTCCACTTCCTACTGAGAGAGCCCCTACCCCTCCACCACTGCCCTTGAGCCCTTGCCCTGATGATCATGAGGAGCCTACCCCTGAGCCACAGCAGGCAGAGGCTGCACCACCAGCCAAGCCGGTTACCCCACCCCATGTTCCGTTAGAGGGGATACCAGTGTGTGTGCACAACTGGACCATGAGCAGAGTTCAGTCAGATTTGATGGTAGCTGAGGCTAGACTAGTAGAGTCACGGATGCAGCTAGCAGCAGAGAGGGATGCCAGGATGGTACGCCAGGGCGGTGGGAGGTCTGTGCCCCCTCGGGTTGCCCGGAGGGCGATGACTCGCATTGAGCTG
The DNA here is from genome assembly GCA_030848705.1 of Heracleum sosnowskyi. Classification (NCBI taxonomy): domain Eukaryota; kingdom Viridiplantae; phylum Streptophyta; class Magnoliopsida; order Apiales; family Apiaceae; genus Heracleum; species Heracleum sosnowskyi. The sequence goes on along the minus strand of CM061243.1, from coordinate 47,709,449 downwards.
AGGGCACGGATGAGGATTCGAGCTTTGCCTACTGATGACAATGGCAGGATATCCAGGGTTGATGCTGAGGAGATCTTTCGCATAGCCATGGCGAGGGTGAGGGCATGGCACCGCACCAGTGGCTGATTTCAGAGTTGGTGATATGGTAGTCTAGTCTTCTAGTCACGTACGGACGTAGTAGTGCCGACTTTTGTGGGATAGTTCCATTGTATATATTATACCTTTCTGACTAGAAGGATAGACCATGTATTTCACTTTTGACTAGATGTTGTTAGCACAGTTGTACTTGTGAACTGTCGATGTTGACCCAGACATTGTATCTTTGGAATCATGTATATATTTGTTTCCTTTCAGTTGAATCCAGTTCTGTTGTGACGAGATCACAAGTTTATTATACTGTTGACTGTACCGTACGATTAATTGCGATAAAATATAGAACTGCGGAAGTCTACTTCCAAATATGTAATGACTGTATCTGTAACCCAGTAAACGAGCCTAATATGAATTTTCCAAATTTCAGTAAGATGCCTCCACGAAGAGTGAGAACTAGGGCGAATCCCCCTGAATCTGATGATCAAGAAAGCCACAATCAAAATAGGGAAGACCCTGAGTATAATGAAGAAATGGATGAGGATTATAATGAACAGGACGACTCCCGGTATGGGGAGGCAGATGAATCCTTTTTCACTGCGGACATTGAGAATGAAGAAGAGGAAGATGAAGCGGAACAAGGAGAAAGGGACCAGGGTGGAGACCCCATGGGCCAGTTCATGAATCTACTTAGGTAAAATTTGGACCGTTATCCCCAACCACCCCAAGGGAACAACAGCACCATAGCAAACTCTTTTAGGGCTTTTAAGTCACTCAAGCCCCCAGAATTCCAAGGATCAGCTGACCCAGTAGAGGCAAGAGCCTGGATAAAGGAAATGGAAAAGTCCTTCGAGATTTTAAGTATCGAGGAGGCACAAAAAACCGTTTTTGCCACTTACCTTTTAAAGGGAGAGGCCAACTATTGGTGGGAGGCCAAGAAGAACATGGAGACGGACGCTATCATAACTTGGGAAAGGTTTAAGCAATTGTTTCTAGAGAAATATTTCCCAAGGTTTATGAAGACTCAAATGGAACTCAAGTTTTTGGAACTAAAGCAGAATAATTTGACAGTGGCTGACTATGAGGCAAAGTTTACCGAACTATCAAGGTTTGTGCCAGAATTTGTAGATACCGAAGAGAAGAAAGCTAATAGGTTTCAACAGGGATTAAAACAATGGATTCAGAATCGCGTGGCAGTCTTGGAGATTTCAGACTACGCCACGTTGGTGCAAAAGGCTTCAATTGTGGAAGCAGGGAGTGTTCAGATGCAGAGGGAAAGAGAGAAAGGGGGAATAAAGAGGAAACATGCAAGTTTGGGTGGAGGTTCGGCAGGAAGAAACACCTCAAATAGGTTTAACCGCGGGGCAGCCTCCCTACCTGAAAGGAATACGGGTTTCAAGCGAACCCTGAGCTCAAGCGTGAACCAGGGCTACAACCCATCAGGAGTGTCCCACTCATACCAATCTCGACCTCCATTACCAGTTTGTACAACTTGTGGGAGGAAACATCCCGGTGTGTGCAACCAGAAACAGATAACTTGTTATAAGTGTGGGCGAAGGGGCCATTATGCTACCAATTGTGCCACGGTTAACCCTAGCGTCAGCCAAGGCCTCACTTGTTTTCAGTGTGGACGCCAAGGTCATATGAAGAAGGATTGTCCCATGAACCGACCCGCAGCATCAGGGGCCAGCAAAGCTGCCTCCAACAAACCACCAACTGCTAGGACTTTCAACATGACAGTGCAGGATGCCGTGAGGAACACGGATGTGATAGCAGGTACCTTTTCTCTAAATTCAGCTAGCGCAAATGTTTTATTTGATTCTGGAGCGACTAAATCGTTTATATCGAGGGATTTTGCGCATAAATTGAAACTTAAAGCCCAACCCTTAAAGGATTCCCTACAAGTAGAAATAGCTAACCACGACATAGTCCCAGTTAATCAGATTCACCCCAACTGCAAATTGGAAATAGGGGAACAGTCTTTTTGTGTGGATTTGATTCCTTTTAAACTAGGAGAATTTGATGTCATTTTGGGGATGGATTGGTTGTCTCGCAATAACGCGCAGATAGATTGTAAAGGGAAGAAGGTTAGATTGAATACCCCAGGAAAGAAGGAAATAGTGTTTAGGGGGATTAAACAGACACAGAAATTTCTAACCATGGCGCAGACCAAAAGATTGTTACGAAAGGGAAATGAGGCTTACTTAGCATATGTCGTAGACACCCAGAAAGAGGTACCTAGATTACAGGACATCCCAGTAGTCAATGAGTTCGAAGATGTGTTTCCACAAGATCTTCCAGGATTACCACCCGATAGGGTAATTGAGTTTGCTATTGAATTAGCCCCGGGGACGGCGCCAGTTTCGAAGGCCCCGTACCGGTTAGCCCCAGTAGAAATGAAAGAGCTAGCTACCCAGTTACAAGAACTGTTGGAGAAGGGTATGATAAGACCCAGTGTGTCGCCGTGGGGGGCACCCGTGTTGTTTGTTAAGAAGAAGGATGGGAGTATGAGGTTATGCATCGACTACCGAGAGTTGAACAAGCTAACTATAAAGAATAAGTACCCGTTGCCCAGAATAGACGATTTGTTTGACCAGCTAAAGGATGCTGTGTACTTCTCTAAGATTGACTTGAGAACCGGATATCACCAATTAAAGATTAAACCCGAAGATATTCCAAAGACTACATTCCGTACCAGATATGGACATTATGAGTTCTTGGTGATGTCATTTGGATTGACCAATGCCCCAGCAGCTTTCATGGATTTAATGAATAGGATGTTCAAGAAGTATTTGGACGAGTTTGTTATAGTTTTCATAGATGATATTCTTATCTACTCAAAGACAGAGGCAGAACACGTAGAACATTTGAGGATAACCCTAGAAATACTCAGCAAGGAATAATTGTATGCCAAATTCGCAAAGTGTGAATTCTGGCGAAATGAGGTGCAGTTTTTAGGACATGTGATCAATAAAGAGGGAGTGTTGGTTGACCCCTCCAAGATAGAGGCAGTTTCAAATTGGGAACGACCAACCACACCAACAGAGGTGAGAAGTTTCATAGGATTAGCAGGGTATTATAGAAGATTCGTTAAGGATTTTGCGAAGATCGCAGCCCCGTTAACCCGACTTAACCGTAAAACTGAGAAGTTTGAATGGACGGAAAAATGCGAGAGTAGTTTCCAAGAGCTAAAGAAGAAGTTGGTGACTGCCCCTGTATTGGCATTGCCAGATGGAAAAGGAGATTTCGTGATTTACAGTGATGCGTCGCATAAGGGATTAGGGTGCGTGCTGATGCAGCACGGTAAGGTAATCGCATATGCGTCAAGACAATTGAAGGAGTATGAGGTTCGATATCCTACTCATGATCTAGAACTAGCGGCAGTAGTTTTCGCTTTAAAAATTTGGAGGCACTACTTGTATGGAGAGAAGTGCGAGATTTACACTGACCATAAGAGCCTCAAGTATATTTTCACCCAAAAGGAGCTTAACATGCGTCAGAGAAGGTGGTTAGAGTTGATTAAGGATTATGACTGTGAAATTCTTTATCACCCAGGGAAAGCCAATGTGGTGGCTGATGCCCTTAGTAGGAAAGAGAGACTCAAGACGATAATGTCGTCGGAAGAGCTGATTAGAGAATTCAAAAAGATGGAAATAGAAGTGAAGGTGACCGGAGACGGTACCGAAAAGCTGTTTGAGATTTCACTACAGCCAGAGTTGTTAGAAAAGATAAGAAGGTGTCAAGAAAGAGTGATGCGTGAAGACAGACAGTCAATGACTGGAGAAGAGATCCACAGTATTGAGGATGATAAAGGAATAATGAGGCACACTTACCGAATTTGGGTTCCGAATGATCGAGAACTAAAGGACGAGATTTTGCACGAGAGTCACAATTCAAGGTATTCAATTCACCCAGGAAGCACCAAGATGTATGGAGACTTGAAACAATACTACTGGTGGCCTAACATGAAAAAGGACGTAACAGAGTGGGTAAGCAGATGCTTGACCTGCCAACGAGTAAAGGCGGAACACCAGAGACCCAGTGGGCTTTTGCGACCCCTAGAAATTCCTGAATGGAAATGGGAACACCTAGCCATGGACTTCGTAGTAGGTTTACCAAGGACCAAGGCCAATCATGACACCATATGGGTAATCATAGATAGATTGACAAAGTCAGCCCACTTTCTTCCGATCAAAGAAAGGTACACTGTCGACAGACTGGTGGATATTTACTTGAAAGAGATAGTGGTGCGACATGGAGTCCCAGTCGCCATAGTATCTGACCGAGATCCCAGATTTAACTCCAGATTTTAGAGGAGCTTCCAGGAGTGTGTAGGAACCCGACTGAACATGAGTACTGCCTATCACCCCCAAACAGACGGACAAAGTGAAAGGACCATCCAAACACTAGAGGATATGTTGAGGGTCTGTGCTATAGACTTTAAAGGAAGTTGGGATGACCACCTACCACTGATTGAGTTTTCCTACAACAATAGTTTTCATTCAAGCATAGGAATGCCGCCTTATGAGGCCCTTTATGGAAGAAGATGTCGATCTCCCTTGTATTGGGATGAAGTTGGAGAGCGGAAGATGCTTGGGCCCGAAGTGGTCCAACGGACTAAGGACATAGTAGAACTAATCAAAGGATGGCTGGTAGCAGCCCAAGATAGACAAAAGAAGTATGCCGATTTGGCCCGGAAGGACAAGGAATATGAGGTGGGAGACCTAGTGTTCTTAAAGGTATCTCCTTGGAAGGGTTTGATGAGGTTCAGAAAGAAAGGAAAGTTGAGTCTTAGATACATTGGACCATTTGAGATCTTAAGACGTATTGGAAACTTAGCATACGAGCTAGCATTACCCCCAAACCTGCAACAAGTGCACAATGTGTTTCATGTTTCCATGCTGAGGAAGTACAACCCGGATGCTAAGCACGTAGTGGAATACGAACAAGTAGACATGCAGCCAGACCTAACCTATGTGGAGCAACCAGTGGAAATCATAGATCAAAAGGAACAAGTGCTCCGAAACAAGGTCATCAAGCTAGTCAGAGTTTTGTGGCAGAACCATAATGTGGAAGAATCAACTTGGGAACTAGAAAGTGCTATGCTAGAAAAGTACCCCCATTTGTTTTCCAACTGATTCCGGGACGGAATCCTTTTAAGGAGGGGAGACTGTAAGACCCCAGATTTTGGGTAGAATTAAAACTTTTGTTATATGTTGATGTAAATATGGATAGTGGCAATGACTTTGAGAATTAAGTTATGAAATGAATATGAATTTCGGTTTTCAAACATTTTTGAGAATAGTAAGAATGGACTGAACATATAGATAAGAATAATCTCTCTGGAGAATAAGAATACAATATTCCAAGGAAGAAAAGTATTTTTATGTCATCCAAATCGATATCTGGTATGCATCCGACAACTCCGTAAACAAGATAGCGTATGCCCGAGAAAGCTCTAGAACATTGTCTAAGTACAAGAAATAAAGAGGAAATAAAACAGGAATATTGGAACGGATAATGATCCAAATGATTATGGATGAATAGTGACTTTTGTTAAAAACTACTTATGAATAGTAACCTTTTTCATTCAAAAAGTTTTCAGACCACACCATATGCGGAACGATATAGTAAACTTTCAAAGTCGTATTAGTGATCTACGATGTAAATAAAGGAATGCAAAAGCTGTCAGAATCGGAAAAATAGCATTTCCGTTTTCTCCGAAATTTCACCATTAACGGACGGATTAATCATTATTAGGGAATATTGAAGGGTTTAGATTATTAATTCTATGGATATGGATTAATAAAAGAATTAGAGATATCAAGAACGTACAGGAGTAAAAGAGAAGCTAGTCGGTGAAAGAAGGAAACTCAAGAGTGACAAAGTGAAAGTCAACTAAAAGATGAGGGACTAGAATGCAACATGGCTAAAGTAAAAGCAATCAAGGATAATCCAACAAGTGGATGGCCAAGATGAACCCAACACAAAAGTATAAATCTAATCCAAGGGCTAGCATTTAGTCTTGCAAAAAGTGGAGATAAATACATATTAATACAAGTAATTAAATCAAAAGAAAAGCAAAACAACATCACCCACCATTGAAGAACCTTCGGCCAAGAAGAAGAAGAAGGGAGAAGTGGAGATTTCTTCCACCAACAATTTCAACCTAGAGCTTAAATCAAAGCTAGTGAGTAGTACAAGGTAAGCCATGAATCTTATAGCCTTTCTTTAAGTGTTTCATGTTCAAATAAATGGTTGAAGATGATGAATGAATAGTAACCAAGTTTTTGTTTGGTTTTGATTTGGAATCTATGGCTTCTAAAGGTTATATCAAGCAAGGATCTAAGTTTATATAGGTGTATTGGAAGTGAACAAGCTTGGAGGAGGTATAAACCTTGAACCCTTGAAAGTATTAAGTGATTTTTTTAGCTTTAATGGTGTAAAAGCATGTTTATGATCTTAGTAGCTATGATTGGGCTTTGTTATGAGTTGTATTGAGTTTTAAGAACGTAAAGGCATTGCTTGGCCTCAGTTCTTGGTTATATAAGATGTATATGTTGTGTGGAGAGATTGGTGATGTAACACCCCCAGATCCGGGGTCGGGAATCTAGGTTGTCACGCCATCATCCAATCATATAATACCTGCATTACCTCAATGATCCCACAAAACAACACCAAAGACCCCAATCTCTTACACACACAAGTTATAGCCTTAGAAACGTTACACAGTAACATTAGTTATTACAAACCAAATGTACTAACCGGGATCTCACACTATTAATCACAACTTCTACATGAAGTTACATTAATAGCTAACATAGCTGAACCTATCCAACCTACTTCTGTAGTATCCATCTTGAATCGAACTATCTCAAGGGTGAATCTTCCACTTCCTTTCCCTCATGATACGGGCAAACTGACCAAGTTCTCCTTGCACTGAAATATAATTTTTAAAAGCAAGAATGAGCGAAAGAATGCTCAGCAAGTTAAGTAGTTACTAATATAAAGTTTCTCCAAAAATATAATAGTGGTACAAAGATCTTTCCAATATAAAGTATTCATACTTAATATGAAGTTTAAAATACCACCATATGAACGACTCTAGTTCATAATTTTTGAAAGACACTATCCGTGGCTTAGCACGGTCTTTAGAAATCACAAGCACGCAGTTCTAGATACTGCAGGATGAACAACACTAGTTCACAAGTTTTAAAATATCATTTGTCTTTCGTCAAACATTTCATACAGTTCAAGATACTGTACCAGAGAATATACTTTTCAACCACTGTCAACATTATCGGTAACTCAGCACCTAGGCTTTCGTTACAATGTTGCAGTACAATTCCAATTGGAAGATGGGACTATCTGGAGCACACCACGATACACGATGATCAGTCGTTGTATCGTACTCACACTTTTCTACTAGTAGATGGATGATATCCTAACACGATTATCACCCCAGCCGCATACGGGCTGTGTATCTGCTGGACTGTCCCACAGCCTCCTACGCGAGATACATGCTGGACTGCCCCGCAGCCTCTTACGCTATATAATTTGATGGACTGTCCCACAGCCTCTTACACGTTTCCTCCTAGTCCCGGATGAATATTCAATAAAACCGGAATCGAGGTTTAGTCCTGATTCCCCAAGTATAAGATACTTGTCAAAACTGTTCATTTTTACTGATCACCTTACTCCCTGATTGTTTGGGGAAGTAAGTCACAAGGGAAGTTGACTTGAGTCAACCAGAGTAATCACTGAGAAGGATTCGCTTCGCAAAATTTCGAATTGGGAGTAGTCGGAGTTTTCTGAGATACTTTGATTTGAAATTCGTTAGGATAGGGCAGTGATCCCAAAACATAAACTCTTTCGAGGAATTGGAAGAGTAAAATCATTGGTCGCTCCTTAAACTGGATTCCCAATTTTTGATGAGTTGGGAAATATTTAATCGTATTTAAAAGTCTTAATAAACTCAATAAAATATTTGGGAACCCCTACTATTTTTAAATGATTTTTCTGAAGGCCAGAAAATATTTTAAATAATTAATGAAGGCCTTAAATAAATTTTAAATAGGGTTTTATGATTTTTAAATCATTTTAGAATATTAAATAAATATTCGAATAATATTTATTAATTAATAAACAATTAAAGATATTTAATAAATATTGAAATAATATTTATTAAATAATAAACAATTACTTAAACTCTTTTTAAATGAATATTCGAAATAATATTCACTTAATTAAATAAATATTCAAATAATATCTCAAAAATTATTTAAATATTTATTAAACTTAAAAATATCCAATTTATATTTATTGGAATATTTTAAATAAATATAACAGAAATATTCTGTCTCCGGCAAATCTCCGGGTTTTTATGACAGCGTTCGTAAAATATCTCCGACTCCCGAATTACGTTTAAAATACGAATATACATTCTCCCCGAGAGTCCTTATACATACACACTTATATAGGGTGTCACAAAATTTAACATCGTAAAACATCATAAGCATCAGGTATTATGATTAAAACAGTTCGTATAATTCAACAGTAATTATATCACAACCACAACAGTTTACAAATCATGCTGAATACTAAAACTTTGGGTTTCGAAAACTTGCATGCGTCTATCATATGCATATATTACGTCTCAACATTTTAGTACCATTACATCTATATACGATGTAAGGTTTGAAAACATGCATAATATCATATCATATGCATCATTAGTATAAGTACTGGAAAACATAGCATGGAATAAGAAAACTTGCACGATACTTGGAACAAAAGAGTGTATACATATGTATTTTTGAATAAACAAGTATTAAACATTTGAAAATATACCTACTCTTAACAATAGAGTAAGGGTTAATAAACTTGCCTGATGTCCGAGCTCTAACTGGGTGTGGGTGTTTCTCTTCTAGTCCTGGAACCTTTACCAAGACAATACATAATCTTAATTAGTCACTTGATTTACAGTTCACTTATTCTAAGTAAACTTTACTTCACCCGACTTTCACTCTCTCGGGTTCACTTAACTTACGATCTTCTTTATCGTTTTAATAATCCTTTCTAGTCTCGTTCTTTACACCAATACGTTCTCTTGTTAATTCTTAACAACTTTCGAGTTTTAGCCGACTCGATATTATCCTTTTTACTTAGCCAAAACGAATGGTCAAGGTAGTACCTCTAGCGTTGACTTTTCATAGAATTGTTATTCCGCTACTTACACTCTAACACTTTTAATAAATCGAAAAATTGATAATTAATTACGAAACCACTTCAAGGAGCTTCTTGAGTGTTTGTAATATTTATCAAAAATATCTCGATTTGGGAAACGTGAGTTTAAATAGGTGAAACGTATTTTACAAGTCGAGTCAACTACGGACTTTTACTATTCGCACGAGTTTCACTAACATGGTCATAACTCATCAACCGTTAACCCTATTGACACACCGTTTTCGCGTGCACGACCTAGAGAGGGTCTAGAATGTACTCCATCCAAAGTTGGGTTCTGGACAGGGGACCAATATTTCCGAAATTGCAAAACAGGGCAGAAGCTATGCAGTGCATAGCGTCACCGCGCAACGCTTGTTCAAACATTTTTGTAAAATCGAAAAATTCATATTTTTACTTAATTCTTTTTGGGTCATTTTTGCTTACTGTCAAAACCTTCTGTCACCAAAGTTTCCGAATTTTATCAATCTTTTAAGGGGTCCGAATTCAATTCACCATCCAGTGTTTTGTAGCAGCTTTTGTTCTTGAATCACTTACACTAAAATCACCATAACTTTTAAACCATAAATCCTCTCAATATGAACTTTATATGTATACAAACTACAAACCAAGATCTTGACAAGTATGGTCAGTGGTTTCCGAGGTTACAGATATTTTTGTCCTGAATTCTTGTTACAAGACAGTACTAATCTCAAGAGTCACAAACTTGCTCATACAAAACTTAACTTTCATCCCTAGCCAAGATACTCCATTCAACAATTTTTAAATCACCAACACCTCATCTTACACTCTAGGTCAGTTTATAAACATCAAGAATCCATCAAGAATATGCATCCAAAATCAAGTCACAACCATAAATCATCAAGATTTCATCATCCAAGCACCAAACTTCCAAGAACATCTCATACTTAAACATAACTTAAACTCAAGCTTAAAACTCAAAATAAATCAAAAGGGTGGAGGAGTGTTATACCTTTCTTGAAGTCTTAACATACTAACAAGAGCTTGTAAGCCTTAAGGGAGCCTTGATCTATGCTTAACATCCTCAAACTCACAAAAGAAATCAAGAACAAAAGTTAGTATTCCCGGATTTACTAGTCTGCCTCAACTTTGACCCAATTTTTGAACATGTTACACTACTTTGATTGCTCTGAAATTTTGAACGTACCTTAGGTATGGATTGAAGAAGCTTTGGTCCAAATTTGGCGATTTTAGGATGAGTAGATATTTAGTTATGAATTTTTCTTTCCTATCTGGTCCTGCTGAGCCGAAAATTGAAGAAAAGAGAGAGAGAGCTTTTGTAGCTTTTTCTTGGTTTTGTGTTTGTGTGATAATACATTATATGTGTCTATATATTCTATAAATCATCAGCCATATATTAGAAGTCCAAGAGGAGTACAATAATTTCCATGATCTCTCCTTAAAACAAGGAGTCTTTGCCCCCTTACTATTCATTTAGTTTGATTTGAACTAGCTAGTTTGCATGGCATCTTTGCATGGTATCTTGCATGTATATTACTTAGCTTACTAATGAACCAATGCTTGTCACTTAATCCTTCATGCAAGTTTGGAAATTTTCTTGTAAAATGGTTTCATCGCGTAGAGATTTCTATCGTCATTCTTAAGCACTTGATTTTGATAATCTCTTTAAATTCCATAATTTCCTTGCCGTGGGATTTAATTTAACCTAGGGCTTCCATTATCCTCAATGTCCCACGTTTTTATAAATATTCCGTGGAAGTGAAAATCTTCGCATTCTGACGACTTTTGCATTCTCTTAATTCCTGTGTGCAATAACACTACGTTCTCAAAAATATAAATATTCCATCATTCATATACTGTGATCTCACAAGTTTTCCATAATTCCCAAAATCACTATTCATAATAATTTTTTAAAATATTACCAAAAATCAGGGTTCTTACAGCCTCCCCTCCTTAAAAGGATTCCGTCCCGGAATCTAAAGAAATAACTGAGGTATCTTTCCGAGATCATAATCTCCAGTTCACAGGTTGACCCTCCAACCCTCTGGTTCTCTCACAGCACTCTTACTAGTGCTACATTATGTTCTTCCAACGCGTTCTCTTTCTGGTCTATTATCTCTACCAGTTGTTCAATGTAAGGCAATAACGGTCATGCTACTATACATTCATATCCTATCACATTCCCAACATCCATGTTGAATCTTCGTATCATAGGCACGTAAGGTACATTATGGACACGTTTGAATTCGGAGTTAACATCGTCGTCTTCTTTGCTCATTGAACTCTCGCGGTTCCCGATATCCTTCTCTTCGTGATAAGATCCATAGGTCGGTATCCCTATGTTCGTATGGTAATTACCTTTATATTAAATTCTATCGACGATAAGTAGTCACTGCAACTGCTCCAAGAAATTCGACACACAGACGCGTACTACGACTTTAATTGTCTAGGCGTTCGCTTCCTCGATTCGCTGGCTTGCGGGCCGTAATTAGTGCTCATGCTTGATCTCGTCGTCAACATTGATGAAAACTCTTCCAGCAGATGGCATCCAATCTTGGGTCTCTATATGATATAATTGTTACGACAACTCCACGTGCATCGCTATATCGTTCGTATACACATGAATAACTTTCTAATTGGAGATCTCTCATTGATAAGTTGACTTGGTTAGTCTATCGATTATAAACCCAAATAATCGTCATCGTTCATCTTAATCTTTGGTAATCCTACCACAGACTTCATTATCATGACTCATATTCTCATTTAGGAATCTCTACGGCTGTAGCAGCCTACTAGGTTTCTGCGGTTCCGCTTCCATTTTGCGCATGTCAAACACTTATTTAATAACTACCAATATAACTCTTCACACTCAGTCCCCAATAATAATTCCTTAATTTCTATTTGTTGTGGTACCCTCGGGTGAATACGATTTCTATAATATGGGCTCCTTTCAGGATCTCATCTTTAAATTCTTAAAAGTTGGGGATCTGTACTCTATGAGCATATTCTCACATTCCTTTCTCATCTCTCTTATTCTTTTATTCTTCCTTGTCCTTCAATCATTTTCCCCTTCCAATATTCTTCCCTTAACGTAATTTATCATTTCAGCCAATTCTGACTGAATCCTAATTCCCTTTAATTCCCTTTAATTCCTCTAGTTCTTTTCTTGAAATAATTACTTGAAGTTCCATCATTTTTTTTTAATTTTTTTTTATATCAGTCGTTCAAAAACTTGGCACCTTAATCTCTCTTTACTACTCATAGTATCGGCCACCATATTTGCCTTTCCTTGGTGACAATGAATCTCACAATCATGATTCTAGATCAGTTCTAACCATATTCTCTGCCTCGTGTTTAGTTTCCTTCGTTTGAACATACACCTAAGGCTCTCATGGCCTGGGAAAAAAATTTCCACTTTTCTCCATAAATTAAGTCTCTAAATTTTTCATCACGAACTCCTTTCTCGGCTAACTCCAAGTCAGGTGTAGGATCTCATACCTCATACTTCTTAAGTTGCTTTAACGCATCACTATACTTCATAAAGTCAATAGGTATTGCTAAAACAGGACTTACTACTTATGCTTCAATCCTTCCCACTCTATTCATGAAATCCATAAGGGCTTCTAGCGTAATTGTTAATCCAATAACATCACCAAAGCTCGTAATGTCTATATCAGGTGTGAGATGCCATCTTTGGTGCATCATCGAGGTTAATCTTAAGTTGGTGATGCTCTATCCTCAAATAGGTTCAGTCTCATGCTACCATTCTCCTCTTTTAGAAACAAGGGTGGTATACTCAAGGCGACACAATGGGTCTCGTTCCTTGCAATCGGGTAGCTAACTATTTTTATTCAACAGGTGTAGATGGATCCTGGTCTTTAATACTGACGCAATCCCCTACTACCAAGTCAATGGCAAGTCTCATACCTCGATCAGGTGGTAGCTCATGTAGATCATAAATATTACATCCACATATTTATTTAAAACTGGGATATTCCTTATGCTCGGTATCTCTCTATTTATATTGATTCATATGTACAAAACAAGGTTCGCATCTTTGCCGCAACAATCTCTTTGCTTGTATAACCGTAATAACATTCGTAGTTCGCTTCCACCCTTAAAAGGGCAACTCTCCTTTACTGGTAACCCAAATTTTCATTCTTACCCCTTCAATCAATTTGCTCCTCGTCTTTGATAAATCAATTCATTTCCTAGATTTACATCGAATTCTCTCACTTGAAAGGAATCAAATCCAAATATCGCTTATGCCCTTAAACCTCAATTTCACGTTGCGGTCAACATGATTTACCAAAATGATTTTCGTTATTCCTGTTGTTAAGGTTCCCTACGATTTCAATATTTGTGGCCTCCTCAATAGCCTTCAAATTCTCTTTTCTGCATATCCATTATTTTCTCTTCCATTTGCTTGTATTACTATTACGTTCGCTTCACGAACCACTGTAATATAATCAATCATCTCGAACATTTCGTCATTCTGAATTCTCCACATATGGAATAAACCTCGACAGTTTTCGTAACTTCGATTTATAATTTGTCGTACCCCTCTCTTTCTATTTAGCTCTAAAACCTCAACATTATATCTCCTCTAAATGCTAAGTAAAATACTTGCATGGTACTAAGAATATTTTGAGCAACAGAAAGTCCATAAAGGAATTTCATAGGAATTCGGGTGATTTAGCAATTAGCTAAACAGAATTTGATCGCTCAATTCATTTAGGACATAACAACTAGCTAGGACAATTAGCTACACTTTCATCATGCCGAAAGATTTCAACTAGTCGGAACAATTACTAGTTGTTCAAAATGACATATTCCACTAGTCAGTTTGAAGCTGCTAGTGTAAAATCTCAACAACGTAGCCACTGAAGAAGATTTTTGGGCTACTCGGATAACGAGTTGAAAGGAAAAGTAAATGAGTTTAGGCTGAGCACGGTAAACATAATTTTTAAATAGAATGTTCTTGATATCGGAACAATCGATAACCTCTCATCAAATAATTGTCATGAGTGAAACGGTCCACCCAAAAGGGGTCTCCGTACATATACTTTATCAAATTCTTTAATAAAATTGAATTCAGAATACCAATATCAAATTGATATCCTTTCGATGATTTCAACGTCTGTTGTACAAATCTCATCTTGAATAGAAGGAATGAATTCACGAGAATTCTACGAACAATAGATAATCCATGCTTTAGCGAATAGTTGAATATTTATGAACTCGAGTGAGGAGTCCAAGTATAAAAGGAAGAATCAGATATCGAATAATCATCGAAAAATATCCATCAAACAATTGGGGAAGATTAATTGAATATTTCTTGAATGAAAATAATTATTAGAAATAACCATTCTTTGAATAAAAGTGGCATAAAAGCCGAAGGTGGTTATCATCAACTACATCTCGGTCGCCTCTCGAGTACGAATGATGTACCTTGAGACATGAATAAAAGATGTGTTCTCCAATCCGTGAGTCAATACGAAGGTTGATGACAAATAAAAGTGAAAGAACACATAACAATATGAGTATCAAGTTTATTTTAAAATATGACACAATGGAACCTTTTTGAATCAAAAGTAGAGCAAAGTCGAAAGGTTCCAGACTTGCATTCATAGGAATTAAAATATATATTTGGAAGGCTAGACTCATTATGACTTCCTCTTCTGGTCATCCTGGAGCACGAACAAGGTACTCCGATAAGCAATGGTAACTTGAATGCACATACCCAACTTAAAGGTAATAATAGGAGAAGAAGAAACAAAATGAAATAACCCTAACAAGTCAATGGTCATTCTTAAGTTCCAACATCACCGATACAAGGATGATCTCATCTCCCCACTCTCAAAGCGTAGGATACTAGCAACATAATTCCTCTAAATCATATCAAGGTCACTTAATAAAGTGGGGGTTTGTTAGTCCTTGTGTATTGCAGAAGGGGGGGGGGGGGATGAATGCAATACTGATAAAATTCAATCTAAATTTCAACAACTAAAATCAAGATTAAACGTTATCAGCAATATATGCAATCACGAACAGTATCCAATAAGAACAAGATTCACAAAATAAATGTTTTATTTATTTTGCAAAGTGTTGCTACAACCTCAAGAAAGAATTCTCGAGCTGCGGGTTTCTCCAAGACACTTGCTTGTCTTTGATACACTTCTTTTTTGAATGAGTTGATAGTCTAAGTATAAAAACTAATCCTATCACTGTCAATCACGGGTTTGTGAAGCTGCTGTCATTATCAAGTGGCAGCTTCTTACAAAAAGTATACCCATGTGACTTTCCTAAATTGCTATCCTGTCAGATCAACATTATAAAGAAAGCAACCTAGATTCATTCTATTTCCAGCTAAAACAATTCAGCAAATAGAGACTTGACCTTGCTCTTTGAATTGATTCGCTTTGTTTGCAGTGCTTGGAGCTTCTGTCGTAGTCTTGCAGACTTGATGCAGTCTAGGGATACTGCAACACGCCTGTTTCTTGAACATTGAGACTGTCACGGGATTTGACTGAGGAAGATACCTAGAACAAGGATCTTTCTTGAGACAGTTACTTTTGCCGCAGAGCTTGCTGTCAAAGGAATGTGCTTTTGGTGACAGTATGAGTTCCCCGCACAGTGTGCTGTCGAGGTTTCCAAAACTTGCTGTCGAGGGCTAAAGTTGCTGTCGAGTAGTCTTCCGCCAATGTTGCTGTCAGAGTGAATATGCTGTCGTGACTTGCAACATTCTGTCTTCTTGTAATCTTACTGTCGATGCTCATGACAGTAACTTTTATTCATGCTGTCATCTAATATGCATTCTTTGAGGCTTGAACACAGAGAGTGAACTTCTTCCAAATTACACAATTAAACTAACATTGCATACTGATTACAAGAACATACTTTGGCTGTGATAGTATGTTCTACTTAATTAAAAATTAAGTACATTCAAAGTTAAGTTGTTCCTATGCTATCACCCATAAATCCCAACAATCTCCCCCAATTTGTTTTTATGGACAATAACAACAAATTTACAATATATGCTGACAACTTAACTAACAAGATCAGAATAGATTAAGAATTTTCACTTAGCTTGAGATTTCTTCTTCTGTCTTGCAGCATCCTCTCTTTTGAGAGCTTCTGCCAAGCAGCTTCTTAGACCTTCTATAAGAGAGATTTCAGCAGGAGAGACTGCAGCATCCTCTATTTCTTCAAGAATCTTCTTTGTAGTAGGAGAAAGAAAAATACTAGCATCCCTGAGATTCATCCACTGTTCCTGATCAAATGGATAGCTTCTGAAGTGGAGTTCTTCATTAATGAGCTTGAATCTACTTCCAGGATAAGCATTAAGAGACACCCTCCTTTGCTTGTCTAGCTTTGAATCTTCTCCTTTTCTCCTTTCCAATATTCCTTCTATCTCATCAGAACAAATTTGCTCCAAGGGATGAATTGATCCAGCTACCATATACTGTAAATCCTTCAGAATAGTTGTTTTTAGCTTGTGCAAGCTGCAAACATAGATTTCTTCTTTGAGGTGCTTGATTCTCAGGGGATTTTCCAGCATACATGTTTGATAACCTGGTTCTTCACTTTCTGCCTTGTTAGCAGCTTTGCATCTTTCCAGTAGTTCAGCTTCCTTCTTATTAAGTTCTGATTGATAGTGAGAATATTGAGAAGATTTAGGTCCTTGGCTTGGCTTTGGTTGTTTTTCCTGAGTTGGTATGGTTTCCCCTTCTGGATTGGGAAAATCATCAAACTCATAATACCAGTGGTATGGTATAGGGGAGGATGGTAGATCAGTGAGAATATCAGCATCATCAAAATCTGCAAAATTGTAGCCAAATTTCTGATAAAATTCAGCATCCCTATCAGCCTGATATTTCAGAATGTGTTCCATGACAGATTCTGGAACATTGTCATAGCTCTTCAGCAACTCTACCATCCTTTCCAGGTAGAAGAAGTCAATTCTTCTTTTTGCTATGGTCACCATGTTACCACTGAAAGATGAGGCTATTAGATCAAAATCCTTATTAGCCTTCATAGATCTTGATTCTGGCCACCACAGGATGTACTCAATAACCTCTTGATTTGCATTCAGCTTAATCTCAACACTCTTGATATCTTTTGATTGCATTTGTTGTACCTTAAGACTGTTGGGAGGTATTGATTGAATTGGCATCTTTAGATTTCTGCCAAATCCAGTAGCCTTTTCTTTTCCTGAGTACTTGTGCTTCCCTGGAAGTTTTTGTCTAGAAAACCATGCTTTTGCTTTAGCTTTCATTCTTTTGGGCTTGACAGTAACTTTGGCTTCATCCTTGACAGAACCTTCCTTGACAGCACCTTTGTCGACAGTATCTTTCATGACAGCATCTTCTATGACAGTTCCCTTGTCGACAGTATCTTTGGTGACAGCATCTTTTTCTGCATTTATGCAATCAATAGCACACCTAAGAATGCTTGCCTCCAAAGCTTCCAGTATTCTTGACTCCTCTTCATCTGTTGCACCAGCATCTTTCTTTTCTTGACTAGGAGTTTCTTCATTGCCTTCATTCTGAGATTGAATACCAGTATTCCCAGAATTACTTCCACCAGCATTTCCTGCATTTCCAGAAGCTTCACCACCTCCAATCTCATCATCATCATCATCATCTTGAACAGGAGTATCATAGAGGCAGCTTCCACCTTGATCAGCCCTTTTGGCATTGGCTCTAGAGATTAGTTCCTTCACTCTAGTTCCCAGTGCCTTGTCTCTCAACACCAGCATTTTGTAGATCTCTTGAACAACAAGAACTCTTCCTGGATTGGCATTCGAGCTAAGTATTCCATCTAACACTCTCAGAATTGACTCAGTTGGCATCCTGGATGTACTAGTCAGATTCATGAAGTTGCTCCTTCTTTTGCCATCCTTTGCAGTAGATCTGTAGAGAACACTTGGTGGATTTGAGTAGACTTCAGGTAGCTTCTCATTGATTAGGTTCTAGATTTGTATGTCCAGGATTTCATTGAAAGATGTTTGAGTTGCCCTGACCTTTCCCTTCATAGCAACCAACACCTTTGCTGGCAGACTCTGCAATAATTCCATAGTGATGAAATAGGATATGCCAGAAGTAAAGTAGATACTTACAGCCCATCTTTTCTCATCATTCACCATTACACTGACACTGGTGATTTGATCCCTTATCAGTTTTGTAACATTGGTTGGCATGTTGCTTGGAGCAATCATTTGCATCTTCCACTATCCTACAAAACTCAGTGTCATGATTCTGTAATGTGCTCTCCCTGTAATCCACCATTATGATGTTTGCCTCTTCTTGACTAAACTCAGCTCCATTTGTCCAAGAGTGTCCTTTATGGATGGATTCAGGCAGTTTCCCTTTCCCTTTCCCTTGCTTGTTTTCTTCCTCCATTTCCCTCCATCTTCTTTGTAGAGTAGATTCTTGAGATGCTGAAGTTGGTTCCCTAATTGTCACAGGAGGTAGAATGGGATGTCTAGATGCAGGTCTTCTTTGTAGTGCATCTTGAGTTGCCTTGGACATCAACACTCTTTCTCCATCTAATTCACCTTCAACAAGGTCTTCATCATTACTCCTTGGTTGTCCACTGCTTGGATTGACTTGCTCCCCCTTAGTCAATGCCTTTCTCTTGACTTGCTCCCCCTGAGTTCCACCTGATTCCTGAAATGGTGTAGATTCTGATCTTGCTACCTTCTCCCCCTTAGTTGAGTTGGCAGCTACTAGGTCAGTGAGGAATTGTAGGGAAAGCTTGGTAGCAGCAAAACCATCAGCTACAATTTGAGATAGAGAGTCTAGCTTGGAATTGAAGCTAGCACATTGACCTTCCAGTGCTGTGATCCTGTGTCCAAAAGTAGCAGAGGGGCCACCAGTCCTTAACCTTCTGGGAGGGGAAGGAAAAGAAAGGGGCTTGGAGGCTGTGGGGGTTCTCACACTCTCAGGGTGTTTTTGAGTGATCTCATCACCCCTCACAGTTTGACTCTCAAGGCCTAATGCCTGAATAATGTGGGCTCCCTCAATATCTCTCTGGACATGCTCAAGTCCCTCTCCTTTTGCCAGCTCATTTGGCTGCCTCTCATTTTGATGCTCACCTCTCTTTTCTTTTATCTCTCTTTTCTTTTGCACACCCTCACTCAACCTAGATGCATGGGTATGAGCAGTACTAACATGCATGGAAGGAGAAGATTTAGAATGTACCTTTAGGAGTTTGGCAAGAGGTAGGTCATCATCAGAGGCATCCTCAACAAGTACAGCATCAAAAATAGGCTGGGAGGACTTGACAGCATCTTTAGCAGAAATGTTACTGTCAGTTGGAGTCGGGACAGCAGGTTCTGGCATGACAGCAACTTTGAGAGGTGGAGTGACAGTAGGGTCTGAAGTGACAGTATCTTTCTCTCCACCCATGACAGCAGCTGTGGCCAGGACAGTAACATTTGCAGTGTCTTTGACAGCAACAGAGGCTGTGACAGCATCTTCCTGAAGGTTAGATGCTCCTTGGAGTTCAGACAAAGTGTTGGCTGTTTCATTTTCTGACAATATACCACTTTGCCCTAGCTCAGTGTTTGGAGGAGTGGTGTCCATTTCACTTTGAGAAATGGGTTCTTGTGGACCACCAGATGGGGGCTCATCCATGATTGAAGATGGATGATCAAAACCTGAAGGGTTGGGACTGTCCCCTTCTCTAGGTTGTGAAGAAGAAACAAAAGAATGTTCAGGGAAGGAAGAAGATGAAAGTTTAGCAGAGAGTGGGGGCTGATTCACAGAAGAGAAATGTGAATCATCAAAAGGAATAGAGATGTCCTCACTGTGTGTCTCTTCAAGTGGGGGTTCCTCAGGTTGTGAACCATGAGTTTGTGCAGACTCTGTACAGGGTGCCTTGGGAGACAGGCCAATTTCAATAGATGCACCTTGTTGAGAAGGCACATCTAGGGAGGTGTTTGGATCCCTTTCAGTAACCACAGTTTGTTGAGAAACTGCAGCTTGGCTAACAGTGGTTTTGGTCCTCCTAGCTCTCTTCTTCTTAGGCTCAGGGGGAACCACTGGGGGTTCTGTTTGACTACCTTCCTTATTTGCTGCACTAGGTGCAGTGTCTCCCTCTTCACTGACAGAGCTACCACCAACACCAGCTTCTAATGGTCTTTTTCTGGATTCTTGCAAGGCCTCTCTTTGGGCTTTGGAAAGTCTAGAGGGCCTAGGCTGTGTGTATGGTGTGGAATGTGGGTTAACTGAATTTGGGTCTAATTCAGTTTCATTCACAAGAGTAAAAGAACCATAACCAGGAGGTAGTGGATAATCAAGGTTGGACACTTGATCAACCATGTGCTGAGTGAAACAAAGTGGAATATGTGCATTTAGATCCTGTGAAGATAACAGTGTGTGTGTGTTCTTTTTCAAGACAGAGCAAACCTCTAGACGAGGGGCATCATTATTAAATTCACAGAAAGAATTGATACACATCATAAGAAAGCGAGGGTAGATTGATACCTTCTTACCTATGGCAGCCCTGAATTGTGCCATGAGGAGAGCTCCAACATTCACCTTGTATCCATGGACAAGAGAATGTGTCAGTTTCTTGATGTAGGAGGGTATTCCATTCCAGCCAGTAGACTTGGTAGAGAACACCTTGACCATTGCATCAAATATCATGCTCCACTCCTTCCTCAGATATTTCCTGTCCATTTCACCAGACGGGTACCACTTGGTTGTTCCCTCTTCGAGAATAGGGCCTGCATACCCAATCTTCAAGAAGAGCTTCTTGAGAGTGTCATCATTGGCAAGTTCAGCAAATTGTTGTCCTGCTTCAAGTGTAATACCAAGAGCAGTGTTGATGACCTCAGCTGTAAGAGTGTAGTGTTGCCCAGCAATTGTAAATTGAATGGATGGGTTTTCACCCTCAGTGTGAGCAACAGCAGTTCGCCAAAAGGCCTCAATTTTGTCTAAATCGAGAATGGGGGTTGAGGTAATGGCAGAACGAAGATAGGACTTGTTCAAGAAAAACACGAGTCCTTTAAAACCTTCACCAGCATCATTGGGGGAAAAGATACCGGCAAAGTTTGTTTGAGAGAGAGTCTGTTTGGGTGCCATGGAGTTTCGAGAAAAGAGAAAGTAAGAAAGTGGCTTTTTGCTTGAAGAAAAGTATATTGCTTGAAGTGTGATGAGAGTGATATGTCTGAGTAACTGGGGAATAAAAGGGCATCTCAAACGTTTGTGCATAAAAAGTGGAATTGAAGAACGTGTCTTAACCCACTCAGACAACACGTGAGTTACTGCCCGTTATTTACTGACCAACGTGGGATAAATATCCATTTTCAACGGTCCACTATTGTCGACAGTAACCTGTGCGCTAGAAACAATCTGTCAGTAATAAGAGGTGGTGACAGTAGGTTTTGCGCGACAGCAACTATTGCGCAAAAACTTGCTGTCACCGTTAAGCATATGAAGACAGTATCCTTTACAAGTCTTGACAGAAAGTTTTTCCCTGCTGTCAAGAAGGTTGCTGTCAAGAAACACACGACAGTAGTCTTCTTAACGACAGTAACTTTGATTGAGAATTGGTTCTGTCATAAACTTATTAGAATGCTTTATTCATACACTTAACTTAATATTGACAAATTATGAATTTAGCAATTTAATCTTTTGAACACAGGTATTAAGCAATGAACACAGACAAATCATATACTCAAGACCACAGAAATAAGAACTTGTTATTATTAATAAAATCATTAAGATAGAACATTGAATACATTATTTCATGATTTTATTAACTAGTTCTAACATCTCAGCCTTAACTTCCTCTTCAGAGCGACCTTCTTCCTTGAGAAGAGCCTGAAGCTCCTTCTCTTCTTCCTGAGCCTTGGCCTCCTCTTCGGCCTTGGCTGTAAGAGCTTTTTCTTCTTCGATCTCATCCATGGCATCCAACAGTGTCTCGAAGAGTTCATCAATCTCTTCACTGTCGGGTTCACTATCGCACCGTTTAAGCCCTACTTCAATTCCTACTTTGTTTTCCATTACTTACTTTAAAACTGAGAGCAGACTAGTGAAACCTAAGGTTAATTTATAGGCAAAACCGTCCAAGAATTAAAGTCTAATGGTCAACAGTTAGAGTACCCATACAACTACCACAAAAGTAATTAATGGTTGTCCTCCTTTAAACCTATGGAATTAAGCAAAAAGGTGTGAAAGTCCAATGGAACAGACATTTATCTCTCAAACTTATCAATTAACCACATTAATGTCATACAGGGTCTAAAAGTATGAGACTGGCACAAAATACAGATATGAATAGTCAAATCAAGACATGCTGTCACATAATAGACATAGACCAAGTAGACAGTAACTTCTCTTGACAGCAGGTTTGAAGTTGCTGTCATGAGCTTCAAAAAGAATTGAAAATGCAGAAAACTGAGTTAATCAACATACCAGATTCAGCATTCCCAACTCACTTACCAACCTGTTAAAGGTTGCTTCATCCAATGGCTTAGTGAAGATGTCAGCAAGTTGCTTGTCAGTTGGAACATAAATCAGCTTCACAGTACCTTGTTCAACATGCTCTCTAATAAAGTGATGTCTTATATCAATGTGCTTTGTCCTAGAGTGTTGAACTGGATTGTCTGAGATGGCTATAGCACTAGTGTTGTCACAGTAGATAGGAATGTCTCTTAACACTAGACCATAATCCTGAAGTTGATTCTTCATCCAAAGAATTTGTGCACAGCAACTGCCTGCAGCAATGTACTCAGCTTCTGCAGTTGAGGTAGAAACTGAATGCTGCTTCTTGCTAAACCATGAGACCAATCTTCCACCAAGAAATTGACAGCTACCAGTAGTACTCTTTCTGTCAATCTTGCATCCAGCATAGTCTGAGTCTGAGTAACCAATTAGATCAAATCCTGTATTCTTAGGATACCAAAGGCCTAGGTTAGGAGTGCCTTTTAAGTATCTAAAGATCCTCTTGATGGCTACCAAGTGTGACTCCTTTGGATCACTTTGAAACCTTGCACAGAGACATGTAGCAAACATGATGTCAGGTCTGCTAGCAGTTAGGTATAGGAGGGATCCTACCATGCCTCTATAGGTGCTTGAGTCAACTTTCTTTCCTTTAGGGTCAAGATCCAGACTAGTTGCTGTGGACATTGGTGTCTTTGCAGGAGATGAATCTTCCAAGTTGAACTTTTTGAGAAGTTCCTTGATGTATTTAGCTTGGCATATGAAGATTCCATCAGTTTGTTGAAGAATTTGTAACCCTAGAAAGAATGACAATTCTCCCATCATGCTCATCTCATATTTGTTGCTCATGAGATGGGAAAACTTCTCACACAGCTTCTCATTTGTAGAACCAAAAATGATGTCATCCACATAGATTTGTACCAGAATGATGTCCTTGCCATGATGCTTGTAGAAAAGTGTCTTGTCCACAACTCCTCTGGTAAACTGGTTTTCCAGAAGAAAGGTGGAAAGTGTGTCATACCAGGCCCTAGGTGCTTGCTTTAGTCCATACAAAGCCTTGAAGAGTTTGTACACAAAGTTATACATTTCAGCATCCTCAAACCCTGGTGGCTGTTCCACATACACTTCTTCTTCCAGCTCTCCATTTAGAAAGGCACTTTTGACATCCATCTGAAATACTTTGAAGTTGCAGTGTGCAGCATAAGCTAGAAAGATTCTTATAGCTTCAAGTCTTGCAACAGGAGCAAATGTCTCATCATAATCTATTCCTTCCTGTTGACAGTAACCTTTAGCCACTAGCCTTGCCTTATTTCTTGTCACAAATCCATTTTCATCAAGTTTGTTTCTGAAAACCCACTTGGTCTCAATAACTGACTTTCCCTTCGGTCTTGGAACCAATTTCCATACATTGTTTCTTTCAAACTGATTTAGCTCTTCTTGCATGGCTATCACCCAGTCAGAATCCAACAATGCTTCATCAATTGTCTTGGGTTCCATTTGTGACAGGAAGCATGAAAACATGCTGTCAGCTGAGACTTTGTTCCTTGTCCTCACCCCAGAATTAGGATCACCAATGATAAGGTCATTGGTGTGATCCTTGTTCCACTTGGTGATTCTGGGCAAGCTACTTGATTGACCAGGAACATTTGCTTCATTTTGTTGAGTTGAATGCTCATCAATCCCATTGTCTTCACCATGTTCTTCATTGTCTCCAGAGTCACCACTGTCATGAATGTTAGAGGTTATGGTCTGTGACTGAGCTGGAGTTTGGTTGACAGCAGTGGTGTTGACAGCATCTTTGTCAACTTCAACAATTTGAGTGAAGCTAGGTTCTTCATCTACAATCTCCTCAGCTTCCAGGTATCCTTGATTCTCAAATCTGAATGTCTGCATCTTTCCTTCTTCATGCAGTCCTGGAAACTTGGTTTCATCAAATGTGACATTAACACTTTCTTCAATAATTCTGTGTTCCATAACATAAACTCTGTATGCAGTCCTTTCTGTGCTGTAACCCATGAATAGTCCTTCAAAAGCCTTGGTGTCAAATTTTCCTTTCTTCTCATGGTTGTCCTTCATCATAAAGCATTTGCTCCCAAACACATGAAAGTATTTGACAGTAGGTTTCTTTCCAGTTAACAGACAGTAGGGTGTACTTGCATGAGTTTTGTTAATCATGGTTCTGTTTTGAGTATAACATGCTGTGTTGATAGCTTCAGCCCAGAAATATGTTGGCAGTTTGGCATCATGCAACATAGTTCTAGCTGCTTCAATGAGAGTCCTGTTCTTTCTTTCTACAACTCCATTCTGCTGTGGAGTCCTTGCAGCAGAGAATTGTTGTACAATTCCTTCATCTTTACAGAAATTCCCAAGAGTGGCATTTCTGAATTCTGTACCATTGTCACTCCTCAAGATTTGAACTTTTGAATTTGGAGTTCTATCAAGAACTCTGACTTGATCAATAATTACTTGAGCAGCTTCATCTTTGGATTCAAGAAACTTCACCCAAGTGTACCTTGAGTAATCATCCACCATTACTAAGGCATATCTCTTCTTGGCCATAGATGGTACATTGACTGGTCCAAAGAGATCCATGTGTATCAACTTGAGTGCTTCTGTATTGGTGTTCAATTGCTTGGACTTGTGCACAGCTCTCCTTAGCTTGCCCATTTGACAATCTTCACACAGTCCTTCTTGACAGAATTCCTGTTGGGGCAAACCTCTCACTAACTCCTTCTTCATTAAAATATTCATTGTCTTGAAGTTGAGATGTGAGAGCTTCCTGTGCCAAAGCATACTGTCACCAACAGTTGCTTTACTGTAGAAACAGTAAACCTTATCCTTCTTTGTTGAGCTTAGATCAGCAACAAACAAGCTTCCTTTTCTGACCCCTTTTAGAGAGAGGCTTCCATCCTTCTTGTGATAGATGTTGCACACCATCATATCAAAATCAACCTTAAATCCTCTGTCACTGAATTGGCTGACACTGAGTAGGTTGTGCTTCAATCCATCCACAAGAGCAATGTCTTCAATGACAACATTTCCAATTTCCAGACAGCCATATCCCACTGTGTAACCCTTGCTGTTGTCTCCAAAGGTTATGATTGGGCCATCTTTCTCTACATAATGTGATAGCAGGGCTTTATCACCTGTCATGTGTCTTGAGCAACCACTGTCAATAATCCACATGACCTGATTTTTCTTCTTACCCTGCAAAACAGAATGTTTCTAAGTTGCATATGGTACCCAATCTTTGTTGGGTCCTGCAGTTTCAGTGTTTCCTGAGTTTCTTTCAGTCACAACATTACAAGCATTATCAAAGACTTCCTGTTTGACTTCTCTTTTCACCCACTTAGGTTTAGAATTGGACTTGGTCCTTTTCTTAGTGGATGAAGCCTTTTTGCTGTTGCCAGCAGGCTCAGAAGTCTCAACAGTGTTTAGGTATGAGCAATTTTCAGTAGAGAGAACAGGTAAGTTAAAGCATGTACTCATGGCAGTGATCTTGCATGGCATACAATCAATGTTATTACAAACACTCATAGTTCTATGCATAAGGGGGGTTCTGTGTAAGTTACCATTGAGTTCAGTAGCATTGATCTTAATCTCAATTGGTTTCTTACAAACATGTGTTAAATGATGTGTAGATCCACAGTTATTGCATAGTTTTCTAGAGGTACCTACAACATTTGTGTATCCATTTCCTTTATTGACACCTACCTTACCATTCCTGTTTTTAGACTTGGGAGTTACTGGATTGACAGTATGTTCAGAAGTTGCTGTCGAACTTTCCTTGACAGTATCTATTAATCCTATTGTCTTGACAGAAGGTTTGGAAGTTACTGTCTTGGAACCGTTCTTGACAGTATCTTTGGAAGATACTGTCCTGCCGACTGTGACAGCATCTTTTGAACTTGCTGTCTGATTGCTTGGCAAGTTTACTGTCTTGGGGATTGTGACAGTATCCTTTCCATCCTTGAATGTGCTGTCACCACCTTCATCCTCATCAAAAATTTCTTGTTTGATGAGCATGGCTTCTTCATCAAACTCAATTTCAGCAGCTTTGAAAATAGGAGTTTTAACTTTCTTGAGAATGATGGGTTTGACAGCAGCTTTTCCAGGACAATCTTGAATCACAGTTTCCTTTCCAGGTCTTCTACCATAAGAAAAACCTATACCAACAGACTGATTTTCTGTATGCTTATCATTGTAATCCTGAACTATCTTTGATGAGTTTCTATAGGCCTTAATCTTAAATTCATTTTCAGCAATCTCATTCCTCAGGAATTCCTCAACCTCCTTAGCACATTTTAATTCATTTTTAAGTTTATCATTCTCTTGATGTAAGGAGCCTAGAGAACTGGTTTTGAGAACAAGAGAATCATTTTCAGACTGAAGAGTTTCATTTAGCTTACTTAGTCTAGAGATTTCCTCATTAGCAGCAGATAAGCTAGTATAGACATTGAACATTTCAGCACTTAAGTCTTTAATGGTTTTCTTATACTCATCAGTAGACATATCAAGTAAGACAAGTGAAGGTACCTGACTTGAAGATGTTGATGCTACCTCATCAGTGCTAGCCATGAGAGCTAAGTTGACATATTCTTCTTCATCTTCATCATCAGACTCATCCCAACACTTTCCTTCAGCCATATAGGCTCTTCCTTGAAACTTCTTGGAGTATCCACCAGTTCCTTTCTCAAATCTCTGAACCTGTTTGGGTCTTTTGCATTCAGTAGCAAAATGACCAGGTTCTCCACAGTTGTAACATTTGAACTTTGATCTATCCACAAATCCAGTTTTGTATCCTCCTTTGGTTGAACTTCCCACAGCAGCCTTTGATGAGCTTCCTTTGTTGAACTTGGATGCTTGGCCTTGAGGCTTGTATGACCTATCCTTCTTGAACCTAAAGTTCTTGAACTTTTTGGCCATGTAAGCCATCGTAGGGTTGTCCATGCTTTCCAGTTCCTCCATTGTGTAGAAGTCTTCATCTTCCACATCTTTGAGCTGTAGTATCACTTTCTCATCATCTTCAACCACCTCTTCTATCTTCAAGGTCTGTGTTGGTGTTGATTGTGTGATTTGTAGTACTTCACTTGGCTGTGTGATCCTTGGCACATGTGCTACTAGGGCACTTGACATATTAGCCATCTTGTTCCTTGTTCCACTTTGTATGGCTCTCTTTTGAAAGAGTTCGAGTTCATAAGATTTCAGAATACCATAAAGTGTCTCAAAGGTTATATTGTTGAGATCTCTTCCTTCTCGTATGGCTGTTGTCTTGTGTTCAAGGTGATCAGGCAGTGTTAGCAAGAACTTGACATTCAATTCTTTTCTGTCATAGTACTTGCCATGTATCTGTAATTCAGTTAAGAGCTTACTGAACCTCTCAAACATGGAAGTTAAGTCTTCACCAGGCTTGGCCATGAATGCCTCATATTGAGATATTAGTATTTGCCTTTGGTTACCCTTGACCTCTTCACTTCCTTCACAGAGTAAGGCTAACCTGATCCACATCTCCTTGGCTGATGTGCAGCTTATCACACTTCCACACATGGCTTTATCCAGCGTGAGAGAATCGAGCAAGATAAGTTGCAAATGATCATCTAGCACCATTTTCTCCTTTTCAGGTTCCAAAATTTCTGAGGGATCTTTGGGAACCCAATGTGCAGGGATAATCTCACCATTCACTGTTGTGGCTTCAATTTCCTTTCTTGGTATGAAAGGACCATTCTCGAGTATACCTAGGTATAGTGGATTTGCAGCTTTGATGAACAACAAGATTTTTCTTTTCCAAATGCTGTAGTTCGCTTTATCAAAAGCTGGGATCTTGATACTGTTTGATTTCTGCATTTTCTTCGGGATCTCAGATATGTATGTTAATCTGAAAGCTCTGATACCAGTTGTTAGTCCTTGTGTATTGCAGAAGGGGGGGGGGGGATGAATGCAATACTGATAAAATTCAATCTAAATTTCAACAACTAAAATCAAGATTAAACGTTATCAGCAATATATGCAATCACGAACAGTATCCAATAAGAACAAGATTCACAAAATAAATGTTTTATTTATTTTGCAAAGTGTTGCTACAACCTCAAGAAAGAATTCTCGAGCTGCGGGTTTCTCCAAGACACTTGCTTGTCTTTGATACACTTCTTTTTTGAATGAGTTGATAGTCTAAGTATAAAAACTAATCCTATCACTGTCAATCACGGGTTTGTGAAGCTGCTGTCATTATCAAGTGGCAGCTTCTTACAAAAAGTATACCCATGTGACTTTCCTAAATTGCTATCCTGTCAGATCAACATTATAAAGAAAGCAACCTAGATTCATTCTATTTCCAGCTAAAACAATTCAGCAAATAGAGACTTGACCTTGCTCTTTGAATTGATTCGCTTTGTTTGCAGTGCTTGGAGCTTCTGTCGTAGTCTTGCAGACTTGATGCAGTCTAGGGATACTGCAACACGCCTGTTTCTTGAACATTGAGACTGTCACGGGATTTGACTGATGAAGATACCTAGAACAAGGATCTTTCTTGAGACAGTTACTTTTGCCGCAGAGCTTGCTGTCACAGGAATGTGCTTTTGGTGACAGTATGAGTTCCCCGCACAGTGTGCTGTCGAGGTTTCCAAAACTTGCTGTCGAGGGCTAAAGTTGCTGTCGAGTAGTCTTCCGCCAATGTTGCTGTCAGAGTGAATATGCTGTCGTGACTTGCAACATTCTGTCTTCTTGTAATCTTACTGTCGATGCTCATGACAGTAACTTTTATTCATGCTGTCATCTAATATGCATTCTTTGAGGCTTGAACACAGAGAGTGAACTTCTTCCAAATTACACAATTAAACTAACATTGCATACTGATTACAAGAACATACTTTGGCTGTGACAGTATGTTCTACTTAATTAAAAATTAAGTACATTCAAAGTTAAGTTGTTCCTATGCTATCACCCATAAATCCCAACAGGGTTCGTAAACATATCTGTCATTCCCCTATAGTCATTCCAAATTTGTGCCTCAAATGGTCGAGTGAATATGTCAACAAAAGATGGAGGTCTACTAGTTACCAAATACGTAGTCCCTAACAAGAGTTGTATCGAAATAATCCAATCCTATACACGCTGACCTCCTTTCCGGTGGGTTCTGAGATCGCCGTATCGCTCGTTGTAATCGTACGCAATCTTCATCGAAGTCATCTAACGTGCTCTTCTTGTGATAACGTTCGCGTAATACATTCACGCAAAAGCTTCCTCGAGGGCAACGAAATCCCCAATGGTCTAGTAGACACTATCTCTTGTAGAATCGTTGTTCTTGGGGTATTGAAACCTCATAGACAAAATAACGTCTTTAACTAGTCCAGGTAACTAAGTAACCTTAATCGCGAAGGAATTTTAAACACCTTGGTTCTCACATATGTTGTCTTCTTATGACACTTATGAAGGGCTACGAGTAACGAAATTCATGTTAGTCAAATCAATCCATGGTATTGGAAATCTCGCCTCTTCCTCAACTACTCTTGAGGCGCTTCTCCGCGTCATATGTCAATGCCCTTCATAAATCAGGTACACTTCTAGACTCTTTCCTCATCATGCAGATGGTCTCCAAAGATTCTACCGGTCATACTATAAGACCTCAAATAAATATTCCACTCTTATCTTACTTAACGGTACTACATCCGGTAGTCCACCAATGAACTCTATATGAGCTCTCACGTTACTCTCTACTTAGACATAACTCCTAACACTCTCGTCTCTAAGTACTATAACTTATGCTCTGATATCATTTCTGTAACACCCCCAGATCCGGGGTCGGGAATCTAGGTTGTCACGCCATCATCCAATCATATAATACCTGCATTACCTCAATGATCCCACAAAACAACACCAAAGACCCCAATCTCTTACACACACAAGTTATAGCCTTAGAAACGTTACACAGTAATATTAGTTATTACAAACCAAATGTACTAACCGGGATCTCACACTATTAATCACAACTTCTACATGAAGTTACATTAATAGCTAACATAGCTGAACCTATCCAACCTACTTCTGTAGTATCCATCTTGAATCGAACTATCTCAAGGGTGAATCTTCCACTTCCTTTCCCTCATGATACGGGCAAACTGACCAAGTTCTCCTTGCACTGAAATATAATTTTTAAAAGCAAGAATGAGCGAAAGAATGCTCAGCAAGTTAAGTAGTTACTAATATAAAGTTTCTCCAAAAATATAATAGTGGTACAAAGATCTTTCCAATATAAAGTATTCATACTTAATATGAAGTTTAAAATACCACCATATGAACGACTCTAGTTCATAATTTTTCAAAGACACTATCCGTGGCTTAGCACGGTCTTTAGAAATCACAAGCACGCAGTTCTAGATACTGCAGGATGAACAACACTAGTTCACAAGTTTTAAAATATCATTTGTCTTTCGTCAAACATTTCATACAGTTCAAGATACTGTACCAGAGAATATACTTTTCAACCACTGTCAACATTATCGGTAACTCAGCACCTAGGCTTTCGTTACAATGTTGCAGTACAATTCCAATTGGAAGATGGGACTATCTGGAGCACACCACGATACACGATGATCAGTCGTTGTATCGTACTCACACTTTTCTACTAGTAGATGGATGATATCCTAACACGATTATCACCCCAGCCGCATACGGGCTGTGTATCTGCTGGACTGTCCCACAGCCTCCTACGCGAGATACATGCTGGACTGCCCCGCAGCCTCTTACGCTATATAATTTGATGGACTGTCCCACAGCCTCTTACACGTTTCCTCCTAGTCCCGGATGAATATTCAATAAAACCGGAATCGAGGTTTAGTCCTGATTCCCCAAGTATAAGATACTTGTCAAAACTGTTCATTTTTACTGATCACCTTACTCCCTGATTGTTTGGGGAAGTAAGTCACAAGGGAAGTTGACTTGAGTCAACCAGATTAATCACTGAGAAGGATTCGCTTCGCAAAATTTCGAATTGGGAGTAGTCGGAGTTTTCTGAGATACTTTGATTTGAAATTCGTTAGGATAGGGCAGTGATCCCAAAACATAAACTCTTTCGAGGAATTGGAAGAGTAAAATCATTGGTCGCTCCTTAAACTGGATTCCCAATTTTTGATGAGTTGGGAAATATTCAATCGTATTTAAAAGTCTTAATAAACTCAATAAAATATTTGGGAACCCCTACTATTTTTAAATGATTTTTCTGAAGGCCAGAAAATATTTTAAATAATTAATGAAGGCCTTAAATAAATTTTAAATAGGGTTTTATGATTTTTAAATCATTTTAGAATATTAAATAAATATTCGAATAATATTTATTAATTAATAAACAATTAAAGATATTTAATAAATATTGAAATAATATTTATTAAATAATAAACAATTACTTAAACTCTTTTTAAATGAATATTTGAAATAATATTCACTTAATTAAATAAATATTCAAATAATATCTCAAACATTATTTAAATATTTATTAAACTTAAAAATATCCAATTTATATTTATTGGAATATTTTAAATAAATATAACAGAAATATTCTGTCTCCGGCAAATCTCCGGGTTTTTATGACAGCGTTCGTAAAATATCTCCGACTCCCGAATTACGTTTAAAATACGAATATACATTCTCCCCGAGAGTCCTTATACATACACACTTATATAGGGTGTCACAAAATTTAACATCGTAAAACATCATAAGCATCAGGTATTATGATTAAAACAGTTCGTATAATTCAACAGTAATTATATCACAACCACAACAGTTTACAAATCATGCTGAATACTAAAACTTTGGGTTTCGAAAACTTGCATGCGTCTATCATATGCATATATTACGTCTCAACATTTTAGTACCATTACATCTATATACGATGTAAAGTTTGAAAACATGCATAATATCATATCATATGCATCATTAGTATAAGTACTGGAAAACATAGCATGGAATAAGAAAACTTGCACGATACTTGGAACAAAAGAGTGTATACATATGTATTTTTGAATAAACAAGTATTAAACATTTGAAAATATACCTACTCTTAACAATAGAGTAAGGGTTAATAAACTTGCTTGATGTCCGAGCTCTAACTGGGTGTGGGTGTTTCTCTTCTAGTCCTGGAACCTTTACCAAGACAATACATAATCTTAATTAGTCACTTGATTTACAGTTCACTTATTCTAAGTAAACTTTACTTCACCCGACTTTCACTCTCTCGGGTTCACTTAACTTACGATCTTCTTTATCGTTTTAATAATCCTTTCTAGTCTCGTTCTTTACACCAATACGTTCTCTTGTTAATCCTTAACAACTTTCGAGTTTTAGCCGACTCGATATTATCCTTTTTACTTAGCCAAAACGAATGGTCAAGGTAGTACCTCTAGCGTTGACTTTTCATAGAATTGCTATTCCGCTACTTACACTCTAACACTTTTAATAAATCGAAAAATTGATAATTAATTAAGAAACCACTTCAAGGAGCTTCTTGAGTGTTTGTAATATTTATCAAAAATATCTCGATTTGGGAAACGTGAGTTTAAATAGGTGAAACGTATTTTACAAGTCGAGTCAACTACGGACTTTTACTATTCGCACGAGTTTCACTAACATGGTCATAACTCATCAACCGTTAACCCTATTGACACACCGTTTTCGCGTGCACGACCTAGAGAGGGTCTAGAATGTACTCCATCCAAAGTTGGGTTCTGGACAGGGGACCAATATTTCCGAAATTGCAAAACAGGGCAGAAGCTATGCAGTGCATAGCGTCACCGCGCAACGCTTGTTCAAACATTTTTGTAAAATCGAAAAATTCATATTTTTACTTAATTCTTTTTGGGTCATTTTCCTTACTGTCAAAACCTTCTGTCACCAAAGTTTCCGAATTTTATCAAGCTTTTAAGGGGTCCGAATTCAATTCACCATCCAGTGTTTTGTAGCAGCTTTTGTTCTTGAATCACTTACACTAAAATCACCATAACTTTTAAACCATAAATCCTCTCAATATGAACTTTATATGTATACAAACTACAAACCAAGATCTTGACAAGTATGGTCAGTGGTTTCCGAGGTTACAGATATTTTTGTCCTGAATTCTTGTTACAAGACAGTACTAATCTCAAGAGTCACAAACTTGCTCATACAAAACTTAACTTTCATCCCTAGCCAAGATACTCCATTCAACAATTTTTAAATCACCAACACCTCATCTTACACTCTAGGTCAGTTTATAAACATCAAGAATCCATCAAGAATATGCATCCAAAATCAAGTCACAACCATAAATCATCAAGATTTCATCATCCAAGCACCAAACTTCCAAGAACATCTCATACTTAAACATAACTTAAACTCAAGCTTAAAACTCAAAATAAATCAAAAGGGTGGAGGAGTGTTATACCTTTCTTGAAGTCTTAACATACTAACAAGAGCTTGTAAGCCTTAAGGGAGCCTTGATCTATGCTTAACATCCTCAAACTCACAAAAGAAATCAAGAACAAAAGTTAGTATTCCCGGATTTACTAGTCTACCTCAACTTTGACCCAATGTTTGAACATGTTACACTACTTTGATTGCTCTGAAATTTTGAACGTACCTTAGGTATGGATTGAAGAAGCTTTGGTCCAAATTTGGCGATTTTAGGATGAGTAGATATTTAGTTATGAATTTGTCTTTCCTATCTGGTCCTGCTGAGCCGAAAATTGAAGAAAAGAGAGAGAGAGCTTTTGTAGCTTTTTCTTGGTTTTGTGTTTGTGTGATAATACATTATATGTGTCTATATATTCTATAAATCATCAGCCATATATTAGAAGTCCAAGAGGAGTACAATAATTTCCATGATCTCTCCTTAAAACAAGGAGTCTTTGCCCCCTTACTATTCATTTAGTTTGATTTTTGAACTTTTAGTTTGATTTGAACTAGCTAGTTTGCATGGCATCTTTGCATGGCATCTTGCATGGTATCTTGCATGTATATTACTTAGCTTACTAATGAACCAATGCTTGTCACTTAATCCTTCATGCAAGTTTGGAAATTTTCTTGTAAAATGGTTTCGTCGCGTAGAGATTTCTATCGTCATTCTTAAGCACTTGATTTTGATAATCTCTTTAAATTCCATAATTTCCTTGCCATGGGATTTAATTTAACCTAGGGCTTCCATTATCCTCAATGTCCCACATTTTTATAAATATTCCGTGGAAGTGAAAATCTTCGCATTCTGACGACTTTTGCATTCTCTTAATTCCTGTGTGCAATAACACTACGTTCTCAAAAATATAAATATTTCATCATTCATATACTGTGATCTCACAAGTTTTCCATAATTCCCAAAATCACTATTCATAATAATTTTTTAAAATATTACCAAAAATCAGGGTTCTTACAGGTGAGCAAGTTGAATGGGTTGAAATTTGGGATTATCCGATTCATAGCCGTTATAATGCCCGATTTTCCTTAACCATTGTTTTGTCTATGATGTTCGGACATAAGGACTTCTCTCCAGAGTCACCACTGCCTAGTATTGTATGGTTCTTGTTTCAAGGTTCGTTTTGATATAAAGATCATGTGATTCCGAATTACGGTTTAGGAGGAACGAGTGTTTTACTTAAGGACGTTTCGAGAAACCGAACTATACCACTTAGCCAACTTTGAGGCAATGATCAAACCCCTTAAGTGACTAATCAGAATGTGAAACTTTGTGTTAACATGCTAGGTATATTTAGGAGGATCCTCGAAAAGATTTCGTGTTAAAAGGAATTAATCTCTATTTTATAAAAATGTTCGAGTCGAGCGTGCGCAAGAGGATTCTTAAGGGGTTAACTAGGAATCATGTCTTGGTTTAAGTAAAGTACATACTTAGTTTCGTGCAAGTATTCAAGTGATCAACCTTGGATCTTTTGACTATGTATAGATCGCCGGATTGACTCGAGGCACACTACCCCTACCTCACCACCAGGCAAGTTTTCTAAACCTATACTACTGTTGTTGTGATAATAACTGTTTTCAATTATGATATGCGATTGCGATACATATGAATTGCATACTTGTTTTCGAATTGCTATGTATAGCAATACTTGAGGATTATGACTTGAAGTTGGGGCTTATGAGTTAGATATGGGATATCAGCTATGAGCCAGGGTTTTATAATTGCCCTAGGATAAGGGCGTGTGATTTTCTTGAAAGATCATTATTGATTATATTTTGTATTTGATAAGGGATATTAATTATATTCATTTGAGGATTATGGACTTTAAGAATAGTATTTTCAAATATTCATTTAAAGATTATTTATTTAATGAATATTATTTTCAAATATTCATTTATGGATTATTTATTTAATGAATATTATTTTCAAATATTCATTTATGGATTATTTATTTAATGAATATTATTTTCAAATATTCATTTAAGGATTATTTATTTAATGAATATTATTTTCAAATATTCATTTAAGGATTATTTATTTAATGAATATTATTTTCAAATATTCATTTAAGGATTAGTTGTTTAATGAATATTATTTTCAAATATTCATTTGAGGTCTACTTATTTAATAAATATTATTAATTATTTTCAAATCAAAAAGAGGTTCCCAAAACATTGTTTTCCATTTGAATCTGTCTTTTAAGAAGATTTAAATGCTCGCTCAACTATCAAAAATATGGGAAGCCTGATTTAAGTGACTACTAATCTTTTTAAACTCTCAATTCAAAAACTGTCAAGGGACAGATATTTTCTTGGAGCAATTTAATTGCTGCCAGTCTAATGTTGTGTTACCACCTCAATGATCGAGGGGTAAATTCATGGAACAAGTCGATATCCATTAACAAGCATAGCTTGGGAAATATTGGAGAATCTTCCTTTCCAACCTAGATATAACTACTTAGTGGAGTCGTATCAACAAGTATCACACTTGGGGAAAGGAGGACGATCTTTACGTTTCAGAGTCATGGATTTCATCTGAACTAGGAGCAAAGTGTAAGAGGTCGAGTCGCGCCGATCCATCATTTTATTGCCCCAAATGGGCCGGGAGATCCAGAAAGGCGGTAGACAATGTCAGGTTGTCGTGATACTTCCATCTACATGTAGAAAACATATAATTTTGTTGTACAAACCTGCTACTGATCATAGTAAGGTTGGTACGACGGGCGCGGAGAAGGCTCCAATATTGGTTCATCATCCAATTTGGATATTCCTGCAACATGTATTGGGGTGAAGAACCAATCGTGTTGGCAGGGGGTCGAGAAGTGTTTGGAATTGAAGTGACGATAAATTCATGCAACTTCATCTTTATTTTATGAGTTTTGACTCTGATAAAACCTGATTAAGGATATATATGCATAAGTGGATTTTGGGTTACGGAAACATTTTATGGATTTTCCTTGTAACGTCATCATTTATGTTATACTAGTTTCTTATCCGTTTAAGGCATAACATGTGGTTGCAGAGATATTTTGAACTGTTATTTGTTATAAATTATTTTGGTGGGCTTTATTGCTCACCCTTGCTTTATTTATGATATCACAACAACAGCTAGAGCAGATGGCCCGCAACAGTCACACCCTGCGAAAGCGGGTAGCAGTCGTCAGAGATTTACCCGTTGATGTCGTAGCCGCCATAGCTGAGGTAGTAACCACAAGTGTTCTAAGCTTCAACTTTTGTGTATCAGACTTATTTATATTATGATTAATGTAATCAACGGCAAGAACTTGTAAATGCATTCTGTAATCTTTTGGGCTTGTAATAACTTATAACTTGTGGATCCTACGACTAGATACTTATTTCAATTTCATCTCTGGGACTATAACTAGTTGTGTGTATGGTAATGTTATTGTGGGGTCACAACATGTAGTTTAATTGTTTTAATCCAAGTGCAAGTATTATTGATGGGAATTGAGACCGTAACGACCGGATCCCCGACCCCGGATCTGGGGCTGTTACATTTTATGTCACCCACAGCTGTCTCACATTGTCTTCCCCCACAGCTGCACATACAGAAACCTTTATATACATCTATAACATATGCCCACAACCCCAGTATGTCGTTCCCGCCCCCGAGAGCAGAGTCGCCAAAATATTTACTAAGCCACAAAACCCAGTCCCCCCCTTCTCATCGTTATAGCCCCTGTCTATACATACACCCATACGACTATCTATTGGATTATGTTCCGTGGTCGGAAAATGTACAAGAAGTCCGCTTACGCATTCTCAGCATCGTGTATCGTGTGTTATGAGGGGAGAACAGGAGAAAGACACGGCACTTGAGATACTCATAACACATCAACGCCCCTACTACACATGTACATACACAGCAAGTACTCTGAATCCTACCATGCGGACCCGCTTTCACTACATAGCCTAAAAGAAGTCACTGCACTACCCTCACTGTCAGTTCACTCTTTATGTCAGTAAGTATATATATATACACGCAGCACCTCATAACAAACACGGCTACCTCCCCGACATAAACCCCAGTTCAACAAAACAGACACACATACACGTATAAACTTTAACCCTAAACACCTATCAACCAGTTTATACACTTAACTGCCACAAACATATATATATAAGCTTATACATGAGAACTGGCAATAAATGGAACCACCACATAACCAGAACTGGACAGGCTGTTTAAAACTGAATGGTACGTTGATGGAAAGAACGTTCCGTTTGGTTCTGTAAAGCCATTACAACGGGACGATGAACGATACTCGTATACATCACTCTGGAAAGAAATAAGATGACGTGGTAGCTGGTATCAAAAGGAAAAGAAGAGCCCCGGTCACCTGAGGGATGTTATACAGAACCGTAATAAGCTATATAGAGCTGGTATTAGGACGGAGAGAGGTGTTAAACGGAATAAGTTTGATGAAGATAAGAAAGAAAAAGGCCTGGAAATCGGGAATCAGTTTTTGAATCAGATGGTGGAAGAGCTTTTTGTTGATTGTCTTAATCTTTAAAATCAAAACCAAGGCCCAAGGGCGTACACAGTAGGGTAACAATGTTCAAGTTAAGGGTAACCGCAGAAAAACTACAGTACATGAGTTTTTTGTTCAGTTAAGTTCAAGTTTAAACAACATATATACAAGACAATGTTTAGTAAAGAATGTATAGAGATGTGACCTCAAATCGCAGAGTGTTGAAGGAAGCCGTGGCCGCGGCGTAGCTTACTATTATCCGTGGTATCTTTATTTTGCATGCATCTCCAGTTCTCACCAGTTGTTGCCGTCCATGTCTATGGTTGAAGATAGTGAACGGAGACGAAGAAGGAGACATGACTATAACCTTCTTGGGTAATGCATACGATACACGTAAACCCACCGATTTGTTAATACCACGCCAAAAGCCCACCACCTTTTTTCTTTAATTTATAATTCTAAAACCTTACAGTGCATGCAAACAGGTTAGTGACTATATTATTTTATTAAAACAACAGCTTTTTCTATAACCCCTGCGTCCTATATCACCGTTGACACACTTCCTTTCCCAATAAATGGTTAGTACGCCGTTTATTTTTTTTCCAAAATTTAAACAGTATGTAGCACAGTCCTTGTCAACTCCTACAGACTAATATTTTTCTTTTTAAAGTTTTGTGCTCCACAATAATTTTTTAGTACAAAATTTGTAGTACAACAGTCAAACCTTGGGGAAGAAAAATATTCACTTTTCAACTTTTTCAGTTTTATACACCTGCTACTGGCCAACTCCTCCTATAACAAAAATTCAAACGAATGACAACACTCCTGCACGTGCAACTATAACCCGGGTGCAGCCAAATAATTATTTTCCCTTGTCGTATTCTTTCCGACATACATGATAAATTACGGCGCACACGATTTCGGTAATTAAATAAATAAATACTAGCATAATAAATTATGTGCAGCATCATACTTTGTTCTTTAATTTCAAACACTAAAAATTCTTATTTTCTCCCTCCGCAAAAGTTTCCTTGGTAAAAATTTCAGGGTGCACAAAAAATTCTTTCCTCCCCAGACAGTATTTTGCCCTCCTCCAATTACTTATACAAATTTCCATCAAAAATTCCTTGGTCAAAATTTCAGGGGGGCACAAAAAATTTCTTCCTCCCTAGACAGGGTTTTGCCCTCCAACTACTTATACAAAAATTCCTTCATTCCCAGAAAATTTATTTTCCCTTCTCCAAGCATGTAGAAAATTTTCATGTTGAGATCATTGCTAGCGGGCACTACCCACCAGCAATGTTCCGGGGGGCAACACGAGCCAAAATAACAAAAGTAGCACAAACAAAAAACAAACACATTTCATTCATTGAAAAAGGTTACAAGACAAGAAGATCAATGAAAGACAAATCCGTCAAGACCTCAGTACAACATCAAATAAAGGTAAGGACAGTAAACTAAGTGGAAGCATCTTCATCATCGGTCTCCTCACGGTCTACCTCACCTTTCAACTCCTGTAACTTCATCAACACAACTTCACGTTTGGCCATCTCCCAATCCCTCAAGCGGTCAATCTTGTTCATGTAGAAGCGGTGCAACTGGTTTTTCTCACGGACTAGCTCCTCAATAGCGTCACAAGCCCGAACACCAAGTGGCTCATCAATCCAAATGTCATAGTGACATTCCCTAGCTGCACAACACTCAAATCTCCGACCAGCATTGTTCCCAGCCCATACGGTCTTCAGGACCACTGGCATGTCGCAGTAACAAGTAATTCTCCTACCTTCCATGAGGGAGCTTTTCAAGACCTACACAAAGGAGATAAAAGATTTCAAGAAAGCAAGATAATCAAACACCTGGATACAACACATGTATTTATAGGGTCTCACCAGCTAGCCGTTGTAAAAGAGCCGTTGAAGTTATTAATCTCAAGAATCCCAGCAATGGTATGCATTTACTCCTCCAACTCACTAAAGTAAGTCGAAGGAGTGGGGGGCAATGTTAATACCCTCCCGGAAGAAATCTCTTTGCCCGGAAGAAGTCTATTTACCTGCCAGATATGACCATGTCCCGGAAGAATTCAATGGACAACTTGTCACACCCAAAGTGGACTAAGGAAAATAAGTGAATGCAATACTATCTCTTCCGGACCAAAGACAGTTCCTTCCTCCAGCACCTTCCACCTCTTGGGCAAAAGCTGCTCCCTTCTCCAATACTCTTACATCAACTCACACCTGTCACAAGGAAGGGAGCATCCTTCCGGACCAGGGGACAAAGGAAGGTACACTAAACCTTATAAATACTCAAGTAGCCTCACATATGCACAGGTTCTAATTTTTACATTCATTCTCACACTCTCACATTTTGCACAAACACTCTCTAAAACTCAGTCACCGGTAATACACTTTCCGATATTGTTTCTTGTTATTCTCCACCACCAAGTTACTTACTCTCACGCCGGAGGTGCTTGACGGCCACCACCCCCGGTCAAGCATTGTTTTGCAGACTCCCTTCCGACAGCTACACCACATTCCCGACCAAGCATTGCCGGAAGAGGGACAAGTACGGTAGAGTGGAGCAAGGAGCATTATCAAATGGCTAGGATTTTATTAGAGTTCCAACGTCCTTTACAAAAGTTAAAGAACCCGTCTCCTTTACTGACCCAGGTAGCTCGAGATTTCCGTTTGAGAAAGGTTTCTTCTTCCTTAAGAGCATCTGCATATGCTGTACTAAAAGAGCTTTCTATAGCACAATCTGAAGGAGAAGGTCGACAGGGCATGCCCAACTGAAAATTTATAAGATTCAAACACGCAGCTTCAACTTTTTCTTTCAGGTTTCCATTAGATACATTCAATTTCTTTAATTCCCTCTTAACAAGCTTGAGTTTAGAGGAGAGAATGAACCAGGGATCCCCATTAACCTCTAATGACCAAGCACTTTGAACAACATTGATAAATTCAGGATGTTGAATTAGGTGTTGATAAATTTGAAAAGGTTTACCTATTTTCTTCCGCTCAATACCCAGATAAACTGAGGCTGGGGTATGATCTGAAAGCAGCCGATGCAAGAAATTAGCATAAGATAAAGGAAAATTATGCAGCCAGTCACCATTTACTAAGATACGATCAAGCTTCCTCATAATGGGTTCATCAAACGAAGAGTTCCCACCAAGTTGAAAATTCACCAACACTTTTCAAGTCCACCAGGCCATTGGAGATAAGACAGTCCCTAAACTCAGTTATCCCAATGGTCCAAGCACAATTACCACCTGTTCCCTCCAAAGTGTCCAAAAGAACATTGAAGT
The DNA here is from genome assembly GCA_030848705.1 of Heracleum sosnowskyi. Taxonomy (NCBI): domain Eukaryota; kingdom Viridiplantae; phylum Streptophyta; class Magnoliopsida; order Apiales; family Apiaceae; genus Heracleum; species Heracleum sosnowskyi. Next base: position 47,667,450 of record CM061243.1, on the reverse strand, counting down.
CACCACTGCAACACTAAGGTTTACCCGAAAAATTCACTGCTAAACTGCTGATCTCATGCCAAAGAGCCCTTCTTTCAACATAAATATTATGTGCATAGACAAAAAGTAACTACAAAAATTGTTGAGTGTCAAGAACACTCGTTATCGAACTAGTGAAAGACTGAGCAGATTTCGAAATAACATATAAATTCCAGATATTCGGGTCCCAACCAAGCCATATCCTACCATTATGATGATTGTTGGACCAAAGCCCATGAGCCAAGAAGGCTTAGATAATATTTTGCAGTTAGGCCCACTCTGTAATAGGCCCAATTAGAAAGAAGCACAATTGTAAACTCTCCCTATAAATACCCCCTAACCCCCACATTAGAAGGGGTTGGAAAAATAGATAAAGGAGTGAACCTCCTTAATGAATGTAACATTTTGACTCTAATAATACTAATTTCACTTCACTTTTATCCATTGATTTCATTATATCATTCCGTTCGATATTACATTCATCATTTGGCGCTAGAAGGAGCTCTTTTTTTTGTAGTTCCAACCGATATGGAAGAGAATGAGCCGTTTATCTCTAAAATGGGTGACACAAACGAGGTGGTTACAGTACCTCGCCGGGAGGAGACACAACTGCCCCCCGTGTTGCAGCCTCGAGAGTTGTTTCCCCCTATGGATAACCAAAACGAGGGATCCCCTGGACCCCCCGTTGACACACGAATGAGGGTCATGACTCCTACAGGCAAAAAAGTGCTAACAAGCGACGCACGTCTGCATTTGCTTAAGATGCGAAAACAAAGGAAGCAACCGGTGCAGACTCACCGTTTTGAAGAGTTCGCTGGGTCGGACGATGAACTGGCATATTTGGAGGAGCAGAAATGTTTGTTGGAGGCCCGCCTAGAGAAACACAGGGAGATTCGTCGTCTGCAGCGAGAGTTGCAGCAGACGACAATCTCGCGCCGTAACAAGGATCCCCATCGACAATTGGACGAGGATTACGAGGAAAATTATGACCTCGATAAGGATATATCCAGCGAATCTCAATGCTCCCGACCGCTTCCAAAGCGGCGTGTGACGTCGTCAGCAAATGATTCCTCATGGCGAAGTGATTCATGCGAGTCTTTTCACCCAGAGGACATCGCTAAAATGCAGAATGACCTCGTCGAGTGCCAGGATTACAAAAAAAACCACTCAGGGCTACCCGTCTCCACGGAGAGCCCCTTGTCCCGATCGATTGAAATCGCCAAGATTGACAGAAATTTGAAAACTCCAGCTTTAGATTACTTTGATGGGTCGTGCGACCCTATCGGGTTCCTAAATACTTTCGACGGGCGAATGGCTTTCTTTGGCCATTCCGAAGTCGCCAGATGCCAGTTCTTCTCCACGTGCCTAAAGGGCACAGCGCTACGATGGTATAGTAACTTGCCACCACGCTCCATTGATTCCTGGCACACCTTAAAAAGCAAGTTTCAAAGCCGTTTCTCCAGTAACTATAAGGGGGGTAAGAGAACTGCGTCATTGATGACAATACGACAACGACACTCCGAGTCTTTACGAGACTTCCTAGCTCGCTTCCGAGCAGAGGTCGCCGACATTCCAAACTTAATTGAAGAGCTCGCCATCAATTATCTCGCTGCCGGCATTGACAAGCATCAACATGCACTCTTGTTAAAGGAATTCTTCGAGAAGAATCCTCGTACTCTCCAGTCAGCATTTCAAATCATTGAGCATAGAATGACATTACAAGAAGCCGTGGGGAGCATTCAGTCTCCCCGACGATTTTCTCAGAAACGGGACAGAAGTCGAAGTCCACGACGACGATCTCCGCAAAACAATGCAAGGCGTGGATATGAATCCCAATCCCGCTCCCACGATCACCGAACTCCATTGCCAGACAAAACTGAGAGAAGCGACAAAACAGAAAGATCATGGAAGCCACGGGATCGCAGTGAAAAGGAGTTCACCAAGCTCAACGCCGATAAGGCAACTATACTCGCAATTCTTAAAACAGAACCCGATTACCGTCCTCCAAGGCCAATGAAGCCAGGACGGCCCCCAAGCTCCCGATATTGCGAGTACCACGAAGATACCGGCCACACAACAGAATCCTGTTTCCAACTTAGCTCGTTCATTGAAGGCAAGATCCGCCGAGGACAACTTGTCCATTTCATCGATGACAACAGTCACCCCCTCTCGCGAAACCATGACCTCGACAGAGTCATTGATGTCATCGCAGGGGGACACTCCGCTGGGGGCACATCTAATAACTCCAAAAAGTCATACGCCCGTGAGGTGTTTTCCATCAACCCAGAGGCTCCAAAGAAGCCAAGACACAACCCAACGCCGACTATCTCCTTTTCAGATGATGACTACCCGTCAGGGTTAATCGAAGCTCATCAAGATGCCCTGGTTATCACCGCCAAAGTAGGCACGAACACTGTGAAAAAGATCCTAATCGACAACGGTAGTTCAGTCGATATCCTCTACCACCTTGCATATTCACGAATGGACCTTGGAGATCGCAAGCTAGAAAATGTCAATATCCCTTTGTATGGGTTCACAGGGAATGAAGTCAAGGTGGTAGGTACTATCGACCTACCCGTCCTATTTGGAGTGTCTCCATGTCAAACGTGGCAAATGGTTAAATTCCACGTTGTTAATGCGACATCAAGCTACAATGCCATCCTCGGTCGTACCACATTGGCCTCCCTCAAAGCAATCACGTCGATTCCCCACCTCAAAATGAAGTTCCCCACATACTTCGGTGTAGGAGAGGTCGTAGGCGATCAGGTCGCAGCTAGACAGTGCTACTTATCCGCCGTGATCCCACGACAGAAAGCTGGCGACGACTCCTCCATTAATCAGGTGATAGAAATCGACCCAAACGACGCCATTGAGGTTCCCACGACCTTAGCTTGTGTACCCATGGAGGATACGGATGATATAGAGCTCGTGCTGGGAAATTCGGAGAAAAAAGTTAAAATTGGAAAAGAACTCCAGAACCCCCTAAGACAAAAAATTGTTGATCTCGTCCGCGAATTCTTCGACATTTTCGCTTGGGACCCCAGCGATATGCCTGGGATCCCAGAGGTCATAGCTCGCCACTCACTCCACCTCGATCCAAAAATCCGACCTGTAAAACAAAAGAAGCGTGTTTTCTCAGAAGACAAGAAACAGGCAATTGATGCCGAGCTTGATCGCCTGCTCGCCGCCGGATTCATTGAACCAGTACAATTCCCCACTTGGCTCGCCAATGCGGTACTGGTGAAAAAGAGCAACGGTAAATGGCGCATGTGCGTCGACTACTCTGACCTCAACCGGGCATGCCCTAAGGACTTTTACCCACTACCTAATATCGACCAGTTGATCGACGCCACTGCGGGCCACGAGCTCTTGTCATTCATGGACGCATTTTCGGGCTACAATCAGATAAAAATGGACAGCCAAGATTGGGAAATAACCGCTTTTATCACGCATAGAGGCGTTTTCGCATACAAAAACATGCCCTTCGGGCTCATCAACGCGGGAGCGACGTTCCAACAAATGATGGATTCTATATTTTCCTCGCAAATTGGTCGCAATATGCAGGTTTACGTCGACGACATGATCACCAAGTCCCAGAAAGCCTCGGATCACGTCGATGACTTACGGGAAACTTTTCAGATAATCCGCCTCCATAGTATGCGACTCAATCCGGCAAAATGCTCGTTCGGTCTCACCACAGGCAAGTTCCTCGGCTTCCTGATCACACAGCGAGGGATCGAGGCAGATCCCTCTCAAATCAAGGCCATCATGGACATTAAAAGCCCATCCACCTTGAAAGAGGTTCAAATCTTAACAGGCTGCGTTGCCGCTCTGAGACGGTTTATTCCCCAATCATCTAAACGGTGCGCACCCTTCTTTCAGGTAATCAAAGAGACAGCTAAAACGTCAAAGATTGATTGGAATGACAAGTGTCAAGAGGCGTTGGCCGAGCTCAAAAAGTTCTTAACTTCTCCTCCCGTATTGACCCATGCGGTCGGCCACGAGCCTTTGCGAATCTATCTCGCCGCTACTGATGTCAATATCGCCGCTGTCTTGATAAAATTCAAAGAAGGAACGGAGTCACCGGTATATTATGTCAGCCATACACTTCGGGATGCGGAAACGCGGTACCCACAAATCGAAAAGCTGGTTTTTGCTCTCGTCATCGCGAGTAGGAAATTGCGACATTACTTCCAAGGTCGTGAGATTCAGGTCATGACTAATTTTCCCCTAAAGCGAATATTACATAAACGCGACATGACTAGCCGTCTCGCCGCGTGGACGGTCGAGCTAGGCCAATTCTATATCGAGTACAAGCCCCGGACAGCGATGAAAGCCCAGGCACTGTCAGACTTTGTTGTCGAAAGTCAATTCTCTCAGAAAGAAAACCCTTCAAGGGCGGCAAACCCCCTTTCCTCGTGTCCCTGGTCACTTTACGTCGATGGCTCATCCACCGTGGAAACCAGTGGGGCAGGGGTCATCTTGATCAGCCCTGAAGGTTTTCAGGTTCAACAAGTAGTCAAATTCTCGTTCAAAGCAACCAACAATGAGTCAGAATACGAGGCCCTGATAGCAGGTCTTAGGCTAGCGAGTGAATTGGAAGCATAAATCATTGATATCTTCAGCGACTCCCAGCTAGTGGTCAAACAGGTCAAGGGCGAATTCAAAACTCACAATGACAGAATGGCATCCTACTTGGAAAAAACCAAATCCTTATTGGCGAGCTTCATGTCGTGGACAATTACAAACGTCGACCGACTGGAAAATCAGTGGGCCGATGCGTTATCCAAATTGGCCTCATCAAATATCCCGACCAACTCCCACCCCGTTTATGTCGAGGAACTGTCGACTCCAACTATTCATGAACTCCCAATAAGTGAAGTCACGACCTCCCCGGACTGGCGCTCTATATTTTTAGACTACATAGTCGACAACAAGCTCCCAGATGACAAGAAAGAAGCTCGCTCGATCATGTTTAAAGCCCGCAATTATTGCGTCCTGGATTCTAAGCTTTATCGCCGAGCATTAACAGAACCGCTACTTCGTTGTCTAGGGCCCGCCGAGTCTCAGCTCGCTATTCTGGAAACTCACACAGGAATATGCGGAGAGCACATGGGAGGCAAGAACCTAGCCCTCAAAATCATTAGACAAGGCCTATATTGGCCCACAATGAGGAAGGACTGCGAGACTTATGTAAAGAGCTGTGTCCCATGTCAACTCTACAGTACTGTCAGCCACGCCCCTTCACAGACGATGACGCCGATTCTCTGCCCTTGCCCTTTCTTCCAGTGGGGAATCGACATCGTGGGCCCTCTCCCAAAAGTCAAGGGACAACTCCAATACCTGGTCGTCGTTATCGATTACGCCACGAAATGGGTGGAAGCTAAGCCATTAGCGCGCATTCGAGAAAAAGAAAAGATTGAATTTTTTATGGAGTTTATTGTATTTCGATTTGGAATCCCCAGGACGGTAGTTACCGACAATGGTACCCAGTTCGTCGGCGACAAGTTCGAAACCGTGCTGCGAGACCTTAACATCAAGCATTCCAAAGCTTCGGTAGCATACCCTCAAGCCAATGGCCAGGTGGAAGTCACTAATAGGATCGTCCTGCAAGGACTCAAAAAATGACTCCAGGAGCAACCTCGCTCATGGGCGGACGAGCTCCCCAATGTCCTATGGTCTTACCGAACTACTCCAAGAACTTCCACGGGTGACACTCCCTTCAGGCTGGCATACGGCACAGACGTCGTTATCCCTCTGGAAACAAATCTTCAGTCACCTAGAGTTGATCTCTTCGACCCCGTGGCCTCAATGGAAGGACTGCACCTCGACAACGACCTATTGGAAGAGGCCAGAGAAGAAGCCCACTTGGCCACGATACGTCATCAGAAGGCAATAGCCAAGTATTTTGACAAAAAGGTAAAAACCAAAAACTTTCAGGTCAATGATCTCGTCTTGAGGGAGTCGGCCTCATCTCAGCCAACCATCACTGGAAAGTTCAAAGCGCCGTGGGAAGGTCCATATAAAATCTCCAAAGTCATACGCCCAGGAACCTACGAGCTCACCCAACTCAATGGCGAGCCAATAAAGAATGCATGGAACGCAATTCACTTGAAGAAATTCTTCCAGTAAACAAGTGGAAACTTGTACACCTGTCTGCTACTGTTAAGTTACTTCCAATCAAGTCTAGTCACATAAGACTACACATTATGACATACTTCCTTCTGATTATCATCAATTGTGTTTAAGTTATGACTATGGTTTAAATGAAAGCCCAGTTAAATCCCTGCGAACAACTTACCCTTAAAGTTGGTGGTCAATAATTTTCACTCCATGAATTACCCCTATGTAAACCATAATTTAGGTTTCAAGCTCTTAGGAAGTATAAAAACAACTACAGTAAAGTTATTACGAACTCATACACCAATAACGACAATTTCACATATGAATCACTGATAAATGTTCACAAAAGTTAAAACCCAAAAAATATGTTCGTGACTTAGGTTACCAAAATGTTTTCGGAGTAAATAGGATAGTTAAAATAAGAAAAAGTACAAAGTTACGGGGCATTCCCCACCTTCAACTCTGTACATTTCCCGACTCTGTCTCCTGTGCCTTGTGGGCCAAATCAGCACAGAAATCGTCAAAGGTATGCCCGGCCATATCCAATCCTGCAGCAACCGCACGGGCATAACAGTGCCCGTATCCGGCCTCAAGACCATTGGCAATCTCTTCAACACCCTTAGTTACCTCGGCCTTCAGGAGGCTAACCTCGTTCGCAAGGGCGTCCTTGTCGTCACGACAACGATCTAGCTCCAATCCCACTTTGTCACTTTCTCGCTGCCTGTCTTCGCTCAACTTCCTTTCCTTCTCCAGCTCATCAGATAATTTATCAATAGATTGACTGGCCCTGGCAGCCTCCACTTTCAACTTCTCCAGCTCAATGGTGATGTCTCCAACACGCTTCTCGGCCTCCGCAGCCCACCGTTCAGCAGCCACACACTGTTCCTTCAAGGTAGTCATTTCTCGCAGAGACTCCGCTCGCCACTGACCATCTACATCAGCTCGATACTCGCGGACGATATGCGTCATATCGGCCAGGAACTAATACGTCAAATACAAACACATACATTAGGAAAAAGCAGTCATAATGAAAACTTAAAACAAAACCAATAGAGTACGAAATCAAAATTAAAGGATTACCCGTCCGGCACGAGTAAGGCAGCGATCAGCGACGTCTCCACGAGAACGGTCGACATACGAGCTGAAGTCTTGTGGCAGGTCGAAGGCACCAAAGACCTGCGAGCATACAATGAGGTTAACAAAACAATAACAAGAAACAATACTAATGCTCATCACTAAAAGGTTGAGCAAATATACCCGTAACGGCACATGCGACCCCGCGGTCCAACGTTCAGAGGGTTGAACTTCAAAACGAGCTGTCTCCCCGGCAGTTTCAGGTTGAAGAACTGGAGGACGGTTGCCACCTCGAAGCCCTGTAATGGTCAGTGACTTCGCGACCCCAGGTCTTGCCATATCTTGACCTCGTTTGGCAGCGACCCTCTCCGAACCATCATTCATCACGTCCACACGAGGCTTCTTACGTTCACGAGGTATCAACTCGATATCCTCGTCACGACTCAAGCTCACATCCTCCGAAACCCCTACGACCGGCACGGACCCAGAAGCGGTATTCATATTACCACCCGAAACCAATTCCACGTCTCCTCGCGGGACTTGAGAACGCGGTCTCTTGGCAATCAACATCAAAGCTTTGTCCATCTCGTCTTTTAACCCTCCGTCTAAAACTTGTCGCAGGGATCGCCCAGAAACTAAAAAGCAGCAACATAAGCAAGAAAAAGTTAGCGTCAACATTAAACACACAAACCAATGGAATTATAGTAATAGAAAAGCGATCTTACGATTGTGACCCCCCAAAAACGACTCATCCTTCAATTGTGACCAGTTATACGGCGACCATGATCCTAAAAAAGTCTCTAAAAAGGCGGTATCATATTTACTCAGGTTGTTTAAGAGGTCGATGGTGTCCTTAGGAACGACCCGACAGGAGGGCACGAACTCAAGATCTTTCCCATACCAGAACAACCACTTACCATGCCAACCATGGTTTGATGACTTCACATTCACAAGACGGACCCCAGCTCGCTTGTAAAAATAAACTTGACCCTGTGCGTAGTGTATATTATAAATTGAAAAAAACAAATTCAACGAAGGCAGCCGGTCGACCTCAGTACAGCGAGCTATAAAGCCACTTATCTGCGCGATGGCATTGGGGGTCATTTGAGCTATCCCACACCCAACGGCCTCAAACATACACAAGAAAAAAGGATGCAAGGGTAGGCGCAAACCATAATCGAAATGAATTAGCGGAATACCGTGCATCCCGTACTCGGGCATGTTCCATATCCGATCATTGGGGTTGGGGACGTCGCATCGATAACCTCCCACAGATAGATCAACCCAGTTCTTATTCACATCCACTCGCATCGAGGGATTGAAGAAGATACTGGACATATTAAAACTAGTGTTATCACCGAACTCTAGTTGACCGGCGACAAGGGATTCTTCAACCTCCCTCTCGCGATCCGCCACTGTTCCAGGACTCAACGGAGGAGAAGCATGAGCCTCATCACCACCCCCGGAAGAACTAAAACCAGAGCTAATCTCGATACCGGGAAGGTCTAAGTGATCTAAGTTAATAGGGGGGTCAAGAGGTTCTAGACCTGTACTAATCGTGGTTTCTGACGATCGAGAAGGAATAGATATGACTCCAATTTTTAGGAACAATGCAAACCAAGGCAAGTTGTGAAACACAATTATCAGAAAGTAAAAAAAAAAGAGAAGGAAAATACACACCTGAGTAAGAGAAATGGTAAAATAGGAAGAATAGCCCTGCAACTGCCGCAAAAAAGAAAAAGAAAAGACTCCCTTAGTGGCTTGGGAAGTCGAAACGCCACGAATGGGAACCGGGTTCCGTACAATTAATAAAAATATAAAACCAAACAACTTAATACTTTATTTCATTTTTTCTGTCTTTTCTTTTTTCCCACCAAACCCCACTCTCGACTTTCCAGAGGTAATTACCGAATTTTATTTAGTTAAATTTCATAACACATTTTATTTTTTCCTTTTTTATATTTCAGGGCCTAAGCAAATCTAAAGATATGACTTCCAACAAAGGGGGGGGGGGACAAATGTTGGGCCAAAGCCCATGAGCCAAGAAGGCTTAGATAATATTTTGTAGTTAGGTCCACTCTGTAATAGGCCCAATTAGAAAAAAGCCCAATTGTAAACTCTCCCTATAAATACCCCCTAACCCCCACATTAGAAGGGGTTGGAAAAATAGATAAAGGAGTGAACCTCCTTAATGAATGTAACATTTTGACTCTAATAATACTAATTTCACTTCACTTTTATCCATTGATTTCATTATATCATTCCGTTCGATATTACATTCATCAATGATAATCATAGTTCAAAATACCCCTCGAAATAGAATTAGCCAAGCTTGCATTAACTCTAGTTTCTAACAAAGCCAAAAGAGAAACTTTATTACTACTAATAAAATCCTTCACAAAGGATTGCTTATTATTTAGGCCTCTAATGTTGTACATGCAGAAATCAAACATAATTAAACTAGTGTTGAAGAGAAAGGTAGTTTACCCTTGTTTTTCTTAGCAGAACTATCCAATTGGTACTACCTTTCCTCTATTCTACCTTATCAATAACCTTGAGGTTTTTAAAGTGTGGAGGTGGAGTTGAAGAATCCTCGTGAAACTTTTCCACGGGAGGCGAAGCAGAAGGAGAACTCCAAGTTCCTTTACGTTTAACTTTTGTCCATCCTTCATTATTATTAGGCTAAGGCTTTGAATCATCAATGTTAACCTCTTTGTTCAGAACAGCAGCTCCATCTGCAACCACTTGTTTTGTGCCCAAAACTTCACTACCTCCAGGGACCCAAGGGGGGTCTTTACGAACCCAAACACGCTTTGTGGAAGGACAGGCAGAGACAAGACTCTTACAACCAGTACATACCAGAGGTTTTGATAAATAAGAAACATCAACCTGTGTAGTATATTTATTTCCACGAGCATCAATAGCCACAACTTGAATTTTATCCGGCAAGTAAATTTATAGAATGGATAAAGCTTTGTGTCACTACTACATCTATTTCTATCAAGTTAAACGGCTCTGTAGAAGGTTTCTTTCAAGGCAAAGCTGGTCTTCGTTAAGGTGATCCGCTTTTGCCTTATCTTTGTGTTTGGATGCAAAAACTTGTTCCTCTGTTTTTAAATATCAATGGCCAGATAGCAGATAGAGCTAAAGTTTCTCATTTAATTTTCGCGGATGATGTTCTCCTTTTCAGTCGTGGTAGTGAGCTTTCCATCAACAGTTTACTAGGAGTTTAAGTTTTTTCTGCTATTTCTGGTCTGGTTTCCAACCCAGCGACGAGTGAGATATTTTTCTGCAACGTTCCTAGTGGGGTAATTCAGAGAGTCCTTCGGGACACCAAATTTACTTGGGGTAATCTTTCTGTTCGGTACTTGGGGATTCCTTTAATCACCACGAAACTTACCTCTAGTGATTGTCAACCCCTTTTCAACAAAATCTGCGAGCAAATTCATTGTTGGACTTCCAAGTATTTAAGTCAAGGGGGGCGACTTCAACTTATAAAAGCTACTTTGTATGGAATTTTGGGTTTCTGGATGTCTCACCTGTTCTTGCAGAAAGGTTTGCTTCATTCTATTCAATCCATTTTTGCCAACTTTTTGTGGGGTGGTTGTTGGTGCTATTACTTGGTGCTAGCTTAATTAAATTATATTTTGTACATATTGTTTTTTCGGCTGTAATTCTAAAGTTAGTTAGGATTCTATAACAAACTTTCCCTCCAAAGTTTGTTGTATATAAGCTTGTAACAATTTGTTTCCATTTGTAAATTTTCACAATGAATGAATACATAGTTCTTTCATCTCTCTCTCTCTCTCTCTCTCTCTCTCTCTCTCTGTTCTAGTTCTTGTTCACAAAGTTAGTTAGACATTGTTCACATGGTATCAGAGCAAGGTTGCACTTATCCGCATTCCAATTGATTGTTTATCGAAGCATCCTGCTCATCGTCGTCTTCAACGCCTTCATCATCACTTTACTATATTTCCAGGTGTTTTCGTTTCTTGTGTCACTTTGCAACACACTGTTTCTTGAAGATTGTTTGATCTGATCTGGTTCTTTCAATTGCTTGTGTCACTTTGAATCGTTTATTTGGTTTTGATCTGTTTTAGATATCGTCCCTGAGTAATCATCATTTTTTGTGGTTGTTTCTCTTCGAAATAGACATATTCAATCTTTGTTTTCTCTTCGACATTTCATCAAACACTTGTATATCATCATTTTAATGGCTGAAACTTCACAAAATTCAGCTTCACGAACTGATATGACTTCAAATCTATCACAAGATAATCCTCTTCATTTACAGTCATCTGACAGTCCTGGTATGAAACTAGGCAGTGATCCTTTTGATGGAACTGGATTTGGTAATTGGAAAAGGTCAATGACAGTAGATTTATCTGCACGAAACAAACTAGGTTTAATTTGTTGATGGATCTTTGCCTAAACCTATAACTACATCTCCTACATTTAAGAGCTGGTCAAGATACAATGATATGGTAATTTCATGGATTCTTGGTGCATTGTCTAATTCAATTGGTAGAAGTGTGATATATTCTGATTCTGCATATCAAATTTGGATTGAACTTGAAGAACATTATGGTATTTCCAGTGGAACTCAGTTGTTTGGTTTACATAAAGAACTTAATGAATTATCTCAAAGCAACAACAATGTGGCTGATTACTTTACTAAATTAAAGATGCTTTGGGATGACATTGATGCTTTATGCCTTATTCCTACTTGTTCTTGTGGTTGTTCTTGTGGAGCTGCACAAAAATTGTCAAAATTACAGCAAGATCAAAGAGTGATACAATTTTTGATGGGATTGAATGATACCTATGCTGTGACGCCCTCCAAATCCGGGGTACAGATTTGGGGAGTCACTCGACCAACGAAACTCAACATACCTGAATATAACACATGCATAATATAATAATAACATAAAATACCCCTTATCCAAGATCGCATCCAGATTATGGCATGAAACAAGTTTCTAAGTCATCATTGTTATTACAAACCAGTTCAAAGTTATTATTACACAACTTAACAAACAAAGCTAGACATCTAGTCTAACTTCCAAATCAAGACAACTACCCGTCCGATGACAATCACTCGGGGTGGTCCCCTAGCACATGGAGAACTGTCACTCGCACTATGCCTGCTCATCCTCTCGCTTCACTGGAATAGGGTTAGAAAACAACAAGTATGAGCCAAATATGCTCAGCAAGCAATATATCCAAAGCAGTTTCATATGAAAGGAAATCACAATATGGGAATCAATGCACAACATACAATTATATCAATCACATTTGAAGAAGAGGAATATAATTGGATTTTTATTTATCATATTCAAATCAAAGGTTGTGCTGCTGGCCATCCACGCAACAACCCCGGACTTGCTTATAGCAAAGCCCTCTACTGGATCCTTGGCCATCTTGGCCTTAATTAACTTCGACCATAAATTTGGTCCGACCATTATTGGTCCTCATTTTTTAAAAACATTCCAATTCTATCACAGCAGATAAGCAATACATGCTTCAATAATATTCACAACAAAATGAAATGGCATAAACATTGTAAACGAGTTTCAACTGAACAATATTTCACATCAAAATTAAAGGGAAGTGGTACAATGAATTGCAAAAGAGCTTCAACTGATCAAGATCAAATAAGGTCCGTGAAACAAGTTCGGGATGGTTTCAAAGAAGTAACACATCCGTTTCAAGGAATAAACAAGGTTATAATATATACGGATGAATCAAAGGTGAAAATTCTCAATTTCCAACAAGATTGTGAATAATCAACGGAATCAGGAATTTTTCATGGAAACAGTGTTATCGGTTCAAATACAGGATAATAATTGAATCATTGGTGTTGGTTTGATAGCAACATGCATATAATAATTCAAGGTAATATTATTCAAGGATTTGTGAAAGAAATAGACACTTGCCTGGTTCGAAGTAGCCAAACTTTACCGTTGCTACTCTACTTTCTCCTTTCCCTTGCCTCGGGGACTCGATTCTATAATACATAACTCATATTAGTACATCTTATCATTTTATTCTATCCTCAATATCACTCCTAAACATTCTTAAGTCTAAACAGTCTATCGGGCCATTTTCGAGGTTTATCGAACGCCCGACCTATTTTACGATAGACAACTCAGACACTAATCCTTATATAAAACATTTACGGACAATAAAACACATTACTCCACTTTATATAAACCATATAGTGCTTATAAATATTTTTAAAACAATATTCGAGGCTTATTTGAATTTAAATAAGTCCCGGACAATTTTTAAATCAAAAATCGGATTTTTAAACCCAATATAAATATTTAAATGCAAATAAATCAATTAATAAAATTTATTTGACATTTTTCAAACACTCAAACTATTTTTAAATAATTAAATAAGGCTAGAAAATAGTTAAACTTAATTTAAATTAATTAAATCTAATTAATAATTAATTAAAAAGAATTAATTGATTAAAAGAATTAATCAATTAATTAAATAAATTAATTATTAATTAAAAATATTTAAAATAATTAAATTTAATCAATTTTCGAATTTAAAATAATAATTATAATTTTTCAGAATTTTTCTGAATTAAAAATGTATTTTTAAAATAAAAATATGAATTTTAAAAGATTTTAAACTATTTTCGAATTAAATTTAAAAATAAAATTCAAAAACAGTTTTCTGAAAATATTTTAGGGTTTTGAAGATTGAAACCGGGTCAAAATTTTCGGGTAAACGGGTCGCCAAAAACTGAAACGGGTCGCCAAGAACCGCCGAAATTTTCCAGAATCTGGCGACCTTTTCCAGAATCCGGTGAGCCAAAAACGCATCCAAAATTGGGGCTTTTGATACCAAAACGTTCCAAATAACCATACCAACTCATTCCGATAAAAAACAAACCAAAACAAAGCCGGAATCGCAATCCCGATCATTTTCCGGCGACCTTGAACAAATTTTCCGATCTACAAATATTGTACATGAAACTCTACGTTCTTGGTGTTAAATCAAAGCTAAGAACACATACAATGAAAGCCCTCTATCAAAAACAAGGTCAGATCATTCATATGAACGGACTATTCAAAAGAAAAATCGGGCAAAAACCCTAAAAATCGATTTCTCAAAATCGAACATAAACATGAAATTAAAGCATGGATTCCTACTAATTATAACCCTAGGAACATGTTGGAAGCAATCAATTGAAAGAACAATCAACAGAATGAAAATCCCCAAATTTAATAAGAACCCTAATTTTAATTCGAATTTCAAAAATTCATATAAAATCGAAAAATTACCAGATGATGATAAGGTTGGAAGATTCTGAAACTAGAGCTCAAGATCTTTGATTTGAGTACTTGAACTTGTGATTTGGATTTCAATAACACCTTCAAAAATCGATTTGATCTTCAAGAACACGAAGAACACGGTTCGGGGATTTTTATATTTTCGGATAATATTAAATGCAGATTATGAGAGGTATAAGGTACGATTCGTCTTTATATATTTATTGAAAAATAATACCCCAAACGACATTTTTGGATAATTATCTACAAAGACTGATAATTATCCAAATCAATACATATCATTTATATAACTAATGCTCAAGAATATTGGGGCTATAACAAAAGTATCATTGATAAGAACGATATATCAATTGCCCTAAACAATTAGGGTTTGGAATAACTTTTCCCTTTTTGAATAAAATGAATAATATTAACAAGATCCGGTAATTAGGGATATAATGATACGAATAAATCTCCCGGTAATGATTCGGATACGAAATACGAGAGATCAATAATGATGTACAAAACTTTAACGGGGCCCTTGAATTTTCAAAACGGGGCTCAAAATTGAATAAGATTTCAAATGACAAGATTTTTGAAAGAGGCTTCCGACTCACCAAATAACACATAATTACTTAACAATCGTAACTTAATAATATTCAAATATTCCACAAAAAATATTTCTCACTAAATATATCATTTATATTATTAATAAAATTCACGGATATTACATCCTTCCCCCCTTAATAGGATTTTGTCCTCAGAATCAGATCAAGGAAACAACTGGGGATACTTCTCTAACATATCATTCTCTAACTCCCAGGTAGACTCTTCTACCTTAGGATTCCTCCACAGAACTTTAACTAATGCTACAGTCTTATTCCTCAACACTTTTTCCTTACGATCCAATATCTGAATTGGTCATTCTACATAAGATAAATCTGCCTGGACCTCTACTGGTTCATATTCTATTACATGGTTCGAATCTGACTGATACTTCTTAAGCATAGATACATGAAACACATTATGGACGTGCTGCATATGCGGGGGTAACGCCAACTTGTAAGCTACTTTGCCAACTTGCTTCAGAATCTCAAACGGTCCAACGTATCTCGGACTCAATTTCCCTTTCTTACCAAACCTGACTAGCCCTTTCCACGGTGAAACCTTCAGTAACACTTGTTCCCCTACTTCGAATTCCATATCCTTTCTGGCTAAATCAGCATACTTCTTCTGCCGGTTCTGAGCTGTTATCAATCTATTCTGAATCAATTCAATCACTTCCTTTGTCTATTGTACTAATTCTGGTCCTATCATCTTTCGTTCACCAACTTCTTCCCAATACACTGGAGATCGACACTTTCGTCCATATAAAGCTTCGTAAGGCGGCATTCCAATACTTGCATGAAAACTATTGTTGTACGAGAATTCCACTAAGGGTAAGTGATCATCCCAATTACCTTTGAAATCAAGTGCACATGTCCTCAGCATATCTTCAATGGTTTGAATCGTTCTTTCACTCTGACCGTCTGTCTGCGGGTGATAAGCCGTACTCATTCTCAATTCCGTGCCCAAACATTCTTGAAAGCTCCGCCAAAATCTCGAGTTGAATTGAGGGTCTCGATCAGATACTATTGACACAGGAACTCCATGACGTACTACAATCTCTTTCAAATATAGTTGAATCAACTTGTCTAGGGAGAATCTCTCGTTAATCGGAAGAAAATGCGCCGATTTCGTCAATCGATCAATGATAACCCAAATAGCATCATGGTTACTCTTCGTTCTAGGTAGTCCTTCCACAAAATCCATTGCGATGTGTTCCCATTTCCATTCAGGAATCTCCAAAGGCTGCAGTAATCCACTTGGTCGTTGATGTTCCGCCTTGACTCTTTGACATGTAAAACATTTGCTCACCCATTCAGCAATCTCTCTTTTCATATTTGGCCACCAAAAGTTCGTTTTTAAATCTCGATACATCTTCGTGCTTCCAGGATGAATTGAGTACTTCGATTTATGCGCTTCATGCAAAATTTCATTTTTCAGTTCCGCCACATTAGGTACCCATATTCGAGAAGCAAATCTTAAAATCCCTTTATCATCCAGTTGACTACATATCTCTTCACCTGTCAAACTATTCGTATTGTCATTCATAACTTGTTCCTGACATCCTCTTATTTTCTCCAACAACTCGGGTTGAAACGTCATTGCATAAATCATATCTGTCGCGTCCTCCGGAATACGCACTTCTATTTCTAACCTCTCAAATTCCTTATACAGTTCTTTGGTCATTGTCAGCATATTTAACCTCTCCTTTCTGCTCAACGCATCTGCTACTACATTTGCCTTGCCAGGATGGTAATTGATAGAAACGTCATAGTCCTTGATTAGCTCCAACCATCTTCTCTGTCTCATGTTTAGTTCCTTCTGTGTAAAAATGTACTTCAGACTTTTATGATCGGTATAAATTTCACACATCTCTCCGTACAAATAATGTCTCCATATCTTCAAAGCAAATACGATCGCTGCTAATTCCAAATCATGTGTAGGATATTTCTGTTCGTGAGGTCTCAATTGTCTTGACGCATAAGCAATCACTTTGTCATGTTGCATAAGCACGCAACCTAATCCTTTGTAAGACGCATCACTATAGATTACAAAATGTCCTTGGTCGTCTGGTAACATTAACACTGGTGCCGTTGTCAGTCTCTTCTTTAACTCTTGGAAACTCTCTTCACATTTGTCATCCCATATGAATCTCTCACTTTTCCTTGTCAACTTAGTCATTGGTGTGGCTATCTTCGCAAAGTCCTGCACAAATCTCCGGTAATATCCGGCCAATCCCAAGAAACTTCTAACTTCTGTTGGTGTCTTTCCCAATCTTTCACTGCCTCAATCTTTGCTGGATCTACTTTGATACCTTCGCTGCTTACCACGTGTCCTAGAAATTGAACTTCTCTTAACCAGAATTCACACTTGGAAAATTTTGCATATAGTTCTTCTCGTCTTAAAGTCTCCAACACTATTCTCAAATGGTTTGCATGCTCTTCCTCCGTCTTGGAATATATCAAAATATCATCAATGAATACTACCACAAACTTATCCAAATATTTCTTGAAAATTCTGTTCATTAAGTCCATAAAAGCTGCTGGTGCATTCGTCAATCCAAACGCCATCACTAAAAACTCATAATGTCCATACCTTGTTCGAAAAGCCGTATTTGGTATATCGTCTGGTTTAATCTTCAACTGGTGATATCCTGACCGTAGATCAATCTTGGAAAAATGAACCGCTCCTTTCAGCTGATCAAACAGATCATCTATCCTGGGCAATGGATACTTATTCTTGATGGTTAGCTTGTTCAACTCTCGATAATCTATACGAAGTCTCATACTTCCATCCTTTTTCTTAACAAACAGTACTGGGGCTCCCCACGGCGACACACTGGGTCTGATAACTCCCTTGTCTAACAATTCCTGCAGTTACTTGGCCAACTCTTTCATCTCTACTGGTGCCATTCTGTATGGCGATTTAGATACTGGTTCTGCGCCTGACGTTAAATCTATTGCAAACTCAATTTCCCTATCTGGAGGTAATCCTGGTAGCTCTTCTGGAAAAACATCCGGAAACTCATTCACAACTGGAATATCCTCTAATTTAGTAACTTCTTTCTCTTTATCTATTACGTATGCGAGATACGCTTCACATCCTTGTCTCAATAATCTCTTTGTCTGAATAATTGTCAAAAACTTCTTTGTCTGTCTTTCTCCTTGAAATATTATCTCTTTCTTTTCTGGGGTAATTAAAATAACTCTCTTTTTCTTACAATCAATGCGCGCATCATACTCGGTTAACCAATCCATTCCTAAGATCACATCAAATTCTCCCAGCTTGAAGGGTAATAAATCAGCATAAAAACGGTTTCCTAGAATCTCAACTTCACAATGGGGACAATATAAACTAATCGGTATACGATCTTGGTTAGCTATCTCTATGTTCAACACTCCATTTAAAGGTTCCATTAAACAATTTAAATTACGAGCAAACGTCTCAGAAATAAACGACTTAGTTGCTCCTGAATCTATCAGTACTTTAGCATTAACAGAATTGATTAGAAGTGTACCTGCCACCACATCAGTGTCTCTAACTGCTTCCCTCATCGTCATGTTATAAGTTCTGGCTTGCGGCTGAACATTGACAGCTGAAGGTGCCTCTATTGCTCGAATCATGTTGATCACGGGTGCTGGTGCTCTGCAATCCTTAATCACGTGACCTGGTTTCTTGCATCGATAACAATTTAATTTGAAAGATCCAACGATTATGAATTGAGTGATCAAGCGACCAGACTTATAAGAAAGCTTTCATTATTTAGTCTTTAATATAATAACATAGATTTTTACGGGATATACTATAAAAAAATGAATTTTATACAGAATTTTGATCGTCACGGTGTACTACTTTAAAAGAAGAACTATTACAAAAAAATTATATTTTAATTGATAATTTATTTTCTCAAAAGTTCAAAGTTCCCGCATCATTAACATATTACAAAAAAGAGTATATTATATTTTAGCAATAAATATTTTAAAAAAAATATTAAAAAAATTAATGATGTTATCATGGTAGTTTGGTCCTAAATACCGCCAAAACATTCTCAACTGTTAGATCCAATACTTTTAAAAATAGACGATCAAGATTATATCATATAAAAAGAAGTTATTATCTAAAAATGATATAAGTTAAAAGATATTATATTAGGATTGGATTTTCCAAAAAGTTAAAAATAAAAATAGTTGTAATTAAATAAGGAAACCCATTTAATATCAAAATAATAAAAATCGTTTAATCTTAAATAGATAGGTGAAAACCGTTAGATTCAACATTAAAAACCGTATTCGGTTAATAAAGAGTATTCTAATAATATAAACTACATATAAGTAGATTTCCTAAATCGAATAGAATTCTCAATATTAAATTACGTCACTTTATTCTCTTTTTAGTTTTACAATAGTTTTTAATTGAAAAGGAACTATTAAACCACAACTAAATTAAAGATTATTTTGTGAATTCATGTGGACCGTAAAATTCGCCAAATCTAACTTTATTAACTCAATATAAACAAATATTAAATTGAGCGTGTAAAATATAATAAATATCAAATTTTTAACTATAATTTTTTTGGCTAAATCTTTTTTAACAATAATTTAATCATGTAAACTAATAACTTTTAAATATTAAAATATTCATAAATAAATATAATTATAAATATTAAAAAAACAATTGTGTGTTCCATGGATAATTAAAATATAATTATAAACAAAATAATTATAAATAAAATTTAAGTAACCGTGCATAGCACGGGCTATAAGCTAGTATTAATAAAATAAGTATCATCCACTAAATATGATTTGCAAACATTAGTCTACAATTTTTTTAAAAAAAGTTAAGTAAATTAAAATATAAAATTTATAAATTATAAAAAGAATTGTATATCAACAAATCGAACGGTTGAGTGGGGGGGCCTCACGAAACTAATCCTATGTATGCTGCGATTATGTGTCTAGTCGTCTAGAATACAGAAAGGGGGAAGGAAATAAAACAAATCGAGGCGGCTAACCCTAAAATCGATTATCCCAATACGCCGTCCATCCATCTCTCTGGTTTGATTATCTTGTCTGCCCACATATTAATCAGGTTATATTATTTGACTCTCTCTTTTTTGAATTGAGTTACTATAGTGTCTGCTCTGTTTGCGTAGTATTGGAATATGGATAATTCTCCAAAATTATCTGCTGATAGGTCGTTGGGTAAATATAATGGTTCTGCTAATTCAGTACGAGTGAGTTTGATTCCTGCTGATGGGTCGTCGGGTCAATTGTCTGAAAAAGGAGGTAAAATAATTAAGTCCGCTTTACAAATTGGTTCTGTTGCTGATATGTCGTCCGGTGAATTGTCTGAAAAAGGAGGTGAAACAATTAAATCCGCTTTACAAATTGGTTCTGTTGCTGATATGTCGTCCGGTGAATTGTCTGAAAAAGGAGGTGAACCAATTAAATCCGCTTTACAAATTGGTTCTGTTGCTGATATGTCGTCCGGTGAATTGTCTGAAAAAGGAGGTGAAACAATTAAATCCGCTTTACAAATTGGTTCTGTTGCTGATATGTCGTCCGGTGAATTGTCTGAAAAAGGAGGTGAAACAATTAAATCCGCTTTACAAATTGGTTCTGTTGCTGATATGTCGTCCGGTGAATTGTCTGAAAAAGGAGGTGAAACAATTAAATCCGCTTTACAAATTGGTTCTGTTGCTGATATGTCGTCCGGTGAATTGTCTGAAAAAGGAGGTGAACCAATTAAATCCGCTTTACAAATTGGTTCTGTTGCTGATATGTCGTCCGGTGAATTGTCTGAAAAAGGAGGTGAAACAATTAAATCCGCTTTACAAATTGGTTCTGTTGCTGATATGTCGTCCTGTGAATTGTCTGAAAAAGGAGGTGAAACAATTATATCCGCTTTACAAATTGGTTCTGTTGCTGATATGTCGTCCTGTGAATTGTCTGAAAAAGGAGGTGAAACAATTATATCCGCTTTACAAATTGGTTCTGTTGCTGATATGTCATCCGGTGAATTGTCTGAAAAAGGAGGTGAAACAATTAAATCCGCTTTACAAATTGGTTCTGTTGCTGATATGTCGTCCGGTGAATTGTCTGAAAAAGGAGGTGAAACAATTAAATCCGCTTTACAAATTGGTTCTGTTGCTGATATGTCGTCAGGTGCACTGGTTTGATGTAAGATGTGAGCCTGTCATCGACGTTTTACATGCTCGATTTCTTTCAAATACCACCCGCACAAGCCTTCAAGTTTTTGGGTACATCAAAGTTATTGATATTGAAGGCTCTGAGAATTTCCCACTTTTTGACCGAGGACAATTTAAAGATCCGCAACGCCTGCATCCTTCTTCGCCTCTGGGAAATTATTTACAATTGGGGGGTCCTGATGATATCCCCAATTTCATTGATCCCAGGGTTTGTGTCAATATTAAAAATGTTGATACAGGTGATGTTGTTGCCCATGGTGTACAACGTTTACTTAAATCAACCCAGTTCGATTCTACCTCTGATGATGCCTTTGAAAAACTTTATACCATTCAATTTCAAGGTAATGCTGAAGATGATCTTGTTGAGCTGCAATGCGTGGCTTTTACATTTGGGGCATATGCTGAAGTGCAGGTGTTTCTGTATTACGATAATCCTCCTGAAACTTACAAAATAGACGTGGATGATGATGACGATGAGTATGGGGTTGAAGTTTTCGGTCTCATCTATGCTCATTGCGACCCACTGCATTTGCCCAAAGACAAGTATAAAAACCATATATTCACTGTGGTAAAAGAAGAGCATGAATGGGTCAGAATGGCTAGTGAAATTGATTTGTCCAAAAGCCTGGTGGCGGTGCCCGCATATTCAGACCTTAAAATTACACTTGACCTTGAGGGCTTTGAAGATGATGAGTTCAGTGTTCAGGGCACTGTTAGTTTTGGACCGGGCAACTATTATTCTAGATGGAGCGAAGTTCGAGGAAAAAATGGATATTATGCACGGGTACATGTTAGGTACCTGGAACCATCTCTCCTGAACAAACGTTGCTGTAAGGAGGACGTAATTGATGGTTTTTCTGACATGGTATGCTTTCTTGCTTATGTTCCTTCATCGTATTCAGTAGTCTATTGCTCATGTCTTACTTAATTATAGACATGCTAATTTATGCTAATTTGTTTTACAGAATCTATGTGAAAAGTGTTTATATAACTCCTTCCCCATATTTTGCAAACTTCAAATGCATTAAGCTGGAATTGTGTACTGTTGACTACATGAAATGTAATATTGTGTATTACTATCAATGACATATTCTTCTCTCTGTCGATACACCAATGTAATTAAATGTTTTAACTGTACTAATTGTCGGGAAGCAGCCACAAAATCAGCTCTTTCCCCTTAATTCATTTCTAGCATTGGCAGATTGTTTCTGATTCTAAACCGGCCATTCTTTTCATGTTGTTAGTGTAGAGTAATCTTCTGCTCTCAGTAAGCTAGAATTAAGGGATTATGGGTTAAATTACATGGGACGTTAGTGGCTGTTACTGTTATGACCCCGTATGCTAGTGGGTTAAATGGTATTAACTCCTTTATTTTTTAAGATTGTAAGGGTCTATTAGAATTTTGAATAGTGATCGTATATTATCTCATGATTCTATTTCACTGGCACAAGCGTAAAAAACAGGGAGAATCATCTTTGAGTTGAAATGTATTAAATTTGAAAAGGCTTAATTGTTTCAAGGTCTCTGCCAAACCTATATTTCAGTGATAATGATCATGTATCACTTGAGTTTTTAATTGCATGTCTATGAATAAAATAGTGTTATCACTTGTTTGCACTTGCCTTCTATATGTTTTTTTTGTTCTCTTATTTTCCTAAAGTTCATTACTGCCTCCAAAAACACTCCCTTGTAAGAAGAAATGGCCTGAACATGAGCCAAACCTTGATGATTTAGACATGGACTAGCTTTTTGTATTGTTCTGTTTGTGACAATAAAGAATTTTATCTTCCATAAACTTTTCCCTTTCTTTTTTTAAATAATATGTTTGTTTTTTATTTTTTGCTTTCTTTTATGCTTATATGATCAACTTATTTCCCTTTTTTTTGGTCAGCCTCACTCGCCTGGGTCGTATGTATCACGCCTTATAGAGGTGTTCTCACTGTTTATTGCACGCCCAAATGACGAGGAGGTGAATTTGTATGGATCTGTTAGTATTTATGGTGTAGATGGCTGGTGCAACATCTTTAGTCGTAGTGAGGAGGAGGCATACTTCTTGCCTAGCGGTTGCAACTTGTTACCTATGAAAGGGCCTGATCAAGCTGTTAGACCAGGGTCGTCATTTTCCGTG
The DNA here is from genome assembly GCA_030848705.1 of Heracleum sosnowskyi. Lineage (NCBI taxonomy): Eukaryota > Viridiplantae > Streptophyta > Magnoliopsida > Apiales > Apiaceae > Heracleum > Heracleum sosnowskyi. The sequence goes on along the minus strand of CM061243.1, from coordinate 47,644,004 downwards.
GCAGTTGATCTCAGTGACGTTGATGGACATGTTAAGATCAACGGGTTCGCCCTTTCAAGCTATGGAATTGATGAACGTCAAAGGCCTTGGTACGATAGGCGACTTTGTTCAGTGGTTAGGAGTGAGGAGGAGAAGAGCTTTGTTGCTATTCATTATACCGTGTTCTCCTTTGCTCCTCTGGCAATTGTGACAGTCCAACTCGAATGTCAGCATGGATCTTCTGATCATGTCAAGGTTTACGGGGACATTATTGCTTCCTATGACAAGCTTTCTTACTTGACAAACTATGACAAACAGTTCTTTCGAAGAGTACTGTTCACAAGGAAGGAAGCGAACTCCTTAAAATTAGAGGAGAACCTGGTACTTTCAAGAAGTGTGGTAGCTGTGCCCTTGACTTCCTCCTTGCTTGCTGAAGTAAACCTGTCTTTTCAAACTGAAGAAGGTACTCATTCTGTAGTGAAAGTCGTGAAAAAAATTCAGATTGGAGAATCTTATACGACGCCCATCAAAAGTGATATGGTTGAAATTGGTATACATGTCGACTGGAAAGGCCTTCCATATTATTGAGAAGAATTTTATAGCCATAAATTTCACCCTCCATCTGTAATTTATGACTATATTCTGATATCCCTTGTGCTGTGTTGGAACTGAAGTCGTCGGAACTTTAAAAAGGTTGGAACTTTAAAAAGCTGTTGCAATTTATGGCAAAGTACATGACGTTTTGCTTTGTAGAGATGGGAGGATATATTTTTGAGAGTAATTTTTCTTCAATTAATAAAGCTGTTGATCTCTTTTTTTAAGCCATTTGTACTATCAAACAGTACGATGCAGAGTTGTCCAACGGGGAAAAGAAATAAAATCCACACTCAATGACCCAAATGTTATTACATTTGATTTTCTACCTTCTCCTTTCCCTTGCCTCGGAAACTCGATTCTATAATACATAACTCATATTAGAGAGGGCTTTTGCTCGCCCTTCCAAGACACACACAACCAACACACAATCATACATGTACCATGCCGGAATCGAGCCCGGAATTCGGTCAAAGAAACCGACGGCAACAACTCCGGCCGGAAACACGATCTACCAATTTTGTACATGAAACTCAACGTTTAATATATCAAAATGAAGCTTATAACTCATACAATAAAAGCCCTATATCAGAATCAATGTCAGATCAACAACAAGAACGAACGAAGCAAAAGAAAAATTCGGGTCAAAACCCAAAAATTAAACCCATCAAAATTGAACTTAAACATGAAATTAAATCGTGGATTCCTGCTAATTAGAACCCCTAGGAACATGTTAGAAGCAACCAATTGAACGGAGAATCAACAAAATGAAAATCCCCAAATCGGGTATAAACCCTAATTTAATTCGAATATTGAAAAATTCATAATAAATCGAAAAATTACCAGATGATGATGAGGTTGGAAGATTCTGAAACTAGAGATCAATAGCTTTGATTTTAGTACTTGAACTTTGATTTCTGAAATCAATAACACCTTGAACGAATGGTTTGATTTTTCAAGAACACGAAGAACACGTTTCGAGAATTTTTACTTTTTGATTATACGCAATGTAGATTATGAAGGCTATAAGGTACGATTCATCTTTATATATTTTTGGGAAAATAATACCCCAAACAACATTTTTGGATCGATATAGATCCACTGGATCGTTTAAAAACCCTAATTAGGTCAAAAACACGTATTACGAGAAGATAATTATCTGCAAGGACTGATAGTTATCCAAATCATTACGTATCATTATATAACTAATGCTCAAGAATACAGGGGCTATAACAGATGAAATATTGATATAAACGACATATCCGTCACCCTGGACAATTAGGGTTTGGAACAATTTCTCCCTTTTTGAACAAAACGAATTATACTCACAAGATCAAATAGATGGGAATGAAATGGTACGAATAATTCTTCCGATAACGATTCGAATACGGAATAAGAATGGATTATAATGATATACAAAATTTCAACGGGGCCCTTGAATTTTCAAAACGGGCTCAAAATTGAATAAGATTTCAAATGACGAAATATTTGAAAGGGGCTTTCGACTCACCAAATAACACCTAATCACTTAACAAACATAACTTAATAATATTCAAATATCCCACAATAATCATTCTTCACAAAATATAATAGATATTTAGAATAATAAAAAAAAATTCACGGATATTACATCCTTCCCCCCTTAATAGGATTCTGTCCTCAGAATCTAAGCGAGGAAACAACTGGAAATACTCTTCTAATAAGTCACTCCCAAAATCCCAAATACATTCTCCTACCTTAGAATTTCTCCACAACCTCTAACTAATGCTACAGTCTCATTCCTTAATATTCCATACGTGCATCATACTCAGTTAACCAATCCATTCCTAAGTTCACATCAAATTCTCTCAACTTAAAGGGCAACAAATTGACATAACAACGATTTCCTAGAATCTTATCTTTACAACGGGGACAACATAAACTGACCGGTATACGATTTCGGTTAGCTATCTCTATATTTAACACTCCATTTAAAGGTTCCATTTAACAATTCAAATTACGAGCAAGCATCTCAGAAATAAACGACTTAGTAGCTCCTGAGTTTAGTAGAAGTGTACCTGCCACCACATCAGTGTCACCAACTGCTCCTCTCATCGTCATGTGATAAGTTCTGGCTTGCGGCTGATCATTGACAGCTGGAGGTGCCTCTATCGCTTGAATCATGTTGTTCACGGGTACTGGTGCCCTGCAATCCTTCATCATATGACCTGGTTTCTTGCATCGATAACACACAACACCTATCTTGCAATCCCTGGAATAGTGACCCTTCTGGTTGCAATTAAAACATGTAATACTCAATCTGTGGCATACTCCGGGGTGTCTCTTCCCGCATGTCTTACATTCTGGCAGTGGAGGTCTAGAAACTACTTGCTGATCGTTGCTGGATGGAATATTGATTGGTCCTGCATCCCCGGTATCTGTCTTCTTGAAATTTGAACTTCTACCCGGCTGAAATCCTGGTTTCTTGTTTGAATGCCCCTGAAGATCTCCCTGTGGCTGTACCTTATCAGATGTCCCTACCTTTCTCTTCTTATTCTCTTTCTCTCTCATGTATGAATCACTCTCTTCTTCCGCAATCATTGCCTTCTGTACCACGGCTGCATATGTATCTAATTCCAGAACTGCTAACTTACTACGAATCCATGACCTCAGTCCCTGCTGGAACCTCTTGGCCTTCTTCTTCTCCGTATCCACGTATGTCGGAACAAACCTAGACAACTCAGTAAACTTGGTCTCATATTGAGAAACAGTCATACTACCCTGCTTTAGCTCTAAAAACTTCAACTCCATTTGATCTTGCATAAAATCAGGAAAATACTTCTCTAAAAACAATTCTGTAAATCTCTCCCACGTAACTAACCCTTCTGGTTCTAATGCCTTACTAGTTTCCCACCAATAACTTGCCTCAGTTTTCAGAAAATAACTTGCATACTCAGTTTTCTTCTCACCCGGCACCTCTATCAACGTAAAAGCTTTTTCCATTTCCTTTAACCATGCCATTGCCTCAACTGGATCAGCAGATCCCTTAAACTCTGGAGGTTTTGCTGCTTGAAAAGACTTAAACGTAACCACGGGTAATACCTGCTGATGCTGATGATGCTGTTGTTGCTGATACTGCTGCTGCTGATGCTGATATTGCTGGTGCTGCTGCTGCTGATGCTGTTGCTGTTGTAGTAACTGCTGCTGGATCTGTTGTTGTTGTTGCGCTAAAGCAGTAGTTTGTTGAGTAAGGGTGTTCAAAATTTGCATTACAACCGGATCTAAATGACCCGTCGGGGGTGTATTCTGTTGACCTTCTCGGTCAGTGGAACTATTCGCACGTGTGTTACGTCTAGGTGGCATATTGCTGATGAATAAACAATAACTGATTTAATCAAACAATTCATAATTGGAAAAGAATGCGGTTGGTAGAATCAAGGTTTACAAATCGTCAAATAGTACCGAGACGGTTACAAATGTCCAACGGTATATACAAAGACAACTGTTGCGATAAATAGAATGGCAATCATGGTGTTGAAATAAAATGACAGGAAAAATAATGACAGTTCTGCAAAAGTAATGATTATATATAATAAGATTCGATACAAGCGTAGAACGCTTTCAAAAGTAAAAATATGTTATAGCTGAACTATAACTGCCGATCAACAGTACAACAACAAAATACAACAACAATCCAAGGCGATACTATAAGCCCGATGTACTGCTGGTACCCTACTATGCATCTATGTACTCTTCTGACTAGAAATCCATCCATCCACATAACAATCTATCTCATCTACTCCTACTCACGGATCATCATCTCTGGTCTCCCATATCACTGGTCCGGCAATCTCCCCAACCTCTCTCATCACATAGTCCAAAATCTCTCTAATCCCTGCTGTAGTCTCTCCCTCTCTACTAGTAGCTAATCCATGCAATCTCGTCTCTACCAATTTCCTCGTAACCCCAAGTCTCATCCGTATCTCACCTATCTGATCTCTGAATCTGTCTCTATCCCTTCCCACAACTGTCTCAGCTGAACGCATGTCGCGCATCTCTGACATCTGTCTGTAGAAATAATCCCTCTCCTCTCTCATCCTCTGATAACGGTGATGTGGAACTGGTGGCTCAGTGATTTGGAACAAGGGTCCGGAAACTGAAGCCTGAGATCGCGGTGCTGCGGGTATACATCGAAGTGGAACGGGACAAGGTATAGAATCCCTCCTGACCATCATAGGTCCAGTCTGAGGTCGCGTCGGTCGCGTCGGTCGCGACGGTCCTGCTCTCATATCTGGTACATGCCTCTCCTCTATCAGGTGCTCTGACGGATCTGAGTCTGAACTAGAGCTAGGTGGCTGCAATTATAACCGTATTCCGTTACTACGCATAATATCTCAAATCGACTTTCTACGACCACTGGGTGAATTCCTAACTCTCTATGTTATCCTGGACCCTAAATCCTAACTTGTTTCATATGCCATAACCTGTTTCTCTGATATCAACCTGTGACGCCCTCCAAACCCGGGGTACAGATTTGGGAGGTCACTCGACCAACAACTCACAATATACCTGATAAACACATGCATAATATAATAATAACATAAAATACCCCTTAACCAAGACCGCATCCAGATTATGGCATTGAACACAAGCTTCTACAATCTTTTATTATTACAACCAGTTTTATCAGAGTTATTACATCACAACTTAAGTTCAGAGTTAGACATCTAGTCTATCAAAACAAAACAAACAACTACCTTGCCAAGGACAATCACTCGAGGAGCTCTCCTAGCTGCCGGTGAACTATCCGTCACACTGTGCCGACTCATACTCTCGTTTCACTGGAATAGGGTTTGAAAACAACAAGCAAGAATGAGCCAAACATGCTCAGCAAACATCATATATATATATTCAACGCAGTTTCATAATGAACAGAAATCACAAGAATTTGAATCAATGCACAATGCATGATTATATCAACCTCTTCTGAAGAAAACAAATTAGAATTGGAATTTTTATTTATCTCATTCAAATCAAAGGTTGAGCTGCTGGCCAGCCACGCATCAACCTCGGACCCGCTTATAGCAAAGCCCTTCCCCGGATCCTTGGCCATCCTGGCCTTAATTATCAACGACCAAAATTTGGTCCGACCATTACTGGTCTATTTTTCAAAACATTTCCAATTCTATCTCAACACATGCTTCAATAATAATCACAACAAGAATAAAATAATATGACAACATCAAGAGTTCATCTGATAATCAATCACAACGAGGGTGAAATAGTATGATAATAGCAAAGAGTTTCCTATGACAATTAATCACAATGAGAGTGAAATAGTATGATAATAACAAGGAGTTTCATCTGTCAATCAATCACAACGACGGTGAAATAGTATAATGATAACAAAGAGTTTCATCTGTCAATCAATCACAACGAAGGTGAAATAGTATAATGAATTGCAAAAGAGCTTCTACAGATTAAGATCAAATAAGATCCGTGAAACAAGTTCGGGATGGTTTCACAGAAGCAACACATCCGTTTCAAGAAATAACAAGGATATAATGTACACAAGTGAATCGAAGGTGGGGGTTCTCAATATTCGACAAGGTTGTGAAAATCAAAGGAATCGGGAATTTTTCATGGGAACAATGTTATCGGTTCAGATACAGGATAAGAATCGAATCATTGGTGTTGGTTTGATGGCAACATTCATATAATAACTCAGAGTAATAGTAACCAAGGATTTGTGAAAGAAATAGACACTTGCCTGGTCCGACGCGGTCAACTTCTACCGTTGCTACTCTACCTTCTCCTTTCCATTACCTCGGGAACTCGATTCTATAATACATAACTCATATTAGTACACCTCATCATTTATTCTAGCCTCGACATATCACTCGTAATTATTTTTAAGTCTAGACAACCTATCGGGCCAATTTCGAGATTTATCGAACGCCCAACCTAATTTCCGATAAACAACTCAGACACAAATCTTATACAACACATTTACGGACACTACACACACTATTCCACTTCATATAAACTATATAGTGCTTATAAACATTTTTAAAATATCACACGAAGCTTATTAGAATTTAAATAAGTCGCAAACAAATTTTTAAATCAAAAATCGGATTTTTAAACCCAATATAAGTATTTAAATGCAAATAAATCAATTAATAAAATTAATTGACACTCTTTAAATGCTCAAACCATTTTTAAATAATAAAACAGGTTTGAAAATAATTAAACTGAATTTTTAATTAATTAAATCTAATTAATAATTAATTTTCAAGAATTAATTGATTAAAAGAATTAACCAATTAATTAAATAAATCAATTATTAATTAAAAATAATTAAAATAAATAAGTTTAATCAATTTTCGAATTTAAAATAATAAATATAATTTTCCAGAATTTTTCTGAATTAAAAAAATATTTTTAAAATAAAAATATGAATTTTTAAAGATTTTAAACTATTTTCGAATTAAATAAATAATTAAAATTCAAAAACAGTTTTTGAGAAATGTTTTAGGGTTTCGAAGATCGAAACCGGGTCAAAAAACGGGTCAACCGGTTCGGGAAGAACGAAATCGGGTCACCAAGACAACCCACCGGATTCTGGGTCTTCCAGAATCCGGCCGGTGTCCAGCGACCGGAATCCTTCATTCCTGATCAAACAAACACAAAACTAGAGTAAGGGTCGGAGAAGGGCAATCACTCGTTCTTAAAACTTGCGTTCTTAAGACCAAAGAGTCGTCGGAAAGGGGGGGGAAGCTCTCCGTTCCCGGTTCTCCTGTAGCTGGATTCTCCGGAACCACAAGAATCCTTAGTTAGAGAAGGCTTTTGCTCGCCCTTCCAAAACAAACACAACCAACACACAATCATACATATACCATACCGGAATCGAGCCCAGAATTCGGTCAAAGAAACCGACGGCAACAACTCCGGCCGGAAACACGATCCACCAATTTTGTACATGAAACTCAACGTTTAATATATCAAAATGAAGCTTATAACTCATACAATAAAAGCCCTATATCAGAATCAATGTCAGATCAACAACAAGAACGAACGAAGCAAAAGAAAAATTCGGGTCAAAACCCAAAAATTAAACCCATCAAAATTGAACTTAAACATGAAATTAAATCGTGGATTCCTGCTAATTAGAACCCTAGGAACATGTTAGAAGCAACCAATTGAACGGAGAATCAACAAAATGAAAATCCCCAAATCGGGTATAAACCCTAATTTAATTCGAATATTGAAAAATTCATAATAAATCAAAAATTACCAGATGGTGATGAGGTTGGAAGATTCTGAAACTAGAGATCAAGAGCTTTGATTTGAGTACTTGAACTTTGATTTCTGAAATCAATAACACCTTGAACGAATGGTTTGATTTTTCAAGAACACGAAGAACACGTTTCGGGAATTTTTACTTTTTGATTATACGCAATGCAGATTATGAAGGCTATAAGGTACGATTCGTCTGTATATATTTTTGGGAAAATAATACCCCAAACAACATTTTTGGATCGATATAGACCCACTGGATCGTTTAAAAAACCTAATTAGGTCAAAACACGTTTTACGAGAAGATAATTATCTGCAAGGACTGATAGTTATCCAAATCAATACGTATCATTATATAACTAATGCTCAAGAATACAGGGGCTATAACAGATGAAATATTGATATAAATGACATATCCGTCACCCTGGACAATTAGGGTTTGGAACAATTTCTCCCCTTTTGAACAAAACGAATTATACTGACAAGATCAAATAGATGGGGATGAAATGGTACAAATAATTCTTCCGATAACGATTCGAATACGGAATAAGAATGGATTATAATGATATACAAAATTTCAACGGGGCCCTTGAATTTTCAAAATGGGCTCAAAATTGAATAAGATTTCAAATGACGAAATATTTGAAAGGGGCTTTCGACTCACCAAATAACACCTAATCACTTAACAAACATAACTTAAAAATATTCAAATATCCCACAATAATCATTCTTCACAAAATATAATAGATATTTAGAATAATAATAAAAAAATCACGGATATTACAGATTTGGATAGAGGATGATGAGAGATTCGATTCGATTACTAGAGCGTTGAAATCGGATTCCGATAACGCCTTCAAAATCGAGTTTGATTCTCAAGAACACGAAGAACATGTTTCAGGGGTTTTTAGATTTTTAACTGTAATTAAGCTTGATTATACGGAAAACAAAGTACGATTCGCCTTTTTATATTAAACGGAAAATAATACCCCAAATGACATTTTTGGATCGATATTGATCCGATGGATCGCTTTAAATACAATTTAACAGAATATACGCTTTAAACCTTTAATAAAGTAGAATACACATTTTACGAGACGATAATCATCCAGAATGTACGGATAACTACAAGTATCGTTTAATAATAGATATACGAACCAAAATACCTGTATTACGAATATTTCCGAATACTTCCCACTTTAACGGATGAAATATTGGTACGAACGATATACCAATTTCCCGAATAATTTGGGAATGATCTAAATTTTCTTCTCGATATTTAAAATAGAATAAAATAGTATGACATTCTTTTCAAAATAATTTCTAATTCCCCACACATTTTCAGATAGCATCCCAATGTCACATATTCGATCATTTAACGAATAACTTAACCCATTTAACCAGATAAAACATTTGATAAATCTTAATATGAAATAAAATTTCATTTCACTTCAAATATTAACACGTAATTTTCCCGGATCTTACATCCTTCCCCCCTTAAAAGGATTCTGTCCTCAGAATCAGCTTGCGCAAACATATGTGGATATTTTTCCAACATCTCATTCTTAAGTTCCTAGATTGACTCTTCAACCTTAGGATTTCTCCTCATACTCATACTAATTTGACTCCTCTATTACTTAACACTTTCTCATACTGACTCAATATCACGATCGGTTGCTCAACATAGAACAAATTTAACTAAATCTTTATAGGTTCATATTTTATGAAATACACTATGAATACACTAATCATGGAGTGGTAAACAAATTCATACGCAACTTCCCCAACACGCAGTAGATCGACGTAAGGTAGCATTTCAAAATTGTCTCAGTAGCTGTTGTCGTAAGGGAATCTAATCAATGGTAATTGATCCTTCCAATTACCTTCAAAATTTAGTGCACAATCCTAGTCTGTCTGAATTCTTTAATTAAGTCACGGATGCCTGTCAAATACAATTGAACCCGTCATTCCATGTCGTACTACTATCTCATTCAAATAGAGACGAACCAACTCACCCACAAATATTTCTCGTTACTCGGTCACTCATAACCTAAATAACACCATGATCAGCTCTAGGCCTTAGAAATTCTACTACAAAGTCTATCTTAACATGTTTCCACTTCCATTCAGGAATCTCTCTAGTCGTAATCGTCTACTATATCTCTGTTATTCTGTCTTCATTTTCTAACATCTCGAGTAGTTAAATACTCACCAACATCAATATCCTTTTAAATTTCTCATATATCCTTGCATTTCCTCTTATCCATTATACTTTCTCGTTCTTTCTTATAATTGAATCCATTTCTTTTTCCATAACTCTTTCCTTAATGTAATTCTTTCTCTTTGATCAATTCTGGTTGAATCCCAATTTCAGTCATTTCTTCTAGTTAATCTCTCGTCATTATAACCTTAAAGCTCCGTCATTCCCAATTCCCGTACCGAAGATATTTACATATCAAATCTCGCTTTTCTACTTATAAAGTCAGCCTCCAATATAATCTCTTGGTTTATTCTATCTATCTCCAATATAGCTAACAACCGCTTTCAATGATCATATACTTTCTGTACCAATTAAATATTCAGTTTAAACCATCACTCATTACCTTTCCCATTGTCTTTAAATCCTTGTTAAAGCCTCTTCATCTTCTTTTCCTAGTCACAATTGTGAGAAATATTCCTAATCAACTTGGTAACTTAGTCCCATATCTTTAAAATTATTCTACTTAGTTCCCAGAACTTATTTAATCTCCATCTGATTCCCCAAACATTTCAGAAGATACTTTCGCCATAACACTCAGGACACCTTTCCCAGGGTACCATCTCATTTCCCAAATAACTTGATTAAATTGACAGCATCACGATCCTTATTCTATACATCCACCTTGACTGGTAAGACCTACCTTAACTATAGTGAGCAAAAGACTTGCAACTATATCAAGAAATTCTAAAATACTCAAAGATCAATTCATTCTCCATTATTAGCCAATCATCACATTTAAAAGTTCTTCTCATGGAGACAAAAATCTATTATGTCCATTTTCCACAACCTGGGATAACATCAGCACAACTGCACAACTTTCCCAATTTCCAATCAACTCTTGAATTATCTAACTAACATAAATGGTTACTGAGGCTTCATAGCGCGTCGTTATTTCTTCAATTATTATTTCATCTTCCAATACTGTCGTTTTTGTTAAATAAAAGTTGACTCACCTTTCCACACCGTATCGTTAATCGATAGAGAGAGAACAACTGGCTCCGTCATATGTTACTAGTATTCTAATCGCATCGTAATCCGCTCCTGCTCGTGGTAATTCAATCGCAAATTCTTCATTCATAATGGTAAAGTAATTTCCTTCCAACCTGGTGGCACACCTTCAAGATTATTAGAGATAACAAGGTTCACGATGTTTTGAAGTGAAAAGGGTTCCGTATCATAGAAAATGTTCCACAATTGGGGTTACCAAATCTGGATATTCCAAAGCAAACATTATTGGAAATAAAAGAATCAATGAGAGATCAATTTGATCACATGAACTCAATGTTGTGTGTCTCAATTAAGACAGTACTAAAGGTAATTAGCCTTCTTGTATTACACAACACACAAGTGACGGCGTCCCATCAGACTTCTATCACATAGACAGATAGTCCTTGTGTCCCCTATAAATAGGGTTGTTTGTCTCAGTTGGAGTAGAGAAATATGAAAGAAATTTAAAGTCAAAGTAACAACCAAGGCCTTTCGATAAGAAATATCATATACACACCTTGGATTGAAATTGAATAGATCCCAAAGGTGTCATCCCAGAGAAGAAGAACAACCAGAAAAAGGAAGTATCAACAAACAGTGTTACATCATAACTAGAGTTATCCACTCCTGAAGAATGGAGGAGTTGGAATTCGAATAGCATATTTTCAACATGCCTCAAAAATTTGAAATAGATATCACAACAACCTCTGATGCAATTGCAACCATGATTGATTAAAAGTATCAAATACAAAGTCAAAAGGTGGAATATATTCACCAACACAAGTTTCGCTTTAAGAAATGTCAAATATTTCAATAGAACGGGAAGGTATTGCCAAGGTCTCCATATACGCCTTCTCTGTTGACTTCCTCGATAGCTCGTTATCCGATTCTACGCCCTTCTTTTCCACGTCGTAAAGTTATCACTATCGTACGTTGTCGTCGACTCGTAATAGTCCTCGAAGATTCCGCCGTAAACATCTACAACCGTAAGAAGTTCCATCCATCTCAGCACAACCATCTTAATCGAATACCCATATCTTAACTCACTCAATGGTACTACATCCAATAGTCCAACACGAACTCTAAATGAGCTCTGACGTTCCTTATATAACTATATACACTCCTACACACTCTCGTTTCTAGTCTTACTATAACCCTGCTCTGATACCAACCTGTAACACCCCAAATCCGGGGTCAAAGGATTTGGTCGTCACACTGCATTCTCAACTCAAGCCACCTGTTCAATATTAAATCAACACAATAATAATATCTGCGACCCCAACTCTACCGAGAATCTTTAAAGGTTATAGTGCTAGAAACAAGAATCCAAATTTCCATTACATAAAATTTTCTTCTTTACAACCATTTTCTTACATACAATCCACAACACTAGTATCACTTCGATAAGAAGTATACCAGGAAACTAATCTTATATAATACAATATTTAATAGAAAACATCTATATACAAAACCTATCACTAGCTCCAAATGCTCTGGATCAAAACATCTTTACGCTACTATCCTTTCCCATCTCTGACCGGCTACGCGGACAACTTTCGCCAATATACCTTCTTACTGAAAGGCTAAAATATATAAAGAAAACAAGTATGAGCGAAAGAATTGCTCAGCAAGTGCATTATCAAGTATAATATAAAAAGTTTCCAAAATAAGCTTTGGATTTTCAAATAAACAAACTTCTGTTTTGAACATTTGTAAACTCTAAAAATCTCAAATCAAGTTTGGTAATTTACCACTATTTCTAATTTAGTTTCTCGCAACTGAATAGTTTATAACACAAAAAGATTTATATTGGTCGTCACGGTGACCGAATCAATAATAACTACAATAGTATGTAGAAAATATGAAATAAATATAACTCATACGTCTTCAAGACCATAGTTTGTATAAAATACTAGTTTTGAAGGTAACAGATCTATTCACAACATCTTCTGAAACCAACAACTCTGGAAGGGTAGAATAATTAAGGAGTAAGAATGAGCTAACGCGCTCGGTCATGGAATAAAGAACGCACTTCAAGACTTCAACATGGTACCGACTGGATATGCGGTATGAATAAAGCTCATCAAGATAGATATCTCACAACTGCCAATGGAATCAAGGAAGTGGATTTCGACTATTTGGAATCCAAAAGTATTAAGAGTAAGTGATTTCAGCAAGATTGAAACCACTATTATTAATCAACGAACCAACAACTTTACGCAATGAATAAACCTGAGGATCAGGTCATAACTCACAAGTACCAAACATATGGATGTAACTCATCTCAGAAATAAAAACTTATGTTAGAATTGGATTTTTCACATTTATCAAATCAAAGGTTGAGCTGCTGGCCAGCCACGCATCAACCCCGGACTTGCTTATAGCAAAGTCCTCTACTGGATCCTAGGCCAATCTAGGCCTTAAATTATTCCGACCATAAATATGGCCCGACCAATTACTGGTCCCGTTTTAAAAACATTCCAATTATATATTATATACGTCAGGTGTCGGTACAATTGACAACCTTACTTCGACATTCAGGTGTCGGAAGAATCGACAACCTTAATACAACAATTGCTGGAAAACTCACGTTCCAGGAAACAGTTCAATTATGAGGAATCCAAAAGGGATAGCAATATAATCTAGTATCGACGAGATCGACACAACAATGGGGGTGCACATGAAAAAGTAACAACATAATAAACATCGACGAGATCGATGCAACAACTGGGATGATAATGAAGAATAAACAATAACATGCTCAACAAGATCAAGTCCGATATGAAATAGGCATTTTGATATCAACAGGAATTGTAACAACTCAATATAGAGTAGGGTTCAAAGAACAGGCTCTAGATGGCATCAACAGTATAATTTATCACATTATGGAAGAATTAGTTAAGATTCACCAATTTGGTAAGTGACAAGAAAGTCAAGTTTGAGTTTAAGGAAAATTCAAGGTAGTTTATAATTAGGGAAAAGCAAGGGTTTACTGACTTCTGACAGAAATAGTTTAAATCCTTCGAACATATACTTATAATAGATAAGCCTTATATTTGAAGGAAGTAAACCAAATCATACACAACATATTTGAATTCGAATCAGGGACTGGATCAGATAATCCCTCTTAACAAGAAAGCATAACAATGCTTCCATAGGTACAAGATGGAAAATAGAATACTTGTAGAACAAGTAACACAACTTCAGAATTCCAAAATAACATTTTACCCTCATAGGGTTCACAAGTTCCCACTCATCTAGGGTTGGCACTATTCCAACCTAATATTTTTAAATCAAGATTTTTGAAAGAAAGTCTAAGTATTCGGCCCATAACTATCTTTTCAATCAACATGAAAATATGAATCTATGCTCAAAAGGTATAAAAGAATACTCGGCAATTTACGAGATTAAATAAAATACTTGCAGCTCAATGCAAAAGAGTCATCATTTAAAATTTACGAAAAAGTATGCCAATTGCATAATAATAATCCAAGTGAATATCAATCAATTAATAAGCAAGGGTATAAACACTTGCCTATGGTCCTTAGCTATTTCGTAAGGCTGAAATAATATGATTGCCTCCTTATTCTGTCTTATCGCACGATTCTCTATTTCCGTCCTTCTTTGCTTTAACGCTCTCGTGAATACCACTAGTCTGCTCCTACCATTTTGAATCCATGTGTCTGCCTTGATAGTCAAACATGAGACAGTACTTTAGACTTCAGAGTATGATTTTCACATTCCATAACGATTGTAACTTAACTCCGACGCACTTACCATTCTTACCGATATCTCTATTGGAAGAAAATACTTGCACATGTCCTCTACGAGTGTTGACGTCCCCTGGGTGTTACGTCACCTCACAAATACTCAATTAGTCATAAACAATACCTCATCCTTCTCCGACATCCTTTATTTAACGTACTTCGATAATCTGACTCGTCTCGTCCAATAGCCTCTGTTACATAGATAACCATATTTCAATTGATAGACTAATCACAATCAACCACACAAGTAATCCACGTAACTTGCTCGACAAAAATCTCTATACTATAGAAGTCAACATCTAAGTCAACGGCCTCGTAAATCTCATTTTCTAACATTAATGGCAAATTTCTATCCCAACTACCCCACACGATAATATTAGACACGACCAAAGCATTTAAACAAGTCTCAAAACAATTATTCGCATTTATGACTCAACAACCAGATAATTCACATAATTCACATAGCACATATCATCATTTAATTGTGATAAATAAATCACATAAGTCTCGTAACATCTAAGAATTAATTTTAGAAAAATATTCGACTCTCGTTTCAAAAGAATTTTAATCTCAAAATATTTTTAGATCAAAAATCGGATCATTTATCCCAATATAAAGATGTAAAAACAATTTAATCAATTAATATAAAATTAATTGACAATTTTCAAACACTCAAACTATTTTTAAATAAATAAACCAAGCTAAAAATAATTAAACTTAATTTTAATTAATTAAATCTAATTAATAATTAATTATTAAGAATTAACTAATTAAAAGAATTAATTAATTAATTAAATAAATAAATTATTAATAAAAAATAATTAAAATAATTAAATTTAATCAATTTTCGAATTTAAATAAATATTTATGAATTTATAAAATTTTCTGAATATTAAAAAGTATTTTTAAATCAAAAATATGGTTTTTAGAATTTTTAAAACAATTTTTGAATTATTTTTAAAATTAAAAATCCAGAAACACTATTCATAAAAAGGGAATTAGGGTTTTTGGATCAAAACCGGGTCGGGTAGGGTTTCGAAAACGGGTCGCCAAGAACACGGTGGGTCGCCAAGAACAGCCGGCGGAAACCCAGAATCCGGCCGGTGTCCCGGCCACCTACTACCACCGCCGATGACACGCAAACATCACCAAAACACACAGACTTTCAAGGGGAAAGCACGGTAATAACATGGTCATCACAAAACTCGACTAATTAAACACACAACTTCACAGAATTCGCCCAAAACCGGCCAGAAAATTCCCGCCGTCGGCGGTGCTACCGCTTTCCGGCCAACCGAAAATTAACACCAAACCCAAAACCGTTTACACAGATCGATTCCACTCCCAACGATCTATTTAAGGGTGGAAACATTAACCACAACCAAGCAAGCAACATAAAAATCCGGCCAAACCAAAAAAATCCGGTGAACTTAACTACTTTCCGATTTGGTCATTTTCGAACTCAAAAAATCACATAAAAATCATCAATATGCTCCTCATAACATGAACAACACGATTATGCAATCAATTTACAAGAACAACGAAGATTAAAGTTTCCCCCAAATTAATACAAGAAATTCGAATTAAATTAAAAAATTAAAAATAAGAAAAACTCAGAAATCATACCCACATGAATTTTGATGATGGATTTGGATAGAGGATGATGAGAGATTCGATTCGATTACTAGAGCGTTGAAATCAGATTCTGATAACGCCTTCAAAATCGAGTTTGATTCTCAAGAACACGAAGAACACGTTTCAGGGGTTTTTAGATTTTTAACTGTAATTAAGCTTGATTATACGCAAAACAAAGTACGATTTGCCTTTTTATATTAAACGGAAAATAATACCCCAAACAACATTTTTGGATCGATATTGATCCGATGGATCGCTTTAAATACAATTTAACAGAATATACGCTTTAAACCTTTAATAAAGTAGAATACACGTTTTACGAGACGATAATCATCCAGAATGTACGGATAACTACAAGTATCGTTTAATAATAGATATATGAACCAAAATACCTCTATTACGAATATTTCCGAATACTTTCCACTTTAACGAATGAAATATTGGTACGAACGATATACCAATTTCCCGAATAATTTGGGAATGATCTAAATTTTCTTCTCGATAATTAAAATAGAATAAAATAGTATGACATTCTTTTCAAAATAATTTCTAATTCCCCACACATTTTCACATAGCATCCCAATGTCACATATTCGATCATTTAACGAATAACTTAACCCATTTAACCAGATAAAACATTTGATAAATCTTAATATGAAATAAAATTTCATTTCACTTCAAATATTAACACGTAATTTTCCCGGATCTTACATTTCCCCTTATCTTTTCCAGAAGCTCCTCCAGCTTCTCTTTCTTCTCCTTTCTTCTCCCCCTTAGTTGAGGAATCCTCTACAGTTTGAGCTTTAGAAGCTCTAGGATTCACCTCAGATGTTCCCCTTATATCTCATTCTTCTCTCCTTTCTTCCCTATCTCCTCCGTGATCAGCGTCATCATCTCCCTCAAAGAATTTTCTTTGTTCAGTTGTAGGTTGATGTGACTTATTTATCATATAGTACAGATGCTTCATCCCTTCGTTCAGATGCTCCATTCCACCTTCAATTTTAGAGAATCTTTGATCATTAAACCATTGATTTTCATCAACAGTTTGCTGAATAAAATCCACTTGAGCAGTAATGGCAGCAAACTGATCAACATTTGACGTTGTAAGATCAAAGACGTCCGAAGCCAAAAGTACTTGAGATTGCTGAACATCATTGATCTTTGGTAGGAGAGCAGTCTTCAGACTTTCAATATCATCTTTAATCAAACCCAGCTGATTTGTTACAGAGGTGGAAGAAGAAGACCGTTCAACCACTTGTGCTTTAAGAATGTCCTTCTCAGCCTGGGTTTCTTGCAGTTGTTTCTGTAGAGCAGCTATCTGAGCTAACAAAGAAGTAGTGTTTGTGTCAGTGTGTGCACTCACTTCAATTTCTCTCAGTGGTGTTTCACTCAACTCACGTGCTTGGGTATCACTCTCTGTTTGATTTTGATCTCTAATCACTAGCTGTCTTTCCAAGTTATCAGATTGAGTACCTGCAATAGAAATCACCCTAGCCCCTTCAAGAGAGGTCAGTGGTGGTGCAATGGGAGTTCGCAAATCCCAATCCCTGGTTGAGTCTGTCAAAATATCTGACATTGAAAACTGAATTGCTTCAGTGACAGACTCACCTGGTTGCCTTTCACTTTCTCCAGTATAAACTGCGAGTGAAAAATCCCTTAGGGGAGCCAGAGATGTTCCCTCTGGGAGGGGAGAAAATGATTCTATTAAAAGTGGCAAAGAATCAGATTTTCCCTCTGATGCCTGTGAAGGCACTTCTACCGTGACAATGGTAGGCACTGTTTCAGATCCTAAGTGCTCTCCTAACAACGTGTCCTGAGTTTCCTCTATTTGGATGTCTTCTCCCATTGTGAGTAATGGGAGAGTGCTTGACTCATTACAGGTTGCCAGGGCCCGATGGCGAATTTCAATAGATTCATCATGTTGAGAGGATGTCTCCAGAGACTGTTCAATGACCATATCAAAGTCCAAATCCTGTTGGGAGGATATGGATGGGCTTACAGATGCCCCCCTATAGGTTCTTCTTTTCTTTAGAGGTGGAGACAGGGCTGTGGGTGCACTCAGTGTTTGTTCACTACTTGACCTTTGTCTTATTAATGAAGCAGTTTCAGGTTGAGAGATTAAAGGATTAGACACTGTGTTTCGCTCTCTGACCTGGGATAGAGATTGTGGTTCTACAACCTCTTGGTCTGTCCTATCAACCACTTGGGTTTCATCAAAGGTGCCAGATGATCCAGAGATAGGATGTATTACTTGTATTGGCAGTTCCTCTGAAGTTCCAGCTGCAATGACTAGTTGTTGATCAGGAACAAAAGGTTCAAAAGTAGGAAGGTTAATGAATTGTGCCATGAATGGACTGACTACCACTGGTGTGATATTCAATTTAAGAGAAGTGTGGAGTCTTTGATAGAACTTACGATCAGAAGTAGGAGAAGGAACAGATAAAGCATTTAAGAACATCTCCTTGTGAGCATCAGATAGCACATGATTGATTAAGATAGTGACACCTGACTTTTCTACCACTATCATGATCAATCCTGGCATTTGATACTCTTCTAACTATAAGAATCCAGATAAGATGACCAATGTTAAGTCTAACATTAAACATAATAGCATAAGCAATGTACTGCAACAAAGATGGAATATTTTGAAAATTACTTTTAGTACAATTGCTGAAAACCTTAGCTAAAGTATCAAATAAGACATCCCATTCACAGACTAAATTAGCTTTACTGAGTTTGGGCAACTCCAAAGGACCTTGATAATGAATTCTGTTGAAAAACTGAATTAATTCAATATCAGAAGGAGTCCTATCAAAGTTGTCCCGAGGAAGTTGAAAAACTTCAGAAAACAAACCCTCATTAATAGTGTACTGTGTGTGCTCAATTGTGAAAGATATATAATTCAAATCATCAGAAATTATAGCACTAGAACACAATAATCTCAGTGGTTCAATCTTTAAATCAGCAGATAAACATATAGCACGACTAACACAACACTGCGTATTTAAAAACTGAATCCAAGGTCGAAAACGATCAACCGGGCATTTCAAAGGATCAAAATACCCAATATAATTGTTTTTAACAACCTCAAAATTCTGAGCCATAATTAACTAAGCAAGATTAACACAGAAAATCAAAAACTCAAATAATTATGAATAATTCGAATTTAAGGATTTTAAAATTAATTAAAAATTAATTAAAAATCCAAAATTTCAAAGTTCTCCAAAAATTACCAAATTTAAGTATGTTAATCCTTATCACAAAACACACACACTGCTATTTTTAGAATCAAAAACTCACTTATAAAACCCTAAAAACGAATCCCAAAACCCTTGGAATTCAAAAAACTCAAAAACTTAAAACTCAATGAAACTTTGATTTTAAGAACTTGAATTAAAGGGCTTGATTAGATGCGTACAGTGATGGTTTCAGATTTTAAAATAAGCAAGAAACGAATCTGGAAATCGAAAAACAAAAGAGCAGTAGTTCGTTTCTATTAGAGTAAAAGAGAGAGAATGTAAAAAAGCAGTTAAGTAAGAACTTGAACTAATAGGACTCAGTAAAATGTAAAAACAACAAAATATATATATATATATATATACACGCTATAGTACTATGGTAAAAAGAAACAAAAGACACTGGTAGTACTATGGTTAAAAAAACGCGGTAGTACTATGAGAATTAAACAGAAAATAAGAAATAATAAACAAAAAGCTAGTAGTACTATCCAAAAAGCACGGTAGTACTATCAACAAAAAAAAACAGAAAAGGCTTAGCAGTACTATTAAAATAAAGCTAGTAGTACTATGAATAAAAAGAAAACCAATAAAACAAAAAATAAAAGGAATGCTGGTAGTACTAAGGAAAATGAACTAGTAGTACTATCAAGGGATAGTACTACCGATAGTACTACTAGTTCAAAACTAGTAATACTAACGAAAATCAGATTTAAATAAAAAGAAAAATGCTGAGAATTAATAAACTTTACAGAAAATGAATTAAAATGCAGAAAAAATATGTACAAGTCTAGAAAAATTCACAGAAAATTCCACAAATCCTAGAAAAATATGCAGAAAATTATATAAGTGCATTAAATTAATATAAACCTGTAGAAAAATTTAAACAACAATATTTACAATCTGAAACTCATCTAAATAATTCTGAATAAATATATTTTCAATAAAAATACATTTCTCTACTTAAAAAATATGAGAAAAATATTTTTAAAGAAAATAAAATATTCAGAAACATTTAAATTAACAAACAAGCAATTTCAAACAAGAATGAGCAGTAATATCACTTATTAATCAACAAGAGAAAATGATTTTTGTTGAGAACAAACATAACAGATATATTATCAATCACTAAGACGGTTTAACATACCCAATTTACCAACTAACCTGGTAAATGTGGATTCGTCAATAGATTTAGTGAATATATCTGCAGTTTGTTCTTCTGTGGGTACAAAGTATAACTCCACAGTTCCATTCATGACATGCTCTCTGATAAAATGATACCTGATATCAATGTGCTTCGTTCTCGAGTGCTGCACAGGGTTGTTGGAGATTGCTATGGCACTTGTATTATCACACAAAATGGGAATTTTGTCTAATGCAAATCCATAGTCCTTTAATTGATTCCTAATCCATAAGATCTGAGCATAACAGCTTCCAGCAGCAATATATTCAGCTTCTGCTATTGAATTGGAAACTGTTTGCTGCTTCTTGCTATACCAGGAAATCAACCTACCTCCTAGGAATTGACAACTCCCAGAGGTGCTCTTTCTATCAACAACACTACCTGCATAGTCAGAATCTGTATATCCAATAAGATTAAAATCAGAATCTTTAGGGTACCAGATACCTAAATTAGGTGTACCCTTAAGATATCTCAAGATTCTTTTCACAGCAACGAGACGTACATCTCTAGGGTCCGCTTGGAACCTAGCACATAAGCATGTAGCATACATAATATCTGGTCTACTTGCAGTAAGATAGAGTAAGGAGCCAATCATACCTCTGTAGCTTGTAATATCTACCTTGATAGAGTTATCACAAGCTCCAAGTTTGACTGCTGTTGAAGATGGAGTCCTTGCTGATGCTAAATCCTCCATGTGATACTTCTTGATGAGTTCTTTAAGATACTTGGATTGACAAATAAATATACCATTTGACCTTTGACTTACTTGTAATCCAAGAAAGAACTTCAGCTCACCCATCATACTCATTTCAAACTTACCCTGCATTAGCTTAGCAAATCTCTTACAGAGATCATCATTAGTAGACCCAAATATGATGTCATCCACATAGACTTGGACTAATATCATATCACCTTTGTATTTCTTTGAAAAAAGAGTTTTGTCTATGATACCTCTAAAAAAACCATTTTCTAAAAGAAAACCAGAGAGAGTGTCATACCATTTTCTTGGGGCTTGTTTGAGACCATAAATAGCCTTGAAGAGAAAGTACACAAAGTCCAGCAGCTCCTGATTTTCAAAGCCAGGGGGCTGTTCCACATACACTTCTTCATCCAGCTCACCATTTAGGAATGCACTCTTAACATCCATTTGATAGACTTTATGTTAGGCCGAATACACAATATATAATCAAGTATGTATGAGAATAACAATCAAGAACACAAGTTTGTAAATCAACAAACTGAATTATATTAAATAATTCTCTCTTAGTGATGTTAATGAATCACAAAGAGCTACTAGGTTACAAGAATAATATATTCAATGTTCGCATCCCTTCTAGGGATAACCTATCTGTGTTTATATAGTACACAGTTACACAATCCTTATCTAATTGATACTCCTATAAATTAGCTATACAATTATGATCAATTAAGGATTGCTTCGGTCTTCTATTCCGTTTCCTTAGCTGTATCAATATATTCTGCTTCTTTTCATCTTCAGAATATATTGCTTCTAGAATCTTTATCTTTGCACTGACAGCTAAGTCAACTATCACCACGTCAGACTTTATCAAACTCTGACTGGCTTCAATGTAAACTCTTCACCCAGTCAGACTTCATCAAACTCTGACTGGCTTCTAGATAAACTCTGATATGTACCTGGTACTTAAACACTGATGAACAAACGTCAGCAATTATATCTAACAATCTCCCCCAACTTGTGCATAATAAAAATGTACAAGTTAAACAGATAATTGATGATGTCAAAACATGTAACAAATGCAGTGTTTAAAATATGTCAGAGTTTAATTTTAAAACAGAGTTTAAGTTTAACTTAGAATAGAAAACATAAAAACTTACAGTCAGACTTTACTTGACTTCTTCAATATCAGGTACTGTCCTGAGATAATCAATCAGCAGTCTTCTTTCAGCCTTCTCTAGCTCATCCACCATAATCTCTTTTAGCTCTTTAAGTTCTGAATCACTCTCCCCCGTTTGGTAGATAGCAGCTCTTAGAGAATATATGCTGTTTCTTCTCATATCATTTCCTAGCTGAATAAAATAAGACTTGTCTGACTCTAAGTTAAATTCCAAAACCTTTATTCCAAGTGCAATTCTAAATCTAGCACTGTTTCTCTTCATCTCCACTAACTTTCCAGTATGATCCCTATACTTTGGAATATAAACACTTGATACTCCTCCTCCAAGCATAGCTTTAGATCTCAGCATCTTTTCTCTCAAAACTTGAGCAACATCATGAGTATGTCTGTTTTTGACTTTTAGAAGATAAAGTACATATTCCAGTTCTTCCCATGATTTGAGATTAACATCAGATTCTCCAACTTTATAAACTCTTCCATCACTCATGAAGTATAACAAAAACTGCTTCTTCAATACTTTGTGAAAAATCAACTGAACAGATTCTAACTTATCAAGGTTTTCTTGTGTAACCCCAATACCAGATTCTGCCAGTGAAATGTTATCTTGAGATCTGTTATTTGTTTTTTTCTCTCTGTGTGATCCCAGTCCAGATTTATCAAAAGCTTCTTTTCCCAATACAGTTCTGGTTTCTGAGAAATTCACAGCTTCAAGCTTTAATTCTTCAAGAATTTTAGGTTTGCTGAATCCTGGAAGTTGTGTAAATTTCTGTACAACTTGAGCAACGTCAGAGGTTGTCATAACTTTAGTAGAAACATCAACTTGAGCAGCGTCAGAGGTTGATTTAGCTAATCTTGTTTCAACTTGAGCAATGTCAGAGGTTGAATAATTCTTCTTTTCCAGGTTAGGCTCTTCAATCATCATGCCTTTACCTTTATCAGAGTTTGAACCAATAGGCCTCCTTGAGTACTGTAAACTCTGATCAGAGCTTACATTCTCTTTGATAACAATTCCTCTTTCTTTTCTCCTCGGAGCCTTGATAACCTTCTGTTTGTAGATTCCAGCTTCAACATCTTTCCTGTGTTCTTCAGCAAGCAATTGCTCTTCTGCCTGGATATCTTCAATAGTAACATCTTTACCATGTTCTGCTAAGAATAAATGTGTAGCAACTTCTTCATCAGTAACTGGAGATTTAGAGGAACGAAGTAAACTTCTAACCCTTGAAGAAGACTGCCCTCCAGTGTATAATCTTTTTCCATCAGCATTTGTCTGAGCATCAGAGTTTGACCTCCTCCCTTGCCTTTGAACATTCCTTGTCCTTGGATTTTTATCTCTTGCACCACCATCAGTAGTGTCATCTTTCCGAGTCAGAGTTTGAGAGCTCTTGCATTTGTCTTGAGATACTCTCTCCCCCTTTTTGACATCATCAGACAGCAAAACTGATGTGAGCAATTCAATGGAATTTGCAATTTCATCCAACTTAGTTGACATTTTGACTTGATTTTCTTCAACCTTGGACAACCTGGAATAAAAAATCTTCTGATCTTTACACAAAGAAATATACAAAGATTTATCCTTCTGTTGTGTAAGTTCCCTTGCAGCTATATCATTCCTTAGACCTTCAATAACCTTGTCAGAAGCATCAAAACGATTGTTTAATGATTTGACTTGAATAATTGTGGCTTTGAGATGAGTGAGAAGCTCAGGATTCTTAATTTCTGTAGATGACTTAGTCACAAAGTCTGCAGCTCTCTCATCAGAAAAGATAGTATCCTTGTTCGACCAATTTGAAAAGTACATCTCTTGAAAATGAGCATCTGTAGCTCTTTGAGCAGCAACTCGTGCAGAATGATCAACAGAGTTTGCAAAAGAATCAGCATTAGAAGAATCAGGAACATCTTCTTCAGCATCATCTTGAGCTCCCTCACTATTATCAGAGTTTGCAGTATTCTTTGCAACATTCTCATCATTTTCAGCTACAGCCTCTTGTACTGGAATCTCTGCAATAATCTCTGGAACATTTTCTGTAGCATGAGCAGCAACATTCTCAGTAGCATTAGCAGCTAAAGTCTGATCGACTTCCTCACCCTTTTCAATTACCTGGTGAGTAACAGAGAGAATCTCTGTGTGGGTAGCCATAGATTCTTCAAGAATAACCGTGGCTTGATCAGCTTCCACACCCTCTGTTTCATCAAAATCTTCAAGATGGTCAGAGTTTACAGAGTTGTGTGCTTCAATTTCCATATCAAATCCTTGTGGCTCAAAGATCTCAGCCTCTGCTTCAGCATTTGCCAAGTCAGACATAGAGGCTGCTTCAACATTTTCTGGAGCCTCCTGAACAATAATTTCAGGAGCTTCAACTGCAATCTCAACATGTGCTCTATCCTCTGTGGGCATAGTAGCTTCATTTGCAGCTTCCTCAACTACATCATCAGCCTTTGATGTAGGAGCTTCTACTTCAGCATTTACCATTTCAGGCATAGATGCTGCTTCAGCAACATTTTCCTCAAAAACTCTGTCCAAATTGACAGCTTCAGCATTTACATTTGATGCACCAAAGAGATGTGCAGCCACCAATCTTCTTTTTCTCTGATGAAGAGTTTCATCATCAGTTTCACTCTCCTCATCAGCATGATCAGATTTTGCCCTGTTGGCCCTCCTTTTCTTTAACCTTTTCTTCTGAGGCATATCATCAATATTTGATACCCCAGCTTCAGTAGCTTGCTTAGCAATCCTTGCAGGTTTAGTACCAACATGCTTAGTCCGACCACCCCTTGCAGGTTTAACAGAAGTTGACGGAGGCAGTTCTTGTTGTAGAGGCTCAGGTTGAGAAGAAGCTTGTGTTGGTGGATTGACTTGAGCATTTAAAAACTGTTGCACAGATGGAGGTAGCAACAAGTCTCCAACAACCCCTTTCTTAACATCTTTATTAACAAGATCAGAAAATATTCTCTTATGTAATTTAAAAAAAGAAACATCTTCTTCACTTACTTCTACTCCTTCAACACAGTAAGAGAACAAAGTCTGACAGAATCTAGAGAAATAGACTACTCCTCTATTCTCTCTCATTTTCTCGCCTAAATTATTCAAAACAAGTCGTGCAAAATCAAAATGATTATCAAATAAAAGAGAATACCCGATTTGCAGACTGTCTGTGGGAATAGCATCCCAGTTTGTGCATTTCTTGCTGAATGTCCTCGTGATGCAATCAAAGAAAAAACTCCACTCCTTCCTTAAGAATGGTCGTTTGAGCTGCCCAATCTTTGACAAGGGTCCAGAATACCCAATCTCTCGCATCATTCTTATCAAATCCTCATCACCCATTCCAATTGTATACGAAGAAAATTCAGGAAACCCCATTGCAGCGCGAATGGTTCCAGCAGTTATTACATACTCTGCATCTTCATATTCAAAAATAATCGAAGGGTTGCCTGTCTCACCACCATCATCATACAATCCTGTTTCCCAGAACGCCTTTATCTGTGAACCAGAAAGTTTTGCAGGCTCCACCAAAGCACGCCCAATTGCTGACTGAGCAAGAAAGTCTTGTATGATATGAAACGCCTCTGGTGCATTGATAGTGTTTAATGGGGCTGCATAATTATTAGGAACGAACTCTAACCCAGAAGCAGTGAAAGCAGTTGAAGCCATTAGTAATATCAAGAAATAAACAGAAAATAGCTTCAAAAATACGAGAGAGGTTAAGAAAGAAAGTGTTTGTGAATATGTGTGAGTGAAACTAGAATACAATTGGAGTAAGTCGTGAAAAACTGTAACGGTTGTGTGTATAATGTTATAAATATAAAATTTAAAATTAAAAACTGAACAGTTTTTAATCATTAAAACACAACTGTCTTACCCCGTATACTGTGTAAATGAGACATTTGTCACACATGCAATGACTGACAGCAGTAATTGGCAGTTTCCAATGCGCATGCGCAGTAAAAACAGCAATAATTACAGCCGATTACACTTTCCTATGTATGCAATCTCTCTCCTCTCTTTAACACTTTTCTAAACCAATGCCCAAACATACTCTTTTGAAATACCAAAACAAATGTTTTTCCTCAAAATTATAAAATGTCTGAAACAAAGAAATCATTTTAACCATCAGAGATTAAAACAAAGTTACCTCGGCATATTTCACACAATACATCAGTGTTTATCATTTGTCCTTCTTTGTTAATAAACTCTTTTCGCAAACTGTACAGGTGTGAATAATTGTGTGTGCTATAGCAGAGTTTACCGAAATCAATATTTAGATCATCTCAAAGTGCATAAAATCCAAAAAAAAAACTTAAGTAGTAAAAACTGGTTGCCTAAACTCTCATGGAAAACATAAAATCTGACTTTTATATCTAAACTCTGTATACTGATATCCTTTCATTTGGATATATCTTTTATTCTTCACCCCCTTTATTTATATATATATATATATATATATATTTTTTTCTATTTTTCCAGTAATCAGTGGTTGGCACTAGTCACCAAAAATCAAAGATTTTAGCCCTTATTTCATACAATAAGTTCCTGGATCTTCCTAGGCACAACATGATCTCAAAGGAATGTGTGCTCTGTTTGGCATCTTTTGATTTGAGGGTGAATGATTTGCAATTAATAATCAGAGTTTAGACTTTCCATCAGTTAATACAATTAATTTATGAGAGAAAATGCAAACAGCTAATATAGACTCAGTGTATAGGATCAATAAACTAAGAGATGCTATAAATACAGAGACAGTATCATGCTGTGTTAACTTACTGCACATATTTGAGATCAGAATCTATACAACTCTTAAGGATTCATAATTACTTACTGAGAATTATGCTTCATACAAATTTCTTCATTGGTCCTTGTGTTTCAGACAAAAAATCATAATCAGAGTTTAACATCAGACTTTAACCGACAGAGTATGACTAACAGAGTTTAGCATCAGAGTTTACTTTCAGAGTTTATGGCACTGGTACTCATAACAGTTAATACATGCAAGGAATCATGAGCATAAAAATCAAACATGTATAGTTTTTGAGTCTAACCCGTATCTCTAGTCAGAACCAGAGATCATTCCAAGTTCATTTACCAATCTTGTAAAAGTAGCTTCACTCAAAGGTTTGGTGAAGATATCTGTAAGTTGTTGGTCTGTAGACACAAAATGAAGCTCAATGTTTCCTTCTTCCACATGTTCTCGGATAAAATGATGCCTTATGCTGATGTGCTTGGTCATGGAGTGCTGTACTGGATTACCTGTCATAGCAATAGCACTTTGGTTATCACAGAAAATAGGTATTTTAGAGTACCTCAGACCATAATCCAGCAACTGATTCTTCATCCACAGAATCTGTGCACAACAGCTACCAGCAGCTATATACTCTGCTTCTGCAGTGGATGTGGAAATTGATTTATGTTTCTTGCTGTACCAAGAAACCAATCTGTCACCTAAGAATTGACAGCTTCCACTTGTACTTTTTCTGTCTATCTTACAGCCTGCAAAATCTGCATCAGAGTAACCAATTAACTTAAACTCTGATTCTCTAGGATACCACAAACCCAAGGTTATGGTTCCTTTGAGATATTTGAAAATCCTTTTTACAGCTGTGAGATGAGGCTCTCTGGGATCTGCTTGAAATCTTGCACAAAGACATGTTGCATACATGATATCAGGTCTACTTGCAGTAAGATACAGTAAAGACCCTATCATTCCTCTGTAGTTTGTCATATCTACTGAGGCTCCTGTGTCTTTGTCTAGCTTTGTTGCTGTAGCCATGGGAGTTGTAGCAGATGAGCTATCAAGCATACCAAATTTCTTGAGAAGATTTCTGGTATATTTTGCTTGATTGATAAAAATACCATCATCTGTTTGCTTGACCTGTAAGCCTAGAAAGTAACTAAGTTCTCCCATCATGCTCATTTGGTACCTGGATTGCATAAGCTTTGCAAACTTCTTACAAAGTTTGTCATTAGTAGATCCAAAGATAATATCATCTACATAAATTTGAACAAAAAGCAAATCATCACCAGAATTGAAATAAAACAAGGTTTTATCAATTGTACCTCTTGTGAACCCACTTTCTAAAAGAAATTGAGCAAGAGTTTCATACCATTCTCTTGGTGCTTGCTTTAGTCCATATAATGCCTTGTCAAGCCTGTAGACATAATCTGGATGTTTAGGATCTACAAATCCTGGTGGTTGTTCAACAAATACTTCTTCTTCAAGCTTCCCATTTAGAAAAGCACTTTTTACATCCATCTGAAAGACTTTAAACTTCTTGTGTGCAGCATAGGCCAGAAAAATTCTTATGGCCTCCAATCTTGCAACTGGAGCAAAGGTTTCATCATAGTCAATTCCTTCCTGTTGTGAATAACCTTTAGCCACAAGTCTAGCCTTGTTTCTTGTAATCACACCTTCACTGTCAGTCTTGTTTCTGAAAACCCACTTTGTACCTACTATTGATCTATTCTTTGGTCTAGGTACAAGTGTCCAGACTTCATTTCTTTCAAATTCATTTAACTCTTCTTGCATTGCTGTAATCCAATTAGCATCTTGAAGAGCTTCTTCCACTTTCTTTGGTTCTGTTTGAGACAAGAAAGCATGATACAGACACTCATTATTTGTTGCACATCTAGTTCTCACACTAGTATCAGGATCTCCAATTATGAGATCAGGTGTGTGTGCCTGTGTCCACTTTCTTGCTGTTGGTAAGTGGTTTCTTGCATCATTATTGGATCCTCCTCCTTGATCCATGCTCTCCTGATTCATATGTTGACTTTCTGCAGCATCTGAGGCTCCCCCTGCATTGGATGGCTCAGAGTTTAAACTGTCAGAGTTTGAATCAGTTTCCTCAACTGACTCATTTTCTGTGTCTTGTTGAGCTTCTTCACGCTCCCCCTCAACTGGTTCTCTATTTTGTTCAATTTGAGAATTTCCATTTTCTCCAGTATTTACCAGTAGAGGTTCAGAGTATGCTTCGTCAGAATTTGTCAGAACCGCTTCATCAGAGTTTGTCAGTACTGCTTCATTAGAGTTTACATCATCAGAGAATAAACCTTCATTTTCAAAACGCAGTTGATCATATCCATCTAAGTCATCAAGTCCAGTTATTTTCTTGTCATCAAATGACACATGTATGGATTCCATGATCACTTTAGTTCTCAGATTGTAGACTCTGAATGCTTTTGTTGACAATGGATAACCAACAAAGATTCCTTCATCAGCTTTTAACTCGAACTTGGTCAACTGTTCAGGATGAGTCTTCAACACAAAGCATTTGCATCCAAATATATGAAAATATTTCAAATTTGGCTTCTTATTTTTCACCATCTCATATGGTGTTTTCCCATGCTTGTTGATCAGTGTAGCATTTTGAGTAAAACAAGCAGTTTGAACAGCTTCTGCCCAGAAATAAGTTGGCAACTTTGCTTCATCAAGCATTGTTCTGGCTGCTTCAATTAAAGTTCTGTTCTTTCTTTCAACTACACCATTTTGCTGTGGAGTTCCAGGTGCAGAAAATTCCTTTTCACTCCTCTTTCCTTGCAGAAAGCTTCCACGATTGAGTTTCTGAATTCAGTTCCATTATCACTCCTTATAATTTTGACTTTGTGATGTGATCCTTTGTCCAGTAGATTTACATGATCCATCAGAGTTTGAGCAGTTTCATCCTTCTTTGATAAGAAATACACCCATGTATATCTAGTATACTCATCAACAATTACTAGAGCATATCTCTTTCTGCCCATGGACATCACATTCACTGGTCCAAAGAGATCAACATGTAGAAGATGATAAGGTTCCACTACTGAAGATTCAGATTTGCTCTTGAAAGATGACTTCCTTTGCTTGGCCTTTTGACAAGAGTCACACAGACCATCTAAGCTTAGTATTGACTTTGGAAGTCCCCTTACAAGATCTTTTCGTATAAGCTCATTTATGTTGTTCAAATTGAGATGAGAGAGCTTCTTATGCCAATTCCAACTCTCTTCATTTGACATTCTTGCAGACAGACACACTGTTTTTCCAGCAGAGTTTGTTACCAAACTTGCTTCATAAATATTGTTGTGCCTGTGTCCAACTAGAACAACTTTTCCAGTAGATTTACTGATAACTTCACAGTATTCAGTATGAAAATCTACATGGTTTCCTCTATCACAGATTTGACTCACAGATAGCAGATTATGCTTAAGTCCTGAGACTAGAGCTACATTTGTGATGATGACAGTTCCAAGATTAATATTGCCATATCCCAGAGTGTGTCCTATGTTGCCATCTCCATAGGAAACCTTTGGGCCAGCCTTCTCCTCAAAGTCTGATAGCAGGGCTTTATTTCCAGTCATATGTCCTGAGCATCCACTGTCCAAGATAAGTGTGCTCTCTTTTATACCCTGCAATCACAAACAAACACTAAGTGTTAGTTTTAAGGACCCAGACTTGCTTGGATCCTTTGGCTTTCTTAACAGTGTTAGCTTTTGCAGCGGAATCACTATCAACAGAGTTTAAACTAACATTGTCAGACTTTACACTTGCAGAGTTTGCCCTAACCCACTTCAAGTTGGGCTTTGGCTCATAATAGTTATGATAAATAGCATGATAACTCTTACAAGTATAAATAGAATGCCAAGTGCTCCCACAGTGTGTGCATAAAGTCTGTGGTTTAACCCTTACATAATCATTCTTTACTCCTGAAGTAGAAGGTAAAGAATTTATATCTTTGTTCTTATTGCAAAATCTAGCAAGATGGTTAGAACTACCACAATTATAACATGTTTTCCTTGAAGCACCAGCAGTAGGCAAATGATTATTTCTATTATTTATGCCTATCTTTCCATTCCTATTCTTCTTGGATCCTTTTGGTTTCATGGCAGACTTTACTTCTTTCAGCTTATGATTGAACTGTTTTCCTGTCATCAAACCAACATTAACCTGTTTTTCACAAGTTTTTACTGGCTTTCTAACAGCTTCTATTTCCATAAGATTTTCTGTTATAATATTTTCCTGTCTTTCACAGGTTTCATCTGATTCCATATCAGCTTCTCTTACTACAACAGATTTTAACTTATTGGTTTCTTGAACAAATTTCACAGGTTTAAGTTGTGGTTTAACCTTAACTTTGTCTTTAAACCTAAGTTCATCATTTTCACAATAGCCTAAACCTACAGAATCTGTCTGAAACACTTGATGAGTGTCTCTTCCAGAGTTTGTCCAAGTCTTGATTATTTTTCTTTCTTTTTCTAGATCAGATTCTAGTTGCTTATATCTTTTGAGCAACTCCTGTTCAACATAAACAGCATCATCTCTTTCTTTTTGAATCTGCTTCATCTTTTCAAGTTCTCCTTCAAGAAACTTGTTTCTATCTTTAAGACTAAGATTCTCAGCTTTAATTCTCTCATTCTCTAAAGTCTGATCCCTATAACTAACATGTACGCTTTTCAGATATACTCTTAATTCAGATATATTATCAGTATCATAAGCATAAGTAGTTAGGGGTACCTTATTTTCAGATGATTCAGTCTCATCTTTGACAGTTGCCATGAGAGCATAATTTACTCCATCATCAGAGTCTGAAGTATCTGCCCAGTCTTTGCCTTTAGAGATGAGTGCTTTCTCAGATTTGCCTTTCTTGCACTCTGGGGCATAGTGACCCATCTCCTTACACTTGTAGCACTGGATTTCAGATTTATCCTTCTTGCCAGACTTGGTCTCCCTTCCATCAGACTTTCTAAAACTTTTCCTTTCAGAGTTTGAATCTTTCCTTGAGAATCTCTTTCCTTTCTTGAAGTTCTTGAATCCCATCTTCTTGAAGGTTTTCACCATCAATGCAGCCATTTGCATCATCTGTTCTTCATCATCCTCAGAGTCAGAAGCTTCATCAGAGTTTGAGTCATCATCAGAGTTTGATGACTCACTTTCAGATTTAATGACTAAAGCCTTTCCCTTGGCTTTCTTCCTTGATGATTCCTTCTTAATGGGCTTCTCCTCAACTTTGAGAGCAACAGATTTTGTCTTCTTGCTTGATCTTCTGTTTCTTTGTTCTATTTCCAATTCATGAGTTTTCAGTAACCCATAAATCTCATCAAGTTCAGTTTCAGCAAGTTCGTAATTATCTCTTATAGTTGTTGTCTTCAAATCCCATCTTTCAGGTAAAGATAAGAGAAATTTGAGATTTGATTCTTCAAGATCATATTCTTTATCAACTAGAGATAAATCATTTAGCAGTTTACAGAATCTGTCATATGTCTCAGTCAAGGTTTCATTGGCTCTTGAATCAAAGTGCTCATACTCCTGAGTGAGTATTGTTTTCCTGTTCTTCTTTATAGCAGTGGTTCCTTGACACCTGACTTCCAAAGCATCCCAGATTTCTTTTGCAGTTTTGCAACCAATTACTCTGTTAGACATAACATTATCTAAAGCACTGTGGAGAAGATGTCTAACCTTTGCATCTTTTGCAATTGATGAGATGTCCTTAGGAGTCATGTCTTTCTTTTCCTTTGGAACAGTCTTTTGTTCTTGACCATCAACAACAGGAGACAATTTAGTCGGCATATGAGGACCATCATTGATTCTGTCAAGATATTCTGGATCTGTAGCCTCCAGAAACATGGTCATCTTCACCTTCCAAATTGGATACTCCACTGGCCTGAGAATTGGAACCCTGATTGTTTCATACCGACTCACAGAATTAGGTTTAACCTGTTCAACCTTGGGAGTAGTTTGATTTTCTTCAGACATGATTATTACCGTGTTTGAATCGTAAAACTGTATATATTAAACAGCCTTGGCTCTGATACCAATTGTTAGGCCGAATACACAATATATAATCAAGTATGTATGAGAATAACAATCAAGAACACAAGTTTGTAAATCAACAAACTGAATTATATTAAATAATTCTCTCTTAGTGATGTTAATGAATCACAAAGAGCTACTAGGTTACAAGAATAATATATTCAATGTTCGCATCCCTTCTAGGGATAACCTATCTGTGTTTATATAGTACACAGTTACACAATCCTTATCTAATTGATACTCCTATAAATTAGCTATACAATTATGATCAATTAAGGATTGCTTCAGTCTTCTATTCCGTTTCCTTAGCTGTATCAATATATTCTGCTTCTTTTCATCTTCAGAATATATTGCTTCTAGAATCTTTATCTTTGCACTGACAGCTAAGTCAACTATCACCACGTCAGACTTTATCAAACTCTGACTGGCTTCAATATAAACTCTTCACCCAGTCAGACTTCATCAAACTCTGACTGGCTTCTAGATAAACTCTGATATGTACCTGGTACTTAAACACTGATGAACAAACGTCAGCAATTATATCTAACACTTTAAACTTAGAGTAAGCTACAAATGCTAAGAACATCCTGATGGCCTCAAGTCTAGCCACTGGTGCATAGGTTTCATCATAATCAATGCCTTCAGCTTGTGAATACCTTGTGCAACCAGTCTTGCCTTGTTCCTTGTAACAATGCCATCCTCATCTAGCTTGTTCCTGTATACCCATCTTGTACCAACTACTTTCTTGTTCTTTGGCCTGGGTACCAGCTTCCAGACTTGCTGTTGTTCAAACTGATTGAGTTCATCTTGCATAGCAATCACCCAATCTGGATCAGTCAGTGCTTCCTCAGTTTTCTTTGGCTCCATTTCAGATAGAAATGCTGAATAATGACATTCATTCTGAGTTGCACTTCTAGTTTTAACTCCAACATCTGGATCACCAATGATCAGCTCAAAAGGATGAGCTCTATTCCATACAGTCTATCTTGGAAGATTTGATCTTGATGATTCGCCTTGAAATTCACTTTGATGTTGTGAGTGACTAGATGATCCTTCATTTGCTCCCCCTGAGTTGTTGCTTGATTGCCTTGATGATTATTCTCCAGTGTTGGTGGTATCTCCATTGTTACCAGTGTTTCCACCACCACCACCATGATCATTATCATCATTGTTATTATCATTAGCAGCAATAACTTCAGGTGGGGCTTCATCATCTGATTCTGAGCCTGGCAAGTTATCAAACTTCAGTTTCTCAGATGAATCTTCTTTTTGGATACTAGGGAGCTTAGTGTCATCAAAAGTAACATTGACACTTTCCTTTACTGTGTGACTGCCAACTAAGTAGACCCTGTAAGATCTTCTAGAATAACCAACAAAAATAGCTTCTTGTGCCTTGGCCTCAAACTTTCCACGTTTAACATTGTTATCTATAAGCACAAAGCATTTTGCTCCAAATACATGAAAGTATTTGACAGTTGGTTTCTTGTTGTTCATGATCTCATAAGGAGTCTTCATTAAGTCCTTGTTGATTAAAGTTCGATTCTGAGTATAACAAGCTGTATTTGCTGCTTCAGCCCAAAAGTACATTGGAAGTTTAGACTCACTTAACATAGTCCTAGCAGCTTTAATCAATGTACGATTCTTTCTTTCCACTACTCCATTTTGTTGAGGAGTTCTAGGGGCAGAATACTGTCTTGTTATTCCTTTATCAGCACAAAAGTCATTTAGGACTGCATTCTTGAATTCAGTACCATTATCTGACCTTATGGCTCTAACAGGGAATCTAGAATCCAGCTCAATCAACTTTATATGGTCAATCACCAGGTGTGGGGTCTCATCCTTGGAATGTAGGAATAAAACCCATGTATATTTTGAAAAGTCATCAACAATCACAAGTGCATATTGTTTCTTTGACATGGACATCACATTAACTGGACCAAACAAATCCATGTGCAGTAGATGAAGTGGTTCAGTTATTGATGATGTGTCAGTGCCCTTGTGAGAAGCTTTCTTTGACTTTCCTTTATGACATGCCTCACACAGTCCTTCCTGTGTAAATTCCATCTGAGGCAAACCTCTAACCAATTCCCTCTTGACTAAAGAGTTCATGGTTTTGAAGTTAAGGTGAGACATCTTCTTGTGCCATAGCCAACTTTCATCTGATGAAGCTTTAGCATAAAAACAATTAACTTCATCTTTGGATCCATAGTGCAGATCAGCTATGAACAAGTCACCTTTCCTTACTCCTTGAAGAGCAGGCTTTCCATTCTTCTTGTGAATGATCTGACACTTCTCTCTTTCAAAGGAAACAGCATATCCTCTGTCACAGAAATGACTGATGCTGAGAAGATTGAACCTCAGACCTTCCACAAATGATACATCTTCAATGATAACATTTCCAAACTTCAAACAACCATATCCTTTCGTGATACCCTTGCTGTTATCTCCAAAGGTAACTACTGGGCCAGCTTTCTCAACCAAATCTGATAGCAGGGCTCTATCTCCGGTCATATGCCTTGAACAGCCACTGTCAAGAATCCACATAACACGGTTTACCTGTTTAACTCCCTGCAATATCAAATTGATTAGTCCTTCCTCGGAACCCAAACTTGATTGGGTCCGGCATACTTAAAGAACTGGCCTTTGTCAGGCAAAACAACCTTTTTAGCTACAGCTACTTCAACCTCTTTCACAAAAGAGAGTTTCCATTTATAGCCAGCCTTAACACATTTCTGAGTAGGCTTAGGGATAAATGAATCCACTCTAGTCTTAGGAGGACTAGTAGTTTTAGCTCTAACATGCTTCTTATTATTAACATGTTGACGTGGAGCAGTCTTATCATTAGATACATGCTTACTATTAAAATAAGCATACATAACATTGAAAGCACAAGACATGCAATTAATCACACCACATGCTTTATGAGAAGAATTAACAGCAGGCATGTTAGTTCTACAGTTGTTTTGATCCAACTTATGGATATCTGATTTAGTCTCTGTTGTTGAAACAACTTTGACTAGTTTATCAGACATACACTTGTTGGACTGTTCAACTTCAAAAGCAAGATCTTCTTCACGTATCTCCTCTGCAATGATGATAGAGTATTCATTCAGAGGTCCTTCTTGAGATTCTCTAAAGAAGGGTTTATCAATACCCTTAAGCACATCTGGAATACCCCTTTCTTTAGCACTGACTTTATTAGGGGTATTTATGCTTAATTTACCAATAGACTCATTATAGTCATACCCTATTCCTACGGTCTGACTAATACTTTGTTTATTGATAATTTCTTTAGCAGTCTTACAAGAGTTGAAATAGGCATTAGCTTTGGTCTTAAGCTCACTAATCTGATCCTTGAGAATGGTTTCCAGTTGAATATAACATTTAACCCTATTATCAAGAAATGCTATTTTCTCAGTAAGTTCATTCTGATTAACATGCACAAGTTTCAATTCTTTTATCTCCTTTTCAAGAGCTGTGTTCAAAAGAATTATTCTATCATTTTCAGTACGTGCACAACTTACGGTACCACCAAGATGACGAATCATTTCAGTGTCAGTGAACTTTACCTCTAACATGTATGAAGATGAAGTGCTTCCCTCTTTAGCCATTAAAGCAAGGTTTCCAATTTCACCTGCTTCTTCATCACTGTCAGTGTCATCCCAACTCTTTCCTTCAGCAACATAGGCTTTCCCAATCTTGTTCTTCTTGCTAGAATCAAATGTGTTCCTTGTCAATTGCTTTGGCTTTCTGCATTCAGTAGCAAAGTGACCCAAGTCATTGCAATTGTAACATCTGATTGTGCTCCTATCCACAGTTCCAGTTTTGTAGCCACCCCTTGTGCTACTTGAAGAGGAAG
This sequence comes from Heracleum sosnowskyi, assembly GCA_030848705.1. Lineage (NCBI taxonomy): Eukaryota > Viridiplantae > Streptophyta > Magnoliopsida > Apiales > Apiaceae > Heracleum > Heracleum sosnowskyi. The sequence goes on along the minus strand of CM061243.1, from coordinate 47,606,574 downwards.
ATCCACCTCTCTGAAATCTGGGCCTGAACTTAAGATTGGGATTCCTTTTGAATCTGAACTTCCCAAACTTCCTGACTATCAAAGCCAAATCACCATCCTCCAGCTGATCAAGTTCCTCTAAAGAATAAAAGTCACCACCAGATTGATCAATGGATGTAATCCATATTCAGCATCAATAACATTCATGTTAGAACTGGAAGGTTGAACAGCCTTCACTTCCAGTTTCTGTGGGACTTCAGCAGTCAATGCAGTAGAAGTACTAACTATCTTCCCAGTTCCATATAGCTCCCTTTGTTGAATCTGCTCCAGCTCATAGCTCTTCAGAACACCATATAGTCTTTCCAAAGCAATCTCTCCCAGATTTCTTGCTTCTCTAATGGCAGATATTCTGTGCTCCAAATGAGGTGGAAGTGTAAGTAGGAACTTCTTGTTAATTTCCTTGATAGTGTAGTGCTTCCCATTGAGATTCAGATCATTGATTAATTTGTTGTATCTCTCAAAAACCTCAGAGATACCTTCACCAGGGTTTGATCTGAAATGCTCATATTGAGAGGTGAGAATTTCCAGCTTATTCTCTCTAACTTCCTCTGTCCCCTCATTGATTATCTCTATAGTTTCCCAAATGTGTTTGGCAGTATCACAGTTTAGGACATGATTATGCATGACAGGATCAAGACAATCAACAAGGATCAACTGAAGACAGGAATCCAAGGTAACATCCTCTTTTTCATCAGGAGTGTAATCCTTGGGATCCTTAGGGTACATCCTAGCAGCCCTAGTAACAATGTTATTCTCTATTAGTTCTCCCTCAATAATCATGGGGACTTTGGGACCATTCTTCAGCACATCAAATTATTTAGCATTAGCAACTTTAAGAAATAGAAGCATTTTCTTCTTCCACATAGAATAATGCTCATTGCTGAACATTGGTGTAATATCCCCAATTTTTTGTACTTATTTAAGAACTATTGATGAATAGTAACTTTTGTTAAAAAAACCACTGATGAATAGTAACTTTTTCGTTTAAAAAGTTTTTCAGACCACCCTATATACGGGACGATATAATGAACTTTCAAAGCTGTATTAGTGATCTACGATGAAAATGAAGGAATGCAAAAGCTGTCAGAATCGGAAAAATAGCATTTCCGTTTTCTCCGAAATTTCACCATTAACGGACGGATTAATTATTATTTGGGAATATTTGAGGATTTAAATCATCAATTCCATGGATATGGATTTTAATAAAAGAAATAGAAATATCAAGAACGATTACGGTAAACTACTTCGATAGAACCCTTAAGAAACCCCACGAACATTTTTCGAGATTAAATGGAGACGGAACAACGAGACATTTACAGGATTAATTATAGACATGGAAGTAACATGTAACGAGATTAATTCGAGGGATGCAACATTTGGATCATCCATGTGAAAGGAAACAAACCAGTAAAACAAACCAGTAAAGCGAACCAGTAAAGCTACTTTAGCTAGGCCAATGCATGTTGGACATGTGTCGCAAGATGAAGGCACCTAGGACTATGACTCACCACTTATACAAATATCTCACCTAGTAATTAAACAAGAAAAGAAAAGAAACATTTCTCTTGAGAAAGAAGAAGCATTCGGCCACTTTGAAGAAACAAAGATACTTTTTCAAGAATCAAGCTTCCACTCATCCATAAATCTTGTTCTTGGATTCAAAAGCTTCCTAATTCCTAGACTAAGGTATGCTCTTAATCTTAGCATCATCCATGGATTGTATCATGTTCAAATCCTAGGTCAAAGATGAACATGAATAGTGATTTCCAAGAACTAACTTTTGATTCATGATTTCTTTTGTTGATACAAGCTATCTTAAGGTTATATAAGGGCTATACAAGGATTATTAGGCTCATATACACTCCAAGGAAGGTATAAACTCTTGAAACCCTTAGTTATAATTTGATTTATATGGTTAGTTTTGAGTATAGTTTGGTTGGTATGATCATAAGGATGATCGAGTGGTTTTGACGAATGTTTGATGAGAGTTTGATGTTGTTTGGATGATAAACAAGTAGATGTTGGTTTTGACTGATTGGTGATAATTATGGGTTAGTATTGATGATTAAGATTTGACTTGGTGATTTGGTTTGGTTGTGTATGTAAAGTTTATGATTAAACTTTGGAATCGTTAAAACATAGCCGTTATAATGCCCGATTTTCCTTAACCATTGTTTTGTCTGTGATGTTCGGACATAAGGACTTCTGTCCAGAGTCACCACTGCCTAGTATTGTGTAGGTCTTGTTTCAAGGTTCGTTTTGGTATAAAGATCATGTGAATCCGATTTACGGTTTAGGAGAAACGAGTGTTTCAATTAAGGATGTCTCGAGAAACCGAACTTTACCACTTAGCCAACTTTGAGGCAATGATTAAACCCCTTAAGCGACTTATTGGAATGTGAAACTTTGTGTTAACATGATGAGTACGTTTGGGAGGACCCTCGAAAAGATTTCGTGTTAAAAGGATTTAATCTCTATTTTATAAAAATGTTCGAACCAAGCATACGCAAGAAGAGTATTAAGGAGTCGACTTGATAACATGCTTCGCTTAAGTAAAGTACATACGTAGTGTCTTAAAAGTGTTAAGTGACTAATCTCGGATACTTTGACTATGTATAGATCGCCGGATTGACTCGAGGCACACTACCCCTACCTCACCACCAGGCAAGTTTTCAAAACCTATATTTACTGTTGTTGTGATAATAAACTGTTTTCATATATGTTATGAAAATGCGATATATAAATTGCATGCTTGTTTTTGAATTGCTATATATACAGCAATACTTGAGGATATGACTTGATGTGTGGCTTATAAGCTAGATATGGGATATCAGTTATAAGCCAGTTTGTATATAGATGCCCTAGGATAAGGGCGGGTGATTATGTTTTCTGTATTGTTAACGATTATTTTTCCGATAAAGGTATCGGGTAACTGTTATTCGAGGATTATTTATTTATTTAATGAATATTATGTTAAATATTCATTTAAGGATTATTTATTTAATGAATATTATTTTTGAATATTCATTTAACGATTATCTATTTAAGGATTATTTATTTAAGGATTATTTATCAAATGAATATTACTTTTGAATATTCATTTGAGTTTTATTTAGTTAATGAATATTATTTTCAAATATTCATTTGAGGATTATTTGTTTAATGAATATTATTTATATTCATTTGAGGATTATTGACTTTAAGAATATTATTATGAATATTCATTCGAGGTTTATATTATTTTGAATTATTCATTCGAGGTTTATTAGTTAATGAATATTATGTTGAATATTCCTTTAATCCTTATTTATTTAATGGATATTATTTTCAAATATTCATTCAAGGTTTATTTACTTAATGAATATTATTTTCGAATATTCATTTAATCATTATTTACTTAATGAATATTATTTTCGAATATTCATTTAATGTTTACTTATTTAATAAATTTTATTAATTGTTTTTAAATCAACAAGAGGTTCCCAAAACAACGTTTTCTATTTAAGTCCGTCTTTTAAGAGGATTTAAATGTTCGCTCAACTATCAAAAATATGGGAAACCTGATTTAAGTAACTGCTATTCTTTTTAAACTCTCAACTCAAAACTGTCAGGGGACAGATATTTTCTCGAAGCAATTTAGTTGCTACAAGTCTAATATTGTGTTACCGCCTCAACATTCGAGGGGTAAATTCATGGAACAAGTCGATATCCATTAACAAGCAACAGCTTGGGAAATATTGGAGAACCTTCCTTTCCAACCTAGATATAACTACTTAGTGGAGTTGTATCAACAAGTGTTACACTTGGGGAAAGGAGGGCGATCTTTACGTTTCAGAGTCATGGATTTCATCTGAACTAGGAGTGGTGTAAGTGGTCAAGTTGCGTGGGCCCATCCAACTTTTAATTTGGCCCAACCGTTGGCCGGGAGGTCACTGAAAGGCGGTAGACGATGTCAGGCTGTCGTGATTCTTCCATCTACATGTAGAAACGATTTGAGCGGTGCGACCTGCTACTGATCATAGCAAGGTTATGCACAGCGGACACAGTAGCAACTCCAGTATTAGTTCATCATCCAAGGTGGATAATTCTGCAACATGTACTGAAAGGGACTAAGGGTCTCCCCCTTGGTACAGGTTTGCCGGGCATGTTGGCAGAGGTCGAAAAGTGTTCAAAAGAAAGTTAAAATAAATCCTTGAAATTTCATCTTTTGTTTCATGAGATATGACTCTGATAAAACCTGATTAAGGATATATATGCAGAAGTGGATTTTGGGTTACGGAAATATTATATTAATTTTCCTCGTAACTTCATCGTTTATATTATACTAGTTTCTTATCCGCTTAAGGCATATCATGTGGCTACATAAATATTTCTTTTGAACTGCTATTTATTAATAATCTGTTATAGATTATTTTGGTGGGCTTTATTGTTCACCCTTGCTTTATTTATTATATCACAACAACAGCTAGAGCAGATGGCCCTCAACAAGTACACTCCGCGCAAGCGGGTAGCAGTCGTCAGAGATTTACCGCTGATGTCATAGCCTCCATAGCTGAGGTAGAAACAACCAGTGTTCTAAGTTACAGCTTTTGTGTATCAGACTTATTTATATTATGATTAATGTAAGCAACGGTAAGAATTATTAAGCGTACTCTGTAATCTTTTGGGTTTGTAATAACTTATAACTTGTGGATCCTATGACTAGATACTTATCTCAATTTCATCTCTGGGACTATAACTAGTTGTGTGTGTGTGGTATTGTTATTGCAGGGTCACAGCATGCAGTCTAATTACTTTGATTCTAGTGCAAGTATTATTGATGGGAATTGAGACCGTAACGACCGGATCCCCGACCCCGGATCTGGGGCTGTTACAGAAATGGTATCAGAGCTCTAGAGTTATAAACCCCAGAGATGATGCGACGTTACAATAATAAATTCACTAAGATAATAAGAACTCTTGCCAAGTTCGATTAAAACCCTTATGGGAACTTTAATATCATGATAGTAACATAGTTCGTTGTTGTGTAGGCGACTGACATCCCTGACCCTGAGGCTTACGAGAGACAGCATGATGAGGATTTGCTTCAGACTATAGATCCATACTATGAGAGTTTTGAGGAGGAGGAACCGGAGGAGGTCCAGGCAGATACGGACACCGAGGTTGTCGAGGATTCTGAGGATGAGGATCCAGAGGAGGATCAGACCCTAGCTGATACTGAGGATATGGAGGGGGATGCTGAGGACCAGACTCCACTTCCTACCGAGAGAGCCCCTACCCCTCCACCATTGCCTTTGAGCCCTTCCCCTGATGAGTTTGAGGAGCTTACCCCTGAGCCACAGCAGACAGAGGATGCACCACCAGCAGACCCGGTTACCCCACCCCATGTTCCGTTAGAGGGGATACCAGTATGTGTGCATAACTGGACCGTGAGCAGAGTTCAGTCAGATTTGGTAGTGGCCGAGGCTAGACTAGCAGAGTCACGGATGCAGCTAGCAGCAGAGAGGGATGCCAGGATTGTACGCCAGGGCGGCGGGAGATCTTTGCCCACTCGGGTTGCCAGGAGGGCGATGACTCGCATTGAGTTGAGGGCACGGATGAGGATTCGAGCTTTGCCTACTGATGGCGATGGCAGGGTATCCAGGGTTGATGCTGAGGAGATTTTCCGCATGGCTATGGCGAGGGTGAGGGCATTGGGCCGCATTAGTGGCTGATTTCAGAGTTGGTGATGTAGTAGTCTAGTCTTCTAGTCATGTACGGACATAGTAGTGCCGATTTTTGTGGGATTGTTCCATTGTATATATTATCCCTTTTCTGACTAGAAGGATAGACCATGTATTTCACTTTTGACTAGATGATGTTAGGACAGTTGTACTTGTAAACTGTCGATGTTGACTCAGACTTTGAATCTTTGGTACCATGTATATATTTGTTTCCTTTCAGTTGAATCCAGTCCTGTTGTGACGCGATCACAAGTTTGTTATAATATTGCCTGCACCGTATGATTAAATTGCGATAAAATATAGAACGGCGAAAGTCTACTTCCAATTATGTAAAGACTGTATCTGTAACCCAGTGAACGGGCCTAATGTGAGTTTTCCAAATTTTCAGTAAGATGCCTCCACGAAGAATGAGAACTAGGGCTAACTCCCAGGAATCTGAGGATCAAGAAAGCCACAACCAAAATTGGGAAGACCCTGAGTATAATGAAGAAACGGACGAGGATTATAATGAGCAGGACGACTCCCGGTATGGAGAGGCGGATGAATCCTTTTTCACTGCAGAAATTGAGACTGAAGAAGAGGAAGTTGAAGTGGAACAACGGAGAGAGGATCAGGGTGGAGATCCCATGGGTCAGTTTATGAATCTACTTAGGCAAAATTTGGACCGTTATCCCCACCCACCCCAAGGGAGCAACATCATTGTGGCGAACTCTTTCAGGGCCTTTAAGTCACTCAAGCCCCCAGAATTCCAAGGATCGGCTGACCCAGTAGAGGCAAGAGCCTGGATAAAGGAAATGGAAAAGTCCTTCGAGATTTTAAGTATTGAAGAGGCACAGAAGACCGTTTTTGCCACGTACCTTCTGAAGGGAGAGGCCAACTATTGGTGGGAGGCCAAGAAGAACATGGAGACGGATGTTATCGTAACTTGGGAGAGGTTCAAGCTATTGTTTCTAGAGAAGTATTTCCCAAGGTTTATGAAAAACCCAGATGGAACTTAAGGTTTTAGAACTGAAGCAGAATAACCTGACAGTGGCTGATTATGAGGCAAAATTTACCGAGCTATCAAGGTTTGTGCCAGAGTTTGTAGATACCGAAGAGAAGAAAACTAATAGGTTTCAATAGGGATTGAAGCAGTGGATTCAGAATCGCGTGGCAGTCCTGGAGATTACAGACTATGCCACATTAGTGCAAAAGGCCTCAATTGTGGAAGCAGGGAGTGATAAGATGCTTACGGAAAGAGAGAAAGGGGGAATGAAAAGGAAACATGCAAGTATGGGTGGAGGTTTTGCAGGAGGAAACCCACGAAATAGGTTTAACCGTGGAACAGTCTCCCTACCTGAAAGGAATACGGGTTTCAAGCGAACCGTAAGCTCAAGCGTGAACCAGGGCGGCAACCCATCAGGAGTGTCCCACTCCTACCAATCTCGACCTCCATTACCAGTATGTGCAACTTGTGGAAGGAAACACCCCGGTGTGTGCAACCAGAGACCGGTAACCTGTTTAAATGTGGGCGAGGGGGCCATTATGCTCAGAATTGTACCGCAGTTAACCCTGGCGTCAACCAAAGCCTCACTTGTTACCAGTGTGGACGTCGAGGTCATATGAAGAAGGATTGTCCCATGAACCGACCCACAACATCAGGGACAAGCAAGGCTGCTTCCAACAAACCCCCAACTGCTAGGACTTTCAACATGACAGTGCAGGATGCCGTGAGAAACACGGATGTGATAGCAGGTACCTTTTCTCTGAATTCAGTTAGCGCAAATGTTTTATTTGATTCTGGAGCAACTAAATCGTTTATATCAAGGGATTTTGCGCATAAATTGAAACTTAAAACCCAACCATTAAAGGATGCCCTACAAGTAGAGATAGCTAACCACGAGATAGTCCCAGTTAGTCAGATTCACCCCAAATGCAAATTGGAAATAGGGGAACAGTCTTTTTGTGTGGATTTGATTCCTTTTAAATTAGGAGAATTTGATGTCATTTTGGGAATGGATTGGCTGTCTCGCAATAACGCGCAGATAGATTGTAAAGGGAAAAAGGTTAGATTAAATACCCCAGGGAAGAAGGAGATAGTGTTTAAGGGGATTAAACAGACACAGAAATTTTTAACCGTGGCGCAAACCAAGAGATTGTTACGAAAGGGAAACGAGGCTTACTTAGCTTATGTTGTAGACACCCAGAGGGAGGTGCCCATTTTACAGGACATCCCAGTAGTCAATGAGTTTGAAGATGTGTTTCCACAAGATCTTCCTGGATTACCACCCGATAGGGTAATTGAGTTTGCTATTGAATTAGCCCCGGGGACGGCGCCAGTTTCGAAAGCCCCATACCGGTTAGCCCCAGTAGAAATGAAAGAACTAGCCACCCAGTTGCAAGAACTATTGGAGAAGGGTATGATAAGACCCAATGTATCGCCGTGGGGGGCACCTGTGTTGTTTGTTAAGAAGAAAGATGGGAGTATGAGGTTATGCATCGATTACCGAGAGTTGAACAAACTAACTATAAAGAATAAGTACCCATTACCCAGAATAGACGATTTGTTCGACCAGCTAAAGGATGCTGTGTATTTCTCTAAGATTGATCTAAGAACCGGATATCACCAATTAAAGATTAAACCCGAAGATATCCCGAAGACTGCATTCCGTACCAGATATGGACATTATGAGTTCTTGGTGATGTCGTTTGGATTAACCAATGCCCCAGCAGCTTTCATGGATTTAATGAATAGGGTGTTCAAGAAGTATTTGGACGAGTTCGTTATAGTTTTCATTGATGATATTCTTATCTACTCAAAGACAGAGGCAGAGCATGCAGAACATTTGAGGATAGCCTTAGGAATACTCAGGAAGGAGCAATTTTATGCCAAATTCGCGAAGTGCGAATTCTGGCAGAATGAGGTTCAGTTTTTAGGACATGTGATCAACAAGGAGGGAGTGTTGGTTGACCCCTCCAAGATAGAGGCTGTTTCAAATTGGGAACGACCAACCACACCAACAGAGGTAAGGAGTTTCATAGGATTGGCAGGGTATTATAGAAGATTTGTCAAGGATTTTGCGAAGATCGCAGCCCCGTTAACCCGACTTACCCGTAAAGCTGAGAAGTTTGAATGGACGGAAAAGTGCGAGAACAGTTTCCAAGAGTTAAAGGAAAAGCTGGTAACTACCCCTGTGTTGGCATTGCCAGATGGAAAAGGAGATTTTGTGATTTACAGTGATGCTTCGCATAAGGGATTGGGGTGCATGCTGATGCAGCACGGTAAGGTAATCGCGTATGCGTCAAGGCAATTGAAGGAATATGAGATTCGATATCCTACTCATGATTTAGAACTAGCAGCAGTAGTCTTCGCTTTAAAGATTTGGAGGCACTACTTGTATGGAGAGAAGTGCGAGATTTACACTGACCATAAGAGCCTCAAGTACATTTTTACCCAGAAAGAGCTCAACATGTGCCAGAGAAGGTGGTTAGAGCTGATCAAAGATTATGACTGTGAAATTCTTTATCACCCAGGGAAAGCCAATGTGGTGGCTGATGCCCTTAGTAGGAAAGAGAGACTCAAGATGATAATGTCTTCAGAAGAGCTGATTAGGGAATTTGAAAAGATGGAAATAGAAGTGAAGAAGGCCGGGAACGGTACTGAAAAGTTGTTTGAGATTTCACTACAACCAGGGCTGTTAGAAAAGATCAGAAGATGTCAAGAAAAGATGATAAGCGAGGACAGGCAGTCAATGACAGGGGAAGAGATCCACACTATCCAGGATGATAAAGGAATAAGGAGATATACTTACCGAATTTGGGTTCCGAATATTCGAGAGCTAAAGGACGAGATTTTACACGACAGTCACAGTTCTAGGTATTCAATCCACCCAGGGAGCACCAAGATGTATGGAGATTTGAAAGAGTACTACTGGTGGCCTAACATGAAAAAGGACGTAGCCGAGTGGGTAAGCAGATGCTTGACCTGCCAACGAGTGAAAGCAGAACACCAGAGGCCCAGTGGACTTTTGCGACCACTAGAGATTCCCGAATGGAAATGGGAACAACTAGCCATGGATTTTGTAGTGGGTTTACCAAGGACCAAGGCCAATCACGATGCCATATGGGTCATCGTAGACCGATTAACAAAGTCAGCCCACTTTCTCCCGATCAACGAAAGATACACTATCGACAGATTAGTGGATATTTACATGAAAGAGATTGTCGTGTGACATGGAGTCCCCGTCGCCATTGTGTCCGACCGAGACCCCAGATTTAACTCCCGGTTTTGGAGAAGTTTCCAGGAATGTGTGGGAACGAAACTAAACATGAGTACCGCCTATCATCCCCAAACTGACGGCCAAAGTGAAAGGACCATCCAAACATTAGAAGATATGCTGAGAGTCTGTGCCATAGACTTTAAAGGAAGTTGGGATGAGCACTTACCACTGATAGAATTTTCCTACAATAACAGCTTTCACGCAAGCATCGGAATGCCCCCGTACGAAGCCCTTTATGGAAGAAGATGTCGCTCACCCTTGTATTGGGATGAAGTTGGCGAGCGAAAGATGCTCGGGCCCGAAGTGGTCCAAAGGACTAAGGAAACCATAGACCTTATCAGAGGAAGGTTAGTAGCAGCCCAAGATAGGCAGAAGAAATATGCCGATTTGGCAAGGAAGGATAAAGAATATGAGATCGGGGACCTAGTGTTGTTGAAGGTATCCCCGTGGAAAGGATTGATGAGGTTCGGTAAGAAGGGGAAGTTAAGCCCCAGGTATATTGGACCATTCGAGATCTTGAGACGCATCGGGGAAGTAGCTTACGAGCTAGCCTTGCCCCCAAATCTTCAACAAGTTCACAACGTGTTCCACGTATCCATGTTAAGGAAATACAATCCGGACGCCAGGCACGTGGTAGAATACGAACAAGTAGACATATAACCAGACCTGTCCTACGTGGAGCAGGCTATAGAGATCATCGACCGGAAGGAACAGGTACTCAGAAATAAAGTGGTTAAGCTTGTGAGAGTCTTATGGAGAAACCATAATGTGGAAGAATCCACTTGGGAACTAGAAGGCGAAATGTTAGGGAAGTATCCCCAGTTGTTTTCAAACTGATTCCGGGACGGAATCCTTGTAAGGAGGGGAGACTGTAATATCCCCAAATTTTTGTACTTATTTAAGAACTATTGATGAATAGTAACTTTTGTTAAAAAATCACTGATGAATAGTAACTTTTTTGTTTAAAAAGTTTTTCAGACCACCCTATATACGGGACGATATAATGAACTTTCAAAGCTGTATTAGTGATCTACGATGGAAATGAAGGAATGCAAAAGCTGTCAGAATCGGAAAAATAGCATTTTCGTTTTCTCCGAAATTTCACCATTAACGGACGGATTAATTATTATTTGGGAATATTTGAGGATTTAAATCATCAGTTCCATGGGTATGGATTTTAATAAAAGAATTAGAAATATCAAGAACGATTACGGTAAACTACTTTGATAGAACCCTTAAGAAACCCCGCGAACATTTTTCGAGATTAAACGGAGACGGAACAACGAGACATTTACAGGATTAATTATAGACATGGAAGTAACATGTAACGAGATTAATTCGAGGGATGCAACATTTGGATCATCCATGTGAAAGGAAACAAACCATTAAAACAAACCAGTAAAGCGAACCAGTAAAGCTACTTTAGCTAGGCCAATGCATGTTGGACATGTGTCGCAAGATGAAGGCACCTAGGACTATGACTCACCACTTATACAAATATCTCACCTAGTAATTAAACAAGAAAAGAAAAGAGACATTTCTCTTGAGAAAGAAGAAGCATTCGGCCACTTTGAAGAAACAAAGATACTTTTTAAAGAATCAAGCTTCCACTCATCCATAAATCTTGTTCTTGGATTCAAAAGCTTCCTAATTCCTAGACTAAGGTATGCTCTTAATCTTAGTATCATCCATGGATTGTATCATGTTCAAATCCTAGGTCAAAGATGAACATGAATAGTGATTTCCAAGAACTAACTTTTGATTCATGATTTCTTTTGTTGATACAAGCTATCTTAAGGTTATATAAGGGCTATACAAGGATTATTAGGCTCATATACACTTCAAGGAAGGTATAAACTCTTGAAACCCTTAGTTATAATTTGATTTATATGGTTAGTTTTGAGTATAGTTTGGTTGGTATAATCATAAGGATGATCGAGTGGTTTTGACGAATGTTTGATGAGAGTTTGATGTTGTTTGGATGATAAACAAGTAGATGTTGGTTTTGACTGATTGGTGATAATTATGGGTTAGTATTGATGATTAATATTTGACTTGGTGATTTGGTTTGGTTGTGTATGTAAAGTTTATGATTAAACTTTGGAATCGTTAAAACATAGCCGTTATAATGCCCGATTTTCCTTAACCATTGTTTTGTCTGTGATGTTCGGACATAAGGACTTCTGTCCAGAGTCACCACTGCCTAGTATTGTGTAGGTCTTGTTTCAAGGTTCGTTTTGGTATAAAGATCATGTGAATCCGATTTACGGTTTAGGAGAAACGAGTGTTTCAATTAAGGATGTCTCGAGAAACCGAACTTTACCACTTAGCCAACTTTGAGGCAATGATTAACCCCTTAAGAGACTTATTGGAATGTGAAACTTTGTGTTAACATGATGAGTACGTTTGGGAGGACCCTCGAAAAGATTTCGTGTTAAAAGGATTTAATCTCTATTTTATAAAAATGTTCGAACCAAGCATACGCAAGAAGAGTATTAAGGAGTCGACTTGATAACATGCTTCGCTTAAGTAAAGTACATACGTAGTGTCTTAAAAGTGTTAAGTGACTAATCTCGGATACTTTGACTATGTATAGATCGCCGGATTGACTCGAGGCACACTACCCCTACCTCACCACCAGGCAAGTTTTCAAAACCTATATTTACTGTTGTTGTGATAATAAACTGTTTTCATATATGTTATGAAAATGCGATATATAAATTGCATGCTTGTTTTTGAATTGCTATATATACAGCAATACTTGAGGATATGACTTGATGTGGGGCTTATAAGCTAGATATGGGATATCAGTTATAAGCCAGTTTGTATATAGATGCCCTAGGATAAGGGCGGGTGATTATGTTTTCTGTATTGTTAACGATTATTTTTCCGATAAAGGTATCGGGTAACTGTTATTCGAGGATTATTTATTTATTTAATGAATATTATGTTAAATATTCATTTAAGGATTATTTATTTAATGAATATTATTTTTGAGTATTCATTTAACGATTATCTATTTAAGGATTATTTATTTAAGGATTATTTATCAAATGAATATTACTTTTGAATATTCATTTTGGTTTTATTTAGTTAATGAATATTATTTTCAAATATTCATTTGAGGATTATTTGTTTAATGAATATTATTTATATTCATTTGAGGATTATTGACTTTAAGAATATTATTATGAATATTCATTCGAGGTTTATATTATTTTGAATTATTCATTCGAGGTTTATTAGTTAATGAATATTATGTTGAATATTCTTTTAATCCTTATTTATTTAATGGATATTATTTCCAAATATTCATTCAAGGTTTATTTACTTAATGAATATTATTTTCGAATATTCATTTAATCATTATTTACTTAATGAATATTATTTTCGAATATTCATTTAATGTTTACTTATTTAATAAATTTTATTAATTGTTTTTAAATCAACAAGAGGTTCCCAAAACAACGTTTTCCATTTAAGTCCGTCTTTTAAGAGGATTTAAATGTTCGCTCAACTATCAAAAATATGGGAAACCTGATTTAAGTAACTGATATTCTTTTTAAACTCTCAACTCAAAACTGTCAGGGGACAGATATTTTCTCGAAGCAATTTAGTTGCTACAAGTCTAATATTGTGTTACCACCTCAACGTTCGAGGGGTAAATTCATGGAACAAGTCGATATCCATTAACAAGCAACAGCTTGGGAAATATTGGAGAACCTTCCTTTCCAACCTAGATATAACTACTTAGTGGAGTTGTATCAACAAGTGTTACACTTGGGGAAAGGAGGGCGATCTTTACGTTTCAGAGTCATGGATTTCATCTGAACTAGGAGTGGTGTAAGTGGTCAAGTTGTGTGGGCCCATCCAACTTTTAATTTGGCCCAACCGTTGGCCGGGAGGTCACTGAAAGGCGGTAGACGATGTCAGGCTGTCGTGATTCTTCCATCTACATGTAGAAACGATTTGAGCGGTGTGACCTGCTACTGATCATAGCAAGGTTATGCACAGCGGACGCAGTAGCAACTCCAGTATTAGTTCATCATCCAAGGTGGATAATTCTGCAACATGTACTGAAAGGGACTAAGGGTCTCCCCCTTAGTACAGGTTTGCCGGGCATGTTGGCAGAGGTCGAAAAGTGTTCAAAAGAAAGTTACAATAAATCCTTGAAATTTCATCTTTTGTTTCATGAGATATGACTCTGATAAAACCTGATTAAGGATATATATGCAGAAGTGGATTTTGGGTTACGGAAATATTATATTAATTTTCCTCGTAACTTCATCGTTTATATTATACTAGTTTCTTATCCGCTTAAGGCATATCATGTGGCTACAGAAATATTTCTTTTGAACTGCTATTTATTAATAATCTGTTATAGATTATTTTGGTGGGCTTTATTGCTCACCCTTGCTTTATTTATTATATCACAACAACAGCTAGAGCAGATGGCCCGCAACAAGTACACTCCGCGCAAGCGGGTAGCAGTCGTCAGAGATTTACCCGCTGATGTCATAGCCGCCATAGCTGAGGTAGTAACAACCAGTGTTCTAAGCTACAGCTTTTGTGTATCAGACTTATTTATATTATGATTAATGTAAGCAACGGCAAGAATTATTAAGCGTACTCTGTAATCTTTTGGGTTTGTAATAACTTATAACTTGTGGATCCTATGACTAGATACTTATCTCAATTTCATCTCTGGGACTATAACTAGTTGTGTGTGTGGTATTGTTATTGCGGGGTCACAACATGCAGTCTAATTACTTTGATTCTAGTGCAAGTATTATTGATGGGAATTGAGACCGTAACGACCGGATCCCCGACCCCGGATCTGGGGCTGTTACAATTGGGATTTTGACTGTACCCACTTTCTGTGTAGTAGACATCTTTTGAGATTTTTAGGAATAATAAAAATTTCAGAGTTTAAGAAAAAATCTCAAAACAATTGGATCTTTGATTTGTATATCAATCAAAAGGCTATGATGCCAATTGTTAGGTCCTGATATGTTTGTAGAAGGGGGGTTGAATACAAACAGTACCGTTTAATCGAATTTGTATTGTTGAATTTAACAATTACAATACCAAATTTAGTGCGGAATAAAATGAAACAAGATTCAAGTTAAATAAAACTCTATTGAACTTGAAGGGTGTTACAAATCAGTGTACAGATTACAAGGTTCTTGTTACAACAAATCTAGAATAAATTCGACATGAATTTATCTATATTTGTAATAAAAGGATCGAATACTAAAAACTAGTTCGATAGAAATTCTAGGGATTATGATCCGCTAGATTGTCAAAGCAGTACAAGTAATTGAATTCTAGTTGATTGGATATAACTTTGATGGCTAGAACTTATTACAAGAATTAAATGAAGCTTTGCAGTTGGCTTGCGTTTAATGGCAGAAGAAAGATATGATACTTTGCTTTCAGTTTCTGTCTTGTTATGTTTCTGTGTTGTAAAATGCACTGCCTCTTTTGATTACAATGACTTGTATTTAAACAAGTCACAGAAGGCATTCCCACGCGCCAGAAACCATTTCAATTTAATTTATACTAGTAGTACTATCCAATATACTTGGTAGTACTATCGGTAGTACTATCCAATTATATTGGTAGTACTATCGGTAGTACTATCAAGGGATAGTACTGCTAGTATAAACTGTATAGTACTACAAGTACTATTTATAATTAGAATTAATTCTATTTAATTTATTTTACTTAATTGATTTAACAAATGAATTAATTCATTTAGAATTAATTCACAGATTAAATAAATTAAATTATTGACTTAAATAATTCCATAAATAAATTAATTCTAGAGAATTAATTTATTCATTAAATTACTTAAGATCTAGATTGATTAATTTAATATATGAATTAATTCTATTAAATTAATTATCTTATAGAATAAATTAAAAGAGAATTAAAAGTAATTCAAAGATCCACTAAAATTGATGACGAACTTCCACTGACTGTCGTTGACACTCCATGTACTGTCTGGTTCATGAGCGACTAACTTTAATGGTTGTTCTTCATCTTTAACTTTAAGCTGTGATTCTTTTTCTCCTTCTATTTAAACAAGGGACTGTAACCTGTACTTTTTCCCGTCACACTTCTGAAATCTCTGCCACTTTCAAATAGTTCCACTTCCTTGAATACTTCATTGAGGCTTGAACAATAAATTGAACTTCTTTCAATGTAGACTTACTTCAAGACTGTAGATGACTTTAATCTTCATTCTCTTGACAGATATAATCTTCTAAGATTCTTGTGACATCTGTATTTATTATTTACCTATTACATCTTGGTTTATGATGAGTATAATCCTCTGTGTTTACAAATAGGCCTATACATATGCCTTTCAACTAGTCATTCACAACACCACAATGAATTTCAAGGCGAATCATCAAGATCAAATCTTCCAAGACAGACTGTATGGAATAGAGCTCATCCTTTTGAGCTGATCATTGGTGATCCAGGTGTTGGATTTAGAACTAGAAGTGCTACTCAGAATGAATGTCATTATTCAGGGTTTCTATCTGAATTGGAACCAAAGAAGACTGAGGAAGCACCGACTGATCCTGATTGGGTGATTGCTATGCAAGATGAACTCAATCAATTTGAACAACAGCAAGTCTGGAAGCTGGTACCCAGACCAAAGAACAAGAAAGTAGTTGGTACAAGATGGGTATACAGAAACAAGCTGGATGAGGATGACATTGTTACAAGGAACAAGGCAAGACTGGTTGCTCAAGGGTATTCACAAGTTGAAGGCATTGATTATGTTGAAACCTATGCACCAGTGGCTAGACTTGAGGCCATTAGGATGTTCTTAGCATTTGCAGCTTACTCCAATTTTAAAGTCTATCAAATGGATGTTAAAAGTGCATTCATGAATGGTGAGCTGGATGAAGAAGTGTATGTGGAACATCCCCTGGCTTTGAAAATCAGGAGCGGCTGGACTTTGTGTACTTTCTCTTCAAGGCTATCTATGGTCTCAAACAAGCCCCATGGAAATGGTATGACACTCTCTCTGGTTTTCTTTTAGAAAATGGTTTTGTTAGAGGTATCATAGACAAAACTCCTTTTCCAAAGAAACACAAAAGTGATATGATATTAGTCCAAGTCTATGTGGATGACATCATATTTGGGTCTACTAATGATGATCTCTGTAAGAGATTTGCTAAGCTAATGCAGAGTAAGTTTTAAATGAGTATGATGGGTGAGCTGAAGTTCTTTCTTGGATTACAAGTAAGTCAAAGGTCAAATGGTATATTTATTTGTCAATCGAAGTATCTCAAAGAACTCCTCAAGAAGTATCACATGGAGGATTCAGCATCAGCAAGGACTCCATCTTCAACAGCAGTCAAACTTGGAGCTTGTGATAACTCTATCAAGGTAGATGTTACAAGCTACAGAGGTATGATTGGCTCCTTACTCAATCTTACTGCAAGTAGACCAGATATTATGTATGCTACATGCTTGTGTGCAAGGTTTCAAGCGGACCCTAGAGATTTACATCTCGTTGCTGTTAAAAGAATCTTGAGATATCTTAAGGGTACACCTAATTTAGGTATCTGGTACCCTAAAGATTCTGGTTTTAACCTTGTTGGACATACAGATTCTGATTATGCAGGTAGTGTTGTGGATCGAAAGAGTACCTCTGGGATTTTTCAATTCCTAGGAGGTAGATTGATTTCCTGGTATAGCAAGAAACAGCAAACATTTTCCAATTCAACAGCAGAAGCTGAATATATTGCTGCTGGAAGCTGTTGTGCTCAGATCCTATGGATAAGGAATCAATTGAAGGACTATGGCTTTGTATTAGACAAAATCCCTATTTTATGTGATAATACAAGTGCCATAGCAATCTCCAACAACCCTGTTCAGCACTCGAGAATGAAGCACATTGATATCAGGTCTCTTTTTATCAGAGAGCATATCATGAATGGTACTGTGGAGTTACACTTTGTACCCACAGAAGATCAAACTGCAGATATATTCACTAAATCTGTTGACGAATCCACATTTACCAAGTTAGTTGGTAAATTGGGCATGTTAAACAGTCTTAGTGATTAACAGTATCTCTGTCATGTTTGTTCTTGTCAAAAATCAGTCTTCTCTTGTTGTTAATAAGTGATATTACTGCGCATTCTTGTTTGGAGTTACATGCTTGTTAATTTAAATGTTTCTGAATAATTTATTTTCTTTAAAAATATTTTTCTCATATTTTTTAAGTGGAGAAATGTATTTTTATTGAAAATATAATTATTTAGAATTATTTAGATGGGTTTCAGATTGTAAATATTGTTGTTTAAATTTTTCTGCAGGTTTATATTAATTTAATACACTTCTATATTTTTCTGTATATTTTTCTAGGATTTATGGAATTTTCTGTTTTCTAGGCTTGTACATATTTTTTATGTATTTTTTATTCATTTTCTGTAAAGTTTATTAATTCTCAGCATTTTTCTTTTTATTTAAATCTGTTTTTATTACTAGTTTTGAACTAGTAGTACTATCGGTAGTACTATCCCTTGATAGTACTACTAGTTCTTTTTGATAGTACTACCGGATTTTCTATTTATTTTTTGTTTTTTCTTTTTAGTCATAGTACTACCGCTTGTCAATAGTACTGCTAAGTCTTTTTTCTTTTTTACTATTCATAGTACTACCGTGTTTTTGGTTAGTACTGCTAGGCTTATTTTTTATCTTTTCCTTTTTTACTTATTTTTAGTTTCTGTTTAATTACTGATAGTACTACCGGTTTTACTTTTACCATAGTACTATCAGGTTTATATATATATAGCTTTTTGTTTTTACTTTTTACTTAGTACTACCAGTTCAAGTTTTTACTTAACTGATTTTTTTTCATTCTCTCTTTATTCCAAAAAGAAACGAATTGCTGCCCAATTCATTTTCACTTTCCGGATTCGATTCTTGTTAGTTTTAAAACTGAAACAAATATCACTGTGTTCATCTTCTCAAGCCCATTAATTTGAGTGCTTAAAATCCAAATTTCATCAAGTTTTTGTGTTCTTGAGTTTTTGAATTCCAAAGGTTTTTGAATTCGTTTTTAGGGTTTTAAAAGTGATCTTTTGATTCTAAAAATAGCAGTGTGTGTGGTTTGTGTCAAGGATTAACATACTTAAAATTGGTAATTTTAGGAGAACTTTGAAAATTTGGATTTTTAATTAATTTTTAGTTAATTTTAAAATCCTTAAATTCGAATTATTCATAATTATTTGAGTTTTTGATTTTCTGTGTTAATTTGTACTTAGTAAATTATGGCTCAGAATTTTGAGGTCGTTAAAAACAATTATAATGGGTATTTTGATCCTTTGAAACGCCCGGTTGATCGTTTTAGACCTTGGATTCGGTTTTTAAATACGCAGTGTTGTGTTAGTCGTGCTATTTGTCTATCTGCTGATTTAAAAATTGAACCACTGAGGTTACTGTGTTCTAGTGCTGTAATTTCTGATGATTTTCATTCTATAACTTTCACAGTTGAGCACACACAGTACACTATTACTGATGATCTGTTTTGTGAAGTTTTTCAACTTCCTAGGGACAACTTTGATATGACTCCATCTGATATTGAATTAATTCAGTTTTTCAACAGAATTCATTATCAAGGTCCTTTGGAGTTGCCTAAACTCAGTAAAGCTAATTTAGTCTGTGAATGGGATGTCTTATTTGATACTTTGGCTAAGGTTTTCAGCAATTGTACTAAAAGCAATTTTCAAAATATTCCATCTTTGTTACAGTACATTGCTTATGCTATTGTGTTTAATGTTAGACTTAATATTGGTCATATTATCTGGAGTCTTATAGTTAGAAGAGTAGCAAATGCCAGGATTGATCATGATAGTGGTAGAAAAGTCAGGTGTTTCTATCCTCGATTTCTCACTATCTTAATCAATCATGTGCTATCTGATGCTCACAAGGAGATGTTTTTAAATGCTGTATATGTTCCTTCTCCTACTTCTGATCGTAAGTTCTATCAAAGACTCCACACTTCTCTTAAATTGAACATCACACCAGTGGTAGTCATCCCATTCATGGCACAGTTCATTCACCTTCCTACTTTTGAACCTTTTGTTCCTGAGCAACAACTAGTCATTTCAGCTGGAACTTCAGAGGCACTACCAATACAGGTAATACATCCTATCTCTTGATCATCTGGCACCTCTGCTGAAACCCAAGTGGTTGATAGGACTGACCAAGAGGTTGTAGAACCACAATCTCTAACCCAGGTCAGAGAGCCAAACACAATGTCTAATCCTTTAACCTCTCAACCTGAAACTGCTTCATTAATAAGACAAAGATCAAGTAGTGAACAAACACTAAGTGCACCCACAGCTCTGCCACCACCACTAAAGAAAAGCAAACCTATAGGGATACAACTGTAAGCCCATCCATCTCCTCCCAACAGGATTTGGACTTTGATATGGCCATTGAACAGTCTCTAGAAACATCCTCTCAACAGGATGAATCTATTGAAATTCGCCATCGGGCCCTGGAAACCTGTAATGAGTCAAGCACTCTCCCATTACTCACAATGGGAGAAGACATCCAAATAGAAGAAACTCAGGACACGTTGTTAGGAGAGCACTTAGGATCTGAAACAGTGCCTACCATTGTCACGGTAGAAGTGCCTTCACAGGCATCTGAGGGAAAATCTGATTCTTTGCCACTTTTAATAGAATCATTTTCTCCCCTCCCAGAGGGAACATCTCTGGCTCCCTTAAGGGATTTTTCACTCGCAGTTTATACTGGAGAAAGTGAAAGGCAACCAGGTGAGTCTATCACTGAAGCAATTCAGTTTACAATGTAAGATATTTTGACAGACTCAACCAGGGATTGGGATTTGCGAACTCCCATTGCACCACCATTGACCTCTCTTGAAGGGGCTAGGGTGATTTCTATTACAGGTACACAATCTGATAACTTGGATAGACAGCTAGTGATTAGAGATCAAAATCAAACAGAGAGTGATACACAAGCACGTGAGTTGAGTGAAACACCACTGAGAGAAATTGAAGTGAGTGCACATACTGACACAAACACTGCTTCTTTGTTAGCTCAGATAGCTGCTCTACAGAAACAACTGCAAGAAACCCAGGCTGAGAAGGACATTCTTAAAGCATAAGTGGTTGAATGGTCTTCTTCTTCCACCTCTGTAACAAATCAGCTGGGTATGATTAAAGATGATATTGAAGGCTTGAAGACTACTCTCCTACCAAAGATAAATGTTGTTCAGCAATCTCAAGTACTGGTGGCTTCGGACGTTTCTGATCTTATAACTTCAAATGCTCAGCAGATTGCTTCCATTACTACTCAAGTGGACTACATTCAGCAAACTGTTGATGAAAATCCGTGGTTTAATGAACAAAGGTTTGCAAAGATTGAAGGAGGAATGGAGCATCTCAATGAAGGGATGAAGCACCTTTACTATATGATCAAGAATTCACATCAACCCACAGCTCAACAGAAAACATTCTTTGAGGGTGATGATGAAGATGATGCTGATCAAGGAGGAGATAGGGAAGAAAGGAGAGATAGAGGAGATATAAGGGGAACAAGTGAGGTGAATCCTGAAGCTGCTACATTCAAATCTGTAGAGGATTCCTCAACTAAGGGGGAGAAGAAAGAGAAGTTGGAGGAGCTTCTGGAAAAGATAATGGGAAGGGTAAACAATCATTGGAGGAGTCTGCTTTTGATGATGCCTACTACTACCATGGAGAACAGGATGATTTCCAATTTGACATGTCTGGCGATCTGGAGAAGACTATCCCTGAAGAACCTATTGGTGAGGAGGAGGTTGAAGAAGTGGCCAACTTTGATGATTGGGAAGATGAAGCTGATTTATATACACCTGACCCTCTGTTTCAAAAGGAGCTGAAGAAACAACAAGCAGAGTTAAGGAGAAAGGAGGATGAGAATGCTAAGGTCTCCGACATCATATCTCAAAGGTTAAAAATTCAAAAGGCTGAAGAAGAAGAAGAAGAAGAAGAACAACAACAAGTGAAAGTGCGTTCATGGGCTGAACTTGAGTGGGATCTCTTGGGGGAAATAGTGAGCAGACTCTTTGTGACTGACCAGGCTCGTTTTCGTGTGGTTTGCAAAAACTGGTTGGTTGCGGCTCATCCAATTATTAATGCTAATGCTACTAAACCATCATTACCATGGCAGGGTTGTAATTATCCCGGTTGCTGCTCTGAATTCCAAATCTTTGACCCATTATCATCATCTCCCAAACACCTAGCTTCACGACACATTATAGACTGGTCTCAATTAGGTATTCCATCTCCTACAACTATATATTTGCATCTTGTCAAATACAATTGGTTATTTCTTACCATTAAAAAACCAAGTTTGTTTTTTTCGACGACTCGTAGATACGTGTTATTGTTCAATCCCTTGACTAGAAGAATCATCACCCTCCCTACATTTGACTGTCCCAATGGTTTTCATTTTGCTTCAACGTTTTCCACCCATCCCAGTTCACAAGATTGTGTCTTTTGTATGGTAGACAATAGACAAAACGACAAAATTGTTATTTTGACGTATCAAAATGGTGATAAACAATGAACTTCTAGACAATTCGATGTGCATCCTGAATTTAAGCCTGGTAATTTACTTCCTCACATCCTTGGTGGAATTCTCTACATTCATTCTCCTCATGGACAAGTAGCATCCTATAATATCCTTAACGAACAATTTAACTTTGACCGTTTTCTTCCAGACGACGTTGTTGTTCAGAGTTCTGGTATAATGACAATCCGGTCGTTTGTGTTCAATGGGGAGTTGATGATAATAGGTTTCAACCGGTATGTCAAAAATCTCGCTACTCTCCCAGGCCAACAATTTGTAAGAAGGTATGATCGGTTATCCAAGGTTTGGATTCCTGTAACAACCTTAAGCGATTATGCTTTATTTTTCAATTATAAGTTTGCCGACGTTTCACTAATCAATACAAAGGATAGGACACGTAACAGAGTATTACCAAACAAGATATACCGTTTTTTCAATGGCGGCTGCCTTGTTTACTCCTTAGAGGACGGTAAATTAGTTGAGTTTAAGTCTATAAATTCAAACTTGTTGGAGCATGGTGGGGATGATTTACCTGAATACAAATACAAGTATAATTATGCTACTCCAGATACATATTCATCTTTTTGGTTAGAAGCTCCTCGCGTCCGCTCCTCCTCAAGGTAAAATATACAGTAATCTTATTCATTATGTTGACTATGTCTGTATATGAAGTTACTTGACTTATATCCATCTTGTTTTTCATGGTGGTTGTTATGTTTTGTTTTTTTTGGTTATATATGTTGGTAAGCTAAATTGTTATAATTATTGTATTGCTGTAGATTATGAGGGGTTGTCGATTCCTTTTTAATAATTAGACAGACTGGACTGGACATGACTACATCATGTATAATAAGAATCATGGAGAATGTTTTATGAAAACATAACAAGCATAGGCTTGGTAATTTAACTCAAGTAAATTCGCTACATTGGGATATCGTAATTGCAGATGAGATGGTATCATGAAAGCAATATAATAAGAATAATTCCTAACATACAAAAAAGCAATTATAATTCTCACGCTGGTCAATAAAGTACAAAATCAAAACAATACAGGTACTTAAACTGCAATTGTCACTCATTCAAATATTATATTTTTAATTTCTGGATACCTTGCAATTTATAGTATAGCATACCGTTTAGGAAGAATCTTTTAGAAATAATCAGGTCCAAAACATCAAATAGTTTATCATTTATGTATTATGTCTTCCTTGTTTACTGAAACTATACTTGAACTTAATTAGACGAAACAGAGTATGGAACTGTTGTTGAACGTGGGCGTGTATCAATGAAGAATATTATATTGTGTCCGTAAGGTTTATATACTTCGGTTAAACTGTTATTTGACGAGGTCTCAGTTTTCTCTAGTACTATGTTAATCACTATTGTTGGCCTTGTAGCATATTTAGCAACAGTTACTCACAATGTCTTTGTGATCTCATGCAGAGGGTACACAGCTTTAGAAACGAGGGAAACCATGGAACTATAGTACTATCTTGTATTGGCTTATAGTACTATCTTGTAAAAATAAATTAAGTTGTTATGCCACATTTTGGCATAGTCCCAAGTTTCTCCGTTTAATAATTATTAATTCAGATTAATAATTAATTACTTGAACACTAAGTAATATCCTCTCCCTGAAACGAGGAAAGAATCAATCTCAATCAACGAATAACGGAAAATATCCCCAAACGATATTCTTCAAATCAGGAAGATATCACAACGCCAAGATAATGCAAGATAAAATCGGTAATTTACCACATTAACAAAGTTTATCCCTAAAGTCTCTCAGGGATAAACACAATTGCATAGAACTGCGTGGGCTTGATCCAGTATAAATTGGTACGCAGGCATCTTGGCAAAGGGATCCGATACATGAGACAAATCGAGACACCTCCCAAGTCCAGCCCCCAAAAATCCTAAATCCCCCTATTTTCATATTTCGTTATTCCATCAACCTCCGATTTGGGTTGTTACGAAATTCCTCCAACAACAATTGGCACTAGAAGGAGGGGACAATTTTATTATTCGTGGAGGACGAATAATTTTGATTATTTTCACGGGGCTTCTGGATTGTATCAATACATACACAAATAACTAGGGGTTGACTACGGGAGAAAAAAAACATGGCGGTCTTTTTGGAGCAACACCCACGAAGTATCACTGGCCAGAAAAATTAAAAAGAAGATGAAGATGCAGGGACTACAATAACAAAGCATTCGCGGAGTAATAAACAAGATGGAGTTCTCGTGGGTTCATGTTTGAAAAAAGGAATACAAAAGTAATTATAAAGAGGCGACACCAGGAAGAACACGTTTGTAAAAAAAATTGAAGCAACATACTCAAACAAAGCAAAATACCATGTGATTATGGTGGGACCCTCACGATGCACATCAAAATGCAAAAACAATCAGCAATTAACACCAGAGAACAAAACAGCTAAGAAAAACAAATGGAGCTCATGACTTGCAGCGCTGGAAAAAAATTCGGAACAGCATGCACGAATCGGATCCAAACAAAAAGATAAGTTTTCTGATTCTTATCATATTTTTCTAAATTGTCTAAATATTATGTCATGCATGCATAATTTTTTTTTTTATAATATTTTTACATAAAAAAAATATTTATTATTCAAAAAATCATGTGAGTAATATTTTTTTGTGCTTGTAAAATTATTGCGAGATTCACGCTTATATTTAGAAAATATCGTTCGATATTTTTATTTTGGAGAATTGTGGATATTTTACAATATTGAACGAGCTGCATATTTACAAAAAAAAAAAAAAAATTATGCGAGACGCATAATTTTTGAAGAAAATTCTTACAATTGACATTATTTTTTAAGAAAATAAATATCGCGACATTCTTAGATGGCATATTTATTTTATTTTTTGACTGTGTTCAAAATATTTTTCATATATCGTCGCGATAATACATATATGTCAAAAATATTTCAAACTTGTGAACTTAAATTGTCAAGTAGGACAGGTTGGGCAAGCTATAAGTCCCGCATTGCTACATGCTTATAGAAAGGAGTCAACGACCCTCTGGATTGAAAACCCTACTACTCTCAGAGGAGAGTCCAGGGATAAAATTACATTATTGAAGACCCATTGATAAATGGATATTTCTTGGTTAGCACGGGACATTCCTACAATCACGAAAATAATTTCGGATATGCCGCGAGATTGTAGGAAAACGTGTGGAACCATACATGATATAGGCTGAAAGCATGATTTATTAAAGCCTCGGCTCGGGGGCTCGCGGATGAACGAATACAAATCCTTATGTGGACAATGACTTTTGAAAAGCGTGTACGCCAATTCGGGCTATATACAGAACGCCAAGGTCCTAACTTGACAATGAGACCGCAACGGATTTCAAAATGATATTACTTATACTCGCACTTTTGAAACCTTGGCAAAAATATATATCATATTTTGGTCATCGCATTGTCTCCTACTTGTATCCTCGTACGGATTACGGGCACTGTAGTGCTCTGTATGATTTATTGACCTTTTATTTTTAGCTTTTTCAGCAATCGAAGAAATTTGGAAGATCGAAGATTTTTAGTTCTCCACTGCAGCAAGCTACAATGAAGAACTGGGAGCTTGTTGTTATGCCACATTTTGGCATAGTCCCAAATTTCTCCGTTTAATAATTATTAATTCAGATTAATAATTAATTACTTGAACACTAAGTAATATCATCTCCCTGAAACGAGGAAAGAATCAATCTCAATCAACGAATAACGGAAAATATCCTCAAACGATATTCTTCAAATCAGGAAAATATCACAACGCCAAGATAATGCAAGATAAAATTGGTAATTTACCACATTAACAAAGTTTATCCCTAAAGTCTCTCAGGGATAAACACAATTGCATAGAACTGTGTGGGCTTGATCTAGTATAAATTGGTACGCAGGCATCTTGGCAAAGGGATCCGATACATGAGACAAATCGAGACACCTCCCAAGTCCAGCCCCCAAAAATCCTAAATCCCCCTATTTTTATTTTTCGTTATTCCATCAACCTCCGATTTGGGTTGTTACGAAATTCCTCCAACAACATTAGTTTGACAATATTTTATTATCTCATTTTATTTGACATTGTATTTGATAGTCGACAACTTGTTCATATCTAAAAGGAGCTGCAGGTTTCTTTCGACTCTGCTACACTGCTATACGGTGTTTAAGCTTCTTTCTACGGATAAAATTTTATGTAGTTGAAATGCAGGGACAGAGGAAGTGGGGAGGGTATGCGGGGACGGCCCCACCCCCAAAATCAGGAATTATCATAAATTAGAATATATATTATATATCTTATAAGTTAGTTATAAGGAATCCCAAACTGGGACAGTACTTTTAAAAATATTATGATTATTTATAAATTTCTATCATTTGCAAGTGTTTTTAATAGATGATATATATTAAAATATTTATACATTCTTTATATATACAGAGAAAGTTACAAATTTTTTTGCCCTGGCGACCCTCAGATTTCGTGGCTTTGTTTGCTGATGAAAAATGTATGCTTGAAAGTGTGCCGCACAAGTAATATTGTAAATGTAAGTTAACGTTATGAAATTTCAATGTGTTTTCTTTATAGTTGTTTAAGTTGAAGCTTATGGTTTTGAGGTCATTTCTACTCCTAGCTGGAGTTTGTTTAACCCTTTGTGTTGGTCACCCAGGAGCATTCAGCCTTGTGAGTTGCTTTCAGCTGCTTCAGAAAGGTAATCAAAGTGAAGTGTGCTACTTTATTAGAAGTGGTAAGTGATGTTTGTTTATGTGACCAACTGTTAGATGTCAAACCAAAGAATCCAAGATCATCAAAATTAATACAGTTTCCTAGTATCTACTAAAGATTGCAAGTGCATCTTTTTGCTAAAAATAAAAGGTAGACATTATGTGCCTTGACTCTGTTCATGTGATAACACCTGAATAATACACCTATAAGCTTCTTTAGCTTGCTATTCCTAGGATTAAGTGACTGTTTTAATATGATAAAAGATAGTAGTGGAGTTCCTGATACGGTCTCACTAGGTTTAAATTTTAAAGTAGCTAAGGTAGAAGAATATAGGATTATTACAGAATTCAGTCGTATACGTTTGTGCCACAATTAGCTAATTATGCTATGCTGTAACATTCCGATGTGAAGGAATTTGTTTCCTTCTAAGGTTGTGTTCACTTGGTGAGAATGGAATGAGGAAGGATTTGAATGAAAAGTTATAAACAAAATTTATGGAGAACGAAGATAATAGAAAAAAATAGCGAATGAAAATGAGGGAGGTAAAATATTTTATGATGAAGAAGGTGAATTGGCATTCCTTCCAAAACATGTGGATTAGAATTCTAGTTTAAATTGTTTGGAGAAGGATGAAGGAAGGAATAAAAATTAGAAACTTCTCCCCCAAATAAGAGTACAAATTTCATTCCATTATCACGAATCACCCCGTTCCATTCAATCCATGTTTACCATTCAATCCATGTGATTCCAGTATGCAGTCCATTCTTTTACCATGTTTGTAGTACACCCAATCATTAGCCCTGCTGTTAATTCACTTCTAGTTATTGTCAAGGATATATTATATATATGCTAGTGATTACAATGCAATGACTAATGCAGTTTTGATCAACATTTTAAATTTGGTTGTGTTTTTACATCCAAAGAAGTATTTGTACACTACATGAAACTGATACATCACTTAAAGCATATGTTAAAACCCTTGCGGCATAATATCTTTGATGTTCTTGTGACAAAGAATTTGCATTTACATGTCTCTTGCTTCATCTAACTTGGGGATGAAAGCCTGTAGTTAGACATCAAAAAACGAGTAGGTACAAAACTAGCTTATTTGTTGATGAGTATGAATGTGCCATATCATTATTCTTATACAGTTATATGTATGTGTATCAGCTTAGGTGTCTAATCTTAATGTGAAAGACAGAAATTTATTACTATGAGGGTTTCTACTTGCAGAAAATATTGTGGCATGACCAGGATCAGCTAGGTGAGCAAAGAGGTTGTCAATAGGTCCGGTGCCATTATATTCAACTTGGAACCAGGCACCCATGACAGCTAACATCACCAATCTTCCATTCTTGATCTCCTTCACCCTGGACTCGCTAATCTTCTCAGGTGAACCACTGCTCTAGCCAAGTGGGTCAAACAAACATCTGTCCCTGTAAGTTTGTTGTTAGGGAAGATAGGGTCAGTGTTTACACACCCTGGCTTGAGTATGTCAGCCCACCGTCTTCCCTCAGCCCAACCAATAAAGATCAACTCGACAAGAAGGAGAGTAGTTTTGTCGGTGAAGTACTCTTGTTCACCAGCTGTGTACCATGATGGGGTGTTTAAAATTCCAAGCTTTGTCAGAAGTTCGGGTATGAAGATACCAGCCGCACCTAACATTACCCATCTGCCGTGTACAATCTCTGCTTGCTGGTTCCATTTCAAGGTCTCGGGATCAGATCCTGCACAAGAAACGACATTAGAGGTTAGTGATTTTGTGCTAAGAAACAGAAATTAAATCCTGATCCAACCAGTCAAGTTCAAATTGTTTACCAAGACCAAGAGGATCAAAACCAAAATCGCCTGGGAGACTGCATATAAAATTAAAAATTCAACATGAGTAACATAATATAACAATGCTTCTGCGTGTGCTCACTGTGAATTAAGATAGTAGTAGCTTATAACTTGCAAGTAGCACCAGACCTGACACCAAGCCATGTAAGAGGGGTGCTGCCAGGGAACCAGATGGGTCTTTCAGGGTCAGCGACAGCAGATTAGTAATGAATGATCGTGTTTTAACAGGTGCGCCATTTTAACAGGTGCGCCATTTTAACAGGTGCGCCTAATTTGCTCAATCTAAGTCTTCCTCCACCAAGAATAGAAGCCTTTGTTGTTCCCGCAATAGATTCACTTTTTTGGGAACTGGAATGTGATGATAAATTGATTATGTGATCAGATATACTAAAATCAAATTGCTTCACTTTTAAACTGAATAATCATGCAGGCTACTAATGTATGAAATACTATGTGGCATACTAATATATGAATGTACAGTTTTAAACGCAGATACTAAGTTTATTAAAATCCAAGGAAATCTCGCTCTGTGGCAGGAAAAGAGCTTGCCTGTTACTAGTGTATTAAAATCTAGGAAATCGCACTCTGTGGCAGGAAAAGAGCTTGCCTGTTAGAAGAGAAAGCAACGGCTGAAGCAGCGAGGGTCAACAGATTATTCGATACAGGATTGTTAATTTTGTGCACATCTGGGATCAGCAGAGGTGGTATTGGTACAATAAAAAGGTATAATTGCTGATTAGGTAAACAATGCAATTATAAATCCATTATATAAACTCTGTAATCATATGTATTTAAGTAAAGTCAACTGCTGTGAGCCTTGGTATTTGAAAATATACTATTCGGCTTCCATCAGAAGAACTAGAGGTGGTTATCTTCGCACAGGATATAACATGATGTATTATGAAATTTTTTAGATTTTACTGTCAGCTTCTCAAACTAACTGAGATTCGGTCTTCCCTCAGACAGTTTGAAATGATTATATTATATTTAAGGTAAATCTCATAATTCTGGAATCCCTTTACTCTCACTTTTTGGTTCTACTTTTTTAGTACCTCCCTTGTGGGGTTGAGGCCAAAGATATATTTCTGGGTATTGCAAGATATGCAATAGAATATCAGTCATGGCGGTATCTAAATTAAAATTTACTTTATTTTAACAATCTAACCTGGGTAGGTGCTTTGTTCACCAGGTGGAAGGGAAATAGATGGGTTTGAATCTCCACAATTTCTATAATGTAAGTGCTGTTCCTGATCTCAGGCTATCCTAACTTGGAAAAACTGATTTTTGAGGGTTGTATTGGACTGACTAGGATTCATAAATCTAGTGGGGATACGAAGAAATTACTTCAGTTAAATCTTGAGACAATGTTCCAGCCTTGTTGAATTTCAAAGTGACGCGTCCGGGCTAAAATGTCTAAAGACTCTTATCCTCTCCGGGTGTTCAAAACTAAAAGAACTACCAGGAGACATGGGCAATATAAATTCTTTGGTTGAACTGCTCCTGATGAAACTGCCAGAGAAGTTCCCACAATTCATATTCCGCCTCACAATACTTGAAATTCTTAGCATGAAGGATTGTCGATCATTAAAACAATTGCCCTTTTGCATCAGAAAACTAGTTTCTTTG
Source organism: Heracleum sosnowskyi (assembly GCA_030848705.1). Classification (NCBI taxonomy): domain Eukaryota; kingdom Viridiplantae; phylum Streptophyta; class Magnoliopsida; order Apiales; family Apiaceae; genus Heracleum; species Heracleum sosnowskyi. The sequence continues at coordinate 47,575,737 of CM061243.1, read as the reverse complement.
AGGAAACTTTTGCTTAATGGTTCCTCATTAGAATATTTACCCGTTTCTATTAAAATTTTGGGAAATCTTGAGGATTTAAGCTTGATGCGGTGTGGATCCCTTATTTCTATTCAGTTGGTGAATGTTGTAATATCAATAGAGTGTCCGTATCAATCGATAGTTGGCTTCTATCATCAAGCTTCAGTTACATAGGACGTCAATAGTGAATCTTCTGGATCAGATTGGTCCCTTGAAATCACTCCAGAAACTTGAGATGAGGAACTGCAAGTCTCTTGAATCCCTACCAGACACATCTGGTAAATTATTGAGACTTGAGACATTAATCGTGGATGCTGTCATATTTAAGTTGTGAGAAAGAAAATCTCTTCATGCTGAAGTTAAACTGCAAACACCTCTGGTCACGTCCCCTATTCATTGGAAATTTGACCTCTTTGCATCACCTGTACATGGTAAAAAATGAGTTGAGAAGCTTGCTATAAACCTTTGGAATGCCCTCTTGTTTAATGGTACCGGAATTAAGCAAGGAGTGGTGGACTAAAGCACCTCCGGATGCCAAAGTACCAATGTCTGTTGCACTTCTACTTTCTCTAAACTTTCCATGTTTAAAAAGTTTGATGCTAGTGTATGGAAAAGAACAAGGGATATACCTAATGATTTGTCAAGGCTGTCGTTACTAACTGATCTAAACTTGAGCCATAATGACTTTTGTCTTCTTCCATTTTTTTTGGACCGAAAGTTGATGGTATATTATTGAATCAAATCTGCTGCTAACAAAGAGTGCAAGTCAGCAAGGACAAACCCCGCACTGTATCTACGACCTGAGAATGAACAAGCAGCTCTTGCCAGACAATTCGCAGCCTTGTTTGCAGATCGTTTAACAAAGAGTCAAAGACAATAGAAACATTGTTTAAACCATCCAATAACCGTTTACAATGTGAAGTTATCAAACCAAACGAAGAGTTCATCTGAATCACATTGCAGATTGCATGAATGACAACTTGATAATCAGACTCAACAATAACCTGCGTGAGGTTAAGCTGTTTGATCCAGCTGAGTACTTCCTTGACTCCAAGCGCTTCCCTCATAGTTGGTTGAACTTGAACACTTCCGGACAGCAATTCTGATTCAGCCTCAATAACTACTACACCATAATCACGTGCTATCCAGACAATACCAAAGTCGTCTTCCCCGCTAACAGAAGCATCCACGTTGACCTTAATCATATCAACTGTGGGAACCATCCAATACTCTCTAGAGGAACTAATTCCCCCTACATTTGTATCATCACTTTGAGCATATTTTCATTGATTATGGTAAGCAATAGCAGATGAAACTACCAAGTTAACATGATTTCTACTTTGCCAAACTAAATCGTTTCGAGCATGCCACAAGGACCGACAGATCATGGCACTTGACATGTGCCCTTTGAAAATTCTGTCAAGATATTTAAAAACCAGCTGAAAAAATCTGGATGCCTGACTTCATTTCCCCACAGCTTGTTTAGTCTTTAACTGGAATTTAGGTTTCATAGAATGTCTTTTTTGGGTTTGGTGGATTGCAAAAAGTAGAAGGTTAATCACTAGGCTACATAATAATGTCCCGTTTGATTCTTTCTTAGTTAGATACTTCAGATCAGTCATAAGAGATTCTTCGATTTTACAATGATTGGGATTAGGTTCTCATATGGGAAGGTCTTCCATTTGATAATTGAGAGTTGCATAGTTGCATTTTGGAGTCTGGACTATGAATTGATTCTATAGATGTGGATGTCAGATTCTAAAAGTACTGTAATTCAGGAAATTCTCAAGTGGTGCAGATAATGCTTGACTAAAACAATTGAATCCTGAAAGACACATGCAACCTCCTCAGTACGGATGGAATTCATATCTCCAACTAACTTTTTGGCAGGATGGTTTTATAAATTATATATGGGGCTCCTGGCTGTGTTTTGCACAAGCTCAATCAATATTAATGTTGGTATAAATGGTCTGGAAGTTGGGTAGACCGTCGTCATTGCATCTGCTGCAAGCACCAATTCGTGTAAGTGTTTTTATGACTATCAAATTCTATAATTTGGATGCAGTTTGGAATTTATATTAACTTGTCTTTAGAAGATATATTCTGGTGTGGTGCAATTTTATGGTGGAAGAAAGACGTGTTCATGAGGGATCTTGTGTGTGTGTTGTCAGCTGAAATATAAGCCTAAAAATATAATTAATGACATATTAATTAGACCCGGATTGGTCCAAAAATGCGAGCGAATAAACAATGCCCCAAAACCCTGATTATTTATTAAATTCGTAATTAATAAATAAGGGAAATATACGGCTCAGAAAAGAAGTCCAAAATATGGTAAATTCGTCAAAGAAGGATCTAGAATCCCAATTAAAAAGAAATTATGAGTCATAGCCTTTATCAACAATAAAAAAGACTTAGCCAGCAAGAAATATAATGTTTATCCAATATCAAAAGGAGACTTATACGCTAAGACTCCTAAACTTACTCTAAATATGAGGCTCCAGACGCCTATATAAAGGACCTGATCCTACAATCAGAACTACGTCTTTGGCTTGATTCTCAATAACGAATTGAGATACGTAGGCATCTTGTAAGGACCAATTTAGTCCCGAAACACAAGTGCAGCCATTAAAGCTCGAAGCTCACAAACCCTAACAATTAATACACAAGTACGTTTTTTATTCCACAACATTTGGCTTCGTCTGTGGGACAACAACATCAACCATGGCAAACACACGAAGAACAAGTCGCGACACTCATACTTCTGAAGGGCTTCCACTCACCTCTGAGGCTGGAACTCAAGAAAATCGACCACCACCAACTACTGGTACTCAAGGGGCGAATATCCCTCCTACCATCACTTAAGGACCAGATGTCCCAATTACTAATGAAGGGACAAATCCCCTGCAGATGGTTGTTCATGGACCAAATCCACCGGAGACCGTTCTGCAACAACCAATCACAACCTCCCCGCTTCTCATAAATGCCCCAAGTGGCCTTCAACTCCATACTACGGATCTGCCCCAATATACGACTCAAACTCTCGGTATGCCAAATTATGGTATGCCGCCCCGACCCCCAGTGGGCAGTAGTGGAGCTAATCCAATCTACCCCTTACATTCAAGGTCTGGGACCCCAAAATCAGCAAACTCAACGGACCCCTTTGATTCAAGACTACTCGGGTCCCTATACTGAGGACGAGAATTACACATCTGAAGAAGAGATGGATGTCCCCCCAAGAAGGAAGCGTTCTTCCCAAACAAATCGGGAACAATCCCAAACAATTAAGGAGAAAATTGCAGCTCATGAGGCAGAAACCGCAAGACTCAAGAAACTCCTTGCTGAGGAGGAGGCTGCCAAAGCTCAAAACTGAGCAACTGGAGGAGTCCCGATTATCAACCTGGACCCAGCACCAAGAAGAACCAAGAGGGCTGAAGCCCCAAGGGGTGATCCAAGCGTTTTGCTGCCCCTAGGAGATCCTGATGATCCAACACCACCATTTACTCAAGATATCATGAAGGCTAGTATATCCAGAAAGTTCAAGATGCCCACGATCAAAGCTTATGATGGAACGGAAGATCCCGCAAATCATGTAAGAACCTTCTCAAATGCACTGCTGTTGCAGCCGACCAATGATACGGTCAAGTGTAGGGCGTTTCCACAAACCTTGGCAGGCATGGCCCAACGCTGGTATAGCCGTCTTCCTCCCAACTCTAATGGGTCTTTCAAGGAACTAAGCAAAGCCTTCATCAATCAATTCGTTAGCGGAAGGGTGCATGAAAAAAGTTCTGCCTCACTCATGGCAATCCAGCAAGGAAATAATGAAGCCCTAAGGGATTATATCAACTGGTTCACCCGGGAGGCTCTAAAAGTCCCAGACTTAGAGGACAAAGTGGCTATGATAGCCTTACAGCAAGGAACTACTGATGATCACTTCAAAAGATCATTAGCAAAACATCCGCCGGAGACCATGCTGAAGCTCCAAGATAGAGCCGGCAAATACATCAAGGCAAAAGAAAGTATGAGGAAGTATGAACCCACTACTGGTGGTAGCGGAAACTCAAAGAAAAGGAAGGAAGCCCAAGAATACGATGTCAAGGAAAAGTTTCCTAGAACGTCAAAGGGTTCTGATTCTCCTCCAAAGAGGAACAATTTTGGGCCAAAGTTTACAGAGTATGCAAGATTGAATACTCCTAGGAGTCAAATTCTGATGGAGATAGCAAAGGAAGAGGATCTCAAATGGCCGAAGCCAATGAGAGCTGATATGTCCAAACGGAACCAAAACCAATTTTGTCGGTTCCACAAAGAAGTTGGTCACGACACCGACGATTGTAGGCAACTGAAAGATGAGATTGAGTTTCTGATACGAAGAGGAAAACTCAGCAAATTCACCAAGGATGGAAATCAAGGGAGTCACAGGGGAAATTATGAAAGGAAGGATTACGAAAGAAGGGACAACGACCAAGATCATAACCCTAAGCCCCGAGGGCCAGTTATCAACATGATATTCGGAGGACCAACTGTTGTTGGGTCCTCTAGAAACTCAAGAAAGGCTTATGCTCGAGAAGTAATGACCGTGGTCGGGGAAGCACCGAAACGTGCCCGGACAGAAGTATCAATAGGTTTTGATGATTCAGACCTGGAGGGAGTGAAGTTTCCCCATGATGATCCCTTAGTCATCGTACCTGTGATAGGGAATTCCGAAACCAAGAGAGTTTTGGTCGACAATGGAGCTTCAGTGGACATCTTGTTCCACGATGCTTTCATCAAGGTGGGTTATACTGATTCTCAGTTGACACCCTCAAATATGCCCATATATGAGTTCAATGGGGTGGAATCAAAGGTGGAAGGCACTATCCAACTCCCAATGACCATGGGGCAAGGGATGAATACGTCTACTCAAATGCTGAACTTCATAGTCATAAAGGCAACTTCAACCTACAACGCGATCCTTGGAAGGACTGGTCTTCATGCGTTCAAGGCCGTTGCCACATCCTATCATCTGAAAATCAAGTTCCCAACGAGGAATGGAATTGGTGAAGAACGTGGAGATCAAAAGATGGCTAGAAGCTGTTATGTAGCCGCGTTAAGGCCTGATGGAGTCGGGGGGCAGGTTCTCCTCATTGAAGATATGAATACAAGTGACAACGAGGACAGAAGAGGGAAACCAGCCGAGGATTTAATCCCAATTCCCTTAGTCCCAGGTGAACCAGAGAAGGTGACTTACATTGGGGCACTATTGCCCGAACCATTGAAGAGCAAGCTCATATCTTTTCTTCAAGAGAACAATGACGTTTTTGCTTGGACAGCGGCCGACATGCCAGGGATTGATCCCCAATTGATAACTCACAAACTGAATGTGGATCCTGAGAGGAAGACGGTGAAACAGAAAAAAAGAAGTTTTGCTCCAGAAAGGCTTGAAGCCATTAAACAAGAAGTAGAGAAGCTTTTGGAAGCCGGATTCATTGAGGAAATTCAATTCCCGGAATGGTTGGCTAACCCGGTGATGGTCAAAAAAGCTAACGGGAAATGGAGGATGTGCGTCGACTTCACTGACTTGAATGATGCATGTCCTAAGGATTTTTTTCCCTTACCGAGGATTGATGCTCTAATAGATGCCACATCGGGACATGAGATGTTGAGTTTCATGGATGGTTCCAGTGGATACAATCAAATTAAGATGCACAAAGATGACATCTCCAAGGTATCATTCATCACCGACTTTGGTGTTTTCTGTTACTTAGTCATGACATTTGGGCTTAAGAATGCAGGGGCTACCTACCAAAGGTTGGTGAACAAAATCTTCAAACACCTCATTGGCAAAACGATGGAGGTTTATGTAGATGACATGCTAGTCAAGAGCCTCGATAAGGCCGATCACATAGAACACCTCCGAGAGGCATTTGAAGTGCTAAGACACCACAAAATGATGTTAAATCCAGCTAAGTGTGCCTTTAGTGTAGGCTCGGGAAAGTTCTTAGGCCTGATGGTTTCCAAGAGAGGAATCGAGGCTAATCCCGACAAAATCAAAGCAATTCTAGACATGGAACCACCAGGGACCGTCAAGGATGTCCAAAAGCTAACTGGAAGAGTGGCAGCATTGGGAAGATTCATCTCCAAGTCAGGAGAGAAGTGCTTACCTTTCTTCAAAGCACTTAAGAATGTGAAGAATTTTGAATGGACAACTGAAATCCAAGAGGCCTTTGAGGCCCTGAAGAAATACATGGCTGAGGCACCACTGTTGGCAAAACCAAAACCAGGAGAGGTTCTTTATCTATACTTGGCAGTATCCAACACAGCCCTTGGAGCTGTTTTGTTAAAAGAAGAATTGAAGGTTCAGAAACCCATCTACTATGTGAGCAAGATTCTACATGGGGCAGAAATAAACTACTCCACGATTGAGAAGTTTGCCTTAGCCTTGGTAATGGCATCAAGAAAGCTACGCCCGTACTTCCAGGCTCACAAAATAGAGGTTTTGACTAATCAACCTCTAAGAAATATCTTGCATAGCCCTCAAGTTAGTGGAAGGTTGATCAAATGGGCTATTGAATTGGGAGAATTTGACATCAAGTACAAGCCTCGAACGGCCATCAAAGCTCAAGCACTCGCTGACTTCATGATTGAATGTACCATTGACAACCAGGAAGTCGGGGGGCATGAAGTAACAGTAGAAGACAAGGAAGATGAAGACATGGTCTCCAAAGAATGTTGGGTGCTCTATTTTGATGGAGCATCAAAAACAAAATCAAGTGGAGCCGGTTTAGTGCTACAAAGTCCCGATGGAATCCTCATAGAGTACGCACTAAAACTGGACTTCCCAACGACAAACAACGAAGCTGAATATGAAGCCCTGATAGCTGGCCTAGGGCTGGCTGGGGCCTTGAGAGTCAAAACTCTAAAAGTGTGTGGAGATTCGAGGCTGGTGGTCTCCCAAGTAAATGGGGAGTTTGAAGCCAGAGATGAAATCATGGCCAAGTACTTGAAACTTGTTAAGGCCATCATGACTCAGTTTGACGAATGCTATGTGGAGCACATTCTAAGGGAAGAAAACATGAAGGCTGATGCCTTGTCTAAGTTTGCTTCTTTAGAAATTGAAAACTATGCAGGAAGTGTCTACTTCCAAGTCTTGAAGACCCCAAGCATCAACGGAAAGCTAGTAGCACCCATTGATGTTGCTAGCTGTTGGATTGATCCCATCAAAGCTCATCTGGAAACCGGTTGGCTACCTAATGATGCTTCAGAAGCACGAAAGCTATACGTGAGAGCACTAAGGTATGCCCTAATTGAGGGAATCCTATACAAAAATTCTTTCATCATTCCATACTTAAAGTGCTTGAGACCCCAAGAGGCAGAATTGGCCCTAAAAGAAGTACATGAAGGAATTTGTGGGCAACACTTTGGGGGCAGAGCCCTTGCTCATAAAATCACCCGTCTAGGTTTCTATTGGCCAAGCATGCTTGCTGATGCTAAAAGCTACGTGAAGAAATGTGAACGGTGCCAGAAACATGCACCAATGGTTAGGCAACCACCAGAGATGTTGACATCCATTAACTCACCAATTCCATTTGCCATGTGGGGGATGGATATACTTGGGCCATTTCCAATGGCAAGTGCACAAAGAAAGTTCTTGATAGTGGCAATCGACTATTTCACCAAGTGGGTTGAGGCTAAACCCTTAGCCAAGATAACCACCAAACAAGTGATGAACTTCTTCTGGGAAAGTGTAATATGCAGGTATGGAATTCCACGAATCCTAGTCACGGACAATGGAACTCAGTTTAACAATGATGAGTTCAAGAAATATTGTGAAGAGAACGATATCCAATTGCGCTTCACTTCTGTTGCTCATCCTCAAGCAAATGGGCAAGCTGAGGTTGCAAACCGAATTATCCTTGATGGACTAAAGAAAAGAGTTGAACGCTCCAGAAACACTTGGGTAGACGAATTACTTCCCATACTTTGGGCATATCGTACTACTTGTAAAGTCACCACTGGAGCAACCCCCTTTTTGTTGGCATATGGGGCAGAGGCAGTGGTTCCAGTGGAGATTACTCACACATCTCCAAGAGTTGAGGCTTATGAGCCAGAAGAAAATGAAGAAGGCTTGAGGCTAGCTTTAGACCTAATTGATGAAGTTAGAGATGAGGCAAACGCCAAGATAGTTGAACATCAGAAACGAGCATCTTTCTATTACAACCTAAGGGTTAAAGAAAGATTTTTTCGACAAAGAGATTTGGTCCTCAGAAAGATTGAGGCATCCGGAGTTGGACAAAAAGGCAAGTTGGCCCCAAATTGGGAAGGACCATATCGCGTCAAGAACGTATTTGGTCGAGGCTCCTACAAATTGGAAACCCTAGAAGAGATTGAAGTGCCAAGAACTTGGCATGCTGCAAACTTGAAAGTCTACTATGTTTAAGTCCTGATTGGACTCACTATCAGGGCAAGTATAAATAAGGTCGACGAAACCAATCCAAGTTTTTAAACTTGAGTATTATGTAAGGGTTGAACCCATTTTCAAAGATATGAATTCCATATTCTTATGTTTTCATTATATAAGCATTGTGTTCTGGTAGACATGTTAACTAAGCATGCAAAGTCAATAACCAGGAAAATAACACAAGCCATGAATGGCCACGAAATACAAATAAAACTAAACTTGCAAGGAGTTTAAGTTAAGCCCGAAGGCTGAAAATACATAAAAAAAAAGAAATACAAGCCATGAGTGGCCATAAACAAACTACAAACTATGCATCACTCCCCTTACTGCCAGCATCTGTCTCCTCCCCTAAGCTGGAGCCAGAAGAATGCTTGTCAGCATCATGGTCATCAGCAGAAGCGTCACCAAGGGGTGATGAATGCACTGGATCTAAAATCCTAGCATTTTCCTCCATGTCATCTACTCCAGCCAAGATACGCTCCAAGGGAGTAGGAGGGTGAGGAGCTGGAAAATCTGCAGCATCAAAGACCCCAGGATGCTTGGCCAAGATAGCTTGAACAGCATCCTCCCATCCTGACGTATGCTGGACCGGGAAGAGCATCTCGTCATGCTTCTCGATCAAGTCCTTGTACTCCTGAGATTCAAGGTACTCGTCGATGCAGTCATCCTTGCTCTTCCTCAACTCAAAAAGGTCATCTTGAGCGTCAGCGAGCTCTTTCTCCCTCCTAGCAAGAGTCTCCTTAAGAGACTCAACCTCCTCTTTAGACCTCTCCAACTTGACCCGGTTGGCCTCAGAAGATGTACGCCAAGCCTTGGCTTAGAACAATGCCCCCTGGAAGTTGGCATTGGTCTGCCAAAAAAAAAAAAAAAGTTAGAAAAGCAAAAGCAAAAACTTCAAAGAGAAAGAATAGCTAAGGTAAAGAAAATTACCGCAGAAATAGCTTGAGCTCCTAAGTGCTCAACACCCTCGAGGGTGGAATCTGCAACGAAATCCTTGTAATCACAAGGAGTAAGGGAATGGTACGACCGGTCCACAGCATGTTTGGACACCCCAGTAATGGTGTCCCTCTTCCTAATACCCCAGTTGGGGCGCCACACTGAAGACTTGGTAGACACGGGAATGTCAGCCTCGTCCACAGGGACCTGGGAAGGGATCAAAAAGCTGGGAACACTGGACTTCCCCCTTGGATCATCTCCAAGCCTAGCCCTCTTCATCCTGGAAGTCTCATCTTCCTTGGGCTCATTGGTCTTATTTATAAAGGCCGCAGCTGCAAGAACAACCAAAAAATAGTTAACAGAAGATTACAAAAGAAAGAAAAATAGACATAAGAAAAAGGGATAAGTAAAAATACCCTTATCAGAAACATTGGAGAGATGAACAGACTTGAGGACTGTAAAGCATAATGTAACATAAGATCTAAAAGAGATAACTACAACTCAACAAAGGACAAGACAGACAATAGTATTAATAGAAGCACAGGAATCCAGAATCAAAGAAGAAAAGGTAAACTCAAAAAATCAAAATACGTTATGTATTCTTGAAGTCCGTAAACAGGTCACGGAAAGAAGTTCATGAAAATGTTCAAGCCTCAGTGACAGCAATGGAAACAAGACTTTGAAGACGACAGAAGTATGTGAATGATTTAGGGTTCAGTACCACGGGATTCCAGTGATGAAGCAACCAGAACGACAAGGGACGTATCAGCAGCAATGTATTGAAGACATAAAATAAGAATTGATCAAGTGTTATTCATCTGTGAACCAGACCAGTTGCACTAGGTGACGGCACTGAAAAGATCAAGTTATTTTATCGTCTCAGAAGGAATTGATACAGTCTAAAACTTAAACACCCAAGAGCTCAGGAGTAATCACTAAAGGACAAAAGACAAGGAAAAGTATTCGATAGTTTTTCAATTGAGAAAACTATCGAATGGTGGTTAAAGTAATTATTGGCAAACCACTTTTACTTTATTTAGTATTCGATAGTTTTGAATTAAAAACTATCGAATGGTAAATAAAGTAATTCCATTCGATGGTTTTTTAATCCATTCGATGGTTTTGCATTTCAAGGAGCAGGTGAAAAGTAACTTGTTGTGAACGGTTGATGAAGATCCAACGGCCAAGAATATTCTATTCTAAATGGTTCGATGGTTTTTCAAACCAAGTCTACAATTAATACTGAGAGAAGAGTGTGTCTTCTTCAGTTAAGGTATTCAACACAGACACATAACTGAGAGAGAGAAGAGCCGGAGAAAATTATCAGAGAAATTAATAGTGCTCAGAACTTGATTATTGTTTTGTATTTGTGTTACCTTAAACTCATTGACGCTAATCTACGGATTAGAAATTGTAGCACCCCTCGAGGTTTATATTTATAAAAAGATATATTCCCCGAAACTTGATTTGGTTTGGTGTGTTTGATTTCATTATAGAACTGAAAGATTAATCCGCGAACGAAATTAAATTATTTGTGAGTATCGTATTCAACTCCCCCTTCTACGATACTTTGGACCTAACAATTGGTATCAGAGCTACTTGATTGATATACAAATCAGATCCGGTGAATGAGACCAAAATCAAACGTAGCGTGAAAATTCGAAGCAAATTTTTTAACTTTCAAAATTTTTCATTTAATTGGAATTTCTTGAAATTTAAACAATTTGAAATTTTCAGAAACCATGAGTGCTCCAAAGACAACCGCTGGTATTAAAGTTCCCCCGTTTACTAGAGATGATTTCGGTTTGTGGAAGATGAAGATGTTGTTATTTATCAAGGCATCTAATCCGTTGTATATTGGCATATTAGAGAACGGACCGTTTGTACCAATGAAACCAGTTAGTGAATCTACAGCTCCTGATGGTAGCAGGATTCCTTCAGGCACCCAACCTAAGGATATAAGTGAATTTACAGATTCTGACAAAGAACTGATTCGATTGGACACCGGTTTAATGTTGATATTGGCGGACTCCGCGGACAAGGAAATGAGCTATCAGTTGATGAACTGTACAAGCGGGAAACATATGTGGGATACCATTAACCTAATAATGGAAGGAACTGAAGACGTGCAGGAAAACAGATTGGACATTCTGACTTCTCAATATGAAGCGTTTAGGTCACTGCCAGGAGAAAGTATAACTCAGGTCTTTGAGAAATATACTAAGCTCCTCAATGAATTGGCAATGAAAGGAAAAACCTATCCACTGAGAGAATCGAACAGGAAGTTCATGATGACGCTGCCCCATCATGTAGAACACAAGTCATCATCCATTAGGGAAAGAATTGACTTCACAAAAATGCCACTAGAGATGATCTATGGCAAGTTGAAGACCTATGAGATGGAACAGGAACAAAGGGTGATAATCTACGGATCAGGGACAGTGGACAGCAAGCACAATGCACTTGTGAGATCAGCAGCACTTGTAGTGGATGAACCAATAACTTCTGAGATTCAGGTTCAAACCCAAAGAGCTGGAAAGGAGGTGATAATAGAAGCAGAAATGGATTCTGTGAATCTGGGTGTTGATGAAAGTGATTACTACACCCTAGAAGAGCTTGAGCAAATGGAAGACAAAACCATGGCGTACTTAGCTGCAAAGTTTAGTCATATTCGTTTCAAGAGAAACCCTAAGTACAAGTTCAAGAGCTCAACCAACAGATTCCAGAAGAGCAATTATACACCTAGTACAGGCTTTAAGGGAGGCTACAAGACTGGCATGATTGATAGGAGCAAATCAAGATGCTATAACTGCAATGAGTTAGGGCATTTCGCCACTGAATGCCGGAAGCCTCGTCAAGCAAGAGACATGAAAGATGTCTATGGAAAGAAGGATTCTTATGATGAGTTGAAGAAGGAGAATGCCAAGCTTAAACAGCAGTTGGAGGCATTCTCTGGAAAGCAGAAAGGGAAGGCTTACATAGCAGAGGGAAAGCACTGGGATGATACTGATTCAGATGAAGAGGAGGAATATGTAAATGTTGCTCTAATGGCTGACTCTTCAGAGGAATCACCTCAATCATCTCAGGTACCTATCTTAACTACAATTGATATGTCTAATTCTGAGTACAAGAAAACTGTGCAAGATCTTAGTGTAGAATTGTTTAATGTACACACAAGCATGCTAGCATCTGAAATGGAAAATGCTAAACTAGTTCTTAAGATTAAAAAGCTAGAATCTAAAAATGAAGAACTAGAGCTTGTAGCTGTAACATTAGAAGATCTTAAGCAAAAGAATGCGTACTTAGAGAACAAGGTCAAGTGTAATGATGAGATAGAGACTATCCTCAGGAAGCAGATTTCAGATCTAGATTTGAAGCTGAATGCTTTTAAGAATTCCGCTCTAGTGGCTAAGGAAATCATTGATACTCAGGCCGTAGAGAATAAAACTGCTATAGGATTTGACTATAACAAGAAAGCTGGTAAGAAGATTGTGGAATTTCCTATGTCACCTTCAGTTGTCAAAAGGAATACTCCACATGTTCTTAAGAATGTTGATTGTCCAGTTTTTGTTAAGCCATTTCCACCTCTCTTTAATGAGGATGATCTTTTCATTAGACAAGAATTGCTTGAGGAGGACTTAGTGAAGGAAAAAGAGGTAAAGACTAAGTTGCCTAGGAAATCAGTAAAAAATGAATTACCTAAACCTGATTTACCTAAAACTGAAGTAGGTTCCTTAGTTAGTAATGTTAAAAAGAACAGGAATGGGAGGAAAAAGATTGTTAATCAGGAATTGGTTCCATCTTCTCCCATTGCATCTAGGAAGTTATGTTCTATTTGTAATTCTGCTGGACACCTTACACATGCATGTAAAAAGGTTAAAGTAGAAACTGCTAATACTTCTGAAATGCATAACATGTCTGACATGCCTGATAATCATGAACCCTGTGGAAAGAAAGAGTGTTTGCTATGTAAGTACAACATCATGCATGTTTATTTTAAGTTGATGTCTGATAATAGCAATAGCACTGATAATGTTAAATCCACAGATACTATGAATATCAAACAGGGTAAGACTAAATTGAATGTTACTCCTGTTAAATCATCTAAACCTTCAGGACCCAAACAATTTTGGGTACCAAAGTCCGCTTAATCAATCTGTGATTGCAGGGTAAGGTTAAAAGCTCAAAGGTTGTGTGGATTCTGGATAGTGGCTGTTCTAGACACATGACAGGTGAAGAGTCCCTGCTTACAGAGGTGGTTAAGAAGACCGGCCCAATTGTAACCTTTGGAGATGACAGCAAAGGATTCACTACGGGATATGGTAAATTGAAAGCTGGAAATGTCATCATTGAAAACATCTCTCTTGTCAAAGGATTAAAGCACAATCTTCTAAGTATCAGTCAGTTCTGTGATAAAGGCTACGATGTAGATTTCAGAAAGGACAAGTGCTTGATCACCAACAGGAAGGATGTGAAGCTTACTCTACTGGGAGTGAGAAAAGGAAATTTGTTTATAGCTGACTTAAGTTCTACCAGTGAAGGAGAAGTTACATGTTTCTATGCAAAGGCATCTTCAGAACAAAGTTGGCTATGGCACAAGAAGCTCTCACATCTGAACTTCAAAACTATGAACTCTTTGGTAAAGAGAGAGTTAGTGAGAGGGTTGCCCCTGATGGAATTCAATCAGGAGGGACTATGTGAAGCATGTGAAAAGGGGAAGTCGAAGAAAGCATCACATGGAAGCAAAGGAATGACAAGTATTACTGAACCATTACAGCTGATTCATATGGATTTATTTGGTCCAGTTAATGTTATGTCACTTTCAAGAAACAGATATGCATTGGTGATGGTGGATGACTACTCCAAGTACACGTGGGTGTTGTTCATACAAACAAAGGATGAAGCAACACAACTAATCATTGATCACATCAAGAAGATAGAAGTGGAAGCTAAGCTACCTGTGCGGACAATCAGATCAGACAATGGAACTGAATTCAAGAATGCAGCTCTAAATGATTTCTGCTCAGAGAAAGGAATATCAAGACAGTTTTCAGCACCAAGAACTCCTCAACAGAATGGAGTAGTGGAAAGGAAGAACAGGACCTTGGTTGAAGCAGCAAGGACCATGTTGAGTGAATCAAAACTTCCCACTTACTTTTGGGCTGAAGCAGTGAATACAGCTTGCTACACTCAGAATCGAACCCTGATCAACAAAGATCATGAAAAGACTCCGTATGAGTTAATGGCCAACAAGAAGCCAACACTGAAGTATTTTTATGTGTTTGGTGCAAAGTGCTTTGTACTTAAAGATGGAGAACATCTTGGCAAGTTTGATGCCAAAGCAGATGAAGGCATTTTTCTGGGCTATTCTCTGGAATCTAAGGCTTTCAGGGTATATGTGATTGAAGATAAGAAGGTGTTGGAAAGCTTTAATGTAACATTTGACGACACTAAAAGACCAGGCCTGCAAACTGGAGAGAACTCTGAATCCTTGGTATTTGAAAATCTATCAGGAGATCTCTCTGACAATGAAGAAGTACCTGAAGTTGTTACAGTCATTAATAATAATCATAATGATAATGATTCTGGACCAAGTGGTGACCAAAGTGGAAATCCTCAACATACAGGATCCACTAGTCAGTCTTCAGAATCAACATATCAAACCGTCAACAACTCAGGGGGAGCAGGAGAAGGATCAACTAGTCACACTCCACAACATCTAGAACAAGGAGAATCATCAAGATCGCATCTGCCAAGACAAAGGGTATGGAATAGAGATCATCCCTTTCACTTGATCATTGGTGATCCGGACACAGGAGTGAGAACTAGGAGAACATCACAAAATGAATGTCACTATTCTGGGTTTCTTTCAGAAACAGAACCTAAGAAAGTTGAAGATGCTCTAGATGATCCAGATTGGGTAATTGCTATGCAAGAAGAACTCAATCAGTTTGAAAGGCAGAAAGTTTGGAAGCTGGTACCCAGGCCTAAAGGAAAATCTGTTATTGGAACAAGATGGGTATTCAGAAATAAGTTGGACGAAGATGGCATTGTAACGAGAAACAAAGCCAGACTGGTTGCTAAAGGTTACTCTCAAGAAGAGGGTATAGATTATGATGAAACCTATGCACCAGTAGCAAGACTTGAGGCCATCAGAATGTTTCTGGCATTTGCTGCACATTCCAATTACAAGGTATATCAAATGGATGTGAAGAGTGCTTTTCTGAACGGGGAGTTAGAAGAAGAAGTGTATGTGGAACAACCTCCAGGTTTTGAGGATTCAAAACTGGCAGACTTTGTGTACTTTCTATTCAAAGCTCTCTATGGACTCAAACAAGCTCCAAGGACATGGTATGACACTCTCTCTGAATTCTTACTTGAAAATGATTTTACAAGAGGTGTTGTAGACAAAACTCTCTTTGTCAAAAAGCATAAAAATGATTTGATATTGGTGCAAGTATATGTTGATGACATAATATTTGGTTCTACTAATGATGATCTATGCAAGAGATTTGCTAAGTTAATGCAGAGTCGTTATGAAATGAGCATGATGGGTGAATTGTCATTCTTTCTTGGATTGCAAGTATACCAGAAACAAGATGGTATATTCATTTGTCAGTCCAAGTACATCAAGGATCTTCTTAAGAAGTATCAAATGGAAGACTCATCTACAGCAAAGACTCCTATGCCAACTGCCACTAAGCTTGATAAGGATGAAATTGGTAAGAAGGTTGACATCACAGGCTACAGAGGTATGATAGGCTCATTACTTTATCTCACTGCAAGTAGACCAGATATAATGTTTTCAACATGCTTGTGTGCTAGATTTCAGTCTGATCCTAAAGAATCTCATCTAATAGTTGTTAAGCGAATATTTAGATATCTTAAGGGGACCCCAAATCTTGGCATTTGGTACCCTAAAGATACAGGATTTGATCTTATTGGATACACAGACTCTGATTTTGCAGGTTGTAAGATTGATCGGAAGAGTACTTCAGGAAGCTGTCAGTTTCTTGGAAGAAGATTGGTTTCCTGGCATAGCAAGAAGCAGCATTCAGTGTCCACATCAACAGCTGAGGCTGAATACATTGCTGCTGGTAGCTGTTGTGCTCAGATATTGTGGATGAGAAACCAACTCCGTGACTATGGACTTTTGTTGACAAAGATTCCAATCTTTTGTGACAACACAAGTGCCATAGCAATCTCTAACAATCCAGTGCAACACTCGAGGACGAAGCACATCGACATCAGGTATCATTTTATCCGAGAGCATGTCATGAATGGAACTGTGGAGTTACACTTTGTACCCACAGAGGATCAAATTGCAGACATCTTTACTAAACCGCTTGATGAATCCACTTTCAATAAGCTGGTTGGTGAACTTGGGATGTTAAATCTTTCTAATTGATTTTGATTAGAAGTCAGTAACTGCAGAGAGTCCTGGTAAATACATGAGTTCAAGAATTGCTATATCCTTTGGACTTGTGAGTTTATTTTCTGGAGCAATTCTCGTAGTTAGGATTTTTATACTAATTTTATGTCATAATTATGAATGATATATCTTCTGGCATTTAATTGGTTATTAATTCTAAAAATTATTTAGGTGCTAATATTTGTTCTAAATATTAAAGCATCTATTTAATTTGAATTAATTTGCTTTGTTTTTAACATTGTAGATTAATGCAGCATAATTGATTGGATTTTAATTGATTAATATCACTCTATGATACTTAATTGATTTTATTCTAAGAAAATTGTGAATTTTCTGTTAAGAATTGATTTTGGTAAATTTGAAAAGATTTATTAGAATTAAAACTAGACAGGAAATAAAAATTCTGATTTTTAAAACATGAACAGGTTTTAAAATGAAGAAAGAAGCAAAAACCATCGAATTTAGGAAATTCGATAGTTTTTCTAAGTACTAATTAAAAATCATCGAACGTAAAATTCGACAGTTTTTGATTTTGAAAAGAAAAACCATCGAAATACAAGCTTCGATAGTTTTTGAAAGTTAATAGAAAAAAAAAATATCGAAGTGAATTTATGTAGATTAAAGATTTAAATTCTCGATAGTTTTTCTAAAAACCCTCGATAGTTTTTGAGTTTTCAAAGTAATAGCCTTTCGATGGTTTTTCAAATAAAGTCGGTTGAAATTCAAAGAAACTGACTTCGATAGTTTTTCTAAAAAACCATCGAAGTCCTTTTGACTTTATTACCCCTCTGGAAAACCATCGAGAGCTCATTTAAAATCTATCGAAGTCTGGAAAGACATTTTTGCCCCTGCCAATTCAGTATGTATATAACAGCCCCTTGTGTTTTTTTTGTTCTTATTTTCAGATCTAAAGGTTTTGTTTATACTTACAAGATTACTTACAACTGAAAACATCACTTTCGATACATTTTTCTTCACCTTCACCGATTAAAACCTTCAAAAGTTACAGTTTCTTCATTGTTAATTGTTTTTAACCGTGGAACTTTGTTTCTTTTAAGTTTTTGAGACATATCTAAGGAAGAAACTATCGAATCCATTTACTCGAACTTTACCAAAGCTTTTTCACTATTGTTCTTAAGAAATTGACTGTTCTCACTTGATTTTCTTAAGATAATTCTGATTATTGGTTTTACAGGATTAAAGTTCTGGGTAAAAGTGATTTAAGGTTGTATTGTTGTTTCAAAAAAAAAAGGGGTAATTTTGTTAAGAATTTAATTAATTAGTAATAATTAATTAAATATAAAAAAAAAAATAGTTTTGGTTTGTTTAAATTTTCTGGAAATTTTAAAATGGCTGGGGAATTTATTATTACCAAAACTAATCATGTCTCGTTTCAAAATCTGCAATCCATAACGAATCCTCAAATTCGTGCATGGGCAGAGTTGTTGAATACACGTTCGTTAGTGGCATACGCTGTAAGTACTCCCGTGGTCCTTTGCATTGATCAATTGACTGCGTTGTACACAACCGCCACGGATACAACTGAGAATAACATTCGGTCCTTCAGTTTTGTTGTGCCAGGGGGCAGAACAATAAGGGTGACGGAACATGACTTTAACAGAATACTTCATTTTCCTACAGAAAACCTTGTTCCGGATCCCACAACTGAGGAGATACATGCTTTCTTCACTCTTATCAGAAGTCAACAACCTAACTTCTTGGTGGGAGAGTTCCTAAAGCATTACCTGCCAAAGCCATGGAACTTTTTCTTTCATACCCTGATACATGTTTTTACTGCCAAGCTAACAAATCTGCATGGCATTCCCTTATTCCTTCAAAAGATAGGGTTTGCCATTGCGAACAACAGGCATATTAACATAGGACGGATAGTGATTGATCAAGTAATTCTGTGCATGGGACCACTGGATGAAAGAACAGGCATAAATGAAGATGTGCTCTGTTTCTATCCTAGGTTCCTACAGCTAATTCTCAATGATGTCTTAACAGATGATGAACGTGAGACATTTGAAGATGAAGACACAATGGAGTGTATGAAGATGAAGAGCAATGCCATAACCGCTCTGATAAGGAAGAACAACTATCTTCCAGGGGTACCCACTGTTCTCACTGAATATCTAAGAACGGTGCCCCTACCACTTCTACCCCCAGGGGAACAGGTAAATGAAGGTAACTTTCCTCAACCTGAACCTGAACTTGGTCCTGAACCAATGGATGTTGATCCAGAGCCCTCAGTGGCCATTCCAGACCAGGAGGTTGCAAACCCACAACCTCTAACCACGGTCGAAGAGCCTTTGAACGAGCCAAATGAAAGCATAAATGATGCTCCTTCCCCTCCTATACCCAGTAAAGAACCATCCATGAGTGTAGAGGGAGATAGTGCCAAAGCAGCACCACATAAGGAGATACACCCTTCAACAGCAGCTCTGCCTTCCTCTAAAAGGAGAAGAACAGAAACTGAGGCAACTGCTGATACTTCATTTCTCTCATTCAAAGAGCCCTTTACTGATTTTTCTGATGCTGATTGGGCTACGCTAACGAAAGCAATATCTGAACCAATAGCTCAATCAAGTAAGGAAGAATTGACGGGAGCAACTGGTGTTCCGACCATATTACGGTCAGGTTCACTGGTTGAAGGTTCTCAGAACCAAGGGTCTTCACAGACGTCGAGAGAAGGCATTGACCTAAATGCACAATCTAAAAGGTCATTGTCTACCTCCCCAGATGGAACATATCTGGATCCTGCGGGTAAAGGGTCTGACGTAGGTGCAGATCGGCAACTCGTTGACAGTGAATCAATTACTATTGAGGAGTCAACTGAGGTGAAGTCTTTACAGACTCACGGGGAAGATTCGGGATCTCTGCTGTTAAAAGAGCCTGTTTCTAACCCCCTAGAGATTCAAACTCTAGATCCTACAAAGGATACATCATCTAAGGATGATCAGCAACTTGGTTTATCCAAGGACGGGGACTTGCGAAGCCCCATTGCACCACCGGTGACTTCCTTAAGGACGGCTACGGTGATCTCTTCTGCAGGTACAATCAGCACAAAGGATTTGAGTGAAACAAAAACACTTACACCTGGCCTGAGTGGGAAAGGAAAAATGATTCAAACACCGACAGAAACGTTGAGTGTACACCCAGAGCCAAATGTGAGGAGTGACACCCTAACCCTACCTAATATTGATGATCTGCTGTTACCAACAGAAAGAGAGCTACAAGTTCAATCTTCCCTCAAGGAGATGACGGTTCGAGACAAAGAAGGAAATCCACTTTTCAAGGTTCCACTGCGACCTTCCTTTGACCAAGGGATCTCCTCCAGTCAAGACAATGTTTCTTTAAAGTCTATTCAAGAGAAAGTTGACTTGGCTGCAGCTGATTCCAGAAGAACATTCAGGGTCATTGGCAGTGCATCTGGCACTATAACAGGTACGAAACAGGTAGTGGACTCCTTAAAGAAGGAAGCTATGGAAGAACTGGTCGAGCTGAGGATGGACGTCAGGGAACTTAAAGATGGATTCATGAATGAAGTAACTGCACTGTCTCAAGGACATGAAGCTTTGAAAGAAGACGTTCTGGTTATCCGGGATGGTCAAGCACGGGTAAAAGATGCAATGAATTCTCTTTCAAGAGTGGAGTCTAAGCTAAACAAGAGGCTGGATCACATGGAAAAGACTACCAACTCAAGATTGGAAAACATTGACCTGTCGCTAGCTTCTATAAATGAATTTAATAAGCAGCTTATGGATTTCTTGGAGAATCAAGGTGACGGAGTACAGTCTATATGGAGTATGCTGAAGCGCCAACAATCTGGTCAACCTGGTCCTTCCTATCAGGAACCTGATCCTTCTAATGTCTTTTATGCTGAGGATGCTTTTATCGAGGATTCCTCAACTAAGGGGGAGAAAGTTGGAGAAGCGGAGACGGATAAATGGGGAGTCTGGGAGACTGTTGAGGCTATTCCAATCAGACAGTACTGGATTGAGGAGCTTGTAGAGGAAGACAAGGAAAGTGAAGAGGAATTTGAGGTCATGCATGAGCAACCTATTCAAGAGGAGCATGAGCCATATTATCCAGAGCCAATAGAACATCCTATCTTGGATGATGATATGGAGGAAGCAAATTCTCTATCACCTGAAGAAGAAGCTGCCTTGGAAGCAATAAGAGCTCAGAGAGCTGCAATAGATGCCAGGCAAGCTGAGAAAGAAAAACAGCAAGCAATTCTGAGAAGTGAAAAGCTAAAGAGAATGAAGGTGTATAATGAAGTGAGGAAGAAGAAGATGATAGATCTGCAAAGAAAGATGGTACTGAATGGGAAATGGCTTATAAAACCTTTTGTGGAGTTGAAGACGGATTACAAGTCAACGACAATGCGGAGGTGGAAGTCATTATTCAGGACATCAGAAGTGCTAATCTTGAAGATCAGACTTACTTTAAAGCACTGAGAAGCTCTATAATCTGTCTGAATGCTGGGGTTAAATCAAATGGTGCCTGGAGCTTATTGATCAGTTTTCTGGAGAAAGGTACATTTGTAATTTCCACTAAGTTTTTAGAACAGAGGACATATACAGAATTGCAAGCTATACTCATCAAGATCCAAAGAACCACAAGGCTAAATGAACTGCTCCGAGAGCATGTTAAGGAGATCGTGATGAAAGTCAGTCCAGAGATTACTGAAGATCCTCCAATGGTTAGATTCATGACGAATGACTTGTTCAGAATCTGCTATTTGGCTGAGGACAAACTGAGGGACTACCCAAGCAACTATCTAATCTCAGTTGAGAAGTATCTTAGATCCACTGGATTCTCTTCAACGGAGAAGGACAAGGCAGCAGACACTCTTAGAAGATTTCTAATGGAGAATGTTCCTTACTATAGGAAAAGAGTGGAAAGAGGATTGGAAGTGCATACCAGACTGCCAAACATGCCAAAGCTAAACAAGAAAGATGTTAACATTGCATGGTTGTGGGCTGGAGTGGGTCAAGAGGTTGAGTATATTGGAAGACACATCCAAGGAGCAATCCTTAAACCTGGAGAACCACTGCACTATCTATCAGTGATTGATTATCAAGCTGCTAACTCCGATCCAATGATTGAAGAAGGTGAGATCGAATTGGACTGAAGACAAGAAGCAAAGAACAAAAGAACTATCAGCTCAGTCTAGAGGAGCAACTTAATTGTATAAAGTTTAATTGTTTTTTGATTTATGAAATCTGGAAATGTATATCTGATCCAGAATGCATTGATATTATTACGCTGTCTTACTTTAAGTAGTTTCATGTTTCCTTAGTTAGTTGAGTTATCCTCGAAGTATTTGCTTGTCGAACTCTATCCAATCAAATAGGGGGAGATTGTAAAGCATAATGTAACATAAGATCTAAAAGAGATAACTACAACTCAACAAAGGACAAGACAGACAATAGTATTAATAGAAGCACAGGAATCCAGAATCAAAGAAGAAAAGGTAAACTCAAAAAATCAAAATACGTTATGTATTCTTGAAGTCCGTAAACAGGTCACGGAAAGAAGTTCATGAAAATGTTCAAGCCTCAGTGACAGCAATGGAAACAAGACTTTGAAGACGACAGAAGTATGTGAATGATTTAGGGTTCAGTACCACGGGATTCCAGTGATGAAGCAACCAGAACGACAAGGGACGTATCAGCAGCAATGTATTGAAGACATAAAATAAGAATTGATCAAGTGTTATTCATCTGTGAACCAGACCAGTTGCACTAGGTGACGGCACTGAAAAGATCAAGTTATTTTATCGTCTCAGAAGGAATTGATACAGTCTAAAACTTAAACACCCAGGAGCTCAGGAGTAATCACTAAAGGACAAAAGACAAGGAAAAGTATTCGATAGTTTTTCAATTGAGAAAACTATCGAATGGTGGTTAAAGTAATTATTGGCAAACCACTTTTACTTTATTTAGTATTCGATAGTTTTGAATTAAAAACTATCGAATGGTAAATAAAGTAATTCCATTCGATGGTTTTTTAATCCATTCGATGGTTTTGCATTTCAAGGAGCAGGTGAAAAGTAACCTGTTGTGAACGGTTGATGAAGATCCAACGGCCAAGAATATTCTATTCTAAATGGTTCGATGGTTTTTCAAACCAAGTCTACAATTAATACTGAGAGAAGAGTGTGTCTTCTTCAGTTAAGGTATTCAACACAGACACATAACTGAGAGAGAGAAGAGCCGGAGAAAATTATCAGAGAAATTAATAGTGCTCAGAACTTGATTATTGTTTTGTATTTGTGTTACCTTAAACTCATTGACGCTAATCTACGGATTAGAAATTGTAGCACCCCTCGAGGTTTATATTTATAAAAAGATATAT
Organism: Heracleum sosnowskyi; assembly: GCA_030848705.1. Classification (NCBI taxonomy): domain Eukaryota; kingdom Viridiplantae; phylum Streptophyta; class Magnoliopsida; order Apiales; family Apiaceae; genus Heracleum; species Heracleum sosnowskyi. The sequence goes on along the minus strand of CM061243.1, from coordinate 47,552,548 downwards.
TCCCCGAAACTTGATTTGGTTTGGTGTGTTTGATTTCGTTATAGAACTGAAAGATTAATCCGCGAACGAAATTAAATTATTTGTGAGTATCGTATTCAACCCCCCCTTCTACGATAATTTGGACCTAACAAGGACAAACTCGTCAAGTAGCTCCCAAGCCACGGTAGTCCCATTATCCTTGATTAGCTCTGAGTAGGCATGGGATTCCTCCTCATTCAAGACAATATTGTTGGGACTACCATCTGAAACTCTCCCAAAAGATCTACGGAACAGGGTTCCCTAGTCCCCTCCTTCCCAGACAAGATACATAAACTCATTTTTCCATTTGGGGTTATTGTCTGGGATAGATTTTGGGTGAAAAATGAAAGGGAAGCCAACCCTATGGCTAATATACACCCAACCCAAGTTGTTGGCAGAGCTATTCTTAAATTGAAAAATCTTTCTAAACCAAGGAACAGAAAGAGGAAAATTATTTCGAAGACACAAAACCATAAAACAATTAATTATCCTCCAAGCGTTTGGAGGTAATTGACAAGGGTTGACTTGAACGTCTGCCAAAAGCCTAGGAATAAACTCATGAAATGGGAACGGCCGGCAACTATGGCATCCCTATAGACACATAAGGCATTTGGCCTCCAATGAAAGGAACGGTCACCAACACCAGCAGAAACAAGTTTTAAAGGGGCCTTTACCCTATACATCTTATTATAGTCTCTTATCTTATCTACATCATGAAACCTATTACTACAATCATATGAGTCTAAAGCAGAAACAGACGGGTACTCATCCTCACGTTCATTGATCATATCATGCAAAGACATGTATTTTGAACGAATAGGAATGCGGGTACCTCGTTTGGACGCAGAATTCATCTTTTGCAGGCGTTGGGAAGCACGATCAGCCATATCTAAACCAAGAAAATGCCCAGAAATCTTCAAGGAAAACCCAGAATCTTCAAGGAAAACCTAGAATCTTCAAGGAAAACCCAGAAATCTTCAAAGAAAGCCCAGAATCTTCAAAGAATTCTTCAAATCTTCAAACAAAAAACCCAGAAAACGGTGAGATTCAACGGAAAATCTCGTCGGGAATCGCCTTGTGACAGAACCCTAGTAGAGCAACTCAGAGAGAATTTTAGAGAAAATTTAGCAGAATATCTTTGAGAAATGGAAAGTGAGAAATGAATGGAAACAACTGAGGTTTCACCCTTTTATAGGGATGACAGCCGGTCAATGGGCCGGTTGAAGGAAGGGCAACCGGCATTAACCGGTACGGCCCATAAAAGGCTGCAGGCCCAATTAACAAACTTGAACAGTGAAAGTCTTGGGCCCAATTAAGCCCACAACAAAATGAACCATATATTCGACCAGAATCCTGGTCGAATGAGTTCGAACTAGGCCCAAAATGAACCAGGTATTCGACCAGAATCCTGGTCGAATGAGTTCGAATAAAGTCCAAAATGAACCAAGTATTCGACCAGAATCCTGGTCGAATGAGTTCGAACTAGGCCCAAAATGACGCATAAATTCGACCAGAAACCTGGTCGAAATCATTCGACCAGGAGGCGAAATGACATTAAGCTTCGACCAGAAACCTGGTCGAAATCATTCGACCAGGAGGCAAAATGACATTAAGTTTCGACCAGGAGGCAAAATGACATTAAGCTTCGACCAGGAGGCAAAATGACATTGAGCTTCGACCAGAAACCTGGTTGAAATCATTCGACCAGAAACCTGGTCGAAATCATTCGATCAGGAGGCAAAAGCAAGGCAAAATTCGACCAGAATCCTGGTCGAAGGAGTTCGACCAGAAGCTAAAGTTGAGGTCGAATTCGACCAGGATCCTGGTCGAAAAAACACTGAAATTTCAAAATTTGATTTATTTTCCAATGGATTGATAAAAAAGCCTGATTCCTGTTTTGGGAAAATTATAAAAATTGGTTTAGAGCTATATGTTCAAAAAAACCAAGACATAATACGAAATAAAACTTCGTAACTCCCGAATAAAATAACTTCTACGATAATCCAAGAAATATTTTCGTAGAAGTTGGGGGCAAATGATATGGGCTGAAATATAAGCCTAAAAATATAATTAATGACATATTAATTAGACCCGAATTGGTCCAAAAATGCGGACCAATAAACAAGGCCCCAAAACCCTGATCATTTATTAAATTCGTAATTAATAAATAAGGGAAATATACGGCTCAGAAAAGAAGTCCAAAATATGGTAAATTCGTCAAAGAAGGATCTAGAATCCCAATTAAAAAGAAATTATGAGTCATAGCCTTTATCAACAAGGAAAAGACTTAGCCATCAAGAAATATAATGTTTATCCAATATCAAAAGGAGACTTATTCGCTAAGACTCCTAAACTTACTCTAAATATGAGGCTCCAGACGCCTATATAAAGGACCTGATCCTACAATCAGAACTACGTCTTTGGCTTGATTCTCAATAACGAATTGAGATACGTAGGCATCTTGTAAGGACCGATTTAGTCCCGAAACACAAGTGCAGCCATTAAAGCTCGAAACTCACAAACCCTAACAATTAATACACAAATACGTTTTTTATTCCACAACACAATAGTAGAAGCTTCTATGCACACGATAATTTGGACAGTTCTTAACATAGTTAACCCTCAAGTACAACTTCATAATAAACTATGGTCATAATATAAATGCATGTTATTCTACTTTTTGATATCAAGATATCTAGCTATATAACATAAATCTTTTGTACAGGGAAACATTGCTTATATTCTGCCTTCCTCAAGTTATTAATTTCCTCTTGTCCCTTCCTCAAGTTTGGTGTTTCTCTCACTTTGTATTTTTACACACACACATCAATCCTTTCTAGCTTTTGGATTTATACTTGCTCGAAGTTACATGTTGTGGAATGAAGCAATTGTTTGACCTTATATTGGTCAACTTGTTAATAGCCTATTATGTTGATATATTCCTTACTTTTAATATAGTATATTTAGAGTTCGTTTGGTTGATATATTCCTAATAAGCATGTATAAGTATAACTAATTAGTAAACTATGTTGCGTGGAAAAATAGTATAACCATCTTTATAATAATTTACTCATTCGATGCATAATTGGTATATAAATATAATAGGATTCATTGTAATTTTTCTTGTGTTTACTTTTTAGTGGACTACCAAGACTCGCAAGGTAACTTGTTCCAGGGCCGAGTTTGATGAGATCCAATTTGAGACTCTTAACTATATTGATAGCTTTTTGTAAATAGGGCACACGATTTGGTTTTGGTGTAGTTGTATTATTGACTTTGATACTTGGATGGTTTGGATTATGTAGTAGTCTCGATATGAATTGAATAATGTAGTTGGCTAGTCGAATTTAATGTTTGGCTTTGGTACATATTGCCTTTTTGATTTCGATATTTGGTTTTGGTTTGGCTTTTTGATTTTACTCATTTGGTTTTTGTTATCTTGGTTTTTGGTTTTGAGCATGTTATATACATGACATCTATATATTAAAAAAAACAAAACTACACCACTTTTTCAGAAAATTAATATTAATGTAAAATATCACAAGTAACATCAGCACAGTGATTAACAAAGCAAAGAACTGATGTCTAAAGAATAGAAAAACAACGATTATTGTATAGAACTGATGTAAAAGAGAAACATAGACATCAGTTTCTTATTCAGAAACCGATATTAAAAAGGAATATAGACATCAGTTCCTTATTCAGAAACCGATATTAACATAGACATCGGCTAAAAATCGATGTCTAATACACCTACCTTTCTCTACAAATGCAAAGACATCGCTTCTATTTTTCTATAAACATCGGTTTTTAGCCGATGTTTATTGCAGTTTTTCTAGTTGTGTTAGTTGGAGATATGAAAAAGTTTATAGCTAATGTTAGTTGGAGATATGAAAAAGTTTATCGGTAATGTTAGTTGGAGATGCGAATTCCATCCCTACTGAGGAGGTTGAGGAGGTTTCATGTGTCTTTCAGGGTTCAAATGTTTTAGTCAAGCATTATCTGCACCACTTGAGAATTTCCTGAATTACAGTACTTTTAGAATCTAACATCCACATCTATAGAATCAATTCTTGGTCCAGACTCCAAAATGCAACTAGGCAACTCTCAATTATCAAATGGAAGTCCTTCCCATATGAGAAACTAATCCTAATCATTGTAAAATCGAAGAATATCTTATGAGTGACCTGAAGTATCTAACTAAGAAAGAATCAAACGAGACGTTATTATGTAGCCTAGTGAATAACCTTCTACTTTTTGCAATCCACCAAAACCAAAAAAGACATTCTATGAAACCTAAATTCCAGTTAAAAGACCATACAAGCTGTGGGGAAATGAAGTCAGACATCCAGATTTTTTCAGTTGGTTTTTAAATATCTTGACAGAATTTTCGGAGGGCACAACATGTCAAGTTGCCATGATCTGTCGGTCCTTGTGGCATGCTCGAAACGATTTAGTTTGGCAAAGTAAAAATCATGTTAACTTGGTAGTTTCATCTCCTATTGATTACCATAATCAATGGAAATATGCTCAAAGTGATGATACAAATGTAGGGGAATTAGTTCCTCTAGAGAGTATTGGATGGTTCCCACAGTTGATATGATTAAGGTCAATGTGGATGCTTCTGTTAGCGGGGGAGACAGCTTTGGTATTGTCTGGATAGCACGTGATCATGGTATAGTAGTTATTGAGGCTGAATCAGAATTGCTGACCGGAAGTGTTCAAGTTCAACCAACCATGGGGGAAGCGCTTGGAGTCAAGGAAGTACTCAGTTGGATCGAACAGCTGAATCTCACGCAGGTTATTGTTGAGTCTGATTGTTAAGTTGTCATTCATGCAATCTACAATGTGATTCAGATGAACTCTCCATTTGGTTTGATAACTTCACATTGTAAACAGTTATTCGATGGTTTAAACAATGTTTCTATTGTCTTTGACTCTTTGTTAAACGATCTGCAAACAAGGCTGCGAATTGTCTGGCAAGAGCTGCTTGTTCATTCTCAGGTCGTAGTTACAGTGCGGGGTTTGTCCCTGCTGACTTGCACTCTTTGTTAGCAGCAGATTTGATTCAATAATATACCATCAACTTTCAGTCAAAAAAAAATGGAAGAAGACAAGTCATTATGGCTCAAGTTTAGATCAGTCACTAACGACAACCTTGACAAATCATTAGGTATATCCCCTGTTCTTTTCCATACACTGGCATCAAACTTTTTAAACATGGAAAGTTTGGAGAAAGTAGAAGCGCAACAGACATTGGTACTTCGGCATCCGGAGGTGCTTTAGTCCACCGCTCCTTGCTTAATTCCAGATCATTAAACAAGAGGGCATTCAAAAGGTTTCTAGCAAGCTTCTCAACTCATTTTTTACCATGTACAAGTGATGCAAAGACGTCAAATTTCCAATGAATAGGGAAGTGACCAGAGGTGTTTGCAGTTTAACTTCAGCATGAAGAGATTTTCTTTCTCACAACTTAAATATGACAGCATTCACGATTAATGTCTCAAGTCTCAATAATTTGACAAATGTTTCTGGTAGGAATTCAAGAGACTTACGGTTCCTCATCTCAAGTTTCTGGAGTGATTTCAAGGAACCAATCTGATCCAGAAGATTCACTATTGACGTCCTATCTAACTGAAGCTTGATGATAGAAGCCAATTGTAGATTGATACGGGCACTCTACTGATATTACGACATTCACCAACTGAATAGCAGTAAGGGATCCACACTGCATCAAGTTTAAATCCTCAAGATTTCCCAAAATTTTAATAGAATCGGGTAAATATTCTAATGAGGAATCATTAAGCAAAAGTTTCCTCAAAGAAACTAGTTTTCCGATGCAAAAGGGCAATTGTTTTAATGATCGACAATTCTTCATGCTACGAATATCAAGTATTGTGAGGCGGAATACGGATTGTAGTAACTTCTCTGGAAGTTTCATCAAGGAGCTGTTCAACCAAAGAATTTATACTGCCCATGTCTCGTGGAAATTCAACAAGGCTGGAACATTGTCTCAGATTTAAATGAAGTAATTTCTTCATATCCCCAACTGATTTATGAATCCTAGTCAGTCCAGTACAACCCTCAAAAATCAGTTTTTCCAAGTCAGGATAGCCTTAGAAATCAGGAACATCACTTAAATTATAGAAATTGTGGAGATTCAAAACCATCTATTTCCCTTCCACCTGGTGAACAAAGCACCTACCCAGGTTAGATTGTTAAAATAAAGTAAATTTTAATTTAGATACCGCCATGACCGAAATTCTATTCCACAGCTTGCTATACCCAGAAATATATCTTTGGCCGCAACCCCACAAGGGAGATACTAAAAAAGTAGAACCAAAAAGTGAGAGTAAAGGGATTCCAGAATTATGAGATTTACCTGAAATATAATATGATCATTTCAAACTGAGGTAAGACCGAATCTCAGTTAGTTTGAGAAGCGACAATAAAATCTAAAAAATTTCATAATACATCATGTTATATCCTGTGTGAAAATAACCACCTCTAGTTCTTCTGATGGAAGCCGAATAGTATATTTTCAAATACCAAGGCTCACAACAGTTGACTTTACTTAAATACATATGGTTACAGAGTTTATATAATGGATTTACAATTGCATTGTTTACCTAATCAGCAATTATACCTTTTTATTGTACCAATACCACCTACGATGATCCTGTATCGAATAATCTGTTGACCCTCGCTGCTTCAGCTGTTGCTTTCTCTTCTAACAGGCAAGCTCTTTTCCTGCCACAGAGTGCGATTTCCTTAGATTTTAATACACTAGTAATAGGCAAGCTCTTTTAATAAACTAGTATCTGTGGCAAGTTCTTTTCCTGCCACAGAGCGAGATTTCCTTAGATTTTAATAAACTAGTATCTGTGTTTAAAACTGTACATTCATACATTAGTATGCCACATAGTATTTCATACATTAGTAGTCTGCATGATTATTTAGTTTAAAAGTGAAGCAATTTGATTTTAGTATATCTGATCATATAATCAATTTATCATCACATTCCAATTCCCAAAAAAGTGAATCTATTGTGGGAGCAACAAAGGCTTCTATTCTTAGTGAAGGAAGACTTAGATTGAGCAAATTAGGCGCACCTGTTAAAACAAGATCATTCATTACTTATCTGCTGTCGCTGACCCTGAAAGACACATCTGGTTCCCTGGCAGCACCCCTCTTGCATGGCTTGGTGTCAGGTCTGGTGCTACTTACAAGTTATAATCAACTACTATCTTAATTCACTGTAAGCACACACAGAAGCATTGTTATATTATTTTACTCATGTTGAATTTTTAATTTTTATATGCAGTCTCCCAGGCGATTTTGGTTTTGATCCTCTTGGTCTTGGTAAACAATTTGAACACAAAATCACAAACCTCTAATGTCGTTTCTTGTGCAGGATCTGATCCCGAGACCTTGAAATGAAACCAGCAAGCAGAGATTGCACACTACAGATGGGCAATGTTAGGTGCGGCTGGTATCATCATACCCGAACTTCTGACAAAGCTTGGAATTTTAAACACCCCATCTTGGTACACAGCTGGTGAACAAGAGTACTTCACCGACAAAACTACTCTCCTTCTTGTCGAGTTGATCTTTATTGGTTGGGCTGAGGGAAGACGGTGGGCTGACATACTCAAGCCAGGGTGTGTAAACACTGGCCCTATCTTCCCTAACAACAAACTTACAGGGACAGATGTTTGTTTGACCCACTTGGCTAGAGCAGTGGTTCACCTGAGAAGATTAGCGAGTCCAGGGTGAAGGAGATCAAGAATGGAAGATTGGTGATGTTAGCTGTCATGGGTGCCTGGTTCCAAGTTGAATATAATGGCACCGGACCTATTGACAACCTCTTTGCTCACCTAGCTGATCCTGGTCATGCCACAATATTTGCTGCAAGTAGAAACTCTCATAGTAATAAATTTCTGTCTTTCACATTAAGATTTAATTGGGTACACAGACACCTAAGCTGATACACATACATATAACTGTATAAGAATAATAATATGGCACATTCATACTCATCAACAAATAAGCTAGTTTTGTACCTATTCGTTTTTTGATGTCTAACTACAGGCTTTCATCCCCAAGTTAGATGAAGCAAGAGACATGTAAATGCAAATTCTTTGTCACAAGAACATCAAAGATCTTATGCCACAAGGGTTTTAACATATGCATCGAGTGATGTATCAGTTTCATGTAGTGTACAAATACTTCTTTGGATGTAAAAACACAACCCAATTTAAAATGTTGTTCAAAACTGTATTAGCCATTGCATTGTAATCACTAGCATATATATAATATATCCTTCATAAAAACTAGAAGTGAATTAACAGGAGGGCTAATGATTGGGTGTACTAGAAACATGGTAAAAGAATGGACTGCATACTGGAATCACTGTTAGAACTAAGCCGTGTTCACTTGGATTGAATGGAACGGGGTGATAATGGAATGAAATTTGTACTCTTATTTGGGGGAGAAGTTTCTAATTTTTATTCCTTCCTTCATCCTTCTCCAAACAATTTAAACTATAATTCTAATCCACATGTTTTGGAAGGAATGCCCATTCTCCTTCTTCATCATAAAATATTTTACCTCCCTCATTTTCATTCACTATTTTTTTCTATAATCTTCTCTCTCTATAAATTTTGTTTATAACTTTTCATTCAAATGAATCAAATCCTTCCTCGTTCCATTCTCGCCAAGTGAACACAACCTTAGAAGGAAACAAATTCCTTCACATCGGAATGTTACAACATAGCATAATTAGCTAATTGTGGCACAAACATATATGACTGAATTCTGTAATGATCCTTTATTCTTCTACCTTGGCTACTTTAAAATTTAAACCTAGTGAGACCGTATCAGGAACTCCACTACTATCTTTTATCATATTAAAACAGTCACTTAATCCTTGGAATAGCAAGCTAAAGAAGCTTATAGGTGTATTATTCAGGTGTTATCACATGAACAGAGTCAAGGCACATAATGTCTACCTTTTACTTTTATCAAAAAGATGCACTTGCAATATTTAGTAGATACTAGGAAACTGTATTAATTTTGATGATCTTGGATTCTTTGGTTTGACATCTAACAGTTAGTCACATAAACAAACATCACTAGCTTACCACTTCTAATAAAGTAGCACACTTCACTTTGATTACCTTTCTGAACCAGCTGAAAGTAACTCACAAGGCTGAAAGTAACTCACAAGACTTAATTTATTTATACTTTGGTGCTTGGCCCAAGTTATAAGCCAATACAAGATAGTACTATAAGCCAATACAAGATAACAAGACTATTGTATCTTGTAGATAATTTATGCGCCTCTACTCTAACCAAAGGCACGGTGAAGTACAAATACATACTATTTTAGAAGATCATCATCCATCAGAAGATATTGCACTTGGATATCCCCATGCAAAATCTGACTAGGAAATTCTGATTCATCATCTAAGGGCACGTACTGTGCCATGCTTCCCTCGTCTCTAAAGCTGCGTACCTGAGATCACAAAGACATTGTGAACAACTGTTGCTAAATATGCTACAAGCCCAACAATAGTGATTAACATAGTACTAGAGAAAACTGAGACCTCGTCAAATAACAGTTTAACCGAAGTATATAAACCTTACGGACACAATATAATATTCTTCATTGATACACGCCCACGTTCAACAACAGTTCCATACTCTGTTTCGTCTAATTAAGTTCAAGTATAGTTTCAGTAAACAAGGAAGACATAATACATAAATGATAAACTATTTAATGTTTTGGACCTGATTATTTCTAAAAGATTCTTCCTAAACTGTATGCTATACTATAAATTGCAAGGTATCCAGAAATTAAAAATATAATATTTGAATGAGTGACAATTGCAGTTTAAGTACCTGTATTGTTTTGATTTTGTACTTTATTGACCAGCGTGAGAATTATAATTGCTTTTTTGTATGTTAGGAATTATTCTTATTATATTGCTTTCATGATACCATCTCATCTGCAATTACGATATCCCAAGGTAGCGAATTTACTTGAGTTAAATTACCAAGCCTATGCTTGTTATGTTTTCATAAAACATTCTCCATGATTCTTATTATGCATGATGTAGTCATGTCCAGTCCAGTCCTGTCTAATTATTAAAAAGGAATCGACAACCCCTCATAATCTACAGCAATACAATAATTAAAACAATTTAGCTTACCAACATAAATAACCAAAAAAAACAAAACATAACAACCACCATGAAAAACAAGATGGATATAAGTCAAGTAACTTCATATACAGACATAGTCAACATAATGAATAAGATTACTGTATATTTTACCTTGAGGAGGAGCGGACGCGAGGAGCTTCTAACCAAAAAGATGAATATGTATCTGGAGTAGCATAATTATACTTGTATTTGTATTCAGGTAAATCATCCCCACCATGCTCCAACAAGTTTGAATTTATAGACTTAAACTCAACTAATTTACCGTCCTCTAAGGAGTAAACAAGGCAGCCGCCATTGAAAAAACAGTATATCTTGTTTGGTAATACTCCGTTACGTGTCCTATCCTTTGTATTGATTAGTGAAACGTCGGCAAACTTATAATTGAAAAATAAAGCGTAATCGCTTAAGGTTGTTACGGGAATCCAAACCTTGGATAACCGATCATACCTTCTTACAAATTGTTGGCCTGGGAGAGTAGCGAGATTTTTGACATACCGGTTGAAACCTATTATCATCAACTCCCCATTCAACACAAACGACCGGATTGTCATTATACCAGAACTCTGAACAACAACGTCGTCTGGAAGCAAACGGTCAAAGTTAAATTGTCCGTTGAGGATATTATAGGATGCTACTTGTCCATGAGGAGAATGAATGTAGAGAATTCCACCAAGGATGTGAGGAAGTAAATTACCAGGCTTAAATTCGGGATGCACATCGAATTGTCTAGAAGTCCATTGTTTATCACCATTTTGATACGTCAAAATAACAATTTTGTCGTTTTGTATATTGTCTACCATACAAAAGACACAATCTTGTGAACTGGGATGGGTGGAAAACGTTGAAGCAAAACGAAAACCATTGGGACAGTCAAATGTAGGGAGGGTGATGATTCTTCTAGTCAAGGGATTGAACAATAACACGTATCTACGAGTCGTCCAAAAAAACAAACTTGGTTTTTTAATGGTAAGAAATAACCAATTGTATTTGACAAGATGCAAACATATAGTTGTAGGAGATGGAATACCTAATTGAGACCAGTCTATAATGTGTCGTGAAGCTAGGTGGTTGGGAGATGATGATAATGGGTCAAAGATTTGGAATTCAGAGCAGCAACCGGGATAATTACAACCCTGCCATGGTAATGATGGTTTAGTAGCATTAGCATTAATAATTGGATGAGCCGCAGCCAACCAGTTTTTGCAAACCACACGAAAACGAGCCTGGTCAGTCACAAAGAGTCTGCTCACTATTTCCCCCAAGAGATCCCACTCAAGTTCAGCCCATGAACGCACTTTCACTTGTTCTTCTTCTTCTTCTTCTTGCTGCTGCTGCTTGTTTTTTGACGACGACGAGTAATAATAACGACCAACAATCACAAACAAAGGAATTGAGAGTGTCAACAACCCAAACACTTTAACGCCGTTCATCCCTGCAATTTCAATTCAATTTACACCCCTTTTCCAAAATACCCAAATTCATATGACTTGGCACCCACCGCTGTAAGGTCGTATTTATTCTATATTATTGGCATCCGTAAAATTTAATATTATAAACTGTATTTCATTAATAATAGGATTATATTTAATATTAAAATTTATATTTTTGATAATTTAAATTAAATTAGAATTGGATTTTGTATACTATATAGAATTCTCTATATAAAAATTTGTAATTCAATTTATAGATGGATGAGAATTGTTAAATTTAATATTATAAAATGTATTTGATTAATAGTAGTATTATATTTAAATACTAAAAAATGTATTTTGATAACTTAAATCAAATTATAATTGGATTTTTTATATTAAATAGAATTCTCTATATAAAAATTCGTAATTCTCTTTTTTCTTCAATTTATAGTTCCAGTTAAATAATAATTGTTAGACCAAATATCGATATATCGATTCATGCCAATTATAATATTACAAAATTCTTAATATAATGTTCATATATATGACTAACAATAATACACGTGAACCCTGTGTTATAATAAATGTAGGAGAAGTCCTGTATATAAATTTATGTTACAAATTTTACTAGAGAATTGATAAATAAGCTCCCTTTCTTTATTCTCATATCCCTAACATACTAACAAAAATTTAAGTTTAGAATCACCTCAATAACATATTAATATTACATATTGTTAGGTCCAAAGTATCGTAGAAGGGGGTTGAATATGATACTCACAAATTATTCGATTCGTTTGCGGATAATTATATGTGTTCTTGTCCGAAATCAAATCAACCAAATCAAAAACACGAGTCGGGGAATATATCATTTTATAAATATAAACCACGAGTGGTGCTACAAATCTAATCCGTAGGATTAGCTTCAATGAATTCAAGTTACAGTAATCAATACAACTGATAAAATTTAAGGCACTAGCAATTACTTCTCTGAATTTCAAGCTCTTAAATTTTCTCTCCGTATTAACTCTCTGCAACTCTAAAACTTCTGAACTGATGAAGACAGTGTCTTCAATTCACAAGATGTAGTCTTTAGGAAAACTATCGAAGGCTAGGATGAAATCTCAGCCGTCCATTTCCTCACCAACCTCTGATAATTCTTGAATGCAATTCACCTGCTCTAATTTAAAAACTATTGAAGACAAGCTTTTTCTTTTCATTCGATAGATTTAAATAAAATCTATCGGAAAGAATAACTTGTTTCTTTGAAACTAGTTCGATAGTTTTATAAATAAAACTATCAAACATAATCATTTTATCCACTTCGATGGTTTCTAATTAAGAAACTATCGAATTGGATTTTCACCACTTCGATGGTTTTTATAAAAAAAACTTCTTTTCTCTTTCGATAGTTTTCAAAAAGGAAAACTATTGAATGTCTTTAATTGCATATTGATCCTTGAAGATTCTTTCTCTTTGCAGTAAGGATATTGCACTTCAATTTAACCTAAACATATCTTATTAATTTTTTCTTTTAAATTTCAAGATGTTTCAGGTCTCACTCAAATCAATTTCTTCTGAGACGATAAACATGTTGATCTTCTTCAATTGTGCTGACACCTAGTGCAACTGGTCTAGTTCACAGATGACTAACACTGATCAAAACCTCTATGTCTTCAATACAATACAATTGACAAGTCCTTTGCCGTCTTGGTTGCTTCATTATAAAATCACTAAAATCCTTTGGTACTAACTCTGTAGCATTTAAATATTTTTGTAGTCTTGAAAATCTTGATTCTTTATTTGTCACTGAGGCCTGAACATATTAATTAGACCTGGCAATTCGTGTCGTGTCGTGTACTTTCGTGTCGTGTACTTTCGTGTTTCGTGTATTAAGAGGGTAATCCATAAACGAAACGAAATAATGTCGTGTACCTATTTTGCAAAACGAAAAACGAAACGAAATATTTCGTGTAGACACGAAACGAAACGAAAGTACACGAAATATTTCGTGTACTTACCGTGTACACGAAACGAAAACGAAAACGAAACGAAATAGTATCCGAAACGAAACGAAATTGTACACGAAACGAAATAAGGTACACGAAAATGAAGAGAAAAATCACCAAAATGTAAAAAATTTATGGTTACATCAGAATTTAAGAGTACATAAAATTAAAGGAAAATCATAAATAAAGCTCCAGTTCTGGGATTCTGGGTGCACATCTTTGCATTGCAGTCTGGTTTTCTTCTTCAGAAAGAAGCAGCAGCATTAGCCATTAGAACTCAGAAACAGAAAGAAGCAGCAGAAGTGCAGAACTCAGGAATGCAGACTGCTATTGCATTGCAGGCAAAAAAATAAAACAAAGGGATATATTAATCAGGGTAACCAGAATTAACAAAGGGATATATTAAGCAGAAACTAATATTGATTACAATTTACAACAGACAACTTTTGAAAATAAAAAAGGGTTAGTTTTCTAAACCTTATGCATCATCACTTGTCAGGACCAGAATCATCCTTAATCGACAAGTTTATAATATCTTGGGTAAGCTCTTCCAAAGTATAGCCAGGAAGAACTGTGATAGGAAAAAAATAAAACAAATATTTAGCTATCATTTATATTATAATTTATAAGCAACATATATATAATAAATAATAACTACCTTCTTTTTCATTAAATCTCCAATCTCGTGTGCAAATCAAGCTCTCTACAACTGCATGTGCCAAACAACTTCGATATTGGTCCAATATCCTTCCTCCGGTACTAAATGCAGATTCAGAGGCAACGGTTGAAATAGGAATCGATAAAATATCTCGAGCCATAAGAGCGAGATTAGGAAATCTGAACTGGTTCGAGTTCCAATATTCCAGAATATCAATTTCAATGTTCCTGTTCAACCTTTTCTCTTCCAAATACCTATCCAGCTCTGTTTTCTCTGAAGTAAGATTCAGGTCTCGGTCCAAGGCATCGAATTCCTGAAATGATATCATATTATATGTTGCAGATTATAACAGGACAGATTATTAAATATATTGCAGATTGTAACAGGACAGAGTAAAAGTGTAAAAGGCTTACTTTCATTACTTTCATAAACATTAAACAATATTGACAAATGAATACACTAATGACTAAACACAATATACACAGAAAACATGTAAACTGAAGTAAACATGTTAGGCAGAGGTATGCAAACATTTCTAACTGATTAGAAACATTCAAACATGTATGCAGACAATGAAGAGAAAGACTGTGTACATTTCAGTTATTCACATTGTATGTAACACATGCCGTAAAAGATACACTAAACTATACACAAACACAAGCCAAAAATTTCCAACGTAGACAGCTGAGCAACTTGGTAAAAATAACACACTAAGCACTAGTCATATAACTGTATTGTGCAAATGTTACAGCAGGTGCATATTTTAATCTAAATCCCAGAATGCTTCACCTTCGTATTAAACCCAAGGTTAAAAAACAAGACTTCATCCTCCGGAAACAAAACCACCAAGTACCCACTCGACCAAACCCTTCAAGACTGTTTGGCTAGCCAGAGGTTTGTGCAATACACTTGGGGGAACCAGAGGTTTGTGCAATACACCAGGGGAATGGTTGATTTATTCTTTCTAAGTTTTGATAATTTATAAATTATTACCTACTTGATAATTCATCACTTTTAACTTATATCCCAAAATACAGACAAAAAGAAGTAAAGTAATTACATATGTCCAGTTGGGGGTAATGTTGATTTTTGTCGATTAAACTAAAAAATGTAAGAATATTCAAGACAAATCTGCAAAAGTACAGAGCTACTCATTCAAAATGTAAATGTAAAGCCCCATTTGTCTGAACTAATTAAAGTAATCGTAACTAATTACTCATTCAAAATCATTCAAATCGAAATCACAAAGGAATCACAAAGGGTTTCTAACTACGAATTTGTTAAAAGAAAGCTGAAGAACAAAACCATTCAAAACTCAAAAGGGTTCGGTTCAAATCATAATATCAAGTTCTAATCGAAATCGAAAATAAGGAGATACAAGAACTGAAGATTGAAAATTACCTCGATATTAGGGTTCGGTTCCTCCATCACGTAAGATTGAATCACAGATTGTCAGATTCACAAAGTATGGTTGTTGTCTTGTTGAATACTTGAATCGATTAGAAAAACTGAAGAAACAATAGCAGGCAGCCGCGACTGAGTGAAAGTGTGAAACCCTAAATTCCCAATTATAATTGTACTAAACTAAAATGCCGAGTGACTGAGACTGAGTGACTGAGTGAGTATATAATTTTAATTTTTAAGTATTTAATATTTTTGAATTATGATATTGATATACAACAATATTTTGATTTTTGAGTATATAATTTTGTATAAAAATAATACATACAATATTTATTTATGATATGTATTTATATAATTTTAAAATATTTATTTATTTATTTAATTATTTAATTATTTCGTGTACTTTCGTTTCGTGTCGTGTACCCAAGGGTAAACCCAAAACCGACACTAAATTCGCTCGTGTAATTTCGTGTTCGTGTATTTTCGTGTTCGTGTACTGAAAAGGTCAAACCAAACCCGTAATTTTCGTGTCGTTTTCGTGTCGTGTTTTCGTGTCGGGTACGAAATTGCCGGCTCTAATATTAATGAAGATAAATGAGGTATTATTAATATTAATAATAAGGACATATAGAAAATCTAACATGTTTTAATTAAAAAAAGTAATTGTCCGTGATATTTTTAGAAGTGTTTTAATTATATTAATTGTATTTATTAAAAAAATACGTCGACATGTTAAAATAAGTAAGTTTTTTTAATAAGGACAAATAGGAAAGCTAACATGTTTTTATTAAAAAAAAGTAACTACCTATAATATTTTTAGATGTATTTTAATTATATTAATTGTATTTTTTAAAAAGATACGTTCAGTTGTTAAAATATGTAAGTTTTTTTAAATAATTAAAAGTATTAAAATAAGTTTTAAAATATATAAGTAAAGGTTGCACTTGATATTTTT
Organism: Heracleum sosnowskyi; assembly: GCA_030848705.1. NCBI lineage: Eukaryota > Viridiplantae > Streptophyta > Magnoliopsida > Apiales > Apiaceae > Heracleum > Heracleum sosnowskyi. Next base: position 47,535,869 of record CM061243.1, on the reverse strand, counting down.
GGAAAAGAGAGATTTTAGTGATAACAAATATAAAAGGTAATATATTTTAATTTAAAGGTAATTGCCCATGATATTTTTGGAAAAGAAGTAGATTTTGTTAGAAAATAAAAGTTTTAATTATAAAAGGCAATCAGCTAGTTAATATTTTTATATTATTTTATTATTTATTAAATAGAGTATTAAAATAAATTTTAAAATAAATAAGTAAGGATTGCACCTCATATTTTTGGAAAATAGAGATTTTAGTGATAACAAATATAAAATATATTATGTTTTAATTTAAAGGTAATTGTCGTAATATTTTTGGAAAAGGAGTATATTTTGTTAGATTTTTTTTAATTATAAAAGGCAATCAGTTAGTTACTATTTTTATATTATTTTATTATTTATTAAATAGAGTATTAAAATAGGTTTTAAAATAAATAAGTAAGCATTGCACCTCATATTTTTGGAAAACATAGATTTTAGTAATAACAAATATAATAAGCATTTAAAGATAATTGTAATGATATTTTTGGAAAAGAAGTAAATTTTGTTAGAAAAAAAATATTTTAATTATAAAAGCCAATCATCTAGTTACTATTTTGGTAACTTGACAGTAATACAATTCCATAAAAGATTTGATTTGTAGTAGCTTTCATTATCCTAAAAAGAAATAAGTATATTTGTAACATTGTATCATAAATTTAAACAAATTAGATCCCACATTTCCATTTTTTTGATTAGATTTCAATATTATTTGATTTTTATGTAGTAAAATATAGTGAAATATTAATGTAGAATAAAACTTTCCCGAATTTTGATTATATTATTAATTTATTAATTAGAAAAAGTACCGAAAACCAAAAACTAACCGAAAACCAAAACTTTCAATATTTCGGCTTTAATAATATAGTATAGATTACCTTTTTCTACAATATTTAAGAGCTGAAAAGGAAATTTCAATTTAAATTTGATTATGTTTCTAATTTTAAGCCGACTTGTCTTTTAATAAGTATTACATTTTCTAGCTAAAAAAGAATACTAATTTAATTAACATTAACTTGTCTTTCAAGAATGCTAATTAACATTAACTTGTCAGTGAAGAATCACGCATCTATATAAAGGAAATCCACCCAGAATTCAACAACAATCTTCTAAAATTCACAAATTTTTATCGATTCATACGAATTTAAATTGAAAACTGCCTCTAAAAGAAGAGGGAAGAAAGGATGAACGGGGTTAAAGTGTTTGGCTTGTTGACACTCTCAATTCCTTTGCTTGTCATTGTTACTCGTCGTTATTACTCCTCGTCACCTCAACCAGAAGAGAGGCAGCACATTGAAGAAGAAGAAGAAGAAGAAAATCTAGTTGTTTTGTTGTCTTGTGTTTTCGCCGAGTCGTTTTGTTGGTTTCTTATCCTGCGCTCCCTCCGTGTCGAAGCAACAATAAGAGGCGAAACAACAACAATACTAGTCAAGTCAAGTTTTGATTAAACTGAAGACTGAAATTCACATATATGTATTTTTAAGTTTTTACAAATTAATACTGGGGGAGTGTTAGAATATGATATAAAGATCCAATTGAGCCTTTCTGGAATATTTTGGTTTTATGACGACTGATTACTTAACAACTATTTAGACAAATCTATTCCTGCTCAGCTTATTATTCGCAATCCTACTACTCCTCGTTACAAGTAAATTTGCATTGTGTTATGCTACTCTCTGTCTGTTTCCATACATTGGGTTTATATATGTTGTTCCATATTTGAGATAATAGAAAGCCTGAACCAAGCGGAGATTATGTTGTTATTGTTGTAATTACGATTAATTTATACATACTTGTACAATATTCATGACATTTTCTCTTTGAATTTTTGTTGTTTAAAGTTTATCAGTACTGTTTTGTGTGTAATTAGAGACTAATCCATTATCTATTAGTAAGTAACTCTGGGGGAATTAAGGCTTGTGTTAGTTTTATATATGAAACATTGGGGAAAATTTAATGTTGAAACCTGGATATGCGTTTATCAAAATAGTCAAAGAGCCTAACAAACATTATTGTATCTCCTTAGGAATCTCCTGTAATTCTAAGTTGATTCAAAACAATAATCCTAAATATTTGGGAGACGTTTGGATCATAGCCAGGGATGAGACTTGGGATGAAAAACGGGTAAAAATGGGAATGAGAATGATAGGGAATTTCAAGGAGTGGAGAGGGTATGTTTTACCCACCTTAAGGAATGAAGTTTGTATTCTATGTAAAAAAATTGATAATCCAAACATTAAAACATGAGATTGAGGGATCCATGCTCGTTAATGAGGCTCACTAACCACGAATCAAACGCCCCCTATACTAACCAATTCTTTATAAAATTTAAATTTCAAAACTACTAGAAATCTTTTCAAAACTCTTCTTTGCCTTTAGAATTCTAAATTGTAACTGATATAAGATATCATCTTCGTTCTTTTCTTGTGGTAGCCACTTGTGGCTTCACATCTTCTTGGGACTTCTTTATCTTTTCTTTTTCAATTTTGTGCTTTGAGTTGTGTCATAGTAGGATTTTCAGGCAGGTAGCGTCAAGTTCTTTTTTCACTGCTTCCCAGAGTTCCGATGCTTTTAAATATGATCCCATTCATCCCTCAAAGATGAACGGAGCATTCCCAAAGATCCAAAATATATATCATGGAATTTGCGTTTTATTTTTGGGTTATGGTTTTGGTTTTTGCATATGTACACAGAATCACATCCGTAGAAGGCGACCAACAACTTTTCTAGATTTTCACAAGTATCATCTCTAGGCAGTACCTATAGGAACAAATTTGGAAGCATCAAGCATTGGATCTTTGGGTAGTAGTGGAGGAAGAACATGACTATAACCTAAACATGCCGTTTCCAAATTATTGGTTAGTTAAGATCAAATTTTAGGTAATTTAAACTTCAAAAGATTAGGCATCTTTTCAACAACTCTTGGAAGGATACAACTACAACAACAAATTCTTTATTAATATTGGAATGGGAAAGCATATTCATAGTATGTTATAATTAATGATATCACGCATTTACATATCCAGTTTCAATACATTACTGATATAAAAGCCTTAAATGTAAAGAAAGCTAAAGGTTGCTAGGCTTAGAAGTATGTGCTTCTTTTATTCTCGGTGTTAGGAGGAATCAGATGAGGTGGGAAGGCTCCCATTTTAAAGTCATGTATTAAAATGCATTGCTAGACATATAAATTTTGAAGAAACTGAAGGATCCCTAAAATTCAATGGACTTGCTGAAATTTGAAGAACTGTAAAATGGAATAGAAGTTAGTTCAGTTATAATGGCTTTAGTTGACCACTAGTTTTGTCATTAAAATGGAAAAAAATTCATGGCCAAAGCTTCATTTATCCTTGGTACCAGAATCCATTTGAGATCCTTCTATATGTGTAGAACAAACCATTATAATTTTTAATCTCTTGTCAGATTTGGTTATAACGTTTGTGTCGATCAATCATCATACTATGAATGTTCTTGATCATCGTATTAGTTTGGGCTTAAAATTTTTGCTATGGAAGAAAGTATGATGGAAGACATTGTTGAGAGACGAGAGGAGCCCACTAAAAAACCTGCAAAAATTCAAGAATGGAAAATCTGGAACCTGAGTCGAGCGACAGATTAAACTCATAAGTTTAGGAGCTATTTACTTATGTGAGATGGGATGAACTTTTAAAGATCCCCCAATAGATCTGACTCGTATGACTTTGGGTGTGGACGAATAAACTTCACACTCAGCATTCGATGTGCCTAGTAAAAGTGATTCACTGACACCTTAAGAACACTGAACACCCTGGTCACATAATTCTAAGTTTATGTGAACACAATGTATCTTCAAGAATTAGCATTGCTCAACTTGGAACTCTGCACTAAAGCTTAAGGTAATAGGCTTACGTGGGTTGAATTTTGCATGGTCTGCCGTCATATTTAAGTATAAGCACCTGTATCGAACTTCTGATGCAGTGTGTGCTTCCATCTGCTTAGGGACCTTGAGATTTAGTTCGGCAGCAATCAAATCTATGCTCAGTTTATCAACACCATAGATATATCACAATTTTTAGGATAATCTGAAATTCTATAATGTTTCTATCAAGTCTTTGACTGTCATCTGCTAAGTATAATTTTTGTGCAATGAAAAAAACTATAGGCTCATAAGTTTTCCAGTCTAGGCAGTCTCTTTTAGTTGTCATGGACGTGGAGATAATAGTCTGAGTTCGACAATTACTACATACAGACATTAAGCAAATGAGGAAGAAGTTTGGTTAGCTAGCTTGCCAATAGTAATATGTGAACACCTCAGATGGACTTTGTAACCTTAAAGAAACATTAGCTACTTATAAATGTATCTAAATTTCTATGATTTACAAGTTTTTTAATAGATAATAAAATTAAAAAATGTACATTCTTTAAATATATGGAGCAAGTTAGAAAAAGTTTCACCCCGGCAACCCTCATACTTCCTGGCTTTGTCCCTGAGGAAATGTATGCTTGAAAGTCTGCCACACTGGTAATATTGTAAATATAAGTTAACGTAATGAATTTTAATGTGTTTTCTTTGAGTAGTTGTTTCGGTTGAAGCTTAAATTTTTAGGTCATTTCTACTCCTAGCTGGGGTTTGTTTACCCCTTTCTGTTGGTCACCCAGAAGTATTAAGCCTTGTGAGCTGCTTTTGCTGATTCAGAAAGGTTATCAGAGTGCAGTGTGCCACTTTATTAGAAGTGGTAAGCTAGTGATAATTGTTTATGTGCCCAACTGTCAAATGTTAAACCAAAGAATCCAAGATCATCAAAATTAACACCGTTTCAAGTATTTACTGGTGAGTGTAAGTGCAGTTTCTTGTTTAGTATAAATGGTAGAAGTTATGTGCCTCGACTCTTGTTCATGTGATTACTTCTGAAAAATACACCTAGAAGGCTTCTCCGGCTTACTATTCCAGTGAAAAGATAGTAGTGGAGTTCCTGATAAGGTCTCGTTCTATGGTAGACATAGAAGAAAACAGGATTATTTCAGAATTCAGTCGTATACATTTGTGCTACAATTAGCTAATTATGCTATGCTGTAACATTCCGATGTGAAGGAATTTGTTTCATTCTAACAGTGATTCAAATATGCAGGCTATTCATTTACCTTGTTTGCAGTACACCCAATCATTAGCCTTCCTGTTAATTTACTTCTACTTATGATCAAGAAAATATATGCTAGTAATTACAATACAATGACGAATTCAGTTTTGAACAACTTTTTAAATTTGTAGCGTTTTTAAATCCAAAGAAATATTTGTACACTACATGAAACTGATACATCACTTAAAGCACATGGTAAAACCCTTGTGGCATAAGATCTTTGATGTACTTGCTTGATTCATCTCACTTGGGGCTGAAAGCCTGTAGTAATACATCAAAAAACGATAAGTACCGAACTAGCTTATTTGTTGATGAGTATGAATGTGCCATATTATTATTCGTAAATCGGTATGTATATGTGTATCAGCTTATGTGTCTGTGTGTACACAGGTTATCTTAAAGCAAAATACAGAAATGTAGTACTAGGAGGGTTGCTACTTACCGCAAATATTGTGGCATGACCAGGATCCGCTAGGTGAGCAAAGAGGTTATCAATTGGTCCAGTGCCAGTATATTCAGCTTGGAACCAGGCACCCATGACAGCTAGCATGGCCAATCTTCCATTCTTGATCTCCTTTACCCTCAACTCTCTGATCTTTGCAGGTGAACCACTGCCCCAGCCAAGTGGGTCAAATCACAAGCCACCGGGGTAGCCAACATCTGTCCCTGTAAGCTTGTTGTTTGGGAAGATAGGGTCAGTGTTTACACACCCTGGCTGGAGTATGTCAGCCCACCGTCTGCCCTCAGCCCAACCAATAAAGATCAGCTCGACAAGAAAGAGAGTAGTTTTTTGTCGGTGAAGTACTCTTGTTCACCAGCTGTTTACCATGATGGGGTGTTTAAAATTCCAATCTGTCAGAAATTCGGGTATGAAGATACCAGCCGCACCTAACATTGCCCATCTGCAGTGTACAAGCTCTGCTTGCTGGTTCCATTTCAAGGTCTCTGGATCAGATCCTGCATAAGAAACGAAATCAAAGGTTAGTGATTTTGTGTTAAGAAACAGAAATTAAATCCTGATCCAACAAGTCAAGTTTTAAATGTTATTTACCAAGACCAAGAGGATCAAAGCCAAAATCGCCTGGGAGACTGCATATATAAATTAAAAATTCAACATGAGTAAGGTACTATAACAATGCTTCTGCGTATGCTCACTGTGAATTAAAAAAAGTAGTGAATTATATCTTGTAACTAGCACCAGACCTGCCATCAAGCCATGCAGGAGGGGTGCTGCCAGGGAACCAGATTGGTCTTTCAGGGTCAGCAACAGCAGAAACAGTGGTGAATGATCGTGTTTTAACAGGTGCGCCTAATTTGCTCAATCTGAGTCTTCCTCCTAAGAAAAGAAGCCTTTGTTGTTCCCACAACAGATCCACTTTTTTGGGAACTGAAATGTGATCATGAATTTGATTATATGATCAGATGTTCTAAAATCAAAATTCTTGACATTTAAACAAAATAATCATGCAGACTACAAATGTATGAATGTACGTTTTTTAACTTTAAGGGTTCATGTGTACGAAATGCAAAGTGTGTTACGATCTTAAGAAATTGTAAGTGTGGCAGGAAAAGAGCTTGCCTGTTAGAAGAGAAAGCAACAGCTGCAATGGCTGAAGCGGCGCAGGTAGCCATGTCGACAGATTTTCCGATACAGGATTATAATATTTGTGCGTGTGTTGTTACTTGCTTGAGAGTGAAATGAGAAGTGAGGAATTTGCAGGCCTGAAGAAGCTGTTGAAGTCTCTAGTGAGGGCTTATCTACACGGATATCGAATATTAGAAATGAAGGTCTGATTGGCTGATGAAATCACATTCAGGTCCCACAAAATTCAGGACCTTCACTTGTTCCAGCAAACTTGTACTTCCTCTCCCTCTCATTTCTTTACACTTTCCTTTTTTGTACGTCCCTCTCATTTCTTTACATACCAAAAATAGTAACATTTTATTATATAAAATTCAATCACATCAACTATTTTCCTCCACTATACCTAATTTATACCCACTTTATACATTAAATATGTTGGCCATATTACTTAAATTATGCTGCAAGCTCAAGTTCCCAGCTGGCATCCTGCTGGCATCCTGCAAATTCCCAGCTGGCATTCTTCCTGCCAGCTAGCTAGTTTGTTATGCTGTTAGTTAGTTATGATTCTGGATTCATTGTATATATAGTAGGGCTTCTTTACATTCTGTTTTCTAAGTTGTAACAATTAGTTTTCTGTAATCAAACAAAGCAATCTCTCTTGATAGATATAGTTTACCTCTTTATCTTCACATCTTTCTCCATTGTTTCTTCTTGAATCTTGCTGCAAGCTAGTGGTACAGTATGCAATGGCGTCATATTCTGCAAGTTTAACATGGTATCAGAGCGAGTTATGATAATTCTAAGGCAAAACAATCGCCTCTCTATCGCGTCTCTATCGTCTTCTTCATCGTCTATCATCTTCATCGAATTAGGTGTTTTCTGATCTAATTTCCCCAAATTATACTCTGTTTATCGTCTACTCTACTATATCTGTATAATTACATGATGATTGAGTGTTTTACGTAATCATATCGATTACATTACTTTGTTCTTAGATTGATCTACGTAATTACTCATTTCTTTTGATTTTGATTCGACTTGTATGACTTGCGTCTTTTCTTGAACATCAAATCATTTCCGCTGCTCAATTTTCTTAATTTCTTATCAAATTTGTTATTCAACCTTTTCTTGATAAATTCATGGCCACTTCTAGTTCCACTCCACTAGACACCTCTTCTCGATCTTTTCTCGATCAAGACAATCCTTTGTATCTTCATTCTTCTGATAATCCTGGAATGAAACTTGTTAGTGATCCTTTTGATGGTAGTGGTTTCAGTAATTGGAAACGTTCCATGAATATAGCTTTATCTGCTCGAAACAAGTTAGGTTTTGTTGATGGTACACTGACCAAACCAGATATTGCTGATCCGACATACAAAAGCTGGTCCAGGTGCAATGACATGGTTATATCCTGGTTACTTGGTTCTTTGTCAAAATCCATTGGTCGTAGTGTCATTTATTCTAATTCTGCACACCAAATGTGGCAAGAATTGGAAGAGCGCTATGGATCTCCGAATGGTACTCAATTGTTTGCTCTACATAAAGAAATATCTGATCTGTCTCAAGGGAATAGCAGTATCCCTGATTACTTCACTAAGCTCAAAATGCTCTGGGATGACATTGATTCCTTATCTCTTATACCTACATGTTCTTGTGGATGTACTTGTGGCGCTTCACTCAAACTCTCTAAACTTCAGCAGGATCAAAGGGTGATACAGTTTTTAATGGGGTTAAATGATTCTTACACGCCTATGCGTGGTTCTATTTTGATGAAAACACCTCTTCCAAATATTGGACAAGTTTACAGTATTTTACTTCAAGAGGAGTCACAAAGAGAAATCCATTCTGGAGGACAATTTCTTGCAGATTCTGCTTCATTTCATGTGAATTCATCTCGAGCATCAAATTTCCAATCTATTAGAAAACCTGGTTTTGACTCAAAGAGAAACAATCTCCTGTGCAATTATTGTAAGAAACCTGGTCACTTAATTGATAAATGTTACAAGCTACATGGATTTCCAGCTGACTTTAAGTTTACAAAATCCAAACGAAATGGTATGGCTGCTCAGGCTGATATTTCCACTGGTGATTCCAATTCTCTTGCTAATGCAGCTGATATTACCTCACAGACTTCTCATTCTACCTCTAATGTCAACATATCACCTGATATGTACTCTCAACTTGTCAATTTACTGAAGAATTCTTCACAGCAGGATTCCTCTCCAACCTCAGCCAATTTTGCTGGTAACATTAACTTCTCTACTGCATGTTTTTCTGATCTCAATACTGTTACATGGATACTTGATAGCGGGGCTAGTGATCATATGTGTTTTCACAAGGATTTGTTCTCTAGTTTTGAGCCACTTTCAACTATTCTCACTGTCACTCTTCCTACTGGTCACTCTATTGAAATCACTCATGCTGGAAATATTCCTATTTCATCTGAAATCATTTTACAAAATGTTCTTTATGTTCCCCATTTCAAACTCAATCTTCTTTCCATCAGTAAATTGACACAGCAAATGAATTGTGTTATCAGTTTTAATCATGACACTTGTATTTTGCAGGGCTCTTCTCTGAGGAAGCCGTTGGTACTTGGTAAAACTCAGAGAGGCCTGTACTTTTTCCATCATCCTTCTGTTGCATCTGTTGCTCCATATGTTCCTTGCTAATCCTCTCTGTCTAATAATCTGTCCACTGTCTGTAATGCCTCTGTTCTGACGTGGCACCGTAGACTAGGACATTTACCTTTAGCAAAAATCAAAACTCTCTCCATTTGTAATGTTGATTTCAGCAAATCTTGTGACATAAATACTTGTGATATTTGTGATAAATCAAGACAGCAAAGATTGCCTTTTCCTCATAGTCAAATTCGTTCAAAGGCATGTTTTGATTTAATACATATTGATATATGGGGGCCTTATCCAGTCAAAACTTACAATAAATATAGCTATTTTCTGACTATTGTCGATGATTTTTCCAGGGCAACCTGGACACATCTACTTAGTACCAAAAGCAATGCATTCTCTTTTATTAAGTACTTTGTAGCCATGGTTGATACCCAATTTCAAACTCATGTCAAAGCTGTTCGTACTGACAATGCATTAGAACTTGGCCTTAGTCATGATGCTAGTCAGTTTTTTCTTCAAAAGGGCATTTTACATCAAACTTCCTGTGTTCATACTCCACAACAAAACGGTGTTGTGGAGAGGAAACATAAACATCTTCTTGAAACCTCACGTGCTCTTCTTTTCCAGTCGAATTTACCCAAACAATATTGGGGTGATTGTGTATTAACTTCCACATATCTCATCAATCGTTTTCCTTCCACTGTCCTCCACGGAAATACTCCTTATGAGATTTTATTTGGAACTAAACCATCTTATGATCACTTAAAGCCTTTTGGATGTCTTGCTCATGTTGCTGTTCCTAAGGTCAATAGGGATAAGTTTTCTCCTCGATCCGTCTCTTGTGTTTTTCTGGGTTATATCTTTGGAAAAAAGGCATACAAGTTTCTTAGTTTAGAAAATCGTTCAATCATAATTTCTCGAGATGCTAAATTTCATGAAACTGATTTCCCTCTAGTCAAATGCAACAATTCTTCTACTTTTATCCCTTTGCCAGTAAGAGATTCTAATTATGATGATCCTTCCTTTTCCACATCCCAGCAACCTGAATCAAACATCAATGATTTCCAGCAACACAATGACAACACTGATCCTATTTCTAATCCTCTTGTCCTTAGAAAATCTAATCGCACTGTTAAAGTTCCTTCTTATCTACAGGACTATGTACATCCTTTACATGCTCAATGTTCCTCGTCCTGTTGTTCTTATACACTCACTTCATTTTGCCCAACTAGCACTTCATCAGTATTTTCTTCTCAAATCTGTTGTGCTGTTCCATCTCTTTTGCCTCCTGCTGAACCCTCGACCTATGAAATTGCTGCTCAATATCCGGAATGGCAACAAGCCATAGCCAATGAATTCTCTGCTCTAGAAGCTAATAATACATGGTCTATTGTACCTCTTCCCAAAGGCAAGAAACCGATTTCTTGCAAGTGGGTTTTCAAAGTAAAATAACATTCTGATGGCTCTATTGAACGTTACAAAGCTCGGCTTGTTGTTAAGGGATTCACACAAAAAGAAGGTATTGATTATACCGAGACATTTTCTCCTGTTGTTAAAATGACCACAATTCGAGCTCTCGTTGCTACAGCTGTAAAGAAAGGCTGGGAAATGACACAATTAGACGTCAATAATGCGTTTCTTCATGGTGATCTTCATGAAGAAATCTACATGAAAATTCCTCCTGGTTTACATGTGTCTGATCCTTCCTTAGTTTGCAAGCTCATAAAATCTCTATATGGCCTCAAACAGGCTTCGCGTGAATGGCACTTCAAGCTCAGTTCTGCCTTAATTTCTAAAGGCTATCAGTTCTCTAAAAATGACACTTCTTTGTTCTATAAAAGAACTGGTTCTTCTGTTACATTTCTAGCCGTCTACGTTGATGATATCCTGGTAACTGGTAATGATTCTTTGGAGATATCTGCTATTAAACAATATCTGGACTCCACTTTCAAAATCAAAGATTTAGGTCGCTTACACTACTTTCTGGGAATAGAGTTTACTTATGTTCCTGATGGAGTTGTTCTGACACAACGCAAATTCATTCTTGATATGTTGAATACCTTTAATTGCTCTACGTTAACCTCCGTGGTTAGCCCATTGGATCTCACTGTCAAGCTGATACCAAGTGAAGGTCCTCCTTTAGATGATCCTTCCTTATATCGCACACTCGTGGGAAAATTGAATTTTTTAACAAATACTCGTCCAGATTTATCCTTTGCTGTTCAGCATTTAAGTCAATTCATGTCTGATCCAAGGTTACCTCACTGGAATTCTGCCATCCATGTCCTTCGTTATCTCAAATCAGACATTAATCGTGGTCTTCTTTTCAGTAATTCTTCTGATTATAAGGTCGAAGCTTATTGTGATGCAGACTGGGCTGCTTGCCCTCATACTAGACGATCTGTTAGTGGTTTTGTTGTTTTTCTGGGTGGTAGTTTAATCTCTTGGAAGTCAAAGAAGCAACATACTATTTCACTTTCTTCTGCTGAGGCCGAATATCGATCTCTTAGACGTGTTACTGCAGAACTTGCTTGGTTATCTCGTTTGCTTCATGAATTTGACATACCTGACATTAATCCTATCCCTGTTAAATGTGATAATATGGCTGCAATTTATATTGCTAAGAATCCAGTTTATCACGAACGAACAAAGCATATTGAACTTGACTGTCACTTCGTTCGGGAAAAGCTTGGTTCTGGGCTCATATCCTTAAGTTTCACACCGACTTCTTCACAACTTGCTGATGTGTTCACTAAACCCTTGCCAGGAATTCATCATCAAACAGTTTTGTCCAAGTTGGGTGTTCATTCATTCCCCTCCAACTTGAGGGGGGGTGTTGGCCATATTACTTAAATTATGCTGCAAGCTCAAGTTCCCAGCTGGCATCCTGCTGGCATCCTGCAAATTCCCAGCTGGCATTCTTCCTGCCAGCTAGCTAGTTTGTTATGCTGTTAGTTAGTTATGATTCTGGATTCATTGTATATATAGTAGGGCTTCTTTACATTCTGTTTTCTAAGTTGTAACAATTAGTTTTCTGTAATCAAACAAAGCAATCTCTCTTGATAGATATAGTTTACCTCTTTATCTTCACATCTTTCTCCATTGTTTCTTCTTGAATCTTGCTGCAAGCTAGTGGTACAGTATGCAATGGCGTCATATTCTGCAAGTTTAACAAAATATTGATTGGTCCCACCACTTTACTCATTTTTCTTATTTTTCCCTATTAAGTTACACTTTTTCTTAACCTCCGTGCCGTCTCCTCAATGTAAAGAATTGAGGGGATGGAGGGAGTAATAATAATCTTCATCTGGTGGATCACATTCACTTCCATAAGATTCACTCTCACCATTCATTTTGATTTTACTTGAGCCACTACATGTTTCAGGGACTATTCTGTCATATACATGAATTAGCCACTGAAGCAACAAGTAAAAATATGAAATACTACGATTCAGTATGTCAACGCTGAATAAGTAAAATGTTGGATCATGTCATCTTTGTATAAGGATTAGGATTTTAGATCAAGAATTTATGTTTATTGATCTTCGAAATTTGGTGTCTTTTGTTGCCATTTTCTTCTTGATGATGAACAACCTTAAGTTTTAGTGGATGTAAAAAATTGGGTTGCTCTATAATCTTTACTAGCCTACATAACCCGATGCATAGATGAATTTTAATATTTTTTATCTTATTATCTATATCTTGATTTATATGATTTTAAAAAGTAATCAAATATAATATTATATGTATGATGTTATTCTAAGTTTTTTTTTTTTGTATTTTGATTTTAAAAATTTCTTAAAATGTTGTCGATGAAATAATATCTTGAACTTTTGAATGTAGCTTAGAAAAATAGATGATATAAATATTTAATAATACTATGTTGTTGACGGGATTCGAACCTTGAACCCGTGGGAGCATTTTAGATATCAAAAAAAGAATATTATTTTAATATTACATCCAACGGTTCTCATTTATCTATATTTACATCTAACGGTTATTATTTAGAGGAGCAAACTAAATGACCAAACCACCAACCAAATAAACCAAATAGAGGGTGGTTTGCTTATAATAATATAGTATAGATACTAGCCTATAACCCGTGCGATGCACAGGCTAGGTAGTCTATTTAACGAATAATATTAATTTGGAATAGATTTTTAAACATAAAATAGAGTTTTTTTTGTCTTATTTGTAATTGGGTATTGATTTACTTGGTTTTTTATCTCATAAATTTTGATAAATGAGTTATTTATAATCTTTTATTTGTCAAGTTAATAACAAAGAAAAAATCATGTCAAAATCTCAAGCCCCAGATGTGCAGGCCTGTTTACGACTACAACTTGGTAGTGCTATTACAATTTCAACATCAAACCTCACCAACAACATTAATTTTTTTATATTATACCCCAAAATATGCATATATCAAAAATATTACCAAACAGTTATCTGATTTTCGGAACAACATTTATTTTAACAGCACAACAATTTTTAACAGCAATCCCAAACAAAGCCTTACTAACATTAAGAATGTGGCTTTTTAATACAGTTTCTTTGCATCTTACATGTGTAAGTAACAACAGCTAATTTATCTAACACGTGCAAGTAACAACTAATTTTACATCAAATACAAATGATTTCTCTTACAAAATAATCTTGCCTGTTGCACTTCTGCCATCAACCTGTACATTGTCCAATGCACAGAAAAGATATCTCCCAAATATCATTAATCGAATTCCCGCTCCTTATAGGATTATATTACCTGTAAATAGATATTTGAACTAAAATAAAAAACAGCAAGTTTCAAATCACATATAGAAAAGAGATATCATCCGAGAAATAACGGCATTGGTTCACCATTTTGGGTAACTTGTGATTTGTAAACTTGTTTTAAGGATTGTAGGAAAAAGTCTGGATTCTTTGATAGATTTTATCAAGCAACACAATTACACATTCAATTACACAATTAAACTCTGCCATCAAACACGACACACAAAATATCGATTTTTAACGCATTCAGTCAATATCACATAAAGTTACCGGCATTGATCAATGATCAGCTAGTAATACACAGTAATTTATGCTACTTGAATTCCAAACCAATCCCACATCAAGAAAGTTACTTAGCATTTGTGAACAGTGGCGGAGCCACTAAGAACCGAGGATATATCTCTGAGTTCCCTAAAATTCTGGTTAACACTATTTAATGTCTGATTTGATTACAAAGCTCAGCCAGACCAAGCGGCACCGTGCGCAACATTTGTGTTTCAGTGACCCAAGGAACATGCATTTGATCCCCACCCCTATAATTAGTTTTGCAGCCAGCAATATATACCATTACGGCTTCGGTTTTCGGAAATGGCATTCCAAATTCTTATCTAATTTTTTTCTTTTGGAGTACCCTGCAACTTTTCTCCGGCTCTGCCACTGCTTGTGAACCCAATCCCACATCAAGAAAGTTACTTAGCACTTGTGTAAATATTTATAAATCCCTACTATTTAAAAAATTCTATAAACCAAGTATTGATCCCACTTCTGTGCATGACATAAAAGCAATGCTACATAAAAACTAAACTAAAAGTAATTACACATTACCTAAATAACATAGAAAGTTTAACTTAAGCTATGATTAAAGAGGGACATAGAAACCTTTAGGCACTACACAGGTCATGATAATGAACACAACAACAAAAAACAGAACAAAATGCATGCACCATTGAATACGACTTAAAAATTCAATATCCTAATCCAATCAACATTTATGTTGATTAACTATAGCTTCTATAGCTTAAGAAGTTTGATTGAGCATTAAGATCCTTAGGAGTCTGCTCTCTTTTCTTGGAATTGTCTGGGTGCCTTTTTGTGGTTTCACCAATTTTTATTTGTTGTTTAAATTAAGTAATATTTTTTGTCAAAAAAATTAAAAAAATTAAAGTAATAATATTTTCCTCCTTTTGGACCTTTTTAGGTACATAATACTACTTCCCTCTAATTTTGTTGAAGACCGAAAGTTGGAGATCATAGGAAACACTGGCGAAGCTGAAGACTCAAAGTTGTCATTGTATTAACAATTTTATGTCACTTTGTGACAATCACCTGCATCTCTCTATTACAAACCACGTGTTACATTTTGTGTTGCAGGGAGGATGATGCAACTGCTTTAAGAAAAATGAGCAAATGTTTTTCTGTCTCTGGCGTATAAAGTCTCCGAGTCTCGCTTCGCTCTGTAATAACGAGTTGAATTACTGTAATAATATTAAATCTTTCGAGAATCTAAGCATAAAGTCTATCAGGGAACCTCATAATATTCTAAATAAATATCTACATTGACAATATATGTCTGGTGCCTAATCACAAGTTAAAAGCTTTTTAGACTTTGTCTACCCATTTTTTCATGGCTTTCAACGGAAATTCCCCAACAAATAGTCCCAACTCCCAACTTCTCCTGTTTTTTTAAACTATCGCTGCAGAAATTCCAATTTTAGTGTCAGCTGTAGAATAGATGTTTAGAGGCTTAGTTTTTCTACTGTCCAGAGGCACCAAAGAATTTGTAGGTGAGAATCATCCGCCGCCCTCTTTTGTCAATTAGATAATCAGAAGGATAATTTGTTTTCAAACTTTTGTTTCTGTTCTAGAAATCTTACCAAAAAATATAGATTTCTTCGGAGATCACTGAAAAGAGCCTATTATGATCAAACATACTTTCTCAACCTGTTTTAAGATGAACAAATAAGTTATTATTAAACACTTAAGTTATTAACATCTAATGTAGCACGTATCAGTCAATCACATTTATATATAAACACAGGATTACATATAACCAACTGAAATCCAATAACTTATTTAATCAACTAAATTAATCAAATCAACCTGATAATAAAATAATAAAACACTAAAATCGTAAGACAATCTTGAAAATATTAATTAAATTCGATTTATAGATAATCAAGATTAAATAATAATCAATTAATAAAATTTACAAATTACTATTAAATTAATTGGTCAATTAAATCAATTTCATTATTATTTAAAATTGATTAAGAATAATCAAATTCAATTACTCTTTAACTCTAAAATTTAAAATAAATAACCAAGTAAATAAATAGATTTTTCAAAATTTCGGCATAACCGGTTCGTAAACAGGACTAGCCAGAAATTTTGCATGTACTATGCTGCGTCCCCAGTCCCCAGTCACAGGACGGATCACATAGTACAGCACAACAATAACCTCTCCATTTTCGGCGAAAAGGGGGGCCTAGTCCCCCAATCCCCCAGTCACAGGACGGATCACATGGTACAGCACAACAATAAGCACAACAATAACCTGTATATTTAATAGCAAATAACAACATAATTACTTCAACCAATAGCTATAATAATTCCTCAAGCTGGGAATCAACCGAATACTGAAGTTGAAGTTACCAATACAACTGATTTACAACTCAACCAAACTTTAAATACCTCAATTTGACGATATACAACTAACGATCTAAATTTATTCGAAACCAACTAAGAATTATAAATCCTTTATAAATTCTGCACCACACTACTAATTAACATATTCCAAGAACCTGCACAACCAATAAAATCAATTAATTACCAAAATAATACAAACATCGAACTTTAAATACATAAACCACCTAAAAGACTAATTAGTTTATACATAAATAACGAAAACAAAATAAGCACTTAAATCTACATACACGAACAAAACTATTCAAATTTTCAACTAATTAATACCGAAACAAAATTATATACATCACACTTTAACTAAACAATTTGAACTGATAATTAGCATATACTAATGAAAGAAAACGAATTTGTACTTAACTATTACAAAACAAATTTATAATTTTTATGAATTAATACATAAAAACGAATTATTAATATCATAACTTAACAACCAAAAACGAACTATTACTACTAAAAAATGATTCATAATAACCTGATTTAATAGTAAAACGCATGGTAAATATCACGTAATTAAATAAAAAAACGAATTTATATTAGATTGCTCACATACGAAAAAAAAATCGAATTATACGTATCACACATAAACAGAAAAAAAACGGATTTTAATCCCCTATTATTCATGAAAAACGAAATTTAATATCCCCAATTTAATCACAAAAATAAATTCATACTACACATAAATAAATAAAGAATAACAAAAAAAAAACAAAACAAAACAAACTAGGGTCTCGATTTTAGCCATTTAGAATCACAAAACGCAATTATCACACCATGAATATTAAGAAAAACGAATTACTAATACACAGAAATAATAAAAAACGAATTGAATATTAACAGGGTTTCGAGTTTATACCCAAGGAACTGAAATCGGAAAGAACAGAGGTGGTGGTTGGCGTTGTTTACTGGCCGGAAATTGGCAGACAAAAACTGGCGGCGGCCGGAAATGGAACAGAGAAGGCGGCGGTGGTTACAGGCGGCCAGAAAGGACGAACAGAGGGGTGGAGTGGCTGCTTGTTGCGGCAAGAAGCGAAGAGGTGGAGGAGGCGCAGGTGGCGCGTGGATTGAACAGAACCGGGGGGGGGGGGGGGTTTCTTCCGTTATTACTTTTGTGGTGCTTTGTGTGTGTGTCGAGTAGAGGTGGCCAAACGGGCGGGTTTATTCAGCTCGCACAACCCGGCACGGTACTTTATTCGGATATTATTCGGCCCGATTGAACCGCGAATAATTCGGCCCGATTCGTAAGCTAGTCAGTGCCGAATACGATTCCATTTTTCAGAACCCGCGAACCGGCCCGAACCGCACGAACCGGCCCGCACGGCTCGAACCGCACGAACCGGCCCGCACGGCTCGGACCGCCCGAACCGGCCCGCACGGCTCGTTCACTCGCCCACTCGCCCAACGGTCTTCTAGCCGTTGCCCTGCCGCCTGTTCTGTCCGGTCTTAAAGATACGATTCCATTTTAGTATCTGAAGAAATATAATTTTATATGTTTATGCGGTTTGTTCCGTTTTTTTAGAGAGGAGTCCTCTCAAATAATTTGTACAATATTTTTGAAATTAATAAAATTTATATGAGGTACCGTCCTCTTTTATCACAAATTAACAAATTAAAAATTAATAAGTAATTATAAGATTACAAATAATATGTAATTCGTAATTAAATATAACTTGCATTATGCATGTCTAGCACGTGGCAGCTTCTTCAAGACGTGGCAGCTTCAAGTTGTGACAGACTTGCATATATGAGGCTGTCTGTCAGTGAGTGAATTAATTATGCAAGTTGCACAGCCCGTACTCGCCCAGCCCGCCCGTATTCGCCCAGCCCGCACGGCTCGTTCGCCCAGCCCGCCCGGCTCGTTCGCTCAAAAACCAGCCGTATTCGCCGAGTATTCGCCCAGCCCGGCTCGCACATTCGCCCGCCGACTCGCCGTGCCGATTCCGGTTTTACCTTTTCCGATTCAAGCCCGGCTCGTAACCGGCCCGTACATCCTTAGTGCCGGTTCCGTGCTCGCCGGAGCCGAGCCCGACCCGTGACAAGCCCGGCCCGGCTCGCACGGACCGCCCAAGTGGCCACCTCTAGTGTCGAGTGTGTGTGTATGTTTAGTTTAGAAATAGATTAGGACAGGTTGGTAGAATTAGATAAGGATGACGACTATTACACTTTAATTAGCCCTTTGACTGAAATTAGCGGGACTAACGCGATACTGAAAAATAATTTTTTTTAAATGAATTAAGCTCCAAAATAATTAAATCGAACTAATAAAATTATTTATATACTAAAAACATTTAATTGCACAAAATTCATAATTAAATAAATTTTTAACTAATTTACTTAAAACAAATATGTCGGGCTCAAATTTACTAATAATTACCGAAAATAATTTTAAACACATAATATCACATCACAATTCCACATAATATTATTTAAACATTTAATCACTGAATGCAGCAAATTTTTAAATTAACTATAATAAATAAATACTACTATTTTGATCACTTAAATAAATAGGAAATTCATACCTAAATTCCCGGATATTACATAGAATGTTCACCGAACTCCCGCTATCCACTAGTACCTTCCAAATTTTATTTTGCCCGATCATTGGATTGATTATCAGGGGGTCCTCGTGGGGCCAAATCACATCCTCATAGTCGTCCTCAGTAAACATGATCGGCATCGCCTGCTTGGCCGACTGAAACTGGTATAGGTTGTATACCTGTTTTGCATATCTTTTCTTGGCCGTTTTACTGTCCCGACCCAAAGTGATTCATCCGGAAATAGTTTTCACTTCGCCCCTGTACATTTCGCCTTCTTCGGGCTCCTTCCTTTTGTCTTCCTTCGGGGCCAGCTTGTCCCTTAGGTCTTTGACAAATTTGTTCAACTCTCCGTCCTTTATCATTTTTTCGATCAGCTTCTTCAAATGGTAGCACTCGTCGGTGTTGTGGCCTTTGTCTTGATAATAGTCGCAATATTTGTTGCCATTCTTCTTGTAGTGAGGCATCTTCATCCGAGTTGGGCGAACAAATCCAGGCTTCCCTTTTATTTCATGGAGAATTTTCAAGATAGGCGCGTTCAAGGGAGTGAACGCCGTGTTATCTCTATCTCTTCTTCGTTCGGCCCCTTTGTCTCGGACCTTCATTTCGTCTCGTCGGTCTTTATACCTTCGGCCTGGCTCGTACCTGTCATACCCTTTCTTCCCTCGGTCCTCTCTTCAACTCTCTCTATAACCCCCAATAGATTTCATCTTCCTTTGGATGCTTTCTCCTCTCACATATATATCATTTAAAGATTTAGGAGGGATATCATAGAGGGAGGATTGAAGCTTCTTACCTTTTACAAGGTCCAACCCGGCCGATAGGAATCCAACTGCCTTTACCTTGTCCAGGTTCGTCATCATACCGGCCTCTTCCTTAAACCTGGCTAGATAATCTCTCAACTCTTCGTTCGGCCTTTGTCTACAGTGGATCAAAGCTTCGGTGTCCTTCTCTCTTCGGCATAAGTGTGAGTAGTGCCTCAAGAATTTCCTTTTCAGTTGGTCGTATGAGTATATCGACCTTGGTTTCATCGACCGGTACCACATGGTGGCGGCACCCTTCAGGTATGTCTTAAACATTTTGCATAGCATGATGTCGCAGTGCCCCATTCCAGTCATGAGGGACTCATATTTCTCACAATGATCCTCAGGATCACCTTTTCCGTTGAACTCGTTCATCTTCGGGAACTGTCCTCCCGATGGTGGCCTGTACTGCTCGATCTCCTCAGACACAACCGGTTCGTGACTAACCCTACGGTCGCCAAACATCGCCTTTTCCATTCGGCTCAGCCTGTCTTTCATACGAGGATCTCCCTCATCATCAGTGTCCGTGCACACCGTAATTTTCGAACGAATCCTTTTGGGGTGTGACTCAGAGTCCGAGGACTCATCTTCGTCGTTGTGCACCCTCTTCTCCCTCCGGTGATTGGATATTGTCAATGTCTGTTCGCCAGTTTCCACGGCGTTCTGAAGAGCCTTCTCCTCAGCATCCATCTCAGCCCTTAGACGCTTTATAGCTTCTAGTTTGGCGAGATCTTCTTCCCTTTTCTTTTCTTTGCCCTGGCCTGAGCTTCTACTTCCATTCTTTCTTTTTCCCTTTGCTTTCCACTTTTGGCCGCGGTTTCCTCACGCCACTTACGAATCAAAGCCTTTTGTTCCTCAGGCGTAGGCATCGGGCCTTCCTCCAACTCAGCATCAAAATTGAGGACTCGGTTTATCGGAGGCGTAGGCGTGGAAGCCCCCTGGCGATGAGCCTCAGTAAAACCCAGCACTCTATCAATAACATTATCAATTGCCATCGCTCTTCGTTTGGTATCACAAGCCTAATTGCACGTTCCCACAGACGGCGCCAAATGTTGGAACCAGTTTTCTATCGGGTCAGACTCCAAATGTCCCTTCAGGTTCACCTGTCAAAAGAGAAGAATGCGAGGGGTTGGGCCCCCGATTCACCTCCGATGTGAGAATAAGTTAAAGGTTCCAGTGAGCTTAATAGAACGTACAAGTGCTTGTAATTGTGCAAAAAAAAAAAGTATTAACCTGATAATGAAACCTGGTGTGTGCTTTTATAAGCGCGACTTGTACCGGTTCGCCCGGATTCCTCGGGGACACTTGCCCACGTGCGTTGTCCTGTTCATCCGCCTAGAAAGTCGGGAGACTCAGTTTTGCAACGGCTAGATGCAACTGACCGGACCAATGTATTGGGCTTGACTTATCAACCAAACCATTCGGCCCAATTACAGTTCGACCTAATTACTATTAGGCCCCCAACATGTTCATTGTGTGAAGTCTCCGAGAGTCGACTGGTGTATATTTGTTTGCTGTCCATTCTGTTTTAAGAGTTTATTAGTTCTTCTCTATATACCACTTTGAATAAACATCAATATTTATGGTTTAACTTTGTCGTGCAGCAATCGATGAAACAAAATTCAGCATGGATTCTGGTCTAATTCGAGCAAGGTTTAAATTTTATGAGCTTACAGTATCCATGTTTCTGTATTGTTCTTTCTAACAAATAACTATCTCACCTCATTTAACCACATTTTTTATTCTTTTTTTTCCTTATAAAATAAATAAGCTTTATATTTTCCTTTTTCTCCTAACTAGTAATTTGCCCGTGCTTCGCATACGGAATGATATTTGTTTTAATTTAATATTTGTTATTTATTTATTGAATTTCTAATTTTATATCTTGACTTTATATAAGTGATTTGTTATATTATATTTATATTATGACATATATTATGGCATGGATTTCGTTCTCTTTGACAAACATACTAACAATATTACACGTTCATGCAATTGTAACGTTCACCTCAAAGTAACAATATCATATGTCATTCTCACAGTAACAATATTATACGTCCCTTTCAAAGTAATGTTGAGGCGTATTTAATTACGTTCTTCTCAGAGTAATAATATTATACGTCCATCTCAAAGTAACGTTGAGGTCATGCTTAATCACGTCCTTCTCAGAGTAATAATATTATACGTCCATCTCAAAGTAATGTTGAGGTCCTACTTAATTTTTGTTAATACGAAACATAAAACATCTGAATGAAATTTAAACAAATGAAAAATCAGAAATGGTAGGATTAGAGTCATTAAATCCTTTGATGACATGAATAACACATTGAAATGATTCTAAAATTTGAAAAACATAATAATTGAATCCTACCAATCATAATATTCGATATATTGAACGGAAGAAAGCAGTATCTTGAAAAGAATAAGCTGTAATTTGCAATGCACGCATTTGGTTTCCCACAAATGTTTCATCTTTAGCTGTTTGCCCCAAATTTCTCCATCATGTCGATTGTTTCCATCAACGGTCTTATCACATAGCGCGTTCCATAGCTCGTTTGGGAAAGGAAGACCCTCTATCTGGTACATTGGGTCAGGATTTCTGGCATTTGGGCAGAATTTTATAAATTGATAGAAGTTTCTATTTATTGGATATGTAAGAATATCTGTCTTCGAGAAACCTCATCAGTTGTAGCAGGTTATTTCTCATATGGCAAGTTTTGAAAAAGGAATACATTTCTTCAGATGTCTTCATTACATCGAAAGGTCTGTATATTGCTTTAAAAAACAAAAAGCAGGATGAAGATGGAAAATGATTACCTGCAAGTTGGGATAAAACATTAAGGTGGTGTTGAACGTCATGCTTCCTGAAAAGATTATCAACTGAGTTGTAGAACATAGCTTGTTCAACTTTGTTCTTAACAACAAAAAGAATAAATCCACTGAACTGGTAACGTGTTGCTTCATAATCGTGTCGATGAAATTTGTATAGTGAATCCCAATCCAGCTTTTCCAGGACATCCTTGATTCTATGTGTTGTTTGCTTAGTTACCCAAGCCATGAGGAATTTTGAGAAGGTATTGAAATCACGAATACAAAATATAATGAAATTGAAGATCAAGCTCATCTCATCTGATGGAAGGCTGAGTATATTATCATTCACCATTGTTATGATTAATAAGAAATATATGAGTAGGATGGTAATATGTGGTGTGATTAAGGGGAAATGTTTGATGAGAAAGTGGACAATCAAGAACAATGTCAAGTTAAGTATTGGAGAATATGGTGAGTTGTAGTTAATGTATCTGTTTCTCACATTGCATCAAATACGTTGCATATAGACTGTTAGTATTCTCAATAAATGTCTGATATCCCGATGTTTGTTAGCTGTATCTCCATGTTGTTGCTATAATTTATATTACCACCATAATATTTGGGGAAAATAAAAAAATTTCTTAAAAATATGTGACAATAACCTGATATGATAGTATGTAGTATTCTATAATGGCTAATTTAATAAAAATATTATTATATGATGAATCCTTTGTTTACTTAATTTTTTATTTTTTTTATTTTACTTAATTACACTTATATATCTATAAAAAACCATTTTTAAATAATAAAACCTATTTATAATCAATTATCCTTTTCATTAAAGCTCCATAATTTTGAAAATTTTCACGGGTAATTATATTAGTCAACTAAACATGTTTTCTTTTTTATTTGTTCATACTAAATTAAACAAAATGCATCATACGGGTTGTTAGGCCGAATACACAATATATAATCAAGTATATGTATGAGAATAACAATAAGAACACTGTTTATGAATAATAAACTGTATGGAATTAATAACTCCTCTCTCAGTGATGTAAAATATCACAGAGAGCTGCTAGGTTACAAGAAAGATAATTCACGTATTCGCATCCCTTTTAGGGTTAACCTATCTGTGTTTATATAGTACACAGCTACATACAATCTTCTAATTGATATTCCTATAAATCAGCTATACAATTAATATCAATCTAGAATTGCTTCTGTCTTTTGTTCCGTTTCCTTAGCCATCTCGATATCTCTTTGCTTCTTTCCATCTTCAAAGAATATCGCTTCTAGAATCTTCATTGAATAACACCAACAGCTAAGCAAACTCTGACTGTCAGAGTTTAACAAACTCTGACCAGTCTTCCAGCTAAACTCTGATAGTATCCTGATACTTTAAACACTGATAAACAAACATCAGCAATTATATCTAACAATCTCCCCCAACTTGTGCATACAAAAATGTAAAAATTAACAGATAATTGATGATGTCAAAAATATAACAAATGCAGTGTTTATAAAATCACAGAGTTTATATTTTAACTTAGAACAGAAAACTTAAAAACTTACAGACTCCATTTACTTAATTTCTTCAATATCAGGTACAGTTCTGATGTAGTCCATAAGTAATCTTCTTTCAGCTCTCTCAAGCTCAGCTACCATTATTTTCTTCAGCTCCTTTAACTCTGGATCACTCTCTCCAGTTTGGTAGATAGCAGCCCTCAGAGCATAGATCCTATTCTTTCTCATCTCATTTCCCAGCTTTATTATGAAGGATTTATCTGACTCCAGATTAAATTCCAACACTTTTATACCAAGATCTGTTCTGAGTCTTGCACTGTTCCTCTGCATCTCAACAAGCTTTCCATTGTAATCTCTGTACTTTGGTATGTAAGAACCAGCAGACTTTAAGCCACAAAGAGCTCTAGCTTTCACCATTCTGCTTCTTAATACCTCAGCTGCTTGATGAGTTCTTTGATTTTTGATTTTCAGTAGATACAGCACATACTCCAGCTCTTCCTTCATTTTTAATCCAATGTCAGCTTCACCAACTCTGTATACTCTGCCATCAGTCTTGAAGTATAACAGAAAATCCTTTTTCAACCCTTTATGGTGAATTAACTGAACCGACTCTAAAGTATCAAGATTTTCTTGAGTCACACCAACACCTGGTTCAGCTAAAGAAGTATGATCCATGGGACTATTGTTCACCCTCTTCTTTCTATGAGATCCTAAACCAGATTTATCTCTAGATTCTTTACCCATGATGGTTTTGCTTTGGAGAATATTAACATTTCCAGGAATCAGAGTGTGTTGAACTGTGATTGGTTTAGCAAAAGTCCTTTGGAGTTGTGAAGATAGTTGAGTCTGTACAACTTGAGTAGTATCAGTGGTTGTCACAGCTTCCAATGATTTTTCAACTTGAGCATTGTCAGAGGTTGATTGAATTTTCTTCAAAATTTGTTCTTCTTCTACAAGCTTCCCTTTTCCTTTATCAAGACTAGTTTCAACTGGCCTCATTGCATATTGTAAACTCTGTTGAGAGTTTACATTTTCTTTGATGATAATTCCTTTTTCTTTCGGCCTTGAAACCTTTACAGTCTTCTTGATCTTTCCAGACTTTAAATTCTTCTCATGCTCTTCAGCTAGCATTTTCTCTTCTGCTTGAATATCTTCAATAGTTGCCTCTGCACCATGTTCTTCCAGAAACAACTGAGCTGCAATCTCTTCATCAGTAATTGGTTGAGAAGTAAGCAAAAAGCTTCTAGCTCTTGAAGAAGATTGAGCACCAGTGTTTATTTTCTCAGAGTTTGCCCTAGCAGAGTTTGACCTTAGTCTCCCTTGCTCTTGAGTAGATTTTGGCCTTAAATCTTTTCCTTTTGCACCACCATCAGTAGTATCATCCTGTCTACTCAGAGTTTGAGATTTCTTGCATTTGTCTTTAAGTACTCTCTCCCCCTTTTTGACATCATCTGGAATCAACACTGAAGTGAGCAACTCTAGTGAAGCAGAAATTGAATCAAGCTTGTCAGACATGACAGTTTGATTTTCTTCAACTTTGCTCAGCCTGTTCTTGATAACCTCTTGATCTTTAACCAAGGAAAGCAGCATAGATTTATCTTGTTTCAAAGACATGTCTCTTGCAACCCCACCATTTCTCAACCCAGTAACAGACTTCTGAGTTTCATCAAAACGGTTGTGAAGAGACTTGACTTGAACTATTGTAGCTTTGAAATGTGTGAGAATCTCAGGATTTGTAATGGTTGCAGCAGACTTTGTCACAAAATCAGCTGCCCTCTGATCAGTGAATATACAATCTTTGTTTGACCAGTTGGCAAAGTACATATTCTGAAAATGAATTTCAGTATTATGTTGAGTGGAATCTCCAACATCAGTCTCCTTTGGATTTTGTTGAGCAGAAAGCCTTGGAGAAGATGAAGAATCAGCTTGATCATCAGACTTTGCTGTAGATTCTTTACTTAGAGAATTTGGAATATTCTCAGCAAAAGTTTCTTGCCCATCTTCATTTTCAACATGGTCAGAGTTTATGTTCTCAACTACATATTCTTGAACAGCCTCAACAACAGGCTCTGCAGTAGCTTCAAAAACATTTTCTGCAGCATCTTCAATAACAGTGTTTGCAGTAGCTTCAAGAACATCACCCTTTGTTGCCTGATCAACCTCTTCACCTTTTTCAATTACCTGATGAGTAACAGAGAATACCTCTGTTAATCCCAAATGACCTAACAGAATTGTAGAAGGGGGGGGGGGGGGGTTGAATACAATTTAGATATTTCTTAAACTAAAAACAACTTACAAATTAAAACTGAACTTATAAAATAAAAACCACAAGCAGATTAATAATTTCAGTTGGATTGTTTGATGATCCAACTGAAGTGATTTTTATTGCGGAAATAATCTGTGATACAAATGTACACAGCTGCTCAGTTACAAGATTGTAGAGAAGTATGCTCTCAAAGATAGCTAATACAATCTATTTGTTTTTCTTCTCTTACTTCTAAAGTAACTGCTACACTTGGTTATATAAACCCAAGTTTACAATTCTACGTTTGGCTAAAACTAAAGAATAATAGTAGTAACCATTAGTAGCTTGCTTTTCATTCCTTTTGTCCAATGGTCCTTGGAGATCTTTGCTTTTGTCTTCATGCTCATTATAATCATTCCCAAGAGCCTTATTGGAAATTGGAATGCTTCCTTATTTCCAGTAACCATTTTGATGGCTTCCAATGCAAAGTACACTTCCATATCTCCTTTTAGATATGTTCAGTAAACTGTCACTATCACTTTGTCAACTGTTCAAAAAGCAATAGTGATTCGTTGATAGCAGGGAGATGTGTTTCGTTGATAGCTTTATTCTTCATTCCGTTGATGGTGTTTCCCTCGTTTCGTTGATGAGTAAACTCCATACCGTTGACAGAGTAATCTCCATACCGTTGACATGTCTTCACTTAGGCAAAATTACAAGGCATAACATATTTACAATTAACCAACCTATTTTGCCTATCTAGTACTTAGTCAACACGACTTAGAAAACCTATCTAAAACATACAACAGAATGCCTATCATACTGTGAAGTATTGTACAATGCAATTGCTACAACACTCATTTCGTTGATGAGCTTCCTGTCAACGAAACACTGCAAAGCATGCCATTTCGTTGACAGTTACAAAAATGACTTAATACAAAATCTACTAAGTGTTTTATAATTATCATCAAGAACAACATATTCCTAACAATCTCCCCCAATTTATGACTGATAGAATAACAGCCATAAATCAAGAGACTTGATGATAACAAAAACACTCAGATACATTATAAATTACACAAGTAGAAAATGCATTAAGCTTCATAATATTTTGAACAAAATACAAGACTTACAAGACTAATGCCCAGAAATGCTCCTCTAGACTGAGCAAATGATTCATCTTTGTCTTCTTTGTGGCATAGTCTTCTTCCCTCTCCTAGAGTTGTTTTCCTCAATCTGAACCTGTAGCCTTCTGTAAAAGATCTTCTCTTCTTCATCTTGATCACCAAGCATGGATTGCATAAACTTTAGAGTTTGATTGGATGCCTTATCCAGCTGGTCTTCCATTCTGAAGAATCTTCTGCAGTTGTCCTTGTCCTTAAATTCCATCATCCAGTAAGGTTGAAGATGGATCTTCTTTCCTATTGAGGGCACTCTAAGCATCCTGGGAAGAGCCTCAGGCTTGTTCCAGCTAGCCTTTATTTGACATATTTTGGAGACCACCTCAGACTTGGCAGTTTTGGTGAAGCCAAAATCCTTCTTCAAGCATCTGAACACTGTGAGTAGTGTTTGGTAGTCTTCTCCTAAAATTCTGTAGAGAGGCCACACTTGTTCTCTACCACCCTTGAATATGAAGACCAATCTTTCAGGCATCTTTTGAGAAGCTGCAATGCCCCTTACTTCCACCAGGTTGTCTAAATCAAGATGTAAGCTAGATTCTTCCCTGATGTCAGTAATGTACATGCAGTCCTCTAGATTTGCAGGGGGTTTATGAGGTTGTGGCTTTCTCACAAATGTTGGCTTTGCCTTGACAGCCCTTTTCTTTGACTTTGTTGGCTGATCCTTTTCAAGTAAGAACTTTGGAAAATAGGCTTCATCAAATTCAATTGGCTCCTCTTTTGGCATGATTGGTTGATCATGAAAGTTGACAGGATGTGCAGGATCACATGCCAATTTTTGATCAACAGGAATTTGATGTGCACTTGTTGTGGAAGAGGCTTGAGCATAGTCCTGAGAATCCTCTTTATCAAAATCCAGATTCCTTTTGGCTCTAGCCTTTGGTTGCCTCACACTCTTCCTTGCTCTTTCAGCTTCCTTAGCTCCATCCTTGGCATTTTCCTCCTGTAAGGTTTCTTCATCTTCAAGTGCCTGAGCAACTGCCAATGCTTGCATTTCTGCTCTTTCAGATTCCTCAGCTTTGGCCTTAGCAAAGTTTGGGTGACCAACCCAAATGCAGATTTCCTTGCTGTCCCTGTAGATGATGGCCCTTTGATTCCTTATGCTTGGATGATTGCTTTCCTTGCTCTCAATGATCAGTTTCCCTAGGACTTTGAACTCATCTAGCTTTGGTGGAGGATAAAATATCCTTCCAATGTTCTTGCCTTTGGGTTTGATAGGTGACATTGGAGATATCCCTCTTGTATCCACATTCCTTAAGCATGAAGATTGACCTTTCTCATTCCTTGAATCTTGAAGAATTCCATGCTGAAGGGGCTCTATTGCATAAGAGCTCTTGAACTGTGGCTCCATTTGCACTGTCACCATTGCATTTGTTGATGGTGGTATTGAAGTAGCTTGTACAGTTGATGCCTTTTTAGTGTCAGCTAGCTTCTTGACCTTTGCTTCAATATTTGACCAGTGATCTTTAATCTGTTCTGCAAGTTTCATCCTCATAGAGGCTTCCTGGATCAGGTCAATACTGTCCTTTTTCTTCTTTGCAAACTCCCCCATTGCTAATGGCTCTTCTGGTAAGGAGATGGCTGGGACCAAGACCTTTGTGATTTGTATATCAAGCTCCTTAGGTTTCTCCCCCTTTTTGTTAGCATCAAGTGAGATGATAGGGATCCCTTGAGCTGCCAGAAGCTGGGTGAGTAGCTGAGTTTGCTTCTCCTGTTCCTTCTGCATGTGACTAAGTGTAGCCTCAACTTTGTCCACTCTAGAGGAGAGAGTTTTCAAAGATGAAGACACTTCAGGTTCCTTGGTGAAAAACCTTGACATCTTGGAGACAGTGTGAAGAGGAAGCTTTTCATCTAGCCTCCTGTCAGTAGCAGCCCTAAGGTTACTAATTGAATCCTTGATTTCTGTAGCCTCAATCCTTGTCTGCAACATTTGTAGCCTTTGAATTTCCAGAGAATCCATTATGGCTTTGTAGAATTTCTTGTCCCTTGCTCATGCAGACTCATGAGCTAGATATGCCTCATTGTACTGCCTTGTGATAGCAGCATCCAAATTGCATCTACCATGCATATCCTGAGAAAGCCAGTTTGGTGTAGGAGGCACCACAGAAGTCCCAGTCTGTGTAGTAGTGGCCACCTGTAGATTGTCACCAAAGCTGTCCTCATCATCAGAAAAATCAAAGTCTCCACTTTCTGCAGCTCCTGGAGGTAGATTGGTCAAGGCATCCTTTGCTCTTTGCATTGATGCAGTAGTATGAATTAAGTTGAGTGACCTTTCTGCCTCCACATTGCCCTGTTGAGCCATAACTTGATAGGCTGGCACAGGATGAGTAAAGGTCTCAGGATCCAGGGAAATACTATCCAGAGTTTGTTGATAATGCTCTTGAAAAGTAAGTTCCCTTTCTCCCTCACTGACCTCCATTAACTCACTAGCAATGGCTGCTTCCATCCTTATTGCTCCTGTAGTCCCTTCTCTCTCTCCACTCTTTTCTTGCATCATGGGCTCCCCATGGCTCACACCTCTCACACCCTCACCTTCACCTTCTAAGGTGGTACTCTCAAACTCTCCTTTTGCCTGGCTGGAAGAAATAGCCAGCCCCTCACTCTCATGCTCTCCTTTTGCCTGGCTGCAAGCCAGCCTCTCAATTTCACTCCCTCTCAAACCTAAAAGTGTCTCAACTACCACCAGGTCATCTACACTAGTTGTGGAAACAACTTGATTTTCAATAAGATGTGTAGAATGGCCTATCAACGGAATGGTAGTTTGAACTGTCAACGGTATGGATACCGTTGATGGAGAAACACTTGTCAACGAAAGAGGCTGTTTCGTTGATGAAGTCAATAAAGCACTTTGAGAAAGTGAAATTATAGTAGAATCTGTGGTGATTGATTTTAGAGATTGGTCCACAGATTCTCTTGCAACTTCAGAAAAATTTGGTTGATGGCCCAACAAATCACTTAATAAGTGATGACCATCAACTTCAGAGTGGGGCTTCTCCAAGATAAGAGTTGGAGAATCAGGAATAGATGTATGGATCATGTCCACATCTAAAGATTGAGTTGGTGAATTTGATGGAGATAAATCAAGATTGATGTTTAGAGAATGGGACTGTAACCCCAGAGTAATAATAGGGGTTACATCAAACTGAATTTGAGAAACTAGAAGTGTTGCTTCCAGTGTGTGCGCACCCTGTGTACCCTTGGATTTATGCTTCACTCTCCTTTGGTATTGGGAAAATGTAGACTGTGGGCTTGAAGTGTCCCTTACCCTCTTGGACTGTGCTCTTGGAGGAGAGCTTGTTTCAATAATCACATCCTTTTGGGAGGATGCAATTAGACTTGTGTTTAAATCCATTTTACTCATTGTGCCTTGTTGGGAAGACACAATGGGGCTTGGCTGGGACACACTAACCTGTCCTTCCTTATTCTTGGGGTTTCTTTGATGTTCACCCCTTCCCTCACCTCTCACAACTCCTGACACACTCCCCTTGGGTTGTGAAGTAGTTTTTGCAACAGGTGCCTGTTGAGAAGCACCTGAGGTTGGCTTTGAGGATTTCTTGGATTTGGGTTTTGCTGCTTGGGCAGGAGCCTGTTGGGACACAGCTACAGACTCCATAGCAACAATGGAAGGTGAAACAATAGAAGTATTAACTACACTAACAGGGTTAGAAGAAGTTACCTCTATGATGGGCAGATACACCACTGGGACATCACCATTGTGGTTAAGTCTCAGAATGTCTGTCAAAACCCTCTTCTCTTGCACAAAGCACTCAAACCTGGAAACAGGGTTAGAGATAACTAATGGTGCTGGACTAACATGGTTAGCCAACATCATCAGAAACCTAGCATAATAGATATTTTTCTTCCTATTTGCTTTGTCACCCAACTTAGCACCAATTTCATACATAAGTTGGGTGCTAAAGTTGTAATATCTATCAGTAAGGAGCATGGTAAACAGAATTAACATAGAATTAGTTAATGCATCAAAATTACTAATCTTTCCAGAAAAGACTTTAATGAATGCATCAGCTAAGTAACTGTATTCCCTAACCAAACATCTCCTAATTATCTTACCCAAGTTATTAGTAGGCAATGAGTAGTTTATAGAGTTTAGCATGTTAACCATTTCAGTGAATGTAGGCAAGGCATTACAATTATTTTCAGGAATATGTAGACATGCTTGCAATACATCAGAATTAACTATATACTCGTTACCTTGAAGAGTGAATTGTAGTGTGCAGTTTGTTCCACTATACTCACATGAGGTCCAAAAATCTCCTCGATTATCTCATTGTAGAGTGGTGTAGAGTGAAACATTGCATAGCTCAACTTGCAATTCTTCATGAAATCCATCATTTTGAAGAAGAGTCTGTTCGGGTTTTCCTTAACAACAAAAGGGATGGAGTTGTTCTTCTCATAGATGAACCCTCCAACCGACATAAGCTTGACTATGGGTGCCATTGTTGAGTGAAGAAAAGCTTCGAACTGAATTGCTTGTTAGAGAGAAGAAGAAAGAAAAGCCTTTGGAATTTTTGAGAACAGGTGAAAAGAATTAAAGAAAATAAAATTTCTTAAATACTCCCCCAAAAATTCTCAGAAAATGAGTCCAATAATAAATGTAAATTACTGGATTGGCTTAAAAATATAACCGTTACTCTTAAAGTATTACCATGATTTATACTTACAGGGGTGTATGCATAGATCGTGGTAAAAGACGTGTCAAAATTTCAACGGTTCAGATTAAAAGCGCTTTATATCAACGAATCAGAATTGGGCGTTTAGGGTCCCGTCCTATTTCGTTGATAAAGCTGCGTTTCGTTGATATAAATGAACTATCAACGAAACACCCAGAAAAAGTGCTAAGACTGTCAACGAAATGGTGCATTCCGTTGGCATAGTAATTTTGACTTAGACAAAATTTTACTTTTTCCTGAGAAAATTAATTCACAGAAAAACATAGCAAATTTCTGGCTGCATTTTAACTTGCAAATATCTCAAAAATAATTAAGAGAAATTTAGCATACCTAGCTCACTTACTAATCTTGAGAATGTTGATTCATCAAGTGGCTTGGTAAAGATGTCTGCAAGTTGTTGTTCACTTGGAACAAAATGTAACTCCACAGTACCATTCATAACATGTTCTCTAATGAAATGGTACTTTATGTCAATGTGCTTGGTCCTTGAATGCTGCACTGGATTCTCAGTAATGGCAATGGCACTAGTGTTGTCACAGAAAATAGGAATTTTCTCAACTCTTAATCCATAATCAAGTAGTTGATTTTTCATCCATAAAATCTGTGCACAACAACTTCCAGCTGCAATATACTCAGCCTCAGCTGTGGAGGTAGAAACTGAGTTTTGTTTCTTGCTGAACCATGACACAAGCTTGTTTCCTAGGAATTGACATGTTCCAGTTGTACTTTTCCTGTCAATTTTACATCCTGCAAAATCTGCATCTGAATAACCAATTATTTCAAAACCAGATTCTCTAGGATACCAAATGCCAAGGTTTGGTGTTCCTTTGAGATATCTGAAAATCCTTTTAATAGCAACTAAATGGGATTCCCTAGGATCAGCCTGAAATCTAGCACATAGACATGTAGCAAACATAATATCAGGTCTACTAGCTGTTAAATATAAAAGTGAGCCTACCATGCCTCTGTAACTTGAAATGTCCACAGATTTTTCCTTAGTATTCAATTCAAGTTTGGTGGCAGTAGGCATGGGAATTTTGGCAGGAGAGCATTCCATTAGGTTAAACTTCTTTAGTAAATCATGAATATATTTTGTTTGACTAATGAAAATGCCTTCATTAACTTGCTTTACATGTAGACCAAGAAAGTAAGTTAATTCTCCCATCATGCTCATTTCATATTTACTTTGCATAAGCTTGGCAAACTTTTGACAAAGATTCACATCTGTAGACCCAAAGATTATGTCATCTACATAAATTTGAACAAGTAAAGTAGAGCCATTTACAACCCTGTGAAAAAGAGTTTTATCTACAGTACCTCTAGTGAAATGATTCTCAAGGAGGAACTGTGAAAGTGTGTCATACCAGGCTCTAGGTGCTTGTTTCAAACCATAGAGTGCTTTGAGAAGGAAGTACACATAGTCTGGAAAATCATCATCTTCAAAACCAGGAGGTTGACTCACATACACTTCCTCTTCCAATTCCCCATTCAGAAAAGCACTCTTCACATCCATTTGATAGACTTTGAAATTGGTATGGGCTGCATAGGCTAGGAAAATCCTTATTGCTTCTAGTCTTGCAACAGGAGCAAAGGTTTCATCAAAATCAATTCCCTCTTCCTGTGAATAGCCTTTTGCAACCAGTCTAGCTTTGTTCCTTGTGACTATGCCATTTTCATCCATCTTGTTTCTGAACACCCACTTTGTTCCTATAACACTCCTGTCCTTAGGCCTGGGCACCAGCTTCCAAACATTGTTTCTCTCAAATTGGTTTAGCTCTTCTTGCATGGCTAAAACCCAATCTGGATCTAGAAGTGCATCCTCAACTTTCTTTGGCTCATCTTGAGACAGAAAGCTACTATATAGACATTCTTCTTGAGTTGCTCTTCTAGTTTGGACTTTTGAAGAAACATCACCTATAATAAGTTCAAAGGGATGATCTTTAGTCCATTTCCTTGAGGGGGGGTAGATTTGCTCTTGAAGACGTAGCTTCATGATCATGATTGCCTTGATTGGATATTTGTCCTTGAGAAACTCCCCCTGAGTTTGTTGTCCCTAATTGATCACTTCTAGAAGCATTCCTGTGACTGTCAACGGTATGACCATTTTGGCTGTCAACGAAACGCTCATTCTGACTGTCAACGAATCCACCATCATGACTGTCAACGAAATGACCATTTGGTCTGCTAGCAGCTATCCTTTTTAATCTTAATGCAGTAATTTCATCTTCACTGCTGCTTTCATCTGTGCTAGATACAACAACTTTAGGCTGTTTCTCAGTAGCCTTATCATGATTCACTTGATCTCCTTCCTCATTTTCAAAAGAAAGACTTTCATGGAAACCTTCACCACAGAGACCTTGAATTTTGAGATCATCAAAAACAACATGTACAGATTCCATAACAATGTTGATTCTGAGATTATAGACTCTGTAAGCTTTCCCTGCTGCATATCCCACAAATATTGCTTCATCTGCCTTTGCTTCAAATTTCCCCAAATGCTCAGCTTGATTTCTCAGAACAAAGCACTTGCATCCAAAGACATGAAGAAAATCCAATAGTGGCTTCTTTCTTTTGAGTAGCTGATAAGGGGTCATTCCTTTGGCCTGATTAATCAAAGAAATATTTTGAGTAAAGCAAGCTGTGTTAACTGCCTCAGCCCAAAAATAAGTAGGTAACTTTGATTCATCTAGCATTGTCCTTGCAGCTTCAATAAGTGTTCTGTTTTTCCTTTCAACTACACCATTTTGCTGTGGTGTCCTTGCTGCTGAAAACTCATGCAAAATACCATTTTCTTCACAGAACACCTTCATGCTTGAATTCTTGAATTATGTCCCATTGTCACTCCTAATCCTTCTTACTTTGAAATCAGGATGATTGCTTACCATCTTGATGTGATTGATAATGATTTCACTTGCCTCATCTTTGGAGTGCAAAAAGAAAGTCCATGTAAATCTAGAAAAATCATCACCAATCACAAGACAGTATTTCTTCTTTGAGATGGACATAACATTTACAGGGCCAAATAGGTCCATATGAAGCAATTCAAGCTGCTGGACAATTGATGACTCTGTCTTGCTTTTGAATGATGCCTTCTTCTGTTTTCCCTTTTGACAGGCATCACACAAACCATCCTTGGAGAATTCCACTTGAGGAATTCCTCTTGCAAGATCTTTCCTCACCAAATCATTCATAACTTTGAAATTCAGATGAGACAATTTCTTGTGCCATAGCCAACTTTCATCCTTGCTTGCCTTGCTGAAAAGACAAGTGATGGTGTCTGAACTCGTGCTACTGAAATCAGCAATGTACACATTTCCTCTTCTGAATCCAGTCATGACCACATTGTTGTTTCCTACCTTAGAAACAACACAGGCTTCTTTTGAAAAATTAACTAAAAATCCTTTGTCACAAAGTTGGCTGATACTAAGCAAATTGTGCTTAAGACCATCCACCAATGCAACCTCATCTATGATGACATTCTCTTTTGAAATCAAGCCATATCCCTTAGTGTAACCTTTGCTGTCATCTCCAAAAGCAATACAAGGGCCAACTCTTTCCTGAAACTCTGTGAGCAGGGTATAATCACCAGTCATGTGTCTTGAACAACCACTATCCAAGTACCAAAGATTCCTTTTGCCTCCCTGCACACAATGAAACCAAATCAAGTTGATTTTGGTACCCAAGTTTCCTTGGGTCCTGTCTTGTTAGCCTTTGCATTCCCTTTTGTACCATTTTTCACCTTGGGCTCAGATTGATTTAAATCAATCTTTACCCTTGGTGTTGATCTCTGAGAATTGCTCACACTTTCATTCACAACATGCATAGTTGGAGGAACAATCATGTTATTCATGTTCCATGGCATTTGTGGCATGTTAAACATATTCATGTATGGATTAGGCACAAATGGAATGCTAGCATATGGATTCTGAAATTGTGCATATGGAGCAAACATGTTAGGCATAACAGGCATTGTAGGCATGGAACTGTTCATTGCATGCTTGGGCATTTTCACATTAGCAGTTTTCTTAACAGATTTGCAGTTAGTAGATAAATGATTAACACTTCCACAATTGACACATGTCTTTCTAGGTGCATATTTATCAGGTGTGTAATTGTTGTGTTTGTTAATCCCTACTTTGCCATTCCTGTTACTCTTTTTATTTCCCTTAGCCTCAACCTGAACTTTCTCTAACTTGTCCTTCAATTGCTTGTTAGACACGTTACCTACATTAGCTCTCTCAACAGGCTTCTCAACTTTCTTTGATTTACTGGACTCACCTTGAACAAAGTTCTTGGTGACAGGACCATACTTGTTATTAAGTCTAGTGAGTTCATCCTTTCTTTTCTCTGTCAACGAAACAGCCTGATCGGTTGATGGTTCATCTGTCAACGAAACATTGCATTCCGTTGACATATCAACCTTCAACAAATGATCATTGTTGTTTGTTGACTCAGTTTCTGATTCTAAGGTTTCACCAACATACCCTAGCTTCTCCTTGTTCTTTTTCCATGATTGTTCACAGAAAGATTCCATACCTTGAACATTAATGATGTTGGTGGCAACATTCCTGGCATCTTTCCATTTTGCAATCACACTCTGTTCTATTTCAAGTTGTGTTTTAAGAATTTCTTCCCTTTCTAACACGTTCTCAAGTTCCTTCTTAGCATCCCTACTAACACACCTCATTTTCTCAAATTCAATGAGCTGTGCTTCTAACATTGCATTCCTATCACTTAAGAGCAAATTAGTCTCTTTTATTCTAGAATTCTCTTTGGTAAGTGATTTAAGAGTAACACGCAAGTTATATAATACAATAGACATTTCATTTACTGCACTATCGCATTCCTCTTTAGAAAGCTCAGAAAGATTAGTAATTGTTACCTGGTTGCCTGAGGAGCTTGCTTCCTGCTCATGATTGTTAGCCATAAGAGCCAAGTTGACATACTCAACATCATCATCAGAATCTTCACCATTACCAGCCCAATCATACTCCTGAGACATGAAAGCCTTTTCTTTTTGTTTGAGAAGTTCAAAGTATTTCTTTTTATAATCAACAGGCTCAAATTTCCTGTTGCCCTTCTCAACCTTGGGCTTTCTGCAGTCCCCAGCAAAGTGACCAAGCATTCCACAGTTGAAACATTTAGACTTAGACTTTTCAATCCAGTTAGACTTGTTAGGTTGAAAGTCTCTCCTTGGTGGCCTTGCTTCTGAGTTTCTCTTGAACTTGAACTTAGAGAATTTTCTTGACAGAAAAGCAATGTGTTCATCAATCTCATCTAAGTCATCCAAGTTGGCTGGTTCTGGTTCTTCTTCTTTTGTCATCTTGCCTTTACCTTTGCTAACATCACTCCTACAACTAGCTCGACTAGTTGTGGTCTTTGCAGCTTCTTCATTGTCATCTTCCAGTTGGTTCACAGATGCAATCAATGCAATAGATCCACCTTTCTTCTGTACCTTTTCAATTTCTTCATCTTGCTCCATTTCCAACTCATATGTCTTCAAGGTTCCATAAAGCCTTTCAAGAGTGTAGTCTTTGTACTCTTGAGTGTTTCTGAGTGAAACAGTCATAGGCTTCCATTCTTTTGGAAGAGCTCTAAGAAATTTAAGGTTTGAATCCTTGGTTTGATAGATCCTCCCATACAACTTTAATCCATTCAAAAGCTTTTGAAACCTACTAAACGTGTCATTTAGGGTTTCACCAGCTTTAAAATGAAAATGCTCATATTGTTGTATAAGGAGCTGCATTTTGTTTTCCCTTACTTGCTCAGTTCCTTCACAGAGAGTTCTAACAGTGTCCCATACTTCTTTGGAGGTTGTACAGTTTATGACATTGTCAAACATCTCTTGCTCCAAACCATTAAACAGAATGTTCATGGTTCTTTTGTCTTTGTGGATTTCTGCAATATCTTCAACAGTCCATTCTGAGACAAGTTTTGGAATTTCTACATCAGGAGCATCATCTGGCACTCCAATTCTAGATGCGAACTTCATGGGAACGTGTGGACCTTTCTCAATGCAGTCTACATATCTTTCATCCATAGACATGAGATGTAAATGCATCTTTACTTTCCAGTGAAAGTAATTGTCCTTATCAAGAACTGGTATCTTCACACCTGCATCCTTCTTCACCATGGTTTCTGTTTTTGGTCTTGATCTTTAAACTTCTTGTATGTTAGAAGCTTGCTCTGATACCAATTGTTAATCCCAAATGACCTAACAGAATTGTAGAAGGGGGGGGGGGGGTTGAATACAATTTAGATATTTCTTAAACTAAAAACAACTTACAAATTAAAACTGAACTTATAAAATAAAAACCACAAGCAGATTAATAATTTCAGTTGGATTGTTTGATGATCCAACTGAAGTGATTTTTATTGCGGAAATAATCTGTGATACAAATGTACACAGCTGCTCAGTTACAAGATTGTAGAGAAGTATGCTCTCAAAGATAACTAATACAATCTATTTGTTTTTCTTCTCTTACTTCTAAAGTAACTGCTACACTTGGTTATATAAACCCAAGTTTACAATTCTACGTTTGGCTAAAACTAAAGAATAATAGTAGTAACCATTAGTAGCTTGCTTTTCATTCCTTTTGTCCAATGGTCCTTGGAGATCTTTGCTTTTGTCTTCATGCTCATTATAATCATTCCCAAGAGCCTTATTGGAAATTGGAATGTTTCCTTATTTCCAGTAACCATTTTGATGGCTTCCAATGCAAAGTACACTTCCATATCTCCTTTTAGATATGTTCAGTAAACTGTCACTATCACTTTGTCAACTGTTCAAAAAGCAATAGTGATTCGTTGATAGCAGGGAGATGTGTTTCGTTGATAGCTTTATTCTTCATTCCGTTGATGGTGTTTCCCTCGTTTCGTTGATGAGTAAACTCCATACCGTTGACAGAGTAATCTCCATACCGTTGACATGTCTTCACTTAGGCAAAATTACAAGGCATAACATATTTACAATTAACCAACCTATTTTGCCTATCTAGTACTTAGTCAACATGACTTAGAAAACCTATCTAAAACATACAACAGAATGCCTATCATACTGTGAAGTATTGTACAATGCAATTGCTACAACACTCATTTCGTTGATGAACTTCATGTTAACGAAACACTGCAAAGCATGCCATTTCGTTGACAGTTACAAAAATGACTTAATACAAAATCTACTAAGTGTTTTATAATTATCATCAAGAACAACATATTCCTAACAACCTCTGTATGAGTAGCCAAAGACTCATCAAGAATTACTGTGGGTTGATCAGCTGCCACATCCTCAGTTTCACTAACACTGCCAAACTCTTCAAGAGTTGCAGAAGGATGTGCTTCAATATTTTCCTCTATATCCATCTCTAAGATAGGCTCAAGCAATTCATCATTAAAATCAGCCATATCATCAACATTTGCTCTGGCTTCATCAGGCACAGTAGCATTCTCATGAACATCTTCAGAAATAATCTCTAGAGCTGCAGTAGGTGTAGAATCTGGAACCAAACCATCAAATAGATAAGCAGCAACTAGCTTCCTCTTTTTGGTGTGTATTGACTCAGTTTCATCAGAAGGAGGTCTATTTGCCCTCTTCTTTTTCCTTGAAGTACCAACAGACCTTGGTAAATCATCAGCATTTGAAGGTGTAGCAGCCTTGACAGCCTTGAAAGCCCTATGCTTGGTTCTACCCCCAGCTTTTGGTTTTTGAGATGTAGATGGAAGAGGTTCAGTGTTTAGTTGTGATTGAGTGTTTGGTTGTGGTTGAGGTTGTAAAAACTGTTGGACTGAAGCTGGAAGTAACAAATCCCCAACATTTCCTTTCTTAACATCTTTATTTGTTAAGTCAGAGAATACTCTCTTATGCAACTTAAATGATGGAATAACATCATCTTCAATAATGTCTACCCCAGTTACACAAGCAGAAAATATTAACTGACAAAAACGAGCAAAATAAACCACACCCCTATTCTCTGTCATCTTTTCTCCTATATTATTCAAAACTAGTCTAGCAAAATCGAAATTGTTACCATAAAGAAGAAAATACCCGATTTGCAGACTGTCAATTGGAATAGCATCCCAATTTGTACACTTCTTCCCGAACGCTCTTGTTATGCAATCAAAGAAGAAACTCCATTCCTTCCTTAAGAGCGGTCGCTTCAAGTTACCTGTCCTTGCCAAGGACCCACTATATCCAATCTCCCTCATCATTCTCTGTAGATCAGTATCACCAACAGAGATTGTATAAGCATTGAAATCCTCAAAACCAAGAGCATCACGAACTGTGGTTGGAGTGACCACAAACTCTTGTTCATCAAATTCAAAAATAATTGAAGGAGTTCCAGACTCTCCTCCATCATCATAAACCCCTGTCTCCCAGAAAGCTTTGATTTGCAATCCAGAAAGCTTTGCTGGTTCCACTAAAGCATGCCCAATGTCTGACTGAGCAAGGAAATTTTGAAACAAATGAAACGCCTCTGGTGCGTTCTCAGTACTTAGAGGTGCTGCATAGTTGTTAGGTACGAATTCTAACCCAACAGAATGAAATACTGTGGTTGCCAGTAGAAAAGATTTGAAAATTATCAGAGAATAAGCTTTGAACTTTCAGAGAATATTGGATGCAGAAAAGTGTTTGTGAAAAGGTGTGTGTGAAAATGTTTTGTGAATAGAGTAAGTCTGTAAAGAATATGAACGTTGTGTGTATAATGTTTAAATATGAAACACAAAAATTAAAACTGAAGAGTTTTAATCATTAAGACACACAGCAGGCTTACACTGCTATTTACACGCTTCATCATTTTCAAAATGCATACAAACCGTTGTCAATCATACTCTCTATTGTCAAAAATAATGTTCCTCAAAAATTATGAAATGTCTGAAACACCTTTATTTATTTTAATCATCAGAGATTAAAAATAAATTACCTCTGCGTAGAGTACACAGTTCATTAGTGTTTATCAATTCTCCACCTTAATTAATAATCTCTTTTCTCAAAATGCACAGTTGTGATTATTTGTGTGTGAATAGCAGAGTTTACTGAATGTAAATATTGAGAGCATCTCAAAGTGCATAATATCCAAAAAATAAATCAGTAAAAACTGGTTGCCCAAACTCTCATATGCAAAACAAAATCTGATGTCATCTAAACTCTGTACCTATATATGTATTTATTTGTTTTCACCCCCTTTCTAAAAATTTCTGTTTTTTTTTTCTTTTCTTTTCCAGTAATCAGTGGTTGGCACTAGTCACCAAAAATTTCAAATTTTAGCCCTTATTTCATACAATAAGTTCCTGGGTCATCCTAGGCACAACATGATCTTAAAGGAATTTGTGCATGTTTTTGCATCTTTTGCTTGGGGGTGAAGTAGCAGTAACTAGTTATAAGAGTTTAGACTGACATCATTTAGCACATATACTCTATGAGAGAAAGTGCAAACAACTAATACAGA
Source organism: Heracleum sosnowskyi (assembly GCA_030848705.1). Lineage (NCBI taxonomy): Eukaryota > Viridiplantae > Streptophyta > Magnoliopsida > Apiales > Apiaceae > Heracleum > Heracleum sosnowskyi. Next base: position 47,493,802 of record CM061243.1, on the reverse strand, counting down.
CTCAGTATATAGGATCAATAAACTAAGAGATTCTATAAATAAAGAAACAGTATCATGCTGTGTTAACTTTTCTGCACACATTTGAGATCAGAACATATATAACTCAGAAGGATTCATGATTACTTACTGAGAAGCATGCTTCATACTATTTTCTTCATCGGTTTTTATGTTTCAGACAATACCACAATCAGAGTTTAACATCAGAGTTTAACCAACAGAGTATGCTAACAGAGTTTAACAATATGATTTGCATGACAGTTAACATATGCATAGAAACATGAGCAACATATCACAGAAGAGTAAATTTTGAGTCTAACCAGTATCTCTAGTCGAAACCAGAGATCATTCCTAGTTCATTTACCAGTCTTGTAAATGTAACTTCACTCAAAGGTTTAGTGAAGATATCTGCAAGCTGTTGATCTATGGACACAAAATGAAGCTCACAATTTCCTTCCTCCACATGTTCCCTGATAAAGTGATACCTTATGCTGATGTGCTTGGTCATGGAGTGCTGTACTGGATTTCCTGTCATAGCAATAGCACTTTGATTATCACAGAAAATAGGTATTTTAGAGTACCTTAACCCATAATCCAGTAACTGATTCTTCATCCATAGAATCTGTGCACAACAGCTACCATCAGCAATATACTCTGCTTCTACTATGGATGTGGAAATTGATTTCTGTTTCTTGCTGTACCAAGAAACTAGTCTGTCGCCTAGAAATTGACAGCTTCCACTAGTGCTTTTTCTGTCAATCTTACAGCCTGCAAAATCTGCATCAGAGTAACCAATTAACTTAAACTCTGATTCTCTAGGATACCACAAACCCAAGGTTATGGTTCCTTTGAGATATTTGAAAATCCTCTTCACAGCTGTTAGATGAGGCTCTCTGGGATCTGCTTGAAATCTTGCACAAAGACAGGTTGCATACATAATGTCTGGTCTACTTGCAGTCAGATAAAGAAGAGACCCTATCATGCCTCTGTAGTTTGTCATATCTACTGAAGCTCCTATGTCTTTTTCTAGCTTTGTTGCAGTTGCCATAGGAGTTGTTGCAGATGAACTATCAAGCATACCAAATTTCTTGAGAAGATTTCTGGTATATTTTGCTTGATTGATAAAAATCCCATCATCTGTTTGCTTTACATACAAGCCTAGAAAATAACTAAGCTCTCCCATCATACTCATTTGGTACCTGGACTGCATAAGCTTGGCAAATTTCTTACAGAGTTTATCATTAGTAGACCCAAAAATTATGTCATCCACATAGATTTGAACTAAAAGCAAATCATTACCAGAATTGAAATAGAACAAGGTTTTATCAATTATACCTCTAGTGAACCCACTTTCTAAAAGAAATTGAGCCAGAGTTTCATACCATGCTCTAGGTGCCTGCTTTAGTCCATAAAGTGCTTTGTCAAGCCTGTAGACATAATCTAGATACTTGGGGTCCACAAACCCTGGTGGTTGTTCAACAAACACTTCTTCTTCAAGTTTCCCATTGAGAAAAGCACTTTTTACATCCATCTGAAAGACTTTAAACTTCTTATGAGCAGCATATGCTAGAAAAATCCTTATGGCTTCCAACCTTGCAACTGGAGCAAAGGTTTCATCATAGTCAATTCCTTCATGTTGTGAATATCCTTTTGCCACAAGTCTTGTTTCTGAAAACCCACTTCGTACCAACAACAGATCTGTTTTTGGGTCTAGGTACAAGTGTCCATACTTCATTTCTTTCAAACTCATTCAATTCCTCATGCATTGCTGTTATCCAGTTAGCATCTTGAAGAGGTTCATCCACTTTCTTAGGCTCTGTTTGAGATATGAATGCATGAAACAGACATTCATTTGCCGTAGCACTTCTTGTTTTCACACTTGCATCTGGATCTCCAATTATCAGATCAGGTGTATGAGCCTGAGTCCACTTTCTTGCTGTTGGTAAGTGGCTTCTTTCATCATTATTGGATCCTCCCCCTTGATCCATGCTCTCCTGATTTTCTTGTTGACCATCAGTATTCTCTGAGGCTCCCCCTGAATTGGACTGCTCAGAGTTTGAACTTCCAGAATTTAAGCCAGAGTTTGTATCAGATTCTCCAGTTGACTCATTTTCAGAATGTGAGTCATCATATTGAGATGTTCCTGAAGTATCTTCATGCTCCCCCTCAACTGGTTCTCTATTCTGTTCTGTCAGAGAAAATTCCTCAGTGTTTACCAGTAGAGGTTCAGAGTATGCTTCATCAGAGTTTGTTGGATTTGCTTCGTCAGAGTTTACATCATCAGAGTTTAGATCTTCATTTTCAAAGCGTAGTTGATCATGATTTTCTTCATCTTCAATTCCAGTTATTTTCTTGTCATCAAATGACACATGTATAGATTCCATGATCACTTTAGTTCTCAGATTATAAACTCTGAATGCTTTAGTTGACAGTGGATATCCAACAAAAATTCCTTCATCAGCTTTTAAATCAAACTTGGTCAACTGTTCAGGATGAGTTTTCAACACAAAGAATTTGCACCCGAAAATATGAAAATATTTCAGGTTTGGTTTCTTTTTCTTCACCATCTCATATGGTGTTTTCCCATGCCTGTTGATCAGTGTAGCATTTTGAGTAAAACAAGCAGTTTGAACAGCTTCTGCCCAGAAATAAGTTGGCAATTTTGCTTCATCAAGCATTGTTCTGGCAGCTTCGATTAAAGTTCTGTTCTTTCTTTCAACTACACCATTCTGCTGTGGAGTCACTGGTGCAGAAAATTCTTGCTTCACTCCTCTTTCCTTGCAAAATTCTTCCATTGTTGCATTTCTGAATTCATTACCATTATCACTCCTGATAATTTTCACTTTATACTGTGATCCTTTATCCAGTAGCTTTACATGTTCCATCAGTGTTAAGGCAGTTTTGTCCTTCTTTGCTAGAAAGTACACCCAGGTGTATCTAGTGTACTCATCAACAATGACTAAAGCATATTTCTTTCTGCCAAGAGACATTACATTCACTGGACCAAATAGATCAACATGTAGAAGATGATAAGGATCCACAACTGAAGATTCAGACTTACTCTTGAAAGATGACTTCCTTTGCTTGGCCTTTTGACAAGAATCACACAGACCATCTAAGCTGAGTATAGACTTTGGAAGTCCCCTTACAAGATCTTTTCGAATTAGCTCATTGATGTTGTTCAAATTTAGATGAGAGAGCTTCTTATGCCATTTCCAACTCTCTTCACTAGACATCTTTGCAGACAGACACACAGCTTTTCCTTCAGAGTTTGTTACCAAACTTGCTTCATAGATATTATTACGCCTGTGTCCAACTAGAACAACTTTCCCTGTAGATTTGCTAACAACCTCACAGTATTCAGGTTGAAAATCTACATGATAACCTCTGTCACATATTTGACTCACAGATAGCAGATCATGCTTGAGTCCTGGGACTAGAGCTACATTGGTGATGATGACACTTCCAAGATTGATATTGCCATATCCCATAGTACGTCCTATGTTGCCATCTCCATAGGAAACTTTTGGGCCAGCTTTCTCCTCATAATATGATAGCAGGGCTTTATTTCCAGTCATGTGCCCTGAACATCCACTGTCCAAGACTAGGGTGCTTTCCCTTATGCCCTGCAATCACAAACAATTACTGAGAGTTAGTTTTAAGGATCCAGACTTGCTTGGATCCTTTGGCTTTCTTAACATTGTTAGCTTTTGCAGCGGAATTCTTATCAACAGAGTTTAAGCTAACAGTATCAGAGTTTACACTTGCAGAATCAACTTTAACCCATTTCAAATTGGGCTTCAACTCATAATAGTTATGATAAATAGCATGATAATTCTTGCAAGTATAAATAGAATGCCAAGTACTCCCACAGTGAGTGCATAAAGTCTGTGGTCTAACCCTAACATAATCATTCTTTACTCCAGATTTGGAGGGTAAAGAATTAATGTCTTTGTTTTTCCTGCAGAAACTTGCAAGATGGTTAGTACTACCACAATTATGACATGTTTTTCTAGGAGCATCAGTGATAGGCAAATGATTATTACTTCTATTAATGCCTACTTTTCCATTTATGTTCTTCCTGGACACTTTCTGTTTTTCAACAGACTTTACCTCTTTGAGCTTATACTTGAATTGTTTCTCTGTCATTAAACCAACATTAACCTGTTTTACACAAGTTTTTACTGGTTCTTTCTTAACAGTTTCTTTTTCAAGTACAGAGTTTAGCTTACTGGATTCAGGAACAAATTTCATAGGTGGAAGATATGTTCTAACTTTAACTTTATCTTTAAACCTAAGTTCATCTTCCTTATAGTAACCTAACCCAACTGTATCTGTTTGAAATACTTGATGTGTGTCTTTTCCAGAGTTTGTCCAGGTTTTAATTCCCTTCCTCTCTTTTTCTAATTCAGATTCTAGTTGCCTAAATTTCTTAAGCAACTCCTGTTCAACATAAACAGCATCATCTCTTTCCTTTTGAACTTGTTGCATGTTGACAAGTTCTTCTTCAAGAAATTTATTTCTCTCTTTAAGCTTTAGATTCTCAAATTTAATCCTCTCATTTTCTAAAGTCTGATCTCTGTAACTAACATGTATGCTTTTAAGATAAATTCTCAATTCAGATATATTATCAGTGTCATAAGCATAAGTTGTTAGGGGTACCTTATTTTCAGATGAATCAGATTCATCTTTGACAGTTGCCATGAGAGCATAGTTGACATCCTCATCTGAATCTGAAGTGTCTGCCCAGTCTCTTCCTTTAGTGATGAGTGCTTTTTCAGATTTTCCTTTCTTGCACTCTGGAGCATAGTGACCCATCTCTTTACACTTGTAGCACTGGATCTCAGACTTGTCTTTCTTCCCAGATTTGATATCCCTTCCTTCAGACTTTCTGAAACTCTTCCTTTCAGAGTTTGAATCTCTCCTAGAGAATCTCTTTCCTTTCTTGAAGTTCTTGAAACCCATCTTCTTGAAAGTCTTCACCATCAAAGCAGCCATTTGCATCATCTGTTCTTCATCATCCTCGGTTTCAGATGATTCAACAGTGTTTGAGTCATCATCAGAGTTTGATGACTCACTTTCAGAGTTTATGACCAAAGCCTTTCCCTTAGCTATCTTCTTTGATGTCTCTTTCTTAAGAAGTTTATCTTCAAATTTGAGAGCAACAGATTTTGTCTTCTTTCCAGATCTTTTGTTTCTTTGTTCTATCTCAAGTTCATGAGTTTTAAGCAACCCATAAATTTCATCAAGATCTGTCTCTGCAAGATCATAATTATCTCTTATTGTTGTCGCCTTTAAATCTCATCTTTCAGGTAGAGATAGAAAAAACTTGAGATTTGACTCTTCAAGATCATATTCTTTATCAACAAGAGACAAATCATTCAACAGTTTACAGAATATGTCATATGTCTCAGTCAAAGTTTCATCAGGTCTCGAGTCAAAGTGTTCATACTCCTGTGTAAGAATAGTCTTCCTGTTCTTCTTTATGGCACTTGTTCCTTGACATCTGACTTCTAAAGCATCCCAAATTTCTTTGGCAGTTTTGCAGCCAATAACTCTGTTAGACATGACATTATCTAAGGCACTATGGAGAAGATGTCTAACTTTTGCATCCTTTGCAATTGATGAGATGTCTTCAGGAGTCAAATCTTTCTTTTCTTTTGGAACGGTCTTTTGTTCTTGACCAGCTACAACAGGAGACAGTTTTGTTGGCATATGAGGACCATCATTGATTCTATCAAGGTATTCTGGATCTGTGGCTTCCAGAAACATGGTCATCTTTACCTTCCATATTGGATATTCCACTGGTCTGAGAATTGGAATCCTGATTGTTTCATATCGACTCACAGAAGTTGGTTGAACCTTCTCAGAATTAGAACCTGCTTGGATATTTTCAGCCATGATTATACTTGTGTTTAGATCAAAAACTGTATATATTAAACAGCCTAGACTCTGATACCAATTGGTAGGCCGAATACACAATATATAATCAAGTATATGTATGAGAATAACAATAAAAACACTGTTTATGAATAATAAACTGTATGGAATTAATAACTCCTCTCTCAGTGATGTAAAATATCACAGAGAGCTGTTAGGTTAAAAGAAAGATAATTCACGTATTCGCATCCCTTTTAGGGTTAACCTATCTGTGTTTATATAGTACACAGCTACATACAATCTTCTAATTGATATTCCTATAAATCAGGTATACAATTAATATCAATCTAGAATTGCTTCTGTCTTCTGTTCCGTTTCCTTAGCCATCTCGATATCACTTTGCTTCTTTCCATTTTCAAAGAATATCGCTTCTAGAATCTTCATTGAATAACACCAACAGCTAAGCAAACTCTGACTGTCAGAGTTTAACAAACTCTGACCAATCTTCCAGCTAAACTCTGATAGTATCTTGATACTTTAAATACTGATAAACAAACATCAGCAATTATATCTAACACGGGTTTTAATATATAATAATTCAATTTATATCCATTTTTGAATTTTTTAAAATAATGTAAATATTTTGTATAGACGGGCATATCATAAGCTGTTTAAATAAATAGTATTTGTATAATTGGTATATCAGAAGATGTTTCGGTTAAAATTTAAAGACATCATTAAAGAATACAACTGTCTAAATTTCTAATTTAAAATTTAGTGTGACAATGGGCAATTTTTATTTAAACATATATTTTATTTTTGCACATACAACACAATCTCAACACCATATTGAGATATAAACACCACTACATGTTAACTATATTTATCTATCTATAAATAAATATGTGACCTTTAAACTTGATTTTACTGGATACTTGCAGATTATACATATACACAACACACGATGACTTAAAGACATGCAAAGAGAAAGAGGTTTTCAGACATGAAGAACATGTTGGTGTCGGAGCATTTTGAAATTTATAAACATAGGTTGTAGAACATAGGCTGTAGAAATAGGGTTTTTCAGTGTAATCTTGAAAAGATTATATGGTTCTTAATGCAGATTCTGAAGATGCGGAGCAGGATGAAGTTCAGGATGTCAATAAACTGTTAATGAGAATGTTGTAGAGGCTGATGAAATCAACAACAACATCCTATAATTTTATACAACTCTTTCTAAGTGCCATGTTCATAACAGAACTCAAGGAGTGGTAACAGAATCGCAACTCTTTCTTATTACTTCTCCTGTTTTGACAAGTTTTTATGAGATTATTGTAAAAATATAATTGTTCTATGTTTGTAGTCTATTCCAAGGTTTATAGTTTGTGCAAACAGACAATGGATAGCGGGTGAGAGGGTTCTCTACTGGAGCATTGGATTGACTGTGAATGACGGAAGACCCATGTTCTCTACTGGATAGAACAAATTTACAAGGGATAATGAGATGAAGAGGAGGCAGAACCAGCTAGCATTGGATTAAAGCAATGTTTGTAATATGGCTAGGTTATCTATGAATGATGTAATATACTATCTTGTAATCAGATAATTGTTTTTTTTAGAAACTCAAATTTGAATGAAAAAAACGTAACTGAATGAATGCAAATATGGTCCAAATTGTCATTAACATAAGTCAAAAGATTAACAACTTCAATAAGGTATTGCACCAAGTAAAACTTTGAACAAAATAAGCTGCAGACTGCAATGATCACATCGGGAATTCCAAATGTGCTTCAGTTGGATAGTTTTTTCATATTTTTCAAATTTCTTGATCTCATCTTCCTCCACTGCCTCGTCACATAGTGAGCACCACAATTCTTGAGCAAATGGTTCTCCATCAAGCTGATATATTGGATCGGGATTTCTTGCATTTGAATAATTTGTAAACGGGCAGCAAATAGTCCATTTCAAACAACCTAATGTACATCTCTTCAAGCAAACACATAATCTCTACCATTTTTCCTCTAAGATGTTTTTGATTGATAATATTTGACATTTGCCCAGCAGTTTCAAGAATTTTGAAAGGTATAAATATTGCTTTGAAGAATAAGTAAGAAATAGAAGATGGGAAGTGATTACCAGCAACAGAATTTAGCACTCCGAGATGGTGTTGAATGTTTTCCCTCAAAAATAGTTTCTGTGATGAATTGTAAAACATTGCTTGAGTAACCCTATGTCGAACCGCATAAGTGATGAATCCGTGGAACTGATCACGGGTAACTTCCATTGGATGCTGGTGGAATGCATATAGTTTATCCCAGTTAAGCCTTTCTAGAACAGATTTGATGACATGTGAGGGTTTTTCTCGTTCCCACACAATCAATAGCTTTGAAAAGGTGCTGAACTGATATAAATCTACGATTATGTATGAAAATATCATGCTTACAATATCGGGTTCTGCATGTAGGATAGATGGATTTTCCATTTTGTATGATGTTGAGTAGAAGTTTAGGTATTGTAAAGGAGATTGAGTTTTTTGGATAGATATGTAGTTGAAAGTTAAAAGAATATAGACAGACTCCTGTAGACAATGGACTTATACAGGGATATAAAAAGTTATAGAGATATTAATTGAAAGAATTAAGAGATAAATTAGTGGAAAATGGGAAGGTGTGAAATTAATGAAATTATAATTATGACATTGTAATCAATCCATTCACGCCATATATGTGAATATCTTAGATTGAGAAAGTAAACAATTTCCAATGTTCACATTACTTCTTTCATACTCTAAAAATCCAATTTTTATTATATAAATAAATAAATAAACATGTTATTATCCAATACAATTAATTACATTGAAATGTAAAAATAACATCAACTTGTCCCCGTTATGATAATATGTTGATTGCTTATAGCGTTAAATGTTATTTTATATTATAAACCTATAAAAAAATAAAACTTTTTAGCGTATTTTAATGCACTTGCAATAGTTATATTATAAATTTAATAGTTCATCATCTTTGACGCTATTTGATATTGATAATATATTAACAGTTGTGATTGTGAGATTAGTACGAAAAATTTATAGTAATGTTACATATATGATGAATTATATTATACAAATTATTAAAAATTTCCTACTTTACATCCAACAAAACTACATTCTTGAGATATAAATTATTATATTTATTATGTAAAACAGGGTAAAACTGAGCGGTCAACTGTTGGAATCCACACGTAATATATAGAAGTTGCTACTGTTACTAATTTCTTTGTACGCATTAATATCTATTTGAATATCTAGTTTGTCAGTGGGTTAATGTTTTAGTTATAATCTTATATATTAGGAAGATGGTTCTGTAAATGTATTAGGTTTTTAGTACTATTTGTGTACTCTGTTCCAAAAGTTGTTCTACTGTTATATATAAACCAATTGTCCCAATTCTTAGTTCTAAACTACAAAGTGAAACATGTGAAATTTATAGCAATCTTAATATTATTCTACTGAGATAAACATGTCGCACATATGCTAAATATTGGATGCATGACTTGATTGTTTTCAAATACAAAAATGAACAATGCGGACTACAGAAGCAACTCATATATACAAAATTGATCAACCATAAATAACATGCATTCAAAAAAGTTTAATTAAAAGTGCATTAGGACAAACAATCATCCATATATAAAATCAACACAATGCTTAATCTCCAATAACAGAAAGGAGAATCTTGAACAACATAATCTGGACTTTGCAATATCCACAATCAGACTTCCACATATGTGACATCGTCAAGAACTTGCCATATATCTCACCCTCATCTCTATAATTTTCTTCAACAGTTTTGTCACAAAGTGAGTACCATGTCTCTTCTCCTAAAGGATGACCCTCAAGTTGGTATATATGGTGCTTGTTTCTTGCATTTGGGCAAAACTTGTAAATGGGCAAAAGATAATCCTTCTCAAATAAGAATGTATACATTTCCTCCACAGTCTCATCTCTGTGAAAAGTTTTATTTATTGCTTTAAAAAATATAAAGCAGAAAGAAGAAGGAAAATGATCACCTGATAAGGATGATAATACACAAAGATGATGAGGCACATTGACATTCAAAAAAAGACTACGAACGGAGTTGTAATACATTGCTTGATCTACATTATGTCTAACAGCAAATTTTATAAAACCATGGAACTGATCACGTGTAACCTCTAATGGATGATTGTGGAACTGGTATAAAGAGTCCCAGTCAAGCCTCTCAAGAACATCTTTTATTCTAGGAATAGTTAGCTTAGTGTGCCAAGCCATTAGCAACTTAACAAAACTGGTGAAGTCACCAACATCAAATATAATGAAGGAGAAGATCAAACTAAGAATATCTGATCGTATGAAATATGGTGAAATAATACTTAATAGTTTGTAAGTAATAAGATTAGACTGGAAAGTTGTAACACCCCCAGATCCGGGGTCAGGAATCAGGGTTGTCACGCTCCATCAATGATACAATACCTGCATTACTTTACAACATTCTCATAATACAACTCCAAAGACCCCAATCACTTACGCGCACACACACAAGTTATAGCCTTGGAAATGAGCAACAATAATCAACATTTGTTATTACAACCCAAATGTACTATCCAGGGTCTCATATATTATTTACAACCTCTACCTGAAGTTACAATAATAGACCTCACAATTCTATACAAGGTTTAGTAATACAAACCCACTCAAAATAATTCTCACTAATTCAAGCTGCAACTATTCTGCTCACACCGACAGTATCCATCCTGCATCAACTAACTCCAGGGTGGTCTCTCCATTCCCTTTCTCTCGTAACATGAGGTGGATTCGGCAATGTTTCCCTCATTCTTGTCTTGAAGTTTCGTTCTAAGTTAGCGTTTTAAGTTACCTCTTGTTTTTACCTCTCGGTCCCGAATTTTTATAAAATCGAAAAATGCGCGAATGCTCATGAAACTTTGCAGAGACCTTAACTGACCTTAGGAGTAAGTGGTGTCCAGATTTCATAATTTTATTCCATTTTTATCTTAGGGTTCAGTCTCCCGGAACCGAGCGAATAAAACGACGCTTTCGGAAACGACCGTTTTTACTAAAACGGGCATATCTCTTAAACCGTAAATCGAACTCACGTGATTCTTGAACCCACACGATCTACAAACTCTTATATTTATTTACCTAGGCAGTGGTGAAGTGGTTTAGCAATTAAGTACTCGGGTACCATTAGTTTCTTTAGGTTTTACGAAAATCGGACATTAAAACGGCTACGTTTTAACGATTCCAAAATTTAAACGCTACCACAAACACAACCAACCAATCCAACAACCAACATACTTCATTAACACATCCAAAACAGCCCCTAAACATTATCATACACTAAATCAAGCTTCACAAAATCATTCATCCTCAAAATCGAACATAAGATTCACGGATCTTAACGATAACACGAATAACAAATCTAATCATTATTTCAACCATAAAACTCATATAAACTAAAAGGGTAGAGGTGTTATACCTTCTTTGATGCTTCCCAAGCATCAACAATGGCTAATCTAGGCTTGGGGGTGCTTGGATGATCCTTATATAGCTTGAACTCATGGAAACAAAATCATAAAAACAAGTAGTTACTATTCATCATCTTCCTTAATCACTAAAATAAGATGGGTAAAACACAGAGGTGAGGCGAGTGCTTACCATGGTTGCGTAGAACTTCTCTATAGCTTTGATTTGAGTGGTGGAACGCCAAAAACGGACAAGAGAAACTCAAGTTATGGTCAAATCTTCATCCACCATTTTTACTCCTTTTTCTCTCTCGGGATTTGTTAAAAGAAATGGGTTTTGATCTCATTTCTTTGCAAAAATATCTAAGTCATGGTCTTGGCTTCTCCCACACACCTTAGTGGCTGATATTTTAGTGCAAAAGACTAGCTTGCCCCTTGCTTTAATGTGGCTTTCACAAGAAGCTTCCTCTTTGGTGACATAAGCATTTCGTTTACTCGTTTGTTTCGTTTTCCTCTAACTTTCTCGAGCTCTTTACCTCGTATCCAATTTCCAACTTCACATTTGTTTATTAATTAATTAAACAAGGTTTCCTTTGAAGTTTCATTCCATTCAGAGCCCGAAATTTTTTACTATTCACTTTGGACCGTCTTAGACCGCTTTAATCATCTTAAATCCAGAATCTACCATTCTTTTGTTCCGACGAATCCTTAATTCCTTAAATATTATTATACCTCATAAAATCCACATTCATAGGGTTCTCGTGTCGGATCATTATTCATCAAATCTCGTATTTAAATCGATTCGTGTCTCATTGATCAGATATCACTTATTTCGGTTAAACGTTCTCAGTGGTTCTGCTACTGTTTTATCAAGACAATGTATCTAGTTCTCTTCGAGGATTTTATCCTTAATCATAAACTTCTATTTACATCCTTGTGTGGCTCTGTCTTTCAATTCTTTTAATTAAATATCCAAATTCCAGTCCCCTGAGACTTCAACGGATTTTTCGGGGAAAAACGAAAGTCCTCGAATGTCGATTCTGACGATCTTTGCATACACTTATTTTCATCCGGGATCACTAATACATCTTCGGAAGTTTCAAATATGGACTCGTACATAGTGTCGTGTGAAAATCTTTTTCGGTTCAGAAATTTACTATTCATCATGATTTTACTATTCATCAAAGTTTTAATTATGTCCAAAATTTGGGGTTGTTACAGTCTCTCCTCCTTAAAAGAATTCCGTCCCGGAATCTAAGAAAATAGCTGAGGTTACTCTTTCAATTTAGAAATCTCCAGTTTCCAGGTTGACTCTTCAACCCTCTGGTCTCATTACAACTCTTACTCATTCCGGTCTGTGATATCTACCGGACGCTTTATATAAGCCAATTCTGGCTATGTTCATATACACCCATTTTCTATCAACATTCGATTATTCTTGCAATCGGCGGTACAACACTTACCGTAACTTCGGTTGTCTGAAATGTTTCTTTCGGTCGGTCCGTCGGTCTGCGGATCCTACGTAGTACTCGCACTCAATCTCGTTGCCAAACATGTTTGGAAAACTCCTCCCGAATCGGGAGTTCAATCATTGGTTCTTATCTGACACGATGGTGACTGGAACTCCACGTCACCCAACTATCTCTTTCGTAACTCTTCGGTTAACGATCTCTTGCTGATAACAAAATATGAGTAGACTCATTTGATCCATCAATTATAGCTCAATTGACGTCATAGTCCGACTTAATTCTTGTTGATCCTATCACAGAATCCATTATAGTAAAATTACATTCCTAATCAGGAATCTCTATTAACTGTGATAGTCAACTAGGTCTTTGTTCTGCCTTCATTTTCTGACATATCCAATATTTGTTTACCAATCGATAAATCCTTTTATTTATCCGACCACTTATAACATTTCCTTAACTTTCCTAGTTTGAAACGTCTCCTATCTTTGCAGGGTCGACCAGTACTCCTTTACTGTTGACCACATGTCCTAAAATTGTACTTCCTTTAGCCAAAACTCGCACTTTGAGACCCCCCCCCCTTCTACGATACTTTGGACCTAACAATTGGTATCAGAGCTACTTGATTGATATACAAATCAGATCCGGTGAATGAGACCAAAATCAAACGTAGCGTGAAAATTCGAAGCAAATTTTTTAACTTTCAAAATTTTTCATTTATTTGGAATTTCTTGAATTTTAAACAATTTGAAATTTTCAGAAACCATGAGTGCTCCAAATACAACCGCTGGTATTAAAGTTCCCCTGTTTACTAGAGATGATTTCGGTTTGTGGAAGATGAAGTTGCTGTTATTTATCAAGGCATCTAATCCGTTGTATATTGGCATATTAGAAAATGGACCGTTTGTACCAATGAAACCAGTTAGTGAATCTACAGCTCCTGATGGTAGCAGGATTCCTTCAGGCACCCAACCTAAGGATATTAGTGAATTCACAGATTTTGACAAAGAACTGATTCGATTGGACACCGGTTTAATGTTGATATTGGCGGACTCCGCAGACAAGGAAATGAGCTATCAGTTGATGAACTGTACAAGCGGGAAACATATGTGGGATACCATTAACTTGATAATGGAAGGAACTGAAGACGTACAGGAAAACAGATTGGACATCCTAACTTCTCAATACGAAGCGTTTAGGTCTCTGCCAGGAGAAAGTATAACTCAGGTCTTTGAGAAATATACTAAGCTACTCAATGAATTGGCAATGAAAGGAAAGACCTATCCACTGAGAGAATCGAACAGGAAGTTCATGATGACGTTGCCCCATCATGTAGAACACAAGTCATCATCCATAAGGGAAAGAATTGACTTCACAAAGATGTCATTAGAGATGATCTATGGCAAGTTGAAGACCTATGAGATGGAACAGGAACAGAGAGTGATAATCTACGGATCAGGGACAATGGAAAGCAAGCACAATGCACTTGTGAGATCAGCAGCACTTGTAGTGGATGAACCAACAATTTCTGAGATTCAGGTTCAAACCTCTAGAGCTGGAAAGGAGGTGATAATAGAAGCAGAAATGGATTCTGTGAATCTGGGTGTTGATGAAAGTGATTACTACACCCTAGAAGAGCTTGAGCAAATGGAAGACAAAACCATGGCGTACTTAGCTGCAAAGTTTAGTCATATTCGTTTCAAGAGAAACCCTAAGTACAAGTTCAAGGGCTCAACCAACAGATTCCAGAAGAGCAATTATACACCTAGTACAGGCTTTAATGGAGGCTACAAGACTGGCATGATTGATAGAAGCAAATCAAGATGCTACAACTGCAATGAGTTAGGGCATTTCGCCACTGAATGCCGGAAGCCTCGTCAAGCAAGAGACATGAAAGATGTCTATGGAAAGAAAGACTCATATGAGGATTTGAAGAAGGAGAATGCCAAGCTTAAACATCAACTGGAGGCATTTTCTGGAAAGCAGAAAGGGAAGGCTTATATAGCAGAGGGAAAACACTGGGATGATACTGATTCGGATGAAGAGGAGGAATATGTGAATGTTGCCCTAATGGCTGACTCTTCAGAGGAATCACCACAATCATCTCAGGTACATATCTTAACTACAATTGATATGTCTAACTCTGAGTACAAGAAAACTGTGCAAGATCTTAGTGTAGAATTGTTTAATGTACACACAAGCATGCTAGCATCTGAAATGGAGAATGCTAAACTAGTTCTTAAGATTAAAAAGTTAGAATCTAAAAATGAAGAACTAGAGCTTGTAGCTGTCACATTAGAAGATCTGAAGCAAAAGAATGAGTACTTAGAGAACAAGGTCAAGTGTAATGATGAGATAGAGACTATCCCCAGGAAGCAGATTTCAGATTTAGATTTGAAGCTGAATGCTTTTAAGAATTCCGCCCTGATTGCTAAGGAGTTAATAGATACTCAGACCCAGGGTAATAAAACTGTTATAGGACTTGACTATTCCAAAAAGGCTGGGAAAAAGATCTTGGAATTCCCTGTGACATCTTCTGTTGTCAAGAAGGATATTCCACACATTCTTAAGAATGTGGACAGTCCAGTCTTTGTCAGGCCCTTCTCAGAACCTTTTAATGAGGATGACCTTTACATAGCACAAGAATTGCTTGAGGAGGATTTAGTGAAGGAAAAAGAGGTAAAGACTAAGTTGCCTCGGAAATCAGTAAAAACTGTTATACCTAAAACTGAAGTAGGTGACTTAGTTAGTAATGTTAAAAAGAACGGGAATGGGAAAAAGAAGATTGCTAATCAGGAAGTTGTTCCATTTTCTCCCATTGCATCTAGGAAGTTGTGCACTATTTGTAATTCTGCTGGACACCATACACATGCATGTAAAAAGGTTAAAGTAGAAACTGCTAATACTTCTGAAATGCATAACATGTCTGACATGCCTGATCTTCATGAACCCTGTGGAAAGAAAGAGTGTTTGCTATGTAAGTACAACATCATGCATGCTTATTTTAAGTTGATGAATGATAATAGCAATAGCACTGATAATGTTAAATCCACAGATACTATGAATATCAAACAGGGTAAGACTAAATTGAATGTTACTCCTGTTAAATCATCTAAACCTTCAGGACCCAAACAATTTTGGGTACCAAAGTCCGCTTAACAATCTGTGATTGCAGGGTAAGGTTAAAAACTCAAAGGTCGTGTGGATTCTGGATAGTGGCTGTTCTAGACACATGACAGGTGAAGAGTCCCTGCTTACATAGGTGGTTAAGAAGACCGGCCTGATTGTAACCTTTGGAGATGACAGCAAAGGATTCACTACGGGATATGGTAAATTGAAAGCTGGAAATGTCATCATTGAAAACATCTCTCTTGTTGAAGGATTAAAGCACAATCTTCTAAGTATCAGTCAGTTCTGTGATAAAGGCTACAATGTAGATTTCAGAAAGGACAAGTGCTTGATCACCAACATGAAGGATGAGAAGCTTACTCTACTGGGAGTGAGAAAAGGAAACTTGTTTATAGCCGACTTAAGTTCTACCAGTGAAGGAGAAGTTACATGTTTCTATGCAAAGGCATCTTCAGAACAAAGTTGGCTATGGCACAAGAAGCTCTCACATCTGAACTTCAAAACTATGAACTCTTTGGTAAAGAGAGAGTTAGTGAGAGGGTTGCCCCTGATGGAATTCAATCAGGAGGGACTATGTGAAGCATGTGAAAAGGGGAAGTTGAAGAAAGCATCACATGGAAGCAAAGGAATGACAAGCATTGCTGAACCATTACAGCTGATTCATATGGATTTATTTGGTCCAGTCAATGTCATGTCACTTTCAAGAAAAAGATATGCATTGGTGATGGTGGATGACTACTCCAAGTACATGTGGGTGTTGTTCATACAATCAAAGGATGAAGCAACACAACTAATCATTGATCACATCAAGAAGATAGAAGTGGAAGCTAAGCTACCTGTGCGGACAATCAGATCAAACAATGGAACTGAATTCAAGAATGTAGTTCTTAATGATTTCTGCTCAGAGAAAGGAATATCAAGACAGTATTCAGCACCAAGAACTCCTCAACAGAATGGAGTAGTGGAAAGGAAGAACAGGACCTTGGTTGAAGCAGCAAGGACCATGTTGAGTGAATCAAAACTTCCCACTTACTTTTGGGCTGAAGCAGTGAACACAGCTTGCTACACTCAGAATCGAACCCTGATCAACAAAGATCATGAAAAGACTCCGTATGAGTTAATGGCCAACAAGAAACCAACACTGAAGTATTTTCATGTGTTTGGTGCAAAGTGCTTTGTACTTAAAGATGGAGAACATCTTGGCAAGTTTGATGCCAAAGCAGATGAAGGCATTTTTCTGGGCTATTCTCTGGAATCTAAGGCTTTCAGGGTATATGTGATTGAAGATAAGAAGGTGTTGGAAAGCTTTAATGTAACATTTGACGACACCAAAAGACCAGGCCTGCAAACTGGAGAGAACTCTGAATCCTTGGTATTTGAAAATCTATCAGGAGATCTCTCTAACAATGAAGAAGTACCTGAAGTTGTTACAGTTATTAATAATAATGATAATGATAATGATTCTGGACAAAGTGGTGACCAAAGTGGAGATCCTCAAAATACTACAGGATCCACTAGTCAGTCTACAGAATCATCAGATCAAACCGTCAACAACTCAGGGGGAGCAGTAGAAGGATCAACTAGTCACACTCCACAACATCTAGAACAAGGAGAATCATCAAGATCGCATCTGCCAAGACAAAGGGTATGGAATAGAGATCATCCCTTTCACTTGATCATTGGTGATCCGGACACAGGAGTGAGAACTAGGAGAACATCACAAAATGAATGTCACTATTCTGGGTTTCTTTCAGAAATAGAACCTAAGAAAGTTGAAGATGCTCTAGATGATCCAGATTGGGTAATTGCTATGCAAGAAGAACTCAATCAGTTTGAAAGGCAGAAAGTTTAGAAGCTGGTACCCAGGCCTAAGGGAAAATCTGTTATTGGAACAAGATGGGTATTCAGAAATAAGTTGGACGAAGATGGCATTGTAACGAGAAACAAAGCCAGACTGGTTGCTAAAGGTTACTCTCAAGAAGAGGGTATAGACTATGATGAAACCTATGCACCAGTATCAAGACTTGAGGCCATCAGAATGTTTCTGGCATTCGCAGCACATTCCAATTACAAGGTATATCAAATGGATGTGAAGAGTGCTTTTCTGAACGGGGAGTTAGAAGAAGAAGTGTATGTGGAACAACCTCCAGGTTTTGAGGATTCAAAACTGGCAGACTTTGTGTACTTTCTATTCAAAGCTCTCTATGGACTCAAACAAGCTCCGAGGACATGGTATGACACTCTCTCTGAATTCTTACTTGAAAATGATTTTACAAGAGGTGTTGTAGACAAAACTCTCTGTGTCAAAAAGCATAAAAATGATTTGATATTGGTGCAAGTATATGTTGATGACATAATATTTGGTTCTACTAATGATGATCTATGCAAGAGATTTGCGAAGTTAATGCAGAGTCGTTATGAAATGAGCATGATGGGTGAATTGTCATTCTTCCTTGGACTGCAAGTATACCAAAGACAAGATGGTATATTCATTTGTCAGTCCAAGTACATCAAGGATCTTCTTAAGAAGTATCAAATGGAAGACTCATCTACAGCAAAGACTCCTATGCCAACTGCCACTAAGCTTGATAAGGATGAAACTGGTAAGAAGGTTGACATCACAGGCTACAGAGGTATGATAGGCTCATTACTTTATCTCACTGCAAGTAGACCATATATAATGTTTGCAACATGCTTGTGTGCTAGGTTTCAGTCTGATCCTAAAGAATCTCATCTAATAGCTGTTAAGCGAATATTTAGATATCTTAAGGGGACCCCAAATCTTGGAATTTGGTACCCTAAAGATACAGGATTTGATCTTATTGGATATACAGACTCTGATTTTGCAGGTTGTAAGATTGATCGGAAGAGTACTTCAGGAAGCTGTCAGTTTCTTGGAAGAAGATTGGTTTCCTGGTATAGCAAGAAGCAGCAATCAGTGTCCACATCAACAGCTGAGGCTGAATACATTGCTGCTGGTAGTTGCTGTGCTCAGATCTTGTGGATGAGAAACCAACTCCGTGACTATGGACTTTTGTTGACAAAGATTCCAATCTTTTGTGACAACACAAGTGCCATAGCAATCTCTAACAATCCAGTGCAACACTCGAGGACGAAGCACATCGACATCAGGTATCATTTTATCCGAGAGCATGTCATGAATGGAACTGTGGAGTTACATTTTGTACCCACAGCGGATCAAATTGCAGACATCTTTACTAAACCGCTTAATGAATCCACTTTCAATAAGCTGGTTGGTGAACTTGGGATGTTAAATCTTTCTAATTGATTTTGATTAGAAGTCAGTAACTGCAGATAGTCCTAGTGAATACATGAGTTTAAGAATTGCAATATTCTTAGGACTCGTGAATTTATTTTCTGGAGCAATTCTCGTAGTTAGGATTTTTGTACTAATTTTATGTCATAATTATGGATGATATATCTTCTGGAATTTAATTGGTTATTAATTCTAAAAATTATTTAGGTGCTAATATTTGTTCTAAATATTTTAGCATCTATTTAATTTGAATTAATTTTCTTTGTTTTTTAACATTGTAGATTAATGCAGCATAATTCATTAGATTTTAATTGGTTAATATCACTCAATGATATTTAATTGATTTTATTCTAAGAAAATTGTGAATTTTCTGTTAACAATTGATTTTGGTAAATTTTAAAAGATTTATTAAAATTAAAACTTGACAGGAGATAAAAATTTTGAATTTTAGAACATGAACAGGTTCTGAAATTTGAAAAGAAGCAAAAAATATCGAATTTAGGAAATTCGATAGTTTTTCAAGTACATTGATAAATCTATCGAAAGTTAATTTCGATGGTTTTTGAAAAGGAAAAAGAAAATCTATCGAAAACAATTCTCGATAGTTTTTGAGAATATTTTTAAAATATATCGAAGTGAATTTATATTAATTCTATATTTAATTCTCGATAGTTTTTGAAAATGGATTGAAAAAAATATCGAAAGGAATTCACTTGATTTAATATATGAATTCTCGATAGTTTTTCAAAAAGTCATTCGATAGTTTTTGGAGATTAAACAGGACAGACTTCGATAGTTTTTTCAGAAAAGTGTTTTAAATTCCAATTTAAAAACACTTCGATAGTTTTTCAAAAACCATCGAAGTGCAGAAGACTCTTTTGCCCCTCTGAAAATCTATCGGTAGTATATTTAAAACTATCGAACAAGAAAAGGACCAAAATACCCCTGTAAGTACGGTTAGTATAAAGTTTGCCTTAGACGTTTTTTTTTGTTTCATTCACAGATCTAAGAGTTTTACAATATACTTACAAAGTACACACAGCCAAGAACAAGAAATACTCGATAGTTTCTTGATCTTTTCACTGATATTCACCTTCAAGAATCCATTTTTACCACAGTTATTTCATTTTAACCGTGAAACTGTTGTGGATTAGTGTTCTTTTGGTTTTTTATTCAGTTTTAAGAGAAACCATCGAAACTGATTATTGGACCTTAGTAATTTGATAATACAGAACTTGCTTGAGATCGAATTGTTTAAACAATATGTTTCTTAAGTTTGGAATTAATTCGAAAGTTATCAAAGTACAACTTAGGGTTCTTACTTTTGGGAATTGTTCTTGGTTAAGGTGTTTTAAAGATTTAAAAGGGGTTATTTTGTTTCAATTTTGATTAATTAGTAATAATTAATTAAATTCAAGTAAAATTAGTTTTGGTTTATTTTAATTTTTCTGGAAATTTAAAAAAAAAATGGCCGGAGAATTTATTGTTACCAAAACTAATCATGTCTCGTTTCAAAACTTGCAATCCATAACGAACTTACAGTTTCGTGCATGGGCAGAGTTTTTGAACACACGTTCATTAGTGGCATATGCTGTGAGTACTCCCGTGGTCCTTTGTATTGATCAATTGACTGCGTTGTACACAACCGCCACGGATACGAGTGAGAATAATATACGATCCTTCAGTTTTGTTGTGCCAGGGGGCAGAACAATAAGGGTGACGGAACATGATTTTAATAGAATCCTACATTTTCCTACAGAAAACCTTGTTCCGGATCCCACAACTGAGGAGATACATGCTTTCTTCACTCTCATAAGAAGTCAACAACCTAACTTCTCTGTGGGAGAGTTTCTGAAGCATTACTTGCCAAAGCCATGGAACTTTTTCTTTCATACCCTTATCCATGTTTTTACTGCCAAGCTAACAAATTTGCATGGTATTCCCTTATTCTTTCAAAAGATAGGGTTTGCCATTGCGAACAATAGGCATATTAACATTGGAAGGCTAATGGTTGATCAAGTCATTCTGTGTATGGGACCTGTAATAACCCGAATTTTTGGTAAAATTAAAACTTTTCTTATTATGATTAAGTGCATTAGTGAATAGTGAATTTGGTGGATGAATAGTGATTTTGAGGGTTAAGAAAATTTTTCATGCCACCTATGTACGAGACGTAGTGTGGATATTCCAAAGTCATATTAGTGATCTACGGAGTAAATAAGTGAATGCAAAGACGATCGGAATTCAGAAATTCCAAATTTTATTTTGGTGTAGTATTTGACCGGGCAGTTAATTATATATTATTATATTCAAGAAATGAGATATTAAATTTGAGGATTTGAGGATTTAATATTTTGGAATTTTATTATTTTATTAAAGTCGATTTAAGGATTCGATGGTTGGAGTGAATAGTGAATAGTTACTATTCACTGCGAGAATCGCGTAGAGTTTTATTCGCTCTTTTTGGGAAATATTTCGAATCATTTCAAGAGGAACAAGGCAACATTTACAGGATTAAATATAGACATGGAAGTATTATGTAACGAGATTAATTCGAGGAATGCAACATTTGGATCATCCATGTGAAAGGAAGGCGAACCAGTAAAGCTACTTTAGCCAAACGCATGCATGCGCGACACGTGTCCACTGACTCACCAAAATGTGATGACTCACCCCCTTTTTAACCACAAAATATCAGCATTATTAACTATTAATCAAAACAAAAAAAAAAAAAAACACTTTCATTTCTTCATTTTCGGCTAAAACCCAACTGCCGGATCGTAACGTTCATATATCCTTCATTTCTCGGTGGAAAATGGCGATCTATAGCTTGTTGGAAAGGTCTTGAGATAACCTACATTTCCTATTTCACAAGTTTCTTCCATTTGAGCAAGGTAAGACCTTCATGTTTCCAGTTCTTTAAACCGGTGTATAGTAACTCCGAAAGTTTCATGACTTGTTCTTGATTTCTTTTGCAAGTTCAAGGATGATAACCATGGATAAAGACTCTCTTAAGGCTTACAAGCTCTTGTGGTGTGTTTAAGGATTCAAGGAAGGTATAAAAACCTCTGCCCCTTTTTGTTTATATGAGTTTTGAAGTGGTTTTGATGTTCATGTAAAGTTAAGATCATGATTAAGTGATTAGATGAATTGTTGGTTGAGTTTGGAGTATGGGTTATGAATTTGTTTTGATTATTCATGGAGGATTTGACTGAGTGGAGGGTGTATAAGGTGGATGGTGAGTTTGGGATTGATTGGTATTGAATTGGTTGTGTTTTGGAAATGGAAAACGTTACGATTATAGCCGTCGTAATGCCCATTTGATTTAAGGCTGTTTTGAGCAAGAATTACAAACTGGTCTTGGAATATTTTTTGAACAACACTGACCATGAACATGTAGGTCTTGTTTTAAGGTTTGTTTTGGTATAAAGATCATGTCTATATGATTTACGGTTTAGGAGAAAAGTGAGTTTTAGTAAACGTCGTTCGGAGGAACAACCCATCTCTGGTCAGTCACTTTGGGGCTATATTTGGACCACTTAGAAGCCATATTAAAATGTGAAACTTTGAGGAATAATACTAGAGACAGTTAGGGAGGCTCACGAAAAAGATTCGTATTAAAAAGATTATTTTTCGATTTTATAAAAATGCGACAGCAGAGGCTGCGCAAGTGAAAACCGCTAAGGACATGACTTAGAAACCAATGTTGTAAATGGTTAAGTATGACTTATATTCGAGGATCGATTTCGGACTAAACCTACGACTTAAGTAATTGTCGATTAACATGGACATAGTATGAGCCTATAACGAGCTAGTAATGCCTTGGTTGTGTTTCGCTTACGTGTTTAAGCATTGAGTACAAGTGGATTATCCAGGGGATTAATCGTGCGTTTTCTTTGACTTTGTCTAGATTGCCCGACATCGTCGCGAACCCCTATCACTTCTCGAGCATCAGGCAATTTTTCTAAATCTATACTTTGAAGTATTGATTATGTAATACTGTTTTTGCCATGTATGGAGTTATACAGTTTTGCGATACATGTTATATATTGTGTAAAATAGAGTTTGATTTTGGTTTATATATGAGCTTTGAGATAAAGTAGTTATAAACCGGTATACCTTGTAGCTCTAGGGATAAGAGCATACTTCTTGTTTTCGACTCTAGGCCGGGAGTCAGTATTTTAAGATATAGAGATAGTCGTGGAAACCCGGAGGGATTCCAGCGGCAGAGTACTAATTATTTTGAGGACTGCTATTATTAAACATTAATTATATTTCTAGAAAGTATTAATTACTTGGAAATGATTTGGTAATTGGCTTATAAGCTAGATATGGGATATCAGTTATAAGCCAGGTTTTTATAAAGGCCCTAGGTTAAGGGCGTAAGATATTTCTTTAGATCAGAAACAATTATATTTTCTGTAGATATTAAAGGTTATTTTCCGATAAAGATATCGGGTAACTGTTATTCGATGATTATTTATTTAATAAATATTAGCTTTGAATATTCATTCGAGGATTATTTATTTATTTAATGAATATTATTTATATTCATTTGAGGATTATTGACTTAAGGGATATTATTTATATTCATTTGAGGATTATTGACTTTAAGAATATTTTTTTTTTTAATATTCATTCGAGGTTTATTAATTAATGAATATTATGTTGAATATTCATTTAAATTCTTATTTATTTAATGAATATTATTTTCGAATATTCATTTGAGAGTTATTTATTTAATGAATATTATTTTCGAATATTCATTTGAGGGTTATTTATTTAATGAATATTATTTTAAATATTCATTTAATCCTTATTTAATTATTGAATATTATCTTTGAATATTCCTTTAATCTTTACTTACTTAATGAATATTATTTTCGAATATTCATTTGAAGGTTTACTTATTTAATAAATGTTATTAATTATTTTAAATCAAAAGAGGTTCCCAAAACAATGTTTTCCATTTAAGTCCGTCTTTTAAGAGGATTTAAATACTTGCTCAACTATCAAAAATATGGGAAACTTGATTTAAATAACTGTTATTCATTTTAAACTCTCAACTCAAAACTGTCGGGGGACATATATTTTCTCGAAGCAATTTAGTTGCTGCAAGTCAAATGTTGTGTTACCACCTCAACGATCGAGGGGTAAATTGATGGAACAAGTCGATGTCCATTAACAAGCATCACTTGGGAAATATTGGAGAATCTTCCTTTCCAATCTAGATATGACTACTGAGTGGAGTCGTATCAACAAGTATTACACTTGGGGAAAAGAGGACGATCTTTACGTTTCAGAGTCATGGATTTCATCTGAACTAGGAGCAAGTGTAAGAGGTCGAGTCGCGCCGATCCATCATTTTATTGGCCCAACCGTTGGCCGGGAGATCCAGAAAGGCGGTAGACAAATGTCAGGCTGTCGTGTTCTTCCATCTACATGTAGTAAACCCTTTTTAGTTGTACAACCTGCTACTGATCATAGTAAGGTTGGGCAACTGGCGCGGAGATTACTCCAGTATTAGTTCATCATCCAAGGTGGATAATTCTGCAACATGTACTGAAAGGGACTAAGGGTCTCCCCCTTAGTACAGGTTTGTCGGGCATGTTGGCAGAGGTCGAAAAGTGTTCAAAAGAAAGTTACAATAATTCCTTGCAACTTCGTCTGTTATGAGTTATGACTCTGATAAAACCTGATTAAAGATATATATGCATAAGTGGATTTTGGGTTACGGAAATATTATATTAATTTTCCTCGTAACTTCATCGTTTATATCATATGACTCTGTGGATACCCTACATAACATGAGTTATGGTAAGGGGGTTGTTTATACTGAATAACCTTATAACTTCATCTTTTAAGTTATATGTTGATATTCTGCTTACATAGCAGATATTTTTGGGAAGGTTATATTGGTTTACTTTGAAACCTCATCTTTTATATTATACTATAACTTTGTTCATAATATAGCAAAAGCTTGCAGAAATATTATGAAATGATATTTGAAGTACAATAATGGTACTGTTTTTGGGAATACGTTCCGACAAGGATATAATTTTAGTATCGAGATATTTTGACAAATTATTGTCTTATACCCGCTTTATTCTAGGTTGAGTTAGAGGCAGAATTATGTCATACCTTCATTACCTTGCTGAGCTATCGCTCACTCTTGCTATTGTTTTATATATATTATATAGCAGCGAAGCAGGATGCCAATGGGACGGCACATACCCCGCAAGGTGTTTCCATAAACAGTTTCTAGCAGTGATCCCGAGAGTAGTACGAACCAATCGAATCAGGCTACAGCTTTTGGTATTCAACTTATGTATATATATGAATGGTATGAGAGGATTGTGAGCATCAGAAGGCCAAGTTGGTAATGTAACATTACTTAGAAATTGTATCAGTAACAGATTCAAAAGACATTTGGGTATTGTAATAAAAATTATTTATTCCGCAGTGGTTGTATTGTGTCGTTTCTGAGACTCTAACCTGTGTGTGTGTGTGTGAGACATATATTGTGGGGTCATGAGCAGGTGAATTATGAATGGTGTGAGTAATACAGGTAAGGCAAGGAGTACATGGATCGTGACTACTCTAAA
The DNA here is from genome assembly GCA_030848705.1 of Heracleum sosnowskyi. Taxonomy (NCBI): domain Eukaryota; kingdom Viridiplantae; phylum Streptophyta; class Magnoliopsida; order Apiales; family Apiaceae; genus Heracleum; species Heracleum sosnowskyi. Next base: position 47,467,931 of record CM061243.1, on the reverse strand, counting down.
TCCCTGACCCCGGATTTGGGGCTGTTACATGACCACTGGATGAAAGAACAGTCATAAATGAAGATGTGCTCTGTTTCTATCCTAGGTTCCTACAGCTAATTCTCAATGATATCTTAACAGATAATGAACGGGAGATCTTTGAAGGTGAAGCCACCCAGGAGTGTATGAAGATGAAGAGCAATGCCATAACCGCTCTGATAAGGAAGAACAACTATCTTCCAGGGGTACCCACTGTTCTCACAGACTATCTAAGAACGGTGCCCCTACCACTTCTGCCCCCAGGGGAACAGGTAATTGAAGGTAATATTCCTCAACCTCAACCTGAAATGGCACCTGAACCAATGGATGTTGATCCAGAGCCCTCAGTGGCCATTCCTGACCAGGAGGTTGCAAACCCACAACCTCTAACCACGGTCGAAGAGCCTTTGGAAGAGCCAAATGAAACCACAAACGAACCTCCTTCCCCTCCTATACCCAATATTCAGACATCCGTGAGTGTAGAGGGAGATAGTGCCTTAGCAGCACCACATAAGGAGATACACCCTTCAACAGCAGCTCTGCCTACCTCTAAAAGGAGAAGAACAGAAACCGAGGCAACTGTTGATACTTCATTTCTCTCATCCAAAGCGCCCTTTATTGATTTTTCTGATGTTGATTGGGCTACGCTAACGAAAGCTATATCTGAACCAATAGCTCAATCAAGTAAGGAAGAATTGACGGAAGCAACTGGTGTTCCGACCATATTACGGTCAGGTTCACTGGTTGAAGGTTCTAAGAACCAAGAGTCTTCACAGACGTCGAGAGAAGGCTTTGACCTAAATGGACAATCTAAAGGGTCATTGTCTACCTCCCCAGATGGAACATATCTGGATCCTGCGGGTAAAGGGTCTGACATAGGTGCAGATCGGCAACTCGGTGACAATGAATCAATTACTATTGAGGAGTCAACTGAGGTAAAGTCTTCACAGACTATCGGGGAAGATTCGGGATCTCTGCTGTTAATAGAGCCTGTTTCTAACCCCCTAGAGATTCAAACTCTAGATCCTTTAAAGGGTACATCATCTAAGGATGATCAGCAACTTGGTTTAACCAAGGACGGGGACTTGCGAAGCCCCATTGCACCACTGGTGACCTCCTTAAGGATGGCTACGGTGTTTTCTTATGCAGGTACATTGAGCATAAAGGGAATGAGTGAAACAAAAACACTTACACCTGGCCTGAGTGGGAAAGGAAAAATGAGTGAAACACCGACAGAAACGTTGAGTGTACACCCAGAGCCAAATGTGAGGAGTGACACCCTAACCCTACCAAATATTGAGGATTTGCTGTTACCAACAGAAAGAGAGCTACAAGTTCAATCTTCCCTCAAGGAGATGACAGTTCGAGACAAAGAAGGAAATCCATTATTCAAGGTTCCACTGCGACCTTCCTTTGACCAAGGGATCTCCTTCAGTCAAGCCAATGTTTCTTTAAAGACTATTCAAGAGAAAGTTGACTTGGTTGCAGCTGATTCCAGAAGAACATTCAGGGTCATAGGCAGTGCATCTGGCACTATAACAGGTACGAAGCAGGCAGTGGACTCCTTAAAGAAGGAAGCTATGGAAGAACTGGTCGAGTTGAGGATGGACGTCAGGGAACTTAAAGATGGATTCATGAATGAGGTAACTGCTTTGTCACAGGGACATGAAGCTTTGAAAGAGGACGTTCTGGTTATCCGGTATGGTCAAGCGCGGGTAAAAGATGCAATGAATACCCTTTCAAGAGTGGAGTCTAAACTGAACAAGAGGCTGGATCACATGGAAAAGACTACCAACTCAAGATTGGATGACATTGACCTGTCGCTAGCTTCTATGAATGAAATGAATATGCAGATTATGGAGTTCTTGGAGAATCAAGGTGACGGAGTACAGTCTATCTGGAGTATGCTGAAGAAACAACAATCTGAACAACCTGGTCCCTCAAATTAGCAACCTGATCCTTCTGCTGCCTTTTATGCTGAGGATGCTTTCGTCGAGGATTCCTCAACTAAGGGGGAGAAAGTTGGAGAAGGGGAGAAGGATGGATGGAGAGTTTGGGAAACAGTTGAAGCTATTCCTATCAGACAGTACTGGATAGAAGAACTTGTAGAAGAAGAAAAGAGTGAAGAGGAATTTGAGGTCATGCAAGAGCAACCTATTCAAGAGGAGCATGAGCCATATTATCTAGAGCCCGTTGAACATCCAATCTGGGAGGATATTATGGAAGAAGAAGCAAATTCTCTATCACCAGAAGAAGAAGCTGCCTTGGAAGCTGTAAGAGCTCAAAGAGATGCAATAGATGCCAGGCAAGCTGAGAAGGAAAAACAACAGGCAATTCTAAGGAGTGAAAAACTGAAGAGATTCAAGGTGTATAATGAAGTGAGGAGGAAGAAGATGATAGATCTGGCAAAGAAAGAAGGTAATGAATGGGAAATGGCTTATAAAACCTTTTGCGGAGTTGAAGACGGATTAGAAGTCAATGACAATGCTGAGGTGGAAGTTATCATTCAGGACATCAGAAGTGCCAATCTTGAAGATCAGACTTACTTCACAGCATTGAGAAACTCTATAATCTTTCTGAAAGCTGGGGTTAAAGCAAATGGTGCCTGGAGCTTATTAATCAATTTTCTGGAGAAAGGTACATTTGTGATTTCCACTAAGTTTTTAGAACAGAGGACATACACAGAATTGCAGGTTATTCTCATCAAGATCCAAAGAACTACAAGACTAAATGAACTGCTCCGTGAGCATGTTAAGGAGATCGTGATGAAAGTCGGTCCAGAGATTACTAAAGATCCTCCAATGGTTAGATTCATGGCGAATGACTTGTTCAGAATCTGCTATTTGGCTGAGGACAAACTGAGAGACTACCCAAGAAACTATCTAATCTCAGTTGAGAAGTATCTTAGATCCACTGGATTCTCATCAACGGAGAAGGACAAAGCAGCAGACACTCTACGAAGATTTCTAATGGAGAATGTTCCTTACTATAGGAAAAGAGTGGAAAGAGGATTGGAAGTGCATACCAGATTGCCAAACATGCCAACGCTAAACAAGAAAGATGTTAACATTGCATGGTTATGGGCTGGAGTGGGTCAAGAGGTTGAATATATTGGAAGACACATCAAAGGAGCAATCCTTAAACCTGGAGAACCACTGCACTATCTATCAGTGATTGATTATCAAGCTGCTAACTCCGATCCAATGATTGAAGAAGGTGAGATTGGAATGGACTGAAGAATGAAGCAAAGAACAAAAGAACTATCAGCTCAGTCTAGAGGAGCAACTTCATTGTATAAAGTTTAATTGCTTTTTGATTTATGAAATCTGGAAATGTATATATATCTGATCCAGAATGCATTAATATTATTACGATGTCTTACTTTAAGTAGTTTCATGTTTCCTTAGTTAGTTGAGTTATCCTCGAAGTATTTGCTTGTCGAACTCTATCCAATCAAATAGGGGGAGATTGTAAAGCATAATGTAACATAAGATGTAAAAGAGATAACTACAACTCAACAAAGGACAAGACAAACAATAGTATTAACAGAAGCACAGGAATCCAGAATCAAAGAAGAAAAGGTAAACTCAAAAAATCAAAATACGTTATATATTCTTGAAGTCCGTAAACAGGTCACGGAAAGAAGTTCATGAAAATGTTCAAGCCTCAGTGACAGCAAAAAAAACAAGACTTTCAAGACGACAGAAGTATATGAATGATTTAGGGTTAAGTACCACGGGATTCCAGTGATTTAACCGAAGCAACCAGAATGACAAAGGACTTATCAGCAGCATTGAATTGAAGACATAAAAGAAGAATTGATCAAGTGTTATTCATCTGTGAACCAGACCAGTTGCACTAGGTGACGGCACTAAAAAGATCAAGTTGTTTTATCGTCTCAGAAGAAATTGATACAGTCTAAAACTAGACACCCTGAAACTCAAAAGGATTTTCAAATGATTAAGTTCAAAAGAAAAGGTTCGATGGTTTTTTCATAAATGAAAACCATCGAATATGGTTAAGGAAATTCTTTAAGAAAACTATATTTAAGTATTTGTCATTCGATAGTTTTATTTAAAAAACTATCGAATGGAAAATATTTTTAATCCATTCGATAGTTTTCTAATTGAGGAGCAGGTGGAAAAGTGTTTGTTTGTCAGGTTGATTAGAAGATGGACGACCAGGATTGATTCTTCAATTGTGGTTCGATAGTTTTCTAAACAAAGTCTGCAGTTAATACAGAGTGAAGAAGGTGTCTTCTTCAGTTAAGGCAAAATACACAGAGACATTACTGAGAGAGAGAATTGAGCCGGAGAAATTCATAGAAATTAATAGTGCTCAGAACTTGATCATTGTATTGAATTTGTGTAACCTTAAACTCATTGAAGCTGATCTACGGATTAGAAATTGTAGCACCCTTCGAGGTTTATATTTATAAAAAGATATATTCCCCGAAACTTGGTTTGGTGTGTTTGATTTCGTTATAGAACTGAATGAATTATCCGCGAACGAAATTAAATTATTTGTGAGTATCGTATTCAACCCCCCCCCCCCTTCTACGATACTTTGGACCTAACACAAGTATCTTTAAATTAAAACATATTACCTTTTATATTTGTAGGTGCAATCCTTACTTATTTATTTTAAACCTATTTTAATACTCTATTTAATAAATAATAAAAATAATATAAAAATAGTAACTAGATGATTCCCTTTTATAATTAAAAACAAAATTCTAACAAAATCTACTCATTTTCCAAAAATATCACGACAATTACTTTTAAATTAAAACATATTATATTTTATATTTGTGTTATGGATTAAAAAACGTACGTGTGAATTTAATGCTAGGGTTTAGTGAGCTTCGAGCTTTAATAGTTGTTCTTGGGTTTCGAGACTAAATCGGTTCTCACAAGATGCCTACGTATCTCAATTCGTTATTGAGAATCAAGCCAAAGACGTAGTTCTGATTGTAGGATCAGGTCCTTTATATAGGCGTCGGGAACCTTGTATTTATGGTATGTTTAGGAGTCTTAGCTAATAAGTCTCCTTTTTGATAATGGATAAACATTGTATTTCTTGCTGAATAAGTCTTTTCCTTGTTGATAAAGGCTATGACTCATTAATTGGAATTTTGGATCCTTCTTTGATAAATTTGCCATATTTTGGACTCTTTTCATGAGCGGTATATTTTCCCTATTTATTAATTATGAAATTAATAAATAATCAGGGTTTTGGGCCTTAAATATTAGACCTTTCCAATGAACCATCAATTATATTTCTATAATTACTTTTCTGTCCATATCAATTTGTTATCACTAAAATCTCTATTTTCCAAAAATATGAAGTGCAGTCCTTACTTATTTATTTTAAAACTTATTTTAATATTTTATTTAATAAATAATAAAATAATATAAAAATAGTCACTAGCTTATTGCCTTTTATAGTTAAAAAAAAATTCTAACAAAATCTACTTCTTTTCCAAAAATATCACGGGCAATTACCTTTAAATTAAAATATATTACCTTTTATATTTATTATCACTAAAATCTCTTTTTTCCAAAAATATCAAGTGCGACCCTTATTTATATATATATTTTAAAACCTATTTTAATACTTTTAATTATTTAAAAAAACTTACCTATTTTAACAAGTCGACGTATTTTGTTAACAAATACAATTAATATATTTAAAACACATCTAAAAATATTACAGGCAGTTACTTTTTTTTATTAAAACATGTTAACTTTTCTATTTGTCCTTATTAAAAAAACTTATTATTTTAACATGTCAGCGTATTTTTTTAATAAATACAATTAATATGATTAAAACACTTCTAAACATATCACGGACAATTACTTTATTTAATTAAAACATGTTAGTTTTTCTATATGTCCTTATTATTAATTTTATTTTATTATAAAATAATATTAATAATACCTCATTTATCTTTCTCAGCCTCATCTGTATTATTTTTATATTCCAATTAATATTTAAGTTTCTCATTTTATAATTTATCATATTAATTTTTAATTTTATTTTAATATTTTCCGTTCACATTAAATTTTTTAAGACTCGTGCATTGCACGGTTTATAGGCTAGTATAGTATTAAACTTGTAGACATATGGTTTCTAATTTGTAAACAGTAATGTTTTTTTATAGTATGGTTTCTTCTAATAGGCAAAAAAGATTAGAAAATAAATTGAACGTAAGCGTGTTCTAAGTAAATTAATATTTTTATTTCTAATCAAAATAATTCCGGACAAAATAAAACATTTTTGAGCGGCACTACGTCATAAGTGGGCTATTATAACTCTCTCCTAATGTTACAAAAGACCCTAAATCCGTTACAATAGATCTATTGTAACAGTAAGGGGAGTTACATTTACGGACGTTACAATAGCTATATATTGTAACGCTTTTGTCCATCTACTGTAACATTAGTAAAGCATTACAATAGCCACCTAATGTAACACTATCGTCATCAAATGTAACGGGTTTTTAGTGTTACATTTGAATTCAATAGAAAGGATAGATGTGAGCCCCACACATTTTAAAATTGAGACCCACCTGTGGGACCCACATGTGGGACCCACTTTTGTTGATGTGGGCCCCACCTCACCTATTGTAACACTACACCATATATATTGTAACACTAAGTAGAGAGATTAAGGTACCACTGTATTTGGATAATGTAACACTGTATTTGGATAATGTAACACCATATTAATATGCATATGTAACACTACAATAGGCAAATGTAAAATTAAAATACAAAATTTTCACAATGACTGCTTTGAATATGCATCATTCCCATTGGTAACACCAAAGTTCAAACCAACATTCCAAGCATTACAATTCTCCAGACTACTTCAACCCCTCCAAACTACTTCAACCACCATCCAACTAAGTACTAGAAAATCCATTACATACACCAAGTACTAGACAATCCATTACATCAAGCAAGTACTAGACAATCAAACTACGATAGCAAAAAAGTTAATAGTGAAGTACGAGAATTACTTAAATACGATAAAGACCATGTCATAGTTAAAAAGTATCACTGCCTTGATTGATTAGCAGGAGTGATAGGAGGGCCACTATTGTCCTGTTCACTAGAAAAGGTAGCACAAAAGTCTGCAACATCAACTTTGTTCGCTTATACTTTTTCTTCAAGTTCAGCAATTTTGTTGACACGTTTTTTCTTGTTCTGCAGTTCTGCTATCAAACTCTTTTCCTTCTTTCCTGAAATCCATATTAAAAAAAATTAATTGATTGTAGTTGTTAACATGAAATTAGGGAGCCAAGCTTCTCACTCTGTTCATATCGATTGAAAGCTTTCACTTCTCTTCTTCATATATGGAAACGGTATCCGAAATGCATATATAAAAATTTCAATAAAAACATGACCAAAACAATATTAATATAATGCCATATAAGAATAGTTGCTTAGTAATACAATCAGGATACTAAATTAAGTGATCTATTCTACACTCCGTAGTCATAATTGTATCATTCTTATGTTAGTGCTAAATCATGGGATCTAGCAAGACATCTAAAATACAAAAAACCTGTTTCACAAACATGTATTTATATTGCTACATGTTTGAAAATGCAGAGACTACATATGTCCTTACTTTGTTGTTTAATGTTTTTATCTGCTCTTTCATTGAGTTTGTACTAGATATGTAAATTTTAATCAAATAATTTCTTTTAGGTTCTACTAGGGTCACTACTCTCCTAGCAAGCATCTACTTATTCTTTGTTATTTTTGTTATGGATGCTCAGTGAAAAAGGACTGGGAGTTGGCGCGTCGGCTCGGAAAGAAAGGGCAACCTTGGTGAAAAGTGGTCCTGGCCTGCTTAAAGCTAAGATGGTAGTTTGACAACACTGTGATTTCGTATTTCAATAATTTAAAGGTAGCAGGCTCTGTAGAAGTTTGAATTTATATGTTACATCAACGTCTCTCTAGCCTAACTAGTGTTACAGGATACACAAATATTTGCGGTAGAATGTGTAGATCATCACCAGTTCTATAGCTGATTATGTATAACTAAGTATTAGATGATATATTAGAGGTGCAGATATTCTGATAACTGTGTTTACTTTGTTCAGAATTCTATCTTTCCGTTGCAATATCATTGTTACCAAAAATTTTATTGGTTATAGTATTATTATGTAATTGTTCTTTCTTCTTTGAAGTTATAGTATTGGTTGTTATATTTTGATAAGAATGAATTTAGATAAGAAATGGGAAGTCGAAAGTGTTATGGTGTACTTAAATGACAGGAAGATTCCAAATGTCTTGAACTATTCACCAATGAACAACACACATCAGTTTCACCATTGTTTAGATTAATCATTGGTCCTTGAGGCTTTGATAGGCAAATTAGTTACTGGTTATGGATGAAACCACTAATGCTTTTAAGTCAATCTGATTAATTGTTTATGAAAATACGAGTAGGATATTTATATTCTGATAGAAAATGTAATTAGTATGAAAGAACCCGACTGCAGTACTTTGTTGTTAGTCTTCACAGTTCATATCCTTTAGATGTACCCTGCAAACATGATAAAAGGAAAAGTTATGACGTCAATCGTCATTCACTTGTAAGTAGTAACATACAATTGCAAATTAACAAAAGCAGATGTGCTGATCTATTTAGGAGTCCTTGGCGGCGAGACAAGAACTGTATATTCGGATCACTGAATTTCCATCTGTTTTCCAAAATTATCCATGGAAGTGGTCAATTGAACAATTTTTTTTAACACATAACTTGAGTTGGGGGACAAAAACAAACCATAAATGTATATTGTTTTAAAGAAGATCTAATAATGATGATCAGAAATGTTCGTTAAATACATTACGAGAAAAAAATTCCATAGTTATGAATGTAGAAGAGAAGAGTAGCTGTCAGTAACAGAAAAAGACAACCCCTTTGACACATAAGAACTTGGATAGTGGATTATGTGGAGCCAACTCTTTAGCAAACACATGGTAGAAAAGTACTAGAGAGTACAATGCCAATGAAACTGAAATGTTTAGTATGATGGTGAATGTCCAGCTAATCTGACTTCTACCAAATAAACCTAAACATACAAGTAGAACTTGATTCAAGAAAAAAAAAAGTTGATTCAAGATCTAAAAGAAAAGGAGTTGATTCAAGATCTACATTGTGGAGCATTTTGCTAGTGTCCATAATGCAGTATCCAGTTATCATTCTGATAGACCAATCTCTTGAAATAGGTTAGCAGTATATTGTTCATATATTGGTCAAGGATAATCACCATTTCCAAATATCATAATCAATGTACAACCACAGTTTACGAGTCCTTGAGCACAAAACAACCTACTTAATCTTCGTACTATCTACTTTGGATTTTGGACTTATGATAGCAAAGTAAAGCCTAGAAAACTGCAGGTAAACAATTCATCCTTTACTACCGTCCAAAGAATCCATGCTACAACTAGACTTTCTCATCCCAAAATTTACTACCGTCCAAACATGTATTTTCAGTCAAAAGATAATAGTTTTTGTGAAATGAGAGGTTTTCAGTAAGAGAGAAGACAATGTACCTATAAGTTTTGCAGAGGAGAGACGCAGTGCTGTTACCTTTGGCGGTTTGCTGCTGCATTGCAACACCTTTCTTGTGAAAGAAGTGGATGGATTCCATGAGCTCAACACGCTCAATGAGTAATCTGCTTTTGAAGCCTTGACAGAAAGCATAGCCTTCATAGTATCTCGGCTAGACTTCAAAGTGCAGATTGAATTTACCGGGCAGTAGCAGTATACAAATGTAAGCAAATCCCCAACACAAAACCCAGTCACATATAAGCCCAAAGCCCAGTCATATATAAGCAAATTTAAAGCAAATATAAAAAGTAACAAGCACATATCAACAAAATCCCATAACAATCAAATACAAAACCCTAATGTGAATCCCTAATCAGTCAAATACAAAATTCTTAATCGAAATCCGTAAATTAAAACCCAATTCAGTTAGATATTGAATACCTAGATGAAAGTCCTACAATGGAAGCCCTAAAAAAAGCCCCAAATTCAATCAGTTGTAAATAATAAAAAATTAAAATTGAGTCGAGAGTAAAAAATCAAAGACAAGAAAATGAGTTTTTAATTACCAATCGGAGCTTGTAATTCCAGTTTGTAGTTCGGTTTTGTTGAGAGAGTGGAGCGTGTTTGTATGTGAGAGAGAGTGAGAGAATGAGCAGATGAGGAGCTTTTGGGGGAAGTTGCGGGGGGAATTATTTCATTTGAGGGGGGAGAGTATCCGCCCAAAATTTTCACCTCTTAATATGAGCTCATTGTGGTGCAATTTGTTTTTTTTTTTTTTGAAAAGTGTAAATTTAATTTTCAAATTTAGGACTCTAAATAAAATAGAAAATAATAGATATATATTTATATAATAATTCTAAAAGTAGTTTTAATTATTAATATATTATACATCAAAATTTAAAATAAGAAATAGATTAAAATTTAAATATCATTTTATGTATGTTGATAAAATGATTAATTTTCCTAATTATGAAAAAAATGTAGTCTAATGCAGCGCTTATAAATGCTTTTGCACGTCACAACACTAGCATTCACTCTGTAACGGAGCATTCACATGTAATGCAATACTTTTTGAGCAGTATTGTAGAAAACCAAAAATAAGCATAGCTTTTGCAATGCTTTGTTTGCAATCCTCATAAAGAACATTGCATATGAGCACTTATGGCGTAGTGTCTGTTACCCAAATCACTACTTTTACAACGTTTTTTTTAAAATGTCGTACAACCTAACCTTTTCATTTTTTGATCAATTTTTCCCAAAACTAGAATGAGTGTTTATTAACATCCATACGGTTGGATCGTCAAAGAAATCATTTAAAAAAATTATTCAGTGAATCTGGCATGCGCTACTTTACCCGAATAATTACTTTTACTACGTTTTTGTTAACATATCGTACAACCTCGCCTTTTCATTTTTTTGATTATTTTTCTCAACACTAGAATGAGCATTTATTATCCGTACGGTTGGATCGTCAAAAAAATCATTTAAAAAAATTAATGAGTGAATCCGACACACGCTTTGTTACCCAAATCAGTACTTTACAACATTTTTGTTAAAATATCGTACAGCCCGACCTTTTAATATTTTGATTATTTTTTTCCAACACTAGAATGAGTATTTATTAACATCCGTACGGTTGGATCGTCAAAAAAAATCATTTTTTTTTAAAATTGTGGGCCCCACGACATTTTAAAAAGTTAAAAAAAAACTAGTGTAACACTTTTTATACCGTAACAGTATCATTTGATAATGTAACACTTTTTTGTGGGGCCGAGTGGGCCATACTTTTATGGGGCCCACGACATTTAAAAAAAAATAAAATAAAAAATAAAAACTATTGTAACACTTTTTTATTGTAACAGTATCATTTGCTAATGTACACCATCACTCCCACGCAACACTAGGTTTAAAACTAATGTAACACTAATTGAGCAGTGTTACATATATCTAAAATTTTCTAGCAATTGTAACGGTTTGCATGTAACGCTTTTGAAAAAGTGTTTCAATAGCCCACTTATGGCGTAGTGCGGGCAAAATGATATAAAAATAAATTTTTACTTATGTGGTCCAAGTGATTCTTATATTTGTATGATTTGGTTACAAAAATAATGTGTACGCCTTCAAAGAGCTGAACAACTTAGGCTTACATTATACGTTATAACTTATGCATTATAAGTTGATAAGAGCTTATAAGGGTGTTTGTGCACTCAGCTTATTTGATAACTTATAACTTATAAGTTGATAAGTTGAATGTTAGAAATCACCAACATTTTACTTAACTTATCAACTTATTCTTTGATTTCTTTATTTTTCTAATATTTTATATTTTTAATTTTTTGTGTTTTTAAATATTTTTTTAATTTAAAATACAAGTGTTGAAATCATTGTATTTAAAAATTATTTTTTCAAATTTAATTTAGCAAATTCTTCACTAACTTATAAGTAAATTTATCCAAACACCCTTATAACTTATAAGAATTCATCAACTTATCACTTATATGACACTTACTCATTTTAAGCTATATATCAACTTTTTTGTGATACCCAAACACACACATAATGTCACATACACATACACTGATACACTCTCAATTTATGCTATTCTCACTATGATCACCATGGAAGGGGGCCGTTCCATGACACTCTCTTTTCTACACAATTTTTAACACAAAAGTTAGACCGTTGGATCTCAAACGTATGAAAGGTCAGGATCTATCCATTCTCTTAGAATTTAATATCCTTTCAATTCTATTTTCTCCCCAAGTGGGTCCACTTTCTTCCATTTTTTAATGATAGTCTAGAAATCTTCATCTCTCTGGCATATGTTAACACGTCATTTTAATAAAATTAAGTTCATTTATTTTTATTTTTTCACCTTTTGTTGGTAACCAAGTTCGTTTATTTTTAATTTTCATTTATAATTTGAAAATTTAGTATCTTAAATCTCAGTATGAATTATGTAATAACATATTATTTTACAAAACAAAATTTTCATACTTTGTTATTTTTGTCGCTATCATGCATGGGTGTTTCAAAAAAAAAAATTAAAAATTATCAATCAAACTATTCAACCAGTAACTAAAAATGTGTTTTTTTGACAAGTCTTTCATCGCTTCCACATATGTCCTCGTGTGAACATGAAGCAATACAAGCCAACTTAGCAGATTCTTGACACACATGTGCCCAAGTCTCAATGTTTTAGACTCTTCTGCATTACCATCTTTTTCCAAAACTTGTAATTCAGTAACTCGGAACTTATTTGCTTCTTGTCTCCACCTTGGAAGAATAAAGTGATCTGGTATAATGTCAACCAAGAAAATGTTGTATGAATTAGTAGCTCTGTCATTCTCATCACATTGAATTGCATAGAAGAATTGTGGATTTTCAGATTGCTTTTTCCTGAAATAATTAAGGACCCACTGAGCATCCCCCATATCTAATTGACGATGTCGAACATTTCTCAAGTGGTTATAGCAATCTCGATCATCAAAACCCACATACTCACCACAAAAAACCGAACTAACTTTGCCAACCGGTAGATTTTCTTTTCGAAATGTTTCGACTAGACTTTTGGCAGCTGCAGGCATGTGCCTATTGGATCTCATTTTCATTCTTTTTGCAGGTGTAACAACTTTGTGATTATGAGAATCGTCAAAAACTGATACTCATTTCATGGACCATTTTTCAAGTATGATTCGCATATTAGCTTTGCAACCACATTTAACAGTAGAACAACTTCTACTTTGTGTTTTTGCATTGTGTTTCTCTCCAAAAAATTCTTTATTTTGTGCGATATATTTTCCTTGATGTGCACATACAAATTTCTTACTTGTTACCTCATCTAAACTAGCTCTTGTTTTGGAGGATGATCGAATTCGAATCCAAAAGCCTTCCCACATAAGGTGTTTCCAATCTTTCATTATAATTATCTTCAGAATGAATCTCGTCATTATGATTTGTTTCTTGTGATATATGTTGATGTTCTTCCATTAGAACACAGAGTAAGACGAAACGTTTCTATTCTAACAACTACGTTTATAAAGAAAGAAAAGAAATTAGGGAAAAGAAAGATAAAAGCCCTATATGTAAGTTATTTTAGTATTAAAATAGAAAATGAATATATCATGGGAGAGAAAATAGGTGAGAATATGGGCAGGTGAGAAAATAGGAGAGAGACGGTGTGTACTTCTTTGTACAATAAATCCTGACCTTTCATACGTTTGAGATCCAACGGTCTAACTTTTGTGTTAAAATTTGTGTAGAAAAGAGAGTTGTAAGATCCGGGAAAATTACGTGTTAATATTTGATGTGAAATGAAATTTTATTTCCATATCAAAATTTATTAAATGTTTTATCTGTTTAAATGCGTTAAGATATTCGTTAAATGGTCAAAGATGTGATGTTGAGATGTTATGTGAGTATTTGTGGTGATTAGAAATTATTTTAAAAGGATGTCATTCTATTTCATTTTATTTTAATTATCGAAAAGAGAAAATTATTCCGTACCCTAATTGTTCAGGGCCATTGATATATCGTTCATATCAATGATACATCTGTTATAGCCCCAGTGTTCTTGAGCATTCGTATTTTAAATTATATGTATTGATATGGATAATTATCAGTCATTGTGGATAACTATCACCTCGTAAAACGTGTATTCTACTTTATTAAAGATTTAAAGCGATCCATAGGATCAATATCGATCCAAAAATGTCGTTTGGGGTATTATTTTCCGTTTAATATAAAAAGACGAATCGTACATTATTCCTCGTATAAACTGCATTTCATATTCTCGAAAATATAAAAAATCCCCGAACCGTGTTTTTCGTGTTCTTGAGAATCAAACCAACTTTTGGAGGCGTTATCGGAATCCGATTTCAACGCTCTAGTAGTCGAATCGAATCTCTCATCATCCTCTATCCAAATCCATCATCAAAATTCATGTGGGTATGATTTCTGAGTTTTTCTTATTTTTAATTATTTTAATTATTTCGAATTAATTGTTTTAATTTGGGGAAATATTTGATTGTTGATGTTCTTGATAATTGAGGGGATGAATAGATTGTGCGTGTTGTGATGAGCCTATTGATAATTTTTGTGTGATTTTTGGAGTCCAAATTCGAGCAAAACGGAAATTTAAAGGACTCGCCGGATTTTTCTATGTTTGGCCGGAATTTACATTCGGTTGATTGTTCTTTGATATGGCTTCCATAACTTGATAGATCGGAAAGTTTAGAGTGCAAAGGTGTGTTTAAATTCGAGTTTTAATCCCGTTTTCTTGTTGCCGGACTTTCCGCCGCCGCCGGCCGTTGTCGGTGTTGGGTTGCATATGGCAACGTTTTGGACGAAGTTTTGGGGAAGATATTATAGCTGGGATACCGTCCTGGTGATTCCCCATAGTTCCCGTATGAAATCAGTAATGTGGTAGTGTTTTTGAAGTTGCCGGATTCTGGACGGGGTGGCCGGAACCCCGCCGCCGACGGGTGTTCTTGTTGACCCGTATCCGTTTCTTGGAGACCCGTTTCCAAAATTTACCCGACCCGGTTTGATCCTCAAAACCCTAAAACCAATTCTGGAAAGTGTTTTGGGAGTTATTTTCAATTTTATTTTATTTATTTTAGTTTAAATTCAGAAAATGATTTAAATTTCTGAAAAATTGTTTTAAATTCATAAAATTGATTTTATAATTCAAATAAATTTATATAAATTCTTAAATATTTATTAATTTCCAAAAATGGATTAAATTTAATTATTTATTTTTGATTAATAATTAATTTATTTAAAATGATTGATTAATCTTTAATCAATTAATTTTTATAAATTCATTATTAATCGAATTTAATTAATCTAAATTAGATTTAATTATTTTCTTCACTTTTATTTATTCAATAAATTGTTTAAATGTTTATAATTAGTCAATTAATTTTATATTAATTGATTAAACTGTTTTTAAATCTTTATATTGGGATAAATGATCTGATTTTGATCTAAAAATATTTTGAGATTTAATTCCTCTGAAACGAGAGTCGAATATTT
This sequence comes from Heracleum sosnowskyi, assembly GCA_030848705.1. Lineage (NCBI taxonomy): Eukaryota > Viridiplantae > Streptophyta > Magnoliopsida > Apiales > Apiaceae > Heracleum > Heracleum sosnowskyi. The sequence continues at coordinate 47,452,301 of CM061243.1, read as the reverse complement.
TTTCTAAAATTGTTTCTTGGACGTTACGAGACTTATGTAATTTATTTATCATAATTAAATGACAATGTGTGTTACGTGAATTATGTGAATTATCTGGTTAGTGAGTCATAAATACGAATAATTGTGTTGAGACGTGTTTAAATACTTTGGTCATGTCTAATACTATCACGAGGGGTAGTTGGAATAGAAAATTTTCAGTATTGTTAGAAAATGAGATTTACGAGACCGTTGACTTAGAGGTTGACTTAGATGTTGACTTTTATAGTATAGAGATTTTTGACGAGCGTGATACGTGGGTTATTTATTTGGTTAATCGTGATTATTTTATCAATTAAATTATGGTTATCTATGCAACATAGGCTATTGGACGAGACGAGTCAGATTATCGAAGTATGTTAAATAAAAGATGTCGGAGAAGGACGAGGTATTGTTTACGATTGATTGGATTATTTGTGAGGCGATTTAACACATAGGGGACATTTACGAGTATTTTATTCCAACGGAGATATCGGTAAGACTAGTAAGTGTGTCAAAGTTAAGTTACAATTGTTTGTGGAATGTGAGAATCATACGTTAAAGACTAAAGTACCGTCTCATGTTTGACTATCGAGGCAGACGCGTGGATTCAAAATCGTGAGGATCAAATTGACGGTAATCACAAGAGCGTTAAATCGAAGAAGGACGGAAATAGAGAATCGTGCTATGAGACAGAATGAGGAGGGAAGCATATTATCTCAGCCTTACGAAATAGCTAAGGACCAGAGGCAAGTGTCTATTCCTTTCACATATTATTTAGTGATGTTATCTTGAATTATTATTATACAAGTTGAATACTTTTCACTTAATTTCCAAATATCGATTCCTTTGCATTGAATTGCAAGTATTTTATTTAATCTCGTAAATTGACGAGTATTCTTTTATACCTTTTTAGTTTATATTTATATTCCATGTTGATTGGAAAAATGTGATTATTGTATTAAAACGAGTTAAAAGATAGTTATGGGCCTTATACTAAGGCTTTATTTCAAAAATCTTGATTTAAAAATATTAGGTTGGAATGTTACCAACCCTAGATGAGTGGGAACTTGTGAACCCGATGAGGGTAAAAATATTATTTTAAATTCTGAAGTTGTGGTACTTGTTCTACAAGTATTCTATTTTTCCATCTTGCACCTATGCAAGTATTATTATCATTTCTTGTTGATGCGATTATCTGATCCAGTCCTTGATTCGAACTCATATATGTTGTGCATGATTTAGGTTATTTCCTTCAAATATAAGGCTTATCTATATAAGTATATTTTTGAAGGACTTAAACTATTTCTTTCAGAATTCGATAAACCCTTATTTCTTTATTCATAAACTTCATCTTGAATTTTCTTAAACTTGAACTTGACTTTCTTGTCACCTACTAAATTGGTGAATCTTAACTAATTCCTCCATAATGTGATAATTCATACTGTTGAGGCCATCTAGAGCCAGTTCTTTAAACCCTACTCTATAATTGAGCTGTTGCAATCTCTGTTGTTATCATAATGCCTGTTTTATATCATACTTAACCTTGTTAAGCATGTTATTGTTGATTCTTCATTATTATCCCAATTGTTGCATCGATCTCGTCGATGTTTATTATATTGTCACTTTTCATGTGCACCTCCCAATATTGTGTCGATCTCGTCGATACTAGATTGTATTGTCATTCCTTGATGAATCCTTCATAGTTGAGTTGTTTCCTGGAACGTGAGTTTTCCAGCGATTATTGTATTAAGGTTGTCGATTCTTCCGACACCTGGCTGTCGTAAGTAAGGTTGTCAATTGTGCTGACACCTGATGTATATAAAATAGAATTGGAATGTTTTTAAAAATGAGGACCAATAATGGTCGGACCAAATTTATGGTCGAAGTTAATTAAGGCCAAGATGGCCAAGGATCCAGTAGAGGGCTTTGCTATAAGCAAGTCCGGGGTTGATGCGTGACTGATCAGCAGCTCAACCTTTGATTTGAATATGATAAATAAAAATCCAATTCTAATATCACTTCTTATATCTGAGATTGATTACACTCATATGTTCTGTACTTGTGAGTTATGACCTGATACTCAGGTTTATTTGTTTGCTTGAAGTTGTTGGTTCGTTGATTAATAAGAAGTGGTTTCAATCTTTCTGAAATCACTTACTCTTAATACATTGGATTCCAAATAGTCAAAAATCCACTTCTTTGATTCTACTGACAGTTGTGAGATATTTACCTTGATGAGTTTTATTCATACCGCATATCCAGTCGGTACCATATTGAAGTCTTGAAATACATTCTTTATTCCATGGCCGAGCGTGTTGGCTCATTCTTACTCCTTTGTTATTCTACCCTTCCAGAGTTGTTGGTTTCAGAAGACGTTGTGAATAGAACTGTTATCTTCAAAACTAGTATTTTTGTATAAACTATGGTCTTGAAGTCGTATGATTTATATTTATTTCATATTTTCTACATACTATTGCAGTTATTGTTATTAGGGTAACCGTGACGATCAATGTAATTTCTTCGTGTTTTAAACTATTCAGTTGCTAGAAGATGAATGAGAAATTTTGGTAAATTTACCAAACTTGATTTAAGAATTTTTGAGATTTCAAATGTTTAAACCAAAGGCTTGTTTATTTGAAAATCCAAAGTTTATTTTTGGAAACCTTTCATAATATACTTGATAATGCACTTGCTGAGCAATTCTTTCGCTCATACTTGTTTTCTTTATATATTTTAGCCTTTCAGTAAGAAGGTATATTGGCGAGAGTTGTCCGCGTAGCTGGTCAGAGATGGGAAAGGATATTAGCGCGAAGACGTTTTGATCCAGAATAGTTGGAGTTAGTGATAGGTTTTGTATAAAGTTGATTTCTATTAAATATTGTATTGTATAAGATTAGTTGCCTGGTATACTTCTTATCGAAGTTATACTAGTGTTGTGGATTGTATGTAAAGAGAATGGTTGTAAAGAAGAAAATTTTATGTAATGGAATTTTGGATTCTTGTCTCTAGCACTATAACCTTTAAAGATTCTTGGTAGAGTTGGGGTCGCAGATGTTATTATTGTGTTGATTAATATTGAACAGGTTGTTTGAATTGAGGATGCAGTGTGACGACCAAATCCTTTGACCCCGGATTTTGGAGCGTTACAAGAGTGCCATGGAACGGCCCCCTGCCGGAATTCTTCTCATCAATTTACTTGAGGACATCTTCAGTTGGCTTCCAGTGAAGTTCTTGTCTTACTCGCAATCATCTGCAAAACTTGGCTTGCATTGATCTCTTCACAATCTTCTATATACGCATCTTTCTTGGCATCACATCAACCCCAACACCCACTTGCTTCTTCTCGACCGCCCTTCACTACAAGAAATTCGGCTAAATTCGATAAGAAAAATTCTGTCGAATTTAACTAATTTCGACAGCATTTTTTCGAATTTAACTAAATTCTACAGAAATTTTATCTGTCGAATACACTTGCGTCGAATTTAGCACTGTCTGTCGAATTTATCTAAATTCGATAGACTAAATTCGACAGATTATGTTCGACTGATTAAATTCGACTGAATAAATTTGACAGAATTTGGTCCCATTTAGCAAGGCTAAATTTTCAACTAAAAATTCAAAATTTTGCCAAAAAATTGAAAATCCCGCCCAAAATACTAAATTCGACAAAAACATGTTGAAATTTATATTCGACTAGAAGAAGTAGATTTTATTCGACCTAAAAAAGAAGATTTTAATTGTAAATTCGACTAAAACCCAGTAATGGTAAAATAAATTCGACTAGGTTTTGTCACATTTGACATAACAAAACATTTTTTTTAGTTCAGGCTTTTGACCAATTCAGTGTAAACATACAACTATAATCATTTATACCACCTGTATAAATCTATTCTCAAACAAGCATAGACAAAATGCTAAAAAAACAAATAAATACCCACCATTGAAAACAAAGTCATTTAAAATTCAGTTGGTTATCAATAGGTTACATACGCTAAACATTCACAAAGGCCTTGGCAATTTTACAAAAGAGAGATTTGAACTTAAGATACGTTAAGTTACGACAAATTCTTCTCAAAATTGAAAACAAAGTCATTTAAAATTCAGTTGGTTATCAATAGGTTACATACGCTAAACATTCACAAAGGCCTTGGCAATTTTACAAAAGAGAGATTTGAACTTAAGATACGTTAAGTTATGATAAATTCTTCTCAAAATACTTTACTAGTTCAACAAAAGAGTGCAGCTGAAAATATTCTAAAACCCAACGGGTCAGTTCATAATTATGCTAATAACAACTAAGCCAGGGGATACTTCTCTGCTTCGAGATCTTCATCATTGTCCATTCTACGGTTCACCTCCACAGCCTTGTCCACCTCCACAGTCTTGTCCACCTCCATTGCTTTCTCTGACAGAACCTCCTTCTACATACTTAACATAACTAAAATTAAGCAACAAAAGAGATGCACAAGGCCTAATTACAAAAGAATAATTAAAACTCGTTATTTTTTAAGAGTTTCTGGTTGATTTTTTTTCCTAAATGATTTCAAGTTAAAGAACAATGTACTGTATATACGCTACTCCAACATCATTTCCACATAAACAATTGATTTTCTTTATCCACACCACTAAACCAGAACTCTAGCTATCGGAGCAGAAAATTTTCTGGTGACAGTATCTAAAGAATAATTAAAAACTCGATAGTTTTTAAGAGTTTCTGGTTGATTTGTTTTCCTAAATGATTTCAAGCTAAAGAACAATGTACTGTACACTCAATAATCGTCCAATACACATTCAAAGTTTCTACATAAGTTATAGTAATAGCTATTAAACTTTCCTTCGATTTCTTGAAAAGCAAGATAGCATCTACAAAGCTCCCAGTAGGTACTTATAAGAGTATTAATATAGAAGCAATACCAAAAATTGTCTATAACTCTGTGAAGCCAAATTGGGACTACCTAGTTGAGACATTAACTTGCATGCACGTATTACTGTTTATTACTACCAATCAGAAACTGTTCAAATTCTTCTTGTTAGAATTTTAATAAAAAATGAAGCTTATTAACAAGCATGTTTAGAAATACCAAACATCAACAAACTCCTGGCTATCAAAATACAGGGTATCTGTTAATGTACTTGTCTAGCAGCGGACTCCAAAAGTTAATTAGTTCAAGAACTATCCAACTTCTTAAGTGCAAAGAGTTGAAAAAGTGAAACTATTTTTATGGTAGTTCTTCCAAAACAAATACGACTTATAAAAAAATAGAGCCTCAAACTCACCCATTTTATTTGTTGAACTACCAAATAATGTACATGTTAGGCCGAATACACAATATATAATCAAGTATGTATGAGAATAACAATCAAGAACACAAGTTTGTAAATCAACAAACTGAATTATATTAAATAATTCTCTCTTAGTGATGTTAATGAATCACAAAGAGCTACTAGGTTACAAGAATAATATATTCAATGTTCGCATCCCTTCTAGGGATAACCTATCTGTGTTTATATAGTACACAGTTACACAATCCTTATCTAATTGATACTCCTATAAATTAGCTATACAATTATGATCAATTAAGGATTGCTTCAGTCTTCTATTCCGTTTCCTTAGCTGTATCAATATATTCTGCTTCTTTTCATCTTCAGAATATATTGCTTCTAGAATCTTTATCTTTGCACCGACAGCTAAGTCAACTATCACCACGTCAGACTTTATCAAACTCTGACTGGCTTCAATGTAAACTCTTCACCCAGTCAGACTTCATCAAACTCTGACTGGCTTCTAGATAAACTCTGATATGTATATGGTACTTAAACACTGATGAACAAACGTCAGCAATTATATCTAACAATCTCCCCCAACTTGTGCATAATAAAAATGTACAAGTTAAACAGATAATTGATGATGTCAAAACATGTAACAAATGCAGTGTTTAAAATATGTCAGAGTTTAATTTTAAAACAGAGTTTAAGTTTAACTTAGAATAGAAAACATAAAAACTTACAGTCAGACTTTACTTGACTTCTTCAATATCAGGTACTGTCCTGAGATAATCAATCAGCAGTCTTCTTTCAGCCTTCTCTAGCTCATCCACCATAATCTCTTTTAGCTCTTTAAGTTCTGAATCACTCTCCCCCGTTTGGTAGATAGCAGCTCTTAGAGAATATATGCTGTTTCTTCTCATATCATTTCCTAGCTGAATAAAATAAGACTTGTCTGACTCCAAGTTAAATTCCATAACCTTTATTCCAAGTGCAATTCTAAATCTAGCACTGTTTCTCTTCATCTCCACTAACTTTCCAGTATGATCCCTATACTTTGGAATATAAACACTTGATACTCCTCCTCCAAGCATAGCTTTAGATCTCAGCATCTTTTCTCTCAAAACTTGAGCAACATCATGAGTATGTCTGTTTTTGACTTTTAGAAGATAAAGTACATATTCCAGTTCTTCCCATGATTTGAGATTAACATCAGATTCTCCAACTTTATAAACTCTTCCATCACTTATGAAGTATAACAAAAACTGCTTCTTCAATACTTTGTGAAAAATCAACTGAACAGATTCTAACTTATCAAGGTTTTCTTGTGTAACCCCAATACCAGATTCTGCCAGTGAAATGTTATCTTGAGATCTGTTATTTGTTCTTTTCTCTCTGTGTGATCCCAGTCCAGATTTATCAAAAGCTTCTTTTCCCAATACAGTTCTGGTTTCTGAGAAATTCACAGCTTCAAGCTTTAATTCTTCAAGAATTTTAGGTTTGCTGAATCCTAGAAGTTGTGTAGATTTCTGTACAACTTGAGCAACGTCAGAGGTTGTCATAACTTTAGTAGAAACATCAACTTGAGCAGCGTCAGAGGTTGATTTAGCTAATCTTGTTTCAACTTGAGCAATGTCAGAGGTTGAATAATTCTTCTTTTCCAGGTTAGGCTCTTCAATCATCATGCCTTTACCTTTATCAGAGTTTGAACCAATAGGCCTCCTTGAGTACTGTAAACTCTGATCAGAGCTTACATTCTCTTTGATAACAATTCCTCTTTCTTTTCTCCTCGGAGCCTTGATAACCTTCTGTTTGTAGATTCCAGCTTCAACATCTTTCCTGTGTTCTTCAGCAAGCAATTTCTCTTCTGCTTGGATATCTTCAATAGTAACATCTTTACCATGTTCTGCTAAGAATAACTGTGTAGCAACTTCTTCATCAGTAACTGGAGATTTAGAGGAAAGAAGTAAACTTCTAACCCTTGAAGAAGACTGCCCTCCAGTGTATAATCTTTTTCCATCAGCATTTGTCTGAGCATCAGAGTTTGACCTCCTCCCTTGCCTTTGAACATTCCTTGTCCTTGGATTTTTATCTCTTGCACCACCATCAGTAGTGTCATCTTTCCGAGTCAGAGTTTGAGAGCTCTTGCATTTGTCTTGAGATACTCTCTCCCCCTTTTTGACATCATCAGACAGCAAAACTGATGTGAGCAATTCAATGGAATTTGCAATTTCATCCAACTTAGTTGACATTTTGACTTGATTTTCTTCAACCTTGGACAACCTGGAATCAAAAATCTTCTGATCTTTACACAAAGAAATATACAAAGATTTATCCTTCTGTTGTGTAAGTTCCCTTGCAGCTATATCATTCCTTAGACCTTCAATAACCTTGTCAGAAGCATCAAAACGATTGTTTAATGATTTGACTTGAATAATTGTGGCTTTGAGATGAGTGAGAAGCTCAGGATTCTTAATTTCTGTAGATGACTTAGTCACAAAGTCTGCAGCTCTCTCATCAGAAAAGATAGTATCCTTGTTCGACCAATTTGAAAAGTACATCTCTTGAAAATGAGCATCTGTAGCTCTTTGAGCAGCAACTCGTGCAGAATGATCAACAGAGTTTGCAAAAGAATCAGCATTAGAAGAATCAGGAACATCTTCTTCAGCATCATCTTGAGCTCCCTCACTATTATCAGAGTTTGCAGTATTCTTTGCAACATTCTCATCATTTTCAGCTACAGCCTCTTGTACTGGAATCTCTGCAATAATCTCTGGAATATTTTCTGTAGCATGAGCAGCAACATTCTCAGTAGCATTAGCAGCTAAAGTCTGATCGACTTCCTCACCCTTTTCAATTACCTGGTGAGTAACAGAGAGAATCTCTGTGTGGGTAGCCATAGATTCTTCAAGAATAACCGTGGCTTGATCAGCTTCCACACCCTCTGTTTCATCAAAATCTTCAAGATGGTCAGAGTTTACAGAGTTGTGTGCTTCAATTTCCATATCAAATCCTTGTGGCTCAAAAATCTCAGCCTCAATATTTTCTGTAGCCTCCTGAACAATAATTTCAGGAGCTTCATCTGCAATCTCAACATGTGCTCTATCCTCTGTGGGCATAGTAGCTTCATTTGCAGCTTCCTCAACTACATCATTAGCCTTTGATGTAGGAGCTTCTACTTCAGCATTTACCATTTCAGGCATAGATGCTGCTTCAGCAACATTTTCCTCAAAAACTCTGTCCAAATTGACAGCTTCAGCATTTACATTTGATGCACCAAAGAGATGTGCAGCCACCAATCTTCTTTTTCTCTGATGAAGAGTTTCATCATCAGTTTCACTCTCCTCATCAGCATGATCAGATTTTGCCCTGTTGGCCCTCCTTTTCTTTAACCTTTTCTTCTGAGGCATATCATCAATATTTGATACCCCAGCTTCAGTAGCTTGCTTAGCAATCCTTGCAGGTTTAGTACCAACATGCTTAGTCCGACCACCCCTTGCAGGTTTAACAGAAGTTGACGGAGGCAGTTCTTGTTGTAGAGGCTCAGGTTGAGAAGAAGCTTGTGTTGGTGGATTGACTTGAGCATTTAAAAACTGTTGCACAGATGGAGGTAGCAACAAGTCTCCAACAACCCCTTTCTTAACATCTTTATTAACAAGATCAGAAAATATTCTCTTATGTAATTTAAAACAAGAAACATCTTCTTCACTTACTTCTACTCCTTCAACACAGTAAGAGAACAAAGTCTGACAGAATCTAGAGAAATAGACTACTCCTCTATTCTCTCTCATTTTCTCGCCTAAATTATTCAAAACAAGTCGTGCAAAATCAAAATGATTATCAAATAAAAGAGAATACCCGATTTGCAGACTGTCTGTGGGAATAGCATCCCAGTTTGTGCATTTCTTGCTGAATGTCCTCGTGATGCAATCAAAGAAAAAACTCCACTCCTTCCTTAAGAATGGTCGTTTGAGCTGTCCAATCTTCGACAAAGGTCCAGAATACCCAATCTCTCGCATCATTCTTATCAAATCCTCATCACCCATTCCAATTGTATACGAAGAAAATTCAGGAAACCCCATTGCAGCGCGAATGGTTCCAGCAGTTATTACATACTCTGCATCTTCATATTCAAAAATAATCGAAGGGTTGCCTGTCTCACCACCATCATCATACAATCCTGTTTCCCAGAACGCCTTTATCTGTGAACCAGAAAGTTTTGCAGGCTCCACCAAAGCACGCCCAATTGCTGACTGAGCAAGAAAGTCTTGTATGATATGAAACGCCTCTGGTGCATTGACAGTGTTTAATGGGGCTGCATAATTATTAGGAACGAACTCTAACCCAGAAGCAGTGAAAGCAGTTGAAGCCATTAGTAATATCAAGAAATAAACAGAAAATAGCTTCAAAAATACGAGAGAGGTTAAGAAAGAAAGTGTTTGTGAATATGTGTGAGTGAAACTAGAATACAATTGGAGTAAGTCGTGAAAAACTGTAACGGTTGTGTGTATAATGTTATAAATATAAAATTAAAAACTAAAAACTGAACAGTTTTTAATCATTAAAACACAACTGTCTTACCCCGTATACTGTGTAAATGAGACACTTGTCACACATGCAATGACTGACAGCAGTAATTGGCAGTTTCCAATGCGCATGCGCAGTAAAAACAACAATAATTACAGCCGAATACACTTTCCTATGTATGCAATCTCTCTCCTCTCTTTAACACTTTTCTAAACCAATGCCCAAACATACTCTTTTGAAATACCAAAACAAATGTTTTTCCTCAAAATTATAAAATGTCTGAAACAAAGAAATCATTTTAACCATCAGAGATTAAAACAAAGTTACCTCGGCATATTTCACACAATACATCAGTGTTTATCATTTGTCCGTCTTTGTTAATAAACTCTTTTCGCAAACTGTACAGGTGTGAATAATTGTGTGTGCTATAGCAGAGTTTACCGAAATCAATATTTAGATCATCTCAAAGTGCATAAAATCCAAAAAAAACTTAAGTAGTAAAAACTGATTGCCTAAACTCTCATGGAAAACATAAAATCTGACTTTTATATCTAAACTCTGTATACTGATATCCTTTCATTTGGATATATCTTTTATTCTTCACCCCCTTTATTTATATATATATATATATATATATATATATATATATATATATATATATATATATATTTTTTTTCTATTTTTCCAGTAATCAGTGGTTGGCACTAGTCACCAAAAATCAAAGATTTTAGCCCTTATTTCATACAATAAGTTCCTGGATCTTCCTAGGCACAACATGATCTCAAAGGAATTTGTGCTCTGTTTGGCATCTTTTGATTTGAGGGTGAATGATTTGCAATTAATAATCAGAGTTTAGACTTTCCATCAGTTAATACAATTAATTTATGAGAGAAAATGCAAACAGCTAATACAGACTCAGTGTATAGGATCAATAAACTAAGAGATGCTATAAATACAGAGACAGTATCATGATGTGTTAACTTACTGCACATATTTGAGATCAGAATCTATACAACTCTTAAGGATTCATAATTACTTACTGAGAATTATGCTTCATACAAATTTCTTCATTGGTCCTTGTGTTTCAGACAAAAAATCATAATCAGAGTTTAACATCAGACTTTAACCGACAGAGTATGACTAACAGAGTTTAGCATCAGAGTTTACTTTCAGAGTTTATGGCACTGGTACTCATAACAGTTAATACATGCAAGGAATCATGAGCATAAAAATCAAACATGTATAGTTTTTGAGTCTGACCCGTATCTCTAGTCAGAACCAGAGATCATTCCAAGTTCATTTACCAATCTTGTAAAAGTAGCTTCACTCAAAGGTTTGGTGAAGATATCTGCAAGTTGTTGGTCTGTAGACACAAAATGAAGCTCAATGTTTCCTTCTTCCACATGTTCTCTGATAAAATGATACCGTATGCTGATGTGCTTGGTCATGGAGTGCTGTACTGGATTTCCTGTCATTGCAATAGCACTTTGGTTATCACAGAAAATAGGTATTTTAGAGTACCTCAAACCATAATCCAGCAACTGATTCTTCATCCACAGAATCTGTGCACAACAGCTACCAGCAGCTATATACTCTGCTTCTGCTGTGGATGTGGAAATTGATTTCTGTTTCTTGCTGTACCAAGAAACCAATATGTCACCTAAGAATTGACAGCTTCCACTTGTACTTTTTCTGTCTATCTTACAGCCTGCAAAATCTGCATCAGAGTAACCAATTAACTTAAACTCTGATTCTCTAGGATACCACAAACCCAAGGTTATGGTTCCTTTGAGATATTTGAAAATCCTTTTTACAGCTGTGAGATGAGGCTCTCTGGGATCTGCTTGAAATCTTGCACAAAGACATGTTGCATACATGATATCAGGTCTACTTGCAGTAAGATACAGTAAAGACCCTATCATTCCTCTGTAGTTTGTCATATTTACTGAGGCTCCTGTGTCTTTGTCTAGTTTTGTTGCTGTAGCCATGGGAGTTGTAGCAGATGAGCTATCAAGCATACCAAATTTCTTGAGAAGATTTCTGGTATATTTTGCTTGATTGATAAAAATACCATCATCTGTTTGCTTGACCTGTAAGCCTAGAAAGTAACTAAGTTCTCCCATCATGCTCATTTGGTACCTGGATTGCATAAGCTTTGCAAACTTCTTACAAAGTTTGTCATTAGTAGATCCAAAGATAATATCATCTACATAAATTTGAACTAAAAGCAAATCATCACCAGAATTGAAATAAAACAAGGTTTTATCAATTGTACCTCTTGTGAACCCACTTTCTAAAAGAAATTGAGCAAGAGTTTCATACCATGCTCTTGGTGCTTGCTTTAGTCCATATAATGCCTTGTCAAGCCTGTAGACATAATCTGGATGTTTAGGATCTACAAATCCTGGTGGTTGTTCAACAAATACTTCTTCTTCAAGCTTCCCATTTAGAAAAGCACTTTTTACATCCATCTGAAAGACTTTAAACTTCTTGTGTGCAGCATAGGCCAGAAAAATTCTTATGGCCTCCAATCTTGCAACTGGAGCAAAGGTTTCATCATAATCAATTCCTTCCTGTTGTGAATAACCTTTAGCCACAAGTCTAGCCTTGTTTCTTGTAATCACACCTTCACTGTCAGTCTTGTTTCTGAAAACCCACTTTGTACCTACTATTGATCTATTCTTTGGTCTGGGTACAAGTGTCCAGACTTCATTTCTTTCAAATTCATTTAACTCTTCTTGCATTGCTGTAATCCAATTAGCATCTTGAAGAGCTTCTTCCACTTTCTTTGGTTCTGTTTGAGACAAGAAAGCATGATACAGACACTCATTATTTGTTGCACTTCTAGTTCTCACACTAGCATCAGGATCTCCAATTATGAGATCAGGTGTGTGTGCCTGTGTCCACTTTCTTGCTGTTGGTAAGTGGTTTCTTGCATCATTATTGGATCCTCCTCCTTGATCCATGCTCTCCTGATTCATATGTTGACTTTCTGCAGCATCTGAGGCTCCCCCTGAATTGGATGGCTCAGAGTTTAAACTGTCAGAGTTTGAATCAGTTTCCTCAACTGACTCATTTTCTGTGTCTTGTTGAGCTTCTTCACGCTCCCCCTCAACTGGTTCTCTATTTTGTTCAATTTGAGAATTTCCATTTTCTCCAGTATTTACCAGTAGAGGTTCAGAGTATGCTTCGTCAGAGTTTGTCAGAACCGCTTCATCAGAGTTTGTCGGTACTGCTTCATTAGAGTTTACATCATCAGAGAATAAACCTTCATTTTCAAAACGCAGTTGATCATATCCATCTAAGTCATCAAGTCCAGTTATTTTCTTGTCATCAAATGACACATGTATGGATTCCATGATCACTTTAGTTCTCAGATTGTAGACTCTGAATGCTTTTGTTGACAATGGATAACCAACAAAGATTCCTTCATCAGCTTTTAACTCGAACTTGGTCAACTGTTCAGGATGAGTCTTCAACACAAAGCATTTGCATCCAAATATATGAAAATATTTCAAATTTGGCTTCTTATTTTTCACCATCTCATATGGTGTTTTCCCATGCTTGTTGATCAGTGTAGCATTTTGAGTAAAACAAGCAGTTTGAACAGCTTCTGCCCAGAAATAAGTTGGCAACTTTGCTTCATCAAGCATTGTTCTGGCTGCTTCAATTAAAGTTCTGTTCTTTCTTTCAACTACACCATTTTGCTGTGGAGTTCCAGGTGCAGAAAATTCCTGTTTCACTCCTCTTTCCTTGCAGAAAGCTTCCATGATTGAGTTTCTGAATTCAGTTCCATTATCACTCCTTATAATTTTGACTTTGGCTGTGATCCTTTGTCCAGTAGATTTACATGATCCATCAGAGTTTGAGCAGTTTCATCCTTCTTTGATAAGAAATACACCCATGTATATCTAGTATACTCATCAACTATTACTAGAGCATATCTCTTTCTGCCCATGGACATCACATTCACTGGTCCAAAGAGATCAACATGTAGAAGATGATAAGGTTCCACTACTGAAGATTCAGATTTGCTCTTGAAAGATGACTTCCTTTGCTTGGCCTTTTGACAAGAGTCACACAGACCATCTAAGCTTAGTATTGACTTTGGAAGTCCCCTTACAAGATCTTTTCGTATAAGCTCATTTATGTTGTTCAAATTGAGATGAGAGAGCTTCTTATGCCAATTCCAACTCTCTTCATTTGACATTCTTGCAGACAGACACACTGTTTTTCCAGCAGAGTTTGTTACCAAACTTGCTTCATAAATATTGTTGTGCCTGTGTCCAACTAGAACAACTTTTCCAGTAGATTTACTGATAACTTCACAGTATTCAGTATGAAAATCTACATGGTTTCCTCTATCACAGATTTGACTCACAGATAGCAGATTATGCTTAAGTCCTGAGACTAGAGCTACATTTGTGATGATGACAGTTCCAAGATTAATATTGCCATATCCCAGAGTGTGTCCTATGTTGCCATCTCCATAGGAAACCTTTGGGCCAGCCTTCTCCTCAAAGTCTGATAGCAGGGCTTTATTTCCAGTCATATGTCCTGAGCATCCACTGTCCAAGATAAGTGTGCTCTCTTTTATACCCTGCAATCACAAACAAACACTAAGTGTTAGTTTTAAGGACCCAGACTTGCTTGGATCCTTTGGCTTTCTTAACAGTGTTAGCTTTTGCGCGGAATCACTATCAACAGAGTTTAAACTAACATTGTCAGACTTTACACTTGCAGAGTTTGCCCTAACCCACTTCAAGTTGGGCTTTGGCTCATAATAGTTATGATAAATAGCATGATAACTCTTACAAGTATAAATAGAATGCCAAGTGCTCCCACAGTGTGTGCATAAAGTCTGTGGTTTAACCCTTACATAATCATTCTTTACTCCTGAAGTAGAAGGTAAAGAATTTATATCTTTGTTCTTATTGCAAAATCTAGCAAGATGGTTAGAACTACCAAAATTATAACATGTTTTCCTTGAAGCACCAGCAGTAGGCAAATGATTATTTCTATTATTTATGCCTATATTTCCATTTCTATTCTTCTTGGATCCTTTTGGTTTCATGGCAGACTTTACTTCTTTCAGCTTATGATTGAACTGTTTTCCTGTCATCAAACCAACATTAACCTGTTTTTCACAAGTTTTTACTGCCTTTCTAACAGCTTCTATTTCCATAAGATTTTCTGTTATAATATTTTCCTGTCTTTCACAGGTTTCATCTGATTCCATATCAGCTTCTCTTACTACAACAGATTTTAACTTATTGGTTTCTTGAACAAATTTCACAGGTTTAAGTTGTGGTTTAACCTTAACTTTGTCTTTAAACCTAAGTTCATCATTTTCACAATAGCCTAAACTTACAGAATCTGTCTGAAACACTTGATGAGTGTCTCTTCCAGAGTTTGTCCAAGTCTTGATTATTTTTCTTTCTTTTTCTAGATCAGATTCTAGTTGCTTATATCTTTTGAGCAACTCCTGTTCAACATAAACAGCATCATCTCTTTCTTTTTGAATCTGCTTCATCTTTTCAAGTTCTCCTTCAAGAAACTTGTTTCTATCTTTAAGACTAAGATTCTCAGCTTTAATTCTCTCATTCTCTAAAGTCTGATCCCTATAACTAACATGTACGCTTTTCAGATATACTCTTAATTCAGATATATTATCAGTATCATAAGCATAAGAAGTTAGGGGTACCTTATTTTCAGATGATTCAGTCTCATCTTTGACAGTTGCCATGAGAGCATAATTTACTCCATCATCAGAGACTGAAGTATCTGCCCAGTCTTTGCCTTTAGAGATGAGTGTTTTCTCAGATTTGCCTTTCTTGCACTCTGGGGCATAGTGACCCGTCTCCTTACACTTGTAGCACTGGATTTCAGATTTATCCTTCTTGCCAGACTTGGTCTCCCTTCCATCAGACTTTCTAAAACTTTTCCTTTCAGAGTTTGAATCTTTCCTTGAGAATCTCTTTCCTTTCTTGAAGTTCTTGAATCCCATCTTCTTGAAGGTTTTCACCATCAATGCAGCCATTTGCATCATCTGTTCTTCATCATCCTCAGAGTCAGAAGCTTCATCAGAGTTTGAGTCATCATCAGAGTTTGATGACTCACTTTCAGATTTAATGACTAAAGCCTTTCCCTTGGCTTTCTTCCTTGATGATTCCTTCTTAATGGGCTTCTCCTCAACTTTGAGAGCAACAGATTTTGTCTTCTTGCTTGATCTTCTGTTTCTTTGTTCTATTTCCAATTCATGAGTTTTCAGTAACCCATAAATCTCATCAAGTTCAGTTTCAGCAAGTTCGTAATTATCTCTTATAGTTGTTGTCTTCAAATCCCATCTTTCAGGTAAAGATAAGAGAAATTTGAGATTTGATTCTTCAAGATCATATTCTTTATCAACTAGAGATAAATCATTTAGCAGTTTACAGAATCTGTCATATGTCTCAGTCAAGGTTTCATTGGCTCTTGAATCAAAGTGCTCATACTCCTGAGTGAGTATTGTTTTCCTGTTCTTCTTTATAGCAGTGGTTCCTTGACACCTGACTTCCAAAGCATCCCAGATTTCTTTTGCAGTTTTGCAACCAATTACTCTGTTAGACATAACATTATCTAAAGCACTGTGGAGAAGATGTCTAACCTTTGCATCTTTTGCAATTGATGAGATGTCCTCAGGAGTCATGTCTTTCTTTTCCTTTGGAACAGTCTTTTGTTCTTGACCATCAACAACAGGAGACAATTTAGTCGGCATATGAGGACCATCATTGATTCTGTCAAGATATTCTGGATCTGTAGCCTCCAGAAACATGGTCATCTTCACCTTCCAAATTGGATACTCCACTGGCCTGAGAATTGGAACCCTGATTGTTTCATACCGACTCACAGAATTAGGTTTAACCTGTTCAACCTTGGGAGTAGTTTGATTTTCTTCAGACATGATTATTACTGTGTTTGAATCGTAAAACTGTATATATTAAACAGCCTTAGCTCTGATACCAATTGTTAGGCCGAATACACAATATATAATCAAGTATGTATGAGAATAACAATCAAGAACACAAGTTTGTAAATCAACAAACTGAATTATATTAAATAATTCTCTCTTAGTGATGTTAATGAATCACAAAGAGCTACTAGGTTACAAGAATAATATATTCAATGTTCGCATCCCTTCTAGGGATAACCTATCTGTGTTTATATAGTACACAGTTACACAATCCTTATCTAATTGATACTCCTATAAATTAGCTATACAATTATGATCAATTAAGGATTGCTTCAGTCTTCTATTCCGTTTCCTTAGCTGTATCAATATATTCTGCTTCTTTTCATCTTCAGAATATATTGCTTCTAGAATCTTTATCTTTGCACCGACAGCTAAGTCAACTATCACCACGTCAGACTTTATCAAACTCTGACTGGCTTCAATGTAAACTCTTCACCCAGTCAGACTTCATCAAACTCTGACTGGCTTCTAGATAAACTCTGATATGTACCTGGTACTTAAACACTGATGAACAAACGTCAGCAATTATATCTAACAGTACAACCTATATAATGTATCTGTGTGTGCGCGCATAAATTTGAAATGTGCAACTGCCAAATCAAATTAGAGGAACCAAGAAGTATAAAAGAAAACTAATTTGAAATGTACATTTACTTATTGCAATTAAAAAAACTAATACCATTTAAATAAATAAAAGAATCATACCTCTACAATGACCTTATTAGCATCCTTCAAAATCTGAGGAAGCAAACCACCAGCTGTCCGTATATAATGCGTATGCAACGATTGCTGATTCGGGTCCGGAAATGCAGCAGTGGCCAAGTTACGAAGCTCCTGATCCAAAATGGACTGCTTCACCTCACCCACAGGCAACGAACGGATCATATGCCTCACCTCATCCAGAATGGTCGACATCATCTGATAAAACTTGTCAGGAAGAGCAACAGAAGCAGAATCATGAGAGTTGTCTATTTTTGGTTGGCTAGTCCACCGTGTTGCTTCCTGCGCTCCGATAAGCTCTCCCACCATGTCTTGAGGATGAAGGATGATCCACCCCTTCTTCGGGGGTCTATCCTGCGTTGTCGAAATGATGTCCTTAATTCGATAAATATCCATTTTGGTACGAGGGGAAGGTGGCTGATCAGTTTGCAACAACTCAACTATAGAATCATCTTGAGAAGACCTCGCATTTTTCATTTTTTCCTGCAACAAATTGGAAAATTAAAATTACATCTGTACAGTAGTTTTGTCTTACTTTTTTGAACAAATATAAAACACACCTGTAAATCTTTCACAGCGGGATCATTAGGGTCATACAACATAGTCAAGAATTCTTCATCGGTGATAGAGATATCTCCTTTTCCCTCTCTTTCTTCATCTATTTCCTATAAGATATAAAAAAAACACCAAATCTCAACTAAATACACATACAAATATGCAATAAGATTAATTGAATACATGATATCACTTATCTAATATTATCATATAATTGACTAAACGAAATGTTAAGAAATATGAGGAAGATTTAATTATATTATCATATCCTAGGTGGGATCAAGAAACTGAATAATGTAAACAAACACACACAACTAAGTACAAGGTTTATTTATTTGCACTGTAAGTACAATGTATAGGGGTAAGGATCGGACAATGGCGGAACCAAGAAGGTTAACCTAGACTCCAATGACCCATCCTAGCTGAACCTTAAAAAATCTAGAAAACAAAACAAGAAAAAAGATGCCACGACTGGCCTTAAAATTAATTTGTATCCATTCATTAATTTTACCCCTTCTATATATATACATGAGATTCTGGTTATCAAGTGAAGCAATAAAGTAACCAAGTTGACTTGATGAGTCAACAGTGTCAATGTAAACGTTGCTCTGGATTAGCAAATATTGGGCCGCAAGTAGCAGTAGTGCAGTACTAGAGTTGATCAAGCAGTTGGATGTATTTTCTGAAAGGTAATTGCTAAAATTAAAAGCCTCTCTATGTTCCTTATCTGCCCTAAAGAGTGGTTGAATAAATTTATATACCAGCAATCTGTGTTGCTGCTTGTGTATGATTCTTGAACACAACTTTTCGGCAAGTTAAAGAGCTGGAGGACATTAGCTGAATACAGAGGTCAGCGCACGCATGTGTTGTAATAATCAACACGAACGCTAAGACACAAGGTACTAAGGGTTAGAGGAATGCTTGGATTATGTATCATTCGAACTCTTATATTGTATCTGTTGTGGCCTATGAAAATAGAAGGGAGGGAAATGAAATTTGAACTACAAAATGGGTAAACTTCCAAAAAATTCAGTACTTCCTCCATTTCATTTCTAACAAACTAAATTGAACTTCAAACCCATTTAATACATAATCACTTGTTAATACATAATCACTTGTTAATACATAATCTTAATAAAAACTAAGATTAGTATAGAGAATCTATGTGGTATGGCCCATGTGCGGGAGGTAAATTCCAACTTGAATCGAGCCTTTCGGCCAAGTTTCGACCTCATTGCAAACTGCGGTGTTCCCCAATGATCGCATATAGCATTCCATGTGCGTTGAGAGAAGTAATGAGGGTTCAGAAGCTTAATATTGATATCGCGATATCCACAATCTAGCAGGTTATTCACTTTATCCTCTAATCGTTCTTTCTCCTTATTAAGATAAGACCTAAAGTTTCTCTTCAAATGGGCTCTCACAACTCTATCTCCATTTTCTGGTAGATAATTCTTGGGATATTCATAATAATCCTGCAAAATAGATTACATATAGTATAAAGATTAAATAGTAAACAAGCAACATATGAAGTTGAAAAAAATACACAAGTATTTATTTACTTTAAAACTGTTAATGCAAGTGTTGTAAAATTCTTCACGCTTAGCTCCCTTTGTTTTCAGTGTATTTTCATCCCATTTCATCCAAACAATGTGGGCTAGAGTTTTCTTGGGTTTAGCAGGCCTGAAACTATATCAACATAATTAAAAAAAGACAAAATTATAAACTGAAACAGACAAACGACAATTAAAATATAGGTTAGAACAGATGTACTTGTACATACACATAACATAATGAGTAAAAGTCATTAAGTCAATCAAGCCTAGAGACTGGTAAAACTCAAGTATATATTTCATTTACCAGACATAAAACAGAACAAGCTATCAAAATTATTGGGATAAACTCATGTATTTCAAGCATACACATAACATAACTTATATTCTAGTACTGCATACATTATATGCAATTTTAATAGTAACTTGAATCGCACATTTACACAATTTAACTTATTGTGTAGTCAAAACCATAACATATAAAACATATTGATATTTAGAAAATCATGTATAACACAAAAAGCATATTGATATTTCAGTGATTGTAGTCTATTATGGCCTTATTTTAAGAATAACACCACAAGTGATATAATTCTTACTAAAGTATTGTAAAGTGCGGAGAGTGCAATACCAATTACAAAATACCAATTATAAATTCACTATTCTTTTGACTGGTAGTATATAAATTCACATGATTCAATGCATTTACCACAGGATTTTGTTATGATGCAATTACAAAATGTGATAAAGGCAGCTAGAATTTGCATTTCTCTAACCTCATTCCGTGGACTAAATAGGCAGTCACGTACACACTTAGAAGTATCGAGGAGGACTAGGGTAGGGTAAGATGAATGTAGAACTCAACGGAATTGTAATATATTGTTTATGTAAATAGTGAAGATCACCTGTTTCACCCATGCTACATGTTAAGTTACTAGTTCTCCTAAAACTTTAAGATAGTAGGAGAAGGCAGTATATTAAAATTACATGTGAAATAAGCACCAAGGGAACTCTACTACTCTACTTATTTTAAGTTCTAGGTAGAAAAAATTTGGCCACAATACTAGACAAATACCATTTGAAAAACAAAAGCTATGCAGCAAGAGTATGAAATGGAAGGGGTTCATTGATTAGTCAATTCTGAGTTCTGAAACACAAAAGATTCCGAATTCACATCTGAATTCTAAACAGCACAGGAGAAGCAATTATTGACTGAAAAAATTGGAATTCATCGGGCTACTATTTTTTACTGTAAAACAATTTGTTTTTTTACCAAGCGACTGTGTGGTTTATTTTGCTCTATTTTACCCTCTTGTTGTATCCTAATTATGTTCCATTTATTCTTCGTTTTACATTTAATAACTTTAAATTTTAGATTAAATTCAGATTTTATTTTTAAAGTTTTATTTAGTCAATCACTGGCTCTAAATATGCTAATTGAACTAGAATGCTAGTTAAGAAGGGAAATAAAATCAAGGAACAGAGCTGAAGAGAAGCTGAAATCGCTAATAAAGAAACTGGAGCCTATTTATACATTATCTTCTACTTCAGATGGATCAGTGCTTTCAAATTTTAGTTCGAATTTTTTGGACAAGAGTAGTGAGTCCAGTTCAATATCATCATCCGGTGCCTCCTACTTATATACTAAATGCATAGAAGATAATGACGACTCAAATCCAAATACCCAAACCACACACTCTGCAAAACTAAGAACTGAGGAGCTAATGAGAGAAAAAGACTCTCCTTTGGAAAAACTCTAGCAAAAAATTAGGCACTCTTATTTCAAGACAGGTAATCAAAAACAAAAACATATACACTAAAACAAGTGTAAATTTATCTTGATTATTTAACATACCCTTTTCAGTTCTATATAAAACGTATTGTTGGCTTGGCATCCGGAGGTGGTTTCTTCGGGTAGTCCCCTTCAGAACAGCTGCATCGTTTTCTCTCAAATATAATTTGTCGGATACTTTCTCCCACCTCCCAAGACCCTTTCACATAGCTTTCTTCATCACTACCCTTGTGCGCTTTACCACCCCCTCCACTAGTCTTCTTGCTTCTTCCCTGATCCTTACCTTTGCTTTTCTTGCTCTTTGGACCAGCCCATGGTACCTACATAATATTTATTGTTATTTTTCAGATTTTTTGTGTCCAAGTAAAAAGAAAGAATATGTTTTTTGTGTAAATACATAACATTGGCCTACGTGTGTGCGAGTATTATTAGCCCATGCATTTCACTGAGCAAACAGGAAAGATGTGCAAGTGATACACACTTGATTTGGCTACATTATACAACAGTACAACTTGTGGAACTAAATTGTGCTTGAACAGAAAACATATCTAATAAACATTAAATTATAATACATTGTAACAGATAGTTATTAAATTATAAAGCATTGGCTAAAGTATCCAAATTTAAGTCAGATCCTCTGACATGTTACAGTGACTGGAATTTTAGTTACTACTCAATAGCCGAAACAAATAATGTGGGATGATGTGGGTATTTTCAAGGTGTCCCAACCAACCATTGGAGAGAATGTTTTAGGGAAGGCTGCCAAAAATTGTATATGGGGAACAAGAAATGTGCTCTAAAAACATAAATGGTCAATATATTTTACAACTACTTGTACAAATATTCTCAACTTAGGAACAACCTATCCCGAACCACTCCAGAATATGTCCATGTGTATAGACAATATAGTGGCTCCAGCGGCGAAAAAAATAAATTAATTCCAAGTGATATAATAAATAGATACCGCTCAAGCTTTGTTTCTAACTTTCAATTTCAAATTGTGCAAGTATCTTTCAACAAAATACATCCAACGGCAATTAGTCGGGCCTCCCAACTTACACTCGGTAGCTAAATGTATAGGCAAATGCTCCATTGAATTAAACCACCCAGGAATGAAGACAGTTTCAAGCTTGGACATTATCTTCACTATATCTTTCTCTATTTTTTGCAAATCTGTGTATTTCAAATTCGACAAGCATAAATCTTGAAAGAAGTTGCATAACTCAATAATAGGATCAGTTACATGCTTCGGAAGTAAGTCACGACAAACAATAGGCAACAACTTTTGCATGAAAACGTGACAGTCATATGATTTCATCCTGCGAATGCAATTTTTTGACCAATTCACACACCTAGATATATTTGAGGCATACCCATCTGGAAGTTTCGATACGACAATCCAGTTGAACAACTTATGAATTTGCTCCCGCGAAAGCACGTATGGTGCACGTGGTTTCGTGCCATCAACTCGAATCCACAATTCACGGTGTACACGTAATTCTTCACAATCCTTTCTCGCTTTTGTCACTACACCATGTTTGACGTATTGCAAGCCCAAAATAGGTTTGTGTTGCATGAAGTGTTGCTAAAAATAACAAACTTGCTAGTTTATTGTAATACTTTTGAAAAGTGTTGTATAAAATGGAAAAGTGTTGCAAGCATAAGGATTATTTTGACAATTCTTGAACTATTGCAATACTTTGGAAAAGTGTTACAATACCCGTTACTTTCTGTTAATTGGGGGGCGGGATTTTAATTTTTTCAGGGGCGGGCAAATTTTAGTACCAAATATTTGGGTACCAAAATTTTAATTAAAAAAAACTAATTTCTATTACACAAAATCACTATCTCTCTCTCTCAGATCTCTGTCTCAACCTCACCTCTCTCTCGACCCTCTCTCTCGCTCATCTCTCTCGACCCTCTCTCTCGCTCATCTCTCCCACTCGTCTCTCACAACTCTCTCAAATCCAAAAACCCAACACCCAAAACCCAAAAACCAATAAACCCCAAACTGATTAGAGGAAAGTTGGACTCAATTAAAGCTTCAATTAGAGGTAAAGTACCCAAATTTTCTTAATTTTAGTGTTGGTGTAAATGACTGCATATGTGATTTTTTTTTGAATATATGCTTGTATTAAGTGTTCGGTTATATGTTTACCCAACTTTCTTGCTCGATTTTATTGGATTATATTCATGTTTTGTGTTAGTTAGTACTACTTTTGTGTTAAATTTTATTGTATTTCTTAATTTTATGTTAGTAGGATTAATTTATTATATTTTAATGATGAGTACAATCTATATTTCTCTTATTTAGGTTTTACGACTAATTTTCTGTCTCTGATTTCATTTCAGATCTATTATTGGCTTCTTCGGTGCCTGAAAGAAGAACTTCGTATTATTATGGATTGTATCCTTGTAATCTTTGTTCCAGTTGTCCTTGACTTTTTTCATTGCAGTACTTGGTCATGGTTTATCTCGTTTTGGTTGCCATTCTTGTTTTCACAGTGTTAGCGTATGTGTTGCTACTTGCTCCTTTAGTCTTTTTCAGTAGTGTTTAAATTTATTATGCAGTAATTGTTTTCTATTTTCACTAAAAGTAATTTTTGTCTATATTGAGTTCAACTAAAAAAAAATTGTGGTACATTAAAATTTCAAAAAATGCATTGCAATCTTGACTAAAAAAAGTGTTGCAAACATGTGTTGCCAATAAGATGTAAAATATTACAATAGAGATAAAAAAAATATTGCAGATAAATGTTGCTAAAAAAAGCAAAAACATTGCAACAACCATCAAAATGTTGTATCATAATGTTGCAAAGAAATCAATTTTGTAACATTCTAAGCCAATAAATGTTGCAAAAATGTGTTGCATAATTCTATTGTAACACATTAAATGTGTTACTAAAATAGACAAAGTGTTGCAATAAAAGGCTATTGTAATACTTGAAAAATGTTGCAATAAGTACATCAAAGCGTTACTATATGGGCTCGTAGGCAACGATCGCAAATGTAACACCGAGTTTTGGCTAAAGCGTTACATAAAACTCTATTATAACACATATGGGGTCTAATGATACATTTTTTTAGGCTTGCGATAGGTCAAATATGGTGTAGTGTGTGTTATCTTTGGACTTCTTTCCATCATCAAGAATTGTAAAAAAAATGTTATCAAAAACATTTTTCTCAGTGTGCATAATGTAAATGCAATTACGAAGGCTAAGTGTCTCCCAATATGAAAGCTCAAAAAATGGAGAAATGTGAGTCCAATTATGTGTCACGCCATAATCTTTCGGTTTTCTCTTCGATGACATAATATTTGCAAAGCATCCTGAATGTCGAGCACACACTGATCGAGTTTCAATACTTCCAAACCTTGTACTCTTTCTCAGGGGATCATTTGGTTCCAAAAAATATCGAGCAGTGCCATAAAAACTAGATTTACCACCATTTTTGAGTTGTTTAGCTTTTACCTCTCCCATGCAAACATGACATGCCAACTTACCCTTGGTGGACCACCCACTAAGCATGGCAAGTCCAGGAAAGTCGCTAATTGTCCATAAAAGTATCGCCTTCATCATAAAATTTGTATGTGAGAACATGTCATATGTTTCCACCCCAGTATGCCACAACTCTTTCAATTCATCAATTAGTGGCCTAAGATAAACATGCAAGTCTTTTGTCGGATCCGTTGGCCCGGGAATAAGAAGAGGCATGAACATGTATGGAGCCTTAGTACACATAGATGGGGGTAAGGTTGTACACAACAACCACCATAGGCCAAACAGTGTACTCCTCTGCGTGTGAATCGCGAAAGGGGTCAAATCCATCCGTAGAGAGTCCAAGTCTAACATTCCGAATCTTCTTTGAAAATCTTGGAAATCTACGATCAAATTGTTTCCATTCATCTCCATCTGTTGGGTGACTAAATTGACCTTCAACTACAACTCTCTCATGGTGCCATCTCATACATTTTCCAGTTTTCTCGGCCATGAATAAACGTTGCAATCTCATGGTAACAGGAAAGTAACGCAAGATCTTTCGCGGAATCTTCTGTTTTTTAGGATCTTTTTGCACTTTGTATCTATCTTCTGTGCATATATCACAATGTGTCTTTTTGCTATTTTCCTTGTAATATAACATGCAATCATTCACACAAGCATCAATCTTTTGGTACTCCATATTCAACCCTTTAATCATCTTTCGCATGGTGTAGTACTTCTCAGGTAATTTATGATCATCGAGCAATACTAATCCAATAAGGTGAAGCAAATCATCAAATGCATTGTTACTACAATTATGCTTATTTTTCCAATTAAGCAACTCTATTACGAACTCCAATGTTGTAAAGTTGTCATTGTTTGGATAAATTGGCTCAGAAGCAGTGTTCACCATCTTGTAAAATTATTTTGCTGTTGCATTCGGTTCTTCCTCGAAATCCTCACAATCCTCGAAATCATCATCATATGCATCATACATATCAGCATCTCTATAGTTAGTATTAACAGAACTTGTTCCAACTTCGTCTCGCGGTATATCTTTCTCTCCGTGACTATAACACCCCAGTCCCATATCGAGGAGATTTGGGATTTTAGTTCAGTTTATAAGGAACAGTGTTACTAAACAAATCATGATCTTTTGGGGGCCTGTAGTGGGCTAGTCGTTACCCAAGTTGGCTGCATTTGGACCAGTAGGCTTCGGCTTTCAAAGTGGGCAGTAGGGTTGCCAAAAAAATAGGGCTAAATTCGACGCTAAATGGTCGAATTTATAAATGCAACAAGATTTCGTTGAATATGAGGAACGACAATCTTTTGTCGCATTTAAAATTCAACTAAATTCTGTTGCATTTGTAGCACGGGTAAATTCGACAAAACGGAGTCGAATTAAATTAAGTTCAACCAAAATCCGTCGAATTAATGATTCAACAAAAAAGGTCGAACTTTACTTAATATGACCAAATAAAGTCGAATTTAGTGTTTAATTCGACAGACTACGTTTTAATGTCAAATTTATTGTGAAAAACATAAGAAAATTACTATATTTTTTAAGAAATAAATATTGAAATTAATTAAATTTTTGCATATGCTTTAATATTATTAAAAATTTTACATCCGTACGGTTGGATTACTTAAATTAATTTTTTATAAATTAAAAACTCCAACCCTAAGCCATACCCAAACCCTAACCCCTATATTTTTATCCCACTATATCGTTGATGTAACGACTTATAAAGAATTTTTTTAATTTAGTCAATATTATTTTCTCAAAGAATCAATATATATATAAAGGAGGATACGCGAGAGGTGAGGTGGCGCTTCTAAGATTGTCTCAATCTATTTTTCTAATTTTCTAGAATTTTTGGATTTTAAATACTAATAAATGAAAAATATCCTTCAACTTATTAGAAGTAGAATAGGTGTTCGAATTTATTGAGGAGAGGAGTTCGAATTAATAGGAAAAACATATAAATAAAACTGTGATTTGAAGTAGAATAGGTGTTCAAATTTATAAAGGAGAATAATTTGAATTTATAGGTAAGACATAGAATTAAAAGTTCTATTTAAAGTAGAATATGTGTTCGAATTTATAGAGGATAAGAGTTCAAATATATAATATATAAGAGATACTTGCAATTAAAAGTTCTACTGGATGTAGAATATGTGTTCGAATGTATAGAGGAGAAGAGTTCGAATTTATAGAGACTTTATACGTTAGACATATAATTAAAAGTTCTATCGGAAGTATAATAAGTTTTCGAATTTATAGAGTAGAAGAATTCGAATTTATAAGAAATACATATTAAAAAAAATCTATTAGAAGTAGAATAGGTGTTTGTGAATTGTAAGACATGTATAATTAAAAAAAATTATTGGAAGTAAAATAGGAGTTCGAATTTATATAAGTGTTTTTTCAACGAGAGAGCGGTTCATTAGAAAGCAGTATTTTAATAAGAAAATTAATATATGAGACAAGTATTCAATGTATAAAATTTGCGATTTCGATCTTAACAAGGAAAATATGTTTAACGGGAGAACGACTTATTAGGGAGAAATGATTGATTGTTGTAATTTTATAAATAGGGTTTTTCTAAAAATATTATAATGCCGCCGCGAAGCGCGGCTTTATCAACTAGTTATAATGAATATGATACGTCTTCTCGTTACTCTCATAATTGTTTTGTATTTTTTCAAACTAATTACATATTTATCTATTTTTTTTGAAAGCATTTAATAAATAAAAATTCAACTTTGTCCTATCATATTAATTTTTTTTGTACATACTAAATGTGTACGTATAATGAATGATATCCTTGTATTTATTGATATTTTTATATAATATATATACACATTTAAATATTTAATAATGATTTTTCAAATTTTGCGAACAAAATATTTTGACTGAGTTCTGTCACATTTATAAATTCGACAGAATTCCCTCCAAAACTAGAAGTTAAATTCGACAGAATTCTGTCAACATTGGATTTCTGAAATCAATATGTTGGCGGGATGCTTCCCTCCTTTTTTTGCGGGTTTTCAATTCGACAATACAAAAAATCATTCGAATTTAGCACTAAATGCGACAGAACAATTTCGACAGAATTTTTTTGCGACAGAGAAGTCGAATTTAGCCGCAGTTCGGTAGTTCAACTGAAAGCTGTCAAATTTAGAGTCCGTCAAATTTGAATAGTCGAATTTAACCTTAGTTTCTTGTAGTGCGTGTCGTGACACCATCACAATCTCTATTCTCAATTTTGATAACCTCGGTTCGAGTATCTAATACTCCATCAACTGAAGGCCCGTCAACTTCAGTGCCTTAGTCGGTTAGCTTAATGGTTGGTAAGTCTTTTTTTTTTTTGCTAAAGTTGGTTGGTATGTTTGCCTAGGCCAGTTCTTACTTCTTAGGCCAACTAATGTTGTGATCTGGAACGGTTGGTATTTTGATTCAAATTTGTAATGTTGTGCGCCTGGAAATCTCAATGGCGAGAAAGAAAATCAAGGACGTACTCAGTCATCTGTCAGTAAATTCAGTATCACTCTCAGTCCCTCACCATCATATGCAAATCATGGTTCTAAAAAAGCACATATCATTAGCTAATAATATGACAGTTTACTACTTGCTTAGTGACATGTTCTTCCATTTGTATCATTACAATTAACTAGCTTTATTACCCGTGCGAGGCACGGGTTTATTCTAAAATATTTTATAATTTGTCATTAATTCCGGTATATTTGTTTGTGGTATATTCATATTGATGGTTTGATTACCGAAATATTTGAAAATTTAAGTTAGAAATGGTTATTGTAAAATCAATATATCTATTTTTTATTATATTTTATTTCTTTAATCGAAAGTTCGTGTGATACACGTATATGATTTGGATGTGAATAGTTTGTTGTCGATTTTCGAATAAGTAAGTATTTTGATCTTTCTTTACTGCATAATTTGTTCTTTAAAAAACTTGATATGATTTTGTATACATATTCTTAATTAGTGTTGATGGTTTGGTGATTGAGATATTTGAAAATTTTAAGTTAGCCGTAGTTGTTTGTAAAGTTAATATTCCTCTTTTTTATTGTATTGTATTCGTTGAATTAGAAGTTTGTGTTAGATATGTCTATGATTTGGATGTGAATAAGTTGCTATTGATTTTCGAGTAAATAAGTTTTTGATGTTTTTTTTACTGCATAATTTTTTTTTTAAAAACTCGATATGTTTTTACATACATCAATACTATTATATAATAGACGAAACATTAGAAGTTTGGTTGGTCAGTATGGTACGTTGTGATTTTACTTAATTAACCTTACTTATGGTTGGTCGGTATGGTACGTTGTGATTTTACTTAATTGCCCTCAATTAACTGTACTTCATGTTTTTACTTAATTAACCTTACTTATTTATAGAAATATATTATTAAAAAATAATATTATGTATTTATAACCAATTACCTTTTTTAACTAAATATATCACAGAAAATTACCTTTTTTAACTAAAACATGTTAGTTTTTCTATTTTTTCTTACTAAAACCTCTCCTTTTCCAAAAATATCACGGGGCAAACATTTAGTTATTTATTTTTAAACATATTTTAATATTATAATTATTTTTAAAAGTTTACCTATTTTAAATGTCTACTTATTTTTCTTAACAAATGCAATTACTAAAAATATTAAAATATAAATAATCAAATACCTATTTATAATCAATTACCTTTTCAGTTAAAACACATTATATATTTTTTCTAACAAAATATCACATTTTCTAAATATATCACAGGAAATTGCCTTTTACAATTTAATTTTTCTATTTTTCTCACTAAAATCCATTTTTTTTCAAAAATATCACAGAAAACTCTTTACTTATTTATTTTAAAACATATTTAAATACTTTTAATTATTAAATTTTAAAACCTTATTTTCCAAAAATATCACGGGCATTTACCTTTTTAAACTAAATATATGTTGTATTTTTTATTTTTTCTTAATAAAACCCCCCATTTTCAAAAAATATAACGGACAAACCCATACGTATTTATTTTACAATCTGTTTTAATGTTTTTAATTAATTAAAAGTGTTTACCTATTTTAACATGCCTACTTATTTTTTGCACAATTACAATTAATAAAATTTAAAAAAATAATAATAAAATAACAATTAACAATCCGTGCATCGCACGAGTTTTAATTAAGCTAGTATTCTTAATTGATTAACAATGAATAACTCTCTCGCAAATCACTTCGACCACAATGAAGATAACATGAAACTATGTCACATTACTAACCATTCGATATCATAAATTTATGTTATGTATATTTATTCCAATATCATTAATATTTTAAATTATATTTTATTACTTTTTAAATAATATATTTCATTTAAAATATCATGTATGTAAACAATAAGTATTAATTACAAAACAGTTAATATACTTTAAATAAATTAAGAAAGAGGTAATAATGTCAACCTATGATTTAAAGGGTATAATCATAATTTCACTCTGATTTTTTTTGTCTCACTCAACCAAGTACAGCTGTGGATATACTTTATTTATAAAACTATTACTTATACCTCTCAAGAAGCCGTTAAACTGATTCGTGATAAGTTACTCGTTTCACCTTACAATTGTCACTTGGCACAAATAATTTAACAATTAATAATTTTAACATTTTATCATAGATATTCAAAAAATTTAAACCAATTTTAGTTTAGATTTGATTTAATCATCCAATGATAACTTCAACTTTTTTGTAAAAATTTCCGATACAAACTTTTTTATTAGTATACAAAGAGAAAACTCTTTTGCATTTTTCGGGTTCAATACTTTATATACTAATAGTGTATTTTTCGAAAATGATCAACGTATAAAATTTATTTATTGAAGACGAGATTTATAATATATAGGATCGTAGTAAAACTAAAGTTTTAATCTATATTAGTATCTAAAATTTCCAAACTGCGTATATAATCTATAAGTTGTTAATATCTTATAATGAAGCATTAATAAATGTTAAATGATGAATAAAATCCGTTTTACGCTTATTATATATAAGGATATAATTGGAATGGAGTAAATAGGTTGATAGTTTTAAATTTTAAAATAAAAATTAAAAAAGACTATAATAAGTAATAGTGGCTATAGATGTCAACATTTGTCACATTATCACTTAGGTCATGGTTCAATTCTCATTAAAAACAATTTTTTTATCATCAATATAAAATTAAAAGGGTAATTTAGTAATCTATTATCATCAGTATAATATTGAAAAGGTAATCAGGAATCTAATATATATAATCTGATAGTATATAGAATTTGTAATCTAATAGTATATATAATTTGAGTCTTTATATATTTAATACAAATAAACATGATTTATAATATTAAAATATTAATATAATCCTTTTTTATGGATCAATTCCAATTTTATAATATTTTGTATATCTTGCGCGAGTTTTTCTCTAATCTGGTCAAAAATATGATTTTAAGACATTTGTGAAAATGAATTATCTACCTTATCAAGGAGATTACAAGAAGAGATCAAAATATAATATAACATATTGAGTATTTGCAAATATTAATAAAGAGTTTGATAATATAACCAAAGTTGACATCTAGCATAGTGGTAAGGAATGTAACTTCTAATCAAGAGGTCAAGGGTTCAATTCCCATTAGAAACAATTTTTTTATCATTAATATAATATAAGAGGGGTAATTTAGTAATTTAACATTGAATAAATTGTCTCACTAAACCCCTAGTTGCTCTATTATATATATAATAATAGATGTGCTTGAATTATTGGAAAACAAAACCTAGTCATTTGCTCAAAATTACATACATCCCATAAAGACATTCACATTTCACAGGGACCTTCTAACATCATGGCAACAATCATGCCTCATCAACATCATATCACAGGGACTTTAAATTCTTGCCATTATTCAGATTTTCTTGTCCAGGAACATTAGAAGAGATTAAGTCGTCAACATTATAGCCATTCAGCAAAACGAAAAAAATAAATTGCAAGAGCACAAGAACTTAATAAAGCATTATAATTTGAAGACGAGTGTAGGAATGTGTTGCAGAGGATAGATGTGCAATAACAATTAAATACCATGTAAAATTATACCTAGATACAGAACATTTATAAATGAAGCTACAATTTTAAAATCCTTACCCTGAAAGAGTAAACTTTCATATCTTGAATCAACATCGGTGGTGCTAGTTTATCCGGCGGAGGATTTTCAAGAAATGAGGACTTCATGATTGAGAGAAAAGGGCATATGTCCCCAGTTAAGGATATGAGTGCCTTCAATGCAACCACAACTTGCAACTCAGTGTCATACGTAAACAACCTGCAATGTTTGCCCTTCATAACAAACTTGCCATTCCTGTAGCAATTAAATAGTATAGGCATCTGTAACCCCATTGACTCTATGTTGTAAATCAACGTCCAAACACCAGAACTTTCCTCAAGAGCATACACGTTAATGAAATTATTTGGATCCGTGCCAAGTGAATACACAATTTGAGCAGCTTTATCCTCTAATGCCAGGATAGAGGTGTAGGTTGTTTCAGTTTCCACATAGTCGGGCCCAGAAAACACCCGGATCACCTCACTTTCAACATCAACACACAGCAAAATCTCTTTCATGTCCCCATCCAACCCTATCCAAAATGGATTCCCCTTTACAACCACACAGCTAGAGGGAAACCCCAAATGAAAATCGAAACCATGCTCCAATTCTTTCCAAGAATCATCATTACACGAATACATACGAAACCTATACAACATCTCCGAAAAATCATCCTTAACCCGAATTCTATATACACACACAATCTTATAATGGTAAGAGAGATGATGAATGTAATATCGAACGAAGTGATATATTGAAATCAAGAGATAATGGTGAAGTGAAATTAATATTATTATTAGAGTCAAAGGTTACATTCACTTAAGGAGGTTCACTCCTTTTGCTATTTTTCCAACCCCTTCTAATGTGGGGGTTGGGGGGTATTTATAGGGAGAGTTTACAATTGGGCTTTCTTCTAATTGGGCCTATTACAGAGTGGGCCTAATTACAAAATGCTATTTGAGCCTTATTGGCTAGTGGACTTTGGCCCAACATTTGTCCCCCCCTTTTGTTGGAAGCTATATCTTTAGATTTGCTTAGGCCCTGAATATGAAAAGAAAAAGAGACAAAATAAAATATGTTATGATATTTAATTAAGTAAAATTCGGTAATTACCTCTGGGACGTCGAGAATGGGATTCGGTAAAAAAGAAAAATCGACTAAATGAAATAAAGCATTAAGCTGTTTTGTTTTGTATTTTATTTGTATGTTTATTAATTGTACGGAACCCGGTTCCCAATTGCGGCGTTTCCACTTCCCAAGTCCCTAAGGGAGCCTTTTCTTTTTCTTTTCTGCGGCGGTTGCAGGGTTACTTTTCCTCCTTTACCGTTTCTCTTACGCAGGTGTGTATTTCTCTTCTCTGTTCCTCTTTTTTTTTTTACTTTTTGGCAATTCGCATATCATAACTTTGGGTCATGTCTATTCCTTCGCAAGAATCGGAGGCCACGATTAGTATCAGTTTAGATAAACACCCGTCCATAAATGAGCTTCTTGATCCTCCTATTAACTTAGATCACTTAGATCTTCCCGGTGCCGAGATTAGTTCTGGCTTTAGTTCTTCCGGGGGTGGTGATGGGGCTCATGTTTCTCCACCGCTGAGTCCTGGGATAGTAGCGGAGCGTGAGAGGGTGGTCGAGGAGGCCTTTGTCGCCGGCCGATTAGAGTTTAGGGATAATGCCAGTCTCAACATGTCGAGTGTTTTTTCTAATCCCTCAACACGGGTAGACATAAATAAGAGTTGGGTCGACCTGACCGTAGGGGGCTATCGTTGCGAGATTCCTAATCCTGATGACCGGATATGGAATATGCCTGAGTTCGGGATGCATGGGATACCGCTAATCCATTTTGATTACGGGCTGCGCCTACCGCTGCACCCCTTTTTCCTTTGTATGTTCGAAGCTATTGGGTGTGGGGTAGCTTAGATGACCCCTAATGCTATCGCGCAAATAAGTGGGTTCATAGCTCGTTGTGTCGAGGTTAATAGGTTACCCTCTTTGAATTTGTTTTTTTCAATCTATAGTATTCACTACACAAATGGCCAGGTGTACTTTTACAAACGGGCTGGGGTTCGTCTGGTGGACGTCAAGTCATCGAACCATGGTTGGCATGGGAGATGGTTATTCTGGTACGGGAAAGACCTTGAGTTCGTACCTTCTTGTCGGGCTGTACCTAGGGCTACTGTTGACCTTTTAAATGGTCAGAGTAAGTATGATGCCGCTTTTTTAAGAACCTTTTTAGGATCTTGGTCGCCCTACAGCTGGTCGCAGTTGAGAGATGAGACTTTTCTAGGAAATCATGATCGTAAGGCTATCCTTTTGTTGACATTATTTTGTTATTCTGCATGCCGTTGTTTCTATTAACCTTTTCTTGTTGGTGCTTTTTGCTTTTCAGTTTCAGGTCAATCTTTGCGACAGGTGCTTGACGGTGGTTTAAAAGATGAGATGGAGAAGGCCTTAATGTTACTTGCTAAAAGGCCCCGCTCGCAACCCCCGTGAAGTGATGCCGAGGCTGCTTCGGGTGGCAGTGGTTTGGGGACGGGTGTTACCCCGGATGTGGTCTTAGGGGCTGTGCCTGTTGTAGAAGTCAGTGAAGAGGTTGGCCTAGATCGTGAATCGAACGTTGAGCTGGTGACCCGGGAACGGAAGAGGTCGCGCGTTGACGTGGTGAGCGATGGTTCGGAGCGAATCACTGCTCGGCGTGGGCAGGACCCGTCGAGGTCTGGGGGGATGAGGTCGTTAACAATCACGGGACTACGGGGGGCTGACCGTCCTCCCACTCTTCAACCTGAGACGGCCGCGGAATCAGCTCGCTTCGAGATCCACCCCTACGAGCGTTGGACTGCGGGGTCCCATACGCCGTTGCGGGTATGTCTGGCTCTCTTGTCAATAACAGGTTTTAATATTGGTTGGTTGTATAATGTTGTCTGTACCCACCCTCTGTTGGCAGGTTTTTGGGGCGTTCGACCTACCGCAGGATTTTAGCTCGTACGTGGATCGTGCTCGGAGCGATGTAGCGGATCGTTGCTTAGCTCGCGCCGGACGGGTAGCTCTCTGACTTAGTTCCCTATCTGTTTTATTGTGTTTATTTATACTGTCATGGTTCTTCAACTCCTAACTTCACTTCTTGTTTCTGGTGTGTCAGTTCTTAGCCGACATGACGCACATCGTTCGCGAGTATCGAGCTGATGTTGACGGCCAGTGGAGGGCTGAATCGTTGCGGGAGATGGGTGTTTTAAAAGAACAGCGAGCTGCGGCCGATCAGCGAGCTACGGATGCTGAGAAGCGCGTTAGGGAGTTGTCTGCCGAGCTAGAGAACTCGAAGGTGGAGAATAGCAAGGCTGCCCAAACAATCGAGAAGTTATCAGCTGAGTTGGAAAGAGGGAAAGGATTGTTTGAGGAAAAACAAAAGGAAAACGATGACATGAAGTCGGAGTTGGAGCGTTGTCGTAACGAGAAGGGAACCCTCGCAAGCGAAGTCGACGGCTTGAAGATCGAGGTGGAGAAGGGAATTGAGGAGATCGCGAATGGTCTTGAGGCGGGGTATGGCCATTGTTATGCTCGCACAGTCGCTGCTGGGCAGGACATGGCTGGTCATGCTTTTGACGACTTCTGTGCCGATTTGGTCGCGAAGGGACAGGAAGCGAACCCTGAAGTTGTGCCAATTTTGAAGGCGGGGGATGCCCCGTAACATTGTATTTGATAACTTATGCTCTTGTTAAGTTTTCGCAAACATTTGTCACCTTGATCCTTTGGATGAACATGCACTTTGGTGGATCGCTTTTGCGATGTAATTTAAAATTACTATCCTTGGGGTTTAGCATTAATTTTTAAGAAGTATGGGGTGTTTGCGTTTATGTTAACAGACTTGCTTTAAGCGTATTTAACCCGTCCTAATGATAACATCACCGTGACTGGTTCTGACTGACAATAGCGTGATTTGTGTTGGAGTCGTTGGACTTCATTTTAGTAATTTGACATTTGTACTCCCGCAATCGCAGAAATAATATGTAGCCATACTTGAGCACAGTTGCTAAAAGTTTGGGAATACATGCCTTTAACTGGGCTTGATTAAAAATAACTTAAAAAAGATTTGAATGTGCCAAATTTCCTTCATTCATGGGAAAAACTTCTTCAAGTGTATCGCATTCCATGCGTTTTTTATGAGCTCGCCGTTGAGTTGGGAGAGTTCATAGGTACCTGGCCTAATAACTTTGGAGATTTTGTATGGGCCCTCCCAAGGTGCCTTGAACTTCCCAGTGACGGTTGGTTGAGATGAGGCCGACTCCCTCAGGACGAGATCATTGACCTGAAAGTTTTTGGTTTTTACCTTCTTATCAAAATACTTGGCTGTTGCCTTCTGATGACGTATTGTGGTCAAGTGGGCTTCTTCTCTGGCCTCTTCCAGTAAGTCATTGTCAAGGCGCAGTCCTTCTATTGAGGCCGCAGGGTCGAAAAGATCAACTCTAGGTGATTGAAGACTTGTTTCCAGGGGGACAACCGCGTCTGTGCCGTATGCCAGCCTGAATGGAGTGTCGCCAGTGGAAGTTCTTGGAGTAGTTCGATAAGACCATAGGACATTGGGGAGCTCATCCGCCCATGAGCGAGGTTGCTCCTGGAGTCGCTTTTTAAGTCCTTGCAGAATGATCCTATTGGTTACTTCCACCTGGCCATTGGCTTGAGGGTACGCTACCGAGGCTTTAGAATGCTTGATGTTGAGGTCCCGCAGCACGGTCTCGAACTTGTCGCCGACGAACTGGGTACCATTGTCGGTCACTACCGTCCTGGGGATTCCAAATCGAAATACGATAAACTCCATGAAGAATTCAATCATTTCTTTTTCTCGAATGCGCGCTAGCGGCTTGGCTTCCACCCATTTCGTGGCGTAATCAATAGCGACGACCAGGTATTGGAGTTGTCCCTTAACTTTGGGGAGTGGGCCCACGATGTCGATTCCCCACTGGAAGAAAGGGCAAGGGCAGAGAATCGGCGTCATTGTTTGTGAAGGGGCATGGCTGACAGTTCCGTAGAGTTGACACGGGACACAGCTCTTTACATTAGTCTCGCAGTCCTTCCTCATCGTGGGCCAGTACAAGCCCTGTCTAATGATTTTAAGTGCTAAGTTCTTGCCTCCCATGTGCTCTCCACATATTCCTGTGTGAGTTTCGAGAATGGCGAGCTGAGACTCGGCGGGCCCTAGACAGCGAAGTAGCGGCTCTGTTAATGCTCGACGGTAAAGCTTAGAATCCAGGACGCAATAATTGCGGGCTTTAAACATTATCGAGCGAGCTTCTTTCTTGTCGTCTGGGAGCTTGTTGTCGACTATGTAGTCCAAAAATATAGAGCGCCGGTCTGGGGAGGTCGAGACTTCGTTTATTGGGAGTTCGTGAATAGTTGGAGTCGATAGTTCCTCGACATAAACGGGGTGGGAGTTGGTCGGGATATTTGATGAGGCCAATTTGGATAACGCATCGGCCCACTGGTTTTCCAGTCGGTCGACGTTTGTAATTGTCCACGACATGAAGCTCGCCAATAAGGATTGGGATTTTTTCCAAGTAGGAAGCCATTCTGTCATTGTGAGTTTTGAATTCGCCTTTGACCTGCTTGACCACTAGCTGGGAGTCGCTGAAGATATCAATGATTTTAGCTTCCAATTCACTCGCTAGCCTAAGGCCCGCTATCAGGGCCTCGTATTCTGACTCATTGTTGGTTGCTTTGAATGAGAATTTGACTACTTGTTGAACCCGAAAACCTTCAGGGCTAATCAGGATGACCCCTGCCCCACTAGTTTCCACGGTTGATGAGCCATCGACGTAAAGTGACCAGGGACACGAGGAAAGGGGGTTTGCCGCCCTTGAAGGGTTTTCTTTCTGGGAGAATTGACATTCGACGACAAAGTCTGACAGTGCCTGGGCTTTCATCGCTGTTCGGGGTTTGTACTCGATATAAAATTGGCCGAGCTCAACCGTCCATGCAGCGAGGTGGCCAGTCATGTCGGGTTTATGTAATATTCGCTTTAAGGGCAAGTTGGTCATGACCTGAATCTCGCGACCTTGGAAGTAGTGTCGCAGTTTCCTACTTGCAATGACGAGAGCGAACACCAGCTTCTTGATTTGTGGATATCGCGTTTCAGCGTCTCAAAGTGTATGACTGACATAATACACTGGTGATTCTGTTCCTTCCCTGAATTTTACCAAGACAGCGGCGATGTTGGCATCGGTAGCGGCGAGATAAATTCGCAACGGCTCGCGGCCGACCGCATGGGTCAATATGGGAGGAGAAGTTAAAAACTTTTTGAGCTCGACCAATGCCTCTTGACACTTGTCATTCCAGTCGATCTTTGACGTTTTGGCTGCCTCTTTGATTACCTGAAAGAAGGGTGCGCAACGCTTGGATGACTGAGGAATAAACCGTCTCAGAGCGGCGACGCAGCCTGTTAAAGTTTGAACCTCTTTCAATGTGGATGGGCTTTTGATATCCATGATGGCTTTGATTTGGGAGGGGTCTGCCTCGATCCCTCGCTGTGTGATCAGGAAACCAAGGAACTTGCCCGTGGTGAGGCCGAACGAGCATTTTGCCGGATTGAGTCGCATACTATGAAGGCGAATTTTCTGAAAAGTTTCTCGCAAATCGGCGACGTGGTCCGAGGCTTTCTGGGACTTGGTGATCATGTCGTCGACATAGACCTGCATATTACGACCGATTTGCGAGGAAAATATGGAGTCCATCATTTGTTGAAAGGTCGCTCCAGCATTGATGAGTCCGAAGGGCATGTTTTTGTATGCGAAAACACCTTGGTGCGTTATGAAAGCGGTTTTCTCCCAATCTTGGCTGTCCATTTTTATCTGATTGTAGCCCGAAAATGCGTCCATAAATGACAAGAGTTCATGGCCTGCAGTGGAGTCGATTAACTGGTCGATATTAGGTAGTGGGTAAAAGTCCTTAGGGCATGCCCGGTTGAGATCAGAGTAGTCAACGCACATGCGCCATTTACCGTTGCTTTTTTTTACCAGCACCGCATTGGCGAGCCAAGTGGGGAATTGTACTGGTTCAATGAATCAAGCTGCGAGCAGGCGATCGAGCTCGGCGTCAATTGCCTGTTTCTTGTCTTCTGAGAAAACGCGTTTCTTTTGCTTTACAGGTCGGATTTTTGGATCGAGGTGGAGTGAGTGGCGAGCTATGACCTCTGGGATCCCAGGCATATCGCTGGGGTCCCAGGCGAAAATGTCGGAGAATTCGCGGACGAGATCAACAATTTTTTGTCTTAGGGGGTTCTGGAGTTCTTTTCCAATCTTAACCTTTTTCTCCGAATTTCCCAGCACAAGCTCTATATCATCGGTATCCTCCATGGGTACGCAAGCTAAGGTCGTGGGAACCTCAATGACGTCGTTTGGGTCGATTTCTATCACCTGATTAATGGAGGAGTCATCGCCCATTTTCTGTCGTGGGATCACGGCGGATAAGTAGCACTGTCTAGCTGCGACCTGATCACCTACGACCTCTCCTACACCGAAGTCTGTGGGGAACTTCATTTTAAGATGGGGGATCGACGTGATCGCTTTGAGGGAGGCCAATGTGGTACGACCGAGGATGGCATTGTAGCTTGACGTCGCATTGACAACGTGGAATTTAACCATTTGCCCCGTTTGACATGGAGATATTCCAAATAAGACGGGTAGGTCGATAGTGCCTACCACCTTGACTTCGTTCCCTGTGAACCCGTACAAAGGGATGTTGACATTTTCTAGCTTGCGATCCCCAAGGTCCATTCTTGAATATGCATGGTGGTAGAGGATATCGACTGAACTGCCGTTGTCGATTAGAATCTTTTTCACAGTGTTCGTGCCTACTTTGGCGGTGATAACCAGGGCGTCTTGATGGGCTTCAATTAGCCCTGACGGGTAGTCGTCATCTGAAAAGGAGATAATCGGCGTTGGGTTGTGTCTTGGCTTCTTTGGAGCCTCTGGGTTGATGGAAAACACCTCGCGGGCGTATGACTTCTTGGAGTTATTAGATGTGCCCCCAGCGGAGTGTCCCCCTGCGATGACGTCGATGACTCTGTCGAGGTCATGGTTTCGCGAGGTGAGGTGACTGTTGTCATCAATGAAATGGACAAGTTGTCCTCGGCGGATCTTGCCTTCAATAAACGAGCTAAGTTGGAAACAGGATTCTGTTGTGTGGCCCGTATCTTCGTGGTATTCGCAATACCGGGAGCTTGGGGGTCGTCCTGGCTTCATTGGCCTTGGAGGACGATAATCAGGTTCTGTTTTGAGAATTGCGA
Organism: Heracleum sosnowskyi; assembly: GCA_030848705.1. Classification (NCBI taxonomy): domain Eukaryota; kingdom Viridiplantae; phylum Streptophyta; class Magnoliopsida; order Apiales; family Apiaceae; genus Heracleum; species Heracleum sosnowskyi. The sequence continues at coordinate 47,411,956 of CM061243.1, read as the reverse complement.
GTATAGTTGCCTTATCGGCGTTAAGCTTGGTAAACTCCTTTTCACTGCGGTCTCGTGGCTTCCATGACCTTTCTGTTTTGTCGCTTCTCTCAGTTTTGTCTGGCAATGGAGTTCGGTGATCGTGGGAGCGGGATTGGGATTCGTATCCACGTCTTGCATTGTTTTGGGGAGATCGTCGTCGCGGACTCCGACTTCTGTCTCGTTTCTGAGAAAATCGTCGGGGAGACTGGATGCTTCCCACGGCTTCTTGTAATGTCATTCTATGCTCAATAATTTGAAATGCTGACTAGAGAGTACGAGGATTCTTCTCGAAGAATTCCTCTAACAAGAGTGCATGTCGATGCTTGTCAATGCCGACGGCGAGATAATTGATGGCGAGTTCTTCGATTAAGTTCGGAATATCGGCGACCTCTGCTCGGAAGCGAGCTAGAAAATCTCTTAAAGACTCAGAGCGTCGCTGTCGTATTGTCATCAATGACGCAGTTATCTTACCCCCTTTGTAGTTACTGGAGAAACGGCTTTGAAACTTGCTTTTTAAGGTGTGCCAGGAATCAATGGAGCGTGGTGGCAAGTTACTATACCATCGTAGCGATGTGCCCTTTAGGCACGTGGAGAAGAACTGGCATCTAGCGACTTCGGAGTGGCCAAAGAAAGCCATTCGTCCATCAAAAGTATTCAGGAACCCGATAGGGTCACACGACCCATCAAAGTAGTCTAGAGCTGGAGTTTTCAAATTTCTGTCGATCTTGGCGATTTCAATTGATCGGGACAAGGGGCTTTCCGTGGAGACGGGTAACCCTGAGTGATTTTTTATGTAATCCTGGCACTCGGCGAGGTCATTCTGCATTTTAGCGATGTCTTCTGGGCGGAAAGACTCGCATGAATCACTTCGCCATGAGGTGTCATTTGCCGACGATGTCATACGCCGCTTTGGGGGCGGTCGGGAGCATTGAGATTCGCTGGATATGTCCTTATCGAGGTCATAATTTTCCTCGTAATCATCGTCCAACTGTCGGTGGGGATCCTTGTTACGACTTGAGATTGTCGTCTGCTGCAGCTCTCGCTGCAAACGTCGAATCTCCCTGTGTTTCTCTAGGCGAGCCTCCAACAAGCATTTCTGCTCCTCCAAATATGCCAGCTCATCGTCCGACCCAGCGAACTCCTCAAAACGGTGAGTCTGCACCGGCTGCTTCTTTTGTTTTCTCATCTTCAACAAATGCAGGCGCGCGTCGCTCGTTAGCACTTTTTTGCCTGTGGGAGTCATAACCCTCAATCGTGTGTCAACGGGGGGTCCCGGGGATCCCTCATTTTGGTCATCTGTAGGGGGAAACAACTCCCGAGGCTGCAACACAGGGGGCAGCTGTGTCCCTTCCCGACGAGGTACTGTAACCACCTCGTTTGTGTCACCTATCTTAGTGATAAGCGGTTCATTCTCTTCCATATCAGTTGGAGTTATAGAAAATAGAGCTCCTTCTAGCGCCAAATGATGAATGTAATATCGAAAGTGATATATTGAAATCAAGAGATAATGGTGAAGTGAAATTAATATTATTATTAGAGTCAAAGGTTACATTCACTTAAAGAGGTTCACTCCTTTTGCTATTTTTCCAACCCCTTCTAATGTGGGGGTTGGGGGGTATTTATAGGGAGAGTTTACAATTGGGCTTTCTTTTAATTGGGCCTATTACAGAGTGGGCCTAATTACAAAATGTTATTTGAACCTTATTGGCTAGTGGACTTTGGCCCAACAAGAGATCAGGGACTTTACTGGAACCCTGGTGAAGATTTCTTCAAGTAACTCGACGGGGAGGATTCCGGCAGGCATTGTGGGAGTGGGAGTAAGAATAGCAGGAGACTGAGATGGTGAGTGAGTATAAATTATCCCATCCTCAGGGTCATTTTTACCGACCGCATTATGGTTCTAAATATTCCCGACAATTAATTCTTTACAGGTGTTCAATTGATTTCATTTTTAAAATTCGAATAATCTTTACCGATATTTATTAATAGGAATATTTATAATAAATTATTAAAATAATATAATTATGAAATATAAATAATTATAGACTTTATAAGATGATAAATACAAATTAGTTGACAAAAACATTAATTAGAATTTCAAATGTAGTAATGCTATGGGACCATAAAAAGTCTCTATAAAAATCATTAGAATGACTTGACAATTGTGAGAGGGCAAAATAGAATGTTTTGATTGGAGGGATTCATATGAATGCACGCGGCTCCCTTTCATTAAGTATTGTATCAACTAATTGAGTTAAAACACAGTAATTTTTATGAAGATTTTTCAGGATTTCCTAGCATTTTTCTTTCAAATAATCTATAATCAGAATTGGGATAGAGTCCTCCATTTTCGTTTTCGGACTGGAGGCTTTCAAAAATATTGTAATTTATCCTTCTGGAAGTTTGCTTTCGCAGGTCCGTGACAAATGGGTTCCATATGTTACTGTTTTTTCTCTGAGATCTTTGTTGAAGGCCAATAACATTAAGCATCATGGTGATAGGTGCCCATTTGCAGAATGTAACGCCATTTATTTATCGAATCGGACTACTGTAGCGCCATTAGATTAACAAGATGTTGGTGTTCCGGCTGATGAACTGATAAACCAGTCCCCGGTTCCGGATATAAGTGTCATCAGTGCAACCACAACTGACCTCATGCTTGGCCTTAGTACAGGATTTTTTAGTGTACAAGCTCTTGCAAGCTGGGCTATCTGGAAAACAAGACGCAGAACCACAATCATCAAGATCAAATGATTTATCAATATTGTATTAACTAGAAAGATCATCTTTTCACCTTACAAACCGAGGTGATTGGATAGTCCTCGCCAAGCCTTGGATCAACCATTTTTTGGAGTTCTGTGCTGGGGTTGGGTTGATTCATAACCTCTTCAAACTGTATTAAATATACCAGTAAAGAAAAATTTGAGTAAACCTCATACAATGGTACAAATTAATTAGATCGTGAAAACAGAAAAAGGCAGCGCATTTGTAATTTCTTAATTGGAGGAAACGAGAAATAACCATAGCAACAAGTGCTATTGCTCGGGTAGAATCTTCATCGAATGCTATGGTAGAATCTTCACTGTACTCGACGACGGCTTCTCTTGCGGATATTAGTTCATAAAGAACAACTCCAAAAGCATATACATCTATCTTGGTGGAGAGCACTCCACACTCAGAATATCTGCACAAGCATGCACTGTTTATACTAGAGTGCAAAAGGCTGGATAAAGAATTAATAAGAACATAGAGTGTAAAGAGTATCATACTCGGGAGGCATGTACCCAAAAGTACCCACAAGTTGAGTTCGCAAGGAACCAGTCCCGACTTCTACAAGTTTTGTCAACCCGAAATCAGCAACCTGTAAAATAAGACTATATTGTTCAATTTGACTTACTGATGACAAACAACGTCTCTTTTGCTCATCTATCACTCTAGTAGATTTAACCTTGGCACGTAAATTTCCATCTAGCAAAATGTTAGCGGACTTGATGTCACGATGAATGTAGGCGGGATTAGTGTGTTCATGGATATATTCTAGTCCTCTAGCTGAATCGAGTGCAATTTGCAGCCTGCTAGACCATGATAATGGCTCCCTCCCTGGGAAAACAAAAATATTAGTAATGTATAGACTAATATGACTGATAAAGTAAAGTTTAGCTCCAGAGAAGGTTTTCCATTTGAACCTGAAAAATCACGCAGATGCTGGGATAAGTTGCCATTCTCGATGAATTCATATACTATTGACAAGGAACCCTCAACAGCGTATCCAATTAAACGCACCTGTATATCGTTAAGAGCATCCATTTTATTTAGATGAATATCAAGAACAGGTGTGACACTTATTCCATGACCATAACATATACAACTGCACAATTATGACAAACTTGAAAGGATGCCTTTAATATCTATTATACATCTATACTTTGCCACTCTATTTTCTAGATCAAATTGCATTTCAACATCAGGTACGCGATGATTATAAATACTAAATCATGTAAACAGTTCACGAAAAGAAGGTTTATATAGTAATTTTGCTTATGGAATTATCTTCATATATGTTCTTATCATTTTCATGTCTTTTAGAAGATGAAGAGTCATGGATGACTCTATATTTACATTTTGTTTCCACCAGATGTTGATATGGAAATAATTGAAGTTCGTGTATTTTTCTGTAAATTGACTAACGGAGTTACATACTAGGGAAATCTTGAAGTCAAGAATTCAATATACTTTGTTCCTTTTACAAATAAGCACGTCTGTCTTAAAAATATACTGATCCGATCCGCAACTAAAAACACAGCAATGATAGAGACTTGTTTATAATGATAGATAAATTCACTATTTCACTCTACAAATATACCCAGAACAAGAAAGTTGGTGAATAGTACTAAAGTTCAAGTGATGAACATTTGTCAAAACCTTCAGTTCAGCCAGAAATACTTTTGAAGCTTGCATATTCATCTTCTTGATTGCAACCTTCTGCATATAATATCCATATATATATATATATATATATATACAGATAAACTTTACTGGATAATGCGGAACTTGGATTAAACATCACTTAAATGATCCAAGAGTCCAACATGATACTTCAGTTAGCATTTTTATTTCAGCTCATTACGTAAAAATTTAAAATTATAAGGTAAATTTTTGTTTTCCACTAAGAAGACCTTTTTAACTTCATTAGCCAGTCCCCATGGGTCATGCTATATATTAGATCTATTTTGTGGTTAAGTATACATACTTTTTTCCAGTTCCAGAAACAAAATGAAATTGAACTGCAAATGCACAAACCTCTCCTCTTAGCTCTGCGTAGTAAACAGAACCAAACCCTCCTTGACCAATCTTTTTAGTCAGACTGAAGTTGCCAGTAGCTTGAGCAAGTTCATTATATGAGAATTCCAATGATTTGTCAACGGTGATACCCGTATGCTTTGTGGAAATACCACCTTCAAAAGGACCAGAGCCTAATTTTTTCTCCGAAGTAATTCCAGAACCTGTCAATGAGCAAAATCTATCAATTATATAGAAAATTAGAAATCACCGACAATCTTCCCAATGAGTATAAGCTTTTAAGCTGTGTTTTACTTCCAATATATGGTTTTCAATCAAGATAAATTGCAACATCATTTGCCTAATCAAAAAACAAGGAAGCAGTGGCATACTGATATAGGACTTAATATACTTCACACAAAAATTATCAAACTTAATGATTACCAATCTTATTCTCCATTGGATGATCATCGTAACTTGTTTGAATAAATGATCTTTCATTAGATTTTTTACGCCTGTAGATACAAATATAGAAACAAGCAGCCAAAGCAAGAGTCTGGATAACAACTGCAACGGACAGGCCTGCTACAACTTTACCACGTATTCTGCCCAAATTGTTTACCAGACTGTAAGATTAAGAGAGACATGAAAAACCGGTGGATTCCAAAAGCTGCTTCAAAAGATATTATATATCATACAGACAAAGGCAAAGAACCAACCACTCGATCTGCAGAATCAGAGCAGGAAAATTAGGTATAATTGCAGATAAAAGTGAAATTCAGATCTTAAATAATAACAAGTGCGTAGTTACCTTGATTTTAAGGAAGGGTAGTTTCTAGTTTGATCTGCATATAAAAGACAGAAATTTTATCAAAAATCTTAGAACATAAACAAACATTGATGTAACACCAATGCTATTAGGACAAGGGTTTCAGTAATATCTACCCACCAACCTATATAATTCAGATTTAACTCTTTAATTAATTAGAATTCATAACTGTATCACAATATAATACTAAAATTTTGTATCACCTAATACATAATATGATAGAATTACCTTTCCCAGGAATGAAAACCAAGCCACTTCTGCTACTAAAATCCACACCGCGATTATAATCCATCAACAACTTTTCTGGAAGTTCAACCCCTTTAGCAACCGAAGACAAATTCTAGCCAGGCCTTAATGGATACGTAATAAACAAGCCATAATCCTTCGAAACCCTCCTACTACCACAAGAACACATCACCGGAACATTCAAACTTTCATTCTTTGCAATCCACTGATTAGCATTAAAATTATTAAACTCAACCAACATTTCAACACTAGTAAGCCTTGAATACACAATATCAGTAATCCTCTTATAAGTATTCCCAGTTTTACTCGTAAAGTTAAACTGATGACCAAGAAAATCAGAATTTGAACCCCTTAAACACCCACATTTAAATGGAACATTCACTCGATCACCTCCCTTTATATCAAATATTTGCGGGTTATAGCCCATGATATTACTATAATTTGTGTTGAATGAAGTGGCTATTATTGTAAGATTAGCTCCATCCCATAAGTAGTATGAAGCTAATGCAGTGCATTCACCATGGCACTTCTTTGACTCGACTTCGGTGTTGTGTAAAAAGGTGATCATGAACAGAAAATAACACAGTAGTATTGAGTTGAGTTTCATCATTTTTGCATGCAAGAACTGGAAAAAATGGAAGCTTTTTAAATCAAGAATTGAAGTGATGAAAAAATAAAAAGTTGAGTTTTATCAGTTGTGTAGTGTTGAAATGTGTGTGTTGCAATGTTGGACTTTTGACGTCAACGCTAAATAACGTGGACTATGTATTCACTACTATCAGAAAAGTAAAACCTGGTGACTGATATCCAATCGGAAAATCTTATTTACTTGTGCAAAATATCAATTTTTCGGATTTAAATAATAATACTGATTTTGCTGTGCTTACATAATTATCACCTCTCAATTGCACGTGTACCAAATGAATCCAACTAAATACTTTAAAGGACATAACTAACTGTTTTGATTTTAAAATTGTGAAAACAATTATATTCAGAAGAATTTTTCATTTCTCAACTATTAATCCACCCCTGCTCCCCAAAAATATATCATATAGGTAACTGATCGCTGAGAACCAATTGAACTGCAGAAAGTGCTGGCATACTTGCAACAACATTTCCTTTGATACAATTTTTAGAGATTCACTCTATCCCTTCCAACAATTATGAGGCAGTGATATTAGCAGAGACTAAACTGTCAATACCGTAGCCATTCAGCAAACCGAATAAAGAATTCACAAGCACAAAAACTTAGAAGAGCTGCTTTTAAAAAAATAAAAATTAGGCTTAAATGCCTTACAAATGAGCATATGTTGAGGCGACAATCGAACTAAAATTGGGAGGACAAGAGATAAACTTGAGCTATCTCATTGCGCTCCCTAATAGAGTATTTTTTCAGAAATTATCTCTTGAATTTTCAAATATTTCATTGTTAGTTGCGCTTCTGCATCATTGTCAAAAATTAAATATAATAATTGAATTTGGATTTTGAATAGATTATGCATTTAAATGGATATGTTTGTAACAGAATTTTAGATAATTATAATCATATTTTAGTTCTGCTCTTGTATAACCGTCCAAGAAAGATCACAACTCGCATTTCATAACCAAATCAAGCCTGTTGTATTGACCACCATAACCACCGGTTGCCAAAACAATCGAGAACGAGATTAAGCAAAAGAGATGAATTGAGCAAGAGGTGGAGTTTGGGGATTTTTTTAAAAAAATTAGAAATTTTCACATATACACAAATGCAAGCACACACACCAAACTACGTCGTAAAATGAGGCTTGACGATAAAATCCCCAGCAATGCACAAGGAACATCATCACACATATAACAAAAGAGTATGCTCATACACCTTTCCCTCATCAGTTAAGATGAGAATCCATTTCCAAAGTTTCCAAAGCAGCAATATTAATGAAATTCTAGAAAGATTGGGTTAGACTACGAAAAACCAGATACAAATAACAGGAGGAGATCTTCAATTATGCAACATTTGTTACATAAAACCGTAGCAAGGTAATTAACATTTGAAAAGGAAGAATAATCAAACTGCTGCACATAAAATTGGCACTGTTTTTATTTCTCTCCATCCTTGTTGTATACTACAGCATCAGCTAGTTAGACGAACCAGGTACAAGTACCTAAACAGTACACATGAGGGTAAAATGAGCAAGCACGAAATATCCAAAATACAAGGATTGATTGCAAATAAAAAAAGAACCGGTTAGACTAAAAAGATTAGATACAAAAAACAGGAATATTATACATTATGCCACAACTGGTTCATAAGTCATGTACAAGTCATACAAAGGCAATTAACATTCCAAGGGGAAGATTATTCCCAGTGAACTTTCCTTTTTATCTATACAAACTACAGTTGAACCTCGATTAAGTAATAATCGATAAATTAATAACCAAATCCAGCCTGTTGTATTGACCACCATAACCACCGTTGCCAAAACAATCGAGAACGAGATTAAGCAAAACAGAAGAATTGAGCAAGAGGTGGAGTTTGGGGATTTTTAAAAAAAAATTAGAACATTAAAAAAAAACTACAGTTTCAAAATCCTTACCCTGAATTTGGTAACCTCTTTTCTAATCCTTATATTACGGGTAATGTAAGGAATTACCCTAAAAGATTGGAAGGGGATTACCCTAAAAGATTAAGCCTAAAATCCACAAGGCATTAAGCCACACGATTGAATGACTAAACATTCATATCTAATATCTTGAATCAGCATCGGTGGTGCTTGTTTATCCGGAGGATTTTCAGGAAACGAGGACTTCATGATAGAGAGAAAAGCGCATATGATAGAGAGAGTTTTCATGCTCTGGGAAGCACCTCTGAAGTTTGGGAAATGGTGCTGAATTGAGGATCTCTGTACATTTTGCAGACTTGCTACTAATAATATTGTTCAATTACACAATCAGATCATTCAAGTTGCTAGATATTATCTTGTGACAACTCAGCCTTCAGTAGGCAAGTCAGCCTCACTCCTTGGGACAACTTGACTGGTCACCCTGCCTTGGGCTCATCAGGGAAGCAGCTCCAGCTCCCAATCACCACGGCGTACCGACTGCCTGAGGCAGCCCCCGCAAGCACTCACCTTTAAATTGGGAACCCGCCTCAACATTACACCCAAAACCAGCCAGCACCCCGTTGAACAGTTATGCTCGTAACTGTTAGTATATAGAATGTTTTAGCAACTTTAAGATTGACTACAACAAATGGAAATTTTGAACACTAATACAAAGGAAGAGTAGGAAATGGTCAATATAAATCAATTTAAACAGTAATGCAAACACGACGACAAGTCATAAGCTATCTTTCCGACATTATACTAACAAGATCTTGGTGTTTGTCTGATGAACTGGCATACCTGTCCCCAGTTCAGGATATAAGTTCCATCAATGCAACCAAAACTGACCTCATGCTAGGCCTTAGTACATGATTTTGCAGTGTACAAGCTTTTGCAAGCTGGGCTATCTGGAAAAGAAGAGGCAGAACCACAACCATCAAGATCACATGATTCCATAATATTGTATTAACTAAAAAGATCATTTATTTACCTTACAAACCGAGTCGATTGGATAGTCCTCACCAAGCCTCGGATCAACCAATTTTTGGAGATCTGTGCTGGGGTTGGGCTGATTCATAACCTCTTCAAACTGCATAAAATATGCCAGAAAAGAAAAAAATATAGCCTCATATAATGGTACATCGTGGACACATAAAAAGGCAGCATATTTGTAATGTCTAAAATGGAGAAAACGAGAAATAACCATAGCAACAAGTCCCACTGCTCTGGTAGAATCTTCACCGAATGCTCTGGTAGTAGAATCTTCACTGTACTTGACGACGGCTTCTCTAGCGGATATTAGTTCATAAAGAACAACTCCAAAAGCATATACATCTATCTTGGTAGAGAGCTCTCCGCCCTTAGCATATCTGCAAAAACATGCACTGTTTATATGGGAGAAGGCTGGATAAAGAATAAATAACTGAGAAATGGTACATAAAGGGAAAGAGTATCATACTCGGGAGGCATGTACCCGAAAGTACCCACAAGTTGAGTTTGCAAGAAGCCAGTCCTGACTTCTACAAGTTTTGCCAACCCAAAATCAGCAACCTGTAAAATAAGACTACATTGTTCAATTCGACTTACTGATGACAAACAACGTCTTTTGCTCATCTATCACTCTAGTTAATTTAACCTTGGCATGTAAATTTTTGTCTAGCCAAATGTTGGCAGACTTGATGTCACAATGAATGTAGGCGGGATTAGTGTGTTCATGGATATATTCTAGTCCTCTAGCTGAATCGAGTGCAATTTGCAGCCTGCTAGACCATGATAATGGCTCCTTTCCTGATAAAACAAAAATATTAGCAATTGTATTGACTAATATGCTCCAGAGAAGGTTTTTCATTTTAACCTGAAAAATCACGCAGATGCTGGCATAAGTTGCCATTCTCAATGAAGTCATAGACTATTAACAAGGAACCCTCAACAGCATATCCAATTAAACGCACCTGCATACAGTAAGAGCATCCATGTTATTCAGAAGGATCAACGACAGTGTTGTCTGTCCTAGAGATATACTGATCCAATCCGCAACTAGAAACACCGCAATTATAGAGATTTGTTTAAAATAATGAATAAATTAACTCTACAAATATAGCCAGAATTAGGAAGTTAGTGAATAGTACCAAGTTCAGGTGATGAACATTTGTCAAAACCTTTAGTTCAGCCAGAAATACTTCTGAAGCTTTCATATCCATCTTCTTGATTGCGACCTTCTGCATATAATATACATATATATAGATAAACTTTACTAGATTATGCAGAACTTGGGTAAAACATCGCATAAATGATGCAAGAGTCCAACCTGATACTTTAGTTAGCATTTTTATTTCAGCTTATCTTGCAAAAATTAATAACTACAAAATAAATTTCTGTTTTCCACTAAGAAGACCTTTAAACTTCATTAGTAAGTCCTCACGGGTCATGCTACAAATCAGATTGGTTTTTTGGTTAACTATACATTTTTTCGTACAATTCAGACACAGTATATAGGCACTAACCACTCCTCTTAGCTCTGCATAGTAAACAGAACCAAACCCTCCTTGACCAATCTTATTGGCCAGGCTGAAGTTGCCAGTGGCTTCAGCAAGTTCATTATATAAGAATTCCAATGATTTGTCAAAGGTGATACCCATAAGCTTTGAGGAAACAACACCATTGAAAGCACTAGATCCTGAAGTCTTCTCCAAGTTAGTTTCAGAACCTGTCGATAAATGCTATCAATTATGTGGATACCACAGTAGACGGACATAATTTTCACAGTGAGATTTCCGATGGGGATAAGATTTTAATTGGTGTCTTGCTTCCGATTGTAGTATTTATGATTATCAAACCAGATACATTGCAATCTCACATGTCTATTTGTAAATAAGAAAACACTTGCATAAATATATAGGACTTGACATACTTGATACTTGAAAATATAAAACTTAAGGATTTCCAATCTTAATCTTAATGGGGGTGAATAAATGATCTTTTACCAAAAATTCTTCTGTAGACACGAAAGTAGCAACAAGCAGCCAATGCAAGAGCCCCAATAACACTTGCGATGGATAGGCCTGCAATGACTTCACCATGTATTCCTGCCAAAATTTTCAGGAGACTATAAGATTATGACAGACACAAAAAACTGGTGGATCTGCCCTCAAGAGATACTATATATCATAGTTCATACAGAAAAAGGCAAAGAACCAACCACTCGATCTGCAAAACCAGAACAGGAGAATTAGGTAAAATATCAAATAAAAAAAGTAAAATCTCAAAAATAACAAGGGCCTAATTACCTTGATTTTAAGGGAGGGTAACTCCCACTTTGATCTGCATTAAAAAGACAGAAATTTATCACCCAAAATTTGAACATACACTAATACTAATGTAGCTTCAAACATTAGAGCATGGGTTTTAATAATATCTATCCACTTTTCTAACATAACATATCAGTTTTTCTGGACAGCAAGCGGGGTTGAGGGGACCCCTGCGCCATTTATTAAAGAGAAAAAGAAATAGAAGAAGGCACAAGGATTGCTCATACGAAATCCAGAGGCAACCTCAAAACACCATATATCTAACGACCTTCGCAAACAGAAACTAGGAAGAACAACAATGAATTCAACATAAGGACTATCATCGGACAAAAGATGTAAAAAGTTCTAAACCAAGACCATTAATTTAACAGAACTCATGATCTGTATCACAATATGGTTCTACCATTTTGCATCGCCTAATATATTATTTGAAAGAATCACCTTTTCCAGGAATAAAGACCAAGCCACTTCCGCTACTAAAATCCACACCTGGATTGTAATCCATCAACAACTTTTCTGGAAGTCCAACCCCTTTAGCAACCCAAGACAAATTCTCGCCAGGCCTTAATGGATACGTAATAAACAAGCCATAATCCTTCGAAACCCTCCTACTACCCCAAGAACACATCACCGGAACATTCAAACTTTCATTCTTTGCAATCCACTGATTAGCATTAAAATCATTAAACTCAACCAACATTTCAAGACTAGTAAGCCTAGAATACACAATATCAGCAATTATCTTATAACTATTCCTACTTTCACTCGTAAATATAAACTGATGACCAAGAAAACCAGAATTTGGACCCCCCCAAACACCCACATTTAAATGGAACAATCACTCTATCACCTCTCATTATTCTATTATAATCATATATTTGTGGATTATAACCTCCGATGTTACTATAATTTGTGTTGAATGCATTGGCAATTAATGAGAGAGTTGCTCCTCTCCACAAGTAGTATGAAGCTAATGCAGTGCATTCACCATGGCACTTTTTTGAATCAACTTTGGTGATGTGAAAAAAGGTGATCATGATCAGAAAATAGCAGAGTACTGAGTTGAGTTTCATCATTTTTGCAGGCAAAAATTGGAAAAAACGGAAGTTTTCAAATCAAGAGTTGAAGTGATGAAAATATAAAAAGTTGAGTTTAATCATTTGTCAAGTGTTGAAGTCTGTGTGTTGGAGTAAGGTTGAAGACTTGCCGTCAACGGTAGATATGTGGAGTATTCACTACTACAGTAGTTTTAACAAAAAAGTCAAACCTCGTGATTGAATAATCTATTTTAGAATTCAAATATTCTATTATGATTCAAACTCGTGGTTGTGTTTTGATTTTAAAATTGTGAAAACAATTATAATCTTACATGCCTGGAAGAAAGTTTCAGTGCGCTGAATTGAGGATCGCTTTACCTTTTGCAGGATTGATATTTATAATTTGGCTCAATTACATAATGAGATAATGCAAGTTCTCAGATTTCAACTTGTGTTGAGAATCTTAATATTCAAGTGCAGAGCCAGGACAGGGATTGCTATTTTACTCCCAAGTAAAATAATATGTAGATTCTATTGTTACATAAATAAGAAAATGCCCTTAACACCACCAGATAAGGAACAGGGGGTCCAAGTTAACACGGTCACACTACAGTACATGGCATCACATGTATGTAGTAATTACCTTATCCTGCTGTCTCGCTTCTTCTCTTGCCCTCTCCATACCAGCAACAAGACTTCCGATTTTGTTATTGGCCACGCATGTAGTAAGCCTCCATACCTTCTCCGACCCCAACATCTTCAAACTTTTTTCACCAAGTCACAGGTGAACAACTTGCCATGCTTCTCTTACACAACAAACTTAAATGACTCATAGGTGACCCTGAGTTGAAGGAATGCAAATGAGGAAAGTGCTGGGCATCACTCATATGTAAAGACCCCTGAGAAGCAAGGAACTAGAATACCTCGATATTATCATAATACAGATAAAAAGTACAAAGAAAATCATACTGAAAACAAAGAGAAAAAGATAATCACCATAAATTTGACTGCCACAGTGTCCACCTGGACATCTCTTTAGAGACATAATCGAGAACATACTCAGTCATCTGTTAATGAAATCACTATCACCCTCACCATTATATGCAAATCATACATAACATCCATTGTTCCAGATCAAGACCCGATAAACATTACTATAAGTACTTCCGCTAATCTACAAAGTATAGATGCTCAGCCAATAGGACACGTTAAATCACTTACTCAAGTAAATAAAGATATATCAGATGTTATATCTTTATTTCTCTTGGGTAACTGATTCCATATGTTTTCTTCGCTGATCCTCTTGATTTCCCTTTGCAGATAGGCGAAGATACTTATAGTAGTATCGGGCTCTTGATCTGGAGCAAAGGCTGATATGCAATGATATTTACTCAATCATCTCTTGTTCCTGTTTCCATTCGCAAAACCACCCCTCTTCTTCTCCATTGGCCTTGCCTCGTCACAGAAACTGCTCCCCACTCTTAATTTCTCAGAAAGCACACCCACTTCAACCACCTAATTCCCATATCTAAAAACTACCTACCCCTTACGATCTGCTTTGGAATCAATACTCCACTTCAGCTGAAATACACAATTCACCACCATATCTTGTTTTGATGTCAAACTTCAAATCTTTAGCAGTCGGTTAGTTGATTGGTACCTGAGCCTATGAGTCAGTTTAAACTACTAGCTTGTATTTGTGTAAAACTTGTTTTACACATAGCAAAGACTGGAACCCGACTATGCTTCAATACAACTTAAGCCAAACTCAACTATTAACCGGCCCCCTTCCCCCAAAATTATCATAAAGAAAACTGATCACTGAGAAGTGAAAACCAATTGAACTGCAGAAAGAACAGTAGCAACATACTTGCAACTAAGATTTGCCACCAGCCTTTCCTCTGAAACAATTTCTAGAGATTCACACTATCCCTGATTCCCTTCTAACATCAAACCATGGGAAAAAATTATGAGCTCTCAGCATCATCAAAACTTAAATTTCTTGTTATGCAAATTAGTCAGGTTTTCTTGGCATTCAGCAAGCAGAACGAAGAATAGTGCCAAAGCACAAAATCAACCCTTTCTCCATCATTTTAAATGAGAATCCAAATATCAAAAATTGTCCAAAATAGAAGGAATCAATGATAAAATTAAGAACCGATAAGACTAAAGAAGTACAGATATACAAATCTATACATACAATCAATCATATAAACAAGGAGAGAAATAAAATCACTAGAAAATCTGAGTGTCCGCCAGGACATCTTTTTGGCCACATAATCGAAGACCTAATCGGTCATTTGTGGGTGAAAATACTATCACCCTCACCATCTTATGGATGCCAATGTATATCATCTCTTGTTCCAGATCAAGACCCGATAAACATTACTGTATGTACTTCTGCCAATTTACAAAGTGAAATAAAGAGCTCGTCAACACAACACATTAAATCGGTTACTCGAGACATACAACTGTTTTTACTCACTGCTTTCCCCTCTTAATTTCTCAGCAATCACAACCAGAGTAAAAAGGAATGGCGACATTAGATTAGGGTTGTTCATTTATATCTGCCTTCACGTATACCCTATTGGGCCATCAAGTAACTAATTGTTTTGTATTGGGCCAAAACTATACAAGTATAAGGGGTACTATTACACTAAACAATAAAACTACAGAACACAAGGAGTATATCATAATCAATGGGTACATTTACGGAAGTATCCATTATAATTATTCAGAGTAAACTTGAACTGGATTACATCATAATTCAAAATCATATATATTAATTGGGAGATTGTATTACCTAATCAATGCAAATATTATAGCCTATACAATCACGAGTCATCAACATTAAAATCAAATTGTAATAGGGACTTTGAATTCTTATCAAACACATGAGTCAGATTTTCTTGGCCAGGCAATACTGTAGCCATTCAGCTAACAGAAAATAGCTTTTTAAATTTTAAGATAACCGTCAATACAGTTTTTAAACATAATTCATTCGCAAGGAACTAAAAAAAATCCACTACCACTAGAGAGAATTACTATCTTGATTACAGAACTTCATTTAAACCATTTAAACCATTACAATTCCTTCTCATCTATGAGCAGCACATTTAAGTAATCAGGTCTTCAAAGCGACACCGTAGTTATACCTACAGTTGAAAATTGGAAACAAGACAAAAGATGTAAGTCCTCGGAAGAGCAATGATTACTGATATTTGTTTAAATAATGATCTTGCAGCTCCAGACCGATATGAAAATGATAGAGGGCCAATTTAGTTCTTCTAAAGGTCTAAATAAACAAACTCCACTCCTTTTTAAAAAAATATAAGCTGTCAACGTAAAATATATTGGCTGCAACCCCTCCATTGACATAAATATCAGATAACAACAAGACTTACTATATATAAACTTGAAGACCCAACCCATAATCCTTTGAGATAATAACAGAAATCTGGGTTTACTGTTTCGAATACTATATCATGGTTTTTATTGTTTAGGTAATGAGACGTCTTAAACTTTAACCTAATTTAACTTTAAGAAGCAACTGCTTTTACTCCGATCACTTTATCACAACTATTTTCCCTACCCGAGCTCCTAATAAGGAAAAACTGAAAGTTAGTGAACTAAAGAAGTGCCAGCAAAATTTCCTGCATGAATAACAATTATTTACTGACTTTGCAATTTGAGTCCCGAAACAGACAAAGTTGGGTATATAGTAATAACAACAATATACAAAGTTGGGTACATAGTAATAACAACAATACAACTCTATCAGTATCAATATCTTATCTCACTAGCACCATTATTAAAATCCATGAAACAATTACATATAAAATTATAAACACATTCAGTGCAAAAGCAGTCAACACGTACCGATGTTACCCTAATACATAACCGTTTAGACATCAATTCCCAAATAAGAAACTAAAACCACACATTCCTCTGTGCCAATAAGTAAATCACACACTCGCGTAAAAATCACATGAATACTCATCACTCCAAATCACACAAGTATACAACTCGAAATCCTCTTCACTCGCATCGACAACATCACAATCACAAAATCAATTACACAAACACACACATCACACATGTTTTAACTACAAAATCATCACAATCATGCAATCATTGCACGAGTCATATAAACTGTTAATCCAACAGTCATATAAACTGTTAATCCTCATTTGCCTTACCGTGTCCTGCTTACTTATTTCCGTTTAATTAGCAAGCAATATCACAACATAACAAAATACTGTGTAAATGCTGAAACTGTAAATTAAAAAAAATCAATAAAACAAGCAGATCGAGAATAGTTACCTGTTCACCCCAACTCTCAAGCACTACTTTCAGACCGACGTCGTCCCGGACACGGACACGGACACGGTCACGGTCAACAGCGCGGGACCAACTCTGCAAAAGTAAACGTATAACACCGTGCATCGCCAATCCACCTACCACCATCAACACAGAGACAGGGTCAATTTTGAGAATGATATCATGGCTGGTATTTGCTCCAACAACTGTGTGTGTGTGTGAGAGAGAGAACCACATTTTGAGACAGGAGAAGGAGAACATTAGAGACTGAGTTTGTGTTTGTGTTTTCGTGGCGACTTGTTTATATTGTAAAAATATATTTTATTATTTTAATATGTTTTTAAACAAAATCTATTAAAAATTTATTATCTATACTATATTATTAAAATCGAAACATTGAAAGTTTTGGTTTTCGGTTATCGGTTAGTTTTTGGTTTTCGGTACTTTTTCTAATTAATAAATTAATAATATAATCAAAATTCGGGAAAGTTTATTCTACATTAATATTTTAAAACATTTTTTTTCTAACAAAATCTACTTCTTTTCCAAAAATATCACGGACAATTATCTTACTTATATATTTTAAAACTTATTTTAATACATTTAATTATTTAAAAAAACTTACATATTTTAACAAGTGAACGTATTTTTTTAACAAATAGAATTAATATAATTAAAACACATCTAAAAATATTATAGGTAGTTACTTTTTTAATTAAAACATGTTAGCTTTCCTATTTGTCCTTATTAAAAAAACTTACTTATTTTAACATTTCAACGTATTTTTTTAATAAATACAATTAATATAATTAAAACACTTCTAAAAATATCACGGACAATTACTTTTTTTAATTAAAACATTTTAGATTTTCTATATGTCCTTAAATATCAAATATTTGACGAAGGATAAATGTTAAATCCGGTTAATCACCTATTATCCGAGTAATCACTACAAGGTAACTTGACCGACTAATGTCGATTTCCATATTCAAGAACATTGTAAAATACGTATAAATTGGGATTTTAGTACTAATGTTTTAGTTTGATTAATATTATAATTTTAGTAATGTAAATTATGTTGTAAATCGTGTGCATATGCATAAAATGTAAGCACATTTATAATTGAAAGTACGATATATCATATAATGTATGGTAGTATATAATTTGTATATATATATATATATATATATATATATATATATATATATGTGTGTGTGTGTGTGTGTGTGCGCGCGCGCGCGCGCGCGCGCGTGTGTATAAATATTATTGAACAAAATTTGTAACTTAAATCGGGTTGGGTAGGGTCGGCCGAAAAAATATAAAACTCATACCCAGCCTATTTAAATTGGTTGGGTAGACTTGGCTTGGTCGGCCGGAAAGAGAGCGAGGGTTAGTTCAGTTTGATCAAGTTGGTAAATCATGAACAATCACAATTGGAGTAATCCGTGGATGTATTACTTATGAATTAAATCGGATAATTAAAGATTATTAGAATGATTAGTGGGGATCAATTTAATATTATATATATATATTGTGTAATAATTTTAATTATATGTATATTATCACATAATTTAAATTTATTTAAAAAAATATTATGATTGAAAAAAATAAAATTTATAGATTTAAATTTTGGATTAGTGATCAAGTTGTGAGATAAAATTAAGAGAATTCGTGATTTTGACCGTCTAAAATTAGAACTACGTATAAAAAAAATGTTGTTTTTATTTTTTATTCAAATTTCAACCTTTTAATTTTGGAACTTTTACCTATAAATTTCCTAAAATTTACAAATCAGGCCAATATTGGAAGGATTAGACTGAATTTTATAACATCTTCACCAACTTTTATCAAAACCAATTTTAACATAATCAAAGCGATTAGTTACCGTCTAACGATTATCGGGATTATTAAACACCAACTTTTAGAACATAGATTATACATAAAAATATAATTGAGTGTGGATTCAAAAAATTGTTTAATTATTTTTATTATATTCAATTGTTGAATTTGATAAAATTCATTTTACATCATTTAAAACTAAATATATATTTTGGTAATTAAAAATAATCATTTGATCTTTATCTTATAGAAATTAATTCAAATTTCATGAAATTAAAAAATATTTAAAAAATACTAAACAAATATAAGATAAATTCGAAATATTATCTTTTACCACATTTCTAATTATAAAAATTATTTCAATATATATACATGTTGGTGTGAGAAATTATTCGAGTGTATAACAGCTCGCACGGGCTTTTACGCTAGTATATATAATACAACAACAAGGGGTTCGATTAAGTAATTTAAATTTAATGGACCATTTTACCCTTTCTTATACTATACCTTTTTAGGGTTATTTTGGTATTTTAACATCAATAAATTTATTACATATTATTAAATGCTACAAAATTAACATGCATACTTATATATATATATATATATATATATATATATATATATATATATATATATATATATATATATATATTACATATTATTAAATGCTGCAAATTAATATGCATACTTATAGACATACATACCTATAAATACTTATATATTCATGTAAATTTATGATAACATATGACCATATACATTTACATATCATATATCTCATACTATTATAGTATCATTTAGATTTATTGTAAATATTTATGAATTAAATATTGTTAAAAATATTATTTGAGAAAATTTATAAATTAAAGTGTGTATGTGCATTGTAATTATTTATCTCTATTAAATCAAACTATACATAATTTCTGACAAGCCTTAAGTATTATATTTGTTATGACACAAATACGTCCAAATCACTACAAGCTAACAAAAAAAAAAAGAACTTTCATGTATATAATTATAATACAAACTTGTACTAATTTTAATGTCGTATAACTCATCAATTGTTACTCTAATACGTGAACGTACAAAATTTTTTCGAACAAATAATTAGTTTACTCATATTTAAAATATGTCCGTGCATTGCACGGGCTAAAGAACTAGTTATATTTAAAATATGAAATTAAGATTTCTTTTAAATTATCCGTTTAGTGTTGTACATTACCGAAATTTTGAATAATTATAGAAAAGGGCAATTGTTTAATATATTTCATTATTTTAATATTATATCAAATATTAGTATATTAATCACTTTATTTTTCTAAAACTTTATATTTCTACTTCTATTTAAAAATACATAATAATTAAATATTAAATTCTATCATATAATATGCTCCTCCTAATAAATCGCTATCTCGTTAGAAAAGGAAATAGTATTTACAAAACTCGACGTGTGACAATTTATTCTGATGGACTAAAAGTCCATTGACTGACCGAATCATTTGTCTCAAAACAATCGCATTTGAAATTTGAAAGTAGTAGATACTGGTATGTCTCCTTTACGATACCACACGGTGTGATCAACTACCGTGTCTCAAGTACCGTACACCCGTGATACCCCATAGCCGATCACTACTATCTCTTTGAGAACCCAACCTAGCCAAAGCATCCGCTTTAGAGTTATCTTCACGAGGAACTCTTTCAAGTCTGACTATGTTGAACCACTGAATCAAACGACGAACACTCATCATGTATGCCTCTGTCTTTGGTCCTCTAGTCTGGAACCCTCCTTCAACCTGTTGAATGACCAACTTCGAATCACTGTACGCCACCAAAATTTTCACATTCATTTCCAGAGATAACTTCAAATCATTAATCAGTGCCTCATACTCAGCTTCATTATTAGTTACTGCAAATTTGAAGTTAATAGTGCTCATAAGAAGGTGACCCTAGGGGGATGTTAAAACAATTCCAGCTCCTGCCCCATCATTATTGACTGCTCCATCCATATACATGGTCCACCAAGGAAAAGGATATTCTTCCTTTAAAGAGTTGGCCTCTTGCTCATGAGTGTGACGGTTTACCAAAATAATTTTTCGTCCCATACTTTCATCTTCAAACTCCAGAATAAAGTCAGCTAAGGCTTGTCCCTTGATCGCCGTTCGGGAAGTATATTCCAAATCAAATTGCCCCAAATCAATTGCCCACTTCAACATTCTACCCGAAGCTTCTGGTTTATATAAAATGTGTCGCATGGGGTAGGAAGTCCGAACTTCAACCTTATGAGCCTGGAAGTAAGGACGTAGGTTTCGTGCAGCCAAGACCAAGGCATATACCAACTTCTCCATGCCAGTATATCGAGTGTCTGCATCCAACAACCTTTTACTCACATAATAGATCGGAGATTGTGAACCATCCTTTTCTCGTACCAAGACAACACTAATAGAATAATTTGAGATGGCCAAATATAAGATCAATACCTCACCATCCACAGGCTTGGCCAAAAGTGGGGGCTTACCTAATTGTTCTTTGATGTTTTGAAAAGCTTCTTCGCATTCACGGGTCCACGTAAAATCTTTATCAACCCCCCTAATTGCTTTGAAAAACTCCTTGAAACGATCGGAAGATTTCGAGACAAAACGATTCAAAACAGCTATTCGCCCACAAAGACTCTGAACCTGCTTCACACTAGTAGGAGATTTCATCTCGAGGAGTACCTTAATCTTCTCTGGATTAGCCTCAATCCCTCTATGGTTTACAATAAAGCCTAAAAACTTCCCCGACTCAACACCAAAAACGCACTTTTGTGGATTTAACCTCATCCTGTATCTTCTCGTAATACTGAATGTCTCTTCCAAATGCCTCACATGGTCTTTTGCTTCTTTAGATTTGACAAGCATATCATCCACATAAACCTCCATGGTCTTGCTAATCTGCTCCTTGAACATCATATTCACCAACCTTTGATAAGTTACCCCTGCATTGATGAGACCAAAGGGCATACCAATATAACAATACAATCCTCTATCAGTGATAAATGAGGTATGCTCCTGGTCTGGTTTATACTTGGGAATTTGATTATACCCTAAGTAGGCATCCATAAAACTTAAGAGGGCATGTCCAACCGTAGCATCCACCAACTGATCAATTCGAGGAAGTGGGAAACTATCCTTTGGACAAGCTTTGTTCAAATCCGTGAAGTCCACACAAGTTCTCCATTTCCCATTAGGCTTTTTTACCAATACTGGATTTGCCAACCATTCAGGATAGAAAGACTCCTTGATCAAACCCACGTCTAAGAGCCTGTCAACCTCTTCCTTCAGAGCTATTGCCCTCTCTCCACTGACAGCACGCCGCTTCTAACGCATCCCTTTCTTGGTATGATATATGTTTAGATGATGACACATGATATTGGGATCAATTCCTACCATATCATCATAACTCCAGGCGAACACATCCAAATTGGCCATAAGGAAATTAGTTAGGCTTTCTCTCAACTCATCGCTTAACTGTAACCCAATTTTAAGAATCTTACTAGGATCTTCTGTGTCTACCAAGATCGAGATCGTGTCTTCAGCAGGACCTATCTTCTCATTAGGGGTAGGAATTCTTGGATCAAGATCAAGATCAAAAAGGCGAGGGTCTTCAACAGGCACCTCCCCCTTTGAGGGCGCGTTGAGGGCGCGTCTTCAAAAAGCACATCTTCTTTTAAGGGCGCACCCTTTAGGGTGCGACTGCCTTCCATAATCCTTTTCTGATCCTCCTGGTGCTCTCCTTGGATATTTATTGAAACCGATTCCTCCCAATCTTCAGCTGATACATCCTCCACAATTCCTTCCTGGAACTCATCAGCTAGAGAGGGTGCTTCCAATAACAACACCTGAGGACGCGCCCTCCATAGAGGGAGTCATCTTCTAGTTCTTGGACTGTGTAATGGGCATGAATCTCCCCCTTAGAATTTTTAAGGACCCCTTGAGCATCCTCCTTAGGAAGGGCGCGCCCTCCTAGTCCACTGCGACGGAAACCTTTGACAGTTTTGTGATAGAACTCCCTCGAATCATACTATGATCCACGAACTGAACCAATTCCATTAGAAGTAGGGAACTTCATTGTCAAATGATAAATGGAAGTTACTACCTTCATCTCCTTCAGCAAAGGTCTTCCTACTAGGGCGTTGTGGGCAGATTCTTGATCCAACACCATAAATTCTACCATTTCGGTCACGGATAGGGGACCTTCACCAAGTGTGACTGGAAGCTTAATTGCACCCATAACCCTGACAGCTTCTCCTGTGAAACCGTAGATCCAAGCATCCTCTCTGACAATATCTTTATCAGGAAAACCCAACTTCTTGTAAGTGTTGTAGTAAAGGATATTCAATGAACTTCCATTGTCCACAAATACTCGGTGCACGTTCATAGGACCTATCTGTATGGCAACAACTAGGGCATCATTGTGAGGGTGATGTACCCATCTTGATTCTTCCTCAGTGAACGTAATATTCACTGATTCCCCCCTGAACAACTTGGGAGGTTTGAGTTCCAAGCTGTTCACATTAGTCAAGGGCTTATGTCGTGCCTCCCTAGCATACCTCTCCAGTGCGTTGTTACTGTCACCACCAAGATGGTGCCCTCCAAAGATGGTATGGATGCTTCCAGCCCGGGTAAAATGAACATCCCTAGACATATCCTCATCATCCCTATCTGGAGTGCGCTCTCTTTCCATCCTCATGTCAGGTTCATCTTTATGCTTCTTCACTTCTCTAACAATCCAGTCAGTTAGATATCCTGCCTTGATCAATTCTTCAATTTCTTCCTTCAGCTGTCGACACTCGTGAGTGTTATGTCCAGCAGACTCATGATATGCACAATACCTCTTTTTATCCTTGCTCTACCACGAGGATAACGGTGCTGGCTTCTTGAATAAGCCTTTATCCTTATTCACTTCAAAAATATGTTCAATAGAAGCCGCCAGCGTATACCTCCTTGTTTGATATCTGTTCAACCTTTCATAGTCCAGTGGAGTCCAACCTCTCCTCGCATTAGTGACATTCACCCTGTTTAGGCTACATCCTCTCCTCCGGTAGTCACGGCTTGGAGACATATCCTTCCTTTTAGAACCTTTTACCTTCCCTTGGGGATCAGACTTTTTATTATCATCCAAAGACTGTTCCACGATCTTGAAGTATTCATCCTGAGCAAAGAGGTCTGCCAGAGTTTTCGGGTCCTTCCCTTGGAGGTGTTTCCAAAAATCAGTTCCGACTTGAAGCCCTGCAATCAAGAAACTTTTGAGTGACTCATCTGTTGCTCCTCTAACCATGGTAGACTCATCATTGAACCTCTTGAAGTATGATTGCAGGCTTTCCCCTTCCTTCTGCTTCATATTGGCCAAGGTGGTCACTGGTGGAGCATACTTCACAGTAGCTTGGAACTTTATCAGAAAAAGGTTTTTCATTTCCTCCCATGAAGTGATCACGCCTGGTCCCAGCTTTTGAAACCACTGCTGAGCACTTTCCCTGAAGGTCGCTACCAGAAGACGACACCTAGCCAAATCAGGTACTTGATACACATCCATCTCTATATGGAACCTTCCTAAGAACTCAACAGGGTCAGCATTCCCATAAAAACGTAAGTCATTGGTTGTATTCATGTACCCTGCTGGAAGCTGTGCCTCCCTCACTGCTGTCGAGAAAGGGGAGGGAGTTTGGGTTGTTGAAGTAACTCTTCCTCCCTCAAGATGCGTAAGGAGTTTTTTCAGGTCATCCACATTGAAGCTTCCAACACTTGGGATAGTTTGGACATTAGTTTGAACACCTCCAACAGGTGGAGGTTGATTGGTTTGAGGCGGAGGTTGATTGGTTTGAGGCGGAGGTTGATTGGTTTGAGCCCCGTCCTGACATTGATCTTTCCGCTGGGTTTCCCCTGTAGAATTTCCTTGCAACCTTGGATTAGGACACCCCTCTCTTCAGGACTGCGAGGGTGCGTCCTTGGCTCCTCATATCTCCCTCCTGATCTACTTTGGGATGAGACAGGTGTTATACGTGGATCTCTTCCTCCAGAAGGTCCCCCGCGGTAAGGGGCATCGTACCTATTCTGTCGATCATTACCCCTATAGTTGCTCCTATAATCCAATTCTCTATTTCGTCTCCTTCCTGACCCTTCAAATTGAGAGGCTCGCTCATGATCACGGGCCTCAACCTGAGATCAGGGGGCACTCTCTGCGAATCACGGGACCTCGCACCTTGATCATCTCGTGAGTTATCTCGTGGGGGTGTTCGCTCATGTCCATGGGGCCTTAACCTGAGACCATGGGGTTCTCGCTGTGGATCACGAGGTTGTACTTCCGGGTTACGTCTTGAATCATCACGAGGACGAGTATGCTCTTGTCCATGGGGCCTTGACCTGTCAACAGGGGACTCTCGCTATGGATCAAGAGGTTGTTCTCCTCGAACCTCTCTGTCTCTTTTCCATTCGACCAATAACAATCGTAGATCATCGTTGTTAAGCCTTATACCGAGACGATCCTTCAACATGTTCAAGCACTGCTCTTGGTCTCGGTGGATCTTGTCAGCCCTTCGAACTTCACTCTCGGACCGCCCTGACCTATGAGGGTGTGGGGATGGACGTTGCTCAACAATAGGCACTCCATCCTCTTGATACTCCAACCTTCTTGGGGTAACATTTTGAAACCTCTCAGCATGAGATCTATCACCCCCTTGTCCAGTGGTGCCTCTTCACGTCCGATGGTGGTTATGAGGTTGTCGCCTGACTCGACCCCTTCCTTCACTCCTCTCGATTGTATCCAACCTCGCCTCAAAATCGTTCAAGGTATCACCCATGCGGTATAGCTGTTCCATTAGATACGAGTTACTAATGAGCACCGGTGGCTGCCCCCCGACAATAGGTGTGCCATAAGTAGGATTTGGAACACTCCGAGGAACGTATTCTTCATTACGGGCATGGTCATGCCCTTCATTGTCATCTGAACCGACCTCATCCATAGGACATTCGTTGCGATTGTGTGGCATCTTCTCCTCCAAAGATTATGATCTTAATTAGCACCCCTCCTTCTAGAACCAATTTGTTAATGGAGGAATTTGGTATTAACAAAGTTCGAGGTTTATTGCCGGAATCAAGATCTACAACGGTGGTCCTTAAACGATGAATTCATCGGAGTATGGTGGTTGTGTTTAATTGGTGGCTGAGATTGCTTAGGGTTTATGTTGGTTGCCTCTGCTCTCAACTTTCGACCCCTTACAATGTGCCTACGTACCCCTTTATATAGGGGATCAAGCCAACGTAGTTCTTGGGGAGGAAGTTTCCTCCATGGGCTTGGTCTCTGATCTTCAAGGCCCAGTTGAAGTCTTCCACCGCCTTCCCTACTTAGACGTAGGACTCTTCCACCGCTTTACATACTTATTCGAAGTCTTCCACCGCTTTCCATACTTAGTCGAAGTCTTCCACCGCTTTCCATACTTAGAATTTTAGCTCACTTTAGGAATGTCTAACGATAAGGCCTAGTCACAAAGGCCCAAGGCTCATCTATGACGTCAGGACTTCATGGATAAAGAAACTTCCCCCGTCGAGGACTAGTCCTATCCATTACCAACTATTTCTTTAATTCATAGACGCAGGTATAGTCACGACTTACCTTAAATGCTAGACGCATCCTTGTCCCCCGAATGAGAAGCACCCACCAGATAGCAGGACAAGTGATCCCAAGTGTTTGGGTGCAAAGTGCAGGATTACTCCAAAGTTCCCCAATGAGGACGTGTTCATTGAGTACAGGAACAGAGCTCCCAAAGCACACACCAAGATTAACCCCACATCCCCAATGAAGGCGCGCCCATTGAATACAGGAGGAGGCCGTCAGCCTCGGACATCCCCCTCCTAGGGCACATCCTAGGAGGGAATTCTTCAATATTTTGCCAATACCAAGCCAAGGAAACCATCCTTCATTGTCAAGTTGCAACTTCAAACCAAAAGGACGCGCCCTCAATGGGTGGTCAGCTTAAAGGGCGCACCCTTGTCTCCATCAGGACAAGCCCTAAGTCTTCCTTGTGTCAATCTCATATTAATGAAGTTATTATTCTGTCATGTCTTCCATTCATGTTGAGTTGTCAGTCCATACCGATATGACGCGTCCTTAGGGGTTAGATGGCCAAAGGGGGCACACCATTTCCCCTAAAAGGACAAGTCCTAAATCTTCCTCATGTCATGTCATGTCAATATAGTTGTCATCCTTTGTCAAACCATCCATCAAGCTATCATTACCATTAGGGCGCACCCTCAAGGGGTGGACGGCCTAAAAGGGCGCGCCCTTACCCTTATGAGGGCAATGCCCAATCATTTCTCACATTAGACCTAACCCTAATTATATTTTAAATACTCCAATTGAATCATTCTTGACCCGAACCTAACCTAGAAACCCGTTATTAAATTTTGGCTATAACACATATTAGACAGAGAAACCAGTTAGTCTTTTCCTTTTCTGCTTTCCTGAAACTTTCTTTGCCACCGTATCATTGGAGAATCACATCATGGCATTTTAAGTTCAGTGAATTAAGACTTAATTGCAACAATAATAAAGAACAAATAATCAAATTTCTAAGGTAAATGTAATGTCCCGGAATGATCTAGACATGTCAGCAAAGCAGTCTCTATTTATTGGAAACATATTTGTTAGCCCAAAAAAGGGACCTGGAAGGCTGGAACTAACAGGAACTGCAATGCAACTAGAACCCAATGAACACAATAAAATGGACTGATAGCAATCTCAGAAAACATCAATTCACAATTATCTTCAGAAACTCACCTATGGCCTCAAGTAGAAGAACAATCACCTTACTCCGATCCACCATATATTCTCCGAAAGATGCTACAACATATGCACACCCCTGCATGCCAAATTCATAAAAAGAACTAGCGATTAAACCACTGGTAATCCGAAGGACCGTTTAATAAAAAAATTCAATCGAACACAATGTGAAGTGCCACAACAAAACCAGCTTGATCAGAATCTACGAGCCACTAATGTAAAGTGATCTTCTGGTGCTTACAAAATTGCTACTACAATGTGATGCACTGAATTAAAACTCAAAGCGTAACCAGAACCATAAAACATGTTGGGATTTATGGGTGATAGCATAGAAACAACTTAACTTTGAATGTACTTAATTTGTTAATTAAGTAGAACATACTGTCACAGCCAAAGTATGTTCTTGTAATTAGTATGTAATGTTATTCTAGTTGTGTAATTTGAAAGAAGTTCACTTGTTGTGTTCAAGCCTCAAAGAATGCATAATTAGATGACAGCATGAATAAAGGTTACTGTCCTAAGCATTGACAGTAAGATTACAAGAAGACAGAATGTTGCAAGTCACGACAGCATATTCACTCTGACAGCAACATTGGCGGAAGACTACTCGACAGCAACTTTAGCCCTCGACAGCAAGTTTGGAATCCTCGACAGCACTCTATGCGGGGAACTCATACTGTCACCAAAAGAACATTCCTGTGACAGCAAGCTTTGCGGCAAAAGTAACTGTCTCGAGAAAGATCCTTGTTCTAGGTATCTTTCTCAGTCAAATCCCGTGACAGTCTCAATGTTCAAGAAACAGGCGTATTGCAGTATCCCTAAGCTGCATCAAGTCTGCAAGACTACGACAGAAGCTTCAAGCACTGCAAAACAAAAGCGAATCAATTCAAGAGCAAGGTCAAGTCTCTATTTGCTGAATTGTTTGAGCTGGAAATAGAATGAATCTAGGTTGCTTTCTTTGTAATGTATATCTGACATGTTAGCAATTTAGGAAAGTCACATGGGTAAGACAATCTGTAAGAAGCTGCCACTTGACACTGATAGCAGCTTCACAAACCCGTGACTGACAGTGATAGGATTAGCTTTATACTTAGACTATCAATTCATTCTAGCTATGTATCGAAGACAAGCAAGTGTCTTGGAGAAAACCGAAGCTCAAGAATTCTCTCTTGAGGTTGTAGCAACACTTTGCAAAATAAATAAAACATTTATTTTGTGAATCTTGTTTTTAGTACATACTGTTTGTGATTGAATATACATTGCTGATAACATTTAATCTTAGTTTTAGTTGTTGAAATTGAGATTGAATTTTATCAGTATTGCATTCATCCCCCCCCCCCCCTTCTGCAATACACGAGGACCAACAACTGGTATCAGAGCCATCATATTAACATACATATCTGAGATCACGACGACAATGCAGAAATCAAACAGTATCAAGATCCCAGCTTTTGATAAAGAGAACTACAGCATTTGGAAAAGAAAGATCTTGTTGTTTATCAAAGCTGCGAATCCACTGTACCCAGGTATTCTCGAGAATGGTCCTTTCATACCAAGGAAGGAAATTGAAGCCACAACAGTAAATGGTGAAATCATTCCTGCACATTGGGTTCCCAAAGATCCCTCAGAATTTTTGGAACCTGAGAAGGAGAAAATGGTGCTAGATGATCACTTGCAACTCATCTTGCTCGATTCTCTCACGTTGGATAAAGCCATGTGTGGAAGTGTGATAAGCTGCACATCAGCCAAGGAGATGTGGATCAGGTTAGCCTTACTATGTGAAGGAAGTGAAGAAGTTAAGGGCAACCAAAGGCAAATACTGATATCTCAATATGAGGCATTCATGGCCAAGCCTGATGAAGACTTAACTTCCATGTTTGAAAGGTTCAGTAAGCTCTTAACTGAACTACAGATACATGGCAAGTACTATGACAGAAAAGAATTGAATGTCAAGTTCCTGCTTACACTGCCTGATCACCTTGAACACAAGACAACAGCCATACGAGAAGGAAGAGATCTCAACAATATAACCTTTGAGACACTTTATGGTATTCTGAAATCCTATGAACTTGAACTCTTTCAAAAGAGAGCCATACAAAAAGGAACAAGGAACAAGATGGCTAATATGTCAAGTGCCCTAGTAGCACATGTGCCAAGGATCACACAGCCAAGTGAAGTACTACAAATCACACAACCAACCCCTGCACAAACTTTGAAGATAGAAGAGGTGGTTGAAGATGATGAGAAAGTGGTACTACAACTCAAAGTTGTGGAAGATGAAGACTTCTACACAATGGAGGAACTGGAAAGCATGGACAATCCTACTATGGCTTACATGGCCAAAACGTTCAAGAACTTCAGGTTCAAGAAGGATAGGTCATACAAGCCCCAAGGCCAAGCATCCAAGTTCAACAAAGGAAGTTCATCAAAGGCTGCTGTGGGAAGTTCAACCAAAGGAGGATACAAGACTGGATTTGTGGATAGATCAAAATTCAAGTGTTACAACTGTGGTGAACCTGGTCATTTTGCTACTGAATGCAAAAGACCCAAACAGGTTCAAAGATATGAGAAAGGAACTGGTGGATACTCTAAGAAGAATCAAGGTAGAGCCTATGTGGCTGAAGGAAAGTGTTGGGATGATTCTGATGATGAAGAAGAAGAAGAATATGTCAACCTAGCTCTCATGGCTAGCACTGATGTAGTAGCATCAACATCTTCAAGTCAGGTACCTTCACTTGTCTTACTTGATATGTCCATTTATGAATATAAGAAAACCATTAAAGACTTAAGTGCTGAAATGTTCAATGTCTATACTAGCTTATCTGCTGCTAATGAGGAAATCACTAGGCTAGGTAAGCTAAATGAAACACTATAGTCTGAAAATGATTCTCTAGTTCTCAAAACCAGTTCACTAGGCTCTTTAGCTCAAGAGAATGCTAGACTTAAAAATGAATTAAAATGTGCTAAAGAGGTTGAGGAATTCCTGAGGAATGAGATTGCTGAAAATGAATTTAAAATTAAGGCTTATAAAAACTCATCAAAGATAGTTCAGGATTACAATGATAAGCATACAGAAAATCAGACAGTTGGTATAGGTTTTTCATATGGTAGAAGACCTGGAAAGGAAACTGTGATTCAAGATTGTTCTGGAAATGCTGATGTCAAACCCACCATTCTCAAGAAGGTTGAAACTCCTATTTTCAAAGCTGCTGAAATTGAGTTTGATGAAGAAGCCATGCTCATCAAACAAGAAATTCTTGATGAGGATGAAGGTGTTGACAGCACATTCAAGGATGGAAAAGATACTGTCACAATCCCCAAGACAGTAAACTTACCAAGCAATCAGACAGTAAGTTCAAAAGATGCTGTCACAATTGGCAAGACAGAATCTTTCAAAGATACTGTCAAGAGTGGTTCCAAGACAGTAACTTTCAAACCTTCTGTCAAGACAGTAGGAATAAAAGATACTGTCAAGGAAAGTTCGACAGCAACTTCTGAACATACTGTCAATCCAGTAACTCCCAAGTCTAAGAATAGGAATGGTAAGGTAGGTGTCAATAAAGGAAATGGACATACTAGTGTTGGAGGTGCTTCCAGAAAACTATGCAATAATTGTGGATCTACACATCATTTAACACATGTTTGTAAGAAACCAATTGAGGATAAGATCAATGCTACTGAACTCAATGGTAACTTACACAGAACCCCCCTTATGCATAGAACTATGAGTGTCTGTAATAACACTGAATGTATGCCATGCAAAATCACTGCCATGAGTACATGCTTTAACTTACCTATTCTCACTACTGAAAAATGTTCATACATAAACACTGTTGAGACTTCTGAGCCTGCTGGCAACAGCAAAAAGGCTTCATCCACTAAGAAAAGGACCAAGTCCAATTCTAAACCTAAGTGGGTGAAAAGAGAAGTCAAACAGGAGGTTGTTGATGATGCTTATGATTTTATGACTGGAAGAAACTCAGGAGACACTGAAACTACAGGACCCAACAAGGATTGGGTACCATATGCAACTTAGAAACATTCTGTTTTGCAGGGCAAGAAGAAAAATCAAGTCATGTGGATCATTGACAGTGGTTGCTCAAGACACATGACAGGTGATAAAGCCCTGCTATCACATTATGTAGAGAAAGTTGGCCCAATCATAACCTTTGGAGACAACAGCAAGGGTTACACAGTGGGATATGGCTGTCTGGAAATTGGAAATGTTGTCATTGAAGACATTGCTCTTGTGGATGGATTGAAGCACAATCTACTCAGTGTCAGCCAATTCAGTGACAGAGGATTCAAGGTTGATTTTGATATGATGATGTGCAACATCTATCACAAGAAGGATGGAAGCCTCTCTTTAAAAGGGGTCAGAAAAGGAAGCTTGTTTGTTGCTGACTTAAACTCAACAAAGAAGGATAAAGTTTACTGTTTTTACAGTAAAGCTACTGTTGGTGACAGTATGCTTTGGCACAGGAAGCTCTCACACCTCAACTTCAAAACAATGAATATTTTGATGAAGAAGGAGTTGGTGAGAGGTTTTCCCCAACAGGAATTCTGTCAAGAAGGACTGTGTGAAGATTGTCAAATGGGCAAACTAAGGAGAGTTGTGCACAAGTCCAAGCAATTGAACACCAACATAGAAGCACTCAAGTTGATTCACATGGATCTTTTTGGACCAGTCAATGTACCATCTATGGCCAGAAAGAGATATGCCTTAGTAATGGTGGATGATTACTCAAGGTACACTTGGGTGAAATTTCTTGAATCCAAAGATGAAGCTGCTCAAGTAATTATTGATCAAGTCAGAGTTCTTGATAGAACTCCAAACTCAAAAGTCCAAATCTTGAGGAGTGACAATGGTACAGAATTCAGAAATGCTACACTTGGAAATTTCTGTAAAGATGAAGGAATTGTACAACAATTCTCTGCTGCAAGGACTCCACAGCAGAATGGAGTTGTAGAAAGAAAGAACAGGACTCTTATTGAAGCAGCTAGAACTATGTTGCATGATGCCAAACTGCCAACATATTTCTGGGCTGAAGCTATCAACACAGCTTGTTATACTCAAAACAGAACCATGATTAATAAAACTCATGCAAGCACACCTTACTGTCTGCTAACTGGAAAGAAACCTACTGTCAAATACTTTCATGTGTTTGGAAGAAAATGCTTTATGATGAAGGATAACCATGAGAAGAAAGGAAAATTTGACACCAAGGCATTTGAAGGATTATTCATGGGTTACAGCACAGAAAGGACTGCCTACAGAGTTTATGTTATGGAACACAGGATTATTGAAGAAAGTGTTAATGTCACATTTGATGAAACCAAGTTTCCAGGGCTGCATGAAGAAGGAAAGATGCAGACATTCGGATTTGAGAATCAAGGATACTTGGAAGATGAGGAAATTGTTGATGAAGAACCTAGCTTCACTCAAATTGTTGAAGTTGACAAAGATACTGTCAATACCACTACTGTCAACCAAACTCCAGCTCAATCACAAACCATAATTTCTAACATTCATAACAGTGATGACTCTGGAGACAATGAAGAACATGGTGAAGACAATGGAATTGGTGAGCATTCAACTCAACAAACTGAAGCAATTGTTCCTGTACAATCATGTAGCTTGCCCAGAATCACCAAGTGGAACAAGGATCACACAAATGACCTTATCATTGGTGACCCTAACTCTGGTGTGAGGACAAGGAACAAAGTCTCTGCTGACAGCATGTTTTCATGCTTCCTGTCTCAAATGGAACCCAAGACAACTGATGAAGCATTGTTGGATTCTGACTGGGTGATAGCCATGCAAGAAGAGCTAAATCAGTTTGAAAGAAACAATGTATGGAAGTTGGTTCCAAGACCTAAGGGAAAGTCAGTCATTGAGACCAAATGGGTTTTCAGAAACAAGCTTGATGAAAATGGATTAGTGACAAGAAACAAAGCAAGGCTAGTGGCTAAAGGTTACTGTCAACAGGAAGGAATAGATTATGATGAGACATTTGCACCTGTTGCAAGACTTGAAGCTATAAGAATCTTTCTAGCCTATGCTGCACACTGCAACTTCAAAGTATTTCAGATGGATGTCAAAAGTGCCTTTCTAAATGGAGAATTGGAAGAAGAAGTGTATGTTGAACAACCTCCAGGGTTTGCGGATGTTGAAATGTATGATTTTGTGTAAAAAAACTCTTCAAGGCTTTGTATGGACTAAAGCAAGCACCCAGGGCTTGGTATGACACTCTTTCCACCTTTCTTCTGGAAAATCAGTTTACTAGAGAAGTTGTGGACAAGACACTTTTCTACAAACATCATGGCAAGGACATCATTCTGGTACAAATCTATGTGGATGACATCATTTTTGGTTCTACAAATGATAAGCTGTGTGAAAAGTTTTCCTCTCTCATGAGTAACAAATATGAGATGAGTATGATGGGAGAATTGTCATTCTTTCTGGGATTACAAATTCTTCAACAATATGATGGAATCTTCATTTGCCAAGCCAAATTCATCAAGGAACTTCTCAAAAAGTTCAACTTGGAAGATTCATCACCTGCAAAGACACCAATGTCCACATCTACTAGTCTGGATCTTGACCCTAAAGGAAAGAAAGTTGCCTCAAGCACCTATAGAGGCATGGTAGGATCTCTCATATACCTAACTGCTAGCAGACCTGACATCATGTTTGCTACATGTCTCTGTGCAAGGTTTCAAAGTGATCCACAGCAACCTTCTTGACAGCAGGCAAAGACTTTCTGTCAAGACCTTTAAAGGATACTGTCATTCAAATGCTTAACGATGACAGCATGTTTTTGCGCAATAGTTGCTGTCGCGCAAAACCTACTGTCACCACCACCTATCACTGACAGATTGTTTCTAGCGCACAGGTTACTGTCACCCATAGTGGACCGTTGGAATTGGATATTCACCCCACGTCTGACAGTGAATAACGGGCAGTAACTCACGTGTAATAAGAGTGGGTTAAGACACGTTCTTTAATTCCACTTTTTGTGCACAAACGTTTGAGATACCCATATTTATTCACCAGTTACTCAGACATATCATTCTCATCAAACTCAAGGCCAAATACTTTTCTTCAAGCAAAAAAAAAAGCTACTTTCTTACTTTCTTCTTTTCTTGAAATCTCCATGGCCCCCAAACAGACTCTCTCTCAAACAAACTTTGCTGGCATCTTTTCCCCAAATGATGTTGGTGAAGGTTTCAAAGGACTAGTGTTTTTCATTAACAAGTCCTATCTTGGTTCTGCCATTACCTCAACACCCATTCTCGACCTAGACAGAATTGAGGCATTCTGGCAAACTGCCGTTGCTCAAACAGAGGGTGAAAACCCAGCTATTCAATTCAAAATTAATGGGCAACAATACATTCTCACAGCTGAGGTCATCAACACTGCTCTTGGAATTACACTTCAAGCAGGCCATAACTTTGCTCAACTTGCTACTGATGACACTCTCAAGAAGCTCTTCTTGAAGATTGGGTATGCAGGCCCTATTCTCGAAGAGGGAACAACCAAATGGTACCCGTCTGGTGAAATGGATAGGAAACATCTGAGAAAGGAGTGGAGTATGATATTTGATGTCATGGTCAAGGTGTTCTCTACCAAGTCCACTGGCTGGAATGGGATACCCTCCTACATCAAGAAACTGACACATTCTCTTGTCCATGGATACAAGGTGAATGTTGGAGCTCTTCTCATGGCACACCTCAGGGCTGCCATAGGTAAGAAGGTATCAATCTACCCTCGCTTTCTTATGATGTGTATCAACTCATTTTGTGATTTTAATGATGTTGCCCCTCGTTTAGAGGCTTGCTCTGTCTTGAAAAAGAACACACACACACTATTATCATCACAGAATCTCAATGCACATATTCCACTTTGTTTCACTCAGCACATGGTTGATCAAGTGTCCAACCTTGATTTTACATTACCTTCTGGTTATGAATCTTTCACTCTTGTGAATGAAACTGAATTAAACCCAAATTCAGTTAACCCACATTCAACACCATACACTCAGCCTAGGCCCTCTAGACTTCCCAAAGCCCAAAGAGAAGCCTTGCAAGAATCTAGAAAAAGACCCTTAGAGGCTGGTGTTGGTGGTAGCTCTGTCAGTCAAGAGGGAGACACTGCACCTAGTGCAGCAAATAAGGAAGGTAGTCAAACAGGACCCCCAGTGGTTTCCCCTGAGCCTAAGAAGAAGAGAGCTAGGAGAACCAAAACCACTGTTAGCCAAGCTGCAGTTTCTCAACAAACTATGGTTACTGAAAGGGATTCAAACACCTCCCTAGATGTGCCTTCTCAACAAGGTGCATCTGTTGAAATTGGCCTGTCTCCCAAGGCACCCTGTACAGAGTCTGCACAAACTCATGGTTCACAACCTGAGATACCCCCACTTGAAGAAACACACAGTGAGTTAGGTCACAGTGAGGATTTCTCTACTCCTATTGATGGTTCACATGTTTCACCTGTGAATCAGCCCCCACTCTCTGCTACACTTTCACCTTCTTCCTTCCCTATACATTCTTTTGTTTCTTCTCCAGAACCTAGAGAAGGGGACAGTCCCAACCCTTCAGGTTTTGATCATCCATCTCCTATCATGGATGAGCCCCCATCTAGTGGTCCACAAGAACCCATTTCTCAAAGTGAAGTGGATACCACTCCTCCAAACACTGAGCAAGGGCAAAGTGGTATTTTGTCAGAAAATGAAACAGCCAACACTTTGTCTGAACTACAAGGAGCATCTTACCTTCAGGAAGATGCTGTCACAGCCTCTGTTGCTGTCAAAGACACTGGAAATGTTGCTGTCTTGGACACAGCTGCTGTCATGAGTGGAGAGAAAGCTACTGTCAACACAAACCCTACTGTCACTCCACTTCCCAAAGATGCTGTCATGACAGAACCTGCTGTCCACGCCCCAGCTGACAGTAATATTCCTGACAAAGATGCTGTCTAGTCCTCTCAGCCAGATTTTGATGCTGTAATTCTTGAGGATGCCTCTGATGATGATCTACCTCTTGCCCAACTCTTGAAGGTACATTCTAAATCGTCTACTTCCATGCATGTTAGTACTGCTCATACCCATGCATCTAGGTTGAGTGAGGGTGTGCACAAGAAAAGAGAGATAAAAGAAAAGAGAGGTGAGCATAAAAATGAGAGGCAACCAAATGAGCTGGCAAAAGGAGAGGGACTTGAGCATGTCCAGAGAGATCTTGAGGGAGCCCACACTATTCAGGCATTAGGCCTTGAGAGCCAAACAGTGAGGAGTGATGAGATCACTCAAAAACACCCTGAGAGTGTGAGAACCCCCATAGCCTCAAAGCCCCTTTTTTTTTCTTCCCCTCCTAGAAGGTTAAGGATTGGTGGCCCCTTTGCTAATTTTGGGAACAGGATTGAAGCTCTGGAAGGACAGTGTGCTACCTTGAACTCCAAACTAGACTCTCTCTCTCAACTGGTGGTTGATGGTTTTGCTGCTACTCAAATCTCTATCCAGTTCCTTACTGACCTAGTAGCTGCCAACTCAACTAAGGGGGAGAAGGTAGTAAGATCAGAATCTACAGCTATTCAGGAATCAGGTGGAACTCAGGGGGAGCCAGTAATTGTGAAGACCAAAGGGGGAGCAAAACAAATTTCTGGAGTTAAGAGGAAAGCAATGACAAAGGGGGAGCAAGTCAAACCAAGCAGTGAACAACCAAAGGATAAAGCTGAAGATCTTGTTGAAGTTGAATTGGATGGTGAACAGGTGTTAATGTCTAAGGCAACTCAAGATGCAATGCAAAGAAGACCTGCATCTAGACTCCCAATTCTACCTCCTGTGACAATTAGAGAACCAACTTCAGCAACTCAAGAAACTGCTCTACAGAAGAAATGGAGAGAAATGGAGGAACAAAACAAGCTTGGGAAAGGTAAAGGGAAACTGCCTGAATCCATCCAGAAGGGAAATATTTGGTCAAATG
Source organism: Heracleum sosnowskyi (assembly GCA_030848705.1). NCBI lineage: Eukaryota > Viridiplantae > Streptophyta > Magnoliopsida > Apiales > Apiaceae > Heracleum > Heracleum sosnowskyi. The sequence goes on along the minus strand of CM061243.1, from coordinate 47,374,203 downwards.
GTACTGAGTTTGATCAAGAAGAAGCCAATATTATGATGGTGGATTACAGGGAGAGCACATTGCACAATCATGACACTGAATTTAGCAGTCTGGTGGAAGAAGCATTGAATGCGCCAAGCAACAGTCCAACCAACACCTCAAAACTGTTAAAGGATCAAATCATAAGTGTTAGTGTAATGGTGAATGATGAAAAAAGATGGGTTGTAAGTATTTATCTCACTTCTGGCATATCTTATTTCATCACAATGAAGCTATTGCAGAGTTTGCCAGCAAAGGTGTTGTGTGTTATGAAGGGAAAGATCAAGGCAACTCAAACACCATTCAATGAATCATTGAATATGCAAATCCAGAACATGATCACACAGAAGCTACCCGAAGTCTACACAAATCCACCAAGTGTTTTCTACAGATCTGCTAAAAAGGATGGCACAAGAAGGAACAAATACATGAATTTGATCAGTCCATCCAGGATGCAAACTGAGTCAATTCTGAAAGTGTTAAATGGAATACTCGGTTCAAATGCCAATCCAGGAAGAGTCTATGCTGTTCAAGAGATCTACAAAATGTTGGTGTTGAGAGACAAGGCACTGGGAGCTAGAGTGAAGGAACTAATCACTAGAGCCAATGCCAAAAGAGCTGATCAAGGTGGAAGCTGCTTCTATAACATTCCTTTCCATGAGGATAATGATGATGATGAGATTGGAGGTAGTGAAGCTTCTGGAAATGCAGGCAATGCTGGTGGAGGTAATTCTGGGAATACTGGTATTCAATCTCAGAATGAAGGCAATGAAGAAACTCCTAGTCAAGAAAAGAAAGATGCTGGTGCAACAGATGAAGAGGAGTCAGGAATACTGGAAGCTTTGGAGGCAAGCATTCTTAGATGTGCTATTGACTGCATAAATGCAGAAAAAGATGATGTCACCAAAGGTACTGTCGACAAGGATACTGTCATAGAAGATGTTGTCATGGAAGATACTGTCGACAAAAGTAATGTCAAGGAAGGTTCTGTCAAGGATGAAGCCAAAGCTACTGTCAAGCCCAAAAGACTGAAAGCTAAAGCAAAAGCTTGGTTTTCTAGACAGAAACCTGAAGGAAAGCACAAGTACTCAGGAAAGGAAAAGGCCACTGGATTTGGGAGAAATCTTAAGATGCCAATTCAATCAATACCTCCTAACAGTCTTAAGGTTCAACAGATGCAATCTAGAGAAATCAAGAGTGTTGAGGTTAAGATGAATGCAAATCAAGAGGCCACTGAGTACATTCTGTGGTGGGAAGAATCAAGATCTACCAAGGTTGATAAGGACTTCTATCTAGTATCCACATCAACCAGTGGTAGGACATCAACCATAGATAGGAGAAGAATTGACTTCTTCTGCCTGGAAAGAATGGTAGAGTTGCTGGAGAGCTATGACAATGTTCCAGAGCCTGTCATGGAACATATTCTGAAATATCAGGCAGATAGGGATGCTGAATTCTATCAGAAATTTGGCTACAATTTTGCAGATTTTGATGATGCTGATATTCTAACTGATCTCCCAGCTTCTCCTATACCATATCACTGGTACTATGAGTTTAATGATTTACCCACAGAAGAAGGGCAAACCCAACCAACTCAGGAAGGGCAACCCAAGCCAAGCAAAAGATCTGAACCTTCTCAATATTCTCAATATCAGTCAGAACTTGATAAGAAGGAAGCCGAACTCCTGGAAAAATGCAAGACTGTCAACAAGGCAGAAAGTGAAGCTCCAGATTATCAAACATGTATGCTGCAAAATCCCTTAAGAATGAGGTACCTAAGAGAAGAAATCTATGTTTGCAGCTTTCACAAGCTAAAGACAACTATTCTGAAGGATTTACAGTACATGGTAGCTGGATCAATTCATCCCTTGGAGCAGATTTGTTCTGATGAGATAGAGAAATTGTTGGAAAGGAGAAAAGTAGAAGATTCAAAGCTGGACAAGCAAAGGAGGATGTCACTCAATGCTCATCCTGGAAGTAGATTCAAGCTCATTCATGAAGAACTTCACTTCAGAAGCTATCCATATGATATAGAGCAATGGTTGAATCTCAGGGATCCTGTTCTCTTCTCTCTCCCACTATCAAGAAGATCATTGAAGAAATAGAAGATGATGCAGTTACTGCTGCTGAAATCTCTCTTGTAGAAGGTCTAAGAGGCTGCTTGGTAGAAGCTCTCAAAAGAGAGGATGTAGCAAGACATAAGAGGAAATCTCAAGCTAAGTAAAAATTCTTAATCCATTCTGATCTTGTTAGTTAAGTTGTCAGCACATATTGTAAATTTGTTGTTATTTTCCATAAAAACAAATTGGGGGAGATTGTTGGGATTTATGGGTGATAGCATAGAAACAACTTAACTTTGAATGTACTTAATTTGTTAATTAAGTAGAACATACTGTCACAGCCAAAGTATGTTCTTGTAATCAGTATGTAATGTTATTCTAGCTATGTAATTTGAAAGAAGTTCACTTGTTGTGTTCAAGCCTCAAAGAATGCATAATTAGATGACAGCATGAATAAAGGTTACGGTCCTAAGCATTGACAGTAAGATTACAAGAAGACAGAATGTTGCAAGTCACGACAGCATATTCACTCTGACAGCAACATTGGCGGAAGACTACTCGACAACAACTTTAGCCCTCGACAGCAAGTTTGGAATCCTCGACAGCACTCTATGCGGGGAACTCATACTGTCACCAAAAGAACATTCCTGTGACAGCAAGCTTTGCGTCAAAAGTAACTGTCTCGAGAAAGATCCTTGTTCTAGGTATCTTTCTCAGTCAAATCCCGTGACAGTCTCAATGTTCAAGAAACAGGCGTGTTGCAGTATCCCTAAGCTGCATCAAGTCTGCAAGACTACGACAGAAGCTTCAAGCACTGCAAAACAAAAGCGAATCAATTCAAGAGCAAGGTCAAGTCTCTATTTGCTGAATTGTTTGAGCTGGAAATAGAATGAATCTAGGTTGCTTTCTTTGTAATGTATATCTGACATGTTAGCAATTTAGGAAAGTCACATGGGTAAGACAATCTGTAAGAAGCTGCCACTTGACAATGACAGCAGCTTCACAAACCCGTGACTGACAGTGATAGGATTATCTTTATACTTAGACTATCAATTCATTCTAGCTATGTATCGAAGACAAGCAAGTGTCTTGGAGAAAACCGAAGCTCAAGAATTCTCTCTTGAGGTTGTAGCAACACTTTGCAAAATAAATAAAACATTTATTTTGTGAATCTTGTTTTTAGTACATACTGTTTGTGATTGCATATACATTGCGGATAACATTTAATCTTAGTTTTAGTTGTTGAAATTGAGATTGAATTTTATCAGTATTGCATTCATCCCCCCCCCCCCCTCTGCAATACACGAGGACCAACAAAATACCAGCAACCAAACTCGGGGAAATTACACAAGAAAATTTTATCGGTATCGGGCCTATTGGCTCAAAACAAATAAACAGTTTCTGATATTACTTAGAACTAGCATAAAAACCCGTGCAAGGCACGGGCCGCTAGCTTAGATTATGATTTTAAACTAAACTATGCATTATCAATGTCATTTGACATATATGATTGTATATTTTTTATGTTCATAGAGTTTTTATTGTTAATGTTATGACTATGTTGTACTTGCTTAAATATGTTGAAGTTTATAATTTGAAAACTAATACGAGTAGTTTTGATAAATCATGTCTATTTTTAATTTTGTTGTGGATCATAGAATAAAATTAGAGTGTTTTATGGATGTTTTCTAATTAAGACGACATTTTTAAAATAATAATCCTAAAATTTTCCTAGTTCTTAAAAAATGATGCATTCATTTAGTCACGAAGATCTTATCATAATTAAGCTCGCTTCGCTAAAATGAATGTTGGGCTCTCTTCCTTATGAGTTCACCATGATAAGCTCGCGTCTTCATGGGCTCTCACCATTATGAAGTAATGGGCTCGTGCTACTTATCAGAAATGAGAATGACTGAACATAGGTGAGCTCGCACCACTTAAGCTATGAAAAGGAAATGTCTAGTTTTTATATATTTTGTGCGGTGCGAGCCTGGCCAGCTCGCACCGTGGGTGAAGCCCAAAATATGGATATTCCTATTTATGGAATTGATGTTTCTTGGTTGACACGGGACAGACTTGCAATCATGGAAAGAAATGCGGAGATGCCGCGAGATTGTAGGAAAACGTGTGAAGACCGGACTATTTATGGGAACATGAGGTGGATTGATAATCCTTGAACTATTTATGGGAATGAGAGGTGGATTGATACTCCTTGAACTATTTATGGTAATGAGAGGTGGATTGATAATCCTTGGATTATTTATGGGAATATTGGATGGATAAACATTGACTATTTATGGGCTTGGGTTGAATGGGCTTATTCAATGACTTGTTTTCCAAGAACTACGTGAGGCTTGATCCCTATATAAAGGGGTACGTAGGCACCTTGTATGATACGACAATTGACACTCGGCAAAGAGCAAGAGAAAGAACACATTCTCTATTCAATTTTCTGAGGAGTCATCATACAAGTCCAGCCACCACTTTCCATAAACCTCCAACACACTGTTGTACGAAATTCTCCTTACAACAATTGGCGCTAGAAGGAGGGGGCGCTCATTGAGCACTACATCTTAAGGAGAAGGATGTCGAAGAACAACAAACATAGTGATAAGGAGATTGAGCACAAGAAGGATGCCACACCACAAGGGGCAAGGACGGATCCACCACCCCACAGAGAGGGAGGACCAAGCAAAACCACCCCCGTCATGCCTCAGGTCGCACCAGTTACACTGGATGGCAAGAAGATCCTAGGCTACCTCGAGGGGATCGAGCTCCAATTCAAAACTATGAACGCCCGGCTGGCTAAAGTCGAACAGAATTCAATCAAGAATGCGAAGAGGAAGGCTCGAAGGCTCAAGAGCACTAGGGACAAGAAGGATCAACCCTCTAAGAAACTCATAAACGAGTTCGACGAGGTAGCTGATGGGCTAAAGAACACTGGATCTCTCAAGACAGATGAGAAATCTCCAAGCCAGGAGGAGCGAGGCAGCCAGGCTCCGAGCGAGCCGCGACATGAGCCAGCTTCGTCCGAGGCTAGATCAACTAGTGTTTTAGATCGAATTGGGAAAAAACTAACTGAGCACGATCTAAGAATTAGATTGGAAAAATCTAAGGCACGGAAGGAGGCACCAGAGAGGACTCCACCTCGAACAGAACGAAGGGAGAGGACTCCACCTCGAACAGAACGAAGGGAGAGGACTCCACCTCGAACAGAGCGAAGGGAGAGGACTCCACCTAGAACAGAACGAAGGGAGAGGACTCCACCTAGAACAGAACGAAGGGAAATGACTCCACCTAGAACAGAACGAAGGGAGAGAACTCCACCTCGAACTCATAGAAGGGAGCGAAGGGAGAGGACCTCCTCTCACCATTCAAATGAAGAAAGGTCTGACGAAAGGATTGGAGACTTGAGGGTTGGTGATTTAAGGCGCCTACTGGTGCAGATGGAAAATGAAAAGAGAGCACCACCCCCTGCTACGGCCCCATCTCCCTTTACTCCTGCGATAAGGATGTCTCCCCTGCCCCCGGCATTCAGGAGCAACCTTGAACTTGCCTTCAATGGAGATGCAGATCCTGCTGAATACTTGGCCCGTTTCAATACCGAGATGGAGGTCTACCAGGTTCCTGATCTAACTCGTTGTCGATTATTTGATGCCTCGTTGAGGGGAAGTGCTCAACAATGGTTCACTAAGCTAGGACCAGCTAGCATTAGCACGTGGAGGCAGTTGGGAGATCTATTCTTGAGACAGTTTCAGTCCACCCTTCATTATGCCCCCCCCGGTGGCTACCCTTGCCAATATTAAACAGGGAGAAGTAGAGTCCCTGCAGGACTATTTTATTCGGTTCAATGCTGAAGTTCCCAGAGTTCGAGGGGCAACAGAAGAAGCCCAGAAGAATTTCCTAATTGCTGGGTTGAGAGAGGGCTCTAAATTCTGGAAGACTCTACAAGCTAGGGAGCCAGAAACTTTGGCTGAATTTTATGAACAGGCGGAGCCTCACAAACGGGTAGAAAATCCATGAGGGATCTAAGAAGCAGTGGCCGAAGGATGGAGAAGAGAGGAAGATCTTCTAGTCCTGAAGAAAGGAGAAAGACTTTTAAAAGGAGCCCCAGCCCAAAGAAGTTTAATAGGGCTAGGGAAACTGCCAATAAAGAGACTGGGAGGCCTTACACAAGCAAATGGCAGAATCATACCCCTTTGGTCGCCTCCATTGATCATATATACGCCACTTATGCTGGGAAGGGGGTGTTCAAAAAAGCCACTCCTTTGACGGAATATAACAAAAGGGACACCTCTAAATACTGTGCTTACCATAAATCCACGGGACATCACACGGCAGACTGCCGACAATTGAAGGATGAGATTGAGACTTTGATTCAGCAGGGAAAGCTAACGAAATGGGTTGTGAAGGAAGTACGGAAACACAAGGCTGAGTACCACTAGGCGCCCCCTCTACCTCTGATAGCAAAGGATGGCGACACAGAGAGGACTACTAGGGCTAGTAGCATTCATGTTATCATTGGAGGACCTCACGTGGGAGGGGATAGCAAGAAAGCCATGGAAAGATATGCCCGAGAGGCAAATGACCGTCCTCTAACTAACGTTCATCGTCTTGAACAAAGGCCTCCTCAGCTATTCACAAAAGAGAGAGATGAAATTATGTTCAGCGAAGAAGATGCCAAATGGGTACACCACCCTCATGCTGATGCTCTTGTCGTAAGGATGAAAATTGGGTCTACCAATGTATATCGGGTGTTGGTGGACAATGGGAGTGCTGTGAATATTTTAACTTACGACACTTACAAAAGGCTTGGATTCTTGGACAGGGAACTGGTCTCAAGCGGAAATAAACTCTACGGGTTCACAGGGGCTTCAGTAGGAATCTGAGGAACAGTCCAGCTACCGGTCAGTTTAGGAGACAACCCCCACGTGGCCACACAAATTGTCACTTTTACTGTGGTAGACCAGCCGTGTGCTTATAACACCATCATTGGGAGACCAATCTTTAAGGAAATGAAGGTAGTCACCTCTATCTATCACTTAACCATGAAATTTTCAACTCCCACGGGCGTCGGACAAGTGAAGGGATGCCAATATGACTCAAGGGTATGCTACAACCAAGCAATGAAAGGGGCAGAGAAGTTAGATGTTCTACGAGAAGTGGCAGACCTTAGAGAAAAAGAACCCGTGGAAGATGGTGAAGAGAAGAAAAAGAAGCGTGTGGACACACTCATGCCAGATGTCTGTAACATGATATCTATAGAGGAACTCCCGGAAGACTATTTTGAAAGTTTGGGAATTGAGGTGGAACCTAGGCCCGGGGCCTTAATGATGGAATCCTCGCAATCCATAATGGCATTGCAGGAAGACATAGTAGAAGAGGCTAGCGATGATGAGGAGAGCCCAGAACAGATGGCCGCCAGGTGGAATAAAGGCAAATGGGTGAAGAAAGAGACTTCAGTTCTGATAAACTTGCCAACAGAAGTCACCATAACAACAGAAGGAAACATTCCGCAAGAAACACCGGCCGGAGTTGTCCACCAACAACGGAGGTCATCTTAGTGTTACCGAAGTAGGAGAACCTAGCATGGATAAAAACTTCTATGAAGACTTGGACCCAAGAATGCCTCCCCTGCCAGACGGAGCTGGAACTTTTGAAGATATTATTTCTACCTTGGTGGACCCAAATGACTCGACTAAAGTCTTGAAGATTGGAGCAAATCTCGGCCCCAACATAAGGAACAATCTCGTCTCATTCCTCAAGGAGAACCTGGATGTGTTTGCGTGGTCTCACGCCGATATGATAGGGATCGACCCAAAAGTGATGTGCCACAAGCTGAACCTAGATCCCAGCAAGAAGGGAATAAGGCAAAAGAGGAGACCTGGTAGTGGAGAGAGGGCGGAGGCCCTTAGAGAAGAAGTGGACAGGTTGATGGAAGTCGGGCTCATCAAGGAATCATTCTACCCGACTTGGTTGGCCAATCCTGTGCTGGTAAAGAAGCCAAATGGGAAGTGGAGGACTTGCGTCGACTTCACCGACTTGAACAAGGCATGCCCAAAGGATAGCTTCCCTTTTCCTCGCATTGATCAGCTGGTGGATGCCACTGCAGGACACGCGTTATTGAGCTTCATGGATGCCTACTCAGGCTATAATCAAATTCCTATGTATGGACCAGATCAAGAACACACTTCTTTCATCACTGATCGAGGCCTATACTGTTATATTGGAATGCCTTTCGGGTTAGTTAACGCAGGAGCAACTTATCAAAGATTGGTGAATAAGATGTTTAAAGATCACATCGGGAAGACAATGGAGATATATGTTGATGACATGCTCGTTAAATCGAAGGAGGCCAAGGATCACATCCAACATTTGACAGAAATGTTCACTATTTTGCGTATCTATAGAATGAAGCTCAATCCCCAAAATGTGTGTTTGGGTGGAGTCGGGAAAGTTTCTAGGGTTTATTGTCAACCACCGGGGAATTGAGGCTAACCCAGCCAAAATTAAGGCTCTATTGGAGATGAAATCACCACGGAAGGTGAAATATGTGCAAAGTCTTACAGGGAGAATTGCGGCGTTAAACATATTTGTCTCCAAATCTTCTGACAAGTGCCAAGAGTTCTTTAAGGCCATTAAAAAGGTGGGCAAGAGTTTTCAGTGGACAGAGGAATGTGAAGAGGCCTTTCAGAATATCAAGCAGCATTTAAGCACGCCACCTCTATTGTCTAATCCACAGCCAGGGGAGGTACTGGTGCTTTATTTGGCTGTATCTGAGTATGCGGTGAGTGCAGTGTTAGTTCGTGAGGAAGGAGATGCTCAACTTCCAATATACTATATGAGCAAAAGGCTGGTGGGTGCAGAAACTCGGTACTTGAACATGGAAAAACTGGTATATGCTCTAATCCTTGCTTCTAGGAAGCTCCGTCCTTACTTCCAGGCTCATAAGGTTGAGGTGAGGACAGCTTACTGATAAGTGTGAGCTTTATCATAATTTGGTCCCTATATTTTAGGTTATTTTGTATTGATTTGGATTTTTATTTAATAAATATATTGTTTTATTATAGGTATCAAGGAGTTCTAATTAAATATGGATTGGAGCTTAAAAGGAAAGAGTTGGAGATTTATTTGATTAAAATTCGGATTTGATGACCCACTTGCGCAGTTCACACTGTTTGGGCCATAATTGGAGTTCTATAAATCCGATTCAGACGATTCAACAGCCCACGGAAAGCTTATGAGAAGAGTTTTATTTTGGAAGTGGACTTGATATTAAAATCCAGCCGAGTCAGTCCAAAAACAGAGCCCAACAGTCAGTTACGAATTTCTTTGCTGGAATTCAATTATGTTTGGGAAATCTCCTTGTATTTGTATTAAATAATTAAAAATACTTTTATTAGAGATATTATTATATATTATTCAGACCTAATCTGAATATACATCATACGAACGCAAGAGAGAAAGATAGACAGGCACGTAGAGACAAAAAGAAGAAGCTTGAAGACGGAGATACAACCATTGAAGACGTTCAACTGGACTTGTTGTCTTCATCTTTGTGTTTAGAATTCTCTCCTTAACTCTTTTAATCATGTTTATGTGCTATCAATTTTTGGATTGTTTTAAGTCCTTGATTATGAACTAACCTTTATAAAGTTGGGATTTTTATGGAACCCTAGTATGGGATTGTTGGTGTTTTGATAAGAAGTGTTGTATGCAGTTCACGGTTTATTCGTTCAAGTGAATCTCATGATATATTATTTGCTATTGTTTGGCCAACTCTAGTAGATAGTTGAGTTAATTATAATACTGAGAGGGTTATAGTTAACTGACACATAACTTGAATGGTGCATGATTATATCTGTTGATATTAATTTTGTGACGGTATAGACATATATTGTTACCTTGCATAACCGTGTGAAATTGGTGTTTAATCGTATTCTTGAGATTAAATTGGCATAGACATATGTTAGTTTAGTTAATAGAATCTATACCATAGTGATTTCGAGAGAAACCTATGATCATTAAAGTTCTGGTTAGTAAATTGTGAATTTGCTATAGTATTACACTGCTTTATTACCAACATGAACATATTAGGGGGAAATAATTATCTTGACTTATCTTCTCGTATCTAAAACTCATCCAACTCTCTTTGCTGGTTTAGTTAGTTTATTTAGTTGTTAATTAATTAGTGTTAGTATAAACCAAAACTTATCTTGTGTTCCATAACTGAATTGTTTGATATTACTTGCAATTAATATACAAATACAGTCCTTGAGGAACGAAATCTGGTATTCACTACTATATTACTTGTTTGCGATTGTGTACACTTGCACATCTGTATTTTACGCAACAAGTTTTTGGCGCCGATGCCGGGGACTGTTTTAGTTGTTAATTGCGAAGTCAATTTTCTTGCAGTTTGGTTTTAGTTACTTCTGTGCTAACGGGAGTAGTAATTGTTTCTTATCAGGTTTCTTTGTGTATGAACAAAGAACTGTCGGGATTATTTGCCTTTGATCCTGAAATTGAGCGAACCTTCAAAGCAAGAAGAAAAGTGCAACGCGAAGTTAAGAAAGCCAACCTAGTTATGGGTGATGAAAATGCTGATGCTCGAAATGTTGATGCTCGAAATGCTATGATGGTGATGGATGATAAAGATAGTGCTATTCGACAATATGGAAAACCCCGTTTCGATGAGTTGAATTCGGGAATCGTGCGACCAGATATTCAAGCAACGCAGTTTGAGTTGAAGCCGGTCATGTTCCAGATGTTACAAACTGTTGGTCAGTTTAGTGGGATGGCTACTGAGGATCCTCACATTCACCTTCGTCTTTTCATGGAAGTTAGTGATTCTCTTAAACTTTCGGGGGTGACAGAGGATGCTTTGAGGATGAAGTTGTTTCCGTATTCTTTGAGAGACACAACAAGAGCTTGGCTAAATTCATTGCCATCAGCTTCGGTGACTACTTGGAATGATTTGGCAGAAAAATTTCTTATGAAGTATTTTCCCCCTACCAAGAATGCAAGGCTCCGTAATGAGATTAATTCGTTTCAGCAGCTGGATGATGAAACTTTATATGAGGCATGGGAGAGATTCAAGGCATTACTGAGAAAATGCCCACATCATGGCCTTCTTCATTACATTCAGATGGAGACATTCTATAATGGTCTCAATGTGCAGACAAAGTTGGTGGTGGATGCATCTGCAAATGGAGCTTTGTTGGCCAAATCATATAATCAGGCATATGAGATTCTTGAGACAATTGCAACAAATAATCATCAGTGGACAACTAATAGAGCTCAATCTGGAAAAAGAGTAGCTGGAATATATGAGGTTGATGCAACAATCTCAATGCAAGCTCAAATGTCATCCATTGAGAATATGCTCAAGAAGTTAACGATGGGTGGTAATCAATCTATGGGGCAGTCAGTGACTTCACAGGTTAATCAAATAAAGAATGTTTCATGTGTGTATTGTGGTGAAGATCATACTTTCGATAGTTGTCCTTTAAATCCGGAATCTATCTATTATGTGGGGAATCAAAATAAGGATGGCCCTTATTCAAACACCTACAATCAATCATGGAAGCAACATCCTAACTTTTCTTGGAGTAATCAAGGGGCTACTTCTGGACCTTCATCAAATACTTATAGGCCCTATAATCCACCAGGTTTCTCTCAACAAACTCAACAACAGTTGCCTCAGCAAGCATCTCAATCCACTTCTCTTGAAAATATGCTTAAAGCATACATGGCAAATAATGATGCTCTCATCCAAAGTCAAGCAGCATCGCTGAGAAACTTGGAGAATCAAGTTGGGCAACTAGCTAATGAGTCAAGGAATCGACCACATGGCACTCTTCCTAGTGATACTGAAAAGCCTAGGGATATTGGGAATGAACACTGTAAAGCCATGACATTGAAAAATGGAAAAGTCTTGGAGGATGCTAAATCAAATTCCAAAGAAGAAGGTGATTCCTCTACAACTGAAAAGGTGGAGAAAAATTCAGAAAGTAACGAGATCCAAGCTTCTAAGGTTGTTCCAACACTCCAACCACAACCACCATTCCCTCAACGGTTTCAAAAGCAGAAGCAAGATGTTCAGTTCAAGAAATTTTTGGATGTTTTGAAACAGCTTCACATTAATATTCCACTTGTAGAAGCTCTTGAGCAAATGCCCAACTATGTGAAATTCATGAAGGACGTTCTTACAAAAAAACGGAGGTTGGGGGAGTTTGAAACAGTTGCTCTAACGCAAGAGTGTAGCTCATTCGTGCAAAATAAATTACCACCAAAGATGAAAGATCAGGGGAGTTTCACTATTCCTTGTACCATTGGTAATTCTTATTATGGTATGGCATTGTGTGATTTGGGAGCTAGTATACACTTGATGCCTATGTATGTGTTCAGAAAACTGGGAATTGGAGAAGTTCGACCTACAACTGTCACTCTTTAACTTGCTGATAGATCTCTTGCTCATCCTGAAGGAAAAATTGAAGAAGTTTTGGTCAAGGTAGACAAATTCATCTTTCCTGCTGATTTTATTTTCTTGGATTATGAGGTGGATCGAGAAGTTCCCATTATCTTGGGTAGGCCATTCCTAGCTACCGGAAGAACGTTGATTGATGTGCAAAATGGGGAGCTAACAATGAGGGTTCAAGATGAAAAGATGACTTTTAATGTTTTCAAGGCCATGAAATATTCTGATGATGTAGAATATTGTTCAGCAGTCACTTTGGTTGATGATCTAGTTTCTGAAAAACTAGAGCATAATTTTTCACATGACCCCTTGGAGCAATTGATTCTCAATGTATCTGAAAGTGAAGTTGATGATGCTGATCTTATAGCTTGGTTAGAGGCTAATTTGCAGGGTACAAGAATTAGAGGCCGTTTTGAATCACTGGAGTTATCGTCAAGGGAATTCAAGATTCCAAAGCCATCTATTGTTGAACCACCGGAGTTAGAATTGAAAGCTCTTCCTTCTCATTTAAAGTATGCTTATTTGGGACCTTCTTCTACTTTGCCCGTTATTGTGTCTGCGGAATTGTCTAATGCCCAAGAAAGTAAATTGGTGGAAATTCTGAAGAAGTACAAGAAAGCTATTGGGTGGACTATTGCAGATATTCGAGGTATTAGCCCTTCTCTTTGTATGCATAAAATTTTGTTGGAAGATGGTGCAAAGGGATCCATTGAAGGGCAACATCGATTGAATCCCATCATGAAAGAGGTGGTGAAGAAAGAGATTATCAAATGGCTTGATGCAGGAATTATCTATCCGATTTCTGATAGTTCATGGGTTAGCCCTGTTCAGTGTGTGTCTAAGAAGGGTGGACTCACAGTGATAAAGAATGAAGACAATGAGTTGATTCCGACCAGAAAAGTCACAGGTTGGAGAATTTGCATTGATTATCGAAAGTTAAACAAGGCCACTAGAAAGGATCACTTTCCATTGCCCTTTGTTGATCAAATGCTGGACAGACTTGCTGAAAGAGAGTACTATTGTTTCCTTGATGGGTACTCTGGTTATAATCAGATAACTGTAGCTCTAGAAGATCAACACAAAACTACATTCACCTGTCCTTATGGTACTTTTGCCTTTCGTAGGGTTCCATTCGGCCTATGTAATGCCCCTCCAACTTTTCAAAGGTGTATGATGGCTATCTTTTCTGACATGGTTGGTGAATTTCTGGAGGTGTTCATGGATGATTTCTCAGTGTTTGGGGATTCTTTTAATGATTGTCTATGTAACTTGGGTAAGGTGCTCGAAAGATGTGAGGAAACCAATCTTGTACTTAATTGGGAAAAGTGTCACTTCATGGTGAAGGAAGGCATCGTATTGGGCCATAAAGTTTCAAGGAAAGGAATTGAAGTTGATAGGGCAAAAATTGAAGTTATTGAGAAGCTACCTCCTCCTACTTCTGTTAAGAATATTCAGAGTTTTCTTGGGCATGCAGGCTTCTACAGACGGTTCATCAAGGACTTCTCAAAAATCTCGAAGCCACTTTGCAAATTATTAGAGAATGACACTCCCTTTCAGTTTGATGGAGCATGTTTAAAGGCTTTCGAGGAGTTAAAACAGAGGTTGATTTCAGAACCAATTATTATTGCACCAGATTGGAACTTGCCATTTGAGTTGATGTGTGATGCTAGTGATTATGCAATGGGTGCAGTAATGGGTCAAAGAAGAAACAAGGTATTTCATCCTATCTACTATGCAAGTCATACTTTGACCGGAGCTCAATTAAATTACACAGTGACTGAAAAGGAGCTTCTTGCTGTTGTATTTGCCTTCGACAAGTTTCGCTCCTATCTTGTGGGCACTAAAGTGGTTGTCTTCACTAACCATTCGACAATCAAATATTTAATCACTAAGAAGGATGCAAAGCCACGATTGATCAGTTGGGTTCTTCTACTTCAAGTTTGATATTGAGATACAAGACATAAAAGGTGTTGAAAATCAAGTAGCTGATCACTTATCAAGAATGGAGTACAATGATGAATCTCGCACTATGATTCCTATCAAAGAAACATTTACAGATGAACAGATGTTTCAGGTACAACTCTCTAATGCTACTCTTTGGTTCGCTGACTTTGCTAATTATTTAGTTACTGGATTAATGCCACCTGATTTATCAAGTCAACAAAGAAAGAAATTCTTGCATGATGTGAAATCTTATTTTTGGGATGAGCCTTATTTGTTCAAGCAAGGTGCAGACCAAATTATTAGAAGATGTGTTGCTGAATATGAGATGCAAGATATTCTTTTCCATTGTCATTCATCTCCTTCTGGTGGACATTTTGGTGGACAACGCACTGCTGCAAAGGCATTACAATCTGGTTTCTTTTGGCCTTCTCTGTTTAAGGATGCGCATGCATATGTTGTTAGATGTGATCGTTGTCAAAGAGTTGGTAATATCTCAAGAAGAAGTGAGATGCCTTTGACTAATATTCTTGAAGTAGAGTTGTTTGATGTGTGGGGTATTGACTTCATGGGACCATTCCCTCCTTTCAAAAATGAATACATCTTAGTAGCTGTTGATTATGTTTCTAAATGGGTGGAAGCTGCTGCCTATCCCACTAATGATGCAAAAGTTGTCATCAAGTTCTTGGACAAACATATCTTTACTCGTTTCGGAACCCCAAGGGCCATAATCAGTGATGAAGGTACCCACTTTGTGAACAAACTATTGGCTAGTACTTTGGCAAAGTACAATGTGAGACACAAGTTTGCTACTGCCTATCATCCTCAAACTAATGGGCAAGCTGAGTTGTCTAACAGAGAAATCAAGGGTGTTCTTGAGAAAGTTGTGAATCCAAATCGAAAGGATTGGTCTACAAGGTTAGATGAGGCTCTATGGGCTTATCGCACGGCGTACAAAACTCCTTTGGGCATGTCTCCCTATCGCTTAGTTTTTGGAAAAGCGTGTCATCTACCGGTTGAGCTCGAACACAAGGCATATTGGGCTCTCAAAAATCTAAATTTTGACATGCAACTTGCTGGTGAAAAAAGAATGTTACAACTTGATGAGTTGGATGAACTGCGATTCTTCTCTTATGAGAATGCGAAGTTGTACAAGGAGAAGACAAAAAAGTGGCATGATAAAAACATTCAATCTCGAGTGTTTGAAGTAGGGCAACAAGTCTTATTATTCAACTCAAGGCTAAAATTATTTCCAGGCAAGCTGAAATCTAGATGGTATGGTCCTTTCACAATCGTGAAGGTACATTCCTATGGAGCTGTGGAATTATGTGATAATCAAGGGGGTGAATTTCAGGTCAATGGGCAACGATTAAAACATTATTGGGGAGGTGAGGTTGTAAGTGATAAAACCTCAATTGATTTGTTGGAGCCTTGATGGAACTGATGTCTAGCCAAAGACGTTAAAGAAAAGTGCTTCTTGGGAGGCACCCATGATTGTGGTATATTGATTTTTGTTGTATTTGTATTTTTTTTGTGGTGTATTGTTGGAAGATTGCGGTTTATTATCTTGAGGGGCAACAGGGCTTGAATACTGTGGTATTGATACTTTCATACTGGCGCTTAAATTTTCTGTTAATTGAATGCAACTAGCGTAAAAGCCCGTGCAAGGCACGGGCCTGTTTATATACAGACATAATTTCTCGGATGAATATATATATATATATATATATATATATATATATATATTAATTAAAAATGTGATAAAAGATAATATTTTGAATTCATCTTTTATTGGTATAGTATATTTTTTTAAGTATTTTTTGAATTCATAAAATTTGGATAAATTTTTATAAAATAAAGATTAAATTATTATTTGTAATTGCCAAAATATTATTTAGTTTTAAATGACGTGAAATGAATTTTTATGCAGACTCAGTTATTTTTTAATGTACAATTTATGTTTTAAAAATTGTCATTTAATAATCTTGACTAATCGTTAGACGATATCTAATTGATTCAATTATGTTAAAATCGGGTTAAAAATCGAATTTGATAAAAACTGATGAAGACGTCATAAAATTAGGTCTAATCATCCCAAAATTGGTCTGATTTGTAAATATTAGTAAATTTATAAGAAAAATTGAAAGGCTAAAACTTGATAAAAAATAAATTAATCCTCACTAATTATTCCAATAATCTCCAATTATTCGATTAATGTGCCTCTATCGATTACTCGATTTCGATTATGGGTTTTCATGGTTTAACAACCCTACCCAAACGATTTAGGTTACAATTTTTGTTTAATAATATATATTATACAACTACATATTATATGATATATCACACTTTCATTTATAGATGTGCTTAAATTTTGTGTGTATACACACGATTTACAAAATAATTTACTTTACTAAAATTTTAATGTTAATCGAAATAAAATATTAGTACTAAAATCGTAACTTATACGTATTTTACTTTTACATAGATTTTTAGAAGATATTATAGAATATTTCAATTTATATATATATATATATACATAAATATATAAATAAAATTATTAAAGTCATTCAAACCAATTCATGACCCAATTTTTGACCTTTTTTTCCTTCGTTGGTTTTTAATATATATACAAAGTAGATAATATATAATTATACATGAAGGTATTGAAACTAAAAAGATGAAGTTCTATAAATAATATAGGTCATGTTAACAACAGCCCTAAGGGCTATGGTTAAGCATTATATTGTATCTACATTGTCATTAATACACTTACATCTATTTCCATAACTACATTTCTAATTTTGATTCATTTCATAAATACTATTGATTTCATTGAAAATTTAGCAATCAATATTTATAATCTTCTAATATCTTGCAATTTTGGAAAGCTATTACTAATATTAAATGTTTAAACATGGAAAAGATAAAATAATTTAATGCTTAAACATAGCTCTTAGGGCTATGGTTAACATTTCCCAAATAATATAAACCAACATTTTACTTAAAATGAAAAAATAAGACAAAAGGAGAAAATGTGGTTTATCTAATATGATTTTTACATCAAACTCAAAAGTGAATGTAGCACAATGGTTATGACATGAGCTTTTCTAAGAAGAGGTCAGTGGTTCGATTCTTAACAACAACCAAATTCATTTACTTTTACATAAATAATAAAAGGATGGCAAATTTGTAATTTTTCAACAAATAAGGATAAAATTGTCATTTCACAGCCATTTTATTGGCTCAAATTGCCCCTAGACGCAATTTAATATATACTAGCGTAACAGCCCGTGCAAGGCACGGGCCTGCATAGAGATGTCAATAATTTTTATCGTGGAAAAGTTGGTCGTGATCGATTTATTAGATTAAGGATTGTGTAGTCTTAAGTTTGAGAGCGTAAAATGAGAAGTATGGTTCATGCATAGTGAGAAGTAAAGAATATTTTTGACGAATAGTGTAATTACTTTGAATCACAAACGTAACTATGCCAAGGCTTTAAAACTTGTTTATAGTGACTATTATTGATTTTGAGACCAGATTGAAATAATGTAGAATTTGAAGCACGAATGTACTATTGTTCTTCTTGTGATTATAAGCAGGTTTACCTGTGTTTTGTGTGTCAGAGAAAGGATAGTTTGTAGATTGGTAATTTGCGTTAGAGAGCGGTTGTTATATGTTTTTCGGGAATTGATTGGTTTTTTTTTTTTTGCAATCTCGGTTATGAATAGGTTATATGCATGGAATATTATTGTAATATAATCGAACATGCATGAATGAGATAGAGGATTTTAAAAAGAAGCTGAAGGCCGACGCATCTTTGCACACCCTCACATCACCCAAGTTTGTGATAAACACCTTGGGAGATGAACACCTATTACAGTTTGGAGTATTCATGTCACCTATTTGTTTTTGGTTTTTTACTTGGGAACTGATTCTGCACTCCTCTCATATGTTCATCTTTATATTAAATTATATTAACACACTTAGTAAATGCATTAAGAATGTGTTTGGAATATCGTTTTACAGTTACACATTTTAATCCAATTTATTACTATATATTAAACCTCAACACAAGGGCAAAAATTTCCAATTAAATGGTCGTCACAAAAATGTCACTCATATATTATTATGCAAAAATATATTAATAGTTGTTAGTACACAGAAACAAACCTCCAACCTACTTCTAAGATGTTCATGGGTTTAACCACTATTCTACATGCCTGTTTGAGTTTACTTCAAAAAATTTATTAGATAATCCACGTCTTTCTTCTCTTATCTTATATTATTTTTACTTTGATGTTTAAATAAATAAAATATTGGTTTGTATTATTTATATAAATTAGTTTTTCTTTTCATCTTTTCGTAATTTTGGTCAAAAAATTTATTTTCCGGACACCCCAACCGGTATCACGTTAGACCCTAGAGTGCAGGAAGAATTCCCCACGCTCCCATGAATCAAACCTTGAATGCTTTGGTCAATAACCAGTGCTCTCACCAACTCATCTACATGCTCGGATGCTTCTTTTTGTAATTTTATATACCTATATATTTAATCACTGAATTTTATTACAGTTGTATGTTTTCGATTAAATATATATTAATTATGTTGTTTAAAATTCATACTTTTATATTATATATCTTTATTATACTTTATTTGAATTAAACTAATTATTCATACATAAAATATACTATTGAAATTCGACATAATATAAGAAATATTGTATATGTTGTAGAGGATGTCGTCAAGGACCCACAAACCCTATTTAGAATTTCATTTTATCAAAATGATTATATGACATTACGAATCAATTTAATGTATTCTATAAAGTTCTATTATTATTATGAAAGATTATACTCTTTTTTAACATCGTACAATAATTTTTGGAATACAATTTGAAATTCTATTTTCAAAACTTGTAATTTTTAATTTTCCCAAACTTTATCGTCTACTAACAGTCTGACTGATCATTATGTAATTATATACTATGTAATATCCTATATTTTAAAAACTCACCCCGATTTTTGACACGAACGTCACTGAGGTTGAAGGGGAGGGGGTTTGAAAAGGTGAAAAAAATATAGATAAGTTAATAAAGAATGACATGTTACTTTAGAAAATGTTAACAAATGAACAATACATTCTGGAAAAGAAAATTGTTAAGAAATGGATGCGACGAACAGAGTAGGTAGACGAATTTTTGTATAATTTGAATGCTAATGTTCTTAGTTTAAAAATTATAGAAATAACTAATAATGAGAGATATAATGTGTATAATATTTCTTATATTAGATCGAATTTTAATAGTATATTTTATGCATGAATAATTAATTTAATTCAAATAAAGTATAATATAAATTATGAATTATAATCAACATAATTAATATATATTAAATTGAAAACATACAACTGCAATAATATACAGTGATTGAATATATAGATATATAAAATTACGAAAAGGAAAAAAGAAAAACAAATTTATATAAATAATTCAAACCAACATTTTATTTATTCAAACATCAAAGCAAAAAAATAAATAATATAAGAGATAAAATACGTAGATTATCTAATAAGTTTTTTGAAATAAACTCAAAAAGGCATGTAGCATAGTGGTTAAGCTCATGGATATCTTGGAAGGAGGTTGGAGGTTCGAATCTTTGTAGTAACACATCTAATAAAAAAATGTATAAAAATATACGAGTGGCATGAAAAGGAAAAAAGAAAAACAAATTTATATAAATAATTCAAACCAACATTTTATTTATTCAAACATCAAAGTAAAAAAAAATTCAAGAGATAAAAGACGTGGGTTATCTAATAAGTTTTTTGAAATAAACTCAAAAATGCATGTAGCATAGTGGTTAAGCCCATGGATATCTTGGAAGGAGGTTGGAGGTTCGAATCTCTGTAGTAACACATCTATTAAAAAAATCTGTATAATAATATACGAGTGACATTTTTGTTATTTTTCAAAAAAAAAAGGTAAAACGGTAATTTTGCTGAAAAGGAAAAAAGAAAAACAAATTTATATAAATAATTCAAACCAACATTTTATTTATTCAATCATCAAAGTAAAAAAAAAAAATATAAGAGATAAAAAACGTGGGTTATCTAATAAGTTTTTTGAAATAAACTCAAAAAGACATGTAGCATAGTGGTTAAGCCCATGGATATCTTGGAAGGAGGGTGGAGGTTTGAATCTCTGTAGTAACACATCTATTAAAAAAATTTTGTATAATAATATACAAGTGGCATTTTTGTTATTTTTCAAAAAAAAAGGGTAAAACGTAATTTCGCAGCAATTTAATTGGCAACTTTTACCCTTATGTTGGCATATAATATATAGTAATAGATAGATTGTGAGCGCTGTTCAGTGCTCTTTACTCTCGCGCGCGCGTGGCTTTTAACTTGCTGGCGCCTGGTTGCTTATTCTCAAAGCAGCGTTGAAGCTTATTCCAGCCCAAGCCCGCATTCCTTGATGAGCCCAGCCCATTTCATTGTTCAAGTATACTAGTTAGGCGCTTTTGCAAAAATATGAAAGAATTGGTGGAGTTGGGAAATGAACCCCTGACCTCTAGCATGCATTACAAAGATCTCAACCGCTCCACCAACTTGTTGTTGGTGTTAGAAGTTGATTTGTCTAATTAATAAGCAAAATCTGAAGCTGTAATTTCAGCATACTTAAAAGAAGGAGGAGCAAGCTTCAATAATAATATTCAACGGGTACTTTATGCGGCATTAGGGGAGTACTTTGAACCTTTCTTTATATATATATATATATATATATATATATATATATATTGTAATTTTTTTAGAATCTTGTTAGTTTAATGTATATTTATTATTATTATTCATTGGGGACAATGAACTGCTTAAGTGTGGGGAGGGGTTTCCAATATAAAAAAAAAAACATTAAAAAAAATTAGAATTTTTTTTTCTTTTCAATTTGTTAGATTTCTTTTAGGATATAAAAAAATAGTAAAAACACAAAAAAATTAGAAAAATTAAAAAATTGATTGTCTTGTCAAAATAACATGTTAATAAGGATAAGTACACACCATGTAGAATTATTTTGCGTGTGTCATGTATTTGTCTCCTTGGCGTAAAATACCTTATACATGATGATGTCTTGTATGTGCTTGCGAAATTTTAAAACTTGAATGTACGTCATTGTCAATTTTGATGAGTTTAGCATGCTATCACCTGTGAGATTTTGAGCCTTAATTCAGGATTGATGCACTTTTGTATCAATCTATTTGTTTGTGGTGAGTTATTCGTCATTGTGCATGTTGCTCTAGAACTTGCTTTAAACCAGGTCGTGCACATATTGATATTGTGTATTGTGTAAAAATGATAAAGGCACTAGGATTAACCATATTATCCTAAACAGTACCCTGAAAATAATAATCCTTAGTGAGCCCACTTGAGCCTACGTCCTTTTTCTTCGTATATCACCATCACAATCTTGAGCTTATTTATTTGTTCTTGTCTTGATTGACTAGTAGAGTATTGTGATAAATACTTGAGACTGGTAAAATATTGAGTGTGGGGATATCTTTGTTAATGAGTGAATTTTGGTGGGATATAATTGGTTTGGCTACTTCATATCCGTGACACTTCAAAAGGAGTCACAAAGGTCAATAAAAAAATGAAAAAGAAAAGAAAAGAAAGAAGATTTCTCTAAGAAAAAAAAAAGAAAGAAAAGAGCGTGTATGTTCAATGGTTCTTACAATGTGAAATTTACGGGTTTACATCTTTATGTGGAATGATATCTCAAGTTAGTTTCATGTTGAGTGCTTCAAGTGTATATGAACATTATGCTCTATTAGTTGTCAAGTTTAGCCAACTGCAGCCTTTTCATTTTCTTACCCCTCACCTAAGCCTCGTTACAACCCTTGACAAAGACCTTTTGATTTATACAAGCACGAAGTCTAGAGATTTTGGTGGACAAGCAAGCTTATGGTAGCATATGTGCATTTGATTGAATTTGAGTGATACAGTTACACCTAAACACTTGTGTGCTTTGAGTGTTTGTGAGGTTATCTTTCCATGAAAGTATGCTATTATCTTGCTGATTGAGACTTTGATGTTATTCATGATATATTTTAGTCTTTTAGACTATGTATGCGTACTTGAATAGTTGTGTTGGTGTGTGAAGTTGAGGAATTGCATTATATGACATATAAGAGCTATTACATGGTTAAGTTTGCATGTGTGGAGTGCTATGATATATTTCATGTTTGAGACTTGGCAGTCAAACCCAAATAAGATTTTGGGGGTAGATTTACTATAAACCCTCACGAGACCTTACTCGTCCACTAGGGCTGCCTAGGGGTTTAAAGGGCTTGTTGCATATGCCAAATGCAACAGTGATCACCTACGGAAGTGGTATTAGTTAGTTAGGTTTTAGTTTTTTTTTCTTTATTTTTGCCCGAGGACGTGCAAAATGCTAAGTGTGGGGATGTGATAAGTGTGAGCTTTATCATAATTTGGTCCCTATATTTTAGGTTATTTTGTATTGATTTGGATTTTTATTTAATAAATATATTGTTTTATTGTAGGTATCAAGGAGTTCTAATTAAATATGGATTGGAGCTTAAAAGGAAAGAGTTGGAGATTTATTTGATTAAAATTCGGATTTGATGACCCACTTGCGCAGTTAACACTGTTTGGGTCATAATTGGAGTTCTATAAGTCCGATTCAGACGATTCAACAGCCCACAGAAAGCTTATGAGAAGAGTTTTATTTTGGAAGTGGCCTTGATATTAAAATCTAGCCGAGTCAGTCCAGAAACAGAGCCCAACAGTCAGTTACGAATTTCTTTGCTGGAATTCAATTATGTTTGGGAAATCTCCTTGTATTTGTATTAAATAATTAAAAATACTTTTATTAGAGATATTATTATATATTATTCAGACCTAATCTGAATATACATCATACGAACGCAAGAGAGAAAGATAGACACGCACGTAGAGACAAAAAGAAGAAGCTTGAAAACGGAGATACAACCATTGAAGACGTTCAACTGGACTTGTTGTCTTCATCTTTGTGTTTAGAATTCTCTCCTTAACTCTTTTAATCATGTTTATGTGCTATCAATTTTTGGATTGTTTTGAGTCCTTGATTATGAACTAACCTTTATAAAGTTGGGATTTTTATGGAACCCTAGTATGGGATTGTTGGTGTTTTGATAAGAAGTGTTGTATGCAGTTCACGATTTATTCGTTCAAGTGAATCTCATGATATATTATTTGCTATTGTTTGGCCAACTCTAGTAGATAGTTGAGTGAATTATAATACTGAGAGGGTTATAGTTAACTGACACATAACTTGAATGGTGCATGATTATATCTGTTGATATTAATTTTGTGACGGTATAGACATATATTGCTACCTTGCATAACCGTGTGAAATTGGTGCTTAATCGTATTCTTGAGATTAAATTAGCATAGACATATGTTAGTTTAGTTAATAGAATCTATACCATACATTTCGAGAGAAACCTATGATCATTAAAGTTCTAGTTAGTAAATTGTGAATTTGCTATAGTATTACACTGCTTTATTACCAACATGAACATATTAGGGGGAAATAATTATCTTGACTTATCTTCTCGTATCTAAAACTCATCCAACTCTCTTTGCTGGTTTAGTTAGTTTATTTAGTTGTTAATTAATTAGTGTTAGTATAAAACCAAAACTTATCTTGTGTTCCATAACTGAATTGTTTGATATTACTTGCAATTAATATATAAATACAGTCCTTGAGGAACGAAATCTGGTATTCACTACTATATTACTTGTTTGCGATTGTGTACACTTGCACATCTGTATTTTACGCAACACTTACCCATTGAGACAGGTGTTGCACAAACCAGAAACTTCAGGAAGAATGTTGAAGTGGGCTGTAGAGCTGGGGCAGTTTGATGTGGAGTATAAGCCTCGGGTTGCGATTAAAGGACAAGCATTAGCAGACTTTATGTTGGAGTTCTCACCACAAACAGAAGAGGACTCTAGGGCGTTGCAAATTGTTTCAAAAATACCAGCAGAGGAAAGTCAGAATAGTGCCCCGTGGTGGAGCATGTATGTAGATGGGGCGTCCAATGGAGATGGAGTTGGAGCCGGATTCGAGTTAGTAAGCCCGGAAGGATGTAGGGTGAAGAGGGCTGTTCACTTCACCTTTCACGCAACAAATAATGATGCTGAATATGAGGCTTTGATTAATGGATTCAAGTTGGCATTGGAATTAAAGGTGGAAAACCTTAACGCTTTTAGTGATTCCATGATTGTGGTATATCAGATAAATGGGGGGTATCAAGCACGGGGGCCTAGAACGGAGTTGATCAAGTTATTTAATGAAGTTAACCTGGAGCTCATCCCTCGGGGCCAGAATGAAACGGCGGACGAACTTGCCAAGTTCGGTTCACGTCGTGAGACCACTCTGTTAGGGTCAACACCCTTGGAAATACAGAGGAGGCCTAGCGTGCCAGAGGTAGAGCTTATGGTGGTAGAAGATGGGGCGACATGGATGTCTCCACTCCTGGCTTATATCAAAAATGGGGCCTTACCAGATGATAAGAATGAAGCACGACAAGTGCGGTATATGGCTGCTAAGTACGCAATATATGATGGATATTTGTATAGGAGAGGCTTCAATGTGCCCCTACTCAAGTGTGTTGATGGAGACGAGTGCAACTATATACTAAGGGAAGTCCATGAAGGCATCTGTGGTAATCACTCGGGGGGTAGTTCATTGGCACAGAAGATACTTCGTCAAGGATATTACTCGCCGACTCTCAAAAAAGATGCTTTCAAGTTTCCTAGAGCTTGTGACAAGTGCCAGAGGTATGCAAATTTTCACAACAGCCCGGTGGCACCACTAACTTCACTTATGAGCCTTTGGCCCTTTGCCATGTGGGGGATAGATTTGATTGGAGAACTGCCTAAGGCTAAAGGCAGTGTGAAGTACGATGTGGTTGCGGTGGATTATTTCACTAAGTGGGCAGAGGCTGAACCCTTAGCCACAATAACTACAAAGAAGCTCATTGATTTTGTGTATCGGGCTATTGTTTGTCGATTTGGAATACCCTACAAGTTGATCTCGGATAATGGTAAACAGTTTGACAGCAAGGAGATGAGAGAATTTTGTGATCGATTGGGGATTCAGAAAAGTTTCAGTGCAGTGAGCCATCCACAGACGAACGGCCAGACTGAGGCAATTAACAAAATACTCAAGCACACATTGAAAGCAAAGCTAGAGGATGCTAAGGGAAGTTGGCCAGAGGAACTTCCACAAGTCTTATGGTCTTACAACACCACCCCCCCCCCCCCCGAACCACAACGGGTGAGACACCCTTCTCATTGGTGTATGGATGTGAGGCTATGGTCCCGGTGGAGGTGGAAGCTGGATCTTTTAGGAGAACTCATTATGACCCAGTGTTAGGTCCTGATAAGTTTGTAGAAGGGGGGTTGAATACAAACTATACCGTTTTATCGAAATTTGTCCTTTGAATAATTTAACAATTAAGAACAAATTAATGCGGAATATAAATGAAACAAAATTCAAGTTAAATATAAACTATATTAAACTTGAAGGGTGTTGCAAATACAGTATGGATTACAAAGTATTTATCTCAAACTAATTAATACAAATTTAGAATAAATTCGACATGAACTTTTCTAATATTTGTAATAAAAAGATCGAATGCTAAAAGCAAGTTCGAGATAAATTCTAGGGATAAAAATCCGCTAGATAATCAAAGCAATACAAGTAATCAACTTCTAGTGGTTTGGATTTAACAATACAAACTAGAATTAATTGCTTGAGAAGAAATGAGATCAAAAGCTTTTCTTGTTCTTGAGAGAGAAATGTCTGTTGCTTTTTGATATTATCTGTTCTGTCTTGTTCTGTCTTCAGCACACCTCGAGTCATATATATTATAATTTGCCTTGTATGACCTTTTAAATAAATCAAAATGATTTATTAAAACAATCAAAAACACTTGTATGACCTGAAGATAAAGTTCGGTAGAACCTGCTTCATCAAATAGAACCTTCAAAAACTTTCCGGTATGACCTGAAGTTTTTCTACCAACTATTCGGTAGAACCTGAAAAGCAATTTGTATGACCTCTAAAAAATGACTTTGTATGACCTTTTAATTAATTCGGTAGAACCTAGCACTATACAGAGCAGGTCATACCGAGATAAATCAACAGGTCATACTGAGTTATTTAAACAGGTCATACAGTTATTAAGATAATTTCTATTATGTAATTTAGTTAGATTAAATTGTAAATTAACTTAATTCTTTTCTAAGATTAAGTTAATAAATAATTTAACCAACCAACCAAATTAATTAGTTAATTAATTTAATAAATAAATTAATTCTAAGAGAATTAATTTATTAATTAAATTGATTAACAATTTAAAAGAAGATATCTTAAAAACATAGTATCCCTCTTTCTTCTGAAGACCACTGAATATAGATGATTTAATTCCACTGTCTGATGTCGTCATTCGATGCACTGTCTGGTTTCATGAATAACTGACCTCAATGAAAGTTCTTCATCTTTAAAACATTTAAAGCTGTGGCTTCTTTTCTTTAGCTCTGATTAAACTCTGTATCCTGTACTTCTTCTGTCACCAACTGGAAATCTCTGTCACTGTAGTAAATCCACTTTCTTGAATACTTCACTGAGGCTTGAACAATAAATTGAACTTCTTTCAATGTAGAATAACTTCAAGTCTGTAGATGACTTTAATCTTCAATCTCTTGACTGATAAAACTCTCTGAGATTCCTGTGACCTTTAATCTAATATTTACTTATTACATTCTTGTTTAAGTTGAGTAGAATCCTCGAATTACAAATAGGCTATAGCATATGCCTTTCAATCTCCCCCTATTTGTTTGTTAGAGAATAACAACCAAATACCTAGAGGATCACTCAACTAAAACCAAGAAAAAGATAAGACTCTTAAGCCTAAGTAAATACTAGAAAGTTCTGGATCAAATATGACATTTCCAGATTTCACCAGTAAAGATAAATGCAAGACAGATGTTCCTCTAGACTGAACATATGATAACATTGAACCTGTCTTGATTTACCTAAGCTCTATACTTATAACATTTACAAAACAGAGCTAATTTACCTTTACTCCCCTGAAACTCCTCGTTTGCCTTTTATATCTTTTTCAGCTCCCTCTTCCTAGCTTCTCAAAATTCTCCCCCTTAGTTGAGGAATTCTCTACAGATTTAACTTTATGAGTATCTGAAGCCAGTAGGAGTTGAGATAGTTGATGGAGTTGATCTTGGGAAGTAACTTTGTCTTCAATATTTCCTTGAGCAGTCCCAGCTGATTGTTGACAGAGGTGGAAGAAGAAGACCGTTCAACCACTTGTGCTTGCAAAATTTCTTTATCAGCCTGGGTTTTGAATAGATGTTCCTGTAGATCAGCTATGTGAGCTAACTACATTGCAGTGTATGTGTCTGTGTGTGCACTCACTTGAATTTCTCTTGTAAGTGTATCACTCATCTCACGTGCAAGTGTTTCACTCAGTGTTTGACTCTTATCACTCAATATTAGCTTTCTGTTTGCTCCTTTTTGATCAGTACCTGCATTGAAACTCACCCTAGCCTCTTCAAGAGAGGTCAGTGGTGGTGCAATGGGAGTTCGCAAATCTCGATCCTCAATCATGTCTATCAAATCACTTGGATTTGAAATCTGAATTGCTTCAGTGATAGACTGACCAAGTTGCCTTCCACTTTCTCCAGATAAATCTGCGAGTGGAAAATCCCTTAGGGAGCCAGAGATGTTCACTCTGGGAGGGGAGAAAATGATTCTATTAAATGTGGCAAGAATCAGATTTTCCCTCTGATGCCTGTGAAGGCACTTCTACCGTAACAATGGTAGGCACTGTAACCAGTTGCAGGTGCTCTGCTTTCACTGTGTCCTGAGTTTCATCTAATGAAATTGTTTTCTCCCATTGTGAGTAATGAGAGTGTGCTTGACTCAGTACAAAGTGTCATGGCCCTATGGCAAATTTCAATAGATTCATCCTGTTGAGAGAATGTCTCTAGAAACAGTTCATTGGCCATTTCAAAGTCCATATCCTATTGAGAGGATACAGATGGGCTGACAGATGCCTCAGTATATGTTGAATTTCTTTAGAGGAGGCAGGGCTGTGGGATCACTCACTGTTTCAATCAAAATACTTCTTTGTTTAACAGTTGATTTCTGTTTAGGCTGAGAGGTCAAGTAATTAAGTTGTAGACTCATTGTTTGGCTCTAAGACCTGGGATAAAGATTGTGGATCTACAATCCCTTGGTCAGCCCTAACAACCACTTGGGTTCAGCAACAGTAAAAGAAGTGGATTGAGAGATATAAAGTAATACCTGAATTGGATTTCGCACTGAATTTCCAGCTAAGAAAGAGCTAGATCAAAAATAATATATACAATATATTTACAAAAAATAACTAAGACAAATAGAAAAGAAAATATAATAAATAATAAGCAATAAAAAAAAATAAAATACAATAATATATATATAAAAAAAACAATATTTACAGGAAACTATTTACAGGCATTAGTAAACTGCATAATATTATAGAAGTGCATAAAAATAATATAAACTTGCAGCAATATTTAAACAACAATATTTACAATCTGAAACTAACTTAAATGATTCTTAAATAAATAAATTTTCAATAAAAATAAGTTTCTCCACTTAAAAAATATGAGAAAAGTATTTTTAAAGAAAATAAATTATTCAGAATATTTAAATTAACAAGCTTTATATTCTAAACAAGAATTGGCAAAATATATCATTCAATATCAGCAAGAGAAAATGACTTTTTTGAAAGAACAAACATGACAGAGATATTGTTAATCACTAAGACTGTTTAACATACCCAATTTACCAACTAACTTGATAAATGTGGATTCGTCAACAGATTTAGTGAATATATCTGCAGTCTGTTCTTCTGTGGGTACAAAGTGTAACTCCACAGTTCCATTCATGACATGCTCTCTGATAAAATGATACCTGATATCAATGTGCTTCGTTCTCGAATGCTGCACAGGGTTGTTGGAGATTGCTATGGCACTTGTATTATCACACAAAATGGGAATTTTGTCTAATGCAAAGCCATAGTCCTTTAATTGATTCCTTATCCATAAGATCTGAGCACAACAGCTTCCAGCAGCAATATATTCAGCTTCTGCTGTTGAATTGCAAACTGTTTGTTGTTTCTTGCTATACCAGGAAATCAACCTACCTCCTAGGAATTGACAACTCCCAGAGGTACTCTTTCTATCCACAACACTACCTGCATAATCAGAATCTGTATATCCAACAAGATTAAAACCAGAATTTTTAGGGTACCAGATACCTAGATTAGGTGTACCCTTAAGATATCTCAAGATTCTTTTCACAGCAACGAGATGTACATCTCTAGGGTCCGTTTGGAACCTTGCACACAAGCATGTAGCATACATAATATCTGGTCTACTAGCAGTAAGATAGAGTAAGGAGCCAATCATACCTCTGTAGCTTTTAACATCTACCTTGATAGAATTGTCAGAAGCTCCAAGTTTGATGGCTGTTGAAGATGGAGTCCTTGCTGATGCTGAATCCTCCATGTGATACTTCTTGAGGAGTTCTTTAAGATACTTGGATTGACAAATAAATGTACCATTTGTCCTTTGACTTACTTGCAATCCAAGAAAGAACTTCAGCTCACCCATCATACTCATTTCAAACTTACTCTGCATAAGCTCAGCAAATCTCTTACATAGATTATCATTAGTAGACCCAAATATGATGTCATCCACATAGACTTGGACTAATATCATATAACCTTTGTGTTTCTTTGAAAAAAGAGTTTTGTCTATGATACCTCTAACAAAACCATTTTCTAAAAGAAAACCAGAGAGAGTGTCATACCATTTTCTTGGGGCTTGTTTGAGACCATAGATAGCCTTGAAGAGAAAGTACACAAAGTCCAGCAGCTCCTGATTTTCAAAGCCAGGGGGCTGTTCCACATAAACTTCTTCATCAAGCTCACCATTCAGGAATGCACTCTTAACATCCATTTGATAGACTTTAAAATTGGAATAAGCAGCAAATGCTAAGAACATCCTGATGGCCTCAAGTCTAGCCACTGGTGCATAGGTTTCATCATAATCAATGCCTTCAGCTTGTGAATACCCTTGTGCAACCAGTCTTGCCTTGTTCCTTGTAACAATGCCATCCTCATCTAGTTTGTTCCTGTATACCCATCTTGTACCAACTACTTTCTTGTTCTTTGGCCTGAGTACCAGCTTCCAGACTTGCTGTTGTTCAAACTGATTGAGTTCATCTTGCATAGCAATCACCCAATCTGGATCAGTCAGTGCTTCCTCAGTTTTCTTTGGCTCCATTTCAGATAGAAATGCTGAATAATGACATTCATTCTGAGTTGCACTTCTAGTTTTAACTCCAACATCTGGATCACCAATGATCAGCTCAAAAGGATGAGCTCTATTCCATACAGTCTGTCTTGGAAGATTTGATCTTGATGATTCGCCTTGAATTTCACTTTGATGTTGTGAGTGACTAGTTGATCCTTCATTTGCTCCCCCTGAGTTGTTGTTTGATTGCCTTGATGATTCTTCTCCAGTGTTGGTGGTATCTCCATTGTTACCAGTGTTTCCACCACCATCACCATGATCATTATCATCATTGTTATTATCATTACCAGCAATAACTTCAGGTGGGGCTTCATCATCTGAATCTGAGTCTGGCAAGTTATCAAACTTCATTTTCTCAGATGAATCTGCTGTTTGGATATTAGGGAATTTAGTGTCATCAAAAGTAACATTGACACTTTCCTTTACTGTGTGACTGCCAACCAAGTAGACCCTGTAAGATCTTCTGAAATAACCAACAAAAATAGCTTATTGTGCCTTTGCATCAAACTTGCCACATTTCACATTGTCATCTATAAGCACAAAGCATTTTGCTCCAAATACATGAAAGTACTTGACAGTTGGTTTCTTGTTGTTCATGATCTCATACGGAGTCTTCATTAAGTCCTTGTTGATTAAAGTTCGATTCTGAGTATAACAAGCTGTATTCGCTGCTTCAGCCCAAAAGTACGTTGGAAGTTTGGACTCACTTAACATAGTCCTAGCAGCTTCAATCAATGTACGATTCTTTCTTTCCACTACTCCATTTTGTTAAGGAGTTCTAGGGGCAGAATACTGTCTTGTTATTCCTTTATCAGCACAAAAGTCATTTAGAATGGCATTCTTGAATTCAGTACCATTATCTGACCTTATGGCTCTAACAGGGAATCTAGAATCCAGCTCAATCAACTTTATATGGCCAATCACCAGGTATGGGGTCTCATCCTTGGAATGTAGGAATAACACCCATGTATATTTTGAAAAGTCATCAACAATCACAAGTGCGTATTGTTTCTTTGACATGGACATCACATTAACTGGACCAAACAAATCCATGTGCAGTAGCTGAAGTGGTTCAGTTATTGATGATGTGTCAATGCCCTTGTGAGAAGCTTTCTTTGACTTTCCTTTCTGACATGCCTCACACAGTCCTTCCTGTGTAAATTCCATCTGAGGCAAACCTCTAACCAATTCCCTCTTGACTAAAGAGTTCATGGTTTTGAAGTTAAGGTGAGACATATTCTTGTGCCATAGCCAACTATCATCTGATGAAGCTTTAGCATAAAAACAATTAACTTCATCTTTGAATCCCGAGTTCAGATCAGCTATGAACAAGTCACCTTTCCTTACTCCTTGAAGGGCAGGCTTTCCATTCTTCTTGTGAAGGATCTGACACTTCTCTCTTTCAAAGGAAACAACATATCCTCTGTTACAGAAATAACTGATGCTGAGAAGATTGAACTTCAGACCTTCCACAAATGAAACATCTTCAATGATAACATTTCCGTACTTCAAACAGCCATATCCTTTCGTAATACCCTTGATGTTATCTCCAAAGGTAACTATTGGGCCAGCTTTCTCAACCAAATCTGATAGCAGGGCTCTATCTCCGGTCATATGCCTTGAACAGCCACTGTCAAGAATCCACATAACACGGTTTACCTGTTTAACTCCCTGCAATACCAGATTGATTAGTCCTTCCTCGGAACCCACACTTGATTGGGTCCGGCATACTTAAAGAACTGGCCTTTGTCAGGCAAAACAACATTTTTAACTAAAACTACTTCAACCTCTTTCATATAAGAGCGTTTCCATTTATAGCCAGCCTTAACACATTTCTGAGTAGGCTTAGGGATAAATGAATCCACTCTAGTCTTAGGAGGACTAGTAGTCTTTGCTTTAACATGCTTCTTATTATTAACATGTTGACGTGGAGCAGTCTTATCACTAGATACATGCTTACTATTAAAATAAGCATACATAACATTGAAAGCACAAGACATGCAATTAATCACACCACATGCTTTATGAGAAGAATTAACAGCAGGCATGTTATTTCTACAGTTGTTTTGATCCACCTTATGGATATCTGATTTAGTCTTTTTAGTTGAAGCAACTTTGACTGGAATATCAGATATACACTTTTTGGACTGTTCAGCTTCCAAAGCAATATCTTTTTCACGAATCTCCTCAGCAATAATGATAGAGTATTCATTCATAGGATCTGCATCGGACTCCTTACAGAAGGGTGTTTCAATACCCTTAAGTACATATGGAACAACCTTCCCTTCAGTTCTGACTCTACAAGGGGAATTAATGCCAAGAAATCCAATAGCCTCATTATAACCATAACCTATACTGACATGATTACCAATAGCTTGTTTATTGAGAATTTCTTTAGCAGTCTTACAAGAGCTGAAATAAGCATTAGCTTTGGTCTTAAGCTCACTAATCTGATCCTTGAGAATGGTTTCCAGTTGAATATAACATTTAACCCTATTCTCAAGAAAAGCAATTTTCTCAGTAAGTTCATCCTGATTAACATGCACAAGTTTTAATTCTTTTATCTCCTTTTCAAGAGCTGTGTTCAAAAGAATTATTTTATCATTTTCAGTGCGTGCACAACTTAAAGTATCACCAAGATTACGAATCATTTCAGTGTCAGTGAACTTTACCTCAGACATGTTGGGTGAAGATAACATGGACTCAAAGAGTTTGTCTCCTATTGCCATGAGTGCAAGATTTCCAACTGCTTCATCTTCACTGTCTGTATCATCCCAGCTCTTTTCTTTAGACTTGTTCTTCTCAACCATCCCTGTTTTATAGCCACCCCTTGTGCTATTTGAGGATGAAGAACCACCTGTCTGGTATTCGTCAGCATATGTCTTGAACTTGAAACTAGGATTTCTCCTGAACCTGAAGTTTCCAAACTTCTTCACTACCCAGGCCATAGACTCATCTTCCAACTGTTCAAGCTCCTCCATAGAATAAAAATCACCACCATATTGACTTGTAGATGTAACACCATATTCAGCTACAATTACATCCTTGTTAGGACTGGAAGGTAGAACAACCTTCGCTTCCTGTTTCTGTGGGACTCCAGCTACCAGTGAAGTAGACATACTAACCACTCTTCCTTCCCTTGGATTTGATCTGAAGTGCTCATATGAAGAGGTGAGAATTTCCATCTTATTCTCTCTGACTTCCTCTGTCCCTTCATTGATTATTTCAATCGTATCCCAAATGTGTTTGGCAGAAACACATTTTAAAATATGATTATGCATGATTGGATCAAGACAATCAACCAGTATCAACTGTAGACAGACATCCAAGGAAACATCTTCTTTTTCTTCAGGAGTGTAGTCCTTGAGATCCTTAGGGTATATCCTAGCAGCCCTAGTAACAACATCATTCTCTATTAGCTCTTTCTCAACAAACATAGGAAGTCTTGGTCCATTCTTCAGCACATCAAGATATTCAACATTAACCACTTGAAGAAACAGGAGCATCTTCTTCTTCCACATAGGATAGTGCTCCTTGCTGAACATTGGGATTTTTACTGTACCCACTTTCTGTGTAGTAGACATCTTTTGAGATTTTTAGGAATAATAAAAATTTCAGAGTTTAAGAAAAATCTCAAAACAATTGGATCTTTGATTTGTATATCAATCAAAAGGCTCGGATGCCAATTGTTAGGTCCTGATAAGTTTGTAGAAGGGGGGTTGAATACAAACTATACCGTTTTATCGAAATTTGTCCTTTGAATAATTTAACAATTAAGAACAAATTAATGCGGAATATAAATTAAACAAAATTCAAGTTAAATATAAACTATATTAAACTTGAAGGGTGTTGCAAATACAGTATGGATTACAAAGTATTTATCTCAAACTAATTAATACAAATTTAGAATAAATTCGACATGAACTTTTCTAATATTTGTAATAAAAAGATCGAATGCTAAAAGCAAGTTCGAGATAAATTCTAGGGATAAAAATCCGCTAGATAATCAAAGCAATACAAGTAATCAACTTCTAGTGGTTTGGATTTAACAATACAAACTAGAATTAATTGCTTGAGAAGAAATGAGATCAAAAGCTTTTCTTGTTCTTGAGAGAGAAATGTCTGTTGCTTTTTGATATTATCTGTTCTGTCTTGTTCTGTCTTCAGCACACCTCGAGTCATATATATTATAATTTGCCTTGTATGACCTTTTAAATAAATCAAAATGATTTATTAAAACAATCAAAAACACTTGTATGACCTGAAGATAAAGTTCGGTAGAACCTGCTTCATCAAATAGAACCTTCAAAAACTTTCCGGTATGACCTGAAGTTTTTCTACCAACTATTCGGTAGAACCTGAAAAGAAATTTGTATGACCTCTAAAAAATGACTTTGTATGACCTTTTAATTAATTCGGTAGAACCTAGCACTATACAGAGCAGGTCATACCGAGATAAATCAACAGGTCATACTGAGTTATTTAAACAGGTCATACAGTTATTAAGATAATTTCTATTATGTAATTTAGTTAGATTAAATTGTAAATTAACTTAATTCTTTTCTAAGATTAAGTTAATAAATAATTTAACCAACCAAATTAATTAGTTAATTAATTTAATAAATTAATTAATTCTAAGAGAATTAATTTATTAATTAAATTGATTAACAATTTAAAAGAAGATATCTTAAAAACATAGTATCCCTCTTTCTTCTGAAGACCACTGAATATAGATGATTTAATTCCACTGTCTGATGTCGTCATTCGATGCACTGTCTGGTTTCATGAATAACTGACCTCAATGAAAGTTCTTCATCTTTAAAACATTTAAAGTTGTGGCTTCTTTTCTTTAGCTCTGATTAAACTCTGTATCCTGTACTTCTTCTGTCTCCAACTGGAAATCTCTGTCACTGTAGTAAATCCACTTTCTTGAATACTTCACTAAGGCTTGAACAATAAATTGAACTTCTTTCAATGTAGAATAACTTCAAGTCTGTAGATGACTTTAATCTTCAATCTCTTGACTGATAAAACTCTCTGAGATTCCTGTGACCTTTAATCTAATATTTACTTATTACATTCTTGTTTAAGTTGAGTAGAATCCTCGAATTACAAATAGGCTATAGCATATGCCTTTCACCCAGAGAATAGTGAGAAGAATCATCGTCCTTACTTGGATATGATTGAAGAAATACGAGTTGACTCACAAGCAAGGCTGTTAGCATATCACCAGAGAACTGCTAGGCATTATAACCGTAAGGTGAGAGCCCGACCCTTCCGGGTAGGGGACTTGGTTCTTCGTCGGGTTATGCCTAACACTAAGGTGGTTAATCATGGAGTGTTTGGTGCAAATTGGGAAGGACCATATCAGATTAAATCCGTTCTATGGGAGGGAACTTATCATCTCAATGACATACGAGGAAAGCTCATACCAAGGGCCCGGAATGCTTAACACTTGAGGAGATATTATCAGTATCCTCTATCTATTTAAGACTTAGCATGCATTGATATTTATCCTAAGTCTCGGGGGGTAGCGTCATATAGACACTTCCCTATGACATACAATGTAATAAGTCTAAGTCTGTTATTATTTAAGAAGGTGGAAGTTTTATTATCTAAATAAAGTTGAAGTTTATTGTGTATGGTCATGCATTAAGTAAATTTTATTTTCTTTTTATTCATATTTTGCTCTAAGGCAAACACACTCGTTTATGTTTTCAAAAATACATGGGGTTGGGCCTCGGACCATCAATTATGAGAAAAGAGCTTGTGAGAGGTGAGCCCTTTATAAAAATTGAACTCAAACTTTGTGCGAGGTGAAACTTTGTACGAGGTGGAACTTTGTGCGAGGTGGAACTTTGTGCGAGGTGGAACTTTGCGCGAGGTAGAACTCTGTGCGAGGTGGGACTGAATTTTGTGCGAGGTGGAACCTCGCGTGAACAGGAATCATAGGTGAAGTAATCTCGTGCGAAGTGAACCTGGTGGGAGTTGAACAAACAATTACTATGTAAAGAAATGTAAAGACACACAGAATTATGGGCAAATACAGAATGAACTTAGAAATAAAAGGTATCAAATGTTGTTGGTTTGAAGCCATCAAATGTTTACAGATTACGAGGCAAACGGGGTGCCCGCATCCCCAAAGAAAGTAATTAAATAAAAGCTAAGCTTGAGGAGTTTCCTCATTGGCTTCAGGAGCAAGCTGAGATTCTGGGATGAACTGGGCCTCGTCTGCGATGTGAGCCCTCTCTATAGCCTCCTCCTTCATCTCTTTGTGAAGCTTCTCGACATAATTGACAGTAGCAGCACCTAGAGGACTCCAATCGAACTCAGGGACCTTCGCCATGAAGCCCTTCATGAAGTTCTTGGATCCTAGGGCCTTCGCATCCTTGACCTCTTCATCCCGGATCGCTTCTAACATTGAGAATTTGGCCTCGAACTCAGTACCCTGGGCAGCCATCTTAGCCTCGAGCTCAGCAACTTGGATTTTTAGAGATTTGATTTCAGAAGTGGCATCAGTTAGAACATTGGAATGTTCCTCCTTCATTTTCTCCACTAGTGCTCTGGACTCGCGAAGATCCTTTTCGAGACTTGTGGTCGCATCGAGAATGCTTTGCTTAGATTCTTCAACCAAGGCCACATTTGCCTTCCTCGCTTCGTCGAGCTTATTCTTCAAAATTCTGTTATCCTTATCCAGACGGGCAGAGGCTTGACCCATTGAGCGAAGCTCCCTGTGTCTATTGATCTGCCTTATAAACACCTTGGCTGTGGCCTTGGTGAGAGCATCATTATTGGCTTCGAACGAGCCCGAAGTCCATGCCCTTAAATCACTCTTGGAAATATGTGGGACTCCGAGTCGAACCAGAGCACTGGCCACAACATTTCCTTGAGGATTTGGGGGGAGATCCTTGCGAGCCCGCTTCGTTGCATCAACTTCAGGAATGGTGTCCTTGGATTGCCTGGTCTTCCTTTTGTGCGGAGAGGCCCCCCCAGTGGCCAAATGTTCAGTGAGAGTAGTCCTGAACTGGGGAGGGATCTCTTTTGTTTGAGGAACAACTTTGTTTGAGCCCTCTGCATGCGAGCCGGTTTGGCTGCTAGAAGGAACGGTGTGAGCCTGAACCTCTTGCTCGTCTAAAAATGGAGGAGGAGAAATTGTCATTTCTGAAATAAAACAAAGACAAAAGAGTTAGTTAATACACGTTAAATAAAGGTGCCAAAATAAAGTTGCGGTGCGAGCTGAAGGCTCGCATCGAGTAAAACTTACCTTTTCTTTTACTCATAGATTTCTTGCTAGGAGTCAATCTAGTCCCTTCTTTTAAGAAGCCATACTCAACAAGGTTGGCGGTAGTGATCAATTTTTTAATATTCCGTTCTGAGACGGGGATTTTTAAGAGGTTATCAGCGTTTGTCTTCTCTTGACCTTGCAAAGACGTTCTCACGGGAGGTTCTGAATAAATAAAAATAAACTATAAGAAAGATGCGAGCTCAAAGAACGATGCGAGGTGACAAAGAAACGATGCGA
This sequence comes from Heracleum sosnowskyi, assembly GCA_030848705.1. Taxonomy (NCBI): domain Eukaryota; kingdom Viridiplantae; phylum Streptophyta; class Magnoliopsida; order Apiales; family Apiaceae; genus Heracleum; species Heracleum sosnowskyi. Next base: position 47,335,732 of record CM061243.1, on the reverse strand, counting down.
GCTCAGATGAAGTGCTTACCAGGGTCGTAGTAGAAATGAGTTTTGACTCGAGGAACTTCGTGAACGTAGAAGAAAGGGTCTTTCCATTTGCCTGAGTTGCTTGGGCCCCCAAAAATTAACTTTTTCTTATTGTAATAAGGCCAGACAGATAGATAAAAGTAACCGAACTCGGCCGAGTGCTTCAAGTTCAAGAAATATCCAAGTTGCCTAGCGATGAGAGTAGGGTAGCCTTGTTTTTTATAGAGAATATACAAAGCAATGGCAGACCTGTAACCGTTAGGGTTAATTTGTAACGGTGCGAGCCCATAATACTCCAAGATTTCTTGAATGAAATGATGAAAGGGTGCAGAAATACCCAGCTTTAACAGAAAAGATGAAAGGACCATGCGAGGCGCCCGTCCTCCATTTTCCGGATGATTAAAATGATAGCATCTCATATGCGGTGCGGGGAGGATTATACGACCCTCTGGCCTGAACTGCTCCACGAGGTCGCGTAAAGAATCCTTAATCAACGAGGTGGACATATCTCGACAAGCTAGAATCTTCCCATCCTCATGAAAAGAAGATGAGCTTTCATCGCCATCTGGAATAACAAGTTTTTTAAGAAACACCACTCCTTCGAGCTCAGGCTGTTGGATGGGTTCATATGGAACAGGAGATGGTTCAGGAATGTAAGCGTAATTGCAGAAATCCACCTCCTTTGACACATCTTCTACCTCCTCGCTAGCAGGATCATCGTATGACCAATGTGAACTGGTGTCATCATCCTCATCATTCTGTTCGAGCTCATCCTGAGGAGATGCGGTGCGGGCCACAACTTTTCCTTTACGTTTAGCATAGAATGTGCTCCCTAGGGAGCTATCTGTGGACGACTCTGAAATATCAATAGGGTGTTTGGCGGAAGTTGGTGCGAGGTGACGCCTCGCCTCTCTTTCTTGAAGAAGTTGATTTATACGGGCATTGGCCTCCTCTTCGCTCATAGGTGGTAATGGACGATTGAATAAATCTTCAAGGCCAAGCGAGCTGGAAATACTTGGCCCTGTCTTCTTGTCCCTCCGGGAGTACAGGTCCTTCTCCCTGGTATAGTTTTCTGGGGCGGAGTTTGGATCAAGTTGGAGTCCAAGCGAGCTGGATCCACTGGCTCGCATTGCGTTTTCTATCCTGGCTATATTAGCAGCCCCTTCGGGAGTAATAGTCGAATTTGGGGAAATGGGTTGGCTTAGACGACCCGAGATAGATGTCAATTCCCGTTGGAATTCTTTAGAACCTCTAAGTTCAGGAAGGTATTGATTCAATGGAGATGGAGTAGCAGAAGAACGAGCCGGGCTCGGTGTCTTATCAAGCGAATTGGCAGACATGGATGGGGTCGCACTCGACATCTGAAAAGGATGGTGAAAATCAGTGTGTGCCCCTAAAATAAGGAAAATAAGTAAAAAAATGCTAAGTGTCCTCGCCTCGCACTGGTAAATAAGATTACTGTGTTCGATGTGAGCACAAACCTTATTTTTCAAACCCAGGTTCAGCTCGAACCGTGGGATGAGTTCGCCTCAATGAAGGAACTCAATTCACAACTTTATTCAGTTCGAACGAATAAATTACAGAAACATAAAAACACATATAGAAGAAGATTTTTGGGATTGAAATACTTACTTTGTGAAGGATTAGAAGACGAACTGGAAGAACTTGATGAAGTTGCAGACGAACGCCGGGAAGTAATGATAATTCTCGCCGTGTTTGATCCTTGAGCAAAATTGGACAGAGTTTCGTTACTGTTTCTGATAGAATGAGTTTATGAAAGGAAATTCTGAGGTATTTATAGAGGGTAAGAGGACACGTGTCAGGATGTGAATGGATGGCACACATTCCCACAAACAGCTGTAACCAATTACGAATGAACACACACCTTGCAATGTTGTGCGAGCTGGGTAGAGGGCTCGCATCGTATTATTGTAAGCAAAGGAAGATTCCTTATCTGAGATTACTAAGGAATTTTGGGGGGTAGTTGTTATACTGGATTTTCGGTAATGGGCCCTAGACAGGTCCCTAAGTGATTTGGGCCTAGGAAATGAATGATGTTTTGGAAGGATTGGTGTGAACTGGGCTTCGGCTCGCACCATAGGTTGTGTTGAGACAAAATCCTTCAAGTATGGTGGGTTCGCTTCGTTAAACATATGGTGAGCACCTCTCCTTATGAGTTCTCACCTTAACGAGGGCTCTCACGAAGATCTTATCATAATTAAGCTCGCTTCGCTAAAATGAATGTTGGGCTCTCTTCCTTATGAGTTCACCATGATAAGCTCGCGTCTTCATGGGCTCTCACCATTATGAAGTAATGGGCTCGTGCTACTTATCATAAATGAGAATGACTGAACATAGGTGAGCTCGCACCACTTAAGCTATGAAAAGGAAATGTCTAGTTTTTATATATTTTGTGCAGTGCGAGACTGGCCAGCTCGCACCGTGGGTGAAGCCCAAAATATGGATATTCCTATTTATGGAATTGATGTTTCTTGGTTGACACGGGACAGACTTGCAATCATGGAAAGAAATGCGGAGATGCCGCGAGATTGTAGGAAAACGTGTGAAGACCGGACTATTTATGGGAACATGAGGTGGATTGATAATCCTTGAACTATTTATGGGAATGAGAGGTGGATTGATAATCCTTGGATTATTTATGGGAATATTGGATGGATAAACATTGACTATTTATGGGCTTGGGTTGAATGGGCTTATTCAATGACTTGTTTTCCAAGAACTACGTGAGGCTTGATCCCTATATAAAGGGGTACGTAGGCACCTTGTATGATACGACAATTGACACTCGGCAAAGAGCAAGAGAAAGAACAAATTCTCTATTCAATTTTCTGAGGAGTCATCATACAAGTCCAGCCACCACTTTCCATAAACCTCCAACACACTGTTGTACGAAATTCTCCTTACAACAATGTTATATCAACGTTTAATAATACATTTTATATATTAAATATTTGAATAATTCAAATATATTGCGTAGTACAAGAAAAGTTCGACTCTGGTGCAAGAAAATAGAATATATTATAGTTATCGATACATATACAAAATATTTGTTTAATTAAAAGAAAGATAAAAAACACCACACATAATATTGTTTTTAAAACTTAATATTAATATTTTATAAGACTGGTAGTATATATGATTTTGTATGATATTTTAAGTATTAAAAAAATAAAGTTTAATAAATATTATAAATCACCTTAATTTTTACTCAAAAATTTAAATAATAATAAATATAGGATAAGAAATATGTGATGTTTATCTCATATGAGTTTTAGCTAAAAATCAAAAAGAATCATGTAGTTCAATTGTTATAAGGATGTCTTTTTTAGCCAAGGTCAGAGGTTCGATCCCTAACTAAAACATTATTTACTTAATTTTTTTCTTTAGATAAGAGAGTAGTGGCATGACATGTAATTTTGTAACATATAAGGATAAAATGGTAATTTCACGGGGGTTTATTGGCTCAAATGCCCCTAAATTATCCTATTATTTTCCTATTATATATATAAGAGATTAGTGTAGGTATGTGCATAATACTTTATAAATAAAATATATACTCAGCAGTCAGCATATAAGGCTTCACACATTAGCAAGGTCCCGGGAAGATCTAAGGGGTCATTTGTTTACTTCTTAATAGCTCTTAATAGAGCTTATCTTAATAATTAAGCCATTAAGATTGTTTGGCTTGGCTTCTCATTCTTCTTAATCGTTAAAAATCATCTTAATCGCTAAGTTTGAAAATGACAATCTAATGATTAAGAAGCAAGCATCGCTACATCTTGGCCACGTGAACTATTTTTCCTTTCCTTATTTTGCAATTTTTTTCATTTTCATAGGCATTTTGTTGTAAAATGTAGTATTACCTTTTAACATATAAATTATTAAAAAATGATAATTCTAAAGATATTATGAATTTAAACTAAGAAAAATAACCTGACAATTAATATAGGGAAATTACCAAAAATACTACTTTTTCTAAGTTTTTTTGCAATTTTACCATCTTCTGGAAATATTTGCAAAAATACCAAAATATTTGTAAAAATACGGTCTGCAACTACTTTCAACCAAAATCAACCACAGATGCAACCAAAATCAACCACAGATGCAACCAAAAATCGTTTTTATTAAAAAGTTGCATATGCGGTTGATTTTGGTTGCAGTTGCAGATATGGTTGAAAGTAGTTGCAGACCGTATTTTTGCAAATATTTTGGTATTTTTGCAAATATTTTGGTATTTTCGCAAAAAAATTAAAAAACACATAGTATTTTTGCAAAAAAATAATTTTGGGTTGGGTATTTATGAAAAAAGCCCATTAATATATTATATGCATATTGTGTAGTTATTAGTAAGCTAAAATTTAATATATTATTTGCATATTTGGTAGTTTTTAACAACACAGTTGTCTAAACTTTATAATAAAAAAATAGAATTTTCTTAAAAATTACCTCTTGATCATCGATAAAAATTATTTTAGATATTGAAGATTTTTAATATAGCGATAATAATTATTATTGTTTTGTTTGAATAATATGTAATACATTATTTCTTTATAAGGAAACAATAGAAAATTTGCACCGTTCAGATATTTTGTTAATTTATGTACCAAATAATATTATTTATTAAGAATTCAGTTGAATAAATCATTCAGATATTTTAATCATTAATAAAATTTTATTCAAATTTGTTAAATGACCCCTAAATGTGACTTAATGTGAACACATCGAAATATAAAAGGAAAGTACACGAAATTAGAACTACATAGTATAAACAGAATGCTAGGTGTAAATGTTACTGAACCTTGATAAAACACAGAAAAGATCCAACTAAAGATCCCCAAACTGCAAGAATAGCCAAGAATCTGTATCCATAAATGACCTACAAAATCATAAATCATACTATAATTATCATCAAACTGTTGGAAATATTAACAATTACAGCAACATAGAGGCAGTTATATAAATTATTTAACAAGTCCAGGCCAAGACAACAATTAACGAAACAAATCATGAATTTAAATAACATGCATATCAGTGATTGAATAAACAAAAAAAAGAAGAGAGGTGTACCAGTAGCCATAGCCATAACAGTGTACAAAAGAAATTTAAGAAATCAGCTGAGTCGTCAGTCCTTGCAAGAAGTTCTGACTGCTCTTGAAGAGATAATTGCCCCCACTTACTGTGTTGGGATGCTTGCAACACCTCCTCCAGGATAAAACAGCTCCGAGCAACAGGTTCACAGCAACTCCAATTGCTCAACTTTGACTGGTACCTCAGTCACCGGAGAAACCACAAGCAGACCAGCTCCAAACAAATATTGAGGGAAGAGCAGAGGAGAGAACATAAAATAATAAAGAATGTAAGGTGTGGTGTAAAATAATCAGCAACTTAGGTCTCTATTTATAGTAGAGGCTAAGTGTAACTGATACCACCCTATTTAATATTAGAATTGTAACTGCAACACCTCTAATTAATTCAGAGATGAAACTGACGATTTACTTTTAATAAAAATCAAAACTGAATCGTAACAGTTACGCATCATATTTAATCCACATATCAGTTTAATATTTTTGAATATCAAATCAAAACATGTCCAGGTTCATTTCAGTTACTGTTCCACTAATCCATCAGATTAATATCCGACCCAGCTCAGCCCAACTGATAACCCAGCCCAATTTTTGATAAAATAATTTTAATTAAAATATTAAACACCTAAATAAAAACTCTCGCTCAGGTTGCCTCGTGTACGTCCGTGAAGCACATACTAACACCATGCACTATCACACACCTTACCTTAGTAGTTGTATACTACCCATGTGTGTGATACTATATAAAGCTAACAACTCCTTTATTTATTTCAATGTAGGATAAATAAACATTCTCATTTCAAGCTCTTTCAAGCTACTAATTTCAACTCTATTTCTCTATGGATTTCACTAAGAAAATTACTTAGATCCATATATGAAAATTTAAGTTCCCACAACAAGGAACAATTTCCAATCGTTAAAATCCGGAATTAAGGAATTAATATCAAGAACATATAAAAATATATGCTCCAAAACTCCTTTTTCTAACACAAACTCCTAATAACTTGAATACACAGACAACCTAAGTTTCTGTACCTTCTCTATACCCTCCTCCAACTTTATCATTTTCCCATCAAAACTTTCCATCTCATGTGACACGATATCCGAAACAACTGCCTGGTAAGAACCAGGTGCAGACAACTTGCTGTTATGGGTAGGGGTAGTTCCCATAGACACTCTGTATTTGACTACAGAATTTCCAAAATTCTGATGAACCCATCTCACATTTGAACTCAAACTTGAAGCTTTTGCAAACAGGTTAACTGCAGTTGGTTTAACTGTTAGAACTCTAACTGGTTTCATGGTGCATGAAACAATTGGTGATTCAATGTTTTTTGGCCTGTTTTGTAAGTTGAGATATTTTAGGTGAAGAAAAAACAGGGTAGGCAGTGACTCTGATAATATACTACTAGTAGCTTGAATGTACATGTTAGATTTGAAATATAGGGTGGAATGAGAGGAGCCACATATATAGTTTAGCCACTGTAATTATTAAACATATATATATTGTCGTATTGTATGAGTCTGAAAGATTTCAGTGAATTTGCTTGATACAAGTGTACTCAATTAGTCTTGTTGATTTTGACAAAAAAAGAAGAAAAGTTGTCTATGAATTAGCTTTGCCAAGTGATACATGAACGAGACAAGTAATCAAAAGAAAATTTACTAGACCGGATATTTTTTGGAGCTGAAAATTTACACACTTGTTTCGCTTGTATGTGATATTTTTATTGTTACTTTGTTTTTGTTATTTACTAATAACAAAAATGTTTGCTTTCACAAAATACAATCAATGGAAAAGGAAAATTAACGCAAAGTTTAGATTCTAGAATCCAAGGCCATGATGGTACTAAAGATTCATTGGGCTCATGTACTTGCTTGAACCTATCATCATTTGTTGAACAATAAACCGACCAGCCCTTTCAGTTGGATGGAACGGATCCCAAAATGCATACAAGCTTCTGTCTGGGCACAAGTTGGAAAATCTATTGCATAGCCCAAGCCCATTGTTTGGACCTTGCCCACAACATGCTTCTTTTGAAGTAACAAATCCTGTTTCATCGTCACAAGTTCACAACAATGTTGAGTAAAGTAAGTACGAGTGTGACTGATGAGTAGAAATTTAAGCTATGTTTGGAGTTTAGCTTAGCTAACTTACCAAAGGCTTGTGGATTGGAGATAAAATTAGTGTTCATAAGATTAGTATTGACAGCGACGAAGATATCAGCTCCTAATTCAGAATTAAGCTGCTCAAGCATTTCTGTAAGTTGAGGGTCATATAGACCTGCTGCTTCTATCAACTTAGCTGAACACTGTCCGTTGTTTCGGAGCTGCGCCAACTCTGCAGGCACACATCCCAGGGGTCCAGCCCCTGTCACAAGAACTCTGCGACAGAGCATTGATTATATGGTTTTGTGACAGAGCGGTGTCAATGAGTAAAGAGGAGACTAAAAAGTGGAAGCAACTTACCATCAAAATTTTCTTGTATTCGGAGATGACTAAGCGAACTTAGTCAGGAAGTGAATATCGAAGAGACCTAAGCGAATAAGGGACAAGGTAGAAATTGTTGACGAAGTCATTGCCCCCTAAAACAAGAAGGACAAGTCCACCCTTAACCTGTCGATCCATTTCCTCTTCTCCTACTAATGAACTTACTCGTTCCTTGTACTCCCTAAAGTATTCTAGTTGTCTTGGCATTCGTAGAATCTTTGCCTGCAAACCTCATAAACACAAACTAGTTAGTAGTTCATGTGCAATGCGCGGTACTAAAATTTAAAAAGTTAGTAAATGTTTAATCATTTTATTTTGCAGAATGAAATGGTGTCCACTGTAGTATGGAACAACATACAAACTGGACTCCAGTGTCATTTAGGACTCCAATCCCAGCTGAAGCAAAATTTGCTCCAATTAGTAGTTTCTCCCCATTAAGTTCCGGGCTCAGGTATGGCAATGTCAGCTCTGACCCGATTTCCTCACCTGTAAACAAACATTTATATTAAATCAAGATTGCAGGGAGGCTGAGAAAACAAGAACAAAATAGAAATATGCAATTCACTCAACTGATTAAGTCAGGAATATTAAGGCCATTAGAGAAACGACCCGTGGGTTGTCCAGTTGGATAATCAATCCCGTAAGGTGGAGAATCAGCCCTGGCAGTGGTGGCCAAATAATTATTGTTGCCACTGTCAACTAACGAGTCTCCGAAAACAAAGAATGCACGAGCCTCAGCAGTCGAACTAGCCATAATGAGAACTCCGAAGGCCAAAGAAACACATGAGAATAATAAAGACCTAAAGCTGGGAAAAGAGTAAGTAGCCATAACTTTGTTTTACTCTGCCTCACTTGGTTATATAACAGCATAAGCACTAGCATGCATTACTCTGTTTATATACCAAACACATTTTTATGAAATTCAACTACCTTATACAACTAACATTATACATACTAATAATGAGGTATGCAATATTGTTAGATACTCCTCTGTCCCCTCATTTCTTTACGGGTTTTTTCACTGCTTGACACGCATTTTTAAGTCTCGTGTATAAAGTATAGTTCCACAACTTATTTTTAAAATTTTCTTTTTGAATAAAAATTCAAACATTAAATTTGTATTCAAAAGAAAAAAAAATTAAAATAATATATATAACTATAATTTATAGGAACCTTAAAATGCGTGTCCGACCCTCAATATAAAGAACTTAGGGGAACAGAGGGAGTAGGTAGCTAGTAAGTTTATGCTTATGCATATAATTTATTTATTGCGGCCCTTGTAAATAGGGGGCGGCAAATGATTATTATAATAATCAATACTGTAAAAAGTTTTTATAATTATATCTTTATATATAATTGGTGTAAAGGGGTTTAGGTGGTATGGTATGGCATGGTCGTCGTACTACATTTTCAGGTACTACATAACAACATAACTAAAAACAAAATAATTAAATATGTATATCTAAAAGTTAAAATCAATGAAACATCTTTTTATATGTATAACTTATGAATTTTGATTTTAAGCAATTTAAGTCATAAGAAATAATTTTAAATTTACCCAAGCTCATACTCCCACATAAAAAGGAAAAATAATTTAAAATAAGATTTAAATATAAAATAAAGGTTAGATATACTTAACATTATAATCACCATGATACTCCTCCAACAAATATTTAACATTTTGAAACAAAAAATCACTAAAACAAAAAATAAAATTATAATTAATTATAACGAAGATCAAACAATGATCTTTAAAAACTAAAAAGTTATATAAATATTATCTATAATCAGAAAAGATAAATCTTGAAATTAATAATCAACAAATTATGGTCAATATTTAGCTAAAAACAATTAAAAATAAAATTTTAAATTATATATATATATATATATATATATATTAATATATGTATTACTTTAATATAAATTAGTTTTATTTACAAATGTGCCTCTTATTTTGAATTAAAAATAAAACAAAATCTCAATTTATATGAAATTCAAAGTATTAAATAGAAAGATAACTAAAATGTCTCATTCTCATTATACATGAACAAGAAATTAAAGATAAAACTTAAATCTAAAATATGAGTTAGATATGTTTAACTCTGTGATTACTAATATAATTACAACAAAATAAAATAATCACTATAATATAAAAAAAAAAAAATTGGTATTTATTTTTTCCAAAAAAATTAATCAAATGATAAGTATAATACAAAAATAATTAATTTATGACATGATCGGTATATCTTTAGCTATATAATATTTTAAGAAAAAAATAAGTAAATAAATAAAATAATTAAAATTGAACTATTAAAGTAAACAAATAGCAAACTAAATTAAATAAAAAAAGTCAATAGATAACTTGATATAAGACAAATAAATAACAAACTAAAATTATCAAAGTTAAATTTAGGAAAATAATAAATGATTACATAAATGATCACAAACAAATAGTGATTTTAAAAATATAAAAATAAAAAACAAGTATCATTTCAGAAGTACAACATAAACTTAAATAAAATAAATATGCCTCTTATTTTGAATTAAAAATAAAACAAAATCTCAATTTATATGAAATTCAAATTATTAAATAGAAAGATAACTAAAATGTCCGATTCTCATTATAAATGAACAGGAAATTAAAGATAAAATTTAAATCTAAAATATGAGTTAGATATGTTTAACCCTGTGATTACTAATCTAATTACAAAAAAAAAAAAAAAATCACTATAATATAAAAAAGTAATATTGGTTAAACGATTAAAGTAAACAAATAGCAAACTAAATTTAAAAAAAAAAGTCAACACATAACTTGATATAAGACAAACAAATAGCAAACTAAAATTATCAAAGTTAAATTTAGGAAAATAATAAATAATTACATAAATGATCACAAACAAATAGTGATTTTAAAAAATATAAAAATAAAAAACAAGTATTATTTCAAAAGTACAACATAAACTTAAATAAAATATATGTGAAATTTATATATTTTCAAGTTTGGTTATCATTAAAAAGTTATAAAGTTGAAATTAAATTAGAATAATACTTTTAAAAAAATTAAAAATAACAATTTAAACAAAATTAAAATATATATAAATGATATATAAAGCATCACGTACATTACACGGGTATAAAGCTAGTATGTATATAATAAAGTTTTTGGTTTGCATATATGGATACTACCACGAAAAGTTCCTATATTTGCTACCCTTTTTTTCTTTTTTCAACTAAGAAATTTTGTTCCACTAGACCAACTCGGTCTCAACTCTCAACGATAGACAAGATGCCATTATCACCTATTCCAGAAATATTCAATCATCATTAAACAATGAATTGAGCAACACAATTAGCAGATAGTTTTAACAAAATACCAAAATACGTTACCTCAAATTCTAAACCGAATAAAAATTTAAATAAGACTACTGAGTGATATTATCTTAGAAGATGTCACATTTTTATCAGGCATTCGTAATTAATTAATTGGATTTTTTTTTATGAGCTGCAAAATGAAGATAATAGAAGATCGACAGATAAAGGCCTCATTTGGTACTGCTATTGCAGACAACAACAACAATTTTTTTTCTGAAAAACAGGTAAAAAAGTGTTTGGTAAATTTTAAAAACTATTTTTCTAAAAAGCGTTTTTGGCTGAAAAACTGAATTTTACAACAATCTTTCTTTTCAACAGTGTTATCAAGATTTTAAAAAAAAAATTAGCTCCAAATTATTTTGAATACTTGTTTTACTGAATATGATTATTGCTATCTATACTATATTATTAAAACCGAAACATTAAAAGTTTTGGTTTTCGGTTTTCGGTTAGTTTTTGGTTTTCGGTACTTTTTTTAATTAATAAATTAATAATATAATCAAAATTCGGGAAAGTTTTATTCTACATTAATATTTCACTATATTTTACTACATAAAAATCAAATAATATTGAAATCTAATCAAAAAAATGGAAATGTGGGATCTAATTTGTTTAAATTTAGGATACACTACTACAAATATACTTCTTTCTTTTTAGGATAACGAAATCTACTACAAATCAAATCTTTTTAATACTCTATTTAATAAATAATAAAATAATATAAAAATAGTAACTAACTAATTGTCTTTTATAATTAAAAAAAAATCTAACAAAATATACTCCTTTTCCAAAAATATCACGACAATTACATTTAAATTAAAACATAATATCTTTTATATTTGTTATCACTAAAATCTCTATTTTCCAAAAATATGAGGTGCAATCCTTAATTATTTATTTTAAAATCTATTTTAATACTCTATTTAATAAATAATAAAATAATATATAAATATTAACTAGCCGATTGCCTTTTATAATTAAAACATTTTTTTTCTAACAAAATCTACTCATTTTCCAAAAATATCACGGGCAATTACCTTTAAATTAAAATATATTACCTTTTATATTTGTTATCACTAAATCTCTCTTTTCCAAAAATATCTAAGTGCAACCCTTACTTATATATTTTAAAACTTATTTTAATACTTTTAATTATTTAAATTTTTTTACCTATTTTAACAAGTGAACGTATATTTTTAACAAATACAATTAATATAATTAAAACACATCTAAAAATATTATAGGTAGTTACTTTTTTTAATTAAAACATGTTAGCTTTCCTATTTGTCCTTATTAAAAAAACTTACTTATTTTAACATGTCAACGTATTTTTTTAATAAATACAAGTAATATAATTAAAACACTTCTAAAAATATCACGGGCAATTACTTTTTTTAATTAAAACATGTTAGATTTTCTATATGTCCTTATTATTAATATTATTTTATCATAAAATAATTAACTCCTTATATATAATAAGCGTAAGAGAGATCTTATCCAAAACTTTGGTCGGTCACTGTACTACCAAAAGTATACTATCCGTTGGATTATAAAACTATAAATATTCAAATCGATGTGGACCGTCAGATATAATATTAAAAATTGTATTTGATTAATAATATGATAGTATTTAAATACTAAAAGGTGTATTTTGATAATTTAAACCTATTATAAATGGGTTTTCTATATTGAATAGAAATCTTTATGTAAAAATTCGGAATTATCTTTTCTCTTTATTTTATGGATAGTTCCAGTTAGATAATAATTATTAAACCATCATTAAATTAAAGATAATTTTGTAAGCTTCGCGTGGGCTGTAAAATCATTAAAATCTGTTGTCTAAAACTCAAGATAGAGCCCAAACAGTAAAGTTATTATCTAAATTTTAATAAATATTTTTTTATTATTGTAGCACCAATTTAATTTTTTTCCCTAATTCTTTTAAATCTATAAATTCTTTGTTTATTTCAATAAAATATTAAAATCAATTTAAGAAAAAATTAAAATCGATCTGGTCCGTGTACGATCAGTATACGACCAAATTAATAATTATAGTTAGATCTTAAATAGATCGATGAGAATTGTTAGATCTAATATTAAAAAGTGTAGCTGATTAATAATAGAATTATATTTAAATACTAAAAAGTGTATTTTGATAATTTAAAATTTTTCTATGTAAAAATTCTTAAATATCTTTTCTCTTGAATTTATGTATAGTTCCAGTTAGATAATAATTGTTAAACCAAATATCAAGATAACAATTCATATCGATTACAATGATACCCTACGTTATAAGAGACTTAGGAGAACTCCTGTACATGAATAAATTTAAACATTTTTTTCTGAAGGAACATAACAATTCGATTAATCCAAATTATAATTATATTATTTTACATATAACAAACATAAAAGGATAATATCAAAATATTATTAAAATATTGAGGGTTTCATATTCATAAACGATAATTTTGAATATAATACTTATATTAAAATGTGTATTTGATTAAATGTAGGATTATATTTAAATACCAAAAAGTGTGCTTTGATAATTTAAACCAATTATAAATTGGTTTTCTATATTGAATTGAATTCTTTGTGTAAAACTTCTTAACCATCTTTTCTTTTCAGTTTATTTTATGGGTAGGTCAACTGGTCAAGTTAGATAATAATTATTAAACCATCATTAAATTAAAGATAATTTCGTTAGTTTCGCATGAGTTGTAAAATCGTCAAAATTCAATTTCTAAAACTCAAGATAGAACCCAAATATTAAAGTGAGTATCTAAATTTTAATAAATATTTTTTTTATTATTGTAGCACCAATTTATTTATTTTCCCACTAATTCTTTTAAATATAGAAATTTTATGTTTATTTCAATAAAGTATCAAAATTAATTAAGAACAAATTCAAATCGATAAAGAATATAATAATATGAGAATAAAATTTTATATAATCATAACATAGTTTTTATTCTATTTAATAATTTTTAAGTAATAATGTATTTTAAAATTTTATTTACACCGTAAATAAAACCGAAACATTAAAAGTAAAAGCAGTTAATAAGTGTTTGAGAGAACTAAAAAAAGTGAACTTATGTATTATAATAAGTAAGTGCTTTATAAGTGATAAGTTGATGCAAACTTATAAGTTACGTGAGTGTTTAGATAAATTTACTTATAAGTTAATAATTTTTTTGTTAAATTAAATTGAAAAAATATTTAATTAATATAATGATCTCGATAAATACATTTTAGATTAAATAACATTTAAAAGTATAAATATAAAAATATAAACAACTAAATTGAAAAAATAATTAATTAATATAATGATCTTGATAAATACATTTTAGATTAAAAAACATTTAAAAGTATAAATATAAAAATATAAACTACTAAATAGATAAAGAAATCATGAAAAATGAAATAAGTTTAGCAAAATGTTAGTATTTTCTAACATTCAACTTATCAATTTATAAGTTATAAGTTAGATTATAAGTTGGGTAGACAAACACCCCGCATAAGTCATAAGCTAAAAAAATAAGTTATAATTTATAAGTTGATGAAATAAGTTGAGTACACAAACACCCCTCATAAGCTGAAATGGGTTTATAAGCTATAAGTCAACTTATAAAGTTGCAACCAAACATGCCCTAGTAAGATACTCATATCAGTATATACTTGATATCCTTATTATATTAAATCCGTATATATAATAATCATAATAGGATCTTATCCCAAATTTTGATCGTAGACAACCAAATTAATAAGGACCATTAGATCTTAACTAGATAAATGAAAATCGTTAGATCAAATATTAAAAAAGTTTATTTATTAATAATAGGATTATATTTAAATTCTAAAAGGTGTATTTTGATAATTTAAACCAACTATACCAAATATAAATAAGTTTTCTATATTAAATATAATTCTCCATGTAAAAAATTCGTGACTTTCTTTTCTCTTCCATGGACAATTCCACCTAGATAAAAATTGTTAAACCATCTTTTAATTAAAGATAATTTAGTTATCTTCATGTTGGGTGTAAAATCGTCAAAACCTGATTTTTAAAACACAAGATAAAGCCCAAATTAATAAAATGAATATTTAAATTCTAATAATAATTATTATGTCATCATTATTTTAACACCAATTTAATTAATTTTTTCTAACTATTTTAAATTTAGAAATCTATGTTCAAAAATTAAAATCAATCTAAGAAAAATCTAAATCAACAAAGAATATAATAATACGAGGATAAAATTTTATAAAATTGTGCATATTTTTAATCCTATTTTATTAAGTTTTATATCATAACTAATCAAATATTATTTATTATTAAATAATAAATTATACGTATATGGTAATTTTGTTTTATAATAACTCATATAGACCTAATTTCATTGTTAGCAGAACTATATTCATATTAAAAAAAAACCTTATTTTGAAATTTTAGACTCAGCTATAGAAGAGGCCAAACTTTTTAAACCTATATACATTGTAAATTATTAAATTCGAAACTTTAAAAGTTTGCTAATCAATTAGTATAGTACTTTTCTGAAAAATCGTACTTCACAAAAAATATTATCAAATAACATATGTCTGCAAGAAAAAATGAAAAAATTCTTATTTTTCAAAAAAACCTATAAATTTTAATATGTTGTTGGTAGATTCAAACTTTAGATCATTCTGCATGATAATTTTACTGTTATATCTAACGTTTTTCAACAATTTAATTTGAAAGATTAAAACAAAGCGACCAAACTTAACTTATAAGGAAGCTTTCATTATTTAGTCTTTAATATAATAACATAGATATTTACCAGATATACTATAAAAAAATGAAATTTATACAGAATTTTGATCACGGTGTACTACTTTAAAAGAAAAACTATTACAAAAAAAATTATATTTTAATTGATAATTATTTTCTCAAAAGTTCAAAGTTCCCACATCTTTAACATATTACAAAAAAGAGTATATTATATTTTAACAATAAATATTTAAAAAAATTATAAATTAAAAAAATTATAAATATTAAGAAAATTTAATGATGTTATCAGGGTAGTTTGGTCCTAAATACCGCCAAAACATTCTCAACCGTTAGATCCAATACTTTTAAAAATATATGATCAAGATTATATCATATAAAAAGAAGTTATTATATAAAAATGATATAAGTTAAAAGATATTATATTATGATTGGATTTTCTAAAAAGTCAAAACATAAAAATAGTTTTAATTAAATAAGGAAACTCATTTAATACCAAAATAATAAAAATCGTTTAATGTTAAATACATAGGTGAAAAACGTTATATTTAACATTAAAAACTGTATTTGGTTAATAAAGGGTAATCTAATAATCTAAACTACATATAAGTAGATTTCCTAAATCGAATAGAATTCTCAACATTAAATTTCGTCACTTTATTCTCTTTTTAGTTTTAGAATAGTTTTAATTGAAAAAGAACTATTAAACCACAACTAAATTAAAGATTATTTTGTGAATTTCATGTGGACTATAAAATTGGCAAAATCTAATTTTTATAACTCAATATAAACAAATATTAAATTGAGTGTGTAAAATATAATAGATATCAAATTTTTAGCTATAACTTTTTTGGCTAAATCTTTTTTAACAATAATTTAATCATGTAAACTAATAACTTTTAAATATTAAAATATTCATAAATAAATATAATTATAAATATTAAAAAAACAATCATGTGTTGCATGGGTAATAAAAATATAATTATAAACAAAATAATTATAAATAAAATTTAAATAACCGTGCATCGCACAGGCTATAAGCTAGTATTAATAATACCTCATTTATCTTCATCAGCCCCATCTGTATTTTTTAATATTTTTTTTAAGTTCCAATTAATATTTAAGTTTCTCATTTTATAATTTCTCATATTAATTTTTACTTTTATTTAAATATTTTTCGTTCACATTAAATTTTTTAGTTTATTATTTTTTAAGGCACGTGCCTGGGTTATAGGCTAGTATATGTTATACATCCAATGTTTAATTCATGTACCCAATACTAAGGTTGTTCATGGTTGGGTGGTTTGGTCGACCCGACCAAACCGACCCAACTCGATCATATTTTTGGTCGTTTAAATTGATTAAAAAAAATTCGAAACTTGGTTGGGTTAAAAAAATTTCAACCTGAATTAAATGGGTTGGGTATGGGTTCTATGTTTTTTCGGTCAACTCAACCCAACCCAATTTAAATCACAAATTTTATTCGATAATTTAAAAATATATTTATATTTTATATATAACTATACATTAAACATTATCCTCCTTACATTTATTGATATACTAGCTTATAACCCGTGCGAAGCACGGACTCTTTTTAATATAATATAATATTTTTTATAATAAAAATATTTTTTTTTTATTTTTTGTATTAATAATGAAAATATATATAATATTGTATATTTGACAATTTTATTAAGAATATATAATGTATGATATTTTTTGGAATATATTAATAATTGAAAGATATATAATTAAAAAAGGCAATATTAATGACTGGAATATATATTATACTAAATTTTATTTTTAGGCGTGTCTATAAAAGATAATATATTTTTATTAAAAGGTAATGTTTTTATATTTATACTTTATATTATTTATTAAATAGAATAATTGAAAGATATATAGGTAAAAAAAAGATAATATTAATGACTGAAACATATATTATACTAAATTTTATTTTTATGCATGTTTATAAAAGATAATATATTTTCATTAAAAGTCAATGTGTTTTATATTTATACCTTATATTATTTTATTAAATAGAATAAGTGATAGAAAACCGAAAACCAAAACTTTTAAAGTTTCGGTTATTATATAATAGTATTCTAAGATATAATATACTTCTCCTCGGTCTATTGTTAAACATATTTTCTTCTAATAACCTGTTTTCTCGTTGTTACCAAATCTAAACATATAACAAACTAATCTACTAAATCAATTACATAATTACATATTATGTTAATCAATTTTACTATATAATAAATTTTAATTCTAATATTTTTAAAAATTCTAATTTTTGTTGTTTAAAATATATGTTCTCGAAAAAATAAATGAAAAGAAAATAAGACTTCTGAATTTTATTTTACAGAAACTTGCATTTTTTATAAGTATTATCTTCTGTATAAATTAGAAGCATGTTTTAGTTGAAAAAGGTAATTGTCCATGATATTTTTGCAAAAGGATGATTTTTTATTTTATTTAAGACAATATGTAAAATTTCATTTTTTTATTAATAATAGTGTGTTGCTTTAATTTAATACTCTACTTTATGTATGTCTTTAAGATTATTACAAAATTATTAGATAAAGTTTGGATAAATGCATCCTTGAACCTTGAATTGAACAAGAAAGATGTATATTTTTTTTCTCTCAAAAAAAATATTTTTTTAAATTTTCTTTATTAAAATTTACTAAGATTTTACTCTTGTATACAGTTTTTCAGTTTTTCAATAATGTTCATCATGTAATCCCATTCATGTTTAACTAAATAACCAATTCAAACATTATCAATCGGATTATTTCTTAGATTTAAGATTGAGTAGTGCTACGCATAAAATTTGGTAAAAAAAAATTATTACTAAAAATGATATAACGTGATTGATGTCATAATTTAAAATTTTTTTAATTAATGTTATTGGTGTAAATACATGAGATCATTTATTATTACAACAAATCAAGATCCCATATATATTTGAAAAGAATTTTTGAAACAAATTTGGTGTACCTAACATTTTTATTTAAGATTTTAAATTTCGTTAACCAAATTTATTAAGCATGAATTAAATACTCCCTAAGAGTTGAAGTGGGAAATTGTTGGCTACATGAAGTGTGCACTTAAATGTAGGGTTGTTCACGAATCGAGCCGAATCGTGCCGAGCCGAGCTTTGATGTAAACGAGCCGAGTTTTACTTTTTCTCTGACGAACCGAGCCGAACCGAGCTTTCTTATCGCACAAAATTCGTGTTCGAGCTCGAGCTCGTTAACTAACAAGCCGAACATGAGCTTTTATCGAACAAAAACGAGCCGAGTCGAGCCGAGCTCATTAGAACTTACAATTTTTATAGATAATAAAGCCCAATTTTTCTTAGCCCAACGAACTAAAACATTTTTTGTCGAAACCGAACCCAATTTTCCAATCAATTCTCAATAAAGCTAAAATACACCTAGTATAAATTGAAAAATTAATTTAAAATGTTAACAAATAATATAAAAATATGTCGAATATATCTTAATTTTTTTGAGCTTTATCAAGCCGATCTCGAGCCGAACGAGCTCGAGTCGAGCTCACTAATAGCTCGGCTCGAGCTCGTTTTCATAACGAACAATTTATTATGTTCGAACTCGAGCTCGAGTTCTTAACGAGCCGAGCTCGAGCTTGTTCACAAACAACTCTGTTTGTGAACAACTCTACTTAAATGTTCATGAATTTGTTTAAGATCCTAGACAAGATTAGAACTTTTGCACAAATTCTCGAGTCACGACTAAGACCCTAAATACTATGGTCTTAGATTTTTAGCTTAAACTTTTCAAAATAAAATTCATAGGATTTCAAACAATTCGTAATTGCTCCACAAGCAGAGGGAAAAAGCAAACACAAATTGCTGCAAAGATTGATCTTTATTTTAAAGACATTCAGAAATTAAAATCAGGGTGAACGATATTGCAACTACAACATCTTTGCCATAGCTAACATTTTTTGCCATAGCTAAGCTAACATGGTTGATCATAAACACAACCAAAGCATTGACAACAAGAAAGAAAAAAAACAGGGGATAGGAAATAATCCAGAATACTGCTCTCATCGGAACTTCGCTTCTTTTTATTAATCATTTTTATTAGTGTCGAAAACCTTTAGGAACTCCACATGACAGCCACAATGATTGTTGTTGTCTTGAATTAATCAACAGCAAGCGGAACGGATTCAGCCTGAAAAACAAAGCAGCCAAAGATGGATCAGAGTGCTTCATTATAAAATAAGCTATTAAAAATCATCTCGGATATTAAAAAAAGTTGTAATGCCCGTCTTAGCAAATTATTCTGCTTAAGAATGTAAGAAAATAAAATATCAGGAACAAATAGCCACATTTAAATTCTGTCCAAATTATGTGAGTGAACATAAAGGAAATTGGATAAGAAAACTCACCAAGCTGCGATACTTGAGAGCACAAAACATTTCAAGATAACGACGGATCTCAATGCGATCAAGCTTGGAAACATGCTTCCAAAATCCATAAACCCCGCCCAAGGTCAAGAGCCTCTCGGAGTAGATTTGCCAAGTGTATCTACAAAATAAGCACAATTCGTGTTCATCCAACATCGTTGAGGCTAAGTACATTCCAGGTAACATAATTTAATATTGAAAGACTTGTGTGCTTACTTCTCCTGGATGCGTTTCAGGCCTCCAGCTGAAACAGTCTCCCAGTGCGAAGGATCAATTTTGCACCTCTCAAAGAAATTAACAAGGAGCTCTGCTGCTTGCTCGCCATGATAAGGATCAATATGGAAACCAGAGTGCCCATGAACAATGATCTCAGCTGGACCACCATGGAGGGTTGCAAACGTTGGCAAACCACAAGTCATTGCTTCAATAACTGTCAAACCAAAAGCCTCATAGAATGCAGGTTGCACAAAAGCACCCTTGGTGTCAGCTATGCAACGATAAAGTTCACCATTCCTCACGCGGTTCTTCTGAGCAGATATCCATCTGAATTGGCCATTCAACTTGTAGGTGTCAATAAGTCCATACATTTTCTTCATCTGTGCTTGTTCTTCCAAATCCTTTGATTCCTTCCTTCGGTCTCCACCAACTACAACTAGGTTAACCAATTCACGTAGCTTGGGATTCTTAGCATACCACTCAACAATTCCTGTCAAGTTCTTCACATTATCCAACCTTGCCATAGTGAACAGTATAGGCTTATACCTGTCCTTTAAGACACAACTGCAATTGACATAAAAATGCATTTCACATCAGATTCCATCCAGTGTAGTGAATTGTCTTGATGAGTAATAAGAAAATTACATATGTTCTTTATTTTCAAGTGAACTAAAAAGAAGGTCCTCGATTTCAGGGTGAAGTGCTGTCAGCCTCCTTTTCTTTTCTGTGTAAGGGTAATAGACAGACGTGTCTGCACCTGGTGAGACAATATTGAATTTTGGATCGAATACATCTATCCCATGGACAACTCGGTACAATCCAGGCATGGTAAAGGCAGTATGACTCTCATACTGTCCAACGGTATCCTTACTACAAAGATAGAAAACAAGCCACAGAATTTAGCATCTCAGAACCACATACAGTTAAAGATGCATTTTACGAATAAATTTAATATATCATAAGAAAGGAATCGTTTACTACCTTCCAGCTATCTCCTGGAATGTACTGGTGATGATAAAATCAGTATGATTCATTGCAATAAGATCAGCTGTAAACTGACTAGAGAAGTGATACTTCTTATCGAATTTTTCCCAATGAATGTCAGAATCAGGGTATTTTGTTTTCTCTAAAGCATGAGCAATAGTACACTGTATGAAATAAAACAAACATATATAAGACTAGAGTCAAGCAAGCATGTGGTTGCAGTCCAAACACGTGAATCTGGGCTAATACCTGGGTAACACCTAATTTGTTTGCTAGCAATGATGCAACAAGATTTCCCTCACTGTAGTTGCCAATAATCAAATCTGGCTTGGCCTGCAACTCTAATGCAATTTCTTTTGCAACATCCTGGAAATTGTACAAGTTTGAATCTTAGGTATCTAGATGTTAATGCAGAACTTGATGAATCATGGGAAAACGAATGACTATTGTGTGTCACCTCTGTGAAAGTCTCCATGTAGGGCCAAACTTCAAAGCGCGAGATCCATTTGCGTAAGATGCCCTTCTCGGTTCTAAAGGGTACTCTAAGTATATGCGAGTGGTCAGCTCCAAATACTTTCTCAAGGCGCAAATTGCAAGTGGTACCTACTGCATCTGGCAGAAGGCGCGTCACCTGAGCACAAAACAATATATAGTATCAAGGAAGAAAGCAGGGACGAAAAACATATGGGAAGGGCCATTAAGGATGTGACCGGATGTAAGTAAAGAATCAGCAAAACCATGCACACTAACAATTAATATGCGAGGTATGATATCAAGTCCTTGCTCCTTTATACGCTTAGTCATCTCACGTTCCATTGCTGGAACTTGATCCAAAATATAGACAACCTGGAGGAGAAGTAGATCAAACTAGAAATTGAACATACACAGCAGTAGAAATATATGTTTAATCTCTCTGTATTTACTCACCTGGCCACCCGTGTCAGGGTATCCCAGAACATTCTCTTGAGCAAAGTAACCATGAGGGGAGAGAATAACAACATTGAAGACCATTGGAATCTTCCCTAAAAATGTCTCGAGGGTGCATGCATCAGGGGCCTCGAGAAGATCCAGAAGCATATAAAACATTTCTGAAACATGCTCAGCAGTATCACCCCACCCCCGCTCGAAACCAATCTCTTGGAACTTGTGCTCAAACTCAGAGTATGGTGTGTCTGATGGGAGTTTAGAGAGATATTCCCCAGCTATCCTCAGCACAGCTTGGAGACCATTTACCGTTTGAACTCTGTTGTTTAGCATCAATGTCTGCAGGAAATCACAAATTTATATATTGTCAAAACACTGTGTTTTCAATCATAAAATTCGTGTTCTGTTGTGTAATAAGTACCCTGCCGTTGTGGTTGTGGAGTCTGAGAAAATCAAGAAGTGGGTGCATGCTGTCCTTGTCTTGGAACATTTTTGCAGAGAGATGTCTGTTGAGGAACTCAACACCATTTCCAATTGACTTGGTAAGAGTTGGGCGAGGAATAGAAGCAGTGAAAGGAGCAAAATCTAGCTCCAGGACAAAGTTGCCGTTGCTTCTGAACATATCAAAAGTATCATTGTATAGCATCTTCATCTCATTGACTTGATACAAATTTAGAAATAACATAAGCAATAACAATTAGCAAATAAAGAATCAAACATACGATGCATTGACAAGTTCCTCTTTGATGTTAAGATAATCAGGCACAGTCAGTTCCTCAACAGTAAGCTGATGGACATTAAGTCTTACATATTCCCACACACCAGGCCTGAGCCGGACAGCAAGAGCTACCCAAGGAGAAGAAACTATGGCTTCCTATAGACAAAAACAATTTAATTTCATTAATTAATTTGTACATAAGATTTGTGTAAATTAACTCAGAGATTAGTAACCGATATAGAGTCACCTGTGTAGACTTAAGAACTTCTAGAAAGGTGGCATCCTCTAGTTTGAGCTTGTCTTTTTTGCTGATTGCTTCAAACTCAGACAAAAGCTGGTGAGGTTTCAAGATTCCGTTTCCATGGCTTTCGAGTCTATATATAATGCAGTTAACATACCACTTTGTTAAAAAAAAAAATTATTAAAATTAAAAAAAAAAACTGAGGAAGCTGAAACACACACACACACACACAAAAGAAGTATACATAGTTGCGAATAATAAACCTTGACAGGAACAGAAAGATTTCATTTCGATGGTTGGACAAAATAGAATCCAAACGTTCACGGAGGGTGTGAACTCGAGTCAGAACAGGTTCAGCCATGAGGATTTAGGGTTTATGAACTAGTTGTTACACTGAAGTATAAAACAATTATCAACTGAGAAAAACAAGAATATTAATTGTGTCAAGAAACCAGAGCTAAGAGAAATATTGCAAAGAAGAAGAAAAGAAAGGAAGAAATAGCATGCAAAATGGTGTTTGTGATGGCAAGAGGAGAGGAATGGCAAGCCCCTTTATATATCAAGTGCCTAATATTGGGTGGATGGTTTGCATTGGATGGCCTTTTCACCATTTTTTTTTTCTTTTATCTCTTCACTTCACTTTGTGCTTTCTCATTTATTTCGGAATATTGTGAGCTGAGAAGACAGAATTTACATGTATTCTAATAATCTTAAGAATAAAAAAATCCAACTTTACTGCCTACATTTTGGTTCTAACCAGAATCACATTCCACGCCAATTTAGTGCAATAAAATGAAATACTAGTTAGTGCAATAATTATTCTTTTTAGAATTTGTTGTCTTTATTTTGTTAAATATGTATACGATGGGTAAAAAGAGCAAAACACATGTACGCCAGGGATTGTGTACATCTATTCGTTATCTTCTTAATTTTTTAATAGATTAGAATTTTTGGTCTATCTATAAATTTAAATTAATCCGTGAATAAATTTCATAACAGACAAATCAAAACCAAGCACATGAACATGAATACTGGAACTTATTGTTGAATATAATTCTGAAAATACAGAAATTAGAATTCCAATCTTGCAGCAACAAAGGAAATTAAAAGGAAACCACAACTCCGGTATTAACATCAGTGACAACAGAAATGCAACAAAAAATCTCCCCCCAACTAACAGGGATTGGTAAAAAACTCAATCAAAAAAAAAAAAAAAAAAGACACAAGAAAAACAGAATCCTCTTCATCAGAATCTCACTAATTTCTTTTTTCTGTTTTATTGAAAACCTTGCGAAACTCTGCCTGAACAGCATCATCACTCTTGTTGGCTTCTACTCGTCCACAGCAAGTGGAACTGATTCCGCCTGAAAAGCAAACAAGCCAAACATCGAAAATGCTTCATTAGAAGAATGTTCACAATAATATAGAACAATGTAACAACATTTAAGATGCTTCACGCAAAATAAGTGTTGCTACTATGCACATAGTGAAAGACGATGCAGTATTATAAAGAATTATTGAACAAGGAAAGAAACTCACCAACTGGCGGTACTTAAGAGCATAAAACATCTCAAGATAACGACGGATCTCAAGACGATCAAGCTTGGAGACATGTTTCCAGAATCCGTATACCCCAGCCAGTGTCAATAGCCTTTCAGAGTAGATTTGCCAAGTGTATCTATAAAAACAAATAGGATCGTCAATTATACAAGTTCATTAGCTTGAAAATATAAACATAAGAATGACTTGGGGCTTACTTCTCCTGGATACGTTTTAGGCCACCAGCTGAAATAGTCTCCCAGTGAGAAGGTTCAGTCTTGCACTTCTCAAAGAAATTAACAAGGAGCTCAGCCACTTGGTCACCATGATAAGGATCAATGTGGAAACCAGATTTTCCATGAACAATGATCTCAGCTGGACCACCATAAAGAGTTGCAAATGTTGGCAAACCGCAGGTCATGGCCTCAACAACAGTCAAACCAAAAGCCTCATAAAATGCAGGTTGCACGAAAGCACCCCTTGTGTCGGCTATATAACGATAAAGTTCACCATTCCTCACACGGTTCATCTGAGATGAGATCCATCTGAATTGACCATTCAACTTGTAGGTGTCAATAAGTTCATACATTTTCTTCATCTGGGCTTGTTCTTCCAAATCTTTTGATTCCTTCCTTCGGTCTCCTCCAACGACTACAAGGTTGACCAACTCACGTAGCTTGGGATTCTTAGCATACCACTCAACAAATCCTGTTAAGTTCTTCACATTATCCAACCTTGCCATGGTAAACAGTATAGGCTTATTCCTATCCTTTATTATACACCTGCCATTGATAAAAAAAAATGTATTTCCAGTTAGATACTATTTAGTTTAGGCTAAAACTTATGCTCTAGTGAGAGAGAAAAATTACAGGTGTTCTTCATTCTCAACCGAACTATAAAGAAGGTCCTCTATCTCAGGGTGGAGTGCTGTAAGCCTCTTTTCCTTCTCCGTGTACGAGAAATAGACAGATGTGTCCGCACCTGGGGAGACAATATTGAATTTTGGGTCGAATACATCTATCCCATGGACAACGCGGTACAGTCCAGGCATCGTAAAGGCAGTATGACTCTCATACTGTCCAACGGTATCCTTGCTACAATGATTAAAAACAAAAAAAACAGAACTTATAGTTACAGATGCTTTCTGTAAATAAATATATTTAGTAATTGTAAAAAAAATAAAGATTTATGTACTACCTTCCAGCTATCTCCTGGAATGTGCTGGTGATGATGAAATCAGTATGATTCATAGCAATAAGATCAGCTGTAAACTGACTGGAGAAGTGATACTTTTTATCAAATTTCTGCCAATAGATGTCCGAATCAGGATATTTTGTTTTCTCTAAAGCATGAGCGATGGTACACTGCAACAAATGACACTGTTATAAAACAAGATTTGAGCAAAATGTATTGAAAATATCTGATATATGAATCTGGGCTCTTACCTGGGTAACACCTAGTTTGTGTGCTAGCAAAGATGCAACAAGATTGCCCTCACTATAATTGCCAATAACCAAATCTGGCTTGGCCTGCAACTCCAATGCAATTTCTTTTGCAACATCCTGAAAAGTGTACAGATCAAAATGCTTAGGTTACTTAATTTTGATGCAGAACTGACCAAATAATGAGAAAATGAAAGACTTGTGAAAGTAACCTCTGTAAATGTCTCAATATAGGGCCAAACTTCGAAGCGGGAGATCCATTTGCGCAAAATTCCCTTTTCAGTTCTGAAGGGTACTCGAAGAATGTGTGAATGTTCAGCTCCATAAACTTTCTCAAGGCGCTGATTGCAAGTTGTACCTACCGCATCCGGCAGAAGACGTGTCACCTGAGTACAGTAGCAATATTTTGTGTTGATGAAATGCACCCCATAAACAACGGTATAATTGGGTAAAACAAAAAGATCAACAAATTCATGCAACTAACAATTAGAATGCGAGGTATGATATCCAGTCCTTGCTCTTTTATACGCTTAATCATCTCTCGTTCCAATGCAGGAACTTGATCCAAAATGTAGACAACCTAATACATAGAAAGAATAGAAAATCAGGACAAAGGGCAAACATTGCAGTAAAAGAGATATACCTAATATCTGATTTCTATTGTAGCAACATACCTGGCCACCAGTGTCAGGATACCCCAAAACATTCTCCTGAGCAAAGTAACCATGAGGCGAGAGAATAACTACATTGAATACCATTGGGATCTTCCCCAAAAATGTCTCAAGAGTGCCTGCATCAGGGGCCTCGAGAAGGTCCAAAAGCATATGAAACATTTCAGAAACACGCTTAGCAGTATCACCCCACCCCCTTTCGAAACCAATCTCTTGAAACTTGTGCTCAAATTCAGAGTATGGAGTGTCTGATGGGAGTGTAGAGAGATATTCCCCTGCTTTCCTCAGCATAGACTGGAGACCATTTACATTTTGAACTCTGTTGTTCAGCATCAATGTCTGGAAATGAAAACAAGCAAATAACCATTAAAAAAAGCTTTTTTGAAATCCATATGGATTCCTTTACATTTTAAATTTATTTTCCAGTACACTATGTTTTGTAAAGAAAATTCTATGTTGTGTTTGATGCTCATTTTTATGAGAACAGAACATATGTTGGTCCTGTGCATTAATGCTCTGTAATCATACTGCAATTTGATAAAAACTCCACCTCAAGGGTAAAAGATAGCACTTCAACTTATTAAGTTTTAAATACCTTTCCATTATAGTGATGGAGCCTGAGGAAATCAAGAAGTGGGTGCATGCTGTCCTTGTCATGAAACATTTTTGCAGAAAGATGCCTGTTGAGGAACTCAACTCCATTCCCAATGGACTTGGTTAGCGTTGGGCGAGGGAAAGAAGCTGTGAATGGTTCAAAATCCAGCTCAAGGACAAAGTTCTCGTTGCTTCTGAAATATATTAAATTATTAAATACATGACTCATACTGATTGGAAAACAATATAAACAAAAGTTAACAGTAAGTAGGAAAATGTACGTACGATCCATTGACAAGCTCCTCCTTAAATTGAAGATATTCGGGCACACTCAGTTCCTCGACAACAAGCTGATGCACATTGACTCTTACATATTCCCACACACCAGGCCTGAGCCGAATAGCAAGTGCTACCCAAGGAGGAGAGACTATGGCTTCCTATAGACACAGGTCACTATTGATTAGGATGCATATATATATTTAATAAACCAAATTTCACAAGATTAACTGATATATATATATATATATATATATATGCCAAGTGTTAACCTGTGTAGACTTAAGAACTTCTGCAAAGGCACCATCTTCCAGTTTGGTCTTGTCTTCTTTGCTGATTGCTTCGAATTCAGCTAGAAGCTGGTGAGGTTTCATGATTCCTTGTCCATGACTAACAATTCTATAATTCAAGAAAGTACCATATATGTAAATCAAGTATTCACAAGTCAAAACTGAATGAAAAAACACGTTTTTGGCCATTTTTACCACAGTTTCAGAAAAAGTTGTCCAAAATAGCAATATTTAAACCACCATAGGATCCGCATTTGTATCATCTTCTTTAGGTGATATGCACCATCATATCTGACTGAGATAATATCTTTTGAAAACTTTGTTTATTCACAATTGTATATAGCAAAAAAGGAAAAAAGGACTTGTTTCGATGACAATCAAAAGTGACGTTTTGGATGAAATAGACATTGAAAGTGTTGTACATGATTTTGTTACAAAACACGCAAGAAGAACCAACTCATTTTAAGGGAGTATATTTATTATATACCATGTCTTTCGATAGTTTATCTTATTTGCAAAAAATCATCTAAATTAATACTCCAAATTGGCCCAATTTGAGATTGGCCCCGAAATTATTTGCTCCGCCCCTATAGATGGGCATGGATGACATCACAAGCGCATGTTGAAAATTGGTATCTCCTACGAATCTACTAAGAAATTTTGTTATTTTTGTGTCATTCTAAGTTGAGATTGTGGTATCATTTGTAAACAAACTTAAACAAGCACAAATAAAACACAACTTTTTACACATGTTAATGTAAGAGGATTATTACCTTGAAAGAAACATCAAGATTTGGTTTGGATGATTTTCCAAAGTTGAATCCAAACGTTCCCGGAGGCTGTGAACTCGGGTCAGAACAGGTTCAGCCATTATGACTTTCCAAACAACTGCTGATACAAAACTCTCCAACAAATTTCAACTAGAATACAAACAGCAAGTATTATTAGAACATATGAGAACTAAGATACATGACACACATCATTATATAGAATAGAACCACCAACTAGTAAAACTCCTTAGGTTGGAAAAACAGAACACTGCTAGAAAGTCAAACTTCTTCACCTAAACTTGATTTGATTTGTTCCAGAATTCTTTAAATTTTAAAATCAAACACCTTACGTAAGATCATATATATATATTTATTCAAAAAAACAAATAAAACATAATAATAAATAAAATACCAAAAGTCTCCCTGTGACACAAAACACATAATGAAGCGTGGACCACTGACAGAACTTGCACAAAATCTTCTTACAATGTTGTGCAAGAAATCTATCTATAGATTAAAATCCAGACAGCCAAGATTCTAGAATATGATAGATTTGTCAAGAAATATGTTCGACCATAATAAGACCACTTGTCTTTTGGTCAAAATCTTGTACCTTTGAACCCCTATGAAGCAAAAGACAAGTTTCATACATCAAACAATGGCAGGTCAGAGGAAACTGTACATACACATTTGTGTTTATTATATCTTTACCCACATTAACTTTGTTAAGCATTTTGGTAATCCACCATTAAACTACTCCATTCTTGTGAAATGACCCAGATCTTCAAGTTTTCAACTTTTCATCAAAAGATCAAATAAAATTTAAAACAAAAACATATTATAAATAACTAAAAAGTTTATCTACTTTCTAAAAGTACCGGGAAACAGCAACTATTTAACTAATATTTGAAGCTTTTCTTGTAGAAAAGATTGGAAAAGAAAGTAGAAAGAGAGAAATAAGTCACTGAAAATGACATTTGCACTCCAACTCGCATCTTGAAATATTATTTTGCCAGAAAAAATTAAATAATAAGGAACTAGATCAAGAACATTTGAAACTACAACCACATTGTAAGGTGTTGAGATGAAGAAACTAAAATTGATTACCTTCTAAAACAAAGGAAAAACAAGGCAGAGAAGAATTAAAGAACAAGGGGGACTATATATGAAAATAAGAGAAATGAAATGAGAAGGTTGTGATGAAAAGAGCAGAGGCATGCCCTCCTTTTATACACAAAAATGTGCAAAAAATACTACTATTATTCTTTTTTCGTATCACTGAATGTATTGCTGGTATTGTTGTTCAAGTGGTATCAGGATAGTCATTTAGTTGATCATTTAAATTAAGATTACTAGATGATAATTCGTGCGAAGCACGCCTAGTTAATTTATTTAAAAATTTAAATTATTTATATAATATAAATATATAATCTTTTTAATAAGCGAAACCCCTTTTTTAACGCTATTTTATAAAAATTGCATATATTTTAGCTTGATCAAACATGAAACTAAGTATTATACTCAAAATATACTCGGGAGAGTTAGGAGGATAATGATTCCTAGAGTTTTGAGGGTGGGTAGATGCTTCGTACAAAGTAGATTAAGATAACTAATAAAAGAGTATAAAATAGATTGAGATTTGTATCTTGATTCAACAACTAAGTAATTATAATCGGGTCTGGTGATTGATCTGATTGTGACGTTGATGGGTATAATAATAATATAATATATTTGGTACAATAATAATTGTATAATATATTTTAGATTTATATTATTCAGTTGTATAAAGTAGATTGAGATTAGTATCTTTTCAACAACTAAGTGATTATAATTGGGTCTTGTGGATGATCTGTGACGATGATGGGTATAAAAATAAAATAATAGTACAATAATAATATTATAATATATTTTAGATTAATATTCTTTTAACAACATAGAATTCTATATGAGATAGAATTTCAACGTAAGATAGAATTTTATTTTTCTTAAAACACAATATAGAATTCCACGTAAAATATGATTCCTACATGAGATAGGATTTTAGGGGTAAAACCAAAAAAAAGTGCAAACCAAATTTGGTACAATACTAATAAAAATTGGTTTCGTTTATTAATAAACGTTATAGATGTTTAGTAAAAATGAAATCCCGGGAGACTCAAAACCGTGCAACTCAAAACTTAGACTAATAGAAATACAACTGTCAGAAACCGCCTAACTTCTTATCCACCGTTTTATGTGTATATTCACATTTCTTTTATCCAATTTGTCATTTTTTTTTTTGAAAAGCATCAAGCTGCATTAAAAGGGAAAATTTGGGCTAGGCCCGGAACAAACTACCAACTATTAGATGGAATGCATTGGTAGAAGCAACAACAGTAACCCAAAAACTTAAACCACAAACTTAACCCACAAACTTAGAGCCCGATGACAGCTATGGGCTACCAGCAAACCCAACAAAACAAGGGACTAAGCCCAGACCACAGTTCGAGACTGTGCAGTAATAACAAAGCAAAATAAGTAAAATGCTGAAATAAATTAATAGATAAACTAAGGAAGCTTAAACGACGTTAGAACTTCCCGCCCAAGAACTTGCAATCAGACCCCCATGACA
The DNA here is from genome assembly GCA_030848705.1 of Heracleum sosnowskyi. Classification (NCBI taxonomy): domain Eukaryota; kingdom Viridiplantae; phylum Streptophyta; class Magnoliopsida; order Apiales; family Apiaceae; genus Heracleum; species Heracleum sosnowskyi. Next base: position 47,304,263 of record CM061243.1, on the reverse strand, counting down.
GCAGCAATGGCATCCAATTTGTCATTGCATTCAAAAAAGTACAAATATGTTTTGCTTATATTCATCGTAAAAGGCAAAAAAAAAATATTGAAAATTATATCTTTAATCTCATTTTGTTCTCAAAAATTAGTGCGAGCAAGATTGATGAATATCTAAAGTAAATGAAATTGTTATCAAATTTTAACAGTGAATATTATTATTTCGTATTAAAAAAATATCATATTTTTAATGCATTATTTAAATTTATTTTAAATTTCATTATTTGTCTTCAATAACTAATAATATCTTTTTTTATATGTTTTTCTCTAATTTTAACTTTTTTGAATTATAACAAATATTATAAAATTTTATTTTGTTTTATATATAGTGCCAAATATATCTTGTGTTATTCTAACTTAATATTTAAACACATATAAATTAAAAATATATAATGTGTCAAATTATAAATATAAAACCAAACTTGATCAAGGACATATTCTAACATATCTATACTAAACTAATAGGTTATAATTTGTTGTGATTCTTTTAATCACAATTTTTCTAGTCAAATTAATAGAACTCTTATAATACCACGTCTTATTTGATCAAGGATTAGAATTCACTAATAATATATTAAAACTAATATTTATTACATTAGTTTCAAACATATAAATAAAGTTAAAAAAATCAATCATCTATTATTATATTATATTATCAAAAATAAAAATTTAAAAATCAGATATTCAAATATTACTCATACAAAGAGAGTAAGGAATAGGATCCGGTTAATCTTATTATACTTTCTTGAGATAGCAGGAGTGTGTTATTTTAATCAATTAATTCTCTACTATTCTAATATAAAATTAAATCATATATATAGTAAATAAATATTTATATAATAAATGATTAAATTGCTTTTTTTTTTGTGATCTCATGAAAAGTATTCTAAAATTAATATCAGAATCATAATTTTCCTCGTACAAATCTATACTATAATATAATAATAGACAAAACATTGTCGGTCTAATTGATTTTACCTAATTACCCTTACTTAAAAATATTGTTAAATAATATTTATAACCAATTACCTGCTAAAATTCATTATTTTTTCTATTTTTTCAATAAAAAATCCATGTATTGAAAAAATATCACCGATAGATTTTTTTCTATTTACCTTACGAAAACGCCTCATTTTTCAAAAATATCACAGACACCTTAATTATTTATTTTAAAACCTATCTTAATATTTTTTTTTATTTAAAAATATTTACATATTTTAACCTATCTACTTATTTATTACTTTTTATATTTTTCCAATAAAATTTCATTATTTTGAAAAAATATCACGGGTAATTACCTTTTTAACTAAAACATGTTATTTTTTCGATTTTTTTTTACTAAAATCCCTCTTTTTCCAAAAATATCACAAACAAACCCTTACTTATTTATTTTAAAAACTATTTTAATGTTTTTAATTATTAAAAAATATTTGCATATCTATGCATACAATAAAAAACATTAAAAGTTTGTGTGGTCGGTCGAAAGTGATTTTACTTAAATATCTTTAATTAGTATAATATACGAAACATTAAAAGTTTGTGTGGTCGGTCCAAAGTGATTTTACTTAAATACTCTTACTTATTTTTAAAACCAAAGTGATTTTACTTAAATACCCATACTTGTTTTTAAAAAGATATCATTAATTAATAACATTATCTTTAACCAATTACATTTTCGGCTAAAATACATTTTTTTTCTATTTTTTCTAACAAATCATCTCTTTTCTTAAAAAAATCACGGACAATTATCTTTTTCATGCTACAGTTTTTATTTTTTCTTACTAAAATCTCTTTATTTCCAAAAATATCACCAGCAACCCTTACTTATTTATTTTAAAACCTATTATAATAATTTTAATTACGGATTCAACTAAAACATGTTACTTTTTCTATTTTTCCTTGCTAAAACAACTCTTTTTCCAAAAATATCAAGAATAAACATTTACTTATTTATTTTATTACTTTTAATTACACGCAATTACCTTTTTCAACTAAAACATATTACTTTTTCTATTTTTCTTTACAAAAATTACTCATTTTTCTAAAAATATCACGGGAAAACCTTTATTTATTTATTTTAAAATCTATTTTAATATTTTTAATTATTTAATATTTTCATAAAAAGATATTACCCTTTTCAGCCAAAAACATTACTTTTTCTATTTTTTCTAACAAAATCTTTTTTTTCCAAAAATATCAGTGGTAATTAACTTTTCAACTCAAACACGTTATCTTTTTTTTCCTTACTAAAAACTTTTGTTTCCCAAAAATATCACGAGCAAACCCTTACTTAATGTGTTTAATTATTTAAAATATTTTACCTATTTTAATATGTCTACTAATTGTTTTAACAAATACAATTAATAAAATATTAAACATAATTAAAAAATCATATAATTCAATCAAAAATCACAAATATTACATAACTACAAACTCTTATTTAGCAAAAAAGAAACTACAAATTCTTTCAGTTATACTTTAATTAAAATTTAAAAACATGACTTTTTAAAAAAAACGTTTTTTTATATTTATATTATTACAACAAAATATATTGATGATTTGGACGGTTACATGCTTACTAATTTAATAAACTTTTATAAAATTTATAAGTTTTTTAAAAAAAAAATTGAAGTATTAACGTATTATTTTTAATACTTTTTAAAAAGGTAGCATTTCAAAAGTACCAAAATCTCAAAACTTTTAATTATATTAAAGACGAAACATTAAAAGTTTTGGTACCTGTTTTTTGTGATACGGGGTACTTGCATTATTTAATTATATTATTTAATTACCCTTACTTAATTATTTTTATATTTAATTATTTTTATTCCCCTACTTTTTTAAAAATATCACGAGCAATTACATTTTTCAATCTTTTTCTATTTTTTCTTACCAAAACTCTTACTTTTCCAAAAATATCAACCGACAAATTCTTACTTATTTATTTTAAAACCTATTTTAATACTTTTAATTATTAATTTTTTTTATCTATTTTAGCATGTCTACTTATTTTTTTTTAACAATTCAATTAATAACATAGTAAAACGTATATAATAAAATAACAACTATTAAAATCAATCCGCGTATCGCACGTATTTTAAGCTAAAATATTAAACATTAAAAAAATTACTAACATTTAGAATACCACACTCATTTCACTTATTTTTAAAATATTAAAAATTATTTTTCTATTTGTTTCTTACTAAAATCTCTTCTTTTTGTAAAAATATCACGGACAAATCCTTTACTTATTTATTTTAAAACCTATTTTAATACTTTTAATTATTAGATTTTAAAACCTCATTTTTCAGAAATATCACTAGTAATTATATTTTTTTAACTAAACATGTTACATTTTTTTTTTTTACTAAAACTCCTCCTTTTCAAAAAATATAACGGTCAAACCCTTACTTATTTCTTTTAAAATTCATTATAATATTTTTAATTATTTAAAAACATTTAACTATTTTAATAAACCTACTTATTTTTTTTAACAAATACAATTAATAAAATAATAAATAATAAATAATGAAACAATAATTAACAATATGATTTTAAACTAGTTAGAAATAAAAACTAAAATTACATCATTTGCTAATTTTGTGACGCCTATACTCCGCAGATAGTTTCGTTGAAGTTATCCAATCCAGCTACGAGGTTTAAATAAACAGAGTGAGGATATTGTGGGACAGTAAATCCTCAAGGACGAGATGATGCATGGGCTTAGCTGTTTATAAATGTTATATTCACATTTTTATTTATCATTTTATTGGTGAGAGCACTTTATTTTTCTTCAAGTTAAAGTATGTGTTGCAAATCTTTATTATGACTAATCATGACTTGTTGTAACATAATTGTTGTTGAGTAGGCCAAGCAACGCATAAAATATTTTGGTATAAAAGTTTTAATAATAGAAATAAAATTTGTCAAACTCAATACCTCGTTTTGCAGTTTTTCTTAAAATTTTGAACTCATTGATCAAAATCTATACATTAAAAACTTGATGAGATTAATAATCTCGATCAATTTTCTAAATCAAACAAAGTTCTATCAAGTCCTACAAATTCAAAAATTATAAGGAAATTGTAATTTTATAAATCAAAGAAATTTTCTAAATCAAAGAAAGTTCAATCAAGTCCTACAAATTCGAAAATTATAAGAAAGTTGTAATTTTCTAAATCAAAGAAATTTTCTAAATCAAAGAAATTTCTATCAAGTCCTACAAATTCGAAAATAATAAGGAATTTGTAATTTTCTAAAAAAAAGTTCTATCAAGTTTGAAAATAATAAAAGAAAGTTTTATCAAGTCTACAAATTCGAAAATAATAAGGAAGTTGTAATTTTTTAAATCAAAGAAAGTTCTATCAAGTTCTACAAATTCAAAAATAATAAGTAAATTGTAATTTTCTAAATCAAAGAAAGTTTTATCAAGTTTGAAAAAAAAAAAAAAAGTTCTATCAATTTTGAAAATAATAAAAGTGTAATTTTCAATTTCCTTCCTACAAAATCGAAAATAATAAAGGAAGTTGTAATTATTAAAATTAAAAATTGTGAAAAATTGAGAAAATTAGAAAATAGAACAGATGCGATGTAATTTTCTAAATCAAAGAAAGTTCTATCAGGTTTGAAAATAATAAAAGAAAGTTCTATCAAGTCTACAATTTCGAAAATAATAAGGATGTTGTAATTTTCTAAATCAAATAATAAGGAAGTTGTAATTTTTTAAATCAAATAAATTTTCTAAATCAAAGAAAGTTCAATGAAGTCCTACAAATTTTCGAAAATAATAAGGAAGTTGTAATTTTCTAAATCAAAGAAAGTTCTATCAAGTTTGAAAATAATAAAAGAAAGTTCTATCAAGCCTACAAATTTGAAAATAATAAGGAAGTTGTAATATTCTAAATCAAAGAAAGTTCTATCAAGTCCTACAAATTCGAAAATAATAAGGAAGTTGTAATTTTCTAAATCAAAAAAAATTCTATCAAGTTTGAAAATAATAAAAGAAAGTTCTATCAAGTCTACAAATTCGAAAATAATAAGGAAGTTGTAATTTTCTAAATCAAATAATAAGGAAGTTGTAATTTTTTAAATCAAATAAATTTTCTAAATCAAAGAAAGTTCTATCAAGTCCTACAAATTTTCGAAAATAATAAGGAAGTTGTAATTTTCTAAATCAAAGAAAGTTCTATCAAGTTTGAAAATAATAAAAGAAAGTTCTATCAAGCCTACAAATTCGAAAATAATAAGGAAGTTGTAATTTTCTAAATCAAAGAAAGTTCTAACAAGTTTGAAAATAATAAAAGAAAGTTCTATCAAGTTTGAAAATAATAAAAGAAAGTTCTATTAAGTTTGAAAATAATAAAAGTGTGATTTTCAATTTCCTTCCTACAAAATCGAAAATAATAAAGGAAGATGTAATAAAGGAAATTGTAATTATTAAAATTAAAAATTGTGAAAAATTGAGAAAATTAGAAAAATAGAACGGAGCGATTCTAGAGGCGCCACCTAACCGTCCCGTCTTCTCCTTTATATAAGTATATATTGATTGATTGATGATTTAAACTTAACGTTTGTATATCTTTTTGTTTTAAGTTAAATACAACAAAAATTGTACTCCCTCCGTCCCACCCATTTCTTTACACTTTCCTTTTTGGGATGTCACATCCAATTCTTTACATTCCAAAACTTTCCTAGAAAGTTTTATAATATAAAAATCAACTACTTCCACTACTTTCCTCTACTTTTCTTACCTTCTACTTTAAATATTAGCGGGTCCCACCACTGTACTCTTCTCCTATTTTTCTTAACGATAACTATTGGGTCGGAGGGAGTAAAAGTTGTATGTATATTTTTGAAGATGTTGGGCCCTCGATTGATTAGGAGAAAGGCCTTGGCCTCTTTAGTTTTTTCCTGCCCAGGAATCCCTAAAATCAGTTTATAAAATGATTAACTCATCCTTTAACCAAGTAGTGTTAATTAATTGTTGAAAGCAATGGACGAAAAAGAGCAAAACGTAGCGACAGTAAGCAAGAAGAAAAGAGGCAGAGTTTCAGTGTATTGTTTGATACTATTTATCTTGGCTATACCAACGTTGAATTGCCTATGCTTACTTGCTGCTGACGGATCTCAGGTGGAGATCGACTTGTTCGTTAGCACTGCAAACAATTCGACACATAATTCCAGCACCATCTCCTTCGATCTCAATCTTTACGAGCATGCACAGATATTGGGAATTTGCTACGATGAAATCATTCTCAAATTTTTCTACGTGGACAACACAAGTATGACTCTTATGGCCAACTACACAATACCTGGGTTTTATATGCAGGGTCAATATTTTGATAAAGATGCCTCCCACTGGTGGACTACAGGTTCTGTAGCAGCACCAGGGATTTCTTTGAAACAAGATTCCACGAATGTGTTACGTGTGTATTTGGAGACTGCTATCAGGTTCAAAACGCTAGGGTTCATCAAAAGCAAGAAACCTACCTTTTCCGAGCAAGGCGATTTGCAGGTGACCGATGTCTTAAAAGAAATTTATTTAGAGCTTCATAGGCTGCATGATGGGGAACTCTATCTGAGTTTGCTTTTGCTATCCAAGTTCTGTAAGCTAATTCTATTCGTAAAAATGTTTGGTATCTGCTGGGTCGAAATCCACCGGCATATTAATTCATTAAATTAAATTTAAAATATTATACTATATATATATATACTAGCCTAAAAACCCGTGCGAAGCACGGGCCTGCTTATTTACTGAAATAATTTTTCGCACGAAAATGTATATATATCGAAACAATTTTGTAATTAAAATTAATTTTGAATTTATCTTATATTTGTATAAATTTTTTTTAATTTTTTTTAATATTTAATAAGATTTCACAAAATTTGGAAAAAAAATCTATAAAATAAAGATCAAATTATTATTTTCATTTGACAAAATATTAATTTAGTTTTAAATGTCGTGAAATGCATTTTATCAAATTCAACAATTAAATATAATCTAAATGATTATTTTAGTATAGTTGTTCATATATGATATGGATGTATCTAAACTAATGTGTTTTTAACGAAATGACAATATACTTGTAAATAAAATATAAAGTTGGTAAGGTACGTAAGACTACACACCGTGATCACATCTTAAAATCTTTTAGTCTAAAGTCCGTATATAACATTAGTGTATGTAAATTAATATGATAACGTAACTGTGCCAAACCCAAGGCTTTGGGACTTGTTCATAGTGAGTATTATTGATATTAAGAACAAATAGAAATAATGTAAAATTTGAAACACGGTCGAACTATTGTTCTTGTTGCAATTATAATCAGGTTTACCGGAGTTTTCTATGTTGGAGAAAGTATAATTTGTAAATAGGTATTTTGCCTTAGTAGTTGTTGTTTGTTTTTCAGCGATCAATTGATTTGGTTTTTTTTATTTTTTTGCAGTCTAGAATATAAATCGTTAAATGCACACAATGTTGTTGTAATATAATCGAACACATGTGAATGAGATAGAGGATTTTAAAAAGAAGCTGAAGGTTGGTGCATCTTTGCACACTCTCACAAGACAAATACTTTGGGAGATGAGCACCTATTGCAATATGGAGTATTCATATCACGTGTTTATTTTTTTAACTTGGGAACTGATTTCGCACTTCTCTCTTGTGTCCATCACTGTATTAAATTATATGAACACACTTAGTACTTTAATAATATGTTTGGAATGTCGTTTTACAGTTACAAATTTTAATCCAATTTTTTTTATAAATGATCATCGTGTACTAATAATAATGTATTTTAACTTGACTATATATATGTATTTTATGTAATTAATTAAGCGTTAATAATATCGAATTCAAAATTCAAATCTCATTTCGATTAATTTAATATATATGCATATATATTGGCGACCGGAACGCCCTTAAATTCATATATATATATATATATATATTGAAATCGTAGATCCAACCATATATTTGAAAAAAGATTACATAATTGTTTTTGAGTATATTAACTTATGTACAAATTGGCATGGTTAATGATGCAATTTATAATTTATAGGATATAAAATTTGAGTCTTTGTCTACTTGATACAAATAAATATTATTTACAATATAAAAGTAATTCTATTATTTTTGGGTCAATTTTAGAACAAGTTGTTTTCGTGCTTATTTATTTATGTTTTTTTTTATATGTTATTATTTAAGAGATAATTGAAATAGAGTCCAAAATTTAAATCTCATATATATTAATTTGATTAAATATTTTTCGATCCAAACTCCTTTAAATTCACATTGTGTTTTTTTTTAAATCGTAGATGCAATCATACAAACGAAACAGTAGTTACGTAAAAATTGTTAAATGTATTAATTAAGTTACTTACAAATTACAAATTAGTGCATAGATGATGCAAATTGTAATTTATATATAAAAAATATGAACCACTATCTATGTATAGTTGCATGGTTACATTTGTAAAACACAAAATATGTTATAGATGAAAACATTCGTCTACTATTTTTAAAAACATTTAAAAGAAATTAAAACATTCGGCTATATATGTATTATTTCGACCGAAACGTTCTTAAATTCAAATTATTTTTCTTAAAAAAATTGTAAGTTCAATCATATAGATGAAAAGATGACGTAATAATTATCGAGTATATTAATTTATGAAAAACTTTATATGATAGACGACGCAATTTGTAATCTAATACGATATAAAGTTCAAACCGTTATATATTTAATGCAAATAAATAAAATTTATAATATTAAAATAATCTTATTTTCTACGGGTGAAATTTATAATATTTTGTGTAATTTGTTATTTTTGTACGATCTTTTCTTTTAGTACCGTTAGATTTACAAAAAAAATATGAAAAATATTTATGTAAATCATTTGTGTAGATAGATTCCCTATCTTGCGAAGTAAATTACAAAATTGTCGGTATATAACATAGGCGATGCAGTCTTAACATTGTCAGATATAAACGTAGGGCTGAGACTTATTACAAAATCTATTAATATTATTTAAAAGTCATCTATGCGGCGTCTCACTCAATTTTTTTACTTTTAAAATTTTATAAAAATTTTATACTCTAATCTTATATGTTATCTATAATATTATTATTATGTAGAAATTATACGTTATCTATAATCTTATACTCTTTTAAAATTTTATTTTTTATATCAATCATTTAAAATAAAAGAAAGAGAATCGTAGAGTATGCTCAATCCATTAAAATATTTTTGGTAATTATATACAATGCAATATTTTATAAATAATATAAACCAACATTTTATTTATTTAAAAATAAAAAATTATAAAAAAGAAGATGAGAGAAGAAGAGAAATTAACATTAATAAGATTTTAAAGAAAACTTAAAATAAAATGTACTATGCTACTTATGCATGAGCTTGATTAGAGAAGATTAATGGTTCAATTTACTACACTAACATAATCTTATCTACTATTTGCATAAATATAAAAGAGTTGACGTTTTTGTAATTTTTTAGCATGTAGGGGCAAAATCATAAATTCAAGGTATTAAAATGACATATATCAATAATTTAAATTGATAAAAGAGAATTGTAGATTATGTTCAATTGCTAAAAATATTTATTATAACTATGTATTGTGCAATATTTTAAAAATAATATAAATCAATGTTTATTAACTCAAAAAATAAAAAAATTGGAAGAAGAGGTGGTTTATCTAATAAGAGTTTGAATATAAACTCAAAACAAAGTGTAGCACAGTTGGTTATGACATGAGTTTGACATGGATATGTTAAGGGTTCGTTATGTTAAGGGTTCGATTCCCATCATTAACATAATTTCACAATTTTTATATTTTTATTAAAGAATGGTATTTTTGTAATTTTAGAAAATATAAGGGTAAAATCGTAACTTCACAGCCATTAAAATGGCAAACTTTGCCCTTTGTTGGCTTTTAATATATAGAGAGAAAGATATATTCACAATATTCGTTTGATTCTTGCTTTTAACGAATCATTGTCACCCAATATTGTATGATGAACTTTGGAATGTGTTTTTTGGATTTTTGATTTAAAGCACTAAATATAATTTGCAATAATCGTGGTCCTAGAATAAACACGTACGGATGTTTCAAATATTATTGATAAGCAAATTTACTTCTTGTTGTTGTAGTCTTTTAACAAAGAGCATGAATTACACAGAAATTAGACTTGGGTCCGAGTTAATTTGATTTGATTCAACTTCAAGTAAGAACCGAAACTGGAACAAATTTGGGAATCAGGGTTCACAGTTCAACTTGCCCACACCGCTTGCCATTAACAAGGTTCACACACCCTTGTGAGCATCGAAATCGATTGTGCGCGCTATTAGCTTGAAACCGCAGTTTTTCTGTCCAACTGAGCGCGCATAAATCACTGCTTGCGAAGAAATTTCCAGCACTTATGGTTGTGGCAGACTGTGTTAGTTTAACGAACATTTCCTCCCTGTATTGTATAATTCTTCAAACCAATGGAAGAAAAGAGTTACAGTTTTAAATATTGTTTGATACTAATTATCTTCTTCGCTATATATACCAGCATTGAATTGCTTATATATGCTTACTTGCTGCAAACCAATCTCTGGTGGAGATCGAATTGTTCGTAAGCACTACCAGCAAAGTTGCACCATCTCCTTTGATCTCTTTCTTTACGAGCATGCAGAGATATTGGGGATTTGCTACCATGATATCATTTTCAAGTCTTGATAAACAGGCCTCCATCCAGGTCGTGGTTATCAGGTTCTGTAGCAGCACAAGGGATTTCTCGGGACGAATGTGTACATGCATGCATATTTGGATAGTGCTGTCAGGTTCAAAGTGTTAGGGTTCATCAAAAGCAAGAACCATTCGTTATCAGTGCAAGGTGATTTCAAGGTGTTCACCATCATGAATATTTTCATGTAGAGCTTCATTGCCTGTATGATGGAGAATATCGGGGATTACTTTTTGTTTTCCATGTTCTGCTTGGTAATTCATTTCTACATTCTACTCATAGTATACTCTGGTTCCATGATCACTATTTCTGCTGGGAATCCAAAATCCCCCAACACTGATTAAATTAATACTTAGCCAAAAAAACATTCATTAAATTATTTTTAAAATATTACACTATTTATGTAATTTGTTTGATTCTGGGTTTTAACAAATTTTTTCACACAATATCTACTGCATACTTGTGATTGTTTCAATAGAAATATGATATATGAAAACGTGATTTTCAAAAGAAAAGTTATAGCATAGTCAGTCTCTACACTTGGGTAGAAAAATTATCTTGCAGCCAAATGTCATCTGGAACACATTTGGAACAGCTGTGAGCATCAAAATTGATTTGAAGCACTACTAGTTTAAAAGCGCAGTTTGTACTGTCCAACTGAGCGCTAAATCACTGGGAAGGTTGGCATCCAGGTAAGAAGAAATTTTGAGTCAGACAGTGTTAGTGTAAAGAATCAAAGAACTACGTACACAACAGTGGAGCTCCCTTTAGTTGAAATATAATATTTACAACAATGGAAACATACAGAGTGCTTACGAAAGAGCTCCAGAAAAATTAATGAAACCGATGGTTATTTACTCTTTTATACTTTTGGTGCAAGGGTACTAACATGTCATTCACGCTCATAGTAATTCTGCGATATCATTTGCAACGGTAAAGATGTCTTTTCACGAGAAATTATCCAGTAAAATGGTGATGGTGTACTCTATATCTTCTTACTTTGTAACTTTCCCTGCCATCTACATGAATTTCTCTGTGCAAATAAAGGCTCTGCAGGAGGATGTGTTGAGCTTGAAACCTGGCCGAAACTGATGATGATATCAGAAGCAAAGTGTCTCCCCCTGGGTTACCCAACGAACAAAACTATCTGAAAATTCATCAAGAACTTCTTGATTTTGACTGTCATCACAGGACAGCTCTGTCCCAGTCATCTCCCTCCCCTGCTAATAGAACACAAATCTCGTAACTATTAGAAGGACTTCTCGATAGCCTTTCAAGTAACTGTACAACTACATGGAGATTGAAGAAAGGAAATTTGTTTCATGTGTTATTGTTACTCTTGTTGTATTGTGTTCACTAAACAATATGTTAACATTTAAAGTGATATTGTCTTCATAACACAGGAACTGCACCTAATATCACCAGTGCAACTTTTTTTGTTCAAGAATTGCGTCGACCGAACCTTATTTAGCATAAAATTTAAGACAGGGTGTCAAACACGAGCAGACAAAAACATTACTCACCTTCATGCCTGAGCCATACCCACTGGTGGATGGAGTAGTCACCTCAACCAGTTCGTTGACAAGATTTTCAGTTGACAATGTGGCAACTGACGAATTCATTGCAGTTGACCTGCAGTCATACAAATGCGTTGGAATACGAATATTTATGGATATACAGTATTATAATAACGTCAACATTAGCATTCCCAGCTTAAAAAGTCAGCTTAGTACTGGTTCAAGATCAACAAGGCCAATAGTATGAAAGATACCACCATTTTTTGAATAAAATGGACCCACAAGTAACTGTAATCAATTTATTTATTAGGCTGTTTATAATCTGGTAATTCTCTTGCACTATTTTGAGCATGAATAAAAAAACATTGGTTTTACAGGACACTTGCAGAAAGATTAGAAGATAATCTACACTCATTTCACAAGTTGTGTGGAACTGTATCCAGCTATGACTTAAGTTAATAAAAGTTGGTCTTCTGTTCCAATGATACCGGTACTAATGGACTAATGTTAAATTAGTTAGTTATCATTCCAATAATGCCAGTACACTAACACTATAATTGGCGACCATGCATAACATTATTTTCCATTCTGGAAATATATACATGGAGCTAAATGTATGCATATTGCCATAATGGAAAACATCCCAACTTAGGACTAAATAATTGTCGTTTAATTTGTCACTTTTGCAACGCTCTTGTATTCAAACTAATCAAACCACACGATCCTAAATGATTAAACAGATCCCTACTTGCCTGGCAATTGGCATCTACATTACCAACCCACCACTGATATTAAGAATTTACATAATTATAATTTGTTGCCCCTTAAGATGGGGTTTTGACTGTCAAGTAGCGATATATCATGATAACCATTTTGCTTCCCTCTCCCACAATGCATTTTATCACTCTCTTCATCCCGTCATAAAATATCTCCCTTGTTGGATCTAGAGCAAAATATATACTTTTAAATTTGAAATGGATTGTTTGTTTCAGGTAAGAGTAAGCCAAGATGACATGAGCATTCCGTAAATACAAGCGAATGAACTACCATCTACCAACCTTTTGAAATCAAGGATATATTTCGCAAATAACTTTGCAAACTTTCCGCTTAGATATTATTCCGACTTATACAGTATCTTACACCCAACACTAAATTTTTAAAAAAGTATATGCTGATCACTTCTAGGATCACTTCATCTGTTTTGAAAGTAAGTTTCGAAATCTACGTCTTTTACTGTTTGCAATATATAGCGCCTTAAAATATACTGTATTCTGCATAGATCCCCTTCATTTAACTGACTGTAATTACCAAAATTTTATACGAATAGCAAGACCTTATCAAGACATCATGTACCAAACTTTATTTATGGTCTGCTGATAGCTATACATATATATATATATATATATATATATATATATATATATACTAGCCTATAACCCGTGCAAGGCACGGGCCTTAGAAAATGATAAACTAAAACATTTAATGTGAATGGAAAATATTAAAATAAAAGTAAAAATTAATATGATAAATTATAAAATGAGAAACTTAAATATTAATTGGAATGTAAAAAAAATATTAAAAAATACAGATGGGGCTGATGAAGATAAATGAGGTATTATTAATATTAATTTATAATAAAATAATATTAATTATAAGGAAATATATAAAATCTAACATGTTTTAATTAAAAAAAGTAATTGCCCATGATATTTTTAGAAGTGTTTTAATTATATTACTTGTATTTATTAAAAAATACGTTGACATGTTAAAATAAGTACTTTTTTAATAAGGACAAATAGGAAAGCTAACATGTTTTAATTAAAAAAAAGTAACTACCTATAATATTTTTAGATGTGTTTTAATTATATTAATTGTATTTGTTAAAAAAATACGTTCACTTGTTAAAATAGGTAAGTTTTTTTTTAAATAATTAAAAGTATTAAAATAAGTTTTAAAATATATAAGTAAGGGTTGCACTTGATATTTTTGGAAAAGAGAGATTTTACTGATAACAAATATAAAAGGTAATATATTTTAATTTAAAGGTAATTGCCCATGATATTTTTGGAAAAAAGTAGATTTTGTTAGAAAAAAAAATGTTTTAATTATAAAAGGCAATCAGCTAGTTAATATTTTTATATTATTTTATTATTTACTCCCTCCGTCACAGCCATTTCTATACACTTTCCATTTTGGGACGTCCCATTCATTTCTATACATTCCAAAAATAGTAACTTTTAATAATATAAAACACTATTACACCCACTACTTTCTCCACTATCTCTATTCTATAACAATATAAATCACTATTACACTCACTACTTCATCCACTATCTCAAATCTATTATTAAATATTGATAGGTCCCACCACTTTACTCACTTTTCATCTAATTTTACTCATTTTTTATATCTTTTCTTATTCTACGTGCCCAGTCACAGTGTATAGAATTCACTGGGACGGAGGGAGTATTAAATAGGGGAATAAAAATAGATTTTAAAATAAATAAGTAAGCATTGCACCTCATATTTTTGGAAAATAGATATTTTAGTGATAACAAATATAAAAGATATTATGTTTTAATTTAAAGGTAATTGTCGTGATATTTTTGGAAAAGTAGTAGATTTTGTTAGATTTTTTTTAATTATAAAAGGCAATCAGTTAGTTACTATTTTTATATTATTTTATTATTTATTAAATAGAGTATTAAAATAGTTCATTATTTTTAAGTTAAATAAATATAAAACAACGGAAAATCTATTATGAAAGGTAAACAATCAGACAATTTGTCAAGACCTTATCAAGACATCATGTACCTGACTTTAATTGTGAGTCTGCTGATAGCTATACATATAATTGGCATCTATTTGATTTATGACTAGTGTTTCATTATCACCTAAACCCCAACAAAATCTCTACTAATATCCTCCATGGCTATCTTTTCTACAGTTTCCACAGGTAGGGCAGTACCTTGACCAAAAAATCTATTATGAAAGGTAAACTATCAGACAATTTGTCTGACCACTTTTGAGCACATGAATATCTGCCTATAAAGACCCTTTATTTTGTTCAAAGCCTTATATGAGTGACAAACATAGTGTTGGCCGTGACCAAAACTGCCAACAGATGAAAGAAGTATTATCTCTTTTTTTTTTCCTGCTCTTAAAGTTACAAAAGTTACAAATGAACCGCTTAATTTAAAATTCAGCTAAGTGCTGACTGTACAGTAATGTCCATTAACACTTGTCAAAAAATTACCTGTCAAACAACTCTTCACATGAGCTTGAAGAGGAGGAAAGCCAGCCAAGATCGATAAAGTTTGAGTAGTCAGATGCATCTCTATTGTCATCATCTCCATAATGCTCCTTCCGAGGCGTCTGGGAGGTATATCTGTAATAAGATTTTGAGCATGTTAGAGTCAGATGTCGCAGGATAATAATTGAAGCACAAAACCATTTGAGATGCGTCTGGGAGGTATATCTGTATTAAGATTTTGACCATGTTAAAGAGTCAGATGTCGCAGGATAATAACTGAAGCACAAAACTATTTGAGATGAATCGATCATCAATAAAACATAGATAGAGTACTAGTAGGAAATATTAACAAGATGAAAAAATTGAGGGCTGGAGAATTTTGACTTTACAAGTAATCAAGCAAATCTGGGGACAGACAAGATAAGAAATGTTTCTTGGTAGGGGAGAAACGTACGAATTATGGAGTAAAAGGCAAGTTCATATACGATTTTTACCCTATATATATAATCGCTTAAATTCCACCTGAAGCTTTTTACGAAACTATTCTTAGTACATGTCACTAAAAATAGAATGCCCAAAAATCAACAGTAAATGCAAAAACTTTTGTGACAGTATATGTTTATTTTGTAGAGACCCAAATGTGTGCTTTGAATACAACAGTAACAGCTAGTCCCAAAAAGTAAAAATTCCAAATGCCAAAGATTGCAACAACTTCAGTGTTTATAACTGTTTATCACATTAGATGTCAATATTAACACCTGAAGGCCTTGATTTCTACAAACAACATTACCAGAAAGGACCCTACTGATAAATTATGTTGTCTCAAATACTAAATTGAACCCAGCCTTGTAAAAATTAGTCTAATTATCTGGTCAAATATTAGAAATCAGTTCTACTTGCAATAAACGTAAATCGGCTAAAGAAAGGGGAGAAACATTATGACAAGTTATTATGTGATGTACAAACATGTCCTAACAAATACTTGCAGTATGTACATCACATTATGAGAAAAACATACTCTAAGGAACAAGATCTACAAAGGTAGAAGCCTCGAAATCTATGGTCGGCTGTTGAACTATCTCCTACATGTTAGGTCAGTGAAAATTTGATTTGAGAAGTTACAGTTTACCAAGGACATCAGAGCCACGACCCCGGAAGTGTTAGAACTTACTGCCCAACCGGAAAGATGTTAGGAGTAACTTCCAGAATTCTACACGCCAGTTCCCACAATAAATATGAAGAAGATTTTCATTTGACTTCCAGGAGTTAAGTTGAAGATATGGACTTGGTGAACTCATCTAGTCATGAGAGAGAGTATATAATAATATTCTATGCGTAAAAATGAGTAATGATCCCAAGTTTTTGAGAGAACAAAATTCTCTACCAATGTGTACAAAAAAGCACCTAGGAATTTTGGTTTCACCAGTGGTGGAAGTAATATATCTCCAAACATCTTTAGACTCCCAGTAAGCCTTGACACATGAAACGTAGAGTAGTCTTAACACATAGAATTTCACAATCCCCAGAAAACATGATGATACAAGAAGAATATATAGAAGTCCCCAAAACTGAGAAACAATATAATCCAGTATTACATACTTCAAATCAATGATGATCCTCAATTATATTATCTCTAGATCATAATCAGCGAATTATATAATGACGCATTCATGCAACATCAAGCACCCATTTCATTCAGCAATTACTACTATTGACTTCCTCGTACAGAAAAGCAGTACATGAATATCCTATGAGTAAATGGGACATATTTCGAGGAAGTACAATCAGACCTTGAAAAACTCACATCAGCATCACAAGCTGATACATCTGGTGTTGACTCACTATGCCCTTTACTTCTATCTTCCGCCTTAGAAAAGTCATCACTAGAGGCAGACCCGGGTGATCTGCTTTGACGAAGTATATTCCCATCCGAGATGGATCTCTTGATAAATGACCTTTACGGAAAAGAAAAGACAAAATCACATTAATATAACATATGTCAGCTATTAAAGAGCAAGTAATTTCATCATAAAAGAGGAACATATAGTGGTAATAGTTCTCCTCCGCTGAATCAGATCTATCACACTGAAAAGATTAAACTACATGGACCATCCTATATAGTGCTTCATGCTTGTGAAGTACATTCACTTGTATATTGATAAATACTCAGAGACAATATGTCTCGAATCAAAATTGAACCTTCATTAGCTTGGTAAAAGAGGGAATAGGGGTAACCACTAAGGCACTAACTAGGGGTGTGCATCAGCCGGTTTTTGAGGCTTAAACTGAACCAAACCACCCCGTTCAAACAGTTCTTAAATCCGTATACATAAGATCTGTACAGCCAAATCAGTGAAATTAGTCATCTACACCTTACAAACAAGAACAAACACGAATCAACAGTGACAAAGAACGTAGTGATGATTGATTCATGGAGAATGTGGAAATTGAAACTAGAACCAAAGGGAGTTGGATCGTGAAACTAAAAGTAGCTTCTAGACTGAAATTCAGAAGATGATGATTCACGAACTTACATATGAATTATTTGTTAGTAATGATGGCAGACTAGAAATGGAGAAAGATAGGGAAAGATAACATGTTTGCCAACTTTTCATGTCAGTCGGCTCGGTGTTATTGGTTGGATCTGGAGTTTAAACCAAACTAATTTCCAATATGTGAAACCAAAACTAAACCAAATTGAAAAATAAACAGAAATTTAGGTTCGGCTGGTTTGGTTTGACAGGTCATTTGGGAAATTATGCCAATCCCAAGCAGTAACCATTGGGATTAAGCTCTTTGGTACAGATCATGACTCAAGAAATATTACAAGCCAACAATTTAAAAAAAAACTTAAATGATAAATGAACTTTAGCTATTCCATACCTTCCAGTCTCATCAGCTTGGCCATTACGATATACATTATAATGCTGGTTGTAGTTCAGCCCCAAGACTTCGGGTTTGCCATTTTGTGGCTGAAAAGAACCCAAGAATCTGCCAAAATATAGTCATCTATTATTATCAGATGCAAGTACAAGCGATTATGTGCCTGATGAAAAACCGGAACTGACTTACAAGTTAATGGCACTTTGTTTTTCAGCGTCCATGTAAGCATTGCTGAGGTACCGCTGAAGAGTTCTGAAGAATTCTTGGGATTGTGTTGCGGCCTTCCACTGCCCCCTTCTTTGAGAAAAAATCTATGCAGAAAAAATTAATTAAGGTATTAAGAGTTTTTCAGGATCAAAGATTCTAATAATTTATATGAACGCTAAAATAACAGAAGCAGCAGTCAAGAACACAGAGAGAGATATCAGGAACCTAGTTACAACAGAGTTCAGAGCACACTAAAAACCAGAATTTTTAAGCAAATTAAACAGAGAATAAGTTATTATAGCTTCACTTCTGTTTTAGTTATATGATCATCTTTTCAGGTTTTTCAACCTCTCTGCAAAACATCATTCAAGATCCATCCTTGCTGGATGCATTTGAAAAAAGCCTCAAGATGGACTATTCAGCATTTTATGATCCAAGTGGTTGAATGCATATGGAACTGTGTCGTTTACTCTTTGTATCAACATGTGATGCAAAAAAAAATTAGGCAACTTTTACATACTTTTATCGATTGGAGGATCCAGGCCCAAGGGAATAAAGCACTTCCACCTGGAATTCTTTGTTTCTATTTAATTGTAAAATCACATTGCAGCAAGGCATATAATGAGTTTATCTTATCCAGGAAAAGGAATACCTTGTTATGTGCAGCTGAACCACCATACTGATGTGCCAGAGTGTCGCCCATTCTCTCATAAAACCTCATTAAGTCGTCTGCCAAAGGATCATCAAGGTCTATCTTGGAAGAATCTTTGACTCCTAATGCATGCAGTTGCCGTCCCAAAGCAATCAAGCCATATGCATATTGGGCAACGTTTGTGCGATCTAAACAGTCTATACAATTAGTCCTAAGAACACCCTTCTGGAACAAAGGTGACTTCCCATAACAATCCTCATTGTCAACATTACTATCTCCATTTAATATTGTCTCAACATTTTTGGCATCCTCAGGGTCATCGTCACAATGTCTCTCCTTGTCGATGTCGCGATGTGTTGGTGGATACATGTTACCATAAACAACGTTCCTGCGGTGATAAATATATTGACATTGTCACTACTCAGTACATTTAAACTTAAAAGTAAGAGAAAAGGAGATAAATAGGTCATTTAACATCCATTTCATTGCAAAATTGTGCAGTTTGGCATTGTCATTAATGTGAGTACTGGGCAACCACATACATTAATTCATACCAAATAATCAACCTACTAGCTAATAGATATTTTTTACGTTTCTGAGAGTCAAAATCTTTTTGCACTGCAAGAAACCAACTGCAAAACTTTTTAATATTCATTACAGACTCAAGCAACATGAGTGGCATGTTTAAGTATTTTTCCCGACACCTAAAGGTTGTGAAGTATCTGGTCACCTAAATGTCAGGTTTAGGCTTGGATAAGTGGAGAAGATGTATTGTTTCAAGTCCCACCCCAATAATTCTTACAATTTGGAATTGACAACTTTATTGCTGCTCCCAAGTAAGTTTGTTTTCCCCTAGGTGGGTTTGTTCTGGTGAGTATTAGATGTAAAAGATCCATTTAGGGGCTACCCAAGACATGTTGGATTTTGGTAGAGTTGGTCATTTAGTGACACAGGAGGTGCTCTGTATTCACATTCTTCTATATAGTATAAAATGGCTATTAATGAAAACAAAACTGAGCTAGGAATATTGACCCACGAATAGGCTTAACGAGTTTGTAAGAATGTGTTGTTGGATGTAACATGCAAAACCAGGCTTGGCCATTATCTAATCAGTGGCATAAATTTACAAGAAACATAGGGGCATGTTAAATGTAGAATTTTTGTTGACTGTTAACTCATCAACAAAAGAAAGATTGATCAGAAATGCCCAAAAGGATGGAAAAAACAAGGCATGGGGCAATACTTTCCTTATAGCACATCCAGAGTCAAATAGAATAATCAATTCACATACTTATGTTGGTGGATGAATATAACATGTATATATTATGCATATATGTCATCTCACACAAAGACTTTACATATAACTTCAAAACTAGTCAATGGGGTGGAAAAAACTCACTTGAATTCAAGCCAATTTACTGGCCCCTCGGATATCAAGTCTGCTGTTACTTGGCAATAGAAGAAGCCTGTAAGTGTCAATGCATATGCAGCCACTTTGCCCAAACTTAGCAATACAGTTGTAGCTTGCCTGAAGATGAAGGTTTGATGACAAAGATAAAGAAGTGAAGTCAGATCATTATTCAGAAGGATATACATTAGGATTCAGAATGGAGAACAGGAAACCTTCGGGAATGTTTGTTCAAATCCCAGTGAATGAACTTGAGATTATTCTCCTCTGACAAGTCTTTATTGATGATTTCAATAGCATTGGCAAACTCCGTTCGAAGAATAGACTCTCGAGGCCTTTTTTCATTTGTCTGTAAATCCAAATAATATATTTCTCAGCAAAGTATTGAAAACGGGAAATTAACTTTTATTCCAATTCCAAGTTGGACTCTAAAAACAAGTTACGCTCGCACTTTTTTTACATTCAAATTTAAGTGTTTAGCATTTTGAATCTTAACATGCAAACCAAAATTCTAGAAACGGTAGCAACAGATCCCTGGACACTTTAAACTCCTTACCTTAATCAAATTTAGGATTATTATAGGATTTCCATATCTCTCCACGAGATTTTCAAAGTGAAGTCTGGTCGCCTGGTAAGTTTGATCTCTCTTTGACACTGGAAAAACACAATATCAGTCCAAAAATTTTGAATAAATTATTGAGATTCCAAGCAAATGCACTAACATACATATAATATCAGGTTTGATATTCAGGCGTGATGTTTCCTGCGACCAAAAAAGTGGAATTGACCCACGATTTTGAACAATCGAACTAATTTGAATAGAAAACCCTTCAGAAGCATCCTCAAACACAATTTGTTCGGTCTCTACATCATTAGCAACTCTTCCGTGCTCATTCACACCTCGTTTCAAGTACCTATATCCAATAAGGAAAAAAACAGACAACCAACAGATAAGAAATACAAGAATTACTCTTTTTAAAAGATCGACGCTCCAATTGAGATAACAAGAAATATAGTGAAAGATAATCTAAAAGGGGGAAAACCGGAAAAGCCCGTCTAATATACACGAGAGAAGTACTAAGCATCTAGCTTTCTAACAGATAGACACCAATAAACTAAGTTAAATTCATTTTCACCTAAATAAATGTATCAGACTATTAAATATCCCTTTTTCGAAAGCAATTTCTTGTATTACAGGTATTATCCATGACAATGAATGTGACATGGCATCAATAAGCTATGTATTCAGTATAGCCTTGGCCAACATAATACAGAAACACATCCAACCATAAGTAGATTTTTCAATTGCCATCAATAAAAAACTACCAAGAAAACAGAAAAAGGTATATTATTACGTAAACTGTGTAATTAGACATTGAAATATAGCAGATTCTAACACAACAGAGAAAAAGTAAATCAAATTCCCCATCTTTTATTTTAAAAGAATAGTTATATCATGAACATTGTTCATCTATTCCTGCAGCCTGCAGGAAAGGACTTCATCGCATTTATTCCAGCAACCTGCTGAACAGATATTCACTAAACATTTCCAGCAGAAATTTGTCAACCTTCAGGGCTCCTTCCTTAAAATATACCTACTAACTACAACTTAACATCTTTTGGCACAGCAATGCTCATGTTTACTGGCCAACGGACCACGAAAGTCTGTCACATTACAATCTTTTTCTGTTGGGGTGGGGAGGGGTGTACTTAACAAGTAAAATATAATCATTGTCACCTCGTTTGGATCCAGGTTTAATAGTTTCCATTCCATCAAGCTACAGAACACGTTTGTAAAGCAATGTTCACACACACGCACGCGCACACACACAAATCTACAATATTACAATGCCTTATTAAGTGACATATTCATGTTCTTCATAACAAGGTATGCATGCTAACCTTGTCCCAGCATAATATCGTGAACGTCTCGCTATAAGAGTCAATTTGATGTCCCTCCCAGAGAATGAGTGTGTAGTCTGGAATTCAATAACAAAGAGCTATCAACTTCAGCATACACACAACTGATTGAGGAACTATAGTGTGCAAAATAAATTATCGACATATTGTATTTGACAAGAAAAAAACATAAGACCTTTTAGGTCTTTCGGATATACATCAAAGAAACACAAGTTATTGTCGTGCACGGACAGCTACCCTTTCATGGGAGACAATGCCATTAAGTAGGCTACCATCTTTCTAAGAAAAAGAGTAATTTGGAAAATTACTTTGGTCCACACATTATATATAACGGTGCACAATTTACTAGTTATGTATTCTAGTCAAGGGAACCCCCCAATTCATACACAATATATATATATATATGACAAACAACAATCACCTGTCTAAAAAATCCATAGACCAAGGCTACAGTCCAAAGGGTGTTCTTCACGAGATTCCGGATGCCACGACTCAAAAACTCATTCCAGACAAACATGGTTTCATAGAGGACCTTCTCCGCCACATCATCACACATGTTTTTTTGAAAGCTGCACATGACATGGTATGAATAGCTAAAGAAGAAGTCCTTCGTAAGATCCACAGTGCACAAGAGCTTCTTGTATCTGTATCAACAAAATTTTAAATAACTAGAAATTAGTGCTGGCACTACGCTGAAATAATTACATAAACAATGAGGGTGAAAAGATAAAGAATACAAAGGCTTGTTTTTCATGGCTAGAAGTAAAGTTCTCATAAGGCCAACGTAATGCATAAACCTTGCCAAAGTATATTTAGGAAATGAACTGAAAAAGTAAAGCAGCTTGGTACAACTCAGCTGAAATCAATAAACAAATGGATGATAAGACAACATCTCAGGTCTTGTAATTTTCAGAAAGTGTTAACGTCGACTTCATACTTTCTGTTATGTAAATTATTATGTAGTAGTTTGTACATGGTAGACATGCCAATTTACATCAGGAAAACCATGTATGTGATATAAAAATAAGGTTTGAATCATATTCACAGAAGATTGGTCCCTCTTTTTCTTTTATGAATTATGAGTCATGAACTCAGGAGTATAACATCAGCTGTGCTTGCAACCCTAGTCAACCACAGTGACAAATTTAAAAAGTAAGACCATTTGGGGAATTATTAGTATCTACATATAGATTAAAGATCACCTGTTTTCATTTTTGGAAATAACCATATCTGCTAGAACTGCAGGATTTGGAAGTGGAAGTATTTCGCTCTTAGAAACCGCATAAATGGTGTGACCACAAATAGCACCAATTGGCTTCCGCTTAGTTATAAGCAACATGTAGTACGGCCCCAGAAACTTGATGAAACCTAGAAAGCAGCGAAGAGAACATCATGAAAATGGTTTTGATTCATAGTTAGTTTCTCCCCCATGTACTGGGTCATGATTACCTACTAAAATGAAAAGAAACTGCACTTGACAACCTACATACCAACAATACCATAGCAATTTGTGACAAACTTAAGCCCTCCTGTGGATTTGTTTCCTTCGTTTATCCGCCTCAACAGTTCAGCACACTCTCGCTGTGTATATATAGTAGAATCTTCGCGAATGTTGAGTTCAAAAGGCTCCAACCTGTCTATTTTTAAAACTCTCCAGTATGTTCTACTCTTATTCCTTCCTACCATATAAAAATTCTGCATTGAAAAATTTGACCAAGAAAGTGATTTAGACATGTCATACTACAACTTACAGTAATAATATATAACAAGAAGGGCACAGAATTAGATGGATCGATACAGAACATGTTAAAATTTTGTAAAACAGAACAAAAACATATCATCGGACTCGTCCTCGGCTTGTAAAAGTTAGCAAATCACGGATTAAAGAAAAGACTGGACAAAGCGGAGGCTCTAGAAACCAGCAATGTGCTAATAATGTTGATTCAATTAACAGATGGCTAACATCTATGAGTACCTTATCTTTTAGAAGTTGCAGTGGGATACAAAAGTACATTAATCAATAGGCATAAATCATTATAATTGGTTCAGACTTCGTTATCAAGCTCAATATTATTGTTGAGTTTATTTCTGAGCATTGTCTCAAAACCTTTGCCTCAACCACTTCCAATATCGTCTTTGTATTTTAAACATTCCAAAATACATGGACAAACAATCTAGCTGAGGCGTGGTTATCTGAAGTGGGTTCGATTGTGATTCTAGACAATGTGTAGTCGATTCAATAATTAAATCTTATAATAATGTATTTGATCTGGTGAAGGCATGATGTAACAGATCTATGGGACAAACAATACATTAAATCTTACAATAATGTGGAAGGCGCCATAAACAGTATCAACCTTGTCTTTTTTACAAGAAGGCAACAAGTGAACAAGTAATAGACTCAGCCTATATATTCCTAATAATGTATAACAAGATTACATCGTGTTCAAATAAAGGTTGTAGAAGCAATTTGGAATTTTTTTAGCCGCATATATGATCTTTTGCCTGCAGAACAGAAAAATTAAAAGCCAAAAGTAACGGTCACTCATTTTTTCTTTCAAGTGAAGCTAATTTGTTTATAAATAATAATAGTGCAAATAATCCAAATACGGAAGCATAGCATCGGTCAACTATGAAGTCATGAATACGACACTAAAACTAACAGCTTCCTACACTGAGTCATCACGCTAAATTATAAAATAAACTGTTACACGTAACCAATACGCATATGTCTTTAGCTAATTTTAAATGAAAAATGCCAACTCAACCTCTACCTGAAAGTCAAAACTTCAAACGGGTTACGTTCAACATTGTGATCTTCAAAATAAGACAACTGTAACTCAACAAAAAGGACGTTCTACTTAACACCAGAAACAATCACATTATATAGCGTGATCCTCAAAAAACACCCAACATAAACACACTTACAAGTTACTAAAAAAAGCTTAAAACAACAATATATCAAAAACTAAAAGCTTAAAACAACAATATATCAAAAACTCTAAATCACAATGGCAAGAAAGTTCAAAGTGACTACCGAATGAGTTTGGTAGAGCCGAAACTTCTGCATAATCGCAGAACACGAACCATTAACATCAGAACAAGGCTCCTCCACAACAATGTCCTGATTTTGCAAGTGCACCTCATTTCCATTTTCGGTTGCCATTTCCGATTCTCAACTCTTAACACAAAAATCACTTCTACTTAATCTTTATTCGCAGATCCCGAGCCCCGAGCCCGGGAATGACTACAAGGGCATTCAAGAATAACAAAATGATCAACAAAACATGAAGCTAGGTTGCTTCAAATATAGCATTCTTTTCCTCCCTTGACCCAAATTTGTTTGACTTTTCTAATCAAAACTTCTTCCTTTCTATAAATAATCAAACACCTTCCCATTCAACCACAATCAAACCCTAATTCCACACAATTTCACCCCAATTCACATTTATACAAACAAAGTTCCAATCTTTTGTGATCTTTACAATAAAGATTCAAACTTTAAGATATTACCATCAAGAAAATACAATATATGATTCACCCAGAAGATAAAATCTAATATAAAATAGTAAAGCTTGAATTTTTCAAATCAAGTTAGAAAAATAAAGAAAAGATGGTGAAATTATTAAATTGGATAATAATAAAAAATAAAGAAAGCTTGGAAATTAATAGAAATGGAGAAATAGTGGAGGATACGAAGAGGGAGGAGGAAGGATGATGAGAATATGTATGTATAGATGTGTGTATGTATAAACAGTAAATTGATGATTAGAGAGAGAAATGAACAAGGAGGAGAGGGTAGCTTATAGTTTAGATCCAAAGAGAGGCAAAATGAAATGAATACCACAACTTGGAGTTGTTGGGTCCACGTATTTGTTCAATGTGTTGCCTTAAATATCATACGGAATTCATAAATAAACTCAATTAATTTGCTTGTCATAATTATTTATACGCTAAAATCTCTCTAAATTATTAGTACTATTTTTTAAAGTAATCATTTTTTTTAAAGTAATAAAAAAATCTTGGTCTCATTTGTGAACGAGTAGTTATAATTTTACTCTTTTAAAATGATAACTTACCTGAAATTATAATTTTTTCTGGTCCAATGATATCACTTTAGACGGGTCTGTTACGTTTTTTATATATTAGTTTATAACCCGTGCAATGTACAATAATAAATTTTATGTTATTAGTTTAGATTTTATTCATTACGCTTTATACACTCAACATGTTGTATGTTGTATCTTGAGTTCTAAAAATCAGATTTGAAAACAAATTTATAACCCACATAAAACTCACAAAATAATTTTTAATTTAGTGATAGTTTAACAAATTATTTTCCAATTAAAACTACCATAAACCGAAGAAAGAATAAAATAACGAATTTTTACATTAGTTATATTCAACTTAGGAATTGAATTAAAATAAAGAAACCCAACTAAACTTAGAATTAAAATATAGACCAAGAATCAAATAAACCAACTCAATATAGAATTTGTAATTACGAATTTTACACTGAGAATTCTAGTCAACTTAGAAAATCTACTCATATTTGGTTTATATTATTAAAATAATTTTTTTTAATATTAGATCTAACGGTTCTCATTCATCTATTTTAAGATCAACCGTCATTATTGATTTGGCGATACAAGACCAAAGTTTTGGATAAGATCCCTCTTACGCTTATTATATATAAGGATTTAATGATTTAGTTTTGATATTATCCTTTTATGTTTGTTATATGTAAAATAATATAATTATAATTTGGATGAATCAAATTGTTATGTTAGTTCATAAAAAAGTGTTATGTTTAATACTAATAAAAAAAATTGTTTTAAATTCATTCATGTACAGGACTTCTCTTACGTCTCTTATAACGTAGGGTCCACGTGTATTATTGTTAGCATCGTATAAATGAGCATTATATTGATAATTATTAATATTTTAATCAATATAAATTGTTATCTTGATATTTGGTTTAACAATTATTATCAAACAGACCCATAAATTCTTAAATATTTTTTCAAGAGAAAAGATATTTAAGAATTTTACATAATTTTTTTTTAAAATTATCAAAATACACTTTTTAGTATTTAAATATAATCCTATTATTAATCAAACACACTTTTTAATATTAGATCTAATAAATCCCATCTATCTATTTAAGATCTAATGTTAATTATTTATTTGGTCGTATAGTGATCGTACACGTACTAGATCGATTTGAATTTTTTCTTGAATTGATTTTAATATTTTATTAAAAGTAACATAGAATTTCTAAATTTAAAAGGATCTAGAAAAAAATTTAAATTGGTGCTAAAATAAAAAAAATCAATACTATTATATAATAGACGAAACATTAAAAGTTTGGTTGGTCGGTATGGTACGTTGTGATTTTACTTAATTGCCCTTAATTAACTGTCATTCGTGTTTTTACTTAATTAACTTTACTTATTTATAGAAATATATTATTTAATAATAATATTACCTATTCATAACTAATTACCTTTTTCACCTAAAATACATTATTTTTTCTAACAAATTCCCCTACTTTTTCAAATATATCACGGGCAATTACCTTTTTAACTAAAACATGTTAGTTTTTCTATTTTTTCTTACCAAAACCCCTCCTTTTCCAAAAATATCACGGACAAACATTTAGTTATTTATTTTTAAACCTATTTTAATATTATAATTATTTTTTAAAAGTTTACCTATTTTAACATGTCTACTTATTTTTCTTAACAAATGCAATTACTAAAAATATTAAAATATAAATAATCAAATACCTGTTTATAACCAATTACATTTTCAGCTAAAACACATTATATACTTTTTCTAACAAAGTCCCTTCTTTTCTAAATATATCACGGGAAATTGCCTTTTACAATTTACTTTTTCTATTTTTCTCACTAAAATCCATTCTTTTTCCAAAAATATCATAGGAAACCCTATACTTATTTATTTTAAAACATATTTAAATACTTTTAATTATTAAATTTTAAAACCTCATTTTCCAAAAATATCACGGACATTTACCTTTTTAAACTAAATATATTTTACATTTTTATTTTTCTTACTAAAACCCCTCATTTCCAAAAATATAACGGGCAAACCCATACTTATTTATTTTAAAATCTGTTTTAATATTTTTAATTAACTAAAAGTGTTTATCTATTTTAACATGTCTATTTATTTTTTGCACAATTACAATTAATAAAATATTTAAAAAATAATAATAGAATTACAATTAAAATCCGTGCATCGCACGGGTTTTAAGCTAGTATTTATTAAAATTTAGATACTCACTTTACTATTTGGGATCTATCTTGAGTTTTAGACATCGGAATTTGACGATTTTACAGCCCACACGAAGCTAAGGAAATTATCTTTAATTTAATGATGGTTTAATAATTATTATCTAACTGGACCTATCCATAAACTAAAGAGTAAAGATAATTATGAATTTTTACATAAAAATTTCTATTATATTCAATATAGAAAACCCATTTATAATTGATTTAAATTATCAAAATATAGATTTTAGTATTTAAATATAATCCTACATCAATACACTTTTTAATATTAGATCCAACGATCTTCATCTATTTATTTAAGATCTAACGGTTCTTATTAATTTGGTGGTCATACAGGCGGGCCGACTACCAAAGTTTTGGATAAGATCCCTCTTACGCTTATTATATATAAGGATGTAATATATTTCTCCATGTTTGAATAATAATGTGATTCACATGTTTTGAAAATAAAACTTGGATCTTAAATAGTGAAGCATGAAGTTTATTTATCAAAACCCATATTGTAATCACTTTTTTAAAAATTGTTCAATTTTTTAAAAAAATTACCAATAAATTTCCAATTTATTATTTAAAAATATTTGACTAATTTGATTGTTGAAATTCATTTTGTCGCTTTGAATTATTTTTGAATGGTATATTTTTTTATAAACAAGGCTAATATGTTAAATATATTTAAAATATTAAAATTTATCTAATTTATCCTACCAATAAATCTCCAATTTACCGATAAATCGTTATTAGGTAACTCAACCAATTTATTCCAATTTTGGAAATCTACAACCATGATCATAATTGTTAGTAAATCAGAATTTTTTTGTTTTATTAGTTAAAAAAAGAACACAAAAAATATTCTGGACAACAACACATAATTAAGTCACCACTATGGACCAATTGCTAATCAGTTTATAATAACTATGCAAGAAACAATGTATATACTAGCCTGCTAATACGAAAGACCATAAATTTATAGTTCAAAGGACTATTAATAATAATAACTACATTAAGTCATCACTATCCAACCAATTAATAATCAGTTCAATATTTTAGTTCAACATTGTTCCGTAGAAACCAATATCTTGTGTAGCTTTTATAATAAGTGCATATTTTTTCGATCTTCAACCAAAACTTAAACATAGTATCAAGTTCATATAAATCATACCAACTAGAAAATATAGTTCGAATCAATGAAAAACAATACACACACTTCGCAAACAATGGATGATTGTAAAATCCCGTATTTTTGTCTATTTATTTTATTGTTAGATATTAGACTTTTAAAGTAATTTTTTTATTTTTGATAGAGTAAAGTGCAATTTGTGTACTCGTACTTTAGTCAAGACACCACTTGTAATACTATAGTTCAAAATCGAACACTTGTAATATCAATGTTTGTATTTCACTGCACTTTATTGCATTCTGTTAACTGAGGTTAATTCCGTTATTAATTTAGAAAGTAAAATGCAGTTTGTGTACTCGCACTTTACTCTAAAGTGCATTTTGTGTACTCGCACTTTACTCTAAATTTTGAATTAAAGTATTGAAAGTGATGTTTTGAGCAAAGTGTGGGTACACAAAATGCACTTTAGAGTAAAGCTCGAGTACACAAAGTGCACTTTATTTCCTAAATTAATAATAGAGTTAATCTCAGTTAACGGAATGCAACAAAGTTCATTAAAATACAAACATTAATATTGCAAGTGATCGATTTTGAACTATAGTAGTGCAAGTGGTGTCTTGACTAAAGTGCGACTACACAAAATACACTTTACTCTTTTTGATATTTAATTTTTGTATAAAATATAATATTGGTTATAATCGGAAAGAAGTGTAAAAAGATTTTAGAAAATAGACATCTTTTTATTTTGAGTAACTGTGTGATCAGAATAATTTAATTTAAGTATTACTTGGAGAGGTCGTAGAAGTATTAATGTAATGTTTTAGAATTACCTAAATAAATTTAGGGTTTTGTTAGTCTATATAAAAATACCTTAGTTTATGAATATTTCGTACAAAAACGACGACTAAAGGTACATTATCTCTATTACCTTGATTCTTTTATTATTTTGAGCATGCGCGTATGAATCATGTATATGTCAATTAAACTTTTCTTTGACTAGTTTAATAACTGTGGATAGATTAATGCTTCATGCACATGTTTTTAGGTGACACTATATAGCGTATGCTCGAGAGCCAATCTATTATCTATATTATGGGCCAACATGGCTTTCTATGCCATATAATGTATAAATATATTAAAAATATTGTTACTAGCAAGAATTGAACCCATGACCTTTGGATGCAAAGGTATTTTATGTTACCACCTCAACCATCATGCTAGGAGCCCATTTGATAAAATTTTGAAGCTCATTTACCCCATACTTAAATAACTCTTAATATGTGTATGTTATTTAAACTTTATTTTAAAACTCATCCATCCATCCGGTATATATTATATTATATTACATATATTAAAGGCCAACAAGCCCTTTTAAGACTATTTAGTAATGTACTTATTATGGGCCAACATGGCTTTCTATGCCATTTATTAAATTACTTATATACCCCTATAATGTATAAATATATTAAAAATATTGTTATTAGCAAGAATTGAACCCATGACCTTTGGATGCAAAGGTATTTTATGTTACCATCTCAACCATCATGCTAGGAGCCTATTTGATAAAATTTTGAAGCTCATTTACCCCATACTTAAATAACTCTTAATATGTGTATGTTATTTAAACTTTATTTTAAAACCCATCCATCCATCCGATATATATTATATTATATTACATATATTAAAGGTCAATAAGCCCTTTTAAGACTATTTAGTAATTTACTAATTCGCTCTTTCATCATATTAATATTAAAAAAATGAATTATATTCACATTTCCTACACCAAAGAAATTTTGAGAACCATTTTATGAATCATTGGAGCATCTCCAATGGAGTTAGCTAAAATGGTTGACTACAATAATATAAAGTAATATTTGGGTAAAATTTACTGAATCTGTAAGGCGTTGTACTCCAATGGGTTGGTTATAATGGTTGGATATATTTTGAAAATAGTATATTTATAATTTTAAACAATACTTTTTCATTGAAAAATAATTTATAGTACTGGAGGTGTGGTCAGGAATGAGACTGGAATTTGCGACAAACATGTTCATAAGTTACTTTCGGAGTGGTGGTCGATTTGGTGACAACAAAAGATTGTAGAGTGATTATTGTTTATTATACACACAATTTCTTTCTCTCGCCCACTCACACACATTATATATATATATATATATATATATATATATATATATATATATATATATATATATGTGTGTGTGTGTGTGTGTGTGTGTGTGTGTATCATGAATGATGATGACGAATGGAATGAGATGGTGATAACAGCGGTGTAAAGTAAGTGATGGTGTGTAAGGTCGCCGATAATGGAAGGGGCATAAGAGTGAATATGGGTGATGGTTGAGATGTAAATTAGATTTGAATGTGTGACCATAATTAGTTTTCGCTTCTTATTTATGTAAATTATCTTATTTAGCACTTTTTTATATATAAACACGTGAGTCTACTTACTCATGATTAGACTTTTAAATTACATATTTTTTAATCATTCCAATTTATTTTTTAAAATTGCTAGATGTGATTCTATTGTTACGATCATATATGAAATTCAAGTAAGAAATTTGAGTTATTGCCAATGTCCATAAAAAATACCACATTAACGACGTATAGTATTTCAAAAATTATAAATCGTCTATATAATAAAATCAAAACAACAACATTTTATGAATTTAAATGGTGCCCGTGCTTTGCACGGGCTATCATGCTAGTTATATGTTTATGTTCCATCATCTTGAATGGATTAGTATTTGCTCTTTTGTTTAATTATAGTAAATTATAAGCCATATCCGTCAATTAACTAGTAGATTCGTAACTTGACCATAAACAAGTATAGTGTATGCCCAGGAGCCAATTATATGTTTTTGTTCCCAAATAAATCTTTAAATATTGGAACCAGATTTCTGTTGGGTCGAACTCCTGCGAGATTCTTCGAATCAACCTACAAAGTGAAGAATGCGAAGGATGATCCCCTGATTCACCTCCGGTGTGAGAATCAGTAAAATGGTAGTTGTAGGTTTTGTCAAAAGTACAAGGGCTTAGGTCTGTAAAAAAAAGTTGAATGAAATAATAATAATGAACCTGATTAGGGTGAGCAGAACCGAAAAACCGAACCGAATAATGTAATTTCAGTTCGGTTCGGTTCTAAATTTCTGAAATTTCGGTTTTTCCGGTCCGAACCGAATAGACCGAAATAAATTTCGGTCTGGTTCGTTCAAAAAAAATTCGGTTAGAACCGAATAGACCGAACTTTTTTTATTATATAATTATATATATATTTTTTATTAACTTTATATGTATAATGTATAACTTGTTACTCTCTTATCTTTGTTGCACTATACTATGCCGCTGTGACAGCTGAACTGAAAAACCCACATGCACTTGGCCATTAAGTTTCTTGTTCAGTTTGTAATAATGAGTTGCAACCCAATAAAACAGAAACTACTAAAGTATCTCTTGTTCAAGTAAACAAAAACTACTAAATTTGTATCAGAGTTGTAATAGAGCATTCCTTGACATTCCTTGTTTGTTAGTTTTGTGTGGTTGTTAGTTCCTTGACATCACGTGCATGAACATGGATGATGTAGAATTGCAGATTCACTGCAAATAGGCAACAACAATACTTGGGGTTTTGGAGTCCTGGGAGTTTAAAAAGATCATATATTTATCTTTAAATTTTTGTTGTCCTGTGTTTGCTTAGTTTTTGAACTTTTAAGTTTTTGCTTGCTTGATGCTTTAGTACCTGGACGAATATTTGATGTAATGTAACTTTTAAATCATAATTGGTCGGATGAATGTTGAGTTTTGGCTTTATTTTATTATTTTTATTGCAC
Source organism: Heracleum sosnowskyi (assembly GCA_030848705.1). Classification (NCBI taxonomy): domain Eukaryota; kingdom Viridiplantae; phylum Streptophyta; class Magnoliopsida; order Apiales; family Apiaceae; genus Heracleum; species Heracleum sosnowskyi. Next base: position 47,270,356 of record CM061243.1, on the reverse strand, counting down.
ACATGACATGATCAGTGGGTATTTGAATCATAACAAAAATACAGGGCTTTTATAATTTTCGGTTCTCAAAACCGAACCGAATTATTTCGGTTTGGTTCTGGTTCGGTCCTATACAGAAATTCGGTTCGGTTTGGTCCGAAAAAAATGTAAATTTCGGTTTTCGGTTCTTTCGGTTCGGTCCGGTTCTGGACCGAACTGACCGAATGCTCAGCACTAAACCTGATTAATGTATATCCTCTTTTCTCCACAGTTTGGTGGCGAACAATCAGGGGAAAGCCGTTCACGGAGAACGTGCTTCCTCACGTTCCGAAGAATTGGTGGAGACTCGTTCCCGCTTGACAACGTCTACCTTGTTAGCCTTTGGGCTCTAAGATTTGGCCTTGGTTCGGACCACCAAATTGGGCCTTGCCTCCGGTCCAACCCAATATATTTGGGCCTCCAACATGTCCCTGAGCTTCGGTCGGATAATTGCCATTCGAGCGAAGACCAAACCCCAAGTCCTGTTTCAGGATAAATTTTTGTGAGACGGCCTTTCACTTTTAGGTTTTGGTGATTTGTCATAAACGTAATGCGAAAATTAAATTAGATATAGGAATTTACTAGATAACATAGTAAATCCTCCCTTAGATTTATTCAATATGACATAAACAAACGACGAGTCAATTTTACAAAATGCTTTCTCGTACCAATCATTATATTTAGATAAGGTATATTAGAGAAATAATATATCCTAGTCTAGAGTTTGTGGAACATTCAAAGGCAAAGTCAGATCGACACAAATATCAATATATTCCCGAACACTAATTTTATGGATCAAAAATGAGAATTTTATTTAAAATAGTGTTCCTTTCAAATGATTTATCCTCAAATATATTTGATATATTCTTTAAAGATATTATTTTCCAAGTGCCATATTTTATGACTTGCCGAAAGTATAAAAACAGAATTTTATCCCGAAAGCCCCTAAGAGTTTTATTCAAACGAATAAATTCGTCAAATATTCATCTTAATGATTCCTTTGACCTAATAGTCATCATTTCACAATGAATACTATGGTTGAGTATATTTCAAGTCAAAACTTTAGTCTTGGAGTCGTTTAGTTCCGCTAAAAGATTAACATATTTTATTTAGTCGCGTAAGGACGAATAATCAAAATATTATTGAATAAAATACCTCTGCATGTTATCTTGACTTAAAACTTTGGGAATGTCACTAGAATAACTAAAATTAATTATAGAAAAAGTTTATATGGGTTCGCAAAAGCTCATCAAATTATTAGAAACCTCAAGGTCGATTTTGACCATACAGTTTATAATATATTTGATGACTTTTTGCATTGGTCTCATATTTTTTTAAGGATTTTTAAAGAAAATCTCACAAAATGAGTTTGTCGCTTCGTTTCGTATTTATCGGCCTTTTCGTACCAATGGAAGCTTCTTGAATATTTTATATTAAGCTAATTCCCACATGTTTATGTGCTGGAGTGTCGTAGTACTTGTACCATTTTATTTCATATTTTATGGTATGCTTGACACCTAGCGTTGTCCATTGGTTGCTCACTTTTGTCCTTTGGTCATTACCTCATTTTTTGGCTAGAAATATCAAGCTAAACTCACTCATTTCTTTGAGAATTTTGTGTCCTGGAAGTGTTGGAGATTTCTCTTTACCCGTGGATGACCATCAGTGGATGAGCAAAGAGTTGATCATCCGTGGATAACATTAAATCGATCATCCGTGTATAACATTAAGTCTTCATCCGTTGTCATTCATTTTCACTTAAACAGAATTACATAGCACAGCCTATTTACAATTAGTTATCATATCCTGCTTATCTACTGAAAGTCAACATGACTTAGTACTTAATACTTTGAATCCTTAGACTAGAGTAAAATTGACTATGCTACATGATTACTTATCCGTGGATAAGCTTCCCAACAACGGATACTACAGAAAGTATGTCATTCGTTGTTAGTTACAAAATGACTTATACAGAAATGTGTTATATGTTAAGTTATCATCAAGAGCAACATACTTCCTAACATTACATAACTACAAACTCTTTCAATTATACTTTAGTTAGAATTCAAAAACACGACTTTTCTTAGAAAACATTTATATTAATATTTATATTATTACAACAAAATATATTGATAATTTGGACGGTTACCTTGACTGACATGCTTACTAAACTAATAAACTTTTATAAAATCTATAAGTTTTTTTTAGATTTGAAGTATTAAAATAATACTTTTAATTCTTTTTAGAATGGTAGCATTTTTCAGAAGTATTAAAATCTCAAAATTTTGAAAATTAAATTTCAAAATCAAGATTGAAGTCGCCCGTGCTTTGCACGGGTTATAGGTTAGTAAATATTTAAAAACTAGTATTATTAAAGTCGAAACATTGAAAATTTTGGTTTTCGGTCCTTTATTCTATTTAATAAATAATAAAATAATATAAAACTAGTAACTAACTAATTGACTTTTATAATTAAAACACTTTTTCTAACAAAATCTGCTCCTTTTTCAAAAATATCACGGACAGTTGCCTTTAAATTAAAATATATTGTCTTTTATATTTGTTCTCCCTAAAATCTTTTTTTTCCAAAAATATCATGTGCAACCCTTACTTTTTTATTTCAAAACATATTTTAATGTTTTTTAACTATTTAAAAATGCTTACCAATTTTAACATGTGAACGTATTTTTTTAACAAACACAATTAAAACATTTCTTAAAATATCACGGGCATTTACTTTTTTAATTAAAACATATTATCTTTTTCTATTTGTCCTTATTATTAGTATTATTTTAATAAATAATGAAATAATATTAATAATGCCCCATTTATCTTCCTGAGCCCCATTTGTATTATTTATTTAATTTTTCTATGTTCCAATTAATATTTAAGTTTCTCATTTTATAATTTATCATATTGATTTTTATTCTAATTTTAATAATTTTCGTTTTCATTAATTTTTTTAATTTGTCATTTTTAACCGTGTCTTGCACAGGTTATAAGCTAGTATTTATAACTTTTAAAAACATATAAATATATTTCGGTTTTTAACCAAACCAATATTATGAAGACCGGACCGATTTTATTTCTATTTAATCCGAAAAATTGAAATAACCGAAATTTTGAAAAAAAAACTCAATCCAAACCAAACCGAAATTTTTTGGCTTAAATCGGTTTTTCAATTTCGGTTTGGTTTTGCTCAGTCCTAGGCGAACCGTTTGATGGTGAATCTCTTAATACATGTGTGTTGTATATATGTTATATATATATATATATATATATATATATATATATATATATATAATTTGAATAAAATTTCTTGGATTTAATCGAACAAAATTTACAATCACATTTAATTAAGTTATTAACTAACTTTTCAAAAAAGATGAAAATTTTTATGATAAAATTTAAAACAACTCATATTTGTGATTCATCGTCAAATGTAATTAACATAAACAAATTTTGCAATTTAATTATAATAAATAATAGGGAAGTTTTTTTGAAAAATGCGACTTTTTTTTACTTGTTTTGCAAAAATACGTTTTTTGAATATATATTCTTTACAAAAATAGGATTTTTTTTATTTAACAAAATAATTATATATATGAATATAATTGTATATAAAAAATATTATTAAATTTATTTCAATTAATCATTCTGATTAACTTCGATTCCCGCTTTTTACAAAACTGCATTCAATATAAAATATGACTAATATGAGAATATAATTATATGAAATTTGGAAAAAGTTTCAGAATTAAAAATATTTAAATATTTGAAGACAAAATTAATTAGCAAGCGAGATGAAGGAAACTTGTGCTTAGAAGGAAACTTTCGGCTGTTGAAATTAACGGTATTATTTGGAGGAGAGGTGTTTGTTTAACGGTATTACTTGGAGGAGGTGTGTTTGTTTAACGGCTCGATTACTTGGAGGAGAGGTGTTTAACGGTCATCCTTGGAGAAGAGGGGTTGAAATTGGGTCTATATATACAGTCATCCTGCGTTGATGAAGCTAATTTTATCTCTGTAATCTCTATATCTCTCTCTCGTTAATTTTTGTTATTTTGTTTACGCATTCACTCTTCATAATTTCTCAATCTCTCTTTCCAATTTCTCTTTATCTCTCTCTGTGTAATCACTATGTCTTAAAGCGTCTTTCTGTTTTGCCCCCATATACAATATTATTTTAAATAATTTCTACAACATATCTTGTGTAGTACTTGATTGATGGAGAGTAATATGAATTTACATCCTGATTTTCATTTTAATCCTTTCGGAAATGAATTAATAAATTTATACTTGAAGCCTAAAGTTATGGGGTTAAAGCTTCCTTATGATGTTGTGAAGGAGAGAAATTTGTATGGTGCCAATCCATGGCAAGTTTTTGATCCGGAAAACTATCCATGGATCCTCAATGAAGTATCTTGTGACAAGTTCGAAAAGATTGCATATGCCTTTGTTAAGTTAACTAAGAAGGCGGCCGATTCTAATAACAAGAGTAAATTAGGAAGGGAGAATTATATTAAAAAGGTTGGTTGTGGTACTTGGGGTGGCAAAACACCGTGCACCGAGATTAAAGATTTTGATGGTAAATTTATCGGGAAGAGGAGAATGCTGTCATTCGAAATTAATGAGGTTTCTGATTAGGAGGATTTGAGTAGGGTAGGGCATTGGAGGATGCACGAGTATAACTTGTGTGGAATTAACAAGAATATCCCTAATCCATCTAATATTGTTCTTTGCAAGATCATTCTAGATCATTCCAAGAAAGCACCCATACAAAGAAGAATACTGTAAAAATGGATGTTGTTGTGACTGATTCGGTTCAAACTTGTCACAATGATGATGCGGGACAGACTTTGACTGATTATGACTTTGAAGATTTGTTTAACAGGTGTTTTGTAGTAGGGGAAGATGGGAAATATTATTGTAACATGCCTGATTTTGAGTTTGGAAGCAATCTGGAGCTCGAAGTTGAGCAAACGCTAGAAGACATAACTACCAAAATGGGAAAAAGAAAGCTTCAAGCGGAAACATCGTATGTGGTGAGTAAAAGAGTGTGTTTCTGATCAAAATAGTGAATGTGTCTATATGGAGAAACAGTTAGTGTGTCTATTAACACCTTTATTTAGATAGTTGATACTCTTTACTCTTTTATAAATAGTTTGATGTAATGCACTACTCCAAGAATGTTAATTTGATTTCTAGTTTTTCAATTTATTGACATCATTATTGTTTGTTAGAAATGAATACTACTAGAAACTAGACAGAGGGGGGGTGAATGGATAGTTTGATATATTTTTCGATTCTTGAAAACTAAGTAACAGACTGTATATGATTATGATATGTAATATGCAGAAAGTAAATAACACACACAATCACTTTAATCTACTTTGTATAAGCAAATTAAATACTACAGCTTTCCAAGAAATTCACAAACGAATTTCTGGCTTCTAAACAAGAACAGTTTGAACTTGCTTGCTTACAGAGAAAAGAGCTTAGCAAATAACTATGTGTATCTCTCTTACAGCTTACAGTTGTGTGTGCACGATATATATATTCACCTATACAAACTAGGCACACACAATATTACACAGCTACCCCTTCTGAAAGTCCAACTTGTCCTGCCATAAGAAGTTAACTGTGACAGGAAGGACCACCTGCTTTTCGGAGTCTTTCCCGTTTCTGTAGCTGCTTGTCTCTTATCTTTCTCTCCAAGTTTAGCTGTAGATTTGCCATCTGTTCTTTGGACCACCTTGCCAGAGCAAATGCTTCAGTATTTGTCTCCTTTGATTCTTGGTTCTGTACCTTGATTTGTCTTGTTATAAACGGCTAAGTGTTGATATCGTGAACTCTACTTTATTCCTGACTTCGCGATCTCCCTTGTGAGGACTACGCGATATAGCCTTTGAAGACTTTGCGACATAGGTCATTTGACGACTATGCGACATAGGTCATTTGATGACTATGCGACATAGGTCATTTGATGACTATGCGACATAGGGCTTCAGAGGACTTCACGATCTAGGCTCCTTTGACTTTGCTGACTTCAACACTTCACGACATGTGTCTTGAGGACTTCTCGACATAGTACAAAATGGACTATGCGATATAGTACTTCACGACATGGATATTGGTGACTTCACGACATAGCTTTCTTTTGACTTTGCTATATAATGCCTTAGACAAATTCCTGCAACTTATTTCTTCATAGCCTTATTCATCTCTATCCTGCTGCATGAACACTTCTGAACTTCTACCAGGATAATTATTCAATGGCCTATATACAATCTAGATGCAAGTAACTTTACTAAGCTCATTATAAATCTGAGCATACATGATAAAGCTATTGTTCATGAGAACAAGACAAGTACATTTAGAGACCTATACTATATCCCAGTGATAGAAATCACTAGGTCATGTAGTGTGACATAGTCACATAGTGTAGGCTTGTTAATAGTGGTATTCAGACATGTCTTGAGCCTAACAATCTCCCCCAAATTGTGAGTAAGATCCTTAGGCACAATTTCATGTCTGATAACAAGCCTAACTTACATAAAAGGAAATTTGGTAACAGAGAGGACAATTCATGAACATTGAGATCAGAAATTTGATTACATAGAAAAATTGAAAGCTTACAGATTACTTTTGTTGCTTAGCAGCTTCAGCTTCCAATTGCTTCTCTAGTAAATCATCATATATCTTCTTTTTCCTTATCTCTTCTTTTCTCTTCATGTCTATGATGGCTTCTTGAAGTTCTTCTCTTGCAATCAGTTCTTCAATGAGAGGTGAGCCTTTCAAGTCATCAATTGCAGCCTTGAGTGCACTTTCTACATAGGAATCAAGAAACTCCATTCTTATTTTGCTTTGACCTCCATGTGAGTTTTTGTACTCCACAATGTAAGGATTTTGTTTGACCCTGCACATCCCTTTCTGCCTTAGCCCCTTAGCCCTCTCCTCCATCTCAGCCATTTCTTTCTCCCTCTGTATGTTTTTCTCTTCATTCTCTTTCCTCATGTTTTCTTCATAATCAGCATGCATCTTCAAGTACCTGGCAATATCTATCTTCCATGTCCTTTCTTCTTTTTCTTCAAAATTCAGTAAGGCATTTATCCTTTCAAGCTCATACTTATAGAAATATTGCCAGCTTCCTTGCTTCATTATCCTTTCTCTTCCATCAGTGTACTTGATCTCTAGATGATCCAACTTCACTTTGACTTCAAAGATCTTTTGAGCCCTCAAAAATGCTAGGGCATCTTCATCATAGTCCTCATCTAGTGGAAGCACATTGACGCCAATAACATTAGTGAGTTTTCCAGTCTTCTTTGTTATCCTTATCCTTCTGGGTACACTCTTGATCTTCAAATGCTTCACAAGAGATACCTTTCTGGAACAGGGAGATTTAGTCTTCAGTGCCACATCACTTGGAAGTAGCTTCATTCCTTTCCCCTTCATCCATTGTAACACTCCACTAGCTGTAACTTTGTGGAAGTGTTTTCTTGAAATTACTTTAGTGGCTTCATCTTTCTTCTGTGGCAATTCAGGTTCAGAAGTCATAGATAATGATTTTGGAGGATCATTGCTAACAGTACCCACCCTAGACTTAGAGTCTTGTGTTGTGGTTAAAGTACTGCTAGCAATGTCCTTGACTTGCTGAATTCCACTCCTTGTTCTCTTGACAGTTTCCTTTTCTCCTTTTGAATCCTTCTTGTCATCACCAGTATCTTTTGATTTCTTTGAATGTTTGCTCCTGCTGCTTTCACTGGATTCATCCTTATCCCTCCTTGACTGAGATCTTCTTTTATAGGTTTTCTCCTCCTCATCATCATCCCCATCTTTCTTTTTGCTCTTCTCTTTGACAGATTCAGGAATGACTCCATGGATCAGAAAAGATTGTAGAGTGTGAATCATCTCTAGTTCCTCAGCTGTCCTGACTCCCCTCTTGGCCCTTAGCATTTGCAGCACCTGGTTGATCTTTGTATTATTCTTTCTTGTCAAATCTGAAGGGATCACCAACTGGTCAATGCTGCTGTCTTGAGATAGACTTTGGAAGATTATTGTCTTTGGCTTTGAGATAACCTCAGGCAGTCTTTGATCTTGATCTATCTTCAAGTCATCAAACAGTCTCTTGTTGTTAGCCCCACCTTGTTCTATTAAGTCCATTATTATTGACAGCTCAGTGAATCTCAGTTTCTCTAGAGTTTGAAAAGCTAGGTGCCACAAGTAGTTGTCCTTGCACACCATGATTATCTCTCTTAGATGGACATCCTTGATTTTCCTTACTGCAACTGTGAAGTACTTGATGTTTTCCTTGAGCTTCATTCTGTAAGTCCTTGCATCTCCTTGTGCATCTCTGTAAGTGGCTTTCAGAAACTCCAGGAAGGCCTCATCATGATAGATGTGAGAATTGGCAACTTCCTGTAGCTTGGCCTCTGTGATGATTATAGCTTTGATAGGTTGAGCCTTGGGAGTAGGTTGAGCAGGTTGAGGAGTGGAGATATCTTTAGGCATTGTGGATGGATAGAAAGTGGTTGAAATAGTGCTCTTTTGACCTTCTGCACTGATGACATCTACAGGAGGGAGGATTATTGGCTTTATTGTTTCTTCAGAAATTTTGCCCTTGCCCTTATGCTTTGGCTGCTTGGCAGGTACTCCCCCTCTCTGGTTCAGAATGACCTCCTTTTGTTTCTCCCCCTTAGGCTTGGGATCAGACAAGAAGTCTTGAGCTTCCCCAGGGATAGGCAGGTTCATTTGTTTCATCATTGAAGTCAGCATCTGTTGTTGCACCAGCAGGATATTGGAGGTGTTGTTGCCTTGGTCATCCAGTTTGTCATTGAGCTGTTTTAGAGAGTTGGCAAGCGCCTTGTTTTCATCTTTCAGAGAGGCCACTTCTCTTTCAAGACCATCCACCTTGGAGAAGAGCTGTTGAGACTTGAAGGAATTGAGAGATTGCTCCTTGAGCTTGGAGAATTCAAACTTGGAGATATCAGAAATAGGAACCTCATCAACCAGCTTGTTCCCATACTGATTCTTCCAGAGTACTGTAAGCATGGAGTTTGAGTTGATGTTGGCCTGCACCTGATTGTCTAGCTTGGTAGAGAGCTTCTTCATATTATCTGAAACCATAGCTAGGGTGTAGTCCATTGTGGTGACATGTGAGGCAGTTTTCTGGATTTCCTTAAGAATGCCATCTACCTTGGGAAAGCTTGAAAGAAAACAATTCTTGAGTTGAGCATTAGAATGAGTTGTTTCTTCCTGAATGGTGGAGATTTCTGACTGAAGACCCTTCCCAAGAAAATGCATAGCTTTAAGTTGGCTCTTGTAGACATCATTAACTGCATCATAGATTTCAGCAGGAGAGAGACCTTTGGCATTTGACCCCAAGGCTGTAAGATAGTCCTCCCTGATAAAAGCTAGAGCCTCCTTAAGTTTGACTGTCCTCTTGCCATCCAGCCAAGCATCCACATTTCCAACTTGCTGGGCTTCATCCACAATCTTATCCTGTTGTGCTTCAACATCCTCCTTATGAGTGAGAAGAATAGCCTCATAGTCAGAATTTGGGAGATTTGCAGTGAGGAGATGTTGAGCAATCCTGGAGATCTCATCAATCTGTGCCACATGAAGATCTTGTAATTCTTCTTCCGTCAATTGTGGTGGCACAGAGGATGATCCTGAAGCCCTGTCATGTTGCACAGGTTTCAGCCATTCAGTGATTGTGGCCTGAGCCAAGTAAGAGCTAGTGCTTGGCACTTCATGAGATGTAAGGTTTTGAGTCTCCTCCAGCCTTGGAATGGCTGTAGGGTCTAATGTTGTCTCCATTGAAATGGGATGTGTTACAACAGTAGCCCTATTTGTCTGTGAAGACAGTTCCACATCCCTAAGGATGGGAGAATGTGGCATAGAGTCTCCAGTGAAAACTGGTGAATCCTCCATGTTTGTGTTGGTTTCATTAGGATATGCCCCAGCATGCATTCCCTGACCAACTAGATGTGGTTCCTGGGTGGTGAGCACAGTGTCATGCACCATGTCACTTGAAATTGGCTCAATCACAGGAGAGAATTGTGATTGATCAAAGGCAAGATTGTCATTGAAATGACTCTCTTGTTCAGAAGAAATTTTTATGGAAGAATCTGAGAGAGAAGTGGGGTTTAGATTAGATTTTGGCAACTCCCCCTGAGAAAAAGGAGGAGTTTCAACAGTGATGTGCTCTCCACTCTGTGTAAGATCAGCCTTATCACTCCTAGGGTCAAGAGTGAGGTCTTGACCCTGTGCAGACTCTGTACAAGGTGCAGTGGGGAGGCTGCTCTTTTCAATGCCAATGACCTGTTGAGAGGCCATGGACAGTAATAGGTGTACCCCTTTTTCCACATCTGAATCCTGTTGGGAGGATCCAGTGGTAGTTTTGGATTTGGATTTCTTCTTTTGTCTGATGAGAGGTGACTCAGGATTCTCACTAGCTATCTCTACAGATTCATTTATCACTTCTAGGGCTCTCTTCTTTGACTTCTTTTTAGTAACACCAATCTTTTGAGAGATTGATGCACTTGGCTGCCTAGCTTCTATGGTACTATTTGCAGTGGGGTTGCTGGATGGGATGGGAAGGCTGGGGTTAGACTGTGTAGCTCCTTCAGTCTCAGCCTCCCCTGTCCAGGAAAGTGCATGGTATATTGGCTTATCAAGTGGATAAGACTCAAATGTGTCCTGCATATGCTTGGTCACACTTAGAATCACATCCACTTGATTCCTTGTGTCCAATGAGCCAAATAGAACTTTGGACATGGACTTGGAATAAGCCATTTTAGTTTTATCTATACCCTCTAATTCATGGACATTTGCATCAAGAAAATTTAAAATTACTTGAAGGAAACGAGGGTAAAAGATGTCATTACCTCTACCACGAACGGTTCTGCCTAGCCTCTGAGCCAATTCTTTGAGAATTATGGCTCCCACATTGATCTCCTGGTTGTTGGCCAAGGAGTAGGCTAGCTTCACAGCAATGTGACTGATATGGTCCCATCCTGTCTTCCTGCAGAGAAACACCTTCTGGAGTGCGTCAAACAGAAATGACCACTCCCTTCTCACAAACTTCTTATTCAGCTTTCCAGTATCTATCTCATCAGCATACCGAATGAAGGTCATGAAATCTACGATTTGAGCATCTGTAGCTTCTTGGTCATGACCCTCCACCTTGAACCCCAAAGCTTCATTGATTTCCCTTTCACCAAATTGAAAGTGTTTGCCTCCAATTGAACAACTAACCTCCTGGAATGAGGTTCCATCTTCCCTAGCCATTGTTGATACCAACGCCGTTCTCCAGAATCCTTCCAACACATCGACATACAAGGTAGGGTTCAGGGTTAGGGCTTGGCTTAGGTAGGAAGTGTTCAAGAACCGTACAAAACACTTGTACCTTGGGTTAGCCTCAGCCTCAGAGGGAATGGTGAGAAGATTGGTTTCTTTGGGAATGGTTAAAGGGATTGAGGATGATACTGTTTGAGATTTGGGTGCCATTTCGAGAGTGAGAGTGAAAAAGAGAGTAGAGAATTTGAGCTTAGGTTTGAGAGTTTGAGAGCAATAGACAAGATGAAAAGTTGTGAACGGTTAGAAAAGGTATTTATATGATAGAGACACTGCGATATGGAGTTATGAATGTGTACAGTCTATTTGTATGTCACGAAGTCAAAAATGGCCTGTACCGCAAAGTCTTGCACAGTATATCGCATAGTCTCAGAAATGAACTATGTCGCAAAGTCCTCAAGATGAAAGGATTGGGGAGACTTTGCGATATAGTAGAAATACCCTGGCTAAAGCTCTCTTTTAGGAATTTTAAGCAAATTGTCAGACTTTTATCAAATTTTGAAATAAAATAAATTTAAATCAAAATTCTGTCAAATGTGGAGACTTGTCGATATAGTTATTCTAAGTCGCGAAGTCATAAAATGAACTATGTCGCAAACTCATGAAATGAACTATGTCGCGAAGTCTCACAATCTCAACAGTTTGCGATATAAGTCTGTTTGATTTGAACTGTGTCGTGAACTCTGAAAATCATCTATATAGAGATGTCTTAAAAGCTCACAACTTTACCAACAAATGTGATTTTGAAAAATATGCAGTAAAATACTGAAATATTTATAAATCATATCTCAGCTAATTTTCACTCCAAACAAATAGAGCATTTAAATACAGTGAAAATTTACTGCTGCAACAATTTACTGATATACTTACTTAGAGCAACTAAATGAAGGATTAAGCATTCCAATTTCACTCACAAGTCTGTTGAAGACTGCTTCATTCAGAGGTTTGGTAAATATGTCAGCTAATTGTTTCTCAGTTGGAACATAAGAGACTTCTATGGTACCATTTGCAGCATGTTCCCTAATGAAATGGTACCTGATCTCAATGTGCTTTGTAGTAGAATGATTAACAGGATTGGCAACTATGGATATTGCACTAGTATTATCACACATTAGAGGAATGTGTTCTAACACTAGCCCATAATCCATAAGTTGATTTCTAATCCAAAGCAATTGAGCACAGCAACTTCCAGCAGCAATATATTCAGCCTCAGCTGTGGATGTTGCTGTGGACTGTTGTTTCTTACTAAACCAGGACACTAACCTTTGACCTAGGAATTGACAGCTTCCAGAGGTGCTCTTCCTGTCAATTCTGCATCCAGCATAATCAGAATCTGTGTAACCAACCAGGTTGAACCCAGTGCCCTTTGGATACCATAGCCCAAGATTAGGAGTCCCTTTCATATATTTGAAAATTCTTTTGATGGCCATCATGTGAGATTCCTTGGGATCAGACTGAAACCTTGCACAAAGGCATGTGGCAAACATGATGTCTGGCCTGCTAGCTGTGAGATAGAGTAGGGATCCAACCATTCCTCTATAGACCTTGATATCAACTCTCTTGCCTTTCTTGTCTTCATCCAGCTTGATTGCAGTAGACATAGGAGTTTTAGCTGGGGATGACTCTTCTAAACCATATTTCTTTAAAAGATCCTTGACATACTTAGATTGGTTTATAAAGATGCCATCCTCCCTTTGATGTACTTGCAGGCCTAGAAAGTAGGTCAACTCTCCCATCATACTCATCTCATATTTACTTTGCATCAACTTAGAGAACCTTTCACAGAGTTTTTCATTTGAAGAGCCAAAGATGATATCATCCACATAGATTTGAACAAGAATGATATCATTTCCATGCTTCTTAAAGAATAGGGTTTTGTCAATTGTACCCCTGGTAAATTGATGCTCAAGAAGGAATTGAGATAGAGTTTCATACCAGGCTCTTGGTGCCTGTTTGAGTCCATAGAGTGCCTTGAGCAGTCTATACACAAAGTTTGGGAAATCTTCACTCTCAAAGCCAGGTGGTTGAGACACATAAACTTCTTCAGCAAGATCACCATTGAGAAATGCACTTTTCACATCCATTTGATACACCTTAAAATCTGAGTGAGCTGCAAAAGCCAGGAAGATTCTGATGGCTTCCAGTCTAGCTACAGGTGCAAATGTCTCATCATAGTCAATGCCTTCTTGCTGACAATATCCTTTGGCAACCAGCCTTGCTTTGTTTCTTATTACCACTCCTTCTTCATCCATCTTGTTTCTGAACACCCATTTGGTGTCAATAACATTCTTTCCTTTTGGAGGAGGTACTAGTTCCCATACTTTGTTTTTCTCAAATTGATTCAACTCTTCTTGCATGGCAACAATCCAATCAGAATTCTTCAAAGCTTCTTCAATTAATTTAGGTTCCTCTTGTGACAGAAAGCAGCTATACAGACATGTATTTAATGTTGCCCTTCTTGTTCTAACTCCCTCACTAGGATCTCCAATGATTTGATCCCTAGTGTGGGCTCTGTCCCATTTCCTTGTGTGCCCCTGTTCATTTCCTTGATCTGTTCCAAGCTCAGTTTGGTTGACAGGTGCATTTTCTTCTACTCCCCCTGTGTTTGTGAACCCTTGCACAGGTGTTTGAAGAAGATTGTCAACTTCAAGGATTTCATTCTCTAGAACAGTTTGAACAGGGGGTTCATCTTCACTTTCAGAATCCTCAAGATAACCTTGATTCTCAAATCTCAATGGCACACTGTTTTGATCACTTGTTTTCAGTCCAGGAGTTTTCTTGTCATCAAAGGTAACATCCATGCTTTCCATGACTTTGTGTTGCTCAGGTACAAACACTCTGTATGCTGTCCTTTCCAGAGAGTATCCAATGAAGATACCTTCAAATGCCTTAGCATCAAATTTTCCAACATGCTCAGAGGTATCTTTCATCACAAAGCACTTGCTTCCAAACACATGCAGGTGCTTGAAGGATGCTCTTTTTCCAGTCATTAATGAGTAAGGAGTTTTGCCAGACTTCTTATTGATTAATGTTCTATTTTGCACATAGCATGCTGTGTTAACAGCATCAGCCCAAAAGCTAGTGGGTAGCTTTGCATCCAGCAGCATTGTCCTTGCAGCTTCAATGAGAGTTCTATTCTTTCTCTCAACTACTCCATTTTGTTGAGGTGTTCTAGGAGCTGAGAATTGTTGAGAAATTCCTTTATCTTTTCAAAACTCATACAATGTAGAATTTCTGAACTCAGTCCCATTATCACTTCTCAAAGCAACTACAGAGGAACCAGTGCTTTGTGCTTCTTTATCAACTCTCTTGATATGCTCTATTATGACTTGGGGTGCTTCATCCTTGGAGAATAGGAATTCCACCCAAGTATATCTTGAATAGTCATCTACCATCACTAGAGCATATTTCTTTTTGGAGAGGGACATTACATTCACAGGGCCAAATAAGTCCATGTGAATTAGCTGCAGAGGTTTTGAGTTTGTATTGAGCAACTTGTTCTTGTGACTGGATCTTTTAATTTTTCCTTTCTGACAAGCTTCACATGCTCCATCTTGCACAAACTCCAAGGCAGGCAAATCCCTGATAAGTTCTCTCTTGGTTAGAGAGTTCATTGCCTGAACATTCAAGTGAGACAGCTTCTTGTGCCATAGCCAGAATTCCTCATTTGTGGCTTTAGTGTAGAAACAGCAGATTTCTCCCTTATCTGCAGCCTTGAGATTAGCTACAAACAAGCTTCCTTTCTTCACACCAGTTAGAACAACTTCACCACTTTCCCTTTTTGAGATTGAACAAAGGTCTTCATCAAATTCCACTTTGAAGCCTCTGTTGGTAAATTGTCCAATACTCAAGAGATTATGCTTCAGTCCTTCAACAAATGCTACATCTTCAATAATGACATTTCCAGATTTAACACTGCCATATCCCATTGTATAACCAATGTTGTCATTTCCAAAGGTTACTGATGGGCCAGCCTTTTCCTCAAAATGTGATAGCAGGGCCATATCACCAGTCATGTGACTTGAGCATCCACTGTCCAAGATCCATATGACTCTTTTATTCCTGTTGCCCTGCATTCACAAAGTGACTAAGTTGTTTTTGGTACCCACACTTGGTAGGGTCCAGATGATTTAGAAACATTTTGATTAATAATTCTTCTGTCATAACTTGCATTTCTCATAGTAGGAGACTTCACTTTTTCTGTGGCTTTGGAGTTTACACTCTTAGGCTTACATGAAGTTTTCACCCTCTCAACCCTGATTGGGGACCCTGTCCTATGAGAATGTATGTGTGTGTGTGATTCACCAGATTGTGCAGAGTCAAGTTTATGTTTAAGAGATAAACAGTTAGCAATCACAGTCACATAGCATGTCATGCAGTTTGGCTTACCACATAAAGAATCATGACTAGAATTTATGCTAGCAGAAAGGTTACTTAGGTTGTCAACTTCAACACTTTCAGGCTTACTAGACTTATGAGTCAAATGATTAACAGATAGGCATTTTTGACATTGTTTCCTGGGAGCATTTGGCACATAAGCATAGTTGTTTCCTTTGTTAACACCAACTTTACCATTTCTGTTTTGTTTCCTTTTCTTAACAACTTCTTTCTTTGCTTTAGGACTCTTGACAAGATTGTCTTTGGTCTCTTTCTTATTGACAAGTTCAGGAAAGGAAGAAGTGTTCTTAGCAGCCTCATCTTCTTCAAGTAGTTGTTGCTTGATGACCAGTAGTTCCTCATCAAACTCAACAACACTCTTTCTGAAGATGGGCTGTTCAACACTTGACAGTATGGTTGGGGCATTTTTGTTTGTAAAAGTTTCCTTTCCTTTGCCCTTGACCTTCTTCCTTCCCTTGTCATTATCATAGTCAAAACCAACTCCAACCTTGCAGTCTTCAGTGTGTTCCTTGTGGTAGGTTTGAATAAGTTCAGAGGAGTTTTTGAAGCTTCTTAGTTTCAGTTCAGTTTCAGCAATTTGTTCTCTAAGGGCTTTCTCTATCTGCTCAGCACAAATCACTTTGTTTTTAAGATACTCAACCTCCTTTTTCAAACCATCCAGGTTCACAACAATTAACTCAAGTTGCTCATTCTTTTCTGTAAGCTCAACATTCTTAGCAGTTAGTCTATCAATTTCTTCATTAGCTACTAACATGCTAGTATGAATATTAAACATCTCAGTGCTCATATCTTCAACAGTTTGCTTATATTGAAGGGGAGTCATATCAAGAGAAGTAAGAATAGGTACCTGACTTGAATCACCTTCATCAGAAAATGCCATCAAGGCATAGTTTGAGTACTCTTGTTCTTCTTCTTCATCAGAGTCATCCCAGCATTTTCCCTCAGCAATAAAAGCTTTGCCCTGTTGTTTCTTGAGTAGAGCCTCATACTTAGCTTCAAGCTCTAAGTATGCTTTGTCCTTCTTGACTTGTTTAGGCTTTTTGCACTCAGTGGCAAAATGCCCAAGTTCATTGCAGTTATAGAACCTTATTTTGGTCCTATCCACACTTCCTGTCTTGTATCCACCTTTAGCAGCACCAGCAATCCCTTTTCCTTTATTGAAGGTGTTTGAGCCACTAGATCCACCAGTGTTTCCATTATTGAACTTGGACCTAAATGGCTGCTTTCTTTTAAACCTTATGTAAGGATACCTCCTAGCCATATAAGCAAAAGATTTGTTTTCCATTTTGTCCAGCTCATCTATACTGTAGAACTCATCCTCTTCAGGCAAATCATACACAACCTGAGTTTCATCACCAGTGTCTTCAACTTCCAGTTCCTCAATCTTGACCTGACTGATTTTAAGAGAGTCCATTCTTTGACTTAGGTTGTCAGCAATAAGTGCACAGGAGGTATTAGCCACTAATCCTTGCTTTGCTTGAATAGATCTCTTTTGAAACAGCTCTAACTCATATGTCTTTAAAACACCATACAACACATCAAAACCAATCTTTGTCAGATCTCTTTCTTTAAGGGAAGAGATTCTTGGTTCCAAGTGATCTGGAAGAGTTAGTAAAAACTTCATATTGAGCTCTTCTGTTTCATAGTGTTTGTCATAGAGTTTGAGCTCATTTATCAGCTTGTTGAATCTCTCAAACACTTCTGTGATTCCCTCTTTTGGCTGAGCCATGAAGGCTTCATATTGTGAAACAAGAATCTGCTTCTTGTTCTTTCTTACTTCAGTAGTTCCTTCACAGAGCACTTCTATAAGATCCCACATCTTCTTGGCACTAGTACAATGAGCAACAGTGCCATACATGTTGAAGTCCATAGATTCACAAATGATAAGTTGAAGATGTCCATCCAGTGCAACTTTTTCCTTTTCAGGATCAGTGTATTTTGAGGGATCTTTGGGCACATGTTTTGCTGGTACAATCTCAGTGCCAATGGTTGTTTCACCAATCTCGATCATTAGAATGAAGGGACCATGCTTTAGAATATCTAAATACATGGGGTTAGAAGCTTTGATGAAAAGCAACATCTTCTTCTTCCATAAACTGTAGTGCTCCTTGTTAAAGGGAGGAATCTTGATACTGCTTAGTTTCTGTGAACTCATTCTTGATCTTTTCCTGTTTGTACGTTAACAGCCTACGCTCTGATACCAGTTGTTAGAAATGAATACTACTAGAAACTAGACAGAGGGGGGGTGAATGGATAGTTTGATATATTTTTCGATTCTTGAAAACTAAGTAACAGACTGTATATGATTATGATATGTAATATGCAGAAAGTAAATAACACACACAATCACTTTAATCTACTTTGTATAAGCAAATTAAATACTACAGCTTTCCAAGAAATTCACAAACGAATTTCTGGCTTCTAAACAAGAACAGTTTGAACTTGCTTGCTTACAGAGAAAAGAGCTTAGCAAATAACTATGTGTATCTCTCTTACAGCTTACAGTTGTGTGTGCACGATATATATATTCACCTATACAAACTAGGCACACACAATATTACACAGCTACCCCTTCTGAAAGTCCAACTTGTCCTGCCATAAGAAGTTAACTGTGACAGGAAGGACCACCTGCTTTTCGGAGTCTTTCCCGTTTCTGTAGCTGCTTGTCTCTTATCTTTCTCTCCAAGTTTAGCTGTAGATTTGCCATCTGTTCTTTGGACCACCTTGCCAGAACAAATGCTTCAGTATTTGTCTCCTTTGATTCTTGGTTCTGTACCTTTATTTGTCTTGTTATAAACGGCTAAGTGTTGATATCGTGAACTCTACTTTATTCCTGACTTCGCGATCTCCCTTGTGAGGACTACGCGATATAGCCTTTGAAGACTTTGCGACATAGGTCATTTGACGACTATGCGACATAGGTCATTTGATGACTATGCGACATAGGTCATTTCATGACTATGCGACATAGGGCTTCAGAGGACTTCACGATCTAGGCTCCTTTGACTTTGCTGACTTCAACACTTCACGACATGTGTCTTGAGGACTTCTCGACATAGTACAAAATGGACTATGCGATATAGTACTTCACGACATGGATATTGGTGACTTCACGACATAGCTTTATTTTGACTTTGCTATATAATGCCTTAGACAAATTCCTGCAACTTATTTCTTCATAGCCTTATTCATCTCTATCCTGCTGCATGAACACTTCTGAACTTCTACCAGGATAATTATTCAATGGCCTATATACAATCTAGATGCAAGTAACTTTACTAAGCTCATTATAAATCTGAGCATACATGATAAAGCTATTGTTCATGAGAACAAGACAAGTACATTTAGAGACCTATACTATATCCCAGTGATAGAAATCACTAGGTCATGTAGTGTGACATAGTCACATAGTGTAGGCTTGTTAATAGTGGTATTCAGACATGTCTTGAGCCTAACATTGTTCTTTAGTTGGTAATATATAATATATGTGTACATTATTATAGCTTCTGCTGATTGTTTGTTGAGAGGTTGGTTATTTGTGTCGTAGGCGTTAATATGGCTTTCGCGTGACAGTATCGTAAAAATTAGATGACCATCTGGCTGCATTGATTAATTCTATCAGGTGTATTTATTTTTATTTCTTTAGAAGAACTATATAAGATGGCGAATATCTTTGTAGAGTTGAAACTGAGTATGACTTGTTTTGCAGTTGTTGTGATCACTTGCATTTCTGCTAATTTTAGTTTTTATTGACCGGATACATTTTTTTGGGGGAATTTGGTGTTGTTAGAACGGTTTTTTGAATCCCGGGTGTACTGTTACATGGTTTGGTTCTTGCTAGGAACTTGTGTGGTTGGTTTTAGATATTGCGGATTATGGTATGATTAAGTGAGAATTTGGCTTATGGGCATACCTGGAGGTAGTTAGTTAGGAGCTCTGTGAGCTAAATCACAATGTGATCATGGATTCCTAGAAAGGATGAATCTTCAAATATGTCCAAGGATTTCTGGATGCCTGATCAGAGTTGTAGAGTCTGCTACGAATGTGATTCAACGTTTACCTTATTCAATCGCAAGGATTTCTGGATGCTTTCCAATTTAATTTCTGTCTATTAACACCTTTATTTAGATAGTTGATGCTCTTTACTCTTTTTAAATAGTTCGATGTAATGCTATAACCACCGTGAACAGTCTTGAAAACCCTTAATTCATTCGGGTGCCTACTGCTTAGGCCTACGCAAAGGTGTATATAAATGATGCAAGTTTTAACCATCTAATTCAACAATATATAAAAAATTCAAACTAATGTGCAGTTGTTACCTCTAAATCTAGGATACATTTGTATAGTTTAGGACACTGACTAGCGATTAATACATGTACGATGTTGCTTACTTTTTTTGACTGAGTTAAATTACTCAACCCAGTTCTATTTCCGGAATAAGATGTAAAGTTCAAATTCCACTGCTACTTTTCTCTGTTGGTTTATATTTTATAATGTATCATCCTCTCATCACCCAAAATTTTGCAGCTCCGGAAGAATGGTAGCCTGTTTTCGATATGCTTCTATCGATGTAAATTCCGTTCATCTTCCACCTTCAACTCTTGAATTCAATTATCATAATCAGGAGTGGTTATTAAAAGAAGATGATGAGGTACAACTAAACTTGAATATACGTACCAAGTTATTTTGTGACTTTAGAATCAATTTTGCTTACACCTTGGCTGGTTAATAAATTACAGGTTCACAGCACAACAGATTGCTTATTTTTTGAGGCGTGTAATGCTCTTCATCAGATCTGCAAGAAAAAATCAATTGAGACTGTTGACATGGTATAAAGCATAAAATTGACAATCTGGAGACGATATTGCAGGAGGAGAAAGCAGAATTTGAGGTACTTTGCATTTGATTCCTCTGTACTTTTTCCTTTTCTTAAGGATGTATTTGCATTTTAAAGACTCCCGGTTAAAGCACTTGATACAATGTTGGAGCATGTAATGGTTTGTTCGATAAACTTGGAGAAACACACTGGTTACTTTTCATAATTTGTCATTCATATATATAATAGCATTTGACATAAAGGATTTGTATGATCAAACCCACTAAACTAGATAAATCAATGTAAAGCCTCATCATATCATTTGGTTTTAAATGGGGACTTTAAAATTCTTTACTCTAAAATTCTACAATAATGGAAACATCGTACCCTCTAAGATTCCACCTCTATTAATCTTAAAGCAACCAGTGAAATGTTTAATAGGGACTATTGAAGAGAGCTTACAAGTAAGTTTATGTAATTACAAGAACTCATATACATGGTCCGATGGTCAAATATTCTATACATAAGTGGACATCTAAATTCCAGCTGTTGAAATTAACGGTATTACTTGGAGGAGATGTGTTTGTTTAACGGCTCGATTACTTGGAGGAGAGGTGTTTAACGGTCATCCTTGGAGAAGAGGGGTTGAAATTGGGTCTATATATACAGTCACCCTGCATTGATGAAGCTAATCTGCTTCTCTTTCGCTGTAATTTCACTCTTGTAAGTTCTCACTCTCCAATTTCTTTTTATCTTTGTAATCTCTCTCTCGTTAATTTTTGTTATTCTATTTACGCATTCGCTCTTCATAATTTCTCAATCTCTCTCTCCAATTTCTCTTTATCTTTCTCTGTGTACTCACTCTCTCTGTGTAATCACAACGATTCCTTATTATTTTCGAATTTGTAGGCTTGATAGAACTTTCTTTTATTATTTTCAAACTTGATAGAACTTCCTTTGATTTATAAAATTACAACTTCCTTATTATTTTTTAAATCAAAGAAAGTTCTATCAAGTCCTACAAATTCGAAAATAATAAGGAAGTTGTAATTTTCTAAATCAAAGGAAGTTCTATCAAGTTTGAAAATAATAAAAGAAAGTTCTATCAAGTTTGAAAATAATAAAAGTGTAATTTTCAATTTTCTTCCTACAAAATCGAAAATAATAAAGGAAGTTTTAATTTTTAAAATTAAAAATTGTGAAAAAATGAGAAAATTAGAAAAATAGAACGGAGCGATTCTAGAGGCGCCACCTCAACGCCCCTGTCTTCTACTTTATATAAGTATATGGATTGAGAAACTAGGGGTTGCTTGAGACAAATAAATCGACGTGAAATTATTATATTACCCCTACTTATTATATAATAATAATAATTCTATAATTATGCATACATTAAATACATATAATTCATTAATCATCAGTAATACATCTATATTTATTACTCAGTTGTTATTAAATATAGAAATTTACAATTATATTTCTACTACTACTTAAATGATTAGATAATTAATATCTATAATTATATTTAATTCCAGAAATATTAAAAAATTATCAATCATGTCGGACTTTTAGTTTTCGAATGTATCGTCTATCAAACTTTTAATATTACATTTATAACAAAATGGGTTTAAATTTGAACATAAACAGATAAAAACAAACATTTACTT
Source organism: Heracleum sosnowskyi (assembly GCA_030848705.1). NCBI lineage: Eukaryota > Viridiplantae > Streptophyta > Magnoliopsida > Apiales > Apiaceae > Heracleum > Heracleum sosnowskyi. The sequence goes on along the minus strand of CM061243.1, from coordinate 47,248,099 downwards.
AAATTCTGTTTTAAAAATTTCAGAAAATCTAATAAAATTTGCAAATTTAGAGTATGTCTATGCTTTTGGTTACTGAAATTAACAAAAATTTTAATTAGCTAAATAAAGTTGAGGATCAAAGTGCAACTTTGATCAGTTGATGCTGAAAAGAGTATTATGTTATTGTGTGAAAAGAAAGAAAAAGACACTTCATATATCAGCTGGAGTGCATGTCGGATGACCTAAATAAATTAGGTATTCAAAAATTAAATGAAAATGGAACAAAGTACAAACATTATATTCGGCATACCGTCTGAACTACATATGTACTTTAAGTAGGACAACTGTAGGCATGAAAAATGCTTATATAACAACTTTCACTCTTTTCAAGAAGAAAGTTGAGCGATTTGTAGGTGTCCCAATTGAAAGAATCATATTTTAAGTCGGTCAAGTCTTACTATTATATAGTTGCATTAACACTCAAGGAAAATAATATACTACACTCAATAATATTTTGAACTTGATGATTAAACTAATAAACACTTGTCCACACGTAAGAAAAAATCACCGAGGATATTAATCAAATAGTCAACAACATTGTACACAAGAATTATTCGAAGTATAAATTACCTCCTATTATCAAGATGGGCATGAAATATACACTATAATGCACATAAACTCAACATCTACAACGCCAGTTCCTACCCCCAATGATGAGGCAGGTTCAAGAAAAAAACAATAAATCGCTTGAAACGAAAAGTAACATGCAACCAATATAGTCAATGGACAACAATTACCAAATTGATCTCAAAAAGAAAATATTAAGACATTGTCTAAATTAACAACTTTGGTTCATCGTTTGTAACCATGATTATCGAATTAAGCGTGTGGTCCCGTGTTCATGCCCAACATCTATATACACTTGTCGTGTATATACTTTGATCCTTCGTTACACCTTATTTATGTCAAAACCAAAAAGCATATGCTGAACAATGTAGATGACTCTCACGCATTTGATGAAATTAATGAAAAAGACAGCTACTAGTGTGTATATTACAAACACAACATATAAAATTAAGGCAACTGATGCAAATCAACTCAATTTCTTCTTAATTCATTAACTATTTGTAACAACCCGACTTTTTGGTCTATTATTCTAAATACGAAACTTAAATAAAACTTAATTACTTATTCGATAATGCAAATATTCCATAAGTCAAAGCAGCGGTCAAACTTAACAATAATCCAAAAACACAAAAACGGAGACGCAACTCCACAAATCAAATATTCAATATCAAAATTTATTCAAATAATGCGATAAGTCTTTTCAATAATTGAATCTAAATCAGGTAGCACGAAAATCCACACATCCTTAATCTCAATAAGCCTCCAAAGTCAAAACCTGAAATGTTTATCAAAACAATGAGCTGCAAAGCCCATCAAGTAACTATCGCCCAACGGCTCAAAGTAATATTTAAAACAGAATTTCTGAACTTTAAATCGATAATATAATCTTAACAATAAAATCACATTTAATTCCCACAGTTCTAAATTACGATCACACTATACCAGTGACACGGTTCTATATTCGTTGGTTCGATGGGGGCCAGTTTACGTCCCTCGATAAGACAAACTCAACGAGGTATCTATGTGTTCCGGAACGTGCGTAAACTAGTTCTATTTGTCACACTATCCAGTTGTCGGATTCTATGATTCGATGCGCAACTAAAACTGGGGAATTCTATAAAAATCTTTTCTAAAATCTATTTTCGATATCACAAGTTTCAAAAATTAAATCAATCAAATATTTCGAAAGCGGATAAAAACAGATTTTGTAATATTAGTGAGCAACGAAAAGTCACTTACCTCGAAAGCGACTCAATCTCGAATATTACACACGAACAAATCCTATAATTTTATTAACGAAAGCTTAACAAATAAACATTCATTTAATATTAAACTAACATCTTACAAATTGAATCAAGACAAATGGATTTTTAAAACTCATTACGGTACAGGGCCTGTACAAGTAAAGTAGTCCACAGATAACACAAACCATGTAAGCACATATACGCATAAAGTAAATTGACTCCCACCTTATTTTCTTCAAAAATTAATATGCAGACCCTTTACCATACATGTACATAATTTATAAAAAAAAAAAGTTAATATATCATGTACATATGCATGCTTCGAGACTGACACGAAACAAACTCATATTAAAATTAGCATCAATAATTTCTAAAAGCGGGCTCATAAAATTTTATTAAAATAATCACAATTAACTTATAAACAATTAGCTTAGATATAGTTCACGTAATCACAATATCTACACTTAAAACTTATTTAAAAATAACTAAAATTTAACCAACAAAATTAAGTGTGGAATTTTAGAACAATAAATATCAAATTCAAACTAACTAATTAAATTAAAAAATAAAATTATAAACCATATTCAAAATCAATCAGAAAAGATAATGAATTCACATACATATCAAAAATCAAAAGAAAAGCATGAATTTATACATATCAAAACTCAAAAGAAGAGATAATTTATTTACCAGAAGCCTATAACATGGCAGGATATTCTCACAAACATTTACATGGCTATACAATAGTTTAAATATATGCGGACATGACATACACATACAACGTACACATATTGACACCATTTATGTTGTTCACCGAATCAATTATGGAAGAGCATGCTTACGTGGGTACAAAATTCTTATATCAAGCAAAAGAATCAGAACGTACCTTTTGACGAGATTTTGTACAAACCTTTTTCTATTTTGAAGGGTTTATTAAATAGCCACACAAGCCTTAAAATAATTTATGTAGTGCTAGAAGAAATTTTTAACTAAATTAATTATCTAAATAAAAATTACTTTAATATCTAATATCTAATATTTAAAATATAAATATAAAATTAAGGAATTTTACATTATCTCTTCCAAAACAATGAATGTCCATAATTAATCACGACTACTGCAAAATTCAAAAATTCAAAATTCTTTCATTTTACATTTTTTTTATGAATAAGGGTAGGTCCTATTAGAAATCGAAAGCAAAAAAAAAAATCTAAAATGAAAAATAATTCATTTTTTAAACTTGTAAAAAGTCCAACAAAATATAAATTTAGATCATACTCGTGCCTCACACGGGTTATAAAGCTAGTTAAACAATTAAGCAGAAAAGTAATAAAATAACATAAAAAATATAGGCACATATATTGGATTAAGAATAAAATTAATCTGTAACTAAAACATTAAACATGGGAATTAGTTACATTTTAAGTTTATTGATTTGTAATTAACAAACCAAAGTAGTAGCCTGTTAATAAATAACATGCAATTTAAAACTCATGAACTAATTAAAGGCATGATTTATAGTTGAAACTTTATATGACATACAGATCGTGTAAAGCATAATGTAACATAAGATGTAAAAGAGATAACTACAACTTAACAAAGGACAAGACAGACAATAATATTAACAGAAGCACAGGAATCTAGAAGAAAAGAAGAAAAGGTAAACTCAAAAAATCAAAATACGTTATGTATTCTTGAAGTCCGTAAACAGGTCACGGAAAGAAGTTCATGAAAATGTTCAAGCCTCAGTGACAGCAAAAGAAACAAGACTTTCAAGACGACAGAAGTATGTGAATGATTTAGGGTTAAGTGCCACGGGATTCCAGTGATGAAGCAACCAGAATGACAAAGGACTTATCAGCAGCATTGAATTGAAGACATAAAAGAAGAATTGATCAAGTGTTATTCATCTGTGAACCAGACCAGTTGCACTAGGTGACGACACTAAAAAGATCAAGTTGTTTTATCGTCTCAGAAGAAATTGATACAGTCTAAAACTGAAACACCCTAGAGCTGAATGGATTTTCTAAAAGGTCAAGGACAAGGAAAAGAGTTCGATGGTTTTTCTTTTAAGAAAACCATCGAAGGTGACATAAAGAAAATCAAAAGAAAATGTTCGATAGTTTTCTTAATTAGAAAACCATCGAATGAAAAGTAAAAAGTGAATGAAAACTTTAATAAAGTAAAAGTTCCATTCGATAGTTTTTATTTTAAAAACCATCGAATGTAATTATTACTTTATTATTCGATAGTTTTCAATTCACAAAGTGGGTGAAAAGTTTTCTTTGTTTGTCAGGTTGATGAGAATTGGACGACCAAGATTGTTTTAACAATTAAGGTTCGATAGTTTTCTAAAAACTAAGACTACAATTACAACAGAGGAAGTGTGTCTTCTTCAGTCGAGGTTAGTTCATAGTAGCAACTACTGAGAGAGAAGTTTGAGCCGGAGAAGATCATAGAAATTTATAGTGCTCAGAATTCTTTCATTGTATTGATTGTGAATAACCTAGAACTCATTGAAGCTAATCTACGGATTAGAAATTGTAGCACCCCTCGAGGTTTATATTTATAAAAAGATATATTCCCCGACTTTTGGTTTGGTTTGGTGTGTTTGATTTCGTTATAGAACTGAATGAATTATCCGCGAACGAAATTGAATTATTTGTGAGTATCGTATTCAACCCCCCCCTTCTACGATACTTCGGGACCTAACAATTGGTATCAGAGCTTGTTAATCGATATACAGATTAGATCCGGTGTTTTAGGCCAATCACTCAAGTTCTCAGAATTTTCGGATTTTTTAATTTTCAAAATTTTCATTTCTTGAAATTTTTGAATTTTAAATAATTTGAATTTTATTCCTGAAATATTTTATTTTTCAAAAAGTTCGAAATTCTTGGAATTTAAAATATTTAATATCATAAGCCAAAGGTTCTCAAAAGATTGTTAGAGAGGAGGTTAGGAATGGACAAACAAATATCTCAGTAACGTTTATTAATGTTGGAACCTCAGAACAGAATAGAAGAATTACTAGTAGCTGAATCAGAAGAAGCTCAGGTAGAAAACCTCGAGAGACTAGACTAAAGATCAGTGTTTCACTTGTCAAGGAAGTTTAGTCACATCAGATTCAGAAGGAGTACAAAAGCCACATCCATGGATCAGGATTATTTATTACGAAGCAAAGATTCTTCAGGATTCAGTTCAAAGAGGTAGTTACAGACTGAGATGGTAACAAAAACAAGAGTGATAGTTTCAACTATGATAAGAACTATGTAACAAGAAACTATCAGGGTGTGCTACACAATGAAGAAGCCTAACAAACAAAGAAGAATAGGGACTCAGTTAATAGCTGAAACAGAAGTGGAATGCTTTGTTGAAGAAGCATCAGCACAAAACTTATGTTGCTTAAGGAAAGAGTTGGGATGGATCAGATGACGAGAAGATCATGGATATCTTGCTTTCATAGCAATCTCTGAAGATGATTCACCTCACATATCTCAGGTATCTTTTCCTTGAACCAATGCAGTATTTAATTCTCAATATTCAAAGCATGTACATAGAAGATCTTAGATATGTGTGTATGAATATTTGTAGAATAAGATTTGCAAGTGAGATAGAAGCTTTCTTAAGAAACAACTCTTAGTTTTAGGGGTTAAGTTTCTGGCACATAAGACCTTAGTAAAGCTAAGTTTCAGTATCCCTAGTAGAACAAGATTTGCTCATTTAATCTGAATTGTTTGTTAAGGGATAATCAGTTTGAAGAATGGAGGAATTACCTTTAGAGTCAGTAGAATTTGTAGAACACCAAGCTGTATCTAAAACTGACTTAGGTAATAGAGAAAGTTAGATGCCAACAACAACAGAATGGATTAGATAGAATTAGTGATTTAATTGTTAATTCTTTTATTCCATGTGTGCTTAGAAAATTATTGAATATCTGTAAATCTACTTGCTACCTGTTACACTTGTGTATATTGGTTAAAGTAGAAAGTACTGAATTTTCTAAAATGCAGAACATGCCTAATTTGCACATCTCTTATCTGCAATGTCAAAATGCTCAATGTATGCCATTTATTCTTATTAACATGTTTGCTTATTTAAATATTATGAATGCATATCTTAGAACTTACATTAATCATAGAAAAAGCATGTTTAAGAATCACATTAGAGCAACGACTGCAAGGTCAGTCAGAGATAAGAATAAGCATGTATAGGTTGAAGCTGTTGTTACCACTTTTAAAAGCAAAATCTCTAATCCATCTGGACCCAAGCAAATAAGTTGGGTACCAAGAACTGTCAATCCATTTGTGAGTGCAGGCAAATTAGGTTAATCGATTTATATGCTTTCTTGGTCTTTACTACTGAAGACATATGATCGAAGAAAGAACTTGCCATCAAATGTGATTGAGAAAGCTGTTCCGTCAATAATCTTTGGAGATGACATCAAAGGTTTTCATCACGGGACATGGCTACGTTGGAAATGGAATGTCATCATGTTTACAATAATTGGTATCATTGATAACAACTAATAATTGGAGTCAAGGATAACAATTAGAAGCAACTCTCTTGCCGAAGATTCAAAGCACAGATCTTTTTATTCAATGAAGGAGCAGTATTTATCTCAAACAGGAAGGTTGAGAAGCTCTCACCCTTGCATGACAATACAAGGAACTCTTTTCTAAAAGATGGTATTGGTGAGAGGACTGCCTCATCTGGGATTCAAGCTAGATGAAATATATGAGGCATGTCATTAAGGGAAGTCAAAGAAACATCACAGAAAAGCTATAATGTGATAAGCATTACTGAGCCGCTTCAGATGATACGTATGGAACTCTACGGACTAGTTAATGTCTTATCTACAACAAAGTAAAGATATACTTCAGTGATGGTTGATGTCTACTCTTAATACAAACTGGTGTTGTTCGTTCAATCTGAATGACAGGACATCACAGATGAGATTAATCACATTTCCATGATACCCTGAATTGGCCAATAGAAGCAAACTCTGAATTTCTTTCAGGGGTTTGAAGGAAATTGTTTTACAAGTAAACATCTTGGCAAGATTGGCAGCTAAGGCTCTTAAGGATATTTTCCTCGGCTAATCAGTGGAATCTAAAGCCTACGAGGTAAATTTGATTAATCAACAAGAGGTGATTGAAAGTCTGAATATGATGTTCAACAACTCCAAGCTCTCAGCTGTTATGTGTGAAATTAATGGTAATGATGATTCAAATCCAAGCAGTGGTAATGGTAGTTTAACTACACAGCTCAATACTTCAACAGAACCACTCAGCGAGGATGAGGATTCTCAGGAAATCCCAGCAACAGCTTAGGGGGAGCAAAAGAAGGATCAATTAGTCAGATCAACACCACAATGAATATCTAGAGGACACTTCAAGAACGTATCTGTCAAGACAAAGTGTTTAGATTCAATATCATTCCTGATGTCTAGTTCTTAGTGATCCTAGTGGTGGAGTAAAGACTGGAGCTATAGAGTATGAATGATTACTTTCTTGGTTTTCTTTCTGAAGAAGAAACAAAGAAAGGTAAAGAAGCTCTGATGGATCCAGATTGGGTGATTGCAAAGCAAAATGAACTCAATCAATCTGAAAGGCAGAAAGTTTGGAAGCTGGTACCCAGGCCTAAGGGAAAATCTGTTATTGGAACAAGATGGGTATCCAGAATACTGGATGAAATTGGCATTGTTATGAGGGACAAGGCCAAACTGGATGCTAGGTTACTATTAGGAAGCAGTATCTAACAAGAAGCACCAGTGACGAGACTTGAGGATATCAGGATATATCTGTATGATGAATATGATCAAGTGCACTCCTGATTGGTGAGATAGTAGAAGAAGTCAATGTACAACAGATCCTGGCATTTGCTGTTGCAGATCAATTGGACGTTGTATAACTTCTCTTCACAAGATCACTACAGATTGGTATGAACCGGTATCAATACTCAAGCAATCGTCAAAGACATGGTATGACACTCTAACTGAACTTTTACAGAATATGAATTTATTAGAGTTGTCATAAGGCACAAACATAATGTCATATATGTGCAGTGATATCATGATTATATCATATGTTGGTCTACTAACGAAAACTTGAGCAAGAAATTTGCCAAGTCATTGCAGAGAATGTACAAGATGAGTATGTTGGGAAAGTTGCAATTCTTTTTGGAATTACTTTGAGCAAGCCAGAAGAATAATTCTTTTAGGAGCACAAGTAAGCCAAAAGAGTGATGGCAATAAAAGTAAGTCAAGAATCTTTTGAATGTGCATAATTGAGAAGATTCTAGACATGCCAAGACTCCCTACCAACAGCAGCCACTAAAGCTTGATCAGGACAAATCAGGTAAAAGACAGAAATGACAAGCTAGAGAGGTATGCGTCTCATTAAGTTATTAGCTGCAAATTGACAACACATATTGTATTCTCAAGTTGCCAATGTGCAAGGTTCCAAGTGGATTTCAAAAATCTAGTCTTATAGTTATCAACATGATTTTGAGATATCTTAAGGGAATACCAAATCTCAGTATATGGTACCCTAAAGATACTTGTTAACATGTTTAGCTATTTAGATATAAAATACGCAGGTTGTAAGAAAGACAGGAGAAGCATCTCTGAATGACAGGAGGAGCATCTCTAGAAGCTGTCAACTTCGTGGAGGAGGATTGATTTCTTGGTATTATTTCAGGAAATAACTTCATCTCCAACAACTCTGTGGAACAATCCACGACAATGCACCTTGACAACAGGTATCATTTCTTTCGAGAGCATGTCTTCAATTCATAGAGTAACTTGCAGACACGCACCTTATTTGAAAATCTAATCTGCAAGAAACTCTTGAATAAGTTCACAAGTATAAAATTGTTCATATTTTAAGGACTTGTGAATTTATTTAACATCCAGTCCTCATCTTAATAATTTAGTGCTAAAAGCTAACTCATAGATATTTAGTACTAATTTATTATTATTTATTTAATGAAATTTGAATTATGGAAATTGAAGCAGTTCAATATCTTATTTGCTCCATAATTTAAAATACATAAAATAAATATGCAGCATAATTTATTGGATTTTAATTGGTTAATATCATTCAATGATATTTAGTCGATTTTATTCTGAGAAAATTGTGAATTTTCTGTTGACAATTGATTTTGGTAAATTTGAAAAGATTTATTAGAATTAAAACTTGATAGGAAATAAAACAGTCTAAATTTTAAAACAAGAACAGATTTTAAAATGAATGACAGAAGCAAAAAATATCGAATTTAGGAAATTCGATAGTTTTTCAAGTACATAGATAAATCTATCGAAACAAATTTTCGATAGTTTTTGAAAAGGAAAAAGAAAAAACTATTGAAAACATTTCTCGATACTTTTTGAGGAAAATTTGAAAAAGCATCGAATTGAATTTCATTATTCTTTATCTAAATTCTCGATGGTTTTTGAATTAAAATGAAAATCTATCTAAGAGAATTAATTTTTCCTTTATTTTAATTCTCGATAGTTTTTCCACAAAGGATCCCTCGATAGTTTTTCAAGCTTTAAAAGGTAGCAAGTTCGATAGTTTTTCAGAAAAACTTTTTAAATTCTGATTTTCAAACTCTTCGTTATTTTTCAAAATTTATCGAAGTAAAGTTGACAGTTTTACCCCCAACTGAAAACCATCGAACATACTATTAAAAACATCGAACACTGTAAAGACAATATTGCCCCTGTCAATTCAATAAGTATTTAACAACCCCTTACGTTTTTTTCTTATTATCAGATCTAAGGGCTTTTGTTTATACTTACTAGAATACATATAACCAAGAACATCACTGCCTCAAGAACTTGTTTCTAAGAAAACTATTTTCACTATTGTTCTTTAGAAGTTAATTGTTTTCAATTGATTTCTTCAGATAATTCTGATTATTTGTGTTACCAAAAGTAGGGTTCTTGATAATAGTGATTCGAAACTGTGTTTATTAAGAAAAAGGGGTAATTTTGTTTTAAGGGTATTTTGTGTCAAGTTTGATTAATTAGTAATAATTAATTAAATTTAATTGGTTTTAGTTTTGGTTTAAAAGTACCAAGACTAATCATGTCTCGTTTCAAAACTTGCAAGCCATTACGAATTTACAGTTTCGTGCATGGGCAGAGTTTCTGAACACACGTTCATTAGTGGCATATGCCTTGAGTACTCGCGTAGTCCTTTGCATCGATCAATTGACTGCGTTGTACACAACCGCCACGGATACAAGTGAGAATAACGTAAGATCCTTCAGTTTTGTTGTGCCAGGGGGCAGAACAATAAGGGTGACGAAACATGACTTTAACAGAATACTACATTTTCCTACAGAAAACCATGTTCCGGATCCCACAACTGAGGAGATACATGCTTTCTTCACTCTCATAAGAAGTCAACAACCTAACTTCTTTGTGGGAGAGTTCCTTAAGCATTACCTGACATGGGACCACTGGATGAAAGAACATGCATAGATGATGTGCTTTGTTTCTATCCTAGGTTCCTACAGCTAATTCTCAATGATATCTTAACAGATGATGAGCGCGAGACATTCGCCGAAGAGGAGACCATGGAGTGTATGAAGATGAAGAGCAATGCCATAACCGCTCTGATAAGGAAGAACAACTATCTTCCAGGGGTACCCACTGTTCTCACTGAATATCTAAGAACGGTGCCCCTACCACTTCTACCCCCAGGGGAACAGGTAAATGAAGGTAACATTCCTCAACCTGAACTGGCTCCTGAACCACAACAATGGATGTTGATCCAGAGCCCTCAGTGGCCATCCAGACCATGAGATTGCAACCCACAATCTCTAACCACGGTCGAAGAGCCTTTAGAAGTGCCAAATGAAAACATAAACGAGCCTCCTTACCCTCCTATACCCAATATTCAGACATCCATGAGTGTAGAGGGAGATAGTGCCATAGCAACACCACATAAGGAGATACACCCTTCAACAACAGCTCTGCCTTCCTCTAAAAGGAGAAGAATAGAAACTGAGGCAACTGTTGATACTTTATTTCAAACTTCCAAAGCGCCCTTTATTGATTTTTCTGATGCTGATTGGGCTACATTAAACTAAAGCAATATCTAAACCAATAGCTCAATCAAGTAAGGAAGAATTGACGGAAGCAACTGGTGTTCCGACCATATTACGGTTAGGTTCACTGGTTGAAGGTTCTTTACTGAACCAAGAGTCTTCACAGACGTCGAGAGAAGGCTTTGACCTAAATGCACAATCTAAAGGGTCACTGTCTACCTCCCCATATGGAACATATCTGGATCCTGCGGGTAAAGGGTCTGACGTAGGTGCAGATCGGCAACTCGGTGACGATGAATCAATTACTATTGACAAGTCAACTGAGGTAAAGTCTTCACAGACTATTAGGGAAGATTCGGGATCTCTGCTGTTAAAAGAGCCTGTTTCTAACCCCCTAGAGATTCAAACTCTAGATCCTTTAAAGGATACATCATCCACGGATGATCAGCAACTTGGTTTATCCAAGGACGGGGACTTGCGAAGCCCCATTGCACCACCGGTGACCTCCTTAAGGACGGCTACGGTGATTTCTTCTGCAGGTACAATCAGCACTAAGGATTTGAGTGAAACAAAAACACTTACACCTGGCCTGAGTGGGAAAGGAAAAATGATTCAAACACCGACAGAAACGTTGAGTGTACACCCAGAGCCAAATGTGAGGAGTGACACCCTAACCCTACCTAATATTCATGATTTGCTGTTACCGACAGAAAGAGAGGTACATGTTCAATCCACCCTCAAGGAGATGACAGTTTGTGATAAAGAAGGAAATCCATTATTCAAGGTTTTACTGCGACCTTCCTTTGACCAAGGGATCTCCTCTAGTCAAGGCAATGCTTCTTTAAAGACAATTCAAGAGAAGGTTGACTTGGCTGCAGCTGATTCCAGAAGAACATTCAGGGTCATTGGCAGTTCATCTGGCACTATAACAGGTACCAAACAGGCAGTGGACTCCTTGAAGAGGGAAGCTATGGAAGAACTGGTCGAATTGAGGACTGATGTCAAAGAGAATCAATGTGACGGGGTACAATCTATTTGGAATATGTTGAGGAACCAACAACCCGGAACTTCAAAACAACAACCTGATCCTTCTACTACCTTTTATAATGAGGGTAACTTCATCGAGGATTCCTCAACTAAGGGGGAGAAAGTTGGAGAAGGGGAAACAAATGAAGTGACTAATGAAGGTTGGCAAACAACTGGATGGGGAGTTTGGGAAACCAATGAAACTATTCCAGTTAGACAGTATTGGATTGAGGACATAGTACTAGAAGAAAGTGAAGAGGGATTTGAAGTCATGCAAGAGCAACCGATTCAGGAGGAGCATGAGCCATATCATCCAGAACCAATAGAACATCCTATCTTGGATGATGATATGGAAGAAGAAGCAAATTCTCTATCACTAAGAGAGAAAGACACCACTGAAGGTGATTCTCATCAAGATCCAAAGAACTACAAAGCTAAATGAACTGCTCCGTGAGCATGTTAAGGAAATATTGATGAAGGTCAGTCCAGAGATTACTGAAAACCCTCCTATGGTTAGATTCATGACGAATGACTTGTTCAGAATCTGCTACATGATGGAGGACAAACTGAGAGATTACCCAAACGAATATCTAATATCAGTTGAGAAGTATCTTAGATCCACTGGACTCACATCAACGGAGAAGGACAAAGCAGCCGACACTCTAAGAGGATATGTTATGGAGAATGTTCCCTATTATAGGAAGAGAGTGGAGAGAGGATTGGAAGTGCATACCAGACTACCAAACATGCCAAAGCTAAACAAGAAAGATGTTAACATTGCATGGCTGTGGGCTGGAGTGGGTCAAGAGGTTGGATTTATTGGAAGACACATCCTAGGAGCAATCCTTAAACCTGGAGAACCACTGCACTATCTATCTATGATTGATTATCAAGCTGCTAACTCCGATCCAATGATTGAAGAAGGTGAGATTAGAATGGACTGAATGTTGAAGCAAAGAACAAGAGAACTATCAGCTCAGACTAGAGGAGCAACTTCATTGTAAAAAGTTTAATTATTTTTTGATTAATGAAATCTGGAAATGTATATATATCTGATCCAGAATGCATTGATATTATTACGCTGTCTTACTTTAAGTAGTTTAATGTTTCCTTAGTTAGTTGAGTTATCCTCGAAGTATTTGCTTGTCGAACTCTATCCAATCAAATAGGGGGAGATTGTAAAGCATAATGTAACATAAGATGTAAAAGAGATAACTACAACTCAACAAAGGACAAGACAGACAATAATATTAACAGAAGCATAGGAATCCAGAATCAAAGAAGAAAAGGTAAACTCAAAAAATCAAAATACGTTATGTATTCTTGAAGTCCGTAAACAGGTCACGGAAAGAAGTTCATGAAAATGTTCAAGCCTCAGTGACAGCAAAAGAAACAAGACTTTCAAGACGACAGAAGTATGTGAATGATTTAGGGTTAAGTGCCACGGGATTCCAGTGATGAAGCAACCAGAACGACAAAGGACTTATCAGCAGCATTGAATTGAAGACATAAAAGAAGAATTGATCAAGTGTTATTCATCTGTGAACCAGACCAATTGCACTAGGTGACGGCACTAAAAAGATCAAGTTGTTTTATCGTCTCAGAAGAAATTGATACAGTCTAAAACTGAAACACCCTGGAGCTGAATGGATTTTCTAAAAGGTCAAGGACAAGGAAAAGAGTTCGATGGTTTTTCTTTTAAGAAAACCATCGAAGGTGACATAAAGAAAATCAAAAGAAAATGTTCGATAGTTTTCTTAATTAGAAAACCATCGAATGAAAAGTAAAAAGTGAATGAAAACTTTAATAAAGTAAAAGTTCCATTCGATAGTTTTTATTTTAAAAACCATCGAATGTAATTATTACTTTATTATTCGATAGTTTTCAATTCACAAAGTGGGTGAAAAGTTTTCTTTGTTTGTCAGGTTGATGAGAATTGGACGACCAAGATTGTTTTAATAATTAAGGTTCGATAGTTTTCTAAAAACTAAGACTACAATTACAACAGAGGAAGTGTGTCTTCTTCAGTCGAGGTTAGTTCATAGTAGCAACTACTGAGAGAGAAGTTTGAGCCGGAGAAGATCATAGAAATTTATAGTGCTCAGAATTCTTTCATTGTATTGATTGTGAATAACCTAGAACTCATTGAAGCTAATCTACGGATTAGAAATTGTAGCACCCCTCGAGGTTTATATTTATAAAAAGATACATTCCCCGACTTTTGGTTTGGTTTGGTGTGTTTGATTTCGTTATAGAACTGAATGAATTATCCGCGAACGAAATTGAATTATTTGTGAGTATCGTATTCAACCCCCCCTTCTACGATACTTCGGGACCTAACAGATCGTCATGTATAACAATAAAACAAACAGAGGAGTTTTACAAACATGGCCTAATTTTTATACAAAAATTGATAAAATAATCACTAAAAAGAAGTCACTTAATATGCGGAGAGAATTACAATTAAGAAAACAAACATGTACCTTTTCGTTGAGAGGATGTACAACTTGTTTCATTATTCTAACGGGCTTTTATACAAATACACATAATCCTAAATTTAATAAAGGAAATAATACAATTTGCACTAATAATTTTACGATCTCTTCAAGTAGTATCTAAACTAAAATATTATATTACATGCAATTTACTTAAATTAAAAATTAAATATTCACTAAAATGTTCTCACACTTCTTTCCAGTAATAACGAATCTTATCTCTTATATAAAATAACTTGTACAAAAAGAATTCTAAAATATTATAAAAAAATTTCAAAATAAAAAAATTACTTTAACATCTAATATTTAATAAAATATAATTACCGGATTTTACATTCATATGTAACACCCGTCCCACATCGAGTAGATTGTGACACTACATTTGGGCAAGTAGGCTTGGGCTTATTCGAACTGGGAATCGGGATTTGACCCGATTTTTGAAAAAAGGCTCGGGATTTGACCCGAGCTGTCATATATGGTATCAGAGCCGACTCTCAAAAGCTTGATGCGTCAAGTTGCTGGAGGTAGGGACACGAAAGCTGGTGGTATTATCCCACAATGAACACAGGTCAGAAGGTGGGGACACGAAGCTAGTCAGTATTATCCCATAATGGCTAGAGAGGAACGATACAAACCTATGAGATATCCTTTCAAGCCTGACGACTGACGAGGATGACAAGAGTTTAAGTGGGGGAGTTTGTAACAACCGTCCCACATTGAGTAGATTGGGACACTTTGTTCAGTATATAAGGAAGAGTAACACTACTAAGTGCACCAACAAATCACGATCTTTTGGGAACGTGTGGTGGGCTAGTCGTTACCCATGTTGATTACATTTGGACCAATAGGCTTCGGCTTATTCAGACTCAGAATCGAGACTTGACCCGATTTTCAAAAAAAGACTCGAAATTTGACCCGGACTATCATAATGAGTCACGTGGAGTACGATTCATCTAGTAATAAACAATACGTTAAGTTTTCTGTTAATAATTTTACTAAATTTTTAATGGAGTGATATAGTAATTTAAGTATCATAAATAAGTCATCGTTGAAATCTATTAGCTAGGTAATATATTTTAACGATAAAAGTGATCATCTACTTCTATATATTAAATGTGGTCTCGAGGCCAATTGAGCCAATAAAATGGCTGTAAAATTATAGTTTTACCTTTTTTGTTAAAAAATCATAAAAATGCCATCCTTTACAATTTATGCAATAAAATAAATAAGTTTGAGTTACTTTAAGGAATCGAACCTGTAACCTCCTCTTTGGAAGTTTATGTCATAACCGCTTGTGATGCACTGATTATTGAGTTTGCATTAAAAATCTTAGTAGATTACCCACGTTTTCATTTATTATCCTTTTTTTTAACTTTTGAGTAAATAAATTGTTGATTTATGTTATTTATATAACACCATTTTTTTGGTTTTATGTATAATTACATATTCAATCAACTTTCTTAAAATTTAAATTATATTAAAAAAAATCATTAAACATGGATCAATTATATTGTTAGTTGTTACAATGTAATCAATATATCTTATTATGTGTAATCATATATGGTGACGACTTTCTAAATATTCAAACAACATGTGAACTACTAATCTGTAATTTAACAAAATCAAGTCACTCGATTCGATTTTAGTCGATTCAGATTAGCACATTTTGACATTTCGCAACTTATCTATATATCTACTTCTTATGTTAAAAGTCGACCAAAGGCAAAAATATGCCAAAAATGGTAGTGAATTTACAATTTTATCCTTGTATTTATAAAAATTACAGAAATAATCTCTTCCGTGTTTAAATTAAAAGAGATTGAATTTGTGTAGCCATTGAAAATCAAACTATTATCTCCTTATATAAATTTCTTTTCATTATCAACGGTGCTACATTAAGTTTTGAGTTTACTCTAAAAACATCCGGCCATCCATCCATCCATCAATCCATCCATCCATCCATCCATCAATCCATCCATCCATCCATCAATCCATCCATCCATTCTATATATAATAGAAGAACATGAGGATAATTTAGGGGCATTTTGAGCCAATAAACTCCCTATGAAATTATAATTTTACCCTTATATAATAGGAGAACATGGGGATAATTTAGGGACATTTTGAGCCAATAAACCCCCTGTGAAATTACAATTTTACCCTTATATATTTTGAAATTACATGGCATGCCACTCATCTCTTAACTAAAGAAAAAAAATGAGTAAATAATGTTTTTATTCAAAATCGAACCCTTGACCTTCCTAAGGAAATCATTCTCATAACCATTGAGCTACATGACTTCTTTTGGTTTTAAGTGAAAAATCACATTACATAAACCTCACATCATTCTTAATCATATAGTTATTATTATTTAAACTTTTAAGTAAAAATCAAGGTGAGTTATAATATTTATTAAATTTTACTTCTTTTTTTTAGTATGTTTGCAAAGGATATTTGTAATATTTATTTTTTAATTATTAAAATATCATACAAAACTATATACTACCAATCTTATAAAAAATTTATATTAAGTTTCAAAAACAATATTAAGCGTTGTTATGGAATAAAAACTGAGCTTGCGAATTTAATGCTAGGGTTAGAGAGCTTCAAGCTTTAATGGCTGCACTTGTGTTTCGAGACTAAATCGGTCCTCACAAGATGCCTATGTATCTCAATTCGTTATTGAGAATCAAGCAAAAGACGCAGTTCTGATTGTAGGATCAGGGTCCTTATATAGGCGTCTGGAGCCTTGTATTTATGGTAGGTTTAGGAGTCTTAGCGAATAAGTCTCCTTTTTGATATTGGATAAACATTGTATTGCTTGTTGAATAAGTCTTTTCCTTGTTGAATCTCCTCATCAATAATGATAGAGTATTCATTCAGAGGATCTGCCTCGGACTCCTTACAGAAGGGTGTTTCAATACCCTTAAGCACATATGGAACACCCCTTCCTTCAGTTCTGACTCTACAAGGGGAATTAATTCCAAGCAATCCAATGGCCTCATTATAATCATAACCTATACTGACATGATTACCAATATCTTGTTTGTTGAAAATCTCTTTAGCAGTCTTGCAGGAATTATAGTAAGCATTGGCTTTAGTATTAAGCTCACGAATCTGATCTTTGAGAATGGTTTCCAGTTGTTGATACAATTTAACCCTATTCTCAAGAACTGCTACATTTTTAGTAAGTTCATCTTGATTAATATGCACTAGTTTTAATTCTTTTACCTCCTGTTCAAGAGCTGCGTTCAAAAGAATTATTCTATCATTTTCAGTGCGTGCACACGAAAGAGTACCACCAAGATGACGAATCATTTCAGTGTCAGTGAACTTTACCTCTGACATGTATGCGGATGAAGTGCTTGCCTCTTTAGCCACTAAAGCAAGGTTCCCAATCTCACCTGCTTCTTCATCACTGTCAGTGTCATCCCAACTCTTACCTTCAGCAACATAGGCTTTCCCAATCTTGTTCTTCTTGCTAGAATCAAATGTGTTTCTTGTCACTTGCTTTGGCTTTCTGCATTCAGTAGCAAAGTGACCCAACTCATTGCAATTGTAGCATCTGATTGTGCTCCTATCCACAGTTCCAGTTTTGTAGCCACCCCTTGTGCTACTTGAAGAGGAAGATCCACCTCTCTGAAATCTGGGCCTGAACTTAAGATTGGGATTCCTCTTGAATCTGAACTTCCCAAACTTCCTGACTATCAAAGCCAAATCACCATCTTCCAGCTGATCAAGTTCCTCTAAAGAATAGAAGTCACCACCAGATTGATCAATGGATGTTAATCCATATTCAGCATCAATAACATTCATGTTAGAACTGGAAGGTTGAACAGCCTTCACTTCCAGTTTCTGTGGGACTTCAGCAGCCAATGCAGTAGAAGTACTCACTATCCTCCCAGTTCCATATAACTCATCCTGTTGAATCTGCTCCAGCTCATAGGTCTTCAGAACACCATACAGTCTTTCCAAAGAAACCTCTGTAAGATCTCTTGCTTCTCTAATGGCAGATATTCTGTGCTCCAAATGACGTGGAAGTGTAAGTAGGAACTTCTTGTTAATTTCCTTGATAGTGTAGCGCTTCCCATTAAGATTCAGATCATTGATTAATTTGTTGTATCTCTCAAAAACCTCAGAGATACCTTCACCAGGGTTTGATCTGAAATGCTCATATTGAGAGGTGAGAATTTCCAGCTTATTCTCTCTAACTTCCTCTGTCCCCTCATTGATTATCTCTATAGTTTCCCAAATGTGTTTGGCAGTATCACAGTTTAGGACATGATTATGCATGATAGGATCAAGACAATCAACAAGGATCAGCTGTAGACAGGCATCCAAGGTAACATCCTCTTTTTCACCAGGAGTGAAATCCTTGGGATCCTTAGGGTACATCCTAGCAGACCTAGTAACAATATCATTCTCAATTAATTCTCCCTCAATAATCATAGGGACTTTGGGACCATTCTTCAGCACATCAATGTATTTAGGATTTGCAACCTTAAGAAATAGGAGCATTTTCTTCTTCCACATAGAATAATGCTCCTTGCTGAACATTGGGATTTTGACTGCACCCACTTTCTGTGTAGTAGACATCTTTTGAGATTTTTAGGAATAATAAAAAATTCAGAGTTTAAGAAAAATCTCAAAACAATTGGATCTTTGATTTGTATATCAATCAAAAGGCTCTGATGCCAATTGTTAGGTCCTGATAAGTTTGTAAAAGAGGGGTTGAATACAAACTATACCGTTTTATCGAAATTTGTCCTTTGAATAATTTAACAATTAAGAACAAATTAATGCGGAATATAAATGAAACAAAATTCAAGTTAAATATAAACTATATTAAACTTGAAGGGTGTTGCAAATACAGTACGGATTACAAAGTATTTATCTCAAACTAATTAATACAAATTTAGAATAAATTCGACATGAACTTTTCTAATATTTTTAATAAAAAGATCGAATGCTAAAAGCAATGTTCGAGATAAATTCTAGGGATAAAAATCCGCTAGATAATCAAAGCAATACAAGTAATCAACTTCTAGTGGTTTGGATTTAACAATACAAACTAGAATTAATTGCTTGAGAAGAAATGAGATCAAATGCTTTTCTTGTTCTTGAGAGAAAAGGTCTGCTGTGAATTTGATGATAAAGTCTTCTATTCTGAACAGCCGTGTTGATTTATCACATTTCATAAGCCTTGTATGACCTGTTAATTAAATCAAAATGATTTAATAAAACAAACAATACACTTGTATGACCTGATGACTTCTTCTCGGTAGAACCAAGCTTCAGCAATAGAACCTGTCAAATGTGTCCGGTATGACCTCAAGTATTTCTGTCAACTTTTCGTTAGAACCTGCTAGTACTCGGTAGAACCTGCTAATACTCGGTAGAACCTGCTAGTACTCGGTATGACCTGCTAGTACTCAGTAGAACCTGCTAGTACTCGGTAGAACCTGCTAGTACTCGGTAGAACCTACTAGTACTCATTAGAACCTGCTAGTACTCGATTAAATTCGGTATGACCTGCCTTAAATAAAGCTGTGGTCATACCGAGAATAATATAGGTCATACTAGTACTTAAGTTAATTTCTTTTAATTAAATTTAGTTAACTTAAATTCTAAATTAAATTAATTCTTTTCTGGAATTAATTTAATAAATCATTTAACCAACTAAATTAATTAATTTAATAAATAAATTTAATTCTGAAAGAATCAATTTATTAATTAAATTAATTAATACTTTAATTAAATCAAAGAAGATAACTTAAAATCCTTGCATTCCTCTATCTTCTGAAAACCACTGAATATAGATGATTTAATTCCACTGATTGATGTCGTCATTCGATGCACTGTCTGGTTCATGAATAACTGACTTCAATGATAATTCTTCATCTTTAAAACATTTAAAGCCGTGGCTTCTTTTCTTTAGCTCTGAATAAACTCTGTATCCTGTACTTCTTCTGTCACCAACTGGAAATCTCTGTCACTGTAGTAAATCCACTTCCTTGAATACTTCACTGAGGCTTGAACAATAAATTGAACTTCTTTCAATGTAGAATAACTTCAAGTCTGTAGATGACTTTAATTCTCCATTCTCTTGACAGATAAAACTCTCTGAGATTCCTGTGACCTTTAATCTAATATTTACTTATTACATTCTTGTTTAAGTTGAGTAGAATCCTCGAATTACAAATAGGCTATTGCATATGCCTTTCAAGTTCTAACACCTTAGACCTCATTTGAGGTTTCAACAACGCCAAACGTGGCTTATAGATACAAGAACTAACTTGAGTTCTAACACCTTGACCTCATTTGAGGTTTCAATAACGCCAAACGTGGCTTATAGATACAAGAACTAACTTGAGTTTTAACACCTTAGACCTCATTTGAGAGGTCTTCATGAACGAAGATAGACATAACGTTTCACTCGTTTCTTTAATTTGAGCTTCCAGTATATCGAATCGAAGCTCGTTCTGAACTCTACTTCCTCGAATTTTCAGGGGTTTCAACCCGTATATTAACCTTCTTCCAATAGGCCTCTTTAGGCTTTTAGTTGAGCTTGTAACATAACTCTTTGATCCTTCGGGATCTTCTATCCATGCATGTTATTTATGCATATTATGTTTCTTCGTTCTTGCATTCACTTATATTTATTTAGCTTATCTTTTGTAAGGCAATTCCTAGTACTTGGCCTCTTGAATGGGCTGGCACTTTGATCAAGTGTTATTGGTACAACTTGTTCTTTAGTAGAACAATAAGGAAATACTCAAACAAAGATAAGTAATAAAATAGTGAATGAGAACTTGAAATATTTCCTTTTAAAAAGAAGGTTCGACCCTTACATAGTGCTTTACTTCCTACTAAGAGCTTAAAAGCTCAGAATGGTTTCATCGACCTTATTGATACTTGTACTATTAGTGGATCCCTTAAGGAAACACTTAAACATAATAAACTTTTAAATTTGAGGCATGCCAAGTTCTTGGCACCTCAGTCCCTTCAAAGGTTCAGGCAACAATGCTCCAATGTAAGTGACTTTGTCTGGTTCTCCCGGGATTAGGGGAATAGGAATTAGATCCTCGGCTGGCTTTACCCTTATTTCTTCATCGTCTTTTGAATTCATAACCTTGATTGGGAGAACCTGCCCCCCCCCCCCCGACTCCATCAGGCCTTAACGCGGCTACATAGCAATTCCTAGCCATCTTTTGATCTCCTTGTTCTTCACCAACCCCGTTCCTTGTTGGGAACTTGATTTTCAAATGGTAAGTTGAGGCAACAGCCTTGAATGCATGAAGGCCTGTCCTACCAAGGATTGCATTATAAGTCGAGGTTGCCTTTATCACCACGAAGTTCAGCATTTGAGTTGCTGTTTGTGAACCTTGCCCTATTGTCATAGGGAGATGAATAGTTCCTTCTACTTTGGATTCAACCCCATTGAACCCATATATGGGCATGTTTGAAGGAGTCAGTTGTGAATCGGTATATCCCATCTTGATGAAGGCGTCATGGAACAGGATGTCCACGGAAGCTCCATTATCTACTAGAACCCTCTTAGTTTTAGAGTTGCCTATTACAGGTATAATGACCAACGGGTCGTCATGGGGGAACTTCACCCCTTCAAGATCAGAATCATCAAAGCTAGTAGTTACTTCTATCCTGGCACGTTTCGGTGCTTCTCCCACAACAGTCATTACCTCTCGGGCATAAGCTTTCCTTGAGTTTCGGGAGGATCCAGCAGCAGTCGGTCCTCCAAATATCATGTTGATGACAGGCCCTCGGGGCTTAGGATTACGATCTTGGTCGTTGTCCCTCCTATCATAGTCTTTTATTTCATAGTTTCCTTGTTGATTTCCTCGATTCCCATCCTT
This sequence comes from Heracleum sosnowskyi, assembly GCA_030848705.1. Classification (NCBI taxonomy): domain Eukaryota; kingdom Viridiplantae; phylum Streptophyta; class Magnoliopsida; order Apiales; family Apiaceae; genus Heracleum; species Heracleum sosnowskyi. Next base: position 47,225,794 of record CM061243.1, on the reverse strand, counting down.
AGTGAACTTATCGAGTTTTCCTCTTCGAATTAAAAACTCGATTTCATCTTTCAATTGTCTACAACCGTCGGTGTCATGACCAACTTCTTTATGGAAACGACTGAATTGATTCTTGTTTCGTTTCTCCAAGTCGGATCTTAGTGGCTTTGGCCATCGAAGATCTTCTTCCTTCTCAATATCCATCAGAATTTGACTTCTTGAGGTGTTCAACCTTGCATATTCATTTAACCTGGGTCCAAAGTTGTTCTTTTTAGGTGGAGAGTCAGAATCCTTCGTTGTCCTGGGATATTTGTCCCCAACGTCATACTCTTGAGTCTCCTTTCTCTTTTTTCCGTTTTCACTTCCCTCAATAGTGGGTTCATATTTCTTCATACTTTCCTCGGCCTTGATATACTTTCCGGCTCTATCTTGGAGCTTCAACATGTTTTCAGGTGGATGCTTTGCCAAGGATCTCTTGAAGTGATCATCAGTAGTTCCTTGTTGCAGGGCTATCATAGCTACTTTGTCCTCCAAATCCGGGACTTTCAGAGCCTCCCGAGTGAATCGATTTATGTATTCCCTCAAGGATTCATTCTTACCTTGTTGAATGCTCATAAGAGATGCAGAACTCTTCTCATGCACCCTTCCACTAACAAATTGGTTGATGAATGCTTTGCTTAGTTCCTTGAATGACCCAATAGAGTTGGGAGGAAGACGGCTATACCAACGTTGGGCCATGCCTGCCAAGGTTTGCGGAAACGCCCTACACTTGACCGCATCGTTGGTTGGCTGTAACAGCAATGCATTGGAGAAGGTTCTTACATGATTTGCGGGATCCCCCGTTCCATCATAAGCTTTGATCGTTGGCATCTTGAATTTCCTAGATATGGTGGCTTTCATGATGTCTTGAGTAAACGGTGGTGTAGGATCATCAGGATCTCCTAGGGGCAACAAAACACTAGGATCACCCCTTGGGGCTTCAGCCCTCTTGGTTCTTCTTGGTGTCGGGTCCAGGTTGATTATCGGGACTCTTCCAGTTGCCCGACCTTGAGATTTGGCGGCCTCTTCTTCTGCAAGGAGTTTCTTGAGTCTTGCAGTCTCTGCCACATGGGCTGCAATTTTCTCCTTAGTAGTTTGGGGTTGATCCCGATTTGTCTGAGAAGAACGTCTCCTTCTTGGGGCGACATCCTCCCCAGTTGTATAACCCTCATCCTCGGTGTATGGGCCCGAGTAATCTTGAACGAAAGGGGTCTGGTGAGTTTGTTGATTTTGGGGTCCCAGACCTTGAATATAAGGGGGCACATATGCCTCATGGTAGATTGGATTAGTTCCACTACCGCCCACCATGGGTCGAGGGGGCATGCCATAGCTTGGCATCCCCAAAGTCTGATTCGCGTATTGAGAGAGATCAGTAGTATGGAGTTGAAGGCTTCTCGGTGCATTCATGATGAGTGGAGAAGTCGAGATTGGTTGCTGGTGAACGGTTCCTTGTGGATTAGATCCATGAATGACCATATGCAGGGGATTCGTCCCTTCAACCGAAATCGGGATTTCCGGTCCTTGAGTGTTGGTGGGGATATTCGCCCCTTGAGTGCCAGTATTCGGCGGTGGTTGATTTTCGTGAGTATCAACCTCAGAGGTGATAGGGCGATCCTCAGGAGTTTGAGTATCCCGAGCTGTTCTTCGTGTGTTTGCCATGGTTGATGTTGTCTTCCCACAGACGGCGCCAAATGTTATGGAATAAAAACTGAGCTTGCGAATTTAATGCTAGGGTTAGAGAGCTTCGAGCTTTAATGGTTGCACTTGTGTTTCGAGACTAAATCGGTCCTCACAAGATGCCTACGTATCTCAATTCATTATTGAGAATCAAGCCAAAGACGTAGTTCTGATTGTAGGATCAGGGTCCTTATATAGGCGTCTGGAGCCTTGTATTTATGGTAGGTTTAGGAGTCTTAGCGAATAAGTCTCCTTTTTGATATTGGATAAACATTGTATTGCATGCTGAATAAGTCTTTTCCTTGTTGATAAAGGCTATGACTCATTAATTGGGATTCTGGATCCTTCTTTGACCAATTTTCCATAATTTGGACTCTTTTCGTGAGCTGTAAATTTTCCCTATTTATTAATTACGAAATTAATAAATAATCAGGGTTTCGGGCCTTGTTTATTGGGCCGTATTCTTGGACCAATCTAGGTCTAATTAATACATCATTAATTACATATCTAGGGTTATTTTTAGCCCATATCAAGCGTGGTGTATTTTTATCTTTCCTTTAGTTTTAAATAAATATTTCGATTGTGTAACTTTAACTATAATATATTCCATTTTCTTATATAAGGGTCTAACTTTTCTTGTACTATACAATATATTAAAATTATTAAATCATATTTATTAATTTCTATAAAATCTCTTTAAAATTTTATAATAAAATTAGTTTGATAAAGCATGATATATAATTTATATTTTGAATTTAATTTTAATATTTTAAATAATAATTCAAATTAATATTTATATAAAATAAGAGATAAAATAAATATTATTGTAATTTAATTGTATTCTACATGTGAAAACTTTGAATTAGAAAAATTGATTGAAAGTTTAAACTATAAGAATATATAAAAATCATATTTATTTATAATAATTTATTTAATATACATGAAAAAATATAATATTTTTGTTAAATATAAAAATTGGGGACCAGGAAGCGTGGCGTGGAAACACTAATCCCTAACCCCACCCTGATCCCTGAAATTTTTACATATTTCTTCCCGATCGTCAGAAAAGTTCTCAATTCCCCGCTCGAAACGGGGCAGAGAATGGATCGGGGTTGGGCGGGAAGAGGTGAATGCCTATCTCTACAATAAGCATTATTATATAACACATATTGATAAAATGTATACATGATATTTATGATTATTCTTCTTATATATACAAGCATAGAGCCGGTGCAGTGCACATATGACTTTTAAATTTGTTATCTTATATGTATTTTAATAATTTATTTTATATTTATACTTTTTTTAATGAAGATAAACTTAAATTTGAATAGTTTTATGTGATTGTTGAACTCGATGTTAAATTGACGTAAGTCTTTGTGTTTGAGCGTGATTAAATTGTGTTTCAAAAATTTTGTGTTTAACCATATTTAAAAAATATATTTTAATTAAAATTGTTGTTTTTAATAAATCAAGGTCAAGTTGCAAAAGTAAAGGGATTAAAGTGTAAATATCAAAATATGAGTATCATTATAACCGACCGACTACATTATATTTTGATCAAAATCGTTGTTTTTAATAAATTAAGGTCAAGTTGTAAAAGCAAAAGAACTAAAGTGCAAATACCAAAATATGAGTACCACACCGAACGACTACAAAACTTTCAATGTTTCGGTCTTAATAATACAATATAAATAGATAGATATAATAAAATTAACTAGATTTATAGTTAGATTAGATGCATTGTGTATATGAGACATTTTTAATTATTATCACATGAATTTTAATGTCGTTTTATGGAAGAAAATAATTAGTTATTTGGAATTGGATTAATATATAAATATATATATACCATATGAAAATTATTTGTTTTGAATTAAAAGAATTTAAAAGACGAGATAATAAAAATAAATATATAGTACAAAAAAAAATTAAACGAATTATATGGTCATGTTGAAAAGGTTAGACAATATAAACACGTAAATTTGGGTTGAAAAAATACCTGGTGATACTAATTTGTGTTAAAAATAAATATAGAAAAATATATAGTCTAGTTAACAAAATTTAGAAAACAAGATATTATATAGCATACAAAAATATTATGATCAGATCGATCACATTATACACCCCGAGTTATTTAAAATCATAGGCTCCAATCAATCAAATTATCTATATAAATTAAAGTAAGTATATTATAACGAGACGAACAAAAAATGTACAAATATAACTAAATAAAATCTTTAAACCGCAAAGAATAAAATTTATTTTAATCACTTGAAAATGACCCGGGCCTTGCACGGGTTCATGCAACAAAACATGAGAATTGAAGTTATAATAGCAAATATATTTCATGAATGTTAATATTATTATCGGTTAGACAAACCCAGGTCATTTAAACATAATTATGTTTTAAAATTTTAGTAGTAAAATAAAAACATTTATTGTATGTGAAAATTATATTTATATATATATAAAGAATTAATATTGACAATAGATTGAAATATTATTAAATTAAAATATATTGTAACACCTCAGTCTCACATCGAGAAATGTGGGGGCTTTAGTCCAGTTTATAAGATAAAGTACAACTACTAAGTGCACCACAAATCATGATCTTTTGGAGATCTATGGTGGGTTTGTGGATTACCCACATTATTGCATCTGGGCCAATTGGCCGGCTTATTCGGTTGATTCGTGAAGTTGTTGGAGGTGGGGACACGAAGGCTTGTGGTATTATTCCACAATGGACTGAGGTCCAGAGGCGGGGACATGAACTAGCCAGTATTATCTCACAATCGCTAGAGATGTACGATCTTGGACCTATGAGCTATCCGTTCAGACCTAACGATGACGTCAAGAGTTTAAGTGGGGGAGTTTGTACCACTCGAGTCTCAAAATCGAGAAGAGTTGGGACTTTAGTTCAATATATAACACAATTACAAAGTATTACTACAAATTGCACCAACAAATCATGATCGTTTGGGAACCTGAGGTGAGTTTGTGGATTACCCAAGTTGTTGCGTTTGGGCTAATTTACTTGGCACTGAATTTTTCGATGTTTTGAAAGTCTGAAAGATAGAGGAAGCGAAACAAAGGAAAAGAATGCTTAAAATCAACAAATTGCAAGAAAAGATATGAACGAGTTCGAAAGAAAGTTTTAAGAACTGAAAGTGCAATACCTAAGTAGAGTATTAGAAGATTAACGAATGCTTTTGATCAAAATCAGTAATAAAACCTACTCTCCAAAATGTAACATCTTGAAGAATCGGAAGAAAATTTAGGATTGCAATGTTCTAAAACTCATCTAGAACACTCAGTATCTATTCTATCCCGCAAAAAAATTGTAAACTAACATGATAGCTATTATTAATACTCGTATTAGTTTCTAAATTAAAAACTTGAACATACTTAAACAAGCACCCAATAGCCACATATACCATCAATAAGAAAATCTCTATATCAATCATATACTTGAAACGATAATGATCATGCATAGAATAATTTATAAACACAATTTAAGCTAGCGGTCTGTGCCTCGCACGGGCTTTTATGCTAGTTATTAGATAAAGCGTATTCTCTCTTCCTATTTTCTTTTAATAATTTAACTTTTGAGTGACCAACATGTTATTTTATATTATTTATATAACATGTTTATACAATTTTTTTTTAATTTTAACTTTTCAGTAAATGAAATGTTAGTTTATATTATTTATAAAGCTCCATATTTTTTAGTTTTCGTGTTTTTATGTATACAGTAATGTATTAAATTATCTTTTAAAAAAAACGCCCCACTTATATTTTTTCGATTAAATATCAATTAGGTTGTTAATTGTTTTATGATTTATATTTTTATATAATAATATGTTACTTATTATATTTTATATGGATATTAAGGTGATAATACATAAATATAATATTAAAATCTATAAGTAACATATTGTCGGATACTTCTATTATTTAAAAATAGATAAAATTTTGAGAAATAAAAATAATAATTTGATCTTTATCTTATAGAAATTTATTCAAATTTTATTAAATTAGAAAAAATTAAAAGAATTTCCATATAAATAAAAGATAAATTCAAAATATTATAATTTTTTATATTTTTAATTATAAAACTATTTAAATATCATCGCATTATAAATTATTTGAGTGTACAAGCAGGCCACGGTCATTTACGCTAATTAAATCCTTATATATAATAAGCGTAGCGGAGATCTTATCCAAAACTCTGGTTGGTCCTCAGTACTGTCAAAACAATCTCAACCGTTGAATCTAATATTTTTAAAAATAAATGATCAAGATTATATCATATAAAAATAGAAATTATTATATAAAAAAATATAAATCAAAAGTGGAAGTATTAGTATTAGGATTGGATTGGAAATAATTATAACTTAATAAAAAGATCAGTTCCATTAATACTAATATTCAATTCATATTACATATCAAAATAATAAGGATAGTCAGATTTTTAAATAGATAGATTAAAATCGTTGGATTGAATATGAAAAAGTGTATTTGGTTGTTAGTTGAATTATATTAAAAATACTACAAAATATATCTTGACATTTTAAACCAAATACATGAAAATTTTCTAAATCGAATAGAACTCCACTTTCTTCTATCTTTAGTTTTTGGTATAGTTTTAATTGTAAAAAATTGTTAAACCATCACTAAATTAAATATTCTTTTGTTTGATCTTAAAATAGATGGATGAAAACCGCTGGATATAAGATTAAAAAGTGTATTTGGTTGTTAGTAGAACTATATTCAAATACTAAAAAGAGTAGTTTCATTATTTAAAACAGATATACGTAAATATATTAAGTTGAATAAGAATTATTATTATAAAAATTTATCACTTTTTTTTCTCTTCAGTTTCAGTTTCAGGGTATTTTTAATTGAAAAAAATGTATTAAACCATCACTAAATTGAGTTTCGTGTGTGTCGTGAAACGTTCAAATCTGATTTTTAGAACTCAATAGTTATTTGAGCGTCTAAAATCTATTAAATAAATTCCAAAAATTAATAACATAAAAATATTAAAAAATACAAGTAGTATATTTATACAAGTAGTTTTAGATCTTATCTAAAACTTTGGTACAGGTACCGTCAAACCATTAAGTACAGTTGATTTTGAAATAAATAAATAAAAACCGTTAGATCTAATATTAAAAATTGTATTAGATTGTTATTATAATTATATTCAAATACTAAAAAGTGAATTTTAATAATATAAATCAAATATGAGTAAATTTTCTAAGTTTAATAGAATTGTCAACGTAAAAATTCATAACTTTCTCTTATATTTCGTTCTTGAAAGAAGTAATTTCAGTTGAATAATAATAAATAAATCATCATTAAATTAAAGATAATATATTTAACTGATATTATTATAAATTTTTTAATAAAAGTAAAATAAAAATAACCATGCATTAGACGGACTATAAAGTATAAACTAGTTTCGATATAAAACCCAAAAACAAGTTTCACCTTATCCTGGACACATTACTTACAATCACAATACATATCGAAGTCATCGACATCATTATTCTCAACTTCATCTCGACGCTCAAGTCTCAACTCCGCCGCTGCAATCGAAAAGGTACTTTCCTTTCCGGTGAAGTTTCTACCTAATCTCCGATTAACTTCTTTGTAATCATTTGATAATTCAATTTTCTGTCGAGCTTTGAAACCCTAATTACGAAAATAGGGGTATTAATATTCAATTTAAGAGATTATTTAACTACTATTACTTCTTGATTGCAATATTTATTTGAGTTTCACTTGATATGATCATAAAGTTTCCATCTTTAATTTCTATACAAGCATGTTAATTTGATTTACTAGTTTTCAATTTATTGTTCTTTAGTTGGTAATATATGATATGTGTGTACATTATAGCTTCTGCTGGTTGTTTGTGAGAAGTTGTTATCTGTGCCGTATGCGTTAATATGGCTTAATATGGCTTTCGTGTCACAGTTTCGTAAAAATTGGTGCTGTATTGATTAATTCTATTAGGTGTATTTATTTTTATTTCTGTACAAGGACTATATAAGATGGTGTATATATTTGTAGAGTTGGATGTTTTTTTTTTCTTCCATGCATCTTTTGTTGGTGCTGGTAAATATTGAAGAATGTGTTCTTCAAGTGAAGTTAGTTGGTAAGCAAAGTTGTATCGGACGTTGTCGAGTAATAGGTGAAGTAGTTCTTTACATGTAGGAGAACTTAGGATGTGAACACTTGTAATGGTTGGAAGGTTGTAATCTAATATTCTAAACAAGGAAATAAAAGGCAGTGGCAATTGGTTTTATATCATTTTTTACATATTAAGAAATTTATTGTCCTTCTCATTCGAGCATTTTATCTCAATTGTTTTATATCACTTTTTACATATTGTTTAATACCTTTCTCTTCTTGGCAAGTGTTGAAGTGCTAATTTTCTGGCGTAGAGCATCTTATTTTCCTTTCTGCACATCTTTTACGAGTAGTAAAATAACTTTCCTTGCTTGTTTTTCTGTGAGTGATATATCTTTCTTCTAACCGCAGTGTGTCACCTCATATTTATCAGCTTAGTATAGTGTTATAACTGATGGCAACACCAGAAGGAAGAGGTTTTTATCCTCCGCTTTCCAAATTTGAAGATGAAAATAACAAATTTCACTTGAATGATGATCCTGTCTGGGATGTGCCAGAAGCCCAAAATGTGTATTCTACAGGGTCCAGACCATTTAGACAAGATTCTAGTTACCCCCTTACTAATGAACCTGAAGACTTTCTTGATGAGGAATATGATTCTGGTGAAGATTATTCTAATTATATGCAACAAAGAACACCTGAGGTGAATTTGAAAAATGTGTTGAGTGGGATTGTTGCAATCGTGACTGGCTCTAATAAGGATCCCAGTGCCAGTGTAGAACAGCAACAACCCACTACAAATGTTTCATTTCTTGGATCTAAGAAGAATGGAGAGACCTTTTTGCACTCTTCAGTATACATTCCTAGTGCTCCACCACTTCTCGAGTCTAGTGGCACCAACTATATTGCATACAAAGAAGTCCTGGAAGCTGATCCGCCAGAGTGGCTGCCTGACAGTTCTTCTTCAGTTTGCATGCAGTGTAGTTCTCCATTCACTGCCTTTACTAGAGGTAGGCATCATTGCCGCTTCTGTGGAGGAATATTTTGTAGGATTTGCTCAAAAGGAAGGTGCTTGCTACCTGTTAAGTTTAGAGAGAAGAATCCACAGAGGGTGTGTGATAGCTGCTATGATCGCCTAGACCCATTACAAGGTGTTCTGATCAACACCATCAGCAATGCTGCACAGACTGCTAAGCATGATGTTGTGGATTGGACTTGCACAAGAGGATGGTTAAACCTTCCAGTTGGTTTGTCCATGGAGCATGAAATATACAAGTCTACAAGCACATTGACGAGTTACAGCCAGGTACTTGCCTAATCTAATTAAAGTGGCGCCAAGTAATTGAAATTAGAGAAGTTACATGACATGAATGAATATATCCTTACTAGACAGAGGCTATAACTGAACTTGCAAAGTATAACGTTGTGTTTTAATAGTTAGTCTGTCTCTCCCTCGAAACGCACAATCTCACCTTCTTGGAACTCCATGGACCAAGATCTGCTTTTATTATATGGGCAATACCGATGTACTTCCACTTTAGTAGCACAGTGGCACGTGCATGCACTTGCTCGTTTCCCGTGTTCAGCACAATTAGCAATGTTGTTGCTTGCAACTTGCGAGAAGTGCACATACGCCATAATTTGATTAAAAGTTTTGAACTTTTGTTCTTGTTCAGCCTTTTGACTTTTGGTTTGCTGTAATAATCGCACTCCTCAGGTAGTAGATATATTGTGAAATACATATATTTTTGTCTCGACACTTTGAAGTTTGAACAAGTAGTTGGATATATGTTTGGCGTGTCTAAAATTTGTATTTCATAGAGGATTCAATGATAGCTTAGTAATGGCAAAAGGTGATGGTTTCTAATCGTCACTAACCTCCTATACATCAAAATCTAATGCATTAAAAATACCCAAACAAAAAACCTGTGCTGTATAGTGTTGCAATAATAATGGGATAGAGGAGTCTGTATTTTTATTACGTAGAAGAGCATATCCCTGATATGTGTGTGTGTGTGTGTAGTGATACTTTCTTAATCCATTCTTGCCCTAAAACAGGTTGCGAGGTTGAACCCTGAGAAGTCTATACCCTCTGCAGTTTTGAAAGGGGCCAAAGGTTTGGCAATTTTAACGGTTGCTAAAGCTGGAGTTCTACTTGCTTATAAACTTGGTACTGGCTTGGTGATTGCTCGAAGGCCTGATGGATCATGGTCCGCTCCATCTGCTATACTATCTGTTGGTTTAGGATGGGGTGCTCAGGTAGTACATGCCATCCATCCGACCTTTCTCTTTCATATTGTTCCTACTTGAATTTGTTGAATTTTTGCTATAGTATTACCATGCAGCATGAGGTTGGAAGAATGAGCTCATGGACTTCATAATTGTCTGAATGAACTGTTGGTTTGACAGTGTCTGTTTAAGAACATATTGATTTAATGATTTCATAGTTTTTGTTGTGGATATATGAACCTAATTAGATGAATTGAGTGGATTCATTTTTAAGTTTGAATGATTTGTCTTTTATCTTCGTATCGTGATGTCTTTTCTTTTGCATGTTATGTTAGGTTGGAGGTGAGCTCATGGACTTCATAATTGTTCTTCATGATTCCAAAGCTGTGAAAACATTTTGTAGTCGCGTGCATTTTTCTCTTGGAGCTGGTTGCAGTGTTGCGGCGGGCCCTGTTGGAAGAGTGCTGGAAGCTGATCTTCGAGCTGGTGATAGAGGGTCTGGCATGTGCTATACTTATAGTTGTAGTAAAGGTATGTATCCCAGACAATGTTTGTTTTGGATTGTTAACAACTAGTCACATGATCTGCCTTCTTTACATGAAATCATGAAAATATCTAGAAGCTATTTTAAGATGCACTGAGTAGGCAATAGCTTAGTGGGTTGATAGCCGACACAAGAAATGCAGTGTGGTGCGTCTTCTTTGAAATGTTTTTGAAGTACTATGATTTGGTTTTTGAAGCAGTTTAAATTGGCTAGTCGCAGCTAGGTTCAAAATCTGTGATGTGCCGGGATGTTAAAGTTTTTATTCTATTATGTGGTGCGATCAAGTCAGATCACTTTTTTGTACAAAAATTACTGAAACAAATACATGGTGCAGATTACAGGAAAAAATCATCAAGAAATTTCGCATATTTTTGTTTCTTCATATCCTTTTTTCCTTGTGCTTTTGGGTGGTTACGGATCGCTTTCACTTGATGTCTGAACATTTCAGTGGGATTATACTGCTTGTTACCTGAGTACTTGGATTGAAAAGCTCTTTAAAGTTGTATTCTTTTACGATGTCTTTAACAGGAATTTTTTTTGTTTTTTCCTTTTACATTTTGATCTGTTATCAGTCCAATTTTACAAAAAAATAAAGTAAGTTATAAAGTTGGTAAGCAAACTCACATGAGCCTAAAAGCTGGGCCAGGTTCGCATAAGAATGTACTTTACTAGTTACAGTGTTTGCACAAATACTCTTTAAATCATGTCTTAAAAAACAATTGGTAACTTATGTTAGCTTTAATGGCTTAGGTGCATTTGTTGGAGTGTCACTGGAGGGGAACATAGTTGCCACAAGGCTGGATGCAAATCTCCAGTTCTATGGAGATCCTTATCTTACCACAACTGACATCCTTTTGGGCACAGTGGACAGACCAAAGGCTGCTGAGCCTTTGTATGCTGCGCTTGATGGTCTTTACGCCAAACTTCGATGTTACCCGAAACTCCGCTCCTGATCATGGTTTACATCTGTGGCTCTGCAACAGTATCCTGGGTTTGTTTGCACTGTATATATCCTTTGTTTTTCCTTGCAAATTGGGAATAACTGACATTCCTTGGACCACTACCATGACCGAATGACACCACCAGAACGAAGGTCCTGGCGAAAATACACATATCTATGGCTTATATGGCCAGTTACTTAATGTATGAACCATAGAATTGGGATGTATATAATAGTTATGTAAATAAGACATAAGTTGGAAGATAAAGTACGTACAAGACCCTGTTTTTTTTTAGATCTTCATTTTTCTTTCCAGATTCCGGTATTAAATTATCTATTTATTATTGTCTGTGTTGTAAAACATGCTTAAAGCAAGATACAACAGTTGAAACAACATAAAGATAGACAGTTGAAGCAAGATACCGGGCTGGAAGTTTGGCTATGTCTAAATGTATTTATTTTCAATAAAAATATACCTATATTTAGAGTGTCAATTTTTGCCTGGGTAGCATTGAACAAAATGTAAAACAGAAGCCGAGTTTTTTTTAAAATTTTAATTCATCAAATATTATTTTGTTGAGTTTTAGTTATAATTGCTAAATGTAAACAAACGAGTGGGGTGAGTTGTATATGTACTGTACTAAAATGATAACAGGGCAGCGTGAGTTGACAAAACGTATTTGCAGACAGCACATTTGTCCGAAGAAAGTGAAGAGAATGGCCTAGTCATTCATACAGCTCATTTATTTTATAGCTCTAGACAAGGTTATGCTTATCCCGTGTTACAACTTACAGGTCAACGTGCCAACGCACAAGAAATCAAGATACATTTTGACATTTGGATATCTATATTAAATTATAATAAATAAATATTTAAATACCATTATCTGTAGTTTGGTTTAATTAAAATATAATGAATGTTAGAGTTTTATCAAGAAAAATGAGAATGAATTGTTAGATCTATATTAAAATATATTCTATATTCAAGTTATTCTATTAAGTACTTAAAATTCGAACCCTCTCAACAATGTATTCAAATTAAGAATGTATATTCATATTTTTAAATAATACATGTCATTAAGTAAATAACTATTATTATTACTATTATTATATTAATATTATAATCTTATTAAGAAAAAATATTAACTAAGATGAATAATTAATATCAATTTCATTATTGAAACTAATTAATATCACTATATATCTATACTATATTATTAAAGACGAAACATTAAAAGTTTTGGTCGGTCGGTCGGTCGGTCGGTATTTGGGCCGATTCACGGGCCTATCTATAATCAATTTATTAATAACCAATTACCTTTTTTCACTACATTACCTATTTTATATTTTTTTTTAAACCAAACAACTCATCTTCTAAAAATAAAACGGACAACATATATATAATATGGTAATATTATAACCGATTATCTTTTTCAGCTAAAACACATTATTTTTATATTTTTTACCTAAAACAACTCATCTTATAAATAGGACACATATATGGAAACCAAGTTATTGATAACCAATTACCTTTTTCAGCTAAAACATATTACCTATTTCATATATCTATTTAACTAAAACAAATCATATTCTAAAAATAAGACGGGCAGTATATATATAAAATGGTAATATTATTATATATTTATAACCGACAGCTAAAACACATTATGTGTTTTATATTTTCTAACTAAAACAACTTATCTTCTAAATATAATACATGCAAAATAAATATACAATGATAATATTGTTTTATATAAATATTAATAAATAACAAGTTATTCTTTTCAGCTAAAACAAATTACCTCTTTTATATTTTCTAACTTAAACAACTAATTTTCTAAAAGTAATGCAAGCGTATATATAAAAAAATTAATATAATTTTATATAATTTTTAATAAGTAACTAATTGTATTTTTAAGGATATTACCTGTTTATATTTTTTAACTGAAACAACTAATATTCAAATTAAAAATAACACTGGCAAAAGATAGATATATTGGTAATATTGTTATATTAAACTTATGAAATTCATGTTTATTATAATTTTTTTAACATTCAATTTAAACGAGATAATTAATGAAAATAAAAGTAACAGTATATTCAAATAAACTCGGTATATTGAACAAGCACATATTTTGATATTTGCACTTGAGTCCCTTTTTAGATTTTTAAGAGTAAAAAAATACGAATCATTAGATATGTTATTTTAAAATATTTTATATTTTAATATCTAAAATACTACTATTGATTACGTCAATAATATATTAAATTTAAATATTATATTGTTAGATTTATAAATCCAATATATATATATTAAAATTTTATCAAATTATATATAATAACTAAAATCTAAATAAAATATAAGAAAATATTAAAGAAGACCGTGCATCGCACGGGATATAAGCTAGTATTAAATTAAAAGCAGTGTTGTAAAAAGCGGGAATCGAAGTTAATCGGTGAAGGCACCGTCCAGGGATTAATCGGAATGATTAATCGGGTCATTAATCGGAATAAATTTAATAATATTTTTTATATACAATTATATTCATATATAATTGTTTCTTTATTTCAACTAAACATATGTTATTATTATATATTTATGCAAATATGTTAAAAATATTATATAATTTTAATAAATAAAATTTTGAAGGTTTAACTTTTTAATTAAAGATCAATTTAAGAGAAAAAATTAAGAGAATTTACGATTTTGACATCTAAAATTATAATTACATGTACAAAAATAATGTTTTTTCCTATCATTTAATCAAGTTTCTACATTTTAAATTTCTAATTATTTTTTTAAATTTTAAATATTTTTTAATAATTAGCCCGATTTTTGACCGATTAATCCGATTTTTGACCGATTCAACCGATTTTTGACCGTTTTTCTGAAAAAATGATTAATTGACCGATTTTCGCTTAATCAGTTCGGTGGCTCACCGTCTAGCGATTAATCGGCGATTAATCGCCGACTTTTAGAACACTGATTAAAAGTTAAAATTATTATTGAGAAAGCAATTATACAAAACTATTTATAATTTAAAAATATATATAATATTTTAAAAGAAACTCATGAATTGCACTGGTTATAAACCAGTACTCTTAAGAACTTGTACAAATCGTAGTAATCTATCTATACTAATATATTAAAGACGAAACATTGAAAGTTTTGTAGTCTGGTCATGAAAGTTTTTGTAGTTTGGTCATTCCATTCATAACCGTTAGGTATCTCTGATCAAATCAATGAGAACCGTTAGATAAAATATTAAAATTATTATAGAGAATATCTTTTCTATTTTTTCTAACTAAAACATCCAATTTTCCAAAAATATCGCAAACAATTTCATTTAATAAAATAACATAATAAGGTTATAATTGCTAATAACTAACCCATTACCACTTTTAGCCAAATTGTATATTTTTTTTATATTTTCTAACTAAAATTTCTACTTTTCTATTTTTCCTAAATAAAACCTCTAATTTTCCAAAAATATCACGAATAGTTCTATTTAATAAAATAAAATAATAATATTATAATTATTAATCACAGACAAATCATTAATTTTATATTTTAAAATTCAACGAAAATATGTTACTCTCTATATTTCTTACTAAAGCCCATTTTTTTCCAAAATATCACGGGCAAACCGTTACTTATTTATTTTAAAATCTATTTTAATACTTTTAATTATTTAAAAATGTTTAACACGCCTACTTATTTTTTTTAATAAATACAATTAATAAAATATAAATAATAAATAATAAAATTAACAATTATTAAAAATAATTCGTGCATCGCACGGGTTTTAAACTATGTTATTAAAGACGAAACATTAAAAGTTTGGTGGTTGGACGGACGGACGGTCGGTACTTGTGATTTTACTTAATTACCCTTGTTAGGTCCTGATAAGTTTGTAGAAGGGGGGTTGAATACAAACTATACCGTTTTATCGAAATTTGTTCGTTTAAGATTAAACAATTAAGAACAAATTAATGCGGAATAAAAACTGAAACAATATTCAAGTTAAATAGAAACTCTATTAAACTTGAGAAGTGTTACAACTTTGATCACTGATTACAAAGAACTTAATAAAACAAATCTAGAATAAATTCGACATGAATTTATCTATTTTTGTAATAAAAAGGATAGAATACTAAAAAGTAGTTCGATATAAAATCTAGGGATTATGATCCGCTAGAAAGCTAAAGCAGTACAAGAGAATCAGTTCTTATGAATTAAATGTTATGAACTAATCAAGATTTAATTCTCTGAAGAAATTAATGCTTTGCAGTTCAGGAAGAAGTAAAGACAGAGTGAATTTGATGATAATATCCTGTGTCTCTTTTTCTTCTGTGTTGTATTGAATTTTTTATAAAGCCTTCGAATTCCTTGTATTATAACAACCTGCATTGCTTTTACTTTTGTCCACTTGCCAATCCACTTGATAGAATCTAATTTTGTACTAGGAAGACAAGCAGAAAAACAATGTTTTTGCTCTTGGAAGACTCTCGGGAAGACAGTGCTTTGCCTAGGAAAACTACCGGGAAGACAGGGCTTTGCCTAGGAAGACTTTCGGGAAGACTCACTTGTGAGTCTTCCTAGTTCATTTTCCTAAGTCTTCCTAGTTAAAACCTAAGTCTTCCTAGTTCATTTTTATTCTAATTTAAATAATTAACTAAATAAATTATGTATTAAATTAATACTTTTACAGAATTAATCTAATAAATAATATACTTGATAGTATTAATTATTTATAAGAGAATAAATAGAATTAGTTGACTTCTCAATTAATTTCTTTTTATTCTAATTTAAATAATTAACTAAATAAATTATGTATTAAATTAATTCTTTGCAGAATTAATTTAATAAATAATTTACTCAATAGTATTAATTATTTATAAGAGAATAAATAGAATTAATTGACTTCCCAATTAATTCCAGAATCACTAAAAACTTAGATAAATAACAAACACAATAGTACGTTGACACTCGATGCACTGTCTGGTTCATGAGTGACTAACGACAATGTTTGTTCTTTATCTATTTGACTTTAAGCAGTGATTCACTTCCTTCTCATTCAAGAACTCCGTAATCAGTATCTTTTTCTGTCACCACTTGAAATCTCTGTCACTTTAATAAATCCACTGAGCTTGAATACTTCATTGAGGCTTGATCAATAAATTGAGCTTCTTTCAATGTAGAATCACTTCAAGTCTGTAGATGACTTTAATCTTCATTCTTTGACAGATATAACCTTCTGAGATTCCTGTGACAATTGATTTTTATTATTTACTTATTACATCTTAATTAAAGTTGAGTAGAATCCTCGGTGTTTACAAATAGGACTAGACATATGCCTTTCAATCTCCCCCTATTTGTTTGTTAGACAATAACAACCAAATACCTCTAGAGGATAACTCAACTAAAACAAGAAAAGATAAGACTTTTAAGAGCCAAGCAAATAATAAAAAGTTCTGGATTAAATATAACAATTTCCAGATTCAAACAGTAATGATAAATACAAGATAGATGTTCCTCTAGACTGAACATATGAATACATTTATCCTATCTTGAATCACCTAAGCTCTAAACATTTAATATTTACAAACAGAGCTTCTTCAAATTTCAGACTCAATGATCTCTCCTTCTTCAAGTGCTTCAAGCAAATCCTTGTCCAGAACACGATCAGATTCAGAAGTAATGCCACTAGGTCTGACAGGTTGAGTTGTGACTTTCTTCAGCCTATTCTTCATTTGATGATATCTTTTGATATTTGCTATGCAATAGTCTTGAATCAAATCAGCAACTTCTGTCTTCTCTTGTGTAGCAAATCCTGAAGTCCTCAACATGTTCTCCAAGTAGACAAGATGCTTGGCAGGAAAATCCTTCAGAGATATTGGATCCACACCACAAGTCTGAAGTGCCCTTCCTTTAAAAAATTTTACTTCATAAGGCACTTCCACCACTTGTGGACTAGCTTTCATTGCAAAGTCTCTTAGCTGATCATGCAACAGCTCAGCTAATGGAGAAGTTCTTTTTACCTTGCACATGAAGACCCATAGTTCAGAGAGAGTTCTGCTTTCCAGAAGATTAAGAGACACTAAGAAAGTTCCCTCATTATGAGTATAAACATAGATCTTCAACTCCTCTCTAACTCTGTCATATCCAGTTGAGATCCTTGAAATCTCTGCATGAAGAGCTTTCATATATACTGTGTTGTCTGGATTGACCTTCTTGTATCTTTCCAACATGCTAAAAAACTTTCCATCATTATCTGAACCTGTTGAATGTGAAAACATCTCTCTAGCTCTATCCCATTCTTCTCCAAGCTTCAGCCTCACATATAACTTCCTGTCCTTGACCTTTATATCATGAAGCCGTTGCTTTTCTTGATGTTCAGCTTTTTGGATAACTAGATGCTTTGAAATGATGTCAGAAACTTTAGCATTCTCCTCCTCTCTTCTCTTTAGATCAGCTTTCTGTCTTAACAGCTCAGCTTCAAAGGCAGGATCCACTTCAGGTTCATCTTCCCAGTCAGCATAGTCAGCCTCTCCTTCAACCTCCACTTCACCAAAGATATCTTCAGGGTTTTCTTCAGATTCAATATTGTCAAAATCTCCCTGTTCACCTTGATAGTAGTCTGCATCAGAAAAAGTTAACCTCTGCTTTCCTTTGTCCTTTACAGAACCAGAACCTCCAGCTTCTCCTCCTCTTTGTTTCTCCACATTCTCCCCCTTAGTTGAGGAATCCTCTACAGTTTGAGCTGTGGAAGCCCTAGGATTCACCTCAGATGTTCTCCTTATCTCTCCTCTATCTCCTCTTTCATCAGCATCATCCTCATCCTCATCATCTCCCTCAAAGAAAATTCTTTGCTCTTCAGTAGGTTGATGTGAATTCTTGATCATATTATACAAGTGCTTCATACCTTCATTCAGATGCTCCATTCCTCCTTCTATCTTGAAAATCCTTTCTTCATTAAACTTTTGATTTTCATCAGCTGTTTGCAGAATAAAGTCCACCTTGGTAGAAATGGCAGCTATCTCCCTGACACTCTCTGATATTTGAGCATTTGACATTGTAAGATCAGAGATGTCTGAAGCCACTAGTACTTGAGATTGTTGGATTGAATTCAGCTTCGGGAGGAGATTATTCTTCAATCCTTGTAGGTCATCTTTCACAGTACCCAGCTGATTTGATACAGAGGTGGTAGATTGTGCAACCACTTGTGCTTTTAGAATTGTGTTTTCAGCCTGGGTCTCTTGCAACTTCTTCTGTAGATCAGCTAGCTGTTTTAACAAAGCAGTGTTTGTGTCAGTGTGTGCACTCACTTCAATTGCTCTCAGTGGTGTTTCACTCAACTCACGTGCTTGTGTTTCACTCGGTGTTTGACTCATATCTCTCACCACTAACTGTCTGTCTAGATTCTCAGTGGATGTACCTGCAGTAAAAATCACCCTAGCCCCTTCAAGAGAGGTCAGTGGTGGTGCAATGGGAGTTCGCGAATCCCAATCCCCAATGAATTCCAAATCAGATTGAATTTGAAACTGAATTGCTTCAGTGTTGGATTCATTAGGTTGCCTTCCACTTTCTCCAGTAAAAACTGCGAGTGGAAAATCCCTTAGGGGAGCCAGAGATGTTCCCTCTGGGAGGGGAGAAAATGATTCTATTTGAGTTGGCGAAGAATCAGATTTTCCCTCAGATGCCTGTGAAGGCACTTCTACCGTAACTATGGTAGGCACTGTTTCAAAGTCAAAAGTAAAGTGCTCTCCTGACATGGTGTCCTGAGTGTCATCTATATGGATATCTTCTCCCATTGTGAGTAATGGGAGTGTGCTTGACTCAGTACAAGAAGCCATGACCCTATGGCGAATTTCAATAGATCCACCCTGTAGAGAGGATGTCTCCAGAGACTGTGTAGTGGCCATATCAATGTCCATATCCTTTTGAGAGGATACAGATGGGCTAACAGTTGTCTCCCTATAGGTTTTTCTTTTCTTTAAGGGTGGAGATAGAGCTGTGGGAACACTCATTTCAGCTATATCACTAACATTTCTTGAACTGGTTTGTACATTAGGCTCAGATTGTGTTTCAGGAGTGTTTGACTCTCTGTTTGGCTCTATGACCTGGGTCAGAGACTGTGGATCTACAATCTCTGGGTCAGCCCTAACAACCACTTGGGTTTCAATTGAAGTACCAGAAGAAGAACCAAGGTTAGGAATAACTACCTGCAGTGGTACTGGATGTGGTTCGGGAACTTGTTCACCAAAGATAGGAAGATTAATGAATTGTCTCATGAATGGTGAAACAAGAACAGGTATGGTGGTAAATTTGGATGAGACATCAAGTCTGGTGTAGAATTTGGTGTCTGTGGTTGGAGAGGTTTCAAATCTAGCTTCTCGAAACAGTTCTACCTGCTCAGCAGTGAGAAGATGATTAATGATAAGAGTTAGAAAGCGAGGGTACCAACACCTTACTTTCACACCATTATCAGAATCTCTCCTAGAGTGAGCAAGTCTGTTGAGCAAAAGGTTCCACAGAATCTCAGCAAAGTTCAATCTACGACCAAATACTATAGCATAGGCAATGTATTGATTAAGACTGGTAATGCAATGAAAGTTTGTTTTTGTGCAGTTACCAAATACCCTAGCTATAGTATCAAAGAACAGATCCCATTCCCTTACAACAAAAGTTTTTGACAATTTTACCATTTGAAAGGGACCCTGATAATGAATATTCACAAAGAACTGTGTTAACTCATCATCAGTGGGTAATGGATCAAACATGTCCTTTGGAAAATGCAACACATCACAAAATAAATCAAAAGTAACTGTATATTGCTGATTGAGAATATTGAAAGTAAAATATTTTGAATTGTCAGCAATAACAGCACTTGAACACAACATCCTTAATGGATCAATTTTCAGTAGTGCATTGGCACAAATAGCATAACTAACACAAGTATTGCTATTTAAAAATTGAATCCACGGTCTGAAACGTTCCACTTTACACTTTAACGGATCAAAATACCCAACAAAATTATTTAAAACTAATTCAAAATTATTAGGATCCATTTTAAAACAAGACACAAAATTTAATTAATTTTAAAATAAAATTAAAATTTTAGGGATTTTTAGAATTAATAAAAATTACTTAAAATCCAGAAAATTAGACTTTTATCAAAATTAACCAAATTTTTAATTTAAAATCCTAAAAATTCGAATTATAAACCTTGAAAAGCAAATAGAATTGGGCAAAAGATTTCAAGAACACACACAATACCACACACAGTTCACAATCCACAGAAGCACAAAGATCACTAAAACACACAAGAAAATTACTTAGCACACTCAAGAACACTCCAGTCGAACGATTTTGATTAAAAAAAATTGACAGCAATTCGACTAAAAGACTCGTTTTAGAGAACAAGATTAGTTTTGCTAAGTAATAACTTGAGCAAGAATGGATCAAATGCAAAGATTCTATGGAAATAAGAGAATTCGAATGGGGTGAGTTCAACAGTTGAAAGGAAAAAAAAAAATGAAAACTGTAAAGGCAGAAATGAATATGTGCGTGTATCTATATCTATATATTAATAAGATAGATAAACTGTAAAAGAAAAGAATGAACCGTTTTTGGTTTTTTTTTTTTTTAAATTTGAACTGGGAAGACAATCGGGAAGACTTAGGATAGTCTTCCCGGTAGTCTTCCTAGTTCAAATTAGGAAGTCTTCCGGAAAATACAATAAATAAAAAAACAGAAATAAAACTAGTAATGCATAGTGTTCCCGATAGTCTTCCTAGTTCAAAAAACTGGGAAGACTTCGAAAAAGACTTAAAATAAAAAGGAAAAAACAAACAAAACAAAACAAAAAAAACAAAAAGAAAATATTCCTTGTTTTCCCGGTAGTCTTCCTAGTGTAAAACTGGGAAGACTTAGGAAAAATTCAGAAATAAATTCGAATATTTACAGAAAATGCTGAAAAACTAAGTAAAAGCATGAAAAATATATAAAATTCTAGAAAAATTCACAGAAAATTCCATAAATCCTAGAAAAATATGCAGAATATTAGAAATGCATAAAATTAATATATAACCTTGCAGAAAAATTCAAACAACAATATTTACAATCTGAAAAATATCTAAATAATTCTAAATAAATATATTTTCAATAAAAATACATTTCTCTACTTAAAAAATACGAGAAAAATATTTTTAAAGAAAATAAAATATTCAGAACCATTTAAATCAACAAGCATGCAATTATTAAATGAGAATTGGCAGAAAATATCAGTTAAATGACAAGAGAAAATGAATTTATTGAAAGAACAAACATGACAAAGACATTGTTAATCACTAAGACTGTTTAACATACCCAATTTACCAACTAACTTGATAAATGTGGATTTATCAACAGATTTAGTGAATATATCTGCAGTCTGTTCTTCTGTGGGTACAAAATGTAACTCCACAGTTCCATTCATGACATGCTCTCTGATAAAATGATACCTGATATCAATGTGCTTCGTTCTCGAGTGCTGCACAGGGTTGTTGGAGATTGCTATGGCACTTGTATTATCACAAAATATGGGAATTTTGTCTAATGCAAAGCCATAGTCCTTTAATTGATTCCGTATCCATAAGATCTGAGCACAACAGCTTCCAGCAGCAATATATTCAGCTTCTGCTGTTGAATTGGAAACTGTTTGCTGTTTCTTGCTATACCAGGAAATCAACCTACCTCCTAGGAATTGACAACTCCCAGAGGTGCTTTTTCTATCCACAACACTACCTGCATAATCAGAATATGTATATCCAACAAGATTAAAACCAGAATCTTTAGGGTACCAGATACCTAGATTAGGTGTACCCTTAAGATATCTCAAGATTCTTTTCACAGCAACGAGATGAACATCTCTAGGGTCCGCTTGGAACCTTGCACACAAGCATGTAGCATACATAATATCTGGTCTACTAGCAGTAAGATAGAGTAAGGAGCCAATCATACCTCTGTAGCTTGTAACATCTACCTTGATAGATTTGTCAGAAGCTCCAAGTTTGATTGCTGTTGAAGATGGAGTCCTTGCTGATGCTGAATCCTCCATGTGATACTTCTTGAGGAGTTCTTTGAGATACTTGGATTGACAAATAAATATTCCATTTGACCTTTGACTTACTTGCAATCCAAGAAAGAACTTCAGCTCACCCATCATACTCATTTCAAACTTACTCTGCATTAGCTCAGCAAATCTCTTACAGAGATTATCATTAGTAGACCCAAATATGATGTCATCCACATAGACTTGGACTAATATCATATCATTTTTGTGTTTCTTTGAAAAAAGAGTTTTGTCTATGATACCTCTAACAAAACCATTTTCTAAAAGAAAACCAGAGAGAGTGTCATACCATTTTCTTGGGGCTTGTTTGAGACCATAGATAGCCTTGAAGAGAAAGTACACAAAGTCCAGCAGCTCCTGATTTTCAAAGCCAGGGGCTGTTCCACATACACTTCTTCATCAAGTTCACCATTCAGGAATGCACTCTTAACATCCATTTGATAGACTTTAAAATTGGAATAAGCAGCAAATGCTAAGAACATCCTGATGGCCTCAAGTCTAGCCACTGGTGCATAGGTTTCATCATAATCAATGCCTTCAGCTTGAGAATACCCTTGTGCAACCAGTCTTGCCTTGTTCCTTGTAACAATGCCATCCTCATCTAGCTTGTTCCTGTATACCCATCTTGTACCAACTACTTTCTTGTTCTTTGGCCTGGGTACCAGCTTCCAGACTTGCTGTTGTTCAAATTGATTGAGTTCATCTTGCATAGCAATCACCCAATCTGGATCAGTCAGTGCTTCCTCAGTTTTCTTTGGCTCCATTTTAGATAGAAATGCTGAGAAAAGACATTCATTCTGAGAAGCTCTTCTAGTTTTAACTCCAACATCTGGATCACCAATGATCAGCTCAAAAGGATGAGCTCTATTCCAAACAGTCTGTCTTGGAAGATTTGATCTTGATGATTCGCCTTGAAATTCACTTTGATGTTGTGAGTGACTAGTTGATCCTTCATTTGCTCCCCCTGAGTTGTTGCCTGTTTGCCTTGATGATTCTTCTCCAGTGTTGGTGGTATCTCCATTGTTACCAGTGTTTCCACCACCATCACCATGATCATTATCATCATTGTTATTATCATCACCAGCAATAACTTCAGGTGGGTCTTCATCATCTGATTCTGAGTCTGGCAAGTTATCAAACTTCAGCTTTTCAGATGAGTCTTCTTTTTGGATACTGGGGAACTTAGTGTCATCAAAAGTAACATTGACACTTTCCTTTACTATGTGACTGCCAACCACGTAGACCCTGTAAGATCTTCTGGAATATCCAACAAAAATAGCTTCTTGTGCCTTTGCATCAAACTTGCCACGTTTAACATTGTCATCTAAAAGCACAAAGCATTTTGCTCCAAATACATGAAAGTACTTGACAGTTGGTTTCTTATTGTTCATGATCTCATACGGAGTCTTCATTAAGTCCTTGTTGATTAAAGTTCGATTCTGAGTATAACAAGTTGTATTCGCTGCTTCAGCCCAAAAGTACGTTGGAAGTTTGGACTCACTTAGCATAGTCCTTGCAGCTTCAATCAATGTACGATTCTTTCTTTCCACTACTCCATTTTGTTGAGGAGTTCTAGGGGCAGAATACTGTCTTGTTATTCCTTTATCAGCACAAAAGTCATTTAGAATGGCATTCTTGAATTCCGTACCATTATCTGACCTTATGGCTCTAACAGGGAATCTAGAATCCAGCTCAATCAACTTTACATGGCCAATCACCAGGAATGGGGTCTCATCCTTGGAATGTAGGAATAAAACCCATGTATATTTAGAATAGTCATCAACAATCACAAGTGCATATTGTTTCTTTGACATGGACATCACATTAACTGGACCAAACAAATCCATGTGCAGTAGCTGAAGAGGTTCATTTATTGATGATGTGTCAGTGCTCTTGTGAGAAGCTTTCTTTGACTTTCCCTTCTGACATGCCTCACACAGTCCTTCCTGTGTAAATTCCATCTGAGGCAAACCTCTAACTAATTCCCTCTTGACTAAAGAGTTCATAGTTTTGAAGTTAAGGTGAGACATCTTCTTGTGCCATAGCCAACTATCATCTGATGAAGCTTTAGCATAAAAACAATTAACTTCATCTTTGAATCCCGAGTTCAGATCAGCTATGAACAAGTCACCTTTCCTTACTCCTTGAAGAGCAGGCTTTCCATTCTTCTTGTGAGTAATCTGACACTTCTCTCTTTCAAAGGAAACAGCATATCCTCTGTCACAGAACTGACTGATGCTGAGAAGATTGAACGTCAGACCTTCCACAAATGAAACATCTTCAATGATAACATTTCCGTACTTCAAATAGCCATATCCTTTCGTAATACCCTTGCTGTTATCTCCAAAGGTAAATACTGGGCCAGCTTTCACAACCACATCTGATAGCAGGGCTTTATCTCCGGTCATATGCCTTGAACAACCACTGTCAAGAATCCACATAACACGGTTTACCTGTTTAACTCCCTGCAATATCAGATTGATTAGACCTTCTTCGGAGCCCAAAATTGATTGGGTCCGGCATACTTAAAGAACTGGCCTTTGTCAGGCAAAACAACATTTCTAACTAAAACTACTTCAACCTTTTTCACATAAGAGCGTTTCCATTTATAGCCAGCCTTAACACATTTCTGAGTAGGCTTAGGGATAAATGAATCCACTTTAATATTAGGAGGATTAGCAGTCTTAGCTTTAACATGCTTCTTATTATTAACATGTTGACGTGGAGCAGTCTTATCACTAGATACATGCTTTTTATTAAAGAAAGCATACATAACATTAAAAGCACAAGACATGCAATTACTCACACCACATGCTTTATGAGAAGAATTAATAGCAGGCATGTTAGTTCTACAGTTGTTTTGATCCAACTTATGGATATCTGATTTAGTCTTTTCAGTTGTAGCAACTTTGACTGGAATATCAGATACACACTTTTTGGATTGCTCAGCTTCTAAGGCAACATCTTCTTCATGAATCTCCTCAGCAATAATGATAGAAGATTCATTCAGAGGCTCTGCCTCAGACTCCTTACAGAAGGGTGTTTTAATACCCTTAAGAATATAAGGAACAACCTTTCCTTCTTCTCTGACTCTACAAGGTGTATTAATACCAAGCAATCCTATAGCCTCATTATAATCATAACCTATACTGACATGATTACCAATAACTTGTTTATTGAAAATTTCTTTAGCCGTCTTACAAGAGTTGTAATAGGCATTAGCTTTGGTTTTAAGCTCACTAATCTGCTCTTTGAGAATGGTTTCCAGTTGAATATAACATTTAACCCTATTCTCCAGAAAAGCAATTTTCTCATTAAGTTCATTCTGATTAACATGCACAAGTTTCAAATCTTTTAATTCCTTTTCAAGATTTGTGTTTAAAAGATTTATTCTATCATTTTCAGTGCGTGCACAACTTATGGTGCCACCAAGATGATAAATCATTTCAGCATCAGTAAAGGTTACCTCTGACATGTATCTGGATGAAGTGCTTTCCTCTTTAGCCATTAAAGCAAGGTTCCCAATCTCACCTGCTTCTTCATCACTGTCAGTGTCATCCCAACTCTTTCCCTCAGCAACATAGGCCTTCCCAATCTTGTTCTTCTTGCTAGAATCAAATGTGTTTCTGGTCACTTGCTTTGGCTTTCTGCACTCAGTAGCAAAGTGACCCAACTCATTGCAATTGTAGCATCTGATTATACTCCTGTCCACAGTTCCAGTTTTGTAGCCACCCCTTGTGCCACTTGAGGATGAAGATCCACCTCTCTGAAATCTGGGTCTGAACTTAAGATTGGGATTCCTCTTGAATCTAAACTTCCCAAACTTTCTGACTATCAAAGCCAAATCACCATCCTCCAGCTGATCAAGTTCTTCCAAAGAATAGAAGTCACCACCAGATTGATCAATGGATGTTAATCCATATTCAGCATCAATAACATTCATGTGAGAACTAGAAGGTTGAACAGCCTTCACTTCCAGTTTCTGTGGGACTTCAGCAGCCAATGCAGTGGAGGTACCAACAATCCTTCCAGTTCCATACAGCTCCTTCTGTTGAATCTGCTCCAGCTCATAGGTCTTCAAGACACCATACAATCTTTCCAAAGCAAGCTCATTCATGTCTCTTGCTTCTCTAATAGCAGATATCTTGTGCTCCAAATGAGGTGGAAGTGTAAGAAGGAACTTCTTGTTAATCTCCTTGTTGGTGTAGTGCTTCCCATTGAGATTCAGATCATTAATTAATTTGTTGTATCTTTCAAAAACCTGAGAGATACCTTCACCAGGGTTTGATCTGAAATGCTCATATTGTGAAGTGAGAATTTCCAGCATATTCTCCCTAACTTCCTCTGTCCCCTCATTGATTATCTCTATTGTTCCCCAAATGTGTTTGGCAGTTTCACAATTTAGGACATGATTATGCATGATAGGATCAAGACTCTCAATAAGGATCAACTGAAGACATGAATCCAAGGTAACATCCTCTTTCTCATCAGGAGTGTATTCCTTGGGATCTTTAGGGTACATTCTAGCAGCCCTAGTCACAACATTATCCTCAACAACTTCAGGATCAATAATCATAGGGAGTTTGGGACCACTCTTCAGCACATCCAAGTATTTAGGATTTGCAACCTTAAGAAATAGGAGAATTTTCTTCTTCCACATTGGATAATGCTCCTTGCTGAATATTGGAATTTTAACTGTCCCCACTTTCTGTGTAGTAGACATCTTTTGAGATTTTTAAGAATAAAATAAAAAATCAGAGTTTAAAAGAAAAATCTCAAAACAATTGGATCTTTGATTTGTATATTAATCAAAAGGCTCTGATGCCAATTGTTAGGTCCTGATAAGTTTGTAGAAGGGGGGTTGAATACAAACTATACCGTTTTATCGAAATTTGTTCGTTTAAGATTAAACAATTAAGAACAAATTAATGCGGAATAAAAACTGAAACAATATTCAAGTTAAATAGAAACTCTATTAAACTTGAGAAGTGTTACAACTTTGATCACTGATTACAAAGAACTTAATAAAACAAATCTAGAATAAATTCGACATGAATTTATCTATTTTTGTAATAAAAAGGATCGAATACTAAAAAGTAGTTCGATATAAAATCTAGGGATTATGATCCGCTAGAAAGCTAAAGCAGTACAAGAGAATCAGTTCTTATGAATTAAATGTTATGAACTAATCAAGATTTAATTCTCTGAAGAAATTAATGCTTTGCAATTCAGGAAGAAGTAAAGACAGAGTGAATTTGATGATAATATCCTGTGTCTCTTTTTCTTCTGTGTTGTATTGAATTTTTTATAAAGCCTTCGAATTCCTTGTATTATAACAACCTGCATTGCTTTTACTTTTGTCCACTTGCCAATCCACTTGATAGAATCTAATTTTGTACTAGGAAGACAAGCAGAAAAACAATGTTTTTGCTCTTGGAAGACTCTCGGGAAGACAGTGCTTTGCCTAGGAAAACTACCGGGAAGACAGGGCTTTGCCTAGGAAGACTTTCGGGAAGACTCACTTGTGAGTCTTCCTAGTTCATTTTCCTAAGTCTTCCTAGTTAAAACCTAAGTCTTCCTAGTTCATTTTTATTCTAATTTAAATAATTAACTAAATAAATTATGTATTAAATTAATACTTTTACAGAATTAATCTAATAAATAATATACTTGATAGTATTAATTATTTATAAGAGAATAAATAGAATTAGTTGACTTCTCAATTAATTTCTTTTTATTCTAATTTAAATAATTAACTAAATAAATTATGTATTAAATTAATTCTTTGCAGAATTAATTTAATAAATAATTTACTCAATAGTATTAATTATTTATAAGAGAATAAATAGAATTAATTGACTTCCCAATTAATTCCAGAATCACTAAAAACTTAGATAAATAACAAACACAATAGTACGTTGACACTCGATGCACTGTCTGGTTCATGAGTGACTAACGACAATGTTTGTTCTTTATCTATTTGACTTTAAGCAGTGATTCACTTCCTTCTCATTCAAGAACTCCGTAATCAGTATCTTTTTCTGTCACCACTTGAAATCTCTGTCACTTTAATAACTCCACTGAGCTTGAATACTTCATTGAGGCTTGATCAATAAATTGAGCTTCTTTCAATGTAGAATCACTTCAAGTCTGTAGATGACTTTAATCTTCATTCTTTGACAGATATAACCTTCTGAGATTCCTGTGACAATTGATTTTTATTATTTACTTATTACATCTTAATTAAAGTTGAGTAGAATCCTCGGTGTTTACAAATAGGACTAGACATATGCCTTTCAACCCTTACTTATTTTAAAAAAAAAACTATCACTAAATAATAACATTATTTATAATTAATTATCTTTTCAGCTAAAATACATTATTTTTTTTATTTTTTTCTAACAAAATCCTCTATTTTTCTAAAAAAAACATGGACGATTATCTTTTTTTAACAAAAACATGTTACTCTTTCTATTTTTCCTTACTAAAACCCCTCATTTTCCAAAAATATCACGGCAAATCCTTAATTATTTATTTTAAAATCTATTTAAATATTTTTAATTATGAGCACTTTTTTAGCTGAAACGTTTTACTTTTTCTATTTTTTTATTTTCTAAAGAAATTATTATTAAATAATAACATTTTTATAATCAACTACCTTTTCAGCTAAAATACATTGTATTTTCTATTTTTTCAAACAAAATCCTCTCTTTTTCTAAAAAAAATCATGGGCAATTCCCTTTTTCAACTAAAACATGGTACTCTTCTATTTTTCCTTACTAAAATATCTCATTTTCCAAAAATGTCCAGGGCAAATCCTTACTTTTATTTTGAAACCTATTTAAATACTTTTAATTACGGACACTTACCTTTTCAGCCAAAACACGTTACTTTTTCTATTTTTCTTTACTAAGACCTCTCCTTTTCCAAAAATATCACGGACAAACAGTTATTAATTTATTTTAAAATCTATTTTAATATTTTTAATTATTTAAAAAAGTTGAACACGTCTACTTATTTTTTTAGCAAATGCAAATTAATAAAATATTAAAACATAAATAATAAAAATAATAATTATTAATAACAATTTGTGCATCGCACGAATTTTAAGCTAGTAATTCTATAAATGTGCAATCAGAAATAAGTTGGCCAAGGGACACTTCGGGCATGTCTGGGTACCTCTTTATAAGAGCATCTCCAACCATAGTCACCAATTAGCTAAAAAGTCTACGGGGCACTCAAATACTATCAATTATACATTATATCCTATATATAATTAGCCTAAGAGAGTTCAAGTGGTATGGTCGTCAGGGGTAAAAGAGTCAGTTTTGAAGTAAGATTATTATGTGTATCACAATTCAATTTCTCACGACTACAAACATTAGTATTACTTTTAAATGAAGTTAATATAATTTGGTTGTCAAGAAATCAACATGTCCTAAAAGTTAAAATTAGTAAACAATTATCACATTATATTATATGATATCCTATATATAATTAGCCTAAGAGAGTTCAAGTGGTATGGTCGTCAGGGGTAAAAGAGTCAGTTTTGAAGTAATATTAATATGTGTATCACAGTTCGATTCCTCACAGCTACAAACATTAGTATTACTTTTAAATGAAGTTAATATAATTTGGTTGTCAAAAAATCACCATATCCCAAAAGTTAAAATTAGTAAACAACATATATTTATTTTAATTATTATTATAATTTATAAAATTGTAATTAAATTAGATTGACATTTTAAAAAAAATTATGAAAAATAAAATTTTAACAAAATAATTATATAAATGATTTATACGACAGCCCGTGCATTGCACGGGTATAAAGCTAGTATCCTTTAAAAAATATACCACTCCAAGGGGACACTCCTGTTAGCTATATTTTTAGCTATCCTGAAATGGTCTTCTATATTTGTTGATTCTCAACCCATTAGCTAAAACATCCACATCATCTCCCGCCAAATTGTTTTGTATATAAAATGTCACACTTCATCTACTTTCAATTTTATAATCTTTTATTGCTTGTCTATAACAATAAAATATTATTTTTTAAAACATAGCTAAACATTATAGCTAACAACGTTGGAGATAAAACACTTTTTCATTATCTATAATATAGCTAAGTATTATTTTATATTATTTTAACTAATTGTTATACATAACGTGGTTGGAGATGCTCTAAGTCACCTTATGACTTATAAACCCATTTCAGCTTATGAGGAGTGTTTGTGTACTCAGCTTATTTGATAACTTATAACTTATAATTTGATAAGTTGAATGTTAGAATTCACCAACATTTTACTTCACTTATCAACTTATTCTTTGATTTCTTTATTTTTTTAATACTTTATATTTTTACCTTTGTGTTTTTAAATATTTTTTTAATTTAAAATGCAAGTGTTGAAATCATTGTATTTAATAATTATTTTTTCAAATTTAATTTAGCAAACTCTTAACTAACTTATAAGTAAATTTATCCAAACACCCATATAACTTATAAGAATCCATCAACTTATCACTTATAAAGCACTTATTCTTTTTAAGCTATAAGTCAACTTTTTTGTGATACCCCAAACACGCACTTCATCTTACGGGAGCATTTTTCTAAAAAAGCGGCCGATTAATTGATAGATGGACGAGTTCATTTTCAATTAAACGGAAATTTAGTCAAAGAGCGGTTTTAAAAAATTGGTCAAAAGTCGGGCGAGACGGAATTAATCGATCGTGACAATCAAAAATCGGTATTTAATCGATCAAAATATTAAAAATATTAAAAATATTTTAAATTTTATTTTAAAAATGTTAATTTTTTTAGAAAAACTTAAGAACAATATTTTGACTATTATAAAGATACTAGCTTTATACCCGTACAATGCACGGGATGA
Organism: Heracleum sosnowskyi; assembly: GCA_030848705.1. Lineage (NCBI taxonomy): Eukaryota > Viridiplantae > Streptophyta > Magnoliopsida > Apiales > Apiaceae > Heracleum > Heracleum sosnowskyi. Next base: position 47,194,240 of record CM061243.1, on the reverse strand, counting down.
TTTATAAATTATTTATATAATTATATTTTTAAAATTTTATTTATTTTTCCAAATTTTTGTTTATATTTAATCATATATTAAAGTAAATATAAGTTGTATACTAATTTTTAATTTTTAAAAATGTTTGTACTCGTCAGGAATCGAACCTTGAACTTATTATTTAATAACACAGTTACTTAATTTATACGGTATATTAGTGCTGAAATTTTATGTCTTTGTAAAATTTAAATTATTAAAATTAAGAAGTTATATAGTTTTTAGTCTATAATATTCAATTTTATATTTTTTTAACACTACTATAATATTCAGATACTAACAAATATCTTAATATTCTTTTCTATAAATTTACAACTCTGACAAAGGAAAAATAAACAATTGCAACATGTTTCCTGTTTTATCTCCTGACTTCTGTATACTGTATGTGGCTTTTTTTCTTTTTTCTTAATAATAATTAGTAATTTACGGATTTATCCCTGACGACCAAACCACCTAAACTCTCTTATGTCAATTATATATAGGATATAATGAGTTATTGATTTAATGTTTAAATCTTTAATATACCAATTATTCTCTCAAATTAAATTACTATTTTCGTTCCTACAAAGTATGAACTAATGATCTGCGATTATTTTTAGTAAATCTTAACATTTAAAAATCAATATTGAACTAATGATATATGATTTTTTTTAAGGAAAATAAATTCATACATCCTTAAACTATTCGGGTTTTCTAGTTCCAGCCCCTAAACAAAAAACCCACTACTTCATATCATTTAACTTTTAAATTTTTTGATTTAGATCCTTCAGTTAAAATCCTATTAACTGCCGTCTATTTTATATACTAACGTGTAAAAATAATTTTTCTTTTTTCTTAAACCTTTATTTATAGTAAATTAAGTGCTGGAGTTTAATATTGTATCATCTATACACATAGCAAGACAAAACGAAGGCAACATAGTAAATTCAAGTCCAAAGCCTTGTATCAATATGCTTAATTGACTGTCTAGTGAAATTGTTGTCATATTTGCATCTAAACTGTAATAAAAGTATAAAACAAATCAAAATTAAACAAGTATCATATTAGTTCTCATAATCCCAGTGCACAAAACAAAATTAAAACAAAATATTGTCAATAAGATACATGTCCGAGCAAAAGTAAACATAGCAAAATACTAATAAAACAAAACAAGTGACATAGTTTTTTTAACTTAAACATTGAAGTGCGCTAATTAGATGGCTTATTGTACATCATCTTTCCTCTAAACTTGAATCATTTAGAACTTGAAGATGGTTGACTTGCACTTTGAGTTCTGGCACCTGAGTTTTTTAGATTGGTCGTTGCTGATTGTGAAGCAGAAATTCTGACTGTCCTCGTTGTCGTAGAGTAATACGTTTGGCCATATGTTTGACTTGTAAAAACATATATACTAACCGGAGCTGGCCTTTGTTGGACTTTAACATTCTGCTATTTTGGAGGTCTCCCCCTCTTCTTTTTTTGTCCCACTTCCTGGTTTGAATTTGACATGTCAATTGAAGATCCTTTTTTGACTTGTTGCTTTTTCTTTTGACTATCTAATGTTGCTTTCTTCTGCATGTTATAAACCATTGAAAAACATCAATAACTGTTGATATAATCAATCTCATATCTAGTTCACATATAAATTACCTTTAATGCAGCTTCCGCTTTAGCAGCTTCACTTTGTACCTTCTTTGCTTCTACATCAGCCCTTTTCTTCTGCTATATCTTCTAGAGTAGTTGTACATGTTGCCTTGTTGTGTTCAAGTGTCAAACAAGCACTACACTTCATTAATATTCCTTTTTTTACTTAATTTCTCTCATGCACCTTCTTCTCCCTGTTCCTTTCTTCTGTGTTTCTTAGGCCTACCAAGCATCCTCCTTGCTTTGGGAGGTAATATGTCAGGTAATCCAGTCTTTGGCCAGTGCACTGAACCTTTCATAGGTCTCAGAAGTTGTTGGTAATCTTGCATATAAACATTTTTGCTATAACATGAGTCCACCTTATCTTCAGGATTATCATTCATACTAAAAAGTGTATGACATCCATGAGTACATGAAATGCCTCTCAAATTCCATCGTCTTCAACTACATTTTTTTAGCAACCATGTTAACAACCCACTGCCCTCCATCGATATCTCTTACCTCACATTCTTCCCCACCAGTCCATGTTGACTTACAAAATTTAGCCCCCCCCTCAATTGAATAATTTAACTTTTTTATGATCCTAGGACAAATATTACTGTCAATCTTCGGCATGTAATCTCTTTTCTTATATATTCTTTCCATTACTTTCAATCTGATATCATCTAACATCGCAAAAATGGGCTTATATCGGGCCTCCAAAATCCAACTATTAAAACCCTCGGAAAGATTGTTACCAACCATATCACAAAGGGTCAATGTATCAAAGAAAGATCTGCTCCAGTACCCTAGGTTCAGTTTTAATCAAGTCTGAATGTGCTAGTGGAGATATACCTTTTATTTCATCCATTGTAATGTTAAACTCTTCAACAGTTGTAGATTTTGCAGCTTTTCAGAACAAGGATTTCAAGACTGTCCCAGGATGACTCTTCTTCCAATTCGCATGTATATGACGCGCACAACATCGATGCTCTGCCCTAGGTAATAGGGTGTCTATGACATGCTTCAAACCTTGCACATATATACACCTCTCATCAATCAAAACATATAGTAAACATAAAGCACAATTAAAAAAAAATACACGTTGTTATACCTTTTGTTGATCTGTCATCAAAGTAAAGCCAAAACCATTATCGAGATTTAAATCTTCTTTTAAATTCTTAATAAACCACTCCCAAGAGTCTATGGATTCAACTTCTATAATGGCCCAATTCATTCATATATTGTTGAATCTCTCTAAGTTTCCATTTGGGATTTTGCCCTTATGTGACTTCCATATCTTTTTACTAACCAATCAGATCTAACAAACTTATGCTTATTCACCATCACACAATTATGATTTATATTATATGTTTTAACCTGGAATGCTCCATCCGTATCAACTCTGCTTGCGAACAAGTACCAAGGACAATTATCCCTGCACCTTGCCTGAACCCTTTGTAAATCATTTTTACTATACCAAATCTCTCTTTTTTGCTCTACTGCATAGTCTATAATCGCATTTTTCAGCACTTGCACACTTGTAAACAACAATCCAGGCTCAAAATTTATATTTTTCATTGGAGTCTTAGGATTGAATGTTGTGTGCATTTTAATGCTCCTGGTTACCTTTTTTGGCTTCTTGGTTTGGGCAGATTCCACCTCCAAATCACTAGAATATGTTGACTCAAGTTCCACAACATTAAAAGAGTCACTCTCGTAATCATTTTCAAAATCTCTCTTATCTTCACCATTGCTAGTTAATTCCGTTGACTTCTTTTTAACTTGTTTAACTAGCTTTCTGTTTTTCCTAATTTCACACCACTCCTCATCTTCACTACTAAAGACATCTTCATCATTATTATCTCCATAAACACTCTTGTTAGTCCTTGTGTATTGCAGAAGGGGGGGGGGGATGAATGCAATACTGATAAAATTCAATCTAAATTTCAACAACTAAAATCAAGATTAAACGTTATCAGCAATATATGCAATCACGAACAGTATTTAGTAAGAACAAGATTCACAAAATAAATGTTTTATTTATTTTGCAAAGTGTTGCTACAACCTCAAGAAAGAATTCTCGAGCTTCGGGTTTTCTTCAAAGACACTTGCTTGTCTTCGTTACTCTTCTAGAATGAGTTGATAGTAGGTATAAGACTAACCCTATCACTATCAGTCACGGGTTTGTGAAGCTGCTGTCACTGTCAAGTGGCAGCTTCTTACAGATTGTCTTACCCATGTGACTTTCCTAAATTGCTAACATGTCAGATATACATTACAAAGAAAGCAACCTAGATTCATTCCATTTCCAGCTAAACCAATTCAGCAGATAAAGACTTGACCTTGCTCTTGAATTGATTCGCTTTTGTTTTGCAGTGCTTGAAGCTTCTGTCGTAGTCTTGCAGACTTGGTGCAGCTTAGGGATACTGCATCACGCCTGTTTCTTGAACATTTAAACTGTCACGGGATTTGACTGAGAAAGATACCTAGCATAAGGATCTTTATTGAGACAGTTACTTTTGCCGCAAAGCTTGCTGTCACAGGAATGATCTTTTGGTGACAGTATGAGTTCCCCGCATAGAGTGCTGTCGAGGATCCCAAACTTGCTGTCGAGGGCAATAGTTGCTGTCGCGTAGTCTTCCGCCAATGTTGCTGTCAGAGTGAATATGCTGTCGTGACTTGCAACATTCTGTCTTCTTGTAATCTTACTGTCACAGCTTTAGGACAGTAACCTTTATTCATGTTGTCATCCAAAAAGCATTCTTTGAGGCTTGAACACATAAGTGAACTTCTTTCAAACAATACAACTAGAATAACATTACATACTGATTACAAGAACATACTTTGGCTATGACAGTATGTTCTACTTAATTTGAAAAATTAAGTACAATTAAAGTTAAGTTGTTTCTATGCTATCACCCATAAATCCCAACAATCTCCCCCAATTTGTTTTTATGGAAAATAACAGCAAATTTACAATATGTGCTGACAACTTAACTAACAAGATCAGAATTCAAGAATTTTTACTTAGCTTGAGATTTCCTCTTCTGTCTTGCTACATCCTCTCTTTTGAGAGCTTCTGCCAAGCAGCCTCTTAGACTTTCTACAAGAGAAATTTCAGCAGCAGACACTGCATCATCCTCTACTTCATCAATGATCTTCTTTATGGAAGGGGATAAGAGAGAACTAACATCCCTGAGATTCAGCCATTGCTCTATATCATATGGATAGGTTCTGAAATGAAGTTCTTCATTAATGAGCTTGAATCTACTTCCAGGATAAGCATTGAGAGACTTCCTTCTTTGCTTATCCAGTTTTGAGTCTTCTCCTTTTCTCCCTTCCAATAACTTCTCTATCTCATCAGAACAAATCTGTTCCAAGGGATGAATTGAACCAGCTACCATATACTGTAAATCCTTCAGAGTGGATGTTTTAAGCTTATGCAAGCTGCAAACATAGATTTCTTCTTTTAGGAACTTGACTCTTAGGGGATTTTCCAGCATATATGGTTGATAATTTGGAGCTTCACTTTCTGCCTTGTTAGAGGCCTTGTGTTTTTCCAGTAATTCAGATTCCTTCTTATCAAGTTCTGACTGAGTTTGAGCATATTCAGAAGATTCAGGTTGTTTGCTTGGCTTGGGTTCCCCTTCCTGAGTTGGTTGGGTTTGCCCTTCTTCTGTGGGTAAGTCATCAAACTCATAGTACCAGTGGTATGGTATAGGAGAGGATGGGAGATCAGTAAGAATATCAGCATCATCAAAATCTGCAAAGTTATAGCCAAATTTCTGATAAAATTCAGCTTCCCTATCTGCCTGATATTTTAGAACATGTTCCATGACAGCCTTTGAAACATCATCATAGCTCTCCAGCAACTCTACCATTCTCTCCAGGTAGAAGAAATCAATTCTTCTTTTATCTATGATTGATTCACTTTTCTTGGTTGATGTGGCTACCAGATTGAAGTCCTTGTCAATCTTGGCTGACCTTGATTCTGCCCACCACAGAATGTACTCAGTGGCCTCTTGATTTGCATCCAGCTTAACCTCAACGCTCTTGATTTCTCTTGATTGCATTTGTTGAATCTTAAGACTGTTGGGAGGAATTGATTGAATTGGCTTTTTGAGATTCCTGCCAAATCCAGTGGCCTTTTCCTTTCCTGAGTACTTGTGCTTCCCTGTTGGTTTCTGTCTAGTAAACCATGCCTTAGCTTTAGCTTTCAGTCTTTTGGACTTGACAGTAGCCTTGGTTTCATCCTTGACAGAACCTTCCTTGACAGTATCCTTGTCGACAGCATCTTTCAAGACATCATCTTCTATGACAGTATTTTTGTCGACAGTACCTTTGGTGACAGCATCTTTTTCAGCATATATGCAGTCAATAGCACATCTAAGAATGCTTGCCTCCAAAGCTTCCAGTATTCTTGACTCCTCTTCATCTGTTGCACCAGCATCTTTCTTTTCCTGGCTAGGAGTTTCTTCATTGCCTTCATTCTGAGATTGAATACCAGTATTCTCAGAATTACTTCCACCAGCATTTCCAGCATTTCCAGAAGCTTCACCACCTCCATCCTCACCATCTTCATCATCATCATCATCATCATCATGGGGAGGAATGTTATAGAAGCAACTTCCACCTTGATCATTTCTTTTGGCATTGGCTCTAGTGATTAGCTCCTTCATTCTAGCTCCCAGTGCCTTGTCTCTCAACACCAGCATTTTGTAGATTTCTTGAACAGCATGAACTCTTCCTGGATTGGCATTTGAACTGAGTATTCCATCTAGTACCTTCAGAATTGACTTGGTTTCCATTTTGGATGGGCTACCAATATTCATGAAGCTGTTCCTTCTTGTGCCATCCTTAGTTTTAGATCTGTAGAAAACACATGGTGGATTTGAGTAGACTTCAGGTAGCTTCTGCATGATCAGGTTCTGGATTTGCATATCCAATATTTCATTGAATGGTGTTTGAGTTGCCCTGATCTTTCCCTTCAAAGCACACAACACCTTTGCTGGCAGACTCTGCAATAGCTTTCCCAAGTTTGTTTTGTTCCTCCATTTCTCTCCATTTCTTCTGTATAGCAGTTTCTTGAGTTTCTTGAGTAGGTTCTCTAATCACCACAGGAGGCAAGATTGGATGTCTAGATGCAGGTCTTCTTTGCAATGCATCTTGAGTTTCCTTTGACATTAACACCCTTTCTCCATCCATTTCCACTTCAACAGGCTTTTCAGCTTTATCCTGTGGTTTTGCACTGCTTGGTTTGACTTGCTCCCCCTTAGACATTGCTTTCCTTTTAGCTCCCCTTCTGGTCTTCACAGCTACAGGCTCCCCCTGAGTTCCACCTGATTCTTGAATAGGCAATGATTCTGATCTTGCTACCTTCTCCCCCTTAGTTGAGTTGGCAGCTACCAGGTCAGTAAGGAACTGAATAGAGAGTTGAGTAGCAGCAAAACCATCAACCACCAGTTGAGAGAGAGAGTCCAGTTTGGAGTCCAAAGTAACACACTGTCCTTCAAGAGCTGCAATCCTGTTACCAAAAGTAGCAGAGGGGCCACCAGACCTTAACCTTCTTGGAGGGGAAGGAAAAGACAGGGGCTTGGAGGCTATGGGGGTTCTCACACTCTCAGGGTGTTTTTGAGTGATCTCATCACCCCTCACAGTTTGACTCTCAAGGCCTAGTGCCTGAATAGTGTGGGCTCCCTCAATATCTCTCTGGACATGCTCAAGTCCCTCTCCTTTTGCCAGCTCATTTGGCTGCCTCTCATTTTTATGCTCACCTCTCTTTTCTTTTATCTCTCTTTTCTTTTGCACACCCTCACTCAACCTAGATGCATGGGTATGAGCAGTACTAACATGCATGGAAGGAGAAGATTTAGAATGTACCTTTAGGAGTTTGGCAAGAGGTAGATCATCATCAGAGGCATCCTCAATGATGACAACATCAAAATCAGGCTGAGAGGACTGGACAGCATCTTTGGCAGGGAGGTTACTGTCAGTTGGAGTCTGGACAGCAGGTTCTGGCATGACAGCAACTTTGGGAGGTGGAGTGACAGTAGGTTCTGTAGTGACAGTATCTTTCTCTCCACCCATGACAGCAGCTGTGTCCAGGACAGCAACATTGCCAGTGTCTTTGACAGCAACAGAGGCTGTGACAGCATCTTCCTGAAGGTAAGATGCTCCTTGGAGTTCAGACAAAGTGTTGGCTGTTTCATGTTCTGACAAAATACCACTTTGCCCTAGCTCAGTGTTTGGAGGAGTGGTGTCCATCTCACTTTGAGAAATGGGTTCTTGTGGACCACTAGATGGGGGCTCATCCATGATTGGAGATGGATGATCAAAACCTGAAGGGTTGGGACTGTCCCCTTCTCTAGGTTGTGGAGAAGAAACAAAAGAATGTGTAGGGAAGGAAGAAGGTGAAAGTGTAGTAGAGAGTGGGGGCTGATTCACAGAAGAAACATGTGAACCATCAATAGGAGTAGAGAAATCCTCACTGTGCCCTAACTCACTGTGTGTTTCTTCAAGTGGGGGTATCTCAGGTTGGGAACCATGAGTTTGTGCAGACTCTGTACAGGGTGCCTTGGGAGACAGGCCAATTTCAATAGAAGCACCTTGTTGAGAAGGCACATCTAGGGAGGAGTTTATTTCCCTGGTTTCCTCTACAGTCTTTTGGGAGACTGCAGGGTGGCTGACAGTGGTTTTGGTCCTCCTAGCTCTCTTCTTCTTAGGCTCAGGGGGAACCACTGTGGGTTCTGTGTGACTACCTTCCTTATTTGCTGCACTAGGTGCAGTGTCTCCCTCTTGACTAACAGAGCTACCACCAACATCAGCTTCTAAGGATCTTTTTCTGGATTCTTGCAAGGCTTCTCTTTGGGCTTTGGGAAGTCTAGAGGGCCTAGGCTGAGTGTATGGTGTTGAATGTGGGTTAACTGAATTTGGGTCTAATTCAGCTTCATCCTCAAGAGAAAAAGAATCATAACCAGTAGGTAATGGATAATCAAGGTTGGACACTTGATCAACCATGTGCTGAGTGAAGCAAAGTGGAATATGTGCATTTAGATCCTCTGAAGATAACAGTGTGTGTGTGTGTTCTTTTTCAAGACAGAGCAAACCTCTAGACGAGGGGCACCATTATTAAAATCACAGAAAGAATTGATACACATCATAAGAAAGCGAGGGTAGTGTGATACCTGCTTACCTATGGCAGCTTTGAGTTGGGCCATGAGGAGAGCTCCAACATTCACCTTGTATCCATGGACAAGAGAATGTGTCAGTTTCTTGATGTAGGAGGGTATCCCATTCCAGCCTGTGGACTTGGTAGAGAACACCTTGACCATTGCATCAAATATCATGCTCCACTCCTTCCTTAGATACTTCCTGTCCATTTCACCAGACGGGTACCACTTGGTTGTTCCCTCTTCGAGAATAGGGCCTGCATACCCAATCTTCAAGAAGAGCTTCTTCAGAGTGTCATCATTAGCAAGTGGAGCAAAGTTTTGTCCTTCTTCCAGTGTAATTCCAAGAGCAGTATTGATGACCTCAGCTGTGAGAATGTATTGTTGCCCATTAATCTTGAATTGAATAGCTGGGTTTTCACCCACAGTTAGAGCAACAGCAGTTCGCCAAAATTCCTCAAGTTTGTCTAGGTCGAGATATGGAGTTGAGGTAATGGTTGAACGAAGATAGGACTTGTTCAAGAAAAACACCAGTCCTTTGAAACCTTCACCAGCATCATTTGGGGAAAAGATGCCAGCAAAGTTTGTTTGAGAGAGAGACTGTTTGGGGGCCATGGAGATTTCAAGAAAAGAAGAAAGTGAGAAAGTAGCTTTTTGCTTGAAGAAAAGTATTTTGCCTTGAGTTTTGTGAGAGTGATATGTCGGAGTAACTGGAGAATAAATATGGGTATCTCAAACGTTTGCTCAAAAAGTGGAGTTAAAGGACGTGTCTTAACCCACTCTCTTAACACGTGAGTTACTGCCCGTTATTCACTGTCAATCGTGGGGTGAATATCCAATTACAACGGTCCACTATTGTTGACAGTAACCTGTGCGCTAGAAACAATCTGTCAGTAAGAAGTGGTGGTGACAGTAGGTTTTGCGCGACAGCAACTATTGCGCAAAAACTTGTTGTCACCGTTAAGCATTTGAGTGACAGTATCCTTTAAAGGTCGTGACAGAAAGTCTTTCCCTGCTGTCAAGAAGGTTGCTGTCAAGAGACACAGGACAGTATCCTTCTTTGTGACAGTAATTTAAATGGGAAATTGTTTCTGTCTTGAACTAATTAGGATGCGTTGCTCATATACTTAACCTTAAAATTAACAGAATATGAATTTAGCAATGTAATCCTTCAAACACAAATATTAAACAAGTTACACAGACAAGTCATAAACTCAGTAACCACATAAACAGGAACTTTTATTATTATTAATAAAATCATTAAAATTGAACATTGAGTACATCATTCTATGATTTTATCAACTAGTTCTAAGACTGCTTCCTTAATCTCTTCTTCAGAGCGGCCTTCTTTTTCAAGAAGTGCCTGAAGCTCCTTCTCTTCTTCCACAGCCTTGGCCTCCTCTTCCTTAGCCTTGGACTCCTTTTCCTCGTCTATCTCATCGAGGGCATCCAAAAGCACCTCGAAGAGCTCCTCAATCTCTTCATTGTAGGGTTCACTATCACACTTCTTTAGACCAACTTCGATTCCTACTTTGTTTTCCATTATTCACTTTAAAACTGAGAGCAGACTGGTGAAACCTAAGGATAATTTATAGGCAAAACCGTCTAAGGATTAAAGTCTAATGGTCAACAGTTAGAGTACCCATACAACTACCACAAAAGTAATTAATGGTCGTGTCCTCCTTTAATCCTACAGATTAATGCAAAAGAGTGTGAAAGTCCAATGGAACAGATTTTTAACTCTCAAACTTAACGGATAACCACATTAAAGTCATACACGGTTTAAAAGTATGAGACTGGCACAAAATACTGACATGAGAAGTCAAATCAACACATGCTGTCACATAACAGACATAAACCAAGTAGACAGTAACTTCTCTTGACAGCAGGTTTGAAGTTGCTGTCATGAGCTTCAATAAGAATTGAAAATTTAGAAACCTTAGTAAAATTAACATACCAGATTCAGCATTCCCAATTCACTTACCAACCTGTTGAAGGTTGCTTCATCCAATGGCTTAGTGAAGATGTCAGCAAGTTGCTTGTCAGTTGGGACATAAATCAGCTTCACAGTTCCTTGTTCAACATGCTCTCTGATAAAGTGATGTCTTATATCAATGTGCTTTGTCCTAGAGTGTTGAACTGGATTGTCTGAGATGGCTATGGCACTAGTGTTGTCACAGTAAATAGGAATTTCTCTTAACACTAGACCATAATCTAGAAGTTGACTTTTCATCCATAGAATTTGTGCACAGCAACTGCCTGCAGCAATGTACTCAGCTTCTGCAGTTGAGGTAGAAACTGAATGCTGCTTCTTGCTAAACCATGAGACCAATCTTCCACCAAGAAATTGACAGCTACCAGTAGTACTCTTTCTGTCAATCTTGCATCCAGCATAGTCTGAGTCTGAGTAACCAATTAGATCAAATCCAGTGTTCTTAGGATACCAAAGGCCTAGGTTAGGAGTGCCTTTTAAGTATCTAAAGATTCTCTTGATGGCTACCAAGTGTGACTCCTTTGGATCACTTTGAAACCTTGCACAAAGACATGTAGCAAACATGATGTCAGGTCTGCTAGCAGTTAGGTATAGGAGGGATCCTACCATGCCTCTATAAGTGCTTGAGTCAACTTTCTTTCCTTTAGGATCAAGATCCAGACTAGTTGCTGTGGACATTGGTGTCCTTGTAGGAGATGAATCTTCCAAGTTGAACTTTTTGAGAAGTTCCTTGATATACTTAGCTTGACTTATGAAGATTCCATCAGTTTGTTGAAGAATTTGTAACCCTAGAAAGAATGACAATTCTCCCATCATGCTCATCTCATATTTGTTACTCATGAGATGGGAAAACTTCTCACACAGCTTCTCATTTGTAGAACCAAAAATGATATCATCCACATAGATTTGTACCAGAATGATGTCCTTGCCATGATGCTTGTAGAAAAGTGTCTTGTCCACAACTCCTCTGGTAAACTGGTTTTCCAGAAGAAAGGTGGAAAGTGTGTCATACCATGCCCTGGGTGCTTGCTTTAGTCCATACAAAGCTTTGAAGAGTTTGTACACAAAATTATGCATTTCAGCATCCTCAAGCCCTGGTGGCTGTTCCACATACACTTCTTCTTCTAGCTCTCCATTTAGAAAGGCACTTTTGACATCCATCTGAAATACTTTGAAGTTGCAGTGTGCAGCATAAGCTAGAAAGATTCTTATAGCTTCAAGTCTGGCAACAGGAGCAAATGTCTCATCATAATCTATTCCCTCCTGTTGACAGTAACCTTTAGCCACTAGCCTTGCTTTGTTCCTTGTCACCAATCCATTTTCATCAAGTTTGTTTCTGAAAACCCACTTGGTCTCAATAACTGACTTTCCCTTAGGTCTTGGAACCAATTTCCATACATTGTTTCTTTCAAACTGATTTAGCTCTTCTTGCATGGCTATCACCCAGTCAGAATCCAACAATGCTTCATCAATTGTCTTGGGTTCCATTTGTGACAGGAAGCATGAGAACATGCTGTCAGCAGAGACTTTGTTCCTTGTCCTCACTCCAGAATTAGGATCACCAATGATAAGGTCATTTGTGTGATCCTTGGACCACCTGGTGATTCTGGGCAAGCTACTTGATTGAACAGGAACATTTGCTTCAGCTTGTTGAGTTGAATGCTCATCAATTCCATTGTCTCCACCATGTTCTTCATTGTCTCCAGAGTCATCACTGTTCTGAATGTTAGATGTTATGGTGTGTGATTGAGCTGGAGTTTGATTGACAGTAGTGGTGTTGACAGCATCTTTGTCAACTTCAACAATTTGAGTGAAGCTAGGTTCTTCATCTACAATCTCCTCAGCTTCCAGGTATCCTTGATTCTCAAATCTGAATGTCTGCATCTTTCCTTCTTCATGCAGTCCTGGAAACTTGGTTTCATCAAATGTGACATTAACACTTTCTTCAATAATCCTGTGTTCCATAACATAAACTCTGTAGGCAGTCCTTTCTGTGCTGTAACCCATGAATAGTCCTTCAAAAGCCTTGGTGTCAAATTTTCCTTTCTTCTCATGGTTGTCTTTCATCATAAAGCATTTGCTCCCAAACACATGAAAATATTTGACAGTAGGTTTCTTTCCAGTTAACAGACAGTAAGGAGTACTTGCATGAGTTTTGTTGATCATGGTTCTGTTCTGAGTATAACAGGCTGTGTTGATAGCTTCAGCCCAGAAATATGTTGGCAACTTAGCATCATGCAACATAGTTCTAGCTGCTTCAATGAGAGTCCTGTTCTTTCTTTCTACAACTCCATTCTGCTGTGGAGTTCTTGCAGCAGAGAATTGTTGTACAATTCCTTCATCTTTACAGAAATTTCCAAGTGTGGCATTTCTGAATTCTGTACCATTGTCACTCCTCAAGATTTGAACTTTTGAGTTTGGGGTTCTATCAAGAACTCTGACTTAATCAATAATCACTTGAGCATCTTCATCTTTGGATTCAAGAAATTTCACCCAAGTGTACCTTGAGTAATCATCCACCATTACTAAGGCATACCTCTTTCTGGCCATAGATGGTACATTGACTGGTCCAAAGAGGTCCATGTGAATTAACTTGAGTGCTTCTGTGTTGGTGTTTACTTGCTTGGACTTGTGCACAGCTCTTCTCAGTTTGCCCATTTGACAATCTTCACACAGTCCTTCTTGACAGAATTCCTGTTGGGGGCAAACCTCTCACTAACTCCTTCTTCATCAGAATATTCATTGTCTTGAAGTTGAGATGTGAGAGCTTCCTGTGCCAAAGCATACTGTCACCAACAGTAGCTTTACTGTAAAAACAGTAAACTTTATCCTTCTTTGTTGAGCTTAGATCAGCAACAAACAAGCTTCCTTTTCTGACCCCTTTTAGAGAGAGGCTTCCATCCTTCTTGTGATAGATGTTGCACACCATCATGTCAAAGTCAACCTTAAATCCTCTGTCACTGAATTGGCTGACACTGAGTAGGTTGTGCTTCAATCCATCCACAAGAGCAATATCTTCAATGACAACATTTCCAATTTCCAGACAGCCATATCCCACTGTGTAACCCTTGCTGTTGTCTCCAAAGGTTATGATTGGGCCAGCTTTCTCTACATAATGTGATAGCAGGGCTTTATCACCTGTCATGTGTCTTGAGCAACCACTGTCAATTATCCACATGACCTGATTTTTCTTCTTACCCTGCAAAACAGAATGTTTCTAAGTTGCATATGGTACCCAATCTTTGTTGGGTCCTGCAGTTTCAGTGTTTCCTGAGTTTCTTTCAGTCACAACATCACAAGCATTATCAAAGACTTCCTGTTTGACTTCTCTTTTCACCCACTTAGGTTTAGAATTGGACTTGGTCCTTTTCTTAGTGGATGAAGCCTTTTTGCTGTTGCCAGCAGGCTCAGAAGTCTCAACAGTGTTTAGGTATGAGCATTTTTCAGTAGAGAGAACAGGTAAGTTAAAGCATGTACTCATGGCAGTGATTTTGCATGGCATACAATCAATGTTATTGCAGACACTCATAGTTCTATGCATAAGGGGGGTTCTGTGTAAGTTACCATTGAGTTCAGTTGCATTGATCTTATCCTCAATTGGTTTCTTACAAACATGTGTTAAGTGATGTGTAGATCCACAGTTATTGCATAGTTTCCTAGAAGCACCTCCAACATTAGTGTATCCATTTCCTTTATTGACACCTACCTTACCATTCCTGTTTCTAGACTTGGGAGTTACTGGATTGACAGTATGTTCAGAAGTTGCTGTCGAACTATCCTTGACAGTATCTTTTATTCCTACTGTCTTGACAGAAGGTTTAAAGGTTACTGTCTTGGAATCATTCTTGACAGTATCTTTGAAAGATTCTGTCTTGCCAATCGTGACAGCATCCTTTGAACTTACTGTCTGATTGCTTGGTAAGTTTACTGTCTTGGGGATTGTGACAGTATCCTTTCCTTCCTTGAATGTGCTGTCAACACCTTCATCCTCATCAAGAATTTCTTGTTTGATGAGCATGGCTTCTTCATCAAACTCAATTTCAGCAGCTTTGAAAATAGGAGTTTTAACTTTCTTGAGAATGGTGGGTTTGACAGCAGCAATTCCAGGACAATCTTGAATCACAGTTTCCTTTCCAGGTCTTCTACCATAAGAAAAACCTATACCAACAGACTGATTTTCTGTATGCTTATCATTGTAATCCTGAACTATCTTTGATGAGTTTCTATAGGCCTTAATCTTAAATTCATTTTCAGCAATCTCATTCCTCAGGAATTCCTCAACCTCCTTAGCACATTTTAATTCATTTTTAAGTTTAGCATTCTCTTGAGCTAAAGAGCCTAGTGAACTGGTTTTGAGAAAAAGAGAATCATTTTCAGACTGAAGTGTTTCATTTAGCTTACTTAGTCTAGAGATTTCCTCATTAGCAGCAGATAAGCTAGTATAGACATTGAACATTTCAGCACTTAAGTCTTTAATGGTTTTCTTATACTCATCAGTAGACATATCAAGTAAGACAAGTGAAGGTACCTGACTTGAAGGTGTTGATGCTACCTCATCAGTGCTAGCCATGAGAGCTAGGTTGACATATTCTTCCTCTTCTTCATCATCAGAATCATCCCAACACTTTCCTTCAGCCACATAGGCTCTACCTTGATTTTTCTTGGAGTATCCACCAGTTCCTTTCTCATATCTTTGAACCTGTTTGGGTCTTTTGCATTCAATAGCAAAATGACCAGGTTCTCCACAGTTGTAACATTTGAACTTTGATCTATCCACAAATCCAGTTTTGTATCCTCCTTTGGTTGAACTTCCCACAGCAGCCTTTGATGAGCTTCCTTTGCTGAACTTGGATGCTTGGCCTTGAGGCTTGTATGACCTATCCTTCTTGAACCTAAAGTTCTTGAACTTTTTGGCCATGTAAGCCATAGTAGGGTTGTCCATGCTTTCCAGTTCCTCCATTGTGTAGAAGTCTTCATCTTCCACATCTTTAAGCTGTAGTACCACTTTCTCATCATCTTCAACCACCTCTTCTATCTTCAAAGTCTGTGTTGGGGTTGATTATGTGATCTGTAGTACTTCACTTGGCTGTGTGATCCTTGGCACATGTGCTACTAGGGCACTTGACATATTAGCCATCTTGTTCCTTGTTCCACTTTGTATGGCTCTCTTTTGAAAGAGTTCGAGTTCATAAGATTTCAGAATACCATAAAGTGTCTCAAAGGTTATAGTGTTGAGATCTCTTCCTTCTCGTATGGCTGTTGTCTTGTGTTCAAGGTGATCAGGCAGTGTGAGCAGGAACTTGACATTTAATTCTTTTCTGTCATAGTACTTGCCATGTATCTGTAATTCAGTTAAGAGCTTACTGAACCTTTCAAACATGGAGGTTAAGTCTTCACCAGGCTTGGCCATGAATGCCTCATATTGAGATATTAGAATTTGCCTTTGGTTGCCCTTAACCTCTTCACTTCCTTCACAGAGTAAGGCTAACCTGATCCACATCTCCTTGGCTGATGTGCAGCTTATCACACTTCCACACATGGCTTTATCCAGCGTGAGAGAATCGAGCAAGATAAGTTGCAAATGATCATCTAGCACCATTTTCTCCTTTTCAGGTTCCAAGATTTCTGAGGGATCTTTGGGAACCCAATGTGCAGGAATAATCTCACCATTCACTGTTGTGGCTTCAATTTCCTTTCTTGGAATGAAAGGACCATTCTCGAGTATACCTGGGTATAGTGGATTTGCAGCTTTGATAAACAACAAGATTTTTCTTTTCCAAATGTTGTAGTTCTCTTTATCAAATGCTGGGATCTTGATACTGTTTGATTTCTGCATTTTCTCCGGGATCTCAGATATGTATGTTAATCTGAAAGCTCTGATACCAGTTGTTAGTCCTTGTGTATTGCAGAAGGGGGGGGGGGATGAATGCAATACTGATAAAATTCAATCTAAATTTCAACAACTAAAATCAAGATTAAACGTTATCAGCAATATATGCAATCACGAACAGTATTTAGTAAGAACAAGATTCACAAAATAAATGTTTTATTTATTTTGCAAAGTGTTGCTACAACCTCAAGAAAGAATTCTCGAGCTTCGGGTTTTCTTCAAAGACACTTGCTTGTCTTCGTTACTCTTCTAGAATGAGTTGATAGTAGGTATAAGACTAACCCTATCACTATCAGTCACGGGTTTGTGAAGCTGCTGTCACTGTCAAGTGGCAGCTTCTTACAGATTGTCTTACCCATGTGACTTTCCTAAATTGCTAACATGTCAGATATACATTACAAAGAAAGCAACCTAGATTCATTCCATTTCCAGCTAAACCAATTCAGCAGATAAAGACTTGACCTTGCTCTTGAATTGATTCGCTTTTGTTTTGCAGTGCTTGAAGCTTCTGTCGTAGTCTTGCAGACTTGGTGCAGCTTAGGGATACTGCATCACGCCTGTTTCTTGAACATTTAAACTGTCACGGGATTTGACTGAGAAAGATACCTAGCATAAGGATCTTTATTGAGACAGTTACTTTTGCCGCAAAGCTTGCTGTCACAGGAATGATCTTTTGGTGACAGTATGAGTTCCCCGCATAGAGTGCTGTCGAGGATCCCAAACTTGCTGTCGAGGGCAATAGTTGCTGTCGCGTAGTCTTCCGCCAATGTTGCTGTCAGAGTGAATATGCTGTCGTGACTTGCAACATTCTGTCTTCTTGTAATCTTACTGTCACAGCTTTAGGACAGTAACCTTTATTCATGTTGTCATCCAAAAAGCATTCTTTGAGGCTTGAACACATAAGTGAACTTCTTTCAAACAATACAACTAGAATAACATTACATACTGATTACAAGAACATACTTTGGCTATGACAGTATGTTCTACTTAATTTGAAAAATTAAGTACAATTAAAGTTAAGTTGTTTCTATGCTATCACCCATAAATCCCAACAACTCTCTTCATCGTTGTCCTCACTCTCTTCATCGCAACTTTCATCACTACAATCGTCACTACTACAATTGTCTCCCTCGGTCTCAAATGCATTCAACATATATGTTAATAGACCCACTATGTAATGCATACACACACATTTCTGATACACAATCATCATTCCATAAAAGTTTACAACCCGTCTCATCAAATAGTGCACCACACTTGTACCAATAAATTTTAAAACTTTTATAACCTAACTCTTTACTTACATAGTTCTCAAACAATGAAAGAGAGAGAACACTTAAATTCTGATTATAAGTCTACTCAACTTTACCTCACTGGTAGTATTTTATCCCATCTCTTTCCGTAAATTCCACACCATGGTGAATCTCTATTTTAAAACTTGAATCCATCTGCAGCATAAATGAATTACAAAAGAATCAGAAAATGAACAAATTAAAAGATTAAATAACGGACATCTAACTATGTTCTTTAATATACCTGGATTGAAAATCAAAAGTTCTTAAGATTTCACCAAAACACCCAATTTAATCGAAACGAAACCCTAGTTTTTAGCTGTATAAAGAGAGTCTGCCAGATGATTTTTTGGTTTTATTAAAACAAGACATATAGGTCATGTGCAAAACATGTGATACTTTATGCCAATTAGACAGGATAACTATCATCCAAATCAGTTTTATTCGGGTCCACACATAACCATATAAGCATACGATAAATGGTGTTAGTCGGATTATAACGGAAGGATGTAAATCAGAAAAATTTAAAAGTTAAATGATTTAAAATAGCGGATTTTTTGTTTAGGGACTGGAACCAAAAAACTCGAATAATTTTAAGGACATATGAATTTATTTTCCTTTTTTTTTAATCTTTGAAATCTTGTATTATTAAAATGAAATTATATATTTTTATTTATTAAATAAATTTGCCTCCGATTAATCAATCAAATTAATCATTATAAGACACCTCTACCAACTAATTCAGATTTATGTATTTTAGAATACTGAATAGGAGACAATCTCTTCAAGACAAGAAAAAAGTAAACATGTATCCAACTTATTTAATTTAAGTATCAGGTTGTCAGGTAAGTATGGATGCTCCTAGAGTGACTCACTTACTTTTTGCATACAACAACTTCCTTTTTTCAAAGCTACGACTCATGAAGCATCAGTAATAAAACCAATTATGAATAAGTATGAAATGGAGTCAGGCCAGGCTGTGAACTACCAAAAATCTGGGATTTTTTTCTCTGCAAACGTGAGAAGGGATAAATAGGAGGAAATTAAGAATATTTTGGAAGTCAGTAGTACGATTACGGATGGTAAGTATCTTGGTCTGCCGTATCTCATTGGTAGATCTAAAAAAGTAGCTTTTAACTTTGTCAAAGAAATAGTGTGGCGTAAGGTTCAGGACTTGGCAACATAAGAACATGTCGAAGGCGGGTAAAACAATTATGGTCAAGAACGTAGCTCAGTCTATTTTCTCCTTCCAAAATCCTTGTGTTCGAAGATGGAAAAGATGATGAATAGCTACTGTGGGGGTCTAATGGGAATAATAATAAAGGAATAAAGTGGCACCCTTGGAGTAAAATGGCGACTGCTAAATGCAATGGAGGACTTGGATTTCGTGACCTTCACGGTTTTAATGTTGCTTTGCTGGGCAAACACATATGGAATTTCTGTAGTAATCCCAACTGTCACGTGGCTCGTCTGTTCAAAGCGAGGTATTCTTCATGCAATAAAAGGGACAGTAACAAGTTTTATATGGACAGGAATATGGGAAGCTAAAGAGAAATTACGGAAGGGATTTAGATGGGTCTTGGGTGACGACAAAGATATTAAAGCCTTCAGAGATCCTTGGTTAAAAGGGAAGCTTGATTTTTGCGTAGAAGATAACCATTTGAATGGAATCAGAAATGAAAGTGTGTGTAGCTACTTCCGTCTTGATACAAAGGAGTGGGACGTGCATAAGGTGTTGCAAGATTTTCATACAGACGACATTCAACTTATTCTTCAGACTAGAATTCCTCAAAATGAAGTCAAAGACAGAATTGCATGGAGTAGTTCAACCACATGCACGTATACAGTGAAAACATGATATCAATTATGGTCATCACAGAATACTGAAGCTTCACCAAGTATGAATTCGAGGGGCTGGAATGGTCTTTGGAAAATACAGGTACCTCATAAAATCAGAACTTTTCTCTGGAGATTTTGCAATAATAATATACCTGTTAGAAATATTCTTCGAAGTAGGGGTGTAGCAACTCCCATTATTTGCCCGATGTGCGAAGATGATATTGAGCATCTCTTACATATATTTTTTGATTGCTCATTTGCAATGGAGTGCTGGCACAAAGCTGTGTTATCTTATGATATGCACGAGGTAGAAGCAGCACCTGTTTGGCTGTTGGAGAAAATCAGTTAGGTAGTGCAGATGAGAAAGAGAAGATATCTATGGTGCTTTGGGGTATTTGGTTTGCTAGGAATCAGAAAATATGGGAAGGCAAGAACATTACTCCGATAATTGTGATGGAAATCAGCTTAAAGCAAATACAGGATTGACAAGAGGCAATGAAAAAGAAAGCGTTGTTGATGAATCTACCATCTGTTACTCCTGATGATAGGAAGATTGTTTGTCATCCACCACATGAAGGATGGCTGAAGATGAATGTAGATGCTTCTATCTTTGCAGGAGATATGTCATACAGCCTGGGTTTAGTTCTACGAGACGATCATGGGCAGTTTGTACAAGGAAAAAACATGAAAATCCAAGGATCTGTTTCGGTTATGGAAGCTGAGGCTCTAGGTGTTCAAGAAGCAATAAATTGGATCGAAGAACTGGAACTACACAATGTCAATATGGAAAGTGATTCAGAGCTAGTTGTTAAAGCAGTGCAAAACGAAGTTCAGTAGAGGTTGGCCACATCTTAGAGTTTTGTGAGTCGAAGCTTAACCAAAGGGATGATCTTTCTCTCAGTCATATTAATATTAAGAAACAAGCAAACCGTGTAGCTCACCAGTTGGCTAGAGTTCCGTGTTTGTTGAATAGCTACAATGTACTTTTGTCTCCTTCGAACATTTTGTTGGAGACGTTATGTGGTGAGCAGTTTTCTTAATGAGAATTCTACTTTGCATGAAAAAACTTATTTAATTTAATTTACCTAACTATAAAGTAAAGTATATTCATAATCATATTCATAAATTTTATTCACATAAAAATTAAATAAAAATTAAATCCGATGATTGATATTCTTTATTATGTTCCCTTTAATCATTTATTGGTAATGGATGTAATGAGAATCATTTAAACCATATTTATTTAAGCAATCAGATAAAAAATCTGGATTAAGAGAGATGTGAGTTTTATAGTGCACAGCCGTCACTATCCTCTTTATATCCTTGAATTTTGATTGAAATTATAAAATCAAATCTTTAATTCAAACTCAGCAATTATTTATCCTCTCCTGGTCGCCTCACATAATTTTCGTGACTAATTTACACATACATTCAAACCGCCAATCATTTCATTTCTTTCTGGGTTTTATTTCCATATTTATTATTTATTAACATACACATGAATTATAAAAACTCATCTTCTTTAATCTCTCTGTATATAAATTGATTTTGTTTAGGGTTATATATTTTTATTCATCTCTCTCAAATCCACGCCACAACTGATCCCTCTCAGATTCGAAAGGTTTAATCCAGGTTATTTTGTTATTATCATCATTTGTTAATTTCAATTTTATGTTTTAATTGTATCTAATTGTTGTTAGGGTTTATGTTATGTTGTTATATTCTTATTGTAATCCATTTGTTATATTTTCGGTGTGTGTTTTTGTGTATATCTTAGAGTTACTGTTATGATTTGGTTCTAGGCTTGTATGTATTCTCTCATTGTTTTTACCTGTTTGAATAGTTTTCGTTTTGCGATTTTCGGAGGAATTACGTATATTTGTGTATGTGTATGTATAGGAATTTCAAACTTAGTATGACTTGTTTTGCAGTTGTTGAGATCTTCCATGTGGTTTGCGATCACTTGCATTTTTGCTGATTTTAGTTTTTATTGACCGGATACGTTTTTTGGGGGAATTCTGTGTTGTTAGTACCGTTTTTTTGGATCCCGGGTGTACTGTTACCTGGTTTGGTTCTTGCTAGGAATTTGTGTGGTTGGTTTAGATATTGCGGATGGTGGTATGATTAAGTAAAAATTTGGCATATGGGCGTCCCTGGCCGTAGTTAGGATCTCTGTGAGCTAAATCACAATGAGATCATGGATTCCTCGAAAGAACGAATCTTCAAATGTGTCCAAGGATTTCTGGATGCCTGATCAGAGTTGTAGAGTCTGCTACGAATGTGATTCCGTGTTTACCATATTTAATCGCAAGCATCACTGTCGCCTCTGTGGACGAGTTTTCTGTGCTAAGTGTACTGAAAACACAGTGCCTGCCTCTCCTGATGATTACAAAATTGGGGGAGAAGAATCGGAAAGGCTTAGGGTTTGTAATTACTGCTTCAAACAATGGGAGCAACAGAGTTCTCCTGTCAGTGCTGCCGTGCCTGCGACTAGCCCGGGTCTAAGTAAATCACCTTCAGCAGCAAGTTTGGCCAGCACCCAAACCTGTGACAGCAGCACCAGCAGCGTAGGTTCAACTCAGTACTCAACAGGGCCATACAAGCATGTACAAAGTATATCTAGTATGAGTCCTCGCTCATCTGCTAGATTGGATCAAATAACATGTACACAAGACCAAGCAGCCAGTCTGGAAAAATCAGATTGCATTGACACGGAGGATATTGGTTATAGCATGAACAGGTAACTGTTTTTGAATGTGTGTTAATTTCCAATACAAAATATGATTCAAACTGTATTCATGGCTATGTGTCTGTTACCAGCACTTTTTCATGTCTGTTCCCTAAAAAAAGCATTCTTTCATATTTGGATTTTTAAAGTAAACTGACTATTTATTTACTAATTAAGTCCATCAACTCTAGAATGACTATCACACAAGGGCGTGCCATTTCATTTCATTTCTTATTGTGTTTCTAGTTATTTATGATGCCGTAGGAAAGGTTTTATTAATAATGAAAATGGTTAAATATTGAAGTGACCGCTATCATCAATCTATCAAGTCTGCCACTGATAAATTCGGGGTCTCATGTTCACCACTGTATAATTAAAAAGTAAACTCCGTAAATTTAAACAATAGTGTTAAATTTTCCGTCAGTAACGTGGCAACAATTTAATTGGACATTGAGTTGGCAATCACGTGGACGTGGCAGTGACAAAAAAAAGAGTTTAACACATCATCATGATATTCTTTAAGTGTACGCTATATTTATATATATACATACAAAATAAGATGAATATCTAGTTAATGACTGCTTTCAGTATCTAAATGTAATCTAAGTTGGTGTCAGTAATTCCGCTCAAGATCCAAAGCAAAATCTAGATGAAGTTGGAAATTCAATTCAGGAAACACTTTGAATGCTTTATCCGCCTTTTCTGTCTGTTTGGAAACCATGATCATACTTGCAGGTTGATTCTTCTTGATTTGGATAGTGTGTTAGCCTCGTCCGTTGTGTATTATCAGTGCCATATATATATATATATATATGTATAATAATGTAGAAGATGATGATGTGCTTTTCATCTGTATTTTTTACTTTAACTGTGTTGCCACGTACTGCCAGTTAGCTGCCAAGTCAAGTTTATAACACATAACAGGCGAGAGTTTCAATACTTCTGTAACAAATATAACAGAGTGTACTTCTTAATTATAGAGTGGTGTACTTGAGACCCGGAAATTGGTGGCAGACTTGAAAGAGTGGTGATTATACAGTTATTACTTTGATATTTAACCCTCAACGAAAATGATACATCTATAGTGCAAAAGTTAACTTATACTTGTGTGGATTACTTCGAACTAGACTTTTTAAATTTTTAGTGGAGATCTATTAATCCTGTAAGAAATTATATATACAACATAGGATTTGGTTTTTATATGGGGAGGCAACACAAAAAGCCAATCTTCACTGACTCTCTCTGTATCCTTTGCCGCCTTCTTCCGCTATTTGTTCTCTGTCAAATAGGGATAAGGATGTTGTCTTAAAATTTTATTTTTTTAGTTTGTATATACTTCTTGTGTAACAGAGTTTCGATACTTTAAGTTTTGGTTGGGACCCATCATTTGTTAGATTTATGTAAATTTTACAAATACGTATATCTAGGAGTCCATCTTCTGTAGATGGTATACACTGCAAGTCTTTATTGGGCTACCTATGAATAATCTTATCATTTGACATCCATTGGTACCCACTTGCTGTTCATCTTATTTCACGATTCCATTTATAGTATCTTTTAGGAAGATAAATCACCTTGATCATTGTGATCGTATTAACTATATCTTTCTTATTTATGATGCAGGAGCGATGATGAAGATGATGAATATGGTGTTTATAAATTGCATTCTGAGATCGGGCAGTCAAATTCCTATTACAGTGGTATCCCGTATGATGAGATTGGTCATATCTATGGATCAGATGAACATACTGATGGGGAAATTGATACAAACCATATCATTTCCGCACAGTTACCAGAGACTTTAGAGACGGAGGGCCTTGAGCTAAATAAGAAAATTGGCGAAGAAGAAGATGAAGGCAATAACTGTAATACGATTGAAGACACACCACCACATGAGGAGGATGATACACGTCCTGAACCTGTGGATTTTGAGAATAATGGTGTGCTTTGGCTCCCTCCAGAGCCAGAAGATGAAGATGATGAAAAAGAAGGTTTTCCGATCGAGGATGATGAT
Organism: Heracleum sosnowskyi; assembly: GCA_030848705.1. Classification (NCBI taxonomy): domain Eukaryota; kingdom Viridiplantae; phylum Streptophyta; class Magnoliopsida; order Apiales; family Apiaceae; genus Heracleum; species Heracleum sosnowskyi. The sequence goes on along the minus strand of CM061243.1, from coordinate 47,169,674 downwards.
GATTTTGCAGAGGATGATTCAGGAGAAGGGTACCTACGCTCTTCAGACAGCTTTGGTAGTGGGGAGTTCCGTAATAGGGATAGATCAAGTGACTTGCATAAGAAGGCTATGAAGAATGTGGTTGATGGGCATTTTAGGGCTTTGATAGCCCAGTTGTTGCAGGTTGAGAATCTTCCAGCTGATGATAGTAAAGAAAGTTGGTTAGAGATTGTTACATATTTGTGCTGGGAAGCTGCCACGCTTGTTAAGCCAGATAAAAGCCAGGATGGAGGAATGGATCCTGGTCGTTATGTCAAGATCAAATGCATAGCTTGTGGAAGTCGTGATGAGAGGTAAAGCTTATATGTATGCTTAAGATTAAACATTTCAATTGTTTTTTATTTAAATAAGACCTTGTCAAGGGATGTACATTAAGTTTTTCCTTTATTTTCCACAATTTTTTTGGTTTTGCACAAAAATTTTCAGAATGTGCTCAACTCTGTAATCTAGTTTGTGCTATATGGATTTAAGAATTGATAAATTTTATTTAGGCCGGTTTGGGGACTTTTGACAAGTAATTGCATGATAGAGAGAATGTTTTACTAAAAATTTGTTTAAAGCTTTCAACTACCAGGCCTACATATGTGGATAGCAGTAATTCCTTTCTTAATAAAATTTTGCTTATTATTTAAATTAAAGATTTTCTTTGTCTTAGGAAAAGTTTGTAAGGGCATAATGGTTTTAGGTATGTGGGGAATTTGAAATTCTAAAATAGTTACATTAGCTTTTCAGAGGTTTAAAAATTTAATAGTTATGTTAAAAAGGCTATCTTTTTTTTTTCCAGTCAAATTTGTATAAATTATCTAAGGTCCTATTTTTAAAAGCCTTAATATTTAATTCTATTACACTCTGGCTTTAAGGACCCACCAGAGATCCTATTCTTAAAGTCCATATTCACATGAAGGGAATGGTAGTTTTCTTAGGCATTCACCTGCAATTTAAGCTTAAGGTATTTTTTTGTTAATGCTCGAAAATGTCCTATCTGCTGAATCTACTTCGAAGTTAATGGTCTTGATATGTGATTGCCGTCATCCTAATTTGTTTTCTGACGAGATTATATATGTTCATTTAGTGTGGTGGTTAAAGGGGTTGTTTGTAAGAAGAATGTTGCCAACAAGAGAATGGCAGCAAAAGTAGAGAAACCGCGATTTCTGATACTTGGTGGTGCCTTGGAGTATCAGAGGGTTGCTAATCACTTGTCAAGCGTCGATACTTTATTGCAGCAGGTTTCAACATCTTCCTTTTGAGATGTAGATAATATTTTTCTGCACGTCCACAATGATCGAGCACCTTACATTTGTAAATTATTTAAGTGTTTTAGACTCTTGTTTTTGAGTAATATATGGTTTTCAGGAAATGGTCCACTTGAAGATGGCTGTTGCAAAGATTGATGCTCAACACCCTAACGTTCTTTTGGTTGAGAAATCAGTTTCTCGACATGCACAGGATTTCCTACTCGCGAAAGGCATATCACTTGTTTTAAACATTAAAAGGACGCTTTTAGAAAGTATAGCCCGTTGCACAGGTGCACAAATAGTCCCATCAATCGATCATCTTACATCACAAAAGTTAGGGTATTGCGACTCATTTCATGTGGAGAAGTTTATGGAAGTGCATGGTACTGCTGGGCAAGGTGGGAAGAAGCTAACAAAAACATTAATGTTTTTTGAGGGTTGCCCTAAGCCATTGGGTTGTACTGTAAGTTCTGACCACTCAAGAATATATTTTTGTAAGTTTAATTTATTTTTACTTGATATGATGAAAGGAAAGCCAAATCTGGGTGTCATAAAGTCCCTGCAGTCTTGCAGATATAGTATTTTGAGTAACTAGAATCAGTTTAAATTTTCTGGGTTTCTGGGTTGGAGTATAAGCAGTCTAGTTGGTTGTATTATCAACTATTAATCTAATGATTATGATGATTTGTATTCCAGATTTTGCTGAAGGGTGCTAACGGGGATGAATTAAAGAAAGTAAAATATGTAGTTCAGTATGGGGTATTTGCTGCTTATCACTTGGCTGTGGAGACATCGTTTCTTGCTGATGAAGGTGCCTCTCTCCCGGAACTTCCTTTAAAGGCTCCAATAGCAGTTGCATTACCTGATAAACCTTCAAGTATCGACAGGTCTATTTCAACAGTTCCTGGTTTTACTGATACAGCAAGTCCAAAGGTTCAGGGCAATCATAACTTCAGCGAACCGTGTCAGCCTAACAATAACCTTCTATCTAATATATCATCATCCTCCAACACTGCCTCATGCAAAGTTGATGGGCCAAGGCCCTTTCACTCCAAGCACCTTAGCTCCCAACCTCTAAATGCAGGACTTGCTGCTAGCTCAATGGATGTTTCTTCTTCTTCTTCTTCTGCTTGCTCATATCATCCAGAGCATACAGATATGCTCAGAACCGATCTCACAGCTAATCATTCCTCTAACAAGGACAATAAGATGGGTATCAAAGAATCTATTGAGAATAAAACATCAACCACTAATGATCTTGTGGCAGAAAAAAATGTACTTTCTAATTCCTTTGGTAAATCAGAAACAATATTGCACGGTGCTGGCGTTTGTAGTATTGATGGTACTACAGTACCTACAAAAAGTTTAGGTGATCTAAGATTCTCCTCATCAGAAAATCATCAGGACGAGGCAGAGTCGCTAAAGGAAGACTTTCCTCCCTCACCTTCGGACAATCAAAGCATCCTGGTGTCTTTATCAACACGTTGTGTGTGGAAAGGAACTGTCTGTGAGCGTGCACAACTCTTTCGGATCAAGTACTATGGAAATTGTGATCGTCCATTGGGGCGGTTTCTGCGAGACCATCTGTTCGATCAAGTACTCTCTCTCTCTCTCTCTAATGCAATACAATGCACAGTCTTTATACACACAATACAATGCACAAATATCTATTTACGTATGTGTACAATCTCTCTCTCTCTCTCTCTACTATGCAATACAGTGCACGCTCTTTATACACACAATACAATGAACAAATACTCTCTCTATCGCACTCTCTACAATGCAATACAATGCACACTCTTTTTATACACACAATACAATGAACAAATATATGCTAAGCCTATTTACTTATGTGTACAACTTGAGATGAAAATTGACTATCATATCTTCAAAACAGAATTACCAATGCCGCTCATGTCAAATGCCTTCAGAAGCACATGTGCATTGCTATACACATCGGCAAGGCAGCCTAACAATCTCCGTGAAGAAGCTTCCGGAGTTTCTCTTGCAGGGAGAACGAGAAGGCAAGATCTGGATGTGGCACAGATGCCTGCGATGTCCTCGAATCAATGGGTTTCCTCCAGCCACGCGGAGAGTACTAATGTCTGAGGCTGCATGGGGTTTATCATTTGGAAAATTTTTAGAGCTTAGCTTTTCAAACCATGCAGCTGCAAGCCGCGTTGCAAGTTGTGGGCACTCGCTTCACAGAGATTGTCTACGGTTTTACGGGTATGCTTGTTTTTATTTGAACTTTAGAAAATTATAGCACTTACGATGCATCCGATGTGTAAACAGTATTCTATGGGAGAAAAGAATCTAAACATATATTAGATAAAGGTGATTTTTAGTGTATTCCTTGTTTCTATCGTACCTAGCGTTCCATCGTACCCATACGTTCCGTCGTACCGGATTCACTAAAAATGATGTTCCACGTATCCGTTTCTGTCACCCGTTTCGTATTGAACCCCGTCCTGTAAATATGAGCTGGATTTCTATGTATATTCCAATTTCAAAAGTTAGCATACTAAGTAATGTAATTGTTCACTCCTACCGCCTCTCTCAAATTCATTCTAATCAGTTGATGTCACATATCCTTTTCAAGTAACAGTTTTGTTTCCAGTTGATATACGTTAATGGGCTAGTGGTAGAAGGAAAAATAGGCATAGAAATCAAGTTACGAAGAAGTGGGAAAGGAAGCCCCGACCGGCCTGTGTGGTCCCATATATAAACTCAGTATAATAGTGCTCATATCCTCCTTTTCACACCCACACCCCACATATTTTATGTACTTGCTCAAACTTTTGCAAAATATTTACTAATAGTCCAAGTCACATTTGACAAATGACAGATCTAGGGGAAGATGTACTCTCTCTGTCAAAAAATGGTTCATGCCTTTTGCATTTAGATGTCTTCTTCTTCGACGTCGTCTGTTTTTATTCCTGCTGAATGCAGATAATCATATTGAATCAGTCTAACAACCGCGAATAGTCTTCAAAAACCTTAATTCAGTCGGGTGCGTACTGCTTAGGCCTATGCAAAGGTGTATATAAATGATTTAAGTTTTAACCATCTAACTCAACAATATATAAAAAAATCAAACTGAATGTGCAGTTGTTACCTCTAAATCTAGGATACATTTGTAATTTTTAGGACACTGATTAGCAATTAATACATGTCCGATGTTGCTTACTTTTTTTGACAGATTGAGTTAAATTACTCAACCCAACTCTATTTCCGAGATAGGATGTAAATTTAAAATTCTACTGCTGCTTTTCTCTGTTGGTTTATATTTTATAATTGTATCATCCTCTCATCAGTCAAAATTTTGCAGCTTTGGAAGAATGGTAGCCTGTTTTCGATATGCTACTATAGATGTAAATTCTGTTCATCTTCCACCTTCAACTCTTGAATTCAATTATCATAATCAGGAGTGGTTATTAAAAGAAGCTGATGAGGTACAACTAAACTTGAATATATGTACCTAGTTAGTTTGTGACTTCAGCATCTATTTTGCTTACACCTTGGCTGGTTTATAAATTATAGGTTCACAGCACAGCAGATTGCTTATTTTCTGAGGCGTGTAATGCTCTTCATCAAATCTGTAAGAAAAAATCAATTGAGACTGTTGACAAGGTATCTGAACTAAAGCATAAAATTGGCAAACTGGAAAGGATATTGCAGGAGGAGAAAGCAGAATTTGAGGTACTTTGCATTTGATTACTCTGTACTTTTTCCTTTTCTTAAGTATTTGCATTTTAAAGACTCTTGGTTAAAGCACTTGATGCAATGCTGGAGCTGTAATGGTTTGTTCGATAAACTAGGAGAAGCACACTGGTTAGTTATCATAATTTATCATGCATAGATAATAGCATTTGACATTAAACATTTGTATGATCAAACCCAATAAAGTAGATAAATCAATGTAAAGCCTCATCATATCATTTGGTTTTAAATGGGTACTTTAAAATTCTTTACCGTAAAATTCTACAGTAATGGAAACACCGTACCCTCTAAGATTCCACCTCTATTAATTTTAAAGCAACCAGTGAAATGTTTAATAGAGATAACTTTTGAAGAGAGCTTACAAGTAAGTTATGTGATTACAAGAACTCATATACATGGTCTGATGGTCAAATATTCTATACAGAAGTAGACATCTATATTCATCTTAACAAGACATTAAATCTCTGGCGTAGTTACTTAATACGCAACCACAAAGAAATGAAAGTTCTTTCAGCATTATTTGCGTACATGTACACAGACAACCACAAAGAAATGGAATGTTGCAGCTCTATGATGTTTAATTCATTTGCTTACGAATATTTTCAGGAATCACTTCAGAAAGTGCTGAAGAAGAATATTATGGTTGGAAAACCAAATATAGACATTCTTGAAATAAATAGATTACGGAAGCAGTTAATTTTCCATGCCTACATATGGGATCAACGATTGATTTATGTTTCCAATCTGAACAACAGTATGCAAAGAGATATTAGCAGTTGTGCCTCGAACCCAAAGGAGAAACTAAACAAGTCTGTCGAAAAGCCTTCTGAACTATCTAAGGCTAGTTCAGATGTCAGCTGCTCTGATTCTTCTCTTAAAACTGTGAAGTCCGACATAGCAGTTAACCAATTAGGACAATCTAATCGTATCAACCATCCTGATGGGATTCACAAAGGAGCTACGGTTAATGAGGATAAGAATTGTAACACAGATGCCAAGGATTATCAGTGTTCAAGCTTAAAGATTGACGGTAAACATGATAGTTTAGTACCTGGTGGAAATATCGGAATGATTGTCTCTGATGGACAGCTCCTGTCAATGGGAAGTTTATCAGACACATTGGATGCTGCATGGTCTGGTGAGAGTCATTCAGAAAGTATATCACCGAAAGAGCATGCCTCTAACTCAGTCACTGCTAAGTCTACAACTTCTATGGAACCAATCATGAGAAAGTCGGGATGTAAAGATGGGTCCAGGGTAGTGGAGGCTGCTTGTTCGCTTGGTTTGTCGTTTCTTGCTGAGGCGGTGAATAAACCCAGTACTTGGGCAGAGATCCCATTTCTAAATATCTATCAGGCTTTCCAGTTAGATTCTTCAGTATATACACAAAAGAGTCGTACATTATGTGAATATAATCCTACATACATATTTTCATTTATGGAGTTCGTACGTCAAGGTGGTGCTAGAGTGCTATTGCCTTCTGGTATTAATGATATTGTTGTTCCAGTTTATGACGATGAACCCACTAGCATCATATCATATGCGCTTGTCTCACCGGAATACCACATTCAAGTGCCTGATGAGCCTGAGAGATTGAATGATGGTTTGGAATCTTCGTTATCTTTGCCTATCTTAGACTCAGTGAATCTACTGTCACTCAATTCCTTTAATGGGACAACTTCCGAATCCTTGAAAACTCTTGCTTCTGCCGATGAGAGCTTCTTATCCAAGTCCAGTTCTCAAGCTTCCTCAGGGTTGGACTCGCTCTCATACAACAACAATATGCATGCTAAGGTTTCTTTTACAGATGAAGGTCCACTCGGGAAGGTAAAGTATACTGTAACTTGTTATTGTGCAAGGAGTTTTAAGGCTTTGCGGAAGATCTGTTGCAATGAATTAGATTATATCCGGTCTCTTAGCCGTTGTAAGAAGTGGGGAGCGCAGGGTGGCAAGAGCAATGTCTTCTTTGCAAAAAGCTTAGATGACAGGTTCATAATTAAACAAGTTACCAAGACAGAGCTGGAGTCTTTCATCGACTTTGCTCCAGAATATTTTAAGTATTTATCTGATTCAATCACTTCACATAGCCCTACCTGCCTTGCAAAGATACTGGGCATTTATCAGGTATCATTATTTTTACTTGATTTTACTAGCCATTCATTTTATACAGAATGATGTGAGAATTTTAATATGACTGAGATCTCAAACATTCTCAGGCTCTGAAGTGATATCATATAAAGCTCTGAGTTATTTCTGTTTTGCTACATCATATTTAATGTCACGACTCTGATCATATCGTTTAAAAAGTTCCTTTTTCACATTTAAGTCTTTAGGAATAATGGTTTTAATGATATCTTTGTAGTTGATACATTTTTTTTTTTCGAATTTAGAAATTATGCTTTATAAATTCGAGCCGTGTTTTTTTGAAAATGGTATGTCTTTACTCTTTATATTGGAGTTAGTTTATGATGTTACAACTTAAAATGTAATAATGAAATATTTATAGTATATACTTTAATGACTTGGTTATGCTTAATCTTTACATCAGTACAGTTGAATAATTTTATTTAGTACTTGGTATTAATACTTTACTGTGTAATAATGGCAATATAGTCAAGACAGTAATATCATAATCAGTAAATGACTTCAAATGTAATTCTTTAGCAATTGTGATATTACAACTTAAAATTACATGTATTTGGTACCTGCAATGATTTTTAAAAATTATTCGGAAGCTTTGAGATATACCTGTTGATAACTTGTACATTTACATCTAATTATGTTATTATGTACTCTGAAGTCAGCTATGACCATTCCAAATGCTAATCCACCTGGCTTGTACCTTAATAATATTGTTTCTTGTGATATTGTTGATAGACATGTACAGTATCCCAGTTATGTATATCCTTGATATATATAAGTTTATGAACAAAGCATAACAATTTTTAGTTACTCATTGTAAGTATATATGTTGCGTTATTTCTTACATTACAAATTTATGCAATCATGATATATAAAGTAATTTGATGTACCAAAAGAGCATGTCGGGCAATACTGTCCCCGTTGCAGTTATCATGTATAAATAGGGAATATAACTTTACAAGGTCTACCGTGGAATAATTGGGAGGTGTTTGGAAATGGTTTGACGTTGTTCTACAAGTTCTGTTGTTTTCATTCTTTTCTAACTTCTTCTGTTTCTACGTTTAGACTGCAATTTACTGGCTATCTTTTATTGTAACTTGATTGTTTCTATTGTTTTTGTATGTCTTGAAGGTGACTCTGAAACATCTAAAAGGAGGAAAAGAGTCGCGGATAGATGTATTGGTTATGGAAAATCTTCTGTTCAGGCGCAATATCACAAGACTATATGACCTCAAAGGATCTTCTCGTTCACGTTATAATCCTGATTCAAGTGGGAGTAATAAAGTTCTGCTTGATCAGAACCTGATCGAGGCGATGCCGACGTCTCCAATCTTTGTGGGAAACAAGGCTAAGCGGTTACTGGAGAGAGCTGTCTGGAATGATACTGCATTTCTAGCTGTAAGATTTTATTCAGTTATTATGTTCTATATACAGTATGTTGAGCCACTTCTGATAACCTATAGTACAGATTTTGTCGATTTTATGCCTGGGGGTCCCCCCTTCCCATGGGCGTGCAGAAGTTCTTGCCGTTATGAGCTAAAATTTTGAAGTCTAAATTTCTTAGATTTGAATGATCCATTTGATTTTTGACAACACACCAAGCATAAATTTGTAGCTAGAAAGAAAAGTAATGTAAACAAAAGTAATAAGTAGATAGATAGAAGAAAATTGAACTGATACCCATGCCCGAGTGTTCGAGCATGGGTCTTCCAGGTACTCGAGGAAAATTAGAGAGTGCGGGTAACAGAGAGCTTAAGTATATTCAGCGAAACACATAGAATGTTACCAACTAGAAGTTAAAAGGGAGCCTTAGCCTGCATTTTCCATTGTGTAAGTATGGCTTTTTCCCTGCCCTAGAAGTTTGGGTGAGAATGGAGGCGAGGTTGTGAAGAATCGAACTAGGACAGTTTCTATATCAAAAAAGAAAAAACTTTTGGGGTTTTACCCTTTTAATGTTTGTGGTGAATGCTTATTTTCTGGTCTAATTCAATCAAGCTCTTACTGCAGTCTATTGATGTGATGGATTATTCCCTATTGGTTGGCCTCGATGAGGAAAATCATGAGCTAGTGCTTGGTATTATTGATTTCATGAGGCAATATACATGGGATAAACACCTTGAAACATGGGTGAAGGCTTCGGGCATCCTTGGTGGACCGAAGAATGCATCTCCAACTGTTATTTCTCCCAAGCAATACAAGAAAAGGTTCAGAAAAGCTATGGCTGCTTATTTTCTCATGGTTCCAGATCAGTGGTCGCCACAAACAAATGTATCTAATGATTCCATGTCAGACTTTGGTGAAGATAGATCACCAGGTGTGACATCCATAGTGTGACACGTTGATACGAGACATACCAGTTACTCTGTATAGTTTACATATCTCCATCCCAATTTCTTGTACATTTGCATCTCTGCTTCCAAATTGTAGCGTTTTTGGAAAAGATTTTTTAGTTGTTTTGATTACGTAGCAGCATCAGCATGTGAATCTCCTGCATGTTATCTTTTATACTTTTGCTGCAAAAATAGTTTTTTACTTGGCTACATTTGGTTTCAGTTCTTTCTGGTGTGTCCTGGTCTCCTGGAGAGATGATTGGTAAGTGCTAAACTTTTTTGATGTGATATAAACTTCAAGGTTTGACCTCCCTCTTGGATAACAAAATGTTAGAGGTTAAAGCATTGGAGTGAATGTGAATAGTGATCCATCTTCCTGGTGGTTTGCTATAAGCTTTTCTTAAGATCACTCCTTGTTTGTGTTTACAGTGTTTCACCCCCAAAATATTTCTTGTATCTATATGCACAATTTTTTTCTTACTCATAAACTTCTTGAGTGACAAACATGTGAATAGTTGGTTGGATTTCTTTGTAGTTGTTCAAAAATGCAGCGTCGTGTTCTAAATCAATGTTGTAGAATTTTTTTAAATCGATGTAGTTTATTTTTGTCAGAATATGTTAGGAATTTTGTTTTAATAACTAAAATGATTTTTGTTCGCAGTTTGGGGACCTGGTAAACAATTTTGTTTCCTGAAACAATCAATATTTTGTGAAACCAGTAATATATTAAAACGTAAAAATGTTGTGCAGTAGTTTTAGCAATTTTGTATTTTGTAATTTCAAGCATGAGAAGAGTCAGTAACATAGAATAATCGAAACATAAAGGAAAGCATGATTGTAAAATCCGAAATTCAAACTAGTATGTATGATGGAGCTACAAGTTTGTTTTTGGTAGCATTTTAATGTAGAGCAAAAAGAAAAAGATGCATTTAAACAATGGTTTGATGCAATACCGTCAATTAGAATGTTTCTTTTTTGGCGGTTCCGAGCCAACTTTACTCCCAATAAATATCAGGTGTTTTCTTTCCGATCATATAGAAGACTGTCCAGCTGAGCTTGCAAATTTCCTATCGATTACGCATGCTCTGATTCCTGAAGCAACTGCACGAGCTTCGAAGACGTTGGTCCTGCATTAAGAAAACTCACACCTGGTAGACAAAAGCAACAGCTGATGGCATCTCGTACGGTGGTGTAAAATGCTATGTACATACTACTTATTTTGTTTAAATATTTGTGGTGTAAATGTAAGGATCCATATAGCAGTAATCACCATTGCACTGCTAAAACATTGTTTAGTCCTTGGTGTCTCAACTCTCAATGGAGTTGTTTCTATACAGTAGCATTACATATGATACAAGCTATACAATGTTAAACTTATGCACAGTATTCCCTGACGCTCTATACTAACTAATGCAACTCAATGTACAATTTTGCAAACTATCAACTAAGAACATACATTCTAATTATCTGCTAACCTAACAAGTTAAGGCAACTTCCATGCCTTGGTAGAATACCAACATATTTGTAGTAATTCCATTTATCGGATATGACTAGATTCTGACGATTTAGTTAAATAAGCCGAAATGAACTGGAGTACCAACGTCGCCCTTCAGCCAGCTATCGCCTTGTACGAAGGGACCTACTGTATATTTCATGGCCTCGCCTTTCTTAATGACCTTAAAACCAGGCCACTTTACTCTGTTCTTGACATCAGACCCCGATCCTTTGTTGTTATACTCACCATAATACAATGTGCTTAGCGCAAAGTTTCCTTGCCAAGGCAACCATCCTTGAGGATCAATTATGTCATCGATCTCCGTTTCTATAACGATTGTTCTTGAAAATTCTTTCCAGGGCCTGCCAAGGTAACTCTTAAAGTTTTGCTTTTCAGGTAACAACTTGTCATCTGCTATAATGTGACAATTATGTAACACAAGTGCAGTGGTTTCACGCTTGTCTGACCTTCCCTGTGCAGTTACAGTGTTCTTTTGTCCATCCATAGGCTTCCTAATATCTATCAGACAGTTCTGAAGGATGGCAGCTGCATCACCAAAAATAAAATCAACTGTGCCTGCAATGTAGCATCCACGGTAGAATTGTCGATGGGCTTGGACATATAGTGTATCCTGGTATCCCTCCATACGACAATTTAGGAATATTGAGCGGTCTGATTGGACTCTTAGGGCTACTGCTTGATGCTTTTCTGGTCCAGCAGTATTCCTGAACCCAATAGATTGAGCCATGAACCCGTCTCCTTCAGCCGCTGCACACCAACAATTTCGTGTCTATTGGTAAAGTGATGCTACATGCCTACATTGTTTCTGTATTTATGCTAATTTCAACGTACCAAAAGTTGCAGTTTTCAAGGTTGGAATTCCGTCAACATTATTTTTGTTTCCAGTAATTATAGTCTTTAGGGATCCATCGCCAAATATCGTGATGTTCACCATCTTTTTAGTTACTAGAACATTCTCATTGTATTCGCCCTCCTTAATAAATATTACATACCTGAATAAACAAGATTTATGACAAAATTGAAAATTGTAAAAAATACTAACAAAGATGCGAGTATTAAAGAAGTATAATGTGAAAAACAATGAAGCTTATGTACACCTTCCATGGTGGTTTTGAGGCAACTTGGCCAATGCATCATTGATCGTTTGGAAATCTCCGCTACCATCTTTTGCAACAGTAACATCGGGCTTCTGTTTCGGAGGGTCTACTTTGAGCATTCTCCTCTCTTCAATGCTCATCCATGTAGTAAAGTTCTCTGCATGCGATGAACGGTTTTTGGAAACTGACAGAAGATGGCGTTTTGGTTTTTGAATTGAGGAAATAATGGATGAGAATTGGGAGACAATGGCAAGAGAATTGCTAGTAAGCTCTTTTGAATTTTGTAAGGCCTTCTTTATCTCGGTCTTGGCATCTCCCTCTGGAAAAGAATCGATGCAGGTTTGTTGATAAGACATGACGGCGCTCAACCAATTGTTCAAATCATGTTTCTTCCAAGTAAGTGTTCCTATATCATTTTTACCCACCGTGTCGGCAGAGCTATTTAATTCTTGTTTCGCATCACTAATGACTTTTTTACAAACCTCAAATGCTTCTTTCTTCTCTGGGGTGTCTAATTTGAATTTTGATGGCTGCTTCATGGCCTTGTCAAGCTCGTTCGAAACGACAGAAAATGAAGCCTTGAGCAGATCTTTTGGTTGATGCTTCTGCGAGGGGTTTGAATGAATAACATTCCCTAGGCTGCTCTCACAGGTTGCCTTGTAATCTGTAGAAGCACATACTGTTTTCACCGTCGTCTTTAATGATTTTGAAACACTATAATCTTTATCATCATGTGGCTTAGTTTTTTTGGCCGGATTCTCTGGATCATTTCTAGTATTAAGATCTATACAAACAATTGCAACCACTGCAGCTACGACGACAACGCTTACAACTATGCCAATTGTGACATTCCTTTTAAGCTTTCGTTCGTTATCAATTCTTTGTCGTTCTTTTAGAAGATCAAAATCTTGAAATGCCATGGTAGTTAGTTATAGGTATAGCTTGATGAATGATGAGTACCTCGGACAGAGGTCTCTCTGCCATGGTGGCCAAGGCAGAGGGCAATGTAATTAAAACAGCGTAAATGAGTTTCCGAAAATATTTGTTGATTATCTTGCTTGGTTGATTTATTTAATTAAAAATGAAGAATATTGCAGAACTGATATTCATTTAGCATGAGGAGGAATGGATTGGAGTAATTTTAGGACTTGTCCTTGTTTAGAAAATGGCTAGTTTGAAACTTTAATGATCTGTAACATATTGCTCTTTCTTCCATATCTATTAGGCAGTACGTACTATAAACATGGGATGCATATAAAGTGCAGAAAAATGTACACGGCCATAAACACACAAGGCAGACATTGTGCAAAGAGTTATCAAGCAAGCATATGAGGACAAACTCTGATTAAACTCCATCATCATATGGAAAAGATGTAGAATCAAGCCATTCCTGACCAGAGATAAAATCCGAAACAGTAAAATTGGAGGCGTCGTAGTAATCCATTATGTGATACCCTGGCCAAGTAACTCTACTGTCGGTTGCAGAACCAGGTCCATTGTTATCATATTCACCGTAATACAATGTGTCTAGGCCATTGTCATCAGTCCATTTTGACCACCCTTCTGGCCTAATAAAATCATCAATGAATGACTCCATATAGATGGTCCGTGAGTACACTTTCCATGGCCTCCCTAAATAGCTCTTTACGCGGCTAGAATTTGTGTACAAGTCTTCTGTAGCCAAAATTGAACAATTTTGTAATGCTATTCCAGTTTCCATATCTAGGGTGTCTCGGGACTGAGCTGTTATGACAGTGAATTGTCCCGGCAATGGCATTTTTGACACAATGTTACATCCTTGAAAGACCACAGCCGCATTGCCAAATATGTAGTCTATAGTGCCATATATGTCACATTCTCTATAAAATTGTCGAAATGAGTGAATGTACAATGTATCTTGGTAACCATTAAGGGTGCACCTGTACATTGCTGTAAAATCTGCATTGATACGAAGAGCAACAGCTTGATGCTTCTTTGGTCCGGCCGTGTTCTCAATGGTAATGTCTCGTGCCAGAAATCCCTCAGCAGACACCGCTGTAATTGATAGAATTCCAAACGAGGAAGAAGAAATTACTAGAATTAGTTTACAGTCACACAAAAATTTAATCTGACACATCTTTGTCAAAACCAAACTATTGTTAATGTATGCATTTAACATATTGTATAAAGTGTATTTCAGGCCAATCAAATTATTGTGCTGTTCTCATACAAAAACTATATACCTGTCAGGGAAAAAAAATCCTACAGACAGGATATTTAACCATGTGGATGTGTGACTTTATTGGTTTATAGCCAGTACGTTAATTTGCTTCCTCAAAACTCTATTCGGAGTATTCAAGTTCCGAACTCGAGCTAGCAAAGCATGCTGGCTGACTCTCCTAGAATTCTAAGGTTTCGAAATGAAAACCTAATATGTAGATTATGATTATGAGTTAATAAAAATGATTTAGCTAATTGAGGCTGAAGTTAAACAGTGACTATTTACTGATTTACAGGATGTAGTATGCAATCTTTACCTACGGTAGCAGATCTGAACGTAGTCCATCCGTCTCCTACACTTCTGGTTCCGGTGACAAAAGTGACATCACTTCCATCTCCAACCAGGACGATATTTGGTTTATTGATAGGAATGTCAATATTTTCTGCGTAAACCCCTTGGCTAATGTAAATGAAAATTCTACCATCAACACTATTATTTGGAGCAAAATCAATAGCTTCACTAATAGTGGTAAAGTTTCCAGAGCCATCAGCAGCCACTGTAAGCACCACTTCTGTTGGTGGTTCATAATCATCCTCCAAAATTCTTCGATCCTTTTTGGACAACCACTTTGGAAAGCCTAAAAGGCGACGGTTATGATGGCCTAAAGCTTCTGCTTTACTACGCCCTTGCTTAGACTTGGAAACAATGGATAATGAATTGCTAACATGTTGATAAGTAGTGATTATTGAATCCACCAAAGCTTGTTTAGAAGGCCCGGATGCAGAATCCAGGCCTTCTAAACAAGTGTTCTTGTTCGTTAGAGCTGCACTGAGATAAGCTCTAACGTCAGCTAAATTACTCGTTTCAGTACCTTTACTAGCACTAATTTTTGAAACCGACTTTTCCACTGCAGCATGAGTTATTTCATGGAGCTCTTTACAATCTTGGATTGTACCCTTTTGTTTCTCAACAATGTTGGTGGTTTTGGTATTGACACTAGAAAATATATCCGAAAGCTTGGCGGTTTCGGATAAGGTTGATTGAAGGGAATGGAGGAGGAATGAAATAATGTTGGTTGGGATATTTATCGAGACGGAGAGTTTAAGAGAGTCTAAGCAAAGATCAGGGTAAGGTGTGGATTTGCAGAGTGAGTCAATAGAAGAAAGGTTTTGAGGAGAATGTATAGAAGCTTTAGTAGATGGTGTTAAAGCCCATGAAGTTGTGCAGAGAAGTAAGGAGAGTAAAATGGAAGACTTGCAAATGATGGAGGAAGCCATTGCATGAGACATGAAAGAAAAAGGTGCAGGTGATGTGTTTCTTATATACTTCACAGGTTGTATCAGAGAAGGTCTACTTCAAGCAAGTTGCTTCTTTGGTCGTTTCCCTCATTCAGCAGCTAACCAGCGGTACCACTATATATCCATGTCACGTATGTACATGTTTATTGGTTTTATCTTCCAAGTCTTAGAAAATCCACTAGTTTGTCAAAATTTTATGAGATAAAAAACGGCCCAAATCAATATCTTCTTCAAGTGCATATCAAAGGAGCATGACACGGGACTTGGGGAATAATGTACAAAATGTTGGGTAAATTTAACTAAACGCAATAATGGGACAGTTATATTATGACAATTAACAAGAACAGGTAATTAACCAAATAACGAAACAAACACGATGGCAAAACAAAATATATAATTAAAGACTGTAAAAACAAGAGAAAAGAAAGAATACTTAGCTCTACCAGAAGCTTTACTACTGCTGAAAGAACAGAACAGCTGAGTCGTCAAGTCTTATAAAAGACTTGACTGTTCTTGAAGAGATTATTGCCCCACTTACGTTGTGATGGGTTGCAGCAATATCACTTCCAGGATAAAACAGCTCAGATCAATCCAGTCACAAACTCGGAAAAGATCAACAGCGACTAACACCTCAGTTCGCCAAAACAACCTATGCACCTAATGAATATATGCAAGGTAGGCAATGAGAGTTCTATATATAAAACTCAAGCATAAGCCTTCTATATATAGACATTTCAAGTTGCTAAGTTCAAATTCTTGTCAATGTGGTAGTTATGGGATTTATGGAAAAATCCATTTCAAACTCATTTCAAACTTATTTCAACCTAGCAACTTTGCCTATATATAATTATGGATTCCACTAAGAAAATGTCTTAGATCCAATCATGAAAGTTGAAGTCCTCATATCAAGGAACAACCTCCATCAGTTAGTTTCCGGAAATTACATCAAGAACACATATAAAATGTGACTCGAACTTTCCATTTTCTAACAATCCCCCACAAATCCATACAGTAATGCATATCAGATTCTTATCATGACTTGTTTTTCAGAGTAGGTACCGGTCAAGGTTTGAACCCTCCTAAGTCCTCTACTTCGATGGTTACCGGATATAGATGGAATGTTTCACCTTGAATCTTTATCCGTTTAGTGTAACCACACTCCATAGACGACGACAAGTCAAAGGCTATGGTGCTAATCTACGGCTTTGAGACATTAATGGTCCTGTCTCGATCCTGTTCGACGAATGCTTCAAGGAATAACCCTTTCCTCTAATTGCGACCACACAATTACATTCGCTTAGCTGGGCATCTCCAGAGATGTACTGCGATCATCTCGTCAAATGACTTGACCCCATTCAGAGTTCAAATAACTCTTGCTATACTGGCAGTAACAGTACCTTTTAGGTTTTCAGGGGATAGACACAGATACGTAAGTATCAAGGAATATAGTAAAGGTACTACCAACTCACCCTCACAGCTTGTTATTACCACATTGAATACACTTCAAGGGATCTCCTCTCAGGTGTATTGGGTTCCCGCTGCTGATGAATCATTATGGGCTAACAGTCCCATCCCCAACCTAGACTTAAGGACTACTGCATGCTCAAGTCCTTTAGTCAAAGGATCAGCTATATTATCTTGAGTTCCAATGAACTCTACAGCAATAATCCTTTCAGACACTAGACCCCTTATAGACTTAAGTCTAACTTGGATGTGTCTCTTTGTTTTAGCATTATACTTTTCACTACTGATCTTGTCGATAGTTGTACGGCTATCACAATGAACAGCAATGGCTGGAAGCGGTCTGCTTACTACAGGTAACACTGACATAAGTCCATGCAACCATTCAGCCTCCGTCCCCGTGGCATCTAGTGCACACAACTCAGCCTCAAACGTAGACCGAGTTATCAAAGTCTGTCTAGTAGACTTCCAGGATATTGCTCCACCTGCTAGGGTAAACAAGTATCCAGTCACTCCATTGGTACCAGATTTCTTAGCTATCCAACTTGCATCACTATATCCCTCGAGAACTCCAGGGAATCTTCGATAATGCAAACCAAGGGAAATCGTTCCCTTAAGATATCTAAGAACTCTATCCAGTGCCTCCCAATGAGTCTTGTTCGGACAGCTTGTATATCTAGCTAACTTAGACACTGAATAAGAAATATCTGGTCTAGTCACGTTAGCAAGATATTGCAAACTCCCAATAATCTGAGAATACCTTAACTGAGACACAGGTATACCTGAACTATTCTTGACTAGGGCAACTTTAGGATCGTACGGTGTACTAGCGATTCTACAATTTGAATAACCATACTTCTCAAGTATAGATTTCTCTATATAATGAGATTGTGACAATGTTATTCCATCAGTTGACTGTGTCAACTTGACTCCAAGAATCACACTAGCCTCACCCATATCCTTCATTTCAAAGTGCCTTTTCAAGAAACTTTTTGTCTCGTTAATAATCTCAATATTGGTTCCAAACAATAATATATCATCCACATATAGGCATACGATAATACATTCATTTCCTTTAACCATATAGTAGACACACTTGTCACTTTCATTAACTACAAATTCTGATTCTAAAACAGTATCATCAAACTTTTTATGCCAGTCTCTAGGAGCTTGTTTTAGGCCATATATAGACTTGATTAACTTACATACTTTCCTCTCGTTACCTGATGCAACAAATCCCTCAGGCTGATCCATATAAATCTCTTCTTCAAGATCACCATGAAGAAAAGCTGTCTTTACATCCATTTGATGGATGATAAGACCATGTACAGAAGCCAATGCTATAAGCATTCGGATTGTAGTCATCCTTGCAACAGGAGAGTATGTGTCAAAGTAATCAATGCCTTCCTTTTGCCTAAAACCCTTAGCTACCAACCTAGCCTTATACTTATCTATTGAGCCATCAGGATTCATCTTCCTTTTGAAGATCCATTTACATCCTATAGTAGTACACCCAGGAGGTAGGTCAACCAACTCCCATGTTCCGTTAGAAACAATAGAGTCAATCTCACTCTTTACAGCACCTTTCCAATGCCTTGACTCCGAAGAATCCATGGCCTGTCGGAAAGTTAAAGGTTCATCCTCGACATTGTAAGTGACAAAATCACTTCCAAAGTCCTTGACTACCTTTGCACGCTTACTCCTTCTAGGTTCATCTACTTCGTCAGGAGTAGAACTACTATCAGGATTTGCCCCCACATTTGTCATCTTTTCCACATGATCAGGAATAGAACTCGATGTGTGAGTAGGATCATCATTAGAAATATCTTGAGGTATACCAGTCTTCATAGGGAACACATCCTCAAAGAATGTTGCATCACGAAACTCAACTATAGTGTTTGCCACTATACCGTCTATGTCAGATTTCAAAACTAAAAATCTCATAGCCGTAGTGGTTTCTATATAGCCCAGAAAGATGCAATCAACAGTTTTCGGACCTAGTTTCTTTCTCTTGTGTTCAGGGACAAGCACCTTTGCAAGGCACCCCCACACACGAAGATACTTTAAACTTGTCTTTCTACTTTTCCATAATTCATAAGGTGTCTTGTCCATATGTTTCAGAGGCACTCTATTCAGAATATGGCAAGCCGTATTCAAAGCTTCTCCCCACATGTACTTAGGCAACCCAGAATTAATAAGCATGCTGTTAATCATATCTTTAAAAGTTCTGTTCTTTCGTTCAGCCACCCCATTAGACTCAGGTGTGTATGGTGGAGTCACCTCATGAACTATACCATTGCTTGCGCAAAATTCATTAAACAAGGTACTAGTATACTCACCACCTCTATCAGACCTCAAACGTTTAAGTACTTTACCAGTTTGTGTTTCAGCTTCAGTTTTGAACATAATGAATTTTTCAAGTGCTTCATCCTTATGTCTAAGTAAATAAACATAACAATATCTACTACAATCATCTATAAAGGTAATGAAATATCGTTTATTATCCTTAGTCAACATGCCACCAAATTCACATATGTCAGTGTGTACTAAATCTAATACTTCTGAATCCCTAACAACATTATGAAAGGGTTTCCTAGTTTGTTTAGCAGTCACACATACTTGACATTTAGATTTCTTTTCAATAGCATATTTTGGAATCAACTCTAAATTCATCATATTCTTTAGAGCACCAAAATTTAAATGACCAAGTCTTGCATGCCATAAATCGGATGATTCAACACAATTAACAGAAGGTGCAACACTATCATTAATAAAACTGCCCAAAACAGGTTCAACATTTATCAAAAATAAACCATCAGACAAGTAACCTTTGCCAAAGAATGTACCAGTATGTGTAATAACTACTTTATTACATTTCAAAGAAAGTTCAAAACCATTTTTAACTAAACAACTTCCACTAATAATATTTCTACGAATATCAGGAACATGGTGCACTCTAGTGAGGGATAGAACACGCCCAGAAGCAAACTTCAGGTCCACGTTTCCTATTCCAAGAACTTGAGCAGCACTAGCATTCCCCATCGTCACTGTCACTCCATGACTCTGTTGATAAGATACAAATAAACTAATATCGGTACAAATATGTACATTAGCTCCAGTATCAATCAACCATTCATGTGACAGATAAGTGGATAGTAAAACAGGCTTATAGGTAACATACCCGTCATTGGTTACAGAAGCAGATGCTTCACCAATAACCATGTTAGCCATAGGCGCAACAATGGTTCCAGCTCTAAGCACATGATTAGCTTGAGCAACCACCTCAGATTTCTTAGCTTTCTTCACTGGACAGTCCTTACTCCAGTGCCCAACCTGCCCACAAGACCAACATGGTTTGTTTGCCTTTGGTTTCTTGGCCTTGTTCTTGTTTTTAGATTTAGTGTTATCCTTCCTAGTCAATTCTTTTCTTTTCTGACCAACAGTCACTACATTCACCTTCGAACTACTATCATATTCAGCAGGCATAACATGTCCCTGTTTGGACTTATGCTGCTCCTGCACTGAGATGTCCAACATCAGGTTAGTCCAGCTGATCTCTCCTTTCTGTCTTTTCAGGGAGAGAGCAAACTCTTCCCAAGACTTAGGGAGCTTTTCAATCACTGACATAACCTGAAACTTCTCAGGAAGGTCCATATTGGACTCCTTTAAAGCATGGACCAACATCTCAAATTCGTGCACCTGTTCAGTCATGGATCTAGTATCCACCAGTTTGAAATCAAGGAACCTAGCCACAGAATACTTTTCCAACCCTTGCGAGTCAGTATTATGTGTCTGGTCCAGCTTATCCCATAAGAGCTTAGCAGTGTAGGAGTCAGATGAATACACATCGAATAGAGTGTTCGCTAAAGCTGCCAAAATAGCAGCCCGAGCCACTCCATCCTTTTCCTCCCACATAGCATAGGCCTTAACAGATTCAGCCTTCTCTTGATCAACAACTGGCTTAGCATACTGCACCACTGGCCATAGACCCTTTACCGTTAGCCACAGTTGCATCTTTTTCTTCCAACGAGAAAACCCAACACCCCCACCGAATTTCTCAGGCATGCCCGATAAATCGATGGGCTGTGGGAAACGGTACGTGGTCCAATCAATGGTTACAGCAGTAGCATTAGACCCAGAACCAGACTCAATAATAGGAGTTATCGTTCCGTTAACCATCTTGCTAATTAACAAATATAACTAATAATCTCTTCAAGATTGTTGGGTAAATTTAACTAAACGCAACAATGGGACAGTTATATTATGACAATTAACAAGAACAGGTAATTAACCAAATAACGAAACAAACACGATGGCAAAACAAAATATATAATTAAAGACTGTAAAAACAAGAGAAAAGAAAGAATACTTAGCTCTACCAGAAGCTTTACTACTGCTGAAAGAACAGAACAGCTGAGTCGTCAAGTCTTATAAAAGACTTGACTGTTCTTGAAGAGATTATTGCCCCACTTACGTTGTGATGGGTTGCAGCAATATCACTTCCAGGATAAAACAGCTCAGATCAATCCAGTCACAAACTCGGAAAAGATCAACAGCGACTAACACCTCAGTTCGCCAAAACAACCTATGCACCTAATGAATATATGCAAGGTAGGCAATGAGAGTTCTATATATAAAACTCAAGCATAAGCCTTCTATATATAGACATTTCAAGTTGCTAAGTTCAAATTCTTGTCAATGTGGTAGTTATGGGATTTATGGAAAAATCCATTTCAAACTCATTTCAAACTTATTTCAACCTAGCAACTTTGCCTATATATAATTATGGATTCCACTAAGAAAATGTCTTAGATCCAATCATGAAAGTTGAAGTCCTCATATCAAGGAACAACCTCCATCAGTTAGTTTCCGGAAATTACATCAAGAACACATATAAAATGTGACTCGAACTTTCCATTTTCTAACACAAAATACTGCAAGCAATGCACAACTGAAAGAAGCATGTCAGATTAGAAATCGCAAACTTCACGGACTCTTATTATACCGCAAATTGGTAGAATGTGTTACGTAACTAATCACTCTAAAACCATAAGATGTCAGATTTAGAGAAAACACTCGACAACATCTTATGTTACAACAAATATTACTCAACACTTCCGGTGTTAGATACTAATATTCCAGTGTTAGATAATTTGCTTGTAAATAATAAGAATCATGTGCAATCAATCTCAGTGCCCAAAATTCTGTTGGACAAGTAATAAAAAATCAAGAAATTACAAATTAAATATTATCATCGGGAACAAATGTTTCATGATAAAAAATACTAGTACAATGAATGACAAGTTTTTCTGTAAAGGGGGCGTCAATTTAGCAGACAAGGATTCTTCAAGTATTGTTCACGAGATGAACAGAGAGAAAGGATTACCTACTACCATGTGCAGCATGATTTGGATTATTGGAGCTAGGGGTTGAATATGATGCGAGATTTACAAAAATATTCATTTTCTTGCATTAGTTTCCCTGTGGTAAATTTTGTTTCATTGAGGAAGATAAGAGTAAAATATTAAATATAATGAGTGAAAATAAATAAAGGACAAGAAGCCAAAGGCTAAGGTACTAGTACTAGTCTACTGCATAAAGGGAAGTAAACACATAAGCAAGAGAGGATTGTAGTGTTTGGCCTATTGTGACGGTGTGTGTAGAGAATCAAGAATTTTAGAAAATGTTTTTGGATTTTTTTTTTGATTATTTCTATCGTATTTTTGAAGTTGATGATGTATAAGTAGGATCTGGTGTTGTGTTTGGTTTAAAGATTTAGAAAGCAAATAACAAAGGAGCAACGTATAGATTAAGGTTGAAGTTAGCATGATTTATGTATGATTTGGTATTCTTGTTGGTATGGATTACATGTAAATTTAATATTTTTAATAAAATTTATGAAAATAGTATCCGATTAGGTGTTCGAGTACTTATTCAGAGTACTTTCCCAATTTCCGAATACTCATTTTTTCAAAACAAAATCAAGTTGAACCGGTTTTCAATTTTTACAACCTTGCTTTTTCTAAAATTTGAAGTAGCCGATGCTCATTTCTAGCCTTAATATAGTACGATATTCAATACACAAGATTTTTTTTCTTTTCTTTTGTTAGAAATGACTTAATTATACATGATTTGTATCAAAATATAATAATCAAGAAAAAAGGTTTCTTTCATTCAAGAAAACTAATTATTTAATCGAAAAACACCTATATTGCCTCCTCACGCTTAGAGAATAAAACCTTACTGTCCAAAAATATAACACCTGAAATAGCTCACCTAAAAAAAATCACATCAGAATAAAGTAAAATATAAATTATAATAATAACAAAATAATAATAATTTCTTTAAAAATATCATAGATACAAAATATAGAAATCTAACTAAAGGGAATCCTTTTAGTTAGACACCTATTTAAATATTAACAAAACCATATTCTTAAAATCCAACTATATTTCTATTTTAAAACCTTACACTCAAATATGAACTTAAAAAATAAAAATAAAATAAAATTTGATCTAAAATATAAAAGATGAGTAAATTAAAAACGCTATCTATTTGTTATTGAGAAAATATAAATATACATACGTAATTTAAAACATTTATAAACACTCATAATATAAATAAATTTATACTATCTATATAATCTATACTATATTATTAAAGACGAAACATTAAAAGTTTTGGTCGGTCGGTCGGTCGGTCGGTATTTGGGCCGATTCACGGGCTATAATCAATTTATTAATAACCAATTACCTTTTTTTCACTACATTACCTATTTTATATTTTTTTTAAAAACCAAACCAACCCATCTTCTAAAAATAAAACGGGGAACATATATAAAATATGGTAATATTATTATATATTTATAACCGATTACCTTTTTCACCTAAAACACATTATTTTTATATTTTTTACCTAAAACAACTCATCTTATAAATAGGACACATATATGAAAACCAAGTTATTGATAACCAATTACCTTTTTCAGCTAAAACATATTACCTATTTCATATATCTATTTAACTAAAACAAATCATTTTCTAAAAATAAGACGGGCAATATATATATATATAAAATGGTAATAATATTATATATTTATAACCGACAGCTAAAACACATTATGTGTTTTATATTTTCTAACTAAAACAACTTATCTTCTAAATATAATACATGCAAAATAAATATACAATGGTAATATTGTTTTATATAAATATTAATAAATAACAAGTTATTCTTTTCAGCTAAAACAAATTACCTCTTTTATATTTTCTAACTTAAACAACTAATTTTCTAAAAGTAATGCAGACGTATATATAAAAAAATTAATATAATTTTATATAATTGTTAATAAGTGACTAATTGTCTTTTTAAGGATATTACCTGTTTATATTTTTTAACTGAAACAACTCATGTTCAAATTAAAAATAACACGGGCAAAAGATAGATATATTGGTAATATTATTATATTAAACTTATAAAATTCATGTTTATTATAATTTTTTTAACATTCAATTTAAACGAGATAATTAATGAAAATAAAAGTAACAGTATATTCAAATAAACTCGGTATATTGAACAAGCACATATTTTGATATTTGCACTTGAGTCCCTTTTTAGATTTTTAAGAGTAAAAAAATACGAATCATTAGATATGTTATTTTAAAATATTTTATATTTTAATATCTAAAATACTACTATTTATTACGTCAATAATATATTAAATTTAAATATTATATTGTTAGATTTATAAATCCAATATATATATATATATATATATATATATATATATATATATATATTAAAATTTTATCAAATTATATATAATAACTAAAATCTAAATAAAAAATAAGAAAATATTAAAGAAGACCGTGCATCGCACGGGATATAAGCTAGTATTATATAATAGATGAAACATTAAAAGTTTGGTTGGTCGGTACTAAGTGCTTTTACTTAATTACCCTTACTTATTTATAAAAAAAAAATACATTTTTCAGTTAAACACATTACTTTTTCGATATTTTTAACAAAATCCAATTATTTTCCGACAATTACCTATTCAAATCTTTTTGTGGAAATTGGAGATTAGAGTGCTTCAAACAAGGTCTTTTCTGAAAAAAAGGATGAATTTACAGATGTATTGCTCTTGTTTAAGGTGTCAATTCCCCTCTGAAACGGATGTCCATCTCTTTTGAGACTGCTCTTTGGCTTCCTCTCTGTGGTCTAAAATTTTTGAATGGTGGAGTTTTAAAATTAAAATTTTTTTTTTATAATCTTCAACCTTCTGTTAAGTCTTTGAATGGCATGACAGCTCACGTTAAACAGGCTTGGGAGGTAGTAGTATCTCCGGTCCTTTGGACATTATGGCTAGCAAGAAACAAGTACATTTTCTCTGGGATAGAGCTATCTTTAGAAATTTCCCTCCTTTTGGTTCAACTGAGGTCTTTTCAATGGTGCCTGGCAGCTGAGTTAATAAAATCAGAATTGGAATCTTTATGTAAAGTCAATCCAGAAGGATGCATTTTGCTTAGCAATAAGTATAAAAGAAGGGAGATCTTTCTAGGATGGAACACGTCTCTAGTAGGTTTCAGTGATGGCAGTTTCAAAGAGTCAGAGGATGGGACTACTAGAAGTGGGATGAGAGGAATAAAACTGAACAATAAGGATGAAATCCTATTTATTTTTTCAGGAAAATTCAAAGCTTCATTACCAGTAGAAGCTGAATTGAAAGCTATAATTTTTCTTGCTAATGCAGCTATGAATCAGTTAGATCCCCCTAATAAGGCGGTAATCTGTACTGATTGTGCTCTAGCAGTGCACAATCTTTCTAAGTTAAGAGCAGGGAAAGATTATTTTTTCCAAAAAAAAAGAAGAAGGAATGTGCAGAGTTAGTTTCAAAGAAAGTGATCCAATTATACTACACTCCTAGAG
Source organism: Heracleum sosnowskyi (assembly GCA_030848705.1). Taxonomy (NCBI): domain Eukaryota; kingdom Viridiplantae; phylum Streptophyta; class Magnoliopsida; order Apiales; family Apiaceae; genus Heracleum; species Heracleum sosnowskyi. Next base: position 47,143,705 of record CM061243.1, on the reverse strand, counting down.
AAAGTATGGCAATGGTTGATGAGATAGCAAAAAAAGCGAGGGAAATACCAATTCTTCTTCAAACATGGGTCTAACTTTATATGGTAAAGGAAGTGGGCTGGTTTTCAATACTAGAGCCCAATAAGGTTTCAATTTCTTTATAGTCTGTTACCCCTCTTAAATTGTGGTTTTATATTTCAACATTAAAATTTCTTACAAAGGAAATTTGAAGAGTTTTTTTTATCAGTGGGTAACAAATTAAAAGAGGTGGAGTACTCAAGGGTTCACTCAGTAATTATACTCATCGAGCAGTTAAATTCCTTTAATCTTGTCCCTGGAAAACAGTGCATACAAGCTATATACCTCTATTAGCTGTTACTTTTGGCTATTTATTCTCATGCTCTCTTTTTTTTTACTCTCTAAACCCTCTTTTACTATCTTCTCTTTTCCTTTTTTTTATTCTCATGCTCTCTTTTTTTACTCTCTAAACCCTCTTTTACCGTCTTCCAAAAAAGGGTTTTGTGAAGGTGAATGTGCATGCATTCACTCTTAACGAAGCTCTCATAAATGGAAATGATTCAGAGATTGGAATAGTTATTAAGGATGATACTGGTAGGATTGTGAAGATGGTATCAGGCACTATAGTAACCTCACTGTTAGGGCTAATGAACATTGGGCCATGCTTGCTGGATTATGAAGTGCCTTTTATGAAAGGGAGGATAAAGTCATGCTGGAAACAGATAATCGTGAAGCTCTTCAGGAATGTGATGAATGGAGGTGGAATGAAAATGTGATTCAGAATCACATTAGGGTTATTCAACAACTTAATCAGAGGAAAAAGGATCCGAATCTCACCCTGAAAACTAAGGCAGTGGATGCAAGTCAAAACATGCTAGCTCGATATTTGGCAGAGAAAGGAGCAGTTAACAGGACTAGGTTGGTTGTTTTTCGCAGATCCTTTGTTAGAGTTAAAGAGTTCTGGAAGTATGACATGGGTTTATAGGCTATTGCTGAGTAATTCGAAGAGATCTCTGAAGAGAAGTATCTGGCAGGCGAGATTTACGAGGCCGATGAAATGGAAGATGATCAAGATGAGGGCATGTAGTTGGTGGAGTGAGTTCAAATAGATGGAATGAGTCATCAAAGGTTATGATATTCATCAAGTTTGAAGCTTGTTTAAGTTGTTTTAGCTTTTTACTATTATTAAGTCCGTTTGTTAATCCCAAATGACCTAACAGAATTGTAGAAGAGGGGGGGGGGGGTTGAATACAATTCTAGATATTTTTAAACTTAAAAACAACTTTTAAATAACTTGACAGAGAAAATAAAAACACACAAGCAAATATAAAATTCAGTTGGATGTTTTGAGGATCCAACTGAGATGTTTTTATTGTGGGAATAATCTGTGTCACAAACGTAGCACAACTGCTCAGTTACAAATGTAGAGTGAGAGTGCTCTTCAAAGAAAGGTAATACAAAATTATTCTATCTCTCTTCTCTCACATAAAATGAACTGCTACACTTGGTTATAAATCCCAAGTTTACAATGCTATTTTTGGCTACACTAAAAAGTACTAAAGGTAACCTCCAACAGCTTGCTTTTCATTCCTTTTGTCCAAGGGTCCTTGGAAATCTTGTCTTTTGTCATCATGCTTATTATGATCCCACTCAAGAACTTAATTGGTAATTGGAATGTTTCCTCATTCCCAGTGACCATTTTAATGGCTCCCAATGCAAAGTACACTTCTACATCACCCTTTTGATCTGTCAGAAAACTGTCACTATCACTTTGTTAACTGTTCAGAAAAGTGATAGTAATCCGTTGATAGTAGTGAGATGTATTGCGTTGATAGATTTATTCTTCAATCCATTGATGGTACATTCTTCATTCCGTTGACAGTGTAATCTCCAATCCGTTGACATGTCTTTACTTCGGCAAAATTACAAGGCACATTATATTTACAATTAACCAACCTGTTTTGCCTATCTAGTACTTAGTCAACATGACTTAGAAAACCTATCTAATACCTACAACAATTGTTTATCAACTAGTGAAGTATTGTACAGTGCAATTGCTACATTACTCATTCCGTTGATGAGACTCATTCCGTTGATGAGCTACCTGTCAACGGATGCTGCAAAGCATACCATTCCGTTGACAGCTACAAAATTGACTTAACACAAAATCTACTAAGTATTTTTATAATTATCATCAAGAACAACATATTCCTAACAATCTCCCCCAATTTATGACTGATAGAATAACAGCCATAAATCAAGAGCCTTGATGATAACAAAAACACTTAAACAAATTACAAAAGTATAAATTGTATTGAGCTTCATGATACTTTAAAATTTTATTGAAAGCAAAGTAGAAGTTCTTACAACACAGGTGCACAGAGTTGCTCCTCTAGCTTGAGCAGATTTACCATCTTTGTCTCTGTGGCCTTGTTTTCTTCCCCTTATTAGCATTGTTCTCCTCAATTTAAGCTTGGAGCCTCCTGTAGAAAATCTTCTCTTCTTCACCCAACTTGGATTGCATAAATCTCAGAGTTTCATTAGACGCCTTTTCCAATTGGTCCTCTATTCTGAAGAATCTCCTACAGTTGTCCTTGTCTCTGAATTCCATCATCCAAAAGGGTTGGAGATGAATTTTCTTTCCTGTTTGAGGGACCTTTAAAACTCTGGGAAGTGCATTAGGCTTGTTCCAGCTAGCTTTTATTTCACAAATCTTGGAGACAACCTCAGACTTAGCAGTTTTGGTGAACCCAAAATCTTTCTTTAAGCACTTGAACACCACTAGCAATGTCTGATAATCCTCTCCTAGAATTCTGTGTAGAGGCCAAATCTGTTCCCTTCCACCCTTGTAGACAAACACTAATATCTCTGGTAGTTTATGAGTAGCTCCTATTCCTCTCACTTCCACCAAGTCATCAAGATATAGTTTTAAGTCTGACTCCTCCCTTATATCTGCAATGTAGATAAAGTCCTCTGGGTTTGTAGGTGGTTTTTCAACCCGTGACCTTCTCACAAAAACTGGTTTAGCGTTAGTAGCCATCTGCTTTGATTTCTTCTTTGATTCCATTTTAACCAGAAATTTGGGAAAATTAGCTTCATCAAACTCAAATGGCTCCTCCTTTGGCTCATTTGGTTGGTCATGAAAATTGACTAGATGTTTAAGGTCATAAGCTAATTTTACTCCAATACCTGGATCAGAAAAAGTTGAAGGCACAGTTGTTACAGGTGCATCTGTTACAGTGCTTTGAGAATCATCCTTATCAAAAGCCAAGTTTCTTTTAGCTCTTGTTTTAGGTTGCCTTGTACTCTTTCTCTTTCCTCTTATTTGCTCAGCTTCAGCTCTAGCTCTTTCTTCTTGCAATCTTTCCTCTTCATCTAGAGCTTGGGCAACTGCAAGAGCTTGCATGTCTGCCCTAGCTGATTCCTCAGCTTTAGCTTCAGCAAAATTTGGGTGACCAGCCCAAACACAGATCTATTGCCCATTCCTGTAGACTATTGATCTTTGATTCCTAATCTCAGGCTTATTGCTTTCCTTGCATTTTATAATAAGTTCACTCAGAACCTTGAGCTCATCTGGAAATGGAGGAGGATAGAAGGTCCTAGCAATATTCTTGCCCTTTGATTTAGCTGGGGATTTTGGAGATAAGCATCTTGGAAAAGTAGTTGAGTCCACATCTTTAATACATGAAGTTTGTCCCTTTTCTTTCCTTGGACCAGGAATCACTCCATGTGGAAGAGGCTTTAGATCATATGAGAATTTAATCTGTGGCTCCAAATCCGTTGACACTAAGACCATAGCATTCGTTGATGATGGCTCATCCGTTGACACTATAATTCTGAGATCCGTTGATGTAGAAGTAGCTTGATCCGTTGATGGATGTTTATTTCTTGCATTTTCAGCTATCCTCTTAGCCCGTGCATCTATATCCTTCATTTGCTTTTTTATCTGTTCTGCAAGTTGCAGTCTCAGAGATGCACATTGAATCAGGTCAATTCCATACAATTTATCTTTTATATACTCCCCCATAGCTAGTGGCTCCCGTGGTAAAGAAATGGCTGGGACCATAACTTTTGTGACTTGAATATTAAGCTCCTTTGATTTCTCCCCCTTTTTGTTATCATCAAGAGTGATGAGAGGGAGACCTTGAGCTACCACTAACTGAGTCAATAATTGAGTTTGCTTCTCCTGTGCTTGTTGCATATGAGTTAATGTGGCTTCCACTTTGTCCACCCTATCAGTAAGGGTTTTCAAAGTGGTTGCCACCTCATGATCCCTTCTAAAGAATTTGTCCATTTTGGTCACAGTGAGAAGAGGAAGTCTTTCATCAAACCTCCTATCAGTGGAGTCCTTGAAGCTTGAAATTGTGTCCTTGATTTCCCTGGCCTCAATCCTTGTATGTAGCATTTGGAGCCTCTGGATCTCTAGAGAGTCCAAAATTGCCTTGTAGAATTTCTTTTCATTTTGAGGTGCAGATTCATGAGCCAAGTAAGCTTCATTATATTGTGATTGCAGTATCCAAACCATGATATCCAAGTGAATCTTGATAAAGCCATCTGGGCTTAGGTGGCATCACAGATGTCCCAGTCTGTGTAGTAGTAGCCACCCCTTATAGATCAACATCAAGACTATCATCATCACTTGAAGATTCAGCAAACTGATCACTTCCACCAGCTCCTGGAGACAAATTGGCAAGTGCATCCTTGGCCCTCATCATGGATGCAGTTGTATGAATTAGATTTAATGTCCTCTCTGCCTCCACATTGCCCTGTTGAGCCATGATTTGATATGCTGGCACAAGGTGAGTAAAGGTTTCAGGATCCAGAGAAATGCTATCCAGAATTTGTTGATAATGCTCTTGGAAAGACAATTCTCTTTCTCCCTTACTAACCTCCATTAACTCACTTTCAATGGTTGTTTTCTCCCTTAGAGCTCCTGTAGTCCCTTCTCTCTCTCCACTATTTTCTTGTATCATGGGCTCCCCATGGCTCACACCTCTCACACCCTCACCTTCACCTACTAAGGTGGAACTCTCAATCTCTCCTTTTACCTGGCTGGAAGAAATAGCCAGCCTCTCACTCTCATTCTCTCCTTTTGCCTGGCTGCAAGCCAGCCTCTCAGAATCACTACCTTTCAATCCTAGAAGTGTTTCAACTACCACTAGGTCATCTGCACTAGTTGTGTGAACAAATTAATTTTCAATAATTGGTGCAGAATGAGCTATCAACAGAATGGTAGTTTGAACTATCAACGGAATGGATTCCGTTGATGGAGAAACACTTGTCAACGGAAGAGATAATTCCGTTGATGAAGTCAATAAAGGAGTTTGAGAAATTGAAATTACAGTAGAATCTGTGGTGATTGATTTTAAAGATGGTTCCACAGATCCTCTTGTAGTTTCAGAAAAGAATGATTGGTGGCCCAACAAATCACTTAAAAAGTGATGACCACCAATTTCAGAGTGGGGCTTCTCCAAGAATAGAGACGGAGAATCAGGAATGAATGGATCATATCCACATCTAATGAGTGTGAAGGAGAATTTTGTGGAGTTGTCTCAATATTAATATTGAGGGAGTGGGACTGTAACCCCAGAGTAATAATTGGGGCTACATCAAACTGAATTTGAGAAACTGGAATTGTTGCTTCCAGTGTGTGTGCACCCTGTGTGACCTGAGATTTCTGTTTCACCCTTCTTTGGTAGTGGGAAATAGATGTTTGGGGGCTAGATGTGTCCCTTACCCTTTTGGTGTGTGCTCTTGGAGGAGAGCTTGTTTCAATAATTACACCCTTTTGAGAGGATGTAGTTAGACTTGAGCTAATATCCATGTTACTCATTGTGCCTTGTTGGGAAGACACAATGGGGCTAGTCTGGGCAACACACACCTCTCCCACCTTATCCTTGGGGTTTATTTGATGTTCACCCATTCCCTCACCACTCACCACACCTGCTTCACCCCCCTTAGGCTGTGTAGTGGATTTTACAACAGGTGCCTTTTGAGAAGCACCTGAGGTTGGCTTGGTAGATTTAGACTTTTTATATTTAGGTCTAGTTGCAGGGGCAGGAGCCTGTTGGGTCACAGCTACAGGCTCCATTACAACAACAGCAGTTGTAATAGCATAAATTGAAGTAACATTTAAATTAACAAGTTGAGAAAATGTTACGTCAATGACTGGAAAGTACACCATTGGGACATCACCATTGTGATTGAGTCTCAAGATGTCTGTTAGTACCCTCTTCTCTTGAACAAAACAGTCAAACTTGGAATTGGGGTTAGAGATAACCAATGGTGTTGGACTAACATGGTTGGCCAACATCATTAGAAATCTAGCATAATAAATATTATTTTTCCTAGTTTTCTTATCACCCAACTTAGCACCAAGTTCATACATTAATCGGGTGCTAAAGTTATAATATTTATCAGTGAGAAGCATGACAAACAAAATTAGAATGAAGTTACTTAAAGCATCAAAATTACTGATTTTTCCAGAAAATACTTTAATAAAAGCATCTGCTAAATAGCTCCACTCCTTCACCAAGCCTCTCCTAATAATCTTACCCAAATTCACAGTTGACAAAGAGTAATTAATAGTGTTAAGCATGTTAAAAATTTCAGAATGTGTAGGTAAAGCTAAGCACTTATTCTCAGGAATATGAAGGCATGCTTGTAAAACATATGAATTAACAATATACTCTTTACCTTGAAGTGTGAATTGCATAGTGCAGTTAGTTTCACTGAACTCATAGGAGGTCCAAATCTCCTCGATGATTTCATGATAAAGTGGAGTGGAGTGAAACATAACATAACTAAGCTTGTAGTTCACCAAGAAATCCATCATCTTGTGAAAGATTTCGTTCGAGCTTTCCTTGTCAACAAATGGTATGGAGTTGTTCTTCTCATAAATGAATCCACCAACAGACATAAGTTTAACTATGGGCGCCATTGTTGAGTTGAATTGAGTTCGAACTGTGTTTTGCTTTGAGAGAGAAGAAGTGAGAAAGCCTTTGGAAATTCGGAGAGTAAGATAAAAATGAATTAAAGAAAGCAAAAATGCTTAAAAATTTCCCATAAAATAAGTCCAATAATAATTGTAAATTACTGGATTGGCTTAAAAATTGACCGTTACAATTAAAATATGACCATGATTTATACTTACAGGGGTGTATGCATAGATCGTGGTAAAAAGGCGTGCAAATCAACGGTTTAGATTAAAAGCGTTATATCAACGGATTAGAATTGGGCGTATGAGATCCAGCCTATTCCGTTGATAAAGCTGCATTCCGTTGACATAAAAGTGCTGTCAACGGAATACCCAGAAAAATGCTAAGACTGTCAACGGATTAAGACAATCATTGACATAGTAATTTTGACTTAAACAAAATTTCACTTTTATGAGAAAATTAATCCACAGAAAATCATAGCAAATTTCTGGCTGCAATTTTTAACTTAAAAAAAATCTCATAAATAATTAAGAGAAATTTAGCATACCTAGCTAACTTACTAATCTTGAGAATGTTGATTCATCAAGTGGTTTGGTAAAGATGTCTGCAAGTTGTTGTTCACTTGGAACAAAATATAACTCCATAGTAACATTCATAACATGTTCTCTAATGAAATGGTACTTGATGTCAATGTGCCTGGTCCTTGAATGCTGCACTGGATTCTCAGTAATGGCTATGGCACTAGTGTTGTCACAGAAAATATGAATTTTCTCAACTCTTAATCCATAATCAAGTAGTTGATTTTTCATCCATAAAATCTGTGCACAACTTCCAGCTGCAATGTACTCAGCCTCAGCTGTGGAGGTAGAAACTGAGTTTTGTTTCTTGCTAAACCATGATACAAGCTTATTTCCTAGGAATTGACAGGTGCCAGTTGTGCTTTTCCTGTCAATTTTACATCCTGCATAATCTGCATCTGAATAACCAATTAGTTCAAAGCTAGATTCTCTAGGATACCAAATGCGAAGGTTTGGTGTTCCTTTGAGATATCTGAAAATTCTTTTAATAGCAACTAAATGGGATTCCCTAGGATCAGCTTGAAATCTAGCACATAGACATGTAGCAAACATAATATCAGGTCTACTAGTTGTAAAATATAAAAGTGAGCCTACCATGCCTCTGTAACGTGAAATGTCCACAGATTTTTCCTTAGTATTCAATTCAAATTTAGTAGCAGTAGGCATGGGAGTTTTGGCAGGAGAGCAATCCATTAAGTTAAATTTCTTTAACAAATCATGAATGTACTTTGTTTGACTAATGAAAATGCCTTCATTAACTTGTTTCACTTGTAGACCAAGGAAATAAGTTAATTCTCCCATCATGCTCATTTCATATTTACTTTGCATAAGGTTGGGAAACTTTTGACAAAAATTTTCATCTGTAGGCCCAAAAATTATGTCATCTACATAAATTTGAACAAGTATAGTAGAGCCATTCACAATTCTATGAAAAAGAGTTTTATCTACAGTACCTCTAGTGAAGAGATTCTCAAGGAGGAACTGTGAAAGTGTGTCATACCAGGCTCTAGGTGCTTGTTTCAAACCATAGAGTGCTTTGAGGAGAAAGTACACATACTCTGGAAGATCATCATCTTCAAAACCAGGAGGTTGACTCACATACACCTCCTCTTCCAATTCCCCATTTAGAAAAGCACTCTTCACATCCATTTGATAGACCTTAAAATTGGCATGGGCTGCATAGGCTAGGAAAATTCTTATTGCTTCTAGTCTTGCAACAGGAGCAAAGGTTTCATCAAAATCAATTCCCTCTTCTTGTGAGTAGCCTTTAGCAACCAATCTAGCTTTGTTCCTTGTGACTATGCCATTTTCATCCATCTTGTTTCTGAACACCCATTTTGTGCCTATAACACTCCTGTTTTTAGGCCTGGGCACCAGCTTCCAAACTTTGTTTCTCTCAAATTGGTTTAGCTCTTCTTGCATAGCTAAAACCCAATCTGGATCTAAAAGAGCTTCCTCAACTTTCTTTGGCTCATCTTGAGACAGAAAGCTACTATATAGACATTCCTCTTGAGTTGCTCTTCTAGTTTGGACTTTTGAATAAACATCACCTATGATGAGTTCAAAGGGATGATCTTTAGTCCATTTCCTTGAGGGAGGTAGATTAGCTCTAGAAGATGTAGTTTCATGATCATGATTGCCTTGATTAGATGTTTGTCCTTGAGAAACTCCCCCTGAGTTTGCTGTCCCTAAGTGATCACTCCTAGAAGCATTTCTATGACTGTCAACGGAATGCCCATTTTGACTGTCAACGAATCCTCTACCATGATTGTCAACGGAATGACCAATTGGTCTGCTAGCAGCTATTCTTCTTAATCTTAATGCCGTAATTTCATCTTCACTACTGCTTTCATCTGTGCTAGACACAACAACTTTAGGCTGTTTCTCAATAGCCTTAACATGATTCACTTGATCCCCTTCCTCATTCTCAAAAGAAAGACTTTCATGGAAACCTTCATCACAGAGACCTTGAATTTTGAGATCATCAAAAACAACATGTACTGATTCCATAACAATGTTGGTTCTGAGATTATAGACTCTGTAAGCTTTCCCTGCTGCATATCCCACAAATATTGCTTCATCTGCCTTTGCTTCAAATTTCCCCAAATGCTCAGTTTGATTTCTCAGAACAAAGCACTTGCATCCAAAGACATGAAGAAAATCCAATAGTGGCTTCTTTCTTTTGAGTAGTTGATAAGGGGTCATTCCCTTGGCTTGATTAATCAAAGAAATATTTTGAGTGAAGCAAGCTGTGTTAACTGCCTCAGCCCAAAAATAAGTTGGTAACTTTGATTCATCTAGCATTGTCCTTGCAGCTTCAATGAGTGTTCTGTTTTTCCTTTCAACTACACCATTTTGCTGTGGTGTCCTTGCAGCTAAAAATTCATGCAAAATACCATTTTCTTCACATAACATCTTCATAGTTGAATTCTTGAACTCTGTCCCATTGTCACTCCTAATCCTTCTTACTTTGAAATCAGGATGATTGTTTACTATCTTGATGTGATTGATAATGATTTCACTTGCCTCATCTTTGGAGTGCAAAAAGAAAGTCCTTGTAAATCTAGAAAAATCATCAACAATCTCAAGACAATATTTCTTCTTTGAAATAGACATGACATTGACAGGGCCAAATAGATCAATATAAAGCAACTCAAGCTGTTGAACAATTGATGACTCTGTCTTACTTTTGAATGATGCCTTCTTTTGTTTCCCTTTTTGACAGGCATCACACAAACCATCATTGGAGAATTCCACCTGTGGAATTCCTCTAGCAAGATCTTTCCTCACCAAGTCATTCATAACCTTGAAATTCAAATGAGATAATTTCTTGTGTCATAGCCAACTTCAATCCTTGCTTGCCTTGCTGAAAAGACAAGTGATGGTGTCTGGACTTGTGCTACTAAAGTCAGCAATGTACACATTCCCTCTTCTGAATCCAGTCATTACCACATTGTTGTCTCCACCTTTAGAAACAACACAGGCTTCTCTTGAAAAAGTAACTAAAAATCCTTTGTCACAAAGTTGGCTGATACTAAGCAAATTGTTCTTTAGACCATCCACCAATGCAACCTCATCAATGATGACATTTTCTCTTGAAATCAAGCCATATCCCTTAGTGTAGCCTTTGTTGTCATCTCCAAAAGCAATACAAGGGCCAGCTCTTTCCTAGAACTCTGTGAGCAGGGTAGAATCACCAGTCATGTGTCTTGAACAACCACTATCCAAGTACCAAAGATTCCTTTTGTCTCCCTGCACACAATAGAACCAAATCAAGTTGATTTTGGTACCCAAGTTTCCTTGGGTCCTGTTTTGTTAGCCTTTAATTTTTTCTTCACATCATTTTTAACCTTGGGCTCAGATTGAGTTAAATCAACCTTTACCTTTGGTGTTGATTTCTGAGGGTTGCTCACATTTTCATTCATAGCATGCATATTTGGAGGAACAAACATGTTATTCACATTCCATGGCATTTGTGGCACATTAAACATATTCATGTATGGATTAGGCACAAATGGCATGCTAGCATATGAATTTTGAAATTGTGCATATGGAACAAACATATTAGGCATAACAGGCATTGCTGGCATAGAGGCATTCATTGCAGGCTTAGGCATTTTCACATTAGTGGGCTTCTTAACAGATTTGCAATTAGTAGATAAATGACTAACACTACCACAATTAACACATGTTTTTCTAGGAGCATACTTATCAGGTATGTAATTGTTATGTTTGTTAATCCCTACTTTGCCATTTCTGTTATTCTTTTTATTGCCCTTAACCTCAACTTGAATTTTCTCTAACTTGTCTTTCAATTGCTTGTTAGACAAGTGACCTACATTAGCTCTCTCAACAGGCTTCTCAACTTTCTTTGATTTACTAGACTCACCTTGAACAAAGTCTTGGTGACAGGACCATACTTGTTATTAAGTCTAGTGAGTTCTTCTTTCTTTTCCTCTGTCAACGGAACAACATGATTCGTTGATGGTTCATCTGTCAACGGAAGCTTGCATTCCGTTGACGCATCAACCTTCAACGAATGATCATTGTTGTTTGTTGACTCTGATTCTGATTCTAAGGTTTGAACAACATACCCTAGCTTCTCTTTGTTCTTTTTCCATGATTGCTCACAGAAAGATTCCATACCTTGAACATTAATGATGTTGCTAGCAACATTCCTGGAATCTTTCCATTTTGCAATCAATCTCTGTTCTATTTCTATTTGTGTTTTAAGAATCTCTTCCATTTTTAAAACTTTCTCAAGTTCTAGCTTAGCATCCCTACTAACACACCTCATTTTCTCAAACTCAATGAGCTGTGCTTCCAACATGGCATTTCTATCACTTAAGAACAAACTAGTCTCTTTAATTCTTGAGTTCTCTTTGGTAAGTGATTTAAGAGTAACACGCAAATTATACAATACAGTAGACATTTCATTAATTGTACTATTGCATTCCTCTTTAGAAAGCTCAGAAGGAATAGTAGTTGTTACCTGGTAGCTAGATGAACTTGCTTCATGCTCATGATTGTTAGCCATTAGAGCCAAGTTGACATACTCAACATCATCATCTGAATCTTCACCATTACCAGCCCAATCATACTCTTGAGACATGAAAGCCTTTTCTTTTTTCTTGAGAAGTTCAAAGTATTTCTTTTTATAATCAACAGGCTCAATTTTCCTGTTGCCCTTCTCAGCTCTAGGCTTTCTGCAATCTCCAGCATAGTGACCAATCATTCCACAGTTGAAACATTTAGACTTAGACTTTTCAACCCAATTAATTTTTCTAGTTTGAAAGTCTCTCCTTGGTGGCCTTGCTTCTGAGTTTCTCTTGAATTTAAACTTGGAAAATTTTCTTGAAAGAAAAGCAATGTGCTCATCTAAGTCATCCAAGTTGGCTGGTTCTTCTTCTTCTTCTTCTGTCATCTTGCCTTTACCCTTGCTAACATCACTCCTACAACTAGCTCGACTAGTTGTGGCTCTTGCAGCTTCTTCATTGTCATCTTCCAGTTGATTCACAGATGCAATCAATGCAATAGATCCACCTTTCTTTTGCACCTTCTCAATTTCTTCATCTTGCTCCATTTCCAGCTCATATGTCTTTAAAGTTCCATAAAGCCTTTCAAGAGTATAGTCTTTGTACTCTTGAGTGTTTCTCAGAGAAACAGTCATAGGCTTCCACTCTTTTGGAAGAGCTCTAAGAAATTTGAGGTTTGAATCCTTGGTTTGGTAGACCCTCCCATACAACTTTAATCCATTCAAAAGCTTTTGAAACCTACTAAATGTATCATTTAGGGTTTCACCAGCTTTAAAGTGAAAGTGCTCATATTGTTGTATGAGGAGTTGCATTTTGTTCTCCCTTACTTGCTCAGTTCCTTCACAGAGTGTTCTAACAGTGTCCCATACTTCTTTAGCAGTTGTACAGTTGATAACATTGTCAAACATCTCTTGCTCCAAGCCATTGAACAAAATGTTCATGGTTCTTTTATCTTTATGGACTTCTACAACATCTTCAACAGTCCATTCTGAGACAGGCTTTGGAATTTCCACATCTTCAGCATCATCTGGCAGTCCAATTCTAGATGCAAACTTCATGGGAACGTGTGGACCTTTCTCAATGCAGTATACATATCTATCATCCATAGACATGAGATGTAGATGCATTTTTACTTTCTAGTGAAAGTAATTGTCCTTATCTAGAACTGGTATCTTTACACCTGCATCCTTCTTCACCATGGTTTCTGTTTTGGCCTTGATCTTTAAACTCCTTGTATGTTAGGAGCTCGCTCTGATACCAATTGTTAATCCCAAATGACCTAACAGAATTGTAGAGGGGGGGGGGGTTGAATACAATTCTAGATATTTTTAAACTTAAAAACAACTTTTAAATAACTTGACAGAGAAAATAAAAACACACAAGCAAATGTAAAATTCAGTTGGATGTTTTGAGGATCCAACTGAGATGTTTTTATTGTGGGAATAATCTGTGTTACAAACGTAGCACAGCTGCTCAGTTACAAATGTAGAGTGAGAGTGCTCTTCAAAGAAAGCTATTACAAAATTATTCTATCTCTCTTCTCTCACATAAAATGAACTGCTACACTTGGTTATAAATCCCAAGTTTACAATGCTATTTTTGGCTACACTAAAAAGTACTAAAGGTAACCTCCAACAGCTTGCTTTTCATTCCTTTTGTCCAATGGTCCTTGGAAATCTTGTCTTTTGTCTTCATGCTTATTATGATCCCACTCAAGAACTTAATTGGTAATTGGAATGTTTCCTCATTCCCAGTGACCATTTTAATGGCTCCCAATGCAAAGTACACTTCTACATCACCCTTTTGATCTGTCAGAAAACTGTCACTATCACTTTGTTAACTGTTCAGAAAAGTGATAGTAATCCGTTGATAGTAGTGAGATGTATTCCGTTGATAGCTTTATTCTTCAATCCGTTGATGGTACATTCTTCAATCCGTTGACAGTGTAATCTCCAATCCGTTGACATGTCTTCACTTAGGCAAAATTACAAGGCACATTATATTTACAATTAACCAACCTGTTTTGCCTATCTAGTACTTAGTCAACATGACTTAGAAAACCTATCTAATACCTACAACAATTGTTTATCAACTAGTGAAGTATTGTACAGTGCAATTGCTACATTACTCATTCCGTTGATGAGACTCATTCCGTTGATGAGCTACTTGTCAACGAATGCTGCAAAGCATACCATTCCGTTGATAGCTACAAAATTGACTTAACACAAAATCTACTAAGTGTTTTTATAATTATCATCAAGAACAACATATTCCTAACACCGTTTTATTGTCTTGTTTAGTTCGTTAGTAGTTCTTTTGTTTGGCTTCTTATATGAAGCATCTCAATTCCAGTTCACAGTCATTTTCCAAGTGGTTGTGACTGGTCTCAAATTATTCTTGATTGTAAGGTTTTCTGGTTGTTATTGGCTGTGGAGGGAAGTGTTGGAACTGGGGGATTGGCCCAGTTGAAGTGAAGGCTTAGGCCTTGGTTGTAATGGGCTTGACCCTTTTATTAATGAAATTTCCTGCTTTTCAAAAAAAAAAAATTAAAAAACTAAAAATGTTACATTTTCTATTTTTCCTTACTAAAACTCATCATTTTTCCAAAAAAAAAGTAGAAAATGAGAGATCTTACTTAGGAAAAATAAAAAAGTATAAATTTTAGTTAGAAAATATAAAAAAGAATATACAATTTGGCTAAGAAAAGGAAATTGGTTACTTATTAGCAATTATAATATTATTATTTTATGTTATTAAATGGAACTGCCTATTATATATTTGGAAAGTAAGATATTTTAGTTTGGAAAAATACAAAGGCTACTATATATAACTTATTAATAAATATTATATTTTATTAAATGGAACTACCCGTAAAATTTTTGGAAAATGGGAGGTTTTAGTTATGAGAAATTTTTGTTTAGAAAATATAAAAAAAAAAGATTTTGCTAAAAATGCTAATCGGTTACTTATTAGTAATTGTATTATTATTATTTTATTAAATAGAACTGCCCGTGATATTTTTGGAAAATAAGAGGTTTTAGTTAGGAAAAATAGAAAATTAGAAATTTTAGTTAAAAAATATATAAAAGAATATACATTTTGGCTAAAGAAAGGTAACTAGTTAGTTATTACCAATTATAATATTATAATTTTATTTTATTAAATGGAACTGCCCGTGATGTTTTTGGAAAATAAGATATTTTAATTTGAAAAAATAAAAAAGGTACTGTATATAATAATTTTTAGGATTTTATCCAACGATTCTCATTGACTTGATCAAAAAGATCTAACGGTTGTGAATTGAGTGACCGAACTATGAGAACCAGACTACAAACTGACTATAAAACTTTCTGTTGGGATTTATGGGTGATAGCATTGAAACAACTTAACTTTTTATGTACTTAATTTTTAATTAAGTAGAACATACTATCACAGCCAAAGTATGCTCTTGTAATCAGTATGCAATGTTATTTTATTTGTGTAATTTGGAAGAAGTTCACTTTCTGTGTTCAAGCCTCAAAGAATGCATATTAGATGAAAGCATGAATAAAGGTTATTGTCATAAGCATTGACAGTAAGATTACAAGTAGACAGAATGTTGCAAGTCACGACAGCATATTCACTCTGACAACAACATTGGCGGAAGACTACGCGACAACAACTTTAGCCCTCGACAGCAAGTTTGGAAACCTCGACAGCACTCTATGCGGGGAACTCATACTGTCACCAAAAGTACATTCCTGTGACAGCAAGTTTTGCGGCAAAAGTAACTGTCTCAAGAAAGATCTCTGTTCTAGGTATCTTCTCAGTCAAATCCCGTGATAGTTTCAATGTTCAAGAAACAAGCGTGTTGCAGTATCCCTAAGCTGCACCAAGTCTGCAAGACTACGACAGAAGCTTCAAGCACTACAAAACAAAAGCGAATCAATTCAAGAGCAAGGTCAAGTCTCTATTTGCTGAATTGTTTAGCTGGAAATAGAATGAATCTAGGTTGCTTTCTTTGTAATGTATATCTGACATGTTAGCAATTTAGGAATGTCACATGGGTAGGAAATTTGTAAGAAGCTGCCACTTGATAATGACAGCAGCTTCACAGAACCGTGTTGACAGTGATAGGATTAGTTTTATACTTAGACTATCAACTCATTCTAGGAAAGTAACGAAGACAAGTAAGTGTCTTGAAGAAAAACCGAAGCTCAAGAATTCTCTCTTGAGGTTGTAGCAACACTTTGCAAAATAAATAAAACATTTATTTTGTGAATCCTGTCTTTTCGATTATACTGTTTGTGAATGCACACATATTATTGATAACATTAAATCTTAGTTTTGGTTGTTGAAACTGAGATTGAATTTTATCAGTATTGCATTCATCCCCCCCCCCTCTGCAATACACGAGGACCAACACTTTCAATGTTTCGTCTTTAATATAAACCTATAACCCGTGCAAAGCACGGACAACTTTAATATTAATTTTGAAATTTACTTTTAAATTTTTTGAGATTTTAATATGTTAGATCAGAATTCAATGATTGTCAGAAGCTAGACTCAACTGATCAGGATTGCTGACGTCATCAGTATTGCATGGTCATCAGTATTTGATCAAGCGTCAGTATCTTATTGATCATCAGGATTCCTACTCAGACTATGATCAGGATTGATCATCAGAACTTGAAGCTGATCAGGATTCCTACTTCGAGTTATATTTGAAGTCTAGATAAACATGGAAGTTTATTCTATTTGTTCCTGGTTTGTAGAATGCAGCTATCGATTAAAGATATGTTTCTATCTTTGTTATGATTAGGACTTATCTTGTTATTGATAGAGAAGCTGTGTGCACTATATAAACACAGTCTTGGTTTCGATTTATGTATTCATTCGAGAGAGAACATAATCGAGGGAATCAAGAGAGAAGCTCTTAAGAACAGAATTTCTTGAGAGAGTTTTTGTAAGCTAGCAGCTCTTAAGAACATCAGAATTTCTTAAGAGAGTTTGTAACAGTTTTATATCAAAGTTAATAAAGCTGTTATTGTTATTATTATTGATCTTTCATATTTGTGTTATATAAAGTCGAGAATCTTATACAATTGTATTCAACCCCCTTCTACAATTGTTATTTACTGGGCAACAATTGGTATCAGAGCAAACTGATTTAATTCTGAATCAGATACGATCTAAAGATGTCGACAACCAAGTATGAAAGCATGAAGATTCCCATCTTGAAGATATCAGAATATCCTACATGGAGGGTAAAGATGCTGATGTACCTGGAGGCTATGGATCCTGACTACTTCGACAGGATTCGTGATGGACCATATATACCAACAAAGTTCGTAGAACGAACAGATACAGTACCAGAACATTATGTGGTCAAAGCTAAAGCTGAATGGACTCCAGAAGAAAAAGCTCATGTACTCAGGGAACCAAAGATAAAGAATATCTTGCATAATAGCCTTGATGCTGTTATGTCAAACAGAGTGATTGCATGCAAGTCTTCAAAAGAAATCTGGGATACTTTGGAAACTCAGTGCCAGGGATCTGCATCTGTTAAGAAAAACAGAAGGGCTCTATTGATTCAAGAATATGAGCAATTCGATGCAAGACCTGAAGAGAGCCTGACTGATCTATATGATAGATTTCTGACACTATTGAACAGCTTATCCTTAGTTGACAAAGTATATGAAACTGAAGATTCAAACACCAAATTTCTTAGAGCTTTACCTGAAGAATGGGATACTCAGACCTCAATCATTAGACACCAGTATGATCTGAACATTGTGTCTCTTGATGAGATCTATGGGATGCTAAGAACTCATGATCTTGAAGTTCAACAGAGAAAGAACAAGAAAAGCAGCAAGGCAAAGTCGATTGCTTTGAATGTAGAAGCAAAATCAAAAGGGAAAGCTATGGAGGTCTCTAGAAGGAAAGCAAGAGAAGCTGAGTCAGATCCTGACGACTCTTCATCAGATACTGATGGCAATCCTGATGCCAATACTGGTGATGAATCTTCTGATTCAGACATGGAAGAGATGGTTGCTATGATTGTCAGAAACTTCAGAAGGATGAAGTTTAGGAAGAATAGAAGACAAGGCAACTTTCAGAAAAAAAACCTTCAAAGCAGACAAAGACAAGTATATCAAAAAGGACAGCAAGGGTAGCAAATTTGACAAGTCCAAGGTTAGATGCTACAAGTGTAATGGTATGGGTCACTTTGCTTCTGAATGCAACAAGACAAAGGCACTCATCACATCAAGCAAGGATTGGATGGACTCTTCCTCAGAATCTGATACTGAGGTAGTCAACTATGCGTTAATGGCCAATGCTGATGTAACTGCTGCTCCTGATGATAAGGTACTAAATACTATCTTTGATTTTGATACTGATAATGCTTCTGAGTTAAGACGTTTTCTAAAGTCATTACATATTAGCTTTAGAAGTCAAACTGCTGAGAATACTAGAATCTTATCTGAGATGTCTGACCTTAGAAAGAGGAATGAGATATTAGAAGCTGAATTTTCTCGTATGCAAGAAGTACAAAAAGAATGTGATAATGCTAAACACATGCACCTAGAGATGACATCTAAATGTACTTCCCTTGAAAAAGAACTTGAATTTGCTAATGAGAAAATCAGAACCTGGACAGACTCTGGTAGGAAATTTCATGAGATTAATACCTCTAAGAATTGGAAAGAGTGTCTAGGATATAAGTCAGATGAAGATAAGAAATTAGCAGAGAAAATTGTCATTGATGAGACAGTCAGTCCAAAGACCTATAGACATGTTATAGACTCAACCAAATCTAAGATTACTCCTGTTAATTTTGTTTTTGGTAAGGATTCCAATTCTACTTTTGAAAAGGGATCTTCTTCTACTCAAGGAATTAAAATTATAAAGTCTAAACCTGTCATGAACAAAGTCACTAAGAATGTAGGTCTATTGTCTCAGAAACAGCTTAAGGATAAAATCTGTGAGGTTACAGATAAGAAAAAGGAAGCTACTGTTAAGAGAAACAGGAATGGTAAAGTTGGGATCAATAAAGAGAATGGTTATAAATATATCCCAAATGCACCTAGAAAGTGTTGCTTTAACTGTGGTAACTCTAATCATCTTGCTATTGATTGTAAAAAGAGTAAGAAGAAAATTGCTGAAATTCCTAAATCTGATGTGAGGAATAGATCAGTACTCTATAAACCGCAGAAGTCCTGTTTTCATTGTGGTAGTCTATGGCATTCTATTTATACATGTAAAGAGTATCATGATTTGTACTATAACTTTTATGATCCATTGCCTAAGTTTGAAAGTAGTACAAAGTCTGATAGAACTGAAAATGTCATAGTGAAGCATGCTTTTGTTAATACTGATACTGACAAAGCAAATCCTGATGGAGTAAATCCTGTCAGGACTGCTAAAGTCAAAAAGTCTTCTGCTGTTAAATTTAATAAAATGCATGAACAAGGAATCCAACAAGTGTGGGTTCCTAAACATTCTGACTAGTGTTTTACTATTCTGATACAGGGTAAAAAGAAAAATGTGTTAGTCATGGATAGTGGATGTTCTGTGCACATGACTGGAAACAAAGCCCTGTTATCAGAATATGAGGAAAAAGCTGGCCCAACTGTGTCTTATGGAGATGGCAACATTGGACAAACCTTGGGATATGGCAATATAATCATTGGAAATGTCATCATTGAAAAAGTAGCTCTAGTGAAGGGACTAAAACACAACTTGTTGAGTATTAGTCAAATCACTGACAGAGGTTATCATGTCAATTTCTATTCCACACATTGTGAAGTAGTCAGTAAAGCAACAGGGAAGATAACACTAACTGGCTACAGGCATGGTAACATATATGAAGCCAACATTCTCTCAGATACTGGTGGCTCCCCTACATGTTTCATCAGTAAAGCTTCAGTAGATGAAAGTTGGAATTGGCACAAGAAGCTTTCTCATCTCAACTTCAGCAACATCAATGAGTTGGTTAAGAAAGAGTTAGTAAGAGGATTACCTAATGTCTTATATACACCTGATGGACTCTGTGATGCATGCCAAAAAGCAAAACAAAGAAGGACATCATTCCAGAGTAAATCAGAATCCTCTATTGAAGAACCATATCACATGCTACATCTTGATCTGTTTGGTCCAGTCAACATCATGTCCATCAGTAAGAAAAGGTACACTCTTGTAATTGTTGATGAATATTCTAGATTCACCTGGGTGTATTTTCTGCATAGAAAAGATGAAACTCCTGAAGTTCTGTTGGATCATGTGAGGATGATTGAGACAACCACAAAGTACAAAGTCAAGATTCTGAGAAGTGATAATGGTACTGAATTTAAGAATTCAAAGATGGAAGAGTTCTGTAAATACAAAGGAATCATTCAACAATTCTCTGCTCCTGGCACACCTCAGCAAAATGGAGTAGTAGAAAGGAAGAATAGAACTCTTATTGAAGCTGGCAGAACTATGTTGGAAGAAGCTATATTACCTACATATTTCTGGGCAGAAGCAGTCAACACAGCATGCTATACACAAAATCTCACATTAATAAACAGGCATGGTGTCACTCCTTATCAGTCACTCAAAGAGAAGAAACCAAGTCTGAAGCATTTGCATGTGTTTGGCTGTAAATGTTTTGTTCTCAGAACTCATCCTGAACAGCTAGGGAAATTTGAAACAAAGGCTGATGAAGGAATATTCATAGGTTATCCTACATCAAGAGCCTTCAGAGTTTTTAATTTGAGAACAAGAACTGTCATGGAGTCAATACATGTATCTTTTGATGATAAGAAGATAACTGGAATCATTGAAGACTCGCATGATAGATTGTTATTTGAAAATGAAGCTTCCAAGGAACCTGAAGAAAGTGAATCAGAAGCTGTCCATTCATCCAGTACTGACGGGTCACCAAATCCTGATGACTCACCAGGTACTGATGGTGCTAATACTGATGATGCAAACAACAGTGATACAACTAGTAGTGCTAATGTTGAGGGGGAGCAACGGCATTCAACTACAAGTTCAGAGTCAACTCAATCATCAGGACATAATTCTTCAGATACTGATTCAAGTGAAGATCCTGATAACACATCAGGAGGGCATATCAATAATTCAGGGAGAGCTTCAAATCAATCAAATTCTTTCAATCAAGATAACACCAATCCAGGGGGAGCATCTACTTCAAGAAACAATTTGACACCAGCAAGGAAATGGACAAAAGATCATACTCCTGATTTGATAATTGGAGATCCTGATGTAGGTGTTCAAACAAGAAGTGCAACTCAGAATGAATGTTTATATAATAACTTTCTATCCAAGGAGGAGCCTAAGAAAGTTGAAGATGCACTTAAAGATGCTGATTGGGTTACTGCAATGCAAGAAGAACTGAATGAATTTGAAAGGAATGAAGTCTGGAAACTGGTACCAAGACCAAAGAATAGATCAATTGTTGGTACAAAGTGGATTTTCAAGAACAAGACTGATTCTGATGGAGTCATTATCAGAAATAAAGCTAGACTAGTTGCAAAGGGGTATTCCCAACAAGAAGGAATTGACTATGATGAAACTTTTGCTCCTGTTGCAAGACTAGAAGCCATCAGGATATTTCTTGCTTATGCAGCACATAAGAAATTCAAGGTTTTCCAGATGGATGTTAAAAGTGCTTTCTTAAATGGTGAACTGGAGGAAGAAGTTTATGTTGAACAACCTCCTGGTTTCATTGATCCTACATATCCAGATCAAGTCTACAGACTGGATAAGGCACTTTATGGACTAAAGCAAGCTCCAAGAGCATGGTATGAAACCTTAGCTCAATTCTTACTGGAAAGTGGATTCAAAAGAGGTGCAATTGATAAAACTCTATTTTATTTGAATTATGGTAAGGAGTTGCTGTTAGTTCAGATTTATGTTGATGATATCATTTTTGGGTCAACAAACAATAAGCTGTGTGAAAAGTTTTCCAAGCTTATGCAGTCAAGATATCAAATGAGCATGATGGGAGAAATGAGTTACTTTCTGGGTCTTCAAGTTAAACAGACTGATGAAGGGATTTTTATTAATCAGTCTAAATACACAAGGAATTTACTGACAAGGTTTAACATGCAAGACAGTACTCCTGCTTCAACTCCCATAGCTACAGCTACCAAACTTGATCCTGATCAAGGTGAAGAGGTAGATGTAACTCACTACAGAGGAATGATTGGCTCTTTATTGTATCTCACTGCCAGTAGACCAGATATCATGTTTGCAACCTGTCTATGTGCAAGATTTCAAGCAAAACCTAGAGAACCACATCTGATTGCAGTCAAAAGAATTTTCAGATATCTCAAAGGCACTCCTTCACTTGGCCTTTGGTATGCAAGGGAATCAGATTTTGGGTTGTGTGGTTATTCAGATGCTGATTTTGCAGGATGCAAAATAGACAGGAAAAGTACTTCAGGAAGTTGTCAGTTTTTGGGTGGAAGACTAGTTTCATGGTTCAGTAAAAAGCAGAAATCTATTTCCACTTCAACTGCAGAAGCTGAGTACATTGCTGCAGGAAGTTGTTGTGCTCAGATAATGTGGATGAGAAATCAGTTGTTAGATTATGGCCTGTCATACTCAAAAATCCCTATTTATTGTGATAACCAAAGTGCTATTGCAATGACAGGAAATCCAGTTCAGCATTCTCTTACTAAACACATAAGTATCAGATATCACTTTATAAGAGAACAGGTTCTGGAAGGAACAATTGAACTTCATTTTGTTCCTACTGATCAACAACTAGCTGATATATTCACCAAGCCACTACCTGAAGCTACTTTCAATAAGTTGGTGAATGAACTTGGAATGATGAATTTTGAGAATTTCTGAGGAAAAGCTACAGAGAGGAAATCCTGATAACTGTCAAATCCTGATTGTTATTCAGAAAGGTATGTATCTTTGATCAAATCCTGATAGGACTCAATCCTGACAGGAAATCAATTGGTCAAATCCTGATGCTCAGATATTGAAGCTGGTATGAAAACCAGAGGTTCTATGCTAATTTGTCATCAACACTCCTGGTAAACTCTGGACAATTAGATTATTACTTAGTCTTTGATTAAGTTTTCAGTCTTAATTATCAATTTCAATTTCATTATTAACAGAGTTTATTATTTATCATCTCTATATCACTTTGAGTGTTACTAACAAATTTTGCAGGCAAGTACAGGAAGCAAACAATTGAGAAAATAGACAAATTTCATTAATACTTGAAGATACATTACACATGAAATATGGAAATTACATATTTGTTTTCCTAGTCTATTTTCTACTCAGGAACTCGTGCTTTACAGATAAGCATGAACACGTGCCCTGCAAATTAGCATGAATGCTCCTGAGCAGCTTCACAGTCCTTCAGAACTGGAAGGTCTCTTGTTCCATCCTTAAGAGACAAGAAGAGGAGCTGATTTACTTGAAGGCGGATCGTCACCGTGACCACCGGGACGCCTCCGTGCCTCCAACTTGCATGACATACAAGCATCACGGATTCTCTTCTTACGTTTCTCAAGCTCTCGGACGAGCTCTTCATCATCTTCATCCTCATCCTCTTCATCATCCTCATCCTCTTCATAGATGAGGTTATCAAGTGGATTCCAGTTCTGATTGGCTTGCAGGAAGTTGTGCCAAACCACATCAAACATTGCGTTTATAAACGCTTCATGTTCCTGAGGGTCAGGAACTGGTTGTGGCTCCATCTCAGCAAGAGCCTCATCCATTTGTTGCCAAATTCTATCAAGTTCTTCATCAGGTATGTTGTTTTGATTGTTGGCAGCCATTGAAATACGAAGAAGGTGAAAGGTTTTCGTAAGTATTTTCTCTGGAGAGGGTTTGTGTTTTAATAGATATATGATGATTATGCTTAACAGTTCTCTTTTATAGAGAATGTGTATTAAGGGTGCAGGTCATTTCTACAATCTCGATGAGACGGTTCGGTTTTCCATAAATATTTTTGCCTCGTTTGCTGGTAAGCGTGTTTTAATTCTATGATCATTTATTTGGTTATTTTTCTTAAACCAAAACGCTATTCAGGATTGTTAAAATAAATTTTGTTTTCTTAAATAAAATTTTATTTTAATCTTATTGAATATTTTTTTTCAATCCTGATATGGCAAAATATTTTGTGCGGAAATGCTTTTATTCCTGATGAGGTTAGGTTTTTCTTACATCAGAAAATGCCTACTCGTTATGGACTACTTTCTAATGCTATGGGGCAAGGCCCAACCCACCTTGTTCCTGACACAAGCATGCAACCTAAACAGTCTAAACAGTTAACAACCACCTCTACTGTCTCTCAAAAGACTTTAGTTGTAAAATCAAAGAACTCAGCTAGAACTGATGTGTCTGGAAGGCAATCAGGTTCAAAGGATTTTTCCTCTACACCACTCACTAAAAAGAAGATACAAGGGGGTGTACAAGGGGTCCTGGTCAAGAAAGCTGATAAGGTTGTTAAGGATGTTCCTGTAAAAAGGAAGTTAAGGTTGATTGATGAAAGTGATTCAGAGGATGACTTACCTATATCCTCTGTGATGAATGTGAACAAGGAAGTTGCTGATACTGCTACTAAAGCTGTGGTACCTTCATCAAAACCACAAAAGACAAGGAAATTATCAAAGAGCAGGTATCATATTCCTTTGACAGTGCAAATGAAGGATACTGATATTCAGACATCAAATCCTGATGTTAGTATTCCTGATGCAGCAACAAAAGTTGTCTCTATATCAGACTCTCCAGCCTCTCCATCTCAGATTCGAAGATATTCTTGGGAGAAGGTTTCTACAACTGCTTCCTTGGTTGGTCTTACACCTACATCAAAGAAAAAGAGGAATGCAGAAGAGTTAGTCTATCAGAGACAGAAGAAGCTGAAAGGATCAAGCCCACAAGAACCTGAATTTCAGAGTAATTCAGCAGCTACTGTTGATCCTGCCACACAAGAACCACTCAATCAAAGTTTGGGTGAAGGCTTAGCTAGTGGAATGGTCACACAAGAACCATTTTCTCAAAGGGAGAATGAAGACATCAACATTCCAGCTACACAAGAACCATCTTCTCAAAGTGAAGATGCAGGCAAAGCTACAGCTTCTGTTGAAAGATTAGTCTAGAACATTGTCAATGAGGGAAGCACACAAGAACCTTTAGCTCAAAGTGTTGAAGCAGCTTCTGAACCTCAAGCTCCACAAGAACCATTGGTAGCAAATACTGATGCAAGCATATCAAATCCTGACGATGTTCATCCTGACGCTAGTGGTGCTCCTGATAATGAACCTATTTTGATTCAGCCACTTCGTTCAAGACCAATGGATCATCCTATCTCAGAATCACAGGATAAACTGAAAGGTATTGCAATTCCTGATCCTGATATATCTCATGGTTCTGATGATGATAATTCTGATGATGATAGTGATGATGATGATGAGAATCGAAAAGAGAAGGAACAACTTGCTACAGCACTCAAAATTAGTCTTGGAACTAATTTTGGTTCATCAAGTACATATATGGCTAGCAATGCTTCCACTGGGAAAGATCAGAGACAAGATTTTTCTATTCCTTCCTTTGATCCTGCAGAGGCATTTAGACAGAATGAATGGAACAATTCATGGCACCAATCTGATGAATCTATCAGTTTTTCTTCTGCTATTGAACATGCCTATAATGCAGTGAAATCTATAGAGAATCAAGACTTGAAGAATCATCTGAAGGCTACTACTCTGTTATCCAAAAGCCTGAAAAGTGAGATTGATTCTATCAAGGGTTCAACTGAAAAAGTGAGGACTGATATCTTTAATAATTTTACAAAGGTGCCTACTACTTTACAACTAAGGGTAGTGGAATCCCAAGTGAAATCTGTTGTTTCAGAACAAACCTCAATCAATCAAAGAATTGATTCTCTGGATACTAAGGTAACTGAAATTCAAGCCTCTCTTTCCTTAATTTTGCAATTATTGTCATATCCTGATGTCAAAAAGGGGGAGAAGGTTATTCAGACAAAATGTACACCTGATCTAGTATTAAGAAATAATGATGATGATACTGGAGATGATGGTGGTAACAAAGTGATACAAGGAGAAACCTCCGATGCTGCGGTTTTGAAGTCTACAATTCAAACTTCTCAAAGTCAGACTACGCAGTCAACTCATGTTTCTGATTCTGGAGTTAAGACAGTAAGAACATTGGTGCAATCTCAGATCCTGACGGAAGATCAAATCCTGACACCTGGTCATGGACACATTCTTGCTACAATTCCTGAAGGTGATGAAGATGTGATTATTGATAATCCTGAAGATGCATCAAATTTATTCCAGAAGTTTTCTACAAAAGACGGCAGAATTGTTACTCTATATCACACTGATAAAAGAGTTCAACAATTATTTGCGAGAAAAGCACTCTCTACAGCAAGTGAAGAATATCCAGATCTCTCACATGAAGAATTCTTGAGACTACAAAGAGAGACAATGGAAAGCTATACTGCTCCTGCTAGAGGTAGAGGAAGCAGAGGTAGAAGAGGTGCTAGAAGAAGTAAAAGAGGTTCTTCAACTCAAACAGTACCTAGACAGACAAGGTCTAGAGGGTTAAGAATTGAAGAAATTCCTGAACCTATTCAAACTCTAGTAGTTCCTGACAGATCTACTTTTGGTGATGATGGAATTGTTGAAGAAGAACCTGAATTGAGAAGAAAGTCAAGTAAATCAACTCTCAGCAATACAAATCAAATTGAAGATTCTAATCCTGACAATATTCAAGATCCTGATGAATCTGAAATTCTGCAAGAGGTTGATTTGATAATCTTATCTACTGTTGTTGATTGTCACAACAAAGAAGTAGATGAAGAAGAAGAAGCCAGAAGAAGAGATATTACAAAAAGAACAAATGAAGATTTCAATCTCTATCTACAAAGGCTTAAAGTTTCAAATGAAAGAAAATGGAGAAATTCAAGCAGACAAGAATCTTTACTTGAAAGAAGCTACGCTCATGAAAAGGAGAAATACAAGAAGTGGAAACATATTAGCACATTAAGTTGTGATACACCTATCAATTTTCAGTCTGGTGGAATTATTACAAGTGCTTCAAGTGTTGTTGATTTGTCTGATATGGCTAGATCAAAAACACTCTGGTTAAAGATGTTTTCGAATCTGAAGCAATTGTCAAGTAATTCAAGAGGAGGTATTGGACACAGAGATGGTGAATATCTGAATATGTCATATGTTGATCCTTACTCCTTGACAGAAATTGGAGGTACTTTAACTTCTGAAAACCTGAACAATTTATTAGCTGTTGATATAGTTATAGATTGTCATGATGGTTTTGAAAAGAAAGAAAAGCTTCTGTACTTCATGAAAGATGGTAGTGTGAAGATTTTATCTATTCAAGATCTGCTGATGAAAACTACACAGGAACTGAAATATGTTCACTATCTGTTAAGATGGAAGAACCAAGTGTACAAAGTATGGGCTGACATTATTTTGTCAACTATAAGAAGAAGACTGGATGGAAACAGTAATTTCGATGGTAATTATACTCCCATGTACTTAAATCAAAGAGGTCAGGATGTGGAAATGCAAAGGGGTACTGCTGTTAAAGAAGTAAATTTTGGCATGACTCATCTTTCTCTCAATCCTGATGGGAAGGAAATTGCTTATCTTTTGCTTGAAGAGCACAGTCTACAGAGAAACTCCATACAGAATCTCAGAGCAGCTATCTACCAGATTAATGAGGAAGATGAAGAACTCAGAAATCTTAAGGAAAGACTGATTCAAATTCTTGAAGAAAAAGAAGAAAGTTTATTATCCAATTTCTTGAAGATGAATTTGTTCTATCAAAAAGCTTAAACAGATAAGTTGTTTCTGAAGATACTCGTACATTTTGATACATGTTTTTGACATCATTGAATATTTGGAATCTATACTTTATTTCACAAAGTATGAGATTGGGGGAGATTGTTAGATCAGAATTCAATGATTGTCAGAAGCTAGACTCAACTGATCAGGATTGCTGACGTCATCAGTATTGCATGGTCATCAGTATTTGATCAAGCGTCAGTATCTTATTGATCATCAGGATTCCTACTCAGACTATGATCAGGATTGATCATCAGAACTTGAAGCTGATCAGGATTCCTACTTCGAGTTATATTTGAAGTCTAGATAAACATGGAAGTTTATTCTATTTGTTCCTGGTTTGTAGAATGCAGCTATCGATTAAAGATATGTTTCTATCTTTGTTATGATTAGGACTTATCTTGTTATTGATAGAGAAGCTGTGTGCACTATATAAACACAGTCTTGGTTTCGATTTATGTATTCATTCGAGAGAGAACATAATCGAGGGAATCAAGAGAGAAGCTCTTAAGAACAGAATTTCTTGAGAGAGTTTTTGTAAGCTAGCAGCTCTTAAGAACATCAGAATTTCTTAAGAGAGTTTGTAACAGTTTTATATCAAAGTTAATAAAGCTGTTATTGTTATTATTATTGATCTTTCATATTTGTGTTATATAAAGTCGAGAATCTTATACAATTGTATTCAACCACCTTCTACAATTGTTATTTACTGGGCAACATAATACTTCTGAAAATGCTACATTTTTAAAAAGAATTAAAAGTACTTATTTAATACTTTAAATCTAAAAAAACTTATAGATTTTATAAAAGTTTATTAACTTAGTAAGCATGTCAGTCAAGATAACCGTCAAAATTATCAATATATTTTGTTGTAATATATATAAATATAAATATAAATATTTTCTAAAAAAGACCGTGTTTTTAAATTCTAAGTAGAGTATAATTAAAAGAGTTTGTAGTTATGTTATATACGTGAGAAAATCGAAAATCAAAACTTTCAATGTTTCGGCTATTATATAATAGTACACATAGATAGATTAAATAGAATAAATTACCGAAAATTTAAATCGAAACATTCAATGTTTTGACTATTATATAATAGTATAGTATAGTATAGATAGATGTCGCCTGCGATAATTTTTGAAAAGGAGAAATTTTATTAAAAAAAATATAAAAAAGAATATACGTTTTGGCTAACAAAAGCAATCAGTTAATTATTATTATTTATAATATTACTATTTTATGTTACTAAATGAAATTGCATGTGATATTTTTGAAAAATGTGAGATTTTACTTGGGAAAAATTTTAGTTAGAAAATATAAAAAAGAATATACGCTTTGAAAAAAAGAGCTAATCGATTAGTTATTATTAATTATAAATATTATTATTTTATTTCATTAAAAAGAACTACACGTGATTTTTTTTGGAAAATGAGAGGTTTTAGTTAAAAAAATAGAAAAGTAAAAATTTTAGGTAGAAAATATAAAAAAGAATATAAAATTTGGCTAAAATAGGTAATTGGTTAGTTATTAACAATTATTATTTTATTTTAATAAATGAAACTGTCTGTGATATTTTTGGAAAATGAGAGGTTTTAGTAAGCAAAAGTAAAAAGCTTATATGTTTTAGTTAAAAAAGTTAATTGCCCATGATATTTTTGGAAAAGTAAGGGAATTTTTCAGAAAAAATAAAAAAAGTAACATATTTTAGGGGTAAAAGGTAATTGGTTATAAATAGATAATATTATTATTTAATAATATTTTTTTATAAATAAGTAAGGGTAATTAAGTAAACACACAAAGTACAATTAAGTAAGGGCAATTAAGTAAAATCATAACATATCAAAAAATATTTAGTATTATATCCAATTACTCTCATTAATTTAATTTAAAAGATCTAACGGTTAGATATTGGATGACCAAATTACGGAGGATCGGACTACAAATCGACTACAAAAACTTTTAATGTTTCGTCTTTAATATAATAACTAGCTTAAAATCCGTGCGATGCACGGATTGTTATTAATAATCATTATTTTTATTATTTATGTTTTAATATTTTATTAATTTACATTTGCTAAAAAAATAAGTAGGCGTGTTAAACTTTTTTAAATAATTAAAAGTATTAAAATAAATTTTAAAATAAATTAATAACTGTTTATCCGTAATATTTTTGGAAAAGTAGGGGTTTTAGTAAGGAAAAATAGAAAAAGTAACATGTTTTATCTGAAAAGGTAAGTGTCCGTAATTAAAAGTATTTAAATAGGTTTCAAAATAAATAAGTAGGGATTTGCCCGGGATATTTTTGGAAAATGAGGGTTTTTAGTATGAAAAAATAGAAAGACTAACATGTTTTAGTTGAAAATGATAATTGCTGGTGATTGTTTTTAGAAAAATAAAGGATTTTGTTAGAAAAAAATAGAAAAAGTAATGTATTTTAGCTGAAAAGGTAGTTGGTTATAAAAAATGTTATTATTTAATAATAATTTCTTTAGAAAATGAAAAAATTGAAAAAGTAACATGTTTCAGCTGAAAAAGTGCTCATAATTAAAAGTATTAAAATAGATTTTAATACTTTTAATTATTAAAATAAAAAAATAGATTTTTAAAATAAATAAATGAGGGCCTGTCTGTGATATTTTTGGAAAATGAGGGGTTTTAGTTAGAAAAAATAGAAAGAGTAACATGTTTTTGTTAAAAAAGATAACCGCCCGTGTTTTTTTTAGAAAAATAGAAGATTTTGTTAGAAAAAAATATAAAAAGGTAATGTATTTTAGCTAAAAAGGTAATTGGTTATAAATAATGTTATTATTTAGTGATAGTTTTTTAAAAAATAAGTAAGGGCAATTAAATAAAATCACTAAGTACCGACCGTCCGTCCATCCGACTACCAAACTTTTAATGTTTTGTCTTTAATAATATAGCTTAAAACCCGTGCGATGCACGAATTGTTTTTAATAATTGTTAATTTTATTATTTATATTTTATTAATTGTAACGGTTTGCCCGTGATATTTTGGAAAAAGAGGGGTTTTAGTAAGAAAAATAGAAAGTAACATGTTTTCGTTGAATTTTAAAATATAAAAGTAACGATTTGCCCGTGATATTTTTGAAAAAAAGAGGGGTTTTATTAAGAAAAATACAAAAGGTGACATGTTTTAGTTGAAAAAGATAATTGTCAATTAAAATTATTAAAATAGATTTTAAAGTAAATAAGCAAGGATTTGCGCGTGATATAATTGAAAAAGTAGAGATTTTAGTAAGGAAAATAGAAAATATAACATGTTTTAGCTGAAAAAGGTAATTACCCAAGATTTTTCTAGAAAAAGAGGGGAAATGTAATTACCAATTAAAAGTATTAAAATATGTTATAAAATAAATAAGTAAGGGTTTGATCGTGATATATTTGGGAAATGAGGGATTTTAGTAAAGTAAATAGAAAAAGTAACATGTTTTAGCTTGAAAAGGAAATTGCTCGTGATTTTTTTAGAAAAAAATGGTAATGCATTTTAACTGAAAGGTTAACTGAATATAATAATTTTTATAATAATTAAATAAACAATTAAATAAGGCAAGTACCGTACCAAAAAAACATGTACAAAAAATTTCAATGTTTCGTCTTTAATAATATAGTTATTAGCAATTATAACTTTATTATGTTATTTTAGTAAATGAAATTGTTTGCAATATTTTTGGAAAATGAGATGTTTTAGTTAGAAAAAATAGAAAAGATATTATATATAATAATTTTAATATTTTATCTAACGGTTCTCATCGATTTGATCAAAAATATCTAACGACTATGAATTGAGTGACCAGACTACAAAAACTTTCTACAAAACTTTCAATGTTTCGTCTTTAATAATATAGTATAGATATACACTGAATATGTTTGGTTAAATAGAATATTGAAAATATGATGGGCTCGATTTTTGAAGGTTTCAGGATAAAAAGTCTGAATTTCGATGTCAGGTTAAAATGTTAAATTACCCATTCTCATAACTCTTTATTATATTAAAAATTACAAAGCCAACTTATCATACTCATGTTATATTAGAAACTTTCTTAAAAATAAGTTTTCAGCATTGTGTTCTAATTTTTAAAGAATAATTTAGGTTATAATTCTAGAGAAAAATTTTATAAAGGTCACTATTTCGTTGAATACTTGGAGACCATATATGTTCTGCAATTAAAATATCGTAAAATAGATTATATTTTATAATAAAAAAATAGCAAAATGTATTGTTTTGAACAAAAATGTTTCATTAAAATCAATATTTTATTGAAAAATCTTGAAAATCATATATGTTTTGCAAACTAAGTAAATATGTTGTGCAGAAGAAAATATTTTTACAATGTTCTGCCTACAAAAGATATATAATTCTAAAGATTTTGAATGAAATAGTGATTTTAAAATAATATAATTAATAAAATATTACATTTTGCAAGATTTTACTTACGGAATATATGGTTCCAAGGTGGAAATGTGTCTCCATGGAACTTAAGTTTATAATTGTATATGAAATTGCTTAAATTTTGAGTTGCTATAAGTGAGTTGAGAACCTGACTGCCCGACGACTGAGCCTGGCATTTGACCCTAGTACCGAGTTGATGTTCGAAATTACTAATCGGTAAGTGATGCGAACTAACAACTTCCATGCTACTAGATTTTTTTTTGTTTTTTTCTTCTAATTTATTTCCTTTATTCTATATAAATTCATCTATATATTTTTAAAGGAGATACCTCCTATATTATTAATGGCTAAACGCGTTAGGGACAATCAAATCTGGACAAGTAATAGACTAGTTTGGAATAATGAGATATCTAATGCAACTAGCAACCAACTTTTACTTCCTTACTTTAATAATTTCAACTTTAAAGAAAGCAATATTTTTGTACCCTTGCTGCCTATTGCTAGTTAGTGCTGTACGAAATTCTGTTTTATCATTAATAAATTTATATTTTATGGTGTGCTCTCGAGATAGAAAATAGAGAGCGTAAACACAAATTTAAGAAAAATCTTCAAATTTTACTTGCGAATTTCTCAGGAGAAAAATGAAAATATTTAAAATGCATTCATAAATTTAGTTCTAACAAGAAGATGATCTCGCGAAAAAATCTTATGAATAATTTTCATTTTCTTTTGAAATTTCTCTCATTTTCAACAAAAAAAAATAAATTCGAAAATACTTTTATTTGTTTCCTTTTGCTTTTCTAATATTCTTCAACAAATTTATATGGAGAATGTGTATCTTCATAATAATATTAAACTGGCACCAACGTTAAAAAATGGACATAATATTCGTATAATACAAACATTCTGTAATTATGATTGATGAATTAATACTAAAATATAGGATTCTCTTGTCCAATTTAACAGACGCCCTAGTTGGCTACAGACTATATGAGGCGGGCGAGTTAAGTTAGTACAAACTGTGCGTGAAAAGAGTAAATTTTGGCGGTTGAAAATTGGGCCACCAGGTCAGGCCTAGTTGGTCGAACCATTTACCACCGGCATTGGCGTATGGGTTAAGTTAAAAGTTTTGAATATAAATAATTTTTGGCCTTTCTTGTTGGGGAAACGAAAATGCATGCATTGAAACGACACACACAAGTATCCCGTTTTGCTACGTCAAGTAGTCAGTCAATGCAAAAACACATCGATACTGCTCCAACTCCAGTTAGCAGTTTGCATTATTAGATTTAAACTGTACCTTCCACCTTATTTTGCTTCTAAAAACCAAGTACAAGTTTTGTTCCCAGCAAACGGTCAATCAGCCATTTGTTTCTTCACAACAGGAGTAGAAACTATATTTCTGCACCGCACTAGACCTCCTCCTGTAAATAGAAGAATCAAACAACTGAGTTGGTGAGAGAACTAGTTATTGACGGTGTGGAGAACTTTTCACACACTCCAGGTTAAGGATTACTAGTGTGGTCTTGTCGCTCGGTTAATTCAATTTACATGTCACGAAACGAAACGGTCTGATATGATATCGGTTGGGGTGTCCGAAAAATACACCACCATGTAAATACATCTCTTTTTGTGTAAAGGTGTGCTGAACTTGAACCCTGAAATTTTTTAAGAGAAAGTAACGTTCTTTTGGGACAGTAGAATAAGGAGTAGTTATATACATTTTGGTGAGACGACATTAATTACAGATACGAACTTAATCTTACAGATACGAACTTAATAATCTGTTGTTAACTTGGGCTTGTTCCCAGTTTCCAGGATTTTTATTTCATGTGTACTTTTTTTATTTTTATGAACCCACGTAAATAAATAGAATCCACAAAATCTCACTGCCAAAAGGACAACTTAAATAAGAAGCCAGGGGGGGTCATCCCACATTCAAAGTGCGAGCTAACATTTCAAAGAAGAAAAATAAAATTTTATCATAGAATGCAAGTATGTATCTTCCTTTTCTTTCTTGAAATACCAACTCAACTTTAAAATGTATGAGCACAATTACCTCCCAAGACCTTCTATATATATAATTATAAAACAACAAACAAAAAAAGAGAAGTGTACAGTTAAGAAAACAGAGCTGTGAAAATAAAAATTTCCAAGTGCTCAGACTACCAATCCAGCAGTGTATTTTACGCCAGTAGACGGCAACCACGAATTACCCAGAAGAAACTGAGCAACGGTGAAAGCATTGGCCTCAGCCGTAGTATTTAATACACGATACCCTGGCCAGTTTACCCTCCTGCCTAAGCCAGCCCCCGGACCATAATTCATGTACTCCCCATAATAAAGCGTATCCAACGCGAACGTTGTGTTCCATTCCAACCACCCTTCTGGCCTAATAGCATTGCTAATATACGACTGCATGATGACTGTTCTTGAATACAATTTCCATGGCCTTCCTAAATATGTTAATGTCGAATTGTCAGATACTACATTCGGCTCCACGGATATGTTTGAGAACTGAATCGAAAACCCTGTAGTTTCTGCTGCCTCTTTACGACCTTGAGCTGTAATTGTGTTCTTCTGATTTGGTAATCCCTTTCGTGCCAGAATCTGGCAGTTTTGAAATACTGCAGCCGCATCACCGAAGATGAAATCTACCGTGCCCGTAATGTGACATTCACGGTAGAACTGACGTTGCGAGTGAGCATATAATGTGTCCTGGTAACCCCTCATTGCACATCGATAAAGAACCGATAAATCAGAGTCTGATCGAAATGCAACTGCCTGGTGGTTCTCAGGTCCTGCTGTGTTCTCAAATGTCATGTCCCTAGCTATGAACCCCCGGCCTTTTACACCTGCAGATCACGGATCATATACAGTATTAGTGACGTACTCCAATACCTAACTAACAATGATAACTAAATGTTGTCGGTCCCGATCGGATCAGATCAGGTCCAACAGGCAAAATGTTATGGGAGTCCGCTAGGAAGATTAAAAAATGTTTCTACATAACATTTATGAGCCATATGCCATGGTTGGAAATTATGCACATGGTTTGGTCCACTGCTAAATGTAACAAATGCAAAGTGTTTAGCCGAATCTTATCATAAATTTTCACGTAAGTTACATATCTCGCACAGAATATATAAAGATCGCCATGTGGCGTCACTACTGTCTCCTAAACAGGCTAAGCATATTGATAAAAATCTATAATAGTAACTAATCTTTTTCACCGACAGTTCAGTGTAGCATATACAACTATTCCCTGACCTATACTTGTCCAAATTTAATTCCAAGAAATTCACATCCACTTTTTCCCCGATCACATTATTAGGGGTTGCCAATTTCATGTTCGTATTCGCAAATTTTGTTCCAGTCATAACAATGTAATTTTTTACAGTTATCTCTGTTAATCGTATCAATAAGCGATCATATGAATAAGCAAGGATTAATCAAAGTAACGAGTTAGGAACTACTCCCTCCGTCCCATCTAATTGTATACGTTGGGATATGGGGGCTCAACACGCATTTTAAGGCTCCTATAAAGTATACTTTCGTAAATTATTTTTAATTTTTTTCTTCTGAATTAAAATTTAATGTTTAAATTTTTTATTCAGAGAAAAAATAATTTAAAAATAAGTTAGTTTATATACATCCATGTGTTAAACCGTGAGAAAAAAACTGTATAGAAAAGAGTGGGAAGGAAGGAGTAGTTACCAAATGTTGCAGATCGATAAGTGGTCCAACCTCCGATGAAACTGCGATTACCAGAAATAAGTGTAACATCCATCCCATCTCCAACCAACATGACATACCATTTCTTCTTACTAATTTCCACATACTCATGATACACTCCTTTCTTCACATAAATAACAGTTCTATTCGTCGAATAATCAGGCACAGCTTTAATCGCATCACTCAATGTAGTAAAATTCCCATTTCCGTTTGCATCCACAACCAAATCAGCTACCACCCCATTAACTTGCAACAACTTTTTTCGGTCACTGGACTTTAACCATTCAGGAAACTTTTTCCCACCAATCAACTTCCTCTTGTGCATCCACCCTGGCCTGCCACCACCACGATGACTCCGATGCTCTCGCTTACCGCCATTGTTACCAACATTTTTATTATTAACTTGAGGTGGTTCTACATTGGAAAGAATGACACGGACTAATGACGTGATTTGTTCAAGACTAGATGCAACTAAAATTTTGACAGACCCTTTTGTGCCATCAAACCCTTCAACACAAGTGTCTTGATTGCCCAGTGCTGCGCTTAACCATGTTTTCAAATCTGCTCTCAGATTGCCCGTGCTGTTGTCTTTACCTGTCGGCCAATATTGACAAGGATATTAATATTAAGATTAGCTAGGTTAGTTAATACATTAACGTGCATGCCAAATTCGAGATTTATTAGTTTAATTAAGCATTAGTACATATAACCATGGTTCTTTCGGCGTTATATAAATCTTACTTGCGAAGAACAAGAAAAAGCTGTGACATTACAGTCAATCCATTAATTAAAAAACAGAAAACCTGTGAGATAGGACAAGTCATTCAACACACACATGCACCTAGTAAATGATCTGTCACCCAACAATTCAAATTGCATAATATAAGTTACGGGCGTCATGGCTTTACCGCTATTATATGTGTTTAAGAAGTCAAATTTATTTACAAATATTTGTTGACTCGCAAGGAAACACGACCAAGAATTGGGGTGACAGTCTCGAATTTCAGTTGTGTTTTATATTTATTAAATTTTGTGTTGCCGTAAAGTTTATGAAAATTTGATGAAACGTAATAAAATTAGAACATCAGATCAATTTGCGGAATATGCATGTCATTTTCAAATTTTGTTGCTATAAAATCAAGTCAAGTTCAGGAATGTTAACATGGGATGGAGGATTATCGAATATTCATTTGAAAAACACTAACCAGAGTAAAAAAGGTGTAGAATATAAAGAGCGAGCGGTAACAAAAGCTAAACTTACTGTTGTGTGGGTTCTGAGTAAGCGAAAGGGTGGAGACGAGTTCGTCGGTGGAGAGGTCAAGCAGATCAAGACAATCAGAAATGGCATGAGATTGCCTAAAATCAAGAGAAGCACGTCTAAAGCCAGCAACAAGGGAGGTGACTTGTTGGACTACATCAATGGTGGTCTTCACAGAACTTAAAAACTCCGTTGTCGGAACGTTGAAACAGTCTGGCTGATAAACCAGATCATCACCATAGCAATGAAGTGGTGAGCAAATGAAAAACAGGAACATTACTGCAGGTACAATCCCATTTTTCTTGGCTGACAAGGCCAAAGCCATTATGTGTGTGTGTAGTAATGAAGAATGAATATAAGATATGAGAAAATGGAAGGAACTGGATATATGTATGTATGTTAAAGATTTGAGTACAGTTGTGAGGGGGGAACAGAGATATAAGTGAGAGTTTGTTTAATTTGGGAGAGGAGAACTGGAGAAGAGAATGTGAAATGTGAAATGTGAAAGAAAGATGTACAAAAATTAGGCGACAGGTGACCATAAATACAAAGACCTGAACTGCATGCACACATCTCTTTTGAGCGCTGGGGATTCACTTGTTTCCCGGACCAACATTTACTACAGCCCTTGGAGTGATTTTTTTTGTTATCTTTTTACTCTATTATTTCTAAAATTATTTTCGAATGCTGAGTGTTTTCTTTAAATTCGTATAGTTCATATGTATACACGAAGGATCTCTTAAGAATTTCTTTATTTTTAAGATACATGCTCAATCATGTCTTCCTAACTAAAAATTTAAGAACAATTTTGGAATATTTTGAAGAACTCTAACATTACTCTTTTTTTCAAAAAACTAATTTGTACTTCATACGTATAATTTTAATCATTTATTTTAGCAAATCCTGTTGAAAATGCTCTTTGAAAAAAAATTACTATGTCATGTGCAGATGATTAAAAGATGTAACGTTATTTGAATAACTCACATCAAATTTTATGATTGGAATATACCTCCATTACGAATTCATGATGAGTTTAGTGGACTCTCTCTTTGGCGGTGAACAAAAAGCTTTACAGAATCTGCGTCTACTCGATACGGTATAATATGTATACACGTACGTCTGTTTGTTTAGACATAACTCAATTACATAATTCAAAAGTTCTTGAATACTATAATAAATTAGTTATAGTGTTTGATTCGTTGTAATTTAAATTGGACAAAATAACTCCAAATTCCAAGATTTTGGTAATTATTACAAAATATTGGAACTTAGTTACCAAAGTCCACTATAATCATTACAATTTACATAGCTATCAAATATATAATCATTAACTATTTATCAAAATTAATCATGTAATATAAATCAAACACAAACATTTCAATTATCTTGAAACCCATAATTATAAATTAATTATTAGAAAGTTCAAGTTCTTATGTAATTATAAAATTAACAAAACAAACGCGACCACAATGCTACCGCATTACATGTGTAAGAGCTAGGGATGAAATAGATGCTTCTTCTAACCAAAACGCGGAACGAAGATTTTACTTGATCTTTTATTGGTTGTCAGGCCATTAACTTGAAAGTCTTTTCCTTTTTTCCTTTTTTGCCTTTATCTTTTTTCTCTTCCCCTTTATTTTTACTATACTCTAATTGAAGCACCTTCTTTAGCTTTCCTTCTTTATTTCTAAAAATCAACCTCTTACATCCTGTTACCAACAATACAACAGATAACAACAATACATTCTTCTGCATTGCTTTTAAGCTTTTGTTTCATTTCTACCTCATTCCAGCAGAATGATGCCTTGGGATCATATCATTGCATGTTTAATACCAACACTAAAGCAATATCAACCTTTTTCCTTTACAACAGCATATTTGTGCGTTTTTGTTCTGACACAAGATACCGTAGAAACTCGATAAATAAATAATTGATAAACGAATGAACTTCACAATTTGATTATTTTTTCAATTCGAATATACTTGTAATAGTCTATTTTCAATATCAATAAATGAATAATCTCAATAAATATCAAGTTAAGAGAATTTTAAGAGGTTTGATTGTAATGTTTACAAGCCTACAGTTCAGTTTATATACGGTGAGTTTTATTTTGTACGTGTGTTATCACTAAAGTTATTTTAACTTAATGTTTAAATCATACGTATGATTAAGTTGTTAATTCATATGTATGGACGATAACTCAATCTCAATTATGAGAGAAAATTCAATAATCTATTAGCAACGCAGCATTTGGGAATTGATAGGCTATGTATAGCCCAGACCCGTCCTGGACCCCGGATCACTACCGAAGAACCCGGACTCATGTCTCAATCAGGGTCCACTAACTAGTCTGGATTCATGTTTTGTCATGACTCACCTTCAAGTCCTAGCCCGTATCGGAGTCCTGGCTCATCTACTAGTCCGAACTCATATTGGAGTCCTGGCTCATCTACTAGTCCGAACTCATATTGGAGTCCTGGCTCATCTACCAGTCCGAACTCATATCGGAGTCCGGGTCCATCAATAAGTCCGAACTCATATCGTAGTCCGGACTCACCTACAAAACTCGAGCTCACAGGTTGGGCTTAAGTTCAAAGTTTAATCCATCCCTGGCGACAAAGGCAATAACTCACATGAAGGCTACACATTGGCACATGACGTGGTTAGGTCATGACGGATGGCCACACCTGGTGACGACACGTAAAGATTCCTAATGATTGGGATAATTATTTCCTATTTAAACCACACGCCAGCGGGAGCCTGGCACACGCTGCCACAATTCGTCACCTGGACACGTGCCATCCATCAACATCACCCAGGTGTCCTACCTACCTAGGATTCAACGCTCATGATTGCAGGTACAACCCCTAAACCCTAATCCTGGGCCTATATATAGACCAAGGAGGAAAGGTGCAGGGGTTACATTCTCTTTTACACACCTAACCTATACACACACCCTCCATATTTAGATTTCTCTATATTCCTATCTCCCTTTCCAAAGCCGTTACTTATTCTCACGCCGGAGGCGCCGCCAGGGTCCCAACCCCCCTCCGGTGTTGTTTTGCAGAGTCCCAACCGCAGCGACACCGCTTCCAGGCGTGGGATCGGCCGGGAAGGTCCTAGATCGGGATTTGGAGTTATCATTTGGCGCTAGAAGGAGGGCAACCTTGTCTTTTGGTCTCGGTGCCACTAGACTCACCGTCATCAACAAGCTCCTTCATCTTTGAAGGAGTCCTGATTCAGTCCAGTAAGATCTAAACAAACCCACCTTTTGTAACCATAAAAATGAATTCTTTAGCCAATCTCTTTAACGTATGCATGTTCCTTAACCTTACTTGGCCCAGATCTGTTTATTTTTAGCCCTGTTTAGCCGTATTTAGCTGTCTTGCTCCAGTTATTGCTTAGATCTACATCGTTCTCTTGTAGATCTGCCTTGAAAACCTGTTTTCTTGCTTAGAGAAACATTAAACCCAGAAAGTGCATGCATACGTTGATTTACCTTCACTGAATAAACCCAGATCTAGTTGAGATTTTCTTTTCCATCGGAAATTGTTACAAATTGTGTCAAAAATTTTGTTGCAAAATTGTTGTTCTTGAACCATGGCTCGAGGAAGCAAATCTACAATGAGGCCCGCAACCAGTACCCCAAGACAAGAACCACCCACAAACCCAGTTATTGAACCACCACCACTCTTGACCCTGGCATCCCAAGTAATTCGGCCGGGAGATGCCCGGATTGAAATTGAGGTTAACAAGTTTAAGTACACGGACGTCAACATGGAACCCGGACTCATGGAAAACTTAACCGGGGACCAGCTTGCTGATGCAATCCGGATGTACAAGGAGGCTCGGCTAAATGAAGTGGATCAAGTTGAGAACTCGCAAAACTCCGTAGACTCCCATCGATCCCGTCCCTCAGTCTTCGACAGGATTGCGGGCAAAGACAAAGAACCCAGAAAGCAAACCCACCACAGAACCAACAGTCAAAACCGAGATACCGAAGCTGAGAAGCTCAAAAAGCTGGCTGACTTGAGGGAGAAAATCCGGAACGAAGAGCAAGCTAAACTCGATCTCAAAATCCAAAGAAGAATTCAAGAGGAGGAGGCCCGGATTATGGGCAGAACTCATGAAAAAAGGAGAACCCGGGCCCCTAGCCTCGACATATTCTCAGATGATGAGGAACCACAGGAGGACTTGATGGACATGATCCATGAACTTCAGAAAAAAGTTGGTCAGGATTCGGGAATTGATATAGGGGATACCTTGACACCATTCAGCTACTCTCTAGAGGCCACACCCAGGCAGAAAAATCTCAAACACTACAACTTTGATTCCTTCAATGGCTTGGGTGACCCCGAAGAGCATGTTAATTACTTTGAACAAATTGCAATGATATATTATTACAATGATCTAACTAAATGCAGGTTTTTCGCCTCAACCCTCAAATCCGGGGCACAGAGATGGTTCAGCCGAATCCCTTCTCGAAGCATCCACAATTGGAAGCAGTTTCGGGAATCCTTCTTGAGACGCTTCCGAGCCAATAAGACCCATGAAATGCACATGTGCCACCTAGAAACAGTCCGGCAAGCTCGGGGAGAGGCGTTGGCCGCTTATATGAAACGCTTCCAGGAAGCAATCAACAATGTGAGCAACCTGGATGAGCGTGAAGCACTCACAATTTTCAGAAGGAATCTGGACCCGGACAACAATGAAAGATATGTCCTTGACCTCATCCACAAGGAGCCACAGAGCCTGGCGGCGGCCTATTCCATGGCAGCCCGGTTCATCAAAGAAACAGATGTCCTTCAAGCTATGAGGATGACCAGACATGGACTCTCTCCAACCCGGACTGATGACCGTCCAAAAAACAATTTCCACCAAGATAAAAAGTTTAAGCCCAACAGACAAAGCAACTACATCCAAAGCTCCCAGCTTACAGTACCAGCTCTTCTCCCGGACTCTAGTCAAAAGAATGAGTCCGGACAGACCAAACCCAAGCGTGAGCCCAGACCCGAGCCTAATTGGACTCCTCTCAACCGGGCTCGCGCGGACATTCTTAAAGAGGTACGGGACAAACCATTCTATTACCCTCCCAAACCAATGCTCACAGCCCCAGAAAACCGGTCAGTTCACAAACATTGTGACTACCACGAAACCCACGGGCATACAACCGAAAATTGTCTCTCTCTGAAATTCTTTGTTGAAGACCAAATCAAAAAAGGCAACATGGGGCAGTATGTAGCCCGGAGGGTTGCGGATCGAGGAGAGGGGTCCGGAAAAGACAAGAATGTTGTGAATGTGGTCATGGGAGGATCAAATTCACCTCCGAGAAGCCCGGACTCCGGAGACGAAGTAATGATGGTGCAGGCCTGTCCGGAACAAGTAATAACCTTCAGCAAAGATGACTTTGAAGGCATCAACCCGAACCACAACGAAGCCCTGGTTGTGAGTCTTGACATAGCAGACAATGAGGTCAGAAGAGTCCTCGTTGATAATGGATCTTCTGTCAACATTCTTTTCAAACATACAATGGACCGGATGCAGCTGGGCAGCATAAGAATGAATGATTGCAGGGAGGATCCCCTCTATGGATTCGGGAACAACTTGGTCCCCATCCAAGGAACCCTTTATCTACCAGTACTGTTTGGCACTTTCCCGAAGCAGGTTAGCAACCTGGTCAAATTCTATATCATCAACACTCCCTCCTCGTATAATGTCATTTTGGGAAGGCCAGCCTTGACAAAGCTCCAAGCTATAACATCAACCCCACATCTAAAGTTTAAGTTTCCAACACCCGGAGGAATTGGCGAAGTCCGGGGAGATTTCGAGATGGCTAGCAGATGCTATGGCCAGGCCTTGGTCATGGCTGAGACTGACCCGGAGAACAAAAGGAAGGCGAACTCTTACCAGAAGAACATCAGCAGAAAGAAGCACAGGTACAACCAGAAAAAAGAATCCGGAAAGGAAGTCCAAAACATAGAAAATACATCAGCCCAGACTTACCTTGACCAGGTGGTGCAAGCCCGGGTTCAACAATATGTTTCAAAATCAGAAATGGGAAAGGTGGAAGCTGCTGTTGAACTCGAAACCATCGAGTTAGAAGAAGGGAACCCGGAGAGGAAGGTTAAAATTGGAACCGGGCTGGACACCGTATTCAAGAAGGAGTTAACTGAGTTACTCCGGGAGTATGCAGACGTTTTTGCTTGGAGCCCGGACGACATGCCCGGACTCCAGGAGTCAGTTGCTATGCACAGCTTAGATGTTGACCCTAGAAAGAAGCCGGTAAAGCAGAAGAGGAGAAACTTTGCC
This sequence comes from Heracleum sosnowskyi, assembly GCA_030848705.1. NCBI lineage: Eukaryota > Viridiplantae > Streptophyta > Magnoliopsida > Apiales > Apiaceae > Heracleum > Heracleum sosnowskyi. Next base: position 47,100,092 of record CM061243.1, on the reverse strand, counting down.
CCAGAAAGACAAAAGGCAATCGATGAAGAGGTTGAAAAACTTCTCAAAGCAGATATAATTTGTGAAATCAAATATCCGGAATGGCTTGCGAACGTAGTCTTAGTCAAGAAACCAAATGGAAAGTGGCGAATGTGTGTGGACTACACTGATCTAAATGCCGCCTGTCCAAAAGACCCTTACCCACTTCCAAGTATTGACCAGCTCATAGACGCAACAGCCGGGCATGTTATGCTGAGCTTCATGGATGCCTTCTCCGGCTATAATCAAATCAAAATGAACCCGGCTGATATAGCCAAGACTGCATTCATCACACACCGGGCTGTTTATGCCTACAAACTCATGCCATTTGGACTAAGGAACGCTGGGTCCACATACCAGCGAGCCATGGTGGAAATATTCAAGAGTCAGCTAGGAAGAAACCTGGAATCCTACGTTGATGACATGATAGCCAAGTCCACCAAAGTTCAGAACCACATTGCTGACTTGAAGGAATGTTTTGACAACCTAAGGAAGCAAGAAATGAAGCTGAACCCAGAGAAATGCACTTTCGGGGTGGAGGCTGGAAAATTTTTGGGATTCATGATTAGTCAAAGAGGAATTGAAGCTAACCCGGAAAAGATCAAGGCCATAAGAGAAATGAAGGAGCCCCGGACTCAGAAGGACATACAGAAGCTAGCCGGGTCCCTGGCGGCTTTAAGAAGGTTCATCCCTAAACTTGCTGAACGCTGCTTACCTTTTTTTTACACTGCTTAAGGGAGCTCAGAAGAAAAAGGAGATTATTTGGAGTCCGGAGTGCCAGAGCTCTTTTGAATCAATTAAAGAATACCTAGCCGAACCACCGGTTTTGACCAAACCAGAACCCGGAGAGCCACTCAGCCTCTATCTCTCTGCAGGAAGCCTGGCTGTGGGGGCAGCTCTAATCCGGGATCATGAAGGCCAGCAGAAACCAGTCTACTATGTGAGCCAAGTGCTCAAGGATGCTGAGATACGTTATCCGAACCTTGAAAAATTTGCTTTCGCTTTGGTAACTGCATCTCGTAAATTGAGACATTATTTCCAAGGGAGAGAGATTAGGGTAATAACTGATCAACCACTCAGGAAAATCATTCACAAACCTGATATCTCGGGAAGATTGGTTAACTGGGCTGTTGAGTTAAGCCAATTCTCCCTCACCTTTGTCCCAAGAACATCAATCAAGGCCCAAGTTCTAGCCGACTTTATTGTGGAATGTTCTTTTCCCGAACCTGTTCACACTTTAGTGGAGACAGAACCCGGGGAAGAGCCCACACCTGATCATGAAACATGGATGTTGCATGTCGATGGCTCATCAACAAGCGAGAGATCGGGAGCCGGACTTGTACTCAAGAGCCCGGACGGTTTTAAGATAAAGCAAGCAATCGGATTTCAATTCCAAGCAACAAACAATCAGGCGGAGTATGAAGCTATTTTAGCCGGACTCCGCCTAGCTCGAAACCTGAGAGTGAAAAAGCTAAAGATTTTCAGCGATTCCCAAATAGTGGTCAAGCAAACAACTGGAGATTATGTCGCCAAAGACCCAATTTTGGGAAGGTACCAAGCCCTGGTTCAAGGTCACCTAGCCGTAATACCACAATTTGAAATAATCCAAGTCAGTAGAGAAGATAACACTGAGGCCGATATTCTATCCAAACTAGTCCAAAATTCAGCAGAATTGGATAGTTCGGTCTACTTTGAAGATTTGGAAAAACCAATGGTGGAGAAAGAAGAAATAATGGAGATAGACGACCAGCCTAGTTGGATGACTCCAATAGTCGTATATCTGGACAAAGGAGAACTCCCGTCTGACAAGAACCAAGCTCAAAGGTTGAAGGCGAAGGCCGCTAAGTTTTTTCTGGAAGATGGAATGCTTTATCGCCGGACTTACTCTGCACCAATTTTGAAGTGTGTTGGACCGGTGGAAGCTACATATTGTTTGGAAGAAGTTCATGAAGGCATATGTGGTGACCATATGGCTGCCAAAGCCCTGGCACACAAGATTATCAGACAAGGTTACTACTGGCCAACAATACACAATGATGCTGTAGATTTCGTGAAAAAGTGTAAGAAGTGCCAACTGTTCAGTAATGTACCAAGACAGAGCCCGGTCATGCCTTCTTCAGTCCTGTCTCCAATACCATTCGCAGTCTGGGGAATTGACATAATGGGTCCCTTCCCCCGGGCTAAAGGTGATCTGAGATATTTGCTAGTGGCAATTGATTATATGACCAAGTGGGCTGAAGCTAAGGCAATGAGAACAATCAACCAGCAGGATTGCATCCGGTTTATGGACAACATCCTAATGAGGTTCGGGCTACCAATGGTCCTAATTTCTGATAATGGGCCACAATTTGTGGGATCCGAGTTCGAAGGCTACCTGAAAGAAAGGGGAATTAAGCACAAAAAGTCATCAGTTGCATACCCAAGAGGAAACGGCCAAGTTGAAGTTACAAACCGGATTTTGCTTAGAGGAATCGAGAAGAGACTACAGGAAAGCAAGAATAAGTGGCCCGAGGAGCTGCCAAACGTGTTATGGGCATACAGGACTAGTCCCCGGACTAGCACTGGTGAAACCCCATTCAAACTTGCCTACGGCACTGAAGCTTTACTACCAATTGAAGTGGGAAATCCTTCCCACCGGGCCATAAATTTTGAAGAAATAGCTAATGAAGAAGGGTTGCAGACTAACTTGATTTTGATTGACGAAGTCCGGGATCAAGCTATTGAGAGGATGGAAAAATACAAGGAAAAAACTAGAGAGTATTTTGGGAAGAAGGCCCGGGTTAAAAACTTTCAAGTTGGAGACCTGGTCCTTCGTGATACGGAGGCGTCTGATCCTACCAATACCGGAAAACTCATGCCAAGATGGGAAGGACCCTACAAGATAATGGAGGTAATCCGGCCCGGAACATACAAGTTGGTTCATATGGATGGATCTGAGGTCCCCAATACTTGGCATGGCCTTAGACTCCGAAAATTCTACCAGTAAGAGGATTGCAGCGACCGGATAAAGAATAAGGAGCTCCCAAAAGCCCAGATTAGAATAAGAGCTTTGTATTCCTGATTTTTCTATAAATAAATCCGGTCTCATTGTTTTGTTTTCCTTTCATATTATCATGTCTTTTTTAATTTCCAGTAAAATTCAATTTCTTGTAATAACCCTGGCTCAGAGCCATAGGCATATCACGAAGCCAGGGTCCCCAGCAATATGCAAATAAAGAGTCCGGCTCAGAACCAAGCCATGAGACCGGACTCACGAGCAATACGCAATAAAACTAAATTCTTAGATTCTATTCTAAGTACAAAATCAAGAGTCCGGCTCATAACCAAGCCATGAGACCGGACTCACGAGCAATATGCATCAAAATAAAATTCTTAGATTCTATTCTAAGTACAAAATCAAGAGTCCGGCTCAGAACCAAGCTATGAGACCGGACTCACGAGCAATACGCATCAAATGAAAATCTTAGCGTCTATTCTAAGTACAAAATCAAGAGTCCGGTTCAGAACCAAGCTATGAGACCGGACTCACGAGCAATACGCATCAAATGAAAATCTTAGCGTCTATTCTAAGTACAAAATCAAGAGTCCGGTTCAGAACCAAGCTATGAGACCGGACTCACGAGCAATACGCATCAAATGAAAATCTTAGCTTCTATTCTAAGTACAAAATCAAGAGTCCGGCTCATAACCAAGCCATGAGACCGGACTCACGAGCAATATGCATCAAAATAAAATTCTTAGATTCTATTCTAAGTACAAAATCAAGAGTCCGGCTCAGAACCAAGCTATGAGACCGGACTCACGAGCAATACGCATCAAATGAAAATCTTAGCGTCTATTCTAAGTACAAAATCAAGAGTCCGGTTCAGAACCAAGCTATGAGACCGGACTCACGAGCAATACGCATCAAATGAAAATCTTAGCGTCTATTCTAAGTACAAAATCAAGAGTCCGGTTCAGAACCAAGCTATGAGACCGGACTCACGAGCAATATGCATCAAATGAAAAGCTTAGCTTCTATTCTAAGTACAAAATCAAGAGTCCGGCTCAGGACCAAGCTATGAGACCGGACTCACGAGCAATACGCATCAAATGAAAATCTTAGATTCTATTCTAAGTACAAAATCAAGAGTCCGGTCCAGAACCAAGCTACGAGACCGGATTCACGAGCAATATGCACTAAACCAAAGATATTTTGGAAATTATTCAAAGTACAAAAGCAAAGAAACCATGAGAGGTGGAAACAAGAAAAATAAACCAGGCAAAGATATTAATATCAAAACAACAATGAGAACCCGGGCTATACAAATAGCCAGGAAACATTCTCCAAATGTTATGAAAACACTTTCCCAAGATAAAAGTAAAGACAGAAGCCCGGATTGCCAATACAACCCGGAAACACTTCTAATGTTGAGATCGATGGGTCAAAAGCAAAAATGTCAAAGTTACATGGGAATGCAACCCCAAAAAGCAAACGCAGTTGCATTAGTTCATTCCGGAATGTGAATAGTTCATTTAGAAGGCTAAGGAGAATCCGGACCAGCTGGGATGACAAAGGGATTCGGGCCGTCATAAGGCATGGGCTCTCCAAGGCCGTCCTCAATGTCCTTTTTGGCTGCAACAAAATGGTCTATGAAGGATTCCCAGCAAGCGCCCGGGTCGGTCTTGAGATGCTTCTCAGCAACAACAAATGTCCGGTAAATCTCAGGAGCACCGGCTTCAGCAATAGCTAGGTCATAGGCATCAGATTTCTGAAACTCGGCGACAATCTCCTCCTTTGACTTGTTAAGCTTGGCCTGCAAATCTTCAAATTTATCCTTCATAACCCCGGACTCCTCCGTAACGCTCGCGACCTGGGCTTTAAGTTTAGAAATCTCAGAATCCAAATCAGCAACCTTACTATCATAAGTCATCTTCAATGAGGACAACTCATTTTCCAGGCTTTGATTCCGGTCCTCTTTCTCCTTCAATTCTTGATTCAAGCTTTCCAACTCATGAACAAAAACAGTTGCAGCTCCACTGATCAGTGCCCCGGACTGCAAACATACATATGAGTGAAACGAAAATTAAGAACTCAAATTTACAAGGAAAAACCATACTTACATGACCCCAGTACCCAATTGCACGTTTAAGAACAGCTATAACCCCGGCCCGCTTCATTTCTTCAACATCTTCATCTGTGGGAATGTCAGAGGCCATACTGGCAAGCTTCTTCAAATCACAGGATCCAACCATGACCGGCTGTCCACCAGGACCTTTACCTTTGTCATCAGAAATGATTTTCTCCGCAACAACTTCAACCCGGGGCTTAGTGGGCGGTTTGCGACCCACATGAATCCTCCTCTTCTTAGGGGTCCGGTCATCAGGAATGTCAAGAGTTTCAATATCAACAGCTTCAACATTAGGGGCGGGATGGTTTAAGATCGGAGTACCGGACTCAGCACCTCCTTCTTTCATAGCACTAGACCCGGATCCTTCGCCAAGCTTCTTCGCCTTGTCATTATGGACCCCTGAAATCTTCCTTAGACACAAGGAAAAAGTATTGGAAGACATGATATCCTCCAACTCCGGTTTGTAGTGAGGAAAGCCTGAAATAACACAAAAGTTAGAAAGAGCCCGGGATATAAAACAGTGAAAGTGCAGTGTAGAGAATACAAGGTAAACAAACTTACATCCTAGCTCAAACAGTTTCTTATGATCCATAAAGGTATCCCGGGTACATTGAAACCCAAGACTCCCACAAAACTTACGAATTCTTCTCAATGCGGAACCCGTCAACTTACATGTCTCAAAAACCTTGGCTTCTTTATCCAAAACAATGTGGGGCATACCACCAAGATCCCAGCCCTTCAACATCAGAACCTCTCCGGACCAACCTTTCAAGGTGCTTTGTTGAATTACAGGTTGGGCAGACCCGGAGGGAAAACCACACTCCTTAGCACGGAATCTAAGCTCATAAAGGGGTTTCTTATTGGACCGAACTAATTGAAAAAGTTGGTGGAAAAGTCTGAAGGTGGGAATATATTCGGACTTTTCACAGCATGCCAAGAACCAAATAATCCATTTGATTCCGTTTGGGGTCACTTGCATAATAGATATCTCATATTCATACTTAAAAAGATGTTTTACAAAGTTGTGGCATTGGGGATTCCAACCAGACCGAAGATGTTCCAGCCAAACTCCCAAATATCCATCATCACCCCGGTCATATATATGTTCATTAGGCCCGGGCCATCTCCAGTCAATTTCAGGACCAAGTTGGAAGGCAGCCCGAATGGCAATATCCATCTCTTCTCTTGGGAGATCAGCGAAGGGCATTTTTAGTGGATTGGGAGCCCGGCCAACAACAAATTCACTAAAAGCCCGGTCCATGGCTTCTTTGTTAATAGGCCCGGGTATCCCATTGGCACCATGGTTATTGTTATAGTGATTAAAGAGGTTTTGATAGTATGGATTATGATCATAATCAGAGGGTTTCTTTACAAACATATAATCAGTATCGTGGTAAAATCCTAACGGGGTTATAAGGCAACGGCCTGAAGCTAATACCCTCTCATTCAACTGGGTTACTACTGGGGGATCCGAGCTAGTAGACATTATGCACCAATCTAGATCTACAAGTTCAAGGTGTAGATTTTGGTCAGACGACGAAGAAGAAGAGCAAGAGAAGAAGGAATTACTACTATGGTTTTCAGAAAGTGGAACACACACCCTGTTCGCACGCTTCACTATCCGAACCATACACACCTATCAAGAATCCGGATTAACTATGGTTAGTTTATTCAGTTCTATGCTTCAAATAGTACATGATTTCATACATGTTAATGTTTTGTTGAGGCACGAAACCCAAAAACTACATACGAACCACAAATACCAACCCCGAACTTGTATAGAAGTCATAACCTCAATCATCAAAACAAAACTACATAAACACAATACAAGTCACAATCCCCCCGGAACCAAACAGGAGCCCAATCCAAAAATTAGATTATACACCAATACTAAGCCCGGGCCATTTCAGAGTTTAAACGACAAAAACACAAACACAAAAGGACATACACAAACATAAGATCAAAAGCGAGATACATACAGATATACTTATAACTCATAAAACGCCCAAAACAAGAACACCAAGAACATCATGACAAACCCAGAATCAAAAACCCCAAATCAGCCAAAACATAACACATGCAACTGTTCCAAAAACCACAAGTGACAGGAGCATACTCGACATACAAACCAAAACCAAAATATCACAGAATCATACACCCAACTGTTCATAACCCCCAATTCGAAAATGGACAGTCAAGAGCAACATAAAGCAAAATGGATATTAAGAAGGGAACGGAAAGACAGGGCAGTAGCAGACTAAGGCGGCGAAAACTTACGAATAACGGGACGATGCAGAGTCTTCACAAAGGAAAATTGGAGGTCGCCTGAGAGAGAAATCGGCCAAGGAAGAAAGATGAGTTTGGAGAAGGTAAAAAGAAAAGAAGAGGAAAAATGAGGGTTTTATAAAGGATGAAAAGTAACTGCTACAAGGACAGCTGGCACGCCCTAATTGGAGGAATAAATGAGAAAAAGAGAAAATGAAAAATATAAAGAGACAGTACAATAATTACTGACAGCGGGCGAGTACAATTTCCAAGAGAAATTTGAGTGGCATATTTTCAAAATAAAAGAGGGAAAGTAATCAGAAATCGATTCAAATTCCAACGTCGCAGAATTCAATACTAGACCGGACTACAACTCTGACTCCGGGTTAGAGCTCAACAATCAAGCCAGAAATTTTCTCTAAGTCACCCGAAGCCCCAAAGCTTTGGACTTGAGAGAATAAAGACTCACTCTCAATCCCGGGTTGCCATCTTTGATAACAATCCGGGTTGGGGGGCAACAATCAAGCCAGAAATTTTTTCCAAGTCACCCAAAGCCCTACAGCTTTGGACTTGAGAAAGAATCAAGGCCCACTGTCAACTCCGGATTGCCATCCTCGAAAACAATCCGGGTTGGGGGGCAACAATCAAGCCAGAAATTTTCTCTAAGTCACCCGAAGCCCCAAAGCTTTGGACTTGAGAGAATAAAGACTCACTCTCAACCCCGGGTCGCCATCTTTGATATCAATCCGGGTTGGGGGGCAACAATCAAGCCACAAATTTTCTCTAAGTCACCCGAAGCCCCAAAGCTTTGGACTTGAGAGAATAAAAACTCACTCTCAACCCCGGGTTGCCATCTTTGATATCAATCCTATCAATCCGGGTTGGGGGGCAACAATCCAGCCAGAAATTTTTTCCACGTTACCTATTCAAGAGCTTCTACTCCCCCATCCAGAAAATCTGCATAAGGGAGTGGGGGGCAAATGATAGGCTATGTATAGCCCAGACCCGTCCTGGACCCCGGATCACTACCGAAGAACCCGGACTCATGTCTCAATCAGGGTCCACTAACTAGTCTGGATTCATGTTTTGTCATGACTCACCTTCAAGTCCTAGCCCGTATCGGAGTCCTGGCTCATCTACTAGTCCGAACTCATATTGGAGTCCTGGCTCATCTACTAGTCCGAACTCATATTGGAGTCCTGGCTCATCTACCAGTCCGAACTCATATCGGAGTCCGGGTCCATCAATAAGTCCGAACTCATATCGTAGTCCGGACTCACCTACAAAACTCGAGCTCACAGGTTGGGCTTAAGTTCAAAGTTTAATCCATCCCTGGCGACAAAGGCAATAACTCACATGAAGGCTACACATTGGCACATGACGTGGTTAGGTCATGACGGATGGCCACACCTGGTGACGACACGTAAAGATTCCTAATGATTGGGATAATTATTTCCTATTTAAACCACACGCCAGCGGGAGCCTGGCACACGCTGCCACAATTCGTCACCTGGACACGTGCCATCCATCAACATCACCCAGGTGTCCTACCTACCTAGGATTCAACGCTCATGATTGCAGGTACAACCCCTAAACCCTAATCCTGGGCCTATATATAGACCAAGGAGGAAAGGTGCAGGGGTTACATTCTCTTTTACACACCTAACCTATACACACACCCTCCATATTTAGATTTCTCTATATTCCTATCTCCCTTTCCAAAGCCGTTACTTATTCTCACGCCGGAGGCGCCGCCAGGGTCCCAACCCCCCTCCGGTGTTGTTTTGCAGAGTCCCAACCGCAGCGACACCGCTTCCAGGCGTGGGATCGGCCGGGAAGGTCCTAGATCGGGATTTGGAGTTATCAGGAATGATTTTGAGTACTCAAGCATTTTTTTATTACGATAAATGTATTTCATTGTTTCTGAAAGATCATTTAGTTGGCGATGTGAAAATGTAGATGTGAAGTGCCCGTTGTCGAACTATAAATAGACGGAGCTTGGACCCTTCATTGTTAATATCGTTCTAGACAATATATTTCAGGATCATGAGAAAATTTTGTAAACATCGTCGGCAGCTTCCTGAATTTATATGAATCAGGCTATTACCTAATTATGTGCAGTACTGAGAAACCAAAGAAGGCCATCAATGGGGTCGACGAACTTGCCTTTCGGCTAAGAATGAGTAAATAGCCGGACGTAGTCAGTAATATTCACAAATTAGATCGTTGTACACGAAAGAGAATAAATTTCTTCCAAAAGAGATTACTATTGTGGGACGGAAAAAAGTAGTGAAAACACAACTTCATTTTTGTACTCCACTTACATTAAATGAGAAACTAACAACCTTTAGACTTGTTCATCGTATTTGAAAGAGTTTTCAGTTTGATTTTTGTGTCTATTTTACAAATGACTGTTTTTAAATAAAATCCGAAGAAATGCTACCGTAAAATTATAACGGTGAGCACTTCTGAAGATGTTGCCAATGGTATTGATGAGATTGTTACAATGAAGAGCTCATGGACATGTAATAATAATATCTTACCTATAGACCTGACCCAGAAGAATAATCAAAAACTTATCCACTACTGTCATGAACTCGGGTTCGATCTTTCATCCGCTCTCCCCTTGTAATTAAAAACAAAGTTTAACACGAATGCCATTTTTCTTGTAAATCAAAAAATTGAAAGGAAAAACTAACACTGATTTTGTTGGTGTCTGTTTGGAGTTTTGGTCGGATTTTGGAATGATTAAGTAATGTATATCACTTCCATATTCTAAACCGAGTGTATCACCATATTTCAACTAGTTGTTACCCTTTGAGCTGCACTCCTTGAGATGCTCTGGGTTAAAGTTCAGATATGCGATTGGTAGAATGCAGTAGGTAAGTATGGGTTGGTGCTAACTCAAGCATCCTAATGGCTAAGAAAGGGATTCTACGAAACAACTTGAGAAACCAATTGACGCTCCACCTCTTCCCAGTTGTGTACCTTCACGACAAGGGGGTGTTGAGCAACCGACTCTACTTTGCACCATGGATATGTGTTGTCATAATCAAAAAGTAGAACTCTAATACCAGCCTCAGCACACTCAGCGGCATATCTTGGGTTATCATCAATCAAGACTTTCGCTCCTAAAGATCTGTAACAAAATAACAATGACAAAAGTGATCACATTATATTTCTGTCCGGGAACTTGTTTGACAAGTTTAGTTAACTTAGAAGGATTCATATGGTAAAAATATACATAATTATCCAGTTCAATAAGTTAAGCTACAAATACTAATCCTCTTTCCTTTTCATTCATATTATGCTACATATACAAATATTTTTTTTCTTTTCTTTATATGAAGATATGCTTACACAGAGTTATGTGTCTCTGTGTGTTCAAAGATTCATAGTCAAGCTACCTGCATATGTCTGATTTTGGACGAGACTGGCCATCTAAAGCGAAGTGATTGCCAAAGTGAATCTCTTGAAACAGTCCAGGAAAATGCGTCTCAATCCATTCAACGGTATGGTCTTTAATTACATTCTGCCGGGACCTACGTAAAATAAATCTCTTGAAAATTACCTATAATTCGATTTTAATGTTGAATTAAACACTTGACAACTGACATAACAAGATGTGTGGCTAAGACATACGTCACTACTGATAAATTGCAAAATCTTGATAATTTCTGAAGAGCCTGCTGAGCACCTGGAAGTGGATGGATCCCTTTCTTAAAATAAGATGTCTTGAAAAACTCGTGAACACGGATATCAGCTGTACAAAAGAGTGGATTTATACAATTTAGTTCTATCTTCCATATAAAACCTTCACACACAGATCATGACAGAACAAACTTGCATTTGTAATTATCAGATTTCCAAGTAGAATAAGAAAGTACTCGCAAAAGTTTATATATTTTAACCCCTATTACAAAGACCACCCATGAACTCATTTATTTCAACAAGTTAAGACACCAATCTATAATGCAAGCAAATTTCTAGATTTCACCTCCAAAGCAAACATTTATATAATAGCCTAGTTTCTAACAAATAAGGATAAACATAGTAGTATACTTTTTGAGATCAAGAATGCATATATTGCAACAAGTTTACGAACATATATTTCATGCCTAACTAAGATTTGGTTGTAACTTGTAAGAACATGGCTCATTTTTTTAATGTAAAGGAGAGATCAGAATTACCTTCTTTCCTGGAGCAGTTCCAAATCTGTAAAAACATAGGGAAATATTTAAGTGAAAAGATCTCTTCATGTACAGATACATAAGTAAATTAGAATGATGAGTATCATAATCGACTTCTCCGATGAATTTGCACATATAGGTGTGCTAGAAAAAGTAGCAATTCTCTTGAATGGAACAATAATAACTCCAATCAATGATACTAGACAGCCTATGAGTAGCCCCCCCTAACTATACTGGTAATACCAAGTATAGAAGCACATTTAGTATACTTTTTACTTTTTAGAGAAAAGGGAGGAGCATCTCCTTTTTCTGACATAGACGGCATGCATTAGTAGATGACTCAAATTGATGCAGGACAAAAAGAAAAACAATAATATGATATATTTCAGTGGATTAACCGCAGAATAATTACGGGAGAGAAGAATATGCTGGATCCCAACACATAACAAGAGAATAATCTCAATCCAATAATTATTTTAAGTCTTCTTATTAATAAAAAATTACATCTTCCTTATATTGGAGTAAATACCTAAAAACTTAACCACCAAAAAGTAAATTTTTAATAAAGGAAACTAAGTCCTCTTCTTATTCTTTACCATCATCTAGAACATTCCTAAAGATATGTGTGTGTGTGTGTCTAATATAACTGAACTTTATAAATTACAATTAAATGTAGTCCTAAATAATAACATAAAATTAATAAATTAATTTTTGTTCAGCATCGCAAATGAAACTAAACTCCTTTCAAGAGTACGCTAAATGCACTTGCCTTGAGAGAAAAGATTTAAGGACAAGGTATGATACTATAATTTGCTTATGAGCAGTAATGTCAACACATGCTGCTTGGAATATGTCATACAATACTAGAGATATCTTTCAAAATTCAGAGGGAAGCTTTTTGCAGAAAAGCAAGCACTAACATAATTTTGAACAAGTCACTTGAGACATAAATTGTTATACAGCTTCACACACAAGCATGGCAATGTAACAAATTCATCTAAGACTTACTCAGACCATACTAGTCTGTAAGTCTCTAGATTCTAGAACACGCTTGACAGTGGAGTCAACTGACTAGGTTTTCAGCTAGCTAACAAAGAATTGCCATAAACTTCAAAGAATGCAGTTCTCTACTTTTAAGTAGGCAAACAAGTCAAACCTCTTGCTTCTCTTATACTGGCAATCCACCTAGATATTCATCTGAATATACTGAACTTGGAAAAAAAATTAGAAACCACATTTCATCAGTCTTGTCAAAGATGTAGGAAAATGTACACAAAAACCTACTCCAAGTCCAACTATACGTCTAGTGCAACCTTTATCATATAACCTTCTATTACATTTTCTTGGGGGGGGGGGGGGGGGGGGCATTGGTATTTGAATTTTGAACCTAGTTAAATCAGAATCTTATTTTTAATTTTTTTGTGTTTAATGTAGGGGACTAATGTGCTGGAATATGAACTTAATTCCCATTAACTGGTTAAGTAATTCCTTATTACATGGGATTTCTAATCGTTCCTCTTTGCCCTCATTTGTTTCCCATTGACTATCCCAACTCCCCCTAGTTATTAATCCTGTACTAGTAGGGGAAATAACATAATTAGAATGCACAAAACTGCAGCATTTAACTAAAAGAAGGAACATTACCTTGAAGAATTCATACACATGGTATTCTGAAACAGAATGATTTGAAGAGTAGCGATCAGCAATAAATCTATTTAAAGCTGATACAAAGTTTCCAAGAACTGCATACAACAGAGAAAAAAAATGAATTAGGTACATGACAGAATCAGTTGCCACAGTCTGCACGGAAAGCATAAGAGCAAAACAGACTGCACGGAATTTAGAATAAGCAAGTAGTATCACAATGTGTACCAATTCATAACCATGATACTCAATTATTAATCTAGAATTTCAACACACACATACAACTGCAAAACCTCTAAACAACTAAACAAGTATCTATATCAATACCAGAAAATCATTAAACAAAAATTACACATGCCATCACAAAACAGACTGCACGGAAAGTAGAATAAGCAAATTGCACAAAACCAGCTCATAAAGAAGTAGTATAACCTATGCCATCACACTCAATTCTTAATCTAAAAATCCAAAATACATATGCAACTGCAGAATCTCCAAACAACTTAACAATTCTCTATGTCAATACAAATACATAACAGAAGAAATAATACATCAAATGCAGAATATAACCACATAAGAAACATCATTAAAATCGGAAAAACGACAACTTTACAGTAAAACAAAAATACCCTCATCAACATCAACAGCAACCACCAATTTGTTGGGAAGAGGGTCAGGAAATCCAAGAGTATGACAGCCTCTACTTTTATCAAACACTTGATCAACAATCCCATTACTCTTCTTCCCAGAATCCCCACCAATCAATTGCGAAAGCGAAGGCGAAAAAGCCCTAGCCTTTCTTCTCCCCTTAACCAAGAACTTATCATTCCCATTCTCATTAATCTTGTCACCACAAGATTTCACACACACAGTTGTTGAAAAAGGCTTAAACTTTAGGCCAAAAGATTGAAACCCATTACAATTATCCAATTCAAATGCATCTCTGTAACTAGTTCTAACCAAAGATGAAGATGAATTAGCAGCAGCCATTGAACAACAACAACAAAAACAACAACGTTGGTGGTTTGATAATAATCCCACAATTAATGAGGATGCTGAGGATGATGAACACAACCCCTTTTTTATCATCACGATTCCCAAGGGTGTTTAATTTTGGACAACCAATGTCATTTGGGGATCAAGAAAATGGGGGTTGGGAGGTTTATTAATTGAAAAAGTTGTTTACTTTCGAATGATTGGCATTGTACACAATTTCTGGGAGAAAAATGCTAACTTTTAAAAAGGTACATATATAGACACATTAATTTTTTTCATATATAGTATAAATATAAATATGTATTTATTTATTTATTTATTCCGTAACATTCCATTGTTAATATTTGCAATTTCTTAATACATATTTTAAATTATATATAATATAAGTGCTATAATTTATTTTTAAATTTTTTGTTTTTTGAATAAAAGTTTAAATATTAAATTATCATTCAAAAGTTTAATAAAATTATATTTTATATACATTTTAAAATACGTGCGGAATCATATTAGAAAATACTGAGAGGGAAAAAAAAGAAAGGGAGAGTAGAGTCGAGACTCAAGAGTGTGAGGTGAAGGTTAAAGACATTGTTTGGTGTTATTATTTATTTTTTTTGAAATAATTTAAAGGTTCTAATTAATTGGAAGATCCCTTTCAGAAATAAATTTGCTTTATTTTTGATAATTTTGGTCCAATCTATATTCTCACGTTTATATTTTTCATTTCACTCCATTTTTCATCATACCTTTTTGTCGTTTTATATATTTTTCTTTTTACAATTCGTTTGTTTTTGAACTTTGTCTTCTCAGAGGAGTTGGGGAGCTGTTGAGCAATAAATTAAATTCGTGAGATACAAACAGGAAACAAACGGCAAAAAAGGTTTAAAAAGAGAATATGCTATTCAGATTTTTACTGAATAAATAAATTAATTTTTTTAAAAAAAATCCATGTTAATGAATAATGACACTTGTTTTATTTAATTATCTTAGCCTGAGATAATTTTAGGAATAATATCTTACAATAATCTTATAAGAACAATTTAGCCATACTATCTGCCCTCCTGCCTGGTGGCATCCGCTAAAGTAGAGTATCAATTTTCCTGATTTTGTTTACAGATACCGTAAGCTGTAATCTCCAGGTTTTTGATTTAGGCCTATTGATGAAGTCATTTTCTTTAAGAAAGTAAGCAGATCTTTTTTCTTCTTTAGTTTTTCTTGATTGGTTTGTTTGTTCTTTTCATAAACACTAGAACTAGGTGTAATATGCAAATTGGTTTTACTTTTATGAGTGCATTTTTTTTATAAAGAGTAGTGTTAGGTATCCCAAAAATTGTTCCCAAAATGATGTGGACGACATATGATATTTTTTAATTCGTGGGCGCATATTAATGCTCGCGGATCTCATATTACTATTAGGAAAATTACTATTGGAAACTCATTTGGGAACAATTTTTGAAAACACTTTTGGGACCTCTAGCATTTTCCTTTTATAAATGAATTGCTCAGGAATCATACTGCAAATGAGCAGATGTAGAACAGAATTAGATTAAGAATAAAACAGAGCCCGTATAATTTCAGCAGTGGAAGTGTGTAACATCTTCCACAGATGATTTTGAAAGAAAATTGAGTAGCAGTAGACCAAAAAAACCAAACATCTTAAAACAAAAAGAGAGATAATCTTAAAAAAGACAAATATTCTTGCCAAATGGTGCATGCATGTTTCTTCTTGAATAAACCTTCAGTTAATTTATCATCCTGCAATTCATCCTTATCTCTCCATTTGAGCCAGTGAGCGGGCTAATGTCACCCATCCGAATCATAGCTGCAGCAAAATCTGAAGCAAACTTGCTCGGGTTGCTACTGTATGTTGACACAATTGAATCAGTTGAGCCTCCGTTGAACAGTTCTTGATCGGAGTGGAGTAGACCTTTCTTGTTTACAAGGTTGCTGAAATAGTTGTTATCAAACGACGTAGGAGACTGGAGATCCAGTGGAGTCAAATTGTCGTCACCTGTGCCGTTTGTGCTAGGGCAGTTACTTTGAGTTGTTTGAGCAAATGAACCGTCCAAGTTGTTTTCGTTGTATATCCGGCCTCTGAAGGTAGTGCACCTTGCTTGCCCGATTGTGTGAGCACCTGATTTGGTCATAAATTTCGAGTGAGTTAATTAGTAAATGGGATCGCGTACTCCAAAATGAAAATCGATACATTAGATGAATGATTAAAGAGAGTAAGAGTTAACCAGATAAAGCGACAAGGTCTTGAGTAGAAAGGCCAAGAGCATTAAATCTTGAATTGAGGGTGTTGAGATTTGCCGTTGGAGCAGGAATGCTATTGTTTGCTGCTCCTTGGCTTGCTGTTCTAGCGTCTCTTCTGCCAAGTTTTACATCCCAGTTTGGCCCTCCAAGCTACATCATTTTTTCATCATACATAATTAATGATGAGTAGTGCTAGAGGCACAAAAATTGTTACCAAATGACATGACATGAGTGATGTGGCAGTTTGAAATATTTTAATTGATGTTGTTGGTGTGAATGCAGGGGGTCTACTTATTATTATAACGAATCAGGAGTTGCCATGTCATTTGATAACAATTTTTTGTACCAAATTTTGTGCGTCTAGCATTTTCCATTAATGATACTAGCTAGCACATGTATAACCCACTCAGAAGTAACTATGGAAGGGTAAGAAGGGCGCAAACATAGCCCCCTACATGAAAGAACCCTAGCTCAAGAAGCATACTAGCAGTAGCATATATACTATTATATACATAGACAGTTTCACGATATCACATTATGGTCTTAAATAAGGTCGTCATAAAAGAATATCAATAATAAGGAGATATGCAATGAAATAGGAAATGCTGGAGCCTTACAATTTTAACCGAGTCTCTGGCGGTAAGAGCTAGAATGTCAGCACAAGAGACAACACCAGGGCACACATTTTCAACTGCAGATTTGATGCTGTCAACAACCTCGAATCCCCTGGCAGAATTGACGTTTGGAGCTGCTCTTTTCTCTCCTGTGAATGAAGATGTGTCATCCAGGAGAATTGATCCATCGCATCCCTGCAGAAAATTCAAAGTAATGATTAGATTTAAGAGTTCTTCCATACAATAGTTAAAACTTTAAGAAACCATATCATGTGCTTCTATTCTACTTCTCTTCCATTCCCTTACACATAAATATTAAACATTAAAACTAGAATGTACGTATGCACAGTCTAAAAATAAAGATGATGAAGAAACATTACATTGGCAAAACAGTCATGGAAGAACAAGCGGAGAAGAGAAGCACCCATTCGGGTTTCCTTGAGTATAGCGGAATGCACATTGTATTTGACAGTGGGTAAAAGGTCCGGACATGTTTTGGAATAGAAGTCAGGTGAAAGTTGAGCTGATGATATGCCAATGACGAGCACTAACAAGTTTAAAACCACGACTAGTGAAGAAAAGGAAGCCATTAATACTCTTAATATAAGGGATGTTAGAGGATAGTTATATATCAGTATATATATGTTGCGAATTAGAAACAACACAGAATGATGGTATTTATATATAGTCATCACATAGGTGAATCATTCAATTCCTTTGTTATAAGTTATTAGACAGGGCAGGTTAGCAACTCAAAGACTACATGCATGCATGGACTTTTTCTCATAGGATTTTCTCTTGCCTTCAAATTTTCAAAAGCTAAAGGGAGCAGTTATCTCTATGTAACTTATAATACTACATTTGCTATATGTCTGACCCTGTCTAAGGACATTCCTGCCCATCTTAAAATGTGAATGGCCTTTTCAGAATTTCTCCAATACATTTTTTCATAAAAAGACAGTTTTCGTTATGATTTAAATGCAAAATCTAACAAATAAAAATTTAAACGCATGAAAAACATCGTTTAGATGTATAAGTTAAGTAGCTCTTAGTAGATGCCTTGAAATTATGAACACAAAACTATGTATGAAAGGTTACAAATTATGGATTTAATTTTATAGAGTAATTATCTTATCACTTTGTTTATACAGTAATGAAGCATTAGGCATAAAGAACATAGATATTTAACATATTAATGCTGGATGCTCCTTTAACATAATGCTGGATGCTCAAACAAATTACAAATTTTATGCTCATACAAGCCTTTCCTATTCACACAGATTGACTAAATTCCAAAATATAAATTTCATAGGTAAGATCAAAACAAAATTTTAAGCATAAAATATTACTGACTTTAAGATATTTAGGTTTCAAAAAGAAAAAATACGTGCTAACAATGAAATCTTCTCCTAATAACGAAATTTGAGATCATGTGTACGATAGAATATCACACGTTCAATTCATCTTCATCATTTATAATTAGTACTGCAAAGTTGGGCGTGCAATTACCATATTTGGTTGGCATGCCAAGACATGCAATATCAATTGAAGCAATGTGCTTAGTGCAGATCAATCTTAAACACCTATGATATTAAATCCGGGTAGCTCGTGCTACAGACCTGGAAACTCCTGGATATCTCTGAATCATTCAGATGGATAGATGACTATACTTCTTCTTCAGAACTTCTTCTAAGTTTCTTTTTCTATCTTCACCGTGGCGCGTTGAACTAGTCAAGCTAATTCAGTAGTGAGGGAATTCTATCACTATCCTTCCATCTATATTATTAATATAAAGAATGAAGTATGACTTGTACAAATAGTTTATGTTATAACTTACGTAAATTTAAACCAAACATCTTGTATAATTTGTTAGATAACGAACTGCTCAGGAAACATAATCAACAATCTAACATTAATTAGTTACGTTATAAACAAGGGGAGATTAATGGAAGGGTTGAAAATTGAAACTGCAACTACTACGCCTGACTTGTCAATCTTTTTTCTTTAATTATTTGTTACAAAGTCAATTTTCCACGTTTCTGATTAATGATTATATGGCTTAATCATTTTATCTTAACGTTAGTTAGTTAACTTTTTGGTACTCGTTTTTCATTACTACTCTTCTTAGCCGACAATTATTTACTTGGCATAGTCTACGTACATGCATTGGAGCCGATTCAAAGACGTGCATGCCCCCATTCTAAAGTTGGTTTGGTTCGTCGTAATGTTAACGGGCGTTTGGATGCATCATGTGTATTGAAGTAGGAATTGGGAATGAGAGTTAATGAGAATGGAAATGAAATGAAAACTCAAGAGACATGATAGTTTTGATTTAAGCCCCTAAAGGGATTGAGTTTCCCATTTTACACAACTAAATTACTAATTCAAACATTATTCAGGTTACGATTTTCGTTAATCGGGCTCATTAACCATGAACTATACGCCCCTTACTATTTTCTTTTTGGTAATTAGTAATCTTAATATTTTTACATGAGTAAATGTTGGGTTTTCGAATGGAATTTTAGTTAGTTGGATTCTTGCAAGTTTTCAAAATGCGACCATGCATATGATAAGAAACTGATTGATCAAGGATGACGATCCGTCATGTCATAGTAAAACAGCTGGTACTTTCAAGAGCAAGCTTGTACTGTTGATGAAAATCGGGTTTGAGAATAGCAATGAGGGGCAAGAAAAATGAGAATGATACCGTGTGTATTAGAGTAACTAGCGTAAAAGTCCGTGTTTTATATAGGTCTGTTCTGAAATAATTTCTCGCACAAATCAACACATATATTGAAATAATTTTATAATTAAAAATATAGTTAATGATAATATTATGATTTTAATTTATCTTTGTATTATAATTTTATAAAATTTTGTACGAGTTTCATGAATTAAATATTTTATAATTTGATTACGTTTCAAAAAATTTGAATAAATATATATGATAATAATCACATGATTATTAATTTATTAAATAATAATTTAATTGTCAATGGCGTGAAACAATTTTTGTAACTATTGTTCGTGCATAACATATGAACGTCTGTAAATACATGTGACTTTAATATAATAAAATCATAAAAAATGATTTTCCTCCGTGATTATATGAGTTTTTAAAAATGAATAAGTAAGTGACGAGGGAGTTAAGTACTTTCATCTCATTTTTGGAGTGAAAGTTGGCTTGATTTGTATTCATCTCCACTTGCTCCAATTTCAATAAAAAAAACTCGGGAGTACAAGCAGAAGTGAAAATGAAACTATTTTACTTAACTTTCACTTGGTTCGTCTCATATTTAAAATTCAGGAGCAAGGTATAAATTATGTTTTATTAATTATTATCGGTCTATTACATATCATACTTTGGTTTTATATATGTCACTATGTATCTACATCTTTCCACGTTAGCACTAAAAGCACTTATTTTATATTGATAATACAAGAGGGAATAATTTTTAGGAAATTGTTTCGGTAAAGTTTGCCTGAAATAATCTCAAAAACTTTATTCTCTAAAATAATATATATGAGATTAATATGAATACGAGTACTAAAATAATTTCTTGCCCGAAATAGTTTATATATAGAGATAATTTTGTAATTAGAAAATCGAAAAAGGATAAGATTTTGATTTTATCTCATATTTTAGAGTACTTTTGTAATATGACATGCCAATTACATCAACTTAGTATTTTATAACTTGATTAGATTTCATAAAATTTGGATAAATATCCATACGATAATAATCACATGATACTTTTAATTGATAAAATATTAATGTGGTTTTCAATGACGTGATATGTGAAGGGTTTCAATCACATATACGCAACGGAAAACATAAAAATAAATCAAAATTCGAAACCCCTCCGCAGGATCCATGCGAAAAACAAAAGATTTAATTCGGAGATTAGTGTTTTACCTTAAAACGCTTTAACAATTCATTAATGGAAGATTAATGGATATCCAAAGCTTGTTCAATCACCATGTATCCCGCTCTCGCGATCTACACTCTACGTTATCCACACGAACGTTTTTCTTGAAGGATTGATGTGTACTAGCACCCGAAAAATGCTTCTTTCTCTCTCTCTTTTCTTGCTCTCATAAGCGGCTAGGGATTTAATATAACAACGTTTTTCACCATTAAAATCAGCCCTCTTTGAGAGTTTATATAGAGAGGAAAATAAGTTTTCTAATTATAATCCAATTATAATAAAATACTAATCCGAATTTCCAATTTATTATTTAATTAACTCGCACTTAATTAATTAATAACTAATTTCAGAATTAGTTTAATTAATTCTATTTTCTATTTAAATAATTAATCAAGTCATACTTAATTAATATTATAAATAGAATAAATTACTTATTTAAATTTAAATTCATAATTTAAATTATTTCTCCTTCAAACGTTCTTTTTGTGTGACCCTGTAGGTTATTATTACGTTGGTAACAATTTTAATAACTAATTAAAATTATAAACAATGAGCGGCATCTAGTAATACATCATTGCCACCCAAGTAATAATAATTCAATCGGTGATTCGATTAAGCCTTTCGTGAATAATGTTCAATGTAATACAATCCTTTTAACCTTAATATTATAAATTAAACTCGAGGCATGTAATGTGTCATCCTCTTCATAATTTAATCTTAGTTTTCTTGATCGATGAGTAGACTATTAAATCAAATCAACAGTTGAGCACGGCCGTGCATTTCTTAGTCTCACTCAAACAAGAGGTCAATAATACCGCTCCTAAAATTAGGAGGGTTAAATCGCATCTAGATCATTCATATTTCTCATACGATTCATAATATACCCAATGTCCACTTTTATCATCACCCGGTCAAAGGTAACTTTTAATGTAATCAAAGTATATTAATTCTCGTATAAAAATATAATGATTTCAGTTATAAGGATCATTACACCATTATCAGAGTGAGAATTACTTATGACACTATTAACATTTGTAATCTCACGGCGGGTCAATCCAGTGTCATGTACTCTTACATGCACCTATGTTTTGACTTTAGTATCACCATACATATGACCAATGAGATGTGGTCATCAGTCAACAAACATACTAGTCTCTGTGCATTATTATTGTCCTTAAATAATAACACTCGACTAGGGATATTTAGAAATAAAAATACTATTCATATAATCTCATTTTTAAGTCACATACTTAGAGATATCGAATACGTATCATAATTTCAAGGTCATTTATTATGCTAACATTTATAACGCAGTAAATAAAGACATAATAAAATAATAATAATCAATAAAACATAATTTATAATAATAAAATGTTTTCTTTAAAACATAAAAGTATTGTCTCTAGAGCACTAATACTAACAATATGAACTTTATCAAATTGATTATTTGAGTATAAAATAAATAAATATTTTTGCAAAGCTATCGGTAAATAACGTAGGCAATGTAATTTTAACATTGTGAGATTGTATTTATAGAAAATCGATATATACGTAAGGCTGAGACATATTACGAAATATATTAATATTATGTAAAAGTCATTCATGCGATGTCTCACTCATTTTTTCATATATTTTTGTACATATTCATACACTTTTAAACAAAAATATTTAGTTTTAGTCTAATATTTATGTTAGGGTTGACCGATTTGGAATGATGATAACAAAATGCTCAAGACAAGAATTTGATTTTGATACCGCGGCTGATTGTCAGAAAGCTAGTTCTCAGAAGCTGACAAATCAGGAAGCTAACTAGAAGGCACTTTATCTATCGAAGGTCTAAAAGCCACATCAAATGATCGGAGGATATTATGTCATCAAGTTAGGAAGCATTTCATAAGCAAGCCAATAGACGCCTAATCAAGCACCAAGTGTTTCAGTGGTAAGCCTGCCTAATCAACTCAGTAATGGTGAATCAATAAAGATGACAAGGTGTTTTATCTAAAGATGAAGCTAAGAGTATCCTTTCTACGGATCAAGCTATGAAATCTCATTTCATCTACAGATACAAGCTGAAAACATCATATGCCATCAACGGATAGAAGCTAAGGACATCTTATCTCATCAACAGATAGAAGCTAGGAACAACTTATCACATCTACGGATAAAAGCTGGGGACATCATATCTACGGATAAAAGCTGAAGAAAGTTGATCATCAGAAACAACTAAGAATGTCATGTTTTATCTATGGATGCGGTTAAGGAGGTCATGGTCTATCTATGGATGCAGTCAAGAACGTCATGTCTCACCTATGGATACAGTTATGGAATATTACTTCTATGGATATTCTGATATTATCTTTCTACTGATAATTGACGTAAAATGGTAGTCTACGGATATGGAATTAATACGCCTACTGATGTTCATCTCATTCAACATGAAGAACAAATCTTGTAACAGAATCTTTTGGAGGTTTCTTTGCTTTAGAAGGTTGAATGGAGGACAGTCTCAGAAATCATCATTACACACCCGTGACTAAAAGATTCTGGATGACGATGCAAAAGATGTATGGAATAGGGAGTCAAAATTGTAAATATTCGAAGGCTCAAATTCCTACAAATGAAATGTGAAGTAATCTATTGTCTCTTATGTCTCGATGGATAAATAAGAGTTAAGGTAGCTACCTAGAAGTTTAACTTCTAACTGGACACAAAGGAAAAGCTTGACAAGCATGAAGACCTATTTTGAATACTACAAGTTCACTTATCTCAGCTGATAGTGACTTGACAGTCAGGTTATCGAGGAGAGGTCTCTTTCATGCAGATGTCACATGGGCTTGGAAGTTAGGTCAATTGCATGGACTTAGTAATTTTTGAAGAGAGCAGCACACTCAATCAGAAAGCACCATTTGGGAGTATACAAGTTTATCTTTGATGTCAGCCAAGGCATTTCCCGAATATGATAGTTTCTGATACGAGCATGTGAACAAGCAGAACCAAAAATGTAATATTTTATAATGTTGTAGGTTTTGTTTGTAACATACAGTCGATTTATATAAGACTGTGTGGAGTAGCATATAAATGTATTTGGAGAGAGCACAAAGTCGAATGTAAAAACATTTAGGCTCTCTTCCATCATCTGTGTAAGCAGCTGGAGTTTGTTGAAAAACAAAACTAGAGAATTCTTCAATATACACCTCAGGTGGGCTTTTTCAGAAAAACCCACCTGAAAAGTTTAAAAAGTTTGCTTGTCTCCTGCATGTCTTTTTAACTCAAGGAATTCATACATGTTCATGGTTTTATTTCAATTCTTAGTTAATTTACCAACTCACATATTCATACTGCAAAAGGTTTGAAAAAGTTTTGTAAAATTAACTAGATTGTATTCAACCCCCCCCCCCTTTCTACAATCTAGGTTGCGTTGTTCTGGGAATAACAATTAGTATCAGAGCAGGCTTCTAACACACAAGAAGTTTAAAGATCAAAAGCAACTGCAACCATGGAAAGAGGTGACAATAAAGAAGTTGGGAATGAGTTGTCGAACAAAGACTCAAAGTTGGAGTTTGCAAACTCTTTACCCAGAAAATGGAAGCATGTCTCTGGATCTACTCCTGAACCCAAAGATCTAAATCTTAGCAGTCTGTTAAGTACTCTTGAGTGCTCAAATCTTGAGACTATGCAGGATGCAAAGATTATCAGTGAAGAAGGAGAAACAGAAACAAGAGATGTGGTCATCTCCAACCAAGATTTGGAAGAAGAGGAGAGAACAGAAGCAACAAGCTCAACATTCAAATTGAAGATCTGTGAATGTATCAAGACCACTAAAGACAAGGGCAAGGAAGGAACGACACTGGAAGATGAAGTCCTTTTTGAGCGAAGGGTTTCAACTGAAGAGGGTTGTTCTACATCATCAGAGGAATCTATCAACCTTGCACCCACAGCCTATGACAATCAAGAAGCAAGTTCAACCAGAAATCAGGTATTTTCTGTGAAGCCAACTAAGCATTTTAAAGAAGTATGTTGCAGCACTGCAATGAATTTATTTGATGAATTACATGTTGTGCGTATTTCCTTTAACAATCTCATTGAAGAAAATGTTAGACTCAAAGCAACTAATGTTATGCTTAGTGAGATAAATGCTATGTTGGAAACTCAAGTCTCCGAGTTTAAGGAAACACTTGTTGAATGCATGAATGCTAAACATGAACTTGAGGTTGTCTTAAAAAGAGAAGTGGTTTTGAAAGAGCAACTGAGAAAGGAACAAGAAGTTATTGCAAGATGGAATAATTCCAGTTACATTGTGTCCAACATAATCAAATCTCAAGGAATGGACACATTTTGTAAAGAGACCTGGAAGTGCAATAACAAGAAGCTAAAGGATGTGGAGACTGCTCCAAGGATGGTAAAGCCATTTAGGAGTAATCAGACTCTAGAGAAACTGAGCAATATGGTTGGACCAAGCTTCAAGAATCAGGTTCAATCACTAAGAAGCAAAACCATCAAGGAAGAAGAGTCAGATGCAGATGAAGAGGAAAGCTTGAATGGAACAACAATGATTGACTGTAGCAGCAGCTACCCATCAGAAGAAAGTGGTTCCAGAAGGCCCTGCATTCGACGTGGTAGAGTTAATCACTTGTATACTTCTTGCAGAATTGTTCATACAAGATCCACTCAGCTGCCTATGTCTGATATGCCTGTCATGCATCACATTTTTGCTCACAATGCTCGAGATTCAACAAGATATGCGAACATGCCATTTGTTCCCCATCCATATTGGTATGAATTCAATATGCCTCAAATTTCATGGAGCATGCCTGACTTGAATGATTTGTATGCTCAAACATTTCCTTGCCGAGCATCAAATTTTGATATTCTTGAGCAACATGTGAATGCTAATCTCTCAATGTCGGAACCAAGGGATGAGAAGGGGTCGAATCCTTTGAAGCTCAAAGCTCAGAAAGAGAAGATGACAATCATAAAAGCTAAAAAGCCAAAACTCAAGGAAACTTGGGTACCTAAGTTAGTTTGATGTGGTTTTGAGAGTGTGCATGAGGAAGATACAGAGCTTTAGCTTCCTACTGGAGTTTTTGTCCTGCTCACTAATTGCTCAGAGGATCATAGCCCCTCTACTGACAAGTAGAGAGATGATATGTGTAGTCATGATTAAGTAATGAAGCATGACTTTGGCAAACAATATCATCAGTTAGGGTTGAAGCACTAGTTGATGGATATAAGCATCTCTTGCTATATATCTATCAAGCATGTGACAAAGGAAACTTTGTAATTGTAGCCTGCATTGTCCATCAATAGAAAGACAATGAAGTGGTAAACACTAGACACTTGTTAGAAAAGTGTATGTAGCTGATTTGTCTACTTCCTTGGAGGATTGTACACTTTTGACCTCTTTGTGATAAGGGAAAATCAGGATAATAGTAGCCAGTGAATAAGAAGCTGTCTGAGTCGTGATAAGAGGAACCCCAAGTCTTGCCAAGGATGGGTTAAAGGATGCATGCCATTAAGGGAATCAATAGAAGACCTCTATCAAGAACTAGACAGATCATACATTTGTTGAACTCCTTCAGCCACTGCACATGAAATCTCGTCAAAGAATTTAGCTCAAGAATTCAGTGTGAAGAGATCTTACGGAACTAATGACAAATCTGTAGAGACTTTGCTTGGAAAATCAGGATAACTATTTGAGTTCTGGAAAGTTGTGGCTGATGCTACTTATTGCAGCCAGAGTGTTTTCTTGATCATTCAAGCACCTGAAGGAGGGATCATCAAATTGTGTGTATAAGTGCAGCCAATAGTTTTCTCTTTTCACATTCCTTAGCCAAGGAAGTAATAGAAGCTTAGCTAAAGGAGTTAAGGGAATCTGTGTGGAAATTCCTTGAAGAACATTAGGTCCATGATCGAATACTTAACCTTTCTCATTGGTTAAGTTTAACTGACATCTGTATAAATATTCTCAAGAAATTTATGAGTGGAAAAGAAGATCTTTGCTAAAAGGAAGTAGAGGTGTAGCTGAGAGTGGTGGTTTCTTCTACGAGCATTTCTAACTATCTTTCTTAAGAAATGACATTCTTGTGTAGAGGAAAGTAAGTAGCCATCCACGGTATTTTGTGTTCTTCTCTGAAAGGTTTTCTGCTTGGATCATCGACTCAGGGGGAGCATCTCTCAGAAAGTGTTAATCTACTTCTGCAACTTCATGAAGACATCCTGTCAAAGATTTGATCTCTTATCTACTCAGAAACCCAGGATGGGTATGCAACTCATAAAGAGTGCATGTAGCTGGAAAAGCCCACAAGGATTTAAGTCAATGAATCAACACTGTTATAGAGTCTAAACAGATTGTTTCTAATGATGCCAGATAAATCAAGCTTATTGATGAGAGATTTTCTGGAATTCTCATATTTAGGTTTGAAATGGAAGGTGGTTTTGGTATGAAGAATATGATGATTATGTGGATGGATCAGTATCTCCATGGGTTTTCTTCTAGACTATGACTGATTCAAGTCCAAATGAGTCATCCATAGAAAGGTTGAATGGAGTATCCGTAGGAAGCCAGAATGGGGCATCCGTAGGTGGATCTCAACTCTGAATTATCACCCCAATGAACTTAGGGGGAGTTTTTCTGAGTTAAAGATCAACCTCACAAAATCATGCTGATGGGAATATCCTTACATCTTCAAGACCTGCACCAACCACAAGAAGCTTATTCCAAAAATCCAGAAGAAAGTCCTCTTGAAGACAGTTTTTGGGTTGAAGGAATGAGGTGTTCACTTGGATCAAGGCAAGATCTTCCAGCTCCCACAAATCTGAATGTCTACTTCCCGGACATCAAATCTTTCTCCTTGGAGTTAATGGTTGAAGAAATGAGTGGAACATCTGCCTTGCTAATCTCTGAATCTACTGTGCTAAGATCAGGTTCTTCAAAGATTTTCTGTAAAGGGATTCTGTGTTGGACAGTGCAGTGGAATTACCTATGATCCAAGTGTGACTAGTAAATAAGACATCAGTACCAAGCTGCTTATCAACCATCTTCTTCAGAATGGTAAGTAAGTGAGGTACGAACAAATTTCAATATTTTTATTGATGTCTTATGTGTAGCCAGTGTTTAAATGACCTTCTTGAAAACTAAGTTTTGCAGAAGAAGTGAAAATTTTGTCTAAGTCAAAATTTAATTTATCAATGGATATCCTTATCCGTAGATAGTCATTCATAACACTGGATTTGTTTCTTTGCTTTGTCTATGGATACTGACTATCCGTAGATAATTTTCTACTTCTATGGATACTACTTTTGCTCTTCTACGGATAGTGCAAAACGACAGTGTCCATATCTGTAGAAATTTGTAAATTCAAATCTCAACATTTGCATGTTTTATCCTTAGCTGAGATACATGTAGTTTACGTAATATCTAGCATCACTGATCAATAGCTTTGCAATTATGCTGAAAAGCTCATGCAAAGAAGTTATGAGGAGATAAGTGAGTATTCTTCTAAGAATTCTCATATCTTACTCATGACTAAGTAACAGAATGCTAGAAATTATGTTAACCACCTGTTTATGTACTAGTACCTTACTTTTTCTTGGAATTCTTGTGGTATCTCAAAAGATTATCATTCATTTCAGTAGTTGATAATCCAAGAGATACCTTCTATGCTCTGATTGGTTGTCTAGATGTTGATACTTGCAGGATAAATTCCTAATCAATAAGACATAGCACAATTCATGCTAACTCCAAGAAAGAAGGTTCAGGTCATGGCTCAGAAGAAATGTTTAGCTTAATGATAAATCAAAAGATGCAACTGAAGCATTTAAGCATTTCTCAAAAGAGTCAAGCACATAAACTACATGCATCATGCTATTGGAAGAAGTGTTGTACATGTTGTAGTGGAACTACACTGTGTTCCAAGGGAACAATATTTAACCAGATATCTTGCAAAAGCTTTCAATGCAGCAACTCACTTGAGTTGATAAATAAGTTTGGCAGGTAATGATTTCTTACGCTCTGACATATCTGTGTTAAATGCATGCAGCCAGTGATTTCAATCTCTGGATTTAATTGTTTATTTTATGTGCTTATTTTTTTGTTTTATTTTAGTTATCATGACATGTCAATACAATTGAATGATGTTATGCACTAAGTGAAGTCGTCCAGAAATGATCTTCTGAGTAATATTCAATGAGATAGCAAGCTACTTTTCTCACTGATATTAAATAGTTGATCATCTCTAGACATTAAAAAGCTAAGTGCAGTGTTGTTCTTTGAATTTTCCATGGATAAATATTCAGGGATATCATTTGTCAAATGTCATACATTTAATGAATGATGTCAGCTGAATAAGTGTTTCAAAAATTCAAATTATCTGCATATTACATTATTCAAAAGTATTGAAATTTTTAATTCTTTTTGTCTAGAGATCTCTGTTTAATATTATTTAGCTGAACATTTTCATATGACCGACTATTTAGTTTCATTCTCATCTTTATTCATAATATCTGTGTCATGATAATTATTTTTTTTGTAATCTGAGCTGAGACACATTTTTCACTCTAGGAACTCGAGTAGTCTCTTCGTTTACACTAGGGTGATTTAATGCATGTCTCTTCAGTTTTTCTAACCCCCGTTTAACCCTAGTTAAACACAAGGGTTATCTTGTAGCTCCCTGCCTATTTAAAGGCAAATGTTGAGCTCTCATCTCTTCATCTAAATCTCTAAACATTTCTCCAAATGGCTTCAACTATTCTTGACATCAATCCAGAGGAGTTCAACCAGTTGTTCACCATGGACAAAATCTCTTTGCTGCAAGATAAGATTGACCTCCTCATTAGGGAGGAGAAGGATGAGATACGAAGGGTGAGAGCTGCTTTTGATGCTCTCATGGCTCGCAACCGCTAGGGAGGTCTTGATGGAGGCCCTGAAGGACCCTCCGGGGAGGCTGCAGCAGCTTCTTAACAGCTGTCTGTTTGTCTCTCCGGGGAGAGGGCGGGACAAGGGGGGGGGGACTGGAATGTAATTCCAGTCCTTAATGTTTTTAAGTTTTTTTATCAATGTAATTTTATTTTATTTTTAAATATAATTTTGGGGTTTTCCCCCATTTTTATTAAGATTGCTGTTGTGTGATGTGAATGTTTAATTTTCTTTAGTTTCTACATTTGAATCTATTTAACCTGTTAAAAATTGGCTTGCATGTTAACTGTAATAACCCGAATTTTTGGAATAATTTAAAACTTTTCTGATTATGATTAAGTGTATCAGTGAATAGTGATTTGGTGGATGAATAGTGATTTTGAGGGTTAAGAAAATTTTCCATGCCACCTATGTACGAGACGTAGTGTGGATATTCTAAAGTCATATTAGTGATCTACAGAGTAAATAAGTGACTGCAAAGACGATCGGAATTCAGAAATTCCAAATTTTATTTTGGTGTAATATTCGACCGGGCAGCGAATCATATATTATTATATTCAAGAAATGAGATATTAAAATTGAGGATTTGAGGATTTAATATTTAAGGAATTAAGGATTCGTCGGAACAAGAAAATAAGAGATTCTGAAATTAAGATGATTAAAGCGGTCTAAGATGACCCGAAGTGAATAGTAAATTTTCGAACTCCGAATGGAATGAATTTTAAGAGCAAACTTGGTTAATATATTAATTAGTGAAATGTGAAGTTGGAAAGTGGACATAAGTTAAAGAACTCGAGAAAGTTGGAGAAAAGAATGAAATAAACGAGAAACGAAATGCGAGCGTTATCAAAAAGAAGCTTCTAGTGAAAGCTATAATAAAGCAAAAGGGCAAAAGGGTCATTGGCACTTATATATCAGCCAAGATAAGGAGAAAAGCAAACATAATCTTCATTTTCTAGAAAAAAAATCGAAGGAAGAATGGGAGAGAAATGGAGGAGGAAGAAATGTACATAACTCGAGATTCTGTGGTCCGTTTTTGGCGTTCTACCACTCAAATCGAAGCTCTCGAGAAGTCCGACGTAACCATGGTAAGCAATCAGCTCAACTCCGCGATTTACCCCTTCGATTCAGTGATTAACAGTTGGAGAAGATGATGAATAGTAACTTGTATCTTGTTTTGTTTTGTTTTGATAATGAGTTGTAGCTTCCAAAGGTTGTATTAAGCAAGAATATAAGGCTACATCAGGAGTATGGCAGGAAGCAAGCTTGGAGAAGGTATAAAACCTCTGCCCCTTTGGTTTGTATGAGTTTCGAAATGGTTTTGATGTTTATGTAGAGTTAAAAGCATGATTACGTGATTATATGAATTGTTAGTTGAGTTTGGAGGATGGGTTATGTATTTGTTTTGATTATTCATGGAGGATTTGACTGAGTGGAGGGTGTATAAGGTGGATGGTGAGTTTGGGATTGTTTAGTGTTGATTTGGGTATGTTTTGAAAATGGAAAACGTTACGATTATAGCCGTCGTAATGCCCGATTGTCGGTAACTCTATAAACTGCCTAGAGTCCGGAAACTTAACTGCCTCTTTTGGTTCAGTGATGAACATGAGTGTGTAGATCTTTGTTTCTAGTTTACGTGAGCGCAAGAATCATGTCGTTACGATTTACGGTTTAAGAGAAAAGTGAGTTTTAGTAAACGCCGTTCGGAAGAATGACTCCTCTCTGTCCAGCAACTTTGAGGCTATATTTGGACCACTTCGGAGCCATATTAAAATGTGAAATTTTGAGGAATAATACTAGAGACAGTTAGGAAGGCTCACGAAAAAGATTCGCATTAAAAAGATTATTTTTCGATTTTATAAAAATGTTTTAGTCGAGGTCGCGCAAGTGAAAACCACTAAGAACACGACTTAGAAACCGATGTTGCAAATGGTTAAGTATAACTTGGATTTGAGGATGGATTTCAAACCAAACTTATGATATAAGTATTTGGCGGATAACGTGGACTTAGTATAAGCCTATAACGAGTTAGTAATTCCTTGGTTGTGTTTCGCTTACGTGTTTAAGCATTGAGTTATAAGTGGTTTATCGAGGGGATTAACCGTGTGTTTTCGTTTGACTTTGTCTAGATTGTTCGACATTGTCACGAACTCTATCACCTCTCGAGCATCAGGCAAGTTTTCTAAATCTATACTTTGAAGTATTGATTCTATAATACTGCTTTGCCATGTATAGAGCTGTACTGTTTTGCGATATATCTTGTTTCATATTGAATAGAATTGGACTTTCGATTATATACGAACTTTGTGATAAAGTATTCATGAACCGGTATACCTTGTAGCTCTATAGATAAGAGCATGTTTATTGTTCGACTCTAGACCGGGAGTCGATATTTGTGTTATATAAATAGTCGTGGAAACCCGGAGGGATTCCAGCGGCAGAGTACTATTCATCTTGAGGAATATTATTTTTAAGCATTATTATATTTCCAGAAAGTATTAATTACCTGGAAATGATTTGAGGAATGTTATTTGAATATTACCTCATTCGAAGGTTATTATTTGAAAATGATTTGGTAACTGGCTTATAAGCTAGATATGGGATAGCGGTTATAAGCCAGGTTTTTATAAAGGCCATAGGCTCAGAGGGCAGAGCATGTATTGAGTTTATAACTTAGCCAGCGTATCGGGGTTATTTTGTAAGGTATATTTTCGAAAACCCGGACATAGCTTTTTAGAAAGATTTTTGCAATAAATAACCTAAAGGCAACATCACCAATAAACCAGTGTTTATTTAATTAGTAAATACTTCTGGAAGCATTTACGGATTAAATAAGCCTTATTCGTCTAATTAAATTTGTTTAATTAGATGAATATCATTTTCAAAATGTTTTCTTAAAATCGCTTTGTTCCGGAATGATAACAGAGATTCTCCAATGGTTATGATATATATATATATATATATATATATATATATATATATATATATATATATATATATATATAGATATAAGTCGATATGTCAAGAAAAACCCTCAGTAGGGGGTATATACTCTGTAGTATTCTACGGACCGGGAATGGTATCAGTTGCTATCTAGGGTTATTTTATTAATTTATTTTCCATTCTTTGTTAAGGAAGTATGTGGAAATTACTTTTAAATAAATATTCTTTATTAAATATAGCTTGCGTTAATTATTTAAAGCCCTACTTCTTAAGGAAGTAATTTGTGAAAACTATTCTTTAACCCTAGATAGCCAATAAAGTTTTATTCAGTTAATTATAAATAGAATTAGAGGAGGTTCCCAAATCTATTCCCTTTTAAGTCTATATTCGGAAAGACTTAAATGTTCGCTCAAACTACAAATGCATGGGACCTTTCTCAAGATTTTATGTATGTTTCCAGTGGACTGCCCGGTCCTAAATCTTTTTAAATCAATGAAATTATCAGTTTGATATACTACCATCAAAAATGATTTTGATTACTCTCTCAAGATTCGAGGAGTAAAAGCAGTGAAATCAGTTGTATCCATGAACAAGCATCAGCTTGGGAAATATGAGTGAATTTTCCTTTCCAACCAGATATGACTACTTTGTGGAGTCGTATACTTGGGAAAAAGGGAAAGGAACTTTATGTTTCAAAGTTATGGATTTCTCGAACTCGGAGAATGTGTAAGGGACTGAGTGGCGACCTGTCCCCTAAGGGAATTACGCTTAGACCGGCAGTCTATGAACGGGTCTGTTTTTCCCTTAGATTATCAGATAGTGCCCGACCGTAGGATGAGAGAAGAGTATCGGAGGCCCCTAAGAGAATGGGTACCCCTAAGAGAATGGGTATGCTCTTCCCCCTACAACCGATTGGCGGGGAGGTAGGTCAGTTAGCGTCTGCCCTATTTTCCCTTCTACGTAGAAAAACAGCAGTGGGGATGACCTTACGACTGATCATCGTAGAGGTATCCTTGTCGCCCGGAATCTTCATCTACAGTTCACTATTCATGAAAGAGCACATTTTGTGCAGGTTTTCAGAGAAAGAGAAATTATTCCAGTTACTCAGTTTTATGCAAGTTTTCAGAGAAAGAAAGTCTCTTCCAGTTATTCAGTTTCAGAAAAGTTTTCAGAAAGATTACTCAAGAGTAATCCAGTATATTCCAGTGTATGAGTTATAAGAAAGAGTATGAAATTACGAAAAGTATATGATTTTATCTACAGGATATACGTGATCAGATGAGCTTAGAAATGGATTGGAAATATTTTACATTGTATTTATTTCCAAATTATGATATGAGATAAATGTTTGATACGAAAGATGATATTTGGAAATTCCTACAACTTCATCTTTTATTTTATGAGTTATGACTCTGATAAAACCTGATTAAGGATATATATATATGCATAAGTGGATTTTGGGTTATGGAAACCTTATATTGGATTTTCCTTATAACTTCATCTTTTAAGTTATATGTTGATAGTCTGCTTATATTTATATAGCAGATATTTTACGGAAAAGATATACTGAGTTATCTTGTTACTTCATCTTTTATTTATACTAGAACCTTGTTCATAGTATGAATATCGAAAGTTTGCAGAATATTAAGGAAATGATTTCAGTATCGAGATATTTTGACAAGTTATTGTCTTATACCCGCTTTATTTCTGGGTTGAATTAAAGGCAGAATTATGCCATACTTTCATTACCTTGCTGAGCTATCGCTCACTCTTGCTATTATTTTATATATATTATATAGCAGCGAAGCAGGATGCCTATGGGACGGCACATACCTCTCAAGGCGTTTCCATTAAGCAGTTTCTAGCAGCGATCCCGAGAGTAATGCGAACCAATTGAATCAGGCTACGGCTTTTGGTATTCAACTTATGTATAGACCTAAATGGTATTAGAGGATTGTGAGCATCAGAAGGCTAAGCTGGTAATGTACCAATACATAGAAATTGTATCAGTAACAGATTTAAAAGACATTTGGGTATTGTAATAAAAATTATTTATTCCGCAGTTGTTGTATTGTGTCGTTTCTGAGACTCTAACCTGTGTGTGTGTGTGTGAGACACATGTTGTGGGGTCATGAGCAGGTGAATTATGAATGGTGTGAGTAATACAGGTAAGGCAAGGAGTACATGGATTGTGACAACCCTAAATCCCCGACCCCGGATTTGGGGCTGTTACAGAGATGGTATCAGAGCTTTAGGTTACAGTCCTCAGAAACGATAGGAGATCGAGTCTTACAATACCCTTAATAATGATAAGAGCATCTAGAGCTCCAATTGAGTTCGTAGTCGGGTTAGAGGACATGACCCTGACTGTTTAAGATGAAGCCCGAGAGGGGACTTCTTTTGGAAACCGTACTTAGGACTTCATGGTTAGTCACTTCGATTCGTATGAGTTATATGGGACTCTGAGATACCAGATCCCGAGGCCTTCGAGTAGGCAATTGATGATGTGTTCCTTGAAATGGACGGAGACCCGATAAAGGGAGATCCATAGGAAGATCTAGAGGAAGACCCCATAGTGGGTCGAGGAGAGAATCTTGTAGAGGACGTGTTGATTGATAAAGATGTGGTGTGTTACTTGAGGTCTAATAATAAGACCGGACGAACCTTCAAGGGATAAATAAGTGACGAGACGAGAGTTTAAGGATCGTTCATGATTCATCAAGAGGTATGACAAAGAAAATGGAGTAGAATCTCCAACGCAGAAGAGGTAGAGGCAGTATAGCCAGTATCAGTGGATTGATTCGACTTGAACGAAACCTGTTACTCGTAGTCGGTTATAGTTGCCCATAAGGAGGCGGCATACGTAAGAACCAAGGTGTTCAGATTTTCACGAACGATTTAGGGTACTTAGTTGCCTAAGAATAGTGTAAGGAATTTCTTTGGCCATGAGGTTTCAATCCCCCACGACCAGCGATTCCACTGGAAAGAGTGTCTATTACATCATTGAGGGATTTTATTATCTCGAGGAAAATTTTGGGTATATGTACCATGCAAATGTTATTGTAAGACAAGCACGCTAAAACGGAATCGAGAACGAGATTTACCACCCTCAGGAAACCAGGAAGGAATTATGAGGATAGAACAGAAAAGTCGGAAATCAGATCCGAGTATTACTAGTGAGTAAATAGATTGATCAAATTTCCCTGATTTTTGGAAAGAAATTCAGCAAATTTTTGGCAAACCTTGTCTTTCTGATTACCAGAGGATGTCACCAAAGAGAGTGGAAATTAGAGCGAACCCTGTGGATTGGGTAAGATAGCCGTTATATGGGTTGGTGGACAGACCCGGATTGCTATAATTGATTGTAGAGATAAAATGATGAAGTTGAGATTGGACGGTAAAGGCGAAATATATTTAAGGACCAAGACGGACTGAGAAATTCCGGGATTGACTTAAATGAAAAGGCTATTGTGCCAAAAGTGTTAAGCTTATGTAGCACACGGGATTGATATGGGAGAAGGAATATTGGATATAAGGATGATTGAAATAGAGACCGGATTTAAGCCTGTAGATTCTAACGATCTTCCGGAGTACCGCCCAGTCGACAGGTGGAATTGTCATTGCTACGGGAAACAACGATATCGAAGTCTTTTTATAGAACAGAACGCTTACTTGAGATGTTTGCGCCTAGTCGAATAGAACTCCCTACGATTGCAAAGGTCAATGGTTGAATCCTTAGCGACTATTATGAGTCGGCTATAACGTAAGTATCGAGCACCTTAGGGTGTGCATGGAGAAGAAAAGCTTTGGAATTGAACGATTATCCATCAGAGGAGCCGACATAAAAGGCATCCGTAGAGACCTTGGTAGTACCCTCCCCCTTTGCAAATTATGTGGGATATTTCCCCAATCTATGATCTATCTTGATCTCTCTCCAGGAAAGAATTCTGATAGAGGGTATATTCCCTCTTTGAAGTTGTTTTATAACACTTGTGTTAAATCATATTGCCATAGGCTATCACAATGCCTACTTTCAGGCCTTCGAAGCCCTGTCAAATGATGTTATTCAAGCTTTCACTTTTCTTCAAATAATGAATGACCCTATGGTGATACCTCACCACTTATTTGTTAAGTACCAGTATCTTTTGGTTATTCTTTTCCTTGCGATTCTTTGGAAACCGCACCTTTGGAATCTATTCAATTTTAATCCAAGGTGTTCCTTTGAGAAATATTGTCGAAAGGCGATAATCATTAAATTGATCTCGAATTGCTTTCATACTTTTCAACTTCCACTGAGACGAACAACCCTATACTTATAGGGGCTACAAGGACTATCTGTCTGTGTGATAGAAGTCGGATGGGACGCCATCACTTGTAAGTTGTGAAATACAAGAGGGCTAATTACCTTTAGTAATGTCTCAATTGAGGCACACAACGTTGAGTTCTTATGATCATGTTGATCTCTCGGTAAATTCTTTTACCTCCAATAAGGTTACCTTAAAACTCATAACCTTATGATCACCAGTGTGTGACGTTTTCCTTGATATGGGAGCTGTCTTTTCAAGACCCCATGATTTTTGTTATCCTCATTGAATTCTAAGGGGAGGCCACTCAGGTCAAATAAGTCAAAACTCGTTGATAGGAATTAGATTCGCAACGAAGTCACCTATGACAGGAGCGAATCCCTAAGACGAATAGAATGTTAATGACATATCGATGAAATTGGTTTATTCTCCCAGGGATATTATGATAATGTAAAGCGTGTCAATCGATATATGTGAAAGAAATAGTAATGTGCCGTGGACTCCAGTGACAACGTTGTTAGATAGATGCCTTATGGTGAGATTGAGGTTTTGGAGGAGTTGTTTACGAATGGACACTACCTCTGGGTTAGCAAGGTAAGTACTGACGATGGAGTCAGAGGGAGCTGGTATTGTGACTTGGGAGAGGTGCAGCGTGTTGTTTTTAGAGGAATAATTACAAGTAGAAATAGTCAATCA
The DNA here is from genome assembly GCA_030848705.1 of Heracleum sosnowskyi. Classification (NCBI taxonomy): domain Eukaryota; kingdom Viridiplantae; phylum Streptophyta; class Magnoliopsida; order Apiales; family Apiaceae; genus Heracleum; species Heracleum sosnowskyi. The sequence continues at coordinate 47,062,215 of CM061243.1, read as the reverse complement.
AGGGATTTTCCATAAGACTGGTACATCTAGATTGTGAACTAGAAACATGAGGTCGACACTTTTCATAGACCTGATTCCTTTCAAGTGGGGAGAAGTTGATATTATAATAAGAATGGGTTGGTTGACACCCAATGGAGCCCAGACTGATTGTAAGGGATAGAGAGTAATAAATAAAGGATGGGGACAGATTCAGAGATTCTTGAGTATAGTTCAGACTAAGAAACTATTATGCCAGAAATACGAGGCTTAATTAGCTCTTATGGTTGACGCCAAGAAAAGAGATACCAAGTATAAAGGAAACGACAATGGTTTTGGGAGATTGTACAAGGTTTTAATGAGCTACCAGATATCGATTTGGATGACATGAGAATGAATACCGAGTATTCAGGGTATAGTGGGAATGAAAGAGTTAAAGACTCAGTTACAAGAGTTGTTGTATAAAGGTATGATAAGGCCCAGTGTATCACCGTGGGGAACCCCGGTGTTGTTCGTAAGAAAGAAAGATATTAGCACAAGATTATGTATCGAACCACGAGAGCCGTATGAGTTCGACATGGAGAATAGGTACCCTTGTAAATGATTGTTTGATCAGCGAAAGAACGCTGTGTAATTGCAAATTTATATAAGAACTGGATATCACCAGTTGGGAGTTAAATCCGAGAATGTGCCCAAGACTGCGATTCGTACTATGAATAGACACTTCGAGTTTTCAGCGAAGTTGTTTTGGGGTTGATTAGTGCACCCACAAATTTTCATGGAATGTAATGAATTGACTTTGAGTTACCCGTAATAGTAGATAGCATGAGATGGAGGAATGGCTAGAATTGACCTAGAATTATGACTGTGAGATACACTACCATCCGGGGAAGGCCAATGGGGTGGCCGATACCCTGGATTAAAATGAGACAGAGATGGATTCCGAATGATCGGGAGTTAAAGGATGAGATTTTACACAAAACCCAAGTTAGTCCAACAGACTAGAAAGACAAAAGATTTCACCAACAAGCGGCTAGTAACAGCCAAGACAGACAGAGAAAGTATGCGGACTAAGCCCGCGAGTTTAGAGATAGTACTGCTATTGATAAGCCAAATGGCAAGTTAATGAATGACAAGCAAGTTTATGCTGGTGTATTTCTGTGCAAACAAGATAGAGAATATGAGGCTAGAGATTCGTGATGTTAGAAGATATCCTCGCGAGAGGGTGTGGAAAATCAAGAGGTGGAAGAATCCACCTAGGAGTTAGAAAGTGCAATGGAAGAGAAGTACCCCAGTTACTCATAAGTTGATTCCGGGACGGAATCCTTTTAAGGAGGGGAGAATGTAATAACCCGAATTTTTGGAATAATTTAAAACTTTTCTGATTATGATTAAGTGTATCAGTGAATAGTGATTTGGTGGATGAATAGTGATTTTGAGGGTTAAGAAAATTTTCCATGCCACCTATGTACGAGACGTAGTGTGGATATTCTAAAGTCATATTAGTGATCTACAGAGTAAATAAGTGACTGCAAAGACGATCGGAATTCAGAAATTCCAAATTTTATTTTGGTGTAATATTCGACCGGGCAGCGAATCATATATTATTATATTCAAGAAATGAGATATTAAAATTGAGGATTTGAGGATTTAATATTTAAGGAATTAAGGATTCGTCGGAACAAGAAAATAAGAGATTCTGAAATTAAGATGATTAAAGCGGTCTAAGATGACCCGAAGTGAATAGTAAATTTTCGAACTCCGAATGGAATGAATTTTAAGAGCAAACTTGGTTAATATATTAATTAGTGAAATGTGAAGTTGGAAAGTGGACATAAGTTAAAGAACTCGAGAAAGTTGGAGAAAAGAATGAAATAAACGAGAAACGAAATGCGAGCGTTATCAAAAAGAAGCTTCTAGTGAAAGCTATAATAAAGCAAAAGGGCAAAAGGGTCATTGGCACTTATATATCAGCCAAGATAAGGAGAAAAGCAAACATAATCTTCATTTTCTAGAAAAAAAATCGAAGGAAGAATGGGAGAGAAATGGAGGAGGAAGAAATGTACATAACTCGAGATTCTGTGGTCCGTTTTTGGCGTTCTACCACTCAAATCGAAGCTCTCGAGAAGTCCGACGTAACCATGGTAAGCAATCAGCTCAACTCCGCGATTTACCCCTTCGATTCAGTGATTAACAGTTGGAGAAGATGATGAATAGTAACTTGTATCTTGTTTTGTTTTGTTTTGATAATGAGTTGTAGCTTCCAAAGGTTGTATTAAGCAAGAATATAAGGCTACATCAGGAGTATGGCAGGAAGCAAGCTTGGAGAAGGTATAAAACCTCTGCCCCTTTGGTTTGTATGAGTTTCGAAATGGTTTTGATGTTTATGTAGAGTTAAAAGCATGATTACGTGATTATATGAATTGTTAGTTGAGTTTGGAGGATGGGTTATGTATTTGTTTTGATTATTCATGGAGGATTTGACTGAGTGGAGGGTGTATAAGGTGGATGGTGAGTTTGGGATTGTTTAGTGTTGATTTGGGTATGTTTTGAAAATGGAAAACGTTACGATTATAGCCGTCGTAATGCCCGATTGTCGGTAACTCTATAAACTGCCTAGAGTCCGGAAACTTAACTGCCTCTTTTGGTTCAGTGATGAACATGAGTGTGTAGATCTTTGTTTCTAGTTTACGTGAGCGCAAGAATCATGTCGTTACGATTTACGGTTTAAGAGAAAAGTGAGTTTTAGTAAACGCCGTTCGGAAGAATGACTCCTCTCTGTCCAGCAACTTTGAGGCTATATTTGGACCACTTCGGAGCCATATTAAAATGTGAAATTTTGAGGAATAATACTAGAGACAGTTAGGAAGGCTCACGAAAAAGATTCGCATTAAAAAGATTATTTTTCGATTTTATAAAAATGTTTTAGTCGAGGTCGCGCAAGTGAAAACCACTAAGAACACGACTTAGAAACCGATGTTGCAAATGGTTAAGTATAACTTGGATTTGAGGATGGATTTCAAACCAAACTTATGATATAAGTATTTGGCGGATAACGTGGACTTAGTATAAGCCTATAACGAGTTAGTAATTCCTTGGTTGTGTTTCGCTTACGTGTTTAAGCATTGAGTTATAAGTGGTTTATCGAGGGGATTAACCGTGTGTTTTCGTTTGACTTTGTCTAGATTGTTCGACATTGTCACGAACTCTATCACCTCTCGAGCATCAGGCAAGTTTTCTAAATCTATACTTTGAAGTATTGATTCTATAATACTGCTTTGCCATGTATAGAGCTGTACTGTTTTGCGATATATCTTGTTTCATATTGAATAGAATTGGACTTTCGATTATATACGAACTTTGTGATAAAGTATTCATGAACCGGTATACCTTGTAGCTCTATAGATAAGAGCATGTTTATTGTTCGACTCTAGACCGGGAGTCGATATTTGTGTTATATAAATAGTCGTGGAAACCCGGAGGGATTCCAGCGGCAGAGTACTATTCATCTTGAGGAATATTATTTTTAAGCATTATTATATTTCCAGAAAGTATTAATTACCTGGAAATGATTTGAGGAATGTTATTTGAATATTACCTCATTCGAAGGTTATTATTTGAAAATGATTTGGTAACTGGCTTATAAGCTAGATATGGGATAGCGGTTATAAGCCAGGTTTTTATAAAGGCCATAGGCTCAGAGGGCAGAGCATGTATTGAGTTTATAACTTAGCCAGCGTATCGGGGTTATTTTGTAAGGTATATTTTCGAAAACCCGGACATAGCTTTTTAGAAAGATTTTTGCAATAAATAACCTAAAGGCAACATCACCAATAAACCAGTGTTTATTTAATTAGTAAATACTTCTGGAAGCATTTACGGATTAAATAAGCCTTATTCGTCTAATTAAATTTGTTTAATTAGATGAATATCATTTTCAAAATGTTTTCTTAAAATCGCTTTGTTCCGGAATGATAACAGAGATTCTCCAATGGTTATGATATATATATATATATATATATATATATATATATATATATATAGATATAAGTCGATATGTCAAGAAAAACCCTCAGTAGGGGGTATATACTCTGTAGTATTCTACGGACCGGGAATGGTATCAGTTGCTATCTAGGGTTATTTTATTAATTTATTTTCCATTCTTTGTTAAGGAAGTATGTGGAAATTACTTTTAAATAAATATTCTTTATTAAATATAGCTTGCGTTAATTATTTAAAGCCCTACTTCTTAAGGAAGTAATTTGTGAAAACTATTCTTTAACCCTAGATAGCCAATAAAGTTTTATTCAGTTAATTATAAATAGAATTAGAGGAGGTTCCCAAATCTATTCCCTTTTAAGTCTATATTCGGAAAGACTTAAATGTTCGCTCAAACTACAAATGCATGGGACCTTTCTCAAGATTTTATGTATGTTTCCAGTGGACTGCCCGGTCCTAAATCTTTTTAAATCAATGAAATTATCAGTTTGATATACTACCATCAAAAATGATTTTGATTACTCTCTCAAGATTCGAGGAGTAAAAGCAGTGAAATCAGTTGTATCCATGAACAAGCATCAGCTTGGGAAATATGAGTGAATTTTCCTTTCCAACCAGATATGACTACTTTGTGGAGTCGTATACTTGGGAAAAAGGGAAAGGAACTTTATGTTTCAAAGTTATGGATTTCTCGAACTCGGAGAATGTGTAAGGGACTGAGTGGCGACCTGTCCCCTAAGGGAATTACGCTTAGACCGGCAGTCTATGAACGGGTCTGTTTTTCCCTTAGATTATCAGATAGTGCCCGACCGTAGGATGAGAGAAGAGTATCGGAGGCCCCTAAGAGAATGGGTACCCCTAAGAGAATGGGTATGCTCTTCCCCCTACAACCGATTGGCGGGGAGGTAGGTCAGTTAGCGTCTGCCCTATTTTCCCTTCTACGTAGAAAAACAGCAGTGGGGATGACCTTACGACTGATCATCGTAGAGGTATCCTTGTCGCCCGGAATCTTCATCTACAGTTCACTATTCATGAAAGAGCACATTTTGTGCAGGTTTTCAGAGAAAGAGAAATTATTCCAGTTACTCAGTTTTATGCAAGTTTTCAGAGAAAGAAAGTCTCTTCCAGTTATTCAGTTTCAGAAAAGTTTTCAGAAAGATTACTCAAGAGTAATCCAGTATATTCCAGTGTATGAGTTATAAGAAAGAGTATGAAATTACGAAAAGTATATGATTTTATCTACAGGATATACGTGATCAGATGAGCTTAGAAATGGATTGGAAATATTTTACATTGTATTTATTTCCAAATTATGATATGAGATAAATGTTTGATACGAAAGATGATATTTGGAAATTCCTACAACTTCATCTTTTATTTTATGAGTTATGACTCTGATAAAACCTGATTAAGGATATATATATATGCATAAGTGGATTTTGGGTTATGGAAACCTTATATTGGATTTTCCTTATAACTTCATCTTTTAAGTTATATGTTGATAGTCTGCTTATATTTATATAGCAGATATTTTACGGAAAAGATATACTGAGTTATCTTGTTACTTCATCTTTTATTTATACTAGAACCTTGTTCATAGTATGAATATCGAAAGTTTGCAGAATATTAAGGAAATGATTTCAGTATCGAGATATTTTGACAAGTTATTGTCTTATACCCGCTTTATTTCTGGGTTGAATTAAAGGCAGAATTATGCCATACTTTCATTACCTTGCTGAGCTATCGCTCACTCTTGCTATTATTTTATATATATTATATAGCAGCGAAGCAGGATGCCTATGGGACGGCACATACCTCTCAAGGCGTTTCCATTAAGCAGTTTCTAGCAGCGATCCCGAGAGTAATGCGAACCAATTGAATCAGGCTACGGCTTTTGGTATTCAACTTATGTATAGACCTAAATGGTATTAGAGGATTGTGAGCATCAGAAGGCTAAGCTGGTAATGTACCAATACATAGAAATTGTATCAGTAACAGATTTAAAAGACATTTGGGTATTGTAATAAAAATTATTTATTCCGCAGTTGTTGTATTGTGTCGTTTCTGAGACTCTAACCTGTGTGTGTGTGTGTGAGACACATGTTGTGGGGTCATGAGCAGGTGAATTATGAATGGTGTGAGTAATACAGGTAAGGCAAGGAGTACATGGATTGTGACAACCCTAAATCCCCGACCCCGGATTTGGGGCTGTTACATTAACTAGACTCATTTCCTCAAATGAAAATAAAAACAAAGACATCTCAAAAACACCAACAATAAAATTTAATTACATATTTTTTGTTTCGATGAATTGATCAAGGTTAAATTCAAAATCTATCAGTTTAAGGATAACCTTGATCAATTTATCAAGAAGCCCTAATTGTTCAACTAACAGAATAATGAGCTCTTTGAGCAACACAAAAGCTGTTTCATTTTTTTTTTGCATGAACTCACTGAAGAAACATCAGAAGGAAACTTGAAGGAATTTGAAAGAAATTGACAATCTATCAAGTTAAGACTTTTGCAGCTTCTGATGATCTCTATGAGGGTGTTGTAACAATTAACGGGAAAGCTGGCAATCTTGAACTTTAGGAGAATAAACCTTCCATGGAGAAGGCTCTTAACAGTTCATCATTGATAAAGGGAAGGTAATCATCTTATCTTTATCAAAACTCTCACTTACTAAAATCTAATTTTTTTTCTTTGCCCTTTCAAAAACTGAGATGAGAACTATTTGGAATGACCCCCAAGTTCTCTACCATATCAGTTACATCCTAACTGTGATAAACAACTCCTAACCCCCTCTACAGTTTCTCAACAAGCTGTAGTTGCAAAATTCTAGCAAATCTTAACCAGTGGGGAGTGTTAAAGGAGTTAAGTAAGGGTGAGGGCAGTGGTGAATATCAAGAAACCACTATAAGAAAAGGTGAGGGTGAGATTACCAGCCAAACTGCCTTATGTCCTCTCAAAAAGGCATAATGGTCAAAAAGGATTAGCTCATTTCTGATTGTAGTCTCCCAAAAGACTATGATCATTGAAAAATGCTCTGATCTAGGAGCACTAATGAGGGATTGGGACACTGTGTGCATAATGTGGATTGTTAACCTTTCTGTTTCTGAAGTAGAAAGAAAATATATGCACGGGCATAGGGGGGAGCACACACTATTCTTAAATTCAGTTTGATGCATCTTCTTCAAATGTGAGGATGCAGTCCCCAGTCCATTTCATCTCATTAAGTGATAATTGCAGCATACAACTCATCTGTAATTGATTCTCCATTTTTGTTCTCGGAGAAGCTCCATTCACCTAGTGATCATTCTCTTTCAGAGAATTCGTTGGATTACTAGTCTCTTTTTGATGATCTTGATGTAAGCACTGTGCACTTAAATGTCACATTCAATCTTCACAGAACTTACATCAATTTCTACTTCACAAGCCCAATCTTCAAAATCATCTACAGATATCTTTCATCCGTAGAAATGTGTCTTTCAATCTACGGATAAGCTTAACCAGCAATTATCTGTAGACCAACAATGTTGAGTTCCATGATTCTTTCTTGAAAAACTATTCGGCTCATTATGACTGAGTATCAAGGAATTCAATATAGTTGAGACATCTATAGGTTTGTGGGCAGGGAGTTAGTGGAGTGGCTGGCTCGAGACCAGGCAAAAGGAGAGGGAGAGAATGAGAGGCATGCTATTTCTTCTAGCATGGCAAAAGGAGAGATTTTTCTTTTGAGTACCCCTTTAGTAAGGGAAGGTGAGTTGTGTGAAGTGAGCCAGGATGAGATCCTGATGCAAGAATAGAGAGATTCCTGAGAGAAATCTTTCGATCTTTGAAGTGTTGGATTCTTGTACCCAGAAATCTTACTCAGTAACTCAGATTATGCCTCTTATATATTCATTGTTGATAACAAAAAGGGGGAGAAGTTAAAGAGAAGATATATTGTTCTCAGGGGGAGTTAGAAGGAGATCTCAGACTTCAGAATTTTTCCTCTCTCGATTAATCTATTGGAACCCCTTAGAAGAAGGTATTGACTAAGTTACAGGAAAGTATATGGAATTTGACAGCTTCAAGTTGTTATTTTTGTTTTTGCAGCATCATCAAATTATGTCTAGTATTAATCTCTATCTAAGGATCACTGAGAACATTGAAGGGTTTTGTTATCATCAACTTAAGGATTTATGCCAGTTCTAACAGTCATAAATAGGGGGAGATTGTTAGAGTTGACCGATTTGGAATGATGATAACAAAATGCTCAAGACAATAATTTGATTTTGATACAGAAGCTGATTTTCAGAAAGCTAGTTCTCAGAAGCTGACAAATCAGGAAGCTAACTAGAAGGCACTTTATCTATCCAAGGTCTAAAGGCCACATCAAATGATTGGAGGATATTCTGTCATCGAGTTAGGAAGCATTTCAGAATCAAGCCAATGGACGCCTAATAAAGCACCAAGTGTTTCAGTGGTAAGCCTGCCTAATCAACTCAGTAATGGTGAATCAATAAAGATGACAAGGTGTTTTATCTAAAGATGAAGCTAAGATTATCCTTTCTACGGATCAAGCTATGAAATCTCATTTCATCTACGGATACAAGCTGAAAACATCATATGCCATCAACGGATAGAATCTGAGGACATCTTATCTCATCAACGGATAGAAGCTAGGAACAACTTATCACATCTACGGATAAAAGTTGAAGAAAGCTGATCATCAGAAACAACTAAGAATGTCATGTTTTATCTATGTATGCGGTTAAGGAGGTCATGGTCTATCTATGGATGCAGTCAAGAACGTCATGTCTCACCTATGGATACAGTTATGGAATATTACTTCTATGGATATTCTGAGATTATCTTTCTACTGATAATTGACGTAAAATGGTAGTCTACGGATATGGAATTAATACGCCTAATGATGTTCATCTCATTCCACATGAAGAACAAATCTTGTAACAAAATCTTTTTGAGGTTTCTTTGCTTTAGCAGGTTGAATGGAGGACAGTCTCAGGAGTCATCATTACACACCCGTGACTAAAAGATGCTGGATGACGATGCAAAAGATGTATGGAATAGGGAGTCAAAATTGTAAATATTCGAAGGCTCCAATTCCTACAAATGAAATGTGAAGTCATCTATTGTCTCTTATGTCTCGATGGATAAATAAGAGTTAAGGCAGCTACCTAGAAGTTTAACTTCTAACTGGACACAAAGGAAAAGCTTGAAAAGCATGAAGACCTATTTTGAATACTACAAGTTCACTTATCTCAGCTGATAGTGACTTGACAGTCAGGTTATCAAGGATATGTCTCTTTCATGCAGATGTCACATGGGCTTGGAAGCTAGGTCAATTGCATGGACTTAGTAATTTTTGAAGAGAGCAGCACACTCAATCACAAAGCACCATTTGGGAGTATACAAGTTTATCTTTGATGCCAGCCAAGGCATTTCCCGAATATGATAGTTTCTGATACGAGCATGTGAACAAGCAGAACCAAAAATGTAATATTTTATTATGTTGTAGGTTTTGTTTGTAACATACAGTCGATTTATATAAGACTGTGTGGAGTAGCAGAGAAACGTATGTGGAGAGAACACAAAGCCGAATGTAAAAACATTTAGGCTCTCTTCCATCATTTGTGTAAGCAGCTGGAGTTTGTTGAAAAACAAAACTAGAGAATTCTTCAATATACACCTCAGGTGGGCTTTTTCAGAAAAACCCACCTGAAAAGTTTAAAAAGTTTGCTTGTCTCCTGCATGTCTTTTTAACTCGAGGAATTCATACATGTTCATGGTTTTATTTCAATTCTTAGTTAATTTACCAACTCACATATTCATACTGCAAAAGGTTTAAAAAAGTTTTGTAAAATTAACTAGATTGTATTCAACCCCCCCCCCCCTTCTACAATCTATGTTGCGTTGTTCTGGGAATAACAATTTATTACACATTATTGAAGTTCTATTTTAAAATTTTGGTAAATTAAAACATTTTTTATCTTATAATTTCGAATTACTTTTTAACTCGACTTTAAATAAATATTCACAAATATTTTGATCGATGTAAATTATGATTAGATGACCTTAATGACATATGCATCTTCATGATATCTAAGCATATGTTATAACTCAACCATTACATATTGTATTGATCAATTTACTATATTATATAAAAATTCATATTACTATAATTTATTCGAGTTATAGTCTAACTGGTGTGAGTGTTTATATAATATAAATTCAATTTTTTTGTTTTTTTATATTTTATGTTTTTAGACCAATCATACCTCTAAATCGCTGAAAGTCTAAATAGTTGATTGACCAAATATCTTTATTATGCCTCACATATTTAAAATTTGATATACCTAAAAATTATGTGATTCAATCATTTACAATATATGATTTTATAAATAAAAATAAATATTTTTTAAAATCAAATCTTATTTTTTATTCCAATAATTTGATATCTACACGGAGACGAATGTAAATAAATTCATATCTTTTTCGGACTTAATTACATTTATCTATAATTTTTAAATTATTTTAAATTATAATTTTTATATCAATCATTTAAAATGACAAAAGGGAATTGTAGAGTATGCTCTCAACATGGTCAATCCATAAAATGTTTTTTGTAATTATATACTATGCAATATTTACAAATAATATAAACCAACGTTTTATTTACTCAAAAATAAAAAATTTAAAAAAAATTGGGAGAAGAGGAGAAAATGCGGTTTATCTAATAAAATTTTAGAGAAAACTCAAAATAAAATGTAGTACACTACTTATGTATGAGTATGATTAGAGAAGTTTAGTGGTTCGATTTCCTACACTAACATAATTTCATATACTCTTTGAATAAATTCACATATATTAAAATGATATATATCAATAATTTAAATTGGCAAAAGAGAATTGTAGATTATGTCCAATAGCTAAAAGTATCTATTGTAACTATATACTATGCAATATTCTAGAAATAATAGAAAACAATGTTTATTTACTCAAAAATAAAAATAAAAAAAGATGGGAGAATAGATGGTTTATCTAATAAGAGTTTGAATATTAGTACAAAACAAAGTGTAGCTAAGTTGGTTATGGTATCATTTAGATAATAAAAAGGTTATTGGTTCGATTCTCAACACTAACATAATTTCACTATTTTTTTATCTAATTATTAAAGGATGGCATTTTTGTAATTCTAGAAAATAAAAGGGAAAAATCGTAACTTCCCGGTCATTAAAATGGCAATCTTTGTCCTTGTGTTGATGTTTAATATATAGTAATAGATTATAATGGAAGTTAAAAAAGATGCTAAACATTATGTGGCATGCGTCAATTAAAGTGGCCAATTTTAGTACCCTTCCAAAATATAAAAAAAAACATACATTCTTAATAAAGGCACCTTCTATTTAATTTTAATTAGAGAAAAAGAAATTTAAGGTTAATTTTAGGAAATTTTCTAAAATAACAAGCTTTTTGTTTTGTATAAAATTTTAATAACAATTTTGTAAATATACATAATAATCTAAAATTACAATAACATTTAATATGAGATTTGAACATAATATCAGGAAAATTATGTGAAATCGACCTCAGGATCCTCAAACTCTTTTAATTTATAGTTGATAAGGGCTAAAAATAACCCTAAAGACATAATTAATATTACATTAATTAAACCCAGCTGGTCCATAAATAAGGTCAATTAATAAGGCCTGAAACTCTAATTTCGTAATTAATATTTAGGCTAGAAGTACAACCTGTATTAAGAGACGTTCAATACAGGCTTGTTCTAATACGAGTGGGTTTGTTTCAATACAAGTCCATTATGATATGGAAACAACTCTTACAAGGAAGGATCTATAATTCATCTTTATTCACCGTCAATGATAAGACTTATCCTTCAAGAAAGTCAATATTTATCCACCGTCAGGGATAAGACTTATCCTTCAAAAAAGTCAATACTTATCCACCGTCAAGGATAAGATTTATCCTTCAAAGAAATCAATACTTATCCATTAGGCTTTTAAACGCCTATATAAAGGGTCTGACCCCTCATCTCAGAACTACGTTTTAGACTTCATCCTCGAACAAGGACATACAAGTCACTACGTCCTTGGTGTGCCCCTCACGCCATAGCCCCGAGGGCAACACTAAGAACTACGTTTTTATTGGCTTGATTCTCTAAACACTAGAGATACGTAGGCATCTTGTTAAGACCGAGTTTGTCCCCGATAACATTTGGCGTCGTCTGTGGGAAAAACGGATATCAACCATGATGAATACACGGAGAAACAATTGTGGTGACGAACCACCATCAATAACTCAGGTTTTGACGTTCGACGTCGAGAACCACCCCGCTTCAACTTCTGTACAAGAGACAGATTCCCCTGCAGCCAATACTCAAGAATTGAATCTCCGAGGGTCGAATCCCCAATTCTAACATCAGGGATTAAATCCACCAGGGGCCGATCCCAAAACACCTAGCCCGTAGGGACGAATCCCTCATCCTAGAAAGCGAATTCTCAAATACAAGGCATGACTATGCCCTTTATCACTAATGCACCCCCCTTGGATTGCTCAAACCCGAGATCTAGTATATGGGTTGCCCATACTAGGAGGAAGTAACATCGATCTTCCTCCTCCTCAAATCAATAAGAGTTATGAATCCCCTATGTTCAAGGCTTGGAGCCCCCAAGGACAGGAAACGATGATTTTTCTGGTCGATATACAACTGATACGAACGAATCCACTGATAAGGATTCTCATTCCCGAAAAAGGAGACACTCTAAAAGGGATACCACTATAAGGAATGGTCATCCACAACCCCGAGGGTTAAAAGGAACGAACATTCAGGGTACAAATTCTCAAGGGAAGATTCCCCAAGGGATGCACTCAAGGTGCTAACCCTCGAACTCAAAGGATGATTCAAGATCCCCAAATTTGAGGGACAAATCCCCAACTTTATATGGTGATTTCACCCCTAGTTTCTGGTGCACCACAAGGGCTGCAAGTTTGTATCATCGTATTGCCTCCACGAGCAATTCAAAAAACCGCTTAAGGGTTATCTTTGTTTCCAACTTCTGAAGGAAGCGTTCACTCTCATCAAACTTATGAGGGTATGTTTCTCATTACATTAGAGGCTTCACTCCTCTCCATGAAAGGAATCGTAACTTTTCTGGACTTATACTACGGATGATGAAACCTCGACTAATGATCCTAGAAGGAGGCATCCAGGCAAATAGCCTATGGGCAGAGATGGGCGTTTCCAAACCCAAGGGGCTAAGGGAATGAACCCACAAAGTATAGAAGAAATTGGCTCATAAAATGTGTATTCAGAATTTGAAGCAAGATCTAGAAGGACAACAGGCTATGCAGCCCCCAAGGGCTATGTAACAGCCCCAAATCCGGGGTCAGGGATTTAGGGTTGTCACAATCCATGCACTCCTTGCCATACCTGTATTACTCACACCATTCATAATTCACCTGCTCATGACCCCACAACATATGTCTCACACACACACACAGGTTAGAGTCTCAGAAACGACACAATAGAACAACTGCAGAATAAATAATTTTTATTACAATACCCAAATGTCTTTTGAACCTGTTACTGATACAATTTCTAAGTATTGTTACATTACCAACTTAGCCTTCTGATGCTCACAATCCTCTAATACCATTCATGTCTATACATAAGTTGAATACCAAAAGCCGTAGCCTGATTCGATTGGTTCGTACTATTCCCGGGATCACTGCTAGAAACTGTTTATGGAAACGCCTTGCGAGGTATGTGCCGTCCCATTGGCATCCTGCTTCGCTGCTATATAATATATATAAAATAATAGCAAGAGTGAGCGATAGCTCAGCAAGGTAATGAAGGTATGGCATAATTCTGCCTTTCATTCAACCCAGAAATAAAGCGGGTATACGACAATAACTTGTCAAAATATCTTGATACTGAAATCATTTCCTTATCGGAATATATTCCAAAAATACCATTGTTGTATTTAAAATATCCTCTCCATAATATTCTGCAAATTTTCGATATTCATACTATGAACAAAGTTCTAGTATAAAATAAAAGACAGGATAACTCAGTATATCCTTTTCATAAAATATATGCTATATAAAATATAAGCAGACTATCAACATATACTTGAAAGATGAAGTTATAAGGAAAATTCAATATCATCTTTCATATCAAACATTTACCTCATATCATAATCTGGAAATAAATACAATGTAAAATATTTCCAATCCATTTTCGAAACTCAACTGATTCCATATACCTTTTTCAAAACAATCATATACCTTTCGTAATTTCATATGCTTTCTCATAACTCATATACTGGAATAAACTTGAATACTCTTGAGTAAACTTTCTTTTTCTGAAAACTTGCATAGAACTGAATGACTGGAATAAACTTTCTTTTCTGAAAACTTGCATAAAACTGAGTAACTGGAATAATTTCTCTTTCTCTGAAAACTTGCACAAAATGTGCTCTTTCATGAATAGTGAACTGTAGATGGAGATGCTAGGCGCCGAGGATACCCCTGCGATGATCAGTCGCAAGATGTATCCCCCTGCTGTTTTTCTACGTAGAAGGGAAGATAATCAGTCTCACACCGACTTACCTCCCCGCCAATCGGTTGTAGGCAGGAAGAACAGACCCGTTCATAGACGGTCGATTCTGTTACTCTCCACTTATCCTACGGTCGGGCACTGATAATCATCTAAGGGAAGAACAGACCCGTTCACCAGTCCGTCGGCCATATTGTAATTCCCTTAGGGGACCGACGCTACTCAGTCCCTTACATATCTCCAAGTTCGAGTAAATCCATAACACTGAAACATAAAGTTCCTTTCCCTTTTTCCCCAAGTATACAACTCCACAAAGTAGTCGTATCTGGTTGGAAAGGAAATTCACTCATATTTCCCAGGCTGATGCCTGTTAATGGATATCACTGATCTTACTTCTCGAGTTTTTAGGAAGTAATCAAAATCATTTTGATGGTAGTATATCAGACTGATAATTTCATTGATTTAAAAAGATTTAGGACCGGGCAGTCTACTGGAAACAAGCATAAAATCTTGAGAAAGGTTCCATGCATCTTTGTAGTTTGAGCGAACATTTAAGTCTTTCTGAATATAGACTTAAAAGGGAAATAGATTTGGGAACCTTCTCTAATTATGTTTATAATTGACTGAATAAAACTTTATTAGTTATCTAGGGTTAAAGAATAGTTTTCACAAAATACTTCCTTAAGAAGTAGGGTTTTAAATAATTAATGAAAACTATATTTAATAAAGAATATTTATTTGGAAGTAATTTCCACATACTTCCTTAACAAAGAATGGAAAATAAATTAATAAAATAACCCTAGATAGCAACTGATACCATTCTCGGTACGTAGTATAAGTACAGAGTATATATAATATAACTCTAGATAATAACTGATACCATTCCCGGTCCGTAGTTTAAATACAGAGTATATACCCCCTACTGAGGGTTTTCTTAACACATCAGCTCAAAAATATTTCTATAACCATAGCTTATAAGCTCAACTCATATCAATAACTTTTACTTAGCACCATAAGTATCATTTCGAAATCAAAAACACATAACATATATCTCAAAATCTTTTATTTATCACAACAACAGTTTATAGAGGCATAGGTTTGAAAACTTGCATCTAGTATATGCATACTTCAAAATATGGTTTTAGAAACTTGCACGATACTTGGAACAAAGAATATATATACATAGATATATTTTTGAATCAACAAGTACTAAACATTCGAAAATATGCCCACTCTAACAATAGAGTAAGGGTTAGTAAACTTGCCTGATGCTCGAGAAGTGGTAGGGGTTCGCGACGATGCCGGACAATCTAGACAAAGTCAAAGAAACGCACGATTAATCCCCTGGATAATTCACTTGTACTCAATGTTTAAACACGTAAGCGAAACACAACCAAGGAATTACTAGCTCGTTATAGGCTCATACTAAGTCCATGTCCATGTTTAATCGACAATTACTTAAATCGTAGGTTTAGTCCGAAATCGATCCTCGAATACAAGTTATACTTAACCATTTACAACATTGGTTTCTAAGTCATGTGCTTAGTGGTTTTCACTTGCGCAACCTCGGCTAAAACATTTTTATAAAATCGAAAAATAATCTTTTTAATCCGAATCATTTTCGTGAGCCTTCCTAACTGTCTCTAGTATTATTCCTCAAAGTTTCAGATTTTAATATGGCTTCTAAGTGGTCCAAATATAGCCTCAAAGTGACTGACCAGAGATGGGTTGTTCCTCCGAACGGCGTTTACTAAAACTCACTTTTCTCTTAAACCGTAAATCGGATTAACATGATTCTTGCACTCACGTAAACTAGAAACAAGGCTCTACACACTCATGCTTATCATTTAACCAAAAGAGGCAGTTAAGTTTTCGGATTCTAGGCAGTTTATAGAGTTACCGAAAATTGGGCATTACGACGGCTTAAAATCGAATAATCCAATTTTGTCACAACATAACCAAGCCACACCGGGCATACCATACATCCCCAATCTCAACAAACAACCATCATACACCTCTAATATCAGTTGTGAGGCTCAAATTCAACACACATCATTTTACACATTTCACAAGGTTAAATAACAACTAAAATACTTAAACATGATCTCTTAAGCTTATAACATCAAAACAATCATCAAAACTCATATGAACTCAAAGGGTGGGTTAGGGTTTTACCTTCTTGGAAGCTCTAGCAACACTAACCAGTGGTCACAATCACTCAACAAGCCTTAGATACTCCTTACAAAGCTTAAACCTTAAGATCCAATCAAGAAAACAAGTTATCAAGATTTCGGAGTTACTATTCATCATCACTTTGTAAAATCCATATAAAATCGAAAAACAAGAGTTTGGTTCTGAGATTTTTACCACACCTTCTAATCTTCAAGGGATTTCTTTTGAGTCCTATCTAATCACCAGGGGATGCTTGAATCTCGACTTATTGGCTTTCTAAGGTGAGTGGTCGAAACTGGAAAAGGCAGGACAGTTTCTGTTCTCCGACTTGGGGAAGCGATTTGACTAGGCTACACTCCTTTGTTGGCCATGAAATTTTGAACTAATGTTGCCCATGGAGTGGAGAAGCTATGGTTAAAATTTGGTGATTTTATCATGAGTAGATATTAAGTTACGAAGTTTTCTTCATTGCTTGGTCCTGCTGGGCAGAAATCTGGAAAATGAGAGAGAGAGCTTTCCTCTTGCTTTTCTTCTTTTCTTTTTGTTGATAATGATAATGCTGATATTTTGTGGTTAAAGGGGTGAGTCATCACCTTTATTGCTTAGTCATTGGACACGTGTCGCACATGCAAGAGCTTAGCTAAAGTAGCTTTACTGATTTGCTTTACTGGTTCGTTTCCTTTCACATGGATGATCCAAATGTTGCATCTCTCGAATTAATCTTGTTACATGTTACTTCCATGTCTATATTTAATCCTGTAAATGTTGCCTTGTTCCTCTTGAAACGATTCGAAATATTTCCCAAAAAGAGCGAATAAAACTCTACGCGATTTTCGCAGTGAATAGTAACTATTCACTATTCACTTCAACAATCGAATCCTTAAATCGACTTTAATAAAATAATAAAATTCAAAAATATTAAATCCTCAAATCCTCAATTTTAATATCTCATTTCTTGAATATAATAACATATAATTCACTGCCCGGTCAAATACTACACCAAAATAAATTTTGGAATTTCTGAATTCTGATCGTCTTTGCATTCACTTATTTACTCCGTAGATCACTAATATGACTTCGGAATATCCACACTACGTCTCGTACATAGGTGGCATGAAAAATTTTCTTAACCCTCAAAATCACTATTCATCCACCAAATTCACTATTCACTGATGCACTTAATCATAATAAGGAAAGTTTTAAATTTTACCAAAAATCCGGGTTATTATAGGCTAGGATCCCCTATATTATTAACTTGGATGAGACCCCGAGGAGGACAATGGTTGATACCCAAGGGGTTGAGCCCAATGACTTGAGCCCTCCAACATATCATAATGATCTAACTCTTCAATTCATAAATGAAAAAATGGATGCTTTTATCTCAAGAAAATTCAAGATGCCCATGATCAATACCTATGATGGTGTGAGTGATCCGGTAAATCACGTACGAACTTTCTACAAAATATTGTTGTTGTAACCAGTCATGAGCGCTATCAAGTAGGACATGTCCTTAAACCCCGGGGGCATGACACAATGATAGTATAGTCACCTGCCTCCTAAAGATCGGTTCTTTCAACGATCTGAGTAGTGCATTCATAAGCCACTACATTAGTGGAAAAATTCATGAAAAAGCTCGACCTCTTTAATGAGCATGAATCAAGTAAAGAATGAGAACGTAAGGGACTACTTGGATCGATTCACTAAGGAAGCCTTAGAGGTCCGATACTTAGATGATAAAGAAGCTATGATAGCCCTTCAACAAGGAACTATGGATGTCAACTCCATGATGTCTTTAAAAAAAACCCCGAAAGCATGCACAAGTTGCGAGAGACGCTGACATGTATATCAAGTTTGAATAGAATAGGAAGAAGAAGACAACCCCCGTAGGAGGCAATAAAATAGGGAAAATAGATCAAAAGTGTAAGATCCGGGAAAATTACGTGTTATTATATGATGTGAAATGAGATTTTAATTTCATATTAAGAGTTATTAAATGATTTATCTGTTTAAACGTGCTAAATTATTCGTTAAATGATTGAATATGTGACAATGTGATGCTATGTGAAATGTGTGGGGAATTTGAAACTATTTTGAAAAGGATGTTATACTATTTTATTTTATTATAATTATTGGAAAGAAAATTTGGATCGTTCCCAAATTATTCGGGCAATTGGTATATCGTTCGTACCAATATTTCATTCGTTAAAGTGGAAAGTATTCGAAAATATTCGTAATAGAAGTATTTTGGTTCGTATATCTATTATTAAACGATACTTGTAGTCATCTGTACTTTATGGATGATTATCGTCTCGTAAAACGTGTATTCTGCTTTATTAAAGATTTAAAGTGTTTTATCTGTTAAATTGTATTTAAAGCGATCTATCGGATCAGTATCGATCCAAAAATGTCGTTTGGGGTATTATTTTCCGTTTAATATAAAAAGGCAAATCGTACTTTGTTTTTCGTACAATCAAAGCTTAATTACAGTTAAAAATCTAAAAACCCCTGAAACGTGTTCTTCGTGTTCTTGAGAATCAAACCAACTTTTGAAGGCGTTATCGGATTCCGATTTCGATGTTCTTGTAACCAAATCGAATCTCTCATCATCCTCTACCTAAATCCACCATCAAAATTCATGTGGGTATGATTTTCTGATTTTTCCGATTTTTAATCTATTTATTTATTTCGAATTTATTGATTTAATTTGGGGTTTTCTTTGTTATTGATTGTTCTTGCTAATTGATGGTATGGGTGTGTTCGTTATGTTATGTAGAGTATGTATGTGATTTTTAATTTGAATTTGGAGTTCGTTTTCGAGCTAATCGGGAAAAATAGAGTTCGTCGGAGTTCTTGGGTTTTGGCCGGAGAATGGATTCCCGATTACTGACAGTGTTTCTAGGATTGCAGATGTATAGATCGTGTTAATTAGAATCGATTCATGTATCCAGTTTTCAATTTGGTGTTCGACTCTGGCTTGCCGGAAAATCGAGCCGCCGACTTTTGATCGGATTTTTCTGGAAAAGCAGTGATGTTTTGGCTTGTCTGTGACCATATTTGGAGTGAGTGTGCTGTGTAGGTGATTTCCCCTCAAAGAAACGCGAGTTTGCAGTTGGTTTTGGGCACCAGAAGAATTCCGGTGGCCGGACGCCGGCCGGAAACTGGAAAACCCAGTTTCCGGTGGGTTGTTCTTGGCGACCCGGAAAAGTTCTTGGTGACCCGTTTTCAAACCCTAACCCGACCCGGTTGATCTTAAAAACCCTAATTCCATTTTCTGAATAGTGTTTCTGGGTTTTTTTATTTTAAAAATAATTCAAAAATAGTTTTATAATTCTAAAAATCATATCTTT
This sequence comes from Heracleum sosnowskyi, assembly GCA_030848705.1. Classification (NCBI taxonomy): domain Eukaryota; kingdom Viridiplantae; phylum Streptophyta; class Magnoliopsida; order Apiales; family Apiaceae; genus Heracleum; species Heracleum sosnowskyi. Next base: position 47,042,136 of record CM061243.1, on the reverse strand, counting down.
GATTTAAAAATACATTTTATTATTCTGAAAATTTTATAAATTCATAAATATTTATTTAAATTCGAAAATTGATTAAATTTAATTATTTTAATTATTTTTGATTAATAATTAATTTATTTAATTAATTGATTAATTCTTTTAATCAGTTAATTCTTAATAATTAATTATTAATTAGATTTAATTAATTAAAATTAAGTTTAATTATTTTCTAGCTTGGTTCATTTATTTACAAATAGTTTGAGCATTTAAAGAGTGTCAATTAATTTTTTTTAATTGATTTAATTGCATTTAAAATACTTATATTGGATTTAAAAATCCGATTTTTGATTTAAAAATTGTTTGTGGCTTATTTAAATTCAAATGAGCTTTGTGTGATGTTTTAAAAATAGTTATAAGTGCTATATGATGTGTATGAGTTGTGTAATGTGTTTTATAGTCCGTATATGCCCGTACTAGGGCTAGTATCTGAGTTTTAAATATCGTAAATTAGACCGGGCGTCCGATACGTAACCGGTCACTTGTTTAAATGTGTTATGTGAATGATGTGAATTATCTGTTGTTGAGTCATGCATGCGTATTAATTGTGTGGAGACTTGTTTGAGTAATTGGTTGTGTCTAATGTTATCACGAGGGGTAGATAGGATAGAAATTTGTCGGTTATGTTAGAAAGTGAGATTTACGAGGCCGTTGACTTGGATGTTGACTTTTTATAGCATGGGGATTGTCGTCAAGTGAGTTACGTGGATTACTTATGTGGTGGATTGCGATTGGTCTATCAATTGAGATGTGGATGTTTATGCAACAGAGATATCGGTAAGGTCGGTAAGTGCGTCGAAGTTAAGTTACAATCATTTATGGAATGTGAAATCATACGTTGAAGACTAAGTACCGCCTCATGTTTGACTATCAAGGCTGGCACGTGGATTCGAAATGGTAGAAGCAGACTAGTGGTATTCGCAAGAGCGTCAAAGCAAAGAAGGACGGAAGTCGAGAATCGTGCGATAAGACAGAATAAGGAGGGATCGTATTGTTTCAGCGTTACGAAATAGCTAAGGACCAGAGGCAAGTGTTTATACCCTTGCTTATTAATTAAGGGATATTATCTTGAATTATTAGTATGTATGTTGAATGTTTATTAATGAGTTTTCAAATGTTGATTGCTATGCATTGAATTGCAAGTATGTTATTTAACCTCGTAAATTGACGAGTACTCTTTTATACCTTTTTGAGTTTAGATTCATATTTTTATATTGATTGGAAAGATATACTTATTATATTGAAAAGTTTGAAGAGATAATTATGGGCCGTATACTAAGGCTTTCTTTTAAAAGACATGATTTTAAAACATTAGGTTGGAATATTACCAACCCTAGATGAGCGGGAACTTGTGAACCCTATGAGAGAAAAGTTATTCTAAAATTCTGAAGTTGTGTTGCTTACCCTTCCAATATTCCGTTTTTCACCTTGCACCTATGCAAACCTTGTTATCCTTTCTTGTTAATGCGATCATCTGATCCATTCCCTGATTCGAATTCATTTATGTTGTGCATGATTTAGTTTACTTCCTTCCAATACGAGGCTTATCTATCATAAGTATATGTTCGAAGGACTTGAACTATTTCTGTCAGAAGTTAATAAACCCTTGTTTTCTTCATTTATAAACTTCACCTTGAATTCTTCTTAAACTTGAACTTGACTCTCTTGTCATTTACCAGACTGGTAAACCTTTATTAATTCTTCCATAATGTGATGATTTGAACTATTGAGGCCATCTAGAGCCTGTTCTTTGAACCCTACTCTATATTGACTTGTTACTCTTTTCTGTTAATATCATATTGTCTGTTTCAGATTCAATCTTGTTAAGCATGTTATTGTTTATTCTTTGAACCCTACTCTATATTGACTTGTTACACTTTCTGTTGATATCATATTGTCTGTTTCATATCAGACCTAACCTTGTTGAGCATGTCATTGTTTATTCTTCATTATATCCCAGTTGTTACATCGAACTCGTCGATGCTTATTATATTGTTATTCCTTAATGGATTCTTCATAATTGAACTGTTTCCTGGAACGTGAGTTTTCCAGCAATTGTTGTATTAGGTTGTCGATTCTTCCGACACCTGATTGTCGAAGTAAGGTTGTCAATTGTTCTGACACCTGACGTATAAATAATATAGAATTGGAATGTTTTTAAAAATGGACCAATTATTGGTCGATGTAATTAAGGCCCAGATTGGCCTAGGATCCAGTAGAGGACTATGACATGAGCTAGTCCGGGGTTGATGCGTGGCTGGCCAGCAGCACAACCTTTGTATTTGATAAATGTTAAAAATCCAATTCTAATATTAGTTCTTATTTCTGAGATGAGTTACATCCATATGTTTTGTACTTGTGAGTTATGACCTGATATTCAGGTTTATTCGTTGCGTAAAATTGTTGGTTGTTGATTAATAAATGGTGGTTTCAATCTTGCTGAAATCACTTACTCTTAATTCATTTGGATTCCAAATAGTCGAAATCCACTTCCTTGATTCCATTGGCAGTCGTGAGATATCTATCTTGTTGAGTTTTATTCATACCGCATATCCAGTCGGTACCATGTTGAAGTCTTGAAGTGCGTTCTTTATTTCTTAACCGAGCGTGTTGGCTCATTCTTGCCCCTTGATTATTCTAACCTTCCAGAGTTGTTGATTTCGGAAAATGTCGTGAATAGACCTGTTATCTTCAAATTAGTATTTTTGTACAAACTATGGTCTTGAAGACGTACGAGTTATATTTATTTCATATTTTCTACATACTATTGTAGTTATTGTTGATTCGGTCATCGTAACGACCTATATAAATCTTTTTATGTTTTAAACTATTCAGCTGCGAGAAGCTAAATGAGATATTGTGATAAATTACTAAACTTGATTTGAGAAGTTTTAAAGATTACAAATGTTCAAAAACCAAAGTTGTTATTTGAAAAATCCAAAGATTAATTTGGAACTTTATATTTTATATTTAATAATGCGCTTGCTGAGCAATTCATTCGCTCATACTTGTTTTATTTATATATATTTTAGCCTGCCGGAAAGAAGGTGTATTGGCGAGAGTTGTCCGCGTAGCTGATCAGAGATGGGGAAAGATATTAGCGTAAAGACGTTTTGATCCAGAGCAGTGGAGCTAGTGAGAGGTTTTGTATATAGATGTTTTCTATTGCTTAATATATTGTATAAGACTAGTTGCCTGGTATACTTCTTATCGAAGTTATACTAGTGTATTAGAATTTTGTAAAGAGAATGGTTGTAAAAAGGAAAGTTGTTGTAATGAAATTTTGGATTCTTGTTTCTAGCACTATAACCTTTAAAGATTCTTGGTAGAGTTGGGGTCACAGATATTATTATTATTGTGTTGATTTTATATTGAGCAGGTTGTTTGGATTAAGAGTGCAGTGTGACGACCAAATCATTGACCCCGGATTTGGGGGCGTTACAGTTGGTATCAGAGCAAGGGTTATAGTAAAACTAGAACGAGAGCGCGTGGGAGTGTATATAGTTATATAAGGAACGTCAGAGCTCATTTAGAGTTCGTGTTGGACTATTGGATATAGTACCACTGAGTGAGTTAAGATAGAGGTATACGATTAAGATGATTGTGCTGAGGTGGATAGAATTTCATACGATTGTAGCTGTCTATGGCGGAGTCTTCGAGGACTATTACGAGTTGACGGCGACGTGCGATATCGATAACCTTGCGACGTGGAAAAGAAGGACTGAAATCGAATAACGTGGAAAGGAAGGACTGGAATCGAATAACGTTGAGAAGAAGGGCTGGAATCGAATGACGTGGAGAAAAAGGGCTGAAGTCGAATAACGAGCTATCAAAGGAAGCGACGGAGGAGTCATGTGTGAAGACCCTGGTAATACCCTCCCATCCTAAGGAAATATTTGACATTTCTTTAATCGAAACTTGTGTTGGTGAATATATTCCACCTTTTGACTTTGTACTTGATACTTTTGATCAATCATGATTGCAATTGCATCAGAGGTTGTTGTGACATCTATTTCAATTTGTGAAGCCTGTTGAAAATATGTTATTTAAATTCCAACTCCTTCATTCTTCCGGAGTGGATAACTCTAATTGGGATGTAACCCTATTTGTTGATACTTCCTTTCTGGTTATTCTTCTTTTCTGAAATAACACCTTTGGAATCTATTCAATTTCAACCCAAGGTGTGTATTTGAGATTTCTTATCGAAAAGCCTTGGTTATTATTTTGACTTTAAATTCTTTCATATTTCTCTACTCCAACTGAGATAAACAACCCTATTTATAGGGGACACAAGGACTATCTGTCTATGTGATAGAAGTCTGACGGGACGCCGTCACTTGTGTGTTGTGAAATACAAGAAGGCTAATTACCTTTAGTACTGTCTTAATAGAGACACACAACATTGAGTTCATGTGATCAAATTGGTCTCTCAGTAATTCTTTCACTTCCAATAATGTTTGCTTTGGAATGTACAGATTTGGTAACCCCAATTGTGGGACATTTGCTACGATATAGGATCTTTTCACTTCAAACTATCATGAACTTCTTATTTCAAATAATCTGGGAGGTATACCATTAGGGTGAACTGGAAATTACCCTACCCTATAGAATGAAGAATTTGCGATTGAATTACCACGAACGAAAGCGGATTGCGATGCGATTAGAATACTAGTAATATATATAACGGAGCCAGTTGTTCTCTTTCTATCGATTAACGTTATGATGTGGAAAAGGCGAAGTTAGATAATTCAAGAGTTGATTGGAAATTGGGAAATGTGTAATTGTGCTGATGATATCCCGTGTTGTGGAAGATGGACATAATAGATTTCTGTCTCAATGAGAAGAACTTTTAAGATTGGATGATAGGCTAATATTGGAGAATGAGTTGAACTTTGAGTATTTCAGGATTGTATGATACGGTTGCAAGTCTTTTGTTCACAATGGTTAAGGTAGATTTTACCAGTCAATGTGGATGTATAGAATGAGAATCAAGATAATGTCGAGTTGATCAAGCTGTTTGGGAAATGAGATGGAACCATGGAAAAGGTGTCATGAGTGTTACTGTGAAGATAGGAAAAGAAGATGAAGAGGTGTTAATAAGGATTTAAAGACAATGGATGAGGTAATGAAGGGTTGTTTTCAGCTGAAGAGTTAATTGGCATGAAAGGTATGTGATTGTTGAAAGCAGTTGTTAGATATATTGGAAATAGGTAGAGTTGACCCAAGAACGTGGATGGCTGATAGTATGAGTAGTAAAGGAGAGAATTGAGATGTAAATATCTTCGGTAAAAGGATTAGAAAGGATGAAGTTTTAAGGTTATGATAACAAGAGATTAATTAAAAGAATGACGGACATAAGGATTCAACCAGGATTGATTAAAGAGAAAGGGCTACATAAAGGAAACAGTTATGGAAAGAGAAATGGAATTCAATTACAGGAAGGAGCAAGAAAGAATAAGGGATAAGAAAGAAATGTAAGGATATATTAGAGACTTAAAAGAATATTGATGTTGGTGAGTATCTAAGTGCTTGGGATGCTAGAAAATGAAGACAGAGTAACAGAGGTATAGTAGACGATTACAACTAAAGAGATTCCTGAATGGAAATGAAGACATGTTGAGATAAACTGTGGGATGGAGTTGCTAAGGCTTAGAGCTTATCGTGATGTTATTTGGGTTATTATTGACCGCTTAATAAGAGATAATAGTACGGCATGGAATGACGAGTTCAATTGTATTTGACAGAGATCCGCGACGTAATTGAAGAATTCAGACAGACTATGGTTGTGTACTAAATTTTGAAGGTAATTGGGAGGATCGTTTACAGATGATTAGATTTCCTTACGACAACAGTTACTATGACGATTTTGAAATGCTACCTTACGACGATTTATTGAGTGTTGGGAAAGTGCATATAAGTTTGCTTGCCACCCCGTGAGTGGTATATTCATAGTGTATTTCGTAGAATATGAACCTATAGAGATCTAGTTAAATTGTTCTATGTTGAGTAACCGATTGAGATATGGAGTCAGTATGAGAGAGTGATAAGTAATAGAGGAGTCAAATTAGTATGAGTATGAGGAGAAATCCTAAGGTTGAAGAGTCAACCTAGGAATTTGAGAATGAGATGTTGGAAATTATCCACCTGTGTTTGCGCGAGCTGATTCTGAGGACAGAATCCTGTTAAGGGGGGAAGGATGTAAGATCCGGGAAAATTACGTGTTATTATATGATGTGAAATGAGATTTTAATTTCATATTAAGAGTTATTAAATGATTTATCTGTTTAAACGTGCTAAATTATTCGTTAAATGATTGAATATGTGACAATGTGATGCTATGTGAAATGTGTGGGGAATTTGAAACTATTTTGAAAAGGATGTTATACTATTTTATTTTATTATAATTATTGGAAAGAAAATTTGGATCGTTCCCAAATTATTCGGGCAATTGGTATATCGTTCGTACCAATATTTCATTCGTTAAAGTGGAAAGTATTCGAAAATATTCGTAATAGAAGTATTTTGGTTCGTATATCTATTATTAAACGATACTTGTAGTCATCTGTACTTTATGGATGATTATCGTCTCGTAAAACGTGTATTCTGCTTTATTAAAGATTTAAAGTGTTTTATCTGTTAAATTGTATTTAAAGCGATCTATCGGATCAGTATCGATCCAAAAATGTCGTTTGGGGTATTATTTTCCGTTTAATATAAAAAGGCAAATCGTACTTTGTTTTTCGTACAATCAAAGCTTAATTACAGTTAAAAATCTAAAAACCCCTGAAACGTGTTCTTCGTGTTCTTGAGAATCAAACCAACTTTTGAAGGCGTTATCGGATTCCGATTTCGATGTTCTTGTAACCAAATCGAATCTCTCATCATCCTCTACCTAAATCCACCATCAAAATTCATGTGGGTATGATTTTCTGATTTTTCCGATTTTTAATCTATTTATTTATTTCGAATTTATTGATTTAATTTGGGGTTTTCTTTGTTATTGATTGTTCTTGCTAATTGATGGTATGGGTGTGTTCGTTATGTTATGTAGAGTATGTATGTGATTTTTAATTTGAATTTGGAGTTCGTTTTCGAGCTAATCGGGAAAAATAGAGTTCGTCGGAGTTCTTGGGTTTTGGCCGGAGAATGGATTCCCGATTACTGACAGTGTTTCTAGGATTGCAGATGTATAGATCGTGTTAATTAGAATCGATTCATGTATCCAGTTTTCAATTTGGTGTTCGACTCTGGCTTGCCGGAAAATCGAGCCGCCGACTTTTGATCGGATTTTTCTGGAAAAGCAGTGATGTTTTGGCTTGTCTGTGACCATATTTGGAGTGAGTGTGCTGTGTAGGTGATTTCCCCTCAAAGAAACGCGAGTTTGCAGTTGGTTTTGGGCACCAGAAGAATTCCGGTGGCCGGACGCCGGCCGGAAACTGGAAAACCCAGTTTCCGGTGGGTTGTTCTTGGCGACCCGGAAAAGTTCTTGGTGACCCGTTTTCAAACCCTAACCCGACCCGGTTGATCTTAAAAACCCTAATTCCATTTTCTGAATAGTGTTTCTGGGTTTTTTTATTTTAAAAATAATTCAAAAATAGTTTTATAATTCTAAAAATCATATCTTTGATTTAAAAATACATTTTATTATTCTGAAAATTTTATAAATTCATAAATATTTATTTAAATTCGAAAATTGATTAAATTTAATTATTTTAATTATTTTTGATTAATAATTAATTTATTTAATTAATTGATTAATTCTTTTAATCAGTTAATTCTTAATAATTAATTATTAATTAGATTTAATTAATTAAAATTAAGTTTAATTATTTTCTAGCTTGGTTCATTTATTTACAAATAGTTTGAGCATTTAAAGAGTGTCAATTAATTTTTTTTAATTGATTTAATTGCATTTAAAATACTTATATTGGATTTAAAAATCCGATTTTTGATTTAAAAATTGTTTGTGGCTTATTTAAATTCAAATGAGCTTTGTGTGATGTTTTAAAAATAGTTATAAGTGCTATATGATGTGTATGAGTTGTGTAATGTGTTTTATAGTCCGTATATGCCCGTACTAGGGCTAGTATCTGAGTTTTAAATATCGTAAATTAGACCGGGCGTCCGATACGTAACCGGTCACTTGTTTAAATGTGTTATGTGAATGATGTGAATTATCTGTTGTTGAGTCATGCATGCGTATTAATTGTGTGGAGACTTGTTTGAGTAATTGGTTGTGTCTAATGTTATCACGAGGGGTAGATAGGATAGAAATTTGTCGGTTATGTTAGAAAGTGAGATTTACGAGGCCGTTGACTTGGATGTTGACTTTTTATAGCATGGGGATTGTCGTCAAGTGAGTTACGTGGATTACTTATGTGGTGGATTGCGATTGGTCTATCAATTGAGATGTGGATGTTTATGCAACAGAGATATCGGTAAGGTCGGTAAGTGCGTCGAAGTTAAGTTACAATCATTTATGGAATGTGAAATCATACGTTGAAGACTAAGTACCGCCTCATGTTTGACTATCAAGGCTGGCACGTGGATTCGAAATGGTAGAAGCAGACTAGTGGTATTCGCAAGAGCGTCAAAGCAAAGAAGGACGGAAGTCGAGAATCGTGCGATAAGACAGAATAAGGAGGGATCGTATTGTTTCAGCGTTACGAAATAGCTAAGGACCAGAGGCAAGTGTTTATACCCTTGCTTATTAATTAAGGGATATTATCTTGAATTATTAGTATGTATGTTGAATGTTTATTAATGAGTTTTCAAATGTTGATTGCTATGCATTGAATTGCAAGTATGTTATTTAACCTCGTAAATTGACGAGTACTCTTTTATACCTTTTTGAGTTTAGATTCATATTTTTATATTGATTGGAAAGATATACTTATTATATTGAAAAGTTTGAAGAGATAATTATGGGCCGTATACTAAGGCTTTCTTTTAAAAGACATGATTTTAAAACATTAGGTTGGAATATTACCAACCCTAGATGAGCGGGAACTTGTGAACCCTATGAGAGAAAAGTTATTCTAAAATTCTGAAGTTGTGTTGCTTACCCTTCCAATATTCCGTTTTTCACCTTGCACCTATGCAAACCTTGTTATCCTTTCTTGTTAATGCGATCATCTGATCCATTCCCTGATTCGAATTCATTTATGTTGTGCATGATTTAGTTTACTTCCTTCCAATACGAGGCTTATCTATCATAAGTATATGTTCGAAGGACTTGAACTATTTCTGTCAGAAGTTAATAAACCCTTGTTTTCTTCATTTATAAACTTCACCTTGAATTCTTCTTAAACTTGAACTTGACTCTCTTGTCATTTACCAGACTGGTAAACCTTTATTAATTCTTCCATAATGTGATGATTTGAACTATTGAGGCCATCTAGAGCCTGTTCTTTGAACCCTACTCTATATTGACTTGTTACTCTTTTCTGTTAATATCATATTGTCTGTTTCAGATTCAATCTTGTTAAGCATGTTATTGTTTATTCTTTGAACCCTACTCTATATTGACTTGTTACACTTTCTGTTGATATCATATTGTCTGTTTCATATCAGACCTAACCTTGTTGAGCATGTCATTGTTTATTCTTCATTATATCCCAGTTGTTACATCGAACTCGTCGATGCTTATTATATTGTTATTCCTTAATGGATTCTTCATAATTGAACTGTTTCCTGGAACGTGAGTTTTCCAGCAATTGTTGTATTAGGTTGTCGATTCTTCCGACACCTGATTGTCGAAGTAAGGTTGTCAATTGTTCTGACACCTGACGTATAAATAATATAGAATTGGAATGTTTTTAAAAATGGACCAATTATTGGTCGATGTAATTAAGGCCCAGATTGGCCTAGGATCCAGTAGAGGACTATGACATGAGCTAGTCCGGGGTTGATGCGTGGCTGGCCAGCAGCACAACCTTTGTATTTGATAAATGTTAAAAATCCAATTCTAATATTAGTTCTTATTTCTGAGATGAGTTACATCCATATGTTTTGTACTTGTGAGTTATGACCTGATATTCAGGTTTATTCGTTGCGTAAAATTGTTGGTTGTTGATTAATAAATGGTGGTTTCAATCTTGCTGAAATCACTTACTCTTAATTCATTTGGATTCCAAATAGTCGAAATCCACTTCCTTGATTCCATTGGCAGTCGTGAGATATCTATCTTGTTGAGTTTTATTCATACCGCATATCCAGTCGGTACCATGTTGAAGTCTTGAAGTGCGTTCTTTATTTCTTAACCGAGCGTGTTGGCTCATTCTTGCCCCTTGATTATTCTAACCTTCCAGAGTTGTTGATTTCGGAAAATGTCGTGAATAGACCTGTTATCTTCAAATTAGTATTTTTGTACAAACTATGGTCTTGAAGACGTACGAGTTATATTTATTTCATATTTTCTACATACTATTGTAGTTATTGTTGATTCGGTCATCGTAACGACCTATATAAATCTTTTTATGTTTTAAACTATTCAGCTGCGAGAAGCTAAATGAGATATTGTGATAAATTACTAAACTTGATTTGAGAAGTTTTAAAGATTACAAATGTTCAAAAACCAAAGTTGTTATTTGAAAAATCCAAAGATTAATTTGGAACTTTATATTTTATATTTAATAATGCGCTTGCTGAGCAATTCATTCGCTCATACTTGTTTTATTTATATATATTTTAGCCTGCCGGAAAGAAGGTGTATTGGCGAGAGTTGTCCGCGTAGCTGATCAGAGATGGGGAAAGATATTAGCGTAAAGACGTTTTGATCCAGAGCAGTGGAGCTAGTGAGAGGTTTTGTATATAGATGTTTTCTATTGCTTAATATATTGTATAAGACTAGTTGCCTGGTATACTTCTTATCGAAGTTATACTAGTGTATTAGAATTTTGTAAAGAGAATGGTTGTAAAAAGGAAAGTTGTTGTAATGAAATTTTGGATTCTTGTTTCTAGCACTATAACCTTTAAAGATTCTTGGTAGAGTTGGGGTCACAGATATTATTATTATTGTGTTGATTTTATATTGAGCAGGTTGTTTGGATTAAGAGTGCAGTGTGACGACCAAATCATTGACCCCGGATTTGGGGGCGTTACAAAAAGCATAATGCTAAGGATAAGTTTTCCCGACTAAGCAAGGACTATGATCCCCCTCCTAAGAAGAACGCCCAAGGGCAAAGGTTTATGTAGTATGCAGGGCTAAATATGCCAATGAGTCAGATCCTGATGAATATTGAGATGGATAAAGATCTTCGATGGCTGAAGCCACTAAGGACTGATCCCGAGAAGAAAAACAAGAGTCTGTGATAAGGAATGATCTTCGATGGCCGAAGCCACTAACAAATTCACGAAGGATGAAAAGAAGAACACAAAAAAATATGAAAATTGAGATAAGGGATTACAAAAACCCTCAACCCCGAGGGCTAGTTATAAATATGACGTTCGGAGGCCCAACAGTGGTCGGGACTTCAAGGAACTCTAGATAGGCTTATGCCTGATAATTTATTTAAGTTATTAGAGAAGCACCAAGCGTGAACAAACCGAAGTGACCATAGTCTTTGATTATTCATATTTGGAAGGGGTGAAGTTCCCCCATGACGACTCATTGGTCATTATACTTGTAAAAGGAAACTCTTAAGTGAAGCGAGTCCTAGTGGACAATAGAGCTTATATGGATATCTTCTATGGATACAACGACTCTCATCTAACCTCCTCAAGCATGCCTATGTACAGATTCGATAAAGATTGAGTCGAAAGTACAGGAAACAATTCAATTACCCATGATGATTGGGCAAGAGCCTAAGAAGGCCACTCAGATGTCGAAATTTTTGTGGATCAATTCAACCTCCACTTTCAACAAGATCCTTGAAAGGACAAGCTTGCATACCTTTAAGGCGGTTGCCTCAACTAATCACATAAATTTCAAATTCCCAACGAGAAATGAAGTGGGTAAAGAGAGATGAGACAAAAAAGGCAAGAAGTTGCTATGTAGCCGCGCTACGACCTGATGGAGTTGGGTGGCAGGTTCTCCTGATTAAAGTCATGCATTTTAGAGAAGATAAGGAATGACGAGGGAAACCCGTTGAGGACCTGATCCCTATTCCCTTAGTTCTTCGAGAACCCAACAAACATACATTGAGGCATCACTGAATGAATCCGTGAAGAGCGAATTGACCATGCTCCTACAAGAGAACAGTGACGTGCTTGCTTAGACAATAACTTATATTCCAGGGATTGATCCTCAAACTCATTTCACATAAGTTGAGTGTGGATTCGGAGAAAAAGAAGGTGAAACAAAAGAAATGGAATTTTGCTCTCGAAAGGCAAGAAGCCATAAATCAAGAAGTGGACAAGCTCTTAAAAGTTGGGTTTATCGAGGAAACTCAGTGGTTAGTTAACCCCTTGATGGTCTAGAAATTCAATGGCAAAAGAAGGATATGTGTAGACTTCAATGGCTTGTACGATGCATATCCTAATGAATGTTTTCCCCTATACCAAGAATTGATACATTGATCGATGTCACTGACGAACATAAGATGCACAAGGATGAAATCCCAAGGTTTAATGGATGGATACAACCAAATCAAGATGTACAAGGATGAAATCCCAAGATTTTTAAGAATCTGACTAGAAAGACCATGAAGGTTTAAGTGAATGACATTTTAGTCAAGAGTCTCGACAAGGCCGATCATATTAAGCACCTTCGAGAGGCAATTTAAGTGCCGAGACACCATAAAATGATGTTGAATCTTGCCAAGTGCGCCTTTGGCGTAGGGTCAGGCAAGTTTTTGGGTCTGATGGTCTCTAAACGAGGAATTGAAGCCAACCCCGACAAAATTAAATCAATTGTGGATATGGAACCACCGCACTCTGTTAAAGATGTTCAGAAACTCACTGGGAGAGTGGCAGCATTGGGAAGGTTCATCTCCAATTCAGGGGAAAAGTGTCTACCCTTCTTTAAAGCATTGAAAAACATGAAAAAATTTGAGTGAACAGCAGAAAGCCAAGAAGCCTTTGAGGCCTTGAAAAAATACCTGACTGAAGCACCATTGTTGGCAAAACCAAAACCTGGAGAAACGCTCTATCTATACTTGGAAGTTTCAAACACCGCCTTGGGAGCTGTTTTGGTGAAGGAAAAATCAAAGGTTCAGAAACCCATCTACTATGTGAGCAAAATTCTGCACAGAGCAGAAATAAACTACTCTCTGATAGAAAAGTTTGCTTTAGCCTTGATCATGGCCTTAAGAAAATTATGCCCGTACTTTCAGGCGCATAAGATAGAAGTCTTGACTGACCAACCATTAAGAAACATCCTGCATAGTCCTAAGGTCAGCGGAAGACTGATCAAATAGGCAATTGAGTTGGGAGAGTTCGACATCAAGTATAAGCCTCGAAGTATAAACACTTGCTGACTTCATGGTTGAATGTACCATCGACAACCAAGAAGTTGGGGGGTAGGAAGTAGTACCCTTGGAGGGCAAAGAAGTTGAAAAACAAGATAAAGAGATGATACTCAAGGAGTACTGGATACTCAAGATGTATTATACCTCTTGCATGGAGTATCAAAAACAAAGAGCATAAAAAAAAGATCGAGAGGAGCAAGTTTAGTCTTGCAAAGTCCTCTTTGATTTAGGATAGAATATGTGTTGAGGTTAAATATAAAGCCTTGATAGCTGAATTTGGCTTGGCCGGAACCCTGAGGGTGAAACTATGGAAAAATAGTTAAAGATTGTGAAGGCTACAATGACTCAATTTAATGAGTGCTATGAAGAGCACATTCCTCAAGAGGAAAATGCAAAGGTTGATGCCTTATCTAAGTTTACCTCTCCTAAGATAGTGAACTATGCGAGAAGTGTTTACTTCTTAGTTTTGAAGACCCCAAGAATTAATTCAAAGTTGGTTTCACCAATTAACATGAAGAGCTTTTGGATAGATCCAATCAAAGCCATCTTAAAACTGGATGGGTTCCTAATAATTCCTTGGAGGCATGAAATTTATCTTTAAAAGCATAGGTACGCTCTGATTCTATGCAAAAAGTATTTTGTTATCCCTTATTTGAAATGCCTAAGGCCCCTAAGAGGCCGAGTTAGCCCAAAATGAAGTTCATGAGAAAATATGTGGGCCCTTGGGGGGCAAGACCATTCAAGATGACCCGCTTAAGATTCTATTGGCCTGATCTGCTAGCTAATACGCTGGCTGATGCCAAGAATCTATGTCAAGAAGTGTGACAAATGCCAAAGGCATGCATCCGTTGTGAGACAACCACTAGAGATGTTTACATCCATAAACTCCCCCATCCCTTTTGCTCTATGGGGAATGGGTATACTTGGTCCACTCCCGGTGACAAGTGGCCAAAGGAAGTTCTTGATAGTAGCAATTGACTACTTCACTAGGCGGAACCTTCGACCAAGATAACCACAAAGCAAGTAAAATGATTTTTATGAAAAAGTGTAATATGCGTATATGGACTTCCACGAATCCTTGTGATTGATAATAGACGACAAATCAGTAATGATGAGTTGAAGATAGTAAATGATATTGAGCTACGTTTTACTTCTGTGGACACCCTTAAGGAAATGGACAAGCCAAAGTGGCTAACTGAGACATCCTTGTTAGGCTCAAGACATGTCTGAATACCACCATTAACAAGCCTACACTATGTGACTATGTCACACTACATGACCTAGTGAATTCTATCACTGGGATATAGTATAGGTCTCCTTGTACTTGTTATTGTTCTCATGAACATTAGCTTGATCATGTATGCTCAGAATTATAATGAGCTTAGTAAGTTTCTTGCATCTAGAATGTACATAGGCCATTGAATAATTGTCCTGGTAGAAGTTCAGAATTGTTCATGCAGCAGGATGGAGATTAATAAGGCCCTGAAGAAATAAGTTGCAGAAATTTGTCTAAGGCATTATATAGCAAAGTCAGAATAAAGCTATGTCGTGAAGTCACCAATATCTATGTCGTGAAGTACTAAGATCGTATAGTCTTAATTGAACTATGTCGTGAAGTCTTCATTACTCATATCGTGAAGTGTTGATACCGCAAAGTCAAGATGTATTGGATCGTGAAGTCCCCAAAAGGTCTGGATCGCAAAGTCCCAAAATGGTCTAGATCGCGAAGTCCTCAAAAGGCCTAGATCGCGAAGTCCTCAAAAGGCTTAGATCGCGAAGTCCTCAAAAGGCTTAGTTCGCGAAGTCCTCAACAAGGCTATGTCGCGAAGTCTCCAAAGGCTAGATCGCGAAGTCTACAAAGGATACATCGTGAAGTCAGGAAAATGCCGGAGTTCACGATATCAACACTTAGCCGTTTATAACAAGACAAATCAAGGTACAAAACCAAAAATCAAAGGAGACAAATACTAAAGCATTAGTTCTGGCAAGGTGGTCCAAAGAACAGATGGCAAATCTACAGCTAAACTTGGAGAGAAAGATAAGAGACAAGCAGCTACAGAAACGGGAAAGACTCCGAAAAGCAGGTGGTCCTTCCTGACACAGTTAACCTCTTATGGCAGGACAACTTGGACTAGCAGTGAGGGTAACAGTGTAAATAGGTGTGTGCACTAGTTTGTATAGGACATATATATATCATGCACACCCTATTGTTAGTTGCAAGAGAGATACACATAGTTTTATCAAAGGCACTCTTTTCTCTGTAAGCAAACAAGATACAAACTGTTCTTGTTTAGAAGCCAGAAATTCAGTTGTGAAATTCTGGAAAGCTGTAGTATTTAATTTGCTTAATTCAAAGTAGATTAAAGTGATTGTGTGTGTTGTTTATTTTAATTTCGCATTTCCTTACTACACAATCTGCTACAGCAATTTAGTTTCAAGAAAGCGAAAATCTATCAAACTATCCATTCACCCCCCCCCTCTGTCTAGTTTCTAAGTGATATTCATTACTAACAAGTGGTATCAGAGCAGGCTGTTAACATACAAACAGGAAAAGATCAAGAATGAGTTCACAGAAACTAAGTGTTGGGATTTATGGGTGATAGCATAGGAACAACTTAACTTTGTATATACTTAATTTTTAATTAAGTAGAACATACTGTCACAGCCAAAGTATGTTCTTGTAATCAGTATGCAATGTTAGTTTAATTGTGTAATTTGGAAGAAGTTCACTTTCTGTGTTCAAGCCTCAAAGAACGCATATTGGACGACAGCATGAATAAAGGTTACTGTGATAAGAATTGACAGTAAGATTACAAGAAGACAGAATGTTGCAAGTCAAGACAACATATTCACTCTGACAGCAACATTGGCGGAAGACTACGCGACATCAACTTTAGCCCTCGACAGCAAGTTTGGAAACCTCGACAGCACACTATGCGGGGAACTCCTACTGTCACCAAAAGCACATTCCTGTGACAGCAAGCTTTGTGGCAAAAGTAACTGTCTCGAGAAAGACCCTTGTTCTAAGTATCTTTCTCAGTCAAATCCCGTGACAGTTTCAATGTTCAAGAAACAGGCGTGATGCAGTATCCCTAAGCTGCACCAAGTCTGCAAGACTACGACAGAAGCTTCAAGCACTGCAAACAAAAGCGAATCAATTCAAGAGCAAGGTCAAGTCTCTATTTGCTGAATTGTTTTAGCTAGAAATAGAATGAATGTAGGTTGCTTTTTTTGTAATGTATATCTGACATTGTTAGCAATTTAGGAAAGTCACATGGGTAGACAATCTGTAAGAAGCTACCACTTGACAATGACAGCAGCTTCACAAACCCGTGACTGATAGTGATAGGATTAGTCTTATACCTACTATCAATTCATTCTAGAAAGTAGACGAAGACAAGCAAGTGCCTTGAAGAAAATCGAAGCTCAAGAATTCTCTCTTGAGGTTGTAGCAACACTTTGCAAAATAAATAAAACATTTATTTTGTGAATCCTATCTTCTCTATTTTACTGTTTGTGAATGCATACATATTATTGGTAACATTAAATCTTAGTTTTAGTTGTTGAAACTGAGATTGAATTTTATCTGTATTGCATTCATCCCCCCTCCTTCTGCAATACACAAGGACCAACAACTGGTATCAGAGCATTCAGATTAACATACATATTTGAGATCCCATCGACAATGCAGAAATCAAACAGTATCAAGATCCCAGCTTTTGATAAAGAGAACTACAGCATTTGGAAAAGAAAAATCTTGTTGTTTATCAAAGCTGCGAATCCACTATACCCAGGTATACTCGAGAATGGTCCTTTCATACCAAGAAAGGAAATTGAAGCCACACCAGTAAATGGTGAGATCATTCCTGCACATTGGGTTCCCAAAGATCCCTCGGAATTTTTGGAAACTGAGAAGGAGAAAATGGTGCTAGATGATCACTTGCAACTCATCTTGCTCGATTCTCTCACGTTGGATAAAGCCATGTGTGGAAGTGTGATAAGCTGCACATCAGCCAAGGAGATGTGGATCAGGTTAGCCTTACTCTGTGAAGGAAGTGAAGAAGTTAAGGGCAACCAAAGGCAAATACTTATATCTCAATATGAGGCATTTATGGCCAAGCCTGGTGAAGACTTAACCTCCATGTTTGAAAGGTTCAGTAAGCTCTTAACTGAACTGCAGATACATGGCAAGTACTATGACAGAAAAGAATTGAATGTCAAGTTCTTGCTTACACTGCCTGATCATCTTGAACACAAGACAACAGCCATACGAGAAGGAAGAAATCTCAACAATATAACCTTTGAGACACTTTATGGCATTCTAAAATCGTATGAACTTGAACTCTTTCAAAAGAGAGCCATACAAAGTGGAACAAGGAACAAGATGGCTAATATGTCAAGTGCCCTAGTAGCACAAGTGCCAAGGATCACACAACCTAGTGAAGCACTACAAATCACTCAACCAACCCCTGTACAATCCTTGAAGATAGAAGAGGTTGTTGAAGATGATGAGAAAGTAGTACTACAGCTCAAGGATGTGGAAGATGAAGACTTCTACACTATGGAGGAACTGGAAAGCATGGACAATCCTACTATGGCCTACATGGCCAAAAAGTTCAAGAACTTTAGGTTCAAGAAGGATAGGTCATTCAGGCCCCAAGGCCAAGCATCCAAGTTCACCAAGGGAAGCTCATCAAAGGCTGCTGTGGGAAGCTCATTCAAAGAAGGATACAAGACTGGATTTGTGGATAGATCTAAATTCAAGTGTTACAACTGTGGTGAACCTGGTCATTTTTCCACTGAGTGCAAAAGACCCAAACAGGTTCAGAGATTTGAGAAAGGAACTGGTGGATACTCCAAGAAGAATCAAGGTAGAGCCTATGTGGCTGAAGGAAAGTGTTGGGATGAGTCTGATGATGAAGATGAAGAAGAATATGTCAACCTAGCTCTCATGGCTAGCACTGATGAAGTAACATCAACATCCTCAAGTCAGGTACTTTCACTTGTCTTACTTGATATGTCCATTGATGAGTATAAGAAAACCATTAAAGACTTAAGTGCTGAAATGTTCAATGTCTATACTAGCTTATCTGCTGCCAATGAGGAAATCACTAGGCTGAATAAGCTAAATGAAACACTAAAGTCTGAAAATGAATCTCTTGTTCTCAAAACTAGTTCACTAGACTCTTTAGCTCAGGAGAATGCTAAACTTAAAAATGAATTGAAATGTGCTAAAGAGGTTGAGGAATTCCTGAGAAATGAGATTGCTGAAAATGAATTTAAAATCAAGACTTATAAAAACTCATCAAAGATAGTTCAGGATTACAATGATAAGCATACAGAAAATCAGTCAGTTGGTATAGGTTTTTCATATGGTAGAAGACCTGGAAAGGAAACTGTGATTCAAAATTGTTCTAGAAATGCTGCTGTCAAACCCACCATTCTCAAGAAAGTTAAAACTCCCATTTTCAAAGCTGCAGAAATTGAGTTTGATGAAGAAGCCATGCTCATCAAACAAGAAATTCTTGATGAGGATGAAGGTGTTGACAACACATTCAAGGATGGAAAGGATACTGTCACAGTCCCCAAGACAGTAAACTTACCAAGCAATCAGACAGTAAGTTCAAAAGATGCTGTCACAGTTGGCAAGACAGAATCTTCCAAAGATACTGTCAAGAATGGTTCCAAGACAGTAACTTTAAAACCTTCTGTCAAGACAGTAGGAATAAAAGATACTATCAAGGAAAGTTCGACAACAACTTCTGAATATACTGTCAATCCAGTAATTCCCAAGTCTAAGAATAGGAATGGAAAGGTAGGAGTCAACAAAGTAAATGGATACACTAATGTTGGAGGTGCTTCTAGGAAACTATGCAATAACTGTGGTTCTACTCATCACTTAACACATGTTTGTAAGAAACCAATTGAGGAAAAGGTCAATGCAACTGAACTCAATGGTAACTTACACAGAACCCCCATCATGCATAGAACTATGAGTGTCTGTAATAACATTGAATGTATGCCATGCAAAATTATTGCTATGAGTACATGCTTTAACTTACCTATTCTCACTACTGAAAAATGTTCATACTCAAACACTGTTGAGACTTCTGAGCCTGCTGGCAACAGCAAGAAGGCTCCATCCACCAAGAAAAGGACCAAGTCCAATTCTAAACCTAAGTGGGTGAAAAGAGAAGTCAAACATGAGATTACTGATAATGCTTGTGACTTTATGACTGAAAGAAACTCAGGAGACACTGAAACTGCAGGACCCAACAAGGATTGGGTACCATATGCATCTTAGACACATTCTGTTTTGCAGGGCAAGAGGAAAGATCAAGTCATGTGGATCATTGACAGTGGCTGCTCAAGACACATGACAGGTGATAAAGCCCTGCTATCACATTATGTTGAGAAAGCTGGCCCAATCATAACCTTTGGAGACAACAGCAAGGGTTACACAGTGGGATATGGCTGTCTAGAAATTGGAAATGTTGTCATTGAAGATATTGCTCTTGTGGATGGATTGAAGCACAATCTACTCAGTGTCAGCCAATTCAGTGACAGGGGATTCAAGGTTGATTTTGATATGATGATGTGCAACATCTATCACAAGAAGGAAAGTAGCCTCTCTCTAAAAGGGGTTAGAAAAGGAAGCTTGTTTGTTGCTGACTTAAATTCAACAAAGAAGGATAAGGTTTACTGTTTCTACAGTAAAGCTACTGTTGGTGACAGTATGCTTTGGCACAGGAAGCTCTCACATCTCAACTTCAAGACAATGAACATTCTGATGAAGAAGGAGTTAGTGAGAGGTTTGCCCCAACAGGAATTCTGTCAAGAAGGACTGTGTGAAGATTGTCAAGTGGGCAAACTGAGAAGAGCTGTGCACAAGTCCAAGCAATTGAACACCAACATTGAAGCACTCAAGTTGATTCACATGGATCTCTTTGGACCAGTCAATGTACCATCAATGGCCAAGAAGAGATATGCCTTAGTGATGGTGGATGATTACTCAAGGTACACTTGGGTGAAGTTTCTAGAATCCAAAGATGAAGCTGCTCAAGTGATTATTGATCAAGTCAGAGTTCTTAATAGAACTCCAAACTCAAAAGTTCAAATCTTGAGGAGTGACAATGGTACAGAATTCATAAATGCCACACTTGGAAATTTCTGTAAAGATGAAGGAATTGTACAACAATTCTCTGCTGCAAGAACTCCACAGCAGAATGGAGTTGTAGAAAGAAAGAACATGACTCTCATTGAAGCAGCTAGAACTATGTTGTATGATGCCAAACTGCCAACATATTTCTGGGCTGAAGCTATCAACACAGCCTGTTATACTCATAACAGAACCATGATCAACAAAACTCATGCAAGTACACCTTATTTTCTGTTAACTGGAAAGAAACCTACTGTCAAATATTTTCATGTGTTTGGGAGCAAATGCTTTATGATGAAGGATAACCATGAGAAGAAAGGAAAATTTGACACCAAGGCTTTTGAAGGACTATTCATGGGTTACAGTACTGAAAGGACTGCCTACAGAGTTTATGTTATGGAACACAGGATTATTGAACAAAGTGTTAATGTCACATTTGATGAAACCAAGTTTCCAGGACTACATGAAGAAGGAAAGATGCAGACATTCAGATTTGAGAATCAAGGATACTTGGAAGCTGAGGAAATTGTGAATGAAGAACCTAGCTTCACTCAAATTGTTGAAGTTGATAAAGATACGGTCAATGCCACTACTGTCAACCAAACTCCAGCTCAGTCACAGACCATAATCTCTAACATTCATGACAATGGTGACTCTGGAGACAATGAAGAACATGGTGAAGACAATGGGATTGGTGATCATTCAACTCAACAAGCTGAAGAAAATGTTCCGGTACAGTCAAGTAGCTTGCCCAGAATCACCAAGTGGAACAAAGATCACTCAAGTGACCTCATCATTGGTGACCCTAATTCTGGAGTGAGGACCAGGAACAAAGTCTCTGCTGACAGAATGTTTTCATGCTTCCTGTCTCAAATGGAACCTAAGACAACTGATGAAGCATTGTTGGATTCTGACTGGTGATAGCCATGCAAGAAGAGCTAAATCAGTTTGAAAGGAACAATGTATGGAAGCTAGTTCCAAGACCTAAGGGAAAGTCAGTCATTGAGACCAAATGGGTTTTCAGAAACAAGCTTGATGAAAATGGATCAGTGACAAGAAACAAAGCAAGGCTAGTAGCTAAGGGTTACTGTCAACAAGAGGGAATAGATTATGATGAGACATTTGCACCTGTTGCAAGACTTGAAGCTATAAGAATCTTTCTAGCCTATGTTGCACACTGCAACTTCAAAGTATTTCAGATGGATGTCAAAAGTGCCTTCCTAAATGGAGAATTGGAAGAAGAAGTGTATGTTGAACAGCCTCCAGGGTTTGAGGATGCTGAAGTGTATGATTTTGTATACAAACTCTTCAAAGCTTTGTATGGACTAAAGCAAGCACCCAGGGCTTGGTATGACACACTCTCCACTTTTCTCTTGGACAATCAGTTTACTAGAGGAGTTGTGGACAAGACACTTTTCTACAAACACCATGGCAAGGACATCATTCTTGTACAAATCTATGTGGATGATATCATATTTGGTTCAACAAATGAGAGACTGTGTGAGAAGTTTTCCTCTCTCATGAGTAACAAATATGAGATGAGTATGATGGGAGAATTGTCATTCTTTCTGGGATTACAAATTCTTCAACAATCTGATGGAATCTTCATTTGTCAAGCTAAATACATCAAGGAACTTCTCAGAAAGTTCAACTTGGAAGATTCATCACCTGCAAAAACACCAATGTCCACCTCAACCAGTCTGGATCTTGAACCTAAAGGGAAGAAAGTTGACTCAAGCACCTATAGAGGCATGGTAGGATCTCTCTATACCTAACTGCTAGCAGACCTGACATCATGTTTGCTACATGTCTCTGTGCAAGGTTTCAGAGTGATCCAAACGAGTCTCACTTAGTAGCCATCAAGAGAATCTTTAGATACCTAAAAGGCACTCCTAACCTAGGTCTTTGGTATCCCAAGAACATTGGATTTGATCTCATTGGCTACTCAGACTCAGACTATGCTGGATGCAAGATTGACAAAAAAAGTACTACTGGTAGCTGTCAATTTCTTGGTGGAATATTGGTCTCATGGTTTAGCAAGAAGCAACATTCAGTTTCTACCTCAACTGCAGAAGCTGAGTATATTGCTGCAGGCAGTTGCTGTGCACAAATTCTATGGATGAAGAATCAACTTCTGGATTATGGTCTAGTGTTAAGTGAAATTCCTATCTACTGTGACAACACTAGTGCCATAGCCATTTCAGACAATCCAGTTCAACACTCTAGGACAAAGCACATTGATATAAGACATCACTTTATCAGAGAGCATGTTGAACAAGGAACTGTGAAGCTGATCTATGTCCCAACTGACAAGCAACTTGCTGACATCCTCACTAAGCCATTGGATGAAGCAACCTTCAACAGGTTGGTAAGTGAATTGGGAATGCTGAACCTGGTATGTTGATTTACTCAGTTTTCTATAAATCCAAATTCTCTAATGAAGCTCATGACAGCAACTTCAAACCTGCTGTCAAGAGAAGTTACTGTCTACTTGGTCTATGTCTGTTATGTGACAACATGTGTTGATTTGACTTTTCATGTCAGTATTTTGTGCCAGTCTCATACTTTTAAACCGTGTATGGCATTAATGTGGTTACTTGTTAAGTTTGAGAGATAAAAATCTGTTCCATTGGACTTTCACACTTTTTTTTGCATTAATCTGTAGGATTAAAGGAGGACACGACCATTAATTACTTTTGTGGTAGTTGTATGGGTACTCTAACTATTGACCATTAGACTTTAATCCTTAGACGGTTTTGCCTATAAATTAACCTTAGGTTTCACCAGTCTGCTCTCAGTTTTAAAGTAAATAATGGAAAACAAAGTAGGGATTGAAGTTGGGCTAAAGAAGTGTGATAGTGAACCATACAATGAAGAGATTGAGGAGCTCTTCGAGGTGCTGTTGGATGCCCTCGATGAGATAGACGAGGAAAAGAAACAGGACGAGGAGGCCAAGGCTCAGGAAGAAGAGAAAGAGCTTCAGGCACTTCTCAAAGAAGAAGGTCGCTCTGAAGAAGAAATTAAGGCAGAGACGTTAGAACTAGTTGATAAAATCATAGAATAATGTACTCAATGTTCTATTTTAATGATTTTATTAATAATAAAAGTTCTTGTTTTTGTGATTATTGAGTTTATGAAGTGTCTGTGTACTTTGCTTAATATCTGTGTTGAAACGATTACATTGCAAAATCCATAATGTGTCAATATTAAGTTAAGTATATGAATAAAGCATTCTAATAAGTTTATGACAGAACCTATTCCCAATCGAAGTTACTGTCGTTAAGAAGGATACTGTCGTGTGTTTCTTGACAACAACCTTCTTGACAGCAGGAAAAGACTTTCTGTTAATACTTGTAAAGGATACTGTCATTCATATGCTTAACGGTGACAGCAAGTTTTTGCGCAATAGTTGCTGTCGCGCAAAACCTACTGTCACCACCTCTTATTACTGACAGATTGTTTCTAGCGCACAGGTTACTGTCAACAATAGTGGACCGTTGAAATTGGATATTTATTCCACGTTGGTCAGTGAATAACGGGCAGTAACTCACGTGTTTAAGAGTGGGTTAAGACACGTTCTTGAAATCCACTTTTTATGCACAAAACGTTTGAGATACCCCTATTTATTCCCCAGTTACTCAGACATATCTTTCTCTTTCTCATCAAACTCAAGTCAAAATACCTTTCTTCCAGCAAAAAGCAACTTTCTTACTTTCTTCTTTTCTTGCAATCTCCATGGCCCCCAAACAGACTCTCTCTCAAACAAACTTTGCTGGCATCTTTTCCCTAAATGATGCTGGTGAAGGCTTCAAAGGACTAGTGTTTTTCTTGAACAAGTCCTATCTCGGTTATGCCATCACCTCAACCCCCATTCTCGACTTAGACAGACTTGAGGCGTTTTGGCAAACTGCTGTTGCTCAAACTGAGGGTGAGAACCCGGGTATTCAATTCACAATCTCTGGGCAACAATACACTCTTACAGCTGAGGTCATCAACAATGCTCTTGGTATTACACTTGAAGCAAGACAACAATTTACTGAACTTGCAAATGATGACGCTCTCAAGAAGCTCTTCTTGAAGATTGGGTATGCATGCCCTATTCTCGAAGAGGGAACTACCAAATGGTATCCAACTGGTGAAATGGATAGGAAGCATCTGAGAAAGGAGTGGAGCATGATACTTGATGTGATGGTCAAGGTGTTCTCTACCAAGTCCACCGGATGGAATGGGATACCCTCCTACATCAAGAAACTGACACATTCTCTTGTCCATGGATACAAGGTGAATGTTGGAGCTCTCCTCATGGCACACCTCAAAGCTGCCATAGGTAAGAAGGTATCAATCTACCCTCGCTTTCTTATGATGTGCATTAATTCATTCTGTGATTTTAATGATGCTGCCCCTCGTTTAGAGGCTTGCTCAGTTTTGAAAAAGAACACACACACACACACTGTTATCTTCACAGAATCTCAATGCACATATTCCACTTTGTTTCACTAAGCACATGGTTGATCAAGTGTCCAACCTTGATTTTCCATTACCCTCTGGTTATGACTCTTTCACTCTTGAGAATGAAACTGAATTAGACCCAAATTCAGTTAACCCACATTCAACACCATACATTCAGCCTAGGCCCTCTAGACTTCTCAAAGCCCAAAGAGAGGCTTTACAAGATTCCAGGAAAAGACCCTTATAAGCTGATGTTGGTGGTAGCTCTGTTAGTCAAGAGGGAGACACTGCACCTAGTGCAGCAAATAAGGAAGGTAGTCAAACAGAACCCACGGTGGTTCCCCCTGAGCCTAAGAAGAAGAGAGCTAGGAGGACCAAAACCATTGTCAGCCACCCTGCAGTCTCCCAAAAGACTGTAGAGGAAACCAGGGAAATAAACTCCTCCCTAGATGTGCCTTCTCAACAAGGGACATCTATTGAAATTGGCCCGTCTCCCAAGGCACCCTGTACAGAGTCTACACAAACTCATGGTTCACAACCTGAGATACCCCCACTTGAAGAAACACACAGTGAGTATTTCTCTACTACAATTGATGGTTCACATATTTCATCTGTGAATCAGCCCCCACTCTCTGCTATACTTTCACCTTCTTCCTTCCCTACACATTCTTTTGTTTCTTCTCAACAACCTAGAGAAGGGGACAGTCCCAACCCTTCAGGTTTTGATCATCCATCTCCAATCATGGATGAGCCCCCATCTAGTGGTCCACAAGCACCCATTTCTCAAAGTGAGATGGACACCACTCCTCCAAACACCGAGCTAGGGCAAAGTGGTATTTTGTCAGAAAATGAAACAACCAACACTTTGTCTGAACTCCAAGGAGCATCTTACCTTCAGGAAGATGCTGTCACAGCCTCTGTTGCTGTCAAAGACACTGGCAATGTTGCTGTCCTGGACACAGCTGCTGTCATGGATGGAGAGAAAGATACTGTCCCTACAGAAACTATTGTCACTCCACCTCCCAAAGTTGTTGTCATGCCAGAACCTGCTGTCCAGACTCCAACTGACAGTAACATTCCTGCCAAAGATGATGTCCAGTCCTCTCAGCCTGATTTTGATGCTGTGATCATTGAGGATGCTTCTGATGATGATCTACCTCTTACCAAACTCTTAAAGGTACATTCTAAATCTACTCCTTCCATGCATGTTAGTACTGCTCATACCCATGCATCTAGGTTGAGTGAGGGTGTGCAAAAGAAAAAAGAGATAAAAGAAAAGAGAGGTGAGCATAAAAATGAGAGGCAGCCAAATGAGCTGGAAAAAAGAGAGGGACTTGAGCATGTCCAGAGAGCTATTGAGGGAGCCCACACTATTCAGGCATTAGGCCTTGAGAGTCAATCTGTGAGGGGTGATGAGATCACTCAAAAACACCCTGAGAGTGTGAGAACCCCCATAGCCTCCCAGCCCCTTTCCTTTCCTTCCCCTCCAAGAAGGTTAAGGTCTGGTGGCCCCTCTGCTACTTTTGGTAACAGGATTGCAGCTCTGGAAGGACAGTGTGCTACTTTGAACTCCAAGATGGACTCTCTCTCTCAACTGATGGTTGATGGTTTTGCTGCTACTCAGCTCTCTATCCAGTTCCTCACTGACCTAGTAGCTGCCAACTCAACTAAGGGGGAGAAGGTAGCAAGATCAGAATCAATATCTATTCAGGTATCAGGTGGAACTCAGGGGGAGCCAGTAGCCGTGAAGAAAAAAGGGGGAGCTAAGGGGAAAGCAATATCTAAGGGGGAGCAGGTCAAACCAAGCAGTGGACAACCAAAGGATAAAGCTGAAGAGCTTGTTGAAGTTGACTTGGATAGAGAAAGAGTACTGATGTCTAAAGCAACTCAAGATGCAATGCAAAGAAGACCTGCATCTAGACATCCAATTCTACCTCCTGTGATAATCAGAGAGCCAACTCCAGCATCTCAAGAATCTGCTCTACAAAGAAGATGGAGAGAAATGGAGGAACAGAATAAGTCTGGGAAAGGTAAAGGGAAACTGCCTGAATCCATCCATAAAGGAAATACTTGGTCCAATGGTACTGAGTATGATCAAGAAGAAGTCAATACTCAAATGGTGGATTACAGGGAGAGCACATTACACAATCATGACAGTGACTTTAGCAGTTTGGTGGAAGAAGCAATGAATGCTCCAAGCAACCATCCAACCAACACCACAAAACTGTTAAAGGATCAAATCACCAGTGTCAGTGTAATGGTTAATGATGAGAAAAGATGGGCTGTAAGTATCTATTTCACTTCTGGCATATCTTATTTCATCACAATGCAGTTATTGCAGAGTCTGCCAGCAAAGGTGTTGTGTGCTTTGAAGGGAAAGATCAGGGCAACTCAAACACCATTCAATGAAATATTAGATATGCAAATCCAGAACCTGCTCACACAAAAGCTACCTGAAGTCTACACAAATCCACCAAGTGTTTTCTACAGATCTGTGACTAAGGATGGCACAAGAAGGAACAGCTTCATGAATTTGGTTGGCACATCTAGAATGGAAACCAAGTCAATTCTGAAAGTGTTAGATGGAATACTCAGTTCAAATGCCAATCCAGGAAGAGTTTATGCTATTCAAGAGATCTACAAAATGCTGGTGTTGAGAGACAAGGCACTGGGAGCTAGAGTGAAGGAACTAATCTCTAGAGCCAATGCTAAAAGAAATGATCAAGGTGGAAGCTGTCTCTATGACATTCCTCCTCAGGATGATGATGATGATGATGATGATGATGAGGTTGGAGGAGGTGAAGCTTCTGGAAATGCTGGAAATGCTGGTGGAAGTAATTCTGGGAATACTGGTATTCAATCCCAGAATGAAGGCAATGAAGAAACTCCTAGTCAAGAAAAGAAAGATGCTGGTGCAACAGATGAAGAGGAGCCAAGAATACTGGAAACTTTGGAGGCAAGCATTCTTAGATGTGCTATTGACTGCATAAATGCAGAAAAAGATGCTGTCACCAAAGGTACTGTCGACAAGGAAACTGTCAAAGAAGATGCTGTCATGGAAGATACTGTCGACAAAGGTACTGTCAAGAAAGGTTCTGTCAAGGATGAAGCCCATAAGACTGAAAGCCAAAGCAAGAGCATGGTTTTCTAGACAGAAACCTGAAGGAAAGCACAAGTACTCAGGAAAGGAAAAGACCACTGGATTTGGCAGGAATCTTAAGAAGCCAATTCAATCAATTCCTCCCAACAGTCTTAAGATACAACAGATGCAATCTAGAGAAATCAAGAGTGTTGAGGTAAAGATGGATGCAAATCAAGAGGTCACTGAGTACATTCTGTGGTGGGAAGAATCAAGATCTAACAAGGTTGATAAGGATTTCAATCTGGTCTCCATATCAACCAGTGGTAGGACATCAACCTTAGATAAAAGAAGAATTGACTTCTTCTACCTGGAAAGAATGGTAGAGTTGCTGGAGAGCTATGAAAATGTTCCAGAATCTGTTATGGAACATATTCTGAAATATCAAGCTGATAGGGATGCTGAATTCTATCAGAAATTTGGCTACAACTTTGCAGATTTTGATGATGCTGATATTTCAACTGATTTACCAGCTTCTCCTATACCATATCACTGGTACTATGAGTTTGATGACTCACCCACGGAAGAAAGGAAAACCCAACCCATAGAGGAAGGGCAACCCAAGCCAAGCAAAAGACCTGACTCTTCTCAATACGCTAAATATCAGTCAGAACTTGATAAGAAGGAAGTTGAACTCCTAGAAAGATGCAAGACTGCCAACAAGGCAGAAAGTGAAGCTCCAAATTATCAAACATGTATGCTGGAAAATCCCTTAAGAATCAAGCATCTAAAAGAAGAAATCTATGTTTGCAGCTTGCACAAGCTAAAAACAACTATTCTGAAGGATTAACAGTATATGGTTGCTGGATCAATTCATCCCCTGGAGCAGATATGTTCTGACAAGATAGAGGAATTATTGGAAAGGAGAAAAAGGAGAAGATTCGAAGCTGGACAAGCAAAGGAGGATGTCTCTCAATGCTTATCGAGGAAGTAGATTCAAGCTCATTCATGAAGAACTCCACTTCAGAAGCTATCCATTTGATCAAGAGCAATGGTTGAATCTCAGGGATGCCAGTTCTCTTATTTCTCCTACTATCAAGAAGATCATTGAAGAAATAGAAGATGCTGCAGTTTCTGCTGCTGAAATTTCTCTTATAGAAGGTCTAAGAGGCTGCTTGGTAGAAGCTCTCAGAAGAGAGGAAGTAACAAGACAGAAGAGGAAATCTCAAGCTAAGTAAACATTCTAAATCCATTCTGATCTTGTTAGTTAAGTTGTCAGCATATATTGTAAATTTGTTGTTATTGTCCATAAAAACAAATTGTGGGAGATTGTTGGGATTTATGGGTGATAGCATAGGAACAACTTAACTTTGTATATACTTAATTTTTAATTAAGTAGAACATACTGTCACAGCCAAAGTATGTTCTTGTAATCAGTATGCAATGTTAGTTTAATTGTGTAATTTGGAAGAAGTTCACTTTCTGTGTTCAAGCCTCAAAGAACGCATATTGGACGACAACATGAATAAAGGTTACTGTCATAAGAATTGACAGTAAGATTACAAGAAGACAGAATGTTGCAAGTCAAGACAGCATATTCACTCTGACAGCAACATTGGCGGAAGACTACGCGACAGCAACTTTAGCCCTCGACAGCAAGTTTGGAAACCTCGACAGCACACTATGCGGGGAACTCCTACTGTCACCAAAAGCACATTCCTGTGACAGCAAGCTTTGTGGCAAAAGTAACTATCTCGAGAAAGACCCTTGTTCTAAGTATCTTTCTCAGTCAAATCCCGTGACAGTTTCAATGTTCAAGAAACAGGCGTGATGCAGTATCCCTAAGCTGCACCAAGTCTGCAAGACTACGACAGAAGCTTCAAGCACTGCAAACAAAAGCGAATCAATTCAAGAGCAAGGTCAAGTCTCTATTTGCTGAATTGTTTTAGCTAGAAATAGAATGAATCTAGGTTGCTTTCTTTGTAATGTATATCTGACATTGTTAGCAATTTAGGAAAGTCACATGGGTAGACAATCTGTAAGAAGCTGCCACTTGACAATGACAGCAGCTTCACAAACCCGTGACTGATAGTGATAGGATTAGTCTTATACCTACTATCAATTCATTCTAGAAAGTAGACGAAGACAAGCAAGTGCCTTGAAGAAAATCGAAGCTCAAGAATTCTCTCTTGAGGTTGTAGCAACACTTTGCAAAATAAATAAAACATTTATTTTGTGAATCCTGTCTTCTCTATTTTACTGTTTGTGAATGCATACATATTATTGGTAACATTAAATCTTAGTTTTAGTTATTGAAACTGAGATTGAATTTTATCAGTATTGCATTCATCCCCCCCCCCCTTTTGCAATACACAAGGACCAACACTAAGCAGTATCAAGATTCCTCCCTTTAACAAGGAGCACTACAGTCTTTGGAAGAAGAAGATGTTGCTTTTCATCAAAGCTTCAAATCCCATGTACTTAGATATTCTAAAGCATGGTCCCTTTATTCCAATGATTGAGATTTCTGAAACAACAGTTGGCACTGAGATAATACCAGCAAAACATGTTCCTAAAGACCCCTCCAAACACACTGAAATGTTTAATATTCATACTAGCATGTTAGTTGCAAATGAAGAAATTGATAGGCTAACTGCTAAAAATCTTGAGCTTACAGAAAAGAATGAAAAACTTGAATTAATGGTTGTGAGCCTTGATGGTTTGAAGAAAGAGATTGAGTATCTTAAAAACAAAGTGGTTTGTGCTGAACAAATAGAAACAGCTCTTAGAGAACAAATTACTGAAAATGAATTAAGGATAAGAAGTTTTAAGAACTCCTCCGAGCTTGTTCAAACCTATCATAAGGAGCACACTGAAGACTGCAAGGTTGGAGTTGTTTTTGACTATGCGAATAATAAAGGAAGGAAGACGGTAAAGGGCAAAGGAAAAGAATCTTTTACAAACAAAAATGCTCCAACCATTTTGTCTAGTGTTGAAAAGCCCATCTTCAAGAAGAGTGTTGTTGAGTTTGATGAAGAATTAATGATCATCAAACAACAACTTCTTGAAGAAGATGAGGCTGCTAAAGACACTTTTTCCTCTCCCAAATCTGTTAATCAGAAAGAAACCAAAGACAACCTTGTCAAAAGTCCTAAAATTAAGAAAGAAGTTGTTAAGAAAAAGAAACAAAACAGAAATGGTAAGGTAGGTGTCAAAGAGGGTAATAATTATGCTTATGTGCCAAATGCTCCAAGGAAACAATGTCAGAAATGCCTATCTGTGAATCATTTGACTCATAAGTGTAGTAAACCTGAAATTGCTGAAGTTGATAACCTGGGTAACCATTCTGTAGGCATGAACTCTATCCATGATTCCTTCTGTGGTAATTCTAACTGCATGACATGCTATGTGACTGTGATTGCTAATTGCTTATCTCTTAAGCATAAACTTGACTCTGCACAATCTTGTGAATCACACACACATTTGCACACTCACAGGACAGGATCCCCAATCAAGGTTGAGAGGGTGAAAACTTCATGTGAGCCTAAGAGTGTAAACTCCAAAGCCACAAACAAAGTGAAGTCTCCTACTGTGAATAATGCTATTTATGACATATGAATTGTTAACAAAACTGTTTCTAAATCAACTGGACCCTACCAAGTGTGGGTACCAAAAACAACTTAGTCATTTTGTGAATGCAGGGCAACAGGAATAAAAGAGTCATATGGATCTTGGACAGTGGATGCTCAAGTCACATGACTGGTGATATAGCCCTACTATCACAATTTGAGGAAAAGGCTGGTCCATCAGTAACCTTTGGAAATGACAACATTGGTTATACAATGGGATATGACAGTGTCAAATCTGGGAATGTCATTATTGAAGATGTAGCATTTGTTGAAGGACTGAAGCACAACCTCTTGAGTATTGGACAATTCACCAACAGGGGTTTTAAAGTGGAATTTGATGAAGATCATTGTCTAATCTCAAAAAGAGGAAGTGGTGAAGTTGTTTTAACTGGTGTAAAGAAAGGAAGCTTGTTTGTAGCAAATCTCAAGGCTGTAGAGAAGGGAGAAATTTGTTGTTTCTACACTAAAGCCACCAATGAAGAATTCTGGCTATGGCACAAGAAACTGTCTCACTTGAACGTTCAGGCAATGAACTCTCTGGCAAAGAGAGAACTCATCAGAGACATGCCTGCTTTGGAGTTTGTGCAAGATGGAGCATGTGAAGCATGTCAAAAAGGAAAGATTAAAAGGTCAAGTCATAAGAACAAGTTGCTCAATTCAAACTCCAAGCCTCTACAGCTAATTCACATGGATCTATTTGGCCCTGTGAATGTAATGTCCCTTTCCAAGAA
The DNA here is from genome assembly GCA_030848705.1 of Heracleum sosnowskyi. Classification (NCBI taxonomy): domain Eukaryota; kingdom Viridiplantae; phylum Streptophyta; class Magnoliopsida; order Apiales; family Apiaceae; genus Heracleum; species Heracleum sosnowskyi. The sequence continues at coordinate 47,009,644 of CM061243.1, read as the reverse complement.
GAAATATGCTCTAGTTATGGTTGATGATTATTCAAGGTACACATGGGTGGAATTCTTGTTCTCCAAGGATGAAGCACCTCAAGTAAATATAGAGCATACGAAGAGAATTGATAGAGAAGCACAAAGCATTGGCACCACTGTAGTTGCTCTGAGAAGTGATAATGGGACTGAGTTCAGAAATTCAACATTGTATGAGTTTTGCAAAGATAAAGGAATTTCTCAACAATTTTCAGCTCCTAGAACACCTCAACAAAATGGAGTAGTTGAGAGAAAGAATAGAATCCTCATTGAAGCTGCAAGGACAATGTTGTTGGATGCAAAGTTACCTACTAGCTTTTGGGCTGATGCTGTCAACACAGCATGTTATGTGCAAAACAGAACACTGATCAATAAGAAGTCTGGAAAAACTCCTTATTCATTAATGACTGGCAAAAGAGCATCCTTCAAACATCTTCATGTGTTTGGAAGCAAGTGTTTTGTGATGAAAGATACTTCAGAACATATTGGAAAATTTGATGCTAAGGCATTTGAAGGTATCTTCATTGGTTACTCTCTGGAAAGGACAACATACAGAGTGTTTGTACCTGAGCAACACAAAGTTATGGAAAGCATGGATGTTACCTTTGATGACAAGAAAACTCCTGGACTTGCAACAAGTGAACAAGACAGTGTGCCATTAAGATTTGAAAATCAAGGATATCTTGAGGATTCTGAAAGTGAGGATGAACCACATGTTCCAACTGTTCCACATAATGAAACTCTTGAAGTTGATGATCTTCTTCAATCACCTGTGCAAGGGAACACAAACACAGGGGGAGAAGAAGAGAATACAACTGTCAATCAAAATGATCCTGGAACAAGTCAAGGAAATGAACAGGGTCACACAAGAAAGTGGGACAGAGCCCACACTAGGGATCAAATCATTGGAGATCTTGGTGAGGGAGTTAGAACAAGAAGGGCAACAATGAATACATGTCTGTATAGTTACTTTCTGTCACAAGAAGAACCAAAAGTAATTGCAGATGCTTTGAAGAATTCTGACTGGATTATTGCCATGCAAGAAGAATTGAATCAATTTGAGAAAAACAAAGTATGGGAACTAGTGCCACCTCTAGAAGGAAAGAATATTATTGACACCAAATGGGTGTTCAGGAACAAGATGGATGAAGAAGGAGTGGTGATTAGAAACAAAGCAAGTTTGGTTGCCAAAGGATATTGTCAGCAAGAAGACATTGACTATGATGAGACATTTGCACCTGTAGCTAGACTAGAGGCCGTAAGGATTTTCTTGGCCTTTGTAGCTCACTCAGATTTCAAGGTGTATCAAATGGATGTGAAAAGTGCTTTTCTCAATGGTGATCTAGCTGAAAAAGTTTATGTGTCCCAACCTCCTAGCTTTGAGAATGAAGACTTCCCAGACTTTGTGTATAGATTTCTCAAAGCACTCTATGGACTCAAACAAGCACCTAGAGCTTGGTATGAGACTCTATCTCAATTTCTTCTTGAACATCAATTCACCAGAGGCACAATTGATAAAACCCTATTTTTCAAGGAATATGGAAATGATATCATTCTAGTTCAAATCTATGTGGATGATATCATCTTCGGCTCTTCAAATGAAAAACTATGTGAAAGGTTCTCTAAGTTGATGCAAATCAAATATGAGACGAGTATGATGGGAGAGTTGACCTACTTCCTAGGTCTGCAAGTACATCAAAGAGAGGATGGCATCTTCATAAATCAATCAAAGTATGTCAAAGATCTTTTGAAGAAATATGGTTTGGAAGACTCATCACCTGCAAAAACTCCCATGTCTACTGCTATTAAGCTTGATGAAGACAAGAAAGGCAAGAGAGTTGACATCAAGGTTTACAGAGGCATGGTTGGATCATTACTCTATCTCACAGCTAGCAGGCCTGATATCATGTTTGCCACATGTCTATGTGCAAGGTTACAATCTGACCCAAGGGAATCTCACATGGTGGCCATCAAAAGAATCTTCAGGTATCTGAAAGGGACTCCTAATCTTGGCTTATGGTATCCAAAGGGCACTGGGTTCAACCTGGTTGGTTATACAGATTCAGACTATGCAAGATGCAGAATTGACAAAAAGAGCACTTCAGGAAGCTGCCAATTCTTAGGCCAAAGGTTAGTGTCATGGTTCAGTAAGAAACAACAATCCACAGCAACATCTACAGCTGAGGATGAATATATTGCTGCTGGAAGTTGCTGTGCTCAATTGCTTTGGATTAGAAATCAACTTATGGATTATGGATTGGTGTTGGAACACATTCCCCTGATGTGTGACAATACTAGTGCAATATCCATAGTTGCCAATCCTGTTAATCATTCTACTACAAAGCACATTGAGATCAGGTACCATTTCATTAGGGAACATGCTGCAAATGGTACCATAGAAGTCTCTTATGTTCCAACTGAGAAACAATTAGCTGACATATTCACTAAACCTCTAAATGAAGTTGTCTTCAACAGACTTGTGAGTGAAATTGGAATGCTCAATCCTTCATTTAGTTGTTCTAAGTAAGTATGTTAGTTAATTGTTGCAGCAGTAAATTTTCACTGTATTTAGATACTCTATCATTTGGAGTGAAAATTAGCTGAGATATGATTTATAAATATTTCGGTATTTTACTGCATATTTTTAAAATCATACTTTTCTAAGAAGTTATGAGTTTTTGAGACATCTCTACATAGGTGATCTTGAGAGTTCACAACTTAGTTCAAATCAAACAGACTTATATCGCAAACTGTTAAAATTGTGAGACTTCGCGATATAGTTCATTTCATGAGTTTGCGACATAGTTCATTTTATGACTTCGCGACTTAGAATAACTATATCGACAAGTCTCCATATTTGACAGAATTTTGATTTAAATTTATTTTATTTCAATTTTTGATTTAAGTCTGACAAAATGCTTAAAATTTCAAAAGGAGAGTTTTAGACAAGGTATTTACACTATATCGCAAAGTCATCCAAATCTTTCTATCTTCAAGACTTTGCGACATATTTCATTTCTGGACTCTGCGATATAATTTGCAAGACTTTGCGGTACAGGCTATTTTGAGACTTCGCGACATACAAATAGATTGTAAATATTCATAACTCCATATCGTAGTGTCTCTATCATATAAATACTCTTTTCTAACCGTTCACAACTTTTCATCTTGTCTATTACTCTCAATTCTCAAACCTAAACTCAAATTCTCTTCTCTCTTCTTCACTCTCAATTTCAAAATGGCACCCAAGTCTCAAACAATATCATCCTCAAACCCTTTAACCATACCCAAAGAAACAAATCTTCTCACAATTCCCTCTGAGGCGGACGCAAACCCAAGGTACAAGTGCTTTGTACGGTTCTTAAACACCTCCTACCTCCGCCAAGCTTTAACCCTAAACCCCACTTTGTATGTCGATGTATTGGAAGGGTTCTAGAGAACAACTATGGTTTCAACAATGGCGAAGGAAGATGGAACCTCGTTTCAGGAGGTGAATTGCACAATTGGGGGCAAGCACTTCCAGTTTGGAGAAAAGGAGATAAATGAGGCCTTGGGGTTCAAGGTTGAAGGTCATGATACTGAAGCTAATGATGCTGAAATGATAGCATTCTTGGATTTAATCAAGTACGCGGATGAGGTGGACATGGCTAAGTTGAACAAGAATCATGTCAGGAGGGAGTGGTCGTTTCTATTTGATGCACTCCAGAAGGTGTTCTTATGCAGAAAGACATGATGGGACCAAATCAGTCACATTGCTGTGAAGTTAGCCTACTTCCTAGCCTACAATCAGGAGATAAATGTAGGAGCAATAATCCTCAAAGAACTGGCTCAAAGGCTAGGGAGGACAGTTCGTGGTAGAGGTAATGAAATCTTTTATCCTCGTTTCCTTCAATGCATTTTAAATTATCTTGATGCTAATATACATGAACTAGAGGGTATAGATCAAAATAAAATGGCTTATTCCAAGTCCATGTCCAAAGTTCTATTTCGGTCATTGGACACAAGGAATCAAGTGGATGTGATACTAAGTGTGACCAAGCATATGCAGGACACATTTGCATCTTATCCACTTGATAAGCCAATATACCATGAACTTTCCTGGAAAGGGAAGGCTAAGACAGAAGGAGCCTCCATGTCTAACCCAAGCCTTCCTAACCCATCCAATGAACCCCCTGCAAACAGTACAATAGTCATTAGGGAGCCAAGTGCACCAACTTCCCAAAAGGTTGGTGCTACTAAAAAGAAGACAAAGAAGAGAGCCCTGGCAGTGATCAATGAGTCAGTAGAGTTAGGTAGTGAGAATCCTGAGTCACCTCTCACCAGACAAAGTAAGAAGTCCAAATCTATACCTACCACTGAATCCTCCCAACATGATTCAGATGTGGAAAAAGGGGTACACCTGTTACTGTCAATGGCCTCTCAACAGGGCATTGGCATTGAAAATAGTAGTCTCCCCACTACATCCTGTATATAGTCAGCACAGGGTCAAGAACTCACTCTTGACCCAAGTGGACATAAGGGTGATCTTACACAGAGTGGAGAGCACATCACAATTGAAACTCCTCCTATTTCTCAGGGGGAGTTGCCAAAATCCAATCTAAACCCCACTTCTCTCTTAGATTCTCCATCCAAAATTTCTTCTCAACAAGAGAGTCATTCTCATGACAAGTGATCTACTTCTGTGATTGAGCCACTTTCAAGTGACATGGTGCATGACACTGTGCTCACCACTCAGGAACTGTTCGCACAAAATCACGCAAGCGTACGCGGTCACAAGTAATATATGAATAAGTAGAGTTCGTTCCCACAAAGACTGCTTTGGTTACTATAGTTATGCACCTGTGCAATAATGTATGGCTATTGTTCAATGCTAATACAAGTATCAAAGTTGTGTTTTGATTAACTAAATTAACTAATCAATTTAACAAGATTATAATTAACTAAAGAGATTGCTGTTGATTTACTTATGAGGATAAAACATGGGATCCTAACTTCATTAAATACTTCATCTAGAGTTTTATGTCTTTAATCAATGCATGTGACGGTTGTGACAACTAATCGGATAACACGAAATTAGTACACGCTACCTTTCAGTATACGTATACCAAACCACTCAAACATCCACAAAAGAGATAGAATTTGAGCAGACACCAATTATGCTTAGACCCTATATGTCTATAAGATTTGAAAACATAACGGTTTAACGAGCAAGTTTTCCATTCAGATTACATAGGGCAGGTAAGATGGTTAAAATTACCTACGAATCATGCATGACAAACATACATAAACCTATGCTAGCATAGCAAGTTCTAAATCTCTATATCCACTTTCGCAATCAATAGAGATTAACAAACAACTTAGATGTTAGCTACGCATCCAAGAAGAATAAGCACAACCAAACTAGGTTATCAACAAATCATCACACACAAATCTTTAAAACAATTACCTACTAAAATCCATAAATAAATCCGTTAGAATCCCACGACAACGATTAGTTCATAATCGAACCGTTCATCATCGTGGGTTCTGATGAAAACATGATAATAAATATGTCTGGAATACTAAATAAAAGTACTAGGGTTTATGAAGAAACAAACGAGAATCCAAAGTCTCACCTAATTAGAAAAATACAAAGATAAGATGAAAAGTAGATCTTCGTAATCAGCCGTCTTCTTGTTCTCCTCGCCGGTGGATGGATATGTATAATTGTATATCAATGTATATGTCAGAAATCGTCCACCAAGTGCTTAAATAGGCCTTTCTGCTGACTTGTTGCTGCTGGTTTTCTTTTCAGAATCGAAGTTGCCTTTCTTCAGCATTAACCGGGTGCGGGCGCGCTACTTCAGGCGCGGGCGCGCTTCATCATTGTCCACTAGAGCGCGGGCGCGCTACTTCAGGCGCGGGCGCGCTTGGGGTTCTGTCCAAAATTCTCAAAATGCTTTTCTTTGAGTTTTCTTCGTGCTCTCGTTCCGCAACCACTTGCCCTTTAAAACAATGACCAAGTACCAACACAAAACCACAGAAACTCCACAACTCTGCTGATGAAACAACTCTGCACATACTAACACAAAACACTTTAAAAACACCACGTACTTGAGTACAAACAATAAATTTAAGCCGATTTAGAGCGTTCCAAGTAGATATGAAATCCACTTATCAGGAACCACATTTAGTTGGTCAGGGAATGCATGCTGAGGCATATCCTAATGACACCAACAAAAACATAGAGGATTCACCAGTTGTTACTGGAGACTCTATGCCAAACTCTCCATTCCTTATGGACTTGGACTTGCCTTCACAGGCACATGGAGATGATGTTGTCACTCATCCCATTTCAATGGAGACAGCATCAGACTCCACAGTCATTCCAAGACTGGAGGAAACTCATACATCTATCCCCCCTGAAGTGCCTAGCACTAGCTCTCACTTGGCCCAGGCCACAATGTCAGAATGGCTGAAGCCTGTGCAACATGACAGGCCTTCAGGATCATCATCTGTGCCCTCACAATTAACGGAAGAAGACCTTCAAAATATTCATGTGGCACAGATTGATGAGATCTCAAGGATAGCTCAACATCTCCTTACAGCCAACCTTCCAAATTCAGACTATGAAGCAATTCTTCTGTGTCACAAGGAGGATGTTGAAGCTCAACAGGACAAGATAGTAGATGAAGCCCAACAGGATGGTAATGTTGATGCCTGGTTGGATGCTAAAAGATCTGTGAAGCTCAAGGATGCCCTAGCCTTTCTCAGGGAAGAATATCTCACATCCTTGGGGTCCAATGCCAAAAATCTTGCTCCTACGACAGTCTTTGATCCATGAATGAGATGTACAAAAATTAGCTGAAGGCTCTGCATTATCTTGGGAATGGTCTTAAATCAGAGATTTATTCTATCAAGGAGGAAACAGACAGATCTTTGACTCAACTCAGAAACTCCTATCTCTCTGATTTTCCCAAGGTAGATGGCATCCTTAAGGAGGTTCAGAGAACAGCTTCTAATGTCACCAAGATGGATTGCACCCTAGCTTTGGTCTCAGATAACATGAAGAAGCTTTCTACCAAGCTAGATAACCAGGTGCAAGCCAACATCAATTCCAACTCAATGCTCACTGTACTGTGGAAGAATCAGTATGGGAACAAGCTTGTAGATGAAGTTCCTATATCTGACATTTCAAAGTTTGACTTCTCCAAGATCAAGGACCAATCCCTTAATTCCTTCAAATCTCAACAACTTTTCTCAAAGGTGGATAGCTTGGAAAGGGAGGTAGCTGATCTGAAATCTGAAAACAAAGGACTCTCTCAATCACTGGAGCAACTTAATGCCAAGATGGATGACCAAAGCAACTCAACTTCAAACATTCTGCTGGTCCAACAACAAATGATGTCAACCCTGCTCAGAAGCATGAACCTTCATGTTCCTGGAGAAGCTCAAGACATCTTGTCTGATCCCAAGCCTAAGGGGGAGAAAGGAAAGGAAGAGGTCATTCTGGAAAAGAGAGGGGGAACTCCTACAAAGCAAAAGCTGAAAGGGAAAATTATATCAGAAAAGGAGCTCAAGCCAATCACTCTTCCTACTGTTTCTGTCACCAGTTTAGCTGGCCAGAAAAGTAGTGTGACTACAACCTACTATCCTGGCACAATGACCAGTGATGTCTCTGCTCCTCTTATCTCCACAAAAGCTCAACCTGTCAAAGCAATCATTATCACTGAGGCCAAGCTATAGGAAGTTGCCAATTCATACATCTATCATGATGAGGCCTTTCTGGAGTTTCTGAAAGCCATCTTTGTCAGTGTTCAAGGTGATACCAAGACCTACAGGGCAATGATTAAGGAAAATATCAAGTATCTCACTGTGGTAGTCAGGAGAATCAAGGAAGCTTATCTAAGAGAAATTGTCATGGTATCTAAGGAAAATGAACTTTGGCATCTGTCCTTTGATACTTTAGATAAGCTGAGGTTTACTGAACTAGACACCATAATGGAATTAATAGAGAAGACTGGTGAGAACAACAAGATTCTGTATGAAGACTTGAAGAAGGACCAATACTCAAGATTACCTGAAGTCATCACAAATCCAAGAACAATCATCTTTCAAGGTCTCACCAGGTCAAACACAAATGATCAACTAATCATCCCTGCTCAGTTGAACATGAATAACAAAGATAAAATCAACAGTGTGCTTCAAATGCTAAGAGCCAAGAAAGGACTCAGGACTGCTGAAGAAATAGAGATGATCCAAATTCTACAATCATTTTTGATACATGGAAGAGTTCCTGAATCACTCAAGACAAAGAAAAATCAAAAGGATGACAAGGATGAGGATAAAGACAAGAGCTACAAGAGGAAAAGTCAATCTAGGAGTGATAAGGATGGAGTAACTGAGAGCAGCAAAGGGAAAACGGCAAAGAAATCCAAAGATGCTGAGGATGACAACAAAGACTCAAAGGGAAGCAAAGAAACTGTCAAGAAAACAAGAAGTGGAATTCAGCAAGTCAAGGACATTGCTAGCAGTACCTTAACCACAACACAAGACTCCAAGTCTAGGGTGGGTACTGTTAGTAATGATCCTCCAAAATCTTTATCTAAGACCTCTAAACCTGAATTGCCACAGAAGAAAGTTGAAGCCACAAAATAAAAATCAAGAAGACACTTCCACAAAGTCACAGCTAGTGGAGTGTTATAGTGGATGAAAGGGAAAGGGATGAAGCTACTTCCAAATGATGTGGCACTGAAGACTAAATCTCCTTGTTCCAGAAAATTACCTCAAGTGAAGCATTTGAAGATCAAGAGTGTATCCAAAAGAACAAGGATAACAAAGAAGAATGGGGTAATCACTAATGTAGTAGGGATCAAAGTACTTCCTCTGGATGAAGACTATAATGAAGATGCCCTAGCATTTTTGAGAGCTCAAAGAATCTTTGAAGTCAAGGTAAAGCTAGATCATCTAGAGATCAAATACACTGATGGAAGAGAAAGAAAAATGAAGCAAGGAGGCTGGCAATATTTTCCTACATATGAACTTGAAAGAATAAATGCTCTTTTGAACTTTGAAGAAAAGGAAGAAAGAATGTGGAAAATAGAGATAGCCGGATTCATGAAGATGCACTCTGATTATGAAGAAAGTCTAAGGAAGCTGAATGAAGAGAAGAACAAACAGAAAGAGAAAGAGTTGGCTGAGATGGAGGAGAGGGCTAAAGAGCTAAGGCAGAAAGGGCTATGCAAGGTAAAACAAAATCCTTATGTGGTGGAATACAAGAATAAAACTGGAGGGAAAAGCAAGATAAGGATGGAGTTTATAGATTCATATGTGGAAAGTGCCCTCAAAGCTGCAATTGATGATCTAGAAGGCTCTCCTCTCATTGAAGAACTAATTGCAAGAGAAGAACTTCAAGAAGCAATGATAGACATGAAGAGAAAGGAAGAAGTGAGAAAGAAGAAAGTTTATGATGATTATCTTGAGAAACAAATGGAAACTGAAGCTGCTGAGCAACAAAGATAGTCTGTAAGCTTTCAACTTTACTATGTAATCAAATCTCTGTTCTTAATGATCATATAGTGTTCTCTCTGTTATTTAAATTCCTTTAATGTTAGTTAGGCTTGTTATCAGACATGAAATTGTGCCTAAGGGTCTTACTCACAATTTGGGGGAGATTGTTAGGCTCAAGACATGTCTGAATACCACCATTAACAGGCCTACATTATGTCACTATGTCACACTACATGACCTAGTGAATTCTATCACTGGGATATAGTATAGGTCTCCTTGTACTTGTTCTTGTTCTCATGAACATTAGCTTGATCATGTATGCTCAGAATTAAAATGAGCTTAGTAAGTTTCTTGCATCTAGAATGTACATAGGCCATTGAATAATTGTCATGGTAGAAGTTCAGAATTGTTCATGCAGCAGGATGTAGATGAATAAGGCCCTGAAGAAATAAGTTGCAGAACTTTGTCTAAGGCATTATATAGCAAAGTCAGAATAAAGCTATGTCGTGAAGTCACCAATATCTATGTCGTGAAGTACTAAGATCGCATAGTCCTAATTGAACTATGTAGTGAAGTCTTCATTACTCATATCGTGAAGTGTTGATACCGCAAAGTCAAGATGTATTGGATCGTGAAGTCCCCAAAAGGCCTGGATCGCAAAGTCCCAAAATGGTCCAGATCGCGAAGTCCTCAAAAGGCCTAGATCGCAAAGTCCTCAAAACGCTTAGATCGCGAAGTCCTCAAAAGGCTTAGTTCGCGAAGTCCTCAACAAGGCTATGTCGCGAAGTCTCCAAAGGCTAGATCGCGAAGTCTACAAAGGATACATCGCGAAGTCAGGAAAATGCTGGAGTTCACGATATCAACACTTAGTCGTTTATAACAAGACAAATCAAGGTACAAAACCAAAAATCAAAGGAGACAAATACTGAAGCATTTGTTCTAGCAAGGTGGTCCAAAGAACAGATGGCAAATCTACAGCTAAACTTGGAGAGAAAGATAAGAGACAAGCAGCTACAGAAATGGGAAAGACTCCGAAAAGCGGGTGGTCCTTCCTGACACAGTTACCCTCTTATGGCAGGACAAGTTGGACTAGCAGTGAGGGTAACAGTGTAAATAGGTGTGTGCACTAGTTTGTATAGGACATATATATATCATGCACACCATATTGTTAGTTGCAAGAGAGATACACATAGTTTTATCAAAGGCACTCTTTTCTCTGTAAGCAAACAAGATACAAACTGTTCTTGTTTAGAAGCCATAAATTCAGTTGTGAAATTCTGGAAAGCTGTAGTATTTAATTTGCTTAATTCAAAGTAGATTAAAGTGATTGTGTGTGTTGTTTATTTTAATTTCGCATTTCCTTACTATACAATCTGCTACATCAATTTAGTTTCAAGAAAGCGAAAATCTATCAAACTATCCATTCACCCCCCCCCCCTCTGTCTAGTTTCTAAGTGATATTCATTACTAACAATCCTTGATGGACTGAAGAAGCGAGTTAAATGCTCAAGGAGAAGTTGGATGGATGAGCTACTCCCCATAATTTGCGCGTATTGTACCACTTAAAAAGTTAAAACATGAGCTACCACGCCTTGTTAGCTTAAGAAGATGAGGTTGTGATGCCCTTAGAAGTCACTCACGCATCCCCGAGGGTTGAGGGCTTTGAGCCCGTGAAAAGAAAAGAAAGTATGAGGCTCACTCTAGACTTAATTTAAGAAGTTAGAGACGATCCAATGCTAATATCTTAGAGCATCAAAAATGAGCTTCGTTTTACTACAACCTAAAAGTAAAGGAAATATTCTTTTGATAAGGAGACTTATTCTCAGGAAAGTCAAAACATCCGGGATTGGACAAAAAGGGCACTTGACTCCTAATTTGGAAGAAGCATATTGAGTTAAGAGCGTGTTAGGACGAAGCTCCTACAAGCTCAAAAGACTTGAAGGAGATGCTTAGAAAATGGCGCACTTTAAACCTGAAGGTTTATTATAGACGATATATCCTAGTAGGACATATGTAACGGGACTAAGTAGAAATAAGGTTCAATGAAATCATGAGCTTCCTAGAAAGCAGATGCAGGGTTGAACCCGTTTTGATTGGTAGAAACATCATCAAAGCTTTGCCAAGACAAACTACAAATGAATGCAAAGGAAAACATACAAAATATGCATGTCAACTGCACAAATAGAGTTGAATACAACGAACCCCGAAGGGTGAATGTTGCTAATAAATATACAAAAGAAATCATAAGATGCCTATTGTTAATTAGCGAAAATTTCAAGCTCGGGAGAAGTTTTATATGATAGACTTGATAATGAATCACTGCGAGTGAAGCCATCAGTAAGAGCTCGTAAGGGTGAAGGGTTGAAACCCCAGAAACCTAAGACATTCAGTCCAAACCCCATCATTCGATATGCTCAATGAAAGGCTTGAAGTCAAAACAAGACGACATAAGACATAAAAGGCTTATGCAAATGTCAAGTTAGCCTCGAATAAGGCAAAATCGTCGTAAATGTGTAGGTCGCTCCACACTTTACACCAAGACGATACTCGTGAAACACTAGTGTAGATTAAAATCCCCAAAAAAGGGTAGTAAGTCCCGGGTGAGGGATAAAAAGACACCAAGTCTCGAAAAAGACCGGTATAACTTCTATCAAATCATAGTGCATTATCATAGAAGTTGAGGGGCAAATGATGTGGGCTAAAAATAACCCTAAAGACATAATTAATATTACATTAATTAAACCTAGCTGGTCCATAAATAAGGCCAATTAATAAGGCCTAAAACTCTAATTTCGTAATTAATATTTGGGCTAGAAGTACAACCTGTATTAAGAGACGTCCAATACAGGCTTGTTCTAATACGAGTGGGCTTGTTTCAATACAAGTCCATCATGATTTGGAAACAACTCCTACAAGGAAGGATCTAGAATTTATCTTTATTCACCGTCAATGATAAGACTTATCCTTCAAGAAAGTCAATACTTATCCACCGTCAAGGATAAGACTTATCCTTCAAGAAAGTCAATACTTATCCACCGTCAAGGATAAGATTTATCCTTCAAAGAAATCAATACTTATCCATTAGGCTTTTAAACGCCTATATAAAGGGTCTGACCCCTCATCTCAGAACTATGTTTTAGACTTCATCCTCGGACAAGGACATAAAAGTCACTACGTCCTTGGTGTGCCCCTCACGCCATAGCCCCGAGGGCAACACCAAGAACTACGTTTTTATTGGCTTGATTCTCTAAACACTAGAGATACATAGACATCTTGTTAAGACCGAGTTAGTCCCCGATAACAAGAGCAGCCACCATTAAAGCTCGAAGCTCCCAAACCCTAGCAATAAATATATGTATTAAATACACCATAGTTTTTATTTCATAACAATAGTTATTTTAATATATTGGTAATTTGGAATGCCAATTATTGGAGCAAATTTTGATAAAAATGTGCCGAAAATCTCATTGAAGAGAGATGAAAATTAAATATCCTTTATTATAATACCTGAGTCTACCACATATCAGTTAAGAATCAATCAGAAAACTTTGAATTATTTTAGGGTCAATCAGATATCAATCCTAAATTTTAGACCAATCACAAGAATCTAAAAACTTTCCTCATTTAATTTTATTAACCAATGGTGGTTAAACTATCCATACAATGTGATTAACCGATCAAAATTCAAAATTTATTTTATATTTAATTAAAATTTAAATTCATTAAAACTTTATCCATATAATTTTATTAACCAAGGGCTATATTTTAGATCAGTCATATTATATTAAGAGTTTTCCTTATTTAACATTATCATCTTATTTTACTAACCATGTTTAGTTTAACCATTCTAATTTAAATATAGTAATTATTTTATTTAACATATCCATATAAACATATTTTTTATTTTACACCAATCATATTACATTAAGAGTTTTCCTTATTTAACATTGTCATCATATTTTACTAGTCATGGTTAGTTTAATAATTATAATTTAAATTCAATAATAATTTTATTTAACATATCCATATATACATATTTTTATATCAAAAAAATCTTTATTAAAATTCACTATTTTAATTTGAAATTAAACACGATATACAATTATATATTTTAAATTATTTTATATAATTAAACATTTATAAATCAACTACTCTATTAGTATAAAGTCAATCACAATTATACTACTATACATTATAAATTAATTTCATTCCTTTATTATGATACCTGAGTCTACCCATGTATGTGATTACTGTGTAGTTAACCAATCAAAAAACTATGAATTATTTTATGACTAATCAGAGTTCACCCCTAAATTTTAGACCAATCATAATGTATTAAGAGGTTTCCTTATTTAACATTCTCATCATATTCTACTAATCATGGTTAGTTTAACAATTCTATTTTAAATACAATAATAATTTTATTTAACATATCCATATATCCATATTTTTTATTTTAGATCAATCATATTATATTAAAAGTTTTCTTTATTTAACATTCTCATCATATTTTACTAGCCATGGTTAATTTAACAATTCCATCCACATGATGCGAGGCCTACCCTTATATGTTGTACTGGTTTTTCTTATTAACAACTCCACTGCTCTACATGCATTCAAGCAGTGCAAAATCAGGTACTCGCATATGTACAAGGCATATTCTGTTTTTGCTTTTGAATCTGTATACGCGGGTGGTGGATGCGTAATTATACATTGAAAAGCTTTGGAAATCAAAAGAGATGAGGAGGGAAGAGTAAATTATAGCTAGGAAGCGGTGTATGCAATTGTGTGTATATTTTTTTTAACCAATGGGAAAAACTAAAGAGGGTAATGAGCTGGGGATAAGGGTTGATTTTTATTTTTGTCGTACTCGCATTTGTGAGATGCGAGGTTCAATGGTCAGAATGGGCACCTCACGCGATAATGGTTATTTTGGGATTCATGTATATAAAATTTGGTTATTTTGGGCTTTTCCTCACTCAAGTTAAACTCATTATCAATTCAAGTTAAACTCATTATCAATTGAATTTTTTTTATATCAATTAACTAAACATAATAATTACTAATATTTTTATTTTGACGATTATGTAATTAAAAATTTACATTAAATGAAAATATCTAAAATACAATATCATTACTATAATCAAAAAACAAACTCAAAATCAGAATTATTATATCAATTTAATCATAACAACAAATTTAAGCAGCTTTACCCCACTTTCTAATTCGATGCGATGAACAAAGTGTTTGCATCAATTTTCCTCCTAGCTAAATCATTTCAAATCTATTATATATATAATAGCACAACATGTCTCATTTTATTCAAAGTATTTTTACAATTATACCCTTCAATGCATCATAATTTTACTTTAATGCCCCTCCAAAGTCAAATGTTATAAAAATATAAGAAAATCTTCATCTTGATGAGAATCGAACCTAAGACACTTCAATACTAACTACTAAGAATTTCAAGTCACCAATTTAACCATTGAGCTACTTGGACTTTTTTGTTGTGCTATAAAACACATTAGTGTGGTTATGCATTTCACATATATTATTTTACACTTTAGTTTTTATTCAAGATTCTTTCATGATAATTTCATTCGTCTAATTATTAATAAAAGTGGTTATTGTTATAAAGTATATCCAATTGACACGTATCCCTTTAAGTAAATTCAATTATGTTTTTTCCGTTGTATTCCCAATTTTAAGACAAAATACAAATGCATTTTTAGTCACATAATATCACTTTTTAGTCTGAGCATCCAATACTTATCAGGATGTTAATTCTACTGCAAAAATATTTATATGGGGTAGAGAATTAAAACTACGGGCTTTCATATTAACGACTAGCTCAAATAATACAAAATAGTAATCATTTTGTCTCAACTAGGTTCATACATATCAGATAATATAAGTAATAATCTAAGCACCTCTATAGTTGTTACCCTGACTAGAGATGAACGTAATCCAGATTCAGGTCGGATTTTTCGATATCCGATAGGGTCGGGCTTTTTTAAACCGAGACAAATTTCCTCTAAAATATTTATACCCGTAGATAGGGTCGGATCAGGAGGGGCCAAATCGGATTTTTACAAATTCTTTTAGATATTGATAACTTTAACTTTTTTTATTTTTATTTTTTCGGATTTAATTAAAAAATTTAAGCTTTAATCTGAGATTTAATTGAAAATTCTAACTTTTTGGATTGGACTTTTATACCGATCAAGACTACATCCAAATCAAAATTAAATTTGGGTTTATTCGGCTCGAACTGGACCGGGATTTTGTGAAAAATATGTGATCCGTTTAAGCCTGCGGGCTGGATCCAATTGAGCTGGACTTTTTTTTAATCAGATTTTTTCCGATTTTTTTAACCAAATCGAACAGTTTTTTCGAATACGAATTTATGTGCATCTCAATCCCGTCACCTCATGCATTAAGGACAAGTATACTAATCCGACCGCATATAGAGAATTATGGAGAGTATTGATACATTCGAAATGAAACCTTTATTTGACACCTTCAAGTAATTCTTATCTGATTATTAATTAGCTTATAAAACTAATCATCAAATACATTCAACTAGGAACAAAATCTTCTTCGGACTAATACTAAACTGATCTTCCTTGCAAATCTTCTGAATCATGGCACATAGTGCCACCAACAAGTTCAAACTGGTGGCGGGATCACCACAGCAAACTGAAAAATACTTATCATCGCAAAATTAAACTGACGTGAATTAGAAAATATTGTTACAAAATAACATCAAGTTATGTCGGTTAAAGCGATCCCGTGCCTTGCACGGGTATTGAAGCTAGTTTAGTTAATATACCACTTTGTATCACTTTATTATATAGCATAATTTACTTGGATGGATTATTTTTGTATTTCGATTATATATATGTATCGTATTTTTATGTTTAAATTGTCAACAACTGAAAAACAATTCTGACAAAAAAAATGACTTAGGTTTTCATCATCCACACCCCAAATTCTCCCAGAAATATTTCACAAACATATATTCAGTGCCCAGCTCCAACAATTCTGCGACTTACTCAATTGTTATCATTAATCCTTCCCACATTATACCGATTTGTCCACATAAATTATATTTTATACAATGTTGGGTTGCCAATTTTATTATTCATAACTTAACTGCATGATAACAAATATTGTATCATTATCCATGCATTTGAAAGTACGATATTGTTTTCCTCATATGACCTTTCTAGATAGGTCAATAATCATATAATATTAGTTTCTCAAATTCTCAGAAGTAAAATTTTCGTAGATCCATAGAATTTGATTACTAAGGAGAACACACAAATATTTTTTTGATACATCAATAAAAAATATATATGCATTCATCAACTTAATTGATAATGGAGTTAACGTTGTATACATTGCTACTTTACCAACTTAATTCTCAAAGGTATATCATGAATGATTAGAACCATTCATGAGGCATCTTGACTCCACAAAATGAATGAATGATCTAAGGTACAGAAACAATTTTAAAATCATTAATTATCATTCATTTTGAACCAATTTTTTTAAAAAAATTATCATTTAGAATTAAACCCATTTATATTTTATATTTATCATTTTGATTATTTCCCTGAAATTTGTGATAACCTATTAATTAAAAAATCCATAAATATAAACACAATTAATTAAAAAGTCTGTATTAAAATTAATATTAAATTAGATGTACAAATAGTTAAATATACAACTCATAATTATCTTTCAAAATCAAAACCATCCATTTTTTTCATTATTAGCATTTTAAATATCCGTCCTTAAATTTTATTTGTGATTTATTATTAATTAAAAGATCTAGGAATGTAAAGAAAATTATTTAGTAGGTTCACATTAAATCTGATATTAGATTAGATGTACGATTACTTAAGTATAAGTAAATTTGATGTGGTAAATGTGTACATAAAATATTGATTTCATAGATATATTAATTATTTTTATTTTATTTTTAAGGTTGTATAAATTTTATATTCTTTTATGTCTCATATTCCTCTCTACTTCTAACTTTTTACATTGGTTCCACGACCACCTCCATCTTTTACAAACTAATTAGATGCTTATGAAACATATGCGGGAAATTGACAAATTATAGTAATAATGAAGATATTTCATTGTAAATTTTGTTTATGACCCATTGAAAAGCCAACAAAAATTATTTTCTCTGCTTTTTTGAGATTATAGATCCCGTTTGAGTTAGCTTAAAATAATTATTTTTGACTAAAACTTGCTTAAAGTAAAAACGAAAATTTTAGGTAAATATCTGTTTGCGTAATTTTGTATTATGTATAACTTATGAGTTATTAAAATTATAAAAAGAAAAGTACGATTTCTAAGTTGAACATGTGAACGATGATATTAATTTTTACCAAATAAAATTATAGAAGTAAAATAAATAGTTCAAAAATTACATTATACCAACTTTTGACTTTAAGCTGTTTTTTCAATTTTAAGTTACTTTTTAACTTATTACACAAATAAACAGATATTTTTAAACTTAAAGTTTAAAACGACTTTAAGCTCCTAGCTTTATGAAAATCCAAACGGAATATGTACCACACACCCTAGTGAACATCCTTTTACATCCTCCAAACTAACCATGATTATCGTATTTACGTAATTACGAAGTATTTATATTTGGAAAATTAAATTATTAGATGGGGAATAAGTCGATGTTTGTGAGTCATATTATTTTTTCGGTAAGAGTTGATCATTTTTTGTCTCTAATTTTGATTTTTTTTACTGACAACATACATACATACCTTATACATCTGTGCCACACCCCAATGAACATCCTTATACATCCCCAAAAATAACCATGACTACCGTATTTGCGTAATTATGAAGTATTTATATTTGACAAGTTAAATTATTTCAGTCTCTACTTTTGATTTTTTACTAATAAAAATATACACACACGCGGGATCTGTACCACACACCCCAATGAACATCTTTATACATCCCTCAAACTAACCATGATTACTGTATTTGCATAATTACAAAGTATTTATATTTGGAAAATTAAATTATTAGATGGGGGAAAATTCGATGTTTTATAAGTCATGTTGTTTTTTTGTAACAGTTGATCACTTTCTCTCTCTACTTTAGGTTTTCTTTTACTGCAAAAATACATACAAACCTATTCATACACTCGCAGCTCCAAATAGAAGCATATATTTTTCAACTTAATAAATACTAAGGTTAATATATTTGTTTGTATGTTGAATATATATTCTGGGACAATTTTTTGTTGCCAAATAGTTGTAACAAATACCTATCTATATTCTCTAAAATCATTTCTGTAATTTGATAGTCAACTTTAAATAGATATTTTATAAGCTCAAGTCAATAAATCATGAAACCTAAGATAGTAAAAATCTACAGTGCTTACTTCCTCCAAAGATGTTCGGTTTTAGCTTTTTCTTATATTTGAAGGATCTACATAACATATGATGGATCTTAAATGTGAGTTAATTTCATGCCAGAATTAATGATTGTCACTTCCAACTCGAGAATATAAGGTCAATTTCATTTTTAATTTTTTGGAAAATAAATTTTTCACTTTGCTTTATTGGCAAGTCACTAGAACATACACAGAGAAAGATATCTCACTAATGGCATAAGTACTCTCTATAAAGTACTTTATAGTTTGGCTACACACTTTTATTGTCGTAATTGCATTCGAAAGACAAGAAATATATGACAAGCTCGCTATTTGACGTGTGTTGTTATCAGTATTTGTAATATTTTTATAACCCCTAAGATCAAATGCAATTATTATTGAAAATTGTTTGAAAACTATTGAATAATATATATATATATATATATATATATATTAGTCTCTTCATATTGATTAATGACATAGAAAACATCTTTAAGAGCCTGAAGGTCATATTTATGTTGATATCTGACATATTATGAGAGAAATTTAATTAATTATATGAATGTTTTATAAGATCTTGAAGGTCTTGCAGATACATTGAGTCAGGAAGTTATAATTTATATGTAATGAAATTGATCAGTTTACATGTATTAAGGTCATTAACAACAAGCTACTTCAATACAATGAAACTCCCACTTTACTTGACTTGAGAATATTTATCTACAATGAGTTTAAATGCTTCCATATTATGTTTTGAGATTTACTATATCAATTGTTCAATCAGTTAGGTGATTAATGTACAGCCGAGCATAGCAGCCTCCAAAGACATTAAACACATTCAGTAATATAAGAGGTCCAATTAGCAGTATAGCTTGGTCATTCAGCAGCCACCAAAGAATTGGTCACTTCCTATTTGTTTACATTTATAGAAGATAAAATGCGTACTTACTTTAATTTTCTATTAATAATTATGTTTTTATTATATTATGCACAGTCTTCAAAATAGGAATATATTGAACCGAACTTTCCGTTAAAGTAATATCGCTAAATTATTTGGTAAAAAACAAATAAAAAAATAATTTATTTTTAAACACTTATATATTTTTTGTACCTATTTTAAATTGTTTGAAATTATGCTTTCGATACTTAGCACGGGTAAAATGCTAATTACGGTAATAATTTTGGTGAGTTAGCACTATTGACACTCTTCACTCTTCTAAAGGGAGGGATAGTATAATTTATCCATTTAATGAAAATTTCATTTTCAATTATCAAATTACTAATCCAAACACTAACATATAAATTTAAGAATTTTATTTCCATCAATACCATTAATCAAACTCATTAATCACTAATCAAACTCATTAATCACTGACCAAACGCATTGTCTTATCCTCCCGACATAATCATTTCTAATCAAATTGCTGGTACGTATGAATGTATGATGATTGATGGGAAAAAAAGACGTACTAATTAAGCAAGACGTCAGCTCGTATGTTTTAACAACTCGTATGTTTTAACTTGATGTGCTAGCTCTTATATACCTTTGCATTGCAGGTGCTTGGAAACAAAATAATATCGGGAAGTTTTTCTACATATATTTAAATTTTATCATCAAATATTCGTTTCAAATATAATTTTACACCAAAAGACTAGCCTTAGCCAGTAACAAGTTTATTCGAATATGTAAAATTCTTTTATCAGTAGAACATGACCGAGCAGTTGCGACACAAAGTTGGGAAAGATTCGTCCAAAAGTCAATAAAAAGCTTATCCAAATTTGTTAGATATCTTAAAAAGCTAACTAAATCTTAATATTGAAATTATGTTCGAAGCTGTCAGCTTTCTTCTGTTGTATATTAATTTGAGTAGTGTTAGAGACACAAAATTTGGTACAAAAATTTGTTATCAAATGACATGACATAGGTGATGTGGCAATTTGAAATGTTTTGATTGGTGTTGTTGGTGTGAATGCAGAGGGTCCACTTATTATTACAACAAATCATGAATTGTCATGTGTATTTGGGAAGAATTTTGGGAACAAATTTTGTGCCTCTAGCATTTTTCTATTAATTTTTCAATTTTAAAGAAAGTGTATTTAAGTTTCTTTAGTACAAAGTGCATATAGAGAGGTAAAATCCAGAAAATTAAACGCATGCATACCAAATAAACATGTACTCCCTCCCTCCCATTCATTTCTATACATTTTCCATTTTGGATGTCCCTATCATTTCTATACATTCCAAAAATAGTAACTTTTAATAATATAAAACACTATTACACCCACTACTTTCTCTACTATCTCTATTTTATAATAATATAAAATACTATTTCACCCACTATTTTTCTCCACTATCTCAAATCTATTATTAAATATTGATAGTCCCACCACTTTACCCAATTTTCATCTAATTTTACTCATTTTTTATATCTTTTCTTTTCTTGGTCTCCGTGCCCAGCCCAATGTATACTGCTCACCGGGACAGAGGGAGTGGAAGGGAAGATAAAAACCAAAAGGAACAATATACTCGAAAAGTTATATTAATGTTTGACAAGTTTTGATGTATAGATAAACTGAAGCATGGAATAAACACGTGCACAATCAAATTTCTTATTGACGGCCAGTATGGTTTTAATGACCATGCTTATAACCTTAATTACAAGGAATTAATAACGTAAAAGCACAAAAAATACGTAAAACACATAGCTTAAACCCTTGCGAAATATTCATGCAATTGGCGTAAGATCTTAATTTCTCTTCCTGCAATTCTTTCTGATCTCTCCATTTGAGCCAGTGAGTGGGCTAATATCTCCCATTCTAATCATTGCTGCAGCAAAATCAGAAGCAAAGGTGCTTTGGCTGTTACTGTATTTTTTAACAATTGAATCAGTTGATCCACCGTTGAACAGTACTTGGTCGGAGTGGAGAAGACCTTTCTTATTGACCAGGTTTTTGAAATAGCTATTGTCGAAAGCTGTAGGAGATTGAAGGTCCAGAGGTGCCAATTTGTCGTCTCCTGATGAGGAATTTGGACATTTTTTCTGTCTTGTTTGAGCAAATGAAGAATCTATGTTAGTTTCTGTGTATATTCGATTTCTGAAGGTGGTGCACCGTGCTAGCCCAATTGTATGAGCCCCTGATTTGATCATAGTAAATCAGTATATTAGTTTACTAGGTCACATTTGAAATTGTACATTTATTGTTTGTAATTATCATAATAGATCATATCTAAAGGAAGAAAAATAACCAGATAAGGCAACGAGGTCTTTCGAAGAGAGGCCGAGAGCACTGTATCTTGAAGTAAGGGCACTGAGGCTAGATTTTGGAGTAGGAATGCTGGTATTTGCAGCACCTTGACTTGCTGTTTTCGCATCTCTTCTTCCAAGTTTTACGGTCCAGTTAGGCCCTCCGAGCTGTACAATTATAACACCACGATATAATAAATACATGCATGACATACTCATACAACAATTAACAGCTACACTGTGGACTGATTGTGAAGACTTACGATAGTAACGGAGTCTCTAGCGGTAATAGCCAGTACATCAGCGCATGACACAACGCCTGGGCACACCTTTTCAACAGCTGCCTTTATTTTGTCTACCACTTCGTATCCCCTGGCAGATCTGAAATTAGGACCTGCAGTTTTCTCGCCTTTGGATGAAGACGTGTCGTCTAGTAGAATTGATCCATCGCATCCCTATATCATGTAAAAAAAATAGAAATGTCACAATTTGTAACGTACATTTTCAATTCACTTAATCATGTAATTAATCAAGTATAGATATAACAGAAAAGTGAAGATTAAAATCTAACATGTATAATTAGTATATAAGAACAAGTTTTAAATTACATTGACAAAGCAATCGTGGAAGAACAAGCGAAGAAGCGATGCTCCCATTCGGGTTTCTTTTGCGATTGCAGATTTCACTGCGGATTGCACAGTCTGAAATAGATTTGGACAAGACTTGGAGTAGAAGTTAGATGAAAGTTGAGCTGAGGAATTTCCCATGAAGAGAACTAGAAAAACCAAAGCCACTATAGACATTTGAGAAGACAAGGAAGCCATTCTTTTGGTATACTATGATTACACAACTTTGTTTCCAACTACAGAGAAGTGTGTTACGACCTTAACGGGCTTGGCAATATTTATAGGATGAAATCTAGAGTCCTTTCTTTAATGTTCGCCACGGCAGGTTGCCTAACTTAATGATTTTGAACGACATTAAGATAGAATATAGTAGTACAGGGTTACACGACAGGATGGGCACATAATTAGTTAAGGAATTAAAAGACGTGATTTGATTGGTAATCCCTGTTTGAAAGTTCGTGGAAATGCTGTTTAAGTTGTGCATTAAGCAGGAATTGTCAAAAATTGGGACCATCATTGACACTTCAACAGCTAAACCATATTTGGTGAAGACTTTGGAGTCACTTATTTAAATTGCAATGCAACTATATGATTCAGACATTCAGTCAATCGTTTTCGTTTATCGCTGCATGCATGCATGTGCAAACTGTAGGTTAATAAAGTGCAGAGGGTCATTTTTAAATGAAAGCTGAAATGGTCAAATATACTGCAGGCATCACCTGATTATTCTTCTATTCTTATTTTGTAGCTAGCTTCCGATCGAATAGTCAAGAACACATTAATTAACAATAATCTACCATAAAGACTTAATAATCCACACTAACCACTCTCATGTTCATGTCGAGTCAAATTTTGGATTTTAAATCGTATTAGGTTAGCAGTCTTACGACAGCATACTGATTTTAAATATGATCCGTAATTGTTTAATTTTATAATTTATATCACCATGTTTTCAAAGCAAGACTTATTCAATTAGATTCTATACAAAATATAATTTACAAAAAGTGGCAATAATTGAATTAGAGGTCAATTCCTTGTTTTTGGTAGAAATTGAGTTTAACCACTTCTCCTAATTAATTACACCATTAAATTTTAAAAAGAAAACAAGGATATAGAATAAGTGTCTTGATGAGTTTGAATTTTGAGAAATATCAAAGGTATTCTATGATCTAGCCTAACTTTTTCTCTTAATCATCCCCTTGAACAGATAAACTTCTACTAAAGTCAATCAACTAAGTATGCCCACCATACTTTTGATACAAAATTTGTATATATTAACCATGATTATTATATTCTATATATGATATTGTTATAAGGAAGCTAATTAATTAAGTTTAGAGATATTAGAGGGAAGATTACAAATTCTTCCTAATTTAAAATTCGTAACAAAATTTATCAATCTGATAACAACAATATTCACATAACGATTATTGAGATTTGAATTGGCTATCTAAATCAATCTTTATCTATATACGAACCCCACTTTTTCCACTAGAAAAGTCTTCCAACCATATCCATGCATGCATGAAGCTAAAATATTCAATAAGCAACGAGAAAAGAAAATGAAACTAATGCATTCCCTTTATGTACTAATAGTTACATTGAGGAGTTTATATATATATATATATATATATATATATATATATATATATTCAATTAAAAAAATTATAAACTCATTCAAGTCAGAAATAAATTAAAATTTATGAATTAGCGCGAATATGATCTTAAATAAGTTACTGATCTTAATACTAATATTAATTATAAAAAGAAAAATGGAAATTCTTTAATTAGCTATATAGGCTATATATATTATATCTATGTGGCGGCGGAACAGTTACTTTTTTGCACGACTTTGAATCTGCTGGTAATAGATAAACGCTTTGAATGACTTTGCCTCTTATAACGACGGAGAAAATGAACATTATACCAAATACATTCACAGTCATAGAGTGCGAGCTAGAGTATTGACCATTGATCATCCTCCTCTTCAGTATAGTGCATTTTTGTACTCTAGGAATTCCCTTCATCATGCTGTTAAGTCTATCCAAATTTCGTCATATCAAAAATCAACTCATTTTATTTTAAGTTCTTCCCTTTTATTTCTATAACTTATTTCATATATTATTTATTAGAATACAATACCATATTTTTAATACTTTCATTCACTCCCAAACCGAACAAAACGTAATGCAATTTTAAAAATTGGGTCTTCTGTAAAATGTTCTCTTGCTAGTTTGTCTAAAGTGCAAATAGCACATCCAATAGTTTAGTCTATGTTTTGTTTGTTGCCGACAGGTGATGGTCAAATTAAATTAAGGGCACACAATTTTAAATTGGTAGCTAAGAATTCATTTCAAGATTAAGATAGCCTGTAATGTAGGTGATTCGATGTCTGATACCGGTTAAACAGGCTTCTAATTTAATTTAATAGGGCTTCCGTTGTTTCAGTATTTTAAGTCGTAGCAACCGACATTGCTCAATACAATAAGAAATGCATTGCGTACGTCATTCTCACTCCCTCCTCATTGTTGTTATTGACTGACTTCAGTAACGATTATTAGAATTCACCGAGTACACGAAATCATCGTCACATAACCATTTTCAATCCATGTCTCTAAAAATTTCACCTATACTATAACTATTTATCATATTTTCAAATTTTCACATTTTGTTAATAACGATCATAAGCAAGTACACAAGTATGGGAGTATTTATAAAATAGATGAGCATTAAATTTCGTAACAGTTCAAGCAAATAATCTCGATCACGGAACAATTTCCTGTGTATTCACGGATCCAATTATACAATAAAACACTTTATTTGCCTTTTCCTATGGATTCACAGGACAACTTAATAAAAACTTGAAATTTGTGTGTTCTTGCAGGTCAATAATTACCATATTACAACAACTTGTGTATTTTTTGTATTTTCAGGGTCTTATGTTCGACTAAAAAAAGTCATAGTAATGTTTAACATTTTTTCTCAATTTTTACTTTTTATAAAATTGAACGGTTCAACTTTGATACGGAACAAAAAAAATTAATTAATAAATTTTATAATTACATTTTTTAAAACCTCAAAATTGACGGTTAAAAACTAATTGTACTAAAAGCTAATGTGACTAATTACCAACTTTTACTACGTCTTTTACTAAGTAAAGCACACGGGAATAAGAAAGAAAAACGAAAAAAAAGGGTCGCCACCTGAGATGACGAATTTTGACCGGGATCGTCATCTGAGATGGCGCTCTGTACCATTTTTGCACTCTCTGATCTTAGTGTATCATTTTTGCACAAAATTCATTCAACTATACTATACTAGAAAACTGAAGGAGCCAAATTCTGATGTTGTTTTCTAAAAAAATGAAACCAAAAAAAAACGTTTTGTACTCGTTCAATTCAAATAATCTAAAGAACAGTAAAAACAAAAATAACTGAAAATGTATGTAAAAATTAATAGTAAAAGAATAATACAAATTAGTTGTCCTTTAAAAGAAATTTCTAAAATGG
Source organism: Heracleum sosnowskyi (assembly GCA_030848705.1). Lineage (NCBI taxonomy): Eukaryota > Viridiplantae > Streptophyta > Magnoliopsida > Apiales > Apiaceae > Heracleum > Heracleum sosnowskyi. Next base: position 46,983,336 of record CM061243.1, on the reverse strand, counting down.
GGCGAGGAGGTAGATTTATAGACTCTTACATAGAATATATTTTTAAGAAATTCAGAAAAAAATATTACTCGTAATCATCTTGATTTAAATTATTTACAATCAAATACTTTTTGATATAAAAAAGTTATTACTATGACACTTCTTTTTTACAATTCTTATTTTTTTGATAATTCTTTTATTATGACACTTTACCAAATGAAAAAATCGTGGAACTAGGAATTAGTTGGCACATCACTGTCCAATCCCCACCAATAAGCAAAAATCGCTTACAGCCAGAAAAAAATCTCGAAAAGATAAAGCTATTAAAACGAATCACGTAAATATAATGATGATATTCCAACGATTTTGTGCAAGTATTCCAAATTTATTGTCTCCCGACGTAAGCTCACTTGCCGTAGAACATGTGTATGTTTTATAGTCCATGCAAATACCTTTTTTTTTATTCTTGTCATTTTAATTTCTTCAAAAACAACAACAAGTACATTTTACATATTAAAAAAAGTAAATTTTACATAATAAAACTAAATATATTTTAGAATGTTTCTAATTATAGTGTTGAATTTTTAACTTAAACTAGCGCAAAAGCCCGTGCGAGCTGTTTATACACTCGAATAATTTCTCACACGAACATGTATATATATTAAAATAATTTTTTTAATTAGAAATGTGCTAACAGATAATATTTCGAATTTACCTTAGATTTGTTTAGTATTTTTTAAATATTTTTTAATTTCATAAAATTTGGATTAATTTCTATAAGATAAAGATCAAATGATTATTTTTAATTAACAAAATATATATATATATATTTAGTTTTAAATGATGTAAAATGAATTTTATCAAATTCAACAATTGAATATAATAAAAATAATTAAACAATTTTTTAATCCATACTCAATTATATTTTTATGTATAATATATGTTCTAAAAGTTGGTGTTTAATAATCCCGATAATCGTTAGACGGTAACTAATCAATTTGATTATGTTAAAATCGGTTTTGATAAAAGCCGGTGAAGAGGTCATAAAATTCAGTCTAATCCTTCCAATATTGGCCTGATTTGTAAATTTAGGAAATTTATAGGTAAAAGTTCCAAAATTAAAAGGTTAAAATTTGAATAAAAAATAATAACAACATTTTTTGTATACGTAGTTCTTATTTTAGATGGTCAAAATCACGAATTCTCTTAATTTTATCTCACAACTTGATCACTAATCCAAAATTTAAATCTATAAATTTTATTTATTTCAAGCATAATATGTTTTTAAATAAATTTAAATTATGTGATAATATACATCTAATTAAAATTATTACACTATATATATATATATATATATATATATATATATATAATATTAAATTGATCCCCACTAATCATTCTAATAATCTCTAATTATTCGATTTAATCCATAAGTAATACATCCACGGATTACTCCAATTATGATTGTTCATGATTTACCAACCTGATCAAACTGAAACAACCCTCGCTCTCTTTTCGGCCGACCAAGCCAAGCATACCCAACCAATTTAAATAGGTTGGGTATGAGTATAGGTTGGTATGAGTTTTATAATTTTTCAGCCGACCCTACCCAACCCGATTTAAGTTACAAATTTTGTTCAATAATATTTATACACACACGCGCATTTATATATATATATATATATATATATATATATATATATATATATATATATATAATTTAAGCCAATTAAACCGACCCAACCTGACCCCAAATCGATGTACGATTAAGAGTTGGGTCACGAATTAATATTTTGTGTGGTGGGATGAAATTTTTTCAAACCGATTTAATTGGGTCGGATTGCAAAAATGCTTTCAACTCAGCAAATATAACTCATAAACACCCCTGACTCTGATTCACACTTTTTACGATACTAATTTTAAATATATTCTAAATTATATTATATTTGTGTATCAATACCTAAATAACCTATATCAAGTATTGTTAGGTCCTGATAAGTTTGTAGAAGGGGGGTTGAATACAAACTATACCGTTTTATCGAATTTGTTCTTTATAGAATAAAACAATTTAAGAACAAATTATGGCGGAATTAAATGAAACAGAATTCAAGTTAAATATAACTTATATTAAACTTGAAAGGTGTTACAAATGAAGTACTGATTACAAGATTGAATCTCAAACTAAATAAAACAAATCTAGAATAAATTCGACATGAATTTATCTATTTTTGTAATAAAAAGATATAACAATATTTGATAATTTGAGATACGTTCTAGGGATAAAAATCCGCTAGATAGTCAAAGCAGTACAAGTAAATGAATTCTAGTGGTTTAGATTTAACACAATGATTTTCTAGAATTAATCCACTGAAGAAATTAGCACGACAGAGTTCTTGATAGAAACTTTTCTTTTGAATGTAATGTTGATAATAATGTGTGTCTGTCTGATTACTTTTTGCTTTTGTACTAATCAAGTTGATCAATACAATTCTACGTTCTGTTTCTTTTGCTTTCTGGAATGACTATCCAATTTGTATTGGAATGACTATCCAAAAATGCCTTGGATGACTATCAAATGGCTTAGCATGACTATGATAATTTAGGAGAATTATATTAGAATTAACTAAAATAAACCGGGATGACTACTGTTAGGAATATGTTGTTCTTGATGATAATTATAAAACACTTAGTAGATTTTGTATTAAGTCATTTTGTAACTGTCAACGGAATGGTATGATTTGCAGCTTCCGTTGACAGGTAGCTCATCAACGAAATGAGTGATGTAGCAATTGCATTTACAATACTTCACTAGATTGATATGCATTTGTTGTAGGTATTAGTCAGGTTTTCTAAGTCATGTTGACTATGTACTAGATAGGCAAAATAGGTTGGTTAAGTGTAAATATATTGTGCCTTGTAATTTTGCCTAAGTGAAGACATGTCAACGGAATGAAGATTAGTCTTTCAACGGAATGAAGATTACTCTATCAATGAAACGAGGATTATACCATCAACGAAACGAAGAATAAAGCTATCAACGAAACACATCTTACTGCTATCAACGAATCATTATCACTTTTCTGAATAATTGACAAAGTGATAGTGACAGTTTTCTGACAGATCAAATAGGAGATGTGGAAGTGTACTTTGCATTGGAAGCCATCAAAATGGACATAGGGAATAAGGAAACATTCCAATTTCCAATCTGGTTCTTGAGTGGGATCATTATAAGACATAAGACAAAGATCTCCAAGGACCATTGGACAAAAGGGATGAAAAGCAAGCTACTGGCGGTTACCTTTAGTGTACTTTAGAGTAGCCAAAAATAGCATTGTAAACTTGGGTTATATAACCAAGTGTAGCAGTTCATTTTTAGATATAGAAGTGTGAGATAAAAATAGATTGTATTAGCTTCTTTCAAGAGCACTCTCACTTTGTATCAAGAACTGAGTAGTTGTGATACATTTTTGTAACACAGATTATTTCCGCAATAAAAACATCTCAGTTGGATCCTCAAAACATCCAACTGAAATTTTATATTTGTTTGTGTTTTTATTTCAGTACAGTTTTATTATTGTAAGTTGTTTTAAGTTTCGAAATATCTAGAATTGTATTCAACCCCCCCCCCCCCCCTTCTACAATTCTGTTAGGTCATTTGGGATTAATAATTGGTATCAGAGCGAGCTTCTAACATACAAGAAGTTTAAAGATCAAGACCAAAATAGTAACCATGGTGAAGAAGGATGCAGGTGTAAAGATACCAGTTCTAGATAAGGACAATTACTTTCACTGGAAAGTAAAAATGCATCTACATCTCATGTCTATGGATGAGAGGTATGTAGACTGCATTGAGAAAGGTCCACACGTTCCCATGAAGTTTGCATCTAGAGTTGGGTTGCTAGATGATGCTCCAGATGTGGAAATTCCAAAACCTGTCTCAGAATGGACTATTGAAGATGTTGCAGAAATCCATAAAGATAAAAGAACCATGAACATTCTGTTTAATGGTTTGGAGCAAGAGATATTTGACAATGTTATAAACTGTACAACTTCTAAAGAAGTATGGGACACTGTTAGAACACTCTGTGAAGGAACTGAGCAAGTTAGGGAAAACAAAATGCAACTCCTTATACAACAATATGAGCACTTTCATTTCAAAGCTGGTGAAACCCTAAATGACACGTTCAGTAGGTTTCAAAAGCTTTTGAATGGATTAAAGTTGTATGGGAGAATCTACCAAACCAAGGATTCAAACCTCAAATTTCTTAGAGCTCTTCCAAAAGAATGGAAGCCTATGACTGTTTCTCTGAGAAACACTCAGGAGTACAAAGACTACACTCTTGAGAGGCTTTATAGAACTTTAAAGACATATGAGTTGGAAATGGAGCAAGATGAAGAAATTGAGAAGGTACAAAAGAAAGGTGGATCTATTGCATTGATTGCATCTGTGAACCAACTAGAAGATGACAATGAAGAAACTGCAAAATCCACAACTAGTCGAGCTAGTTGTAGGAGTGATGTTAGCAAGGGTAAAGTCAAGATGACGGAAGAAGAAGAACCAGCCAACTTGGATGACTTAGATGAGATTGATGAAAACATTGCTTTTCTTTCAAGGAAATTCTCTAAGTTCAAATTCAACAGAAACTCAGAAGCAAGGCCACCAAGGAGAGACTTTCAACCTAGCAAAAACAATTGGATTGAAAAGTCTAAGTCTAAATGTTTCAACTGTGGAATGATTGGTCACTTTGTTGGAGATTGCAGAAAGCCCAAAGTTGAGAAGGGCAACAGGAAATTTGAGCCTGTTGATTATAAAAAGAAGTACTTTGAACTTCTCAAGCAGAAAGAAAAGGCTTTCATGTCTCAGGAGTATGATTGGGCTGGTAATGGTGAAGATTCTGATGATGATGTTGAGTATGTCAACTTGGCTCTAATGGCTAACAATCATGAGCAGGAAGCAAGTTCCTCTAGCAATCAGGTAACAATTACTAATCTTTCTGAGCTTTCTAAAGAGGAATGCGATAGTGCAGTAAATGAAATGTCTACTGTACTATATAATTTGCGTGTTACTCTTAAATCACTTACCAAAGAGAACTCAAGAATCAAAGAGACCAATATGCTCTTAAGTGATAGAAATGCCATGTTAGAAGCACAACTCATTGAGTTTGAGAAAATGAAGAGTGTTAGTAGGGATGCTAAGAAGGAACTTGAGAAAGTGTTAGAAAGGGAAGAGATTCTTAAAACACAACTTGAAATAAAACAAAGTGTGATTGCAAAATGGAAAGATTCCAGGAATGTTGCTACCAACATCATTAATGTTCAAGGTATGGAATTTTTCTGTGAGCAATCATGGAAAAAGAACAAAGAGAAGCTAGGGTATGATGGTGAAACCTTAGAATCAGAAACAGAGTCAACAAACAACAATGATCATTTGTTGAAGGTTGATATGTCAACGGAATGCAAAGTTTCATTGACAGATGAACCATCAACCGATCAGGCTGTTTCGTTGACAGAGAAAAGGAAAGAAGAACTCACTAGACTTAATAACAGGTTTGGTCCTGTCACCAAGAACTTTGTTCAAGGTGAGTCTAGTAAATCAAAGAAAGTTGAGAAGCCTGTTGAAAGAGCAAATGTAGGTCACTTGTCTAACAAGCAATTGAAAGACAAGTTAGAGAAAATTCAAGTTGAGGCTAAGGGCAATAAAAGGAATAACATGAATGGCAAAGTAGGGATTAACAAACATAACAATTACACACCTGATAAATATGCTCCTAGAAAGACATGTGTTAATTGTGGTAGTGTTAGTCATTTATTTACTAACTGCAAATCTGTTAAGAAAACTACTAATGTGAAAATGCCTAAGCCTGCAATGAATGGTTCTATGCCTACAATGCCTGTTATGCCTAACATGTTTGCTCCATATGCACAATTTCAGAATCCATATGCTAGCATGTCATTTGTGCCTAATCCATATATGAATTTAATGTGCCACAAATGCCATGGAATATGAATAACATGTTTGTTCCTCCAACTATGCATGCTGTGAATGAAAATATGAGCAACCCTCAGAAATCAACACCAAAGATAAAGGTTGATTTAAATCAATCTGAGCCTAAGGTGAAAAATGATATAAAAGGAAAATCAAAGGCTAACAAAACAGGACCCAAGGAAACTTGGGTACCAAAATCAACTTGATTTGATTTTATTGTGTGCGGGGAGACAAAAGGAATCTTTGGTACTTGGATAGTGGATGTTCAAGACACATGACTGGTGATTCTACCCTGCTCACAGAGTTTCAGGAAAGAGCTGGCCCTTGTATTGCTTTTGGAGATGACAGCAAAGGCTACACTAAGGGATATGGCTTGATTTAAAAAGAAAATGTCATCATTGATGAGGTTGCATTGGTGGATGGTCTTAAGCACAATTTGCTTAGTATCAGCCAACTTTGTGACAAAGGATTTTTAGTTACTTTTTCAAAAGAAGCATGTGTTGTTTCTAAGGTGGGAGACAACAATGTGGTAATGACTGGATTCAGAAGAGGGAATGTGTACATTGCTGACTTTAGTAGCACAAGTCCAGACACCATCACTTGTCTTTTCAGCAAGGCAAGCAAGGATGAAAGTTGGCTATGGCACAAGAAATTATCTCATCTGAATTTCAAAGTTATGAATGACTTGGTGAGGAAAGATCTTGCTAGAGGAATTCCACAGGTGGAATTCTCCAAGGATGGTTTGTGTGATGCCTGTCAAAAAGGGAAACAAAAGAAGGCATCATTCAAAAGCAAGACAGAGTCATCAATTGTCCAACAGCTTGAGCTGCTTCATATGGATCTATTTGGCCCTGTAAATGTCATGTCCATTTCAAAGAAGAAATACTGTCTTGTGATTGTTGATGATTTTTCTAGATTTACATGGACTTTCTTTTTGCACTCCAAAGATGAGGTAAGTGAAATCATTATCAATCACATCAAGATGGTAAACAATCATCCTGATTTCAAAGTAAGAAGGATTAGGAGTGACAATGGGACAGAATTCAAGAATTCAACTATAAAGATGTTCTGTGAAGAAAATGGAATTTTGCATGAATTCTCAGCAGCAAGAACACCACAGCAAAATGGTGTAGTTGAAAGGAAAAATAGAACACTTATTGAAGCTGCAAAGACAATGCTAGATGAATCAAAGTTACCTACTTATTTCTGGGCTGAGGCAGTTAACACAGCTTGCTTCACTCAAAATATTTCTTTGATTAATCAGGCCAAGGGAATGACCCCTTATCAACTACTCAAAAGAAAGAAGCCACTATTGGATTTTCTTCATGTCTTTGGATGTAAGTGTTTTGTTTTGAGAAATCAAGCTGAGCATTTGGGGAAATTTGAAGCAAAGGCAGATGAATCAATATTTGTGGGATATGCAGCAGGGAAAGCTTACAGAGTCTATAATCTCAGAACCAACATTGTTATGGAATCTGTACATGTTGTTTTTGATGATCTCAGAATTCAAGGTCTCTGTGATGAAGGTTTCCATGAAAGTCTTTCTTTTGAGAATGAGGAAGGAGATCAAGTGAATCATGATAAGGCTATTGAGAAACAGCCTAAAGTTGTTGTGTCTAGCACAGATGAAAGCAGCAGTGAAGATGAAATTACTACATTAAGATTGAAAAGAATAGCTACTAGCAGACCAAATGGTCATTTCGTTGACAGTCATGATGAAGGATTCGTTGACAGTCAGAATGAGAGTTTCGTTGACAGTCAAAATGGTCATACCGTTGACAGTCACAGAAATGCCTCTAGGAGTGATCATTTAGGGACAACAAACTCAGGGGGAGTTTCTCAAGGACAAATATCTAATCAAGGCAACCATGATCATGAAGCTACTTCTTCAAGAGCTAATCTACCTCCCTCAAGGAAATGGACTAAAGATCATCCCTTTGAACTCATTATAGGTGATGTTTCTTCAAAAGTCCAAACTAGAAGAGCAACTCAAGAGGAATGTCTATATAGTAGCTTTCTGTCTCAAGATGAGCCAAAGAAAGTTGAGGATGCACTTCTAGATCCAGATTGGGTATTAGCTATGCAAGAGGAGCTAAACCAATTTGAGAGGAACAACGTTTGGAAGCTGGTGCCCAAGCCTAAGGACAGGAGTGTTATAGGCACAAAATGGGTGTTCAGAAACAAGATGGATGAAAATGGCATAGTCACAAGGAACAAAGCTAGATTGGTTGCAAAAGGCTATTCACAGGAAGAGGGAATTGATTTTGATGAAACTTTTGCTCCTGTTGCAAGACTAGAAGCAATAAGGATTTTCCTAGCCTATGCAGCCCATGCCAATTTCAAGGTCTATCAAATGGATGTGAAGAGTGCTTTTCTGAATGGGGAATTGGAAGAGGAGGTGTATGTAAGTCAACCTCCTGGTTTTGAAGATGATGATTTTCCAGAGTATGTGTACTTCCTCCTTAAAGCACTCTATGGTTTGAAACAAGCACCTAGTGCCTGGTATGACACACTTTCACAGTTCCTCCTTGAGAATCACTTCACTAGAGGTATTGTAGATAAAACTCTTTTTCATAGAGTTGTGAATGGCTCTACTATACTTGTTCAAATTTATGTAGCTGACATATTTTTTGGGTGTACAGATGAAAAACTTTGTCAAAAGTTTGCCAAGCTTATGCAAAGTAAATATGAAATGAGCATGATGGGAGAATTAACTTACTTTCTTGGTCTCCAAGTGAAGCAAGTTAATGAAGGCATTTTCACTAGTCAAACAAAATATATTCATGATTTGTTAAAGAAATTTAACTTAATGGAATGCTCTCCTGCCAAAACTCCCATGCCTACTGCCACCAAACTTGAATTGAATACTAAGGAAAAATCTGTGGACATTTCAAGTTACAGAGGCATGGTAGGCTCACTCTTAAATTTAACAGCTAGTAGACCTGATATTATGTTTGCTACATGTCTATGTGCTAGATTTCAGGCTGATCCTAGGGAATCCCATTTAGTTGCTATTAAAAGAATTTTCAGATATCTCAAAGGAACACCAAACCTTGGCATTTGGTATCCTAGAGAATCTGGCTTTGAACTAATTGGTTATTCAGATGCAGATTATGCAGAATGTAAAATAGACAGGAAAAGCACAACTGGCACCTGTCAATTCCTAGGAAACAAGCTTGTGTCATGGTTCAGCAAGAAACAAAACTCAGTTTCTACCTCCACAGCTGAGGCTGAGTACATTGCAGCTGGAAGTTGTTGTGCATAGATTTTATGGATGAAAAATCAACTACTTGATTATGGATTAAGAGTTGAGAAAATTCCTATCTTCTGTGACAACACTAGTGCCATTGCCATTACTGAGAATCCAGTGCAGCATTCAAGGACCAAGCACATTGACATCAAGTATCATTTCATTAGGGAACATGTTATGAATGGTACTATGGAGTTACATTTTGTTCCAAGTGAACAACAACTTGCAGATATCTTTACCAAGCCACTTGATGAATCAACATTCTCAAGATTAGTAAGTGAGCTAGGTATGCTAAATTTCTCTTAATTATTTTTTTGAGACTTTTGCAAGTTAAATTTGTAGCCAGGAATTTGCTATGATTTTTCTGTGAATTAATTTTCTCAGGAAAAAGTAAAATTTGTCTAAGTCAAAATTACTATGTCAACGAAATCCTTATTCCGTTGCCAGTCTTAGCATTTTTCTGGGTGTTTCGTTGATAGCTCTTTTATATCAACGAAACGCAGCTTTATCAACGAAATAGACGGGACCTTAAACGCCCAATTCTGATTCGTTGATATAGCGCTTTTAATCTGAACCGTTGAAATTGCACGGCCTTTACCACGATCTATGCATACACCCCTGTAAGCATAAATCATGGTAATATTTTAATTATAACGGTTACATTTTTAAGCCAATCCAGTAATTTATATTTATTATTGGACTTAATTTTTGAGAAATTTTGGGGGAGTATTTAAGAAATTTTGTTTTCTTTAATTCTTTTCTACCTGCTCTCAAAATTTCCAAAGGTTTTCTTACTTCTTCTCTCTCAAAGCAAATCAAAGTTCAAGCTTCTTCTCACTCAACAATGGAACCAATAGTCAAACTCATGTCAACTGGAGGGTTCATCTATGAGAAGAACAACTCCATTCCTTTTGTTGTCAAGGAAAGCCCGAACAGAATCTTTTTCAAGATGATGGATTTCATGACGAATTGCAAACTGAGCTACACAATGTTTCACTCAACTCCACTCTACAATGAGATAATCGAGGAGATTTGGACCTCATGTGAGTATAGTGGGACAAATTGCACTTTGCAATTCACCATTCAAGGTAAAGAGTATATAGTCAATTCTGATGTATTGCAAGCATGCCTACACCTTCCTGAAAATAACTGCTTAGCTTTGCCTACATATACTGAAATGATTAACATGATTAATTCTATAAACTACTCTTTGCCTACTGATAATTTGGGTAGGATAATTAGGAGAGGTTTGGTTAGGGAGTATAGTTACTTAGCTGATGCATTCATTAAGGTCTTTTCTGGTAAAATCAGTAACTTTGATGCATTAACTAATTCTATGTTAATTCTGTTTACCATGCTCTTAACTGATAGATATTATAACTTTAGCACCCAACTTATGTATGAAATTGGTGCTAAGTTGGGTGATAAGGCTAATAGGAAAAAGAATATCTATTATGCTAGATTTCTGATGATGTTGGCTAACCATGTTAGTCCAGCACCATTGGTTATCTCTAACCCTACTTCTAGATTTGACTGCTTTGTACAAGAAAAGAGGGTCTTGACAGATATCCTGAGGCTCAACCACAATGGTGATGTCCCAGTGGTGTATCTGCCAATAATTGAGGTAACTACTACTATCTCTGCTTGTATAGTTGTTACTTCTACTGTTTCACCCATCTTTGTTGCTATGGAGTCTGTAGTTGTGACCCAACAGGTTCCTGTCCCAGCAACAAAACCAAAATCTAAGAAATCCTCCAAGCCAACCTCAGGTGCTTCTCAAAAGGCACTTGTTGTAAAATCCACTACACAACCAAAGGGGAGTGGTGCAGGTGTTGTGAGAGGTGAGGGAAGGGGTGAACATCAAAGAAACCCTAAGGATAAGGTGGGAGAGATGAGTGTTTCCCAAGCTAGCCCCATTGTGTCTTCCAAACAAGCTCTCCTCCAAGAGCACAGTCCAAAAGGGTAAGGGACACTTCAAGCCCCCAAACAGAAATTTCCCAATACCAAAGAAGGGTAAGACACAAATCCCAGGTCACACAGGGTGCACACACACTGGAAGCAACACTTCCAGTTTCACAAATTCAGTTTGATGTAACCCCTATTATTACTCTGGGGTTACAGTCCCATTCTCTAAACATAAATCTTTAACCAACTTCACACAATTCACCTACACAGTCTTTAGATATGGATATGATCCATTCATCTATCCCTGATTCTCCAACTCTTTTCTTGGAGAAGCCCCACTCTGAAATTGGTGACCATCACTTGTTAAGTGATTTGTTGGGCCACCAATCATCCTTTTCTGAAGCTACAAGAGGGTCTGTGGAACCACTTTTAAAATCAATCACCACAGATTCTAAAGTAGTTTCATTTTCTCAAAACCCTTTATTGACTTCATCAACGAAACAGTCTCTTTCGTTGACAAGTGTTTCTCCATCAACGGTATCCATACCGTTGACAGTTCAAACTATCATACCGTTGATAGATCATTCTGCACATTTTCCTGCAAATCAAGTTGTTCCCACAACTAGTGCAGATGATCTAGTGGTAGTCGAGACACTTTTAGGATTGCGAGGGAGTGAATCTGAGAGGCTGGCTTGCAGCCAGGCAAAAGGAGAGGCTGAGAGTGAGAGGCTGACTATTTCTTCCAGTTAGGCAAAAGGAGAGGCTGAGGGTTCCACCTTAGTAGGTGAAGGTGAGGGTGTGAGAGGTGTGAGCCATGGGGAGCCCATGATGCAAGAAAATTGTTAATCCCAAATGACCTAACAGAATTGTAGAAGGGGGGGTTGAATACAATTCTTGATATTTCTTAAACTTAAAAACAACTTACAAATAAAACTGAACTTAAAGTAAAAATCACAAGCACATAAATAATTTCAGTTGGATTGTTTGATGATCCAACTGAAGTGATTTTTATTGCGGAAATAATCTGTGATACAAAATGTACACAGCTACTCAGTTACAAGAATGTAGAGAAGTATGCTCTCAAATATAGCTAATACAATCTATTTGTTTTTCTTCTCTTACTCTTATTTTAACTGCTACACTTGGTTATATATATTCCTAAGTTTACAAAGCTATTTTTGGCTACACTAAAGTACACTAAAGGTAACCGCCAATAGTTTGCTTTTCATCCCTTTGTCCAGTGGTCCTTGGAGATCCTTGCTTTTGTCTTCATGCTTATTATGATCACTCCCAAGAGCCCAATTGGAAACTGGGATGTTTCCTTATTCCCCATGTCCATTTTAATGGTTTCCAATGCAAAGTACACTTCCACATCACCTTTAGATCTGTTCAGTAAACTGTCACTATCACTTTGTCAACTATTCAAAAAGTAATAGTGATTCGTTGATGGCATGGAGATGTGTTTCGTTGATAGCTTTATTCTTCATTTCGTTGATGGTGTATTCCTCGTTTCGTTGATAGAGTAATCTTCATTCCGTTGACAGAGTAATCTTCATACCGTTGATAGAGTAATCTTCATACCGTTGACATGTCTTCACTTAGGCAGAATTACATGGCATAATATATTTACAATTCACCAACCTATTTTGCCTATCTAGTACTTAGTCAACATGACTTAGAAAAACCTATCTAATACATACAACAAATTACATATCAAACTGTGAAGTATTGTACAGTACAATTGCTACATCACTCATTTCGTTGATGAGCTTCTTGTCAACGAAACACTGCAAAGCATGCCATTTCGTTGACAGTTACAAAATTACTTAATACAAAATCTACTAAGTGTTTTTATAATTATCATCAAGAACAACATATTCCTAACAAAAATAGAGGAGAGAGAGAAGGGACTACATGAGCTATAAGGGAGGAAGCAGCCATTGCAAGTGAGTTAATGGAGGTTCATGAGGGAGAAAGGGAACTTACTTTCCAAGAGCATTATCAACAAACTCTGGATAGTATTTCCCTGGATCCTGAGACCTTTACTCATCCTGTGCCAACCTATCAAATTATGGCTCAACAGGGCAATGTGGAGGCAGAAAGGTCATTCAACCTCATTCATACAACTGCATCTATGCAATGGGAAAAGGATGCATTGACTAATTTGTCTCCAGGAGCTACAGCAAGTGGCGAGTTTGATTTTTCTGATGATGATGACAGTTTTGGTGACAATCTACAGGTGGCCATCACTTCACATACTGGGACTTCTGTGGTGCCCCCACACCAAACTGGCTTTCTCAGGATATGCAATGAAGAATCAACCTGGATGCTGCAATTACAAGGCAGTACAATGAGGCCTATCTGGCTCATGAGTTTGCAAATGCCAATGACAAGAAATTCTACAAGGCTATCATGGATTCACTGGAAATCCAAAGGCTACAGATGATACAGACAAGGATTGAAGCTAGAGAAATCAAGGACTCCATTAGCAATCTTAAGGATGCTACTGACAGAAGGCTAGATGAAAAGCTTCCTCTTCTCACTGTGTCCAAGATGAACAGGTTTTCCTCTAAGGAACCTGAAGTGGCTTCCTCCTTGAAGACTCTCTCTTCCAGAGTGGACAAGGTGGAAGCTACTCTCTCTCAAATGCAGAAGGAACAGGAGAAGCAAACACAACTCCTAGCTCAGCTAGTGGCAGCTCAGGGACTCCCTATCATCTCTCTTGATGATAACAAAAAGGGGGAGAAATCTAAGGAGCTAGACATTCAAATCACAAAGGTTATGGTCCCAGCCATTTCCTTACCAAAGGAGCCACTAGCAATGGGGGAGTCAGGAAAGGATAAACTGGATGGCATTGACCTGATTCAGCAAGCATCTATGAGGCTACAACTTGCAGAACAGATTAAAGACCAATGGTCTAGCATAGATGCAAGAATCAAGAAGATAGCTGAATCTGCAAAGACCAGACATCCATCAACGGATCAAGCTACTTCTACAGCACCATCAACGAATGCCATGGTTTTAGTGTCAACGGAATGGGAGCCACAGTCTAATTCTTCCTATGATCTAAAGCCCCTTCTACATGGAGTTACTCAAGGTCCAAGGAAAGAAAAGGGACAAACTTCATGTATTAGGGATGTGGAACAAGCTACACTTCAAGGAAGCCTATCTCCCAAGTCCCCTGCTAAACCAAAAGGCAAAAATATAGCAAGAACTTTTTATCCTTCACCTTATCCAGATGAGCTCAAGCTTCTTGGACTACTTATCACAAAATTCAAGGAAAACAATGATCCTGAGATAAGGAAGCAAAGAGCAATTGTCTACAGAAATGGACAAGAAATTTGTGTTTGGGCTGGTCACCCAAATTTTGCTGAGGCTAAGGCTGAAGAATCAGAAAGAGCAGATATGCAAGAACTTGCAGTTGCTCAATCTCTTGATGATGAAGAAAGACAGCTAGAAGAAAAAAGCCAGAGAGGAAAGGAGTAAAAAGAAGAGCACAAGGCAACCCAAGGCAAGAGCTAAGAGAAACATAGCTTTTAATAATGATGACTCTCAGAGTAATGCCACAGACTCTTCTGCACCAATTGCACCTCCAACTTTTCCTGATCTAATCCTCAAAGACAAGTTAGCCTGTGATCCTGAGCATCCAGTAAATTTTTATGATCAACCAATTCAGCCAAAGGAAGAGCAAATTGAGCTAGATGAGGCTAACTTCCCAAAGTTTCTATTTGAAATGGATGCAAAGAAGAAAGCAAGGCAAAGGGCTGTTAAGGCTAAGCCAGTATTTGTGAGAAGACAGCAAGTTGAGAAACCTCCCACCAATCCAGAAGACTTCATGTACATTGCTGACATCAGGGAGGAGTCTAGCCTAAATATTGATCTTAATGACTTGGTGGAAGTGAGAGGTATTGCAGCTTCTCATAGACTGCAAGAGAGATTAGTATTTGTCTACAAAGGTGGAAGGGAACAAACTTGGCCTCTCTACAGGATTTTAGGAGAAGACTACCAAACACTTCTCTCAGTGTTCAAATGTTTGAAGAAAGACTTTGGCTTTACCAAAACTGCCAAGTCTGAGGTTGTCTCCAAAATCTGTCAAATCAGGGCAAGCTGGAACAAGCTTGATGCACTTCCCAGGGTTCTCAAAGTCCCTCAATCTGGAAAGAAGATCCATCTCCAACCCTATTGGATGATGGAGTTTAGAGACAGAGACAACTGTAGAAGATTCTTCAGGATAGAAGACCAACTGGAAAAGGCATCCAATGATACTCTGAGATCAATGTAGTCCAAGTTGGGGAATCAAGATGAAGAAGAGAAGATTTTCTATAGGAGGCTCCAAGCTCAAATTGAGGAGAATAATGCAAGGAAGGGGGAGAAAAACATTACCACAGAGAAAGAGATGAAATTTGCTCAGACTAGAGGAGCAACTCCGTGCACTTGTTTTGTAAGACTTTTCTACTTTGTATTTCATTAATTTTCAATAAATCATGAAGCTCAATGCAATTTCTACTTTTATCATTTGTAATATGTCTGAGTGTTTTTGTTATCATCAAGGCTCTTGATTTATGGCTGTTATTCTATCAGTCATAAATTAGGGGAGATTGTTAGGAATATGTTGTTCTTGATGATAATTATAAAACACTTAGTAGATTTTGTATTAAGTCATTTTGTAACTGTCAACGGAATGGTATGATTTGCAGCTTCCGTTGACAGGTAGCTCATCAACGAAATGAGTGATGTAGCAATTGCATTTTACAATACTTCACTAGATTGATATGCATTTATTGTAGGTATTAGTCAGGTTTTCTAAGTCATGTTGACTATGTACTAGATAGGCAAAATAGGTTGGTTAAGTGTAAATATATTGTGCCTTGTAATTTTGCCTAAGTGAAGACATGTCAACGGAATGAAGATTAGTCTTTCAACGGAATGAAGATTACTCTATCAACGAAACGAGGATTATACCATCAACGAAACGAAGAATAAAGCTATCAACGAAACACATCTTACTGCTATCAACGAATCATTATCACTTTTCTGAATAGTTGACAAAGTGATAGTGACAGTTTTCTGACAGATCAAAAGGAGATGTGGAAGTGTACTTTGCATTGGAAGCCATCAAAATGGACATAGGGAATAAGGAAACATTCCAATTTCCAATCTGGTTCTTGAGTGGGATCATTATAAGACATAAGACAAAGATCTCCAAGGACCATTGGACAAAAGGGATGAAAAGCAAGCTACTGGCGGTTACCTTTAGTGTACTTTAGAGTAGCCAAAAATAGCATTGTAAACTTGGGTTATATAACCAAGTGTAGCAGTTCATTTTTAGATATAGAAGTGTGAGATAAAAATAGATTGTATTAGCTTCTTTCAAGAGCACTCTCACTTTGTATCAAGAACTGAGTAGTTGTGATACATTTTTGTAACACAGATTATTTCCGCAATAAAAACATCTCAGTTGGATCCTCAAAACATCCAACTGAAATTTTATATTTGTTTGTGTTTTTATTTCAGTACAGTTTTATTATTGTAAGTTGTTTTAAGTTTCGAAATATCTAGAATTGTATTCAACCCCCCCCCCCCCCCCCCCATTCTACAATTCTGTTAGGTCATTTGGGATTAACAACTACCGGTATGACTATCCTGGGTAGTCATTCCAGTTCATTTTAATTACTTAATTCTAATTTAATTCAAATTCAAATTCTAAATTAATTCTAATAATTAATTTATTTCACAAATTAATTCTGATGAATTAATTTATTCAATAAATTAATTACTTAATTTATTTGCTAAATTAATTCTGATGAATTAATTTAATAAATAAATTAATAACTAATTTAAAATAGAATTTAAATTCTCATAGAATAACAAAACCAATTCTTGAACCACTTGAACTTGATGAAGAATATCCATTGTCTGAGGTTGTCATTTGATGCACTGTCTGGTTCATAAGTGACTAACTGAAATGTATGTTCTTCATCTTGACTTTAAGTTGTGGTCCATTGTCTGCTTTTGACTGTTGATCAATCTTTGTAACCTGTACATTTGTTGTCACAAATCTGAAACCTCTGTCACTTTAATAAATCCACTTCTTTGAAGACTTCACTGAGGCTTGAACAAATAATTGAACTTCTTTCAATGTAGTTGTTGGTCCTCGTGTATTGCAGAAGGGGGGGGGGGATGAATGCAATACTGATAAAATTCAATCTCAATTTCAACAACCAAAACTAAGATTTAGTGTTATCAGTAATATGTATGCATTCACAAACAGTATGGTCTAAAGACAAGTTTCACAAAATAAATGTTTTTATTTATTTTGCAAAGTGTTGCTACAACCTCAAGAGAGAATTCTTGAGCTTCGGTTTTCTTCAAGACACTTACTTGCTTACTTTCCCTTGTGCCTAGAATGAATTGATAGTCTAAGTATAAAACTAATCCTATCACTGTCAACACGGGTTTGTGAAGCTGCTATCATTATCAAGTGGCAGCTTCTTACAAAATGTCTACCCATGTGACTTTCCTAAATTGCTAACATGTCAGATATACATTACAAAGAAAGCAACCTAGATTCATTCTATTTCCAGCTAAAACAATTCAGCAAATAGAGACTTGACCTTGCTCTTGAATTGATTCGCTTTTGTTTTATGTAGTGCTTGAAGCTTCTGTCGTAGTCTTGCAGACTTGGTGCAGCTTAGGGATACTGCAACACGCCTGTTTCTTGAACATTGAAACTATCACGGGATTTGACTGAGAAGATACCTAGAGCAAGGATCTTTCTCGAGACAGTTACTTTTGCCGCAAAGCTTGCTGTCACAGGAATGTTCTTTTGGTGACAGTATGAGTTCCCCGCACAGAGTGCTGTCGAGGTTTCCAAACTTGCTGTCGAGGGCTAAAGTTGCTGTCGTGTAGTCTTTCGCCAATGTTGTTGTCAGAGTGAATATGTTGTCGTGACTTGCAACATTCCGTCTTCTTGTAATCTTACTGTCAATGCTTATGACAGTAACCTTTATTCATGCTGTCATCTAATATGCATTCTTTGAGGCTTGAACACAGCAAGTGAACTTCTTCCAAATTACACAACTAAAATGACATTGCATACTGATTACAAGAACATACTTTGGCTGTGATAGTATGTTCTACTTAATTAAAAATTAAGTACATACAAGGTTAAGTTGTTTCTATGCTATCACCCATAAATCCCAACAATCTCCCCCAATTTGTTTTTATGGATAATAACAACAAATTTACAATATGTGCTGACAACTTAACTAACAAGATCAGAATGAATTAAGAAATTTTACTTAGCTTGATATTTCCTCTTCTGTCTTGTTACATCCTCTCTTTTGAGAGCTTTTACCAAGCAGCCTCTTAGACCTTCTACAAGAGAGATTTCAACAGGAGTGACTGCAGCATCTTCTATTTCTTCAATGATCTTCTTGATAGTAGGAGAGATAAGAGAATTGGCATCCCTGAGATTCATCCATAGCTCTTGATCATATGGATAGCTTCTGAAGTGGAGTTCTTCAAGAATGAGCTTGAATCTACTTCCAGGATAAGCATTGAGAGACATCCTCCTTTGCTTGTCCAGCTTTGAACATTCTCCTTTTCTCCTTTTCAATATTTCCTCTATCTCATCAGAACAAATCTGCTCCAAGGGATGAATTGATCCAGCTACCATATACTGAAAATCCTTCAGAATAGTTGTTTTTAGCTTGTGCAAGCTGCAAACGTAGATTTCTTCTTTTAGGTACTTGATTCTTAAGGGATTTTCCAACATACATGTTTGATAATTTGGAGCTTCACTTTCTGCCTTGTTGGCAGTCTTGCATCTTTCCAGGAGTTCAGCTTCCTTCTTATCAAGTTCTGACTGATATTGAGAATATTGAGAAGAGTCCTGTCTTTTGCTTGGCTTGGGTTGCCCTTCCTGAGTTGGTTGGGTTTTCCCTTCTTCTGTGGGTAAATCATCAAACTCATAGTACCAGTGATATGGTATAGGAGAAGCTGGTAGATCAGTTAAAATATCAGCATCATCAAAATCTGCAAAATTGTAGCCAAATTTCTGATAGAACTCAGCATCCCTATCAGCCTGATATTTCAGAATATGTTCCATGACAGACTCTGGGACATTTTCATAGCTCTCCAACAACTCTACCATTCTTTCCAGGTAGAAGAAGTCAATTCTCCTTTTTATCTATGGTTGTCGTTCTACCACTGATTGATGTGGCTTCCAGATAGAAGTCCTTATTAACCTTGGCAGATCTTGATCCTTCCCACCACAGAATGTACTCAGTGACCTCTTGATTTGCATCCAGCTTAACCTCAACACTCTTTATTTCTTTAGATTGCATCTGTTGTATCTTAAGACTGTTAGGAGGTTCTGATTGAATTGGCATCTTAAGATTTCTGCCAAATCCAGTGGCCTTTTCCTTTCCTGAGTACTTGTGCTTTCCTTCAGGTTTCCGTCTAGTAAACCATGCTTTTTCTTTAGCTTTCAGTCTTTTGGGCTTGACAGTAGCTTTGGCTTCATCCTTGACAGAACCTTCCTTGACAGTACCTCTGTCAATAGCATCTTCCATGACAGCATCTTCTATGACAGTTTCCTTGTCGACAATATCTTTGGTGACAGCATCTTTTTCTGCATTTATGCAATCAATAGCACATCTAAGAATGCTTGCCTCCAAAGCTTCCAGTATTATTGACTCCTCTTCATCTGTTGCATCAGCATCTTTCTTTTCTTGACTAGGAGTTTCTTCATTGCCTTCATTCTGAGATTGGATACCAGTATTCCCAGAATTACTTCCACCAGCATTACCTGCATTTCCAGAAGCTTCACCACCTCCAATCTCATCATCATCATCATTATCTTGAAAAGGAATATCATAGAGGCAGCTTCCACCTTGATCAGTTCTTTTGGCATTGGCTCTAATGATTAACTCCTTCACTCTAGCTCCTAGTGCCTTGTCTCTCAACACCAGCATTTTGTAGATCTCTTGAACAACATAGACTCTTCCTGGATTGGCATTTGAGCTGAGTATTCCATATAACACTTTCAGAATTGTCTCAGTTTACATCATGGATGGACTGATCAAATTCATGTAGTTGTTCCTTCTTGTGCCATCCTTTGTAGTAGATCTATAAAAAACACATGGTGGATTTGTGTAGACTTCAGGTAGCTTCTGTGTGATCATTTTCTGGATTTGCATATTCAATGTTTCATTGAATGGTGTTTGAGTTGCCTTGATCTTTCCCTTCATATCACACAACACCTTTGCTGGCAGACTCTGCAATAACTTCATTGTGATGAAATAAGATATGCCAGAACTGAAATAGATACTTACAGCCCATCTTTTCTCATCATTCACCATTACACTAACATTGATGATTTGATCCTTTAACAGTTTTGTGGTGTTGGTTGGACTGTTGCTTGGTGCATTCATTGCTTCTTCCACCACACTGCTAAATTCAGTGTCATGATTGTGTAATGTGCTCTCCCTGTAATCCACCATTATATTATTGGCTTCTTCTTGATCAAACTCAGTACCATTGGACCAAGTATTTCCCTTCTGGATGGATTCAGGCAGTTTCCCTTTACCTTTCCCAAGCTTGTTTTGTTCCTCCATTTCTCTCCTTCTTTTCTGTAGAGCAGTTTCTTGAGTTGCTGAAGTTGGTTCTCTAATTGTCACAGGAGGTAGAATTGGGTGTCTAGATGCAGGTCTTCTTTGCATTGCATCTTGAGTTGCCTTAGACATCAACACCTTTTCACCATCCAAGTCAACTTCAACAAGATCTTCAGCTTTATCCTTTGGTTGTCCACTGCTTGGTTTGACTTGCTCCCCCTTTGTCATTGCCTTACTCTTGATTCCAGAAACTTGTTTTGCTCCCCCTTTGGTCTTCACAGTTACTGGCTCCCCCTGAGTTCCACCTGATTCCTGAATAGATATTGATTCTGATCTTGCTACCTTCTCCCCATTAGTTGAGTTGACAGCTACTAGGTCAGTAAGGAACTGGATAGCACACTGTCCTTCCAGAGCTTCAATCCTGTTACCAAAATTTGCAGAGGGACCACCATTCCTTAACCTTCTTGGAGGGGAAGGAAAAGAAAGGGGTTTGGAGGCTATGGGGGTTCTCACACACTTGGGGTGTTTTTGAGTGATCTCATCACTCCTCACTGTTTGACTCTCAAGGCCTAATGCCTGAATAGTGTGGGCTCCCTCAAGATCTCTTTGGACATGCTCAAGTCCCTCTCCTTTTGCCAGCTCATTTGGTTGCCTCTCATTTTTATGCTCACCTCTCTGTTCTTTTATCTCTCTGTTCTTTTGCACACCCTCACTCAACCTAAATGCATGAGTATGAGCAGTACTATCATGCATGGAAGTAGAAGATTTAGAATGTACCTTCAAGAGTTTGGCAAGAGGTAGGTCATCATCAGAGGCATCCTCAATGGTTACAGCATCAAAATCTGGCTGAGAGGACTGGACAACATCTTTGGCAGGAATGTTACTGTCAGCTGAAGCGTGGACAGCAGGTTCTGTCATGACAGCATCTTTGGGATGTGGAGTGACAGTAGGTTCTGTGTTGACAGTAGCTTTCTCTCCACCCATGACAGCAGTTGTGTCCAAGACAGCAACATTTCCAGTGTCATTGACAGCAACAGAGGCTATGACAGCATCTTCCTGAAGGTAAGATGCTCCTTGGAGTTCAGACAAAGTGTTGGCTGTTTCATTTTCTGACAAAATACCACTTTGCCCTTGCTCAGTGTTTGGAGGAGTGGTATCCATTTCACTTTGAGAAATGGGTTCTTGTGGACCACCAGATGGGGGCTCATCCATGATTGGAGATGGATGATCAAAACCTGAAGGGTTGGGACTGTACCCTTCTCTAGGTTGTGGAGAAGAAACAAAAGAATGTATAGGGAAGGAAGAAGGTGAAAGTGTAGCAGAGAGTGGGGGCTGATTCACAGGAGAAACATGTGAACCATCAATAGGAATAGAGAAATCCTCATTGTGCCCTAACTCACTGTGTGTTTCTGCAAGTGGGGGTTCCTCGGGTTGTGAACCATGAGTTTGTGCAGACTCTGTACAGGGTGCCTTGGGAGACAGGCCAATTTCAATAGATGCACCTTGTTGAGAAGGCACATCTAGGGAGGTGTTTGAATCCCTTTCAGTAACCACAGTTTGTTGAGAAACTGAAGCTTGGCTAACAGTGGTTTTGGTCCTCCTAGCTCTCTTCTTCTTAGGCTCAGGGGAAACCACTGGGGGTTCTGTTTGACTACCTTCCTTATTTACTGCACTAGGTGCAGTGTCTCCCTATTGACTAACAGAGCTACCACCAACATCAGCTTCTAAGGGTCGTTTCCTGGATTATTGCAAGGCTTCTCTTTGGGCTTTGGGAAGTCTAGAGAGCCTAGGCTGAGTGTATGGTGTTGAATGGGGGTTAACTGAATTTGGGTCTAATTCAGTTTCATTTGCAAGAGTGAAAGAGCCATAACCAGAGGGTAATGGAAAATCAAGGTTGGACACTTGATCAACCATGTGCTGAGTGAAACAAAGTGGAATATGTGCATTGAGATTCTGTGATGATAATAGAGAGTGTGTGTTCTTTTTCAAAACAGAGCAAGCCTCTAAACGAGGGGCATCATTATTAAAATAACAGAAAGAGTTGATGCACAACATAAGAAAGCGAGGGTAGATTGATACCTTCTTACCTATGGCAGCCCTGAGGTGTGCCATGAGGAGAGCTCCAACATTCACCTTGTATCCATAGACAAGAGAATGTGTCAGTTTCTTGATGTAGGAGGGTATTCCATTCTAGCCAGTGGACTTGGTAGAGAACACCTTGACCATTACATCAAAGATCATACTCCACTCCTTTCTCAGATGCTTCCTATCCATTTCACCAGACGGATACCATTTGGATGTTCCCTCTTCGAGAATAGGGCCTGCATACCTAATCTTCAAGAAGAGCTTCTTGAGAGTGTCATCATTAGCAAGGTTAGCAAAATTTCGGCTTTCTTGAAGTGTAATTCCAAGAGCAGTGTTGATGACCTCAGCTGTAACAATGTAGTGTTTCCCATTGAGTGTGAATCGAATAGATGGGCTGTCACCCTCTGTTTGAGCAACGGCAGTTTGCCAAAATGCCTCAATTCTGTGTAAGTCGAGAATGGGTGTTGAGGTAATGGCAGAACCAAGATAGGACTTGTTCAAGAAAAACACTAGTCCTTTGAAACCTTCACCAGCATCATTTGGGGAAAGGATGCCAGCAAAGTTTGTTTGAGAGAGAGTCTGTTTGGGGGCCATGGAGATTCAATAAAAGAAGAAAGTAAGAAAGTAGCTTTTTGCTTGAAGAAAAGTATTTTGCCTTGAGTGTGATGAGAATGATATGTCTGAGTAACTGGGGATTAATAGGGGTATCTCAAACGTTTGTGCATATAAAGTGGATTTAAAGAACGTGTCTTAACCCTCTCATATAACACGTGAGTTACTGTCCGTTATTCACTGTCAAACGTGGGATGAATATCCAATTTCAACGGTCCACTATTGTTGACAGTAACCTGTGCGCTAGAAATAATCTGTCAGTGATAAGTTGTGGTGACAGTAGGTTGTGCGCGACAGTAACTATTGCACAAAAACTTGCTGTCACCGTTAAGCATTTGAATGACAATATTCTTTAAAAGTCTTGACAGAAAGTCTTTCCCTACTGTCAAGAAGTTTTCTGTCAAGAGACACAAGACAGTATCCTTCTTAATGACAGTAACTTAGATGGGGAATTATTTCTGTCATGAACTTACCAGAATGCTTTATTCATAAACTTAAACTAAAATTAACAGAGTATGGATTTAGCAATTTTAATCTTGTGAACACAGATACTATATAGTTAACACAGACGAAACAAAGACTCAATAAACACAACATCAAGAAACTTTATTCTCATTAATAAAATCATTTAAACATAGCATTGAATACATCAGTTTATGATTTTATTAACTAATTCTAAGACTTCTTTCTTAATCTCCTCTTCAGTGCAACCTTCTTCCTTGAGAAGTGCCTGAAGTTCTTCCTCTTGAATCTTCCATTTTTCTTCTTCCTGTGCTTGAATGGCTCGAGACTGTTCATTTTCCTCATGAAGCAAGTCGTCAAGTTCATCAAACAGGGCTTCCATTTCTTCACTTAGGGGAGAATCACACGAGACCTTTGGCCTGTACTATATTCCTACTTTGTTTTCCATGATTTACTTTAAAACTGAGAGCAGACTGGTGAAACCTAAGGTTAATTTATAGGCAAAACCGTCTAAGGATTAAAGTCTAATGGTCAACAGTTAGAGTACCCATAGAACTACCACAAAAGTAATTAATGGTCGTGTCCTCCTTTAATCCTACAGATTTATGAAAAAAAATGTGGAAGTCCAATGGAACAAATATTTATCTCTCAAACTAAGCAAATAACCACATTAATGTCATACATGGTCTAAAAGTATGAGACTGGCACAGAATACAGACATGTATAGTCAAGTCAACACATGTTGTCACATAACAGACATAGACCAAGTAGACAGTAACTTCTCTTGACAGCAGGTTTGAAGGTGCTGTGATGAGCTTCAAAAAACAAAAAATTGGAAATTTAGGAAACTTAGTGAATCAACATACCAGATTCAGCATTCCCAATTCACTTACCAACCTGTTGAAGGTTGCTTCATCTAATGGCTTAGTGAAGATGTCAGCTAGTTGCTTGTCAGGTGGGACATAGATCAGCTTCACAGTTCCTTGTTCAACATGCTCTCTGATAAAGTGATGTCTTATATCAATGTGCTTTGTCCTAGAGTGTTGAACTGGATTGTCTGAAATGGCTATGGCACTAGTGTTGTCACAGTAAATAGGAATGTCTCTTAACACTAGACCATAATCCAGAAGTTGATTCTTCATCCATAGAATTTGTGCACAGCAACTGCCTGCAGCAATATATTCAGCTTCTGCAGTTGAGTTAGAAACTGAATGCTGCTTCTTGCTAAACCATGAGACCAATCTTCCACCAAGAAATTGACAGCTACCAGTAGTACTCTTTCTGTCAATCTTGCATCCAGCATAGTCTGAGTCTGAGTAACCAATTAGATCAAATCCAGTGTTCTTAGGATACCAAAGGCCTAGGTTAGGAGTACCTTTTAAGTATCTAAAGATTCTCTTGATGGCTACTAAGTGTGACTCCTTTGGATCACTTTGAAACCTTGCACAAAGACATGTAGCAAACATGATGTCAGGTCTGCTAGCAGTTAGGTATAGGAGAGATCCTACCATGCCTCTATAGGTGCTTGAGGCAACTTTCTTTCCTTTAGGGTCAAGATCCAGACTAGTTGATGTGGACATTGGTGTCTTTGCAGGTGATGAATCTTCCAAGTTGAACTTTTTGAGAGGTTCCTTGATGTATTTATTAGCTTGACAAATGAAGATTTCATCAGGTTGTTGAAGAATTTGTAATCCCAGAAAGAATGACAATTCTCCCATCATACTCATCTCATACTTGTTACTCATGAGAGAGGAAAACTTCTCACACAGCTTCTCACTTGTAGAACCAAAAATGATATCATCCACATAGATTTGTACCAGAATGATGTCCTTTCCATGATGTTTGTAGAAAAGTGTCTTGTCCACAACTCCTCTAGTAAACTGATTTTCCAAAAGAAAGGTGGAAAGTGTGTCATACCAAGCCCTGGGTGCTTGCTTTAGTCCATACAAAGCCTTGAAGAGTTTGTATACAAAGTCATACATTTCAGCATCCTCAAACCCTGGTGGCTGTTCAACATACACTTCTTCTTTCAATTCTCCATTTAGGAAGGCACTTTTGACATCCATCTGAAATACTTTGAAGTTGCAGTGTGCAGCATAGGCTAGAAAGATTCTTATAGCTTCAAGTCTTGCAACAGGTGCAAATGTCTCATCATAATCTATTCCTTCCTGTTGACAGTAACCTTTAGCCACTAGCCTTGCTTTGTTTCTTATCACTGATCCATTTTCATCAAGCTTGTTTCTGAAAACCCATTTGGTCTCAATGACTGACTTTCCCTTAGGTCTTGGAACCAACTTCCATACATTGTTTCTTTCAAACTGATTTAGCTCTTCTTGCATGGCTATTACCCAGTCAGAATCCAACAATGCTTCATCAGTTGTCTTGGGTTCCATTTGAGACAGGAAGCATGAAAATATGCTGTCAGAAGAGACTTTGTTCCTTGTCCTCACTCCAGAAGTAGGGTCACCAATGATAAGGTCATTTGTGTGATCCTTGTTCCACTTGGTGATTCTGGGCAAGCTACTTGATTGTACAGGAACAGTTGCTTCAGTTTGTTGAGTTGAATGCTCACCAATTCCATTATCTTCACCATGTTCTTCATTGTCTCCAGAGTCATCACTGTTATGAATGTTAGAAGTTATGGTCTGTGACTGAGCTGGAGTTTGGTTGACAGTAATGGTATTGACAGTATCTTTGTCAACTTCAACAGTTTGAGTGAAGCTAGGTTCTTCATCAACAATTTCCTCAGCTTCCAAGTATCCTTGATTCTCAAATCTGAATGTCTGCATCTTTCCTTCTTCATGCAGTCCTGGAAACTTGGTTTCATCAAATGTGACATTATCACTTTCTTCAATAATCCTGTGTTCCATAACATAAACTCTGTAGGCAGTCCTTTCTGTGCTGTAACCCATGAATAGTCCTTCAAATGCCTTGGTGTCAAATTTTCCTTTCTTCTCATGGTTATCCTTCATCATAAAGCATTTGATCCCAAACACATGAAAGTATTTGATAGTAGGTTTCTTCCCAGTTAGCAGACAGTAAGGTGTACTTGCATGAGTTTTGTTAATCATGGTTCTGTTTTGAGTATAACAAGCTGTGTTGATAGCTTCAGCCCAGAAATATGTTGGCAGTTTGGCATCATGCAACATAGTTCTAGCTGCTTCAATGAGAGTCCTGTTCTTTTTTTCTACAACTCCATTCTGCTGTGGAGTCCTTGCAGCAGAGAATTGTTGTACAATTCCTTCATCTTTACAGAAATTTCCAAGTGTGGCATTTCTGAATTCTGTACCATTGTCACTCCTCAAGATTTGGACTTTTGAGTTTGGAGTTCTATCAAGAACTCTGACTTGATCAATAATCACTTGAGCAGCTTCATCTTTGGATTCAAGAAATTTCACCCAAGTGTACCTTGAGTAATCATCCACCATTACTAAGGCATATCTATTTTTGGCCATAGATGGTACATTGACTGGTCCAAAGAGATCCATGTGAATCAACTTGAGTGCTTCTATGTTGGTGTTCATTTGCTTGGACTTGTGCACAGCTCTCCTTAGTTTACCCATTTGACAATCTTCACACAGTCCTTCTTGACAGAATTCCTGTTGGGGCAAACCTCTCACTAACTCCTTCTTCATCAAAATATTCATTGTCTTGAAGTTGAGATGTGAGAGTTTCATGTGCCAAAGCATACTGTCACCAACAGTTGCTTTACTGTAAAAACAGTAAACTTTATCCTTCTTTGTTGAGTTTAAGTCAGCAACAAACAAGCTTCCTTTTCTGACCCCTTTTAAAGAGAGGCTCCCATCCTTCTTGTGATAGATGTTACACATCATCATATCAAAATCAACCTTGAATCCCCTGTCACTGAATTGGCTCAAATAAAGTATAATATAAATTATGAATTATAATCAACATAATTAATATATATTAAATTGAAAACATACAACTGCAATAATATATAGTGATTGAATATATAGATATATAAAATTACGAAAAGGAAAAAAGAAAAACAAATTTATATAAATAATTCAAACCAACATTTTATTTATTCAAACATCAAAGCAAAAAAATAATAATATAAGAGATAAAATACGTGGGTTATCTAATAAGTTTATTGAAATAAACTCAAAAAGGCATGTAGCATAGTGGTTAAGCCCATGGATATCTTGGAAGGAGTTTGGAGGTTCGAATCTTTGTAGTAACACATCTATTAAAAAAATTTGTATAAAAATATACGAGTGGCATAAAAAGAAAAAAAGAAAAACAAATTTATATAAATAATTCAAACCAACATTTTATTTATTCAAACATCAAAGTAAAAAAAAATATAAGAGATAAAAGACTTGGGTTATCTAATAAGTTTTTTGAAATTAACTCAAAAATGCATGTAGCATAGTGGTTAAGCCCATGGATATCTTGGAAGGAGGTTGGAGGTTCGAATCTCTGTAGTAACACACCTATTAAAAAAATTTGTATAATAATATACGAGTGACATTTTTGTTATTTTTCAAAAAAAAAAGGTAAAACGGTAATTTTGCTGAAAAGGAAAAAAGAAAAACAAATTTATATAAATAATTCAAACCAACATTTTATTTATTCAAACATCAAAGTAAAAAAAATAATATAAGAGATAAAAGACGTGAGTTATCTAATAAGTTTTTTGAAATAAACTCAAAAAGGCATGTAGCATAGTGGTTAAGCCATGGATATCTTGGAAGGAGGTTGGAGGTTCGAATCTCTGTAGTAACACATCTATTAAAAAAATTTTGTATAATAATATACGAGTGGCATTTTTGTTATTTTTCAAAAGAAAAGGGTAAAACGGTAATTTCGCGGTCATTTAATTGTCAACTTTTGCCCTTGTGTTGGCCTATTATATATAGTAACTAGCGCAACAGCCCGTGCAAGGCACGGGCCTGCATAGAGATGTCAATAATTTTTATCGTGAAAAAGTTGGTCGTGATTGATTTATTAGATTAAGGATTGTGTAGTCTTAAGTTTGAGAGCGTAAAATGAGAAGTATGGTTCATGCATTGTGAGGAGTAAAGAATTTTGTTGGCAAATAGTGTAATTATTTTGAATCACAAACGTAACTATGCCAAGGCTCCAAGACTTGTTTAAAGTGACTATTATTGATTTTGAGACCAAATTGAAATAGTGTAGAATTTGAAGCACGAGTGTACTGTTGTTCTTCTTGCGATTATAAGCAGGTTTACCTGAGTTTTGTGTGTCAGAGAAAGGATAGTTTGTAGATTGGTAATTTGCGTTAGAGAGCGATTGTTATCTGTTTTTCGGGAATCGATTGGTTTTTTTTTTTGCAATCTAGATTATGAATAGGTTATATGCATGCAATGTTGTTGTAATATAATCGAACATGCATGAATGAGATAGAGGATTTTAAAACAAAGCTGAAGGCCGACGCATCTTTGCACACTCTCACATCACTCAAGTTTGTGATAAACACTTTGGGAGATGAACACCTATTACAGTTTGGAGTATTCATGTCACCTATTTGTTTTTAGTTTTTTACTTGGGAACTGATTCTGCACTCCTCTCATGTGTTCGTCTTTATATTAAATTATATTAACACAGTTAGTAAATGCATTAATAATGTGTTTGGAATATCATTTTACAATTACAAATTTTAATCCAATTTATTACTATATATTAAACCTCAACACAAGGGCAAAAATTTCCAATTAAATGGCCGTCACAAAAATGTCACTCATATATTATTATGCAAAAATATATTAATAGTTGTTATACAAAGAAACAAACCTCCAACCTCCTTCTAAGATGTTTATGGGTTTAACCACTATTCTACATGTCTGTTTGAGTTTACTTAAAAAAATTTATTAGATAATCCACGTCTTTCTTCTCTTCTCTTATATTATTTTTACTTTGATGTTTAAATAAATAAAATATTGGTTTGTATTATTTATATAAATCAGTTTTTTTTCATCTTTTCGTAATTTTGGTCAAAAGTGTATTTTCCGGACACCCCAACCGGTATCACGCCAGACCCTAGAGTGCAGGAAGAATTCCCCACGCTCCCATGAATCGAAGCTTTAATGCTTTAGTCAATAACCAGTGCTCTCACCAACTCATCTACAGGCCCGGAGGCTTCTTTTTGTAATTTTATATACATATATATTCAATCACTGAATTTTAGGTGAAAAAAAATATATATAAGTTAATAAAGAATGACATGTTACTTTAGAAAATGTTAACAAATGAACAATACATTCTGGAAAAGAAAATTGTTAAGAAATGGATGCGACGAACATAGTAGGTATACAAATTTTTTTTATAATTTGAATGTTAATGTTCTTTTTTTTTGACAAAAAATGCTAATGTTCTTAATTTAAAAATTATAGAATAACTAATAATGAGAGATATAATGTGTATAATATTTCTTATATTAGATCGAATTTTAATAGTATATTTTATGCATGAATAATTAATTTAATTCAAATAAAGTATAATATAAATTATGAATTATAATCAACATAATTAATATATATTAAATTGAAAACATACAACTTCAATAATATATAGTGATTGAATATATAGATATATAAAATTACGAAAAGGAAAAAAGAAAAACAAATTTATATAAATAATTCAAACCAACATTTTATTTATTCAAACATCAAAGCAAAAAAAAAATATAAGAGATAAAAGATGTGGGTTATCTAATAAGTTTTTTGAAATAAACTCAAAAAGGCATGTAGCATAGTGGTTAAGCCTATGGATATCTTGGAAGGAGGTTGGAGGTTCGAATCTTTGTAGTAACACATCTATTAAAAAAAAATTGTATAAAAATATACGAGTGGCATGAAAAGGAAAAAAGAAAAACAAATTTATATAAATAATTGTTAGGAATATGTTGTTCTTGATGATAATTATAAAAACACTTAGTAGATTTTGTATTAAGTCATTTTGTAACTGTCAACGAAATGGCATGCTTTGCAGTGTTTCGTTGACAGGAAGCTCATCAACGAAATGAGTGATGTAGCAATTGTACTGTACAATACTTCACAGTTTGATATGCAATTTGTTGTATGTATTAGATAGGTTTTTCTAAGTCATGTTGACTAAGTACTAGATAGGCAAAATAGGTTGGTGAATTGTAAATATATTATGCCATGTAATTCTGCCTAAGTGAAGACATGTCAACGGTATGAAGATTACTCTATCAACGGTATGAAGATTACTCTGTCAACGGAATGAAATTTACTCATCAACGAAATGAAGTTTACTCATCAACGAAATGGAGAATAAAGCTATCAACGAAACACATCTCCCTGCTATCAACGAATCATTATTGCTTTTCTGAATAGTTGACAAAGTGATAGTGACAGTTTACTGAACAGATCTAAAGGTGATGTGGAAGTGTACTTTGCATTGAAAACCATTAAAATGGACATGGGAAATAAGGAAACATCCCAGTTTCCAATTGGGCTCTTGGGAGTGATCATAATAAGCATGAAGACAAAAGCAAGGATCTCCAAGGACCACTGGACAAAGGGATGAAAAGCAAACTATTGGCGGTTACCTTTAGTGTACTTTAGTGTAGCCAAAAATAGCTTTGCAAACTTGGGAATATATATAACCAAGTGTAGCAGTTAAAATAAGAGTAAGAGAAGAAAAACAAATAGATTGTATTAGCTATATTTGAGAGCATACTTCTCTACATTCTTGTAACTGAGCAACTGTGTACATTTTGTATCACAGATTATTTCCGCAATAAAAATCACTTCAGTTGGATCATCAAACAATCCAACTGAAATTATTTATGTGCTTGTGATTTTTACTTTAAGTTCAGTTTTATTTGTAAGTTGTTTTTAAGTTTAAGAAATATCAAGAATTGCATTCAACCCCCCCTTCTACAATTCTGTTAGGTCATTTGGGATTAACAATTGGTATCAGAGCAAGCTTCTAACATACAAGAAGTTTAAAGATCAAGACCAAAACAGTAACCATGGTGAAGAAGGATGCAGGAGTAAAGATACCAGTTCTTGATAAGGACAATTACTTTCACTGGAAAGTAAAGATGCATTTACATCTCATGTCTATGGATGAGAGATATGTAGACTGCATTGAGAAAGGTCCACACGTTCCCATGAAGTTTGTATCTAGAGTTGGACTGCTAGATGATGCTCCTGATGTGGAAATTCCAAAACTTGTCTCAGAATGGACTATTGAAGATGTTGCAGAAGTCCATAAAGATAAAAGAACCATGAACATTCTGTTTAATGGTTTGGAGCAAGAGATGTTTGACAATGTCATAAACTGTACAACCTCCAAAGAAGTATGGGACACTATTAGAACTCTCTGTGAAGGTACTGAGCATGTTAGGGAAAACAAAATGTAGCTCCTTATACAACAATATGAGCATTTTCATTTTAAAGCTGATGAAACCCTAAATGACACGTTTAGTAGGTTTCAAAAGCTTTTGAATGGATTAAAGTTGTATGGGAGGATCTATCAAACCAAGGATTCAAACCTTAAATTTCTTAGAGCTCTTCCAAAAGAATGGAAGCCTATGACTGTTTCTCTCAGAAACACTCAAGAGTACACAGACTACACTCTTGAAAGGCTTTACGGAACCTTGAAGACATATGAGTTGGAAATGGAGCAAGATGAAGAAATTGAAAAGGTACAAAAGAAGGGTGGATCTATTGCATTGATTGCATCTGTGAACCAACTGGAAGATGACAATGAAGAAGCTGCAAAGGCCACAACTAGTCGAGCTAGTTGTAGAAGTGATGTTAGCAAGGGTAAAGGCAAGATGACAGAAGAATAAGAACCAGAACCAGCCAACTTGGATGACTTAGATGAAATTGATGAACACATTGCTTTTCTGTCAAGAAAATTCTCTAAGTTCAAGTTCAAGAGAAACTCAGAAGCAAGGCCAGCAAGGAGAGACTTTCAACCCAGCAAAAATAACTGGATTGAAAAGTCTAAATCTAAATGTTTCAATTGTGGAATGCTTGGTCACTTTGCTGGAGACTGCAGAAAGCCCAAGGTTGAGAAGGGCAACAGGAAATTTGAGACTGTTGATTATAAAAAGAAATACTTTGAACTTCTCAAGCAAAAAGAAAAGGCTTTCATGTCTCAGGAGTATGATTGGGCTGGTAATGGTGAAGATTCTGATGATGATGTTGAATATGTCAACTTGGCTCTTATGGCTAACAATCATGAGCAGGAAGCAAGCTCCTCAAGCAACCAGGTAACAATTACTAATCTTTCTGAGCTTTATAAAGAGGAATGCGATAGTGCAGTAAATGAAATGTCTACTGTATTATATAATTTGCGTGTTACTCTTAAATCACTTACCAAAGAGAATTCAAGAATAAAAGAGACTAATTTGCTCTTAAGTGATAGGAATGCAATGTTAGAAGCACAACTCATTGATTTTGAGAAAATGAGGTGTGTAAGTAGGGATGCTAAGAAGGAACTTGAGAACGTGTTAGAAAGGGAAGAAATTCTTAAGGCACAACTTGAAATAGAACAAAGTGTGATTGCTAAATGGAAAGATGCCAGGAATGTTGCTACCAACATCATTAATGTTCAAGGTATGTAATCTTTCTGTGAGCAATCATGGAAAAAGAACAAAGAGAAGCTAGGGTATGTTGGTGAAACCTTAGAATCAGAAACAGAGTCAACAAACAACAATGATCATTTGTTGAAGGTTGATATGTCAACGGAATGCAATGTTTCGTTCAGATGAACCATCAACCGATCAGGCTGTTTCGTTGACAGAGAAAAGAAAAGATGAACTCACTAGACTTAATAATAAGTATGGTCCTGTCACCAAGAACTTTGTTCAAGGTGAGTCTAGTAAATCAAAGAAAGTTGAGAAGCCTATTGAGAGAGCTAATGTAGGTCACTTGTCCAACAAGCAATTGAAAGATAAGTTAGAGAATGTTCAAGTTGAGGCTAAGGGAAATAAAAAGAATAACAGGAATGGCAAAGTAGGGATTAACAAACACAACAATTACACACCTGATAAATATGCTCCTAGAAAGACATGTGTTAATTGTGGAAGTGTTAGTCATTTATCTACTAACTGCAAATCTGTTAAGAAGACTGCCAAAGTGAAAATGTCTAAGCCTGCTATGAATGGTTCTATGCCTACAATGCCTGTTATGCCTAACATGTTTGCTCCATATGCACAATTTCAAAATCCATATGCTAGCATGTCGTTTGTGCCTAATCCATACATGAATATGTTTAATGTGCCACAAATGCCATGGAATGTGAATAACATGTTTGTTCCACCAACTATGCATGCTATGAATGAAAATGTGAGCAACTCTCAGAAATCAACATCAAGGGTAAAGATTGATTTAAATCAATCTGAGCCCAAGGTGAAAAATGATATTAAAGGAAAAGCAAAGGCTAACAAAACAGGACCCAAGGAAACTTGGGTACCAAAATCAACTTGATTTGGTTTTATTGTGTGCAGGGAGACAAAAGGAATCTTTGGTACTTGGATAGTGGTTGTTCAAGACACATGACTGGTGATTCTACCCTGCTCACAGAGTTTCAGGAAAGAGCTGGCCCTTGTATTGCTTTTGGAGATGACAGCAAAGGCTTCACTAAGGGATATGGCTTGATTTCAAAAAAGAATGTCATCATAGATGAGGTTGTATTGGTGGATGGTCTTAAGCACAATTTGCTTAGTATCAGTCAACTTTGTGACAAAGGATTTTTAGTTACTTTTTCTAAAGAAACCTGTGTTGTTTCTAAAGGAGGAAACAACAATGTGGTAATGACTGGATTCAGAAGAGGGAATGTGTACATTGCTGACTTTAGTAGCACAAGTCCAGAAACCATCACTTGTCTTTTCAGCAAGGCAAGAAAGGATGAAAGTTGGCTATGGCACAAGAAATTATCTCATATGAATTTTAAAGTTATGAATGATTTGGTGAGGAAGGATCTTGCTAGAGGAATTCCACATGTGGAGTTTTCCAAGGATGGTTTGTGTGATGCCTGTCAAAAAGGGAAACAAAAGAAGGCATCATTCAAAAGGAAGACAGAGTCATCAATTGTCCATCAACTTGAGTTGCTTCATATGGATTTGTTTGGCCCTGTAAATGTCATGTCTATTTCAAAGAAGAAATATTGTCTTGTGATTGTTGATGATTTTTCTAGATTTATATGGACTTTCTTTTTGCACTCCAAAGATGAGGCAAGTGAAATCATTATCAATCACATCAAGATGGTAAACAATCATCCTGACTTGAAAGTAAGACGGATTAGGAGTGACAATGGGACAGAATTCAAGAATTCAAGCATGAAGGTGTTCTGTGAAGAAAATTGTATTTTGCATGAGTTTTCAGCAGCAAGGACACCACGGCAAAATGGTGTAGTTGAAAGGAAAAACAGAACACTTATTGAAGCTGCAAGGACAATGCTAGATGAATCAAAGTTACCAACTTATTTTTGGGCGGAGGCAGTTAATACGGCTTGCTTCACTCAAAATATTTCTTTGATTAATCAGGCCAAAGGAATGACCCCTTATCAGCTACTCAAAAGAAAGAAGCCACTATTGGATTTTCTTCATGTCTTTGGATGCAAGTGCTTTGTTCTGAGAAATCAAGCTGAGCATTTGGGAAAATTTGAAGCAAAGGCAGATGAAGCAATATTTGTGGGATATGCAGCAAGGAAAGCTTACAGAGTCTATAATCTCAGAACCAATATTGTTATGGAATCTATACATGTTGTTTTTGATGATCTCAAAATTCAAGGTCTCTGTGATGAAGGTTTCCATGAAAGTCTTTCTTTTGAGAATGAGGAAGGAGATCAAGTGAATCATGTTAAGGCTATTGAGAAACAGCCTAAAGTTGTTGTATCTAGCACAGATGAAAGCAGCAGTGAAGATGAAATTGCTGCATTAAGGTTGAAAAGAATAGCTTCTAGCAGACCAAATGGTCATTTCGTTGACAGTCATGATGGTGGATTCGCTGACAGTCAAAATGAGCATTTCGTTGACAGCCAAAATGGTCATACCGTTGACAGTCATAGAAATGCTTCTAGAAGTGATCATTTAGGGACAACAAACTCAGAGGGAGTTTCTCAAGGACAAATATCCAATCAAGGCAATCATGATCATGAAGCTACCTCTTCAAGAGCAAATCTACCTCCCTCAAGGAAATGGACTAAAGATCATCCCTTTGAACTTATTATAGGTGATGTTACTTCAAAAGTCCAAACTAGAAGAGCAACTCAAGAAGAATGTCTATATAGCAGCTTTCTGTCTCAATATGAGCCAAAGAAAGTTGAGGATGCACTTCTAGATCCAGATTGGGTTTTGGCCATGCAAGAGGAGCTAAACCAATTTGAGAGGAACAATGTTTGGAAGCTGGTGCCCAAGCCTAAGGACAGGAGTGTCATAGGCACAAAATGGGTGTTCAGAAACAAGATGGATGAAAATGGCATAGTCACAAGGAACAAAGCTAGATTGGTTGCAAAAGGCTATTCACAGGAAGAAGGAATTGATTTTGATGAAACCTTTGCTCCTGTTTCTAGACTAGAAGCAATAAGGATTTTCCTAGCCTATGTAGCCCATGCCAATTTCAAAGTCTATCAAATGGATGTGAAGATTGCTTTTCTGAATGGGGAATTGGAAGAGGAGGTGTATGTAAGTCAACCTCTTGGTTTTGAAGATGATGACTTTCCAGAATATGTATACTTCCTCCTCAAAGCACTCTATGGTTTGAAACAAGCACCTAGAGCCTGGTATGACACACTTTCACAGTTCCTCCTTGAGAATCACTTCACTAGAGGTACTGTAGATAAAACTCTTTTTCACAGGGTTGTGAATGGCTCTACTATACTTGTTCAAATTTATGTAGATGACATAATCTTTGGGTCTATAGATGTGAAACTTTGTCAAAAGTTTGCCAAGCTTATGCAAAGTAAATATGAAATTAGCATGATGGGAGAATTAACTTACTTTCTTGGTCTTCAAGTGAAGCAAGTTAATGAAGGCATTTTCATTAGTCAAACAAAATACATTCATGATTTATTAAAAAAGTTTAACTTAATTGAATGCTCTCCTGCCAAAACTCCCATGCCTACTGCCACCAAACTTGAATTGAATACTAAGGAAAAATCTGTGGACATTTCAGGTTACAGAGGCATGGTAGGCTCACTTTTATATTTAACAGCTATTAGACCTGATATTATGTTTGCTACATGTCTATGTGCTAGATTTCAAGCTGATCCTAGGGAATGCCATTTAGTTGCTATTAAAAGAATTTTCAGATATCTCAAAGGAACACCAAACCTTGGCATTTGGTATCCTAGAGAATCTGGCTTTGAACTAATTGGTTATTCAGATGCAGATTTTGCAGGATGTAAAATTGACAGGAAAAGCACAACTGGCACCTGTCAATTCTTAGGAAACAAGCTTGTCTCATGGTTCAGCAAGAAACAAAACTCAGTTTCTACCTCCACAGCTGAGGCTGAGTATATTGCAGCTGGAAGTTGTTGTGCACAGATTTTATGGATGAAAAATCAACTACTTGATTATGGAATAAGAGTTGAGAAAATTCCTATTTTCTGTGACAACACTAGTGCCATTGCCATTACTGAAAATCCAGTGCAGCATTCAAGGACCAAACACATTGACATCAAGTACCATTTCATTAGAGAACATGTTATGAATGGTACTGTGGAGTTACATTTTGTTCCAAGTGAACAACAACTTGCAGACATCTTTACCAAGCCACTTGATGAATCCACATTCTCAAGATTAGTAAGTGAGCTAGGTATGCTAAATTTCTCTTAATTATTTTGAGATTTTTGCAAGTTAAAATGCAGCCAGAAATTTGCTATGTTTTTCTGTGAATTAATTTTCTCAGTAAAAAGTGAAATTTTGTCTAAGTCAAAATTACTATGTCAACGAAACGCACCATTTCGTTGACAGTCTTAGCATTTTTCTGGGTGATTCGTTGATAGCTCTTTTATATCAACGAAACGCAGCTTTATCAACGAAATAAGACGGGACTTTAACCGCCCAATCCTGATTCGTTGATTTAGCGCAATTAATCTGAACCGTAGAAATTTGACACATCTGTTACCACGATCTATGCATACACCCCTGTAAGTATAAATCATGGTAATTCTTTAAAAGTAACGGTTATATTTTTTTTAAGCCAATCCAGTAATTTACATTTATTATTGGACTGTTTTTCTGAGAATTTTTGGGGGAGTATTTAAGAAATTCTAATTTCTTTAATTTCTTTTTACCTGTTCTCAAAAATTCCAAAGGCTTTTCTCTCTTCTTCTCTCTAACAAGCAATTCAGTTCGAAGCTTTTCTTCACACAACAATGGCACCCATAGTCAAGCTTATGTCAGCAGGAGGGTTCATTTATGAAAAGAACAACTCAATTCCATTTGTTGTCAAGGAAAGTCCAAACAGTATCTTTTTCAAGATGATGGACTTCATGAAGAACTGCAAGTTGAGCTATGCAATGTTTCACTCAACTCCTCTCTATAATGAGATAATCGAGGAGATTTGGACCTCATGTGAGTATAGTGGAACAAACTGCACACTACAATTCGCCATCCAAGGTAAAGAGTACATAGTTAATTCTGATGTATTGCAAGCATGTCTACATATTCCTGAAAATAACTGTAATGCTTTGCCTACAAATACTGAAATGGTTAACTTGCTAAACTCCATAAACTACTCTTTGCCTACTGATAATCTGGGTAGAATAATTAGGAGAGGATTGGTTAGAGAATATAGTTATTTAGCTGATGCATTTATCAAGGTATTTTCTGGTAAGATTAGCAATTTTGATGCATTGACCAATTCTATGTTAATTCTATTTACAATGCTCCTAACTGATAGATATTACAACTTTAGCACCCAACTTATGTATGAAATTGGTGCTAAGTTGGGTGATAAGGCTAATAAAAAAAAGAATATCTATTATGCTAGGTTTCTGATGATGTTGGCTAATCATGTTATTCCAACACCATTAGTTATCTCTAACCCTGTTTCCAAGTTTGAGTGTTTTGTGCAAGAGAAAAGGGTTCTGACAGATAGACTGAGACTTAACCACAATGGTGATGTCCCAATGGTGTATTTGCCCATCATTGAGGTAACTTCTTCTAACCCTGTTAGTATAGTTGCTACTTCTATTATTTCACCCACCAATGTTGCTATGGAGTCTGTAGCTGTGTCCCAACAGGCTCCTGCCCAAGCAGCAAAACCTAAATCAAAGAAATCCTCAAAGCCAACCTCAGGTGCTTCTCAAAAGGCACCTGTTGCAAAAACTACTTCACAACCAAAGGGGAGTGATTCAGGAGTTGTAAGAGGTGAGGGAAGGGGTGAAAATCAAGGAAACCCTAAGAATAAGGAAGGAAAGCAGAGTGAAATCCAGCCAAGCCCTATTGTGTCTTCCCAACAAGGCACAATGAGTAAAATGGATTTAAACACAAGTCTAGTTGCATCCTCCCAAAAGGATGTGATTATTGAAACAAGCTCTCCTCCAAGAGCACACTCCAAAAGGGTAAGGGACACTTCAAGCCCACAGTCTACATTTTCCCAATACCAAAGGAGAGTGAAACAAAAATCCAAGGGTACACAGGGTGCACACACTCTGGAAGCAACACTTCCAGTTTCACAAATTCAGTTTGATGTAACCCCTATCATTACTCTGGGGTTACAGTCCCATTCTCTAAACATCAACCTTGAACTATCTCCATCAAATTCACCAACTCAATCTTTAGATGTGGACATGATCCATTCATCTATTCCTGGTGGTCATCACTTATTAAGTGATTTGTTGGGCCATCAACCAACTTTTTCTGAAGTTGCAAGAGGATCTGTGGACCAATCTCTAAAATCAATCACCACAGATTCTACTGTAATTTCACTTTCTCAAAGTGCTTTATTGACTTCATCAACGAAACAGCCTCTTTCGTTGACAAGTGTTTCTCCATCAACGGTATCCATACCGTTGACAGTTCAAACTACCATTCCGTTGATAGGTCATTCTACACCCCTTATTGAAAATCAAGTTGTTTCCACAACTAGTGTAGATGACCTGGTGGTAGTTGAGACACTTTTAGGTTTGAGAGGGAGTGAAATTGAGAGGCTGGCTTGCAGCCAGGCAAAAGGAGAGACTGAAAGTGAGAGGCTGGCTATTTCTTCCAGCCAGGCAAAAGGAGAGATTGAGAGTACCACCTTAGTAGGTGAAGGTGAGGGTGTGAGAGGTGTGAGCCATGGGGAGCCCATGATGCAAGAAAAGAGTGGAGAGAGAGAAGGGACTACATGAGTGATAAGGGAGGAAGCAGCCATTGCTAGTGAGTTAATGGGGGTCAGTGAGGGAGAAAGGGAACTTACCTTCCAAGAGCATTATCAACAAACTCTGGATAGTATTTCCCTGGATCCTGAGACCTTTACTCATCCTGTGACAGCCTATCAAGTTATGGCTCAACAGGGCAATGTGGACGCAGAAAGGTCACTCAACTTAATTCATAGTACTGCATCAATGCAAATAGCAAAAGATGCCCTGACCAATCTATCTCCAGCAGCTGCAGCAAGTGGAGACTTTAATATTTCTGATGATGAGGACAGCTTTGGTGACAATCTACAGGTGGCCACTACTACACAGACTGGGACTTCTGTGGTGCCTCCTACACCAAACTGGATTTCTCAGGATATGCATGGTAGATGCAACTTGGATGCTGCTATCACAAGGCAGTACAATGAGGCATATCTAGCTCATGAGTCTGCAGAAGCAAGGGACAAGAAATTCTACAAGGCCATAATGGATTCTCTGGAAATTCAAAAGCTACAAATGTTGCAGACAAGGATTGAGGCTACAGAAATCAAGGATTCAATTAGCAACCTTAGGGATGCTACTGACAGGAGGCTAGATGAAAAGCTTCCTCTTCACACTGTCTCCAAGATGTCAAGGTTTTTCACCAAGGAACCTGAAGTGTCCTCATCTTTGAAAACTCTCTCCTCTAGAGTGGACAAAGTTGAGGCTACACTTTCTCACATGCAGAAGGAACAGGAGAAGCAAACTCAGCTACTCACCCAACTAGTGGCAGCTCAAGGACTCCCATTCATCTCTTTTGATGATAACAAAAAGGGGGAGAAATCTAAGGAGCTAGACATTCAAATCACAAAGGTTATGGTCCCAGCCATTTCCTTACCAAATGAGCCACTAGCAATGGGGGAGCTTGGAAAGAAGCAAAAGGATGGTATTGACCTAATATAGGAAGCTTCTATGAGGATGAGACTTGCAGAACAAATCAAAGACCATTGGTCCAACATAGAAGCAAGGGTCAAGAAAATTGCTGGAACTACAAAGGACTCAAATCCATCAACGGATCAACCATCAACGAATG
This sequence comes from Heracleum sosnowskyi, assembly GCA_030848705.1. Taxonomy (NCBI): domain Eukaryota; kingdom Viridiplantae; phylum Streptophyta; class Magnoliopsida; order Apiales; family Apiaceae; genus Heracleum; species Heracleum sosnowskyi. The sequence continues at coordinate 46,942,054 of CM061243.1, read as the reverse complement.
CCATGGTTCTAGTGTCAACGGAATGGGAGCCACAGACCAATTCTTTTTATCAGGTAGAGCCCCTTCTACATGGAGTCACTCAAGGTCCAAGGAAGGAAAAAGGACAAACTTCATGCATTAGGGATGTGGAACAAGCTACACTCCAAAGAAGCTTATCTCCCAAGTCCCCTGCTAAACCAAAGGGCAAAAATATAGCAAGGACTTTCTATCCTGCACCTTATCCAGATGAGCTCAAGCTTCTTGGTCTACTTATCACAAAAAGCAAGGAAAACAATGATTATGAGATAAGGAAGCAAAGGGCAATTGTCTACAGGAATGGACAAGAAATCTGTGTTTGGGCTGGTCACCCAAACTTTGCTGAAGCTAAAGCTGAAGAGTCAGAAAGAGCAGCAATGCAAGCCCTTGCTGTTGCTCAGTCTCTTGATGAAGAAGAAATACAGCTAGAAGAAAAAGCAAGAGAGGAAAGGAGTGCAAAGAAGAGCACAAGGCAACCAAAGGCAAGAGCTAGGAGAAACATAGCCTTTGAGAATGATGACTCTCAGAGCATTGCATCAGACTCTTCTGTACCAATTGCACCTCCAACAATTCCTGATCCAGTTTCAGAGGTAAAGTTAGCCTGTGATCCTAATCATCCTGTAAATTTCCATGATCAGCCAATTGAGCCAAAGGGAGAGCCAATTGAGTTTGATGAGGCCAACTTTCCAAAATTCCTCTTTGAAATTGAAAGGCATATGTCTAGTCCTATTTGTAAACACCGAGGATTCTACTCAACTTTAATTAAGATGTAATAAGTAAATAATAAAAATCAATTGTCACAAGAATCTCAGAAGGTTATATCTGTCAAAGAATGAAGATTAAAGTCATCTATAGACTTGAAGTGATTCTACATTGAAAGAAGCTCAATTTATTGATCAAGCCTCAATGAAGTATTCAAGCTCAGTGGATTTATTAAAGTGACAGAGATTTCAAGTGGTGACAGAAAAAGATACTGATTACGGAGTTCTTGAATGAGAAGGAAGTGAATCACTGTTTAAAGTCAAACAGATAAAGAACAGACATTGTCGTTAGTCACTCATGAACCAGACAGTGCATCGAGTGTCAACGTACTATTTTGTTTGTTATTTATCTAAGTTTTAAGTGATTCTGGAATTAATTGAGAAGTCAACTAATTCTATTTATTCTCTTATAAATAATTAATATTATTAAGTATATTATTTATTAATTTAATTCTGCAAAGAATTAAATTAATACATAATTTATTTAGTTAATTATTTAAATTAGAATATTTTTGAACTAGGAAGACTTAGATTTTGCACTAGGAAGACTTAGTTTTTAAACTAGGAAGACTCACAAGTGAGTCTTCCCGATTGTCTTCCTAAGCCAAAGTTAAGTTTTCCCGAATGTCTTCTTAATACAATGCTTGTTTTCCCGATTGTCTTCCAAGACAAAAAGAAATGTTTTCCAGCAAGTCTTCCATAAACTTTCTGCAAGTGGTTTGGCGCGTGGAAAGATATACAAGTAAATTGTATAAATGCAAAGCTAGGCAGTTGACATTCCACACAGATTTAAAACAGAAGACAAAAGCAAACAGACATTCCATTAAAAGCTCTGTCTTTATTTCTTCAACTGCAAAGCTCTAAATTTCTGCAGGAGAATTAAATCTTGATTAGTTCATAACATTTAATTCATAAGAACTGATTCTCTTGTACTGCTTTAGCTTTCTAGCGGATCATAATCCCAAGATTTTATATCGAACTACTTTTTAGTATTCGATCCTTTTTATTACAAAAATAGATAAATTCATGTCGAATTTATTCTAGATTTGTTTTATTAAGTTCTTTGTAATCAGTGATCAAAATTGTAACACCCCTCAAGTTTAATAGAGTTTCTATTTAACTTGAATATTGTTTCAGTTTTTATTCCGCATTAATTTGTTCTAAATTGTTTAATCTTAAACGAACAAATTTCGATAAAACGGTATAGTTTGTATTCAACCCCCCTTCTACAAACTTATCAGGACCTAACAATTGGCATCAGAGCCAATGTGGATTCCTGTCTACTACACAGAAAGTTGGTACTGTCAAAATCCCTATGTTCAGCAAGGAGCATTATCCAATGTGGAAGAAGAAAATGCTTCTATTTCTTAAGGTTGCAAATCCTAAATACATTGATGTGCTGAAGAACGGTCCCAAAGTCCCTATGATTATTGAGGGAGAACTCATTGAGAATAATGTTGTGACTAGGGCTGCCAGAATGTACCCTAAAGATCCCAAGGAGTACACTCCTGATGAGAAAGAGGATGTTACCTTGGATTCCTGTCTTCAGTTGATCCTTATTGATTGTCTTGATCCAATCATGCATAATCATGTTCTCAACTGTGATACTGCTAAACACATTTGGGCAACTATAGAGATAATCAATGAGGGGACAGAGGAAGTTAGGGAGAATATGCTGGAGATTCTCACCTCACAATATGAGCATTTCAGATCAAACCCTGGTGAAGGTATCTCTCAGGTTTTTGAGAGATATAACAAATTAATCAATGATCTGAATCTCAATGGGAAGCACTACACCAACAAGGAGATTAACAAGAAGTTCCTTCTTACACTCCCACCTCATTTGGAGCACAAAATTTCTGCCATTAGAGAAGCAAGAGATATGAATGAAATTGCTTTGGAGAGATTGTATAGTGTTCTGAAGACCTATGAGCTGGAGCAGATTCAACAAAGGGAGCTGTATGGAACTGGGAAGATTGTTAGTACTTCTACTGCACTGGCTGCTGAAGTCCCACAGAAACTGGAAGTGAAGCCTGTTCAACCTTCCAGTTCTAACATGAATGTTATTGATGCTGAATATGGATTAACATCCATTGATCAATCTGGTGGTGACTTCTATTCTTTAGAAGAACTTGATCAGCTGGAGGATGGTGATTTGGCTTTGATAGTCAGAAAGTTTGGGAAGTTTAGATTCAAGAGGAATCCCAATCTTGAGTTCAGACCCAGGTTTCAGAGAGGTGGTTCTTCATCTTCAAGTGGCTCAAGGGGTGGCTACAAAACTGGAACTGTGGAAAGGAGCACAATCAGATGCTACAATTGCAATGAGTTGGGTCACTTTGCTACTGAGTGCAGAAAGCCAAAGCAAGTGACTAGAAACACATTTGATTCTAGCAAGAAGAACAAGATTGGGAAAGCTTATGTTGCTGAAGGAAAGAGTTGGGATGACACTGACAGTGATGAAGAAGCAGGTGAGATTGGGAACCTTGCTTTAGTGGCTAAAGAGGCAAGCACTTCATCTGCACACATGTCAGAGGTAATGTTTACTGATACTGAAATGATTCGTCATCTTGGTGGCACCTTAGAATGTGCTTGCACTGAAAATGATAGAATAATTCTTTTGAACACAAATCTTGAAAATGAGATAAAAGAATTAAAACTAGTGCATGTTAATCAGGATGAACTTGTTGAGAAAATAGCTTTTCTTGAGAATAGGGTTAAATGTTATATTCAACTGGAAACCATTCTTAAGAAAGAGATTAGTGAGCTCAAGACTAAAGCTAATGCATATTTTAGCTCTTGTAAGACGGCTAAAGAGATTCTCAATAAACAAGCTATTGGTAATCATGTCAGTATAGGTTATGGTTATAATGAGGCCATTGGATTGCTTGGAATTAACTCCCCATGTAGATTCAAATCTGAAGGAAAGGTTGTTCCATATGTGCTTAAGGGTATTGAAACACCCTTCTGTAAGGAGTCCGAAGCAGAACCTCTGAATGAAGACTCTATCATCTTTGCAGAGGAGATTCGTGAAGAAGATATTGCTTTGGAAGTTGAACAATCCAAAAAGTGTATATCTGATATTCCAGTCAAAGTTGCTACAACTAAAAAGACTAAATCAGATATCCATAAGTTGGATCAAAACAACTGTAGAACTAACATGCCTGCTGTTAATTCTTCTCATAAAGCATGTGGTGTGAGTAATTGCATGTCTTGTGCTTTTAATGTTATGCATGCTTTCTTTAATAAAAAGCATGTATCTAGTGATAAGACTGCTCCACGTCAACATGTTAATAATAAGAAGCATGTTAAAGCAAAGACTACTAGTCCTCCTCAGACTAGAGTGGATTCATTTATCCCTAAGACTACTTAGAAATGTGTTAAGGCTGGCTATAAATGGAAACGCTCTTATGTGAAAGAGGTTGAAGTAGTTGTAGTTAAAAATGTTGTTTTGCCTGACAAAGGCCAATTCTTTAAGTATGCCGGACCCAATCAAGTGTGGGTTCCGAGGAAGGACTAATCAATCTGGTATTGCAGGGAGTTAAACAGGTAAGCCGTGTTATATGGGTTCTTGACAGTGGCTGTTCAAGGCATATGACCGGAGATAGAGCCCTGCTATCAGATTTGGTTGAGTAAGCTGGCCCAGTAGTAACCTTTGGAGATAACAGCAAGGGTATTACGAAAGGATATGGCTGTTTGAAGTACGGAAATGTTATCATTGAAGATGTTTCATTTGTGGAAGGTCTGACGTTCAATCTTCTCAGCATCAGTCAGTTCTGTGACAGAGGATATTCTGTTTCCTTTGAAAGAGAGAAGTGCCAGATCCTTCACAAGAAGAATGGAAAGCCTGCTCTTCAAGGAGTGAGGAAAGGTGACTTGTTCATAGTTGATCTGAACTCGGGATTCAAAGATGAAGTTAATTGTTTTTATGCTAAAGCTTCATCAGATGATAGTTGGCTATGGCACAAGAAGATGTCTCACCTTAACTTCAAAACTATGAACTCTTTGGTCAAGAGGGAATTAGTTAGAGGTTTGCCTCAGATGGAATTTACACAGGAATGACTGTGTGAGGCATGCCAGAAAGGAAAGTCAAAGAAAGCTTCTCACAAGGGCACTGATACATCATCAATAACTGAACCTCTTCAGCTACTGCACATGGATTTGTTTGGTCCAGTTAATGTGATGTCCATGTCAAAGAAACAATATGCACTTGTGATTGTTGATGACTATTCAAAATATACATGGGTTTTATTCCTACATTCCAAGGATGAGACCCCATTCCTGGTGATTGGCCACATAAAGTTGATTGAGCTGGATTCTAGATTCCCTGTTAGAGCCATAAGGTCAAATAATGGTACTGAATTCAAGAATGCCATTCTAACTGATTTTTGTGCTGATAAAGGAATAACAAGACAGTATTCTGCCCCTAGAACTCCTCAACAAAATGGAGTAGTGGAAAGAAAGAATCGTACATTGATTGAAGCAGCTAGGACTATGCTAAGTGAGTCCAAACTTCCAACGTACTTTTGGGCTGAAGCAGCGAATACAGCTTGTTATACTCAGAATCGAACTTTAATCAACAAGGACTTAATGAAGACTCCGTATGACATCATGAACAACAAGAAACCAACTGTCAAGTACTTTCATGTATTTGGAGCAAAATGCTTTGTGCTTATAGATGACAATGTTAAACGTGGCAAGTTTGATGCAAAGGCACAAGAAGCTATTTTTGTTGGATATTCCAGAAGATCTTACAGGGTCTATGTGGTTGTCAGTCACACAGTAAAGGAAAGTGTCAATGTTACTTTTGATGACACTAAGTTCCCCAGTATCCAAAAAGAAGACTCATCTGAAAAGCTGAAGTTTGATAACTTGCCAGACTCAGAATCAGATGATGAAGCCCCACCTGAAGTTATTGCTGGTGATGATAATAATAATGATGATAATGATCTTGGTGATGGTGGTGGAAACACTGGTAACAATGGAGATACTACCAACACTGGAGAAGAATCATTAAGGCAATCAAGCAACAACTCAGGGGGAGCAAATGAAGGATCAGCTAGTCACTCACAACATCAAAGTGAATTTCAAGGTGAATCATCAAGATCAAATCTTCCAAGACAGACTGTTTGGAATAGAGCTCATCCTTTTGAGCTGATCATTGGTGATCCAGATGTTGGAGTTAAAACTAGACGAGCTTCTCAGAATGAATGTCTTTTCTCAGCATTTCTATCTAAAATGGAGCCAAAGAAAACTGAGGAAGCACTGACTGATCCAGATTGGGTGATTACTATGCAAGATGAACTCAATCAATTTGAACAACAACAAGTCTGGAAGCTGGTACCCAGGCCAAAGAACAAGAAAGTAGTTGGTACAAGATGGGTATACAGAAACAAGCTAGATGAGGATGGCATTGTTACAAGGAACAAGGCAAGACTGGTTGCACAAGGGTATTCTCAAGCTGAAGGCATTGATTATGATGAAACCTATGCACCAGTGGCCAGACTTGAGGCCATCAGGATGTTCTTAGCATTTGCTGCTTATTCCAATTTTAAAGTCTATCAAATGGATGTTAAGAGTGCATTCCTGAATGGTGAACTTGATGAAGAAGTGTATGTGGAACAGCCCCTGGCTTTGAAAATCAGGAGCTGCTGGACTTTGTGTACTTTCTCTTCAAGGCTATCTATGGTCTCAAACAGGCCCCAAGAAAATGGTATGACACTCTCTCTGGTTTTCTTTTAGAAAATGGTTTTGTTAGAGGTATCATAGACAAAACTCTTTTTTCAAAGAAACACAAAAGTGATATGATATTAGTCCAAGTCTATGTGGATGACATCATATTTGGGTCTACTAATGATAATCTCTGTAAGAGATTTGCTGAGCTTATGCAGAGTAAGTTTGAAATGAGTATGATGGGTGAGCTGAAGTTCTTTCTTGGATTACAAGTAAGTCAAAGGTCAAATGGTATATTTATTTGTCAATCCAAGTATCTCAAAGAACTCCTCAAGAAGTATCACATGGAGGATTCAGCATCAGCAAGGACTCCATCTTCAACAGCAATCAAACTTGGAGCTTCTGACAAATCTATCAAGGTAGATGTTACAAGCTACAGAGGTATGATTGGCTCCTTACTCTATCTTACTGCTAGTAGACCAGATATTATGTATGCTACATGCTTGTGTGCAAGGTTCCAAGCGGACCCTAGAGATGTTCATCTCGTTGCTGTGAAAAGAATCTTGAGATATCTTAAGGGTACACCTAATCTAGGTATCTGGTACCCTAAAGATTCTGGTTTTAATCTTGTTGGATATACAGATTCTGATTATGCAGGTAGTGTTGTGGATAGAAAAAGCACCTCCGGGAGTTGTCAATTCCTAGGAGGTAGGTTGATTTCCTAGTATAGCAAGAAACAGCAAACAGTTTCCAATTCAACAGCAGAAGCTGAATATATTGCTGCTGGAAGCTGTTGTGCTCAGATCTTATGGATACGGAATCAATTAAAGGACTATGGCTTTGCCTTAGACAAAATTCCCATATTTTGTGATAATACAAGTGCCATAGCAATCTCCAACAACCCTGTGCAGCACTCGAGAACGAAGCACATTGATATCAGGTATCATTTTATCAGAGAGCATGTCATGAATGGAACTGTGGAGTTACACTTTGTACCCACAGAAGAACAGACTGCAGATATATTCACTAAATCTGTTGACGAATCCACATTTATCAAGTTAGTTGGTAAATTGGGTATGTTAAACAGTCTTAGTGATTAACAATATCTCTGTCATGTTTGTTCTTTAAAATTCATTTTCTCTTGTCATTTAACTGATATTTACTGCCAATTCTCATTTAATAGTACATGTTTGTGTATTTAAATAGCTCTACATATTTTATTTTCTTTAAAAATATTTTTCTCATATTTTTTAAGTAGAGAAATGTATTTTTATTGAAAATATATTTATTTAGAATTATTTAGGTATTTTTCAGATTGTAAATATTGTTGTTTGAATTTTTCTGCAAGTTTATATTAATTTTATGCATTTCTAATATTCTGCATATTTTTCTAGGATTTATGGATTTTTTTTCTGTGAATTTTTCTAGAATTTTATATATTTTTCATGCATTTTTATAAGTTATTCAGCATTTTCTTTAAATATTCGAATTAAATTCTTATTTTTTCCTAAGTCTTCCCAGTTTTACACTAGAAAGACTACCGGGAAAACTAAGAATTTTTAGTTTTTGTTTTTCGTTTTTTCCTTTTAATTTTAAGTCTTTTCCTAAGTCTTCCCAGTTTTTGAACTAGGAAGACTATCGGGAAGACTTAGAATTATTAGTTTTATTTCTGTTTTTCTTTAAATCAATTTTCCGGAAAACTTACTAATTTGTATTAGGAAGACTACCGGGAAGACTATCCTAAGTCTTCCCGATTGTCTTCCCAATACAAATTTTAAAAAAAAAAACCGTTCAATATCTTTTCTTTTACAGTTATTTTTATTCTATATATATATATATACTTACAGTACATACACGCATTCCTTATCATTTTTTTTCTGCCTTAACAGTTTTCATCAGTTTTTCAGAAATCCCTTTCGTATTCCATCATTCCTGAAGAAACTGTGATCTGTAATCCTAAGTTGCTCAAGTTTTTACTTAGAAAAGTTTTTTTTGTTCTCTCAATATCAAACAAATAAGTCGAATTGCTGTCAAATTTTTTTTCTTTTCTTAAATTTTTTTTCTTTCCCTTCGACTTGTCTGGTCTTGCTTTGCTAAGTGCTCTTCTTGTTTGTTAAGTGATTGAAGTGAGATCTGTGTATTCTCAACTGTGTGTGTGTGTTTGAAAATCAATTGCCCAATTCATTCCTGTTTTTCAAAAGTTTAAGTTCGAATATTTGGGATTATAAATTTTAATTTAGTTAATTTTAATAGAATTGTGATTTTGTGGATTTTAAGTAATTTTGATTAATTCTAAAAATCCCTAAAATACTAATTTTATTTTAAGTTAATTAAAATTTTGTGTTTTATTAAAATGGATCCTAATTTTGAACTTGTTTTAAATAATTATGTTGGGTATTTTGATCCTTTAAAATGCAAAGTGGAACGTTTTAGACCATGGATTCAATTTTTAAATAGCAATACATGTGTTAGTTATGCTATTTGTGCCAATGCACTTCTGAAAATTGATCCATTAAGGATGTTGTGTTCAAGTGATGTTATTGCTGAAGATTCAAAATCTTTTACTTTCAATATCTTAAACCAGCAATATACAGTTACTTTTGATTTATTTTGTGATGTGTTACATTTTCCAAAGGACAGGTTTGATCCATTACCCACTGATGATGAGTTAACACAGTTCTTTGTGAATATTCATTATCAGGGTCCCTTTCAAATGGTGAAATTGTCAAAAACTTTTGTTGTAAGGGAATGGGATCTGTTCTTTGATACTATATGAAAGGCATATGATATAGCCTATTTGTAATTCGAGGATTCTACTCAACTTAAACAAGAATGTAATAAGTAAATATTAGATCAGATGTCACAGGAATCTCAGAAGATTATATCTGTCAAAGAATGAAGATTAAAGTCATCTACAGACTTGAAGTTATTCTACATTGAAAGAAGCTCAATTTATTGATCAAGCCTCAATGAAGTATTCAAGCTCAGTGGATTTATTAAAGTGACAGAGATTTCAAGTGGTGACAGAAAAAGATACTGATTACGGAGTTCTTGAATAAGAAGGAAGTGAATCACTGTTTAAAGTTAAATAGATAAAGAACAGACATTGTCGTTAGTCACTCATGAACCAGACAGTACATCGAGTGTCAACGTACTATTGTGTTTGTTATTTATCTAAGTTTTAAGTGATTCTGGAATTAATTGAGAAGTCAACTAATTCTATTTATTCTCTTATAAATAATTAATATTATTAAGTATATTATTTATTAATTTAATTATGCAAAGAATTAAATTAATACATAATTTATTTAGTTAATTATTTAAATTAGAATAAATATGAACTAGGAAGACTTAGATTTAAACTAGGAAGTCTCTGTTTTTTAAACTAGGAAGACTCACAAGTGAGTCTTCCCGATTGTCTTCCTAGAGTAAATCCTTGTCTTCCCGAATGTCTTCCATGTACAATAGCTTGTCTTCCCGATTGTCTTCCAAGGCAAAAAGGTTAGTTTTCCCGAATGTCTTCCATATACATTCTGCAAGTGGATTGGCGCGTGGAAATGTTTTACAAGTAAATTGTATAAATGAAAGGCTGATCAGTTGACATTCACTACAGAAGAGGATCATCAATTCATACAGAAGACAAAAGCAAACAGACATTCCATTAAAAGCTCTGTCTTTATTTCTTCAACTGAAAAGCTCTAAATTTCTGCAGGAGAATTAAATCTTGATTAGTTCATAACATTTAATTCATAAGAACTGATTCTCTTGTACTGCTTTAGCTTTCTAGCGGATCATAATCCCTAGATTTTATATCGAACTACTTTTTAGTATTTGATCCTTTTTATTACAAAAATAGATAAATTCATGTCGAATTTATTCTAGATTTGTTTTATTAAGTTCTTTGTAATCAGTGATCAAAGTTGTAACACTCCTCAAGTTTAATAGAGTTTCTATTTAACTTGAATATTGTTTCAGTTTTTATTCCGCATTAATTTGTTCTAAATTGTTTATTCTTAAACGAACAAATTTTGATAAAACGGTATAGTTTGTATTCAACCCCCCTTCTACAAACTTATCAGGACCTAACAATTGGCATCAGAGCCTTTTGATTGATATACAAATCAAAGATCCAATTGTTTTGAGATTTTTCTTTTAAACTCTGATTTTTTATCTTATTCCTAAAAATCTCAAAAGATGTCTACTACACAGAAAGTTGGTACTGTCAAAATCCCTATGTTCAGCAAGGAGCATTATCCAATGTGGAAGAAGAAAATGCTTCTATTTCTTAAGGTTGCAAATCCTAAATACATTGATGTGCTGAAGAACGGTCCCAAAGTCCCTATGATTATTGAGGGAGAACTCATTGAGAATAATGTTGTGACTAGGGCTGCCAGAATGTACCCTAAAGATCCCAAGGAGTACACTCCTGATGAGAAAGAGGATGTTACCTTGGATTCCTGTCTTCAGTTGATCCTTATTGATTGTCTTGATCCAATCATGCATAATCATGTTCTCAACTGTGATACTGCTAAACACATTTGGGCAACTATAGAGATAATCAATGAGGGGACAGAGAAAGTTAGGGAGAATATGCTGGAGATTCTCACCTCACAATATGAGCATTTCAGATCAAACCCTGGTGAAGGTATCTCTCAGGTTTTTGAGAGATATAACAAGTTAATCAATGATCTGAATCTCAATGGGAAGCACTACACCAACAAGGAGATTAACAAGAAGTTCCTTCTTACACTTCCACCTCATTTGGAGCACAAAATTTCTGCCATTAGAGAAGCAAGAGATATGAATGAAATTGCTTTGGAGAGATTGTATGGTGTTCTGAAGACCTATGAGCTGGAGCAGATTCAACAAAGGGAGCTGTATGGAACTGGGAAGATTGTTAGTACTTCTACTGCACTGGCTGCTGAAGTCCCACTGAAACTGGAAGTGAAGCATGTTCAACCTTCCAGTTCTAACATGAATGTTATTGATGCTGAATATGGATTAACATCCATTGATCAATCTGGTGGTGACTTCTATTCTTTAGAAGAACTTGATCAGCTGGAGGATGGTGATTTGGCTTTGATAGTCAGAAAGTTTGGGAAGCTCAGATTCAAGAGGAATCCCAATCTTAAGTTCAGACCCAGGTTTCAGAGAGGTGGTTCTTCATCTTCAAGTGGCACAAGGGGTGGCTACAAAACTGGAACTGTGGAAAGGAGCGCAATCAGATGCTACAATTGCAATGAGTTGGGTCACTTTGCTACTGAATGCAGAAAGCCAAAGCAAGTGACTAGAAACACATTTGATTCTAGCAAGAAGAACAAGATTGGGAAAGCTTATGTTGCTGAAGGAAAGAGTTGGGATGACACTGACAGTGATGAAGAAGCAGGTGAGATTGGGAACCTTGCTTTAGTGGCTAAAGAGGCAAGCACTTCATCTGCACACATGTCAGAGGTAATGTTTACTGATACTGAAATGATTCGTCATCTTGGTGGCACCTTAGAATGTGCTCGCACTGAAAATGATAGAATAATTCTTTTGAACACAAATCTTGAAAATGAGATAAAAGAATTAAAACTAGTGCATGTTAATCAGGATGAACTTGTTGAGAAAATAGCTTTTCTTGAGAATAGGGTTAAATGTTATATTCAACTGGAAACCATTCTTAAGAAAGAGATTAGTGAGCTCAAGACTAAAGCTAATGCCTATTTTAGCTCATGTAAGACGGCTAAAGAGATTCTCAATAAGCAAGCTGTTGGTAATCTTGTCAGTATAGGGTATGATTATAATGAGGCTATTGGACTGCTTGGAATTAATTCCCCTTGTAGATACAAATCTGAAGGAAAGGTTGTTCCATATATACTTAAGGGTATTGAAACACCCTTCTGTAGGGAGTCTGAGGCAGAGCCTATGAATGAAGACTCTATCATCTTTGCAGAGGAGATTCGTGAAGAAGATATTGCTTTGGAAATTGAACAATCCAAAAAGTGTATATCTGATATTCCAGTCAAAGTTGCTACAACTAAAAAGACTAAATCAGATATCCATAAGTTGGATCAAAACAACTGTAGAACTAACATGCCTGCTGTTAATTCTTCTCATAAAGCATGTGGTGTGAGTAATTGCATGTCTTGTGCTTTTAATGTTATGTATGCTTTCTTTAATAAAAAGCATGTATCTAGTGATAAGACTGCTCCACGTCAACTTGTTAATAATAAGAAGCATGTTAAAGCAAAGACTACTAGTCCTCCTCAGACTAGAGTGGATTCATTTATCCCTAAGCCTACTCAGAAATGTGTTAAGGCTGGCTATAAATGGAAACGCTCTTATGTGAAAGAGGTTGAAGTAGTTGTAGTTAAAACTGTTGTTTTGCCTGACAAAGGCCAATTCTTTAAGTATGCCGGACCCAATCAAGTGTGCATTCCGAGGAAGGACTAATCAATCTGGTATTGCAGGGAGTTAAACAGGTAAGCCGTGTTATATGGGTTTTTGACAGTGGCTGTTCAAGGCATATGACCGGAGATAGAGCCCTGCTATCAGATATGGTTGAAAAAGCTGGCCCAGTAGTAACCTTTGGAGATAACAGCAAGGGTATTACGAAAGGATATGGCTGTTTGAAGTACGGAAATGTTATCATTGAAGATGTTTCATTTGTGGAAGGTCTGACGTTCAATCTTCTCAGCATCAGTCAGTTCTGTGACAGAGGATATTCTGTTTCCTTTGAAAGAGAGAAGTGCCAGATCCTTCATAAGAAGAATGGAAAGCCTGCTCTTCAAGGAGTGAGGAAAGGTGACTTGTTCATAGCTGATCTGAACTCGGGATTCAAAGATGAAGTTAATTGTTTTTATGCTAAAGCTTCATCAGATGATAGTTGGCTATGGCACAAGAAGATGTCTCACCTTAACTTCAAAACCATGAACTCTTTAGTCAAGAGGGAATTGGTTAGAGGTTTGCCTCAGATGGAATTTACACATGAAGGACTGTGTGAGGCATGCCAGAAAGGAAAGTCAAAGAAAGCTTCTCACAAGGGCACTGATACATCATCAATAACTGAACCTCTTCAGCTACTGCACATGGATTTGTTTGGTCCAGTTAATGTGATGTCCATGTCAAAGAAATAATATGCACTTGTGATTGTTGATGACTATTCAAAATATACATGGGTTTTATTCCTACATTCCAAGGATGAGACCCCATTCCTGGTGATTGGCCACATAAAGTTGATTGAGCTGGATTCTAGATTCCCTGTTAGAGCCATATGGTCAGATAATGGTACGGAATTCAAGAATGCCATTCTAACTGATTTTTGTGCTGATAAAGGAATAACAAGACAGTATTCTGCCCTAGAACTCCTCAACAAAATGGAGTAGTGGAAAGAAAGAATCGTACATTGATTGAAGCAGCTAGGACTATGCTAAGTGAGTCCAAACTTCCAACGTACTTTTGGGCTGAAGCAGCGAATACAGCTTGTTATACTCAGAATCGAACTTTAATCAACAAGGACTTAATGAAGACTCCGTATGAGATCATGAACAACAAGAAACCAACTGTCAAGTACTTTCATGTATTTGGAGCAAAATGCTTTGTGCTTATAGATGACAATGTTAAACGTGGCAAGTTTGATGCAAAGGCACAAGAAGCTATTTTTGTTGGATATTCCAGAAGATCTTACAGGGTCTATGTGGTTGGCAGTCACACAATAAAGGAAAGTGTCAATGTTACTTTTGATGACACTAAGTTCCCCAGTATCCAGAAAGATGACTCATCTGAAAAGCTGAAGTTTGATAACTTGCCAGACTCAGAATCAGATGATGAAGCCCCACCTGAAGTTATTGCTGGTGATGATAATAATAATGATGATAATGATCCTGGTGATGGTGGTGGAAACACTGGTAACAATGGAGATACTACCAACACTGGAGAAGAATCATCAAGGCAATCAAGCAACAACTCAGGGGGAGCAAATGAAGGATCAGCTAGTCACTCACAACATCAAAGTGAATTTCAAGGTGAATCATCAAGATCAAATCTTCCAAGACAGACTGTTTGGAATAGAGCTCATCCTTTTGAGCTGATCATTGGTGATCCAGATGTTGGAGTTAAAACTAGAAGAGCTTCTCAGAATGAATGTCTTTTCTCAGCATTTCTATCTAAAATGGAGCCAAAGAAAACTGAGGAAGCACTGACTGATCCAGATTGGGTGATTGCTATGCAAGATGAACTCAATCAATTTGAACAACAACAAGTCTGGAAACTGGTACCCAGGCCAAAGAACAAGAAAGTAGTTGGTACAAGATGGGTATACAGAAACAAGCTAGATGAGGATGGCATTGTTACAAGGAACAAGGCAAGACTGGTTGCACAAGGGTATTCTCAAGCTGAAGGCATTGATTATGATGAAACCTATGCACCAGTGGCCAGACTTGAGGCCATCAGGATGTTCTTAGCATTTGCTGCTTATTCCAATTTTAAAGTCTATCAAATGGATGTTAAGAGTGCATTCCTGAATGGTGAACTTGATGAAGAAGTGTATGTGGAACAGCCCCTGGCTTTGAAAATCAGGAGCTGCTGGACTTTGTGTACTTTCTCTTCAAGGCTATCTATGGTCTCAAACAGGCCCCAAGAAAATGGTATGACACTCTCTCTGGTTTTCTTTTAGAAAATGGTTTTGTTAGAGGTATCATAGACAAAACTCTTTTTTCAAAGAAACACAAAAGTGATATGATATTAGTCCAAGTCTATGTGGATGACATCATATTTGGGTCTACTAATGATAATCTCTGTAAGAGATTTGCTGAGCTTATGCAGAGTAAGTTTGAAATGAGTATGATGGGTGAGCTGAAGTTCTTTCTTGGATTACAAGTAAGTCAAAGGTCAAATGGTATATTTATTTGTCAATCCAAGTATCTCAAAGAACTCCTCAAGAAGTATCACATGGAGGATTCAGCATCAGCAAGGACTCCATCTTCAACAGCAATCAAACTTGGAGCTTCTGACAAATCTATCAAGGTAGATGTTACAAGCTACAGAGGTATGATTGGCTCCTTACTCTATCTTACTGCTAGTAGACCAGATATTATGTATGCTACATGCTTGTGTGCAAGGTTCCAAGCGGACCCTAGAGATGTTCATCTCGTTGCTGTGAAAAGAATCTTGAGATATCTTAAGGGTACACCTAATCTAGGTATCTGGTACCCTAAAGATTCTGGTTTTAATCTTGTTGGATATACAGATTCTGATTATGCAGGTAGTGTTGTGGATAGAAAAAGCACCTCCGGGAGTTGTCAATTCCTAGGAGGTAGGTTGATTTCCTAGTATAGCAAGAAACAGCAAACAGTTTCCAATTCAACAGCAGAAGCTGAATATATTGCTGCTGGAAGCTGTTGTGCTCAGATCTTATGGATACGGAATCAATTAAAGGACTATGGCTTTGCCTTAGACAAAATTCCCATATTTTGTGATAATACAAGTGCCATAGCAATCTCCAACAACCCTGTGCAGCACTCGAGAACGAAGCACATTGATATCAGGTATCATTTTATCAGAGAGCATGTCATGAATGGAACTGTGGAGTTACACTTTGTACCCACAGAAGAACAGACTGCAGATATATTCACTAAATCTGTTGACGAATCCACATTTATCAAGTTAGTTGGTAAATTGGGTATGTTAAACAGTCTTAGTGATTAACAATATCTCTGTCATGTTTGTTCTTTAAAATTCATTTTCTCTTGTCATTTAACTGATATTTACTGCCAATTCTCATTTAATAGTACATGTTTGTGTATTTAAATAGCTCTACATATTTTATTTTCTTTAAAAATATTTTTCTCATATTTTTTAAGTAGAGAAATGTATTTTTATTGAAAATATATTTATTTAGAATTATTTAGGTATTTTTCAGATTGTAAATATTGTTGTTTGAATTTTTCTGCAAGTTTATATTAATTTTATGCATTTCTAATATTCTGCATATTTTTCTAGGATTTATGGATTTTTTTTCTGTGAATTTTTCTAGAATTTTATATATTTTTCATGCATTTTTATAAGTTATTCAGCATTTTCTTTAAATATTCGAATTAAATTCTTATTTTTTCCTAAGTCTTCCCAGTTTTACACTAGAAAGACTACCGGGAAAACTAAGAATTTTTAGTTTTTGTTTTTCGTTTTTTCCTTTTAATTTTAAGTCTTTTCCTAAGTCTTCCCAGTTTTTGAACTAGGAAGACTATCGGGAAGACTTAGAATTATTAGTTTTATTTCTGTTTTTCTTTAAATCAATTTTCCGGAAAACTTACTAATTTGTATTAGGAAGACTACCGGGAAGACTATCCTAAGTCTTCCCGATTGTCTTCCCAATACAAATTTTAAAAAAAAAAACCGTTCAATATCTTTTCTTTTACAGTTATTTTTATTCTATATATATATATATATACTTACAGTACATACACGCATTCCTTATCATTTTTTTTCTGCCTTAACAGTTTTCATCAGTTTTTCAGAAATCCCTTTCGTATTCCATCATTCCTGAAGAAACTGTGATCTGTAATCCTAAGTTGCTCAAGTTTTTACTTAGAAAAGTTTTTTTTGTTCTCTCAATATCAAACAAATAAGTCGAATTGCTGTCAAATTTTTTTTCTTTTCTTAAATTTTTTTTCTTTCCCTTCGACTTGTCTGGTCTTGCTTTGCTAAGTGCTCTTCTTGTTTGTTAAGTGATTGAAGTGAGATCTGTGTATTCTCAACTGTGTGTGTGTGTTTGAAAATCAATTGCCCAATTCATTCCTGTTTTTCAAAAGTTTAAGTTCGAATATTTGGGATTATAAATTTTAATTTAGTTAATTTTAATAGAATTGTGATTTTGTGGATTTTAAGTAATTTTGATTAATTCTAAAAATCCCTAAAATACTAATTTTATTTTAAGTTAATTAAAATTTTGTGTTTTATTAAAATGGATCCTAATTTTGAACTTGTTTTAAATAATTATGTTGGGTATTTTGATCCTTTAAAATGCAAAGTGGAACGTTTTAGACCATGGATTCAATTTTTAAATAGCAATACATGTGTTAGTTATGCTATTTGTGCCAATGCACTTCTGAAAATTGATCCATTAAGGATGTTGTGTTCAAGTGATGTTATTGCTGAAGATTCAAAATCTTTTACTTTCAATATCTTAAACCAGCAATATACAGTTACTTTTGATTTATTTTGTGATGTGTTACATTTTCCAAAGGACAGGTTTGATCCATTACCCACTGATGATGAGTTAACACAGTTCTTTGTGAATATTCATTATCAGGGTCCCTTTCAAATGGTGAAATTGTCAAAAACTTTTGTTGTAAGGGAATGGGATCTGTTCTTTGATACTATATGAAAGGCATATGATATAGCCTATTTGTAATTCGAGGATTCTACTCAACTTAAACAAGAATGTAATAAGTAAATATTAGATCAGATGTCACAGGAATCTCAGAAGATTATATCTGTCAAAGAATGAAGATTAAAGTCATCTACAGACTTGAAGTTATTCTACATTGAAAGAAGCTCAATTTATTGATCAAGCCTCAATGAAGTATTCAAGCTCAGTGGATTTATTAAAGTGACAGAGATTTCAAGTGGTGACAGAAAAAGATACTGATTACGGAGTTCTTGAATAAGAAGGAAGTGAATCACTGTTTAAAGTTAAATAGATAAAGAACAGACATTGTCGTTAGTCACTCATGAACCAGACAGTACATCGAGTGTCAACGTACTATTGTGTTTGTTATTTATCTAAGTTTTAAGTGATTCTGGAATTAATTGAGAAGTCAACTAATTCTATTTATTCTCTTATAAATAATTAATATTATTAAGTATATTATTTATTAATTTAATTATGCAAAGAATTAAATTAATACATAATTTATTTAGTTAATTATTTAAATTAGAATAAATATGAACTAGGAAGACTTAGATTTAAACTAGGAAGTCTCTGTTTTTTAAACTAGGAAGACTCACAAGTGAGTCTTCCCGATTGTCTTCCTAGAGTAAATCCTTGTCTTCCCGAATGTCTTCCATGTACAATAGCTTGTCTTCCCGATTGTCTTCCAAGGCAAAAAGGTTAGTTTTCCCGAATGTCTTCCATATACATTCTGCAAGTGGATTGGCGCGTGGAAATGTTTTACAAGTAAATTGTATAAATGAAAGGCTGATCAGTTGACATTCACTACAGAAGAGGATCATCAATTCATACAGAAGACAAAAGCAAACAGACATTCCATTAAAAGCTCTGTCTTTATTTCTTCAACTGAAAAGCTCTAAATTTCTGCAGGAGAATTAAATCTTGATTAGTTCATAACATTTAATTCATAAGAACTGATTCTCTTGTACTGCTTTAGCTTTCTAGCGGATCATAATCCCTAGATTTTATATCGAACTACTTTTTAGTATTTGATCCTTTTTATTACAAAAATAGATAAATTCATGTCGAATTTATTCTAGATTTGTTTTATTAAGTTCTTTGTAATCAGTGATCAAAGTTGTAACACTCCTCAAGTTTAATAGAGTTTCTATTTAACTTGAATATTGTTTCAGTTTTTATTCCGCATTAATTTGTTCTAAATTGTTTATTCTTAAACGAACAAATTTTGATAAAACGGTATAGTTTGTATTCAACCCCCCTTCTACAAACTTATCAGGACCTAACAATTGGCATCAGAGCCTTTTGATTGATATACAAATCAAAGATCCAATTGTTTTGAGATTTTTCTTTTAAACTCTGATTTTTTATCTTATTCCTAAAAATCTCAAAAGATGTCTACTACACAGAAAGTTGGTACTGTCAAAATCCCTATGTTCAGCAAGGAGCATTATCCAATGTGGAAGAAGAAAATGCTTCTATTTCTTAAGGTTGCAAATCCTAAATACATTGATGTGCTGAAGAACGGTCCCAAAGTCCCTATGATTATTGAGGGAGAACTCATTGAGAATAATGTTGTGACTAGGGCTGCCAGAATGTACCCTAAAGATCCCAAGGAGTACACTCCTGATGAGAAAGAGGATGTTACCTTGGATTCCTGTCTTCAGTTGATCCTTATTGATTGTCTTGATCCAATCATGCATAATCATGTTCTCAACTGTGATACTGCTAAACACATTTGGGCAACTATAGAGATAATCAATGAGGGGACAGAGAAAGTTAGGGAGAATATGCTGGAGATTCTCACCTCACAATATGAGCATTTCAGATCAAACCCTGGTGAAGGTATCTCTCAGGTTTTTGAGAGATATAACAAGTTAATCAATGATCTGAATCTCAATGGGAAGCACTACACCAACAAGGAGATTAACAAGAAGTTCCTTCTTACACTTCCACCTCATTTGGAGCACAAAATTTCTGCCATTAGAGAAGCAAGAGATATGAATGAAATTGCTTTGGAGAGATTGTATGGTGTTCTGAAGACCTATGAGCTGGAGCAGATTCAACAAAGGGAGCTGTATGGAACTGGGAAGATTGTTAGTACTTCTACTGCACTGGCTGCTGAAGTCCCACTGAAACTGGAAGTGAAGCATGTTCAACCTTCCAGTTCTAACATGAATGTTATTGATGCTGAATATGGATTAACATCCATTGATCAATCTGGTGGTGACTTCTATTCTTTAGAAGAACTTGATCAGCTGGAGGATGGTGATTTGGCTTTGATAGTCAGAAAGTTTGGGAAGCTCAGATTCAAGAGGAATCCCAATCTTAAGTTCAGACCCAGGTTTCAGAGAGGTGGTTCTTCATCTTCAAGTGGCACAAGGGGTGGCTACAAAACTAGAACTGTGGAAAGGAGCGCAATCAGATGCTACAATTGCAATGAGTTGGGTCACTTTGCTACTGAATGCAGAAAGCCAAAGCAAGTGACTAGAAACACATTTGATTCTAGCAAGAAGAACAAGATTGGGAAAGCTTATGTTGCTGAAGGAAAGAGTTGGGATGACACTGACAGTGATGAAGAAGCAGGTGAGATTGGGAACCTTGCTTTAGTGGCTAAAGAGGCAAGCACTTCATCTGCACACATGTCAGAGGTAATGTTTACTGATACTGAAATGATTCGTCATCTTGGTGGCACCTTAGAATGTGCTCGCACTGAAAATGATAGAATAATTCTTTTGAACACAAATCTTGAAAATGAGATAAAAGAATTAAAACTAGTGCATGTTAATCAGGATGAACTTGTTGAGAAAATAGCTTTTCTTGAGAATAGGGTTAAATGTTATATTCAACTGGAAACCATTCTTAAGAAAGAGATTAGTGAGCTCAAGACTAAAGCTAATGCCTATTTTAGCTCATGTAAGACGGCTAAAGAGATTCTCAATAAGCAAGCTGTTGGTAATCTTGTCAGTATAGGGTATGATTATAATGAGGCTATTGGACTGCTTGGAATTAATTCCCCTTGTAGATACAAATCTGAAGGAAAGGTTGTTCCATATATACTTAAGGGTATTGAAACACCCTTCTGTAGGGAGTCTGAGGCAGAGCCTATGAATGAAGACTCTATCATCTTTGCAGAGGAGATTCGTGAAGAAGATATTGCTTTGGAAATTGAACAATCCAAAAAGTGTATATCTGATATTCCAGTCAAAGTTGCTACAACTAAAAAGACTAAATCAGATATCCATAAGTTGGATCAAAACAACTGTAGAACTAACATGCCTGCTGTTAATTCTTCTCATAAAGCATGTGGTGTGAGTAATTGCATGTCTTGTGCTTTTAATGTTATGTATGCTTTCTTTAATAAAAAGCATGTATCTAGTGATAAGACTGCTCCACGTCAACTTGTTAATAATAAGAAGCATGTTAAAGCAAAGACTACTAGTCCTCCTCAGACTAGAGTGGATTCATTTATCCCTAAGCCTACTCAGAAATGTGTTAAGGCTGGCTATAAATGGAAACGCTCTTATGTGAAAGAGGTTGAAGTAGTTGTAGTTAAAACTGTTGTTTTGCCTGACAAAGGCCAATTCTTTAAGTATGCCGGACCCAATCAAGTGTGCATTCCGAGGAAGGACTAATCAATCTGGTATTGCAGGGAGTTAAACAGGTAAGCCGTGTTATATGGGTTTTTGACAGTGGCTGTTCAAGGCATATGACCGGAGATAGAGCCCTGCTATCAGATATGGTTGAAAAAGCTGGCCCAGTAGTAACCTTTGGAGATAACAGCAAGGGTATTACGAAAGGATATGGCTGTTTGAAGTACGGAAATGTTATCATTGAAGATGTTTCATTTGTGGAAGGTCTGACGTTCAATCTTCTCAGCATCAGTCAGTTCTGTGACAGAGGATATTCTGTTTCCTTTGAAAGAGAGAAGTGCCAGATCCTTCATAAGAAGAATGGAAAGCCTGCTCTTCAAGGAGTGAGGAAAGGTGACTTGTTCATAGCTGATCTGAACTCGGGATTCAAAGATGAAGTTAATTGTTTTTATGCTAAAGCTTCATCAGATGATAGTTGGCTATGGCACAAGAAGATGTCTCACCTTAACTTCAAAACCATGAACTCTTTAGTCAAGAGGGAATTGGTTAGAGGTTTGCCTCAGATGGAATTTACACATGAAGGACTGTGTGAGGCATGCCAGAAAGGAAAGTCAAAGAAAGCTTCTCACAAGGGCACTGATACATCATCAATAACTGAACCTCTTCAGCTACTGCACATGGATTTGTTTGGTCCAGTTAATGTGATGTCCATGTCAAAGAAATAATATGCACTTGTGATTGTTGATGACTATTCAAAATATACATGGGTTTTATTCCTACATTCCAAGGATGAGACCCCATTCCTGGTGATTGGCCACATAAAGTTGATTGAGCTGGATTCTAGATTCCCTGTTAGAGCCATATGGTCAGATAATGGTACGGAATTCAAGAATGCCATTCTAACTGATTTTTGTGCTGATAAAGGAATAACAAGACAGTATTCTGCCCTAGAACTCCTCAACAAAATGGAGTAGTGGAAAGAAAGAATCGTACATTGATTGAAGCAGCTAGGACTATGCTAAGTGAGTCCAAACTTCCAACGTACTTTTGGGCTGAAGCAGCGAATACAGCTTGTTATACTCAGAATCGAACTTTAATCAACAAGGACTTAATGAAGACTCCGTATGAGATCATGAACAACAAGAAACCAACTGTCAAGTACTTTCATGTATTTGGAGCAAAATGCTTTGTGCTTATAGATGACAATGTTAAACGTGGCAAGTTTGATGCAAAGGCACAAGAAGCTATTTTTGTTGGATATTCCAGAAGATCTTACAGGGTCTATGTGGTTGGCAGTCACACAATAAAGGAAAGTGTCAATGTTACTTTTGATGACACTAAGTTCCCCAGTATCCAGAAAGATGACTCATCTGAAAAGCTGAAGTTTGATAACTTGCCAGACTCAGAATCAGATGATGAAGCCCCACCTGAAGTTATTGCTGGTGATGATAATAATAATGATGATAATGATCCTGGTGATGGTGGTGGAAACACTGGTAACAATGGAGATACTACCAACACTGGAGAAGAATCATCAAGGCAATCAAGCAACAACTCAGGGGGAGCAAATGAAGGATCAGCTAGTCACTCACAACATCAAAGTGAATTTCAAGGTGAATCATCAAGATCAAATCTTCCAAGACAGACTGTTTGGAATAGAGCTCATCCTTTTGAGCTGATCATTGGTGATCCAGATGTTGGAGTTAAAACTAGAAGAGCTTCTCAGAATGAATGTCTTTTCTCAGCATTTCTATCTAAAATGGAGCCAAAGAAAACTGAGGAAGCACTGACTGATCCAGATTGGGTGATTGCTATGCAAGATGAACTCAATCAATTTGAACAACAACAAGTCTGGAAACTGGTACCCAGGCCAAAGAACAAGAAAGTAGTTGGTACAAGATGGGTATACAGAAACAAGCTAGATGAGGATGGCATTGTTACAAGGAACAAGGCAAGACTGGTTGCACAAGGGTATTCTCAAGCTGAAGGCATTGATTATGATGAAACCTATGCACCAGTGGCCAGACTTGAGGCCATCAGGATGTTCTTAGCATTTGCTGCTTATTCCAATTTTAAAGTCTATCAAATGGATGTTAAGAGTGCATTCCTGAATGGTGAACTTGATGAAGAAGTGTATGTGGAACAGCCCCCTGGCTTTGAAAATCAGGAGCTGCTGGACTTTGTGTACTTTCTCTTCAAGGCTATCTATGGTCTCAAACAGGCCCCAAGAAAATGGTATGACACTCTCTCTGGTTTTCTTTTAGAAAATGGTTTTGTTAGAGGTATCATAGACAAAACTCTTTTTTCAAAGAAACACAAAAGTGATATGATATTAGTCCAAGTCTATGTGGATGACATCATATTTGGGTCTACTAATGATAATCTCTGTAAGAGATTTGCTGAGCTTATGCAGAGTAAGTTTGAAATGAGTATGATGGGTGAGCTGAAGTTCTTTCTTAGATTACAAGTAAGTCAAAGGTCAAATGGTATATTTATTTGTCAATCCAAGTATCTCAAAGAACTCCTCAAGAAGTATCACATGGAGGATTCAGCATCAGCAAGGACTCCATCTTCAACAGCAATCAAACTTGGAGCTTCTAACAAATCTATCAAGGTAGATGTTACAAGCTACAGAGGTATGATTGGCTCCTTACTCTATCTTACTGCTAGTAGACCAGATATTATGTATGCTACATGCTTGTGTGCAAGGTTCCAAGCGGACCCTAGAGATGTACATCTCGTTGCTGTGAAAAGAATCTTGAGATATCTTAAGGGTACACCTAATCTAGGTATCTGGTACCCTAAAGATTCTGGTTTTAATCTTGTTGGATATACAGATTCTGATTATGCAGGTAGTGTTGTGGATAGAAAAAGCACCTCTGGGAGTTGTCAATTCCTAGGAGGTAGGTTGATTTCCTGGTATAGCAAGAAACAGCAAACAGTTTCCAATTCAACAGCAGAAGCTGAATATATTGCTGCTGGAAGCTGTTGTGCTCAGATCTTATGGATACGGAATCAATTAAAGGACTATGGCTTTGCCTTAGACAAAATTCCCATATTTTGTGATAATACAAGTGCCATAGCAATCTCCAACAACCCTGTGCAGCACTCGAGAACGAAGCACATTGATATCAGGTATCATTTCATCAGAGAGCATGTCATGAATGGAACTGTGGAGTTACACTTTGTACCCACAGAAGAATAGACTGCAGATATATTCACAAAATCTGTTGACGAATCCACATTTATCAAGTTAGTTGGTAAATTGGGTATGTTAAACAGTCTTAGTGATTAACAATATCTCTGTCATGTTTGTTCTTTAAAAATTCATTTTCTCTTGTCATTTAACTGATATTTTCTGCCATTTCTCATTTAATAATTGCATGCTTGTTAATTTAAATGGTTCTGGATATTTTATTTTCTTTAAAAATATTTTTCTCATATTTTATAAGTGGAGAAATGTATTTTTATTGAAAATATATTTATTTAGAATTATTTAGATATTTTTCAGATTGTAAATATTGTTGTTTGAATTTTTCTGCAAGTTTATATTAATTTTATGCATTTCTATAATATTCTGCATATTTTTCTAGGATTTATGGAATTTTCTATGAATTTTTCTAGGCTTTTATATATTTTTCATGCATTTTTATAAGTTTTTCAGTATTTTTCTGTAAATATTCGAATTAATTCTGCATTTTCCTAAGTCTTCCCAGTTTTTTACTAGGAAGACTACCGGGAAAACTAAGTATTTTAAATTTATTTTTAAAGTCTTTTCCTAAGTCTTCCCAGTTTTTGAACTAGGAAGACTATCGGGAAGACTTAATATTATTTGTTTTATTTTCTGTTTTTCTGTTTTAATTTATTTCGGAAGACTTTCTAGTTTGTACTAGGAAGACTACCGGGAAGACTATCCTAAGTCTTCCCGATTGTCTTCCCAGTACAATCTTAAATAAAAACGTTTGACTGTCTTTAGTTTTGAATTTTAACAGTTATTTTATTACTTATATATATACATACAGTACATACAGCTTTGCCTTAGCAGTTTTCTTAAGATTTTCAGAATTTCCCCTTTCCGGATTCTCTAACGTTTTTCCAGAATCATTGATCACTTGTGTTCTTTGCTCAAGTTTTAACTTAGCAATACTCTCAGTCACTTATTTCGTATATTAGCACTATAAGTCGAAACTCTGCCCATTTTTTTTCTCGATTTTTGAGTGTTAATCCTTTAAGTGTGATTGTGTTCTTGATTAAGGGAAAGTACCGTGAGTATTTATCTGTGTGTGAGTACTGTGTGTGTTCTTGAAATCATTTACCCATTTCATTTCGAGTTTTCAAAGTGTTAAGTTCGGAATTTTAGGATTACCTTTAAAATTAATTAATTTGGGTGAAATTGTAATTTTGTGGATTTTAGTAATTTTAATTAATTCTAAAAATCCCTAAATTTTAATTTTATTTTAAATTGATTAAAATTTTCTTGTTTTATAAAAATGGATCCTAATTTTGAACTAGTTTTAAATAATTTTGTTGGGTATTTTGATCCTGCTAGGTGTAAAGTGGAACGTTTTAGGCCGTGGATTCAATTTTTAAATAGCAATACATGTGTTAGTTATGCTATTTGTGCCAATGCACTTCTGAAAATTGATCCATTAAGGATGTTGTGTTCAAGTGCTGTTATTGCTGAAGATTCTAAATCTTTTACCTTCAATATTCTCAATCAGCAATATACAGTTACTTTTGAGTTATTTTGTGATGTGTTGCATTTTCCAAAGGATAGATTTGATCCATTACCCACTGATGATGAGTTAACACAGTTCTTTGTGAATATTCATTATCAGGGTCCCTTTCAAATGGTGAAATTGTCAAAAACTTTTGTTGTAAGGGAATGGGATCTATTCTTTGATACTATAGCTAGGGTATTTGGTAACTGCACAAAAACAAACTTTCATTGCATTACCAGTCTTAATCAATATATTGCCTATGCTATAGTATTTGGTCGTAGATTGAACTTTGCTGAGATTCTGT
The DNA here is from genome assembly GCA_030848705.1 of Heracleum sosnowskyi. Lineage (NCBI taxonomy): Eukaryota > Viridiplantae > Streptophyta > Magnoliopsida > Apiales > Apiaceae > Heracleum > Heracleum sosnowskyi. The sequence goes on along the minus strand of CM061243.1, from coordinate 46,915,601 downwards.
GGAACCTATTGCTCAACAGGCTTGCTCACTCTAGGAGAGATTCTGATAATGGTGTGAAAGTAAGGTGTTGGTACCCTCGCTTTCTAACTCTTATCATTAATCATCTTCTCACTGCTGAGCAGGTAGAACTGTTTCGAGAAGCTAGATTTGAAACCTCTCCAACCACAGACACCAAATTCTACACCAGACTTGACGTCTCATCCAAATTCCTCAATATACCTGTTCTTGTTTCACCATTGATGAGTCAATTCATTAATCTTCCTATCTTTGGTGAACAAGTTCCCGAACCACATCCAGTTCCACTGCAGGTAGTTATTCCTAACTTTGGTTCTTCTTCTGGTACTTCAATTGAAACCCAAGTGGTTGTTAGGGCTGACCCAGAGATTGTAGAACCACAGTCTCTGACCCAGGTCATAGAGCCAAACAGAGAGTCAAACACTCCTGAAACACAATCTGAGCCTAATGTTCAAACCAGTTCAAGAAAGGTTAGTGATATACCTGAAATGAGTGTTCCCACAGCTCTGTCTCCACCTTTAAAAAAAAGAAAAACCTATAGGGAGACAACTGTAAGCCCATCTGTATCCTCTCAAAAGGATATGGACATTGATATGGCCACTACACAGTCTCTAGAGACATCCTCTCAACAGGATGAATCTATTGAAATTCGTCATAGGGCCATGGCATCTTGTACTGAGTCAAGCACACTCCCATTACTCACAATGGGAGAAGATATCCATATAGATGACACTCAGGACACCATGCCAGGAGAGCACTTTACTTTTGACTTTGAAACAGAACCTACCATAGTTACGGTAGAAGTGCCTTCACAGGCATCTGAGGGAAAATTTGATTCTTTGCCAAATTTAAATAGAATCATTTTCTCCCCTCCCAGAGTGAACACCTCTGGCTCCCAAAGGGATTTTCCACTCGCAGATTTATCTGGAGAAAGTGGAAGGCAACTTGGTCAGTCTATCACTGAAGCAATTCAGATTTCAAATCCAAGTGATTTGATAGACATGATTGAGGATCGGGATTTGCGAACTCCCATTGCACCACCACTGACCTCTCTTGAAGAGGCTAGGGTGAGTTTCAATGCAGGTACTGATCAAAAAGGAGCAAACAGACAGCTAATGTTGAGTGATAAGAGTCAAACACTGAGTGAAACACATGCACGCGAGATGAGTGATACACTTACAGGAGAAATTCAAGTGAGTGCACACACAGACACATACACTGCAATGTAGTTAGCTCACATAGCTGATCTACAGGAACATATATTCAAAACCCAGGCTGATAAAGAACTTTTGCAAGCACAAGTGGTTGAACGGTCTTCTTCTTCCACCTCTGTCAACAATCAGCTGGGACTGCTCAAGGAAATATTGAAGACAAATTTACTTCCAAGATCAACTCCATCAACTATCTCAACTCCTACTGGCTTCAGATACTCATAAAGTTAAATCTGTAGAGAATTCCTCAACTAAGGGGGAGAAGTTTCTAGAGAATTTTGAAGAAGCTAGTAAAAGGGAGCTGGGGCTGAAAAAGATATAAAAGGAAAAGGAGGAGTAAAGGGGAGTAAAGGTAATTAGCTCTGTTTTGTAAATGTTATATGTATAGAGCTTAGGTAAATCAAGACAGGTTCAATGTTATCATATGTTCAGTCTAGAGGAACATCTGTCTTGTATTTATCTTTACTGGTGAAATCTGGAAATGTCATATTTGATCCAGAACTTTCTAGTATTTACTTAGGCTTAAGAGTCTTATCTTTTTCTTGGTTTTAGTTGAGTGATCCTCTAGGTATTTGGTTGTTATTCTCTAACAAACAAATAGGGGGAGATTGAAAGGCATATGATATAGCCTTTTTGTAATTCGAGGATTCTACTCAACTTAAACAAGAATGTAATAAGTAAATATTAGATCAGATGTCACAGGAATCTCAGAAGATTATATCTGTCAAAGAATGAAGATTAAAGTCATCTACAGACTTGAAGTTATTCTACATTGAAAGAAGCTCAATTTATTGATCAAGCCTCAATGAAGTATTCAAGCTCAGTGGATTTATTAAAGTGACAGAGATTTCAAGTGGTGACAGAAAAAGATACTGATTACGGAGTTCTTGAATAAGAAGGAAGTGAATCACTGCTTAAAGTTAAATAGATAAAGAACATACATTGTCGTTAGTCACTCATGAACCAGACAGTACATCGAGTGTCAACGTACTATTGTGTTTGTTATTTATCTAAGTTTTAAGTGATTCTGGAATTAATTGAGAAGTCAACTAATTCTATTTATTCTCTTATAAATAATTAATATTATTAAGTATATTTTTTATTTATTTAATTCTGCAAAGAATTAAATTAATACATAATTTATTTAGTTAATTATTTAAATTAGAATAAATATGAACTAGGAAGACTTAGATTTAAACTAGGAAGTCTCTGTTTTTTAAACTAGGAAGACCGATTGTCTTCCTAGAGTAAATCCTTGTCTTCCCGAATGTCTTCCATGTACAATAGCTTGTCTTCCCGATTGTCTTCCAAGGCAAAAAGGTTAGTTTTCCCGAATGTCTTCCATATACATTCTGCAAGTGGATTGGCGCGTGGAAATGTTTTACAAGTAAATTGTATAAATGAAAGGCTGATCAGTTGACATTCACTACAGAAGAGGATCATCAATTCATACAGAAGACAAAAGCAAACAGACATTCCATTAAAAGCTCTGTCTTTATTTCTTCAACTGAAAAGCTCTAAATTTCTGCAGGAGAATTAAATCTTGATTAGTTCATAACATTTAATTCATAAGAACTGATTCTCTTGTACTGCTTTAGCTTTCTAGCGGATCATAATCCCTAGATTTTATATCGAACTACTTTTTAGTATTTGATCTTTTTTATTACAAAATAGATAAATTCATGTCGAATTTATTCTAGATTTGTTTTATTAAGTTCTTTGTAATCAGTGATCAAAGTTGTAACACTCCTCAAGTTTAATAGAGTTTCTATTTAACTTGAATATTGTTTCAGTTTTTATTCCGCATTAATTTGTTCTAAATTGTTTATTCTTAAACGAACAAATTTCGATAAAACGGTATAGTTTGTATTCAACCCCCCTTCTACAAACTTATCAGGACCTAACACTATAGCTAGGGTATTTGGTAACTGCACAAAAACAAACTTTCATTGCATTACCAGTCTTAATCAATATATTGCCTATGCTATAGTATTTGGTCGTAGATTGAACTTTGCTGAGATTCTGTGGAACCTATTGCTCAACAGGCTTGCTCACTCTAGGAGAGATTCTGATAATGGTGTGAAAGTAAGGTGTTGGTACCCTCGCTTTCTAACTCTTATCATTAATCATCTTCTCACTGCTGAGCAGGTAGAACTGTTTCGAGAAGCTAGATTTGAAACCTCTCCAACCACAGACACCAAATTCTACACCAGACTTGACGTCTCATCCAAATTCCTCAATATACCTGTTCTTGTTTCACCATTGATGAGTCAATTCATTAATCTTCCTATCTTTGGTGAACAAGTTCCCGAACCACATCCAGTACCACTGCAGGTAGTTATTCCTAACTTTGGTTCTTCTTCTGGTACTTCCATTGAAACCCAAGTGGTTGTTAGGGCTGACCCAGAGATTGTAGAACCACAGTCTCTGACCCAGGTCATAGAGCCAAACAGAGAGTCAAACACTCCTGAAACACAATCTGAGCCTAATGTTCAAACCAGTTCAAGAAAGGTTAGTGATATACCTGAAATGAGTGTTCCCACAGCTCTGTCTCCACCCTTAAAGAAAAGAAAAACCTATAGGGAGACAACTGTAAGCCCATCTGTATCCTCTCAAAAGGATATGGACATTGATATGGCCACTACACAGTCTCTGGAGACATCCTCTCAACAGGATGAATCTATTGAAATTCGCCATAGGGCCATGGCATCTTGTACTGAGTCAAGCACACTCCCATTACTCACAATGGGAGAAGATATCCATATAGATGACACTCAGGACACCATGCCAGGAGAGCACTTTACTTTTGACTTTGAAACAGAACCTACCATAGTTACGGTAGAAGTGCCTTCACAGGCATCAGAGGGAAAATCTGATTCTTCGCCACCAATAATAGAATCATTTTCTCCCCTCCCAGAGGGAACATCTCTGGCTCCCCTAAGGGATTTTTCACTCGCAGTTTATACTGGAGAAAGTGAAAGGCAACTTGATGAGTCTGTCCCTGAAGAAATTCAGTATACAATGTCAAATATTTTGACAGACTCATTCAGGGATCGGGAATTGCGAACTCCCATTGCACCACCACTGACCTCTCTTGAAGGGGCTAGGGTGATTTTTCCTGCAGGTACATCTATGGAGAATTTAGACAGACAGTTAGTGGTGAGAGATATGAGTCAAACACCGAGTGAAACACAAGCACGTGAGTTGAGTGAAACACCACTGAGAGCAATTGAGGTGAGTGCACACACTGACACAAACACTGCTTTGTTGAACCAGCTAGCTGATCTACAAAGGAAGTTACAAGAAACCCAGGCTGAGAACAATCTTCTTAAAGCACAAGTGGTTGCTCAATCTACCACCTCTGTATCAAATCAGCTGGGTACTGTGAAAGATGACCTGGAAGGATTGAAGAATAATCTACTCCCGAAGCTGAATTCAATCCAACAATCTCAAGTACTGGTGGCTTCAGACATCTCTGATCTTACAACGTCAAATGCTCAGATATCGGAGAGTGTCAAGGAGATTGCTGCTATTTCTACCAAGGTGGACTTTATTCTGCAAACAACTGATGAAAACCAGAGGTTTAATGAAGAAAGGATGTCTAAGTTAGAAGGAGGAATGGAGCATCTCAATGAAGGGATGAAGCACCTATACAATATGATCAAGAATTCACATCAACCTACTGAAGATCAAAGAACATTCTTTGAGGGAGATGATGATGAGGATGATGATGCTAATGAAGGAGGAGATGGGAGAGAAAGAGGAGAGATAAGGAGAACATCTGAGGTGAATCCTAGGGCTTACACAGTTCAAACTATAGAGGATTCCTCAACTAAGGGGGAGAAGGAGAAAGAAGGAGGAAACAGAGAAGAAGGAGCTTCTGGAAAGGATAAGGGAAAGGGTAAACAATCATTGGAGGATACTGTCTTTGATGATGCCTACTACTACCATGGTGAACATGATGACTTCCATTACGACACATCTGGTGATCTGGAGAAGACCATACCTGAAGAAGCTTTTGGTGAGGAGGAGGTTGAGGAGGCAGCAAACTTTGAGGATTGGGAGGATGAAACTGATCTATATACACCTGACCCGTTGTTTCAAAAGGAGTTGAAGAAACAGCAAGCAGAGCTAAGGAGAAAGGAGGATGAGAATGCCAAGGTCTCCGACATCATATCTCAGAAGCTGAAAATTCAAAAGGCTGAACATGAAGACAAACAACGTCTTCATAGTATTCATGTCAAAGAAAGGAGATTGGATGTGAGGATGAAGCAAGGAAGCAAGTGGGATAAAGCAAGGGAGATGTTTGATATCCCTCAGAGAGGCACAAACAATGATGCTACTTTTCTGAAGCTGCTTGAGAAGATCAGAACGGTTAATCCAGACAACTCATTATATATGAAGGCATTGAAGGAAGATATCCTAAGGATTACGTCTGCATTTGATCAAGTGAGGCAAGAACTGTTCATTTATGTCTCAAGTGCTCTTGAAGGGTCATTCACCATTTCTCTTGACCTCCTACAAAGAAGATCTCTATCTGAATTGTGGATTTTGATGAATAAAGTAAAGAGATCTTCTTGCTTGAATGAGCTTCTATATGACCGGCTTAGAGATTCTGCTATGAAGGCCAGTCCTCAAGTTGTACATTTTCCTTATGAAGTCAAAATCTATAGAGGTACAACTTTAGAGACTGTAAGGCTGGATCCTGATTCCATGAAGCTACAGACTGCTATGCAACTGGTGAAGTTGGAGAATCTTCTTAGAACTTCTGGGTTTGCTTCTGTAGAGAAGTCTGAAGTTGCTGATATGATTTCAGACTACTGCACAGAGAAAATTCCAAGATATGCTCAGATGAAGAATAGATTGAAGAAGATCACCAATCAACCAGTAATGCCAAGTGGTGTGGTTTCTGAAAGTGATCGTGTCCTTGACAAAGATCTTCTAGTCACCTTACAAGAAGCTGAAGAAGGTGAAATTAGAGACTAAAGGCATGATAGGTTTAGCTCATTTGTAAATATTATATGTTTAGAGCTAGGTAAATCAAGATAGGGAAATGTATTCATATGTTCAGTCTAGAGGAACATCTATCTTGTATTTATCTTTACTGTTTGAATCTGGAAATTGTTATATTTAATCCAGAACCTTTTATTATTTGCTTGGCTCTTAAAAGTCTTATCTTTTCTTGTTTTAGTTGAGTTATCCTCTAGAGGTATTTGGTTGTTATTGTCTAACAAACAAATAGGGGGAGATTGAAAGGCATATGTCTAGTCCTATTTGTAAACACCGAGGATTCTACTCAACTTTAATTAAGATGTAATAAGTAAATAATAAAAATCAATTGTCACAGGAATCTCAGAAGGTTATATCTGTCAAAGAATGAAGATTAAAGTCATCTACAGACTTGAAGTGATTCTACATTGAAAGAAGCTCAATTTATTGATCAAGCCTCAATGAAGTATTCAAGCTCAGTGGATTTATTAAAGTGACAGAGATTTCAAGTGGTGACAGAAAAAGATACTGATTACGGAGTTCTTGAATGAGAAGGAAGTGAATCACTGTTTAAAGTCAAACAGATAAAGAACAGACATTGTCGTTAGTCACTCATGAACCAGACAGTGCATCGAGTGTCAACGTACTATTTTGTTTGTTATTTATTTAAGTTTTAAGTGATTCTGGAATTAATTGAGAAGTCAACTAATTCTATTTATTCTCTTATAAATAATTAATATTATTAAGTATATTATTTATTAATTTAATTATGCAAAGAATTAAATTAATACATAATTTATTTAGTTAATTATTTAAATTAGAATATTTTTGAACTAGGAAGACTTAGATTTTGCACTAGGAAGACTTAGTTTTTAAACTAGGAAGACTCACAAGTGAGTCTTCCCGATTGTCTTCCTAAGCCAAAGTTAAGTTTTCCCGAATGTCTTCTTAATACAATGCTTGTTTTCCCGATTGTCTTCCAAGGCAAAAAGAAATGTTTTCCAGCAAGTCTTCCATAAACTTTCTGCAAGTGGTTTGGCGCGTGGAAAGATATACAAGTAAATTGTATAAATGCAAAGCTAGGCAGTTGACATTCCACACAGATTTAAAACAGAAGACAAAAGCAAACAGACATTCCATTAAAAGCTCTGTCTTTATTTCTTCAACTGCAAAGCTCTAAATTTCTGCAGGAGAATTAAATCTTGATTAGTTCATAACATTTAATTCATAAGAACTGATTCTCTTGTACTGCTTTAGCTTTCTAGCGGATCATAATCCCTAGATTTTATATCGAACTACTTTTTAGTATTCGATCCTTTTTATTACAAAAATAGATAAATTCATGTCGAATTTATTCTAGATTTGTTTTATTAAGTTCTTTGTAATCAGTGATCAAAATTGTAACACCCCTCAAGTTTAATAGAGTTTCTATTTAACTTGAATATTGTTTCAGTTTTTATTCCGCATTAATTTGTTCTAAATTGTTTAATCTTAAACGAACAAATTTCGATAAAACGGTATAGTTTGTATTCAACCCCCCTTCTACAAACTTATCAGGACCTAACAGAAATGGATCCAAAGAAGAAATCTAAGCAAAGGGCTACCAAGGCTAAGCCAATTCTGGTAAGGAGACCACAAGCTGAGAAACCCCCTACCAACCCAGAAGACTTCATCTACATTGCTGATATCAGGGAGGAGTCTGACATTCATATCAATCTTGATGACCTGGTTGAAGTGAGAGGAATAACAGCTTCTTACAAACTTCCAGAAAGATTGGTATTTGTCTACAAGGGTGGGAGAGAACAGGTTTGGCCTCTACACAGAATTCTGGGAGAAGACTATCAGACACTGCTATCTGTGTTTAAATGTTTGAAGAAAGATTTTGGTTTTACCAAAACAACCAAGTCTGAGGTTGTCTCCAAGATTTGCCAAATCAAAGCTAGCTGGAACAAGCCTTGTGCACTTCCTAGAGTATTGAAGGTCCCTCAAACAGGAAAGATAATTCATCTCCAACCTTTTTGGATGATGGAATTCAGAGATAAGGACAACTGTAGAAGATTCTTCAGAATAGAAGATCAACTGGAGAAGGCATCCAATGAAACTCTAAGGTTAATGCAATCCAAGTTGGGGAATCAAGATGAAGAAGAGAAGATTTTCTACAGAAGACTTCAAGCTCAAATTGAGGAGAACAATGCAAGAAAAGGGAAGAAAACAAGACCACGGAGGCAAAGATGAAAAATCTGCTCAGTCTAGAGGAACAACTCTGTGCACTTGTTTTGTAAGATTTTCTACTTTGCATTTCAATTAAATTCAATGAAGCTCAATGCAATTTCTACTTTTATCATGTGTAATATGTTTGAGTGTTTTTGTTATCATCAAGGCTCTTGATTTATGGCTGTTATTCTATCAGTCATAAATTGGGGGAGATTGTTAGGAATATGTTGTTCTTGATGATAATTATAAAAACACTTAGTAGATTTTGTATTAAGTCATTTTGTAACTGTCAACGAAATGGCATGCTTTGCAGTGTTTCGTTGACAGGAAGCTCATCAACGAAATGAGTGATGTAGCAATTGTACTGTACAATACTTCACAGTTTGATATGCAATTTGTTGTATGTATTAGATAGGTTTTTCTAAGTCATGTTGACTAAGTACTAGATAGGCAAAATAGGTTGGTGAATTGTAAATATATTATGCCATGTAATTCTGCCTAAGTGAAGACATGTCAACGGTATGAAGATTACTCTATCAACGGTATGAAGATTACTCTGTCAATGGAATGAAGTTTACTCATCAACGAAATGAAGTTTACTCATCAACGAAATGGAGAATAAAGCTGTCAACGAAACACATCTCCCTGCTATCAACGAATCATTATTGCTTTTCTGAATAGTTGACAAAGTGATAGTGACAGTTTACTGAACAGATCTAAAGGTGATGTGGAAGTGTACTTTGCATTGGAAACCATTAAAATGGACATGGGAAATAAGGAAACATCCCAGTTTCCAATTGGGCTCTTGGGAGTGATCATAATAAGCATGAAGACAAAAGCAAGGATCTCCAAGGACCACTGGACAAAGGGATGAAAAGCAAACTATTGGCGGTTACCTTTAGTGTACTTTAGTGTAGCCAAAAATAGCTTTGTAAACTTGGGAATATATATAACCAAGTGTAGCAGTTAAAATAAGAGTAAGAGAAGAAAAACAAATAGATTGTATTAGCTATATTTGAGAGCATACTTCTCTACATTCTTGTAACTGAGCAACTGTGTACATTTTGTATCACAGATTATTTCCGCAATAAAAATCACTTCAGTTGGATCATCAAACAATCCAACTGAAATTATTTATGTGCTTGTGATTTTTACTTTAAGTTCAGTTTTAGTTGTAAGTTGTTTTTAAGTTTAAGAAATATCAAGAATTGTATTCAACCCCCCCTTCTACAATTCTGTTAGGTCATTTGGGATTAAAAATAATTCAAACCAACATTTTATTTATTCAAACATCAAAGTAAAAAAAAATATAAGAGATAAAAGACGCGGGTTATCTAATAAGTTTTTTGAAATAAACTGAAAAAGGCATGTAGCATAGTGGTTAAGCCCATGGATATCTTGGAAGGAGGTTGGAGGTTCGAATCTCTGTAGTAACACATCGAGTAAAAAAAAATTGTATAATAATATACGAGTGACATTTTTGTTATTTTTCAAAAAAAAAAGGGTAAAACGGTACTTTTGTTGAAAAGGAAAAAAGAAAAACAAATTTATATAAATAATTCAAACCAACATTTTATTTATTCAAACATCAAAGTAAAAAAAAAATAATATAAGAGATAAAAGACGTGGGTTATCTAATAAGTTTTTTGAAATAAACTCAAAAAGGCATGTAGGATAGTGGTTAAGCCCATGGATATCTTGGAAGGAGGTTGGAGGTTCGAATCTCTGTAGTAACACATCTATTATATAATTTTTGTATAATAATATACGAGTGACATTTTTGTTATTTTTCAAAAGAAAAGGGTAAAACGGTAATTTCACAGCCATTTAATTGGCAATTTTTGCCCTTGTGTTGGCCTATTATATATAGTAATAGATAGATAGATAGATGTTGGTGATTTCTGACATTTAACTTATCAATTTATAAGTTATAAGTTATCAAATAAGCTAAGTACACAAACACCTCTCATAAGCTGAAATGGGTTTATAAGTCATAAGTTGACTTATAAACTGATACCCAAACATGCCCTATTTATCCAGATTATTGATTTTTCAAAATCAATCAGAAATGTGAGGTTCGGTGAATGTTAAAAATACCCAAATATGATTAGTGAACAATTTCCTGAAAACATAACTTTTCTTATTTTTTTGGCTAAATTACAAGAATAATCTCTTTACATTATTAACATTTAATTAACATTTAAACAAGAGTAAGGTGCATTTTGTGTACTCGCACTTTAGTCAAGACACCACTTGCAATACTATAGTTCAAAATCGAGCAGTTGCAATATCAATGTTTGTATTTCAATGCACTTTGTTGCATTCCGTTAACTGAGTTTAACTCCGTTATTAATTTAGGGAGTAAAGTGCACTTTGTGTACTCGCACTTTACTCTAAAGTGCATTTTGTGTACCCGCACTTTGATCAATACATCACTTGCAATACTTTAGTTCAAAATTTAGAATAAAGTGCGAGTACACAAAATGCACTTTAGAGTAAAGTGTGAGTACACAAAGTGCACTTTACTCCCTAAATTAATAACGGAGTTAACCTCAATTAACGGAATGCAACAAAGTACAGTGAAATACAAATATTGATATTGCAACTGCTCGATTTTAAACTATAGTATTACAAGTGATGTCTTGACTAAAGTACGAGTACACAAAGTGCACTTTACTCTTTAAACAATTAACAGCACTCCGCCAGATGAATAAAAGCTTCATCAAGCTCATTAACCAAAATCCAAGCCCAATAACGGGCCCAACAAGAAACCATAGTCAGTCAAACGCACTTGCATCACAAATTGGGCTTATTGAGAATATTCAAAAGTAATATCCATATCTCACAGTGCCCTGTTGAATCAAAAAGGCAAATACATTTCTGATCCAAACGCGTCGAGAAGAAGAAAGAATCATCATCATCATCATCGATGGGCGATCAGATTGCGAGAGGCGAAGAGTTCGAGAAGAAAGCAGAGAAGAAGCTTACTGGTTGGGGCTTGTTTGGTTCTAAACACGAAGATGCTGCTGAATTGTTTGAAAAATCTGCCAATTGCTACAAACTCGCCAAATCATGTACATCCTTTTTATTTATACATACATATATGTATACGTGTACTTCTACTTGTGATTGATTCTCTATTTTCATGATCTGATTATTCGTATTTTATGTGCTTTTGTATTTTCATCTGATTTAGGGCTTATTGTGTTGGTTTGTAATTCAATTTGATGGATTTCACGTTGCGATTGTGATCGGGTTTTATTGATTGCTTGAGTTGTTTGATGTGTAGGATTTTTATGGTAATTGTATTTCAGTTACTTTTCTAAGTAATTTATAATCAAGTATTGGTGTAAAGCTTTGGTACGGGATGATCTAGTTTTGAGACATTGTTGCACTTGCGGGTTTAAAAAGAATGGATGAAATGGAAATTGCAGGTGTATTAGTATTTCTTTTCAAGGTCGCGTGCTTATAAAGTGTGAGCAGAGTTTATACTTACGTATGACCTGAAAACTTACGGAAACAATTTGGAGTTGTATAATTAGCATTTCAACTTAGCAACTTGAAGTCATAATTGATTTCATGAATAGGATATAAATGTAAGTCATGCCCTTGCTTAAACCTTTAATAAAAAAATTAATGAAGTATTTACCTAAGTTGTTCTTAAATCTTAATATTTGTGGTAACTAATCGTGCCATCATGGAGATGTGTGACTTCTCGTCTATAGCAAAATATAAAAGACTACTGTTCACCTAAAGTTTATTCATTTGTCTGTATGTTGTTTCCAAGATCTTTTATTAATGCAAGTTGTTTCCAAGTTTAAATACGGATGCCAGTTGTTAATTAGTTCCTAAACTAACCACATTACGCCAATTACTCGACTACTCTGGTTTGTTTAGTGGGATGTTTCTTACATGCTTTGTTAAGATTGCTAAGCAATAGAATTCTCCAGAACTTATTTGCATGACCTGTGATTTCACAGGGGATCAAGCTGGAGCTGTGTTTGTCAAGCTGGCACAGTGTCATATAAAGGTATGTGTTGTGATTAATTTTTTTATTTTCTACCTTATAGATCATCTTCACGAGTTTCTCTATACTTTGCTTAAGCTGATTTTATTCTTCAACTTTGTGTTTATAGCTGGATAGCAAACATGAGGCTGCTGGTTCTTATGCTGATGCTGCCCATTGCTATAAGAAGAGTAATATTAAAGGTATTAAGCTGAAAACCCTTGGTGTTATTTTTTACTGCAGCTTGCATACTTCCAGTTACCAGCTATCGCTAAGAAAATCTTGAAGTCTAATTGATAATTTTTGTTGTAGCTCCAACATATAATTTATCTTCTTGTTTACGGTATCAATATGAAAGGTGGTTTGATCCTAGCTTTAAGCTTCACATTCTGGTCATCAATATGATTTATCCTCTTCAAGAAAGTTCATATTAATAGTTTATTGCCCAGTCAATTCTTAATCTACATTGAAAGCATTCATAAAGCCCCGACTTCTGCACTACTTAGATATCTTTCATTTTCCTCATTCTGCTCATTCAAACCGTGAAGCACACATTAATTTCTTTGTAGATCATACTGCTATTAAACTTAAATGTTTCTCTAGTATCCTAAGAGCAACTCCAAGAGGTGCTTTATATAGCCTCTTAAATCAAATTTTGAAGAAGTTAGAACAAAAATGCTCTCCAACGGACTCCTGAACTATCTCTATAACCTTAAGAGCTCCAAAACTCTCCTCAATGTTGAGGAGCACATTTAATTTCTCCATTTAATTTTATATTACTAAAATTTAGATTCTCACCATTTTCTACCCAGCTTTTCCCTCCTTTTTGTATAGGAGTATGGTCTATATAACTGTTTGACAATAGAAAATAGATAAATATTAGATATAGAATAAAGTTTGAGGAGATTGTTGGAGTTAAGAGGCAAATTTATATCTTAACTAGTATTTATGCCCGCCATGCTGGGCGTTTTATTTTTCTAATTTGTTATTAAAGCATAGAAATATAAATTATTGAACATGAAAAAATCATAATTATATTCATATTACATGTTAGTGTATATCGGTTTACATAAAAAGTGAAAAAATATTATATATATGACACTAATCTATAGTAATTTAACTAAAATTGAAAATAACTGTTAGCTAAGAGTTCATTTAATAATATTTTTTATGAATAAGATACTAACTCACTCTTGGAGTTGCTCTAATGCTAGCTCTGGATCCACCAAAAAAGTTGAGTATCTGGATTTAAACTGGTCGACAGAAATGCATTTAAGTCAATCTGAAATTTTACTTATGTGTGTGTATATATATATATATATATATATAGGTGACATTTTGTTATGTTTATAGCTCCTTATTTCGGAGAGAAGGGGAGTTGTGTAAATGTAATAGAAGTTTTTCTAGTTTCTTTGTAGTACTATGTAATCTAAGCTGTTTTTGCCTCTCCTTTTGAGCTTATGTTTGTAATAGAAGAATGTACCTTTAATATTGGATAAGCTGTGTTCAGTGTTTGTCCTTTCTTTTCACTTCTTAGTGTGCACATTTAAAACTTCAGAGTTTATTGGTTCACCCAATTGTTCTGATATCTATTTCTTTTACAGTTGTCATAATCCGCATAAAGTCGAATATGTATTTGTTAATTTGTAGATGTCTTTCCAAGTATTGATTCATCTTTAATTTTTACTTAACCTACTCATTTTAGTTTCTATCAGATTTATAATTTCTGATTGTATTTTTTCTTCTATATGTTTCTTTTCGTCGTCCTATGGGTGTGAGCTCTATATGATACTTGTCTGATAAAAAGTTCTACTTAGAATTATGATTTTTCCGGCGGAAGAGATTGCCTATAGTTATTATCTTTTGTTCCTATTGTAATTCTTGTGCTTCTTGATTCTATCTTTTATTTTGGTTGTTTTAAATTTCTAATAATGTTTATTGTTATCCTTTGTTATATTTACCTGTTTTTGCTAACATATTAAAAGCACTGCAGAAGCCATAACTTGTCTAGAACAAGCCGTAAATTTGTTTATGGAGATTGGAAGGCTCAGCATGTCAGCAAGATATTATAAGGTATCCTCTAGGCTGTAAAACAATTTTTTATCTTCACAATGACCGTTGAAGAAGTTGCTTTTTACCTATTTGTATATATTGTGATCAAATATGCAACCTGAATCTTTTTTGCACCAGTGTGGTATCCAGTAGTTAAGCTTTTTCTACATGGTAATGTGTATACTATTACCACTGTCTTTTCGGCTTCAAAGTCGGTGTTGTTCTAGTTAAAATTTAGGAGCAGCCTCTGCATCAAACCATGCCAGATACAAAATTTGTATTTCATATCTATATATCATACATCTGGTATATGCAGGAAATTGCTGAATTATGTGAGCAAGAGCAAAGTTTGGAACAGGCTATGCATTATTATGATAAAGCAGCTGATCTCTTTCAAAGTGAGGATGTATCATCTTCCGCAAACCAGTGCAAACAGAAAATTGCTCAATTTGCTGCTCAGCTAGAGCAGTAAGTTTCTTATACATTATTTTAAGGACACTCGACCTTTGAAAACTGCAACTTGTCAATTATTTTTACTGTTGTTGGCTTATTGCATTAAATAATTGTGCATAGGATGTTTAGAGCTTAATTCCTGCAGTTGTACTGTATCCTTTTACTTTTGGGTGTAGTTTTTTTTATAAATAAAAGTGTTTATACTGACAAAAAGTTCATACATGGGTATCTAATAATATTATAAAAAATTCCAGCTACCAAAGAGCCATTGATATATATGAGGACATAGCACGACAGTCACTCAACAACAACTTGTTGAAATATGGAGTTAGAGGTCATCTTCTTAATGCTGGCATTTGCCAGCTTTGTAAAAATGATGTTGTTGCAATTACTAATGCTTTGGAGCGATATGAGGTAACTACTCAAGACTGTTTCACTTGCATATTCAGAGGGTCAAAATATTAAACGTGTTTGCTTTTTCAGGAACTGGACCCTACCTTTTCTGGAACACGAGAATACAAATTACTTGCGGTAAGTTATTGATTTCATATGTACCATATGATTTGCATCAAGCATTACATCACCTTCCCCTCAGGTGATTATCATTCTCTAGCATCGTGAATTAAATACAATAATGTTATTTTTAAAAATTCTCTGCATAGTCTTTATATTTTTATGAACATTTCCTTTTTCACCAGTCAATGGTTATTATCTTCTTTGATTGTTAACATCTTGCTCCTATAGGACAAGTAAAGTTTGTTTTCATGCTAACTACCTTTATTGAACAGGATTTGGCTGCCTCAGTTGATGAAGAAGATGTCGCTAAGTTTACTGATGCAGTCAAGGAATTTGATAGCATGACCAAACTGGTATGTTGAGCAGATTATCATATGCAGATTAGTTCGTGATGCGAGTAAACTATATGAATGAATGAGTTCTTGGGATTTTGTAGGCATTTTTACATCTGTTGGAATTTTAGATTGCGTTTTGTTAATCTCTTCCTACAATCTTAAGTACCCGAGAGATGAGTAATTCTAGAGCAGTGAACATGTTAGGGTCATCCATGTAAGCATTGAGCAATAGCATGTGACTAAATTATTGTGAGAAGATAGGAAAACAAAGCAACAGAATGAAATAATACCTCTTTATGGAATTTGCAGTCTCACTCTGAAACTGAATATTAACTTTATCTTTGCTACTTATCATTTTAGTTTCTAAGAGCATTTGTGAAAATCAGATCTTTTCACCTGATGTGTTAGTTGGGGTATATATAATATACAGACAATGCAGCAGGGGCAAATAATGTGTTTCTAAATGCAGTTCCTGGACTGAGAGTAACATAGATTAGTTATAATCCATGATACAAATTTGTACTCAGCTTGAAGAACTGCATATAGCCCCCAAGTTCTTAGAAGCTTCACCTATAAATATGTAAATTTTTTAACTTCTATTTAGAACCAGAGATGACTTGTAATGTGGATTTGACCCATTGGGCAGAACAGAAGAGGTCTAATTTTAGACAAAACTGACTTTCAAATGGATGGATATGGTTGGTCCTAACAAAGGCCGGGTACAGAGTATGCATATAAGATAAATAAGAGAGGTTTTGTTTTGGTGCACTTGAATGTGACGTGTAGGTTTTTGATTAGATTAGATTTATTGATCTTGATTGTAACCTTTAAGGAGAATAAAAAGTCTGGTTTCACTTTCCGCAGGATGCTTGGAAGACAACCCTCCTTTTGAGAGTGAAGGAATCACTGAAGGCCAAGGAGATGGAGGAGGACGATCTTACCTGAATTGGTTTGTATTTAACAATGTATGATCTGCAATTTTATGAGAATTGCTATCAATATTTTATTGTTTTTGTGGCTATCTATTTACATCGCACATTTATGTCTATTTTGGTGTTGATGGGTTAGAGTGCTTGTTTTCGGTTTGCTGTTTTGAGTTTTAAAACAAGATATAAAATAAAATAAAAAGGTGTCTGTATTGTATTGGTTTTTCTGAGAAGATTATTAGAGTGCAGATGTAATTGTAGAGGTCCTTGCCTTGTATTCTGAACTCTGAGGATGGAAATCATGATTACACTTGTTAGTTGTACTCTCCTTTTATCTATGTTTTGGCAGAGATGGGGGTTGAACCAGAAGTAAGTTTATTTCGGTTTACTAATCAGTGATAAGTTAGACTTTTATCATCACACATTGCAGTTAGATATTTGTCATCACATATTGCATACCATCACATCAGCTCGTTTGTTAAATAACTGAACAATATTTTTAGATACTAGTTCTATGCTGACACTGGTTTGAAAGTTTGTCTACGAGAGAACTCGAGCATATATTATAATTATATATATATATAAATCATTTTGTTTAATGTAAAATTTTAGTTTGTCCTTACAATTTTTTAATTTTATTGTTAATTCCAAGTATATGTATGGTATGTTCTAAACTAAATTTTTAGAGACAAATAAATAATGTTGGTTTTATTGTTGTTTTCAAAATTATTGTTAATTGTATCGAGTTTTAGTGAACATCTAATATACAAGTATACAACCTATTCTTTCAGTGAGAAGTCAATTCTTATGAATACTCCAAATTAAATTTAACATATGTTTAAGTTTTTAATAAAATTAACATTTTTGTAAACTTGACATCTATTATCTATTTTATATATATATATATAATAGAGCAACTAGGGGTTGTGTGAGACAAAAAAATCAGAGTGAAATTATGATTATGTCCCCAGTTATTCGGTCTCAATTTACTAAACTACCCCTACTAATTCTATAATTAATGCATATATTAATTACATCTAATTCATTAATCGTCATTAATATCTATATATTTATTATCCATTAATATTAAATACAATAATTTATAATTATATTTCTACAAATACTTCAATGATTAGATAATTAATATCGTCTATTAAACTTTTAACATTACGTTTATAACAAAAAGAGGTTTAAATTTGCACATAAACAGATAAAAATGAATATTTACTTAAATTATAACACTTAAACAAATTAACTAATGACAACACATACTTTTGTCAACATTCGAATAACTCATTTATCGCACTAAAAACATTCATAAAATTTAATAAAATTTGCGAATTCAGAATATATCTGTGCTTTTGGTTACTAAAATTAACATATTTTTCAATTAGATAAATGAAACTGAGGACCGTAGTGTAACTTTGATCAATTGATGCTGAAATGAGTAATATCTTAGTGCATGGCGGATGACCTAGATAAATTTGGTATTCAAAAATTTACTTAATAATATTTCAAAATTAATATGTCAATACATACATGTGTGTGTATATTAAACTGTATCGTTAAACCCGAAATATTAAAAAATTATCGATCATGTCGGACTTTTAGTTTTCGTTACACCTTATATATGCCAAAACCAAAAAGCATACACTCTGAACAGTGCAGGTGGCTGACTCTCACGCATTTGATGGAATTAATGAGTGACAGTTGCTAGCGTGTATATTACAAACATAACATATAAAATTAAGACAACTGATGCAAATCAAATCACTTTCTTCTTAATCCATTAATTATCTCTTCTAAACTAATAAACGTCCATATTCAACCACGACTACTGCAAACTTCAAAATTCTTACATTTTTTGTTTTTCAATTAGCTAAATGAAACTGAGGACCGGAGTGCAAATTTGATCAATTGATGCTGAAAGGAGTAATATGTTATTGTGTGAAAAGAAAGTGACATTTCATATATCTTAGTGCATGGCGGATGACCTAGATAAATTTGGTATTCAAAAATTTACTTAATAATATTTCAAAATTAATATGTCAATACATACACGTGTGTGTATTAAACAGTATCGTTAAACCCGAAATATTAAAAAAATATCGATCATGTCGGACTTTTAGTTTTCGTTACATCTTATATACGTCAAAACCAAAAAGGCATACACTCTGAACAGTGCAAGTTGCTGACTCTCACGCATTTGATGGAATTAATGAGAGACAGATGCTATCGTGTATATTACAGACACAACATATAAAATTAAGGCAACTGATGCAAATCAACTCACTTTCTTCTTAATCCATTAACTATCTCTTCCAAACTAATGAACATCCATATTCAATCACGATTACTGCAAAATTCAAAATTTCAAAATTCTTACATTTTTTGTGAACAAGGGTAGGTCATATTAAAAATTGGAAAAAAATTAATTTAAATTGACAAGTAGTTCATTTCTTAAACATGTAAAAAGTTCAGCAAAATGTAAATTTAGATCATACCCGTGCCTCACACGGGTTATAAAGCTAGTTTATTCTAAAGGGACATTTGGTTGAGAGAAATTACCCAAAAAATGAAAAAGTTTGGCATATTCCCGTTTTTCATATTTGTTTAATAAAAATGATTATCATTTAGGTAAAGACCATTATTACCTTTTCTTCTACAAACAATTATCGTAATACCTTTCTTACAAAAATAATAATTATCATTGTTGTGAGGGAAATTTGGTAACAACACCGAGAGAGAATATCGCTGGAATATCCATAGAATGCGTCCTAGGTTGTCGGACAGAGCTGTAGGTTTGCACGTCTACAGCTCTACTAGAGCTTCAGCCGCAGCTGCCGGAGCAGGCGGAGAATGTGACGTTTTTGGGGGCTGAGTTGACAAAACCACCGGATGAAAAGGGTGGAATAATTCCTATTCGGCCGGCCAATTCACCGGAACATGTATCACAGAGAGTACACGAGCCTTATGCGTGTAGAGAGTGAAAATCCGAATCCTTTAGTTAAGTGCCTACATATTCTATTTATAGGAATCAAGCCCCATGTAGTTCTATTAGGTTTATACTTCTCCATCCTTGCGAATTCCACCATTCTAAGATAATCCATCTTAGAGTTATAGTCGAATTATGCACCTGTAGCTGAGCTTTCCAGTGTCCTAGTCCATGTCCATCACTAAGTCCTACAAAACCTCATGTATTTAATGTATATCCGAAATAACCAATATAAGTCCTATATTATTTGTAATTGTCCCATCCACCACGTTTTATTAAGCCTAGAAGTCCTTTTCCAAGAGTAATTCCGTGCTCCTAAAGTATAGGAAGTTGAGTCCTTGTCCAACTCTGATTCTGTCCCGGGGAGGTTCAGACCACCCTGAACCTGTGCCTGCAGTCATAACACCCTGAACATGAACCTGCGCTTGCAGTCAAAACACCATGAACCTGCTCTTGCAGTCAAAACACCCTGAAGCTGCTCCTGCAGTCAAAACACCCTGAACCTGCTCCTGCTCCTCAATGCCGCGAACCTGAACCTTGGCAATATGAAGCTGAACCTCAGTACATCCAACCCTCACCAAATTGGGCATATATTACATGTGGGCCTTAAATTGAGCCCATGTGAGATTTTGGGCACAACAACTACCCCTCGGTTCCTTGCAGTATTGAATACAAGAGGAACCAAAACAAGACAAGGTTCAATCCTTCCTTATCCTTCTCAGAGACATACATAGCTTCAACATCATGCTTCCAAGCTTACATGAGCTAACTCAGCGTAAGAAACAGAAAACACAACGCCTCCGCATATGTACCTTAATCTGAATCCTTAAGTGAAAAATTCCTTGAATATCCTTTAGACCAGGTGTGACCATCCAATTCCAATCGCGAGCTTCCTAGCTGAACCTACTAGCGACCAGCCTTTTCCTTTGAAAACCATAACATGACTCCTCGTGGTGTTCCTCTTCTCCGCGAATCTGCTCTTCATATGAAAAGCTCTTATAAATGATGCCATGAAGCTTCCGCTGCTAATGAGCTTCAAGTCTTCAGAACCTGAGCTACTAAAACAATTAGAAAAGATGATAAGTAGCATGAGCTAAGTAGCTCACCTATGTTATCCACGCCACTCGTACATATATAATGCATGTATGCAAGAAAGTATGTATGGTGCAAAAATGATTTTTGAATATTTATACGTATCTGTTGTTGCCTCTACAATCAAGTAGAACCTTGGCGAACACACTCTTCAAGACATTGTGCCACGATTTTCAGAAATTTCCATTATCCCGACACATTGGACCTCGTTGTTTTCCAATACCGTGGAAAACATAAACCATTGAGTTTAACCAAAATATCCATATACCGTGAAATACCTTGAATAACCATATACCGTGGAATACCATGAATAACCTTGAATAACCATATAAAAATGTCATAAGAGGAACCAATGGAAGGTTGTGAAGACATCCTCAATCGCCGCCATGTCTTTTCGAGTGGTTACATAATGGGGCATATAGCATGCCTAGGTACCTACTCAACAGCTTCAGCTAGCAAGTTTGGAAAATATTTTTGTAAACCATGCATGATGATGACCTTTTGTTTATAAATTCATGCAAGACACCTTCCTTGAAATTATGTGATATGCACATTTAGATAAATGCGAGTTCATGTATGGCTAATGTTAGATCAGAATTCAATGATCGTCAGAAGCTAGACTCAACTGATCAGGATTGCTGACGTCATCAGGATTGCATGGTCGTCAGGATCAAGATGCATATCAGGACTGGGACCAGGTTTGATCATCAGGACTGGAAGCTGATCAGGATTCCTACTTCGAGTTATATTTGGAGTCTAGTTAAACATGGAAGTTTATTTTGTTGGTTCCTGGTTTGTAGAATGTAGCTATCAATTATGGATATGTTTCAATCTTTGTAATTGATTAGGACTTATCGTTGATAGAGAAGCTGTGTAGTATATAAACACAGTTTTGGTTTCGATTTATGTACGAGAACATAAACGATCATACACTCGAGTATTTGTGTAACCTAGAAGCTCTCAAGAACATCAGAATTTCTTGATAGAGTTTGTAACAGTTTTATATCAGATTTAATAAAGCTGTTATCTTTCTTTCATATTTGTGATATATACATTAAGAAGTCGATTATCTTATACTATTGTATTCAACCCCCCTTCTACAATAGATTATTACTGGGCAACAATTGGTATCAGAGCAGACTGATTTAATTCTGAATCAGATACGATCTAAAGATGTCGACAACCAAGTATGAAAGCATGAAGATTCCCTTCTTGAAGAAATTAGAATATCCAACATGGAGGGTAAAGATGCTGATGTACCTGGAGGCTATGGATCCTGACTATTTGGACAGGATTCATGATGGACCATATATTCCTACAAGGATTGTAGAACGAACAGATACAGTACCTGAACATTATGTGGTCAAGGCTAAAAGTGATTGGACTCCAGAAGAAAAAGCTCATGTACTCAGGGAACCAAAGATAAAGAATATCTTGCACAGTAGTCTTGATGCTGTCATGTCCAACAGAGTGATTGCATGCAAGTCTTCAAAAGAAATCTGGGATATACTTTGGAAACTCAGTGTCAGGGATCTGCATCTGTCAAGAAAAACAGAAGGGCTCTTTTGATTCAAGAATATGAACAATTTGATGCAAGACGTTATGAGAGTCTAACTGATCTATATGATAGATTTCTGACACTATTGAACAGTTTATCTTTAGTTGACAAGGAATATGAAACTGAAGATTCAAACACCAAGTTTCTAAGAGCTTTACCTGAAGAATGGGACACTCAGACCTCGATCATTAGACATCAGTATGATCTGAACATTGTGTCTCTTGATGAAGTCTATGGGATGCTAAGAACTCATGATCTTGAAGTCCAACAGAGAAAGAACAAGAAAAGCAGCAAGGCAAAATCAATTGCTTTGAAAGTAGAGGCTAAATCAAAAGGAAAAACTATGGAGGTCTCTAGAAGTAAAACAAGAATAGTTGAGTCAGATCCTGATGACTCTTCATCAGATACTGATGGCAATCCTGATGCCAATACTGATGATGATTCTTCTGACTCAGACATGGAAGAGATGGTTGCTATGATTGTCAGAAACTTCAGGAGGATGAAGTTCAGGAAGAGTAGAAGACAAGACAACTTTCAGAAAAAGGCTTTCAATGCAAACAAAGACAAGTATATCAAAAAGGACAGCAAGGGTAGTAAATTTGACAAGTCAAAGGTTAGATGCTACAAGTGTAATGGTATGGGTCACTTTGCTTCTGAGTGCAAGAAGACAAAGGCACTTATCACATCAAGCAAATATTGGATGGACTCTTCCTCAGAATCTGATACTGAGGTAGTCAACTATGCTCTAACGGCCAATGCTGATGTAACTGCTGCTCCTGATGATAAGGTACTAAATACTATCTTTGATTTTGATACTGATAATGCTTCTGAGTTAAGACGTTTTCTAAAGTCTTTACATATTAGCTTTAGAAGTCAAACTGCTGAAAATACTAGGATCTTATCTGAGATGTCTGAACTTAGAAAAATGAATGATATATTAGAAGCTGAATTTTCTCGTATGCAAGAAGTACAAAAAGAATGTGATAATGCTAAACACATGTACTTAGAGATGAAATCTAAATGTACTTCTCTTGAAAAGGAACTTGAATATACTAATGAGAAAATCAGAACCTGGACAGACTCTGGTAGGAAATTTCATGAGATTAATACCTCTAAGAATTGGAAAGAGTATCTAGGATATAAGTCAGATGAGGATAAGAAATTGAAAGAGAAAATTGTCATTGATGAGACAGTCAGTCCAAAGACCTATAGACATGTTATAGATGCAACCAAATCTAAGATTACTACTGTTAATTTTGTTTTTGGTAAGGATTCCAATTCTACTTTTGAAAAGGGATCTACTTCTACTCAAGGAATTAAAATTATAAAGTCTAAACATGTCATGAATAAAGTCACTAAGAATGTAGGACTATTGTCTCAGAAACAACTTAAGGATAAAATCTGTGAGGTGGCGGATAAGAAAAAGGAAGCTACTGTTAAGAGAAACAGGAATGGTAAAGTTGGGATCAATAAAAAGAATGGTTATAAATATATCCCAAATGCACCTAGAAAGTGTTGTTTTAACTGTGGTAACTCTAATCATCTTGCTATTGATTGTAAGAAGAGTAAGAAAAAGATTGCTGATATTTCTAAGTCTGATATTAGGAATAGATCAGTATTTTATAAACCACAGAAGTCCTATTTTCATTACGGTAGTATATGACATTTGATTTATACTTGTAAAGAGTATCATGATTTGTACTATAACTTTTATGATTCATTGCCTAAGTTTGATAGTAGTACAAAGTCTGGTAGCATTAAGAATGTCACGTTGGAACATGCTTTTGTTAATACTGATACTGACAAAGCAAATCCCGATGGAGTAAATCATGTCAGGACTGCTAAGGTCAGAAAGTCTTCTGCTGTGAATGTTAATAAAATGCATGACAAAGGGACCCAACAAGTGTGGGTTCCTAAACATTTTAATTAGTGTTTTGGAATTCTGATGCAGGGTAAAAAGAAAAATGTGTTAGTCATGGATAGTGGATGTTCTGTGCACATGACTGGAAACAAAGCCCTGTTATCAGAATATGAGGAAAAAGCTGGCCCAACTGTGTCTTATGGAGATGGCAACATTGGACAAACTTTGGGATATGGCAATATAATCATTGGAAATGTCATCATTGAAAAAGTAGCTCTAGTGAAAGGACTGAAACACAACTTGTTGAGTATTAGTCAAATCACTGACAGAGGTTATCATGTCAATTTCTATTCTACTCATTGTGAAGTAGTCAGTAAAGCAACAGGAAAGATAGCTCTGACTAGCTACAGGCATGGTAACATATATGAAGCCAACATTCTCTCAAATACCGATGACTCTCCTACCTGTCTGATCAGTAAAGCGTCAGTAGATGAAAGTTGGAATTGGCACAAGAAGCTTTCTCATCTCAACTTCAGCAATATCAATGAATTGGTTAAGAAAGATTTAGTGAGAGGATTACCAAAAGTATTATATACACCTGATGGACTCTGTGATGCATGTCAGAAAGCAAAACAAAGAAGGACATCATTCCAGAGTAAATCAGAATCCTCTATTGAAGAACCATATCACATGCTGCATCTTGATTTATTTGGTCCAGTCAACATCATGTCCATCAGTAAGAAAAGGTACACTCTTGTAATTGTTGATGAATATTCTAGATTCACCTGGGTGTATTTTCTGCACAGAAAAGATGAGACTCCTGAAGTTTTGTTGGATCATGTGAGAATGATTGAGACAACCACAAAGCACAAGGTCAAGATACTGAGGAGTGATAATGATACAAAGGAATAATTCAACAATTCTCTGCTCCTGGCACACCTCAGCAAAATGGAGTAGTAGAAAGGAAGAATAGAACTCTTATTGAAGCTGGCAGAACTATGTTGGAAGAAGCAAAATTACCTACATATTTCTGGGCAGAAGCAGTCAACACAGCATGCTATACTCAGAATCTCACATTGATAAACAGACATGGTGTTACTCCTTATCAATCACTCAAGGAAAAGAAACCTAGTCTGAAGCATCTGCATGTGTTTGGATGTAAATGTTTTGTTCTCAGAACTCATCCTGAACAGCTAGGAAAGTTTGAAACAAAGGCTGATGAAGGAATTTTCATAGGCTATCCTGCATCAAGAGCCTTCAGAGTTTTTAATTTGAGGACAAGGACTGTCATGGAGTCAATACATGTATCTTTTGATGACAAGAAGATAACTGGAATCAATGAAGACTCTCATGATAGATTGATTTTTGAAAATGAAGCTACCAAGGAACCTGAAGAAAGTGAATCAGATCCTGTCAATACATCAGATCCTGATGGGTCACCAAATCCTGATGACACACCAGATGCTGATGGTGCTAATAATGATGATGCAATCAATAGTGATACTTCTAGTAGTGCTAATATTGAGGGGGAGCAACAGCATTCTGCTACAAGTTCAGAGTCAACTCAATCATCAGGACAGAATTCTTCAGATACTGATTCAAGTGATGATCCTGATAACTTATCAGGAGGACATAGTAATAATTCAGGGGGAGCTTCAAATCAAGCAAATTCTTCAAATCAAGATAACACCAATCCAGGGGGAGCATCTACTTCAAGGACTGATTTACCACCAGCAAGGAAATGGACTGCAAGTCATACTCCTGATTTGATCATTGGAGATCCTGATGCAGGTGTTCAAACAAGAAGTGCAACTCAGAATGAATGTTTATACAATAACTTTCTATCCAAGGAGGAGCCAAAGAAAGTTGAAGATGCACTTAAAGATGCTGATTGGGTTACTGCAATGCAAGAAGAACTGAATGAATTTGAAAGAAATGAAGTCTGGAAAC
The DNA here is from genome assembly GCA_030848705.1 of Heracleum sosnowskyi. Lineage (NCBI taxonomy): Eukaryota > Viridiplantae > Streptophyta > Magnoliopsida > Apiales > Apiaceae > Heracleum > Heracleum sosnowskyi. The sequence continues at coordinate 46,889,428 of CM061243.1, read as the reverse complement.
TGGTACCAAGACCAAAGAATAGATCAATTGTTGGTACAAAGTGGATTTTCAAGAACAAGACTGATTCTGATGGAGTAATAATCAGAAACAAAGCTAGACTAGTTGCAAAGGGGTATTCTCAACAAGAGGGAATTGACTATGATGAAACTTTTGCTCCTGTTGCAAGATTAGAAGCCATCAGGATATTTCTTGCTTATGCAGCTCATAAGAAATTCAAGGTTTTCCAGATGGATGTTAACAGTGCTTTCTTAAATGGAGAACTGGAGGAAGAAGTCTATGTTGAGCAACCTCCTGGTTTCGTTGATCCTAAATATCCAGATCATGTCTACAGATTGGATAAAGCACTTTATGGACTAAAGCAAGCTCCAAGAGCATGGTATGAAACTTTAGCTCTATTCTTACTGGAAAGTGGATTCAAAAGAGGTGCTATTGATAAAACTCTATTTTATTTGAATCATGGTAAGGACTTGTTGTTAGTTCATATTTATGTTGATAATATCATTTTTGGGTCAATAAACAATAAGCTTTGTGAAAAGTTTTCCAAGCTTATGCAGTCAAGATATCAAATGAGCATGATGGGAGAAATGAGTTACTTTCTTGGTCTTCAAGTTAAACAGATTGATGAAGGGATTTTTATCAATCAGTCTAAATATACAAGGAATTTATTGACAAGGTTTAACATGCAAGATAGTTCTCCTGCTACAACTCCCATAGCTACAGCTACCAAACTTGATCCTGATCAAAGTGCTGAGGTAGATGTAACTCACTACAGAGGAATGATTGGCTCTTTATTGTATCTCACTGCAAGTAGACCAGATATCATGTTTGCAACCTGTCTGTGTGCAAGATTTCAAGCAAAACCTAGAGAACCCCATCTGATTGCAGTCAAAAGAATTTTCAGATATCTCAAAGGCACTCCTTCACTTGGCCTTTGGTATGCAAGGGAATCAGATTTTGGGTTGTGTGGTTATTCAGATGCTGATTTTGCAGGATGTAAAATAGACAGGAAAAGTACTTCAGGAAGCTGTCAGTTTTTGGGTGGAAGACTAGTTTCATGGTTCAGTAAGAAGCAAAAATCCATTTCCACTTCAACTGCAGAAGCTGAGTACATTGCTGCGGGAAGTTGTTGTGCTCAGATAATGTGGATGAGAAATCAGTTGTTAGATTATGGCCTGTCATACTCAAAAATCCCTATTTTTTGTGATAACCAAAGTGCTATTGCAATGACAGGAAATCCAGTTCAACATTCTCTTACTAAACACATCAGTATTCGATATCACTTCATAAGAGAACAAGTTCTGGAAGGAACAATTGAACTTCACTTTGTTCCTACTGATCAACAACTAGCTGATATATTCACCAAGCCACTACCTGAAGCTACTTTCAATAAATTGGTGAATGAACTTGGAATGATGAACTTTGAGAATTTCTGAGGAAAGCTACAGAGAGGAAATTCTGATGGTTATTCAGAAAGATATGTATTTTTGATCTATTCCTGATAGGACTCTATCCTGATAGGAAGTCAACTAGTCAATCCTGATGTTCAGGTCAGTATTTCATTGCTTAATTTGTGCCTAATTTTTCGTCAGTATCTGCTGATGGACGGTTGAGTTTTAGTAGGACAACTGTATGAGCGCGTGTGTTGCACTGTTATAGATATACATATACATTCACATAAAAAGCGGTGTAGTTTCATTTAAATTACACACGTAATCTGTCCACTAATTATTTGTGCACAAATCATATCTTGCCACCTGTTATTGAGAGTAAAGTTTTGTTTTAACAAAATACTTTTACTTATTCTAAATCATTAATTACTCTCTCATCATCAGTTTTTCGATTTTCTATCTCTCTCTGTGCTTACGAACCCTAACTATTTTCAAACATCAATTCTTAAGATTTTTTAAGAATTTCAATGACGTCTTCATCATTCATGAACAAACAAACAGTGATTAGTGGTGTTACTTTTGCCACTAATAATTTTGTGGCTAATCGACATCATCAAGATTTACCCAATGAGTTCCATATAATTCAAGATTTTCTAGCTTCAAGCCCATTGAAGTTTGCTTTAACAGAACCTGCAAGTGTTTCTTTTAAGTCTGTAATGCAGTTGTGGAACTCAGTTACTTTTGACAAAGGGTATTCTGACACCATCTTGATGAGTTTTGAACATAATGGAATTACTCACTATGTGACTCCTGCAATTGTGGAGGAAGCCCTGCATTTACCTGTTCTTGGTGATGTTATTCCTGATAATGTTTCGGACTCTACTCTCTTTGAGTTTGTTACAAAGTTGGGCTACAATGGTGAAGTAAAGAGATATGACAATCTCTTTAGGACAAAGCTTAAGAAGGAATGGAATTTCTTCTTTGATACGATCAGCCACTGTTTCTGAACAAGACATCAAATTTTGATGCTCTTCCATCAGGATCTCTTAAAATTGGGTACTCTCTTATCCACTCTACAGTGTTTGATTATGGGTCGTTTATCTTAAAAGCTTTAAGTGATAGGAAATCAGATAAGTTAGGTTCTGTCTTTAGATTTTTACAGTTGATATTTAATCACTTGTGTCCTAATGTTGTTTTTAAGAATGATGTAGTTCTACCTATCTGTAGAATTACTGAGAATAATATTAAGTCCTTAGTCAACAGTGATAAGGCAAATGGTTTCATAGGAAATGCTTTTATTCCTGATGAGGTTAGGTTTTTCTTACATAGGAAAATGCCTACTCGTTATGGCTTAATTTCTAATGCTATGGGACAAGGCCAATCACACCTTGTTCCTAACCCAAGCATTCATCCTAAACAGTCTAAACAGTCAACTGCCACCTCTAATGTCTCTCAAAACACTTTAGTTGTAAAAGCAAAGAAGTCAGATTGAACTGATGTGTCAGGAAGGCAATCAGGTTCAAAGGATTTTTCCTCTACACCACTCACTAAAAAGAAGTTACAAGGGGTGTACAAGGGGTCCTGGTGAAGAAAGCTGCAAAGGGAGGTGAGGTTGTTTCTGTTAAAAGAAAGTTAGTGCTCAGGGATGAGACTGACTCAGAGGATGATTTACCTATATCCTCTGTGATGAATGTTGTAAGATCCGGGAAAATTACGTGTTATTATATGATGTGAAATGAAATTTTAATTTCATATTAAGAGTTATTAAATGATTTATCTGTTTAAACGTGTTAAGTTATTCGTTAAATGATTGAATATGTGACAATGTGATGCTATGTGATATGTGTGGGGAAATTGAAACTATTTTGAAAAGGATGTTATACTATTTTATTTTATTATAATTATTGGAAAGAAAATTTGGATCGTTCCCAAATTATTCGGGCAATTGGTATATCGTTCGTACCAATATTTCATTCGTTAAAGTGGAAAGTATTCGAAAATATTCGTAATAGAAGTATTTTGGTTCGTATATCTATTATTAAACGATACTTGTAGTTATCTGTACTTTATGGATGATTATCGTCTCGTAAAACGTGTATTCTGCTTTATTAAAGATTTAAAGCGTTTATTTTGTTAAATTGTATTTAAAGCGATCTATCGGATCAGTATCGATCCAAAAATGTCGTTTGGGGTATTATTTTCCGTTTAATATAAAAAGGCAAATCGTACTTTGTTTTTCGTATAATCAAAGCTTAATTACAGTTAAAAATCTAAAAACCCCTGAAACGTGTTCTTCGTGTTCTTGAGAATCAAACCAACTTTTGAAGGCGTTATCGGATTCCGATTTCGATGTTCTTGTAATCAAATCGAATCTCTCATCATCCTCTACCTAAATCCATCATCAAAATTCATGTGGGTATGATTTTCTGATCTTTCCAATTTTTAATTATTTAATTATTTTCGAATTTTTGTATTTGATTTGGGGAAATCCTTGTTATTGATTGTTCTTGCCAATTGATGGTATGGGTGTGTTTGTTATGTGATGTAGAGTGTATATATGATTTTTAATTCGAGTTTTGTGTTCAGAATCGAGCAAATCGGAATTGTACCGAGCTCGTCGGACTTTTCCAGTTTTCGCCGGAATCTGAGTTTGGTTGCTTGGTTTTCAATTACGTTGGCACCACTAAATAGATCGTGTGATGCTGATTGTGTACATGTGTAGATTGTCAAGGTTGGGGGCGGTTTTCTGTTCACCGGAAAAAGCCGCCGCCGGCAGTTCTCGGTCTTGGAAGTCGATTTCGACCAGTTTCTGTGATGTTTGAGGTTGATTTAAGTAGTATGTGATTGCCTTAGTAATCCCCGTGTTTTCCCCCTTGAAAATCATGTGTTTTGGACGGATTACGGTCGCCGGATTCTGGGTTGGGTTGCCGGAACTCCGCCGGCGGCGGGTTGTTCTTGGCGACCCATATCCGTTCTTGGCGACCCGTTTTCAAAACCCTACCGACCCGGTTTCGATCCAGAAAACCCTAATTGCATTTCTAAAAACTGTTTCTGGATTTTTATTTTTAAAATAATTCAAAAATAGTTTTATAATTCTAAAAATCATATCTTTGATTTAAAAATACATTTTATTATTCCGAAAATTTTATAAATTCATAAATATTTATTTAAATTCGAAAATTGATTAAATTTAATTATTTTAATTATTTTTGATTAATAGTTAATTTATTTAATTAATTGATTAATTCTTTTAATCAGTTAATTCTTAATAATTAATTATTAATTAGATTTAATTAATTAAAATTAAGTTTAATTATTTTCTAGCTTGGTTTATTTATTTAAAAATAGTTTGAGCATTTAGAGAGTGTCAATTAATTTTATTAATTGATTTATTTGCATTTAAAATACTTATATTGGGTTTAAAAATCCGATTTTTGATTTAAAAATTGTTTGTGGCTTATTTAAATTCAAATAAGCTTTGTGTGATGTTTTAAAAATAGTTATAAGTGCTATGTGATTTGTATGAGTTGAGTAATGTGTTTTATAGTCAGTATATGCCCGTACTAGGGCTAGTGTCTGAGTTTTAAATATCGTAAATTATACCGGACGTCTGATACGTACCCGGTTACTTGTTTAAATGTGTTATGTGAATGATGTGAATTATCTGTTGTTGAGTCATGCATGCGAATAAATTGTGTGGAGACTTGTTCGAGTAATTGGTTGTGTCTAATGTTATCACGAGGGGTAGATAGGATAGAAATTTGTCGGTTATGTTAGAAAGTAAGATTTACGAGGCCGTTGACTTGGATGTTGACTTTTTATAGTATGGGGATTGTCGTCAAGCAAGTTACGTGGATTACTTATGTGGTTGATTGCGATTGGTCTATCAGTTGAGATGTGGATGTTTATGCAACAGAGATATCGGTAAGATCGGTAAGTGCGTCGAAGTTAAGTTACGATCATTTATAATATGAGGATTATACGTTGAAGACTAAGTACCGTCTCATGTTTGACTATCGAGGCTGGCACGTGGATTCGAAATGGTAGAAGCAGACTAGTGGTATTCGCAAGAGCGTCAAAGCAAAGAAGGACGGAAGTCGAGAATCGTGCGATAAGACAGAATAAGGAGGAAATCGTATTGTTTCAGCGTTACGAAATAGCTAAGGACCAGAGGCAAGTGTTTATACCCTTGCTTATTAATTAAGGGATATTATCTTGAATTATTAGTATGCATGTTGAATTCTTATTACTGAATTTTCAAATGTTGATTTCTTTGCATTGAATTGCAAGTATGTTATTTAATCTCGTAAATTGACGAGTACTCTTTTATACCTTTTGAGTTTAGATTCATATTTTCATATTGATTGGAAAGATATACTTATTATATTGAAATGATTGAAAAGATAGTTATGGGCTGTATACTAAGGCCTTCTTTCAAAGACTTGATTTAAAAATGCTAAGTTGGAATATTACCAACCCTAGATGAGCAGGAACTTGTGAACCCTATGAGGGAAAACTTATTCTGAAATTCTGAAGTGGTGTTGCTTGCCCTTCAGGTATTCCGTTTTTCACCTTGCACCTATGCAAACCTTGTTATCCTTTCTTGTTAATGCGATCATCTGATCCATTCCCTGATTCGAATTCATATATGCTGTGCATGATTTAGTTTACTTCCTTCAAGCACAAGGCTTATCTATTATAAGTACATGTAAGAAGGACTTGAACTATTTCTGTCAGAAGTTGATAAACCCTTATTTTCTTCATTTATAAACTTCACCTTGAATTCTTCTTAAACTTGAACTTGACTCTCTTGTCATTTACCAGACTGGTAAACCTTTATTAATTCTTCCATAATGTGATGATTTGAACTATTGAGGCCATCTAGAGCCTGTTCTTTGAACCCTACTCTATATTGACTTGTTACTCTTTTCTGTTAATATCATATTGTCTGTTTCAGATTCAATCTTGTTAAGCATGTTATTGTTTATTCTTTGAACCCTACTCTATATTGACTTGTTACACTTTCTGTTGATATCATATTGTCTGTTTCATATCAGACCTAACCTTGTTGAGCATGTCATTGTTTATTCTTCATTATATCCCAGTTGTTACATCGAACCCGTCGATGCTTATTATATTGTCACTTTTCATGTGCACCTCCCCCTATTGTGTCGATCTCGTCGATACTAGATTATATTGTTATTCCTTAATGGATTCTTCATAATTGAACTGTTTCCTGGAACGTGAGTTTTCCAGCAATTGTTGTATTAGGTTGTCGATTCTTCCGACACCTGATTGTCGAAGTAAGGTTGTCAATTGTTCTGACACCTGACGTATAAATAATATAGAATTGGAATGTTTTTAAAAATGGACCAATTATTGGTCGATGTAATTAAGGCCCAGATTGGCCTAGGATCCAGTAGAGGACTATGACATGAGCTAGTCCGGGGTTGATGCGTGGCTGGCCAGCAGCACAACCTTTGTATTTGATAAATGTTAAAAATCCAATTCTAATATTAGTTCTTATTTCTGAGATGAGTTACATCCATATGTTTTGTACTTGTGAGTTATGACCTGATATTCAGGTTTATTCGTTGCGTAAAATTGTTGGTTGTTGATTAATAAATGGTGGTTTCAATCTTGCTGAAATCACTTACTCTTAATTCATTTGGATTCCAAATAGTCGAAATCCACTTCCTTGATTCCATTGGCAGTCGTGAGATATCTATCTTGATGAGTTTTATTCATACCGCATATCCAGTCGGTACCATGTTGAAGTCTTGAAGTGCGTTCTTTATTCCTTGACCGAGCGTGTTGGCTCATTCTTACCCTTGATTATTCTAACCTTCCAGAGTCGTTGGTTTCAGAAAATGTTGTGAATAGATCTGTTACCTTAAAAATTAGTATTTTTGTACAAGCTATGGTCTTGAAGACGTATGAGATATATTTACTTCATATTTTCTACATACTATTGTAGTTATTGTTGATTCGGTCATCGTAATGACCAATATCAATCTTTTGTGTTTTAAAACTATTCGGTTGCGAGAAACTGAATGAGAAATTGTGGTAAATTACCAAACTTAATTTGAAAATTTTAGAGATTTTAATTGTTCAAAAACAAAAGTTGTTATTTGAAAATCCAAAGTTTATTTTGGAAACCTTTCGTATTATATTTAATAATGCACTTGCTGAGCAATTCATTCGCTCATACTTGTTTTATTTATATATATTTTAGCCTGCCGGAAAGAAGGTGTATTGGCGAGAGTTGTCCGCGTAGCTGATCAGAGATGGGGAAAGATATTAGCGTAAAGACGTTTTGATCCAGAGCATTGGAGCTAGTGAGAGGTTTTGTATATAGATGTTTTCTATTGATTAATATATTGTATAAGATTAGTTGCCTGGTATACTTCTTATCGAAGTTATACTAGTGTATTAGAATTTTTGTAAAGAGAATGGTTGGAAAGAAGAAAGATTGTTGTAATGAATTTGTGGATTCTTGTTCCTAGCACTATAACCTTTAAAGATTCTTGGTAGAGTTGGGGTCACAGATATTATTATTATTGTGTTGATTTTATATTGAACAGGTTGTTTGGATTAAGAGTGCAGTGTGACGACCAAATCATTTGACCCCGGATTTGGGGGCGTTACAGTTGGTATCAGAGCAAGGGTTATAGTAAAACTAGAAACGAGAGTGTGTGGGAGTGTATATAGTTATATAAGGAACGTCAGAGCTCATTTAGAGTTCGTGTTGGACTATTGGATATAGTACCGCTGAGTGAGTTGAGATGGAGGTATTTGATTGAGATAGTTGTGCTGAAATAGATAGAACTTCTTGCGTTTGTAGACGTCTATGGCGGAATCTTTGAGGACTATTACGAGTCGACGACGACGTACGATATTGATAACCTTGCGACGTGGAAAAGAAGGGCTGAAATCGAATAACGTGGACAAGAAGGGCTGAAATCGAATAACGTGGACAAGAAGGGCTGAAATCGAATAACGAGCTATCGAAGGAGTCGACGGAGGAGTCATGTGTGAAGACCCTGGTAATACCCTCCCATCCTAAGGAAATATTTGACATTTCTTTAAGCGAAACTTGTGTTGGTGAATATATTCCACCTTTTGACTTTGTACTTGATACTTTTGATCAATCATGATTGCAATTGCATCAGAGGTTGTTGCGACATCTATTTCAATTTGTAAAGCCTGTTGAAAATATGTTATTTAAATTCCAACTCCTTCATTCTTCCGGAGTGGATAACTCTAATTGTGATGTAACACTATTTGTTGATACTTCCTTTCTGGTTGTTCTTCTTTTCTGAAATAACACCTTTGGAATTTATTCAATTTCAATCCAAGGTGTGTATTTGAGAATTCTTATCGAAAGGCCCTGATTGTTATTCTGACTCTAAATTTCTTTCATATTTCTCTACTCCAACTGAGATAAACAACCCTATTTATAGGGGACACAAGGACTATCTGTCTATGTGATAGAAGTCTGACGGGACGCCGTCACTTGTGTGTTGTGAAATACAAGAAGGCTAATTACCTTTAGTACTGTCTTAATAGAGACACACAACATTGAGTTCATGTGATCAAATTGGTCTCTCAGTAATCCTTTCACTTCCAATAATGTTGCTTTGGAATATACAGATTTGGTAACCCCAATTGTGGGACATTTGCTACGATATAGAATCTTTTCACTTCAAACTATCATGAACTTCTTACTTCAAATAATCTGGGAGGTATGCCATTAGGGTGAACTGGAATTTACCCTACCTTACCGAACGAAGAATTTGCGATTGAATTACCATGAACGAAAGCGGACTACGATGCGATTAGAATACTAGTAACATGTAACGGGGCCAGTTGTTCTCTTTCTATCGATTAACGTTACGATGTGGAAAAGGTGAAGTTAGATAATTCAAGAGTTGATTGGAAATTGGGGAAAAAGGTGTAATTGTGCTGATGTTATCCCAGGTTGTGGAAAATGGACATAATAGATTTTTGTCTCAATGAGAAGAACTTTTAAGATTGGATGATAGGCTAATAATGGAGAATGAGTTAATCTTTGAGTATTTCAGGATTGTATGATATGGTTGCAAGTCTTTTGCTCACGATAGTTAAGGTAGATTTTACCAGTCAATGTGGATGTATAGAATGAGAATCAAGATAATGTCGAGTTGATCAAGCTGTTTGGGAAATGAGATGGAACCATGGAAAAGGTGTCATGAGTGTTACTGTGAAGATAGGAAAAGAAGATGAAGAGGTGTTAATAAGGATTTAAAGACAATGGATGAGGTAATGAAGGGTTGTTTTCAGCTGAAGAGTTAATTGGCATGAAAGGTATGTGATTGTTGAAAGCAGTTGTTAGATATATTGGAAATAGGTAGAGTTGACCCAAGAACGTGGATGGCTGATAGTATGAGTAGTAAAGGAGAGAATTGAGATGTAAATATCTTCGGTAAAAGGATTAGAAAGGATGAAGTTTTAAGGTTATGATAACAAGAGATTAATTAAAAGAAATGACGGACATAAGGATTCAACCAGGATTGATTAAAGAGAAAGGGCTACATAAAGGAAAGAGTTATGGAAATAGAAAAGGATTCAATTATAGGAGGGAACGAGAAAGTATAAAGAATAAGAAGGAAATGCAAGGATATATATGAGGGGTTTCAAAAGGGATACTAGTGTTGCTGAATATCTAAGTACTTGAGGTGTTGGAAAGAGAAGACAAAATAACGGAGGTATAGTAGACGATTACAAATAAAGAGATTCCTGAATGGAGATGAAGACGTGTTGAGATAAACTGTGTAGTGGAGTTGCTAAGGCTTAGAGCTTATCGTGATGTTATTTGGGTTATTATTGACCGATTAGTGAGAGATGATAGTACGGCATGGAATGACGAGTTCAATTGTATTTGACAGAGATCCGCGACGTAATTGAAGAATTCAGACAGACTATGATGGTATACTAAATTTTGAAGGTAATTGGGAGGATCGTTTACCGATGATTAGATTCCCTTACGACGACAGTTACTATGACGATTTTGAAATGCTACCTTACGACGATTTATTGAGTGTTGGGAAAGTGCGTATAAGTTTGCTTGCCACCCCGTGAGTGGTATATTCATAGTGTATTTCGTAGAATATGAACCTATAGAGATCTTGTTAAATTGTTTTGTGTTGAGTAATCGATTGAGATATTGAGCCAGTATGAGAGAGTATTTAGTAATAGAGGAGTCAAATTAGTATGAGTATGAGGAGAAATCCTAAGGTTGAAAAGTCAACCTAGGAATTTGAGAATGAGATGTTGGAAAATATCCACCTATGTTCGCGCTAGCTGATTCTGAGGACAGAATCCTGTTAAGGGGGGAAGGATGTAAGATCCGGGAAAATTACGTGTTATTATATGATGTGAAATGAAATTTTAATTTCATATTAAGAGTTATTAAATGATTTATCTGTTTAAACGTGTTAAGTTATTCGTTAAATGATTGAATATGTGACAATGTGATGCTATGTGATATGTGTGGGGAAATTGAAACTATTTTGAAAAGGATGTTATACTATTTTATTTTATTATAATTATTGGAAAGAAAATTTGGATCGTTCCCAAATTATTCGGGCAATTGGTATATCGTTCGTACCAATATTTCATTCGTTAAAGTGGAAAGTATTCGAAAATATTCGTAATAGAAGTATTTTGGTTCGTATATCTATTATTAAACGATACTTGTAGTTATCTGTACTTTATGGATGATTATCGTCTCGTAAAACGTGTATTCTGCTTTATTAAAGATTTAAAGCGTTTATTTTGTTAAATTGTATTTAAAGCGATCTATCGGATCAGTATCGATCCAAAAATGTCGTTTGGGGTATTATTTTCCGTTTAATATAAAAAGGCAAATCGTACTTTGTTTTTCGTATAATCAAAGCTTAATTACAGTTAAAAATCTAAAAACCCCTGAAACGTGTTCTTCGTGTTCTTGAGAATCAAACCAACTTTTGAAGGCGTTATCGGATTCCGATTTCGATGTTCTTGTAATCAAATCGAATCTCTCATCATCCTCTACCTAAATCCATCATCAAAATTCATGTGGGTATGATTTTCTGATCTTTCCAATTTTTAATTATTTAATTATTTTCGAATTTTTGTATTTGATTTGGGGAAATCCTTGTTATTGATTGTTCTTGCCAATTGATGGTATGGGTGTGTTTGTTATGTGATGTAGAGTGTATATATGATTTTTAATTCGAGTTTTGTGTTCAGAATCGAGCAAATCGGAATTGTACCGAGCTCGTCGGACTTTTCCAGTTTTCGCCGGAATCTGAGTTTGGTTGCTTGGTTTTCAATTACGTTGGCACCACTAAATAGATCGTGTGATGCTGATTGTGTACATGTGTAGATTGTCAAGGTTGGGGGCGGTTTTCTGTTCACCGGAAAAAGCCGCCGCCGGCAGTTCTCGGTCTTGGAAGTCGATTTCGACCAGTTTCTGTGATGTTTGAGGTTGATTTAAGTAGTATGTGATTGCCTTAGTAATCCCCGTGTTTTCCCCCTTGAAAATCATGTGTTTTGGACGGATTACGGTCGCCGGATTCTGGGTTGGGTTGCCGGAACTCCGCCGGCGGCGGGTTGTTCTTGGCGACCCATATCCGTTCTTGGCGACCCGTTTTCAAAACCCTACCGACCCGGTTTCGATCCAGAAAACCCTAATTGCATTTCTAAAAACTGTTTCTGGATTTTTATTTTTAAAATAATTCAAAAATAGTTTTATAATTCTAAAAATCATATCTTTGATTTAAAAATACATTTTATTATTCCGAAAATTTTATAAATTCATAAATATTTATTTAAATTCGAAAATTGATTAAATTTAATTATTTTAATTATTTTTGATTAATAGTTAATTTATTTAATTAATTGATTAATTCTTTTAATCAGTTAATTCTTAATAATTAATTATTAATTAGATTTAATTAATTAAAATTAAGTTTAATTATTTTCTAGCTTGGTTTATTTATTTAAAAATAGTTTGAGCATTTAGAGAGTGTCAATTAATTTTATTAATTGATTTATTTGCATTTAAAATACTTATATTGGGTTTAAAAATCCGATTTTTGATTTAAAAATTGTTTGTGGCTTATTTAAATTCAAATAAGCTTTGTGTGATGTTTTAAAAATAGTTATAAGTGCTATGTGATTTGTATGAGTTGAGTAATGTGTTTTATAGTCAGTATATGCCCGTACTAGGGCTAGTGTCTGAGTTTTAAATATCGTAAATTATACCGGACGTCTGATACGTACCCGGTTACTTGTTTAAATGTGTTATGTGAATGATGTGAATTATCTGTTGTTGAGTCATGCATGCGAATAAATTGTGTGGAGACTTGTTCGAGTAATTGGTTGTGTCTAATGTTATCACGAGGGGTAGATAGGATAGAAATTTGTCGGTTATGTTAGAAAGTAAGATTTACGAGGCCGTTGACTTGGATGTTGACTTTTTATAGTATGGGGATTGTCGTCAAGCAAGTTACGTGGATTACTTATGTGGTTGATTGCGATTGGTCTATCAGTTGAGATGTGGATGTTTATGCAACAGAGATATCGGTAAGATCGGTAAGTGCGTCGAAGTTAAGTTACGATCATTTATAATATGAGGATTATACGTTGAAGACTAAGTACCGTCTCATGTTTGACTATCGAGGCTGGCACGTGGATTCGAAATGGTAGAAGCAGACTAGTGGTATTCGCAAGAGCGTCAAAGCAAAGAAGGACGGAAGTCGAGAATCGTGCGATAAGACAGAATAAGGAGGAAATCGTATTGTTTCAGCGTTACGAAATAGCTAAGGACCAGAGGCAAGTGTTTATACCCTTGCTTATTAATTAAGGGATATTATCTTGAATTATTAGTATGCATGTTGAATTCTTATTACTGAATTTTCAAATGTTGATTTCTTTGCATTGAATTGCAAGTATGTTATTTAATCTCGTAAATTGACGAGTACTCTTTTATACCTTTTGAGTTTAGATTCATATTTTCATATTGATTGGAAAGATATACTTATTATATTGAAATGATTGAAAAGATAGTTATGGGCTGTATACTAAGGCCTTCTTTCAAAGACTTGATTTAAAAATGCTAAGTTGGAATATTACCAACCCTAGATGAGCAGGAACTTGTGAACCCTATGAGGGAAAACTTATTCTGAAATTCTGAAGCGGTGTTGCTTGCCCTTCAGGTATTCCGTTTTTCACCTTGCACCTATGCAAACCTTGTTATCCTTTCTTGTTAATGCGATCATCTGATCCATTCCCTGATTCGAATTCATATATGCTGTGCATGATTTAGTTTACTTCCTTCAAGCACAAGGCTTATCTATTATAAGTACATGTAAGAAGGACTTGAACTATTTCTGTCAGAAGTTGATAAACCCTTATTTTCTTCATTTATAAACTTCACCTTGAATTCTTCTTAAACTTGAACTTGACTCTCTTGTCATTTACCAGACTGGTAAACCTTTATTAATTCTTCCATAATGTGATGATTTGAACTATTGAGGCCATCTAGAGCCTGTTCTTTGAACCCTACTCTATATTGACTTGTTACTCTTTTCTGTTAATATCATATTGTCTGTTTCAGATTCAATCTTGTTAAGCATGTTATTGTTTATTCTTTGAACCCTACTCTATATTGACTTGTTACACTTTCTGTTGATATCATATTGTCTGTTTCATATCAGACCTAACCTTGTTGAGCATGTCATTGTTTATTCTTCATTATATCCCAGTTGTTACATCGAACCCGTCGATGCTTATTATATTGTCACTTTTCATGTGCACCTCCCCCTATTGTGTCGATCTCGTCGATACTAGATTATATTGTTATTCCTTAATGGATTCTTCATAATTGAACTGTTTCCTGGAACGTGAGTTTTCCAGCAATTGTTGTATTAGGTTGTCGATTCTTCCGACACCTGATTGTCGAAGTAAGGTTGTCAATTGTTCTGACACCTGACGTATAAATAATATAGAATTGGAATGTTTTTAAAAATGGACCAATTATTGGTCGATGTAATTAAGGCCCAGATTGGCCTAGGATCCAGTAGAGGACTATGACATGAGCTAGTCCGGGGTTGATGCGTGGCTGGCCAGCAGCACAACCTTTGTATTTGATAAATGTTAAAAATCCAATTCTAATATTAGTTCTTATTTCTGAGATGAGTTACATCCATATGTTTTGTACTTGTGAGTTATGACCTGATATTCAGGTTTATTCGTTGCGTAAAATTGTTGGTTGTTGATTAATAAATGGTGGTTTCAATCTTGCTGAAATCACTTACTCTTAATTCATTTGGATTCCAAATAGTCGAAATCCACTTCCTTGATTCCATTGGCAGTCGTGAGATATCTATCTTGATGAGTTTTATTCATACCGCATATCCAGTCGGTACCATGTTGAAGTCTTGAAGTGCGTTCTTTATTCCTTGACCGAGCGTGTTGGCTCATTCTTACCCTTGATTATTCTAACCTTCCAGAGTCGTTGGTTTCAGAAAATGTTGTGAATAGATCTGTTACCTTAAAAATTAGTATTTTTGTACAAGCTATGGTCTTGAAGACGTATGAGATATATTTACTTCATATTTTCTACATACTATTGTAGTTATTGTTGATTCGGTCATCGTAATGACCAATATCAATCTTTTGTGTTTTAAAACTATTCGGTTGCGAGAAACTGAATGAGAAATTGTGGTAAATTACCAAACTTAATTTGAAAATTTTAGAGATTTTAATTGTTCAAAAACAAAAGTTGTTATTTGAAAATCCAAAGTTTATTTTGGAAACCTTTCGTATTATATTTAATAATGCACTTGCTGAGCAATTCATTCGCTCATACTTGTTTTATTTATATATATTTTAGCCTGCCGGAAAGAAGGTGTATTGGCGAGAGTTGTCCGCGTAGCTGATCAGAGATGGGGAAAGATATTAGCGTAAAGACGTTTTGATCCAGAGCATTGGAGCTAGTGAGAGGTTTTGTATATAGATGTTTTCTATTGATTAATATATTGTATAAGATTAGTTGCCTGGTATACTTCTTATCGAAGTTATACTAGTGTATTAGAATTTTTGTAAAGAGAATGGTTGGAAAGAAGAAAGATTGTTGTAATGAATTTGTGGATTCTTGTTCCTAGCACTATAACCTTTAAAGATTCTTGGTAGAGTTGGGGTCACAGATATTATTATTATTGTGTTGATTTTATATTGAACAGGTTGTTTGGATTAAGAGTGCAGTGTGACGACCAAATCATTTGACCCCGGATTTGGGGGCGTTACAAATGTGAATAAGGAAGTTGTTGATACTGCTACTGCAGCTGTGGTTCCATTGTCTACACCACAGAAGAAAAGGAAGTTATCAAAAAGCAGGTATCATATTCCTTTAGAAAAGAAGCAGGATACTGATGTACATGACACTTCTATTCTGATTGAGCAATCAATTTCTACTGCTCAAGCAAATCTTGATGTTAGTATTCCTGATGCTGCACCAAGTCAAGTGGTTACTATTTCAGACTCTCCAGCACAGGACTCTCCAACAAAAAGACATGTTGATATTTCATGGGAGAAATATGGTGCTGCTACTTCCAAACTTGGGATAAAAAATCCAATGGAAAAGCTAAGGAAGACAGAAGAGTTAGTCTATCAGAGACAGAAAAAACTGAAAGGATCAAGCCCACAAGAACCTGAACCTCAAAGTGGTTCAGCAGCTCTTTCTGATGATCCAGCCACACAAGAACCACTCAATCAAAGTTTGAGTGAAGGCTTAGCTAGTGGAATGGTCCCACAAGAACCATTTTCTCAAAGGGAGAATGCAGACATCAACATTCCAGCTACACAAGAACCATCTTCTCAAAGTGAAGATGCAGTCCAAGCTACAGTTTCTGAGAAATTTCCTAACACAGCTCAAGGGATTTCTGGTGCAGATGAAGTTCAAAGATTGGTCGAGGACACTGTCAATGAGGGAAGCACACAAGAACCTTTGACTCAAAGTGTTGAAGAAGCTTCTGAACCTCAAGCTCCACAAGAACCATTGGTAGCAAATACTGATGCAAGCATATCAAATCCTGACGGTGTTCATCCTGACGCTAGTGGTGCTCCTGATGCTGAGCCTATCCTGATTCAGCCACTTCGTTCAAGACCAATGGACCATCCTATCACAGATTCACAGGATAAAATGAAAGGTATAGCTATTCCTGATCCTGATGTTACTCATAGTACTGATGATGATGACTCTGATGATAGTGATGATGATGAGAATCGAAAAGAGAAGGAACAGCTTGCTACAGCACTCAAAGTTAGTCTTGGAACTAATTTTGGTTCATCAAGTACATATATGGCTGGCAAAGCTTCCACTGGGAAAGATCAGAGACAAGATTTTTCTATTCCTTCCTTTAATCCTGCTGAGGCACTTAGACAGAATGAATGGAACAATTCATGGCACAGATCTGATGAATCTGTAAGTTATTCTTCTGCTATGGAACATGCCTATGATGCAGTGAAATCTATAGAGAATCAAGACTTGAAGAATCATCTGAAGGCTACAACTCTGTTATCTAAAAGTCTAAAAAGTGAGATTGATTCTATCAAGAACTCAACTGAGTTGGTGAGGAATGATATTTCTCAAAGTTTTACAAAGGTGCCTACTGTTTTTCAGCTAAGGGTAGTAGAATCCCAAGTGAAATCTGTCATTTCTCAACAAACCTCCATCAACAGAAGGATTGATTCTCTGGATACCAAGGTAACTGACATTCAAGCCTCTATTTCCTTGATTTTGAATTTATTGTAAAATCCTGATGTCAAAAAGGGGGAGAAGGTTAGTCGGACAAAATGCACACCTGATCTAGTATTAAGGAATAATGATGATGATACTGGAGATGATGGTAGTGACAAAGTGATACAAGGAGAAACCTCTGATGCTGCTGTTATGAAGTCTACAATTCAAACTTCACAAAGTCAAACAACGCAGTCAACTCATGTTTCTGATTCCGGAGTTAAGACAGTAAGAACGTTGGTGCAATCTCAAATCCTGACACCTGGTCATGGACATACTCTTGCTACAATTCCTGAAGGTGATGAAGATATTTTTATTGATAATCCTGAAGATGCATCAAATTTATTCCAGAAGTTTACTACAAAGGATGACAGAATTGTTACTCTATATCACACTGATAAAAGAGTTCAACAATTATTTGCAAGAAAAGCACTCTCTACAGCAAGTGAAGAATATCCTGATCTCTCACATGAAGAATTCTTAAGACAACAGAGAGAAATGATGGAAAGCTTTAATAACCCTGCTCCTGCTAGAGGTAGAGGAGGCAGAGGTAGGAGAGGAGCTAGAAGAAGTAGAAGAGGTTCTTCAACTCAAACAGTGCCTAGACAGACAAGGTCTAGAGGGTTAAGAATTGAAGAAATTCCTGAACCTATTCAAACTCTAGTAGTTCCTGACAGATCTACTTTTGGTGATGATGGAAATATTGAAGAAGAACCTGAATTGAGAAGAAAATCAACTCTCTGCAATACAAATCAAATTGAAGAATCTAATCCTGATGTTGTTCCTGATAATATTCAAGATCCTGATGATTCTGAAATTCTGCAAGAGATTGATTTAATAATCTCATCTACTGTGGTTGATTCTCACAACAAGGAAGTAGATGAAGAAGAAGAAGCCAGAAGAAGAGAAATCACAAAAAGAACAAATAGCGATTTCAATCTCTATAAACAACGGCTTAAACAGTCAAATGAAAGAAACTGGAGGAACCCAAGCAGACAAGAATCTTTACTGGAAAGAAGCTATGCTTTTGAAAATGAAAAAGATAAGAAGTGGAAACATATTAGTACACTGAGGTGTGATACACTTATCAATTTTCAGTCGGGAGGAATTATTACAAGCGCTTCAAGTGTTGTTGATTTATCTGAGATGGTTAGATCAAAAGCACTCTAGTTAAAGATGTTTTCAAATCTGAAGCAATTGACAAGTAATTCAAGAGGAGGTATTGGACACAGGGATGCTAAATATCTGAATATGTCATATGTAGATCCTTACTCCTTAACTGAAATTGGAGGTACTTTAACTTCTGAAAACCTGAACAATTTAATAGTTGTTGATATAGTTATAGATTGTCATGATGGTTTTGACAAGAAAGAAAAGCTTCTGTACTTCATGAAAGATGGTAGTGTGAAGATTCTATCTATTCAAGATCTGCTGATGAAAACTACACAGGAACTGAAATATGTTCATTATCTTTTGAGATCAAAGAATCAAATGTGCAAAGAATGGAGTGACATGATTTTGTCAACAATAAGAAGAAGACTGGATGGAAACAGTAATTTCAATGGTAATTATACTACCATGTACTTAAATCAAAGAGGTCAGGATGTGGAAATGCAAAGAGGTACTGCTGTTAAAGAAGTGACTTTTGGCATGACACAACTTACTCTCAATCCTGATGGGAAGGAAATTGCTTATCTTTTGCTTGAAGAGCATAGTCTTCAGAAAAGCTCCATATTGAATCTCAGAGCAGCTATCTACCAGATTAATGAGGAAGATGAAGAACTCAGAAATCTTAAGGAAAGACTGATTCAAATTCTTGAAGAAAAAGAAGAAAATTTGTTATCCAACTTCTTGAAAATGAATCTGTTCTATCAAAGAGTTTAAATAGATAAGTTGTTGCTACAGATACTTGTACATTTTGTATATATGTTTTTGACATCATTGAATCTTAGGAATCTATACTTTATTTCACAAAGTATGAGATTGGGGGAGATTGTTAGATCAGAATTCAATGATCGTCAGAAGCTAGACTCAACTGATCAGGATTGCTGACGTCATCAGGATTGCATGGTCGTCAGGATCAAGATGCATATCAGGACTGGGATCAGGTTTGATCATCAGGACTGGAAGCTGATCAGGATTCCTACTTCGAGTTATATTTGGAGTCTAGTTAAACATGGAAGTTTATTTTGTCGGTTCCTGGTTTGTAGAATGTAGCTATCAATTATGGATAGGTTTCAATCTTTGTAATTGATTAGGACTTATCGTTGATAGAGAAGCTGTGTAGTATATAAACACAGTTTTGGTTTCGATTTATGTACGAGAACATAAACGATCATACACTCGAGTATTTGTGTAACCTAGCAGCTCTCAAGAACATCAGAATTTCTTGAGAGAGTTTGTAACAGTTTTATATCAGATTTAATAAAGTTGCTATCTTTCTTTCATATTTTTGATATATACATTAAGAAGTCGATTATCTTATACTATTGTATTCAAACCCCCTTCTACAATAGATTATTACCGGGCAACAGCTAAAAATAATGAACTGTTTGCAAACATGAGGTTCACACTGAAGCTTTTTAGCTAAATGCTTTGAATAATTTCTTGTATGCACATAAAACATAGATGATTATGAATATGTAAATCATGGGAGTAAAACTTATCTTTGTCCTTATAGTTCCACTTTAGGTTCAGGTTCGACCATTGAACCTGCCACGTGGAAGCTCCCTCCTGAGTGAGCTGATGATGAGAACCTCTTTTCCCTTATGCAAGCTTTTCCATGGGAAACTGATTTGCCCCCCGAGCCATCAGGTTTCCTTTCCATTTGACATGTGAACCTCTTCCAGCTTGAATCCTATCATGTTGAGAAGTTCAGCACCCACTGGCTGAAGTCTGTAGCTGTACCTCTAAGTTGGAATCTGATAGCTGGATGCTATTTGCAACAAATAACTGTTAAGCACAGGTGAGATCCACACGGACTTGTGAGCCGAGGGTGATACCAAACGACATGTAGGTTGTTTCCAAGACCTCTACTCCTCGATTCCTCTTTTCATCTGACCCTATTGTGCTTGGATCAGATGCATGTAGCTGTAGTTGTCATGTTAGAAGCATATGCGCGTACATGCAGCTTCATACTAGGGCCATACCTATGAACCTGAACCTATTACATTTTAATCATAGACATGTAGATGCACCTGCATAACTTGTTAGCCAGTTCATGTAAAGCACATAGTATAATAGTCCACAAATTGCAAGTTCATACATGCGCGTTTAGATATGCAAATTGCCATGCACCTAAATCTACCCAACTACCCATTCATGCAATCCATCGCCTGGTAGTGTGAATCAAAAATCGGTCATGGACCCTCTCCAAGTGCGCACACATTTCATCTACACCTCTTCCAAGAGTGTGCTTTATCCACCTACACCTCTTCCAAGAGGTGTCTTATCCATCTGCACCTCTTCCAAGAGGTGTTTTATCCATCTACACCTCTTCCAAGAGGTGTTTTATCCATCTGCACCTCATCCAAGAGGGCAGTCTTCATTTGCACCTCATCTAAGAGGGCATTAAAAGGTTCATAGTCAGCCATGTAAAGGGCTACAAAACTCCGGGCGCACTTGCACATCTCAACTGAGATGGGTACCTGATATTTACTCATATGAGAGCTACACATGCCTAGGAATCTAGGTGCACATATATGGAGGAGCTTACATGCATCCAACTCTGTGGATTTGGCAAAGTCCTAAAGCGATGTACAGGGTTTATTCGCAGATCATGCGAACCTGTGCAGGAGCTTACATGCATCCAGCTATGTGGATTTTGGCAAAGTCCTGAAGAGTGCGCGCTTGAAGGTACCTTTCCATGCAATCTTTACCATGCATATGCCTTAGACTGTCATGATAAGTTTATATGTGGTTAACTGCAGCTTCATGCTAAATACTAAACGCATAAGCTAAACCTGTTTAGATAACCAATATTCCTAAGGTTGATCAATACGCATATTTGCGTTATTGTAGCCACAAACCCGAGGCTCACCTGAGCTGTCATCTACCTCTTAACCAGAGATACAAACCATATATGATAAAAATTATTCACAACATGATTATTCCAATAATATAATGTGTAAGTAAACCATCCTTGCACCTAATATCCCTAGGTACATAATCTATATTCCATAGATTAAAATATCCATAATCCATTTTATCCAATGTCTTAGAAAAAACCAATTATCCATGCATATCCCTGCCCAGGGTAACGCGCCATTAAATTCCATGTACTTCATAAATCTGTATGAAGCTTAATCTGTGCTGCAGATTCAGGGGTTTGCCAACCTTGAACCTCCCTAGTGCAGTTTTGACCTATTTAGTGTTCCAGCTTGCAATCGTGCAAGGAGTTTAATCCGGAGTGTGGCCTGTGTTTGGCTCCCACACTTTACCATAATATTTATGCCTAGTGTCCCTAGGGCTTATATGAGCTGTAATAAGCTTTATTTGTTGTACAACAATATCAAACAGGGGCTTCATTAAACCAGTCCTCTGGTGGAAGCATGAGCCTGTGACTTATAATCCATAAGTCTTAACCTTCACCTCATAATCCATGAGTGTGAATCTCTAATCCAATCCAATAATATTAAATCCAATCCAATCAAATTTCATAAGTGCAGTACTGGAGGTTCGAACCTGAACCTCATTCGGAGGTTCACAGCTGATCCTCACCAATCTCTCGAACCTGAATCATTTGTTGGAAAATCTAGAATTTTGGAAATATCATCATGAGGTGCATATCATCTACTACCCCTAGTTCTTTAACACATAATCAAATATAGTGAAGAACTAAAACCAAGTACCCATGCATTGAGATTCATACATATCCATGGAAAGCATAAATAAAACATGTAATAATCAAGGCATATAACCATGTATAATCATGTGGGGTGAAGCAAGTGTAGAATAATTCATATTGGTTGCATGTATAACCTCTCTATTCATGCATGTATTTCAATCAATTGAATATGCCAACAAGTAATAATCTTAAATCTAAAGATATAGCATCCCACATACTTGTCATTTAAAAGCAATCTCATACATAAAGCAGTTTAGATTCTTATATAACCATATAATTGAGAGATGATAAATGAATAGCAAGTTCTTAAGAAGTACCTCGCACCTCGCCTTTTTGGTACCGTAGATATGGTAGAGGAGCTTCCTTCCTTGAATCCTTCACACAGCTCGGAACCTACTTCCTTAGGAACTTACCAATCACAAGAAGATGACAATCAACCTATTTAACACAGGTGAACACCGTTCAACCTGCACCAATGAATCTGCAACCCGCAGCTGAATTCCAATGAACCTGCAACCAACAGGTGAAGACCATTGAAGCTGCAACCCACAACTGAATTCTAATCAACCTGCACCCAGCAGGTGAAGACCAATGAAGCTGCAACCCGTAGCTGAATACCAAAGAACCTGTAACCAGCAAGTGAATACCAACGAAGCTGCAACCCGCAGCTAAATACCAGTCAACCTGCACCAGCAGGTGAATATCTATGAAGCTGCAACCCGCAACTGAAAACCAGCCAACCTGCACCAGAAGGTGAACACCAATGAAGCTGCAACCCATAGCTGAATACCAATCAACCTACACCAGTAGGTGAATACCAATGAATCAACCTACAACCAGTAGGTGAAGACGAATGAAGCTGCAACCTGCAACTGAATTCCTATCAACCTGCAACCAGCAGATGAAGACCAATGAAGCTGCAACCCGCAGCTGAATTCCAATCAACTTGCAACCAGCAGGTGAATACCAATGAAGCTGCAACCCGCAGCTGAATACCAATCAACCTGCAAACAGCAGGTGAAAACCAACAAATCAACCTGCAACCAGCAGGTGAAGACCAATGAAGCTACAACCTGCAGCTGCATCCCTATCACCCTGCAACCCGCAGGTGAAGGCCAATGAATCAACCTGCAACCAGCAGGTGAAGACCAATGAAGCTGCAACCCGCAGCTGAATCCCTATCAACCTGCAACCAGCAGGTGAAGACCAATGAAGCTGCAACCCACAGCTGAATTCCAATCAACCTGAAATTAGTAGGTGAATACCAATGAAGCTGCAACCCGCAGCTGAATACCAATCAACCTGCAAACAGCAGGTGAAGGCCAATGAATCTACCTACAACTAGCAGGTGAAGACCAATGAAGCTGCAACCCGTAGCTGAATCCCTATCAACCTGCAACCAGCAGGTGAAGACCAATGAAGCTACATCCCGCAACTGAATACCAGTCAACCTGTAACCCGCAGGTGAATACCAATGAAGCTACAACCTGCAGCTAAATACCAATCAACCTGCAACCAACAGGTGAATACCAATGAAGCTGCAACCCGTAGGTGAATTCCAGTCAACCTGCAACCAGCAAGTGAAGATCAATGAAGCTGCAACCTGCAACTAAATACCAATCAACCTGCAGCAACAAGCAGGTGAAGACCAATGAATCAACCTACAACCAGCAGGTGAAGACCAATGAATCAACCTACAACCGGCAGGTGAAGACCAATGAAACTGCAACCTGTAGCTGAATACTAGTCAACTTACAACCCGCAGGTGAATACCAATGAAGCTACAACCTGCAGCTAAATACCAATCAACCTGCAGCAACCATCAGGTGAAGATCAATGAAGCTGCAACCCGCAGCTGAATTCCAATCAACCTGCAACCAGCAAGTGAAGACCAATGGAGCTGCAATCCGCAGCTGAATACCAATCAACCTATGCCATCGGTAAGTGACAATGAATCTGCAAAAAAATCCACTCCAATCCTAGCCATAGCTTCACGTCCATATCCATGAGCACCACCAGAATCAAATCCTATTAGAGGTTCACACATCTGAACCTCAAAATGCTCGCGAACCAGAACCACTTATTGATTGTAAACTCCATTTGCTTGAAGATTTACCACTTTCAAGATACCATCTTGGACATCATGTCATCCACTACCCCCCAGTTCCTTGAAACCATTAAATGCAAGAGGAATCTTATATAATCCGTAGTCAGGTTCAAACAAACTTCACCATGAACCTCGCAGTCAGGTTCAAACAAACTTTGCCATGAACCTCGCAGTCAGGTTCAAACAAACTTTATTGTCACTTGTAATATCACTTCCAATAAGTACCATGTTACCCATCCTCAATGGTAAATCCATAATTCCAGTTGTCAAATCTCTGAGGTGTAGATTCCAGTTGTGAAACGTTAAGTATTAGGCTCCTTGCTTGGGTGGAGAACTAGATCAACACGTATATAAACGTTCACCATTTGGCCAACCAAGAGGTTCTGTACCTGATGGTAGTTGAGGGACCGCGAAGCTGAACCTCATTCCTATTCCGTTTAGTTTAGTCACTGGTTATTTTCAGAAACCTTCCATATATTATGATATCCTCTACCCCCCAAGTCTTTGGAGTAGTTTGCCCATGACCAAGAATTGAACCTTATAGAGCCTCTCATTCTCTTGAAGGAGAAGTCTAAATAGACATCCACGAAACTGGCAATATACGTCCAGCTGCAGCTTCCAACAAGTTTGGCAATCCGTGTGTGAAGCTGCACCTCTCCATATTGATGGGAGGTTCGTAGTCATTTTCTTCGATTTTATTGGCGAACCTCCAGTGCCTCCAAGAACGCCTTCTACCGGGTAATTTAGATTTTTTTTATCCTTTTGTAAGGAAACATCCGACAATAGTGTCTAAGGGAAGCTACCCCTTCAAAGATAGGAACCTACTTGTAAGGTTCACATAATTTATATTCATTGCCTCAGCATTCTAAGATCCAAGCCCAATTCAGCCGAGATTCCTTTATCAGCTCCGTTGCTCTCCTGAGCTTCCATAGTTTTTGGTCCTTTCCTCGAGAGGTTCAGGTTCGAACCTCGCACTACTTCCTTTATTAACCGAGAGGTTACCCGTACCTCTTTCCTTGTGTGGTAGCATCATTCTCAAAACCAAATCACCAACCTTTAATGGACGAGCACGAACCTTGCTGTCAAAGAAATTCCGAGTATGTTACTGGTATGCAGCTAGCTTCGGCTGCGCAGTAGCCCGAACCTCTTCCACTAAATCCAAATACAAACACTGATTCATCTCATTATTCCTAGGATCATAATTGTCCCTTCGAAACGATCCAGCCCTAATTTCAACGGGAACCATAGTCTCGCAACTATAAGTTAAGGTGAAGGGTGACTCCCTAGTAGTGGTTCGTGGTGTTGTGTTATATGACCACAAAACCATAGGGAGTTCCTCAGGCCAACACCCTTTGCTTTCTTCCAACTTGGTCTTCAAGGTATGTTTAATAATCTTGTTGACAGCCTCAGTTTGACCATTACTTTGAGGGTGATAAACTGCCGTGAACCCCTTTTGAATCCCAAGATCATCACATAGCTTCCGCAACTCCTTTCTTGGGGTAGGCCTAGGTTACAGCTGTTTGGTTTGGAGAAGCTTCCAACATGAGAACCTCTTTCACCGAAGCTTCAGCTTGACCTAGGTGCAGCTTCATGGCCAACAAAGTACTCCTTCTTTTTCTTGACCTTTTTCCTCAGACACCTCCTTTTATGCTCTCTTTTACATGAGGTATGAAGCAAACTAGAGCTTCGCTATGAACCTCCTTTATCAAATGTAAAAACTAGACATCTTGGAGAATCCTCCTGATCGAAGCACCTTCCATCATTGAACCTCTCCTAGCCAAACCTCGTTCCTGGAAAGAGCTTTATTGTTAAGTATTTTTCTCAGTTTATCCAACATGCTGGTGCCTTTGGTTGGTGAAGCTGAAGAGCCAGTCAACCACAGTGAAGCTGGACCAATAAAGCTGCATCCCGCAACTAGTCCCAATGAAGCTATAACCAACAGATGAGTTCCAATAAAGTGCAGGTGAAGCTAATGATCCGCATAACACAACTTCTTGACAATGAACCTGACTCATTCCTTGCTGAAAACTCCATTTGGCTTGAAAATTTAGCAATTTCAAGATACCATTTTCGGGCAGCATACCATCCACTACCCCCCGGTTCCTTGCAGTATAAAATACAATAGGAACCTTATATAATCTACTACCACGTTCAGCCAACCTTCCATTTCCAGTAGAAAGAATAGACAGCTTCAGCTACAAACCTCACAGTTCAACTTCAGCTACGGACCTCTCGGCTCAGCTTCAGCTACAGGCCTCTTGGCTCAGCTTCAGCTACGGACCTCTTGGCTCAGCTTCAGCTACAGACCTCTTAAGTCTTAACCTTCAACTAGTTGAATCTCTCCGGATGGCATTTATCTCCATTAGCAGGTGGAGGTTCAGCTTCTCACCTATCTACACCTCGACAGAGCTTCTGAGTAGTATACACCTGAACATTTATTCCAGTTCCTCTTCATCACACTAGATATCCACATCCTCATGTTTTTCCAAGTTCTATCATACCTCCTCGTTAAAGAGGTTTTATCTAACTCCACATGTACCTCCTCAATCATGAGGTTCGCATCCAGTTCTATCCGTACCTCCTCAGTTAAGAGGTTTCCCTTGCCTTTGCCGCTTGAACCTCTCGACTGAGCCTCTCCGGGTGGCCCGTACCTCCATTGATAGTCGGGCTCCTTCCGTCAAAATCAAATTTCAGGCATCTTGGAGTCGTATCTCCTTGTTTTATGCCTTTTTACCACCAAATAACTAGAATAAATGTGGTTGGGGAACCTCCTTTGGCGGTTTTCAGAGCTTCAGTCTAAAGCTCTCTTGGTCGCACCTCCTAGCAGACTCTTTTTCACCCTTTTTCCGATGAGCCATGATTTCTCCTTCGTTTCTTCATCTTTTATATCTTTTTTTTTCCAGAAAACCTCCATTGTTCTTCGTTGTACGATCATCACCAGAGCTTTTCGTTATCTTTCCCCTCAAAAGATCAATAATCCCCCTCCTTCTAGCGCCAAAATGTTGTGAGGGAAATTTGGTAACAACACCGAGAGAGAATATCGCTGGAATATCCATAGAATGCGTCCTAGGTTGTCGGACATAGCTGTAGGTTTGCACGTCTACAGCTCTACTAGAGCTTCAGCCGCAGCTGCCGGAGCAGGTGGAGAATGTGACGTTTTTGGGGGCTGAGTTGACAAAACCACTGGATGAAAAGGGCGGAATAATTCCTATTCGGCTGG
The DNA here is from genome assembly GCA_030848705.1 of Heracleum sosnowskyi. Classification (NCBI taxonomy): domain Eukaryota; kingdom Viridiplantae; phylum Streptophyta; class Magnoliopsida; order Apiales; family Apiaceae; genus Heracleum; species Heracleum sosnowskyi. The sequence goes on along the minus strand of CM061243.1, from coordinate 46,862,041 downwards.
CCAATTCACCGGAACATGTATCACAGAGAGTACACGAGCCTTATGCGTGTAGAGAGTGAAAATCCGAATCCTTTAGTCAAGTGCCTACATATCCTATTTATAGGAATCAAGCCCCATGTAGTTCTATTAGGTTTATACTTCTCCATCCTTGCGAATTCCACCATTCTAAGATAATCCATCTCAGAGTTATAGTCGAATTATGCACCTGTAGCTGAGCTTTCCAGTGTCCTAGTCCATGTCCATCAATAAGTCCTAAAAAACCTCATGTATTTAATGTATATCCGAAATAACCAATATAAGTCCTATATTGTTTGTAATTGTCCCATCCACCACGTTTTATTAAGCCTAGAAGTCCTTTTCCAAGAGTAATTCCGTGCTCCTAAAGTATAGGAAGTTGAGTCCTTGTCCAACTCTGATTCTGTCCCGGGGAGGTTCAGACCACCCTGAACCTGTGCCTACAGTCATAACACCTTGAACATGAACCTGTGCCTGCAGTCAAAACACCATGAACCTGCTCCTGCAGTCAAAACACCCTGAAGCTGCTCCTGCAGTCAAAACACCCTGAACCTGCTCCTGCTCCTCAATGCCGCGAACCTGAACCTTGGCAATATGAAGCTGAACCTCAGTACATCCAACCCTCACCAAATTGGGCCTATATTACATGTGGGCCTTAAATTGAGCCCATGTGAGATTTTGGGCACAACAATCATCATACCTGAAACTAAAAAGCGGTCCAAAGCATACTCAGAAGACGTATCATTAACTTGTGTGGGAGTCATGGAAACTATGATTATGAGAGCCTGCAAAGGAAAACAAGACGAATGTTAAACAAGACATGTATTATCAGTACCACTATTAGCACCACTATTATTACTATTACATACTCCCTCCATCCCGCCCAATTGTGATCAATTGGGTTGGGCACAAAGTTTAACGAAAATAGGTAAATTAATGGAGAAGAGTAAAGAAAAGGATTAAAGTGGTGGGACCCGCCAATATTTAAAGTATAAAGTAAGTAAAGTGGAGGAAAGTAGTGGAAGTAGTTGATTTTTATATTATAAAACTTTACTATTTTAGGAAAGTTTTGGAATGTAAAGAATTGGATGGGACATCCCAAAAAGGAAAGTGTAAAGAAATGGGTGGGACGGAGGGAGTAATAGTCAGTACTACTATTAGCACCACTATTACCACCACTATATCATAATAGTTACATCCACTAAAACCAACCATTCTAAACTCAAGAATCTAGAAATCTGAAAACTTAGAATACGGAAATGCAAATAGGAATAGTAAAAATAAATAGTGTTTTAAATAGTAAAATCCACTATAAATAGTAAAAATGAATAAGCTTAAGACAATAATAAGAAACGCAATAAAATCAGTTAATAATAACAAAAAATGAGAGCACCTAATAAGCTTAAGACAATAATAAGAAACGCAATAAAATCTAAGATAATTGCACTATTACTAATCAAATTTAATACAGATAATAAAGATACCCAAAAAATGTGTAAAAAACTTATTAAAAAAGAATTAATTTGTTAATAAAATTAATGGAATATTATAAATTAGAAAGAATTCAGAAGATAGCTGATAAAAATCTAACTTATAATAAAGATATTAATCAACATATTGAAAGCTGTAAAATTAGTATTGATATAATAAATCAAAAAGATGATACAATTAATATATTAAGAAATATGTTAGCAAGAAAAGATAAAGAAATAGGAGAATTAGAAGAAAAATATCTAATAAATAGAAAAGAAGAGTTTATAAGAATATTAAGAAAAGATATAGAAATAAAAGAATTAAGAGAATTTCTTGAAGAACAATATAAATTAATAAATAATTTAATGGAAAAAATAAATAAAAATTAGGAAATAATGAATAATAATCATTGGGCAGATCCAAATGCTATAAGAAGAAAATCTAAAATATTAAAATATTTTTTTTCATCTCAAAATATAATAAAAGGAGATATAGAAAGAATTCAAGAAAAATTAAATGCAATAAATTGGACAAATGAAACTTTAATAGAAAGGAAAATATTATATTTAGAACTAGGAAAAAGGTATGAGATATATAGAATAGATAGGGTAAAAGTAAAATGGTATAAAGAAGTTTTATTAGAAAAAGCTAATTTAACTAAATAAAATAGAAAAACAAATAAAATTATATTTATGAATAAAGAGAAAGAAATAAATATAATAAGAGAAGAAATAAATAAAAAATAAGGAAATTATAGAAAAAACTAAAGAATCATATTACCAAATGGATGAATATGAACGAGGAACATCTCAAACATTAAGTTTTAAACCAGAAACATATAGAAAAATACAAAGTGAGACAGAAGAATTAACAATAAAAAAGATTTTTAAAACTAATTATTTTGAAAGAAATAAAGAAGTAAGATATATTGCAAAAAAAAATGAAAATATAATAGACATTACTACAATAAATGGGAGAGCAAAAATTAATCTAATAACTGATGATTTAATAAAAAGAGAATTATCTAAATTATCTAATAAGGAAGTTAACAAGTTAAAAAATATTTCTTTTGGAGGAATAGAGTTTACTATAAAAGCATATTTTCAGAAAAATATTGATACCCCCATACAAATATATATCGTAGATAATAGAATATTAGGAAGTTTGCAAGATGCTATAATATCAGTAGTAAAAGAAAATTTAATATATCAAAAATTAAAATTTACAATACAACCTGATTTTAGTATATCATTAAAAGATGAACATAAAGAAAGAGCATTAACTTTATATTATAACTAGGTTACTAAGCCGCGCTTCGCCGCAGCATTAGAATATATTTGTTGAGAAAAAGAATATTAGAATAAAAATTGTGAAATAAATATCTACAAAATTATATAAATTATCAAATAAAATATATTATGTAAAATTTGCATTTGGGTAGGTAATATTATAAATTATTTACATATTTCTTTTGTTTTTATAGTTTGATTTTTTATTTTATTGGACTGATACCATTGCCATATATATATATAAAAGAAAATTTATATTGATAAAAATTACTAATTATTCGTAATAATAAAATTTTAAATACTTAAATATAAATTTTTCTAGTCATTTCATCTTTTATATGAAGATTTATTATGTATGTTAAAAGAATATGTTCAAACCCGAAATTTTGAATTTTGAAATAAATTTAATTTTATATTTTCAAAATTAAAATAATTAGATTTTTAATTTTGAATATGTTAAAATCCTTTTTTATGTTTTACTTAAAATAATTATTTTACATTGGATAATAAACATAGTTAAGCAGTTTACTAATTAAACTCGATCAAACTAAAAGTAAAACGTTATAACAATGGAACCAAAATACATAAACAAAATGTGCAAAATTAACCTTTAGGTCTTCACTCCACTCTGCTTTCAGCAATTCCTGGTTCTATTAATAAATATTTTTTCCTCATGCTATGGGGAGAGAGTCTCCACTGATTTGTAATTTAGTAGAGAAGTGAGAAAATCCCTCTCTCTCAGATTTGTATAAATTTTACTATTTCTTGTGGTAGAAAAACTAACTGTATCTGCATATAAAAGTAAATAAATGGTTAAAAAACTAATATAAGAATTAAATCAATAATATCAATGGAACAAATATTTGTATAATATCTAATGATATTCGTTCAATCGAGATAAGATAGATTCATATATGTGCAATTTCTAAATCTATATATTATAAAAACATTAATAAAGATAATTACTTTTAACTTTTTTAATCCGGGTAGATGTGACAATTATTATATAGGGTCCACCATCCTTATTGTATAAATTTGTATCAACCATCTCGGCCAACTTTTCTCACAAAGTTATGGTACTGGTCATTGATCTGTTTAAGGAAAAAATTAAAACAAATAAATTAGCTTAACCAATGAAGTAATATAAAATTACAAGAACAATAAAAATCAATTAAAAATTATATTAAAATTAATATAATTCATAACTTACTAATTTGTCACAATTTTGAGATCTCTTTTTTTCCAACCGCCTTTGACAACTTCAATGCCACCCAAGTAGGTCAAGCAGACCACAACATCTAAATCAACATAGAAAAGATAATATTAGAACATGATAGTTTGAATTTTAACTTATATAATAGTATTACTTATATATTACTCTAATATATTACTGTATCAAAATACCTGAGAGTATGTTGGTGTCATTAATACGTGCATCAATCATATCCGGACATATGAATTGAAATTCATGCAGTGATATGTTGACGATGCCTTCTTCCAATCTCTTAGGCGACGTTATGCGTATGAAGAGCAATTTAGAACCACGTGATAATGATCTATATTTCCCTGTACTTGAAACAACTTTCAGATTTTTGATGCTATACACGGAGCTTTCCTCTAAAAGATTTTTGAACCGAGAGGCCAGAATCTTTGGATCGTGGCATGGATCAAATTTTCCTGTCATACAACATATCTTAGAAAAGTTGATAACATCATATAATTTGACAAACTAATAAGTTATAAGTATATTGATTTATTAACCTTTTCATCGATCAAAATCATGTCAAGACTGATCAATTCTTCGGTATTTGGATTGACATATTCTCACATTCTACACACTCGTACTCTTATCATCCAGGTCTAGTTGTTGTCATTCAAAGCATCCAACATGGCGTAGGCCAGAGTTATATTGATTGTAAATATGGTTGTAAAAGTTATACAACTTTTCTTATAAGCATACTCTTTAGTCATTTAAGAAAATGATGAAGAAGGAAATAAACTGTTTGATTTAGGGTTCGTATATGAATAATAAAAGAAAGTTCTATCAAGTGTTAGATATGAATATCACGGAGAAACTAGACAGAGGGGGGGGGGGGGGTGAATGGATAGTTTGAAAGATTTTCGTTTTCTTCAAACTAAAAAGCTGTGAAAGATTGTGTTGTATGAAAATGCGGAATGAAATAAACAGAACAGACACAATCACTTTAATCTACTTTGTATTAAGTAAATCAAATACTACAGCTTCCAAAATTTAATAACTGAAATTCTGGCTTCTAAACAAGAATAGTGTTTTCTTGTTTTCTTACAGAGAAAAAAGTGCTTGAATATTTCTATATATTACTCTCTTACAGCTAACAATAGGGTGTGCATAATATATATATATATATATATATATATATATATATATATATATATATATATATATATATATATATCCTATACAAACTGGTGCACACACCTATTTACACAGTTACCCCTAACTGAAAGTCCAACTTGTCCTGCCATAAGAAGTTAACTGTGTCAAGAAGGACCACTTGCTTTCTGTAGCCTTTCCCGTTTCTGTAGCTGCTTGTCTCTAATCTTTCTCTCCAAGTTTTGCTGTAGATTTGCCATATGTCTTTGGACCACCTTACTGTAACATATGCTTCAGTATTTGTCTCCTTTGAATTCTGGTTCTGTACCGTGATTTGTCTTGTTATAAACGGCTAAGTGTTGACATCGTGAACTCCAGCATATTCCTGATTCTTTGACTTGTCGACATAGAGCATTCTTGACTTTGCTATATGAGGACTTTGCTATATGAGTATTTCAGGAGTATGCGATATAGGCTTTTTGAGTACTTTTCGACATAGCCTATTTGAGGACTTCGCGATATAGCCTTTTTGATGACTTCGCGATATAGCCTTTCTGAGGACTTCAAGATCTAGTACATTCTGACTTTGCGATCTCAACACTTCATGACATGAGCCTAGAGGACTTCACGACATAGTTCATTTTGGACTATGCGATCTCAGTACTTCACGACATGGAAATTTAGGACTTCACGACATAGCTCATTCTAACTTCACGATATAGGGACTTAGGTAAATTTCTGCAACTTATTTCTTCAAGGCCTTATTCACTCCAATCCTGCTGCATGAATAAATTGAACTTCTTCCAGGACAATTATTCCATGGCCTATGTACATTCTAGGTGCAAGAAACTTACTAAGCTCATTATAACTTTGAGCATACAAAATAAATCTAAGTACATGAAAACAAGACAAGTACAATGGAGACCTATACTATATCCCAGTGAAAGAATTCACTAGGTCATGTAGAGTGACATAGTCACAATGTGTAGGCTTGTTAATAGTGGTATTCAGACATGCCTTGAGCCTAACAATCTCCCCCAAATTGTGAGTAAGAAACTTATGCACAATTTCATGTCTGATAACAAACCTAACTTACATAAAAGGAATTAAATTTCAGAGAGATTAACAGATGAACATTATGCACATAATTTGATTACAAACTGAAAATGAAAGCTTACAGATTATCTTTTTCTTGCTAAGCAGCTTCAGTTTCCATGTGCTTTTCAAGATAGTCATCAGAAACCTTCTTCTTTCTCATTTCTTCCTTTCTGTTCATTTCTGAAATGGCTGCCATAATTTCATCCCTTGCAATTAATTCTTCTATGAGAGGAGAGTCTTCTAAATCTTCAACTACAGCTTTTAGGGCACTTTCCACATAGGATTCCACAAACTCCATCCTTATTTTGCTTTTTCCTCCATTTTTATTTTTGTACTCCACAACATAAGGATTTTGTTTCACTTTGCACAACCCTTTCTTCCTCAACTCTTCAGCCCTCTCTTTCATTTCTGTCATCTCCTTATCTTTCTGAATTTTCTTCTCTTCATTTAACTTCCTCAGATTTTCTTGATAATCAGAGTGCATCTTCAAGAATCTGGAAATTTCAATCTTCCACAATCTTTCTTCCTTTTCTTCAAATTTCAGCAATGCATTTATTCTTTCAAGCTCATATGTTCTCTTTCTCCCTTCTATCAGTGTATTTGATCTCTAGATGATTTTGCTTCACTTTGACTTCAAAGATTCTTTGGGCTCTCAGAAATGCTAGGTCATCTTCATCATAGTCTTCATCTAGAGGAAGTACATTAATCCCAACAACATTTGTGATCACTCCATTTCTCTTTGTTATCCTTGTTCTTTTAGCTACACTTTTGAGTTTCCAGTGCTTTATTTCAGGTAGCTTTCCAGAACAGGGAGATTTTGTCTTCAGTGCCACATCATTTGGAAGTAGTCTCAGTCCTTTCCCTTTTCATCCACTGTAACACTCCACTAGCTGTGACTTTGTGGAAGTGTCTTTTAGATTTTGATGTAGTGGCTTTACTTTTCTTCAGTGGAAAATCAGGTTCAGAAGTCTTGGATTTTGATTTTGGAGGATCATTACTAACAGTACCCACCCTAGACTTAGAGTCTTGTGTTGTGGTTAAGATACTGCTAGCAATGTCCTTGACTTGCTGATTTCCACTCCTCTTCTTTTCAGTCTCTCTTTTGCTTTGTGAGTCCTTCTTGACATTTTCAGCCTCTTTAGATCTCTTGGAGGATTTGCCTTTGCTGCTTTCACTTACCCCATCCTTATCACTCCTTGATTGACTCCTCCTTCTGTGGCTCTTCTCTTCATCATCATCCTTGTCATCTTTCTGTACTTTATTCACCTTGAGTGATTCAGGAATTCTTCCATGGATTAGAAATGATTGGAGAATTTGAATCATCTCTAGCTCTTCAGCAGTCCTAAATCCCCTCTTTGCTCTCAGCATTTGGAGCACATGATTGATCTTTTCCTTATTCTTCATTTCCAGCCGAGCAGGAATTATTAGCTGATCAATAGTGTTTGCCCTGGTGAGACCTTGGAAAATTATAGTTCTTGGATTAATGATGAATTCAGGCAATCTTAGAAATTGATCTTTCTCCAAGTCATCATACAATCTTTTGTTGTTCTCACCACTCTTTTCAATTAGCTCCAAAATTGTGTCTAGCTCAGTAAATCTCAGCTTCTCTAGAGTTTCAAAGGACAAATGCCATAGGTCATTGTCTTTAGATACCATGATGATTTCTCTTAGATATGCATCCTTGACTTTCTTGACTACCACAGTGAGGTACTTGATGTTCTCTTTGATCTTGCCTCTGTAGGTCTTGGTATCACCTTGAACACTGATGTTGATGGTTTTCAGAAACTCCAGAAAGGCCACATCATGATAGATGTTTGAGTTGGCAACTTCCTGTAGCTTGGCCTCAGTGATTAAATTTGCTTTGACTGGCTGAGCACTTGTTGTGATTTGAGGAGCAGAGACATCCATGGGCAATGTGCCAGGATAGAAAGTTGTTGTGACACTACTTTTCTGGCCAGCTAAACTGGTGACAGAAACAGTAGGTAGGGTGAGAGGCCTTAGATCTTTCTCTGTGATTTTGCCCTTTAGTTTTTGCTTGGCAAGTGCTCCCCCTTTCTTTTCTAGAGTGACTTCCTTTTCTTCCTTTCCTTTCTCCCCCTTAGGCTTGGGATCAGACAAGATGTCTTGAGCTTCACCAGGAACAGGAAGGTTCATACTTCTCATCATTAATGTCATCATTTGTTGCTGGACTAGCAAAATATTTGATGTGGTATTGCTTTGGTCATCCAGCTTGGCATTTAGGAGCTCCAAGGAATGAGAAATCCCTTGGTTTTCAGATTTAAGCTCAGCCACCTCCTTCTCCAATCTATCAACCTTTGAGAAAAGCTGCTCAGACTTGAAATAATTGAGAGATTGTTCCTTGATCTTGGAGAAATCAAACTTGGATATATTGGAGATAGGAACCTCATCTACTAGCTTATCCCCATACCGGTTCTTCCATAAGACAGAAATCATGGAGTTGTTGTTGATGTTGGATTGCAGTTGGTTCTCTAGCTTTGTAGACAGCTTTTTTCAGATTATCAGAGACCATAGCTAGGGTGCAATCCATTGTTGTAACATTTTGTGCAGTCTTCTTCACCTCCTTAAGGATGCCATCCACCTTGGGAAAATCAGAAAGGTAAGAATTCTTTAGCTGAGCCAAAGATTGGTCAGTTTCTTCTTTAATAGTTGAGACTTCTGATTGAAGACCTTTCCCAAGGAAATGCAGAGCCTTCAGTTGACTCTTGTAGACATCATTGACAGCTTAATAGACTTCTGCAGGAGAGAGACTTTTAGCATTAGACCCCAAAGCAGTTAGGTAGTCCTCCCTGAGAAAAGCTAGAGCATCTTTGAGCTTGACTGATCTCTTGGCATCCAACCAGGCATCTATGTTTCCATCTTGTTGAGCCTCATCCACAATCTTGTCTTTCTGTGCATCAACATCCTCCCTGTGGCATAAGAGTATAGCTTCATAGTCCTTGTTGGGAAGACCAGATGTCAGGAGATGTTGAGCAATTTTAGAGAACTCATCAATCTGTGCCACATGAAGATTTTGGAGTTCTTCTTCCGTCAATTGTGTGGACACAGATGATGATCCTGAAGGCCTTTCATGGTGCACAGACTCCAGCTAGTGAGACATTGTGGCCTGAGCCAAGTTAGGGCTAGTGCTAGGCACTCCTGTCATAGATGAGGGTTCTGCAACAGGTATGGAAGTGTTTTGAGTTTCCTCCAACCTTGGAATAGCTGTAGAGTATGATGTTGTCTCCATTGAAATGGGATGAGTTACAACATCATCTCTATTTTCCTGTGAAGGCATGTCCAAATCCCTGAGGATTGGAGAGATAGGCATAGAGTCTCCAGTAAGAACTGGTGAATCCTCCATGTTTGTGTTGGTGTCATTAGAATATGCCCCAGCATGCATTTTCTGACCAACGGAATGTGAGTCCTGGGTGGTGAGCACAGTGTCAAGCACCATGTCACTTGAAAGGGGCTCATTCACAGAATCTAGTTGTGAATGATCAAATGCAGAATTGTCATGTGAATGACTTTCCTGTAGTGAAGAAATTTTAGTTGTAGTAGATTCTGGAAGAAGAGAGGAGTCTAGATTTGATTTTGGCAAATCCCCCTGAGAAATAGGAGGAGTTTCAAGGTGGATGTGCTCTCCAGTCAGTGTTTGATCACCCTTATTTCCACCTGAGTCAAGAGTGAGTTCTTGACCCTATGCTGACTCTGTACAGGTTGTAGTGGGGAGACTACTCTTTTCAATAACAATTTCCTGTTGAGAGGACATTGATAGTAACAGGTTTACCCCTTTTATCACATCTGAATCCTGTTTGGAGGATTCAGCGGTAGCTATAGTTTTGGATTTCTTCTTTAGTCTGGTGAGCTGTGACTCAGGTTCCTCACATCCTAAATCTACAGACTCATTGATTATAGATAGGGTTCTCTTCTTGGTCTTCTTTTTAGTAACACCAACCTTTTTAGAGATTGGTGCACTTGGTTCCCTAATGACTAAGGTACTGTTTGCAGGGGGGGTCACTGGATGGGATATGAAGGCTTGGGATAGACTGTGAAGCACCTTCAGTCTTAGCCTTCCCTTTCCAGGAAAGTTCATGATATATGGGCTGATCAAGTGGATAAGTTTTGAATGTGTCTTGCATATGCTGTGTCACACTCAAAATCACATCCACTTGATTCCTAGTGTCCAATGAACCAAAAAGAACTTTGGACATGGTCTTAGGATAAGCCAACTTTGTTTGATCTATTCCTTCTAATTCATGCAATTGATTATCAAGATAATTTAGAATGCATTGAATAAAACGAGGATAAAAGATCTCATTACCTCTGCCACGTACAGTCCTGCCTAACCTTTGAGCCAACTCCTTGAGGATGATTGCTCCAACATTAATCTCCTGATTGTTGGCCAAGGAATAGGCAAGCTTCACTGCAATATGACTGATTTGGTCCCATCCTGTCTTCTTGCACAGGAACACCTTCTGGAGTGCGTCAAACAGAAACGACCACTCCCTCCTTACATGCTTCTTATTAAGCTTTGCCATATCAATCTCATTATCAGGTCCATGAATGCCACCATTTCTGTGTCATTCGCTTCAGCATCATGACCCTCAGTCTTAAAACCCAGAGCTTCATTAATCTCCTTCTCCCCAAACTGCAATTGCTTGCCTCCAATTGTGCAAGTAATCTCCTGGAATGAAGTCCCATCCTCCCTTGCCATTGTAGTTACCATAGCAGTTCTCCAGAATCCTTCTAGTACATCAACAAACATAGTTGGGTTCATTGTCAAGGCTTGGCGAAGGTAGGATGTGTTCAAGAACCGTACAAAACACTTATACCTGGGGTTTGCTTCTGTGTCTGATGGAATGGTGAGAAAGTTGGTTTCTTTGGGTATGGTTAAGGGGTTTGATGAAGTAGCTGTTTGAGATTTGGGTGCCATTTCTGAGATTGAGATTGAAAAAGAGAGAAGAGAATTGGAAATTAGATTTGAAAATTGAGAGTAATCGACAAGATGAAAAGATGTGAAAGTGTTTGCAAAAAGTATTTATATGACTGAGACAGTGCGATATAGAGTTATGAATGTGTACAGACTATTTTGATATCGTGAAGTCTTAAAATAGACTGTATCGCGAAGTCTTGCAAAGTAGATCGCAAAGTCCAGAAATGAACTATGTCGCAAAGTCTGAAAGGTAGAAAGTATGAGGAGACTTTGCGATATAGTATAAATACCTTGTCGAGAACTCTCTTTTTGGAATTTCAAGCAATTTGTCAGACATATATCAAAATTTTGAAATAAAATTAATTTAAATCAAAATTCTGCTAATATGTGGAGACTTGTAGATATAGTTATTCTGTGTCGCGAAGTCGGGAAATGAACTATATCGCAGACTCAAGAAATGAACTATATCGCAAAGTCTCACAATTTTAACAGTTTGCGATATAAGTCTGTTTAATTTGAACTAAGTCGTGAACTCTCAAAATCACCTATATAGAGATGTCTTAAAAGCTCATAACTTCACAAATAAATATGATTTGAAAAATATGCAGTAAAATACTGAAATATTTATAAATCATATCTCAACTAATTTTCACTCCAATTAAATAGAGCATTTAAATACAGTGAAAATTTACTGCTGCAACAATTAACTAGCATACTTACTTAGAACAACTAAATGAAGGATTGAGCATTCCAATTTCACTCACTAGTCTGTTGAAGACAACTTCATTTAGGGGTTTAGTAAATATGTCAGCAAATTGTTTCTCAGTTGGAACATAAGAGACTACTATAGTACCATTTGCAGCATGTTCCCTAATGAAATGGTACCTTATCTCAATGTGCTTTGTAGTAGAATGATTAACAGGATTGGCAACTATGGATATTGCACTAGTATTGTCACACATCAGGGGAATGTGCTCCATCACTAGTCCATAATCCATGAGTTGATTTCTACTCCAAAGCAATTGAGCACAGCAGCTTCCAGTAGTAATATATTCAGCCTCAGCTGTAGATGTTGTTGTGGATTGTTGTTTCTTACTGAACCAGGACACTAACCTTTGACCTAAGAATTGGCAGCTTCCTGAAGTGCTTTTCCTGTCAATTCTGCATCCAGCATAATCAGAATCTGTATAACCAACCAGGTTGAACCCAGTGCCATTTGGATACCATAAGCCCAGATTAGGAGTCCCTTTCAGATGTCTGAAGATTCTTTTGATTGCCATCATGTGAGATTCCTTGGGATCATATTGAAATCTTGCACATAGACATGTGGCAAACATGATGTCTGGCCTGCTAGCTGTGAGATAGAGTAATGATCCAACCATTCCTCTATAGACCTTGATGTCAACTCTCTTGCCCTTCTTATCTTCATCAAGCTTGATTGCAGTAGACATTGGAGTTTTTGTAGGGGATGAATCTTCTAAACCATATTTCTTTAAAAGATCTTTAACATACTTAGATTGATTTATGAAGATGTCATCCTCCCTTTGATGTACTTGCAGGCCTAGGAAGTAGGTTAACTCTCCCATCATACTCATCTCATATTTGATTTGCATCAACTTAGAGAACCTTTGATAGAGTTTTTCATTTGAAGAGCCAAAGATGATATCATCCACATAGATTTGAACTAGAATGATATCATTACCATGCTTCTTGAAGAATAGAATTTTATCAATTGTACCTCTAGTGAATTGATGCTCAAGAAGAAATTGAGATAAAGTTTCATACCAGGCTCTTAGTGTCTGTTTGAGTCCATAGAGTGCCTTGATCAATCTATACACAAAGTCTGGGAAATCTTCATTTTCAAAGCCAGGAGGTTGGGACACATAGACCTCTTCAGCAAGATCACCGCTGAGAAAAACACTTTTCACATCCATTTGATAAACCTTGAAATCTGAGTGTGCTGCAAAGGCCAAGAAAATCTTGATGGCCTTCAGTCTAGCTACAGGTGCAAATGTCTCATCATAATCAATGCCTTCTTGTTGAAAGTATCCGTTGGCAACCAACCTTGCTTTGTTTCTTATCACCACACCTTCTTCATCCATTTTGTTCCTGAATACCCATTTGGTGTCAATGACATTCTTACCTTCAGGAGGTGGTATTAATTCCCAAACTTTGTTTTTCTCAAATTGATTCAACTCTTCTTGCATAGCAACAATCCAGTCAGAAATCTTCAAAGCTTCTTCAATTACTTTTGGTTCTTCTTGTGACAGAAAGCAACTATACAGACATGTATTCATTGTTGCTCTCCTTGTTCTAACCCCCTCACTAGGATCACCAATGATTTGATCCCTAGTGTGGGCTCTGTCCCATTTTCTTGTATGACCCTGTTCATCTCCTTGACTTGACTCAGGGTCATTTTGATTAACAGTTGCATTCTCTTCTTCTCCCCCTGTGTTTGTGTTCCCTTGCACAGGTGTTTGAAGAAGCTCATCCACTTCATGTGTTTCAACATGTGGAACAGTTAGAACAGGTGTTTCATCCTCACTTTCAGAATCCTCAAGATATCCTTGATTTTCAAATCTTAAAGGCACACTGTCTTTTTCACTTGTTCCAAGTCCAGGAAATTTCTTGTCATCAAAAGTAACATCCATGCTTTCCATTACTTTGTGTTGCTTAGGTACAAACACTTTGTATGATGTCCTTTCCAGAGAGTAACCAATGAAGATATCTTCAAATGCCTTAGCATCAAATTTTCCAACATGCTCAGATGTATCTTTCATCACAAAACACTTGCTTCCAAAGACATGAAGATGCTTGAAGGATGCTCTTTTTCCAGTCATCAAGGAGTAAGAAGTTTTTCCAGACTTCTTATCGATTAATGTTAATCCCAAATGACCTAACAGAATTGTAGAAGGGGGGGTTGAATACAATTCTTGATATTTCTTAAACTTAAAACAACTTACAAATAAAAACTGAACTTAATGTAAAAATCACAAGCACATAAATAATTTCAGTTGGATTGTTTGATGATCCAACTGAAGTGATTTTTATTGCGGAAATAATCTGTGATACAAAATGTACACGGCTGCTCAGTTACAAGAGTGTAGAGAAGTATGCTCTCAAAGATAGCTAATACAATCTATTTGTTTTTCTTCTCTCTCTTCTATTTTAACTGCTACACTTGGTTATATACATTCCCAAGTTTACAATACTATTTTGGTTACACTAAAGTACACTAGTAATAACCATCAGTAGTTTGCTTTTCATTCCTTTTGTCCAATGGTCCTTGGAGATCCTTGTTTTTGTCTTCACGCTTATTATGATCACTCTCAAGAGCTTTATTGGAAATTGGAATGTTTCCTTATTTCCAGTAACCATTTTGATGGCTTCCAATGCACAGTACACTTCCATATCTCCTTTAGATCTGTTCAGTAAACTGTCACTATCACTTTGTCAACTATTCAAAAAGTAATAGTGATTCGTTGATGGCATGGAGATGTGTTTCGTTGATAGCTTTATTCTTCATTTCGTTGATGGTGTATTCCTCGTTTCGTTGATAGAGTAATCTTCATTCCGTTGACAGACTAATCTTCATACCGTTGATAGAGTAATCTTCATACCGTTGACATGTCTTCACTTAGGCAGAATTACATGGCATAATATATTTACAATTCACCAACCTATTTTGCTTATCTAGTACTTAGTCAACATGACTTAGAAAAACCTATCTAATACATACAACAAATTGCATATCAAACTGTGAAGTATTGTACAGTACAATTGCTACATCACTCATTTTGTTGATGAGCTTCCTGTCAACGAAACACTGCAAAGCATGTCATTTCGTTGACAGTTACAAAATGACTTAATACAAAATCTACTAAGTGTTTTTATAATTATCATCAAGAACAACATATTCCTAACAATCTCCCCCAATTTATGACTGATAGAATAACAGCCATAAATCAAGAGCCTTGATGATAACAAAAACACTCAGACATATTACACATGATAAAAGTAGAAATTGCATTGAGCTTCATTGAATTTAATTGAAATGCAAAGTAGAAAATCTTACAAAACAAGTGCACAGAGTTGCTCCTCTAGACTGAGCAGATTTTTCATCTTTGCCTCTGTGGTCTTGTTTTCTTCCCTTTTCTTGCATTGTTCTCCTCAATTTGAGCTTGAAGTCTTTTGTAGAAAATCTTCTCTTCTTCATCTTGATTCCCCAACTTGGATTGCATTAACCTTAGAGTTTCATTGGATGCCTTCTCCAGTTGGTCTTCTATTCTGAAGAATCTTCTACAGTTGTCCTTATCTCTGAATTCCATCATCCAAAAAGGTTGGAGATGAATTATCTTTCCTGTTTGAGGGACCTTCAATACTCTGGGAAGTGCACCAGGCTTGTTCCAGCTAGCTTTGATTTGGCAAATCTTGGAGACATCCTCAGACTTGGCTGTTTTGGTAAAACCAAAATCTTTCTTCAAACATTTAAACACAGATAGCAGTGTCTGATAGTCTTCTCCCAGAATTCTGTGTAGAGGCCAAACCTGTTCTCTCCCACCCTTGTAGACAAATACCAATCTCTTTGGTAGTTTGTAAGAAGCTGCTATTCCTCTCACTTCAACCAGGTCATCAAGATTGATATGAATGTCAGACTCCTCCCTGATATCAGCAATGTAGATGAAGTCTTCTGGGTTGGTTGGGGGTTTCTCAGCTTGTGGTCTCCTTACCAGAATTGGCTTAGCCTTGGTAGCCCTTTGCTTAGATTTCTTCTTTGGATCCATTTCAAAGAGGAATTTTGGAAAGTTGGCCTCATCAAACTCAATTGGCTCTCCCTTTGGCTCAATTGTCTGATCATGGAAATTTACATGATGATTAGGATCACAGGCTAACTTTACCTCTGAAACTGGATCAGGAATTGTTGGAGGTGCAATTGGTACAGAAGAGTCTGATGCAATGCTTTGAGAGTCATCATTCTCAAAGGCTATGTTTCTCCTAGCTCTTGCTTTTGGTTGCCTTGTGCTCTTCTTTGCACTCCTTTCCTCTCTTGCTTTTTCTTCTAGCTGTATTTCTTCTTCATCAAGAGACTGAGCAACAGCAAGGGCTTGCATTGCTGCTCTTTCTGACTCTTCAGCTTTAGCTTCAGTAAAGTTTGGGTGACCAGCCCAAACACAGATTTCTTGTCCATTCCTGTAGACAATTGCCCTTTGCTTCCTTATCTCATAATCATTGCTTTCCTTGATTTTTGTGATAAGTAGACCAAGAAACTTGAGCTCATCTAGATAAGGTGCAGGATAGAAAATCCTTGCTATATTTTTGCCCTTTGGTTTAGCAGGGGACTTGGGAGATAAGCTTCTTTGGAGTGTAGCTTGTTCCACATCCCTAATGCATAAAGTTTGTCCTTTTTCCTTCCTTGGACCTTGAGTGACTCCATGTAGAAGGGGCTCTACCTGATAGAAAGAATTGGTTTGTGGCTCCCATTCTGTTGACACTAGAACCATGGCATTCGTTGATGGTTGATTCGTTGATGGATTTGAGTCCTTTGTAGTTCCAGCAATTTTCTTGACCCTTGCTTCTATGTTGGACCAATGGTCTTTAATTTGTTCTGCAAGTCTCATCCTCATAGAAGCTTCCTGTATTAGGTCAATACCATCCTTTTGCTTCTTTCCAAGCTCCCCCATTTCTAGTGGCTCATTTGGTAAGGAAATGGCTGGGACCATAACCTTTGTGATTTGAATGTCTAGCTCCTTATATTTCTCCCCCTTTTTGTTATCATCAAAAGAGATGACTGGGAGTCCTTGAGCTGCCACTAGTTGGGCCAATAGTTGTGTTTGCTTCTCCTGTTCCTTTTGCATCTTAGATAAAGTAGCTTCCACCTTGTCCACTCGAGAAGAGAGAGTCTTCAAGGAGGTAGCCACTTCAGGTTCCTTAGAGAAAAACCTGGTCATCTTGGACACAGTGAGAAGAGGAAGCTTTTCATCTAGCCTCCTGTCATTAGCATCCTTGAGGTTGCTAATGGAATCCTTGATTTCTGTAGCTTCAATCCTTGTCTGTAGCATCTGTAGCCTTTGAATTTCCAGAGAATCCATGATGGCCTTGTAGAATTTCTTGTCCCTTGCATTTGCAGACTCATGAGCTAGATATGCCTCATTGTACTGCCTTGAGATAGCAGCATCTAGAGTGAATCTTCCATGCATATCCTGAGAAAGCTAGTCTGGTCTAGGAGGCACCACAGAAGTCCCAGTCTGTGAAGTAGTGGCCACCTGTAGATTATCACCATAGCTGTCCTTATCATCAGAAAAGTCAAAGTCTCCACTTGCTGCAGCTCCTGGAAGTAGATTGGTCAAGGCATCCTTTGCTCTTTGCATTGATGCAGTTGTATGAATTAGGTTTAGTGACCTTTCTGCCTCCACATTGCCCTGCTGAGCCATAATTTGATAGGCTGGCACAGGATGAGTAAAGGTCTCAGGATCCAGGGAAATACTATCCAGAGTTTGTTGATAATGCTCTTGGAAAGTAGGTTCCCTTTCTCCCTCACTGACCTCCATTAACTCACTTGCAATGGCTGCTTCATCCCTTATTGCTCCTATAGTCCCTTCTCTCTCTCCTGTATTTTCTTGCATCATGGGCTCCCCATGGCTCACACCTCTCACACCCTCACCTTCACCTACTAAGGTGGAACCCTCAGCCTCTCCTTTTGCCTGACTGGAAGAAATAGTCAGCCTCTCAGTTTCACTCCCTCTCAATCCTAGAAGTGTCTCAACTACCACTAGATCATCTGCACTAGTTGTGGAAACCACTTGATTTTCAATTAAAGGTGCAGAATGAACTATCAACGGTACGGTAGTGTGAACTGTCAACGGTATGGATACCGTTGATGGAGAGACACTTGTCAACGAAAGAGACTGTTTCGTTGATGAAGTCAAGAAAGCACTTTGAGAAAGTGAAATTACAGTAGAATCTGTGGTGATTGATTTAAGAGATTGTTCCACAGATCCTCTTGTAACTTCAGAAAAGGATGATTAGTGGCCCAACAAATCACTTAACAAGTGATGGTCACCAATGTCAGAGTGGGGCTTCTCCAAGAAAAGAGTTGGAGAATCAGGGATAGATGAATGGATCATATCCACATCTAATGATTGAGTTGGTGAGTTTTGAGGAGTTGGTTCAAGATTTATATTTAAAGAATGGGACTGTAACCCCAGAGTAATGATAGGGGTTACATCAAACTGAATTTGAGAAACTGGAAGTGTTGCTTCCAGTGTGTGTGCACCCTGTGAAACCTGGGATTTTTGCTTCACTCTCCTTTGGTATTGGGAAATAGTAGACTGTGGGCTTGAAGTGTCCCTTACCCTCTTGGAGTGTGCTCTTGGAGGAGAGCTTGTTTCAATAATTACATCCTTTTGGGAGGATGCAATTAGACTTGTGCTTAAATCCATATTACTCATTGTGCCTTGTTGGGAAGACACAATGGGGCTTGGCTGGATCTCACTCATCTTTCCTTCCTTATCCTTAGGGTTTCTTTTATGTTCACCCCTTCCCTCACCTCTCACAGCACCTACAACACTCCCCTTAGGTTGTGTAGTGGATTTTACAATAGGTGCCTTTTGGGAAGCACCTGAGGTTGGCTTGGAGGATTTCTTTGATTTTGGTTTTGTTGCTGGGACAAGAGCCTGTTGGGTCACAACTACAGACTCCACAACAACAGGACTGGGTGATACAGTTGAAGTAACAACTATACTAGAAGGGATAGCAGTAGTTACCTCAATTATTGGCAGATACACCACTGGAACATCACCATTGTGGTTCAGCCTCAGTATGTCTGTCAATACTCTCTTCTCTTGCACAAAGCAATCAAACCTAGACACAGGGTTAGAGATAACCAATGGTGCTGGACTAACATGGTTAGCCAACATCATCAGAAATCTAGCATAATAGATATTTTTCTTCCTATTTGCCTTATCACCCAACTTAGCACCAATTTCATACATAAGTTGGGTGCTAAAGTTGTAATATCTATCAGTTAGGAGCATGGTAAATAGAATCAACATGGAATTAGTTAATGCATCAAAATTACTAATTTTACCAGAAAAGACTTTAATGAATGCATCAGCTAAATAACTGTATTCCCTAACCAAACCTCTCCTAATTATCTTACCCAAATTATCAGTAGGCAATGAGTAGTTTATGAAATTTAGCATGTTAACCATTTCAGTGAATGTGGGCAAAGAAGAGCAATTATTTTCAGGAAGGTGTAAGCATGCTTGCAACACATCAGAATTAACTATATACTCATTACCTTGGATGGTGAATTGCAAAGTGCAATTTGTCCCACTGTACTCACATGAGGTCCACATTTCTTCGATTATCTCATTGTAGAGTGGTGTAGAGTGAAACATTGCGTAGCTCAACTTGCAATTCTTCATGAAGTCCATCATTTTGAAAAACAGACTGTTCGGGCTTTCTTTGACAACAAAGGGGATGGAGTTGTTTTTCTCATAGATAAACCCTCCAGCAGACATGAGCTTGACTATGGGTGCCATTGTTGAGTGAGAAAAAGCTTCGAACTGAATTGCTTGTTAGAGAGAAGAAGAGAGAAAAGCCTTTGGAATTTTTGAGAACAGGTAAAAAAGAAATTAAGGAAAATAGAATTTCTTAAATACTCCCCCAAAAATTCTCAGAAAATGAGTCCAATAATAAATGTAAATTACTGGACTGGCTTAAAACATATAACCGTTACTCTTAAAGTATTACCATGATTTATACTTACAGGGGTGTATGCATAGATCGTGGTAAAAGACGTGTCAAATCTCAACGGTTCAGATTAAAAGCGCTATATCAACGAATCAGATTTGGGCGTTTAAGGTCCCGTCTATTTCGTTGATAAAGCTGCGTTTCGTTGATATAAAAGAGCTATCAACGAAACACCCAGAAAAATGCTAAGACTGTCAACGAAATGGTGCGTTTCGTTGACATAGTAATTTTGACTTGGACAAAATTTCACTTCTTTTTTTTTGAGAAAATTAATTCACAGAAAAACATAGCAAATTTCTGGCTACATTGTAACTTGCAAATATCTGAACAATAATTAAGAGAAATTTAGCATACCTAGCTCACTTACTAATCTTGAGAATGTTGATTCATCAAGTGGCTTGGTAAAGATGTCTGCAAGTTGTTGTTCACTTGGAACAAAATGTAACTCCACAGTACCATTCATAACATGTTCTCTAATGAAATGGTACTTGATGTCAATGTGCTTGGTCCTTGAATGCTGCATTGGATTCTCAGTAATGGCAATGGCACTAGTGTTGTCACAGAAAATAGGGATTTTCTCAACTCTTAATCCATAATCAAGTAGTTGATTTTTCATCCACAAAATCTGTGCACAACAACTTCCAGCTGCAATATACTCAGCCTCAGCTGTGGAGGTGGAAACTGAGTTTTGTTTCTTGCTGAACCATGACACAAGCTTGTTTCCTAAGAATTGACAGGTGCCGGTTGTGCTTTTCCTGTCAATTTTACATCCTGCAAAATCTGCATCTGAATAACCAATTAGTTCAAAGACAGATTCTCTAGGATACCAAATGCCAAGGTTTGGTGTTCCTTTGAGATATCTGAAAATTCTTTTAATAGCAACTAAATGGGATTCCCTAGGATCAGCCTGAAATCTAGCACATAAACATGTAGCAAACATAATATCAGGTCTACTAGCTGTTAAATACAAAAGTGAGCCTACCATGCCTCTGTAACTTGAAATGTCCATAGATTTTTCCTTAGTATTCAATTCAAGTTTGGTGGCAGTAGGCATGGGAGTTTTGGCAGGAGAGCATTCCATTAAGTTAAACTTCTTT
This sequence comes from Heracleum sosnowskyi, assembly GCA_030848705.1. NCBI lineage: Eukaryota > Viridiplantae > Streptophyta > Magnoliopsida > Apiales > Apiaceae > Heracleum > Heracleum sosnowskyi. The sequence continues at coordinate 46,841,029 of CM061243.1, read as the reverse complement.
AATAAATCATGAATATATTTTGTTTGACTAATGAAAATGCCTTCATTAACTTGCTTCACTTGAAGACCAAGAAAGTAAGTTAATTCTCCCATCATGCTCATTTCATATTTACTTTGCATAAGCTTGGCAAACTTTTGACAAAGTTTCACATCTGTAGACCCAAAGATTATGTCATCTACATAAATTTGAACAAGTATAGTAGAGCCATTCACAACCCTGTGAAAAAGAGTTTTATCTACAGTACCTCTAGTGAAGTGATTCTCAAGGAGGAACTGTGAAAGTGTGTCATACCAGGCTCTAGGTGCTTGTTTCAAACCATAGAGTGCTTTGAGGAGGAAGTATACATATTCTGGAAAATCATCATCTTCAAAACCAGGAGGTTGACTTACATACACCTCCTCTTCCAATTCCCCATTCAGAAAATCACTCTTCACATCCATTTGATAGACTTTGAAATTGGCATGGGCTGCATATGCTAGGAAAATCCTTATTGCTTCTAGTCTAGCAACAGGAGCAAAGGTTTCATCAAAATCAATTCCTTCTTCATGTGAATAGCCTTTTGCAACCAATCTAGCTTTGTTCCTTGTGACTATGCCATTTTCATCCATCTTGTTTCTGAACACCCATTTTGTGCCTATGACACTCCTGTCCTTAGGCTTGGGCACCAGCTTCCAAACATTGTTCCTCTCAAATTCGTTTAGCTCCTCTTGCATAGCGAAAACCCAATCTGGATCTAGAAGTGCATCCTCAACTTTCTTTGGCTCATCTTGAGACAGAAAGCTGCTATATAGACATTCTTCTTGAGTTGCTCTTTGATAAGTGGGTTTTATATCTACTTGGAACGCTTCGAATCGGCTTAAATTGATTGTCTTGGCCTCAAGTATGTGGTGTTATGATCCGTTTGGAGTGTTTTGTGCAGGTGTGCTAAATTGGAGCAAGGTGCTTGTTTTTATTGCTAAATGTGGTGGTGTTGATGTTAAGGAAGAAGGAAGCTAGAGATTTTGGAGCTTAATTAGATGGACATTCGGATTTATTGGACTAGGTGGGCTGGCTACACTGTTTGGGCCATATCTTGAGTTCTAGAAGTCCGATTTTGACGATCTTACAGTCCACGCGAAGAGAATGAAATTTTCTGTCAGGACAAGTGGGGCGGCCGCGCCACTAGTGGGGCGGCCGCGCCACTTTGGCAGGAGAAATGTGGGGCGCCCGCGCCACCCCCTCTGGCCCAATTTCTGTTTTGCTCTGATTTTGATATTAGGGCATTGACTGGTCAAACCTGAGGCATCTATCAATACTGGTGGACGTTTTAGGAGGCTACTACCCTAATTCTATTTTTAGTATGAAGTATCTATCGAGGAGAACAAAGGAGAGGCTAATTGGAGAAGATCTATATTCATTCAATCTTTGTATTCTTCTTAATTAGGCGATACTTGGATTCTTCTTTTCAGTTTAAAACCTTTGTTACTATTGATACTATTTGCTTTTCAATTATCAATTCAAGACTTAGTTTTTATATCATGTTTTCATTAAAACCCGCGATGATGAACGGTTCATTCATGAACTAATCGTTATCGTGGGATTCTAACGGAGTTTCTTATGGAGTTTAGTGGTTAATTGTTTTTATATATTCTGTGTGTGATAGCTAATTGATTTCCTATCATGGTTGTGCTTATTCGTTGTGGATGCGTAGCTAATATTCATGATTGTTTGTTAATCTCTATTGATTGCGAAAGTGGATATAGGGATTTAGAACTTGCCATGCTAGCATAAGTTCATGTATAATTGTCATGCATGATTCGTGGATGATTTTAACCATTTCATCTACCTTATGTAATCTGAATAGATAACTTGCTCATTAACCCACTATGTTTTCAATCTCTATAAACATATAGGGACTAAGCATATTTGGTGTCCATTTAACTTCTATCTTTATTGTGGATGTTTAAGTGGTAGGGTATATGTATACTGAAAGGTAGCGTATACTAGTTTCGTGTTATCTGATTAGTTGTCACAACCGTCATATGCAGAGATTAAGAACAAAAGACTTTAGATGAAGTAAGTAATGATTTTGGAATCCCATGTTTTATTCATATTAGTAATTCACAAGTTATTCTCTTTAGTTAATATAATCTTGTTAAGTGCTAGTTAATTAGTTAAACAAAACCAATTTTGATACTTATCTTAGCAGTGAGTAATAACCATACATTGGTGCATAAGTAATAGACTATAGCAACCTAAACCAGTCCTTGTGGGAACGAACTTGATTTATCTATATACTACTTGTGACCACGTGCGCTTGCGTGTTTTTGTGCGAACAAGTTTTTGGCGCCGCTGCCGGGGACTCGGTGTTGTTTTAATTTAGTTTATGTGCTTGTCATCAGGGGTCGTTAAATTTCACTGACTCGGATTGTTTTGCTCATCAATTTTACTTTGTTTGGTGTTTTTCAGTTAATCCATTGAGCGTGTATGCGAACACATTCTCAGACTCTTAAGGACAAACTGGAAGGAGAAAGAACAGGACTGAACGTAGTTATGGGAGAACCAACAGCAGCAGGAGCGAAGGCTTTGATGGATTATTCTCAGCCAAAGATCAATGATATTCAGTCAAGCATTGTTAGACCGGCTATCTCAGCTAACAACTTTGAGATCAAGGCTGGCACAATTCAGATGCTACAGAACTCTGTGCAGTTTGGGGGTGCTCCAACGGAAGACCCTAATATGCACATTAGGGATTTCATTGAGATCTGTGACACTTTCAAGTTCAACGGAGTGTCAGAAGATGCTGTAAAGTTGAGACTTTTCCCATTTTCTTTGCGGGATAAGGCTAAGGGCTGGTTGCATTCTCTACCAGCAGGGTCTATTACTACATAGGAGGAGCTGGCTCAAAAGTTTCTTACTAAGTTCTTCCCTATGGCTAAGACAGCTGCAATAAGGAATGCTCTCACTCAGTTTTCTCAGCATTCAGGGGAAACGTTATGTGAAGCTTGGGAGCGTTACGAGGAGATGCTACGAAAGTGCCCTCACCATGGAATGCATGATTGGATGGTGATAAATTGTTTCTACAATGGTCTGGGAAGTCAATCAAGACCAATGCTTGATGCAGCTTCAGGTGGAGCCCTTTGGGCTAAAAGCTATGAGGAGGCTTATGAACTTATTGAGATGATGGCTGCTAATGAGTACCAGAATCCAACTCAGAGGTTATCATAAGGCAAGGCAGCAGGTATTCTGGAGGTAGATGCAACCACAGCAATAGCAGCTCAGCTAAAGGCTCTTTCGATGAAGGTGGATTCTTTATCTAACATGGGAATACAACAATCGGCTAGTGTCTGTGAATTATGTGCAGGTGCTCATGACACGAATCAGTGTGCTATTTCCAGTGAATCAACACAGTTTGTGAGTAATTTTCAGAGGCCGCAGCAGCCGGTTCCTAATGCTTATCATCCAAATAACAGGAACCACCCGAATTTCAGCTGGAGTAACAATCAGGGTGGTCAACAGCAGTATCAAGGTCAGCAGTTTGGAGCAAGGCCATTCAATTCTTCTGGATATCAGCAGCAGTATGCTCCAAGGCAACCTTATCAACCACCACCAGGGTTTCATCAACAACCTCCAGGCCACCATGGTCAATCTTCTAATGAAAAATCAGAATTGGAAGAATTGAGGCTGATGTGTAAGAGCCAGGCGGCTTCTCTCAAGACTTTGGAAACCCAGATTGGACAAATAGCTAGTGCCTTGTTGAGCCGACCACAGGGAACTCTCCCGAGTGATACAGAAGCTAATCTAGGGAAACGGGAGGCCAAGGAACATGTGAAAGCAGTTACATTGAGGTCTAGCAAGGTTACAAGGGACCAAAACTCAGAATTGGAGCAAACTGAAAAATCTGAAGAAAATGGACAGGGGGAGTGGCGCGCCCGCGCCACTAGTGGGGCGCCCGCGCCACTACTTCTGCCAGAAAATCCAAAAATAGTTGGAAATGAGGGTCCGGTGGAAGACAAGTGGGAACAACATCCCAAATCAACTAGGGAATCCATTCCAAAGCATATTCCAGAGGAAAAAGTAATCTATCCACCTCCTCCATTCCCTAGAAGACTTCAGAAACAGAAATTGGATACACAGTTTGCCAAGTTCTTAGAGATTTTTAAGAAGCTGCATATTAATATACCCTTTGCGGAAGCTCTTGAGCAGATGCCGAGTTACGCAAAGTTCATGAAGGGTATTCTCTCAAAGAAAGTGAAGCTTGAGGACTTGGAAACAGTTGCTCTAACTGAAGAGTGTAGTGCCATTCTGCAGCAGAAGTTGCCTCCAAAATTAAAGGATCCAGGGAGTTTCACCATTCCTTGCACTATCGGCAACTTGTCATTCGACAAATGTTTATGTGATTTGGGAGCGAGCATTAATCTGATGCCATTGTCTGTCTTCTTACAACTAGGGCTACCTGAGCCTAAACCTACTTCCATGTCTCTACAGCTGGCAGATAGGTCTATCACATACCCTAGGGGTATTGTGGAGGATGTCCTGGTAAAGGTTGATAAGCTTATTTTCCCGGCTGATTTTGTTATTCTGGACTTTGAGGAAGACAAGAAGATCCCCATTATCTTGGGAAGGCCATTTCTCGCTACAGGTCGTACGTTGATTGATGTGCAAAAAGGGGAACTCACGATGAGGGTGCACGATCAGAACGTCACCTTCAATGTTTTCAACGCAATGAAGTTTCCTACAGAAGAGGAAGAATGTTTTTCTATGGATCTTAGGGAAGCTGCAATCAGCAAAGAGCTTGACCAATTGATCAAATCAGACACATTAGAGAAAGCACTAATGAAGGACTCTGATTTTGAAGATAGAGAGAGAGAGGAGCAAGCACAGTATCTGAATGCAAACCCGTGGAAGAGGAGGTTGGACATGCCATTTGATTCTCCTGGCATAACAGAGTTGGAAAAGCCACAGGAGCGTCTCAAGCCGTCAATTGAGAAAGCTCCCACTCTCGAGCTTAAACCATTACCAGAACATTTGAGGTATGCTTTCTTAGGTGATGCATCTACATTACCTGTTATCATCTCATCTAACTTGTCAGGCAGTGAAGAAGATAAACTCCTCAGAATCTTGAGGGAGTTTAAATCAGCGATTGGGTGGACTATAGCGGATATTAAGGGAATCAGCCCTTCTTACTGCATGCATAAAATTCCGCTAGAACCAGGAAGCAAGCCAACAGTGGACCCTCAGAGACGTCTTAATCCTATCATGAAAGAGGTAGTGAAGAAAGAAATTCTCAAGTGGCTAGATGCTGGGATCATCTATCCTATTTCAGACAGTTCATGGGTTAGTCCACTGCAATGTGTGCCAAAGAAAGGAGGCATGACAGTGGTTGCTAATGAAAAGAACGAGCTGATCCCAACTCGTACAGTTACTGGTTGGAGAATTTGCATGGACTATAGGAAACTGAACAAAGCTACCAGGAAGGATCATTTTCCCCTTCCTTTCATTGATCAGATGTTGGACAGGTTGGCTGGGCATGAGTTCTATTGCTTGCTGGATGGTTATTCAGGGTACAACCAGATTGGTATCACTCCAGAAGATCAAGAAAAGACAACTTTTACTTGTCCTTTTGGTACTTTCGCGTTTCGCCGAGTTCCTTTTGGACTTTGTGGTGCACCTGCTACTTTTCAGAGGTGTATGATGGCAATCTTCTCGGAGATGATTGGCATAAATGTGGAAGTGTTCATGGATGACTTCTCAGTTTTTGGAACATCATATGATGAGTGCCTCAGCAATTTGGGTATGGTTCTGAAAAGATGCGTTGAGACTAATCTAGTGCTCAACTGGGAAAAATGTCACTTTATGGTGCAAGAAGGAATTATTCTCGGGCACAAGGTATCTAGCAAGGGACTTGAAGTGGACAAGGCTAAAGTGGAGACAATTGAAAATCTTCCTCCACCAATTTCAGTTAAAGGAATTCGCAGTTTTCTTGGTCATGCAGGTTTCTATAGGCGGTTCATTCAAGATTTCTCCAAAATCTCTAAACCCTTGTGCAATCTGTTGGAGAAGGATATTTCTTTTAAGTTTGATGAAGACTGTTTGGCTGCTTTTGAGCTCTTAAAGAAGAAGTTGACATCTGCGCCGGTCATTACTGCACCTGATTGGAATGAACCGTTTGAGTTGATGTGTGATGCTAGTGATTATGCCGTGGGAGCTGTTCTGGGGCAAAGGAAGAACAATGTTTTTCATATAATCTACTATGCTAGCAAAACTCTCAATGATGCGCAGCTAAATTACACTACTATAGAGAAGGAACTCTTGGCCATTGTGTATAGTTTCGAGAAATTCAGGTCTTATTTGCTCGGAACCAAGGTAGTGGTGTTTACTGATCATGCAGCTATTCGTTATCTTATTTCGAAGAAAGATTCAAAGCCTCGGTTGATTCGTTGGGTTCTTTTGCTTCAAGAATTCGACTTGGAAATTAAAGATAGGAAGGGTACTGAAAACCAGGTGGCTGATCACTTGTCGCGATTGGAGGACCAAGGTAAGAACTCAGTTGATAAAACTCTCATCAATGAATTCTTTCCGGATGAGCAACTTTTTGGGGTGCAAACTGAAGAACCATGGTTTGCAGACATTGTGAACTATCTGGTGAGTAAGGTCATTCCCTCAGAATTCTCTTATGCTCAAAGAAAGAAGTTTTTGCATGATGTGAAGTGGTACTGTTGGGACGAACCCTTCTTATTCAAACAGGGAGCCGACCAGGTGATACGAAGGTGCATTCCTTATAGTGAAGTTGAGGGTGTGTTGCGTGATTGTCACTCCACCACTTATGGAGGTCATTATGGTGGAGAGAAGACAGCTACGCGAGTACTTCAGGCTGGTTTCTATTGGCCAACACTGTTCAAGGATGCGCATCAGTTTGTGTTGAGATGTGATCGATGCCAAAGGGTTGGTAATATCTCGAGGAGGAACGAGATGCCGCTTAATATGATGCTCGAGGTGGAGATTTTTGATGTGTGGGACATTGATTTCATGGGACCCTTTGTTTCTTCGTGTAACAACCAGTACATTCTGTTAGCTGTGGATTATGTTTCTAAATGGGTCGAGGTAAAGGCTTTACCGACCAATGATGCTAAAGTGGTACTGAGTTTTCTGCATAAGCAAATCTTCACGCGTTTTGGCACTCCAAGGGTCATTATCAGTGATGAGGGAACACATTTCTGCAACCGGAAGTTTACAGCCTTGATGGCTAGGTATAACATCAATCATAGGGTTGCTACTGCTTATCACCCTCAGACTAATGGGCAAGCAGAGGTGTCTAACAGGGAGATTAAGCGTATTCTGGAGAAGGTAGTGAATCCTTCAAGGAAGGATTGGTCCTTGAAACTTGATGAAGCTGTATGGGCTTATAGAACGGCTTACAAGACACCGTTGGGCACTTCACCTTTTCAGCTGGTCTATGGAAAGGCTTGTCATTTACCTGCTGAGTTAGAACACAAGGCATATTGGGCATTGAAGAAGTTGAATTTTGACTTAGCAACAGCGGGTGAGAAAAGAATGCTTCAGATTAATGAGATGGATGAGTTTCGTCTACAGGCTTATGAAAATCACAAGTTGTACAAGGAGAAGGTAAAGAGATGGCATGATAAACGGTTGGTTCAAAAGTCCTTTATGCCGGGTCAACTTGTTTTGTTGTTCAACTCTCGTCTGAAACTTTTTCCCGGGAAACTTAAGTCAAGGTGGTCGGGGCCATTCACGGTCAAAACAGTTTTCCCACATGGAGCGGTGGACATCTATGATAGGTCACCGTATTTTGGTGAACGTGTGAATTGTGAGGCGGAAACCGCGGTTCTTAGTGCTCCAGAATGAAGATTGATGTGCGTCAAGCTATTGACGTAAAACAAGCGCTTCGTGGGAGGCAACCCACGTAGTTATATTAGAGTTCAGTAGAAAAAAAAAATGTTGAAAAAAAAATATTTCTGGACAGAAGGGGTGGGGCGGCCGCGCCACTGTCCCTTCCAGAAAACGAAAAAAACTCAAAAAAAAAATATGAAAAAATCAGAAATAAAAAAGAGTTTCTTTTGGGGGTTTTGCCTATTTCCACGCCACTGGAGTTGATATTGCTTGGCCTGATTTTGGGGCTGGTTCTGTTTATCCACCACCAGCCGCACCACCAGATACACCACCTATGGAGGGTGGTGATGCTGCTGATGATTAGGTACTATCTGCACTTTCCTTGTTATTACCTTCAATGAGGACATTGAATATTGTAAGTTTGGGGGTGGTAATCAAGGAATAGTAGTGTTAGTGTGTGTCTCATGTAGGATTCATATAGGTTTCATATTGCATATTTAGTTAATTCATTCATATCTTTTCATATTCTGGTCATATAGAGCATTCTGTTGCATAGTTCTATTTATTATGTTAGTCCATTGTAGTTGCATTTGCATAGCATATTTCATGATCCCTTAAGACTTGACTGTTTCTGTGGTGAGTCGATGTTGATTGGAGTGTAGTTGTGATGAACAGAGGGCTGATTAAGTTCCTAAGTATTAACTTGCATGCCTGGAACAAATCTTTTACATAAGTCTCATGGGTTGCTTTTGCTTTTGATCAGACCATGCTTGTTTAGATGTTTAAGTTTAACCACTTGTTTATATGTAGAATGTTGGCTAGATTCTTGAAAATGAAGGTGCACTTAAGTATAAGTTTGGGGAAACCAGGAATTTCATGCTAGTTGTTAATAAAGGCTAGGCGTCAAATGGCTAGTAGCCGCTCATTGGTAAAAAATGAGTAGTCTAGGGTGGGATGAGAAAAGCAATGGCACTCATTCCAAAATTTGAAAAAGAAAAAAAAAATTGAAAAAAAGAAAAAAAAAGAGTTGTGTTTGTTTTGTGTTTATGTAGAATTGATCAGGGTGAGCTCTTTAATACTCGAGTAAGTAAGTTCTTTGGGGACTTTGTGCCTAGTGACCTAAGACTTTTCCGGTTTGGGATCCACTGACCTAAAGCTCGTTAAATGGGTATTATTGTAAAATCCTTTCGAGGTCTCATCCATTGCACGATCAAATAAGCATATGTGTTGTGTATAGTGGTTTGTGTAATAAAGCATGAATTTCTGTCTAACTCGAGTGGTTTATGGAGGTGTGTCCTAAAGGTTCTTGTGTCTAGCGTTCATTCTGTTTATAAACTTGTGGTTGTTTTGGCTAAGGATAGGTATGGTCTTGATTAAGTTTGGGAGTATGTTGGTGAGCATTGCACACACGCACGTTCCTGTGTTTGTATGGTTGATCAAGGGGAGTTTGGTCGAACTCTGTTTGGAAGATTGCATTCTGTGAGATTTTGGCTTATTTATTGGTTATGGTTAGGTTGAGGGGATTGCTTGCATTATCATATTAGTTGCATTCATGCATTGCATTAGTTTCATATAGAGTTGTGTTTATGCTTGAGGACAAGCATCGGTTTAAGTTTGGGGGTGTGATAAGTGGGTTTTATATCTACTTGGAACGCTTCGAATCGGCTTAAATTGACTGTCTTGGCCTCAAGTATGTGGTGTTATGATCCGTTTGGAGTGTTTTGTGCAGGTGTGCTAAATTGGAGCAAGGTGCTTGTTTTTATTGCTAAATGTGGTGGTGTTGATGTTAAGGAAGAAGGAAGCTAGAGATTTTGGAGCTTAATTAGATGGACATTCGGATTTATTGGACTAGGTGGGCTGGCTACACTGTTTGGGCCATATCTTGAGTTCTAGAAGTCCGATTTTGACGATCTTACAGTCCACGCGAAGAGAATGAAATTTTCTGTCATGACAAGTGGGGCGCCCGCGCCACTAGTGGGGTGGCCGCGCCACTTTGGCAGGAGAAATGTGGGGCGCCCGCGCCACTAGTGGGGCGGCCGCGCCACCCCCTCTGGCCCAATTTCTGTTTTGCTCTGATTTTGATATTAGGGCATTGACTGGTCAAACCTGAGGCATCTATCAATACTGGTGGACGTTTTAGGAGGCTACTACCCTAATTCTATTTTTATTATGAAGTATCTATCAAGGAGAACAAAGGAGAGGCTAATTGGAGAAGATCTATATTCATTCAATCTTTGTATTCTTCTTAATTAGGCGATACTTGGAGTCTTCTTTTCAGTTTAAAACCTTTGTTACTATTGATACTATTTGCTTTTCAATTATCAATTCAAGACTTAGTTTTTATATCATGTTTTCATTAGAACCCGCGATGATGAACGGTTCATTCATGAACTAATCGTTATCGTGGGATTCTAACGGAGTTTCTTATGGAGGTTAGTGGTTAATTGTTTTTATATATTCTTTGTGTGATAGCTAATTGATTTCCTATCATGGTTGTGCTTATTCGTTGTGGATGCGTAGCTAACATTCATGATTGTTTGTTAATCTCTATTGATTGCGAAAGTGGATATAGGGATTTAGAACTTGCCATGCTAGCATAAGTTCATGTATAATTGTCATGCATGATTCGTGGATGATTTTAACCATTTCATCTACCTTATGTAATCTGAATAGATAACTTGCTCATTAACCCACTATGTTTTCAATCTCTATAGACATATAGGGACTAAGCATATTTGGTGTCCATTTAACTTCTATCTTTATTGTGGATGTTTAAGTGGTAGGGTATATGTATACTGAAAGGTAGCGTATACTAGTTTCGTGTTATCTGATTAGTTGTCACAACCGTCATATGCAGAGATTAAGAACAAAAGACTCTAGATGAAGTAAGTAATGATGTTGGAATCCCATGTTTTATTCATATTAGTATTTCACAAGTTATTCTCTTTAGTTAATATAATCTTGTTAAGTGCTAGTTAATTAGTTAAACAAAACTAATTTTGATACTTATCTTAGCAGTGAGTAATAACCATACATTGGTGCATAAGTAATAGACTATAGCAACCTAAACCAGTCCTTGTGGGAACGAACTTGATTTATCTATATACTACTTGTGACCACGTGCGCTTGCGTGTTTTTGTGCGAACACTCTTCTAGTTTGGACTTTTGAAGTAACATCACCTATAATAAGTTCAAAGGGATGATCTTTAGTCCATTTCCTTGAGGGAGGTAGATTTGCTCTTGAAGAGGTAGCTTCATGATCATGATTGCCTTGATTGGATATTTGTCCTTGAGAAACTCCCCCTGAGTTTGTTGTCCCTAAATGATCACTTCTAGAAGCATTTCTATGACTGTCAACGGTATGACCATTTTGGATGTCAACGAAACGCTCATTTTGCCTGTCAACGAATCCACCATCATGACTGTCAACGAAATGACCATTTGGTCTGCTAGCAGCTATTCTTTTCAACCTTAATGCAGCAATTTCATCTTCACTGCTGCTTTCATCTGTGCTAGATACAACAACTTTAGGCTGTTTCTCAGTAGCCTTAACATGATTCACTTGATCTCCTTCCTCATTCTCAAAAGAAAGACTTTCATGGAAACCTTCATCACAGAGACCTTGAATTTTGAGATCATCAAAAACAACATGTACAGATTCCATAACAATGTTGGTTCTGAGATTATAGACTCTGTAAGCTTTCCCTGCTGCATATCCCACAAATATTGCTTCATCTGCCTTTGCTTCAAATTTCCCCAAATGCTCAGCTTGATTTCTCATAACAAAGCACTTGCATCCAAAGACATGAAAAAAATCCAATAGTGGCTTCTTTCTTTTGAGTAGTTGATAAGGGGTCATACCTTTGGCCTGATTAATCAAAGAAATATTTTGAGTGAAGCAGGCTGTGTTAACTGCCTCAGCCCAAAAATAAGTTGGTAACTTTGATTCATCTAGCATTGTCCTTGCAGCTTCAATAAGTGTTCTGTTTTTCCTTTCAACCACACCATTTTGATGTGGTGTCCTTGCTGCTGAAAACTCATGCAAAATACCATTTTCTTCACAGAACACCTTCATGCTTGAATTCTTGAATTCTGTACCATTGTCACTCCTAATCCTTCTTACTTTCAAGTCAGGATGATTGTTTACCATCTTGATGTGATTGATAATGATTTCACTTGCCTCATCTTTGGAGTGCAAAAAGAAGGTCCATGTAAATCTAGAAAAATCATCAACAATCACAAGACAATATTTCTTCTTTGAAATAGACATGACATTCACAGGGCCAAATAGATCCATATGAAGCAACTCAAGCTGATGGACAATTGATGACTCTGTCTTGCTTTTGAATGATGCCTTCTTTTGTTTCCCTTTTTGACAGGCATCACACAAACCATCCTTGGAAAACTCCACTTGTGGAATTCCTCTAGCAAGATCTTTCCTCACCAAATCATTCATAACTTTGAAATTCAGATGAGACAGTTTCTTGTGCCATAGCCAACTTTCATCCTTGTTTGCCTTGCTGAAAAGACAAGTGATGGTGTCTGGACTTGTGCTACTAAAGTCAGCAATGTACACATTCCCTCTTCTGAATCCAGTCATTACCACATTGTTGTTTCCTCCTTTAGAAACAACACAGGCTTCTTTAGAAAAAGTAACTAAAAATCCTTTGTCACAAAGTTGGCTGATACTAAGCAAATTGTGCTTAAGACCATCCACCAATGCAACCTCATCTATGATGACATTCTCTTTTGAAATCAAGCCATATCCCTTAGTGTAGCCTTTGCTGTCATCTCCAAAAGCAATACAAGGGCCAGCTCTTTCCTGAAACTCTGTGAGCAGGGTAGAATCACCAGTCATGTGTCTTAAACAACCACTATCCAAGTACCAAAGATTCCTTTTGTCTCCCTGCACACAATAAAACCAAATCAAGTTGATTTTGGTACCCAAGTTTCCTTGGGTCCTGTTTTGTTAGCCTTTGCTTTTCCTTTAATATCATTTTTCACCTTGGGCTCAGATTGATTTAAATCAATCTTTACCCTTGGTGTTGATTTCTGAGAGTTGCTCACATTTTCATTCATAGCAAGCATAGTTGGTGGAACAAACATGTTATTCACATTCCATGGAATTTGTGGCACATTAAACATATTCATGTATGGATTAGGCACAAACGACATGCTAGCATATGGATTCTGAAATTGTGCATATGGAGCAAACATGTTAGGCATAACAGGCATTGTGGGCATAGAACTGTTCATTGCAGGCTTGGGAATTTTCACATTAGTAGACTTCTTAACAGATTTGCAGTTAGTAGATAAATGACTAACACTTCCACAATTGACACATGTCTTTCTAGGAGCATATTTATCAGGTGTGTAATTGTTGTGTTTGTTAATCCATACTTTGCCATTCCTGTTATTCTTTTTATTTCCCTTAACCTCAACTCGAACTTTCTCTAACTTGTCCTTCAATTGCTTGTTAGACAAGTGACCTACATTAGCTCTCTCAACAGACTTCTCAACTTTCTTTGAATTACTAGACTCACCTTGAACAAAGTTCTTGGTGACAGGACCATACTTGTTATTAAGTCTAGTGAGTTTATCTTTTCTTTTCTCTGTCAACGAAACAGCCTGATCGGTTGATGGTTCATTTGTCAACGAAACATTGCATTCCGTTGACATATCAACCTTCAACAAATGATCATTGTTGTTTGTTGACTCTGTTTCTGATTCTAAGGTTTCACCAACATACCCTAACTTCTCTTTGTTCTTTTTCCATGATTGCTCACAGAAAGATTCCATACCTTGAACATTAATGATATTGGTAGCAACATTCCTGGCATCTTTCCATTTTGCAATCACACTTTGTTCTATCTCAAGTTGTGTTTTAAGAATTTCTTCCCTTTGTAACACGTTCTCAAGTTCCTTCTTAGCATCCCTACTAACACATCTCATTTTCTCAAATTCAATGAGCTGTGCTTCTAACATTGCATTCCTATCACTTAAGAGCAAATTAGTCTCTTTTATTCTTGAATTCTCTTTGGTAAGTGATTTAAGAGTAACACGCAAATTATATAGTACAGTAGACATTTCATTTACTGCACTATCGCATTCCTCTTTAGAAAGCTCAGAAAGATTAGTAATTGTTACCTGGTTGCTTGAGGAGCTTGCTTCCTGCTCATGATTGTTAGCCATAAGAGCCAAGTTGACATACTCAACATCATCATCAGAATCTTCACCATTACCAGCCCAATCATACTCCTGAGACATGAAAGCCTTTTCTTTTTGCTTGAGAAGTTCAAAGTATTTCTTTTTATAATCAACAAGCTCAAATTTCTTGTTGCCCTTCTCAATCTTGGGCTTTCTGCAGTCTCCAGCAAAGTGACCAAGCATTCCACAATTGAAACATTTAGATTTAGACTTTTCAATCCAGTTACTTTTGTTAGGTTGAAAGTCTCTCCTTGGTGGCCTTGCTTCTGAGTTTCTCTTGAACTTGAACTTAGAGAATTTTCTTGACAGAAAAGCAATGTGTTCATCAATCTCATCTAAGTCATCCAAGTTGGCTGGTTCTGATTCTTCTTCTTCTGTCATCTTGCATTTACCCTTGCTAACATCACTCCTACAACTAGCTCGACTAGTTGTGGCCTTCGCAGCTTCTTCATTGTCATCTTCCAGTTGGTTCACAGATGCAATCAATGCAATAGATCCACCCTTCTTTTGTACATTTTCAATTTCTTCATCTTGCTCCATTTCCAACTCATATGTCCTCAAGGTTCCATAAAGCCTTTCAAGAGTGTAGTCTTTGTACTCTTGAGTGTTTCTGAGAGAAACAGTCATAGGCTTCCATTCTTTTGGAAGAGCTCTAAGAAATTTAAGGTTTGAATCCTTGGTTTGATAGATCCTCCCATACAACTTTAATCCATTCAAAAGCTTTTAAACCTACTAAACGTGTCATTTAGGGTTTCACCAGCTTTAAAATGAAAATGCTCATATTGTTGTATAAGGAGCTGCATTTTGTTTTCCCTAACTTGCTCAGTACCTTCACAGAGAGTTCTAACAGTGTCCCATACTTCTTTGGAGGTTGTACAGTTTATGACATTGTCAAACATCTCTTGCTCCAAACCATTAAACAGAATGTTCATGGTTCTTTTATCTTTATGGACTTCTGCAACATCTTCAATAGTCCATTCTGAGACAAGTTTTGGAATTTCCACATCAGGAGCATCATCTGGCAGTCCAACTCTAGATGCAAACTTCATGGGAACGTGTGGACCTTTCTCAATGCAGTCTACATATCTCTCATCCATAGACATGAGATGTAAATGCATCTTTACTTTCCAGTGGAAGTAATTGTCCTTATCAAGAACTGGTATCTTTACTCCTGCATCCTTCTTCACCATGGTTACTGTTTTGGTCTTGATCTTTAAACTTCTTGTATGTTAGAAGCTTGCTCTGATACCAATTATTAATCCCAAATGACCTAACAGAATTGTAGAAGGGGGGGTTGAATACAATTCTTGATATTTCTTAAACTTAAAACAACTTACAAATAAAAACTGAACTTAATGTAAAAATCACAAGCACATAAATAATTTCAGTTGGATTGTTTGATGATCCAACTGAAGTGATTTTTATTACGGAAATAATCTGTGATACAAAATGTACACAGCTGCTCAGTTACAAGAGTGTAGAGAAGTATGCTCTCAAAGATAGCTAATATAATCTATTTGTTTTTCTTCTCTCTCTTCTATTTTAACTGCTACACTTGGTTATATACATTCCCAAGTTTACAATACTATTTTGGTTACACTAAAGTACACTAGTAATAACCATCAGTAGTTTGCTTTTCATTCCTTTTGTCCAATGGTCCTTGGAGATCCTTGCTTTTGTCTTCACGCTTATTATGATCACTCCCAAGAGCTTTATTGGAAATTGGAATGTTTCCTTATTTCCAGTAACCATTTTGATGGCTTCCAATGCACAGTACACTTCCATATCTCCTTTAGATATGTTCAGTAAACTGTCACTATCACTTTGTCAACTATTTAAAAAGTAATAGTGATTCGTTGATGGCATGGAGATGTGTTTCGTTGATAGCTTTATTCTTCATTTCGTTGATGGTGTATTCCTCGTTTCGTTGATAGAGTAATCTTCATTCCGTTGACAGACTAATCTTCGTACCGTTGATAGAGTAATCTTCATTCCGTTGACAGACTAATCTTCATACCGTTGATAGAGTAATCTTCATACCGTTGACATGTCTTCACTTAGACAGAATTACATGGCATAATATATTTACAATTCACCAACCTATTTTGCCTATCTAGTACTTAGTCAACATGACTTAGAAAAACCTATCTAATACATACAACAAATTGCATATCAAACTGTGAAGTATTGTACAGTACAATTGCTACATCACTCATTTCATTGATGAGCTTCCTGTCAACGAAACACTGCAAAGCATGTCATTTCGTTGACAATTACAAAATGACTTAATACAAAATCTACTAAGTGTTTTTATAATTATCATCAAGAACAACATATTCCTAACAATTAATGTTCTATTTTGCACATAACATGCTGTGTTAACAGCATCAGCCCAAAAGCTAGTAGGTAGCTTTGCATCCAACATCATTGTCCTTGCAACTTCAATGAGAGTTCTATTATTTCTTTCAACTACTCCATTTTGTTGTGGAGTTCTAGGAGTTGAAAACTGTTGAGAAATTCCTTTATCTTTGCAGAACTCATACAATGTTGAATTTCTGAACTCAGTTCCATTATCACTTCTCAAAGCAACTACAGAGGAACCAGTGCTTTGTGCTTCTCTATCAACTCTCTTGATATGCTCTATAATTACTTGAGGAGCTTCATCCTTGGAAAACAGGAATTCCACCCAAGTGTATCTTGAATAATCATCAACCATGACTAGAGCATATTTCTTCTTGGAAAGGGACATTACATTCACAGGACCAAATAAATCCATGTGAATTTGTTGCAGAGGCTTTGAGTTTGAATTGAGCAGTTTGTTCTTGTGACTTGATCTTTTTATCTTTCCTCTTTGACAAGCTTCACATGCTCCATCTTGAACAAACTCCAAAGCAGGCAAGTCTCTGATGAGTTCTCTCTTAGCCAGAGAATTCATTGCCTTGACATTCAAGTGAGACAGTTTCTTGTGCCACAGCCAGAATTCTTCATTGGTGGCTTTAGTGTAGAAACAACAAATTTCTCCCTTGTCTGCAGCCTTAAGGTTTGCTACAAACAAGCTTCCTTTCTTCACACCAGTCAAAACAACTTCACCACTTCCTCTTTTAGAGATTAGACATTGATCTTCATCAAATTCCACTTTGAAACCCCTGTTGGTGAATTGTCCAATGCTCAAGAGGTTGTGCTTTAGTCCTTCAACAAATGCTACATCTTCAATAATGACATTTCCATATTTAACACTGTCATATCCCATTGTATAACCAATGTTGTCATTTCCAAAGGTTACTGATGGGCCAGCCTTCTCCTCAAAGTGCGATAGCAGAGCTATATCACCAGTCATGTGACTTGAGCATCCACTGTCCAAGATTCATATGACTCTTTTATTCATGTTGCCCTGCATTCACAAAATGACTAAGTTATTTTTGGTACCCACACTTGGTAGGGTCCAGTTGATTTAGAAACAGTTTTATAATTGATTCTTCTATCATAACCAGCATTCTTCACAGTAGGAGACTTCACTGTGTTTGAGGCTTTAGAGTTGACACTCTTAGGCTCACATGAAGTCTTTACCCTCTCAACCTTGATTTGGGATCCTGTCCTGTGAGTGTGCATATGTGTGTGTGATTCACATGATTGTGCAGAGTCAAGTTTATGCTTTAGAGATAAGCAATTAGCAATCACAGTCACATAACATATCATGCAGTTAGAATTACCATGGAAAGAATCATGGATAGTGTTCATGCCAACAGAATGGTTACTCAGGTTATCAACTTCATTACTGACAGGTTTATTACACTTATGAGTCAAATGATTCACAGATAAGCATTTCTGACATTGTTTCCTAGGAGCATTTGGCACATAAGCATAACTGTTGCCCTTGTTCACACCTACTTTACCATTCCTGTTCTGTTTCTTCTTCTTAACAACTTCTTTATTGACCTTAGGACTCTTGACAAGGTTGTCTTTGGTTTCTTTCTGATTTACAGATTTGGGAGAGGAAGAAGTGTCCTTAGCAGCCTCATCTTCTTCAAGTAATTGTTGTTTGATGACCATTAATTCTTCATCAAACTCAACAACACTCTTTTTGAAGATGGGCTTTTCAACACCAGACAAAATGGTTGGGGCATTTTTGTTTACAAAAGATTCTTTTCCTTTTCCCTTGGTCTTCTTCCTTCCCTTGTTATTCTCATAATCAAAACCAACTCCAACCTTACTGTCTTCAGTGTGTTCCTTGTGATAGGTTTGAACAAGCTCAGAGGAGTTTTTAAAGCTTCTTATCTTTAATTCATTTTCAGCAATTTGTTCTCTAAGAGCTGTTTCTATTTGTTCAGCACAAACTACTTTATTCTTAAGATACTCAATCTCCTTCTTCAAACCATCAAGGCTCACAACCATCAATTCAAGTTCCTCATTCTTTTCTGTGAGCTCAAGATTTTTAGCAGTAAGCCTATCAATTTCTTCATTTGAAACTAACATGCTAGTATGAATATTAAACATCTCAGTACTCATGTCTTCAACAGTTTGCATGTATTTAGAGGGAGTCATATCAAGAGAAGTAAGTATAGGTACCTGATTTGAAGAATCACAATCATCAGAAAATGCCATCAAGGCAAAGTTTGAATACTCATGTTCTTCATCTTCATCAGAATCATCCCAGCACTTTCCCTCTGCAATAAAAGCTAAACCCTGTTGTTTCTTGAGTAGTGCTTCATACTTAGCTTCAAGATCTAAGTATGCTTTGTCCTTTTTGATTTGCTTGGGCTTCTTACACTCTGTAGCAAAGTGCCTAAGTTCATTGCAGTTATAGCATCTTATCTTGGACCTATCCACACTCTCAGACTTGTATCCTCCTTTTGCAGCACCGGCAATTCCTTTTCCTTTACTGAAGGTGTTTGAGCCACTTGATCCACCAGCATTTCCAGCATTAAACTTGGACTTAAATGACTGCTTCCTTTTGAACCTAAGTGTCTTCAACTTCCAGCTCTTCAATCTTGACTTGATTGACTTTCAAAGATTCCATTCTTTGACCTAAGTTGTCAGCAATAAGGGCACAATAGGTGTTGGCCATCATTCCTTGCTCATATGTTTTCAAAACACCATACAACACATCAAAACCAATCTTGGTTAGATCCCTTTCCTTGAGAGAAGAGATTCTTGGTTCCAAGTGATCTGGTAGAGTCAATAAGAACTTCATGTTGAGCTCTTCTGTTTCATAGTGTTTGTCATAGAGTTTGAGCTCATTTATCAGCTTGTTGAACCTTTCAAATACTTCTGTGATTCCCTCCTTTGGCTGAGCCATGAAAGCTTCATACTGGGAAACCAGAATCTTCTTCTAGTTCTTTCTCACTTCTGGAGTTCCTTCACATAGCACTTCTATGAGATCCCACATCTTCTTTGCACTACTACAATGAGCAATAGTGCCATACATGTTGAAATCCATAGATTCACAAATAATGAGTTGAAGATGTCCATCTAGTGCTATTTTCTCCTTTTCAGGATCAGTGTATGTAGTAGGGTCTTTAGGCTCATATCTAGCTAGTATTATCTCAGTACCAACAGTTATTTCAGCAATCTCAATCATTGGAGTGAAGGGACCATGTTTTATAATGTCTAAGTACATGGGGTTTGAAGCTTTGATGAATAGCAACATCTTCTTCTTCCATAGACTGTAGTGTTCCTTGTTAAAGGGAGAATCTTGATACTGCTTAATTTTTGTGAACTCATTCTTGATCTTTTCCTGTTTGTATATCAATAGCCTGCTCTGATACCACTTGTTAGATATGAATATCACAGAGAAACTAGATAGAGGGGGGGTGAATGGATAGTTTGAAAGATTTTCGTTTTCTTGAAACTAAAAAGCTTTGAAAGATTGTGTTGTATGAAAATGCGGAATAAAATAAACAGAACACATACAATCACTTTAATCTACTTTGTATTAATTAAATCAAATACTACAGCTTCCAAAATTTCACAACTGAAATTCTGGCTTCTAAACAAGAACAGTGTTTTCTTGTTTTCTTACAGAGAAAAGAGTGCTTGAATATTTCTATATATTACTCTCTTACAGCTAACAATAGAGTGTGCATAATATATATATATCCTATAAAAACTGGTACACACACCTATTTACACAGTTACCCCTAACTGAAAGTCCAACTTGTCCTGCCATAAGAAGTTAACTGTGTCAGGAAGGACCACTTGCTTTCTGTAGCCTTTCCCGTTTCTGTAGCTGCTTGTCTCTAATCTTTCTCTCCAAGTTTTGCTGTAGATTTACCATATGTCTTTGGACCACCTTACCGTAACACATGCTTCATTATTTGTCTCCTTTGAATTCTGGTTCTGTACCTTGATTTGTCTTGTTATAAACGGCTAAGTGTTGACATCATGAACTCCAGCATATTCCTGATTCTTTGACTTGTCGACATAGAGCATTCTTGACTTTGCTATATGAGGACTTTGCTATATGAGTATTTCAGGAGTATGCGATATATGCTTTTTGAGGACTTCTCGACATAGCCTATTTGAGGACTTCGCGATATAGCCTTTTTGATGACTTCACGATATAGCCTTTCTAAGGACTTCAAGATCGAGTACATTCTGACTTTGCGATCTCAACACTTCATGACATGAGCCTTGAGGACTTCACGACATAGTTCATTTGGGACTATGCGATCTCAGTACTTCACGACATGGAAATTTAGGACTTCATGACATAGCTCATTCTAACTTCACGATATAGGGACTTAGGTAAATTTCTACAACTTATTTCTTCAAGGCCTTATTCACTCCAATCCTGCTGCATGAACAAATTGAACTTCTTCCAGGACAATTATTCCATGGCCTATGTACATTCTAGGTGCAAGAAACTTACTAAGCTCATTATAACTTTCAGCATACAGAATAAATCTAAGTACATGAAAACAAGACAAGTACAATGGAGACCTATACTATATCCCAGTGAAAGAATTCACTAGGACATGTAGAGTGACATAGTCACAATGTGTAGGCTTGTTAATAGTGGTATTCAGACATGCCTTGAGCCTAACATCAAGTTTGAAAATAATAAAAGAGAAATTTGCAATTATTAACATAAGATCTTATAAATTCGAAAATAATAAGGAAGTTGTAATTTTCTTATTCAAAGAAAGTTCTATCAAGTTTGAAAACAATAAAAGAAAGTTCTATCAAGTTTGAAAATAATAAAAGAGAAAATTGCAATTATTAACATAAGAGCATTAAATCTTACAAATATGAGAAGTTGCAATTTTCCAATTCACTTCCTACAAAATTGAAAATAATAAAGGAAGTTGTAATGTTTCAATTTCTTTCCTACAAAATTGAAAATAATAAAGGAAGTTGTAATTATTAATATTAAAAATTGTGAAAATTTGAGAAAAATAGAAAAATAGAATGAAGCGATTTGAGAGCCGCCACCTCACCGCCTCCGTCTTCTCCTTTATATAAGTATATTGAATTAGAAGGAATAAATATGCCAAAAGGAAGTAAAGTAATAAGTATAGAAACAAAAATGGTATATGCGATAACAGGAAATCACCATGTTAGAAAACAAATAGAAATGTGTACAATTGTACCAAGATTATATCAGGATATATTAGAAAGAATTGAACATAAAGAAGAATCTAGAATAACAATACCAGAAGAAATAAGCATAGATTTTAATAATAGACAGATAGTACTTATACAAAGAATTAAGCCAATAATAGAAGGATCTAGGATAAGCTTTAAAAAAGAACAAAGTTTATCTAGAAGTATGTCTAGAAGAATGAATTTAATAAAAAATCCTTATAAAGAAATTAATAAATTAAAAATAAAAACTATTGTATTTAATGGAACATATGCTAAAGAATGTATAACAGAAATAAATACTGGTACAACCAAAAGTTTAATTCATATAACTGAAATTGATGAAGATAAATGTGATGAAATAGAGCCACAAATATTAAGTGAACCTAATTCATCAAGAGAATTAATAATAACTAAAAGTATAATGTTAAGAATAAAAATTCAAGATTTAGAATATAGGATAAATTTAGGAGTAATAGAATATGACGTTAATTATCAATTATTATTAGAATGGATTTCTTAGATATGATAGATTATAATATAAATAATGAAGGAATAGAAATAAATGATCAAAATAAAACAAGATTCATAGAAAGAATATGAATTTAGAAAAAGAATTAGAGAAAAAGGAAAAGGAGTTAAAGATTGTTGAAAACATAGTAACATAAACTTTAATTTTATCTCAACAAAAATATTTAAGATATTTAGATGAACAAACAAAATTAAAAGAAGAAATAGAACAGTTAAAAGAAAATATAAATAAACCTAAAATAATAAAAACTTGGATAAATGTTGAAGGAGGATGGAGAAAAGGAGTTTATAAAAATGAGTAATTCAGAAGAAAGAATAAAAGCTATTTGGGAAGAGTTTATAATTAAAGAAAAATTAAAATCTATAATAGAAGAAAATCAAGCTAATAATAGACAAGCAATTAGAGAGGAGTTAACAGATTTATGGAGTAAATCAGAGATACCTACATTTAAACAAATATTAGATAAATTAACAATAATACAAAATTATTTAAAAAAAAAGGATAAAGAAGAAGAACCAGAAATAATAGCTGTAAATGCAATAGGAAGAATTAAAGAACCAATCATAATGGATATAAGTAAAATAAAACCAAAAATGACTAAAGGAGTTAAAAAAGTAATAAACAATTTAGCAGAACTTCATAAGTTAGGAAAATTTTAAATGTCTATACAAGAACATAGTGTAATAACATTTCTTAAAAAACATGGAAAAGATATTATGGATAAAGAAAGACATAAATATAAGCCAATAAAACAGGAAAAGAAAGGAGAAGAGCTAGATAATAATAAAGATAATAATGAATTAGAAAAATTAAGAGAGGAAAACATTAGTTTAAAAACTAATACTAATATGGAATGGCTAAATAAATATAAATTTTATAAAAATAAATATAAAACCCAAAAGAAAGAATTAAAACAAGCTAAATTAGAAATTATACAAGTTAAAGAAGAAGTAACAAATTTAAAGGAAGAAATAAATCAACCAAAAGAATTGTTCAGTAAAATAGAAGGAAAAGAAAAAATAGATATTCAGGATAAAAATAGTGAATTAAAAAGTGAATTAAAAACTAAAAAAGAAAGTAGTGATACTGAAAATGAAGAATAATCAAAAGGAATAAATTTTATAGAAGAATCCGAAGATAATAAACATGATATAATAATAAAAGAAAATGAAGAAATTTTAGCAGCTTTAAAAAAAATGAAAAATGTTTATGCTAGAATAGAGGAAGATGAAAATGATATAAAAAGTGAAATAGAAGAAGAAAGCTCTTATAGAAAAACAGATAATGAGATAGATTCGGATGATATAGTAAATGAAGATGCAGATGATTAGATTTTATAGGATCTGTAACACAAGGAATTAATATAAATGGATATTTCTTAGACTTAGATAATATTTATGATGAACAAGAGATAAGTAGAAGAATAAAAGATTCGAATTTAGTAATGTATATAACATTTATAAATTCAAAAGAAAAAGAAGATTTAGATTATGTTTTTGAATTAATATCTAAAACAATAATAGGAAAGACAGCTTTTTGGATAGAAAGTATTGCTTATGAGTGAAAAAATCAAGCAACAAATTATGCTAATTCATGGAAAGATATGTTAAACATGTTTGATATTATATTAAAAAGAGAATTTTTAGGAGAAAGATGGTTTGTAGCCCAAGAACAAGTAATGGCAGAAAGAAAAATAGAAATAATAATGAATCTTAATAATATGAAATGTTGTAAAATTAATAAATTACCAGAATATACTATAAGTTTTACTAAATTCTTTTATGAAGCAATATTTTTACCTCAAGAAAGTATAGTATATCAACAGCTTTATTATGATCATTTACCTACACCATATAATACAGAGATATCTAAAGAATATAATAATTTAGAACCAAAAGAAAATACATTAGGAGAAAGGATTAGATTGTTAAGAGCATATTTAATGCGAAAATGTGAAGATTATAGATTACAACAATCAATTAAAAAAGATAAAAAGACAGGATTAAGAGAAATATGTGGATTTACAGAAAGAAAATTAGTATTTGGATGTGATAATGATAAATATAAAAAACCAAAAATTTATAAAAAGCATTATAAAAAACAAAATTATAATAATCAAGATAATTATTATAATCAGAATAAACCTTATAGACCTTATAGATCATATAATAACAGGTTAAAAAGAAGAAAATTTAGAAGATATAAAAATACCCCAGAAAACAGAGAAAGATTTAAATATAGAAGAAAATTTAGAAAAAGGAAAGATATAAAGCCAGTAAAAGAAGATAATAAAATAGTAGATTGTAAATGTTGGAATTGTAATGAAAAAGGTCATTATGCTAAAAAATGTCCAAAGTTAAAAGAAAAAGAAGTAAAATATATAGATAGTATAGAATTTATTATGAAATTAGAATATATAAAAGAAGAAAATAATAATTGGTATAATAATGAAGATTTCTATATAAGTGAAACAGAACCTGAAGATGTAAATTATATAGAAGAAATGAGTAATAATAGTAGCAGTAACAACTATAGTGAATAAGATGATAACTATATTTATAGAAGCAAGTGTTGAATATAAAAGAACAAAATGGCAAGCATTTTAAAATAGGAATAATATGAATCAGCAGGTGGAAGAAATTTTATTAGAAATAAAGAGGAAAAATGAGCAGATAATAGCCTTAAACCAAGATATAAATTCTCTTGTCCAAAACCTTCAAGACAAAATGAAAATTATCAAAACACTACAAACTTCACCTCAAACCTTTATATCAAGATTAGCAACAACCCCAATGATAAACCATGTTATTCAAACAAACCCAGAAAAATCTCCAAACACTATTATAATGGCAGACAGAGTTAAATACCCAAAAGAAACCATTGAAGCCTTTGAAAAGATAGTAAAGTATTGTGATTACAAATCAAATGATACTATCCTCAGAAATGGAAAATTTGGCAAGTATCCAAGGTATATTTGTAAAGAAAATGCAGATCCAATGATAGTAAAAAATTTACTAAGATTTGGATTTATTGATAAGATTATGGTGGATGATACATTGCGCAAGTATATCAAAATTACCATCTCTTATAGTAGAAAGTGTTGAAGCTATGAAAGAATCATATGGACCAGGAGGAATCTATGGAGTACATGTATTCGATTCTTGTACAGATTTAACATGTAAACCTATAGTAATATGTCAAATATTCAGGTCTGGGAAGAATAAAACAATAAAAGAAGATAATACCAGAAGATACTTATGCCATGAACTATAGAACAATTTCAAAATTGGATATGCAACAAAAGAACAATTGGAATAGCAGTTATAAATTCCAAATTGGAAGATCTTATCCATGGAAGAAAAGCATGCGTAATAGGATGCAGAATGGGAGGAGATGTTGAAGACATATTAACCTTATATTATAATAATGATGTTTTAAATGCAGATACTTCCAAACTAACAGAAATGCATGCCAGAGTCTCAGAACTAAGATACAATCATTCCCCAAATACAAGGAAGATATACCAGGAGATGTCAATTGGACAAAAGAAGAAATCAATAATAACCTTGAAAGATCCAGCAAAGAAAGAAGAAGGATGTTCTGATCCTTTTCAATAAAATGTAAAATTCATATATTTTAGGCCCAATGAAAAAATTGGTGACCTAATGTAATATTTATAACTCTACGGCCCAATGAATAATTGGTGACTGCAAAACAGTGTTCCTACGTCCCAATGAATAATTGGTGACTGTAGTATATTAGCATGATCATACGGCCCAATGAAAATTGGTGACTATATAATTATTAGTCATGATCATACGGCCCAATGAAAATTGGTGACTGTATAAATATTAGTCATGATCACACGGCCCAATGAAAATTGGTGACTGTATAAATATTAGCAATGATTATACGGCCCAATGAAAATTGGTGACTGTATAAAACATGATCTTACGACCCAATGAAAATTGGTGACTATAAAAAAAATATTAAATTTTTTTATGCAGGAATATCAAGAAAGGAAGATAAAACAATGAAGACAGAAATATCAAGAAGGATGACAACAATGAAAGAGAAAAAAGAAGAAAAGACAGCACTCAAATAAAGAACAGTATGAAGATAGAAGCAGGAAACAAATGGAATCTTATCATCAGAAAAAAGAAGACAAAGACAAATGGAAAAAGAAGAAAAGACAGCACTCAAAAATAGTATAAAGATAAAAAGCAGGAAACAAATGAAATCCTATCATCAGAAAGAAGACAAAGACATATGAAAAGAAAAAGAAGAAAGAAGACAAATGACAAAGGAAAAAGAAAAAAGATTTTTAGACTAAAAGAATCTAGATACAGAAAAATTATTGTAATAGTAAAGAAAAATCCTCTATAAAAAGGAGGAAATGTAATCAGTTGGGAACAGGTCTAGCTACCACAAGTCTTACTATCAATAAAATTCTCTCTTAAACTCTCTCTCTCTCAATTCAATATGAGCAACTAAACCCCCTCTTCTACAACCAATAGTAGTAAGATTATATAATCATATATATAGAAGTAATCAAGAAAATACAGGGGAAATAAGAAACAAGCTCATTATGGTTATAATTAGTAAGGTCATGGAGCAGATATGGCGGACGGGTGTAATCCATGGAGATAAGACCTGATTGGGAGCCCACAGACGGGGAAGTCAAGAGGCAGACCAGATAAAAGGCACTCCGGTGAGCCAAAACTACTCATGAAAACTATGATTATGAGAGCCTGCAAAGGAAAACAAAACGGATGTTAAACAAAACGTGTATTATCAGTACTACTATTAGCACCACTATTACAACCACTATTACTACTATTACATAATAGTCAATACTACTATTAGCACCACTATTACCACCACTATATCATAATAGTTACATCCACTAAAACCAACAATTCTAAACTCAAGAATCTAGAAATCTGAAAACTTAGAATACGGAAATGCAAATAGGAATAGTAAAGATGAATAGTGTTTTTGTAACAGCCCGACTTTTCGGACTATTATTTCTAAATCAAAACTTAAATAAAACATAATACTTTATTTGATAAACCAAAATTTACGAAAGTCAAACGCAGCGGTCAAACTTAACGATAATCCAAAATCACAAAAACGGAGACGCAGCTCCAAAAACCAATATCCAATGTATATCAAATAATCAAATTTATTTCTTAACGAAACAATAAGTCTTTAAGCAAAATCTAAAAGCAGTAAATCTACAAGTCCGCATCCTTATTCTTACTAAGCTTCCACAATGAACCTGAAATATAGGGAAATGGATGAGCTACACAGCTCAGCAAGTACAACTGACAAACAGATAGTTTTAAAATTCAATGGGCGGTTTTAATAAATCATATTTGGTCAAAATATAATAAGTTGCAAAACATTTGCAAAATTTGACCTGGCCCAAAGTTTACATTTTAAAATTTCAGAATTTAAAACAGATACAGAAGCAGAAACAGAAACAGAAACGAAAATCAAAAGTATCACAGTCTTGTTCTACGGCCACACTCTCCCAGTAGCCGGGATCTTATTCTTATTCTTATACGTCACACTTTTCCAGTGACCGGCATCTAAAGTTCAATAATTACGCGCCCTTAATAGGTATCTAAAGTTGCACACTTGTGCGCCTACTAAGGGTATCTAAGGCTAGTTCCGGAACTATAGCGTAAATTACGAACGGGTTCGAAACGTAGAGACCGAGGGATTCGAAGATTCTCGATTCTTATATGCTTTAAATTTCGTATAAGATATAAGATTATTGTTTCGAAATGTATAAGATATAAGAATCGAGAATCTTCGAATCCCTCAGTCTCTACGTTTCGAACCCGTTCGTAATTTACGCTATAGTTCTGGAACTAGCCTTAGATACCCTTAGTAGGCGCACAAGTGTGCAACTTTAGATACCTATTAAGGGCGCGTAATTATTGAACTTTAGATGCCGGTCACTGGCAAAGTGTGACGTATAAGAATAAGAATAAGATCCCGGCTACTGGGAGAGTGTGGCCGTAGAACAAGACTGTGATACTTTTGATTTTCGTTTCTGTTTCTGTTTCTGCTTCTGTATCTGTTTTAAATTCTGAAATTTTAAAATGTAAACTTTGGGCCGGGTCAAATTTTGTAAATGTTTTGCAACTTATTATATTTTGACCAAATATGATTTATTAAAACCGCCCATTGAATTTTAAAACTATCTATTTGTCAGTTGTACTTGCTGAGCTGTGTAGCTCATCCCTTTCCCTATATTTCAGGTTCATTGTGGAAGCTTAGTAAGAATAAGGATGCGGACTTGTAGATTTCCTGCTTTTAGATTTTGCTTAAAGACTTATTGTTTCGTTAAGAAATAAATTTTATTATTTGATATACATTGGATATTGGTTTTTGGAGATGCGTCTCCGTTTTTGTGATTTTGGATCATCGTTAAGTTTGACCGCTGCGTTTGACTTTCGTAAATTTTGGTTTATCAAATAAAGTATTATGTTTTATTTAAGTTTTGATTTAGAAATAATAGTCCGAAAAGTCGGGCTGTTACAGTTTTAAATAGTAAAGTCCACTAAGAATAGTAAAAATGAATAGTGTTTTAAATAGTAAGAAATTAGTTATATATATAGATATATATAAGTTAATAATAACAAAAAATGAGAGCACCTAATAAGCTTAAGACAATAATAAGAAACGCAATAAAATCTAAGATAATTGCACTATTACTAATCAAATTTAATACAGATAATAAAGATACTCAAAAAATGTGTAAAAAACTTATTAAAAAGAATTAATTTGTTAATAAAATTAATGGAAGATTATAAATTAGAAAGAATTCAGAAGATAGCTGATAAAAATCTAACTTATAATAAAGATATTAATCAACATATTGAAAGCTGTAAATATTGTATTGATATAATAAATCAAAAAGATGATACAATAAATATATTAAGAAATATGTTAGCAAGAAAAGATAAAGAAATAGGAGAATTAGAAGAAAAATATCTAATAAATAGAAAAGAAGAGTTTATAAGAATATTAAGAAAAGATATAGAAATAAAAGAATTCAGAGAAGTTCTTGAAGAAAAATATAAATTAATAAATAATTTAAGGGAAAAGATTAATAAAAATTAGGAAAAAATGACTAATACTTATTGGACAGATCCAAATGCTATAAGAAGAAAATCTAAAATATTAAAATATTTTATTTCATCTCAAAATATAATAAAAGAAGTTATAGAAAGAATTCAAGAAAAATTAGATGCAATAAATTGGACGGATGAAACTTTAATAGAAAGGAAAATATTATATTTAGAATTAGGTAAAAAGTATGAAATATATATAATAGATAGGGTAAAAGTAAAATGGTATAAAGAAGTTTTATTAGAAAAAACTAATTTAACTGGATAAAATAGAAAAACAAATAAAATTATATTTATGAATAAAGAGAAAGAAATAAATATAATAAGAGAAGAAATAAATAAAAATAAGGAAACTATAGAAAATACTAAAGAATCATATTACCAAATGGATGAATATGAAGGAGGAACATCTCAAACATTAAGTTTTAAACTAGAAACATATAGAAAAATACAAAGTGAGACAGAAGAATTAACAATAAAAAAGATTTTTAAAACTAATTGTTGCCCAGTAATAATCTATTGTAGAAGGGGGGTTGAATACAAAAGTGTAAGATAATCGACTTCTTAATGTATATATCACAAATATGAAAAGAAAGATAACAGCTTTATTAAATCTGATATAAAACTGTTACAAACTCTCTCAAGAAATTCTGATGTTCTTGAGAGCTGCTAGTTTACAAAAACTCTCTCAAGAAATTCTATGTTCTCAAGAGCTTCTATTCGATTATGTTCTCGTTCGAATCCTACATAAATCGAAACCAAGACTGTGTTTATATAGTGCACACAGCTTCTCTATCAATAACAAGATAAGTCCTAATCAATAACAAAGATAGAAACCTATCCTTAATCGATAGCTACATTCTACAAACCAGGAACAAATAGAATAAACTTCCATGTTTATCTAGACTCCAAATATAACTCGAAGTAGGAATCCTGATCAGCTTCAAGTTCTGATGATCAATCCTGATCATAGTCTGAGTAGGAATCCTGATGATCAATAAGATACTGACGCTTGATCAAATACTGATGACCATGCAATACTGATGACGTCAGCAATCCTGATCAGTTGAGTCTAGCTTCTGACGATCATTGAATTCTGATCTAACAATCTCCCCCAATCTCATACTTTGTGAAATAAAGTATAGATTCCAAATATTCAATGATGTCAAAAACATGTATCAAAATGTACGAGTATCTTCAGAAACAACTTATCTGTTTAAGCTTTTTGATAGAACAGATTCATCTTCAAGAAGTTGGATAATAAACTTTCTTCTTTTTCTTCAAGAATTTGAATCAGTCTTTCCTTAAGATTTCTGAGTTCTTCATCTTCCTCATTAATCTGGTAGATAGCTGCTCTGAGATTCTGTATGGAGCTTTTCTGTAGACTGTGCTCTTCAAGCAAAAGATAAGCAATTTCCTTCCCATCAGGATTGAGAGTAAGTTGGGTCATACCAAAAGTTACTTCTTTAACAGCAGTACCTCTTTGCATTTCCACATCCTGACCTCTTTGATTTAAGTACATGGGAATATAATTACCATCGAAATTACTGTTTCCATCCAGTCTTCTTCTTATAGTTGACAAAATCATGTCAGCCCATACTTTGTACACTTGGTTCTTCCATCTTAACAGATAGTGAACATATTTCAGTTCCTGTGTAGTTTTCATCAGCAGATCTTGAATAGATAGAATCTTCACACTACCATCTTTCATGAAGTACAGAAGCTTTTCTTTCTTTTCAAAACCATCATGACAATCTATAACTATATCAACAGCTAATAAATTGTTCAGATTTTCAGAAGTTAAAGTACCTCCAATTTCAGTTAAGGAGTAAGGATCAACATAAGTCATGTTTAGAAATTCAGCATCCCTGTGTCCAATACCTCCTCTTGTGTAACTTGACATTTGCTTCAGATTCGAAAACATCTTTAACCAGAGTGTTTTTGATCTAGCCATATCAGACAAATCAACAACACTTGAAGCACTTGTTATAATTCCACCAGACTGAAAATTGATAAGTTTATCACACCTTAGTGTACTTATATGTTTCCACTTCTTGTATTTCTCCTTTTCATGAGCGTAGCTTCTTTCAAGTAAAGATTCTTGCCTGCTTGTATTTCTCCATTGTCTTTCATTTGAAACTTTAAGCCTTTGTAGATAGAGATTGAAATCTTCATATGTTCTTTTTGTAATATCTCTTCTTCTGGCTTCTTCTTCTTCATCTACTTCTTTGTTGTGACAATCAACAACAGTAGATAAGATTATCAAATCAACCTCTTGCAGAATTTCAGATTCGTCAGGATCTTGAATATTGTCAGGATTAGAATCTTCAATTTGATTTGTGTTGCTGAGAGTTGATTTACTTGTTTTTCTTCTCAATTCAGGTTCTTCTTCAACAAATTCCTTGTCTTCTTTCTCCATGATATCCTTGCTAACAGGATCTGTTAGATTTTGTGAAGCTTCAGGAATTTCTTCAATTCTTAACCCTCTAGACCTTGTCTGTCTAGGTACTGTTTGAGTTGAAGAACCTCTTTTACTTCTTCTAGCACCTCTCCTACCTCTGCTTCCTCTACCTCTAGCAGGAGCAGTATAGCTTTCCATTGTCTCTCTTTGTAGTCTCAAGAATTCTTCATGTGAGAGATCTGGATATTCTTCACTTGCTGTAGAGAGTGCTTTTCTTGCATATAATTGTTGAACTCTTTTATCAGTGTGATATAGAGTAACAATTCTGCCATCTTTTGTAGAAAACTTCTGGAATAAATTTGATGCATCTTCAGGATTATCAATAATTACATCTTCATCACCTTCAGGAATTGTAGCAAGAATGTGTCCATGACCAGGTGTCAGGATTTGATCTTCCGTCAGGATCTGAGATTGCACCAATGTTCTTACTGTCTTAACTCCAGAATTAGAAACATGAGTTGACTGCGTTGTTTGACTTTGAGAAGTTTGGATTGTCTTCATAACAACAGCATCAGAGGTTTCTCCTTGTATCACTTTGTCACCACCATCATCTCCAGTATCATCATCATTATTTCTTAATACTAGATCAGGTGTACATTTTGTCTGAATAACCTTCTCCCCCTTTTTGACATCAGGATTTGACAATAATTGCAAAATTAAGGAAAGAGAGGCTTGAATTTCAGTTACCTTAGTATCCAGAGAATCAATTCTTTGATTGATTGAGGTTTGTTCTGAAACAACAGATTTCACTTGGGATTCCACTACCCTTAGTTGTAAAGTAGTAGGCACCTTTGTAAAATTATTAAAGATGTCAGTCCTCACTTTTTCAGTTGAACCCTTGATAGAATCAATCTCACTTTTCAGGCTTTTGGATAACAGAGTAGTAGCCTTCAGATGATTCTTCAAGTCTTGATTCTCAATAGATTTCACTGCATTATAGGCATGTTCAATAGCAGAAGAAAAACTGATAGATTCATCAGATTGGTGCCATGAATTGTTCCATTCATTCTGTCTAAATGCCTCTGCAGGATCAAAGGAAGGAGTAGAAAAATCTTGTCTCTGATCTTTCCCAGTGGAAGCATTGCTAGCCATATATGTACTTGATGAACCAAAATTAGTTCCAAGACTAATTTTGAGTGCTGTAGCAAGCTGTTCCTTCTCTTTTCGATTCTCATTATCATCATCACTATCATCAGAAGTATCATCAGCAGTATCATGAGTAATATCAGGATCAGGAATAGCAATACCTTTCAGTTTATCCTGTGGTTCTGAGATAGGATGATCCATTGGTCTTGAACGAAGTGGCTGTATCAAAATAGGTTCATTATCAGGAGCACCACTAGCGTCAGGATGAACATCGTCAGGATTTGATATGCTTGCATCAGTATTTGCTACCAATGGTTCTTGTGGAGCTTGAGGTTCAGAAGCTGCTTCAACACTTTGAGTTAAAGGTTCTTGTGTGCTTCCCTCATTGACAATGTTCTCGACCAATCTTTCAACAGAAGTTGTAGCTTTGCCTGCATCTTCACTTTGAGAAGATGGTTCTTGTGTAGCTGGAATGTTGATGTCTTCATTCTCCCTTTGAGAAAATGGTTCTTGTGTGACCATTCCACTAGCTAAGCCTTCACCCAAACTTTGATTGAGTGGTTCTTGTGTGGCAGGATCAACAGTAGCTGCTGAATTACTCTGAAATTCAGGTTCTTGTGGGCTTGATCCTTTCAGCTTCTTCTGTCTCTGATAGACTAACTCTTCTGCATTCCTCTTTTTCTTTGATGTAGGTGTAAGACCAACCAAGGAAGCAGTTGTAGAAACCTTCTCCCAAGAAATTTCTCTAATCTGAGATGGAGAGGCTGGAGAGTCTGATAGAGAGACAACTTTTGTTGTTGTATCAGGAATACTAACATCAGGATTTGCTAGAGCATCAGGAGTAGATGACTCATCAGGATTTGATGTCTGAATATCAGTATCCTTCATTTGCACTGTCAAAGGAATATGATACCTGCTCTTTGATAATTTCCTTGTCTTTTGTGGTTTTGATAAAGGTACCACAGCTTTAGTAGCAGTATCAGCAACTTCCTTGTTCACATTCATCACAGAGGATATAGGTAAGTCATCCTCTGAATCACTTTCATCAATCAACCTTAACTTCCTTTTCACAGGAACATTCTTAACAACCTTATCAGCTTTCTTCACCAGGACCCCTTGTACACCCCCTTGTATCTTCTTTTTAGTGAGTGGTGTAGAGGAAAAATCCTTTGAACCTGATTGCCTTCCAGACACATCAGTTCTAGCTGATTTCTTTGATTTTACAACTAAAGTCTTTTGAGAGACAGTAGAGGTGGTTGTTAACTGTTTAGACTGTTTAGGTTGCATGCTTGTGTCAGGAACAAGGTGGGTTGGGCCTTGCCCCATAGCATTAGAAAGTAGTCCATAACGAGTAGGCATTTTCTGATGTAAGAAAAACCTAACCTCATCAGGAATAAAAGCATTTCCTATGAAACCATTTGCCTTATCACTGTTGACTAAGGACTTAATATTATTCTCAGTAATTCTACAGATTGGTAGAACTACATCATCCTCAAAAACAACATTAGGACATAAGTGATTAAATATCAACTGTAAAAATCTAAGAAAACAGACAGAACCCAATTTATCTGATTTCCTATCACTTAAAGCTTTTAAGATAAAAGACCCATAATCAAACACTGTAGAATGGATAAGAGAGTACCCAATTTTAAGAGATCCTGATGGAAGAGCATCAAAATTTGATGTCTTGTTCAGGAAACAGCGGCTGATTGTATCAAAGAAGAAATTCCATTCCTTCTTAAGCTTTGTCCTGAAGAGATTTCTATATCTCTTTACTTCACCATTGTAGCCCAACTTTGTAACAAACTCAAAAAGAGTAGAGTCCGAAACATTAGCATGAATAGCATCACCAAGAACGGGTAAATGCAGGGCTGCCTCCACAATTGTAGGAGTCACATAGTGAGTAGTTCCATTATATTCAAAACTCATCAAGATTGTATCAGAATGCCCTTTATTAAAAGTAACTGAGTTCCACACCTGCATTACAGACTTATAAAAGAAACACTTGCAGGTTCTGTTAAAGCAAACTTCAATGGGCTTGAAGCTAGAAAATCTTGAATGATATGAAACTCATTGGGTAAATCTTGATGATTTAGAATAGCCATAAAATTGTTAGTGGCAAATGTAACACCACTAATCACTGTCTGTTTGTTCATGAATGATGAAGATGTCATTGTAATGCTTTTGAAAACTCGAGAATTAAGATTTGAAGCAATTAGGGTATGAAAGCACAGAGAGAGATAGAAAACGAAAAACTGATGATAAGAGAGTAATTAACGATGTAGACCAATGAAAAGTATTTTGTTAAAACAAAATATTACTCTCAAAGACAGGTGGCAAAATATGATTTATGCACAAAGAATTAGTGGACAGATTACGTGTGTCATTTAAATAAATCTGCACCGCCTTTTATGTGTATGTATTGATATATCTATAATAGTGCAACACACGCGCGCATACAGTTGTCCTACTAAAACTCAACCGTCCATCAGCAGATACTGACGAAAAATTAGGCACAAATTAAGTAATGAAATACTGACCTGTACATCAGGATTGACCAGTTGACTTCCTGTCAGGATTTGATCAAAGATACATACCTTTCTGAATAACCATCAGTATTTGACAGTTATCAGGATTTCCTCTCTGTAGCTTTTCCTCAGAAATTCTCAAAATTCATCATTCCAAGTTCATTCACCAACTTATTGAAAGTAGCTTCAGGCAGTGGCTTGGTGAATATATCAGCTAGTTGTTGATCAGTAGGAACAAAGTGAAGTTCAATTGTTCCTTCCAGAACCTGTTCTCTTATAAAGTGATATCTGATACTTATGTGTTTAGTAAGAGAATGCTGAACTGGATTTCCTGTCATTGCAATAGCACTTTGGTTATCACAATAAATAGGAATTTTTGAGTATGACAGGCCATAATCTAACAACTGATTTCTCATCCACATTATCTGAGCACAACAACTTCCTGCAACAATGTACTCAGCTTCTGCAGTTGAAGTGGAAATAGATTTCTGCTTTTTACTGAACCATGAAACTAGTCTTCCACCCAAAAACTGACAACTTCCTGAAGTACTTTTCCTGTCTATTTTGCATCCTGCAAAATCAGCATCTGAATAACCACACAACCCAAAATCTGATTCCCTTGCATACCAAAGGCCAAGTGAAGGAGTGCCTTTGAGATATCTGAAAATTCTTTTGACTGCAATCAGATGTGGTTCTCTAGGTTTTGCTTGAAATCTTGCACATAGATAGGTTGCAAACATGATATCTGGTCCACTGGCAGTGAGATACAATAAAGAGCCAATCATTCCTCTGTAGTGAGTTACATCTACCTCTTCACCTTGATCAGGATCAAGTTTGGTAGCTGTAGCTATGGGAGTTGAAGCAGGAGTACTGTCTTGCATGTTAAACCTTGTCAGTAAATTCCTTGTGTATTTAGACTGATTAATAAAAATCCCTTCATCAGTCTGTTTAACTTGAAGACCCAGAAAGTAACTCATTTCTCCCATCATGCTCATTTGATATCTTGACTGCATAAGCTTGGAAAACTTTTCACACAGCTTATTGTTTGTTGACCCAAAAATGATATCATCAACATAAATCTGAACTAACAGCAACTCCTTACCATGATTCAAATAAAATAGAGTTTTATCAATTGCACCTCTTTTGAATCCACTTTCCAGTAAGAATTGAGCTAAGGTTTCATACCATGCTCTTGGAGCTTGCTTTAGTCCATAAAGTGCCTTATCCAGTCTGTAGACATGATCTGGATATTTAGGATCAATGAAACCAGGAGGTTGTTCAACATAAACTTCTTCCTCCAGTTCACCATTTAAGAAAGCATTTTTAACATCCATCTGGAAAACCTTGAATTTCTTATGTGCTGCATAAGCAAAAAATATCCTGATGGCTTCTAGTCTTGCAACAGGAGCAAAAGTTTCATCATAGTCAATTCCCTCTTGTTGGGAATACCCCTTTGCAACTAGTCTAGCTTTATTTCTGATAATGACTCCATCAGAATCAGTCTTGTTCTTGAAAATCCACTTTGTACCAACAATTGATCTATTCTTTGGTCTTGGTACCAGTTTCCAGACTTCATTCCTTTCAAATTCATTCAGTTCTTCTTGCATTGCAGTAACCCAATCAGCATCTTTAAGTGCATCTTCAACTTTCTTAGGCTCCTCCTTGGATAGAAAGTTATTATATAAACATTCATTCTGAGTTGCACTTCTTGTTTGAACACCTGCATAAGGATCTCCAATTATCAAATCAGGAGAATGATCTTTTGTCCATTTCCTTGCTGGTGTCAAATTGTTTCTTGAAGTAGATGCTCCCCCTGGATTGGTGTTATCTTGATTGAAAGAATTTGATTGATTTGAAGCTCTCCCTGAATTATTGTTATGCCCTCCTGATGTGTTATCAGGATCTTCACTTGAATCAGTATCTGAAGAATTCTGTCCTGATGATTGAGTTGACTCTGAACTTGTAGTTGAATGCCGTTGCTCCCCCTCAACATTAGCACTACTAGTTGTATCACTGTTGTTTGCATCATCAGTATTAGCACCATCAGTACCTGGTGAGTCATCAGGATTTGGTGACCCATCAGTATCTGATGAATTGACAGGATCTGATTCAATTTCCTCAGGTTCCTTGGAAGCTTCATTTTCAAATAACAATCTATCATGCGAGTCTTCAATGATTCCAGTTATCTTCTTATCATCAAAAGATACATGAATTGACTCCATGACAGTTCTTGTTCTCAAATTAAAAACTTTGAAGGCTCTTGATGTAAGATAACCTATGAATATTCCTTCATCAGCCTTTGTTTCAAATTTCCCTAGCTGTTCAGGATGAGTTCTGAGAACAAAACATTTACAGCCAAACACATGCAAATGCTTCAGACTTGGTTTCTTCTCCTTGAGTGACTGATAAGGAGTGACACCATGCCTGTTTATCAATGTGAGATTTTGTGTATAGCATGCTGTGTTGACTGCTTCTGCCTAGAAATATGTAGGTAATTTAGCTTCTTCCAACATAGTTCTGTCAGCTTCAATAAGAGTTCTATTCTTCCTTTCTACTACTCCATTTTGCTGAGGTGTGCCAGGAGCAGAGAATTGTTGAATGATTCCTTTGTATTTGCAGAACTCTTCCATCTTTGAATTCTTGAATTCAGTACCATTATCACTTCTCAGAATCTTGACTTTGTACTTTGTGGTTGTCTCAATCATCCTCACATGATCCAACAGAACTTCAGGAGTTTCATCTTTTCTATGCAGAAAATACACCCAGGTGAATCTAGAATATTCATCAACAATTACAAGAGTGTACCTTTTCTTACTGATGGACATGATGTTGACTGGACCAAACAGATCAAGATGTAGCATGTGATATGGTTCTTCAATAGAGGATTCTGATTTACTCTGGAATGATGTCCTTCTTTGTTTTGCTTTTTGGCATGCATCACAGAGTCCATCAGGTGTATATAAGACATTAGGTAATCCTCTTACTAACTCTTTCTTAACCAACTCATTGATGTTGCTGAAGTTGAGATGAGAAAGCTTCTTGTGCCAATTCCAACTTTCATCTACTGAAGCTTTACTGATGAAACATGTAGGGGAGCCATCAGTATCTGAGAGAATGTTGGCTTCATATATGTTACCATGCCTGTAGCCAGTTAGTGCTATCTTTCATGTTGCTTTACTGACTACTTCACAATGTGTGGAATAGAAATTGACATGATAACCTCTGTCAGTGATTTGACTAATACTCAATAAGTTGTGTTTTAGTCCCTTCACTAGAGCTACTTTTTCAATGATGACATTTCCAATGATTATATTGCCATATCCCAAGGTTTGTCCAATGTTGCCATCTCCATAAGACACAGTTGGGCCAGCTTTTTCCTCATATTCTGATAACAGGGCTTTGTTTCCAGTCATGTGCACAGAACATCCACTATCCATGACTAACACATTTTTCCTTTTACCCTGCATCAGAATAGTAAAACACTAGTCAGAATGTTTAGGAACCCACACTTGTTGGATTCCTTGTTCATGCATTTTATTAAATTTAACAGCAGAAGACTTTTTGACTTTAGCAGTCCTGACAGGATTTACTCCATCAGGATTTGCTTTGTCAGTATCAGTATTAACAAAAGCATGCTTCACTATGACATTTTCAGTTCTATCAGACTTTGTACTACTTTCAAACTTAGGCAATGGATCATAAAAGTTATAGTACAAATCATGATACTCTTTACATGTATAAATAGAATGCCATAGACTACCACAATGAAAACAGGAATTCTGTGGTTTGTAAAATACTGATCTATTCCTAACATCAGACTTAGGAATTTCAGCAATTTTCTTCTTACTCTTTTTACAATCAATAGCAAGATGATTAGAGTTACCACAGTTAAAACAACTCTTTCTAGGTGCATTTGGGATATACTTATAACCATTTTCTTTATTGATCCCAATTTTACCATTCCTGTTTCTCTTAACAGTAGCTCCCTTTTTCTTATCTGTAACCTCACAGATTTTATCTTTAAGCTGTTTCTGAGACAATAGACCTACATTCTTAGTGACTTTGTTCATGACAGGTTTAGACTTTATAATTTTAATTCCTTGAGTAGAAGAAGATCCCTTTTCAAAAGTAGAATTGGAATCCTTACCAAAAACAAAATTAACAGGAGTAATCTTAGATTTGGTTGAGTCTATAACATGTCTATAGGTCTTTGGACTGACTGTCTCATCAATGACATTTTTCTCTGCTAATTTCTTATCTTCATCTGACTTATATCCTAGACACTCTTTCCAATTCTTAGAGATATTAATCTCATGAAATTTCCTACCAGAGTCTGTCCAGGTTCTGATTTTCTCATTAGCATATTCAAGTTCTTTTTCAAGGGAAGTACATTTAGATGTCATCTCTAAGTGCATGTGTTTAGCATTATCACATTCTTTTTGTACTTCTTGCATACGAGAAAATTCAGCTTCTAATATCTCATTCCTCTTTCTAAGGTCAGACATCTCAGATAAGATTCTAGTATTCTCAGCAGTTTGACTTCTAAAGCTAATATGTAATGACTTTAGAAAACGTCTTAACTCAGAAGCATTATCAGTATCAAAATCAAAGATAGTATTTAGTACCTTATCATCAGGAGCAGCAGTTACATCAGTATTGGCCATTAACGCATAGTTGACTACCTCAGTATCAGATTCTGAGGAAGAGTCCATCCAATCCTTGCTTGATGTGATGAGTGCCTTTGTCTTGTTGCATTCAGAAGCAAAGTGACCCATACCATTACACTTGTAGCATCTAACCTTTGACTTGTCAAATTTGCTACCCTTGCTGTCCTTTTTGATATACTTGTCTTTGTCTGCTTTGAAGGTCTTTTTCTGAAAGTTGCCTTGTCTTCTATTCTTCCTGAACTTCATCCTTCTGAAGTTTCTGACAATCATAGCAACCATCTCTTCCATGTCTGAATCAGAAGATTCATCACCAGTATTGGCATCAGAATTGCCATCAGTATCTGATGAAGAGTCGTCGGGATCTGACTCAGCTACTCTTGCTTTCCTTCTAGAGACCTCCATAGCTTTCCCTTTTGATTTTGCTTCTACATTCAAAGCAATTGACTTTGCCTTGCTGCTTTTCTTGTTCTTCCTCTGTTGAACTTCAAGATCATGAGTTCTTAGCATCCCATAGATCTCATCAAGAGACACAATGTTCAGATCATACTGGTGTCTAATGATTGAGGTCTGAGTATCCCATTCTTCAGGTAAAGCTCTAAGAAATTTGGTGTTTGAATCTTCAGTTTCATATACTTTGTCAACTAAGGATAAGCTGTTCAATAGTGTCATAAATCTATCATATAGATCAGTCAGGCTCTCTTCAGGTCTTGCATCGAATTGTTCATATTCTTGAATCAAAAGAGCCCTTCTGTTTTTCTTAACAGATGCAGATCCCTGGCACTGAGTTTCCAAAGTATCCCAGATTTCTTTTGAAGACTTGCATGCAATCACTCTGTTTGACATGACAGCATCAAGGCTATTATGCAAGATATTCTTTATCTTTGGTTCCCTGAGTACATGAGCTTTTTCTTCTGGAGTCCATTCAGCTTTAGCTTTGACCACATAATGTTCTGGTACTGTATCTGTTCGTTCTACGAACTTTGTTGGTATATATGGTCCATCACGAATCCTGTCCAAGTAGTCAGGATCCATAGCCTCCAGGTACATCAGCATCTTTACCCTCCATGTAGGATATTCTGATATCTTTAAGATGGGAATCTTCATGCTTTCATACTTGGTTGTCGACATCTTTAGATCGTATCTGATTCATAATTAAATCAGTTTGCTCTGATACCAATTGTTGCCCAGTAATAATCTATTGTAGAAGGGGGGTTGAATACAATAGTGTAAGATAATCGACTTCTTAATGTATATATCACAAATATGAAAAGAAAGATAACAGCTTTATTAAATCTGATATAAAACTGTTACAAACTCTCTCAAGAAATTCTGATGTTCTTGAGAGCTGCTAGTTTACAAAAACTCTCTCAAGAAATTCTATGTTCTCAAGAGCTTCTATTCGATTATGTTCTCGTTCGAATCCTACATAAATCGAAACCAAGACTGTGTTTATATAGTGCACACAGCTTCTCTATCAATAACAAGATAAGTTCTAATCAATAACAAAGATAGAAACCTATCCTTAATCGATAGCTACATTCTACAAACCAGGAACAAATAGAATAAACTTCCATGTTTATCTAGACTCCAAATATAACTCGAAGTAGGAATCCTGATCAGCTTCAAGTTCTGATGATCAATCCTGATCATAGTCTGAGTAGGAATCCTGATGATCAATAAGATACTGACGCTTGATCAAATATTGATGACCATGCAATACTGATGACGTCAGCAATCCTGATCAGTTGAGTCTAGCTTCTGACGATCATTGAATTCTGATCTAACACTAATTATTTTGAAAGAAATAAAGAAGTAAGATATATTGCACAAAAACATGAGAATATAATAGATATTCTGCTAATTATTAAATCAATCAGTATAACTACTGATTCTGCTAACTCCTGCTGATGATGTCATCTATCGTCAGCTACTGATACGCTAAGTACTGATGCCTTAAATCCTGATGCACTCATTAAATCAACCCCCATAGGGAACGGGGCGGGGATGGGACAAATATTTTTTATGTGGGACGTGTATGGGATTTGAGATCCCCGCCCGAACCAGCCCCATTTTTAACCCTACTCCACTTCCTACTACACACTTGCCCTCTTGTCTTAAATTTTATTGCGTTTCTTATTATTGGAATAACAGTTATAAAATCCAAATTGGAAGATCTTATCCATGGAAGAAAAGCATGCGTAATAGGATGCAGAATGGGAG
This sequence comes from Heracleum sosnowskyi, assembly GCA_030848705.1. Taxonomy (NCBI): domain Eukaryota; kingdom Viridiplantae; phylum Streptophyta; class Magnoliopsida; order Apiales; family Apiaceae; genus Heracleum; species Heracleum sosnowskyi. Next base: position 46,798,772 of record CM061243.1, on the reverse strand, counting down.
GAGATGTTGAAGACATATTAACCTTATATTATAATAATGATGTTTTAAATGCAGATACTTCCAAACTAACAGAAATGCATGCCAGAGTCTCAGAACTAAGATACAATCATTCCCCAAATACAAGGAAGATATACCAGGAGATGTCAATTGGACAAAAGAAGAAATCAATAATAACCTTGAAAGATCCAGCAAAGAAAGAAGAAGGATGTTCTGATCCTTTTCAATAAAATGTAAAATTCATATATTTTAGGCCCAATGAAAAAATTGGTGACCTAATGTAATATTTATAACTCTGCGGCCCAATGAATAATTGGTGACTGCAAAACAATGTTCCTACGACCCAATGAATAATTGGTGACTGTAGTATATTAGCATGATCATACGACCCAATGAAAATTGGTGACTGTATAAATATTAGCCATGATCATACGGCCCAATGAAAATTGGTGACTGTATAAATATTAGCAATGATCATACGGTCCAATGAAAATTGGTGACTGTATAAAAACATGATCTTACGGCCCAATGAAAATTGGTGACTGTAAAAAATATTAAAAAAATTTATGCAGAAATATCAAGCAAGGAAGATAAAACAATGAAGACGGAAATGTCAAGAAGGATGACAACAATGAAAGAGAAAAAAGAAGAAAAGACAGCACTCAAATAAAGAACAGTATGAAGATAGAAACATGAAACAAATGGAATCTTATCATCAGAAAAAAGAAGACAAAGACAAATGGAAAAAGAAGAAAAGACAGCACTCAAAAACAGTATAAAGATAAAAAGCAGGAAACAAATGGAATCCTATCATCAGAAAGAAGACAAAGACAGATGAAAAGAAAAAGAAGAAAAAAGACAAATGACAAAGGAAAAAGAAAAAAGATGAAAAGACTAAAAGAATCTAGATACAGAAAAATTATTGTAATAGTAAAGAAAAATCCTCTATAAAAAGGAGGAAATGTAATCAGTTGGAAGAGGTCTAGCGACCACAAGTCTTACTATCAATAAAATTCTCTCTTAAACTCTCTATCTGTCTCAATTCAATATGAGCAATTAAACTCCCTCTTTTAAAACCAATAGTAGTAGGATTATATAATCATATATATAGAAATAATCAAGAAAATACAGGGGAAATAAGAAACAAGCTCATTATGGTTATAATCAGAAAGGTCATGGAGCAGATATGGCGGACGAGTGTAGTCCATGGAGAATAAGACATGATTGGGAGCCCACAGATGGGGAAGTCACGAGGCAGACCAAATAAAAGGCACTCCAGTGAGCCAAAACTACTCATGAAAACTATGATTATGAATATGATTGCATGCTTGTTAATATATTATCTAAGCTGTATGATTTTGATTATTTAGATATATGGGATTATGTATATCTGAACCTAGAGGTTGTAGAATAATTCAAAAATGAATTCCGCTACAGCCATGTTTAAACATAAACATGCTAATATTAAAATTATTATTAAATTTAGAAATAAAATTATAAATTTATATAATTTATATCTATATTCCTACCCTCTTCAGGGTTTAATAGATATAGGAACGATCCCCCAGAAATTGAGAAATATGCATTGGGATGATGCGTATTGGGTGCACTCTGTGTATTGGGTGCACTTTGTCAACGAATTTCCTCCCACGGATGACTCCAGAATCCGATCCAGTCCTTTCTCATCGTTCCCACGCCTGGTTGTGGTGCAACTGATGGTGGGTTTTTGCAAAACAACACCGGAGGGGGGTTTGGACCCTGGCGGCGCCTCCGGCGTGAGAATAAGACTAGGCTTTGGAAGGATAGATAATAATATAGAGAAATCTCAATGTGGAGTGTGTGTGTATAATAGTGTGTATATTGTATAGGGTGAGTGAGTGAATGAGAGAGTAACCCTAAACCTTTCCTTTTTGGGTTATATATAGGCCCAAAATTAGGGTTCAGGGGGTGTACCTGCAATCATGAGCGTTGAATCCTAGGTAGGTAGGACACCTGGGTGGTGTTGATGGGTTACACCTTACACGTGTCCATGTGAAAACTGTGGTGTTGTGTGCCAGGCTCCTGCTGGAACGTGGTTTAGGTAAGACATAATTGTGCCAATCATTGGTTATTCAGAGGTGTCATAGCCAGGCGTGGTTCCTGGTCATGACCTGTATTCTCCACGTCATAGTTGATGATCTTATCTCACATCATTTGAGCTTATCCACTCTTCAGTAGTGTGGAATTAGATTTGCCTTAAGTCAGGCTTCAGGAATGAGTCAGGGTTGCCACCTGCTAGGGTTGAAGGCACCGACTCGAGTCAGGACTCTTAGCCAAATTCAGGCAAAATAATCTTGAGCTGAGCATTGATTCAGGGCTCTTATCCGAGTCCGGACTTTCATAGCCTATCAAATTGCATACACACTTACACAAAGTTAACAAATTCAGTAGGTCTCCGGTTTTAACAAAATAGAAAGCTAACATATTGCAATTATAATTACTAGTTCTTTATATAGCTAGGTTGAGAAAAAGAAAGTGATGCATGGGAATTAATCCTTGACTTAATGGATGAATGGACGTGTAGTCTGCACGCCAGAACGAGGAGTTATTGTGGATAAGCGAAATATGCATAACTAGTATACGGATTGTGTGGGTATTAAGGGCCAATCATTCATCATTTTGAGTGACGCTTCTTTAAAATTGAGGCGGTTCAGCCAATATCTCTCATCATTTTGACTTTCTTTTAGTTTTAGATTTATCCAATATTTTTCATAAAACATTCCCCGTCCATACCTAATATTTCTTTTTTATTTCCTAATTTTTTTCATTTCCAATCATAGTTTATATTTTTTGTAGAAGAAAAATACCATTCATTGATTGAGCATTTCACAAAATTGGAGAAAAACACTTACTAGGCCCAACAAGGAACGAGTTATTGATAAGACAAAAAAATTCAATGGGCCATTCTAGAACTAGACACAAATACTACTTTTGTTTGAGCATTCACATTGGACTCCTCAAATCATTCCCTATCCCTATAATTTGAAAAATGTATAAGTTTTAGCATATAAGTTGATCATTCATCCGGTTCCCCATTTTGGGGAAATTTTTGGGTTTAAAAAATGAGTCCCCAAATTTGGGGACTTACTATTCATCCCCCATTTTATATTAGATGGAAGTTTCATATGTAAGTAGAGTATGAAATGATAAAATAATAGTTAGTAGTTTAAGTTGTAAAGGTAGGTGAGAAAAAGAAATAATAAAAGAAATATAGGGATGGAAATGGGGATTGGGATGTAGTAAATTTTTAGATGACAAATAAATTATAGAAATAAATTTGAGGAATTACCATTTTTAGTAAGTATATGGGGATGAGAATGGGGAACCAAATGAGAATGCTCTTAGGACAGTTAGAATACTAAAAGACACTAAAAATTTAGGGGCTATTTGTTTGTGTCTTAAGAGCAAGTTCAATAATATTTTAGTGTGTTATCTATAGATATTGCATAACAATTTTTTGAATTGATTTAGGGACTTGATTTTGCGTATCAATTTCAAAACTATCATTGAATCCGTACTTTATTATTATTGTAATAATTATTATTGAAAACAGAGAAAAGAAAAATGGAAAAAAAAAAAAGTGGGAAAAAAAGAGAAGTGAATATTTTATTCATAACAATATCACTTGATGGCCAACATACAAGATTCTTCAATATGAGGTTTCATAATTTTCACTACAAAATAATTATACTATATAGTTTGTGTAAAGCATAATGTAACATAAGAAGTAAAAGAGATAACTACAACTCAACAAAGGACAAGACAGACAATAGTATTAACAGAAGCACAGGAATCCGGAATCAAAGAAGAAAAGGTAAACTCAAAAAATCAAAATACGTTATGTATTCTTGAAGTCCGTAAACAGGTCACGGAAAGAAGTTCATGAAAATGTTCAAGCCTCAGTGACAGCAAAAGAAACAAGACTTTCAAGACGATAGAAGTATGTGAATGATTTAGGGTTAAGTACCACAGGATTCCAGTGATTTAATCGAAGCAACCAGAATGACAAAGGACTTGTAATCACCCGAATTTTTGGTAAAATTTAAAACTTTTCTTATTATGATTAAGTGCATCAGTGAATAGTGAATTTGGTAGATGAATAGTGATTTTGAGGGTTAAGAAAATTTTTCATGCCACCTATGTACGAGACGTAGTGTGGATATTCCAAAGTCATATTAGTGATCTACGGAGTAAATAAGTGAATGCAAAGACGATCGGAATTCAGAAATTCCAAATTTTATTTTGGTATAGTATTTGACCGGGCAGCGAATTATATATTATTATATTCAAGAAATGAGATATTAAATTTGAGGATTTGAGGATTTAATATTTTGGAATTTTATTATTTTATTAAAGTCGATTTAAGGATTCGATTGTTGGAATGAATAGTGAATAAGTACTATTCACTGCGAGAATCGCGTAGAGTTTTATTCGCTCTTTTTAGGAAATATTTCGAATCGTTTCAAGAGGAACAAGGCAACATCTACAGGATTAAATATAGACATGGAAGTAACATGTAACAAGATTAATTCGAGGGATGCAACATTTGGATCATCCATGTGAAAAGAAACGAACCAGTAAAGCTACTTTAACCAAACACATGCATGCGCGACACGTGTCCCTGCTTTGCCACCATGATACTCCATGGCTCGACATGTGTCCTTATGACAAGGATAACTCTTATGACTCACCCCTCTTTTAACAAAAATCAGCATTTCTAGCATAATTAATCAAAACAAAGAAAAGAAAAAGGAGAAGAACTCTCCCCAGATTTTCTGCTCAGCAGAAACAGAGTTCAAAGAAAAATCCATAACTCCATTTCTATCCATCCTTAAATCACCAAGTTTTAACCATAGCTTATCAACTCGATGGGTAACATTCGTCCAAAATTCCATGGCCAACAAAGGAGTGTAGCCTAGCCAAATCGCTTTCCCAAGTTGGAGAATCCAAACTGTCCAGTTTCTGTCCAGCGGGAAGATGGGACTCAAAACCCTAGCTAGGAAGCTTTAAATTTGGCGATCTATAGCTCAAAAGAAATCTTATGAAGAGTACAAGGTCTGGTAAAAATCTTAGAACCAAACTCTTGTTTTTCGATTTTATATGGATTTTACAAAGTGATGATGAATAGTTACTCGGAAAGTTGTTAACTTGTTTTCTTGATTGAATCTTAAGGTTTAAGCTTTGTAAGGAGTATATAAGGCTTGTTGAGTGGTTGTGGCCACTGGTTAGTGTTGGTAGAGCATCAAGGAAGGTATACCACTCATCCACCCTTTGATTTATGTTGAGATTTAAGTGAAGTTTCTATTAATGTTTAAGAATAAGCATGATTATGGAGTTTGGAGTATGTATGGTTAATTCTTGATAGATACTTGTTGTTGGTTGATGTTGGTGATATGTTCTTGAAGTATATAAACTGATTATGTTGTAAAGATGGTTGTGTTGTTGAATTGATTTGGTTTTAAGAGGTTTTGACATAACAAAAACCGGGAAACGTTACGATTATAGCCGTCGTAATGCCCATTTGATTTAATGCTGTTTTGAGCAAGAATTAAGAACTGGTCTTGGAATATTTTTGAACAACACCGACCATGAACATGTAGGTTTTGTTTTAAGGGTTGTTTTGGTATAAAGATCATGTCTATACGAATTACGGTTTAGGAGAAAAGTGAGTTTTAGTAAACGCCGTTCGGAGGAACAACCCATCTCTGGTCAGTCACTTTGAGGCTATATTTGGACCACTTAGAAGCCATATTAAAATGTGAAACTTTGAGGAATAATACTAGAGACAGTTAGGAAGGCTCACGAAAAAGATTCGGATTAAAAAGATTATTTTTCGATTTTATAAAAATGTTTTAGCCGAGGTCGCGCAAGTGAAAACCACTAAGAACATGACTCAGAAACCAATGTTGTAAATGGTTAAGTATAACTTGTATTCGAGGATCGATTTCGGACTAAACCTACGACTTAAGTAATTGTCGATTAACATGGACTTAGTATGAGCCTATGACGAGCTAGTAATGCCTTGGTTGTGTTTCGCTTACGTGTTTAAGCATTGAGTACAAGTGGATTATCCAGGGGATTAATCGTACGTTTTCTTTGACTTTGTCTAGATTGTCCGGCATCGTCGCGAACCCCTATCACTTCTCGAGTATCAGGCAAGTTTACTAAACCTTACTCTGTTATTCAGAGTATGTATATTTTCCAATGTTCAATACTTGTGTATTCCCAATTTATATACCAAATATTTGTTGCAAGTATTGTGGCAAGTTTTCTAAATCTATACCTTGAAGTATTGATTATATATTACTGCTTTTGCCATGTGTGGAGTTATACAGTTTTGCGATACATGTTATATATTGTATAAAATAGAGTTTGATTTTGGTTTATATATGATCTTTGAGATAAAGTAGTTATAAACCGGTGTACCTTGTAGCTCTATAGATAAGAGCAGGTTTATTGTTTCGACTCTAGACCGGGAGTCGATATTTTGTTATATAGATAGTCGTGGAAACCCGGAGGGATTCCAGCGGCAGAGTACTATTCATTTGAGGATTATCGACTTACAGAACATTATTTATATTCATTTGAGGATTATTTATTTAATGAATATTATTTTTAAATATTCATTTGAAGATTAATTATTTATTTAATGAATATTATTGTAAATATTCATTTGAGGATTATTTATTTAATGAATATTATTTTTAAATATTCATTTGAAGATTAATTATTTATTTAATGAATATTATTGTAAATATTCATTTGAGGATTATTTATTTAATGAATATTATTTTTAAATATTCATTTGAAGATTAATTATTTATTTAATGAATATTATTGTAAATATTCATTTGAGGATTATTTATTTAATGAATATTATTTTCAAATATTCATTTGAGGATTACTTACTTAAGGAATATTATTTTCAAATATTCATTTAAGATTTACTTATTTAATAAATATTATTAAGTATTCGTAAATCAAAAAGAGGTTCCCAAAACAATATTTTTCCATTTAAATCTGTCTTTTAAAGAGGATTTAAATGCTCGCTCAACTATCAAAAATATGGGAAACCTGATTTAAGTGACTGCTACTCTTTTTAAACTCTCAACTCAAAACTGTCAGGGGACAGATATTTTCTCGAAGCAATTTAGTTGCTGCAAGTCAAATATTGTGTTACCACCTCAACGATCGAGGGGTAAATTCATGGAACAAGTCGATATCCATTAAAAAGCAATAGCTTGGGAAATATTGGAGAATCTTCCTTTCCAACCTAGATATAACTACTGAGTGGAGTCGTATCAACAAGTATTACACTTGGGGAAAGGAAGACGATCTTTACGTTTCAGAGTCATGGATTTCATCTGAACTAGGAGCATGTGTAAGAGGTCGAGTCGCGCCGATCCATCACCTTATTGCCCCAAATGGGCCGGGAGATCCAGAAAGGCGGTAGACAATGTCAGGCTGTCGTGATACTTCCATCTATATGTAGAAAACATATTTTTGTTGTACAACCTGCTACTGATCATAGTAAGGTTGGTACGACGGGCGCGGAGAAGGCTCCAGTATTGGTTCATCATCCATTTTGGATAATTCTGCAACATGTACTGAAAGGGACCACGGATGACTCCATTGGTACAGGTTTACCGATCATGTTGGCAGAGGGATTCTGCAATATGTATTGAAAGGGACCAAGGATGACACCGTGGTACAGGTTTACCGGTCATGTTGGCAGGGGGTCGAAAAGTGTTCGAAATGAAGTTACAATAAATCCTTGTAACTTCATCTTTTATTTTATGAGTTTGACTCTGGTAAAACTTTACTCAGATACATATGCATAAGTGGATTTTGGGTTACGGAAACCTTATATTGAATTTTCCTTATAACTTCATCTTTTAAGTTATATGTTGGTATTCTGCTCACATAGCAGATAATTTTTGGAAAGGCTATATTGGTTCACTTTGAAACCTCATCTTTTATATTATACTAGAACTTTGTTCATAGTATGAATATCGAAAGTTGCAGAATATTATGAAAATGATATTTGAAGTACAATAATGGTACTGTTTTTGGGAATACATTCCGATAAGGAAATAATTTCAGTATCGAGATATTTTGACAAATTATTGTCTTATACCCGCTTTATTCTGGGTTGAGTTAAAGGCAGGATTATGCCATACTTTTATTACCTTGCTGAGCTATCGCTCACTCTTGCTATTGTTTTATATATATTATATAGCAGCGAAGCAGGATGCCAATGGATCGGCACATACCCCGCAAGGCGTTTCCATAAACAGTTTCTAGCAGTGATCCCGAAGAGTAGTACGAACCAATCGAATCAGGCTACAGCTTTTGGTATTCAACTTATGTATAGATATGAATGGTATGAGAGGATTGTGAGCATCAGAAGACTAAGTTGGTAATGTAACATCACTTAGAAATTGTATCAGTGACAAATTCAAAAGACATTTGGGTATTGTAATAAAAATTATTTATTCCGCAGTTGTTGTATTGTGTCGTTTCTGAGACTCTAACCTGTGTGTGTGTGTGTGTGTGACATATGTTGTGGGGTCATGAGCAGGTGAATTATGAAGGGTGTGAGTAATACAGGTAAGGCAAGGAGTACATGGATCGTGACTACCCTAAATCCCTGACCCCGGATTTGGGGCTGTTACAGGACTTATCAGCAGCATTGAGTTCAAGACATAGAAGAAGAATTGATCAAGTGTTATTCATCTGTGAACCAGACCAGTTGCACTAGGTGACGGCACTTAAAAAGATCAAGTTGTTTTATCGTCTCAGAAGAAATTGATACAGTCTAAAACTGAAACACCCTGGAGTATAGAAGCTTTTCTAAATGGTTAAGTACAAGAAAAGATTTCGATGGTTTTTCTATTTAGAAAACCATCGAATGTGATTTAAGAAAACCATCTGAAATCTAGAATAAAGTAATTTATTTTTCGATAGTTTTTATTTAAAAACTATCGAATGGTAAATTTCTTTATTCATTCGATAGTTTTCAAAATGGAGGAGCAGGTGAAAAGTTTACTTTGTTTGTCAGGTTGATGAAGATCCAACGGCCAAGAATAAACCAATTCTTTTTGGTTCGATGGTTTTTCAAATCAAGTGTACAATTACTAACAGAGGAAGTGTGTCTTCTTCAGTTAAGGCATTCTACACAAAGACATTACTGAGAGAGAGAATTGAGCCGGAGAAATTATCAGAGAAGTTAATAGTGCTCAGAACTTGATCATTGTATTGAATTTGTGTAACCTTAAACTCATTGAAGCTAATCTACAGATTAGAAATTGTAGCACCCCTCGAGGTTTATATTTATAAAAAGATATATTCCCCGACTCTTGGTTTGATTTGGTGTGTTTGATTTCGTTATAGAACTGAATGATTTATCCGCGAACGAAATTAAATTATTTGTGAGTATCGTATTCAACTCCCCCTTCTACGATACTTTGGACCTAACAATTAGTATCAGAGCTACTTGATTGACATACAAATCAGATCCGGTGAATGAGACCAAAATCAAACGTAGCGTGAAAATACGAAGCAAATTTTTTAACTTTCAAAATTTTTCATTTAATTGGAATTTCCTTAATTTTAAATAATTTGAAATTTTCAGAAACCATGAGTGCTCCACAGACAACCGCTGGTATTAAAGTTCCCCCGTTTACTATAGATGATTTCGGTTTGTGGAAGATGAAGATGCTGTTATTTATCAAGGCATCTAATCCGTTGTATATTGGCATATTAGAGAACAGACCGTTTGTACCAATGAAACCAGTTAGTGAATCTACAGCTCCTGATGGTAGCAGGATTCCTCAAGGCACCCAACCTAAGGATATTACTGAGTATACAGATTCTAACAAAGAACTGATTCGATTGGACACAGGTTTGATGTTGATATTGGCAGACTCCGTAGACAAAGAAATGAGTTATCAGTTGATGAACTGTACAAGCGGGAAACATATGTGGGATACCATTAACTTGATAATGGAAGGAACTGAAGACGTGCAGGAAAACAGATTGGACATCCTGACTTCTCAGTACGAAGCTTTTAGGTCTCTTCCAGGAGAAAGTATAACTCAGGTCTTTGAGAAATATACTAAGCTTCTAAATGAATTGGCAATGAAAGGAAAGACCTATCCACTGAGAGAAACCAACATGAAGTTCATGATGACGCTGCCCCATCATGTAGAACACAAGTCATCATCCATAAGGGAAAGAATAGACTTCATAAAGATGTCACTAGAGATGATCTATGGCAAGCTGAAGACTTATGAGATGGAACAGGAACAGAGAGTGATAATCTACGGACCAGGGACAGTGGACAACAAGCACAATGCACTTGTGAGATCAGCAGCACTTGTAGTGGATGAACCAACAACTTCTGATATTCAGGTTCAAACCCCTAGAGCTGGAAAAGAGGTGATAATAGAAGCTGAAATGGATTCTGTGAATCTGGGTGTTGATGAAAGTGATTAATACACCCTAGAAGAGCTTGAGCAAATGGAAGACAAAACCATGGCGTACTTAGCTGCAAAGTTTAGTCATATTCGTTTCAAGAGAAACCCTAAGTACAAGTTCAAGGGCTCAACCAACAGATTCCAGAAAAGCAAGTATGCACCTAGTACAGGCGTTAAGGGAGGCTACAAGACTGGCATGATTGATAGAAGCAAATCAAGATGCTACAACTGCAATGAGTTAGGGCATTTCGCCACTGAATGCCGGAAGCCTCGTCAAGCAAGAGACATGAAAGATGTCTATGAGAAGAAGGATTCTTATGATGAGTTGAAGAAAGAGAATGCCAAGCTTAAACAACAATTGGAGGCATTCTCTGGAAAGCAGAGAGGGAAAGCTTATATAGAAGAGGGAAAGCACTGGGATGATACTGATTCGGATGAAGAGGAAGAGTATGTAAATGTTGCCCTAATGGCTGACTCTTCAGAGGAATCACCACAATCATCTCAGGTACCTATCTTAACTACAATTGATATGTCTAACTCTGAGTACAAGAAAACTGTGCAAGATCTAAGTGTAGAATTGTTTAATGTACACACAAGCATGCTAGCATCTGAAATGGAAAATGCTAAACTAGTTCTTAATATTAAAAATCTAGAATCTAAAAATGAAGAACTAGAGCTTGTAGCTGTCACATTAGAAGATCTTAAGCAAAAGAACGCGTACTTAGAGAACAAGGTCAAGTGTAATGCTGAGATAGAGACTATCCTCAGAAAGCAGTTTTCAGATTTAGATTTGAAGCTGAATGCCTTTAAGAATTTCGCCCTAATTGCTAAGGAGATCATTGATACTCAGGCCATAGGGAATAAAACTGCTATAGGATTTGACTATGACAAGAAAGCTGGTAAGAAGATACTGGAATTCCCTGTGACACCTTCAGTTGTCAAAAGGAATACTCCACATGTTCTTAAGAATGTTGATTGTCCAGTTTTTGTTAAGCCTTTTCCACCACTCTTTCATGAGAATGACCTTTTCATAAGACAAGAATTGCTTGAGGAGGATTTATTGAAGGTTAAAGAGGTAAAGACTAAGTTGCCTAGGAAATCAGTAAAAACTGAATTACCTAAACCTGATTTACCTAAAACTGAAGTAGGTGACTTAGTTAGTAATGCTAAAAAGAACAGGAATGGGAAGAAGAAGATTGTTAATCAGGAAATGGTTCCATATTCTCCCATTGCATCTAGGAAGTTGTGCACTATTTGTAATTCTGCTGGACACCTTACACATGCATGTAAAAAGGTTAAAGTAGAAACTGCTAATACTTCTGAATTGCATAACATGTCTGACATGCCTGATCTTCATGAACCCTGTGGAAAGAAAGAGTGTTTGCTATGTAAGTACAACATCATGCATGCTTATTTTAAGTTGATGAATGAAAGTAGCAAAATCACTGTTAATGTTAAATCCACATATACTATGAATATCAAACAGGGTAAGACAAAATTGAATGTTACTCCTGTTAAAATATCTAAACCTTCAGGACCCAAACAATTTTGGGTACCAAAGTCCGCTTAATCAATCTGTGATTGCAGGGTAAGGTTAAAAGCTCAAAGGTTGTGTGGATTCTGGATAGTAGCTATTCTAGACACATGACAAGTGAAGAGTCCCTGCTTATAGAGGTGGTTAAGAAGACCGGCCCGATTGTAACCTTTGGAGATGACAACAAAGGATTCACTACGGGATATGGTAAATTGAAAGCTGGAAATGTCATCATTGAAAACATTTCTCTTGTTGAAGGATTAAAGCACAATCTTCTTAGTATCAGTCAATTCTGTGATAAAGGCTACAATGTAGATTTCAGAAAGGACAAGTGCTTGATCACCAACAGGAAGGATGAGAAGCTTACTCTACTGGGAGTGTGAAAAGGAAATTTGTTTATAGCTGACTTAAGTTCTACCAGTGAAGGAGAAGTTACATGTTTCTATGCAAAGGCATCTTCAGAACAAAGTTGGCTATGGCACAAGAAGCTCTCACACTTGAACTTCAAAACTATGAACTCTTTGGTAAAGAGAGAGTTAGTGAGAGGGTTGCCCCTGATGGAATTCAATCAGGAGGGACTATGTGAAGCATGTGAAAAAGGGAAGTCGAAGAAAGCATCACATGGAAGCAAAGGAATGACAAGCATTGCTGAACCATTACAACTGATTCATATGGATTTATTTGGTCCAGTCAATGTTATGTCACTTTCAAGAAAAAGATATGCATTGGTGATGGTGGATGACTACTCCAAGTACACGTGGGTGTTGTTCATACAATCAAAGGATGAAGCAACACAACTAATCATTGATCACATCAAGAAGATAGAAGTGGAAGCTAAGCTACCTGTGCGGACAATCAGATCAGACAATGGAACTGAATTCAAGAATGCAGTTCTTAATGATTTCTGCTCAGAGAAAGGAATATCAAGACAGTTTTCAGCTCCAAGAACTCCTCAACAGAATGGAGTAGTGGAAAGGAAGAACAGGACCTTGGTTGAAGCAACAAGGACTATGTTGAGTGAATCAAAACTTCCCACTTACTTTTGGGCTGAAGCAGTGAATACAGCTTGCTACACTCAGAATCGAACCCTGATCAACAAAGATCATGAAAAGACTCCGTATGAGTTAATGGCCAACAAGAAGCCAACACTGAAGTACTTTCATGTGTTTGGTGCAAAGTGTTTTGTACTTAAAGATGGAGAACATCTTGTCAAGTTTGATGCCAAAGCAGATGAAGGCATTTTTCTGGGCTATTCTCTAGAATCTAAGGCTTTCAGGGTATATGTGATTGAAGATAAGAAGGTGTTGGAAAGCTTTAATGTAACATTTGACGACACCAAAAGACCAGGCCTGCAAACAAGAGAGAACTCTGAATCCTTGGTATTTGAAAATTTATCAGGAGATCTCTCTAACAATGAAGAAGAACCTGAAGTTGTTACAGTTATTAATAATAATCATGATGATAATGATTCTGGACCAAGTGGTGACAGTGGTGGACATACTCAAACTACTACTGGATCCACTAGTCAATCAACAGGGTCAACAGATCATACCATCAACAACTCAGGGGGAGCAGGAGAAGGATCAACTAGTCACACTCCACAACATCTAGAACAAGGAGAATCATCAAGATCGCATCTGCCAAGACAAAGGGTATGGAATAGAGATCATCCCTTTCACTTGATCATTGGTGATCCGGACACAGGAGTGAGAACTAGGAGAACATCACAAAATGAATGTCACTATTCTGGGTTTCTTTCAGAAACAGAACCTAAGAAAGTTGAAGATGCTCTAGATGATCCAGATTGGGTGATTGATATGCAAGAGGAACTCAATCAGTTTGAAAGGCAGAAAGTTTGGAAGCTGGTACCCAGGCCTAAGGGAAAATCTGTTATTGGAACAAGATGGGTATTCAGAAATAAGTTGGACGAAGATGGCATTGTAATGAGAAACAAAGCCAGACTGGTTGCTAAAGGTTACTCTCAAGAAGAGGGAATTGATTATGATGAAACATATGCACCAGTAGCAAGACTTGAGGCCATCAGAATGTTTCTGGCATTTGCTGCACATTCCAATTACAAGGTATATCAGATGGATGTGAAGAGTGCTTTTCTGAACGGGGAGTTAGAAGAAGAAGTGTATGTGGAACAACCTCCAGGTTTTGAGGATTCAAAACTGACAGACTTTGTGTACTTTCTATTCAAAGCTCTCTATGGACTCAAACAAGCTCCAAGGACATGGTATGACACTCTCTCTGAATTCTTACTTGAAAATGATTTTACAAGAGGTGTTGTAGACAAAACTCTCTTTGTTAAAAAGCATAAAAATGATTTGATATTGGTGCAAGTATATGTTGATGACATAATATTTGGTTCTACTAATGATGATCTATGCAAGAGATTTGCTAAGTTAATGCAGAGTCGTTATGAGATGAGCATGATGGGTGAATTGTCATTCTTTCTTGGATTGCAAGTATACCAAAAACAAGATGGTATATTCATTTGTCAGTCCAAGTACATTAAAGATCTTCTGAAGAAGTATCAAATGGAAGACTCATCTACAACAAAGACTCATATGCCAACTGCCACTAAGCTTGGTAAGGATGAAACTGGTAACAAGGTTGACATCACAGGCTACAGAGGTATGATAGGCTCATTACTTTATCTCACTGCAAGTAGACAAGATATAATGTTTGCAACATGCTTGTGTGCTAGGTTTCAGTCTGATCCTAAAGAATCTCATCTAATAGCTGTTAAGCGAATATTTAGATATCTTAAGGGGACTCCAAATCTTGGAATTTGGTACCCTAAAGATACAGGATTTGATCTTATTGGATACACAGACTCTGATTTTGCAGGTTGTAAGATTGATCGGAAGAGTACTTCAGGAAGCTGTCAGTTTCTTGGAAGAAGATTAGTTTCTTGGTATAGCAAGAAGCAACATTCAGTTTCCACATCAACAGCTGGGGCTGAATACATTGCTGCTGGAAGCTGCTGTGCTCAAATCTTGTGGATGAGAAACCAACTCCGTGACTATGGGCTTTTGTTGACAAAGATTCCAATATTTTGCGACAACACAAGTGCCATAGCAATCTCAAACAATCCAGTGCAACACTCGAGGACGAAGCACATCGACATCAGGTATCATTTTATCCGAGAGCATGTCATGAATGGAACTGTGGAGTTACATTTTGTACCCACAGAGGAACAAATTGCAGACATCTTTACTAAACCGCTTGATGAATGCATCATAATTTATTGGATTTTAATTGATTAATATCATTTAATGATATTTAGTTGATTTTATTCTAAGAAAATTGTGAATTTTCTGTTAACAATTGATTTTGGTAAATTTTAAAAGATTTATTTAAAATAAAACTTGATAGGAAATGAAAAAGTATGAATTTTAAAATAGAACAGGTTTTGCAATTTAGGCAGAAGCAAAAATATCGAATTTTAGAAAATTCGATAGTTTTTCTAAGTACTAAATAAAAACCATCGAAGTCAAAATTCGATAGTTTTTAAATAGGAAAAGAAAAACCATCGAAAACACCTTTCGATAGTTTTTTAGAACACTTTTAAAATATATCGAAGTGAATTTATCTAATTCAATATTTAAATTCTCGATAGATTTTGAAATTCAGGTGGAAAAGCATCGAAGTGAATTTAATTTAATTTAATGTTAAAATTCTTGATAGTTTTTCCAATATAGTTCGATAGTTTTTGGTTTAAAACAGAAAAATGTTTCGATAGTTTTTCAGAAAGTCTATTTAAATTCCAGATTTTAAACACTTCGATAGTTTTTCAAAAACTATCGAAGTGCTTTTGACTTTAGTGCCCCTCTGAAAAACCTATCGAACGAACAAATAAAAAACCATCGAACAAGAATTGACCATTTTACCCTTACAGTTTTCAAACGTATATAACTTTGCCTTTGTTTTTTTTTCTTGTTACAGATATAAGAAAAGCTTTTGCCGAGTTCTATACTTACAAAGAGATATACACACATCCCAGAATTCCAATCGATAGTTTCTTCAGTTTTAAACAAGAAAACCTTGAAAAAGTTACTGGTTGTCACTGTTGATTGCTTTCTAACCGTGAAAACTTATCTTTTTTGAGTTTTTGGAACTTTCTGAGAAAGAAACCATCGAAATAGACTTTTGAACCTAAGAAAATTGTTAACAGTACACATCTTGGAAATTGAGTGTGTTTGAACAATTGATTTCCTTTGATCTTATTGGTTGGTATTAACAATTAGCGTTCTAAAGTTTGTTAGTGTTCGAGTTTGTGTGTTAGTGGGAAAAGGGGTAATTTTGTTAAGGATTAATTAATTAGTAATAATTAATTAAATTTAAGTGAAAATTAGTTTTGGTTTAAAAGTTAATTTTCTGGAAATTTAAAATGGTTGGAGAATTTATTATAACCAAGACTAATCATGTCTCGTTTCAGAATCTGCAAGCCATTACGAATTTACAATTTCGTGCATGGGCCGAATTTCTGAATACATGTTCATTAGTGGCATATGTTGTCAGTACTCCCGTAGTCCTTTGCATCGATCAATTGACTACGTTGTACATAACCGCCACGGATACAAGTGAGAATAACATCAGATCCTTCAGTTTTGTTGTGCCAGGGGGCAGAACAATAAGGGTGACGGAACGTGACTTTAACAGAATACTTCATTTTCCAACAGAAAACCATGTTCCGGATCCCACGACTGAGGAGATACATGCTTTCTTCACTCTCATAAGAAGTCAACAACCTAACTTCTTTGTGGGAGAGTTCCTTAAGCATTACTTGACAAAGCCATGGAACTTTTTCTTTCATACCCTAATCCATGTTTTTACTGCCAAGCTAACAAATTTGCATGGTATTCCCTTATTCCTTCAAAAGATAGGGTTTGCCATTGCTCACAATAGGCATATTAACATAGGAAGGCTACTGATTGATCAAGTCATTCTATGCATGGGACCACTGGATGAAAGAACAGGCATGGATGATGTGCTTTGTTTCTATCCTAGGTTCCTACAGCTAATTCTCAATGATATCTTAACAGATGATGAACGGGAGATATTTGAAGGTGAAGCCAACCAGGAGTGCATGAGAATGAAGAGGATGCAATAACTGCTCTCATAAGGAAGAACAACTATCTTCGAGGGGTACCCACTGTTCTCACTGAATATCTAAGAACGGTGCCCCTACCACTTCTACCCCCAGGGGAACAGGTAATTGAAGGTAATATTCCTCCACCTCAACCTGAAATGGCACCTGAACCAATGGATGTTGATCCAGAGCCCTCAGTGGCCATCACTGACCAGGAGGTTGCAAACCCACAACCTCTAACCACGGTCGAAGAGCCTTTGGAAGAGCCAAATGAAACAATAAACGAACCTCCTTCCCCTCCTATACCCAATATTCAGACATCTGTGAGTGTAGAGGCAGATAGTGCCTTAGCAGCACCACATAAGGAGATACGCTCTTCAACAGCAGCTCTGCCTACCTCTAAAAGGAGAAGAATAGAAACCGAGGCAACTGTTGATACTTTATTTCAAACCTCCAAAGCGCCCTTTATTGATTTTTCTGATGCTGATTGGGCTACACTAACCAAAGCTATATCTGAACCCATAGCTCAATCAAGTAAGGAAGAATTGATGGAAGCAACTGGTGTTCCGACCATATTACGGTCAGGTTCACTGGTTGAAGGTTCTACGAACCAAGGGTCTTCACAGACGTCGAGAGAAGGCTTTGACCTAAATGCACAATCTAAAGGGTCATTGTCTACCTCCTCAGATGGAACATATCTGGATCATGCGGGTAAAGGGTCTGACGTAGGTGCAGATCGACAACTCGGTGACAATGAATCAATTACTATTGAGGAGTCAACTGAGGTAAAGTCTTCACAGACTATTGAGGAAGCTTCAGGATCTCTGCTGTTAATAGAGCCTGATTCTAGCCTCCTAGAGATTCAAACTCTAGATCCTTCAAAGGATATATCATCTATGGATGATCAGCAACTTGGTTTATCCAAGGACGGGGACTTGCGAAGCCCCATTGCACCACCGGTGACCTCCTTAAGGACGGCTACGGTGTTTTTCTTCTGCAGGTACAACTAGCACAAAGGGATTGAGTGAACCAAAAACACTTACACCTGGCCTGAGTGGGAAAGGTAAAATGAGTGAAACACTGACAGAAACGTTGAGTGTACACCCAGAGCCAAACGTGAGGAGTGACACCCTAACCCTTCCTGTTAGATCAGAATTCAATGATCGTCAGGAGCTAGACTCAACTGATCAGGATTGATGACGTCATCAGGATTACATGGTCGTCATGATCAGAAGGCATATCAGGACTGGGATCAGGATTGATCATCAGGACTGGAAGCTGATCAGGATTCCTACTTCGAGTTATATTTGGAGTCTAGTTAAACATGGAAGTTTATTCTCTCGGTTCCTGGTTTGTAGAATGTAGCTATCAATTATGGATAGGTTTCAATCTTTGTAATTGATTAGGACTTATCATTGATAGAGAAGCTGTGTAGTATATAAACACAGTCTTGATTTCGATTTATGTATTCGGAAGAGAAGAGAAGCGAATCAAGATAGAAGCTCTCGAGAACATAGAATTTCTTGAGAGAGTTTTTGTAAGCTAGCAGCTCTCAAGAACATCAGAATTTCTTGAGAGAGTTTGTAACAGTTTTATATCAGATTTAATAAAGCTGTTATCTTTCTTTTCATATTTGTGATATATACATTAAGAAGTCGATTATCTTTTACTATTGTATTCAACCCCCCTTCTACAATAGATTATTACTGGGCAACAATTGGTATCAGAGCAAACTGATTTATTTCTGAATCAGAAACGATCTAAAGATGTCGACAACCAAGTATGAAAGCATGAAGATTCTCATCTTGAAGAAATCAGAATATCCAACATGGAGGGTAAAGATGCTGATGTACCTGGAGGCTATGGATCCTGACTATCTGGACAGGATTCGTGATGGACCATATATTCCTACAAGGATTGTAGAACGAACAGATACTGTACCTGAACATTATGTGGTCAAGGCTAAAAGTGAATGGACTCCAGAAGAAAAAGCTCATGTTCTCAGGGAACCAAAAATAAAGAATATCTTGCACAGTAGTCTTGATGCTGTCATGTCAAATAGAGTGATTGCATACAAGTCTTCAAAAGAAATTTGGGATACTTTGGAAACTCAGTGCCAGGGATTTGTATCTGTCAAGAAAAACAGAAGGGCTCTTTTGATTCAAGAATATGAACAATTTGATGCAAGACCCGATGAGAGCTTAACTGATCTATATGATAGATTTCTGACACTATTGAACAACTTATCTTTAGTTGACAAGGAATATGAAACTGAAGATTCAAACACCAAGTTTCTAAGAGCTTTACCTGAAGAATGGGACACTCAGACCTCAATCATTAGACATCAGTATGATCTTAACACTGTGTCTCTTGATGAAGTCTATGGGATGCTAAGAACTCATGATCTTGAAGTTCAACAGAGAAAGAACAAGAAAAGCAACAAGGCAAAATCAATTGCTTTGAAAGCAGAGGCTAAATCAAAAGGAAAAGCTATGGAGGTCTCTAGAAGTAAAACAAGAGTAGCTGAGTCAGATCCTGACGACTCTTCATCAGATACTGATGGCAATCCTGATGCCAATACTGATGATGACTCTTCAGACTCAGATATGGAAGAGATGGTTGCGATGATTGTCAGAAACTTCAGAAGGATGAAGTTCAGGAAGAATAGAAGACAAGGCAACTTTCAGAAAAAGACTTTCAATGCAGACAAAGACAAGTATATCAAAAAGGACAGCAAGGGTAGCAAATTTGACAAGTCAAAGGTTAGATGCTACAAGTGCAATGGAATGGGTCACTTTGCTTCTGAGTGCAAGAAGACAAAGGCACTTATCACATCAAGAAAGGATTGGATGGACTCTTCCTCAGAATCTGATACTGAGGTGGTCAACTATGCTCTAATGGCCAATGCTGATGTAACTGCTGCTCCTGATGATAAGGTACTAAATACTATCTTTGATTTTGATACTGATAATGCCTCTGAGTTAAGACGTTTTCTAAAGTCATTACATATTAGCTTTAGAAGTCAAACTGCTGAGAATACTAGAATCTTATCTGAGATGTCTGAACTTAGAAAAAGGAATGAGATATTAGAAGCTGAATTTTCTCGTATGCAAGAAGTACAAAGAGAATGTGATAATGCTAATCACATGCATTTAGAGATGATATCCAAATGTACTGCTCTTGAAAAGGAACTTGAATATGCTAATGAGAAAATCAGAACCTGGACAGACTCTGGTAGGAAATTTCATGAGATTAATACCTCTAAGAATTGGAAAGAGTGTCTAGGATATAAGTCAGATGAGGATAAGAAATTGAAAGAAAAAATTGTCATTGATGAGACAGTCAGTCCAAAGACCTATAGACATGTTATAGATGCAACCAAATCTAAGATTACTCCTGTTAATTTTGTTTTTGGTAAGGATTCCAATTCTACTTTTGAAAAGGGATCCACTTCTATTCAAGGAATTAAAATCATAAAGTCTAAACCTGTCTTGAATAAACTCATTAAGAATGTAGGTCAATTGTCTCAGAAACAGCTTAAGGATAAAATCTGTATGGTGACAGATAAGAAACAGGAAGCTACTGTTAAGAGAAACAGGAATGGTAAAGTTGGGATCAATAAAGAGAATGGTTATAAATATATCCCAAATGCACCTAGAAAGTGTTGTTTTAACTGTGGTAACTCTAATCATCTTGCTATTGATTGTAAGAAGATTAAAAAGAAGATTGCTGATATTTCTAAATCTGATGTGAGGAATAGATCAGTACTCTATAAACCGCAGAAGTCCTGTTTTCATTGTGGTAGTATATGGCATTCTATTTATACTTGTAAAGATTATCATGATTTGTACTATAACTTCTATGATCCATTGCCTAAGTTAAATAGGAGTACAAAGTCTAATAGAGTTAATAATGTCATTTTGAAGCATGCTTTTGTTAATACTAAAACTGACAAAGCAAATCCTGATGGAGTAAATCCTGTCAGGACTGTTATAGTCAGAAAGTCTTCTGCTGTGAAAATTAATAAATTGCATGAAAAAGGAACTCAATATGTATGGGTTCCTAAGTGTTCTAACTAGTGTGTTTCTATTCTGATGCAGGGTAAAAAGAAAAATGTGTTAGTCATGGATAGTGGATGTTCTGTACACATGACTGGAAACAAAGCCCTGTTATCAGAATATGAGGAAAAAGCTGGCCCAACTGTGTCTTATGGAGATGGCAACATTGGACAAACCTTGGGATATGGCAATATAATCATTGGAAATGTCATCATTGAAAAAGTAGCTCTAGTGAAGGGACTGAAACACAACTTGTTGAGTATTAGTCAAATCACTGACAGAGGTTATCATGTCAACTTCTATTCCACACATTGTGAAGTAGTCAGTAAAGAAACAGGAAAGATAGCACTGACTGGCTACAGGCATGGTAATATATATGAAGCCAACATTCAATCAAATACTGATGTCTCCCCTACCTGTCTGATCAGTAAAGCGTCAGTAGATGAAAGTTGGAATTGGCACAAGAAGCTTTCTCATCTCAACTTCAGCAACATCAATGAGTTGGTTAAGAAAGATTTAGTGAGAGGGTTACCAAAAGTGTTCTATACTCCTGATGGACTCTGTGATGCATGTCAGAAAGCAAAACAACGAAGGACATCATTCTAGAGTAAATCAGAATCCTCTATTGGAGAACCATATCACATCCTACATCTTGATCTATTTGGTCCAGTCAACATCATGACCATCAGTAAGAAAAGGTACACTCTTGTAATTGTTGATGAATATTCAAGATTCACCTGGGTGTATTTTCTGCACAGAAAAGATGAGACTCCTGAAGTTCTGTTGGATCATGTAAGAATGATTGAGACAACCACAAAGTACAAAGTCAAGATACTGAGAAGTGATAATGGTACTGAATTTAAGAATTCAAAGATGGAAGAGTTCTGCAAATACAAAGGAATCATTCAACAATTCTCTGCTCCTGGCACACCTCAGCAAAATGGAGTAGTTGAAAGGAAAAATAGAACTCTTATTGAAGCTGGTAGAACTATGTTGGAAGAAGCTAAGTTACCTACATATTTCTGGGCAGAAGCAGTCAACACAGCTTGCTATACACAGAATCTCACTTTGATAAACAGACATTGTGTTACTCCTTATCAATCACTCAAGGAGAAGAAACCTAGTCTGAAGCATCGGCATGTGTTTGGCTGTAAATGTTTTGTTCTCAGAACTCATCCTGAACAGCTAGGGAAATTTGAAACAAAGGCTGATGAAGGAATTTTCATAGGCTATCCTGCATCAAGAGCCTTCAGAGTTTTTAATTTGAGAACAAGGACTGTCATGGAGTCAATACATGTATCTTTTGATGACAAGAAGATAACTGGAATCATTGAAGACTCTCATGATAGATTGGTTTTTGAAAATGAAGTTTCCAAAGAACCTGAAGAAAGTGAATCAGATCCTGTCATTACATCAGATCCTGATGGGTCACCAAATCCTGATGACACACCAGATACTGATGGTGCTAATACTGATGATGCATCCAATAGTGATACTTCTAGTAGTGCAAATGTTGAGGGGGAGCAACAGCAATCTACTACAAGTTCAGAGTCAACTCAATCATCAAGACAGAATTCTTCAGATACTGATTCAAGTGATGATCCTGATAACCATTCAGGAGGAAATAGCATTATTTCAAGGGAAGCTTCAAGACAAGCAAGTTCTTCAAATCAAGATAACACCAATCCAGGGGGAGCATCTACTTCAAGGAACAATTTGACACCAGCAAGGAAATGGACAAAAGATCATACTCCTGATTTGATCATTGGAGATCCTGATGCAGGTGTTCAAACAAGAAGTGCAACTCAGAATGAATGTCTATACAATAACTTTCTATCCAAGGAGGAACCAAAGAAAGTTGAAGATGCACTTAAAGATGTTGATTGGGTCACTGCAATGCAAGAAGAACTGAATGAATTTGAAAGAAATGAAGTCTGGAAACTGGTACCAAGACCAAAGAATAGATCAATTGTTGGTACAAAGTGGATTTTCAAGAACAAGGCTGATTCTGATGGAGTGATAATCAGAAACAAAGCTAGACTAGTTGCAAAGGGGTATTCTCAACAAGAGGGAATTGACTATGATGAAACTTTTGCTCCTGTTGCAAGATTAGAAGCCATCAGGATATTTCTTACTTATGCAGTTCGAATCAAATGGAGTAACTCATCATGTCACTCCTGCTGTTATTGAAGAGGCGTTGCATTTGCCTATTCTGGGTGATAAAGTTCCTAGGGTGATTTCAGACTCTGCTCTATTTGAGTTTGTCAAGAAACTGGGCTACAATGGTGAAGTAAAGAGATATGGCAACCTTTTTAGGACAAAGCTTAAGAAGGAATGGAATTTCTTCTTTGATACAATCAACCGCTGTTTCCTGAACAAGACATCAAATTTTGATGCTCTTCCATCAGGATCTCTCAAAATTGGGTACTCTCTTATCAATTCTACAGTGTTTGATTATGGGTCTTTTATTTTAAAAGCCTTAAGTGATAGGAAATCAGATAAGTTGGGTTCTGTCTGTTTTCTTAGATTTTTACAGTTGATATTTAATCACTTATGTCCTAATGTTGTTTTTGAGAATGATGTAGTTCTACCAATTTGTAGAATTACTGAGAATAATATTAAGTCCTTAGTCAACAGTGATAAGGCAAATGGTTTCATAGGAAATGCTTTTATTCCTGATGAAGTTAGGTTTTTCTTACATAGGAAAATGCCTACTCGTTATGGTTTAATCTCTAATGCTATGGGGCAAGGCTCAACCCACCTTGTTCCTAACCCAAGCATTCATCCTAAACAGTCTAAACAGTCAACTGCCACCTCTATTGTCTCTCAAAAGACTTTAGTTGTAAAAGCAAAGAAGTCAGCTCGAACTGATGTGTCAGGAAGGCAATCAGGTTCAAAGGACTTTTCCTCTACACCACTCACTAAAAAGAAGTTACAAGGGGGTGTACAAGGGGTCCTGGTCAAGAAAGCTGCAAAGGGAGGTGAGGTTGTTTCTGTAAAAAGAAAGTTAGTTCTCAGGGATGAGACTGACTCAGAGGATGAGACTGACTCAGAGGATGATTTACCTATATCCTCTGTGCTGAAAGTGAGAAAGGAAGTTGCTGATACTGCTACTGCAGCTGTGGTTCCATTGTCTACACCACAGAAGAAAAGGAAGTTAACAAAGAGCAGGTATCACATTCCTTTAGAAAAGAAGCAGGATACTGATGTACAGGACACTTCTATTCTGAATGAGCAATCAGTTTCTACTGCTCAAGCAAATCCTGATGTTAGTACTCCTGATGCTGCACCAAGTCAAGTGGTTAATATTTCAGACTCTCCAGCACAGGACTCTCCAACAAAAAGACATGTTGATATTTCATGGGAGAAGTATGGTGCTGCTGCTTCCAATCTTGGGATCAAACATCCAATGGAAAAGCTAAGGAAGGCAGAAGAGTTAGTATATCAAAGACAGAAGAAACTGAAAGGATCAAGCCCACAAGAACCTGAACCTCAAAGTGGTTCAGCAGCTCTTTCTGATGATCCAGCCACACAAGAACCACTCAATCAAAGTTTGGGTGAAGGCTTAGCTAGTGGAACGGTCACACAAGAACCATTTTCTCAAAGGGAGAATGAAGACATCAACATTCCAGCTACACAAGAACCATCTTCTCAAAGTGAAGATGCAGGCCAAGCTACAGTTTCTGAGAAATTTCCTGACAATGCTCAAGGGATTTCTGGTGCAGATGAAGTTCGAAGATTGGTCAAGGACACTGTCTATGAGGGAAGCACACAAGAACCTTTGACTCAAAGTGTTGAAGCAGCTTCTGAACCTCAAGCTCCACAAGAACCATTGGTAGAAAATACGGATGCAAGCATATCAAATCCTGACGGTGTTCATCCTGACGCTAGTGGTGCTCCTGATGTTGAACCTATTTTGATACAGCCACTTCGTTCAAGACCAATGGATCATTCTATCACAGATTCACAGGATAAAATGAAAGGTATAGTTCTTCCTGATCCTGATGATACTCATAGTACTGATGATGATGACTCTGGTGATAGTGATGATGATGAGAATCGAAAAGAGAAGGAACAGCTTGCTACAACACTCAAACTTAGTCTTGGAACTAATTTTGGTTCATCAAGTACATTTATGGCTGGCAAAGCTTTCACTGGGAAAGATCAGAGACAAGATTTTTCTATTCCTTCTTTTGATCCTGCTGAGGCATTTAGACAGAATGAATGGAACAATTCATGGCACAATTCTGATGAATCTATCAGTTTTTCTTCTGCTATTGAACATGCCTATAAAGTAGTGAAATCTATAGAGAATCAAGACTTGAAGAATCATCTGAAGGCTACAACTCTGTTATCCAAGAGCCTGAAAAGTGAGATTGATTCTATCAAGAGTTCAACTGACAAAGTGAGGACTGATATCTTTAATAATTTTACAAAGGTGCCTACTGCTTTTCAGCTAAGGGTAGTAGAATCCCAAGTGAAATCTGTTGTTTCAGAACAAACCTCAATCAACCGAAGAATTGATTCTCTGGATACTAAGGTAACTGACATTCAAGCCTCTCTTTCCTTACTTTTGAATTTATTGTCAAATCCTGATGTCAAAAAGGGGGAGAAGGTTAGTCGGACAAAATGCACACCTGATCTAGTATTAAGGAATAATGATGATGATACTGGAGATGATGGTAGTGACAAAGTGATACAAGGAGAAACCTCTGATGTTGTTGTTATGAAGTCTACAATTCAAACTTCACAAAGTCAAACAATGCAGTCAACTCATGTTTCTGATTCTGGAGTTAAAACAGTAAGAACAATGATGCAATCTCAGATCCTGACGGAAGAACAAATCCTGACACATGGTCATGGACATATTCTTGCTACAATTCCTGGAGGAGATGAAGATGTGATTATTGATAATCCTGAAGATGCATCAAATTTATTCCAGAAGTTTTCTACAAAAGATGGCAGAATTGTTACTCTATATCACACTGATAAAAGAGTTCAACAATTATATGCTAGAAAAGCACTCTCTACAGCAAGTGAAGAATATCCAGATCTCTCACATGAAGAATTTTTGAGACTACAAATAGAGACAATGGAAAGCTATACTGCTCCTACTAGAGGTAGAGGAGGCAGAGGTAGGAGAGGTGCTAGAAGAAGTAGAAGAGGTTCTTCAAATCAAACAGTACCTAGACAGACAAGGTCTACAGGGTTAAGAATTGAAGAAATTCCTGAACCTATTCAAACTCTAGTAGTTCCTGACAGATCTACTTTTGGTGATGATGGAAATATTGAAGAAGAACCTGAATTGAGAAGAAAATCAACTCTCTGCAATACAAATCAAATTGAAGAATCTAATCCTGATGTTGTTCCTGATAATATTCAAGATCCTGATGATTCTGAAATTCTGCAAGAGATTGACTTGATAATCTTATCTACTGTTGTTGATTCTCACAACAAGGAAGTAGATGAAGAAGAAGAAGCCAGAAGAAATGAAATTACAAGATCAACAAATAGAGATTTCAATCTCTATGTACAAAGGCTTAAACTCTCAAACAGAAGAGTGTGGAGGAACCCAAGCAGACAAGAATCTTCACTGAAAAGAAGCTATGCATTTGAAAAGGAAAAGGATAAGAAGTGGAAACATATTAGCACATTAAGTTGTGATACACCTATCAATTTTCAGTCTGGTGGAATTATTACAAGCGCTTCAAGTGTTGTTGATTTATCTGAGATGGTTAGATCAAAAGCACTCTGGTTAAAGATGTTTTCAAATCTGAAGCAATTGTCAAGCAATTCAAGAGGAGGTATTGGACACAGAGATGGTGAATATCTGAATATGTCATATGTTGATCCTTACTCCTTGACTGAAATTGGAGGTACTTTAACTTCTGAAAACCTGAACAATTTACTAGTTGTTGATATAGTTATAGATTGTCATGATGGTTTTGACAAGAAAGAAAAGCTTCTGTACTTCATGAAAGATGGTAGTGTGAAGATCCTATCTATTCAAGATCTGCTGATAAAAACTACACAGGAACTGAAATATGTTCATTATCTTTTGAGATCGAAGAATCAAATATGCAAAGAATGGAGTGACATGATTTTGTCAACAATAAGAAGAAGACTGGATGGAAACAGTAATTTCAATGGTAATTACATTCCCATGTACTTAAATCAAAGAGGTCAGGATGTGGAAATGCAAAGGGGTACTGCTGTTAAAGAAGTAAATTTTGGCATGACTCATCTTATTCTCAATCCTGATGGGAAGGAAATTGCTTATCTTTTGCTTGAAGAGCATAGTCTTCAGAGAAACTCCATATTGAATCTCAGAGCAGCTATCTACCAGATTAATGAGGAAGATGAAGAACTCAGAACTCTTAAGGAAAGACTGATTCAAATTCTTGAAGAAAAAGAAGAAAATCTATTATCCAACTTCTTGAAGATGAATTTGTTCTATCAAAGAATCTAAACAGATAAGTTGTTGCTGCAGATTTTGTACATTTTGTATATATGTTTTTGACATCATTGAATATTTGGAATCTATACTTTATTTCACAAAGTATGAGATTGGGGGAGATTGTTAGATCAGAATTCAATGATCGTCAGGAGCTAGACTCAACTGATCAGGATTGTTGACGTCATCAGGATTACATGGTCGTCAGGATCAGAAGGCATATCAGGACTGGGATCAGGATTGATCATCAGGACAGGAAGCTGATCAGGATTCCTACTTCGAGTTATATTTGGAGTCTAGTTAAACATAGAAGTTTATTCTGTCGGTTCCTGGTTTGTAGAATGTAGCTATCAATTATGGATAGGTTTCAATCTTTGTAATTGATTAGGACTTATCATTGATAGAGAAGCTGTGTAGTATATAAACACAGTCTTGATTTCGATTTATGTATTCGGAAGAGAAGAGAAGCGAATCAAGATAGAAGCTCTCGAGAACATAGAATTTTTTGAGAGAGTTTTTGTAAGCTAGTAGCTCTCAAGAACATCAGAATTTCTTGAGAGAGTTTGTAACAGTTTTATATCAGATTTAATAAAGCTGTTATCTTTCTTTTCATATTTGTGATATATACATTAAGAAGTCGATTATCTTTTACTATTGTATTCAACCCCCCTTCTACAATAGATTATTACTGGGCAACACTTCCAAATATTGATGATTTGCTATTACCGACAGAACGAGAGGTACATGTTCAATCCACCCTCAAGGAGATGACAGTTCGTGACTAAGAAGGAAATCCATTATTCAAGGTTCCACTGTGACCTTCCTTTGACCAAGGGTGTTAGATATAATTGCTGACGTTTGTTCATCAGTGTTTAAGTACCAGGTACATATCAGAGTTTATCTAGAAGCCAGTCAGAGTTTGATAAAGTCTGACTGGGTGAAGAGTTCACATTGAAGCCAGTCAGAGTTTGATAAAGTCTGACGTGGTGATAGTTGACTTAGCTGTTAGTGCAAAGATAAAGATTCTAGAAGCAATATATTCTGAAGATGGAAAGAAGCAGAATATATTGATACAGCTAAGGAAACGGAATAGAAGACTGAAGCAATCCTTAATTGATATGAATTGTATAGCTAATTTATAGGAGTATCAATTAGATAAGGATTGTATGTAGCTGTGTACTATAAAAACACAGATAGGTTATCCCTAGAAGGGACGCGAACATTGAATATATTATTCTTGTAACCTAGTAGCTCTTTGTGATTCATTAACATCACTAAGAGAGAAACTGTTAATATAATTACAGTTTGTTGATTTATAAAAAGTATTCTTGATTGTTATTCTCATATACATACTTGATTATATTGTGTATTCGGCCTAACAATTGGTATCAGAGCTTAGGCTGTTTAATATATACAGTTTTACGATTCAAACACAGTAATAATCATGTCTGAAGAAAATCAAACTGCTCCCAAGGCTGAACAGGTTAAGCCTAATTCTGTGAGTCGATATGAAACAATCAGGGTTCCAATTCTCAGGCCAGTAGAGTATCCAATTTGGAAGGTGAAGATGACCATGTTTCTAGAGGCTACAGATCCAGAATATCTTGACAGAATTTATGATGGTCCTCATAATCCAACCAAACTAGCCCCTGTTGTTGATGGTCAAGAACAAAACACTGTTCCAAAGGAAAAGAAAGATATGACTCCTGAGGACATCTCATCAATTGCAAAGGATGCAAAAGTTAGACATCTACTCCACAGTACTTTAGATAATGTTATGTCTAACAGGGTAATTGGCTGCAAAACTGCCAAAGAGATATGGGATGCTTTAGAAGTCAGATGCCAGGGAACAGGTGCTATTAAGAAGAACAGAAAGACTATACTCACACAGGAGTATGAGCACTTTGATTCAAGACCTAATGAAACCTTGACTGAGACTTATGACAGATTTTGCAAACTATTGAATGATCTGTCTCTGGTTGATAAAGAATATGAGCTTGAAGAGTCAAATCTCAAGTTTCTGTTATCTCTACCTGAAAAGTGGGATTTAAAGACAACCACAATAAGAGATAATTATGAGCTTGCTGATACAGATCTTGATGAAATCTATGGGTTGTTGAAAACTCATGAACTGGAGATAGAACAAAGGAATAGAAGATTAAGTAAAAAGACAAAATCTGTTGCTCTCAAAGTTGAGGAGAAGCCCATTAAGAAGGAATCATCAAGGAAGAAAGCCAAGGGAAAGGCTTTAGTCATTAAATCTGAAAGTGAGTCATCAAACTCTGATGATGACTCAAACTCTGATGAAGCTTTTGACTCTGAGGATGATGAAGAACAGATGATGCAAATGGCTGCATTGATGGTGAAAACCTTCAAGAAGATGGGATTCAAGAACTTCAAGAAAGGAAAGAGATTCTCAAGGAAAGATTCAAACTCTGAAAGAAAAAGTTTTAGAAAGTCTGATGGAAGGGAGACCAAGTCTGGCAAGAAGGATAAATCTGAAATCCAGTGCTACAAGTGTAAGGAGATGGGTCACTATGCTCCAGAGTGCAAAAAAGGCAAAACTGAGAAAGCACTCATCTCTAAAGGCAAAGACTGGGCAGATACTTCAGACTCTGATGATGGAGAAAATTATGCTCTTATGGCAACTGTCAAAGATGAGACTCAATCATCTGAAAATAAGGTACCCCTAACTACTTATGCTTATGATACTGATAATATATCTGAGTTAAGAGTATATCTGAAAAGCGTACATGTTAGTTATAGGGATCAGACTTTAGAGAATGAGAGAATTAAATCTGAGAATCTTAGTCTTAAAGATAGAAACAAGTTTCTTGAAGGAGAACTTGAAAATATGAATCAGATTCAAAAAGAAAGAGATGATGCTGTTTATGTTGAACAGGAGTTGCTCAAAAGATATAAGCAATTAGAATCTGATCTAGAAAAAGAAAGAAAAATAATCAAGACTTGGACAGACTCTGGAAGAGACACTCATCAAGTGTTTCAGACAGATTCTGTAGGTTTAGGCTATTGTGAAAATGATGAACTTAGGTTTAAAGACAAGGTTAAGGTTAAACCACAACTTAAACCTGTGAAATTTGTTCCAGAAACCAATAAGTTAAAATCTGTTGTAATAAAAGAAGCTGATATGGAATCAGATGAAGCCTGTGAAAGACAGGAAAATATTATAACAGAAAAACTTATGGAAATAGAAGCTGTTAGAAAACCAGTAAAAACTTGTGAAAAACAGGTTAATGTTGGCTTGATGACAGGAAAACAGTTCAATCATAAGCTGAAAGAGGTAAAATCTGCCATGAAACCAAAAGGGTTCAAGAAGAATAGGAATGGAAAGATAGGCATAAATAATAGAAATAATCACTTGCCTACTGCTGGTGCTCCAAGGAAAACATGTTATAATTGTGGTAGTTCTAATCATCTTGCTAATTTATGCACAAAGAATAAAAATATCAATTCTTTACCTTCTACATCAGGAGAAAAGAATGATTATGTAAGGGTTAAACCACAGACTTTGTGCACACATTGTGGGAGCACTTGGCATTCTATTTATACTTGTAGGAGTTATCATGCTATTTATCACAATTACTATGAGCTTAAACCCAATTTGAAGTGGGTTAGAGCAAACTCTGCAAGTGTAAAGTCTGACAATGTTAGTTTAAACTCTGTTGATAGTAATTCCGCTGCAAAAGCTAACAATGTTAAGAAAGCCAAAGGATCCAAGCAAGTCTGGGTCCTTAAAACTAACACTTAGTGTTTGTTTGTGATTGCAGGGTATAAAAGAGAGCACACTTATCTTGGACAGTGGATGCTCAGGACATATGACTGGAAATAAAGCCCTGCTATCAGATTTTAAGGAGAAGGCTGGCCCAAAGGTTTCCTATGGAGATGGCAACATAGGACACACTCTGGGATATGGCGATATTAATCTTGGAAGTGTCATCATCAAAAATGTAGCTCTAGTCTCAGGACTCAAGCATAATCTGCTATCTGTGAGTCAAATCTGTGATAGAGGAAACCATGTAGATTTTCATACTGAATACTGTGAAGTTATCAGTAAATCTACTGGAAAAGTTGTTCTAGTTGGACACAGGCACAACAACATTTATGAAGCAAGTTTGGTAACAAACTCTGATGGAAAAACAGTGTGTCTAACTGCAAGAATGTCAAATGAAGAGAGTTGGAATTGGCATAAGAAGCTCTCTCATCTCAATTTGAACAACATCAATGAACTTATACGAAAAGATCTTGTAAGGGGACTTCCAAAGTCAATACTAAGCTTAGATGGTCTGTGTGATTCTTGTCAAAAGGCCAAGCAAAGGAAGTCATCTTTCAAGACCAAATCTGAATCTTCAGTAGTGGAACCTTATCATCTTCTACATGTTGATCTCTTTGGACCAGTGAATGTGATGTCAATGGGCAGAAAGAAATATGCTCTAGTAATTGTTGATGAATATACTAGATATATATGGGTGTATTTCTTATCAAAGAAGGATGAAACTGCTCAGACTCTGATGGATCATGTAAATCTACTGGACAAAGGATCACAGCACAAAGTCAGAATTATAAGGAGTGATAATGGAACTGAATTCAGAAACTCAATAATGGAAGCTTTCTGCAAGGAAAGAGGAGTGAAACAAGAGTTTTCTGCACCTGGAACTCCACAGCAGAATGGTGTAGTTGAAAGAAAGAACAGAACTCTAATCGAAGCTGCTAGAACTATGCTTGATGAAGCAAAATTACCAACTTATTTCTGGGCAGAAGCTGTTCAAACTGCTTGTTTTACTCAAAATGCAACATTGATCAACAAGCATGGGAAAACACCATATGAGATGGTGAAAAATAAGAAGCCAAATTTGAAATATTTTCATATATTTGGATGCAAATGCTTTGTGTTGAAGACTCATCCTGAACAGTTGACCAAGTTCGAGTTAAAAGCTGATGAAGGAATCTTTGTTGGTTATCCATTGACAACAAAAGCAT
The DNA here is from genome assembly GCA_030848705.1 of Heracleum sosnowskyi. Lineage (NCBI taxonomy): Eukaryota > Viridiplantae > Streptophyta > Magnoliopsida > Apiales > Apiaceae > Heracleum > Heracleum sosnowskyi. The sequence continues at coordinate 46,766,113 of CM061243.1, read as the reverse complement.
TCAGAGTCTACAATCTGAGAACTAAAGTGATCATGGAATCCATACATGTGTCATTTGATGACAAGAAAATAACTGGACTTGATAACTTAGATGGATATGATCAACTGCGTTTTGAAAATGAAGGTTTATTCTCTGATGGTGTAAACTCTGATGAAGCAGTACCGACAAACTCTGATGAAGCGGTTCTGATAAACTCTGACGAAGCACACTCTGAACCTCTACTGATAAATACTGGAGAAACTGGAAATTCTCAAATTGAACAAAATAGAGAATCAGTTAAGGGAGAGCGTGAAGAAGCTCAACAAGACACAGCAAGTGAGTCAGTTGAGGAAACTGATTCAAACTCTGACAGTTCAAACTCTGAGCCATCCAATTCAGGGGGAGCCTCAGATGCTACAGAATGTCAACATATGAATCAGGAGAGCATGGATCAAGGGGGAGGATCCAATAATGATGCAAGAAACCACTTACCAACAGCAAGAAAGTGGACACAGGCACACACACCTGATCTCATAATTGGAGATCCTGATGCTAGTGTGAGAACTAGAAGTGCAACAAATAATGAGTGTCTGTATCATGCTTTCTTGTCTCAAACAGAACCAAAGAAGGTGGAGGAAGCTCTTCAAGATGCTAATTGGATTACAGCAATGCAAGAAGAGTTAAATGAATTTGAAAGAAATGAAGTCTGGACACTTGTACCTAGACCAAAGAATAGATCAATAGTAGGTACAAAGTGGGTTTTCAGAAACAAGACTGACAGTGAAGGTGTGATTACAAGAAACAAGGCTAGACTTGTGGCTAAAGGTTATTCACAACAGGAAGGAATTGACTATGATGAAACCTTTGCTCCAGTTGCAAGATTGGAGGCCATAAGAATTTTTCTGGCCTATGCTGCACATAAGAAGTTTAAAGTCTTTCAGATGGATGTGAAAAGTGCTTTTCTCAATGGGAAGCTTGAAGAAGAAGTGTTTGTTGAACAACCACCAGGATTTGTAGATCCTAAACATCCAGATTATGTCTACAGGCTTGACAAGGCATTATATGGACTAAAGCAAGCACCAAGAGCATGGTATGAAACTCTTGCTCAATTTCTTTTAGAAAGTGGGTTCACAAGAGGTACAATTGATAAAACCTTGTTTTATTTCAATTCTGGTGATGATTTGCTTTTAGTTCAAATTTATGTAGATGATATTATCTTTGGATCTACTAATGACAAACTTTGTAAGAAGCTTGCAAAGCTTATGCAATCCAGGTATCAAATGAGCATGATGGGAGAGCTTAGTTATTTTCTAGGCTTACAGGTCAAGCAAACAGATGATGGTATTTTTATCAATCAAGCAAAATATACCAGAAATCTTCTCAAGAAATTTGGTATGCTTGATAGTTCATCTGCCACAACTCCCATGGCTACAGCAACAAAGCTAGACAAAGACACAGGAGCCTCAGTAGATATGACAAACTACAGAGGAATGATAGGGTCTTTACTGTATCTTACTGCAAGTAGACCTGATATCATGTATGCAACATGTCTTTGTGCAAGATTTCAAGCAGATCCCAGAGAGCCTCATCTAACAGCTGTAAAAAGGATCTTCAAATATCTCAAAGGAACCATAACCTTGGGTTTGTGGTATCCTAGAGAATCAGAGTTTAAGCTAATTGGTTACTCTGATGCAGATTTTACAGGCTGTAAGATAGACAGAAAAAGTACAAGTGGAAGCTGTCAATTTTTAGGTGACAGATTGGTTTCTTGGTATAGCAAGAAACAAAAGTCAATTTCCACATCCACTGCAGAAGCAGAGTATATAGCAGCTGGTAGCTGTTGTGCACAGATTCTATGGATGAAAAATCAGTTGCTGGATTATGGTTTGAGGTACTCTAAAATACCTATTTTCTGTGATAACCAAAGTGCTATTGCAATGACAGGAAATCCAGTACAGCACTCCATGACCAAGTACATCAGCATAAGGTATCATTTTATCAGAGAACATGTGGAAGAAGGAAACATTGAGCTTCATTTTGTGTCTACAGACCAACAACTTGCAGATATCTTCACCAAACCTTTGAGTGAAGCTACTTTTACAAGATTGGTAAATGAACTTGGAATGATCTCTGGTTCTGACTAGAGATACGGGTTAGACTCAAAAACTATACATGTTTGATTTTTATGCTCATGATTCCTTGCATGTATTCACTGTTATGAGTACCAGTGTCATAAACTCTGAAAGTAAACTCTGATGCTAAACTCTGTTAGTCATACTCTGTCAGTTAAAGTCTGATGTTAGACTCTGATTATGATTTTTGTCTGAAACACAAGGACCAATGAAGAAATTTGTATGAAGCATAATTCTCAGTAAGTAATTATAAATCCTTAAGAGTTGTATAGATTCTGATCTCAAATATGTGCAGTAAGTTAACACAGCATGATACTGTCTCTGTATTTATAGCATCTCTTAGTTTATTGATCCTATACACTGAGTCTGTATTAGCTGTTTGCATTTTCTCTCATAAATTAATTGTATTAACTGATGGAAAGTCTAAACTCTGATTATTAATTGCAAATAATTCACCCTCAAATCAAAAGATGCCAAACAGAGCACAAATTCCTTTGAGATCATGTTGTGCCTAGGAAGATCCAGGAACTTATTGTATGAAATAAGGGCTAAAGTCTTTGATTTTTGGTGACTAGTGCCAACCACTGATTACTGGAAAAATAAAAAAATAAATATATATATATATATATGTGAAAAATAAAAGATATATTCAAATGAAAGGATATCAGTACTACAGAGTTTAGATATAAAAATCAGATTTTATGTTTTACATGAGAGTTTAGGCAACCAGTTTTTACTACTTTAGATTGTGGATTTTATGCACTTTGAGATGATTTAAATATTGATTTCGGAAAACTCTGCTATTGCACACACAATTCTGCACACCTGTACAGTTTGTGAAAAGAATTTATTAACAAAGAAGGACAAATGATAAACACTGATGTATTGTGTGAAAAATGCCGAGGTAACTTTGTTTTAATCTCTGATGGTTAAAATGATTTCTTTGTTTCAGACATTTTATAATTTTGAGGAAAAACATTTGTTTTGGTTTTTCAAAAGAGTATGTTTGGGCATTGGGTTAAAAAAAAATGTTAAAGAGAGGAGAGAGATTGCATACATAGGAAAGTGTAATCGGCTGTAATTATTGCTGTTTTTACTGCACATGCGCATTGGAAACTGCCAATTACTGCTGTCAGTCATTGCCTGTGTGACACGTGTCTCATTTACACAGTATACGGGGTAAGACAGTTGTGTTTTAATGATTAAAAACTGTTCAGTTTTTAATTTTAAATTTTATATTTATACATTATACACACAACCGTTACAGTTTTTCACGACTTACTCCAATTGAATTCTAGTTTCACTCACACATATTCACAAACACTTTCTTTCTTAAACTCTCTCGTGTTTTTGAAGCTATTTTATGTTTATTTCTTGATATTACTAATGGCTTCAACTGCTTTCACTGCTTCTGGACTAGAGTTTGTCCCTAATAACTATTCAGCCCCATTAAACACTGTCAATGCACCAGAGGCGTTTCATATCATACAAAATTTTCTTGCTCAGTCAGAAATTGGGCGTGCTTTAGTGGAGCCTGCAAAACTTTCTGGTTCACAGATAAAGGTGTTCTGGGAAACAGGTGTCTATGATGATGGTGGTGATTCTGGTACCCCATCCATAGTTTTTGAGTTCCAGGAGACAGAGTTTGTCATAACTCCAGGAATTGTTCGTGAAGCAATGGGCTTTGCAGAGTCTGACGCGTACACCATTAGTGTTGGCGATACTGATTTTCAGAGAATGATGCAAGCTATTGGGTATGCTGGATCTTTGGCGAAGATATGCCAATTGAAGCGACCGCTCTTACGAAAAGAATGGAGTTTCTTTTTCGATTGCATAACTAGAGCGTTCGGGAAGAAATGCACAAATTGGGACGCCATTCCAATAGACAGTCTGCAAATCGGGTATTCACTTCTTTTTAACAGTAATTATGATTTTGCTAGACTTGTTTTGATGAACATAGGTGAGAAGTTAACAGAGAATAGGCATGTAGTCTATTTTTCTAGATTTTGTCAACTTTTGTTCTCTGCTTGTGTTCCAAATGTTGAGATTGATGAGGAGGATGTAATTCCCTCATTCAAATTGCACAAAAGGGTATTCTCTGATCTTACGAATAAGGATTTAAAGAAGGTAAATGTTGGTGAGTTGTTGTTACCTGAGAGGGTTCTTCAGTTTTTAAATCCTGAACCTCAACAACAACAAGAACCAGTAAATCCTGAGGTTTCTCCATCTCCAACTCAACCTAAATTTGTAAACTCTGAACCTATTCAATCCGCATCTCAACAACCAAGGACTGGTGGTAGGATCAAACACAGGGCTTTCAAATCTTCAAAGTCTGTGAATCCAGCTACTGAAGTTGGTGTGTCAAAAACCTCTATGCCACAGTCTGATGGTCCATCAAAGAAGCAGAGGGCAAAAAGGCCAAAGTCTGATACTGCTGATGAGGACAGTGAAACTGATGAAGAAACTCTTCATCAGAGAAAACGAAGATTGGTGGCTGCACATCTTTTTGGTGCATCAAATGTAAATGCTGAAGCTGTCTATTTGGACAGAGTAATTGAGGAAAATGTTATGCCTGAAATGGTACATGCTGATGAAGAAGCTCCTACATCAAATGCTGATGATGTAGTTGAGGAAGCTGCAAATGTAGTTGAGGAGGCTACATTTTTTGAGCCACAGGGATTTGATATGGATGTTGAAGCACACAACTCTGTAAACTCTGACCATCTTGAAGCTTTTGATGAAACAGAGGGTGTGGAAGCTGATCATGCCACAGTTGTTCTTGAAGAATCTATGGCTACTCACACAGAGATTTTCTCTGTTACTCACCAGGTAATTGAAAAGGGTGATGAAGTTGATCAGACCTTAAATACTGATGCTACTGAGAATGTGGCTAATGCTACAGAAACTGTTGCTGCAAATCCTGATGTTACTGACAACGATGCAACAGAGAATGTTCACATAGAAGCAGAGTTTGTTATAAACTCTGAGATTCCAGAACCTGATGCTGAGAATATTACTGCAGAGAATACAGCAGAGAATGCTAATGATCATGATAGTTCTGATCATTCCCAAGAGGAGTTATTTGAGAGTCAAGCAAACTCTGATGAGCTAAGAGAGGTCAATCGAGCTACGGCTGAGCATTTTCAAGAGATGTATTTTTCAAATTGGTCGAACAAGGATACTATCTTTTCTGATGAGAGAGCTACAGACTTTGTCACAAAGTCATCTAAAGAGATTACAAATCCAGAGCTTCTCACTCATCTCAAAGCCACAATTATCCAAGTCAAATCATTAAACAATCGTTTTGATGCTTCTGACAAGGTTATTGAAGGTCTAAGGAATGATATAGCTGCAAGGGAACTTACACAACAGAAGGATAAATCATTGTATATTTCCTTGTGTAAAGATCAGAAAGTTTTTGATTCCAGGTTGTCCAAGGTTGAAGAAAATCAAGTCAAAATGTCAACTAAGTTGGATGAAATTGCAAATTCCATTGAATTGCTCACATCAGTTTTGCTGTTTGATGATGTCAAAAAGGGGGAGAGAGTGTCTCAAGACAAATGCAAGAGCTCTCAAACTCTGACTCGGAAAGATGACACTACTGATGGTGGTGCAAAAGGTAAAAATCCAAGGTCAAGGAATGTTCAAAGGCAAGGGAGGAGATCAAACTCTGATGCTCAGAATGCTGATGGAAAAAGATTATACACTGAAGGGCAGTCTTCTTCAAGGGTTAGAAGTTTACTTCTTTCCTCTAAATCTCCAGTTACTGATGAAGAAGTTGCTACACAGTTATTCTTAGCAGAACATGGTAAAGATGTTACTATTGAAGATATCCAGGCAGAAGAGAAATTGCTTGCTGAAGAACACAGGAAAGATGTTGAAGCTGGAATCTACAAACAGAAGGTTATCAAGGCTCCGAGGAGAAAAGAAAAAGGAATTGTTATCAAAGAGAATGTAAACTCTGATCAGAGTTTACAGTACTCAAGGAGGCCTGTGATTAAAAATGTTGACAAAGGAAAAGGTAAACTGGTAGAAGAAAAATAGTTACCTAAGAAGATTTATTCAACCTCTGACATTGCTCAAGTTGAAACAAGATTAGCTAAATCAACCTCTGACGCTGCTCAAGTTGATGTTTCTACTAAAGTTATGACAACCTCTGACGTTGCTCAAGTTGTACAGAAATCTACACAACTTCCAGGATTCAGCAAACCTAAAATTCTTGAAGAATTAAAGCTTGAAGCTGTGAATTTCTCAGAAACCAGAACTGTATTGGGAAAAGAAGCTTTTGATTAATCTGGACTAGGATCACACACAGAGAGAAGAACAAATAACAGATCTCAAGATAACATTTCACTGGCAGAACCTGGTATTGGGGTTACACAAGAAAATCTTGATAAATTAGAATCTGTTCAGTTGATTTTTCACAAAGTATTGAAGAAGCAGTTTTTGTTATACTTCATGAGTGATGGAAGAGTTTATAAAGTTGGAGAATCTGATGTTAATCTCAAATCATGGGAAGAACTGGAATATGTACTTTATCTTCTAAAAGTCAAAAACAGACATACTCATGATGTTGCTCAAGTTTTGAGAGAAAAGATGCTGAGATCTAAAGCTATGCTTGGAGGAGGAGTATCAAGTGTTTATATTCCAAAGTATAGGGATCATACTGGAAAGTTAGTGGAGATGAAGAGAAACAGTGCTAGATTTAGAACTGCACTTGGAATAAAGGCTTTGGAATTTAACTTGGAGTCAGACAAGTCTTATTTTATTCGGCTAGGAAATGATATGAGAAGAAATAGTATATATTCTCTAAGAGCTGCTATCTACCAAACGGGGGAGAGTGATTCAGAACTTAAAGAGCTAAAAGAGATTATGATGGATGAGCTAGAGAAGGCTGAAAGAAGACTGCTGATTGATTATCTCAGAACAGTACCTGATATTGAAGAAGTCAAGTAAAGTCTGACTGTAAGTTTTTATGTTTTCTGTTCTAAGTTAAATTTAAACTCTGTTTTAAAATTAAACTCTGACATATTTTAAACACTGCATTTGTTATATGTTTTGACATCATCAATTATCTGTTTAACTTGTACATTTTTATTATGCACAAGTTGGGGGAGATTGTTAGATATAATTGCTGACGTTTGTTCATCAGTGTTTAAGTACCAGGTACATATCAGAGTTTATCTAGAAGCCAGTCAGAGTTTGATAAAGTCTGACTGGGTGAAGAGTTCACATTGAAGCCAGTCAGAGTTTGATAAAGTCTGACGTGGTGATAGTTGACTTAGCTGTCAGTGCAAAGATAAAGATTCTAGAAGCAATATATTCTGAAGATGGAAAGAAGCAGAATATATTGATATAGCTAAGGAAACGGAATAGAAGACTGAAGCAATCCTTAATTGATATGAATTGTATAGCTAATTTATAGGAGTATCAATTAGATAAGGATTGTATGTAGCTGTGTACTATAAAAACACAGATAGGTTATCCCTAGAAGGGACGCGAACATTGAATATATTATTCTTGTAACCTAGTAGCTCTTTGTGATTCATTAACATCACTAAGAGAGAAACTGTTAATATAATTACAGTTTGTTGATTTATAAAAAGTATTCTTGATTGTTATTCTCATATACATACTTGATTATATTGTGTATTCGGCCTAATAACAAAGGGATCTCCTCTAGTCAGGGCAATGCTTCTTTAAAGACTATTCAAGAGAAGGTTGACTTGGCTGCAGCTGATTCCAGAAGAACATTCAGGGTCATTGGCAGTGCATCTGGCACTATAACAGGTACGAAGCAGGCAGTGGACTCCTTGAAGAAGGAAACAATGGAAGAACTGGTCGAGTTGAGGGCAGACGTCAAGGAATTAAAAGATGGATTCATGAATGAAGTATTTGCTTTGTCACATGGATAGGAAGCTTTGAGAGAAGACGTTCTGGTTATCCGGGATGGTCAAACACGGGTAAAAGATGCAATGAATACACTTTCAAGAGTGGAGTCTAAGCTGAACAAGAGGCTGGATCATATGGAAAAGACTACCAACTCAAGATCGGACAACATTGACCTGTCGCTAGCTTCTATGAATGAGATGAATAAGCAGATTATGGATTTCTTGGACAATCAAGGTGACGGAGTACAGTCAATCTGGACTATGCTGAAGAACCAACAAACTGGACAACCTGGTCCTTCAAATCAGCAACTTGATCCTTCTACTGCCTTTTATGCTGAGGATGCTTTTGTCGAGGATTCCTCAACTAAGGGGGAGAAAGTTGGAGATGGGGAGAAAGGTATGGATGGATGGGGAGTTTGGGAAATGGTTGAAGCTATTCCGATAAGACAGTACTGGATAGAAGAGCTTGTACAAGAAGAGAACAGTGAAGAGGGATTTGAGGTCATGCAAGAGCAACCAATTCAGGAGGAGCATGATCCATATTATCCAGAGCCTGTTGAATATCCAATCTGGGAGGATAATATGGAAGAAGAAGCAAATCCTCTATCACAAGAAGAAGAAGCTGCCTTGGAAATGGTGAAAGCTCAAAGAGCTGAAATAGATGTCAGGCAAGCTGAGAGAGAAAGACACCAAGCAGTTCTAAGGATTGAGAAGTTAAAAAGATCCAAGGTGTATGCTGAAGCAAGGAAGGAAAAGATGATGGATTTGGCAAGTAAGCAAGGTACTGACTGGGAGATGGCTTATAAAACCTTTTGTGGAGTTGAAGACGGATTAGAAGTCAACGACAATGCGGAGGTGGAAGTCATAATTCAGGACATAAGAAGTGCAAATCCTGATGATCATACTTACTTCACTGCACTGAGGAATACTGTGATCTTTCTGAAAGCCGGGGTTAAAGCAAATGGTGCCTGGAACATCTTGATCAATTTTCTTGAGAAAAGTACATTTGTGATTTCCACTAAGTTTTTAGAACAGAGAACATACACAGAACTGCAGGTGATACTCATCAAGATTCAAAGAACTACAAGGCTAAATGAACTGCTCCATGAGCATGTTAAGGAGATCTTGATGAAAGTCGGTCCAGAGATTACTGAAGATCCTCCAATGGTTAGATTCATGACGAATGACTTGTTCAGAATCTGCTATTTGGCTGAGGACAAACTGAGAGACTATCCAAGCAACTATCTAATATCAGTTGAGAAGTATCTTAGATCCACTGGATTCACATCAACGGAGAAGGACAAAGCAACAGACACTCTTAGAAGATTTCTAATGGAGAATGTTCCTTACTATAGGAAAAGAGTGGAAAGAGGATTAGAAGTGCATACCAGATTACCAAACATGCCAAAGCTAAACAAGGAAGATGTTAACATTGCATGGTTATGGGCTGGAGTGGGTCAAGAGGTTGAGTACATTGGAAGACAAATTCAAGGAGCAATCCTTAAACCTGGAGAACCACTGCACTATCCATCAGTGATTGATTATCAATCTGCTAACTCCGATCCAATGATTGAAGAAGGTGAGATCGGAATGGACTGAAAACAAGAAACAAAAGACAAAAAGAACTATCAACTTAGACTAGAGGAGCAACTTCATTGTATAAAGTTTTATTGTTTTTTGATTTATGAAATCTGGAAATGTACATATATCTAATCCAGAATGCGTTTAATATTATTAAGCTGTCTTACTTTAATTAGTTTAATGTTTCCTTAGTTAGTTGAGTTATCCTCGAAGTATTTGCTTGTCGAACTCTATCCAATCAAATAGGGGGAGATTGTAAAGCATAATGTAACATAAGAAGTAAAAGAGATAACTACAACTCAACAAAGGACAAGACAGATAATAGTATTAACAGAAGCACAGGAATCCGGAATCAAAGAAGAAAAGGTAAACTCAAAAAATCAAAATACGTTATGTATTCTTGAAGTCCGTAAACAGGTCACGGAAAGAAGTTCATGAAAATGTTCAAGCCTCAGTGACAGCAAAAGAAACAAGACTTTCAAGACGACAGAAGTATGTGAATGATTTAAGGTTAAGTACCACAGGATTCCAGTGATTTAATCGAAGCAACCAGAACGACAAAGGACTTATCAGCAGCATTGAATTCAAGACATAGAAGAAGAATTGATCAAGTGTTATTCATCTGTGAACCAGACCAGTTGCACTAGGTGACGGCACTTAAAAAGATCAAGTTGTTTTATCGTCTCAGAAGAAATTGATACAGTCTAAAACTGAAACACCCTGGAGTAAAGAAGCTTTTCTAAATGGTTAAGTACAAGAAAAGATTTCGATGGTTTTTCTATTTAGAAAACCATCGAATGTGATTTAAGAAAACCATCTGAAATCTAGAATAAAGTAATTTAGTTTTCGATAGTTTTTATTTAAAAACTATAGAATGGTAAATTTCTTTATTCATTCGATAGTTTTCAAAATGGAGGAGCAGGTGAAAAGTTTACTTTGTTTGTCAGGTTGATGAAGATCCAACGGCCAAGAACAAACCAATTCTTTTTGGTTCGATGGTTTTTCAAATCAAGTCTACAATTACTAACAGAGGAAGTGTGTCTTCTTCAGTTAAGGCATTCTACACAGAGACATTACTGAGAGAGAGAATTGAGCCGGAGAAATTATCAGAGAAATTAATAGTGCTCAGAACTTGATCATTGTATTGAATTCGTGTAACCTTAAACTCATTGAAGCTAATCTACGGATTAGAAATTGTAGCACCCCTCGAGGTTTATATTTATAAAAAGATATATTCCCCGACTCTTGGTTTGATTTGGTGTGTTTGATTTCGTTATAGAACTGAATGATTTATCCGCGAACGAAATTAAATTATTTGTGAGTATCGTATTCAACCCCCCCTTCTACGATACTTTGGACCTAACAGTTTGGAAAGACGAATTTACTTCAATAAGTAAGGAGAAAGTCATGAGCACATTTACCAAATTTCTTGAAAGTTTCAAGTTCTCGTGTGCTTTTAAAGAGTTCTCTTCCTTCCTTGTGAACTACTCGAAAGAATTAATTATCGTAACTTGTTGAGAAAAAACACTTATCATAGGAAGAAATAACGTCCTAATAAGTCTTGACATGATAAAAAAAATCTATGTTTACATATGAGATGATCTGTCATAATTATTTGAAGAGCAAATGAGAAATGTGTATTATGAATGGTAACAAAACTGTTCTCTTTCTCACCCCCAACCACTGGACCAAGTCGCTTATCAAATCAAGGCCTTTGACGTTCACCAGTTTCAACACTTAAAAGGGAAATTCCCTTGATCAATTTTAACATGCCCATCAACGTCACTTAGATAAGCAATCACGACAAACAATTAGTCTAACAGTTTCTTCATGTGTCCTTGTATAGGTAACAAGTTGCAACCGCGAGGGAAGAAGTATGCCTCCACTTCGCTATAACTAAAGATGTTGCACCAGTCATTTGCACCATAAATAAGAACATGTTCATACAAATTCAACTCATTGCCTTTTTGGGCGTGCAATAAACAATGAGAACGCCTCTAGAAGGTGTGATGCATACAACACGAGCGAGGGAGGTTGACAAAGAAAAAAGAAACAAGTTTTTGATATACTACAGTCCCACATTGAGTAGATTTAGGACTTTAGTTCAGTTTATAAGGCAAAGTACTACTACTAATTAGCACCAACAAATTATGATCTTTTGGGGGGCTGTGGTGGTCTAGTCGTTACCCAAGTTGGCTGCATTTGGGCCAGTAGGCTTTAGCTTATTCAAACTCGGAATCGGGACTTGACCCAATTTTTGAAAAAGACTCGGGATTTGACTTGGATTGTCACATATGGTATCAGATCCGACTCTCAAAAGCTTGATTCGTCAAGTTTCCAGAGATGGGGACATGAAGGCTGGTAGTATTATCCCACAATGGACAGAGGTCCGGAGGTGGGGACATGAAGCCAGCCGATATCATTCCATAATTGCTAGGGAGGAACGATCTTGGAACCTATAGGATATCCGTTCAGACCTGAAGAGGACATCAGGAGTTTAAGTGGGGGAGTTTGTAACACCCCAGTCCCACATCGAGTAGATTTGGGACTTTAGTCCAGTTTATAAGGCAGAGTCTACTACTAATTAGCACCAACAAATCATGATCTTTTGGGGGCATGTGGCAGGCTAGTCGTTACCCAAGTTAACTGCATTTGAGCCAGTAGGCTTCGGCTTATTCGAACTCGGAATCGGGACCTGACCCGTTTCAAAAAAGGCTCGGGATTTGTCCCGGGTTGTCACATATAATAGCATCACAGATAACCAAACAAATGAAAAAAAATCATTTAAAAATATATAAGCGAAAGCTTATGGAAAATAAATTCTTTACTCTTACAAAATAAAGCTGTACAAAAATATTTGTGTGGTGTAAAGAAAATTTAAGACAAGAGGGCAAGTGTGTAGTAGGAAGTGGAGTAGGGTTAAAAATGGGGCTGGTTCGGGGCGGGGATCTCAAATCCCATACACGTCCCACATAAAAAATATTTGTCCCATCCCCACCCCGTTCCCTATGGGGGTTGATTTAATGAGTGCATCAGGATTTAAGGTATCAGTACTTAGCGTATCAGTAGTTGACGACAGATGACATCATCATCAGGTGTTAGCAGAATCAGTAGTTATACTGATTGATTTAATAAGTGCATCAGGATTAAAGGCATCAGGATTGATTTGCTAGATATGTTTGTTTACTTCAAGTCAAGGATAACAGTTGTTTATAGAAGATAAGTGACAAGAATATCAATCTCATTAAATGGAGATTATCTTCTATAACAGAATGCGTAGCTGTGTGTGTATATAAACATAGGATAGGTTTTACACATTGTAACAACTTACACGAGTATTTTGTAAATCTAGCAGCTCTTAAGAACTCATATTTTCTTGAGAGGGTTTGTAAAGATTAATAAAAGTTGGTATTGTTTATATATTATCTGTTTCATTTCAATTATTCTGCACTATTATATTCAACCCCCTTTCTATAATCGTTATTTACTGGGCAACAATTGGTATCATAGCAAACTGATTAATTCACAAATCAGAAACGATCAAAATGTCAGGAAACAGATATGAAACAATGAAAATTCTAATACTGAAGAAATCCGAGTTCTCGATTTGGAAGGTCAAGATGACAATGTATCTAGAAGCCTCAGATCCTGATTATCTAGACATGATCAATGATGGACCATTCATTCCATCCAAAACAGTGCCAGCCACGAGTACTACTCTTGAGACTGTCATAGCAAAATAAAAGAAGGAATGGACTCCAGAGGACAAAGCTGCAATGATAAAAGATGCAAAGGTTAAAAATATTCTGCATAATAGTTTAGATGTTGTTCTAACAGAGTTATTGCATGCAAGACTGCAAAGGAGATCTGGGATGCATTGGAAGTTCAATGTCAAGGGACAGAAGAAATCAAAAAGAACAAAAGAGGTATTCTTATTCAAAAGTACGAGCAATTTGAAGCTAGAGCAAATGAGGATATAACATAAATCAATTATAGATTTCTAACCTTGTTGAATGAATTATCTCTTATGGGAAAAGAATATGAAGTTGAGGATTCAAATGTCAAGTTCTTAAGGTCTCTTCCTATAGGATGGACAAATCAGCAAAATCTTATAAGGCATACCTATAAGATGAATCTGATGACACTTGATGAGATTTATGGAATGCTGAAAACTTTTGATCTGGAAATCAAGCATGAAATTGAGGATATTATCGGGACCCCACAAATGTAAATATTTTCCCAAAGGCGATGCAAATATTAAAATTGTTCTCGATCAAAAAGGGGGAAATTCTCAGAGCCTTCAATATCAATAACTTTGATGTGTCCAAAAACTCGAAGGCTTTTATGGGTGGTGTTTGTAAAAACATGAGCATGTAAAAAGTCGATGACAGACTCAAATCTTACATCAATCTAGTCAATCTGATGCGTTGAAATCCGTTCAACACGTATGATTTTGTTTTTTTAACATTGTTTTCATTTATACAACGAGGCATAGAACTAATATGGAAATACTCTTAGCTGGTCTCAAATTCGGCAATACCTCCCTTTCAATGCACCACAACCACATCATCACTTCCTTTCTCATCACAACCACGTAGAGCACACCTAAATTTGTCGAACAAAGTAAAAACGATTCCATTAATAACATAAGTAATTTTCAGTTTGAGCATGATTAGTTTTTTTAAAATATAATTGTTATTGTCTAACTGAGGACAACAGAAACGTGTGTGCCGGACATGATAATCGAAATAGATAGAGATGACAGTGGATATAGAGGCAGAGAGTGATACTTAGTGTATCACTGTGTAAAGTATTTAGGGTTAACAACTTATACTTGACTAAGCTAGGTTTAGGACGTCTTATGTTGAACTCCTTAAAATTATATAATTAATTTATAATTTTAAAAAAATTAATGAACATATAATCACGACCTAATAAAAATAGTTAAAATCATATTTTCTAAATTGATGGTTAAATGAATAAGTGTTATTCCCAGACAATGAATTAAGATTGTAGAAGGGGAGGGGGGGGGGGGTTGAATACAATCTTTAAATTTTCTTCAGTTCTTTACACAAAGATAATGACTAAAACAAAATCAAGAACAAAATGTAAAACAATAACACAAGAATTAAAAATTCAGGTGGATTGATTGTTCCACCTGAGAGATTTTATTGAAGAAATCTTTGTGATGTTTATAAATAAACACACAGCTGCATACACTGTTTTAGCTTTAGCAAATTATAGAGAATTTTGCTTTTGGCTCTTGAATAACCTAACTGATTTCTTAACTTCTAAAATAGTGCTACACTTGGTTATATAACCCAAGTTTACAAGACAATTTGGACAACTAATAATACAGAATTGGTAGAGTCCAAAAAGACTTGTTTCTCCATTCTGAGTAGTGGTCTTTTTGTTGGAGGCTGGCTTCTTTTGGACGAATACCCTTTGTAGTAATGCCACTCCTGACCAAAGTAAAACCTATTTTAATACTTTTAATTACGGGAAATTTCCTTTTACAACTAAAACATGTTACTTTTTCTATTTTTCTTTACTAAACACCCCCTTCCAAAAATATAACCAATTATCTTTTCAGCTAATATACATTACTTCTTCTATTTTTTCTAACAAAATCCCTTTTTTCTAAAAAAATCACGGACAATTACCTTTTTCAACTAAAACATGTTACTTTTTCAATTTTTTCCTTACTAAAATCCCTCATTTTCCAAAAATATCACGGGTAACCCCTTATTTATTTATTTTAAAATCTATTTTAATACTTTTAATTACGAGAAATTACCTTTTTCAACTAAAACATATTACTTTTTCCATTTTTCCTTACTAAAACCCCTAATTTCCACCAAAAATATCACGAGCAAACCGTTACTTATTTATTTTGAAACATATTTTAATTAGATTTTTTATTTTCATATAAATTATATCTTGTACTAAATCAGATTTTTATCAGATAAATTATAATATTTTATTGAAATAATAAGAAATTTAAATTTAAAAAGAAGTGGAGAAAAAATAAATAAATTTGAGTTAAAGTAGTGAAAAATATTTTTTTTATTAAATTTGGACGGGCACTTAGCATTATTGAAGAGACCGACTAAAGAATTGATAGAATGCGTGTTTGAAACATAGTTTTGACAAAAGGATGATGGTGTTTTTCGATATATATTTATCACAGATATTTTTATTTCTTGTATACTTGCATAATGCAAAAAATTGACTTAGCTTCTGAGAACAGATACTTTCACACCAAACAAATAACTTCCTTTTCAAATTTTGAAATAGGGTGTGTGCATGTGAAACTTCTCCACATATTCTTTGGTTCCTTACCTTATTTTTTTTTATCTTAATACCTATCCAGAGCTGAGCCGAAAAGTTTAACAATTAACAATTATTATTAGAAACAGTTACTTGAAATTGAAGAGAAAATAAAATAATAATTTTTATATTGAGAATTCTATTCAGCTTAGAAAATCTACTCATATTTAGTTTCTATTATTAAAATAAATTTTTATTATTTAACTATAATTCTACTAACAATCATAAAAAAAATTAATATTAGATCTAACGGTTCTCATTCATCAATTTTATGATCAACGGTTCTTATTCATTTGACGGTACATGTCTATAGTTTTGGATAAGATCTCGCATATTATATACTAGATTTATACCCGTGCAATGCACGAGATGCTTTATATATCATTTGTATATATTTTAATTTTGTTTAAATTGTTATTTTTAATTTTTCTAAAAGTATTATTCTGATTTAATTTCAACTTTATAAATTTTTATTGATAACCAAATTTGAAAACATATAAATTTCACATATATTTTATTTAAGTTTATGTCGTATTTTTGAAATGATACTTGTTTTTTATTTTTATATTTTTAAAATCACTATTTGTTTGTAATCATTTATTATTTTCCTAAATTTAACTTTGATAATTTTAGTTTGCTATTTGTTTGTCTTATATCAAGTTATCTGTTGACATTTTTTATTTAATTTAGTTTGTTATTTGTTTACTTTAATAATTTAATTTTAATTATTTTATTTATATACTTATTTTTTTTCTTAAAATATTACATAGCTAAAGATATACCGATCATACCATGTCATAAATTAATTATTTTTGTATTATAGTTATCATTTTCTTAATTTTTTTGAAAAAAATAAACACCAATATTATTTTTTTATATTATAGTTATTATTTTAATTTTATTTTTGTTGTAATTATATTAGTAATCACAAGGTTAAACATATCTAACTCATATTTTAGATTTAAGTTTTATCTTTAATTTCTTGTTCATTTATAATGAGAATAGGACATTTTAGTTATCTTTTTATTTAATAATTTGAATTTCATACAAATTGAGATTTTGTTTTATTTTTAATTCAAAATAAGAGACATATTTGTAAATGAAACTAATTTACATTAAAGTAATACATATGCTAATATATATATATATATATATATATATATATATATATATATATCATTTAAAAATTTATCTTTAATTGTTTTTAGCTAAATATTGACCATAATTTGTTGATTATTAATTTCAAGATTTATCTTTTCTGATTATAGATGATATTTATATAACTTTTTAGTTTTTAAAGATCATTGTTTGATCTTCATTATAATTAATTATAATTGTATTCTTTGTTTTAGTGATTTTTTGTTTCAAAATGTTAAATATTTGTTGGAGCATGGTAATTATAATGTTAAGTATATCTAACCTTTATTTTATATTTAAATCTTATTTTAAATTTTCTATGTAGGAGTATGAGCTTGCTTGGGTAAATTTAAAATTATTGCTTATAACTTAAATTGCTTAAAGTCAAAAGTCATAAATTATACATATAAAAGATGTTTCATTGATTTTAACTTTTTGATATACATATTTAATTATTTTGTTTTTAGTTATGTTGTTTACTAAAATGTACCACATAAACCTATTACATAGCTAAAGATATACCGATCATACCATACCATGTCATAAATTAATTATTTTTGTATTATAGTTATCATTTTCTTAATTTTTTTGAAAAAAATAAACACCAATATTATTTTTTAATATTATAGTTATTATTTTAATTTTATTTTTGTTGTAATTATATTAGTAATCACAAGGTTAAACCTATCTAACTCATATTTTAGATTTAAGTTTTATCTTTAATTTCTTGTTCATTTATAATGAGAATAGGACATTTTAGTTATCTTTGTATTTAATAATTTGAATTTCATACAAATTGAGATTTTGTTTATTTTGTTTTTAGTTATGTTGTTTACTAAAATGTACCACATAGCTAAAGATATACCGATCATACCATGTCATAAATTAATTATTTTTGTATTATAGTTATCATTTTCTTAATTTTTTTGAAAAAAATAAACACCAATATTATTTTTTTATATTATAGTTATTATTTTAATTTTATTTTTGTTGTAATTATATTAGTAATCACAAGGTTAAACATATCTAACTCATATTTTAGATTTAAGTTTTATCTTTAATTTCTTGTTCATTTATAATGAGAATAGTACATTTTAGTTATCTTTGTATTTAATAATTTGAATTTCATACAAATTGAGATTTTGTTTTATTTTTAATTCAAAATAAGAGACATATTTGTAAATGAAACTAATTTACATTAAAGTAATACATATGCTAATATATATATATATATATATATATATATATATATATATCATTTAAAAATTTATCTTTAATTGTTTTTAGTTAAATATTGATCATAATTTGTTGATTATTAATTTCAAGATTTATCTTTTCTGATTATAGATGATATTTATATAACTTTTTAGTTTTTAAAGATCATTTTTGATCTTCATTATAATTAATTATAATTGTATTCTTTGTTTTAGTGATTTTTTGTTTCAAAATGTTAAATATTTGTTGGAGCATGGTGATTATAATGTTAAGTATATCTAACCTTTATTTTATATTTAAATCTTATTTTAAATTTTCTATGTGGGAGTATGAGCTTGCTTGGGTAAATTTAAAATTATTGCTTATAACTTAAATTGCTTAAAGTCAAAAGTCATAAATTATACATATAAAAGATATTTCATTGATTTTAACTTTTTGATATACATATTTAATTATTTTGTTTTTAGTTATGTTGTTTACTAAAATGTACCACGTAAACCTAAACCTAAAATGTAGGACTGACGACCACGCCATACCATACCACCTAAACCCCTTTACACCAATTATATATAAAGATATAATATAATACGGATATAATTATATTATAGTATATAATAGGATATAATATAATTACTTCTAATCCAGTTATAATACTAATGCTTCAATTTTTGACTAATATTCTTTTTAGATAATATTTTACTGTATATTTTATAATTATAATATAATCTTGATCGTCTATTTTAAAAAATATTAAATTCAACGATTGAGATTGTTTTGGCGGTACTGAGGACCGACCAAAGTTTTGGATAAGATCTCTCTTACGCTTATTATTTATAAAGAGTTAATTTGTTGTTGAATATCGAACCTTGATTTATGATAGTACTCTTTTATTATCTTTTTTACTTTTATCATATAATAGAATATAATTTGTTATTTTATAAAAGTTTATTTAATCTTATATAAACTTTTATACAACAAACATACGATATAAAAATTTAAATGATTATAATTCTATCATATACTTAATACTATTAAATAAACATGACCTAAGTATTATATCCAAATTATCGTTATTGAATATGAAACTCTCGGTTTTAAATAATATTTCAATATTATCCTTTTACTTTTGTTATATGTAAAATAATATAATATAATTTGGATGATTTAAAGTGTTATGTCCCTTAGAAAAGTGTTAATACTAATTAACTAAGTCGTTTTACCTGTAATTCGTACAATAAAATTTACAACATAAATTTAAGTACAAACTTCTCCGACGTACGTCTCTTATAATATATAGTCCACACGTATTATCATTATTCATGATATACATGAACATCCTATTAAAAAAAAATTAATA
Source organism: Heracleum sosnowskyi (assembly GCA_030848705.1). Lineage (NCBI taxonomy): Eukaryota > Viridiplantae > Streptophyta > Magnoliopsida > Apiales > Apiaceae > Heracleum > Heracleum sosnowskyi. Next base: position 46,746,491 of record CM061243.1, on the reverse strand, counting down.
TTGTAATTGATGTATTGAGATCTCGATATTTAGTTTAACAATTATTATTCAACTTGAACTACCCATAAATTGAAAATAAAAGAAAATTACGAATTTTTACATAGAGAATTATGTTCAATATAGAAAACCTAATTATATTCGGTTTAAATTATATAGAAAACCCAATTATAGAACAAATTAGATTCAATAGTTGAGATTGTCTTGGTGGTATTGAATACAGTTTTGGATAAGATCCCTTCCATACTTAATATATGAGGATGCGATATTAGTAATTTAAAAGTTATAAATATTAGATTTTATATATTTTTGATTTGTACTTCTGACATATATTAGTATACTTGGAGTTTTAAGTATTTAATTTAACTATATTATTAATTAGTTTTGAATCTTTGACTTTTGATAATACTTTTAAATTATATTTTTTACTCGCTATGTCTTAAATATTATAAACTTTTTAGTATAGTTGTAAATCTACCAATATAATTTTTTATTTAATATGTGTATGACTGTATGTTAGTATTGAAAATAGTTGTAAAAATACGGGTAGCAACCAAATGCAACTTACTTTTACGTGTTACTGAAAAAATAATTGAAGTTGCTTTTGGTTGCATCCAGAGTTGATTTTGGTTGCATTTGATCTTGCATTTTATTTAATCAATGCAACTTGTTAAGCAACCTATTATATAACCAAATACGATTTTAATTACTAAAATTTTAAAATTGTCTTTGTAGATTATTTTGGTTGATTGAGTTGCAAATATGATTGCAAAGTAGTAAATTATATTTTTTGCAAAAACAATTCTGAACTTAGGTATTTCTTAAATAACCCCTATATTTAATTTATTTGATATAGCATTTACTAATATTGTTATTCTTTTTAACCGGTTATTTATATTTTTAATTTAACATGCATGTTTATGTAAATAAAAGTACCGTTTGGATCTTATTTTTCGAATTTGTGGAAATTGCTCACAACCACCGGTGTTTATCTTTTTAAGCAAAATATATTTAGACAATTTTTTTTTTGCTAGATTTGGTGACATTTAACAACCAAATCGAGAAAGGAGTAGGAGTGCAAGACAAACGAAACTCGCACGAGTTTTTCGATATTACTCTGTTTCTACTTTCTCGTCGGTTTCATACCATTATAACTAATCATTCTAATATATGTCGCCTTTCAAAAAAAGTTTAATATATGTTGTATTAAATATATTGACGATGAGAGTCAAACTCTTGAATTATGATAATATATTTTTATTATCCCTTTTATTTTTATTATATAATAATAAATATATATATTTTAATTTAATTTATAAACTATTAACCTTAGAGATGCTCTAAGGTTTAAATGTAAGGGGTTTTCACTAATATGTCCCATTTTAAAAACTGATTTGTAAATATATCCCATTTATAATTGTATTTATAAATATATCCTAAATTCAAAAAAAATTTAAATTTTAAATTAACGATAGTTAACTTAACTACTTTACATTTTAAAATGACATATATAACCATAAAAATTTTAATGGAAAGCCTTGTTAGCGCATGATGCAAGGTAGAACACCAGCCAGTTCCTTAAAAATTTAAATCGAAAATTTGACACCATAAAGATATTATTGCCGCACGTACTGTATTGAATCTGTGAGCACTGAACTTTGCGAGACGGGTTAGAAAACTTTAAATTGAAAACTATTACACCCTATTTATCTTAAATCCATTATGAACAAGGGGTGTATTATTAATAATAATGGATGTTACGCACATGAACAAATAAAAAGGTTTACAGAATACTAGGTTTACAAGACTTAGCTAAAAAAAGGGTTTACAAAGAAAGTACGTAGAACTGTCATTAAACCGAAACAAATAAGAATGACCTGTCATTATCAGATGCAGGACTCTATAATAAGCTAGCTGCAGAAATAAACAGGAATTTACGTGTATTGTATATATGAGGGTATTGTAGTAATATGTAATAGATAAATATTTGGGTGTATAAGTTAATTATATATATATAAGTTATATATAAGTTAAAATTTAACTACAAGACATATTTTTAATTATTGAAAGAATTGGGATATATTAGTAAAGTCACCTATTAATTTAGGACATTTTATACAAATTCCCTATTTTTAATAACTATTCAAACTCATTTAAAAATAATATGATCTCTTATAGCATCTTAAATGACGTTAGCTAAAATTATTTGTTAAAATAAGATAAAATACTAATTATCTAAAATTTGCTTAACCCGTAAGGTGTTGCTTGAATGGCATTGACTATAATGAGTGGTTATATTTTAAAAATAGTATGTTATTATTATTTTAAATTGTTTTAAATAAAATATATAATTTTGATATGATAATAGATGATGTAGAATATTGTTACAGATCCTAGAGGTTCAACAAATATAGTCAATATCAATATAAAGGGGTTGACTAAATATTTTGCTAAGGAAAATTAATCATCGGAGTGAACTTTGTTTTACATGATCTCTATATCTTATATTTATGGTATGTAAAATTGATTTTTAGCTTAGTGACTAATAAAATTAACTTTGAGTGAAAAAATTACTTCCAGGGATAAACCATACAATCCTCACTGTTGAAATGAGTTAAGGCTTGACGTAGGGCCGATAATTTCTGGTAATGGGTCGGGTTCGTGTCGAGTTTGCTGTACTCGATCCTATTTTTGAGTTAACCCGAACCCGACTCAAACCCGAAACGGGTTAAATTTTCTCAACCCGAACCCGACCTGTTAGTAACCGATCAATCCGAAAATGACCCGTTTAACTCGAAAATAATTAAAAAAAATTATTTATATAAAAAAAATTAAATTTTATTTATAAAATATTAAAAAAATATAATTGAAAATTTATTATATGATATATAAATTAAAATCATTTAAATATTATGAAGATATATCACAAATGTCTATAATTATGTAATATAAATTTATATATTTTAAATAATTTATTATATATATTAAATTTTCGGGTCGGGATCGGATATTTTGGTTAAACCCGAATATTTCGGGTAAATTTTTACCCAACCCGAACCCGATCCGAAACTCAAAATACTCAATCCAAATTCATACTTTTTTGTGTCAGATTCGTGTCGGGGTTCGAATCGTGTCAAAATTTGTCACCCCTGTCTTGAGGGCCTTGCAAACTTTTTCAATAAAATTTAGCATGTACGAGTAAACATTACGATTACAATCATCAATTTAAGAGCAATCAACTACACATATTATTTTCAACTTCTTTATTTTTCTATTTTGATTTCCATTGACTTAGTAAAAATAATAAATAATAGATAAATAATTGCTCCTTTTATTTTATTTTTAAAAAACATAATTGCTCAAAAATTAATGGCAGTTAGTGGTGTTTATTATATATAAATATTTTATATACTTGATCATATTATTTAAAAAAAACTGAGATACTAATACAATATTTTCACAATCAATCTATTATATTTTAGTATACTTCTTGTCATTTAGTTAAAATTATGAAAAACATAATATGTTTTTTAAGCTTCCAATTTTAAATTATTTATAAAATTGTTCAGGTGATTATTTTAGTGTATTAAAAATATAAAAAACTTTTAGGATAGCTAATTATGGGTAAACAATTAAGAAAAACTAAAATAATTTTTGGGGAAAGAACAATTAAAATAATTAAAATTGGGGGAACAATAATTAAAATAATTAAAAGTAAAGATATTAGTACAATTTTTAAGGTGACTAAAGTAGTTTGGTTTATCCATGAAAAAAAACGCCTAGTTACCCAATACAACTCTCCTAGGAAAATTATATCCATGATCATGACTCTTATGTATATATGCTAAGATTTTTTTTTTTTTCTTTTGATTTTCTTAACCATTTTTCTCTCCTTTTATATACATGCAAATTTACGGATTTATTGTGTGACGGTGTTTGATTCAAATGAATGTAATTTAGAAGAAGTAAAATACAATTTGAATAATATTAAGAATAAATGTTTTTTAGAAAATTTATTCTACACTTCATTTTATTCCTAACAACCATTTCCACCAAAATTCATTATTTTTTTTTCATTCTTATTGCATAACTCATTTTGTTTCTAAATCTTCTCTTTTAACAAAGCCATAGTTCAGGTTTCTGCAGGAAGCTATGGTAACTGAAGATACCTCCCAAAATAGAAATTCTGATTTGCTCGGGTCCAAATTGTGTATTCAGGTTACCACAGCTAATTTTTCTACTTTTGGTGTCTGGTTGGACCATTGTTTCAGAAATTGGGATAGCACTGTTGTTAATATTACGGCTGTTTTATGCTGGTTTAATTGGAAGGCCAGGAACCAGACAGATTTCTCCGGTGGTAGAGCAAGTAGTAGTATCCGCACAATCTCTTCTTAGTCGATGCGTAGCTGCTCAAGAAAAAATTAGAAACTCTGAAGGGCGTGTTATTGAAGCCTTACAACTAAGCAAATCAGGTGTTGTTAAAGCTGATACATCTGAAGCTATAGGAGTCGAAGAGGCCTTAAGCTGGATAAAATCTAAAGAATGGAAGGATGTAGAGCTTGAGTCAAATTTGCCTAAATATATATAGTCCAGGTTATTAGAAACAATATCCATATGACCTCTCTGTATGGTGTGTTAATCAAGGACTGTAAACTGTTAATTTCTTCATTTTGTATCTGCATTTTGTAAAACGATCCGCAAACAAAGTCGCCCATTGCATAGCAAGAGACTCTTGTTGTAGAGCTCATTGTGTTATTAGTAGGAGTGATGTTCCTATTAACTGGTTGTTTCTCATTGTGGATGACAGTTTGAATGAATGGAGCTGCTTTCTTATAAAAAAAAAAAGAAGAAGAAGAAGAAGAAGAAGCAAGAATCCATTATATTATACCCAACAAACACAACTTAATTGTTGTTAGCATGCAACTATAGGCTCCAATATTATACACAGAAATAAACACAGTTGTTTAGATCTCAACAGTAGAAGAAAAGGTAGTTAGCTCTCTCCAAAATAAAAAAAGAATCTGCAAACGCGTCAATTACAAGAAATCAAATACGCTTTGTAGAACTGTCCATTACAAATTTGTAGAATTGAATTAAGACATACCATCTTTACAATGCATATTGTAGCATGATGTCAAAAGGGTAAATAAACACCATCAACAATTCCAAAATAAAAGAAAGATATTCGAAAAATGTGTATCCCAGAGGAGCTCAAACGGCTGTAGAACAATCGAAGGGCTGTAGCAAACTACCCAACAAGAAAATACACACCTGTTCAGTATTGAATCTAATTAATGAAAATACCAATTTTGCAATTACAGTACCTAAATAAATTCCTCGAAAAAGAATTCAATTAAGAACTAATATTAAAGAATTTACAAGGCAAGAAGATATATTTTTCCCTGCAGATATAGGGAAAAAGAAAAAGATTTAGGTGCTGCACAATCAACTCAAAATATACACAAATTACAAAGCGGAAGTTTCAAAATGCAACTCACAACTGCATTTCAATAGTCTCTTTGAATCACCGATGGAGAAGGTGGTTTCATGATTCCATCTGTTATATTTGAATTGTGGTGTTCTTCTAACACTGTAATTTGGCTATGATATTCGTTTGAAAATCTGCTTGGACTTGGAGAGTTTGCTTTCAAATTGTTGGCCGGAGACGTGCTGTTCCCAAAAGGAGAATTTGAGCCTGATTTATTATGATAACCTCCTCCATCTTCGCGTGGCAAAGGAGACATTGGTAACTGGGTATTTTCATCTCCTTTCTTCTTGTAGAACTTCTCCTCTACGATGTCATAAGCATTACCTGTTCGAACTTCCTGAGCAACTGTACACCAACAGCAGAAAAGCCACAATGCACAATCGGCAACAGCTGGTTTACCCCAACAGAAATTGTACGGTGGCAAATTGAATCTCTTCCTCATCTGAATCCTCCAAAAGCCACCATAGAGTAAACCAAATACACAAAGAAAAACCCCGGTAAGCGCCAATATCTCCCTGACAACTTCGTCGTTAATATTGACAGCGGCCAGATTGAATATCCAAAATGGAGCCACACAAAAGAGAAGAAAAGTTGCGATATGAACATACATGTTACCAAATCCAAGCCTCTCCATATTCCACCCAAAAACACAGAAACTACAGAATAGAGATAGATATGCTATAGAAATATCTTCCCAAATATCAAATATACCACCACTCCACTTGGGCCTTTCTTCGTGTGCTCTGGGTGCAAATGATTTTATCTTTTCTAACGTTGTTGGTCGCAGCTGGCTTGTCCCGCTATTGTCAGAAAAATTGTTCTGTAATTGTTGAGCTTCTTCATCCAGTTCAGAATGGTAGTCCTTCCCAAGGGGGCTAATGATGGAGTATATACCAGCAATTGCAGGGCAACCAATAGCAAAGGAAATAGTTATTGCAACCCCTAGAGCAGGCCGTTCTGATCTCTTGTATCCCACATTAAGACCACACAATGCATATTGTGCAAAACAGTTAAGGTTGAGTAGAAGTATAACAACCATCATATGTACCCATTCATGAGGTTTATAAGTCCCATCCTTGCTGTATATCTTCCTCAGTCTTGAAATATCTTCTGATCTCCATCTCAAGAGAAGTACAAGGTGGTATAGTCGTTGTGGATGTTGGTAGAGACACATGAGGGTGAATAATGCATTGAGGATCTGGTTATTAACTTCAAACCAAGCATTTCTCTGGCTTTTTTTAGGCAGTGCGCTGTTTAACATTCCAGTCATGACGAAAAATAAAATTGCACCGGATACAGCAACACAAACAATCCACAATAAAAGAACCATATTCATTGGATTTCTTATCCATTCTTTGCAGATTTTCTTAAGGCTGTTCCATTCAATTTTCTTACTAAAAACTCTACTTAAGCGTTCTCTTACAGCACGACTTCTGGAACAAGGAACGTTACGTGAAAATTCATCTCGCTGTGTAACAAGCCTCTGAAATTTGAGAGATGGAGACTGTAAAGCACCAAATGTGGAGAAAAAATTCATTTTGTTGGCATGTGCACTTAAGCTACCATCAGACAGACTTGGAGGGTAATCATTGCTAAGCAGCTCTCTTCTGGATGTTGCAATTTGTAGGTTGACAGCCGTCTTGACTTTAACACCATCAGCTTCATCCGCTCCTCCAATGTATTCATCGTTATCATTTGAAACCATTCTACTATCCCCTTCAACTTTTTCTAAGGATCCAAATTAAAATTAGCTATTTTGATTTCTTCCAACTTAAAAAATAACCACTTATGGAAAGCTAACTGGTACTCCTCGCTTCATCAACCAACAGGGAGACTAATTTGCAAACAGCTACAAGAACATTCCAAAAACACCAGTAAATTATAAATTACAAAGTGCTACATACCCTTTTAAAAAAATGGTAACTTGAAAACATTAAATTACTACCTAGACTCGAACTCTCAGCCTAGAACCTAAATATTGAATCCAAGTGTCAACTATCTACCAGATAAATCCAAGAGACAAAACCAAGAAACTGGGAAAACTCACAAGGCAACACAAATCACATAATTGCAAAATTCAGCTGAAATTATAGATACAACACTTATTAAAACTTAAAAAACAGATCTTTGAACTAGAAAAACACAGTGCAGAAACTAAATATTTCAAGAACATATAAAAAGCAGACAAAAGAACATATTCCAAACAGAAAATGAATATACAACAACATCTTTATGCATATATACATACATATATACTCATACGAGATGATTTGCTAGCTAAAAGATAGTAATTGATTATACCCGTTGAAGAGATCAAAAAGTGATGTTCTGAGGCCACCGGTAGGTCTGTACTGTTGCAGAGGAAAAAGCAAAGGGGGGTTGTGCTATTTTTGATTAGTGAATGATTAGTCAAATTATTTAAATGAAAAGGCAAGCAAGGTGTTAATAAGAAGCCACCCCAGTTTTATTCTCTCTGTCACTGCTGCCGTGTTTGCTACAGCATTTAAGAAAAGTCAACTTAGAAGGTGGAAGAATGCCTATCTCATCAGTTATTAACAAGGTCTATGGAAACCAGTCAAGTACATGCAACACGAATGCCTATCGAATGAACACGATTTAAAATTAACTGCCAAACAAGATCTCTCAACGTGAAGCTCCAATATGCACTTCTATACAAAGATAACGCATTTTTTACTGTAAAACTAAAGAATAAAGATAGCGCATCTTAGAACCGAGATCGACATTTTGTATAAATTTTAGAAAATATTTTTGAATTTTCTAGCCTTACTTGTGAAATCCCGTAACTAAATCGGAAAATGCATATTCTATGTACAAATGGTTAAAATTGTCGGATTCATTCAAAAAATATTATTTCAGCAACTTAAGCAAAAATTATAACTATTATCATTTTTTTTTATCAAATATACATTTTTTACATTCCATAACTTATGAAATGAGGATGTAGAAGACTAGAGGGCATTGATTATTTTGTTACATACAAATATCAAAATTATAAAAAGCTAATTTATTAAAACGTCTTTTGTTACTCTTTTTACTTGTACAAGTAAAAATTTTGTAAACCCAACAAGAAAAGGACAAATCAGGTAATGGTCATGATTAAGCAAGCAACTAAAAACAAAAACAAAACATTTTATCTTCTTCACTGAAACAACACAAAAATATACAAAAAAAAAGAGCAAAAATACGTTCTATCCTTTTATCTTTGAATTTTACCACTTCTCTGCCTACACTTGGTTATATACTCCAAGTTTACGAGTCTAATCTACTTAAAATGTTGAGTGAACAAAGTCCAAAAACTTGTTTTTTCACTCTAAGTCCGATGGTCATGTGATCTGTCAAATTGTTGGTTTCTATGCTCTTTTTGTTCCATCAACCCATGTGATCTGCCAGGATTGTCACTATCACATTGTCAACTGCTAATTATTGGCATTGTATCCGTTGAGGTTAATTTGGACTACATATGTTGATAGCTTATCACTCATCCGTTGAAATAGTCTTGACTATATCCGTTGATGAGTAAAAACACATCCGTTGAAGGCTGAATCATATCAGTTGATGATATCTTCACTTATACATAATTACAAGGCATAGAATATTTACAATTAACCAACCTATTCTGCATATCCATTGATAGTCAACATGACTTATTCAAACCTAACAACTATATTATCAACTACTATTATAGAACAAAATAGTATGTTACATAGAGTCTTATCCGTTGATAAGCTACATGTCAACGGATACTGAATACTCATGTTATCCGTTGACAGCTACATTTAATTATACAAATTTTACTGAATAATTTTGTATCATCAAGAAACAAAATAATTCCTAACGTGTACTTAATTTTGTTGGGTGTTGGGCGTTTGAGGCTCAGGGTCATAGTGGGGGTTTGGCTTTAATTTGGAAGAATGATGGGGGAATCAAAATTAAAGATGGAGGGAAACATTTTATTAACTTCGAAGTTGAACACGGACAAGTAGGTAGATGAAGGTACACCGGCTTTTATGGGTGTCCCGAAAGAGGTAGAAGACGGGAATCATGGGAATTATTGAGAGAGTTATCAGGGAGATCAAGTTTGCCTTGGTGTGTCATTGGGGACTTCAATGATATTATGTATACATAAGAGAAGAGCGGAGGACGAGAGCATCCGCGAGGCTTAATGGATGGCTTCAAAAAAACGGTTAACGTCTGTGCTTTAATGGATTTGGGGTTTGTTGGTCATAAATTCACTTGAGAAAAATCTAGAGGGAGTGAAAATTGGATTCAAGAAAGACTGGATAGGGGACTAGCTACTCAGGATTGGTGTAATATGTTCCCCCTCACAAAAGTCAGAGTATTGGAAGTTTCTACCTCAGATCACTCACCTCTCCATCTTCAGTTGAATAAACAGGTGTATACTCCTAAGGGTCGAAGGTTTCGGTTTGAAAATATTTGGATTCGTGAAAAAGATTGTTTTAATCAAGTCAAAAACAGTTGGGAAAGTACTGAGAGTGATGGAATCATGGATAAAATCCGTGTGTGTTGTACAGACTTGGGGAATGGGGCGGAGGAATTGCAAAACCAAATAAGGAAAAGTTAAAAGACTTCAGACGTATTATGCGAAAGCTCAGATCTCGTAGAGATGCGCACGGGATCCAAAAGTATAACGAGACACGGTGGGAATATTTGAATTTACTTGAGAAACATGAAGTATTTTGGAAGCAACGCACCAAGCAATTCTGGCTTAAGGAGGGTGATCAAATACTCGCTTTTTTCATAAATATGCGTCAACAAGGAAAAGCAATAACCAAATTAAAAGGTTAAAGGACGCAAGTCGAAACCGGGTGGAAGATACAGAGGACATATGAGAAGTAATCACGGAGTATTTCTCCAATTTATTCAAAGCATCGAATCTTGAGGGAGGTATATTAGACAGAGAACTGGTTCAACAAGTTACGGAGGAGCAGAACAAGAGGTTGATTGGATCAGTAACATTTGAGGAAGTAAATTTGGCTGCGTTTTCGATGCACCTGGAGAAGTCTCCAGGACCAGATGGGTTAAACCCAACATTCTTTCAAACATATTGGAGTGTGGTGGGTTTTGATGTGTTTAAAATGTGTAAAAAGTTTTTTGAGACAGGAGAACTACCCGGCGGAATATGCCTTATACCGAAGGTAAAACACCCACATGTTATGACAGATATGCGACCCATCTCGCTTTGTAATGTGCTAGTCAGGATTGTATCAAAGGTAATGGCTAACAGATTGAAACAGTGCCTAAACTCGATAATATCGAATAAACAAAGTGCTTTTATAAAGGGGAGAATGTTGACAGATAATGCGTTAATTGCTTTTGAGGTGAATCATTACATGAAGAGAAAAACACAAGGAAAGAATGAGGGTAGCGGGTTTAATGATTGATATATCTAAGGCATATGATGAACTCGAATGGGGTTTTATTAAGAGTATGATGTCTAAGTTTGGCTTTAGTGAGACTTGGATTACTAGAACGATGGGATATATTCGGTCAGTAGAGTATAGTTTTATCCATGATGGAGGTGTGTTTGGTGATGTTCGCCCACAACATGGTCTACGTCGGGGAGACCCTATATCACCATATATTTTTGTTCTATGTGGAGAAGGGTTAGGGGCTATGGTTCGAAGGAATGAAGAGGTTGGTCTGATACATGGGTGTACTGTTGCAAGGGGGTTTCTACTATTTTGCATCTTTTATTTGCAGATGACTGTTATTTATTTTTTAAAGCAACATAGGTTGAGTCCAGGGTGATAAAAAATATTCTGGTATGATACGAGGCAATTTCAGGACAACCAATTAATTTTAACAAATCGAGCCTTACATTTAGTCCCAATACAACAACGACAAATCGTCAGCTAGTATGTACGAGTCTTCAAGTTCGGGAGGTGCAGACACCAGAGATGTATTTAGGCATGCCAATGTGTATAGACAGAGATCGAGAAAAGACATTTGGTTTTTTGGTGTACCGTGTAGATCATAAGTTACAAGGTTGGAGTAACCGGGTGTTGTCCAAGGTGGGTAAGGTAACTTTGTTGAAAACATCGGCCCAAACCATGCCTAATTTCTGGATGAATTTACTGCAAATTCCTTCTGAAGTAATTGATGTGCTAGAGTAGCTAATGAACGCATTTTGGCGGGGTAATGGGAGGATGAACAAAGGAATAAGATGGATGGCTTGGGACAAGATGTGTACGATCAAGGAATGTAGGGGATTGGGTTTTAAGAAGTTACGAGATTTTAATATTTCCATGCTAGCAAAACAGGGTTGGAGACTCGTTACTAACGTTAATCCTCTTGTGACAAATTTGATGCGAGCTCGATATTTCCCGGGGTCTGATTTTCTAAATGCTAAACTAGGAAACAACCCAAGTTTTATGTGACGAATTATTATGGGGGCTCAAGACGTGGTGAAACAAGGATGTAGGCGTCGAATTGGAGATGGAAGTAGCACATATGTGTGGAAAGTGCCTTGGTTACCCTGCTCAGGTAATGGTTGTCTTACTACTAATATGTCGGATGAATTGGAAAATATTCGAGTTCAAGACTTTATTGATAGGATTTAAATTCTAATACAAATACAATAATTTTTGAATTTTGATTTGTTCATCGTGTTGTATGCATAGTCGAACCACCTTTAGTTAAAAAAATTTTATGTAGAAATTTTTTAATGAATTTAAATTCTAATTAAAAACAAAATATTTTTTTAATGTTAATTGGTTAATTGCGTTGTATGGATAGTCTAACCACACATAATTAATAAAATCAAATGAGGAAAGTTGTGATGGATTTAAATTCTAATTAAAATTTAAATAATTTTTTAGTTTTGATTGGTTAATCGCGTTTGTATGGATAGTCTAACCACCCTTGGTTAACAAAATTATATGAGGAAAGTTTTAAGGCTCTTATAATTGGTCAAAAATTTAGCATTGACATCTGGTTGGTGCTAAAATAATTCATAATTTTCTGATTGGTTAACTGATATGTGGTAGACTCAGGTATTATAATAAACCAAAAATTTGAAATATATAAATATAATAGTTAATGGATTCAAATTCTAATTTATAATAAAATAATTTATGAATTTTGATTGTTTAATCGTGTTATATGAATTGTCTAACCACCCTTGGTTAAAAAATTATATGAGAAAAGTTATATTTCATCTAAATTTTAATTTTAAAAAAAAATTGAATGTTGATTGGTTAATCGCGCTGTATTGATAGGATTTAAATTCTAATACAAATACAGTAATTTTTGAATTTTGATTTGTTCATTGTGTTGCATGCATAGTCGAACCACCCTTAGTTAATAACATTTTATGAAAAAAGTTTTAATGAATTTAAATTCTAATTAAAAACAAAATAGTTGTTTTTAATGTTAATTGGTTAATTGCATTGCATGAATAGTCTAACCACCCATAATTAATAAAATCAAATGAGGAAAGTTGTGATGGATTTAAATTCTAATTAAAATTTAAATAATTTTTCAATTTTGATTGGTTAATTGCGTTGTATGAACAGTCTAACCACCCTTGATTGATAAAATTATATGAGGAAATTTTTTAGGCTCTTGTGATTGGTCAAAAATTTAGCATTGACATCTGATTGGTGCTAAAATAATTCATAATTTTTTTAATTGGTTAACTGATATATAGTAGACTCGCGTATTGTAATAAAGGATTGAGATTATAAGTAATTTTTCGATACAAAAGTGTTAACATGCCTAATATTAGTCTATAATATAGAATTCAAAAAAATTATATAATAAATATATTATTATATAAAAAATAATTTTTAATTATTTTAAAGTTATAAAAATATAAATCTCTCTTATGTGATAACCTCTTTAAAGTGATAAATTTTTCTGGTGTCAAGAATATCACTTTACAGGTGTTCTACTTTATTTAGGGTAGACGCTTACATTAAATGGCCGCTAAACTTTTATTTATTTAATCTTTTAAGACAAAATAATCTGTGAGAAAAAGAAGAAATAATATGGCTGGCATTTAAAGTGCGAGAAAAAAATTACAAATGATAATTTCTTTTTATAATTAAACGCACGTTCGTCTTATTTTGACAAAACTAGCGTGAACACATGTGCGAGGCACGAGCCTGTTATATACTCAAATAATTTGTCGCACGAACATGTATATTATTGAAATAATTTTGTAATTAAAAATGTGGTAAAAGATAATATTTCAAATTTACCTTATATTTGTATAGTATTTTATCTCACAACTTGATCACTAATCCAAAATTTAGATCTTATAATTTTATTTATTCCAATCATAATATATTTTTAAACATATTTAAATTATGTGATAATTATATATGGAAAATTTAAATTATTACATAATTATATATAATATAATATTAAATTAATCCCCACTAATCATATCAATAATCTCTATTTATTCGATTTAACCCCTAAATAGTGTATCCACTGATTACTCCAATTATGGGTGTTCAATGCTCATGGTTTACCAATCCGATCAAACTGAACCAACCCGGTTCTCTTTTCGGCCGATCAAGTCAACATTACCCAACCGATTTAAATAGATTGGGTATTAGTCTTCTATTTTTTCGACCGACCCTACCTAACCCGATTTATACACACACACACACACACACACACACACACACACACACACACATATATATATATATATATATATATATATATATATATATATATATACTATTATATTGAAAACGAAACATTGAAAGTTTTGTAGTCTGGTCATGAAAGTTTTTGTAGTCTGGTCACTCCATTCATAGCCGTTAGATATTTTTGATCAAATCATCGAGAACCGTTAGATAAAATATTAAAATTAGTATATAGAATATCTTTTCTATTTTTCCTAACTAAAACATCTCATTTTCCAAAAATATTAATAAAATAACATAATAAGGTTATAATTGCTAATAAATAACTCATTACCATTTTTAGCCAAAGTGTATGTTAGGCTCAAGACATGTCTGAATACCACTATTAACAAGCCTACACTATGTGACTATGTCACACTACATGACCTAGTGAATTCTATCACTGGGATATAGTATAGGTCTCTCAATGTACTTGTCTTGTTCTCATGAACATTAGCTCGATCATGTATGCTCAGAATTATAATGAGCTTAGTAAAGTTTCTTGCAACTAGACTGTATATAGGCCATTGAATAATTGTCCTGGTAGAAGTTCAGAAGTGTTCATGCAGCAGGATAGAAATGAATAAGGCCATGAAGAAATAAGTTGCAGAAATCTGTCTAAGGCATTATATAGCAAAGTTAGAAGAAAGCTATGTCGTGAAGTCACCAATATCTATGTCGTGAAGTGCTACATCGCATAGTCCATTTTGTACTATGTCGAGAAGTCCTCAAGACACTTGTCGTGAAGTGTTGAAGTCAGCAAAGTCAAAGAAGCCTAGATCGTGAAGTCCTCAGAAGCCCTATGTCGCATAGTCATCAAATGACCTATGTCGCATAGTCGTCAAATGACCTATGTCACATAGTCATCAAATGACTTATGTCGCAAAGTCATCAAATTACTTATGTCGCATAGTCGTCAAATGACTTATGTCGCATAGTCCTCAAATGACCTATGTCGCAAAGTCTTCAAAGGCTATATCGCGTAGTCCTCACAAGGGAGATCGCGAAGTCAGGAATAAAGTGGAGTTCACGATATCAACACTTAGCCGTTTACAACAAGACAAATCAAGGTACAGAATCAAGAATCAAAAGAGACAAATACTGAAGCATTTGTTCTGGCAAGGTGGTCCAAAGAACAGATGGCAAATCTATAGCTAAACTTGGAGAGAAAGATAAGAGACAAGCAGCTACAGAAACGGGAAAGACTCCGAAAAGCAGGTGGTCCTTCCTGACACAGTTAACTTCTTATGGCAGCAGAAGTTGGACTTTCAACAAGGGGCAACTGTGTAAAAATAGGTGTGTGCACTAGTTTGTATAGGGCTTATATATATATCATGCACACCCTATTGTTAGCTGTAAGAGAGATACACATAGTTATTTGCTAAGCTCTTTTCTCTGTAAGCAAGCAAGTTCAAACTGTTCTTGTTTAGAAGCCAGAAATTCGATTGTGAATTTCCTGGAAAGCTGTAGTATTTAATTTGCTTATACAAAGTAGATTAAAGTGATTGTGTGTGTTGTTTACTTTCTGCATACTGCATAGCATAATCATTTACAGTTTATATTTAGTTTCAAGTAAACAAAAATCCATCAAACTATCCATTCACCCCCCCCCTTGTCTAGTTTCTAGGTGATATTCATTGCTAACAGTGTATATTCTTTTTTATATTTTCTAACTAAAATTTCTACTTTTCTATTTTACTAAATAAAATCTCTAATTTTCCAAAAATATCACGAATAGTTCTATTTAATAAAATAAAATAATAATATTATAATTATTAATGACTAACCGATTAGTTTTTTTCCAAAACGTATATTCTTTTTTATATTTTCTAACTAATATTTCTTTTAACTAAAACCTCAAAAATATCACGGACTATTCCATTTAGTAGCATAAAATACTAATATTATAAATATATCTCTCTATCTATACTATATTATCAAAGACGAAACATTGAAAGTTTTGGTACCTGTTTTTTTGTACCTGTTTTTTGATATGATATTTGCCTTATTTAATTGTTTATTTAATTATTATAATCGGTTACCCTTTCAATTAAATTATATTACCATTTTTTCTAAACAATCAGGGGCAATTTCCTTTTCAGCTAAAACATGTTACTTTTTCTATTTCCTTTGTTAAAATCCTTCATTTTTCAAATATATCACGAGAAAACCCTTACATATTTACTTTAAAATCTATTTTAATACTTTTAATTGACAATTACCTTTTTCAACTAAAACATGTCGCATTTTCTATTTTTCTTACTAAACCCCCTCTTTTTTCAAAAATATCACGGGCAAATCGTTACTTTTATATTTTAAAATTCAACAAAAACATGTTACTTTCTATTTTTATTACTAAAACCCCTCTTTTTCCAAAATATCACGGACAAACCGTTACTTAATTATTTTAAAATTCATTTTAATACTTTTAATTATTTTAAAATGTTTAACACGCCTACTTATTTTTTTTAATAAATGCAATTAATAAAATATAAAATTAACAATTATTAAAAACAACTCGTGCATCGTACAGGTTTTAAGCTATATTATTAAAGACGAAACATTAAAAGTTTGGTAGTCGGATAGACGGACGATCGGTACTTAGTGATTTTACTTAATTATCCTTACTTATTTTTTTAAAAAAACTTTCACTGAATAATAACATTATTTATAACCAATTACCTTTTCAGCTAAAATACATTAACTTTTTTTATTTTTTTTCTTATAAAATCCTCTCTTTTTCTAAAAAAAAACAAGGACGGTTATCTTTTTTAACAAAAACATGTTACTCTTTCTATTTTTCCTTACTAAAACTCCTCATTTTCCAAAAATATCACGGGCAAACCCTTAATTATTTATTTTAAAATATATTTTAATACTTTTAATTATGTTACTTTTTCTATATTTTCATTTTCTAAAAAAATTATTATTAAATAATAACATTTTTATAACCAACTACCGTTTTAGCTAAAATACATTATCTTTTCTAACAAAATCTTCTTTTTTTCTAAAAAAATCACGGGCAATTACCTTTTTCAACTAAAATATGTTACTCTTTCTGATTTTTCTTTACTAAACCCCTCATTTTTCAAAAATATTACGGACAAATCCTTACTTATTTATTGTAAAGCCTATTTAAATACTTTTAATTACGGGTACTTACCTTTTTAGCCAAAACACGTTACTTTTTCTATTTTTCCTTACTAAGACCCCTCCTTTTCCAAAAATATCACGGGCAAACAGTTATTAATTTATTTTAAAATCTATTTTAATACTTTTAATTATTTAAAAAGTTTAACAAGCCTACTTACTTTTTTTAGCAAATGCAGATTAATAAAATATTAAAACATAAATAATAAAAATAATAATTATTAATAATTATTAATAATAATCCGTGCATCGCGCGGATTTTAAGCTAGTAGATATATATATTATATACAACTATATATTATATGATATATCATACTTTCGTTTATAGATGTGTTTATAGTTTACAGTGTTTTAAAAGACGGAAATCGGCATTAGTCGGTAGAGGTAACTTGTAATGATTAATCGGATGATCGGTGATTAATCGGATCATTAATCGGAGATAATTTATTTAATAAACAAAAATCTATAATATTATTTTAATACCATCAAACTTTCAAAAAATTTAAAAAAAAATAAGTTATATAAATAGTATAAACCTACATTTTACTTAAAATAAAAAAATAGGATAAAATGAGAAAATGTGATTTATCTAATAAAATTTTAAATCAAAACTAAAAGTAAATGTAGCACAATTGTTATAAAATGAGTTTGCCAATAGGAGGTTATAGGCTTGATTCCTAACATCAAACAAAATTCTTTTATTTTTTTTATAAATAATAGAGGATTGGCAATTTTGTAATTTTTCAACAAATAAAGACAAAATTATCATTTTACAACCATTTTATTGATCAATTTACCCCTAAACATCCCCCTTTAATATATAGAAGTAGATGTGAACCCAATTAGTCAAGTAGCACATCTTTAACCCGATTCGAACTCTCAACCAATTAAACAAGTTGTGACAATATTTTTTCTCCTTTCTGGAATTGGACTAGTGAAAAAATGTTATTACAAGGGATGGAAACTTCTAGTGCTCTACTCCATAAGAACAAATAAAAATATTATTAAAATTGTTCCTAGTCGAAGGAACCAGTGGCGGATCCAGTTCCAAAGTTAAGGGGGTTAGATAATATTTTAAAAATCAGCGCTAGACGGTATCAACTTGAGTATACCGAGATTAGGTCAAAAATTATTTTCTTTTTTAAAGTAAGTCAAGAATCAGTCAAAATTGGATTAATCAGTCAAAAAAAGGTAAAAATTATAATTTCTGTGGGGAAACAAATGAAAAAGATAAAACAAAAATTAAAAAAAAAGTGTTTTATTCTCATATAAATAATTCATATTTTAGACAGTCAAATCATGAATTTTCTCAATTTTTTATCTTAAATTGACCCCAATTTCAATGGTTAGATCTTCAATTATTTGATTAATAATCCAAGTTCGAAGCCTACTTCGCTGAAGTCCGACTCCCATTAAATGTTATGTTTGATTAATATTGTTTGTGACATCTGAATCCTTAATTAATAAACGATTCACGTGTACCTCGTTTTATGTGCAACTAGCGTAACAGCCCGTGCAAGGCACGGGCCTGCATAGAGATATCAATAATTTTTATCGTGAAAAAGTTGGTCGTGATCGATTTATTAGATTAAGGATTGTGTAGTCTTAAGTTTGAGAGCGTAAAATGAGAAGTATGGTTCATGCATAGTGAGGAGTAAAGAATTTTTTTGGCGAATAGTGTAATTACTTTCAATCACAAACGTAACTATGCCAAGACTTTAAGACTTGTTTATAGTGACTATTATTGATTTTGAAACCAGATTAAAATAATGTAGAATTTGAAGCACGAATGTACTATTGTTCTTCTTGCGATTATAAGCAGGTTTACCTGTGTTTTGTGTGTCAGAGAAATGATAGTTTGTAGATTGGAAATTTGCGTTAGAGAGCGGTTGTTATATGTTTTTCGAGAATTGATTGGTTTTTTTTTTCTTTGCAATCTAGGTTATGAATAGGTTATATGCATGCAATGTTTTTGTAATATAATCGAACATGCATGAATGAGATAGAGGATTTTAAAAAGAAGCTGAAGGCCGACGCATCTTTGCACACCCTCACATCACCCAAGTTTGTGATAAACACCTTGGGAGATGAACATCTATTACAGTTTGGAGTATTCATGTCACCTATTTGTTTTTGGTTTTTTACTTGGGAACTGATTTTGCACTCCTCGCATGTGTTCATCTTTATATTAAATTATATTAACACACTTAGTAAATGCATTAAGAATGTGTTTGGAATATTGTTTTACAGTTACACATTTTAATCCAATTTATTACTATATATTAAACCTCAACACAAGGGCAAAAATTTCCAATTAAATGGTCGTTACAAAAATGTCACTCATATATTATTATGCAAAAATATATTAATAGTTGTTAGTACAAAGAAACAAACCTCCAACCTCCTTCTAAGATGTTCATGGGTTTAACCACTATTCTAAATACCTGTTTGAGTTTACTTCAAAAAATTTATTAGATAATCCACGTCTTTCTTCTCTTCTCTTATATTATTTTTACTTTGATGTTTAAATAAATAAAATATTGGTTTGTATTATTTATATAAATCAGTTTTTCTTTTCATCTTTTCGTAATTTTGGTCAAAAATTTTATTTTTCCGGACACCCCAACCGGTATCACGCCAGACCCTAGAGTGCAGGAAGAATTCCCCACGTTCCCATGAATCAAACCTTGAATGCTTTGGTCAATAACCAGTGCTCTCACCAACTCATCTACAGGTCCGGAGGCTTCTTTTTGTAATTTTATATACCTATATATTCAATCACTGAATTTTATTACAGTTGTATGTTTTTGATTAAATATATATTAATTATGTTGTTTAAAATTCATACTTTTATATTATATATCTTTATTATACTTTATTTGAATTAAACTAATATTATTCGTACATAAAATATACTATTGAAATTCGACCTAATATAAGAAATATTGTATATGTTGTAGAGGATGTCGTTAAGGACCCACAAACCCTATTTAGAATTTCATTTTATCAAAATGATTATATGACATTACGAATCAATTTAATGTATTCTATAAAGTTCTATTATTATTATGAAATATTATACTTTTTTTAACATCGTACAATAATTTTTGGAATACAATTTGAAATTCTATTTTCAAAATTTGTAATTTTCAATTTTCCCAAACTTTATCGTCTACTAACAGTTTGACTGATCATTATGTAATTATATACTATGTAATATCCTATATTTTAAAAACTCACCCCGATTTTTGACACGAACGTCACTGGGGTTGAAGGGGAGGGGTTAGAAAGGTGAAAAAAATATAGATAAGTTAATAAAGAATGACATGTTACTTTAGAAAATGTTAACAAATGAACAATACATTCTGGAAAAGAAAATTGTTAAGAAATGGATGCGACGAACAGAGTAGGTAGACAAATTTTTTGTATAATTTGAATGCTAATGTTCTTAATTTAAAAATTATAGAAATAACTAATAATGAGAGATATAATGTGTATAATATTTCTTATATTAGATCGAATTTTAATAGTATATTTTATGCATGAATAATTAATTTAATTCAAATAAAGTATAATATAAATTATGAATTATAATCAACATATTTAATATATATTAAATTGAAAACATACAACTGCAATAATATATAGTGATTGAATATATAGATATATAAAATTACGAAAAGGAAAAAAGAAAAACAAATTTATATAAATAATTCAAACCAACATTTTATTTATTCAAACATCAAAGCAAAAAAAAAATATAAGAGATAAAAGACGTGGGTTATCTAATAAGTTTTTTTGAAATAAACTCAAAAAAGCATGTAGCATAGTGGTTAAGCCCATGGATATCTTGGAAGGAGGTTGGAGGTTCGAATCTTTGTAGTAACACATCTATTAAAAACATTTTGTATAATAATATACGAGTGACATGAAAAGGAAAAAAAAAATCAATACTATTATATAATAGACGAAACATTAAAAGTTTGGTTGGTCGGTATGGTACGTTGTGATTTTACTTAATTGCCCTTAATTTTGGTTGGTCGGTATGGTACGTTGTGATTTTACTTAATTGCCCTTAATTTTGGTTGGTCGGTATGGTACGTTGTGATTTTACTTAATTGCCCTTAATTAACTGTACTTTGTGTTTTTACTTAATTAACCTTACTTATTTATAGAAATATATTATTAAATAATAATATTACATATTTATAACCAATTATCTTTTTCACCTAATATACATTATTTTTTCTATTTTTTCTAACAAATTCCCCTACTTTTTCAAATATATCACGGGCAATTACCTTTTTTTAACTAAAACATGTTAGTTTTTCTATTTTTTCTTACTAAAACCCCTCCTTTTCCAAAAATATCACGGACGTTTAGTTATTTATTTTTAAAACTATTTTAATATTATAATTATTTTTTAAAAGTTTACCTATTTTAACATGTCTACCTATTTTTCTTAACAAATGCAATTACTACAAATATTAAAATATGAATAATCAAATACCTATTTATAACCAATTACCTTTTCAGCTAAAATATATTATATATTTTTTCTAAAAAGTTTCTTCTTTTCTAAATACTAGGAATGTTGCCCGCTCCGCTGGGCTTCTTAAAAAGACTATGCTATGATTCTTGATCCTTTGCCGAAGCCTTCACCTCATTTAGGTAGTTATATTTATTTGGGCGACACATTAATTGAATAGTTGTCTTGCGTTTGTATGGTTTTGTTTTGAACTATTTTATTTTATTTGTACAGGTTATTTTGGACGGAAGTTTGTAATTTTTCTGACATGCATTGAAGCAGTTGTTGATGAAATTGTTAGTTTGTCTTCGTTTTTAAACTTATATTATAATATTTATATTTTGTTAATCATGACTAATTGTAGTTATGAAATATAGGTTCTACCTTTAAGTTTCTGTGAGGAATTGGGTTTTGATACCGCCGAAGATTTGCATTTTTCTCTTTGTAATGGGTGGCATTGTCAAGGTTCATATGTGGGAATTGGTCCCAAAATAAGTGGATTTGGACAAATGTGTTGAATGTTAGGTGTTTGCGATTTGAATAGCTTTCATCTTATGTTATTCACGTATAATGGAAACCTTTCATTTGATGTTGCTTTTTTTTATGAGAGTCTTGTTGAGATTATTTTTCCTGGAGATGCCTCTTCTAATGGTAATGCTTTCAGATTTGTACAAATGATACTTTTAATCTTTTCATGTACTACTGAAAATTTTGAAATAGTCACAAATGAGGAAGTAACAAATATTTAAATGTTGGTAGCTGAACCATCGACATTTGTCGAAGATGTTTTCAAGTTTGAAGTTGTTGTTCAGAACTTTCATATGTATGACTACTGTCATGGTGTGGTATGTATTTTGAAACAAATATTAATTTTTCTCCGAAATTGTTATTCTCATTCTCTCGAATTGAATATTCATGAATTGAAAAAATACTGGAGATATCCCAAAAATTCACGAATGTGTTCAAGAGTTGGGGTAAAAAAGTGGCAATCACAGTTTATGAATGTAATTGATCTTGGGTCATGACAGTTAGGGAAAGAAAAAATTTGAAGCGAATGACAATGCATGAAGTTTTGCAGAAGTTTAGGGTTGATTTAAAGCTTTAAATTGGTGAAACATGTGTTCTCACCAGCATTGATGAGTCTGTTCGTGAATTTGAGGTAGAAGTATCTAGAAAGTTAAGTAACGTCCACTTCATCGGTACTCTATTTGTCTCCTTTGTCGAAAATTTATTAGTGTAGGATGATCTTTATGGTTAATTGTTGATTGTTTCTGTTTCTTTTGTTTGCAATGTTTTGACATATGTTTGAGGTTAAATGTTACACATAACTTTAACATAGAGAACAGATAACTCAGGTAAAACATAATACTGTTTCTGGATTGGTGATGGTTCCAGAAATATAGTGAAGACAGAAACATGAGTTGAAAATAATACATAGGTGATACGAATAAACTTCAACATTAGGTATTTGTTAATAGTTAAAAGTTGATGCTTGCAAAAGATGCAATTCGTATGTTACGTTCTTTTCAAAGGAACTTCTTGTTAGGTTTTGGAGTCCTTTTCTTCTTTTTCTTTTCCTGGTTCACATCTGGAGTAATAAAGTTTAACTGCGAGAAATCATCCAAATGAAATGTCGATGCTGAGGCCTGAAAATAAGTATTTTAGTTAGAATAATTGGTTTATAACAATTCACCAAACTTGTTATTAACATTTTGAAATGTTACCTGGCTTTGAGATTCTTGCATATTATCTTCAGTAAGCTCAATACTCTGTTTCTCCTCCTCGTCCTCTGATCCAAGGGAAATGTTTGTTGCATGGTAAGAATTTGATTTTTTTTCTACATTACTTTTTCGGATGCGTAATTTGACCATGCAAAAAATATTCTGCAAATTATTGAGTCTCTCTGGGAAAGTTTGATCCTTTGGTGTCTGAGATAGAAAATAAAACATTATAACTTTTTTTGTTTATTATGCTCATACTCTTGTTTTTTATGTTATAATTGAAGCATTCACCTCGTCTACAATTTCCTGTGCAGTTTTCCCAATCAGTGTTCTGACTTCACGATCGAATAGAGATATTACAATAGTACCTGTTTTGTCTTCAGCTTCGACTTCAATGTGGAATCTGTGATGATGAAATGTAATTTGGATTTAGTCGATGTGTACGTGAATGATACATTATAATCGTATAAATGTATTTTACTTTTTCTGAGGATGTGGTACATCCCTGTTGTTACATCTGTAACATGCGAACATTGTATCAACCAGATCAATAGTCTGGTAGCAGGATGAGCAAGCGTACTCGAACCACTTCTGTAAGTTGTTAGAGCATGTTAACTGTACTTCAGCAATTACCTCTTTCTGCTTGCATTTAAATGTGTTATCTATTAGAGATAAGTTTAATTTTTATTACATTTGTGGACATTTTTTGGTTTGAGAACTTACTTGGACGTAGTCATATCCCAAATTCTTAATGTCCTTCACTTCAAGAGTATCCACATTTTCTGGCATTTGACTTGAGAAGTCGTACTTTGAAAAAATAGGTGTGCTCAACCTGTAAGGAAGAATGCAACAAAAACATGAGTAAAATATTATATTAAGTTCTATGGAGATGTAAGAAAAGCCATTAAAAAAAGTTTAAGCAAGAATATACATTCTTCTTAATTGTGACACAACGTGGTGATCATAGTTGATGTAGAATTTTGTAGCTGCTGCGTTTGATATGTCGATTTGTGGAGTAGTATGGTTTGTACCTTGCCAGGAAGTAATTTTTCCACTTGCAATAATAATGATAGCTGGGAAATCAGTTATCTGTTCTAAAGCAATTGCAAAATCTGCCGCAAGACTATCCCAAAATGTTACGTTGACGGAACATCTGTATGTCGGAAATTAAACTTTCTTAAATAAATATTATATTGTAAACCTATTGTTCCTTGTACTATTGGAAATAAATAAATATTGGAAATATTTACCTTCCATCGACAATTGTGAATTTAACTTGCAATTGTTGATCATTGAATTTTGTTTTCACATTTCTTAATGGAAAATCTTTCTGAATAACACCTACAACATCTACCATTTGCATTTGAATTATTAATAATGGAAATGACTAATATTATATGAATAATTTTTGAAAGGAAAAAATAATATATATTGGTACAAAGTGAATGTACCAGTGAGGTAGACATTTTGGTTGGCAACTTGATCTAAATCTTGTAGATCCGAGAAATCGAACAAATTATTTGCAATCAACAAATCATTTTCATCCATTGTCGACACTGTAGTATATGTTGTCAAGATAATTTGCCTCTCATTTTTGACACATCTAAACTTCTCCTCAGTTTTGTAGTCTTTTACTGAGAAATTTTGTATTATACATATTGTACCCAGACAAAGTTTGCCTTCATGTTTCTCTATAACTGTTCCTGGAACAAATGCGTGCATCCTACCATTCTGATTCTCCATGAAAAACTAACGAAGTAAGTGAAAATGAATTTGTAATTTAATGCCATAATTTTAAAATTCAAAATATAAATTTGCGTCAAGTTGTAATTCTGTACATACCTTGTCATCTAAAAGCAACATGTTCAAACCTTTGAATTCCTCACCATTTTTTGATACTCCTCTCCACAACCGAATAATTCTGACCTTGATCTTCCAGTTATAACTATTGGGTCGAAGTTCTCTTAAGCAATGATATTGATTTGTTGACATTTTTCCACTTTGATAGTTTGCTCTAAGAAGATGTGCTGTATTTGTGCCTCTGAGATGTGGGAAGTAAGTTTAGATAATAGTGCAATTAGTAAAGGCATGCGGATGTGAAAAAATTATACAATACAGTTTGTATTAATTTGACATTACTATCCTCTAGCATTGAAATGATTTGTTTTTATTAAATATTACTTTTGTATCAAGTACAATGATTAACATTACAATTACTTACAATGACAAACGCTTTAACATAATATTTAATTCTAGAAAATTGTAGAAATATTAAAAAAATATAGTACTCCACATACATACAGATACGTGTTTTTTTTTCCAATATCTGGCATTAGTTAGTGTTACATTTTTGATTTAAAACTTATTATCCAAAAATTTGTTTAAATTAAAAATTTTACCCTAGAACCAATTTTTTGATGAATATGAAAATATTGACTGAAGAGAGATATAATATTAAGGTTAAAAATATTTCATAAGCCAAAACAAAATATTACAATCCTTGCAAAAGTAGAGGGACTATTGGATGACATACTCGTAGTTTGCAGTACGTTGTCCTATACCCATAAATAAAATGTAGCTACCAAAGTGAACCTGAAGAACCACCTCAACGCTTCATATTTTATATTACAATTACCAATGCTTTTCTGAAAAATTCCTGAATGCTTCAATCCGTTGGTGGTAGTAATCTGCTGGAGTTTCCTTTTTTTGGTATCTTTTCTGTGTCGGGGCTTTTCTTCTTACGTGGTTTTATTCCAAGTTCAAAACCCTGCAGTATTTTCATGAATGATTTTAGTTTGACCAATTTAGAATCAGTAGTGAACAAATGCTATCTATGTTATACTAATTTATTAAGAAGTAAATCACGGGCTGAACCTTTTTAGGTTTAACTGTCTTCATCATGTTCAGAGTTAGATTGTCTTCATTGTTGTCATCTTCAGTTTCTTCAGATTTTCTCACCCGCTTTGTTGTGCCAGAGTTGGCCGTTTTTGGAGTTTCTTTCAGCGGGTATGTTTCTCCGACATTAGTCTCCTGAAAGCAGACATTGCATTTGTAAATATGACATACTGCTAAATTATTTTACTTGTTTCAAAACGAAAACTTTACGATATAGCTGGTATCGTCTTCCGCCTCCAAAGAAGTCTCAGGCCTTGGTGTTTTATTTGCAAAGAGCTGATGACCTTCTACAATGTCACAAGTTGTGTAAATATCAGATTTGTTCCGGAGATTCCTTTCGGATAACTTCAAAGTTATAGTGTATTCTTTATTCAAGATAGTAAGAAGTTCTGGTGGGAACTTCCCGTCATCCGCTCTCTACAATGTATGGAAATATTTGAAAGTTTAATAACATTATTTTGCATAATGAATGAAACATATTGTCAGAGAAATTGTTTTAGTACAAACCATAGTCTGATCAAGTTCAATATCAAACACAGTTTTTCCAGTTATACGACGAACTTCAGTGTCTGCAAATATAATTGGAATTCCTCCCGTGTTGTCAGCACATAATGTGCAAACTCGAAATCTGGTTTGACAAATAATTTGATTGATATGTAGTTAGAATTATTGGATACAAATAACTTATAATGTTTATTTGGTAGAAAAGAAACAAACCTTCGATCTGGATAAGGATAATGTTTTCTGCAATTTGGTTGTGGACATGTCCACTTTCCATTAACATTTTCCAAGTCAACATCACAGTGCAAACAAACATTGCAGAACCACTGAAGCTCATCTTGAATCTTGACGACCTTCACTTGACAAATGACTTTATTCTACAGATCGTGGATAAGACAATTTACTTTTTTTTTTTGACAAATGACTTTATTCTACAGATCGTGGATAAGACAATTTACTTTTTTTGTAACATGAATGCCAATTTAATCTTTATAGTAAAAAAAATGGCAATTTGTATAATTCAATAACTAACCTGATTGTTTTGCTCTGTCAACTGCTTAATTTGCAATGTAGTCATAAGTTTGTAGCTGTCGTCAATTTGCTTTAGTAAGTTGGTCACATAGAATAAAGGTTCCAAAGAGCTGTTAATATGTTTCCGAAATGTGACCTTGTACGAAATTTGTTCCACTAATTTCTATCGTATTTGACACATAAGAATTTACAATAAAGACAAATGAATACCGAATCCTTAGTTGGTTGACAATTGGATGATTAATATTCATGTAAAACCTTGTTGCCGGATAATTCGATAGGTTCAATTCCCCTAATAAATATTCGAGTCATGCAATACATATTTCATATTAGTGTTAAATTTGTAAGAAAATTTGTCAAATTAGTAAAATGTTAAAATTGTACCTTGATATCGACCAATTTTCGCGCTTGCTAATACAACAATAACTGTATCATCCATTTGTTTCTTGTAAGCTTCTTCAAATTGTTGAGCAATTTCATCAAAAATCGTGACTTTAGTAAGACACCTAGTAAACAATTTTAATTTATGAACCTGGATCATAAGTTCAGTAGATATTCATGCACATGCAATGAAAATACATACTCCCAACCTACCATCAGTAATTGAAAACCTTAGTTGTCTTTTGTCTTCATTGCTCTCAGAGACATAATCTCTTAAATGCGTGACATCTTTAATAACTCCAACAACATCTAGTAACAGAAAAGTCATGGAAGATAGGTGGTGTTTAAGATCAACAGTAAAGAATCATAAAGACATCATTATATAAGACCAATCTCAGTGAAAGACCATTTACCACATAGGAAACGTTTATTGCCTTCCATACTTTCAAGATCTTTTAGACTGAAGATGTCAAAGCTGTAGTTTGGTATAGTGAGACCATCATTTGTACTCTTTTCAAGCTTAGTATAGTCAGCAAAATAAATATGCTTGTCATAGCGAACACAACGATGGCTCTCTAGTCCCGTGTAATCTTGGACAATGAAATTAGTTAAGTCGTAGATCTGACCTTCTTGAAGAACTTGGTCAAAAATTTCTGCATATTTTGCGTTTACGAAAGCATGAATCCTTGAGTCCTACATTAAAATGAATTGTTTTTGTTACATTTCACAGTGACGAACGAAGTAAACTTAATTCAGAATTAAACAAAGATCCATATTACGGAATCATCAATGAATATAATATTGATGCCACGAAATTCCTTTGTATCACGGGTGATGCCTCTCCATATAGCTTGTGCCCGAACTCGAATCTTCCACTTGATTTTTGAAGAATTCAGATTCGTTATCGGAGTGAAAATGTTGAACGTCATTTTATGAAAAAACCTAAAACACAACAAAATCACAGATCTTATATAAAATACATCATATTATTAGATTATGAAATTTGAAAAAGAGAGTTTCAGTTTCTTGTTTTACCAGTTGAAGCAATGTATAGATGAAGATGATTTGTTGCTTTGTCAATAAAGATAAGAGTGTAGTTATTGCAGTGACTTGGTTTGGTAGATTGGTATTATATGTATCTAGCTTTAGGTTGTATATGTAACAATATAATAATAGATATTTTGAACAACATATTATTTGAATAGAGTAATTTCAATTTCTCATGTAGAAGTTGAAAATTGCGTATGATTTATTATAATCAACGGTGTATAAAAATTCAAGTCGTTTCAGTACTCGTTCTGAATAATCATTTTTAGGGTTTAATTCGATCCAAGTCCAACCAATTTAACTTAGAGCATTTGTTTTACATAATTTAGATAATTAAACAAAATGACCATTTTATATAAAAGTTGAGTAACGTAATAAAAATTGTAAAAAATTTATAATTAGAAGGGAATTGATATATATCATGATCCTTTGTATTACAAATTAATAATAATTTGGAAATAACAATGTATTTTAGAAGTTGTGAATTTATTGGGATCAATCGTTCCTTAAAATTTATACAACGGGCCACCAAAGTTATTAAATTTTTCTACTTATTACAGAATTGGTACATTGGAAATTGTACAAACTATAAAGAAGAAACCTTTCTACTAACCGACATAGTTGTCTTCTTATGGTCAATCCTTACACAATTGTTATACACTATGTCGTTTTTAATACTTTACTGGCGAAGTGCAATGCAAGTTCATTAAATGTATATAGTTCCATGCTTAATTTCAAGATATAGGATGTGACTATTCTATTAAAATATTCCTTTGTAGATTTGTACCATGCATCAAATTTAATTTGCAACTTGCTATTATGACAATAAGAGGTTGCTCAGCTGCATTGTTGACATCGTTTATGAACAATTCTACCAATTCTCCAGGAAAGACTACATCTCTCTTGGAGCTAATTTAGAAACATATAATAAGTGTAAATTTTTATTGAAATGACATTTGACAATATAGTAACATCCAGAATTAGTAATTTACTTACTTGTTTTGGTTTAAAACAAATTTGATAATTGACATATCTTCGTTATTTCTTTTTATAAAGTGACGCATTGGTTGAAACGAATTAACAACTCCAACAATATCTAAAATTTATTTATGAGTAAAATATTCTCAACAGAGTTCTGTAATGGACAAAGTTAAAGAATTTTTTAATATCTATGAGGTAACGTAGTGGGCGAACAACTTGAGATAAATAACTCAAATGCGTTAAGCAGGAAACATGTTGGGGTATGTTTTATGGTTGTGGATTATGTGGCAAAATGGATGAAGCGTTGTGTTAGGTCCTGATAAGTTTGTAGAAGGGGGGTTGAATACAAACTATACCGTTTTATCGAAATTTGCTCTTTGAATAATTTAACAATTAAGAACAAATTAATGCGGAATATAAATGAAACAAGATTCAAGTTAAATATAACTTATATTAAACTTGAAGGGTGTTGCAAATACAATATGGATTACAAAGTATTTATCTCAAACTAATTAATACAAATTTAGAATAAATTCGACATGAACTTTTCTAATATTTGTAATAAAAAGATCGAATGCTAAAAGCAAGTTCGAGATAAATTCTAGGGATAAAAATCCGCTAGATGATCAAAGCAATACAAGTAATCAACTTCTAGTGGTTTGGATTTAACAATACAAACTAGAATTAATTGCTTGAGAAGAAATAAGATTTAATGCTTCTTGTGTTCTTGAGAGTAAATGCTTCTTGTGTTCTTTCTTTTGTTCAACTGCCTTCTTTTTCTGTTCTGTCTAGCAATTAATACAATTCAATTAAGCCTTGTATGACCTGCCAACAGAACTCGGTAGAACCTGTAAGATCAGTATGACCTGAAACATATCTTCTAATTTTCGGTAGAACCTTAAAAGAAGATTGTATGACCTGCCAAAAAGTACTTAGCATGACCTGAAAAATGACTTAGTATGACCTAATAAATAACTCAGTAGAACCTTAAAAATAGGTCATACCGAGTTATCCATCATGGTCATACCGAGTTTCTTAGAATAGTTAAAGCAGGTCATACTAGTTCATTTTCAGAAAATCCTTTTAATTTAATTAGTTAGATTAAATTATAGATTAAATTAATTCTTTTAAATAGAATTAAGTTAATAAATAATTTAAACTACTAACCTAATTAATTTAATAAATAAATTAATTCTGATAGAATTAATTTATTAATTAAATTAAATTATTAAATCAAATAAGATATTCTTAAAACCTTGCATTTCTCCCTCTTCTGAAAACCACTGAATATAGATGATTTAATTCCACTGATGATGTCGTCATTCGATGCACTGTCTGGTTTCATGAATAACTGACTTCAATGATAATTCTTCATCTTTAAAATATTTAAAGTTGTGGCTTCTTTCCTTTAGCTTTGACAAAACTCTGTATCCTGTACTTCTTCCGTCACCACTGGAAATCTCTGTCACTGTAGTAAATCCACTTACTTGAATACTTCACTGAGGCTTGAACAATAAATTGAACTTCTTTCAATGTAGAATAACTTCAAGTCTGTAGATGACTTTAATTCTCCATTCTCTTGACAGATAAAACTATCTGAGATTCCTGTGACATATTAACTTATTATTTACTTATTACATACTTGTTTAAATTAAGTTGTTTCCTCGGAATATTAATAGGCCTAAACATATGCCTTTCAATCTCCCCCTATTTGTTTGTTAGAGAATAACAATCAAATACCTAGAGGATAACTCAACTAACTTAAACAAGAAATAGAAATGACTTTTAAGGGCCAAGTAAATAACAAGAAAAGTTCTGGATTCCATTTAACATATTCCAGATTCAAACATTAAAGATAAATACAAGATAGATGTTCCTCTAGACTGAACATATGTTTACATTGGTCCTATCTTGAAATACCTAAGCTCTATACATATAACATTTACAGACTAGAGCTTCTTCAAATTTCAGACTCCATCATCTCTCCTTCTTCAAGTGCTTCAAGCAAATCCTTGTCCAGAATACGATCAGATTCAGAAGTAATACCACTAGGTCTGACAGGTTGAGCTGTGACTTTCTTCAGCCTATTCTTCATTTGATGATATCTCTTGATATTGGCAATGCAATAGTCTTGAATCAAATCAGCAACTTCTGTCTTCTCTTGTGTAGCAAATCCTGAAGTCCTCAACATGTTCTCCAAGTAGACAAGATGCTTGGCAGGAAAATCTTTCAGAGAGATTGGATCCACACCACAAGTTTGAAGTGCCCTTCCTTTATAAAATTTAACTTCATATGGCACATCCACAACTTGAGGGCTAGCTTTCATTGCAAAGTCTCTTAGCTGATCATGCAGCAGCTCAGCTAATGGAGAAGTTCTTTTTACTTTGCACATGAATACCCATAGTTCAGAGAGAGTTCTGCTTTCTAGAAGATTGAGAGAAACTAAGAAAGTTCCCTCATTGTGAGTGTAAACATAGATCTTTAACTCCTCTCTAACTCTGTCATATCCAGTTGTGATCCTTGAAATCTCTGTATGAAGAGCTTTCATGTATACTGTGTTGTCTGGATTGACCTTCTTGTATCTCTCCAACATCCCAAGAAACTTTGCATCATTGTTGGTTCCTTCTTGATGTGCAAACATTTCTCTAGCCTTGTCCCATTCTTCTCCTTGCTTCAGCCTCACATACAATTTTCTGTCACTAACCTTCAGATTGTGAAGCCTTTGCTTTTCTTGATGCTCAGCCTTTTGAATGACAAGATGCTTGGAAATGATGTCAGATACCTTTGCATTCTCCTCCTCTCTTCTCTTCAGATCAGCTTTCTGTCGTAACAGCTCAGCTTCAAAGGCAGGATCCACTATAGGTTCATCTTCCCAGTCAGCATAATCAGCCTCTCCTTCAACCTCCACATCACCAAAGATATCTTCAGGGTTTTCTTCAGATTCAGTACAGTCAAAATCTCCCTGTTCACCTTGGTAGTAGTCAGCATCAGAAAAAGTTAACTTTTGTTTCCCTTTGTCCTTTGCAGAACCAGAACCTCCAGCTTCTCCTCCTTGATCCTCTCCTCCTTGTAACTCCTTCTCCTTATTCTCCCCCTTAGTTGAGGAATCCTCTAAAGATTTAACTTTATCAGTTTTAGGATCCTCCTCTTTACCTTCTCTTTCTCCTTCACCATCCCTGTCACCATTGCCCCCTTCATCATCATCACCCTCAAAGAATTTCTTCTGTTCAGCATTGGGTTGATGTGAGACCTTGATCATAGTATACAGATGTTTCATGCCCTCGTTCAGATGTTGCATCCCTCCTTCAATCTTGGTAAACCTCTCATCATTGAAGTACTGATTTTCATCAATAGTATCTTGAAAGGAGTCTACTTTGGTTGAAATAATAGGAATCTGTTTGATAGCCTCCCTGATCTCAGCATTAGAAACCAGTAGTTCTGACATATCTGAAGCCATTAACACTTGTGATTCTTGAACAGCATTCATCTTGGGAACCAATGTGACCTTTACTCCCTGTATCTCATCTCTAAGATGACCCAGCTGATTATTTACAGAGGTGGAAGAAGAAGACCGTTCATCCACTTGTGCCTTGAGAATATCTTTTTCAGCCTGGGACTCTTGTAGTTGTTTCTGAAGATTAGCTATTTGAGCCAACAAAGAAGCAGTGTATGTGTCATTGTGTGCACTCATCTCAATTTCTTTCGATGGTGTTTCACTCACCTCACGTGCTTGTGTTTCGCTCTGTGTTTTACTAACCACTATCTGTC
Organism: Heracleum sosnowskyi; assembly: GCA_030848705.1. Taxonomy (NCBI): domain Eukaryota; kingdom Viridiplantae; phylum Streptophyta; class Magnoliopsida; order Apiales; family Apiaceae; genus Heracleum; species Heracleum sosnowskyi. The sequence continues at coordinate 46,712,822 of CM061243.1, read as the reverse complement.
TATCCAGAGTAGGAGTTGAAGTACCTGCAGTAGAAATCACCATAGCCCCTTCTTGAGAGGTCACTGGTGGTGCAATGGGAGTTCGCGAATCCCAATCCATGGTAAAGTCCAGAAATTCATCAGAAATTGAAAACTGAATTGCTTCAGGTATGGACTTACCATGTTGCCCTTCACTTTCTCCAGTTAAAACTGCGAGTGAAGAATCCCTTAGGGGAGCCAGAGATGTTCCCTCTGGGAGGGGAGAAAATGATTCTATTATTGTGGGCGAAGAACCAGATTTTCCCTCTGAAGCCTGTGAAGGCTCTTCTACCGTGACAATGGTAGGTACTGTTTCACCAATTATTCCTATGTGCTCTCCTCTCTGAGTGTCCTGTTCATGAGTCTCTATTATTGTTTCAGAAGTGTTTTCTCCCATTGTGAGCAAGGGGAGAGTGCTTGACTCTTTACAGAATGCCATGGCCTGATGGCGAATTTCAATAGATTCATCCTGTTGAGAGGATGTCTCTAGTAACTGTTCATTGGCCGTTTGAGAATCCATATCCTTTTGGGAGGATACAGACTGGCTTACAGATGCCTCAAGTAGTGTTCTTATCTTCTTTAGTGGTGGAGGCAGAGCTGTGGGATCACTCTCATTAATATCTACTCCAGCTTGTTCTGTCAAACTTGTTGTAGCTGATTGTTCTAGGGGAGCGGTCAATGGATTTGACTCTGTGTGTGGCTCTATGACCGTGGACAGAGATTGTGGTTCTACAATCCCTTGGTCAATCCTAAGAACCTCTTGGGTTAGTGGAGTAGCTGAGAGAGGATATATTACCTGAAGTGCCATGGTGTTAGGAGGCACCATTGAAGTTCCTGCTGACGAGGATCCAACCACTGGATGTTCAATAAAGAGTAGAGGTAACTGTGGTTGCAGAATCCTTCTCAGATATGATTGTGGAACTACGGGTCTCCTTCCAGACTTGGAACTTGTGGACAAAGTTGAGTATATGAGAGAATTAGTGTGTGCGGGGACTTGAAAAGGAGTGTTTTGAAAAAGTGTTTTATGTTCATCAGAAAGAACATGATTCAACACTAGAGAAAGGAAACGAGAATAAAAGCATTTAACTTTCTTTCCATTTTGTATATCTCTAGTGTAATTGAAAATCCTCCTTATCAAGAGATCCCACACAAGAGTTCCTATGTCCAAGTTCAGGTTAAAAACAGCAGCATAGGCAATGTTTTGTAGGAGAGAAGTTATGACTGGAAAGTTGTTTTTGGTAGAATTACTAAAAACTTTGGCTAGACAGTCAAAGAACAAATCCCACTCACATGCTAGATTACCCTTATTCAGACGAGGAAGAACAATATTTCCTTGGTAATCAATACTAGAGAAAAATTGAACTAACTCGTTATCAGTAGGGAATCTAACAAAATTATTAAGGGGAAAATGAAGTACTTGACAAAAGATCTCCTTAGTTACTGTGTACTGATGATCAGAAATATTGAATGTAAAAGATCGCATATCTTCAGCAACAACAGCAGTTAAGCATAATAGACGAAGGGGTTCAATCTTTAAATCAACAGAAGCAGTGATAGCATAGCTAACAATTGATTGTTCATTTAAAAAATGAATCCACGGCCTAAAACGTTCAACAGAACACTTAAGGGGATCAAAATAGCCAACGTAATTATTAAAACGTTCAACAACAAACTCAGCAGCCATTTGAAAATAAATAATAAAATTAAAAATATTACTAAAATAAAACAGCAATTAATAATAATAATTATCAGAAAAGAAATAAAATCCCAAGTAATTCACAAGAAAAATTTGCAATAGTTCGTTGTTCTAGGAATAAAACCCAAACTAGAGCAAAGTTAACTAAGTAAAAACTTGAGTTAGAAAGGAATGAGAGCAAAAGAACCTTAGATGGCCTGGTATTTATAGTGGAGGGTTCTGCTGAGCTCGGTATGACCTAAAGGGAGGTCATACCGAGTTTTTCTTGAGGTCATACCGAGCTATTCTGAGGTCATACCGAGAAAACAAAGTAAATACTAATTAAAAATAAAAAATAAAAACCAATATGACCTCTATGTTAGGTCATACCGTGTTTTTTGAAATAAATAAACTAAACTAAACACCAATATGACCACACCTGAGGTCATACCGTGTTTTGCATATAAATAAACTAAAACAAAAACCAATATGACCAAAGAAAAAGGTCATACCGAAAAATTTATACACAGAAGCAGAAAAAACAGAAAAATATCACAGAAAAATCTAACATAACTGAAACCTACTACTTAAAACATATGAACGAACAAAAAAAACTTACTAAAAACCTGCAGAAAAATCTGAACAACAATATTTACAATCTGAAAAATATCTAAATGATTCTAAATAAATATATTTTCAATAAAAATACATTTCTCCACTTAAAAAATATGAGAAAAATATTTTTAAAGAAAATAAAATATTTAGAGATATTTAAATACACAAGCATGTAACATTAAATTAAATGAGAATTAGCAAAGAATATCATTTAAATGACAAGTGAAAATGAAATTATAGAAAGAACAAATATGACAGAGATATTGTTAATCACTAAGACTGTTTAACATTCCCAATTTACCAACTAACTTGATAAATGTGGATTCGTCAACAGATTTAGTGAATATATCTGCAGTTTGTTCTTCTGTGGGTACAAAATATAACTCCACAGTTCCATTCATGACATGCTCTCTGATAAAATGATACCTGATATCAATGTGCTTCGTTCTCGAATGCTGCACAGGGTTGTTGGAGATTGCTATGGCACTTGTATTATCACAAAATATGGGAATTTTGTCTAATGCAAAGCCATAGTCTTTTAATTGATTCCTTATCCATAAGATCTGAGCACAACAGCTTCTAGCAGCAATATATTCAGCTTCTGCTGTTGAATTGGAAACTGTTTGCTGTTTCTTGCTATACCAGGAAATCAACCTACCTCCTAGGAATTGACAACTCCCAGAGGTACTCTTTCTATCCACAACACTACCTGCATAATCAGAATCTGTATATCCAACAAGATTAAAACCAGAATCTTTAGGGTACCAGATACCTAGATTAGGTGTACCCTTAAGATATCTCAAGATTCTTTTCACAGCAACGAGATGTACATCTCTAGGGTCCGCTTGGAACCTTGCACACAAGCATGTAGCATACATAATATCTGGTCTACTAGCAGTAAGATAGAGTAAGGAGCCAATCATACCTCTGTAGCTTGTGACATCTACCTTGATAGATTTGTCAGAAGCTCCAAGTTTGATGGCTGTTGAAGATGGAGTCCTTGCTGATGCTGAATCCTCCATATGATACTTCTTGAGGAGTTCTTTGAGATACTTGGATTGACAAATAAATATACCATTTGACCTTTGACTTACTTGTAATCCAAGAAAGAACTTCAGCTCACCCATCATACTCATTTCAAACTTACTCTGCATAAGCTCAGCAAATCTCTTACAGAGATTATCATTAGTAGACCCAAATATGATGTCATCCACATAGACTTGGACTAATATCATATCACTTTTGTGTTTCTTTGAAAAAAGAGTTTTGTCTATGATACCTCTAACAAAACCATTTTCTAAAAGAAAACCAGAGAGAGTGTCATACCATTTTCTTGGGGCTTGTTTGAGACCATAGATAGCCTTAAAGAGAAAGTACACAAAGTCCAGCAGCTCCTGATTTTCAAAGCCAGGGGGCTGTTCCACATACACTTCTTCATCAAGTTCACCATTCAGGAATGCACTCTTAACATCCATTTGATAGACTTTAAAATTGGAATAAGCAGCAAATGCTAAGAACATCCTGATGGCCTCAAGTCTAGCCACTGGAGCATAGGTTTCATCATAGTCAATGCCTTCAGCTTGAGAATATCCTTGTGCAACCAGTCTTGCCTTGTTTCTTGTAACAATGCCTTCCTCATCTAGCTTGTTCCTGTATACCCATCTTGTACCAACTACTTTCTTGTTCTTTGGCCTGGGTACCAGCTTCCAGACTTGTTGTTGTTCAAATTGATTGAGTTCATCTTGCATAGCAATCACCCAATCTGGATCAGTCAGTGCTTCCTCAGTTTTCTTTGGCTCCATTTTAGATAGAAATGCTGAGAAAAGACATTCATTCTGAGAAGCACTTCTAGTTTTAACTCCAACATCTGGATCACCAATGATCAACTCAAAAGGATGAGCTCTATTCCAAATAGTCTGTCTTGGAAGATTTGACCTTGATGATTCACCTTGAAATTCACTTTGATGTTGTGAGTGACTAGTTGATCCTTCATTTACTCCCCCTGAGTTGTTGCCTGTTTGCCTTGATGATTCTTCTCCAGTGTTGGTGGTATCTCCATTGTTACCAGTGTTTCCACCACCATCACCATGATCATTATCATCATTGTTATTATCATCACCAGCACTAACTTCAGGTGGAGCTTCATCATCTGATTCTGAGTCTGGCAAGTTATCAAACTTCAGCTTTTCAGATGAGTCTTCTTTTTGGATACTGGGGAACTTAGTGTCATCAAAAGTAACATTGACACTTTCCTTTACTGTGTGACTGCCAACCACGTAAACCCTGTAAGATCTTCTGGAATAACCAACAAAAATAGCTTCTTGTGCCTTTGCATCAAACTTGCCACGTTTAACATTTTCATCTATAAGCACAAAGCATTTTCCTCCAAATACATGAAAGTACTTGACAGTTGGTTTCTTGTTGTTCATGATCTCATACGGAGTCTTCATTAAGTCCTTGTTGATTAAAGTTCGATTCTGAGTATAACAAGCTGTATTTGCTGCTTCAACCCAAAAGTACGTTGGAAGTTTGGACTCACTTAGCATAGTCCTAGCTGCTTCAATCAATGTACGATTCTTTCTTTCCACTACTCCATTTTGTTGAGGAGTTCTAGGGGCAGAATACTGTCTTGTTATTCCTTTATCAGCACAAAAGTCATTTAGAATGGCATTTTTGAATTCAGTACCATTATCTGACCTTATGGCTCTAACAGGGAATCTCGAATCCAGCTCAATCAACTTTATGTGGCCAATCACCAGGAATGGGGTCTCATCCTTGGAATGTAGGAACAAAACCCATGTAAATTTAGAAAAGTCATCAACAATCACAAGTGCATATTGTTTCTTTGACATGGACATCACATTAACTGGACCAAACAAATCCATGTGCAGTAGCTGAAGAGGTTCAGTTATTGATGATGTGTCAGTGCCCTTGTGAGAAGCTTTCTTTGACTTTCCTTTCTGACATGCCTCACACAGTCCTTCCTGTGTAAATTCCATCTGAGGCAAACCTCTAACCAATTCCCTCTTGACTAAAGAGTTCATGGTTTTGAAGTTAAGGTGAGACATCTTCTTGTGCCATAGCCAACTATCATCTGATGAAGCTTTAGCATAAAAACAATTAACTTCATCTTTGAATCCTGAGTTCAGATCAGCTATGAACAAGTCACCTTTCCTTACTCCTTGAAGAGCAGGCTTTCCATTCTTCTTGTGAAGGATCTGACACTTATCTCTTTCAAAGGAAACAACATATCCTCTGTCACAGAACTGACTGATGCTGAGAAGATTGAACGTCAGACCTTCCACAAATGAAACATCTTCAATGATAACATTTCCGTACTTCAAACAGCCATATCCTTTCATAATACCCTTGCTGTTATCTCCAAAGGTAACTACTGGGCCAGCTTTCACAACCACATCTGATAGCAGGGCTCTATCTCTGGTCATATGCCTTGAACAACCACTGTCAAGAATCCACATAACACGGTTTACCTGTTTAACTCCCTGCAATATCAGATTGATTAGTCCTTCCTCGGAGCCCAAAATTGATTGGGTCCGGCATACTTAAAGAACTGGCCTTTGTCAGGCAAAACAACATTTCTAATTAAAACTACTTCATCCTTTTTCACATAAGAGCGTTTCCATTTATAGCCAGCCTTAACACATTTCTGAGTAGGCTTAGGGATAAATGAATCCACTTTAGTCTGAGGAGGACTAGTAGTCTTTGCTTTAACATGCTTCTTATTATTAACATGTTGACGTGGTGCAGTCTTATCACTAGATACATGCTTTTTATTAAAGAAAGCATACATAACATTAAAAGCACAAGACATGCAATTACTCACACCACATGCTTTATGAGAAGAATTAATAGCAGGCATGTTATTTCTACAGTTGTTTTGATCCAACTTATGGATATCTGATTTAGTCTTTTTAGTTGTAGCAACTTTGACTGGAATATCAGATATACACTTTTTGGACTGTTCAACTTCCAAAGCCATATCTTCTTCACGAATCTCTTCAGCAATGATTATAGAGTATTCATTCATAGGATCTGCTATGGATTCTTTACAGAAGGGTGTTTCAATACCCTTAAGTATATAAGGAACAACCTTTCCTTCTTCTCTGACTCTATAAGGTGTATTAATACCAAGCAATCCTATAGCCTCGTTATAATCATAACCTATACTGACATGATTACCAATAGCTTGTTTATTGAAAATTTCTTTATCCGTTTTACAAGAGTTGTAATAGGCATTAGCTTTGGTTTTAAGCTCACTAATCTGATCTTTGAGAATGGTTTCCAGTTGAATATAACATTTAACCCTATTCTCAAGAAAAGCAATTTTCTCAGTAAGTTCATCCTGATTAACATGCACAAGTTTCAATTCTTCTAATTCCTTTTCAAGATTTGTGTTTAAAAGATTTATTCTATCATTTTCAGTGCGTGCACAACTTATGGTGCCACCAAGATGATAAATCATTTCAGCGTCAGTAAAGGTTACCTCTGACATGTATCTGGATGAAGTGCTTTCCTCTTTAGCCATTAAAGCAAGGTTCCCCATCTCACCTGCTTCTTCATCACTGTCAGTGTCATCCCAACTCTTTCCCTCAGCAACATATGCTTTCCCAATCTTGTTCTTCTTGCTAGAATCAAATGTGTTTCTGGTCACTTGCTTTGGCTTCCTGCACTCAGTAGCAAAGTGACCCAACTCATTGCAATTGTAGCATCTGATTATGCTCCTATCCACAGTTCCAGTTTTGTAGCCACCCCTTGTGCCACTTGAAGATGAAGATCCACCTCTCTGAAATCTGGGTCTGAACTTAAGATTGGGATTCCTCTTGAATCTGAACTTCCCAAATTTCCTGACTATCAAAGCCAAGTCACCATCCTCCAGCTGATCAAGTTCTTCTAAAGAATAGAAGTCACCACCAGATTGATCAATGGATGTTAATCCATATTCAGCATCAATAACATTCATGTGAGAACTGGAAGGTTGAACAGCCTTCACTTCCAGTCTCTGTGGGACTTCAGCAGCCAATGCAGTAGAGGTACCAACAATTTTCCCAGTTCCATACAGCTCCCTTTGTTGAATCTGCTCCAGCTCATAGGTCTTGAGAACACCATACAATCTCTCCAAAGCAATCTCATTCATATCTCTTGCTTCTCTAATGGCAGATATTTTGTGCTCCAAATGAGGTGGAAGTGTAAGAAGGAACTTCTTGTTAATCTCCTTGTTGGTGTAGTGCTTCCCGTTGAGATTCAGATCATTGATTAATTTATTGTATCTCTCAAAAACCTGAGAGATACCTTCACCAGGGTTTGATCTGAAATGCTCATATTGTGAGGTGAGAATTTCCAGCATATTCTCCCTAACTTCTTCTGTCCCCTCATTGATTATCTCTATGGTTCCCCAAATATGTTTGGCAGTTTCACAATTTAGGACATGATTATGCATGATAGGATCAAGGCTCTCAATGAGGATCAACTGAAGACAGGAATCCAAGGTAACATCCTCTTTCTCATCAGGAGTGTACTCCTTGGGATCTTTAGGGTACATACTAGCAGGCCTAGTAACAACGTTATCCACTGTTATCTCTTCCTCAATAATCATAGGGAGTTTGGGACCTTTCTTCAGCACATCAATGTATTTAGGATTTGCAACCTTAAGAAATAGGAGCATTTTCTTCTTCCACATAGAATAATGCTCCTTGCTGAACATTGGGATTTTGACAGTACCAACTTTCTGAGTTGTAGACATTTTTGAGATTTTTAGAAAAATAAAAATTTCAGAGTTAAGAAAAAAATCTCAAACAATTGGATCTTTGATTAGTATATCAATCAAAAGGCTCTGATACCAATTGTTAGGTCCTGATAAGTTTGTAGAAGGGGGGTTGAATACAAACTATACCGTTTTATCGAAATTTGCTCTTTGAATAATTTAACAATTAAGAACAAATTAATGCGGAATATAAATGAAACAAGATTCAAGTTAAATATAACTTATATTAGACTTGAAGGGTGTTGCAAATACAATATGGATTACAAAGTATTTATCTCAAACTAATTAATACAAATTTAGAATAAATTCGACATGAACTTTTCTAATATTTGTAATAAAAAGATCGAATGCTAAAAGCAAGTTCGAGATAAATTCTAGGGATAAAAATCCGCTAGATGATCAAAGCAATACAAGTAATCAACTTCTAGTGGTTTGGATTTAACAATACAAACTAGAATTAATTGCTTGAGAAGAAATAAGATTTAATGTTTCTTGTGTTCTTGAGAGTAAATGCTTCTTGTGTTCTTTCTTTTGTTCAACTGCCTTCTTTTTCTGTTCTGTCTAGCAATTAATACAATTCAATTAAGCCTTGTATGACCTGCCAACAGAACTCGGTAGAACCTGTAAGATCAGTATGACCTGAAACATATCTTCTAATTTTCGGTAGAACCTTAAAAGAAGATTGTATGACCTGCCAAAAAGTACTTAGCATGACCTGAAAAATGACTTAGTATGACCTAATAAATAACTCAGTAGAACCTTAAAAATAGGTCATACCGAGTTATCCATCATGGTCATACCGAGTTTCTTAGAATAGTTAAAGCAGGTCATACTAGTTCATTTTCAGAAAATCCTTTTAATTTAATTAGTTAGATTAAATTATAGATTAAATTAATTCTTTTAAATAGAATTAAGTTAATAAATAATTTAAACTACTAACCTAATTAATTTAATAAATTAATTAATTCTGATAGAATTAATTTATTAATTAAATTAAATTATTAAATCAAATAAGATATTCTTAAAACCTTGCATTTCTCCCTCTTCTGAAAACCACTGAATATAGATGATTTAATTCCACTGATGATGTCGTCATTCGATGCACTGTCTGGTTTCATGAATAACTGACTTCAATGATAATTCTTCATCTTTAAAATATTTAAAGCTGTGGCTTCTTTCCTTTAGCTTTGACAAAACTCTGTATCCTGTACTTCTTCCGTCACCACTGGAAATCTCTGTCACTGTAGTAAATCCACTTACTTGAATACTTCACTGAGGCTTGAACAATAAATTGAACTTCTTTCAATGTAGAATAACTTCAAGTCTGTAGATGACTTTAATTCTCCATTCTCTTGACAGATAAAACTATCTGAGATTCCTGTGACATATTAACTTATTATTTACTTATTACATACTTGTTTAAATTAAGTTGTTTCCTCGGAATATTAATAGGCCTAAACATATGCCTTTCACGTTGATTTTACAGTCGTCTTTGTAAATTAGTTGAAGAAGTGCAATTTTTTTCATAAAGTGCTAAGGCCATAATTGCTTCAAATTGTACTGTTTTCTCTTTGGAATAGAAGGAAATGAAATTACCAGTTTCAGTTATAGTATGGACAGTACTGTTATGGTCACTTCGTAGACTCACATAAACACTTTAAAGTTTGAGAGAATACATTTAAATCATTTTGCACATGGATGCCAATAGTTCTTACTTTTTTTCTTGTATCTGCCTGTTTTTCCCTGGAAATAAATCTTAAATGCCATTAAAAAGTTTATCAGAACCGTCAACTAAGGACATGCATCATATACTATCACAAAAAGTAGCAACAGCAAATAGTAGCATCATTCATTACAGACATAATCACTTCCGAAAACGAAAATAAGTTCCACAAAGTTTAAACATAAAAATTACAATAAAACAGGACTAATGGTGGTCATGTAGTTTGTTACCATATTGCATGCACTTCCCAAAATCTGCAACCCCAAAATAGTTTGTTATAAAATTTTCACAAACTTAAGAATATAGTCATTAAGAGAAGTATTTCAATCTTACCTAGTCCGAAGTGTGTGAACCCTGTCACAATTCACATTCATGTCGAATGTCGTAGCTGCCATATTTTTTATTGTCATCACACCATTGTAGTTGTTGCGAATCATTCTGCAGCAGGAAATGACAATGATAACAGGTTCATCCGCAGCTTGGTTAAAGGCATGCTGAAAAGATGAAGCCAGCTCATTCCATAAAAAGACTTTAACCTGGTGGCTGTATAACAAAGTTATATTCTAGTATATTATTGTATATTCAGTAATTAATTTTGGATCCATAAATTAGATGCTTACATTAGGTCAGTAACAACAAACTCCATAAAGTATTGATCTCCATCCGTTGTGTTCGTCACATATTTCATAGGCTTGACGTCATCAACAATGCCAACAATATCTACATTGTGCAATACAATTATATGAGAAATATCAATATTTGAATTATTTGTTGCAACGAATATTATCCATCAAACAGTTTATGAAAAAATTTAAAAGCAAAGCTTACCTAGCAAATTACTATCTTCTTCAGTAGCATCAACGAAATGTTTAAGATTGGTAAAGTGGAAAATATTGTCGGGAATAAACGAATTTTTTTCTTCCAGAGGTGTAACAACGGTGACATTTGTTAGTACGATTTGTGTATCACTTTCAAAACATTTATACTTCTCAGTATAAGGTGCCACAGCGAAGTTACAGATCTCATAGTTCTCACCATCAACGAACTGATTATCAAAATTTTGTAGGAGAGAAGATTTGATCCAACCATGCATACGCTTGTGCTGTGTTCACCAATTGAATGTATAAAATTGGTTGAAATTGGAATCTATGAGTCTGAAATGTATGAAATTAACAAAAGTTTTTAACTTACATATTCATCAATGAGTATCAAATGAACGCCATTCATTGTTCCACTGTGTCTGTTGCTTTCTCTCCATTTCCTTGCCAACCGCACTTTGATCTTCCCATCATGTTTGCTTGTTAGTTCAAGGTCAGCTAAGCTTCCATACTCCATGAAGATGCAAATGAAAGATATATAATATTTTTTGGATATTCTATTTGCAAATACTCAAGTTTATTACTTGTGGAGTTGTGTCTTATTGTGTAGTCACATCCTCTACTATTATCTTGTATAAAATATTTTGTTGCCAATTATCGTTATTTGTAAAATTGGAAGATATGTTAACAAAAATTTGAATTCAAATTTAAAATTTTATTTTCAATAAAATATTAATAAGTAATTTCAACTTTAAATTAAATACATCCCATTTCAGTCCTTTTTAATGCTTAATTATGTCATTTGAATTATATTTTGAATACAATTGATTGTGTCTTAATTACGATAATATGAAGATAAGAGTTCTCAATGAATTCCAAATTGGATAAAAGCATACTAAATAAATATCAAGATGCATTTAAATTTATATAATTTTGATTCTATTTGATAATAAAATACAATTAAGGTAAATTATTTATTAATATTTTCTTTATTCTAAAGTATACTGTATAGTGGCATTCATCAAAAAATTGTTTCTCGGCTTGTCCGTTGTCATTTACATTGAAAAATAGTGAATTGTTGATAGTGTTGGTTAAATATTTGAACAACCAATTAAGATATCGACATTGCAGTTGACATTCAGAATTCTCAATGGATTATAAGTTGGATAAAATCGTACTCAATGAATATCAGGATGCATTTTAATTTATATCATTTTGATTTGATTCAATAATAAAATAAAAAAATATATTTCATTTAAAGTAAAACAAATAGGATTTCAATATGAAATTTTAAGGTATTAGTAATGACGAACAAAAAAAACGTAATCACGTACAATACATTCACAAAAACATGTAACATTTGAAGTTGCATTGGCAATCGGGCAAACGAAATAGTTTTAAGTGGGAGATTTATATGAATGCACATAAGGCCCATTTAATTAATAATTATATTAACCAATTTCAATCTAACACGTGTCATCATAGACATTTTCCTATAAGTTTTGTTTGGTTTCCTAACATTTTTAGTGTGATATCATGTCGATTTAAGATATCCATGAATCTTAATGGGTTCCAATCTTTCTAAATGAATATTCAATTTTCATTATAATTAATGTAATTTGTAATATTTATGGTAACCTCGTTAATATGAATTTCAATTAACCTATCAATTTTAATAAATTTATTAATGCATAATAACATATAACATATTTATATAAAATATAAAACTAAATAATAATTACAATTTTCAACTTTAAGTAAATATATTTTATTATTTAATATTAAATATGATATGATTTCATTTCTTTGATTACAAAATTTTATTATTACATATAATTAATTTAAATACAATAATATTATAAGGTACTGTCGCATAGAACATGTTAGAACCTAGAACATATAAAATTATGCATAACCGATTCCTTATATTCGGTATCCATTTACATTTGGATAACATTTGTAGTTATACTTTGACCCAATTGACTATAAATTATCGAATTCGTATGCATATTTAGGTTTGGAAAAAATCCACATAATTAGTTTGACCAATATTTAATTAGAGAAACTTTATATTTCGTATTTGAATATCATTAGTACAACAATATTATTAGTTCATTAATTACAATTTAAAACAATATTTAATTGTTTGGTAATCATTTATTATAAATTATCTTAAAATATATATTAAATAATAAATTTAAATAACCAATTGTGTAGCATGGGATTCCGTAATATTGAAAAATATAACCAAAACATTATTAAATAAAATCAAAATTTCAGTTATCATTATTATGAGGAAAAAATAAAATTAAGTTTATCTACAATAATTCAAATTAAAAAATGAATTTCCATTTCAATTTATATAATTTTGATTCAATTTGATAATAAAATATATTTATTAATGCTTAACTATGTCATTTTAATTATATTTGAAATACAATTAATGTAAATTATTTAATAATATTCTATTTCTCAAAAGTATAATGTATAGTTGCATTCATCAAAAAGTTGTTTCTCGACGTGTCAGTTGACATTTACATTGAGAAATAGTGCATTATCGATAATTTTGGTTAAATATTTGAACAACCAATTAATATATGGGCATTACAGTTGACATTCAGAATTCTCAATGGATTATAATTTGGATAAAATCGTACTAAATGAATATCATGATGCATTTTAATTTATATCATTTTGATTCGATTCAATAATAAAATAAATAAAATATTTTACTTAAAGTAAACCAAATAGGATTTCAGTATGAAATTTCATTAGTAATCAAGAACAAAAAAAAAATGTGATCAAGTACAATACATTCACGAAAACATGTAAAAATTGAAGTTGCATGGGCGACTGGGAAAAAGAAAGAGTTTTAATTGGGGGATTTATATGAATGAACATGAGGTCCATTTAATTATAATTATATTAACCAATTGTAATCTAACACGTGTCATTTTAGACATTTTCTGGAAAGTTTTGTTCGGTTTTGTAACATTTGTAGTGTAACATCATGTCCATTTAAGATATTCATGAATCTTAATGGGTTGAAATCTTACTAAATCAATCTTCAATTTTCAATATAATTAGTGTAATTTGTACTCCCTTTGTCCCAACCAATTATTTACACTTTCCTTTTTTGGTTGTCCCTTCCGATTCTTTACATTTCTAAACTTTTGAAAAGTAGTAAACTTTTACAATATAAAATGCAACTATTTCCTCTACTTTTCTCCACTATAATTACTTTATACATTAAATTTTGATTGATCCCACCACTAATTTCACTTTTTCTACCATTTAAACTACTTTATTAGTTTTTGTTAACCTTTGTGCCGAACCTAAATGTAAACAAATGGGTGGGACGGAGGAAGTAATATTTATGGTAAGCTCCTTAATATGAATTTCAATTAACCTATCAATTTAATTAATTTATTAATGCATAATAACATCTAACATATTTATATAAAATATAAAACTAAATTATATTTACAATTTCCAAATTTAAGTTATATTTTATTATTTCCAATTAATATTACATGTTAAAACACTCGAAATATAGTCGAACTTTACAAAATATGTGAAATTGTTTACTCATTTCGAAGCGAGTAAAAATTCTTACACAATCTAAGTGGAATAGTAAAATATCTTGACTATATTATACTCTATGCAGGTGCCATGCTTTACATTGGGAAAAGCATCAAACAGAGTAAACTGTGCAACTCATTAGTTACCTACATCTGAATGGTTACCTTTTTAGAGCTATAGGATGTGACTGTATGATGGAAAGAGAGAGAACTGCATATTTAAGTTTTTTCTAAAAAATTTATTAAAAACCTCTGCACGCGTAATTGTCAACAACACATCTGTATGTCATTACATCCTTTACTTACTGTAATTTAATATTAGTAACGGGCATGAAAAGTTTCAACTAAATAATACACCCAACTATTTTAATATTACCATCTTTAATGATACTGTGCACGTGGACACATTTTCCTGCTCTCATAAGGCGAGTCCGAATATTTGTAAATCTATTAAATCGGTACTTCTTTATGTATAGCAGGATCGTAGTAACGTAAAAGTATAATAAAATTCAGTACGAAGACATTACATGAAAAAAAATCAATCACAAATGCGCATAAACCATTAACAGTGTTATAAAGTGATTTCAGTATACATACTACTCTTCTTATAGATTTGTTACTCTTTGTGTGGCGTGTTTAAAGACTAATTCAGAATCTTTGTATGCTCTCATAAGGTATGTCAATTCTTTTCTCTTCCTATTTGATTTTAGTACATGTTTGTAGAGTTGTAATTTAGGGATGATTCTTTACATGTATAAATAGTTTCTTTTGCTTTATGCTTCTAATTGGATATCCATCAATATATTTAACCATAGTAATCGTCATATTGGGTATTATATTCAATACATATGCAAGATATATTGTCTTACTGCTCTAATTTAGTGTAATTGCTTCATGGATATTAGGTACATCAGTATGAGTGATCAAGTTTTGCAAGTAAATTTTATGTGCCTACATGCGGCTAGAAGCTATGAAAAAGGAATTCTGGTATGAATAAATTTACACTCATCTTATAGATTATTGTCAAACAAAGTGTATCTCTATTCTCAAACATTATAATTCATAGGTACTACCTAGGGAGTTCATAGAGCAATATGGTGAGAAATTACCAAACAAAGTGTATCTATATGTACCATCCGGTGCAATGTGGCCGGGAACATTTGTAAAAAGTTCGGGAACCATTGAAGGGTTACAATGCATGATTTCTTTCTATGGGTTGAAACAATACAATTTACCTCTACTGCAATACACCGGTGGTTCGCATTTTAATGTTCACATTTTCAATTGTTATGCGGTGGAGATTGAATATGCATTAGGTAGCATACCATCAAAGAAATCAACAATACCAACGGAAAACTTGATGTGTAGCCATGGAAATTTATTAACGCAATCTAAATTTGAATTGGAGATATTAGCCGCTGCATTAAACTTCAATGCGTACAATAACAGTGATAAACTCTGGGAGATGAAGATTGACAGAAAACATTTGGAAATTAAAGATTTACATCAGGTAACTTCAAGATAAAATTTTAGTTTTGCAATTTATTCTGATTTATGTACTGACTTCATCTATAAATTGTGTTCTTTTCCATGAACAGGTTTTATCAAAGGAGGCAATGACAAAACTAAACATTGATAAAAATATGGGTTATGTAGATGTTGGCTTTGTCATAAAAAAGTGGAAAATTGATTTGGTAGAGGACAATGGAAATTGGAGTTTTGGAAATTGTTGGAATGATTTTGCAAAAGAATCTAATTTATCAGAAGGTGACATTTGCATCTTTAACAACACAAACAAAAAAAATTCTTTCCAAGTAGCTATCTTCAAGTTGAAAGATGTTTCCAACTGGAATCCTCCAAAAGGTAACTAATGAATTAAGAATTTACCTTCTATATGTACTTTAAGAGTGTTTAAGAGTAACATTATGATTCTTCTTACCAGGACATGAACTTCAAAAATCAAGGACATGCTTCTTGCACATTTGTAACAAAGATTCTTTGCAAAAGGGAGAAATTGTAAAAAAACAATAGAAAACTTTTACCCATTATTTTTTGAAAATAATAACATATTTTGGCTGCTGCAAATTGTTTAATAATGGAAATTCATATTACTTGCAGGTCTTTCCTAGGTTGTTCATGGAAAAGTACGAAAGTCAATTAGGCAATGCTGTGAAACTTTGGATGGCAGAGAGATATGTGTGGATAACTGTTTTATGTGTAAGAAAAAATTGTATTTTTGGCTTGCAGAGATTGCAAAACTTCTACTCAATTAAGCCTGAATCTATGTTGGTGTTTGAGTACTTTGGAGAATCTACTTTTTATTTGTCCATTTTGGGTCCAAATGGAGTGGATATCCTATATGATAGAACGAATAAACTATTACTGGAGGAAGTGGTAATGGAGAGTACTGTTGGAAATTACATGTCTGTTTCAGATGCAGTGGAGGTACATGAAGGTAAAAAATTTCAAGAATAATCTCTATTGTTCTTTTTGTTGGCAAATTTACATGACTGTGTTTCTCTTTGTTACATAAACACATAAGGAATGTATGGAAAGGAGCATATTTCTTCTGGAGACTATGATATGGTAGAAGGTATGGAGACTATGACATATTATAGGTTCTTTATGATTAATCTCAAACTTCCAAAAATTAATATAATCATGTTGTTATAGAATCGTTGCCTGCACTATCAGGAGAAGAAAACTCTGAAAACAAAATAGAGAATTTTAGTGTCAGCCTAAAAATTTCACATTTCGATGAAAAATCGCATGAAGTGGTAAGTAGCAAATATTAAACTTACAATTTAAATTAGTACTTCTCATAAATTGTACTAAACTTATAATGCATAATATTGGACTTGTAGTATATTCCAAGGAGTCTAGTAAACTTCTACAGAAAATGGAGAAATCGAAAAACAGTAACATTATCTTATCAAGGAAAAGAGTGCGAAATTAAAGGGAATGCAGAGGGGAAGCGATGCAGATTGGGAAAAGGCTGGAGTCATTTCATCGGCAAAAATGATTTTGTGGTTGGTCAGCGCTTAAATTTTCAGTATCTCCGTAAGACCAAAATGTTGTTCAAAGTAACAACATAAATCTAATATCCTATCATGTGTATGGACATAAGTGTGTTTATTTATTATCAATGTAACCTACACGGTCTTTTTCATGTTTAATTTAGAATATGCCAGTAATGTGGAAACTAATTATGTGTTATATATGTGGATTCGTCTGTTTATCATTTTCACCCATTCACTGTTAGTTGAATAAAAAAACAATTTAATAAAAAAAAAATTCATTAATCTTACAAATTTTAACAAAAGGCAAACAAAACGATCATATGACTAAGGTGCTGGAACATTGTAAAAGACTTCTTTGTAAACAACATTCTGAGTAGTAGTCGTTGTACAACCACTTTCATCATCAATGAAACATTTTAAACCTTCGGGAGATGTAACGCGACTGATGGCAACATAGAACTGCCCATGAGTGAAAACAGAGTTTGGTAAGTACAATCCAGCCTTTTGTAGTGATTGGCCCTGAGATTTATTTATAGTCATCGCATAACAAACTTGAAGTGGCATTTGTTTCCGTAGAAGTTTGAATGGAAGCCTAGAATCACTGGGGCAACATTCGATACGGGGAATAAAGTGTCGTGTACCAACAAAACTTCCAGTAATTACTTCACATTGTACACATTGCTTCAAACACTTAGTAATCATCATTCTAGTTCCGTTGCATAATCCAAGAGTCTGGTTCAAATTTCTCATTAACATGACGGCAACTCCCTCTTTCAATTTCAACTCATGACATGGCAAACCAGGAATTGAAATAGAATTCAAATATTCAGTGGGGAATGCAAGATTCAATTGATAATCAGTCCCTCCAAATTCCTCCGCTTTGTCTACACTAAAATATGATGTGGCCTCCCCAGGAATCTTTTCAACGATCACTGAATTCAAGTCACAAACGGTCATATTGGTGGGTGTTAAAATAGCTCTTTCACTCAAATATTTTGGAGATCTGAAATTCTCTACAAAATTGGGGTATATACAACGGATCATGTTTTCAACCGAATTAGACTCCTCCAAATTGCAAAATGCATGAGGAACACGAATATCAAATTCGGTGGACAAAGAATTAACAGATTCAGCATGTTGTATTTTCCCATCGCCAACATCAAGAACCCATTTCGCAAAAATGCTAAGAACTTCACTTTCAGCATCTGTCTTGGCATGTTTTAAACGCATATTTTTCCTCAACATAAAAACATTACAGAGATGCCACAATCTTGAACTGGTAATGCATGCAGAAACAACTTCACCACGAGACGCGTAAGGAATAACAGGAAGAATTTGCCTAAAATCGCCACCAAGTAAGACAGTTATCCCTCCAAATGGCTTATGAAAACGTCTACGATCTTGTACTTTCATTAAATCTCTTAAAGAACGGTCTAAACATTCAAAAGCATATCGATGTTGCATTGGTGCTTCATCCCAAATAATAAGACTTGTACGTCTTATTAGTTCAGCTGAATCAGAGTTATGCCCAATACCACATAAAGAATAATCATCAAGCAAAATGGGAATTTTAAAACGTGAGTGTGCTGTCCTACCACCTGGAAGTAGAGTGGATGCAATACCGGAAGATGCAACAGGTAAAACAATCTTACCTGAAGCTCTCATTTTGCAAATCAAAGTTCTCCAAAGATAGGTTTTGCCGCATCCACCACTACCATAAACAAAGAAAAATCCACCTTGATGATTATCAATAGAATGTAATACAGCGTTGTACACAACCATTTGTTCTTCATTGCAATTAGATAAAAGTTGCTTGAATTCTGATTCCATTTCATCTTTGTTGTAACTTGTTTCTTCCAATATCAAATTGTTAACACCATTGTTCAAATACTGTGGCGGAGGCTGAGGAATCTGCGGATAATCTTTCAAGCTTTTCCCAAGGGCCTTGAGCAAACGATCAATTTCTGCATTAAAGTTAAGATTACACATATACATTTTTAAATTTAACAAAGCTCATATAATATAAAATTAACTAACGTTTTAGGAAATAATTAATATAAAAACTAACACTAACCACCAAGTGCATATAATTGTATCTCTTCCTCCGATAATTTGAGGTAGTTATTTCCACTTGAGCGACGCTTCATGATCAAAATGGCATCTCCCATTACTTTACAATGACTCAACCACAACTGACACACATCAGTAACTTGACAATTGACAATTATGTGTACAAATAATTGTCTAATTTGTGGTGGGAAACCACATTTTGAACATTCAGTTAGCACCTCATGCCATTCATCATCATTTTCAAGCAAACCCAATTCTTTGCAAGCTTCATGATAGGAAGAATAAAGTACTCCATTCACCGTTCGTAATGATTCAAAAGAAGTACATCCACGAACTTTAGAAAGCAACAAACGTAGATACCAAATTTCACCGCTACTGTGATGAGTATAGATCAAACGACCTATTTGTAATCCTTTCTTCCGCAAAGACCACTTATTAGCTCCATCATTCCAAACATATTTCCGAGGAATTTGATCGTACGTGAATTGTCTAGCATTTGGATCTGTAATGTTTAATTTGAAAAATGCTTCAAGTTTGCTGAGTTTGTTTTTCTCTCTTTCAGCTACTTTCTTTAAAGAATCATTTGATCGGAAGGTACAATTCTTCTGGCCAGGAAGGTGAAATGACAAACGCTCAACAGATATTGATCGATGATGTATTTGAAAACCAAAGGTTCGATAAGAAGCTTCAGATCCACATATATATCGCCCATCAAAGAAAGCTTGAATTTCATTAACACATTCATCATTAACTGGAGTCTGTTTTTTCCTAAGCCCTCTTACCTCAACGGTGGCTCTATCATGCCCTTTAAGACAATACTTGAATAGATATTTTAAACTTCTTGCATGACAACAGATCTCCACATTAATATGACATTGATACTTCACCAGTAACCCTCGGTTGTACGATACAACCCATTGATTATCCAGTTTTGCTTTACGTACTTTAACAGTAACTCCAGTATTCCGACGCTTATAAAGAGGAAAACCAGATTCATCAAACATTGTGCGGGGATAGTACCTACACCCATAAAATAAATTAAATCAATGTCATATGACTATTTATCACTACAAACAAATATTAATAATGGCATATTTAACAAAATTTACTTTTTAGGAAAGTGTCGTGTGCATTTAAAATCTTTCATGCAAGGAGATTTTGGATATTCAACACCGCAAGGACCATGAATCATAAAGGCCTTCACAGCTGCATAACCAATAGGATCTAACACAGGATCAGGAATCTCCGCAACAACAAATTTATCAACATTGGCCATAAGATTCTTCTTCGAAGCAGAATCAAGCCATATCAGCATATGAACATGAGGTAAACCACGTTTTTGAAATTCAACAACATACATAACTGCATGAAGGTGACATAATTAAAACTAAAACTATAATTGTTTATGCAAATAAATTCTTTCATTCTATAAAGATTACCTCCAACGCAAACTCCAAAATATGAGTTCTTCTTAATATCATCAAGAAGTTGATCTAGTTTTAGACGAAATACTCTAGCTACAATGTCCGGATTGTCTACAGGAGAGCCATTAGGAATCAGCTTCAACATCTCCAATATTTCCTCCCATATAGAATTAGTAGTCATTGTAAGAAATATGTCAGGATGTCCCACATGACGACATACAGCAAGCGCATCTTGGAAATTCTGTTGCATGTAGCGTTTTGAACCAACAAAACCAGCTGGAAGTATGAAACTTTTGCCAACATTAGCGGCATCAGTATCACCTTTACGCAAATAATCACAAATGTGACTATACAAATCATTTCGCAAAGTCGTCTGGTGCGTCCGAAACCACCATAATCTTGATTGTTCAATAGCTGAAAAAGCGTCCACAATGTATTGCTGAAATAATCGACCGCCTAAACGGGGAGTCATGCCTACAATTTTAAATTTCCAAATATGAAAGGTAATGTTAGTAACTCCAACAAACATGATAACTTTAATAAATCAAAAAATTCTAGCTTGGGATGCATGTTTGTAATTCGTTTAAGACCACCAATAGTACGGTCAAGAATAATATCACGTGATGCAGAAGGGTCCTCCACCCCGCCAACCATAATAGCAGCAACTTCATTAGATGGGCCAATGTTATTTTCCCTTCCACTTTGGGACCGACAAACCTTCAAAACTATCTTCAAATCAACATACGGAGAGTCTTTAAATCGGTCACGCGCAACCCTAAATTTTTTTACTAACTCATTCGTATCATCCAACATTTTCATCAATCCTTCCACTATTTCAGAATTGATCTTATCATGGTCGTCAATATCCATCCACTTCATTCTATTCGAAACTTCATTTTCAGTATCATATATATATAGCTGACAAAATTTGGGAGTTTCGCCATCGTTAGGAATCAAAGACCCAAAAACATGATGATTTTGACCATTTAAACGATATACATATGGTCCACCTCCATTATTTACAGAATGATCAATATTACCTCCGGTTGAAGTAAAAGAGAACATACTGTTGTACATACGGGAGCATCTACGAAATAATGGACCTTTTTTGGGATCATTGTATAACTGCCAAAGGTAGGAAGGAGTGGGAGGGGCCTTGGGTAGATTTATCTGACCTTTACGACAACATAGCGAAAAAACAGGCTTCCCATGTTTGTTGTTTTTGTTAACCCTTTCTTCTTTCCACATATATGCTTGACAAAACTCACATTTCACTGATGGAGGTCCTAAACTCACATATCCTGCAATTTTTTATTATATGAACTTTACTTTAGCTGTGTAATTTCTTAAAGTCTTTGGGAAAATACACACAAACTATCAACCAAAAGATTTATGTTTAAATACCTGGTATCTTTTTCATGTCATTTACATCATCAAATGGGACATCTTCGGCTTCATTTAAATAGAATTTTATGAGGTTGATTAATATTTGATATTAAAAATTTGTTTATACAGTAACAAATGTAATTTACTAACATAAACTTTTTCGTAAAATGTAAATACTGTACCATAATTTGTTTGAAGATTATCAACTCTCACAGAGTTCGTTCCAGTTTCATCATCTAATTCATCATCACTCAGTAAACCTTCTTCGCAATTATCAAAACCAACAATACGCGAATTCTCTGCACATAGTAAAAGCAATATAAGTATTTAATTAAAGTTCAAAAAATATATTTGTACAATGCACGTCGAAAACCTATTTGGGAATAGTCTGTATCATCCTCAGTCACAATAAATGATGAACCATCTGAACAAAAACAACGACTCAAATCTTCTAATTCTGCATTGCACTTTCTCTTCAGTGATTTACGGGGAACTGACGGAGGCTCATTAATATCTGTATAAACAACGTCGTCAACGGTGATAGTAAGCATAACAAAAAAACAATAAAAAATGTCATTTTGATAAAATTGAAGATTGCACACCAGGAGTAGGCCCAATTGATTTTTGATTACTTTCACTACTTCTCCTCACATTACATGTCTCTAACAAATTTGAGATATCACCGAGAACTTGTCTACTCCTATTGCAACTCCTATTGCAGCTGTGACTAATTACACCTGTAGATACCATCACTAAACAGAAATTAACAAAATAAACACCACAGACACTATTTTCCCAAAAAGTTAAAAATAACAGACTAACCATTCATGGCATCATTTCCATCAGTAAGATTCTTCGGAAACATGGGATGATAACGTAAAGGAACACGCTCTTTTATAAAAAGGGTAGACTTTTCAACTCCGGAACTATGCGTGTCACCATTTCTTTCACCATTATCATCGGTAACATTCTTCGAACAGATGGGGTGATCCCGTAAAAGCATGCGATCTGTATTATAAAGGGTAGATTTGCTAATTCCGGCCCTATACATCTTACCATGTTTTGAAAACATAATACACTTCAAACCTATTCAAATTACAAACTTTTACATTAGGTAAAGTAACAATTAAACAACTATATAACAAACAGATTAAATCTATACATCATGAACTCTTAATTTATAGCTCACAAACATTCACACATACAAAATAAACCTTCAATTACAGTTCAATAATAAATATATATTGTACCTAATACAGAAAAGAAGAAAGAGCCGCCAGGATGAAAATTGAGCAGCCTATTTCAATTTTGGAGGAAACAAAAAATTTGAATTTAAAAGTTACATGGAACAAAGAGTACAAAAGAAGAAAGATAAGGTGGAGTTGGGACAAATATTGTTATTTTAATTGCACGGGGGCCGACAATAGTACAACAAAATCACATCAGACGGGGGAGGAGAGATGTACTGGGATTTGCACGTGGGGGGAGAAAAAAAATTGAATGTGTTATTGTTAGGACATAAAGGCAAGTACGTATGATATACGTATTAAACCTTCAAAATACGTATAAATACAATAAATATACGTATAAAAACGAAAAAAAGTATAAACTCAATGGCATTTCCAGTAATATATAGAAAAGTAAAGGGACGGGGAAGTAAAATAAGCTGCAATATGGATTCATGCGTTATAATTTATATAGATATAGATATAGATATAGATATAGATATCACGGGAAATTGCCTTTTACAATTTACTTTTTCTATTTTTCTCACTAAAATCCATTCTTTTTCCAAAAATATCACAGGAAACCATTTACTTATTTATTTTAAAACGTATTTAAATACTTTTAATTATTAAATTTTAAAACCTCATTTTCCAAAAATATCACGGGCATTTACATTTCTAAACTAAATATATGTTACATTTTTTCTAACTAAAACTCTTCATTTTCAAAAATATAATGGGCGACCCCATACTTATTTATTTTAAAATCTGTTTTAATGTTTTTAATTAATTAAAAGTGTTTAGCTATTTTAACATGTCTACTTATTTTTTGCACAATTACAATTAATAAAATATTAAAACAATAATAATAAAATAACAATTAACAATCCGTGCATCGCACGGGTTTTAAGCTAGTTTATATAAATAATTCAAACCAACATTTTATTTATTCAAACATCAAAGTAAAAAAAAATACAAGAGATAAAAGACGTGGGTTATCTAATAAGTTTTTTGAAATAAACTCAAAAAGGCATGTAGCATAGTGGTTAAGCTCATGGATATTTTGGTAGGAGGTTGGAGGTTCAAATCTTTGTAGTAACACATCTATTAAAAAAAATTTGTATAATAATATATGAGTGACATTTTTGTTATTTTTCAAAAAAAGAGAGGGTAAAACGGTAATTTCGCTGAAAAGGAAAAAAGAAAAACAAATTTATATAAATAATTCAAACCAACATTTTATTTATTCAAACATCAAAGTAAAAAAAAATAATATAAGAGATAAAAGACGTGGGTTATCTAATAAGTTTTTTGAAAAAAACACAAAAAGGCATGTAGCATAGTGGCTAAGCCCATGGATATCTTGAAAGGAGGTTGGAGGTTCGAATCTATGTGTGGCCATTTAATTGGCAACTTTTATTATATCTTTATATATAATTGGTGTATTTAGGTGGTATGGTATGGCATGTTTTATATGTATAATTTATGACTTTTGACTTTAAGCCATGCTCCAACAAATATTTAACATTTTGAAACAAAAAATCACTAAAACAAAGAATACAATTATAATTAATTATAATGAAGATCAAACAATGATCTTTAAAAACTAAAAAGTTATATAAATATCATCTATAATCAGAAAAGATAAATCTTGAAATTAATAATCAACAAATTATGGTCAATATTTAGCTAAAAACAATTAAAGATAAATTTTTAAATGATATATATATATATATATATATATATATATATATATATATATATATATATATATATATATAAGCATATGTATTACTTTAATGTAAATTAGTTTCATTTACAAATATGTCTCTTATTTTGAATTAAAAATAAAACAAAATCTCAATTTGTATGAAATTCAAATTATTAAATACAAAGATAACTAAAATGTCCTATTCTCATTATAAATGAACAAGAAATTAAAGATAAAACTTAAATCTAAAATATGAGTTAGATATGTTTAACCTTGTGATTACTAATATAATTACAACAAAAATAAAATTAAAATAATAACTATAATATAAAAAAATAATATTGGTGTTTATTTTTTTCAAAAAAATTAAGAAAATGATAACTATAATACAAAAATAATTAATTTATGACATGGTATGATCAGTATATCTTTAGCTATGTAATATTTTAAGAAAAAAATAAGTATATAAATAAAATAATTAAAATTAAATTATTAAAGTAAACAAATAACAAACTAAATTAAATAAAAAATGTCAACAGATAACTTGATATAAGACAAACAAATAGCAAACTAAAATTATCAAAGTTAAATTTAGGAAAATAATAAATGATTACAAATAAATAGTGATTTTAAAATATAAAAATAAAAAACAAGTATCATTTCAAAAATACGACATAAACTTAAATAAAATATATGTGAAATTTATATGTTTTCAAGTTTGGTTATCAATAAAAATTTATAAAGTTGAAATTAAATCAGAATAATACTTTTAGAAAAATTAAAAATAACAATTTAAACAAAATTAAAATATATACAAATGATATATAAAGCATCCCGTGCATTGCACGGGTATAAATCTAGTTATATATAGTAATAGATAGATAGATATTAGTAGTTTCAGGTTTTCGCCCAAGACCTAATTTTACCATAAAACCTTATTTATTTAGAAAATTAGTGCTGACACCTATTATTTCTGCCTCTAGTTATTATTAATTTTACCCCTAGTTAATACTTGTTTACAACAAAGGGGGTCAATTTAGATTTATACATCCTATGGATATATATGAAACCTCAAAAATAAATATTTAAGAAGGAACAAATACTAAACATAAGATGGGCGAGCAAGCAATTTTCTGAAGAGGAGAGCAACATTTTCCCGGTTTCAAATTTACTAATTCGGGCCAACAAAATCAACACAACATTCTTGTGTCCCAAGCATGGAATATTATTCATACACGTTCAAAACAAATTCCTCCTATGCTAGAGAAATAGTTCATTAAAAAATTACAGGCTTGAAATATGCAGCTACATTTACTATCAAAAGAAGTGCTCTACTCTGCTGGATTAAGATTTAAGGTATAAATTTGAACTTATATTACAACGAAATTAAGAAGCTTCAAAGCATCACACTCGAATCTTTTTTCCGGGATGTGAATCATCATCATACCCGCCATCATCATTTATTTCACCCTTCTCCATCTTCTTTCTAGCAAGTATCTTGTTGATCTTGTGCAGCTCGTTAGTAATCTTCTGGTCTTTGTTTTGCTTTCTCGTCTTTCGACCATCTTGCATCTTTACACCAAACTGAAATGCAGCTTTTGGCATTGCTTCCTTTTGTTCATTGTATGTAGCCCAATCTTCTTCTGATTCAAAGTCCCACCGGTGAAGGCGTCCCTTTGCCTGTTCAATATTTACTTGTATATTAACAATATTTCTCCTCTAAAATGTTGCATGACATTCAGTTGGATTAATCAAGGAACATTCAATTTGAAACGGAGTTCAATTGGATTAATCAAGGAACATTCAATTTGAAATGGATATTGTATTAGTACTTCTGCTCGTCTGTGATAAGTATCTGTTTGCAGGCAGGTAAAATTTGCACCTCTACACTAAAAGTACATGATCATGTAAGCAGTTTTTTCTATAAGTTGACACATTTAAATATTCACATCATTAAAATACCTTCACGAAAAATTGAGCAATATCAGATCAATCTAAACAAACATCCTGCACATATTATGTCTATCACGAATTAAGAAGAAATCAAGTCAATAATGAATTGAGATTGAAAATACTTACTCGTCCACCCATATCCATCTTTGACAAATCTTCTTCTTCATCTTCACTGTTCGCAACTTCACGATTATACTCTTGATATCCTGGATAGCATTCAGAATAACTCTCTGATATAAAGTTTGGATCCTTCTCTCGAGCATCTTTCTCTCGCAACTGTTGCAGCCTCAGATCATCCCGCTTGAATACTGACCCTAAACCACGATCTTTCTGTTCTTGGGTCATTAAGCGTGGATCCTGTTGAGCATCCATATCTGCTTGCATGTCGTAATTCTGAATGTCCTGCTGGAGATATTGGTCTGGATAAGCCATCTGCTCGGCATATTGATAATCCTGCCATTCTCCCTGATAAGCACCAACCATAGCTTGCGCTTGCATAGCATCATACCCGTTCTGATAAATAAAACCACAAAATTAATATATAAATAGAAACTTGAACATAAGATAAAATAATTCAAGAACGTATTGCCAAAGAGATCAGATCAGTTCAATCCCATTAATATGTTACAAGAACAAATAAAAATATTTTTACGAAGATACAAGACAGAACTTCTAAGAATGTCAAATATCTTACCAGTGGTTGCCAATCGTGAGAAGGTTCAGATGGAGCCACTGGACCATAAACTGGCTCAGAGGGTTGCACTGGACCATAAGCAGGTTCATTAAAATATGTCATCCTTTCCTTGTTCCGAGGTGATTCTTCCATGTCTTCAGAAATGGGGCTTTGGCTCATATCTTTAGTAGGAATAGCATAGTCAGTGCCTTCCCCAACAAATATATCTTCTTCTTCAGCTCTAGCAACAGTCGGGACTAGTTTCTCTCTGTAGTCTGAAGGATTCTTTTTGAGGGGTGGCGGGGGTGGTGGGAGGATTTCTCTATCCATTTGATTCTTAATGAAACCAGGCTTTAAGGCCTTGACATTGTCATCATATTCACTTTCAAGTGATATCTTTGCTGCCAATTACATAATAAATTTTGTGAATATGAAGCAGTGATAGCCCATAAAGGATTTAATTGAGGGCAGAATTCAATATCCATTGGCCTCTTAAAAATGAGATAGACAAAAAAACAGGCCTTGTACACATGCATAAAAAATAGGAACAACAAATTTAGTAATTTACAAGATAGGGATAATGCTAACATTAATGCAAAATTGTGTAGCAGACTGACTTCAAAGAAATATTTCCTTGTCACATGAAACTATGCAAAAAATAGTTGATCCAATTTCCAGCTCAGATATAAAGTAACCAAGTCTATTAAGCAGACATATATTTGAGCTGAGAAAGGTTTTTGTAGCCAAGTAACCGCACAGTGTGTCAGGTAAGCTGAGACGCACATCAGAATCATTCAACACATTTCAAACCAGATCCTTATAATATATATAATAGGTGTGACGTCAAAGTCTACTCATTTCTCCACATAAATTATCTTTGATATTTTGGTATGATATTATGAGCCAAATAATTCAATGAATTATATACATAACAAACTTTAAACATTTATAATTATCTAAAAATTTTAGCACCAGGTTACATAAGACCTAGCTAGTTGATAAAATGTTTTTGAAGTGTTTCTCAGTAACAAATATTTCTAATAACGGCTAGGATCGCCAATTAAAGACACTTTCCTCTATTTAATTAAATCCAGAGACTTGTACATGATTTATATGCGCCTTAGAGGCTCAATGGGAGTAATTATTTACGTCTAGATTCAGATACAAAAGAAACAAAAAGACATAACAGGGTCTATTCGAGCATTTAAACTGAAATCAATTAGGGCAAGTGGCCTAAAATATATACATTAAAACGCAAGCGGGTGACTTTTCTGGAGTAGAGGCCAAGTACCCTATAAACAATCACATATTTACACACACACACACACACACACACACATATATATATATATATACACACACACATATTCTAATAAATAAATCTGGGAGATGCAGATAAACGCAGTAGTAAACATAAGTTAAATTTGCCGACTACAAAGACAGAACGCAGACATGCATTTAGCCAAAATGCAATTTCGATATTTACAACTAAAACATCAAGATTTTAAGAGACTGTACAGAAAGTAGAATGATTTACAAGTAGAGGACAACAAACAATAGTGATGCAAGGTTACAGAAACACCTTTTCCATCTTTTTCTTTCTTCTTTTTCTTCAAAACCTTTCCAGAAGTCCCAAGGCGAAGATATGACATAATTTTAGCAATTTGATCCAGCACAGAACCATCAACACTGACAGTAATCATTTCCTGTGTGTTACAAGAATTGCATGATTGTCAAATGGAATAACTAACAATATATAGGATTATTACCAATGTGAAAGAATAGATAACCTCAGGAACAGGACAGTCGGCTTTACTTCTTTGCAGAGTGGTTGGAATGTCATGGGAAAACCCAGTCTCCTGCCATACACAAAGCAAAGTTTGGTCAGTAAATATTTCTCCCTGTGATGCCTTTGATTGCATCAATGGAAAAATTGCTTTCAGATATTGGGATGTGCAACATCTCATTATAAAATATATGCCAGTAATTACTGCGATGCTGATCTTCTGCAAATATTGTGCATATGTATCACTGCAGCCGAAAGTATGAGACACGATAAGCAGTACAGTCGGTCTATTGGTATCTCAATGAACCAAATCTTTAAAAACAATTTGCATAGTATTGCAATTTATCAATGGTTAACCCCCCCCCCCCCCCCCCCCCCCCCCTTCTCTCAAAAAAATAAATTAGGGGAAGGGGAGGGGAGCAATAGATCACACAGCTCAATTAGACCAAACCAATTATCTAACATGCAATTTACAAGTTCTACTAAAGCCCGGATAAAAACTCAAAGTTTACATAGAAGTATTCTAGGACCTAGCCATTACTTAAAAATGACTCTACTTACTGATGTGGGGTCTCTAAGGGGGTCATGTAGAAGGGATCAACAAAAATGGTGATCAATGCAACACCTTTAACATTGAACATTGGTACCTAAAACACCGATCCTCTGCTAATTATTTCATCATTTACACTTATTTTGAGGTCAAAGTTGTCCTCCTATATACAGAGTAGCCACTACTATTTACAAATAGTCTGGTCTCATCCAGCACTTGTTGATTAAGCTTCGTGTATTACGGACTCCACATCAAAGTCACACAAATAAAAAGCAAACCACGAAGTTATATGTCTTATCTTACCATGTTAAATATAAAAGCCATCCTTCCAGGCAGGAACATTTCACTCGGCTTAATGGTTGTTTGGGGCTTGACTATGCTCTGATAAATTGCCTGAAACATGAATCAATGTAATAATAATCAACAAAAACCCAGCACAGAGTATACACAAAAGCTAATTACAATGATCCTCCAATTATTGTGTAGTCAGTGCACCTTTGCATTGGCAGTGCGAAATGACACTGGATGTTCTTCCTTGGATATTCTGTTGGCAATGGTGGAACGAGTTAGCAACCTAACCCTCAAAAGATATGTACTCGTACTGGTATCTTGGTAAAAAAATGCCACCATACAGATAGATATGCAGGCAGTAGCATGAAATATTTATTAATAAAATTATTTTGGCTTCAAGGTGGGGAAACTGGACCACCCAAAAAGGGAGAACAACAAACTAATAGTTTAAATGAGACATCGACAGAATAGCTAATACCTACAGTTTTTTAGATTACAAAGTAAAAGCATGCATGCAGTTGAATGAAAATAGGGCTCAAGAACTACAAATGTTACAAATGCCAACAAACAGACCTAGATTTTTTATCATAATCATCTCCATCCTCCGGCTTCTTGTCTATTTCACTTCTCACTTTGTGAAGTAAAGCATAATCCAATCCTTTAACCAAATGTGTGTGCTCAACATCACCTACACCATGTTTATCAAGTGAAAGTGAGTTTAATTCCGGATAGAGCAGCTACACTGAGTATCGTCTTTTCTAGCTATATTCATAATCAAGAAAACATAATAATTACATTATTCATCCTCCCTACTGTTCAGCAATATAGTAATGCACTAATCCTAATCAACACAAAATATAAAAAAAATAACATAACAATGACTCGTACCTCCAAGATACTTGCTCTTCTCAATCGATATCTTTTGTGCATCGGCAGACCTACCCAATGAACAAACCATATAATTTCCGCACACTGTAAATTTATCCAAGTTACACCATACATTGCATACATATACATATAAGATAAGAAAAAGGACTAACAGAAGATCGACATTTCCAGGAGGAGCAACAGCATGGAAAGATCCCAATTCATTAGGCTCGTAATCAGGATTCTGATCTTCTCGACGTTCCTTAGCTCGGTCTCGATACTTAGGCAACTCAGGTTCTTCTACCTTCTTCTCCTCTCTACAAAATTAACCGACAACAAGGCAAGTCAAATCGCAAATTTACAACAACATAATTACAAATTGGATTACACAATTCAAGCTAGAAGAAATCTCAAATCAATTTAAAGGTACAAAATTGAAGAGAGAAGAGCGTACTTGCGACGAGGGATCTTGTCTTTGTGATTTTTCTTGTGAGAAGACGACATTGATTAGAGTTAATTAAAGGGTGGATTAAATTAGAGGATTGAATGGGTGGATTTTCGCGGTTAGGGTTCTGATTGTTTTCGCAGGAGGAGATTGGGGAAGAATCCACTGATTTACGTACATGCCCCTGTTAAATTACCTACTACATCATTGTGTTTTGCCCAAATATTCACCCATCTAAAAACTCTTATAATTTAGACTTAATTGCACGAAGATGGCCTGAGTTATAATTTTTTTGCACAGAAATGGCTTATCTATAATAATAGGCACCCGCATGACTCAAATATAAATTTTTAAACACCCGCATGGCTTCCGTCAAAATATATCAAACAGACGTTAAATCACAGGGGTAAATTCGGAAATGAGTAATTTAACAGCTATTTTAATATAAGCAAGTCCTTATGCCATTCCCTATGCCAGACCTGGTGGTTTTAATATAAGCAAGTCCTTATGTCATTCCCTATGCAAGTCCTTATGCCATTCCCTATGCAAGTCCTTATGCCATTCCTCTTGCTCATACCGTGGAACATGAAGAGGTAAACACTTCATTCTTTTTCAATTTCTTATTTCATGAAATGTATTCTTCATCACTTTTTGAACCATCCTGGTGTAATTCTGTCTGTTTCTTTTAGTTTCTGGAGGTCGTTCGGCTAGAGGGTCATGCTTTTTCCCCAGAGGACATAGCTTTGGCGCGTGATATGTATCTACTGCAAGTAAGATTTATACTTTAAAGCTTGACATGATAATAAACTTGGTCTGTCAGCTGGTTTTTTTGCTGTGGGGAAATTTACTTAAATTATTTACAACAGCTTTGCAGTGGGCTCGATGAGAATGCTGCAGGTGGCTGTGCCCAGCTTGTCTTTGCACCTATTGACGAAACATGTGATGATGATGCACCTATTGCGTTCTAGTTCACTTACGAGAACCACTTGAGGGATAATGTAGCTGTTATGGCTCGTCAATATGTGCGTAGTGTTGTAAGCTCCGTCCAGAGGGTTGCCATGGCTATTGCACCTTCACGGCTGAACACCCATTTGGGTCCAAAACAACTACCTGGTTCTCCTGAGGCTCTCACCCTGTCACGCTGGATTTGCAGGAGCTATAGGTAATAACCATATTATACCACCCGAATGGGCTGTTACCTGTGAGTTAGAATAGTTAGATCTCCCAATTATTGTTTCATCATACTGTTATCTGAAATCTTAAGGAGTGTGCTTTGTGTTGCAAAACTTTTTGCAACTAACTAGTGATGATAATCATGTCAAAGGATATGTTTGTTAAATTATCTCACTGCATCTTTAAATTACTCTTTTCCTTCTCCAATCTCCCAGTTCTATACCAGTCTTCTACTCAATTAGGCGGGGGACTTTAATGTTGAAACTTGCCAAACTTTAAACCTAACAGACTGAAAATGATGAAATGCAGATATCACCGGTCTTCACTTTCGCAAACCAGGCTGGTCTTGACATGCTTGAGACTACACTTGTGGCCCTTCAGGATATAATGCTTGACAAAGTTCTTGATGAAGCTGGTAGGAAGGTTCTTCTTTCTGAATTTTCGAAGATCATGCAACAGGTAAGAGTTTCAATAGCTTAAGATGTTCTCCTCTTTCATTGTTATGTTTTTCCTTATTGCTATATACACTGTACAAATAAATATAGAATCATGCTCAATTTTCCTCTTAATGTTTTGTCAATAGCTTATGATGCTTAGTTGCTTACCTCTTTAACTCTTTCATTGTTACGTTTCTCAAGGTTTTGTATTCATGTTCTTAAAATCTCAAGTCACGTCTCTATTTTAATTGCAGGGATTTGCTTATCTACCGGCAGGAATATGTGTTTCGAGCATGGGTAGACCTATTTCTTATGATCAGGCCATTGCTTGGAAAGTTCTCACCGACGATAACTCCAGTCACTGCTTAGCTTTCATGTTCTTAAATTGGTCCTTTGTTTAGAAATGTAGTACCTACCCACCCTAATACATCAGACTTAGCTTTTACTAAATTCTGAAAGTCTCGTCGGAGACATTGGCATTAGCTATCCTTTAAGTTAACAGTTAAGCTCTTTATGTTATAATCATATGTAGTATCAGCTGAACTTCTTTTGTTAGTATAAAGGTTGGAACCTGAACATCTATGCCATACATGGCTTTCTTATCTACATCCCTGATGCTCTCTGTTTACAGTTTGATCTAGTTGTATACATCATCTGATAGTTATCTTATTGACATTGATTATAGGTAAGCCATTTCTGTGCAAAAAAATTACAACGCAGGCCATCCTCGTGCAATTAAGTCAAAGAATAGCTGTTGAATTACTCATTTCCGAATTTACCCCTGTGATTTAACGTCTGTTTGATATATTTTGACGGAAGTCATGCGGGTGTTTAAAAATTTATATTTGAGTCATGCGGGTGCCTATTATTATAGATAAGCCATTTCTGTGCAAAAAAATTATAACTCAGGCCATCTTCGTGCAATTAAGTCTATAATTTAATAATAGAATTACATTTAGGGAATTTGTATAAAATGTCCTAAATTAATAGGTGACTTTACTAATATATCCCAATTCTTTCAATAATTAAAAATATGTCCTGTAGTTAAATTTTAACTTATATATAACTTATATATATATAATTAACTTATACACCCAAATATTTATCTATTACATATTACTACAATACCCTCATATATACAATACACGTAAATTCCTGTTTATTTCTGCAGCTAGCTTATTATAGAGTCCTGCATCTGATAATGACAGGTCATTCTTATTTGTTTCGGTTTAATGACAGTTCTACGTACTTTCTTTGTAAACCCTTTTTTTAGCTAAGTCTTGTAAACCTAGTATTCTGTAAACCTTTTTATTTGTTCATGTGCGTAACATCCATTATTATTAATAATACACCCCTTGTTCATAATGGATTTAAGATAAATAGGGTGTAATAGTTTTCAATTTAAAGTTTTCTAACCCGTCTCGCAAAGTTCAGTGCTCACAGATTCAATACAGTACGTGCGGCAATAATATCTTTATGGTGTCAAATTTTCGATTTAAATTTTTAAGGAACTGGCTGGTGTTCTACCTTGCATCATGCGCTAACAAGGCTTTCCATTAAAATTTTTATGGTTATATATGTCATTTTAAAATGTAAAGTAGTTAAGTTAACTATCGTTAATTTAAAATTTAAATTTTTTTTGAATTTAGGATATATTTATAAATACAATTATAAATGGGATATATTTACAAATCAGTTTTTAAAATGGGACATATTAGTGAAAACCCCTTAAAAATATAATTTATAATTTGTGGGAAAACAATAGTACTAAACTATCCATGTTAATATTATAATGTCAAATGGCAAAATCAAATGACACATGTTCCTTAATTTTCAGAATATACCTTATAAATTACCTCAACTTTTCAGACAAGATACCAAGTAACAATAAAATAAGTTTTACGCACACAAACGGGCACTTAGTGGTGTCTTCGTCCATGGTGGACAATTACTTTCTATTCTATTCTATAGTCTATACATATGAAAATAGATAGTTGTTTTGACGAGGACAATTCGGATGCCACTAAGCTCGTTTAACAATATTTAATCACCCAAACGACTAATTAAGTGTTTTAGTGACTAGCTAATTAAGTTTAGTGGTGGAGATTAAGTTTCTAAATAATACTATCATTTTGTTACCATGCTTAATTTGTTATAATTAGAACCTTTATAATTTATTTATACTAGCCTATAACCATGCGATTCACAAATTGTTTAATAGTCGTTAACTTATTATTTGTGTTTTTGTATAATATTTTTACTAGCTTAAAACCCGTGCGACGCACGGATTGTTATTAATAATTATTATTTTTATTATTTATGTTTTAATATTCTATTAATTTGCATTTGCTAAAAAAAATTAGTAGGCGTGTTAATTTTTTTTTAAATAATTAAAAATATTAAAATAGATTTTAAAATAAATAAGTAAGGGTTTGCCCGTGATATTTTTGGAACATGAGGAGTTTTAGTAAGGAAAAATAGAAAGAATAACATGTTTTTGTTAAAAAAGATATCCGCACGTGTTTTTTTAGAAAAAGAAAGGATTTTGTTAGAAAATAAATAAAAAAAGATAATGTATTATAGCTGAAAAGGTAATTGGTTATAAATAATGTTATCATTTAGTGATAGTTTTTTTTAAAAAATAAGTAAGGATAATTATGTAAAATCACTAAGTATCGACCATCCGTCCGTCCGACTACCAAACTTTTAATGTTTCGTCTTTAATAATATAGCTTAAAACTCGTGCGATGCACATATTGTTTTTAATAATTGTTAATTTTATTATTTATATTTTATTAATTACATTTATTAAAAAAATAAGTAGGCGTGTTAAATTTTTTTAAATAATTAAAAGTATTAAAATAGATTTTAAAATAAATAAGTAACGGCTTGCCTGTAATATTTTGGAAAAAGAGGGGTTTTAGTAAAAAAATTAGAAAGTAACATGTTTTCGTTGAATTTTAAAATATAAAAGTAACGATTTGTCCGTTATATTTTTGAAAAAAGAGAGGTTTTAGTAAGAAAAATAGAAAAAGTGACACATTTTAGTTGAAAAAGGTAATTGTCAATTAAAAGTATTAAAATAGATTTTAAAGTAAATAAGTAAAGGTTTGCCCATGATATATTTGGAAAAGAAGGGATTTTAATAAGGAAAATAGAAAATATAACATGTTTTAGCTGAAAAAGGTAAATGTCCGTGATTTTTCTAGAAAAAGAAAAGAAATGTAATTGCCAATTAAAAGTATTAAAATAGGTTTTAAAATAAATAAGTAAGGTTTTTCTCGTGATATATTTGGAAAATGAGGGATTTTAGCAAGGGAAATAGAAAAAGTAACACGTTTTAGCTGAAAAGGAAATTGCGCGTGATTTTTTTAGAAAGCAATGGTAATGTATTTTAACTGAAAGGGTAACCGATTATAATAATTAAATAAACAATTAAATAAGACAAGTACCGTACCAAAAAATAGGTACCAAATTTTTTAATATTTTGTCCTTAATAATATAGTATTGATAGATAGATAGATATTTTTATAATATTAGTATTTTATGCTACTAAATGGAATAGACCGTGATATTATTGAGGTTTTAGTTAGGAGAAATATTAGTTAGAAAATATAAAAAAGAATATACGTTTTGGAAAAAAAAGCTAATCGGTTAGTCATTAATAATTATAATATTATTATTTTATTTTATTAAATAGAACTGTTCGTGATATTTTTGGAAAATGAGAGGTTTTATTTAGGAAAAATAGAAAAGTAGAAATTTTAGTTAGAAAATATAAAAAAGAATATACACTTTGTCTAAAAATGGTAATAAGTTAGTCATTAGCAATTATAACCTTATTATGTTATTTTATTAAATGAAACTGCCTGCGATATATTTGGAAAATGAGATGTTTTAGTTAGAAAAAATAGAAAACATATTCTATATAATAATTTTAATATTTTATCTAACGGTTCTCATTGATTTGATCAGAAATATCTAACGGCTATGAATGAAGTGACCAGACTACAAAAACTTTCAGGACTAGACTACAAAACTTTTAATATTTCGTCTTTAATATAATAGTATAGATTAGTGGGATATTAAATGAATTTGTTAAAAAACTAAGTAGGTCTCTAAATATATTTTTATTAAAATTTATAATTATAATAATAAGACATGTTAAAAATAATAAATAATCTTTCAAAATAAATAGGACTATTTAAATAAGTTTTTTTTTTAAATAATTAGGTCTACTTTTAAAATAATTATAGTAATTTCTGATAATAAATTGTAATGTATTATACTAATTAAAAATAATATACTTTATTAGTATATTATTTTAATTGATGTATAATAATTATGCTTAAATAAATATCTTTAGAGATGTACTAATTTTTTTAAAAATAAATAAGCCCGTAAATTGGTTCAAGTATATTGACTTATAAAGTATCAGCTCATCACACGACCATGTTAAAGAGTTGCGTTCTAATTAGCATAGTTAAGTTTTTTTTTATATAAATATGTTAACTACTGAATGAACAAATTAAAGAACAATTAACCAAACTACTAATAAAACTTTCTTTTGCAAGTGTTACTTTAAAATATTTTCTTACTTAATTTTTAATTTTTTAATTTTAATTTTTGTTAGTTATTGTTGTGGAATAAAATACATACTTCTAAATTTACTACTAGGGTTTAAGAGCTTTCGAGCTTTAATGGTTGTTCTCGTGTTTCGTGACTAAATCGGTACTCACAAGATGCCTACGTATCTCAATCAATGCTGAGAATCAAGCCAAAAACGTAGTGTTAGGTCCAAAGTATCGTAGAAGGGGGGGTTGAATACGATACTCACAAATAATTTAATTT
Organism: Heracleum sosnowskyi; assembly: GCA_030848705.1. Taxonomy (NCBI): domain Eukaryota; kingdom Viridiplantae; phylum Streptophyta; class Magnoliopsida; order Apiales; family Apiaceae; genus Heracleum; species Heracleum sosnowskyi. The sequence goes on along the minus strand of CM061243.1, from coordinate 46,674,747 downwards.
CGTTCGCGGATTAATCTTTCAGTTCTATAACGAAATCAAACACACCAAACCAAATCAAGTTTCGGGGAATATATCTTTTTATAAATATAAACCTCGAGGGGTGCTACAATTTCTAATCCGTAGATTAGCGTCAATGAGTTTAAGGTAACACAAATACACAACAATAATCAAGTTCTGAGCACTATTAATTTCTCTGATAATTTTCTCCGGCTCTTCTCTCTCTCAGTTATGTGTCTGTGTTGAATGCCTTTAACTGAAGAAGACACCTTCTTCACTCTGTATTAACTGTAGGCTTTGTTTAGAAAAACCATCGAATTAGAATTGTAGAAACAATCCTGGCCGTTGGATCTTCTTCAACCTGTCAGACAAGTAATTCTTTTCACCTGCTCCATGAATTAAAAACCATCGAATGGATTTAAAAACCATCGAATTAATTAAGTTAATTCACCATTCGATAGTTTTTTAATTAAAACTATCGAATACCAAATTAACTTATTTTGGTTTTCAATTAATCACTTTACCTACCATTCGATAGTTTTCTAATAAGAAAAACTATCGAATTCCTTTTCTTGTCTTTTGTTCATAAATGATTCCACTGAGCTCCTGGGTGTTTAAGAAATAAACAGTATCAATTTCTTCGGAGACGATAAAACAACTTGATCTTTTCAATGCCGTCACCTAGTGCAACTGGTCTGGTTCACAGATGAATAACACTTGATCAATTCTTATTTTATGTCTTCAATACATTGCTGCTGATACGTCCCTTGTCGTTCTGGTTGCTTCATCACTGGAATCCCGTGGTACTGGACCCTAAATCATTCACATACTTCTGTCGTCTTCAAAGTCTTGTTTCTATTGCTGTCACTGAGGCTTGAACATTTTCATGAACTTCTTTCCGTGACTTGTTTACGGACTTCAAGAATACATAACGTATTTTGATTTTTTGAGTTTACCTTTTCTTCTCTGATTCTGGATTCCTGTGCTTCTATTAATACTATTGTCTGTCTTGTCCTTTGTTGAGTTGTAGTTATCTCTTTTACATCTTATGTTACATTATGCTTTACAATCTCCCCCTATTTGATTGGATAGAGTTCGACAAGCAAATACTTCGAGGATAACTCAACTAACTAAGGAAACATGAAACTAATTAAAGTAAGACAGCGTAATAATATTAACTGCATTCTGGATCAGATATATATACATTTCCAGATTTCATAAATCAAAGAACAATAAAACTTTTCACTTTGAAGTTGCTCCTCTTGATTGAGCTGATAGTTCTTTTGTTCTTTGCTTCAATCTTCAGTCCATTCCAATCTCACCTTCTTCACTCATTGGATCGGAGTTAGCAGCTTGATAATCAATCACTGATAGATAGTGCAGTGGTTCTCCAGGTTTAAAGATTGCTCCTTGGATGTGTCTTCCAATATATTCAACCTCTTGACCCACTCCAGCCCATAACCATGCAATGTTAACATCTTTCTTGTTCAGCTTTGGCATGTTTGGCAGTCTGGTATGCACTTCTAATCCTCTTTCCACTCTTTTCCTATAGTAAGGAACATTCTCCATTAGAAATCTTCTAAGAGTGTCTGCTGCTTTGTCCTTCTCCGTTGATGAGAATCCAGTGGATCTAAGATACTTCTCAACTGAGATTAGATAGTTGCTTGGGTAGTCCCTCAATTTGTCCTCAGCCAAATAGCAGATTCTGAACAAGTCATTCGTCATGAATCTAACCATTGGAGGATCTTCAGTAATCTCTGGACTGACTTTCATCACGATCTCCTTAACATGCTCACGGAGCAGTTCATTTAGCCTTATGGTTCTTTGGATCTTGATGAGTATAGCCTGCAATTCTGTATATGTCCTCTGTTCTAAAAACTTAGTAGAAATCACAAATGTACCTTTCTCCAGAAAACTGATTAATAAGCTCCAGGCACCATTTGATTTAACCCCAGCATTCAGACAGATTATAGAGCTTCTCAGTGCTTTAAAGTAAGTCTGATCTTCAAGATTAGCACTTCTGATGTCCTGAATAATGACTTCCACCTCCGCATTGTCGTTGACTTGTAATCCGTCTTCAACTCCACAAAAGGTTTTATAAGCCATTTCCCATTCAGTACCATCTTTCTTTGCCAGATCTATCATCTTCTTCTTCCTCACTTCATTATACACCTTCATTCTCTTTAGCTTTTCACTTCTCAGAATTGCTTGCTGTTTTTCCTTCTCAGCTTGCCTGGCATCTATTGCAGCTCTCTGAGCTCTTATTGTGTCCAAGGCAGCTTCTTCTTCAGGTGATAGAGAATTTGCTTCTTCCATATCATCATCCAAGATAGGATGTTCTATTGGCTCCGGATAATATGGCTCATGCTCCTCTTGAATAGGTTGCTCATGCATGACCTCAAATTCCTCTTCACTTTTCTTATCTTCCTCTACAAGTTCCTCAATCCAGTACTGTCTGATTGGAATAGCCTCAACAGTCTCCCAAACTCCCCATTTATCCTTCACCCCCTCTCCAACTTTCTCCCCCTTAGTTGAGGAATCCTCGATAAAAGCATCCTCAGCATAAAAGAAATTAGAAGGATCAGGTTGCTGATATGAAGAACCAGGTTGTCCAGATTGTTGGTTCTTTAGCATACTCCATATAGACTGTACTCCGTCACCTTGATTCTCCAAGAAATCCATAAGCTGCTTATTAAACTCATTTATTGAAGCTAGCGACAGGTCAATGTTCTCCAATCTTGAGTTGGTAGTCTTTTCCATGTGATCCAACCTCTTGTTTAGCTTAGACTCCACTCGTGAAAGGGAATCCATTGCATCTTTTACCCGCGCTTGACCATCCCGGATAACCAGAATGTCTTCTTTCAAAGCTTCATGTCCTTGAGACAGTGCAGTTACTTCATTCATGAATCCATCTTTAAGCTCCCTGACGTCCATCCTCAGCTCGACTAGTTCTTCCATAGCTTCCTTCTTTAAGGAGTCCACTGCCTGCTTCGTACCTGTTATAGTGCCAGATGCACTGCCAATGACCCTGAATGTTCTTCTGGAATCAGCTGCAGCCAAGTCAACTTTCTCTTGAATAGACTTTAAAGAAACATTGTCTTGACTGGAGGAGATCCCTTGGTCAAAGAAAGGTCGCAGTGGAACCTTGAAAAGTGGATTTCCTTCTTTGTCTCGAACTGTCATCTCCTTGAGGGAAGATTGAACTTGTAGCTCTCTTTCTGTTGGTAACAGCAGATCATCAATATTAGGTAGGGTTAGGGTGTCACTCCTCACATTTGGCTCTGGGTGTACACTCAACGTTTCTGTCGGTGTTTGAATCATTTTTCCTTTCCCACTCAGGCCAGGTGTAAGTGTTTTTGTTTCACTCAAATCCTTTGTGCTGATTGTACCTGCAGAAGAGATCACCGTAGCCATCCTTAAGGAGGTCACCGGTGGTGCAATGGGGCTTCGCAAGTCCCCGTCCTTGGATAAACCAAGTTGCTGATCATCCTTAGATGATATATCCTTTGAAGGATCTAGAGTTTGAATCTCTAGGGGGTTAGAAACAGGCTCTTTTAACAGCAGAGATCCCGAATCTTCCCCGTGAGTCTGTAAAGACTTCACCTCAGTTGACTCCTCAATAGTAATTGATTCATTGTCAACGAGTTGCCGATCTGCACCTACGTCAGACCCTTTACCCGCAGGATCCAGATATGTTCCATCTGGGGAGGTAGACAATGACCTTTTAGATTGTGCATTTAGGTCAAAGCCTTCTCTCGACGTCTGTGAAGACCCTTGGTTCTGAGAACCTTCAACCAGTGAACCTGACCGTAATATGGTCGGAACACCAGTTGCTTCCGTCAATTCTTCCTTACTTGATTGAGCTATTGGTTCAGATATTGCTTTCGTTAGCGTAGCCCAATCAGCATCAGAAAAATCAGTAAAGGGCTCTTTGAATGAGAGAAATGAAGTATCAGCAGTTGCCTCAGTTTCTGTTCTTCTCCTTTTAGAGGAAGGCAGAGCTGCTGTTGAAGGGTGTATCTCCTTATGTGGTGCTGCTTTGGCACTATCTCCCTCTACACTCATGGATGGTTCTTTAATGGGTATAGTAGGGGAAGGAGGTTCGTTTATGTTTTCATTTGGCTCTTCCAAAGGCTCTTCGACCGTGGTTAGAGGTTGTGGGTTTGCAACCTCCTGGTCAGGAATGGCCACTGAGGGCTCTGGATCAACATCCATTGGTACAGGTGCCATTACAGGTTCAGGTTGTGGAATATTACCTTGATTTACCTGTTCCCCTGGGGGTAGAAGTGGTAGGGGCACCGTTCTTAGATATTCAGTGAGAACAGTGGGTACCCCTGGAAGATAGTTGTCCTTCCTAATGAGAGCGGTTATGGCATTGCTCTTCATTCTCATGCACTCCTGGTTGGCTTCACCTTCAAAGATCTCTCGTTCATCATCTGTTAAGATATCATTGAGAATTAGTTGTAGGAACCTAGGATAGAAACAGAGCACATCTTCATTTATGCCTGTTCTTTCATCCAGTGGTCCCATGCACATAACTACTTGATCAATCACTATCCGTCCTATGTTAATATGCCTGTTGTTCGCAATGGCAAACCCTATCTTTTGAAGGAATAAGGGAATGCCATGCAGATTTGTTAGCTTGGCAGTAAAAACATGTATCAGGGTATGAAAGAAAAAGTTCCATGGCTTTGGCAGGTAATGCTTTAGGAACTCTCCCACCAAGAAGTTAGGTTGTTGACTTCTGATAAGAGTGAAGAAAGCATGTATTTCCTCAGTTGTGGGATCCGGAACAAGGTTTTCTGTTGGAAAATGAAGAATTCGATTAAAATCATGTTCCGTTACCCTTATTGTTCTGCCCCCTGGCACAACAAAACTGAAGGACCGTATGTTATTCTCAGTTGTATCCGTGGCGGTTGTGTACAACGCAGTCAATTGATCAATGCAAAGGACCACAGGAGTACTCACAGCGTATGCCACTAATGAACGTATATTCAAAAACTCTGCCCATGCACGAATTTGAGGATTCGTTATGGATTGCAGATTTTGAAACGAGACATGATTAGTCTTGGTAACAATAAATTCTCCAGCCATTTTAAAATTTCCAGAAAATTCAAATAAACCAAAACTAATTTTTCTTTTAAATTTAATTAATTAACCCTAATTAATCAAACTTTTCACAAAAACTCCCCTTTTTATAACTTAATCAAATTCGAACAAGTAAAGCTCCCAAATCAAAAACCCTAATCTGTTTGAAATCAAGAAAAGTGATTTTAATTAAAATTTGCTTCCTTAGAAACTTATCTCAATCAAAACAAACTAATCAAGAATACTTTTAGCAATCGAACACTTTGGTATTCGATAGTTTTCTAACCACAACCACAGATAAACACACAGTTATCAGATATTTCACTATTTCAAACTGATATCACTGTAAAACTGAGATTACTGTGTAAATTTCTCGGTTAAAACTATGAAAAGTATCGAGTTTTTGTCTTGTTTTTACTTTGAAAATGTATGTAAGTATGTATATAACTCTCAGATCTGTAAAATAACAAATGAAAACGTCCAAGGGTCATTTAAATACAAACTGATCTGTCAGGGGTATTCTTGTCTTTTCATTGTTTGATAGTTTTTGAAAGTACCTTCGATGGTTTTCTGCAAGGGGTAAACCTGTCAACTGAACTTCGACAGTTTTTGAAAAACTATCGAATTTTTTGATCTTTAGAATTTAAAAGGATTTATCAGAAAACTATCGAGGTATTTGTATTTGAAAATCTGAAAAACTATCGAGCAAATGCTTTTGGAAAAACTATCGAGAACTTTAATATTAAGTAATTAAGTTCACTTCGATATTTTTCTTAATTTTTCAAAATCTATCGAGGATTTAAATATTGAATAAAGTAAATCCACTTCGATACATTTTAAATTAAACTCAAAAACTATCGAGAATTGTTTTCGATAGTTTTTCTTTTCCTTTTCAAAAACTATCGAAAATTAATTTCGATAGATTTATCTATGTACTTGAAAAACCATCGAATTTCCTAAATTCGATATTTTTGCTTCTGTCTTCATTTTAAAACCTGTTATTGTTTTAAAAATCAGAATTTTTATTTCCTGCTTAGTTTTAATTCTAATAAATCTTTTCAAATTTACCAAAATCAATTCTTAACAGAAAATTCACAATTTTCTTAGAATAAAATCAATTAAATATCATTGAGTGATATTAACCAATTGAAATCTAATCAATTATGCTGCATTAATCTACAATATTTAAAAACAAAGCAAATTAATTCATATTAAATAAATGCTTGAATATTTAGAACAAATATTAGCACTTAAATAATTTTTAGAATTAATAACTAATTAAATGCCAGAAGATATATCATCCATAATTATGACATAAAATTAGTATAATAATCCTAACTACGAGAATTGCTCCAGAAAATAAATTCACGAGTCCTAAGGATATAGCGATTCTTAAACTCATGTATTCACCAGGACTCTCTGCAGTTACTGACTTCTAATCAAAATCAATTAGAAAGATTTAACATCCCAAGTTCACCAACCAGCTTATTGAAAGTGGATTCATCAAGCGGTTTAGTAAAGATGTCTGCAATTTGATCCTCTGTGGGTACAAAGTGTAACTCCACAGTTCCATTCATGACATGCTCTCGGATAAAATGATACCTGATGTCGATGTGCTTTGTCCTCGAGTGTTGCACTGGGTTGTTTGAGATTGCTATGGCACTTGTGTTGTCGCAAAATATAGGAATCTTTGTCAACAGAAGTCCATAGTCACGGAGTTGGTTTCTCATCCACAATATCTGAGCACAACAGCTACCAGCAGCAATGTATTCAGCCTCAGCTGTTGATGTGGACACTGAATGCTGCTTCTTGCTATGCCAGGAAACCAATCTTCTTCCAAGAAACTGACAGCTTCCTGAAGTACTCTTCCGATCAATCTTACAACCTGCAAAATCAGAGTCTGTGTATCCAATAAGATCAAATCCTGTATCTTTAGGGTACCAAATTCCAAGATTTGGAGTCCCCTTAAGATATCTAAATATTCGCTTAACAACTATTAGATGAGATTCTTTAGGATCAGACTGAAATCTAGCACACAAGCATGTTGCAAACATTATATCTGGTCTACTTGCAGTGAGATAAAGTAATGAGCCTATCATACCTCTGTAGCCTGTGATGTCAACCTTCTTACCAGTTTCATCCTTATCAAGCTTAGTGGCAGTTGGCATAGGAGTCTTTGCTGTAGATGAGTCTTCCATTTGATACTTCTTAAGAAGATCCTTGATGTACTTGGACTGACAAATGAATATACCATCTTGTTTCTGGTATACTTGCAATCCAAGAAAGAATGACAATTCACCCATCATGCTCATTTCATAACGACTCTGCATTAACTTAGCAAATCTCTTGCATAGATCATCATTAGTAGAACCAAATATTATGTCATCAACATATACTTGCACCAATATCAAATCATTTTTATGTTTTTTGACAAAGAGAGTTTTGTCTACAACACCTCTTGTAAAATCATTTTCAAGTAAGAATTCAGAGAGAGTGTCATACCATGTCCTTGGAGCTTGTTTGAGTCCATAGAGAGCTTTGAATAGAAAGTACACAAAGTCTGCCAGTTTTGAATCCTCAAAACCTGGAGGTTGTTCCACATACACTTCTTCTTCTAACTCCCCGTTCAGAAAAGCACTCTTCACATCCATTTGATATACCTTGTAATTGGAATGTGCAGCAAATTCCAGAAACATTCTGATGGCCTCAAGTCTTGCTACTGGTGCATAGGTTTCATCATAATCTATACCCTCTTCTTGAGAGTAACCTTTAGCAACCAGTCTGGCTTTGTTTCTCGTTACAATGCCATCTTCGTCCAACTTATTTCTGAATACCCATCGTGTTCCAATAATAGATTTTCCCTTAGGCCTAGGTACCAGCTTCCAAACTTTCTGCCTTTCAAACTGATTGAGTTCTTCTTGCATAGCAATTACCCAATCTGGATCATCTAGAGCATCTTCAACTTTCTTAGGTTCTGTTTCTGAAAGAAACCCAGAATAGTGACATTCATTTTGTGATGTTCTCCTAGTTCTCACTCCTGTGTCCAGATCACCAATGATCAAGTGAAAGGGATGATCTCTATTCCATACCCTTTGTCTTGGCAGATGCGATCTTGATGATTCTCCTTGTTCTAGATGTTGTGGAGTGTGACTAGTTGATCCTTCTCCTGCTCCCCCTGAGTTGTTGACGGTTTGATCTGTTGATTCTGAAGACTGACTAGTGGATCCTGTATTTTGAGGATTTCCACTTTGGTCACCACTTGGTCCAGAATCATTATCATTATGATTATTATTAATGACTGTAACAACTTCAGGTACTTCTTCATTGTCAGAGAGATCTCCTGATAAATTTTCAAATACCAAGGATTCAGAGTTCTCTCCAGTTTGCAGGCCTGGTCTTTTAGTGTCGTCAAATGTTACATTAAAGCTTTCCAACACCTTCTTATCTTCAAACACATATACCCTGAAAGCCTTAGATTCCAGAGAATAGCCCAGAAAAATGCCTTCATCTGCTTTGGCATCAAACTTGCCAAGATGTTCTCCATCTTTAAGTACAAAGCACTTTGCACCAAACACATGAAAGTACTTCAGTGTTGGCTTCTTGTTGGCCATTAACTCATACGGAGTCTTTTCATGATCTTTGTTGATCAGGGTTCGATTCTGAGTGTAGCAAGCTGTATTCACTGCTTTAGCCCAAAAGTAAGTGGGAAGTTTTGATTCACTCAACATGGTCCTTGCTGCTTCAACCAAGGTCCTGTTCTTCCTTTCCACTACTCCATTCTGTTGAGGAGTTCTTGGTGCTGAAAACTGTCTTGATATTCCTTTCTCTGAGCAGAAATCATTTAGAACTGCATTCTTGAATTCAGTTCCATTGTCTGATCTGATTGTCCGCACAGGTAGCTTAGCTTCCACTTCTATCTTCTTGATGTGATCAATGATTAGTTGTGTTGCTTCATCCTTTGTTTGTATGAACAACACCCACGTGTACTTGGAGTAGTCGTCCACCATCACCAATGCATATCTGTTTCTTGAAAGTGACATAACATTAACTGGACCAAATAAATCCATATGAATCAGCTGTAATGGTTCAGTAATGCTTGTCATTCCTTTGCTTCCATGTGATGCTTTCTTCGACTTCCCCTTTTCACATGCTTCACATAGTCCCTCCTGATTGAATTCCATCAGGGGCAACCCTCTCACTAATTCTCTCTTTACCAAAGAGTTCATAGTTTTGAAATTCAGATGTGAGAGCTTCTTGTGCCATAGCCAACTTTGTTCTGAAGATGCCTTTGCATAGAAACATGTAACTTCTCCTTCACTGGTAGAACTTAAGTCAGCTATAAACAAATTTCCTTTTCTCACTCCCAGTAGAGTAAGCTTCTCATCCTTCCTGTTGGTGATCAAGCACTTGTCCTTTCTGAAATCTACATTGTAGCCTTTATCACAGAATTGACTGATACTTAGTAGATTGTGCTTTAATCCTTCAACAAGAGAGATGTTTTCAATGATGACATTTCCAGCTTTCAATTTACCATATCCCGTAGTGAATCCTTTGCTGTCATCTCCAAAGGTTACAATCGGGCCGGTCTTCTTAACCACCTCTGTAAGCAGGGACTCTTCACCTGTCATGTGTCTAGAACAACCACTATCCAGAATCCACACAACCTTTGAGCTTTTAACCTTACCCTGCAATCACAGATTGATTAAGCGGACTTTGGTACCCAAAATTGTTTGGGTCCTGAAGGTTTAGATGATTTAACAGGAGTAACATTCAATTTAGTCTTACCCTGTTTGATATTCATAGTATCTGTGGATTTAACATTACTAGAGCTATTGCTACTATCAGACATCAACTTAAAATAAGCATGCATGATGTTGTACTTACATAGCAAACACTCTTTCTTTCCACAGGGCTCATGATTATCAGGCATGTCAGACATGTTATGCATTTCAGAAGCATTAGCAGTTTCTACTTTAACCTTTTTACATGCATGCGTAAGGTGTCCAGCAGAATTACAAATAGAACACAACTTCCTAGATGCAATGGGAGAAGATGGAACCAATTCCTGATTAACAATCTTCTTCCTCCCATTCCTGTTCTTTTTAACATTACTAGCTAAGGAACCTACTTCAGTTTTAGGTAAATCAGGTTTAGGTAATACATTCTTTACTGATTTCCTAGGTAACTTAGTCTTTACCTCTTTTTCCTTCAACAAATCCTCCTCAAGCAATTCTTGTGCTATGAAAAGATCATCCTCATAAAAGAGAGGTGGAAACGGCTTAACAAAAACTGGACAATCAACATTCTTAAGAACATGTGGAGTATTCCTTTTGACAACTGAAGGTGTCACAGGGAATTCCAAAATCTTCTTACCAGCTTTCTTGTTATAGTCAAATCCTATAGCAGTTTTATTATCTACGGCCTGAGTATCAATGATTTCCTTAGCCACTACAGCGGAATTCTTAAAAGCATTCAGCTTCAAATCTAGATCTGAAATCTGCTTCCTGAGGATAGTCTCTATCTCATCATTACACTTGACCTTGTTCTCTAAGTACGCATTCTTTTGCTTAAGATCTTCTAATGTTACAGCTACAAGCTCTAGTTCTTCATTTTTAGATTCTAGCCTTTTAATCTTAAGAACTAGTTTAGCATTTTCCATTTCAGATGCTAGCATGCTTGTGTGTACATTAAACAATTCTACACTAAGATCTTGCACAGTTTTCTTGTACTCAGAATTAGACATATCAATTGTAGTTAAGATAGGTACCTGAGATGATTGAGGTGATTCCTCTGAAGAGTCAGCCATTAGAGCAACATTTACATATTCCTCCTCTTCATCCGAATCAGTATCATCCCAGTGCTTTCCCTCTGCTATGTAAGCCTTCCCTTTATGCTTTCCAGAGAATGCCTCCAACTGCTGTTTAAGCTTGGCATTCTCCTTCTTCAACTCATCATAAGAATCCTTCTTTCCATAGACATCTTTCATGTCTCTTGCTTGACGAGGCTTCCGGCATTCAGTGGCGAAATGCCCTAACTCATTGCAGTTATAGCATCTTGATTTGCTTCTATCAATCATGCCAGTCTTGTAGCCTCCCTTAAAGCCTGTACTAGGTGTATAATTGCTCTTCTGGAATCTGTTGGTTGAGCCCTTGAACTTGTACTTAGGGTTTCTCTTGAAACGAATATGACTAAACTTTGCAGCTAAGTACGCCATGGTTTTGTCTTCCATTTGCTCAAGCTCTTCTAGGGTGTAGTAATCACTTTCATCAACACCCAGATTCACAGAATCCATTTCTGCTTCTATTATCACCTCCTTTCCAGCTCTAGGGGTTTGAACCTGAATCTCAGAAGTTATTGGTTCATCCACTACAAGTGCTGCTGATCTCACAAGTGCATTGTGCTTGCTGTCCACTGTCCCTGATCCGTAGATTATCACCCTTTGTTCCTGTTCCATCTCATAGGTCTTCAACTTGCCATAGATCATCTCTAATGACATCTTTGTGAAGTCAATTCTTTCCCTAATGGATGATGACTTGTGTTCTACATGATGGGGCAGCGTCATCATGAACTTCCTGTTCGATTCTCTCAGTGGATAGGTCTTTCCTTTCATTGCCAATTCATTGAGGAGCTTAGTATACTTCTCAAAGACCTGAGTTATACTTTCTCCTGGCAGTGACCTAAACGCTTCGTATTGAGAAGTCAGAATGTCCAATCTGTTTTCCTGCACGTCTTCAGTTCCTTCCATTATTAGGTTAATGGTATCCCACATATGTTTCCCGCTTGTACAGTTCATCAACTGATAGCTCATTTCCTTGTCCGCGGAGTCCGTCAATATCAACATTAAACCGGTGTCCAATCGAATCAGTTCTTTGTCAGAATCTGTAAATTCACTTATCTCCTTAGGTTGGGTGCCTGAAGGAATCCTGCTACCGTCAGGAGCTGTAGATTCACTAACTGGTTTCATTGGTACAAACGGTCCGTTCTCTAATATGCCAATATACAACGGATTAGATGCCTTGATAAATAACAGCATCTTCATCTTCCACAAACCGAAATCATCTCTAGTAAACGGGGGAACTTTAATACCAGCGGTTGTCTTTGGAGCACTCATGGTTTCTGAAAATTTCAAATTGTTTAAAATTCAAGAAATTCCAATTAAATGAAAAATTTTGAAAGTTAAAAAATTTGCTTCGTATTTTCACGCTACTTTTGATTTTGGTCTCATTCACCGGATCTGATTTGTATATCAATCAAGTAGCTCTGATACCAATTGTTAGGTCCAAAGTATCGTAGAAGGGGGGGTTGAATACGATACTCACAAATAATTTAATTTCGTTCGCGGATTAATCTTTCAGTTCTATAACGAAATCAAACACACCAAACCAAATCAAGTTTCGGGGAATATATCTTTTTATAAATATAAACCTCGAGGGGTGCTACAATTTCTAATCCGTAGATTAGCGTCAATGAGTTTAAGGTAACACAAATACACAACAATAATCAAGTTCTGAGCACTATTAATTTCTCTGATAATTTTCTCCGGCTCTTCTCTCTCTCAGTTATGTGTCTGTGTTGAATGCCCTTAACTGAAGAAGACACCTTCTTCACTCTGTATTAACTGTAGGCTTTGTTTAGAAAAACCATCGAATTAGAATTGTAGAAACAATCCTGGCCGTTGGATCTTCTTCAACCTGTCAGACAAGTAATTCTTTTCACCTGCTCCATGAATTAAAAACCATCGAATGGATTTAAAAACCATCGAATTAATTAAGTTAATTCACCATTCGATAGTTTTTTAATTAAAACTATCGAATACCAAATTAACTTATTTTGGTTTTCAATTAATCACTTTACCTACCATTCGATAGTTTTCTAATAAGAAAAACTATCGAATTCCTTTTCTTGTCTTTTGTTCATAAATGATTCCACTGAGCTCCTGGGTGTTTAAGAAATAAACAGTATCAATTTCTTCGGAGACGATAAAACAACTTGATCTTTTCAATGCCGTCACCTAGTGCAACCGGTCTGGTTCATAGATGAATAACACTTGATCAATTCTTATTTTATGTCTTCAATACATTGCTGCTGATACGTCCCTTGTCGTTCTGGTTGCTTCATCACTGGAATCCCGTGGTACTGAACCCTAAATCATTCACATACTTCTGTCGTCTTCAAAGTCTTGTTTCTATTGCTGTCACTGAGGCTTGAACATTTTCATGAACTTCTTTCCGTGACTTGTTTACGGACTTCAAGAATACATAACGTATTTTGATTTTTTGAGTTTACCTTTTGTTCTCTGATTCTGGATTCCTGTGCTTCTATTAATACTATTGTCTGTCTTGTCCTTTGTTGAGTTGTAGTTATCTCTTTTACATCTTATGTTACATTATGCTTTACACGTAGTTCTAATGTGAAGGACCAGGGTCCTTATATAGGCGTCAGGAGCCCTGTATTTAGAGTAGAATTAGGTGATTTGGGGGCCAAGTCACCTTCTTAGAATAAGATTGTGAATCCTATTTTGTAGGAGGCTGACTCCTATTAGGATTGTATGTCTTGGTGGCTGATCTTTGAAGAATTTATCACACTTTGGACTCTTTTTATGAGCTGTATATTTTCCCTTTTTATTAATTACGAAATTAATAAATAATTAGGGTTTCGGGCCTTGTTTATTGGGCCGTATTCTTGGACCAATCTAGGTCTAATTAATACAACATTAATTATGTTTCTAAGGTTATTTTTTAGCCCATATCATTTGCCCCCCAACTTCTGGGAAAATCTCTTTTAGATTATCGTAGAAGTTATTTTGACTTTATTCGGGATTCAAAGAGTTTCTCTCGCATTCCTTGTAATTGTCTGGTTTTTCGAACACATAGTTCTAAACCAATTTCGTTTGCTTTAGTTTTCCCAAAATAGGAATCAAGATTTTTTGTTAATTTTCTAGAAAATAATCTGAAATTCAAAAATCATGCATAATTTCGACCAGGATTCTGGTCGAATTTTGATTCCATTTAGCTCCTGGTCGAACACCTTCGACCAGGATTGAGGTCGTAGGGTTCGACCAGGTTCCTGGTCGAATACATGCTCCATTTTAGCTCTTGGTCGAAAACCTTCGACCATGATTGAGGTCGTAGGGTTTGACCAGGATTCTGGTCGAAAATCTTTGGCGTTTTGGCTCCTGGTCGAACACCTTCGACCAGGGTGAGGTCGTAGGGTTTCGACCAGGATTCTGGTCGAAAATCTTTGGAATTTTGGCCCCTAGTCGAATACCTTCGACCAGGGTGAGGTTGTAGGGTTTCGACCAGGATCCTGGTCGAAAATCTTTGGCGTTTTGGCCCCTAGTCGAATACCTTCAACCAGGATGACGTCGTAGGGTTTCGACCAGGTCTGTGGTCGAAAATTTATGCCATTTTGGCTCCTGGTCGAACACCTTCGACCAGGATTGAAGTTGTAGGGTTTGACCTCATTTGAGGTCGAACATTTTCGACCAAGATTGAAATTGTAGGGTTTGTTCGACCTCATTTGAAGTCGAACATTTCGCCCATTTTGGCTTCTAGTCGAACACCTTCGACCATGATTGAAGTTGTACGGTTCAACCTCATTTGAGGTCGAACATTTCGCCCATTTTGGCTTCTGGTCGAACACCTTCGACCAGGATTGAGGTCGTAGAAATATTAATATTTCTTTTCTTATTTATTTTTGGGCCATTTCCTTTTTGGGCTTCGCTCGAAACCTATTAGGCTTTACCGGATAATGCCGGTTGTCCTTCCTTTTGACTGGCCTAGTGACCGGTTGTACTTTCTATATAAGTGTAGACTTCTACTCGACATTTCTCACTTCTAACATTTCATTTCTCAAAATTACTCTGTCAAAATTTCTTTCAAGTTTCTCTTTACAAAGCTCTGCTAGGGTTCTGCGGTAAGGCGATTCCCGACGAGATTTTTTGATTGAAATCATCGGTTTCTGGGTTTTTTTTCGTTTGAAGATTTGAAGATTCCGTTGAAGATTTGCAGATTTCTGGGAAGATTTGAAATTTTCTGAAATTTTCGTTTGAATATTTGAAGCTTTCTGGGATTTTCTCTTGAAGATTTGCAGATTTCTGGGTTTTTTCTGGGTTTATCTTTGAAATGGCTAATCGTGCTTCCCAACGTCTTCAGAAAATGAAGTTTTGTGCTTGCGTAACCATTTTCCTCTTTCCGTCCCTTTGTTTAGAAACATTTTTCAATTTAAGAATAGTTCCGCTAATAACTTGGGTTGGGTGTATATTAGCCATAGAGTTGGACTTCCCTTCATTTTTCACCCAAAATCTATCCCTGATTACAACCCTAGGTGGAAAAATGAATTTATGTACCTTGTCTGGGAAGGTGGGGATTGGGGAACTTTGTTCCGTAAATCATTTGGTAGAGTTGCGGATGGTAGTCCCAGCAACATAATTTTGAATGATGAGGAGTCCCATGCCTATTCTGAGCTAATCAAAGACAATGGGACTACTGTGGCTTGGGAGCTTCTGGACGAATTTGTCCTCAAGTCTGTTCACCTTTCCAGTGTTTCATACAAGGGTAAATTTCCTTACCTTTTTTGCTTATTACTTTCTTTCTTTTTGAGATTTCCTGTAATTATTCTTTGTTTGTGTTTACAGCTGTGGCCTTTATCAACAAAACCAATGAGCCCAAAGATGATGAAAATGCAAGGATGAAGCGGGCCAGGATAGGAGGTGATCCTCGTGGAAGGCCTGATGCTCCCAGTTTCCTGATCCCTCCCCAGATTCTTGTGGATGAAGCAGATACTCCTGTATCTTCAAATTCCTCGGTTTGGTGCCCCAACTGGGGTATTAGGAAAATGGACACCATTACTGGGGTGTACAAGCATGCTGTTGACTGGTCATACCACTCACTCACTCCCTACGACTACAAAGATTTTGTTGCAAATTCTACTATCGAGGGAGTTGAGCATCTGGGCGCTCAGGCCATAACTGTGGTATTTTTCTTCCTTTAGTCTTTTTAGTCTTTATTCTTTTCATTTAATCTTTATCTCACTTTAAATTCCTTTTATTCTGGTAGAGCAATGCCAACTTCTAGGGGGCTCTTTTTCAAGCTAAAGCTTGGTGTACCTCTTCTGAGGCCAACAGGATCAAGCTTGAAAAATCCGAGGAGGAAGTGAAGTCTCTGAAAGAGGCTTTAACTAGGAAGGAGAAGGAGCTTGTGGATGCTCAAGCTGATTTGGTTGAGTTGAGAAAGAGCAAGGACGATTACATTGATGAGTACCTTGACTCCCAGGAGTACAAGGATCTGATAGAGAAGCATGATGAGATTCTTTTCCCAGTCCAGTATACTGCAGGATGGGAGGATGCTATTAAGGCAGTCTCAGCCAAGCATCCTGAAGCTTTTGATCCTGCTGACTTTCCAACTCCTCATCCTCCTACTCCTCTAGAGTGCATTCTGGCCGGGACAGCTGATATGGAGGAGGATGACAGGATTTTGGATCCTGTGCATTCATCACCTTTTGGTGACACCTCTGTTAATGATCCTGATGCCACTTCTGGCTCCAGCTCAGGGGAGGAGACTGATACTGGAAGCAAAGGCAGGGGCAATTAGCCTTTAGATATGTTTATCTTTAATGGCCGCATGTGGCTTATGTTACTTTTCATGTATTTTCAGCCTTCGGGCTTAACTTCAACTCTTTGTAAGTTTAATTTCATATCTTCCAGTTTCTTCAAATTCTTAGCTTTGCATGTTTATTAACAATTTATGCATGTCTATCAATATGTGATGCACATAAAGTATCATGAAAATATGAGAATGTTGAATACAATCATAACTTTGAAAATGGGTTCAACCCTTACATAATACTCTACTTTCTACCTCGAGTTAAAAACTCGGATTAGTTTCATCGACCTTATTTCTACTTGTCCTAATAGTGAGTCTATTTAGGAAACACTAAACATAATAGACTTTCAAGTTTGCAACATGCCAAGTTCTTGCCACTTCAATCCCTTCGAGGGTTTCCAATTTGTATGAGCCTCGTCCGAATACGTTCTTAACTCGGTATGGCCCTTCCCAATTTGGAGCCAACTTGCCTTTTTGTCCAACCCCGGATGCCTCAATCTTTCGGAGGAGTAAATCTCCTTGACGAAAGAATCTCTCTTTAACCCTTAAGTTATAATAGAAAGATGTCCGTTTCTGATATTCAACTACTTTAGCATTTTCTTCATCTCTAACTTCATCAATTAGATCTAAAGCCAGCCTTATGCGTTCTTCATTTGCCTCTGGCTCGTAGGCTTCCACTCTTGGAGAAGCGTGAGTAATCTCCACTGGAACCACTGCTTCTGCTCCATATGCTAGCAAGAACGGCGTTGCCCCAGTGGTGACCTTACAAGTAGTACGATATGCCCATAGTATGGGAAGCAATTCGTCCACCCAAGTATTCCTAGAGCGTTCAACTCTTTTCTTCAGACCGTCCAGGATAATTCGATTTGCCACTTCAGCTTGCCCATTTACTTAAGGATGAGCAACAGAAGTGAAACGTAACTCCATATCATTCTCCTCACAATACTTCTTGAAATCTTCGTTGTTAAACTAAGTTCCATTATCCGTGACCAAGATTCGTGGGATCCCGTATCTGCATATCACATTCTCCCAGAAGAAATACATTACTTGTTTGGTGGTTATCTTGGCTAAAGGTTTAGCCTCAATCCATTTGGTGAAGTAGTCGATTGCCACTATCAAGAATTTTCTCTGTGCATTTGCCATTGGAAATGGTCCAAGTATATCCATTCCCCACATGGTAAATGGAACAGGTGAATTTATAGACGTCAACATCTCAGGTGGTTGTCTAACCACTGGTGCATGCTTTTGGCACCGTTCACACCTTTTCACATAACTTTTAGCATCTACAAGCACGTTTGGCTAATAGAAACCTAGGCGAGTGATTTTATGAGCAAGGGCCCTGCCCCCCAAGTGCTGCTCACAAATTCCTTCATGTACTTCCTTTAGGGCCAATTTTATGTACTTCCTTCAGGGCCAATTCTGCCTCCTGGGGTCTCAAACATTTCAAGTAGGGGACCACGAAAGACTTTTTATACAAGATTCCTTCAATCAATGTATACCTTAGTGCTCTCACATATAACTTTCGTGCCTCTGAAGTATCATTAGGTAGCCAACCAGTTTCTAGATGAGACTTGATGGGATCCATCCAACAATTAGCAACATTAATGTGTGCTATTAACTTTCCATTGATGATTGGGGTCTTCAAGACTCGGAAGTATACACTTCCTGCATAGTTCTCGATTTCAGAAGAAGCAAACTTGGACAAGGCGTCAGCCTTCATGTTTTCTTCTTTTGGAATGTGTTCCACATAACATTCATCAAACCGAGTCATGATGGCTTTGACAAGTTTCAGATACTTAGCCATGACTTCATCTCTAGCTTCAAATTCTCCATTCACTTGGGAAACTACCAGCCTCGAGTCTCCACATACTTTTAGAGTCTTAACTCTCAAGGCTCCAGCTAGCCCTAAGCCAGCTATCAGGGCTTCATACTCAGCTTCATTGTTTGTTGTTGGGAAGTCCAGTTTTAGTGCATACTCTATGAGGAATCCATCGGGACTTTGTAGCACCAAACCTGCTCCACTTGATTTTGTTTTTGATGCTCCATCAAAATAGAGTACCCAACATTCTTTGGACATCATGTCTTCATCTTTCTTGTCTTCTTCTTTTCCTTCCAATACTATTTCCTGCCCCCCGACTTCCTGGTTGTCAATGGTGCATTCAACCATGAAGTCAGCGAGTTCTTGAGCTTTTATTGCCGTCCGAGGCTTATATTTGATGTCAAATTCTCCCAATTCAATAGCTCATTTGATCAATCTTCCACTAACTTGAGGGCTATGCAATATGTTTCTTAGAGGCTGATTGGTCAAGACTTCTATCTTGTGCGCCTGGAAGTATGGGCGTAGCTTTCTCGGGGCCATGATCAGGGCTAAGGCAAACTTCTCTATCATAGATTAGTTTATTTATGCTCCATGTAGAATCTTGCTTACATAATAAATGGATTTCTGAACTTTCAACTCTTCCTTAACCAAAACAGCTCCAAGGGCAGTATTAGAAACTACCAGGTATAAGTATAAAATCTTTCCGGGTTTCGGTTTTGCCAACAATGGTGCTTCAGCCATGTATTTTTTCAAGGCCTCAAAGGCTTCTTGGCTTTCTGTTGTCCATTCAAAATTCTTCATGTTCTTTAGTGCTTTGAAGAAAGGTAAGCACTTCTCTCCTGACTTAGAGATGAATCTTCCCAATTCCGCCACTCTTCCTGTTAACTTCTGAACATCCTTGACGGACCGTGGTGGTTCCATGTCCAGAATTGCTTTGATTTTATCGGGGTTAGCCTTAATTCCTCGTTTAGAGACCATCAGGCCTAAAAACTTCCCTGACCCAATGCCGAAGGCGCACTTAGCTGGATTTAACATCATCCTATGGTGCCTCAGCACTTCAAATGCTTCCCGTAGATGGTTTATATGATCCGCCTTATCGAGGCTTTTAACCAACATGTCATCTACATAGACCTCCATGGTTTTTCCAATTAGGTGTTCAAAAATTTTGTTCACCAACCTTGGATAAGTTGCTCCTGCATTCTTAAGCCCAAATGCCATAACCAAATAACAGTAAACACCAAAGTCAGTGATGAATGATACCTTGGAGATGTCATCCTTATGCATTTTGATCTGGTTGTATATACTGAAGCCATCCATGAAGCTCAGCATCTCGTGCCCAGCTGTGGCATCTATTAGAGTATCAATCCTTGGCAAGGGAAAACAATCCTTAGGACATGCATCGTTCAAGTTTGTGAAGTCCACACACATCCTCCATTTTCCATTGGCTTGGTTAGCCAACCATTCTGGAAATTGAATTTCTTCAATGAACCCGACTTCCAAAAGCTTATCTACTTCCTGCTTGATGGCCTCTTGCCTCTCTGGAGCAAAATTTCTTTTCTTTTGTTTCACAGTCTTCCTTTCAGGATTTACGTTCAAATTTGTGGGTTATTAACCGAGGATCAATTCCTGGCATATCGGCCACTGTCCAAGCAAAAACATCATTATTTTTTTGAAGAAAGGATATGATCTTGCTCTTCAATGGTTCAGGTAACAATGCTCCAATATAAGTGACTTTTTCTGGTTCACCAGGAACTAAGAGAATTGGAATTAAATCCTCAGCCGACTTCCCTCTTCTATCTTCATTATCTCTAGTATCCATATCTTCAATGGGAAGAACCTGCCCTCCGATTCCATCAGGCCTTAACGCAACTACGTAACAACTTCTAGCCATCTTTTGATCACCTCGTTCCTCACCAATCCCATTTCTCGTTGGGAACTTGATTTTCAGATGGTAAGATGAGGCTACAGCCTTGAATGCATGAAGACCCGTCCTTCCTAGGATCGCATTGTAGGTTGAGGTTGCCTTTATAACTATAAAGTTCAACATTTGAGTAGACTTTTTCGAACCTTGCCCCATTGTCATAGGGAGTTGGATTGTACCTTCCACCTTTGATTCCACTCCATTGAATCCATATATGGGAATATTCGAGGGTGTCAATTGAGAGACAATATAGCCCATCTTGATAAAAGCATCATGGAACAAGATGTCCACTGAAGCTCCATTGTCAACCAAAACCCTCATTGTCTCGGAATTGCCTTTCACTCCCTCTAAGTCAGAATCATCAAAACTTATTGCTATTTCCGTCTTGGCACGCTTCGGTGCTTCTCCTACCACAGTCGTTACCTCTCGGGCATAAGCTTTCCTTGAGTTTCGGGAGGACCCAGCAGCAGTTGGTCCTCCAAATATCATGTTGATGACAAGCCCTCGGGGTTTGGGATTACGATCTTGATCGTTGTCCCTTTTGTCATAATCATTCCTTTCATAATTTCCTCTTTGATTTCCTTGATTCCCATCCTTAGTGAACTTATTGAGTTTTCCTCTTCGAATCAAAAACTCAATCTCATCTTTAAGTTGTCTGCAATCGTCCGTATCATGACCAACTTCTTTGTGGAAACGACAGAATTGATTCTGATTCCTTTTAGACAAGTCAGTCCTTAGTGGCTTCGGCCATCGGAGATCTTCCTCCTTTGCTATTTCCATCAGAATTTGGCTCGTAGGAGTGTTCAATCTTGCATATTCCGCAAACCTTGGTCCGAAATTGTTCTTCTTAGGTGGAGAATCAGAATCCTTGGACGTTCTAGGATACTTTTCCTTAACATCGTATTCTTGGGTCTCCTTTCTTTTCTTTGAATTTCCACTTCCACCAGCAACAGGTTCATATTTCCTCATGCTTTCTTCGGCCTTGATATACTTCCCGGCTCTATCTTGGAGCTTCAACATGCTTTCGGGTGGATGCTTCGCCAAGGATCTCTTGAAGTGATCATCAGTGGTTCCTTTGTTGCAGGGCTATCATAGCCACTTTGTCCTCCAGATCTGGGACCTTCAGGGCCTCTCTAGTGAATTGATTTATATAGTCTATCAAAGCTTCATTCCTTCCTTGCTGGATTCCCATGAGAGATGCAAAACTCTTCTCATGCACCCTTCCACTAACAAATTGGTTGATAAACGCCTTGCTCAGTTCCTTAAAGGATCCAATAGAATTGGGAGGTAAACGGCTTTACCAACGTTGAGCCATGCCCGCTAGGGTTTATGGAAACGCTCTGCACTTGACCGCGTCGTTGGTAGGCTGTAACAACAGTGCGTTAGAAAAAGTTCTTACGTGATTTGCGGGATCTCCCGTTCCATCATAAGCTTTGATCGTGGGCATCTTGAATTTCCTGGATATATTAGCTTTCATGATGTCTTGAGTAAAAGGTGGTGTAGGATCATCAGGATCTCCTAGGGGTAACAAAACACTAGGATCACCCCTTGGGGCTTCAGCCCTCTTGGTTCTTCTCGGTACCGGATCTAAATTGATCACCGGGACTCTTCCAGTTGCTTGGCTTTGTGTTTTGGCAGCCTCTTCTTCTGCCAGTAATTTCTTGAGTCTTGCAGCCTCTGCCTCATGGGCCGCAATCCTTTCCTTAGTGGTTTGGGGTTGTTCCTGATTCGTTTGGGAAGAATGTCTTCTCCTTGGGGCAACATCCCTCTCTTCTCCAGTTGAGTAATTCTCATCCTCAGTGTAGGGACCCGAGTAGTCTTGAATCAAGGGGGTCTGTCGAGTTTGAGTTTGTTGATTTTGGGGTCCCAGACCTTGAATATAAGGGGGCACATATGCTTCATGGTAGTTTGGATTGATACCACTACTGCCCACCGTGGGTCGAGGTGGCATACCATAGGTTGGCATCCCTAGAGTTTGAGTTGCGTATTAGGGAAGATCTGTGGTGTGAAGTTGAAGGCCACGTGGTGCATTCACGAGCAGTGGGGAGGTTGTGATTGGTTGCTGGAGAGTTGTCTCTTGTGGATTAGGTCCATGAACGACCATTTGCAGGGGATTCGTCCCTTCAACCGAAATCGGGATTTCCGGTCCTTGAGTGGTGGTGAGGGGGATATTCGCCCCTTGAGTGCCAGTGGTTGGTGGTGGTTGGCTTCCATGAGTCTCCGTTTCAGAGGTAAGAGGAAGTCCTTCAGAAGTCTGAGTTTCTCGAGTCGTTCTTCGTGTGTTTGCCATGGTTGATGTTGTCTTCCCATAGACGGCGCCAAATGTTATGGAATAAAACACGTACTTCTAAATTTATTGCTAGGGTTTAAGGGCTTTCGAGCTTTAATGGTTGTTCTCGTGTTTCGTGACTAAATCGGTCCTTACAAGATGCCTACGTATCTCAATCAATGCCGAGAATCAAGCCAAAAAAACGTAGTTCTAATGTGAAGGATCAGGGTTCTTATATAGGCGTCGGGAGCCCTGTATTTAGAGTAGAATTAGGTGACTTGGGGGCCAAGTCACCTTCTTAGAATAAGATTGTGAATCCTATTTTGTAGGAGGCTGACTCCTATTAGGATTGTATGTCTTGGTGGCTGATCTTTGAAGAATTTATCACACTTTGGACTCTTTTTATGAGCTGTATATTTTCCCTTTTTATTAATTACGGCATTAATAAATAATTAGGGTTTCAGGCCTTGTTTATTGGGCCGTATTCTTGGACCAATCTAGGTCTAATTAATACAACATTAATTATGTTTCTGGGGTTATTTTTTAGCCCATATCAGTTATTTATAGGATAAAGTTGATCTATTACAGATTTAAAAAAAAGTATACTACTACATATTTGACAAAATTTAATTTTTATTTATATTTAAAAAATTAATATTATAAATAATAATTTTAAAATGTTGTCTTGTTTGCTTTTATATTTTGATGATTAATTTATGCATTCATTTGCTATATTAAATTGGTAAAAAAAATATAATGAATATTTATTTAACTCAACATGATTTTATAATTTATAGGACGGTCTTTTTCTAATTTTCAGCGTTTAGTGTCGCATTCGAGGTAACTGATAATTATATAGACGTCGTCTGTGATAATTTTAGAAAAGGAGAAATTTTAGTTAGAAAATATATAAAAAAAAATATACTATTTGGCTAATAAAGGTAATCAGTTAATTATTAGTATTAATAATATTAGTATTTTATGCTAATAAATAGAATAGTCCGTGATATTTTTGAGGTTTTAGTTATGAGACATATTAGTTAGAAAATTAAAAAAAAAATATACACTTTGGCAAAAAAAAAAGAAGCTAATCGGTTAGTTATTAGCAATTATAATATTATTATTTTATTTTATTAAATATAACTGCCCGTGATATTTTAAGAAAATGAGAGGTTTTGGTTAGGAAATATAAAAATGTAGAAATTTTAGTAATAAAAAATAATATACACTTTGGCTAATAAAAGTAATTGGTTATTTATTAGTATTTTATGTTATTAAATGAAATTGGCTCTGATATCTTTAAGGTTTGAGTTACGAAAAAATTTAGTTAGAAAATATAAAAATGAATATACGTTTTGGAAAATAAAGCTAATCGGTTAGTCATTAGTAATTATAATATTATTATTTTATTTTGTTAAATAGAAATGTCCGTGATATTTTTGGAAAATGAGAGGTTTTAGTTAGTAAAATAGAAAAGTAGAAATTTTAGTTATAAAATATAAAAAAGTATATACAATTTCGCTAAAAAAGGTAATGGGTTAGTTATTAGCAATTATAACTTTGTTATGTTATTTTATTAAATGAAACTGTCTGCGATATTTTTGGAAAGTGAGATGTTTTAGTTAGGAAAAATAGAAGAGAAATTATCAAAAATACTACTTTTTCTATAAAAAATTTGATTTTACCATTTTCTGAAAATATTTACAAAAATACGGTTGCAACTACATGTAACCTAAAAATATTTGCAGAAATACGGTGCAACTAGATGCAACTTTTTTTAATAAATGAATATGATATATACAATACACACAACTCGAATATGATACACGTAAACAAATTCAAGGCAGGTGGATATGAAGAAGAGGAGGAAGGAATGACTAATTGTTCACTTGTAATATCGATATCCATGGTAATTCAAAACCCCAATTCCTATAACTCCAATTTCATGCTCATCGACATACAATAACTGGGTTAAGTTTCAGTATATCGTCCCCGCAGGGCAATTATAACTTATGTAACTAAATATGATTCCAATTATTAAATTTCTATAAGTTGCATTTGTGTTTGATTTTAGTTGCAGTTGCAGATATGGTTGTATCTAGTTGCAAATCATATTTTTGCAAATATATTGGTATTTTGCAAAAAAAAAACAAAAAAAACATAATATTTTTACAAAAAAGTTTCTAGGGTTGGGTATTTATGAAAAAAAGCCAAAATAGAAAAGATATTCTATATAATAATTTTAATAATTATAGAAAAGGAGAAATTTTAGTTAGAAAATATATAAAAATTTGGCTAATAAAGGTAATCGGTTAATTATTAGTATTTATAATATTATTATTTTATTCTAATAAATGAAATAGTTTTGCAAAAAAATAAAAAAAATATATAATATTTTTACAAAAAAATTTCTAGAGTTGGGTATTTATGGAAAAAAGCCAAAATAGAAAAGATATTATATATAATAATTTTAATATTTATAGAAAAGGAGAAATTTTAGTTAGAAAATATATAAAAAAAAATATACAATTTGGCTAATAAAGGTAATCAGTTAATTATTAGTATTTTATTCTACTAAATGGAATAGCCCGTGATATTTTTGAGGTTTTAGTTAGAAGACATATTAGTTAGAAAATATAAAAAAGAATATAAACTTTGGCAAAAAAAAGTTAATCGGTTAGTTATTAGTAATTATATTATTATTATTTTATTAAATAGAATTGCCCGTGATATTTTAAAAAAATGAGAGGTTTTAGTTAGGAAAAATAAAAAAAAGTAGAAATTTTAGTTATAAAAAAGAATATACGCTTTGGCTAATAAAGACAATTGGTTAATTATTAGTATTTTATATTACTAAATGAAATTGCCCTTGATATCTTTGAGATTTTAGTTAGAAAATATAAAACCGAATATACCTTTTGGAAAATAAAGCTAATCGGTTAGTCATTAGTAATTATAATATTTTTATTTTATTTTATTAAATAGAACTGTCCGTGATATTTTTGAAAAATTAGAGGTTTTAGTTAGGAAAAATAGAAAAGTAGAAATTTTAGTTAGAAAATAGAAAAAAGAATATACACTTTGGCTAAAAAAGGTAATGAGTTAGTTATTAGAAATTATAACTGTATTATGTTATTTTATTAAATTAAACTATCTACGATATTTTTGAAAAATGAGATGTTTTAGTTAGGAAAAATAGAAAAGATATCCTATATAATAATTTTAATATTTTATCTAACGGATCTCATCGATTTGATTAGAAATATCTAACGACTATGAATTGAGTGACCAAACTTTTGGAGGACCAGACTACAAAAACTTTCGGGACCAAACTACAAAACTTTCAATATTTCGTTTTTAATATAATAGTATAGATATGTCCTTATCCTGAATATGATATTCTATTTCATTATTTATTTTATTTTTGCATTTTGATTTTTTTGTTTATATTTTTATAAAAATGAGAGTAATATCAAATCATGCTAAAAGTTAATTTATTTTATAAATACGTATATAATTTATTTTAAAAAACTCAATGTTCTAACAGAAGTGTGAGAACCCCAATTTTTGTAATATTTTAAAATTATCATGAATAGTTATTTTGGGGATATAAGGAAAACTTTTGAGCTCACATTATATGAATGATGAGATTTTAATAATTCGAGGACGCAGTGTTATTGTATAAGGGAAATAAGAGAATGTAAAAGTCGTCAGAATACGAAGATTTTTACTTCTACTAAATAATTGGAAAGTTGTGAGGTAATAAATATTATTGGAACCTTGGGATGATGTAAATCCCATGACAAGGAATTCTAGTGGATTTAAAGTGGAACCTGTTAGATCAGGATTCAATGATCGTCAGGATCTAGACTCAACTGATCAGGATTGCTGACGTCATCAGTATTTGCTCAAGCGTCAGTATCAGGATTATCATCAGGATTTATATTAGGACTGGGATCAGGATTGATCACCAGGACTGGAAGCTGATCATGATTTCTATTTCGAGTTGGTTTATGAGTCTAGTTAAATAAGGAAGTTTATTTTGTCAATTCCTTATTTATAGGAATGCAGCTATCAATTTAGGATAGGTTTCAATCTTTGTAATTGATTAGGACTTATCTTATATTTGATAGAGAAGCTGTGTAGTATATAAACACAGTTTAGGTTTCGATTTAGATAGATCACATACACGAGTATTTTTGTAACCTAGAAGCTCTCAAGAACATCAGAATTTCTTGAGAGAGTTTGTAACAGTTTTATATCAGATTTAATAAAGCTGTTATTATTCTTTCATATTTGTGATACATAATTTATTAAGTCGAGAATCTTATACAATTGTATTCAACCCCCCTTCTACAATTGTTATTTACTGGGCAACAATTGGTATCAGAGCAAACTGATTTAAATTTGAATCAGATATGATCTAAGATGTCGACAAAGTATGAAAGCATGAAAATTCCCATCTTGAAGAAAACTGAATATCCAACATGGAAGGTAAAGATGCTGATGTACCTGGAGGCTATGGATCCTGACTATTTGGACATGATACGTGATGGACCATATGTTCCTACGAGAATAATTCCACAAACAGATATTGTACCTGAACACTACGTGGTCAAGGTAAAAAGTGAATCGACTCCTGAAGAAAAGGCTGACGTTCTCAGAGATGCAAAGATAAAGAATATCCTTCACAACAGCCTTGATGCTGTCATGTCTAACAGGGTGATCGCATGCAAATCTGCAAAAGAAATTTGGGATACTTTGGAAACTCAATGCCAAGGATCTGCATCTGTCAAGAAAAACAGAAGGGCTCTACTTATTCAAGAGTATGAACAATATGATGCAAGACCTGATGAGAGCCTTACTGACTTGTATGATAGATTCCTGACACTCTTGAATAATCTATCATTAGTAGGCAAAGAGTATGTATCTGAAGATTCTAATACCAAGTTTTTGAGAGCTTTACCAGAAGAATGGGATACACAAACATCAATCATTAGACATCAGTATGATCTAAAAACTGTGTCTCTTGATGAAGTTTATGGGATGATGAGAACCTATGATCTTGAGGTTCAACAAAGGAAGAATAAGCAAAGCAGCAAGTCAAAGTCTATTACTTTGAATGTTGAGGCTAAATCAAAAGGAAAAGCTATGGAGGTCTCTAGAAGAAAATCAAGAATAGTTGAGTCAGATCCTGATGACTCATCATCAGATACTGATGGCAATCCTGATGCCAATACTGATGATGATTCTTCTGACTCAGACATGGAAGAGATGGTTGCTATGATAGTCAGAGGCTTCAAAAAGATGAAATTCAGGAAGGCTAGAAGACAAGGCAACTTCCAGAAAAAGACCTTCAATGCTGACAAAGACAAATACAACAAGAAGGACAACAAAAGTGGCAAATTTGACAAGTCAAAGGTTAGATGCTACAAGTGTAATGGAATGGGGCACTTTGCAACTGAGTGCAAGAAGGCTAAAGCACTCATCACTTCAAGCAAGGATTGGATGGACTCTTCCTCAGAATCTGACACTGAGGTGGTCAACTATGCCCTAATGGCCAATACTGATGAAACTTCTGTTCCTGATGATAAGGTAATAAATACTGTCTTTGATTTTGATACTGATAATGCTTCTGAGTTAAGACGTTTTCTAAAGTCATTACATATTAGCTTTAGAAGTCAAACTGCTGAGAATACTAGGATCTTATCTGAGATGTCTAAACTTAGAAAAAGAAATGAGCATCTAGAAACTGAATTCTCTTTTATGCAAAAAGTACAAATAGAATGTGATAATGCTAAACACATGTATTTGGAGATGAAATTTAAATGTACTGCTCTTGAAAAAGAACTATCATAACCTGGATAGATTCTGGAAGGAAATTTCATGAAATAAATACTTCTAAGAATTGGAAAGAGTGTCTAGGTTATAAATCAGATGAGGATAAGAAGTTGAAAAAGAAAGTTGTAATAGATGAGACAGTAAGACCAATGACCTATAGACATGTTATAGACAAGACCAAATCAAAGATTAAGCCTGTTAAATTTGTATTTGGTAATGATCCCAATTCTACTTTTGAAAAGGGATCTACTTCTGATAACTCAGTCTCTAATGTGAAGTCTAGACCTGTCAAGAAAGTTGAAAAGAAAAATATAGGTTTATTGTCTCAGAAACAACTTAGGGAAAAAGTTAGTGATGCAATTGGTAAACAAAATCTACCTATTGTCAAGAGAAACAGGAATGGTAAAGTTGGGATTAATAAAGAGAATAACTATAGGTATTACCCAAATGCACCTAGAAAATGCTGCTTTATCTGTGGAAACTCTAATCATCTTGCTATTGATTGCAGGAAGAGTAAAAAGAAAGTTACTGAAATTCCTAAGTCTGATGTTAGGAGTAGATCAATATTTTATAAACCACAGAAGTCCTGTTTTCATTGTGGTAGTAAATGTCATTCTATTTATACTTGTGAAGAATACAATAGTTTGTACTATAACTGTTATGATCCTTTACCTAAGTTTCATAAAAGTGCAAATTCTGGTATCATTAAGAATGTCAAAGTGAAGCATGCATCTGTTAATACTGATACTGACAAAGCAAATCCTGATGAGGTTAATCCTGTCAGGACTGCTAAAGTCAAAAAGTCTTCTGCTGCTAAATTAAGAAAGATGCATGGAAAAGGAACCCAACAAGTGTGGGTTCCTAAATATTCTAACTAGTGAATTGTAATTCTTATTGCAGGGAAAAAGGAAAAATGTGTTAGTCATGGATAGTGGATGTTCTGTGCACATGACTGGAAACAAAGCCCTGTTATCAGAATATGAGGAAAAAGCTGGCCCAACTGTGTCTTATGGAGATGGCAACATTGGACAAACTTTGGGATATGGAAATATAATCATTGGAAATGTCATCATTGAAAAAGTAGCTCTAGTGAAAGGACTAAAACACAACCTGTTGAGTATTAGTCAAATCACTGACAGAGGTTATCATGTCAACGTTTATTCCACTCATTGTGAAGTAGTCAGCAAAGCATCAGGAAAGGTTGCACTCACTGGCTACAGGCATGGTAACATTTATGAAGCCAACATTCAAGCAAATACTGAAGGCTCTCCTACTTGTCTCATCAGCAAAGCATCAGTAGATGAATTGGCACAAGAAGCTTTCTCATCTCAACTTCAGCAATATCAATGAGTTGGTTAAGAAAGATTTGGTTAGAGGATTGCCTAAAGCTTTGTATACTCCTGATGGACTCTGTGATGTATGTCAAAAAGCTAAACAGAAAAGGACATCATTCAAGAGTAAATCTGAATCCTCTATTGGTGAACCATATCACATGTTACATCTTGATCTATTTGGACCAGTCAACATAATGTCCATCAGTAAGAAAAGGTACACTCTTGTTATTGTTGATGAATACTCTAGATTCACCTGGGTGTACTTTCTGCACAGAAAAGATGAGACTCCTGAAATTCTGTTGGATCATGTGAGAATGATTGAGACAGGCTCAAAGTACAAAGTCAAGATTCTGAGAATTGATAATGGTACTGAATTCAAGAATTCAAAGATGGAAGAGTTCTGCAAATACAAAGGAATTATTCAACAATTCTCTGCTCCTGGCACACCCCAGAAAAATGGAGTAGTAGAAAGGAAAAATAGAACTCTTATTGAAGCTGGCAGAACTATGTTGGAAGAAGCTAAATTGCCTACATATTTCTGGGCAGAAGCAGTCAACACAGCATGCTATACACAAAATCTCACATTGATAAACAGACATGGTGTAACTCCCTATCAAATGCTCAAGGAGAAGAAACCTAGTTTGAAGCATCTTCATGTGTTTGGCTGTAAGTGTTTTGTTCTCAGAACTAATCCTGAACAGCTAGGGAAATTTGAAACAAAGGCTGATGAGGGAATTTTCATTGGCTATCCTGCATCAATAGCCTTCAGAGTTTTTAATTTGAGGACAAGGACTGTCATGGAGTCAATACATGTATCTTTTGATGATAAGAAGATAACAGGAATTGACGAAGACTCACATGATATGTTGATCTTTGAAAATGAAGCTAACAAGGAACCTGAAGAAATGGAATCAGATACTGATACACCATCAGATACTGATGGGTCACCAAATCCTGATGATCCATCAAATCCTGATGATTCACCAAATACTGATGGTGCTACTGATGGTGCTACTGATGATACTACTGACAGTTCACATGTTGAGGGGGAGCAACAGCAGACTGTTACTGATACTACTACTCACTCATCAAGACAAAATTCTTCAGATACTGATTTAAGTGACAATCCTGATAATCCAACAGGAGGTGATAGCAACAATTCAGGGGGAGCTTCTACTGAAGCAAATTCTTCTAATCAAGATAACACCAATCTAGGGGGAGCATCTACTTCAAGGAATAATTTACCACCAGCAAGGAAATGGACAAGAGATCATACTCCTGATTTGATAATTGGAGATCCTGATGCAGGTGTTAAAACAAGAAGTGCAACTCAGAATGAATGTTTATATCATGACTTTCTATCCAAGGAGGAACCTAAGAAAGTTGAAGATGCACTTAAGGATGCTGATTGGGTTACTGCAATGCAAGAAGAATTGAATGAATTTGAAAGGATGAAGTCTGGAAATTGGTACCAAGACCAAAGAATAGGTTAATTGTTGGTACAAAATGGATTTTCAAGAATAAGACTGATTCAGATGGTGTAATAATCAGAAACAAAGCAAGGCTAGTTGCAAATGGGTATTCTCAACAAGAAGGAATTGATTATGATGAAACTTTTGCTCCTGTTGCAAGACTAGAAGCCATCATGATCTTTCTGGCTTATGCAGCTCACAAGGAATTCAAAGTTTTCCAGATGGATGTAAAAAGTGCTTTCTTAAATGGTGAACTGGAGGAAGAAAATTTATGTTGAACAACCTCCTGGTTTCATTGATCCAAAGTATCCAAATCATGTCTACAGATTGGATAAGGCACTTTATGGACTAAAGCAAGCTCCAGGAGCATGGTATGAAACATTAGCTCAATTTTTACTGGAAAGTGGATTCAAAAGAGGTACTATTGATAAAACTCTATTCTATTTGAATCATGGTAAGGATTTGTTTTTAGTTCAGATTTATGTTGATGATATCATTTTTGGGTCAACAAACAATAAGCTGTGTGAAAAGTTTTCTAAGCTTATGCAGTCAAGATATCAAATGAGTATGATGGGAGAAATGAGTTACTTTCTTGGTCTTCAAGTTAAACAGACTGATGATGGTATTTTTATCAATCAGTCAAAGTATACAAGGAATTTATTGAAGAGGTTTAACATGCAAGATTGTGCTACTGCAAGTACTCCTATTGCTACAGCTACCAAACTTGATCCTGATCAAGGTGCTGAGGTAGATGTAACTCACTATAGAGGAATGATTGGCTCTTTATTGTATCTCACTGCAAGTAGACCAGATATCATGTTTGCAACCTGTCTGTGTGCAAGATTTCAAGTAAAACCTAGAGAACCTCATCTGATTGCAGTCAAAAGAATCTTTAGATATCTCAAAGGCACTTCTTCATTTGGCCTTTGGTATGCAAGGGAATCAGATTTTGGGTTGTGTGGTTATTCAGATGCTGATTTTGCAGGATGCAAGATAGACAGGAAAAGTACTTCAGGAAGTTGTCAGTTTTTGGGTGGTAGACTAGTTTCATGGTTTAGTAAAAAGCAAAAGTCTATCTCTACTTCAACTGCAGAAGCTGAGTACATTGCTGCAGGAAGTTGTTGTGCTCAGATATTGTGGATGAGAAATCAGTTGTTAGATTATTGCTTGTCATATTCAAAAATCCCTATTTATTGTGATAACCAAGTGCTATTGCAATGACAGGAAATCCAGTTCAACATTCTCTTACTAAACACATTAGTATTAGATATCACTTCATAAGAGAACATGTTCTGGAAGGAACAATTGAACTTCACTTTGTTCCTACTGATCAACAACTAGCTGATATATTCACCAAGCCACTACCTGAAGCTACTTTCAACAAATTGGTGAATGAACTTGGAATGATGAACTTTGAGAATTTCTGAGGAAAGCTACGGAGAGGAAATCCTGATGACTATCAAATCCTGATGGTCATTCTGAAAAGGTATGTAATTTTGATCAAATCCTGATAGGACACAATCCTGACAGGAAGTCAACTGGTCAATCCTGATGTACATGTCAGTATTTCATTTCTTAATTTGTGCCTAATTTTTCGTCAGTTACTGATGAGAAACGTTTGAGTTTTAGTTGGACAACTGTATGCGCGCATGTGTCACACTGATCGATATATACATATAGATACACATAAAAAGCGGTGCAGTTATGTTTAATTTAACACGTAATTTGGTCCACTAATTATTATTGCACAAATCACAACATGCCACATGTCACTGAGAGTAATATTTTGTTTTAACAAAATACATTTGCTTTTCTAAATTACCGTTTACTCTCTCATCATCAGTTTTTCATCTTCTTTCTCTCTCTCTGTGCTCAAGAACCCTAATTTCTAGATCTCAATTCTCAAGTTTTCAATACTGTTTTAATGGCGTTTTCATCATTCATGAACAAGCAGACAGTAATTAGTGGTGTTACTTTTGCCACTAATAATTTTGTAGCCGTTTTATCTCATCGGGATTTGCCCAATGAGTTTCACATTATTCAGGATTTACTAGCTTCAAGTCCATTGAAGTTTGCTCTAACAGAACCTGCTAGTGTATCGTTTAAGTCTGTGATGCAGGTATGGAACTCAGTTGTGTTTGGAAAAGGGCCATCAGGAACATTGTTGATGATGTTTGAAGGCAATGGTGTTACTCACAATGTCACCCCTGCTGTTATTGAAGAGGCGTTGCATTTGCCAATTCTGGGTGATAGTGTTCCTGATGTGGTTACAGACTTTACTCTTTTTGAGTTTGTTTCTAAGCTTGGCTACAAAGGGGAAGTAAAGAGGTATGGCAACCTCTTCAGGACAAAGCTTAAGAAGGAATGAAATTTCTTCTTTGACACAATCAACCGCTGTTTCCTGAATAAGACATCAAAATTTGATGCTCTTCCATCAGGATCTCTAAAAATTGGGTACTCTCTTTTCCATTCTACAGTGTTTGATTATGGTAGTTTTATCTTAAAAGCTTTAAGTGATAGGAAGTCAGATAAGTTAGGATATGTCTGTTTCCTTAGATTTTTTCAGTTAATCTTTAATCACTTCTGTCCTGA
This sequence comes from Heracleum sosnowskyi, assembly GCA_030848705.1. NCBI lineage: Eukaryota > Viridiplantae > Streptophyta > Magnoliopsida > Apiales > Apiaceae > Heracleum > Heracleum sosnowskyi. The sequence continues at coordinate 46,640,811 of CM061243.1, read as the reverse complement.
TGTTATTTTTGAGAATGATGTGATTCTACCTATTTGTAGAATTATAGAGAGTAATTTGAAGTCCTTAGTCAATATGATAAGGCAAATGGTTTCACAGGCACTGCCTTTATTCCTGATGAGGTCAGGCTTTTCTTGAAAGAGAAAATGCCTACTCTTTATGGATCAGATACTGATGCTATGGGGCAAGGCCAAACACACCTTGTTCCTAACCCAAGCATCCAACCCAAACAGTCTAAACAATCAACTGCCACCTCTATTGTCTCCCAAAAGACTTTAGTTGTAAAAACTAAGAAATCAGCTAGAACTGATGTGTCTGGAAGGCAATCAGGTTCAAAGGATTTTTCCTCTACACCATTCACTCAAAAGAAGATAAAAGGGGGTGTACAAGGGGTCCTAGTGAAGAAGGTTGAGAAGGTTGTTGAGGTTGTTCCTGTTAAAAGAAAGCTGGTTTTGAGAGATGAGACTGATTCTGAGGATGACATGCCAATATCCTCAAAGTTGAAAATAAACAAGGAAGTTGCTGATACTACAGTTGAAGCTGTGGCACCATCTTCTAAGCCACATAAGAAAAAGAAATTATCTAAAAGCAGGTATCATATTCCTTTGAAGACACAGGTTACTGATGGACAGGACACTTCAAATCCTGATGAGCAGTCAATTCCTGATGCTCAAGCAAATCCTGACGTTGGTAATCCTGATGCTACACCAAGTAAAGTTGTCTCTATTTCAGACTCTCCAGCCAAAGACTCTCCAACAAAACGTCATGTTGATATATCATGGGAGAAGCTTGGGGCTGCTGCTTCTAAATTTGGGTTTATACATCCCATGGATAAGAAAAGGAAAGCAGAGGAGATAGTCTTTCAGAGACAAAAGAAGCTGAAAGGATCAAGCCCACAAGAACCTGGACCTCAAAGTGGTTCAGCAGCTACTGAAGATCCTGCCCCACAAGAACCACTCACTCAAAGTGTGAGTGAAGGCATAGCTGATGGAATGGTCACACAAGAACCATTTTCTCAAAGGGAAAATGAAGACATCAACATTCCAGCCACACAAGAACCATCTTCTCAATGTGAAGATGCAGGCCAAACAACTACAGTTTCTGAGGAATTTCCTGACAAAGCTCAAGGGGTTTCTGGCGATGATGAAATTGAAAGATTGGTTGAGGACACTGTCATTGAGGGAAGTACACAAGAACCTTCAGCTCAAAGTGTTGAAGCAGCTTCTGAACCTCATGTTCCACAAGAACCATCAATAACAAATCCTGATGCAAGCCATTTAAATCCTGACAGTGTTGCTCCTGATGCTAGTGGTTCTCCTGATGCTGAGCCAATCCTGATACAACCACTAAGCTCAAGACCAATGACAGATTCTATCACAACATCACATGATAAACTTAAAGGTATTGATATTCCTGATCCTGATGTTACTCATGATTCTGATGCTGATGATAGTGATGATGACAATCAAGATGAGAAGGATCAGCTTGCTACAACACTCAAATCTAGTCTTGGAACCAACTTTGGTTCCTCAAGCACTTTCATGGCTGGCATGGATTCTACTGGAAAAGATTTCAGACAAGATTTTTCTGGTCCTTCTGAGATCAATCCTGCTGAAGCATTAAGGAGATATGAATGGAATAATTCATGGTACAGGCCTGATGAATCTGTTAGTTATCCATATGCTTTGGATCATGCTTATGATGCAGTCAAATTGATTGAGAATGAAGATTTGAAGAATCATTTGAAGGCTACAACTCTCTTATCCAAAAGCCTCAAGCATGAGATTGATTCTGTCAAGACTGCAACTGAATTGGTGAGGAGTGATATTTCTCATAACTTTACAAAGGTGCCTACTATTCATCAACTCAGAGTAGTGGAATCCCAAGTTAAGTCAGTTATTACTGAACAGTCTTCCATCAATAGAAGAATTGATTCTCTTGATTCTAAGGTAACTGACATTCAAACCTCTCTTGCCTTGATTTTAAATATTCTAAATCCTGATGTAAAAAAGGGGGAGAAGGTAAGTCAGACAAAATGTACACCTAATCTAGTATTAAGAAGTAATGATGATGATACTGGAAATGATGGTGGTGACAAAGCTCTACAAGGAGAAACCTCTGATGCTGCTGTTATGAAGTCTACAATTCAAACTTCTCAAAGTCAAACAACGCAGTCAACTCATGTTTCTGATTCTGGAATAAGGACAGTAAGGACACTGGTGCAATCTCAGATCCTGACGGATGAACAAATCCTGACAGGTGATCAAATCCTGATGGATGATCAAATCCTGACGCCTGGACATGGACAAACACTTTCTACAATTCCTGAAGGTGATGAAGATGTTATTATTGATAATCCTGAAGATGCAACCAATCTATTCCAAAAGTTCAAAACAAGAGATGGTAATGTTGTTACTCTTTATCACACTGATAAGAGAGTTCAACAGTTATTTGCAAGGAAAACACTCTCTACATCAAGTGAAGAATATCCTGATCTCTCACATGAAGAATTTTTAAATCAACAGAGAGAAATGATGGAGAGTTTTAATAACCCTGATCCTACTAGAGGAAGAGGAGGCAGAGGTAGGAGAGGTGCTAGAAGAGGTAGAAGAAGCTCATCAAATCAAACAATGCCTAGACAAACAAGGTCTAGAGGTTTAAGAATTGAAGAAATTCCTGAACCTACTCAAATTTCAGAAGTTCCTTTTGGTGATGATGGAATTATTGAAGAAGAACCTGAATTGAGGAGAAGACCAAGACAATCAACTCTCAGTAATACAACTCAAATTGAAGATTCTAATCCTGACATTGTTCAAGATCCTGATGAATCTGAAATTCTACAAGTGGTTGATTTGTTAATATTATCTACTGTGGTTGATTCTCATAATAGTGAAGTTGAAGAAGAAGAAGAAGCAAGAAGAAGAAAGATAACAAGAACAACAAATAGAGATTTCAATCTCTATGTACAAAGGATTAAACTCTCAAATAGGAGGTTGTGGAGAAATTCAAGTAAACAACAACCTCAGTTAGAAAGAAATTATGCTTTTGAGAAAGAAAAAGACAAGAAGTGGAAACACATTGACACACTTAGGTGTGATAGACCTATCAACTATCAGTCTGGTGGAATTGTAACAAATGTCTCCAGTGTTGCTGAGTCACAAAGATCCAATGCACTCTGGTTACAAATGTTTTCAAACTTCAAGCAGATGCCACATAATTCAAGAGGAGGTATTGGTCACAGGGATGCTGAATTTCTGAATCTACCTTATGTTGATCCTTACTCCTTGATTAAAAATGAACTATTCATTAAGTAAAAATTTAATCCTTATATTGGTCCTAAGTTCTAAATCAGGACTAAATTCTAATTTGACCTAACCCTTTTGTCTTATTATGGTTTGTTTAATAAAAGGGTCTGATCAGTAATGGGCATAATTAAAAGACACCTTTGCCAAACCGGCCTCTAAATATTTCAACGGCCAAATTATATTTGTTTTCATAACTTTGTTTTTGGAGAAGAATGAAATGTAGGTGGAGCTAGTAAGCCAGTAAGGTGATTGCCGAGTAGGATTCCTTAAATTTTGTTAGATTTGAGGTGTAAGTTTTGTATGGCGCAGAGAGGGTTATGATTTCAGCAATTTTGTTCCATATTTGATAGAATAAAATTTTTTAGTTGGGAACCTGAGACTACCCAATGATTGCATCTGAATTAAAATAATTGAAGTTCATGCAATGCTGTCACCCACCCAATGATATTGATTTCAATTGTGTTGTATGATTATTTATTATTATTTCATTTATTTATTATTTATAATTATTAATTTAATTAATATAAATTTAATATTTTAACCCATTCCACTTTGAAAACCAAACAACCTCTTACCATTTTTATGAGACCCATTACTATTTTTATACTCAAATTTACTGAATAAATTTGTTTTTCTAGGAACCCCTGCCCTGGCCTCTCTAGCAGCCTCATTTAATCCCTATGAGTTAGAGCATCTTCAATGAGAGCAACCTTATAGCTAAAATTCAAATTAAATACAGTTAAATCTCAATAAATAAATATATTTGAGATCAATTTTTTTATTTATTTATTAAAATTATCCATTTATTGTTTAAAAAATATATTATTTATATTATATTAAGATCACGTTATTCGTTATCGAATATCAGATGTTATGCTGTATCTACGCTAAGTTGCACTACAAAAAAAGCGCACATTTCTGACCATCTAATTCGGTCAGATATGAGCTCCATCGGTCGGAAATAAGGGTTATTACCGACCATCACCGACTGATTCCAGTGGTCAGTTAAAACCTGGTCGTTAATGACCGCTCGGTCGGTTATAAAGGTTATTACCGACCACCATCCGACCAACAAAAGTGGTCAGTTATTAAATTCCAGTTGTTAGTTGCTTGACCCCACATACCACGTGTACCTTGCCACGTCAGGTTACAACCTACCACGATTGGTCGGAAAAGAGTAGTCGGTAACGTCACATAAACCAACCCACCTGGATTCACTAACATTTGAGATCCCGACTCCAACTCCATCCATTAATAATGGGTGAACATATATGCACAACCTAAATTTATAGTTACACGTCCTAAATTAATTTTTGACAAAAATTATCCTTTCTCTTTTCTAATGTCTTATTTCATGCGCATTTACTCCCTCCGATCCCACTCATTTGTTTACATTTGGTTTGGGCACGAAGGTTAGGAAAAACTAATAAAGTAGGAGAAAAACTAGAAAAAGTGAGTTTAGTGGTGGGACTAATCAATATTTAATGTATAAAATAAGTATATTGGAGGAAAGTAGTTGAAGTAGTTGATTTTTATATTATAAAAATTTACTATTTTTGAAAAGTTTAAAAATGTAAAGAATTGAGAAAGATATTCAAAAAAAAGTGTAAAAAATTGATTGGGACGGAGTATGATTTATCCACCTGCTTGGGCCTTCTTATTTTTGTTTTTTTCAGTTAAATTTTGAATATTGAGATTATACTATCTAGCAGAGACGTTTTGAATCATTAGATTAGATTAGGAATGTGAATGAGTTTTTTAAATAATCCTCCTGCTTGGGCCTTCTTATTTTTGTTTTTTTCAGTTAAATTTTGAATATTGAGATTATACTATCTACACTACAACAAATCTGGCCAATTATGACGGAAAATTTATGACGGAATCGCTGGGCGCCCCAAACTTATGACGGAATTACAAATCTGTCGTAAATGTGACCATTTATGACGAAAAACTTGTGACGAAATTGTCGGGCACGCCGAACTTATGACGGAATTACAAATCCGTCGTTAATCTAACCATTTACGACGAAAAATTTATGACGGAATTTTTGGATGTGCCGAACTTATGACATAATTACAAATGAAAAACATTTATGTCGTAAGTTAATTATTTTATTAATAAAATTTAGCGCCAACAAATTGGGAAAAAAAAGTAAATTTGTCCACGATATCGTTTTTAACTTACGACGAATATTTATTCCATCGTAAGTTAAATATTTTAATATTTCCTTCCATTTTCTTTCGGATGTAGAACATGTAAAACTACTTGGTAACAGTAGAGGAATGGTGATGGTTAGTAATCAAGTATGTGATTATCTTGAGTTGTTATATGCAATTAAGTCAATTGCCTAGAAAATATATGGAAGTGCAGAGAAAGAGGGGCTAATGTGCACCTATCTCTGTTTGATAATTTCAGTTTGTTGATTGTTGTTGTAGATTGTTAATTTACAGATTTTCTTAATTTGATGGGAAGTAGAACTTTTTCTTTACAAAGTTGAATTTCCCTTCTATTTTTGTAGCCTTTTTTTAGTGTTCTTCCAATTTGTGTGACCACCTTTATAGTTCTGCTGCTTCATTAATTCGAGCACAAGTAATGTTGAGAGTATTTTTAGAATCAGTTCTTCAGTGTTCTGGTAGATTTTGTACAGTCTACACACTTCAGTATTATGCTAATATCATTTCAAACAGTGTGTGTGTTGGACAAATTGTATGAAACTGATAATGGCTCTGGCACTTTCACATTTATGTGCAGTGCAGTAAAATTACAGTGATCTGCTTCAAACTAAAACGCAGATTATAAATCAGTGTTTATTGCACTATTGGCAATACACAATCTATCAGTTGTATGTGATGCACGAAATTCAGATTTTTTTTACTTCATCCAACAGGTAAGTAGTAATAAGCCTTAATGTACAAATCAACATGCTCTGTTTTTCTTTCTTAATCTGTAATTTACTTATTCTGTTAATGCTTCTGTCGCATGAAGTGGCCAGGATCTTTTTGGCTTATCTTTTAATCTGTGACATTCAGACATAATGAGCGAAATCCAGACATTTGCATACGTAGTTAGAATTTTCAAGTAGATATTGAATCAGTTGGATCCGTACAAGCTTTCTTTGTTCTTGACTTTCGTTTAGCTGTTGGTGTATAGTGTCATAAGTTGGTGATCCTGAGAGCTCTGCTTTTGTCAATAGACTGCATTTTCCAAGTAATCAGTATTAACCAAAACTCTACATGAGTACTTGACCAAAAAAAATATCTACTCATTTAACTCATTCTATTTTTTAAGAATATATATTGTTGATAACACTTGTTGTGTAATTTTTTAGAGCTAATTGTTTATATGTATGTTGTAGGGGAAGGCCACCACCTATGACAATGATGATATTGGTGACAATGAGGATGGTGATGAGAATAGTGAATCCAATAAAGACCATGATATAGAGTGTTATGCCTCACGTCTTTCATGGTTGTCCTAGAATTAGGGGTTTAGTATTAATGTCTATGAACTTAATTTGGATTATGAATGTTTGTAAGATATTTTAAGTTGTGTTGTGAACTAAATCAAACTTGGAGAAGTTTGTAAGATGATCTACGTTTATGTAGTGGTTGAATATGGATTTATGACACTATTTATGAACTTTGGTATTTTTATTTTTGGATTTGTTCAATTGCGTGGATACATGTTGAAAACGACTGTTGGATTATATGTAGATTGGGATGGTTTAGGATTTAATTTCGAAGCAAACAATGGCTGGAACCTGAAAAATCAGCATAATGCTGCTTTTGGTCCATCCAACTTATGACAGATTTTCCGTCATAAAATATAAATTTATGACAGTATATTTCGTCACAAGTTCATTTATTAATTTATTGAAAAAGGTGGGTCCCACACTTGAACTTATGACGAAAATGTATACTTGTGACGAAAATTATACTTATGACGAAAATTCTTTTTGTGACGAAACTAGTACTTGTGACGAAAGACATATTTGTGACGAGAATGACATTTGTGACGAAAATGCGAACTTAAGACTTGAGCAAAAATGACGAAATTTTTCTGTCGTAATTGAACCAATTACGACGATTTTACTGTAAAATTTCCGTCATAATTGCCCAGATTTGTTGTAGTGCTAGCAGAGACGTTTTGAATCATTAGATTATTAGATTAGGAATGTGAATGAGTTTTTTTAAATAATAATAAATGTGGATCTAGTTTCACATTCATTTGGATTAAGATCATATAGTTCGTGTTATCGTATTTTCTTCGATTTATTTTGTAATCTATTTTGTTTTAAGTATTTTTTTAGGAAACCTATTTTGTTTTAAATATTAATAATTGTAGTACTTTTAGAATTATTATGTTACTATTATTTAGAAGAAAATAGTATCCTAATTTCTTGCTAGCTATATAATTTATATATTAGTGTTATTAATTCAAGAAAATAACATTCTTACATTTTATGCATGAGCAAATAAAAAAATTCACTTCGAATTTTAAAAGTAAAAGGAGAATAAGAAAAATATAAATTTTAAGAGTAGTGCTAGGTAATCCATATTTATTTCCAAACTTTTTACAAAATAATGTGTCACAACACATGTCATAATTTAATTTAGAGTAAATCTTCACACACATATTTATACACTATTAACACACTACCACTAATTTAGGATCAATTAATAACTTATTTTTATATCATTTTCAGTTCTTTTATTTTCTAACTTTTTTATTTTTCTATCTTGATTTCCTAAATTATTACTCCTAAATTCATGATAGTGTGTTAATGATGTTTATGTATGTGTATGAAAATTTATTTTTTAATTTATGATTGTATATTTATGTGAAAGTTATCATTTTAAGGTGACGCACAAACATTTGGAAATAATTTTTGGGAAATCTTTAGCATTTTTCAAATTTTAAACGCTGTTATATAATCTGAAAATTCAATTAAGTATCCTATCGTATGCATCATTTATTTGAGCATAAGAAATAGAGTGACAGAAAATTTCCGGTCGCGTGACTATAGGTGAAGGGTAGTTTAGACAGGATAAAAATTAGGGTGGGCAACTTAAACTTTTAATTGGGCATATATCAGTACCCTTAATAGGTCAACATGGCCTTTCTCTGTACCCTATTACAACCGGCCACGTCATCAACGGTCAACCTTCACAGTTTACATAAAAACAACATCCTCCCTCTACCCTATATATACCCCTAAAGCAACCTCCAAATTCCATAAGCAAATCATCCACTAATATCTCTCTATACACATCATAACATACAAGAGCTGGCAAACTCCCAAGAAACCCTGGAGGAATGCAGAAACAAAAGGGTGGCCCAAGCCCTCTACAAAGCCTTGTCTTCCCGTGACGTCACTACTGTCCACGCCCTCCTTGCCTCTGACCTAGAATGGTGGTTCCATGGCCCACCTTCTCACCAGTTCATGATGCTCTTGCTTACCGGCAATGATACCACATCGTCAGATAAGTTCCAGTTTACACCACAATCAATCACAGCCATTGGATCGATAGTCCTCGTTGAAGGGTGTGATCAGGAGCGTTCAATCTCGTGGGTGCATGCATGGACTGTCACTGATGGCATAATGACTCAGGTTCGAGAGTACCTTAATACTTCACTTACTGTGACCCGTTTTGGAAACGGGTCTGATTTTTCTTCATCGGTTCGGTCTCTTCATTGTCCTTCTTTTCTTTGGGAGAGTAGTGTTTCGAATCGGGTGGGGAAATCTGTGCCGGGTCTTGTTCTTGCTATTTAGTAATGCAAAGTGTTCTTTACAGTGGTAATATAATAATAACTGAATAAGTAATATATGTAGTTGGCTGCAATGGAATAAGACAATTATGTTTATAGTTACAAAATTGCAATATAAATATATAATATTTGGTGCTTCTGTTTCTTGTTGTTTCATACAACTTAATTTTACATATACGATCAACAATGTCATGTTTTTAACGGTGTTCTAAAAATCGATCTAGATGACAGATTATTCTGAGGCCTAGCCCTAGGTGGGACAAAAATTTCCATTTTTTATATTTAGGAGCAAGAATGTCTCTTTAGGCGATACATTATTATCTTAAGTACTTCAATTGTCAAACTCTATATGAATACAGTCATGTAGAATTTCAAATAAATGATCAGCATTCAGCGCCACTATTATTGTCGACTACCCGCCCAGGTACCTTGGCTAGGGATATATCATTTATGTGAATCATGCTTAGCATACAAAACTATCCTGAAAAGGATAAAAAAAATAAGTCGTAAAACATTAGAGGGATATATTCTCCAATGTCCAAGTATATCTATCATAATCCAATCAGTTGTTTAACAATATTTCTGCTTATTTTGAATCATGCTTATTCTGCTTGTCATGTGATAGGAAACGTGTAGGTGGGAAACGTCCCGTAGGAAAAACCCGTTTTCTTGTAGTGAAATATTGAAGTCCACAAACATATAAAAAAACACTTAATTTTTAGGTAATCAAGACTAAAATATACTATTGATTAACTTTTTCATATTAATTGAAGGTTTAGTCTAACTTACTCCCCAGTTCCTCTGTTGATCCTATTAGAATGAAAATATATGCTTTGATAGCATCAGAGTCTGATAAGAAGACCACAAAGCAAAAGACTTTAATTATCAAAGAGTAGAACCAATCAAGCAAGTGAATTTTATGCACTGGATACTTTTTCCGAGCCAATTCTAGAGCACTTATTCCATATGCTATTGGACGAATATACTCTCTTCATTTCAAAATATTTGTCCACTTTTGACTTACGAACACGTATTTTAAAATGTATTACGTGAATGGTTACATAAATTACCTTTCAAATTTTCTTTTCCTAGATAAAAGTTTGATATTTAATTTTTAATTCAGAAAAAAAAAAATCAAAAAATAATTTGTATAACTATTCGGTTAATATATATTAAAATGTATACATAAAAGTCAAAAATGAACATGTATTGAAACGGAGGTAATATTATTTAAAGTTTCAAGCTCTAAACATTACTTTTCATTCAGCATTCCCATACTACCTTCATTTGTTCATTCTTTCCCACCCACTATCAATATACATGCAATTTGTACTTGTGTTTAAATTTGAGCTCACCTGATGTTTTCAAACATGCTAAATGCGCTGATTTAATTTGAACATCCAAACATTGAACATCTTATATTATTAAATTAAGTTTTTATTTATTTAGGTGACGATTTTTAAATACGTACACTTTATTTATATTATCAACATTATTTATTATTTAATTGTTATTTAAATGTTTTAAGATATTTGTAAAATACTAGAATTGAAAATAAAAGACTACTATATTTTAAAATTTAAATTTCATTAAAACTTGCAAAAAAAACACAATTAAGATAAACACACAACACAAATAAAATTCAAATATTACAATTTTTTCCGACCATTAATGACCTTGTTGAGGGCATCATTTGCTACGCCTTGTATTCTTGCCCGCACCTTCCACAAACTATAATTCTTTGTCGGTTCGAATACGTTGGCTTTGTCCCTTCGTTTTCTCTTTTGCTTTCTCAAATTCTCATGGGTTCAAGAATACTGAATCTTTCCCAACCGCTTATTAAAGAAAATGTCCAGTAAGCTTGATTGGGCATTGGATTAAATTCATACTTCCACATTTCATAAAGGGTTTCCAGACTATGATATGATTCAATGTATTGCTTCCAATCAAGATTGCATGTCAAACAACCAACAACGGTATGTGAACATGGAGAATGATAGCGATACCATTTTCCACTAGAACAAAAACTATTACGTAGATCAACAACATGCTTGTTGCCACCCTTCCAGTATCCGTTCTTCATTTTATAACGCGCGGTAATCACCTCAAAGACTCCCACTTGTTCATTGTACGGAATGACTTTATGTGCCGATGCCTTTTGTTCAATATTTCCAAATAGCTCTCTTGATTTCTTGCAATAGACATGTCCATCTTGAAGGTCCTGTAAAGTTTGACTGCGTCTTTCTGTAACAAGTTTTACAGAACGATAATACATATATTCCACCATTTATGTGATCGGCAAGAAACGAGTAGACCTTATATTTTCACTGAAACTTTCGATCATATTTGTAGTTGCCTGATCATAACGATATCCTCCATCGTGAGACATAGTCCACATCTCCAACGATATATCTCGTAGCCATTTTTCAGCATCGGGATTAAATGCTTTTATTTTCTTCATTGCTGCCTCAAATTTTCTCACTTGTGAAGTATTTCCAGCCACCCAACATAAAATTTTCAAGTGACCACCATGATAACTTGAACAAAAATTGCTTCGGACATGCAAAAGACAAAAACGAAGCACCCCCATTTTGCCAGTAAAGCCACTTTGTTCTAATTTCATGGCCTCAATGATTCGAGCATGACGATCCGAAATTATGTACACACCCCTTCTGTTGCGACATACATAACTTCGAAGGTGATATAAGAATCAAGACCAATTAACAGTTGTTTCCTTGTCAACTAAAGCATAAGCAAGTGGATATTGTTGATTATTTGAATCAAATCCCATTGCAATCAATAGTTTTCCATGGTATCTCCCTTTCAGAAATGTAGCATCAATACTGATAACTGGGCGAGCATGTTGTCATCCCTCCGCCATGGGTTTGAACGCCCACCACACACGTTTGCATACTGATGTGTTTGATTTTGTAGCATGAACTTCAACTTTAATTGAGGCACTTGTACCTGGATTTAAATACATCAAAGCACTTAAGAACTTAGGAAGTTTGGAGTAAGAAGTCGTCCAATCACCGTAAACATCCGATATTGCCATTTGCTTTGCAAGCCATGCCTTCTTGTAAGTAGGTTGATATTGATACATTGATATAACTTGATTCATGATATTTTTCACTTTTAAGTATGGACTCTCCATGACCTACGTAAAATATTAACTTACGATCTAAAATATTTGTGTTAATCATAGATGCATTTCTGTAAACATATAAATAACAAGCCTATAGTATTATGTCACTTTGTGTCACTTACTTGGCCCTTTAACTAGGGGATCCCTTTGTTCCTAAAGGTTCTATACTCTATAAATCAATATGTGTAACTATGTAATAAGTTCTGATGATTACCTGGAAGAAGATCACAAGATCATGCCCCAAGACATTTGAAGACAGTGTGAAGAATAAAGAAGTTACAATATTGAAGTGTGAAATTTGTCTAAGTGAAGATTCGAGAAGTGCAAAATGAACTTATTCGAGAAGTCATCTGTTCGAGAAGTCCTAAGTGTGAAGATTTGAGAAGTTAAGTATATTGATTCGATAAGTCAATTTGATAAGTCATAATAACACTGGTTCGAGATGTCAAGATTCCAGAAGTCAATATATTGATTCAAGAAGTACCTAAGCTACTGGTTCGAGAAGTGGAGATAGCTGATTCGAGAAGTGTCTTTATACTAACTCGAGAAGTCAATTCAAGAAGTCAGTTTACAATGTTTCGAGAAGTCAAGTTGTCGAACCTAGTATGTCAAAGATGTTGAATGAAGGACTTAGCAGAATTCGTAATTAACAAGACAAATATTCTGGGAACAAGGATCGAACTAAAACCAAGGTGTATGCAGTTGTCTCAATCAATTGCAGTATGCACATGGAAAGTCTACAAAGAAGATTGGAGAGACAGTCAAAAGAATCAGCTAAAGATAAGGATCTGGCAGTATGTAAAACAAAGAAGAAATTCACATGATGCCAACTTTCACCAAAATAGTATAGACAGGGTTTGACAATTTGTTTGTCTGTTACTAGTTTTGTAAAAGCGAGTCGTGTGTAGTTTATAAACACACAACTTCCTTATCTTTAGAAGTTAAGTTTTTCACATACATACAAGTTGTATCTCTCTAAGAAAAACGCAGCTGAGAAATTAAGTTCGAATTCATAGTTTGTAGCATCTTTCGATCAAATACAATATTAGATTAAAAGTGAAATTGTTTGTGTTGTTTTTATTCCGCATTACTTTCGTGTTCAACAAACAAGTTTCAAGCTACAATAAATCAGATTCAAAACGAAGATAATCAAAGAATTTACTGATAATATATTTACCCCCCCCCCATATTATCTTCTTGTGAAACTCATACCCAACAATTTGTATATATAACATGAAATACAAGTAAACATTACCTGTTGTTTGATGACATTTTCTATCAATCTCAAGCTAAGCTTTTTTTGATCTCGTTCAAGTGTTCTCAACACACAATTATGTTCAAAAGGCAACTTAGTAATTTCAAAAAAGCCATGTTGTTTTCTTTTCAAAACACGAATTCTCCAAGGACATTCAGCTATCACACATTTTGCTTCATATAATGTTGTATCACTTCTCATAACATGATAATTTCTTGCTTGCTTAATATGACTAGTTTTTATTGCATCTACGACGGTTTTCTTATCTACAAAACATTGACCCTTGAATAAATCATCACCAAGCGGGTTAAAATTAAAATAATCACATGGATTATCAGTTATAGTGTTGTTAGTGATCTCCTATGTTGTAAACCATCGCGTCGTGCGAATGTGTCCCTCGATATTAGTTTCATCACTAATATCATCTCTTTCATCGTTATTTGTACTTGTTGAATATGACCCATCTGTATCGTCATTGTCTCTTTCATCATCACTAGATTCATCACTATCTATCTCGTGGTAAGAATTAAAGTCTTCGATTCCACTTAAGTTGTAAATTACATTAGATATTATCAATTCATCATCAATGTTTTCCATCTGCAATTCAAAATGTTATTAGTAAGTAACAAAAATATTAAGGCACAACAATAAAGGAATGTAAAAGAAAATAAACTAGAAAACCGACCTTGATGTTTTGAGTTTGCTTCATGTTGAATGCACGTATATATAGAAAAATTCTCAGCAATTGGACAATAATTTAGCATACTATTCACAAGAACGGTTGATTAGACTAGCCATTTAAAAGTTTGAATAGACTACTCATTTAAATAGTTACAAAAATTTTCAGAAGATAAGATTTTTGAAGAGGCATTGCACTGATAAATATAGCTTTTTTACTTTTGAAAATTGTCATAAATATTAGATTTGACAACTCCAAAAATTATAATTTATATTTCTATATTTCTATATTTATTTTTTTTATTTTTATATGTTTATATATTTTTAACTTATCATAAATAATAGTGTTTTATATTTAAAAAAAAAATATTATTTGTCTAATATATTATAGTTTTAGTACTTAAAATATTTTACTTACTTAATAAAATAATATAAAAGAAGCACATGCTAAATAGTTATACGTTCTATTTATATAATTCTATGTGTTTTAGTACAGCGCGTGGGTGAGTAGTGAGGCTGGTAAAACAATTTAAGTATGAGTGTATTTGGTCAAAAGTTCAAACTAAAAGCAAATGGGCCCCATTTATTGGCAAAAAGACAGTACTTCGGGAATGAATGAACAAACAAAGGTAAGATGAGAAATGTGAACCAGAAAGAAAACCAGAAAGAAGGTAAACAGGGAAAGGAGTCCTCAAAGTATGCTGTGTTCCATTATCTGCACTAGGCATCAATCATTCGTTTGTCGTTCAAATTTGTATTTTCTTGCACTTTATAATGCATGGCTTTTGAATTTTCACCAACACAATCGTAAAATATGATTAGAAATTAATATTGGACGCAGAGTTATAAGGCGAGTTGGTTGAAACAATCATCTTTATGCTTAATGGTCTAGGCGTGGGCTATCTGGATATTGTTGGCCCCATTCAAGCTCGTGATTTCTTTGTATACATAGTTAGATATACGTGAGATTATCAACTCTGATAAATATAAACTATCTTCAATCAACTTAGCAAAAAAAAAAACTAACTTCAATCACTGAGTAAATGTTGATCACTCAAAAACACCAAATTACACTGAGGAAAGCGCAACCTATATGGCTCGACCTTTCACAATACTATGTGTAGTTTATATGTTTTCAAATTTAAAAAACTGTTAAGCTAATTTATTAATATGTTTTGTCTTTTACCTTCTCTAAGGATTCAGACCCTCACTCGAAACTCGAAAGCTCATTTGTCAGTGTACATAATAAATCGTGAGAATATAGGGGATGACAGGGATTCGAACTTCAGATTCTCTTAAAAGCTCATTTCTCGGTGTCCATACTAAAATGTGAGAATATCAGTGGTGGTAGGGAGTTGAACTTGAGACCTTCGAAGACCAGAGCTCCGATACCATGTTAAATAATCAGTCCATATAACACGTTAAGTTGTTAGAAAAAGGCTCAACTTGGATCTTATATTATATTCTAACAATATGTACATTTACGCGTGACATGATATAAAAGTAGATTTTTGTTGTATGTGTTGAATCTTAGAGCAAGTCTAATACTATATGCAAATCTTAGAGCAAGTCCAATACTAGATGCAAAATGATTATAACCTTATAATATGACATCAAATAGTGATATATTGTGCTAAAACACAACATGCACACCAATACTAGTTGCATTTTGCAACCAAATAATTTCATATTTAACTAACTTTTTATTCAACTCATCCAAATTTCATTTAAAGTAAACCAATTTGCATTAAATTTATGATTAATTGATGATATGTGAAATTCATAAATGCATCCTTGAATGCAAATTTGACACCAAGTTTACATTTATGTATATTTGCATCCAAATATGCAACTCTTTTGAAGTTTATATTTTTTGTATTTAGTGCGAAATATAATAATGATACTAATTTTGACATTGCATTGGACTTGTTCTTAAGCATATGAGAGAAATATTAAATTACTTTCCAATTTATTCATTAAAAAGCCAACCCATCTAGCATTCTGTATCATTTGTAATCAATTCTTTTTATTATAACTAGACCTGACCCAGGATGAACCTTGCATTTAGGTCCAAATTCTTTAAATCATGTATGTGTGTGTGTGTTTATATATATATATATATATATATATATATATGCTATTACTCCATGAAGAACACTCTTATATAAAGAACAATAAAGAAAACCATAGAATCTTACATAAATTGCATGTTTATTCTAATTTTCTCACTAAAAAAGGTTTATTACGAATAAAAATAGAATCTAACAAAAAATTAGAATCAAATAAAATATGATTGCATGTAATTTCATTGTGATAAATATATATACAAGATTCTGTACTGGATTCTATACTGGATTATATGTAATGTTTAATTTTTAAATTTAGATGAGATTCTACGTTAAATTCGATATGTTAGGGTTAATTGTTGTTCAATTTTATGATTCTAATTTTAAAAAATCAATTTTTATGAAAAATAAAGTGTTTATGATGGTGTTCTTTATTGTTCTTTATATAAGGTGTTCTTCCTAGAGTGCAACTATATATATATATATATATATATATATATATATATATATATATATATATATATATATATATATATATATATATATATATATATTCATGCAGCTACTCTAGTAAAATACTACACCATAGATTGCCTAT
Organism: Heracleum sosnowskyi; assembly: GCA_030848705.1. NCBI lineage: Eukaryota > Viridiplantae > Streptophyta > Magnoliopsida > Apiales > Apiaceae > Heracleum > Heracleum sosnowskyi. The sequence goes on along the minus strand of CM061243.1, from coordinate 46,623,997 downwards.
TGTAACCAGATTTCAAAATTTTGATCAAAAAATGTTGCTATTGATGGGCAAGTTCTAATGTATGGCAATGTTTTTGAAAAGTGTTACAGTTTAGCTGAAAAAGTTGAAAAGTGTGTAAAATAAGAGTTTTACTGTAATGTTTTCAGAAATCGTTGTTAACATTGTGCTACTTTTGACCCAAAATATGGGCGGGCTTTTAAAAACAAGCGGGCTCAAAAAACTAACCAGGGTATTTGAATCAGAGACGGAACCAGGAATTCAAAATGGGGCGGGCTTGACAAAACACTAGCAAAATTTCATCCCCCATCATCCATGCCATCAAATTTATCAACCATCAAGTTTATATTAATTTTCTTCTTCTTTGGGTACTAATTTACTCTGCGGAGATTTACTGTCTCTCTATTTTCATAATCATAAGTATCTCAACAACCTTTACTATTTTCAGAGTCGGTGTTGGTTAAATTAGTAGCAGCCATAAGAAGCAATTTAATAATTAGACAATTAGTTTGTACTGAATGAAAATAAATTATGGGCTTCATACATTAGTGGGCTAAGGAAAGTCATGATATATATAACTAGTAATTTTTTTGTGAAATCATCCTGGGCTTAATCCCAGGTAAGCCCTTTTATACTTCCGTCTCTGATTTGAATTATTTATGGGGAAACAATTAAATATTTAAAAAAGGATTATTACCTGGACAATAAACAATAAACAGAATCACCCAATAATGTAAGAGCATTTCCAACCATAATCACCCTTTAGCTAAAAATTCAAATTATATACCTTAAATAAAAATTATAGAGAATATGTTAAAATTTAGTCTCTCCAATAGGACGTCACCCTTGGCTAAAAATATAGCTAACCTCCCCACGTTGGCTATATATGCTGAACCACTAGAGACCTGTAACAAAATTACACGTCAGCTATTACCATATTAAAATAATATATTATATTTGTAATAACTTAGAATAATAATAACATAGAATTTTTAAAATATAACTAATCAATATAGCCAACTTCATTGAAGTATAATGTCTTACAGGTTCATCAAATTTTACATGATCAATATTTAGCCAACCATTTTACAAAACACCATTAGAGATGCTCTAAACAAGGACAAAACAGATCAAAGCTTGGATATTGAAGAAAAAGGTCGAAGACCGAATGAAAGAATCAAAGAAAATATCAGAGAAACAATCTTCTTCTACCCCAAACTTTTTCGTCAAACAAATTGAAACTCAAATTTTAGGTAAGCTTCTTCCCAAATAAATGTCTTTGGTTATATCTCTTTTTAACCTAAAATCGATTTTGTATGCTAGTTTAACTAATTGATTGTCCATGTTTATATAATTTTACTTTAATTTGGGGGTTTTGGTAGGCTCAAGGCATGTCTGAATACCACTATTAACAAGCCTACACCTTGTGACTATGTCACTCTATATGACCTAGTGAAGTTTATCACTGGGGTATAGTATAGGTCTCTATTGTACTTGTCTTGTTTTCATGTACTTAGCTCTATTCTGTATGCTCAAGTTTATAATGAGCTTAGTAAGTTTTTTGCACCTAGAATGTATATAGGCCATGAAATAATTGTCCTGGAAGAAGTTCAATTTGTTCATGCAGCAGGATAAAAGTGAATAAGGCCTTGAAGAAATAAGTTGCATAAATTTGTCTAAGTCCCTAGATCGTGAAGTCAGAATGAGCTATGTCGTGAAGTCCTCAAAATCCATGTCGTGAAGTGCTGAGATCGTATAGTCTGAAATGAACTATGTCGTGAAGTCCTCAAGGCACATGTCGTGAAGTGTTGAGATCGCATAGTCCGAAATGTACTAGATCGTGAAGTCCTCAAAGACTATATCATGAAGTCAGAAATATGCCATATCGCATACTCCTAAAATACTCATATAGCAAAATCCTCATATAGAAAAGTCAGAAATGCTCTATGTCGACAAGTCACAGGATAAGGAGTATACTGGAGTTCACGATGTCAACACTTTGACGTTTTACAACAAGACAAATCAAGGTACAGAATCAAAGTTCATGGAGACAAATACTGAAGCATCTGTTACGGTTAAGTGGTCCAAAGACAGATGGCAAATCTACAGCAAAACTTGGAGAGAAAGAATAGAGACAAGCAGCTAAAGATAAGGGAAAGGACGACTGAATGCAAGTGGTCCTTTCTGACACAGTTAACCTCTTATGGAAAAACAAGTTGGAGTTACAGTTAGGGGTAGCTGTGTAATTAGGCGTGTGCACCAGTTTGTATAGGTCTTATATATATTGTGCACACCCTATAGTTAGCTGTAAGAGAGATACACATAGAATTATTCAAGCACTTTTTTTTTTTGCTAAGCTGTTATATATATAAAAGAGAAAAGATATACAAGGGATTAACCCATGCTCTATGACATGCCATAGAGAAGACTATCTACCAACAAACCATAAAAAGAGTTTGTGAGTAGAAAACAAAAATAAACAACCTAGCCAAGCTAATTTAACCAATAAGTAAAAGCATCTGAACAAGCGTGATCTAAAAACCATTTAGAGCTACGTAATCTACTTTTTACATCAATAATAATGCCATCAAATAATTTTCTCGGGCCGAGGCAACCTTTCCCGTGGGCACGGGCATTTCTTTCACGCCAAAGGTGATAACAGTAGACTTGAGCAACCAAAAGAGCCAAAGCTTTAGAGATAGGATCAGGGATTGTGCAAAGATCCAGCATCAAGTCAATCCAGGAGCGGGCTTGAATGGGTAATCGAAGCTTCTGAGCAAGTAAACCCAAAACAAAAGAACTATATATGCAACTAACAAAAAAGTGAGAAGAGCATTCAAGACCTCCCACACATAAGTAGCAATGTTGTATAGTGACAAGCCCGAAAGAAGCTAAGCGTTGCAAAGTAGGCAGTCGATTCCAGCAAAGAATCCACTGGTGGTGAGCATAACGGCTTATGGCAAGTTTGTGCCAAACCGAAGAAAACCAGGGAACATGAGGCAATTTGAAACGAGTCGAATCCCAAATGTGCCGAATTTTCAGTTTCTTAAAAGGCACCCCATTCCAAAGAATAGCATCCTGAGTATTAAGATTAAACACAGGGTTATCAAAGTGTTTCAACCAATTAGAGAGCCTGTGCTGAACATGGTGATGCCTAAGGTTAGGTTGAGGAAGAATCCATCTACCAGAGCTGATGAGAGTGTTAACAGTAGCATTTGCCGGGAGGCCGAATTGAGCAATCACATGATCCCTTTGATTGAGAGCCAAACAAGAACCATTCCACCACAGGTCAAACCAAAGAGAGATATGAAGACCATTCCCAATTTTATAAGTGATGTGTTGGTGTGCAATGCTCCCATGCGGTATGTGATAGGTGGCATCAAACCAGTTTATAAGATTCTGCTTGCAATTCCTAAAGAAAACCGTGCTCTTAAGCATGTTAGGAGTTAGCCCACTCATAGAAGCAAATTGATTGATACACCCCATAAGATGGGTGATGGAATGTTCATCCCCATGCGAAAGAAGAAGAACGTCGTTTGCAAAAAAAAGGTGTGACAGTCCCAGATCCTTGCATCGCCAATGATGCTTGAAAGAGGAAGGCTTGGCATCGAGCAGAGAGGACAAGATATTCATAGCAATTGTGAATAGATAGGGGGACATAGGGTCCCCTTGTCTAAGACCTTTCTTGCCAGCAAAAAACCCCTTGAGAGTACCATTGATTTTAACAGAATATTTTGGAGTGGAAATGCAACTGTAAATCCAACCCATAAACTGACGAGGAAAATGCATTCTTTGTAAGGCTGCCATGATAAAATTCCAGCTCAGAGAGTCAAAAGCCTTGTGAAGGTCCAATTTAAGAGTACATTTAGCAGCCCCAGTCTCGCGAGTATACCCCCGAAACAATTCATGTGCCATAAGTGTTAGGATTTATGGGTGATAGATATGAGACAACTTAACTAGATATTTTTGAATACTTAATTTCATTAAGTATGAATATACTGTCACAGCCAGAGTATGTCTTTGTAACTATTTTGTTTATTGCAAATAAGATTCTAGTACATCTTGGTAGAAGTCCATTTATTTGTTCAAGCCTCAAGAAGTGCTCAAGATGGACAGCAAGAATAAAGATTACTGTCACAGCATTGACAGTAAGGTTACAAGAAGACAGCATGTTGCAAGTCACGACAGTACATTCACTCTGACAGCAACATTGGCGGAAGCCCTCAGACAGCAACTTTATCTTAGCCTGACAGCAAGCTTGGAAATCCTGACATCACCTTATGCGGGGATTTCTTACTGTCACCAAAAGCGCATTCCTGTGACAGCAAGCTTAGCCATCAGGATACTGTCATGAAGGGAGAATATTGATATTGGGGTTCTACCCAGTCAAACATGTGACAGTTTGGATGTTCAAGAAACAGGCGTGTTGCAGTATCCCAACACTGCAACATGTCTGCAAGACTATGACCGAAGCTTGAGAGATCACATGACAAAGCTCACCAATTCCAGAGTATGACAAATCTACATCTACTGAATTGTGTTAGCTAAATATAGAATGTTTCTAAATTGCTTTGTCCAGTACTGATAAGCTGTTTGTATAGCAATTTAGGAAAGATTCACGGGTAGGCAATTTGTAAGAAGCCGCCACATAAAAATGACAGCAGCTTCACAAACCCGTGTTGATAGTGATAGAATTAGTCTACTTAGACTATCTCTCAATCCATTCTTTGTAATCACTCGAGAAACCGAAGCTCAAGAAAACGAACATTTTCTTGAGGTTGTAGCAACCCATTGCAAAATAAATAAAACATTTATTTTGTGAGAAATACTCTTCTGTCTACTTGTGTTTGTAATTCATAAACTGATAAACGTTAATTTTAGTCTTTGTTGTTGAAGCGTAGATTGAGATTTATCAGTATTGCATTCAACCCCCCCCCCCCCCCCTGCAATAGTCAAGGACCAACAATAAGGATATTTTCAGATATATTCCTTCCTTTAATAAAGGCAGATTGAACAACATTAATGAGACTAGGGAGAACCAGTTTGAGCCGATTTGCAATTATTTTAGCCATACATTTATATGCAATGGAACACAAAGAAATGGGATGAAAGTCATTCATCGAAGCAGGAGTAGCAACTTTGGAAATTAAAGCAATGCAGGTATTGTTACTGCCCTGGTTCATAACAGAAGTATTAAAGAAATGAAGAACGGCATCACAGTAACAGTCACCAACCACATCCCATGTGGCTAAAAAGAACTCAACTGTAAACCCAACGGGACCGGGAGCTTTGTTCTTTTTCATGGACTGTAAAGTAGTGATAATTAAATCTCTAGGAATGGGGGCCTCCAGCATCGAAGACTGATCACTAGTAAGGGTACTGCATGGGATATTGGATAAGTCACATTGTTGTAATTCCGGGGCAACACCCAAAGTATTATCAAAATAGTTCACAGCAATCCGGGCCACATTAGACTGACCATGAACTAGGTTCCCATTATTGTCATTGAGAGTTAGAATTTTATTATGTTCCCAATTGGCTCGAACCTGATTAAAGAAGAAACTATTGTTGCCATCGCCAAGGTCGAGCCACTTAACCCTGGATTTCTGCATATTAAAAGCCTCTTCTTCATTTAGGGAAAGTTGGAGGTGGCTTGCTGCATTACATTCTTGGAGAAGTAAATCAGAGTTTAGGGGATCCTGAGATAATTGCTCTTGAAGAACAAGCAGAGCAACACGGGCATTGGTCACATTATAATGCACATTTCCATAAGCTTTGTTGAGAGTCACCAAAGCTCATTTGGCCTCTTTAAGTCTTCGACACAAGATAGACATGGGATCACCAAACCAGGGATGAGACCAAGCTGTTTTAACCACCTCCTGAAACCTATCAATTGTGCTCATGAAGTTGTAAAATTGAAAGGGTTTAAAGCATTTATCCAACTCCATAGGGACCGAAAGCATCAGAGGACAATGATCCATCAAACCTCTATTTTTGACGAGAACTACGCTTTCAGTAAAATCGCAAATCCATTCTTTGTTTCCAATAATTCTATCCAGGCATTTTTGAATAGGGTCCTCTGGTCGATTGTTGATCCATGTATACAAGGGGCCAACAGTATTAAGATGCCAAGGCCAGAATTGTATAAGCAATCCTTAAAGCTTTGCATATCCGGAGTCCATTGTTCCCGACCACCACAGATTTCACTAAGATGGACGGTGCAATTGAAGTCGCCCAGGACACACCACGGGATAGGAATCTAGCTACTCAAGTGAACCAAGTCACGCCACAGGGGCTCTCTTTGATGTGGTTTGTTGAAACCATGTATGAAGGTAACACAAAAATGAAGTTGTTTCTCCAAAAAAATAACATTGCATGTTATATGTTGAGAGCTGTTAGAATGAAGAGAGACCTGCCACACAGAATTGTCCCAACCGACCCAAATACGGCCGTTGTAGTGATGCTCATAGTTAAATAACCAAGACCAAGACCTGTTATTTCTTTTAGCAACCAAAGCAGAATTATGAATTTTGACTTTAGTTTCTAAACAACCCATAAATGAAACATTATTTGTAGAGATAAAATGTTTAAGTTCTTGTTGATGAGGATTTTTATTTAATCCTCGTACATTCCAGGAGACAAAATTCATAATAAACGGTGGAGTTCTTTAGGTATACCTGTAATAACCCGAATTTTTGGTAAAATTAAAAATTTTTTATTATGATTAAGTGCATCAGTGAATAGTGAATTTGATGGATGAATAGTGATTTTGAGGATTAAGAAAAATTTTCATGCCACCTATGTACGAGACGTAGTGTGGATATTCCGAAGTCATATTAGTGATCTACGGAGTAAATAAGTGAATGCAAAGACGATCGGAATTCAGAAATTCCAAATTTTATTTTGGTGTAGTATTTGATCGGGCAGTGAATTATATATTATTATATTCAAGAAATGAGATATTAAATTTGAGGATTTGAGGATTTAATATTTTGGAATTTTATTATATTTGATTGAGAATATTCGAAGAAACGCGAGAACATTTTCTAAGAACAAAGAATAAAGAGGGAATAGATAAGGGATGTTGGAGTTAATATTGATTTAAGGGATTGTGCCACAGTGGAGTAATAAAATGCAACATATAAGCTGTAACGTATTGATTTTATTAAAAGAACACAAAGACGATCCAATTGGTGGAAAAAGAAAAACCAAGGTGTCATGCATGAAAGTCAACCAGAAAGCTAGTGGTGTATTTGAAACATTGGCAAAAATGGGGTTGTTTGATGAGAGGCCAACACTTGGATTAATGAGAGAGCAACAAGTGGGCTAATGGGTGGTTAACAACACAAAAGAAAAGATGCATCCAAGTGAAAAACAAAACAAAAGTAAAGATGAGCAAGAAGCTCTCCAATCTGCCAACCAAGAACACAACTCAAAGAAAACTTCATATCTCCACTTGTATCCATCCATAAATCACCAAATTTTTACCGTAGCTTCTCCACTCCATGGGTAAGGTTCTTTAATAATTTCATGGCAAACAAAGGGGTGTAGCCTAGTCAAATCCCTTCCCCAAGTTGAAGATTCCAATCTGCCCTGTTCCTGGCAGATTCTGCCACCGATCTTAAAACGCCCATAAGTAGAGCTCCAAGCATTCCCTGGTGATGATATAGGACTCAAAAGAAATCCCTTGAAGATCATAAGGTGTGGTAAAAGATTTGAGAACGAAACTCTTATTGTTCGATTTTATATGATTTTTACAAGATGGTGTGTTCTAGGATGATTAGTTACTAACTTAATTTTCATATTTTGTTTCTTGATGGTTTGGCTTCCAAAGGATGTTCTAAGCAAGGTTTAAGAGTTGTAAAGTCTTTAGAGCACTTCTAAGCTTCAAGCCAAGGTATAAATCTTTGGAAACCCCTTTGATGAATATTGTGTTTTAATGGAGTTTTGATGTGGTATGCATGTTTAGAGGCATGAATCTTATGTGGTTGTTATGAAAATGGAAAAATAAGTATTGTAGCTCCAAGACCTGTTGAGGCAGTGAGGAAGATGATGAATGGTGTATATGAGTCTTGGGTGTTGGTTGAATGCTTATTTGGGTTGGTTAAAAAAATTGGATTATTCGATTTTAAGCCGTCGTAATGCCCGATTTTTGGTAACTCTAAAAACTGCCTAGAATCCGAAAACCTAACTGCCCCTTTTGGTTCAGTGATGAACATGAGTGTGTAGAGATTTGTTTCTAGTTTACGTGAGCGCAAGAATCATGTCAAAAGAGTTTACGGTTTATGAGATATGACCATTTTAGTGAAAGTGGTTCAAGGAATGATGAGATTGCAGAAATGTACCAACTTTGTGGCTATGTTTGAGACCCTTAAGAGTTGTTTTAAAATATGAAATTTTGTATTGAAGTGAAAAGGTCAGTTACGAAAGTTTGTACGAAGGTTTCGAGTCCAAAATATTATTTTGCGATTTTATAAAAATGTGTTAGCCGAGGTTGCGCAAGTGAAAACCACTAAGAACATGACTTAGAAACCAATGTTGTAAATGGTTAAGTTAACATGTATTCGAGGATCGATTTCGGACTAAACCTACGACTTAAGTAATTGTCGATTAACATGGACTTAGTATGAGCTTATATCGAGCTAGTAATGCCTTGGTTGTGTTTCGCTTACGTGTCTAAGCATTGGGTACAAGTGGATTATTCAGGGGATTAATCGTGCGTTTTCTTTGACTTTGTCTAGATTGTCCGACATCGTCGCGAACCCCTGTCACTTCTCGAGCATCAGGCAAGTTTCTAAATCTATACTTTGAAGTATTGACTATATAAACTGCTTTTGCCATGTATAAATTTGGACAGTTTTGCGATATATCTTATTTCTTGTTGGAATAGATTTGACCTTTGGATTATATAAAATCTTCGGAGTTAAGTAGTTATGAACCGGTTTACCTGGTAGCTCTAAATATAAGAGCATATTCATTGTTTTCGACTCTAAATCGGGAGTCAGTATTTTGAGATATGTAGATAGCCGTGGAAACCCGGAGGGATTCCATCGGCAGAATACTATGTATTTTGAGGATTGTTATTTGAGTATGATATCATTCGAGGAATGATATTTGCTTACTATATCTTTCAAGGAATGTTATTTGAGTATTATCTCGGTCAATAAATACTATTTGAATACTATTTCAGTTATAAATGCTAATGGAAGGCATAATTGTTTTCGAAAGTATATTGTGATACTTGCTTTATGATTTAATTATGGGCTTCTAAGCTAAATATGAGATATTAGTTAGAAGACAGGTTTTTATAAAGGTCCTAGGTAAAAGGGTGTATGATTTTATTCTTTAGACCGATAGTAGTTATATTTTCTGTATATGTTAAAGATTATTTTCCGATAAAGATATTGGGCAATTATTATTTAATGATTATTTATTTAATGAATATTATTTGAAATATTCATCCAAGGTTTATTTATTTAATGAATATTATTTTAAATATTCATTCAAGGTTTATTTATTTAATGAATATTATTTTAAATATTCATTCAAGGTTTATTTATTTAATGAATATTATTTTAAATATTCATTCAAGGTTTATTTATTTAATGAATATTATTTTAAATATTCATTCAAGGTTTATTTATTTAATGAATATTATTTTAAATATTCATTCAAGGATTATTTATTTAATGAATATTATTTTAAATATTCATTCAAGGTTTATTTATTTAATGAATATTATTTTAAATATTCATTCAAGGTTTATTTATTTAATGAATATTATTTTGAATATTCATTTAATCATTATTTATTTAATGAATATTATTTTTTGAATATTCATTTAAAGTTTATTATTTAATAAATATTATTTGATTATTTATTAAATACTTTCAACACATTTTGAAAATGAGTAATATTATTTAAAGTTTATCCTCGACCTTCAATAATTACGAAGGATACTCTAAGCTGTATAATTAATTATTTTTAAATCAAAAAGAGGTTCCCAAACACTGTTTTTCCATTTAAATCTGTCTTTTAAGAGGATTTAAATGCTCGCTCAACTATCAAAAATATGGGAAACCTGATTTAAGTGACTGCTACTCATTTTAAACTCTCAACTCAAAACTGTCAGGGTACAAATATTTTCTCGGAGCAATTTAATTGCTGCAAGTCAAATGTTTTGTTACCACATCAACAATCGAGGGGTAAATTGATGGAACAAGTCGATATCCATTAACAAGCATCGCTTGGGAAATATTGGAGAATCTTCCTTTCCAACCTAGATATAACTACTTAGTGGAGTCGTATCAACAAGTATTACACTTGGGGAAAGGAGGACGATCTTTACGTTTCAGAGTCATGGATTTCATCCGAACTAGGAGTGGTGTAAGTGGTCCAGTTGTGCCGACCCATCCATTTTATTGCCCCAAATGGGCCGGGAGATCCGGGAAGGCAGTAGACAATGTCAGGCTGTCGTGATTCTTCCATCTACATGTAGAGAACATATTTTTGTTGTACGACCTGCTACTGATCATAGTAAGGTTGGTACGACGGGCGCGGTAGCAACTCCGGTATTGGTTCATCATCCATTTTGGATAATTCTGCAACATGTATTGAAAGGGACTACGGATGACATCCTTGGTACAGGTTTACCGATCATGTTGGCAGGGGTTCTGCAACATGTATTGAAAGGGACTAAGGATGACACCGTGGTACAGGTTTACCGATCATGTTGGCAGAGGGTCGAAAAGTGTTCAAAGAAAATGAAGTTGCAATAAATCCTTGTAACTTCATCTTTTATTTTATGAGTTATGACTCTGATAAAACCTTACTCCGATTATATATGCATAAGTGGATTTTGGGTTACGGAACATTATATGAAATTTTCCTCGTAACTTCATCTTTTATATCATATGACTCTGTGGATACCTTACATAACATGAGTTATGGTAAGGGAGTTGTTTATACTGAATCACCTTATAACTTCATCTTTTAAGTTATATGTTGATATTCTGCTTACATAGCAGATATTTTTCGGAAAGGTTATATTGGTTTACTTTGAAACCTCATCTTTTATATTATACTAGAACTTTGTTCATAATATAGCAAAAGTTTGCAGAAATATTATGAAATGATATTTGAAATACAACAATGGTACCGTTTTTGGAATACATTCTGATAAGGAAATAATTTCAGTATCGAGATATTTTGACAAATTATTGTCTTATACCCGCTTTATTCTGGGTTGAGTTAAAGGCAGGATTATGCCATACTTTAATTACCTTGCTGAGCTATCGCTCACTCTTGCTATTGTTTCATAAATATTATATAGCAGCGAAGTAGGATATCAAGGATTCGGCGCATCCCTCAGGCGAGTGGCAAGCGCAAGGCAGTCTCATGAGCAGTTTCTAGCAGTGATCCTGGAAGTAGTGTGAACCAGTCAGATCAAGCTGGAGCTTTTGGTATTCATCTTATGTATAGATATGAATGGTATGAGAGGGTGGTGAGTATTACAAGGCTAAGTTGGTAATGTACCATTACTTAGGAGTTGTATCAGTAGCAAATTCAAAAGACATTTGGGTATTGTAATAAAGATTATTTATTCCGCAATGGTTGTATTTGTGTCATTTCTGAGACTCTAACATGTGTGTGTGTGTGAGAGAGATATATTCATTGTGGGGTCATAAGCAGATGAATTGTGTCTATTGTGAGTAAAGCAGGCAAGGCAAGAAGTAAGTGGATCGTGACTACTCTGAATCCCTGACCCCGGATTTGGGGCTGTTACAATACCTGCCTTCTTTGAACTTTTATGCTTAGGACTCTTTTTGTATGTAACTTGAATGAAACCATGTTAGGCTCAAGACATGTCTGAATACCACTATTAACAAGCCTACACTATGTGACTATGTCACACTACATGACCCAGTGATTTCTATCACTGGGATATAGTATAGGTCTCTCAATGTACTTGTCTTGTTCTCATGAACATAAGCTTGATCATGTATGCTCAGAATTATAATGAGCTTAGTAAAGTTTCTTGCATCTAGACTGTATATAGGCCATTGAATAATTGTCCTGGTAGAAGTTCAGAAGTGTTCATGCAGCAGGATAGTGATGAATAAGGCCCTGAAGAAATAAGTTGCAGAAATTTGTCTAAGGCATTATATAGCAAAGTCAGAAGAAGGCTATGTCGTGAAGTCACAAATATCCATGTCGAGAAGTGCTACATCGCATAGTCCATTTTGTACTATGTCGAGAAGTCCTCAAGACTCATGTCGTGAAGTGTTGAAGTCAACAAAGTCAAAGAAGCCTAGATCGTGAAGTCCTCAGAAGCCTTATGTCGCATAGTCGTCAAATGACTTATGTCGCATAGTCATCAAATGACTTATGTCGCATAGTCGTCAAATGGCCTATGTCGCATAGTCGTCAAATGGCCTATGTCGCATAGTAGTCAAATGGCCTATGTCGCAAAGTCCTCAAATGCCATATCGCGTAGTCTGAACAAGGGACATCGCGAAGTCAGGAATAAAGTGGAGTTCACGATATCAACACTTAGCCGTTTATAACAAGACAAATCAAGGTACAGAACCAAGAATCAAAGGAGACAAATACTGAAGCATTTGTTCTGGCAAGGTGGTCCAAAGAACAGATGGCAAATCTACAGCTAAACTTGGAGAGAAAGATAAGAGACAAGCAGCTACAGAAACGGGAAAGACTCCGAAATGCAAGTGGTCCCTCCTGACACAGTGAACTTCTTATGGCAGGACAAGTTGGACTTTCAGAAGGGGTAGCTGTGTAATATTGTGTGTGCCTAGTTTGTATAGGTGAATATATATATCGTGCACACATAACTGTAAGAAAAAAGAGAGACAAACATAGTTTTTATCTTAAGCTCTTTTCTCTGTAAGCAAGCAAGGAAAAACTGTTCTTGTTTAGAAGCCAGAAATTTGACTGTGAATTTCTTGGAAAGCTATAGTATTTAATTTTCTTATACAAAGTAGATTAAAGTGATTGTGTGTGTTGCTTACTTTCTGCATATTACATAGCATAATCATATACAGTTAATATTTAGTTTCAAGAAAACAAAAATCCATCAAACTATCCATTCACCCCCCCCCCCCTGTCTAGTTTCTAAGTGATATTCATTCCTAACAAGTGGTATCAGAGCGTAGGCTGTTAACATACAAACAGGAAAAGATCAAGGATGAGTTCACAGAAACTGAGCAGTATCAAGATTCCTCCCTTTAACAAGGAGCACTACAGTTTATGGAAAAAGAAGATGTTGCTTTTCATCAAAGCTTCTAATCCCATGTATTTAGATATTCTAAAGCATGGTCCCTTTATTCCAATGATCGAGATTGGTGAAACAACCAATGGCACTGAGATTGTACCAGCAAAACATGTGCCCAAAGACCCCTCAAAATACACTGATCCTGAAAAGGAGAAAGTAGCACTGGATGGACATCTTCAACTTATCACTTGTGAATCTATGGACTTCAACATGTATGGCACTGTTGCTCATTGTACTAGTGCCAAGAAGATGTGGGATCTTATAGAAGTGCTCTGTGAAGGAATTACTGAAGTAAGAAAGAACAAGAAGCAGATTCTTGTTTCACAATATGAAGCCTTCATGGCTCAGCCAAAAGTGGGAATCACAGAAGTGTTTGAGAGATTCAACAAGCTGATAAACGAGCTCAAACTCTATGACAAACACTATGAGACAGAAGAGCTCAATATGAAGTTCTTACTAACTCTTCCAGATCACTTGGAACCAAGAATCTCTTCCCTTAAAGAAAGAGATCTAACAAAGATTGGTTTTGATGTGTTGTATGGTGTTTTGAAGACATATGAGTTAGAGCTGTTTCAAAAGAGATCTATTCAAGCAAAGCAAGGATTAGTGGCCAATACCTCCTGTGCTCTTATTGCTGACAATCTAGGTCAAAGAATGGATTCTCTAAAAATCAGCCATGTCAAGATTGAGGAACTGGAAAGTGATGACACTGGTGATGAAACTCAGGTTGTGTATGATTTACCTGAAGAGGATGAGTTCTACAGCATTGATGAACTGAACAATATGGAAAACAAATCTTTTGCTTATATGGCTAGGAGATACCCTAACATAAGGTTTAAGAGGAAGCAGCCATTCAAGTCTAGATTCAATAGTGGAAATGCTGGTGGTTCAGGTAGCTCAAACTCTTTCATCAAAGGAAAAGGGATTGCTGGTGCAGTTAAAGGAGGATACAAATCTGGGAGTGTGGATAGGTCCAAAATAAGATGCTATAACTGCAATGAACTTGGACATTTTGCCACTGAGTGCAAAAAGCCAAAACAGGTCAAGAAGGACAAAGCATACTTAGAGCTTGAAGCTAAGTACGAGGCTCTACTCAAGAAACAACAGGGTAAAGCTTTTATTGCTGAGGGAAAATGCTGGGATGACTCTGATGAAGAAGAAGAACAAGAGTACTCAAACTATGCCTTGATGGCATTTTCTGATGATGGTGATTCTAGTCAGGTACCTATTCTTACTTCTCTTGATATGACTCCCCTTCAATATAAGCAAACTGTTGAAGATATGAGTACTGAGATGTTTAATATTCATACTAGCATGTTAGTAGCAAATGAAGAAATTGATAGACTAACTGCTAGAAATCTTGAGCTTACAGAAAAGAATGAGGAACTTGAGTTAATGGTTGTGAACCTTGATGGTTTGAAAAAGGAGGCTGAGTATCTTAAAAACAAAGTGATTTGTGCTGAACAAATAGAGAAAGCTCTCAGGGAACAAATTGCTGAAACTGAATTGAAACTAAGAAGCTTTAAGAACTCCTCTGAACTTATTCAAACCTATCACAAGGAACACACTGAAGATAGCAAGGTTGGAGTTGGTTTTGACTATGAGAATGATAAAGGAAGGAAGAAGGCAAAGGGCAAAGGAAAAGAATCTTTTACAAACAAAAATGCCCCTACTATTCTGTCTAGTGTTGAACAGCCCATCTTCAAAAAGAGTGTTGTTGAGTTTGATGAAGAACTATTGATCATCAAATAACAACTTCTTGAAGAAGATGAGGCTGCTAAAGACACTTCTTCCTCTCCTAAATCTGACAGTCAGAAAGAGACCAAAGACAATCTTGTCAAGAGTCCTAAAGCAATGAAAGAAGTGGTTAAGAAAAAGAAACAAAACAGAAATGGTAAGGTAGGTGTCAACAAGGGTAACAACTATGCTTATGTGCCAAATGCTCCCAGGAAACAATGTCAAAAATGTCTATCTGTTAATCATTTGACTCATAAGTGTAACAAACAAGTGAATGTTGAAGTTGATAACCTGAGTAACCATTCTGCTAGCATAAACTCTAGTCATGATTCCTTCTGTGGTAAGCCTAATTGCATGACATGCTATGTGACTGTGATTGCTAACTGTTTATCTCTAAAGCATAAACTTGATTCTGCACAATCTAGTGAATCACACACACACATGCACACTCACAGGACAGGATCCCCAGTCAGGGTTGAGAGGGTGAACACTTCATGTGAGCCTAAGAGTGTGAACTCCAAAGCCACAAAAATTATGAAGCATCCTACTGTGATGAATGCAACTTATGACAAAAGAATTGTTAACAAAAATGTTTCTAAATCAACTGGACCTTACCATGTGTGGGTACCAAAAACAACTTAGTTACTTTGTGAATGCAGGGCAACAGGAATAAAAGAGTCATATGGATCTTGGACAGTGGATGCTCAAGTCACATGACTGGTGATATAGCCCTGCTATCACATTTTGAGGAAAAGGCTAGCCCATCAGTAACCTTTGGAAATGACAACATTGGTTATACAATGGGATATGGTAGTATAAAATCTGGAAATGTCATTATTGAAGATGTAGCATTTATTGAAGGACTGAAGCATAATCTCTTGAGCATTGGACAATTTACCAACAGGGGTTTCAAAGTGGAATTTGATGAAGATCATTGTTCAATCTCAAAAAGAGAAAGTGGTGAAGTTGTTCTAACTGGTGTGAAGAAAGGAAGCCTGTTTGTAGCTGATCTCAAGGCTGCAGACAAGGGAGAAATTTGTTGTTTCTACACTAAAGCCACAAATGAGGAATTCTGGCTATGGCACAAGAAACTGTCTCACTTGAATGTTCAGGCAATGAACTCTCTAATCAAGAGAGAACTCATCAGGGATTTGCCTGCCTTGGAGTTTGTGCAAGATGGAGCATGTGAAGCTTGTCAGAAAGGAAAGATTAAAAGATCTAGTCACAAGAACAAGTTGCTCAATACAAACTCAAAACCTCTGCAGCTAATTCACATGGATTTATTTGGTCCTGTGAATGTAATGTCCCTTTCCAAAAAGAAATATGCTCTAGTAATGGTTGATGATTATTCAAGATATACTTGGGTGGAATTCCTATTCTCCAAGGATGAAGCACCTCAAGTCATAATAGAGCATATCAAGAGAGTTGATAAAGAAGCACAAAGCACTGGTTCCTCTGTTGTTGCTTTGAGAAGTGATAATGGGACTGAGTTCAGAAATTCAACATTGTATTAGTTTTGCAAAGATAAAGGAATTTCTCAACAATTCTCAGCTCCTAGAACACCTCAACAAAATGGAGTAGTTGAGAGAAAGAATAGAACTCTCATTGAAGCTGCAAGGACAATGTTGTTGGATGCAAAGCTACCTACTAGCTTTTGGGCTGATGCTGTTAACACAGCATACTATGTGCAAAATAGAACATTGATCAATAAGAAGTTTGGCAAAACTCCTTACGCATTAATGACTGGAAAAAGAGCATCCTTCAAGCATCTGCATGTTTTTGGAAGCAAATGTTTTGTGATGAAAGATACCTCTGAGCATGTTGGAAAATTTGATGCTAAAGCATTTGAAGGTATCTTTATTGGATACTCTCTGGAAAGAACAGCATACAGAGTGTTTGTACCTGAGAAACATAAAGTCATGGAAAGCATGGATGTTACCTTTGATGACAAAAAAACTCCTGGACTTAAAACAAGTGATCAAGACAGTGTGCCATTAAGATTTGAGAATCAAGGCTATCTTGAGGATTCTGAAAGTGAAGATGAACCACATGTTCAAACTGCTCTAGAAAATGAAACTCTTGAAGTTGACAATCTTCTTCAGACACCTGTGCAAGGGTTCACAAACACAGGGGGAGAAGAAGAGAATGCAACTATCAACCAAAATGAGCTTGGAACAGATCAAGGAAATGAACAGGGGCACACAAAGAAATGGGACAGAGCCCACACTAGGGATCAAATCATTGGAGATCCTGGTGAGGGAGTTAGAACAAGAAGGGCAACTATGAATACATGTCTGTATAGCTGCTTTCTGTCACAAGAGGAACCTAAGGTAGTTGAAGAAGCTTTGAAGATTTCTGATTGGATTATTGCCATGCAAGAAGAATTGAATCAATTTGAGAAAAACAAAGTATGGGAGCTAGTGCCACCTCCTGAAGGAAAGAATGTTATTGACACCAAATGGGTGTTCAGAAACAAGATGGATGAAGAAGGAGTGGTAATTAGAAACAAATCAAGGCTGGTTGCCAAAGGATACTGTCAGCAAGAAGGCATTGATTATGATGAGACATTTGCACCTGTAGCTAGACTGGAAGCCATCAGAATCTTCTTGGCTTTTGCAGCTCACTCAAATTTCAAGGTGTATCAAATGGATGTGAAAAGTGCATTTCTCAATGGTGATCTTGCTGAAGAAGTTTATGTATCTCAACCACCTGGCTTTGAAAATGAAAACTTCCCAGAATTTGTGTACAGACTGCTTAAGGCACTCTATGGACTCAAACAGGCACCAAGAGCCTGGTATGAGACTCTATCTCAATTCCTTCTTGAGCATCAATTTACCAGGGGTACAATTGACAAAACCCTATTCTTCAAGAAGCATGGAAATGATATCATTCTTGTTCAAATCTATGTGGATGATATCATCTTTGGCTCTTCAAATGAAAAACTCTGTGAAAGGTTCTCCAAGTTGATGCAAAGCAAATATGAGATGAGTATGATGGGAGAATTAACCTACTTTCTAGGTTTACAAGTACATCAAAGGGAGGATGGCATCTTCATAAACCAATCAAAGTATGTCAAAGATCTTTTGAAGAAATATGGTTTAGAAGACTCATCCTCTGCAAAAACTCCCATGTTCACTGCAATCAAGCTTGATGAAGACAAGAAAGGCAAAAGAGTAGACATCAAGGTTTACAGAGGCATGGTTGGATCACTACTCTATCTCACTGCTAGCAGGCCTGATATCATGTTTGCCACATGCCTTTGTGCAAGGTTCCAGTATGATCCCAAGGAATATCATATGATGGCTATCAAAAGGATTTTCAAATATCTGAAAGGGACTCCTAATCTTGGGCTATGGTATCCAAAGGGAACTGGATTCAACCTGGTTGGTTACACAGACTCTGATTATGCTGGATGCAGAATTGACAGGAAGAGCACCTCTGGAAGCTGCCAATTCTTAGGCCAAAGGTTAGTGTCCTGGTTCAGTAAGAAACAACAGTCCACAGCAACATCCACAGCTGAGGCTGAATATATTGATGCTGGTAGTTGCTGTGCTCAATTGCTTTGGATTAGAAATCAACTCATGGATTATGGACTAGTGTTAGAACACATTCCTCTATTGTGTGATAATACTAGTGCAATATCCATAGTTGCAAATCCTGTTAATCATTCTACTACAAAGCACATTGAGATCAGGTACCATTTCATTAGGGAACATGCTGCAAATGGTACCATAGAAGTCTCTTATGTTCCAACTGAGAAACAATTAGCTGACATATTTACTAAACCTCTAAATGAAGCTGTCTTCAACAGACTTGTGAGTGAAATTGGAATGCTCAATCCTTCATTTAGTTGTTCTAAGTAAGTATGCTAGTTAATTGCTGCAGCAGTAAATTTTCACTATGTTTAAATGCTCTATTTATTTGGAGTGAAAATTAGCTGAGATATGATTTATAAATATTTCAGTATTTTACTGCATATTTTTCAAAATCATATTTGGTGGTGAAGTTGTGAGCTTTTGAGACATCTCGATATAGATGATTTTCAGAGTTCACGACACAGCTCAAATAAATCAGACTTATATCGCAAACTGTTGAGACTGTGAGACTTCGCGATATAGTTCATTTCTTGAGTTTGCGACATAGTTCATTTTATGACTTCGCGACTTAGAATAACCATATCGACAAGTCTCCACATTTGACAGAATTTTGATTTAAATTAATTTTATCTCAAATTTGATAAAAGTCTGACAAATTGCTTGAAATTCCAAAAAGAGAGTTTTAGACAGGGTATTTATACTATATCGCAACGTCCCCCCCCAAACCTTTTCACCTTTAAGACTTTGCGACTTAGTTCATTTTTTAGACTATGAGATATACTTTGAAAGACTTTGCGGTACATGTTATTTGTGACTTCGCGACATACAATTAGTCTGTACATATTCATAACTCCATATCTCAGTGTCTCTATCATATAAATACTCTTTTCTAACCGTTCACAACTTTTCATCTTGTCTATTGCTCTCAAACTCTCAAACCTAAGCACAAATTCTCTACTCTCTTCTTCACTCTTTCTTTTGAAATGGCACCCAAATCTCAAACAGTATCATCCTCAATTCCTTTAACCATTCCCAAAGAAACAAATCTACTCTCAATTCCCTCAGAGGCGGAGGCAAATCCCAGGTACAAGTGCTTTGTACGGTTCTTAAACACCTCATACCTCCGCCAAGCCTTGACCCTGAACCCCACTCTGTATGTCGATGTGTTGGAAGGGTTCTGGAGAATAGCCTTGGTTGCAACAATGGCGAGGGACGATGGAACCTCATTTCAGGAAGTGAATTGCACAATTGGGGGCAAGCACTTCCAGTTTGGCGAAAAAGAGATTAATGAAGCTCTGGGATTCAAGGTTGAGGGTCATGCTGCTGAAGCTAATGATGATGAAATGGTTGCTTTCATGGACCTCATCAAGTATGCAGATAAGGTTGACATGGCTAAGCTGAACAAGAAGCATGTCAGGAGGGAGTGGTCATTTGTTTTCGATACACTCCAAAAGGTGTTCTTATGCAGGAAGACAGGATGGGACCAAATAAGTCACATTGCTGTGAAGCCGACCTACTCCCTAGCCTACAATCAGGAGATCAATGTTGGAGCAATCATCCTCAAGGAATTGGCTCAAAGGTTAGGGAGAACAGTTCGTGGTAGAGGTAATGAAATCTTTTACCCCCGTTTCCTTCAAGTTATTTTAAACTATCTTGATGCAAATATCCATGAATTGGAGGGTATAGATAAAACTAAAATGGCTTATTCCAAGTCCATGTCCAAGATTCTATTTGGGTCATTGGACACAAGGAATCAAGTTGATGTGATTCTAAGTGTGACCCAGCATATGCAGGACACATTTGAATCATATCAACTTGCTAAGCCAATATACCATGAGCTTTCCTGGACAGGGGAGGCTAAGACTGAAGGAGCTGCATAGTCTAACCCTAGCCTTCCTATCCCATCCAGCAACCCCACTGCAAACACATCTGTAGAAATTAGGGAGCCCAGTGCATCAGTCTCTCAAAAGACTGATGTTACTAAAAAGAAGACTAAGAAGAGACCCCTAAAAGTGATTCAAGAAACTGTAGAGTTAGAAAGTGAGAATCCTGAGTCACCTCTCACCAGACAAAGTAAGAAATCCAAATCCAAACCTACCACTGGATCCTCCCAACAGGATTCAGATGTGGAAAAAGGGGTACACCTATTACTGTCAATGGCCTCCCAACAGGTTATTGGCATTGAAAAGAGTAGTCTCCCCACTACAATCTGTACTGAGTCTGCACAGGATCAAGAACTCACTCTTGATCCTAGGAGAAATAAGGATGCTGACACATTGAGTGGAGAGCACATCACACTTGAAACTCCTCCTATTTCTCAGGGGGAGTTGCCAAAATTCAATCCACACCACACTTCTCTTCCAGAATCTACATCTAACATTTCTTCTCAACAGATTAGTCATTCACATGACTTTTCTGAAATTGATCAATCACAATCCAACACTGTGATTGAGCCAACCTCAAGTGACATGGTGCATGACACTGTGCTCACCACCCAGGAACCACATCTAGTTGGTCAGGGAATGCATGCTGGGGCATATGCTAATGACACCAACACAAACATGGAGGATTCACCAGTTTTCACTGGAGACTCTGTGCCAAATTCTCCCATCCTTAGGGATGTGGAACTGTCTTCACAGACAAATAGGGTTGATGTTGTAACACATCCCATTTCAATGGAGACAACATCAGACTCTACAGCCATTCCAAGGCTGGAGGAGACTCAAAAACTTTCATCCCTTGAAGTGCCTAGCACCAGCTCTCACTTGACTCAGGCCACTCTGTCAGAATGGCTGAAGCCTGTGCAACATGACAGGCCTTCAGGATCATCAATTGTGCCTTCTAAAATGACAGAAGAAGCCATTCAAGATCTACATGTGGCACAGATTGATGAGTTCTCAAAAATAGCTCAACACCTCCTCACCTCAAACTTGCCAAATGCTGATTATGAGGCTATTCTTCTTTGCCACAAGGAGGATGTTGCAGCTCAGTAGGAGAAAATAGTGGATGCAGCTGAACCAGAGGGAAATGTGGATGCCTGGTTGGATGCTAAGAGATCTATCAAACTCAAGGATGCCCTAGCTTTTCTGAGAGAAAATTACCTCACCTCTCTAGGCTCCAATGCAAAAGATCTCTCTCCTGCTGCAGTTTATGATGCTGTCAATGATGTCTACAAGAATCAATTGAAGGCTCTGCACTATCTTGGGAAAGGGCTTTGTTAGATATAATTGCTGACGTTTGTTCATCAGTGTTTAAGTACCAGGTACATATCAGAGTTTATCTAGAAGCTAGTCAGAGTTTGATAAAGTCTGACTGGGTGATAGTTGACTTAGCTGTCGGTGCAAAGATAAAGATTCTAGAAGCAATATATTCTGAAGATGGAAAGAAGCAGAATATATTGATACAGCTAAGGAAACGGAATAGAAGACTGAAGCAATTCTAATTGATTACAAATTGTATAGCTAATTTGTAGGAGTATCAATTAGAGATTGATTGTAACTGTGTACTATAAAAACACAGATAGGTTATCCCTAGAAGGGATGCGAACATTGAATATATTATTCTTGTAACCTAGTAGCTCTTTGTAATTCATTAACATCACTAAGAGAGAATTATTTAATATAATTCAGTTTGTTGATTTACAAACCTGTGTTCTTGATTGTTATTCTTATACATACTTGATTATATATTGTGTATTCGGCCTAACAATTGGTATCGGAGCTTAGGCTGTTTAATATATACAGTTTTACGATTCAAACACAGTAATAATCATGTCTGAAGAAAATCAAGCTCCTCCCAAGGTTGAACAGGTTAAACCAAATTCTGTGAGTCGATATGAAACAATCAGGGTTCCAATTCTCAGAGCAGTGGAGTATCCAATTTGGAAGGTGAAGATGACCATGTTTCTGGAGGCTACAGATCCAGAATATCTTGACAGAATTTATGATGGTCCTCATAATCCAACCAAACTAGCCCCTGTTGTTGATGGTCAAGAACAAAAGACTGTTCCAAAGGAAAAGAAAGATATGACTCCTGAGGACATCTCATCAATTGCAAAGGATGCAAAAGTTAGACATCTACTCCACAGTGCTTTAGATAATGTTATGTCTAACAGAGTAATTGGCTGCAAAACTGCCAAAGAGATATGGGATGCTTTAGAAGTCAGATGCCAGGGAACAGGTGCTATTAAGAAGAACAGAAAGACAATACTCACACAGGAGTATGAGCACTTTGATTCAAGACCTAATGAAACCTTGACTGAGACTTATGACAGATTTTGCAAACTATTGAATGATCTGTCTCTGGTTGATAAAGAATATGAGCTTGAAGAGTCTAATCTCAAGTTTCTGTTATCTCTACCTGAAAAGTGGGATTTAAAGACAACCACAATAAGAGATAATTATGAGCTTGCTGATACAGATCTTGATGAAATCTATGGGTTGTTGAAAACTCATGAACTGGAGATAGAACAAAGGAATAGAAGATTAAGCAAGAAGACAAAATCTGTTGCTCTCAAAGTTGAGGAGAAGCCCATCAAGAAGGAATCATCAAGGAAGAAAGCCAAGGGAAAGGCTTTGGTCATTAAATTTGAAAGTGAGTCATCAAACTCTGATAATGACTCAAACTCTGATGAAGCTTCTGACTCTGAGGATGATGAAGAACAGATGATGCAAATGGTTGCATTGATGGTGAAGACCTTCAAAAAGATGGGATTCAAGAACTTTAAGAAAGGAAAGAGATTCTCAAGGAAAGATTCAAATTCTGAAAGGAAAGGTTTTAGAAAGTCTGATGGAAGGGAGACCAAGTCTGGCAAGAAGGATAAATCTGAAATCCAGTGCTACAAGTGTAAGGAGATGGGTCACTATGCCCCAGAGTGCAAGAAAGGCAAATCTGAGAAAGCACTCATCTCTAAAGGCAAAGACTGGGCAGATACTTCAGACTCTGATGATGGAGTAAATTATGCTCTTATGGCAACTGTCAAAGATGAGACTGAATCATCTGAAAATAAGGTACCCCTAACTACTTATGCTTATGATACTGATAATATATCTGAATTAAGAGTATATCTGAAAAGCGTACATGTTAGTTATAGGGATCAGACTTTAGAGAATGAGAGAATTAAATCTGAGAACCTTAGTCTTAAAGATAGAAACAAGTTTCTTGAAGGAGAACTTGAAAATATGAAGCAGATTCAAAAAGAAAGAGATGATGCTGTTTATGTAGAACAGGAGTTGCTCAAAAGATATAGGCAACTAGAATCTGATCTAGAAAAAGAAAGAAAAATAATCAAGACTTGGACAGACTCTGGAAGAGACACTCATCAAGTGTTTCAGACAGATTCTGTAGGTTTAGGCTATTGTGAAAATGATGAACTTAGGTTTAAAGACAAGGTTAAGGTTAAACCACAACTTAAACCTGTGATATTTGTTCCAGAGTCCACTAAGTTAAAATCTGTTGTAGTAAGAGAAGCTGATATGGAATCAGATGAAACCTGTGATAGACAGGAAAATATTACAATAGAAAATCTTATGGAAATAGAAGCTGTTAGAAAGTCAGTAAAAACTTGTGAAAAACAGGTTAATGTTGGCTTGATGACAGGAAAACAGTTCAATCATAAGCTGAAAGAGGTAAAGTCTGCCATGAAACCAAAAGGGTCCAAGAAGAATAGGAATGGAAAGATAGGCATAAATAATAGAAATAATCACTTGCCTACTGCTGGTGCTCCAAGGAAAACATGTTATAATTGTGGTAGTTCTAATCATCTTGCTAATTACTGCACAAAGAATAAAAATATCAATTCTTTACCTTCTACATCAGGAGAAAAGAATGATTATGTAAGGGTGAAACCACAGACTTTATGTAAGACCCCAGATTTTGGGTAGAATTAAAACTTTTATTATATGTTGATGTAAATATGGATAGTGGCAATGACTTTGAGAATCGAGTTATGAAATGAATATGAATTTCGGTTTTCAAACATTTTGAGAATAGTAAGAATGGACTGAACATATAAATAAGAACAATCAATCTGGAAGATAAGAATACAATACTCCAGGGAAGGAAAGTATTTTTATGTCATCCAAATCAATATCTGGAATACATCCGACAACTCCGTAAACAAGATAGCGTATGCCCGAGAAATCACTAGAACGTTTTCTAAGTGCAAAGAGTAAAGAGAAAATAGATCAGGAATATTGGAACGGATTTTGATCCAAAGGATTATAGAAAAACCACTGATGAATAGTAACTCTTCATTTAAAAGTTTTTCAGATCACCCTATATGCGGGACGATATAATAAACTTTCAAAGTCGCATTAGTGATCTACGATGGAAATAAAAGAATGCAGAAGCTGTCAGAATCGGAAAAATAGCATTTTTCGTTTTCTCCGAAATTTCACCAAAAACGGACTAAATAATTATTATTTGAGGATATTTAAGGATTTAAATTATTAATTCTATGGATATGGATTTGATAAATGAATTAGAAGTATCGAGAACGATTTCGGTAAAATACCTCGATAGAACCCTCGAGAAACCTTGCGAGCGTTCTACGAAATTAAACGAACCAGAAAAGCTACTTTATTCCAAGCCAATGCATGCTTGCCAAGTGTCAAGACAAGAAGAGACCAAGGGTGATGACTCACCACATTGGATAAATATCAAGTAATTAAACAAGATAAGAAGAAAAAGAAAAAGGAAGAGAAATTTCGGGAGAGAAGAAGAAAGAAAAATGGGAGAGAAAGAAATGATCATAACTTGAGATTCCGTGGTCCGTTTTTGGCGTTCCACCACTCAAATCGAAGCTCTCGAGAAGCTCTACGTAACCATGGTAAGCGCTCGCCTCACCTCTGTGATTTACCCTTCGATTTCAGTGAGTAACAGTTGGAGAAGATGATGAATAGTAACTTGTATTTTGCTTTGTTGCTTTTGATATTGAGTTTGTGGCTTCCAAAGGTTGTATTAAGCAAGGATCTAAGGTTACATAAGGAATATAGCAGCAAGAAAGCTTGGAGGAAGGTATAAACCTCTGCCCCTTTGAGTTTTATATGAGTTTTAAAGTGGTTTTGATGTTCATGTAAAGTTAATATCATGATTAAGTGATTTAGTGATTATTTGGATTTGTTTGAATGTGTAAAATGATGGGTGTTGGATTGAGCCTCCCCACTGATCTTAGAGGTGTATGATGGTTGTTTGTTGAGGTTGTAGATGTATGGTATGCCCGGTGTGGCTTGGTTATGTTGTGACAAAATAGGATTATTCGATTTTAAGCCGTCGTAATGCCCGATTTTCGGTAACTCTATAAACTGCCTAGAATCAGAAAACCTAACTGCCTCTTTTGGTTCAGTTATGAACATGAGTGTGTAGAGCTTTGTTTCTAGTTTATGTGAGCGCAAGAATCATGTCATTACGATTTACGGTTTATGAGATATGACCATTGTAGTGAAAGTGGTTCAAGGAATGAGATTGCAGAAATGTACCAACTTTGTGGCTATGTTTGAGACCCTTAAGAGTTGTTTTAAAATATGAAATTTTGGATTGAAGTGTCAAGGGCAGTTACGAAGGTTTGTACGAAGGTTTCGAGTCCAAAAGATTATTTTCCGATTTTATAAAAATGTGTTAGCCGAGGTTGCGCAAGTGAAAACCTTTAAGAGCATGACTTAGGAACCAATGTTGAAAATGGTTAAGTATAACTTGTATTTGAGGATCGATTTCGGACTAAACCTACGACTGAAGTAATTGTCGACTAAACATGGACTTAGTATGAGCCTATAACGAGCTAGTAATGCCTTGGTTGTGTTTCGCTTACGTGTTTAAGCATTGAGTTATAAGTGGTTTATCGAGGGAATTAACCGTGTGTTTTCGTTTGACTTTGTCTAGATTGTCCGGCATCGTCGCGAACCCCTATCACTTCTCGAGCATCAGGCAAGTTTACTAAACCTTACTCTATTATTTAGAGTAGGTATATTTTCCAATGTTCAATACTTGTGTATTCCCAATTTATATACCAAATCTTTGTTGCAAGTATTGTGGCAAGTTTTATAAATCTATACTTTGAAGTATTGATTATATATTACTGCTTTTGCCATGTGTGGAGTTATACAATTTTGCGATACATGTTATATATAGAGTTTGATTTTGGTTTATATATGAGTTTTGAGATAAAGTAGTTATAAACCGGTGTACCTTGTAGCTCTAGAGATAAGAGCATACTTCTTGTTTTCGACTCTAGACCGGGAGTCAGTATTTGAGATATGGAGATAGCCGTAGAAACCCGGAGGGATTCCAGCAGCAGTGTACTAATTATTTTGAGGACTGCTATTATTAAACATTAATTATATTTCTAGAAAGTATTAATTACCTGGAAATGATTTGAGGAATGTTATTTGAATATTACCTCATTCGAAGGTTATTATTTGAAAATGATTTGATTATGGGCTTCTAAGCTAGATATGGGATATTAGTTAGAAGCCAGGATTTTATATTTGCCCTAGGATAAGGGCGGGTGATTTTCTCTAAGATCAGAAGTAATTATATTTCGGTATATGTTAAAGGTTATTTTCCGATAAAGATATCGGGTAACTGTTATTCGAGGGTTAATTATTTTATTTAAGGAATATTATTTATATACATTTGAGGATTATCGACTTACAGAATATTATTTTTGAATATTCATTTGAGGATTATTTGTTAATGAATATTATTTTTGAATATTCATTTGAGGATTATTTATTAATGAATATTATTTTTGAATATTCATTTGAGGATTATTTATTAATGAATATTATTTTTGAATATTCATTTGAGGATTATTTATTAATGAATATTATTTTTGAATATTCATTTGAGGATTATTTATTAATGAATATTATTTTTGAATATTCATTTGAGGATTATTTATTAATGAATATTATTTTTGAATATTCATTTGAGGATTATTTATTAATGAATATTATTTTTGAATATTCATTCGAGGATTGTTTATTTGATGAATATTATTTTCGAATATTCATTTGAAGGTTTACTTGTTTAATAAATGTTATTAAGTGTTTCCAATCAAAAAGAGGTTCCCAAAACAATGTTTTTCCGTTTAAATCTGTCTTTTAAAGAGGATTTAAATGCTCGCTCAACTATCAAAAATATGGGAAACCTGATTTAAGTGACTGCTACTCTTTTTAAACTCTCAACTCAAAACTGTCAGGGGACAGATATTTTCTCAAAGCTATGTAATTGCTGCAAGTCAAATATTGTGTTACCACCTCAACGATCGAGGGGTAAATTCCTGGAACAAGTCGATATCCATTAACAAGCCTAGCTTGGGAAATATTGGGGAATCTTCCTTTCCAACCTAGATATAACTACTTAGTGGAGTCGTATCAACAAGTGTTACACTTGGGGAAAGGAGGATGACCTTTACGTTTCAGAGTCATGGATTTCATCTGAACTAGGAGTGGTGTAAGTGGTCCAGTTGCGATTGACCCATCCAACTTTTATGGCCCCAAATGGGCCGGGAGGTCACTGGAAGGCGGTAGACAATGTCAGGCCGTCGTGATTCTTCCATCTACATGTAGAAAACATATTTGAGCGGTGCGACCTGCTACTGATCATAGCAAGGTTAGGCACAGCGGGCGCGGTAGCAACTCCAGTATTAGTTCATCATCCATTTTGGATATTCCTGCAACATGTATTGGGATGAAAAACCAATCATGTTGGCAGGGGGTCGAAAGTGTTTGAAAATGAAGTGACAATAAATTCATGCAACTTCATCTTTTATTTATGAGTTATGACTCTATGGATACCTTACATAACATGGGTTATGGTAAGGGAGTTGTTTATACTGAATCACCTTATAACTTCATCTTTTAAAATATGTGTTGATATTCTGCTTACATAGCAGATACTTTTGGAAAGGTTATATTTGGTTTCCTTTGAAACCTCATCTTTTATACTAGAACTTTGTTCCTAGTTTGAATATCGAAAGTTTGCAGAAATATTATGGAAATGATATTTGAAGTACCATAATGGTACTGTTTTTGGGAATACATTCCGATAAGGATATAATTTCAGTATCGAGATATTTTGACAAATTATTGTCTTATACTCGCTTTATTTTGGGTTGAGTTAAAGGCAGAATTATGCCATACTTTCATTTCCTTGTTGAGCTATCGCTCACTCTTGCTATTGTTTTATATATATTATATAGCAGCGAAGCAGGATGCCAATGGGTCGGCACATACCTCACAAGGCGTTTCCGTAAACAGTTTCTAGCAGTGATCCCGAGAGTTGTACGAACCAATCGAATCAGGCTACAGCTTTTGGTATTCAACTCATGTATAGACATGAATGGTATAAGAGGATTGTGAGCATCAGAAGGCTAAGTTGGTAATGTAACAATACTTAGAAATTGTATCAGTAACAGATTCAAAAGACATTTGGGTATTGTAATAAAAGTTATTTATTCCGCAATTGTTGTATTGTGTCGTTTCTGAGACTCTAACCTGTGTGTGTGTGTGTGAGAGACATATGTTGTGGGGTCATGAGCAGGTAAATTATGAATGGTGTGAGTATTACAGGTAAGGCAAGGAGTACATGGATTGTGACAACCCTAAATCCCTGACCCCGGATTTGGGGCTGTTACAGAGATGGTATCAGAGCGTTAGGTTACAGTCCTCAGAAACGATAGGAGATCGAGTCTTACAATACCCTTAATAATGATAAGGACATTTAGAGCTCAAATTGAGTTCGTAGTCGGGTTAGAGGACATGACCCTGGCTGTTTAAGATGAAGCCCGAGAGGGGACTTCTTTTGGGAAACCGTAATTAGGACTTCATGGTTAGTCACCTCGATTCGTATGAGTTATAGATGGATGGGACTCCGAGATACCAGATCCCGAGGCCTTCGAGTAGGCAATTGATGATGCGTTCCATGAAATGGACGGAGACCCGATAAAGGGAGATCCATAGGAGGATCTAGAGGAAGACCCCATAGTGGGTCAAGGAAAGAATCTTGTAGAGGACGTGTTGATTGATAAAGACGTAGTATGTTACTTGAGGTTGTATAATAGGACCGGACGAACCTTTAGAGGTCAAATAAGTGCCGATACGAGAGTTTAGGATCGTTATGATTCATCATGAAATATGACAAAGAAAATGGAGTAGAGTCTCCAAAGAAGAAGAGGTAGAGGCAGTATAGCCAGTATCAGTGGATTGATTCGACTTGAACAAAACCTGTTACTCGTGATCGGTTATAGCTGCCCATAAGGAGGCGGCATACGTAAGAACCAAGATGTTCAGATTTTCACGAACGATTAAGGGTACTTAGTTTCCTAGAATAATGTAAGGAATTGTTTTGGGCTATGAGATTTCAAACCCCCACGACCAGCGATTCCACGGGAAATAGTGTCTATTATATCATTGAGGGATTTTATTATCTCAAGGAGAATTTTGGGTATATGTACCATGTAAATGTTATGGTAGGACAAGCACGCTAAGACGGAATCGAGAACGAGATTTACCACCCTCAGGAAACCGGGAAGGAATTATGAGGATAGAACCGAAAGGTCGGAAATCAGATCCGAGCATTACTAGTAGGTAAATAGATTGATCAAATTCCCCTGATTTTGGGAAGAAATTCAACAAATTTTGGCAAACCTTGTCTTTCTGATTACCAGAGGATGTCACCAAAGAGAGTGGAAACTAGAGCGAACCCTGTGGATTGGGTTAGATGGCCGCTATATGGGCTGGTGGACAGACCTTGATTGCTACAATTGATTGTAGAGATAAAATGGTGAAGTTGAGATTGAACGGTAAATGCGAAATGTATTTAAGGACCAAGACGGACTGAGAAATTCCGGGATTGACTTAAATGAAAAGGCTATTGTGCCAAAAGTGTTAAGCTTATGTAGCACACGGGATTGATATGGGAGAAGGAATATTGGGTATAAGGATGATTGAAATAGAGACCGAATTTAAGCTTGTAGTTTCTAACGATCTTCCGGAGTATCGCCCAGTCGACATATGGAATTCGTCGTTGCTATGGGCGACAACGGTATCGAAGTCTTCTTATAGAACAGAACGCTTACTTGAGATGTTGCGCCTAGTCGAATAGAACTCCCTGCGATTGCAAATGTTGATGGTTGAATTCTTAGCGACTATTATAAGTCGGCAATGACGTAAGTATCGAACACCTTAGGGTGCGTGGAAAAGAAAATCTTTGGAATTGAACGATTATCCATAAGAGGAGCCGACATAAAAGGCATCCGTAGAGACTTTGGTAGTACCCTCCCCATTTGAAAATTATGTGGGGTACCTCCCCAACCTATGATCTATCTTGACCTCTCTCCAAGAAAGAATTCTGATAAAGGGTATATTCCCTCTTCGAAGTTATTTTATAACACTTGTGTTAAATCATATTTAATTTCAATTGTGTTAGAGGCGGTCACGATGCCTACTTTCAAGTTTTTCAAAGCCCTGTCAAATGATGATATTCAAGCTTCCACTTTTCTTCAAATAATGAATAACCCTTGCTTGTTAAGTACCAGTATCTTCTTGGTTATTCTTTTCTTTGTATTTTCTTTGGAAACCGCACCTTTGGAATCTGTTCAATTTTAATCCAAGGTGTTCCTTTAAGAAATATTGTCGAAAGACGATAATCATTAAATTGATATCGAATTGCTTTCATACTTTTCAACTTCCACTGAGACGAACAACCCTATACTTATAGGGGCTACAAGGACTATCTGTCTATGTGATAGAAGTCTGATGGGACGCCATCACTTGTAAGTTGTGAAATACAAGAAGGCTAATTACCTTTAGTAATGTCTCAATCGAGGCACACAACGCTGAGTTCTTAGGATCATGTTGATCTCTCGGTAAATTCTTTTACCTCCCATAAGGTTACCTTAAAACTCATAACCTTATGATCACCAGTGTGTGATGTTTTCCTTGATATGGGAGCTGTCTTTTCAAGGCCCCATAATTTTTGTTATCCTTATTGAATTTCAAGGGGAGGCCAACCAGGTCAAATAAGTCAAAATTCGCTGATAGGAATTAGATTCGAGACGAAATCGCCTATGTCAGGAGCGAATCCCTAAGACGAATGGAATGTTAGTGACATATCAATGAAATTGGTTTATTCTCCCAAGGATATTATGATAATGGAAAGCGTGTCAATCGATATATGTAAAAGAAATAGCGGTGTGCCGTGAACTCCAGTGACAACAGTGTTAGATAGATGCCCTATAGGGGAATTGAGATTTTGGAGGAGTTGTTACGAATGGACACTACCTCTGGGTTAGCAAGATAAGTACTGACGATGGAGTCAAAGGGAGCTGGTATTGTGACTTGGGAGAGGTGCAGCAGGAATAATTTCCGGAAATATATGGAGACCCGGATGAAAATGAAAGTTAAAGAGTTAAAACAAGAAACCATGACTGTGACCGAGTATGAGGCCAAGTTTCCCGAATTATTGAGGTTTGTTCCGGAGTTTGTGAACACAGAATAAAAGAAAGCCAGTAGGTTTCAACCAGGGCTACCTCCAACAAGCAGCCCACTGTCAGGACCTTTAAATAGCAGGTGCCCTTCTACACTGTTTAGACAGAGCTAATGCATTGTTGTATATCAAGATGTTGCATGACGATTAAACCTTAAGGCCGAGACGCTGAGGGAATAATTACAAGTAGAAATAGCCAATCGAGGGATTTTCCCATAAGACTGGTACATCCAGGTTGTGAACTAGAAATATGAGGTCGACACTTTTGATAGACCTGATCCCTTTCAAGTTGGGAAAAGTGGATATTATAATAAGAATGGGTTGGTTGACACCCAATGGGGCCTAGACTGATTGTAAGGGAGAGAGAGTAATAAATAAAGAACGGAGACAGATTCAGAGATTCTTGAATATAGTTCAGACTAAGAAACTATTACGCCAGAGATACGAGGCTTAATTAGCTCTTATGGTTGACGCCAAGAAAAGAGGCACCAAGTATAGAGGAAACTACAATGGTTTTGGGAGATTTTACAAGATCTTAATGCGCTACCAAATATCAATTGGGATGACATGAGAATGAATACCGAGTATTCAGAGTATAGTGGGAATGAAAGAGTTAGTGACCCAGTTACAAGAGTTGTTGTATAAGGATATGATAAGACCCAGTGTACCACCGTGGAGAGCCCGGTGTTGTTGTAAAAGAGAAAGATTTTAGCACAAGATTATATATCGAACCTCGAGAGTTGTATGAGTTTGACATGGAGAATAGGTACCCTTGTAAATGATTGTTTGATCAGCGGAAGAACGCTGTGTATTTCCAATTTATTTAAGAACTGGGTATCACCAGTTGGAAGTTAAATCAGAGGATATGCCCAAGACTGCGATTCGTACTAGGAATAGACACTTCGAGTTTTCAGCGAAGTTATTTTGGGTTGACTAATGCACCCACAAATTTTATGGAATGTAATGAATTGGCTTTGAGTTACCCATGATAGTAGATAGCATGAGATGGAGAAATGGCTAGAATTGACCAAGGATTATGACTGTGAGATACACTACCATCCGGGGAAGGCCAATGTGGTGGCCGATACCCTTACTTTAAAATGAGACAGAGATGGATTCCGAATGATCGGGAATTAAAAGATGAGATTTTACACAACACCCAAGTTAGTCCAACAAACTAGAAAGACAAAAGATTTCACCAACAAGCGGCTAGTGACAACCAAGACAGACAGAGAAAGTATGCGGACTAAGCCCGCGAGTATAGAGATAGTACTGCTACTGATAAGCTAAATGGCAAGTTGATGAATGGCAAACAAGTTTATGCTGGTGTATTTCTGTGCAAACAAGATAGAGAATATGAGGTTAGAGATTCGTGATGCTAAAGGTATCTCCAGGGAAAGAATTAATGAGATTTGAAAAGAAAGGGAAGTGAGCCCGAGATTCATTGGGCCATCTGAGATTTAAGACGCGCCAGGAAGGTGGCCTACGAGCCAGCCTTACCCCCCCCCAAACTTGTAGAATGGTCATAACGGGGTTCATGTGTCAATGCTACGTCAGTATACTATAGATGCCCGGCATATGTAGAGTACGAGTACATAGACATACAACCAGACTTGACCTATGTGGAGCAACCAATGGAAATTATAGATCGAAAGGAACAAGTACTCCGAAACAAGGTCATCAAACTAGCCAGAGTGGTATGGAGGAATCATAATGTGGAAGAATCAACTTGGGAGCTAGAGAGCGAGATGCTAGAAAGATATCCCCATTTGTTTTCAGAGTGATTCCGGGACGGAATCCTTTTAAGGAGGGGAGACTGTAAGACCCCAGATTTTGGGTAGAATTAAAACTTTTATTATATGTTGATGTAAATATGGATAGTGGCAATGACTTTGAGAATCAAGTTATGAAATGAATATGAATTTCGGTTTTCAAACATTTTGAGAATAGTAAGAATGGACTGAACATATAAATAAGAACAATCAATCTGGAAGATAAGAATACAATACTCCAGGGAAGGAAAGTATTTTTATGTCATCCAAATCAATATCTGGAATACATCCGACAACTCCGTAAACAAGATAGCGTATGCCCGAGAAATCACTAGAACGTTTTCTAAGTGCAAAGAGTAAAGAGAAAATAGATCAGGAATATTGGAACGGATTTTGATCCAAAGGATTATAGAAAAACCACTGATGAATAGTAACTCTTCATTTAAAAGTTTTTCAGATCACCCTATATGCGGGACGATATAATAAACTTTCAAAGTCGCATTAGTGATCTACGATGGAAATAAAAGAATGCAGAAGCTGTCAGAATCGGAAAAATAGCATTTTTCGTTTTCTCCGAAATTTCACCAAAAACGGACTAAATAATTATTATTTGAGGATATTTAAGGATTTAAATTATTAATTCTATGGATATGGATTTGATAAATGAATTAGAAGTATCGAGAACGATTTCGGTAAAATACCTCGATAGAACCCTCGAGAAACCTTGCGAGCGTTCTACGAAATTAAACGAACCAGAAAAGCTACTTTATTCCAAGCCAATGCATGCTTGCCAAGTGTCAAGACAAGAAGAGATCAAGGGTGATGACTCACCACATTGGATAAATATCAAGTAATTAAACAAGATAAGAAGAAAAAGAAAAAGGAAGAGAAATTTCGGGAGAGAAGAAGAAAGAAAAATGGGAGAGAAAGAAATGATCATAACTTGAGATTCCGTGGTCCGTTTTTGGCGTTCCACCACTCAAATCGAAGCTCTCGAGAAGCTCTACGCAACCATGGTAAGCGCTCGCCTCACCTCTGTGATTTACTCTTCGATTTCAGTGAGTAACAGTTGGAGAAGATGATGAATAGTAACTTGTATTTTGCTTTGTTGCTTTTGATATTGAGTTTGTGGCTTCCAAAGGTTGTATTAAGCAAGGATCTAAGGTTACATAAGGAATATAGCAGCAAGAAAGCTTGGAGGAAGGTATAAACCTCTGCCCCTTTGAGTTTTATATGAGTTTTAAAGTGGTTTTGATGTTCATGTAAAGTTAATATCATGATTAAGTGATTTAGTGATTATTTGGATTTGTTTGAATGTGTAAAATGATGGGTGTTGGATTGAGCCTCCCCACTGATCTTAGAGGTGTATGATGGTTGTTTGTTGAGGTTGTAGATGTATGGTATGCCCGGTGTGGCTTGGTTATGTTGTGACAAAATAGGATTATTCGATTTTAAGCCGTCGTAATGCCCGATTTTCGGTAACTCTATAAACTGCCTAGAATCAGAAAACCTAACTGCCTCTTTTGGTTCAGTTATGAACATGAGTGTGTAGAGCTTTGTTTCTAGTTTATGTGAGCGCAAGAATCATGTCATTACGATTTACGGTTTATGAGATATGACCATTGTAGTGAAAGTGGTTCAAGGAATGAGATTGCAGAAATGTACCAACTTTGTGGCTATGTTTGAGACCCTTTAGAGTTGTTTTAAAATATGAAATTTTGTATTGAAGTGTCAAGGGCAGTTACGAAGGTTTGTACGAAGGTTTCGAGTCCAA
Source organism: Heracleum sosnowskyi (assembly GCA_030848705.1). Taxonomy (NCBI): domain Eukaryota; kingdom Viridiplantae; phylum Streptophyta; class Magnoliopsida; order Apiales; family Apiaceae; genus Heracleum; species Heracleum sosnowskyi. The sequence continues at coordinate 46,588,342 of CM061243.1, read as the reverse complement.
AAGATTATTTTCCGATTTTATAAAAATGTGTTAGCCGAGGTTGCGCAAGTGAAAACCTTTAAGAGCATGACTTAGGAACCAATGTTGAAAATGGTTAAGTATAACTTGTATTCGAGGATCGATTTCGGACTAAACCTACGACTGAAGTAATTGTCGACTAAACATGGACTTAGTATGAGCCTATAACGAGCTAGTAATGCCTTGGTTGTGTTTCGCTTACGTGTTTAAGCATTGAGTTATAAGTGGTTTATCGAGGGAATTAACCGTGTGTTTTCGTTTGACTTTGTCTAGATTGTCCGGCATCGTCGCGAACCCCTATCACTTCTCGAGCATCAGGCAAGTTTACTAAACCTTACTCTATTATTCAGAGTAGGTATATTTTCCAATGTTCAATACTTGTGTATTCCCAATTTATATACCAAATCTTTGTTGCAAGTATTGTGGCAAGTTTTATAAATCTATACTTTGAAGTATTGATTATATATTACTGCTTTTGCCATGTGTGGAGTTTTACAATTTTGCGATACATGTTATATATAGAGTTTGATTTTGGTTTATATATGAGTTTTGAGATAAAGTAGTTATAAACCGGTGTACCTTGTAGCTCTAGAGATAAGAGCATACTTCTTGTTTTCGACTCTAGACCGGGAGTCAGTATTTGAGATATGGAGATAGCCGTAGAAACCCGGAGGGATTCCAGTGGCAGTGTACTAATTATTTTGAGGACTGCTATTATTAAACATTAATTATATTTCTAGAAAGTATTAATTACCTGGAAATGATTTGAGGAATGTTATTTGAATATTACCTCATTCGAAGGTTATTATTTGAAAATGATTTGATTATGGGCTTCTAAGCTAGATATGGGATATTAGTTAGAAGCCAAGATTTTATATTTGCCCTAGGATAAGGGCGGGTGATTTTCTCTAAGATCAGAAGTAATTATATTTCGGTATATGTTAAAGGTTATTTTCCGATAAAGATATCGGGTAACTGTTATTCGAGGGTTAATTATTTTATTTAAGGAATATTATTTATATACATTTGAGGATTATCGACTTACAGAATATTATTTTTGAATATTCATTTGAGGATTATTTGTTAATGAATATTATTTTTGAATATTCATTTGAGGATTATTTATTAATGAATATTATTTTTGAATATTCATTTGAGGATTATTTATTAATGAATATTATTTTTGAATATTCATTTGAGGATTATTTATTAATGAATATTATTTTTGAATATTCATTTGAGGATTATTTATTAATGAATATTATTTTTGAATATTCATTTGAGGATTATTTATTAATGAATATTATTTTTGAATATTCATTTGAGGATTATTTATTAATGAATATTATTTTTGAATATTCATTTGAGGATTATTTATTAATGAATATTATTTTTGAATATTCATTTGAGAATTATTTATTAATGAATATTATTTCTAAATATTCATTCGAGGATTGTTTATTTGATGAATATTATTTTCGAATATTCATTTGAAGGTTTACTTGTTTAATAAATGTTATTAAGTGTTTCCAATCAAAAAGAGGTTCCCAAAACAATGTTTTTCCGTTTAAATCTGTCTTTTAAAGAGGATTTAAATGCTCGCTCAACTATCAAAAATATGGGAAACCTGATTTAAGTGACTGCTACTCTTTTTAAACTCTCAACTCAAAACTGTCAGGGGACAGATATTTTCTCAAAGCTATGTAATTGCTGCAAGTCAAATATTGTGTTACCACCTCAACGATCGAGGGGTAAATTCCTGGAACAAGTCGATATCCATTAACAAGCCTAGCTTGGGAAATATTGGGGAATCTTCCTTTCCATCCTAGATATAACTACTTAGTGGAGTCGTATCAACAAGTGTTACACTTGGGGAAAGGAGGATGACCTTTACGTTTCAGAGTCATGGATTTCATCTGAACTAGGAGTGGTGTAAGTGGTCCAGTTGCGATTGACCCATCCAACTTTTATGGCCCCAAATGGGCCGGGAGGTCACTGGAAGGCGGTAGACAATGTCAGGCCATCGTGATTCTTCCATCTACATGTAGAAAACATATTTGAGCGGTGCGACCTGCTACTGATCATAGCAAGGTTAGGCACAGCGGGCGCGGTAGCAACTCCAGTATTAGTTCATCATCCATTTTGGATATTCCTGCAACATGTATTGGGATGAAAAACCAATCATGTTGGCAGGGGGTCGAAAGTGTTTGAAAATGAAGTGACAATAAATTCATGCAACTTCATCTTTTATTTATGAGTTATGACTCTATGGATACCTTACATAACATGGGTTATGGTAAGGGAGTTGTTTATACTGAATCACCTTATAACTTCATCTTTTAAAATATGTGTTGATATTCTGCTTACATAGCAGATACTTTTGGAAAGGTTATATTTGGTTTCCTTTGAAACCTCATCTTTTATACTAGAACTTTGTTCCTAGTTTGAATATCGAAAGTTTGCAGAAATATTATGGAAATGATATTTGAAGTACCATAATGGTACTGTTTTTGGGAATACATTCCGATAAGGATATAATTTCAGTATCGAGATATTTTGACAAATTATTGTCTTATACTCGCTTTATTTTGGGTTGAGTTAAAGGCAGAATTATGCCATACTTTCATTTCCTTGCTGAGCTATCGCTCACTCTTGCTATTGTTTTATATATATTATATAGCAGCGAAGCAGGATGCCAATGGGTCGGCACATACTTCACAAGGCGTTTCCGTAAACAGTTTCTAGCAGTGATCCCGAGAGTAGTACGAACCAATCGAATCCGGCTACAGCTTTTGGTATTCAACTCATGTATAGACATGAATGGTATAAGAGGATTGTGAGCATCAGAAGGCTAAGTTGGTAATGTAACAATACTTAGAAATTGTATCAGTAACAGATTCAAAAGACATTTGGGTATTGTAATAAAAGTTATTTATTCCGCAATTGTTGTATTGTGTCGTTTCTGAGACTCTAACCTGTGTGTGTGTGTGTGAGAGAGACATATGTTGTGGGGTCATGAGCAGGTAAATTATGAATGGTGTGAGTATTACAGGTAAGGCAAGGAGTACATGGATTGTGACAACCCTAAATCCCTGACCCCGGATTTGGGGTTGTTACACTTTATGCACACATTATGGGAGCACTTGGCATTCTATTTATACTTGTAGGAGTTATCATGCTATTTATCACAATTACTATGAGCTAAAACCCAATCTGAAGTGGGTTAGAGCAAACTCTGCAAGTGTAAAGTCTGACAATGTTAGTTGAAACTCTGTTGATAGTAATTCCGCTGCAAAAGCTAACACTGTTAAGAAAGACAAAGGATCCAAGCAAGTCTGGGTCCTTAAAACTAACACTTAGTGTTTGTTTGTGATTGCAGGGTATAAAAGAGAGCACACTTATCTTGGACAGTGGATGCTCAGGACATATGACTGGAAATAAAGCCCTGTTATCAGACTTTAAGGAGAAGGCTGGCCCAAAGGTTTCCTACGGAGATGGCAACATAGGACACACTCTGGGATATGGCAATATTAATCTTGGAAGTGTCATCATCACAGATGTAGCTCTAGTCTCAGGACTCAAGCATAATCAGCTATCTGTGAGTCAAATCTGTGACAGAGGAAACCATGTAGATTTTCATACTGAATACTGTGAAGTTATCAGTAAATCTACTGGAAAAGTTGTTCTAGTTGGACACAGGCGCAACAATATTTATGAAGCAAGTTTGGTAACAAACTCTGATGGAAAAACAGTGTGTCTGACTGCAAGAATGTCAAATGAAGAGAGTTGGAATTGGCATAAGAAGCTCTCTCATCTCAATTTGAACAACATCAATGAGCTAATAAGAAAGGATCTTGTAAGGGGACTTCCAAAATCAATACTCAGTCTAGATGGCCTATGTGATTCTTGTCAAAAGGCAAAGCAAAGGAAGTCATCTTTCAAGAGCAAATCTGAATCTTCAGTAGTGGAACCTTATCATCTTCTACATGTTGATCTCTTTGGACCAGTGAATGTGATGTCTATGGGCAGAAAGAAATATGCTCTAGTAATTGTTGATGAATATACTAGATATACATGGGTATATTTCTTATCAAAGAAGGATGAAACTGCTCAAACTCTGATGGATCATGTAAATCTACTGGACAAAGGATCACAGCACAAAGTCAAAATTATAAGGAGTGATAATGGAACTGAATTCAGAAATTCAATAATGGAAGCTTTCTGCAAGGAAAGAGGAGTGAAACAAGAGTTTTCTGCACCTGGAACTCCACAGCAGAATGGTGTAGTTGAAAGAAAGAACAGAACTCTAATCGAAGCTGCTAGAACTATGCTTGATGAAGCAAAATTACCAACTTATTTCTGGGCAGAAGCTGTTCAAACTGCTTGTTTTACTCAAAATGCAACATTGATCAACAAGCATGGGAAAACACCATATGAGATGGTGAAAAATAAGAAGCCAAATTTGAAATATTTTCATATATTTGGATGCAAATGCTTTGTGTTGAAGACTCATCCTGAACAGTTGACCAAGTTCGAGTTAAAAGCTGATGAAGGAATCTTTGTTGGTTATCCATTGTCAACAAAAGCATTCAGAGTCTACAATCTGAGAACTAAAGTGATCATGGAATCCATACATGTGTCATTTGATGACAAGAAAATAACTGGACTTGATGACTTAGATGGATATGATCAACTGCGTTTTGAAAATGAAGGTTTATTCTCTGATGATGTAAACTCTGATGAAGCAGTACCGACAAACTCTGATGAAGCGGTTCTGACAAACTCTGACGAAGCATACTCTGAACCTCTACTGATAAATACTGGAGAAACTGGAAATTCTCAAATTGAACAAAATAGAGAATCAGTTGAGGGAGAGCGTGAAGAAGCTCAACAAGACACAACAAGTGAGTCAGTTGAGGAAACTGATTCAAACTCTGACAGTTCAAACTCTGAGCCATCCAATTCAGGGGGAGCCTCAGATGCTACAGAAAGTCAACATATGAATCAGGAGAGCATGGATCAAGGGGGAGGATCCAATAATGATGCAAGAAACCACTTACCAACAGCAAGAAAGTGGACACATGCACACACACCTGATCTCATAATTGGAGATCCTGATGCTAGTGTGAGAACTAGAAGTGCAACAAATAATGAGTGTCTGTATCATGCTTTCTTGTCTCAAACAGAACCAAAGAAAGTGGAAGAAGCTCTTCAAGATGCTAATTGGATTACAGCAATGCAAGAAGAGTTAAATGAATTTGAAAGAAATGAAGTCTGGACACTTGTACCTAGACCAAAGAATAGATCAATAGTAGGTACAAAGTGGGTTTTCAGAAACAAGACTGACAGTGAAGGTGTGATTACAAGAAACAAGGCTAGACTTGTGGCTAAAGGTTATTCACAACAGGAAGGAATTGACTATGATGAAACCTTTGCTCCAGTTGCAAGATTGGAGGCCATAAGAATTTTTCTGGCCTATGCTGCACACAAGAAGTTTAAAGTCTTTCAGATGGATGTAAAGAGTGCTTTTCTCAATGGGAAGCTTGAAGAAGAAGTATTTGTTGAACAACCACCAGGATTTGTAGATCCTAAACATCCAGATTATGTCTACAGGCTTGACAAGGCATTATATGAACTAAAGCAAGCACCAAGAGCATGGTATGAAACTCTTGCTCAATTTCTTTTAGAAAGTGGATTCACAAGAGGTACAATTGATAAAACCTTGTTTTATTTCAATTCTGGTGATGATTTGCTTTTAGTTCAAATTTATGTAGATGATATTATCTTTGGATCTACTAATGACAAACTTTGTAAGAAGTTTGCAAAGCTTATGCAATCCAGGTATCAAATGAGCATGATGGGAGAGCTTAGTTATTTTCTAGGCTTACAGGTCAAGCAAACAGATGATGGTATTTTTATCAATCAAGCAAAATATACCAGAAATCTTCTCAAGAAATTTGGTATGCTTGATAGTTCATCTGCCACAACTCCCATGGCTACAGCAACAAAGCTAGACAAAGACACAGGAGCCTCAGTAGATATGACAAACTACAGAGGAATGATAGGGTCTTTACTGTATCTTACTGCAAGTAGACCTGATATCATGTATGCAACATGTCTTTGTGCAAGATTTCAAGCAGATCCCAGAGAGCCTCATCTAACAGCTGTAAAAAGGATTTTCAAATATCTCAAAGGAACCATAACCTTGGGTTTGTGGTATCCTAGAGAATCAGAGTTTAAGCTAATTGGTTACTCTGATGCAGATTTTGCAGGCTGTAAGATAGACAGAAAAAGTACAAGTGGAAGCTGTCAATTTTTAGGTGACAGATTGGTTTCTTGGTATAGCAAGAAACAAAAGTCAATTTCCACATCCACTGCAGAAGCAGAGTATATAGCTGCTGGTAGCTGTTGTGCACAGATTCTGTGGATGAAGAATCAGTTGCTGGATTATGGTCTGAGGTACTCTAAAATACCTATTTTCTGTGATAACCAAAGTGCTATTGCTATGACAGGTAATCCAGTACAGCACTCCATGACAAAGCACATCAGCATAAGGTATCATTTTATCAGAGAACATGTGGAAGAAGGAAACATTGAGCTTCATTTTGTGTCTACAGACCAACAACTTGCAGATATCTTCACCAAACCTTTGAGTGAAGCTACTTTTACAAAATTGGTAAATGAACTTGGAATGATCTCTGGTTCTGACTAGAGATACGGGTTAGACTCAAAAACTATACATGTTTGATTTTTATGCTCATGATTCCTTGCATGTATTCACTGTTATGAGTACCAGTGTCATAAACTCTGAAAATAAACTCTGATGCTAAACTCTGTTAGTCATACTCTGTCGGTTAAAGTCTGATGTTAAACTCTGATTATGATTTTTGTCTGAAACACAAGGACCAATGAAGAAATTTGTATGAAGCATAATTCTCAGTAAGTAATTATGAATCCTTAAGAGTTGTATAGATTCTGATCTCAAATATGTGCAGTAAGTTAACACAGCATGATACTGTTTCTATATTTACAGCATCTCTTAGTTTATTGATTCTATATACTGAGTTTGTATTAGCTGTTTGCATTTTCTCTCATAAATTAATTGTATTAACTGATGGAAAGTCTAAACTCTGATTATTAATTGCAAATAATTCACCCTCAAATCAAAAGATGCCAAACATAGCACAAATTCCTTTGAGATCATGTTGTGCCTAGGAAGATCCAGGAACTTATTGTATGAAATAAGGGCTAAAATCTTTGATTTTTGGTGACTAGTGCCAACCACTGATTACTGGAAAAATATATATATATATATATATATATATATATATATATATATATATATATATATATATATATAAATAAAGGGGGTGAAGAATAAAAGATATATCCAAATGAAAGGATATCAGTATACAGAGTTTAGATATAAAATCAGATTTTATATTATACATGAGAGTTTAGGCAACCAGTTTTTACTACTTTAGTTTGTGGATTTTATGCACTTTGAGATGATTTAAATATTGATTTCGGTAAACTCTGTTATTGCACACACAATTATGCACACCTGTATAGTTTGCGAAAAGAGTTTATTAACAAAGAAGGACAAATGATAAACACTGATGTATTGTGTGAAATATGCCGAGGTAACTTTGTTTTAATCTCTGATGGTTAAAATGATTTCTTTGTTTCAGACATTTTATAATTTTGAGGAAAAACATTTGTTTTGGTATTTCAAAAGAGTATGTTTGGGCATTGGTTTAGAAAAGTGTTAAAGAGAGGAGAGAGATTGCATACATAGGAAAGTGTAATCGGCTGTAATTATTGTTGTTTTTACTGCGCATGCGCATTGGAAATTGCCAATTACTGCTGTCAGTCATTGCATGTGTGACACGTGTCTCATTTACACAGTATACGGGGTAAGACAGTTGTGTTTTAATGATTAAAAACTGTTCAGTTTTTAATTTTAAATTTTATATTTATACATTATACACACAACCGTTACAGTTTTTCACGACTTACTCCAATTGTATTCTAGTTTCACTCACACATATTCACAAACACTTTCTTTCTTAAACTCTCTCGTGTTTTTGAAGCTATTTTCTGTTTATTTCTTGATATTACTAATGGCTTCAACCGCTTTCACTTCTTCTGGGTTAGAGTTCGTTCCTAATAATTATGCAGCCCCATTAAACACTGTCAATGCACCAGAGGCGTTTCATATCATACAAGACTTTCTTGCTCAGTCAGCAATTGGGCGTGCTTTGGTGGAGCCTGCAAAACTTTCTGGTTCACAGATAAAGGCGTTCTGGGAAACAGGATTGTATGATGATGGTGGTGAGACAGGCAACCCTTCGATTATTTTTGAATATGAAGATGCAGAGTATGTAATAACTGCTGGAACCATTCGCGCTGCAATGGGGTTTCCTGAATTTTCTTCGTATACAATTGGAATGGGTGATGAGGATTTGATAAGAATGATGCGAGAGATTGGGTATTCTGGACCCTTGTCGAAGATTGGACAGCTCAAACGACCATTCTTAAGGAAGGAGTGGAGTTTTTTCTTTGATTGCATCACGAGGACATTTAGCAAGAAATGCACAAACTGGGATGCTATTCCCACAGACAGTCTGCAAATCGGGTATTCTCTTTTATTTGATAATCATTTTGATTTTGCACGACTTGTTTTGAATAATTTGGGAGAGAAAATGAGAGAGAATAGAGGAGTAGTCTATTTCTCTAGATTCTGTCAGATTTTGTTCTCTTACTGTGTTGAAGGAGTAGAAGTAAGTGAAGAAGATGTTTCTTGTTTTAAATTACATAAGAGAATATTTTCTGATCTTGTTAATAAAGATGTTAAGAAAGGGGTTGTTGGAGACTTGTTGCTACCTCCATCTGTGCAACAGTTTTTAAATGCTCAAGTCAATCCACCAACACAAGCTTCTTCTCAACCTGAGCCTCTACAACAAGAACTGCCTCCGTCAACTTCTGTTAAACCTGCAAGGGGTGGTCGGACTAAGCATGTTGGTACTAAACCTGCAAGGATTGCTAAGCAAGCTCCTGAAGCTGGGGTATCAAATGCTGATGATATGCCTCAGAAGAAAAGGTTAAAGAAAAGAAGGGCCAACAGGGCAAAGTCTGATAATGCTGATGAGGACCGTGAAACTGATGAAGAAACTCTTCATCAGAGAAAAAGAAGATTGGTGGCTGCACATCTTTTTGGTGCATCAAATGTAAATGCTGAAGCTGTCAATTTGGACAGAGTTTTTGAGGAAAATGTTATGCCTGAAATGGTAAGTGCTGATGAAGAAGCTCCTACATCAAACGCTGATGATGTAGTTGAGGAAGCTGCAAATGAAGCTGCAGATGAAGCTCCTGAAATTCTTGTTCAGGAGGCTACAGAAAATGTTAAGGCTGAGATTTTTTAGCCACAGGGATTTGATATGGATGTTGAAGCACACAACTCTGTAAACTCTGACCATCTTGAAGTTTTTGATGAAACAGAGGGTGTGGAAGCTGATCAAGCCACGGTTATTCTTGAAGATTCTATGGCTACCCACACAGAGATTCTCTCTGTTACTCACCAGGTAATTGAAAAGGGTGAGGAAGTTGATCAGACCTTAAATACTGATGCTACAGAAACTGTTCCAGAGATTATTGCAGAGATTCCAGTACAAGAGGCTGTAGCTGAAAATGATGAGAATGTTGCAAACTCTGAGATTCCAGAACCTGATGCAGAGACTAATAATGATGATGATAGTTCTGATCATTCCCAAGAGGAGTTATTTGAGAGTCAAGCAAACTCTGATGAGCTAAGAGAGGTCAATCGAGCTACGGCTGAGCATTTTCAAGATATGTACTACAATAGATGGGCTGCTGCAGATTGTATCTTTTCAGCACAGAGGGCTGCTGATTTTCTTGGTGATTCTGTGAAGACGATTTCAAATCCTGATATTCTTACAAGTCTAAAGGCTACTGTGATTCAAATTAAATCTCTCCACAACAGATTTGATGAGTCTCATAAGGAAGTCACTGCTTTGAGGAATGAAGTTAGTCTGAGGGATCTTACTCTGAAGAATGATAGAACTTACTACAATTCCATGTTCAAGAAGCAAGCTAAGGACTCTGATGACATTCAGAAGAGGCTTGGGAAAGTTGAGGACAACCAGACTGCTATGTCTGCCCAACTGACTTCAATTTCTAATGCAATTGAGTTGTTGACATCAGTACTACTTTCTGATGATGTCAAAAAGGGGGAGAGTGTACCAAGTGACAAATGCAAAGACACTCAAACTCTGAGACGGAGGGATGATGGTAATGATGGTGGAAACAAGGGAGATGGAAAGAGCTTAAGATTAAATGCTGATAGCAGACTACTTTCAAGAAGATCAAACTCTGATAAAAGATCAAACTCTGGAAAGGGACATGCAAACTCTGCCAGTGGTTCAAGATACAAAAGTTTGATAATCTCTGATAAGCCTACCACAGATGAGGAAATTGCTACTAAGGTGTTTATGGCAGAACATGGAAAAGATGTTACAATTGAAGATATCCAAGCTGAAGAGCAAATGCTTGCTGAAGAACACAAGAAGAATCTTGAAGCTGGAATCTACAAACAGAAGGTTATCAAGGCTCCGAGGAGAAAAGAAAAAGGAATTGTTATCAAAGAGAATGTAAACTCTGATCAGAGTTTACAGTACTCAAGGAGGCCTATTGGTTCAAACGCTGATAAAGGTAAAGGCGTGATGATTGAAGAGCCTAACCTGGAAAAGAAGAATTATTCAACCTCTGACAATGCTCAAGTTGATGTTATTGTTAAGAATGTGCCAACCTCTGACAATGCTCAAGTTGTGCAAACTCAGCTATCTTCACCACTCCAAGGTTTCAAAAGATCTTCATTACCTGAAACTCTGAAGCCTAGCCAGGTGAACTTTTTACAAACCAGAACAGTACTTGGAAAACAATCTTATGATAAATCTGGTTTGGGTTCCCACAATGAGAAAAGAGTTAATAATAGTCCTTTAGATCATACATCACTGGCAGAACCTGGTGTTGGGGTTACTCAAGAAAACCTTGATAAACTAGAATCTGTTCAGATGATTTACCACAGAGGCTTGAAGAAGGAGTTTTTATTATATTTTATGGCTGATGGCAGAGTTTATAGAATTGGAGAAGATGATATTCGTCTGAAATTCTGGGAAGAGCTAGAGTATGTTCTATATCTCCTGAAGATCAAAAATAGAAATACTCATAATGCTGCTCTGGTTTTAAAAGACAGAATGATGAAATCGAAAGTCCTTTTTGGAGGAAGTGTTTCCAGTGCTTATATTCCTAAGTACAGAGATGCACATGGAAAGTTGGTGGAAATGAAGAAAAATAGTGCTAGATTCAGGACTGCACTAGATAAGAAAGTTCTAGAGTTCAATCTAGAGTCTGATAAGGCTTTTTATATCAGACTTGGCAATGAAATGAACAAGAACAGCATCTATTCTTTAAGGGCTGCCATTTATCAAATTAGTGAAGATGAACCAAAATTGAAGGAGCTGAAGAAGGATATGATTGCTGAACTAGATCGAGCTGAGAGAAAGTTACTGTCAGATTATATCAGGACTGTACCTGATATCCAAGAAATTCAGTAAAGTCTGACTGTAAGTTTTTATGTTTTCTGTTCTAAGTTAAATTTAAACTCTGTTTTAAAATTAAACTCTGACATATTTTAAACACTGCATTTGTTATATGTTTTGACATCATCAATTATCTTTTTAACTTGTACATTTTTATTATGCACAAGTTGGGGGAGATTGTTAGATATAATTGCTGACGTTTGTTCATCAGTGTTTAAGTACCAGGTACATATCAGAGTTTATCTAGAAGCTAGTCAGAGTTTGATAAAGTCTGACTGGGTGATAGTTGACTTAGCTGTCGGTGCAAAGATAAAGATTCTAGAAGCAATATATTCTGAAGATGGAAAGAAGCAGATTATATTGATACAGCTAAGGAAACGGAATAGAAGACTGAAGCAATTCTAATTGATTACAAATTGTATAGCTAATTTGTAGGAGTATCAATTAGAGATTGATTGTAACTGTGTATATAAAAACACAGATAGGTTATCCCTAGAAGGGATGCGAACATTGAATATATTATTCTTGTAACCTAGTAGCTCTTTGTGATTCATTAACATCACTAAGAGAGAATTATTTAATATAATTCAGTTTGTTGATTTACAAACCTGTGTTCTTGATTGTTATTCTTATACATACTTGATTATATATTGTGTATTCGGCCTAACAGGCTTCAATCAGAGATTTATTCAATCCAGGAGGAGACAGAAAGATCCCTCACTAAGTTAAGAAACTCATATCTCTCTGATTTTCCCAAGGTGGATGGCATCCTCAAAGAAATCCAGAAAACCAATTCCACTGTCAACATGATGGACATCTCTCTAGCCATGGTCACAGACAACATCAAGAAACTGGCTACAACATTGGAAAATCAAGTCAAGGCCAACATCAACTCTAATGCAATGCTGAATGTTATTTGGAAGAATCAATATGGTGACAAATTGGTGGATGAAGTTCCTATGTCAAACATCTCCAAATTTGACTTTGCCAAGATCAAGGATCAATCTCTCAATTCTTTCAAGTCTCAACAGCTATTCTCCAAGGTGGATGGTCTAGAAAGAGAAGTGGCCTCTCTGAAAGATGAAAACAGGATACTTGCTCAATCTCTAAACCAGCTCAATGACAAGCTGGATGACCAAGGCAACAATACCTCAAATATCCTGCTGGTGCAACAACAAATGCTGACTTCTATGATGAGACAAATGAACCTGCCTATCCCTGGGGAAGCTCAAGACATCTTGTCTGATTCCAAGCCTAAGGGGGAGAAACAAAAGGAGGTCATTCTGAAAAAGAAAGGGGGAGTACCTGCCAAGCAACAGAAAAACAAGGGCAAAATTTCTGAAGAAACAATCAAACCAGTATCCCTTCCCCCTGTAGAAGTCATAAGTGCAGAAGGTCAGAAAAGCACAATCTCAACCACCTACTATCCATCCACAATGCCTAAAGACATCTCAACTCCTCAACCTGCTCAACCTACTCCTAATGCTAAACCTGTCAAAGCTATAGTTATCACAGAGGCCAAGCTACAGGAAGTTGCAAATTCAAACATCTATCATGATGAGGCCTTCCTGGAGTTTCTGAAAGCCATCTATGGAAATGCTCAAGAGGATGCAAGGGTTTACAGACAGAAGCTCAAGGAAAGCATCAAGTACTTCACAGTTGCAGTAAGGAAAATCAAGGATGTCCATCTAAGAGAGATAATCATGGTGTGCAAGGATAATTGCCTGTGGCACCTAGCTTTTCAAACTCTGGAGAAACTGAGATTTACTGAGTTGTCAATCATTCTGGAATTGATTGAAAAGCATGGGATGAACAATGAAAGTCTTTGTAATGACTTGAAGATGGACCAAAATCATAGATTGCCTGAGGTTATATCCAAGCCAAGGACAATAATTTTTCAAAGCCTATCTCAAGACAGAAATATTGACCAACTAGTAATTCCCTCAGACCTAACAATGAAGAACAATGCAAAGATCAACCAGGTGCTGCAAATGCTGAGAGCCAAGAAAGGAGTTAGGACAGCTGAGGAATTAGAGATGATTCACACTCTACAATCTTTTCTGATTCATGGAGTCATTCCTGAATCTGTCAAAGAAAAGAGCAAGAAGAAGGATGGTGAGGATGATGATGAGGAGAAAACCTACAGAAGGAGATCTCAATCAAGGAGGGATAAGGATGAACCAAGTGAAAGTAGCAGGAGCAAATTCTCAAAGAAGACAAAAGGTGCTGATGATGACAAGAGGGACTCCAAGGGGACAAAGGAAACAACCAAGAGAACAAGAAGTGGAATTCAGCAAGTCAAGGACATTGCTAGCAGTACTTTAACCACAACACAAGACTCTAAGTCTAGGGTGGGTACTGTTAGTAATGATCCTCCAAAATCATTATCTAAGACTTCTGAACCTGAATTGCCAAAGAAGAAAGAAGGAGCCACAAAAGAAACCTCAAAAAGACACTTCCACAAAGTCACAGCTAGTGGAGTGTTACAGTGGATGAAGGGAAAAGGAATGAAGTTTCTTCCAAGTGATGTAGCACTGAAGACTGATTCTCCTTGCTCCAGAAAGGTGTCTCTTGTGAAACATATGAAGATCAAGAGTGTACCCAGAAGGATAAGGATAACAAAGAAGACTGGAAAACTCACAAATGTTATTGGCATCAATGTGCTTCCACTAGATGAGGACTATGATGAAGATGCCCTAGCATTTTTGAGGGCTCAAAGGATCTTTGAAGTCAAAGTGAAGTTGGATCATCTAGAGATCAAGTACACTGATGGAAGAGAAAGAATAATGAAGCAAGGGGGATGACAACATTTTGACACCTATGAGCAAGAAAGAATCAATGCCTTGTTAAATTTTGAAGAAAAGGAATAAAGGTTGTGGAAAATAGAGATTGCCAGATTCATGAAGATGCACTCTGACTATAAAGAAAATCTAAAGAAGCTGGATGAAGAAAAGAGGTGTGAGAAAGAAAAGGAGATGGCTGAGATGGAAGAAAGAGCAAAGGAGCTGAAGAAGAAAGGGTTGTGCAGGGTAAAGCAAAATCCTTATACTGTGGAGTACAAAAATCATTATGGAGGAAAAAGCAAGATAAGGATGGAGTTCATACATTCATATGTGGAAAGTGCCCTTAGAACAGCAGCTGAAGATCTAAAAGACTCTCCTATCATTGAAGAACTGATTGCAAAAGATGAAATTCTAATGGCCATCTCTGAAATAAAGAAGAATGAAGAAATAAGGAAAAAGAAAGTCTACGATGATTTCTTAGAGAAACAATTGGAAACTGAAGCTATGTAGCTCAAGGAGAAATTCTGTAAGACTAAATTTCCAAGTTGTTATCAAATTCTGTTCTTAACTTTATCTTCTTTATACCTGTTCTTTTTATGTTAGTTAGGCTTGTTATCAGACATGAAAGTGTGCCTAAGGGTCTTACTCACAATTTGGGGGAGATTGTTAGGCTCAAGACATGTCTGAATACCACTATTAACAAGCCTACACTATGTGACTATGTCACACTACATGACCTAGTGATTTCTATCACTGGGATATAGTATAGGTCTCTCAATGTACTTGTCTTGTTCTCATGAACATAAGCTTGATCATGTATGCTCAGAATTATAATGAGCTTAGTAAAGTTTCTTGCATCTAGACTGTATATAGGCCATTGAATAATTGTCCTGGTAGAAGTTCAGAAGTGTTCATGCAACAGGATAGTGATGAATAAGTCCCGGAAGAAATAAGTTGCAGAAATTTGTCTAAGGCATTATATAGCAAAGTCAGAAGAAAGCTATGTCGTGAAGTCACAAATATCCATGTCGAGAAGTGCTACATCGCATAGTCCATTTTGTACTATGTCGAGAAGTCCTCAAGACTCATGTCGTGAAGTGTTGAAGTCAACAAAGTCAAAGAAGCCTAGATCGTGAAGTCCTCAGAAGCCTTATGTCGCATAGTCGTCAAATGACTTATGTCGCATAGTCATCAAATGACTTATGTCGCATAGTCGTCAAATGGCCTTTGTCGCATAGTCGTCAAATGGCCTATGTCGCATAGTAGTCAAATGGCCTATGTCGCAAAGTCCTCAAATGCCATATCGCGTAGTCTGAACAAGGGACATCGCGAAGTCAGGAATAAAGTGGAGTTCACGATATCAACACTTAGCCGTTTATAACAAGACAAATCAAGGTACAGAACCAAGAATCAAAGGAGACAAATACTGAAGCATTTGTTCTGGCAAGGTGGTCCAAAGAACAGATGGCAAATCTACAGCTAAACTTGGAGAGAAAGATAAGAGACAAGCAGCTACAGAAATGGGAAAGACTCCGAAATGCAAGTGGTCCCTCCTGACACAGTGAACTTCTTATGGCAGGACAATTTGGACTT
Organism: Heracleum sosnowskyi; assembly: GCA_030848705.1. NCBI lineage: Eukaryota > Viridiplantae > Streptophyta > Magnoliopsida > Apiales > Apiaceae > Heracleum > Heracleum sosnowskyi. The sequence continues at coordinate 46,572,327 of CM061243.1, read as the reverse complement.
TCAGAAGGGGTAGCTGTGTAATATTGTGTGTGCCTAGTTTGTATAGGTGAATATATATATCGTGCACACATAACTGTAAGCAAAAAGAGAGACAAACATAGTTTTTATCTTAAGCTCTTTTCTCTGTAAGCAAGCAAGGAAAAACTGTTTGTTAGATATAATTGCTAATGTTTGTTTATCAGTGTTTAAGCAACAGGTACTGACAAGAGTTTATCAGAAGCCAATCAGAGTTTAGTTAAACTCTGATAGGGTAAAGAGTTTAAAGGAAGCCGGTCAGAGTTTATTTAAAGTCTGACAAGGTGATAGTTGAATTAGTTGTCGGTGCAGAATTGAAGATTCTAGAAGCAATATATTCTGAAGATGGAAAGAAGCAGAATATATTGATACAGCTAAGGAAACAGAATGAAAGATAAGAAGCAATCCTTAATTGATAAGTTTTGTATAGCTAACTTGTAGGAATATCAATTAGAGAAGGATTGTATGTAGCTGTGTACTATATAAACACAGATAGGTTATCCCTAGAAGGGACGCGATAATTGAGATATTATTCTTGTAACCTAGAAGCTCTTTGTGATTCATTAACATCATAAAGAGAGAAGCTGTTAATAAGATTACAGTTTTATTGATTCATAAACAGTATTATTAATCATTGTTATTCTCATACATACTTGATTATATTGTGTATTCGGCCTAACAATTGGTATCAGAGCTAAGGCTGTTTAATATATACAGTTTTACGATTCAAACACAGTAATAATCATGTCTGAAGAAAATCAAAATCAAGTTCCTCCTGCGGCTGAACAGGTTAAGCCAAATTCTATGAGTCGATATGAAACTATCAGGGTTCCAATACTCAGGCCAATAGAGTATCCGATATGGAGGGTGAAGATGACCATGTTTCTGGAGGCTACAGATCCAGAATATCTTGACAGAATTAATAATGGTCCTCATAAGCCAACTAAATTATCTCCTGCTGTTGGTGATAAAGAACAGACACTGATTCCAAAGGAAAAGAAAGATTATACTCCTGAGGACATCTCATCTTTTGCAAAAGATGCCAAGGTAAGACATCTTTTGCACAGTGCTTTAGATAATGTTATGTCTAACAGAGTAATTGGTTGCACAACGGCAAAAGAAATCTGGGATGCTTTGGAAGTCAGGTGTCAAGGAACCACTGCTATAAAGAAGAACAGGAAGACAATACTCACACAGGAGTATGAGCACTTTGATTCAAGATCTAATGAAACCTTGACTGAGACTTATGACAGGTTTTGTAAATTACTGAATGATCTGTCTCTGGTTGACAAAGAATATAACCTTGAAGAGTCAAATCTCAAGTTTCTCTTATCTCTACCTGAAAAATGGGATTTGAAGACGACCTCAATCAGAGATAATTATGATCTTGAAGATACAGATCTTGATGAGATTTATGGCTTGTTAAAGACTCATGAACTTGAGATAGAACAAAGGAACAGAAGATCAAGCAAGAAGTCAAAATCTGTTGCTCTCAAAGTTGAAGAGAAGCCCATTGAAAAGAAGGAATCATCAAAAAAAGCCAAGGGAAAGGCTTTAGTCATTAAATCTGAAAGTGAGTCATCAAACTCTGATGATGACTCAAACTCTGATGAAGCTTCTGACTCTGAGGATGATGAAGAACAGTTGATGCAAATGGCGGCATTGATGGTGAAGACCTTCAAGAAGATGGGATTCAAGAACTTCAAGAAAGGAAAGAGATTCTCAAGGAGAGATTCAAATTCTGAGAAGAAGAATTTCAGAAAGTCTGATGGAAGGGATACAAAGTCTGGAAAGAAGGACAAATCTGAGATCCAGTGCTACAAGTGCAAAGAGATGGGTCACTATGCTCCAGAGTGCAAGAAAGGAAAAACTGGAAAAGCACTCGTCTCTAAAGGCAAAGACTGGGCAGATACTTCAGATTCTGATGATGGAGAAAATTATGCTCTTATGGCAACTGTCAAAAATGAGACTGAATCATCAGAAAATAAGGTACCTCTAACTACTTATGCTTATGATACTGATAATATTTCTGAATTAAGAATTTATCTTAAGAACATACATGTTAGTTATAGGGATCAGACTTTAGAGAATGAAAGGATTAAAACTGAGAGTCTTAGTCTTAAAGAAAGAAACAAGTTTCTTGAAAGAGAACTTGAGAATATGAAGAAGATTCAAAAAGAAAGAGATGATGCTGTTTATGTTGAACAGGAGTTGCTTAAAAGATATAGGCAACTAGAATCTGATTTAGAGAAGGAAAGGAAAATAATTAAAACTTGGACTAATTCTGGCAGAGATACACATCAAGTTTTCCAAACAGATGCTGTAGGTTTAGGATACAGTGAGGAAGATGAACTTAGGTTTCAAGATAAAATTAAGGTTAGAGCTTTCACAAGTTCATATTCAACTCCTGTAACATTTGTTCCTGAGTCTGGAAAGTTAAAATCTGTAGTTGTGAAAGAAGCTGTTATGGAGCCAGTTGAAGCTTGTGTTGAACAAGTGGATATTGAATCTAAAACAGAGAAGCCTGTTGAGCTAGAAGCTGTTAAAGAACCAATTAGAGTCTGTGAGAAACAGGTTAATGTTGGTTTAATGACAGGAAAACAGTTTAAACATAAGCTCAAAGAGGTTAAGTCTGCCATGAAACCTAAAGGGTCCAAGAGAAATAGGAATGGAAAAATAGGCATAAATAGTAGAAATAATCATATGCCTAATGCTGGTGCTTCAAGGAAAACATGTTACAGTTGTGGTAGTTCTAATCATCTTGCTAGATTTTGCACTAAGAACAAGCATATTAATTCTTTACCTTCTACTTCAGAAGTAAAGAATGATTATGTAAGAGTAAAACCACAGACCTTATGCAAACATTGTGGGAGCACTTGGCATTCTATTTACACATGTAAGAGTTATCATGCAATTTATCATAATTACTATGAGCTAAAACCCAACTTGAAATGGGTTAGAGCAAACTCTGCTAGTGTAAAATCTGACAATGTTAGTTTAAACTCTGAGAAAGCAGATTCCGCTGCAAAAGCTAACACTGTTAAGAAAGGCAAAGGATCCAAGCAAGTCTGGATCCTTAAAACTAACACTTAGTGTTTGTTTGTGATTGCAGGGTATAATAGAGAGCACACTTATCTTGGACAGTGGATGCTCAGGACATATGACTGGAAATAAAGCCCTGCTATCAGACTTTGTGGAGAAGGATGGCCCAAAAGTTTCCTATGGAGATGGCAACGTAGGACATACTCTGGGATATGGCAATATTAATCTTGGAGGTGTCATCATCACAAATGTAGCTCTAGTCTCAGGACTCAAGCATAATCTGTTATCTGTGAGTCAAATCTGTGACAGAGGAAACCATGTAGATTTTCATAGTGAATACTGTGAAGTTATCAGTAAATCTACTGGAAAAGTTGTTCTAGTTGGACACAGGCGCAACAATATTTATGAAGCAAGTTTGGTAACAAACTCTGATGGAAAAATAGTGTGTCTGACTGCAAGAATGTCAAATGAAGAGAGTTGGAATTGGCATAAGAAGCTCTCTCATCTCAATTTGAACAACATCAATGAGCTGATAAGAAAGGATCTTGTAAGAGGACTTCCAAAATCAATACTCAGTCTAGATGGCCTATGTGATTCTTGTCAAAAGGCCAAACAAAGGAAGTCATCTTTCAAGAGCAAATCTGAATCTTCAGTAGTGGAACCTTATCATCTTCTACATGTTGATCTCTTTGGACCAGTGAATATAATGTCAATGGGCAGAAAGAAATATGCTCTAGTAATTGTTGATGAATATACTAGATATACATGGGTGTATTTCTTGTCAAAGAAGGATGAAACTGCTCAAATTCTAATGGATCATGTAAATCTACTGGACAAAGGATCACAGCACAAAGTCAAAATAATAAGGAGTGATAATGGAACTGAATTCAGAAACTCAATCATGGAAGCTTTCTGCAAGGAAAGAGGGGTGAAACAAGAATTTTCTGCACCTGGCACTCCACAGCAAAATGGTGTAGTTGAAAGAAAGAACAGAACTTTAATTGAAGCAGCCAGAACTATGCTTGAAGAAGCAAAATTACCAACTTATTTCTGGGCAGAAGCTGTTCAAACTGCTTGTTTTACTCAAAATGCTACACTGATCAACAAGCATGGGAAAACACCATATGAGATGGTGAAAAATAAGAAGCCAAATTTGAAATATTTTCATATATTTGGATGCAAATGCTTTGTGTTGAAGACTCATCCTGAACAGTTGACAAAGTTCGAGGTAAAAGCTGATGAAGGAATTTTTGTTGGCTATCCATTGTCAACAAAAGCATTCAGAGTGTACAATCTAAGAACTAAGGTGATCATGGAATCCATACATGTGTCATTTGATGACAAGAAAATAATTGGACTTGAAGACAAGGATGGATATGATCAACTACGTTTTGAAAATGAAGATCTATTCTATGATGATATAAACTCTGATGAAGCAGGGTTGACAAACTCTGACGAAGCATACTCTGAACCTCTACTGGTAAATACTGGAGAAACTGAAAATTCTCAAATTGAACAAAATAGAGAACCAGTTGAGGGGGAGCGTGAAGAAGCTCAACATGACACAGCAAGTGAATCAGTTGAGGAAACTGATTCAAACTCTGACAATTCAAACTCTGAGTCATCAAATTCAGGGGGAGCCTCAGAGAATGTAGAAAGTCAACATATGAATCAGGAGAGCATGGATCAAGGGGGAGGATTCGATAATGATGCGAGAAACCACTTACCAACAGCAAGAAAGTGGACACAGGCACACACACCTGATCTCATAATTGGAGATCCTGATGCTGGTGTGAGAACTAGAAGTGCAACAAATAATGAGTGTCTGTATCATGCTTTCTTGTCTCAAACAGAACCAAAGAAAGTGGAGGAAGCTCTTCAAGATGCTAATTGGATTACAGCAATGCAAGAAGAGTTAAATGAATTTGAAAGAAATGAAGTCTGGACACTTGTACCTAGACCAAAGAACAGATCAATTGTGGGTACAAAGTGGGTTTTCAGAAATAAGACTGACAGTGATGGTGTGATTACAAGGAACAAGGCTAGACTTGTGGCAAAAGGTTATTCACAACAGGAAGGAATTGACTATGATGAAACCTTTGCTCCAGTTGCAAGATTGGAAGCCATAAGGATTTTTCTGGCCTATGCTGCACACAAGAAGTTTAAAGTCTTTCAGATGGATGTGAAAAGTGCTTTTCTCAATGGGAAGCTTGAAGAAGAGGTATTTGTTGAACAACCACCAGGATTCGTAGATCCCAAGCATCCAGATTATGTCTACAGGCTTGACAAGGCATTATATGGACTAAAGCAAGCACCAAGAGCATGGTATGAAACTCTTGCTCAATTTCTTTTAGAAAGTGGGTTCACAAGAGGTACAATTGATAAAACCTTGTTTTATTTCAATTCTGGTGATGATTTGCTATTAGTTCAAATCTATGTAGATGATATTATTTTTGGATCTACTAATGACAAACTTTGTAAGAAGTTTGCAAAGCTTATGCAATCCAGGTATCAAATGAGCATGATGGGAGAGCTTAGTTATTTTCTAGGCTTACAGGTCAAACAAACAGATGATGGTATTTTTATCAATCAAGCAAAATATACCAGAAATCTTCTCAAGAAATTTGGTATGCTTGATAGTTCATCTGCTACAACTCCCATGGCTACTGCAACAAAGCTAGACAAAGACACAGGAGCCTTAGTAGATATGACAAACTACAGAGGAATGATAGGGTCTTTACTGTATCTTACAGCAAGTAGACCTGATATCATGTATGCAACATGTCTTTGTGCAAGATTTCAAGCAGATCCTAGAGAGCCTCATCTAACAGCTGTAAAAAGGATTTTCAAATATCTCAAAGGCACCATAACCTTGGGTTTGTGGTATCCTAGAGAATCAGAGTTTAAGTTGTTTGGTTACTCTGATGCAGATTTTGCAGGCTGTAAGATAGACAGAAAAAGTACAAGTGGAAGCTGTCAATTTTTAGGTGACAGATTAGTTTCTTGGTATAGCAAGAAACAGAAATCAATTTCCACATCCACAGCTGAAGCAGAGTATATAGCAGCTGGTAGCTGTTGTGCACAGATTTTATGGATGAAGAATCAATTGCTGGATTATGGGTTAAGGTACTCTAAAATACCTATTTTCTGTGATAACCAAAGTGCTATTGCTATGACAGGAAATCCAGTACAGCACTCCATGACCAAGCACATCAGCATAAGGTATCATTTTATCAGAGAACATGTGGAAGAAGGAAATATTGAGCTTCATTTTGTGTCTACAGACCAACAACTTGCAGATATCTTCACCAAACCTTTGAGTGAAGCTACTTTTACAAGATTGGTAAATGAACTTGGAATGATCTCTGGCTCTGACTAGAGATACGGGTTAGACTCAAAATTTATACATGTTTAATTTTTGTTGCTCATGATTCCTTGCATATGTTAACTGTTATGAGTACCAGTGTCATAAACTCTGTTGGTCAAACTCTGATGTTAAACTCTGTTAGTCATAAAATGTTGGTCATACTCTGGTAATTACAGTTTAATGCTATTCTCTGGTAATCTTGTCTGAAACATATGGACCAATGAAGAAATTTGTATGAAGCATAATTCTCAGTAAGTAATTGTGAATCCTTAAGAGTTGATAGATTCTGACCTCAAAAATGTGCAGTAAGCTAACACAGCATGATACTGTCTCTATATTTATAGCATCTCTTAGTTTATTGATCCTATACACTGAGTCTGTATTAGCTGTTTGCATTTTCTCTCATAAGTTAATTATATTTACTGATGCAAAGTCTAAACTCTGATTATTAATTACAAATAATTGACCCTCAAATTCAAAAGATGCCAAACAGAGCACAAATTCCTTTGAGATCATGTTGTGCCTAGGACGATCCAGGAACTTATTGTATGAAATAAGGGCTAAAATCTTTGATTTTTGGTGACTAGTGCCAACCACTGATTACTGGAAAAATTAAAAAAAAAATAAAATAAAATAATAAAAAAAAAAATAAATAAAGGGGGTGAAAAATAAAAGACATATCCAAATGAAAGGATATCAGTAATACAGAGTTTAGATATAAAATCAGATTTTATGTTATAAATGAGAGTTTAGGCAACCAGTTTTTACTACTTTAGATTGTGGATTTTATGCACTTTGAGATGGTCTAAATACTGATTTCGGTAAACTCTGCTACTACACACACATACTTTCACACCTGTACAGATTGAGAAAAGAGTTTATTGACAAAGAAGGACAAATGGTAAACACTGATGTTTTGTGTGAAATACGCCGAGGTTACTTTGTTTTAATCTCTGATGGTTAAAATAATTTCCTTGTTTCAGACAGTTTATGATTTTGGGCTTAGTCATTTGTTTTTCGAAAAAGTGTGATTGAACAGAGAAAAGATAGAGTTTGTTTGATAAGTCCTGATAGTGATTAACCAATGCTATTGAGTATGTTAGTTTATTGTACAAAGTGATATCTTCTCTTTCACTTTACAATTACTATGCAATATTGATAATACTGAAATGTAAAGCAACAAAATGGGTCTTTTTCATTAATTGATTCAAACTTTGTTTACATTCAGTCAATTACATACTCATGCCTAGCTAATATTTCTGGTACATACTAATCTTTCTGGTTACAAAAGAAAAGATCTATTTAACCAGGATAAGTATTTGAATGCTATATCTGAAGCAGAAGAGCTAGAGCCAGAAGCTATTGTGCTCTATTACTTCTGATAATAGCTACCCAGTTGTTCATCTGGTCATTATACCATCTGGGATTGCTTGATAACATCCTGATGATGAATCATCATCATCATCTTCTCGGATTCTCTTTCTGCTTTGCAGCTTGCAGGATTCCAAGAAGAGTGACTCTTCAGTACCCGTCAAGAAGCTCTGTTGAAAAAGCATCATGCAAACCATCATAGCTTCATTGTCTGCCAGGATGGGCATATCATAAGGACCGGGACGGATGATATGCACATACGGATTAGAAATTGGTCCTTCAGCAATTTCATCATCTGCTATAAGACCTTCATCGTTCAGAAAAGAAAGAACAAGAAACTCATCAATGATGTAATTTGCTTGTTGAGGCCAGTTTAAATTCAAGAATGCTTCAACATCCATGAACTCAAAGGTTCCTGCCATTTTGGGTGTATAGTAAGTTTAAGATATGAAGCCTGTTGTTAAAATGCTTTGGTATTTAAAGCATTCAAACAGGGTACCTGAAAGGTTTTTCCTTGAATCGAAGCGCTTGGGATAGTAAAGTGCGGAGTTTCAAGACAGTCATAATTTCTCTGACTGTTGAGCTCCTTCGTATTTTATTATTAAAATTGATAATTTTATTATTATTGATTTTTTTTCTTTTAAGCGGGTATTTTGAGTGTTTTTGAAATGCCAGGTGTCTCCACGTCTGCACGTGTGTATTGGAGGTTGTTAGATACAGCTATCAGCGTATGCACGTTTGACATATGTCCCACTAACATACTTTTACAGTTATTATTTAAATACACTACATACACACGATACAATCTTTTTCGCACCTCGTCTTTTCATAATCTCTTACTCACACACAAACACACAAACACTCAAACACTTTCTAAGCCTAATTCTTCAAATCTTATTCTCTCATTATTTTCATCACTCGATTCTAATGGCAACTACAGCGTTTAGTGCTTCTGCATTAGAATTTGTTCCCAACAATTATTCTGCTCCTGTAGCAAATGAGAACGCACCGGAGGCGTTTCATTTGATTCAGAGGTTCTTGTTAAACTCTGATATCGGTACTGCTCTTACCGAACCGTCGAAGCTGTCTGCAACACAAATTAAAGCTTTTTGGCAGACAGGTGTTTATGATGATGGAGGAGAAAATGGGTCTCCTTCTATCATTTTTCAATATCAAGACAATGACTGTACTGTAACTCCCAGAACTGTTCGTGATGCTTTGGGTCTTGAAGATTTCAATTCGTTCACAGTTATTGGAGATTCTGAGTTATTCAGAATGATGCGAGAAATAGGCTATTCTGGATCACTGACAAAGATTGGTCAGTTGAAGCGACCGCTCTTGAGAAAGGAATGGAGTTTCTTTTTCGACTGCATAACAAGAGCGTTCGGGAAAAAGTGTACAAACTGGGATGCAATTCCGACTGATAGTCTATAGATCGGGTATTCTCTTCTTTATGGCAGTAATTTTGATATTGCTAGATTAGTTTTGCATAATATTGGTGAGAAAATGCTAGAGAATAGGAATGTCGTTTATTTCTCTAGGTTTTGTCAGTTAATATTTAATCTATGCTGCCCTGAAGTTGAGATTTTAGATGAGGATGTTATTTTGTCATTTAAATTGCACAAAAGAATTTTCTCTGACCTTGTTAATAAGGACAACAAGAAAGGAGAAGTTGGTCTTTAATGTTACCTGCATCAGTACAACAATTTCTTGATGACTTACAACAACAACAAGTCTCAACTGCTGAAGCTGGACCTTCTGTGTCTCAACCACAGAGGTCAAAGAGATCTAAAACTCAAGCAGTTAAGTCTGGTTTGCAACACAATGAAGCTGAGGCATCAAATGTTGATGTTATGCCTCAGAGAAAAAGAATAAAGAAAAAGCGAGCTCAAAGAGCAAAGACTGTTGCTGCTGATTCTGTTGCAGAATCAGAGACTGAAGCTGATGAAGAAAATCCTCATCAGAGAAAGAGAAGACTCGTTGCTCAACATCTTTTTGGTGATATTATTGCAACTATGGACAAAGTACCTGAGGCAACTGAAGCTCCTACATCAGAGAATGAGGAGATTGTAACTGCAACTGTTCTTCCAAGTACTCCTGAAAATGTTGTTGAGGAGGATATTCTAACTGCTGAAGATGATGCAAATCCTGAAGCTATTCAAATGGAAATTGAAGCTCCTACATTAAAAGCTGATGATGTAGTTGAGGAAGCTGCTGCTCATTTTGACAGTAGAATTGTTGATCATGAAGACAATGAACTGGAAGCTGATCAAGCTACTACTGAATTAGTAGAACCTATTGCTTCTCACACAGAAATTATTTCTCTTGATTTTGAGAAAGGTGAGGAAGTTGATCAGATTAGAGTTGATCCAGTTACAGAAGCTGTTGCTGTACAGGTTGATGCAACAGATAATAATGAGGATATTATCTTTCTTGAAACTTTGCAACAATCAGTTGTTGAGATTGTTCAGAGAGAAGCAGAGGTTACTGCTCCAGCAAACTCTGATGTTCCTCAAACTGTAGCAGATCAAGTACCTGATGTGACTGCACAGTCAATTGATGAAATCACTGCTGAAAATGTGCTTGAAGATATTCACAGAGAGGATGACAATGCTGAAGCTAGTCCTGTTCATTCAAACTCTGATATTCATGTGGAAATTTCTGATATTCAAGCAAATTCTACTGAAGAAAGGGAAGTTCAAAGGGCTGCTTCTGAGCATTTTCAGAATATGTACTACAATGCATGGGCTAATGCAGATTGTATCTTTCCAGCGCAAAGGGCTGCAGAATTTTTATCTGATTCTGTCAAGAAGATTACAAATCCTGATGTCCTTACGAGCTTACAGGCAACTGTTATTCAAGTCAAATCTCTCAATAATAGATTTGATGAGAATCAACAAATGCTTACAAGTCTGAGGAATGAAGTAAGCCTGAGGGATCTTACTTTAAAGGCTGACAGAACTTATTATTATACCATGTTCAAGCAGCAAGCTAGGGATTCTGAAGAAATCAAGAAGAGGCTTGGGACAGTTGAGGACAACCAGAATGCTATGTCTGCTCAACTGACTTCTATTTCTACTGCGCTTGAATTGCTGACATCAGTACTACTTTCTGATGATGTCAAAAAGGGGGAGAGTATACCTAAAGACAAATGCAAAGATACTCAAACTCTGAGACGGAAGGATGATTCTGCTGATGGTGGAAGCAAGGAATCTGAGAAGAATTTACTTTCTGTTCAAGGAAAAAGAAGATCAAAATTAAATTCTAATAGGTTGACAAACTCTGGTAAAGAAATTTCAAACTCTGCCAGTGGTTCAAGACTTAAGAGTTTAATTATTTCAGCCAATCCATTAACTGATGAAGAAATTGCTACCAAGATGTTTCTAGAAGAACATGGTAATGAAGCTACAGTTGAAGACATCGAAGCTGAAATGCTGAGTCTTGCTGAAGAGCATGAGAAGAAGTTGAAGGATGGTACTTATAAGAAGAAGGAAATCAAGGCTCCTAGAAAGAAAGAAAAAGGAATTGTTATCAAAGAGAATGTAAACTCTGATCAGAGCTTACAGTACTCAAGGAGGCCTGTGATTAAAAATGCTGATAAAGGAAAAGGTAAACTGGTAGAAGAAGAGCAGTTACCTAAGAAGATTTATTCAACCTCTGACATTGCTCAAGTTGAAACAAGATTACCAAAATCAACCTCTGACGCTGCTCAAGTTGCTGATGCTATTGAAGTTAAGCCAGCCTCTGACAAGGCTCAAGCTGTGCAAACTCAGCTAGCTCCTCAACTCAAAGGTTTCTTAAGACCTGTACTCTTTGAAACTCTGACACTTCAACCTGTGGATTTTTCTCAAACCAGGACTGTACTTGGAAAAGAATCTTATGATAAGTCTGGTTTAGGTTCACATAGGGAGAAGAGAATAAATAACAGATCTCAAGACAATATTTCACTAACAGGATCTGGTATTGGGAATACACAAGAAAATCTTGATAAGTTAGAATCTGTTCAGTTGATTTTTCACAAGATCTTGAAGAAGCAGTTTCTGTTATATTTCATGAGTGATGGAAGAGTTTATAGAATTGGAGAATCTGATGTAAATCTCAAATCATGGGAAGAACTTGAATATGTACTTTATCTGTTAAAAGTTAAGAACAGACATACCCATAATGTTGCTCAAATCTTAAGAGAAAAGATGCTGAGATCAAAAGTGATGCTTGGAGGAGGAGAAGTCTCAAATGCTTATATTCCAAAGTATAGAGATCATACTGGAAAATTGGTGGAGATGAAGAGAAACAGTGCTAGATTTAAAACTGCACTGGGATTAAAAGTCTTAGAATTCAACTTAGAGTCAGATAAAGCTCAGTACATTCGGCTAGGGAATGATATGAAGAAGAACAGTATCTATTCTCTGAGGGCTGCCATATATCAAACTGGTGAAGGAGATCCAGAGTATAAGGAGCTGAAAGAGATTATGATAACTGAACTTGAGAATGCTGAGAGAAGACTGCTGATTGATTATCTCAGGACTGTGCCTGATATTGAAGAAGTCAAGTAAAGTCTGACTGTAAGTTTTTAATATTTTCTATTCTAAGTCAAATTTAAACTCTGTTTTAAATTAAACTCTGTTATATGTTAAACACTGCATTTGTTAAAAGGTTTTGACATCATCAATTATATGTTTTAACTTGTACATTTTATTATGAACAAGTTGGGGGAGATTGTTAGATATAATTGCTAATGTTTGTTTATCAGTGTTTAAGCAACAGGTACTGACAAGAGTTTATCAGAAGCCAATCAGAGTTTAGTTAAACTCTGATAGGGTAAAGAGTTTAAAGGAAGCCGGTCAGAGTTTATTTAAAGTCTGACAAGGTGATAGTTGAATTAGTTGTCGGTGCAGAATTGAAGATTCTAGAAGCAATATATTCTGAAGATGGAAAGAAGCAGAATATATTGATACAGCTAAGGAAACAGAATGAAAGATAAGAAGCAATCCTTAATTGATAAGTTTTGTATAGCTAACTTGTAGGAATATCAATTAGAGAAGGATTGTATGTAGCTGTGTACTATATAAACACAGATAGGTTATCCCTAGAAGGGACGCGATAATTGAGATATTATTCTTGTAACCTAGAAGCTCTTTGTGATTCATTAACATCATAAAGAGAGAAGCTGTTAATAAGATTACAGTTTTATTGATTCATAAACAGTATTATTAATCATTGTTATTCTCATACATACTTGATTATATTGTGTATTCGGCCTAACACTGTTCTTGTTTAGAAGCCAGAAATTCGACTGTGAATTTCTTGGAAAGCTGTAGTATTTAATTTGCTTATACAAGGTAGATTAAAGTGATTGTGTGTGTTGCTTACTTTCTGCATATTACATAGCATAATCATATACGGTTAATATTTAGTTTCAAGAAAACAAAAATCCATCAAACTATCCATTCACCCCCCCCCCTCTGTCTAGTTTCTAAGTGATATTCATTCCTAACAAACCATCTTCGTCCACAAGAGGACCTTTGGATGATGAAAGTGCCAGTGGCGGCTTTTGAGCATCTAAGGCAATGATGGCAGATTGTGTGCCAGAAGAAGCAGAAGTACCTTTTTCAGATTTCCTTTTCCTCGAATGTTGTAAATCAGGTGAACTATAATTTTCAGACTGGTCTTGTGTCACTGTGCAATGATGCCCTGTGTCCCGAGTGCCAGGGTCAATATTCTGAGTGTCAAATTCTGGAGATCTAATATCATTTGAACCAAGAACCAAGTCCTCAGGGTTAGACATTGGAATTCCTTGAGTAGCAACAGGAGTAATAGCAAGTTGAGGCAGTTGATCAAATTCCTCGAGACAGTCTTCGTTTTGAAGAACTTGGAGGATCTGATCATCATCCATGACCACATCACACCCACACAATTCATCAATCTTATAAGGAACCATGTCTATATTATTCACAAAATTTTCCAAATATTGTCCCTCCTCAATAGGTGAGTCCGTTGAGTCCTCTTGAGCACCAGCTTTACTAGCATCACTGGAGGAAGTAGAATGGTTATATGCTTGACTTGGCCTAGGCTTGAAAGGTTTGTCTTTGTTATTTGTCTGCCTTGGTTTCTTAAACTGCATCCGGGTTGTCTGAACATTGGGCTAAAGAGTGTCCAAAATCTTGGCATAGGCTACATGAATAAGGAAGTTGAGGATACTGAATCTCCACTTTTTCCATAATTTCCACCCCAATAGAATTAATAATAGGCACCCAAACAAATTCTGGTCGAGGCACCCAAACAAGCACTCTTTTCTCTGTAAGAAAACAAGAAAGCACTATTCTTGTTTAGAAGCCAGAATTTCAGTTGTGAAATTTTGGAAGCTTTAGTATTTGATTTACTTTATACAAAGTAGATTAAAGTGATTGTGTGTGTTCTGTTTTCTTTATTTTCCGCATTCTCATACATACACAATCAAATACAGATCTAAGCTTCAAGATACGAAAAACATTCAAACTATCCATTCACCCCCCCCCCCCTCTGTCTAGTTTTCTAGTGATATTCATAACTAACAAGTGGTATCAGAGCAGGCTGTTGAAACACAAATAGTAAAAGATCAAGAATGAGTTCACAGAAACTAAGCAGTATCAAGATTCCTCTCTTTGAGAAGGAACATTACAATCTATGGAAAAAGAAGATGTTGTTGTTCATCAAAGCTTCAAACCCCATGTATTTAGACATTCTAAAGCATGATCCCTTCATTCCAATGATTGAGATTGTTGAAACAACTGTTGGTACTGAGAAAATACCAAAACATTATGAGCCTAAAGATCCTTCCAAATACACTGATCCTGAAAAAGAAAAAGTTGCTCTAGATGGAAATCTCCAACTAATCATTTGTGAATCCATGGATCTTAACATGTATGGCACTGTTGCTCATTGTAGTAGTGCTAAGAAGATGTGGGATCTCATAGAAGTGCTATGTGAAGGAACTCCTGAAGTAAGGAAAAACAAGAAACAAATTCTTGTTTCTCAATATGAAGCCTTCATGGCTCAGCCAAAAGAGGGCATCACTGAAGTGTTTGAAAGGTTCAACTGGTTGATAAATGATCTTAAGCTTTATGACAAACACTATGAAACTGAAGAGCTTAACATGAAGTTCTTATTAACTCTTCCAAGCCATTTGGAGCCAAGAATCTCTTCTCTCATGGAAAGAGATTTAACCAAGATTGGTTTTGATGTGCTATATGGAGTGCTGAAAACATATGAACTGGAGCTGTTTCAGAAAAGATCTATTCAGGCAAAATAAGGTATAATGGCTAACACATCATGTGCTCTTATTGCTAACAATTTAGGTCAAAGAATGGAAGCTATGAAAGTCAACCAAGCCAAGGTAGAAGAGTTGGATGTTGAGGACACTGTTGATGAATCTCAAGTCATCTATGACTTGCCTGAGGAAAATGACTTCTACAACATAGATGAACTGGATAAAATGGAGAACAAATCTTTTGCTTACATGGCTAGGAGGTATCCTAACATAAGATTCAAAAGGAAGCAGCCATTTAAGTCTAAGTTTAATGCTAGTGGAGCTAGTGGATCATGTGGTTCAAACAACTTCAACAAAGGGAAATGAACTGTTGGTGCTGCAAAGGGTGGATACAAAACTGGAAGTGTGGATAGATCAAAGATAAGATGCTACAACCGTAATGAACTTGGGCACTTTGCTACAGAGTGCAAGAAACCCAAACAAGTCAAGAAGGACAAAGCATACTTGGAACTTGAAGCAAAGTATGAAGCTCTACTCAAGAAACAGCAGGGCAAGGCTTTTATTGCAGAGGGAAAATGCTGGGATGACTCAGATGAAGAAGAAGAACAGGAGTATGTAAACTATGCATTGATGGCTTGTTCTGATGATGATGATTCTACATCTTCAAATCAGGTACCTATTCTTACCTCTCTTGAAATGTCTCCCTCTCAATACAAGCAAATTGTTGAAGTTATGAGTACAGAGATGTTTAATATTCATACTAGTATGTTAGTTGCTAATGAAGAAATTGATAGGCTAACTGCTAAGAATATTGAACTTACAGAAAAGAATGAGGAACTTGAGTTAATGGTTGTGAATCTTGATGGCTTGAAACAAGAGGTTTAGTATCTTAAGAATAAAGTAGTTTGTACTGAACAAATAGAAAAAGCCCTTAGGGAACAAATTGCTGAAAATGAATTAAAGATAAGAAGCTATAGAAATTCTGCTGAGATTGTTCAAGCCTATCATAAGGAACATACTGAAAACATTAAGGCTGGAATTGGTTTTGATTATGAGAATTACAAGGGAAGGAAGAAGGCTAAGGGCAAGGAAAAAGAATCTTTTGTAAACAAAAATGCCCCAACTATCTTGTCTGGTGTCAAAGAGCCCATCTTCAAAAAGAGTGTTGTTGAGTTTGATGAAGAATCAATGATCATCAAACAACAGTTATTTGAAGAAGATGAAGTTGCTAAAGACATATCTTCCTCTCCTAAATCCGACACTCAGAAAGAAACCAAAGACAATCTTACCAAGAGTCCTAAGATCACTAAGGAAGTTGTTAAGAAAAAGAAACAAAACAGGAATGGAAAAGTAGGTGTTAACAAGAGTAACAGTTATGCTTATGTGCCAAATGCCCCTAGGAAACAATGTCAGAAATGCTCATCTGTTAATCATTTGACTCATAAGTGTAACAAATCTATTAACAATAAAGTGGATAATCTAAGTAACTATTCTATTGGCATGAATGATATCCATGATTCTTTCTGTGGTAAATCTAACTGCATGACATGCTATGTAACTGTGATTGCTAATTGCTTATCTTTGAAGCAAAAACTTGACTCTGCACACTCATATGAATCACACACACATATGCACACTCACAGGACAGGATCCCCAATCAAAGTTGATAGGGTAAAGACTTCATGTGAGCCTAAGAGTGTCAACTCTAAAGCTTCCAAAATAGTGAAGTCTCCTACTGTGAATAATGCTGATTATGATAGAAGAATCAACTACAAAAATGTTTTTAAATCAACTGGACCCTACCTAGTGTGGGTACCAAAAACAACTTAGTCATTTTGTGAATGCAGGGCAACAGGAATAAAAGAGTCATATGGATATTGGACAGTGGATGCTCAAGTCACATGACTGGTGATATAGCCTTGCTATCACATTTTGAGGAGAAGGCTGGCCCATCAGTAACCTTTGGAAATGACAACATTGGTTATACAATGGGATATGGCAGTGTTGAATCTGGAAATGTCATAATTGAAGATGTAGCATTTGTTGAAGGACTGAAGCACAATCTCTTGAGTATTGGAAAATTCACCAATAGGGGATTCAAAGTTGAATTTGTTGAAGATCAATGTCTAATATCCAAAAGAGGAAGTGGTGAAGTTGCTTTAACTGGTGTAAAGAAAGGAAGCTTGTTTGTGGCTAATCTAAAGGCTGCAAACAAGGGTGAAATTTGTTGTTTCTACACAAAAGCCACAAATGAAGAATTTTGGCTGTGGCACAAGAAACTGTCTCACTTAAATGTCAAGGCAATGAATTCTCTAGCAAAGAGAGAACTCATCAGAGACATGCCTACTTTGGAATTTGTTCAAGATGGAGCTTGTGAAGCATGTCAAAGAGGGAAGATAAAAAGGTCAAGTCACAAGAATAAACTGCTCAACTCAAACTCAAAACCTCCGTAGTTAATTCACATGGACCTATTTGGCCCTGTAAATGTAATGTCCCTTTCCAAGAAGAAATATGCTCTAGTTATGGTGGATGATTATTCAAGATACACTTGGGTGGAATTCCTATTTTCCAAGGATGAAGCTCCTCAAGTTATTATAGAGAATATCAAGAGAGTTGATAGAGAAGCACAAAACACTGGTTCCTCTGTGGTTGCTCTGAGAAGTGATAATGGAACTGAATTTAGAAATGCCATATTGTATGAGTTCTGCAAAGACAAGGGCATCTCTCAACAATTTTCAGCTCCTAGAACTCCACAACAAAATGGAGTGGTAGAAAGAAAGAATAGAACTCTCATTAAAGCTCCAAGAACAATGTTGTTGGATGCAAAGCTACCTAGTAGTTTTTGGGCTGACGCTGTTAACGCAACATGTTATGTGCAAAATAGAACATTAATCAATAAGAGGTCTGAAAAAACTTCTTACTCTTTGATGACTGGAAAAAGAGCATCCTTCAAGCATATTCATGTATTTGGAAGCAAGTGTTTTGTGATGAAAGATACATCTGAGCATGTTGGAAAATTTGATGCAAAGGCATTTGAAGGTATCATCATTGGATACTCTCTGGAAAGGACAACATACAGAGTGTTTGTACCTGAGCAACACAAAGTGATGGAGAGCATGGATGTTACTTTTAATGACAAGAAATTCCCTGGACTTGAAACAAATGAAAAAGACAGTGTGCCATTGAGATTTGAAAATCAAGGATATCTTGAAGATTATGAAAGTGAAGATGAGACACATGTTCTAATTGTTCCACATGATGAAAGAAGTGAAGTTGATGATCACCCTCAAACACTTGTGCAAGGAAACATTAACACAGGGGGAGAAGAAGAGAATTCCCATGCTGGTGATCAAAATGTCCCTGAGTCAAGCCAAAGAGATGAACAGGGTCATACAAGAAAATGGGACAGAGCCCACACTAGAGAACAAATCATTGGTGATCCTAGTGAAGGTGTTAGAACAAGGAGAGCCACAATGAATACATGTCTTTATAGCTGCTTTCTGTCACAAGAAGAACCAAAAGTAATTGAAGAAGCTTTGAAGCACTCTGACTGGATTGTTGCCATGCAGGAAGAATTGAATCAATTTGAGAAGAACAAAGTTTGGGAATTAGTACCACCTCCTGAAGATAAGAATGTCATTGAAACCAAATGGGTATTCAGGAACAAAATGGATGAAGAATGTGTGGTTGTAAGAAACAAAGCAAGGCTGGTTGCTAAAGGATATTGTCAACAATAAGGCATTGATTATGATGAGACATTTGTACCTGTAGCTAGACTGGAGGCCATCAGGATATTTTTGGCCTTTGTAGCTCATTCAGACTTCAAGGTGTATCAAATGGATGTGAAAAGTGCTTTTCTCAATGGTGATCTTGCTGAAGAAGTATATGTGTCCCAACCTCCTGGCTTTGAGAATGAAGAATTTCCAGATTTTGTGTACAGATTGCTCAAGCACTCTATGGACTCAAAAAAGCACCTAGAGCCTGGTATGAAACCCTTTCTCAATTTCTTCTTGAGCATCAATTCACAAGAGGGACAATTGATAAAACTCTATTCTTCAAGAAGCATGGTAATGATATCATTCTAGTTCAGATCTATGTGGATGATATCAACTTTGGCTCTTCAAATGAAAAACTCTGTCAAAGGTTTTCCAAGTTGATACAAAGCAAGTATGAGATGAGTATGATGGGGGAGTTAACCTACTTCTTAGGGTTGCAAGTAACTCAAAGGAAGGATGGCATCTTCATAAATCAATCCAAGTATGTCAAAGACCTCTTGAAGAAATATGGTTTAGAAGATTCATCCCCTGCAAAAACTCCTATGTCAGCTGCAATTAAACTTGATGAAGATAAAAGAGGAAAGAGAGTTGACATCAAGGTTTACAGAGGCATGGTTGGATCATTACTCTATCTCACAACTAGCAGGCCTGATATCATGTTTTCCACATGTCTGTGTGCAAGGTTTCAATCTGATCCCAAGGAATCTCACATGATGGCTATCAAAAGAAACTTCAAATATCTAAAGGGGACTCCTAATCTTGGCTTATGGTATCCAAAGGGCACTGGGTTCAACCTGGTTGGTTACACAGATTCTGAATATGCTGGATGCAGAATTGACAGAAAAA
This sequence comes from Heracleum sosnowskyi, assembly GCA_030848705.1. Classification (NCBI taxonomy): domain Eukaryota; kingdom Viridiplantae; phylum Streptophyta; class Magnoliopsida; order Apiales; family Apiaceae; genus Heracleum; species Heracleum sosnowskyi. The sequence goes on along the minus strand of CM061243.1, from coordinate 46,552,664 downwards.
GCACTTCAGAAAGCTGCCAATTCTTAGGCCAAAGGTTAGTATCTTGGTTCAGTAAGAAACAACAATCCACTGCAACATCTACAGCTGAAGCTGAATATATTGCTGCTGGAAGCTGTTGTGCTCAATTGCTTTGGATTAGAAATCAACTCATGGATTATGGACTAGTGTTGGAAAACATTCCTCTGATTTGTGACAATACTAGTGCAATATCCATTGTTGCCAATCATGTTAATCATTCTACTACAAAGCATATTGAGATAAGGTACCATTTCATTAGGGAACATGCTGCAAATGGTACTATAGCAGTCTCTTATGTTCCAACTGAGAAACAATTAGCTGACATATTTACTAAACCTCTAAATGAAGCTGTCTTCGGCAGACTAGTGAGTGAAATTGGAATGCTCAATCCTTCATTTAGTAGTTCTAAGTAATTATGCTAGTTAATTGTTGCAGCAGTAAATTTTCACTGTATTTAAATGCACTATTTGATTGGAGTGAAAATTAGCTGGGATATGATTTATAAATATTTCAGTATTATACTGCATATTTTTCAAAATCATATTCGTTTGTGGAGTTGTGAGCTTTTAAGACATCTCTATATAGGTGATTTTAAGAGTTCACGACTTAGTTCAAAATAAACAGACCTATATCGCAAACTGTTAAAGTTGTGAGACTTCGCGATATAGTTCAATTCTTGAGTTTGCGATCTACTTATTGGACTTCGTGACACGGAATAACTATATCGACAAGTCCCCGCACATTAACAGAATTTTGAATTAAATTGATTTTATTTCAAAATTTTGATATATGTCTGACAAATTGATTGAAATTCCAAAAGAGAGTTATCGACAAGGTATTTATACTATATCTCAAAGTCTCCCTCACATTCCTACCCTCTAGACTTTGCGACATAGTTCTTTTCTAGACTTTGTGATGTACTTTACAAGACTTCGCGATACAGTATATTTTAAGACTTCACGACATCAAAATAGTCTGTACACATTCATATCTCTATATCGCACTGTTTCAGTCATATAAATACTTTTTGCAAACACTTTCACATCTTTTCATCTTTTCGATTACTCTCAATTCTCAAACTTAATTCCAAATCTTTCCCCTCTTTTCAATCTCAAACTCAGAAATGGCACCCAAGTCTCAAACAGCTGCATCATCTAATCCCCTAGTCATACCCAAAGAAACCAATTTTCTCATTATCCTCTTTGATACTGAAGCCAACCCAAGGTACAAGTGCTTTGTACGCTTTTTGAACACCTCATACCTACACCAAGCCCTCACAATGAACCCACCTATGTATGTTGACCTTCTAGAAGCTTTCTGGAGAACTGCTACCTGCACTGTCATGGCCAAGGAGGATGGAACATCATTCATCGAGATAGATTGCACGGTTGGAGGAAAGCAATTGCAGTTTGGGAAGAAAGAAGTGAATGAAACTTTTGGGTTTAAAACTGAGAATCATGATGTTGAAGCCAATGACAAACATATGGTGGAGTTTTTGGACTTAATTAAGTATGCTGATACAATTGAGATGGCCAAGTTGAACAAGAAGAATGTTAGGAGGGAGTGGTCGTATGCTGATACAATTCACTCGTTGATTCTGTGAATGAGCCAATTTCAAGTGACATGGTGCATGACACTGTGCTCACCACCCAGGACATACATTCTGTTGGTCAGGAAATGCACGCTGGGGCATATTCTAATGACACCAACAAAAATACAGAGGCTTCACCAGTTTTTACTGGAGACTCTGTGCCAACTTCTTCAATCCTTAGGGACTTGGAACTGCCTTCACAGGCATATAGAGATGATGTTGTAACTCATCCCATTTCAATGGAGACATCATCATACTCTACAGCCATTCCAAGGCTGGAGGAGACTCAGAAAACTTTCATCCCTGTTGTAGAATCCTCATCTACAACAGAAGTGCCTAGCACTAGCTCTAACTTGGCTCAGGCCATATTGTCATAATGGCTGGGGTCTGTGCACCATGACAGGCCTTCAGGATCATCATATGTGCCCTCTCTATTGACGGAAGAAGCCCTCTAAAGCTTAAAAGTGGCACAGATTGATGAGTTCTCAAAGATTTCTCAACATCTTCTTACAGCTGGCCTCCCAAACAAGGACTATGAGGCCATTCTCTTATGTCACAAGGAGGATGTTGAAGCTCAGAAAGACAAGATAATTGATGAGGCCCAATAGGATGGTAATGTGGATGCTTGGTTGGATGCCAAGAGAACTGTGAAGCTCTAGGATGCTCTTGCATTTCTCAGGAAGACTATCTTACAAGTTTGGGGTCAAATGCCAAAAGTCTGTCACCTGCAGAATTGTATGATGTAGTCAATGAGGTCTACAAAAATTAGCTCAAAGCTCTGCACTATCTTGGGAATGGTCTTCAATCAGAAATCTCCTCTATCAAGGAAGAAACAGATCAATCCTTGACCAAGCTAAAGAATTCTTATCTTTATGATTTTCCCAAGGTAGATGGCATCCTCAAGGAAGTTCAGAAGACTGCTCAAAATGTCACCAAGATGGATTGCACCCTAGCTTTGGTCACTGATAATCTCAAGAAGCTGTCTACCAAGCTAGAAAATCAGGTGCAATCCAACATCAATTCAAACTCTATGATTTCAGTGATGTGGAAGAACCAATATGGAGATAATCTGGTGAATGAAGTACCTATCTCAAATATCACAAAGTTTGATTTCTCCAAGCTCAAGGATCAATCCCTAAATTCCTTCAAGTCTGAGCAATTATTCTCCAAGGTTGACAGGCTGGAAAGAGAGGTGGCTGAGCTCAAATCTGAAAACAAAGGGATCACTCACTCTTTGGAGCAACTCAACTCTAAGCTGGATGACCAAAGCAATGCAACCTCAAACATTCTACTAGTCCAGCAACAGATGATTACTGCAATGATGAAGAGCATGAACCTTCCAATTCCTGGTGAAGCCCAAGGCATCTTTTCTGATAACAAGCCTAAGGGGGAGAAGGAAAATGAAAGCATAATCCTAGAGAAGAAAGGGGAAGCCTCAGCCAAACAAAAAAAAAGGGAATTCTGATCAAAGAAAAAGATCTAAAGCCTCTCACCTTTCCTACTATGAATGTCACCAGCAAAGATGGCCAGCAAAGTACTGTCACCTCCACATACTACTCTGGCACAATGCACATGGATGTCAATTCTCCTCAAATCATATCAACTGCTCAACCAGTATAAGCTGACATTATCACTGAGGCCAAGCTACAGGAAGTTGCAAACTCAAACATCTATCATGATAAAGCCTTCCTGGAGTTTCTAAAAGCCATCAAAGCCAGTGTAGATGGTCAAACCCTGAACTACAGACACAAACTCAATGAAGAAATTAAGTATTTCACAGTGGTAGTCAGGAGGGTAAAAGAAGCCCATCTAAGAGAGATAATCATGATCTCCAAAGACAATTGCATACGGCATTTGTCCTTTGAATCTCTAGAGAAGCTAAAGTACACTGAATTGGATACACTTCTGGAACTGATTGAGAAGAAAGGAGAAAACAACAAAAGACTATATGATGAGCTTAAAAGAGATCAATTCTTAAGGTTGCCTGAAGTCATCACAAACCCAAGAACTATAATATTCCAAAGCATCTCAAAAGCCAACTTCATTGATCAACTGGTGATTCCTACTCACTTGGAAATGAAGAGCAAAGACAAAATTATTCAGGTGATTCAAATGTTGAGAGCAAAGAGGGGATTCAGAACTGCAGAAGAAATAGAGACAATTCAAATTCTGCAAACATTTCTTACTTCTGGCAGAATAACTGATTCAGCCAAAGTGAGGAAGCTGAGAAGAGAAAGAGTGGAAATCAGCAAGCCAAGGACATTTCTAGCAGTATTTTAACCACAAAACAAGACTCTAAGTCTAGGGTGGATACTGTTGGTAATGATCCATCAAACTCTGCAACCAAGGCTTCTGAAACTGATTTGCCACAAAAGAAAAGTGAAATCTAAAAGACACTTCCACAAAGTCACAGCTAGTGGAGTTCTACAGTGGATAAAAGGGAAAGGATCAAAGTTACTTCCAAATGATGTGGAAGTGAAGACTAAATCTCCATGTTCCAGAAAGCTACCTCAAGTGAAGCATTTGAAGATCAAGAGTATAGCCAAAAGAACAAGGATAACAAAGAAAACTGGAGTGATCACAAATGTTATTGGGCTAAATGTACCTCTTCTGGATGAAGACTATGATGAAGAAGCCCTAGCATTCTTGAGAGCTCAAAGGATCTTTGAAGTCAAAGTTATACAAGATCATCTAGAGATCAAGTACACTGATGGAAGGGAGAAAGAAATGAAAACTAGAAGCTGGCAATACTTCCCTATCTATGATCTAGAGAGGATCAATGCCTTGCTGAACTTTGAAGAAAAAGAAGAAAATATTTGGAAGATAGAAATTGCCAGGTACTTGAAAATACAATATGATTATCAAGAAGAACTAAGGAAGTGGAATGATGAGAAAAGAATTCAGAAAGAAAAGGAGATGACAGAAATGGAAGAGAAGGCTATGGATCTAAGGAAGAAGGGGCTATGCAAAGTGAAGTTCAATCCTTATGTATTGGAGTACAGAAACAAAAATGGAGGGATAAGCAAAATAAGGATGGATTTCTTGGACTCTTATGTGGAAAGTGCTCTGAAAATTGTTGTTGAAGACTTAGAAGACTCTCCTCTCTTGGAAGAATTGACAGCAAGGGATGAAATTCTCATAGCCATTTCAGAAATGAACAGAAGGGAAGAAGCTAGAAATAAGAAAGTCTATGATGATTATCTACAAAAGCAAATGGAATCTGAAGTTGTTCAGTAACAGAAAAATCATCTGTAAGCTATCATTTTCTGTTTGTAATCAAATCCTATTCATCTGTTGTTTTCTCTGAAATATGATTCCTTTTATGTAAGGTAGTCTTGTTATCAGACATGAAATTGTGCCTAAGTTTCTTACTCACAATTTGGGGGAGATTGTTAGGCTTAAGGCATGTCTGAATACCACTATTAACAAGCCTTGTTGCCCAGTAATAATCAATTGTAGAAGGGGGGTTGAATACAATTGTATAAGATTCTCGACAGTTTAATAAAATACAAATATGAATAATAACAGCTTTATTAAATCTGTTATAAAACTGTTACAAAACTCTCTCAAGAAATTCTGAGTACTTGAGAGCTTCTAGGTTACAAAAATACTCGTGTATGTGATCGATATAAATCGAAACCTAAACTGTGTTTATATACTACACAGCTTCTCTATCAATTACATGATAAGTCCTAATCAATTACAAAGATTGAAACCTATCCTAAATTGATAGCTTCATTACTATAAATAAGGAACCGACAAAATAAACTTCCTTATTTAACTAGACTCCAAATATAACTCTAAGTAGGAATCCTGATCAGCTTCCAGTCCTGATGATCAATCCTGGTCCCAGTCCTGATGTAGATCCTGATGACAATCCTGATACTGACGCTTGATCAAATACTGATGACCATGCAATACTGATAACGTCAGCAATCCTGATCAATTGAGTCTAGATCCTGACGATCATTGAATCCTGATCTAACAATCTCCCCCAATCTTATACTTTATAAAATAAAGTATAGATTTCTAGATTCAATGATGTCAAAAACATATTTACAAAATGTACAAATATTTACAGCAGCAACTTATCTGTTTAAATTCTTTGGTAGAACAGATTCATCTTCAAGAAGTTGGATAACATATTTTCTTCTTTTTCTTCAAGAATTTGAATCAGTCTTTCCTTGAGATTTCTGAGATCTTCATCTTGTTCATCAATTTGATAGATAGCTGCTCTGAGATTCTGAATGGAGCTTCTTTGAAGACTGTGCTCTTCAAGCAAAAGATAAGCAATTTCCTTCCCATCAGGATTAAGATTAAGCTGAGACATGCCAAAGGTCATTTCTTTTACAGCAGTGGCCCTTAGCATTTCTACATCCTGACCTTTCTGATTTAAGTACATGGGAGTATAATCACCATTGAAATTTCTACCTCCATCCAGTCTTCTTCTTATTGTTGCCAAAATCATGTCACTACATACTTTGCACACTTCATTCTTCCATCTTAATAAATAATGAACATATTTCAGTTCCTTTGTAGTTTTCACCAGCAAGTCTTGAATGGATAGAATCTTCACAGAACCATCTTTCATGAAGTAAAGAAGCTTTTCTTTCTATTCAGAACCATCATGACAATCTATTACTATATCAACAGATAATAAATTGTTCAGGTTTTCAGAAGTTAAAATACCTCCAATTTCAGTCAAGGCATAAGGATCAACATGAGGTGTATTAAGATATTCAGCATCCCTGTGTCCAATACCTCCTCTTGAATTGTTTGCCATTTGCCTCAGATTTGAGAACATTTGAAGCCAGAGTGTTTTTGATCTAACTGACTCAGAAAAATCAGCAACACTTGAGGCACTTGTGATAATTCCCCCTGCCTGAAAATTGATAGGCCTATTACACCTAAGTGTACTTATGTGTTTCCACTTCTTGTCTTTCTCTTTTTCAAAAGCATAGCTTCTTTCTAGTTGAGGTTCTTGTCTGTTGGGATTTTTCCACAACCTTGTGTTTGAGAGTTTAAGCCTTTGTATATAGAGATTGGAATCTCTATTTGTTGTTCTTGTGATTTCTCTTCTTCTGACTTCCTCTTCTTCATCAATTTCCTTGTTGTGAGAATCAACCACTGTAGAAAGAATTAATAAATCAACCTCTTGCAGAATTTCAGAATCATCAGGATCTTGAATATTGTCAGGAACAATGTCAGGATTAGACTCTTCAATTTGATTTGTATTGCTGAGAGTTGATTGTCTTGGTCTTCTTCTCAATTCTGGTTCTTCTTCATCAATTCCATCATCACCAAAAGTAGACCTATCAGGTACTACTAGAATTTGAGTAGGTTCAGGAATTTCTTCAATTCTTAATCCTCTAGACCTTGTTTGTCTAGGCATTTGTTGACTTGATGAGCTTGAGCTTCTTCTCCCTCTTCTAGCACCTCTTCTACATCTGCCTCCTCTTCCTCTAGTAGGAGCAGGGTTATTGAAACTGTCCATCATTTCTCTTTGTTGAATTAAGAATTCTTCTTGAGAGAGATCAGGATATTCTTCACTTGCTGTGGAGAGTGCTTTTCTTGCAAATAACTGTTGAACTCTCTTATCAGTATGATAAAGAGTAACAACATTACCATCTCTTGTTTTGAACTTCTGAAATAAGTTAGCAGCATCTTCAGGATTTGCAATTAGAACATCTTCATCTCCTTCAGGAATTGTGGCAAGAGTTTGTCCATGACCAGGCGTCAGGATTTGATCAGTCATCAGGATTTGATCACCTGTCAGGATTTGTTCTTCCGTCAGGATTTGAGATTGCACCAATGTTCTCACTGTCCTTATTCCAGAATCAGAAACATGAGTTGACTGCGTTGTTTGACTTTGAGAAGTTTGAATTGTCTTCATAACAGCAGCATCAGAGGTTTCTCCTTATAGAACTGTGTCACCACCATCATTTCCAGTATCATCATTGTAAGACCCCAGATTTTGGGTAGAATTAAAAACTTTTATTTTATGTTGATGTATGTACGAATAGTAGTAATGAATTGAGAATCAAGTTATGGAATGAATATGGATTTTAGTTTTCAAGTATCCTGTGAATAGTGAGAATGGACTGACCATTTAGATAAGAATAATCTCTCTGGAAAATAAGAATATAACACCCCAAGGAAGAAAAGTATTTTATGTCATCCAAATCGATATCTGGTATGCATCCGACAACTCCGTAAACAAGATAGCGTATACCCGAGAAAGCTCTAGAACATTGTCTAAGTACAAGAAATAAAGAGGAAATAAAACAGGAATATTGGAACGGATAATGATCCAAATGATTGTGGATGAATAGTGACTTTCGTTAAAAACCACTGATGAATAGTAACCTTTTTCATTCGAAAAGTTTTTCAGACCACCCTATATACGGGACGATATAATGAACTTTCAAAGCTGTATTAGTGATCTGCGATGAAAATAAAGGAATGCAAAAGCTGTCAGAATCGGAAAAATAGCATTTCCGTTTTCTCCGAAATTTCACCATTAACGGACGGATTAATCATTATTTGCGAATATTGAAGGATTTAGATTATCAATTCTATGGATATGGATTAATAAAAGAATTAGAGATATCAAGGACGTACAGGATTAAATAAAGACATGGAAGTAACATGTAACAAGATTAGTTCGAGAAATGCAACATTTGGATCATCCAGGTGAAAAGAAAAGAACCAGCAAAGTTACTTTAACAGAGCCGTTGCATGTGCGACAAGTGTCGAAGGAAGAAGACACCAAAGACCATGACTCACCATTTTGACTATTAAAATATCACAAATATCAAAGTAATTAAACAAAAAGAAAAATCAAAGCATCATCACCATTTTCATCAAAACTTTCGGCCAAGAAAAGGAGAAGGGAGAAGTAGAGATTTCTTCCACCAACAATTGCAAACAAGAGCTTAAAACGAAGCTAGTGATTAGTACAAGGTGAGCCATGAATCTTATAGCTTTTCTTTAAGTCTTTCATGTTTAAATTTGAGGTCAAAGATGGAGATGAATAGTAATTTTCAAGAACTAACCTTTGATTCTTGATTTCTTTTGATGATTCAAGCTAGCTTAAGGTTATATAAGGGCTATACAAGGATTATTAGGCTTATACACACTCCAAGGAAGGTATAACTCTTGAACCCTTGTTTATAAATTCGATTTATATGATGAGTTTTAAGTATAGTTTAGTCGGTGTAATCGTAAGAGTGATTTTGATGAAAGTTTGAGGTTGTTTTGATGATAAGCAAGTAAGGGTTGATTTTGACTGATTAGTGATGATTATGGATTAGTATTGATGCTAAAGATTTGACTTGGTGAATTGGGTTGGTTGTGTATGTAAAGTTTATGATTAAACTTTGGAATCGTTAAAACATAACCGTTATAATGCCCGATTTTCCTTAACCATTGTTTTGTCTATGATGTTCGGACATAGGGACTTCTGTCCAGAGTCACCACTGCCTAGTATTGTATGGGTCTTGTTTCAAGGTTCGTTATGATATAAAGATCATGTGATTCCGAATTACGGTTTAGGAGAAACGAGTGTTTTTATTAAGGACGTTTCGAGAAACCGAACTATACCAATCAGATGGCCAGGAAAACGCATAAGATCTACAAGTAGTTCTACGGAATTCAGGATAACTACTACAGACATGTGTTTATATGAGTCCACACAATCAGATGTTCCTTGGTCAGGAAAGCCCTGTAAAGGAATTTATAAAGAAAGAATATAGGTTTAGAACTCACTGTCAATACTTATCAATTCATCAATTGACAAATCTAGTACAAAATATTGACAAACTTAGAAGTGGTAAGATATAAATTTTAAATTATTATGTGATATAGGAAAAAACTGAAGCAACATTTATGGTCGCACATGAAATAGTAATTGTTTCTCACATTTGTTTGAGATAGAGCCATGTAGAACAATAGATATTTACCTCGAGGTAATAATCAATATACAGAAAAGAGAACCCTTACCACCATTAACCTACTTTTAAGACCTACAGCATCTGCAAGAACTTTAAATAAGATTGCTCGAGGACGGCATGAACCATTCTTTATTTGTCCCAGCATCTGAACCCCTCGATTAGAACATACATGAGAGGTTTCCTCGCATCGAGCTTTTGCCATTGGTTGTTTATGTACATCAGACACCTAAAGAAGAAATTAGCATGTCGTGTGTAAAGAAAAGACACCTACACAAAGAATCGCACAACTAACATGCATGGCAAAGTAGACCTTAGTTCAGCGGCAAACAAGCTGGTAAATGTACAGTTAACAGATCAAAAGTGTTTTTTAGTTTAGCACATCTTCTTTTTGATCATTCAAGAACACAAGGTAATCCAAAGGGTCACAAACCAATCAAAAAATTCAATCTACAAGTATGCTATCCTGAGACTAAATATTTTAAATGAAGGAGAACACCATGTTTGCACACTGACCACTGAATCAATGGTCGGTAAGTGGAGATTTATTGTAACCCGACTTCAAACTCTGATAGCTTAAGTAGACCCGGCAATTTTGTGGTGTTTGGCTTTAGATTTTTGGTACATGAAACATGAATACATGAAAGATTTAGTGTCCTGTTTGCATTTTCTTTTCAGGAACACAACACGACATGGAAGTGCACAAAATAAATGAATTGTTATAAATTATAGATTTACTAAGCTGCAACTCGGGTACCAATTGATCGTATTTTGACACTGCGTGATTTGGGAAAAGCACCTACAAGGCTACAACAACTTCTATACATAACACAAAACTATTCTACTAATCACAGAAACCTACAGGAGGGAAATTATTAAATATAAGAAAAAACTCACCACTCCTGCAATCTTTTTTATCATTGCCGCAGGGTTTGAGCTTAAGCCTTTAACCAATGTCACAATCAATTGCTTTAGCTTAGACAGCTTCTTATCTTTCTCTGAATCTACAAGAATAATATCACCCCATAAGCCCTCTTGCTCTAAAGCTGAGAGCTCATCCAAAGTAGGAACATAATCAAAAAGATCTTTGAGTTTCTTTTCCTGGACAAATGAATATGCTATCAATTATTAAGAAATACACCAATTATTAAATAACTAAAAGTATGCGCTACAAATACTAAAAATACCAAAAGATCAACACTGAAACATGTTTCAACTACAGCAGTTACAAGAAGTAGGTGTCTATTCGGGCTGACAGACAGAATCTTTGGTAATAACTATAAGAACCCCTTCTGCAAGTCAATGCCCAGTTACACCGATTTACGATGAGAGAAGTTCACAGCTTCAGTGAAAGGCCTAAAAGCTATTAAAAAACAAGTGAAACTAAGATACAATATAGGCGTACAAGTTAGGACCAAGCTGGGGCTGCAAGGATGTGCATAATAGATACCCAAAAAAAACCACTATCAACTCTATATGCTACACGAAACCACTACAAGAAAAACGGCTAAATTTGACCGAAAAATTTCGGTCATATTTAGCTAAATTTGACCGCCAGCGGTCATATTTGGTCAAATTTGACCGAATTGTGTCGGTCATTTTTAAGCTAGTCAAATTTAGCAAAATCGGTCATATTTATGTTAAATTTGACCGACTAAATTTGACCGCTTAAATTTGACCGATTAAATTTGACCGAAATTTTCAAAATTTTGAAATTTGAAATTTTTTGAATTTGGCGCCTAACGTCCATCGAATTTGACCGCCGTTGGTCAAATTTATAAATTTGACCGAAAACGGTCACATTTATAAATTTGACCGAAAGCGGTCAAATTTAACTATAACACATATTCAACAAACCCAGCAGCTTTCTGATACATTCTGCTAGATTTTTGAAAAATATTCTGGTAAATACTACATTATATCTTGTTGATTTGGTGTCCCTTATTAACACAAACATCACCATATTTTATCTTAAATAAATAGTTCAAAAATCAAAATAATTTCATATCATATATAATATTTATTAATGATGATTTCTTTAGGAATATGGTTATCTAAATTCAACTAAAGGTTCAAAATTGGATTTTACGAAACTATTTTTGTTAGTTAGTTTGATGAAAATGGACATCGGAGATATTTTGCTTGACACTTTGACCGCCGGAGTTGTTTTATTGCCGGAATTCTTTTTATCACCGGAAATATCATTCCATAAGTTGATTTGTAAAAAATAGATAAATAAGTAAGTATAAATATATGGGTGTATACATATAGATGTGTGTGTATATATTTTTGTATGTGTGGGTGGAAAGAATGAGGGAGAGAGGGTGGAAGAAGGGGTGAAGAGAGGGGAGAGATAATGAATGATGTATGTATGTAATGAGTGTATATATAGGAGATGGGTTTGCTGTAATAAATCTGGACCATTGGATTGCAATTTGGGTTTGCTAATCTGGACCGTTTAATGTGTTTCACGCGGATTGCTGACATGGCATTAAATTTGACTGCATTCGGTCAAATTTATAAATTTGACTACCTTCGGTCAAATTTATAAATTGGACTGGTTTCAGTCAATTTAGTAAATTTGACTAATTAGGGTTTGCGGTCAAATTTGTATTTAAATTTGACTACCGTCGGTCAAATTTATAAATATGACCGAAACTGGTCAATTTTATGAACATGATAAAATTTCAATTTGTTATAATAATTATTATGCAAAACTTATAATCATTTGATTGTTTGTATGAACTCTTTAAATCTAAGAAAGTTAACATCCATACGGTTGGATCGTTCAAATTATAATTTGAATAACACAAAATTACTAACCCTAGTCACTAAATGCTTAACCCCTAAATTCAATCCTAAACCATGCATATTTAAATAAATAATTTGAACTATGTATCACATTGTTACTCAAACACCATTATTATCTCTTAATTTTTAATGTACATAAAATGTTGTAACACTACGCCCAAAAATTATTTGTAATTTTTAAAAATTAGTGAGCAATTATTAACAATATTCAAATTTCTTGAATATACGAAAAATTAACAAATTTTGACCACTTTCAAATTTAATTTTTTTAAAGTGCCTCGTATAATTTTTAACATGTAGTTCTTGTTATTTTGAATACTCTAATATTTTTTCATAATTTTAAAAAATGATAAATTATTTATTTTATATTTTTGAAAATTTTGAATTTATATAAATTTGACCGAGGGCGGTCAAATATATATATTTAACTGTTTTTGGCCAAAATTACATTTAAATATTTTAGGGTAGTTTTGGCGGGAAATTTACCGCCTAAACTTAAATGTGACTACCTTCGGTCAAATTTAAAATTTGACCAGTTTCAGTCAATTTAGTAAATTTGACTGATTAGGGTTTGCGGTCAAATTTGTAATTAAATTTGACTACTGTTGGTCAAAATTATAAATGTGACTGAAAATGGCCAATTTTATAAAGATGATAAAAATTCAATTTGTTATAATAATTATTATGCAAAACTTATAATAATTTGATTTTTTGCATGAACTCTTGAAATTTAATAAAGTTAACATCCATACGGTTGGATCGTTCAAATTTTAATTTGAATAACACAAAATTACTAACCCTAGTCAGTAAATGCTTAACCCCTAAATTCAGATCCTAAACCATGCATATTTCAAGGAATAATTTGAATTATGAATCATTTTGTTACTCAAACATTATTATTATCTCTTACATTTTTTAATGTACATAAAATGTTGTCACAATACGCCCATAAAAATATTTGTAATTTTTAAAAATTATTGAGCATTTATTAACAATATTCAAACTTTTTGAATCTATGAAAAATCAATAATTTTTTAACATTTTCAAATTTAAAAATTTATTAAGTGCCACATATAATTTTTAACGTATTTTTTTATTATTGTGAATACTCTAATATTTTTTTCATAATTTTAAAAAATGATCAAGTATTTATTTTATATTTTTGAAAAATTTGAATTTACATAAATTTGACCAAAAGTGGTCAAAAATACTAAATATGACTAACAGTGGTCAAATTGATGAAGTTGATAAAATTTTCTTTCATTATAATAATTAGGATGCAATGTTTATTATTAAATAATTTTTTGCATAGGCTCTTCAAAAGTAAAAAGGTAAACATCCGTACGGTTAGATCGTTCAAATTATTAATTAAATATTACGAAACTAGTAACCCTAGACGTTAACCGCCTAACCCCTAAATCCAAATCTCAAACCACGTATTTCATCAAAAAATTTGAACAATATAACGTATTGCCGAGATTATTTTGAAATGATAATTATTTTAATATCTATCAATTTTTAGTGTGTAGACTATGTTGTCACTCTAAATATATAAATTAATTGTGAATTTTAAAAGTTAGTAACTATTTATTTATTTTTTGAAATTTTTTTGAATAAATATAGCATCAACGTTTATTAATTTCTTCCCAAATATATATATGTTTAGTGCACAAAATAATTTTTTACATGTAGTTTTTGTCATTGGGGTACTCCATTATTTTTTTTGGAATTAAAAAAATTGTTTAAGTATTTATGTTAAATTTTTAAAAAAATTCGATCAAATTTATTTTCCAATTATTTTGGTTGAGAATTGGAGGGAGTTTTGGCGCCAAAACCCGGCTTTAAATTTGACCGCCGACGGTCAAATTTATACTTTAGCAAATTTTGGCTACTTGGTGGGAAATTTCCCTCTTTTTTTTTGGGGCACTATGTAGTAAAAATGACTAACTAAATATGACCGACATTAAATGTGACCGCTGTTGGTCAAATTAATCTCAAGCAAATTTTTGTCCTTGGCGGGAATTTTCTCACCAATTTTTTGTGGGTCTCGAGTGCTAAAAATGACCGACTAAATATGACCGACATTAAATATGACCGACGGCGGTCAAATTTAAGACTGACCGGTAATCAACTGAGGTTGACCTTAAATATGACCGCTGGCGGTCAGATTTAGCCGCGGTCATTTTTAGTCGGTCAAATTTACCCTTGTTTTCTTGTAGAACCAAGTTAAAATCTGAGACCAGTTTTTGAAATTTCAAACCATTACTTATCTGCTTTCAAATAAACTTGAATCAAAATGTTCAAGATACATTGCAACCTAAATCAACAGCTAAGCTTATTTTGCTATGTGCATGTTCCAGCTACCACACCATTAATCCAATGGATCTTGAAAGTTACCATGTTCATCATTTCATTAAGAAATATTAATTACATATATATATATAACAAAAAAGGTTAAATTACTTGGAAAAATGTCCCCATGTTCCTGTAGGAATTATGCAGTTGGGACGATAATCACTGCAGTCATACTAATAAGTGACTCCGTAGAACTACTTGTAGATCTTATGCGTTTTCCTGGCCAACTTTGAGGCAATGATCAAACCCCTTAAGTGACTAATCAGAATATGTAACTTTGTGTTAACATACTAGGTATGTTTAGGAGGACCCTCGAAAAGATTTCGTGTTAAAAGGATTTAATCTCTATTTTATAAAAATGTTCGAGTCGAGCGTGCGCAAGAGGATTCTTAAGGAGTTAACTAGGAATCATGTCTTGGTTTAAGTAAAGTACATACTTAGTTTCGTGCAAGTATTCAAGTGATTAACCTTGGATCTTTTGACTATGTATAGATCGCCGGATTGACTCGAGGCACACTACCCCTACCTCACCACCAGGCAAGTTTTCAAAACCTATACTACTGTTGTTGTGATAATAAACTGTTTGCATATATGTGATGTAAATGCGATATATAAATTTCCTGCTTGTTTTTGAACTGCTATATGTATAGCAATACTTGAGGATATGATTTGATGTGGGGCTTATAAGCTAGATATGGGATATCAGTTATAAGCCAGCTTTGTATATAATGCCCTAGGATAAGGGCGGGTGATTTTCTCTAAGATTAGAATTAATTATATTTCGGTATATGTGAAAGGTTATTTTCCGATAAAGATATCGGGTAACTGTTATTCGAGGGTTAATTATTTTTTTATTTAAGGAATATTATTTATATTCATTTGAGGATTATTGACGTTAAGAATATTATTTATTAATATTCATTTTAAGAATATTATTTATTAATATTCATTTGAGGATTATCGACTTACAGAATATTATTTATATTCATTGGAGGATTATTGACTTAAAGGATATTATTTCCATTTGAGGATTATTTAATGAATATTATTCCGAATATTCATTTGAAGATTATTTATTTATTTAATGAATATTAGTTTTGAATATTCATTCGAGGATTATTTAATGAATATTACTTTTGAATATTTATTCGAGGGTTATTTATATATTATTTTTGAATATTCATTTGAAGATTATTTATTTAATGAATATTATTTTCAAATATTCATTTGAGGATTGCTTACTTAATGAATATTATTTTCAAATATTCGTTTAAGGTTACTTATGTAATAAATATTAGTAATTATTTTCAAAAAAAAAAAAAAAGAGGTTCCCAAAATAATGTTTTTCCATTTAAATCTGTCTTTTAAAGGGGATTTAAATGCTCGCTCAATTATCAAAAATATGGGAAACCTGTTTTAAGTAACTGCTACTCTTTTTAAACTCTCAACTCAAAACTGTTAGGGGACAGATATTTTCTCGAAGCAATTTAGTTGCTGCAAGTCAAATATTGTGTTACCACCTCAACGATCGAGGGGTAAATTCCTGGAACAAGTCGATATCCATTAACAAACATCGCTTGGGAAATATTGGAGAATCTTCCTTTCCAACCTAGATATGACTACTGAGTGGAGTCGTACCAACAAGTATTACACTTGGGGAAAGGAAGACGATCTTTACGTTTCAGAGTCATGGATTTCATCTGAACTAGGAGCATGTGTAAGAGGTCGAGTCGCGTCGATCCATCACCTTATTGCCCCAAATGGGCCGGGAGATCCAGAAAGGCGGTAGACAATGTCAGGCTGTCGTGATACTTCCATCTACATGTAGAAAACATATTTTCGTTGTACCACCTGCTACTGATCATAGTAAGGGGGTACGACGGGCGCGGAGAAGGCTCCAGTATTGGTTCATCATCCATTTTGGATAATTCTGCAACATGTACTGAAAGGGACCACGGATGGGTCCGTTGGTACAGGTTTACCGATCATGTTGGCAGAGGGATTCTGCAACATGTATTGAAAGGGACCAAGGATGACACCGTGGTACAGGTTTACCGGTCATGTTGGCAGGGGGTCGAAAAGTGTTCAAAATAAAGTTACAATAAATTCATGCAACTCCATCTTTTATGAGTTATGACTCTGATAAAACCTGATTAAGGATATATATGTATAAGTGGATTTTGGGTTACGAAAATATTCCATTAATATTCCTCGTAACTTCATCCTTTATGCTATACTTGTTTCTTATCTGTTGAAGGCATAACATGTGGCTACAATATATCTTTGAATTGTTATATTTTGGTAATCTGTTATAAGTTATTTTTGGTGGGCTCTATTGCTCACCCTTGCTTTATTTATTTATATCACAACAACAGCTAGAGCAGATGGGTCGGTTCAAGCACACTCTGCGCAAGCGAGTGGCAGTCGTCTGAGATCTACCCGCTGAGGTCGTGACCGCCATAGCTGAGGTAGTAGTAATCAGTAGCCTAGGCTACAGCTTTTGTTCCAGACTTATGTATAATTATGATTAATGTAATCAACGGCAATAACTTTTAAATGCTCTGTAATCTTTTGGGTTTGTAATAGCTTATAACTTGTGGATCCCATGACTAGATACTTATTTCAATTTCATCTCTGGGACTATAACTAGTTGAGTGTGTATGGTGATGTATTGTGGGGTCACAGCATGTAGTTTAATTGTTTTGATTCAAGTGCAAGTATTATTGATAGGAATTGAGGCCGTAACGACCAGATCCCCGACCCCGGATCTGGGGCTGTTACAATCATCATTATTCCTTAATACTAGATCAGGTGTACATTTTATAGAACTTACCTTCTCCCCCCTTTTTGACATCAGTATTTGACAATAAATTCAAAATTAAGGCAAGAGACGTTTGTATATCAGTTACCTTAGAATCAAGAGAATCAATTCTGCTATTTATGGAGGTTTGTTCAGCAATGACTGACTTGACTTGGGATTCTACTATTCTTAGTTGAAGAGCAGTAGGCACCTTTGTGAAGTTTTGAGAAATGTCAGTCCTTACTAATTCTGTAGCAGCCTTGACAGAATCTGTAATATCCGTGATTTTTTTTATATAAATGATATATTTGGTGTAAATTATTTCTTGTGGAAAATTTTGAATATTAATAAGTTATGGTTATGAAGTGATTATGTGTTATTTGGTGAGTCGAAAGCCCCTTTCAAATATTTCGTCATTGGAATCTTATTCAGTTTTGAGCCCCGTTTTGAAAATTCAAGGGTCCCGTTGAAATTTTGTACATCATCATTATCCCTTTGTCTTTCGTATTCGAATCATTATCGAAAGAAATATTCGTATCATTTCATCCCTATCTAATTGATCTTGCTAGTATAATTTGTTTTGTTCAAAAAGGGAAAAATTGTTCCAAACCCTAATTGTCCAGGGTGACGGATATGTCGTTTATATCAATATTTCATCTGTTATAGCCCCAGTACTCTTGAGCATTAGTTATATAATGATATGTATTGATTTGGATAATTATCAGTCTTTGTAGATGATTATCTTTTCGTAAAACGTGTTTTTAACCTAATTAGGGTTTTTAAACGATCCAGTGGATCTATATCAATCCAAAAATGTCGTTTAGGGTATTATTTTTCACTAAGTATAAAAAGGAGAATCGCACATTATACCTCATATAATCCGTATTACAAATATACAAAAATACAAAATTCCCGAACCGTGTTCTTCGTGTTCTTGAATAATCAAACCAACTTTTGAAGGTGCTATTGGAATCCAAATCCAAAGTTCAAGTACTCAAATCAAAGATCTTGAGCTCTAGTTTCAGAATCTTCCAACCTCATCATTATCTGGTAATTTTTCGATTTATTATGAATTTTTCAATATTCGAATTAAAATTAGGGTTTATGTTCGAATTGGGGATTTTCATTCTGTTGATTCTCCGTTCAATTGGTTGCTTCTAACATGTTCCTATGGTTCTAATTAGCAGGAATCCATGTTTTAATTTCATGTTTATGTTCGATTTTTACGGGTTTGATTTTCGGGTTTTGACCCGAATTCTTCTTTTGAATAGTCCGTTCTTGTTGTTGATCTGACATGAATTCTGATAGAGGGCTTTCATTGTGTGAGTTGTAAGCTTCATTTTAACATAAAGAATGTAGAGTTTCATGTACAAAATTTGTAGATCGGAAAATTTGTTTAAGGTCACCGGAAAATAGTCGGGTTTGGAGTTCCGGTGATGTTTTTGGTTTGTTTTTGATTGGAATGTATTGGTATGGTTATTTGGAATGTTTTGGTATCAAAAGCCCTAAAATTGGTCGTGTTTTTGGCTCGCTGGATTCTGGAAAAGTCGCCGGATTCTGGAAATTTTCCGGCTGTTCTTGGCGACCCGTTTCTGTTCTTGACGACCCGTTTTCCGACCCGGTTTCAATCCTCAAAACCCTAATTCATTTTCAGAAAACTGTTTTTGAATTTTATTTTTAAGAATAATTCGAAAATAGTTTAAAATCTTTAAAAATTCATATTTTTATTTTAAAAATATATTTTTAATTGCAGAAAATTCTGGAAAATTATATTTATTATTTTACATTCGAAAATTGATTAAACTTAATTATTTTAATTACTTTTAATTAGTAATTATTTTATTTAATTGATTGATTAATTCTTTTAATCAGTTAATTCTTGAAAATTAATTATTAATTAGATTTAATTAATTAAAAATTCAGTTTAATTATTTTCAAACCTGTTTTATTATTTAAAAATATTTTGAGCATTTAAAGAGTGTCAATTAATTTTATTAATTGATTTATTTGCATTTAAATACTTATATTGGATTTAAAAATCCGATTTTTGATTTAAAATTTTGTTTGCCACTTATTTAAATTCAAATAAGCGTCGGATATTGTTTTAAAAATATTTATAAGTGCTATATGGTTTATATAAGGTGGAATAATGTGTTTAGTGTTTGTAAATGTTTTATATAAAGATTTGTGTCTGAGTTTGCTTATCGGAAAAATAGGTCGGGCGTTCGATAAATCTCGGAAGTAGCCCGATAAGCTGTTTAGACTTATAAAATGATTACGAGTGATGTGTCGAGGCTAGTATAAATGATGAGATGTACTAATATGAGTTATGTATTTTAGAATGGAGTTCCCGAGGCAAGGGAAAGGAGAAGGTAGAGTAGCAATGGTAAAATTTGACTACGTCGAACCAGGCAAGTGTCTATTTCTTTCACAAATCCTTGAGTAATCTTACTCTGAGTTATTATATGTATGTTGTTATCAAACCAACCCCAATGATTCGATTCTTATCCTGTATCTGAAGCAATAACATTGTTTCCATGAAAAAATCCTGATTCCTTTAATTATCCACAATCTTGTTGAATATTGAGAATCCTCGCCTTCGATTCACTTGTGTATATTATAACCTTGATATTTCTTGAGACGGATGTGTTGCTTCTTTGAAACCACTCCAAACTTGTTTCACGGACCTTACTTGATCTTGATCAGTTGAAGCTCTTTTGCAATTTATCAAACTATTTCACCCTCGTTGTGATTGATTGTCAGATGAAACTCTTTTGCTATTGTCATTTAACCCTCGTTGTGATTGATTGTCAGATGAAACTCTTTTGCTATTGTCATTTCACCCTCGTTGTGATTGATTGTCAGATGAAGCTCTTGATATTGTCATACTATTTTATTCTTGTTGTGATTATTATTGAAGCATGTATTGCTTATGTGTTATGATAGAATTGGAAATGTTTTGAAAAATAGACCAGCAATGGTCGGACCAAATTTTTGGTCGATGATAATTATGGCCAGTATGGCCAAGGATCCAGTGGAGGGCTTTGCTATAAGCAGGTCCGGGGTTGATGCGTGGCTGGCCAGCAGCTCAACCTTTGATTTGAATGAGATAAATAAAAATCCAATTCTAATTTGTTTTCTTTAGAAGAGGTTGATATAATCATGCATTGTGCATTGATTCAAATTCTTGTGATTCCTTTTCGTTATGAAACTGCATTGAATATATATATATGATGTTTGCTGAGCACTTTTGGCTCACTCTTGCTTGTTGTTTTATAACCCTATTCCAGTGAAGCGAGAGTATGAGTTGGCACAGCATGACGGATAGTTCACCGGCAACTAGGAGAGCTCCTCGAGTGATTGTCCTTGGCAGGGTAGTTGATGTTTTGTTTTGTTAGACTAGATGTCTAGCTCTGGACTTAAGTTGTGATGTAATAACTCTGATGCCATAATCTGGATGCGGTCTTGGTTAAGGGGTATGTTATGTTATTATTATATTATGCATGTGTTTTATTCAGGTATATTGTGAGTTGTTGGTCGAGTGACCTCCCAAATCTGTACCCCGGGTTTGGAGGGCGTCACAGGTTGGTATCAGAGCAACAGGTTATGGCATATGAAACAAGTTAGGATTTAGGGTCCAGGATAACATAGAGGGTTAGGAATTCACCTAGTGGTCACAGAAGGTCGATTTGAGATATTATGCGTAGTAATCGAGTATGGTTATAATTGCAGCCACCTAGGTCTAGTTCAGATTCAGATCCGTCAGAGCACCCGGTAGAGGAGAGACTTGTACCAGATGAGAGAGCAGGACCGTCACGACCGACGCGACCTCAGACTGGACCTACAATGGTCAGGAGGGATTCTATACCTTGTCCCGTTCCACTTTGACGCATACCCGCAGCACCGCGATCTCAGGCTTCAGTTTCCGGACCTATGTTCCAGATCACTGATCCACCAGTTCCACATCACCATTATCAGAGGATGAGAGAGGAGGGGGATTACTTTCATAGACAGGTGACAGAGATGCGTGAGATGCGTTCGGCAGAGGCAGTTGTAGCCAGAGATAGAGATAGATTCAGAGATCAGACAGTTGATACACGGATGAGACTTAGAGTTGTGAGGACATTGGTAGAGATGAGATTGCATGGACTAGCTACTAGCAGAGAGGGAGAGACTACAGCAGGGATGAGAGAGATTTTGGACTATGCGATGAGAGAGATTGGGGAGATTGTCGGACCAGCACTATGGGAGATTAGAGACGATGATCCGTGAGCAGGAGCAGATTAGATGGGATGTTATGGGAATGGATGGATTCTAGTCAGAAAATTACATAGATGCATAGTATAGTATCAGCAGTGCACCAGGCTTATAGTATCGCCTTGGATTGTTGTTGTATTTTTGTTGTTGTACTGTTGATCGGCAGTTATAGTTCAGCTATAACATATTTTACTTTTGAAAGCATTCTACGCTTGTATCGAATCTTATTATATATGATCACTACCTTTGCAGAACAGTCATTCTTTCTTTGTCATTTTAAGTCAACACCATGATTGCCATTCTACTTATTGCCACAATTGTTTTTTTTCATATATATGTGAAAACTTGTAACCGTCGCGGTACCATTTGGCGATTCGTAACCCTTGATTCTAACAACAATATTCTTTTTCATTTATAAATTGTTTGATTAAATCAGTTATTGTTTATTCATCAGCAATATGCCACCTAGACGAAACACGCGTGCGAATAATTCCACTGACCAAGAAGGTCAACAGAATACACCCCCGACGGGTCATTTAGATCCGGTTGTAATACAGCTTTTGAACACCCTTACTCAACAAACTACTGCCTTAGCTCAACAAAAACAACAGATCCAACAGCAGTTGCTACAGTAGCAACAACATCAGCAGCAGCAGCATCAGCAGCAACAGCATCAACAGCAACAGCATCAGCAGCAGCAGCACCAGTAGGTAGTACCCGTGGTTACGTTCAAATCTTTTCAAGCAGCAAAACCTTTAGAGTTTAAGGGATCTGCTGATCCAGTTGAGGCAAAGGCATGGTTGAAGGAAATAGAGAAAGCTTTTACATTGATAGAGGTAACGGGAGAGAAGAAAACTGAGTATGCTAGTTATTTTCTGAAAAATGAGGCAAGCTATTGGTGGGAAACTAGTAAGGCTTTGGAACCAGAAGGGTTAGTTACGTGGGAGAGATTTACAGAATTGTTCTTAGAGAAGTATTTTCCTGACTATATGCAAGATCAAATGGAGTTGAAATTTCTAGAACTAAAGAAGGGTAGTATGATTGTTTCTCAATATGAGACCAAGTTTACTGAGTTGTCTAGGTTTGTTCCGACATACGTGGAAACGGAGAAGAAGAAGGCCAAGAGGTTCCAACAGGGACTGAGGTCATGGATTCGTAGTAAGTTAGAAGTTTTGGAGTTAGATACATATGTAGCCGTAGTACCTCTGGATTAGGATTAGCATCTCCCATTGTAACAACCGGTTCAACTTCTTCTTCTAGTAAATTTATCTCTTCCTTCCTTTCTAGTTCCGCTTTGGTTTGAGCTCGTGTTCGCATGCACGTTCAACTAACTGAAAACAAAGGGCAGGAAGACACAAGATAGGTAAGTAACACGAATCAAGTCAGTAATCTATAACGACCACTGCTGACAAGCACATAAATGCCAAATAACACTGAAGTCCCCGGCAGCGGCGCCAAAAACTTGTTGACTCGTAAACACGCAAGTATACGCGATCACAAATAGCAAGTGATAAATAGAATTCGTTCCGCAGAGACAAGGTGTAAATGCCAATTTAATACCTATGCAACAGTGTATGGTTACTTCTTAATGCTTGACCAATTATCAAATTGAGTTGTTAATTATTGACTTAACTAATAAAACAATTATCAACTAAGAGTGAATTAACCACGAGATTACTTATGTAATAGAAAACATGGAGTTCCAATTTCATTGAATATTTCACTAAGGGTTGACACATAGAATTGATATAGGTGATAAAACTTGATAATTAATCAGATAACATGACAAGAATATGAGCTATCTTTCAATATACTCATATCAAACCACTTAACATCAACAACAGTTAGAAGTCAAGAAGACACCACATCACGTTCAAATTATATATGTCTATACAATCTGGAAACACAACTGGTTTAAGCACAAGTTATCTATAAGATTACATGGAGCAATATATATTGGTCAAATCATACCACTAATCATGAACATCAAATTAATTCATGAACCCATGCTAGTATGGCAAAATCTCAATCCTCGAATCCACTTCCGCAATCATCAAGGATTAATAAATTAGATGCTAGCTACACATCTATCAATTAAATCAACCATACTAGATTATCGCAATTAAATCACCCAATAATCAATTACATGTCAAACACAATAATTACGTAAACAAATCCATTGGAACCCCATGATAATGATTTAGTTCATAATTAAAGTAATCACCATCATGGGTTCCAAAGAAATCATAAATCTACAAACAATTAATAATGAATAATAAAAGAGAAATTGAGAGCAAAATAAATCCTGGAAAATGTAGAGAAGAAATACACAAGACGAAATCAATGGGCCTCTTTGCTTGTCACGAGCTTGAATCACCCTCAAAATTGATCTCTCCTCTCTTTTGATAATAATGTTTCAGATCCTAAATAATCTCCTAAATAGATGTTTTTAAAGTCTAAGATATTACATAACAGAGCCAACTGCCAGCCCTACTGAAAATAGGCCCAAATATTATATTGACCCGAAGAAAATAGAATGTTTCGAACAAAAGACAGAACTCGCGCCCCTGCGCTTGGAAGTCCCTGGAATCAGCTACAACCTGCGCTAGAGCGCCTAAATTTCGAGCAAGAGCGCCTCAGAGTTTGAGCAAGAGCTCCTCAATCTTGAGCAAGAGCGCCTAAATCTTGAGCAAGAGCTCCTCAATCTTCCTGTGTTCTGCTGAACTTGCACTTTGCAGCATTTTCTCCACAATTCTCTAAATTAATTCCACACCACCCATAACACCATTTTAGCACTATAAAGCCTTCAACCATGCAACCTACAAAAATTACACAACAACGTGTCAAATGACAACGAAACTCGAGAACTTGCAAACGATTAAAGTCCAAACGGAAGGTAAATAGTGGATATAAAATCCACTTATCAAACCCCCAAACTTAAACCGTTTCTTGTCCTCAAGCAATGCAACTAAACCCTAAATTGATAAATGAATGCAACTAAAAACTAAATGTCATGATAATGCAACAATGTCCTAATGCAATGATCCCACACAAATTACCGAAACCAACTCAACACGCAAACGCCTCAAGGAATGTGACAGCTCCAAACAGAGCTCGACTAAGTCCCCGTATACTAACAATACATGCCCGGAAACGTGGTGTGTGCAATTCTCACTAGATATACTCTCGTAACTAGATCAAAGGCATAACCAATTCTTCGCCAAGACAATCACATGTTTTTAAACAGAATGAACTCTAGACACAAGAAACCACTTAAAGACACCTCAATATCCACTTGAGTTAGACAGGAATTCATGCTTTTATTACAAAACAACATACTAAACACAATACGCATGCTTATTTGACTGTGCAATGGTTGAGACCCCAAAAGGCTTATACAATAATACCCATGTAGCGAGCTTTAGGTTAGTGGATCCCAGACCGGAAAAATCTTAGGTCACTAGGCACAAAGTCCCCTAGAACTTAATTGCTCGAGTATTAAAGAGCTCAACCTGATCAATTTTGCATAAACAACTAACAAAATACTTTTTTTTTTCTTTTTTTTTTTTATTTCGGAATGAGTGCGCTTTGCCTTTTTCTCATCCCACCCTAGACTACTCATCTTTTCAATGAGCCGGCTACTAGCCATTTGACGCCTAGCCTCTATTGACAACTAGCATGATATCCCTGTTTTCCCCCAAACTTAGACTTAAGTGCTTCTTTCAATTTCAAGAGAATAGAAAACATTCTAAATATAAATAAGTGATTAAATCTCAACAGCCAAACTAGGTATGACTCGATCTAGCCCAAGAGCAACCAGTGCGACCGTGAAAAGATTTTGTTCCCGACACACGCAAGTCAATTTCATAAGAACTTAATTCAACCCTCACACTCAAATTAACGTCGACCTATCGAGCCAGAAACAACCACTCATATGGAATCATGTGATATGCATGAACAAAATGATATTACAAACCTAAATAATTCTATATGACATGGCATACTAAATGCAAACTAAATGACATGGCACAACTAAATGCAAAATTTCTAATATGAATTTATAATATGAACTAGCATGAATATGCAACTATATGCAATGCAATGATTCTTGATACCCTAAAATCACCCCCAAACTTATGAATTTCAATGTCCTCATTGAAGGTAAATTACAGGTACAAGAAATACTCCCCTAGTCGTCGGCATCATCATCCTCCTCAGGTGGTGTGTCTAGTGGTGGATAAACATGATGCACTCCAAAAACTAGCCAATCCACCTCAATGCCATCAGCTGCTAAGCCATGGTTGAGAGAAACGGTCGCATCCGCGGCTTCTCAGTCCAGAATTTTTTTTTATTTTTTTTTATTTTTAAACACACCACTCTAAGAAATGCTGGAAAACATGGGTTGCCTCCCACGAAGCGCTGTCGTTAACGTCATTTAGCCGGACTTGACTAACCAGAATCATGTTATACTGCCACCCTGAGTGGTTGGTGGCCCAAACGGAGGATACTGATGGTGCTCTCCAAATTCACTTCCTGACAAATTGTTAGCAACAATAACAGGAAAAATAGACGACTGTCCAAAATATGCATACCTCAGATGATTTGATGAAGATTTAAGAATGAGATTAGTAGTTTTTTAAATGACGGCTTAAGCCGCACCTGAGAGTTCAAGAGCTCTGTCAAACCAAGCGACTCGTTTGGCATATCAAATTTCCTCTTCCAAGGAACTGCATTTAACATCTGAACATGCTCTGCTTTTACCTCCTCAGTATGAGGCTTGCTTAGTACACAGACATCGAATGGATCCGACTTCAACAACTGATCAAACGGTTTATTCTGACCAGTATCAACCCCTTCCACTCTAAAACACTTTTCATTATCTTCCGGAACATTGATGGCCTTAAACACATTAAAGGAGACAGTCTGATCTTGCACTCTCATTGTGAGCTCTCCTTTTTGGACATCGATCATCGTTTTGCCCGTGGCTAAAAATGGTCTTCCCAAGATGATGAGAATCCTCTTGTCTTCCTCAAAGTCTAGAATAACAAAATCAGCAGGAAAGATGAGCTTACCCACTTTTACTAGGACATCTTCCACCACACCTCTTGGATATGTAATTGAACGATCAGCCAGCTGCAATGTCATGTTCGTTGGTTTCGGATCAGGCAGACCAAGCTGCTCAAAAACAGATAATGGCATCAAATTTATACTAGCTCCCAAGTCACATAAGCATTTGTCAAAAGACAATTTCCCGATAGTGCAAGGTATTGTAAAGCTCCCAGGATCCTTGAGTTTCAGAGGCAATTTCTGTTGCAGCACAGCACTGCATTCCTCAGTCAACGCCACAGTTTCCAAACCCTCAAACTTCAATTTCCTGGATAAAATACCCTTCATGAACTTGGCATAGCTCGGCATCTGTTCTAGAGCTTCTGCAAAAGGTATATTAATTTGTAACTTCCTGAACACCTCCAGAAACCTGTCCAATTTCTTGTCGATCGCTTGCCTGTAGGCTTTTCTTGGATATGGGGGAGGTGGAAAAATCTGTTCGCTCTCTTTAGTCTGCTCCTGAGAAGATTTCTCAACAGACCTCTTGTTATTGTCCCCTTCTTCAACCAACTGCTCAGCTGCCAGCTTAGGAATTTCCTCTTCTTTTTCTGGGGAAGGCACAAGTAGTTGTTCCTGGAAATCTTCGTCTTCCTTGGCTGCTAATGCTGGATTGCTTGTGACTCTACCAGACCTGAGTGTTATGGCATTCACCTGCTCTTTAACTTCCCTCTTGCCTGGATTAACTTCTGGCTTATTAGAAAGAATTCCCTGAGATATTTTCAGCATCGCACTGGTAAGTTGTCCCATCTGATTCTCCACGGTCTTGAGCGAGACCGCCTGACTTTTAACCATCAACCTCAACTCTTCCAATTCAGATTGTTCTTTAAAAATTTGACCAGAATTTCCATGAGCTTGTTGAAATCCTGGTGGCTGAAACTGCTGCTGAAAATTCTGCCCTTGTTGCTGAAAACCTGCAGAGTTGTATGGCCTAGCTTGAAATTGCTGATGCGGTTGTTGTGATTGCTGTATGCCACCCTGATTATTGCTCCAACTGAAATTCGGATGATTCCTGTTGCTCGGATGATAAGTATTCGGGGCTGGCTGTTGCTGATTCGGAAAGTTGCTCACAAACTGCACTGATTCATTAGAAATGGCACACTGCTTCGTCTCATGTGCACCTGCACATAGCTCACAAACACTAGCTACCTGACGCATCCCATGATTTGCCAAAGAATCAATCTTCATATTCAATGCCTCTAGCTGAGTCGCTAAAGCTGTAGCTGCACTAACATCAAGAATTCCCGCCACCTTTTGCTATGGCATTCTCTGCGTTGGACTCTGATATTCATTTTCTGCCATCATCTCAATCAGATCATATGCTTCCTCGTAGCTTTTAGCCCATAGAGCTCCACCTGATGCTGCATCCACCATCGGTCTCGACTGCCACCCCAATCCATTATAAAAATAGTTAATGATCATCCAGTCCGGCATTCCATGATGGGGGCATTTTCTGAGCATCTCTTTATAACGCTCCCAAGCTTCACACAATGACTCACCCTGTGCCTGGGCAAACTGAGCAATAGCATTCCTTATGGCAGCTGTTTTTGCCATAGGAAAGAATTTGGAGAGAAATTTTTGTGCAAGCTCTTCCCAAGTAGTGATAGACCCAGCCGGTAAAGAATGTAACCAACCTTTAGCCTTGTCCCTCAAAGAGAAGGGAAAGAGTCTCAGCTTCACAGCATCATCTGAAACACCATTGAACTTGAAGGTGTCACAAATTTCGATGAAATTCCTGATATGCATATTAGGGTCCTCAGTTGCACCACCCCCAAACTGGACTGTGTTCTGCACCATTTGGATAGTACCAGGCTTAATCTTGAAGGTATTCGCTGCGATAGCTGGCCTGACGATACTCGATTGAATATCATTTATCCTTGGTTGCGAATAATCCATGAGTGCTCTTGGCGGTACCTCTGGATTAGGATTAGCATCTCCTATTGTAACAACCAGTTCAACTTCTTCTTCTAGTAAATTTATCTCTTCCTTCCTTTCTAGTTCCGCTTTGGTTTGAGCTCGTGTTCGCATGCACGTTCAACTAACTGAAAACAAAGGGCAGGAAGACACAAGATAGGTAAGTAACACGAATCAAGTCAGTAATCTATAACGACCACTGCTGACAAGCACATAAATGCCAAATAACACTGAAGTCCCCGGCAGCGGCGCCAAAACCTTGTTGACTCGTAAACACGCAAGTATACGCGATCACAAATAACAAGTGATAAATAGAATTCGTTCCGCAGAGACAAGGTGTAAATGCCAATTTAATACATATGCAACAGTGTATGGTTACTTCTTAATGCTTGACCAATTATCAAATTGAGTTGTTAATTATTGACTTAACTAATAAAACAATTATCAACTAAGAGTGAATTAACCACGAGATTACTTATGTAATAGAAAACATGGAGTTCCAATTTCATTGAATATTTCACTAAGGGTTGACACATAGAATTGATATAGGTGATAAAACTTGATAATTAATCAGATAACACGACAAGAATATGAGCTATCTTTCAATATACTCATATCAAACCACTTAACATCAACAACAGTTAGAAGTCAAGAAGACACCACATCACGTTCAAATTATATATGTCTATACAATCTGGAAACACAACTGGTTTAAGCACAAGTTATCTATAAGATTACATGGAGCAATATATATTGGTCAAATCATACCACTAATCATGAACATCAAATTAATTCATGAACCCATGCTAGTATGGCAAAATCTCAATCCTCGAATCCACTTCCGCAATCATCAAGGATTAATAAATTAGATGCTAGCTACACATCTATCAATTAAATCAACCATACTAGATTATCGCAATTAAATCACCCAATAATCAATTACATGTCAAACACAATAATTACGTAAACAAATCCATTGGAACCCCATGATAATGATTTAGTTCATAATTAAAGTAATCACCATCATGGGTTCCAAAGAAATCATAAATCTACAAACAATTAATAATGAATAATAAAAGAGAAATTGAGAGCAAAATAAATCCTGGAAAATGTAGAGAAGAAATACACAAGACGAAATCAATGGGCCTCCTTGCTTGTCACGAGCTTGAATCACCCTCAAAATTGATCTCTCCTCTCTTTTGATAATAATGTTTCAGATCCTAAATAATCTCCTAAATAGATGTTTTTAAAGTCTAAGATATTACATAACAGAGCCAACTGCCAGCCCTACTGAAAATAGGCCCAAATATTATATTGACCCGAAGAAAATAGAATGTTTCGAACAAAAGACAGAACTCGTGCCCCTGCGCTTGGAAGTCGCGCCCCTGCGCTTGGAAGTCCCTGGAATCAGCTACAACCTGCGCTAGAGCGCCTAAATTTCGAGCAAGAGCGCCTCAGAGTTTGAGCAAGAGCTCCTCAATCTTGAGCAAGAGCGCCTAAATCTTGAGCAAGAGCTCCTCAATCTTCCTGTGTTCTGCTGAACTTGCACTTTGCAGCATTTTCTCCACAATTCTCTAAATTAATTCCACACCACCCATAACACCATTTTAGCACTATAAAGCCTTCAACCATGCAACCTACAAAAATTACACAACAACGTGTCAAATGACAACGAAACTCGAGAACTTGCAAACGATTAAAGTCCAAACGGAAGGTAAATAGTGGATATAAAATCCACTTATCATGCACCTAGAATGTATATAGGCCATGAAATAATTGTCCTGAAAGAAGTTCAATTTGTTCATGCAGCAGGATAAAAGTGAATAAGGCCTTGAAGAAATAAGTTGGAGAAATTTGTCTAAGTCCCTAGATCGTGAAGTCAGAATGAGCTATGTCGTGAAGTCCTCAAAATCCATGTCGTGAAGTGCTGAGATCGCATAGTCTGAAATGAACTATGTCGTGAAGTCCTCAAGGCACATGTCGTGAAGTGTTGAGATCGCATAGTCCGAAATGTACTAGATCGTGAAGTCCTCAAAGGCTATATCGTAAAGTTAGAAATATGCCATATCGCATACTCCTAAAATACTCATATATCAAAGTCCTCATATAACAAAGTCAGAAATGCTCTATGTCGACAAGTCACAGGATAAGGAGTATACTGGAGTTCGCGATGTCAACACTTAGACGTTTTACAACAAGACAAATCAAGGTACATAATCAAAGTTCATGGAGACAAATACTGAAGCATCTGTTACGGTTAAGTGGTCCAAAGACAGATGGCAAATCTACAGCAAAACTTGGAGAGAAAGAATATAGGCAAGCAGCTAAAGATAAGGGAAAGGACGACATAATGCAAGTGGTCCTTCCTGACACAGGTAACCTCTTATGGAAAAATAAGTTGGAGTTACAGTTAGGGGTAGCTATGTAATTAGGTGCGTGCACCAGTTTGTATAGGTCTTATATATATTGTGCACACCCTATAGTTAGCTGTAAGAGAGATACACATAGAATTATTCAAGCACTCTTTTCTCTGTAAGAAAACAAGAAAGCACTATTCTTGTTTAGAAGCCAGAATTTCAGTTGTGAAATTTTGGAAGCTGTAGTATTTGATTTACTTTATACAAAGTAGATTAAAGTGATTGTGTGTGTTCTGTTTTCTTTATTTTCCGCATTCTCATACATACACAATCAAATACAGATCTAAGCTTCAAGAAACGAAAAACATTCAAACTATCCATTCACGCCCCCCCCCCCTGTCTAGTTTTCTAGTGATATTCATAACTAACAAGTGGTATCAAAGCAGGATGTTGAAACACAAACAGTAAAAGATCAAGAATTAGTTCACAGAAACTAAGCAGTGTCAAGATTCCTCCTTTTGACAAGGAACATTACAACCTATGAAAAAAGAAGATGTTGTTCTGCGGGTGAAAAGTATACTATGAAAGTATACTTTAAACTTGGATATGAAAAGTATACTACATAAGTTGTCTTGACAAAAAATGGTGTTCTGCGGGTGACTTCGGGTATTGATGGCTTGTCATTGCTAAAGGCAAGGCATGTTAGCTATATCATGCTTAAGTATTTGAATGCACGTCCTATGCTCATACCCCTTGCTTAATAGTGATATAGAAGTCATATGGTTCATATTGGACCTGTATATGGGCAAATTTAAGCAGCTTGCCGGTCAAGGTCAATAGTCAAACCACAGTTTGATATGATCATTGTTTTGGCTTCATCAATAATTAGTACACACGGATGATATTCATAATATTGCAGTCATTTTTGTTTTTGGATTATGTTTTCACTGGGAAGTAGCACATCACTTATGTTATATCAGCTCTTTTATACCACTGAAAACTTTAAGATGTAGTGGGATTCACACTTTTTTGTATAAGCTAAATTGTAATATTTGAGTTATTTAACACAATTCGGTTTAGAAGTATTACGCAAGACTTGCTTGGCTCACTAGTTTGCATATTATGCTCCTAGCTCCGTTGTAGCTTTTGTTGTTTCAGTTGATTCTAATTTAAATCAATCTACATTGCGGGATGGGATTGTCGATAGAGTACTGCTTGGAAGATTTTAAACAGGAATATTTCACTAGACCATTGTAGACTCTTAAAGGTTTTAGTTGGTTTAGACATTTAAATTGAGAAAGCTTTCACCAGTGTTAGCACTTGGCTATGTAGTATATACCACGGCCTTTATCAAATATAATAGACCCTTGTTTGGAGCATTAATTAAGACATACACTATGCCTTTCCTATTTTACTCTTGCGGATTTCTTTACTATCAAAGGCTCATATTATGTCTTAGTCATCAAGATATTAGATTTTGATTTTTATGAGTTTATTGTATTACAGTCAGGGTTTGAAGGGACAAAAAACGCCATTTTACCGGAAACGCGTGAAAGAATGCTTGCAACAGAAGTCTCTGCTTCATGGAGGTATTTCCATAGATGATTGAGTTAAACTATAACATTTGACCATAAGTTAGTCTTGTGCTGCTCTGTAAAGTAATATTCTCTGTTTTTATTTTTCTACTTGTTTCCACTAAAGATTATGAAATTGTGGTAATATTGCGACTCCTACAATTACTTGTGATGCATGTATCCTTTTGAGTCTATTACAAGAATTCATGTCAAACCACTTTCCTTCACCAAGATGTACCTGGATGTGAAGAAAGTTTTAGCTGAAACTTTCTTTGGTCCTCCGAACGAGTGAGTTTACAGTCCATCTGTTCAGGCCACTCTATATTAGACGGGAAAGGTTATTCTTGGCAGGTTCGCTCTCTTTCTCTCTCACATCTATTCTTTCTATCTAATTCATCTATTTTGGTAGAACATTTACTTGATTTATTGACATTATATCAGGTTCCCAGATGTATCATTCATCCAGTTAAAGATGTTGAATATACATTTTCTACCAGTCAACTTATCAAGCAAAGACAGGTGAGGTGGATATGAGGAGGATGGACAAGAGGTGGATGGAGATGAGGTTGATGCATATGGAGATGAAGCTGTCGCATAAGTCATTTGTATGTTACTTTATGTTTAAATTATATGTTAAATAGTTGATAGACCGCATGTACTTTATGTTTAAATTCATGTGTGGCTGTTTGGTAGCTATTTGTATGCGACTTAGTCATTTTGTTTTTACTTGACGTTTTGAATGGTTTGTACGACCATGTCGCAACATTGTGTTGCTTCTGAATTGTTGGTCATGTAGCACTATAATGGTGTAGTTGGATATTTGGCATTAAGTTGTCTTCGTTTATGAAATAATGATGCTTGGATTTTTGGCTATAAATTGCACTGACTTATTGTATTTCCAACATGAACCTACTGTTTTTTTTAGAAAAAATGTTACCATAGGGTCAGAATATGTTGCATTAATCTATAAAAAAATCATTGCAATTGGTCTCAAAAATGTTGCCTTAAAGTGTCAATTCACTACGCTCTAATGCTACTGCAATAATTGTTAGTCGTTGCTGCTGCAGAACCTAAAATCTTGCTATTGAATTTTATTGCAATTATTTAATTGTGTTGTTGTATGGTGTCAAAAATGTTGCTACATGGCTCTATTGCAGTGGGGGTGGATGCAACAGCCAAATTTTGCAAAATCATTGCCATAGACTATACTGCAACAAATATAAGCCTTAAGGCAATGTATTCCCGGTGTTGCAGTATGCAATCTATGGTGTAGTGAAAATTAACCCATGTTATAATGAGAACTAAGAACATTAGAAATTTTTAATTAAATTAATCTACTTTATTATTAAAATTAGATATACACATACATATTTCATATATACATATATCACCACTGCCATTATCATGACGACGCCACCATCGCACCGCATTATCACTACCGTTCCACCACTTACACCAGAATCAGAAACATCAAAATGAAATCATAATCACTAAACATTGTACAACAACCACAACAACTTACAAACGTATCAAATTCAACATAAATCACTAAAATTTAATCCACTACCACACCTCTGTCGTACTACTTACAAAATTACTGAATTTATGGCTAAGTCACCAAAATTTTAAACACAAATCACCACAGTTTAGACGTAAATCACCAAATTTGTGAACCCAAAATCAATAAAAGTGTTCATATTTGTGCATATCGTCTCCTCTGTTAGATAATGTTGTATGTATGTAACAAATGACATCTTCGTCGCTTTTTCACTCTAGAAGTTCAACATCATTTTCAACAATGGAGTATGACTCAAAATTGATGTTTTATCTATAGTCTAAATTTTAGATCTAAGATGACAGTGGCTGCTAGCTACTCGCGATGGTGAAGAAACAAATGTATATGAAGATGGAGGACAGAGTGAAGAAAGATATGAGAATTTCAAATATGAAAGAGTAGAAGATCCAAAACTACATATGCGACTGGAGCTTATGGTAAACGGAAACACATAAATGACGTTGTAATGGTGTAGGCATCGTGTGAAAATGTAGTGGCATGATAGTGTAGCAATGGGTGAAATTGATGAATTTGGATGTGATAAAATATGTAGGGTTGTGATTTAATTTAGTCATATAAAATATGGAGTTAAGATTGTTTCTCAGTTCTCACTTTAATATCTGTAAGCTGATCTAAACCAAGGCATGTTAAATGTTAGGGCAGGCCTCGAATAAAATCTTTATACAGAATGCAAGTTTATTCCTTTTTCCCAGAAAATGTTTGTTTGGGTTTTACTTTGAAAACCCATTTCATATGGAAGTTATACATCTTATGAAACTTGTAATTTCCAGGATAAAAAAATGTGTTAGGTTATGTTGGGCGGGTGTTCAATTTTTTTAAATATAACTTTCACTTCCTTTTTTATTATTAACCA
The DNA here is from genome assembly GCA_030848705.1 of Heracleum sosnowskyi. Taxonomy (NCBI): domain Eukaryota; kingdom Viridiplantae; phylum Streptophyta; class Magnoliopsida; order Apiales; family Apiaceae; genus Heracleum; species Heracleum sosnowskyi. The sequence goes on along the minus strand of CM061243.1, from coordinate 46,517,506 downwards.
AATAACTAGATAACATCCATTTTTCACAGACACTTGCACTTCTGGCCTATTTGAATGCTTATATATGATTTATATTTTATACATAATTAATTTATAAAAATATTAATTGGTTGTTAGAGGTTAAATTATCATATTTATAAATATAATTATTGAGCGGAATAATTAATATTTGATTATTTAAGAAAATAAAATTTAATGTAATATTATTTTTAAAAATAATAAATTAATTTTATTATTAGAACCGAATGAATATAAATTATAAACATTGACTGAAATTAGAAATGAAATACATAATTTATATAAATGTATATAAAACAACATAAATGATATATACATTGTACAAATTACAAACTTGTGAAATATAATATGAAATATAACATCAAAATTTATACACTAAAATTTCATATATAGTTGAGTTTTCAATATTAATGTCGCCGCATCTACCATTTCAATGGCCAATCGTACTAAATTTTAATTTGTAGTCTTCATCGTTCAATCATTAGACATAAAACATTTTATTTTTAATCTTCACTAGACTTCTCTCATGCATGTTTCAATTTCAGTTTTCTCGAATACCTTAAAGGTTGTTGATAGGTCCATAATTTAATACAATTTTAATACCTATTTTATGTCTGTTTTCGTAATTTTATTATTTAATAAATTGTTTTCTTTTGTTTTGTAGGAAAATAAATAAAATCAGATTTCAAACAGAAAAAGGTGAAAAAAGGCAAGGAGATGGAAATACTTGAAGTCAAAAGGAAATTGGAGAAAAATTGGAAAACTTTCGGAGAAGAAAAAGGAATTGAGGAAATATTTCTAGAATCCGATTTGTAGTCAAAGAGCCCGAACCCATTATTTTTCCTATATATATATGTATATATATATATATCTCCCTTCTTGTATTTGAGACACCTAGAATTTTATAGCTCTTTATTTTTCTGTTTTATGTTTCTCGCTGGTGGTTGGTTATTATCCAGCATACACTTTCGCTCCGTAGTATTAATATATATATTATTTTTTGTTTTCTGTCCAGCGTTACCATCTTTTAATTTGTTGTTCTGCTACTTAATTCTCCTACCTGCATGCTTTATTAGTTTACTTAGTTTATTAATCTATGCTATAACGTACGCCATTCATCCGCATGCATTCAAGTTAATGGTTTAAATTTGCTTTTATGTTAATTGGCCAGGTAATTGATTATAGATATCATCACTTTATTTAATCATGTTTATTATATGTTTTGAATATATTTGTTTCGTTAATTCTAAAATCATGTCTAGCTAATTTTATTGCTCTAGGATGAAGATGAAGTTAATTTAATTATTTTTGATATCTTCTCGTTCCTATTAATTGGTTCTTATAATTTTTCTTGGTGCTTAATTGGTCAACTGACAAAGTGATTTTGATATATTATTGTTACCAGATTTATTTTTCATAGCCTATGCTTGCTCCATGAAGTTTTGATGGGTTATTGTTAGATAACAACTTTCATAGTATATGCTTGTCTCGTTAATTGATATATCTTATTTGTGAAGGAAAGATAATTGATTTTAGGGCGAGTTGATATTAATTGTGATTGAGTAATGGATTCGGATTCCTAGGTTTTCCTTATTTGATTTTAATTGTTAATTAGGTTAAACAAATCTCAACTCAAATCTTATTGTCTAGTTCGCCTGAGTTAATTGTTAGGGTTTCGAAAATACATAGTCTCTGTGGATCGATCTGTGATTGCTACAACTAAACACTATGCGCTTGCAGTTTAGATTATTTTTACACATCAAGTTTTTGGCGCCGCTGCCGGGGACTATTGGTAATTTTCACTCCTTGATATTTAATTCTTCGGATTAGTTTCTTGTTCTGCATTGTTTGTCTTTTAGGGTACATTGAAGTGGAGGAAATATTGGACAAGAAGATTGCTAGAAGGCCTCGTCGTCTCTTGTGAAATTTTTGGAAGCACTTTTCGGTATTCCGTATCACCTCTCTCTGTTTTTTTCCCACCCATTATTGAAAAACACAAAAAAAAAAAATGAAAAATCCAAAAATATTAGTTAGTTATTTGTTAAAAACCAATTTGTTGCATCATTCATTCTCTCACATAGGATCACATCATCTAGATTTATTTATTGTCTTTATCGCTTTCCATATTATATAATTGTGGTGATTGCTGGAGGAAAGAGGTACGTACAATTTAGAATAGAACACGTAGTGTAGTGCATCCATAAGTGTTTATTTCTCGTTCTTTGTGTGTTGCATCATTAAATCAATCTTAAGGGCGCCACCCAATTTCAAGATAAGGTGAGGGATTTCATCACCCTTTCCTTGGCCCACAAATCACTAATTCGTTCATGTTGCATTCCTTTTTCCTTAATAAAATCAATTAGACGTTAGCCCTTAGGATATCGCGCTCAACTAGGAAGAGAATCTAGGAGGAACAAATCACTAAGTATTTTTCGGTGGTGTCTAGGCTAGCGAAAGCTTACCTGGCCTTTAGACTGGTGCCTAGAATGGTGGTTAGCCTCTTGTCAATGCTTCCTCCTGCCTGGCCAGTCACGACGAATGCTTTTTGAGCTGTTACTTTTAGTAGTATCTTATTGTTAGGAGCAAGGTCTAGATTTTTTTAGGATAAGATAGATTTTTCTTTTGATTTTGCATATTCTTGGGTGTTTACTTATAGCTCTTGTCTGCTACGTGCTTAGTTGATTGTTTCTCTTGTATGCAAAGTATTTGGGTTCGAGATAATACATCTAGATTAGTGAGACAATCCGACCTTTCACTACCTGGAGTAGCAAGACAACTCGATTTCTCTTCACCCACTAAAATTGAGTCAAAAGAAGTAGAAGTTCCAACAACCGTCATGGCTGTCTCTCTTAAAGAACGTTGTTACCCCGCTCGTACCGCTCAACCCTCATACATAGTGCTACCAGCAGTAACCGCAAACAATTTTGAAATCAAACATCACAACATTAGCATGTTACCTAGGTTTGCTGGGGTAAAGGGAGAGGATCCATATCTTTTCATTCGAGAATTTGAAGAAGTGTGTGCTTTACAAAAACTTCAACAACTAAGTGAGGATTCCATTAGGCTTAGACTCATTAACTTTGCTTTAAAAGAAGATGCTAAACAGTGGTTGTATAGTCTACCCGTTAATTCTATTTCCACATGGGAGGGATTTGTTGCTATATTTCTTAAAAAATATTTTTCAAACCATAAGGCTAACAGGCTTAGGAATGAAATCAACCAATTTCAACAAAATCCAAATGAGCCTTTTTGGAAATATTTTGATAGATTTCAAAAGTTGTTGTCTAAGTGTCCTCAACATGGTATAGAAAAATGGAGACTTTGTAAAATTCTTTATGAAGCCTTAGATAGCCAAACCACTGCCTTGTTAGAGTCTATGTTTAAAGGTAGGTTTATGGATAAAACCGATGAAGAAGCTTGGCAATTTTTTGAGGAGTTAGCTGAAAGAACAATGTTGTGGGAGTCAACTAGGGAACCCAGTCAGGAAACTGAAAAATCTAAGGGCATACACATAGTTGGTAATTCTATTGCAACCGAAGCTAAGTTAGCTACACTCACTAGACGTCTAGAAGCCTTAGAAACCAACAAGGTGTCCTCACAAGTGTTTCTGTGTGCAAACTGTAATTCTCCCACTCATTTGATAGAAAATTGTCCTGAAATTGAACAAGCCAATGCCATGTTTCAATATAGAGTTAGGAATGATCCCTATTCATCCACATACAATCCTGGTTGGAAAAATCATCCGAATTTCTCATGGAACCAAGGTCAATACAATCAGTATAACCAAAATTCTCAACCTGCTTTTCAAAAGCCCAATCCTGGTCCATACCCAACTCAAATTCCTAACTCATATCCTCCACAAAATCTTGGTCAATATCAAAATTCAGTTCCTTTGAATCCTCCTGGTTTTAGTGAATCTGATAAGAGATTTAATTCTTTAGAAAAGAGTATTGAGGCGTTCTCAAGCTAATTTAACTCAATCTCAACAAAATTTCATGAACACTATGACCCAAGATAGGCAATTGCTAAATTCCAATGCTCAAGCCATATCTAAGCTAGAGGTCCAAGTTAGTCAATTGACAAACACCATCAGTGAGAGAGAGAAAAATCGATTTCCTAGTCAACCCGAGATTAATCCTAAATTTCATCCAAATCAAAAGTCTCATGAAAATGTGAATTTTGTTATCTCTCTAAGGTCTGGTAATCAATTCAATAACCATGTTGGTGTCAATACTCAAGCAGAAGATAAGCTTACATCTGAACCAAATCCGTTACTCTTGAATCCTAGTCTTAAACAATCTTCCAATCCCAAGAGTCCTGAAGAAGTTGAATCTAATAAGTCATCACCCTCAGATGAACCACCTTCAAAACCCCAATTTGATGTGTCTATTGAAAAAGTCTTTAAGCCGAAAGCTCCGTTTCCTCACAGACTTACTTCAAACAAATAATCTGCTCAATTAGATAAGATTTTGGAAGTCTTCAAGCAAGTTGTTAGGGTTGACCGATTTGGAATGATGATAACAAAATGCTCAAGACAAGAATTTGATTTTGATAACGCAGCTGATTGTCAGAAAGCTAGTTCTCAGAAGCTGACAAATCAGGAAACTAACTAGAAGGCACTTTATCTATCCAAGGTCTAAAAGCCACATCAAATGATTGGAGGATATTCTGTCATCAAGTTAGGAAGCATTTCGGAAGCAAGCCAATGGACGCCTAATCAAGCACCAAGTGTTTTAGTGGTAAGCCTGCCTAATCAACTCAGTAATGGTGAATCAATAAAGATGACAAGGTGTTTTATCTAAAGATGAAGCTAAGAGTATCCTTTCTACGGATCAAGCTATGAAATCTCATTTCATCTACGGATACAAGCTGAAAACATCATATGCCATCAACGGATAGAAGCTGAGGACATCTTATCTCATCAACGGATAGAAGCTAGGAACAACTTATCATATCTACGGATAAAAGCTGGGGAGATCATATCTACGGATAAAAGCTGAAGAAAGTTGATCATCAGAAACAGCTAAGAATGTCATGTTTTATCTATGGATACGGTTAAGGAGGTCATGGTCTATCTATGAATGCAGTTAAGAACGTCATGTCTCACCTATGGATACAGTTATGGAATATTAATTCTATGGATATTCTGAGATTATCTTTCTACTGATAATTGACGTAAAATGGTAGTCTACGGATATGTAATTAATACGCCTACTGATGTTCATCTCATTCAACATGAAGAACAAATCTTGTAACGGAATCTTTTGGAGGTTTCTTTGCTTTAGCATGTTGAATGGAGGACAGTCTCAGAAATCATCATTACACACCAATGACTAAAAGATGATGGATGACGATGCAAAAGATGTATGGAATAGGGAGTCAAAATTGTAAATATTTGAAGGCTCAAATTCCTACAAATGAAATGTGAAGTCATCTATTGTCTCTTATGTCTCGATGGATAAATAAGAGTTAAGGCAGCTACCTAGAAGTTTAACTTCTAACTGGACACAAAGGAAAAGCTTGACAAGCATAATAACCTATTTTGAATACTACAATTTCACTTATCTCAGCTGATAGTGACTTGACAGTCAGGTTATCGAGGAGAGGTCTCTTTCATGCAGATGTCACATGGGCTTGGAAGCTAGGTCAATTGCATGGACTTAGTAATTTTTGAAGATAGCAGCACACTCAATCAGAAAGCACCATTTGGGAGTATACAAGTTTATCTTTGATGCCAGCCAAGGCATTTCCCGAATAGGATAGTTTCCGATACGAGCATGTGAACAAGCAGAACCAAAAATGTAATATTTTATTATGTTGTAGGTTTTGTTTGTAACATACAGTCGATGTATATAAGACTGTGTGGAGTAGCATAGAAATGTATGTGGAGAGAGCACAAAGCCGAATATAAAAACATTTAGGCTATCTTCCATCATCTGTGTAAGCAGCTGGAGTTTGTTGAAAAACAAAACCAGAGAATTCTTCAATATACACCTCAGGTGGGCTTTTTCAGAAAAACCCACCTGAAAAGTTTAAAAAGTTTGCTTGTCTCATGCATGTCTTTTTAACTCGAGGAATTCATACATGTTCATGGTTTTATTTCAATTCTTAGTTAATTTACCAACTCACATATTCATACTGCAAAAGGTTTGAAAAAGTTTTGTAAAATTAACTAGATTGTATTCAACCCCCCCCCCCCCTTTCTACAATCTAGGTTGCGTTGTTCTGGGAATAACAATTACTATCAGAGCAGGCTTCTAACACACAAGAAGTTTAAAGATCAAAAGAAACTGCAACCATGGAAAGAGGTGACAATGAAGAAGCTGGGAATGAGTTGTCGAACAAAGACTCAAAGTTGGAGTTTGCAAACTCTTTACCCAGAAAATGGAAGCATGTCTTTGGATCTACTCCTGAACCCAAAGATCTAAATCTTAGCAGTCTGTTAAGTACTCTTGAGTGCTCAAATCTTGAGACTATACAGGATGCAAAGATTATCAGTGAAGAAGGAGAAACAGAAACAAGAGATGTGGTCATCTCCAACCAAGATTTGGAAGAAGATGAGAGAACAGAAGCAGCAAGCTCAACATTCAAATTGAAGATCTGTGAATGTATCAAGACCACAAAAGACAAGGGCAAGGAAGGAACGGCACTGGAAGATGAAGTCCTTTTTGAGCGAAGGGATTCAACTGAAGAGGGTTGTTCTACATCATCAGAGGAATCTATCAACCTTGCACCCACAGCCTATGACAATTAAGAAGCAAGTTCAACCAGAAATCAGGTATTTTCTGTGAAGCCAACTAAGCATGTTAAAGAAGTATGTTGCAGCACTGCAATGAATTTATTTGATGAATTACATGTTGTGCGTATTTCCTTTAACAATCTCATTGAAGAAAATGTCAGACTCAAAGCAACTAATGTTATGCTTAGTGAGATAAATGCTATGTTGGAAACTCAAGTCTCAGAGTTTAAGGAAATACTTGTTGAATGCATGAATGCTAAACATGAACTTGAGGTTGTCTTAAAAAGAGAAGTGGTTTTGAAAGAGCAGCTGAGAAAGGAACAAGAAGTTATTTCAAGATGGAATAATTCCAGTTACATTGTGTCCAACATTATCAAATCTCAAGGAATGGACACATTTTGTAAAGAGACCTGGAAGTGCAATAACAAGAAGCTAGAGGATGTGGAGACTGCTCCAAGGATGGTAAAGCCATTTAGGAGTAATCAGACTCTAGAGAAACTGAGCAATATGGTTGGACCAAGATTCAAGAATCAGGTTCAATCACTAAGAAGCAAAACCATCAAGGAAGAAGAGTCAGATGCAGATGAAGAGGAAAGCTTGAATAGAACAACAATGATTGACTGTAGTAGCAGCTACCCATCAGAAGGAAGTGGTTCCAGAAGGCCCTACATTCGATGTGGTAGAGTTAATCACTTGTATACTTCTTGCAGAATTGTTCATACAAGATCTACTCAACTGCCTATGTTTGATATGCTTGTCATGCATCACATTTTTGCTCACAATGCTCGAGATTCAACAAGATACGCGAACATGCCATTTGTTCCCCATCCATATTGGTATGAACTCAATATGCCTCAAATGTCATGGAGCATGCCTGACTTGAATGATTTGTATGCTCAAACATTTCCTTGTCGAGCATCAAATTTTGATATTCTTGAGCAACATGTGAATGCTAATCTCTCAATGTCGAAACAAAGGGATGAGAAGGGGTCGAATCCTTTAAAGCTCAAAGCTCAGAAAGAGAAGATGATAGTCATAAAAGCTAAAAAGCCAAAGCTCAAGGAAACTTGGGTACCTAAGTCAGCTTGATGTGGTTTTGAGAGTGTGCAGGAGGAAGATACAGAGCTTTAGCTTCCTACTAGACTTTCTGTCCTGCTCACTAATTGCTCAGAGGATCATAGCCCCTCTACTGACAAGTAGAGATGATATTTTTAGTCATGATTAAGTAATGAAGCATGACTTTGGCAAACAATATCATCAGTTAGGGTTGAAGCACTAGTTGATGGATATAAGCATCTCTTGCTATATATCTATCAAGCATCTGACAAAGGAAACTTTGTAATTGTAGCCTACATTGTCCATCAATAGAAAGACAATGAAGTGGTAAACACTGGACACTTGTTAGAAAAGTGTATGTAGCTGATTTGTCTACTGCCTTGGAGGATTGCACACTTTTGACCTCTTTGTGATAAGGGAAAATCAGGATAATAGTAGCCAGTGAATAAGAAGTTGTCTGAGTCGTGATAAGAGGAACCCCAAGTCTTGCCAAGGATGGGTTAAAGGATGCATGCCATTAAGGGAAACAATAGAAGACCTCTATCAAGAACTAGACAGATCATACATTTGTTAAAATCCTTCAACCACTGCACATGAAATATCGTCAAAGAATTTAGGTCAAGAATTCAGTGTGAAGAGATCTTATGGAACTAATGACAAATCTACAGAGACTTTGCTTGGAAAATCAGGATAACTGTTTGAGTTCTGAAAAGTTGTGGTTGATGCTACTTATTGCAGCCAGAGTGTTTTCTTGATCATTCAAGCACCTGAAGGAGGGATCATCAAATTGTGTGTATAAGTGCAGCCAACAGTTTTCTCTTTTCACATTCCTTAGCCAAGGAAGTAATAGAAGCTTAGCTAAAGGAGTTAAGGGAATCTGTGTGGAAATTCCTTGAAGAACGTTAGGTCCATGATCAAATACTTAACCTTTCTCACTAGTTAAGTTTAACTGACATCTGGATAAATATTCTCAAGAAATTTATGAGTGGAAAAGAAGATCTTTGCTAAAAGGAAGTAGAGGTGTAGGTGAGAGTGGTGGTTTCTTCTACGAGCATTTCTGACTATCTTTTATAAGAAATGACATTCTTGTGTAGAGGAAAGTAAGTAGCCATCCACGGTATTTTGTGTTCTTCTCTGAAAGGTTTTCTGCTTGGATCATCGACTCAGGGGGAGCATCTCTCAGAAAGTGTTAATCTACTTCTGCAACTTCATGAAGACATCCTGTCAAAGACTTGATCTCTTATCTACTCAGAAACCCAGGATGTGTATGCAACTCATAAAGAGTGCATGTAGCTGGAAAAGCCCACAAGGCTTTAAGTCAATGAATCAACACTGTTATGGAGTCTAAACAGATTGTTTATAATGATGCCAGATAAATCAAGCTTATTGATGAGAGATTTTCTGGAATTCTCAGATTTAGGTTTGAAATGGAAGATGGTTTTGGTATGAAGAAGATGATGATTATGTGGATGGATCAGTATCTCCATGGGTTTTCTTCTAGACTATGACTGATTCAAGTCCAAATGAGTCATCCATAGAAAGGTTGAATGGAGTATCCGTAGGAAGCCAGAATGGAGTATCCGTAGGAAGCCAAGATGGAGTATCCGTAGGAAGCCAGAATGGAGTATCCGTAGGAAGCCAGAATGGGGCATCCGTAGGTGGATCTCAACTCTGAATTATCACCCCAATGAACTTAGGGGGAGTTTTTCTGAGTTAAAGATCAACCTCACAAAATCATGCTGATGGGAATATCCTTACATCTTCAAGACCTGCACCAACCACAAGAAGCTTATTCAAAAAATCTAGAAAAAAGTCCTCTTGAAGATAGTTTTTGGGTTGAAGGAATGAGGTGTTCACTTGGATCAAGGCAAGATCTTCCAGCTCCCACAAATCTGAATGTCTACTTCCTGGACATCAAATCTTTCTCCTTGGAGTTAATGGTTGAAGAAATGAGTGGAACATCTGCCTTGCTAATCTCTGAATCTACTGTGCTAAGATCAGGTTCTTCAAAAATTTTCTATAAAGGGATTCTGTGTTGGACAGTGCAGTGGAATTACCTATGATCCAAGTGTGACTAGTAAAGAAGACATCAGTACCAAGCTGCTTATCAACCATCTTCTTCAGAATGGTAAGTAAGTGAGGTACGAATAAATTTCAATATTTTTATTGATGTCTTATGTGTAGCCAGTGTTTAAATGACCTTCTTGAAAACTAAGTTTTCCAGAAGAAGTGAAAATTTTGTCTAAGTCAAAATTTACCTTATCAATGGATATCCTTATCCGTAGATAGTTATTCATAACACTGGATTTGTTTCTTTGCTTTGTCTATGGATACTGACTATCCGTAGATAATTTTCTACTTCTATGGATACTACTTTTGCTCTTCTATGGATAGTGCAAAACGACAGTGTCCATATCTGTAGAAATTTGTAAATTCAAATCTCAGCCTTTGCATGTTTTATCCTTAGCTGAGATACGTGTAGTTTACGTAATATCTAGCATCACTGATCAGTAGCTTTGCAATTATGCTGAAAAGCTCATGCAAAGAAGTTATGAGGAGATAAGTGAGTATTCTTCTAAGAATTCTCATATCTTACTCATGACTAAGTAACAGAATGCTAGAAATTATGTTAACCACCTGTTTATGTACTAGTACCTTACTTTTTCTTGGAATTCTTGTGGTATCTCAAAAGATTATCATTCATTTCAGTAGTTGATAATCCAAGAGATACCTGCTATGCTCTAATTGGTTGTCTAGATGTTGATACTTGCAGGATAAATTCCTAATCAAGAAGACATAGCACAATTCATGCTAACTCCAAGAAAGAAGGTTCAGGTCATGGCTCAGAAGAAATGCTTAGCTTAATGATAAATCAAAGGATGCAGCTGAAGCATTTAAGCATTTCTCAAAAGAGTCAAGCACATAAACCACATGCATCATGCTATTGGAAGAAGTGTTGTGCATGTTGTAGTGGAACTACACTGTGTTCCAAGGGAACAACATTTAACCAGATATCTTGCCAAAGCTTTCAATGCAGCAACTCACTTGAGTTGATAAATAAGTTTGGCAGGTAATGATTTCTTACTCTCTGACATATCTGTGTTAAATGCATGCAGCCAGTGATTTCAATCTCTGGATTTAATTGTTTATTTTATGTGCTTATTTGTTTGTTTTGTTTTAGTTATCATGACATGCCAATACAATTGAATGATGTTATGCACTAAGTGAAGTCGTCCAGAAATGATCTTCTGAGTAATCTTCAATGAGATAGCAAGCTACTTTTCTCACTGATATTAAATAGTTGATCATCTCTAGACATTAACAAGCTAAGTGCATTGTTGTTCTTTGAATTTTCCATGGATAAATATTCAGGGATATCATTTGTCAAATGTCATACATTTAATGAATGATGTCAGCTAAATAAGTGTTTCAAAAATTCAAATTATCTGCATATTACATTATTCAAAAGTATTGATAGTTTTAATTCTTTTTGTCTAGAGATCTCTGTTTAATATTATTTAGCTGAACATATTCATATGACCGGCTATTTAGTTTTATTCTCATCTTTATTCATAATATCTGTGTCATGATAATTCTTTTTTTTTAATCTGAGCTGAGACACATTTTTCACTCTAGGAACTCGAGTAGTCTCTTCGTTTACACTAGGGTGATTTAATGCATGTCTCTTCAGTTTTTCTAACCCCCGTTTAACCCTAGTTAAACACAAGGGTTATCTTGTAGCTCCCTGCCTATTTAAAGGCAAAGGTTGAGCTCTCATCTCTTCATCTAAATCTCTAAACACTTCTCCAAATGGCTTCAACTATTCTTGACATCAATCCAGAGGAGTTCAACCAGTTGTCCACCATGGACAAAATCTCTTTGCTGCAAGATAAGATTGACATCCTCATTAGGGAGGAGAAGGATGAGATACGAAGGGTGAGAGCTGCTCTTGATGCTCTCATGGCTCGCAACCGCTGGGGAGGTCCTGATGGAGGCCCTAAAGGAGCCTCCGGGGAGGCTGCAGCAACTGCTTAACAACTGTCTGTTTGTCTCTCCGGGGAGAGAGCGGGACAAGGGGGGACTGGAATGTAATTCCAGTCCTTAATGTTTTTAAGTTTTTTTTTATTTTTGTAATTTTGTTTTTTTTAATAAAATTTTAGGGTTTTCCCCCATTTTTATTAAGATTGCTATTGTGTGATATGAATGTTTAATTTTCTTTAGTTTCTGCATTTGAATCTATTAAACCTGTTTAACCTGATAAAAATTTGCTTGCATGTTAACTAGACTCATTTCCTCAAATGAAAAGAAAAACAAAGACATCTCAAAAACACCAACAATAAAATTTAATTACATATTTTTTGTTTCGATGAATTGATCAAGGTTAAATTCAAAATCTATCAGTTTAAGGATAACCTTGATCAATTTATCAAGAAGCCCTAATTGTTCAACTAACAGAATAGTGAGCTCTTTGAGCAACACAAAAGCTGTTTCATTTTTTTTTTGCATGAACTCACTGAAGAAACATCAGAAGGAAACTTGAAGGAATTTGAAAGAAATCGACAATCTATCAAGTTAAGACTTTTGCAGCTTCTGATGATCTCTATGAGGGTGTTGTAACAATTAACGGGAAAGCTGGCAATCTTGAACTTTAGGAGAATAAACCTTCAATGGAGAAGGCTATTAACAGTTCATCATTGATAAAGGGAAGGTAATCATCTTATCTTTATCAAAACTCTCACTTACTAAAATCTAATTTTTTTTTTCTTTGCCCTTTCAAAAACTGAGATGAGAACTGTTTGGAATGATCCCCAAGTTCTCTACCCTATCAGTTACATCCTAATTGTGATAAACAACTCCTAACCCCCTCTACATTTTCTCAACAAGCTGTAGTTGCAAAATTCAAGTAAATCTTAACCAGTGGGGAGTGTTAAAGGAGTTAAGTAAGGGTGAGGGCAGTGGTGAATATCAAGAAACCACTAGAAGAAAAGGTGAGGGTGAGATTACCAGCCAAACTGCCTTATGTCCTCTCAAAAAGGCATAATTGTCAAAAAGGATTAGCTCATTTCTGATTGTAGTCTCCCAAAAGACTATGATCATTGAAAAATGCTCTGATCCAGGAGCACTAATGAGGGATTGGGACACTGTGTGCATAATGTGGATTGTTAACCTTTCTGTTTCTGAAGTAGAAAGAAAATATATGCAAGGGCACAGGGGGAGCACACACTATTCTTAAATTCAGTTTGATGCATCTTCTTCAAATGTGAGGATGCAGTCCCCAGTCCATTTCATCTCATTAAGTGATAATTGCAGCATACAACTCATTTGTACTTGATTCTCCATTTTTGTTCTCTTGGAGAAGCTCCATTCACCTAGTGATCATTCTCTTTCAGAGAATTCGTTGGATTACTAGTCACTTTTTGATGATCTTGATGTAAGCACTGTGCACTTAAATGTCACATTCAATCTTCACAGAATTTACATCAATTTCTACTTCACAAGCCCAATCTTCAAAATCATCTATGGATATCCTTCATCCGTAGAAAGGTGTCTTTCAATCTACGGATAAGCTTAACCAGCAATTATCCGTAGACCAACAATGTTGAGTTCCATGATTCTTTCTTGAAAAACTATTCGGCTCATTCTGACTGAGTATCAAGGAATTCAATATAGTTGAGACATCTATAGGTTTGTGGGTAGGGAGTTAGTGGAGTGGCTGGCTTGAGACCAGGCAAAAGGAGAGGGAGAGAATGAGAGGCATGCTATTTCTTCCAGCATGGCAAAATGAGAGATTTTTTTTGAGTACCCCTTTAGTAAGGGAAGGTGAGTTGTGTGAAGTGAGCCAGGATGAGATCCTGATGCAAGAATAGAGAGATTCTTGAGAGAAATCTTTCGATCCTTAAAGTGTTGGATTCCTGTACCCAGAAATCTTACTCAGTAACTCAGATTATGCCTCTTCTATCTTCATTGCTGATAACAAAAAGGGGAATAAGTTAAAGAGAAGATAGATTGTTCTCAGGGGGAGTTAGAAGGAGATCTCAGACATCAGAATTTCTCCTCTCTCGATTAATCTATTGGAACCCCTTAGAAGAAGGTATAGACTAAGTTACAGGAAAGTATATGGAATCTGACAGCTTCAAGTTGTTATTTTTGTTTTTGCAGCATCATCAAATTCTGTCCAGTATTAATCTCTATCTGAGGATCACTGAGAACATTGAAGGGTTTTGTTATCATCAACTTAAGGATTTATGCCAGTTCTAATAGTCATAAATAGGGGGAGATTGTTAGGGTTGACCGATTTGGAATGATGATAACAAAATGCTCAATACAAGAATTTGATTTTGATACCGCAACTGATTGTCAGAAAGTTAGTTCTCAGAAGCTGACAAATCAGGAAGCTAACTAGAAGGCACTTTATATATCCAAGGTCTAAAAGCCACATCAAATGATTGGAGGATATTCTGTCATCAAGTTAGGAAGCATTTCAGAAGCAAGCCAATGGACGCCTAATCAAGCACCAAGTATTTCAGTGGTAAGCCTGCCTAATCAACTCAGTAATGGTGAATCAATAAAGATGACAAGGTGTTTTATCTAAAGATGAAGCTAAGAGTATCTTCTCTACGGATCAAGCTATGAAATCTCATTTCATCTACGGATACAAGCTGAAAACATCATATGTCATCAACGGATAGAAGCTGAGGACATCTTATATCATCAACGGATAGAAGCTGGGAACAACTTATCACATCTACGGATAAAAGCTGGGGACATCATATCTACGGATAAAAGCTGAAGAAAGATGATCATCAGAAATAGCTAAGAATGTCATGTTTTATCTATGGATGCGGTTAAGGAGATCATGGTCTATCTATGATGCAGTTAAGAACGTCATGTCTCACCTATGGATACAGTTATGGAATATTACTTCTATGGATATTATGAGATTATCTTTCTACTGATAATTGACGTAAAATGGTAGTCTACGGATATGGAATTAATACGCCTACTGATGTTCATCTCATTCAACATGAAGAACAAATCTTGTAATGGAATCTTTTGGAGGTTTCTTTGCTTTAACAGGTTGAATGGAGGACAGTCTCAGAAATCATCATTACACACCCGTGACTAAAAGATGCTGGATGACGATGCAAAAGATGTATGGAATAGGGAGTCAAAATTGTAAATATTCGAAGGCTCAAATTCCTACAAATGAAATGTGAAGTCATCTATTGTCTCTTATGTCTCGATGGATAAATAAGAGTTAAGGCAGCTACCTAGAAGTTTAACTTCTAACTGGACACAAAGGAAAAGCTTGACAAGCATGAAGACCTATTTTGAATACTACAAGTTCACTTATCTCAGCTGATAGTGACTTGACAGTCAGGTTATCGAGGAGAGGTCTCTTTCATGCAGATGTCACATGGGCTTGGAAGCTAGGTCAATTTCATGGACTTAGTAATTTTTGAAGAGAGCAGCACACTCAATCAGAAAGCACCATTTGGGAGTATACAATTTTATCTTTGATGCCAGCCAAGGCATTTCCCGAATAGGATAGTTTCTGATATGAGCATGTGAACAAGCAGAACCAAAAATGTAATATTTTATTATGTTGTAGGTTTTTTTTGTAACATACAGTCGATGTATATAAGACTGTGTGGAGTAGCATATAAATGTATGTGGAGAGAGCATAAAGCCGAATGTAAAAACATTTAGGCTCTCTTCAATCATCTGTGTAAGCAGCTGGAGTTTGTTGAAAAACAAAACCAGAGAATTCTTCAATATACACCTCAGGTGGGCTTTTTCAGAAAAACTCACCTGAAAAGTTTAAAAAGTTTGCTTGTCTCCTGCATGTCTTTTTAACTCGAGGAATTCATACATGTTCATGGTTTTATTTCAATTCTTAGTTAATTTACCAACTCACATATTCATACTGCAAAAGGTTTGAAAAAGTTTTGTAAAATTAACTAGATTGTATTCAACCCCCCCCCCCTTCTACAATTTAGGTTGCGTTATTCTGGGAATAACACAAGTCAAGATTAATATTCCTCTTTTAGATGCAATTCAACAAGTTCCCTCTTATGCGAAGTGTCTAAAAGATTTGTGTACTCATAAAAGAACCACTCATGTTCCTAAGAAAGCTTTCCTAACATCTAATGTTAGATCTATATTGTCAAATCAAATCCCTTTGAAGTATAAGGATCCTGGTTGTCCTACCATTTCTTGTGTCATTGGTAATACTTTCATTGATAAAGCTTTACTCGATCTAGGAGCTAGTGTGAATCTTCTTCCATTATTTGTCTATCAAGACTTGGGTTTAGGTGAACTTATAGAGACTATTATCACTCTTCAGTTAGCTGGCCGTTCTGTCAAAATTCCTAAGGGTATGGTGGAAGATGTATTGATTAAGGTTGGTGATTTTGTTTTCCCCGTCGATTTCATTGTTCTAGAAACCGAACATGTCCAAAATCTCAAAAATCAAATTCCCATCATTCTAGGAAGACATTTTCTTGCCACCTCTAATGCTTTGATTAACTGTAGGAATGGATTAATGAAACTTACATTTGGAAACATGCAAATTGATTTCAACATTTTCAATGTAGGAAATCAACCCAATGATCTTTTTGACCAACCCATAGAAATTAACTATCTCCCTCATCAAGTCTTTTACCTTCATAAAGTTGTTTATCAATTGCACTTTCATAACACATATAAAATTCTGAAAGAGTGTCTCCTTTTTGAACAAAATGATTAAAGTAAAAGTTAGAACTTTCGGACCTTGACGTAGTTCTCAATAACCCCCATCGGTTTGTCCCTAAAAAAAGCAGGAATCCATGACTTCCTCATTTCATAAAGGTCATTCAACCAAATATGCTCACTCAATTCAAACTCTTTTAATACACTAGACGATCCTTCTTCAAATTCAGCAACAGATATATGAGAAGACCACACAAACTTATTTAACTTTTTCATAAACTCAGATTCTGCACAGAAAACAGCCCCAATCTACATGTAAAGAAGAAATACAATTGTAAGTTAAAAATATAAAGCTAGAATCTTGATTGAACCCTTTTTTTTTTAAAACAACTAGAATCTTGATCAACCCTTAATTCACTAACAAAAGCAACAAACATTTTAACATAATTAGAAGGCTTCTCCGCAATTCGATAACATTCTTCACCTGAAAAGACTACCCTTACAATATTCCCTTAAAAATTGGACGTCGAAAGGTTCTGTTATTCATTTAATTAAGTAACATATTATATGGGACAACTTATATCATGAGATCAACTAAAAATAAAATTAATCAAATGACATGATTATATTACCTTGGCTGGAAACTTCTGCATAATGTGCCACATACAATAACGATGAACCACAGAATCTGGAAATGTTTCAGCGATCGTAACTTTCATTGCAGGACATTGATCCGTTATTAGACACCATGGAGGCCTTTGAAAAACTTTTAAAAACATCTCACATGCCCACGTGAAATTTGTAATATCTTCATGATTAAGCAAACAAGCAGCAAACGTGATGCTTTTCCAGTGATTATCAAACCCAATAAATGGTACAAAAACCATACCATACCTACAACATAAAATGAACATTTCAATTATACCTCTAGAGAACTTAGAAAATACTAAACCAAAAAATAACTAAAATATAAGACAAATAAGATGCTTAAATAAAAAGTACTAAATTTACAACAAAAACTTACTTATTTTTACGATACGTTGCATCAAAAGAAATCACATCACCAAAAACATCATAGCTTTGACGACCTTGCACATCAGCCCAAAAAATTCGAGTCAAATGACCATTTGAGTCAGTCTCATATTCATAAAAAAAAACCCATCAGATGTCTCTTTTTTCGTTTTAAACTTCTCAATCAGCATCTCTCTTCCCGATAAACAACTTAACATCCCTCATCCAATTTCAGAAATCCTTTGCAGTTGCACCAACTTCAGAATACGAACCGGTCAATGACTTGAACAAAGCGTGAGCCCTGTATGAGCCAAGATTTGTGGTTGCAGCATCGACAACAAATTTTCGATGAACAGCATTCATGGAACGATTAGCCCGAAGGAATTGTTTTCCAAACTCAGTCACCATAGGATGATTATGGACTTCAATGAAACGATCAATCACAAAATGTCCATTCCCATCATTCTTTATCACAATTTTAGCATTACAGCCACATTTCTTTGTGACTGTTTTTCTTTTTTTTTTAATTGGACCGCCCACACTAGCACTCACATGAGATAATTCAGAACTATTATCAGAAATAATGGACATAGAAGTATCATGAGTTCCTGATTTCGAACAAACAACATACTTATGCACGACAATGCTACCCCGAACCCTTTGTGTTTCTCGACGAACATTAAAACCAACTGTAGTTGCATAGTTAGTATAAAAAGTACAGGCATCTTCAAGTTCTGAAAATCGTTGGCCAGGATATGGCTTCAAATTGGTATCAGGTAGGTTTGGTATCCATAATTGAGCACTGTTGCTAAACGAATCATCAAAACCCTCTATAAATTCTTCAACTTCATTGTTTGCGGTGGAATCACAACTAGTATCAAGTATGACATTGTTTCTGTCACCTGTAGAATCTAATGTAGAATCAAAATCTCGCAAATTCAGAAATCGTCACTAAAACTGAAACATGGAGAAACTAAAACAAAAAATCTAAAAATAGAGAAGGTAGAATCTAATGTAGAAGAAACTCTCGCAAATTAACAAATCCTCACTGAAACTGAAACTACATGTAGCAGAGCTGCTAGAATACATAGTACAAAATCTAACATAGAATCAAACGCTTATCACTTTACATCTTTATTACAAATAAAGATTTATTTATTACAAATAAAGGTAATTACAAATAAAGTATTTATTTGAAAAACAAGGTAATTACAAAGATTTTAAAAACAGAGAAAGTAGAATCTAATGCAGAAGCAAACGCTCGCAAATTCACAAATCTTCACTAAAATTGAAACTACATGTAGAATAGCTGCTAGAATGCACAGTACGGAATCTGACATAGAATCAAATGCTTAGAACTTTACAGAATGATAAAAACATAGAGAAACTAAAACAAAAATATGAAAAACAGATAACGTAGAATTTAATGTAGAAGCAAACTCTCGCAAATTCATAAATCCTCACTAAAATTGAAACTACACAGAGCTGCTAGAATACATAGTACAGAATCTAACATAGAATCAAACACTTAGAACTTTACAGAATGATAAAAACACAGAGAACTAAAACAAAAAGCTTACAAACAAAGAAAGTAGAATCTAATGCAGAACCGAAAATTCAGAAATAGTCAGAAATTCAAAATCACATTGAACAAAGCTTTTAGTATATGTTAAAGACACAACTATAAACAAAAGATAAATTTAAGTGTGACAGAGCAAAAGCCAAAACTTTATTTGAACAGTCAAAATGCGAACCTGATAAACATTCAACCAAATCAGAATCATTCAATCCGCAATGTGGTAGCACGTCATGACTTGAAGAAGAGGCCATAACAAAGACGACGATTATATGTACGCAGGAGAGATCAATAAGTACGAACGAGAGAGAGAGAGAGAGAGAGAGAGAGAGAGAGAGAGAGAGAGAGAGAGAGAGAGAGAGAGAGAGAGAGAGAGAGAGAGATGTATATCCATAAAAATATAGATACACTTTATTTAATTACGTTATATTTACATGTTTAGTTATAATTAAATCACAGCCGTTAGATTAGATGAAAGATGGATGGTTCAGATTATTTCTAGGTGTTTTTTATTGTTCTTTATATAAGAGTGTTCTTCATGGAGCAATGGCCTATATATATATATACAAGCCTATAACCCGTGCGATGCACGGATGAATTTTAGTATTTTTAATTTATTATTTTAGTATTTTTACATGATTTATTATTATTTTTTTATCTTGTTTTTTTTTATCATTTATTTGTATTTTGATCTTAAAATTTTTTAATATATTGTCGACGGAATAATATCTTGAATTTTTGAATGTAACTTAGAAAAATAGATGATAGAATTTTTAATAATAATAATATGTTGTTGACGGGGTTCGAATTTTGAACCCGTGGGAGTGTTTTAGATACCAAGAAAATAATATTATTTTAATATTACATCAAACGGTTCTTATTTATCTATATTTATATCTAACGGTTATTATTTACAGGACCAAACTACCAACCAACCAAATAGATGGTAGTTTACTTATAATAGTATTTTTTTTAATTAATTTTTAGTATTTTTTATCTTATTTTATCAGCATTTATTTGTATTTTGATCTTAAAATTTTTTAATATGTTGTTGACGGGATTCGAACCTTGAACCCGTGGGAGCATTTTAGATATCAAAAAAAGAATATTCTTTTAATATTACATCCAATGGTTCTCATTTAGCTATATTTACATCTAACGGTTATTATTTAGAAGACCAAACTAAATGACCAAACTACCAACCAAATAGAGGGTGGTTTGCTTATAATATTATAGTATAGATATATATATATATATCAAAATTTTATATGCATACATGAACAGAATATGTATAATATCTACATAATTTTATGAACATTTGCTTGTAAAAAAATCATGAATCTCAACAAATGTTTAAATTCAAAATTTTAATATATAAGATACAAAGAATTAGATATCCAAGTTATATATTTAATATTTTTTATAATTTCTACTTGAACAACTTTTTTGTAATAGTAATTTTTTCAATCACGGGAATATTACTTGGAAAAATTACTATATAGGAATTTTATTGTATATATTTTTAAGCTTAACAAACTACCAATTTAATTAATTAATATGTTTTTATAGTTAACTTGTCTTAAATATATTCAAATGTTCATACATTTGGATGTAGGTTGAACATTTTTAGATTGTTGTTGTGGGCGTTTAATCTTTCATATTTTTTAAAAATTTTAAGATCATTCTAAAATAATTTTCTTGAAATCGAAAAAATTTATTATTTCAAAGAGGTTATCACATGTTAATTTATTATTTCACTATTTCAATGTTAGAACAATTATAATTTATTTTGGACACGGTAATAGATTATATATATATATAGTTAAGTTCTATGGATACCACCTTTTTTTGTGGAGACCTGGAGATCACATAGGTTCTGCAATCTAAATTTAACAAAATATAATATTTTATAAATTATGTTCTATGAAAATAACTATTTTCATTTAAAATCTTTAAAATTATATATATATTGCAACTAAAACATAGCAAAACATGTTGTTGTGCAAAACAAGTTCGGTTTGCAGAACATTCATGTTTAGTTTGCAAAACTTACATGATTTTCAAGATTTTCAATGAAATAGTGATTTTCATAGAATATACTTTGCAAAACAGTACGTTTTGCAAATTTTTGATTACAAAATATGATCTATTTTGTCAAATTTAGATTGCAGAACATATGTGGTCTCCAGGTCTCCACAAAAAAGGTGGTTTCCATGGAACTTAACTCTCTATATATATACTATATCAATACTATTATATAATAGACGAAACATTAAAAGTTTGGTCAGTCGGTATGGTACGTTGTGATTTTACTTGATTGTCCTTTCTTAAATTCGTATTTTTACTTAATTAACCTTACTTATTTATAGAAATATATTATTAAATAATAATATTACCTATTTATAACCAATTACATTTTTCACCTAAAATACATCAATTTTTTTATTTTTTTTAACAAATTCCCCTACTTTTTCAAATATATCACGGACAATTTCCTTTTTTAACTAAAACATGGTAGTTTTTCTATTTTTCCTTATTAAACCCCTCATTTTCCAAAAATATCACGGACAAATCTTTAGTTATTTATTTTTAAACCTAATATTATAATTATTTTTTTAAAAGTTTACCTATTTTAACATGCCTACTTATGTTTCTTAACAAATGCAATTACTAAAAATATTAAAATATAAATAATCAAATACCTATTTATAACCAATTATCTTTTCAGCTAAAACACATTATAGATTTTTTCTAACAAAATCCCTCATTTTCTAAATATATCACGGTAAATTGCCTTTTTCAATTTACTTTTTCAATTTTTCTCACTAAAATCCATTATTTTTCTAAAAATATCACGAACAAACCCTTTACTTATTTATTTTAAAACTTATTTAAATAATTTAAATTATTAAATTTTAAAACCTCATTTTCCAAAAATATCACGAGCATTTACCTTTTTAAACTAAACATATGTTACATTTTTTATTTTTTCATACTAAACCCCCTCTTTTTCCAAAAATATAACGAGCAAACCCTTACTTATTTATTTTAAAATTTGTTTTAATATTTTAATTAATTAAAAGTGTTTAGCTATTTTTACATGCCTACTTATTTTTTTAACAAATACAATTAAAACAATAATAATAAAATAACAATTAACAATATGTGCATCGCACGGGTTTTAAGCTAGTATTATATTAAAGACGAAACATTGAAAGTTTTCTAATCTGGTCCTCAAAGTTTTTGTAGTCTGGTCACACCATTCATAGTCGTTAGATATTTCTGATCAAATCGATGATAACCGTTAGATAAAATATTAAAATTATCATATAAAATATCTTTTCTATTTTTCCTAACTAAAACATCTCATTTTCCAAAAATATCGCAGACAATTTCATTTAATAAACTAACATAATAAAGTTATAATTGCTAATAACTAACCTATTAGTATTTTTAGCCAAAGTGTGTATTCTTTTTTTATATTTTCTAACTAAAATTTCTACTTTTCTATTTTTTCTAAATAAAACATCTCACTTTCCAAAAATATCATGAACAGTTCTATTTAATAAAATAAAATAATAATATTATAATTATTAATGACTAACTGATTCGCTTTTTTTTTCCAAAACGTATATTCTTTTTTACATTTTCTAATTAATATTTCTCTTAACTAAAACCTCAAAAATATCACGGGATATTCCATTTAGTAGCATAAAATACTAATATTATAAATGTATCTATTTATCCATACTATATTATTAAAGACGAAACATTGAAAGTTTTGCTACCTGTTTTTTGGTACGGTACTAATATGGACAGAAAAGTAATTATAGAAATATAATTGACGGTCCAATAAAAAGGCTCGATAATTAATGCCCAAATCCCTGATTATTTATTAATTTCGTAATTAATAAATAGGGAAAATATACAGCTCATAAATAGAGTCCAAATTATGGAAAATTGGTCAAAGAAGGATCCAGAATCCCAATTAAAGGCAATCAATGAGTCACGGCCTTTATCAACAAGGAAAAGACTTGCCCGCCAAGCAATACAATCCTTATCAGTTATCAATAAGAAGACTTATCCGTTAAGTCTCTCAAACGTACCATAAATACAAGGTTCCAGACACCTATATAAGGTCCCTGATCCTACAATCAGAACTACATCTTTGGCTTGATTTTCAATAACGATTTGAGATACGTAGGCATCTTGTGAGGACCGATTTAGTCCGGAAACACGAGTGCAGCCATTAAAGCTCGAAGCTCATTAAACCTTAGCATTAATTACGCAAGCACGTTTTTTAATCCATAATAGGTACTTACCTTATTTAATTGTCTATTTAATTATTATAAAAATTATTATAATCAGTTACCATTTCAGTTAAAATACATCACCATTTTTAAAAAAAAAATCACGGACAATTTCTTTTCAGCTAAAACATATTACTTTTTCTATTTTTCTCACTAAAATCCCTCATTTCCCAAATATATCATGAGCAAACCCTTAATTATTTATTTTAAAACCTATTTTAATACTTTTAATTGGCAATTATCTTTCCCCTCTTTTTCTAGAAAAATCACGGACAATTACTTTTTTGAGCTAAAACATGTTATATTTTCTATTTTCCTTACTAAAATCCCTCATTTTCCAAATATATGACACGCAAACCCTTACTTATTTACTTTAAAATATATTTTAATAATTTTAATTGACAATTAGCTTTTTCAACTAAAACATGTCACTTTTTCTATTTTTCTTACTAAACCCTCTTTTTTCAAAAATATCACGGGCAAAACGTTACTTTTATATTTTAAAATTCAATGAAAACATGTTACTTTCTATTTTTCTTACTAAAACCCCTCTTTTTCCAAAATATCACGGGCAAACTGTTACTTATTTATTTTAAATTCCATTTTAATACTTTTAATTATTTAAAAATGTTTAATACGCCTACTTATATTTTTTTAATAAATGCAATTAATAAAATATAAAATATAAATAATAAAATTAATAATTATTAAAAACAATCCGTGCATCGCACGGGTTTTAAGCTATATTATTAAAGGCGAAACATTAAAAGTTTGGTTGTCGGACGGACGGTTGGTACTTAGTGATTTTACTTAATTACCCTTATTTATTTATTTTAAAAACTATCACTAAATAATAATATTTTTATAACAAACTACCTTTTCAGCTAAAATACATTACCATTTCTATTTTTTTTAACAAAATTCTCTCTTTTTCTAAAAAAATCACGGACAATTACCTTTTTCAACTAAAACATGTTACTCTTTCTATTTTTTTCCTTACTAAAACCCCTCATTTTCCAAAAATATCTCGGGCAAATCCTTACTTATTTATTTTGAAACCTATTTAAATACTTTTAATTACGGACACTTACATTTTCAGCTAGAACATGTTAATTTTTCTATTTTTCCTTACTAAAACCCCTCTTTTTACGAAAATATCACGGGTAAACATTTATTAATTTATTTTAAAATCTATTTTAATACTTTTAATTATTTAGAAAAGTTTAACACGCCTACTTATTTTTTTAGCAAATGCAAATTAATAGAATATTAAAACATAAATAATAATTAGTAATAAAAATTCGTGCATCGCACGGGTTTTAAGCTAGTATATATATATACTAGAGAAAAATACAAACCACCGTTAGACTACAAACTACAAACTAAATATTTTTTTTCTTCAAATCGCGTTAAAACATAGCACATATGGTATGCAAATTGATCGTTGGGAGATGGAGAAAAATACGGTAAAGTCGGATTTCAAAAAAAGCTCTCCGATTGACGGGAAAAGTCAAATTAAAAACGAAGGGGAATAGGTGTGATTGAGTGTGGAATGGTGTATTTTAGTTGTGTGTTGTGCATATAGGGGGGGCATTAGATTAGATTAATCTAAGGGCTTAGATTGGTTCTTAGTTTGTATTTTAAAAAAAGTTTGTATTTGATCACTAGCCTATATATATAACACTTTTATGTACATTAACACTTTTATAACTTTTTTTTATAAATTTAATGATATTATTTACTTTTATGAACATCTGCCACAATACGAAGACACAACCACTTAAAGATAATTAAAATGATAACAAATAATTTAAAATTTATTAGACAGAAATTTTTTATTTGAAAATGGACATACAAAAAGTACGGACGAAATACTTTAGACTTAACTGTTAATGGATCGGTTTTGGATGGGATTATCCTGAATCCAAATTCAAATCCATTTAATCTTTCGGAATGGTTCATATCATATTAGAATAAGTGTCAAAATTTTAAAAGAACAATCAATATCCAGTCCACTTGGATTATCAGTAACCCGATCAATATCCAATCCAATTAATTTTTTATTATTTTTTTAAAAAAATTAAATAAATAAGATACTAATTATAATCATTAAAGGCCAAGTAACTGTCACCAAAATTTAAAAACGTTTTAGACGAGACTAAAAATTAAAGTCAACATTCTCATAAATAAAGTATATATGAGAATTTTTTATTATTTTTCAATGTTAATAATAAGTAATAAAAGAGAATAAGGAAACTTAAGATACTTTTATGAGATCACTACAAAAGTTTGTATATAAATAAATTTAGATTTACTTACCATATTTTTGTTATATTTTTATATTAGGAAAATGGAGAATTATTTACATTCAAATCAAGCACTACCTCATAATCCTTATTCTCATAATAAAAATGTATCAAAATTTTAAATTATGAAAACTCATGAATAAAATTCTAAATATTGGTCATTAAATCCACCACGATCACCTAAAAACATTAATTATACATAGATTCTTTCATTTATGCAGCCACCAAAAATTTCAATTAAGTTATTTTTAAAAAGATATGATACTTAATCTATCTAAATTTCATAACTATTCGTAAAAAATGATGATTATGCTTTGAATTTTTATTTTTTTTCAGAAGGATTTGAAATTTGTATATCAATACTATTATATAAAGGAGAAGACGGAGGCGGTGAGCTGGCGCTCTCAGATCACTTCGTCCTATTTTTCTAATTTTCTCAATTTTTTAAATTAATAATATTAAAAATTTGAAAAAATCTTAATTACCTTTTAATTACTTACTAATAGAGGAAACATATAATATTCTTCCATTTAAAATCTCTACTAATGGAGAAAGTAAAAATACAATAGATCTTTACTAATAGAGGAAACTAAATATCACTAATGGAAGAAACTAAATATTCAATTATAATATTTTTGCCTTCAAAATATCTAAATTAGAAAAAAGTGTATTACCCTACATTATTTTGAACTTTCCTCTGTTATTATCTAAATATTCTCATAATATTTTGTTTAATGAAATTACCATTTTAACATACTGCTCTCTTAAACTTTCTTTTATTATGTAATATAATAGAAAATACAGGAACGTTTTGGTAAATAAGAAGTTAATAAATTAGATCGGTCTTGTATAAGAAAATTAAGTAATTAATACCAAAAACTAGAAAAAAAATCTCAATTGTCTTTTAAATATTTACTAATGAAGGAAACTAAATATACAATTTCAATATTCTTGCATTTAAAATGTCTACTAATGGAATATTTATTAATGTATTTCGAAAATATCATGTTAAGATTTATTCGACTGGAGAATTTATTTAGTGTGTGCATTTTTAACAAAATTCAATAAATCGGTGCATCTATAACAAAAGTCATACAAGAATAAAAAAAACATTTAGAAGAGATCATTAATTTTTTTTTTAAAGGAAGAGGTTGTTGTTGTTTTTGTTGTTATTTGTTTTGACAAAAAGAGATCATTATTAATAAAAAATTCTCCCAGCAACAAAAAGGATGTCTGTTCATATTTTTTGATTTTTTTCTTACTAGGAGTAGATTTGGAGGTAGTGAAGATTTTAATAGCTCTGAAGGTATAATTGTAGTTTTTGATTGAACGATCTAGAACTTTATATATATATATATATATATATATATATATATATATATATATATATACTAGCTTAAGACCCGTGCGATGCACGGATTGTTAATTGTTATTTTATTATTATTTTTTTAATTGTATTTATTAAAAAAATAATTATGCATGTTAAAATAGCTAAACACTTTTAATTAATTGTAAAACATATTTTAAAATAAATAAGTAAAGGGTTTGTTCGTGATATTTTTAGAAAAAGAATGGATTTTAGTGAGAAAAATAGAAAAAGTAAATTGAAAGAGACAATTTCCCGTGATATATTTAGAAAATGAAGGACTTTGTTAGAAAAAATCTATAATATGTTTTAGCTGAAAAGGTAATTAGTTATAAATTTGTATTTGATTATTTATATTTTAATATTTTTAGTAATTGCATTTGTTAAGAAAAATAAGTAGACATGTTAAAATAACTAAACTTTTAAAAAAATAATTATAATATTAGGTTTAAAAATAAATAACTAAAGGTTTGTCCGTAATATTTTTGGAAAATGAGGGATTTTAGTAAGGAAAAATAGAAAAACTAACATGTTTTAGTTAAAAAATGTTATTGCCCCGTGATATATTTGAAAAAGTAGGGGAATTTGTTAGAAAAATAAAAAAAAATGTATTTTAGGTGAAAAAAGTATTTGGTTATAAATAGGTAATATTATTATTTAATAATATATTTTTATAAATAAGTAAAGTTAATTAAGTAAAAACACGAATTTAAGAAAGAGCAATTAAGTAAAATCACAACTAGCATACTGACCGACCAAACTTTTAATGTTCCGTCTATTATATAATAGTATTGATAGTATAGATAGTATAGATAGATAGATTTATAATATTAGTATTTTATGCTACTAAATGGAAACATAGAAAAAATATTCTATTTAATAATTTTAATATTTTATCTAACGGTTCTCATCGATTTGATTAGAAATATCTAACGGTTATGAATGGAGTGACCAGACTACAAAAACTTTGAAAAACCAGACTACAAAACTTTCAATATTTCGTCTTTAATATAATAGTATATATATATATATATATAATTCAAAACAAAACTTAATTTATATTAGAAATATTATTTTATTTAAAAACGTATTTTGTAGAATATTTTTTGAGAAAATTTAGAGATATTATTATAAAGCCGTTACAAAACGCGGCTTATTAAACTAATTTTCAATAATATATATAATATAAATATTTTTGTAATAATCATATAAGTTTGGATCGCGTTCGTAATAGATTGGATCTTACATAATCCACATTCATGTTTATGGGACCGAATTCTTATCGAATCAAATTTTCTTTAAATGAATCCAAATCCAGTTATAAGCCCTCGGATTAGATTAGATCAGAGCTCCGATCTATTAACAGACCTCTGTAGACTCTTGTTCACTTCCCACCATTTGTCATACAAAAAAAAGGACAATTACATATTTTTACTAAAAATTGAAAATAAATATGTATTATACAAAAAATTCAAGATAAACTACTATTATGGGAAAAAATATATATATGTTGAAGAGGAACCGATGCCTCAACATCTCGTAAGACTGTGTGTAGTTATATGTTTCTAAGCTTAATATATGTTTTTAAATAAATTTATTTTAACACAAAAAAACAACACAGTTATCACATCTTAAATTATATGATTCAGTCTTAAATTTAAATTAGTATATATTTAATATATTTTTATTGTTAAATTATTTTTTAAAACATCCGTGTGTATAGCACGAGCTATAATATAGTTATGATTTAATCTTTCTTCTTTCTATTAATAATAGCCCAACATGGGTCAGTTAATTGGCGGCACATTTTATTCATGCTAAATTGGCAAGACATTTTGCACCTCCTCTTACCACCATACCAATCAATTATATGTGTTGTCAATTACACACATCATATGTGTGTGTGTCGCGTGAGTAAATAAATATTTGGTATTATTATTATATATCTATTTTATTATAGCCTAATAAAAGCAATGATTCATGAAACATTTAATCTAATCTAAATTGGTGAGATATTTTATTTAATTTAAAATATCTAAATTTCTCTTTTGTTTACTCTTTTTTCTAAAAAAAATTGTTAATGAATGGAATCGAACTTGGGTTTATGCACTAATTTGATCATCTTCCTACCATAGCACTACTCAGTCATAAATGTTCAATATCAAACACATTAGTATATGTATATGTGTGTGTCGCGTGAGTAGAGGAGTATTTGGTATCTATTATTATATCGATTAACACAATCTTATAATTGGTGAGATAATTTAACTATGAGATCTTTTGTGCATGATTTGGACTCACTAACTTGCCCCTGTGTTTATTATTTATTAGAAAAGTTGTTTGTAGAAATTGAACTTGAGTTTATCTATTAACCGAAACATCTTTATATCACTAGATTATAAAATCACAGATTTTTAGAACTTCACGCGAAATATGTGAGTGTCATTTGATAGAAGACATTTTATTTAACTTCAAAATATATAAAAATAGTTATGTAGCTAAATTGAACTTAGGTTATATATTTAACTTGTACATTTTCATACCACTAAGCACAAATGCACATATGTTGTGAATCATACACATATGTGTGCAGAAGCGAACCTACATTCAGACTGGACGTGGCCTTGACCGCCCCCAACTTGTCGGATTATTTTTTATGTAATGTCAACAACATCAAGAGTCAAGGTCACATAATACAATGAAAAGACCATTTTAATCACCCTGAGTTAAGTAGAGATGAAAATATACATAAAAACGAAGAGAATTCAGCTAGGATTCTAAGACAAAGGCTGTTGCATTGAGTAAGAGGTAAAAAAGATAATCGTGTATATACAATATATAACCCGTGTATATAGGATGTACGGGGTAACGGGGAAGATAAGAAGTCGTTGAATCATGGATGATAAGACTGTAGTATTCTACTATTTTGTCCTTATTTGTAAAACTTATATGAAAAAATTAGTTGAAAAAATATAAAAGGTACTCTATATAATATTTTTAGTTATAAAAAATATAAAAGGTACTTCATATAATATTTTTAGGATTTTATCTAACGGTTCTAATTGATTTCTATTTTGTCCTTATTTGTAAAACTTATATGAAAACAATTAGTTGAAAAAATATAAAAGGTACTCTATATAATATTTTTAGTTATAAACAATATAAAAGGTACTCTATATAATAATTTTAGTATTTTATCTGATTTGATTGGAAATATCTAACGATTGTGGAATGAGTGAACAAACCATGGGGGACCAGACTACCAACCAAACTTTTATTGTTCCGTCTATTATATAATAGTATAGATAGATAATGTTGTTAGAAAAGAGAAATTTTAGTTAAAAAAATATAAAAGGTACTCTATATAAAATTTGTAGTATTTTATTTAACGGTTCCCATTGATTTGATTGGAAAGATCTAACGACTGTGGATCTAACGGTTCTCATTGATTTGATTTGAAAGGTACTTAATTCACGGAAACATACTAGAAAATTCATTATATATTAAATTTTAATATTATGCATGTACACATTCTACAATGCAAATTACATTTCACAAACAAGGAAATGTTTCATTGTACACATTCTACAATGCAAATTACATTTCACAAAAAAGAAAATGTATCATTCGTTCAATGAGCTAAATTAGTAAAATCGTGTAGGTTAATGTCTTGTATGTAAGATAATCATATTTTGACATAGATCTTACACATAACAAATATCATAAGTATCGAATTTACTCATTTCTTAACTCAAAAATACCTCAACCAAGGATACTTTTCAACGTTAACTATCTCACTACAGAGATCAAGTCCAGCTTTTGTACTCACAATGAGACGTCTGTCAAACGATCTATAAATTATCATAAACACCGAACTACTTAGAAGTTAAAACAATTATGCTAGATAGTGACCCGTGCCTTGCACGGGTTTTCATGCTAGTTAGATATAACATCGTAAAATTTATTGCATATCAATATTATATATTACATGTATGTATGACTACGTATATCTATAAACATTTAGTTTACATATATATACTTAAATTTAAAATCATATTAAGTTAGCATAAAATTACAATATACTAATAATTAATAATTGTTTTAATACTTTTAATTTTTATTGGTTCGGATTGCCGTGATCCGGTCCGAATTTACAGTTTAACAAATTTTTTGAACAACTCTAACCAAACTTCTCGCTTCGAAAGTTTCAATTTTAGTTTTCAACGATGTCTCAAAAGTTTTCTTGGTCAGGATTTTAGAGTTTGTTTTGTATACCAGGGAATTGCAATCTTTATGTGTCTATACAATTACGCTCATATCACGCATCACGTGCGATACATGGTTGAAATTTAAATTTATTATCTTTTTTATATTTGAATTGACGTTGTTGTTTGTGTTTGTACGTGATTAGTTTGTATTTTAAGAGTTTTGTGTATAATAATATAATAGAGATGTGTTTAATAGTTTAGGTAGTTATTAATAATTATAATATTAAGTTTATTTTTTATTAATTATTTTATATGAATTGAAAGTTATAGAAAAAATTATAACAAAACATAAAATTTATAAGTTTAATATAATAATATTACTGTTTTATATAGAATATACCCGTATTATTTTTAGAAGATGAGTTGTGTTCGTTCAAAAATATAAAATAGGTAATGTGTTGAAAAAGTTAATTAATTATTTATTAATAATTATATAAAATTATAATTATATATATATATATATATATATTGCCCGTATTATATTTAAAAGGTCGGTAGTTAAAAAATATAAAACAACTAAAGTGTTTTAGCTGAAATAGGTAACTGGTTATTTATTATTAATTATATATAATATATTATTGTTCTATGTGTATGTGGTTCGTGTTATTTTTAGAAGATGAGTTATTTTAGTTAGGAAATATAAAATAAATAATGTGTTTTAGCTGAAAAAGGCAATTGCTTATAAATATATAATAATATGACTATGTTGCTCGTGTTATTTTTAGAAAATACGTTGTTTTAGTTAAAATTTATAAAACAGGTAATATGTTTAGCTGAAAAAGGTAATTAGATAGTTATTAGTAATTATAATATAAAATATTTAGAAAATGAGTTGTTAAAGTTAGAAAATATAAAATAGGTAATGTGAGCTATTTTATTTAGAAAATATAAAACGGGTAATATGTTTTAGCTGAAAAAGGTAATTAGATAGTTATTAGTAATTATAATATAAAATATTTAGAAGATAAGTTGTTTAAGTTAGAAAATATAAATTCGGTAATGTGCCCGTGTTATTTTTAGAAGATGAGTTGTTTCAGTTAGAAAATACAAAACTGGTAATGTAGTGAAAAAGGCAGTTGGTTTTTAATTAATAACTAGCATGATAGCCCGTGCAATGCACGTGCCACATTCTAACTGATATAATATGTTTCAAATTTTGTGATAAAGTACGTTTTATCTTCCTGTCAATCTACTCCACCTTTCACGTATGTCGATTTATCGAAGGTTAGAAGTTAATAGCCTTTCCAAATTCAAGATATTAGCACACTCTAAATTTTTAGGATCATATTTATAGTGGTGCTTGTTTAATGTGAGAAGGATGAGCAACAAAAGCGATATATAAGTTAATTGTTAGGAATCAAGTTATTACCACGACAATAGTGTGCAGTTTAGTTTGTTTTTCGTTAGAAATTCTAAAAGAATCACTACGTTTTATCTTCCTGCCAGTCTAATCCACCTTTCATGTGTCTCGATCTTTCGAATATTAGAAGTTAATAGCCTTCTCAAATTTAAGATATCAACACACTCTAAATTTTAAGGATCATATTTATAGTGATGTTTGTTTAATGTGAGAAGGATGAGCAACAAAAGCGGTATGTGAATTAATCGTTAGGTATCAAGTTATTACCATGACAATAGTGTGCAATTTAGTTTGTTTTCCGGTAGAAATTCTTAAAAAATCACTACCACAACAATATATTATATAATATATTTATAGTAGCAATACCAAGATTTGCATGAGAAAATGAAAGTATCATCACATGTGGCATAATATTTGGTGTAACACTATCAATAAGCAACTTATACGTTTGGTACATATAGTTTAAATTCTTGCTTATAAGCAAAATTTGCTATTTAACAATCTTTTATGCCTAATTGAGCGTAAAAATTGAGAGTAAGTGCAAGTCGATTGTAAATTTCATAATGAAGTCTCTTTCACATCAATCTTGTATACTCGTTTAGTATGATAATTGTATTTTTCTTTATGTGTAATTATGTTGAATTCCTTAAGGACAAAGGCGATTTTAAAATTCTTTACATAATAAACCCGTCTTTAACAAAATTTAAGAACTAAATAGATCCAATACTTGTAATTGAGGTTATTTAGGAAATAATAATTTTAAAAATTATAATATAAACTAAGACAGTGTGCATACATTATACATATAGAGTCCGTCGTTCAGAAAATTTGGTATTTGAACACAATCCTATAAATAAATACTAATTTATTAAAACTAAACTATTATAAGCTCGGTTGATTAGTTCAAAACATACTATCATTAGTCATTGTATGTTTTAAAGCAAATAAATAAGAACTATTACATTTAATATTGAACAATACTCTATATTTTAATATCTAAATAGTATAAAAAGTTTATGCTTTGATTAATGTAAAAAAATATATTAAAATCAAATATTTATATTGGTAGTTCTAAAGATTCAATAATAACATATTATTATATCTTATTGTATTATTAGAATACATAATTAAACAAATATAAAGTGTTAAAGAAGGTTAGTGCATCGCACATGTTATAACCTTGTATGTACATTATGTGTTCAAATAAGAACTCACCTTAAAATAAGTATTGAGATCCAATCTCAATCCCACATTTTTAACCACTTTCAGTCTTAGCCACAACATTATATTAATATCTATTTTCGTTTCCACTCATATGCCTACCTCATATTTCCTCCAATTTATTAGCAACCACCTACCTTTTCACTCTGGTCTCTTTTCGATCAGTTTTCAGTCACCTCAATACCTCTCAGATTTGCCCATCCCTCCAATTAACCATGTCTTATATGCACATTCATCTCCCCTTACCTCTTCTAGTTCATCTTCAACAATCTTAAATTTGCTCATCCTTCCCTTTCCGATCATCTCTCATTCATCTTTAATAAACTCTCATCGACCTGCATTTTCATATTTATATTAAATTAATATTGTTGTGGTTACGAGCTGATTATGTATGATGATAATAAAATCGTTAATTGTCACACCTCTAACACATTAAACTTGTACACCTCTTTCAAATGTTATTGAGCTAAAACTATGTTTTTTGATAATTTTCAAATCATACTCATCTAAAATTTGCCAACTGATTAAATTAAGTTATATTTTCATTTGTGTTTAAGTTGATAAAAAAATTGATGCACCTATTTTTTGTTGGTAATTAGTTTGGACACAGGTGTTTGCAATAAATGAAATCATATTTGATGTCCAAATTTAACGCTGAATGAATTCATGTTGCATTACTTCTTGCCTAGGGTAGGCATCGAGTAAATTCAGGACCGGGAATGTCAATCCTGCCCCAATCCCCGAATCTGAACTCAATCGTCATTTTCTAAATGATTGGAAATGTCACGTTGGGTTGAGTGTTTTGAGTTTTAGGTCGGGTTCAAATTGAGTAAAAATTTATTCGAAAGTCGGGTCAATTCCAAGTTGACCCAAAATACCCAAACTGACCCAAAATTTTAATATACATTAAAAATTATATAAAATGTATAAATTTTGATTACATAATTGTATACATGTATGATATATCTGCATATTATTTAGATACTTTGAATTCATTTATCATCCCATAAAGTTACTATCTAATTTTTAATGAATAATAAATAAAAATCAATTTATACATTAAAATAATTATTTTTAATTCTTTTCGAGGTAAAAGGGGACATTCTTGAGTTGACTGGGTACCAACATGTCGGATTGGTATTGAGTTCTAATCCGACCATGTGTTTTATCTAATTATTTCTTCGATAACTAACATGAAGTCAAGTCTTATATATAATAGTATTATTTTTTCCCTAAAATTATCTTTTTTCCAGTGCAGTTTAATATTTTCCTGATTGAACATTACAGTGAATATATCATGAAAGTCACTTGCGAATATAATCAATGAATTCCAAATCATAAAGTAAATATTAAATAGAATATAGAAACTAAGTTCTCGGTGCATGTAGTTATTGATTTTTTAAAAATGTGTCAAAAAAATTTGACGTAGTTCATTTCAATAATACTATTATATATGAGAAAATTTCAAAAAAATTGATGTAGCTATTCATTTCAATCACGTAGGTCGTGGTTATTTTGTGAAAGTCTTCTTAGCTTATAATAGATAGGTAAATAGATAATGAATAAATGTTAAATAAATATAATAAATGAGCTCTTAGTGTATGGAGCTAATGAATCTTAGAAAGATACAAACAAAAGCCTTTGGTGTAGTGGTTGTACTTGTGTACTTAAGTCATTCCTAATAGGGAGGTCATGGGTTCAATCCTTATAACCAACATTTTTTTAACATTATATGATAAAAGGCTAATTATGTAATTTACTAAATACCTTGAAAGACCATGTTGGTCTTTAATATATATAATGGATTATATAAAATTACATTATATTTCTATATATATGTTTGCCGTATTATTTTTAGAAGACGAGTTATTATATTTTTATTATTATATATATGTTTCTCATTTGCCTTTTAAATATTTTCAAATGGAGGAAACTAAATATACAATTTTAATATTTTTGTTTTTAAAATCTTTGCTAATGGAGGAAAGTAAACATTAGAAAAAAAACTTCATTTTCCTTTTAAATCCTTGCAAATGGAGGAAACTAAATATAAAATTTTAATATTCTTCCCTTTAAAATTTTTACTAATGGAGGAAAGTAAATAAACTAATTTAAATATATTACTAATTTTTTGATTAGAAAATATCTCAATTGCATTGTTAAATCTTTCTTAACAGAGGAAACTAAATATACAATTTTAATATTCTTGCTTTTAAAATTCTACAGACTACAAAAACTTTCATGACCAGACTACAAAATTTTCAATGTTTCGACTTTAATATAATAGTTTCAATTTTTATATTTCACGCACTTTTTGCTGAATTCACATTTTCACTTAACCTATGTGATCTTTTTATTCAGGTAATTGTACAATATTATGCTCGTGGGTCAGAATATGTACAATCTCTTCTATATATAATAGGAGAACAAGGGGATAATTTAAGGGCATTTTGAGCCAATAAACCCCCTGTGAAGTTACCATTTTACCCTTATATATTATGAAATTACATGTCATGCTGCTACTCTCTTATCTGGAGGAAAAAATTGAGTAAATAATGTTTTAGTCAGGGATCGAACACCTGACATTCACTAAAGAAGTCATCCTTATAACCATTGAGCTACATGATTCTTTTTTATTTTGAGCTAAAAATCATATGACATAAACCTCACATCTTTCTTCTCCTATATTTATTATAAATTTTTGAGTAAAAATTAAGGTGATTTATAATAAATATTAAACTTTATTTTTTTAATACTTAAAATATCATACAGAATCATATATACTATCAGTCTTATAAAATATTAATATTAAGTTTTAAAAATAATATTATGTGTGGTGCTTTTTATCTTTCTTTTAACTAAACAAATATTTTGTATATGTATCGATAGCTATAATATATTCTATTTTCTTGCATCAGGGTCGAACTTTTCTTGTACTACACAATATATTTGAATTATTCAAATATTTAATATATTAAATGTATTATTAAACGTTGATATAATATTGTTGGGATTTATGGGTGATAGCATAGGAACAACTTAACTTTGTATATACTTAATTTTTTAATTAAGTAGAACATACTGTCACAGCCAAAGTATGTTCTTGTAATCAGTATGCAATGTTATTTTAATTGTGTAATTTGGAAGAAGTTCACTTTCTGTGTTCAAGCCTCAAAGAATGCATATTAGATGACAGCATGAATAAAGGTTACTGTCATAAGCATTGACAGTAAGATTACAAGAAGACAGAATGTTGCAAGTCAAGACAGCATATTCACTCTGACAGCAACATTGGCGGAAGACTACGCGACAGCAACTTTAGCCCTCGACAGCAAGTTTGGAAACCTCGACAGCACACTATGCGGGGAACTCCTACTGTCACCAAAAACACATTCCTGTGACAGCAAGCTTTGCGGCAAAAGTAACTGTCTCGAGAAAGATCCTTGTTCTAGGTATCTTTCTCAGTCAAATCCCGTGACAGTTTCAATGTTCAAGAAACAGGCGTGTTGCAGTATCCCTAAGCTGCACCAAGTCTGCAAGACTACGACAGAAGCTTCAAGCACTGCAAACAAAAGCGAATCAATTCAAGAGCAAGGTCAAGTCTCTATTTGCTGAATTGTTTTAGCTAGAAATAGAATGAATCTAGGTTGCTTTCTTTGTAATGTATATCTGACATTGTTAGCAATTTAGGAAAGTCACATGGGTAGACACTTTGTAAGAAGCTGCCACTTGATAATGACAGCAGCTTCACAGACCCGTGTTGACAGTGATAGGATTAGTTCTATACTTAGACTATTAATTCATTCTAGGGATGTAACGAAAAAAGCAAGTGTCTTGAAGAAAACCGAAGCTCAAGAATTCTCTCTTGAGGTTGTAGCAACACTTTGCAAAATAAATAAAACATTTATTTTGTGAATCCTGTCTTCTCGATTATACTGTTTGTGAATGCATACATATTATTGATAACATTAAATCTTAGTTTTGGTTGTTGAAACTGAGATTGAATTTTATCAGTATTGCATTCATCCCCCCCCCTTCTGCAATACACGAGGACCAACAACTGGTATCAGAGCTATCAGATTAACATACATATCTGAGATCACGACGACAATGCAGAAATCAAACAGTATCAAGATCCCAGCTTTTGATAAAGAGAACTACAGCATTTGGAAAAGAAAGATCTTGTTGTTTATCAAAGCTGCGAATCCACTTTACCCAGATATTCTCGAGAATGGTCCTTTCATTCCAAGGAAGGAAATTGAAGCCACAACAGTAAATAGTGAAGTCATTCCTGCACATTGGGTTCCCAAAGATCCCTCCGAATTTTTGGAACCTGAGAAGGAGAAAACAGTGCTAGATGATCACTTGCAACTCATCTTGCTCGATTCTCTCACGTTGGATAAAGCCATGTGTGGAAGTGTGATAAGCTGCACATTTGCCAAGGAGATGTGGATTAGGTTAGCTTTACTATGTGAAGGAAGTGAAGAAGTTAAGGGCAATCAAAGGCAAATACTGATATCACAATATGAGGCATTCATGGCCAAGCCTGGTGAAGACTTAACTTCCATGTTTGAAAGGTTCAGTAAGCTCTTAACTGAACTACAGATACATGGCAAGTACTATGACAGAAAAGAATTAAATGTCAAGTTCTTGCTTACACTGCCTGATCACCTTGAACACAAGACAACAGCCATACGAGAAGGAAGAGATCTCAACAATATAACCTTTGAGACACTTTATGGCATTCTAAAATCTTATGAACTTGAACTCTTTCAAAAGAGAGCCATACAAAGTGGAACAAGGAACAAGATGGCTAATATGTCAAGTGCCCTAGTAGCACAAGTGCCAAAGATCACACAACCAAGTGAAGTACTACAAATCACACAACCAACCCCTGTACAATCCTTGAAGATAGAAGAGGTTGTTGAAGATGATGAGAAAGTAGTACTACAGCTCAAGGATGTGGAAGATGAAGACTTCTACACAATGGAGGAACTGGAAAGCATGGACAATCCTACTATGGCCTACATGGCTAAAAATTTCAAGAACTTTAGGTTCAAGAAGGATAGGTCATTCAGGCCCCAAGGTCAAGCATCCAAGTTCAACAAATGAAGTTCATCAAAGGCTGTTGTGGGAAGCTCATCCAAAGGAGGATACAAGACTGGATTTGTGGATAGATCTAAATTCAAGTGTTACAACTGTGGTGAACCTGGTCATTTTGCTACTGAATGCAAAAGACCCAAATAGGTTCAGAGATTTGAGAAAGGGACTGGTGGATACTCTAAGAAGAATCAAGGTAGAGCCTATGTGGCTGAAGGAAAGTGTTGGGATGAGTCTGATGATGAAGATGAAGAAGAATATGTCAACCTAGCTCTCATGGCTAGCACTGATGAAGTAACATCAACATCTTCAAGTCAGGTACCTTCACTTGTCTTACTTGATATGTTCATTGATGAGTATAAGAAAACCATTAAAGACTTAAGTGCTGAAATGTTCAATGTCTATACTAGATTATCTGCTGCTAATGAGGAAATCACTAGGCTGAGTAAGCTAAATGAAACACTAAAGTCTGAAAATGAATCTCTTCTTCTCAAAACCAGTTCACTAGACTCTTTAGCTCAGGAGAATGCAAAATTTAAAAATGAATTAAAATGTGCTAAAGAAGTTGAGGAATTCCTGAGGAATGAGATTGCTGAAAATGAATTCAAGATTAAGGCTTATAAAAACTCATCTAAGATAGTTCAGGATTAAAATGATAAGCATACAGAAAATCAAACTGTTGGCATAGGTTTTTCATATGGTAGGAGACTTGGAAAGGAAACTGTGATTCAAGATTGTTCTGGAGATGCTGCTGTCAAACCCACCATTCTCAAGAAGGTTAAAACTCCTATTTTCAAAGCTGCAGAAATTGAGTTTGATGAAGAAGCCATGCACATCAAACAAGAAATTCTTGATGAGGATGAAGGTGTTGACAGCACATTCAAGGATAGAAAGGATACTGTCACAATCCCCAAGACAGTAAACTTACCAAGCAATCAGACAGTAAGTTCAAAAGATGCTGTCACAGTTGGCAAGACAGTATCTTCCAAAGATGCTGTCAAGAATGTTTCCAAGACAGTAACTTCCAAACCTTCTGTCAAGACAGCATAAATAAAAGGTACTGTCAAGGAAAGTTCGACAGCAACTTCTGAACACACTGTCAATCCAGTAACTCCCAAGTCTAAGAATAGGAATGGTAAGGTAGGTGTCAATAAAGGAAATGGATACACTAATGTTGGAGGTGCTTCTAGGAAACTATGCAATAACTGTGGATCTTCACATCA
Organism: Heracleum sosnowskyi; assembly: GCA_030848705.1. Lineage (NCBI taxonomy): Eukaryota > Viridiplantae > Streptophyta > Magnoliopsida > Apiales > Apiaceae > Heracleum > Heracleum sosnowskyi. The sequence continues at coordinate 46,477,261 of CM061243.1, read as the reverse complement.
TTTAACACATGTTTGTAATAAGCCAATTGAGGATAAGATCAATGCTACTGAACTCAATGGTAATTTACACAGAACCCCCCTTTTGCATAGAACTATGAGTGTCTGTAATAACATTGAATGTATGCCATGCAAGATCACTGCCATGAGTACATGCTTTAACTTACCTATTCTCACTACTGAAAAATGTTCATACATGCACACTGTTGAGACTTCTGAGCCTGCTGGCAACAGCAAGAAGGCCTCATCCACTAAGAAAAGGATCAAGTCCAATTCTAAACCTAAGTGGGTGAAAAGAGAAGTCAAACAGGAGGTTGTTGATGATGCTTGTGAACTTGTAACTGGAAGAAACTCATGAGACACTAAAGATGCAGGACCCAAAAAGGATTGGGTACCATATGCATCTTAAATACATTCTGTTTTGCAGGGTAAGAAGAAAGATCAAGTCATGTGGATCATTGACAGTGGATGCTCAAGACACATGACAGGTGATAAAGCCCTGCTATCACACTATATAGAGAAAGCTGGCCCAATCATAACCTTTGGAGACAACAGCAAGGGTTACACAGTGGGATATGGCTGTCTGGAAATTGGAAATGTTGTCATGGAAGATATTGCTCTTGTGGATGGATTGAAGCACACAATCTACTTAGTGTCAGCCAATTCAGTGACAGGGGATTCAAGGTTGATTTTGAAATGATGCTGTGTAACATCTATCACAAGAAGGATAGTAGCCTCTCTCTAAAAGGGGTTAGAAAAGGAAGCTTGTTTGTTGCTGACTTAAACTCAACAAAGAAGGATAAAGTTTACTGTTTCTACAGTAAAGCAACTGTTGGTGACAGTATGCTTTGGCACAGGAAGCTCTCACATCTCAACTTCAAAACAATGAATATTTTGATGAAGAAGGAGTTGGTGAGAGGTTTGCCCCAACAGGAATTCTGTCAAGAAGGACTGTGTGAAGATTGTCAAATGGGCAAACTAAGGAGAGTTGTGCACAAGTCCAAGCAAATGAACACCAACATAGAAGCACTCAAGTTGATTCATATGGATCTTTTTGGACCAGTCAATGTACCATCAGTGGCCAAGAAGAGATATGCCTTAGTAATGGTGGATGATTACTCAAGGTACACTTGGGTGAAGTTTCTTGAATCCAAAGATGAAGCTGCTCAAGTGATTATTGATCAAGTCAGAGTTCTTGATAGAACTCCAAACTCAAAAGTTCAAATCTTGAGGAGTGACAATGGTACAGAATTCAGAAATGCCACACTTGGAAATTTCTGTAAAGATGAAGGAATTGTACAACAATTCTCTGCTGCAAGGACTCCACAGCAGAATGGAGTTGTAGAAAGAAAGAACATGACTCTCATTGAAGCAGCTAGAACTATGTTGCATGATGCCAAACTGCCAACATATTTCTGGGCTGAAGCTATCAACACAGCTTGTTATACTCAAAACAGAACCATGATTAACAAAACTCATGCAAGTACACCTTACTGTCTGCTAACTGGAAAGAAACCTACTGTCAAATATTTTCATGTGTTTGGAAGCAAATGCTTTATGATGAAGGATAACCATGAGAAGAAAGGAAAATTTGACACTAAGGCATTTGAAGGATTATTCATGGGTTACAGTACAGAAAGGACTGCCTACCGAGTTTATGTTATGGAACACAGGATTATTGAAGAAAGTGTAAATGTCACATTTGATGAAACCAAGTTTCCAGGACTGCATGAAGAAGGAAAGATGCAGACATTCAGATTTGAGAATCAAGGATACTTGGAAGCTGAGGAAATTGTTGATGAAGAACCTAGCTTCACTCAAATTGTTGAAGTTGATAAAGATACTGTCAATACCACTACTGTCAACCAAACTCCAGCTCAGTCACAGACCATAACCCCTAACATTCATAACAGTGGTGACTCTGGAGACAATGAAGAACATGGTGAAGACAATGGGATTGGTGAGCATTCAACTCAACAAACTGAAGCAACTGTTCCTGTACAATCAAGTAGCTTGCCCAGAATCACCAAGTGGAACAAGGATCACACAAATGACCTTATCATTGGTGACCCTACTTCTGGTGTGAGGACAAGGAACAAAGTCTCTGCTGACAGCATGTTTTCATGCTTCCTGTCTCAAATGGAACCCAAGACAACTGATGAAGCATTGTTGGATTCTGACTGGGTGATAGCCATGCAAGAAGAGCTAAATCAGTTTGAAAGGAACAATGTATGGAAGCTGGTTCCAAGGCCTAAGGGAAAGTCAGTCATTGAGACCAAATGGGTTTTCAGAAACAAGCTTGATGAAAATGGATCAGTGACAAGAAACAATGCAAGGCTAGTGGCTAAGGGTTACTGTCAACAGGAAGGAATAGATTATGATGAGACATTTGCACCTGTTGCAAGACTTGAAGCTATAAGAATCTTTCTAGCCTATGCTGCACACTGCAACTTCAAAGTATTTCAGATGGATGTCAAAAGTGCCTTCCTAAATGGAGAGTTGGAAGAAGAAGTGTATGTTGAACAGCCACCAGGGTTTGAGGATGCTGAAATGTATGATTTTGTATACAAACTCTTCAAAGCTTTGTATGGACTAAAGCAAGCACCCAGGGCTTGGTATGACACACTTTCCACTTTTCTTTTGGAAAATCAGTTTACTAGAGGAGTTGTGGACAAGACACTTTTCTACAAACACCATGGCAAGGACATCATTCTGGTACAAATCTATGTGGATGACATCATTTTTGGTTCTACAAATGAGAAGCTGTGTGAGAAGTTTTCCTCTCTCATGAGTAGCAAATATGAGACGAGTATGATGGGAGAATTGTCATTCTTTCTGGGATTACAAATTCTTCAACAACCTGATGGAATCTTCATTTGTCAAGCTAAATACATCAAGGAACTTCTCAGAAAGTTCAACTTAGAAGATTCATCACCAGCAAAGACACCAATGTCCACGTCAACTAGTCTGGATCTTGATTCTAAAGGAAAGAAAGTTGACTCAAGCACCTATAGAGGCATGGTAGGATCTCTCCTATATCTAACTGCTAGCAGATCTGACATCATGTTTGCTACATGTCTCTGTGCAAGGTTTCAAAGTGATCCAAAAGAGTCACACTTAGTAGCCATCAAGAGAATCTTTAGATACTTAAAAGGCACTCCTAATCTAGGCCTTTGGTATCCTAAGAATACTGGATTTGATCTAATTGGTTACTCAGACTCAGACTATGCTGGATGCAAGATTGACAGAAAGAGTACTACTGGTAGCTGTCAATTTCTTGGTGGAATATTGGTCTCATGGTTTAGCAAGAAGCAGCATTCAGTTTCTACCTCAACTGCAGAAGCTCAGTATATTGCTGCAGGCAGTTGCTGTGCACAATTCTATGGATGAAGAATCAACTTCTGGATTATGGTCTAGTGTTAAGAGACATTCCTATCTACTGTGACAACACTAGTGCCATAGCCATTTCAGACAATCCAGTTCAACACTCTAGGACAAAGCACATTGATATAAGACATCACTTTATCAGAGAGCATGTTGAACAAGGAACTGTGAAGCTGATCTATGTCCCAATTGACAAGCAACTTGCTGACATCTTCACTAAGCCATTGGATGAAGCAACCTTCAACAGGTTGGTAAGTGAATTGGGAATGCTGAATCTGGTATGTTGATTTACTCAGTTTTCTATGTTTCCAAATTCTCTTTTGAAGCTCATGACAGCAACTTCAAACCTACTGTCAAGAGAAGTTACTGTCTACTTGGTCTATGTCTGTTATGTGACAGCATGTGTTGATTTGACTTTTCATGTCAGTATTTTGTGCCAGTCTCATACTTTTAGACCGTGTATGACATTAATGTGGTTACTTGTTTAGTTTGAGAGATAAAAATCTGTTCCATTGGACTTTCACACCTTTTTGCATTAATCTGTAGGATTAAAGGAGGACACTACCATTAATTACTTTTGTGGTAGTTGTATGGGTACTCTAACTGTTGACCATTAGACTTTAATCCTTAGACGGTTTTGCCTATAAATTAACCTTCGGTTTCACCAGTCTGCTCTCAGTTTTAAAGTAAATAATGGAAAACAAAGTAGGAATTGAAGTAGGGCTAAAACGGTGCGATAGTGAACCCGACAGTGAAGAGATTGATGAGCTCTTCGAGATGCTGTTGGACGCCATCGATGAGATAGACGAGGAAAAGAAACAGGAAGAGGAGGCCAAGGCTCAGGAAGAAGAGAAGGAGCTTCAGGCACTTCTCAAGGAAGAAGGTCGCTCTGAAGAAGAGATTAAGGAAGAACTTTTAGAACTAGTTGATAAAATCATAGAATAATGTACTCAATGTTCTATTTTAATGATTTTATTAATAATAATAAAAGTTCTTGTTTTTGTGGTTATTGAGTTTATGATTTGTCTGTGTTAATTGCTTAATTAATATCTGTGTTCAAAAGATTACATTGCTAAATCCATAATTTGTCAATATTAAGTTAAGTGTATGAATAAAGCATTCTAATAAGTTCATGACAGAACCAATTCCCAATCGAAGTTACTGTCGTTAAGAAGGATACTGTCGTGTGTTTCTTGACAGCAAACTTCTTGACAGCAGGGAAAGACTTTCTGTCAAGACTTGTAAAGGATACTGTCATTCATATGCTTAACGGTGACAGCAAGTTTTTGCGCAATAGTTGCTGTCGCGCAAAACCTACTGTCACCACCTCTTATTACTGACAGATTGTTTCTAGCGCACAGGTTATTGTCAACAATAGTGGACCGTTGAAATTGGATATTTATCCCACGTTGGTCAGTGAATAACGGGCAGTAACTGACGTGTTATAAGAGTGGGTTAAGACACGTTCTTTAATTCCACTTTTTGTGCACAACGTTTGAGATACCTCTATTTATTCCCCAGTTACTCAGACATATCACTCTCATCAAACTCAAGGCAAAATACTTTTCTTCAAGCAAAAAGCAACTTTCTTACTTTCTTCTTTTCTTGAAATCTCCATGGCACCCAAACAGACTCTCTCTCAAACAAACTTTGCTGGCATCTTTTCCCCAAATGATGCTGGTGAAGGTTTCAAAGGACTAGTGTTTTTCATGAACAAGTCCTATCTCGGTTCTGCCATTACCTCAACCCCCATTCTCGACTTAGACAGAATTGAGGCATTTTGGCAAACTGCTGTTGCTCAAATGGAGGGTGAGAACCCATCTATTCAATTCACAATCTCTGGGCAACACTACTCTCTTACAGCTGAGGTCATCAACACTGCTCTTGGAATTATACTTGAAGCAAGACAACAATTTACTGAACTTGCCAATGATGACACTCTTAAGAAGCTCTTCTTCAAGATTGGGTATGCAGGCCCTATTCTCGAAGAGGGGACTACCAAATGGTATCCGTCTGGTGAAATGGATAGGAAGCATCTGAGAAAGGAGTGGAGCATGATACTTGATGTGATGGTCAAGGTGTTCTCTACCAAGTCCACAGGCTGGAATGGAATACCTTCCTACATCAAGAAACTGACACATTCTCTTGTCCATGGATACAAGGTGAATGTTGGAGCTCTCCTCATGGCACACCTCAGGGCTGCCATAGGTAAGAAGGTATCAATCTACCCTCGCTTTCTTATGATGTGCATTAATTCATTCTGTGATTTTAATGATGCTGCCCCTCGTTTAGAGGCTTGCTCAGTTTTGAAAAAGAACACATACACACTGTTATCATCACAGAATCTCAATGCACATATTCCACTTTGTTTCACTCAGCACATGGTTGATCAAGTGTCCAACCCTGATTTACCATTACCATCTGGTTATGACTCTTTCACTCTTGAGAATGAAACTGAATTAGACCCAAATTCAGTTAACCCACATTCAACACCATACACTCAGCCTAGGCCCTCTAGACTTTCCAAAGCCCAAAGAGAAGCCTTGCAAGAGTCCAGAAAATGACCTTTAGAAGCTGATGTTGGTGGTAGCTCTGTTAGTCAAGAGGGAGACACTGCACCTAGTGCAGCAAATAAGGAGGCTAGTCAAATAGAACCCCCAGTGGTTCCCCCTGAGCCTAAGAAGAAGAGAGCTAGGAGGACTAAAACCACTGTTAGCCAAGCTGCAGTTTCTCAACAAACTGTGGTTACTGAAAGGGATTCAAACACCTCCCTAGATGTGGCTTCTCAACAAGGTGCATCTATTGAAATTGGCATGTCTCCCAAGGCACCCTGTACAGAGTCTGCACAAACTCATGGTTCACAACCTGAGGAACCTCCACTTGAAGAAACACACAGTGAGTTAGGGCACAGTGAGGATTTCTCTATTCCTTTTGATGATTCACATGTTTCTCCTGTGAATCAGCCCCCACTCTCTGCTACACTTTCACCTTCTTCCTTCCCTACACATTCTCTTGTTTCTTCTCCACAACCTAGAGAATGGGACAGTTCCAACCCTTCAGGTTTTTATCATCCATCTCCAATCATGGATGAGCCCCCATCTAGTGGTCCACAAGAACCCATTTCTCAAAGTGAGATGGACACCACTCCTCCAAACACTGAGCTAGGGCAAAGTGGTATTCTGTCAGAAAATGAAACAGCCAACACTTTGTCTGAATTCCAAGGAGCATCTTACCTTCAGGAAGATGATGTCACAGCCTCTGTTGCTGTCAAAGACACTGGCAATGTTGTTGTCCTGGACACAGCTGCTGTCATGGGTGGAGAGAAAGATACTGTCACTATAGAACCTACTGTCACTCCACATCCCAAAGTTGCTGTGATGCCAGAACCTGCTGTCTAGACTCCAACTGACAGTAACATTCCTGCCAAAGATACTGTCCAGTCCTCTCAGCCTGATTTTGATGTTGTAATCATTGAGGAGGCCTCTAATGATGATTTAACTCTTGCCAAACTCTTAAAGGTACATTCTAAATCTACTCCTTCCATGCATGTTAGTACTGCTCATACCCATGCATCTAGGTTGAGTGAAGGTGTGCAAAAGAAAAGAGAGATAAAAGAAAAGAGAGGTGAGCATAAAAATGAGAGGCAGCAAAATGTGCTGGCAAAAGGAGAGGGACTTGAGCATGTCCAGAGAGACTTTGAGGGAGCCCACACTATTCAGGCATTAGGCCTTGAGAGTCAATCTGTGAGGGGTGATGAGATCACTCAAAAACACCCTGAGAGTGTGAGAACCCCCATAGCCTCCAAGCCCCTTTCTTTTCCTTCCCCTCCAAGAAGGTTAAGGTATGGTGGCCCCTCTGCTACTTTTGGTAACAGGATTGCAGCTCTGGAAGGACAGTGTGCTACTTTGAACTCCAAGATGGACTCTCTCTCTCAACTGGTGGTTGATGGTTTTGCTGCTACTCAGCTCTCTATCCAGTTCCTCACTGACCTAGTAGCTGCCAACTCAACTAAGGGGGAGAAGGTAGCAAGATCAGAATCAATATCTATTCAGGAATCAGGTGGAACTCAGGGGGAGCCAGTAACTGTGAAGACCAAAGGGGGAGCTAAGGGGAAAGCAATGTCTAAGGGGGAGCAAGTCAGACCAAGCAGTGAAAAATCAAAGGATAAAGCTGAAGATCTTGTTGAAGGTGACTTGGATGGTGAAAGGGTGTTAATGTCCAAGGCAACTCAAGATGCACTGCAAAGAAGACCTGCATCTAGACACCCTATTCTACCTCCTGTGACATTTAGAGAACCAACTTCAGCAACTCAAGAAACTGCTCTACAGAAAAGATGGAGAGAAATGGAGGAACAAAATAAGCTTGGGAAAGGTAAAGGGAAACTACCTGAATCCATCCATAAAGGAACTACTTGGTTCAATGGTACTGAGTATGATCAAGAAGAAGTCAATACTTTAATGGTGGATTATAGGGAGAGCACATTACACAACCATGACAGTGAATTTAGCAGTTTGGTGGAAGAAGCAATGAATGCTCCAAGCAACCGTCCAACCAACACCACAAAACTGTTAAAGGATCAAATCACCAGTGTCAGTGTAATGGTGAATGATGAGAAAAGATGGGCTGTAAGTATCTATTTCACTTCTGGCATATCTTATTTCATCACAATGCAGTTATTGCAGAGTCTGCCAGCAAAGGTGTTGTGTGCTTTGAAGGGAAAGATCAGGGCAACTCAAACACCATTCAATGAAATATTGGATATGCAAATCCAGAACCTGATCACACAAAAGCTACCTGAAGTCTACACAAATCCACCAAGTGTTTTCTACAGATCTAAAACTAAGGATGGCACAAGAAGGAACAGCTTCATGAATTTGGTTAGCCCATCCAGAATGGAAACCAAGTCAATTCTGAAAGTGTTAGATGGAATACTCAGTTCAAATGCCAATCCAGGAAGAGTTTATGTTGTTCAAGAGATCTACAAAATGCTGGTGTTGAGAGACAAGGCACTGGGAGCTAGAGTGAAGGAACTAATCTCTAGAGCCAATGCCAAAAGAAATGATCAAGGTGGAAGCTGTCTTTATGACATTCCTCCTCAGGATGATGATGATGATGATGATAATGATGATGAGGTTGGAGGTGGTGAAGCTTCTGCAAATGCAGGAAATGTTGGTGGAAGTAATTCTGGGAATACTGGTATTCAATCTCAGAATGAAGGCAATGAAGAAACTCCTAATCAAGAAAACAAAGATGCTGGTACAACAGATGAAGAGGAGCCAAGAATACTGGAAGCTTTGGAGGCAAGCATTCTTAGATGTGCTATTGATTGCATAAATGCAGAAAAAGATGATGTCACCTGTTAGGAATATGTTGTTCTTGATGATAATTATAAAAACACTTAGTAGATTTTGTATTAAGTTATTTTGTAACTGTCAACGGAATAGCATGCTTTGCAGTGTTTCGTTGACAGGAAGCTCATCAACGAAATGAGTGATGTAGCAATTGCACTGTACATTACTTCATAGTTTGATATGCAGTTTGTTGAGTACTAGATAGGTTTTCTAAGTCATGTTGACTAAATGGTTAGATAGGCAAAATAGGTTGGTTAATTGTAAATATTTAGTGCCTTGTAATTTTGCCTAAGTGAAGACATGTCAACGGAATGAAGATTACTCTATCAACGAAACAAGGAAGCTCATCAACGAAACAAAGAATAAAGCTATCAACGAAACACATCTCTATGCCATCAACGAATCATTATTGCTTCTCTATACAATTGACAAAGTGATAGTGACAGGTTCCTGACAGATCAAAAAGAAGATGTGGAAGTGTACTTTGCATTGGAAACCATTAAAATGGACATGGGGAATAAGGAAACATCCCAGTTTCCAATTGGGCTCTTGGGAGTGATCATAATAAGCATGAAGTCAAAAGCAAGGATCTCCAAGGACCACTGGACAAAGGGATGAAAAGCAAACTATTGGCGGTTACTCATTGTACTATTAGTGTAGCCAAAAATAGGGTTGTAAACTTGGGTTTATATAACCAAGTGTAGCAGTTACTTTATTTAAGTGTGAAGAAAAACAAAGAGTTTGTATTAGCTATCTTTGAGAGCATTTTTCTTCTCTACAACCTTGTAACTGAGCAGCTGTGTACTTTTGTATCACAGATTATTTCCGCAATAAAAACACTTCAGTTGGATCATCAAACAATCCAACTGAATTATTTATATCTTGTGTTTTTATTTATTCAGTTCAGTTTTATTTTATAAAGTGTTTTAGTTTTAAGAAAATATCAAGAATTGTATTCAACCCCCCCCTTCTACAATTCTGTTAGGTCATTTGGGAATAACAATTGGTATCAGAGCAAGCTTCTAACATACAAGAAGTTTAAAGATCAAGACCAAAAACAGAAACCATGGTGAAGAAGGATGCAGGTGTGAAGATACCAGTTCTTGATAAAGACAATTACTTTCACTGGAAAGTAAAGATGCATTTACATCTCATGTCTATGGATGAGAGGTATGTAGACTGTATTGAGAAAGGTCCACACGTTCCCATGAAGCTTGATTCTAGGGTTGGACTGCCAGATGATGCACCTGATGTAGAGATTCCAAAAACTGTCTCAGAATGGACTGTTGAAGATATTGCAGAAGTCCATAAAGACAAAAGGACCATGAACATTCTGTTTAATGGTTTGGAGCAAGAGATGTTTGACAATGTTATCAACTGTACAACCTCTAAGGAAGTATGGGATACTGTTAGAACTCTCTGTGAAGGAACTGAGCAAGTCAGGGAAAATAAAATGCAACTCCTTATACAACAATATGAGCATTTTCATTTTAAAGCTGGTGAAACCCTAAATGACACGTTTAGTAGGTTTCAAAAGCTTTTGAATGGATTAAAGTTGTATGGGAGGATCTATCAAACCAAGGATTCAAACCTTAAATTTCTTAGAGCTCTTCCAAAAGAATGGAAGCCTATGACTGTTTCTCTCAGAAACACTCAAGAGTACAAAGACTACACTCTTGAAAGGCTTTATGGAACCTTGAAGACTTATGAGCTGGAAATGGAGCAAGATGAGGAAATTGAAAAGGTACAAAAGAAGGGTGGATCTATTGCATTGATTGCATCTGTGAACCAACTTGAAGATGACAATAAAGAAACTGCAAAGGCCACAACTAGTCGATCTAGTTGTAGGAGTGATGTTAGCAAGGGTAAAGACAAGATGACAGAAGAAGAAGAATCAGAACCAGCCAACTTGGAGGACTTAGATGAGATTGATGAACACATTGCTTTTCTGTCTAGAAAATTCTCTAAGTTCAAGTTCAAAAGAAACTCAGAAGCAAGGCCACCAAGAAGAGACTTTCAACCTAGCAAAACAAACTGGATTGAAAAGTCTAAGTCAAAATGTTTCAATTGTGGAATGATTGGTCACTTTGCTGGAGACTGCAGAAAGCCCAAGGTTGAGAAGGGCAACAGGAAATTTGAGCCTGTTGATTATAAAAAGAAATACTTTGAACTTCTCAAACAAAAAGAAAAGGCTTTCATGTCTCAGGAGTATGATTGGGCTGGTAATGGTGAAGATTCTGATGATGATGTTGAGTATGTCAACTTGGCTCTTATGGCTGACAATCATGAGCAGGAAGCAAGTTCCTCAAGCAACCAGGTAACAATTACTAATCTTTCTGAGCTTTCTAAAGAGGAATGCGACAGTGCAGTAAATGAAATGTCTACTGTATTATATAATTTGCGTGTTACTCTTAAATCACTTACTAAAGAGAATTCTAGAATAAAAGAGACCAATCTGCTCTTAAGTGATAGGAATGCAATGTTAGAAGCACAGCTCATTGAATTTGAGAAAATGAGATGTGTTAGTAGGGATGCTAAGAAGGAACTTGAGAACGTGTTACAAAGGGAAGAAATTCTTAAAACACAACTTGAGATAGAACAAGGTGTGATTGCAAAATGGAAGGATGCCAGGAATGTTGCTGCCAACATAATTAATGTTCAAGGCGTGGAATCCTTCTGTGAGCAATCATGGAAAAGGAACAAAGAGAAGCTAGGGTATGTTGGTGAAACCTTAGAATCAGAAACTGAGTCAACAAACAACAAGGATCATTTGTTGAAGGTTGATATGTCAACGGAATGCAATGTTTCGTTGACAGATGAACCATCAACCGATCAGGCTGTTTCGTTGACAGAGAAAAGAAAAGATAAACTCACTAGACTTAATGACAAGTATGGTCCGGTCACCAAGAACTTTGTTCAAGGTGAGTCTAGTAAATCAAAGAAAGTTGAGAAGCCTGTTGAGAGAGCTAATGTAGGTAACTTGTCTAACAAGCAATTGAAAGACAAGTTAGAGAAAGTTCAGGTTGAGGCTAAGGGAAATAAAAAGAATAACAGAAATGGCAAGGTAGGAATTAACAAACACAACAATTACACACCTGATAAATATGCACCTAGAAAGACATGTGTCAATTGTGGAAGTGTTAATCATTTATCTACTAACTGCAAATCTGTTAAGAAATCTGTTAATGTGAAAATGCCCAAGCCTGCAATGAACAGTTCCATGCCTAAAATGCCTGTTATGCCTAACATGTTTGCTCCATATGCACAATTTCAGAATCCATATGCTAGCATGCCATTTGTGCCTAATCCTTACATGAATATGTTTAACATGCCACAAATGCCATGGAACATGAATAACATGATTGTTCCTCCAACTATGCATGCTATGAATGAAAATATGAGCAACCCTCAGAAATCAACACCAAGGGTAAAGATTGATTTGAATCAATCTGAACCCAAAGTGAAAAATGGTACAAAAGGGAATACAAAGGCTAACAAGACAGGACCCAAGGAAACTTGGGTACCAAAATCGACTTGATTTGGTTTTATTGTGTGCAGGGAGACAAAAGGAATCTTTGGTACTTGGATAGTGGTTGTTCAAGACACATGACTGGTGATTCTACCCTGCTCACAGAGTTTCAGGAAAGAGCTGGCCCTTGTATTGCTTTTGGAGATGACAGCAAAGGCTACACAAAGGGATATGGCTTGATTTCAAAAGAGAATGTCATCATAGATGAGGTTGCACTGGTGGATGGTCTTAAGCACAACTTGCTTAGTATCAGCCAACTTTGTGACAAAGGATTTTTAGTTACTTTTTCAAGAGAAGCCTGTGTTGTTTCTAAAGGAGGAAACAACAATGTGGTAATGACTGGATTCAGAAGGGGGAATGTGTACATTGCTGACTTTAGTAGCACAAGTTCAGACACCATCACTTGTCTCTTCAGCAAGGCAAGCAAGGATGAAAGTTGGTTATGGCACAAGAAGTTATCCCATCTGAATTTCAAAGTTATGAATGATTTGGTGAGGAAAGATCTTGCTAGAGGAATTCCACAGGTGGAGTTCTCCAAGGATGGTTTGTGTGATGCCTGTCAAAAGGGAAAACAGAAGAAGGCATCATTCAAAAGCAAGACAGAGTCATCAATTGTCCAGCAGCTTGAATTGCTTCATATGGACCTATTTGGCCCTGTAAATGTTATGTCAATCTCAAAGAAGAAATACTGTCTTGTGATTGTTGATGATTTTTCTAGATTTACATGGACTTTCTTTTTGCACTCTAAAGATGAGGCAAGTGAAATCATTATCAATCACATCAAGATGGTAAGCAATCATCCTGATTTCAAAGTAAGAAGGATTAGGAGTGACAATGGGACAGAATTCAAGAATTCAAGCATGAAGGTGTTCTGTGAAGAAAATGGTATTTTGCATGAGTTTTCAGCAGCAAGAACACCACAGCAAAATGGTGTAGTTGAAAGGAAAAACAGAACACTTATTGAAGCTGCAAGGACAATGCTAGATGAATCAAAGTTACCTACATATTTTTGGGCTGAGGCAGTTAACACAGCTTGCTTTACTCAAAATATTTCTTTGATTAATCAGGCCAAAGGAATGACCCCTTATCAGTTACTCAAAAGAAAGAAGCCACTATTAGATTTTCTTCATGTCTTTGGATGCAAGTGCTTTGTTCTGAGAAATCAAGCTGAGCATTTGGGGAAATTTGAAGCAAAGGCAGATGAAGCAATATTTGTGGGATATGCAGCAGGGAAAGCTTACAGAGTCTATAATCTCAGAATCAACATTGTTATGGAATCTGTACATGTTGTTTTTGATGATCTCAAAATCCAAGGTCTCTGTGATGAAGGTTTCCATGAAAGTCTTTCTTTTGAAAATGAGGAAGGAGATCAAGTGAATCATGATAAGGCTACTGAGAAACAGCCTAAAGTTGTTGTATCTAGCACAGATGAAAGCAGCAGTGAGGATGAAATTGCTGCATTGAGATTAAAAAGGATAGCTGCTAGCAGACCAACTGGTCATTTTGTTGACAGTCATGATGGTGGATTCGTTGACAGTCAGAATGAGCGTTTCGTTGACAGCCAAAGCGGTCATACCGTTGATAGTCATAGGAATGCTTCTAGAAGTGATCAATTAGGGACAACAAACTCAGGGGGAGTTTCTCAAGGACAAATATCCAATCAAGGCAATCATGATCATGAAGCTACGTCTTCAAGAGCAAATCTACCTCCCTCAAGGAAATGGACTAAAGATCATCCCTTTGAACTTATTATAGGTGATGTTTCTTCAAAAGTCCAAACTAGAAGAGCAACTCAAGAAGAATGTCTATATAGTAGCTTTCTGTCTCAAGATGAGCCAAAGAAAGTTGAGGATGCACTTCTAGATCCAGATTGGGTTTTAGCCATGCAAGAAGAGCTAAACCAATTTGAGAGAAACAACGTTTGGAAGCTGGTGCCCAGGCCTAATGACAGGAGTGTTATAGGCACAAAGTGGGTGTTCAGAAACAAGATGGATGAAAATGGCATAGTCACAAGGAACAAAGCTAGACTGGTTGCAAAAGGCTACTCACAGGAAGAGGGAATTGATTTTGATGAAACCTTTGCTCCTGTTGCAAGACTAGAAGCAATAAGGATTTTCCTAGCCTATGCAGCCCATGCCAATTTCAAAGTCTATCAAATGGATGTGAAGAGTGCTTTTCTGAATGGGGAATTGGAAGAGGAGGTGTATGTAAGTCAACCTCCTGGTTTTGAAGACGATGATTTTCCAGACTATGTGTACTTCCTTCTCAAAGCACTCTATGGTTTGAAACAAGCACCTAGAGCCTGGTATGACACTCTCTCACAGTTCCTCCTTGAGAATCATTTCACTAGAGGTACTGTAGATAAAACTCTTTTTCACAGGGTTGTAAATGGCTCTACTTTACTTGTTCAAATTTATGTAGATGATATAATCTTTGGGTCTACAGATGTGAAACTTTGTCAAAAGTTTGCCAAGCTTATGCAAAGTAAATATGAAATGAGCATGATGGGAGAATTAACTTACTTTCTTGGTCTCCAAGTAAAGCAAGTTAATGAAGGCATTTTCATTAGTCAAACAAAATACATTCATGATTTATTAAAGAAGTTTAACCTAATGGAATGCTCTCCTGCCAAAACTCCCATGCCTACTGCCACCAAACTTGAATTGAATACTAAGGAAAAATCTGTGGACATTTCAAGTTACAGAGGCATGGTAGGCTCACTTTTATATTTAACAGCTAGTAGACCTGATATTATGTTTGCTACATGTCTATGTGCTAGATTTCAGGCTGACCCTAGAGAATCCCATTTAGTTGCTATTAAAAGAATTTTCAGGTATCTCAAAGGAACACCAAACCTTGGCATTTGGTATCCTAGAGAATCTGGTTTTGAACTAATTGGTTATTCAGATGCAGACTTTGCAGGATGTAAAATTGACAGGAAAAGTACAACTGGAACCTGTCAATTCCTAGGAAACAAGCTTGTGTCATGGTTCAGCAAGAAACAAAACTCAGTTTCTACCTCCACAGCTGAGGCTGAGTATATTGCAGCTGGAAGTTGTTGTGCACAGATTTTATGGATGAAAAACCAACTACTTGATTATGGATTAAGAGTTGAGAAAATTCCTATTTTCTGTGACAACACTAGTGCCATTGCCATTACTGAGAATCCAGTGCAGCATTCAAGGACCAAGCACATTGACATCAAGTACCATTTCATTAGAGAACATGTTATGAATGGTACTGTGGAGTTACATTTTGTTCCAAGTGAACAACAACTTGCAGACATCTTTACCAAGCCACTTGATGAATCAACATTCTCAAGATTAGTAAGTGAGCTAGGTATGCTAAATTTCTCTTAATTATTTTTGAGATATTTGCAAGTTAAAATGCAGCCAGAAACTTGCTATGTTTTTCTGTGAATTAATTTTCTTAAGAAAAAGTGAAATTTTGTCTAAGTCAAAATTACTATGTCAACGAAACGAACCATTTCGTTGACAGTCTTAGCAGTTTTCTGGGTGTTTCGTTGATAGATCTTTTATATCAACGAAACGCAGCTTTATCAACGAAATAAGACGGGACTTTAACCGCCCAATCCTGATTCGTTGATTTAGCGCTTTTAATCTGAACCGTTGTAATTTGACACGTCTTTTACCACGATCTATGCATACACCCCTGTAAGTATAAATCATGGTAATACTTTAAGAGTAACGGTTATATTTTTAAGCCAATCAAGTAATTTACATTTATTATTGGATTCATTTTCTGAGAATTTTTGGGGGAGTATTTAAGAAATTTTATTTTCATTATTTCTTTTTACCTGTTCTCAAAAATTCCAAAGGCTTTTTCTCTCTTCTTCTCTCTAACAAGCAATTCAGTTCGAAGCTTTCCTTTAATCAACAATGGCACCTATAGTCAAGCTTATGTCTGCTGGAGGGTTCATCTATGAGAAGAACAACTCCATCCCTTTTGTTGTCAAGGAAAACCCGAACAGCCTGTTCTTCAAAATGATGGATTTCATGAAGAATTGCAAGTTGAGCTATGCAATGTTTCACTCTACACCACTCTACAATGAGATAATCGAGGAAATTTGGACCTCATGTGAGTATAGTGGAACAAACTGCACACTACAATTCACCCTTCAAGGTAATGAGTACATAGTTAATTCTGATGTTTTGCAAGCATGTTTACATATTCCTGATAATAACTGTGATGCTTTGCCTACTAACACTGAAATAACTACCATGCTAAACTCTATAAACTACTCTTTGCCTACTGATAATCTGGGTAGAATAATTAGGAGAGGTTTGGTTAGGGAATACAGTTATTTAGCTGATGCATTCATTAAGGTCTTTTCTGGAAAGATTAGTAATTTTGATGCATTAACTAACTCTATGTTAATTCTCCTAACCATGCTTCTAAATGATAGATATCACAACTTTAGCACCCAACTTATGTATGAAATTGGTGCTAAGTTGGGTGACAAAGCAAATAGGAAGAAAAATATCTATTATGCTAGGTTTCTGATGATGTTGGCTAACCATGTTAGTCCAGCACCATTAGTTATCTCTAACCCTAATGCCAGGTTCGAGTGCTTTGTGCAAGAAAAGAGAGTATTGACAGACATACTGAGGCTGAACCACAATGGTGATGTTCCAGTGGTGTATCTGCCAATCATTGAGGTAACTACTACTATCCCTGTTAGTGTAGCTAACTCCTCTACTGTTTTACCTTCCAATGTTGCTATGGAGTCTGTAGCTGTGACCCAACAGGCTCCTACCCTAGCAACAAAACCTAAATCAAAGAAATCCTCCAAGCCAACCTCAGGTGCTTCTCAAAAGGCACCTGTTGTAAAAACTACCACACAACCTAAGGGGAGTGAGTCTGGAGTTGTAAGAGGTGAGGGTAGGGGTGAACATCAAAGAAACCCCAAGGATAAGGAAGGACAGGTTAGTGTGTACCAGCCAAGCCCCATTGTGTCTTCCCAACAAGGCACAATGAGTAAAATGGATTTAACCACAAGTCTAATTGCATCCTCCCAAAAGGATGTGATTATTGAAACAAGCTCTCCACCAAGAGCACAGTCCAAGAGGGTAAGGGACACTTCAAGCCCAAAGTCTACATTTTCCCAATACCAAAGGAGAGTGAAGCAAAAGTCCAAGGGTACACAGGGTGCACACACACTGGAAGCAACACTTCCAGTTTCTCAAATTCAGTTTGATGTAACCCCTATCATTTCTCTGGGGTTACAGTCCCATTCTCTAAACATCAATCTTGAATTATCTCCATCAAATTCACCAACTCAATCTTTAGATGTGGACATGATCCATACATCTATTCCTGATTCTCCAACTCTAATCTTGGAGAAGCCCCACTCTGAAGCTGGTGGCCATCACTTGTTAAGTGATTTGTTGGGCCATCAACCAATTTTTCCTGAAGTTGCAAGGGGATCTGTGGACCAATCTTTAAAATCAATCACCACAGACTCTACTGTAATTTCTCATTCTCAAAGTGCTTTCTTGACTTCATCAACGAAACAGTCTATTTCGTTGACAAGTGTTTCTCCATCAACGGTATCCATACCGTTGACAGTTCAAACTACCATTCCGTTGATAGTTCACTCTGCACCTTTAATTGAAAATCAAGTTGTTCCCACAACTAGTGCAGATGATCTAGTGGTAGTTGAGACACTTCTAGGACTGAGAGGGAGTGAAACTGAGAGGCTGGCTTGCAGCCAGGCAAAAGGAGAGAATGTGAGTGAGAGGCTGGCTATTTCTTCCAGCCAGGCAAAAGGAGAGATTGAGAGTTCCACCTTAGAAGGTGAAGGTGAGGGTGTGAGAGGTGTGAGCCATGGGGAGCCCATGATGCAAGAACAGAGTGGAGAGAGAGAAGGGACTACAGGCGAAATAAGGATGGAAGCAGCCATTGCTAATGAGTTAATGGAGGTCAGTGAGGGAGAAAGGGAACCTACTTTCCAAGAGGTTTATCAACAAACTCTGGATAGTATTTCCCTGGATCCTGAGACCTTTACTCATCCTGTGCCAGCCTATCAAATTATGGCTCAGCAGGGCAATGTGGAGGCAGAAAGGTCACTAAA
This sequence comes from Heracleum sosnowskyi, assembly GCA_030848705.1. NCBI lineage: Eukaryota > Viridiplantae > Streptophyta > Magnoliopsida > Apiales > Apiaceae > Heracleum > Heracleum sosnowskyi. The sequence continues at coordinate 46,458,906 of CM061243.1, read as the reverse complement.
TCTAATTCATACAACTGCATCAATGCAAAGAGCAAAGGATGCCCTGACCAATCTACCTTCAGGAGCTGCAGCAAGTGGAGAATTTGAGTTTTCTGATGCTGAGGACAGCTATGGTGATAATCTACAGGTGGCCACCACTTCACAGACTGGGACTTCTGTGGTGCCTCCTACACCAGGCTGGCTTTCTCAAGGTATGCATGGTAGAGCCACTCTAGATGCTGCTATCTCCAGGCAGTACAATGAAGCCTACTTAGCTCATGAGTCTGCAAATGCAAGAGACAAGAAATTCTACAAGGCCATCATGGATTCTCTGGAAATTCAAAGGCTACAAATGATGCAGACAAGGATTGAGGCTACAGAAATCAAGGACTCTATTAGCAATTTCAGGGATGCTAACTACAGGATGATGGATGAAAAGCTCCCTCTTCTCACTATGTCCAAACTGAACAGGTTTCTCTCTAAGGAACCTGAAGTGGCTACCTCCTTGAAGACTCTCTCTTCTAGAGTGGACAAGGTGGAAGCTACTTTATCTCAAATGCAAAAGGAACAGGAGAAGCAGACTCAACTTTTGGCCCAGCTAGTGGCAGCTCAAGGACTCCCAGTTGTCTCTCTTGATGATAACAAAAAGGGGGAGAAATCTCAGGAGCTAACCATTCAAATCACAAAGGTGCTGGTCCCAACCATCACATTACCACAGGAGCCACTAGCAATGGGGGAGTTTGGAAAGAAGAATAAGGATAGCATTGACTTGATCCAGGAAGCTTCTATGAGGATACAACTTGCAGCACAGATCAAAGATCATTGGTCCAACATAGAAGCAAGGTTCAAGAAAATTACTGAATCTTCAAAGACAGATCAGCCATCAACAAATGCAATGGTGACTGCACAAGTGGAGCCACAGTTCAAGAGCTCTTATGCTATAGAGCCCCTTCTACATGGAGTCATTCAAGGACCAAGAAAGGAGAAAGGACAAACTTCATGCATTAGGGATGTGGAAGAAGCTACATTACAAAGAAGCTTATCTCCCAAGTCTCCTGCTAAACCAAAAGGCAAAAACATAGCAAGGACTTTCTATCCTGCACCTTATCCAGATGAGCTCAAACTACTTGGACTTCTCATCACAAAAAGCAAGGAAAGTAATAATCATGAGATAAGGAAGCAAAGGGCAATTGTCTACAGGAATGGACAACAAATCTGTGTTTGGGCTGGTCATCCAAACTTTGCTGAAGCCAAGGCTGAGGAATCAGAAAGAGCAGCTATGCAAGCTCTTGCAGTAGCTCAAGCTCTAGATGAAGAAGAAAGACAGCAAGAAGAAAAAGCCCAAAAGGAAAGGAGTGAAAAGAAGAGTACAAGGCAACCAAAGGCAAGGGCTAGAAGAAACATAACCTTTGAAAATGATGACTCTCAGAGTATTGCATCAGACTCTTCTGTACCTCCAACAATTCCTGATCCATCTTTAAAGTTAGCCTGTGATCCCAAACATCTTGTTAATTATCATGATCAGCCAATTGAGCCAAAGGAAGAGCCAATTGAGTTTGATGAGGCTAACTTTCCTAAATTCCTTTTTGAGATGGATCCAAAGAAGAAATTGAAGCAAAGGGCTGTCAAGACAAAGCCAGTATTTGTGAGAAAGCCACAACCTCAAAAACCCCCTTCAAATCCAGAGGACTGCATGTACATTGCTGACATCAGGGAAGAATCCAGCTTGCATCTTGAGTTAGACAACCTGGTGGAAGTAAGGGGCATTGCAGCTTCTCAGAAGCTACCTGAAAGATTGGTTTTCACATACAAGGGTGGTAGAGAACAAATTTGGCCTCTCTACAGAATTCTAGGAGAAGACTACCAAACACTACTCACAGTGTTTAGATGCTTGAAGAAAGACTTTGGCTTCACCAAAACAGCCAAGTCTGAGGTGGTCTCCAGAATATGTCAAATAAAGGCTAGCTGGAACAAGCCTGAGGCTCTTCCCAGGATGCTAAGAGTGCCCTCAACAGGAAAGAAGATCCATCTTCAACCTTTCTGGATGATGGAATTCAAGGACAAGGACAACTGCAGAAGGTTCTTCAGGATGGAAGACCAGCTGGACAAGGCATCTAATCAAACTCTAAGGTTTATGCAATCCAAGCTTGGTGATCAAGATGAAGAAGAGAAGATCTTTTACAGAAGGCTACAGGTCCAGATTGAGGAGAACAACTCTAGGAGAGGGAAGAAGACTATGCCCCAAAGAAGACAAAGATGAATTATTTGCTCAGTCTGGAGGAGCACATTTGGGCATTAGTTTTGTAAGTCTTGCATTATTTCTAAAAACTTTATGAAGCTCAATACAACTTTTACTTTTATCATGTGTAATATGCCTGAGTGTTTTTGTTATCATCAAGGCTCTTGATTTATGGCTGTTATTCTATCAGTCATAAATTGGGGGAGATTGTTAGGAATATGTTGTTCTTGATGATAATTATAAAAACACTTAGTAGATTTTGTATTAAGTTATTTTGTAACTGTCAACGGAATAGCATGCTTTGCAGTGTTTCGTTGACAGGAAGCTCATCAACGAAATGAGTGATGTAGCAATTGCACTGTACATTACTTCATAGTTTGATATGCAGTTTGTTGAGTACTAGATAGGTTTTCTAAGTCATGTTGACTAAATGGTTAGATAGGCAAAATAGGTTGGTTAATTGTAAATATTTAGTGCCTTGTAATTTTGCCTAAGTGAAGACATGTCAACGGAATGAAGATTACTCTATCAACGAAACAAGGAAGCTCATCAACGAAACAAAGAATAAAGCTATCAACGAAACACATCTCTATGCCATCAACGAATCATTATTGCTTCTCTATACAATTGACAAAGTGATAGTGACAGGTTCCTGACAGATCAAAAAGAAGATGTGGAAGTGTACTTTGCATTGGAAACCATTAAAATGGACATGGGGAATAAGGAAACATCCCAGTTTCCAATTGGGCTCTTGGGAGTGATCATAATAAGCATGAAGTCAAAAGCAAGGATCTCCAAGGACCACTGGACAAAGGGATGAAAAGCAAACTATTGGCGGTTACTCATTGTACTATTAGTGTAGCCAAAAATAGGGTTGTAAACTTGGGTTTATATAACCAAGTGTAGCAGTTACTTTATTTAAGTGTGAAGAAAAACAAAGAGTTTGTATTAGCTATCTTTGAGAGCATTTTTCTTCTCTACAACCTTGTAACTGAGCAGCTGTGTACTTTTGTATCACAGATTATTTCCGCAATAAAAACACTTCAGTTGGATCATCAAACAATCCAACTGAATTATTTATATCTTGTGTTTTTATTTATTCAGTTCAGTTTTATTTTATAAAGTGTTTTAGTTTTAAGAAAATATCAAGAATTGTATTCAACCCCCCCTTCTACAATTCTGTTAGGTCATTTGGGAATAACATCACCAAAGGTACTGTCGACAAGGATACTGTCATAGAAGATGCTGTCATGGAAGATACTGTCGACAAAGGTGCTGTCAAGGAAGATTCTGTCAAGAATGATGCCAAAGCTACTGTCAAGCCCAAAAGACTGAAAGCTAAAGCAAGAGCATGGTTTTCTAGACAGAAACCTCATGGAAAGCACAAGTACTCAGGAAAGGAAAAGGCCACTGGATTTGGCAGAAAACTGAAGATACCAATTCAATCAATACCTCCCAACAGTCTTAAGGTACAACAGATGCAATCTAAAGAAATCAAGAGTGTTGAGATTAAGCTGGATGCAAATCAAGAGGTTATTGAGTACATTCTGTGGTGGCCAGAATCAAGATCTGTCAGGATGAATAAGGACTTCGATCTTGTAGCCACATCAACCAGTGGTAACATGATGACAATAGATAAAAGGAGAATTGACTTCTTCCATCTGGAAAGAATGGTAGAGTTGTTGGAGAGATATGATGATGTTCCAGAGCCTGTCATGGAACATATTCTGAAATATCAGGCTGATAGGGATGCTGAATTCTATCAGAAATTTGGCTACAATTTTGCAGATTTTGATGATGCTGATATTCTCACTGATCTACCACCTTCTCCTATACCATACCACTGGTACTATGAGTTTGAGGATTTAACCACAGAAGAAGGGCAAACCCAACCAACTTAGGAAAGGGAACCCAAGCCAAGCAAAAGACCTGAATCTTCTCAATATTCTCAATATCAGTCAGAACTTGATAAGAAGGAAGCTGAACTCCTGGAAAGATGCAAGATTTCCAACAAGGCAGAAAGTGAAGCTCCAAATTATCAAACATGTATGCTGGAAAATCCCCTAAGAATGAAGTATCTAAAAGAAGAAATCTATGTTTGCAGCTTTCACAAGCTAAAAACAACTATTCTGAAGGATTTACAGCATATGGTAGCTGGATCAATTCATCCCTTGGAGCAGATTTGTTCTGATGAGATAGAGGAAATACTGGAAAGGAGAAAAGGAGAAAGCTCAAAGCTAGACAAGCAAAGGAGGATGTCTCTCAATGCTTATCCTGGAAGTAGATTCAAGCTCATTCATGAAGAACTCCACTTCAGAAGCTATCCATATGATCAGGAGCAATGGTTGAATCTCAGGGATGCTAGCTCTCTTATCTCTCCTACTATCAAGAAGATTATTGAAGAAATAGAAGATGCTGCAGTCACTCCTGCTGAATCTCTCTTGTAGAAGGTCTAAGAGGCTGCTTGGCAGAAGCTCTCAATAGAGAGGATGTAGCAAGACAGAAGAGGAAATCTCAAGCTAAGTAAACATTCTAAATCCATTCTGATCTTGTTAGTTAAGTTGTCAGCATATATTGTAAATTTGTTGTTATTGTCCATAAAAACAAATTGGGGGAGATTGTTGGGATTTATGGGTGATAGCATAGGAACAACTTAACTTTGTATATACTTAATTTTTTAATGAAGTAGAACATACTGTCACAGCCAAAGTATGTTCTTGTAATCAGTATGCAATGTTATTTTAATTGTGTAATTTGGAAGAAGTTCACTTTCTGTGTTCAAGCCTCAAAGAATGCATATTAGATGACAGCATGAATAAAGGTTATTGTCATAAGCATTGACAGTAAGATTACAAGAAGACAGAATGTTGCAAGTCAAGACAGCATATTCACTCTGACAGCAACATTGGCGGAAGACTACGCGACAGCAACTTTAGCCCTCGACAGCAAGTTTGGAAACCTCGACAGCACACTATGCGGGGAACTCCTACTGTCACCAAAAGCACATTCCTGTGACAGCAAGCTTTGCGGCAAAAGTAACTGTCTCGAGAAAGATCCTTGTTCTAGGTATCTTTCTCAGTCAAATCCCGTGACAGTTTCAATGTTCAAGAAACAGGCGTGTTGCAGTATCCCTAAGCTGCACCAAGTCTGCAAGACTACGACAGAAGCTTCAAGCACTGCAAACAAAAGCGAATCAATTCAAGAGCAAGGTCAAGTCTCTATTTGCTGAATTGTTTTAGCTAGAAATAGAATGAATCTAGGTTGCTTTCTTTGTAATGTATATCTGACATTGTTAGCAATTTAGGAAAGTCACATGGGTAGACACTTTGTAAGAAGCTGCCACTTGATAATGACAGCAGCTTCACAGACCCGTGTTGACAGTGATAGGATTAGTTCTATACTTAGACTATTAATTCATTCTAGGGATGTAACGAAAAAAAGCAAGTGTCTTGAAGAAAACCGAAGCTCAAGAATTCTCTCTTGAGAGGACCAACAAATATAAATAACATATTACAAGTAGTTTATTTACATATTTATGACTTATTTATTTTTAAATTAATGAAATTAGTGTTAAAACATGTGTAAAAATTAGACAATAATTTAGGTATGGGCGATCGATCAGTTCGGGGTCGGGGAGACTCCGAACATGAACTCAATCGTCGAACCCGCCTCAATCCTCGAACGATGATTACTTTATTTATCGCACAATAATCATTGTTAAATAGCACATATTGATAACATGTATACATGATATTTATAATTATTTGTTCTTATTTATACTACAAGTATAGAGTCAGTGTGATGCATACGACATTCATATTCTTCTTATTTTACATTTATATTTAATTTGTTTGAAGTTCATCTTAAATTTGAATAGTTTTATGTGATTGTTGAACTTAATGTTGAATTGGCGTGTGTGTTTCTATTTGAGCGTGATTAAATTGTGTTTTAAGAGTTTTGTGTTTGACAATATTTTAAAAATATATTTAATTAAAATTGTTGTTTTTAATAAATTAAGGTCAAATTGCAAAAGAAAAGGGACTAAAGTGCAAATATCAGAATATGAATGTCGTATTGACCGACCGACATAAATAAAACATATGAAAAACTATTTGTTTTGAGTTAAAATATTGTAAAAGGCGAGATAATAAAAATAAATAGTTAGTACAACAAAACAATTAAATGAATTATATATTCTAAAATTTTGATAATAATTTGTGCAAACAATAAACAGATTAAAATATATAGTTCATAACAAATTAAAAAAAAACATGATATTGCATATCATACATTATGATCAGATCAAATCACATTATACAGTTCGGGTTATTTAAAATTATAGTCCCCGATCAATCAAATTATCTATATAAATTAAAGTACGTACATTGTAACAGACGGAAAAAAATGTGTAACCATACCTAGAAAAAAATAATTTAACCGCAAATAATAGAAATTTATGTTAATTGCTAGAAAAATGACCTGTGTTTTAATTATTAAAGATGTGTATTTTGAAAATAATAAAGGATGAATTCATTGTCAAAACACGGACAGAACTCAGAAGGCATATGAGCAATTTTAACTTACGATGATATAAGCAAAAAATATTTATCCATCCATAATTGATCAATTCTCAAGTTCAGAGTTAAAAAAAAGTCTGTTTGTTTGGAAGAATTGAAACACATCGAAATGGTACCAAACGTACTTAATAATAGAATGCTTTGGCACAAGGTAGTTCCACTTAAGTCAATTAGCTACATTGTTTTATGTTCTGAAAGTTAGATAGACAGGAGAAGAGAAATAAAGGTAAAAAATGCTTAAAATCAAGAGGTCGGAAGAAAAGACATAAAAGAGTTACAAAGAAAGTTTTAAGAACTGAAAACGTAAGGCCAAAGTAGAGTATTAGAAGATTTAGGAAAGCTTTTGAGTAAAATCAGTACTAAAACCTACAATCTCATACTGCAGCATCTTGAAGGCTATTTAGTTTCTACCTTGAATATTGTCGGAGATGAACTAAATGAATGCATCATTTTTGAAGAACTGGAAAAATTTTAGGATTATAATTTTAAAAATGTCTTCTTAATTAGAAAACATTCATAGAACACTCTAATTATATTATATGATCCACAACAAAATTAAAAACAGACATGATTTATCAAAACTACTCGTATTAGTTTTCACATTATAAACTTCAACATATTTAAGCAAGTACAGCATAATCATAACATTAACAATAAAAACTCTATGAACATAAAAAATATACAATCATATATGTCAAATGACATTGATAATGCGTAGTTTAGTTTAAAATCACAATCTAAGCTAGCGGTCCGTGCTTTGCACGGGTTTTTATGCTAGTATATCTAATAATTTAAAATTTGTATGTTTAAAAATAATGCTATTATAAAATAAGAAATTGAAATTTCTTATTTTAAATGTTAGGAATGGAAATATAACATAGTAAGTATAAAAAGAACATGATTTTAACAGAGATATGGGCCGGTCTCACATCAAATTAAACAAAAGCTTTTACCGTCTTAATGGGGTGATATGCCCATCCATTACTCATTTCAAGTGATAATTTAATAACAAAGTCAATTTTCTTTCTAAAGAGGCCAGCCCAGTTACTTGCACACAGATCGTCTTATTGTAAATCCACCAGTGATTCAAAGATAAAAATTTGGGTAGATTATCCCAAATTCTCCTGTGATTCAAATTTGAATCAGTGAATAGTACGATTCAAATTTGGATCAGTTGTTTTAATATTAAATAATGATTTTGTCATATGTTTATTTTTAGTTTATTTGATTCAAAATTAATTTGAATTTTTTAAATTATTTTATATGCTATTAATAAAATGAATGTGCCTTTCGTTAGTTAAGTATATAATTTTAATGTTATTTAAGTATATTTAAAAAATTTATATCTTTAATTTAATTAATTAATTAAATATAATATAAATAGTTAATAGTAATTAAATATTAAATTTAAAATTAATTAGATTTATATAATTTTTATGTAATATAATATATAAATAGTAAGTTGGTTAGAAATTTGAATTAGAACTTGAATAAGTTGATAATCTAAATTTGGATTTTTGGAATACAATTCCTAGAGATGGCCTAAATCAAATTAAAATGTAAATGCACAAATAAAGGCAATATTCGGTTTCTGTGTCCCATTATAACCAAACAAGCAATCAAATGATAGCCGTCCCTGTGTATGGAATGGTGCCTAACATGAACAAAAGTCAATAAAGATTTTGGCTTTATAAAAGTGAAATGCTTCTGGGTAAAAACAGGTATCATATACCTCAACCCCACCAATTCGTTATTGTATACCTGTATTGCAAATTGATCAGGCATAAATATATACTACACCAACGTTTGGTCCTCTTTCTCATTCTCTCTCACTTGTATCAACCAAGCTCAAGCTCCAGTTGCAAAGGGAAAATCAGACTTGAAATAAACAATGGCCAATGTAAGTAGCACCTTCTTTACAATTGAAGCCTACAATAGTTCTGTTTACACCCACATTCATAGTTTACTATAAGTGTAGGCCATTTTCGAATCCTGAAATTATTTTCTTTACATCAGGTGGTGGAACTCAAGGTCGGTTTACATTGCGACGAATGCATCAAGAAGATTCTCAAGGCTGTCAAGAAGATTGAAGGTAATCCTAATGTTTTTCGCAAAACATACACAGTGTTATCCAGTTGCTTAAATTTATTCGTGGTTTCTTGTTTATTTTGGTGAAGCAGATATTGAAACATACGATGTTGATACACAGCTGAACAAGATGACGGTCACAGGCAAAGTAACTACGGAGGAAGTGATGAAAGCTCTTCACAAAATTGGCAAGCAATCTACTATCTGGGAAGAAGCTGCATCTTACACCTATGTTCATCAACCAACCTAATCTTTTGTAAGATTATGCATCCTCTTTAGTATAAATAAGACCAGGATGAGAAATCCCCAATTTTTTCCCTAGCCTCATAATAGATCTGCTAATGTTAATACCGTGCACTGGGCTCGAATCAATAGATCGCTATATTAATACGGAATTTTTATGATCGATGCAATAATTTCGATTCGAGTAAATTACAAATTTGTGGCCGAACTTAATCTCATTTTGCATTTTGGTGGCCGAACTTTCAAATTTGCAATATGGTGGCCAGACATTACTTTTATTTTTCGAAAATGTGGCTAAGGGCCACTTTTTTGGAAAAAAAGTTCTACAAAAAGTGGCTCTTAGCCACCTTTTTGAAGACTAAAAGCAATATCTGGCTACCAAATTGCAAATTTGAAAGTCTGGTCACCAAAATGCTAACGCGGGTAAAGTGCAGCCACCATTTTGCAATTTACTCTTTCGATTTTGATCAGTTTTATCATTGTGTCACTTCTCTATCTATCTAATTGTGAATCCAAAATCAAAGGCCAGAAAACAATTCAACAATTTCGAAACAAAAACAAAGGATTAAAATCAAACACTAATTTTATTTATATACTTACAAAGCAAACACTGTGAAATGGAAAACAGAGTTAAAATGTCAAACTACACATACACACAAGATTAAAAACCTAAATTAAGTCAAAGCACACATATAAACCCTAACTCCTCCTCGAGTTTAAAACTCACTGATCCACGCATTCCAACTCGCTCTACCTCGGTTGCTGAATCGGCCTCGGACTCACTTTCACATTCACAATCTTCGGCGCTTTTCGACCGCACATCTTCCTCTCCGTCGCTACACGTGGCTTACGCCACTTCAACACTCCCAGCGAGATCAACTCCTTTCGAATCTCCTCCCCTTCATCTACTAAAAAAGTCAACAAACAAGTCAAATGAGTGAGAAACCGTTAAATCAAACAATCAAAAAACTCCGATCGAACAATGAAAACACTGACAGTCACCTTTAACAGCGTCAACATCGCCGGCGAAGAAGTCGGATTCGGAGAAGAGATCGTCGATCTCATCGAGCGGATCGAGAGATTGGGGATCGGTGAAGCGCTCAGCGAGCCAGTAATCGCGGAACCAAGGAGAAGACTCGACGAGAGACCACCACTGATCGGAGAAGTCCTCGACGACGCGATACGCCGACGGCACGAACATCGGAGCGTTGGGATTGAGTGTGGAGAATGAACAGGTGTTGTGTGAAACTACTTTCATTGCCATTTTTGTTAAAGATGATGAAGAAAATAAGTTATAATAGTGTGAGTATATACAGTGGAAGTGGGTGTTTATATACGAGTGATGTTTTGTATATGGACATAAAGTTGGATAATATTACGGGACTGGTGATTCTCGTGACTTGACCCATTTTTTAAATTCTGCAATATTTTATTTAGACACACAAAATACACAGAAGTGGTCTAAAATAAATTATAGAAATAGTCCATTTCTTCGCCAAAAATATTAAAGAATCAAAACAGAATTTCCAAAAACATTCTCGGATATCACATATTCTCTATTATTGGTTACGGGCATAATAATTGATACAGCCTCATCCGTCAATTAAATTTTTTTAATAGTAGAACGTCTGATATTGTTGAAATCGGAAAAAATTATCATTTTATAAAGATAAAATTATAATTATTAATTATCGAATGAGATTGAAATTTTTTAATCAAAATTATTAATTTAAAGAAATTATACTATAATCATTAATCACTATGCAATATTATTTTAAAGAAACTTTTGAAAATATATTTTGATTCCTAACACTTCTCTTTTGATACAATCATGCTAATCGGCAACGTGTTAAAAACTGATTAATACTTGCACAAACGGTGATATGGTGGGGGGATGGTAACAGTCAACTGTGGTGAACTGTGTAGGTCAATGATAGGAAGACGCGTAATTGATCTTATCCTTTTTCTTATCTACAACACTCGATTTTTTTTTGGCTAAAACAACGATCTCGATTTTTATATACTACTACAGCAGTAATTAATTTGTTTGATTGGACTAGACATGCTCGCACATAGTTTCTGCCTTTTCCCACTTGTTAGTACTTCCCTCCGTCCCATTTATTTCTATACATTTTTCATTTTGGGATGTCCCATTCATTTCTATACATTCCAAAAATAGTAACTTTTAATAATATAAAATACTATTACACCCACTACTTTCTCCACTATCTCTATTCTATAACAATATAAATCATTATTACACCCGCTACTTCCTCCACTATCTCAAATCTATTATTAAATATTGATACAGTTTGAAACTAACAGCGTCCTTCTAACATGAGCTTATCCATTTGTTCTTCCAAGTCCATGTCGTTGTCCTGTCCACTTTGGGCTTAGACTTTGCTTTGTTGTGAACCTATATGTAGATTATATGATGTGCCTGGTTTTTTGTTTAAATTCTCTACTCGATATCTAAATATTCTTAAGGTGCTATTAGCATGCTCCGGACAAGTTTAGACATCTTATTGATATGTTTTCCCCCTTCTGCTGAAGTCGTGCAACTATATTTCTAGTATACCAGTTAATATTCTCTGATCTTGTGCTTTCCAGACTATTTATATCTCTTACATACTATATCTTTATTTTGTCACAATAGGCCTTGGTGGTTAGGATGTTGTTACCTTCATTCGTTTAGATGTAAGGGCAGCCTCTGCAACCAAATCATTTTTGTAATGATTAGTATCTATTTCCATTTCAACAACAGCGCACTCTTAGTACAAGTCATCTACATTGGGGGAATTCAACCTCGTAAATAATTGAAATTAAGTAAACAATTTGAAATTGCAATCTATGAATTATAAAGTAGACACTTGATCCAGCACCACCCTCATCAACTATGAGCTTACAAGTGGACATCTCTCAAGTAGTTATTGCTTGGATTAAGGGTACGATTAAACATATATCCGTTTGAAATTCTCACCATGTGAGCTTTTCCTCCCCCCACAAATGTGATCTGTTTAAATAAAAATAGCTAGACATCTCAAATGTTGCGGAGCACTAAGCCAGTGTCATCATGTAGCCCTGCGAGGAATAAAGGAAAGTTTTGGAAGAAGTAACAAAAGACATTAATTTTGAATTTATTGTTAAAAAGTCCCGACTGAAAACACTTAAAATTGCAGTTGCTTACAAACTAGCAATAGAGCATTTTGCATCTTACTCCGTAGAACAAAACCTAAGTGTCCATATGATGTATAGTGCATGTAGAATACTCTTCGGGAATCTTAGGTCTTGGTGATCCTAAGATTGGATTCATCTACATTAATTTCTTGTTTTGGCCTAAATAGGCTTTCAAGTTTGTAACAGCCCCACGAATGAAGAACTTAAACTTCTACTCTACCTTGGTCTTGTGTCATCAATATATCTAAATGGTGGGTAGCAAAGATCATAAGATGACATTCATTTACTATACTTTTTTAATCTCTTAATTCTCTTTGATTGGAGTTAGGTTCCCGAACATCGGCTAGGCATGGTCAGTCCTGGTCACATTTTATCATATTGCAGCTCGACTTTCTGCCTTGTCTAGAGTATAGGCTTTCATGATAGTGAAGTTGCTTAATTTTTTGAGTTATGCTATGTGAGATTTCTATCTCATCTTTAGATTCTTAGATATGTGTTTACGTGGTTTTGTCATTAAATAACAAAATGTCATTTTTTTCTTTTAACTTTGTTCAAGTTTTCCCTAAAATATATATATATGAAGTCTGTCTCAAAAACTGTGGTAGCAAAGAGAGAATTCAATTTTTAAAGGCAACCCAATTGAAGTTGGTACTTTTATATGACTTTAAAAATGGTTTCAATCATACATATAGGGACTACATGTGTTGAGATTACATTTGTCTAACATATATGTTACAAATCAGCTTTTTATTGCGCTCAAGCTCAAGCCAACTTATTGTATCACTTTGTTGCCCTGCACACTTTCAGGCTATTTACCTAACAGTCATAAAATTACAATGTATAATGGTAGAAAGTAACAACATGTTCTTCCATGACCGTATCCAAATTTGTTCTTTTAAGTCGTTCCACATTGTTGCCCTGCACATGTTCAGCTTATCTAACTGACACTCTGTTAGCCTAGTCAGTACATGAGCTCATCGTCATCGCCTTGTCCACCTTGAGCTTAGGCTTTGCTTTGACGCTTTTGTTGTTTGTTGCTGGCATTGGAGGCTTTTCTAATTTGTATCTTTAATAGTTGTCAATCTGCTTGTTTTGTTGCCAAGCACACATTCAGCCTATCTAGTCATTTCTATTGCAAGGTATGATGGTAGAATGTAGCATCTTCTTCCATGATGGTATCCAGATTTGCTGTTTCAAATTGATCTTTTTCATTGCACTGCACCTGTCTCGTCTTTACTTCTATTCTACCTTGGTCTTGCGTCATCATTATCCCTAAATGCTGGGCAGCAGAAGTAGGGATAGTCTTGAAAATCGTAAGATGACATTCGTCAACTATACTGTTTTTATCTCTCATTTCTCAAAACTCGAGTACGTTTCAGAAATATATCAAGCCTTGGTCATGTTCTATCATATTTCAGCTGGATTTTCTGCCTTGTCTAGAGTGTAGACTTTCATGATAGTGAAGTTTGAGTTTTTGAGTTTATACTTTGTGAGATTTCTATAATATTTTGCTAAGCTTTAGATTCTTTAATAAAAAAATTCCTGGTTTTGTCATTATAATAACAATATGTCTCAAGTATGCCAAAGTTTTTCTCAGAAATACATATCTAGTCTGTCCGAAAAACTGCAATAGTAAAGAGATAATTCAATCTGTAAAGGCAAAACAAATAAAAGTTGGTATATCATACATGCATATAGAGATTACAGAGGTATAGCACTCAAACCAATCTGCTTGTTTTGTTGCCAAGCACACATTCAGCCTATCGAGCTAACTATCTAGCAAACAGTCATTTCTATTACAAGGTATGATCATTTTCATTGCACTGCACCTGTCTCGTCTTTACTAAATAAAACTTTGTTAATTACAACATATAACTATAGACAATCTAAAAGCCTATTCTTGTCAAAACTACTTGTTCCAAGTCCTCGTCTTCGTCATGCCCACCTTGGGCTTAGGCTTTGGTTTGAGGCTTTTCTTGTTTGTAGGCGGCATTGGAGGCAGATGTCGCAAATCAATCAGCTGCGTTGTTCGCTGTTTCTTAATTTTGTTGGACTGCTCATAGAAATCACGGAATTTTCTTTTCGTTGCCGCGAATTTTAACTCAAAATCAATGTCATTCAGTGGCATCAATGTATCAAACTTGTTTGATGCATTCAGTGACTTCTTAACAATGATCTTAACTCTCTTCCTGGCCTTTGTAACAGGTACAGTCGCTCCTTCAACAGCCATACGACGACGTCTTACAGGTTCCAACAACGTGTTAACTTTGGCCAGAATCTCGGAATCAGGCTTAAGCACTTGCAACAACGTGTTCCACTCTTTACCCTTTCCACAATAGCTAGTGAGAGAAGGTTTTTTCTTGGGTGGGTAGAGTTGTTGACTATCTTGGCCATCTTCTTGTTTAGACAAATTATCGAAGAACAGAGTGGGGTCGAGGCTAATAGTAGGGGCTTGATGATCACCGAAGAAGAAAGCATCACTGAGAACAAAATCATCCATGGGAGGACACGCAAGACCTTCCTCGCAGTAATCCTCCTCCATACTCTTCATCATTACATACAACAACTTATCTCATTCAACAAAATTACTTATTAAACTCAACAAAAACCCTCTCGGCGATTAATTTGGAAACTTGCACGGAATTACAAAACCGGCGATTAGATGATGTAATTAATATATGTAGTCGACCTAAACGAACTAGGGTTTGTACTATCGCTGTCGGAAATCAGAATGTATCTAGGATTGATGTAACTAGTGCCCAGGAGGTTGTATGTATATTTATACGCGGCCTCTTCTATCATTTCGTTTGTTGGGAACAATGTGGGACTCATTTAATCATATACCTACACATTTTTACATTCTACTTGTTTCTAATTTTCTAAATATTACAAATTTAAACCACATGTCGTATCTTAATTTAAAATTACAATAAAATATGTGCATTTCTAAATTTTGTTCTACTTTAAATGACGGATAATATCTTTATATTAAAATTAAATTACTATAAAATATGTGTATTTCTAAATTTTGTTCTACTTTAAATGACGGATAATATATTTATATTAAAATTAAAAAAGTTATAATAATTTTATTTATCATTTTATGATCAAAATTGATAAAGTATGGGGAGAAAAGTTTATGAGTTCTCATCCCAAAATAAAATTAAACAAGTACCCAAAAAGAAAGAAAAAATCCATCTTAGATCGTAATAATCAATCATCACTTACTTATATAAGGTATCTTTATATGTTATGTCTAGTATATAAGGTATCGTATTAATCAATCATCAATATTTATATGTTGTGTGGTATCTTATTTTATTCCGAAAACAATGTGGTACTTCAATCATGAACACACACATTTGTACATTGTAATTTCATTTCCTTTCTAAAGATAATAAAATATTTTTCTACAGTAAGAAAAATAGTAGTTCATTTAGCAGTTCAAACACTTTTTTTCTACAATATGTTTTAAAGATATTCAGGACATGCTTATGGATTAAAATTCCAACAAAGCTCCTCTGTCGAATTGTTGATTTATAGCAGCTATACAAATGAATGAAAATGACATGTTCTTTAAATGTACATCATGTACAATGTTTCTGCTCTGTGAGGGAAGGGAATCGCGGACTCTGAAATTTATCCATTTTCCACTGAATAAAGTGGAAGGAAATATGTTCTTCCTGGCTTAGCTTGAAGAAGGATTCTGAACAAACCATCATGGCATTGTCTCGAAATAGGTTTCTCCACGAAGTCCGACTTGGCCTTGAAAGCAATTTATATGCAGCTCTACTCAACAAGCCAGCAGGAGAATCCTCAGCTGAGAAAAGAGAGAAAACGAGCGCAGATTGAATTTAACTAACTAATTTGTTATCTCTGAGAAATTATTCTTCTAGAAATAATTAACTAGATTTCTATAAGCAATAGTGTATTCAGATAGTAGACTCCCATCACATTCAAATAATTTAGCATCTGCAATTCTTCATAGCCTTATTAACTTAAATCTCCCTCAGAATTCTTAACTCAAGAAACAAACTGTCTCTGTCAATGTCAATATCAGAGACATCATCATGCTTCAGAAATTTTCAAGATTAATGCAAGAAGCTTTTAAGCTTTTTAAAATCTGTGCCCCTAATAATCTATTTTGTGCCTAAATATTTTTCTAAAAAAATTTTGCTCCTTCATTCATGTAAAAAAAATGTGCCCCTAAAAATGTATATTTTTCGGTGCCCCCATTCGTTAGCATAAGCGGCTTGGCCTCAGGGCCGGCTCTGAGCCCCACGGATGAAGAACTTAAACTTCTACTCTACCTTGGTCTTGTGTCATGAATATATCTAAATGGTGGGTAGCAAAGATCATAAGATGACATTCATTTACTATACTTTTTTAATCTCAACTATGGTTACAACCCAACCATTCAGGTAACCAGCTGACGGTGATAACCACTGGGGCACACTGTATGTCATAACTTCATCTAAAAAAGGAATGAACAAGGTAATTCCGAACAGCAGGAAGAGGGTGAGGTGACCGATACATTTCCATTTTTATGATTTTTAAGGGGGACTACAGACTTGACAGATGAATTATTTAAACATAGTAAGGAAAACAAAGAGCATTACACAAAAATATGGATAGAACATTGTGACACTAGGAAAGAAATATGTTGGGGGAAATCAATACATAATTTTATAAAAGGAACAGAAGCAAAAAAATAAAAAGAAAAGAGAAAGAATTGAAGATGAGTGAGTACCTGATGTTCAATCTTACGATAACTAGATTTAATCACATCCACGCTCTCTACTTCTACAAAAGAGCGATGGCTAGCTCTAAATATATTTGATTCTGAATCATCGGCGTCCTGATTGGCATTTGGCCTAATATGTGACACATGAGAAACTACTTGATGCGAAACACAGCATTCATCAGTGAAAGAGGATACAGCAGTGACCTGATTGAAATCTTCTACTCTATCATATAACTTTAGAGATGGCAGCTTTCCCCCGCTATAGTTGTTAACTTGTTATGCCCCAGTACCTGCTAAAAATTTGTGAGCTTAGAACAGAACTTACTTTTTGTAGGACCACTTAAACAGTGGGACACAAGAATTTCCAACTATAAAATGGTCACAAAAGATGACCACACATTAGATCAGTAAGCTATATCTTACACATTGTGCTTCAGAAACGTTCGCAGTTGAATCAGTCAAGGAACTAGTAACTGTTGGAGCTCGAGCAAGTGAAATATCTTACACTTCTTTTCTATGACTACCCATAGATACTTGCGAAGATGTTCTACATGACGAGGCTATGACATCTTAGTGTTGTTGCTGTCATAGCTACTTGACTTGGTGCATATGTGTGTTGTAAGTAAGAAACATGGTCCAAGTTTGAAATATATCCAGTACAACCATCCGATCCTCTAGTAACCGGAGTAGTTGAGTTGGCTGCTCCTGCTTGCCCACCTGCCAACTTCTACTTAATCTTCTCTTTGATCCCCCTTCTTCCTTCTCCCTGCCATTTCATCATCCTCAGACTATAATTCAGATACCATTTTCCAAGAATTAGTACACAAACACAGAGGCAAAATCAGAATTTGAAATAATCAGGTGCTGAAATATCTAATGATTATATATTCACTAATTATTTGCACACACACAAAATCTTGTACGCAAAGAATAAAGAAATATAGATGCAGGGTACTTACAGAGCTAGAGCTAGAGCTACCAGAGCGGTGAAGCTGGGACGGACCATGTGTGCCAGGTGGACTGGCCAACACCATGTGTACCTGTGGTAGCACCAGTGCCATGCATGCCATATGTGCTGGTTGCACCACGTTAGTCCACCAGTGCCATATTCACCGTCCACCGATGGTGCCACCAGTAGTCTGCTGAATACGGTTTCCATACTCGTTAGTTTGACGAACAGGATTAATTGAACCACGGAATTAAGAATTATATAAATTCAATATCTTTTCAAGATGGTCACTTTTAGCATTTGAAAAAGTTGTTTTTCTGGTCCTAGGCTGTGAAGGTTTTGACACTATATATGTGGACACACATTCGACACTATGGTTTTGAAATTAAAGTAGGATTTTTATTATCTAAGTTAGTACAAAGACACACACACATTTAAAAAATGCCTGTTATTCCTTCAAAACCTTTGTAATAGAAGATATATTACATGAATTAATTTTTCTATTCTTCATCTCTCATTTGTCTTTTGACTGAATGAGGTTCATGTTTCTGTTGTTTAAGCTTGGTACATGTTTATCATGTTGCAGCTTAATTTGTAACTTTCATAATATTAATTAAAGTTGCTTATTTTTAACTTCTGTTATAATGTTAAGTATAACATAACATCATTTCCCTAAAAATATATGTGAAGATGGTATGAGAAACTGTGGTGGCAAAGAGAGAATTTGTATCTTAAGACCATCTGTTTCTTATCTAAAAGACCATGTGATATATAGTGCAGGTAGATTACTCTTTGCGAATCTCCATACATACATCGACTCTCCTTTAGGAGCAGGGGTAAGATTTGTGTATGCATCATCCTCTAGAGTCTAGATCATGTTTCCAACCTGGGATATACTTAATAAGAATCCTATACCTTACATAGTATCATCGTTCTGTATCTGCATTACATGCACACCATCTTCATCTATGTAGGAACTTAATTCCCCTAAATCTTATGTCTTGATGATCCTAAAATTAGATTCAGCTACATTACATTCTTGTTTTTGCCTAAATAGGCTTTCAAGTTTGTAACAACTCTACAAATCAAAAACTTGAACTTCTATTCTACCTTGGTCTTGCATAAGTAGAGATAATCTTGAAAATCGTAAGATGACATTTATCTACTATACCTATTTGATATCTCATTTCTCAAAACTGGAGTAAGGTTCAGAAATTTATCTGTTAAGCAGTCAAGCTTGGATCAAATACTTCAAAGTTCAAAGTTTAAAGGGAAAGGCAAAAAAAAAAAAAATAGAGATTTTATCATACATGCATATAGAAATTTATCTTACAAGGTATAATGGTAAAAGAAATAGAGATTTTCATTCCTATCTAGCGAACAGTCATTTATCTTACAAGGTATAATGGTAGAGTGTAGCATCTTCTTCCATGATCGTATCCAGAACCAGAATTGTTGTTTTAAATTGATCATTTCCATTGCTCTACACCTGTCTCGTCTTCTATATGTAACTGAAGAAAATTTAAAAACCTATTCTTGCCTGACCTTATCAAAATTTGTTGTTCCACATCATGGTCTTCGTCCTCCCCACCTTCGCTTAGACTTTGCTTTGAGGTTTATCTTGTTTGTGGCTGACATTGGAGGGAGATGTCGCAAATCAATTAATTGCGTTGTCCTCTGTTTCTTAATTTTGTTGGACTGCTCATATAAATCATGGAGCTTCCTTTTTGATGCCACGAATTTCAACTCAAAATCTTTTTTATTCAGTGACATCGACCTACCTAACTTGTTTGGTGCAACAACAATCTTAACCATTGTAACAGGTTGAGCGTGTACAATCACTCGTTGACGACGTCTCATAGGTTCCAACATGATGTTTACTTTGGCCAGCATCTCGGAATCAGGCTTAAGCACTTGCAACAGCCTATTCCACTCTTTACCCTTTCCACAATAGCTAGTGAGAGAAGGTTTTTTCTTGGGTGGGTAGAGTTGTTGACTATCTTGGCCATCTTCTTGTTTAGACAAATTATCGAAGAACAGAGTGGGGTCGAGGCTAATAGCAGGGGCTTGATGATCACCGAAGAAGAAAGCATCACTGAGAACATAATCATCCATGGGAGGACAAGCAAGTCCTACCTCCAATCAAACCAATCACCAATGGTTTCTTGCGGATATGAGAAAGCTGTGAAATCATTAGCTACTTCTGATTGTGTTGAGAAAGAGCCCAAGGATTATATTGCAGAGACTGTTCTTACAAGGGCCCAAGTCATAAGCCAGTCAAGAAAGACTGGTAGTTCTGGTAAAAGAACTGATCTTAACAATGATTCAGTATTGAATAGTTATGATGATATTGAAGAAGAAGAAGATAGTCTAACGGTTGCACAACTTCTGAATCTATCTAGAAAAACGGAGAGTTTTGAGAAAGCAACGGATGATAAGCTGGTACTGAATACTGTTACTCCAAGATTGTTAAACTGCACGAGTGAACCAGTGGAATTGAGTGTGCAGATCATGTCTTCTCCAGATAAGCGTGAGAAGAGTAAATCTTTGACTAAAGAACAAATTGAACCAAAAGAATGTGCAGCTGTGAGTAGGAACTTGAAGTTCATCAATGTGCAGGGGGAAATGAGTGTGCATGGTAGGTCCTCTTCTGATAATCATAAGCAAAGTGATTTTTCTACTAAAAGACAAACAGAACTAGGAGAAGATGCAGCTAGGAGTCCGGAGGAAAACATTGTGAACCTTGAAGAAGAAATTTGTGAGGATACCACATCGAATTTACAACACTTGGGACTTAAGGCTCGTATTTGGAGGCTTGAAACGATTGTAGATAAGATTAAAGCAGCAAAAAATGCTTCTAGTTCTAGAGGTAATGCAGAAAAATAGTTCTGACAAATACGTAGCATTCGTATGTTCATCTGTTGGTGTAATGCAAAACTGCAATAGTAAAGAGATAATTCAATCATTAAAGGCAATGACAGAAGTAAAGAGATAATTCAATCTGTAAAGGCAAAACAAATAAAAGTTGGTATATCATACATGCATATAGAGATTACAGAGGTATAGCACTCAAACCAATCTGCTTGTTTTGTTGCCAAGCACACATTCAGCCTATCGAGCTAACTATCTAGCAAACAGTCATTTCTATTACAAGGTATGATCATTTTCATTGCACTGCACCTGTCTCGTCTTTACTAAATAAAACTTTGTTAATTACAACATATAACTATAGACAATCTAAAAGCCTATTCTTGTCAAAACTACTTGTTCCAAGTCCTCGTCTTCGTCATGCCCACCTTGGGCTTAGGCTTTGGTTTGAGGCTTTTCTTGTTTGTAGGCGGCATTGGAGGCAGATGTCGCAAATCAATCAGCTGCGTTGTTCGCTGTTTCTTAATTTTGTTGGACTGCTCATAGAAATCACGGAATTTTCTTTTCGTTGCCGCGAATTTTAACTCAAAATCAATGTCATTCAGTGGCATCAATGTATCAAACTTGTTTGATGCATTCAGTGACTTCTTAACAATGATCTTAACTCTCTTCCTGGCCTTTGTAACAGGTACAGTCGCTCCTTCAACAGCCATACGACGACGTCTTACAGGTTCCAACAACGTGTTAACTTTGGCCAGAATCTCGGAATCAGGCTTAAGCACTTGCAACAACGTGTTCCACTCTTTACCCTTTCCACAATAGCTAGTGAGAGAAGGTTTTTTCTTGGGTGGGTAGAGTTGTTGACTATCTTGGCCATCTTCTTGTTTAGACAAATTATCGAAGAACATAGTGGGGTCGAGGCTAATAGCAGGGGCTTGATGATCACCGAAGAAGAAAGCATCACTGAGAACAAAATCATCCATGGGAGGACACGCAAGACCTTCCTCGCAGTAATCCTCCTCCATACTCTTCATCATTACATACAACAACTTATCTCATTCAACAAAATTACTTATTAAACTCAACAAAAACCCTCTCGGTGATTAATTTGGAAACTTGCACGGAATTACAAAACCGGCGATTAGATGATGTAATTAATATATGTAGTCGACCTAAACGAACTAGGGTTTGTACTATCGCTGTCGGAAATCAGAATGTATCTAGGATTGATGTAACTAGTGCCCAGGAGGTTGTATGTATATTTATACGCGGCCTCTTCTATCATTTCGTTTGTTGGGAACAATGTGGGACTCATTTAATCATATACCTACACATTTTTACATTCTACTTGTTTCTAATTTTCTAAATATTACAAATTTAAATCACATGTCGTATCTTAATTTAAAATTACAATAAAATATGTGCATTTCTAAATTTTGTTCTACTTTAAATGACGGATAATATCTTTATATTAAAATTAAATTACAATAAAATATGTGTATTTCTAAATTTTGTTCTACTTTAAATGACGGATAATATCTTTATATTAAAATTAAAAAATTATAATAATTTTATTTATCATTTTATGATCAAAATTGATAAAGTATGGGGAGAAAAGTTTATGAGTTCTCATCCCAAAATAAAATTAAACAAGTACCCAAAAAGAAAGAAAAAATCCATCTTAGATCGTAATAATCAATCATCACTCACTTATATAAGGTATCTTTATATGTTGTGTCTAGTATATAATCAATATAATCATCTTAGATCGTATTAATCAATCATAAATATTTATATGTTATATCATTACATACAACAACTTATCTGATTCCTTTCAAATGACGATTACTTTTTAACTCAACAAAAACCCTCTCGGCGATTACTTCTTAAACTCGACAAAAACCCTCAGCGATTAATTCTTAAACTCAACAAAACTCAAGCAACAATGTAATAGATATCTATCTGTATCTCTAACTTGGGGCCAACGTAATTTAATTGGAAACAGCCTGGAATCTCTCTTACGTGATTATATCGGATTTTGTTATCTCCCTAACTCTGTTTTTCTAGGGTTTTTTAGGATTATGTCGGAAATCGAAGATTCATATTTTAGCTTGTATCATTTTTTATTTTGTAAACTATGCTACTTAATTATTTAGGAGATAATAAATTATTATTTAGGAATAATAAAATCTTTATGACATTTCTAGATTATTGATTCTTTTTAAGCTACTATAATTGGAAATTTAAATAATTTCTGACTTTTTATGGACACCGAAGAAGAAAACATCACTGAGAACATAATCATCCATGGGAGGACAAGCAAGTCCTACCTCATAATCCTCTTCTGTACTCTCCATTCGCTTTGTATTTCTTGAACCAGGATTGAACGTAATTTGGAAACTTCCTCGGATTTAAAAAACAGACGATTAGATGATGTAATATATGTAGTCGAACTAAACAAACTAGGGTTTGAACTGCTTGTACTATCGCTGTCGGAAATCAGAATGTATTTAGGATTGATGTATTCAGTGCCCCGGAGGTTATATTTATATTTATACGCTGGCTCTTGTTTCATTTCTGTTGCCCAGTAATAAACAATTGTAGAAGGGGGGTTGAATACAGTTGTATAAGATTCTCGACTAAATAATATATATATATCACAAATATGAAAGAATGATAACAACTTTATTAAATCTGATATAAAACTGCTACAAACTCTCTCAAGAAATTCTTTATTCTTGAGAGCTGCTAGGTTACAATATACTCATGTATACGATTGATCTCTCTTCTTTTATCAAATCATAACCTAAACTGTGTTTATATACTACACAGCTTCTCTATCAATGATAAGTCCTAATCAATTACAAAGACTGAAACCTATCCTTAATCGATAGCTACATTACTACAAACCAGGAACCGACAAAATAAACTTCCATGTTTAACTAGACTCCAAATATAACTCGAAGTAGGAATCTTGATCAGCTTCCAGTCCTGATGATCAAACATGATCCCAGTCCTGATATACATCCCGATTCTGACGCTTGATCAAATACTGATAACCATGCAATATTGATGACGTCAGCAATCCTGATCAGTTTAAGTCTAGATCCTGACGATCATTGAATCCTGATCTAACAATCTCCCCCAATCTCATACTTTGTAAAATAAAGTATAGATTCCTAGATTCAATGATGTCAAAAACATATATACAAAATGTACAAGAATTTACAGCAGCAACTTATCTGTTTAGATTCTTTGATAGAACAGATTCGTCTTCAAGAAGTTGGATAACAAATCTTCTTCTTTTTCTTCATGAATTTGAATCAGTCTTTCCTTAAGATTTCTGAGTTCTTCATCTTCCTCATTAATCTGGTAAACAGCTGCTCTGAGATTCTGAATGGAGCTTCTTTGTAGACTTTGTTCTTCAAGAAGAATATAAGCAATTTCACAAAGGTAGAATAAGTAGAAGAGGTTCTTCAACTCAAACAATACCTAGACAGACAAGGTCTAGAGGGTTAAGAATTGAAGAAATTCCTGAACCTATTCAAACTCTAGTAGTTCCTAACAGATCTACTTTTGGTGATGATGAAAATATTGAAGAAGAACCTGAATTGAGAAGAAAATCAAGAAAATCAACTCTATGCAATACAAATCAAATTGAAGAATCTAATCCTGATGTTGTTCCTGATAATATTCAAGATCCTGATGATTCTGAAATTATGCAAGAGATTGATTTGATAATTTTATCTACTGTGGTTGATTCTCACAACAAGGAAGTAGATGAAGAAGAAGAAGCCAGAAGAAGAGAAATTACAAGATCAACAAATAGAGATTTCAATCTCTATGTACAAAGGCTTAAACTCTCAAACAAAAGAAAGTGGAGGAACCCAAGCAGAAAAGAATCTTCACTGGAAAGAAGCTATGCCTTTGAAAAGGAAAAGGATAAGAAGTGGAAACATATTAGTACACTAAGGTGTGATACACTTATCAATTTTTAGTCTGGAGGAATTATTACAAGCGCTTCAAGTGTTGTTGATTTATCTGAGATGGTTAGATCAAAAGCACTCTGGTTAAAGATGTTTTCAAATCTGAAGCAATTGACAAGTAATTCAAGAGGAGGTATTGGACACAGGGATGCTGAATATCTAAATATGTCATATGTTGATCCTTACTCCTTAACTGAAATTGGAGGTACTTTAACTTCTGAAAACCTGAACAATTTACTAGCTGTTGATATAGTTATAGATTGTCATGATGGTTTTGACAAGAAAGAAAAGCTTCTGTACTTCATGAAAGATGGTAGTGTGAAGATTTTATCTATTCAAGATCTGCTGATGAAAACTACACAGGAACTGAAATATGTTCATTATCTTTTGAGATCGAAGAATCAAATGTGCAAGGAATGGAGTGACATGATTTTGTCAACAATAAGAAGAAGACTGGATGGAAACAGTAATTTCAATGGTAATTATACTCCCATGTACTTAAATCAAAGAGGTCAGGATGTGGAAATGTAAAGGGGTACTGCTGTTAAAGAAGTAACTTTTGGCATGACACAACTTACTCTCAATCCTGATGGGAAGGAAATTGCTTATCTTTTGCTTGAAGAGCATAGTCTTCAGAGAAACTCCATATTAAATCTCAGAGCAGCTATCTACCAGATTAATGAGGAAGATGAAGAACTCAGAAATCTTAAGGAAAGACTTATTCAAATTCTTGAAGAAAAAGAATAAAATTTGTTATCCAACTTCTTGAAGATGAATCTGTTCTATCAAAGAATTTAAACAGATAAGTTGTTACTGCAGATACTGTACATTTTGTATATATGTTTTTGACATCATTGAATCTTAGGAATCTATACTTTATTTCACAAAGTATGAGATTGGGGGAGATTGTTAGATCAGAATTCAATGATCGTCAGGAGCTAGACTCAACTGGTCAGGATTGCTGACGTCATCAGGATTGCATGGTCGTCAGGATCAAGATACATATCAGGACTGGGATCAGGATTGATCATCAGGACTGGAAGCTGATCAGGATTCCTACTTCGAGTTATATTTGGAGTCTAGTTAAACATGGAAGTTTATTCTGTCGGTTCCTGGTTTGTAGAATGTAGCTATCAATTATGGATAGGTTTCAATCTTTGTAATTGATTAGGACTTATCATTGATAGAGAAGCTGTGTAGTATATAAACACAGTTTTGGTTTTGGTTCGATGTGAATCAAGATAGAAGCTCTCAAGAACATAGAATTTCTTGAGAGAGTTTTTGTAAGCTAGCAGCTCTCAAGAACAT
Source organism: Heracleum sosnowskyi (assembly GCA_030848705.1). Taxonomy (NCBI): domain Eukaryota; kingdom Viridiplantae; phylum Streptophyta; class Magnoliopsida; order Apiales; family Apiaceae; genus Heracleum; species Heracleum sosnowskyi. The sequence goes on along the minus strand of CM061243.1, from coordinate 46,432,748 downwards.
CAGAATTTCTTGAGAGAGTTTGTAACAGTTTTATATCATATTTAATAAAGCTGTTATCTTTCTTTCATATTTGTGATATATACATTAAGAAGTCGATTATCTTATACTATTGTATTCAACCCCCCTTCTACAATAGATTATTAATGGGCAACAATGTACATGGGAACATAATTACCAGTGAAATTCTTTCCTTCAAGAAATCTTCTTCTTATAGTTGACAGAATCATATCACTCCATACCTTGCACACTTCATTCTTCCATTTTAACAAATAATGAACATATTTCAGTTCCTTTGTAGTTTTCACCAACAAGTCTTGAATGGATAGAATCTTCACAGTACCATCTTTCATAAAGTACAGAAGCTTCTCTTTCTTTTCAATACCATCATGACAATCTATAACTATATCAACGGCTAATAGATTGTTCAGGTGTTCAGAAGTTAAAGTACCTCCAATTTCAGTCAAAGAATAAGGATCAAGATAAGGCATATTCAGATATTCAGCATCCCTGTGTCCAATACCTCCTCTTGAGTTATTTGTCAATTGCTTCAGATTTGAAAGTATTCTTAGCCAGAGTGCTTTTGATTCAACTATGTCAGATAAATCAACAACACTTGAAGCACTTGATATAATTCCTCCAGACCGAAAATTGATAGGAGTATCACACCTAAGTGTGTCAATGTGTTTCCACTTCTTATCCTTTTCTTTCTCATAAGCATAACTCTTCTGAAGATAAGGTTGTAGTCTTCTTGCATTTCTCCACAACCCTTTATTTGAAGCTTTGAGTCTTTGCTTATAGAGCTGAAAGTCTTTATCTGTTGACTTTGCTATTTTTCTTCTTCTGACTTCTTCTTCTTCATCAACCTCTCTATTATGAGAATCAACCACTGTAGAAAGTATAATCAAATCAACCTCTTGCAGAATTTCAGAATCATCAGGACCTTGAGCAATGTCAGGATTTGAATTTGAAATTTGAGCTGTATTGCTGATGAGTGTTGATTGTTTTGGTCTTCTTCTCAGTTCAGATTCATCTTCACTAACCTCTTTATCTTCCTTCTCGATAATATCCCTAACAACATGATCTATTGGATTTTGTGAAGTTTCAGGGATTTCTTCAATTCTTAACATTCTAGACCTTGTCTGTCTAGGCATTGTTTGAGTTGATGAGCTTCTTCTACCTCTTCTAGCACCTCTTCTTCCTCTACCTCCTCTACCTCTAGCAGGAGTAGGATTCTTAAAGCTTTCCATCATCTCTCTTTGTTGAATTAAAAATTCTTCTTGTGAGAGATCAGGATATTCTTCACTTGTTGTAGAGAGTGCTTTTCTTGCAAATAGCTGTTGAACTCTCTTATCAATGTGATAAAGAGTAACAACATCACCATCCCTTGTTGTGAACTTCCGGAATAGATTTGATGCATCTTCAGGATTGTCAATAAACACATCTTCATTACCTTCAGGAATTATAGGTGCCAGGATTTGATCATTCATCAGGATTTGATCACCTGTCAGCATTTGTTCTTCCGTCAGGACTTGAGATTACACCAATGTTCTTACTGTCCTTATTCCAGAATCAGAAACATGAGTTGACTGCGTTGTTTGACTTTGAGAAGTTTGAATTGTAGACTTCATAACAGCAGCATCAGAGGTTTCTCCTTGTAAAACTTTGTCACCGCCCTCATTTCCAGTATCATCATCATTATTTCTTAATACTAGATCAGGTGTACATTTTATCAGACTTACCTTCTCCCCTTTTTGACATCAGTATTTGACAATATATTCAAAATTAAGGCAAGAGAAGTTTGAATGTCAGTTACCTTAGAATCAAGAGAATCAATTTTGTTGTTGATTGAGGACTGGACAACAATGATTGAATTAACCTTGGATTCCACTATTCTTAGTTGAAGAGCAGTAGGCACCTTGATAAAATTATTAGATATATCAGTCCTAACCTTATCTGTTGTAGCTTTGACATAATCAATCTCATTTTTGAGGCTTTTGGATAACAGAGTAGTAGCCTTCAAATGATTCTTCAAGTCTTGATTCTCAATTAAATTCACTGCATCATGGGCATGATCTAGAGCATAAGGATAGCTCACAGATTCAGCAGATCTGTACCATGAATTTGTCCATTCATGTTGTCGAATTGCCTCTACAGGATTTCCAAAAGGAACAGAAAAGTCTTGTCTTAAGTCTTTTCCAGTAGTAGCCTTGCCAGTCATGAAGGTGCTTGACGAACCATAGTTAGTTCCAAGACTAGATTTTAAAACTCTGGCAAGCTGTTCCTTTTCTTCATTATTATCATCATCACTATCATCACTATCATCAGCATCAGAATGAAAAGTAACATCAGGATCATGAATAGCTATACCTTAATCTTATCCTGAGGTGCTGTGATAGGATCCATCATTGGTCTTGAGCTTAGTGGCTGTATCAGGATTGACTCAGTATCAGGAGCACCACTAGCATCAGGAGTAGCACTGTCAGGATGTGATTGGCTTGAATCAGTATTTTCTACCAAAGGTTCTTGTGGAGCTTGAGGTTCAGAAGCTGCTTCAACACTTTGAGCTGAAGGTTCTTGTGTACTTCCCTCAATGATAGTGTCCTCGACCAATCTTTCAACTTCATCTGCACCAGAAACCCCTTGAGCATTGTCAGGAAATTTCTCAGAAACTGTAGCGTGGCCTGCATCTTCACATTGAGAAGATGGTTCTTGTGTGGCTGGAATAGAAATGTCTTCATTCTCCCTTTGAGAAAATGGTTCTTGTGTGACCATTCCAAAAGCTAAGCCTTCACCCAAACTTTGATTGAGTGGTTCTTGCGTGGCTGGATCATCAGTATTAGCTGCTGAACCACTTTGAGGTCCGGGTTCTTGTGGGCTTGATCTCTTCAGTTTCTTCTGTCTAGTGAATACTAACTCATCTGCCTTCCTTAGCTTTTCCATTGGATGTTTAATCCGAAGATTGGAAGCAGCAGCACCATACTTCTCCCATGAAATATCAAAATGTCTTTTTGTTGGAGAGTCTTGTGTTGGAGAGTCTGAAATAGAAACCACTTGACTTGGTGCAGCATCAGGAATACTAACATCGGGATTTGCTTGAGCAACAGAATTTGATTGCTCATTTAGAATAGAAATGTCCTGTACATCAGTATCCTGCTTCTTTTCTAAAGGAATATGATACCTGATCTTTGATAATCTCCTTTTCTTCTGTGGTGTAGACAAAGGTACCATAGCTGCAGTAGCAGTATCAGTAACTTCCTTAGACACATTCATTATTGAGGATATAGTTAAATCATCCTCAGAATCAATCTCATCCCTGAGCACTAATTTTCTTTTCACAGAAACAACCTCAACACCCTTTGCAGCTTTCTTCACCAGGACCCCTTGTACACCCCCTTGTAACTTCTTTTTAGTGAGTAGTGTAGAGGAAAAATCCTTTGAACCTGATTGCCTTCCTGACACATCAGTTCTAGCTGATTTCTTTGATTTTACAACTAAAGTCTTTTGAGAGACAGTAGAGGTGGTTGTTGACTGTTTAGACTGTTTGGGATGAATGCTTGGGTTAGGAACAAGGTGTGATTGGCCTTGTCCCATAACATTAAAAATTAGACCATAACAAGTAGGCATTTTCTGATGTAAGAAAAAATAGACTAGAAAGAAAATGTAATTTCCTTTTCAATTGTAAAGAATCTTCAAGTATGAATGAAATTTATCAATTTTCTCAACTGTTCTCTTTCTTTGCTTTCCTCCACAATTTGTTAGTAACTCTGCATTTGATACATAACATGATGAATAGTAATCTCTAACAGAAATAGAATTGAAATTGAAAATTAAAACTTAAGACTTAATCAAAGACTAAGTATAAATCTTATTTTCCAGAGTATACTAGGAGTGTTGATGTCAAATTGTCTTAGAACCTCTGGTTTTCATACCAGCTTCAAAATCTTGAAGTATGACCATCAGGATTTGATAGTCATCAGGATTTCCTCTCTGAACCTTTCCTAAGAAATTCTCAAAATTCATCATTCCAATTTCATTCACCAACTTATTGAAAATAGCTTCAGGCAGTGGCTTGGTGAATATATCAGCTAGTTGTTGATCAGTAGGAACAAAATGAAGTTCAATTGTTCCTTCCAGAACCTGTTCTCTTATGAAGTGATATCTAATACTGATGTGTTTAGTAAGAGAATGCTGAACTGGATTTCCTGTCATTGCAATAGCACTTTGGTTATCACAATAAATAGGGATTTTTGAGTATGACAGACCATAATCTAACAACTGATTTCTCATCCACATTATCTGAGCACAACAACTTCCTGCAGCAATGTACTCAGCTTCTGCTGTTGAAGTAGAAATAGACTTTTGTTTCTTACTGAACCATGAAACTAGTCTGTAAAGCATAATGTAACATAAGATGTAAAAGAGATAACTACAACTCAACGAAGGACAAGACAGACAATAATATTAACAGAAGCACAGGAATCCAGGATCAATGAAGATAAGGTAAACTCAAAAAGTCAAAATACGTTATGTATTCTTGAAGTCCGTAAACAGGTCACGGAAAGAAGTTCATGAAAATGTTCAAGCCTCAGTGACAGCAAAAGAAACAAGACTTTCAAGACGACAGAAGTATGTGAATGATTTAGGGTCAGTACCACAGGATTCCAGTGATGAAGCAACCAGGACGACAAATGACTTATCAGCAGCATTGAATTGAAGACATAAAAGAAGAATTGATCAAGTGTTATTCATCTGTGAACCAGACCAGTTGCACTAGGTGACGGCACTAAAAGATCAAATTGTTTTATCGTCTCAAAAAATTGATACAGTCTGAAACCTAAACACCCTGGAGCTCAGCATCTTTTCTTGTAAGTCAAAGACAAGAAAAGAGTTCGATGGTTTTTCAATAAAGAAAACCATCGAATGTAAGTCAAGGAAGTCATAAGAAAACTAATGAATTAACTTTTCATTCGATAGTTTTTTTATTTATATAAAAAACCATCGAATGTAAAGTTGATTCTAAAGTTTTTGATTTGATGGAATTGAATTACATTCGATAGTTTGTAATAAAAAACCATCGAATGAAAAGTTCTTTTAACCATTTCGATGGTTTTCTAAATTGAGGAGCAGGTGGAAAAGTGTTTGTTTGTCAGGTTGATTAGAAGATGGACGGCCAAGATTGTTTTAACAATTAAGGTTCGATAGTTTTCTAAAAACTAAGTCTATAATTACACAGAGAGAGGTAGTGTCTTCCTCAGTCGAGGTTAGTTCATAGTAGCAACTACTGAGAGAGAGTTTTGAGCCGGAGAAGATCATAGAAATTTATAGTGCTCAGAATTCTTTCATTGTATTGATTGTGAATAACCTAGAACTCATTGAAGCTAATCTACGGATTAGAAATTGTAGCACCCCTCGAGGTTTATATTTATAAAACGATATATTCCCCGACTTTTGGTTTGGTTTGGTGTGTTTGATTTCGTTATAGAACTGAATGAATTATCCGCGAACGAAATTGAATTATTTGTGAGTATCGTATTCAACCCCCCCTTCTACGATACTTCGGGACCTAACAATTGGTATCAGAGCTTGTTAATCGACATACAGATTAGATCCAGGTATTTCAGACCAGTCAGACAAGAATTCTGAGGAGGCCAACTTCTAAATAAATTTATTTTATGAATTTATATTTTAATAAGTTTATTTTATAAATTTAAGTTAAAATGAATTTATCTTATAAATTTAATTTAAATGAGTTCATTATTTAAACTTGAATAAGTTTATTTGATTAACTTAATTTAAATAAATTTATTTTATAAATTCAAGTTAAATAAATTTATATTTTAAACTTAAGTAAATTTAATTTATGTTATGAATTTATTTTAGAGGTGAGGCACAGAGCAATTTGTAGTGTGCTAAAGAGACCCCTTAGAATTTGTGAATTGTAGTCAATTTAGGTGGCCAATTTTGAGTCTGAGGAGTATGGTGACTTCGATAGTTTTTTTTAACTATCGAAGTGGTAATGCTTTTTTCAAAAATGGCCAGCCATTAACCATTTGTTTAGTTTTCATAAACTATCGAAATGGATGATAGTTTCTTCGATAGTTTTTTGTTTTAAAAACAATCGAAGTGCTTGAATTGGCCAGCTTTACAAAAGCACCCCGAATTAATATATTTCTGAGTTATTTATTTATTTCAAATTTTTTTTTTAAAAAAAATTTCTTAAATTCTAATTTTTCTTAAATATTAATTTACATGATTTAATTTTTAAGAAAATTCGAAATTCTTGAAAATTAAATGTTTTGTAAATATTTATTTTTGATTAATTTATTTTTAAGGAAAATTAAAAATTCTGAATATTTAAATTTTTCTTAAGTATTAAATTGAGGGTGCTCAAGGGCTTGTAGAAGAAGATTCCTCCGGGTGTTAAACTGATTTTTATCTTTCGAAGAAAAAGATGACCATGAAGCTGATTTCAGGAAGAAGTTTCTACGGATATATTTTTTTTCTAAGGAGATTTAATCAAATCTATTGATTCCAGATTATACAACTAGTCAATGAGCTGTACCAAGGCTAAATTTATCTGGAATCAAAAGAGATTATGAAGGGAGGAATAAAGGGTGTTAGAGAATTGAACGGACAAACCAACATCTCAGTAACGAGCATTATTGTTGGAACCTCAGAACAGAATAGAAGAATTACTAGTAGCTGAATCAGAAGAAGCTCAGGTAGAAAACCTCGAGAGACTAGACTAAAGATCAGTGTTTCACTTGTCAAGGAAGTTTAGTCACATCAGATTCAGAAGGAGTACAAAAGCCACATCCATGGATCAGGCTTATTTATTACGAAGCAAAGATTCTTCAGGATTCAGTTCAAAGAGGTAGTTACAGACTGAGATGGTAACAAAAACAAGAGTGATAGTTTCAACTATGATAAGAACTATGTAACGAGAAACTATCAGGGTGTGCTACACAATGAAGAAGCCTAACAAACAAAGAAGAATAGGGACTCAGTTAATAGCTGAAACAGAAGTGGAATGCTTTGTTGAAGAAGCATCAGCACAAAACTTATGTTGCTTAAGGAAAGAGTTGGGATGGATCAGATGACGAGAAGATCATGGATATCTTGCTTTCATAGCAATCTCTGAAGATGATTCACCTCACATATCTCAGGTATCTTTTCCTTGAACCAATGCAGTATTTAATTCTCAATATTCAAAGCATGTACATAGAAGATCTTAGATATGTGTGTATGAATATTTGTAGAATAAGATTTGCAAGTGAGATAGAAGCTTTCTTAAGAAACAACTCTTAGTTTTAGGGGTTAAGTTTCTGGCACATAAGACCTTAGTAAAGCTAAGTTTCAGTATCCCTAGTAGAACAAGATTTGCTCATTTATTCTGAATTGTTTGTTAAGGGATAATCAGTTTGAAGGATGGAGGAATTACCTTTAGAGTCAGTAGAATTTGTAGAACACCAAGCTGTATCTAAAACTGACTTAGGTAATAGGGAAAGTTAGATGCCATACAACAACAGAATGGATTAGATAGAATTAGTGATTTAATTGTTAATTCTTTTACTCCATGTGTGCTTAGAAAATTACTGAATATCTGTAAATCTACTTGCTACCTGTTACACTTGTGTATAGTGGTTAAAGTATAAAGTACTGAATTTTATAAAATGCAGAACATGCCTAATTTGCACATCTCTTATCTGCAATGTCAAAATGCTCAATGTATGCCATTTATTCTTATTAACATGTTTGCTTATTTAAATATTATGAATGCATATCTTAGAACTTGCATTAATCATAGAAAAAGCATGTTTAAGAATTACATTAGAGCAACGACTGCAAGGTCAGTCAGAGATAAGAATAAGCATGTATAGGTTGAAGCTGTTGTTACCACTTTTAAAAGCAAAATCTCTAATCCATCTGGACCCAAGCAAATAAGTTGGGTACCAAGAACTGTCAATCCATTTGTGAGTGCAGGCAAATCAGGTTAATCGATTTATATGCTTTCTTGGTCTTTACTACTGAAGACATATGATCGAAGAAAGAACTTGCCATCAAATGTGATTGAGAAAGCTGTTCCGTCAATAATCTTTGGAGATGACAACAAAGGTTTTCATCACGGGACATGGCTACGTTGGAAATGGAATGTCATCATGTTTACAATAATTGGTATCATTGATAACAACTAATAATTGGAGTCAAGGATAACAATTAGAAGCAACTCTCTTGCTGAAGATTCAAAGCACAAATCTTTTTATTCAATGAAGGAGCAGTGTTTTATCTCAAGCAGGAAGGTTGAGAAGCTCTCACCCTTGCATGACAATACAAGGAACTCTTTTCTAAAGATGGTATTGGTGAGAGGACTGCCTCATCTGGGATTCAAGCTAGATGAAATATATGAGGCATGTCATTAAGGGAAGTCAAAGAAACATCACAGAAAAGCTATAATGTGATAAGCATTACGGAGCCGCTTCAGATGATACGTATGGAACTCTACGGACTAGTTAATGTCTTATCTACAACAAAGTAAAGATATACTTCAGTGATGGTTGATGACCACTCTTAATACAAACTGGTGTTGTTTATTCAATCTGAAGGACAGGACATCACAGATGAGATTAATCACATTTCCATGATCAGTAACAAATACAGGAAGACCCTGAATTGGCCAATAGAAGCAAACTCTGAATTTCTTTCAGGGGTTTGGAGGAAAATGTTTTACAAGTAAGCATCTTGGCAAGATTGGCAGCTAAGGCTCTTAAGGATATTTTCCTCGGCTAATCAGTGGAATCTAAAGCCTACGAGGTAAATTTGATTAATCAACAAGAGGTGATTGAAAGTCTGAATATGATGTTCAACAACTCCAAGCTCTCAGCTGTTATGTGTGAAATTAATGGTAATGATGATTCAAATCCAAGCAGTGGTAATGGTAGTTTAACTACACAGCTCAGTACTTCAACAGAACCACTCAGCGAGGATGAGGATTCTCAGGAAATCCCAGCAACAGCTTAGGGGGAGCAAAAGAAGGATCAATTAGTCAGATCAACACCACAATGAATATCTAGAGGACACTTCAAGAACGTATCTGTCAAGACAAAGGGTTTAGATTCAATATCATTCCTGATGTCTAGTTCTTAGTGATCCTAGTGGTGGAGTAAAGACTGGAGCTATAGAGTATGAATGATTATTTTCTTGGTTTTCTTTCTGAAGAAGAAACAAAGAAAGGTAAAGAAGCTCTGATGGATCCAGATTGGGTGATTGCAAAGCAAAATGAACTCAATCAATCTGAAAGGCAGAAAGTTTGGAAGCTGGTACCCAGGCCTAAGGGAAAATCTGTTATTGGAACAAGATGGGTATCCAGAATACTGGATGAAATTGGCATTGTTATGAGGGACAAGGCCAAACTGGATGCTAGGTTACTATTAGGAAGCAGTATCTAACAAGAAGCACCAGTGACGAGACTTGAGGATATCAGGATATATCTGTATGGTGAATGTGATCAAGTGCTCTCCTGATTGGTGAGATAGTAGAAGAAGTCAATGTACAACAGATCCTGGCATTTGCTGTTGCAGATCAATTGGACGTTGTATAACTTCTCTTGTCAAGATCACTACAGATTGGTATGAACCGGTATCAATACTCAAGCAATCGTCAAAGACATGGTATGACACTCTAACTGAACTTTTACAGAATATGAATTTATTAGAGTTGTCATAAGGCACAAACATAATGTCATATATGTGCAGTGATATCATGATTATATTATATGTTGGTCTACTAACGAAAACTTGTGCAAGAAATTTGCCAAGTCATTGCAGAGAATGTACAAGATGAGTATGTTGGGAAAGTTGCAATTCTTTTTGGATTTACTTTGAGCAAGCCAGAAGATTAATTCTTTTAGGAGCACAAGTAAGCCAAAAGAGTGATGGCAATAAAAGTAAGTCAAGAATCTTTTGAATGTGCACAATTGAGAAGATTCTAGACATGCCAAGACTCCCTACCAACAGCAGCCACTAAAGCTTGATCAGGACAAATCAGGTAAAAGACAGAAATGACAAGCTAGAGAGGTATGCGTCTCATTAAGTTATTAGCTGCAAATTGACAACACATATTTTATTCTCAAGTTGCCAATGTGCAAGGTTCCAAGTGGATTTCAAAAATCTAGTCTTGTAGTTATCAACATGATTTTGAGATATCTTAAGGGAATACCAAATCTCAGTATATGGTACCCTAAAGATACTTGTTAACATGTTTAGCTATTTAGATATAAAATACGCAGGTTGTAAGAAAGACAGGAGAAGCATCTCTGAATGACAGGAGGAGCATCTCTAGAAGCTGTCAACTTCGTGGAGGAAGATTGATTTCTTGTTATTATTTCAGGAAATAACTTTATCTCCAACAACTCTGTGGAACAATCCACGACAATGCACCTTGACAACAGGTATCATTTCTTTCGAGAGAATGTCTTCAATTCATAGAGTAACTTACAGACACGCACCTTATTTGAAAATCTCATCTGCAAGAAACTCTTGAATAAGTTCACAAGTATAAAATTGTTCATATTTTAAGGACTTGTGAATTTATTTAACATCCAGTCCTCATCTTAATAATTTAGTGCTAATATCTAACTCATAGATATTTAGTATTAATTTATTATTATTTATTTAATGAAATTTGAATTATGGAAATTGAAGCAGTTCAATATCTTATTTGCTCCATAATTTAAAATACATAAAATAAATATGCAGCATAATTTATTGGATTTTAATTGGTTAATATCATTCAATGATATTTAGTCGATTTTATTCTGAGAAAATTGTGAATTTTCTGTTAACAATTGATTTTGGTAAATTGTAAAAGATTTATTCAAAATAAAACTTGACAGGAAATACAAGGTTTGAATTTTAGAACATGAACAGGTTTTAGAATTTGAACAGAAGCAAAAATATCGAATTTAGGAAATTCGATAGTTTTTCAAGTACATAGATAAATCTATCGAAATTAATTTTCGATAGTTTTTGAAAAGGAAAAGAAAAACTATCGAAAACAATTCTCGATAGTTTTTGAGTTTAATTTAAAATGTATCGAAGTGGATTTACTTTATTCAATATTTAAATCCTCGATAGATTTTGAAAAATTAAGAAAAATATCGAAGTGAACTTAATTACTTAATATTAAAGTTCTCGATAGTTTTTCCACAAAGGATCCCTCGATAGTTTTTCAAGCTTTAAAAGGTAACAAGTTCGATAGTTTTTCAGAAAAACTTTTTAAATTCTGATTTTCAAACTCTTCGTTATTTTTCAAAATTTATCGAAGTAAAGTTGACAGTTTTACCCCCAACTGAAAACCATCGAACATACTATTAAAAACATCGAACACTGTAAAGACAATATTGCCCCTGTCAATTCAATAAGTATTTAACAACCCCTTACGTTTTTTTTTCTTATTATCAGATCTAAGGGCTTTTGTTTATACTTACTAGAATACATATAACCAAGAACATCACTGCCTCAAGAACTTGTTTCTAAGAAAACTATTTTCACTATTGTTCTTTAGAAGTTAATTGTTTTCAATTGATTTCTTCAGATAATTCTGATTATTTGTGTTACCAAAAGTAGGGTTCTTGATAATAGTGATTCGAAGTTGTGTTTTTTTAAGAAAAAGGGGTAATTTTGTTTTAAGGGTATTTTGTGTCAAGTTTGATTAATTAGTAATAATTAATTAAATTTAATTGGTTTTAGTTTTGGTTTAAAAGTAACCAAGACTAATCATGTCTCGTTTCAAAACTTGCAAGCCATTACGAATTTACAGTTTCGTGCATGGGCAGAGTTTCTGAACACACGTTCATTAGTGGCATATGCCTTGAGTACTCCCGTAGTCCTTTGCATCGATCAATTGACTGCGTTGTACACAACCACCACGGATACAAGTGAGAATAACGTAAGATCCTTCAGTTTTGTTGTGCCAGGGGGCAGAACAATAAGGGTGACGGAACATGACTTTAATAGAATACTACATTTTCCTACAGAAAACCATGTTCTGGATCCCAAAACTGAGGAGATACATGCTTTCTTCACTCTCATAAGAAGTCAACAACCTAACTTCTTTGTGGGAGAGTTCCTTAAGCATTACCTGACATGGGACCACTGGATGAAAGAACATGCATAGATGATGTGCTTTGTTTCTATCCTAGGTTCCTACAGCTAATTCTCAATGATATCTTAACAGATGATGAGCGTGAGACATTCGCTGAAGAGGAGACCATGGAGTGCATGAAGATGAAGAGCAATGCAATAACCGCTCTGATAAGAAAGAATATCTTCCAGGGGTACCCACTGTTCTCACTGAATATTTAAGAACGGTGCCCCTACCACTTCTACCCCCAAGGGAACAGGTAAATGAAGGTAATATTCCTCAACCTGAACTGGCTCCTGAACCACAACAATGGATGTTGATCCAGAGCCCTCAGTGGCCATCCAGACCATGAGATTGCAACCCACAATCTCTAACCACGGTCGAAGAGCCTTTGGAAGAGCCAAATGAAACCACAAACGAACCTCCTTACCCTCCTATACCCAATATTCAGACATCCATGAGTGTAGAGGGAGATAGTGCCAAAGCAGCACCACATAAGGAGACACACCTTTCAACAACAGCTCTGCCTACATCTAAAAGGAGAAGAACAAAAACTGAGGCAACTGTTGATAGTTCATTTCTCTCATCCAAAGCGCCCTTTATTGATTTTTCTGATGCTGATTGGGCTACATTAACTAAAGCAATATCTGAACCAATAGCTCAATCGAGTAAGGAAGAATTGACGGAAGCAACTGGTGTTCCGACCATATTACGGTCAGGTTCACTGGTTGAAGGTTCTAAGAACCAACGGTCTTCACAGACGTCGAGAGAAGGCTTTGACCTAAATGCACAATCTAAAAGGTCATTGTCTACCTCCCCAGATGGAACATATCTGGATCCTGCGGGTAAAGGGTCTGACGTAGGTGCAAATCGGCAACTCGTTGACAGTGAATCAATTACTATTGAGGAGTCAACTGAGGTGAAGTCTTTACAGACTCACGGGGAAGATTCGGGATCTCTGCTGTTAAAAGAGCCTGTTTCTAACCCCCTAGAGATTCAAACTCTAGATCCTACAACGGATATATCATCTAAGGATGATCAACAACTTGGTTTATCCAAGGATGGGGACTTGCGAAGCCCCATTGCACCACCGGTGACCTCCTTAAGGACGGCTACGGTGTTTTCTTCTGCAGGTACAACTAGCACAAAAGGGATTGAGTGAAACAAAAACACTTACACCTGGCCTGACTGGGAAAGGAAAAATGATTCAAACACCGATAGAAACGTTGAGTGTACACCCAGAGCCAAACGTGAGGAGTGACACCCTAACCCTTCCAAATATTGAAGATTTGCTATTACCTGGAGGTACATGTTCAATCCACCCTCAAGAAGATTATGGAATATGTTGAGGAACCAACAACCCGGACCTTCACAGCAACAACCTGATCCTTCTGCTACCTTTTACAATGAGGATAACTTCATCGAGGATTCCTCAACTAAGGGGGAGAAAGTTGGAGAAGGGGAAACAAATGAAGTGACTAATGAAGGTTGGAAAACAACTGGATGGGGAGTTTGGGAAACCAATGAAGCTATTCCAGTTAGATAGTACTGGATTGAAGACATTGTGCAAGAAGAAAAAAAAGTGAGGAGGGATTTGAAGTCATGCAAGAGCAACCGATTCAGGAGGAGCATGAGCCATATTATCCAGAGCCAATAGAACATCCTATCTTGGATGATGATATGGAAGAAGAAGCAAATTCTCTATCACTAAGAGAGAAAGACACCACTGAAGGTGATTCTCATCAAGATCCAAAGAACTACAAAGCTAAATGAACTGCTCCGTGAGCATGTTAAGGAAATCTTGATGAAGGTCAGTCCAGAGATTACTGAAAACCCTCCTATGGTTAGATTCATGACGAATGACTTGTTCAGAATCTGCTATCTGACGGAGGACAAACTGAGAGATTACCCAAACGAATATCTAATATCAGTTAAGAAGTATCTTAGATCCACTGGATTCACATCAACGGAGAAGGACAAAAGCAGCCGACACTCTAAGAAAATATCTTATGGAGAATGTTCCCTACTATAGGAAGAGAGTGGAGAAAGGATTGGAAGTGCATACCAGATTGCCAAACATGCCAAAGCTAAACAAGAAAGATGTTAACATTGCATGGTTATGGGATGGAGTGGGTCAAGAGGTTGAATATATTGGAAGACACATCCAAGGAGCAATCCTTAAACCTGGAGAACCACTGCACTATCTATCAGTGATTGATTATCAAGCTGCTAACTTCGATCCAATGAGTGAAGAAGGTGAGATTGGAATGGACTGAAGATTGAAGCAAAGAACAAAAGAACTATCAGCTCAATCAAGAGGAGCAACTTCAAAGTGAAAAGTTTTATTGTTCTTTGAGTTATGAAATCTGGAAATGTATATATATCTGATCCAGAATGCAGTTAATATTATTACGCTGTCTTACTTTAAGTAGTTTCATATTTCCTTAGTTAGTTGAGTTATCCTCGAAGTATTTGCTTGTCGAACTCTATCCAATCAAATAGGGGGAGATTGTAAAGCATAATGTAACATAAGATGTAAAAGAGATAACTACAACTCAACGAAGGACAAGACAGACAATAATATTAACAGAAGCACAGGAATCCAGGATCAATGAAGATAAGGTAAACTCAAAAAGTCAAAATACGTTATGTATTCTTGAAGTCCGTAAACAGGTCACGGAAAGAAGTTCATGAAAATGTTCAAGCCTCAGTGACAGCAAAAGAAACAAGACTTTCAAGACGACAGAAGTATGTGAATGATTTAGGGTCAGTACCACAGGATTCCAGTGATGAAGCAACCAGGACGACAAAGGACTTATCAGCAACATTGAATTGAAGACATAAAAGAAGAATTGATCAAGTGTTATTCATCTGTGAACCAGACCAGTTGCACTAGGTGACGGCACTAAAAGATCAAATTGTTTTATCGTCTCAAAAAATTGATACAGTTTGAAACTTAAACACCCTGGAGCTCAGTATCTTTTCTTGTAAGTCAAAGACAAGAAAAGAGTTCGATGGTTTTTCAATAAAGAAAACCATCGAATGTAAGTCAAGGAAGTCATAAGAAAACTAATGAATTAACTTTTCATTCGATAGTTGTTTTATTTATATAAAAAACCATCGAATGTAAAGTTGATGCTAAAGTTTTTGATTTGATGGAATTGAATTACATTCGATAGTTTGTAATAAAAAACCATCGAATGAAAAGTTCTTTTAACCATTTCGATGGTTTTCTAAATTGAGGAGCAGGTGGAAAAGTGTTTGTTTGTCAGGTTGATTAGAAGATGGACGGCCAAGATTGTTTTAACAATTAAGGTTCGATAGTTTTCTAAAAACTAAGTCTATAATTACACAGAGAGAGGTAGTGTCTTCCTCAGTCGAGGTTAGTTCATAGTAGCAACTACTGAGAGAGAGTTTTGAGCCGGAGAAGATCATAGAAATTTATAGTGCTCAGAATTCTTTCATTGTATTGATTGTGAATAACCTAGAACTCATTGAAGCTAATCTACGGATTAGAAATTGTAGCACCCCTCGAGGTTTATATTTATAAAACGATATATTCCCCGACTTTTGGTTTGGTTTGGTGTGTTTGATTTCGTTATAGAACTGAATGAATTATCCGCGAACGAAATTGAATTATTTGTGAGTATCGTATTCAACCCCCCCTTGAGTAAATAATTGCAAAGAGTATCCAGAATAGCAATGTTTAGAAAACTAGAAAAGAAGAATCCAAGTATTGCTTAATTGAGAGAAAATACAAAATAAAAATGTAATCCGGCTCCTCAATCTAAGTCTCTATGTTCTTCTGTATTATTCTTCGACCTCTCTCCAAATTAGGGTTCTCCCCTTAGAAAACATCCACCATAAATGACAAAAGCCCAAGACATGACCCGCTACCACTCTAAGCCCACAAAAACAAAATACAGAAATTCCACCAGTCGGGGACGCGCGGCCGCGCGCTAACAAGCGCGGGCGCGCCTCATTCTCTGCCAACTACGCGCGGTGTAAGAACCCGAAATTTTCGGTAGAATTAAAATTTTTTTTATGATAAAGTGCATCAGTGAATATATGAATGATTAGTGGTTGCAACCACAATGTGTTAATGATTTTGAGATTCAAGATTATAAAATGAATATGGATTTCAGTTACAAGTACTTTGTGAATAGAAGGGATGGACTGACCATCTAAATAAGAACAATCTATCTGGAAAATGGGAATATAATATTCCAAGAAAGAAAAGTATTTTCATGTCATCCAAATCGATATTTGTTATGCATCCGACAACTCCGTAAACAAGATAGAGTATGCCTGAGAAAGCACTAGAACATTTTCTAAGTACAAGAAACGTTGGAATTGATATTGATCTACAAGATTGTGGATGAATAGTGATTTTGAAGATTAACAAAGTTTTTCATGCCACCTATGTACGAGACGTAGTGTGGATATTCCGAAGTCATATTAGTGATCTACGGAGTAAATAAGTGAATGCAAAGACGATCGGAATTCAGAAATTCCAAATTTTATTTTGGAATAGTATTTGACCGGGCAGCGAATTATATATTATTATATTCAAGAAATGAGATATTAAAATTGAGGAATTGAGGATTTAACATTTTGGAATTTTAGTATATTATTAAAGTCGATTTAAGGATTCGATTGTTGAAGTGAATAGTGAATAGTTACTATTCACTGCGAGCATCGCGTAAAATTTTATTCGCCCTTTAGAAAATATTTCGAATCGTTTCAAGAGGAATAAGGTAACATTTACGGGATTAAATATAGACATGGAAGTAACATGTAACAAGATTAATTCGAGGGATGCAACATTTGGATCATCCATGTGAAAAGAAACGAACCGATAAAGCTACTTTAGCAGGAGCAATGCATGTGCGCCAAGTGTCGCAAGAAGAAGCATCAAGGACCAATGAGTCATCACTTTGACCATTTAATTACAAAATACAAGTGATTAAAACAAAGAAAAAGAAAAGTGGAAAAAAAATCAAAAGAAAACAAAGGAAAGCAAAAGCAAAACAAAACCAAGAAACTCTATTCTGCCAAGCAGAGAACAGCTCGGTAATTTGAGTGTAGAGTCTTCATTACTCAATGAAATTGGGCGTTCTTTAGCTTTCTGGAAACCCCGTGAGATGATCTACAACTTTTATTCAGGAGCCTCGACCAGGAAACGAGTGCAAGGGCTTCGTTTTGGCTGATCTTTGGGGCGTGTTTTTCCAGTCAGGAAACCCACTTCCATGTTCTTGATTTCTTTGGTGAGATTGAAGATGGTGAGCATAGAGTAAGGCTTCCCCAAGGTTAACCAAGCTTGTTTGAGATTGTAAGAACATCAAGAAGGTATAACCTCTAACCCTCCTTGGTTGTATGTTGAATTTTAAAGATGATAAGTATTGAGTGAAAGCATGTGTGTTATTAGTGGCTATTATGATGTTAGCTTGCTTAAATTGTGGTTGATTATTGTTTGGTGGTCTTGAGACCTAACCCCTGATTATATAGAGTATGAGGATGATATATTGATGCTTATGAAGTTTATAAGTTGTATGGATGCCCGGTGTGGCTTGGTTGGATTGTTACGATTTTTGGAATATCCGAATTATAGCCGTCGTAATGCCCGATTTTCGTTAACACCTAGATAACCGTGCATCACAGTTGTTCCAACTCACTGTTAGCTTCGTTTTCTGCCATGATAAGCTAGATAATGTTATAAGCTTCGTTTTAATATAAAGATCATGTAAAATGGATTTACGGTTTAGGAGAAATGGCCGATTTACTAAAAGTGGTTCGAAACCGTAAACGCGAGTTCGTAATTAAAATTGGATTCCCTTAACATAGTTAATTCAGTTGCGAATCGAGGTTATTAAATACTAGAGATAAAAAGGAAGGTGTGAGAAGAAACCACATGTCAAATGGATCGTTTTTCGATTTTATAAAAAAGTTCGAATCAAGGTTAAGTGCGAAGGAACCCCTTAGAGGAGCACTTGGTTATAACTTTGAGAACCCCTTAGTAAAACGAGCGAACGAGATCCAATGGCTAAAACGAATCTTCGACCTAAGTATTTGTTGATTAACATGGACCTAGTACGAGCCTAAAGCAAGCTAGTAATACCATAGTTGTGTCTCGCTTATTTGTTTAAGCGTTGATGTATAAATAGAGTATCCAAGGGATTAACCAAACGTTTTCTTTGACTTTGTCTAGATTGTTCGACATTGTCACGTGCCCTACTACTTCTCGAGCATCAGGCAAGTTTACTAACCCTTACTCTATTATTGGAGTGGGCATATTTTCGAATGTTTAATACTTGTTGATTCAAAAATATATCTATATATATATTCTTTGTTCCAAGTATCGTGCAAGTTTTCTAAATCCCATGACCTTATAATACTGTTGATGGGTGGTGATACTTTTAAGATCCTACGCCTTGAATTATATGGTGTATATATTTATAAACTTTTCGTATGGTGGAAAGGGACTATATATCCTAAGGTAGGTATTTGTGTACTGGAATAAGAAAGGCTCAGAGGGTAGAGCATGTATTGAGTTTATAACTTAGCCAGCGTATCAGGGTTATTTTGTAAGGTATATTTTCGAAAACCCGGACAGAGCTTTTTAGAAAGATTTTCGCAATAATTAACCTAAAGGCAACATCACCAATAAACCAGTGTTTATTTAATTAGTAAATACTTCTGGAAGCATTTACGGATTAAATAAGCCTTATTCGTCTAATTAAATTTGTTTAATTAGATGAATATCATTTTCAAAATGTTTTCTTAAAATCGCTTTGTTACGGAATGATAACAAAGATACTCCAATGGTAATGGTATATATATATATATATATATATATATAAGTCGATATGTTAAGAAAAAAACCCTCCGTAGGGGGTATATACTCTGTAGTATTCTACGGACCGGGAATGGTATCAGTTGCTATCTAGGGTTATTTTATTAATTTATTTTCCATTCTTTGTTAAAGAAGTATGTGGGAATTACTTCTAAATAAATATTCTTTATTAATTATAGTTTGATTTAATTATTTAAAGCCCTACTTCTTAAGGAAGTATTTTGTGAAAACTATTTTTAAACCCTAGATAGCTAATAAAGTTTTACTCAGGCAATTATAAATATAATTAGAGGAGGTTCCCAAAACTATTTCCCGTTTAAGTCTATATTCAGAAAGACTTAAATGTTCGCTCAAACTTCAAAGATACATGGAACCTTTCTCAAGATTTTATGGTTGTTCAAGTGGACTGCCCGGTCCTAAATCTTTTTAAATCAATGAAATTATCAGTGTGATATACTACCATCAAAAATGATTTTGATTACTCTCTCAAGATTCGAGGAGTAAAAGCAGTGAAATCAGTTGTATCCATGAACAAGCATCAGCTTGGGAAATATGAGTGAATTTTCCTTTCCAACCAGATATGACTACTTTGTGGAGTCGTATACTTGGGAAAAAGGGAAAGGAACTTTATGTTTCAAGGTTATGGATTTTCTCGAACTCGGAGAATGTGTAAGGGCCTGAGTGGCGACCTGTCCCCTAAGGGAATTACACGTAGACCGGCAGTCTATGAACGGGTCTGTTCTTCCCTTAGATTATCAGATAGTGCCCGACCGTAGGATAAGAGAAGAGCATCGGAGGCCCCTAAGTGAATGGGTACCCCTAAGTGAATGGGTATGCTCTTCCCCCTACAACCAATTGGCGGGGAGGTGAGAGAAGAGTATCGGAGACCCCTAAGTGAATGGGTACCCCTAAGTGAATGGGTATGCTCTTCCCCCTACAACCAATTGGCAGGGAGGTAGGTCAGTTAGCGTCTGCCCTATTTTCCCTTCTACGTAGAAAAACAGCAGTGGGGATTGCCTTACGACTGATCATCGTAGAGGTATCCTTGTCGCCCGGAATCTCCGTCTACAGTTCATCATCCATGAAAGAAAATGTTTTATGCAAGTTATCAGAGGAAGAAAGTTTATGCAATTTTTCAGTGAAAGAACATGTTTTAAGCAAGTTTTCAGAAAGAGAAAGTTTACTCAAGAGTATTCAAGTTTATTCCAGTATATGAGTTTATCAGAAAGCATATGAGATTACAAAAAGGTATATGATTGTTTGAAAGAGATATATGGAACAAGATGAGCTTAGAAATGGATTGGAAATATTTTACCTTGTATTTATTTCCAAATTATGATATGAGGTATATGTTGATATGAAAGATGATAGTTGAATTTTCCTTATAACTTCATCTTTCAAGTTATATGTTGATAGTCTGCTTATATTTTATATAGCAGATATTTTACAGAAAGGATATACTGAGTATCTTGTTATTTCATCTTTTATACTATACTAGAACTTTGTTCATAGTATAAACATTGAAAGTTGCAGAATATTATGAAATGATATTTGAAATACCACAATGGTACTATTTTTGGAATACATTCCGATAAGAAAATAATTTCAGTATCGAGATATTTTGACAAATTATTGTCTTATACCCACTTTATTTCTGGGTTGAATTAAAGGTAGAATTATGCC
The DNA here is from genome assembly GCA_030848705.1 of Heracleum sosnowskyi. Classification (NCBI taxonomy): domain Eukaryota; kingdom Viridiplantae; phylum Streptophyta; class Magnoliopsida; order Apiales; family Apiaceae; genus Heracleum; species Heracleum sosnowskyi. The sequence goes on along the minus strand of CM061243.1, from coordinate 46,412,071 downwards.
ATACTTTCATTACCTTGCTGAGCTATCGCTCACTCTTGCTATTATTTTTATATATATTATATAGCAGCGAAGCAGGATGCCAATGGGACGGCACATACCTCGCAAGGCGTTTCCATTAAGCAGTTTCTAGCAGTGATCCCGGGAGTAGTACGACCCAATCGAATCAGGCTACGGCTTTTGGTATTCAACTTATGTATAGACCTAAATGGTATTAGAGGATTGTGAGCATCAGAAGGCTAAGTTGGTAATGTAACAATACTTAGAAATTGTATCAGTAACAGATTCAAAAGACATTTGGGTATTGTAATAAAAGTTAATTATTCCGCAGTTGTTGTATTGTGTCGTTTCTGAGACTCTAACCTGTGTGTGTGTGTGTGTGAGACATATGTTGTGGGGTCATGAGCAGGTGAATTATGAATGGTGTGAGTAATACAGGTAAGGCAAGGAGTACATGGATGGTGACAACCCTAAATCCCTGACCCCGGATTTGGGGCTGTTACAGAGATGGTATCAGAGCTTTAGGTTACAGTCCTCAGAAACGATAGGAGATCGAGTCTTACAATACCCTTAATAATGATAAGGACATCTAGAGCTCAAATTAAGTTCGTAGTCGGGTTAGAGGACATGACCCTGACTGTTTAAGATGAAGCCCGAGAGGGGACTTCTTTTGGGAAACCGTACTTAGGACTTCATGGTTAGTCACCTCGATTCGTATGAGTTATAGATGGATGGGACTCCGAGATACCAGATCCCGAGGCCTTCGAGTAGGCATTTAATGATGCGCTCCTTGGTATGGATGGAGACCCGATAAAGGGAGATCCATAGGAGGATCTAGAGGAAAACCCCATAGTGGGTCGAGGAAAGAATCTTGTAGAGGACGTGTTGATTGATAGAGATGTGGTGTGTTACTTGAGGTCTAATAATAAGACCGGACGAACCTTCAAGGGATAAATAAGTGACGAGAGTTTAAGGATCGTTCATGATTCATCAAGAGGTATGACAAAGAAAATGGAGTAGAATCTCCAAAGCAGAAGAGGTAGAAGCAGTATAGCCAATATCAGTGGATTGATTCGACTTGAACGAAACCTGTTACTCGTAGTCGGTTATAGTTACCCATAAGGAGGCGGCATACGTAAGAACCAAGGTGTTCAGATTTTCACGAATGATTAAGGGGACTTAGTTGCCTAGTATAGTGAAAGGAATTGCTTTGGCTATGAGGTTTCAATCCTCCACGACCAGCGATCCCACTGGAAATAATGTCTATTACATCATTGAGGAATTTTGTTATTTCAAGGAGAATTTGGGTATATGTACCATGCAAATGTTATTGTAAGGCAAGAACGCTAAGGTGAAATCGAGAACGAGATTACCACTCTCAGGAACCAGGAAGGAATTATGAGGATGGAACAGAAAAGTCGGAAATTAGACCCGAGCATTACTAGCAGGTAAATAGAATAATCAAGTTTCCCTGATTTTGGAAGGGAATTCAGTAAATTTTTGGCAAACCTTGTCTTTCTGATTACCGGAGAATGTCACTAAAGAGAGTGGAGATTAGAGCGAACCATGTGGATTGGATAAGGTAGCCGTTATGTGGTTTGGTGTACAGACCCTGATTGCTATAATTGATTGTAGAGATAAAATGATGAAGTTGAGATTGGACGGTAAAGGCGAAATATAATTAAGAACCAAGACGGACTGAGAAGTTCCGGGGTTGACTTAAATGAAAAGGCTATTGTGCCAAAAGTGTTAAGTTTATGTAGCGCACGAGATTGATATGGGAGAATGAATATTGGGTATAAGGATGATTGAAATGCAGACCAGATTTAAGCCTGTAGATTCTAACGATCTTCCAGAGTATCGCCCAGTCGACATGAGGAATTGTCAGTACTATAGGCGGCAACGGTATCGAAGTCTTCTTATGGAACATAACGTTTACTTGGGATGCTTGCGCTTAGTCGAATAGAATTCCTTACGATTGCAAAGGTCGATGGTTGAATCCTTAGCAACTATTATTAGTCGGCAATGACGTAAGTATCGAGCACCTTAGGGTGTGCCTGGAGAAGAAAAGCTTTGGAATTGAACGATTATCCATTAGAGGAGCCGACGTAAAAGGCATCCGTAGAGACCTTGGTAATACCCTCCCCATTTGCAAATTATGTGGGGTACCTCCCCAATCTATGATCTATCTTGACCTCTCTCCAGGGAAGAATTCTGATAAAGGGTATATTCCCTCTTCGAAGTTGTTTTATAGCACTTGTGCTAAACCATATTCAGTTTCACTTGTGTCAAAGGCTGTCATAATGCCTACTTTTAGGCTTTTGAAGCCCTGTCAAATGATGTTATTTAAGCTTTCACTTTTCTTCAAATAATGAATGACCCTATGGTAATACCTCACCACTTGTTTGTTAAGTACCAGTATCTTTTGGTTATTCTTTTCTTTGCGATTCTTTGGAAACCGCACCTTTGGAATCTGTTCAATTTTAATCCAAGGTGTTCCTTTGAGAAATATTAAAGACGATAATCATTAAATTGATATCGAATTGCTTTCATACTTTTCAACTTCCACTGAGACGAACAACCCTATACTTATAGGGGCTACAAGGACTATCTATCTGTGTGATAGAAGTCGGATGGGACGCCATCACTTGTAAGTTGTGAAATACAAGAAGGCTAATTACCTTTAGTATGTCTCAATCGAGGCACACAACATTAAGTTCTTATGATCATGTTGATCTCTCGGTAAATTCTTTTGCCTCCTATAAGGTTATCCTAAAACTTATAACCAGTGTGTGACGTTTTCCTTGATATGGGAGCTGTCTTTTCAAGGCCCCATAATTTTTGTTATCCTCATTGAATTCTAAGGGGAGACCACCCAGGTCAAATAAGTCAAAATTCGCTGATAGGAATTAGATTCGCAACGAAATTGCTTATGACAGGAACGGATCCCTAAGACAAATAGAATGTTAGTGACATATCAACGAAATTGGTTATTCTCCCAAAGATATTATGATAATGGAAAGCGTGTCAATCGATATATGTGAAAGGAATGGCGGTATGCCGTGAACTCCAGTGACAACGGTGTTAGATGGATGCCCTATAGTGAAATTGAGATTTTGGAGGAGTGTTTACGAGTGGACACTACCTCTGGGTTAGCAAGATAATTACTGACGTTGGAGTCAGAGGGAGCTGGTATTGTGACTTGGGAGATGTGCAGCGTGTGTTGTTATAAAGGAATAATTTTCAGAAATATATGAAGACCCGGATGAAAATAAAAGTTAAAGAGTTAAAACAAGAAACCATAAACTGTGACCGAGTATTCAGAGTATAATGGGAATGAAAGGGTTAGTGACTCAGTTACAAGAGTTGCTGTATAAAGGTGTAATAAGACCCAGTGTACCACCATGGAGAGCCCGGTGTTGTTAGCATAAGATTTTGTATCGAACCTCGAGGGTTATATGAGTTCGACATGGAAAATAGGTACCCTTGTAAATAATTGTTTGATCAGCGGAAGAACGCTGTGTATTTCCAAATTTATTTAAGAACTGGGTATCACCAGTGGGAAGTTAAATCTGAGGATATACCCAAGACTGCGATTCGTACTAGGAATAGACACTTCGAGTGTTCAGCGAAGTTATTTTGGGTTGACTAATGCACCCACAAATTTTCTGGAATGTGATGAAGTGGCTTTGAGTTATCCGTGATAGTAGATAACATGAAATGGAGAAATGGATAGAGTTGACCAAGGATTACGATTGTGAGATACACTACCATCCGGGGAAGGCCAATATGGTGGCCGATACCTTAATTAAAATGAGACAGAGATGGATTCCGAATGATCAGGAATTAAAGGATGAGATTTTACACGAAACTCAAGATAACCCAACAAACTGGAAAGACAAAATATTTCACCAACAAGCGGTTAGTGACAACTAGATAAACAAAGAAAGTATGCGGACTAAGCCCGCGAGCATAGAGATAATACTGCTATGGATAAGCTAAATGGCATGTTGATGAATGACAAGCAAGTTTATGCTGGTGTATTTCTGTACAAATAAGATAGAGAGTATGAGGTCAGAGATTTGTAATGCGGAAGGTATTTTCATGGAAAGAAGTAATGAGAATTAGAGAGAAAGAAAAGCTGAGTCTTAAATACATTGGACCGTTTGAGATTTTAAGGCGAATCGTAAGGCTAGCATACGAACTAGCACTAACCCGAATCTGCAACAAGACCGCAACGTGTTTCATGTTTCGATGCTAAGACCATACAAGTCAAATGCTAAGCATATAGTGGAATTCGAGCATGTGGATATGCAACCAGACTTACCCTATGTGGAGCAACCAATGGAATATTAGATCAAAAAGGAACAAGTGCTCCAAAACAAGGTCATCAAGTTCGTCAGAGTTATGTGGCAAAATCATAACGTGGAAGAATCAAATTGAGAGCTAGAGGGTGAATTACTAGAGTAATACCACCATTTGATTCAGACAGATTCCGGGACGGAATCCTTTTAAGGAGGGGAGAATGTAAGAACCCAAAATTTTCGGTAGAATTAAATATTTTTTTTATGATAAAGTGCATCAATGAATATATGAATGATTAGTGGTTGCAACCACAATGTGTTAATGATTTTGAGATTCAAGATTATAAAATGAATATGGATTTCAGTTACAAGTACTTTGTGAATAGAAGGGATGGACTGACCATCTAAATAAGAACAATCTATCTGGAAAATGGGAATATAATATTCCAAGAAAGAAAAGTATTTTCATGTCATCCAAATCGATATTTGTTATGCATCCGACAACTCCGTAAACAAGATAGAGTATGCCTGAGAAAGCACTAGAACATTTTCTAAGTACAAGAAACGTTGGAATTGATATTGATCTACAAGATTGTGGATGAATAGTGATTTTGAAGATTAACAAAGTTTTTCATGCCACCTATGTACGAGACGTAGTGTGGATATTCCGAAGTCATATTAGTGATCTACGGAGTAAATAAGTGAATGCAAAGACGATCGGAATTCAGAAATTCCAAATTTTATTTTGGAATAGTATTTGACCGGGCAGCGAATTATATATTATTATATTCAAGAAATGAGATATTAAAATTGAGGAATTGAGGATTTAACATTTTGGAATTTTAGTATATTATTAAAGTCGATTTAAGGATTCGATTGTTGAAGTGAATAGTGAATAGTTACTATTCACTGCGAGCATCGCGTAAAATTTTATTCGCCCTTTAGAAAATATTTCGAATCGTTTCAAGAGGAATAAGGTAACATTTACGGGATTAAATATAGACATGGAAGTAACATGTAACAAGATTAATTCGAGGGATGCAACATTTGGATCATCCATGTGAAAAGAAACGAACCGATAAAGCTACTTTAGCAGGAGCAATGCATGTGCGCCAAGTGTCGCAAGAAGAAGTATCAAGGACCAATGAGTCATCACTTTGACCATTTAATTACAAAATACAAGTGATTAAAACAAAGAAAAAGAAAAGTGGAAAAAAAATCAAAAGAAAACAAAGGAAAGCAAAAGCAAAACAAAACCAAGAAACTCTATTCTGCCAAGCAGAGAACAGCTCGGTAATTTGAGTGTAGAGTCTTCATTACTCAATGAAATTGGGCGTTCTTTAGCTTTCTGGAAACCCCGTGAGATGATCTACAACTTTCATTCAGGAGCCTCGACCAGGAAACGAGTGCAAGGGCTTCGTTTTGGCTGATCTTTGGGGCGTGTTTTTCCAGTCAGGAAACCCACTTCCATGTTCTTGATTTCTTTGGTGAGATTGAAGATGGTGAGCATAGAGTAAGGCTTCCCCAAGGTTAACCAAGCTTGTTTGAGATTGTAAGAACATCAAGAAGGTATAACCTCTAACCCTCCTTGGCTGTATGTTGAATTTTAAAGATGATAAGTATTGAGTGAAAGCATGTGTGTTATTAGTGGCTATTATGATGTTAGCTTGCTTAAATTGTGGTTGATTATTGTTTGGTGGTCTTGAGACCTAACCCCTGATTATATAGAGTATGAGGATGATATATTGATGCTTATGAAGTTTATAAGTTGTATGGATGCCCGGTGTGGCTTGGTTGGATTGTTACGATTTTTGGAATATCCGAATTATAGCCGTCGTAATGCCCGATTTTCGTTAACACCTAGATAACCGTGCATCACAGTTGTTCCAACTCACTGTTAGCTTCGTTTTCTGCCATGATAAGCTAGATAATGTTATAAGCTTCGTTTTAATATAAAGATCATGTAAAATGGATTTACGGTTTAGGAGAAATGGCCGATTTACTAAAAGTGGTTCGAAACCGTAAACGCGAGTTCGTAATTAAAATTGGATTCCCTTAACATAGTTAATTCAGTTGCGAATCGAGGTTATTAAATACTAGAGATAAAAAGAAAGGTGTGAGAAGAAACCACATGTCAAATGGATCGTTTTTCGATTTTATAAAAAAGTTCGAATCAAGGTTAAGTGCGAAGGAACCCCTTAGAGGAGCACTTGGTTATAACTTTGAGAACCCCTTAGTAAAACGAGCGAACGAGATCCAATGGCTAAAACGAATCTTCGACCTAAGTATTTGTTGATTAACATGGACCTAGTACGAGCCTAAAGCAAGCTAGTAATACCATAGTTGTGTCTCGCTTATTTGTTTAAGCGTTGATGTATAAATAGAGTATCCAAGGGATTAACCAAACGTTTTCTTTGACTTTGTCTAGATTGTTCGACATTGTCACGTGCCCTACTACTTCTCGAGCATCAGGCAAGTTTACTAACCCTTACTCTATTATTGGAGTGGGCATATTTTCGAATGTTTAATACTTGTTGATTCAAAAATATATCTATATATATATTCTTTGTTCCAAGTATCGTGCAAGTTTTCTAAATCCCATGACCTTATAATACTGTTGATGGGTGGTGATACTTTTAAGATCCTACGCCTTGAATTATATGGTGTATATATTTATAAACTTTTCGTATGGTGGAAAGGGACTATATATCCTAAGGTAGGTATTTGTGTACTGGAATAAGAAAGGCTCAGAGGGTAGAGCATGTATTGAGTTTATAACTTAGCCAGCGTATCAGGGTTATTTTGTAAGGTATATTTTCGAAAACCCGGACAGAGCTTTTTAGAAAGATTTTCGCAATAATTAACCTAAAGGCAACATCACCAATAAACCAGTGTTTATTTAATTAGTAAATACTTCTGGAAGCATTTACGGATTAAATAAGCCTTATTCGTCTAATTAAATTTGTTTAATTAGATGAATATCATTTTCAAAATGTTTTCTTAAAATCGCTTTGTTACGGAATGATAACAAAGATACTCCAATGGTAATGGTATATATATATATATATATATATATATATATATATATATATATAAGTCGATATGTTAAGAAAAAAACCCTCAGTAGGGGGTATATACTCTGTAGTATTCTACGGACCGGGAATGGTATCAGTTGCTATCTAGGGTTATTTTATTAATTTATTTTCCATTCTTTGTTAAAGAAGTATGTGGGAATTACTTCTAAATAAATATTCTTTATTAATTATAGTTTGATTTAATTATTTAAAGCCCTACTTCTTAAGGAAGTATTTTGTGAAAACTATTTTTAAACCCTAGATAGCTAATAAAGTTTTACTCAGGCAATTATAAATATAATTAGAGGAGGTTCCCAAAACTATTTCCCGTTTAAGTCTATATTCAGAAAGACTTAAATGTTTGCTCAAACTTCAAAGATACATGGAACCTTTCTCAAGATTTTATGGTTGTTCAAGTGGACTGCCCGGTCCTAAATCTTTTTAAATCAATGAAATTATCAGTGTGATATACTACCATCAAAAATGATTTTGATTACTCTCTCAAGATTCGAGGAGTAAAAGAAGTGAAATCAGTTGTATCCATGAACAAGCATCAGCTTGGGAAATATGAGTGAATTTTCCTTTCCAACCAGATATGACTACTTTGTGGAGTCGTATACTTGGGAAAAAGGGAAAGGAACTTTATGTTTCAAGGTTATGGATTTTCTCGAACTCGGAGAATGTGTAAGGGACTGAGTGGCGACCTGTCCCCTAAGGGAATTACACGTAGACCGGCAGTCTATGAACGGGTCTGTTCTTCCCTTAGATTATCAGATAGTGCCCGACCGTAGGATAAGAGAAGAGCATCGGAGGCCCCTAAGTGAATGGGTACCCCTAAGTGAATGGGTATGTTCTTCCCCCTACAACCAATTGGCGGGGAGGTGAGAGAAGAGTATCGGAGACCCCTAAGTGAATGGGTACCCCTAAGTGAATGGGTATGCTCTTCCCCCTACAACCAATTGGCAGGGAGGTAGGTCAGTTAGCGTCTGCCCTATTTTCCCTTCTACGTAGAAAAACAGCAGTGGGGATTGCCTTACGACTGATCATCGTAGAGGTATCCTTGTCGCCCGGAATCTCCGTCTACAGTTCATCATCCATGAAAGAAAATGTTTTATGCAAGTTATCAGAGGAAGAAAGTTTATGCAATTTTTCAGCGAAAGAACATGTTTTAAGCAAGTTTTCAGAAAGAGAAAGTTTACTCAAGAGTATTCAAGTTTATTCCAGTATATGAGTTTATCAGAAAGCATATGAGATTACAAAAAGGTATATGATTGTTTGAAAGAGATATATGGAACAAGATGAGCTTAGAAATGGATTGGAAATATTTTACCTTGTATTTATTTCCAAATTATGATATGAGGTATATGTTGATATGAAAGATGATAGTTGAATTTTCCTTATAACTTCATCTTTCAAGTTATATGTTGATAGTCTGCTTATATTTTATATAGCAGATATTTTACAGAAAGGATATACTGAGTATCTTGTTATTTCATCTTTTATACTATACTAGAACTTTGTTCATAGTATAAACATTGAAAGTTGCAGAATATTATGAAATGATATTTGAAATACCACAATGGTACTATTTTTGGAATACATTCCGATAAGAAAATAATTTCAGTATCGAGATATTTTGACAAATTATTGTCTTATACCCACTTTATTTCTGGGTTGAATTAAAGGCAGAATTATGCCATACTTTCATTACCTTGCTGAGCTATCGCTCACTCTTGCTATTATTTTTATATATATTATATAGCAGCGAAGCAGGATGCCAATGGGACGGCACATACCTCGCAAGGCGTTTCCATTAAGCAGTTTCTAGCAGTGATCCCGGGAGTAGTACGACCCAATCGAATCAGGCTACGGCTTTTGGTATTCAACTTATGTATAGACCTAAATGGTATTAGAGGATTGTGAGCATCAGAAGGCTAAGTTGGTAATGTAACAATACTTAGAAATTGTATCAGTAACAGATTCAAAAGACATTTGGGTATTGTAATAAAAGTTAATTATTCCGCAGTTGTTGTATTGTGTCGTTTCTGAGACTCTAACCTGTGTGTGTGTGTGTGAGAGACATATGTTGTGGGGTCATGAGCAGGTGAATTATGAATGGTGTGAGTAATACAGGTAAGGCAAGGAGTACATGGATGGTGACAACCCTAAATCCCTGACCCCGGATTTGGGGCTGTTACACGCGGGCGCGCTCTAGGAGGCGCGGGCGCGCCTGGTTCTCTGTCCAATTTTCTGCTTTGCCGCTTTATTAGATCACTACCTCGCCAATTGCTTGTCTCCAAAATCATTCAACTCCTGGAGCAAAAACCACCATTTTCAAGCACGACGACCACCGCTTGATCCCATTTAGCTTGTCTGCACATAAACACTAAAACTCATCATAACATCACACACTTGAGGCCAAAACAACCAATTTAAGCTGATTTTAAGGCGTTCAAAGTAGATATAAAACCGACTTATCACACCCCCAAACTTAAACTGATGCTTGTCCTCAAGCATAAACAGACTCGATATAAACTAATGCAATGCATGAATGCAAGTAATATGATAATGCAAGGGATCCCCCCAACCTAACCATAATCCATGAATGAGCCAACATCTCACAGAATGCAATCTTCCAAACAGAGTTCAACCAAACTCCCTTTGATCAACCATACAAACACAAGAACGTGAGTGTGTGCAATGCTCACCAATATACTCCCAAACCAAATCAAGACCATACCTATTCTTAGCTAAAACAACCCCAAGCTTATAAACAGAATATACTCTAGACTCAAGAAACCACTTAAAGACACCTCAACCTTCACTTGAGTTAGACAGGAAATCATGCTTTATTACTACACACATGCTTATTTGACCGTGCAATGGCTGAGACCCCAAAAGGCTTATACAATAATACCCATGTAGCGAGCGTTAGGTTAGTGGATCCCAGACCGGAAAAGTCTTAGGTCACTAGGCACAAAATCCCCTAGAACTTAATTGCTCGAGTATTAAAGAGCTCAACCTGGTCAATTCTGCATAAAACAACTAAAACAACTTTTTTTTTTCTTTTTCTTTTGTTTTTTTTTTCTTTTTTTTTTAAAAATTCCGGAATGAGTGCACTTTGCCTTTTTCTCATCCCACCCTATACTACTCATTTTCATGAGCCGGCTACTAGCCATTTGACGCCTAACCTTTATTGACAATTAGAATGAAATCCTTGTTTTCCCCCAAACTTAGACTTAAGTGCTTCTTTGAATTTCAAGAGAATAGAATACATTCTAACTATAAGCAAGCGGTTAAATTCCAACATCAAAACAAGCATGGTCTAATCAGATTCAAAAGCAACCAATGAGACTTATGAAAAAAAAATTGTTCCTATGCATGCACCAATCCTTAGGAGCTTAATCAGCCCTCTATTCATCACAACTACACTCCAATCAACATCGACTTACCACAGAAACTGTCAAATCGTAAGGGATCATGAAATATGCTATGCATGAGCAACTACATGAACTAACATGCTAGATAAACTATGCAACAGAATGCTCTATATGACATATATATGCAAGAATATGAATGAATTAACTAAATATGCAACCTAAAACCTATATGAATCCTACATGAGACACACTAACACTACTATTCCTTGACTACCACCCCCAAACTTACAATATTCAATGTCCTCATTGAAGGTAATAACAAGGAAAGTGCAGATAATACCTAAACATCAGAATCATCACCACCCTCAATAGGTGGTGTCTCCGTTGGTGTCTCCGGTGGTGTATCCGGTGGTGTATCCGGTGGTGGATAAACAGAACCAACTCCAAAATCTGGCCAAGCCACATCAACTCCAGTGGCATGGAATGCAACGCCCAATGCCTGAGTCAAATCCATAGCAAAACGGCGGTTAATGTCATGCAAGGCATCAATCCGCCTAGTCAACCTCCTGTAATGAGCCCCTCCAAAACCGGCTCTATCTGCCTCCTGATGTATCCCAGAAGCACCCTAAAACCCCGCCCTGGCGGCCTCACGAGTGGGAGCATCCATGCCATCATCATCTACGTTCCCAAACCCTAAACCAGACGGATCTGTGGAACCACCATCCCAATCCTCTAACCGCTGAATCGCCGCATGATCAATAGGAGCACTAGGTAGCTGCAACTGCTCCTCTTCCGTCCAATGGACACCCACTGCAGTGCATAGCTTAGTAACCACAGCAGCATGAGGAATCGCCGCCGTGGTACTACCCCTCAAGAATCGCAAGATACTCCTATGTAGGAGAGCCCCAAGGTCAACATACTTCCCATTTAGAATCCCCCACAGCACAATAGCCCTTTCCACAGTAACCTCATGCGCATGCGATGAGGGCATGATGTTAGCACACACAAATAAATTCCAGGCCTTAGCATACCTGTTTATAGCAGATGCCGGGAAAGTGACTGGCTCAGTGGTACCCGACCTGTACTTCCATGTCGTGCCCGGCACACAAAGAACACCTACGATGTTCTCCAGATCCACATCTGCCCTGGTCTTCAAAGCCCAATCTTCTTCACCCTGTCTCATCCTCGGTAACCTAAGAACCCGAGAAATAGCCGCCGGCGTGTAATCCACTGTATAACCTCGAACCACAGAATACCCGTTCCTCTCCGCCTTGGCATTAGCATAAAACTCCCTCACAATACCCAAGGGAACCGGCTCCGGCGCTTCACAAATACCTTCCCAACCTTTGGCGGTAATCATCGCCACCAAATTACCATCACGATGAGTAGGTATAAACCCTCTCTCCTTAGCCACGGCCTTAGACAGTAGCCGTGCATATTCAACCGAAGCTTCTGGAGATGAAAACTTCTCGCCTCCAAACCCCGCACTTGAATCATCAGATGAAGAAGTACGTCTCGTGCTACTACTACCCGCATATCTTCCTCTCTTTGGTGGTGCCATGGAATTGGGATGAAAAGTGTAAGTAGGTGTATGTATAGATTTGTGGTTTTGGATGTGGAAGAGAGAAAAGAGGCTAGGGTTTTGATTAGATGGAATGGGTGTGGGTAGATGTAGGTTTAAATAGGTATTTACAACAACAAGGGTTTCTTTTTGGGGTTTTTGTTTTGTTTTTTCCGTTTTTTTTTTCTTTTTTTTTCTTTGGCAGTCGCCCAGGCGCGGGCGCGCGGTGTAGAGCGCGGGCGCGCTCCTGTCCCTGGAATTCAGGCGCGGGCGCGCGGTGTAGAGCGCGGGCGCGCGTTCCTCCCTGCCAAAAAAAAATATTTTTTTTATTTTTTATTTTTTTTTTCTTCTCACTGTACAACACGAATACTACGTGGGTTGCCTCCCACAAAGCGCTTCTTTTACGTCAATAGCTTGACGTGATTCCAAATTCATTCTGAAGTACCAAGAACCGTGGTTTCTGCTTCACGATTCACACGTTCACCAAAGTAAGGTTTCAACCTTTGGTCGTTGACCTTGAACGCCTCAACTGGTGACCTATCATAGATTTCCACTGCACCATGTGGAAACACTGTTTTAACCGTGAATGGCCCCGACCATCTTGACTTAAGCTTCCCTGGGAAAAGTCTGAGACGAGAATTGAACAACAACACTAGTTGACCCGACACAAAGGACTTTTGCACCAACTGCTTGTCATGCCATCTCTTGACCTTCTCCTTGTATAATTTGTGATTTTCATAAGCCTGTAGACGAAACTCATCCAGCTCATTAATTTGAAGCAATCTCTTCTATCCTGCTGCTGCCAAATCAAAATTCAACTTCTTTAACGCCCAATATGCCTTGTGCTCTAACTCGGCGGGCAAATGACAAGCCTTTCCATAGACCAGCTGAAAAGGTGAAGTCCCCAATGGTGTCTTGTAAGCTGTTCTATAAGCCCAAACAGCTTCATCAAGTTTCAAAGACCAATCCTTCCTGGAAGGATTTACCACCTTCTCCAGAATACGCTTAATCTCCCTGTTAGACACCTCTGCCTGCCCATTAGTCTGAGGGTGGTAGGCAGTAGCAACCCGATGATTGATGTTATACTTAGCCATTAAGGCTGTAAACTTCCGGTTGCAGAAATGTGTGCCTTCATCACTGATAATTACCCTGGGAGTGCCGAAACGCGTGAAGATTTGCTTGTGCAGAAAACTCAGTACCACTTTAGCATCATTGGTCGGTAAAGCCTTTACCTCAACCCACTTGGAAACATAATCCACTGCTAGCAAAATGTACTGGTTGTTGCATGAAGGAATAAAAGGGCCCATGAAGTCAATGCCCCACACATCAAAAACCTCCACCTCCAGCAGCATACTAAGAGGCATCTCGTTCCTTCTCGAGATATTACCAACCCTTTGGCATCGATCACATCTCAACACAAACTGATGAGCATCCTTAAACAGAGTTGGCCAATAGAACCCAGCCTGAAGTACTCGAGTAGCTGTCTTCTCACCACCATAATGACCTCCATAAGTGGTGGAATGGTAATCACGCAAAACACCCTCTACCTCACTGTAAGGAATGCATCTGCGTAGAACTTGATCGGCTCCCTGTCTGAACAAAAAGGGTTCGTCCCAACAGTACCATTTAACATCATGTAGGAACTTCTTCCTTTGAGCATAAGAGAATTCCGAAGGAATGACCTTACTTACCAGATAGTTCACAATATCTGCAAACCATGGTTCTTCAGCTTGCACTCCAAAAAGCTGCTCATCAGGAAAGAATTCATTGATGAGAGATTTGTCCAATGAATTCTTACTGTGGTCTTCTAACCGGGACAAGTGATCAGCCACCTGATTCTCAGTACCCTTTCTGTCTTTAATTACCAGGTCGAATTCTTGAAGTAATAGAACCCAACGAATTAACCGCGGTTTCGAATCTTTCTTCGACATCAGATATCGAATAGCTGCATGATCAGTAAATACCACTACCTTGGTTCCAAGCAAGTAAGATCTAAATTTCTCGAAACTATATACAATGGCCAATAGTTCCTTTTCTGTAGTGGTGTAATTCAGCTGCGCATCGTTGAGTGTTTTGCTAGCGTAGTAGATCACATGAAATACATTGTTCTTCCTTTGCCCAAGAACAACTCCAACTGCAAAGTCACTAGCATCACACATCAACTCGAATGGATCACTCCAATCAGGTGCGGTAATAACAGGTGCAGATGTCAACTTCTTTTTCAACAGCTCAAAAGCAGCTAAGCATTCTTCATCAAACTTGAAAGGGATATCCTTCTCCAACAAGTTGCACAAGGGTTTAGAGATTTTGGAGAAATCTTGAATGAACCGCCGATAGAAACCCGCATGACCAAGAAAACTGCGAATTCCCTTAACTGAAATTGGTGGAGGAAGATTTTCAATTGTCTCCACTTTGGCTTTGTCCACCTCAAGCCCCTTGCTAGATACCTTATGCCCAAGAATGATTCCCTCTTGCACCATGAAGTGACATTTTTCCCAGTTGAGTACTAGATTAGTCTCAACACATCTTTTCAGCACCATGCCCAAATTACTGAGGCACTCATCATATGACGCTCCAAAAACTGAGAAGTCATCCATGAACACTTCTACATTTATGCCAATCATCTCCGAGAAAATGGCCATCATACACCTCTGAAACGTAGCAGGTGCACCACATAGGCCAAAAGGTACACGCCGGAATGCGAAAGTACCAAAAGGACATGTAAAGGTGGTCTTCTCCTGGTCTTCTGGAGTAATACCAATCTGGTTGTAACCTGAATAACCATCCAACAAGCAATAGAATTCATGCCCCGCCAACCTGTCCAACATCTGATCAATGAAAGGAAGGGGAAAATGATCCTTCCTGGTAGCTTTGTTCAGTTTCCGCTAGTCCATGCAAATTCTCCATCCAGTAACTGTACGAGTCGGGATCAACTCGTTTTTTTCATTAGCCACCGCTGTCATGCCTCCTTTCTTAGGCACACATTGCACTGGACTCACCCATGAACTGTCTGAAATAGGATAGATGATCCCAGCATCTAGCCACTTGAGAATTTCTTTCTTCACTACCTCCTTCATGATAGGATTAAGACGTCTCTGAGGGTCCACAGTTGGCTTGCTTCCTGGCTCTAGTGGAATTTTATGCATACAGTACGAAGGGCTGATACCCTTAATATCTGCTATAGTCCACCCAATTGCTGATTTAAACTCTCTCAAGATTCTGAGGAGTTTGTCTTCTTCACTACCTGACAAGTTAGATGAGATAATAATAGGTAATGTAGATGAATCACCTAAAAAAGCATACCTCAAATGTTCTGGTAGTTGTTTAAGCTCAAGAGTGGGAGCTTTCTCAATAGAAGGCTTGAGACGCTCTTGTGGTTTCTCCAACTCTGTTATGCCAAGAGAGTCAAAAGGCATGTCTAACCTCCTCATCCATGGAGTTGCATTCAAATACTGAGCTTGTTCCTCTTTTTCTTTACCCTCAACATCAGATTCCCCCATAAGTGCTTTTTCCAAGGTGTCTGACTTGATCAATTTGTCAAACTCCTTGCTTACTGCAGAATCCACACGATCTATAGAGAAACATTCTTCATCTTCTGTAGGAAACTTCATTGCATTGAAAACATTGAAGGTGACATTCTGGTCATGCACCCTCATCGTGAGTTCCCCTTTTTGAACATCAATCAAAGTTCGACCTGTAGCGAGAAACGGCCTTCCTAAGATGATAGGAATCTTCTTGTCTTCTTCAAAATCCAGAATAACAAAATCAGCGGGGAAGATAAGCTTGTCAACCCTTACTAGGACATCCTCCACAATACCCCTAGGGTATGTGATAGACCTATCTGCCAACTGTAAAGACATGGCAGTAGGTTTAGGCTCCGGTAGCCCTAGTTGCAAAAAGACGGACAATGGCATCAGATTAATACTCGCTCCCAAATCACACAGACACTTGTCGAACGATAGATTGCCAATAGTGCAAGGAATTGTGAAACTCCCTGGATCCTTAAGTTTCGGGGGCAACTTCTGCTGCAGAATAGCACTGCACTCCTCCGTTAGAGCAACGGTTTCCAAATCTTCTAACTTCAACTTTCTTGAGAGAATACCCTTCATGAACTTTGCGTAGCTCGGCATCTGTTCAAGAGCCTCCGCAAAAGGTATGTTTATATGCAGCTTCTTGAAAACCTCCAAGAACTTAGCAAATTGTGTGTCTAGCTTCTATTTCTGAAGTCTTCTAGGGAACGGAGGAGGGGGGTAGATTACCTTACCCTCTGTTTCTTGCTTAGAAGTGGAATCATGAGATGCATTGGGGTGTTTGCTCACCACTTTCTCCACCAAATCCTTCTTTTCAGGCATTTTCACTTTTTCTGGCAGAAGTGCATGCGCGGGCGCGCTCTGGGCTGCGCGGGCGCGCTCCTGTTCCTGGAAATCAGGCGCGGGCGCGCTCTGGAAGGCGCGGGCGCGCTCTGGAAGGCGCGGGCGCGCTCTGCTCCCTGGATTTCTCCTTCAGCTTCTTCTTTTTCCTGACCTTCAGTGTTTTGGTTAGTTGTGACCTTCCCTGATCTCAATGTAATTGCCTTGACATGTTCCTTACTCTCCCGTTTTCCTGGATTAGTTTCCGTATCACTAGGGAGAGTTCCCTGTGGTCTGTTCAGCAACGCACTGGCTATCTGTCCAATCTGAGTTTCCAAAGTCTTGAGAGAAGCCGCCTGGCTCTTGCACATCAACCTCAACTCTTCCAATTCTGACTTTTCATTAGAAGACTGACCATGGTGACCTTGAGGTTGTTGATGAAATCCTGGTGGTGGCTGATAAGGTTGTCTTGGAGCATATTGCTGCTGATAACCAGCAGGGTTGAATGGCTTAGCTCCAAATTGTTGACCTTGATACTGCTGCTGACCACCTTGATTGTTACTCCAGCTAAAATTCGGGTGGTTTCTGTTATTTGGATGATAAACATTAGGAACTGGCTGTTGTGGCCTCTGAAAATTACTCACGAACTGTGCTGATTCACTAGATATAGCACACTGATTAGTGTCATGAGCACCTGCACATAGTTCACAGACACTAGCCACTTGCTGCATTCCCATGTTAGATAGAGAATCCACCTTCATAGAAAGAGCTTTTAGCTGAGCTGCTAATGCTGTAGTCGCATCCACTTCCAGAATTCCTGCTGCCTTGCCATGCGATAACCTCTGAGTAGGATTCTGGTACTCATTAGCAGCCATCATCTCTATAAGTTCATAGGCCTCCTCATAGCTTTTGGCCCAAAGGGCTCCACCTGATGCTGCATCAAGCATTGGTCTTGATTGACCTCCCAAACCATTGTAGAAACAATTTATCACCATCCAATCAGGCATTCCATGGTGAGGGCACTTTCGTAGCATCTCTTTGTAACGCTCCCAAGCTTCACATAACGTTTCCCCTGAAAGCTGAGAAAACTGCGTGAGAGCATTCCTTATTGCAGCTGTTTTGGCCATTGGGAAGAACTTAGTGAGAAACTTTTGAGCAAGCTCCTCCCATGAAGTGATAGACCCTGCTGGTAGAGAATGTAACCAGCCCTTAGCTTTATCCCTCAAGGAAAAAGGGAAAAGTCTCAGCTTCACTGCATCCTCTGACACTCCATTGAACTTGAAAGTGTCACAAATCTCAATGAAATCCCTAATATGCATATTAGGGTCTTCCGTTGGAGAACCCCCGAACTGCACAGAGTTCTGTAGCATCTGAATCGTTCCCGCCTTGATCTCAAAGTTGTTAGCCGAGATAGCTGGTCTAACAATGCTTGACTGAATATCATTGATCTTTGGCTGAGAATAATCCATCAAAGCCTTTGCTCCTGCTGGTTCTCCCATAACTAGATTCAAGTTAGTTCCTTCTCCTTCCAGATTATTCTTACGAGATTGAGAACGTGTTTGCATACACGCTCACTAGAGTATCTGGAACACACCAAACAAAGAAAAATTGATGAGAAAAACAATCTGAGTCAATGAACCTTAACTGTCACTGATGACAAGCACATAAACTATATTAAAACTACACCGAGTCCCCGGCAGCGGCGCCAAAAACTTGTTCGCACAAAAACACGCAAGCGCACGTGGTCACAAGTAGTATATAGATAAATCAAGTTCGATCCCACAAGGACTGGTTTTAGTTGTAATAAGTTGTACTTATGCACCAATGTTTGGTTATTACCCACTGCTAAGACAATTATCAAATTGGGGTTTTTTTGATTGACTAAAAGAATTACTAGTGAATTACTGATATGAGAAAGCATGGGATCCTAACATCGTTACATATTTCATCTAGAGTCTCTTGTTCTTAACCTCTGTATGTGACAGTTGTGAAAACTAACCAGATAACACAAATTTAGTACACGCTACCTTTCAGTATACGTATACCGTACCACTTAAACATCCACAGATAGATAGAAGTTAAATGGACACCAGATATGCTTAGTCCCTATATGTCTATAGAGATTGAAAACATAGTGGTTGAATGAACAGGTTATCTATTCAGATTACATAAGGTAGATGAAATGGTTAAAATCACCCACAAATTATGCATGATAATCATACAAAAACTTATGCTAGCATGGCAAGTTCTAAATCCCTAAATCCATTTTCGCAATCATTAAGGATTAACAACAATCATGAATGTTAGCTACGCATCCACAATGAATAAGCACAACCATGATAGGAAATCAATTCGCCACCACACACAGAGTATATAAAACAATTAACCACTAAACTCCATAAAAACTCTGTTAGAATCCCACGATAATGATTAGCTCATAAATGAACCGTTCATCATCGCGGGTTCTAATGAAAACATGATATAATAACTAAGTCTTGAGTAAATAATTGCAAAGAGTATCCAGAATAACAATGTTTAGAAAACTAGAAAAGAAGAATCCAAGTATTGCTTAATTGAGAGAAAATACAAAATAAAAATGTAATCCGGCTCCTCAATCTAAGTCTCTATGTTCTTCTGTATTATTCTTCGACCTCTCTCCAAATTAGGGTTCTCCCCTTAGAAAACATCCACCATAAATGACAAAAGCCCAAGACATGACCCGCTACCACTCTAAGCCCACAAAAACAAAATACAGAAATTCCACCAGTCGGGGACGCGCGGTCGCGCGCTAACAAGCGCGGGCGCGCCTCATTCTCTGCCAACTACGCGCGGGCGCGCTCTAGGAGGCGCGGGCGCGCCTGGTTCTCTGTCCATTTTTCTGCTTTGCTGCTTTATTAGATCACTACCTCGCCAATTGCTTGTCTGCAAAATCATTCAACTCCTGGAGCAAAAACCACCATTTTCAAGCACGACGACCACCGCTTGATCCCATTTAGCTTATCTGCACATAAACACTAAAACTCATCATAACATCACACACTTGAGGCCAAAACAACCAATTTAAGCTGATTTTAAGGCGTTCAAAGTAGATATAAAACAGACTTATCGAGACCATATAAGGTCAAAACTTCTACTGGTTGTAATCAATTACTTACAATTGTTGATGACTTTAGTAGATTTACTTGGGTTCATCTTATCAAACACAAGTCTGATGTTCCTACTGTGTTTGCCAATTTTATTTCTTTTGTTAAAAACCAATTTCACACTTCCATTCTTTGTGTAAGATCCGATAATGCCTTAGAACTTACAGCTGGAAAAATGAGAGACTTGTTTCTAAAAGAAGGTATCATCAATCAGACTTCTTGTGTATATTCTCCACAACAAAATAGGGTTGTGGAGAGAAAACATAGACATCTTTTAGAAACTGCTAGGGCATTATACATTCAGTCTAAAGTTCCTGCTAGGTATTGGGGTGACTACATCCTATGTGCCACTTATTTGATAAACAGAATGCCATTAAAAAGCATCAACCTTCATACTCCTTATTTCAAACTTTTTAATTCTCATCCTTCATTGTCAAACCTTAGGTGTTTTGGTTGTCTTTGTTATATTTCTACTCTGAAGGTTCATAGATCAAAGTTTGATAATAGAGCTTCTCCTGCTATTTTTTGGGATATCCAGTTCATGTTAAAGGATACAAGGTTCTTGATCTCCTTACCAACTCGATCACAATATCCAGAGATGTCATTTTTTATGAGTCTCATTTTCCTTTTCATTTGCTTCAGTCCAATGGTCATCCATACAGAAACTCTATTTTCTTGCCTCATATGACTACTACATCAGATTCTTTTGACATTCCATATTCTGATTTAATTGCTTCATCAGATAGTACTGATTCTACACCAAGTCCACATGTTTCTTTTAATGCTCATGAGTCAAGTTCAGAACAAAATTCTTATCATCCTCAGTCCATTGATATTAGTGATCTATCTAGTCCTGAGATTTCAAATGCAGTTGTTCCTATCAGACAATCTACAAGGATCAGACATCCACCTACTTAATTGAATGAATATCAATGTCATTCCAGTCAAAGTACTATTTCAAACTCTCACTGGTGTAATCTTATATCCAGCACCATGTTACCTACCACTCACACTCATTTTGTTACCAATTCTGCTACTATAACTGAACCATCTTCCTATCTAGAAGCCTCAGGAAATCCTTTATGGGTAGAGGCTATGCAAAAGGAGATTCAAGCACTCCAAGATAATAATACCTGGACATTAACAGATTTACCTAAAGGAAAGAAACCTATTGGTTGTAAGTGGGTCTATAAGGCCAAATTGAAGAAATATGGTTCTCTTGAAAGGTGTAAGGCTAGGTTGGTAGCTAAGGGGTTTACATAGAAATATGGGATTGATTATCAAGAGACACTTTTTCCTGTTGTTAAGATTAATACTGTCAGATGTCTAATTGCTTTAGCTGCTCATAAAAAAATGGAAGTTTTATCAGCTTGATGTGAATAATGCTTGTTTGCATGGGACTTTAAAAGAGGAAGTCTATATGAAGATTCCATAAGGTATTTTGCATTCTCCACATCAAGTATGCAGGTTGAATAAATCTATATATGGTTTGAAACAGGCTTCAATGGAATGGAATGAGACTTTAGTGGATGAACTCATAGCTCAAGGTTTTTATCAGTCAAAATTGGATTATAGTTTGTTCATTTTCAAAGATCACAATAATATCACTATTGTAGATGTCTATGTGGATGATATTTTGGTTACTGGCAGTAATTTTTCCAAGATAGAAGCTCTCAAGCAGCATCTTCATTCTACTTTTACTATCAAAGACCTTGGGGAATCACATTTTTTTCTTGGAATTGAGGTTAGCTATCTACCCGAAGGCACTGTTCTTAGTCAAACAAAGTACACAAAAGAAATTTTGTAGATAGTTGATACTGATTTATCCAAAAAGGCCTTGACTCCTTTGCCTATTAATCTCAAACTTACAGCTGATGATGGAGAATTCTTCAGTGATGCAGAGTTATACAGGTCTATAGTTGGAAAATTAAATTTTTTGACCAATACTAGACCTGATTTGAGTTACACAGTTCAAGTCCTCAGTCAGTTTCTACAAAAGCCTAGAGTACCACATTTTGAAGCATTGGTTCACACTCTCAGATATCTTTCTACTACTATAGGACAAGGTATTCTTTTGAAGGCATCAGATTCTATTACTTTGCAGGCTTTTTCAGACTCTGATTGGGCTTCTTGTCCGGATACAAGAAGATCTGTTACAGGATATGTCCTATTGTTAGGCAATTCTCCTGTGACTTGGAAGTCTAAGAAGCAATCCACTGTATCCAGATCTTCTTCAGAGGCTGAATACAGGGCCATGGCATCTGCAGCATCTGAGGTTGTGTGGACTATAAGGTTGTTGGATGAATTAGGTGTTCATGATTTAAAACCAGTACGGCTTCATTGTGATAATCAATCTTCATTGCATATTGCCAAGAATCCAGTTTTTCATGAAAGGACAAAACATATTGAGATTGATTGTTATTTTACTAGAGAGAAAGTTTTGGAAGGAATTCTTCAACTTACTTATCTTCCTACCAAGAGTCAGCTGGCTGATGTTCTCACCAAGATCGTTCCTTCTCCACAGTTTAAGGATTTGTTATCCAAGTTGGGTTTGGTTTCTTCTTTACCACCTCCCAACTTGAGGGGGGATATTAGTAATATTAGTAATACTAGTTTAGCAGTATTGACACGAGAGACAAAGTCAAAGTCAATGCAATGTGCTGTCACTTGACATTTTTGTATATTCAGTTAGTTAGTTCCCGCCAAGAGTTAGTTACAGATTAGAAACTTCTTTTACTCTTGTACAAGTAGTATAAAGATAGAGAGAGATGATGTACAGATTATCATTTTGTAATCACTAGTTCACAAGCAATGAAATTACAGAGTTCTTTTACGGAAACTATCACATGAACTTAACGATCATCACTCATAGTTCCTATTGGTTCACAACTATTTAGTTTTTGTGCAAGTTTAATCTTGGGGGCTGCCCAAAAAGTTTGGGGCCAATTTGTGAAATTTTCAAATGCACACTTGATTTTTACTTATAATAATTATTTTCTAATAAAAATAATTTTTATAAGACATTTACTCTGATAAATTCATTTAACGACAGATTTTTTATTCACACATTTTATAGTAAAATCATCTACAACACTTACATTTCTTCGCGAATAGTTGTTGGTAATACTTGATCTGTTTTCACTAACCAATTTTTTGTTTCAACTTTGAATTTGTATATATCAATACTATATTATTAAAGACGAAACATTAAAAGTTTTGGTCGGTCGGTCGGTCGGTCGGTCGGTCGGTCGGTATTTGGGCCGGGCCTATCTATAATTTGGGTCGGACCTATCTACAATCAATTTATTTATAACCAATTATTATTTTCAGCTAAAACACATTACCTATTTTATATATTTTTCTAACCAAAACAACTTATCTTCTAAAAATAAAATAGGTAATATATATATATAATGGTAATATTATTACATATTTATAATTCATTATCTTTTTCAACAAAAACACATTATCTGTTCTACATTTTCTAACTAAAACAACTCATCTTCTAAACATAACATATGGAAAATAAATATGTAATGGTAATATTGTTATATATAATTATTAATAAATAACCACTTACCCTTTTCAGCTAAACACATAACCTTTTTTTTTTAATTTTTTTCTAACTTAAACAACCAATTTTCTAAATGTAACACGAACAACATATATATAAAAAGGTAATATAATTTTATATTTTTTTCAGCTAAAACACATTACCTATTTTATATATTTTTCTAACCAAAACAACTCACCTTCTAAAAATAAAATAGGTAACATATATATAAAATGGTAATATTCTTACATATTTATAACTGATTACCTTTTTCAGCAAAAACACATTATATGTTCTACATTTTCTAACTAAAAAAATTCATATTCTAAACATAACATATGAAAAATAAATATGTAATGGTAATATTGTTATATATAATTATTAATAAATAATCACTTACCCTTTTCAGCTAAACACCTAACCTTTTTTATTTTTATCTAAATTAAACAAATAATTTTCTAAAAGTAACACGAACAACATATATATAAAAAAGTAATATAATTTTATAATTTATAATTTAAACAACTAATTTTCTAAAAGTAACATGGACAACATATATATAAATGTAATATAATTTTATATAATTATTAATAAGTAACTAATTGTCTTTTTAAGGACATTGTCTGTTTTATATTTTTTACGTAAAACAACTCATATTTGAATTAAAAATAACACGGGCAAAATATAAATAAAATGACAATATTATTATATTAAACTTATAAAATCCGAGTTTAATATAATTTTTTATAACATACAATCTAGATAAGATAATTAATAAAAAAAAAGTAATAGCATATGTTAGAAGAAACTCGGTACATTACACTGCACATATTTTGTTATTTGCACTTTAGTCACATTTAGATTTTTTAAGAGCAAATAAATACAGATCGTTAGATCTATTATTTAAAAATATTTTACATTTTAATATCTAAAATACTACTAAAGATTAAGTCAAAAATTTATTAAATTAAATTATTTATATTATTAATAAAATATTAAAGAAAACCGTGCATCTCACGAGATATAAGCTAGTATATCTATACTATTATATTAAAGACGAAACATTGAAAGTTTTGTAGTGTGGTCATGAAAGTTTTTGTAGTCTGGTCACTCCATTCATAGCCGTTAGATATTTTTGATCAAATCATTGAGAACTGTTAGATAAAATATTAAAATTAGTATATAGAATATCTTTTCTATTTTTCCTAACTAAAACATCTCATTTTCCAAAAATATCACATGCAGTTTCATTTAATAAAATAACATAATAAGGTTATAATTGCTAATAAATAACTCATTACCATTTTTAGCCAAAATGTATATTCTTTTTTATATTTTCTAACTAAAATTTCTACTTTTCTATTTTTCCTAAATAAAACCTCTAATTTTCCAAAAATATCACGAATAGTTTTATTTAATAAAATAAAATAATAATATTATAATTATTAATGACTAACTTATTAGCTTTTTTTCCCAAAACGTAAATTCTTTTTTATATTTTCTAACTAATATTTCTCTTAACTAAAAACTCAAAAATATCACGGGCTATTCCATTTAGTAGCATAAAATACTAATATTATGAATATATCTCTCTATCTATACTATATTATCAAAGACGAAACATTGAAAGTTTTTGTACCTGTTTTTTGATACGATATTTGCCTTATTTAATTGTTTATTTAATTATTATAATCAGTTACCCTTTCAATTAAATTATATTACCATTTTTTTCTAAAAAAATCAGAGGCAATTTCCTTTTCAGCTAAAACATGTTACTTTTTCTATTTTCTTTGCTAAAATCCTTCATTTTTCAAATATATCACGAGAAACCCTTACATATTTACTTTAAAATATATTTTAATACTTTTAATTGACAATTACCTTTTTCAACTAAAACATGTCACCTTTTCTATTTTTCTTACTAAACCCCCTATTTTTTCAAAAATATCACGGGCAAATCGTTACTTTTATATTTTAAAATTCAACGAAAACATGTTACTTTCTATTTTTATTACTAAAACCTCTCTTTTTCCAAAATATCACGGACAAACCTTTACTTATTTATTTTAAAATTCATTTTAATACTTTTAATTATTTTAAAATGTTTAACACGCCTACTTATTTTTTTTAATAAATGCAATTAATAAAATATATAATATAAATAATAAAATTAACAATTATTAAAAACAACCCGTCCATCGTACGGGTTTTAATCTATATTATTAAAGACGAAAAATTAAAAGTTTGGTAGTCGGATAGACGGTCGGTCGGTACTTAGTGATTTTACTTAATTACCCTTACTTATTTTTTAAAAAAAACTATCACTAAATAATATTATTCATAACCAATTACCTTTTTAGCTAAAATACATTACATTTTTTTATTTTTTCTTCTTACAAAATCCTCTCTTTTTCTATAAAAAAAATGGGCGATTATCTTTTTTAACAAAAACATGCTACTATTTCTATTTTTCCTTACTAAAACCCCTCATTTTCCAAAAATATCACGGGCAAACCCTTACTTATTTATTTTAAAATCTATTTTAATACTTTAATTATGTTACTTTTTCTATTTTTTCATTTTCTAAAAAAATTATTATTAAATAATAACATTTTTATAACCAACTACCTTTTTAGCTAAAATACATTATCTTTTCTAACAAAATCTTCTCTTTTTCTAAAAAAATCACGTACAATTACCTTTTCAACTAAAACATGTTACTGTTTATGATTTTTCTTTACTAAACCCCTCATTTTCGAAAAATATTCCGGACAAATCCTTACTTATTTATTGTGAATCCTATTTAAATACTTTTAATTACGGGAACTTACCTTTTCAGCTAAAACATGTTACTTTTTCTATTTTTCCTTACTAAGACCCCTCATTTTCCAAAAATATCACGGGCAAACAGTTCTTAATTTATTTTAAAATCTATTTTAATACTTTTAATTATTTAAAAAAGTTTAACACGCCTACTTATTTTTTTTAGCAAATGCAGATTAATAGAATATTAAAACATAAATAATAAAAATAATTATTAATAATCCGTGCATCGCACAGGTTTTAAGCTAGTATATATATATAGATATAAAACTGGGGCCCTTTATTTTTAATCCCATGTTGAATGGCTCACATCGCTCTCCCCATGTCACCCTTGTTAATCTTAAATATTTTATTAATCGCCACAAAATCATCAATACTATTATATAAAGGAGAAGACAGAGCGGTGAGGTGGCGCTCTCAGATCGCTTCGTTCGATTTTTCTAATTTTCTCAATTTTTTGAATTAATAATCTTAAAAATTCGAAAAAATCTCAATTACCTTTTAAATCAATACTAATAGAGGAAACATATAATATTTTTGCATTTAAAATCCCTACTAATAGAGAAAGTAAATATACAATAGATCTTTGGAGGAAACTAAATATCACTAATGGAAACTAATAGAGGAAACATATAATATTTTTGCATTTAAAATCCCTACTAATGGAGAAAGTAAATGTAACGCCCCCAAATCCGGGGTCAGTGGATTTGGTCGTCACCTGAAATCTCGAATAAAATCACCTATGAAATCTTAAACCAATTAAAATATAACATCTGCGGCCCCAACTATACCAAGATCTCTATAGGTTATAGTGCTAGAAACAAGAAATCCAAAATCCCATTAAATAAAAATGTTCATCTTTACAACAATCTCTTTGCATAAATCCTATAACGCTGGTATAGTTTCGATGAGAAGTATACCAAGCCAAACTAATTATATACATAATAATATTTAATAGAAATAAAATTTATACAAATAGCATTACACTAGATCCAGATACTCTACATCATTTCATCTTCATAACAGCATCTCGTTTCTTCGCATTCCAAACTTATATGATGAAATCATGCCACTCTATCTTTCACTGGAGGGTTAACAAAATGAAACACGCAAGTATGAGCGGAAGAAATGCTCAGCAAGTGATAATAATATACAATAAGAAAAATACTTTTATGATAAACAGTGTCCACTTTAGAAATTTAACAAGCTTTTGATGAATAAAACTTTTGAGTAGAATGTCCTTTCACATTTGTAAATCAACGATCATGGTAGTAGTTTACATGTATTTAGATTTGAAATCAAGAATGGAATATAAGGTATTCTTTCTAGAATCATGCATTTCTTGAACATGTAAAAGTATACTTACTGAGTATAGTTCAATTCTTATCAAAACATCGGCCCATTTTTATTAAGCGAAGAGGAATCTAAAGCACAAACTAAAGATGATGATCAGTCAATCTTTAGCTCAAATATCTCAATGTCATTCTGACAAAGGATCATTTATAATAGAGAAATTGGGGTTCCCGAAGCACTTATTGACACTGGCTCCAATAAATGATAATAGAGCAATTGGGGTTCCCGAAGCACTTATAATAGAGCAATTGGGGTTCCCGAAGCACTTATTGACACTGACTCCAATAAATGATAATAGAGCAATTGGGGTTCCCGAGAAGCACTTATAATAGAGCAATTGGGGTTTCCGAAGCACTTATTGACACTGGCTCCAATAAAATATATATGTGCTGGGCTGGTGCTAACAGACCTCTTACGCATTCCATCCAACTTCGCATAAAATCAATTTTAAGCAATGGTTGTATATTAACCTGCTAATACAGTATATTTCTTATCATTAAAGAAATCATTTTCAGCAATTACCCATATAAAAGTTTTGGGCCTAAATACCATTTGTAGCATAACAGTAAAATTCATCAATCTATGTATCAAGATATTAATCATTTCAAAAGAGTATATAGATGAATGGTAAAGTTCAAAATATTGAATCATGCATCGTAATTCATGTATTTGAAAATGAAGATAATAGTGAATGTCACTTGCAATATGATTTGAAAATAATACTTGCATAATGGTTGCAGAATCATATCATTTAAACAACAAGGGAGATATAAAGCTTTCAACATGAGTTGAGAGTAATATTGACAAAATAGTTGAAGAAACATGTCACTTGAACAATAAGTGAAGGTATAGAATTCGCTATGATACTCCGAACAAAAGAGTATGAGTTAGTAAACTTGCCTCGAGTCCTTAGCTATTACGTAAATCCAAAGTAATACGATTCTCTTCTTCTTCTTCTTCTATCTTACGGCATCATAATCCTCCATTTCACTCATTTCTTGGTATAACGCTTTTGCGATCGTCACGAATCTGATCCCACGATATCGAATCCGCGCATATACCTCGACAGTCAAACATAAGACGATACTTTAATCTTCAGGTTCCGATTCCTACTTACAAACTTGAAAACTTGGTTCTAACGAAATTAACAATTCTTACCCATATCTTTTTGTCAGAAGAATACACTTGGAAATGTCCTCTTTGAACGTAGACGCTTTCCCGATGTTAAAACATCTCACTTTGACCAATAAACCACAACCAATACTCCATCCATCCCTAACCTTCTTCATGTAACATCTTCCCGTATAAGTCCGTTGACCTTCTTCGTCGAACTCTACAATTAATAACTAGTCGTTTAGACAAGAACATAACTTGACACTTGATCCTTGCGAAAAGAAAGGAACACTTCTAATCGGTAAATTAAATAATCCAATGTCTATCCTCCGATTATAAAGTAAGCTATAATAATAAAACATATAACACATAAGCATGTTTCAATTACACTAGCATATCACATCATATTACAATTAGCAATTAATCAAGTCAGGTATATAATAAAAAGATTTTGAAAATATTTATTAAATTTGATTTATAATTTATCGAAATTAGATAATAATTAATTAATAAAATTCACCAATTAATCATTCAATTAATTGATCAATTAAATCAATTTCATTATTATCTCAAACCGATTAAGAATAATCAAATCTAATTACTCTTTGAGACACTAATAATAAAATACAAATAATAAATAAATATATAGATTTTACGAAATTTCGGCATGACCCGTTCGTAAATAGGACTATCCACAAAATTTGTATGTACTATGCTGCGCCCCCAGTCACAGGACGGACAACACAGTACAGCACAAACACAACCTGTATATCCAATTACTTAACAACCACAATAACCTCCACTAGCCAGCGAACTTTAACAAAATCTTAAAGTTCAGAATTAAACAAAATAAACCAACACGAATATCAAAATTAAATCTTCACAGGAAACCACTTCACAATAATTAACATCCATAAAAATGAGGTTAAACAAATATTCCATTTAAAATAAATTTCAACTCACCAAATAAAACCATACTAACATTAAAATTAATTAGTGATCTAAAATCATTTAAAACGCACAATATACTATCCCTTAACAATTAACGTTTAGCACGTAACACATAGCATGTAATAATATATGTAACATACCACAATTAGTCTAGTAATCACTTATATTAACATAAAACCATACGTCTAGTCATAACACACAAAATAGTTATCGAACCTAAATTCAAGTTGACCAGTTTCGAAAGAATGACATTTTACCACAGCTAGATGGTTTCAAACAGAAAAGTTTAACACATAAAAGTTGTAGAATTTGTCGAGACCTTTCTGTATTCACTAGTACAAACTGGACCTATTGCGTCGCCACCTATAGCGTCGGTTATTGACCTATTGCGTCGCACTTTTACCTATTGCGTCGGTTGTTTGCATTAACCGACCCTATAGGCCTATTGCCAGAAGCTTTAGCGTCGGTTGTTTGCATCAATCGACGCTATAGGTAGAGCCTATAGCGTCGCCCTTTTGAGGAGCGACGCTATAGATATACCTATAGCGTCGCCCTTAAAATGCCGACGCTATAGGCTATACTTATAGCGTCGCCCCCTAAAATGCCGACGCTATAGGTATAGCCTATAGCGTCGCCCCTCAAAAGGGCGACGCTATAGGTATAGCTTATAGCGTCGCCCTTTGAAATGTCGTCGATATAGGTGTAACTCAAAAATAACAAAATAGCATCGCACCTATAGCGTCGGTTGTTTGAATTAACCGCCGCTATAGGTGTAGCTTATAGCGTCGCCCCTTAAAATGCCGACGCTATAGGTATAACTTAAAATAATAAATAAATATAAGAATAAAGGCCAAAAAAATTAAATAAAAATAGGAAAAAAGACAATTTTTGAAAATAAATTCATACACACCAAAGTAGGCATACTCACTATTTGTGTGATGAATGTTACCTTATTTTCAATAATTTTCCATTTTTTTCCCATTTTTAACTAGTTTGTAAAATTAATCAAAAAATAAATAAAAATAGGAAAAATGACAATTTTTGAAAATAAATTCACACACCAAAGTAGTCATACTCACTATTTGTGTGATGAATTTTAACATACTTTCACTAATTTTCCATTTTTTTTATTTTTCCACATTTTTAACTAGTTTGTCAAATAAATCAAAAAATTAAATAAAAATAGGAAAAATGACAATTTTTGAAAATAAATTCATACACACCAAAGTAGTCATACTCACTATTTGTGTGATGAATGTTACCTTATTTCACTAATTTTCCATTTTTTTTATTTTTTCCCCATTTTTAACTAGTTTGTAAAAGAAATCAAAAAATTAAATAAAAATAGGAAAAATGACAATTTTTGAAAATAAATTCATACACACCAAATTAGTCATACTCACTATTTTTGTGATGAATGTTACGTTATTTTCACTAATTTTCCATTTTTTTATTTTTTTCCCCCATTTTTAACTAGTTTGTAAAAGAAATCAAAAAATTAAATAAAAATAGGAAAAATGACAAATTTTGAAAATAAATTCATACACACCAAATTAGTCATACTCACTATTTGTGTGATGAATGTTACCTTATTTTCACTAATTTTCCATTTTTTTTATTTTTTCCACATTTTTAACTAGTTTGTAAAAGAAATCAAAAAATTAAATAAAAATAGGAAAAATGACAATTTTTGAAAATAAACTCATACACACCAAAATAGTCATACTCACTATTTGTGTGATGAATGTTACCTTATTTTCACTAATTTTCCATTTTTTTATTTTTTCCTCATTTTTAACTAGTTTGTAAAAGAAATCAAAAAATTAAATACAAATAGGAAAAATGACAATTTTTGAAAATAAATTCATGCACACCAAAGTAGTCATACTCACTATTTGTGTGATGAATGTTACCTTATTTTCACTAATTTTCCATTTTTGTAAAATTACCTTTATATATTTAATTAGTTTTTAAAATTATTGGAAGAATTATTTTCTGTATTTAAGGATTTTAAAATGATTTAATGATTTATATTGTATTTAAAAGATCAAAATTTGTAAAATTCATATTTAATTAGTTTTTGTTCCTAAAATAATTTTAAAAATATGGGAAGACATCTAATTTAAATCTCTACGTTTAAAAAATAATATTGAAATTTTTGCTCATTTTTTTATATTTATTTTGATAATTTATTTTTAAGTGAAAAATTAAATTGTGAAATTCTTAAATTCCCGGGTTTCCTTTTAACCCTAAATTGCCAGTTTCCCAATTCATTTCTTCGCTCTGTTTCTCTCTCGTCTCTCTCTCCCACTTACATCTCATCTCTCTCACAAAATCCCAAACCCCATCTTACTATCTTTCCTAATTCTCTACCTTTTATTAACCAAAAACCCCTTCTCAATTAGTTACTAATTGGGCGAAACTAGCTAAGCCCTAGCTTTTCTTGGTCTCAATTGAAATGTAGTCTGCAATCGACACATCATCGTTCTCGAATCGATTAGCTAATGAATTCAAAAGGCGATTTGAAGCCTATAATCGTCTCCAGACAGTGGCTGTTGCATTCGGAGAGAAGCTTCTAATTCCAGAGATTATCTTGATAGTCGGTCAATCTGATGGCAAGAGTTCGCTACTCTAAGCACTCCTAGGGTTTCGATTTAATGTTCGAGAAGTGTAAATGGGAACTCGAAGGCCTCTCATTATACAAATGATTCATGACTTAACAGCACTCGAGCCTCGATGTCGATTTCAAGTATTTTGCTCATGACTCTCTATTATTTACTCTGGTATTTAATTAGCATCTTTACCAAACCCTATATAAATACGAATTTGATGTGAATTTGGGTAGTTCTTATTTTATAGTCTTTAATTAGTACTCTGAAACTTCAAAAGGTAACATGTGGAACAAGATAAGTGGGAGTATACCAGTTGAAATAGGCAACATTACGTCTTTGGAGCTACTGTAAGTTCAAGAATTCGATTATACACTTTAACCTTATACTAGATGATAAAATAATATAAGTGTATGTCTTGACATTTTTAAAGCTGTTTCTTTTTTTACCATGAAAGACTGTGGTAGTTCTATAAGTTCAGCTTTATTCTATTGATGCTCTTATTCGCGTCCAGGCTGCTGAATTGAAATCAACTAACAGGGCCCTTGCCCGAGGAAATGGGTTATCTTCCCAACCTTGACAGAATACAAATTGACCAGAACCACATATTAGGACCAATTCCAAAGTCATTTGCAAACTTAAACAAAACAAAGCAATTGTAAGTACTTCTCCTTCTTCCCTGTGTTGGTCAATTTTTTAAAATAGTTAGCACATAGTATCTTTTTAAGTTATCACATCTTACAGTTAACTCTGTTATTTTATTTTATTCTCTTTAAGTATGTTGGACTATCAGTCATAATTTTTTTTCTAAATTTAAATGGAGAAAAATGTTAAACTGATCTTATTATCCAGTTCAGTAATTAACCAGCCTGAGTATGAAATGAAGAAAAGTAATATATTCTTAAACAAGAGTTGTCGTTCTGGTATTTTCCTTAAGTGCTGATTTGCTGGTATATTCTTCAACAAAATGCCTTGTCTTGAGAGAATTTGAGATAATTTTGATATGAAAAAGATATAAACCTTTTTAAAAGAGAGAACTTTATCAATTTAAAATCACAACATAAAACAATCTACTTATGTCATCATTCATAATACACATCAATTCCTCTGACTCCACTATGTATATGGCACATAAATACTAACTGAATACTCCCTTAACAAAGTATGACAACATTATAATATCTTATATTTTTGTAAGTAAACTAATGTTCTTTTGGGGCTTTAATCAAGTTAGGCTTAAAAGTCAGAGATACTCAAACCTTAGCAAATCCCAGTAGACAATTACATTATAATATCTTATAAAAGAAATCATTGTAAATCTATAGTACAGTGTCTAGAATCTGTGTTGTCATGGCCCATTGGGCTTTAGCAATACAATTCTTAGTTTTAAAGTGAACAGACATAAGTATCAATCTAATAATCCCTCTTTTGATTTTTGTTTAGTTTTATCTTTCATCACTTCTGCAACATTTGTTTTTCCATGAAACTGAATAGAATTGTCTGAATTCTTATATATTAAGCAATATAGTTTCTTATGCTGACTTAGTTACAGACTGAAAATGCTCTTATAACTTTGTGTGTCTCGAAAATGAAGTGTGAAGAAATTATGGAAGAACAGCTAGTCTAGGAGTTTGAAAGTAAGAAGGATGATTGCTTAAACATATATATTTGTTGGCATTCCATATAGATGATACACAAAATCATAGCACTCCGGAAAGTAGTTAATTGTTAGTGACATTCTACAAGTAGGATCCCTGTTTTGCATGCCATAGTTGTTTCCACACTATAAGATTTCTTTTCAATTATTAGGTGCAAGTAAAGAATTGAGCTCGAATCATCAAGTGCATATCTTGTATGTGAAAATTAATGTCGTCGTTAAAGTAATCTCTGAATACTATCTATCACTTGTTAAATCCTGTTTTATTTATATGCTAACAGTAAAAACTCTTTAATCATTCCTTGACTTTTCTATTGAAATTCAGGTCCTTAAGAATGTTCACCGGGCTGAGCAGTGAGCTGGTGGCTATTATTAGTGCTATCACATTCTACATCCTAAAGTTCAATGTGAGGACCCTCATTGCTGAGCTTTAGCATCATGTGTAGGGATAATTGTAATTCTGTATTTGGATGTAATTGATTACCTTTGTGGATGTAATTGTGTATTTGTAATTGGGATAATTGTAATTGTTTATTTAAATTTACAGTTATTAGGATAATTGTAATTGTTTCATATTATATTGTTTTATTTGTTGGGTTTGAGATATAGATCACTAAAATTGCAATTTTGAATATCAATTTTTTTTTAAAAGATTGACTTTTAGCGTCAGTTGTTTAAATGACCGAAGCCTAAAGCAGACTTTTAGCGTCGGTTGTTTAAACGAACGACGCTTAAAGCAGACTTTTAGCGTCGGTTATTTGAATGACCGACTCCTAAAGCAGACTTTTAGCGTCGGTTGTTTAAATGACCGACACCTAAAGCAGACTTCTAGCGTCGGTTGTTTAAATGCCCGATGCCTAAAGCAGACTTTTAGCGCCGATCGTTTAAATGACCGACGCAATAGCAGACAATCAGCGTCGCCATTTTAACCGACGCTATAGGCCTATACCTAGAGCGTCCCCTACATATACTACGCCATTTGACCGACGCTATAGGTCAATTTGACTGACGCAATAGGTCCAGTTTGTACTAGTGATTGGTATGGCTCGTTAAAAATTTCGCAAGTTTCATTTAAGAGCAACTTCTAAAAACCTGCTATTGAAGACTAAAAACCTGCTACTGAAGACTAAGAACCTGCTAGTGAAGACTAAAAACCTGCTACTGAAGAATAAAAACCTGCTACTGAAAACTAAAAACCTGGTACTGAAGACTAAAAAGCTGCTACTGAAAACTAAAAACCTGCGTTCATCATCCATATCAGTACGCAATTAATCATATAAGCATTCGACTTACTAATCATCAAACCGAAAACAAAAGATTTAAACTAACTACACAAATTAACCACAAACCGAATATATATATATCAAGACTACAAAATCGAAATATTAATCCATACCAAAAAGAAAACATCGACTATAATTATTCAAATAATTAACTAAGCAATTGCATAATCAACAAGGACTGATTCATACCCACAAATTCGGAATCGGAATTGAAGTGGTCAGTGGTGGTGACTGGTGGTGCTACTAGCCGAAAAAACGAACAGAAGGAGGGGGGGCGGGCGGCGCAGTGGCTGTGCGAAAAACTCAGAACAGCGGGAGGTGGGGTGCGCGGCGGGGAACAGAGAGGGGAAGACATTATGTTTTCTTTCTTTCTTTTTCCTTCTTTTCTTTTGTTTCTTCCTTTGTACGCGTGTGTGTTGTGTTAGTGTAGTTTAGGATTAAAAAAATATAAAGGTTTAATTATAAAACTAAAATCATACCCCACAAATAATTTT
Source organism: Heracleum sosnowskyi (assembly GCA_030848705.1). NCBI lineage: Eukaryota > Viridiplantae > Streptophyta > Magnoliopsida > Apiales > Apiaceae > Heracleum > Heracleum sosnowskyi. The sequence goes on along the minus strand of CM061243.1, from coordinate 46,376,427 downwards.
TGGCTCCTAATTTCTTCAATTAGCTCAAAAAATTATCAAATAAATAATTAGCGGTTAAAAATAATAATTTTTCATTTCTCGGATAAAATAAATAAATACTCCGCAAAATTATTCTTAATATGAAATGATACACTCAAATCAATTAACGGATAAAACTTAAAATTTTATTCTCTCCAAAAATTTAAATAACTATGCACAAAATTTTTATAAAGCCCGGATTTTACGGAATTGCAAAAATATTGAATTTTTGAATACTTTTATAACTCACCCAAATACTAATGGGCAAAGATAAAATACCGGGTAAAATTTTGGTACTAATAAAATACCACTTTGATACCAAAAATTCCAAAAATTCTAAATCTTTCAAAAATATAAAGATACTAAACTTTTGAATATTTTTATAATTTAAACAAAATAAAACTTTGAATCCGAATAAAATATCGGATAAAATTTTGGCGCAACTAAGATGTCGGTTCGATCCTCAAATTTCTAAAACAAACTCAATTCGACAATATCGATAAAATAATCAGCTTTCACAAAAATTTTAAATAAAATACACATAATTTCATTCCTCTTCTTTTGAGAAAAGAAATAAAATATTTAAATAATAATATTAATAACTCCTGAAAATTCAGGTTACTACAGTAAATATACAATAGATCTTTGGAGAAAACTAAATATCACTAATGGAAGAAACTAAATATTCAATTATAATATTCCTGCCTTCAAAATATCTAAATTAGCAAAAAAATGTATTACCTTACATTATTTTGAACTTTCCTCTATTATTATCTAAATTTTCTCATAATATTTTTTTTAATGAAATTACTATCTTAGCGTACTACTCTCCTAAACTTTCTTTTTTATGTAATATAATATAAAATACATGAACGTTTTGGTAAATAAGAAGTTAATAAATTAGACCGGTCTTGCATAAGAAATTAAGTAATTAATACAAAAAACTAGAAAAAAAAAATTCAATTGCCTTTTAAATATTTAATAATGGAGAAAACTAAATATACAATTTCAATATTCTTGCATTTAAAATCTCTACTAATAGAGGAAAGTAAATATAATATTCTTGCATTTAAAATCTCTACTAATACAGAAAGTAAATATATAATAGATCTTTACTAATGGAGGAAACAAATATCACTAATGGAGGAAACTAAATATTCGATTATAATATTCTTGCCTTCAAAATATCTAAATTATAAAAAAAAGTGTATTACCTTACATTATTTTAAACTTTCCTCTATTATTATCTAAATATTTTCATAATATTTATTTTCAAATGAAATTAATATCCTAACATTATCTTCTCTTAAAATTTCTTCTTTTTTATGTGATATAATAGAAAATACAGCAACGTTTTGGTAAATAAAAAGTTAAGAAATTAGATCGGTCTTGCATAAGAAATTAAGTAATTAATACCAAAGATTAGAAAAAATCTCAATTGCCTTTTAAATATTTAGTAATGGAGGAAACTAAATATACAATTTCAATATTCTTGCATTTAAAATCTCTACTAATGGAGGAAAGTAAATATAATATTCTTGCATTTAAAATCTCTACTAATGGAAAAAGTAAATATACAATAGATCTTTACTAATGGAGGAAACTAAATATTATAAATAGAGGAAACTAAATATTCAATTATAATATTCTTGCCTTTAAATATCTAAATTAAAAAAAAATGTATTACTTTACATTATTTTGAACTTCCCTTTATTATTATCTAGATATTCTCAAAATATTTCTTTTCAAATGAAATTACCATCTTAACATTCTGTTCTCCTAAACTTTCTTTTTTAATGTAATATAATAGAAAATACAAAAACATATTGGTAAATAAGAAGTTAAGAAATTAGATCGGTCTTGCATAAGAAATTAAGTAATTACTTGGTAAATAATTAATTACCTTTAATACTTTCGTACAAACAGCTAATTAATAGTATAAATATAAACCTAAACTCTGTTAATTGTCTACTGCAATTTTTGTTGTCAACATTGTTCTTCTTTATTTTTTTGTTTGTTCATGTTAAAAGTGTGTATATGAGTACATGAGTATGAGACTTTTTTCTTTATGTTATTTATCTTATTACGTTTGTTTGTATCCTAATGCAGGATCATATTAAAATCTTTGACAAGACAAGTTCAAATTAAATTACCATCTTAACATTCTGTTCTCCTAAACTTTCTTTTTTAATGTAATATAATAGAAAATACAAGAACATATTGGTAAATAAGAAGTTAAGAAATTAGATCGGTCTTGCATAAGAAATTAAGTAATTACTTGGTAAATAATTAATTACCTTTAATACTTTCGTACAAACAGCTAATTAATAGTATAAATATACACCTAAACTCTGTTAATTGTCTACTGCAATTTTTGTTGTTAACATTGTTTTTCTTTATTTTTTTTGTTTGTTCATGTTAAAAGTGTGTCTATGAGTACATGAGTATGAGACTTTTTTCTTTATGTTATTTATCTTATTACGTTTGTTTGTATCCTAATGCAGGATCATATTAAAATCTTTGACAAAACAAGTTATTTGCTATTAGTGTTGATTGAGTTAAGACATGGATTAATAAGGAGGGCGATTCATCAGTTAATCAATTAAAATAATAGGCTGAGCAAAGTGATTTTCATGTACATTCAGTGAATTGATTTATATGTTTATGTGAGTACGTTATTAGTTTTGAATTTATAGTTAAAAGTTGATACACCTGCAGGTAACTCGAAAGTGGAGAATTCATCGTGTCTTCAAAAACAAATTTTATCATTATTTTTTAACGTTTAGATAGTTATTGCTCTAATTTTTATGAGAAAAGATTATATCTTTTAGTAAAATATTTTCTGTAATTCATACACGAAAATTCAAAGATAAAAATTGTATATTATAAAATTTATAGTGTATGTATTTCGAAAATATCATATTAAGATTTATTCGACTGAAGAATTTATTTAGTGTGTGCATTTTTAACAAAATTCAATAAGTCGGTGCATCTATAACAAAAGTCATACAAAAATAAGAAACATTGATTAATATATATAATTCAAAACAAAACTTAATTTTATATTAGAAAAATTATTTTATTTAAAAACGTATTTTTTGGAATATTTTTTGAGAAAATTTAGAGATATAATTATAAAGCGGTTGCGAAGCGCGGCTTAGTAAACTAATCTTACATAAACATGCATAAAAAGGCTTTAATTTCATTAACCCATTCTATTTGATATCTATTAGATTTTTAAATCATATAATAAAAATGATTTGATTTAATACTAAAAGTTATTATATACAAAGGTCTAAGATATCACTCCCAACAACAACATATTAAATATAGATATTTATAAAAGTTATTCTATACAAAGATTTAAGTTTCAATTCCCATAGTTCAAAAAAAAAAAAAGAATTTCGATTTCCGTCAATAACATATTAACAATAAACATTTGTTAATATTAGTTTTTAAAATATAAATAAAGATAAACTCCCATCTTGAAAAATTATTAAATTTATACGAAATCAAAAATAAAAAACAGTATTAAAATTTAAATAATTGTTATACATTTAAATTTTTAAATTTAAACAATAGCGAAACATTAAAAGCATCCTGTGCAAAACATGGACTACAAGTTAGTCTATAACCTTTATTATTCTATACAATCTTATTAATACCGAAACATTAAAATTTTGATAGTCGTACGATATTTGTTATTTTGGGTTGGGTTTTATGTAATTTAGTAACTTAAATATCAAAACATTAATATTATTTTGGGTTGAATTTTATGTAATTTAGTAACTTAAATATCAAAACATTAATATCGATTACCGATTGGGCCCTAATTTTCAACTAAACTTGACTAAAACTTATCTTTTTTTTGTTCATATGTTCTAACTAAAATCGATCCTTTAACTAAAACTTATCATCTTTTTCATATGTTCTAACTAAAATCCATCAATTTTTAAAAATATCACGAGTAATATATGTAATTATTATTGCTAAATTTTATCATTTAAAAATTTAAAGTTTGCAAAATTCATGCCTTAAAAATTTGGATAAAAAATTATATAAAAAATTAAAAAATATTAATAAAAATCTGTGTATAACAGGGATTCAAACTTTTAATATAACAATTTGGTTCGCCTTTCACCCCTAAAATCTTATCTCTGCTAAAATTCTATGTTATTTTAAAGAAATAATAATAAAATTATTGAAATTCTATTATAATTGAAATTCTTTTATTTGGTATATCCTCTACAATTCCGTGTTGAATAAAAATAATAATTGAAATTGTTGAAATCTTAATATAAGTGTATTTTTTTTATTTGCTATATCCCCTACAATTTCATATTGTTTCTTTAAATTAAAAAAATTGTTTTTATTTACCATTTTTATTATAATTTAAAATTACACTTATACGTTCAAGTACATGAGTGATGGCCAAATCTGTCACAATTTCAAAAAAAATGACCTAACTAAAAATAATGATCCAAAATATCACACTAAAATGCTAATTAGTATAGTGTTCTTTTTCTTCTTTTTCAAAACGTTAGTTTGTCTAACATTGGAACCATGCAAATAAATATTTTAAAAATAATTCACGAATAACACAATTTAAAAAGTAGTGTTTTAACCTAAACACAACTTAAAATAGCGTTTTGACTTCAAAACACAACTTAAAATCATCTGAAAACACAAATTAAATAGCATTTTAATTACCAAGACAATATTTCAACTTGCATTTTCAGTTTTTTTTTTTAATTTTAAAACCTTGCATCAGTCTGCTATATTTTTGTATGTTCTGTTCTCTTTAGACTAGCTAGTTATAGTTCTGGAAGTTTATCTGATTTACTTCATAAGCTCAGGACTTCCATCTTGTAGTTTTATTTCATTCTGTTAACCTTTTATTTCCTTATTATTCAATTATTTGACATTTAACTAGTATTCGATTCTTTTTCCTTTATCTGGTTGTTTTCTAGTAGAAGAAAAATAGTAGTATATTTTCTAACATGTCAATCTATTTTTCCTTAATTTAAAACGTCTTGGTTTACATTTAACACAAGTGATACATGTATCGATCAACTTTCTATTACGATATATCTAGATTTAGTTCGGATTTTCGTGTTTAATTCGGATTAAGATTAGATTAAACTCGGTTCAGGTTAAATTCGATTATGATATTTTCGGATCATTACTCATTCATTTTTTTTCAATTTGTGAGATTTTCAAAAATATCCTAGAATTAAATATCATATATATTCTTAATATAAAATAATATATTTTTTTAAGAAACTGATAAATAATCATATTACTTTTGACATAGAATTATTCAAAATATGAATTTTGCTTAAGAATGGATTAATTTTTTGAATGAAAAATGGGTCGATGTATGAATTATGATCCGTAAAAGTTGTAATTAGATTAAAACTCATTTCAACATATTCTTTAAATTCAAATTTATATCGAATCTCGTATTTCGGATCATAAACGGTGCAGATAATTTTTTATTCGATTATATGATCGATTTTAGATCATAATCAAATCTAGTATTTTGAATTATTTTCCGTTTGGACAATTTTCGATCACATAAATTGATTTTCGAATTATTATCGAATTAACTAATTCGCATATAAAACAAGATTTGATTCCATCCATTTCGATTGAATTCCTCTATCTGAACCAATTTTATCAGGTATGCATGTAACAAATTTAATTGCATATACAGAAATATATATTGTCAAAAAATTTGAATAAAGAAAAAAAAAACAAGCCAATGCAATGCATGTTCCAGTAATGATCAAACTTTTTTCAGGGCTTCTTATTTCATAGCAAACTAAGATAATAATGTAGTAGCAAAAATCCAAAATATTTAGATGCACAAATGATTTAGGAGAAGTGTTTTATATACATAAATGAAAACATGAGTTGGTTGATATCGTTAACTAAGGTATAAGGCTTACCATTCTTGAAACAATAATGGAGGTGGTGGTGGAGGGGGAAATCTAATGCAAGAGGCCAAACAAGCCATATTTGAGCGACCACATTGTATAACGCATGAGTAACTATTGTATCCATTTTTGCCACACTCGATGGCACACTTCACCACTCTAAAACGGCAATGCTTGAAGCATTTCTGCTCTGCAGCCTCCTGCCCTGACGCTTGATGATTCTGTAACACTATCCCGACTATATTAATAATGAGTAGCATGGCTACAACTCTTGATATGCTGCTGCCTGTCTTCATATTCACATATAATTATTCAAATTGTAAAAAAGATCAAGATTTAATATGATGCTAAAACGTGAGCTATATGTGTGTGTGTGTTTGACGGAGTGAGGAACACTAGGAAGTTTTCATTCACAAAGCATGAATAGTAATTTCTTCTTTCTTGCTCAACCAATTTCTTACAACTAAAATAGGAAGTTGTTTTCATTCACAAAGTTCCTTCTTTCTTGCTCAACCAATTTCTCACACTCTTGGAAACTTTTTGAAACAACTGAAACACATTGATGAATATAAAAAGTTCAGTTGACAAATGTAGGCGGCTCAAACTGGTTGAGACACTTTACAACTATATATTTAAGATAAATCTAACGGTTTTCACCTATATATTTAAAATTAAACGAATTTTATTATTTTGATATTAAATGGGTTTCATTATTTAATTACAACTATTTTTATGTTTTAACTTTTTGGAAAATCCAATCCTAATATAATATCTTTTAACTTATATCATTTTTAGATAACGTTTCCTTATTTAATTACAACTATCTTCATCCTCTATTTTTAAAAGTATTGGATATAACGGTTGAGAATATTTTGGCGGTATTTAGGACCAAACTACCAGGATAACATCATTAATTTTTTTAATTTTTTTTTTAAAAATATTTATTGCTAAAATATAATATACTCTTTTTTGTAATATGTTAATGATGCGGGAACTTTGAACTTTTGAGAAAATAAATTATCAATTAAAATATAATTTTTTTTTGTAATAGTTCTTCTTTTAAAGTAGTACACCGTGACGATCAAAATTCTGTATAAAATTCATTTTTTTATAGTATATCCGTAAATATCTATGTTATTATATTAAAGACTAAATAATAAAAGTTTTCTTATAAGTCTGGTCGCTTGATCACTCAATTCATAATCGTTGGATCTTTCAAATTAAATCATTTTTTTTCTTGTAGACATGGGTTATTTGATAATATTTTTTATAAAGTACGATTTTTCAAAAAAGTACTATACTAATTGATTAACAAACTTTTAAAGTTTCGAATTTAATAATTTACAATGTATATAGGTTAAAAAAGTTAGGTCTCTTCTGTAGCTGAGTCTAAAATTTCAAAATACGGTTTTTTTAAATATGAATATAGTCCTGGTAACAATGAAATTAGGTCTATTTTAAATATGAATATAGTCCTGCTAACAATGAAATTAGGTCTCTATGAGTTCTTATAAAACAAAATCACCATTTGCGTATAATTTATTATTTAATAATAAATAATATTTAATTAGTTATGATATAAAATTTAATAAAATAAGATAAAAAATATTCACAATTTTATAAAATTTTATCCTCGTATTATTATATTCTTTGTTGATTTGAATTTTTCTTAGATTGATTTGAATTTTTGAACATAGATTTCTAAATTTAAAATAGTTAGAAAAAAGTAATTAAATTGACATTAAAATAATGATGACGTAATAATTATTATTAGAATTTAAATACCCACTTTACTAATTTGGGCTTTATCTTGTGTTTTAAAAATTAGATTTTGACGATTTTACACCCCACATAAAGATAACTAAATTATCTTTAATTAAAAGATGGCTTAACAATTTTTATCTAACTGGAATTGTCCATGAAAAGAAAAGAAAGTCACGAATTTTTTACATGGAGAATTCTATTCAATATAGAAAACTTATTTATATTTGGTATATTTGGTTTAAATTATCAAAATACATTTTTTAGAATTTAAATATAATCTTATTATTAATAAAATACACTTTTTAAATATTTGATCTAACTATTTTCATTTATCTAGTTAAGATCTAAATGTCCTTATTAGTTTGGTTGTCCAAGACCGTACGATCAAAATTTTGGATAAAATCCCTATTATACTTATTATATATAAGGATTTAATATTATAAGGATATTAAGTATATACTGATATGAGTATTTTACTAACTGCTTTTACTTTTAATGTTTCGGTTTTATTTACAGTGTATATAAAATTTTAAAATACATTATTACTTAAAAATTATTAAATAGAATAAAAATTATGTTATGATTATATAAAATTTTATTCTCATATTATTATATTCTTTATCGATTTGAATTTGTTCTTAATTAATTTTAATACTTTATTGAAAGAAACATAAAATTTCTATATTTAAAACAATTAGTGGAAAAATAAATAAATTGGTGCTACAAAAATAAAAAAATATTTATTAAAATTTAGATACTCACTTTACTATTTGGGTTCTATCCTGAGTTTTAGAATTGAATTTTGACGATTTTACAACCCATGTGAAACTAACGAAATTATCTTTAATTTAATGATGGTTTAATAATTATTATCTAACTTGACCTGTTGACCTACCCATAAACCGAAAAGAAAATATGGTTAAGAATTTTTACATAAAAAATTCAATTCAATATAGAAAACCAATTTATAACTGGTTTAAATTATCAAAACACACTTCTTAGTATTTAAATATAATCATACCTTTAATCAAATACACATTTTAATATAAGTATTATATTCAAAATTATCATTTATGAATATGAAACCCTCAATATTTTAATAATATTTTGATATTATCCTTTTATGTTTGTTATATGTAAAATAATATAATTATAATTTGGATTAATCAAATTGTTATGTTTCTTCAGAAAAAAAAGTGTTTAAATTTATTTATGTACATGAGTTCTCATAAGTCTCTGTAGGTTCACGTGTATCATTATGATATACATCAGCATTATATTGATAATTTTTAATATTATAATCAATATGAATTGTTATCTTGATATTTGGTTTAACAATTATTATTTAATTGGAACTATACATAAATTCAAGAGAAAAGATATTTAAGAATTTTTACATAGAAAACTTTTAAATTATCAAAATACACTTTTTAGTATTTAAATATAATTCTATTATTAATCAGATACACTTTTTAATATTAGATCTAACAATTCTCATCGATCTATTTAAGATCTAACTGTAATTAATAATTTGGTCGTATAGTGATCGTACACGGACCAGATCGATTTTAATTTTTTCTTAAATTGATTTTAATATTTTATTGAAATAAAAATAGAATTTATAAATTTAAAAGAATTAGGAAAAAATTAAATTGGTGCTACAATAAAAAAAATATTTATTAAAATTTAGATAATCACTTTACTGTTTGGCTCTATCTTGAGTTTTAGATAATAGATTTTAACGATTTTACAGCCCATGCGAAGCTAACAAAATTATCTTTAATTTAATGTTGGTTTAATAATTTTTATCTAACTGAAACTATCCATAAACTAAAGCGAATTTTTACATAAAGATTTCTATTCAATATAGAAAACTCATTTATAATTGGTTTAAATTATCAAAATACATCTTTTAGTATTTAAATACTATCCTATTATTAATCAAATACAATTTTTAATATTATATCTAACGGTCCTCATCTATTTGAATATTTATAGTTTTATAATCCAACGGATCATATACTTGTTTTTATGAATCCGCGATTCTCCCCGTTGTTAAATGTTTATTTATGGAGTATATAATAAACACTATTTCAGTCTTGATGTTTCCGTTTTCTTCTTCTTTCTTTTTAGTTTCAAAAAAAAAATTAAGTTAGTTTTTAAACCTTAATCTTAAAAGAAATATTATTTATTTTGTAATTTAAATCTATAATAGTCACAAAAAGAGACTTAAATAAGTTGACGCGTAAATTATCAAATTATCAAATTTGATTATAAAAGTACCAAAAGTATCAAATTTTAGTTATCATAATATTCATATTCAATTCTTTACAACTACATGAATAAACAAGATTTATTTATTTTCTTTGATTTAATTCCGAGTTTGATTTTCTATAATTACATAATTCAAAATTTTATTGATTTAATTTAATCCCCGTTTCAATTAATATTTTAAACTGGAGGATTATGAGCTAGTAAGTAAACAATTAAATAAGTTAAGAACGAACCTCATTTTCCCCGCGTAGAATTAATTTTTTTGTAAATCTGCTATTGAATATCTAATAATCAACGGTTGTATACAGGTATTTTTGTTTATATAGAGAAGATGGTAGTACAATTTTGTTGTTCCTACTTATAATAGGATGTTTTTGCTATTTGCAGCTTATTTATTTATTGTACAGAAACACATCCAATTTTCTGAGATGCAAGTCTAAAATTGGCTACACATGTACCTGAGACCCCTTGCGATTGACCCGTTAAAAATGGCATCCTCATCATAATTTTTAGATAAATATTCTATTTTTGAATAATAAACATTACATTTGCCCATTCAAAAATGAAAAACAAGCTGTGGATGGTGTTAATTAGCTATATGCATATATGTCATAGTATGTCCATCCAATGTAATTTATCTGTCATCGTATGTGCACAGTAAAATGCAAGAGTTACCCAACTGGAAATATATTTTGGTCATCATGTTAGTTCTCGGCTACAACTATTTTTATCAGCTTCCTGCATTATATATGCAGGAACAGGAAGGAACATTTCGCTTCCCGTTCTTGGTGTTTCGATTTTTTATTGCTGGAGGCTAGCTTCCAAGTACTATGGACCTGAATGAATTCCTGAGAGAAGGGGTAGACCCTGTTGAAAAAGAGAACTGCGCGATTCCTATTAAAGTGCAGTCACCGGGCTGGTTTATATTGAAACATAGCAGTGATTACATCTTCAATTATTCATTGCCGCGCCTGCTGTTACAGTTATCGTTAATCTTCATCCTCACTCACTCCCTTCATGTATTTCTCAGGCGCCTCAGTTTGCCTCGGATTATTTCTAAAATCTTGGTATTATTTCTCTCTCAGTAATGTCGGAATTTTTCAGTTTTGCTAAATTTAGCTCAACTAGATGGCTAATATTTTTACAAGTTATGAAATATAGGGTGCATAAAGTACTTCTGCTAACCATATGACTGAATATAAATTTGTAAATGCTAACTAAGTGTTGTCTCAACATGTGCATGCAGGCTGGAGTCATACTAGGGAAAACAGTTTTTGGTAATTTGTCTGAAGAGATGCAGAAAAGATTTTTCCCAGAAGACGATGTTCTCTTGTACACACTGTCGAGATTTGGATTCATTTTTTATATGTTCATGGTTGGAGTGAAGATGGATTTGAGCATGATATGGAAAATTGGAAGAAAGGCCATAACCATAGGCTTGGGCGCATCGTTTGCCCCCATGATCACTGCTTGCGTAATGTGGCCAAATATAGCTCCATATTTCTCACTTTATAAAAGAACAGCACTTTCAACTGTTATCAGAATAAAATCTGTTACCGCATTTCCTGTCATTGCCAGTCTTTTGGTTGACCTAAAAATTATGAATACAGAGATTGGCCGCCTTTCTTTGGCAGCAGCATTAGTAGCTGATTTGGTTGGTAAAGTAGCTTCCATAGCACTAAATGTTTACAGAATCTATGAAGAATCATCAAGTAAATCTTTGGCCTGGCTAAGCTTCTTTCAATCTTCTGTCGTAATTACGAGTGTGTTGGTGGGTACAAGGCCATGGTTCTCAAGAATTATCAGGAGGACACCAGAAGGGAAACCTGTGAAGCAAGAGCACCTTGCGTTTATATACTTGGCAATTCTTTTTACAGCCTTCTTATGCACCAACATAGGGCTCCAAGATTTTTATATTCCTTTTCTGCTTGGTTTGGCCATTCCCAACGGCCCTCCTCTGGGTTCGACACTTGCAGTCAAGCTAGACACATTTACATCAGGCTTGTTGGCTCCATTGTTGATAAGCAATTTTTCGCTATGGATTGATCTAACAGATTTTTATGACATCGACTTCTTGAAAGCAATATGCATGATCACAGTGGGGGGAGTTGCTATTAAAATTGTCTTTGTTTTAGGACCAGCATTGCTAAACAACCTGCCTATAAGAGATGCTGTTACTATCAGCATAATCCTGAGTACTCAAGGAATAGTTCAAGGGGCATACTATGATATGGAATATAGGAGCCAGGTATGTATATAAATTACAAGCAAGAGCTATATTTTATTTATGAATTTGTCTCCAACTTTCTGAATATCAAGTCCAAGGGAATTTCTTGGCTTAACAGCAAATCTAGAAGAGAACATATTATTCTTTGTTGCACATGCCAGAATACACGTTTGAACTTGACATTTTTAAGTTTGTGACAAAATGAAATGAAATTTCTCTAAACTTGACTTATAACTCTTATCATTTTATTTATATGTGGAGTGCAGAATATAGATGGTGAGACCTTTTCATTGGTTATAATTTGGACGGCCATACTAGCAGCAGCTGCACACCTCTCTGTGAAATACCTGTATGATTACTCAAAAATATACAGGGGCTATGTAAAAAGAAACATTCTAAACACTTCAAGAAATTCTCAGCTCAGATTATTGGTATGCTCCCAGCGATCTGACGATGCCGTAGCTGCTATGAAGCTTTTAGAAGCTACAAGCTCCATAGAAACTCCCACACACATCTATGCGCTAAACCTTGTGGAGCTTGTTGGCCAAGCCACGCCACTCATAATCAATCACGGATTAGGTCAAAAGAATTCCTCTGGAGACACTCTTTCGCGACAAATAGTTCATCTATGGCAAAATTTTGAACAACAGTATTGTGGATCTGTTTCCGTCCAAGCCTTCACTTCAATCTCACTTCCAAGATTCATGCATTTTGACGTTTGTTCCGTCGCCTTTGACTATTTAACGTCACTAATCATACTTCCCTTTCATCGGAAATGGAATCAGCATGGTAAAATTATATTCGAAAACAATCTGCAGCGGACAATTAATCAGGAAGTACTGGGAGCAGCTCCTTGTTCTGTAGGCATTTTGGTTGATCGTCGTAAAACACGAACCGAACTTTCTGTCCAACAATATAGACAATCGAGGTATCATGTTGCAGTCATATTCTTAGGAGATGATGACGACAGGGAGGCTTTAGCATATGCCATGCGTATGGCAAACTCAACGGAAGTTCAATTGACTGTTGTTAGGCTTATTCCCTCTGAAGTGAGTGAAGAAAAATGGGAATCTGTTCTTGACAGAGAAATTATGAGGGAGTTAAAGACGCTGAGCAGGAACCAAAACAATATAATTTATAGAGAGAAGATTACTAATGACGGGGGAGAGACAGCTCTGATAGTAAATTCAATAGCGGATTCATTTGATTTAATACTGGTAGGGAGACGCCATAGAGAGGATTCACGGCTGTTAATAGGTTTATCGCAATGGAATGATATACCAGAGCTGGGGCCAATAGGAGACATTTTGGCATCTGCAGAAATTAACAGACCAGCTTCAGTCTTGGTGGTGCAACAACAGGAGTTCAAGTAAATAATGTAATCTTCTTTGAGGTTACGAAAATCAATCGTACTACGAGCTGCAAGTTGTAATGTTATACATGTGCGTTGCAACATCAATAATTAATCGCATGTACTCATGGCGCTGAGAGAAGTTTCACTGTCACAAATTTTTTGATTAACTTCTGCACTTACACTACATGCCTTGACAATGCTGGAGCATAACTTATACGTGATAAGTAAAATGCGAATTCATATTTCTTGGAGATGTTTGCAGAACTCAAATTGTGCGTGAATCGACTAATCACTAACTTATGAATCTGTCTGTACATTGATAATAGCAAACTAGTTATAATCGCATCATTGCAAAGTGCAAACAAATATTCAATCCAAAGTACCTAACTCTTGATATGTAAGTATTCAACTAATTCTATGTTCCTCCACGCATAATATGGGCATGTTTGGGTACCGTTAATAAGCTAGCATATCACTTATAAGTAGATCTGTTAATTTGGTATACGACACGAACACGACACGGATATTTAGTGTTTGGGTGCAAAAATTTGGTACACGGACACGAAAGTACACCAACACGAAAAAACACGAATATAATTAGTGTCGGGTTTGGGTTTTCACAATAGATACACGACACGGAACGAAAGTACACGAATTAGTATCGGTGATTCTGGGTTCTTTGAAAGAAAAAGTCAGGAAACGAATTAAAAACTGGGATGGGATGATTCTTTCGAGAGGGGGCAAGAAAATTCTAATAAAAATTGTTGTTCAATCTCTTCCTGATTTTGCTATGAGCGTTTTCTTACTTCCACTGGAAATTATCACGGAGTTGGAGAGGTTAATGAACAAATTCTGGTGGCAGACTAAAGTGACTCAAAAGAAGGGCAGGGGCGGACCCAGCAGTAACCGGGCCCAGCTTCTGCTGGGTGAGAATTTATAAGGTTTTACTGAAAAAATATTATCGCTGGGTGGAAAATTATGTGGTGAAAAAATTAAAATGATAATTCAGTTATTCATTAAATCAGTTTAATACCCAAAAATAAAAAACAGAGTCACAGAGAGCATCGAGGGAGAGACCTGAGATAGAGCACCTGCAAGTTACTAAGTGACTGACTACAGACTACATCACTTTGCTATTTGCTAATTGCTACGCTGAATTCTCTGAGGACTAGATACAAGAAAAGATTGGATATTTGTTTTGATTCACCACTATTATCTATTGAGGTAGTATTCTTATCTCTTTTTACTTGTTTCAATCAAGCAATATAGAATGCACTTGAAGTGTTTGATGGAATGCATATACGAAAATCAGAATTTTTTAGATTATATAAATGTTTAACTTCTTGCATCATTAGCTCACCTATTATTAATTTAGTACTTTAGCATATTCATATTAACCTCTCTTGATTCTTGAATAACATATAAATAGGAATATAAGATGTCTGATCAATATTCAAATGGGTACTGGTCTTGAAATGCCTCATATGGGTGTCGCTTATTCAATGGGTACTGGTCGTGGTTGTCAGCAACATGATGTTGTTACAAATGAGCATCAATATCATTTTAACATATTTAATGTGATTATTGATGTTCAAATGATGGAGCTGAATGACAGGTTCACGGAGCAAAGCATCGAACTTCTTGTTTTGAGTTCTGCATTGGATCCTAAAAATCAGTTTAAGAAGTTTGATATAGACAACATTTGCGTACTTGCAGAAAAGTTCTATCCAGAAGACTTTGATGCATCAGAGGTAAGAGCTTTAAGGTTACAATTAGAGCATTATAAATGCCAAGTCGTTTCTAATAAAGAATTTCAGGAATTGTCATCTCTTGCACAAGTATGTAGAATGTTAGTCGAAACAGATTTGGCTAAGCTTTTTCCCTTGGTTGATATGCTGATTCGTTTAGTCTTGACACTTCCTGTTTCTACGGCAACTACTGAACGTGCATTTTCAGCAATGAAAATTATAAAAACTAGGCTTAGAAACAAGATGGAAGACGGGTATCTTTCAGGTTGCATGATGCTTCACATTGAAAATGAGTATGTGGATGGTATTGACTCAGAGGCTATCATTGATCATTTCGAGTCTATTGGAGATCGTAAAGCTCAGTTTAGATAAAGCTTCGTTGGGTAAGTTTTTTTGGCTGGATCCGCCACTGAAGAAGGGCATTCACTAGATGGAATGGGATAAAGTGACATCTCATAAATCTGTTTGAGGTATGGGGTTTAAAAATCTTCGTGATTTCAACTTAAGCATGTTAGGTAATTAACAGGGATGGAGGCTAATGAAGAACCAAGACAGTTTGGCTAGCAGAATTTTCAAGGCACGATATTATCCTAATGGAGATTTTCTGAGTGCTTTTCTTGGCAACAATCCAAGTTTTGTATGGAGAAACATTTGGGCAGCAAAACCTAATGGAGGTTGTTATGTTGTGCTGGGGTATTTGGAAGGGTCGAAACGAAGTTGTCTGGCAACATAATAGTCCTCAAGTTAACAACGTTTTTGCTTCAACTATGCAGCATCTTGTGCACTAGAAGAACGCCCATTCTGCAACATATATTGCTTAGTTCCCAGAAGAAAATGGAAGGGACGGAGCTGTTAAATAGGTTAAGCCACAGATAGACACAATCAAGGTGATGGTTTATGCAGCGCTGTTTGAGGATAATTCTGCGTTCGGGTTTGGTTTGGCAGCAAGGGATTCATCTGGAGATCTTATTCAAGCACGTACAGTAGGACAATGGGGAGTGGTGACCCCTGTTGTGGCTAAAGCGTTAGCAATTAAGGAGGCGTTGAGTTGGATTGATCACCAGCTGTGGCCTAATATTGTCATTGAATGTGACTGTCTAGTGATTATTCAGGCAATAAGAAGTAAAGTTCCAATGGTGTCTCAGGTAGGGGTGATTGTGAAGGAGTGAACACTCCTTAGCAGTAAAAACAATGTTGACGTGTTATTCATTAAGCGATCCGCTAATATGGTTGCACATAGCCTAGCTAAAGCATCATATTCTCTCCCAGATTGAGTTTTCAGTAGGAGAGATGTTCCTATTGAAGTTGAGTCTTGTATCGTGATTTAAGTATGCAATAAAATTAGATTTGCTTAAAAAAACATTAAAAATTATTCACTTATTATTGGAAAACTGAAACTTACATTTAAAATTAGATTAGATGTACTTTTCAATGATATAATTTTTTTATTTCAGTCAAAATTTATTCAATTTGACTAGCCAAAAGTCAAAAGAGATATATATAATGGGACGAAGATATTATATATACTAACTTAAAACCGGTGCCAATTCAGAGAATGCTTTTTATAATTTGTTATTTTATTTTTTATGTTTTAGTAACTTAAACTGAATTTGTTAAAAAAGAAAAAGGAAGTCTAGAAATATGTTCATTATAATAAATATTTAGGGTATGTTAAAATAGTTAAATAACTTTCAAACTAATTAAGATCGGTGTAATGTGTTTCGAAGTAAATAAGCTCATAAATCGAATCAAGTAACTTGGTTTTAAATGAATAGGCCTCTAGATCAACCCAAATAAATACATAAAATAGTAAAATTTATTTAATTAGAATAATCTTTATAAAATAATGAGGTCATGAAATAGTTTAAAATAAATAGGCTCGTTATCCAGCTCACTACCAATCAACCGAACAAAACTCTTAATATTTTAATTTTAATAATATAATATATTATAAATTAGTATTGTATTAAAATTGAATAAATGAATATTTACATACATGTATATCATCAATTTAAATTGGATTTACAACCTTGGGAGATTTGTTAGAGAGGTTGTTGAACTCCACATTAAAATAGTTGTTTGTTTGATTGTGATTAAATCATATTTTAAAATTTTTGTGATTAATAAAATTTTAGAAATATACTTTGACTAAAATTATTATTTTCAAAAAATTAAGGCTAAATTGTAAAAATAAAGGTACTAAAATGTAACTATTAAATATGAGTACCATACCAATTAATTATCAAAATTTTAATAATTAAATTTTAATAACATAATATAGATACATAGATATAAAAATTTAGGGATATTCCATTTGGTACCATTGTACAATTGCTTTTTTATTTGGTACCACTCGAAATTTTTGGCTTCCAAGTGGAGTCATCATACTTTTGGTTTCATCCACATGATACCACTCCGTTAACCAAACGTTAATACTCAAAGTTTTCGACTTCCAAGTAGTACCCTTCTACTTTGTGTTTCAACTCCAAAATACCACTATATTAATAAATTCGATGAATCTGATCATTCTCATCAAACTCCTTGGCTTTTGGTGGGCAAAGGGATGCGAAACAATTTTTTTAGGGGGCATTAAATCAATGAATTTGAATAGATTCATCAGATTCATTAAAAAGTGGTATTTTGGAATTGAAGCCGAAAGTAGAATGGTGCAACTTGGAAGTCGAAAACTTTGAGTGGTACCAAATGGACAATCTCATAATTTTGTAACGGCCGACTAACGTTTGATTAACGGAGTGGTATCATGTGGATGAAGCTAAAAGTATGATGGCGCCACTTGAAAGTCAAAAACTTTGTGTGATATCAAAAAGAAAAGTCAATTGTACAATTGTACCAAATGGAATATCCCAAATATATATATATATATATATATATATATATATATATATATATATTATTTTGTGATCGCTTCTAAGTGAATCCGAATTTTCTGTGGTCAGACTAAAAATTCTGAAAATATCATTTGACTAATTTAAAAGCACAATAACTTTCTAAAAATAATTAAAATACCAATAATTTCAGGATGCTGATTTATGAATACCCTAAATTTATGTATGCACACCCTTTTTAATTTTAGACTAAAATATCCCTGACTTTTTTGGTGGGTAATCGGGGATAGAACTTCGTTAAATTATCTTCTCTTTTTCAAAAACAAACCTTTGTTAAATTCTTTTAAAAACTCAGGTTACCGTTTCTAATTAAACAAGTTGATAGTTGATCAAACGAAGAATCCAACCAGAAGAAAGAAAATTACATGAACATGAATAATTCGAGCCATCTCTCCGTTGCAAGTTTTTAATTTCTGGAATATATTGACAGCATCTTGCAGAAGGGATGTATGAATCAACAATTCACATGCTTAATCAAATCAAGCATATTCATATTTATTGAACTGAGACATGCAGACATACTTCCAAACTCCTAAATATAATAAGTTTTCAAAATAGTAGAAATAAGTATAATTTATTAGAATTCATACACACTAGTGAAATTTGAATGGCACAATCTATATATTAAAAATTACTATTACGATAGCAAATGAGACGGTCTCTTTCTAATTGAGACAGACAATGGGACTGTCTCAATTATAAACAGAGTTACAAAATAATGAGCAGTATGAACAGTTATAATTAAAAATAAATGTACTGCAGAACACCAGAAGTTTTCACTTGGTTCGGCCCTTAACTCTAGTCTATGGCCTACATCCAAGTCCTCATGCCAACTAACATAGAGAATGTATTATATCAACTTTAATAAAAAACTTACAATCTTTCCTTGATTACAATAGGATAGTCCCTTGAAAGAAACCCTTTCCTTTAGCACACTTGCTACTTAGCACACTTGCTACCTTGACTAACCTTTGAAACCAATACCTTGCCACAACCCGGCAACAAGTTGATATAAATACAATACACACAAAGAAAAGATTACAACTCAAACTAATTCTTGTTTGACTGAATGATCTTGAAAGATTATGAAACAAGAATGTATTTTTCAGAAAGAAAGATGAGAATAAATTCAGCTTCGAAAACAATAGGTTGTAAGTAATCTCTCTGAAAAAGAATGAGTTTGGATATATATAGAAACAATATAACGGATAGAATCTTTCAAACAATAAACAAGATAAGATTTGTTAAAAAGATTTGTTTGAAAGTATTTGAATAAGTCTTTAGAAAACAATCCGTTAGTTTTGTTATAAAACCTTTGAAAAGATAAGTCTTTGAAAAGTTCAAACTAGGTTTATCTCAAGAAGTTTGTTTAGAAAAGATAAGTTTAGAATCAGTCAAACTAGAATGTACAATTTATCTTATCCTATTCTAACTCCATTGCATAATCCAATGTCCAATGTTGTTGAATGCGATTAATCATCATAAACCAAGAATTAACAATCTCCCCCTTTTATGATGATACCGATGAAAAGGAATAGAAGTTCCCCCTTTCAAAGATACTTTGATACCTGTTCAATCAACAACAAACTATATGCAATATATAACATTATGCAATGAAACAGTTCAATAAACATTGATAGAATGATAATGAGACAGACAGATAGAATGAGACAGTTTAAAAATAATTCAGGAAATAAACATATGCATCATTACGAACTATTATCCCATAAACCATGGATAAACCAAATAAATGTTTAGATCACCAAACCAAAAACAAGTCATCAATCAAACCAACACAAAACAACACAATGTTTATCTGTTTAACAAAACATAAATAATAATTTCATCTTAAACTTCCTCCCCCTTCATCATAAAAGGGTAAAGTTTATTCAGAATCTGAGACGTCAACTGTTGCCTTCCTCTTGCCTTGACTCTTGGATGTCGGATACACCGGTTCTTGACCGTATTCAGAGAAAATCTTGTCCAAAGTCGTCTTGTCAGGAGCCTTACCATCACGTTCTTCTAGCCACTCGAAGATTTTATCCTTGTATTCTTCACGGGTCATACCAAAAACGGACGGAGGTGGGATTGCTGAAAGAGGTAGGGTTGCAGTGATTTCTTCTAAAGTACAGTCACCAATCCAATCCTTCTTCTTATGCCACGACATTGAACCCTTATGCTGCATTGTAGTAAGCTGTTTAGACAAAAATTGCGTTTCCGAGCCGAGCTTGAAGAAAAGCTTGACAAATTCCTTCTCCCATGCCTTTGCAGTCGAAGTCATGCCTTCTTGTAATGTGCTAAACTCAAAATCAACTGTCTTGGCCAGACGTTTGTCATGGGTATAAAGCACAGATAATTTGGCATTGATGTTGTCAAGTGAATTAGAAACATGTTTATTAAACATCTCATAAGAAGCACGAATCATACTGACTTGAGAAGTCAGTGAAACAAGAGACTCAACAGACGAAAGCTTACGATTAAGAGATTCAATAGCAGCAGAGTTTTCATTGAGTTTGACTAACAAAGAATTAAGAACAGTAGAATGATCTAGAGGATCAGAAGCATAGTTTGGAGAATTAGGAAGACCACCAAAAGACCGATGATCATCATCAAATACCAATTCATTAGATTCAGTAAACACTAGATGATTAGCATTTAGAACAGAAAGATCAAACATAGTAGACAATTTCTCAGAATTTTCAGATTTTAAAGGGACCAAAAAGTATTGAAAAATTGACGTTAACAGACCAGGAAAAGGCAAATGCATTGACTCATGGGATGAGTAATGAGACATAGACAGAATAATCAAAGAGGCAATATCACAAGGAATACGATTCACAAACACTGATAATAAAATGGTATCTTGATAAGTGACTCTGTCACGACCACTCTTGCGAGGCAAAACATTGGTATGAAATAACTTGAAAAGAAGCAAAGAGAGAGGAGAAAGTTCAGATACCAGTGGTTTTATAGAAATGGAGATGAAGTGATCACCCAATATAGTCTTTAATTGAGCTTCGTAATTCAAAGCTTCAATTGCCAAGAACGGTTGATGCGTTGTATGAGGACGCACACCACTGTGCGAGATACGAGTAATTGTTGCCAAGATGTCTGCTTTGAAAACGATTGGATTGCCACGAACAGTCGAAAATACCATATTGTCTTCCATTAGCTTGAAATTCGAATAAAACTCTCGGACCAAATCTAGGTATATTATTTCTGAGGGAAAAAGGAGAGGTGAACATCCCTGTGTCTTGAAAAGGTCGACAACCCCGGCACGAGTGAGAACATCTAAATCAACCAGTCTTTCTTTCAGGATTTGCTTGGACAATGCCTTGGTGCTAGTAGTTGCATGTGGTGGGAAAGACTCTGGAGAAGCAGCAGATTGCTCGGAATCTGCTTTCATTGTACGACGACGTTTGTTGAAAGCTGACGACGATCCGGGAGCACGAGATTTAGTATTTCGACGAGCCATGAGTATGGTGAGAGGGAGAGAGAGAATGTAAAGGGATAGAGTTAAAGAGAATAAAGAAGAAAGAGAGAGAGTTATAAAGTAGAAGAAGTTGAGAAGGTAGAAAAATCTGAAAAGACGTGACCAGAATGAATACAGGCGCGAGAAACAAGGTGAGGAAATATGAATCGATTGGACAATACAATGCATGTATATCACCAGAGATAAACACGGAATAAATATATAATTCACATACAATCCAATATAAAATTGAATAACAAATCAATTAAATGCTCAAAATCAGCTAAGCATAAAATCATTGAATAACTGTCATATAGAACACATACCGAGTTCACGACGGAGGAAACAAAACCTGTCGTCGGCAAGGGGTTTTGTAAAAATATCAGCACGCTGATTTCCAGTAGGAATGTATATAAGCTCAATATTACCTTTAGACACATTATCTCGAAGAAAATGGTGACGAACATCAATATGCTTAGTACGAGAATGCATGACAGGATTTTTAGAGATATTAATGGCAGAGGTATTATCACAATAAATAGGAATATGAGATACATAAATACCAAAATCTTGGAGTGTTTGTTGCATCCATAAAATCTGAGCACAACAACTACCAGCTGCGATATATTCACCTTCAGCAGTAGAGAGAGCTACAGATGTTTGCTTTTTACTGTGCCATGCAACTAAACAATCACCTAAAAATTCACAAGCACCACTAGTACTTTTTCGATCAACCTGTGACCCTGCATAGTCAGCATCTGAAAAACCAATTAAATCAAAGGAAGAAGAGCTTGGATAAAACAATCCCAAGTCACTAGTACCTTTCAAATACTTAAAAATACGTTTAACAGCATTTAAATGAGATTCTTTAGGTTGAGATTGAAACCGGGAACACAAGCACACACTATACATGATATCAGGACGAGAGGCAGTTAAATATAACAGAGAACCAATCATACCTCGATATTTAGTAACATCTACAGAAGTACCTTGTTTATCCTTAGTGAGCTTGATAGATGTACTCATAGGTGTAGACTTAGGTGAAACATGATCAAGAGCAAATCTTTTGAGAAGATCAGCAATGTACTTGCCTTGATGAATAAATATTCCTGTCGCAGTTTGATTTATTTGCAAACCAAGAAATTATTGAAGTTCGCCCATTAAACTCATGTCAAATTCTTTATGCATGCAATCAGAAAACCACTTACACAACGATTCGTTAGTAGATCCGAACACAATATCATCAACATAAACTTGTACTAATAACAAATGACTACGTTTATGAAAAATAAATAAAGTTGGATCGAGTGTACCACGAATGAAGCCATTTTGAACAAGAAACTGACTGAGACGATCATACCAACATCTAGGAGATTGTCTCAAACCGTAGACTGATTTCTTGAGTCGATAAACATAGTCAGGATATTTTTCATGAATAAAACCTGGAGGTTGCTTGACAAAAACTTCTTCCTTAAGATAACCATTAAGGAACGCACTTTTAGCGTCCATCTGATACAGTTTGAAGTTCTTATGAGCTGCAAATGCCATCAGAATTCGAATAGCTTCTAAGCGAGCAACAGGAGCGTATGTTTCATCAAAATCGATGCCTTTCTGTTGATTGTATCCTTGTGCGACCAAACGAGCTTTATTTCGAATGATGTTTCCAGCTTCATCTTGTTTGTTCTTGAAAACCCAACGAGTGCCTATGACTTTGACATTTTTAGGAGGTGGGACAAGTTCACATACATCACAACGTTCGAACTGATTCAGTTCTTCCTGCATTGCTACTGACCAGTGTTCATCTGCCACAGCTTCTTGAGCATTCTTTGGTTCGAACTCAGCAACAAAAGCACTGAAAGCACAGAAATTTCTAAGTCTGCTTCGAGTAGAAATACCTTGATCTATGTCTGTAAGAAGATTGTCGGGAGGATGATTCTTCACTGTTCTGGAAGACTTTGGAAGGTGAATATTACTCATTTCTTCTTCATTGGAATTATCTGTCTGAGAGTGATTGAGAGGTGTCTCATTTGAATGAGACTGTCTCATTTTAGTTGGAGAATCAGTGTCCAAACGAGAGCTTGATTCAGGTGTCTGAGAAGAGCCTGACAATGATTTTGAATTACTAGAAGAACCTGGTGAAGAGATATGTGACCGAGATGAGCCAGGAGTATCTTGACTGCCTGATTGACCAGAAAGAGACGGACTCTTTTGGGATTGAGACTGCCTCAATTGGGATTGAGACGGTATTTCTGGGGCATCTTCTTCAAGTTGAGAGATATTGCGAGTAGATTCATTGAAGGTGATGTTGATAGATTCTTCCACCTTGTGTTTGAGAGAATTATAAACTCTGTATGCTTTGCTTGTAGTAGAGTAACCCAAAAAGATTCCTTCTGTTGATCTTGGATCAAACTTACCTCGAGTATTTTGTGTATCTAAAATAAAGCATTTGGAACCAAAAACTCGAAAATAATTGATGTTAGGAGTTCTCTTATTAAGCAATTCATAAGGAGTTTTAAGTAAAATAGGACGAATAAGTACTCTATTTAAAACATAACAGGAAGTGTGTACCGCTTCAGCCCAAAACTTTCTTGGAAGCTTACTCTCATGAAGTAACGTTCTAGCTATTTCCTGTAAAGTCCTGTTTTTGCGTTCAACTACTCCATTCTGCTGAGGAGTCCTTGGAGCCGAGAATTCATGAGTGATTCCTCTAGATTTGCAGTAAGTTATGAAATCTTTCTCGAATTCACCACCATGATCACTACGAATAGTGTTGAGCTTGAAAGAATACTTAGTTTCCAGATTAGTAATTAAATCCTTAAACTCAACAAAAGCTTCATCTTTAGTACGTAAGAACAATACCCAAGTAAATCGAGAATAGTCATCTACTATCACAAAAGCATAATTCTTACCACCAAGACTTACATATCATTCTGGACCAAAAAGATCTAAATGAAGAAGTTGCAAGGGAACTGTTGTTGACACTTTGTTCTTACTAGTAAAAGATGTCTTCACCTGTTTTCCCAGTTGACAAGCTGAGCATGGTTCCACCTTCTTATATTTAAGCTTTGGTAAACCTCGAACTAAGTCATGGGAAGATATCTTATGAATCAAATCCATGTGAACATGTCCAAGACGTCGATGCCACAAGGTCTGTTGTTCTTGAACAGAGGCGAGACAAATCTCTGAATGCTGTTCATCAAAATCTAACACAAATATATTTCCTTTTCGTTTGGCTACTAAGGAAGCTTTGTTAGATTTCATACCAATATAACATACATCTTTACCAAAACTTACCTCGTGACCCACATCAGTAAGTTGACTCACACTAATAAGATTATATTTTAAACCATCAACTAAACGAACATTTGTAATAGCAAACCTGTTGTTACCAATAGTGCCTTTACCAATGATGCGAACAGTATTTGAATCACCAAGTGTAACTAGACCTCCTTCTTTAGTTTCGAGAGAGAGAAACTTGGATTTGTCCCCAGTCATATGACGAGAACATCCACTGTCGATAATCCATTTGTTACTAGGAACATGGACTTTCAAACACACCTGCAGAAATCGTTCTATCTCTTAGGTCCCCATTTGACTTTGGGTCCTGATGTGTTAGTATCACAGATCTTATATAAATGTCTTTCTGATTTCTTAATCCATATTTGAACAACATTAACAGATGTAGGAACAGAATGTCTATAATATGAGTTAGAATTGTGGCCCTTGATACCACACAATCTTGATTCTGATGTAGTGTGACCTGGTTTGCCACAATCTCGACATTTTTCATAAGGCATTTTGTACTTCATTGGTGTTCTTTTGTATCCACTTTGAAATGCACTTTTCTTGGTTGATTCACAACCTATTCCTTCTTTGTCCAGGGATGATTTCTGTTCCGCAAGTAGAGCATTTAGAGTTCCTTCACCATGGAAACATTTAGCTAGATCTTTCTCTAACTGAGCCACTTTCTGTTTTAGTTCAGGAACTAAGGGATCAGAAACTTTTTCTTCTTTGACACTTTCAGATGCAGTTGTCATTGGTTCCTTCTTGAGAGCTTCAAGACATGCATCTCTCATTTCGATCTCATTTTTGAGGTAGATGTTTTCTTCCGTGAATTTAGCCACCTTTGCGACTAATGATCGATTTTCTGCCATTACTGCTTCATCTTTAAGTGAATCGTCGATTTCATTTAGAACTTCACTTAAAGCTTGTTTTAAGTAGGCATTCTTTTCCTTAAGCTTCTTGTTTTGTGCCTGCAATGTTAGTACAATAGGAGATATTTTCGTATGTAAATGATCTTGAACAGTTTGTACCTCATCGTTATCACTTGCACTATCTTCAAATCCAGCAAAGCACAATTGAGCTACTTCATCATCGGAGTCAATTTCCACATCTGATTCGTCATCACTCCATGTAAGTAAAGCTTTTCGTTTAGCTTTGAGTTTGTCTCTTCTTCATCATACCTACGTAGTTGATTCTCGAATTCTTCCAACTCGCTGAATACAGTAAGAGTATCCATAGTAGAGAGACTGACAGAATCCTGGAGTATGGTAACCTTAGGAGCAAATTTCTTTGGCATAGCTCGGAGAATTTTCCTGTTGATCTCAGTTTGAGGAATGACTCTTTCCAAAAGAGCTATTGAGTTCATCAATGTCAAGAATCTTCCTTGAGCATCCTTTATGTTTTCATCTCTTTCCAACTTGAAAGCTTCATAATCACTCATTAGCATACTTAGTTTTACTTCACGTACCTTGGATGTACCTTCGTGGCTGACTTTGATTGTATCCCAAATTTGTTTTGCCGTTGTACATGCTGATACTTTTCGTAACTCAGTAGCCACCATTCCATTGAGCAATGAGTTCATGGCTCTAGCATTATAGTTAAGAGAATTCACTTCCTCAGGGGTGAGTTCCTTGACTGGTTTTGGCTTTCCATCTTTCATCGGAACTACGAGACCATTTTCAACAGCATCCCATTCGAATATGTCTCGCTGGAGAAATATTTTCATGCGAAATTTCCAGTCATTGTAATCTTCAGCACCGTGAAGCATTGGGGGTATGTTATTCGAATGCCTATCTGATTGAGCCATGGATCGCTAGCAAAATAAACACTAAACAGAGAATTAAATGCACATGCTCTGATACCAAATGAAATTTGAATGGCACAATCTATATATTAAAAATTACTATTACGATAGCAAATGAGACGGTTTCTTTCTAATTGAGACAGACAATGGGACAGTCTCAATTATAAACAGAGTTACAGAATAATGAGCAGTATGAACAGTTATAATTAAAAATAAATGTACTACAGAACACCAGAAGTTTTCACTTGGTTCGGCCCTTAACTCTAGTCTATGGCCTACATCCAAGTCCCCATGCCAACTAGCATAGAGAATGTATTATATCAACTTTAATAAAGAACTTACAATCTTTCCTTGATTACAATAGGATAGTCCCTTGAAAGAAACCATTTCCTTTAGCACACTTGCTACCTTGACTAACCTTTGAAACCAATACCTTGCCACAACCCGGCAACAAGTTGATATAAATACAATACACACAAAGAAAAGATTACAACTCAAACTAATTCTTGTTTGACTGAATGATCTTGAAAGATTATGAAACAAGAATGTATTTTTCAGAAAGAAAGATGAGAATAAATTCAGCTTCGAAAACAATAGGTTGTAAGTAATCTCTCTGAAAAAAAATGAGTTTGGATATATATAGAAACAATATAACGGATAGAATCTTTCAAACAATAAACAAGATAAGATTTGTTAAAAAGATTTGTTTGAAAGTATTTGAATAAGTCTTTAGAAAACAATCCGTTAGTTTTGTTATAAAACCTTTGAAAAGATAAGTCTTTGAAAAGTTCAAACTAGGTTTATCTCAAGAAGTTTGTTTAGGAAAGATAAGTATAGAATCAGTCAAACTAGAATGTACAATTTATTTTATCCTATTCTAACCCCATTGCATAATCCAATGTACAATTTTGTTGAATGCGATTAATCATCATAAACCAAGAATTAACAACTAGTACATTTACACCACATATCCTGTAAGACAAAATTAACATTATCTGATTTGAAAAAAATAATTACTTCCTTCATTTTTAACAATTTTCTATTCATGTTACGGTTTAATTGAAAGTATGAGATACTGATATATAATTAAAATGATCAATTAGTAGTAAACAAAAAAAAACAAAGTAAGGCTATTTCAGTCACCCTAATTTCAAGCTATTATGACTAAAAAAACCCCCGCACTGACAGATTTTCAACAAAAAGTAGGGACATAAGTGACATTTCAAACAACATCTATGTATGTCGTTTTGTAAGAATCCGGCAATTTTTAAAAAAAATTATAGACATTTATATACGTTTACGTACATAAATGATCATAAACCCCCCTTCCTCTCTGCAAAAAAGACCACCTTTTTCTGAACACTCTCTCACTCCTCTCTCTCTCTCTAGAATACCAAACGTTCATCTTCCATTTCATTACCGCCGATTGCACAATCTCTCACCGGAAATCACTATAATAATACACTGTAATAAGGTAACACATTCAAATATCATTTTATGTTTTTACAAACTGTACCACTCATATATTTATATATTTGAATGTGTACATAACTTATTTTAGCTTGTTTTATGCTAGCTTTTGATCTTTTATGTGATTAGCGTTAATGGTTTAAGCTGACTTTTCTTTAAAAGGGTTTGACAAATATATGTTAACCTTGGGGTGGATATCAAGATTGTTCTGTATTTGTAAGTCCAGTGTTTTTTTTCTTGAACAAAAAAAAAAGATTTTTTGATAAAGTTATTTTATGCTGTGTGTTTAGTTTATATTTGTGACACAGTCATCTTTTTGCATAAAAAAAAGGAAAATGAATTTTTTTATCACTGAACTTTATATACTTTTAGAAACCGTCCACCGAACTATAAACTTTTAAAATCACCGAACTATAAACTTATTTGTTTATATCACTAACGTTACTCTCGAATTTCAAAATTAGCATTCCGTTAAATGATTGGTCAACGGATGTTCAGATTGGGGCTTAATACAAACTAGAGTTCAAGCACCAATCTAGAATCAATCAAGATTCAAGCATTCCATCACTGATTTTTTAACGGAATGGTAATTTTGAAATTCGAGAGTAACGTTAGTGATGTAAACAAATAAGTTTATAGTTCAGTGGTTGGTTTCTAAAAATTTATAGTTTATAGTTCAGCGGTTGATTTCTAAAAGTATATAAAATTCAGTGATAAAAAAATTCATTTTCCCTAAAAAAAATAATGATTCAACCCTACTCTTCATTACCATTTTTAGGATATTTTAGTTTATGTATCTTCATGACTTGGATATTTTAGTGACAATTTAATTACTGTTGTTTTGATTCTCTTTGTTCAATTTAAGGGGCATGTTGGTCAATGTTTTACATTTTTATGATTAAGTAATTAAGTCAATGCAGATTGGCCTGTCTTCAAAGGCACCAATGCTTTGATATGGTTGAATCAAAGCTATTTACTCTATTTTGTATCAAAAGTCTGCAATGGCTATTATTTGTTTTTCCACTTTGTTATTGACTCCAAATTACTATTTCTTGAACAAACGGTAAAGACATTGCAGTTTAGATTGGATTAACTACACATTGATCCTCATTCGGGGAAGGGTGTTTACCCGAAATGCCAATTTTTTTTATGCAGAAGCCCTCATTTGAAAAAATAGAGTTATTCACATGTTCTGTAAACAATTTGTGGTCCGCACATCAACGGGAATTAATAGTTAGGTCATATGCATCTAGGTAATGCGTAATAGGCCACTGGCATTATTGATTGTTCATGGACTGTAATGCACATTGCACATATGTGTATCAGCTGATATGCATTGTTGCGAAGCATATTACCACACACAATACGCCTAATATTTTAGCTCCCTTCTTCCCTATTGTGATGTTTAGGTCCAAACTTCTTAAAACCATGGTATTTTACATGCCGAAAACAAAGAAAAAAAATGGTATTTGGCCATTTTTTCCTTTTGTAGTATATTGATGTTGGCGCCATCAGTATCTATGTTCACAAATGATATTGTTCAACCCTTTTTTAAACAATTAATCTGACAACTGAGGTCAAATTCCGAATCCTAAGTGGAACAACGGGTATTTCCTCCACTTAGTCTCTAGCCCTTATAATTAATATTCGTGACGCCTTCAAAAAACAATCCGGGTAAGATCCTGAATACAAAAGTTTTAACCAAAATAGACCCAAAAGTATAATAAATTTAGATTATTATGAGCCCATCTAAATTCCCGTCATATGACTTTATCTTCATATGGTTCACTTCTCGGTAGGATTGAGGCTTATGTTAAATCGAAGTGGCATGCACGTTTCCATGTTGGCCTGGTGTTACTATTATGTTCCTTTTCTTTGGTGAAGATACATGTAATATTTATGCATTTGCGTAGAACTCTACACATGCATATACAGCTATGAAAAGTTAAACACTCTTTAAAGCATGAAGTCTGTACATTTTACCTGCAAGTTATATGAATAAATACTGTACTAGTTTGACTGTTTCTTTAACCTTATTTGATCACTATATGTGTGTGATAATTGTAGTATATAAATTAAAAAATTCCATGATTTTCTCTTTTTCGGAAAAGTACGAAGGTGTGTTTATTTTAATCGCTAATTTATTTTTTGGACTTGTAATTAATGTTTTTTTTTTCTGTAGTAAGAATAATTGGAGGGAAGAAACCATGGAATTTTCTTCAATCAGGAAGCTTCAACCATTTGCGACAGCTAATTTCAGTGCTCCTGCTAGAAACCTGACAAAGAGTGACCTAGGTGCAGTTGTTTTTGGGTGCAAGAGTAACACAATAAAAGAATGCTATTTCAAAGAGTTATTTGGTAAGTTAATGCACCTTCCCTTTTCTCATCCCCCTAATTAAGAATTAAGTCCTACTTTAAAAATGCTCACTGAAATAATAAGATTTTTTATAAATCCGTGGCAGGCTTACCAGCTTCTCATTTTGCGTATGTAAAGAAGATCACACCTGGACTAGTACTCTTCCTATTTAACTATAGTGATAGAACACTTCATGGTATATTTGAAGCTACTAGCCCTGGACAAATGAACATCAATCCTCATGGGTGGACTGATGATGGCACAGAGTTCTCGCCATACCCTGCACAGGTATTGGACATTGCCACAATGCATGTCTGAGTTCAATGCATCAGTACATGTCTTCATGTAAAGCTGACATAGCTCTTTATGCGTTCTTAAATCTTAGTTCATGAGGCAGATGATCATAGTGTTATGGCGCTGATTTATTTTTGCATAATCTGTGTTTAAGGTTAAAGTCCGTATCAAGAAGCGGTGCTGCACATTGACTGAGGATCAGTTCAAACCAATAATTTCAAGTAACTACTATGAGAGAAGCCATTTCTATTTTGAACTAGATCGGAGTCAAACCAGTAATTTACTTTCATTGTTTACATCCTTGCCTTATGATGCGGATGCTTGTACCTCAAAGAATACATCGAAGTGGAACACTTTCTTCAATCCATCACCTGCTTTCAACATAAGACATCAAAGAGAATCATGTCTGTCGAGTGACAAGGGGGTTTTTAGTGACGCATGCACTGCCATCCCACCGAAAACTTGGATCTCGTTGTTCAAAAGCCCATCAGAATGTAATGGTGTAAAAATTGAAAAAGATGATGCAGACACTCACCTTACGCAAAAAACACGGAGTTCATTATTTAAAAATTCATCTGATTGTGATGGTTTGGAGAAAGATGAAATCTTTTGGACTGAAGCTTTGAACTCTTGTCGTTCTGTGGACAAGTCTAATATGGAGTTTGAGTCTTCATGTAGGCCTTGTTCGAAGAGAGTTAGCGGTGAAAGTGAAGGAAACGTGTTTGACAGTAGCCAGTGTTCTGAAAAATTTGATAACTGGGAGACAAATTGGGATAGACAAGGGGTAGGTTCAGATGCCAGCCAGTGTTTTGATGAGTTGGGAAATTGGGAGTCGGATAGGGATGATTGTTCTGCTTTGACAGAGGTTATCAATTTTGCTGATAATACACTTGCTGGCGAAGCAAGACATGAAGATAGATGTTTTAAGCTCATCAGTTCAGACTTGAACACCCAACATTCAGAAGAGGCCAATATGGTAGCAGGGTTCAGGCTTTTAAATTTAGATGGCTATGAAATTCAGCCTTCTGATTCTGACTGCAGTGCTGTAATGAATGAGATGAATTCAACAGAAAACCGTGAAAAAGATGCTTCTCATTCTTCTTTTTCGCCTGGGGTACAAATAGAGATTGCATGTTCTTCAAAGGTAGATATAAATGCAGCAACAAGCTCGTCAGGCATTCAGTCTCTGGTAGTTAAGGTAAATGAGTCATAACCACTTTCCTTTATACAGATTTAAGGCAAAATTTATTAAATGTCTTTTTCTTTTACCTAATAAAACACTTACGCTATCTTCTTGAAGTTGATGCAAGAAATTGATGGATTGAAGGGATATCAATTAAAACAAATCCTGAAACTCAATCATCTGGAACAAGAGCTGGTACTAACTCTATACAAATTCTATTTTTAGTCAGATGTTGCCTACTCATGCATCCATTTTTTTTTGGTTATTAATTTTAAATTTATTTACTTCAGTTTTTCGTGTTATTTCATTCCGAACTTGTTTTCAATATTGAATATTGCACTGAAATTTCAAATTTATAGATTCCCAGATTAATCTGTAACTATACGGTAATAATTCAATTTAGAATTTTCATCATCTTTTTTTGTTTAAGAGCTAAAACCTTTAATTATCATGAAAAAATTGCCTTGAAAACTAATTTGTTGGCATGCACAGTAGATACTTTAAGAAATTGAGGACATAGATTGAGGAATGTAGGGAGTGATGACTCTAGTCATAGATTTGTAATTGTAGAGAATGGTGACTCATGACTGAGGGAAGGTACTTGACATTTTTTTTCTTCTTATTTTTGTTTAATTCTCTTCTGTCCTTTGGTATTTCTTGTCTTTAGATTAGAGATAAATCTATATGCCTTTGTATATTCCTATATAGGTTTTGTTCTAATTGTGTTTACTTATATCTTCTTTTGCAGAAACCTAAGTTGGTTCACCTTTATATGTAAACGAATCTTTTCCATCTTTTCTCTAGCCTTATCTGCATTATTTGTTGTTTGATTAAATTTATATTATGTACAGCGTTTTGTAGCTAGTTTGATCTTACTAAGGCTTTAAATATTTGTATTAAGCGGACTGGGGATCTCTGGCAGCACTACCTTGGAATAGAATCCTTCCACCTCCCTCGCCCTATTGTTTCTGAAGCATGAACACCTCTAGTAAACCACTAGTCAGTCACCTTAGATGTGGACATGACTCTGTAGCTTGCAAGATTCTTAAAAGTGGAGACAGACAAATTTACATGCTACAATACTTGATGGGAAATGTGACACACTGAGTACACTTTTTGAAATGCTAAAGGACATGTCAGGGCATTTGAATTAAATTTGGAAGATTTTATTTGTTTTTGTGAATAATGTCCAAGTGTCTACTTTTAGTAATAAAAAAATGCACTAGTATTATCTTTGAGTTGCTACCATGTACTTGATTAGAATTTGAAACATTTCTCGAGCCCTAGGAAGGATGGAACCGTAACTCCTTGATTAATAGCTAAACATATAACATATCAGATTGGTGTCTTATTCTTTCTTTTTAATTTTTATCGCTGCAGCATTTTTTAGTGAACTTAGTTCTTATAAATCTTGAGTTACCTTTTTCAGGTTGATTCAAAAGCACAAATAGCGAAACTGAAAAATAGATGTAGTATGTTGGAATGTGGAGAACCTTTTTCTGCTGTGCATGTGAGGGAAGAGTACGAATGGCTTGACAAATCTACTTCAGATATGTACGACGAGACCATTCTTATTGTGGGTGGATTTGATGGTTCTTCATGGTTGGCAGATTTGAATTCCTATAGTCCTTTACGTGATATGATGACATCTCTTTGCCCAATGACCACTCGACGATCCTATTCCTCAACAGCAAAGTTGGGCGATGAACTTTTTATATTTGGTGGTATGGATGGAGGTGACATCTGGTATGACACAGGTATAATTATTAATCTGAATCTGTTTTGGTTGAGTAATTCCGAATCCCTCTTTCCACACGGATATAATATGGTAGTAACTTTTTTGTAGTCGAGTCATACAACCCAAGAACTGACCATTGGGTAAGTCGACCATCACTAAATAAGAAGAAAGGGAGCCTAGCAGGGGTATATCTAAGTAATAAGATCTTTGCAATTGGTGGTGGAAATGGAGCCGATTGTTTTGAGGAAGTTGAAATGTATGATCCAAACATTGGAAGGTGGATATTGACACGCTCATTGCAGTCTAAGGTGATTTTGTTTCCATTGTTGATTTCTGGTTTATTGATGTAACATGTACATGTAAAGAGAGGGGCCGGTTCCATAAAGTTTGTTAAATTAGAAACTTAAAAACTATTTTGGGTAGTTGAATCCGAAATACTGGTTATCCAGATCATTTGAGTGACATAATGCTGAAATCAGGCGCGGTGACATTTTTGAAGTTAATAGAGACATGATCCTTCTGCTATAGAATAGAATGTTGACGTTTGCAAGTAACTGCAACTTAATTTTGAACCTTAGGTGTCTAAACATTTGGACCTTCAAAAGGACATCATGGTCAAACAAACCATGTAACATATTGACCAGTTAACTTCGTAATTTTTTACCCTAATATTGGAATGGAAAGCCTGGAGGAATCGCTGACATTTGATATGATTAACTAGAGACAAAACACATTAAATACACAAATACATAAGATTCAGTACAGTATCTTAAAATCGAAGTTATATGTGTTGAACCATTATGTTAAACCTTTGTTATACGTGTTTTGCTCTTAGTTGTTCGATATTTCCAGTCATTTACAAAACTTTTACCACGTGTTTTTTACGAGTTGTTTACACTAATGTCATCGGGTTCCTGACTTCCTATCTAACAAAAGTTTTTATTTGATTTGTCCCTATACACGTCTATCTTATTCTAGAAAATAAAATGTCATGACAACAATTATTGTATTATGACTATGATTGCTATAAGACGAATAGTTGTTTCGTCTCTCCAGCGATTTGCTCCAGCAGCTTCAGCAATGAATAATGCACTCTATGTCACTGGTGGATATGATGGAAGGGAATATTTGAGGTTAGATTAATTCTTGTCTTCCCTCTTATTTCTTTCAGTTGATGACAACTATAACAAAATTAATCCAAGTAGCTGTATATCATTATTGATATCTAAGCAGCCTTAATGAAATGATTTGAAGTTGTGCATGTAAGACTATAAGAATATTGCATTATCATTTTCTGTTAAATCTGCAAGTTTTGTTTTTTATATTATTAGCTATGTATTATATTAATAACTTGTATACGAAAGCTAAATAAGCAAATTCTGGATAACTTGTATGTACTGCATGTACCATATTAATACCTTTCTATAGATTGATGCTGTAGGCGACAGGATTGAAGTTGGTAGCTTCTCTTGAGATACTCCAAATTAAAACACTTCTATTGACTGCAAGAGTTAATTACTTCTAACTTCATAAATTGGTCAACCATGAGCTGTTTTTAAAAGTAAGAGTTGCCAATACGTACGAGTACAGGTTATAAATTTTTGGTAGCTATGGGAATTCATCTTGGTAACAAATAAGTTAGCCTCTCATTAATCATACAACCCTAACTGCAAGTACTACGTTGGATTAGTAATGTATACTAACAAATAGATTGATGATTTAAATCTGCATTGCAGCACTGTTGAAAGATTTGATCCTCGGGAACATTCATGGGTTGGAGTTGGGAATATGAGCACGAAGAGAAGTTGCCATTCAGTTGTTGTCCTTAATGAAAAGCTGTAAGTTCACTTATTTCATTACTACCTGAAAAATTGCAAGAAGTTGACTTGCATAAGACTCTATTTTAATACTTAACAAATACTCTTCTCTCAAAAACAAACATGCGACTTACAGCGAATAATTTTTAGCTTCAAACAATCTTATAAAACTTTTATGTTTATGTTATCATTTTAGATTCTGCTATGATCCTCTAACTTCTATTTAAAATGTCTATGTAAAAGATTATGACAGAATGTATCTCTTTGCAGATATGCTGTGGGAGGGTGTGATGGCTGTAGAATGCACTCAACTGTGGAGATTTTTGATCCTCGCATGAATTCATGGATGAGTGGGGAATCTATGAGCAACAGTAGGGCGTACACTGGTGCTGTTGTGGTGGGAGGTAAAATATATGTCATTGGCGGTATAAAGGAAAAGGGCGGAATCTCGGACACTGTATGTAAACAGCTCAGGCTCTTTTGTATTCTAAAATTCATTCATTGATGAGTCTAACTTGCAGTTTCATCTCATAATATTTATTATGGCAATGACAGATTGAATGTTACACGGAGGGATACGGTTGGGAGGTAACCAACCTGAAAGCAGTTGGAAAGAGATGCTTTTTTTCTGCAGTAGCAGTTTAATACAGATAGTTTCAACTTTCAAGCTCTACTTTTGAAGGGAGAACATATTGAAGAAGATGCAATTCAGCATATGAGGTTATTATAGCACAAGATGAGCTTAAGCAGATAGTTGTATGACTAAGAAGGCTTCTAGGTTTTGTAGTAAAATGATAGTCTCTGGTCTTCTTTCTTTTGTACAAGAGTGAAGGTAAAAAGTAAATGACAGGAAGATCCTAAAGAAGCAACTTATGCTGAGAAACGCAGACACGGTCTGTATTTACCTAACACTAATTCAGTATCAACTATTTAAAGTTGGTAAAAACTAAGGAAAAGGCGTCACAGCTGAAGAAAATTCTAATCTAGTTACTTGGTAATTGTAATTTTTATGTTTATTAAAAGTTTTAAGGTAATACTAAATTAGATATTACTTAATATAGAGAACATCAATTTGGACACAATGTTTGACATTAATAGACGGGGGATTCGAACTTTAAACCGGGTTGTTATTTAAAAAAAAAAGGTAATTGAGATACGAGAGTGACTTGATATTATAAAAGATTGTGTATTTGAAAATAATATCTAAAGAAATAATGTATATCAAAAAAATTACGTATCTAAAGAAATAATGTATATGAAAAAAATTACGTATCAGAATACTCATTTATTGAGTTTTTTAAGAAAGGTTACCCGAGGGGGTTCTCTGTTCTCTTTGGGAAAATGCAATTGATGGAGTACAAATCAGTGGATCTTTGTAATTGACTTTCGTAGTTAAAAAAAACAGGTAAGCCTTCTCGAACTTCAATTAATTGTGGGTGGGTAAAATACAAACGCACCTGCTACAGTTTACTGGACAAATCGTCAAAGTAAACAGATTTTGGGATTTCCATTGTCAAGCCAATGTTACGTGAAAAGGGGGAACTAGTGCCAAAAGCATGATCACAAAACATTAAAAGTGTAGTTGGTCGTTACGTGTTTTTACTTAATTAACTTTATTTATTTATAGAAATATATTATTAAATAATAATATTATCTATTTATAATCATTTACCTTTTTTCCCTAAAATACATTATTTTTTCTAACAAATTCCCTTCAAACATGACAATTACCTTTTTTAACTAAAACATGTTAGTTTTTCTATTTTTTCTTACTAAAACCCCTCATTTTTCAAAAATATCACGGACAAACCTTTAGTTATTTATTTTAAAGCCTATAATATTATAATTATTTTTTAAAAGTTCACCTATTTTAACATGTCTACTTATTTTTCTTAACAAATACAATCACTAAGAATATTAAAATATAAATAATAAAATACCTATTTATAACCAATTACTCTAAAATATATTATAGATTTTTTCTAACAAAATCCCTTCTTTTCTAAATATATCACGGGAAATTGTCTTTTTCAATTTATTTTTTCTATTTTCTCACTAAAATTCATTTTTTCCCCCAAAAATATCATAGAAAACCCTTTACTTATTTATTTTAAAACGAATTTAAATACTTTTAATTATTAAATTTTAAAATCCCATTTTCCAAAAATATAACGGGCATTTACCTTTTTAAACTAAATATATGTTACATTTTTTATTTTTTCTTACTAAAACCCCTCATTTTCCAAAAATATAACGGGCAAACCCTTACTTATTTATTTTAAAATCTATTTTAATGTTTTTAATTAATTAAAAGTATTTAACTATTTTAACATGCCTACTTATTTTTTTAACAAATACATTAAATAAAATATTAAAAATATAATAATAAAATAACAATTAACAATCCGTGCATCGCACAAGTTTTAAGCTAGTATAATTAATATTTGTAAAGAATTGATTAGTTAAAATATATAATAATTAAAGATTATTTAATTATGTAGTTATAGTCAATCGAATTCGGGATGAAATTAAATGAATTAAAGTAAATAAATAAATTTTGTATAATTATGTAATCTTAAAACATCAAACCCGAATTTACTTATAACCAAATTTGATACGTTAATACTATTGTGCGCCACTTAAATATTGTTTTCTTCTCAATAAAGAGTATAAATAGATGACGTGCTAATTCTTTTGTAACAATTTTTATTAAATAAAAAAGGTTCTTTTTCTAAGAAAAAAGGGGAAAAAATTGTTAGTAAGTGCCTATTTTCTTTTTTGATGTATATAGAATTTAGTCTGTAATATATACTGTTCTACAAATAAAATGTAGTTTCGAAAATAAAATTGTCTAAACTTTTATGCTTCAGTGATGTTAGAACTTCAAAAATGTATTTTGCAAAACAAAAACTTTCCTGGATATTCAGCTAGGGTAAACTAATCTAATGAATTTATATCTTAAAAAATAAAGAGATTTTCAATAAATATATATGTGTATTTCATGAATCAAAAGATAACAAACGATATTCAAAAATAATTTTGAAAACTCAATTCTACTTTGATTATGTCTGTACAAGCATGACCATGAGTCGGGGAGAGCATGAGCGCTCGATTTTTGGATAAAATCGGAATCGAATCCAAGTATCTCTGATTTCTAAAATCGAAAATTGCAATCGCAACTACCGGTTCTGTTTCGGTTTAAAAACCTACAGTTCAGTTACAATCAAATCGGTTTTGATTACAAAATCGACTAATATAAAAATGAGTGACCGAATTTTTTGAGTGTACAAATTATAGACAAATGTTACATTAGTCCTAAACATTTAAGATTTGTTTTCGGCAAAATCTAAAACTAAATACAAAGATATAGAAATTTCAGACCTTTTAAAGACTTAAACAAAAAATAAATATACAAAGAATTACAAACTCATTTATCATTCTAAAAACCAACAAGATGATAGTAACAAAATGGGGTTGAATGTTATTAAAAATAAATTGTGGAAGAGCACAAATGATAACTTCAGACTTCATAATTCAGTCATCAGTAGCCCAGTGATCCGGTAACTCCCGAAGCCCAAATTAAATTTACGGATAATATAAAAAAAATATTGTGACATTTCTTGACAAAATACTAAACACATGCCCAATACAAAATATTATATATTTATTTATTTGAAAAAAAAATTAAATTCATATTAATTAAATAAATTAATCTAAATTATTTATTTTAATAATCGACTTAGGTCGATTTTTTCTGGTTCGGTTTGGACTTATAACCGGAACCCAACCATTTAAATTGGTCCGGTTTATAATTTTTCGGTTTTGGCTCGGTTTTATTCGAATCGGTTTTTATCGGTTTTTGCAAGTTTTGATTTGGTTTCGGTTTTAATTCGATTTTTTGCTCAACTCTAGGAAATATGTTAGGACACGGAAAATTTATAGAGAGTGATAGTTACCCAAAACTTTTTCCAAATATCGTAGCTATTAAATGTCAAATTATATTATAATTTAATGATGCATATGTATGCACGCGAGATTTCATCATATTAATAAAAAAGTTACTCATTATTAAGTATTTAGTGACAAATTTAAGATATTTTTTTGAATTTTTAGCATTTTTCATTTACCAAATTAAAAAGGCAAGATAGATTATGAATCGCGTATAGGCAACCTAATATAAGACATTAAACTTGATGTCATCGTAAGAACTAACAGAATTGTTGTTAGAACAATCAGTATTTTTGACGATACAGAAAAGTTCGTTAAACATGTCACCTAATTTAACAAGAGTACACGACTTTATTGGTTCTTTGTTGATGTTTGATTTTGGATGAGGTGCTCCTACTTCGCATTCACAATTCAAACACAGAAAACTAAAATTTGTATCCGAACTCTATTTAAAATAAAGAGTAAACTTCAAAATGGTGATCAAATTTTATCCACTTTTGCGTTTTGATGACCATATTTTATAATTTACAATACGGTGTCCGTCATTACTTTTATTTTTCAAAAAGTTGGTTACGGACCACTTTTTTAAGTTTTTTTTTCTAAAACAAGTGATAATTTGCAATAAATAGCAGAACATTACTTTTATTTTTCAAAAGATGGTTACGAACTACTTTTTTTCTAAAAAAAGTGGCTATTAGCCATCTTTTTGAAAACTGAAAATAATATCTGATCTTTAAATTATAAATTTAAAATTCGGGTCATCGAAATGTAAAAATAGATAAAGTTTGGGGTTGAACTATGACCTTAGGGGCTCTTGTTATAAAATTTTATTGAAATCTTCTTCTGACTTTAGTATGCATGCAACTCTTTGAACAGAGTGGTTGTAGAAATTTGTTTTTCTAAATTAGGGGTTGAACTCTTGATTAGAAATATTAAGAATGTAGAGAAGGTCATAAATTTAACTTTCTACATAGTATAAAACATGAAGATCTATTCAAAGTTAAAAACACTAATATATTCAAATGCTAAAACCATCCATCTATTCTTTAGTTAAGCTAACACTAAACATATACTTATTATAATTAAAAATTGTTGAAAATAAACAACCATGAGAAGACTTGTTAACCA
This sequence comes from Heracleum sosnowskyi, assembly GCA_030848705.1. Classification (NCBI taxonomy): domain Eukaryota; kingdom Viridiplantae; phylum Streptophyta; class Magnoliopsida; order Apiales; family Apiaceae; genus Heracleum; species Heracleum sosnowskyi. The sequence goes on along the minus strand of CM061243.1, from coordinate 46,335,705 downwards.
AGCATTTAAGAAAATATTGATCATTTTCTTAGGCTAGTGGGTGCACCAACTTGGTTTGATTTTCACCAAGTTTTGCCTCTAATCTGACCTTTGCTGAATCAAAACCTAAATCTGCCAACCGAAAACCACCCTTTTCTCTCAGTTTCTTGTGCTATAAAAGAAAATTAGATCTCTCATTCTTATTCAGAATTTATTTACTTACAAACTGACATTCACTATTGTTCATAGAGAGTGAAGCAAAACATGGAGGCTATGAGCAGCATTGCCACTTTATTGCACTCTTTCTTCTTGCTAAGCTTGTTGTTTTTGTTCGCCAATGCCAGCCCGAAAACTCACTACCATGACTTTGTTGTACGTCTGAAATTTTCTTCCTCTTTTTTTCGGAATGTTTATCGTACGTTGTTTTTAAAAGTATATGTTTTGGGTACTAATTAAGTGCAATTTTGGTTTGTGAAAGGTTCAATCAACACCAGTGAAGAGGCTGTGCAATACTCACAGCACCATTACAGTGAATGGACAATTTCCAGGACCGACCTTGGAAGTGAATAACGGTGATACTCTTGTCGTGAAAGTTGTCAATAGAGCTCGATACAATGTAACCATTCACTGGTAAGTGCATGAACTCAAAATGGAAGCTGTTCAAAATGTTCTTTCTGTTTCTTAACGTATACTTACTTGTGCACATTAAAATAAAATTACAGGCATGGGATTCGTCAAATGAGGACAGCCTGGGCAGATGGACCTGAATTTATCACACAGTGCCCGATTAGACCAGGGGAGAGTTATACTTATCGGTTCACAATACAAGGGCAAGAAGGGACACTATGGTGGCATGCACACAGTTCATGGCTTAGAGCCACTGTCTACGGAGCTCTTATTATTCATCCAAAACAAGGAGATTCCTATCCATTCCAAAAGCCAAAGCGCGAAACCCCCTTACTTCTTGGTACTTTTCATTCTGAAAATCGAATTCACAGTAAACAAAAATGTTTCTTTTCAAAAAAACTTATATATATTGATTATCATAACAATGATCAGGTGAATGGTGGAATGCAAACCCGATTGACGTTATTAGGGAAGCTACCAGAACAGGAGGAGCTCCTAACGTGTCCGATGCGTATACCATAAATGGCCAACCTGGTGACCTCTACAATTGCTCCAGTAAAGGTACTAGTCAAGATATTTACCCTGCCTTGCCTGAAGTTTAAAGTTATGATTGTTTAAAGTTTAAAGTTATGATTGTGGTGTGGGAAGCCAACAAATATCAAAATGCTAATGGAGCTAATGAAACAATTTTACTGACTGCTCTGTTTTGCTTCTTTTTTTTTTGCAGAAACTGTGATCGTTCCGGTGGATTCAGGTGAAACTAACCTTCTGCGAGTCGTCAACTCAGCACTAAACCAACAACTCTTCTTTACCATAGCTAACCACAAGATGACTGTTGTTGGTGCTGACGCCTCCTATGTTAAACCCTTCACTACCAACACACTCATGCTCGGACCAGGTCAGACAACCGATGTGTTAATAAACGCTGATCAAACACCTTCTCACTACTACATTGCAGCACGGGCTTACGCCAGTGCCCAAAATGCACCTTTTGACAACACTACCACCACAGCCATTCTTGAATACAAAAGTGCACCTTGTCCGGCCAAAGGAACCTCTATTAAGCCTGTCTTACCTTCTCTACCAGCATTTAATGACACGGCCACAGCAACAAGATTCTCTACCAGCTTCAGAAGCCCCAGAAAAGTTGAAGTACCAACAGATATAGATGAGAGCCTTTTCTTTACAGTTGGTTTAGGCCTAAATAGATGCCCCTCAGGTGCCAACACTAATACATGTCAAGCTCCAAACCGAACTCGCTTCACAGCTAGTATGAACAACGTTTCTTTTGTACTACCATCAAACTTCTCTTTGTTACAAGCACATCATCAAGGAATTCCAGGCGTTTTCACTACTGATTTTCCAGCAGCTCCTCCAGTGAAATTCGATTACACTGGAAATGTTAGCCGTTCATTATGGCAACCAACACGGGGAACTAAAGTATACAGGCTGAAGTATGGATCAAATGTGCAAGTAGTGTTACAAGGCACAAGTATATTCACAGCTGAAAACCACCCTATTCATCTCCACGGATACGACTTTTACATAATCGCAGAGGGATTTGGAAACTTCAATCCTAAAACTGATACATCCAAATTCAACCTGGTTGATCCACCTCTTCGTAATACAGTTAGTCTACCAGTCAGTGGATGGGCTGTCATAAGATTTGTTGCTGACAATCCTGGTAAATTACTGAACACTGATTTTACAGAAAACATAAAAATGTAAAATATTCTAACCATTTCATTATTTTGTATAATCACAGGAGTTTGGCTGATGCATTGTCACCTGGATGTTCACATCACTTGGGGTTTAGCCATGGCTTTTGTAGTTGACAATGGAGTTGGGGAGTTAGAATCTCTAGAGCATGCCCCTGCAGATTTGCCGGTGTGCTAATAGTCACTACTTCAATTACTGGCCTATAAACAGGGACACTGCATACTTTTTCCGATTACAATTCAGTTCAATTATTTCCCGCATTCGGGTCTATTTTCTTTCGAATTGGTATTTTTGATAGAAAAACAATTAAAAAGGGTCATGAAAAATGTGGTCTTCTGCTTTTAACACAGGAGGAGCAAGTTTCATAGCATTTACACCCAATTTGTTTCTTGGTTGATGTCTTCATACAGTTGTATACTTGTATCTTTTTATACCTATAATTTATTATAGCAATCTCTTGAAATGAAATGCATTTTGGGCTTAATCACCGGTCACTGATAGTGTATAAGTGTTAATTTTTTTTCATACTAAGCATTTTTCTTTGAATTAAGTACAAACATCCCCCTGTGGGAATATTGTTGATGATAAATATTATTAGATCAAGATTAAATTATTATTAGATCAAGAATTCAAGATAGCAACTACAAAAATGTACAAATCTAACATAACCAATAAGGCATCAGACAGAGCAAAATCAAAAACCAAGAAATCTCTAATCACAATTTAACCATAAAACTGAAAGCACCTAGTTACACACATGCATAGATCACGTATTCATATGTTACTAGTAACTTCATCCAAGTCGGCTGCAATTTTTGCCAGAGACTGCAAATTACACCTCACTATCGTATCCGCAAAACCGCAAGTTTCCTCCTTAGTATTCCCCTTGGGCACATCAACAACATACGATTCCACAACCACAGTCCCATTCCCTTCATTCATAGCATGCAAAGTTGTCACGGACCGGTAATTGTTCAACCTATGATTTCCACCAACTATACTAAAACCCATCACATGCCTTTCATCATCTAAAATATCGAGACGTTCTCTACTAGAGTCCGCTGGTAAACCTGACACAACGTAAACTTCACGGAGTGATCCAACGCTGCCATCACCGACAATGATGTGGCAGCTCTTGAGGAAGTGTTTGTAGGTTTGCGGGTTGTTGAAACTCCTGACAAGAGACCACACGGTGGAGACTGAGGCTGAGATTGTCTGGATCACCGCGGAGCTGCACTGATCAGGACCGAGAACGTGTGTGTGATAGTGCAATATGTTCTCCGCGGAAGATATCGATGGTGGGATTGTTGGACATGTTGTCATGTGAGATGGTTTGTGCAAGTCTTGTGTGTTGTGGAATTTCTGGAGTTGAAGAGAAGAAGGCATTTTTGTTTTCCTTGAAAAGAAGATAGACAAGGTTTGCGACAAAGAGATGTAATTTATATTATTACATAACATAAACACATGTGAGTAGTTAAATTTCGACGAGAGATAACCGCGATGTGATGCAAGGTATAAGAGCAAAGTTAGGTCGGAGAAAACAGTCCCCCTAGCAGAGCCAGGAAAATGAGTGTTTTTTTGATAAGACAAGTTGGAGTAGAAATTGAATAAGATAGGGGCGGGCAGATAGATAGGTGAGAAACGGCGTGTAAAAGCTAGCCGGACATGCAAGTGGGACGATCAAGTTGAATAAAAATGTGTTGGACGCGGGTCGGGTTGGCCGGGTTGTATGTATTTTTGTAATTCAACCCAATTAAATCGGTTTTAAAATTTTCAACCCAATCCGCAAAAATTAATTTCGTAACCCAACCCTACCCATTGTATATCGGTTTGGGTTGGTTTGGGTCGGTTAAACGGATTAAATATTTTTTTTAAAATTTTAAATATTATACGATATCGCTCATTTTGAAAATCTAAATAAAATTAAAGTACATATAACTTAAGTTTTTAGTATTAATATTTTATTTTGATTAATATTATAATTTTAGTAAAGTAAATTATGTCTTATATCATATATATAAACACAAAATATAATTATATATCTATAAACGAAAGTATAATACATTGTTTAATGTATAGTTATACATAATATATACATATATTTTTAAATTATCGAATAAATTTGTAACTTAAATCGGGTTGGGTTGGGTTGGCCGGAAAAATATAAAACCCATACCCAACCCATTTAGGTCGGTTTTAAAAAATTTTAACCCAATCAAGTATCGGGTTTTTTTCATCGAGTTGGTTCGGCTGAAAAGAGGGTCGGGTTGGTTCGGTTTGACCGGTTTGACGAACCCATGAACACCCCTGGTTGGACGGATCTTTATTTCGTTTTCTCATCTCAACATGTACGTACTTTCTTTGTAATTTACTCAAGTCAAGACTGTACAGTATCTGCCGTACACACGCATATATTGTTTATTGCTCCTTGCATATATTTACAAATATTATAACTGTAGAGTACAATGAATATGTCTGTTGATTGCGATATATTTTAGTGTGTGACGGGTTTGATGTACTTTTTTCTTAAATAATTGCAGTATACTGCATGGATGTATATGAAATTGCTCCAACTAGGATATTTTATTAAGCCAGCTGCTATCTAACAATCGATAGATGAAACCCTAAAAAAAGAAATAATAATAATCGTGGATATGGTGACATCACTTTTCAGCATAAAATCTATTTTGCGAAATTTTTTAACGAATAAATTATTATAACAAACGATTATCAAGTAACTTGAGCCTTTTATTACAAGTATCCGGGGGAGGAACTAGGGGGACCGAAGGGAGCCCCGATCCCCGCCAACTGCGGAATAATCCCAAAATTTTAATATAAAATTTTAAAATTTATTATCAAAAATTTTTTTGGTCCCCCTAGATTTAAAAAAAAATTGATTATACAAAATTTTATTGATTTTGTTAATTATTTCATCCAAAATAATATTGGTTAGATGGAAATCATGGAATTTGTTCATTAATCTTAATAATTAATAAATAAACATATAAGATAAAGATAGTACAATTTGAAACAAAAAAAAAGATGCTTAAACTAAAGTCTAAAAACAGAACATACTTGTTCAGTTGTTCTGCCCCGGTCCCAAAACCCCCAATACACACTATACATACAAGTTACAAAATTACAATCCCTAATATCATCTCTCTTTATCTGCTCTACATTTGCATCTAATCCGTAAATATGAGCAAGAGAAAAGAGATTACGTCCTATTTTTCAACCCAAGAAGAAGCAAACAACTACTTGTGAAGATGAAGAACCTTCTGCCGCCTCAATTGAAGTCACTGGAGATAGAGTTGAGCCTCTGATTTTTGGTGGGATAAACAGCAACTCTGAGCAACATCCTTAAAATCCAGAGATTGTTAATGAAGGTATTGATTCTGAAAACACTGATGAAATTATTGATTTCAATTCGTTAATACGTGATCCTGGTTTGTGGAAACAAATTGAGACTTATCATCCAAATAAAAAAGATTTAATTAGGAGAGCATACATTAATCTTGGCGCGCACATCTCAAATAAATCGGTATGTTTTTTACTTTTATTTATTTTGATCCCCACGTTAGATTCCTGGTTCCGCCCCTGCAAATATCCTTGTTATAGTGTAATTAAGTTACATTTTTCAAGCGGGGGTCTGGTCATAAGTGAAGAGACGCATCGTAGACTCGTAGTAGAAGAGCAGTACGTATTAAACTAGAGTTATTAGTGCGAATGCGGTAGATCTCGTTTTTTTTTAAAAATAATTTGATGTTCGGACTACCTTTTGTGTATCTCAATTAATTTGAATAATTGTTAACACACTCATATTTACCGAGCATGATAGCCCACTTAGATAGATCTCGTTTATTACGTATTGCGTGATTATTTATCGTGATATGATATGTCGTATTACCATCATCTTTAAGTAGGGTGCTCAACTAGGCATATGAAGTATTACATCTGACTAGTTTCAAAAGCAAAAAAAAAAACATGTACATTGCCCTACAACTGTATATTAGGCTTTCTGTATTATTCAGATTTTTCCTTGCAGCTGTCATTTCTCTTTTCTCTTTATTTGATAACTCAACTTGATCTTTCTGTTTCACAAAAGTTGAAAAGAAAGCTTAATGCGCTGAATGAGTCTTGTTGCATCTTTAGTTTCATGCATGGTATTCCACACGAAGAAGAACATTTAGATGTATTGCATCTTGCTGTTAATTTTCTCTTACTGGATGTGAATGAGTTGATGTTCATCTTAAGCACATAATTAATGTCGGTGTTAAACGCCTAATATCTAAAGAACACACTAGTATTGGTCAACACTCTTATTAAGTTAATGCCCCTGCGAGAGAGTCCAGTCACATGATATACATAGAGGGGGTTGAGCTTGTGTACGTGACTTAACGGTAAGCCACACGAGATTGATTAAGGAGTTTAAAAAATTAATGGTAATCACAATCTTTAATAGATCAACATGAGTTATATTAAAAACAAGAAATGTCATGATTAAGAACACTTCAACTTCTAGTAATGCTAATGAACGAATGCCATGTAAGACAGAATTCGAAATCCCACCTACCAGATTCATAAATTAGGAACATGCATAGCAGTTTAAATACGAGCCACTACAACTTCCCAGCTAGCTGACATAATGACGAAGCCTCTCACATGTCTTCATCAATATCACACTATTCTTGGCAAGTTGGGTGTTGGGTGTTAGATGTTGGACATATTACTTGAAGGGAGCCGGTCCCGGGCAATCATCTGCCAAGAAGTTTTTAAGCAACAAACGATTTCTGAATCGTTAGATTAAAGAATGGACGACTGTGATTTAAAATTTTTTTAGTACATACCGTGGAAACTTTCCGCGGTACCTGAAAATCCTTACACATACCGCGGAAAGTTTCTGCGGTACCAGGTTTTGTTTATGATCACCTACCCAGAAATTTACTTGTTAATTTATTATTATATATTTTATTATTTTGTTATTTTTTTATTATGAGATATAACTGTTTCTTAAATTCGTTTACATCTACATTGTTTTGCTTTAACCTGAAAAAACTAAACATAAAACTTTAATAATGCTCTTTATTAATAAAATAACTTGTTTGTGTATATTTCTTAAGTAAGAAAATTTATAATTTATAGTATATATTTGGTGTGTGGTGCTTGTAATAGTTTTTCTAGCTAGATAATGTTACTTTTAATTTATGATTATGATTCAAAAATTGCAATCATAATTTATAATAATAGATTTATTAATGCAGTATTTTATATATGTTTGGAGTCTATTATTTAATTTGTATTCATAATTTTTTGTTATTGATTAATTTTTAGACTAAATTTATGACAATGTACATGAAAATGGTGAATGAGGACCATAGGTAAGTAAAAACATTTCTAGCAAAATAGTAAATTAGTATGTACTTGTTATCAAATTATCATTATTTTGAATAAAATTAAGAAATCCAGATCAACTTTCATATTAATTAATTATAAAAAATAATTCAAGTTTTTATAAAAATATAACAAGACACGTAATTTTCTAGTAAAGATCATTATCAAACTTTTTTGTTTAGTATTTTCAAATTATAGAAAAAACATTAGATCTCAAATTTTTATGTGTGAGATAGGCTTGGTTCTTTTAAGTTCTTTGAGATCTAATATTTTTGCTATAATTTGAAAATACTAAACAAAAGAATTTGATAATGCTCTTTATTAAAAAATAAATTGTCCTATTATATTTTTATTAGAACTTGGATTATTTTTTCATGTACATTGTCATAAATTTAGTCTAAAAATTAATCAATAACAAAAAATTATGAATACAAATTAAATAACAGACTCCAAACATATATAAAATTTTGCATTAATAAATCTGTTATTATAAATTATGATTATGCAATTTTTGAATCATAATCATAAATTAAAAGTAACATTATCTAGCTAGAAAAACTATTACAAGCAACACACACCAAATATATACTTATAAATTATAAATTTTCTTATTTAAGAAATATATATTAAACTTATAATATTTAAGCATCACATACAATTTTCATAATTAATTGATAACAAAAATTATATTGCAAGTTTATACAAAAAAAATGTAATTAAACAAGTTATTTTATTAATAAAGAGCATTATTAAAGTTTTATGTTTAGTTTTTTCAGGTTAAAGCAAAATAGTATTGATGTAAATGAATTTAAGAAACTTGTATCTCATAATAACAAAATAAAGTAAATTTCTGGTTAGGTGATCATAAACAAAACCTAGGTACCGCGGAAACTTTCCACGGTACGTGTAAGGATTTTCGGGTACCGCGGAAAGTTTCCGCGGTATGTACTAAATTTTTTTAAATCACAGCCGTCCATTCTTTGATCTAACGATTCAGAAATCGTTTGTTGCTTAAAAGCTTCCTGACAGATGATTGCCTGGGACCGGCTCCCTTACTTGAATTGTTATTTCTGTTATTTGTAATTTAGATTTGTATATAAGCGCCCGGCGGCCCCGGCCTGTACTCTCTTCATTTTAGTTTGTAACAAACAATTCAATGAATACTTAATTGCACTTAAATGGTCTGAACTATAATTTTTTTGCATAGTATTTGCAACCTCTCTATTTCATTCTAAGCTTCAATTAATGTTTCATGTGTTTAGGGATTGAACATATGTGATTGGGGGTATATATACAAGCATTTCTACAAAAAAGAGTCGTTGGAATATGTTTAGATAGAAATACCCCTGAACAGTTAACCACCGTTTAGGTTATTTGACGGAAATCATTTTTTTGTTAAAAAAATAATAGTTCGGCTATTCATCTGACAAGTTCTATAATTGAGTCATTTTTCTGCAAAAAAATTATAGTTCGGACCATTTAAGTGCAATTAAATCTTCAATGAATGTAACAAACTTTCTTTCCTGTAAATCAATATCTAGTTTAACACGTACACTAAGTTCAGATGATAGGTTGCCTACATCCAACTTTCCTGATATATATCCTTGTATGGCGCCAGAATTTGCAGTATTCTACTCCCTACAATCTTCAAAAGAATGATCAAGTCAGGTGGGATGGTATTGCCCCAAAGGCTCTAAAAGTTACTGACCTATGGAGATGTATTCGGCGTGAGGGTACGTTAGTCTCATGGGCTTCATGCATTTGGCATAAACTCATGATGCTCATTTCTTCATTGGCTCATTAGGCATGGTAGAATTCACACTTCATCTCATCTTCTTCGTATTGGTATTGTCATGAATGACACTTGCTACTTTTGTATCAGCGGAAGAGAAAGCTGCCATCACCTCTTCTTAGAATGTCCTTTCACCCAGCGTGTTTTATCTCTTGTTACATCTGGTAACCGTAGATGTTTTTAGTATAACAGTTGTCTTTCATATGATTTGTGTTTAAGATCAAATGCACCTTCACGTTGGATTTTTTATGGAGCGATTTTTCTCATATTCATCGAAGAGTTCCTTGACCGCTAAATAATCAAGTAATTTGTGCGACCCAGGACAATAAGATGAAATGCATTAATACAACAATGTTTGACAAAGTAAAATGCTTGACAAGAAATTGGACACTTTTAAAACAAATTTATGTCTACCGCAAAACAATCCAGCCAAATCATGATAACAGAATATGAGACTCCCTGTTATTAGCAATAAAAAACTTATTAAACTCTAATAAATCTCAACTTTAAACTAATCCAAAATCTACATTTGAAATTGTACTTCATCTTATTGGATAATCTTTTGGCTAAATATTTTAACCCCAAGTCTCCTTCATTACTCAAACTCTCTTTACTGAGATTATCTTTGAGGATTTACAACCTTATCACTCCAATATTTGTTATTATCCTTATAACTCACCATGGTTGTTGAGTTGTGCAAGGCTGCTAATACCATTCTTGAAAGCAGCGATTTAATTAATTATGCTAAATATTGGTCTATATGCAGTGCACAAGCGTAAAATTTGATCAACATCAGTTTAACTAAAATGCAGAAATGTCTTGAATTAAGTTTCAATTGGACTTCTAATACTACATTAAGTCCCTTGGTTAGCCAAAACTAAAATAATAATACTAATATAGAGAGTATTCATAATCGCAGATACCAAATTCATACATTAGGAACTCGAGTTGATGCACAGTAGTCTTGATATTCTTGTGAAATTTGAGTCAGTCGATGCTGGTAGTAAAGTTCTCTTTTTAAGGCCGATTGTGAAACACGTCTCGCATATACTCAAAGCAAATCCATGTCGTCTGCAAAAGAATCCATCCAAATTAATACACAAACACAGTCTTGACTGATTTGCTGATAATGTCAGTACAACCATCGGCCGGATCATTTGCCTATACATCAAGTTATGGTGTGTGCCATACTGTTTGATTGTACGTAGAAAAACATAGTGTGTGAATGTGAGAATGAGAAAGAATGTGATTATAAGAAAAAACAAGATAGAGAAAATTGTACCGCTACAGGAATGGAGGTTTGGAACAGGTGATTCATAAATCCTTTGTACAAAATCGTGTGGCCGTAAATTTCAAAACTTTTCATGGTGCAGTCAAAGAAGCTTTTACATTGCAACTTCTCACTTTCTTGTACAGCTTTGATAGCATAAGCAAGATTCTTAAAAGGCAAACTACAGGCTGAAGCAAATAATCCAGAAACGATGGCAGCACCTAAAAAAACAGAAAGAGCTAATTTTGAGTAGCATATCTTGGGCCAAAAAAGGACACCTTATCTGTGCTGTCAGTTGGTGGCACACAGGAAGTGTTTGAAAACCAAAGAAGCTTCAAATTAGACTTTCTACAGATTAGTTGATCAACCTATTACTAGGATTTTGAAAAAGCCCTTGTTCAGAAAAATTTGCCAAGAAAACTTGATATAGACTAATTGCTTTATAACATGCACTTGAACAGAAAATTAAAAAAATACACAGATAAGCTACTTTGGAGCAAAAAAATTAAAAACGCTAGAAAATCTTCAAAAGTTGCTACTGCTGCATAGTAAATCTAAAGCAATATGTAGTAAGGGGCAGCCATTGAGCAATCTTATAGAATGTCATGTCTCCTAGTATACCACAACTATGCATATAAACTTTTTTAGGTTAAGAATTTGTTTGAAGTCACTTGAACCTGTTGATCGAGCAACTAGTTTATGTGTAACAGAACCAAGATCAAAATTGAGACGAGACTTGACAAGTTCTTCTGCCATGCCTCTTCCTCCAAGGTATTTATTTTCATAAGAATGATACGGACTATTGACATATACAAACATGAAGTTGCCAGAAATATTAATGTAGGTACTTACGGTGTTGTGAACTAGATGAATTTAAACCCCAGGATTCTTTAAAATAACTGACACTTGGACCATATGAGGCGAACATCCCTGTACTATATCCAATAGCGAAAGCAGTGTATGGAGCCCCGCCTCTATATATTGCTAGAAAGCCATTATCCTTAGTAGTACGGCAAAGGTCTAGCAATAGATTTCTGAGATAAGAATGCCGAACCGACATCAGATTAGCATTAGCCTCTATACGATGACATGCTAGACTTATTGGACAGCCAAATATAGATCCAACAGCTCCAGCAGCCATTCCGCACGAAGCTTCTTGATAAAGAGTTAACGGCCTCCCATTATTGGCAGCTTCTAATATCTGCTTAAAGATCCTTTACCAAATGGAAGGAAAACAGTGACAAGCATGATTAAGAATGACTTGCAATTTGCAGTCCGTGTCTTAGTAACTATTTGTACATAATCAGAGATTACGTCTGTCTCTTGTGAATGTTATTAGTAGTGATGCTAACTCACAATATAAAACGGAAATCGGGATCACAAAACTACATCTACAGTGATGCTAAATGATGCTGCTAAATAACCTCAGAATCCTCTTGAATCCATGACCTCTATCAGAGTCTTTCATGCTTAAAACTTGTGAACGTAATTTAACTGTTTTTGTAAAAGAGTACAACTTGCAATTATCACATAGGGAAAGTAGAATGAGAGAGTTTTTTGCTTAGAGAAGTGAAATGAGAAAGTTGTCTTTTGATTCCATTTATGATCTGCTAGACTTCACATTTCAGAAAGAAAATAAAATTGAATATACCCCTCTAAAAACTAACAAAACTATAGTATAGATACATTTCCTAGTAGTTGTGGGACTTTCCAGCTGACAGTAGCATAACTGCGTCTGCATTAGTCTACAGACAGGGGCGGACCTAGGATTGTAAAATGACCTGGGCTACAACCCACCCTAGCCCCTACCCCGGTCCCCCCCCCCCCCGGTAGACTACAGATATATATAGGACAACTGCATTGCATCCTAATTACAAGCAAAAGGGAAGATACAAAAGAAGACTTACTCAAATGATCCAAACTTGGAAGCTCTAGATGTAGATATAGTGAGCAATAAAGTTGGGAATCGCTGTTTCAACAAAGTAGATATGACGGCTTTAGCTGTTATGTAATTTGTACATAACACTGTAATTTGTAAAACAATGAAATTGTGTGGCCAGTACAAGATAGTGTATGTGAGATGAACCAAATAATATCAACAAACTAACTATATGGCAATGAATCATCTTTCTAAAAGGATCTGCATATCACTCCTTACATACAAATAAAGGTAAATTGTACATAGGATGAGGAATTCGATGACCAACTCTCACAAAACGTAGTAGGGAAAGGCAATAAATGGATTTTATAATTTTTACACACAAAATTAGCAACCAGTGAGGGGAAACTACTGGGGTAAAAAAGTTTGGCAAGGGAAGGTTCAAACTCGAGACCTTTCCTGAAGACAAGTCTGATTTCGTGTTACTCAGTTTGATTAACTGACTCAAACCACCAAATGGCTTCAAACATTTGCACTTATGACAAAACAAAAAGGAACTCACTTACCCAAACCAACCACTGATTTTTAACTTTCCTTGTTTGGGAATTTGATTTCATTTGAAATTCTGGATTTGATTAAATGACATGTTTGGATAACCAAAATAATTCGGATTTGGATTTCATTTAATAGAGAGAGAGAGAGAGAGAGAGAGAGAGAGAGAGAGAGAGAGAGAGAGAGACCTTTTTAAAGAAATGAAAGAGAGCAATCTCTTTAGGTGGAATTTGATGAGCAGCAACTTTGTAAAGAAAAGAGAAGCTCAACCAAGGGACTGCGGTAGTCAACAATCCAGTGAGTCCTCCTTGAACAAATGGCAAAATTACACTTGTCTTCTTCGCTGTTTCTTTCTCCATTCTTGTTTGATCAACCAAATGTAACATTTAAACCACTTTATTTTCTCTCTTTTCTTCAGTTGTGAGCATTGCAAACACAAAATAAAGGCTACTTATAAAGTTGTACTTGTATTGTATCTCTACCCCCTAGTTTCTCAAAACATGCAGCTGGAGTGTACTCTTTTTGGGTAAGTAAAGCATGTAGTCCAGCTTGGGAAACAAAACAAACATCTTGAGTTGTGATTTGCGTCACAAAATCAATATATAATCCTAAATTCTTAATTTTTTTAATTTTTTTAAATTAAACTTAACTAATTTTGAAATTTTGAAATATCAAACCATCACATATATCATTCAATGTTTGTGTTGAAATTCAACCAAACAAGAATAAATCGTTTATTGTAATATGATTTTGATTAAAATTTATATGTTATTACATGATCATATGTATAAAATCAAATTTAGTGAATGTGTTATTGCATAAATACATATCAAATTTAATAATCATCATGTATATAAATTCAGTTTCGAAAATAGTGAGCGGTACATTAAGGCAGGAAATGTTTTACTCCGAGTAGATATTTGTTGAAGACAGTTCTAGAATGCAGATATTTTTACTGGGGGCAAAATGGTCCGTTTATATGTGAGGAAGGGATTTTCTTGTAAATTACTACTGCTCGCAGCTGGGTGGGATATATACAAAAACAAAAGATTTAGGAAGAGATATGCTGTTAGGGTTCTGACTTCATCTCTCTCTCAGTCTCTCTCCCACCAAAATCTCTCTGTTGACGATGTAACCATCAATTATGAAATTTATCCTACTCAGGACCCCTTCCCACTTCCCACTCACTCCTCCCTATCTTGACGGACTAATCTTATAGCAATAAAAGGGTTGTTCAAAAATTTGCATAGATATCATAGCAGTCCCACGATCAAATGTGATTATTTTTTTCGCAATTTTAATTAGATTTGTTAAATAAAAAAGGAAAAATGTCTCGGTAGAGAAACACTGAAAAATCTATGGTTTTGCGAGACAAAAAAACTCACTGAATATAATTTAAAATCCCACACTAAATTCATATATTAGGAACACGAATTATTGCATAGTTAGAAATTTGAGCACCAAGTTGTGATGATAGTCTGTCTCACTGTCTCTGTCATCTGTAATGCTTCACTCAGACGCTTTCATGAAACACAATATATAACTACCAAGTAATAGCGTGTGCCCAGGTGCCAATGTTATATTTTTCCAATAATCAGTCTCCCTACAAAATGCTACCTAGAAAGCAGCGGTGTAATGAACATGTGTAAAATTTGATAACATTAATTTAACTAGGTAACTCGCGGCTTACTTAAATTTTATAATCAATTATTAAAATTATGTAAATTGATTTTTGTTTAAAAAAATTAATGTATAATCATAATATTTTAATTAAAAATTATTAAATTAATACTCCAAGTAAAATTTATAATAATCACTTATTTGGGAAATAATATTATATTATATCAATCTCAAAGTATAAATAGCTAAATAACGATCTTAAAAGCCGACTCCCCTTTCATGCTTTACACTTGTTACAATTTTATAATTAGACAATTTTATATTTCCATATCACTATTTTCACGATCAATAACAAAGAATTTCCAGAAAAATTAAGATCATATGTTCCACAGTTTCCCGAAAAAAACTTGTTATTCTCAGACAGTGAGTCAAGATTGTAGAGGGGGTTGAATACAATATTTAAATTTTGCAGTTCTTCAAACAGACAATTTAAACAAATGAAACTAAGAATAGAAAATAAATACTTGTAGTTAAATTAAAAACACAAGGTATAAAAATTCAGGTGGATTGATTGTTCCACCTAAGTGATTTTATTGAAGAAATCTATGTGATGTTTATGAATAAACACACAGCTGCATACACTATTCTAGCTTCAGCAAATTACAGAGAATATTGCTTTCTGCTCTTGAAGACCTAACTGATTTCTTGCATCTAGAA
Source organism: Heracleum sosnowskyi (assembly GCA_030848705.1). Classification (NCBI taxonomy): domain Eukaryota; kingdom Viridiplantae; phylum Streptophyta; class Magnoliopsida; order Apiales; family Apiaceae; genus Heracleum; species Heracleum sosnowskyi. The sequence goes on along the minus strand of CM061243.1, from coordinate 46,320,159 downwards.
TAGTGCTACACTTGGTTATATATCCCAAGTTTACAAGCTAAGTTGAACAGCTAATAATACAAAGTTGATAGAGTCCAAAATGCTTGTTTCTCCATTCTGAGTAGTGGTCCTTTGTTGGTAGCTTCCCCTTTTTGGTTGGTTGTCTTTTATGGTATAGCTACTCCTGACCAAATAAAACAAAATGCTTCTTTTCTTCCGTGATTACCAAATGTACTGGTTTCCATGCTCTTTGTAGTCTGTCAACCCATGTGCTCTATCTGAACTGTCCTTTTCACAGTGTCAGATACAAATAATAGAGAAGGCATTCGTTGAGGTTGTTTGAGTGGCATCCGTTGAAATATTGTGGGTTCATCCGTTGAAAGCTGAATGACTATCCGTTGAAACTCAATTTCACTTATGCAAAATTACAAGGCATAGACTATTTACAATTAGCCTCCATATTCTACATATCCGTTGATAGTCAACAAGACTTACTCAGCTTAAAACTAATACTTCAACCGCTATCTCAGAAATACAAAAGCATGTTACATTGAGTCTTATCCGTAGATAAGCTACCCTTCAACGGATACTGTATACACATGCTATCCGTTGAAGGCTACATTTTCACTTATATAAATTTTACTAAGTTAATTGGATATCATCAAGAATCAACATAATTCCTAACAATCTCCCCCAATTTATGCCTGGTAGGGAATCAGACATAAATTAAGGTCTTGATGATAACAAAACACTCCTAAAAAATACTCAAACAAAGATAAAATTTGTATTGAGCTGCATTAATGAAAAATATGAAAGATTTGAAGTTTGAAGTACTTTACAGAGAGAGTGCTCCTCTAGTCTGAGCAGATTTATATCTTCTTCTTCTCTCTAGCAGGCTGAATCTTCTTCTTCCTTCTTTAACATAATTGGTCTCATCAATTTGCTTTTAGAGCTTTCTGTAGAAGATTTCTTCTTTAACAATTTTGGGGTCTAGCTTAGATTGCAACCACCTAAGGTATTTAGTGCTAGTCTTAGATAGTTGATCCTCTAGTCTGAAGAATCTTCTACATCCATCTTCATCTCTGAATTCCATCATCCGATAGGGTTGGAAATGAATTCTTTGTCCATTGAAGGGAATTATAGCTTCCTTGACAAACTGTTAGGACAGTTCCAACTAGTTCTTATATCCTCAATTTTCTTCATGACACTCCTTCTTGCAAACTCAGAGAATCCTCTAGTACTCTTGAATCTTGAGAATACCTTGACCAAGGTTTGGTATCCTTCTCCTAGAATTCTCTGCAAGGGCCATGGTCTTTCTACTCCTCATATATAGACAAACATAAGTATTTCTGGCAGATTTTTGTACTTGTCAATGCCCCTGACTTAAATCAGTTCATCTAGAAAGAGATCCAAGTCTGAATACTCTTGTATGTCAGCAATGTAGAGATAATCTGTTTTGTCTTCAATTGGCTTGACAACTTGAGGAACTGGTTGGAATTTGATTGGTCCCTTAAGAGTTTTCTTCTTTGGCTCCCTTTTTCTCTTTTTCTTCTCAGCTTCCAATATGATCTTAGGAAATACCAAATCATCAAACTCTATGGACTCATCTTTAAGTTCAATAAGAGTTCCATGGAAGGTTGTGTCTTCTTGAGTTGAAGGATTCATTGTGTCATCAATTGTTACAGATTTGCCTTCAGTCTTCTTCACCACTTCTTCTTCTTCAGGGAAGACAGGCCTCTTGTAATGCTTCACTCAGACACTTTCATGAAACACAATATATAACTACGAAGTAATAGCGTGTGCCCAGGTGCCAATGTTATATTTTTCCAACAATCAATCTCCCTACAAAATGCTACGTAGAAAGCAGCGGTGTAATTAGTTATGCTATTATTTTTTTCTAAAAGAACATGTGTAAAATTTGATTAACATTAGTTTAATTAGGTAACTCATCCGCGCAAGCACGACTTTCTTAAATTTTATAATCAATTATTAAAATTATGTAAAATTGATTTTTTTAAAAAAAAAATTAATGTATAATCATAATAATTTAATGAAAAAATATTAAATTAAAACTCCAAGTAAAATTTATAATAATCACTTATTTGGAAAACAATATTATATTATATTAATCTCAAAGTATAAATAGCTAAATAACGATCTTAAAAGTCGACTCCCCTTTCATGCTTTACACTTGTTACAATTTTATAATTAGAAATTTTTATACTTTCATATCACAATTTTCACGATCAATAACAAAGAATTTTCAGTGCTCTTGAATAGGGAATAAAAAATGAGATGATATAAATAATTTTAAGTCCTCATTTAACCTAAACAATATTGAAATTACACCTAGAGGGGGTGAATAGGTGTTACGCTAACTATATCCAAATTTAAAATTTTATCGAATATTTAACTTCATGTTGAAGCTCATCAAGTGTACGCAACATTTCAATTATAATATTTACGGAAAATACATCACTTACACAAAATACAAGTTTCTTGATACGTGTATGTTGAATACTTGTATGTTGAATAAGTTAAGTTTAATATAACTTAACTGGAAAGTGGAAACTTATTACATGTATTTTATGAACTGAAAACATCATTTTATCCCTGCATATTTTTAGAAACTGTTTACAACTTTTCAATTTGTCCCAAGCAAAGTTTAACAACATACAATATGACATATTTGGGGGGCCTCCGGGATATGGGGCTAGGGATGAGCATTCGGGAATTTGGATACCGAACCAATATTATTATGGTTATTCAAATTTCCAAATAGTTGAATTTGTATTTCCAAATACCGAACCAAATTAATTCTGGATGGAAACCGAACCATAAATATTAATTCGGTTTAAATCCCATAATTTCCAAAAAACCGAACTTTTTAAATAAAAATTATTCATTTAGATTGGTATATTTTTTATAGAGATAAGTTGCACACATAATATTGTGTAATAACAAAATTTAAATATAAATGAAACTCTTGAAGTAAAATTATTAATTCCATGTATTTCATTATACCACTAGTGAAATTAATAAAAAAAACTAAAACGTGGTCACTCATTCAAATCAAACAAACTAAAAATCAAGAGAATATAAAAAGAAAAAAAAACCCAACATGTCTCCAAATTGTAACTTGAAATCAAAACTAAAAAGTGAAGAAACTTGGAGTTCAGATAGATGGTCAAACACACAACCAATTTATTAAAGAAAAATTAAAATGTGTTGTCATCTTCTTTCTTTTGTGTTTCCATGCTATTCATCTTTCATCCAGTTTTGATAACAATTTCCACCATAAATGAAGGCTGTTGCATGCATGAAAATATATGGACAAAAAAGATAGTCAATAATGATAAAGTTACAGGTACTAAATCTTGTAAAATAGAATTGAAGAAGAATAAATCCCAAGAAGTTTGGTTATTACAATCCTGTCTCTGAAATTATTCAAAGACTTGCTATTGAATCCCAGCATAAAGAATTATACTTTACATGTCATAGTAAATATCAGGTCTTCCATTGCTATTCTATCATATCCAATCCAGACAAGCTTTTTTCAGTTACTACTCACCACTATTTGACGCATTAATCTATTATGTACAACTTAATATTCCATAAGATAACACATCTGATCCATGAACCAGTTAGATGTTATTAAGTTTACCAAAAAGAGTAAAATGAAGCAGATGCACATATCATCTATTGTTGGGATTTATGGGTGATAGCATAGAAACAACTTAACTTTGATTGTACTTAATTTTTCAAATTAAGTAGAACATACTGTCATAGCCAAAGTATGTTCTTGTAATCAGTATGTAATGTTATTCTAGTTGTATTGTTTGAAAGAAGTTCACTTATGTGTTCAAGCCTCAAAGAATGCTTTTTGGATGACAACATGAATAAAGGTTACTGTCCTAAAGCTGTGACAGTAAGATTATAAGAAGACAGAATGTTGCAAGTCACGACAGCATATTCACTCTGACAGCAACATTGGCGGAAGACTACGCGACAGCAACTATTGCCCTCGACAGCAAGTTTGGGATCCTCGACAGCACTCTATGCGGGGAACTCATACTGTCACCAAAAGATCATTCCTGTGACAGCAAGCTTTGCGGCAAAAGTAACTGTCTCAATAAAGATCCTTATGCTAGGTATCTTTCTCAGTCAAATCCCGTGACAGTTTAAATGTTCAAGAAACAGGCGTGATGCAGTATCCCTAAGCTGCACCAAGTCTGCAAGACTACGACAGAAGCTTCAAGCACTGCAAAACAAAAGCGAATCAATTCAAGAGCAAGGTCAAGTCTTTATCTGCTGAATTGGTTTAGCTGGAAATAGAATGAATCTAGGTTGCTTTCTTTGTAATGTATATCTGACATGTTAGCAATTTAGGAAAGTCACATGGGTAAGACAATCTGTAAGAAGCTGCCACTTGACAGTGACAGCAGCTTCACAAACCCGTGACTGATAGTGATAGGGTTAGTCTTATACCTACTATCACCTTATTCTAGAACTGTAACGAAGACAAGCAAGTGTCTTTGAAGAAAACCCGAAGCTCGAGAATTCTTTCTTGAGGTTGTAGCAACACTTTGCAAAATAAATAAAACATTTATTTTGTGAATCTTGTTCTTACTAAATACTGTTCGTGATTGCATATTTTGCTGATAATGTTTAATCTTGATTTTAGTTGTTGAAATTTAGATTGAATTTTATCAGTATTGCATTCATCCCCCCCCCCTTCTGCAATACACAAGGACTAACAACTGGTATCAGAGCTTTCAGATTAACATACATATCTGAGATCCCGGAGAAAATGCAGAAATCAAACAGTATCAAGATCCCAGCATTTGATAAAGAGAACTACAACATTTGGAAAAGAAAAATCTTGTTGTTTATCAAAGCTGCAAATCCACTATACCCAGGTATACTCGAGAATGGTCCTTTCATTCCAAGAAAGGAAATTGAAGCCACAACAGTGAATGGTGAGATTATTCCTGCACATTGGGTTCCCAAAGATCCCTCAGAAATCTTGGAACCTGAAAAGGAGAAAATGGTGCTAGATGATCATTTGCAACTTATCTTGCTCGATTCTCTCACGCTGGATAAAGCCATGTGTGGAAGTGTGATAAGCTGCACATCAGCCAAGGAGATGTGGATCAGGTTAGCCTTACTCTGTGAAGGAAGTGAAGAGGTTAAGGGCAACCAAAGGCAAATTTTAATATCTCAATATGAGGCATTCATGGCCAAGCCTGGTGAAGACTTAACCTCCATGTTTGAAAGGTTCAGTAAGCTCTTAACTGAATTACAGATACATGGCAAGTACTATGACAGAAAAGAATTAAATGTCAAGTTCCTGCTCACACTGCCTGATCACCTTGAACACAAGACAACAGCCATACGAGAAGGAAGAGATCTCAACACTATAACCTTTGAGACACTTTATGGTATTCTGAAATCTTATGAACTCGAACTCTTTCAAAAGAGAGCCATACAAAGTGGAACAAGGAACAAGATGGCTAATATGTCAAGTGCCCTAGTAGCACATGTGCCAAGGATCACACAGCCAAGTGAAGTACTACAGATCACACAATCAACCCCAACACAGACCTTGAAGATAGAAGAGGTGGTTGAAGATGATGAGAAAGTGGTACTACAGCTTAAAGATGTGGAAGATGAAGACTTCTACACAATGGAGGAACTGGAAAGCATGGACAACCCTACTATGGCTTACATGGCCAAAAAGTTCAAGAACTTTAGGTTCAAGAAGGATAGGTCATACAAGCCTCAAGGCCAAGCATCCAAGTTCAGCAAAGGAAGCTCATCAAAGGCTGCTGTGGGAAGTTCAACCAAAGGAGGATACAAAACTGGATTTGTGGATAGATCAAAGTTCAAATGTTACAACTGTGGAGAACCTGGTCATTTTGCTACTGAATGCAAAAGACCCAAACAGGTTCAAAGATATGAGAAAGGAACTGGTGGATACTCCAAGAAAAATCAAGGTAGAGCCTATGTGGCTGAAGGAAAGTGTTGGGATGATTCTGATGATGAAGAAGAGGAAGAATATGTCAACCTAGCTCTCATGGCTAGCACTGATGAGGTAGCATCAACACCTTCAAGTCAGGTACCTTCACTTGTCTTACTTGATATGTCTACTGATGAGTATAAGAAAACCATTAAAGACTTAAGTGCTGAAATGTTCAATGTCTATACTAGCTTATCTGCTGCTAATGAGGAAATCTCTAGACTAAGTAAGCTAAATGAAACACTTCAGTCTGAAAATGATTCTCTTTTTCTCAAAACCAGTTCACTAGGCTCTTTAGCTCAAGAGAATGCTAAACTTAAAAATGAATTAAAATGTGCTAAGGAGGTTGAGGAATTCCTGAGGAATGAGATTGCTGAAAATGAATTTAAGATTAAGGCCTATAGAAACTCATCAAAGATAGTTCAGGATTACAATGATAAGCATACAGAAAATCAGTCTGTTGGTATAGGTTTTTCTTATGGTAGAAGACCTGGAAAGGAAACTGTGATTCAAGATTGTCCTGGAATTGCTGCTGTCAAACCCACCATTCTCAAGAAAGTTAAAACTCCTATTTTCAAAGCTACTGTTGGTGACAGTATGCTTTGGCACAGGAAGCTCTCACATCTCAACTTCAAGACAATGAATATTCTGATGAAGAAGGAGTTAGTGAGAGGTTTGCCCCAACAGGAATTCTGTCAAGAAGGACTGTGTGAAGATTGTCAAATGGGCAAACTGAGAAGAGCTGTGCACAAGTCCAAGCAAGTAAACACCAACACAGAAGCACTCAAGTTAATTCACATGGACCTCTTTGGACCAGTCAATGTACCATCTATGGCCAGAAAGAGGTATGCCTTAGTAATGGTGGATGATTACTCAAGGTACACTTGGGTGAAATTTCTTGAATCCAAAGATGAAGCTGCTCAAGTGATTATTGATCAAGTCAGAGTTCTTGATAGAACCCCAAACTCAAAAGTTCAAATCTTGAGGAGTGACAATGGTACAGAATTCAGAAATGCCACACTTGGAAATTTCTGTAAAGATGAAGGAATTGTACAACAATTCTCTGCTGCAAGAACTCCACAGCAGAATGGAGTTGTAGAAAGAAAGAACAGGACTCTCATTGAAGCAGCTAGAACTATGTTGCATGATGCTAAGTTGCCAACATATTTCTGGGCTGAAGCTATCAACACAGCCTGTTATACTCAGAACAGAACCATGATCAACAAAACTCATGCAAGTACTCCTTACTGTCTGTTAACTGGAAAGAAACCTACTGTCAAATATTTTCATGTGTTTGGGAGCAAATGCTTTATGATGAAAGACAACCATGAGAAGAAAGGAAAATTTGACACCAAGGCTTTTGAAGGACTATTCATGGGTTACAGCACAGAAAGGACTGCCTACAAAGTTTATGTTATGGAACACAGGATTATTGAAGAAAGTGTTAATGTCACATTTGATGAAACCAAGTTTCCAGGACTGCATGAAGAAGGAAAGATGCAGACATTCAGATTTGAGAATCAAGGATACCTGGAAGCTGAGGAGATTGTAGATGAAGAACCTAGCTTCACTCAAATTATTGAAGTTGACAAAGATGATGTCAACACCACTACTGTCAATCAAACTCCAGCTCAATCACACACCATAACATCTAACATTCAGAACAGTGATGACTCTGGAGACAATGAAGAACATGGTGGAGACAATGGAATTGATGAGCATTCAACTCAACAAGCTGAAGCAAATGTTCCTGTTCAATCAAGTAGCTTGCCCAGAATCACCAGGTGGACCAAGGATCACACAAATGACCTTATCATTGGTGATCCTAATTCTGGAGTGAGGACGAGGAACAAAGTCTCTGCTGACAACATGTTCACATGCTTCCTGTCACAAATGGAACCCAAGACAATTGATGAAGCATTGTTGGATTCTGACTGGGTGATAGCCATGCAAGAAGAGCTAAATCAGTTTGAAAGAAACAATGTATGGAAATTGGTTCCAAGACCTAAGGGAAAGTCAGTTATTGAGACCAAGTGGGTTTTCAGAAACAAACTTGATGAAAATGGATTGGTGACAAGGAACAAAGCAAGGCTAGTGGCTAAAGGTTACTGTCAACAGGAGGGAATAGATTATGATGAGACATTTGCTCCTGTTGCCAGACTTGAAGCTATAAGAATCTTTCTAGCTTATGCTGCACACTGCAACTTCAAAGTATTTCAGATGGATGTCAAAAGTGCCTTTCTAAATGGAGAGCTGGAAGAAGAAGTGTATGTGGAACAGCCACCAGGGTTTGAGGATGCTGAAATGCATAATTTTGTGTACAAACTCTTCAAAGCTTTGTATGGACTAAAGCAAGCACCCAGGGCATGGTATGACACACTTTCCACCTTTCTTCTGGAAAACCAGTTTACCAGAGGAGTTGTGGACAAGACACTTTTCTACAAGCATCATGGCAAGGACATCATTCTGGTACAAATCTATGTGGATGATATCATTTTTGGTTCTACAAATGAGAAGCTGTGTGAGAAGTTTTCCCATCTCATGAGTAACAAATATGAGATGAGCATGATGGGAGAATTGTCATTCTTTCTAGGGTTACAAATTCTTCAACAAACTGATGGAATCTTCATAAGTCAAGCTAAGTATATCAAGGAACTTCTCAAAAAGTTCAACTTGGAAGATTCATCTCCTGCAAGGACACCAATGTCCACAGCAACTAGTCTGGATCTTGATCCTAAAGGAAAGAAAGTTGACTCAAGCACTTATAGAGGCATGGTAGGATCCCTCCTATACCTAACTGCCAGCAGACCTGACATCATGTTTGCTACATGTCTTTGTGCAAGGTTTCAAAGTGATCCAAAGGAGTCACACTTGGTAGCCATCAAGAGAATCTTTAGATACTTAAAAGGCACTCCTAACCTAGGCCTTTGGTATCCTAAGAATACTGGATTTGATCTAATTGGTTACTCAGACTCAGACTATGCTGGATGCAAGATTGACAGAAAGAGTACTACTGGTAGCTGTCAATTTCTTGGTGGAAGATTGGTCTCATGGTTTAGCAAGAAGCAGCATTCAGTTTCTACCTCAACTGCAGAAGCTGAGTACATTGCTGTAGGCAGTTGCTGTGCACAAATTCTATGGATGAAAAGTCAACTTCTAGATTATGGTCTAGTGTTAAGAGAAATTCCTATTTACTGTGACAACACTAGTGCCATAGCCATCTCAGACAATCCAGTTCAACACTCTAGGACAAAGCACATTGATATAAGACATCACTTTATCAGAGAGCATGTTGAACAAGGAACCGTGAAGCTGATTTATGTCCCAACTGACAAGCAACTTGCTGACATCTTCACTAAGCCATTGGATGAAGCAACCTTCAACAGGTTGGTAAGTGAATTGGGAATGCTGAATCTGGTATGTTAATTTTACTAAGGTCTCTAAATTTTCAATTCTTATTGAAGCTCATGACAGCAACTTCAAACCTGCTGTCAAGAGAAGTTACTGTCTACTTGGTTTATGTCTGTTATGTGACAGCATGTGTTGATTTGACTTCTCATGTCAGTATTTTGTGCCAGTCTCATACTTTTAAACCGTGTATGACTTTAATGTGGTTATCCGTTAAGTTTGAGAGTTAAAAATCTGTTCCATTGGACTTTCACACTCTTTTGCATTAATCTGTAGGATTAAAGGAGGACACGACCATTAATTACTTTTGTGGTAGTTGTATGGGTACTCTAACTGTTGACCATTAGACTTTAATCCTTAGACGGTTTTGCCTATAAATTATCCTTAGGTTTCACCAGTCTGCTCTCAGTTTTAAAGTGAATAATGGAAAACAAAGTAGGAATCGAAGTTGGTCTAAAGAAGTGTGATAGTGAACCCTACAATGAAGAGATTGAGGAGCTCTTCGAGGTGCTTTTGGATGCCCTCGATGAGATAGACGAGGAAAAGGAGGCCAAGGCTAAGGAAGAGGAGGCCAAGGCTGTGGAAGAAGAGAAGGAGCTTCAGGCACTTCTTGAAAAAGAAGGCCGCTCTGAAGAAGAGATTAAGGAAGAAGTCTTAGAACTAGTTGATAAAATCATAGAATGATGTACTCAATGTTCAATTTTAATGATTTTATTAATAATAATAAAAGTTCATGTTTATGTGGTTACTGAGTTTATGACTTGTCTGTGTAACTTGTTTAATATTTGTGTTTGAAAGATTACATTGCTAAATTCATATTCTGTTAATTTTAAGGTTAAGTATATGAGCAACGCATCCTAATTAGTTCAAGACAGAAACAATTTCCCATTTAAATTACTGTCACAAAGAAGGATACTGTCCTGTGTCTCTTGACAGCAACCTTCTTGACAGCAGGGAAAGACTTTCTGTCACGACCTTTAAAGGATACTGTCACTCAAATGCTTAACGGTGACAGCAAGTTTTTGCGCAATAGTTGCTGTCGCGCAAAACCTACTGTCACCACCACTTCTTACTGACAGATTGTTTCTAGCGCACAGGTTACTGTCAACAATAGTGGACCGTTGTAATTGGATATTCACCCCACGATTGACAGTGAATAACGGGCAGTAACTCACGTGTTAAGAGAGTGGGTTAAGACACGTCCTTTAACTCCACTTTTTGAGCAAACGTTTGAGATACCCATATTTATTCTCCAGTTACTCAGACATATCACTCTCACAAAACTCAAGGCAAAATACTTTTCTTCAAGCAAAAAGCTACTTTCTCACTTTCTTCTTTTCTTGAAATCTCCATGGCCCCCAAACAGTCTCTCTCTCAAACAAACTTTGCTGGCATCTTTTCCCCAAATGATGCTGGTGAAGGTTTCAAAGGACTGGTGTTTTTCTTGAACAAGTCCTATCTTCGTTCAGCCATTACCTCAACTCCACATCTCGACCTAGACAAACTTGAGGAATTTTGGCGAACTGCTGTTGCTCTAACTGTGGGTGAAAACCCAGCTATTCAATTCAAGATTAATGGGCAACAATACATTCTCACAGCTGAGGTCATCAATACTGCTCTTGGAATTACACTGGAAGAAGGACAAAACTTTGCTCCATTTGCTAATGATGACACTCTGAAGAAGCTCTTCTTGAAGATTGGGTATGCAGGCCCTATTCTCGAAGAGGGAACAACCAAGTGGTACCCGTCTGGTGAAATGGACAGGAAGTATCTAAGGAAGGAGTGGAGCATGATATTTGATGCAATGGTCAAGGTGTTCTCTACCAAGTCCACAGGCTGGAATGGGATACCCTCCTACATCAAGAAACTGACACATTCTCTTGTCCATGGATACAAGGTGAATGTTGGAGCTTTCCTCATGGCACAACTCAACGCTGCCATAGGTAAGAAGGTATCACACTACCCTCGCTTTCTTATGATGTGTATCAATTCTTTCTGTGATTTTAATAATGATGCCCCTCGTCTAGAGGTTTGCTCTGTCTTGAAAAAGAACACACACACACTGTTATCTTCACAGGATCTAAATGCACATATTCCACTTTGCTTCACTCAGCACATGGTTGATCAAGTGTCCAACCTTGATTATCCATTACCTACTGGTTATGATTCTTTTTCTCTTGAGGATGAAGCTGAATTAGACCCAAATTCAGTTAACCCACATTCAACACCATACACTCAGCCTAGGCCCTCTAGACTTCCCAAAGCCCAAAGAGAAGCCTTGCAAGAATCCAGAAAAAGATCCTTAGAAGCTGATGTTGGTGGAAGCTCTGTTAGTCAAGAGGGAGACACTGCACCTAGTGCAGCAAATAAGGAAGGTAGTCACACAGAACCCACAGTGGTTCCCCCTGAGCCTAAGAAGAAGAGAGCTAGGAGGACCAAAACCACTGTCAGCCACCCTGCAGTCTCCCAAAAGACTGTAGAGGAAACCAGGGAAATAAACTCCTCCCTAGATGTGCCTTCTCAACAAGGTGCTTCTATTGAAATTGGCCTGTCTCCCAAGGCACCCTGTACAGAGTCTGCACAAACTCATGGTTCCCAACCTGAGATACCCCCACTTGAAGAAACACACAGTGAGTTAGGGCACAGTGAGGATTTCTCTACTCCTATTGATGGTTCACATGTTTCATCTGTGAATCAGCCCCCACTCTCTACTACACTTTCACCTTCTTCCTTCCCTACACATTCTTTTGTTTCTTCTCCACAACCTAGAGAAGGGGACAGTCCCAACCCTTCAGGTTTTGATCATCCATCTCCAATCATGGATGAGCCCCCATCTAGTGGTCCACAAGAACCCATTTCTCAAAGTGAGATGGACACCACTCCTCCAAACACTGAGCTAGGGCAAAGTGGTATTTTGTCAGAAAATGAAACAGCCAACACTTTGTCTGATCTCCAAGGAGCATCTTACCTTCAGGAAGATGCTGTCACAGCCTCTGTTGCTGTCAAAGACACTGGGGATGCTACTGTCCTGGACACAGCTACTGTCAAAGGTGGAGAGAAAGATACTGTCACTACAGAACCTACTGTCACTCCACCTCCCAAAGATGCTGTCATGCCAGAACCTGCTGTCCAGACTCCAACTGACAGTACCATTCCTACTCAAGATGCTGTCCAGCCTTCCCAGCCTAATTTTGATGCTGTACTTGTTGAGGATGCCTCTGATGATGACCTACCTCTTGCCAAACTCCTAAAGGTACATTCTAAATCTTCTCCTTCCATGCATGTTCGTACTGCTCATACCCATGCATCTAGGTTGAGTGAGGGTGTGCAAAAGAAAAGAGAGATAAAAGAAAAGAGAGGTGAGCCTAAAAATGAGAGGCAACCAAATGAGCTGGCAAAAGGAGAGGGACTTGAGCATGTCCAGAGAGATATTGAGGGAGCCCACACTATTCAGGCACTAGGCCTTGAGAGTCAATCTGTGAGGGGTGATGAGATCACTCAAAAACACCCTGAGAGTGTGAGAACCCCCATAGCCTCCAAGCCCCTGTCTTTTCCTTCCCCTCCAAGAAGGTTAAGGTCTGGTGGCCCCTCTGCTACTTTTGGTAACAGGATTGCAGCTCTTGAAGGACAGTGTGTTACTTTGGACTCCAAACTGGACTCTCTCTCTCAACTGGTGGTTGATGGTTTTGCTGCTACTCAACTCTCTATTCAGTTCCTTACTGACCTGGTAGCTGCCAACTCAACTAAGGGGGAGAAGGTAGCAAGATCAGAATCATTGCCTATTCAAGAATCAGGTGGAACTCAGGGGGAGCCTGTAGCTGTGAAGACCAGAGGGGGAGCTAAAAGGAAAGCAATGTCTAAGGGGGAGCAAGTCAAACCAAGCAGTGCAAAACCACAGGATAAAGCTGAAAAGCCTGTTGAAGTGGAAATGGATGGAGAAAGGGTGTTAATGTCAAAGGAAACTCAAGATGCATTGCAAAGAAGACCTGCATCTAGACATCCAATCTTGCCTCCTGTGGTGATTAGAGAACCTACTCAAGAAACTCAAGAAACTGCTCTACAGAAGAAATGGAGAGAAATGGAGGAACAAAACAAACTTGGGAAAGGTAAAGGGAAACTGCCTGAATCCATTCATGGTGGAATAATATGGACAAATGGCACTGAACTTGATCAAGAGGAAGCCAATGTCTTGATGGTGGATTACAGGGAGAGCACATTACACAACCATGACAGTAAGTTTAGCAGTTTGGTGGAAGAAGCAATGAATGCTCCTAGCAACCGTCCAACCAACACCACAAAACTGTTAAAGGAACAAATTACTAGTGTCAGTGTAATGGTGAATGATGAGAAAAGATGGGCTGTAAGTATTTATCTAACTTCTGGCATATCTTATTTCATCACAATGCAGCTATTGCAGAGTCTGCCAGCAAAGGTGTTGTGTGCTTTGAAGGGAAAGATCAGGGCAACTCAAACACCATTCAATGAAATATTGGATATGCAAATCCAGAACCTGATCATGCAGAAGCTACCTGAAGTCTACTCAAATCCACCATGTGTTTTCTACAGATCTAAAACTAAGGATGGCACAAGAAGGAACAGCTTCATGAATATTGGTAGCCCATCCAAAATGGAAACCAAGTCAATTCTGAAGGTACTAGATGGAATACTCAGTTCAAATGCCAATCCAGGAAGAGTTCATGCTGTTCAAGAAATCTACAAAATGCTGGTGTTGAGAGACAAGGCACTGGGAGCTAGAATGAAGGAGCTAATCACTAGAGCCAATGCCAAAAGAAATGATCAAGGTGGAAGTTGCCTCTATAACATTCCTCCCCATGATGATGATGATGATGATGATGAAGATGGTGAGGATGGAGGTGGTGAAGCTTCTGGAAATGCTGGAAATGCTGGTGGAAGCAATTCTGGGAATACTGGTATTCAATCTCAGAATGAAGGCAATGAAGAAACTCCTAGCCAGGAAAAGAAAGATGTTGGTGCAACAGATGAAGAGGAGTCAAGAATACTGGAAGCTTTGGAGGCAAGCATTCTTAGATGTGCTATTGACTGCATAAATGCTGAAAAAGATGCTGTCACCAAAGGTACTGTCGACAAAGATACTGTCATAGAAGATGCTGTCTTGAAAGATGCTGTCGACAAGGATACTGTCAAGGAAGGTTCTGTCAAGGATGAAACCAAGGCTACTGTCAAGTCCAAAAGACTGAAAGCTAAAGCTAATGCATGGTTTACTAGACAGAAACCAACAGGGAAGAACAAGTACTCAGGAAAGGAAAAGGCCACTGGATTTGGCAGGAATCTCAAAAAGCCAATTCAATCAATTCCTCCCAACAGTCTTAAGATTCAACAAATGCAATCAAGAGAAATCAAGAGCGTTGAGGTTAAGCTGGATGCAAATCAAGAGGCCACTGAGTACATTCTGTGGTGGGCAGAATCAAGGTCAGCCAAGATTGACAAGGACTTCAATCTGGTAGCCACATCAACCAAGAAAAGTGAATCAATCATAGATAAAAGAAGAATTGATTTCTTCTACCTGGAGAGAATGGTAGAGTTGCTGGAGAGCTATGATGATGTTTCAAAGGCTGTCATGGAACATGTTCTAAAATATCAGGCAGATAGGGATGCTGAATTTTATCAGAAATTTGGCTATAACTTTGCAGATTTTGATGATGCTGATATTCTTACTGATCTCTCAGCCTCTCCTATACCATACCACTGGTACTATGAGTTTGATGACTTACCCACAGAAGAAGGGCAAACCCAACCAACTCAGGAAGGGGAACCCAAGCCAAGCAAACAACCTGAATCTTCTGAATATGCTCAAACTCAGTCAGAACTTGATAAGAAGGAAGCTGAATTACTGGAAAAACACAAGGCCTCTAACAAGGCAGAAAGTGAAGCTCCAAATTATCAACCATATATGCTGGAAAATCCCCTAAGAGTCAAGTTCCTAAAAGAAGAAATCTATGTTTGCAGCTTGCATAAGCTCAAAACATCCACTCTGAAGGATTTACAGTATATGGTAGCTGGTTCAATTCATCCCTTGGAACAGATTTGTTCTGATGAGATAGAGAAGTTATTGGAAGGGAGAAAAGGAGAAGACTCAAAACTGGACAAGCAAAGAAGGAAGTCTCTCAATGCTTATCCTGGAAGTAGATTCAAGCTCATTAATGAAGAACTTCATTTCAGAACCTATCCATATGATATAGAGCAATGGCTGAATCTCAGGGATGTTAGTTCTCTCTTATCCCCTTCCATAAAGAAGATCATTGATGAAGTAGAGGATGATGCAGTGTCTGCTGCTGAAATTTCTCTTGTAGAAAGTCTAAGAGGCTGCTTGGCAGAAGCTCTCAAAAGAGAGGATGTAGCAAGACAGAAGAGGAAATCTCAAGCTAAGTAAAAATTCTTGAATTCTGATCTTGTTAGTTAAGTTGTCAGCACATATTGAAAATTTGCTGTTATTTTCCATAAAAACAAATTGGGGGAGATTGTTGGGATTTATGGGTGATAGCATAGAAACAACTTAACTTTGATTGTACTTAATTTTTCAAATTAAGTAGAACATACTGTCATAGCCAAAGTATGTTCTTGTAATCAGTATGTAATGTTATTCTAGTTGTATTGTTTGAAAGAAGTTCACTTATGTGTTCAAGCCTCAAAGAATGCTTTTTGGATGACAACATGAATAAAGGTTACTGTCCTAAAGCTGTGACAGTAAGATTACAAGAAGACAGAATGTTGCAAGTCACGACAGCATATTCACTCTGACAGCAACATTGGCGGAAGACTACGCGACAGCAACTATTGCCCTCGACAGCAAGTTTGGGATCCTCGACAGCACTCTATGCGGGGAACTCATACTGTCACCAAAAGATCATTCCTGTGACAGCAAGCTTTGCGGCAAAAGTAACTGTCTCAATAAAGATCCTTATGCTAGGTATCTTTCTCAGTCAAATCCCGTGACAGTTTAAATGTTCAAGAAACAGGCGTGATGCAGTATCCCTAAGCTGCACCAAGTCTACAAGACTACGACAGAAGCTTCAAGCACTGCAAAACAAAAGCGAATCAATTCAAGAGCAAGGTCAAGTCTTTATCTGCTGAATTGGTTTAGCTGGAAATAGAATGAATCTAGGTTGCTTTCTTTGTAATGTATATCTGACATGTTAGCAATTTAGGAAAGTCCATGGGTAAGACAATCTGTAAGAAGCTGCCACTTGACAGTGACAGCAGCTTCACAAACCCGTGACTGATAGTGATAGGGTTAGTCTTATACCTACTATCACCTTATTCTAGAACTGTAACGAAGACAAGCAAGTGTCTTTGAAGAAAACCCGAAGCTCGAGAATTCTTTCTTGAGGTTGTAGCAACACTTTGCAAAATAAATAAAACATTTATTTTGTGAATCTTGTTCTTACTAAATACTGTTCGTGATTGCATATTTTGCTGATAACGTTTAATCTTGATTTTAGTTGTTGAAATTTAGATTGAATTTTATCAGTATTGCATTCATCCCCCCCCCCCCCTTCTGCAATACACAAGGACTAACATCTATCAATAAACACAAAACTTTCAGTCATGCAAGAAGTTATCAGTTTAACATATGGAGGGACTACAAAAAAAATCTAAAATAAGTACTTAACAAAGTAAAACTAATTCTAGTACAATTAAATCAATACAAAGATATAAATAGAACAAGTTCATAACATAGAGATCAGAAGATAAAGTCTGGGAGATTGAACAGTCTTTGAAACTCACATATTTGAAGAAACCACAAAATTGAAGTAGACACCATCAAGTTTCACCCCTGTTGATATTCAACACGGATAAAGCTGCGGGAAAAATATGACCATGACAGTGTTTAAGTAGCAAAATGATTTTATAAATATGAAACAGAGAAGTAAATAACTATTTCAAGCATACCTTTTTCAAGATCTTCCACTGCTTCAATTGATTCTGCTCAATTAATTGTTCCCGCTGCATCAGTTGTTTTAGCTTCACAAATCCAATCTTGAGAACATAAAAGAGCCTCAACCACTCTAGGAGTCAAGGAACTCCTAAAATCATTAAGTATTCGACCTCCATTACTAAAAGCGGATTCAGAAGCAACCGTGGAGATTGGCATAGCTATCACATCACCAGCCAACTCAGAAAAAACAGGAAACCTTACTGAATTGAATTTCCACCAGCCAAGGACATCAAATTCCTCATCAGTGTGACTGAGATTTTTTGGGTTTTCACTCAAATACTCGTCTAAATCAGAAGAACAGTTGTAGTCATCAGAAAAGAGCATTCTAATCACATCACTGTCACTATCCTTTTCGTATTGCATCCTAACTTCATATAGAGGATCACTGACCAGATGATTACTTGGCGCTTTTTGTGTTGCTTGATTGCTCATAGTTTTCTTTTCAGGCTCCATTCTAGCCTTGTAATCAGTAAACAATCTAAATAAAGTCTCTCGCAATTTCTTCCCTGCAATAATTCCAATTTCATTTTCATACATAAGCTTCAGTAAATAAACAACAAAGTCTAACTTATGCCTCGGATCTAGAACCATAGCAATGAACAACATCATATTCATTTTCAGGGGATCTCCCCAATATTTTTGAAATTTTGCAAGCATTTTTTCCCCCATATCAAACAGATCCGGATTTGTTCCACTCACCCATCGCTGCAATGTACAGTACACCCTACATATTTTATGCAAAAATATATTGGAAGTAACGTAGGATGTACCTGAAATCTCCAAAGTTAAGTCATAAAACATTTTTAAACATGACGAAAAATGTCTAATTGTAACCCAATCATTAAAAGTAGGCCTGCCATCAGTTATCACTATTTCTTTAATCTTAACCCCATTTACATCAGTCTTGGTTTCATAATGTTCTTCCTGGAGATCAATTTTGTAACCCGGATCTTACTCATCAAATCTTTCAAATGCTCTTTCATATACTTGAGCTACATCTAGCATCAAATATGTCGAGTTCCACCGAGTAGGTACATCTAAACACAAGTCTTTCTTACAATCAAATTTTTCTAGATCTTTACATTCTTGGAATTTGTTCAACCTGGCCGGTGAGATTCTCACATATCTCACAACATTTCTAACTTTAGAAATGGAAGAGTTATACTCTTTTAAACCCTCATGGACAATCAAATTTAGAATGTGTGCAATACACCTCACGCGGAGATGTTCACCTCTTAAAATGCTAGTCTCCCAGTTAGTCATTTTAGCTTTCAACTTATTTAACGCAACATCATTCGAACTAGCATTATCAATAGTTATAGTAAGAATTCTACTGATTCCTCATTCTCGCATGCATTTCTCAATCAACATAGCAATTGCCTTTCCCTTATGACTATAAATTGGACAAAAATTTATGATTCTTTTATGCAACTTCCAGTCCTTATCAATGCAGTGAGCAGTTAAACACATATAATTCATTCGCTGATTTGATGTCCATGTATCTGTAGTTAAACAGATCCTTTGGCAAGAATTACTCAACAAAAGTTTTAACTCGTTTTTACGATCCAAAAATAACTCATAACAATCACGTGCAATTGTCCATCTAGAAGAAATATGAAATTTAGGACACACGGCAGCAATAAATTCCTTAAACCCCTCCCCATCCACAAATTTAAAAGGTAGTTCATCAAGTACAATCATTTTAGCCAAAGCATTCCTAGCTATTCGAGCATCAAATTTCCAAACACCAAGAGCATAATCACCTTCTTTAGACGGTTTAAAGGATATTTGTGTTTGAACTGAATCAGTATTATAAACTTTACAGCTTTTCATATGATTTATCAAACCACTAGTTCTGTTTCTTGGTTCAGCAGTATAATCTTTATTGCAATGAAGACACCTACCTCTTACTTCACCAAGATCATTTGTGAATTTTTCAAAGTATTGCCATACATCACTCCGAGGCTTCATAGTTTTCCTCTTCTTAGATGACTTTGGGAAATTGGTATTGATATCTTCTGGCGGATCTTCAATTTCCATTTCTGCAAAACAAAAATTCATAAAAACAGTAAAATATGTTATTAGATTTTATAGAGTACTAAAGATTACAATTGATCTTATTGAATTATGTTCAACTGAAGTACCTTTATTTTATTGAAATAGAGATACAATTCTAACTTCTGAATGACAAAAGCCAGAGTTCTATATATATGCATACTCGAAGCAAATGTAACAGAATGATAAACCATATTTTATCAAACAGAAACAAAGTGATAAATCATACCATATCAAAGAAGACAAAGTGATAAATTCACATACCATATATGATAAAGAGGTATAAAAAAAAGATTAGGTTTGTTATTTGATATTGTCTATCGTGTTTCAACTATAACACATGAGATAAGTAACAAGAAAATTATATAAATAAAGATAATATTTAAAATAATTTTAAATAATTGGATTTATTGGATAATTCGGATAAATCCAAAAGTCCAAATAAAAAAACCAAAATTCCGAAGTAGTCGAATATACATTCCATTACCGAACCATATATACTCGGTTCGAATCCCAAACCAAATTATTTCGGTTATATCCATTCGGTATATGTTTATCCAAACCGAATGTTCACCCCTATATGGGGCCCTGTGCAAAGGGGCAGACTGCACACCCTATTCACCGGGCCTGATATTGGCCAAATGTGTATAATATGGGGGGATTTGGTGATTTGTTTTAGAGTAACTAGATTATTAACTAGGCCAATGCCGGTTATATTAAATATTTTGGTAAAATTTTCTTTTTAATCAAATTATTTTAATAATATATCCGAAATGTATTATGTATTTGTTTAAGCATATTTAAATATTTTATCATATTCCTTTATGAATATTAGAATGAAATTTTTTTGATGATATTAAATTTTTTAATATTAAAATATATAAAAACTTGATAAGTATATGTGAAAAATAATTATACTTAAGTCAAGATTAAAAATAGATGAGAAATGAGAATAGAGAGAGAATTAGTGAAAGTTGTAATTAAAAATAAAGAAAAACTATAAAAGAATTAGTGCATGATGATTTCAGCAATTAAAGAAGAAGCTAACACATGTAATTACTATGTCAGTTGTTCTTTTTTTTTATTATTAATATAAATGCTAGAAGTATTAAATGGGATACAAAATTTGGGTACAAAATGATGTGTATTTAATGATATGGCAATTTGGAAAATTTTAATTGGCGAGAATGATGTAAAGTATTTGATATGACATTGACAACTTGGAATGTTTTAATTGGTGCAAATGATATCTAGAGTTCATTGATTTATAGTCAATCAAATAATGACATAAGTCATTTTGTACCTAATTCGGTATTTTTAACATTTTTTTTTATTAACATAACTCAAGTCCTTTTTTAGAAAGAAAAGCGAATATAGCAAATGTGTGAAAAATGAAATATTAAAAATGTTTTTTTCAATTCAAAAAGGATAAATTTCTCCTTTGTTAAGTCAAGAAAAGGATAATTTTGTAAATCATTTATTTTGAACATTTTCCCACATCTTTTAAAAATACAAACTTTTATTCAAAAAAGGATACAAAGGTTTAAGTTTAGTAAATTAGTATAAATATTCGATGTAGAAGTAAAATATTACATTTTTAAATATGTAAATATTTCTTTATAGTAATTTATTTGTAAATATTCTCACATCAACTTTTCAAAATACAAGTGTTTTTGAGATATTTTTAAAATAAAAAATTCATAAAAAATCATGTAATTTAAAATAGTCCAAGAACGATAACACTATTATAAATAAATAGTGGGCGGTTAAGATTAATACACTAATCACTTATCATTTTGATAAGTGGTTCTGCTTCTCAATAGATGATAATTACTACTCCTTTTCATAACCGTTTTCTGTTAGAGTTTTGGTATATATTTTTTTGCAATGTGCTCATTTGTAAATTCCATTCCATTTTTACTGTAAAACATTTTCTACATCAATGTTGATGATCTGTTTTCCTCCATAGATTAACACTTACATATATACTTACATTTACACAATAATTGTATATATATATATTGAAGATTTAATAGATTAACAAGATTTCTAGATGATATCAGAGCAATTTTCTTCCGCAAATGCAATCGTAATCGATGTTTACGCGATCTCGATCGATCTCTGTCGTCTTCACTTTCATGATCGTATCATCAACCTGTTTTGTGAATTTTACTGGTTCTCAATCGGTGTTTTTAACTATTTTTTGTCAAGTTTTATTCTTGATAATCGTCTAATTTACGTCTTTTTGCATCGATAATGATTTTCGTGTCAAATTCAGACTCATTATCATTTTTTGTGTTGAGATTACATTACGATTAGTTGTGATTTCTTAAGTATTGTTTCTTTATGCAATCTCCTCATTGAATTCTACACAATGATATGTGTTTTTCTGCAAATTTTGCAATGTTCTGCAAATTTCTTCTATTTCTCTGCAATTGCCTTAAGTTTGTGAATGTCTTCTTCGCCATTACAACCTTACTCATATGTTGATGCTGTTTTGAGACCTATTTCCATGGCTTCATCTTCACAAACTCGTAATCCTACTTCAACACCAACAACCACGACTCCACCTCAATATCCACAATCCATTGAAAATAATGCATCCTCTATTTTTACATAACAATGATCAACCATGCATGGTTTTAATCTCGAAGAAATTATTTGGTACTGAAAATTATGCGTCCTGGAAACGATCTATGAAAATCGCTTTATCTGCAAAAAAATAAACTTGTTATAGTCACTAGTGATTATGCTGCACCTGCAAAAGACTCTCATCTGTATGTTCATTGGAAACGAGTTAATGACATGGTTATTACTTGGATTATCAAGACTGTATCCGATGATATTGGAAATAGTATGAATTACATGGATAGTGCAGCTGCCGTTTGGAATGAACTCAGTGAACGCTTTTCAGCTGTTAGTGGTTACAAGTTTTATGAGACTCAGCGTGATTTGTTCGAGTAAGAGCAATGAAATGACTCAGTGGAATTTTATTTTCACAAGCTTAAGGGATACTGGGATGAGCTCAAGGCATTGTCTCCTGCCATTCAGTGTACTTGCTCTGCAAATAAAGAATGGGAATTGCAAATAGAAAAGACTCGTTTGATACAATTCTTAATGGGCCTTCATTCTAGTTATACAGATGTTAGGGGTCAACTTTTGATGATGACACCTTGGCCAACAGTCAATCAAGCTTACATGTTACTCAAACAGGAAGAAAGACAGAGACAGACTCATAGTACAGTATCATCACCAATCTCTATGATGGTCAACATGTCTAAGACTCCTGGTTCTTTCTATGTACACAATCGTTTTAGTGAAAGGCCATCTCTTCTTTTCAAGAGTGTTCGCATTGTCATATCAAAGGTCATACAAAAGAGAAGTGTTACAAGTTAGTGGGCTATCCCATTGATCATCATTTTCACCCTAATAACAAAGGCAAACGAAGGCCACCACAGCATACCAGATATCAACATACTCCTCCAAAATCTTCACCACCTGTTTCTCAAGCTTTTACTTCTCAGTCTGTTTCAGAATCATCTGCTACTACTCACTCTGCAGATTTATCTTCTAAGGTGGAAAAACTTCAGTCTCAATTCCAGTCTCTCATGAAATGTCTTAACCAACCTACTAGTACATCTTCTGGAATTACCTCTGCACCTTAATTCAGTTTAGCAACTCATTTAGCAGGTACTACATTTTGTTGTTCTTTTTCCACACATGTTTCGAACCACACTTGGGTTTTGGATACGGGGGCAACAAATCATATGTGTTGTCACATTGATTTTATGCAAGATGTTCAACCTTTAGTTACTCATTTGACTGTCCAATTTCCTAATGGTGAAAATGTTGTGGTCACACATATTGGTTCAATTTTTTTTGCATCATATTTCTGTCCTCATTCCAGAAGTCTTATTAGTTCCTACCTTTACTTTCAATTTACTACCTGCTAGTAAGTTTTCCTCTCAATTGCTTGCAACTGTCCATTTCACTTCGAATACATGTTATTTGCAGGACCAATACCGGACGAGGGCATTGGTTCTTGGTAATCTTAGTGGAGGTATTTATCAACTTTCCAACATTACTACTACTCCTCAAGCTTTTACTGCCTCTACTCCTTCAGTTCCTTCCATCTGGCACAGACGTTTAGGCCACGTTCCTTTTCAAACTTTATCCAAAATTTCTGTTTTAGACCTACATTGTTCTACTGTTAAAGGTCATGAATCATGTAGTACTTGTCCTTTGGCCAAGAAATGTAAGCTTCCATTTTCTTTAAGTCAATCAAATGCATCTTGTGTTTTTGAACTCATTCATTGTGATATTTTGGGCCCTTATAGGATTCCCACCTATGATGTATGTAAGTATTTTTTTGACCATTGTGGATGACTATACAAGAGCTATTTGGACTATTTTGTTACCTACTAAGCAACATGCTTCACAGTCCTTAAAAGATTTTTTTGCTTATGTTCATACATAATTTAATACTAGTATTAAATGAGTTCGAACCGATAATGGGGGGGGGGGGGCGGAATTTTTAGTCATGATTTGAGTTCATTTTTTTCTTCTTCTGGTACTTTACACCAAACTACATGCCCTTACACACCACAACAAAACGGGCGTGTTGAACGACGTCGTCGAAATTTACTTGAGATGTCTCGTGCTCTTTTATTTCAAGCTCATTTACCTCTTTCGTTTTGGGGTGATTGTATACTTACATTCACCTAACTTATAAATCGAATTCTAACCTATGTTTTAGGTTCCATTTCTCCATATGAAAAATTGTTTAAACAAGTCCCATGTTATGATACTCTTAAAGTTTTTGGTTGCCTCGCGCACATGTCAGTTCATGAGACGGATAAACTTGCTCCTAGAGCTATCAAGACCATTTTTATTGGCTATCCTCCTTTACAAAAGGGTTACAAACTTTTTGACCCTGTTACTAAGAAAATTCATGTCTCTCGACAAGTTGTTTTTAATGAAAATACTTTTCCTTGTTTGACCGATGACACAGTGTCTGGTACTTTGCCTTTTACTGTTCCAGGACTAACCTATAGCAACATCACATCTACTACACCCCTTGATACTTTTATTTCACCTTCACATACATCTTCTTCAGTTACACCACATTCTGTGTCTACTGACTCTTCCTCTGTTTCACGAGATTCCAAGTCTCCGTCTCACCTTATCACTCCTACCTCACCTTCTTCTGATAACTCTTCACCTGTTTTACCAGTCCCTACTCGTGTCTCTCTTCGCCACAAAGTTCAGCCTTCTTGGATGAAATACTATGTGGTGCCTCAAGCTAATAATATTTTACTTAATTGCCCGATAGACAGTCACAAATATAATTTCTCCCATTATTCACCTTCACCCACAATTTATGCATGTGCTGTCAGTCGTGCTACTGCTATTAAAGAACCTTACACTTTTAACCAAGCTCAAATAGACCCTCGTTGGATGGATGCTATGCATAAAGAGTTATTGGCTCTAGAAACCAATAATACTTGGACAATACTTGATTATTTGCCTACTGGAAAAAAGGTTATCGGCTGCAAATGAGTCTACAAGGTTAAGTACCTTGATGATGGCTCTTTGGATAAGTTTAAAGCTCGTCTTGTAGCTAAGGGATATACACAAATTGAAGGGCAAGATTATAATAACACTTTTACTCCTGGAGCCAAAATGGCAACGGTTTGTACTGTTTTAGCGTTAGCAACTGTCAAGAAATGGGACATTCATCAACTTGCATTAACAACGCTTTTTTCCATGGCGATTTAACTGAGGAAATTTATATGGAATTGCCTAAAGGACACCCTCTTTATGGTATTGGTGTTGTTTGCAAACTTAACAAGTTCATATACGGTTTAAAACAAGCATCTCGTGTTTGGTTTGAGAAATTAGCCTCCGTCCTACTAGATCTTGGTTTTGTGCAAACAGTTGTTGATTACTCTTTTTTTACCTATTCTAATGGTACTTCTTTCGTTGTCGCTTTGGTGTATGTCGACGATATTCTACTCACTCGAACAGATTCTGTCTTCATTACTCATGTTAAGGATGTTTTACATTCCTCTTTCACCATCAAAGATCTTGTCTTGACAAAGTATTATCTGGCTCTTGAACTTTATTGTACTACTGAAGGTCTGTACCTTCATCAACACAAGTTTATTTTCGACATGTTAGTCGAGGTTGGTTTGGAGGATTGCAAACCTTTGTCCCTTCCAGTTGATACCACTATCAAACTGTCTCCTCCTGATGGTGATCTACTTGATGATCCATCTGTTTATCGAAAATTCATGGGAAAACTCTTATATATCACTGTGTCTCGTCCAGACATTGCATTTGTTGTGCACCATTTAAGTCAGTTCTTACAACAGCCTCGCGTGCCTCATCTGGTTGCTGTACAACGTGTTTTACGATACTTAAAGGCTACTCCTTTCCAGGGTATTTTGTATTCTGCTTCTTTAGACCTTATATTGCAATCCTTTTGCGACAGTGATTGGGGTTCATGTCTGGATTTTAACGCTATGCTCAAAAGCATTAGTGGAATGTGTTTACTGTTGGGAACTTCTCTTGTTGTTTGGCATTCTAGTAAACAAAAGGTCATCTCCCGATCCACCGCTGAAGCTGAATTACGTGCCCTTGCTGACACAACGTGTGAACTTTTTTGGATCACTTTGCTCCTCTCTGAGTTGCAGCTACCCCAACAGCTTCCTATTGTGGTTCACACTAATAACCAGGCAGCCTTAGATATTGTAGCTGATCCGGTCTTCCATCCGAAGATAAAACATTTTGCCTTAGATTGCCATTTTGTTCAACAACAGGTTCGGTCTTCTCTCATCAAACCTGTTTACACTCCCAGCTCATTGTAACTGGCAGACATCTTCACGAAAGGACTTAGTCGTCAAGCTCATTGGAATATCCTTTCCAAATTGAATGTTTTACAACCACTTTCAATCTGAGGGGGGACTAATACACTAATCACTTATCATTTTGATAAGTGGTTCTGCTTCTCAATAGATGATAATTACTACTCATTTTCATAACCGTTTTCTGTTAGAGTTTTGGTGTATATATTTTAGCAATGTGTTCATTTGTAAATTCCATTTCATTTTTACTGTAAAACATTTTCTACATCAATGTTGATGATCTATTTTTCTCCATAGATTAACACTTACATCTATACTAACATTTACACAATAGTTGTATATAAATATTGAAGATTAAGTAGATTAACAAGATTTCTAGAAAGATACACAAAATATCCGAATTCATATAAATCTGATCTACAAAAAATCTGAAAAATTGTTTTGGAAAACTTCCAACGCCATCCATTCTGGGCCACGGCTTAAACGAGCCATATATTTTTCAAAAAATCAGGACCAATGTAAAAAAGTCGGATTTAAATCTGATCCAGACAAATCTCGACCCGATTCGAATAAAAGTATGAGTTGATTTATAAAAATCCAGATTTTGTGCATGGTTTTTGAGATATTTGAGTAAAAAACTCGAAAAAAATCATTTTTAATCTAATTTTTTCATAAAACTCATTGAAATCTCGGAAAAGAGTTAAAGTTTTCAATAAATCTCGTTTAAAAGTTTAAATTTTTCAATAAAATCCAAATATAATCAAAAAGTTATTTAAAAAAATTTGATCCGGTTCAATCCTCATGCCTAAAAGTACATAGATAATCTAGGAAAAACTCAGTCCGATCCAATTTTAAAAAAAAATCAATTTCTTTGAAATCCGACTAAATTTGAGTTTTGTGCATCTTAGATTTTTACTCCGACAGACATTTGTTTTTATTTTGACAAGCGAGTAGATATTTGTTGAAGACAGAAGATATTTTTACCGAGGGCAAAATGGTCCGTTTGTTTGTGAGCGAGGGATATTCTTGTAATTACGTTTATTTACGTTGGATAAATACAAATCTCATTCTTATATCTCTCTCTCTCGCAAGAAAGTCTCTCTCTGTTCAGTGTTCCCATCTCTCTCTCTCTCTCTCAAAAAAGTCCGTGTGTTGCAGGGATGGCCATCATGAATCTGGTGTATGACATAGTAGCTCGAATATTTGGATGGGATATAATAAGGGTGTTGGTGGAAGAGATCGACGGAAAGCAAATGGGCGTGATTCTTCGTGTTCGCGAGGACACTCCACCACTCGAAGACGGAACTATTATTCTAGAAATTGATCCTACTAAAGAGCCCTTCCCACTCGATTAGGTCGCCTCTATCCCCTATTGTTGAGGCGTTATCTTACCCTATTGTCCTAGTTTCAGTTTTAGTATTAGTAATTATCTAGGTCTTAAATATCATGAATGCTATTGTAGAGCTGATGCTACTCTCTCATGATGTATTTCTTAATGACGTTTTAATTGTCTTCAGTGCTCATGATTCTGTTACTTCATTTCGAGTTTTACGCTTACGACATTATCAGAAAATATTTATATTTATATCAGAGAGAGAGAGAGAGAGAGAGAGAGAGATTTGATCAATAATTGGGTTCGAAAATTGCAAGTTCAGAGAGAGAGAGAGAGAGATGATCAATAATTGGGTTCGAAAATTGCAAGTTCAGAGAGAGAGAGAGAGAGAGAGAGAGAGAGAGAGAGAGAGAGAGAGAGAGAGAGATTTGATCAATAATTGGGTTCAAAAATTGCAAGTTCTTATGAAATGGTACTCTTGAAATGCTACCTCCAGCATATATTCATTCAATTGATGGATATATAGCTACTGATTTCAACATCAGAAAAAATCACAAAGTAAACTCTACATAAGCAATCATTTGAAATATCTTGTTTGTGGAGTCATAGTAGCACACAGACAACAATATAGTGATATTTTTCAACTAATTGTCAAATAGTTTTGTGAGGTGAATTATAATCTGTTGGTCATAAAAATGGCACAGATTAGGCAGTATAGCAAATTATGGAGTAGTCATCACTAGTTTCAATGTAGGATCATACATTGCTTTGCCACAAATTTATTTGCAGCATGATTTTAGTTTTTAATGACTCTGAGAGTTGGACCTTATGAGGTAAACATCCCTGTTCTATATCCAATTGATCAAGCTGTGTACGATGCCACCTTAGCAGTAGTCTTTATACGACGCTATGCAAGATGTAAGCCAAAAAACCTTAAGGTAGTATCAGTGCACAAGTTTAGAGGAGTTTTCCGTTTCAAACGCTCCTACCCCCAGTGTATCTACAGTTGGCGGTTGAACTTGGTTTGGTAAGTTGGTTGATGCCAAAGTTCTAGCCGACATCATAAAGAATTTCAAGTATCATCTTTATGTGAGCGCCAGTGCTACTGAGAACTGCTGGACATGTTCACTATATTCACTATATTTGCATGATTTCCATTATAATATATACTAACTTGAGTTATTAGACATAAAAGCTCAGTTAAAAACAGTCACAGTCGTAGCATCTTGAAGGAGACTTTAGAAGCCACCAATCATGGGAGATTGCCAACTCTTTGTCAGAAGCTTCGCGTGGAAGGCTGCTGGAGCTATTAGAACTATTTTTGGCTGCCCAATACATCTTGCATGTGTCGTATAAAGACTACTGCTAAGATGATGTCTGCTCAGCAGTCTTCTTTTAGAAATCTATCGCTAGACCTTTCTCGTAGTGGTAGGAGTAAAGGAGTTCTTAGAGAAGTCGGTAATGGTGTCATAGCTCTTTTGAGATTTGAGCAGACGGTCTTTAGTTCGAACCTTGGAACCTATTAGTAGTGATGCTGATATTATGCGTAGTGATATTCATGTACAATAAGAAGAGGCTACCATGTTGCTAGATTAATTCAAAATCCTGTAGAATCCATGACCTTTAATATAGTTTTTCTGGAGCACACATTTAATGCCTTATAAAACAAGTGCGACCTGGAAACCGATAGACAAATTAGATTGAGCAAGTAGTCTTTCATTTTCACCCAAGATTTGCAAGACTTTTCTTTGCAGAATGGCTAGTATTGGAGGAAGGCATTTGAATGGGATTGTGATCATTGATGAGTCAATTGGTCGTATGGCAGAGTTGATTGACCTGGACTTGGGCTTTGGTCCTCATGGCCATCAGTTTAATGAAGTGGCTCTTCAGAAGATGAACTTCATGTGCCTCAGCAAGCTCTACTGGCAGAAGAAGGTGGCCTGGCAAATGCAGGGGCTCGGAATGCTTTTTTCAACCTTCATGCAGCGGGGGGTGATATTGAGATTCATGTTGTCATGAGGCAACCCAGGCCCCTATTTTCTCCCGCTATATTTGTGAAAAGTTCTGCAACCTATCTTTGCAAATTATTGTTCTTCTAAAAAGATTCTTTTTGATGTAACTAAAACTTGGATTTAATTTTATCCTATGATGAATCCGAGAATCCACGACACACATGTACCGTTATAGTTAAGCATTTCAGTAATCCAATACATATGGTGCACTGCGGACATTTATTTTGTAGTGAGACTTAGATTTCAGGGATCAGCCAAGAAAGATATAATAACAAATTTCGAGCTCAAAATAACAAATTTTTAGTTGACGCATTTGTGTGATCTCTTAATAGTTTGATAGGTTTCAATCCAAACAACTCTGATCACTAGTGAAATGAGGAAGAAATTATTAAGAGAAGACAGTGGTCTTGCAAGCAGCAACAGCTATCCAAGACCATTTGTAATTCTGTCAGGGTATACGAGCAGTAGCGGAACCAGGATTACAAAACAGCGGGAGTTAAAATAAATTATCGCTAGTTTTTTGAGGAGTTAAAATAAATTATCGCTAATTTTTTGAGGTTAAATAGGGAAGTGGAATTCCTTGTAATTTTTAACTAAAAATCGTGATTTATAAAAAAAATTATATTAAATTTTTTGACTTAATCAAGATTACAACCTAGGTTAGCCTTCGTTGATTCCACACCGTATTGAAGTCTAGTTAGGGTGATTATCTTTTCCATAGGCACAATGCAAACTTTGATCAGCGTCTTTTTTACTCCCTCTGTCCTCTCATTTCTTTATACTTTTCTTTTTGGTTAGTCCCTCTCATACTTTTACATACCAAAAATAGTAACATTTTATAATATAAAATCCAATCTCATCCACTACTTTCTTCCACTATACCTACTTTATACCCACTTTATACCCACTTTATACATTAAATATTGATTGGCCCCACCACTTTACTCATTTTTTTTTATTTTTTTCTATTAATTTACACTTTTTCTTAAGCTCCGTGTCGTTCCCCAATGTAAAGAATTGAGGGGGAAAGATGGAGTATTAAATTGCAGAAATGTCTTAATCAAGTTTCACTTGGACTTCTAATACTGAATCAAGTCCTTTGCTTAGCCCTAAAGTAATAATAACAATTAAACAAAGGAGACAATTTAAAATCCCGGGTAGGCAGGTACCATATTCAAATATCAGGACCCCAGTTAAAAGCATAGTAGTCTAGTAATATTTGAGTCACTCTGTCGAAAATAAAATAAAATTGAGTCACTGAGTTGACATGATAGTGTATTTAATTATTAAAAGAAATTTCATTTTTTTTTGAAAAAAATAAATAGTTCACTACATTTTTGTAATTTATATTCGAATACATTTTAATTATAATTAGCTGATAACCCGTGTGCCGAGATTAAAATAGTAATCGAAATCTGAATGAAATTAAAAAAATAAATCAAATCAAAAAAATCTTTAAATTGCGTAATTTTAGGTCATCGAACCCGGGGTGAAATCAAAGAAATAAAATAAAATAAATAAATTTTGTTTAATAGTAGGGAATCGAATCCAAATTTTGTGTTAACCAAATTTGATATTTTAATACCTTTGAGGCGGAAATTGATCGGCTTTGTACAAGTAACATATACTAAAACAAAGGCTTAATAGAACTTTAATACATAAATATAAGCAGAGAATATAGAATATAGAATACCTTGATATTATTTCACAAAAAAAAAGTAAAGCTTCAGATCGGTTTCTGCGTGCTTTGCAATCTCTGAATACACACATATATATAGGCGGCAACTAGCTAATTGATCAGCATAAGATCAATCATGGACGCCAATAATTCAGACTTAGTGGGTAGATTCCCACTATCATACTTATCCTATGACTCACATAAGATACAAACAACTTTTACAAAGTTGGTCGATAGATGCCAAAGTAAAGCAAAAGATTATTCCTTCTTTTGAAAAAGAGGAATAATTCCAAAACACACATGGCCAACACTCTTTGATGGACGGCTGCTTTATTCACACGTTCTGATAAGGTAGGGTCCACATGCTTCCTACCAATTTTTGGTATTATCCTTGAGAATATTCGTTTGGTCAATAATGAAACTGAGTCTGTTGACGTGGTCAGTTCTGGTTGCTAGAGCATCTCTGGCTGCATTATTGCTTCCTCCGAATTTGTACCAAGTGAACTGTTCTTTATGGGTTAGTACTGCATACCATTGGGCCAAGGCCTGGTATGCACGTTGGGCTGCTTGTTGTTCCTCCTTGATGGCTTGGGCTTGTAGTTTTGAATTCCTGTGGAATTGCATTGGGCTTTGAAGCGACTTCCTAAGACATTCGAGGTGGGCATTTGTAATTGGGTCATAAACAATTTTTGGATTACTTTCGACGTTTCTTCGGAATTGACTTGCGAAGATGGGGTTCCAATTAGGGCCTGTGATTCTTCCAGTGTTTCTTTTAGTAGAATCAAACTCTGTTTCATAGCTTGGTCCATCTGCCATTCTGGTCCCGTATCTGCACAAAGAAACATAGTTAGTCTAGATAGCGAATCCGCCAGAACATTGTTTTTCCCTTCAATATGCTCAAAGTGGACTGAGATGCCAATCCCCGTAATAAAATCCGTAAATCCAATCCATCTAACCCTTGAGGGTTTGTTTTGGTTGGACTTATTATAGAATGAGATTATTGCCTGGCAGTCTGTTCGGATAGTTATCACCTTTTTATCCAAATAATGAATTTTGAAGGACTGTAGGCTCTCCATACAGGCATATATTTCTGCATCAATTGTGGATTTTATGGTTGGAAACTTTCCACTTGCATAAGCACATATTTTCTCTGAGGATTTCAGATCATTTTTATGTTTCTTCCATTTGCACACTCCTCCCCAACCTTCCATACATCCATCTGTTTCAATGATAATGTAGCTGTCTTTTGGAGGAATTTCCAGATCTGGTAACTCCTGAATTATCTTCTTAATTTTTCTCACAATTTCCCAATCTGATGACTTCATTCTTTTGTCTCCGTTGGGACTTGTCTTGCTATAGAGAGGGCCTAGTAATGTACCAATGTTTGGAACATAGCTTCTGGCGTAGTTGAGAATTCCTAGCCAAGACCTGAGGCTCTTTTTATCCATTAGCTGCTTCTCCTCAAAATTGGCTATCTTTTTGATAATATGAGGCTGCAGCTTGATCCTCTAGTTTCCAATTACCGCTCCTAGGAAATCCACTTCCCGTACTGCTATTTTCATCTTTGTTGGAGACAGTACCAGACCATTTTGCTCACATCTTTGCAGCATGATTTCCACATGTCGTGCATGTTCTTCTTCATTCCTTGAGAAAACTAGAATGTCGTCTATGTAGACTGCTATAAATTCTTCTGTTCCTTTGAAACATTCGTCCATTTTTCTCTGGAATATCGCATGCTCATTCTTCAACCCAAATGGCATTACCAGCCATTCATACAGTCCTCCCGGGACTATAAATGATGTCCATGGTATGCTTTCTTCATCCATTGTCACTTGATGAAATCCGTTTTTTAAATCAAATTTTGAAAAAATTTGATTGCTGCCAACTTTCTTTATGATCGTATTAATTCCTGGGAGGCTGTACTGATCCTTATGAGTATTATCGTTAAGAGTACGATAATTGAAGACCATTCTCTCCTTTCCCCTTGTTTCTTTCCCTGTCTTCGGGTCAATGCTTGTGCCTGATTGTACGATCATTGCCATTGTTTGATGCCTACTTGAGCTTTTTCTGATCACTCTAAGCTTTAGCAGAGCTTGTATGTGTTGATCAAACGATTTTCCCATAGCAGGCGTGACGTGTTTTAATGGCTTAACTTGTATGCAGATATCTGGATTAATGATATCCAATCTGCATCTTACCTTATTTCTCTTCCAATGCTTCAGAGGTTCTTCTCCTATAAATCCTTTTTCTTCAAGCTTTGTCAGAAGAGGCCTACATCTGGCTTTGAAATTCTCACTTCCTTTGT
This sequence comes from Heracleum sosnowskyi, assembly GCA_030848705.1. Classification (NCBI taxonomy): domain Eukaryota; kingdom Viridiplantae; phylum Streptophyta; class Magnoliopsida; order Apiales; family Apiaceae; genus Heracleum; species Heracleum sosnowskyi. The sequence continues at coordinate 46,286,526 of CM061243.1, read as the reverse complement.
CCAGGTTGAAATACACTACTTCCTGTAGCTCCTGGAATTCTTCATAATCCATGTCAATTTATGGAATTGCCTTGGCAATAACTTCCTGCTGAGTATTAATACTGGTCACATTCTTATAAAATGTGATATTGTTCCCTTCCAGCCTCAAACCCCCTTGCATGGCCCTTATGAAGTTACATCCAATCATCATTTGAATCCCGTCATTCAGCTGCATATCAAAGCAATATGTGAATGGAATTCTAAACCTATTTTCTTCTATCAGCATTGCTCCATCTTTCAGCTTGGTCCTTGTCTCTTGCTTTGAATTTATCCCGCTGATTATAATACTATATCCTGCTTCTTCCACAGCTCCCGGAGGTACTGACCTTCTGTCTACACAACACGAGGATGCTCCTGTGTCTAGTATGGCTTTTAGTTTAAAGGGAATTTCTCCTGGAATGTCAAAGCTTACCTCAAAGTCGTATAACCTGTTTGGAATATGTCTTGAGGGTGCCTGAGGGGTGTTTGAACTGCTTTCATGGTGCTTTCCTCAATAAGCAACTTTGCATATTCTTCCCCTTCTTCTTTCCCTTCCTCCTCATCTTTTACTTCATATGGTATTCTTTCATTAAAGGATTTCATCTTGCCTTTTTCTCTGAGTTCCTCATAATCTCCTTCCAATTTTTCCATTACGCTCTGCTCCATTTCTTTTTGCAATCTTTCATTCTCCGCTAGCAGATAGGTAATATATTTTAGCAACTCTTGTACCAACTGCTCCATGCTTTGAGGCACAATTACTTCTGGAGGTTTTGGGTTGATCTTTAGTTTTAGCTGAAACTTAGAACACATGGGACATGATGTTAACTTGCACAAACTGCAATGAATTCTCATTCTCTCATTCGTCCTTATTTTGCAGAAATTGCAATTAATCCACCTTGCATCCTGGATTACTTGATTCTCCTCCCATGTATGCTCACATCTTCCTTGTTCTCCTGTCAGTTGAATCTTATGTAACCAGGGTGATGCTTCCCCTTCTTCTAAGAGAACAAACAGAGATTCTTCATTAGGAGATTCTTCCCCTTACTTCTTCCTTTACCTCAGGTGATTCTCCTTCCGATATGGAACATATTGCGTCACTATCTGGTTCATTCATATCAACTGAAACTACATCCCAGTCATCCGGGATGTTGAGTTGCTCCATGACTGCTGCCCTCGCAATATTTCCTCTTTCCTTAGGGCATTCTCTTGCAAAATGTCCTTCCGTTCCGCATATAAAGCACTTACACTTTCGATTTTTGTCCTGATGTTTCTTTTTAAAAACACGAATATGGGAATCGTGTGGCTTCCCTTGATATGTCCTTGCTTTCCTGATTCCATATTTCTTTTTACTTCCATAATATCCTGGAACCGAGATTTTACTACAGAAAGATAGATCTTTCAATCCTCTCTGTAATGCTGCCTTTTTGCACATGTCTGCCAGGTATTGATATGAGAAATGGATTCTGGGCAAGACTCCTATTGATGCCCCTGGATATTTCTCATTATACGCCTTTTCCAATTCATTTCCGACTAGCGGTGGAATTTTCCTGAACAATTTGTCTGATAAATCAGCAGATATGAACATTCTTCCTGATTTAGCAGCTAGAGCATTGTAATCATTGAGATAATTGAAGATGTCCTTCATGTTATCACATGCAAGCCTTTCTAGTTCTATATAGGCTCTGTCCTGTTCCTCAGTTGATCCTTGGTAGGGATCTTCCAAAAGAATGATCCTCCTAACTTGAGACGTAATGTTTTGTGGATCATCAGCAATATTGACATGTTAGATATAATTGCTGATGTTTGTTTATCAGTGTTTAAAGTACCAGGAAACTATCAGAGTTTAGCTAGAAGCCAGTCAGAGTTTGATAAAGTCTGACGGGGTAAGAGTTTGCTTAGTTGTCGGTGCAAAGACAATGAAGATTCTAGAAGCGATATTCTTTGAAGATGGAAAGAAGCAAAGAGATATCGAGATGGCTAAGGAAACGGAATAGAAGACATAAGCAATCCTAAATTGATATAAATTGTATAGCTGATTTATAGGAATATCAATTAGAGATTGATTATGTAACTATGTATTATAAAAACACAGATAGGTTAACCCTAAAAGGGAGGCGAATACTGAATACATTATTCTTGTAACCTAGCAGCTCTCTGTGATAATTTACATCACTGAGAGAAGAATTATTTAATATAATTCAGTTTATTGTTCATAAACAGTGTTCTTGATTGTTATTCTCATACATATATTGATTATATATTGTGTATTCGGCCTAACAATTGGTATCAGAGCCAATGTTGTTTAATATATACAGTTTTACGATTCAAACACAAGTATAATCATGGCTGATAATTTTCAAACAGATTCTAAGTCCGAAAAGGTTCAACAAACTTCTGTGAGTCGATATGAGACAATTAGGGTTCCAATTCTCATACCAGCAGAATATCCAATATGGAAGGTGAAGATGACCATGTTTCTGGAAGCCACAGATCCAGAATACCTTGATAGAATCTATAATGGTCCTCATAAACCAACTAAACTGTCCACTGTTGTTGCTGGTGAAGAGCAAAAGCTTATTCCAAATGAAAAGAAAGATTTGACTCCTGAAGACATCTCATCGATTGCTAAGGATGCAAAGGTTAGACATCTTCTCCACAGTGCCTTAGATAATGTCATGTCTAATAGAGTTATTGGTTGCAAAACTGCCAAAGAAATTTGGGATGTTTTAGAAGTCAGATGCCAAGGAACTAGTGCTATAAAGAAGAACAGAAAGACTATACTGACACAGGAGTATGAACACTTTGACTCAAGATCTGGTGAAACTTTGACTGAAACATATGACAGATTCTGTAAACTATTGAATGATTTATCTCTGGTTGATAAAGAATATGATCTTGAAGAGTCTAATCTCAAGTTTCTTTTATCTCTACCTGAAAGATGGGACTTAAAGACAACAACAATAAGAGATAATTATGAGCTTGCAAATACAGAGCTTGATGAAATCTATGGATTGCTTAAAACTCATGAACTGGAGATAGAACAAAGGAACAGAAGAACTAGTAAGAAGACAAAATCTGTTGCTCTCAAGGTTGAAGAAAAACTCATGAAGAAAGAAACATCAAAGAAGAAAGCTAAGGGAAAAGCTTTGGTCATAAACTCTGAGAATGAGTCATCAAACTCTGATGATGACTCAAACACTGATGCCTCTTCTGAATCTGAGGATGATGAAGAACAAATGATGCAAATGGCTGCTTTGATGGTGAAGACTTTCAAAAAGATGGGTTTCAAGAACTTCAAGAAAGGAAAAAGATTCTCAAGGAAAGATTCAAACTCTGAAAGAAAGAGTTACAGAAAGTCTGAAGGAAGGGATACCAAGTCTGGAAAGAAAGACAAGTCTGAGATCCAGTGCTACAAGTTTAAAGAGATGGGTCATTATGCTCCAGAGTGCAAGAAAGGAAAATCTGAGAAAGCACTCATCACTAAAGGAAAAGACTGGGCAGACACTTCAGATTCTGATGAAGATGTCAGCTATGCTCTCATGGCAACTGTTGAAGATGAATCTGAAACATCTGAGAATAAGGTACCCCTAACAACTTATGCTTATGATATTGATAATATATCTGAATTGAGAATTTATCTTAAAAGCATACATGTTAGTTATAGAGATCAGACTTTAGAAAATGAGAGAATTAAATCTGAGAATCTTAAGCTTAAAGAAAGAAATAAATTTCTTGAAGAAGAGCTTGTTATCATGCAACAAGTTCAAAAGGAAAGAGATGATGCTGTTTATGTTGAACAAGAGTTGTTAAAGAGGTTTAGACAACTAGAATCTGATTTGGAAAAAGAGAGAAAAGTGATTAAAACCTGGACTAATTCTGGAAAAGATACACAACAAGTTTTTCAAACCGATACAGTTGGATTGGGTTACTGTGAGGAAGATGAACTTAGGTTTAAAGATAAAGTTAAAGTAAAACCACAACTTAAACCTGTGAAATTTGTTCCTGAATCCAGTAAGCTAAAATCTGTAGTTGTGAAAGAAGCTGTTATGGAGCAAGTTGAAACTTGTGAAAAACAGGTTAATGTTGGTTCAAAAACAGAAAATCAGACTAAGTCAGAAGCTGTTAAAGAACCAGTAAAAATCTGTGATAAACAGGTTAATGTTGGTTTGATGACAATTCAAACATAAGCTCAAAGAGGTAAAGTCTGTTAACAAACAGAAAGTGTCCAAGAAAAATAGGAATGTAAAAGTAGGCATTAATAAAAGAAATGATTATATGCCTAATTCTGATGCTCCTAGAAAGACATGTCATAGTTGTGGTAGTACTAACCATCTTGCAAGTTTTTGCACGAAAAACAAAGATATTAATTCTTTACCCTCCAAGTCTGGAGTGAAGAATGATTATGTTAGGGTTAGACCACAGACATTATGCACTCATTGTGGGAGTACATGGCATTCAATTTATACTTGCAAAAATTATCATGCTATTTATCACAACTATTATGAGTTAAAACCCAACTTGAAATGGGTTAGAGCAAACTCTGCAAGTGTAAAGTCTGATACTGTTAGCTTAAACTCTGTTGATGATAATTCCGCTGCAAAAGCTAACTATATCAAGAAAGCCAAAGGATCCAAGCAAGTCTGGATCCTTAAATCTAACTCTTTGTAATTGTTTGTGATTGCAGGGCATAAGGGAAAGCACCCTAGTCTTGGACAGTGGGTGTTCAGGACACATACTGGAAATAAAGCCCTGCTATCAGACTATGTGGAGAAGGCTGGCCCAAAAGTTTCCTATGGTGATGGCAACATAGGACGTACTATGGGATATGGCAATATGAATCTTGAAAGTGTCATCATCACAAATGTAGCTCTAGTCCCAGGACTCAAGCATGACTTGCTATCTGTGAGTCAAATCTGTGACAGAGGTTACCATGTAGATTTTCAACCTGAATTCTGTGAGGTTATCAGCAAATCTACAGGGAAAGTTGTTCTAGTTGGACACAGACGAAATAATATCTATGAAGCAAGTTTGGTAACAAACTCTGAAGGAAAAGCTGTGTGTCTGTCTGCAAAAATGTCAAATGAAGAGAGTTGGAAATGGCATAAGAAGCTCTCTCACCTAAACTTGAACAACATCAATGAGCTAATTCGAAAAGATCTTGTAAGGGGACTTCCAAAGTCAATACTCAGCTTAGATGGTCTGTGTGATTCTTGTCAAAAGGCCAAGCAAAGGAAGTCATCTTTCAAGAGTAAATCTGAATCTTCAGTTGTGGATCCTTATCATCTTCTACATGTTGATCTATTTGGTCCAGTCAATATAATGTCTCTTGGCAGAAAGAAATATGCTCTAGTCATTGTTGATGAGTACACTAGGTACACTTGGGTGTATTTCTTAGCAAAGAAGGATGAAACTGCTTTAACTCTGATGGATCATGTAAAGCTATTGGACAAAGGATCACAATATAAAGTGAAAATTATCAGGAGTGATAATGGAACTGAATTCAGAAATGCAACAATGGAAGAATTTTGCAAAGAAAGAGGAGTGAAGCAAGAATTTTCTGCACCAGGGACTCCACAGCAAAATGGTGTAGTTGAAAGAAAGAACAGAACCTTAATTGAAGCTGCTAGAACAATGCTTGATGAAGCAAAATTGCCAACTTATTTCTGGGCAGAAGCTGTTCAAACTGCTTGTTTTACTCAAAATGCAACACTGATCAACAGGCATGGGAAAACACCATATGAGATGGTGAAAAATAAGAAGCCAAATTTGAAAATTTTCATATTTTTGGATGCAAATGCTTTGTGTTGAAAACTCATCCTGAACAGTTGACCAATTTTGACTTAAAAGCTGATGAAGGAATTTTTGTTGGATACCCACTGTCAACTAAAGCATTCAGAGTCTACAATCTGAGAATTAAAGTGATCATGGAATCTATACATGTGTCATTTGATGACAAGAAAATAACTGGAATAGAAGATGAAGAATATCATGATCAACTTCGCTTTGAAAATGTAGATCTAAACTCTGATGACGTAAACTCTGATGAATCAAATCCAGCAAACTCTGACGAAGCATACTCTGTGTTATTCCCAAATGACCTAACAGAATTGTAGAAGGGGGGGTTGAATACAATTCTTGATATTTTCTTGAAACTAAACACTTTATAAAATTAAACTGAACTGAATAAATAAAAACACAAGATATAAATAATTCAGTTGGATTGTTTGATGATCCAACTGAAGTGTTTTTATTGCGGAAATAATCTGTGATACAAAAGTACACAGCTGCTCAGTTACAATGTTGTAGAGAAGAATGCTCTCAAAAATAGCTAATACAATCTATTTGTTTTTCTTCTCTATTTCTAAAGTAACTGCTACGCTTGGTTATATAATCCCAAGTTTACAATTCTACATTTGGTTAAACTAAAGAATAATAGTAGTAACCATCAGTAGCTTGCTTTTCATTCCTTTTGTCCAATGGTCCTTGGAGATCTTTGCTTTTGTCTTCATGCTCATTATAATCATTCCCAAGAGCCTTATTGGAAATTGGAATGTTTCCTTATTTCCAGTAACCACTTTGATGGCTTCCAATGCAAAGTACACTTCCATATCTCCTTTTAGATCTGTTCAGTAAACTGTCACTATCACTTTGTCAACTGTTCAAAAAGCAACATTGATTCGTTGATAGCAAGGAGATGTGTTTCGTTGATAGCTTCATTCTTCATTCCGTTGATGGTGTTTCCCTCGTTTCGTTGATGGGTAAACTCTATACCGTTGACAGAGTAATCTTCATACCGTTGACATGTCTTCACTTAGGCAGAATTACAAGGCATAACATATTTACAATTAACCAACCTATTTTGCCTATCTAGTACTTAGTCAACATGACTTAGAAAACCTATCTACAACATATAATAGAATGCCTATCATACTGTGAAGTATTGTACAATGCAATTGCTACAACACTCATTTCGTTGATGAGCTTCCTGTCAACGAAACACTGCAAAGCATGCTATTTCGTTGACAGCTACAAAATTGACTTTACACAAATTCTACTAAGTGTTTTATGTTTATCATCAAGAACAACATATTCCTAACAATCTCCCCCAATTTATGACTGATAGAATAACAGCCATAAATCAAGAGACTTGATGATAACAAAAACACTCAGATACATCATAAATTACAAAAGTAGAAAATGTATTAAGCTTCAAAACTTTATAGACAAAATACAAGACTTACAAGACTAATGCCCACAAGTGCTCCTCTAGTCTGAGCAAATGTTTCATCTGTGACTTCTTTGTGGCATAGTCTTCTTCCCTCTCTTGGAGTTGTTTTCCTCAATCTGGACCTGTAGCCTTCTGTAGAAGATTTTCTCCTCTTCATCTTGATCACCAAGCTTGGATTGCATCAGCTTTAGAGTTTGATTAGATGCCTTCTCCAGCTGGTCTTCCATTCTGAAGAATCTTCTGCAATTGTCCTTGTCCTTAAACTCCATCATCCAATAAGGTTGAAGATGGATTTTCTTTCCTGTTGAGGGAACTCTAAGTATTCTGGGAAGAGCCTCAGGCTTGTTCCAGCTAGCCTTTAACTGACAGATTTTGGAGACCACCTCAGACTTGGCTGTTTTGGTGAAACCAAAGTCCTTTTTCAAGCATCTAAACACTGAGAGTAGTGTTTGATAGTCTTCTCCTAAAATTCTGTAAAGAGGCCACACTTGTTCTCTACCACCCTTGAATGTGAACACTAGTCTTTCAGGCAACTTTTGAGAAGCTGCAATTCCCCTTACTTCCACCAGGTTGTCTAGGTCAAGATGTAGACTGGATTCTTCCCTGATGTCAGCAATGTACATGCAGTCCTCTGGGTTTGCTGGGGGTTTCTGAGATTGTGGCTTTCTCACAAAAACAGGCTTTGCTTTGACAGACCTCTTCTTTGTCTTCATTGGTTGGTCCTTCTCTAACAGGAACTTTGGAAAGTATGCCTCATCAAACTCAATTGGCTCTTCCTTTGGCTCAATTGGCTGATTGTGAAAATTGACAAGATGATCAGGGTCACTGGCTAACTTTACCTCAAAAACTGGATTAGCAATTGTTGGAGGTGCAATAGGTATAGAAGAGTCTGATGCAGTACTCTGAGAATCAGCATTCTCAAAGGCTATGTTTCTCCTAGCTCTCTCTTTGGGTTGCCTTGTGCTCTTCTTTGAACTCCTTTCCTCTCTAGTGCTCTCCTCTTGCTTCCTTTCTTCTTCATCTAGAGCTTGAGCTACTGCAAGAGCTTGCATAGCTGCTCTTTCTGATTCCTCAGCCTTGGCTTCAGCAAAGTTTGGATGACCAGCCCAAACACAGATTTGTTGTCCATTCCTGTAGACAATTGCCCTTTGCTTCCTTATCTCATAATCATTGCTTTCCTTGCTTTTTGTGATGAGTAGACCAAGAAGCTTGTGCTCATCTGGATAAGGTGCAGGATAGAAAGTCCTTGCTATGTTTTTGCCCTTTGGTTTAGCAGGGGACTTGGGAGATAGGCTTCTTTGAATTGTAGCTTGTTCCACATCCCTAATGCATGAAGTTTGTCCTTTTTCCTTCCTTGGTCCTTGAGTGACTCCATGTAGAAGGGGCTCTTGGTGATAGAAAGAATTTGTCTGTGGCTCCCATTCCGTTGATGCTAGTGCCATGGCATTCGTTGATGGCTGTTCCGTTGATGGATTTGAGTCCTTATCTTCAGTAATCTTCTTGAACTTTGCTTCTATGTTGGACCAATGTTCTTGGATTTGTTCTGCAAGTCTCATCCTCATAGAAGCTTCTTGTATAAGGTCAATACCATCCTTTTGCTGCTTTCCAAGCTCCCCCATTGCTAATGGCTCCTTTGGTAGGGAAATGGCTGGGACCATAACCTTGGTAATCTGAATGTTTAGCTCCTTAGATTTCTCCCCCTTTTTGTTATCATCAAAAGAGATGGCTGGGAGTCCTTGAGCTGCCACTAGCTGGGCCAATAGTTGAGTTTGTTTCTCCTGTTCCTTTTGCATCTGTGATAAAGTAGCTTCCACCTTGTCCACTCTAGAAGAGAGAGTCTTCAAGGAGGAATCCACTTCAGGTTCTTTAGAGAAAAACCTGTGCATCCTGGACACAGTGAGAAGAGGAAGCTTTTCATCTAGCCTCCTATCATTAGCAGCCCTAAGGTTGCTGATTGAATCCTTGATCTCTGTAGCCTCAATCCTTGTCTGCAACATTTGTAGCCTTTGAATTTCCAGAGAATCCATTATGGCTTTGTAGAATTTCTTGTCCCTTGCTTCTGCAGACTCATGAGCTAGATATGCTTCATTGTACTGCCTTGTGATAGCAGCATCCAAATTGCTTCTACCATGCATATCTTGAGAAAGCCAGTTTGGTGTAGGAGGCACCACAGAAGTCCCAGTCTGTGCAGTAGTGGCCACCTGTAGAGTGTCACCAAAGCTATCCTCATTATCAGAAAAATCAAATTCTCCACTTGCTTCAGCTCCTGGAGGTAGATTGGTCAAGGCATCCTTTGCTCTTTGCATTGATGCAGTTGTGTGAATTAGTTGGAGTGACCTCTCTGCCTCCACATTGCCCTGTTGAGCCAAAATTTGATAGGCTGACACAGGATGAGTAAAGGTCTCAGGATCCAGGGAAATACTATCCAGAGTTTGCTGATAAACCTTTTGGAAAGTAAGTTCCCTTTCTCCCTCACTGACCTCCATTAACTCATTAGCAATGGCTGCTTCCATCCTTATTTCTCCTGTAGTCCCTTCTCTCTCTCCACTCTGTTCTTGCATCATGGGCTCCCCATGGCTCACACCTCTCACACCCTCACCTTCACCTTCTAAGGTGGAACTCTCAATCTCTCCTTTTGCCTGGCTGGAAGAAATAACCAGCCTCTCACTCACATTCTCTCCTTTTGCCTGGCTGCAAGCCAGCCTCTCAGTTTCACTCCCTCTCAGTCCTAGAAGTGTCTCAACTACCACTAGATCATCTGCACTAGTTGTGGGAACAACTTGATTTTCAATTAAAGGTGCAGAGTGAACTATCAACGGAATGGTAGTTTGAACTGTCAACGGTATGGATACCGTTGATGGAGAAACACTTGTCAACGAAATAGACTGTTTCGTTAATGAAGTCAAGAAAGCACTTTGAGAATGAGAAATTACAGTAGAGTCTGTGGTGATTGATTTTAGAGATTGGTCCACAGATCCCCTTGCAATTTCAGGAAAAATTGGTTGATGGCCCAACAAATCACTTAGCAAGTGATGGCCACCAGCTTCAGAGTGGGGCTTCTCCAAGATTAGAGTTGGAGAATCAGGAATAGATGTATGGATCATGTCCACATCCAAAGATTGAGTTGGTGAATTTGATGGAGATAATTCAAGATTGATGTTTAGAGAAGAGGACTGTAACCCCAGAGAAATGATAGGGGTTACATCAAACTGAATTTGAGAAACTGGAAGTGTTGCTTCCAGTGTGTGTGCACCCTGTGTACCCTTGGACTTTTGCTTCACTCTCCTTTGGTATTGGGAAAATGTAGACTTTGGGCTTGAAGTGTCCCTTAACCTTTTGGACTGTACTCTAGGAGGAGAGCTTGTTTCAATAATCACATCCTTTTGGGAGGATGCAATTAGACTTGTGTTTAAATCCATGTTACTCATTGTGCCTTGTTGGGAAGACACAATGGGGCTTGGCTGGTACACACTAACCTGTCCTTCCTTATCCTTGGGGTTTCTTTGATGTTCACCCCTTCCCTCACCTCTCACAACTCCAGACTCACTCCCCTTAGGTTGTGTGGTAGTTTTTACAACAGGTGCCTTTTGAGAAGCACCTGAGGTTGGCTGGGAGGATTTCTTTGATTTTGGTTTTGTTGCTAGGGTAGGAGCCTGTTGGGTCACAGCTACAGACTCCATAGCAACATTGGAAGGTAAAACAGTAGAGGTGTTAGCTACACTAACAGGGATAGTAGTAGTTACCTCAATGATTGGCAGATACACCACTGGAACATCACCATTGTGGTTCAGCCTCAGTATGTCTGTCAATACTCTCTTTTCTTGCACAAAGCACTCGAACCTGGCATTAGGGTTAGAGATAACTAATGGTGCTGGACTAACATGGTTAGCCAACATCATCAGAAACCTAGCATAATAGATATTTTTCTTCCTATTTGCTTTGTCACCCAACTTAGCACCAATTTCATACATAAGTTGGGTGCTAAAGTTGTGATATCTATCATTTAGAAGCATGGTTAGGAGAATTAACATAGAGTTAGTTAATGCATCAAAATTACTAATCTTTCCAGAAAAGACCTTAATGAATGCATCAGCTAAATAACTGTATTCCCTAACCAAACCTCTCCTAATTATTCTACCCAGATTATCAGTAGGCAAAGAGTAGTTTATAGAATTTAGCATGGTAGTTATTTCAGTGTTAGTAGGCAAAGCATCACAGTTATTATCAGGAATATGTAAACATGCTTGCAAAACATCAGAATTAACTATGTACTCATTACCTTGAAGAGTGAATTTTAGTGTGCAGTGTGTTCCACTATACTCACATGAGGTCCAAATCTCCTCGATTATCTCATTGTAGAGTGGTGTAGAGTGAAACATTGCATAGCTCAACTTGCAATTCTTCATGAAATCCATCATTTTGAAGAACAGTCTGTTCGGGTTTTCCTTGACAACAAAAGGAATGGAGTTGTTCTTCTCATAGATGAACCCTCCAGCAGACATAAGCTTGACTATAGGTGCCATTGTTGATTAAAGGAAAGCTTCGAACTGAATTGCTTGTTAGAGAGAAGAAGAGAGAAAAAGCCTTTGGAATTTTTGAGAACAGGTAAAAAGAAATAATGAAAATAAAATTTCTTAAATACTCCCCCAAAAATTCTCAGAAAATGAATCCAATAATAAATGTAAATTACTGGATTGGCTTAAAAATATAACCGTTACTCTTAAAGTATTACCATGATTTATACTTACAGGGGTGTATGCATAGATCGTGGTAAAAGACGTGTCAATTTTTCAACGGTTCAGATTAAAAGCGCTAAATCAACGAATCAGGATTGGGCGGTTAAAGTCCCGTCTATTTCGTTGATAAAGCTGCGTTTCGTTGATATAAAAGAGCTATCAACGAAACACCCAGAAAAATGCTAAGACTGTCAACGAAATGGTGCATTCCGTTGGCATAGTAATTTTGACTTAGACAAAATTTTACCTTTTCCTGAGAAAATTAATTCACAGAAAAACATAGCAAATTTCTGGCTGCATTTTAACTTGCAAATATCTCAAAACTAATTAAGAGAAATTTAGCATACCTAGCTCACTTACTAATCTTGAGAATGTTGATTCATCAAGTGGCTTGGTAAAGATGTCTGCAAGTTGTTGTTCACTTGGAACAAAATGTAACTCCACAGTACCATTCATAACATGTTCTCTAATGAAATGGTACTTGATGTCAATGTGCTTGGTCCTTGAATGCTGCACTGGATTCTCAGTAATGGCAATGGCACTAGTGTTGTCACAGAAAATAGGAATTTTCTCAACTCTTAATCCATAATCAAGTAGTTGGTTTTTCATCCATAAAATCTGTGCACAACAACTTCCAGCTGCAATATACTCAGCCTCAGTTGTGGAGGTAGAAACTGAGTTTTGTTTCTTGCTGAACCATGACACAAGCTTGTTTCCTAGGAGTTGACAGGTTCCAGTTGTACTTTTCCTGTCAATTTTACATCCTGCAAAATCTGCATCTGAATAACCAATTAGTTCAAAACCAGATTCTCTAGGATACCAAATGCCAAGGTTTGGTGTTCCTTTGAGATATCTGAAAATTCTTTTAATAGCAACTAAATGGGATTCTCTAGGATCAGCCTGAAATCTAGCACATAGACATGTAGCAAACATAATATCAGGTCTACTAGCTGTTAAATATAAAAGTGAGCCTACCATGCCTCTGTAACTTGAAATGTCCACAGATTTTTCCTTAGTATTCAATTCAAGTTTGGTGGCAGTAGGCATGGGAGTTTTGGCAGGAGAGCATTCCATTAGGTTAAACTTCTTTAATAAATCATGAATGTATTTTGTTTGACTAATGAAAATGCCTTCATTAACTTGCTTTACTTGAAGACCAAGAAAGTAAGTTAATTCTCTCATCATGCTCATTTCATACTTACTTTGCATAAGCTTGGCAAACTTTTGACAAAGTTTCACATCTGTAGACCCAAAAATTATATCATCTACATAAATTTGAACAAGTAAAGTAGAGCCATTTACAACCCTGTGAAAAAGAGTTTTATCTACAGTACCTCTAGTGAAATGATTCTCAAGGAGGAACTGTGAGAGAGTGTCATACCAGGCTCTAGGTGCTTGTTTCAAACCATAAAGTGCTTTGAGAAGGAAGTACACATAGTCTGGAAAATCATCATCTTCAAAACCAGGAGGTTGACTTACATACACCTCCTCTTCCAATTCCCCATTCAGAAAAGCACTCTTCACATCCATTTGATAGACCTTGAAATTGGCATGGGCTGCATAGGCTAGGAAAATCCTTATTGCTTCTAGTCTTGCAACAGGAGCAAAGGTTTCATCAAAATCAATTCCTTCTTCCTGTGAATAGCCTTTTGCAACCAATCTAGCTTTGTTCCTTGTGACTATGCCATTTTCATCCATCTTGTTTCTGAACACCCACTTTGTGCCTATAACACTCCTGTCATTAGGCCTGGGCACCAGCTTCCAAACATTGTTTCTCTCAAATTGGTTTAGCTCTTCTTGCATGGCTAAAACCCAATCTGGATCTAGAAGTGCATCCTCAACTTTCTTTGGCTCATCTTGAGACAGAAAGCTACTATATAGACATTCTTCTTGAGTTGCTCTTCTAGTTTGGACTTTTGAAGAAACATCACCTATAATAAGTTCAAAGGGATGATCTTTAGTCCATTTCCTTGAGGGAGGTAGATTTGCTCTTGAAGACGTAGCTTCATGATCATGATTGCCTTGATTGGATATTTGTCCTTGAGAAACTCCCCCTGAGTTTGTTGTCCCTAAGTGATCACTTCTAGAAGTATTCCTATGACTATCAACGGTATGACCGTTTTGGCTGTCAACGAAACGCTCATTCTGACTGTCAACGAATCCACCATCATGACTGTCAACGAAATGACCATTTGGTCTGCTAGCTGCTATCCTTTTTAACCTTAATGCAGCAATTTCATCTTCACTGCTGCTTTCATCTGTGCTAGATACAACAACTTTAGGCTGTTTCTCAGTAGCCTTATCATGATTCACTTGATCTCCTTCCTCATTTTCAAAAGAAAGACTTTCATGGAAACCTTCATCACAGAGACCTTGGATTTTGAGATCATCAAAAACAACATGTACAGATTCCATAACAATGTTGATTCTGAGATTATAGACTATGTAAGCTTTCCCTGCTGCATATCCCACAAATATTGCTTCATCTGCCTTTGCTTCAAATTTCTCCAAATGCTCAGCTTGATTTCTCAGAACAAAGCACTTGCATCCAAAGACATGAAGAAAATCCAATAGTGGCTTCTTTCTTTTGAGTAACTGATAAGGGGTCATTCCTTTGGCCTGATTAATCAAAGAAATATTTTGAGTAAAGCAAGCTGTGTTAACTGCCTCAGCCCAAAAATATGTAGGTAACTTTGATTCATCTAGCATTGTCCTTGCAGCTTCAATAAGTGTTCTGTTTTTCCTTTCAACTACACCATTTTGCTGTGGTGTTCTTGCTGCTGAAAACTCATGCAAAATACCATTTTCTTCACAGAACACCTTCATGCTTGAATTCTTGAATTCTGTCCCATTGTCACTCCTAATCCTTCTTACTTTGAAATCAGGATGATTGCTTACCATCTTGATGTGATTGATAATGATTTCACTTGCCTCATCTTTAGAGTGCAAAAAGAAAGTCCATGTAAATCTAGAAAAATCATCAACAATCACAAGACAGTATTTCTTCTTTGAGATGGACATAACATTTACAGGGCCAAATAGGTCCATATGAAGCAATTCAAGCTGCTGGACAATTGATGACTCTGTCTTGCTTTTGAATGATGCCTTCTTCTGTTTTCCCTTTTGACAGGCATCACACAAACCATCCTTGGAGAACTCCACCTGTGGAATTCCTCTAGCAAGATCTTTCCTCACCAAATCATTCATAACTTTGAAATTCAGATGGGATAACTTCTTGTGCCATAACCAACTTTCATCCTTGCTTGCCTTGCTGAAAAGACAAGTGATGGTGTCTGAACTTGTGCTACTAAAGTCAGCAATGTACACATTCCCCCTTCTGAATCCAGTCATTACCACATTGTTGTTTCCTCCTTTAGAAACAACACAGGCTTCTCTAGAAAAAGTAACTAAAAATCCTTTGTCACAAAGTTGGCTGATACTAAGCAAGTTGTGCTTAAGACCATCCACCAATGCAACCTCATCTATGATGACATTCTCTTTTGAAATCAAGCCATATCCCTTTGTGTAGCCTTTGCTGTCATCTCCAAAAGCAATACAAGGGCCAGCTTTTTCCTGAAACTCTGTGAGCAGGGTAGAATCACCAGTCATGTGTCTTGAACAACCACTATCCAAGTACCAAAGATTCCTTTTGTCTCCCTGCACACAATAAAACCAAATCAAGTCGATTTTGGTACCCAAGTTTCCTTGGGTCCTGTCTTGTTAGCCTTTGCATTCCCTTTTGTACCATTTTTCACTTTGGGCTCAGATTGATTCAAATCAATCTTTACCCTTGGTGTTGATTTCTGAGGGTTGCTCATATTTTCATTCATAGCATGCATAGTTGGAGGAACAATCATGTTATTCATGTTCCATGGCATTTGTGGCATGTTAAACATATTCATGTAAGGATTAGACACAAATGGCATGCTAGCATATGGATTCTGAAATTGTGCATATGGAGCAAACATGTTAGACATAACAGGCATTGTAGGCATGGAACTGTTCATTGCAGGCTTGGGCATTCTCACATTAGGAGTTTTCTTAACAGATTTGCAGTTAGTAGACAAATGACTAACACTTCCACAATTAACACATGTCTTTCTAGGAGCATATTTATCAGGTGTGTAATTGTTGTGTTTGTTAATTCCTACTTTGCCATTCCTGTTATTCTTTTTATTTCCCTTAGCCTCATTATGAACTTTCTCTACCTTGTCTTTCAATTGCTTGTTAGACAAGTGACCTACATTAGCTCTCTCAACAGGCTTCTCAATTTTCTTTAAAATACTAGACTCACCTTGAACAAAGTTCTTGGTGACAGGACCATACTTGTCATTAAGTCTAGTGAGTTTATCTTTTCTTTTGTCTGTCAACGAAACAGCCTGATCGGTTGATGGTTCATGTGTCAACGAAACATTGCATTCCGTTGACATATCAACCTTCAACAAATGATCATTGTTGTTTGTTGACTCTGTTCCTGATTCTAAGGTTTCACCAACATACCCTAGCTTCTCTTTGTTCCTTTCCCATGATTGCTCACAGAAGGATTCCACGCCTTGAACATTAATTATGTTGGTAGCAACATTCCTGGCATCCTTCCATTTTGCAATCACACTTTGTTCTATCTCAAGTTGTGTTCTAAGAATTTCTTCCCTTTGTAACACGTTCTCAAGTTCCTTCTTAGCATCCCTACTAACACATCTCATTTTCTCAAATTCAATGAGCTGTGCTTCTAACATTGCATTCCTATCACTTAAGAGCAGATTGGTCTCTTTTATTCTTGAATTCTCTTTAGTAAGTGATTTAAGAGTAACACGCAAATTATATAATACAGTAGACATTTCATTTACTGCATTGTCGCATTCCTCTTTAGAAAGCTCAGAAAGATTAGTAATTGTTACCTGGTTGCTTGAGGAACTTGCTTCCTGCTCATGATTGTCAGCCATAAGAGCCAAGTTGACATACTCAACATCATCATCAGAATCTTCACCATTACCAGCCCAATCATACTCCTGAGACATGAAAGCCTTTTCTTTTTGTTTGAGAAGTTCAAAGTATTTCTTTTTATAATCAACAGGCTCAAATTTCCTGTTGCCCTTCTCAACCTTGGGCTTTCTGCAGTCTCCAGCAAAGTGACCAAGCATTCCACAATTGAAACATTTTGACTTAGACTTTTCAATCCAGTTTGTTTTGCTAGGTTGAAAGTCTCTTCTTGGTGGCCTTGCTTCTGAGTTTCTTTTGAACTTGAACTTAGAGAATTTTCTAGACAGAAAAGCAATGTGTTCATCAATCTCATCTAAGTCCTCCAAGTTGGCTGGTTCTGATTCTTCTTCTTCTGTCATCTTGTCTTTACCCTTGCTAACATCACTCCTACAACTAGATCGACTAGTTGTGGCCTTTGCAGCTTCTTTATTGTCATCTTCAAGTTGGTTCACTGATGCAATCAATGCAATAGATCCACCCTTCTTCTGTACCTTTTCAATTTCTTCATCTTGCTCCATTTCCAGCTCATAAGTCTTCAAGGTTCCATAAAGCCTTTCAAGAGTGTAGTCTTTGTACTCTTGAGTGTTTCTGAGAGAAACAGTCATAGGCTTCCATTCTTTTGGAAGAGCTCTAAGAAATTTAAGGTTTGAATCCTTGGTTTGATAGATCCTCCCATACAACTTTAATCCATTCAAAAGCTTTTGAAACCTACTGAACGTGTCATTTAGGGTTTCACCAGCTTTAAAATGAAAATGCTCATATTGTTGTATAAGGAGTTGCATTTTATTTTCCCTGACTTGCTCAGTTCCTTCACAGAGTGTTCTAACAGTATCCCATACTTCCTTAGAGGTTGTACAGTTGATAACATTGTCAAACATCTCTTGCTCTAAACCATTAAACAGAATGTTCATGGTCCTTTTGTCTTTATGGACTTCTGCAATATCTTCAACAGTCCATTCTGAGACAGTTTTTGGAATCTCTACATCAGGTGCATCATCTGGCAGTCCAACTCTAGAATCAAGCTTCATGGGAACGTGTGGACCTTTCTCAATGCAGTCTACATACCTCTCATCCATAGACATGAGATGTAGATGCATCTTTACTTTCCAGTGAAAGTAATTGTCTTTATCAAGAACTGGTATCTTCACACCTGCATCCTTCTTCACCATGGTTTCTGTTTTTGGTCTTGATCTTTAAACTTCTTGTATGTTAGAAGCTCGCTCTGATACCAATTGTTATTCCCAAATGACCTAACAGAATTGTAGAAGGGGGGGTTGAATACAATTCTTGATATTTTCTTGAAACTAAACACTTTATAAAATTAAACTGAACTGAATAAATAAAAACACAAGATATAAATAATTCAGTTGGATTGTTTGATGATCCAACTGAAGTGTTTTTATTGCGGAAATAATCTGTGATACAAAAGTACACAGCTGCTCAGTTACAATGTTGTAGAGAAGAATGCTCTCAAAAATAGCTAATACAATCTATTTGTTTTTCTTCTCTATTTCTAAAGTAACTGCTACGCTTGGTTATATAATCCCAAGTTTACAATTCTACATTTGGTTAAACTAAAGAATAATAGTAGTAACCATCAGTAGCTTGCTTTTCATTCCTTTTGTCCAATGGTCCTTGGAGATCTTTGCTTTTGTCTTCATGCTCATTATAATCATTCCCAAGAGCCTTATTGGAAATTGGAATGTTTCCTTATTTCCAGTAACCACTTTGATGGCTTCCAATGCAAAGTACACTTCCATATCTCCTTTTAGATCTGTTCAGTAAACTGTCACTATCACTTTGTCAACTGTTCAAAAAGCAACATTGATTCGTTGATAGCAAGGAGATGTGTTTCGTTGATAGCTTCATTCTTCATTCCGTTGATGGTGTTTCCCTCGTTTCGTTGATGGGTAAACTCCATACCGTTGACAGAGTAATCTTCATACCGTTGACATGTCTTCACTTAGGCAGAATTACAAGGCATAACATATTTACAATTAACCAACCTATTTTGCCTATCTAGTACTTAGTCAACATGACTTAGAAAACCTATCTACAACATATAATAGAATGCCTATCATACTGTGAAGTATTGTACAATGCAATTGCTACAACACTCATTTCGTTGATGAGCTTCCTGTCAACGAAACACTGCAAAGCATGCTATTTCGTTGACAGCTACAAAATTGACTTTACACAAATTCTACTAAGTGTTTTATGTTTATCATCAAGAACAACATATTCCTAACACTCTGAACCTCTACTGGTAAACACTGAGGAAGTTTCTCTGACAAAACAAAATAGAGAACCAGTTGAGGGGGAGCGTGAAGATACTTCAGAAACTTCTCAAAATGATGACTCAAATTCTGAAAGTGAGTTAGCTGAAGAATCAAATAGAAACTCTGGGTCAAACTCTGAAAGTTCAAATACTGAACAGTCCAATTCAGGGGGAGCCTCAGAGAATGCAAATGGTCAAGAAGAAAATCAGGAGAGCATGGATCAAGGGGGAGGATCTAATAATGATAATAGAAGCCAATTACCTACAGCAAGAAGGTGGACACAAGCTCATACACCTGACTTGATAATTGGAGATCCAGAAGCTAGTGTGAAAACTAGAAGTTCTACAACTAATGAATGTCTGTTTCATGCATTCTTGTCTCAAACTGAGCCCAAGAAAGTGGAAGAAGCTCTTCAAGATGCTAACTGGATAACAGCTATGCAGGAAGAGTTAAATGAATTTGAAAGAAATGAAGTATGGACCCGTGTACCAAGACCCAAAAACAGATCTATTGTTGGTACAAAGTGGGTTTTCAGAAACAAAATAGACAGTGATGGAGTGATTACAAGGAATAAGGCTAGACTTGTGGCTAAAGGCTATTCACAGCAGGAAGGAATTGACTATGATGAAACCTTTGCTCCAGTTGCTAGATTGGAGGCAATAAGGATTTTTCTGGCCTATGCTGCTCACAAGAAGTTTAAAGTCTTTCAGATGGATGTGAAAAGTGCTTTTCTAAATGGGAAACTTGAAGAAGAAGTGTTTGTTGAACAACCAGCAGGGTTTGTGGACCCTAAGCATCCAGACTATGTCTACAGGTTGGACAAAGCATTATATGGACTAAAGCAGGCACCTAGAGCATGGTATGAAACTCTGGCTCAATTTCTTTTAGAAAGTGGGTTCACTAGAGGTACAATTGACAAAACCTTGTTCTATTTTAATTCTGGTGATGATTTGCTGTTAGTTCAAATCTATGTGGATGACATAATTTTTGGGTCTACTAATGATAAACTCTGTAAGAAGTTTGCAAAGCTTATGCAGTCAAGATACCAAATGAGCATGATGGGAGAGCTTAGTTATTTTATAGGCTTGCAGGTAAAGCAAACAGATGATGGGATTTTTATCAATCAAGCAAAATATACCAGAAATCTTCTTAAGAAATTTGGTATGCTTGATAGTTCATCTGCCACAACTCCCATGGCTACTGTAACAAAACTAGACAAAGACACAGGAGCCTCAGTAGATATGACAAACTACAGAGGAATGATAGGGTCTCTTCTTTATCTCACTGCAAGTAGACCAGATATCATGTATGCAACATGTCTTTGTGCAAGATTTCAAGCAGACCCCAGAGAGCCTCATCTAACAGCTGTGAAGAGAATTTTCAAATATCTCAAAGGAACCATAACTCTTGGTTTGTGGTATCCTAGAGAATCAGAGTTTAAGTTAATTGGTTACTCTGATGCAGATTTTGCAGGCTGTAAGATAGATAGAAAAAGCACAAGTGGAAGCTGTCAATTTCTAGGTGACAGATTAGTTTCTTGGTACAGCAAGAAACAGAAATCAATTTCCACATCCACAGCAGAAGCAGAGTATATTGCTGCTGGTAGCTGTTGTGCACAGATTTTGTGAATGAAAAATCAGTTGCTGGATTATAGATTAAGGTACTCTAAAATACCTATTTTCTGTGATAATCAAAGTGCAATTGCTATGACAGGTTGTTGCCCAGTAAATAACAATTGTAGAAGGGGGTTGAATACAATTGTATAAGATTCTCGACTTTATATAACACAAATATGAAAGATCAATAACAATAACAATAACAGCTTTATTAACTTTGATATAAAACTGTTACAAACTCTCTTAAGAAATTCTGATGTTCTTAAGAGCTGCTAGCTTACAAAAACTCTCTCAAGAAATTCTGTTCTTAAGAGCTTCTCTCCGATTATGTTCTCTCTCTCTGATCAGTACATAAATCGAAACCAAAACTGTGTTTATATAGTGCACACAGCTTCTCTATCAATAACAAGATAAGTCCTAATCATAACAAAGATAGAAACATATCTTTAATCGATAGCTGCATTCTACAAACCAGGAACAAATAGAATAAACTTCCATGTTTATCTAGACTCCAAATATAACTCGAAGTAGGAATCCTGATCAGCTTCAAGTCCTGATGATCAAACCTGATCATAGTCTGAGTAGGAATCCTGATGATCAATAAGATACTGACGCTTGATCAAATACTGATGACCATGCAATACTGATGATGTCAGCAATCCTGATCAGTTGAGTCTAGCTTCTGACGATCATTGAATTCTGATCTAACAATCTCCCCCAATCTCATACTTTGTAAAATAAAGTATAGATTCCAAATATTCAATGATGTCAAAAACATGTATCAAAATGTACGAGTATCTTCAGAAACAACTTATCTGTTTAAGCTTTGTGATAGAACAGATTCATCTTCAAGAAGTTGGATAATAAACTTTCTTCTTTTTCTTCAAGAATTTGAATCAGTCTTTCCTTAAGATTTCTGAGTTCTTCATCTTCCTCATTAATCTGGTAGATAGCTGCTCTGAGATTCTGTATGGAGTTTCTCTGTAGACTGTGCTCTTCAAGCAAAAGATAAGCAATTTCCTTCCCATCAGGATTGAGAGAAAGATGAGTCATGCCAAAATTTACTTCTTTAACAGCAGAACCCCTTTGCATTTCCACATCCTGACCTCTTTGATTTAAGTACATGGGAGTATAATTACCATCGAAATTACTGTTTCCATCCAGTCTTCTTCTTATAGTTGACAAAATCATGTCACTCCATTCTTTGTACACTTGGTTCTTCCATCTTAACAGATAGTGAACATATTTCAGTTCCTGTGTAGTTTTCATCAGCAGATCTTGAATAGATAGAATCTTCACACTACCATCTTTCATGAAGTACAGAAGCTTTTCTTTCTTTTCAAAACCATCATGACAATCTATAACTATATCAACAGCTAATAAATTGTTCAGGTTTTCAGAAGTTAAAGTACCTCCAGTTTCTGTCAAAGAGTAAGGATCAACATATGACATATTCAGATATTCACCATCTCTGTGTCCAATACCTCCTCTTGAATTACTTGACAATTGCTTCAGATTTGAAAACATCTTTAACCAGAGTGCTTTTGATCTAGCCATATCAGACAAATCAACAACACTTGAAGCACTTGTAATAATTCCACCAGACTGAAAATTGATAGGTGTATCACAACTTAATGTGCTAATATGTTTCCACTTCTTGTCTTTTTCCTTTTCAAAAGCATAGCTTCTTTCCAGTGAAAATTCTTGTCTGCTTGAGTTTCTCCATTTTCTTTCATTTGAAACTTTAAGCCTTTGTAGATAGAGATTAAAATCTTCATTTGTTCTTCTTGTAATATCTCTTCTTCTGGCTTCTTCTTCTTCATCTACTTCTTTGTTGTGACAATCAACAACAGTAGATAAGATTATCAAATCAACCTCTTGCAGAATTTCAGATTCGTCAGGATCTTGAATATTGTCAGGATTAGAATCTTCAATTTGATTTGTATTGCTGAGAGTTGATTTACTTGATTTTCTTCTCAATTCAGGTTCTTCTTCAACAATTCCATCATCACCAAAAGTAGATCTGTCAGGAACTACTAGAGTTTGAATAGGTTCAGGAATTACTTCAATTCTTAACCCTCTAGACCTTGTCTGTCTAGGTAATATTTGAGTTGAAGAACCTCTTTTACTTCTTCTAGCACCTCTCCTACCTCTGCTTCCTCTACCTCTAGCAGGAGCAGTATAGCTTTCCATTGTCTCTCTTTGTAGTCTCAAGAATTCTTCATGTGAGAGATCTGGATATTCTTCACTTGCTGTAGAGAGTGCTTTTCTTGCATATAATTGTTGAACTCTTTTATCAGTGTGATAAAGAGTAACAATTCTGCCGTCTTTTGTAGAAAACTTCTGGAATAAATTTGATGCATCTTCAGGATTATCAATAATCACATCTTCATCACCTTCAGGAATTGTAGCAAGAATGTGTCCATGACCAGGTGTCAGGATTTGATCTTCCGTTAGGATCTGAGATTGCACCAATGTTCTTACTGTCTTAACTCCAGAATCAGAAACATGAGTTGACTGCGTTGTTTGACTTTGAGAAGTTTGGATTGTCTTCATAACAACAGCATCAGAGGTTTCTCCTTGAATCGCTTTGTCACCACCATTATCTCCAGTATCATCATCATTATTCCTTAATACTAGATCAGGTGTGTACATTTTGACTGAATAACCTTCTCCCCCTTTTTGACATCAGGATTTGACAATAATTGCAAAATTAAGGAAAGAGAGGCTTGAATTTCAGTTACCTTAGTATCCAGAGAATCAATTCTTTGATTGATTGAGGTTTGTTCTGAAACAACAGATTTCACTTGGGATTCCACTACCCTCAGTTGGAAAGTAGTAGGCACCTTTGTAAAATTATTAAAGATATCAGTCCTCACTTTTTCAGTTGAACCCTTGATAGAATCAATCTCACTTTTCAGGCTTTTGGATAACAGAGTTGTAGCCTTCAGATGATTCTTCAAGTCTTGATTCTCTATAGACTTCACTGCATTATAGGCATGTTCAATAGCAGAAGAAAAACTGATAGATTCATCAGATTGGTGCCATGAATTGTTCCATTCATTCTGTCTAAATGCCTCTGCAGGATCAAAGGAAGGAAAAGAAAAATCTTGTCTCTGATCTTTCCCAGTGGAAGCTTTGCCAGCCATATATGTACTTGATGAACCAAAATTAGTTCCAAGACTAATCTTGAGTGCTGTAGCAAGCTGTTCCTTCTCTTTTCTATTCTCATTATCATCATCACTATCATCATCAGAAGTATCATCATCAGAACCATGAGATATGTCAGGATCAGGAATTGCAATACTTTTCAGTTTATCCTGTGGTTCTGAGATAGGATGATCTATTGGTCTTGAACGAAGTGGCTGAATCAAAATAAGTTCATTATCAGGAGCACCACTAGCGTCAGGATGAACATCGTCAGGATTTGATATGCTTGCATCAGTATTTGCTACCAATGGTTCTTGTGGAGCTTGAGGTTCAGAAGCTGCTTCAACACTTTGAGCTAATGGTTCTTGTGTGCTTCCCTCATTGACAATGTTCTCGACCAATCTTTCAACAGAAGCTGTAGCTTTGCCTGCATCTTCACTTTGAGAAGATGGTTCTTGTGTAGCTGGAATGTTGATGTCTTCATTCTCCCTTTGAGAAAATGGTTCTTGTGTGACCATTCCACTAGCTAAGCCTTCACCCAAACTTTGATTGAGTGGTTCTTGTGTGGCAGGATCAACAGTAGCTGCTGAATTACTCTGAAATTCAGGTTCTTGTGGGCTTGATCCTTTCAGCTTCTTCTGTCTCTGATAGACTAACTCTTCTGCATTCCTCTTTTTCTTTGATGTAGGTGTAAGACCAACCAAGGAAGCAGTTGTAGATACCTTCTCCCAAGAATGTCCTCGAATCTGAGATGGAGAGGCTGGAGAGTCTGATATAGAGACAACTTTTGTTGTTGCATCAGGAATACTAACATCAGGATTTGATGTCTGAATATCAGTATCCTTCATTTGCACTGTCAAAGGAATATGATACCTGCTCTTTGATAATTTCCTTGTCTTATGTGGTTTTGATAAAGGTACCACAGCTTTAGTAGCAGTATCAGCAACTTCCTTGTTCACATTCATCACAGAGGATATAGGTAAGTCATCCTCTGAATCACTTTCATCAATCAACCTTAACTTCCTTTTCACAGGAACATCCTTAACAACCTTATCAGCTTTCTTCACCAGGACCCCTTGTACACCCCCTTGTATCTTCTTTTTAGTGAGTGGTGTAGAGGAAAAATCCTTTGAACCTGATTGCCTTCCAGACACATCAGTTCTAGCTGATTTCTTTGATTTTACAACTAAAGTCTTTTGAGAGACAGTAGAGGTGGTTGTTAACTGTTTAGACTGTTTAGGTTGCATGCTTGTGTCAGGAACAAGGTGGGTTGGTCCTTGTACCATAGCATTAGAAAGTAGTCCATAACGAGTAGGCATTTTCTGATGTAAGAAAAACCTAACCTCATCAGGAATAAAAGCATTTCCGCACAAAATATTTTGCCATATCAGGATTGAAAAGAAATATTCAAAAAGATTAAAATAAAATTTTATTTAAGAAAACAAAATTTATTTTAACAATCCTGAATAGCGTTTTGGTTTAAGAAAAATAACCAAATTAATGGTCATAGAATTAAAACACGCTTACCAGCAAACGAGGCAAAAATATTTATGGAAAACCGAACCGTCGCATCGAGATTGTAGAAATGACCTGCACCCTTAATACACATTCTCTATAAAAGAGAACTGTTAAGCATAATCATCATATATCTATTAAAACACAAACCCTCTCCAGAGAAAAACTTACGAAAACCTTTCACCTTCTTTGTTTTTCAATGGCTGCCAACAATCAAAACAACATACCTGATGAAGAAATTGATAGAATTTGGCAACAAATGGATGAGGCTCTAGCAGAGATGGAGCCACAACCAGTTCCTGACCCTCAGGAATATGAAGCGTTTATAAACGCTATGGTTGATGTGGTGTGGCACGACTTTGTGCAAGCCAATCCTGGCTGGAATCCTCTTGAAAATCTCATCTATGAAGAGGATGAAGACGATGAGGATGATGAAGAGGATGAGGACTTTGTTGAAGAGCGAGAGAGGAGAAGAAGGAAAGTGCTTGATGCAAGTGCTTCATGCACGGTGGAGGCAAGGAAGCATCCCGGTGATCACGATGACAATCCGCCTTCAAGTGCATCAGCTCCTCTTCTTGTCTCTTAAGGATGGAACAAGAGACCTTCCAGTTCTGATGAACTGTGAAGCTGCTCAGGAGCATTCATGCTAATTTGCAGGGCACGTGTTCATGCTTATCTGTAAAGCACGAGTTCCTGAGTAGAAAATAGACTAGGAAAACAAATATGTAATTTCCATATTTCATGTGTAATGTATCTTCAAGTATTAATGAAATTTGTCTATTTTCTCAATTGTTTGCTTCCTGTACTTGCCTGCAAAATTTGTTAGTAACACTCATAGTGATATTCAGATGATAAATAATAAACTCTGATAATAATGAAATTGAGATTGATAATTAAGACTAAAAACTTAATCAAAGACTAAGTAATAATCTAATTGTCCAGAGTTTACCAGGAGTGTTGATGACAAATTAGCATAGAACCTCTGGTTTTCATACCAGCTTCAAACATCTGAGCATCAGGATTTGACCAGTGGACTTCCTGTCAGGATTCCATCCTATCAGGATTTGATCAAAGAAAACATACCTTTCTGAATAACCATCAGGATTTGACAGTTATCAGGATTTCCTCTCTGTAGCTTTTCCTCAGAAATTCTCAAAATTCATCATTCCAAGTTCATTCACCAACTTATTGAAAGTAGCTTCAGGCAGTGGCTTGGTGAATATATCAGCTAGTTGTTGATCAGTAGGAACAAAGTGAAGTTCAATTGTTCCTTCCAGAACCTGTTCTCTTATAAAGTGATATCTGATACTTATGTGTTTAGTAAGAGAATGCTGAACTGGATTTCCTGTCATTGCAATGGCACTTTGGTTATCACAATAAATAGGAATTTTTGAGTATGACAGGCCATAATCTAACAACTGATTTCTCATCCACATAATCTGAGCACAACAACTTCCTGCAGCAATGTACTCAGCTTCTGCAGTTGAAGTGGAAATAGATTGCTGCTTTTTACTGAACCATGAAACTAGTCTTCCACCTAAAAACTGACAACTTCCTGAAGTACTTTTCCTGTCTATTTTGCATCCTGCAAAATCAGCATCTGAATAACCACACAACCCAAAATCTGATTCCCTTGCATACCAAAGGCCAAGTGAAGGAGTGCCTTTGAGATATCTGAAAATTCTTTTGACTGCAATCAGATGTGGTTCTCTAGGTTTTGCTTGAAATCTTGCACATAGACAGGTTGCAAACATGATATCTGGTCTACTGGCAGTGAGATACAATAAAGAGCCAATCATTCCTCTGTAGTGAGTTACATCTACCTCTTCACCTTGATCAGGATCAAGTTTGGTAGCTGTAGCTATGGGAGTTGAAGCAGGAGTACTGTCTTGCATGTTAAACCTTGTCAGTAAGTTCCTTGTGTATTTAGACTGATTAATAAAAATCCCTTCATCAGTCTGTTTAACTTGAAGACCCAGAAAGTAACTCATTTCTCCCATCATGCTCATTTGATATCTTGACTGCATAAGCTTGGAAAACTTTTCACACAGCTTATTGTTTGATGACCCAAAAATGATATCATCAACATAAATCTGAACTAACAGCAACTCCTTACCATGATTCAAATAAAATAGAGTTTTATCAATTGCACCTCTTTTGAATCCACTTTCCAGTAAGAATTGAGCTAAGGTTTCATACCATGCTCTTGGAGCTTACTTTAGTCCATAAAGTGCCTTATCCAGCCTGTAGACATGATCTGGATATTTAGGATCAATGAAACCAGGAGGTTGTTCAACATAAACTTCTTCCTCCAGTTCACCATTTAAGAAAGCACTTTTAACATCCATCTGGAAAACCTTGAATTTCTTATGTGCTGCATAAGCAAGAAATATCCTGATGGCTTCTAGTCTTGCAACAGGAGCAAAAGTTTCATCATAGTCAATTCCCTCTTGTTGGGAATACCCCTTTGCAACTAGCCTTGCTTTATTTCTGATAATGACTCCATCAGAATCAGTCTTGTTCTTGAAAATCCACTTTGTACCAACAATTGATCTATTCTTTGGTCTTGGTACCAGTTTCCAGACTTCATTCCTTTCAAATTCATTCAGTTCTTCTTGCATTGCAGTAACCCAATCAGCATCTTTAAGTGCATCTTCAACTTTCTTAGGCTCCTCCTTGGATAGAAAGTTATTATATAAACATTCATTCTGAGTTGCACTTCTTGTTTGAACACCTGCATCAGGATCTCCAATTATCAAATCAGGAGTATGTTCTTTAGTCCATTTCCTTGCTGGTGTCAAATTGTTTCTTGAAATAGATGCTCCCCCTGGATTGGTGTTATCTTGATTGAAAGAATTTGATTGATTTGAAGCTCTCCCCGAATTATTGCTATGACCTCCTGATGTGTTATCAGGATCTTCACTTGAATCAGTATCTGAAGAATTCTGTCCTGATGATTGAGTTGACTCTGAACTTGTAGTAGAATGCCGTTGCTCCCCCTCAACATTAGCACTACTAGTTGTATCACTATTGTTTGTATCATCAGTATTAGCACCATCAGTATCTGGTGTGTCATCAGGATTTGGTGACCCATCAGGATCTGATGTATTGACAGGATCTGATTCACTTTCTTCAGGTTCCTTGGAAGCTTCATTTTCAAATAACAATCTATCATGCGAGTCTTCAATGATTCCAGTTATCTTCTTGTCATCAAAAGATACATGTATTGACTCCATGACAGTTCTTGTTCTCAAATTAAAAACTCTGAAGGCTCTTGATGTAGGATAACCTATGAATATTCCTTCATCAGCCTTTGTTTCAAATTTCCCTAGCTGTTCAGGATGAGTTCTGAGAACAAAACATTTACAGCCAAACACATGCAAATGCTTCAGACTTGGTTTCTTCTCTTTGAGAGACTGATAAGGAGTAACACCATGCCTGTTTATCAATGTGAGATTTTGTGTATAGCATGCTGTGTTGACTGCTTCTGCCCAGAAATATGTAGGTAATTTAGCTTCTTCCAACATAGTTCTGCCAGCTTCAATAAGAGTTCTATTCTTCCTTTCTACTACTCCATTTTGCTGAGGTGTGCCAGGAGCAGAGAATTGTTGAATGATTCCTTTGTATTTGCAGAACTCTTCCATCTTTGAATTCTTAAATTCAGTACCATTATCACTTCTCAGAATCTTGACTTTGTACTTTGTGGTTGTCTCAATCATCCTCACATGATCCAACAGAACTTCAGGAGTTTCATCTTTTCTATGCAGAAAATACACCCACGTGAATCTAGAATATTCATCAACAATTACAAGAGTGTACCTTTTCTTACTGATGGACATGATGTTGACTGGACCAAACAGATCAAGATGTAGCATGTGATATGGTTCTTCAATAGAGGATTCTGATTTACTCTGGAATGATGTCCTTCTTTGTTTTGCTTTTTGGCATGCATCACAGAGTCCATCAGGTGTATATAAGACATTAGGTAATCCTCTTACTAACTCTTTCTTAACCAACTCATTGATGTTGCTGAAGTTGAGATGAGAAAGCTTCTTGTGCCAATTCCAACTTTCATCTACTGAAGCTTTACTGATGAAACATGTAGGGGAGCCATCAGTATCTGAGAGAATGTTGGCTTCATATATGTTACCATGCCTGTAGCCAGTTAGTGCTATCTTCCCTGTTGCTTTACTGACTACTTCACAATGTGTGGAATAGAAATTGACATGATAACCTCTGTCAGTGATTTGACTAATACTCAACAAGTTGTGTTTTAGTCCCTTCACTAGAGCTACTTTTTCAATGATGACATTTCCAATGATTATATTGCCATATCCCAAGGTTTGTCCAATGTTGCCATCTCCATAAGACACAGTTGGGCCAGCTTTTTCCTCATATTCTGATAACAGGGCTTTGTTTCCAGTCATGTGCACAGAACATCCACTATCCATGACTAACACATTTTTCTTTTTACCCTGCATCAGAATAGAAACACACTAGTTAGAACACATAGGAACCCATACATGTTGGGTTCCTTTCTCATGCAATTTATTAATTTTAACAGCAGAAGACTTTTTGACTTTAGCAGTCCTGACAGGATTTACTCCATCAGGATTTGCTTTGTCAGTATCAGTATTAACAAAAGCATGCTTCATTATGACATTTTCAGTTCTATCAGACTTTGTACTACTTTCAAACTTAGGCAATGGATCATAAAAGTTATAGTACAAATCATGATACTCTTTACATGTATAAATAGAATGCCATAGACTACCACAATGAAAACAGGACTTCTGCGGTTTATAGAGTACTGATCTATTCCTAACATCAGACTTAGGAATATCAGTAATCTTCTTCTTACTCTTCTTACAATCAATAGCAAGATGATTAGAGTTACCACAGTTAAAACAACACTTTCTAGGTGCATTTGGGATATACTTATAACCATTCTCTTTATTGATCCCAATTTTACCATTCCTGTTTCTCTTAACAGTAGCTTCCTTTTTCTTATCTGTAACCTT
The DNA here is from genome assembly GCA_030848705.1 of Heracleum sosnowskyi. Classification (NCBI taxonomy): domain Eukaryota; kingdom Viridiplantae; phylum Streptophyta; class Magnoliopsida; order Apiales; family Apiaceae; genus Heracleum; species Heracleum sosnowskyi. The sequence continues at coordinate 46,255,983 of CM061243.1, read as the reverse complement.
ACAGATTTTATCTTTAAGCTGTTTCTGAGACAATAGACCTACATTCTTAGTGACTTTGTTCATGACAGGTTTAGACTTTATAACTTTAATTCCTTGAGTAGAAGAAGATCCCTTTTCAAAAGTAGAATTGGAATCCTTACCAAAAACAAAATTAACAGGAGTAATCTTAGATTTGGTTGAGTCTATAACATGTCTATAGGTCTTTGGACTGACTGTCTCATCAATGACAATTTTCTCTTTCAATTTCTTATCTTCATCTGACTTATATCCTAGACACTCTCTCCAATTCTTAGAGGTATTAATCTCATGAAATTTCCTACCAGAGTCTGTCCAGGTTCTGATTTTCTCATTAGCATATTCAAGTTCTTTTTCAAGGGAAGTACATTTAGATGTCATCTCTAAGTGCATGTGTTTAGCATTATCACATTCTTTTTGTACTTCTTGCATACGAGAAAATTCAGCTTCTAATATCTCATTCCTTTTTCTAAGGTCAGACATCTCAGATAAGATTCTAGTATTCTCAGCAGTTTGACTTCTAAAGCTAATATGTAATGACTTTAGAAAACGTCTTAACTCAGAAGCATTATCAGTATCAAAATCAAAGATAGTATTTAGTACCTTATCATCAGGAGCAGCAGTTACATCAGCATTGGCCATTAACGCATAGTTGACTACCTCAGTATCAGATTCTGAGGAAGAGTCCATCCAATCCTTGCTTGATGTGATGAGTGCCTTTGTCTTGTTGCATTCAGAAGCAAAGTGACCCATACCATTACACTTGTAGCATCTAACCTTTGACTTGTCAAATTTGCTACCCTTGCTGTCCTTCTTGATATACTTGTCTTTGTCTGCTCTGAAGGTCTTTTTCTGAAAGTTGCCTTGTCTTCTATTCTTCCTGAACTTCATCCTTCTGAAGTTTCTGACAATCATAGCAACCATCTCTTCCATGTCTGAATCAGAAGATTCATCACCAGTATTGGCATCAGGATTGCCATCAGTATCTGATGAAGAGTCGTCAGGATCTGATTCAGCTACTCTTGCTTTCCTTCTAGAGACCTCCATAGCTTTCTCTTTTGATTTTGCTTCTACATTCAAAGCAATTGACTTTGCCTTACTGCTTTTCTTGTTCTTCCTCTGTTGAACTTCAAGATCATGAGTTCTTAGCATCCCATAGATCTCATCAAGAGACACAATGTTTAGATCATATTGGTGTCTAATGATTGAGGTCTGAGTATCCCATTCTTCAGGTAAAGCTCTAAGAAATTTGGTGTTTGAATCTTCAGTTTCATATACTTTGTCAACTAAGGATAAGCTGTTCAATAGTGTCAGGAATCTGTCATATAGATCAGTCAGGCTCTCTTCAGGTCTTGCATCGAATTGTTCATATTCTTGAATCAAAAGAGCCCTTCTGTTTTTCTTAACAGATGCAGATCCCTGGCACTGAGTTTCCAAAGTATCCCAGATTTCTTTTGAAGACTTGCATGCAATCACTCTGTTTGACATGACAGCATCAAGGCTATTATGCAAGATATTCTTTATCTTTGGTTCTCTGAGTACATGAGCTTTTTCTTCTGGAGTCCATTCAGCTTTAGCTTTGACCACATAATGTTCTGGTACTGTATCTGTTCGTTCTACGAACTTTGTTGGTATATATGGTCCATCACGAATCCTGTCCAAGTAGTCAGGATCCATAGCCTCCAGGTACATCAGCATCTTTACCCTCCATGTGGGATATTCTGATATCTTTAAGATGGGAATCTTCATGCTTTCATACTTGGTTGTCGACATCTTTAGATCGTATCTGATTCAGAATTAAATCAGTTTGCTCTGATACCAATTGTTGCCCAGTAAATAACAATTGTAGAAGGGGGTTGAATACAATTGTATAAGATTCTCGACTTTATATAACACAAATATGAAAGATCAATAACAATAACAATAACAGCTTTATTAACTTTGATATAAAACTGTTACAAACTCTCTTAAGAAATTCTGATGTTCTTAAGAGCTGCTAGCTTACAAAAACTCTCTCAAGAAATTCTGTTCTTAAGAGCTTCTCTCCGATTATGTTCTCTCTCTCTGATCAGTACATAAATCGAAACCAAAACTGTGTTTATATAGTGCACACAGCTTCTCTATCAATAACAAGATAAGTCCTAATCATAACAAAGATAGAAACATATCTTTAATCGATAGCTGCATTCTACAAACCAGGAACAAATAGAATAAACTTCCATGTTTATCTAGACTCCAAATATAACTCGAAGTAGGAATCCTGATCAGCTTCAAGTCCTGATGATCAAACCTGATCATAGTCTGAGTAGGAATCCTGATGATCAATAAGATACTGACGCTTGATCAAATACTGATGACCATGCAATACTGATGACGTCAGCAATCCTGATCAGTTGAGTCTAGCTTCTGACGATCATTGAATTCTGATCTAACACAGGTAATCCAGTACAGCACTCCATGACCAAGCACATCAGCATAAGGTATCATTTTATCAGGGAACATGTGGAAGAAGGAAATATTGAGCTTCATTTTGTGTCTACAGACCAACAGCTTGCAGATATCTTCACCAAACCTTTGAGTGAAGCTACCTTTACAAGACTGGTAAATGAACTTGGAATGATCTCTGGTTTCGACTAGAGATATTGGTTAGACTCAAACTTTACTCATCTATGAAAATTTGCTCATGTTTTTCTGCATATGTTAACTGTCATGCATATCATGTTGATAAACTCTGATGGTAGCATACTCTGCTGGAAGCATACTCTGATGATAAACTCTGATGTTATACTCTGATTGTGATTTTGTCTGAAACATATGGACCGATGAAGAAAATTATATGAAGCATGATTCTCAGTAAGTAATCATGAATCTTTCTAAGTTATATATGATCTGATCTCAAATGTGTGCAGAAATTTTTACACAGCATGATACTGTCTCTATATTTATAGCATCTCTTAGTTTATTGATCCTATACACTGAGTCTGTATTAGCTGTTTGCACTTTCTCTCATAAATTAATTGTGTTAACTGATGAAAGTCTAAACTCTGATAATTAGTTGCTCATATTTCACCCTCACATCAAAAGATGCAAAAATAAACACAAATTCCTTTGCGATCATGTTGTGCCTAGGACGAACCAGGAACTTATTGTATGAAATAAGGGCTAAAATTTTTGATTTTTGGTGACTAGTGCCAACCACTGATTACTGGAAAAATAAAAAAAAAAATTAGAAAGGGGTGAAAATAATAAATTTATAAAAACAGAGTTTAGATGATATCAGATTTTGTTCTATACATGAGAGTTTGGGCAACCAGTTTTTACTGATTTAATTTGTGGATTTTATGCACTTTGAGATGCTCTCAAGATTTATATTCAGTAAACTCTGCTATACACACACAAATATTCACAACTGTGCATTTTGATAAAAGAGATTATTAATAAAGGAGGAGAATTGATAAAAACTGATGAACTGTGTACTCTACGCCGAGGTAATTTAATTTTAATCTCTGATGATTAAAATAAATTTCTTTGTTTCAGACATTTCATAATTATTGAGGAACATTATTTTGGAAAATAGAGAGTATGATTGATAACGGTTTGTTGAGTTTTTGAAAGAAAATGATGAAAGGTGTCTAGATAGTAGCAGTAATTAGTGCCCTTTACTGCGCATGCGTGTTGGAAACTACCACGATTTACTGCTGTCAGTTAATACATGTATGCCAACTGTCCCACTCACACACTTCACGAGTAAGCCTGCTCTGTATCTTAATGATTATTAATGATTAAACTCTTCAGTTTTCATTCTTATTTAATCATTATACACATAACGTTTCAAAAAATTTCAGCCTTACTCAATTCACAGGACATTCTCACACAAGCATATTCACAAACACTTTTCTGCATAAATCTCTCAAACACTTTCTTGAAGCATAAACTCTGATTTCTTTGAAATATTCTAATGGCAACAACCATGTTCCAGTCTTTTGGTCTCGATTTTGTTCCTAACAACTATGCAGCACCACTATCTACTGAAAACGTCCCAGAGGCGTTTCATCTGTTTCAAAATTTTCTTGCTCAATCTGATATTGGCCAAGCTTTAGTGGAACCAACAAGGTTATCTGGTACTCAAATCAAGGCTTTCTGGGAAACAGGTGTATATGATGATGGAGGTGAATCAGGCACTCCTTCAATTATCTTTGAATTCGCTGAACAAGAGTATGTGGTCACTCCAACCACTGTTAGAGATGCTCTTGGGTGTGAAGACTTCAATGCGTTCACCATTTCTGTTGGTGACTCTGATCTTCAGCGTATGATGAGGGAGATTGGTTACTCTGGGCCTTTGGCAAGGACAGGTAATCTGAAGCGACCGTTCTTGAGAAAGGAGTGGAGTTTCTTTTTTGACTGTATTACAAGGGCATTTGGAAAGAAGTGTACGAATTGGGATGCTATTCCAATCGATAGTCTACAAATTGGGTATTCTCTTCTCTATGGTACTCATTTTGATTTTGGTAGACTAGTTCTTATTAATATGGGTGAAAAGATGACATAGAATAGGAATGTAGTTTACTTTTCTCGTTTCTGTCAATTAATCTTTTCTCTGTGTGTTGATGGGGTTGAGATAGCTGAGGAGGATGTAATTCCCTCATTTAAATTGCATAAGAGAATATTTTCTGATCTCACAAATAAAGATATCAAGAAAGGGAATGTTGGTGACTTGATGCTTCCTGCTTCAATCCAACAGTTTTTAAACCCTCAACCACAACCACAAGCACAACAAGCCAAGGGCTGGGGGTAGAATTAAGCATAGAGCGTTAAAGGTTGTTCAGGCTACAAAAACTCTAAATACTGATGATGTTCCAGTATCTGTTGGTACTTCAAGAAGAAAGAAGAGGGCAAACAGACCTGTTTCTGATGCTAATGTGGTTTCTGATGAACATGAATCTACTAATGCTAAGAAGAGGAAGCTAGTAGCTGAGTATCTGTTTGGTGGATTGGTTCCTGATTCTACAAATGTTGAAGCTCCTGAGGTTGTGATTGAAGATTATTCTGCAAATGCTGATGAAGCTACTATGCCTGAAGCTCCTGTGCCTGAAGAAGCCAGAGCAGATGCTGATGATAATGCTACAGTTAATGATGATTTTCTTGAACCCATCTTGGAAATGGATATTGAAGAGAATGAGATTGAAGCACATCCCTCTGCAACTCTAGAAGAGTTTGGCAGTTTAAATGAAACAGAGGATGTGGCAGCTGATCAACCTACACTCATAATTGATGAGTCACTAGCTACTCATACAGAGATTCTCTCTGTCAATCACCAGGTACTTGAAAAGGGTGATGAGGTTGATCAGACAGCAAGGGCTGTAACTGCAGAGAATATTGCTGAAGAAGCTGCAGCAAATATTGATGAAGAAACTGCAGAGAATAATCTTGAAGAAACTGCAGAGATTGTTGTTGAAACTATTGCTGTTAATGCTGAGAATGAAGTAGCTGCTCAAGACAATATAAACTCTGAGAAACTCGCAAATACTGATGTTCCAGAAACATTTGCTGAGAATATTCCTGCTTCTTCAAATGCTGAATCTTTTGCAAAGTCTGATGATCATGCTGATTCATCTTCTCAAAGACTTTCTGCTCAACAAAATCAAAAGGACATTCAGCATGCCACAGAACTTCACTTTCAGAATATGTATTTTTCCGAGTGGTCAGACAAGGATTGCATATTTACTGATCAAAGGGCTGCTGATTTTGTCACAAAATCTGCTGAGTCAATTGCAAATCCTGAGCTTCTTACACATCTCAAGGCAACTATTGTTCAAGTTAAATCTCTACACAATCGTTTTGATGAAACTCAGAAAGAAGTTAGTGGGTTGAGGAATGATGTGACTGCAAGGGAGATAACTTTAAAGCATGAGAAAATTTCCTTATCAAGAGAACAAGATGCCATGAAGACCAGATTAAGTAAGATTGAAGAGAATCAAACTGTGATGTCTGCAAAGATTGATTCAATTTCTACTTCTTTGGAATTGTTGACAGCAGTGCTGATTCCTGATGATGTCAAAAAGAGGGAGAGAGTTTCTAAGGACAAATGCAAGAGAACTCAAATTCTGAGACAGAGGGATGATGCAACTGATGGTGGAAGCAAGGAAGCTGAGAAAAGGTCACAAATTATTCAAGAGCAAGGGAGACTTAGGTCAAACTCTGCTAGAAATCTGACAAACTCTGAAAGAGCAAACACTGAAGCTCAATCTACTTCAAAAGCTAAAAGTTTATTGGTTTCTTCTCAACCAACTACAGATGAAGAGATTGCAGCTCAGCTATTTTTAGAAGAGCATGATGGTGAAGCTACAGTTGAGGATTTGGAAGCTGAAATGAAGATGCTATCTGAAGAGCACAGAAAGAAAATTGCTTCTGGTAAATACAAGAAGAAAGCTGTAAAAGCTCCAAGGAAGAAAGAACTGGGTATCTCTATCGAGGAAAATTCTCAATAGAGTATACAATACTCAAGGAGGCCAACAAATACTGTTTCTGGTAAGGGCAAAGGAAAGCTGATAGAAGATACAGTGACCAAGAAATACTATTCAACCTCTGACATTGCTCAAGTTAAAACTGTTCTAAATCAATCAACCTCTGACAAGGCTCAAGTTGATAAGTCAATGGAAATTGTTGCAACCTCTGACACTGCTCAAGTTGTACAAACTCAGTTGTTGTCTACACAACTTCAAGGTACTTTTTCAAGACATGTATTACCTGAAACTCTAAGTCAAGGAACTGTAAACATTCTACAAAGCAGAACTGTGTTGGGAAAAGAATCCTATGATAGATCTGGCTTGGGTTCACACAGAGAGAAAAGAGTGAATAACAGTCCTTTAGATCATACTTCACTAGCAGAACCAGGCTTTGGGGTAACTCAAGAAAAGCTTGACACGCTGGAGTCAGTTCAAATGATCTATCACAGAGGTTTGAAGAAGGATTTTCTCTTATACTTCATGTCTGATGGAAGAGTTTATCGAGTTGGAGAATCTGATATACATCTGAAGTTATGGGAAGAACTGGAGTATGTGTTACATCTACTCAAAGTTAAAAACTTTAGTACTCAGAAAGCAGCTGATGTCTTGAGAAGCAAAATGATGAAATCCAAAGTTCTGAGTGGAGCAACAATAACAAGTGCTTATGTTCCTAAGTACAGAGACTGCCATAGAAATCTGGTGGAAATGAAGAGGAACAGTGCTAGATTCAGAACAGCACTTGGTATTAAAGTTTTGGAATTCAACCTGGAATCAGACAAGTCTTATTTTATCAGGCTAGGGAATGAGATGAGGAGGAATAGCATCTATTCTCTGAGAGCTGCCATCTATCAGACTGGAGAGAATGATCCAGAGTTAAAGGAGTTGAAGGAAATCATGATAGATGAGTTAGAAAAAGCTGAAAGAAGACTACTCATAGACTACCTCAGGACTGTACCTGACATTGAAGAAATCAAGTAAATAGAGTCTGTAAAAATTTAAACTCTGTGATTTTATAAACACTGCATTTGTTATATGTTTTGACATCATCAATTATCTGTTAACTTGTACATTTTAGTATGAACAAGTTGGGGGAGATTGTTAGATATAATTGCTGATGTTTGTTTATCAGTGTTTAAAGTACCAGGAAACTATCAGAGTTTAGCTGGAGTACTTATCAGAGTTTAGCTAGAAGCCAGTCAGAGTTTGATAAAGTCTGACGGGGTAAGAGTTTGCTTAGCTGTCGGTGCAAAGACAATGAAGATTCTAGAAGCGATATTCTTTGAAGATGGAAAGAAGCAAAGAGATATCGAGATGGCTAAGGAAATGGAATAGAAGACAGAAGCAATCCTAAATTGATATAAATTGTATAGCTGATTTATAGGAATATCAATTAGAGATTGATTATGTAACTGTGTATTATAAAAACACAGATAGATTAACCCTAAAAGGGAGGCGAATACTGAATACATTATTCTTGTAACCTAGCAGCTCTCTGTGATAATTTACATCACTGAGAGAAGAGTTATTTAATATAATTCAGTTTATAGTTCATAAACAATGTTCTTGATTGTTATTCTCATACATATATTGATTATATATTGTGTATTCGGCCTAACATGACAATTTCCTCATAAGCTTGTGGATAAGCCATTCTCCATTGAATCCACATTTTCTTCTCAATTTATCCCAAGAGGTTTTCTACGTAATTAACCTTTGCTCGATTACTTTCCCATGTCTTTTCATTCAGCAGGTTAATCGTGATTGACTCCCATCGAGATATGACATCGCTGTACATTCCAATGTCATTTGGGAGAGTTAACATGACTCCGTTACTGGCATTTGCCGGGGGCAGAGTCCAATTTTCATTTTGCATTCTTCCACCAAACTTTCGGACTGTAGACCTTATGTCATTTATCTGACTAGAAGGTCCTCCCGTTGTTGTTGCTGGTGGATAATTTACCTGACCCATTGTTGGCTCTGTAGGGGGTCGATATCCTGATACTGCGCTGCTGCTTCCACTATAGACTTGTTCTTGAAGCTTCTTCAATTTTGGGTATGGGAGTTCATACTCCATTGCCAAAACTTCTTCTCTTCGTGCTTCCTCCGGTCCTTTTGCTAATTTTGTCAAAGGATCATCCCCACCATCTTCCAAAGAAAATGGGTTTACCCATTTTTCATCTTCATCTTCTGTAGTGTCCCAAGTAACTGAGACTTCCTTTTTTGGCGGGTTTAATCTTTCTGATTGTCTAGACCAAAATTTTAAAACTCCGATGGTGTCATCCTCATCTTCTGAGTCTTCTTCAATAAGGTCTCTTTCTGAGTCAGCCATCATTACTAGCTCTTCATTTTGCTCATTATTGTCAAAATCCTCTGGTAAGAACTGCTGGACTTCATCCGTATAGAGCTGATGTTTAGCATTCTTAAGACCATAAGGCATATGTTCATTATTGGATCTTTCATCATATTCTTCTATTCGAACATTAGTCTCATATTGCTCTGGTTCATCGTCTGATTCCCATCCTGTTGGGATAATTTCTTCTAGAGGTATATGGGTATGTGGTGATGGACTATATTTCACAAAATAGTCATACTTTCCGCTTGGTTCTCCCAAAGTGTCCCATATTGGCTCTTTCCTTTCTTCACGCATCATGAGGATTGTTTCCCGTCGTTCAAATTCTTCTTCATCAGAATCCTGGACAAAAGATGATCTGGGGGGCTCTCGTCGTTGGTAATTCCCAAATCTTAGGGATACTGTTCCGTCTGCTCGTGATCTTGTTTGGACCTGATGCGGAATACTGCTGTTTGGTATTACTGGCGCCTGAAGGATCCATTGTCTTCCTTGTAAAGCATTTGTATCATATCTTTCTCCCGCCACAGCTCTTATTCCTGTGCTTGCAAGATAGTCCACCACATTAGCAACGTTGTACCTGAAACCTACGTTGCTTTCATTTGTTATCCTTCCAATCAAGGATCTTGTGATTAACAGGTTGCTTTCGCCCATCCATTCTTCATATCCTCTTGTTTGAACAGCCAGTTGAATATGATTAGCGAAATCTTCTATGCTCATCATTAATTCTGGGGCTATATAGACAAGTTGAGTCCCTGTTGAGAGGTCTACTTCCATGGTTCCGAGAATGGATCTATCATCTTGCCACCTGGTGTCCCTTAAGACAACCAGTGCATTTGTTCCAGCGTTTCTCCGATGTAACGCTTGGATTCGTACCATCATCAGTCCTACATGGATGTGTTGCAATCCTTCTCTTCTAAGTCTATCAAGACTTTGTTGGTTTATGAATCTCCGATCCACCTGAGTGCCCACTCCTGTGCAGAGAATTCTTTCCTCCATGTAGTGTTGGTAAACACGTCTTACTCCTGTGTCTACCCAGTTATCTTGGTACAATGTTTCTGCCGGAACTAAGTTTGCCATTCTTTGATGTGACATCCTCAGTTCTTCCTCCGATTTTAGTTGTTGTTCTAAACTCCTTCGATACCTGCCTCTTAATCGTCTAGGCAGTCTTCTTTGCATGTTGAATTGTAATCTGTTTGTCCATCGATAATCCCTTATTTGATCTTCTTGTGTGGGAAGCTCTTGTGTTGTGCTTGTTCCCACTGAATCCCTTATGCTTGGATTCCTTCTCATTTTTGGGACTTCTTCTTCTCGTTTTCGTAGATCTTTAGGGGATCTGTAAAAACGTAAAATGGACCTTTGGATTTCTTGACAGGTTCTGCTGTTGTAACTCCCAGAGATACTCTTTCTAGCTTCTTCGTAAGATCTTGGATTGAGTCTTCTAAATCAACCTCTTTTCCTTTTCCTGTCTTGTCTTTGAGGTTTTTGAGATCGTGACTACAATCGTCTAGTCTTTCACTGATTTTGACTAGAAATTGTATAATAGTGTTATTTTGTTTGAGCACCGCAGTTAGCAAGGATGTTTGTCCTTCTTGGAGTCTTGATGGTTTGACAAATCCTTGTGCTGGTGCGTCTAATCCCTCGGTTGCCTTTAGTGCGTCCGTGTATTCTGAACTCTCAGCAGTTTGAGTCCAGCTACTCATGAAGTGATGAAAGTTTTTAAGTCTGAAACAGCGTGCTTGACTTCTAGCACCTGTTTCCTCAATTCTTCTGTGAGTTTTAGTGCTTCTTGTTCCACGAGCTTTGGTTGTTTAGTAATTTCATATACTAAACTCCAAACTTTACTTGAGGTCAGAGGATGGAAACCTGAGATGGTTTCTTCCAACTGCCTGATATACCTTGTTTGATGCTGTAGATCCTGTTGCAGCTGCTCAATCTGACTTTGTAAATCCTCCTGAATAAAAACTAGCTTAAAACCCGTGCGATGCACAGATTGTTAATTGTTATTTTATTATTATATTTTTAATATTTTATTAATTGTATTTGTTAAAAAAATAAGTAGACATGTTAAAATAGTTAAATAATTTTAATTAACTAAAAACATTAAAACAGATTTTAAAATAAATAAGTAAGGGTTTGCCCGCTATATTTTTGGAAAATGAGGGGTTTTAGTAAGAAAAAATAAAAAATGTAACATATATTTAGTTTAAAAAGGTAAATGCCCGTGATATTTTTGGAAAATGAGGTTTTAAAATTTAATAATTAAAAGTATTTAAATTCGTTTTAAAATAAATAAGTAAATGGTTTCCTATGATATTTTTGGGGAAAAAAAATGAATTTTAGTGAGAAAAATAGAAAAAATAAATTGAAAAAGACAATTTCCCGTGATATATTTAGAAAAGAAGGGACTTTGTTAGAAAAAATCTATAATATGTTTTAGAGTAATTGGTTATAAATATGTATTTTATTATTTATATTTTAATATTCTTAGTGATTGCATTTGTTAAGAAAAATAAGTAGACATGTTAAAATATGTGAACTTTTAAAAAATAATTATAATATCATAGGTTTAAAAATAAATAACTAAAGGTTTGTCCGTGATATTTTTGGAAAATGAGGGGTTTTAGTAAGAAAAAATAGAAAAACTAACATGTTTTAGTTAAAAAAGGTAATTGTCATGTTTGAAATAAATTTGTTAGAAAAAATAATGTATTTTAGGGAAAAAGGTAATTGATTATAAATAGCTAATATTATTATTTAATAATATATTTCTATAAATAAGTAAGGTTAATTAAGTAAAAACACGAAATACAGTTAAGGGCAATTAAGTAAAATCACAACATACCATACTGCCCACCAAACTTTTAATGTTTGTTATATACTCCCTCCGTCCCAGCCAATTCTATACGTTTGGTTTGGGCACGGAGACTAAGAAAAGATATAAAAAATGAGTAAAATTAGATGAAATGTGGATAAAGTGGTGGGACCTATCAATATTTAATAATAGATTTGAGATAGTGGAGAAAAATAGTGGGTGTAATAGTGTTTTATATTATTATAGAATAGAGATAGTGGAGAAAGTAGTGGGTGTAATAGTATTTTATATTATTAAAAGTTACTATTTTTGGAATGTATAAAAAAAATGAAAAGTATATAGAAATGAATGGAAGGGAGGGAGTACGTTTCACTGACCGAAACGCGCCTAGCCAAAAATGAACGTCAGCTAAAACAGATGCTTGGAGCTAAAAATAGTAGTGCGTGTGTTAGTAGTGTATATTTTATATTATCATTATGTATATCCATCGGCCACCAGCATTTCCCCTGTTCTTCAACCCTCTCTGTGTTTAAACAATCTCTGCCTATACATATAAGTATGATTCTCGGAGCTGCTACTACGGCTTTATCTCCAGCAATCTCCTTCTCCGTTAAGACTCCGTCGAAACAACTGAATGGATCAGTGGTGGTTTGCTCAGCTTCAAAGCATGCAAGCAATAAGGCGTTGACAGGGGTTGTTTTTGAGCCATTTGAAGAAGTGAAAAAGGAGCTCATGCTTGTTCCAGCTGTTCCTCATCTTTCTCTGGCACGCCACAAGTACTCTAATGACTCTGAATCTGCTATCAACGATCAGATCAAGTCGGTTCTTTCTTTTACATCTCTCTCTCTCTCTTTATATATTAAGTTCTAGTTTTTACCCTTTTTCTAATGCCTTTGTGCAAGGACGGATTCAGGAAGGGGCACGGACACGTGTCCTGTAATTTTATTTAATTTTTGTTAAATTTGTTGTTCTTTCACCGTTCCAATAATATAAAATGAACAAAAATTATTAAACATCAAGGTATTTTCTATCAGTAACTTGTAGCTTGGGCAGATATTGCGGGTAGCTGCGATTATTTTAAATTATTGGAATTGGCTATAAGAGAAATGTGTACATGTGTATTCAGTAAATATGTGCAGAAACAAAATTAGTGAAAAAGCAAAAAATGTGTTACACTTGCATACACTTGGATGTTTTTTATGTATTAATTTACTGTCTGTCTAAATACATTACTGAGCTGTTGATAGAGGTCTATGTATTGTTAAAATGACATATACCCGTTGTTGGCTTTTGCAGTGTCGAATACAATCTTTCTTATGTGTATCATGCCATGTTTGCATACTTTGATCGTGACAATGTTGCTCTGAAGGGTTTAGCCAGGTAAAATCTGGAGTTCTAATACTCTGTAGAAGCTTACTTGTCATGTTAATTTCGGAACTAGGCACTTGTGATCTGTTTTAAATTTTCTCCCTGCAGATTTTTCAGAGAATCCAGCGCAGAAGAAAGAGAACAAGCTGAAAAATTCATGGAGTATCAGGTAGTTTGACAATCTGCATAATTGCTTCTTTCTTTTATCATATACCCTTTTTTCTTTGTAGGTTTTTTTGGATTCTTCCTGAATTATGTATGATGGACTTGGAAATTTCACTCTTGTTGCACAATACATTTCAGAATAAACGCGGGGGGAAAGTAAAGTTGCAGTCCATCATAATGCCACTATCTGAGTTCGATGATGCTGAAAAGGGAGATGCATTACATGGTATGTTTTTAATGATGTACCATATTTGAGACTTTAACATTCATCTAGTGAATCTTGATGGATAGCTTTTATTACTTCAACCTGTGATGTAGCAATGGAGCTTGCACTGTCTTTGCAGAAACTGACCAACGAAAAACTTCATCATGTGCACAAGGTACAGCCTTCTTATACATATTTTGACACTGCAATTTTATAATTTCCGATATGGGGTACTTACGCAAATTAAAACCATACCATTAAGTACACTTTGGTGTATCTACAGAAATTAGTACAATCTATGGATAATGGTGTCCGTTTTAGTTGTATCTTAATGAGCATTCTCTCTCTCTCTCTCTCTCCAAAAGGGATATAAGATTTAAAAGGAGTCTTGGATCACACTGATGTTGGTATCTAATGAAAATTAGTTTCAGGCAAACAATTTAGACTTGGTTGCTCACTAAGTTGATTGTTTGAGACTTGTTGCAGTTCAATACTAATCAAATACCTTAACTGATTTTGGACATTCTCCTACTTGCGAAATTAGGTGGCAGTTAAGAACAATGACGCCCAAATGGCTGATTTTGTGCAAAATCGGTATCTGAGGCAGCAGGTAGGAAATGAATTTAACATTCATTTTTGGCCAAAAAATTGAGTTCAAGGTGTAAACAATAAACACATTCATAAACTTTAAACGTTTTCTTTGACGGTCTCAAATTTAGGTGAAAGTTATCAAAAGAATGTCTGAATATGTTGCACAGCTAAGAAGAGTGGGCAAAGGACATGGTAAGAATTCTGAAACGAAGATTTCTAATGAACAACACATCAGGTCGCATTATGTGTATGTTAAAATAAGTTTGGGTGGACTTGCAGGTGTTTGGCATTTTGATGAAATGCTCCTCAATGAAGGAGCTGCTGCTTGATGTAAAACCGGGTCATAATCCGTTATCTTGTGCAGCTCATGGACGTCGTTAATCGTCACTTAAGTTTCTCTGCAGGAATCTGTTGTTTGTTTGGTTCGAGATGATGTTGTTGATGGTTGATTTTTATTAAATGTATTGTACTACTTGTTCAGTAGTGGTTTTTTCCTCCTTGTTACTCTGAAAACTTGTTCAGTACTTGTTCAGCTGAGATGATTGTCATTTGTGTGTTGTTCAGTGGAGCAAGGTAAAAAAAATGTTACTGTCGTTGTTCAAATCTTTTTACCATGGTGTGATCGAAAAGAATAATATAAGGCTTGAAATGGATTAAAAATTTGTAATTTGATAAGTATACTCGAGTGGAGCAAAAAGAATGATTTGTATACAAATTAAAAATCCATTTAAATCGGAGAAGTTAAAATACAGAGAAATAGAACGAGTCATATTGTTTAATCTGAACCGTTGATTTGAAGAAAAACGCAACGTGTCAATCTCCCATGAAACAAACAACATCATCCCATCCCATTCAAAACAAAGCTAATACCTTACTTTACACAGTGACAGTATGTATACATACAGACCCTGTGTATTTTGAATGAGTTTGCACAACAATATGAAACATATTACAGCTGCTTTTGTGCTACTTGTAATGTTATGCGGCGTCCTACATTCTTCACAGGCTATTAAACATGAAAGTTTCGATGTTCGCCATCATCTCTCTACTGTAACTAGGTCTCTCCTCTCTCTCTCTCTCTCTCTCTCTCTCTCTCTCTCTCTCTCTCTCGCAATTAGGTTTTTGTGCAAGTTTTATTTATACTACTTGAGCTTCTGTTATTTCCCCTGTAATTTGGCCATAGTATATGTGTATAGGTGATCGTTGTATTACTCATTCGTATTACACGGACTCGTGATTTGTAGTATAATGATGGGATAATTGTAGCTGTTTTATATAAATTTTAGGATAAAATGGTCTGTAGCGGAATATGATATGAGCGATATAAGAGAAAGAGCCTCAAATCATAATACTCTTTTTTTTTTTTGGTAGGATTATATGCCTATAGAGTAGCGTCCATACTCTGATAATTTTTCCGGCTGAATCGACACGATAGAACTGGGACGACCGAGGATAAGCCCTTACCACTTGAGCTATCCCATCACGCTCATTAGAATAACTTAAGTAACTGTATCCCAATATTTGGAAGGCTCAAGAACTGGTTTGCATAATCAGAAGATTAGAATATAATTGCATAAAGTTTTCCGCTTTATCTATAACCTAATAACTTATGACTGAGTAAATATATATGGTGAACTTATTCTCCACCATAAGAGAGTTTTCAACCAAGGGTAAATATTTGTCTGGAACTGGAAATCCATAGAATTGGTTTAATTATCGTAAGATTTGTGTGTAATAAAATATAAAAAAAGTCCTTGTATGGGGGTTTTTATGACTTATGACTGGAAATATAATAGTATTAACTAAGAGCACTCAACTGAGCTGGAATAACATGTTTCATCCGCATTTTGTTTTTTCTGCAGATATGATGTTGTGAGAGACATTGTGGATAAGTCATTTGTACCTTCTGAAATCCCAGAACAATGTACACCGATTCATTTGAATCTCCTGGTACTGTTCTTTTACAATCCTAAGTTCGATTTTGATTGCAGATGTTTTACCTTTACTAATTTAGGCGGTATAAGAATCAGTTGGAGAAACAAGTGCAGCAACATTAATATAATTCGAATAATTTTTAAGTGTGTAGAAGCAGGCTATTATATAAATACAAGAAGAATTTAATTTTATCGCATGATTGTTCCCCTTGGTGTGCTAATGGGCGATATGACTGATGCCATAGATACTCCCTCCAATCCTTTGTACTTGTTAATTTTCTTTTGGATATTTTTTAGGCTTAAGACAAAGTGCTTGGCACATAATAATGTTTCTTGGTGGCTGTCTTATTTAGAAGTTTACAATTATCTTTTGTTTAGAACAGAACCATAAAAGAAAAAAAATGTATAAGTACTTCTTTTACGAGCATTGAAATATGCAAATTCAAAGATAGAAGAGAAAAAGAACTGTGAGTTCTATCAATCATTCACAACAATATTAGAAAAAGAAAACTCTGTAGGATCTTCTTATCAGAGAATCAGTAGGGATTAGAAGAAGTATGCAGAGAACAAGCAATCATAAAGGTTTTGCTAGAAATTTCTTGTTCTCTTTTTCTATCTAATAAAAATTAATCTGATGCCCATCTTTAAGCTGATTAAAATGCTAATTGGTGGCCGGTGTTTACCTAGTGTAGCAATACGCTGCCACCAACTTTTGCCATTAGCCACTTTATTGAAAGTCAAAAAAATTTATTTACCAACTCAATTGCTAAAATAGGTACAGTCCAGCCACCACTTTGCAATTTACTCCCGAAAACATTGGTCCCTTGTCATTGTCTCATTAGTAGTTGTATGTCTGGTTCTTGAGTGACGCGTGGCCATTAATGCCACTTCTATCTCACACGATTAAGCACTGAATGATATCACAGCAGCTCAAGGGGCAAAGCAACATTATCAATTCAAAGATTTACGGCCTTCTGCATAGAAAGAAATCATAGTTATTGGTTCTTTGGGCATTAATGAATGATGCGAATATTTTGTTTGAGAGAACTGAAGTTAAGTTTTCACTAAGTCCTCTCCGAGTCAAAGAATGTTGATAGCGTAGATGCAGTTGTTTTAATCTTTGTGCCGATATGAAAATTTACCTGAATGAACATCTCTGTGGAAATCAGAATACAATATATCATTCAGGAAAGATGATGCCTTTATATAGGCTGCTGTGTACAAACAAGAATATTTGGTAATAAGTGCTAAATATTCAGTATTTACTGCCTACGATTCTATACAACTAAGCCAACATATAATTTATCTAACTAGGGAGACTATATCAGTAATACAACCAGATTTCCTACTCTAAAGGGATCCTGAATCAATCACAGATACTATCTTCTACAATCTCCAACCCATTACACTATATTGGTGTGATCAAAACGGTGTAAAATTTACACTATTTTCAAACTCAACTCCAACCCATTGACACTAAATTTTACACCAAATGGAATCATTCTTGTACTACATAGGTTATTTTTATTGCTAGAAAGTACAAAAGTAATAAAGTTGGTGGGATACAAGAGAAGCATTTTTTTTTGGATAAGGAGTACAAGGGCGATTTTGGGATATACAAAAACTCTAAAAGTTGCACCAATTTTTGGTGGGACACCAAATTCGGTGTAATTTTTGGCGTGACACCAAAATGGCGCAACTTTTAGAGTTGGGTTAAAGAGGAATAATACACCAAAATGGTGTACTTCCACATTTCTAGAATATCTATCATATATGTCATGTAATATAACTTTGAAACTTCAGTAATCTGGTGATCTTTACCATGTCAAATCCCATGCCAAACACTCTTTACCGAAGGATGTTCCGGTTTTTAATATGTTTAATTGTTCACATACTCTACTAGGTCAGTATTATTTATTCTTTGTTTTCTGGTTTATGTTTTTCATTTTGCTAATGCTAATACATGTACACAGTAAATGATCTTGTAAAAGTTCTTTTTTAAGTAAGCATTCTGGTTCACAGGCAAGGCATGGAACTCGTGCTCCTACCAAGAAAAAGATGAAAGCACTAGAAGCTTTATCTGTTAACATGGAAACTCTTGTACAAGCTGCAAAGGAAAACAATATGTCTTTGCAGAAAATCCCTTCCTGGATACGGGGGTGGAGATCTCCTTGGAAGGGGAAGCTCAAAGGTGGAGAATTGATTAGTGAAGGAGAAAAAGAATTGTATAATCTTGGGATCAGAACAAGAGAACGATTTCCAGTACTTTTTAATGAAGAATACCATCCAGATGCATATACATTAAAGGCAACTCAGGTTGGGTAATTGTATTTGTATCTGTTTATCAGTGTGTGAAAGACTATTATATTTGGTACAACTCCAATGGATAAATTTTAGCTTTTAGATTCAACTTCTTTTAAATGACTATTATATTTGAATATGTGTCACATTTGAAGAACTTGCTGAAATCCAGTTGGTTCATCAAATTTTTTTATTTATTTCATTGTTACTAAACCTTGGTATTTTTATTAATTTTGTTCTTAACTATGTGATAGATTCCTCGAGCGTCAGCGAGTGCTGTGGCATTTGGCTTGGGGCTTTTTGGTGGTAGTGGAAATCTTGGATCAGGACATCATCGAGCTTTTGCGGTTAGCAGTGAAAGTCGTGCAAGTGATACAAAGTTGAGATTTCATGATTGTTGTCAGAACTACAAGGTATATTTAAGTATTGTACTATGATATCTTGATTTTCCTTCATACACAGATACGAACACTGTGCAATCATTGTTTGTCCTTAAAATTGCACCAATAGAGTGTGTTGGGTGCTTGTTAACTTCACTGATCAAAGTTAAAGGTAATGCTTGTTGACTCTAACTCTTTAAGTGACTAGTTGACTTTCTGGTATATGCTTCCTAATTTAAATTTCAGATATCAGCCCAAGTGTCTAATAAATAGGTATGTGTGGTGTTGTAAACTCATTAGACTTGAAAAAAGGTAATTTTTGCGGAATATATTTCTGGTAGCCTGTTTGTTTGTTTTTTGTAGCTCATGTCTCATTTGAGTAGTGTCTATTTTAGACTCTATATCCTAAAGCTCTGTAATCTATATTCATCTTAGTATATATGAAAATCATGTTACCCTTTTATTGGAAAAGAGAAGGTTATGAAGTGGATGCCATGCCAGAGCATCACTTGTCTAATTATGTAAGCTTGCCACTGATGATTAAGCATCATTCAACTTTCAGGCTTAAACTCTTTTTCGTTACACTGAAACTGCACACTCAGGATTTGGATCTGTATGGAATCTCTAACATAATTAATTCATTAAATATTGCACATTTTACCAAATAACTAGTGTAGACTCAAGAAAATCCTCATATGTGTGTGTTGCTGGTTTAATAATGTGTAGTCATGATTGTTTGAGAACTCTTAAACGGTGGGTGCAGGCTTTTAGGAGAAGTCAGGAACCAGCTGTTGATAAGCTTAAATGGCCTATTCTTGATGAAATCACTAACACATTATTTAAGCGTACTGGGTTAAAATTTACAAGAGAGGATACATCTATGCTCTGGTTTCTGTGCAAACAGGTTACAACTATCCATTTATGTACTTCATGGAATACATTTGATCACTTACTCAGCAACTAAAAATGTATATGTTCTTATATATTGGTTCTATTCTTGAAGGAAGCATCTCTGTTGAACATATCTGATCAAGCTTGTGCTATGTTCAGCCCTTCTGAGGTATTAAAATATTAAGTTCAAAACTTATGGCTCTTGTAGTAGATTTTTATTCAAACTTTTATTGTAAATTTGGCCGTGCTTCTTTTTTCAACAATACCGTGGCAAAGACCATGGTACTTTTATGTGACATAAGTTATCTTTTTTGGCGTGCTCAATTTGATTATATGTTATTTTTTAGGTTGCTTTGTTGGAGTGGACAGACGATCTGGAGTTGTTTTTGTTGAAGGGTTATGGTAATGCGTTGAATTACCGAATGGGAGTGCCTTTACTTGAAGATGTCATTGAGTCCATGGAGCAGGCTATAAAGGCCAACGATGGTAATTGTATATACCCTGGCTCCAGTTCATTCTTTTGACTTCGGATTGTTGCCTATATTTAATTGAATATTTGAAGCATTGTACTGTATTCATGAAAAACTCCTAGTAGCATAGGTATAAATAGTGCAAATAAGTTACTAGGAAGAGAAACAGGGTAAAGATGGATTAGTTATGAAATAGACATCACAAAATATTTGTCGAGGTAGTGGGAATGAAATAAATGAGATTCAAAGAAAACTGATCTGAGACATCCTTCTTATCCTTTTGACAGAGTCACTTTTCTCTTACTCATTGCAGCGTAATTATACTGGAAGTTATGTATTAACCTTTTAATCTGTCGTAAATTGCTCTTTTTTTTGTGGTTTTAAAGTTATATTATTACCCTGGGCATCTGTGCACGAGAAACTCATTATTAGTTGTAATACTTTCCTTTCCTCGTATAGAACAACGTGCTCCTGGAAGTTATGAAAAAGCAAGGCTTCGGTTTGCTCATGCAGAGACTCTACTTCCATTCTCATGTTTGATTGGACTTTTTCTAGAAGGATCTGGTCAGTGCTTTTACTTTTTAGTATTTGCCTCTAATTATATTAATCTTTGTTCTAGCTTTTGTAAATAACAGAATTCTCTCCTAAACACTTGCAGTATTTTCTGCTATTAATAGATTTATTCCTTAAACCTTTCAGAGTTTGAATCAATACAAAGAGAACAACCCTTGCAACTCCCTCCAAAACCTCCTCAAACAAGAAAGTGGAAAGGCAGTATAGTGACACCATTTGGTGGGAATAACATGCTGATTTTGTACAGCTGTCCTGTTAATAACTCCAGCAAATTTTTGGTGCAAGTACTGCACAACGAGCATCCTGTTCCTGTTCCTGTAAGATTCTTTTAATTGTTTAAAGTCCCTTGCCTGTAGCCTTTCTTTGTCTGATTGCTCTACACTGATGAGTGATGAGAGCTTTTAGTCCCTGGTTTGTAGTTCCATCCGCAGGGTTTAGTATTGTTTGTATAATTGTATTTTTATTTGAGTCTCAAAATATACATGGGTAAGATTTTGTTTTTTTTTGCCAAGTATCTCTTTGTTAGTTTAGCAGAATTTGCTATTGCATATTCACTGTCTGTCTGAAGTTAGGATTTTTTATTTTTTTCCCCTTTACATGGTTCGTTTTCATGTAGCTTCACTATCATGACATTTTGCGGGTAACCTATGTTTGATTGTTACTTTTGGTACTTAGCAATTTCATTTCTTGTGTGAACAGGGTTGCAATAATTCTAATATCTGTCCATACGAAGTCTTTAAGGTATTTATATGTTTTATTCTTAAATGTAGGCCAGTTTCTAGTGATAATTGCTAGTTTAAAATTCTACTGTTTTTTTCAGGAAAGAATAGCTGCTCCTCATCTAAAGCATGACTACAATAGGGTTTGCAATGCAGAACTCAAAACGTCAAAGCAGAAGTCAACCTTAACAACACGGATGTTTAGTTGGCTCTTTGCGAATGATAATGTTAATGCAAAGTCATATGATTTTGACCTATAGTTATTAACAAAGATCTTACACCTGTTGTAACAAAATTTTACAATTCCATGATTATAAAATCTTAATCAACGTAACAGTGCATATTTATGGAACAGTTACATCAATGTTAAATTCATGTTATGATCGAATGACACTTAGGGATGTTTGTGAGTGTGAATATGTCTGAGTATGTGTGCGATGCTGAACGTCGGATGGTTTTAGCGGGGCTGATTTATTATGTGCCTCCACATTTAGCACTGGGTACTAGGACCTCATAGCGTAACTGTACTAGCTCAGTAGCTGTACCATATCTTCTGTTTATTTCTTCTGAAATAGAAACAAAAACTATCAGGGAAGTTGGTGTAGCAACTCATGTGCCTGAGAACTGCTATTTTGTTTTACAAGGGTCTCTCAAAAGAGTGTGCTTTTCAGGTGAGCTAGGGAGATATTCTAAGGCGGGCAGTGGGCATGCATTAAAGTTGTTTACCTTCGGAAAATACCACTTTATTGCATAGTCTAGTTGTTCGGTTATGTACATTTAAATATTTAAAATCTATTCATTGATAATTCCGCAGGTAATGTTTTTCTAGTCCCGTTGATTCAATCATACACAACGCATACTTTTTTGTGAAAAGAGATTCTTACTGTCACCTATCATTGTAAAAAGTAAAACAATTCAGGTTATTACATCAAAATTTCTAGGGCGGTGTAATCAACTCGGGTTTTTGGCAGAGAGCGTAAGCTTTGACCTCATTGCAGTCAGGTTTGAACAATGTACAGCTGCAAAAAACAGCGGTAAAATTTTTAGCGTCAACACTTACGAGAGAGTCTGGGGTTGTGACAACAGATAGTCAGCTGATCTTCACTCACTAGAACCAGAATCGTCATCTGCACATTGGTATCCTCTCACAAGGCTTCAAAATCAAGAAATATTCACCAAAAAATACAATGGAGGCAAAAAAACTAAAAACTGAGCTCTCCGTGTAGCAACGTTCTGGGGCTTAAAAAGCCATGTTGAAATCAGATACCAAACTAAAGTAAGCCGAACAATGCCACCACCTTCCTTGGTGTCTCCCAATAAATATTTTCTCCTATGTCATTTTCACATTTTGCTCTCAACATTTAAATAACTTCTCATCTTGGGCCTAACCTCTAGATCCAAAGATATTGCCACAAATTAACCAGAGAAGTAAAATTCTGTGTCCAGGAAGAAGATGCACTTTAATTTCTATGTACAAGGTCTTTAGTTCTGGGTTGGATATGATCAGGCTCAGCCTGAAATATATTGGATGCAATTAGAGATGTTGCTTACGCCTTTCCTAAATGAGCCTCAGACAGTGAGGAACTAAGGTCTTCCCGTGATTGTGACCTCCTACTCTGGAGACGCATCTGACCTCTATGAGGTGACCAAAAGGAACCCATGCTACCACTATCAAATTGCATCTGCCCCAAGCTACCTGAAGAATAACTATGTGCAGCACTGCTTGAGGATGAGTACAAAGAAGAGTCAGTGAGCTCGATACCACCACCAAAGTCATGTGGGGATCCAAATGGCCTATGTTGTCCGCTTGCAACTGGACTTAAAGGCATCTTTACTCTTCCATCCCCTAAATTTAACAAAGCCCGATATGGTCAAATTATGAAATTGCAGTATAAAACAATATATATTTCCCATGAATAAATAAAGCATATAACCGAAAGAGAAAGGTACATGATTGAACATGGTTTCTTTATCATAGATTTAATCATAAGAACCGAAACATGTACAATATGAATGATAAGATAGACAAAAAAACGAGGGAGTCAAAATTGTACAATTTCCAACAAGTAGGAAAGAGCATCCTCTTTATTACCACATTTTCCAAATTGATCATGTTTACTAGCAAGTGATATCATCTATGTGATATTTCTCATCGTACGTACTACTTAAAGGCTATACCTGGTGAAGTACATCCTGGGAAGAAATGCTTTCAAGGTAAGTTTTTCTTAACAAGGTATGATAATCTGATATAAGAAATTTTGACACGTACTCTGAGTAACGAGAAAAGCAATTTCACCCACAGTAATATATCTAGGCAAAACTAGAGTTTTCTTGTAGACTAATTTTTTTAACATAAAAGAAAGATAATTCATAAAGACCATATATACAAAGCATCACAAAAGATGAGAACTTGCACTTGGGAAAACAAGATCTAGATCACAAGTAAAAGGTTAGCTTTCTGGCCTTCCCAGTTCCCACTGCCTTTTAACATGGTTGCCTCTTAGTAGATTCGGATTTTAAGCCTTTCACGTGACAGACCTCTCTTTATGGACCTTTTCTTTTCTTTCTTCATTTGTTTACATTTTGTATTCTCTGCGCTACTTGCAAAATATTTGTCTCACATTATGCACATACTGATGGTGTTACCGTGTCCAGATTATCTGTTTTACGCAAAACCCCGGCAATGGTAATATAAAAACGGATGGTGTTACCGTGTCCAGATTATTTGTCTCACAAGAATGATGCTGTCCTAAAATTGCTTAAAAAGACTTTCCATTTTAAAATTTATTTTCTTGGAGAGGTTAAAAATACTGCAGAATATTACCTGAATTTATAGCACTCCATCGTTGGAACCGTAAAGTAGCTGGAATATTGAGAATTGAAGTGCTTGAGCCACTGTTATGCCTAAATATCGGGAGATATGACCTGCGGAAAAATCTTACTGTCCAATTGCTCACACATAACCAGGCACAAACTAAGACAAAAACAGAAGCAAATAGAATTGCAAAAGCGATTGTTGGATTGATCTTCCTCCGCAAAACTTCATAACTCTGAAAGTCTATCCTGGTCGTAAATGCCTTTCCAGCTTCCATAAGAGCAACCCCAAGTGTCCAGGTGATACTTCCAGAACCAATGATTACATTGCTATCTGTTATATGCAAACCTTCTCTCAAAAGAAAAACAATGTAAGGCGCCCTGAAGCAATACTGTTCTATAAAGGGCTGAGGTTCAACACTGTTCTTTGCAATGTCCCAAGGTTTTTCACAATAGGCCCTGCCTTTCTCTAACACGTCATCAAGTGCAGCATCAGCAGTCAAATTAAAAAAGCGATACACAACATAAAATCCAGAGATCCCATAAAACTGGCCATGAGGACGAGGCAGATTATCTGGAAGAGCACAAGGTTGAATCTCACAATCAATTCCTGGACTCTGACCAGACCATTCAGACAGATTCACAGCAATTTTTCCAAGTTGACTGCACTCTTCCCATTTTGGAGCACCGACGAGTTGTACAGATACTCCAGGTTTTCCTCTTTTACCATTTTTTTTCCCTTCAATTGTGGGACTAGCAACATTCTGTAAAGCAGAGGTGCACTGAGAGCAACTGTACTTTTCTTTGTACCCAGAATGCAAGCATGGATGTTCGATAACGATATTCCCACTAGCAAGATCAGCAAAACTAACTTTCGGAATCCTCTTAAGTAGATGAACCACAGATTTTTCAAAGGCATCATTCAGGCCATAGCCTGATAATGAATAGGCATTTAGATAATGATTGACAGGACCAATGCTAAGCTGTAAACTAGTCTCGTTATGGAGATGTTCCTCGCTCTCAAATGTAACCTGCAACGAGGAACCACCCAAGTCAAGTGAGCCAAATGTTTCCTTTTTAGGCATAGCCCCTAACACCCCTTTGTGAAAATTTAGTGCTATCCATCCATAATATGCTTCCTCCATACCACTGATAATTTTCACCCATTCTCTATGGCACAAGAAAGATGAATTCTTCATAATGGACCAAGCATTATTAAGAAGCCACTCTGAGTCCGCACTTGGCAGTCTGCGCACGCCTGCTGTGGCATAAAGGAATAGAGAAGTAGTCTTATGTGAATGCTTAGGGATTTGTTTCTCTGCCCATTTAAGTAGCGGTTTTATTGATCCCCTCAAGCCTGATATATTATGCACCAGTTTATCGAACCCAGGTTCAGTCTCCATTCGATTGTAAGCCCGCCCACTCTGAGAATTAGGTTTACTTGGAAGGGCTTCTGGAAGGGAACTCAACAAAATTGGGAGGCCACCTGTTTCTTCGTAATTACGGGATGCCCTATATAAAAATGCCCGTGTCCCGGTGCTACCACAATCAAGTATAACATAGTACTTTGGTGATGCTCTAGACCATTTAAAATAAAAAAATTGAACCATAAACAAAAGGACTGCAAAGAATACTATGCATAAAAGGACCAAAATCACTCGAACCCACTTCCTTCGGGTAGAAGGGGCTCCTGGCGATGGCTTCTCCTTGGAAAAACTTGCCCCACCATTTTCTCTCTGTGGAGAAGAAAGAGGCTCAATATTAATTAAACTTCTATCAATTTCAGAATTAAGATTCCCATCTTCTGGATCAAGTTGGCTATATTCAGAGAAATCTTGCAGGGATGAGGAGAGTCTCAAGAACTTCTTTTTCCCATATCTAGAGAAACCAGAACTACGTTGAGAACTAGCCAGCGGCGGCAATCCATGTGACAAAAATGAAGCAGTAGCAAATTTTGTGGTCGACAATCTACTTACTGCAGAGGAAACACCATCTGCAAATTTACTGAATGTCATGTTTACAAAAATTAACAACCATCAGGCGAGGCAGCAATTCATCCTAGGAATCACGACACCCAATGTGTCAACAGATCAACCACCTCTTGCATGGCCGAGCTTGTAGATTAACTATACAGGACTTCCAGCAATGATGAGTGATTATACTTAAAGCTGCAAGAATTGTAAAATAAAAACTAGTCATTTAGGTATTCCTGACAACTTGGATGAACTTTAAACTCTTAGCACACTTAAGTGGTCAATAACCAATGTTCTAAAAGACGCGAGACGGTCCGGAACGGGGAATAGACCTCTAGTACGAATGTTCAAATGAACAATTAGACAGATTCTGAGCGGATAAAATATATATAAATTTCTAAACATATCATATACAATTAAATATCTATAACAGTGTGATTGATTTCATTGTGCACCAAACTCATAGTTTTAAAAACAGCTAAAAGGCCTCATGATTTTCATATTTACTTGTAATTTCATTTTCAATTAAAATTACTAGCTTCAAGTTCATTGTTATTCATTAGCTTAGAAATTATTAGTCGATCATTACTTCATTTATTAACTAAGTATTATGGAAGACGGTGTTGTTTCACAACACGCTTCAGAGCCCAACCCCAACGATTATACAATAGCACAGTTCTACGTTAAGAGGGCTAAAGAAACAAATCCATATGAACTTATAAGTTATATATCCGGTGAATTAATACTCCATCTTAGCTTAAAGGTTAACATGGGTTGTTAGAAGAAATTACATAGAATACGTACATTGTGTATATAATTCGATACTACATTCCTCGTAATTAGTCTGACGGAAAAAGCATTCCCTCTGAGGTCCCCGTAGTTAACTAAATGTCGAGCTTCGACCCCTCCCCTCAATTCCAGCTCAATTCCACCTCAAAATTTTAACTACCACTATAATTTTTTTTAAATCCCAAATTTAGATAGCATAATTCACATTCACTTACAACTAGCAAAAGATCAGATACACACACATATATGTCATAACTGTATAGATCCAAAATCAGGCAGACAAATACTAAACACATGAATAACAAAACATAAAATCTTGGAAAAAATCACACACATGTATACATACATAATACTTACAAGAATGAAGAGGCGGAGAGATCCAAGAAACAACAAATGGGTGGGGTAGAGAATCACAAAAAGAGCACTCCAACGACTAATAGTACAGACCCAAAATTGGTTGGATCCAAAGGAGTAAATTTGATGATCTGAAAAGTAAATTAATTTTGTTAAAAAAATTAAATGAAAAGATGAAGCACAAATGGTGGTGTTTTTCCGAGTTGAACAACTCTACGGTTCTTTCTTTCTGTAAACTCCAAAGTGGGGGGCAATCCAACGTAAAAGTTACCAACTTTCTGTGTTTTTGTGTAATAATTGCAAGACTTTTGTTTCTTTGTTTTTTTCTTGCATTTGTCTATGAATTGGTAAATGGTACAAAATTGACAAATTTCAGAAAGTGGTTTGTTATGTGTATATTTAATATTGTCAATGTGAACAAAATTTGATTCTATATTATTTCAAAAGTACTGTTGATTTGGTATTTTTGTTATTATTTAGGAATATTTGATTTTAAAATATTTTATAATGTATAGTGAAATATATTGTTGATTCAGTATCTTTGTTATCATTTAGGAAACATTTTCTAATATATTTGGAAAATTATTGATGATTCAGTCGGTATCTTTTCTATTATTTAGACTTCAAATATTTGAGAAGGTGTTTTTTTGGTATTCTTATTATTATTGGCTGATAACACGTATAAGGTACTGATGTGACTCAACTTAAATCCTTTTGTGTCGAATATAGTGTAAAGTAAGTAGGGTATCGTTCAACGCCAAGGATCAAGGGCTAGCTTTTTCTTTTACTTTGCGTAAATATCAAGAATTTTGATTTGATTTGTTGTTTTTTTAACTAAACTAAATATTACTTAACTAAAGATTGTTGTGTAAACTGTTGGAGAAATATGTTGGAAAACATGTAAATCCACCACTAAACCCATGACTTACAAGATATTGAACCTTATACTCTCTCGATATGCTTTGACAAATACTTATAGAAAACTTGCCATGACCACATAGAAACAAGTTTTGCTACCCATATAACCCCATGACCACATAGAAAGGTTAATATGAATTACACACTTATACAACTAATCCCATGACCACATAGAAAGATTAATTGACTTTATAGAGACAACAATCACATAGCAAACTTGGATGACCACATACCATTGCTAATTCAAGAATCTCTACAAGCATTGATGAACATATAAGCAAAGTCAAGCACATATCTCAAGAATTCAAAATCACTACTTATAATATTGTCATAAGGTTTAGGGCTTCAAAACAGCCCCCCAACAAATAAGATTTAGCCTACCATGGTCATAATCAAATACATAAAAGTCATAAAGAGATGAGAATACAATACAAAGTAAAGATGTAGTAGAGAAATCCCTATGTCGAAATTCTCAAGCTTACAATCTTCTCCTCTCTTCTCCTTGGTGGCTATTTTTTTTTCAAATACGTAGATGATATGTCTAATGATATAATGACCTAATAATACAAAGTATTTTTATATTGTTTTAAGGAATACACAAGATTTCCCAAACCGAAAAGATTTCTAAAGTCAAAATTCGTAGTTGACTTTATCTGCTGTTCCAGGGTTGCTCCAATTGGATTTTAATATCTGGGCCACTCTATACTAAAAGAAAATCTCGCTATCTTCGCGTGGGCTGTTTAATCGCCCAAATCTGATATGCAGAACTCAAGATACGGCCCAAACAAGATGTATTGCGTACATATCTCATTAAATCCGAATTTTCTTCTAATTCAACTCCAATCCTTTCCAAATTAGAATTCCTTGCTTCCTACAATAGAATATTAAAATCTAATTAATAAAGATCCAATTAAATGCAAAATATAACTAATATGGGAATAAAAATCATATAAAATATATACAAATATATATTCTATCAAATATCCCCACACTTAGCATTTTGCACGTCCTCGGGCAAATAAAAAGAATAAAAACTAATCTAACTAACTAACAAACACCACTTTCGTAGATGACACGATTGCATTGAGCATATGCAACAAGCCTTTAAACCCCTAGGCAGCCCTAGTAGGACGAGTTTTGTCTCGTGAGGGTTTATAGAAGATATACCCACAAAATCAAATATTTTCAATCACCAAGTCTCAAACATGCAACAATTCATAGTACGCCACATATGCAAACCTCAATCACACAACAATCTGAGAATATCTGAAAGTACACCACTTGTACAGAATCATCCAAGTATGCACACATGTCTGGATAGACAAAAATATCATGAAATAAACATCAAAGTCGCCTTTAATAAGCAAGCACGCTATGGATACAAATTCTCACATCACTCTCAATTCACACAAGTGTTTAGGTGCAGTGTATCACTCAAGTTCAATCAAAAATAGACATGTGCTACCATATGCTTGGTTGTCCACCAAATCTCCACTACTTCGTATATATGCATGCACGAATCAAAAGGTCTTTGTTAAAGGTTGTAACGTGGCTTAGGGACGGGGTAGGAATTCAAAGAAAAGGCTCACAAGTGGCTAAACTTGATAAACTAATAGAGCATCATGTTCACTTTTAATTCTAGCACTCAACATGAAAATATAAATCATGTAAAAGGTGATCAGGCTTTCACAAGCATTAAACCCATAAGCACATGATTATGTACTTTCCCATTTTCACATTGCAATGAACAATGAACAATAACTCAACTTCAATCTTCTTCTTTTCATTTTTTCTCATTTTTTTCATTTTCTTTTTTTTTTTCTGATTTTTTCCTTTTTTTTTCTTTTCAAGAACATAGATAAAATAACCACATCTTATTAATTCCCACCAAAATATCAGACTTTAACAGAAGATCCCCACACTTGAATATTCACCCACCCTTAAGTTGAATCACAATGCTCTACCAGTAAATCAAAACAAGAATGAACAAGTAGGCTCAAAATTTTTAGAATGGTGATATATGAAAGAAACGGATATAAGCTCAAGGGGGTTCACTAAGGATATAACTCATAAAGGTAGTGTTTAGGTCGATGAGGTTAATCCTAGCGCCTTTATCATTTTCATGCACACACATATCATGTAATCTCAAAATGGTATCAAAACAAGTTCTAGAGAACATGCTAAATGACGAACACCACACAACAAAAGAATTCGATTGATATACAATGTATCAATCACAAATTAGGCTCAAAATCTCACAAGGTGAAAGCATGCTCAACTTACTAAATTTGACTAAGACGCATCTCAAGTTTTAGAATTTTCGCAAGTACACACAAGGAATAATCATGCAACAAATGATTTTTATTCGTTGAAAGCATACTCAGAATTAATCATGCAAAATTAGTCTACAAAATGTGTACTTATCTTCGCTAACATGCTCTTGACAAGGCAATTATATACAAATATTTTAATTTTCTATTTTTTTTGGATTTTTTTAATAATATTGAGAACACCTCCCCACACTTGAATGGTTCATTGTCCTCAATGAATACATTATATAATATATACATATATAAAGAAACAAAATTAAAAAAAACATTATCCTAATAAAAGAAATACAAAAATAAAGAAAAAAAATATATATATATATACAAAGAAAAGTGAGAAAAACTCCCCTATGTCCTTGCATGAAGTGCTTCTTGAAAAGGAATTATGAAGCCCCTCCAAGTAATTACAATTTCAAGGCCAGCTTCCCCTTATAAGCAGTGCAATCTGATTATTAACACAAAGTTGGTGTAGCTTAAGTGGTTGAGAAGTCCAAATAGAAGCTCTGTGATGCTAAGGTCTACGGTTCAAATCTTAGGAGCAACATCTATTTTTTAAATTAAAGTCAGCCTTTGCATCCCGAATGGGCTGGACCAGACAGAAACACAACAGTGGATTTGGACAGAAGAATGGGCCTCCAGAAATTGGGCCTCTTCAGCGGAATGGGCTGGACAGCAGAGTGGGCTGTGCTGAGCTAATGGACTGCACTGGACCGCAGCAGCAGTCTACGGTTCAAATCTTAGGAGCAACATCTATTTTTTAAATTAAAGTCAGCCTTTGCATCCCG
Organism: Heracleum sosnowskyi; assembly: GCA_030848705.1. Classification (NCBI taxonomy): domain Eukaryota; kingdom Viridiplantae; phylum Streptophyta; class Magnoliopsida; order Apiales; family Apiaceae; genus Heracleum; species Heracleum sosnowskyi. The sequence continues at coordinate 46,224,743 of CM061243.1, read as the reverse complement.
AATGGGCTGGACCAGACAGAAACACAGCAGTGGATTTGGACAGAAGAATGGGCCTCCAGAAATTGGGCCTCTTCAGCGGAATGGGCTGGACAGCAGAGTGGGCTGTGCTGAGCTAATGGACTGCACTGGACCGCAGCAGCAGTCTTGGATACAAACTGGGCCAGCAGTTGGGCTACCAAGGAATGGGCTGGACTGAACAAGCTGCTATAGAGCAGGAGACGCGCGCGTGCGCTGAAATCAGCTAACAAGGAAAATAAACAGGGAATCTACACTCGCAGGTAGCTAGGGCGCACCGTGGGAAGTGTACGAAAAATTCCTCCTTCACTTAACACAGATATGTGAAACCCGTAGGTAGCAATCACGCACCATGGGTAATGAAAATACCCAAACTCACAGAAAAATATGCCTTGCAGGTAGGAATTTATGCACCGCGGGAAGCTCCTTGTGCACTCCATTTTTTAACTAGCAATTTTTTTATTTTTTATTTTTTATTTTTTTCTGTTTTTTTTATTTAACCTCCACACAAAATTTTACAACAATTTTGGGTTGCCTCCCAAAAAGCGCTTTTCTTTAATGTCTTTGGCTAGACGTGGTACCTTAAATTTTAAGGACCAGAGATGATCACATCATTAAGAGTCTCACTCTCCTTGATGTGATTTGAAGAATCCTCCAAATATGGTTTGAGACGATGTCCATTCACCTTAAATGTATTTCCATCATCTTTTTTTAATCACCACAGCTCCATGTGAAAATACCTCCACTATTTCAAACGGACCAATCCACCTTGATCGCAATTTTCCAGGAAAAAGACGCAATCTAGAGTGATACAAGAGAACTTTTTGACCAACCTCAAAATGCTTTCGTTGAATCATCTTATCATGAAACACTTTAGTTTTCTCCTTGTAAATCCGAGCACTCTCATAAGCTTCATTACGCATCTCCTCCAATTCAGACAATTGTAATTTGCGATGCAAACCAGCCTCATCAAGACTCATATTGAATTTCTTAATAGCCCAAAATGCCTTATGCTCAAGTTCAACCGGCAAATGACAAGGCTTCCCATAGACAATGCGATAAGGCGACATACCAATGGGTGTCTTGTATGCCGTCCTATAAGCCCAAAGTGCATCATCTAGTTGTTGACTCCAGTCTTTTCGTGTCGACCCCACAGTCTTTTCCAGGATTTGCTTTATCTCTCTATTAGAAACCTCTGCTTGTCCATTGGTCTGCGGATGATAAGGTGTAGAAACCTTATGTGTGATGTTATACTTGCGAAACAGTGCCTCGATGGTTCTGTTGCAAAAATGTGATCCTCCATCACTGATAACAACTCTCGGCATCCCAAACCTAGCAAAAATATGTGTCCTCAAGAATTCTGCAACCACTTTAGAATCATTAGTACGGGTGGCTTTTGCTTCCACCCACTTCGACACATAATCAACAGCCAAAAGTATGTATAGATAACCATTAGAATTTAAGAATGGCCCCATAAAATCAATACCCCAAACGTCAAATAGCTCAACATTCAAAATAGGATTCATGGGCATTTCATTCTTAGCATTTATGTTCCCTAATCGCTGGCATCTATCACAAGTCCTACAAAATTCCTTAGCATCTTTAAAAATTGTAGGCCAATAAAAACCACACTCCAAGACCTTATGTGCAGTTCTTTTCGCTCCAAAATGCCCCCCACATGCATAGTTATGACAAAATTTTAACACAGACTCAATTTCATTATTAGGCAAACACCTTCTTATCACCAAATCGGGACAATGCTTCCAAAGATATGGATCATCCCACACATAAAACTTGGAGTCATGTTTAATTTTATCCTTTTGTGCATGAGTCAATGTGTTGGGCAATATTTTAGTATGCAAATAGTTCACTATGTCTGCATACCATGGAGTACAATCAGTTAGAGCACTTACCTCAATCTGGAGAAGTTGTTCATCCGGAAACGTCTCAGTTATGGGAACCTCTTCCTCTTCCCTCACCAAACGACTTAGATGATCAGCTACAACATTCTCAGATCCTTTCTTGTCTTTGATTTCAATGTCAAACTCTTGTAGCAACAAGATCCAACGGATGAGTCTGGGCTTTGCTTCCTTCTTGGCCAACAAGTACTTAAGGGCCGCATGATCGGTGTAAACGATCACCTTTGTACCAAGCAAGTATGACCGAAACTTCTCCAAAGAAAAAACAACAGCTAGGAGCTCCTTCTCAGTGGTAGCATAATTGAGTTGTGCATCATTTAAGGTCCTAGAAGCATAATAAATAGCATGCACCTTCTTGTCCTTTCGTTGCCCAAGTACAGCTCCAACAGCATAATCTGAAGCATCACACATTATTTCGAACGGCAAGCCCCAATCAGGTGCTTGTATAATAGGTGATGATGTAAGCTTCAATTTCAACTCCTTAAATGACTCCTTGCAATCATCGTTGAACTCGAACGGTACATCTTTCTGAAGAAGATTAGTTAGAGGCCTTGCTATTTTAGAGAAGTCCTGAATGAATCTTCTATAAAAACCAGCATGTCCAAGAAAAGAACGAATCTCCTTAACGCTCGATGGAGAGGGCAAGTACCGAATCAAGTCAATTTTAGCTTTATCCACCTCAATGCCTCTTGAAGAAATCACATGTCCAAGAACAATTCCTTGAGTCACCATGAAGTGGCACTTCTCCCAATTCAATACTAGATTTGTTTCTTCACATCTCTGTAAAATGAGTCCCAAGTTCTTCAAGCAGTCATCAAAGTTATTACCGAAGACACTAAAATCATCCATAAAAACTTCAATGATTTTTCCCACATAGTCAGAGAATATGCTCATCATGCACCTCTGAAAAGTTCCAGGTGCATTGCATTGACCAAAAGACAAGCGTCTAAAGGCAAAAGTGCCAAAAGGGCATGTGAAAGTTGTCTTCTCTTGATCTTCGGGAGCTATAGCAATCTGATTATAACCAGAGTATCCATCTAAGAAACAGTAATACTCTCGACCAGCCAACCTCTCCAACATCTGATCAATAAATGGCAAGGGAAAATGATCCTTCCTTGTAGCATTGTTGAGAGGCCTGTAATCAATACAAACACGATGACCAGTTACTGTGCGTTGAGGCACCAACTCATTCTCCTCATTTGCTACAACTGTAACTCCAGACTTCTTAGGAACAACATGCACTGCAGAAACCCACTTTGAATCAGAAATAGGATAAATGATTCCATTGTCCAATAGCTTGATGACTTCTTTCTTCACAACTTCCATCATAGGAGGATTGAGTCGACGTTGTGGTACCCTCACAGGCTTGGCACCTTCTTCCAAGTGAATACGATGAACACATAATGTGGGGCTGATTCCCCGAATATCTGCCAAGCTCCAACCAATCGCTTTAATGTGTTTGCCAACTAACTTCACCACTTTTTCTTCTTGTTCAGATGTGAGCTTTGATGAAATTATGATAGGCAATGTCTTTTTTTTCCCTAGAAACACATACTTGAGATGAGCAGGCAATGGTTTAAGTTCCAATTGTGGTGCTTGAACAATAGAAGGCAGCTGTTTTTGGATGGAACTAGTGGGTAGTGCCAAGATCTGACCACATTCGACATAATCAGCTCCATGTAAGGCCTTGCAATGCTCCATCATACTGTCAGTATACATATGAGAAACCTCATCAAGGACTTCAAATTTTCCATCCTTGTCAAAACAAATGCCTTGAGAAATCAACGTCTCTAGTTCATCATCCTTCATTAACTCAAAGAACTTTTGTGCAATGTCTCCAGTTGTGCTCAATGTATAGCACGTCTCAGTATCCACGGGATACCTCATCATCTCAAACATGTTGAACTTTATTGTTTCATTGTCAAAGTCCATGCTAAGCTCTCCTTTCGCCACGTCAATCCTTGTTTGAGCAGTACACATGAATGGTCTCCCCAGAATTAATTGGGCATTAGGTGCTTCTCCCATGTCCAAGATATAAAAATCAGCTGGGTATTGAAACCTGCCAACCTGCACAAGAACATCCTCCAGAACGCCCTTAGGGTAAACATGAGATCTGTCAGCTAATAAAATCGTAACACCATCTGTTTTAAGATCAGTTTTCGTACACAATTTCTCATACAAACTAGATGGCATAACATTAATTGACGCACCCAAATCAAGTAAAGCACTCTCAAATTTAGAATTACCAATGGTGCAAGGTATCGTAAAACTCCCTGGATCCTTACACTTGGTTGGTAATTTTCCTTGCAAAACCGCAGAGACATTTTCTTTCATCTCAACAACCTCCCTTCCTTTCAACCTTCTTCGTTTAGTACACAAGTCCTTCAATACCTTGGCATATGCTGGTAGATTCTGAATGCATTCAAGTAGAGGCAAATTTATGTGCACCTTGCGAAAAGTCTCCAAAATATTTGTCTCTAGTGCATTCTTCTTTGTTTGAACCAGCCTAGCTGGAAAAGGAACATAATCGAAGCGACTGTTAGCAATAACAAAATTCGAATGGTTATGAGACTTGCTTTCAGAAATCGGTAAAGTATGCTCCTCCAGATTTTTGTGCACACTTTCAACTTCTTTCTCTTTCTCATGAATGACCTCGGTAGCTTGTGAATCTTCATTTTCTTCAACCTTCTTGCTATGTGAAGTTTTCTCAGTTGCTGGATCTTTCTCTATTCCATGTCTATCACCTTCATTCTCCAATAATTTCCGAGTTGGGATAACATTCCTACCACTTTTAGTGGTAATAATGTTTGCATGTTCATATTTCTGGTTTGGATGTGTAGTACCAGGCAACCGACCAGGCTCATGCTCTTGATTCATTTTCTTGATCACATCCCCAAGTTGCTTTTGCATCTCTTTAATGTCTTGAGAGTTTGTAGTGCATTGCTTTTGCATCTCCATTTGCCCATCAACCAACTTGGACAATAACTTCTCTATGTTGTTGTCACCACTCATGTTTTGAGAAACTTGCCCCCTTTGCTGAAAACCAGGAGGTGCAGAAGTATTTTGAAACTGAAATCCATTCAAAGCATTGCTAGTGTTTCCATACCTTAGATTAGGATGATCCCTCCACCTTGGATTATAGGTGTTCAAGAACTGATTTCCACCTTGATTAGCAAATCCAACAACATTAACATCTTCATAAGAAGGGTCCATCAATGTAGGACATGCATCAGTGAAATGTCCAGGAGTTGAACAAATACCACAAACTTGAGCTTTTGGTGTTTTACCACTCAAAATTAATGCATTCAGCTTCTCAATGCTCTGCTCAATATTTGATAGCCTTTGATCAGATCCAACTCCCTGATTTACGGATGATCTCGCACGACTCCCATATTGAAGTTCATTTGCAGCTCCCTTAGCAATAAGTTTCTCAGCAGCATCATGAGATAAGTCCACATAAGCACCTTGTGCAGCAGAATCCAAAAGTCTCTTTTCACCTTCAAGAAGACCTTGGTAGAAGAAGTGTAAAAGACTCCCCTTAGAAAAACCATGCTGAGGACATCTCTTTTGCAGCTTCTGGAATCTTGCATAATATTCAGCATAAGTTTCAGTAGCATTCTGACGAATTCCAGCTATTTGGCTTCTCATGTTCATGACTCTAGTTGCTGGATAAAATTTTTGCAAGAATTCCTGCGCTAGCTTCTCCCATGAAGTAATAAACCCGATAGGCAATTCCTCTAGCCAATCTAAAGCTGCTCCATCAAGAGAAAATGGAAAAGCTTTCATCTTCAGAATCTGAGGGTCTGCCAAATCTGGCCCCATGCTTTCCACAATAGTCACGAACCTAGAGAGATGTTGATTAGGTTCTTCAGTTGGAAGATCATGAAAGACAGGTAGCCTCATGAGTAGATTCTGTTTGATCTCAAAACTACTGCTCTTCCCAGTTGCTGGAGCAGGATAGACCATACATGAATGGCCAATGTTAGCAACTGAGACAGCAACATCATCACGAAGTGTAAGTGCCATGTCGACTATAACAATTTTCCCTTCACTTTCCTTGCCTGCTTGATCACTTAAATTCTCGCTCTTCTTGCGAAAGAGCTTCTCAGGATTATCTTCAAACGGTTCAAGAGGTTCTTCAGATGTACGGGTGTTGATCATGTACCTGAGAACACGAAACGTTAAAACCACAATAACAAACACAAAACAAAAGTAAAGCAAATTCAATCCCCGGCACAGCGGCGCCAAAAATTGATGTGACTCAACTTAAACCCTTTTGTGTCGAATATAGTGTAAAGTAAGTAGGGTATCGTTCAACGCCAAGGATCAAGGGCTAGCTTTTTCTTTTACTTTGCGTAAATATCAAGAATTTTGATTTGATTTGTTGTTTTTTTAACTAAACTAAATATTACTTAACTAAAGATTGTTGTGTAAACTGTTGGAGAAATATGTTGGAAAACATGTAAATCCACCACTAAACCCATGACTTACAAGATATTGAACCTTATACTCTCTCGATATGCTTTGACAAATACTTATAGAAAACTTGCCATGACCACATAGAAACAAGTTTTGCTACCCATATAACCCCATGACCACATAGAAAGGTTAATATGAATTACACACTTATACAACTAATCCCATGACCACATAGAAAGATTAATTGACTTTATAGAGACAACAATCACATAGCAAACTTGGATGACCACATACCATTGCTAATTCAAGAATCTCTACAAGCATTGATGAACATATAAGCAAAGTCAAGCACATATCTCAAGAATTCAAAATCACTACTTATAATATTGTCATAAGGTTTAGGGCTTCAAAACAGCCCCCAACAAATAAGATTTAGCCTACCATGGTCATAATCAAATACATAAAAGTCATAAAGAGATGAGAATACAATACAAAGTAAAGATGTAGTAGAGAAATCCCTATGTCGAAATTCTCAAGCTTACAATCTTCTCCTCTCTTCTCCTTGGTGGCTATTTTTTTTTCAAATACGTAGATGATATGTCTAATGATATAATGACCTAATAATACAAAGTATTTTTATATTGTTTTAAGGAATACACAAGATTTCCCAAACCGAAAAGATTTCTAAAGTCAAAATTCGTAGTTGACTTTATCTGCTGTTCCAGGGTTGCTCCAATTGGATTTTAATATCTGGGCCACTCTATACTAAAAGAAAATCTCGCTATCTTCGCGTGGGCTGTTTAATCGCCCAAATCTGATATGCAGAACTCAAGATACGGCCCAAACAAGATGTATTGCGTACATATCTCATTAAATCCGAATTTTCTTCTAATTCAACTCCAATCCTTTCCAAATTAGAATTCCTTGCTTCCTACAATAGAATATTAAAATCTAATTAATAAAGATCCAATTAAATGCAAAATATAACTAATATGGGAATAAAAATCATATAAAATATATACAAATATATATTCTATCAGGTACCGGGTGAAATTAAAATTTTAAATTATTTAAATTATTAAGAATAAATATTATTAATAAATATTATTTAAAGATATGTTTGTAGAAAATTAGAGTTGAAACTAATATGAAATAATATAATAAAAAAAATAAAAATTATTTAATTACATAGTTATAATGAATTGAATCCGAGATCAAATCAAAAAAATTAATATTATATAATTATGTGGTTGCAGAGAACGTGTCAAAATTTAGTGGTGACCAAATTTGATTTTAGTACTTTGGTACCATTACATTCTGCCGAAAACGAGTTTACTTCGTTAATAAATACTCTCTTCGTTTCACCCAATTATTTATATATGGGTTGAACACGGAGGTTAAGAAATATAAGTAATATTGAAAAAAAAGTAGGAAGAATGAGTAAAGTGGTAAGACTCATCAATATTTAAGGTATAAAAACAAGTCCAACAATGTCATAGAGTGTTACTTCCCTAAAAAAAAAATTCTTAGAGTATTACTTATAAATATTATATAATATTGAGTCATATTTATTTAGAGTTTTGGTTTTTCATAATGTAATATTGTTGAGTTATTATCAGTGTTGTAAAAATCGGGAATCAGAGTTAATCGGTGAATGCATCGTTCAGGGATTAATCGGGTAATCGGAATGATTAATCGGATCATTAATCGGAATAAATTTAATAATATTTTTATATACATTTATATTTATATATATAATTGTTTCGTTATTTCAACTAAACATATGTTATTACCATATATGGGTTAATTATCTTGTTGATCACTAAAGTGGGCCTAAAGTATCAAGTTGGTCACCAAACTAAAAACGGTCTCAAACAGGTCACTAAAGTCAGCTACAGGGTACACTCCACTAAATAAATAATTTTTTAGACGAAAAATGATGATGTATTAAAAAATATTAAATGTGATATCTACATGGTAGGATAACATACCCATTTCAGACCATAAAATCGAAGAAATTAGCATTAATATTAGTGTTTTTCGTCCAGAAAAAAGTAAGTTATGTAATAAAATGTACTTGTAGCTGACTTTGGTGACCTGTTTGAGACCGTTTTTAGTTTGATGACCAACTTGATACTTTAGGCCCACTTTAGTGACCAACAAGATAATTAACCCTATCATATATTTATGCAAATATGTTTAAAATATTATATAATTGTAATAAATAAAATTTTGAAGGTTTAACTTTTCAATTAGATATCAATTTAAGAGGAAAAATTAAGAGAATTTACGATTTAGGCATATAAAATTATAATTATATGTACAAAAATAATGTTTTTTCATATTGTTTAATCAAGTTTCTACCTTTTAATTTTTTTTTAATTTTAACTATTTTTTTAATAATTAGCCCGATTTTTTACCGATTAATCCGATTAATTGACCGATTTTCGCTTAATCAGTTCAGTGGGATTAATCGCCGACTTTTAGAACACTGGTTATTATATGTAACTAGCGTAAAAGCCCGTGCGAGACACGGGCATTACAATAATTTCTCGCACGAAATTGTTTAGATATTTAGATAATTTTGTAATTTAAAATTCGAAAAAGAATAATATTTTGATTTTATCTCATATTTTAATAGTGTTTTTGTAATATGACATGCCAATTACATTAACCAGATATTCTATAACTTGATTAAATTTCATAAATTTTGGATAAATATCCATACGATAATAATCGCATGATTACATTTAATTTCTAAAATATTAATATGATTTTCGATGATTTGATATGAACTTTATCAAATTGAACCTTTGAGTATATAATAATATGGTTTTTGATGACAGAACTTTATCAAATTGAACATTTGAGTATAAAATAAATAAATATTTTTTAAAATTGTCAATATATAACATAGACACTGTGATTTTAACTTAGTTAGAAACTATTAATATTATATGAAAGTCGTCCTTGCAGTGTATAACTCATTTTTTTTATATATATATTTCATACATATTTTTACATTTTTAAACTCAAATGTTTAGTTTTAGTCTAAAATTTATTACACAATATGAAAATTCTATTTTAAAATTTTGGTAAATTGAAATAGTTTGTATCTTATAATATGAATTATTTTTTAACTCAACTTGAATTTTTACAAATATTTTTATCAATATAAATTATGATTAGACGACCTTAATGATTGTGCATCAACATAATATTTAAGATTAAACTTTTTGGTTTCATCATAGGTTGATCTAAGTATATGTTATAACTCAACCATCATATATTATGTTGATTATTTGATAAATTTAGTATACTATTTAAAATTCATATTATCATACTTTGAGTTATAGTGTAATTGATCATTACGAATAATTATTTTAATTTTGTAATATTTATAATTCAAAAAAATTTATCTTTTTTCATTTTATATTGAATATTAATTATGTTATTTTTTTTATATATATATACAACATAAATCCTATTTTTGGAGTTGTCATTTTTTTAAACATAAATTCAATTATTTTAGTTTTTTTTAATATATATGTTTTTAGATCAATCACACTTTTAAATCGTTGAAAGTCTAAATAGTTGTTCGACCAAAAATATCTAATATGACTCGCGTATTTAAAATTTTATACACATAAAAATTATGCGAGTCAATCATTTATTATGTATAATTTTATAAACAAAATTAAATATTTCTTAAAAAATCTTATTTTTTTTATTTAAATAGTTTAATATCTACATTTATGTATAATTTTTATAAATAAATTCATATTTTTTTTAGGAATCGATTACATTTATGTATAATTTTATATTATTTAAAATTTTATTTTTTATATCAATCATTTAAAATGACAAAAGAGAAATATAGAGTATACTTAATCCATTAAAATATTTTTTTGAAATATATAATATGCAACATTCTATAAATAATATAAACTAGAGCTCTATTTTAAGTTCCAGAGCAACTTTCATAGCATGGACGAAATTACCCTAACATTAACTTACAATAATAATAGTTTCCAAAGCATTACATTATCTAGAGTATTACACTTCTAATATTAATGACTTAATACATATTAGTCACTTGTAAAAATCAATTCAGAGAAGCAAAATAAATCTGGACACAACAACCACATTTTATACATCATCTTTACAAATCTGAAAAACCAAAGGTTCCTTAGGGCTTACTCATATAAATAATATGACCAATATGTTGTACCCCTCTATTATATTAAGGATAATTTGGTCATTGTCTTAAAACTTGCTCTGGAACTTAAAATTCTGCTCTGGATTTAACAATTCCCTACAAATTTTATTAGATTTCGTAATATTCAACTAATATCTATATGATAAAAGGCACATGATTATTTTTATGGATGTAAGAATGATTAGACAACATTAATGACTTATGCATATATATAATTTCCAAACAACTATTTTCTGGTTTCATCTTTTTTTTTTCATATAGAGTGAGTCCATGTTATAATGACGTAAGTAAATGTTTCAACTCAATCATCATAAATAATTGAAATCATAAATTTTAAAAATTCATATATAACTTAAATTGAATTATCTTATATATATTTCTCAAAAATCATGTATTTTGCTTAGTTATATAATTTTATAAATATATGGTACAAATTAATGAATTCTGAATCAACTACAATCTATACTAAACTATAATAAATAAAATGGGGTATAATTTATCATTTGGTTCACAACTCATATTGGTTATCTTTTTTAATCACAATCGATACTGATAGGTCTTTGAAGTCAAATTGATTGAAACATCTAGATGTATCACTAAAAGTTATGCTACATAGAAGTTTAAAGTTCGAATCCCAACAACAACATATTAAAATAAACATTTATTACAAATATGTTAAAATTAACATTTACTCTGAGCGACTGATCCGGCAGAACAACTCAAAAATTAAAAACATAAATAAAGGTAAAATATGTGAACCACTCGTTACTATATTTAATTTGATTATAATAATTCAAATAAAAAAGTAAAATAATACAAAAAATAACTCGTGTTTTGCACGTGTTATAAACAAATATATACTGATAAATATATCATTTTAAGACTAATTTTAAAAAAAGTAATGTAAATGTGATAACTTTATAAATGTCCAGAGATTATTCATCTATTTAAAAGTGAAAAATGACCATAATTTTGACCCGAAGACTTATACGAGATTATACTGTTTTTTCAATACAAATATTGAATGACATTTTTGTAATAATAAACTCAACCTTTTCATATACAAAAAATAAACTTTACTTGTATTTTATTGTGTATTAGCTTCAGTGTTGTAATTCGACGATGTTCTCAAAGCCCACAAACTCTGTTTAGAATTTCATTTATCAAAATGATTTTATGATATTACACATGTCTTATAAAATTTGATGTAGTTATATATTATGTATGATTTTATTGATAGAATTTATATATTTTTATTTAAATAGTATAATACATTTATATATATATATATATATATTTATACAAAGAGAAAAATGAAAATGAAAATATTTTTTTATCCGGAATAATTTACATTCATGTGTAACATGTGAAATTATATCATATAAATTTTATTTTTCATACTCATCATTTATCATGACAAAGAGAGTGTAAAGATTTTATTTTTTACATTTATCATTTATAATGAAAGAAAACCTTTTTTGTAATTATATACTCTGTAATATTCTACATTTTAAATCATCACCCCGGTTTTTGACTCGAACATCAACCGGAGGATTAAAACACCATACAACACATCAAAACCAATCTTTGTTAGATCTCTTTCTTTAAGGGAAGAGATTCTTGGTTCCAAGTGATCTGGAAGAGTTAGTAAGAACTTCATATTGAGCTCTTCTGTCTCATAGTGTTTGTCATAGAGTTTGAGTTCATTTATCAGCTTGTTGAACCTCTCAAACACTTCCGTGATTCCCTCATTTGGCTGAGCCATAAAAGCTTCATACTGAGAAACCAGAATCTGCTTTTTGTTCTTTCTTACTTCTGGAGTTCCTTCACATAGCACTTCTATAAGATCCCACATTTTCTTTGCACTACTGCAGTGAGCAACAGTGCCATACATGTTGAAATCCATAGATTCACAGATGATAAGTTGGAGATGTCCATCTAGTGCTATTTTAACCTTTTCAGGATCAGTGTATTTTGAGGGGTCTTTAGGAACATGCCTTGCTGGTATTATCTCAGTGCCAACAGTTGTTTCACCAATCTCAATCATTGGAATAAAGGGACCATGCTTTAGAATGTCTAAATACATGGGATTGGAAGCTTTGATGAAAAGTAACATCTTCTTCTTCCATAAGCTGTAGTGCTCCTTGTTGAATGGAGGAATCTTTATACTGCTCAGTTTTTGTGAACTCATTGTTGATCTTTTCCTGTTTGTACGTTAACAGTCTGCTCTGATACCACTTGTTAGAAATGAATAACACCAAGAAACTAGACAGAGAGGGGGGGGGGGTGAATGGATAATTTAGATATTTATCACTTTCTTGAAGCTAAATTGCTGTAATAGATTGTGTAGTAAGAAAATGCGGAATGAAAATAAACAACACACACAATCACTTTAATCTACTTTGTATTAAGCAAATTAAATACTACAGCTTTCCAGAATTTCACAACTGAATTTATGGCTTCTAAACAAGAACAGTTTGTATCTTGTTTTTCTTACAAAGAAATAAGTGCTTGAATATAATTCTATGATATGCTCACTTGCAGCTAACAGTTGGGTGTGCACAATATATATATTGTCCTATACAAAACTAGTTCACACACCTAATTACACAGCTACCCTTCCTGCAACTTCAATTTGTCATTCTATAAACGGTTGGCTGTGTCAGGGAGACCCACTTGCTTTCTGTGGTCCCCTCCCTTATCTGTAGCTGCTTGTCTTCCTTCTTCCTCTCCAAGTTTAGCTGTAGATTTGCCATCTGTATTTTGGACCACCTGACCAATACAAATGCTTCAGTATTTGTCTCCATTGACTTTGATCTTGTACCTTCATTTGTCTTGTTGTAGATGGCTAAGTGTTAATATCGTGAACTCCACTTCATTCCTGACTTCGCGATGTATCCTTTAGAGACTTCGCGATCTAAGCCTTTTGAGGACTTCGCGATCTAGGCCTTTTGAGGACTTCGCGATCTAGGCCTTTTGAAGACTTCGCGATCTAGGCCATTTGAGGACTTCGCGATCTAGGCCTTTTGAAGACTTCGTGATCTAGACCATTTTGGGACTTTGCGATCCAGGCCTTTTGAGGACTTCACGATCCAGTACATCTTGACTTTGCGGTATCAACACTTCACGATATGAGTAATGAAGACTTCACGACATAGTTCAATTAGGACTATGCGATCTTAGTACTTCACGACATAAATATTGGTGACTTCACGACATAGCTTTATTCTGACTTTGCTATATAATGTCTTAGACAAATTTCTGCAACTTATTTCTTCAAGGCCTTATTCATCTTCATCCTGCTGCATGAACAAATTCTAAACTTCTACTAGGACAATTATTCAATGGCCTATGTACATTCTAGATGCAAGAAACTTACTAGGCTCATTATAATTTTGAGCATACATGATCAAGCTAATGTTCATGAAAACAAGACAAGTACAGAGAGACCTATACTATATCCCAGTGATAGAGTTCACTAGGTCATGTAGTGTGACATAGTCACAAAGTGTAGGCTTGTTAATGGTGGTATTCAGACATGTCTTGAGCTAACAATCTCCCCCAAATTGTGAGTAAGACCCTTAGGCACAATTTCATGTCTGATAACAAGCCTAACTTACATAAAAAGAAACAAATATAAAGAAGATAACAAAAAATGAACAGAATTTGATAACAACTTGAAATTTGGGCTTACAGAATTTCTCCTTGAGCTACATAGCTTCAGTTTCCAATTGTTTCTCTAAGAAATCATCATAAATCTTCTTCTTCCTTATTTCTTCATTCTTCTTTATTTCAGAAATGGCCATAAGAATTTCATTTCGTGCAATCAACTCTTCTATGAGAGGAGAGCCTTCTAAATCTCCAGCTGCTGTTCTAAGGGCACTTTCCACATATGAATCAATAAACTCTATCCTTATCTTGCTTTTTCCTCCATAATGATTTTTGTACTCCACAATATAAGGATTTTGTTTTACCCTGCACAACCCTTTCTTCCTCAGCTCCTTTGCTCTTTCCTCCATTTCAGCCATCTCCTTTTCTTTCAAGCACCTTTTTTCTTCATTCAGCTTCCTTAGATTTTCTTTATAATCAGAGTGCATCTTCATGAATCTGACAACCTCTATTTTCCACAATCTCTCCTCCTTTTCTTCAAAATTCAGTAGAGAATTTATTCTTTCAAGTTCATACTGTGAAAAGTATTGCCAGCCTCCTTGCTTCATTTCTTTTTCTTTTCCATCAGTGTATTTGATCTCTAGATGATCTAGCTTCACCTTGACTTCAAAGATTCTTTTAGCTCTCAAAAATGCTAGGGCATCTTCATCATAGTCTTCATCTAGAGGAAGCACTGTGATCCCTACTACATTAGTGATTACCCCATTCTTCTTTGTTATCCTTTTCCTTCTGGCTACACTCTTGGTCTTCAAATGCTTCACTTGAGGTAGCTTTCTAGAGCAGGGAGATTTAGTCTTTAGTGCCACATCATTTGGAAGTAGCTTCATCCCTTTCCCTTTCATCCACTGTAACACTCCACTAGCTGTGACTTTGTGGAAGTGTCTTCTTGATTTTTCCTTTGTGGCTTCAACTTTCTTCTGTGGCAAATCAGGTTCAGAAGTTTTGGGTAAAGATTTTGAAGGATCATTACTAACAGTACCCACCCTAGACTTAGAGTCTTGTGTTGTGGTTAAGGTACTGCTAGCAATGTCCTTGACTTGCTGATTTCCACTCTTCTTCTTGACAGATTCTTTGTTTCCCTTGGGATCCTTGTCTTCACCAGCATCTTTCGATCTCTTTGAGGATCTTGCTGCTGTCACTTGTTCCATCCTTATTGTTCCTTGGTTCACTTCTCCTTCTATAAGTTTCCCCCTCATCATCTTTCTTCTTGCTTCTTTCTTTGAGTGACTCGGGAATGGCTCCATGAATCAAGAAATATTGTAGAATTTGAATCATTTCAAGCTCTTCAGCTGTTCTAACTCCTCTCTTGGCTCTCAGCATCTACAACACTTGATTGATTTTGGCATTGTTCTTCATTGTCAAGTTTGCAGGAATCACCAATTGATCAATGCTATTGGCTTGGTTTAGACTTTGAAAGATTATTGTCCTTGGGTTAGAGATAACTTCAGGCAATCTTTGAAATTGGTCTATCTTCAAGTCTTCATGCAGCCTCCTGTTGTTCTCCCCATGCTTCTCAATCAATTCCAGGATTGTGGTCAGCTCAGTAAACCTCAGTTTCTCTAGAGTTTGAAAGGATAAATGCCATAAGCAATTATCCTTGGATACCATGATTACTTCTCTTAGATGAACTTCCTTGATTTTTCTGACTGCTACAGTGAAGTACTTGATATTTTCCTTGAGCCTTTCTCTGTAGATCCTAGCATCTTCTTGAGCACTGATGTAGATGGCTTTCAGAAACTCCAGGAAGGCCTCATCATGATAGATGTGAGAGTTGGCAACTTCCTGTAGCTTGGCCTAAGTGATAATGGTAGCTTTGACAGGTTTGGCACTTGATGTTGGTTGAGGAGCTGAGATATCCTTTGGCATAGTAGGTGGTAGTGACTGTGCTTCTTTGACCTTTTGCATTGATGACATTCACAGAGGGAAGAGTGATTGGCTTGATGGTTTCTTCAGTGATTTTGCCCTTAAGCTTCTGTTGCTTGGCAGGTACTCCCCCTCTATTTTCCACATTAACCCCCTTTCCTTTTCCTTTCTCCCCCTTTGGCTTGGAATCAGACAGGATGTCTTGAGCTTCTCCAGGAACAGGAAGGTTCATGCTTCTGAGTAGGGTTGTCATCATTTGATGTTGGACTAGAAATATATTTTTGATGTGGCATTGCTTTGGTCATCCAACTTGTGATTGAGTTGTTCCAAGGATTGAGATAGCACCTTGTTTTCAGCTTTAAGATCAGCCACCTCCTTTTCCAAGCTATCTACCTTTGAGAATAATTGTTGAGATTTGAATGAGTTGAGGGATTGGTCCTTTATTTTGGAGAAATCAAACTTGGAGATATCAGATATAGAAACTTCATCTACAAGCTTTTACCTGTAGTGTTTCAACATCCTCCTTATGAGAGAGAAGAATGGCCTCATAATCAGAGTTTGGGAGATTTGCAGTGAGGAGATATTGAGCAATTTTAGAGATCTCATCAATCTGTGCCACATGAAGATTTTGAAGTTCTTCTTCCGTCAATTGTGGTGGCACAGAGGATGATCCTGAAGCCCTGTCATGTTGCACAGGTTTCAACCATTCTAACATGGTGGCATGGGCCAAGTAAGAGCTAGTGCTAGGCACTTCAGGGGGATAGTTGTATGAGTTTCCTCCAATCTTGGAATGACTGTGGAGTCTGATGTTGTCTCCATTGAAATGGGATGAGTGACAACATCATCTCCATGTGCCTGTGAAGGCAAGTCCATGTCCAAAATGAATGGAGACTCTGGCATAGAGTCTCTAGTAAGAACTGGTGAATCCTCTATGTTTTTGTTGGTGTCATTAGGATATGCCTCAGCATGCATTCCCTGACCAACTAAGTGTGGTTCCTGAGTGGTGAGCACAGTGTCATGCACCATGTCACTTGAAAGTGGCTCAATCACATAAGTAGATTGTGATTGATCAATGGCAAGATTGTCATGAGAATGACTCTCTTGTTCAGAAGAAATTTTTAATGGAGAAACTGAGAGAGAATTGGGGTTTAGATTGGATTTTGGCAACTCCCCCTGAGAAATAGGAGGAGTTTCAATTGTGATGTGCTCTCCACTCTGTGTAAATTCACCCTTATTACCACTTGGGTCAAGAGTGATTTCTTGACCATGTGCTGACTCTTTACAAGATATAGTGGGGAGACTACTCTTTTCAATGCCAATGCCCTGTTGAGAGGCCATTGACAGTAACAGGTGTACCCCTTTTTCCACATCTGAATCCTCTTGGGAGGATTCAGTGGTAGGTATAGATTTGGACTTCTTACTGTGTCTGGTGAGAGGTGACTCAGGATTCTCACTACCTAACTCTACTGTTTCATTGATCACTGCTAGGGCTCTCTTCTTTGTCTTCTTTTTAGTAGCACCAACCTTTTGGGAAGTTGGTGCACTTGGCTCCCTAATGACTATTGTACTGTTTGCAGGGGGATCATTGGATGGGTTAGGAAGGCTTGGGTTAGACTTGGATGCTCCTTCTGTCTTAGCCTTCCCTTTCCAGGAAAGTTCATGGTATATTGGCTTATCAAGTGGATAAGATGCAAATGTGTCCGGCATATGCTTGGTCACACTTAGTATCACATCCACTTGATTCCTTGTGTCCAATGACCCAAATAGAACTTTGGACATGGACTTGGAATAAACCATTTTATTTTGATCTATACCCTCTAGTTCATGTATATTAGCATCAAGATAATTTAAAATACATTGAAGGAAACTAGGATAAAAGATTTCATTACCTCTACCACGAACTGTCCTCCCTAGCCTTTGAGCCAATTCTCTGAGGATTACTGCTCCAACATTTATCTCCTGATTGTAGGATAGAGAGTAGGCTAACTTCACAGCAATGTGACTGATTTGGTCCCATCCTGTCTTCCTGCATAAGAACACCTTCTGGAGTGCATCAAATAGAAACGACCACTCCCTCCTGACATGCTTCTTGTTCAACTTAGCCATGTCAATTTCATCTGCATACTTGATTAAATCCAAGAATGCTACCATCTCAGCATCATTAGCTTCAGTGTCATGACCCTCAACCTTGAACCCCAGGGCCTCGTTTATCTCCTTTTCTCCAAACTGGAAAAGCTTGCCCCCAATCGTGCAATTCACCTCCTGAAACGAAGTTCCATCTTCCTTCGCCATTGCGGAAACCATTGTTGTCCTCCAGAACCCCTCCAACACATCAACATACAGAGTGGGGTTTTGGGTTAAGGCTTGGCGGAGGTAGGAGGTGTTTAAGAACCGTACAAAGCATTTGTACCTAGGGTTTGCCTCTGCCTCAGAGGGAATTGTGAGAAGATTTGTTTCTTTGGGTATGGTTAAAGGGTTTGAGGACGATACTGTTTGGGATTTGGGTGCCATTGTGAAATTGAGAGTGAAGAAGAAAGTAGAGAATTTGAGTTTAGGTTAGAGAATTGAGAGTAGTAGACAAGATGAAAAGTTGTGAACGGTTAGAAAAGAGTATTTATATGATAGAGACACTGCGATATGGAGTTATGAATATGTACAGGCTATTTGTATTTCGCGAAGTCTTAAAATAGCCTGTATCTCAAAGTCGTGCAAAGTGTATCGCAGAGTCCAGAAATGAACTATGTCGCAAAGTCTTGAAGATAGAAAGATTGGGAAGACTTTGCGATATAGTGTAAATACCATGTCTAAAACTCTCTTTTAGGAATTTGAAGCATTTTGTCAGACTTAAATCACAAATTGAAATAAAATTAATTCAAATCAAAATTCTGTCAAATATGGAGACTTGTCGATGTAGTTATTCTAAGTCGCGAAGTCATAAAATGAACTATATCGCAAACTCATGAAATGAACTATATCGCGAAGTCTCACAATTTCAACAGTTTGCGATATAAGTCTGTTTGATTTGAACTAAGTCGTGAACTCTCAAGATCACCTATGTAGAGGTGTCTTAAAAACTCATAACTTCTCAGAAAAGTATGATTTTAAAAATATGCAGTAAAATACTGAAATATTTATAAATCATATCTCAGCTAATTTTCACTCCAAATGAATAGAGCATCTATATATAGTGAAAATTTACTGCTGCAACAATTAACTAGCATACTTACTTAGAACAACTAAATGAAGGATTGAGCATTCCAATTTCACTCACAAGTCTGTTGAAGACAACTTCATTTAGAGGTTTAGTAAATATGTCAGCTAATTGTTTCTCAGTTGGAACATAAGAGACTTCTATGGTACCATTTGCAGCATGTTCCCTAATAAAATGTTACCTGATCTCAATGTGTTTTGTAGTAGAATGATTAACAGGATTGACAACTATGGATATTGCACTAGTATTGTCACACATCAGAGGTATGTGTTCCAACACCAGTCCATAATCCATAAGTTGATTTCTAATCCAAAGCAATTGAGCACATCACTTCCAGCAGCAATATATTCAGCCTCAGCTGTAGATGTTGTTGTGGATTGTTGTTTCTTACTGAACCAGGACACTAACCTTTGACCTAAGAATTGGCAGCTTCCAGAGGTGCTCTTCCTGTCAATTCTGCATCCAGCATAATCAGAATCTGTGTAACCAACCAGGTTGAACCCGGTGCCCTTTGGATACCATAGCCCAAGATTAGGAGTCCCTTTCAGATATCTGAAGATTCTTTTGATAGCCATCATGTGAGATTCCTTAGGATCAGATTGGAACCTTGCACATAGGCATGTGGCAAACATGATATCAGGCCTGCTAGCTGTGAGATAGAGTAATGATCCAACCATGCCTCTGTAAACCTTGATGTCTACTCTCTTGCCTTTCTTGTCTTCATCAAGCTTGATAGCAGTAGACATGGGAGTTTTTGTAGGGGATGAGTCTTCTAAACCATATTTCTTCAAAAGATCTTTGACATACTTTGATTGATTTATGAAGATGCCATCCTCCTTTTGATGTACTTGCAGACCTAGGAAGTAGGTTAACTCTCCCATCATACTCATCTCATATTTGCTTTGCATCAACTTAGAGAACCTTTCACAGAGTTTTTCATTTGAAGAGCAAAAGATGATATCATCCACATAGATTTGAACTAGAATGATATCATTTCCATGTTTCTTGAAGAATAGGGTTTTATCAATTGTGCCTCTGGTGAATTGATGTTCAAGAAGAAATTGAGATAAAGTCTCATACCAAGCTCTAGGTGCTTGTTTGAGTCCATAGAGTGCTTTGAGCAATCTATATACAAAGTCTGGGAAGTCTTCATTCTCAAAGCCAGGAGGTTGGCACACATAGACTTCTTCAGCTAGATCACCATTGGGAAAAGCACTTTTCACATCCATTTGATACACCTTGAAATCTGAGTGAGCTGCAAAGGCCAAGAAAATCCTTATGGCCTCCAGTCTAGCTACAGGTGCAAATGTCTCATCATAATCAATGCCTTCTTGTTGACAGTATCCTTTGGCAACCAACCTTGCTTTGTTTCTAATCACCACTCCTTCTTCATCCATTTTGTTCCTGAACACCCATTTGGTGTCAATAACATTCTTTCCTTCTGGAGGTGGCACTAGTTCCCATACTTTGTTTTTCTCAAATTGATTCAATTCTTCTTGCATGGCAACAATCCAGTCATAATTCTTCAAAGCTTCTTCGATTAATTTTGGTTCTTCTTGTGACAGAAAGCAGCTATACAGACATGTATTCATTGTTGCCCTTCTTGTTCTAACTCCCACACCAGGATCTCCAATGATTTGATCTCTAGTGTGGGCTCTGTCCCATTTTCTTGTGTGACCTTGTTCATTTTCTTGACTTGTTCCAGGATCATTTTGATTGATAGTTGCATTCTCTTCTTCTCCCCCTGTGTTTGTGAACTCTTGCACAGGTGTTTGAAGAAGATCTTCAACTTCAAGAGTTTCATTGTCTGGAACAGTTTGAGCAGGAGGTTCATCCTCACTTTCAGAATCCTCAAGATATCCTTGATTTTCAAATCTTAATGGCACACTGTCTTGTTCACTTGTTTTAAGTCCAGGAGTTTTCTTGTCATCAAAGGTAACATCCATGCTTTCCATAACTTTGTGTTGCTCAGGTACAAACACTCTATATGATGTCCTTTCTAGAGAGTATCCAATGAAAATACCTTCAAATGCCTTAGCATCAAATTTTCCAACATGCTCAGAGGTATCTTTCATCACAAAACACTTGCTTCCAAACACATGAAGATGCTTGAAGGATGCTCTTTTGCCAGTCATTAATGAGTAAGGAGTTTTTCCAGACTTCTTATTGATCAATGTTCTATTTTGCACATAGCATGCTGTGTTAACAGCATCAGCCCAAAAGCTAGTAGGTAGCTTTGCATCCAACAGCATTGTCCTTGCAGCTTCAATGAGAGTTCTATTCTTTCTCTCAACTACTCCATTTTGTTGAGGTGTTCTAGGAGCTGAAAATTGTTGAGAAATTCCTTTATCTTTGCAAAACTCATACAATGTTGAATTTCTGAACTCAGTCCCATTATCACTTCTCAAAGCAACTACAGAGGAACCAGTGCTTTGTGCTTCTCTATCAACTCTCTTAATATGCTCTATGATTACTTGCGGTGCTTCATCCTTGGAGAACAGGAATTCCACCCAAGTGTATCTTGAATAATCATCAACCATGACTAGAGCATATTTCTTCTTGGAAAGGGACATTACATTCACAAGGCCAAATAGATCCATGTGGATTAGTTGTAGAGGATTTGAGTGTGAATTGAGCAACTTGTTCTTGTGACTTGATCTTTTAATCTTTCCTTTTTGACATGCTTCACATGCTCCATCTTAGACAAACTCCAAAGCAGGCAAGTCTCTGATGAGTTCTCTCTTTGTCAGAGAGTTCATTTCCTGAACATTCAAGTGAGACAGTTTCTTGTGTCATAGCCAGAATTCTTCATTTGTGGCCTTAGTGTATAAACAACAAATTTCTCCCTTGTCTGCAGCCTTGAGATTTGCTACAAACAAGCTTCCTTTCTTTACACCAGTTAAAACAACTTCACCACTTCCTCTTTTTGAGATTAGACAATGATCTTCATCAAATTCCACTTTGAAACCCTTGTTGGTGAATTGTCCAATACTCAAGAGGTTGTGCTTCAGTCCTTCAACAAATGCTACATCTTCAATAATGACATTCCCAGATTTGACACTGCCATATCCCATTGTATAACCAATGTTGTCATTTCCAAAGGTTACTGATGGGCCAGCCTTTTCCTCAAATTGTGATATCAGGGCTATATCACCAGTCATGTGACTTGAGCATCCACTGTCCAAGATCCATATGACCCTTTTATTCTTGTTGCCCTGCATTCACAAAGTGACTAAGTTGTTTTTGGTACCCACACTTTGTAGGGTCCAGTTGATTTAGAAACAGTTTTGTTAACAATTCTTCTGTCATAAATAGCATTTTTCACAGTAGGAGACTTCACTTTGTCTGTGACTTTGGAGTTTACACTCTTAGGCTCACATGAAGTTTTCACCCTCTCAACCTTAATTGGGGATCCTGTCCCGTGAGTGTGCATATGTGTGTGTGATTCACAAGATTGTGCAGAGTCAAGTTTATGATTAAGAGATAAACAATTAGCAATCACAGTCACATAGCATGTCATACAGTTTGCATTACCACAGAAAGAATCATGAATAGAGTTTATGCCTACAGAATGGTTACTTAGGTTATCAACTTCAACATTTACAGGTTTAGTACACTTATGAGTCAAATGATTCACATATAAGCATTTTTGACACTGTTTCCTAGAAGCATTTGGCACATAAGCATAATTGTTACTCTTGTTGACACCTATCTTACCATTTCTGTTTTGTTTCTTTTTCTTAACAACTTCTTTCTTAATTTTAGGACTCTTGACAAGGTTGTCTTTGGTTTCTTTCTGAACAACAGACTTGGAGGAGGAGGAAGAAGTATCCTTAGCAGCCTCATCTTCTACAAGTAGTTGTTGTTTGATGATCAGAAGTTCTTCATCAAACTCAACACGACTCTTTTTGAAAATGGGCTCTTCAACACTTGACAAAATGGTTGGGGCATTTTTGTTTTTAATAGATTCTTTTCCTTTGCCCTTGGCCTTCTTCCTTCCCTTATCATTTTCATAATCAAAACCAACTCCAACCTTGCAGTTTTCAGTGTGTTCCTTGTGATAGGTTTGAATAAGCTCAGAGGAGTTCTTGAAACTTCTTAGCTTTAATTCATTTTCAGCAATTTGTTCTCTAAGAGCTTTTTCTATTTGTTCAGCACAAATCACTTTGTTTTTAAGATACTCATTCTCCTTTTTCAAACCATCAAGGCTCACAACCATTAACTCAAGTTCCTCATTCTTTTCTGTAAGCTCGAGATTTTTAGCAGTTAGTCTGTCAATTTCTTCATTGGCAACTAACATGCTAGTGTGAATATTGAACATATCAGTACTCATATCTTCAACAGTTTGCTTATATTGAAAGGGAGTCATATCAAGAGAAGTAAGAATAGGTACCTGACTTGAGGAATCACCATCATCAGAAAATGCCATCAAGGCATAGTTTGAATACTCCTGTTCTTCTTCTTCATCAGAGTCATCCCAGTACTTTCCCTCAGTAATAAAAGCTTTACCCTGTTGTTTCTTGAGTAGAGCTTCATACTTAGCTTCAAGCTCTAAGTATGCTTTGTCCTTTTTGACTTGTTTGGGCTTCTTGCATTCTGTGGCAAAGTGCCCAAGTTCATTGCAGTTATAGCATCTTATTTTGGACCTATCCACACTCCCAGATTTGTATCCTCCTTTAGTAGCACCAGCAATCCCTTTTCCTTTATGGAAAGTGTTTGAGCCACTTGAACCACCAGCATTTCCCGCATTGAACTTGGATGTTAGGCCGAATACACAATATAATCAAATATATATGAGAATAACAATAATCAAGAACACTGTTTATGAATCAATAAACTGTAATTGTATTAACAGCTTCTCTCTTTATGATGTTAATGAATCACAAAGAGCTTCTAGGTTACAAGAATAATATTTCAATAATCGCATCCCTTCTAGGGATAACCTATCTGTGTTTATATAGTACACAGTTACAATCAATCTCTAATTGATACTCCTATAAATTAGCTATACAAATTGTAATCAATTAGAATTGCTTCAATCTTCTATTCCGTCTCCTTAGCTGTATCAATATATTCTGCTTCTTTCCATCTTCAGAATATATTGCTTCTAGAATATTCAATTCAGCATCGACAGCTAATTCAACTATCACCAAGTCAGACTTTAACAAACTCTGACTGGCTTCCATGTAAACTCTGATGATCACCTGTTGCTTAAACACTGATGAACAAACGTCAGCAATTATATCTAACAATCTCCCCCAACTTGTGCATAATAAAAATGTACAAGTTAAACAGATAATTGATGATGTCAAAACATATAACAAATGCAGTGTTTAATATATAAGAGTTTAACTTTAACTTAGAATAGAAAACCTTTAATAAAAACTTACAGTCAGACTTTAATTGATTTCTTGAATATCAGGAACAGTTCTGAGATAATCCATGAGAAGTCTTCTTTCAGCCCTTTCCAGCTCTTCAATCATAACTTTCTTCAACTCTCTTAACTCTGGATCTGATTCTCCAGTCTGATAAATTGCAGCTCTCAAAGAATAGATGGAATTTTTCCTCATCTCATTCCCTAGCTTAATAAAATATGGTTTATCAGAGTCTAGATTGAATTCTAAGACTTTAACTCCCAGATCAGTCCTTAGTCTTGCACTGTTTCTTTTCATTTCTACAAACTTTCCATGAGCATTTTTGTACTTAGGAATGTAAGCACTTGTAATTTTAGCACCACTAAGAGCCTTTGCTCTCATCATCCTTATTCTCAAAACTTCAGCAGCATTTTGAGTCCTTTGATTTCTGACTTTGAGTAGATATAAGACATATTCTAACTCTTCAGCCATTTTCAAATGTATGTCATTTTCACTTATTCTGTATACTCTGCCATCAGCCATGAAGTATAACAGAAAGTCCTTCCTAAGTCCCTTATGATGAATTAACTGAACAGACTCTAGTTTGTCAAGGTTCTCTTGAGTAACCCCAACATCAGGTTCTGCCAGTGATGTTTGATCCATTGGACTGTTATTTATCCTCTTCTCTCTGTGTGAACCTAAACCAGACTTGTCATAAGATTGTTTTCCATGTACTGTCCTGGTTTGAGAAAAATCCACAGGTTCTAATGTCAGAGTTTCAGAAAGTACAGGTTTTAAGAAACCTTTGAGTTGAGTTTGTACAACTTGAGCCTTGTCAGAGGTTGTCACAACTTTAGTAGAAACATCAACTTGAGCAGCGTCAGAGGTTGATCTAGCTTCAAAAACTTCAACTTGAGCTTTGTCAGAGGTTGAATAATTCTTCATAGGTAACTGTCCTTCTTCTACCAGTTTACCCTTGCCCTTATCATTTCTTGCAACAGTAGGTCTCCTTAAGTATTGCAAACTTTGATCAGAGTTTACATTATCTTTAATAGATATTCCTATCTCTTTTCTCCTTGGAGCTTTACCTTTCTTTGTATAAGTACCAGCTTCCATTTTCTTCTTGTGCTCTTCATTTATCATTCTTAATTCAGCATCATAATCCTCAACTGTTACCTCACCACCATGCTCTTCTAAAAACATTTTAGTAGCAATTTCCTCATCTGTGGTAGGCTTATCAGAGATTATCAAACTTTTGAGTTTTGAACCACTGGCAGAGTTTACATTTCCCTTACCAGAGTTTGATCTTCTATCAGAGTTTGATCTTGGTGGTCTTCTATCAGAATTTAATCTTAAACTCTTTCCATCTCCCTTGCTTCCACCATCATTACCATCATCCCTCCGTCTCAGAGTTTGAATGTCTTTGCATTTGTCACTTGGTACACTCTCCCCCTTTTTGACATCATCAGAAAGTAGTACTGATGTCAGCAACTCAATTGCAGTAGAAATGGAAGTCAGTTGGGCAGACATAGTAGTCTGGTTGTCCTCAACTTTCCCAAGCCTCTTCTGAATTTCATCAGAGTCCTTAGCTTGCTTCTTGAACATAGAATTGTAGTAAGCTCTATCATTCTTCAGAGTAAGATCTCTCATACCAACTTCATTCCTCAAAGTAGTGACTTCCTTATGAGACTCATCAAATCTGTTGTGAAGAGATTTAATTTGAATCACAGTAGCCTTTAGACTTGTAAGAACATCAGAATTGGAAATCTGCTTCACAGAATCATTAAGAAAATCAGCAGCCCTCTGTGCAGAAAAGATACAATCTGCAGCAGCCCATCTATTGTAGTACATATCCTGATAATGCTCAGCAGTAGCTCGATTGACCTCTCTTTGCTCATCAGAGTTTGCTCGACTATCAGATAACTCCTCTTGTGAATGAGCAGGACTATCTTCAACATTGTCATCCTGTGCTGTATTCTCTGCAGGAACATTCTCAGCCATTCTTTCTGGATTATCAGATTGTGCATTAGTATCAAACTCTGCTTCTTTTTGAACAATCTCAACAACAGATTGTTGCAAAGCTTCAAGAAAAATAAGATCCTCAGAGTTTAGCTTATCACCAGCCTCTTGTACATTCTCTGCAACAGCTTCATCAGGAATTGACTCTGTAGCAACTTCTAACCTCTGATCAACTTCCTCACCTTGTTCAGAATGTGCATTATGTACTGAAAGAACTTCTGTGTGAGAACCCACAGAGTCTTCAATCACTAAGGTGGCTTGATCAGCTGCCACATCCTCAGTATCACAAATACTGATACTAGGATGTGCTTCCAAATCTTCATCAACAAAGAAATCCATTTTCTCAAAAACTCTGCTGTCAGAATGATCAGCAGCTTCCTCAACTAAATCATCAGCCTTTGATGTAGGAGCTTCTATATCAGCACTTACCGTTTCAGGCAGAGGTGCTGCTTCAGCATTTACATTAGATGCACCAAAGAGTTGTGCAACCACCAGTCTTCTCTTCTTTTGATGAAGAGTTTCATCATCAGTTTCACTCTTTTCATCAGCAGTATCAGACTTTGCCCTATTGGCCCTTCTTTTCTTTAACTTTTTCTTCTGAGGCATATCATCAGTGTTTGATACCCCAGCTTCAGTATTTGATGGATTCACTCTAGCAGACTTAACAGCTCTTAACTTAGTCTTCTTTGACCTCTGTGATTGAGACACAGAAGGTCCAGTTTCAGAGTTTGCAAGTGGTTGTTGTTGTTGTGAATTGATCAGGAATTGTTGCACAGACTCAGGCAACATCAAAACACCAACATCTCCTTTCTTATTATCTTTATTAGTGAGATCAGAGAAGATGCGTTTATGCAATTTAAACGAGAGAATGACATCATCCTCTAAAATCTCAACATCAGGACAGCAAAAGTTGAATAACAATTGAGAAAATCTAGAGAAATAAACAACATTCCTATTCTCTAGCATTTTCTCACCAATATTAGTTAAAACTAGTCTAGCAACATCAAAATTTCCTCCATAAAGAAGAGAATACCCGATTTGTAGACTATCAGTGGGAATTGCATCCCAATTCGTGCACTTCTTTCCAAAAGCCCTGGTGATGCAATCGAAAAAGAAACTCCATTCCTTGCGCAAAAACGGCCTCTTCAGCTGACCAATCTTTGTCAATGGTCCAGAGTAACCTATTTCTCGCATCATCCTAACCAACTCAGAATCGCCAACAGAGATTGTGAAAGCATTGAAATCCTCAAGACCCAAAGCATCACGAACAGTAGTTGGAGTAACTATAAACTCTTCTCCTTGAAATTCAAAAATTATGGACGGAGACCCAGACTCTCCTCCATTATCATAAGTGCCTGTCTGCCAAAGAGTCCTGATTTGAGATGCAGACAGCTTCAATGGTGCGGTGAGAGCAGTACCAACATCAGAGTTTGACAAGAAATCCTGAATCAAATGAAACGCCTCCGGTGCGTTCTCATTTGCCAGAGGAGCAGCATAGTTGTTTGGGACAAATTCTAACCCAGAAGCAGTAAACATTGTTGTAGCCATTAGAGATGTTTAGAAGAAAACAAGAAATAAGACAGAGAAAAGTGTAGAGTGTATGCAGTGAAAGTGTTTGAGACAGTGTTTGTGAGTAAAGAAAATGAAGTGTGTAAAAGAATGAACCGTTTATGTGTAGTAAGTTTAAATAATGACTGTGAAAATTAAAACTGAATCGTTTTAATCATTACTACACACAGCAGGCATCTTTGAAAAATGTGTGAGTGGGACAGATGTCAAACATGTATACGCTGACAGCTGTATGTAACAACTTCCAATACACACGCGCAGTAAAAATAGCCATAATTACCGCTTTTTACACTTTTCAAAACACTCAACCTCTCTCTCCTCTGTTTAATACAAATATGAACCGTTTGTACTCATACTCTTTCGAATTTCTAAACAAATGTCTAATCTCAAAATTATAAAATGTCTGAAACAAAGAAATCATTTTGACCATCAGAGATTAAAACAAAATTACCTCGGCGTATTTCACACAATACATCAGTGTTTACCATTTGTCCTTCTTTGTCAATAAACTCTTTTCTCAAACTGTACAGGTGTGAATAATTGTGTGTGAAATAGCAGAGTTTACCGAAATCAATATTTAGATCATCTCAAAGTGCATAAAATCCACAAACCTAAGCAGTAAAAACTGGTTGCCTAAACTCTCATGTAAAACATAAAATCTGATTTTTATATCTAAACTCTGTATTTTGATATCCTTTCATTTGGATATATCTTTTATTCTTCACCCCCTTTGTATATGTTTTTTTTTTTTTAATTTTTCCAGTAATCAGTGGTTGACACTAGTCACCAAAAATCAAAGATTTTAGCCCTTATTTCATACAATAAGTTCCTGGATCTTCCTAGGCACAACATGATCTCAAAGGAATTTGTGCTCTTTTTGGCATCTTTTGATTTGAGGGTGAATTATTTATAATTAATAATCAGAGTTTAGACTTTTCATCAGTTAATGCAATTAATTTATGAGAGAAAATACAAACAGCTAATACAGACTCAGTGTATAGGATCAATAAACTAAGAGATGCTATAAATACAGAGACAGTATCATGCTGTGTTAACTTACTGCACATATTTGAGATCAGAATCTATACAACTCTTAAGGATTCATAATTACTTACTGATAATTATGTTTCATACAAATTTCTTCATTGGTCATTATGTTTCAGACAAAATTACAATCAGAGTTTAGCATTAGACTGTAACTATTAGAGTATGACCAACACTTTATGACTAACAGAGTTTAGCATCAGAGTTTACTTTCAGAGTTTACTTTCAGAGTTTACTTTCAGAGTTTACTTTCAGAGTTTATGACACTGGTACTCATAACAGTTAATACATGCAAAGAATCATGAGCATAAAAATCAAGCATGTATAGTTTTTGAGTCTAACCCGTATCTCTAGTCAAAACCAGAGATCATTCCAAGTTCATTTACCAATCTTGTAAAAGTAGCTTCACTCAAAGGTTTGGTGAAGATATCTGCAAGTTGTTGGTCTGTAGACACAAAATGAAGCTCAATGTTCCCTTCTTCCACATGTTCCCTGATAAAATGATACCTTATGCTGATGTGCTTGGTCATGGAGTGCTGTACTGGATTACCTGTCATAGCAATAGCACTTTGGTTATCACAGTAAATAGGTATTTTAGAGTACCTTAACCCATAATCCAGCAACTGATTCTTCATCCACAGAATCTGTGCACAACAGCTACCAGCAGCTATATACTCTGCTTCTGTAGTGGATGTGGAAATTGATTTCTGTTTCTTGCTATACCAAGAAACCAATCTGTCACCTAAGAATTGACAGCTTCCACTTGTACTTTTTCTGTCTATCTTACAGCCTGCAAAATCTGCATCAGAGTAACCAATTAGCTTAAACTCTGATTCTCTAGGATACCACAAACCCAAGGTTATGGTTCCTTTGAGATATTTAAAAATCCTTTTTACAGCTGTTAGATGAGGCTCTCTGGGATCTGCTTGAAATCTTGCACAAAGACATGTGACATACATGATATCAGGTCTACTTGCTGTGAGATACAGAAGGGACCCTATCATGCCTCTATAGGTTGTCATATCCACTGTAGCACCTGTGTCTTTGTCTAGCTTTGTTGCAGTAGCCATGGGAGTTGTAGCAGATGAACTATCAAGCATACCAAATTTCTTTAGAAGATTTCTGGTATACTTTGCTTGATTGATAAAAATCCCATCATCTGTTTGCTTGACCTGTAAGCCTAGAAAATAACTAAGCTCTCCCATCATGCTCATTTGGTACCTGGACTGCATAAGCTTTGCAAACTTCTTACAAAGTTTGTCATTAGTAGATCCAAAAATAATATCATCTACATAAATTTGAACTAAAAGCAAATCATCACCAGAATTAAAATAAAACAAAGTTTTATCAATTGTACCTCTTGTGAACCCACTTTCTAAAAGAAATTGAGCAAGAGTTTCATACCATGCTCTTGGTGCTTGCTTTAGTCCATATAGTGCTTTGTCAAGCCTGTAGACATAATCTGGATGCTTGGAATCTACAAATCCTGGTGGTTGTTCAACAAACACTTCTTCTTCAAGCTTCCCATTGAGAAAAGCACTTTTCACATCCATTTGAAATACTTTAAACTTCTTGTGTGCAGCATAGGCCAGAAAAATTCTTATGGCCTCCAATCTTGCAACTGGAGCAAAGGTTTCATCATAGTCAATTCCT
This sequence comes from Heracleum sosnowskyi, assembly GCA_030848705.1. Classification (NCBI taxonomy): domain Eukaryota; kingdom Viridiplantae; phylum Streptophyta; class Magnoliopsida; order Apiales; family Apiaceae; genus Heracleum; species Heracleum sosnowskyi. The sequence goes on along the minus strand of CM061243.1, from coordinate 46,193,789 downwards.
TCCTGTTGTGAATAACCCTTAGCCACAAGTCTAGCCTTGTTTCTTGTAATCACACCTTCACTGTCAGTCTTGTTTCTGAAAACCCACTTTGTACCTACAATTGATCTATTCTTTGGTCTAGGTACAAGTGTCCAGACTTCATTTCTTTCAAATTCATTTAACTCTTCTTGCATTGCTGTTATCCAGTTTGCATCTTGAAGAGCTTCTTCCACTTTCTTTGGTTCTGTTTGAGACAAGAAAGCATGATACAGGCATTCATTTGTAGTAGCACTTCTAGTTCTTACACTAGCATCAGGATCTCCAATTATGAGATCAGGTGTGTGTGCCTGTGTCCACTTTCTTGCTGTTGGTAAGTGGTTTCTTGCATTATTATTTGATCCTCCCCCTTGATCCATGCTCTCCTGATTCATATGTTGACTTTCTGCAGCATCTGAAGCTTCCCCTGAATTGGATGGCTCAAAGTTTAAACTGTCAGAGTTTGAATCAGTTTCCTCAACTGACTCACTTGCTGTGTCTTGTTGAGCTTCTTCACGCTCCCCCTCAACTGGTTCTCTATTTTGTTCAATTTAAGAATTTCCAGTTTCTCCAGCATTTACCAGTAGAGGTTCAGAGTATGCTTCGTCAGAGTTTGTCAGAACCGCTTCATCAGAGTTTACATTATCAGAGAATAAATCTTCATTTTCAAAGCGCAGTTGATCATATTTATCTAAGTCATCAAGTCCAGTTATTTTCTTGTCATCAAATGACACATGTATAGACTCCATGATCACCTTTGTTCTCAGATTGTAGACTCTGAATGCTTTTGTTGACAGTGGATAGCCAACAAAGATTCCTTCATCAGCTTTTAACTCGAACTTAGTCAACTGTTCAGGATGAGTCTTCAACACAAAGCATTTGCATCCAAATATATGAAAATATTTCAAATTTTGCTTCTTATTTTTCACCATCTCATATGGTGTTTTCCCATGCTTGTTGATCAGTGTAGCATTCTGAGTAAAACAGGCAGTTTGAACAGCTTTTGCCCAGAAATAGGTTGGTAACTTTGCTTCATTAAGCATTGTTCTGGCTGCTTCAATTAAAGTTCTGTTCTTTCTTTCAACTACACCATTTTGCTGTGGAGTTCCAGGTGCAGAAAATTCTTGTTTCACTCCTCTTTCCTTGCAGAAAGCTTCCATGATTGAGTTTCTGAATTCAGTTCCATTATCACTCCTTATGATTTTGACTTTGTACTGTGATCCTTTGTCCAGTAAATTTACATGATCCATCAGAATTTGAGCAGTTTCATCCTTCTTTGATAAGAAATACACCCATGTGTATCTAGTATATTCATCAACAATTACTAGAGCATATTTCTTTCTGCCCATAGACATCACATTCACTGGTCCAAAGAGATCAACATGTAGAAGATGATAAGGTTCCACTACTGAAGATTCAGATTTGCTCTTGAAAGATGACTTCCTTTGCTTAGCCTTTTGACAAGAATCACATAGGCCATCTAGACTGAGTATTGATTTTGGAAGTCCCCTTACAAGATCCTTTCTTATTAGCTCATTAATGTTGTTCAAATTGAGATGAGAGAGCTTCTTATGCCAATTCCAACTCTCTTTATTTGACATTCTTGCAGTCAGACACACTGTTTTTCCATCAGAGTTTGTTACCAAACTTGCTTCATAAATGTTGTTGCGCCTGTGTCCAACTAGAACAACTTTTCCAGTAGATTTACTGATAACTTCACAGTGTTCAGTATGAAAATCTACATGGTTTCCTCTGTCACAGATTTGACTCACAGATAGCAGATTATGCTTGAGTCCTGAGACTAGAGCTACATTTGTGATGATGACACTTCCAAGATTGATATTGCCATATCCCATAGTACGTCCTATGTTGCCATCTCCATAGGAAACCTTTGGGCCAGCCTTCTCCTCAAAGTCTGATAGCAGGGCTTTATTTCCAGTCATGTGTCCTGAGCATCCACTGTCCAAGATAAGGGTGCTCTCTTTTATGCCCTGTAATCACAAACAAACACTAAGTGTTAGTTTTAAGGACCCAGACTTGCTTGGATCCTTTGTCTTTCTTAACAGTGTTAGCTTTTGCAGCGGAATCACTATCAACAGAGTTTAAGCTAACATTGTCAGACTTTACACTTGCAGAGTTTACCCTGACCCATTTTAAGTTGGGTTTTAGCTCATAATAGTTATGATAAATAGCATGATAACTCTTACAAGTATAAATAGAATGCCAAGTGCTCCCACAATGTGTGCATAAAGTCTGTGGTTTAACTCTTACATAATCATTCTTTACTCCTGATGTAGAAGGTAAAGAGTTAATATCTTTGTTCTTATTGCAAAATCTAGCAAGATGGTTAGAACTACCACAATTATAACATGTTTTCCTTGGAGCAGCAGCAGTAGGCAAATAATTATTTCTTTTATTTATGCCTATCTTTCCATTCCTATTTTTCTTGGACCCTTTTGGTTTCATGGCAGACTTTACCTCTTTGAGCTTCTGATTGAACTGTTTTCCTGTCATCAAGCCAACATTAACCTGTTTTTCACAAGTTTTTACTGGCTTTCTAACAACTTCTATTTCCATTAGATTTTCTGTTATAATATTTTCCTGTCTTTTACAGGTTTCATCTGATTCCATATCAGCTTCTCTTACTACAACAGATTTTAACTTAGTGGGCTCTGGAACAAATTTCACAGGTTTAAGTTGTGGTTTAACCTTAACCTTGTCTTTAAACCTAAGTTCATCATTTTCACAATAGCCTAAACCTACAGAATCTGTCTGAAACACTTGATGAGTGTCTCTTCCAGAGTTTGTCCAAGTCTTGATTATTTTTCTTTCTTTTTCTAGATCAGATTCTAGTTGCCTATATCTTTTGAGCAACTCCTGTTCAACATAAACAGCATCATCTCTTTCTTTTTGAATCTGCTTCATGTTTTCAAGTTCTCCTTCAAGAAACTTGTTTCTATCTTTAAGGTTAAGATTCTCAGATTTAATTCTCTCATTTTCTAAAGTCTGATCCCTATAACTAACATGTACGCTTTTTAGATATACTCTTAATTCAGATATATTATCAGTATCATAAGCATAAGTAGTTAGGGGTACCTTATTTTCAGATGATTCAGTCTCATCTTTGACAGTTGCCATAAGAGCATAATTTACTCCATCATCAGAGTCTGAAGTATCTGCCCAGTCTTTGCCTTTAGAGATGAGTGCTTTCTCAGATTTGCCTTTCTTGCACTCTGGGGCATAGTGACCCATCTCCTTACACTTGTAGCACTGGATTTCAGATTTATCCTTCTTGCCAGACTTGGTCTCCCTTCCATCAGACTTTCTAAAACTTTTCCTTTCAGAGTTTGAATCTTTCCTTGAGAATCTCTTTCCTTTCTTGAAGTTCTTGAATCCCATCTTCTTAAAGGTCTTCACCATCAATGCAGCCATTTGCATCATCTGTTCTTCATCATCCTCAGAGTCAGAAGCTTCATCAGAGTTTGAGTCATCATCAGAGTTTGATGACTCACTTTCAGATTTAATGACTAAAGCCTTTCCCTTGGCTTTCTTCTTTGATGATTCCTTCTTGATAGGCTTCTCCTCAACTTTAAGAGCAACAGATTTTGTCTTCTTGCTTGATCTTCTGTTTCTTTGTTCTATTTCCAATTCATGAGTTTTCAGTAACCCATAAATCTCATCAAGTTCAGTTTCAGCAAGTTCGTAATTATCTCTTATAGTTGTTGTCTTCAAATCCCATCTTTCAGGTAAAGATAAGAGAAATTTGAGATTTGATTCTTCAAGATCATATTCTTTATCAACTAGAGATAAATCATTCAGCAGTTTACAGAATCTGTCATATGTCTCAGTCAAGGTTTCATTGGTTCTTGAATCAAAGTGCTCATACTCCTGAGTGAGTATTGTTTTTCTGTTCTTCTTTATAGCAGTGGTTCCTTGACACCTGACTTCCAAAGCATCCCAGATTTCTTTTGCAGTTTTGCAACCAATTACTCTGTTAGACATAACATTATCTAAAGCACTGTGTAGAAGATGTCTAACCTTTGCATCTTTTGCAATTGATGAGATGTCCTCAGGAGTCATATCTTTCTTTTCCTTTGGAACAGTCTTTTGTTCTTGACCATCAACAACAGGAGACAATTTAGTGGGCATATGAGGACCATCATAGATTCTGTCAAGATATTCTGGATCTGTAGCCTCCAGAAACATGGTCATCTTCACCTTTCAAATTGGATACTCCACTGGCCTGAGAATTGGAACCCTGATTGTTTCATACCGACTCACAGAATTAGGTTTAACCTGTTCAACCTTGGAAGGAGCTTGATTTTCTTCAGACATGATTATTACTGTGTTTGAATCGAAAAACTGTATATATTAAACAGCCTTGTCTCTGATACCAATTGTTAGGCCGAATACACAATATAATCAAATATATATGAGAATAACAATAATCAAGAACACTGTTTATGAATCAATAAATTGTAATTGTATTAACAGCTTCTCTCTTTATGATGTTAATGAATCACAAAGAGCTTCTAGGTTACAAGAATAATATTTCAATAATCGCATCCCTTCTAGGGATAACCTATCTGTGTTTATATAGTACACAGTTACAATCAATCTCTAATTGATACTCCTATAAATTAGCTATACAAATTGTAATCAATTAGAATTGCTTCAATCTTCTATTCCGTCTCCTTAGCTGTATCAATATATCCTGCTTCTTTCCATCTTCAGAATATATTGCTTCAAGAATATTCAATTCAGCATCGATAGCTAATTCAACTATCACTAAGTCAGACTTTAACAAACTCTGACTGGCTTCCATGTAAACTCTGATGATCACCTGTTGCTTAAACACTGATGAACAAACGTCAGCAATTATATCTAACATTGGACTTAAATGGCTGCCTCCTTTTAAACCTTATGTTTGGATATCTCCTAGCCATATATGCAAAGGATTTGTTTTCCATCTTGTCCAAATCATCTATGTTGTAGAACTCATCATCCTCAGGCAAATCATAGACAACTTGAGTCTCATCACCATTGTCTTCAACCTCCAATTCTTCAATCTTGACTTGACTGACTTTAAGAGATTCCATTCTTTGACCTAGGTTGTCAGCAATAAGGGCACATGAAGTATTTGCCATTAGTCCTGGCTTAGATTGAATGGATCTCTTTTGAAACAACTCTAGCTCATATGTCTTCAAAACACCATACAGCACATCAAAACCAATCTTTGTTAGATCTCTTTCTTTAAGGGAAGAGATTCTTGGTTCCAAGTGATCTGGAAGAGTTAGTAAGAACTTCATATTGAGCTCTTCTGTCTCATAGTGTTTGTCATAGAGTTTGAGTTCATTTATCAGCTTGTTGAACCTCTCAAACACTTCTGTGATTCCCTCCTTTGGCTGAGCCATAAAAGCTTCATACTGAGAAACCAGAATCTGCTTTTTGTTCTTTCTTACTTCTGGAGTTCCTTCACATAGCACTTCTATAAGATCCCACATTTTCTTTGCACTAATGCAGTGAGCAACAGTGCCATACATGTTGAAATCCATAGATTCACAGATGATAAGTTGGAGATGTCCATCTAGTGCTATTTTCTCCTTTTCAGGATCAGTGTATTTTGAGGGGTCTTTAGGAACATGCCTTGCTGGTATTATCTCAGTGCCAACAGTTGTTTCACCAATCTCAATCATTGGGATAAAGGGACCATACTTTAGAATGTCTAAATACATGGGATTGGAAGCTTTGATGAAAAGTAACATCTTCTTCTTCCATAAGCTGTAGTGCTCCTTGTTGAAGGGAGGAATCTTTATACTGCTCAGTTTCTGTGAACTAATTGTTGATCTTTTCCTGTTTGTACGTTAACAGTCTGCTCTGATACCACTTGTTAGAAATGAATAAAACCAAGAAACTAGACAGAGGGGGGGGTGAATGGATAGTTTAGATATTTATCACTTTCTTGAAGCTAAATTGTTGTAATAGATTGTGTAGTAAGAAAATGCGGAATGAAAATAAACAACACACACAATCACTTTAATCTACTTTGTATTAAGCAAATTAAATACTACAGCTTTCCAGAATTTCACAACTGAATTTCTGGATTCTAAACAAGAACAGTTTGTATCTTGTTTTTCTTACAAAGAAAGAAGTGCTTGAATATAATTCTATGGTATGCTCACTTGCAGCTAACAGTTGGGTGTGCACAATATATATTGTCCTATACAAAACTAGTGCACACACTTAATTACACAGCTACCCTTCCTGCAACTTCAATTTGTCGTTCTATAAACGGTTGGTTGTGTCAGGGAGATCCACTTGCTTTCTGTGGTCCTCTCCCTTATCTGTAGCTGCTTGTCTTCCTTCTTCCTCTCCAAGTTTAGCTGTAGATTTGCCATCTGTATTTTGGACCACCTGACCAATACAAATGCTTCAGTATTTGTCTCCATTGACTTTGATCTTGTACCTTCATTTGTCTTGTTGTAGATGGCTAAGTGTTGATATCGTGAACTCCACTTCATTCCTGACTTCGCGATGTAGCCTTCTAAGGACTTCGCGATCTAGGCCTTTTGAGGACTTCGCTATCTAGGCCTTTTGAGGACTTCGCGATCTAGGCCTTTTGAAGACTTCGCGATCTAGGCCTTTTGAGGACTTCGCGATCTAGGCCTTTTGAAGACTTCGCGATCTAGACCATTTTGGGACTTTGAGATCCAGGCCTTTTGGGGACTTCACGATCCAGTACATCTTGACTTTGCGGTATCAACACTTCACGATATGAGTAATGAAGACTTCACGACATAGTTCAATTAGGACTATGCGATCTTAGTACTTCACGACATAGATATTGGTGACTTCACGACATAGCTTTAGTCTGACTTTGCTATATAATGCCTTAGACAAATTTCTGCAACTTATTTCTTCAGGGCCTTATTCATCTTCATCCTGCTGTATGAACAAATTCTGAACTTCTACTAGGACAATTATTCAATGGCCTATGTACATTCTAGATGCAAGAAACTTACTAGGCTCATTATAATTCTGAGCATACATGATCAAGCTAATGTTCATGAAAACAAGACAAGTACAGAGAGACCTATACTATATCCCAGTGATAGAGTTCACTAGGTCATGTAGTGTGACATAGTCACAAAGTGTAGGCTTGTTAATGGTGGTATTCAGACATGTCTTGAGCCTAACAGAGTGTATAAGCATTAGCATTACATAATTTTGATGTTAATTTTCTTAATTTTAAATTATGGACTTAACAAATAATGATATACATAACATATACATTAGTTCTTATATTAGATCAAGTTCATTTCTATATTTTATGTATAATTAATTCTAGTAGTGTGAAATAGTGATATATAACATGATATAAAAATATGAATTATCAACAACATAACTAAAGTATATTTAATCAAAAATATACAGCTATAATAAAAGTTTATAACGATGATTGTTCATTTACCTATATATATATATATATATATAATAACGTAAATAAAAAATACAGATTTATATAAATAATATGGACCAATATTTCCTTTACTCAAAGGTTCAAAATAAAAAAGGAATATAGAATTAGAGGAAATGATGTGACTTATCTAATAAAATCTTTAAAGTAAACTCAAAAAGCAATGTAGCATGGTGGTTGTGCTTTGGACTTCTTGGAAGGAGGTTGGAGGTTTGATTCTCTACATTAACAAATATTAATTTTTTTTGCATAATAATATAACTGTGGTATTTTTGTTATTTTTCAAAAAATAGGGGTAAAATAGTAACTTCACAATCATTAAAGTGACACTTTTTGCCCTTGTGTTGACATATAATATATAGTGATAGACTAGCGTAACAGCTCATGCAACGCACGGGCCTGTGTAAATAAGCTACTAATTATTTTTTGTCAGAAATATGCTTGAACTTCATTTTTTTTCAATAGGTGAGCGATGTGTAAAAACAATTATTTGAGTTTATCATTATTGGCGAATCTTGTTGAAATAGAGTAATAATCACATCAGACAACAATATAGTGTACATTTGGTGAATCACAAATATACCATATCGAGATTTTGCGGGTACACAAAAATTAACACGTGTTCAAATTACCTAAACCCATTTTTATAGAATATGTTTTTTGTTTCTCATCAAGAAAAACATAGATGTTTACGGTCCCTATGTGCTTATGTTGTCCATTTTTTCTGATAGTGAGAGTCATGCAAATATAGTTAAACAAAATAATTGTTAGCAGACCCAATTATCTATTATTATATATATAATAGAGCAGCTAGGGAGTTCATTGAGCCAATTTATTCATTGTTAAAAAACAATTATACCCTTCAAAGTGTAAAATGACTTTTCAGCCCCTACTATATTTACTTCATATTAATATCTTCGTTATTAATACATCTTAATACTGTATCTCTAATCATTGATAACTAAAATTCATTAAGTATACTAATTATTTTGTAATTAATACTTGCATATAAATGTACATATGTTATTTTATGTAATATATATAATTTAAAATATTAATAAAATATAGTTAAAAAGACAATGATATTCATAACATAACATAATTGTCATGTTAGTTATTTTTTAAAAGATTGATGAAATAAATTTATTCATCACCAACTAATTTAGAGTACGCGTGCAAAATCATATAGAGTAATATTTTTATAAGTTTGATACCATGTAACATGGTCATTCATGTATCTTAAAAAACATAATATACAACATCAGATATTTATTGACAAATCAACAGTAATCTACTAGGACAACTAAGGAGTTCTTTTTTCTTTTTTTAAATGAAACTGAAATATATATTAATTACAATCACTCCTCAAAGAGGCACAACAATGAGAATGTAAAATGTCTCTCCTAATTTACCAAATTAAGAGAAAAAATTACATAATAGATATTACATGAAATAGAAATCAATCCACAGCACTGAGATATAACATGGGATATAACAATACAAAGTATTAGACCATCTAAGAATCCAAGAATATATCGAATCGAAGAGATTAATCACCAAGAGGCAAGTGGAGGAAACATTGCAATGATGTCGATTTATAATCGATAAATTTTTTAGAAAAACACAAATATGGGTTAGTGCATGCAAGAACCAAGAACACCGACTATTAGGGAAACTAACAAAATCTAAACTGGATCTAAAATAAACATGTCTTGAAATTCGTCGTCGACCATGAAAACTACCAATGATTTGCCACAGTGTCTGGGAATGAACATGAAATAAAAGACAGAGAGTTAATGAGCCGATCAAAAACAAAAGTTAAGAATAAAAGGTGGAGGAGACGGGGATGAAGGAAAGAAAAGCCAAAGAGACAGTAAAAGAGGGATAAGATAGGGGTCTCCTGGTAGTGGCGCCGAAAAGAGAAGGCAGCCACCACCGGAGGAGAGGCACAGAATAAGGCTAAAGTTTTGGCACGAAAATCAAGAGAGAGAGAGAAAGAGATATTTGGGGGGATGCAATAATTTTTCAATGGAATAGAAATTTCAATGAGTCAATTTATTCAACATGAAATAATAATTATACTCTCAATTGCAAAATGACATTTTAATCTATATTATAATTATCTCATATCAATATCTATATTATTAGTTCATCTTTATATCTCTACCCATTCGATAACTAATCTTCATTAAAGTATGATAATTATTTTGTAATATATATATATATATATATATATATATATATATATATATATATATATTATTTTAAGTTATTTAAAAAAGCAAAAAATATAATTAAAATGTTAGGGATGTTGGAATAGTTATTAATATGATATAATTTTGTGACATCGAAATCTTATTAATATAACATGAAATATGTTACTTGTTCTTAAAGCGAGTGATGAAAGATGTTATTAATCACCAATTAATTTAGAATATGCATGCAAAATCATATCGATTAATAATTTTATAATTTTATTAACATGTAATACAGTCATTCATGCATGTTAAAATCCATACTATGTAACAACAAATTATTGTAAAATCGATAACAATTTACTCATATCTAAATCATACCCGTGTTTACGCGAACTTTCTACTAAACAAATACAACATATATAGAATAGAGAATTTAGTCTCGCAACAAATATTGTTAAATTAAATTTTCAAATAACTCAGAAAATACGTCAAAATTAATGAAAAAATATGTAATATTCTAGAGTATGCATGTGCCTTGCACGAGTTATAAAACTAGTTATAATATGAATGAAAGAGAAACTATTAAAGCAGAACGTAATCTGAATGTCAAATTTGTCAAAATGTAAGAACATGATATATCATGAAACCTCTTCTCTCACGTCATCTGTGTTCCTGTGTTCACCTTGTTATTTCCGTAAAATTGTTGTTTCAGTGGCTGATCAACCCTTTGTTTGCTCAACTGCAAATTTCATTTCATTATTAAAGATGAATAAGTGCTAACGTAATATGACCCAAAATTTTAAGATAGTAGCATCTTTATCTGTCTCATATATTAATGCACTAAAATAATCATAAAATTTATTAATAGTACATAAATCATATAAAGATCATTAATATCCAAGCGGAAAAAATAATAATATAATTTGATTTCAAAAGAGGTAGACTTATTAGTTATTACGTTATTTGAAGCTTCCAACAAACTCTATCCGTTAAAAAGAATATGTTGGAGGACAATATCATGAGTTTCATCCTTCAAAAATTAGCATGTGGGTAAAAGAAACTTCTTTGATTCAACATTATGCAATGTAGTGAACTAATGACATACATGAACATGTTTCATATTTTATTCAATCCATAGAGGTATATAACTAATACATGCGACTCTACTTGAGTAGCATAAAGTTCAATATGTATATACAAAGGGTTTTCTCTTATTGGATTGTTGTCTAATATCACATGATTAGACTATATTAATAACTTGTAAATGCTCTTTTAAATGCTCAAATTCATTTATTTTTAAATGCTCTTTTGAGAAATTCATGTATTTTACTTAATATTGTTTAATAGTTTCATTATGTACATTAATAATCTCTAAATTAACTATAGTATATATGAAGAAATATACTATTTTAATACTAAAAAGTCATTTAAAATTATTGTATATGTGATAACTTTTGAAATATTCAGTGATTGTTCATATATTTTGAATTTTATCTATCAAACTAAATTATATGACATAATACATCAGTTTTACATAAAATCCGTATTATCATACTTTATAGCCAAGTTATAAGTTGATTGGTCATTAATAATAATCAGTGCAATTTATATTTATGATAAACAAATCATGTCTATTTTTATCTAACATTTAGGGAAGATTATCGGGTCACTTCAATGTCGGGTAGTGTGATCCCCGCCTCGATCACTAAACCCGTCCCTATTCCCCGAACCCGCACCGATCCCTGATCGGGAAGTAGTTTCCCCCCGCCCCGAACAGGGAACAGGGATCCCCACGGGTAATCGAGTATACAACATAGATTCTATTTTTAATTTTTTTAGATAAACTCGAGTATTTTTGTATATTTTAAAATATTTATCTTTTTTATAAAAATCTATTACTTTACTATATATTATATGCCAACACAAGGGCAAAGTTTGTCATTTTAATGCTTGTAAAATTACGATTTTACCCCTATTTTTTGGAAAATAACAAAAATACCACTGTTATATTATTATGCAAAAATATGTTAATATTTTGTTAATGTAGAGAATCGAACTTCCAACCTCCTTCTAAGAAGTCCAAAGCATAACCACTATGCTACGTTGCTTTTTGAGTTTACTTTAAAGATTTTATTAGATAAGTCACATTATTTCCTCTAATTCTATATTCATTTTTACAAACTTTGAGTAAAGGAAATATTGGTCCATATTATTTATATAAATATGTATTTTTTATTTACGTTATGATATATATATATATATATGTAATGATCAATCATCGTTTTAAATTTTTATTATAGTTGTATATTTTTGATTAAATATACTTTAGTTATGTTTTTGATAATTCATATTTTTATATCATATTATATATCACTATTTTACATTATTAGAATTAATTAATTATACATAAAATATAGTAATGAATTTGTCATTTTAATGCTTGTGAAGTTACGATTTTACCCCTATTTTTTGAAAGATAACAAAAATACCACTGTTATATTATTATGCAAAAATATGTTAATATTTGTTAATGTAGAGAATCGAACCTCCAACCTCCTTTTAAGAAGTCCAAAGCATAACCACTATGCTACGTTGCTTTTTGAGTTTACATTAAAGATTTTATTAGATAAGTCGCATTTTTTCCTCTAATTCTATATTCTTTTTTTACTTTGAACCTTTGAGTAAATGAAATATTGATCCATGTTATTTATATAAATCTGTATTTTTTATTTACGTTATTATATATATTTATATAGGTAAATAATCAATCATCGTTTTAAGTTTTTATTATAGTTGTATATTTTTTATTAAATATACTTTAGTTATGTTGTTGATAATTCATATTTTTATATCATATTATATATCACTATTTTACATTATTAGAATTAATTAATTATACATAAAATATAGTAATGAACTTGATCTAATATAAAAACTATTGTATATGTTATGTATCTCATTATTTTTTAAGTCTATAATTTAAAATTAAGAAAATTAGCATCAAAATTATGCAATGTTAATGCTTATACACTCTGTTCGTCACATTCATTTCTTAACAAATTTCTTTTCAAAATGAACACTTCATTTGTTGATATTTTCTAATATTACATGTCATTCTTTATTAACTTCGGCATATCTCTAATTTACTCATTTTTTTCGTCAATTTTTTCACCTTTTCCACCATTTTAATCCCCCGGTTGATGTCCGAGTCAAAAATCGGGGTGATGATTTAAAATGTAGAATATTACGGAGTATATGACTACAAAAAAGGTTTTCTTTCATTATAAATGATAAATGTAAAAAATAAAATCTTTACACTCTCTTTGTCATGATAAATGATGAGTATGGAAAATAAAATTTATATGATATAATTTCACATGTTACACATGAATGTAAATTATTCCGGATAAAAAAATATTTTCATTTTCATTTTTCTTTTTGGGTATATATATAAATGTATTATACTATTTAAATAAAAATATATAAATTCTATCTATAAAATCATACATAATATATAACTACGTCAAATATAAACTATATATCATAATTTTTATGTATATAAAATATCAAATATTTGAGTTTAATTAGAAATATTTTATTGATCAAACATTTAGACTTTGAGGGGTTTAAATGTATAATTCGACTAAAAAGATAAATATTTGAAAATGTAGAAGATACAATTGAATTGATTCCAAAAAGACGATAACTCAAAAACATGATCTATGTTTTAAATAAAAAATCAACATGATTAATATGCAATAGATGAAAATAAGATATGATTTTTCTCGATCATAAGAATTATAAAATTGTCTAACTATTAATGACAACCAGTTAGACTATAAGTTTTAACAATAAAAATTCAAATTGTATGTAAAATATTATTGAACGATGTTAAAAAAAAGTATAAGTCTTTAACAATAATAGAATTTTATATAATATATTAATTGGATGCGTAATATCATAAAATCATTTTGATAAATGAAATTCTAAATAGGGTTTGTGGGCTTTGAGGACATCGTCGAATTACAACACTGAAGCTAATACACAATAAAATACAATTAAAATTTATTTTTTGTATATGAAAAGGTTGAGTTTATTATTACAAAAATGTCATTCAATATTTGTATTGAAAAAACAGTATAACCTCGTATAAGTCTTCAGGTCAAAATCATGGTTATTTTTCACTTTTAAATAGATGAATAATCCCTGGACATTTATAAAGTTATCACATTTACATTACTTTTCTTTTTAAAAAAAATTAGTCTTAAAAATGATATATTTATCAGTATTTTTTTTATAATACGTGCAAAGCACGGGTTATTTTTTGTATTATTTTACTTTTTTATTTAAATTATTATAATCAAATTAAATATAGTAACGAGTGGTTCACATATTTTACCTTTATTTATGTTTTTAATTTTTGAGTTGTTCTGCCGGATCAGCCATTTAGAGTAAATGTTAATTTTAACATATTTGTAATAAATGTTTATTTTAATATGTTGTTGATGGGATTCGAACCTTAAACTTATATGTAGCATAACTTTTAGTAATAAATCTAGATGTTCCAATCAATTTGACTTCAAAGACCCATCAGTATCGATTGTGATTGAAAAGGATAACCAATATGAGTTGTGAACCAAATGATAAATTATACCCCATTTTGTTTATTATAGTTTACTATAGATTATAGTTGATTCAAAATTCATTAATTTGTACCATATATTTATAAAATTATATAACTGAGCAAAATACATGAATTTTGAGAAATATATATAAGATAATTCAATTTGAGTTATATATGAATTTTTAAAATTTAGGATTTCAATTATTTATGATGATTGAGTTGAAACATTTACTTACGTCATTATAACATGAACCCACTCTATATGAAGGGAAAAAAAGATGGAACAAAAAAAATAGTTGTTTGGAAATTATATGTTTGCACAAGTCATTAATGTTGTCTAATCATTCTTACATCGATAAAAATAATCATGTGCCTTTTATCATATAGATATTAGTTGAATATTACGAAATCTAATCAAATTTACAAGTATTTGATTCATGAAAACGGTACACAATATTTCAAATTTACGATAAATTGCAAATATTATCATCTAATGTATTTTTAATTATAAAATTATTTCGATATATGAACAAATTCAGTGAGAAATTATTTAATTAATATATGAACAAGTCTCAAAACCTGACAATGGTACGTTCATCATTCAAAGTAGTTACATTATTCGCCAACAAAATTTTTTATTACTCTCCACAACTAACAATTCTCATCTTACACGATCAAACTTACGATTACACAAACCTCACGTTAATAAATTGACCTCCTCGCAAAAAAATTATTGACGTTTCTATGCAGGCCCGTGCCTTGCACGGGCTGTTACGCTAGTTATATATTTATATCGCTGAAAGTGTAAATGGTTGGTTGATAAATAATATCTAGTTTAACTCACATATTTAAAAAAGAAAATTATATCTAAATTGGGTGATACAATTATACATTATGTTGATTTTATAAATATGACATAGGCCTTTCTTAGAATCTATATCTATAATATTATTTTAATAATATAATTTCTACGTAAAGACGTACGTTAATAAATTCTTATTTTTAATTTAAATTCATTTACATAAATGTATAATTTAGAATTTTATTTTTATAAATGATATTAACAAATAATTTATTTACTGAAAGGTTAAAATTAAAAAGAGAAAATAGTTTAATAAGAGAATATGCAGTTTATCTAATAAGATTTTAAAAATAAACTCAACAAGACAATGTAGCACAATGGTTATGGCGTTAGTTTCTTATGCGAAGGTTGGGGTTTGATTCGTAAAAGCCAACCCAAATTCAACCTTTTTTACTTAAATAATAGAGGGATGGCAATTTTGAATTTTTTTAACAAATAAGTGTAGAATCGTAATTTCACAGGCATTAAAATGGCTCAATTTGCCCCTAGACGCCATTTAATATATAGAAGTAGATATTGTTGAGTAAAATTGTTGAAGGGCTTTTTAAAATTTTATTTTCTACGTTATAAATATACATTAAATTAAAGATCAAGTAGTCTATGCAAATTATATGTTCTAGTTTTTAATTTATATAAACCTTAATATACACGTATTAAGATTAAGAAATCTTGTTTTAGAAATGAAATGTTGTTTAACAACTATTGTTAAAAATGGTTTTCGAGTTATTTCGGGATCGATGAGTAATATCCTTTACTCCAATCAAAATTTCAAATTTTAAATTCATCTTAATTCACAAGCAGATATTATTTATATTTAGTTCTCTATTTCTCGTCTTGATCGGGGAAAAAAATAAAAAATTCTAGTTTTTCTAAGAAAAGGTTATATTTCTATAATATATATCTTTAAAATAAAATTGATTTGATAGATCATGATATGTATTAAACATTAGATTATTATCATATTTTAAATAAAAATTCAAATTAAGAGAATTAGAAAATTTAATAAACATAAGAACACACACACACACACACATATATATATATATATAGTAATTTAGTGGATGGACATATAAAAATATATTAATTTTTATAAATATGAGGATTGGGAAATGAAGATCAAGTATTGGGACGGGAATACCATAATCTTCATCTTCGTCATGATTCTTTTTTTATGCATTGTTCTTCATTTGCATCCTGAACTCAAAAAAATTATGAATACACAATTCGAACGGGACGATAGAATTAGGATTGGAAGGGATGCAATAGAGCTGTAAATGAACCAAGTTATTCATGAAAATGTTCGATCCTGTTGAGTATGAGTTTCACTAGAAGATAATATAGAATAGAAGATAATATAGAATGGGGTGAATTTATTATCCGGTATTTCTTTGATTATCTTCGTTTTGAATCTATAATTCTTGTAGCTTAAATATGTATGTTGTAATCAAGATTTTGCGGAATAAAAACAACACACAAATTTACTTCAAATCCAATATTGTATTAGATTAAAAGATGCTACGAATTGTGAACTCAAGAATGAATTCTTAGTTTCGTTTTTCTCAGAGAGATACAACTTGTAATTCAATGAAAAACTTACAACTAAAGATAAGGAAGCTATGTACTTATAGAACTGCACACAGCTTGCTTTTACAAAACTAGTAATAGACAAAAAGATTGTTAAACTCTGTCTATACTATTTTGGTGAAAGTTGGCATCTTGTGATCATCCCTTGTTTTGCATACTGTCAAGTCCACATCTTTAGATGTTCTCTTTGACTGACTCTCTGAGCTTCTTTGTAGGTTTTCCATGTGCATATTGCAATGATTGTGACCATTGAAAATGCCTTGGTTTGATTTGAATCTTTGTCTCCAAAATCTTGTCTGTTGCTGATTAGAAAATTTGCTAAGTCCACCATTCGATATCTCTTGAAACACTGATTTGATAACTGGACTTCTCGAATCAGTATAAACTGACTTCTCGAATTGACTATCTTCACTTCTCGAATCAATATTTCTAACACTTCTCGAATCTATGTATTGACTTATCTAAATGAGACATATTGAATTAGTTCATTTCTTCACTTCTCGAATCAATACACTTGACTTCTCGAATCTTCAATGTTACACTTCTCAAATTGGTGACTTCTGGAATCAGTTAATTTTGGACTTCTCTAATCATGAATTAGCTAAATTTCAATCATCATCTCTGCCACTTCTTTATTCTTCAATTTGTCTTCAACTGTCTTGAGGCATGATCTTGTGATCTTCTTCCAAGTCATATTTAGGACTTATTTAATAGTTACAAATACTGAGATTACAATTGAACTAAGTACATATTATAGAAACTTTGGAAACAAAGGGATCCCCTAGTTAAAAGGTTAAGTAAGTGACACAAAGTGACACAATGCTATAAGCTTGTTATTTAAATATTTACAGGTGTGCCTCTATGACTCACAATCTCCCCCAATTTGTGAGTAAGATAGTTAGTCACAAATTCTAGTTCTCTATTTCTCGTTTTGATCAGGAAAAATAATCAAAAATTCTAGTTTTTCAACAAAAGATTATATTTCTATAATATATATCTTTAAAATAAAATTGATTTGATAGATCATGATATGTATTAAACATTAGATTATTATCATATTTTAAATAAAAATTCAAATTATATGAATTAGAAAATTTAAGAAACATAAGAACACATATATATTATATTTATTTTTAGTAATTTAGTGGATGGACATATAAAAATATATTAATTTTTATAATTATGAGGATTGGGAAATGAAGATCAAGTATTTGGATGGGGATACCATAATCTTCATCTTCGTCCTGATTCCTATTTTATGCATTGTTCTTCATTTTTCATCCTGAACTCAAAAAAATTATGAATACACAATTCGAACGAGACGATAGAATTAGGATTGGAAGGGATGCAATAGAGTTGTAAATGAACCCAAATTGAAAAAAACTCGGTTCGACTCGATTCGTTAAGAACTCGAGTTCGAACTCAAACACAAAAATGTGTGCATTAAAATAAAAAATTCGAACTGAGTCATTAGTGCAAATCGAGATTAACTCAAAATTGTTCGGTTCGAACTCGACTCGTTAAAACACGAATATATATATATATATATCCGAATTTTTTCTAATACTCCTCATACATTAAGTTTAAACTTACAAACCAATTATGTAATTTAGGAATCCATTAAGGAAAATCGATTAAAATTTTAGAGCTGATTACTTGATCGACCCGTCAGCTTCAATCTGGAGCAAAGATTCAAGTTACAAGAGACATGGATGTTGACCCTAATTCACCAAATAGAGGGGTTGAGCTGACGGGCACTCCTGACCAAATAGCAAAAGCGAAGAAACTGATAAGCGATGTTCTGAATGAGGTAGATGAGAAGTCTTGTTTTTGCTCCCCAATGCGTGTAGTTGTTTTATGTTTATCGTTTTGTTGTTTAACTTGACTTGAATAGAGGAGAACTTTAATGACAATCTATTTTACTGTTGAGAACATGATGAATTAGGGGGATCTGGAATAGTTTCACGAAGGTTACCCGAACATTTAGGTGGAGCTGAAAAATACTCTCAAATGATTCCAAATAACAAAGTAAATGTTGCTTAAGTTTCAAAGCCAGTAACTTTTAAGATTTTACTGCATAATTTTAATCTAATGTCTATGTTCTTAGGTTGGTCTTATAATTGGGAAAAAAAGAAGAAGAAACCATTAAAAATATGCAGAGCAACACAGGTGCTCGAATTCAGGTATCTGAGATTCATGTGATCTTCAATTAGTAACCCATTGGTGTCCGCATGACTTCATACGTTTAGTCAAACTCGGTCCAATGAATTAAACAATACAAGCTCATAAAATGGGGGGGGAAGGTAAAAGGGAAAAAAAATATTGAACTAACGTAATAACCTAATTATTTAGTGTGTTCTAAAATTCACTTATTCATCTCATTATATAGTCTACATTTACTCGATAATTTACAAAATTGACGATTTTCACCTCTCTAGGTCTGAAACTCTTCTACTTCTTAGGTTTCAATCATCGTATTTAAATTAAAATCAATGATTGTTTAATCATTTAGGGGAATTTATATTAGTAAGCATGAGAGTAATATGTACTATTTCAATTAGTTTTAGTTTTGGAGTAATGTATAATTTATTATTATTATTATTATTATTATTATTATTATTATTATATAAGGATATATAATAAGCGTAAGTGGGATCCATATGGTCTCTATACCGTCAAACTAATAAGCATCGTTGATCTTAAACTAGATAAATGTGAACTGTTACGTTTAATATTAAAAAAATTATTTGATTTTTGGTAGGATTATATTCAAATACTAAAAATTATATTTTAATAATACAAATCAAATATGAGTATGTTTTCTAAATTGAATAGAATTCTTAATGTAAATATTCGTAATTTTCTTATTCTTCACTTTCAGATTAGTTTCAGTTGAAAAATAATTGTTAAATCATCACTAAATTAAAATTTATTTTGTAAGTTTCGTGTGGGCTGTGAAATCGTTCAAGTCTTATTTTTAGAATTTAAGATATAACCAAAATAATTAAACTTGATAATATAATAAAGTGTTAGGTCCAAAGTATCGTAGAAGGGGGGGTTGAATACGACACTCACAAATAATTTAATTTCGTTCGCGGATAATTCATTCAGTTCTATAACGAAATCAAACACACCAAATCAAACCAAGAGTCGGGGAATATATCGTTTTATAAATATAATCCCCGAAGGGTGCTACAATTTCTAATCCGTAGATTAGCTTCAATAAGTTCTAGGTTATTCACAATCAATACAATGAAAGAGTTTAAGCAGAATTAATTTCTATGGTATTTTCTCTCTGGCTCAATCTCTCTCTCCGTAATTGCTTCTGTGTGAATTAACCTGACTGAGGAAGACACTGCATCTCTCCTAGTAATTGTAGACTTTGGTTTAGAAAACTATCGAACCAAAGTTGAACAAACAATCATGGCCGTCCATCTTCTAATCAACCTGACAAACAAGTACTTTTCCACTCGCTCCTCCAATTAGAAAACTATCGAATTGGAAATCCATCGAATGGAAAACCATCGAATGGATTAAAAGAAATTTTCCATTCGATAGTTTTTAAAGAAAACTATCGAAAAGGAAATTCCTTTTTCATTGATTCTGATGAGTTTCTTTGAAAAGCTTTCGATGGTTTTCTTTATTTCAAAAAGAAGAAAACCATCAAGTTAATTTCTTTTGATTCCTTACAATCACATTCGATAGTTTTTCATAAATGAAAAACCATCGAATCACATTATGTCCTTGTTCCTTTTAGAAAACCTTTCTGAGCTCCTTGGTGTTTAAGTAATAGACTGTATCAATTTCTTCTGAGACGATAAAACAACTTGATCTTTTTAAGTGTCGTCACCTAGTGCAACTGGTCTGGTTCACAGATGAATAACACTTGATCAATTCTTCTTTTATGTCTTCAATCCAGTGCTGCTGATAAGTCCTTTGTCGATCTGGTTGCTTCATTTAAATCACTGGAATCCTGTGGTACTAACCCTAAATCATTCACATACTTCTGTCGTCTTGAAAGTCTTGTTTCTTTTGTTGTCACTGAGGCTTGAACATTTTCATGAACTTCTTTCCGTGACCTGTTTACGGACTTCAAGAATACACAACGTATTTTGATTTTTTGAGTTTACCTTTTCTTCTTTGATTCTGGATTCCTGTGCTTCTGATAATATTATTGTCTGTCTTTTCCTTTGTTGAGTTGTAGTTATCTCTTTTACATCTTATGTTACATTATGCTTTTGTTGGGAAATGAAGATTTAATGAGTGCATCAGGATCGGATAGCATCAGTACTTAGAGCATCAGGAGATGACGTCTGATGATGTCATCATCAGTGGCAGGATAAGTCGGTTGTTGGTAAATTGATACTATTCCGTGATTTCAGGAAAGGATTGATATGATGAAGATATATCTTGTAGAAGCTGTTACAGAAGATAAGCGACAAGAAGATCAATTTAATTAAATATAGATTATCTTGTGTAACAGAATGTGTAGCTGTGTGTATATATAAACACAGGATAGGTTTTACGAAAGTAATATCTTTAACACGAGTATCTTTGTAAACCTAGCAGCTCTTAAGAACTCATAGTTTCTTGAGAGAGTTTGTATCAGTTTTTATAAAGTTTAATAAAAGCTGATATTGATTGTTTTTATCTTTGTCTGTTCGATTATTTCATACAATTACATTCAACCCCCCTTCTGTAATAGACGTTTACTGGGTATCAATTGGTATCAGAGCAAACTGATAATTTATCAAATCAGAAACGATCGAAATGTCGGGGAACAGATATGAAACCATGAAAATTCCGATGTTGAAGAAAACAGAGTTTTTAACATGGAAGGTGAAAATGCTTATGTATCTTGAAGCTTCAGATCCTGATTATATAGACAGGATAAGCAATGGACCATTTATCCCAACTGAACCAGTCGCAACAACTGAGACAACTCCTGCGGGACTGGCACCAAAGAAAAAGAGTGAATGGACTCTTGAGGATAAAGCTCAAATAATCAAAGATGCAAAGGTTAGAAATATCTTACATAATGGTTTAGATACTGTTTTATCTAACAGAGTTATTGCATGTAAGACTGCTAAAGAAATATGGGATGCCTTGGAAGTTCAATGCCAAGGAACTGAAGAAATCAAGAAAAATAGAAGGGACATTCTCATTCAAGAATATGAGCAGTTCGAGGCAAAGCATGATGAGGACATTACAGAAATTTATGATAGATTTCTTACCTTGCTAAATGAATTGTCGTTGGTGGGAAAGGTATATGACGTTGAAGATTCAAACGTCAAGTTCTTAAGATCTTTACCCATGGAATGGATAACTCAACAGAATCTTATAAGGCACACTTATAGGATGAACTTGATGACTCTTGATGAAATCTATGGAATGTTGAAGACATATGATCTGGAGATCAAGCAAAAGGAAGGTACAAGATCAAAGCCTAAATCTGTGGCTTTGAAAGTGGAATCAAAGGAAAGACGTGTGCACCAAGGAAAAATGAAGGCTAAAGCTCATGTAGTAATAAAGTCAGATACTGATACTGATACTGATGAAAGTACGGATGAGGAATCAGATGATGACTCTGACAAAGAACTAGTGCAGATGATGGCCATGATGGTGAAAGGTTTCAGAAGAATGAAGCAGGGCAAATTTAGAAAGGATGGAAGAAAGACAAAAGGAGATCGATATTCTGACAGGAAAGGTAAACAGAAGAAAGTTGATCTCTCTAAGATTAAATGCTTCAATTGCGACAAGATGGGTCACTATGCAACTGAATGCAAGAAACCCAAAGTTGGAAAATCAACTGGAAAGGCGCTTGTCATGTCAAACAAAGGATGGATGGATTCTTCTGATTCTGAAGAAGAAGAAGAAGAAACAAACTATGCATTGATGGCTGAATTTGAAGAAGCATCTGATAAGGTACCTAAAACTGCTTATGCTTTTGATACTGATAACATGTGTGAATTAAAGTCTTTCCTTAGAAACCTGCATATTAGCTATAATAATCAATCTAAGGAGAACATCAGAATTTTAAAGGAGTCAGCTAATTTAAAGGAAAGAAATGAGTATTTAGAGACTGAGTTGGTCATTTTAAAAAATACTCAAAACTTGTGTGAGAAACTTAAAGGGATAGAAATAGAACAGATGTTAAAGATAGAATCTCTAGAAAAAGAGTTAAGGAAAGAACGAGAACAAATAAGAGAGTGGACTCATTCTGGTAAACAGACTCATTTACTTATAAATGATAGAAACTGGAAAGAGTGTCTTGGATATAAGAAGAATAAGGCAAAAGAAGATGAAAACATAAGTATGTCCACTCACATAAAATTTGTTCCTTCTAGTGATATGAAAGTCAACTCTATCTTTGAGAAAGGTTCAAGTTCCAATACTGAATTAATTTCTGAAGAAGAAATAGAAATTGTTTCTGATACAGAAATTAACTCAAATACAGAAATTGAATCTTCTGTTACTCCTTGTTCAAGTGTCAATACTAAAACCACTGGTAAGATTGATGTTAAAATATGCACTGAGACTGTTCATAAAAGAATCACAAAAGAAAAGAACTTAGGACATCTCTCCTCTGGTAAGTTAAAAAAAAAATCAATGCAGTGACTGGTAAGAAAAATGAGAAGATTCCTAAAAGGCATAGGAATGGAAAATTAGGTATAGACAAGTCGAACAATTATAAATATATTCCTAATGCTCCAAGAAAGACATGTCATACCTGTGGAAATACTAATCATCTTGCCATTGATTGCAGGAAGAATAAAAAGAGGAGAGTTGAAATTTCTATTTCTGATGTTAGGAGTAGAAATGTTAATTATAAACCACAGAATCCTTGTTCTCACTGTGGTAGCAAATGGCATTCAGTTTACACATGTACTAGTTATCACAATTTGTACCATGACAATTATGTTCCTTTGCCTAAATTGAATAAAGGTACAAATTTTTGTGATAAATTGAGTTTGTTAACTAGGAATGTGTATGTTAAGAAAGACTCTGTTAAATCAAGTTCAAGTGGAGTTAATTCAATTGAATATGATTTAAGAAAAAAATCCGCTGCAAATCTTAACAAGAAATTGAAAAACAGGACCCAACAAGTGTGGGTTCTTAAAAATTCAGACTGATTGAAATGTTGATTGCAGGGCAACAGAAAAAATGTTTTGGTTCTGGATAGTGGATGTTTAGGACATATGACAGGAAATAAGTCCCTGCTGTCAGATTTTGAAAAGAAAGATGGCCCAAAGGTTTCCTATGGAGATGGCAACATAGGACACACCTTAGGATATGGCAATATTGTGATTGGAAATGTCATCATTCAGAATGTAGCTCTTGTAGAAGGACTGAAGCATAATCTCTTAAGCATCAGTCAAATTACAGATAGAGGTTACCATGTCAATTTTTATGAATCTTATTTTGAAATAACTAGTAAGAAAGATGGAAAAGTGATTCTTATGGGTTATAGACGTGGTAACATATATGAAGCCAACTTACAATCTGCTACTGATGGGAAAATGACGTGTCTTTTGTCAAAGGCATCAGTAGATGAAAGTTGGAACTGGCACAAGAAGCTTTCTCATTTGAATTTCAACAACATCAATGAGTTAGTAAGAAAATATTTGGTGAGAGGTCTACCAAAAGCAATGTACTCTTCTGATGGACTCTGTGACGCCTGTCAAAAGTCAAAGCAAAAGAGAATCAGCTTCAAAAGTATATCAGAACACTCAATAGACACTGCTTATCACCTGCTGCATCTGGATCTATTTGGTCCCGTGAATGTGATTGTTAGAAATGAATACCACTAGAAACTAGACAGAGGGGGGGTGAATGGATAGTTTGATATATTTTTCGATCTTGAAAACTAAGTAGACAACTGTATGTGATTATGATATGTAAAATGCAGAAAGTAAATAACACACACAATCACTTTAATCTACTTTGTATAAGCAAATTAAATACTACAGCTTTCCAGGAAATTCACAATCGAATTTCTGGCTTCTAAACAAGAACAGTTTGAACTTGCTTGCTTACAGAGAAAAGAGCTTAGCAAATAACTATGTGTATCTCTCTTACAGCTTACAGTTGCGTGTGCACGATATATATATTCCCCTATACAAACTAGGCACACACAATATTACACAGCTACCCCTTCTGAAAGTCCAACTTGTCCTGCCATAAGAAGTTCACTGTGACAGGAAGGACCACCTGCTTTTCGGAGTCTTTCCCGTTTCTGTAGCTGCTTGTCTCTTATCTTTCTCTCCAAGTTTAGCTGTAGATTTGCCATCTGTTCTTTGGACCACCTTGCCAGAACAAATGCTTCAGTATTTGTCTCCTTTGATTCTTGGTTCTGTACCTTGATTTGTCTTGTTATGAACGGCTAAGTGTTGATATCGTGAACTCCACTTTATCCCTGACTTCGCGATCTCCCTTGTGAGGACTATGCGATATAGCCTTTGAAGACTTTGCGACATAGGTCATTTGATGACTATGCGACATAGGTCATTTGATGACTATGCGACATAGGTCATTTGATGACTATGCGACATAGGGCTTCTGAGGACTTCACGATCTAGGCTCCTTTGACTTTGCTGACTTCAACACTTCACGACATGTGTCTTGAGGACTTCTCGACATAGTACAAAATGGACTATGCGATATAGTACTTCACGACATGGATATTGGTGACTTCACGACATAGCTTTCTTTTGACTTTGCTATGTAATGCCTTAGACAAATTCCTGCAACTTATTTCTTCATGGCCTTATTCAACTCTATCCTGCTGCATGAACACTTCTGAACTTCTACCAGGATAATTATTCAATGGCCTATATACATTCTAGATGCAAGAACTTTACTAAGCTCATTATAAATCTGAGCATACATGATAAAGCTATTGTCCATGAAAACAAGACAAGTACATTTAGAGACCTATACTATATCCCAGTGATAGAAATCACTAGGTCATGTAATGTGACATAGTCACATAGTGTAGGCTTGTTAATAGTGGTATTCAGACATGTCTTGAGCCTAACAATCTCCCCCAAATTGTGAGTAAGATCCTTAGGCACAATTTCATGTCTGATAACAAGCCTAACTTACATAAAAGGAAATTTAGTAACAGAGGGAACAATTCATGAACCTTGAGATCAGAAATTTGATTACATAGAAAAATTGAAAGCTTACAGATTACTTTTGTTGCTCAACAGCTTCAGCTTCCAATTGCTTCTCTAGCAAATCATCATATATCTTCTTTTTCCTTATCTCTTCTTTTCTCTTCAAGTCTATGATGGCTTCTTGAAGTTCTTCTCTTGCAATCAGTTCTTCAATGAGAGGTGAGCCTTCCAAGTCATCAATTGCAGCCTTGAGTGCACTTTCTACATAGGAATCAAGAAACTCCATCCTTATTTTGCTTTGACCTCCATGTGAGTTTTTGTACTCCACAATGTAAGGATTTTGCTTGACCCTGCACAACCCTTTCTGCCTTAGCTCTTTAGCCCTCTCCTCCATCTCAGCCATTTCTTTTTCTCTCTGAATCTTCTTCTTTTCATTCTCTTTCCTCATGTTTTCTTCATAATCAGCATGCATCTTCAAGTACCTGGCAATATCTATCTTCCATGTCCTTTCTTCTCTTTCTTCAAAATTCAGTAAGGCATTTATCCTTTCAAGCTCATACTTATAGAAATATTGCCAGCTTCCTTGCTTCATTATCCTTTCTCTTCCATCAGTGTACTTGATCTCTAGATGATCCAACTTCACTTTGACTTCAAAGATCCTTTGAGCCCTCAAAAATGCTAGGGCATCTTCATCATAGTCCTCATCTAGTGGAAGCACATTGATGCCAGTAACATTTGTGAGTTTTCCAGTCTTCTTTGTTATCCTTATCCTTTTGGGTACACTCTTGATCTTCAAATGCTTCACAAGAGATACCTTTCTGGAACAAGGAGAATTAGTCTTCAGTGCCACATCACTTGGAAGAAGCTTTATTCCTTTCCCCTTCATCCACTGTAACACTCCACTAGCTGTAACTTTGTGGAAGTGTTTTCTTGATATTTCTTTTGTGGCTCCACCCTTCTTCTGTGGCAACTCAAGTTCAGAAGTCATGGATAATGATTTTGGAGGATCATTGCTAACAGTACCCACCCTAGACTTAGAGTCTTGTGTTGTGGTTAAAGTACTACTAGCAATGTCCTTGACTTGCTGAATTCCACTCCTAGTTCTCTTCACTGTCTCCTTTGCCCCCTTTGTGTCATCACCAGCATCTGTAGATTTCTTGGAAGATTTGCTCCTGCTGCTGTCACTTGGTCCATCCTTATTACTCCTTGAATGAGATCTCCTCCTGTAGGTTTTCTCCTCATCATCATCCTCCCCATCCTTCTTCTTGTTCTTTTCTGTGACAGATTCTGGCAAAACACCATGAATCAGAAAAGATTGTAGAATGTTAATCATCTCTAATTCCTCTGCTGTCTTGACTCCTTTCTTTGCTCTCAGCATTTGCAGCACCTGATTGATCTTTGTGTTATTCTTCATTTGCAGATCTTTGGGAATGACTAGTTGGTCAATACTTCTGACTTTGGATAGACTTTGAAAAATTACTGTCCTTGGCTTGGGTATGACCTCAGGCAGTCTTTGATTTTGGTCCATCTCCAAGTCATTATAAAGACTTTCATTGTTAGCCCCACTCTTTTCAATCAACTCCAGAATTATTGACACTTCAGTGAACTTCAGTTTCTCCAGAGTTTGAAATGCTAAGTGCCACAAGCAGTTGTCCTTGCATACCATGATTATTTCTCTCAGATAAACATCCCTGATTTTCCTTACTGCAACTGTGAAGTACTTGATGCTTTCCCTGAGCTTCTTTCTATATGCTTGTGCATCTCCTTGAGCATTCTTGTAGGTGGCTTTCAGAAACTCCAGGAATGCCTCATCATGATAGATGTTAGAGTTGGCAACTTCCTGTAGCTTGGCCTCAGTGATAAGTGAAGCTTGGGTAGGTTTAGCAATTGGAGTAGGTATAGCAGGTTGAGAGGTTGAGATGTCTTTAGGCATTGTGGATGGATAGAATGTTGTGGTGACTGTGCTTTTCTGACCTTGTGCATTGATGACCTCTACAGGGGGAAGATTGATTGGCTTTATTGTCTCTTCAGTGAGCTTGCCCTTAAGTTTTGACTGCTTGGTAGGTGCTCCCCCTGTCTTTTTCACATTGATCTCCTTTCCTTTCTCCCCCTTAGGCTTGGGATCAGACAAAATGTCTTGAGTTTCCCCAGGAATAGGCAGGTTCATAGATCTCATCATTGAGGTCATCATTTGCTGCTGCACCAGCAAAATATTTGTTGTGTTGGTGCCTTGATCATCTAGTTTAGCATTGAGTTGGCTTAGAGATGTAGATAGCATTCTGTTTTCATCCTTGAGAGAGGCCACTTCTCTTTCTAAGCCATCCACCTTGGAGAATAATTGTTGAGACCTAAATGAGTTGAGGGATTGATCTTTGACCCTGGCAAAATCATATTTAGAGATGTCTGACAGAGGGACTTCATCCACCAGCTTATCACCATACTGGTTTTTCCACATGACATTCAACATAGCATTGGTGGTGATGGTAGATTTTGCTTGATTTTCCAGTGTAGAAGCCAGTTTCTTGATGTTGTCTGTGACCATGGCAAGAGTCACATCCATCATGGACACATTGGTGGAGGTTTTCTGGACTTCTTTGAGGATACCATCCACCTTGGGAAAATCAGAGAGATAAGAGGTTCTGAGCTTAGTGAGGGATCTTTCTGTCTCCTCCTGAATTGAAGAAATCTCTGATTGAAGCCCTTTCCCAAGATAATGCAGAACCTTCAACTGGTTCTTGTATACATCATTCACAGCATCATAGATGGCAACAGGAGAAAGATCCTTAGCATTGGAGCCCAGAGAGGTGAGGTATTCTTCTCTCACAAAAGCCAGGGCATCCTTGAGCTTGAGAGTCCTCTTAGCATCCAACCAGGCATCCACATTCCCCTCTGGTTCAGCTGTATCCACAATCTTCTCCTGTTGAGCTTCAACATCCTCCTTATGGCATAGCAGGATAGCTTCATAATCAGCATTTGGAAGGTTGGAGGTGAGGAGATGTTGAGCTATCTTTGAGAACTCATCAATCTGTGCCACATGGAGATCTTGTATGGCTTCTTCAGACATTTTGGAAGGCACAGATGACGATCCTGAAGGCCTGTCATGGTGCACAGGCTTCAGCCATTCTGACATTGTGGCCTGAGCCAAGTGAGAGCTAGTGCTAGGCACTTCATGAGATGTGTGAGTTTGAGTCTCCTCCAGCCTTGGAATGGCTGTAGGGTCTGATGTTGTCTCCATTGAAATGGGATGGGTTACAACATCAGCCCTATATGTCTGTGAAGACAGTTCCACATCCCTAAGGATGGGAGAATTTGGCACAGAGTCTCCAGTGAAAACTGGTGAATCCTCCATGTTTGTGTTGGTGTCATTAGGATATGCCTCAGCATGCATTCCCTGACCAACTGAATGTGGGTCCTGAGTGGTGAGCACAGTGTCAAGCACCATGTCACTTGAAGTTGGCTCAATCACAGGGCTGGATTGTGATTGATCAAGGGCAAGATTGTCATGAGTATGACTCTCTTGTTCAGAAGAAATTTTAGTGGAAGAATCTGAGAGAGAAGTGGGGTTCAGATTGGATTTTAGCAACTCCCCCTGAGAAATAGGAGGAGTTTCAACATTGATGTGCTCTCCACTTAGTGTTTGATCACCCTTATCACTCCTAGGGTCAAGAGTGAGGTCTTGACCCTGTGCAGACTCGTTACAACTTGCAGTGGGGAGGCTGCTCTTTTCAATACCCATGACCTGTTGAGAGGCCATAGACAGTAGCAGGTGTACCCCTTTTTGCACATCTGAATCCTGTTGAGAGGATGCAGTGGTGGCTACAGATTTTGATTTCTTCTTTGGTCTGGTGAGAGGTGACTCAGGAATCTCACTTGCTAACTCTACAGATTCATGGATAATAGCTAGGGTTCTCTTCTTCTTCTTTTTAGTAACATCAACCTTTTGAGAGATTGATGCACTTGGCTGACTATCCTCTATAGTGGTGTTTACAGTGGGGTTGCTGGATGGGATAGGGAGGCTTGGGTTAGACTGTGATGCTCCTTCAGTCTCAGCCTTCCCTGTCCAGGAAAGAGCATGGTATATGGGCTTATCAAGTGGATAAGACGCGAATGTGTCCTGCATATGCGGGGTCACACTCAAGATCACATCCACTTGATTCCTTGTGTCCAATGAACCAAACAGAATCTTGGACATGGACTTGGAATAAGCCATCTTTGATTTATCAATACCCTCCAAGTCATGGACATTAGCATCAAGATAATTTAAAATAACTTGAAGAAAGCGAGGGTAAAAGATGTCAGTACCTCTTCCACGGACTGTCCTCCCTAGCCTTTGAGTCAACTCCTTGAGGATTATTGCTCCAACATTGATTTCCTGATTGTAGGCTAGGGAATAGGCCAGCTTCACAGCAATGTGACTGATATGGTCCCATCCTGTCTTTCTGCAAAGGAACACCTTCTGGAGTGCATCAAATAGAAATGACCACTCCCTCCTTACAAACTTCTTATTCAGCTTTCCAGTATCTATCTCATCAGCATACTGAATGAAGGTCATGAAGTCTACTATTTGAGCATCAGTAGCTTCTTGGTCATGACCCTCCACCTTGAACCCTAATGCTTCATTTATCTCCTTCTCCCCAAACTGGAAGTGTTTGCCTCCAATTGAACAAGCTATCTCCTGGAACGAAGTTCCATCTTCCCTGGCCATTGTAGAAACCAACGCCGTTCGCCAAAATCCTTCCAATACATCAACATACAACGTGGGGTTCAAGGTTAGGGCTCGGCGGAGGTAGGAGTCGTTCAGGAACCGTACAAAACACTTGTACCTGGGTTTAGCCTCAGCCTCAGAGGGAATGGTGAGAAGATTTGTTTCTTTGGGGATGGTTAAAGGAATAGAGGAGGATTCTGTTTGAGATTTGGGTGCCATTTCTTGAGAGAGAGAGTAAGAAAGAGAGTAGAGAATTTGTGCTTAGGTTAGAAAGTTTGAGAGCAATAGACAAGATGAAAAGTTGCAAACGGTTAGAAAATGGTATTTATATGATAGAGACACTGCGATATGGAGTTATGAATGTGTACAGTCTATCTGTATGTCGTGAAGTCAAAAGTGGCCTGTACCGCAAAGTCTTGCAAAGTATATCGCATAGTCTCAACAATGAACTATGTCGCAAAGTCTTCAAAATGAAAGGATCGGGGAGACTTTGCGATATAGTAGAAATACCCTGTCTAAAGCTCTCTTTTAGGAATTTTGAGCAATTTGTCAGACTTGTATCAAATTTTGAAATAAAATTAATTTAAATCAAAATTCTGTCAGCTATGGAGACTTGTCGATATAGTTATTCGAAGTCGCGAAGTCATAAAATTAACTATGTCGCAAACTCATGAAATGAACTATGTCGCGAAGTCTCACAATCTCAACAGTTTGCGATATAAGTCTGTTTAATTTGAACTATGTCGTGAACTCTGAAAATCATCTATGTCGAGATGTCTCAAAAGCTCACAACACCACTAACAAATATGATTTTGAAAAATATGCAGTAAAATACTGAAATATTTATAAATCATATCTCAGCTAATTTTCACTCCAAACAAATAGATCATTTAAATACAGTGAAAATTTACTGCTGCAACTATTAACCAGCATATTTACTTAGAACAACTGAATGAAGGATTGAGCATTCCAATTTCACTCACAAGTCTGTTGAAGACTGCTTCATTCAGAGATTTAGTAAATATGTCAGCTAATTGTTTCTCAGTTGGAACATAAGAGACTTCTATGGTACCATTTGCAGCATGTTCCCTAATGAAATGGTACCTGATCTCAATGTGCTTTGTAGTAGAATGATTAACAGGATTAGCTACAATGGATATTGCACTAGTATTATCACACATCAGAGGAATGTGTTCTAACACTAGTCCATAATCCATGAGTTGATTTCTAATCCAAAGCAATTGAGCACAACAACTTCCAGCAGCAATATATTCAGCCTCAGCTGTGGATGTTGCTGTGGACTGTTGTTTCTTACTAAACCAGGACACTAACCTTTGACCTAGGAATTGACAGCTTCCAGAGGTGCTCTTCCTGTCAATTCTGCATCCAGCATAATCAGAATCTGTGTAACCAACCAGGTTGAACCCAGTGCCCTTTGGATACCATAGCCCAAGATTAGGAGTCCCCTTCAGATATTTGAAAATTCTTTTGATGGCCATCATGTGAGATTCCTTGGGATCAGACTGGAACCTTGCACAAAGGCATGTGGCAAACATGATGTCTGGCCTGCTAGCTGTGAGATAGAGCAGGGATCCAACCATTCCTCTATAGACCTTGATATCAACTCTCTTGCCTTTCTTGTCTTCATCCAGCTTGATTGCAGTAGACATAGGAGTTTTAGCTGAGGATGACTCTTCTAAACCATATTTCTTTAAAAGATCCTTGACATACTTAGATGGGTTTATAAAGATGCCATCCTCCCTTTGATGTACTTGCAGGCCTAGGAAGTAGGTTAACTCTCCCATCATACTCATCTCATATTTACTTTGCATCAACTTAGAGAACCTTTCACAGAGTTTTTCATTTGAAGAGCCAAAGATGATATCATCCACATAGATTTGAACAAGAATGATATCATTTCCATGCTTCTTGAAGAATAGGGTTTTGTCAATTGTACCCCTGGTAAATTGATGCTCAAGAAGGAATTGAGATAGAGTTTCATACCAGGCTCTTGGTGCCTGTTTGAGTCCATAGAGTGCCTTGAGCAGTCTATACACAAAGTTTGGGAAGTCTTCACTCTCAAAGCCAGGTGGTTGAGACACATAAACTTCTTCAGCAAGATCACCATTGAGAAATGCACTTTTCACATCCATTTGATACACCTTAAAATCTGAGTGAGCTGCAAAAGCCAGAAAGATTCTGATGGCTTCCAGTCTAGCTACAGGTGCAAATGTCTCATCATAGTCAATGCCTTCTTGCTGACAATATCCTTTGGCAACCAGCCTTGCTTTGTTTCTTACTACCACTCCTTCTTCATCCATCTTGTTTCTGAACACCCATTTGGTGTCAATAACATTCTTTCCTTTTGGAGGTGGCACTAGTTCCCATACCTTGTTTTTCTCAAATTGATTCAACTCTTCTTGCATGGCAACAATCCAATCAGAATTCTTCAAAGCTTCTTCAATTAATTTAGGTTCCTCTTGTGACAGAAAGCAGCTATACAGACAAGTATTTAATGTTGCCCTTCTTGTTCTAACTCCCTCACTAGGATCTCCAATGATTTGATCCCTAGTGTGGGCTCTGTCCCATTTCCTTGTGTGCCCCTGTTCATTTCCTTGATCTGTTCCAATCTCATTTTGGTTGACAGTTGCATTCTCTTCTTCTCCCCCTGTGTTTGTGAATCCTTGCACAGGTGTTTGAAGAAGATTGTCAACTTCAAGAGTTTCATTTTCTAGAACAGTTTGAACAGGGGGTTCATCTTCACTTTCAGAATCCTCAAGATAACCTTGATTCTCAAATCTCAATAGCACACTGTCTTGATCACTTGTTTTCAGTCCTGGAGTTTTCTTGTCATCAAAGGTAACATCCATGCTTTCCATGACTTTGTGTTGCTCAGGTACAAACACTCTGTATGCTGTCCTTTCCAGAGAGTATCCAATGAAGATACCTTCAAATGCCTTAGCATCAAATTTTCCAACATGCTCAGAGGTATCTTTCATCACAAAGCACTTGCTTCCAAACACATGCAGGTGCTTGAAGGATGCTCTTTTTCCAGTCATTAATGAGTAAGGAGTTTTGCCAGACTTCTTATTGATTAATGTTCTATTTTGCACATAGCACGCTGTGTTAACAGCATCAGCCCAAAAGCTAGTGGGTAGCTTTGCATCCAGTAGCATTGTCCTTGCAGCTTCAATGAGAGTTCTATTCTTTCTCTCAACTACTCCATTTTGTTGAGGTGTTCTAGGAGCTGAGAATTGTTGAGAAATTCCTTTATCTTTGCAAAACTCATACAATGTTGAATTTCTGAACTCAGTCCCATTATCACTTCTCAAAGCAACTACAGAGGCACCAGTGCTTTGTGCTTCTTTATCAACTCTCTTGATATGCTCTATTATGACTTGGGGTGCTTCATCCTTGGAGAATAGGAATTCCACCCAAGTATATCTTGAATAGTCATCTACCATCACTAGAGCATATTTCTTTTTGGAAAGGGACATTACATTCACAGGGCCAAATAAGTCCATGTGAATTAGTTGCAGAGGTTTTGAGTTTGTATTGAGCAACTTGTTCTTGTGACTTGATCTTTTAATCTTCCCTTTCTGACAAGCTTCACATGCTCCATCTTGCACAAACTCCAAGGCAGGCAAATCCCTGATGAGTTCTCTCTTGGTTAGAGAGTTCATTGCCTGAACATTTAAGTGAGACAGTTTCTTGTGCCACAGCCAGAATTCCTCATTTGTGGCTTTTGTGTAGAAACAACAAATTTCTCCCTTATCTGCAGCCTTGAGATTAGCTACAAACAAGCTTCCTTTCTTCACACCAGTTAGAACAACTTCACCACTTTCCCTTTTTGAGATTGAACAAAGGTCTTCATCAAATTCCACTTTGAAGCCTCTGTTGGTAAACTGTCCAATACTCAAGAGATTATGCTTCAGTCCTTCAACAAATGCTACATCTTCAATAATGACATTTCCAGATTTAACACTGCCATATCCCATTGTATAACCAATGTTGTCATTTCCAAAGGTTACTGATGGGCCAGCCTTTTCCTCAAAATGTGATAGCATGGCTATATCACCAGTCATGTGACTTGAGCATCCACTGTCCAAGATCCATATGACTCTTTTATTCCTGTTGCCCTGCATTCACAAAGTGACTAAGTTGTTTTTGGTACCCACACTTGGTAGGGTCCAGATGATTTAGAAACATTTTGATTAATAATTCTTCTGTCATAAATTGCATTTCTCATAGTAGGAGACTTCACTTTTTCTGTGGCTTTGGAGTTTACACTCTTAGGTTCACATGAAGTTTTCACCCTCTCAACCCTGATTGGGGACCCTGTCCTATGAGAATGTATGTGTGTGTGTGATTCACCAGATTGTGCAGAGTCAAGTTTATGTTTAAGAGATAAACAGTTAGCAATCACAGTCACATAGCATGTCATGCAGTTTGGCTTACCAAAGAAAGAATCATGACTAGAATTTATGCTTGCAGAAAGGTTACTTAGGTTATCAACTTCAACAATTTCAGGCTTACTACACTTATGAGTCAAATGATTAACAGATAGGCATTTTTGACATTGTTTCCTGGGAGCATTTGGCACATAAGCATAGTTGTTTCCTTTGTTAACACCAACTTTACCATTTCTGTTTTGTTTCCTTTTCTTAACAACTTCTTTCTTTGCTTTAGGACTCTTGACAAGATTGTCTTTGGTCTCTTTCTGATTGACAAGATCAGGAAAGGAAGAAGTGTTCTTAGCAGCCTCATCTTCTTCAAGTAGTTGTTGCTTGATGATCAGTAGTTCCTCATCAAACTCAACATCACTCTTTCTGAAGATGGGCTGTTCAACACTTGACAGTATGGTTGGGACATTTTTGTTTGTAAAGGTTTCCTTTCCTTTGCCCTTGACCTTCTTCCTTCCTTTGTCATTATCATAGTCAAAACCAACTCCAACCTTGCAGTCTTCAGTGTGTTCCTTGTGGTAGGTTTGAATAAGTTCAGAGGAGTTTTTGAAGCTTCTTAGTTTCAGTTCAGTTTCAGCAATTTGTTCTCTAAGGGCTTTCTCTATCTGCTCAGCACAAATCACTTTGTTTTTAAGATACTCAACCTCCTTTTTCAAACCATCCAGGTTCACAACCATTAACTCAAGTTTCTCATTCTTTTCTGTAAGCTCAACATTCTTAGCAGTTAGTCTATCAATTTCTTCATTAGCTACTAACATGCTAGTATGAATATTAAACATCTCAGTGCTCATATCTTCAACAGTTTGCTTATATTGAATGGGAGTCATATCAAGAGAAGTAAGAATGGGTACCTGACTTGAATCACCATCATCAGAAAATGCCATCAAGGCATAGTTTGAGTACTCTTGTTCTTCTTCTTCATCAGAGTCATCCCAGCATTTTCCCTCAGCAATAAAAGCTTTGCCCTGTTGTTTCTTGAGTAGAGCTTCATACTTAGCTTCAAGCTCTAAGTATGCTTTGTCCTTCTTGACTTGTTTAGGCTTTTTGCACTCAGTGGCAAAATGCCCAAGTTCATTGCAGTTATAGCATCTTATTTTGGTCCTATCCACACTTCCTGTCTTGTATCCACCCTTAGCAGCACCAGCCATCCCTTTTCCTTTATTGAAGGTGTTTGAGCCACTAGATCCACCAGTGTTTCCAGTATTGAACTTGGACCTGAATGGCTGCTTTCTTTTAAACCTTATGTTAGGATATCTCCTAGCCATATAAGCAAAAGATTTGTTTTCCATTTTGTCCAGTTCCTCCATGCTGTAAAACTCATCTTCCTCAGGCAAATCATAGATGACCTGGACCTCATCACCAGTGTCCTCAACTTCCAGTTCCTCAATCTTCACTTGACTGACTTTAAGAGAGTCCATTCTTTGACTTAGGTTGTCAGCAATAAGTGCACAGGAGGTATTAGCCACTAATCCTTGCTTTGCTTGAATAGATCTCTTTTGAAACAGCTCCAACTCATATGTCTTCAAAACACCATATAACACATCAAAACCAATCTTTGTTAGATCTCTTTCTTTAAGGGAAGAGATTCTTGGTTCCAAGTGATCTGGAAGAGTTAGTAAAAACTTCATATTGAGCTCTTCTGTTTCATAGTGTTTGTCATAGAGTTTGAGCTCGTTTATCAGCTTGTTGAATCTCTCAAACACTTCTGTGATTCCCTCTTTTGGCTGAGCCATGAAGGCTTCATATTGTGAAACAAGAATCTGCTTCTTGTTCTTTCTTACTTCAGTAGTTCCTTCACAGAGCACTTCTATAAGATCCCACATCTTCTTGGCACTAGTACAATGAGCAACAGTGCCATACATGTTGAAGTCCATAGATTCACAAATGATAAGTTGAAGATGTCCATCCAGGGCAACTTTTTCTTTTTCAGGATCAGTGTATTTTGAGGGATCTTTGGGCACATGTTTTGCTGGTATAATCTCAGTGCCACTGGTTGATTCACCAATCTCAATCATTGGAATGAAGGGACCATGCTTTAGAATATCTAAATACATGGGGTTAGAAGCTTTGATGAAAAGCAACATCTTCTTCTTCCATAAACTGTAGTGCTCCTTGTTAAAGGGAGGAATCTTGATACTGCTTAGTTTCTGTGAACTCATTCTTGATCTTTTCCTGTTTGTACGTTAACAGCCTTCGCTCTGATACCACTTGTTAGAAATGAATACCACTAGAAACTAGACAGAGGGGGGGTGAATGGATAGTTTGATATATTTTTCGATCTTGAAAACTAAGTAGACAACTGTATGTGATTATGATATGTAAAATGCAGAAAGTAAATAACACACACAATCACTTTAATCTACTTTGTATAAGCAAATTAAATACTACAGCTTTCCAGGAAATTCACAATCGAATTTCTGGCTTCTAAACAAGAACAGTTTGAACTTGCTTGCTTACAGAGAAAAGAGCTTAGCAAATAACTATGTGTATCTCTCTTACAGCTTACAGTTGCGTGTGCACGATATATATATTCCCCTATACAAACTAGGCACACACAATATTACACAGCTACCCCTTCTGAAAGTCCAACTTGTCCTGCCATAAGAAGTTCACTGTGACAGGAAGGACCACCTGCTTTTCGGAGTCTTTCCCGTTTCTGTAGCTGCTTGTCTCTTATCTTTCTCTCCAAGTTTAGCTGTAGATTTGCCATCTGTTCTTTGGACCACCTTGCCAGAACAAATGCTTCAGTATTTGTCTCCTTTGATTCTTGGTTCTGTACCTTGATTTGTCTTGTTATGAACGGCTAAGTGTTGATATCGTGAACTCCACTTTATCCCTGACTTCGCGATCTCCCTTGTGAGGACTATGCGATATAGCCTTTGAAGACTTTGCGACATAGGTCATTTGACGACTATGCGACATAGGTCATTTGATGACTATGCGACATAGGTCATTTGATGACTATGCGACATAGGGCTTCTGAGGACTTCACGATCTAGGCTCCTTTGACTTTGCTGACTTCAACACTTCACGACATGTGTCTTGAGGACTTCTCGACATAGTACAAAATGGACTATGCGATATAGTACTTCATGACATGGATATTGGTGACTTCACGACATAGCTTTCTTTTGACTTTGCTATGTAATGCCTTAGACAAATTCCTGCAACTTATTTCTTCATGGCCTTATTCAACTCTATCCTGCTGCATGAACACTTCTGAACTTCTACCAGGATAATTATTCAATGGCCTATATACATTCTAGATGCAAGAACTTTACTAAGCTCATTATAAATCTGAGCATACATGATAAAGCTATTGTCCATGAAAACAAGACAAGTACATTTAGAGACCTATACTATATCCCAGTGATAGAAATCACTAGGTCATGTAATGTGACATAGTCACATAGTGTAGGCTTGTTAATAGTGGTATTCAGACATGTCTTGAGCCTAACAGTGATGTCTATCAACAAGAAAAGATACACTCTAGTGATTGTTGATGAGTACACAAGGTTCACATGGGTATACTTTCTACATAAAAAGAGTGAAACACCAGAGATTCTGATAGAACATGTCAAGTTGCTGGAAAATGAATCAAGTAACAGAGTCAAAGTTCTTCGCAGTGATAATGGAACTGAGTTTAAAAATTCAACAATGGAAGATTTTTGCAAATCAAAAGGAATTGTACAGCAGTTCTCTGCTCTTGGTACTCCTCAACAAAACGGAGTAGTCGAAAGGAAAAACAGAACTCTAATTGAAGCAGGAAGAACATTGCTGGCAGAAGCAAAGCTCCCAACTTACTTTTGGGCAGAGGCTATTAACACTGCATGCTATACTCAGAACTGTACTCTGATCACAAGACATGGCAAGACTCCATATCAGATGATTAAGGGGAAGAAACCAAGCCTGAAACACTTGCATGTGTTTGGGTGCAAATGCTTCATTTTACGGCCTCACCCAGAAAAGCTTGGAAAATTTGAAGCAAAAGCAGATGAAGGAATTTTTATTGGATATCCTGACACAACAAAAGCTTTCAAGGTATATAATCTGAGAACTAAGATTGTGAATGTCTCAGTAAATGTATCGTTTGATGACAGGAAAATCACTGGGATTAATGAAGATACTCATGAGGAATTGATCTTTGGAGATGAACTAGAAGCTGAAATCAGTAGTGATGACATTGAGGGGGAGCCTACTGATAATATTACAAATAATGAACCTCTTGAAAACAACTCTTCTCCAGATACTGATGGAAGTACTGATAACAGCACTGATGCCAGTACTGAAAGTACATCAAGTGACAGCCATCAGAGTAATTCTGATTCAAATGGATCTTTTCCAGACACTAATGCAGGGGGAGCTTCGCATACAACTCAAGGTAGTTCTTTTGAGGAAGACATGGATGCAGGGGGAGCATCAAGTTCAAGAACCATGTTACCATCAGCAAGAAAATGGACACAAGCGCATCCTCCTGATCTCATTATTGGAGATCATGATGTCGGTGTTCAAACGAGAAATGCAACTCAGAATGAGTGTCTATTTCACAATTTTCTCTCACAGGAAGAACCAAAGAAAATTGAAGATGCCTTGAAAGATGCTGACTGGGTAACTGCGATGCAAGAAGAACTAAATGAGTTTGAAAGAAATGAAGTCTGGCAACTTGTTCCACGACCCAAAAACAGATCTATTGTGGGCACTAAATGGGTGTTCAGAAACAAAACTGATTCTGATGGAGTAATTACAAGAAACAAGGCCAGACTTGTCGCAAAAGGGTATTCTCAGCAAGAAGGCATTGATTATGATGAAACATTTGCTCCAGTTTCCAGATTGGAGGCCATCAGAATATTTCTAGCATATGCTGCTCACATGAAATTCAAGGTCTTTCAGATGGATGTTAAGAGTGCCTTCTTAAATGGAGAATTGGAGGAAGAAGTTTATGTTGAACAACCTCCAGGCTTTATTGATCCTAAATATCCAGATCATGTGTATAGACTGGATAAAGCTCTTTATGGCCTCAAGCAAGCTCCAAGGGCCTGGTATGAAACACTAACTCAGTTTCTTCTTGATAGTGGATTCACACGAGGCACTATTGATAAAACCTTGTTCTACATTCAAAAAGGCAAGGACTTGCTCCTGATTCAAAAATATGTTGATGACATAATCTTTGGATCTACTAATGCTACAATGTGTCAGAAGTTTGCTAAGTTAATGCAGTCCAGATATCAGATGAGTATGATGGGAGAAATGAGCTATTTTCTGGGGTTGCAAGTAAAGCAAACAGATGAAGGGATTTTTATCAATCAATCCAAGTACACCAGAAATCTGCTCAAGAAATTCAACATGCAAGACAGTACTCCTGCTAGTACTCCCATGGCTACTGCAACTAAGCTTGACTCTAAGGAAGGAATTGAAGTGGATATCACAAGCTATAGAGGAATGATTGGTTCTCTCCTCTACCTCACTGCCAGTAGACCTGACATAATGTTTACAACTTGTCTCTGTGCAAGATTTCAGTCTCAACCACGAGAACCGCATCTGAAAGTTGTAAAGAGGATATTTCGATACCTAAAAGGGACACGAAATCTTGGTTTATGGTATCCCAGAGCATCAGACTTCACACTGATAGGATACTCTGATGCTGATTTTGCTGGCTGTAAGATTGACAGGAAGAGCACTTCTGGTAGCTGTCAATTTTTAGGTGGTCGACTGGTTTCATGGTTCAGCAAGAAGCAGAAGTCTATTTCTACTTCGACAGCAGAAGCTGAATACATAGCTGCGGGAAGCTGCTGTGCTCAGATTTTATGGATGAAAAATCAACTGCTGGATTACGGTTTGAACTTTTCTAAAATTCCTATTTATTGTGATAATCAAAGTGCTATTGCAATGATAGGAAATCCAGTCCAACACTCGCTTACAAAACATATCAGTATCAGGTATCACTTTATTCGTGAACATGTAATGGAAGGAACGATTGAACTTCATTTCGTTCCCACGGATCAACAACTGGCTGATATATTCACAAAGCCTCTGGCAGAGGTAGTCTTTACTAGACTCGTGAATGAACTTGGAATGATTACAAGCGAGTAACTCCTGATACTTGATACTGATTGTTGCTACTGATGGTTGATTCTGATACCACTACTGATACTAAGTCCTGATGGTGATTAGTGGCACTGATGAGTATGTTAGTTTACTGTTTAAAGTGATATCATTTCTTTCACTTTACAATTATTATGAGATACTGATGACTGTAGTTCTGATAATTCATTTATGATTATGCATTCATCATAACATTCATACTGATATGTAAAGCAAAACAATGGATCTTTTTCATTAATTGATTCAAACTTTATTTACATTCATACAATCTCATACTCTTGTCTAGCTAATCTTTCTGTTGAACACTAATCACTATGGTTACAAAAGAGATGACCTATTTAACCAGGACAAGTACTTAATGCTACATCAGAGGCAGAAGAGCTAGAGCCAGAAGCTATTGTGTTCTATTACTTCTGATGATAGCTACTTGTTCGTTTATCTGGTCATAATACCATCTGGGATTTCCAAGGCTTGACAACCTCCCGATGTTGAATCATCATCATCATCCTCTCGAATTCTCTTTCTGGTTTGGAGCTTGCAGGATTCCAAGAAGAGTTCCTCCTCCGAACCCGTCAAGTAGCTCTGATGAAAGAGCATATTACAGATCTCCACAGCTTGATCATCTGCAAGGATGGGCACATCATATGGCCCAGGACGAATGATGTGCACATAAGGATTGGAGATAGGACCTTCAGCTATCTCATCATCAGCAATGAGACCTTCATCGTTCAGAAATGACAAAACAAGAAACTCGTCAATAATATAGTTTGCTTGTTGACGCCAGTTCATATTCAAGAATGATTCTACATCCATGAATTCAAAGGTTCCTGCCATTTGATGTATGGTATTTTTAATATATGAATTGCCTGTTGTTACAATGCTTCAGCTTTTATAGCATCCAACAGGGCAACTGAAAGGTTTGGCTTGGCTCGAAGCTATGGGGATAGTAAAGTGCGGAGTTCCAAGACAGTCATTATTCTTCTGACTGATGAGCTCTTTCGTACTTTGTTATTATGTTTTTGAAATATTAAAATCGATAATTTTATTATTATTGATTTTTTTTCTAACATAGCCAATAAGCGGATATTTTGAGTGTCTTATGTGATGCCAGGTGTCTCCTCGCGTGTCACTTACGCGCTGGTATATACAACCGTTGTGTATAGCCCCCTTATCACGCATCCTTGGCAATCGTGACAACCCATTTTTTACACGATACCTGTCCATTAGTCATCATTAGTCTGGTTTTTCGGAGATATTGTGTTGCTAATTATTCTCAAAAGATTTGTTTCTTTTCACCTTATTATCATTGTTGAATATCTATACTATTCTCTCTGTATTCTTATTCTCAACAATGGCAGCAACTCACTTCCCATCTCCTACAAACAAGAATCTGACTCATAATGGAGTTCTTTTTGTCACCAACAATTACTCTGCTATTCTGGACAAGTCAAAAGCCCCATCTGAATTTCATCTTATTCAGGATTTATTGGCTTCTAGCTCAATTGGGTTTTCTCTAACAGAACCCAAGGCAATTTCTGCACAGGCAATGATGCAGATTTGGAGTACTGCAACATACACTCCAGGTACCTCTAATACTCAGCCCGGACTTACTTTTTCCTACAGGAATGATCTCTATGAGGTTACTCCCACTACTGTTCAAAGAGCTTTGAACCTGGGGAGCCCTACATCCTTTACTCCTTTCTTTTCGGAGGCGGTGCTCAGGGAGTTTTTCACCAAA
Source organism: Heracleum sosnowskyi (assembly GCA_030848705.1). Lineage (NCBI taxonomy): Eukaryota > Viridiplantae > Streptophyta > Magnoliopsida > Apiales > Apiaceae > Heracleum > Heracleum sosnowskyi. The sequence continues at coordinate 46,150,902 of CM061243.1, read as the reverse complement.
ATTGGCTATAATGGTGATATGACCAGAATGGGTCGATTGGTCAGAACGAAGCTTCGCCAAGAATGGAATTTCTTCTTTGATTCCATAGGTAAGTGCTTCATGAACAAAAGCTCAAACTTTGATGCTCTCACTCAAGCAACTCAAAACATTGGGTACTCTCTAATCTATGGATCTGATTTTAATATAGCTAGTATGCTAATTGATTCCATAGGTAGTAGAATAACTGAGAATCGGGAAACTGTCTACTTTGGTCGTTTTCTGCATTTGATTTTTACATACCTATGCCCTAATGTTACTTTTCAAGATGATTGCTTGTTGCCTGTGTTTCAGAATACTCCTAGATCCTTTCAGGAGTACATGTTAAAGGGAAAACAAATGTTTCAGGGTGATGTAGTATATCCTGAACAGGTCAGGCAATTTCTACGACAGAGGTTGCCTACTGTTAATGGCTTAGATCCTCGTACTCTGATTCAGAGGCCTGTTGTTGCTACCCCCTCTGGATCTAACCCAAGTACAAAACCTAAACAGATTCCTACACACTCAAATCCCACCTCCGATGGCTCTCAGCAGCAATCAGTTGTAAAACACACAAGGTTAGCCAAATCAGTACGACATTCTCAGTCGTCTGGATCAAGGACCTTGTTACATTCCCACACTGATACTCTGGAGACACAAGGAAGTCAACCAGTTGGTATAGCATCCAAAATTTTAGCCTCACGAAGAAAGCATACAACTGTTGTTGATACTGATTCTGATAGTGATGATGATAATGTTCCATTGTCATCGATATTCAAAATATCTCCTGAGGCCGTGGCACATGTTTCATCACCATCTTTCAAAAGGCAAAGATTAAGAAAGTCCACTCTCTACTCTCATTTTGATGCTGTTGATGCTCTACACACCTCACTTCACAACAGTTTTGCTACTGATGCTCCTGTCAGTGTTGCTCCGGACAGTATTCTCTCTTCTAATCCCGGACTTGATGCTAATGCAGTACCTGTTACTGATGCTACTGCCACTGATGTGCAACCCTTTCTTGATAGTGTGGTTGTCTCTGATTCCAGTCCTACTGTATCTCCACAGACACAAAAAGTTGATATGTCTTATGATCGTATCAAAAGACTGGAAACTAAAGCAAGAAAAGAAATAGCTGAGTCGGCTGGTCGAAAACGGAAGATTTGTTTTGCACGAACCAAGAAAAGGAATGTTAAGGCAAAACCATCAGAAGCTCCAACTGTTGATCTGGATACACAAGAACCTGGTTCTCAAAGTGAATCAGCAGTCCACATAGATCAAGTCACACAAGAACCATCTGCTCAAAGGGTGGATGACGACAAGGAGCAGTTCTTGCCTGAAACTGATCAGGACAATTCTATAAGGGGTATTTCATCTTCTGTTTTTGAAGACCAATATGACGAACAAGATACACAAGAACCTTCAGTACACTTTACTGAAGCAGTCCAGGTTGTCCAGGCTCCACAAGAACCTTTCATCCAAAGTATGGAAGCATGCCAGTATACTGACAGTCCGGCTCTCATGGTCCAACCATTATCCTCTCGTCCTTTGGACACTGAAGACTCAGGTACTGTCACTAACCCTGACTCTGTTATGGTTGTTTACTCTCCTGGTGTCAGGATGACTACTGACAGACCCTTGACTGAGGGAACCCCTTTCAGTATGACTACACTCCACTCTTCTCTGCCATCTCTTATTTCTTCGTTTCTGAGTGCTCTGAGCCTTTTTCGTGAGAATGAGAGAAAAGATCTAGAGAAAAACAGAATTTTTGAGTGGCAGTCTCCTGAACTGGCAAAAGGAGAGTTAGAACTGAGTGACAATGCTATGCATTTGTGTAAGGAAAATCTGGCTTTCAAAAGCTCAGATATTGTGATGGTGAGCAGTGATGAGATCACTGAAAAAGAAAAGAGAGATCTAGGGGTTACTGATTTTGATGCAGGTACATCAAATACTCCTGCAGCGTCTCAGGATCAGTCCCACAGTTCTCATTCCAGCTCTGATAAATCTGGTCCTGATGATGAGTCCACGGACATTCTGACTAGTCACAGACGAGCTCAGTGGGATCACTCTTGGACTGATCCTTCATCTTTTGTTGGTATCACTGGGGCTCATGTTCATTTAGCTACTGCCTTTCAAGAGATTCAAAGTTCGGATCTTCAAGCTCATCTTAAAGGTACTTCTCTCATGCTTAAGGCTATTTTTGAAGAGATTCAAGATGTCAGGACTACGACTGCAAAGAGTATTGCTGATGTTGTGGCAGCAAATACTCAATATGTTGCTCGCACTTCAAGAGACTTTTCCTGTGTTCATCGAGATCATGTCTCTCTAGAACATCGAATTGTGACTTTGGAGAAAAAGGCTGAATCTATGGATGCCAAGTTGGATTTACTTCTCTCCGCTTTGGTTCCTGATGCTGGTACTGATGCCAAAAAGGGGGAGAAAGTGGTGTCAACCAAATGCTCTCCGGAGTTGGGTATTCTAAGAAAGGATGATGCTCCTGATGGAGGTTCTAGTCAGAAACAAGTGTCTTCTGATGCTGATGTACGGACACGAAACACTGTGTCTAATCCAAGTCTAAGTCGACAGTCAACACAAGTCTCTGGATCTAGTTCTCAAAAGCGATCTCATGATATCATAGTGACAACAGCTGAGCAGGCAAAGAAGTTTCATCAAACTGTGAATATTGATGGAACAGAATACACTGTGCACTATAAAGATCCCAGACTTGAAGCATTCAATGAACAGCAAGCTAGAAAACTTCTTCAAGAAATGTATCCTGATGAGGATGTAGAATAAATGGTGGAAGCCCAGAGGATAGAGTATGAAATGCTGAATTCACAGAAAGGAACTGTCAGGAGTGAAAGGAAGGGAAACAAGACTAGAGGTAGAGGTCATGGCAGAAGAAGAGGAAGTACTGTCAAACCACCTTCAAATTCTCAAAAAGGAATTGTGATCAAAGAAGGATCAAATATTGGTGCAGATAAGTCATCTGGATTATCCGCTGTTTCTGCTAAGGGAAAAGGAAAGAAAGTTCTTGAAGGACCACCTCAAGTGATGATTACTGAACAAAATATTGAAACATCACTTCAAGAAGAAGAAGAGGGTGATGATCTTCCATTAGTTCAAAGAAGGAGAAGAAGAGAAGATTCAAGGAATGACAGACATATATTTCTTGTAAGAACATCATTAAATATGGAAGCAGCTAAACAAGCAGAAAAAGACTATTTCAAGTCTTTGCAACAACAAAGCTTCACAAAGTCAGGAATGGTTTTGGAGGAATATCTGAGAAAGAAGGATGATGTTGTAAGGAGTTCAAGAAATGCTTATGGATTCAAGAAGGTTAGAGGGTACAAAAGTCAAGGTTATGATATCAGGGAAGATAAATCTCATTTTCAGCTCAATGAGATATTTAAATCAAGTGGACATATCAAAAGTCTCCCTGGAATTTCTTGCACTGGTGGATCTGGAAAGTTCAAGAAATCTTATGAAGAAGTTGCGAAGAAGAAGAATGAATGCAGACGAACAGGAACATATGGAGGAATTGGTCATCCTGCCGCAGAAATAATTCCTCAGGCAGCATCATTTGATCAAGCATGTCTAACAGAAAATCTGAGTGATAAAGTTACTCAAAGGCATCTTGACAAACTTATATCTGTTCAAATGGTGTATGACATTCATGATGGAAATCTGCCTAAAGAAAAGCTGGTGTATTTTCTTAAGGATGGATCAACGTTTGTACTAACAGAGCTGGATGTCTCAATGAAGAACTTAGAAGAATTGAGGTACGTGCAGTATATGTTTGTTCTTAATGATGATGTGTGTCTAAAATGGAGAAGGAAGATTCAATCCAGTATCAATTTGCATTTGATGGGTTTAAATCAGAAAGATATTGGATATGCTCCTAAATACATTGATATGGATGGACAAGAAGTGGAAATGAAGAAAGGAAGTGCTTTCATTGAAAAAACTCTGGGTGAAGAGTATTTGTCTTTCTGTCCTGATAGTGAGAGAGTTAAACTTATTTATCTAGATGACAGAATGTTGAGAAGTTCTATTGAGGATCTGAGAGCAGCAATTTATCAGACAAACAAAGATGATAAAAAACTGAGGAAGCTGAGAAGAAGAATGATTGATCTGTTATTAGAGAAAGAAGATGAGTTGATGAAGAAGTTTCTTCAGAAGAACATGGGGTTTATTAAAGTGTCTGATTATGAAGTATATCTTAAGCGAAATCCTTATATTAATCCTACGAGTATTTGATTGAAGTTTTGGCATCATTAAATCCAGAGAATTTATGCTTTATTTAAGAAAGTATAAATTGGGGGAGATTGTTGGGAAATGAAGATTTAATGAGTGCATCAGGATCGGATAGCATCAGTACTTAGAGCATCAGGAGATGATGTCTGATGATGTCATCATCAGTGGCAGGATAAGTCGGTTGTTGGTAATTGATACTATTCCGCGATTTCAGGAAATGATTGATATGATGAAGATATATCTTGTAGAAGCTGTTACAGAAGATAAGCGACAAGAAGATCAATTTAATTAAATATAGATTATCTTGTGTAACAGAATGTGTAGCTGTGTGTATATATAAACACAATATAGGTTTTACGAAAGTAATATCTTTAACACGAGTATCTTTGTAAACCTAGCAGCTCTTAAGAACTCATAGTTTCTTGAGAGAGTTTGTATCAGTTTTTATAAAGTTTAATAAAAGCTGATATTGATTGTTTTTATCTTTGTCTGTTCGATTATTTCATACAATTACATTCAACCCCCCTTCTGTAATAGACGTTTACTGGGTATCAGCTTTACATAAAGAATTATAAATATTTAAATATTTATAAATAGTAAACGGGATATAAGCTAGTATATATCATACGTATAGTTTGAAGTACTTTAGTTCTATTATACAGAGCAACAGAGATATTGTTGTGGATGTTATGCATTGTACTAAGGGAGGATGACTTAGATCGAGAGTTGTCATGTAATAACCCCAACTTTTCTACTTATTAAAACCCTTGATGTATAGTACTTTTGTTGATTCGGGAAAAACTTTTCAGACCACACTATATATGGGTCGGAAAACTAAAGTTTCGAAGGTGTATTATTGATGTACTATGAAAAAGAGTGAATGTAAAAGTTGTCAGAATTCAAAGATTCGAAGAGTTCCATTTTTACTATTTTATCCGGAATATAAAAGATATTGCAAGATACGTCGATTATATCAAGACTTAGAGATTTAATAAAATTAGAAATTTCACGGGTATACATTCCACCAAGGTACTAACACACCAAGGACATTTGTTATTCCCAGATCAACGCAACCTAGATTGTACAGGGGGGGGGGGGGGGTTGAATACACACTACTAGAAAAACTGCATTAGACATCGGCTAAAAACCGATGTCTATTGAAAAAGAGAAGCGATGTCTTTGCATGTGTAGAGAAAGGTAGGGGTATTAGACATCGGTTTTTAGCCGATGTCTATGTTAATCTTTAACATCGGTTTTTTAATAAGCAACATATGTCTATGTTCCTTTTTAACATCGGTTTCTTAATAAGCAACAGATGTCTATGTTCCTTTTTAACATCGGTTTCTTAATAAGGAACTGATGTCTATGTTTCTCTTTTACATCGGTTTCTTAATAAGGAACTGATGTCTATGTTTCTCTTTTACATCGGTTTTTTGCGAAAGTGATGTAAGTTTTGTATTTTTTTAATACATGGATGCCCTATTTGACATGACCAAAAACCAAAACCAAATATCGAAATCAAAAGGCCAATATATACTAAAACCAAATATAAAATTCAATAGGTCAACTACATTATCCAATTCATATCGAAACTAACTACATAATCCAAACCATCCAAATATCAAAACTACATTCATATAGGCACATTTCATATAGAAACTTCTGTTAATGCTACATCTCTAGTTGTGGTGTGGCTTTCCTTACGCTAGCAATGTGCCAAGACAAAGCCATCCTCCCTCATTCTTCTTCCCTTTGATTTCACTTTTAACTACTTAGAACAACAATAACCCTGCAATAAAGAGACATAGGATCAATATAACTGAACCAATACATAGTATGAACCTCTACCTTCAAGACCAGAAACTAATTCAGATATCTAAACAACAAAGAAAAAGTAATTGTCTGTATGTCTGCTGTGTTTGTGTGTATATATACAGATAGGGAGAGGGAGAGAGCACTTACATTAAAAAATTCACTCAAGGGAGTGTGCTTGTGGGCAACAGGCTTCGAAACTGTATCCCATATCTGGAGACATTAATTGCCATTGTTAATAAACATGCTCATATACTCAAGTGAAGTATTTTAATTAGATGCCAGATATACCTTTTGAATGTCGTCCCTAAGACCTTTGTATTATCACGTATTACAAACAAAAGAGTCGTCTTGCGTGGACTGAATAACCGCATCATAACCTAAGAAGTAATGAAATTGTCATCATTATGACCATTACAAGTCCCAAAGACCAATAATAAAACCACTATACCTGAAAAACGGTTTTTAAAAGAGGCTTGTTTGCAGCATGCTCACAGCCAATATCATGACACCACCTGATAGAGATCATTCCTGGTCTGAAGTCAAAGTTCTCCTTCACAATCTTTAGAATCTCTCTGTCTGGAATCTTTCCAGTTCCATAAGAGTACTCTACGAAAACAGACAAAGGCTCTGGGACACCGATAGCATATGAAACCTGAACAATGCACCTGCGTGCAAGTCCACTGGCCTGCATCACCATGAGGTCCACCGATGACAAATCGGCCAGAAGGGTTCAAGTGGAAAATAGTCTTCTCATCCAAGTACTTCTCAGGTACAACAGGCTTAATCACATGCTCCTTGAGATCAGCTGCGATCTCATCGTTGGTGACAGTCTCATCATGCTGGGTGGAGATTAGGATGGTGTGGACACGGATCGGGACCATGGCACCATTGTCATTGTGGTATTCCACAGTGACTTGGGTCTTTCCATCAGGCCTCAACCATGCACAAGTACCATTCTTACGGACTTCAGTCAAGCGAGCACCAAGCTTAGTTGCAAGAACATGGCTAAGTGGCATCAACTCTGGGGTCTCATCAGTGGCATAACCAAACATATGACCCTGATCACCAGCACCAAGCTCCTCAGGCCTCTTAGTCAAATGACCATGAACACCCTGAGCAATATCAGGACTCTGTTGCTCAATATTAACAAGAACCTTGCAGTTGTCAGCATCCAAACCAACATCATCTGATACTATTATCATAGAACAATGAAGCAATAATTAGTTAAAAACTGACGACAAAGTCTGAAATTAGGACTGATACAAATGCACAGTTGAAAGTGATATTTTACTTTTGAGTTTCGAAAAGCAGAAGTTGGTAACTGAATGAAAAGATGAGAGCTATAGTCTTCCTGGATGATTACAACCTGTAAGTAAGTGATTACTAAAAATACAAGAAAAACCTAGGTCTCCATCAGTCATGTGTTGGTTTTCATATGATTATTCTCTATGTAGCCTTTATTTATATATGATCTACTTCTTTATCCATCATTACTGATTTAAATAACATATATTTTTAAGTTATTGCCCTCTATGTTTAATATAACTATGTACTAATTTTATCCTGTTTTCTGACCAAAATAAAAAATAAAAAAATCTTCCACTATCCATGCATTAATAAATAATTATTTCACGTACAGAGTAGCTTAAAAGTTTTTTGTGCAATTGTAGGCCAAGTTTTCTAATTTATTTGAACATGAAAACATCTCCAACACTAGCACAGATGAGTTGATGATTGTCCGATGTTAAAAAATAGCTCAGCTAGCAATAGATCATGCTCAGGTTTCTACAATTCAGCCCGAGTGTTGTCTACATTAACTGCATCCACTCCACTTATAACCTAAATTTGAACCAGTATTCTCTATTCATGTTTCTTCGTTTCCATCTTTCCGAGACTGGAGGAGCTACTACTACCAGAAGCAACTCCGATAAAATATTTATTCTTATAATTATATAAGTTTAACACGGACTTTCCATATAATCAAGAACAGCAATTCAGGTCACACTCTCTCGGGTCAACTTCAAGCACAAAAATATGCACATAATATAAATATAGAAACATAGTAAGCTTTATATCAAACACTTGGTAAGCTACTTGTATTGGCTCCAGCATTTCACCAGTTTTGAGGGCCAGTTTAAGAATTTCAGCTAGTGCCCATAAAACAATTAGTTTGATTTCAGGTGGATACGAATCACATAATCATTACAAACACATAAATCTATCGAACAGATTTTCAAGAAAATGCAAAACCTAGGTTGTGTAAAGCAACAGTATTCAATATATATATAGCTTACTTCATATTCGAAACAAAGAAATGCACCTTTAAATAATCGATGGAGTATTGCAGGGCAGATGGTTGTTCGAATTTCTCAGTTGGACTGCCCCAGATGTGTTGAAACTTCAAAGGCCAAACGATAGCTTCATTTTTCATTACAAACAAATTTTTTATTACACCCTTTTTAACTATTTCAACATCAATGATAACAGTTTAATGTGCACCTGGAGGGCTTTGTAATTCTCAAGTGGTTCAAATCCAGACCCCTTAAAATCATTGAAGCTAAAGTCAAGGACCTGAGTTAAAAAGTGAGAAATAATCAAGCTTCACTGCAAGAATATAAGGTAATATAACTCGTGACATTTTTCAATGTAACATTCTGAGCATCAACCATTTTTATAACTATAGATTACCATTTGTACACACTTTTATACACATAGAAATACATATAAAGTTGTAAATCCAAATAAAATACCTTAGCAAACACAGAACTGAAACCAAACTCGAACCAAACAAAACACGAGCTCAAACCGCAAACTCGAACTCCACGCTTTAAGCTCCAGATCTGTTTTAGTCGAAAAATTGAATGAACGAAAGAAACAATTGCAAGGTGCAGTGAAGTGTAATTGGAGCTTGAAAAAACAAGGAAGAAAGCTAGGGTTTTGTTTGACAAAGGGGTGGATAAAATTGAACTAATATTGAAAGGGGGTTGATAAATTGAAAGAAAATGAGAGAATTGAACAATTTCATAGGGTAATTGAAGTTTTTTGTTGAAAGGAGCGGGCTAGGGTTCTTGTTGAAGAAAAGGGGGATAGTGTCATAGGTGTTTGATTTTACGTTTTTGTTTGGGGGGGGGGGGGGGGTGGGTTTATGTTTTTTTATTTTATGTTTTCAGTTTAAGGGGGAAAAGGGGGATAAGCGGGAGCTGAATTTAGTTAAGGGGGGAATTTTTGTTAAAGGGGAAATGAAAAAGAGGGAAGACGTGGGTTTTTTTTTTTAAATGAGGTTTAGACAGCGTTTATTCAAGTAAGCGATGTGTAGATTATCATTAGACATCAGTTTTCTAAATTCCGATGTAAGAAATACTTTTAACATCAGTGGCTTTTCTAACCGATGTCTAAAGTGTGATGTCTAATCTAGTTTTTCTAGTAGTGACAATCTAGTTAATTTTACAAAACTTTTTCAAACCTTTTGCAGTATGAATATGTGAGTTGGTAAATTAACTAAGAATTGAAATAAAACCATGAACATGTATGAATTCCTCGAGTTAAAAAGACATGCAGGAGACAAACAAACTTTTTAAACTTTTCAGGTGGGTTTTTCTGAAAAAGCCCACCTGAGGTGTATATTGAAGAATTCTCTGGTTTTGTTTTTCAACAAACTCCAGCTGCTTACACAGATGATGGAAGAGAGCCTAAATGTTTTTACATTCGTCTTTGTGCTCTCTCCAGATGCATTTCTATGCTACTCCACACAGTCTTATATACATCGACTGTATGTTACAAACAAAACCTACAACATAATAAAATATTACATTTTTTGTTCTGCTTGTTCACATGCTCGTATCAGAAACTATCATATTCGGGAAATGCCTTGGCTGGCATCAAAGATAAACTTGTATACTCCCAAATGGTGCTTTATGATTGAGTGTGCTGCTCTCTTAAAAAATTACTAAGTCCATGCAATTGACCTAGCTTCCAAGCCCATGTGACATCTGCATGAAAGAGACCTCTCCTCGATAAGCTGACTGTCAAGTCACTATCAGCTGAGATAAGTGAACTTGTAGTATTCAAAATAGGTCTTCATGCTTGTCAAGATTTTCCTTTGTGTCCAGTTAGAAGTTAAACTTCTAGGTAGCTGCCTTAACTCTTATTTATCCATCGAGACATAAGAGACAATAGATGACTTCACATTTCATTTGTAGGAATTTGAGCCTTCGAATATTTACAATTTTGACTCCCTATTCCATACATCTTTTGCATCGTCATCCAACATCTTTTAGTCATGAGTGTGTAATGATGATCTCTGAGACTGTCCTTCATTCAACCTGCTAAAGCAAAGAAACCTCCAAAAGATTCCGTTACAAGATTTGTTCTTCATGTTGAATGAGATGAACATCAGTAGGCGTATTAATTCCATACTTGTAGACTACCATTTTACGTCAATTATCAGTAGAAAGGTAATCTCATAATATCCATAGAAGTAATATTCCATAACTGTATCCATAGGTGAGACATGACGTTCTTGACTGCATCCATAGATAGACCATGACCTCCTTAACCGCATCCATAGATAAAACATGACATTCTTAGCTGTTTCTGATGATCAACTTTCTTCAGCTTTTATCCGTAGATATGATGTCCCCAGCTTTTATCCGTAGATGTGATAAGTTGTTCCTAGCTTCTATCTGTTGATGAGATAAGATGTCCTCAGCTTCTATCCTTTGATGGCATATGATGTTTTCAGCTTGTATCCGTAGATGAAATGAGATTTCATAGCTTGATCCGTAGAAAGGATACTCTTAGCTTCATCTTTATATAAAACACCTTGTCATCTTTATTGATTCACCATTACTGAGTTGATTAGGCAGGCTTACCACTGAAACACTTGGTGCTTGATTAGACGTCCATTGGCTTGCTTCTGAAATGCTTCCTAACTTGATGACATAATATCCTCCAATCATTTGATGTGGCTTTTAGACCTTGGATAGATAGAGTGCCTTCTATTTAGCTTTCTGATTTGTCAGCTTCTAAGAACTAGCTTTCTGACAATCAGCTTCGGTATCAAAATCAAATTCTTGTCTTGGGCATTTTGTTATCATCATTCCAAATCGGTCAACCCTAACAACATTCACCTTGTACATTTTATAACAAAATGATTTAGAAACCGTTCGGACATTTTAATGAGGTTAAGCGATAAAGCAAACACGTAGCGAATGGTGATTAAATTAGAAAAGAAGGTGTTAGGCAAGGAGATACAAGATAATTACAACCAAAGTATCACCATGTGCTAGAATTCAAGACAAGTACAAGTAGTATTATCCTTTTTCATTCTTGATTAAGTAGATTATCAACACTTGGAAAATTAGTGATGTAAGCATGCTTATGTCATCCAACCAAACCATTAACCATACATTACTTCATACTTATCACAACCAACCAAGAAAATATCAAGAAAATCTCTCCCCATCCCATTTCTTCAGCATTCTGCCCAGCAAGAAAGGAGAAGAGAAACAAATTCATAACTTGAGATTTACTCATTCTAAAATCGCCAAATTTGGACCATAGATTACTCACATCATAGGAAAGGTAAGTTAAAAATTTCATGGCTATCCGAGTAGTATAGCATGGTCAAATATTGAATCAAAGTTGAGGCATGAATAGTGATTTTGAAAATACTAACTTGTTTTCTTGATTTCTTTTGGTGAGTTTGAGGATGATAAGCTTAGTTCAAGCAATACCAAGGTTCTTTAAGTTGTACCCAAGTGTTCTTGAGCCCAAGAAAGGTATAACCCTCATCCATCTTTTGATTTATGTTAAGTTATGAGCCAAGTTTCAAAAATTGTTAGTATAAGTGTAATTCTTGATGATTTGATGCTTAGATGATGAAATCTTGATGAGAAATGATTTTGGATTGTTGTGGATGCAATGTTTGTGAATTTTAGAGTCTAATATATGTCAAATATTAGAGTCTTGATGGATTGAATGGTTGTTTAGTGAAGGATGTTGGTGAAACTTGAAAGATTAAGCTAGTATGAGCATGGTTGTGACCTTTGACACTAGGACGGCCTTGTAACAAGAATTCGGGAAATAAATATTTAAACTCAGAAACCACTGACCATACTTGTCAAGATCTTGGGTTTTAGTTTGTATACATATAAAGTTTATGTTGAGAGGATTTATGGTTTACGAGATATGGTAATTTTAGTGTAAGGAGGTCAAGAAACAAAAACTGCTACAAGCCTTAGATTGTGTACTGAATTAGGAACCCTTAAAGGATTGATAAATTCATGAAGTTCTGGTGATAACTAGATTTTAAAGTAATGAAGACAACCCAAAAATAATTTAGTAAAAATATGAAGTTTTCGATTTTATAAAAATGTTGGAACCAAAGTTGCGCGATGACGTTATACCCTGCAAAACTACTGATATGCTGTGCACATTCGGGAAAATGCACCCTCTGTCCAGAACTAAACTTTTGATGGATTATATTCTAGACATTTTGTAGATCGTGCACGTGAAAACAGTGTGTCGATAGAGTTAGCGGTTAATGAGTTATGGGCGTTTTCGTGAAACGAGCGCGAATAGTAAAACTCCGTAGTTGACTCGACTTTTAAAATGCATTTCACCTATTTCGACTCATGTTTTTAAATCAAGATATTTTTGATAAATATTAAAAATACTCAAGAAGCTCCTTGAGGTGGTTTCGTATTTAATTATTAATTTTCTGATTTACTAAAAGTGTTAGAGTGTGAGTTGCGGAATAGTAATTCTATGGAAAGTCAACTCTAGAGGTACTACTTTGACCATCCGTTTTGGCTAATTTAAAAGAGTGATTCCGAGTCGATTAAAACACGAAAATTGTTAAGGATTACCAAGGCAACATATTAGTGTGAAGAACAAGATTATAAATGGCTAGAAAGAGGTATAAAATATAGTAAGTTAAGCGAACCCGAGAGTGCGGAAGTCGGGTAAAATGGAGTTTACTTAGAATAAGTGAATTGTCAATCAAGTGACTAATTAAGGTTATGTATTGTCTTGGTAGAGGTTCCAGGACTAGAAGGGAGACATCTGGTTAGAGCTTGGACATCAAGCAATTTTACTAACTCTTACTCTATTGTTCAGAGTAGGTATATTTTCAGATGTTAATACTTGCTTATTCATATATGTATATACACACACACACACACTCATTTGATAAAAGTATCGTGACAAGTTTTCTAATCATATGTTTTACTTATGAAAATATCTTTGGAGCATGTTTATGCAAGTTTACTTTCTCAAACACATGTACCAATGATATATCATGTTGTGTTTACGGTTTTGAAATCAAGTGTAATTGTTCGATTTATATTATGAACTTTATATGTTAAAGTTTTGACAAAGCATACTTCGTTGATAATGGTACGTTATATTTAATATTCGGACGACGGCTCCAGGAATACGGTGCGTTGGTCCAAAAAGTAGAGTTGACCGGGGAACGGTATTTTGTTTTGATGTATTATACCTATGTAAACCCGAAAGGTTCTTCGGGAGATAGAATATGTCCTTACGATTATTTAATGAACTTTATTTACTTAAAGATTCCGAAAATAATTATCTTGGATTAAATACATTATTTAAATATCTATCAAACATTTTAAACGCTTCCGAAAATACGTGAAATATTATTTTAAAACGATCCAAGATGCTTCGAAACTTTTATACTCGTGTACCCTATCGCTGAAGGTCTTTTTGCGAAAACCCCCGGTCACGTTTTTCTTAAATAATGTGGTTTTCAAGAAAGAATTGGTCGACCGAGGTCGGACCTTAACTACTCGATTTTATATTCAAAATGATTTTTGAAAGAAAATAAAACAAGGGGACTCTGGCGGTGGCAAGATCGTCGACGGGCGATCCCGAGAGTGTAAGAGGCCGTTAGCCAGGCGGTCCATCAATAATTATTGGCCGAATGCGCCAGGATGAGTGCATATGGAGCTCCCATCCAGGATGATCGTGAATGAAGCTTTCATCCCGGGGTAACTTTTGAATGAAGTAATTGACCTTCTACTAGTAGAGAAGACCCGCGGTGGATATGGTTGTGGCGACTGATCATCGTCACTTCATATCGTGTTTTCTGTTTTGGATAAGTCTCTTCCTTCCAGTTTGGAAAAATTCTGATTAACACTGTAACAAAGGCCAAGGTGCTGAGTTACCGATAGTGTTAACTTTAGTGTGAATGATTTGATATTTCGAATGCAATATTTAAAAATGTGAAATGATTCTGGTTATTTATTGATGAAATACAAACGGTAATTTAAAAACTGGTGAACTAGTGTTGTTCATCTAGCAGCATCTGGAACTACGTACTTGTTGATTTCTAAAAATTGTGCTAAGTCACTGATAGTGTATTTCTAAATTACGAACTAAACTCATTCATATGGTAGTATTCTAAACTTCATATTAGAATGAATACTTTCAATGGAAAACTATGTACTACTTTTATATTGTTGGAAGAACTTTATATTAGTGACTAGTTAACTTGTTGAGCATTCTTTCGCTCATTCTTGATTTGTAAAAAAAAAATATTTTCAATGAGACCATAGTCGGTCGTCCCGTATTACGAGGAAAGGAATGTGGAAGATACTCCCTTGAGATAGTGTAGTTCAAGAAGGATACTGTATGAGTAAGTTGGATAGGTTCGGCTATCCTTATTAAGTGTGTTTACAAAATGGGTTGTAATAATTCAATGTAGAGGTTGTAGTTAGTAGTGTGAGATCCTGGATAGTACATTTGGTTTGTAATAACTAATGTTACTGTATATCGTTTCTAAGGCTATAACTTGGGTGAGTAAAATATTGGGGTCTATGATGTTGTTTCGATTGGATCATTGAGTTAATACAAGTATTATATGACTGGATGGTGAGGTGACGACCTGGATCTCAGACCCCAGATCTGGGGGCATTACATGTCACATGAGTTTTATGTGATATAAATGTACCTTTGTAGTTGAATGATAAGTTCTATAAAGTAGTAATTAGACCAACATTGTTATATGATTTCGAGTGTTGGTGATTGAGGCATAGTCAAGAACGTTGGTTAAAGATGACGAAAATACGTATGTTGTGGTGAATTTGTGATCGCACAATGGTGGATCAGATACTAATGAAGCCTTCGTACAAAGCGTTAGGTGTTGAGTCAATTTATAAGAAAATAAGAGAGGGATGATTACAACGAGATGAGCACGCCCAGAGAAGACGTGCATCAACTCCGGTTAGAGGGCTTGAAAGCATAACTGTAAGAGGGATAGAAAGAGATATTGATCGCGTAGGACGTGGGCTGATCAATTAAAATTTCACATGAAATCCTTAAATTTCACATGTGACATGACATTAGATAGAACTGTTTGAAGACAACGCATTAGAGTGATTGCAACTAGTTCTATTAGTGATTTATAGTTGGTTAGGTCATATTATTTCTTTTATATACTCCCTTCGTCCCTCTCAATTCTTTACATTGAGGGGACGACACAGAGGTTAAGAAAAAGTGTAAATTAATAGGGAAAAGTAAGAAAAATGAGTTAAGTGGTGGAACCAATCAATATTTAACGTATAAAGTGGGTATAGAGTAGGTATATTGGAGGAAAGTAGTGGATGTGATTGGATTTTATATTATAAAATGTTACTATTTTTGGTATGTAAAGAAATGAGAGGGACGTACCAAAAAGGAAAGTGTAAATAAATGAGAGGGACAGAGAGAGTTACATTAGTTTCTATCGTTATGTGATATATGTGTGTGTACGTAATGTTTGTATGAGTTTATCTATTTGTGTGCATATAAATATAGATAAGTATGTATGTAGTGTTTGTTTGAGTTTATCTATCTATTTGTGTGCATATAAATATAGACAAATGATCAAATAGAAACCAAAATTAAAATAGAAATTAGAAACTAATTTAAGTCCTTAGATCAATCTAATCTAATGGCCCTCTAGAGCCACCACACACAATTAAAATGCACCCTCCCATACATAATCCCACATAATCCCTTCCATTTCTAATTTGATTTTTCCCGTTAATCGGTGAGCTTTTTTTAAAAATCCGAACTGTATTTTTCTCCATCTCCCAACAATCAGTTTGCATACCATACTTGCTATATTACGGAGTACTAAAATTTTAGTGATTTCTGTAAGAATAAATAGTAATTTCAGCATAGATATAACGATTTATTCTTATATGTGTATAGACTAGTGATTTTGTGG
Source organism: Heracleum sosnowskyi (assembly GCA_030848705.1). Lineage (NCBI taxonomy): Eukaryota > Viridiplantae > Streptophyta > Magnoliopsida > Apiales > Apiaceae > Heracleum > Heracleum sosnowskyi. Next base: position 46,134,581 of record CM061243.1, on the reverse strand, counting down.
TACAAAATTTGTGATTTACGTATAGTCCGAAGAATAAATCACTAGATTTACGCCGAAATCACTATTTATTCTTACAGAAATCACCAACATTTTAGTGATTCTCATACGCATAAATAGTGATTTATCACCAGAATATAGCAAATATGGTATGCAAACTGATTGTTGGGAGATGGAGAAAAATACAGTGAAACAAAAGTTCAAAAAAACTCACCGATTGATGGGAAAAATCTAATTAAAAATGGAGGAAAACAGGTGGGGTTGGGTGTGGAAGGGTGTATTTAAACTGTGTGTGGTGCAGTTTCTAGTTTTTATTTTAAATTGGTTTCTATTACAGTGGGACTCTATAGATATATATGTATATATAAATCACTCATAAAAAATCATCACATCCTCACATGTAAATCTCATGTGAAGCAAGATATATGTTGAAGTATTATCTTGTTAATTTCTCAAATTACGTGCTCACATTTATGTTCCATCAGAACTGTTATTTTCTTTTGTTTGATTAATGTTTGTTATTTTTCCACTTTTTGCTTGTCTATCTTGCGCATATACAATCCATAACTCACTATTTTATTTTAGACTAAGTCGGGTATATTTACGAAAATAATCTCGTGACTCTTTCAAAGTAGGAACATGATTTATGTATATGTTATTCTTTACATATTCTACTCTATGCGAGATATAATGATTATGTTTAGTTTTGTTTATATAAATCAATTTTTTTGTTTATATAAATCAATTTTTGACATAAATACTAATTCTAAATGAACCTCAATTAATTTGAATACTCATAAATCGGTAAAATCATCGAATCATATCGTATTCTAATTTCTAGAAAAGTAAAGTGCACTTCGTGTACCTACACTTTGGCTGTCAGATCACTTGAAATATTGTACTTAAAATATAATTAGAAAGCGTGTATTTTCGTCAACTTCCCCTAACTCCATCTGTTTTTTCGAGGGTATTCTTGACAGTTTAGATTTGTAACGGCTCTTTGAGCTATATATATTGTATATCATCCATTTTCATCATTTGTTTCAATTGCAGACCCTAATTTACACAATCAATTCTCCCCAAATAGAAAATGGCTCAAATGGAAGCTGAAATTGATGCCATTTTGGACCTCGCTTGTTATTGTCATCTAATGAGTGCCATGAAGACCCAATGGTTTGGGCCAAATGCAAGTAGAAGATACATGGCATGTTGGAATGATACTTTTGGGTACGAAGTGTGGGTTGATGAAGAACCTCTTGGACCTCGAACGTTAGAGATTATCAAGGAGTTGTAGAAACGTGCTTTCGACGGGGAAGAGTGGTTTAGGCGCAGGATTAATCGTATGACAGGGATGCATCAAGATGATATGAACCAATTGAAGACGAAACAGTAGTGTGTATGTTAGTATTTGTGCCCTAGAGACAATACTATTATGTTCTTAGGAAAGACATTTTGATTATTAATGGTTATGTTCTATGGATTTTCTTTAGTTATTTATTATGTCTTTATTTACTACGATATAAATGTTAGAATAATAAATGTCTTTGGAATATAAACATGAATTTTATATCTCTAAGTATATGACTTAGAAATGAGATTATATGAATAGTGTTTATAATCCTAAATATCCCTAGTCGGGTATTGTTATTTAAGGGCAATAATAATGCATAAAGACTAGTATGTTTGTTGACTGATGATCACATCTCATTGGTCATAGGTATAACGATACTAAAGTCAAAAAACATAAAACATAAGTGCATGATTAGAAACACATGGCATTGGATAGACTCATCGTGAGAATTCTTCATGGTAAATGTTATCAAGTGTCATAAGTAATTCTCACAGTGATAATGGTGTAATGATCCTCAGACTTGAAATCATTATATTTCTATATGAGAATTAATATACTTTGATTCTACTCAAAGTTACCTTTGACCGGGTAATGATAAAGGTGGAAATTGGGTATATTATGAATCATATGAGAAATATGAATGATAGACATGGGATTTAACCCTCCTATTTTAGGAGTGATATTATTGGCATCTTGATTGAGTGAGACTATAAAATGCATAGTCATGCTCAAATAGTGATTTGTTTAATTCTACTCATTGATCAAGTAAACCAGGATTACATGATGAAGAGGGTGACATAAACCATGCCTCGAGTTTAATCTATAATATAAGGTTAAAAGGATTATATTACATAGAACATTATTCACGAAAGGTTTAATTGAATCATCAATTATTATTATTACTTGGGTAGCAATGATGCATTACTAGATGCCGCTCATAGTTTATAATTTTATTATTAGATATTAAAATTATTGCCAACGTAATAATAACCTAAAGGGTCACACACATAGAACGTTTTAAACGGAGCTTTATTTAAATTACGAATTTAAATATTTTATTATTATTATTATATTGAATTATTGAATTAATTAAGTGGAACTTGATTAATTATACTATAATTCGAACTTAACAATAATACAACTAATAATCGGACTGGTTTTTGGAAGCCTAGTCAGATTAGGGTTTAGTCCATTCTTCTCTCCCTATAAGTACATAATGATGTATTATTTAGGGTTAAGTCATATAATTTGATTTTGAGAAAACTCTAGCTGCTCTACATCAAGGAGAGACTAGAGAGAGAGGGGGAGAGATTCGAGGTTGTTTTCTTGGCTAGTACCAACTCCGGTGATCGTTTGACGATCGAGCGTTCGTGTGGACTGATTAGAGACGTATATCGCAATGCGGGATACGTGGTGATCATAGCAAGGACCTCCATTAGTCATCCGTTTGTAAAGCTTCAAAAGGTAAACAATTATATTCAAGAATTAAATATCAGTTTTTCGCATGGATCCTACGGAGGGTTTCTTAATTTTATTGTTTTTCACGATTTTTCGCTACGTTTTCATGCCCGAAACCCTACAGTGTAGTTGTTGGGTTGTTTGTGCTTGTGAATCTGATGATGAATATGGCTTTGAACACAATTAAAAATGACAGTGTAGTCGAGGATGATGTGTATGATTCTCTTGATGAATGAAGGTCTATGTTGTAGGAATCTTATGCTTTAGTTTGTTTTAGGTTTATGCTTTATTGTAGGACTCTTATGCTCAAGTTTGTAATTATTTTTCAATGTTCTGTTTCTATGATTATAATCCATGTATGGCTTGTTTTCTATGAATGTGATTCATGTTCTCAGTTTATGGTTCCAACACAAGCACAACAAATAAAAGGATACACACAATGACCAAAATCAATTTCATCATAACAAAGAGTTAAGAAAGTACCATAGTAGCAAATACATTGCTTATGTTTACCAAAAGCATAAATTAACCATAATGAACACTGTCTCTACATTGCTTATGCATACATTGCTTATTGCATGTTTGCATCATGTGAAGGTGCAAACTCTTGGGTAGGTTGTCCATCAACCCCTATAGCTAGTATGGGTTGTAATGTAACTGCATAGACATATATGATTCTCTCACTAGGAATCATTTCACACATCTCCACAATTTCTACATCAGACTCTAATGGCCACAAACCCTTATTTATGTCAGTCTTAGGCCACTTGTAACTGAACAAAGGAGCTCCTAATTCACCACATTCCTTTAGCATTGACACTAACTCAATTAGACTCATAGTGTCCACATCACACATATCAATGTAAGAAAAAAAGACCCCTAACATATTGCTTAGGATTTTCTTGAAATTGTCCACCATGATACAGTTTAATACTAAACAGGTCTGAATGACCTACAAAGACAAATATAACAGTGTAGTAACTACTATTTAAAAGCATAAACCCTAAATCAATATATGCACTTTAACATACATACGAAGAGCTATAGCGACAGAATAAAACACAAGGGACCACCACACTCTTATTCTTCATCTTTCTTCACAAAACACAATGGACCACACGAACATATAAAATTGACATCACATGGCAGCATAAACATAGAATATTTGACAAAATCCAACTTTACATGATCATATTTGATTTGACAAAAGCCCTAATTCACACACACACACACACATATATATATATATATATATACAAAACCCCCTTACTTAAAAAACCCTAATTAAAGTTCAGAAATATTTACCTCCATAATTTGGGCACTCACGAGGAAGGTATACATCATCGTCTTTACGATTTCTCACAAACCACACCATTGCAGCAGCGAAGGTAGCTCACTTACAACGCGGGAGAAATGTATCGACAAAGAGCGGGAGAAGGATAAGAGACTGATTAGATATTCTTACAATTTAGTAAAGTAATTGGCTGAAAAATACCCACGCTGGTGCCAATTACCATAATACCCTCGTCCAAATAGACGGAGTTGAGGAAGTTGACGACAATACACACTTTTTAATTATTTTGTAAGTACAATATTTTAAATGAGAGTTTTTGAATGTCAATATTTTAAATAATCTAACCGTTAAAATGTAGTTATACGAAGTGCAGTTAGAATACTAGTATAAGATACTCCCTCCATCCCAGTGAATTCTATACATTGGGACTGGGCACGTAGACTAAGAAAATATATAAAAAATGAGTAAAATTAGATGAAAAGTGAGTAAAGTGGTGGGACCTATCAATATTTAATAATAGATTTGAGATAGTGGAGGAAGTAGTGGGTGTAATAGTGATTTATATTGTTATAGAATAGAGATAGCGGAGAAAGTAGTGGGTGTAATAGTGTTTTATATTATTAAAAGTTACTCCCTCCGTCCCAGTGAATTGTATACACTGGGATTGGGCACGTAGACTAAGAAAAGATATAAAAAATGAGTAAAATTAGATGAAAAGTGAGTAAAGTGGTGGGACCTATCAATATTTAATAATAGATTTGAGATAGTTGAGGAAGTAGTGGGTGTAATAGTGATTTATATTGTTATAGAATAGAGATGGTGGAGAAAGTAGTGGGTGTAATAGTGTTTTATATTATTAAAAGTTACTATTTTTGGAATGTATAGAAATGAATGGGACATCCCAAAATGAAAAGTGTATAGAAATGAATGAGACGGAGGGAGTACTATTTTTGGAATGTATAGAAATGAATGGGACATCCCAAAAATGAAAAGTGTATAGAAATGAATGAGACGGAGGGAGTACTATTTTTGGAATGTATAGAAATGAATGGGACATCCCAAAATGAAAATTGTATAGAAATGAATGGGTCGGAGGAGGGAGTATAAAAAATCCCATATTTCTACGTAAAATAAGTCTTTTTGAGGAAAAGGCGTACTGTACTACGTGTGAATCTGACAGGTTACAGATCTACTCAAACATCAATACATTAATTGAACCAATCTCACAGAAAACGAGGCACCGATGTTCGGACCCACACGGGTTCCGTCCCCCCTGTAAATAACTACTTCTACTGCTATACATGCTCTCCACAATTTTGTCCTTGATCATTCTTCAAAAACATCCACATAAGAAAAATGAGGATCACAGTAGAAACTCTGATAAAAGACAGAAAATACCCCTTCATCTTCTCTCTCTTCACCCTCCTCGCAGTTTTCTCTCTCCTCATCTTCTTCAATGCTAACTCATCTCCTCTCACAACCGTCACCGATCTCAGTACTTCTTCACCTCTCGTCGTACTCTCAACTTCTCCTCCTTCCAATGCATCTCCGCCGTTGATCGCGAATTCGCGAAGCGGCGGAGGGAATGAAGTAATGGATGTGCATTGGAGGAAGTGTGATGGTGTGTATGCAGTGGATTATATACCTTGTTTGGATAATTTGAAGGCGATCAAGGCTTTGAAGTCCAGGAAGAGGATGGAGCATAGGGAAAGGCATTGTCCCGAAAGTAATCCGAGGTGTTTGATTCCGCTTCCGCCGCGGTATAGAGTGTCGGTGCAGTGGCCTAAGAGTAGGGATATGGTGAGATAAGATTGATGGTTTGGTAAGATTTGTGGTCTTGTTTTGATTATTGGTTGATTAGTTATTGGATTTTGGTTTATGCTCTATGATGCAAATTGGTGGTAATAATATAAGATTCTGTCGGGGCCCTTTTCTAAAACAGGGCATTTTTCTAAAATCTTAAGATGTGAGAGGAAGACCTTTGTATTTTAGATGGACTAGTTAATATGCGCTTTGTAAAGGTACATTTACTATCATAAATTACCATGATCTAATGTAGGTGGCCTTGTTTCTATTTGCATATTGTTTACTAGATTTAAGCTGTTTACTAGATTAAGCTTTAAAACGCCAACGTTGCGTCTGTATGCATATCCTATCATTGCAAATTAATATGCGTATGTTTCTTGCTTTGTTCACAATTGATGTTTCAAGTCAAAATAGTGATATATATTTTCTCTCTTTGGCAAAGGCCTTTATTTATACTATGTATTAGGTAAGTCGTGTTGTTTACGTTGTTTGCTGATTCTGTGATCAAATTCGTTGTCTTGCAGGTATGGTTTGATAATGTTCCGCACTCTAAGCTTGTTGAATACAAGAAGGACCAAAATTGGGTGAAAAAATCTGGTGATTATCTTGTCTTTCCTGGAGGCGGAACTCAGTTTAAGGATGGAGTTATGCACTATGTAGACTTTATTGAGAAGGTATGTTTGTTGGTTCACATTTCTTTCAATGGTAAAATTTACGAAAAACCTACGGATGACTGGGATAGCATTATGTTAGAGTTCTACTTAAAGGCAGTACTAAGTTTAAAATTTTCGCTCATGACTTAAAGTTGCTAAAAGTGACAAGTGAAATGTAAAAAATTTAAGTTAATATATGTTTGGAGAATTTTGTACTACGAGTAACTTGTGAGTTTTTAAAATTGTAATAATAAAAATAACTTTGATAAATAATACATTTGAATGGTTATATTAACTTTTATCAAATAAAATCAGTAAAAAAAACAAGTCATTCAAAAAAATACCTCCATACCAACTTTTGGCTTTAAGCTGTTTTTTTAACTGTAAGTCATTTTCTTGCTTATTACACAATCAGACATTTTTGAGCTTAAAGTCAAAAATTACTTTAAGCTCGAGCTTAAAGCCATATACAAACACCCTCTTAGAATGTCGATCTATATATCTTTATCAAATTTAGTTCATTGATCATTGAAATATCGCTATTAGGGCTTTATAGTATCAGTATGATAGTACTAATCTGCTTCCTCTGTTTCAATTTTTCAAGCATTTTATCACTGTGCCCAACATGTTTCAAAGATAAGTCAAAAGTATATTTAAATACTATTTCGTAAAAATATGTGACAGTATAAGTGATATATTATTGTTCAATATATTTTAAGGTATTTAAAGATGTAGGTATAATATAACCTCATACAATTTAGTATGTCTTAAATTACATATGGTGAGCACATCATTAATGTGTTGTGAACAAACTTAGAGAAGGTAGTCTTATATTTCAGTTGTAACTGACAATACACGCTTAAATAGGTCAGTACCTACTTTCAGAGATTTAGGTAAAAACTAGGAACTGTGTTTCTTCACCAGAATACTATCGTTTATAACTACTCATGTAAAATGGTAAAGCAATCTGACTATGAAAAACTGAAGCAAGTTCTATCCCAATGATGCACTTCCCTCAAAGGCAGTAAGTTACGTTTTCTCAGTTACATTAGAATAAATTGGCAATGAGAAACAAAACAAGTTCTATCACTGAAGAAGTCATTCATAGCAAAGATCCCGAAATCAGTCAATTGATTATGGGGCAAAATTTTAATTCAACAATCTGAGCAAGTGTGCACCTGTGCTTCATTTTCATATATTTTAGATTAACGTAAAAACTAGCTTTTCATTTGTAACAGCAGCATACATATGTTAAAAAACATCTATTGTGATAAAAAAATTATATGCATGAAAGCTTTGAACACCAACAAATTTATGCTTCCAGTTCTTTGCTTCTGATCTACCATTGCTGAGGATCAAACTTTGAGCATTGATGTTGTGGTTGTCTATTTATATTAAGTAATTTGTAGAAAAGGGACCGGTGTCTAATCTTTATATAATGTTGTGTATTACTCATTCCATACTATGCTACCCTTTCTTTCAATTAAAGATTGACTATATGGGTCAAAGTGCGGTCATGATTATATATGTGGTGATGGACCAAATGTGGCATTTTTTTTCAAAATGCTGAATGACCAACTCTCTTAAAACATTAAGGTGTTAGTAGAAGCCACTAAATGAAGCTCTTACTTTAAACACTCCCGCAACCAACAACATATATGTCCACAATTATTTAGCAACAAACATAAATGTATCCACAATTTGGGAATATTGGGGTTGTAAACCTGAGCTCTGACACCATGTTAGATGAATCTTAATGTGTTGGTAGAAGCCACTAACTGGACCTTATGTTTTTTAACGCGAAAGATTAAACTTTTTCTGTTAGATCTTGCGACTTCTCGTATTTATGCTGCATGACTGTTGTAGTGACTATAATCATTCGTTATCTAGGCTTTACCAAAAATCGGATGGGGCAAGCGGACCAGGGTTATTATGGATGTTGGTTGTGGTGTTGCTAGCTTTGGTGGGTATTTGCTGGATAAAGATGTTATTACAATGTCATTTGCCCCAAAAGATGAACACGAGGCTCAGATTCAATTTGCTCTTGAGCGGGGGATTCCCGCTATACTCTCTGTCATTGGAACTCAGCAACTTACATTTCCAGATAATGTTTATGATTTGATTCACTGTGCACGATGCAGGGTTCACTGGCACGGCGATGGTACAGTTCATTTATTTTCCATTATATGGTTAATGTCTGTCTAATATTAATATGTTGTTCATCAACAAATGCAGGTGGGAAACCTCTAAGGGAACTCAATAGGGTTCTTAGACCTGGAGGGTACTTTATATGGTCTGCTACACCAGTCTATCGTACTGATGAGAAACATCAGAACATATGGAACAGTTTGTACTCCTTGTTCCTTTGTCTTCCTAAACCTGTTGCATCCTTTTTTTTTTATTCCTGAAATTTATTAAGTCAGATCACATTCCGCAATTGTTATCTACACATCTCCCGACGTTGTGCGTGTCTTTTCCGCTGTCCTGTAAAGTTAAGTTAATGGCCATACTGCTTTCCTTATTGCAGCAATGGTAAATCTGACGGAATCAATATGCTGGAAAGTTGTTGCTAAAACATCTTACTTCACTGGTATTGGGCTTGTTATATATCAGAAGCCTGTTTCCTCTTCCTGCTATGAAAGACGTAAAGAAAATGAACCCCCCATGTGTGATCAGAATAGAGGAAAGAATGTGTCCTGGTATATATATTTAAACTATTGAATATTATAAATTTGAAAACAATATTTTCTGCTATCATCATTACCTGCTACCACATATGTAGGTACACACCTCTAGATTCTTGTCTTCCACCACTTCCAGTGCCAAACCAGGGAAGCTCATACAAATGGCCAGAGACATGGCCCAAAAGACTCAGAAGTAAACCAGTAAGCCTATCTACTGAACCAGACGCTGAAGAACTGTTTTACGAGGACACTAGACATTGGTCAGGACTAGTCTCGGATGTTTATTTACAAGGCTTTGGTATGAACTGGTCAAATGTGAGGAATGTCATGGATATGAATGCTGGTTATGGAGGGTAAAATTATAAGAACCTCCTTAATAAATTATATAGATATGCTATGTCTACCCGATCGTATATATGTTTACGGATCATAATAATGTAGACATGTCTAACTATTTGCTTTGATAAACACAGATTCGCTGCAGCCCTTGCCAATCTACCTCTGTGGGTAATGAATGTGATGCCAGTTCATGGGCCGGACACACTTTCTGTTATCTTCGATAGAGGACTGATCGGAATATATCACGATTGGTGTGAGTCACTCAGTACCTACCCTAGAAGTTTCGATATGTTGCACGCGAGTTTCCTCTTTGGAAACTTAACTCAAAGGTAACAAATGACTGCAACGAAGCCGTGTACACACAAAATAATGCATTTGGTTTACACTTTTACGCCTGCAGTTCTAGACATGCAGATCAGACCTTTAGTTTCTTTCTTATCATGTGCTTTAATGTACTCACGGATTGTCATTGTTCAAAATTTTCAGATGCGACATAATAGATGTAGCAGTCGAGATGGATCGCGTACTGAGACCAGGTGGATTTGTAATTGTTCAGGATACGATGGAAATGACTAACAAGCTGAGTCCAATTTTACGCTCACTTCACTGGTCTGTAACTGTACATCAAGAACAATTTCTTGTTGGTACTAAAGGCTTTTGGCGTCCAGACGACATAGAGTCCTTGTGAATCATCTTTCCAAAATTGTAAAATCATGTTCTATATCTTTCCAAAATTGTAAAATCTTAATCACATAGATACTTTGTAAAATTCATGAAGTTTTTTTATATAAATTATTTTTATGCGAGAAGGAGAAAAAAAAAAGAAATATTAATCTTGCACAGAACAAGAAGTTTGTGGCCATCTAAAGTATTCAACTTGTCGAACTTTCCATTTTATAAATTCATTTTATTATTTATAAGTCAGGGATTGTGGCATTTTTTATAGCGTATATTTGTATGCCACTTGGAAACTAGTTTAATTAAAAAAAATGGAGTCGTTTCTAATAAAAAAAATTAATATCTCTAAACATTGACTCAAACATATTTTAATAAGAGAAAAATAACCCTAAATACGTGTTTAGGATAGATATGTAAGTACATAGTACTCCCTCCGTCCCATTGAATTATATACATTGGGTTCAGACACGGATATCAAAAAAATACTCCCTCCGTCCCAGTCATTTTTATACACTTTCCATTTTGGGATGTCCCTCTCATTTTTATACATTCCAAAAATAGTAACTTTTAATAATATAAAACACTATTACACTCACTACTTTCTCTACTATCTCTATTCTATAATAATATAAAACACTATTACACCCACTACTTTCCTCCACTATCTCAAATCTATTATTAAATATTGATAGGTCCCACCACTTTACTCACTTTTCATCTAATTTTACTCATTTTTTATATCTTTTCTTAGTCTACGTGCCCAGTCTCAGTGTATAGAATTCACTGGGACGGAGGGAGTATATAAAAAGTGAGTAAAGTTAGATGAAAAGTGAGTAAAGTGATGGGACCTATCAATATTTAATACTCCCTATGTCCCCCTCATTTCTTTACAGTTTTTTTCACTGTTTGGCACGCATTTTAAGGCTCGTATAAAGTATAGTTCCATAACTTATTTTTAAAATTTTCTTTTTTTGAATAAAAATTCAAACATTAAATTTTTATTCAAAAGAAAAAAAAATTAAAATAATATATATAACTATACTTTATAGGAGCCTTAAAATGTGTGCCGAGCCCCCGTTCCCCAATGTAAAGAACCTAGAGGGACAGAGGGAGTAATAGATTTGAGACAGTAGAGGAAAGTAGTTGGTGTAATAGTGTTTTAAATTATTGTAGAATAGAGATAGTGAAGAAAAGTAGTAGGTGTAATGTGTTTTATATTATTAAAATTTACTATTTTTGGAATGAATAGAAATGAGAGAGACATATCAAAATAGAAACGGTATAGAAATGGATGGGAAAGAGGGAGTATATTTTAATGACAAAGTTGTAAAAGCATCTCCAATAGAGGCACCCTTCAAGTTCAATAGTTGGCACCCAATATAAGGTGCTTAGATGGTCTCTGAACAAATAGTATTAAAACTAACGGGAATGGACCAAATATATTTTTAGTACTAGGATTTGGAATTTTTCCATTTAAAGGGGTGTCAATAGGTCCCAGAAGTTGGCAAATTCTCTTGGCACTCATTGGGCACAGACCTGATTCTGAACTTTTTGGAACCTAGGCAAAATAATAAATGAGGGTCCCTGTTTAAAAAATTGATAGTTATATGTTAAATTAATTTATTACTTAAGCGAATATATGTTTACTAATAAAAATATAAAATAAAAATTGTTTTAGTAATTAATTTTCACGGTTTAATACATAATGTAACATTTCAAAATAGAAAAAGGCTTTACAAACTTTTGGAGATCAAAACCCTCACTGGTTCACTATTCAAATGTAATTGTCTCTATTTAAATTGCAAAATAAATAAATCATGTTGTCATATTTAAGAGGAGGTAAAAATTTAAATAAGATTGAATATTAAAAATGACTTAATTTTGTATTACAAAAAAAAAGACTTAATTTTTGGGATGCATTGAAGTTTTTGATGTATTTAATGATAGATGGAGATAATTTTGTGAATAAAAAGAGTTTGGATCTAAGTAGAAAAATAGAAGAAGTCTAAAAATTTAATTGTGGTAGGGTAAAGAATGTTAAGTGTAACACTGATTAAGAGATCTTTGATTTTTTCATATGCTTTATATTATATTTATTCTCTACCACTATAGTAGAACCTAAAATAATGGACTCCTTTTAAGCATGGAACCTTGGCCACTACCCCTCTAAACTACCCTCAGAACCGGGCCTGATTGGGCACCCTTACAACTCCGATAGCAAGGTACCCAAGAGTGACATACCACATTGAATTTGACATCTCTTGATATCGTACTCTAAATATTTGACCAAGTTCTACATTTATATTAAAAAAAAAAAAATTAATACACACCTAAGTTACATGATTAAGCCCTTTTAATAACAAATTATAACAAAACCTACATATCCGAAGTTGGATGACACAATAAACTTGTTGTAACTTGTAACGTGGAAGGATGATCTTCCATCACACATCTGAAGCTGGATAAAATACAAGTAACTTGAAAGGAATTTAATTGACTTTGGCATGTCAAAATACATATAAATTGATTTATCAGATTGTGACATTTTTGTTAGGTGTATAATTTGATTAAATTTATGTGGACAGTATCATTTTATTCCACTGGACTTTGCCTATCTGTATATCGTTAGCCTTGTTATCACATGGCCGACAAGATGAGCCCATTTTTCCTCTTTTTTTTTTTTGTTTTATTGCAGAATTTATTTATCATTTTGTCTTAAAATTGATATATATTTTTAGTATAAAGATTAATGAATAAAATTCAATTTAAACCAGATAAAAAAATACACGATTAAATCATCGAGATTAATATTTCTTTTATCTCAAAATAAGTGTCGCTTTGATTTTCTACACGTATTTTAAAGTGCGAAAAAAACGACTTTCACATATTATTTTTCCAATTTTTTTCCTAAATAAAAGTTCAAATACTATATTTTTATTAAGAAAAAAAATCAAAAATAATACAAGAAAGTCACTCTTTATTACACTTTAAAATACGTGCAAAAGATTAAAATAATACTTATTTTAGGTCATAAGGAGTAAAAAAAAAATTGCTAATTGAACAAACGCACACCCAATAAATCTTATCTACCATAAACTAATTAATGCTACACGATATAGTGTCTACTAGTATGTTTTACCGTATCCGTACTGCAACTTAGGTTGTTATTAATTTCTTCACCAGTACAGCCGTAAGTCTATGGTGACCGCACCTCTTAATTCGACATGAATTCGAAATAAATTTTGTCATTTAATGTCAGTTTTATGCAGTTGTAAGGGAAATTAATTCAAGAAAAGAAATAAAATAAAATAAATTCTGGACAACTTACTAATCGAATATAACATGTAGAAACTAAAAATTTGAAGAGAAAAACAAAAATCGGTTTGAACTCGTCCCAGCGCACCTTTGTTTGGAATTTCGTGGCTGTCCTTTTCCCCTCTCAAACCCATTGCGCCAGCTAGGGGTGTATAGACGATCCGCTCAACCGCATTAACCGCTCGCACCGCTCGCATCCGAATCGCATTTTGTGAATAATCGCAAAATGTGGATTGGTTGCGGGTAAAATTTTTAATAACCGCTTATGAATGGTCCGGATGCGGTTTTAAATATTTAAAAATCGCAAAATCGCAACCGCAACCGCAACCCGCAAATATATATTTATAATAATTTATAATATATTAATTAATGATTTATAAACAAATATAATTATTTGATATTAATTAAAATAAGTTATAAGATTAATATTTAAGCCCATTAGGCATTAGCCCACTAGTCATTAATCCATACAGTCCAATACACCCCTAAGTCCAAAACTTAAGCCCATTAGGCATTAGCCCACTAGTCCAATACACCCTAAGTCCAATACACATAATCCATACAGCCGATTAAATCCACCCCTAATTCGTGATGTCTAGTCGATTAATTTATACTTTTAGGGTTCCTCTCCCACTCTCCAATTCATCTCTCAAAATCTCTCTCTCTCTGATTCAGTGATTCTCCATTACAATCAATCATTTTCTTATATGTAGTTACAATGGAGAAGGGTACATCTGCTGCTGCTGCTATGGAATTAGATGAATCCACCCCAAAAGAACCGACAAACAACAACAGTGATACACCAATAAACATCGACGAAGGTACGCCACTGCCACCCCCTCGTGGAAATAAGAAACAATCATATGTTTGGGATCATTTTACTAAAAACGAAGATCCTGAAAATCCTCGAAATGTTTGTAATTATTGTGGAGTTTCGTATGCTTGTCAAAAGAAAAGAAACGGGACTACTAATATGAGGACACATCTAGAGAGTCAATGCAAAAAGTATCCTCTTAGATTGAATCGTGACAAACAATCTCTTTTGAATTTTGCAGTTAAGCGTGATAGCGATGGTAATAATATAGGCTTATTGAAAAATCATGTTTATAAATATGAGGATTGTAGGAAAGCGTTGGCTGAGATGATAATTCGTGATGAGTTATCGTTTAGGTTTGTGGAAGGGGAAGGATTTATTGCATACAGTAAAACTTTAGAGCCTAGATTTACTATACCATCGCGAGTAACGATTGCTAGAGATTGTATGAAAATTTATGGGGTGGAGAAAGCTAAGTTAAAAGCTATGTTAAAAGATCAACGAGTATGTTTAACAACAGATACATGGACTTCAATTCAAAATATCAACTATATGTGTTTGACTTCTCATTGGATTGACTGTAATTGGAAACTGCATAAGAGGATAATTAATTTTAGGCAAGTCGCGAATCATAGGGGTGAGACTATTGGCAGGTGTGTGGAGGCATGGCTGTTGGAGTGGGGGATAGAAAAGTTTTTTACATTGACAGCGGATAATGCTAGTTCAAACAATACAGCAGTTGATGAATTGAAAAGGAAAACTAAAAGATGGAAGTACACGATATTAGACAATGAATTCTTGCATGTTAGATGTTGTGCACACATTTTAAATTTAGTTGTTAAAGAAGGTCTGCTCGAGGAGGATGATTGCATTAAAAAGATTCGAAATGCAGTACGATATGTGCGGTCATCCCCCTCAAGATTGTTAGCTTTTCAGAAGTGTATCGATAAAGAAAAAATAGATTCAATGGGCAAATTGTGTCTTGACGTGGAGACTAGGTGGAATTCTACGTTTCTTATGCTTGAAATTGCTGAAAAATTTGAAAAAGCCTTTCTGAGATTGGGTGAGGATGACCAACCGCAATAATCGCAAAATCGCAAAATCGCAAACCAAACCGCAATAATCGCAAAATCGCAACCGCAATTGATGCGGTTAATCGCAACCGCAAACGCGGTTGTGGATGAAGATTTTTGAAAATCGCTCTTCGCGGTTTGGTTCGACTTTTACTCTAAAACCGATCCGATCCGAACCGCGTACACCCCTAGCGCCAGCCAACAGCAACCTACAAAACCCATTGGCCCCATCGGCATCTATGATTCGTAAAAGTTCACTGGTGTGCATTTACTTTGTTTAATGTATTTTAAAGATACTATCCTATCTATCGATCTATCGTTTCTATATGTTTATATAATAGTCAAAACACTAAATTTTTTATTTTTGACTTTTAATCCTTTATTTTAATTCATTATTAATGAATAATAAAGTAATTAAATCTTTATTAACTCCTTATATATAATAAGTGTAAGGGAGATTTTATCCAAAAATTTGGTCGGTCACTGTACTACCAAAAGTATACGATCCGTTGAATTATAAAACTATAAATATTCAAATAGATGAGGACCGTTAGATATAATATTAAAAATTGTATTTGATTAATAATAGAATAGTATTTAAATACTAAAAGGTGTATTTTGATAATTTAAACCAATTATAAATGAGTTTTTTATATTGAATAGAAATCTTTATGTAAAAATTCGTAATTATCATTTCTCTTTATTTTATGGATAGTTCCAGTTAGATAATAATTATTAAACCATCATTAAATTAAAGATAATTTTGTTAGCTTCGCGTGGGCTTTAAAATCGTTAAAATCTGATTTTTAAAATACAAGATAAAGTCCAAATTAGTAAAGTGAGTATTTAAATTCTAATAATGATTACTATGTCATCATTATTTTAACGCCAATTTAATTACTTTTTTCTAACTATTTTAAATTTAGAAATCTATGTTCAAAAATTAAAATCAATCTAAGAAAAATTCAAATTAACAAAGAATATAATAATACGAGGATAAAATTTTATAAAATTGTGCATATTTTTTATCCTATGTTATTAAGTTTTAGATCATAACTAATCAAATATTATTTATTATTAAATAATAAATTATACGCAAATTGTGATTTTGTTTTATAAGCACTCATATAGACTTAATTTCATTGTTAGCAGGGCTATATTCATATTAAAAAAAATCGTATTTTGAAATTTTAAACTCAGTTACAGAAGAGGCCTAACTTTTTTAACCTATATATATTATAAATTATTAAACTCGAAACTTTAAAAGTTTGTTAATCAATTAGTATAGTAATTTTCTGAAAAATCGTACTTTACAAAAAATATTATCAAATAACCTATGTCTTCAAGAAAAAAAATGAAAAAAATTCTTATTTTTCAAAAAAAAAACCTGTAAATTTTAATATGTTAATCTTAGATCATTCTACATGATAATTTTACTGTTATATGTAACGTTTCTCAACAATTTAATTTGAAATATCCAACGATTATGGATTGAGTGATCAAACAAAGCGATCACTTATAAGAAAACTTTCATTATTTAGTCTTTAATATAATAACATAGATATTTACAGTTTATACTATAAAAAAATGAATTTTATACAGAATTTTGATCGTCATTGTGTACTACTTTAAAAGAAGAACTATTACAAAAAAATTATATTTTAATTGATAATTTATTTTCTCAAAAGTTCAAAGTTCCCGCATCATTAACATATTACAAAAAAGAGTATATTATATTTTAGCAATAAATATTTAAAAAATTTAAATATTAAGAAAAATTATAAATATTAAGAAAATTTATTGATGTTATCCGGGTAGTTTGGTCATAAATAGTGCCAAAACATTATCAACTATTAGATCCAATACTTTTAAAAATAGATGATCAAGATTATATCATATAAAAAGAAATTATTATCTAAAAATGATATAAGTTAAAAGATATTACATTAGGATTGGATTTTCCAAAAAGTTAAAACATAAAAATAGTTGTAATTAAATAAGAAAACCAATTTATACCAAAATAATAAAAATCGTTTAATCTTAAATAAATATGTGAAAACCGTTAGATTTAACATTAAAACCTGTATTTAGTTTATAAAGGTTATTCTAATAATCTCAACTACATATAAGTAGATTCTCAACATTAAATTTAGTCACTTTATTCTCTTTTTATTTTTAGAATAGTTTTTAATTGAAAAAAAACTATTAAACCACGACTAAATTAAAGATTATTTTGTGAATTTCATGTGGACCGTAAAATTGGCCAAATCTAACTTTTATAACTCAATATAAACAAATATTAAATTGAGCGTGTAAAATATTATAAATATCAAATTTTTAACTATAATTTTTTTAGCTAAATCTTTTTTAACAATAATTTAATCATGTAAACTAATAACTTTTAAATATTAAAATATTCTTAAATAAATATAATTATAAATATTAAAAAAACAATCGTGTGTTGCATGGGTAATAAAAATATAATTATAAACAGAATAATTATAAATAAAATTTAGGGCTTTTTTCATAAATACGTAACCCAAAAAACTGTTTTACAAAAATACTATGTGTTTTTTAAATTTTTTGCGAAAATACCAAAATATTTGCAAAAATACCAACTTTTTGAAAATATTTGCAAAAATACGGTCTGTAACTACTTTCAAAAATGATTTTTTTCCGGCGTCCTGATTTTAGGGTTGTAAACAACCTTAAAATCAGGGTAAGTTAGGGTTTAGAGTTTAGGGTTTACGGTAAACCTTAAGTCCGTATACGAATTATTCCTCATTCTTAATATTTCTAAAACCCAACCATTGAACCCCAAAGGTTAACTATTGAACCCCCTGGGAATGGCTTAATCAAGACCACAAGCTTACCAAACATCTTACTAACAATTTTTTTTGAATTCTCAGCTGTTTTTCAATCATTTTTTAAAAAAGTTGTTTCTGGTTGCATCCAGTTGCATCTGGTTGCGGACCGTATTTTTAGTTGCATCTGTTGTTGATTTTGGTTGCAGTTGCAGATGGTTGAAAGTAGCTGCAGACCGTATTTTTGCAAATATTTTCAAAAATTTAGTATTTTTGCAAATATTTCCGGAAGATGGTAAAATTGCAAAAAAAACTTTAAAAAAGTAGTATTTTTGGTAATTTCCCTAAAATTTAAGTAACTGTGCATCGCACGGGCTATAAGCTAGTTATATATAATAAGCGTAAGGGATATCTTATCCAAAATTTTGGTCGGTCCTCAGTACAACCAAAATAATCTCAACCGTTGGATCTGATATTTTTAAAAATAGACGATCAAGAGTATATCATATAAAAATAGAAACTATTATCTAAAAGGATATAAATCAAAGTATGAGTATTAGTATTAGAATTGGATCAGAAGTAATTAGAACTTAATAAAAATACAAGTTCCATTAATACTAATATTCAATTCATATTACATTAAATTAAATTAAATCATTATTATATATAATAAGCGTAAGAGTGATTTTATCCAAAACTTTGAACCTGCACCGTCAAATCAATAAGGACTGTTGATCTTAAAAAAGATGAATCAGAACCCTTAGATTTAATATTAAAAAGATTTATTTTAATAATATAAACCAAATATGAGTAGGTTTTCTAAGTTGAATAGAATTCTCGATGTAAAAATTCATAACTTCAAATTCTAAGTTGAGTAGGTTCATTTGATTCTTGGTCTATACTTTAATAGTAAGTTGAGTTGGTTTTTTTATTTTTATTCTATTCCTAAGTTGAATAGAACTAATGTAAAAATTCGTTATTTTATTCTTTCTTCAGTTTCAGGGTAGTTTTAATTGGAAAAGAATTTGTTAAACTATCACTAAATTAAAGATTATTTTGTGAATTTTATGTGGGCCGTAAATTTGTTTTTAAATCTGATTTTTAGAACTCAAGATAGAACATGAATAATGTATTGAGCGTATAAGACGTAATAAATAAAATCTTAAAACTAATAACATAAAATTAATATAATTATAAATATTAAAAAAAGAGTCGTGCATTGCACGGTTATAAGCTAGTATAAATAATAATGATTAGTTGATTGAATTTTTATATTAGAACACGTTATTTTTTAATTAAAACATAAATATTTTTACAAACACACCTAAAAATATCAATTATACCATATCTTCAATATTGATTATTTCTATTTAAGGCACCTTACCTTTTAATTAAACCATTTTATATTCTACAAATAAATATGCCTCAAATTACCAATCATCAATATATATATATATATATATATATATATATATATATATATATATATATATATATATAGTTGCACTCTATGAAGAACACCTTATATAAAGAACAATAAAAAACACTATCATAAACACTTTATTTTTCATAAAAATTGATTTTTTAAAATTAAAATCATAAAATTGAACAACAATTAAGCCTAACATATCGAATTTAACGTAGAATCTCATCTAAATTTAAAAATTAACATTACATATAATCCATTATAGAATCCAGTACAGAATCTTGTATATATATTTATCACAATGAAATTACATGTTGTTATGGATTAAAAAAACGTGCTTGTAAATTAATTGCTAGGGTTTAGAGAGCTTCGAGCTTTAATGGCTGCTCTTGTGTTTCGTGACTAAATCGGTCATCACAAGATGCCTACGTATCTCAATCAGTGCTGAGAATCAAGCCAAAGACGTAGTTCTTGGTGTTGCCCTCGGGGCTATGGCGGCGGGGGCACACCAAGGACGTAGTGACGTGTATGTCCTTATTCGAGGATGAAGTCTAAAACGTTGTAGATGACGTATTGAGTTGTGTCCAAAACGTTGTAGATGACGTATGGAGTTGTGTCCAAAACGTAGTTCTGAGATGAGGGGTCAGACCCTTTATATAGGCGTTTAGAAGCTTAATGGATAAGTATTGATTTCCTTTAAGGATAAATCTTATCCTTGAAGGTGGATAAGTATTCTCACTTTCTTGAAGGATAAATCTTATCCTTGACAATTGATAAGTATTATCACTTCCTTGAATGATAAGTCTTATCCTTGACGGTGGATAATTATTATCACTTCCTTAAAGGATAAGTCTTATCCTTAACGATGGATAAGGATTAATTCTAGATCTTTCCTTGTAGGATTTGTTTCCATATCATAACGGACTTGTATTGAAACAAGCCCAATTGTATTAGAACAAGCCTGTATTGGACGTCTCCTAATACAGGTTGTACTTCTAGCCCAAATATTAATTACGAAATTAATATTTAATTAGAGTTTCGGGCCTTATTAATGGGCCTTATTTATGGACCAGCTAGGTTTAATTAATGCAATATTAATTATGTCTTTATGGTTATTTCTAACCCATATCATTTGCCCCCCAACTTCTATGATAATGCACTAGGATTTCATAGAAGTTATACCAGTCTTTTTCGAGACTTGAGGTCTTTTTATCCCTTACCTGGGACTTACTACCCTTTTTGGGGATTTTACTATACACTAGTGTTTCACGAATATCGTCTTGGTGTAAAGTGTGGAGCGACCTACACATTTACGACGATTTTGCCTCATTCGAGGCTAACTTGACAATTGCATAAGCCTTTTATGTCTTATACCATCTTGTTTTGGCTTCAAGCCTTTCATTGAGCATATCGAATGATGGGTTTGGATTGAATGTCTTAGGTTTCTGGGGTTTCAACCCTTCACCCTTACGAGTTCTTATTGATGGCTCCACTCGTAGTGATTCTTTCTCAAATCTATCGTATCAAACTTCTTTTGAGCTTGAAATTTTCTCTAATTAACAATAAGCATCTTAGGCTTTCTTTTGTATGTTTATTAGCAACATTCACCCTTCGGGGTTCGTTGTATTCATCTCTATTTGTGCAGTTGACATGCATATTTTGTATGTTTTCCTTTGCATTCATTTGTAGTTTGTCTTGGCAATGCTTTGAGGATGTTTCTACCAATCAAAACGGGTTCAACCCTTCATATGCTTTCTAGGAAGCTCATGATTTCATCGAACCTTATTTCTACTTATCATACTAGCGGATCCTTTTAGGATGCACTAAACATAATAAACTTTTAAGATTGAGGCATGCCAAGTCCTTGACACCTCATGCCCTTCGAGGGTTTCTAATTTGTATGAGCCTCGACCAAATACGTTCTTGACGCAATATGGTCCTTCCCAATTTGGGGCCAACTTGCCTTTTTGTCCAACCCCAGATGCCTCAATCTTTCGGAGGACTAAGTCTCTTTGACGAAAGAATCTCTCTTTAACCCTTAGGTTATAGTAGAAAGATGACCTTTTTTGATGTTCAACTATTTTAGCATTTGCCTCATCTCTAACTTCATCAATTAGATTTAAGGCCAGACTCATGCCTTCTTCATTTGTCTCTGGCTCATAAGCTTCGATTCTTGGAGATGTGTGAGTAATCTCCACTGGAACCACTGCCTCTGCCCCATATGCCAGCAGAAAGGGGGTTGCTCCAGTGGTGACTTTACAAGTAGTACGATATGCCCATAGTATGGGGAGCAATTCGTCTACCCAAATGTTTCTAGAGCGTTCAACTCTTTTCTTAAGTCCATCCAAGATAATTCGATTGGCAACCTCAGCTTGCCCATTTGCTTGAGGATGGGCAACAGAAGTGTTAGATCAGAATTCAATGATCGTCAGGAGCTAGACTCAACTGATCAGGATTGCTGACATCATTAGGATTGCATGGTCGTCAGGATCAAGATACATATCAGGACTGGGATCAGGATTGATCATCAGGACTGGAAGCTGATCAGGATTCCTACTTCGAGTTATATTTGGAGTCTAGTTAAACATGGAAGTTTATTCTGTCGGTTCCTGGTTTGTAGAATGTAGCTATCAATTATGGATAGGTTTCAATCTTTGTAATTGATTAGGACTTATCATTGATAGAGAAGTTGTGTAGTATATAAACACAGTTTTGGTTTCGATCTATGTACGTGAACATAATCGAATATTTGTGAATCAAGATAGAAGCTCTCAAGAACATAGAATTTATTGAGAGAGTTTTTGTAAGCTAGCAGCTCTCAAGAACATCAGAATTTCTTGAGAGAGTTTGTAACAGTTTTATATCAGATTTAATAAAGCTGTTATCTTTCTTTCATATTTGTGATATATACATTAAGAAGTCGATTATCTTATACTATTGTATTCAACCCCCCTTCTACAATAGATTATTACTGGGCAACAAGAAGTGAAGCTTAACTTGATATCATTCTGTTGGTCCTCGTGTATTGCAGAAGGGGGGGGGGGGGGATGAATGCAATACTGATAAAATTCAATCTCAGTTTCAACAACCAAAACTAAGATTTAATGTTATCAATAATATGTATGCATTCACAAACAGTATAATCGAGAAGACAGGATTCACAAAATAAATGTTTTATTTATTTTGCAAAGTGTTGCTACAACCTCAAGAGAGAATTCTTGAGCTACGGTTTTTTCTTCAAGACACTTACTTGTCTTCGTTACATACCTTGAATGAATTAATAGTCTAAGTATAAAACTAATCCTATCACTGTCAACACGGGTCTGTGAAACTGCTGTCATTATCAAGTGGCAGCTTCTTACAAAGTGTCTACCCATGTGACTTTCCTAAATTGCTAACAATGTCAGATATACATTACAAAGAAAGCAACCTAGATTCATTCTATTTCTAGCTAAAATAATTCAGCAAATAGAGACTTGACCTTGCTCTTGAATTGATTCTCTTTTGTTTGCAGTGCTTGAAGCTTCTGTCGTAGTCTTGCAGACTTGGTGCAGCTTAGGGATACTGCAACACGCCTGTTTCTTGAACATTGAAACTGTCACGGGATTTGACTGAGAAAGATACCTAGAACAAGGATCTTTCTCGAGACAGTTACTTTTGCCGCAAAGCTTGTTGTCACAGGAATGTGCTTTTGGTGACAGTAGGAGTTCCCCGCATAGTGTGCTGTCGAGGTTTCCAAACTTGCTGTCGAGGGCTAAAGTTGCTGTCACGTAGTCTTCCTCCAATGTTGCTGTCAGAGTGAATATGCTGTCTTGACTTGCAACATTCTGTCTTCTTGTAATCTTACTGTCAATGCTTATGACAGTAACCTTTATTCATGCTGTCATCTAATATGCATTCTTTGAGGCTTGAACACAGAAGGTGAACTTCTTCCAAATTACACAATTAAAATAACATTGCATACTGATTACAAGAACATACTTTGGCTGTGACAGTATGTTCTACTTAATTAAAAAATTAAGTATATACAAAGTTAAGTTGTTCCTATGCTATCACCCATAAATCCCAACAATCTCCCCCAATTTGTTTTTATGGACGATAACAACAAATTTACAATATATGCTGACAACTTAACTAATCAAGATCAGAATGGATTTCGAACGTTTACTTAGCTTGAGATTTCCTCTTCTGTCTTGTTACTTCCTCTCTTCTGAGAGCTTCTACCAAGCAGCCTCTTAGACCTTGTACAAGAGAGATTTCAGCAGGTGTGACTGCAGCATCTTCTATTTCTTCAATGATCTTCTTGATAGTAGGAGAAATAAGAGAACTAGCATCCCTGAGATTCAACCATTGCTCTTGATCAAATGGATAGCTTCTGAAATGGAGTTCTTCATGAATGAGCTTGAATCTACTTCCACGATAAGCATTGAGAGACATCCTCCTTTTCTTGTCCAGCTTTGAATCTTCTCCTTTTCTCCTTTCCAATAATTCCTCTATCTTGTCAGAACAGATCTGCTCCAGGGGATGAATTGATCCAGCTACCATATACTGTAAATCCTTCAGAATAGTTGTTTTTAGCTTGTGCAAGCTGCAAACATAGATTTCTTCTTTTAGATGCTTGATTCTTAAGGGATTTTCCAGCATACATGTTTGATAATTTGGAGCTTCACTTTCTGCCTTGTTGGTAGTCTTGCATCTTTCCAGGAGTTCAGCTTCCTTCTTATCAAGTTCTGACTGATATTGAGAATATTGAGAAGAGTCAGGTCTTTTGCTTGGCTTGGGTTACCCTTCCTCTGTGGGTTGGGTTTGCCTTTCTTCTGTGGGTGAATCATCAAACTCATAGTACCAGTGATATGGTATAGGAGAAGCTGGTAAATCAGTTGAAATATCAGCATCATCAAAATCTACAAAGTTGTAGCCAAATTTCTGATAGAATTCAGCATCCCTATCAGCTTGATATTTCAGAATATGTTCCATAACAGACTCTGGAACATTATCATAGCTCTCCAGCAACTCTACCATTCTTTCCAGGTAGAAGAAGTCAATTCTCCTTTTATCTAAGGTTGATATCCTACCACTGGTTGATGTGGATACCAGATTGAAGTCCTTATCAACCTTGGTAGATCTTGATTCTTCCCACCACAGAATGTACTCAGTGACCTCTTGATTTGCATCCATCTTAACCTCAGCACTCTTGATTTCTCTAGATTGCATATGTTGTATCTTAAGACTGTTGGGAGGTATTGATTGAATTGGCTTCTTAAGATTCCTGCCAAATCCAGTGGCATTTTCCTTTCTTGAGTACTTGTGCTTTCCTTCAGGTTTATGTCTAGACAACCATTCTTTTGCTTTAGCTTTCAGTCTTATGGGCTTGACAATAGCTTTGGTTTCATCCTTGACAGAACCTTTCTTGACAGTACCTTTGTCGACAGTATCTTCCATGACAGCATCTTCTATGACAATATCCTTGTCGACAGTACCTTTGGTGACAGCATCTTTTTCTGCATTTATGCAATCAATAGCACATCTAAGAATGCTTGCCTCCAAAGCTTCCAGTATTCTTGGCTCCTCTTCATCTGTTGCACCAGCATCTTTCTTTTCTTGATTAGGAGTTTCTTCATTGCCTTCATTCTGAGATTGAATACCAGTATTCCTAGAATTACTTCCACCAGCATTTCCAAAAGCTTCACCACCTCCAACCTCATCATCATCATCATCATCATCATACTGAGGAGGAATGTCATAGAGACAGCTTCCACCTTGATCATTTCTTTTGGCATTAGCTCTAGAGATTAGTTCCTTCACTCTAGCTCCCAGTGCCTTGTCTCTCAACACCAGCATTTTGTAGATCTCTTGAACAACATAAACTCTTCCTGGATTGGCATTTGAACTGAGTATTCCATCTAACACTTTCAGAATTGACTTGGTTTCCATTCTGGATGGGCTAACCAAATTCATGAAGCTGTTCCTTCTTGTGCCATCCTTAGTTTTAGATCTGTAGAAAACACTTGGTGGATTTTTGTAGACTTCAGGTAGCTTTTGTGTGATCAGGTTCTGGATTTGCATATCCAAGATTTCATTGAATGGTGTTTGAGTTGCCCTGATCTTTCCCTTCAAAGCACACAACACCTTTGCTGGCAGACTCTGCAATAACTACATTGTGATGAAATAAGATATGCCAGAAGTGAAATAGATACTTACAGCCCATCTTTTCTCATCATTCACCATTACACTGACACTGGTGATTTGATCCTTTAACAGTTTTGTGGTGTTGGTTGGACGGTTGCTTGGAGCATTCATTGCTTCTTCCACCAAACTGCTAAATTCACTGTCATGGTTGTGTAATGTGCTCTCCCTGTAATCCACCATTAAAGTATTGACTTCTTCTTGATCATACTCAGTACCATTGGACCAAGTATTTCCTTTATGGATGGATTCAGGCAGTTTCCCTTTACCTTTCCCAACCTTATTCTGTTCCTCCATTTCTCTCCATCTTCTTTGTAGAGCAGATTCTTGAGTTGCTGAAGTTGGCTCTCTAATTGTCATAGGAGGTAGAATTGGATGTCTAGATGCAGGTCTTCTTTGCATTGCATCTTGAGTTGCCTTAGACATCAACACTCTTTCTCCATCCAAGTCAACTTCAACAAGTTCTTCAGCTTTATCCTTTGGTTGTCCACTGCTTGGTTTGACTTGCTCCCCCTTAGACATTGCTTTTCCCTTAGCTCCCCCTTTGGTCTTCACAGTTACTGGCTCCCCCTGAGTTCCACCTGATTCCTGAATAGACAATGATTCTGATCTTGCTACCTTCTCCCCCTTAGTTGAGTTGGCAGCTACTAGGTCAGTAAGGAACTGGATAGAGAGCTGAGTAGCAGCAAAACCATCAACCACCAGTTGAGAGAGAGAGTCCATCTTGGAGTGCAAAGTAGCACACTGTCCTTCCAGAGCTGCAATCCTGTTACCAAAAGTAGCAGAGGGGCCACCATACCTTAACCTTCTTGGAGGGGAAGGAAAAGAAAGGGGCTTGGAGGCTATGGGGGTTCTCACACTCTCAGGGTATTTTTGAGTGATCTCATCACCCCTCACAGATTGACTCTCAAGGCCTAATGCCTGAACAGTGTGGGCTCCCTCAAAGTCTCTCTGGACATGCTCAAGTCCCTCTCTTTTTGCCAGCACATTTGGTTGCCTCTCATTTTTATGCTCACCTCTCTTTTCTTTTATCTCTCTTTTCTTTTGCACACCCTCACTCAACCTAGATGCATGGGTATGAGCAGTATTAACATGCATGGAAGGAGAAGATTTAGAATGTACCTTTAAGAGTTTGGCAAGAGGTAGATCATCATCAGAGGCATCCTCAATGAGTACAGCATCAAAATCAGGCTGAGAGGACTGAACAGTATCTTTGGCATGAATGTGACTGTCAGTTGGAGGCTGGACAGCAGGTTCTGGCATGACAGCATCTTTGGGAAGTGGAGTGACAGTAGGTTCTGTAGTGACAGTATCTTTCTCTCCACCCATGACAGCATCTGTGTCCAGGACAGCAACATTGCCAGTGTCTTTGACAGCAACAGAGGCTGTGACAGCATCATCCTGAAGGTAAGATGCTCCTTGGAGTTCAGACAAAGTGTTGGCTGTTTCATTTTCTGACAAACTACCACTTTGCCCTGGCTCAGTGTTTGGAGGAGTGGTGTCCATTTCACTTTGAGAAATGGGTTCTTGTGGACCACTAGATGGGGGCTCATCCATGATTTGAGATGGATGATCAAAACCTGAAGGGTTGGGACTGTCCCCTTCTCTAGGTTGTGGAGAAGAAACAAAAGAATGGGTAGGGAAGGAAGAAGGTGAAAGTGTAGCAGAGAGTGGGGGCTGATTCACAGGAGAAACATGTGAATCATCAAAAGGAATAGAGAAATCCTCACTGTGCCCTAACTCACTGTGTGTTTCTTCAAGTGGAGGTTCCTCAGGTTGTGAACCATGAGTTTTTGCAGACTCTGTACAGGGTGCCTTGGGAGACAGGCCAATTTCAATAGATGCACCTTGTTGAGAAGGCACATCTAAGGAGGTGTTTGAATCCCTTTCAGTAACCACAGTTTGTTGAGAAACTGCAGCTTGGCTAACAGTGGTTTTAGTCCTCCTAGCTCTCTTCTTCTTAGGCTCAAGGGGAACCACTGGGGGTTCTGTTTGACTAGCCTCCTTATTTGCTGCACTAGGTGCAGTGTCTCCCTCTTGACTAACAGAGCTACCACCAATATCAGCTTCTAAGGGCCTTTTCCTGGATTCTTGCAAGGCTTCTCTTTGGGCTTTGGAAAGTCTAGAGGGCCTAGGCTGAGTGTATGGTGTTGAATGTGGGTTAACTGAATTTGGGTCTAATTAAGTTTCATTCTCAAGAGTGAAAGAGTCATAACCAGAGGGTAATGGTAAATCAGGGTTGGACACTTGATCAACCATGTGCTGAGTGAAACAAAGTGGAATATGTGCATTGAGATTCTGTGAGGATAACAGTGTGTGTGTGTGTGTTCTTTTTCAAAACTGAGCAAGCCTCTAAACGAGGGGCATCATTATTAAAATCACAGAATGAATTAATGCACATCATAAGAAAGCGAGGGTAGATTGATACCTTCTTACCTATGGCAGCCCTGAGGTGTGCCATGAGGAGAGCTCCAACATTCACCTTGTATCCATGGACAAGAGAATATGTCAGTTTCTTGATGTAGGAGGGTATTCCATTCCAGTCTGTGGACTTGGTAGAGAACACCTTGACCATCACATCAAGTATCATGCTCCACTCCTTTCTCAGATGCTTCCTATCCATTTCACCAGACGGATACCATTTGGTAGTCCCCTCTTCGAGAATAGGGCATGCATACCCAATCTTCAAGAAGAGCTTCTTAAGAGTGTCATCATTGGCAAGTTCAGCAAATTGTTGTCTTGCTTCAAGTGTGATTCCAAGAGCAGTGTTGATGACCTCAGCTGTAAGAGTGTATTGTTGCCCAGAGATTGTGAATTGAATACCCGGGTTCTCACCCTCAGTTTGAGCAACAGCAGTTCGCCAAAAAGCCTCAATTCTGTCTAAGTCGAGAATGGGGGTTGAGGTGATGGCAGAACCGAGATAGGACTTGTTCAAGAACAACACGAGTCCTTTGAAACCTTCACCAGCATCATTTGGGGAAAAGATGCCAGCAAAGTTTGTTTGAGAGAGAGTCTGTTTGGGTGCCATGGAGATTTCAAGAAAAGAAGAAAGTAAGAAAGTGGCTTTTTGCTTGAAGAAAAGTATATTGCCTTGAGTTCGATGAGAGTGATATGTCTGAGTAACTGGGGAATAAATAGAGGTATCTCAAACGTTGTGCACAAAAAGTGGAATTAAAGAACGTGTCTTAACCCACTCTTATAACACGTCAGTTACTGCCCGTTATTCACTGACCAACGTGGGATAAATATCCAATTTCAACGGTCCACTATTGTTGACAGTAACCTGTGCGCTAGAAACAATCTGTCAGTAATAAGAGGTGGTGACAGTAGGTTTTGCGCGACAGCAACTATTGCGCAAAAACTTGCTGTCACCGTTAAGCATATGAATGACAGTATCCTTTACAAGTCTTGACAGAAAGTCTTTCCCTGCTGTCAAGAAGGTTGCTGTCAAGAAACACACGACAATATCCTTCTTAACGACAGTAACTTCGATTGGGAATTGGTTCTGTCATGAACTTATTTGAATGCTTTATTCATAAACTTAACTTAATATTGACAAATTATGGATTTAGTAATGTAATCTTTTGAACACAGATATTATGCAATTAACACAGACAAATCATAAACTCAAAAACCACAAAAACAAGAACTTTTATTATTATTGATAACATCATTGAAATAGAGCATTGAGTACATTATTCTATGATTTTATCAACTAGTTCTAAAAGCTCTTCCTTAATCTCTTCTTCAGTGCGACCTTCTTCCTTGAGAAGTGCCTGAAGCTCCTTCTCCTCTTCCTGCGCCTTGGCCTCCTCTTCCTTTTTCTTTTCCTCGTCTATCTCATCGAGGGCATCCAACAACACCTCGAAGAGCTCCTCAATCTCTTCATTGTCGGGTTCACTATCGCACCGTTTTAGCCCTACTTCAATTCCTACTTTGTTTTCCATTATTTACTTTAAAACTGAGAGCAGACTGGTGAAACCTAAGGTTAATTTATAGGCAAAACCGTCTAAGGATTAAAGTCTAATGGTCAATAGTTAGAGTACCCATACAACTACCACAAAAGTAATTAATGGTCGTGTCCTCCTTTAATCCTACAGATTAATGCAAAACGGTGTGAAAGTCCAATGGAACAGATTTTTATCTCTCAAACTAAACAAGTAACCACATTAATGTCATACACGGTCTAAAAGTATGAGACTGGCACAAAATACTGACTTGAAAAGTCAAATCAACACATGCTGTCACATAACAGACATACACCAAGTAGACAGTAACTTCTCTTGACAGCAGGTTTGAAGTTGCTGTCATGAGCTTCAAAAGAGAATTTGGAAATATAGAAAACTGAGTAAATCAACATACCAGATTCAGCATTCCCAATTCACTTACCAACCTGTTGAAGGTTGCTTCATCCAATGGCTTAGTGAAGATGTCAACAAGTTGCTTGTCAGTTGTGTTAATCCCAAATGACCTAACAGAATTGTAGAAGGGGGGGTTGAATACAATTCTTGATATTTCTTAAACTTAAAACAACTTACAAATAAAAACTGAACTTAAAGTAAAAATCACAAGCACATAAATAATTTCAGTTGGATTGTTTGATGATCCAACTGAAGTGATTTTTATTGCGGAAATAATCTGTGATACAAAATGTACACAGCTGCTCAGTTACAAGAATGTAGAGAAGAAAATTGCTCTCAAAGATAGCTAATACAATCTATTTGTTTTTCTTCTCTTGCTCTTATTTTAACTGCTACACTTGGTTATATATTCCCAAGTTTACAAAACTATATTTGGCTACACTAAAGGTAACCTCTAATAGTTTGCTTTTCATCCCTTTGTCCAGTGGTCCTTGGAGATCCTTGCTTTTGTCTTCATGCTTATTATGATCACTCCCAAGAGCCCAATTGGAAACTGGGATGTTTCCTTATTCCCCATGTCCATTTTAATGGTTTCCAATGCAAAGTACACTTCCAAATCACCTTTAGATCTGTTCAGTAACCTGTCACTATCACTTTGTCAACTATTCAGAAAAGCAATAATGATTCGTTGATAGCAGGGAGATGTGTTTCGTTGATAGCTTTATTCTCCATTTCGTTGATGAGTGAACTTCATTTCGTTGATGGGTAATCTTCATTCCGTTGACATGTCTTCACTTAGGCAAAATTACAAGGCACAAGATATTTACAATTAACCAACCTATTTTGCCTATCTATCATTTAGTCAACATGACTTAGAAAACCTATCTAGTACATACAACAAAATGCATATCAAACTGTGAAGTATTGTACAGTGCAATTGCTACATCACTCATTTCGTTGATGAGCTTCCTGTCAACGGAATGCTGCAAAGCATGCCATTTCGTTGACAGCTACAAAATGACTTAATACAAAATCTACTAAGTGTTTTTATAATTATCATCAAGAACAACATATTCCTAACAATCTCCCCCAATTTATGACTGATAGAATAACAGCCATAAATCAAGCGCCTTGATGATAACAAAAACACTCGGACATATTACACATGATAAAAGTAGAAATTGCATTGAGCTTCATTGAATTTAATTGAAATGCAAAGTAGAAAATCTTACAAAACAAGTGCACAGAGTTGCTCCTCTAGACTGAGCAGATTTTTCATCTTTGCCTCTGTGGTCTTGTTTTCTTCCCTTTTCTTGCATTGTTCTTCTCAATTTGAGCTTGAAGTCTTCTATAGAAAATCTTTTCTTCTTCATCTTGATTTCCCAACTTGGATTGCATTAACCTTAGAGTTTCATTGGATGCCTTCTCCAGTTGGTCTTCTATTCTGAAGAATCTTCTACAGTTGTCCTTATCTCTGAATTCCATCATCCAAAAAGGTTGGAGATGAATTATCTTTCCTGTTTGAGGGACCTTCAATACTCTGGGAAGTGCACCAGGCTTGTTCTAGCTAGCTTTGATCTGGCAAATCTTGGAGACAACCTCAGACTTGGCTGTTTTGGTAAAACCAAAATCTTTCTTCAAACATTTAAACACAGATAGCAGTGTCTGATAGTCTTCTCCCAGAATCTTGTGTAGAGGCCAAACCTGTTCTCTCCCACCCTTGTAGACAAATACCAATCTCTCTGGTAGTTTGTAAGAAGCTGCTATTCCTCTCACTTCAACCAGGTCATCAAGATTGATATGAATGTCAGACTCCTCCCTGATATCAGCAATGTAGATGAAGTTGTTAGGTCCAAAGTATCGTAGAAGGGGGGGGGGGTGAATACGATACTCACAAATAATTCAATTTCGTTCGCGGATTAATCTTTCAGTTCTATAACGAAATTAAACACACCAAACCAAATCAAGTTTCGGGGAATATATCTTTTTATAAATATAAACCTCGAGGGGTGCTACAATTTCTAATCCGTAGATTAGCGTCAATGAGTTTAAGGTTACACAAATACAAAACAATGATCAAGTTCTGAGCACTATTAATTTCTCTGATAATTTTCTCCGGCTCTTCTCTCTCTCTCAGTAATGTCTCTGTGTTAAAATCCTTAACTGAAGAAGACACACTCTTCTCTCAGTATTAATTGTAGACTTAAATTGAAAACCATCGAACCATTTAGAATAGAATATTCTTGGCCGTTGGATCTTCATCAACCTGTCAGACAAACAAAACTTTTCACCTGCTCCATGAATTGAAAAACCATCGAATGAATCAAAAGTATTTTCCATTCGATAGTTTTTAAATAAAACTATCGAATGACAAATACTTTAGTATAGTTTTTCAATGAATCACTTTAACCACCATTCGATAGTTTTCTGAAAAGAAAAACTATCGAATTCTTTTTCTTGTCTTTTGTCCTTTAGTAATTACTCCTGAGCTCCTGGGTGTTTTAAGTTTTAGACTGTATCAATTTCTTCGGAGACGATAAAACAATCTGATCTTTTTAGTGCCGTCACCTAGTGCAACTGGTCTGGTTCACAGATGAATAACACTTGATCAATTCTTCTTTTATGTCTTGAATTCAATGCTGCTGATAAGTCCTTTGTCGTTCTGGTTGCTTCATCACTGGAATCCCGTGGTACTGAACCCTAAATCATTCATATACTTCTGTCGTCTTCAAAGTCTTGTTTCTATTGCTGTCACTGAGGCTTGAACATTTTCATGAACTTCTTTCCGTGACCTGTTTACGGACTTCAAGAATACATAACGTATTTTGATTTTTTGAGTTTACCTTTTCTTCTTTGATTCTGGATTCCTGTGCTTCTATTAATACTATTGTCTGTCTTGTCCTTTGTTGAGTTGTAGTTATCTCTTTTACATCTTATGTTACATTATGCTTTACAAAAGTCTTCTAAGTTGGTAGGGGGTTTCTCAGCTTGTGATCTCCTTATCAGAAATGGCTTAGCCTTGGTAGCCCTTTGCTTAGATTTCTTCTTTGGATCCATTTCAAAGAGGAATTTTGGAAAGTTGGCCGCATCAAACTCAATTGGCTCTTCCTTTGGCTCAATTGGCTGATCATGGAAATTTACAGGATGATTAGGATCACAGGCTAACTTTACCTCTGAAACTGGATCATGACTTGTTGGAGGTGCAATTGGTGCAGAAGAGTCTGATGCAGTGTTCTGAAAGTCATCATTCTCAAAGGTTATGTTTCTCCTAGCTCTTGCCTTTGGTTGCCTTGTGCTCTTCTTTGCACTCCTTTCCTCTCTTGCTCTTTCTTCTTGTTGTCTTTCTTCTTCATCAAGAGACTGAGCAACAGCAAGGGCTTGCATTGCTGCTCTTTCTGACTCTTCAGCTTTAGCTTCAGCAAAGTTTGGGTGACCAGCCCAAACACAGATTTGTTGTCCATTCCTGTAGACAATTGCCCTTTGCTTCCTTATCTCATAATCATTGCTTTCCTTTCTTTTTGTGATAAGTAGACCAAGAAGCTTGAGCTCATCTGGATAAGGTGCAGGATAGAAAGTCCTTGCTATATTTTTGCCCTTTGGTTTAGCAGGGGACTTGGGAGATAGGCTTCTTTGGAGTGTAGCTTGTTCCACATCCCTAATGCATGAAGTTTGTCCTTTTTCCTTCCTTGGACCTTGAGTGACTCCATGTAGAAGGGGCTCTACCTTATAGAAAGAATTGGTCTGTGGCTCCCATTCCGTTGACACTAGAACCATGGCATTCGTTGATGGTTGATCCGTTGATGGATTTGAGTCCTTTGTAGTTCCAGCAATTTTCTTGACCCTTGCTTCTATGTTGGACCAATGGTCTTTGATTTGTTCTGCAAGTCTCATCCTCATAGAAGCTTCCTGGATCAGGTCAATGCCATCCTTTTTCTTCTTTCCAAACTCCCCCATTGCTAATGGCTCTTCTGGCAAGGAGATGGCTGGGACCAAAACCTTTGTAATTTGTATCTCTAGCTCCTTAGTTTTCTCCCCCTTTTTGTTATCATCAAGTGAGATGATAGGGATTCCTTGAGCTGCCAGAAGCTGGGTGAGTAGGCTAGTTTGCTTCTCCTGTTCCTTCTGCATGTGAGAAAGTGTAGCCTCAACTTTGTCCACTCTAGAGGAGAGAGTTTTCAAAGATGAGGACACTTCAGGTTCCTTGGTGAAAAACCTTGACATCTTG
This sequence comes from Heracleum sosnowskyi, assembly GCA_030848705.1. Taxonomy (NCBI): domain Eukaryota; kingdom Viridiplantae; phylum Streptophyta; class Magnoliopsida; order Apiales; family Apiaceae; genus Heracleum; species Heracleum sosnowskyi. The sequence goes on along the minus strand of CM061243.1, from coordinate 46,100,117 downwards.
GAGACAGTGTGAAGAGGAAGCTTTTCATCTAGCCTCCTGTCAGTAGCATCCCTAAGGTTGCTAATTGAATCCCTTATTTCTGTAGCTTCAATCCTTGTCTGCAACATTTGTAGCCTTTGAATTTCCAGAGAATCCATTATGGCCTTATAAAATTTCTTGTCCCTTGCAGTTGCTGACTCATGAGCTAGATTTGCCTCATTGTATTGCCTTGTAATAGCAGCATCCAAGTTGGATCTACCATGCATATCTTGAGAAAGCCAGTTTGGTGTAGGAGGCACCACAGAAGTCCCAGTCTATGTAGTAGTGCCCACCTGTAGATTGTCACCAAAGCTGTCTTCATCATCAGAAAACTCAAATTCTCCACTTGCTGCAGCTCCTGGAGGTAGATTGGTCAAGGCATCCTTTGCTCTTTGCATTGATGCAGTAGTATGAATTAAATTGAGTGACCTTTCTGCCTCCACATTGCCCTGTTGAGCCATAACTTGATAGGCTGACATAGGATGAGTAAAGGTCTCAGGATCCAGGGAAATACTATCCAGAGTTTGTTGATAATGCTCTTGGAAGGTAAGTTCCCTTTCTCCCTCACTGACCCCCATTAACTCACTTGCAATGGCTGCTTCCATCCTTATTGATCATGTAGTCCCTTCTCTCTCTCCACTCTTTTCTTGCATCATGGGCTCCCCATGGCTCACACCTCTCACACCCTCACCTTCACCTACTAAGGTGGTACTCTCAATCTCTCCTTTTGCCTGGCTGGAAAAATAGCCAGCCTCTCACTCTCAGACTCTCCTTTTGCCTGGCTGCAAGCCAGCCTCTCAATTTCACTCCCTCTCAAACCTAAAAGTGTCTCAACTACCACCAGGTCATCTACACTAGTTGTGGAAACAACTGGATTTTCAATAAGGGGTGTAGATTGACCTATCAACGGAATGGTAGTTTGAACTGTCAACGGTATGGATACCGTTGATGGAGAAACACTTGTCAACGAAAGAAGCTGTTTCGTTGATGAAGTCAATAAAGCACTTTGAGAAAGTGAAATTACAGTTGAATCTGTGGTGATTGATTTTAGAGATTGGTCCACAGATCCTCTTGCAACTTCAGAAAAAATTGGTTGATGGCCCAACAAATCACTTAACAAGTGATGGCCACCAGCTTCAGAGTGGGGCTTCTCCAAGATTAGAGTTGGAGAATCAGGAATAGATGTATGGATCATGTCCACATCTAGAGATAAAGTTGGTGAATTTGATGGAGATAGTTCAAGGTTGATGTTTAGAGAATGGGACTGTAACCCCAGAGTAATGATATGGGTTACATCAAACTGAATTTGTGAAACTGGAAGTGTAGCTTCCAGAGTGTGTGCACCCTGTGAACCCTTGGACTTTTGTTTCACCCTCCTTTGGTATTGGGAAAAAGTAGACTGTGGGCTTGAAGTGTCCCTTACCCTCTTGGAGTGTGCTCTTGGAGAAGAGCTTGTTTCAATAATTACATCCTTTTGGGAGGATGCAATTAGACTTGTGTTTAAATCCATATTACTCATTGTGCCTTGTTGGGAAGACACAATGGAGCTTGGCTGGATCTTACTCATCTTTCCTTCCTTATCCTTAGGGTTTCTTTTATGTTCACCCCTTCCCTCACCTCTCACAGCACCTATAACACTCCCCTTAGGTTGTGTAGTGGATTTTACAACAGGTGCCTTTTGGGAAGCACCTGAGGTTGGCTTGGAGGATTTCTTTGATTTTGGTTTTGTTGCTGGGGCAGGAGCCTGTTGGGTCACAACTACAGACTCCACAGCAACAGTACTGGGTGATACAGTTGAAGTAACAATTGTACTAGAAGAGATAGCAGTAGTTACCTCAATTACTGGCAGATACACCACTGGAACTTCACCATTGTGGTTCAGCCTCAGTATGTCTGTCAATACTCTCTTCTCTTGCACAAAACACTCAAACTTGGAAACAGGGTTAGAAATAACTAATGGTGTTGGACTAACATGATTAGCCAACATCATCAGAAACCTAGCATAATAGATATTCTTTTTCCTATTAGCCTTATCACCCAACTTAGCACCAATTTCATACATAAGTTGGGTGCTAAAGTTGTAATATCTATCAGTTAGGAGCATGGTAAATAGAGTTAACATAGAATTGGTTAATGCATCAAAATTACTAATCTTTCCAGAAAAGACCTTGATAAATGCATCAGCTAAATAACTATATTCCCTAACCAAACCTCTCCTAATTATTCTACCCAGATTATCAGTAGGCAAAGAGTAGTTTATTGAATTTAGCAAGTTAACCATTTCAGTGATTGTAGGCAAAGCATCACAGTTATTTTCAGGAATATGTAAACATGCTTGCAATACATCAGAATTAACTATGTACTCTTTACCTTGTATGGTGAATTGCAGTGTGCAGTTTGTTCCACTATACTCACACGAGGTCCAAATCTCCTCGATTATCTCATTATAGAGAGGAGTGGAGTGAAACATTGCATAGCTCAATTTGCAGTTCTTCATGAAGTCCATCATCTTGAAAAAGATACTGTTTGGACCCTCCTTGACAACAAATGGGATTGAGTTGTTCTTTTCATAAATGAACCCTCCTGCTGACATAAGCTTGACTATGGGTGCCATTGTTGTGTGAAGAAAAGCTTCGAACTGAATTGCTTGTTAGAGAGAAGAAGAGAGAAAAGCCTTTGGAATTTTTGAGAACAGGTAAAAAGAAAATAAAGAAAATAGAATTTCTTAAATACTCCCCCAAAAATTCTCAGAAAAAGAGTCCAATAATAAATGTAAATTACTGGATTGGCTTAAAAATATAACCGTTACTTTTAAAGAATTACCATGATTTATACTTACAGGGGTGTATGCATAGATCGTGGTAACGGACGTGTCAAATTTCAACGGTTCAGATTAAAAGCGCTAAATCAACGAATCAGGATTGGGCGGTTAAAGTCCCGTCTTATTTCGTTGATAAAGCTGCGTTTCGTTGATATATAAGAGCTATCAACGAAACACCCAGAGAAATGCTAAGACTGTCAACGAAATGGTTCGTTTCGTTGACATAGTAATTTTGACTTAGACAAAATTTCACTTTTTCCTGAGAAAATTAATTCACAGAAAAACATAGCAAGTTTCTAGCTGCATTTTAACTTGCAAAAATCTCAAAATAATTAAGAGAAATTTAGCATACCTAGCTCACTTACTAATCTTGAGAATGTGGATTCATCAAGTGGCTTGGTAAAGATGTCTGCAAGTTGTTGTTCACTTGGAACAAAATGTAACTCCACAGTACCATTCATAACATGTTCTCTAATGAAATGGTACTTGATGTCAATGTGCTTGGTCCTTGAATGCTGCACTGGATTTTCAGTAATGGCAATGGCACTAGTGTTGTCACAGAAAATAGGAATTTTCTCAACTCTTATTCCATAATCAAGTAGTTGATTTTTCATCCATAAAATCTGTGCACAACAACTTCCAGCTGCAATATACTCAGCCTCAGCTGTGGAGGTAGAAACTGAGTTTTGTTTCTTGCTGAACCATGAGACAAGCTTGTTTCCTAAGAATTGACAGGTGCCTGTTGTGCTTTTCCTGTCAATTTTACATCCTGCAAAATCTGCATCTGAATAACTAATTAGTTCAAAGCCAGATTCTCTAGGATACCAAATGCCAAGGTTTGGTGTTCCTTTGAGATATCTGAAAATTCTTTTAATAGCAACTAAATGGGATTCCCTAGGATCAGCCTGAAATCTAGCACATAGACATGTAGCAAACATAATATCAGGTCTACTAGCTGTTAAATATAAAAGTGAGCCTACCATGCCTCTGTAACCTGAAATGTCCACAGATTTTTCCTTAGTATTCAATTCAAGTTTGGTGGCAGTAGGCATGGGAGTTTTGGCAGGAGAGCATTCCATTAAATTAAACTTCTTTAATAAATCATGAATATATTTTGTTTGACTAATGAAAATGCCTTCATTAACTTGCTTCACTTGAAGACCAAGAAAGTAAGTTAATTCTCCCATCATGCTCATTTCATATTTACTTTGCATAAGCTTGGCAAACTTTTGACAAAGTTTCACATCTGTAGACCCAAAGATTATGTCATCTACATAAATTTGAACAAGTATAGTAGAGCCATTCACAACCCTGTGAAAAAGAGTTTTATCTACAGTACCTCTAGTGAAGTGATTCTCAAGGAGGAACTGTGAAAGTGTGTCATACCAGGCTCTAGGTGCTTGTTTCAAACCATAGAGTGCTTTGAGGAGGAAATATACATATTCTGGAAAGTCATCATCTTCAAAACCAGGAGGTTGACTTACATACACCTCCTCTTCCAATTCCCCATTCAGAAAAGCACTCTTCACATCCATTTGATAGACTTTGAAATTGGCATGGGCTGCATAGGCTAGAAAAATCCTTATTGCTTCTAGTCTTGCAACATGAGCAAAGGTTTCATCAAAATCAATTCCTTCTTCCTATGAATAGCCTTTTGCAACCAATCTAGCTTTGTTCCTTGTGACTATGCCATTTTCATCCATCTTGTTTCTGAACACCCATTTTGTGCCTATGACACTCCTGTCCTTAGGCTTGGGCACCAGCTTCCAAACATTGTTCCTTTCAAATTGGTTTAGCTCCTCTTGCATAGCCAAAACCCAATCTGGATCTAAAAGTGCATCCTCAACTTTCTTTGGCTCATCTTGAGACAGAAAGCTACTATATAGATATTCTTCTTGAGTTGCTCTTCTAGTTTGGACTTTTGAAGACACATCACCTATAATAAGTTCAAAGGGATGATCTTTAGTCCATTTCCTTGAGGGAGGTAGATTTGCTCTTGAAGAGGTAGCTTCATGATCATGATTGCCTTGATTGGATATTTGTCCTTAAGAAACTCCCCCTGAGTTTGTTGTCCCTAAATGATCACTTCTAGAAGCATTTCTATGACTGTCAACGGTACTACCATTTTGGTTGTCAACGAAACGCTCATTTTGACTGTCAACGAATCCACTATCATGACTGTCAACGAAATGACCATTTGGTCTGCTAGCAGCTATTCTTTTCAATCTTAATGCAGCAATTTCATCTTCACTGCTGCTTTCATCTGTGCTAGATACAACAACTTTAGGCTGTTTCTCAGTAGCCTTGACATGATTCACTTGACCCCCTTCCTCATTTTCAAAAGAAAGACTTTCATGGAAACCTTCATCACAGAGACCTTGAATTTTGAGATCATCAAAAACAACATGTACAGATTCCATAACAATGTTGGTTCTGAGATTATAGACTCTGTAGGCTTTCCCTGCTGCATATCCCACAAATATTGCTTCATCTGCCTTTGCTTCAAATTTCCCCAAATACTCAGCTTGATTTCTCAGAACAAAGCACTTGCATCCAAAGACATGAAGAAAATCCAATAGTGGCTTCTTTCTTTTGAGTAGTTGATAAGGGGTCATTCCTTTGGCCTGATTAATCAAAGAAATATTCTGAGTGAAGCAAGCTGTATTAACTGCCTCAGCCCAAAAATAAGTTGGTAACTTTGATTCATCTAGCATTGTCCTTGCATCTTCAATAAGTGTTCTGTTTTTCCTTTCAACTACACCATTTTGCTGTGGCGTCCTTGCTGCTGAAAACTCATGCAAAATACCATTTTCTTCACAGAACACCTTCATGCTTGAATTCTTGAATTCTGTCCCATTGTCACTCCTAATCCTTCTTACTTTCAAGTCAGGATGATTGTTTACCATCTTGATGTGATTGATAATGATTTCACTTGCCTCATCTTTGGAGAGCAAAAAGAAAGTCCATGTAAATCTAGAAAAATCATCAACAATCACAAGACAATATTTCTTCTTTGAAATAGACATGACATTTACAGGGCCAAACAAATCCATATGAAGCAACTCAAGCTGATGGACAATTGATGACTCTGTCTTGCTTTTGAATGATGCCTTCTTTTGTTTCCCTTTTTGACAGGCATCACACAAACCATCCTTGGAAAACTCCACCTGTGGAATTCCTCTAGCAAGATCTTTCCTTACCAAATCATTCATAACTTTAAAATTCAGATGAGATAATTTCTTGTGTCATAGCCAACTTTCATCCTTGCTTGCCTTGCTGAAAAGACAAGTGATGGTTTCTGGACTTGTGCTACTAAAGTCAGCAATGTACACATTCCCTCTTCTGAATCCAGTCATTACCACATTGTTGTTTCCTCCTTTAGAAACAACACAGGCTTCTTTAGAAAAAGTAACTAAGAATCCTTTGTCACAAAGTTGGCTGATACTAAGCAAATTGTGCTTAAGACCATCCACCAATGCAACTTCATCTATGATGACATTCTCTTTTGAAATCAAGCCATATCCCTTAGTGTAGCCTTTGCTGTCATCTCCAAAAGCAATACAAGGGCCAGCTCTTTCCTGAAACTCTGTGAGCAGGGTAGAATCACCAGTCATGTGTCTTGAACAACCACTATCCAAGTACCAAAGATTCTTTTTGTCTCCCTGCACACAATAAAACCAAATCAAGTCGATTTTGGTACCCAAGTTTCCTTGGGTCCTGTTTTGTTAGCCTTTGCTTTTCCTTTTATATCATTTTTCACCTTGGGCTCAGATTGATTTAAATCAATCTTTATCCTTGGTGTTGATTTATGAGGATTGCTCACATTTTCATTCACAGCATGCATAGTTGGAGGAACAAACATGTTATTCATATTCCATGGCATTTGTGGCACATTAAACATATTCATGTATGGATTAGACACAAATGGCATGCTGGCATATGGATTTTGAAATTGTGCATATGGAGCAAACATGTTAGGCATAACAGGCATTGTAGGCATAGAACTATTCATTGCAGGCTTGGGAATTTTCACTTTAACAGTCTTCTTAACAGATTTGCAGTTAGTAGATAAATGACTAACACTTCCACAATTAACACATGTCTTTCTAGGAGCATATTTATCAGGTGTGTAATTGTTGTGTTTGTTAATTCCTACTTTGCCATTCCTGTTATTCTTTTTATTTCCCTTAGCCTCAACTTGAACATTCTCTAACTTATCTTTCAATTGCTTGTTGGACAAGTGACCTACATTAGCTCTCTCAACAGGCTTCTCAACTTTCTTTGATTTACTAGACTCACCTTGAACAAAGTTCTTGGTGACAGGACCATACTTATTATTAAGTCTAGTGAGTTCATCTTTTCTTTTCTCTGTCAACGAAACAGCCTGATCGGTTGATGGTTCATCTGTCAACGAAACGTTGCATTCCGTTGACATATCAACCTTCAACAAACGATCATTGTTGTTTGTTGACTCTGTTTCTGATTCTAAGGTTTCACAAACATACCCTAGTTTCTCTTTGTTCTTTTTCCATGATTGTTCACAGAAAGATTCCATACCTTGAACATTAATGATGTTGGTAGCAACATTCCTGGCATCTTTCCATTTAGAAATCACACTTTGTTCTATTTCAAGTTGTGTCTTAAGAATTTCTTCCCTTTGTAAAACGTTCTCAAGTTCCTTCTTAGCATCCCTACTAACACATCTCATTTTCTCAAATTCAATGAGTTGTGCTTCTAACATTGCATTCCTATCACTTAAGAGCAAATTAGTCTCTTTTATTCTTGAATTCTCTTTGGTAAGTGATTTAAGAGTAACACGTAAATTATATAATACAGTAGACATTTCATTTACTGCACTATCGCATTCCTCTTTAGAAAGCTCAGAAAGATTAGTAATTGTTACCTGGTTGCTTGAGGAGCTTGCTTCCTGCTCATGATTGTTAGCCATAAGAGCCAAGTTGACATATTCAACATCATCATCAGAATCTTCACCATTACCAGCCCAATCATACTCCTGAGACATGAAAGCCTTTTCTTTTTGCTTGAGAAGTTCAAAGTATTTCTTTTTATAATCAACAGGCTCAAATTTCCTGTTGCCCTTCTCAATCTTGGGCTTTCTGCAGTCTCCAGCAAAGTGACCAAGCATTCCACAATTGAAACATTTAGATTTAGACTTTTCAATCCAGTTACTTTTGTTAGGTTGAAAGTCTCTCCTTGGTGGCCTTGCTTCTGAGTTTCTCTTGAACTTGAACTTAGAGAATTTTCTTGACAGAAAAGCAATGTGTTCATCAATCTCATCTAAGTCATCCAAGTTGGCTGGTTCTAGTTCTTCTTCTTCTGTCATCTTGCCTTTACCCTTGCTAACATCACTTCTACAACTAGCTCGACTAGTTGTGGCCTTTGCAGCTTCTTCAGTGTCATCTTCCAGTTGGTTCACAGATGCAATCAATGCAATAGATCCACCCTTCTTCTGTACCTTTTCAATTTCTTCATCTTGCTCCATTTCCAACTCATATGTCTTCAAGGTTCCATAAAGCCTTTCAAGAGTGTAGTCTTTGTACTCTTGAGTGTTTCTGAGAGAAACAGTCATAGGCTTCCATTCTTTTGGAAGAGCTCTAAGAAATTTAAGGTTTGAATCCTTGGTTTGATAGATCCTCCCATACAACTTTAATCCATTCAAAAGCTTTTGAAACCTACTAAACGTGTCATTTAGGGTTTCACCAGCTTTAAAATGAAAATGCTCATATTGTTGTATAAGGAGCTGCATTTTGTTTTCCCTAACTTGCTCAGTACCTTCACAGAGAGTTCTAACAGTGTCCCATACTTCTTTGGAGGTTGTATAGTTGATGACATTGTCAAACATCTCTTGCTCCAAACCATTAAACAGAATGTTCATGGTTCTCTTATCTTTATGGATTTCTGCAAGATCTTCAATAGTCCATTCTGAGACAAGTTTTGGAATTTCTACATCAGGAGCATCATCTGGCACTCCAATTCTAGATGCAAACTTCATGGGAACGTGTGGACCTTTCTCAATGCAGTCTACATATCTCTCATCCATAGACATGAGATGTAAGTGCATCTTTACTTTCCAGTGAAAGTAATTGTCCTTATCAAGAACTGGTATCTTTACACCTGCATCCTTCTTCACCATGGTTACTGTTTTGGTCTTGATCTTTAAACTTCTTGTATGTTAGAAGCTTGCTCTGATACCAATTGTTAATCCCAAATGACCTAACAGAATTATAGAAGGGGGGGGGGGGGGTTGAATACAATTCTTGATATTTCTTAAACTTAAAACAACTTACAAATAAAAACTGAACTTAAAGTAAAAATCACAAGCACATAAATAATTTCAGTTGGATTGTTTGATGATCCAACTGAAGTGATTTTTATTGCGGAAATAATCTGTGATACAAAATGTACACAGCTGCTCAGTTACAAGAATGTAGAGAAGAAAATTGCTCTCAAAGATAGCTAATACAATCTATTTGTTTTTCTTCTCTTGCTCTTATTTTAACTGCTACACTTGGTTATATATTCCCAAGTTTACAAAACTATATTTGGCTACACTAAAGGTAACCTCTAATAGTTTGCTTTTCATCCCTTTGTCCAGTGGTCCTTGGAGATCCTTGCTTTTGTCTTCATGCTTATTATGATCACTCCCAAGAGCCCAATTGGAAACTGGGATGTTTCCTTATTCCCCATGTCCATTTTAATGGTTTCCAATGCAAAGTACACTTCCAAATCACCTTTAGATCTGTTCAGTAACCTGTCACTATCACTTTGTCAACTATTCAGAAAAGCAATAATGATTCGTTGATAGCAGGGAGATGTGTTTCGTTGATAGCTTTATTCTCCATTTCGTTGATGAGTGAACTTCATTTCGTTGATGGGTAATCTTCATTCCGTTGACATGTCTTCACTTAGGCAAAATTACAAGGCACAAGATATTTACAATTAACCAACCTATTTTGCCTATCTATCATTTAGTCAACATGACTTAGAAAACCTATCTAGTACATACAACAAAATGCATATCAAACTGTGAAGTATTGTACAGTGCAATTGCTACATCACTCATTTCGTTGATGAGCTTCCTGTCAACGGAATGCTGCAAAGCATGCCATTTCGTTGACAGCTACAAAATGACTTAATACAAAATCTACTAAGTGTTTTTATAATTATCATCAAGAACAACATATTCCTAACAATCTCCCCCAATTTATGACTGATAGAATAACAGCCATAAATCAAGCGCCTTGATGATAACAAAAACACTCAGACATATTACACATGATAAAAGTAGAAATTGCATTGAGCTTCATTGAATTTAATTGAAATGCAAAGTAGAAAATCTTACAAAACAAGTGCACAGAGTTGCTCCTCTAGACTGAGCAGATTTTTCATCTTTGCCTCTGTGGTCTTGTTTTCTTCCCTTTTCTTGCATTGTTCTCCTCAATTTGAGCTTGAAGTCTTCTGTAGAAAATCTTCTCTTCTTCATCTTGATTTCCCAACTTGGATTGCATTAACCTTAGAGTTTCATTGGATGCCTTCGCCAGTTGGTCTTCTATTCTGAAGAATCTTCTACAGTTGTCCTTATCTCTGAATTCCATCATCCAAAAAGGTTGGAGATGAATTATATTTCCTGTTTGAGGGACCTTCAATACTCTGGGAAGTGCACCAGGCTTGTTCCAGCTAGCTTTGATCTGGCAAATCTTGGAGACAACCTCAGATTTGGCTGTTTTGGTAAAACCAAAATCTTTCTTCAAACATTTAAACACAGATAGCAGTGTCTGATAGTCTTCTCCCAGAATAGGACTGTCTCTTAGCACTAGACCATAATCCAGAAGTTGATTCTTCATCGATAGAATTTGTGCACAGCAACTGCCTGCAGCAATATACTCAGTTTCTGTAGTTGAGGTAGAAACTGAATGCTGCTTCTTGCTAAACCATGAGACTAATCTTCCACCAAGAAATTGACAGCTACCAGTAGTACTCTTTTTGTCAATCTTGCATCCAGCATAGTCTGAGTCTGAGTAACCAAGTAGATCAAATCCAGTATTCTTAGGATACCAAAGGCCTAGATTAGGAGTGCCTTTTAAGTATCTAAAGATTCTCTTGATGGCTACTAGGTGTGACTCCTTTGGATCACTTTGAAACCTTGCACAGAGACATGTAGCAAACATGATGTCAGGTCTGCTAGCAGTTAGATATAGGAGAGATCCTACCATGCCTCTATAGGTGCTTGAGTCAACTTTCTTTCCTTTAGAATCAAGGTCCAGACTAGTTGATGTGGACATTGGTGTCTTTGCAGGTGATGAATCTTCCAAGTTGAACTTTTTGAGAAGTTCCTTGATGTATTTAGCTTGACAAATGAAGATTCCATCAGGTTGTTGAAGAATTTGTAATCCCAGAAAGAATGACAATTCTCCCATCATACTCATATCATATTTGTTACTCATGAGAGAGGAAAACTTCTCACACAGCTTCTCATTTGTAGAACCAAAAATGATGTCATCCACATAGATTTGTACCAGAATGATGTCCTTGCCATGGTGTTTGTAGAAAAGTGTCTTGTCCACAACTCCTCTAGTATACTGATTTTCCAAAAGAAAAGTGGAAAGTGTGTCATACCAAGCCCTGGGTGCTTGCTTTAGTCCATACAAATCTTTGAAGAGTTTGTATACAAAATCATACATTTCAGCATCCTCAAACCCTAGTGGCTGTTCAACATACACTTCTTCTTCCAACTCTCCATTTAGGAAGGCACTTTTGACATCCATCCGAAATACTTTGAAGTTGCAGTGTGCAGCATAGGCTAGAAAGATTTTTATAGCTTCAAGTCTTACAACAGGTGCAAATGTCTCATCATAATCTATTCCTTCCTGTTGACAGTAACCTTTAACCACTAGCCTTGCTTTGTTTCTTGTCACTGATCCATTTTCATCAAGTTTGTTTCTGAAAACCCACTTGGTCTCAATGACTGACTTTCCCTTAGGTCTTGGAACCAACTTCCATACATTGTTTCTTTCAAACTGATTTAGCTCTTCTTGCATGGCTATCGCCCAGTCAGAATCCAACAATGCTTCACCAGTTGTCTTGGGTTCCATTTGAGACAGGAAGCATGAAAACATGCTGTCAGCAGAGACTTTGTTCTTTGTCCTCCCTCCAGAAGTAGGGTCATCAATGATAAGGTCATTTGTGTGATCCTTGTTCCACTTGGTGATTCTGGGCAAGCTACTTGATTGTACAGGAACAGTTGCTTCAGTTTGTTGAGTTGAATGCTCACCAATCCCATTGTCTTCACCATGTTTTTCATTGTCTCCAGAGTCACCACTGTTATGAATGTTAGAGGTTATGGTCTGTGACTGAGCTGGAGTTTGGTTGACAGTAGTGGCATTGACAGTATCTTTATCAACTTCAACAATTTGAGTGAAGCTAGGTTCTTCATCAACAATTTCCTCAGCTTTCAAGTATCCTTGATTCTCAAATCTGAATGTCTGCATCTTTCCTTCTTCATGCAGTCCTGGAAACTTGGTTTCATCAAATGTGACATTTACACCCTCTTCAATAATCCTGTGTTCCATAACATAAACTCTGTAGGCAGTCCTTTCTGTACTGTAACCCATGAATAATCCTTCAAATGCCTTAGTGTCAAATTTTCCTTTCTTCTCATGGTTATCCTTCATCATAAAGCATTTGCTCCCAAACACATGAAAATATTTGACAGTAGGTTTCTTTCCAGTTAGCAGACAGTAAGGTGTACTTGCATGAGTTTTGTTAATCATGGTTCTGTTTTGAGTATAACAAGCTGTGTTGATAGCTTCAGCCCAGAAATATGTTGGTAGTTTGGCATCATGCAACATAGTTCTAGCTGCTTCAATGAGAGTCATGTTCTTTCTTTCTACAACTCCATTCTGTTGTGGAGTCCTTGCAGCAGAGAATTGTTGTACAATTCCTTCATCTTTACAGAAATTTCCAAGTGTGGCATTTCTGAATTCTGTACCATTGTCACTCCTCAAGATTTGAACTTTTGAGTTTGGAGTTCTATCAAGAACTCTGACTTGATCAATAATCACTTGAGCAGCTTCATCTTTGGATTCAAAAAACTTCACCCAAGTGTACCTTGAGTAATCATCCACCATTACTAAGGCATATCTCTTTTTGGCCATAGATGGTCCATTGACTGGTCCAAAAAGATCCATATAAATCAACTTGAGTGCTTCTATGTTGGTGTTCATTTGCTTGGTCTTGTGCACAGCTCTCCTTAGTTTGCCCATTTGAAAATCTTCACACAGTCCTTCTTGACAGAATTCCTGTTGGGGCAAACCTCTCACTAACTCCTTCTTCATCAAAATATTCATTGTTTTGAAGTTGAGATGTGAGAGCTTCCTATGCCAAAGCATACTGTCACCAACAGTTGCTTTACTGTAGAAACAGTAAACTTTATCCTTCTTTGTTGAGTTTAAGTCAGCAACAAACAAGCTTCCTTTTCTAACCCCTTTTAGAGAGAGGCTTCCATCCTTCTTGTGATAGATGTTACACAGCATCATATCAAAATCAACCTTGAATCCCCTGTCACTGAATTGGCTGACACTGAGTAGATTGTGCTTCAATCCATCCACAAGAGCAATATCTTCAATGACAACATTTCCAATTTCCAAACAGCCATATCCCACTGTGTAACCCTTGTTGTTGTCTCCAAAGGTTATGATTGGGCCAGCTTTCTCTACATAGTGTGATAGCAGGGCTTTATCACCTGTCATGTGTCTTGAGCAGCCACTGTCAATGATCCACATGACTTGATCTTTCTTCTTGCCCTGCAAAACAGAATGTATTTAAGATGCATATGGTACCCAATCCTTGTTGGGTCCTGCAGTTTTAGTGTCTCCTGAGTTTCTTCCAGTCATAAAATCACAAGCATCATCAATGATCTCCTGTTTGACTTCTCTTTTCACCCACTTAGGTTTAGAATTGGACTTGATCCTTTTCTTAGTGGATGAGGCCTTTTTGCTATTGCCAACAGGCTCAGAAGTCTCAACAGTGTGCATGTATGAACATTTTTCAGTAGTGAGAATAGGTAAGTTAAAGCATGTACTCATGGCAGTGATCTTGCATGGCATACATTCAATGTTATTACAGACACTCATAGTTCTATGCATAAGGGGGGGGTTCTGTGTAAATTACCATTGAGCTCAGTAGCATTGATCTTATCCTCAATTGGCTTATTACAAACATGTGTTAAATGATGTGAAGATCCACAGTTATTGCATAGTTTCCTAGAAGCACCTCCAACATTAGTGTATCCATTTCCTTTATTGACACCTACCTTACCATTCCTATTCTTAGACTTGGGAGTTACTGGATTGACAGTATGTTCAGAAGTTGCTGTCGAACTTTCCTTGACAGTACCTTTTATTCCAACTGTCTTGACAGAAGGTTTGAAAGCTACTGTCTTGGAACCATTCTTGACAGCATCTTTGGAAGATGCTGTCTTGCCAAGTGTGACAGCATCTTTTGAACTTACTGTCTGATTGTTTGGTAAGTTTACTGTCTTGGGGATTGTGACAGTATCCTTTCCATCCTTGAATGTGCTGTCAACACCTTCATCCTCATCAAGAATTTCTTGTTTGATGAGCATGGCTTCTTCATCAAACTCAATTTCTGCAGCTTTGAAAATAGGAGTTTTAACCTTCTTGAGAATGGTGGGTTTGACAACAGCATCTCCAGAACAATCTTGAATCACAGTTTCCTTTCCAAGTCTTCTACCATATGAAAAACCTATGCCAATAGTTTGATTTTCTGTATGCTTATCATTGTAATCCTGAACTATCTTAGATGAGTTTTTATAAGCCTTAATCTTGAATTCATTTTCAGCAATCTCATTCCTCAGGAATTCCTCAACTTCTTTAGCACATTTTAATTCATTTTTAAATTTTGCATTCTCCTGAGCTAAAGAGTCTAGTGAACTGGTTTTGAGAACAAGAGATTCATTTTCAGACTTTAGTGTTTCATTTAGCTTACTCAGCCTAGTGATTTCCTCATTAGCAGCAGATAAGCTAGTATAGACATTGAACATTTCAGCACTTAAGTCTTTAATGGTTTTCTTATACTCATCAATGGACATATCAAGTAAGACAAGTGAAGGTACCTGACTTGAAGATGTTGATGTTACTTCATCAGTGCTAGCCATGAGAGCTAGGTTGACATATTCTTCTTCATCTTCATCATCAGACTCATCCCAACACTTTCCTTCAGCCACATAGGCTCTACCTTGATTCTTCTTAGAGTATCCACCAGTTCCTTTCTCGAATCTCTGAAACTGTTTGGGTCTTTTGCATTCAGTAGCAAAATGACCAGGTTCACCACAGTTGTAACACTTGAATTTAGACCTATCCACAAATCCAGTCTTGTATCCTCCTTTGGATGAGCTTCCCACAGCAGCCTTTGATGAGCTTCCCTTGGTGAACTTGGATGCTTGGCCTTGGGGCCTGAATGACCTATCCTTCTTGAACCTAAAGTTCTTGAACTTTTTAGCCATGTAGGCCATAGTAGGATTGTCCATGCTTTCCAGTTCCTCCATTGTGTAGAAGTCTTCATCTTCCACATCCTTGAGCTGTAGTACTACTTTCTCATCATCTTTAACAACCTCTTCTATCTTCAAGGATTGTACAGGGGTTGGTTGTGTGATTTGTAGTACTTCACTTGGTTGTGTGATCCTTGGCACATGTGCTACTAGGGCACTTGACATATTAGCCATCTTGTTCCTTGTTCCACTTTGTATGGCTCTCTTTTGAAAGAGTTCAAGTTCATAAGATTTCAGAATGCCATAAAGTGTCTCAAAGGTTATATCGTTGAGATCTCTTCCTTCTCGTATGGATGTTGTCTTGTGTTCAAGGTGATCAGGTAGTGTAAGCAGGAACTTGACATTTAACTCTTTCCTGTCATAGTACTTGCCATGTATCTATAGTTCAGTTAAGAGCTTACTGAACCTTTCAAACATGGAAGTTAAGTCTTCACCAGGCTTGGCCATGAATGCCTCATATTGTGATATCAGTATTTGCCTTTGATTGCCCTTAACTTCTTCACTTCCTTCACATAGTAAAGCTAACCTGATCCACGTCTCCTTGGCAGATGTGCAGCTTATCACACTTCCACACATGGCTTTATCCAACATGAGAGAATCGAGCAAGATGAGTTGCAAGTGATCATCTAGCACCATTTTCTCCTTCTCAGGTTCCAAAAATTCAGAGGGATCTTTGGGAACCCAATGTGCAGGAATGACTTCATCATTTACTGTTGTGGCTTCAATTTCCTTTCTTGGAATGAAAGGACCATTCTCGAGAATACCTGGGTATAGTGGATTCGCAGCTTTGATAAACAACAAGATCTTTCTTTTCCAAATGCTGTAGTTCTCTTTATCAAAAGCTGGGATCTTGATATTGTTTGATTTCTGCATTGTCGTCGTGATCTCAGATATGTATGTTAATCTGATAGCTCTGATACCAGTTGTTGGTCCTCGTGTATTGCAGAAGGGGGGGGGGGATGAATGCAATACTGATAAAATTCAATCTCAGTTTCAACAACCAAAACTAAGATTTAATGTTATCAATAATATGTATGCATTCACAAACAGTATAATCGAGAAGACAGGATTCACAAAATAAATGTTTTATTTATTTTGCAAAGTGTTGCTACAACCTCAAGAGAGAATTCTTGAGCTTCGGTTTTTTATTCAAGACACTTACTTGTCTTCGTTACATACCTAGAATGAATTAATAGTCTAAGTATAAAACTAATCCTATCACTGTCAACACGGGTCTGTGAAGCTGCTGTCATTATCAAGTGGCAGCTTCTTACAAAGTGTCTACCCATGTGACTTTCCTAAATTGCTAACAATGTCAGATATACATTACAAAGAAAGCAACCTAGATTCATTCTATTTCTAGCTAAAACAATTCAGCAAATAGAGACTTGACCTTGCTCTTGAATTGATTCGCTTTTGTTTGCAGTGCTTGAAGCTTCTGTCGTAGTCTTGTAGACTTGGTGCAGCTTAGGGATACTGCAACATGCCTGTTTCTTGAACATTGAAATTGTCACGGGATTTGACTGAGAAAGATACCTAGAACAAGGATCTTTCTCGAGACAGTTACTTTTGCCGCAAAGCTTGCTGTCACAGGAATGTGCTTTTGGTGACAGTAGGAGTTCCCCGCATAGTGTGCTGTCGAGGTTTCCAAACTTGCTGTCGAGGGCTAAAGTTGCTGTCGCGTAGTCTTCCGCCAATGTTGCTGTCAGAGTGAATATGCTGTCTTGACTTGCAACATTCTGTCTTCTTGTAATCTTACTGTCAATGCTTATGACAGTAACCTTTATTCATGCTGTCATCTAATATGCATTCTTTGAGGCTTGAACACAGAAGGTGAACTTCTTCCAAATTACACAAATAAAATAACATTGCATACTGATTACAAGACCATACTTTGGCTATGACAGTATGTTCTACTTAATTAAAAAATTAAGTATATACAAAGTTAAGTTGTTCCTATGCTATCACCCATAAATCCCAACACATTCTCATCACAATACTTCTTGAATTCCTCATTATTGAACTGAGTTCCATTATCTGTGACCAAGATACGTGGAATCCCGTATCTGCATATCACATTTTCCCAGAAGAAATGCATCACCTACTTGGTGGTTATCTTGGCTAAAGGCTTAGCCTCAATCCACTTGGTGAAGTAGTCGATTGCCACTATCAAAAACTTTCTTTGCGCACTTGCCATTGGAAATGGTACAAGTATATCCATCCCCCACATGGCGAATGGGATAAGTGAGTTTATGGATGTCATCATCTCTGGTGGTTGTCTAACCACCGGTGCATGCTTTTGGCACCTTTCACATTTCTTCACGTAGCTTTTAGCATCTGCAAGTATGCTTGGCCAATAGAAACCCATACGGGTGACTTTATGAGCAAGGGCTCTACCCCCCAAGTGTTGCCCACAAATTCCTTCATGTACTTCCTTTAGGGCCAATTCTGCCTCTTGAGGTCTCAAGCATTTCAGATAAGGAACAATGAACGACTTTTTGTATAGTAGTCCCTCAATCAGGGTATACCTTAGTGCTCTCACATACAACTTTCGTGCTTCTGAGGTGTCGTTGGGTAACTAACCAGTTTCCAGATGAGATTTGATGGGATCCATCCAACAACTAGCAACATCAATAGGTGCTACCAACTTTCCATTGATGTTTGGGGTCTTCAAGACTTGGAAGTATACACTTCCTGCATAGTTCTCAATTTCAGAAGAAGCAAACTTAGACAAGGCATCGGCCTTCATGTTCTCTTCCCTTGGAATGTGTTCCACATAGCATTCATCAAACTGAGTCGTGATGGCCTTGACAAGTTTTAGGTACTTGGCCATGACTTCATCTCTGGCTTCAAACTCCCCATTTACTTGGGAAACCACTAGCCTCGAGTCTCCACATACTTTCAGAGTTTTAACTCTCAAGGCTCGAGCCAGCCCTAAGCCAGCTATCAGGGCTTCGTATTCAGCTTCATTGTTCATCGTTGGGAAGTCAAATTTTAGTGCGTACTCTATGAGAAATCCATCAGGACTTTGTAGCACCAAACCTGCTCCACTTGATTTTGTTTTTGATGCTCCATCAAAATAGAGCACCCAACATTCTTTGAACACCATCTCTTCATCTTTCTTGTCTTCCTCTATCACTTCCTGCCCCCCCCGACTTCCTGGTTGTCAATAGTGCATTCAACCATGAAGTCAGCGAGTGCTTGAGCTTTTATGGCCGTTCGCGGCTTGTATTTGATGTCAAATTTGCCCAATTCAATAGCCCATTTGATCAACCTTCCACTAACTTGAGGGCTATGCAAGATGTTTCTTAGAGGTTGATTGGTCAATACCTCTATCTTGTTAGCCTGGAAGTATGGGCATAGCTTTCTTGAGGCCATTATCAAGGCTAAGGCAAACTTCTCAATCGTAGAGTAGTTTATTTCTGCCCCATGTAGGATCTTGCTCACGTAGTAAATGGGTTTCTGAACCTTCAACTCTTCTTTTACCAATACGGCTCCAAGTGCTGTGTTAGAAACCGCCAAGTACAAATAGAGAGTTTCTCCTGGCTTTGGTTTTGCCAATAGTGGTGCCTCAGCCATGTACTTCTTTAAGGCCTCAAAGGCCTCTTGGATTTCAGTTATCCACTCAAAATTTTTCTCGTTCTTGAGTGCTTTGAAAAAAGGTAAGCACTTCTCGCCTGACTTGGAGATGAATCTTCCCAATGCTGCCACTCTTCCCGTTAATTTCTGGACATCCTTGACAGTCCGTGGTGGTTCCATGTCTAGAATTGCTTTGATTTTGTCGGGATTAGCCTTGATTCCTCTCTTGGAATCCATCAGGCCTAAAAACTTTCCTGAGCCTACACCGAAGGCACATTTAGCTGGATTCAACATCATCTTGTGGTGCCTCAGCACTTCAAACGCTTCTCGCAGATGGTTTATATGATCGGCCTTATCGAGGCTTTTAACCAACATGTCATCCACATAGACCTCCATGGTTTTTCCAATTAGGTGTTCAAAGATTTTGTTCACCAATCTTTGGTATGTTGCACCTGTATTCTTAAGTCCAAATTCCATGACTAGATAACAGAAAACACCAAAGTCAGTGATGAATGATACCTTGGAGATGTCATCTTTGTGCATTTTGATTTGGTTGTATCCGCTGAAGCCATCCATGAAACTCAGCATCTCATGCCCAGCTGTGGCATCTATAAGGGCATCAATCCTTGGTAAGGGAAAACAATCCTTAGGACATGCATCGTTCAAATCGGTGAAGTCTACACACATTCTCCATTTTCTATTAGACTTTTTGACCATCACCGGGTTAGCCAACCATTCTGGGAATTGTATCTCTTCAATGAATCCGGCCTCTAGAAGCTTTTCTACTTCTTGTTTAATGGCCTCTTGCCTCTCTAGAGCAAAATTTCTCTTCTTTTGTTTCACCGTCTTCCTTTCAGGATCCACATTCAACTTGTGGGTTATCAATTGGGGATCGATTCCTGACATGTCGGCCGCTGTCCAAGCAAAAACGTCATTGTTCTCTTGAAGAAAAGATATCAGCTTGCTTTTCAATGGTTCAGGCAAAAGTGCTCCAACATAAGTCACCTTCTCTGGTTCACCAGGGACTAAGGGAATGGGGATTAAATCATCGGCCGGTTTCCCTCTTCGGTACTCATTATCACTAGTATCCATGTCTTCGATGGGGAGAACCTGCCCCCCGATTCCATCAGGCCTTAACGCGGCTACGTAACAACTTCTAGCCATATTTTGGTCTCCCGTTCTTCACCAATTCCATTCCTCATTGGGAACTTGATTTTCAGATGATAGGATGAGGCAACAGCCTTGAACGCATGAAGACCAGTCCTTCACAGGATTGCATTGTAGGTCGAAGTTGCCTTTATAACTATGAAGTTCAACATCTGAGTAGACGTATTCGACCCTTGCCCCATCGTCATTTGGAGTTGGATAGTGCCTTCCACCTTTGATTCCACTCCATTGAATCCATATATAGGCATATTTGAGGGTGTCAACTAAGAGTCAGTATAGCCCATCTTGATAAAAGCATCATGGAACAAGATGTCCACTGAAGCTCCATTGTCGACCAAAACTCTCTTTGTTTCAGAATTCCCTATCACAGGTACGATGACTAAGGGATCATCGTGGGGAAACTTCACTCCCTCCAGGTCTGAATCATCAAAACCTATTGATACTTCTGTTCGGACACGTTTTGGTGCTTCTCCCACCACAGTCATTACTTATCGAGCATAAGCCTTTCTTGAGTTTCGGGAGGACCCAGCAGCAGTTGGCCCTCCAAATATCATGTTGATTACCGGCCCTCGAGGCTTGGGATTTCGATCTTGATCGTTGTCCCTTCTGTCATAGTCCTTCCTTTCATAATTTCCTCTTTGACTCCCTTGATTTCCATCCTTGGTGAATTTATTGAGTTTTCCTCTCCGTATCAGAAACTCGACCTCATCTTTCAATTGCCTACAATCTTCGGTGTCGTGTACGACTTCCTTGTGGAACCGACATAATTGGTTTTTGTTCCATTTAGACATATCAGTCCTTAGTGGCTTCGGCCATCGGAGATCTCCCTTCATAGTTATCTCCATCAGAATTTGGCTCCTGGGAGTGTTCAATCTTGCATACTCCGTAAACTTTGGTCCAAAATTGTTCCTCTTTGGAGGAGAATCAGAATCCTTTGATGTTCTAGGAAACTTTTCCTTGACGTCATACTCTTGTGTTTTCTTTCTCTTCTTTGAATTTCCACTGCCACCAGCAGTGGGTTCATACTTTCTCATGCTTTCTTCAGCCTTGATGTACTTTCTGGCTCTATCTTGGAGCTTCAGCATGCTTTCGGGTGGATGTTTTGTCAATGATCTTTTGAAGTGATCATTAGTGGTTCCTTGCTGCAGAGCTATCATGGCTACTTTGTCCTCTAAGTCCGGGACTTTCAGAGCCTCCCGGGTGAATCGGTTGATATAATCCCTTAGGGCTTCATTCTTTCCTTGTTGGATTCCCATGAGTGATGCAGAGCTTTTCTCATGCACCCTTCCACTAACGAATTGATTGATTAACGCCTTTCTTAATTCCTTGAAAGACCCAATAGAGTTGGGAGGAAGACGGTTATACCAGCGTTGGGCCATGCCTGCCAAGGTTTGTGGAAACGCCCTACACTTGACCACATCATTGGTTGGCTGCAACAACAGTGCATTGAAGAAGGTTCTTACATGATTTGCGGGATCCCCCGTTCTATCATAAGCTTTAATCGTTGGCATCTTGAATTTCCTGGATATGGTAGCTTTCATGATGTCTTGAGTGAATGGTGGTGTAGGATCATCAGGATCTCCTAGGGTCAACAAAACACTAGGGTCACCCCTTGGGGCTTCAGCCCTCTTGGTTATTCTCGGTGTTGGGTCCAAGTTAATCACAGGGACTCGTTGAGTTCTTGCTGCTTCCTCTTCGGCTAATAGTTTTTTGAGCCTTGCAGCCTCAGCCTCATGGGCCGCAATCTTTTCCTTAGTAGTTTGGGATTGTTCCCGATTTGTTTGGGAAGAACGCCTCCTCCTTGGGGCAACATCCCTTTCTTCTCCAGTTGAGTCATTCTCATCCTCAGTGTAGGGTCCCGAGTAATCTCGAATCAACGGGGTTCGTCGAGTTTGTTGATTTTGGGGTCCCAAACCTTGTATATAAGAAGGAACATATGCCTCATGGTAAGCGGGATTGAGACCACTACCACCCGCCATGGGATGAGGGGGCATGCCATAGCTTGGCATCCCCAAAGTTTGAGTTGCATATTGGGACAGATCTGTAGTATGGAGTTGAAGGCCACTTGGTGCATTCATAAGCAGTGGGGAGGTCGTGATTGGTTGCTGCTGAGCGGTCTCTTGTGGATTAGATCCATGAATGACCATCTACAGGGGATTCGTCCCTTCAACCGAGATTGGGATCTCCAGTCCTTGAGTAGTGGTGAGGGGGATATTCGCCCCTTGAATGCCAGTAGTTGGCGGTGGTTGATTTCCGTGAGCATCAGCCTCAGAGGTGATAGGAAGCTCCTCGGAAGTTTGAGTATCTCGAGTTGTTCTTCGTGTGTTTGCCATGGTTGATGTTGTCGTCCCACAGACGGCGCCAAATGTTATGGATTAAAAAAACGTGCTTGTAAATTAATTGCTAGGGTTTAGAGAGCTTCAAGCTTTAATGGCTGCTCTTGTGTTTCGTGACTAAATTGGTCCTCACAAGATGCCTACGTATCTCAATCAGTGCTGAGAATCAAGCCAAAGACGTAGTTCTTGGTGTTGCCCTCGGGGCTATGGCGGCAGGGGCACACCAAGGACGTAGTGACGTGTATGTCCTTATTCGAGGATGAAGTCTAAAACGTTGTAGATGACGTATGGAGTTGTGTCCAAAATGTTTTAGATGACGTATGGAGTTGTGTCCAAAACATAGTTCTGAGATGAGGGGTCAGACCCTTTATATAGGCGTTTAGAAGCCTAATGGATAAGTATTGATTTCCTTTAAGGATAAATCTTATCCTTGACGGTGGATAAGTATTATCACTTTCTTGAAGGATAAATCTTATCCTTGACAATTGATAAGTATTATCACTTCCTTAAAGGATAAGTCTTATCCTTGACAGTGGATAAGGATTAATTCTAGATCTTTCCTTGTATGAGTTGTTTCCATATCATGACGGACTTGTATTAAAACAAGCCCAATTGTATTAGAACAATCTTGTATTGGACGTCTCCTAATACAGGTTGTACTTCTAGCCCAAATATTAATTACAAAATTAATATTTAATTAGAGTTTCGGGCCTTATTAATGGGCCTTATTTATGGACCAGCTAGGTTTAATTAATGCAATATTAATTATGTCTTTAGGGTTATTTTTAACCCATATCACATGTAATCATGTTTTATTTGATTCTAATTTTTTGTTAGATTCTATTTTTATTCGTAATAAACCTTTTTTGGTGAGAAAATTAGAATCAACATGCAATTTATGTAAGATTCTATGGTGTTCTTTATTGTAAGATTCTATGGTGTTCTTTATTTTTCTTTATATAAAAGTGTTCTTCATGGAGTAATGATATATATATATATATATATATATATATATATATATATATATATATATATATATATATATATATCTTTTATTTATATATATATAAAGGAAAACCCCCAGGAGCTCTCAGATCGTCCGAAAGCTATTTATCTATTTTTCTAGAGCTTCTGGATTTTAATTCAATAAAATTAAATTTCCTTATTTAAATTCGAATTTATAGGATAAAAAAATAGCAATTGTCTTTTAAATTTTTACTGATGGAGGAAATTAAATATACAAATTTTATATTATTTCCTTTAAAATCTTGAATAATGAAGGAAAGTAAATATACTATGTTAATATTCAACATTTTTATCTTTTTATCTTATCAATTTTTATCTTCTTTCTCCTTTTATTTATCTTCTTCTTTATATATATATAAGATAGCTCTCAGATCGTCCAAAAAATATTTATTTATTTTTCTACAGCTCCACAACTTTACTTCATTAAAAAAAATCCTTATTTACATTCAAATTATTAGAGAAGACAATAAAAATAAAAAAATCAATCTTATTATTGAATGTCATCTTTGTATATAGTTTTTGATATATTATTTTTCTGATGTTGCAAATTAATTAGAGTTATATTCAATAATATTATCTCATTAATTTTTTTATGAGAGACATGATAACTTTATAATTTTATATATTTGTTTCTGAATTAATCATGTCTAGAGAATTCAATTTATTTATTTATATTCCAATTTATACTAAAAATAATAAATATAAAAAAGTCAATCATGTTTAGAATTCAATTAAACAATTTTTTTTTCTTTTTCTGTAGAACTCCTCTATTTCTATTCAAGAAAATTAAATTTCCTTATTTAAATCCTATTTAGAAATTATTCTTTATTATATTTTTTATATCTTAAATTGTCTATAAAAATCATGGCTGATTTGTTTTTCTCAAGTCACCATTTTGTGGATTAATAACACTACATGCTCATGATAAGAAGATAAACATCTAGATCTATTATAATAGTCGAAGCATGTGACGATTAACTTTACATACATATAGTTATACTGGATTTCTGTAGCTAATAATAATTTATTGAATGTTATCTTTGTATATAGTTTTTGATATTTTTTTGTGAATTTAATAATTAATTAGAGTTATATTCAATACTATTATCTCATTTTTATGAGAGACATGATAACTTTCAAAATTTTATATATTTGTTTTTTAATTAATCATGTTTAAAAAATTCAATTTCTTTATTTACATTCAAATTCATACTAAATATAATAAATATATAAAAGTCAATCATCTTTAGAATTCAATTAAACAAATGTTAATTTTTTTTCTTAACTAAAATAAAATTGAATTCCCTTATTTACATTTAAATTCATAAGGAAGACAATGATTAGATAAAAATCAATTATGTTTCCATGATTAACCTTTTATATCATAACAATGCACATGTACGTACCCAAAAATAATTATTATAATGTCTAGGGATATTTAAAATTTTTGTAATTTTTGTGATAATATGAATAGTTGAAGTTTGAAACGGTGGTTAATACTTAAATTTTTATTATTGCTTATTTTTAGTATTTTCAATTTCTATGTAGTGCAACTAGCATCAGCTCAAGAAAATATGACACAAAATTGGCATATAAAGTATATGGATATTTAAGAAATTTGTAATTTATGTGACAATACAAATGGTTGAAGTTTGTCGCGGTGGTTAATACTTAAATTTTTATCATTGCTTATTTTTAGTATTTTTAATTTTTATGCATTTTGTGCAATGACATCGCATATAAAATATAGAGATATTTAAGAAATGGTCGCATGCTCAAGAAAATATGACACAAAATCAGCATATAAAGTACAACAATATTTAAGACATTTGTAATTTTTGTGATAATACTAATGGTTGAAGTTTGAAACGGTGATTAATACTTAAATTTTTATTATTTAATATTTTTAATATTTTTTATTTATATGTATTTAGTGCAACGGGCAGTGGCTGAAGTAAATATGACACAAAATTGTCATATAAAGTTGAGGGATATTTACGAAAATTTTAATTTGTGATCATCGAATGGTTGAAGTTTGAAGTGGTGGTTAATATTTATTTATTTTTATTATTACATATTTTGAGTGTTTTTTATTTATCTGTATTTATTGCAGCGGGCGTTAGCTCAAGAAAATGACACAAAATCGGCACAAAATATATGTAAATAGTTTATTTTATTGTTATGTAAGTTTACTATGTAAAATATAGTGTTCACTATTTATCTGATATTTTATATATACTTTTCTCAAAAAATTTCTTAAATAGTAATATTTAAAATTTTACAAAAAAATATTATAGGGCCACCGCGAAGCGCAGCTTAGTCGACTAGTATATATATAAAGGAGAATACGCGAGAGGTTAGGTGGCGCCTCTAAGATTGTCTCAATCTATTTTTCTAATTTTCTATAATTTTTGAATTTTAAATACTAATAAATCAAAAAATATCTTTTAACATATTAGAAGTAAAATATGTGTTCGAATTTATTGAGGAGAAGAGTTTGAATTTATAGGGAAAACATATAATTAAAAGTTATATTTGAAGTAGAATAGGTATTCGAATTTATAGAGGAGAAGAGTTCGAATATAAAATATAAAAGAAGTACTTGCAAAGTTCTATTTGAAGTAGAATAGGTGTTCGAATTTATAGAGGAGAAGAGTTCGAATATAAAAGAAATACTTGCAATTAAAAGTTCTATTGGAAGTAAAATAGGCGTTTGTAATACATAACTAAAAGTTTTATTTGAAGTAGAATAGGTGTTCGGATTTATAGAGGAGAAGAGTTCGAATATAAAAGAAGTACTTACAATTAAAAGTTCTATTGGAACTAAAATAGACGTTTGTAATACATAATTAAAAATTCTATTGAAAGTAAAATAGAACTACGAATTTATATATGTGTTTTTTCAACGAGAGAGTGCCTCATTAGAAAGGAGTATGTTAACAAGAAAATTAATATATAAGACAAATATTCAATGTATAAAATTCGCAATTTCGATCTTAACAAGGAAAGCGTGTTTAACAGGATGACGGCTTATTAGGGAGAAATGAGTGATTGTTATAATTTTATAGATAGAGTTTTTAAAAAAATATATAATGACGCAGCTTTGTCAATTTGTATATTTTAGACATGTTACTAAAATATGTTATCTTTTCTATTTTTCCTTAATTAAACCCCACAGTTTCCAAAAAAATCACGGGCAAATCGTTACTTATTTATTTTAAATTACTTTTTTCATCTAAAACATGTTATTTTTTCTATTTTTTCTTAAAATCCCTCTTTTTCCAAAAATATCACGGGTAAACCCGTAATTATTTATTTTTAAACATATTTTAATACTTTTAATTACGGACAATTACCTTTTTCAGCTAAAACATGTTAATTTTTCTATTTATTTTTACTAAAACCCCTCTTTTTCCAAAAATATTTATATTATATTAAAAAAAGCTCGTGCTTCGTACGAGTTATAAGCTAGTATATAATAAGCGTAATAGGGATTTTATCCAAAAGTTTGGTCATATACCGTCAAATCAATAAGAACCGTTGATTTTAAAGTAGATGAATGAGAACCGTTAGATCTAATATTAAAATAATTTGTTTTAATAATATAAATGAAATATGAGTAGGTTTTCTAAGTTCACTAGAATTCTCAATGTAAAAATCTGTAACTCTAATTCTAAGTTGAGTATGTTTATTTGATTGTTGGTCTATATTTTAATTCTAAGTTGAGTAATTTATTTGATTGTTGGTCTATATTTTAATTCTAAATTGAGTAGGGTTTCTTGTTTTAATTTTATTTCTAAGTTGAATAAAACTAATATAAAACTTCGTCATATTCTAATTCTAAATTGAGTAGGTTTTCTTATTTTAATTTTATTCTTAAGTTGAATTGAACTAATATAAAAATTTCACATTTTTATCCTTTCTTCAGTTTCAGGGTAGTTTTATTAATTCTATTATATCCTATTATATAATACAAGTAAGAGCAATAAAAAAACTATTATAGATGTCAAGATCGAATCAAATAGCTACTTAATATTGTAATTAAAGTACATGCGCTGAATCAATTTTACAAAATATACTCACGTAACTTTCTATTAGTATTTTGACAAAAAAAAAGAGAGTTCTTCTATTAGTATATTAGTAGAACTAGATAGATAGCTAATATACAGTAAATTGTTTTACCCATTTTACTATGCATCAGAGTTAACTAACGTTTTATATACATGTCAAAAAAAACAAAACTAAGATTTTATAAATTATTTTTGGTGCCAAGTTACAATTTAATAAAAGAAACCTACATTCATTCTAGAACAATATTAGAATTACGTAAACATAAAATCTTAGTAATAAAGTTTCAAATCTTATTATTATATTCTTAGTATATAAAAATTGAGTTTCCTGAATTATTAATACTAAAGTTTCAAATCTTATCAATAATATATTAAAATTTAATATCTATAAACATAAAAAATTTCGTTCATGAGATAATATTACATAAATATGAGTATATGAACATCATTAATTGTTTTTCAAAAGAAAATTGTTAACTAAATCTTGACTTTCTAGCAAACACTTCCAAAAACTTTAGACATTGAACTCAACTTGAATTATTGAACACTTTCAATTCTCAACATGGACGAAGGGCGTGTGAATTTTGCTTGGAGAATAAGGATAGTATGGTTAACCTTAGGATACTTCTCGTGAGATAACAACAAATGTAAGTAACAAGTAAACCAAACCATTTATTGTTAAATATTTACTTATCATTTATTCTACTTATTCGTAGTAATATATTACACTCAAATCAAACTTCAGAAAAGTTTCCTAAATTTTACCTTAAGATCCTTATTTTCTTCCATGAATAAATATAATTATCAAGATTAAAAATAATAATCGTGCATTACACGGACTATAAGCTAGTATAATTAAAAGTTCTATTGGAAGTAAAATAGGAGTGCGAATCTATATAAATTACTTTTCATACATATAAAAAAAAGTTCTATAAAAAATAAAATAGGTGTTCGTAAGGCATATATAACTAAAAAATTTATTGAAACTAAAATAGGAGTGCAAATTTATATAGATATTTTTTCAACGAGAGAACGACTTATTATAAATGACTAAGGAGTATGTTAACATAAAAAATAATAGGTAAGACAAGAAAAGTATTCAATGCATAAAATTTGGGATTTCGATCTTAACAAGGAAAATGTGTTTAACGAGAGAACGACTTATTAGGGAGAAATGAGTAATTGTTGATGTACAAATTGATAATTTAATTCATTGTTTACCTTTATTTTTTTTCAAAAAAAAAAGAGAAACAAGTAATTGCTATAATTTTATAGATATTTTTTTTTTAAAATCATAACGCCGCCGCGAATCGCGACTTTGTCAACTAGTTATACTATATTTTGAATCATGAATAAATTTCAAAAAATAACCATACACTATATCTTCATATCATTAATAAACATTATCTTTTATTTGAATTATTTTACCTAAAATTAAGAATTATACTAAATCTTCCAATCATTAAATTATTAATAGGAGATATCTATACTATCTATACTATATTATTAAATCCGAAACATTGAAAGTTTTGGTTTTCAGTTTTCGGTCGGTTTTCGACCTTTTATTCTATTTAATAAATAATAAAAAAATATAAAAATAGTAACTAGATTATTGCCTTTTATAATTAATTTTTTTTTCTAACAAAATCTATTCCTTTTTCAAAAATATCATGAAAATTATCTTTAAATTAAAACATATTACCTTTTATATTTGTTATCACTAAAATCTCTGTTTTCCAAAAATATGAGGTGCCATCCTTACTTATTTATTTTAAAACCTATTTTAATACTCTATTTAATAAATAATAAAATAATATAAAAATAGTAACTAGTTGATTGTCATTTATAATTAAAAAAAATTCTAACAAAATCTACTCCTTTTCCAAAAATATCGCGACTTACCTTTAAATTAAAACATATTATCTTTTATATTTGTTATTACTAAAATCTCTATTTTCCAAAAATATGAGGTGCAATCCTTACTTATTTATTTTAAAACCTATTTTAATACTCTATTTAATAAATAATACTATATTATTGAAGCCGAAACATTGAAAGTTTTGGTTTTTCGGTCGGTTTTCGGTCTTTTATTCTATTTAATAAATAAAAAAAAATATAAAAATAGTAACTAGATGATTGCCTTTTATAATTAAATTTTTGTTTCTAACAAAATCTACTTTTTTTCCAAAAATATCATAACAATTATCTTTAAATTAAAACATATTATCTTTTATAGTTGTTATCACTAAAATCTCCATTTTCCAAAAATATGAGGTGCAATCATTACTTATTTATTTTAAAACATATTTTAATACTCTATTTAATAAATAATAAAATAATATAAAAATAGTAACTAGCTGATTGTCTTTTATAATTAAAAAAAAAATCTAACAAAATCCACTCCTTTTCCAAAAATATCACGATACTTACCTTTAAATTAAAATATATTATCTTTTATATTTGTTATTACTAAAATCTCTATTTTCCAAAAATATGAGGCGCAATCCTTACTTATTTATTTTAAAACCTATTTTAATACCCTATTTAATAAATAATAAGATAATATAAAAATAGTAACTTGCTGATTATCTTTTATAGTTAAAACATTTTTTTCTAACAAAATCTACTTATTTTCCAAAAATATCACGGACAATTACCTTTAAATTAAAATATATTATCTTTTATATTTGTTATCACTAAAATCTCTATTTTCCAAAAATATCAAGTGCATCCCTTACTTATATATTTTAAAAATATCACTACAACCCTTACTTATATATCACTAAAACTTTTGTGTTTTATTTTTTTCAAAATAAAGTTCAGAAACAAGTTAATTAAGGAAATTAAAGCTCAATCTTTATTTTATTTTGTTTTTAAAAAAATCTCTTAAACACGGTGTAAGATTCAATGTAGAATCGAAATAACAAATCATGATATATAAAATCAAATCGAGAAAACCTTTAGGAAGAAAAAAGATAAGATTATTTAAATCCAAACCAAAAATAACAGAATAGATAATTGGATGTTGGGCCCAACCAGATTGCTTGTCTTGTAATAACTTAACGTTTACTATTCACAGCACATTATAGTATTACTACAATGCATATGCCACTCAACTACCGCATGGACTCTTCAACCCCACCCTCATCAAACCAAACAAGTCCTTCGATTTTTTAGAATCTCCTCCCCCTTTTTTACATCGCCGGCACTTCGCTTTAATTTCGCAGCACGAATCTTAACCCACTCTATACTTACACCTTCACTGTATCTATATATTTTGCCTGGTTGTCGCATTCAACGAGTTGGGGTTTTGTAGTGAGTCAACTCGATGGTGGTCTTGATTTTTGTTGGTTGAGTTGGAGAGATTTTTAAAGTTTTGTTGGGATTATTGTTGTTTTTTTGATGATGGGTTTGTTTAGTTTTCATCGAAATCATAGCTTTGCTGTGCTTTTGTTGTTTACTTGTTTGATGTATCAGAATTTGAAGTTGTGTTGCTCACTTAATCAAGAAGGTATTGTGGTTATTTGTATGTTTTTGCATTTATATTTGTGTTTTTTTAATGTTTGTACTGTTTGTTTTGTAAGAATTTGTGAAGAAATTTATAGTTTGTGAAGCTTATGATTTGTTATGGTGTGGAAGTGAAGATGGTGTTTTGTTTTTGTGGAAAAATTTGATTTTTTTGATGAAGTGGGAATTTTAGAGGATGCGAGTTTAGTGGAAGGAGTGTAAAGTGTTTGTTTTTTTGCAGGTTTGGCTTTGTTGAAGTTTAAGGAGAGAGTGGTGAGTGATCCATTCGGGGCTTTGTTGAATTGGACTGAAAAAGTTGGAGTTGCTGATCCGTGTTTGTGGTTCGGTGTTGAGTGTGCAAATGACAATGTTGTGGCTCTGTAAGTGATCTTTTTACTGATTGCTGAATTTTGATTTGATATGTTGTTACTGTAAGATGTTTTCTTGACATTACAGTTATTGATGAGGAGATCCTTGTAAGACAAGATTTAGTTTTTTTAAATGATGAGCTTGTAGGATCAGATAACTTTAGTAGTAATTGATATTGCTAGAGGGTATTTCATTGGATACAAAACGTAGATATGCACATAGAGATCTTAAAACAGCTTGTTTCACTGTCAAATTTTAGTTATGTTTGAGGTTCCTATAAAAGTCTTATATATTGGCTTTTTTTATAGTTGTTAAAGTCTTTTGCAATTTGCAGGAACCTGAAGAATCTCCGTCTTGTAGGAACAATAGCTCCTGATCTTCAGAACTTGATTCATCTAAAGTCAATGTAAGGGATAAATAAGTACATTTGTGGTTAGGATGCTTCATATTTCACGCTTATGTGAAAAGGAATTGATTAGTACTTCTATTGGAAAAGTTAAAATAAATTTTATAATCATTTTTTGACAGTATTCTCCGCAATAATTCCTTTTCGGGAATTGTTCCCAAAGAGATTAGAGGGCTCGAGAAGTTGGAGATTCTAGATCTGGGGCACAATAGATTTAGTGGAGCATTTCCATCTGACCTTACTACTAATCTTCAACTGTCAGTTCTGTAAGTCAAGATACCTGAACGGCTACAGCTTAACAGAATGCATAGCTTCTACATTAAAGCTCACGTTACCTTATTTCTTAAATATTGCAGTTTACTGGACAATAATGAGTTTACTGTAAGCATACCCTCTAAAATTGATGAGATAAAGCTGCTTTCTGAATTTCAAAGAAATGAGAAACTGCTGTATAGTGGAAGACTGGCCTCATGGTATGTCGGTGTTCTGCGTTTAAGTACCTGCTTTCTGGTTCAAAGTCGTTTTTTTACATCATAACATATTTGCATGTTAGAACTATAATTAAATCAGTACCTACCATGTAATCAGGGTATATAAGTTGTATTTGAAGCTTTCCAATAGCTGATTAGCTGCCTAAATTGGTTTCAGGAAAACTGCCATGGATAGACACATTACTCAAAGAAGGCTGCTGGCCTCTCGGCCGATCTTTTTCAGGTGGTTTCAACCGTTATTGTCATCAAAGTCTCTGTCGCCTTCACCTTCACCTTCACCTTCGCCTTCACCCTCCCCTTTACTTTCTCCTTTATCTTCCCCTTCACCATCTCCTGCACCTTCAGCTGTTACAGATACAAGACCGACTTCTCCGAGTGTGTACGCATCTCCGCCTTCACTTGTAGAATCAGCAGATTCCCCTGCTAAAAGCCCAATTATGTCACACGATAGTTCAAGTTCCAATCGGCATAGATTCTTAATACTATTTGCAGTTGTAGGTGGTTCTGCATCTTTAATCCTTTTGGGTATTGTAATATATTTCTGTCGAAGCAAAGTTTCTGTCGTCAAACCTTGGGCCACTGGATTAAGTGGCCAACTGCAGAAAGCATTTGTAACTGGTAATTACTATCACTTTTAATTACCAAGTTTGGAATTTTATATAGATCAACTAATAGGCGTGCTACTTAATTGTCCCTCTATATTAGACCTTGTATATTACTTGTGCCTACTTTTGACATTTTGTTGTTACATCTTAGGTGTGCCAAAGCTTAAAAGGTCGGAGCTAAATGCAGCTTGTGAAGATTTCAGCAATGTAATTGGTTCTTCCTCAATGGGAACAGTGTATAAAGGAACACTGTCCAGTGGTGTTGAAATAGCTGTGACATCTCTTATAGTAGCATCTGCCAAGAATTGGCCAAAGAATTTGGAATCACAGTTCAGGAAGAAGGTAAGTGTAGAACTAGTTCCGAGTAAATAAATAAGCATCTCAGTCCATGTTTCTCAATCTCGTGGTTCCATTTTTTGTCATTTTAGATCGGTCAACTATCAAAAGTAAATCACAAGAATTTTGTTAACCTTATCGGATATTGTGAGGAAGAGGAGCCCTTTACAAGAATGATGGTTTTTGAGTATGCTCCTAATGGGACATTATTCGAGCACTTGCACAGTAAGTATTACAACTGCAGCCTAAATATCATGTTATTTAAGTTTCGTACTTGAACTATTTCCATTTTTTCTGTATATATTTTAACACACACACACACTTGTACTCGATATTTTTTCTTTAAACTAGATCTTGTTGGTCCTGCAGTAAGCGAAGCAGAGCACTTGGACTGGGGGATGCGAATGAGGATTGCAATGGGTATGGCATACTGCCTTGATCATATGCACCAACTAAAGCCACCCGTAGTTCACAGAAATTTAAACTCTTCAGCTGTAAATCTCAGTGAAGACTATGCAGCGAAAATATCTGATTTTGGTCTGTGGACGAAATCTGCTAGAGCAAATGAGATGCAAGCAAATCCAGAATCAAACGTGTATAGCTTTGGTGTCATATTGTTTGAATTGATTACTGGTAAGCTACCTTATGTAGTAAACAGTTTATCACTCGAGGATTGGGCCTCAGATTATTTAAGAGGACAACAATCACTTGGAGAAATGGTGGATCCAATTTTGACTTCTTTCAAAGCAGAGCAGCTTGAAAAGTTTGATGAAGTAATAAAATGGTGCTGCTGTCCCAACCCAAAACAAAGACCTAGAATGCGGGAAGTCACTGTACGACTCAAAGAAATAACAGGAATAGGTAATGATGGAGCTGTCCCAAAGCTTTCACCACTTTGGTGGGCGGAGCTGGAGATAATGTCTAGCGAAGCAATTTAATGGATGAAGTTGGTGTTTTTTGCCATGTCCGGGTAACTGGTTTGGTTTCCCTTCGATGGCCTCTGTACATATTCTTGAAGATAGGGATATATATTAGTTGGTTAAACTATTGTGCATTTTTGCTGTTCGAAATTTAGCTATGACGATGGAAAGCAAAGTAAACAGTATATATTTTGAAGGATTTGGGGAAGCCTAGCAGCTAAGGCTCATCCTTGACTTTGCCAATTACGTTTGACAGCATTGTGGTTTCGAATACGATTAAACCTTTCTAACTTGACACCCTCTATACTGATGATCCATCTAAATTTATCAAAAGTTATGCTTTCAAGTCCGGAACAGTATTTAAATTTAGTTAAATTTAGTTAATCCATCTATCATGATAAATAATATTTTTTAAGAAAATTTAAGTGTTAAATCTCGAACTCAATTCTTGTATGAAGTGATTTTTTTGATTAAATAAACATTTTTATGTAGTTAAGAACAAAAAGAAATTCTCTGATTCTGATTGGTGCTAGTTTTTCTTGTATTATAATTTCTAATCATCCATTATCATGTGAATTGGCTTCAAATTGGTTGTTATCTCTTCCTTCTTGTATCTATGCAAAATGTTCGCAAACTCAAAGAATGTTATCGAATTTAGAGGTATGTAATTCCCTTTTTTTTTTGAAAATAAAAGCTTCTTCATTAATATGAAAAATCAATCAAACTAGTCTTCAACAGTTGATTAGGAGGAGACGTAAATACATTATAACAATTAATCGAACAAGAAATTCTAGTTAAACCATGACTTCTTAGGTGAGTTTTTATATATTTTTTGATTCAAAATCTCAACATATTTGGTTTTTAGCCTCTAATATTTGTGTACGTTAATACTTTTACTAAAAATTACAGCTAATTTCAATAACATCTTTTGCGTTTGGGAACATTTTGCATAAATACAATGAGCCACAACCATTCGAACCTTTATCACATCACTAAAAAAAGTCAAAGCCTTTAATTTTAAAAACAAAAACTCCTACGTTATAATGGGCGTGTTTGGGAATGATAAAATAAGTCAGCTTACGATTTATAAACCCATTTCAGCTTACGAGAGATGTTTGTGTACTCAGCTTATTTGATAACTTATAACTTATAAATTGATAAGTTGAATGTTAGAAATCACCAACTTTTTACTTAACTTATCAGCTTATTCTTTAATTTCTTTATTTTTTTAATACTTTATATTTTTACCTTTGTGTTTTTAAATAATTTTTTAATTTAAAATGCAAGTGTTGAAATCATTGTATTTAATAATTATTTTTTCAAATTTAATTTAGCAAATTCTTAACTAACTTATAAGTAAATTTATCCAAACACCCGTATAACTTATAAGAATCCATCAACTTATCACTTATAAAGCACTTACTCATTTTAAGCTATAAGTCAACTTTTTTATAATACCCCAAACACCCACAATGACAAACGAATAACTTACTTAAAAAATTACCTTGGGAGTTGGACATGTCTAAAATTTTCTTTGGGGATTTTGAAAAGTTTAAGAAATATTAATTCTTACTATTCTACCACACAAACAAGCTTTGTGCTCTCAATTCTTGACCAGTGTTCTAAAATTCGGCGATTAATCGGGACTAATCGTCGATTAATCGCTATATGGTGGGCCACCGAATTGATTAAGCGAAAATCAGTCAATTAATCGTTTTTTCGTAAAAACGGTCAAAAATCGGCTGAATCGGACAAAAATCGGGCTAATTATTAAACAATAGTAAAAAATAGTTAAAATTAATAATAATAATAATAAATTTAAAAGGTAGAAACTTGATCAAACAATAGGAAAAAAATATTATTTTTGTACATATAATTATAATTTTAGATGCCTAAATCGTAAATTCTCTTAAAGTTTTCTCTTAAATTGATCTCTAATTGAAAAGTTAAACTTTCAAAATTTTATTTATTACAATTATATAATATTTTTAACATATTTGCATAAATATATGATAATAACATATGTTTAGTTGAAATAACGAAACAATTTTATAATTGTATATAAAAAATATTATTAAATTTATTCCGATTAATGATCCTATTAATCGGAATTAATCATTCCGATTAATCCCCGATTACCCGATTAATCCCTGGACGGTGCTTTCACCGATTAACTCTGATTCCCGCTTTTTACAACACTGTTCTTGACAGATTTTATTGATGTACTCCCAACAGATTTAATATTGAGGCTTTCATTTCTCATCGTGCCCAACTGTTGTGTGGTGAAGAAATTGAGCTATTATCGTTTGCTCCAATTCGATAAATACTCCCTCCCTAAATAAAGGATAGTTATAAGGGTTTATTTTTGTGTTTATATGAAGATGTAGATGTCAAAATCCACGTAATAAACAAAATTAACGTTACAATCCATGTTGTCCAACTCCTCTTAGCCACATAGACACTCTTCCGTCAGGTCAAAGGGTCAAAGTAACATGAGTGTCATTATCCATGACTAGAATTGTACAGTAGAGCCCATGATAAATATCATCATACTATTGATAAATGAGCCGGGTTAAATATCAAAGTAGTCACTATAGCCAAAGACATGTATCAAAATCTTAACTCTAGTTTTAGTGGTATCAAAAGGACAACTCTAGTAACCAGTAATGACACGTCGTTAAATAATCCGTGTTGACCTAACAGAATTTGTATTGAATTCTACGTGTATTAACGTTTGCAAATGTGTTTGCTGACTAATGCGAACGTGGACATCCAATTGGCAGCTGACTCATCTAAAGACATGTATATAACAATTTGGGGAAAGTTGAAACCCTAGTTTTCTAAATTAAAGAAGTCGGGCCATAAAGTATGAAATAACGAATTAGAAGAAAATGACCTAGCTTGTTCAATCGACCAGAGATATCTCAATTACCACTTACAAATGGAATCTGGGTACTGAATACAACTTCAAACTCTTCGATTAACACAGTTTCATAGATATGTAATTCTTATCTCTCAAATTACATATGTATACTGTCATTGTGTGTATAATGTGTTTATGTTACAAACTTGAATGCATATATTGTGGCTTATACTTGTTTTTTTTAATTTAACAGCAATGCCTAATACTAAAGCTACTATATTTCTTCACCATCATGGTGATTTTACTACTTCCCAAAATTTGAAATATATTGGTGGTAAGGTCGAAGTCATTTCTGAGTTTGATACTGATGTACTGTCGTTTCGAGATATACACGAGTTTGCTGAGAAATATGGGTATGATGAAAATTGTATTGTTTGTTTTAAAAGTAATGGAGTTGATTTTAACAATGGTTGTAGGGTAGTTTATGATGATGCTAGTGTGAGGGACATAATTGCAATACATAAACCCTATGAAAAAATTGAACTCTACATTGACCACTTCACCCTTGATAATGCTTTTGATGTGCCTACAACTCCAAACCAAGTCCCTATTACACAAACTGAGAGTGATAAAGAAGGTAACGAGAAACATGTGGGTGTTGATACTGGTGTTGATAGTGATGATGATAGTGACCTGTTCGCACAAAATCACGCAAGCGTACGCGGCCACAAGTAATACAGGATTAAGTAAAGTTCGTTCCCACAGAGACTGCTTGGTTATAATAGTTTAGCACTTATGCAACAATGTATGGTTATTATTCAATGCTAAGACAATTATCAAAGTTTGTGTTTTAATTAACTAATGAGATTATAATTAACTAAAGAAGGGATTTCTGTAAATTCACTTATAAGAATAAACATGGGATCCTAACTTCATTAAGTACTTCATCTAGAGTCTTTTGTCTTTAATCAATGTATGTGACAGTTATGACAACTAATCGGATAACACGAAATAAGTATACGCTACCTTTCAGTATACATATACCAAACTACTCGAACATCCACAAAATAGATAGAAGTTGGGTAGACACCAATTATGCTTAGACCCTATATGTCTATAAGATTTGAAAACATAACGGTTTAACGAGCAAGTTATCCATTCAGATTACATAGGGCAGGTAAGATGGTTAAAATTACCTACGAATCATGCATGACAAACATACATAAACCTATGCTAGCATGGCAAGTTCTAAACCTCTATATCCACTTTCGCAATCAATAGAGATTAACAAACAATCTTAGATGTTAGCTACGCATCCAAGAAGAATAAGCACAACCAATACTAGGAAATCAATTAGCCATCACACACACATCTTCAAAACAATTAACTATTAAAATCCATAAATAAATCAGTTAGAATCCCACGACGACGATTAGTTCATAATAGAACCGTTCATCATCGTGGGTTCTGATGAAAACATGATAGTAAACAAGTCTGGAAAACTAAATAAAAGAACTAGAGTTTAGAAAGAACAAACAAGAATCCAAAGTATCGCCTAATTTAGAGAATACAAAGATTAGATGAAACTAGATCTTCGTAAATCAGTCGTCTTCTTGTTCTCCTCTCCGGTGGATGAATATGTATGTATGTATATTGATATATCTCAATGAATTCGTCCACCAATGATTCATATATGCCTTAGGGTTGACAAAAATCAGCATGTTTCCTTTTCTGACCAAAAAGCTGCCATTTCCAGGATTCTTCACGCGCGGGCGCGCGCAGGGAGGCGCGGGCGCGCCTGGTTTTCTGTCCAGGAGGGCGCGGGCGCGCGTATGGAGGCGCGGGCGCGCCTGGAATTCTGTCCAGAATTCTTTTCTCTTCGCGTGGACTGTTTACTCGTCCAATTCTGACTTCTAGATCTCGAGATATGACCCAAACAGTGAATTATGTGCAGGTAGCCCAACAAATCTGAATTTCCTTCTAATAAATCTCCAAATTGAGCTCTTTATTCTCCAATCCTTCCAAGTTTAGGATTTCCTTGCACTTCCAACTCCCGCAACTGCATGGCTTTCACAGACATGCTCAAAACACTTCTGCAAATCACAAGAACTCCACTTCTCTGCTGACAACTCAACTCTGCAAATACTAACACCAAACATATCACAAATACCACAAACTTGAGAACAAAACAACCAATTTAAGCCAATTTAGGACGATCCAAGTGGATATGAAATCCACTTATCACACCCCCAAACTTAAACCGATGCTTGTCCTCAAGCATAAACAGACTCTACTAACTATAATGCAATGCATGAATGCAACTAATATGCTAATGCAAGTAATCCCCTCAGACTAACCAAAACCAATTAACAAGCCAACATCTCAAGGAATGCAATCTTTCAAACAGAGTTCAACCAAATTCCCGTATACTAACAATACAAACACAGAAACGTGCGTGTGTGCAATGCTCATCAATATACTCTCAAACTAAATCAAGACCATATCCTATTCTTCACCAAAACAACCACAAGCTTATAAACAGAATAAACTCTAGACACAAGAAACCACTTAAAGACACCTCAATATCCACTTGAGTTAGACATGAATTCATGCTTTTATTACAAAACAACATATAAACACAATACACATACTTATTTGACCGTGCAATGATTGAGACCCCAAAAGGTTTATACAATAATACCCATGTAGCGAGCGTTAGGTTAGTGGATCCCAGACCGAAAAAGTCTTAGGTCACTAGGCACAAAGTCCCCTAGAACTTAATTACTCGAGTATTAAAGAGCTCAACCTGATCAATTTTGCATAAAACAACTAACACAACTCTTTTTTTTTTTCTTCTTTTTTTTTTTAATTTCTTTTTTTTTTTTTTAATTTCGGAATGAGTGCGCTTTGCCTTTTTCTCATCCCACCCTAGACTACTCATCTTTTCAATGAGCCGGCTACTAGCCATTTGACGCCTAGCCTTTATTGACAACTAGCATGATATCCCTGTTTTCCCCCAAACTTAGACTTAAGTGATTCTTTCAATTTCAAGAGAATAGAAAACATTCTAAATATAAGCAAGTGATTAAATTCTAACATCCAAACAAACATGGTCTGATCAAATCCAAAAGCAACCAATGAGACTTTTGAAATTATTTTGTTTCTGGCATGCAAGTCAATTCCATAGAAACTTAATCAACCCTCTATTTATCACTATCACACTCCCATCAACATCAACTCACTAACGGAAATAGTCAAATCCTAAGGGATCATGAAATATGCATGCTATGCAAATGCAACTAAATGGACTCACATAATAGATATAAATGCAAATAGAATGCTCTATATGACAAAACATGCAAAGATATGAATGAACTAACTAAATATGCAATATGAATCCTACATGAACACACACTAACATTCCCTAATTACCACCCCCCAAACTTACAATATTCAATGTCCTCATTGAAGGTAATAAAAAGGAAAGATGCAGAGAATACCTAATCATCAGCAGGACCACCCTCCTCGGGTGGTGTATCCGGTGGAGGATAAACAGAATCCTCTCCAAAGTCAGACCAAGAAACATCAACTCCAGTAGCTCTGAATGTAGTACTCAAAACTGCAAATAAAGAACTAAAAATAATACTAACTAATAGGACCACCACTTTCGTAGATGACACGATTGCATTGAGCATATGCAACAAGCCGTTAAACCCCTAGGCAGCCCTAGTAGGACGAGTTTTGTCTCGTGAGGGTTTATAGATGATATACCCACAAAATCAAATAATTTCAACCACCAAGTCTCTCGAACATGCAACATGTCATAATACTGCATATTCGCGTGGGTTGCCTCCCACGAAGCGCTTCTTTTACGTCAATAGCTTGACGTGAATCCGTTTTCATCCAGTCGCAAGAACGGTGAACGTCGACTCACGGTTCACCGTATTACCAACGTCATGCTTCAGCCACTGACCATTAACCTTGAACGCCTCGTCCGGAAACTTATGGAAAATCTCTACTGCATCATGCAGAAATGCTGAATTAACCGTGATAGGCACCGACCACCTCGACTTACGCTTTCCTGGAAAAAATCTGAAGCGAGACTTGAAACGCAGAACTAGCCTACCAGGCACAAATGAATGTTTCACCACCCCTCTTTCATGCCAGACCTTAACCTTCTCCTTATATAGCCTGTTGCTCTCGTAGACTTTACCATACCTCAATTTATCTTGCAGTGGTTGGAGTTCAAGTGTAGGAACTTCTTCCATAGATGGTTTAAGTTGCTCCTGAGAATTGTTCAGCTCTGCTAATCCAAGAGAATCGAATGACGCATCAATTTTTCTTTTCCACGGAGGTGCATTCAACAACTGAAGTTGCTCTGCTCTTTCTTCGTCTTCGATATCAGAATCCCCTATCAAGACTCTCTCCACTGTATCTGACTTCAGCGGTTGTTCAATCTCTGTATTGACGACAGAATCGACCATCTCCAATTTAAAGCACTCTTCTTCCTCAGTTGGAAATTTCATTGCCTTGAACACGCTAAAAGTGACCTTCTGATTTTGAACCCTCATTGTAAGCTCTCCTTTCTGCACATCAATCAAGGTACGACCTGTAGCCAAGAACGGTCTTCCCAAGATAATAGGAATCTTCTTGTCTTCCTCAAAGTCCAGAATAACAAAATCAGCAGGAAAAATGAGCTTATCCACTATAACCAAAACATCCTCTACTATACCCCTTGGATATGTGATCGAACGATCAGCCAGCTGTAAGGACATAGTAGTAGGTTTAGGCTCCGGCAGCCCAAGTTGCATGAAGACAGACAACGGCATCAAATTTATGCTAGCTCCCAAGTCACACAAACACTTGTTGAAAGATAGATTTCCGATTGTGCACGGAATGGTGAAACTCCCTGGATCCTTCAGTTTTGGAGGTAACTTCTGCTGCAGAATAGCACTACATTCTTCTGTTAAAGCAACGGTTTCTAACTCCTCGAGTTTCAACTTTCGAGAAAGAATACCCTTCATGAACTTTGCGTAGCTCGACATCTGTTCAAGAGCTTCCGCAAAAGGTATATTGATCTGCAACTTCTTGAAAACTTCGAGAAACTTGGCAAACTGCTTATCCAACTTTTGTTTTTGAAGACGTTTAGGGAATGGCGGAGGAGGATAGACTTCCTTGCTCTCTGTAGCTTGCTTCGGAGTAGAATTCTCAGTAGAAAGTTTGCTCTTCTCCGGATTGTTCCCCAACTGATCAGCTTTTTCACCATTTTTTTCACTTTCTGGCAGAAGGGCAGGCGCGGGCGCGCTCCCTAGGGCACGGGCGCGCTCCCTAGGGCGCGGGCGCGCTCCACATTCTGCTCATTTTCCAAATTTTCTTCGTTTTGCGCTTTTTCTGAGTTCTGATCACTCGTAACCTTTCCAGATCGCAAGGTAACTGCTTTCACATGTTCTTGGACAACTGTCTTTCCAGGATTAGCTTTCGTATCACTAGGGAGAGTTCCCTGTGGTCTATTCAACAATGCATGGGCAATCTGACCGATTTGATTCTCCAAAGTCTTGATGGAAACAGCTTGGCTCTTGCACATTAGCCTCAATTCCTCCAATTCAGACTTTTCATTAGACGATTGACCAACATTGCCATGAGATGGTTGTTGAAACCCTGGTGGTTGATACGGTTGCCTTGGAGCATACTGTTGCTGAAAACCAGAAGGGTTGAATGGCTTAGCTCCAAATTGTTGACCTTGAAACTGCTGATACTGCTGTTGAGGTTGATTCTGGCCACCCTGATTGTTACTCCAGCTGAAATTAGGATGGTTCCTGTTGTTGGGATGATAGGCATTAGGCACTGGCTGCTGTGATCTCTGAAAATTGCTCACGAACTGTGCCGATTCACTAGATATGGCACACTGATTCGTGTCATGTGCCCCTGCACAAAGCTCGCAAACACTAGCCACCTGCTGAACTCCATAGTTAGTCAGAGAATCAAGCTTCATAGACAAAGCCTTTAACTGTGCTGCTATTGCCGTAGCTGCATCCACTTCCAGAATTCCTGCTACCTTGCCTTGTGATAACCTCTGAGTTGGATTCTGGTATTCATTAGCAGCCATCATCTCAATAAGTTCATAAGCTTCATCGTAGCTTTTAGCCCAAAGTGCTCCACCTGATGCCGCATCAAGCATTGGTCGAGATTGACCACCCAGTCCATTATAAAAGCAATTGATCACCATCCAATCAGGCATTCCATGATGAGGACACTTCCTAAGCATCTCCTTGTAGCGCTCCCAAGCTTCACATAAAGTTTCTCCAGAATGTTGTGCAAACTGAGTAAGAGCATTCCTGATTGCAGCTGTTTTCGCCATGGGAAAGAATTTGGTGAGAAACTTCTGAGCAAGATCCTCCCATGTAGTGATAGAACCTGTTGGTAGAGAATGCAACCAGCCCTTAGCCTTATCTGTTAGATATAATTGCTGACGTTTGTTCATCAGTGTTTAAGCAACAGGTGATCATCAGAGTTTACATTGAAGCCAGTCAGAGTTTGTTAAAGTCTGACGTGGTGATAGTTGAATTAGCTGTCGGTGCTGAATTGAATATTCTAGAAGCAATATATTCTGAAGATGAAAAGAAGCAGAATATATTGATGCAGCTAAGAAAACAGAATAGAAGATAAGAAGCAATCCTTAATTGATAGTAATTGTATAGCTAATTTATAGGAGTATCAATTAGATAAGGATTGTGTAGCTGTGTACTATATAAACACAGATAGGTTATCCCTAGAAGGGATGCGATTATTGAAAACATTATTCTTGTAACCTAGTAGCTCTTTGTGATTCATTAACATCACTAAGAGAGAATTATTTAATATAATTCAGTTTGTTGATTTACAAACTTGTATTCTTGATTGTTATTCTAATACATACTTGATTATATATTGTGTATTCGGCCTAACAATCAAGAATACAAGTTTGTAAATCAACAAACTGAATTATATTAAATAATTCTCTCTTAGTGATGTTAATGAATCACAAAGAGCTACTAGGTTACAAGAATAATGTTTTCAATAATCGCATCCCTTCTAGGGATAACCTATCTGTGTTTATATAGTACACAGCTACACAATCCTTATCTAATTGATACTCCTATAAATTAGCTATACAATTACTATCAATTAAGGATTGCTTCTTATCTTCTATTCTGTTTCCTTAGCTGCATCAATATATTCTGCTTCTTTTCATCTTCAGAATATATTGCTTCTAGAATATTCAATTCAGCACCGACAGCTAATTCAACTATCACCACGTCAGACTTTAACAAA
This sequence comes from Heracleum sosnowskyi, assembly GCA_030848705.1. Classification (NCBI taxonomy): domain Eukaryota; kingdom Viridiplantae; phylum Streptophyta; class Magnoliopsida; order Apiales; family Apiaceae; genus Heracleum; species Heracleum sosnowskyi. The sequence continues at coordinate 46,055,703 of CM061243.1, read as the reverse complement.
CTCTGACTGGCTTCAATGTAAACTCTGATGATCACCTGTTGCTTAAACACTGATGAACAAACGTCAGCAATTATATCTAACAATCTCCCCCAACTTGTGCATAATAAAAATGTACAAGTTAAACAGATAATTGATGATGTCAAAACATATAACAAATGTAGTGTTTAATATATCAGAGTTTAACTTTAACTTAGAATAGAAAACTAAAAAAAAAACTTACAGTCAGACTTTATTTGATTTCTTGAATATCAGGAACAGTTCTGAGATAATCCATGAGAAGTCTTCTTTCAGCCCTTTCCAGCTCTTCAACCATAACTTTCTTCAACTCTCTTAACTCTGGATCAGATTCTCCAGTCTGATAAATTGCAGCTCTCAAAGAATAGATGGAATTTTTCCTCATCTCATTCCCTAGCCTAATAAAATATGATTTATCAGATTCTAGATTGAATTCTAAGACTTTAACTCCCAGATCAGTCCTTAGTCTTGCACTGTTTCTTTTCATTTCTACAATCTTTCCATAAGCATCTCTGTACTTAGGAATATATGCACTCGAGACTCCTCCTCCAAGCATTATCTTTGATTTGAGCATCCTTTCTCTGATAACTAAAGAAGCATCATGAGTACTTCTATTTTTGACTTTTAACAAATACAGAACATACTCCAATTCTTCATAAGATTTGAGATTGATGTCAGACTCTGCAACCTTGTAAACTCTTCCATCAGCCATAAAATACAATAAAAACTCTTTCTTTAACACTTTATGAAATATCATCTGAACAGATTCTAGCATATCAAGACTCTCTTGAGTAAAAATACCAGATACTGCCAGTGATGATTGATCTCCAGGCCTGTTGTTTATTCTCTTCTCTCTGTCTGAACCTAATCCAGATTTATCATAAGATTCTTTACCCAACACAGTTCTGGTTTCTGAGAAGTTAACAGTTTCTGGCTTCAGAGTTTCAGGAAGTATAGGTCTTCTAAAAGTATCTTGGAGTTGAGGTGCTAGTTGAGTTTGCACAACATGAGCATTGTCAGAGGTTGTTACAACTTTAGTAGAAACATCAACTTGAGTAGCGTCAGAGATTGATTTAGTAAATTTTGATTCAACTTGAGCAATGTCAGAGGTTGAATAATTCTTCCTTGGTAACTGTCTTTCTTCTATCAGTTTACCCTTGCCCTTATCAGCGTTTGCTATCACAGGCCTCCTGGTGTATTGTATACTCTGTTGAGTATTTTCCTTGATAAAAATTCCAGTTTCTTTCTTTCTAGGAGCCTTGACAGCTTTCTTTTTGTAAGTACCATCCTTCAATTTCTTCTCATGCTCTTCAGCAAGACTCAGCATTTCAGCTTCCATGTCTTCAACTGTAGCTTCATTACCATGTTCTTCTAGAAACATTTTTGTAGCAATTTCTTCATCAGTAGATGGATTGGCTGAAATAATTAAACTCTTAAGTCTTGAACCACTGGCAGAGTTTGAGATGCCTTTACCAGAGTTTGTCAACCTATCAGAGTTTACTCTTGATCTTCTTTGCCCTTGAGCAGAAATTTGCTTCCTCTCAGTTTCCTTGCTTCCACCATCAGTAGAATCATCCCTCCGTCTCAGAGTTTGAGTGTCTTTGCATTTGTCATTAGGGACACTCTCCCCCTTTTTGACATCATCAGAAAGTAGTACTGATGTCAGCAATTCTATAACAATAGAAATAGAATTCAATTGTGCAGACATTGCAGTCTGATTCTCCTCAACTTTCCCAAGCCTCTTCTTAAGTTCATCAGAATCCTTGGCTTGCTGCTTGAACATGGCAGAATAATAAGACCTATCAGTCTTTAAGGTAAGATCCCTTAGACCAACTTCATTCCTAAGATTTGTAACCACTGTATGTGTTTCATCAAACCTATTGTTTAAGGCTTTGACTTGAACTACAGTGGCCTTGAGACTTGTAAGAACATCAGAGTTTGAAATTGTCTTCACAGAATCAGCAAGAAAATCAGCAGCCCTCTGTGCAGAAAAGACACAATCTGCAGCAGCCCATCTATTGTAGTACATATCCTGAAAATGCTCAGCAGTAGCTCGATTGACCTCTCTTTCCTCATCAGAGTTTAATCGAATATCAGATAACTCTTCTTGTATATCAGGATGTGAATGAGCAGGACTATCTTCAACATTGTCATCCTCTGCTGTATTCTCTGCAGGAACATTCTCAGCCATTCTTTCTGGATTATCAGAGTGGGCATTAGTATCAAACTCTGCTTCTTTGTGAACAATCTCAACAACAGATTGTTGCAAAGCTTCAAGCAAAATAATATCTTCAGAGTTTAGCTTATCAGCAGCCTCTTGTACATTCTCTGCTACAGCTTCATCAAGAATTGGCTCTGTAGCAACTTCTATCCTCTGATCAACCTCCTCACCTTTGTCAGAATGTAAATTGTGAATTGAAAGATTCTCTGTGTGAGATGCAACAGAGTCTTCAATGACCAAGGTGGCTTGATCAGCTGCTACATCCTCAGTATCACAAATACTGATACTAGGATGTGCATCTAGAATATCTTCATCAACAAAGAAATCCATTTTCTCAAAAACTCTGCTGTCAGAATGATCAGCAGCTTCCTCAACTACATCATCAGCCTTTGATGTAGGAGCTTCTATATCAGCACTTACCATTTCAGGCATAGGTGCTACTTCAGCATTTACATTGGATGCACCAAAGAGATGTGCAGCCACCAGTCTTCTTTTCCTCTGATGAAGAGTTTCATCATCAGTTTCACTCTCCTCATCAGCAGCATCAGACTTTGCCCTGTTTGCTCTTCTTTTCTTTAACCTTTTCTTCTGAGGCAGACCATCAGTGATTGATACCCCAGCCTCTAGCAGACTTAACAGCTCTTAACTTAGTCTTCTTTGACCTCTGTGATTGAGACACAGAAGGTCCAGCTTCAGCATTTGCTGATTTGAGATGCAGACAGCTTCAACGGTGCGGTGAGAGCAGTACCAATATCAGAGTTTGACAAGAAATTCTGAATCAAATGAAACGCCTCCGGTGCGTTCTCATTTGCCAATGGAGCTGAATAGTTATTAGGGACAAATTCTAACCCAGAAGCATTAAACATTGTAGTAGCCATTAGAAAAGTTTTGAAGAAAGCAAGAAATAAGACAGAGAAAAGTGTAGAATGTATGCAGTGAAAGTGTTTGAGACAGTGTTTGTGAGTAAAAACTTATGAAAAGATGAAGTGTGTAAAAGAATGAACCGTTTATGTGTAGTAAGTTTAAATAATAACTGTGAAAATTAAAACCCAATCGTTTTAATCATTACTACACACAGCAGGCGTCTTTGAAAAATGTGTGAGTGGGACAGATGTCCAACATACATACGCTGACAGCTGTATGTAACAACTTCCAATACACACGCGCAGTAAAAATAGCCATAATTACCGCTTGTCACACTGTTCAAAACACTCAACCTCTCTCTCCTCTGTTTAATACAAAATGAACCGTTTGTAATCATACTCTTTAGAATTTCTAAACAAATGTCTAATCTCAAAATCATAAAATGTCTGAAACAAAGAAATCATTTTAACCATCAGAGATTAAAACAAAGTTACCTCGGCGTATTTCTTACAATACATCAGTGTTTACCATTTGTCCTTCTTTGTCAATAAACTCTTTTCTCAAACTGTACAGGTGTGAATAATTGTGTGTGTAATAGCAGAGTTTACCGAAATCAATATTTAGATCATCTCAAAGTGCATAAAATCCACAAACTAAAACAGTAAAAACTGATTGCTCAAACTCTCATCTAACATAAAATCTGATTTTTATATCTAAACTCTGTATTTTGATATCCTTTCATTTGGATATATCTTTTATTTTTCACCCCCTTTATATATATATTTTATTATTATTATTTTTTATTATTATTTTATTATTATTTTTTATTATTTTTCCAGTAATCAGTGGTTGGCACTAGTCACCAAAAATCAAAGATTTTAGCCCTTATTTCATACAATAAGTTCCTGGATCTTCCTAGGCTCAACATGATCTCAAAGGAATTTGTGCTCTTTTTGGCATCTTTTGATATGAGGGTGAAATATTTGCTATTAATTAGCAGAGTTTAGACTTTTCATCAGTTAATACAATTAATTTATGAGAGAAAGTGCAAACAGCTAATACAGACTCAGTGTTTAGGATTAATAAACTAAGAGATGGTATACATACAGAGACAGTATCATGCTGTGTTAACTTACTGCACATATTTGAGATCAGAATCTATACAACTCTTAAGGATTCATAATTACTTACTGAGAATTATGCTTCATACAAATTTCTTCATTGGTCCATATGTTTCAGACAAAAGTACAATCAGAGTATAGCATTAGACTGTAACTATCAGAGTATGACCAACACTTTATGACTAACAGAGTTTAGCATCAGAGTTTACTTTCAGAGTTTATGACACTGGTACTCATAACAGTTAATACATGCAAGGAATCATGAGCATAAAAATCAAACATGTATAGTTTTTGAGTCTAACCCGTATCTCTAGTCAAAACCAGAGATCATTCCAAGTTCATTTACCAATCTTGTAAAGGTAGCTTCACTCAAAGGTTTGGTGAAGATATCTGCAAGTTGTTAGTCTGTAGACACAAAATGAAGCTCAATGTTCCCTTCTTCCACATGTTCCCTGATAAAATGATACCTTATGCTGATGTGCTTGGTCATGGAGTGCTGTACTGGATTACCTGTCATAGCAATGACACTTTGGTTATCACAGAAAATAGGTATTTTAGAGTACCTTAACCCATAATCCAGCAACTGATTCTTCATCCATAAAATCTGTGCACAACAGCTACCAGCAGCTATATACTCTGCTTCTGCAGTGGATGTGGAAATTGACTTCTGTTTCTTGCTATACCAAGAAACCAATCTGTCACCTAAGAATTGACAGCTTCCACTTGTACTTTTTCTGTCTATCTTACAGCCTGCAAAATCTGCATCAGAGTAACCAATTAGCTTAAACTGTGATTCTCTAGGATACCACAAACCCAAGGTTATGGTTCCTTTGAGATATTTGAAAATCCTTTTTACAGCTGTTAGATGAGGCTCTCTGGGATCTGCTTGAAATCTTGCACAAAGACATGTTGCATACATGATATCAGGTCTACTTGCAGTGAGATACAGTAAATACCCAATCATGCCTCTGTAGGTTGTCATATCCACTGTAGCACCTGTGTCTTTGTCTAGCTTTATTGCAGTAGCCATGGGAGTTGGAGCAGATGAACTATCAAGCATACCAAATTTCTTTAGAAGATTTCTGGTATACTTTGCTTGATTGATAAAAATCCCATCATCTGTTTGCTTGACCTGTAAGCCTAGAAAATAACTAAGCTCTCCCATCATGCTCATTTGGTACCTGGACTGCATAAGCTTTGCAAACTTCTTACAAAGTTTGTCATTAGTAGATCCAAAAATAATATCATCTACATAAATTTGAACTAAAAGCAAATCATCAACAGAATTAAAATAAAACAAAGTTTTATCAATTGTACCTCTTGTGAACCCACTTTCTAAAAGAAATTGAGCAAGAGTTTCATACCATGCTCTTGGTGCTTACTTTAGTCCATATAATGCCTTGTCAAGCCTGTAGACATAATCTGGATGCTTGGGATCTACAAATCCTGGTGGTTGTTCAACAAACACTTCTTCTTCAAGCTTCCCATTGAGAAAAGCACTTTTCACATCCATCTGAAAGACTTTAAACTTCTTGTGTGCAGCATAGGCCAGAAAAATTCTTATGGCCTCCAATCTTGCAACTGGAGCAAAGGTTTCATCATAGTCAATTCCTTCCTGTTGTGAATAACCTTTAGCCACAAGTCTAGCCTTGTTTCTTGTAATCACACCTTCACTGTCAGTCTTGTTTCTGAAAACCCACTTTGTACCTACAATTGATCTATTCTTTGGTCTAGGTACAAGTGTCCAGACTTCATTTCTTTCAAATTCATTTAACTCTTCTTGCATTGCTGTTATCCAGTTAGCATCTTGAAGAGCTTCTTCCACTTTCTTTGGTTCTGTTTGAGACAAGAAAGCATGATACAGGCATTCATTTGTAGTTGCACTTCTAGTTCTTACACTAGCATCAGTATCTCCAATTATAAGATCAGGTGTATGTGCCTGTGTCCACTTTCTTGCTGTTGGTAAGTGGTTTCTTGCATCATTATTGAATCCTCCCCCTTGATCCATGCTCTCCTGATTCATATGTTGACTTTCTGCAGCATCTGAAGCTCCCCCTGAATTGGATGGCTCAGAATTTGAACTGTCAGAGTTTGAATCAGTTTCCTCAACTGACTCATTTGCTGTATCTTGTTGAGCTTCTTCACGCTCCCCCTCAACTGGTTCTCTATTTTGTTCAATTTGAGAATTTCCAGTTTCTCCAGTATTTACCAGTAGAGGTTCAGAGTATGCTTCGTCAGAGTTTGTCAGACCAGCTTCATCAGAGTTTACATCATCAGAGAATAAATCTTCATTTTCAAAACGTAGTTGATCATATGCATTTTCATCTTCAAGTCCAGTTATTTTCTTGTCATCAAATGACACATGTATGGATTCCATGATCACTTTAGTTCTCAGATTGTAGACTCTGAATGCTTTTGTTGACAATGGATAGCCAACAAAGATTCCTTCATCAGCTTTTAACTCGAACTTAGTCAACTGTTCAGGACGAGTCTTCAACACAAAGCATTTGCATCCAAATATATGAAAATATTTCAAATTTGGCTTCTTATTTTTCACCATCTCATATGGTGTTTTCCCCTGCTTGTTGATCAGTGTAGCATTTTGAGTAAAACAAGCAGTTTGAACAGCTTCTGCCCAGAAATAGGTTGGTAACTTTGCTTCCTCAAGCATTGTTCTGGCAGCTTCAATTAGAGTTCTGTTCTTTCTTTCAACTACACCATTTTGCTGTGGAGTTCCAGGTGCAGAAAATTCTTGTTTCACTCCTCTTTCCTTGCAGAAAGCTTCCATGATTGAGTTTCTGAATTCAGTTCCATTATCACTCCTTATAATTTTGACTTTGTGTTGTGATCCTTTGTCCAGTAGATTTACATGATCCATCAGAGTTTGAGCAGTTTCATCCTTCTTTGATAAAAAATACACCCATGTATATCTAGTATATTCATCAACAATTACTAGAGCATATTTCTTTCTGCCCATAGACATCACATTCACTGGTCCAAAGAGATCAACATGTAGAAGATGATAAGGTTCCACTACTGAAGATTCAGATTTGCTCTTGAAAGATGACTTCCTTTGTTTGGCCTTTTGACAAGAATCACATAGGCCATCTAGACTGAGTATTGATTTTGGAAGTCCCCTTACAAGATCCTTTCTTATTAGCTCAATGATGTTGTTCAAATTGAGATGGGAGAGCTTCTTATGCCAATTCCAACTCTCTTCATTTGACATTCTTGCAGTCAGACACACTGTTTTTCCATCAGAGTTTGTTACCAAACTTGCTTCATAAATGTTGTTGCGCCTGTGTCCAACTAGAACAACTTTTCCAGTAGATTTACTGATAACTTCACAGTGTTCAGTATGAAAATCTACATGGTTTCCTCTGTTACAGATTTGACTCACAGATAGCAGATTATGCTTGAGTCCTGAGACTAGAGCTACATTTGTGATGATGACACTTCCAAGATTGATATTGCCATATCCCATAGTACGTCCTATGTTGCCATCTCCATAGGAAACCTTTGGGCCAGCCTTCTCCTCAAAATCTGATAGCAGGGCTTTATTTCCAGTCATGTGTCCTGAGCATCCACTGTCCAAGATAAGGGTGCTCTCTTTTATGCCCTGCAATCACAACCAATTACAAAGTGTTAGTTTTAAGGATCCAGACTTGCTTGGATCCTTTGCCTTTCTTAACATTGTTAGCTTTTACAGCGGAATCACTATCAACAGAGTTTAAACTAACATTGTCAGACTTTACACTTGTAGAGTTTGCTCTAACCCACTTCAGATTGGGTTTTAGCTCATAGTAGTTGTGATAAATAGCATGATAACTCTTACAAGTATAAATAGAATGCCAAGTGCTCCCACAGTGTGTGCATAAAGTCTGTGGTTTAACCCTTACATAATCATTCTTTACTCCTGATGTAGAAGGTAAAGAATTAATATCTTTGTTCTTATTGCAAAATCTAGCAAGATGGTTAGTACTACCACAATTATAACATGTTTTCCTTGGAGCAGCAGCAGTAGGCAAATGATTATTTCTTTTATTTATGCCTATCTTTCCATTCCTATTCTTCTTGGACCCTTTTAGTTTCATGGCAGACTTTACTTCTTTGAGCTTATGATTGAACTGTTTTCCTGTCATCAAGCCAACATTAACCTGTTTTTCACAAGTTTTTACTGGCTTTCTAACGGCTTCTATTTCCATAAGATTTTCTGTTATAATATTTTCCTGTCTTTCACAGGTTTCATCTGATTCCATATCAGCTTCTCTTGCTACAACAGATTTTAACTTAGTGGACTCTGGAACAAATTTCACAGGTTTAAGTTGTGGTTTAACCTTAACCTTGTCTTTAAACCTAAGTTCATCATTTTCACAATAGCCTAAACCTACAGAATCTGTCTGAAACACTTGATGAGTGTCTCTTCCAGAGTTTGTCCAAGTCTTTATTATTTTTCTTTCTTTTTCTAGATCAGATTCTAGCTGCTTATATCTCTTAGTCAACTCATGTTCAATATAAACAGCATCATCTCTTTCTTTTTGAATCTGCTTCATATTTTCAAGTTCCCCTTCAAGAAACTTGTTTCTATCTTTAAGGCTAAGATTCTCAGATTTAATTCTCTCATTCTCTAAAGTCTGATCCCTATAACTAACATGAACGCTTTTCAGATATACTCTTAACTCAGATATATTATCAGTATCATAAGCATAAGTAGTTAGGGGTACCTTATTTTCAGATGATTCAGTCTCATCTTTGACAGTTGCCATAAGAGCATAGTTTACTCCATCATCAGAGTCTGAAGTATCTGCCCAGTCTTTGCCTTTAGAGATGAGTGCTTTTTCAGATTTTCCTTTCTTGCACTCTGGGGCATAGTGACCCATCTCCTTACACTTGTAGCACTGGATTTCAGATTTATCCTTCTTGCCAGACTTGGTCTCCCTTCCATCAGACTTTCTAAAACTTTTCCTTTCAGAGTTTGAATCTTTCCTTGAGAATCTCTTTGCTTTCTTGAAGTTCTTGAATCCCATCTTCTTGAAGGTCTTCACCATCAATGCAGCCATTTGCATCATCTGTTCTTCATCATCCTCAGAGTCAGAAGCTTCATCAGAGTTTGAGTCATCATCAGAGTTTGATGACTCACTTTCAGATTTAATGACTAAAGCCTTTCCCTTGGCTTTCTTCCTTGATGATTCCTTCTTGATGGGCTTCTCCTCAACTTTGAGAGCAACAGATTTTGTCTTCTTGCTGGATCTCCTGTTTCTTTGTTCTATCTCAAGTTCATGAGTCTTTAGTAATCCATAAATTTCATCAAGTTCAGTTTCAGCAAGTTCGTAATTATCTCTTATAGTTGTTGTCTTCAAATCCCATCTTTCAGGTAAAGATAAGAGAAATTTGAGATTTGATTCTTCAAGATCATATTCTTTATCAACTAGAGATAAATCATTCAACAGTTTACAGAATCTGTCATATGTCTCAGTCAAGGTTTCATTGGCTCTTGAATCAAAGTGCTCATACTCCTGAGTGAGTACAGTTTTCCTGTTTTTCTTTATAGCAGTGGTTCCTTGACACCTGACTTCCAAAGCATCCCAGATTTCTTTTGCAGTTTTGCAACCAATTACTCTGTTAGACATAACATTATCTAAAGCACTGTGAAGAAGATGTCTAACCTTTGCATCTTTTGCAATTGATGAGATGTCCTCAGGAGTCATATCTTTCTTTTCCTTTGGAACAGTCTTTTGTTCTTGACCATCAACAACAGGAGACAATTTAGTCGGCATATGAGGACCATCATTGATTCTGTCAAGATATTCTGGATCTGTAGCCTCCAGAAACATGGTCATCTTCACCTTCCAAATTGGATACTCCACTGGCCTGAGAATTGGAACCCTGATTGTTTCATACCGACTCACAGAATTAGGTTTAACCTATTCAACCTTGGGAGGAGCTTGATTTTCTTCAGACATGATTATTACTGTGTTTGAATCGAAAAACTGTATATATTAAACAGCCTTGGCTCTGATACCAATTGTTAGGCCGAATACACAATATATAATCAAGTATGTATTAGAATAACATTATCCCTCAGAGAAAATGGGAAAAGTCTTAGCTTCACAGCATCTTCTGACACTCCGTTGAATTTGAAGGTGTCACAGATCTCAATGAAGTCCCTAATATGCATATTAGGATCTTCCGTTGGAGCACCCCCGAACTGAACTGAATTCTGCACCATCTGAATCGTGCCAGGCTTGATTTCAAAGGTGTTAGCTGCAATAGCCGGCCTGACAATGCTCGATTGAATGTCATTGATCTTTGGCTGAGAATAATCCTTCAAAGCCTTCGTTTCTGGTGCTACTGGTTCTCCCATAACTAGACTTAATTCAAGTTCTGCTTTCCGAGTTTGAGAACGTGTTCGCATACACTTTCACTTAAGTATCTGAAACACACCAAACAAAGTAAAATTGATGAGTATAATCCGAGTCAGTGAACTTTAACGACCACTAATGACAAGCACATAAACTATAAAAATAACACCGAGTCCCCGGCAGCGGCGCCACAAACTTGTTCGCACAAAATCACGCAAGCGTACGCGGTCACAAGTAATACAGGATTAAGTAAAGTTCGTTCCCACAGAGACTGCTTGGTTATAATAGTTTAGCACTTATGCAACAATGTATGGTTATTATTCAATGCTAAGACAATTATCAAAGTTTGTGTTTTAATTAACTAATGAGATTATAATTAACTAAAGAAGGGATTTCTGTAAATTCACTTATAAGAATAAACATGGGATCCTAACTTCATTAAGTACTTCATCTAGAGTCTTTTGTCTTTAATCAATGTATGTGACAGTTATGATAACTAATCGGATAACACGAAATAAGTATACGCTACCTTTCAGTATACATATACCAAACTACTCGAACATCCACAAAATAGATAGAAGTTGGGTAGACACCAATTATGCTTAGACCCTATATGTCTATAAGATTTGAAAACATAACGGTTTAACGAGCAAGTTATCCATTCAGATTACATAGGGCAGGTAAGATGGTTAAAATTACCTACGAATCATGCATGACAAACATACATAAACCTATGCTAGCATGGCAAGTTCTAAACCTCTATATCCACTTTCGTAATCAATAGAGATTAACAAACAATCTTAGATGTTAGCTACGCATCCAAGAAGAATAAGCACAACCAATACTAGGAAATCAATTAGCCATCACACACACATCTTCAAAACAATTAACTATTAAAATCCATAAATAAATCAGTTAGAATCCCACAACGACGATTAGTTCATAATAGAACCATTCATCATCGTGGGTTCTGATGAAAACATGATAGTAAACAAGTCTGGAAAACTAAATAAAAGCACTAGAGTTTAGAAAGAACAAACAAGAATCCAAAGTATCGCCTAATTTAGAGAATACAAAGATTAGATGAAACTAGGTCTTCGTAAATCAGCCGTCTTCTTGTTCTCCTCTCCGTTGGATGAATATGTATGTATGTATATTGATATATCTCAATGAATTCGTCCACCAATGATTCATATATGCCTTAGGGTTGACAAAAATCAGCATGTTTCCTTTTCTGACCAAAAAACTGCCATTTCCAGGATTCTTCACGCGCGGGCGCGCGCAGGGAGGCGCGGGCGCGCCTGGTTTTCTGTCCAGGAGGAGGGCGCGGGCGCGCATATGGAGGCGCGGGCGCGCCTGGAATTCTGTCCAGAATTCTTTTCTCTTCGCGTGGACTGTTTACTAGTCCAATTCTGACGTCTAGATCTCGAGATATGACCCAAACAGTGAATTATGTGCAGGTAGCCCAACAAATCTGAATTTCCTTCTAATAAATCTCCAAATTGAGCTCTTTATTCTCCAATCCTTCCAAGTTTAGGATTTCCTTGCGCTTCCAACTCCCGCAACTGCATGGCTTTCACAGACATGCTCAAAACACTTCTGCAAATCACAAGAACTCCACTTCTCTGCTGACAACTCAACTCTGCAAATACTAACACCAAACATATCACAAATACCACAAACTTGAGAACAAAACAACCAATTTAAGCCAATTTAGGACGATCCAAGTGGATATGAAATCCACTTATCATGACCCAAATTATGAAGATTACACATGTACTGAGAGTTCTGAGAGCTTTAGTTTAGATGCCGATGAAGTTGAGACTGATGAGGAAGTGGATAATATTAGAGAAATCAAAAGAAACTTTAAAACATCACTAAAAAATGCAATGCAAGGTACTGGCACAAGCCATTGTAAAGCATAATGTAATATAAGATGTAAAAGAGATAACTGCAACTCAACAAAGGACAAGACAAACAATAATATTAACAGAAGCACATGAATCCAGAATCAAAGAAGAAAAGGTAAACTCAAAAAATCAAAATATGGTATGTATTCTTGAAGTTCGTAAACAGGTCACGGAAAGAAGTTCATGAAAATGTTCAAGCCTCAGTGACAGCAAAAGAAACAAGACTTTCAAGACTACAGAATTATGTGAATGATTTAGGGTTAGTACCACAGGATTCCAGTGATTTATTTGAAGCAACCAGATCGACAAAGGACTTATCAGCAGCATTGAATTGAAGACATAGAAGAATTGATCAAGTGTTATTCATCTGTGAACCAGACCAGTTGCACTAGTTGACGGCACTTAAAAAGATCAAGTTGTTTTATCGTCTCAGAAGAAATTGATACAGTCTAAAACTGAAACACCCTGGAACTCAGAAGCTTTTCTAAAAGGTCAAGGACAAGAAAAGAATTCGATGGTTTTTCTATTTAGAAAACCATCGAATGTGAGATAAAGAAAACTAATATAAGTTAATGTTTCATTCGATAGTTTTTATTAAAACCCATCGAATGGAATATTAACTTTATTCATTCGATAGTTTTCAATTTGGAGAAGCAGGTGAAAATGTGACTTTGTTGTCAGGTTGATGAAGATCCAACGACCAAGAATATTCAATTTCTTTTGGTTCGATGGTTTTTCAAATCAAGACTATAAATAGAGAATGAAGACAGTGTCTTCTTCAATTGGTTGGCAGAAGTGATCGTATTTACTCTGAAGAATTAAGTGCTCAAGAACAGATTCTGAAGAAAATTTATAGTGCCTTAATTTACAAAGTTTGTATTGATTACGTTAACCTGAACTCATTGAAGCTAATCTACGGATTAGAATTTGTAGCACCCCTCGAGGTTTATATTTATAAAACGATATATTCCTCGACTCTTGGTTTGATTTGGTGTATTTGATTTCGTAGTTGAACTGAATGATTTATCTGCGAACGAAATTGAATAATTTATAGGTATCATATTCAACCCCCCCCCCTTCTACGATACTTTGGACCTAACAATTGGTATCAGAGCTACTTGATTGACGTAAAAATCATATCCGGTGAATGAGACCAAAATCAAACGTAGCTTGAAAATTCGAAGCAAATTTTTTAACTTTCAAAATTTTTCATTTAATTGGAATTTCTTGAATTTTAAACAATTTGAAATTTTCAGAAACCATGAGTGCTCCAAAGACAACTACTGGTATTAAAGTTCCCCCGTTTACAAGAGATGATTTCGGTTTGTGGAAGATGAAGATGCTGTTATTTATCAAGGCATCTAATCCGTTGTATATTGGCGTATTAGAGAACAGACCGTTTCTTCCAATGAAACCAGTTAGCGAATCTACAGCTCCTGATGGTACTAGAATTCCTCAAGGCACCCAACCTAAGGATATTACTGAGTACACAGATTCTGACAAAGAACTGATTCGATTGGATACAGGTTTGATGTTGATATTGGCAGACTCCGCAAACAAGGAAATGAGCTATCAGTTAATGAACTGTACAAGCGGGAAACATATGTGGGATACCATAAACTTAATAATGGAAGGAACTGAAGACGTGCAGGAAAACAGATTGGACATCCTGACTTCTCAGTACGAAGCTTTTAGGTCTCTTCCAGGAGAAAGTATAACTCAGGTCTTTGAGAAATATACTAAGCTTCTTAATGAATTGGCAATGAAAGGGAAGACCTATCCACTGAGAGAAACAAACAGGAAGTTCATGATGACACTGCCCCATCATGCAGAACACAAGTCCTCATCCATAAGGGAAAGAATAGATTTTACAAAGATGTCATTAGAGATGATCTATGGGAAGTTGAAGACCTATGAGATGGAACAAGAACAAAGGGTGATAATCTACGGACCAGGGACAGTGGACAACAAGCAAAATGCACTTGTGAGATCAGCAGCACTTGTAGTGGATGAACCAACAACTTCTGATATTCAGGTTCAAACCCCTAGAGCTGGAAAGGAGGTGATTATAGAAGCTGAAATGGATTCTGTGAATCTGGGTGTTGATGAAAGTGATTACTACACCCTAGAAGAGCTTGAGCAGATGGAAGACAAAACCATGGCGTACTTAGCTGCAAATTTTAGTCATATTTGTTTCAAGAGAAACCCTAAGTATAAGTTCAAGGGCTCAACCAACAGATTCCAGAAGAGCAAGTATTCACCAGGTACTGGCTTTAAGGGAAGCTACAAGACTGGCATGATTGATAGAAGCAAATCAAGATGATACAATTGCAATGAGTTAGGGCATTTCGCCACTGAATGCCGGAAGCCTCGTCAAGCAAGAGACAAGAAAGATGTCTATGAGAAGAAGGATTCTTATGATGAGTTGAAGAAGGAGAATGCCAAGCTGAAACAGCAACTGGAGGCATTGTCTGGAAAGCAGAAAGGGAAAGCTTATATAGCAGAGGGAAAACACTGGGATGATCCTGATTCAGATGAAGAGGAGGAATATGTAAATGTTGCCCTAATGGCTGACTCTTCAGAGGAATCACCACAATTATCTCAGGTACCTATCCTAACTACAATTGACATGTCTAATTCTGAGTACAAGAAAACTGTGCAAGATCTAAGTGTAGAATTGTTTAATGTACACACAAGCATGCTAGCATCTGAAATGGAAAATGCTAAACTAGTTCTTAAGATTAAAAATCTAGAATCTAAAAATGAAAAACTAGAGCTTGTAGCTGTCACATTAGAAGATCTTAAGCAAAAGAATGTGTACCTAGAGAACAAGGTCAAGTGTAATGATGAGATAGAGACTATCCTCAGGAAGCAGATTTCAGAGTTAGATTTGAAACTGAATGCTTTTAAGAATTCCGCCCTAATTGCTAAGGAGATCATTGATACTCAGACCATAGGGAACAAAACTACTATAGGATTTGACTACAACAAGAAAGCTGGTAAGAAGATTGTGGAATTCCTTGTGACACCTTCAGCTATCAAAAGGAATACTCCACATGTTCTTAAGAATGTTGATTGTCCAGTTTTTGTTAAGCCATTTCCACCACTTTTCAATGAGGATGATCTTTTCATAAGACAAGAATTGATTGAGGAGGATTTATTGAAGGAAAAAGAGGTAAAGACTAAGTTGCCTAGGAAATCAGTAAAAACTGAACTACCTAAAACTGAAGTAGGTGACTTAGTTATAAAGGCTAAAAAGAACAGGAATGGGAAAAAGAATGTTGTTAATCAGAATATTGTTTCTTCTTCTTCCATTGCATCTAGGAAGTTGTGCACTATTTGTAATTCTGCTGGACACCTTACACATGCATGTAAAAAGGTTAAAGTAGAAACTGCTGATACTTCTGCAATGCATAACATGTCTGACATGCCTGATGTTCATGAACCCTGTGGTAAGAAAGATTGTTTGCTATGTACATACAACATTATGCATGCTTATTTTAAGTTGATGAATGCATCTGGTAGCAATAGCACTGATAATGTCAAAACCACAGAAAGCATGAATGTTAAACAAGTTAAGACTAACTTGAATGTTACTCCTGTTAAAGTATCTAAACCTTCAGGACCCAAACAAGTTTGGGTACCAAAGTCCGCTTAATCAATCTGTGATTGCAGGGTAAGGTTAAAAGCTCAAAGGTCGTGTGGATTCTGGATAGTGGCTGTTCTAGACACATGAGTGGTGAAGAGTCCCTGCTTACAGAGGTGGTTAAGAAGATCGGCCCGATTGTAACCTTTGGAGATGACAACAAAGGATTCACTACGGGATATGGTAAATTGAAAATTGGGAATGTCATCATTGAAAACATCTCTCTTGTTGAAGGATTGAAGCACAATCTTCTAAGTATCAGTCAGTTCTGTGATAAAGGCTACAATGTAGATTTCAGAAAGGACAAGTGCTTGATCACAAACAGGAAGGATGAGAAGCTTGCTCTACTGGGACTAAGAAAAGGAAATTTGTTTATAGCTGACTTAAGTTCTACCAGTGAAGGAGAAGTTACATGTTTCTACAGTAAGGCATCTTCAGAACAAAGTTGGCTATGGCACAAGAAGCTCTCACACTTAAACTTCAAAACTATGAACTCTTTGGTAAAGAGAGAGTTGGTGAGAGGGTTGCCCCTGATGGAATTCAATCAGGAGGGACTATGTGAAGCATGTGAAAAAGGGAAGTTGAAGAAAGCATCACATAGAAGCAAAGGAATGACAAGCATTGCTGAACCATTACAACTGATTCATATGGATTTATTTGGTCCAGTTAATGTTATGTCACTTTCAAGAAAAAGATATGCATTGGTGATGGTGGATGACTACTCCAAGTACACGTGGGTGTTGTTCTTACAGTCAAAGGATGAAGCAACACAACTAATCATTGATCACATCAAGAAGATAGAAGTGGAAGCCAAGCTACCTGTGCGGACAATCAGATCAGACAATGGAACTGAATTCAAGAATGCAGTTCTTAATGATTTCTGCTCACAGAAAGGAATATCAAGACATTTTGCAGTACCAAGAACTCCTCAACAGAATGGAGTAGTGGAAAGGAAGAACAGGACCTTGGTTGAAGCAGCAAGGACCATGTTGAATGAATCAAAACTTCCCACTTACTTTTGGGCTGAAGCAGTGAATACAGCTTGCTACACTCAGAATCGAACCATGATCAACAAAGATCATGAAAAGACTCTGTATGAGTTAATGGCCAACAAGAAACCAACACTGAAGTACTTTCATATGTTTGGTGCAAAGTGCTTTGTACTTAAAGATGGAGAACATCTTGGCAAGTTTGATGCCAAAGCAGATGAAGGCATTTTTCTGGGCTATTATCTGGAATCTAAGGCTTACAGGGTATATGTGATTGAAGATAAGAAGGTGTTGGAAAGCTTTAATGTAACATTTGACGACACCAAAAGACCAGGCCTGCAAACTGGAGAGAACTCTGAATCCTTGGTATTTGAAAATCTATCAGGAGATCTCTCTGACAATGAAGAAGTACCTGAAGTTGTTACAGTTATTAATAATAATCATAATGATAATGATTCTGGACAAAGTGGTGACCAAAGTGGAGATCCTCAAAATTCTACAGGATCCACTAGTCAGTCTTCAGAATCAACAGATCAAACCGTCAACAACTCAGGGGGAGCAGGAGAAGGATCAACTAGTCACACTCCACAACATCTAGAACAAGGAGAATCATCAAGATCGCATCTGCCAAGACAAAGGGTATGGAATAGAGATCATCCCTTTCACTTGATAATTGGTGATCCGGACACAGGAGTGAGAACTAGGAGAACATCACAAAATGAATGTCACAATTCTGGGTTTCTTTCAGAAACAGAACCTAGGAAAGTTGAAGATGCTCTAGATGATCCAGATTGGGTGATTGCAATGCAAGAGGAACTCAATCAGTTTGAAAGGCAGAAAGTTTGGAAGCTGGTACCCAGGCCTAAAGGGAAATATGTTATTGGAACAAGATGGGTATTCAGAAATAAGCTGGATGAAGATGGATTTGTAACGAGAAACAAAGCCAGACTGGTTTCTAAAGGTTACTCTCAAGAAGAGGGTATAGATTATGATGAAACCTATGCACCAGGAGCAAGACTTGAGGCCATCAGAATGTTTCTGGCATTCGCAGCACATTCCAATTACAAGGTATATCAAATGGATGTGAAGAGTGCTTTTCTGAACGGGGAGTTAGAAGAAGAAGTGTATGTGGAACAACCTCCAGGTTTTGAGGATTCAAAACTGGCAGACTTTGTGTACTTTCTATTTAAAGCTCTCTATGGACTCAAACAAGCTCCAAGGACATGGTATGACACTCTCTCTGAATTCTTACTTGAAAATGATTTTACAAGAGGTGTTGTAGACAAAACTCTCTTTTACAAAAAGCATAAAAATGATTTGATATTGGTGCAAGTATATGTTGATGACATAATATTTGGTTCTACTAATGATGATCTATGCAAGAGATTTGCTAAGTTAATGCAGAGTCGATATGAAATGAGCATGATGGGTGAATTGTCATTCTTTCTTGGACTGCAAGTGTATCAAAGGCAAGATGGTATATTCATTAGTCAGTCCAAGTACATCAAATATCTTCTGAAGAAGTATCAAATGGAAGACTCATCTACAGCAAAGACTCCTATGCCAACTGCCACTAAGCTTGATAAAGATGAAACTGGTAAGAAGGTTGACATCACAGGCTACAGAGGTATGATAGGCTCATTACTTTATCTCACTGCAAGTAGACCAGATATAATGTTTGCAACATGCTTGTGTGCTAGGTTTCAGTCTGATCCTAAAGAATCTCATCTAATAGCTGTTAAGCGGATATTTAGATATCTTAAGGGGACCCCAAACCTTGGAATTTGGTACCCTAAAGATACATGATTTGATCTTATTGGATACACAGACTCTGATTTTGCAGGTTGTAAGATTGATCGGAAGAGTACTTCAGGAAGCTGTCAGTTTCTTGGAAGAAGGTTAGTTTCTTGGTACAACAAGAAGCAGCATTCAGTGTCCACATCAACAGCTGAGGCTGAATACATTGCTGCTGGTAGCTGTTGTGCTCAGATCTTGTGGATGAGAAACCAACTCCGTGACTATGGGCTTTTGTTGACAAAGATTCCAATATTTTGCGACAACACAAGTGCCATATCAATCTCCAACAACCCAGTGCAACACTCGAGGACGAAGCACATCGACATCAGGTATCATTTTATCCGAGAGCATGTCATGAATGGAACTGTGGAGTTACACTTTGTACCCACAGAGGAACAAATTGCAGACATCTTTACTAAACCGCTTGATGAATCCACTTTTTCTAAGCTGGTTGGTGAACTTGGGATGTTAAATCTTTCTAATTGATGTTGATTAGAAGTCAGTAACTGCAAGATAGTCCTAGTGAATACATGAGTTTAAGAATTTCTATATCCTTAGGACTCGTGAATTTATTTTCTGGAGCAATTCTCGTAGTTAGGATTATTGTACTAATTTAATGTCATAATTATGGATGATATATCTTCTGGCATTTAATTGGTTATTAATTCTAAAAATTATTTAGGTGCTAATATTTGTTCTAAATATTTAAGCATCTATTTAATTTGAATTAATTTACTTTGTTTTTAACATTTTAGATTAATGCAGCATAATTTATTGGATTTTAATTGGTTAATATCATTCGATGATATTTAGTCGATTTTATTCTAAGAAAATTGTGAATTTTCTGTTAACAATTGATTTTTGTAAATTTGAAAAAGTTTATTCAAATTAAAAGTTCACAGAAAAATACAAGTTTGATTTTTGAAGCATGAACAGGTTTTAAGAATTGTACAGGAAGCAAAAATATCGAATTAGGTAGTTCGATATATTTTTTCAAGTACTGGATAAAAAGTATCGAAAGCTTTTTTCGATGGTTTTTTGAAAAGAAATAAAAAATATATCGAAGACATTGTTCGATGGTTTTTGAAAGTAATTTGAAATACATCGAAGTGAATTTATCTTAATCAATATTTAAATTCTCGATAGATTTCAGATAAACAGTTCGATAGTTTTTGAGTTTGAAAAGAGAACTCTCGATGGTTTTTCCAGAAAATTGTTATAATTCCCAACTTCAAATACTTCGATAGTTTTTCAAAAACTATCGAAGTCATGTTGACCTTTTCCCCCTCTGAAAATCCATCGACGGTATTAATAAAAACTATCGAACACTGAAGTTACTAAAATACCCTTGATACTTCTGTGAGTATAAATCAATGCCTTGGACGTTTTTTTTCTTCTTATTCTAAGATCTAAGTGCTTTTGTTATATACTTACAAAGATACACACGGCCAAGAACAGTAACACTCGATAGTTTCTTGATCTTTTCACTGATATTCACTTTCAAGAATCCGTTTTTACCACAGTTATTTCATTTTAACCATGAAATTGTTGTGGATTAGTGTTATTTTGAGTCTTTAATCGGTTTCAAGAGAAAACCATCGAAACTGACTTTTAAACCTTAGTAATTTGATATTACAGAACTTACTTGAGATTGTATTGTTTACACAATCTTCTTCTTAAGTTTTTAGTTAATTCGAAAGTTATCAATTTACAATTTAGGGTTCTTGATCTCGGGAATTGTTTTTGGTTAAGGTTTTTAATAAAGGAAAAGGGTTATTTTCTTAAAAAGTTTGATTAATTAGAAATAATTAATTGAAAATTTTAGTTTTGGTTTTAAATTAATTTTCTAGATATTTGACTTAAGATGGTCGGAGAATTTATTGTGACCAAGACTAATCATGTCTCATTTCAGAATTTGCAATCCATTACGAATTTACAATTTCGTGTATGGGCAGAATTTCTGAACACACGTTCATTAGTGGCATATGCTTTGAGTACTCCCGTGGTCCTCTGTATCGATCAATTGACTGCGTTGTACACATCCGCCACTGACACATCTGAGAACAATATTAGATCCTTCAGTTTTGTTATGCCAGGGGGGCAGAACAATAAGGGTGACGGAACATGACTTTAATAGGGTTTTACATTTTCCAACAGAAAACCATGTTCCGGATCCCACAACTGAGGAGATACATGCTTTCTTCACTCTCATAAGAAGTCAACAACCAAACTTCTTTGTGGGAGAGTTCCTTAAGCATTACTTGACAAAGCCGTGGAACTTCTTCTTTCACACTCTTATCCATGTTTTTACTGCTAAGCTGACAAATCTGCATGGTATTCCCTTATTTCTTCAGAAGATAGGGTTTGCCATTGCTAACAATAGGCATATAAACATAGGAAGATTAGTGATTGATCAAGTCATTCTATGCATGGGACCACTGGATGAAAGAACATACATGGATGATGTGCTTTGTTTCTATCCTAGGTTCCTACAGTTAATTCTAAATGATGTGTTAACAGGTGATGAACGGGAGACATTCGAAGGTGAGGAGACCATGGAGTGTATGACGATGAAGAGCAATGCAATAACCGCTCTGATAAGAAAGAATCATCTTACAGGGGTCCCCACTGTTCTTACTGAATATCTAAGAACGGTGCCCCTACCACTTCTACCCCCAGGGGAACAGGTAAACGAAGGTAATATCCCTCAACCTGAACTGGATCCTGAACCACAACAAATGGATGTAGATCCAGAGCCCTCAGCGGCCATTTCTGACCATGAGATTGCAAACCCACAATCTCTAACCACGGTCATAGAGCCTTTGGAAGAGCCAAATGAAAACATAAACGAACCTCCTTCCCCTACTATACCCATCATACAGACATCCATGAGTGTAGAGGGAGATAGTGTCATAGCAGCACCACATAAGGAGATACACCCTTCAACAGCAGCTCTGCCTTCCTCTAAAAGGAGAAGTATAGAAACCTGGTGTCCCTAAAATGGTATTTGAATTTCCTATAACTTTTGTTCTTTAACTTTTCAAAAATTCTGCGTGTAAGAGTGTGTTTTCTGCTATTTTGGTAACCTGCCAGGATGTTTTCAAAACTGAATCACTAACTTTGAAAATTCGTAATAAATTGAGTTTTTATGCTAATTTAATGAGTAATATCAATATTGAAAGGTATTTTCGTGTTCTGTGTTTCTTGTTTACACTTTTGGATGTCGTAAATAGCATAACACTAAAGAAATCAGGGGCTGATTCTGTTCTGCAGTCCGCAAATGTCTATGTTCTGAGTTCATTACTTGTCAATTGTCAATTTTCAGAACTAGTCATGATTGATTTTGTTAACAATAGTCTATGTTGCACGATATTTTGATGTTTGATGTTTGAAATCTTCTTTGAGTAAATTATATGTAAACACCGCATGAGTTCTATTGAGTTGTGTACTTGTTTGCTTTATTTGACTGTTAATAGATTATAAATTAATATTAAGGATTTGTTGTGATTTTATTTTCAGGGTGCGCCATCGGTATCGAGGTAAGTGACTTTTCGTTGCCCACTAATATTATCAAATATGTTTTTATTCGGTTATCTTATTATATTTGAAATATTTGATTTTGAAACTTGTGATATCGAAAATAGATTTTAGAATAGATTTTTATAGAATTCCCCAGTTTTAGTTTCGTATCGAATCATAGATACCGGTCACCGGATAGTGTGACATATTGAACTAGTTTACGCACGTTCCGGAACACATAGATACCTTGTTGAGTAAGACTTAACGAGGGACATAAACTGGCCCTACCGAATCATCGAACTATAGAAGCCGTATCACTGGCATAGTGTGACCGTAATTTAGAACTGTGGGAATTAAATGTGATTTTGTTGTTTGATTCTTTTATCGATTTAAAGTTAAGAAATTCTGTTTTAAATATTACTTTGAAGCGTTGGGCGATAGTTACTTGTTGAGCTTTGCAGCTCATTGTTTTAATATATTTCAGGTTCGAACTTTTGGAAGCTAAGTACGAATAAGGATGTGGAGTTATGGATTTCGTGCTATGTGATTTTGCATAAGAGTATTCGAATAATTTGATTATCCGTTAGACATTGAATATTGTTGGATTTATGGAGTTGTGTCTCCGCTTTTATGTTTTCAATTATTGTTAAGTTTGACCGCTGCTTTGACTTTTGTGCAATTTCGTATTTATTGAATAAAGAAATACTTTTATTTAAGTTTTGAATTTCGAATTAATAGTCCGAAAAGTCGGGCTGTTACAGTAGCATTGTGCTTACTGCCGTGCAAGCCACTGTAAGTTTTGGGTAGCATTGTCGTGCAAGTCATTGTAAAATTTTGGGTAGCATTGTGCTTATTGTCGTGTAAGATTTTGGTAGCATTTTCTTTGTTCACTTTGCATTGTTTTATATCCGTATATGAGTTATTCGCTCACTATCGGTCCTTTGTTTCTTTGTTTCCACCGACAGGTTATCAAAATTTAGGTGGGCTACTCCTTGGGAAGAGTGTGAGGTCCGAATTTAGAAAATTTAGTTATATTTTTAATTCATGCGGTGTAAGTTATAGGAGTTTGAGGATTTGTACAGTTTTATTGGATTTTTCGTGGTTTTTAATTTAGTGATTTTGGATTTAGTTTATTATTTTGAGATACCCCTTTTGTTTTGTTAGGATGTTAAAAGCCTAATGTGTATCGGTTGGTGCTGGGCCTAAATAAATTTTGCCGAATAAGTATTTGAAAATTTAAAATTTAATTATGTTCTAGACAAAAATATTTAGTCCCATTTAATTCACGTACGAAGAAATTTTACCCTAATTTTATTGAAATTTTAGGAACAAACAGAAAGAGATTTACAACATTATCTATAGAATTACAATTTATGTAATGTTTAAAGTTACTTTCAAAGTATCACAATTGAGTTGCTTATCATACAATAATAAAACAAATTTTATTAAAAGTATATTTTTTTAGAAAGTTCCAAATATCAAAAAATTATTCATTATTACAATAGAGTATTGTAGTATCAAATTAATTGAAAATTGGTACACTGGAAAATAAAAATGCAAAATTATGTACTTGTTCAATTCTCATTTTATCATTTCAATCAATTATTATTCTCATTTTATCATTTTAAATGTACTTCATTTATTATTCGAACGCACAATATATATCACGTTACTTATGATTTTTTGATTATCTGTATAACATAACAATGGACTGTAAAATTCTAGAGATCGACCCTTTGTTTTTTCACACCAGAGACGATTTTAAATAGTCTTGGTTTTAGACCAAAATGATTCAATTAGAATTTAATAATGTTCAACATATATATGGTTAAAAATTAATGAAACTTTAAAGTTTAAAACTATCATATTCAAATATTTGATTAGATTCTGAATAATCATCAAGTATACACTCTAGCTTAAGACAAAGAGACCACAATTAGTTAAAGTATGAAAAAAAATGAAATAATAATATTACTTTATTATATAAAATAAAATTTAAAAGAAACCTACACACTACCCTCTATAATAGAAAAATGATTGTTTGATTAACAATGTCATAATTTTCTTAAAAAATCAATATGTACAAAATCAATATGTACAATATAGTTATACGTGCATTTGTTGTATTAAAAGTAAAATAGTTTAAAGGACTGTTTGATAATGATAAATTTTTAAATAAATAATTGTTTTTATAAATAAGCAAAAGAACAAGGGTAAGATTACAGAGTGCACAATTGTTATAAGGAGAATTTCGTATAACAGTGTTTTGGAGGTTTATGGTAAGTGGTGGCTGGACTTGTATGATGACTCCTCAGAAATTGAATATAGAATGGGTTCTTTCTCTTACTCTTGCTGAGTGTCAATTGTGTATCATACAAGGTGCCTACGTACCCCTTTATATAGGGATCAAACCTCACGTAGTTCTTGGAAACAAGTCATCGGATAAGCCCACTTAGCCCAAGCCCATCAATAGTCAGGATTTATCCATCCACGTCACATCCAGTTTTCACACGTTTTTCTACAATCTCGCGGCATCTCCGCATTTCTTTCCGTGATTGTAGGTTTGTCCCGTGTCAACCAAGAAACATCCATTCCATAAAAAGGAATTTCTGTTAGATCAGAATTCAATGATCGTCAGGAGCTAGACTCAACTGATCAGGATTGCTGACGTCATCAGGATTGCATGGTCGTCAGGATCAGAATACATATCAGGATTGGGATCAGGATTGATCATCAGGACTGGAAGCTGATCAGGATTCCTACTTCGAGTTATATTTGGAGTCTAGTTAAATAAGGAAGATTATTCTGTCGGTTCCTGGTTTGTAGAATGTAGCTATCAATTATGGATAGGTTTCAATCTTTGTAATTGATTAGGACTTATCATTGATAAAGAAGTTGTGTAGTATATAAACACAGTTTAGGTTTCGATTTATGTACGTGAACATAAACGATCATACACTTGAGTATTTGTGTAACCTAGCAGCTCTCAAGAACATCAGAATTTCTTGAGAGAGTTTGTAACAGTTTTATATCAGATTTAATAAAGCTGTTATCTTTCTTTCATATTTGTGATATATACATTAAGAAGTCGATTATCTTATTCTATTGTATTCAACCCCCCTTTTACAATAGATTATTACCGGGCAACAATTGGTATCAGAGCAAACTGATTTAATTCTGAATCAGATACGATCTAAAGATGTCGACATCAAAGTATGAAAGCATGAAGATTCCCATCTTGAAGAAATCAGAATATCCAACATGGAGGGTAAAGATGCTGATGTACCTGGAGGCTATGGATCCTGACAACTTGGACATGATTCGTGATGGACCGTATATACCTACAAAGTTCGTAGAACGAACAGATACTGTACCTGAACATTATGTGGTCAAAGCTAAAAGTGAATGGACTCCAGAAGAAAAAGCTCATGTACTCAGGGAACCAAAGATAAAGAATATCCTGCACAGTAGTCTTGATGCTGTCATGTCAAACAGAGTGATTGCATGCAAGTCTTCAAAAGAAATCTGGGATACATTAGAAACTCAGTGCCAGGGATCTGCATCTGTCAAGAAAAACAGAAGGGCTCTTTTGATTCAAGAAGATAAACAATTTGATGCAAGACCTGAAGAGAGCTTAACTGATCTATATGATAGATTTCTGACACTGTTGAACAGTTTATATTTAGTTGACAAGGAATATGAATCTGAAGATTCAAACACCAAGTTTCTAAGAGCTTTACCTGAAGAATGGGACACTCAGACCTCGATCATTAGACACCAGTATGATCTAAACACTGTGTCTCTTGATGAAGTCTATGGAATGCTAAGAACTCATGATCTTGAAGTTCAACAGAGAAAGAACAAGAAAAGCAGCAAGGCAAAATCTATTACTTTGAAAGCAGAGGCTAAATCAAAAGGAAAAGCTATGGAGGTCTCTAAAAGGAAAGTGATTGAAGCTGAGTCAGATTCTGATAACTCTTCATCAGATACTGATGGCAATCCTGATGCCAATACTGATGATGAGTCTTCAGACTCAGACATGGAAGAGATGGTTGCTATGATTGTCAGAAACTTCAGAAGGATGAAGTTCAGGAAGAATAGAAGACAAGGCAACTTTCGGAAAAAGATCTTCAAGGCAGACAAAGATAAGTATACCAAAAAGGACAGCAAGGGTAGCAAATTTGACAAGTCAAAGGTTAGATGCTACAAGTGTAATGGTATGGGTCACTTTGCTTCTGAGTGCAAGAAGACAAAGGCACTCATCACATCAAGCAAGGATTGGATGGACTCTTCCTCAGAATCTGATACTGAGGTAGTCAACTATGCTCTAATGGCCAGTGCTGATGTAACTGCTGCTCCTGATGATAAGGTACTAAATACTATCTTTGATTTTGATACTGATAATGCTTCTGAGTTAAGACGCTTTCTAAAGTCATTACATATTAGCTTTAGAAGTCAAACTGCTGAAAATTCTAGGATCTTATCTGAGATGTCTGAACTTAGAAAAAAGAATGATATATTAGAAGCTGAATTTTCTCGTATGCAAGAAGTACAAAAAGAATGTGATAATGCTAAACACATGTACTTAGAGATGAAATCTAAATGTACTTCTCTTGAAAAGGAACTTGAATATACTAATGAGAAAATCAGAACCTGGACAGACTCTGGTAGGAAATTTCATGAGATTAATACCTCTAAGAATTGGAAAGAGTGTCTAGGATATAAGTCAGATGAGGATAAGAAATTGAAAGAGAAAATTGTCATAGATGAGACAGTCAGTCCAAAGACCTATAGACATGTTTTAGATAAAACCAAAACTAAGATTACTCCTGTTAATTTTGTTTTTGGTAAGGATTCCAATTCTACTTTTGAAAAGGGATATACTTCTGCTCAAGGAATTAATATTATAAAGTCAAAACATGTCATGAAGAAAGTCACTAAGAATGTAGGTCTATTGTCTCAGAAACAGCTTAAGGATAAAATCTGTGAGGTGACAGATAAGAAAAAGGAAGCTACTGTTAAGAGAAACAGGAATGGTAAAGTTGGGATCAATAAAGAGAATGGTTATAAATATATCCCAAATGCACCTAGAAAGTGTTGTTTTAACTGTGGAAACTCTAATCATCTTGCCATTGATTGTAAAAAGAGTTTAAAGAGAGTTACTGAAATTCCTTTGTCTAATGTTAGGAATAGTTCAGTATTTTATAAACCACAGAATTCTTGTTTTCATTGTGGTAGTATATGGCATTCTATTTATACTTGTAAAGATTATCATGATTTGTACTATAACTTCTATGATCCATTGCCTAAGTTAAATAGGAGTACAAAGTCTGATTGAATTGAGAATGTCATAGTGAAGCATGCGTTTGTTAATACGGATACTGACAAAGCAAATCCTGATGGAGTAAATCTTGTCAGGACTGCTAAGGTCAGAAAGTCTTCTGCTGTGAATGTTAATAAAATGCATGACAAAGGGACCCAACAAGTGTGGGTTCCTAAACATTCTAATTAGTGTTTTGGAATTCTGATGCAGGGTAAAAAGAAAAATGTGTTAGTCATGGATAGTGGATGTTCTGTGCACATGACTGGAAACAAAGCCCTGTTATCAGAATATGAGGAAAAAGCTAGCCCAACCGTGTCTTATGGAGATGGAAACATTGGACAAACTTTGGGATATGGCAATATAATCATTGGAAATGTCATCATTGAAGAAGTAGCTCTAGTGAAAGGACTAAAACACAACTTGTTGAGTATTAGTCAAATCACTGACAGAGGTTATCATGTCAATTTATATTCTACACATTGTGAAGTAGTCAGTAAAGCAACAGGAAAGATAGCTCTGACTGGCTACAGGCATGGTAACATATATGAAGCTAACATTCAATCAAATACTGATGGCTCCCCTACCTGTCTGATCAGTAAAGCATCAGTAGATGAAAGTTGGAATTGGCACAAGAAGCTTTCTCATCTCAACTTCAGCAATATCATTGAGTTGGTTAAGAAAGAATTGGTGAGAGGATTACCTAAAGTTTTGTACACTCCTGATGGACTCTGTGATGCATGTCAGAAAGCAAAACAAAGGAGAACATCATTCCAGAGTAAATCAGAATCCTCTATTGGAGAACCATATCACATGCTACATCTTGATCTATTTGGTCCAGTCAACATCATGACCATCAGTAAGAAAAGGTACACTCTTGTAATTGTTGATGAATATTCTAGATTCACCTGGGTGTATTTTCTGCACATAAAAGATGAAACTCCAGAAATACTGTTGGATCATGTGAGAATGATTGAGACAACCACAAAGTACAAAGTCAAGATTCTGAGAAGTGATAATGGTACTGAATTCAAGAATTCAAAGATGGAAGAGTTCTGCAAATAAAAAGGAATTATTCAACAATTCTCTGCTCCTGGCACACCTCAGCAAAATGGAGTAGTTGAAAGGAAAAATAGAACTCTTATTGAAGCTGGCAGAACTATGTTGGAAGAAGCTAAGTTACCTACATACTTCTGGGCAGAAGCAGTCAACACAGTATGCTATACTCAAAATCTGACATTAATAAACAGACATGGTGTTACTCCTTATCAATCACTCAAGGAAAAGAAACCTAGTCTGAAGCATCTGCATGTGTTTGGCTGTAAATGTTTTGTTCTCAGAACTCACCCTGAACAACTAGGGAAATTTGAGACAAAGGCTGATGAAGGAATTTTCATAGGCTATCCTGCATCAAGAGCCTTCAGAGTTTTTAATTTGAGAACAAGGACTGTCATGGAGTCAATACATGTATCTTTTGATGATAAGAAGATAACAGGAATCAATGAAGACTCTCATGATAGATTAATTTTTGAAAATGAAGCTACCAAGGAATCTGAAGAAAGTGAATCAGAAGCTGTCAATTCATCAGATCCTGATGGGTCACCAAATCCTGATGACACACCAGATACTGATGGTGCTAATACTGATGATGCAATCAATAGTGATACTTCTAGTAGTTCTAATATTGAGGGGGAGCAACAACATTCTACTACAAGTTCAGAGTCAACTCAATCATCAGGACAGAATTCTTCAAATACTGATTCAAGCGATGATCCTGATAATTCATCAGGTGGAGATAACAATAATTCAGGGGGAGCTTCAAATCAAGCAAATTCTTCAAGTCAAAATAACACCAATCAGGGGGAGCATCTACTTCAAGAAACAATT
This sequence comes from Heracleum sosnowskyi, assembly GCA_030848705.1. Taxonomy (NCBI): domain Eukaryota; kingdom Viridiplantae; phylum Streptophyta; class Magnoliopsida; order Apiales; family Apiaceae; genus Heracleum; species Heracleum sosnowskyi. The sequence goes on along the minus strand of CM061243.1, from coordinate 46,026,052 downwards.
TACCACCAGAAAGGAAATGGACTGCAAGTCATACTCCTGATTTGATCATTGGAGATCCTGATGCAGGTGTTCAAACAAGAAGTGCAACTCAGAATGAATGTCTATACAATAACTTTCTATCCAAGGAAAGTTGAAGATGCACTTAAATATGTTGATTGGGTTACGGCAATGCAAGAAGAACTGGATGAATTTGAAAGAAATGAAGTCTGGAAACTGGTACCAAGACCAAAGAATAGATCAATTGTTGGTACAAAGTGGATTTTCAAGAACAAGACTGATTCTGATGGAGTAATAATCAGAAACAAAGCTAGACTAGTTGCAAAGGGGTATTCTCAACAAGAGGGAATTGACTATGATGAAACTTTTGCTCCTGTTGCAAGATTAGAAGCCATCAGGATATTTCTTGCTTATGCAGCACATAAGAAATCCAAGGTTTTCCAGATGGATGTAAAAAGTGCTTTCTTAAATGGTGAACTGGAGGAAGAAGTCTATGTTGAGCAACCTCCTGGTTTCATTGATCCTAAATATCCAGATCATGTCTACAGATTGGATAAGGCACTTTATGGACTAAAGCAAACTCCAAGAGCATGGTATGAAACCTTAGCTCTATTCTTACTGGAAAGTGGATTCAAAAGAGGTGCTATTGATAAAACTCTATTTTATTTGAATCATGGTAAGGACTTGTTGTTAGTTCAGATTTATGTTGATGATATCATTTTTGGTCAACAAACAATAAGCTGTGTGAAAAGTTTTCTAAGCTTATGCAGTCAAGATATCAAATGAGCATGATGGGAGAAATGAGTTACTTTCTTGGTCTTCAAGTTAAACAGACTGATGAAGGGATTTTTATCAATCAGTCTAAATATACAAGGAATTTATTGACAAGGTTTAACATGCAAGATAGTTCTCCTGCTACAACTCCCATAGCTACATCTACCAAACTTGATCCTGATCAAGGTGCTGAGGTAGATGTAACTCACTACAGAGGAATGATTGGCTCTTTATTGTATCTCACCGCAAGTAGACCAGATATCATGTTTGCAACCTGTCTGTGTGCAAGATTTCAAGCAAAACCTAGAGAACCCCATCTGATTGCAGTCAAAAGAATTTTCAGATATCTCAAAGGCACTCCTACACTTGGCCTTTGGTATGCGAGGGAATCAGATTTTGGGTTGTGTGGTTATTCAGATGCTGATTTTGCAGGATGCAAAATAGACAGGAAAAGTACTTCAGGAAGCTGTCAGTTTTTTGGGTGGAAGACTAGTTTCTTGGTTCAGTAAAAAGCAAAAATCCATTTCCACTTCAACTGCAGAAGCTGAGTACATTGCTGCAGGAAGTTGTTGTGCTCAGATAATGTGGATGAGAAATCAGTTGTTAGATTATGGCCTGTTATACTAAAAAATCCCTATTTATTGTGATAACCAAAGTGCTATTGCAATGACAGGAAATCCAGTTCAGCATTCTCTTACTAAACACATCAGTATTCGATATCACTTCATAAGAGAACAAGTTCTGGAAGGAACAATTGAACTTCACTTTGTTCCTACTGATCAACAACTAGCTGATATATTCACCAAGCCACTACCTGAAGTTACTTTCAATAAATTGGTGAATGAACTTGGAATGATGAACTTTGAGAATTTCTGAGGAAAGCTACAGAGAGGAAATCCTGATAACTGTCAAATCCTGATGGTTATTCAGAAAGGTATGTTTTCTTTGATCAAATCCCGATAGGATACAATCCTGACAGGAAGTCAAATGGTAAATCCTGATACTCAGATATTGAAGCTGGTATGAAAACCAGAGGTTCTATGCTAATTTGTCATCAACACTTCTGGTAAACTCTAGAAAATAAGATTTTTACTTAGTCTTTGATTAAGTTTTTAGTCTTAATTCTCAATTTCAATTATATTTCTATCAGAGTTTACTATTCGTCATTTTATATGTCAATATCAGTGTTACTAACAAATTTTTGCAGGCAAGTACAGAAAGAAAACAGTTGAGAAAATAGACAAATTTCATTAATTCTTGAAGATTCATTACAAATGAAAATGGAAATTACATATTTTTTCCTAGTCTATTTTTCTACTCAGGAACACGTGCCCTGCAAATAAGCATGAACGCTCCTGAGCAGCTTCACAGTCCATCAGGATTGGAAGATCTCTTGTTCCATCCTTAAAGGACAAGAAGAGGAGCTGATGCACTTGAAGGCGGATCGTCACCGTGACCACCGGGACTCTTCCCTGCCTCCAACTTGCATGACCTACAAGCATCCAAGATTTTCTTTCTTCTCCTCTCAAGCTCGCGTACGAGCTCTTCATCCTCATCCTCTTCATCATCCTCATCGTCTTCATCCTCTTCATCATTGACAAATATGAGATTGTCAAGAGGATTCCAGTCAGGATTGGCCTGCTGGAAGTTGTGCCAAAGCACATCAGCCATTGCGTTAACAAAGGCTTCATGTTCCTGAGGGTCAGGAACTGGTTGAGGCTCTTCATCTTCTGCAATTTCTGCAAGCACCTGATCCAACTCCTGCCAGATTATTTCCAATTCATCGAGTTCTTGATCAGGTACGTTGTTTTGTTGTTGGTTAGCAGCCATTGAAAAACGAAGAAGGTGAAAGGTTTTCGTAAGTTTTTCTGTGGAGAGGGTTTGTGTTTTGATAAAAAGATGATGTTATGTTTAACAGTTCTCTTTTATAGAGAATGTGTATTAAGGATGCAGGTCATTTTCTCAATATCGAGGCGACTGTTCAGTTTCTCATAATTACTTTGCCTCGTTCTTTGGTAAGAATGGTTACATGGGTATTATGCTATTTATTTTATAATCATTTTTTTTCAAAAACAGCACCTATCAGAATTATCAAAATAAATTTTGTTTTCTTAAATAAAATTTTATTTTACTTCATATTAAAAAATTTCTGCATTTTTCAATCCTGATACGGCAAACAGTTTCATAGGAAATTCTTTTATTCCTGATGAGGTTAGATTTTTCTTACATAGGAAAATGCCTACTCGTTATGGTTTAATTTCTAATGCTATGGGGTAAGGCCAATCACACCTTGTTCCTAACCCAAGCATTCATCCTAAACAGTCTAAACAGTCAACTGCCACCTCTATTGTCTCTCAAAAGACTTTAGTTGTAAAAGCAAAGAAGTCAGCTCGAACTGATGTGTCAGGAAGGCAATCAGGTTCAAAGGATTTTTCCAATACACTACTTACTAAACAGAAGTTACAAGGGGGTGTACAAGGGGTCCTGGTGAAGAAAGCTGCAAAGGGAGGTGAGGTTGTTTCTGTCAAGAGAAAGTTAGTGCTCAGGGATGAGACTGACTCAGAGGATGATTTACCTATATCCTCTATAATGAATGTGAATAAGGAAGTTGCTGATACTGCTACTGCAGCTGTGGTTCCATTGTCTACACCACATAAGAAAAGGAAGTTATCAAAAAGCAGGTATCATATTCCTTTAGAAAAGAAGCAGGATACTGATGTACAAGACACTTCTATTCTGAATGAGCAATCAGTTTCTACTGCTCAAGCAAATCCTGATGTTAGTATTCCTGATGCTGCACCAAGTCAAGTGGTTACTATTTCAGACTCTCCAGCACATGACTCTCCAACAAAAAGACATGTTGATATTTCATGGGAGAAGTATGGTGCTGCTGGTTCCAAACTTGGGATAAGACATCCAATGGAAAAGCTAAGGAAGGCAGAAGAGTTAGTCTATCAGAGACAGAAGAAACTGAAAGGATCAAGCCCACAAGAAGCTGAATCTCAAAGTGGTTCAGCAGCTCTTTTTGATGATCCAGCCACACAAGAACCACTCAATCAAAGTTTGGGTGAAGGCTTAGCTAGTGGAATGGTCACACAAGAACCATTTTCTCAAAGGGAGAATGAAGACATCAACATTCCAGCTACACAAGAACCATCTTCTCAAAGTGAAGATGCAGGCCAAGCTACAGTTTCTGAGAAATTTCCTGACACAGCTCAAGGGATTTCTGGTGTAGATGAAGTTCAAAGATTGGTCGAGAACACTGTCAATGAGGGAAGCACACAAGAACCTTTGACTCAAAGTGTTGAAGCAGCTTCTGAACCTCAAGCTCCACAAGAACCATTGGTAGCAAATACTGATGCAAGCATATCAAATCCTGACGGTGTTCATCCTGATGCTAGTGGTGCTCCTGATGCTGAGCCTATTCTTATACAGCCACTTCGTTCAAGACCAATGGATCATCCTATCACTGATTCACAGGATAAAATGAAAGGTATAGTTATTCCTGATCCTGATTTTACACATAGTACTGATGATGATGACTCTGATGATAGTGATGATGATGAGAATCGAAAAGAGAAGGAACAGCTTGCTACAACACTCAAAGTTAGTCTTGGAACTAATTTTGGTTCATCAAGTATATATATGGCTGGCAAAGCTTCTACTGGGAAAGATCAGAGACAAGATTTTTCTATTCCTTCTTTTAATCCTGCTGAGGCACTTAGACAGAATGAATGGAACAATTCATGGCACAGATCTGCTGAATCTGTAAGTTATTCTTCTGCTTTAGAACATGCTTATGATGCAGTGAAATCTATAGAGAATCAAGACTTGAAGAATCATATGAAGGCTACAACTATGTTATCCAAAAGCCTAAAAAGTGAGATTGATTCTATTAAGAACTCAACTGAGTTGGTGTGGAATGATATTTCTCAAAGTTTTACAAAGGTGCCTACTGCTTTTCAGCTAAGGGTAGTAGAATCCCAAGTGAAATCTGTTAATTCTGAACAAACCTCTATCAACAGAAGGATTGATTCTCTGGATACTAAGGTAACAGACATTCAAGCCTCTCTTTCCTTAATTTTGAATTTATTGTCAAATCCTGATGTCAAAAAGGGGGAGAAGGTTAGTCAGACAAAATGCACACCTGATCTAGTATTAAGGAATAATGATGATGATACTGGAGATGATGGTAGTGACAAAGTGATACAAGGAGAAACCTCTGATGCTATTGTTATGAAGTCTGCAATTCAAACTTCACAAAGTCAAACAACGCAGTCAACTCATGTTTCTGATTCTGGAGTTACGACAGTAAGAACTTTGGTGCAATCTCAGATCCTGACGAAAGAACAAATCCTGACACCTGGTCATGGACATACTCTTGCTACAATTCCTGAAGGTGGTGAAGATATTTTTATTGATAATCCTGAAGATGCATCAAATTTATTCCAGAAGTTTACTTCAAAGGATGGCAGAATTGTTACTCTATATCACACTGATAAAAGAGTTCAACAATTATTTGCAAGAAAAGCACTCTCTATAGCAAGTGAAGAATATCCTGATCTCTCACATGAAGAATTCTTAAGACAACAGAGAGAAATGATAGAAAGCTTTAATAACCCTGCTCCTGCTAGAGGTAGAGGAGGCAGAGGTAGGAGAGGTGCTAGAAGAAGTAGAAGAGGTTCTTCAACTCAAACAATACCTAGACAGACAAGGTCTAGAGGGTTAAGAATTGAAGAAATTCCTGAACCTATTCAAACTCTAGTAGTTCCTGACAGATCTACTTTTGGTGATGATGGAAATATTGAAGAAGAACCTGAATTGAGAAGAAAATCAAGAAAATCAACTCTATACAATACAAATCAAATTGAAGAATCTAATCCTGATGTTGTTCCTGATAATATTTAAGATCCTGTTGATTCTGAAATTCTGCAAGAGATTGATTTGATGATCTTATCTACTGTGGTTGATTCTCACAACAAGGAAGTAGATGAAGAAGAAGAATCCAGAAGAAGAGAAATTACAAGAAGAACAAGTAGAGATTTCAATCTCTATTTACAAAGGCTTAAACTCTCAAATGAAAGAAAGTGGAGGAACCCAAGCAGACAAGAATCTTTACTGGAAAGAAGCTATGCCTTTGAAAAGGAAAAAGATAAGAAGTGGAAACATATTAGTACACTGAGGTGTGATACACTTATCAATTTTCAGTCTGGAGGAATTATTACAAGCGCTTCAAGTGTTGTTGATTTATCTGAGATGGTTAGATCAAAAGCACTCTGGTTAAAGATGTTTTCAAATATGAAGCAATTGTCAAGCAATTCAAGAGGAGGTATTGGACACAGAGATGCTGAATATCCGAATATGTCATATATTGATCCATACTCCTTGACTGAAATTGGAGGTACTTTAACTTCTGAAAACCTGAACAATTTACTAGCTGTTGATATAGTTATAGATTGTCATGATGGTTTTGAAAAGAAAGAAAAGCTTCTGTACTTCATGAAAGATGGTAGTGTGAAGATTTTATCTATTCAAGATCTGCTGATGAAAACTACACAGGAACTGAAATATGTTCATTATCTTTTGAGATCGAAGAATCAAATGTGCAAAGAATGGAGTGACATGATTTTGTCAACAATAAGAAGAAGACTGGATGGAAACATTAATTTCAATGGTAATTATACTCCCATGTACTTAAATCAAAGAGGTCAGGATGTGGAAATGCAAAGGGGTACTGATGTTAAAGAAGTAACTTTTGGCATGACTCAACTTACTCTCAATCCTGATGGGAAGGAAATTGCTTATCTGCTGCTTGAAGAGCATAGTCTTCAGAGAAGCTCCATATTGAATCTCAGAGCAGCTATCTACCAGATTAATGAGGAAGATGAAGAACTCAGAAATCTTAAGGAAAGACTGATTCAAATTCTTGAAGAAAAAGAAGAAAATTTATTATCCAACTTCTTGAAGATGAATCTGTTCTATCAAAAAGTTTAAACAGATAAGTTGTTGCTGCAGATACTTGTACATTTTGTATATATGTTTTTGACATCATTGAATCTTAGGAATCTATACTTTATTTCACAAAGTATGAGATTGGGGGAGATTGTTAGATCAGAATTCAATGATCGTCAGGAGCTAGACTCAACTGATCAGGATTGCTGACGTCATCAGGATTGCATGGTCGTCAGGATCAGAATACATATCAGGACTGGGATCAGGATTGATCATCAGGACTGGAAGCTGATCAGGATTCCTACTTCGAGTTATATTTGGAGTCTAGTTAAATAAGGAAGATTATTCTGTCGGTTCCTGGTTTGTAGAATGTAGCTATCAATTATGGATAGGTTTCAATCTTTGTAATTGATTAGGACTTATCATTGATAAAGAAGCTGTGTAGTATATAAACACATTTTAGGTTTCGATTTATGTACGTGAACATAAACGATCATACACTTGAGTATTTGTGTAACCTAGCAGCTCTCAAGAACATCAGAATTTCTTGAGAGAGTTTGTAACAGTTTTATATCAGATTTAATAAAGCTGTTATCTTTCTTTCATATTTGTGATATATACATTAAGAAGTCGATTATCTTATTCTATTGTATTCAACCCCCCTTCTACAATAGATTATTACTGGGCAAAAATTTCCATATTTGGGCTTCACCCATGGTGCGAGCTGGCCAGGCTCGCACCACACAAGTCAATATATATATATATGTATAAATGCTTAAATTAGATTTTACCTTTCCATAACCAAGTAGTGTGAGCTCACACATGTTAAACCATTTTCATTTCCGTTTAAGCAACACGAGCTCATCAATGCCCAGTCATGCATATATGGTGCGAGCCCATCATGCATATATGGTGCGAGCCCATCATGCATATATGGTGCGAGCCCATCATACTTGGAGGACTTAGTTCAACATAAAACTCATGGTGCGAGCCGGAGCCCAGCTCGCACCAATCTTTCTAAAACATGACTCATTCTTAGGCCCAAACCACTTATGGACATGTTTAGGGCCCATTATCAAAAATCCAGTATAACAACTACCCCCCAAAATTCCTTAATAATTCCAAATAATGAATTTTTATTTTCTCCTGATAACACGGTGCGAGCCGCCTGCTTGCTTCGCATGCCATTTTCCAAGCTTATGTCCATTCTCAATCGATGACAGCTATTCATTGGGATATCTGTTGCCCATTCAAACACCGACACGTGTCATTTAAACGCACACACTAATTTTCACCATCTTTTTCAGATGTCTAGTGCGACCCCATCCGTCTCCGTCGGTTCATTTGGTAGCACACCAAGCCCGGCTCATTCTTCATCCACTCATTCTCTCTTGAATCAATACCCTCCTGAGCTTAGAGGCTCCAAGGAATTTCAGCGTGAATTGACATCCATTTATGGTCGTCTAAGCCAGCCTATTTCCCCTAATTCAGACATTACTTCTGAAGGGGCGGCCAACATAGCAAGGATAGAAAATGCGATGCGAGCTAGTGGGTCCAGCTCGCTTGGTCTACAACTTGAACCCAATTCTGCCCCAGAGAATTATACTAGAGAAAAAGATTTATATTCATGGAGGAACAAGAAAACAGGACCAAGCGCTTCCAGCTCGCTTGGCCTTGATGATTTATTCAATCGTTCGGTGCGACCCCTAAGCAAAGAAGAGGCCAATATTCATTTGAACCAACTTCTCCAAGAGAGAGAAGCGAAGCTTCGCCTCGCACCAGCTTCTGCTGACCATCCCATTACTATTTTTGAGTCATCCACAGATAATTCCTTAGGGAGAACCTTTTATGACAAACGCAAAGGGAAAGAGGTGGCTCGCACCCCATCTCCTCAGGACGAGCTCGAACAGAACAATGAAGATGATGACACCAGCTCGCACTGGTCTTATGGCAGTCCTGCTAGCGAGGAGATATCAGACGTATCAAAAGAAGTAGATTTCTACAATTATGCATACATCCCAGAACCATCCCATGTTCATTATGATCCCATCCAGCAACCCGAGCTTGAAGAGGAAGTGTTTCTTAAAAAACGAATAATCCCAGATGGAGATGAGAGCTCATCTTCTGTTCAAGAGAGTGGAAAAATCCTAGCTTGTCGAGACCTTTCCACCTCCTTAACTGAAGACGTTCTACGCGACCTCGTGGACCAATTCAGGCTAGAGGGTCGCATAATCATCCCCACACCGCACATGAGATGCTATCAGTTCAATCATCCAGAATATGGAGGCCGGGTACCTCGCATGGTTCTCTCACCCTTTCTGTTAAAATTGGGTATCAGTGCACCCCTTCACCCCTTCATTCAAGAAATTCTCGAGTACTATGGGCTCGCACCGCTACAAATCAACCCAAACGGCTACAGATCTGCCATAGCTTTATATATCCTTTATAAGAAGTATTGATACCCTACTCTCATCGCCAAACAACTCGGATATTTTTTGAACTTGAAACATTCAGCCGATTTTGGCTACTTCTATCTTTCCGTGTGGCCGTATTATAAAAAAAAGAAATTGCTTTTCGGGGGACCAAGCAACTCAAGTAGATTTCTATATTCATGAAGTTCCCCGAGTCTAGACTCACTTCTATTATGACCCTGGTAAGTGATTCTTTTTAGCTCGCACCGTTCCTTTCATCTCGCACCATTCTTTTCGTCTCGCACCATTCTTTTCGTCTCGCACCATTCTTATATTTTATCTTTATTTGCTCAGAACCTCCTGTGAGAACTCCCTTACAAGGTCAAGAAAAGATTTATGCCGACAATCTTCTAACTATTCCCGTCACCGAAAGGAATATTAAAAAACTGATCACAATTGCAAACCTTGTTGAGTACGGTTTTTTAAAAGAAGGAACTAGATTAACTCCCAGCAAGAAATCTAGAAGGAAAAAGAAAGGTAGGTTTGTACTCGGTGCGAGCTAACAGCTCGCACCGTTAACTCTTATCTTTTATTTCTTTAATCTCGTCTTGTACTTTTATTCAGCATATGTTATTGACTAACTCTTCTGTCTTCGCTTTATTTCATAAATGGCTATCTCCCCTCCTCCATTCTTCGTCGAACAAGAAACTCCAGCTCAAACCGCTCCTACCACCAGCCAGACCGGCTCGCACAGGATTGTTCCTCATGTTGGGTTTCGGGGAAACAAACGCAGCGAAAAACAGTCGTAAAACAATAAAAATTCCGAAACCCTAACCCTAGGATCCGTGTACAAGACATGGCTGATTATGGAGAAACGAAATCATACCTTAAAGAGCTTTAAAGTTCGGAAAGATGGAGGTCCTTGTTGTAATCACCACACAGCCCTTGTCCAAGATCTGCGTCGCCAAAGTCATCCACACGAACGCTCGATCGTCCAACGATCAACGGAGTTCGGTACTAGCCGAAAAACTGCCCCTCTCTCTCTCTCTCTAGCCTCTCTTAATGCAGAGCTGCTAGGGTTTTCTTTAATTCGAAATTGCAGAAAAATCATACCTCAATAATACATCATAATGTATTTATATGAGATAGAGGATTGGGCCAAAACCCTAAATCCGTTTTTGGGCTTCTTAAAACCCAATCTGATTTTGGTCTTAGTATTAAATTCGAAATTCTATTTAATTAAGACCATCTCAATTAAATGACTAATTTCGAAAATAATCAGTTAATATTAAATTCGAATTCTGATTTAATTAAGACCAGCTCAATTAAATAACTAATTTCAAATTTAATCATTTAATTTAAATTCATAATTTAAATTAAAACTCCATTTAAAACGTTCTAAGTGTGTGACCCTTTAGGTTATTATTTCGTTGGCAATAATTTTATTCTTAAATAAAATTATAAACAATGAGCGGCATCTAGTAATACATCATTGCTCCCCAAGAAATAATAATAAATGGTGATCCAATTAAACCTTTCGTGACTAATGTTTCCGTGTAATATAATCCCTTTAACCAAATATTATAGATTAAACTCGAGGCATGTTATTAGTCATCCTCTTCAACATTTAATCCAGGTTTCCTTGATCAATGAGTAGACTATTAAAACAAATCAATATTTGAGCATGGCCATGCATTTTCATAGTCTCACTCAATCAAGAGGCCAATAATGTCTCTCCTAATAATAGGAGGGTTAAATCCTATATCTATCATTCATATTTCTCATACGACTCATAATATACCTGATGTCCACTTTTATCATCACCCGGTCAAAGGTAACTTTTAATGTAATCAAAGTATATTAATCCTCGTATAGAAATATAATGATCTCAAGTCTAAGGATCATTACACCATTATCACTGTGAGCTATTCTAATGACTTTATTACCATGTAGAATATCACTGTGGGTCAGTCCGGTGTCATGTAGAATATTACATGCACCTATGTTCTTGACTTTAGTATCACTATACCTATGACCAATGAGATGTGGTCATTTAGTCAACGATCATACTAATCTTTATGCATCATAATTGTCCCAATTCATAATGCTTAATTAGGGATATTTTAGGAATATAAACACTATTCATATAATCTCATTTTTAAGTCACATACTTAAAGATATAGAATACGTGTTCAATATTCCAAGGACATTTATTACTCTAACATTAATATCGCAGTAAATAAAGACGTAATAATTGTTGTCGAATAATCAATAGAACATAATCATTATTAAATAACAAAATAGTGTTTCCCAGAAGTACAATTGTATTGTCGCTAGGGCACTAACACTAACACCTCAAACTAATGAGATCCCTCCTCAATTCAAGACCACCCTAAACGAGTACAATTATAAATGCATTCCCAAAACTATAGTTTCGGGAATTTTAAAGAGGGTATTGAAAGACTTAGTGGCCCATCAATAACATAAAATAAACTTTAAACAAGTGAATAAGATTTACTCGGAGCACGCTTATGTGTAATCAATGACCTTGATATAACCAAGGTGCTGCATTTTTCACAATTTGGCCAATGTGACAGGCAGACTAACATTTCAAATACAATACATACTATCCTATAACCGATGCATGTAGGGCTGTCAAAAAAATTTGAAAAATCTGATATCCGTCCGAAATATCTGTATTCGTATTCGGAATAAAGCGGATTTTATCCGTATTCAAAATAAAGCGGATATTATCCGTATTCAGATTCGATAGTTACAGATACGAATATATTATTTATTTATTTATCATATTTATTTAATTTCGGATATATATATATATACTCCCTCCGTCCCCCTCAATTATTTACATTGGGGGACGGGGGCTCGACATGTATTTTAAAGCTCCTTTAATATATACTTCGATAAATTATTTTAAATTTTTTCTTCTTCTGAATAAAAATATAATGTTTAAATTTTTATTTAGAAAAAGAAAGTTTTAAAAATAAGTTGTAGAACTATACTTTATAGGAGCCTTAAAATGTGTGTCAAGCAGTGTAAAAAAACTGTAAAGAAATGAGAGAGACGGAGGGAGTATATAATTACATATAATTTAGAATTTATTTATTAAGTTTACAATATATATATATATATGAAAATATTTTACAAATTTAATATTTTCAAATAAACAAAATTATAATTAAAAGGTAATTTTTTGAAAAAAAATAAAATAAACTTAAATAAATTTAATTTTTAGTTTATTTTTATATAATTTTTTTAATTTTTTAAATTAAAATTTAATATAAAAACTAAAAAAATCTAACTGAAATTCGGATTCAGATATTATCCATATCCGGATAATATCTGGAGGATTCGGATTCAGATATTTGTATTTAAATATTTTCGGATTCAGATACGGATTTAGATACGAATTCAGATTTTCGGATTCGGAAACAGGCAGATCCGTATCCGGATTATCCGTTTGACAGTCCTAGATGCAAGGATGAATTTTAGTATTTTTATTTTATTATTTATATAATGTTATCAGTAGAAATAAATTAAAAAATATAATAATATATATACGATGTTATTTTAAGCATTTGTTTTTATTTTGCTAATAAAAATTCTTTATATTTTGTTGACGTGATTCAATCCTTGAACCCGTAGGAGTATTTTAGATATCAAAAAATGAATATTCTTTTAACATCACATCTAACGGTTTTACTTTATTAATCTTTAAATCTAACGGTTGTTATTTAGAGTACCAAACTACCAACCAACCAAATAGAGAGTTGTGATACACGCGTTATGTAATTTATTTTATTTTTTGTATAAAATTTTTATTGTTACTAATTTAACCTTTGAAAGGATATTTTATATGTATTATAGTTGGTGTTTAGTTGTTAATTATTTTGTTTTGTCTTTAATTTTAATAATTTCAAAGGAAGAGTCTGTTATACTTTTGTAATTATATTGTTAAACTAAAATAATATTTAGAATTTAATTGATCTACGATACTCTCGAGTATGCGTTTTTGTCACATAGGAATTCTTTTAGTTTGCTTTGTTTTGTTTCGGTGTTCGAGTTTGAATTGAACTGATATGTACGATTTGTTTTCTAATCATTTTCCTATTTTATTAGTGTATTTGTTGTACCAAATAATTAGTATGTTTATTGTTTAAATAATTATAGTGTACCAAACTACTAACCAATCAAATAAAGACTAGTTTGCTTATAGTATAGATAGATAATCGTCCCTAAACACATCCACAATTATAATTAAGGAAGTCTTCCTCGAGTGACAATAGGTTATGCATTACATGAATAATCTTTAACATAATGTAGATGGCATACTAAATTATAACATAGCACAATTTTAGAAGCAGAACGTAAGTAGGATAAAATATCATATAATCCTTAAATTTACAATCCTCATGATACTTTCCATTTTGTGCATAAACAATTGCTTCCACAACGAGTAAGTCATATATTGGCAGTGAAACTACGGATTTGGACAAGGGTATTTTCTCACCACCAATGAGCTTCATAGCATCGGGCTTTTGTTTTTGAAATAGTGTTTTTCGGTAATACTTCTTCGCATAATGAGTAGCATAATTGAAGTTGTTATACGAAGTATTGGTACTCACATGAACTTTACAACCACTAGCACCACCAGATTTAAAGTTATACATACCTCAAACGACAATTTAGCTAGTACAACATCTATAAAGATGGTATAATGCACAATCGCAAATGTGCATACTAATGGAGACACCGATGTCTTACTATTCCCAAATTATCCGTTAGCTCTGTTACTATTCCCAAATGTGGGCCGACAAAACCACGACCAAGATCATGAACTAGATTTACAATATTACCAGTAGTGGAGACACCGATGTCTGAATCAAAGATACATAGATGTTCTCTCCGATCAAAACAATTCACTGTTTCATGTGAGACTGAATGTATAATCTCCCTGATCATAAGCACGAATAGAAATGGAGAAAATTTCCAAAAGTTCAGTTGGAAAAATTATCTACGTCCCTGAAAAATCGCGAGTTAGTTCCACAATTACCTTTCATCAAGAACTGAAAATTATATGTATTGTCATAACCAAACTTGCCTCTTAACGAAATGCAGTAGAGTTAAATATATAAAATGATGAATGTAGATAATTTTGACAGAAAAGGATCACTTACCGTTCGGGTAAGAAAACATTTGACGCCTCAGCTAAAAGTGCACACTAAAATATTGTGTAAGTCAAGATAATAATAAATTACCGTCGTCGAAGATATTATTGCTAATATCTTTGTTGTTGAGAATTTCCATAGTGCAATCTATATACTTGTAATCTTTGAAGAAAACAATATCTTCCATATCAGCAACATGCAATGTTCTTTTTAAGAGTGTTAAAATATAGCATAAGATCCATTTGGGGCCTTCCTCTAATACCTTAAGGTTTTAGATGAGCTCATTACTCAACATGGTATCAGAGCTCTGGTCGACGAGGGTCACGAGTTCGACTCCCTGCCACCCCCAATATTCTCACAATTTATGAGGGACACGAAGGCAAATTAATGCCCCAAAAATGGGCGCCCGTGATCCACTCTTCAACCCAAAAAAATGAGATTTCGAGTGAGGGGAGTGTTAAATATAGCATAAGATCCATTTGGGGCCTTCCTGTAATACCTTAAGGTTTTAGATGAACTGGTTACTCAACAAAGTTGAATTACCAAAAAAAAATACCTGGTACGCCACACGAAGTTGAAAGTTAATTCTATAAATAAAGGGGCCTCTATGACAGAGACCTAAGCTCCACAACGGAGAAAGTTAGCTCCAAAAATGAGTGAGTTCAAGCTTACAAAACAAAACCATGCAAGCAAAACACTATTACATCCTAAAAGAGTGTAACAAAGTTCATTAACAAAACAACCTAACACATCTAATTGTTAGCAACATTATTCCCCATGGGTGGCAATAGCTCCACTAGCTCTATGAGCTCCATTTGTTCCATTGGCAACAATACCTGCATCAGCTTTCTTATCATCAACACCCTTCCTAGTTCTTGGCCCACGTCCTCCTACATCCATGCACGTTGGGCTATGTACTTCTTGCTTCCATCCACCATTATTCCTATGTGTAGCATCAACATTATCCTGCAATGTATAATCATTATGACATCCTAGAGGCCAAACATATATGGAACCCAAATCCATCACATCTCTATTCCTTATCATGCCTTGAGATGGACTCTCCAACTCAAATTCAAAATTCTCTAGTCTTGGACACTCAACATCACTGTCTTCCGGATCAAAGTCATCCCTATAATACTGATTAGAACCTGATCTAGACTAAAGCTTTCTAAAAGGGGACCTCGACACCATGGCTTGAGTGCCATTCTCAACCAAGAACAACTCTTTTATATCTTCACAAATTCCATCACGATCAAGTGAAAGGCTTATAATCAAGCAAGACTTTGGACTCGGTAGACACTACATAAGAATCCACCATGATAAAGGAAGGTCGAAGGTCCATATTATCCATTTCAATTAAGACCTTAGCTTCATGAATGAGGTCATTTTTTATAGCAGCTTGGTAAGTTTCACTTGACAAAGCTAACGGATGTCCTAAGGCCAAACCTAAAAGACAAATTCCCTTAATCGTCCAATACAAGAAAGGAACCTATCTTTTAATTTGTGCTCATCATACTCATCTTCTAAAAATTCCTATAGCTCTTGAGATTTGAAGAGGGTCTTCATTTTGATTGACCAGAGCTCATTTTTTCGCCGTCAAAAACTGGTAACAAAGGTTGTGAACTAGTGGATATCCCATTGTTTACCATGATTTCACTCAATTTTGTGAACAACTGCTCTCAACTGAAACATGGCCACGTTGTCTGCTTCCTTGCCCACTTTACTCAATATCTCCGTGAATAATCATGTAGGAGACCATGCTAATACATTGCATTATCAAGTTTACGTGCTAATACATTGCATTATCCAAGTTGATAAAATGCCAATCAAAGCCCATTATGCTCATCATATTTCACTAATATATGAAATATTATTTATTTGTATTTTAGTAATTTTTACTTATTCCTGTGACTAGGATATATGTATATGTTTACATTAAAATTTAGGCTTAATGACCTTTTAGCCCCTGAGGTTTACTCTCATATACCCATCAACCCATGTCTTTTAAAAGTGTACCTTTTAGCCCCCGAGGTATGAAATTCGTACCTTTCGACCCTTAAACCCAGTTCAGTTAAAAAAGTCGGGTTTTAGCTGAGGGGCAAAACTGTCTTCTACAGTGTCAGTGTAAGAATTCCATTCGTTTTAAGCCCTAAAGTATCGAAAGAAGAAAGTAAGGCTTACTAAAATTGATCTTAATTAAACCGAGTTGAAAGAATGGGGGATAGCAGTGGAAGCTATGAAGGGGAGGAAAGAACGGGGGATAGCAGTGGAAGCTATGAAGGTATGTTTACATCTTACTTTTTTCTGTTTCTTTGATAATCAAGTGATTTTGATTACATTTTTTGTGCGTATTTTGTGTTTATCCATGTATTGTTCAATCTTACTTGTTCATATGTATTTTATTCATGTATTCTTCATGTTTTTAGTGTGTAATAACCCAGTTAGTGTATGGGTTGTAAAATTTGTTAATATTATGAATGTTTTGTGTATTGAAGGTGATGATGTTATAACTATGAGCATGTTTCATGGTGGGAGGTTAATTTGGATTCCAAAAACTGAATATGTTGGGGGTAAAGTGACTGTGTATTACTTTCGAGAAGTTGATGATATATATGGGGGCTTGGAGGGCTTGAGAGGTTGGACTAAAGCATTGGGTTATGGGGGATTTTGTAGTCTGTATTACAGGAAGCCTAATGAAGAACTAGAAGGGGGTTTAGTTTTAATGCTTACTCAGGCTGATTTAGAAGATATGATAGGGTATGCAATGTCAAATGCAAACAAAATTGATGTTTATGTCCACCATTCCAATGAGGATGATTTGGTGTCATTTGAAGATTTAAATGTATTTCGAGATAGTAATAGGGGGGAAAGATCTGAAGGAAATGCTAGTAATGATGTAGGAAACTGGAGTGATGAACTTAATGACTATGATGTAAATGACTCTGATTACTCAAATGAGGAGGATGACATGCTCTTTTCTAACTATGTTGATGATGGAGTTGAATGGGTCGGCAGAATAAGGGAAGAACTTGGTCTTGGTCCAGAATTATTGATGGACAAAGAAAGTGACAGTGAGCATGATAGTGATGATTTAGAGAGTATGGCAGAGGATGGAGATGAAGATGATGTTCAAAGAAAAAAGAGAAAGAAAGCTTTTCCAGTGTACAAAGAGACAGTAGATCCAGACTGGAAAGTGGAGATGATTTTTAAAGACCATCATCAATTTAGAGAGGCAATCATGAAGCATTCTGTAAATGAAGGAAGAATGGTTAAGTTCATTAAAAGTGACAGAACCAGGGCTAGAGCTGTGTGTAAACCCCCATGCCCCTGGTTTGTTTTTGCTTTTTTAAATTTTGAGAAGACCATGCAGATAAAGACAATGGGACCAGGTACATTTTGGTCTTTTTTCTACATGTCTATATTTTGTGTCTATGTGTGCATAGTATACTAAAGTCATTCACTTTATTGCTTTACAGACCACAAGTGTGCTAAAGAGCAAACTGGGTTACCCCTTATAAATTCTGGGTACCTAGCTTGGAAGTATCTACCAGATTTCAGGATTAACCCTTCTTGGCCAATTTCTTCATTTCACAAGACTGTCTTAAAGGACCTGCAAATTGATTTCAAGCCTCACATTCTCAGGAAAGCTAGAAGAAAGTGCATGAAGATTATTAATGGTACCCTTGAAGAGCAATATTTGAAATTATGGGATTACAAAACTGAAATGTTGAAAAGAAATCCCAACTCCACACTTGAGATTGACATAGAGCCAGGTATTACAGATCTGCTTCTAATTTGTCTTGAATATCAATTTGGTGAAGAGATACTAAAATTCCAGATCTGAATGTGCAGGTGTTGTAGGTGTGTTCAAAAGGATGTATGTATGCTTAGGTGGTTTAAAACATGGATTTAAGCTTGGTTGCAGGAAGTTCATTGGTTTGGATGGTTGTCACCTTAAAAATGCCTACAAAGGTCAGTTGTTATGTGCTATTGGAGTAGATGGTAATAACTGTATGTTTCTTTTAGCATATGCAGTAGTAGAAGCAGAAAGGTTAGATTCTTGGAGGTGGTTTGTGGCTTTACTAGCAAAAGATTTTGAAATTGGTTTTGGGGATGGGTGGGCTTTCATTAGTGATAGACAGAAGTGGTTATTGAATGTAGTTGAAGAGATGTTACCCATGGCTGAGCATAGGTAATGTGTTAGGCATATGCATAACAATTTTAAGGGAAAATATGCTGGAGGTTCTTTGAAAGATAAATTGTGGAGTTGTGCTAGGGCCTCAAATATTGAGGCATTTGATACTGCAATGAATAGAATGAAAGAGGAGAGTGAGGGTGCCTGGAAATGGCTCTCTGAAGTGCCATTTCATCACTGGACCAGGTCCCATTTTAAAACAGACACAAAGTGTGACATGTTACTGAATAACATGTGTGAGAGTTTCAATAGAACCATCTTATGGGCTAGGGAACAAGGTGTATTAGTGATGTTAGAAATGATTAGGGAGTACCTAATGAGGAGATTACAGAATAAGAGAGAAGAAATGGCTGCATGGGAGGATAAAAAGTTTACCCCAAAACTGTACAAGCTTCTTGACAAGTTCAAAAAATGGAGTGGAGGATGTTACTCAACATATGCTGGTTTTGATGAGTTTGAGGTAACCACAGTAAATGGCTCCAAGTATGTTGTTCATATAGGTAACAGGACATGTGGTTGCCAAAGATGGGATCTTAGTGGCATCCCCTGTCACCATGCCATAAGTTGTTTGAATAGAATGGGCTACAATATTGAAGACTATGTGGATTCAGTATATACTACAGCAAATTACAAAAAGGCATACTCTGGAATTATATTCCCAATGAATGGACACAATGCTTGGGAAAGGAGTGGTTTGACTTTGAAACCCCCAAGAATTGAAAAGCAGCCTGGAAGGCCAAAAAAGAAGAGAAGAGCTAAGATGCCAGATGTGGTTGAAAAAGAAGCAAATGGAGTAAAGACTTTAAGCAGAAAGACACAATCAAGTGTGAGGTATATGCAATTCTTTAATGCAGTTCTTTATTTAACAATTTACATATACATGCTACTTTTAATGCATTGAATGTGTGATGTAGGTGTGGTAAATGCAAAGAGATTGGTCATAACAGAAGGACCTGCCCTGGAGTTGGAAATGAGGTGAATGAGGAAGAAATGCAAGGTGGTGGTGATGAGAATGAAGTGATTGAGGAAGAAATGCAAGGTGGTGGTGATGAGAATGAAGTGATTGAGGAAGAAATGCAAGGTGGTGGTGATGAGATGATTTTGGATTATCCAACAGAAGGACCACCAATGACTCAACCAAGCCAGGTAGAAGTTCACTCTAATGAAGCCCCAATTGTGGAAAAAGAGGCTACTTTGGAATACAGTGATGACACTCCTCTAGAGGTTGCAGCAAGAAAAATCAGGAAATTGAGATTTCAACAGAAGGGACTGACAACTACTAAAGACTCACCTATCATGGTTGCAGCTGAAAAAATTAAAAAACTGAAAGAGAGGTTAAAGGACCACAAATGCAAAGAGAGGTTAACTGATGATGGTGCTAAGGAAGAAACTCATAATGAGGAAGTGAGAAGACATGTCATTAAGCAAGAAATGAAGGAAAGAATTGAGGCCAATGCTGAGTTTCAACCTCTAAGAAGAAGTGGGAGGTTGAATGAAACTCCAGTGCTAAAATTCAAAAACACACAAGACACTCAAGTTTGTCTTGATGAGCAAACTGACACAGTTGTAGCATCAAAGGGAGGCCAATCAACTCAACAAAAGGACCAACTGAACTCATACACAGGCCCCATGAAATTGGGCAAACAAATGGCAGCACCAGTGAAGCAATACAAAACTATTGTTGGGAAAACAGAGGTAAAATCTGCACCTTTCTTATCTCATGGTAAGAATGTGATCAGAAAGACTGCTCTGACAAATGCTCTACATGGGACCATTCAGAATTTGAGGAAGGCAGGAAAGGTAAAAAATACCTCAAAGGGAAAAGAGAAGCAGATTTAAATTGTCATTTTTAAGTTATTAGTATGTGCATCTTTTGGTTTTACATTCAGACAATTTATGGATGTGTAATGTAATGAGTGACTATTCAGACTCATTTTTAAATTTTGGTTGGAATGTAATGACAATGTGATTTGCCTTAAATTCAGATCATTTCATTAGCAAAACCAAAATGTAGTAGTACATTTTTCATACATTATAACTAATTTAAGTACTACAAAGATACAATTAGGGTAGTTCATATTGTCCCTTGTTCACTGATTGGACATTTTTGTTCATCACTACAAAGCTCCACAATAAGAATATGAGAACCATTAGCAACAAAACATGCCTTCTCTTGTTCCCTTTCATTTCAGCAGCAGCCTCAAGCTTCTTTAACTCATCTTCTACCTTCTTTAACTCATCTTCTACCTTTTTTAACTCATCTTCTAGCTTCTCAACCTTTCTCAATAGCCCTGGAATGATAGTTCTTGATCTTGGGCACATAGGACCGTCGAACCAGAGGTGGTAGTTACAAGCATTAGCCCTGTCTTCCTGCAATTGAAATGGGTCAGAAAACCATTTTAAGCAAGAAAAACACTGATAAACAATGGTTTTTACCATGAAACGCAAGCATCCCCAGAATCGTCTTCCTGGATTTGCATCTGTCCATGATGTTCTTAACACAGCTACTCTTCCACACCAACATCTAGGTTCCATCTTCTTGTGTAACAGCCCCAGATCCGGGGTCGGGGATCCGGTCATTACGGTCTCAATTCTAATCAATAATACTTGCACTTGAATCAAAGCAATTAAACTGAATGCTGTGACCCCACAATAACAACACCACACACACACAACTAGTTATAGTCCCAGAGATGAAATTGGAATAAGTATCTAGTTATAGGATCCACAAGTTATAAGTTATTACAAACCCAAAAGATTACAGAGTATCTATATATTATCACAATCAATCATAATAGGACAGACAACAATATAATAAACTTGTGATCGCGTCACAACGGAACTGGATTCAACTGAAAGGAAACAAATATATACATGGTACCAAAGATACATAGTCTGAGTCAACATCGACAGTTTACAAGTACAACCGTCCTAACAACATCTAGTCAAAAGTGAAATACATGGTCTATCCTTCTAGTCAGAAAAGGGATACTATATACAATGGAACAATCCCACCAAAAATCGGCACTACTATGTCCGTACATGACTAGAAGACTAGACTACTACATCACCAACTCTAAAATCAGCCACTAGTGCGGCCCAATGCCCTCACCCTCGCCATAGCCATGCGGAGAATCTCCTCAGCATCAATCCTGGATACCCTGCCATCGCCATCAGTAGGCAAAGCTCGAATCCTCATCCGTGCCCTCAGCTCAATGCGAGTCATCGCCCTCCTGGCAACTCGAGGGGGCACAGACCTCCCGCCGCCCTGGCGTACAATCCTGGCATCCCTCTCTGCTGCTAGATGCATCCGTGACTCTGCTAGTCTAGCCTCAGCCACTACCAAATCTGACTGAACTCTGCTCACTGTCCAGTTATGCACACACACTGGTATCCCCTCTAACGGGACATGAGGTGGGGTAACCGGGTCTGCTGGTGGTGCAGCCTCTATCTGCTGTGGCTCAGGGGTAAGCTCCTCAAAATCATCAGGGGAAGGGCTCAAAGGCAGTGGTGGAGGGGTAGGGGCTCTCTCACTAGGGAGTGGAGTCTGGTCCTCAGCATCCCCCTCCATATCCTCAGTATCAGCTAGGGTCTGGTCCTCCTCTGGATCCTCATCGTCAGAATCCTCAACAACTTCAGTGTCCGCATCAGCCTGGACCTCCTCCGGGTCCTCCTCCTCAAAATCCTCATAGTATGGATCTGTAGTCCGGAGCAAGTCCTCATCATGCTGTCTCTCGAAAGCCTCAGGGTCAGAGATGGCGCTCGCCTACACAATAACGAACTATGTTACTATCATGATATTAAAGTTCCCGTAAGGGTTTTAATCGAACTTGGCAAGAGTTCTTATTATCTTAGTGAATTTATTATTGTAACGTCGCATCATCTCTGGGGTTTATAACTCTTTCTCTGATACCATTTCTGTAACAGCTCCAGATCCGGGGTCGGGGATCCGGTCGTTACGATCTCAATTCCCATCAATAATACTTGCACTTGAATCAAAGCAATTAAACTAAATGATGTGACCCCACAATAACAACACCACACACACACAACTAGTTATAGTCCCAAAGATGAAATTGGAATAAGTATCTAGTTATAGGATCCACAAGTTATAAGTTATTACAAACCCAAAAGATTACAGAGTACACTTAATAGTTCTTGCCGTTGCTTACATTAATCATAAATATAAATAAGTCCGATACACAAAAGCTGTAGCTTAGACTACTGGTTACTACTACCTCAGCTATGGCGGCTACGACCTTAGCGGGTAAATCTCTGACGCCTGCTACCAGCTTGCGCAGAGTGTGCCTGTTGCGGGCCATCTGCTCTAGCTGTTGTTGTGATATAAATAAATGAAGCAAGGGTGAGCAATAGAGCCCACCAAAATAGTTTATAACAGATTATCAATAAATAACAGTTCAAAGATATTTTTGTAGCCACATGTTATGCCTTAAACGGATAAGAGACTAGTATAGTATAAAGGATGAAGTTACAAGGAAAATTAATATAATGTTTCCGTAACCCCAAAATCCACTTATGCATATATAATCTGAGTAAAGTTTCATCAGAGTCATAACTCATAAAATAAAAGATGAAGTTACAAGGATTTATTTCAACTTCATTTTCTTTGAACACTTTTCGACCCTCTGCCAACATGATCGGTAAACCTGTACTAAGGGGGCTACCCTTTAGTCCCTTTCAATACATGTTGCAGAATTATCCAAGTTGGATGATGAACTAATACTGGAGTAATCTCCACGCCAGTTGTCCAACCTTACTATGATTAGTAGCAGGTTGTACAACTAAAAAGGGTTTTCTACATGTAGATGGAAGAACATGACAGCCTGACATTGTCTACCGCCTTTCTGGATCTCCCCGGCCCATTTGGGGCAATAAAATGATGGATCGGCGCGACTCGACCTCTTACACTTGCTCCTAGTTCGGATGAAAAGATCGTCCTCCTTTTCCCAAGTGTAATACTTGTTGATACGACTCCACTAAGTAGTTATATCTAGGTTGGAAAGGAAGATTCTCCAATATTTCCCAAGCGATGCTTGTTAATGGATATCGACTTGTTCCATCAATTTACCCCTCGATCGTTGAGGTGGTAACACAACATTTGACTTGCAGCAATTAAATTGCTCCGAGAAAATATCTGTCCCTTGACAGTTTTGAGTTGAGAGTTTAAAAAGAGTAGCAGTCACTTAAATCAGGTTTCCCATATTTTTGATAGTTGAGCGAGCATTTAAATCCCCTTAAAAGACAGATTCAAATGGAAAAACAGTGTTTTGGGAACCTCTTTTTGATTTAAAACATAATTAATAATATTAAATAAATAAGTAATCCTTAGATGAATATTCGAAAATAATATTCATTAAGTAAATAATGATTAAATGAATATTCGAAAATAATATTCATTAACTAAATAAGGATTGAATGAATATTCAAAATAATATTCGATAAATAAATAAACCTTAAATGAATATTCAAAAATAATATTCATTAATTAAATAGATCTTAAATGAATATTCAAAAATAATATCCATTAAACAATTAATCCTCAAATGAATATTCAAAAATAATATTCATTAAATAAATAAATCTTAAATTAATATTCAAAAATAATATCCATTAAACAATTAATCCTTAAATGAATATTCAAAAATAATATTCATTAATTAAATAGTCATCGAATAACAGATACCCGATATCTTTATCGGAAAATAACCTTTAATATATACAGAAAATATAATTACTTCTGATCTAAAGAAATATCATACGCCCTTAACCTAGGGCATTTATAAACAAATCTGGCTTATAGCTGATATCCCATATCTAGCTTATAAGTCCCAACATCAAGTCATAACCTCGAGTATCGCTATATATAGCAGTTCAAAAACAAGCATGCAATTTATATATCGCATTTGCATATCATATATGAAAACAGTTATTATCACAACAACAGTAGTATAGGTTTCGAAAACTTGCCTGGTGGTGAGGTAGGGGTAGTGTGCCTCGGGTTGATCCGGCGATCTATACATAGTCAAAATATCCGAGGTTAATCACTTAACACTTTCATGATACTAAGTACGTACTATCTCAAGTAACAGGTTCATTTTCAAGTTAACGCTTTAAGAACTTCTACTCGCGTAAGCTTGTTCACGCATTTTTATAAACTTGAGATTAAATCCTTGTAACACGAAATCTTTTCGAGGGTCTTCCTAAACGTACCTAGCATGTTAACACAAAGTTTCACATTCTAATTAGTCGCTTAAGGGGTTTGATCATTGCCTCAAAGTTGGTTAAGTGGTATCGTTTGGTCTCGCGAAACATCCTTTACTAAAACACTCGTTTCTCCTAAACCGTAAATCGGATTCACATGATCTTCGCACCAAAACGAACCTTGAAACAAGACCTACACTATAATGGGCAGTGGTGATCTTGGACAGAATTCCTTATGTTCGAACATCACAAACAAAACAAGGTTAAGGAAAATCGGGCATTATAACGACTATGTTTTAACGATTCCAAAGTTTAATCATAAACTTTACATGATCAATCCAACCAAAACCTCAAGTCAATTCCTCAACATCAATACTAATCCATAATCATCATCAACCAAAGTCAAAACCAACATCTACTTATTCATCCTCAAAACAACATCAAACTTTCATCAAAATCAAACAATCATCCTTATGATCATACTAACTAAACTATACTTAAAACTAACCATATAAATCAAATTATAATCAAGGGTTTCAAGAGTTATACCTTCCTTGGAGTGTGTATGAGCTTAATAAGCCTTGTATAGTCCTTATATAACCTTAAGATAGCTTGAATCAACCAAATAAATCAAGAAACAAAAGTTAGTTCTTGAAATTACTATTCATTTCACTATTCACCCTCATCTTTAATCAAGGATTTGAAGATGTTAACCTTAATGGATGATTCTAGGATTTAGAGAATACCTTAGTTTGGAAATATGGAAGCTTTAGAATCAAACATCATGATTTATGGATGAGTGGAAGTTGAACTTTGAAAAATCTATCCTTGGATGCTAAAATGGCCGAATGTTTTGATGTTCTTCAAGGGGAAGTTTTTGCTTTTTCTTCCTTGGTTGATCTTTGATAGAAATGATGATATTTTTGTAGTTAAAGTGGTGAGTCATTGCCTTTTTGTCTTGTCATCAGACACTTGTCAAGCATGCAAGAGTCTGGAGATAAAGTAGCTTTACTAGTTCGTTTCCTTTCACACGGATGATCCAATTGTTGCATTCCTTGTATTTATCTTGTTACATGTTACTTCCATGCCTATATTTAATCCTGTAAGTGTCGCGTTGTTCCGTCACCGCTTAATCTCGTAGAATGTTCGCAGGGTTTCTTAAGTGTTCTATCGAAGTAGTTTACCGTAAACGTTCTTGATATCACTAATTCTTTTATTAAATCAATATCCATGGAATTGATAATTTAATCCTCCAATATTTTCAAATAATGATTAATCCGTCCGTTATTGGTGAAATTTCGGAGAAAACAGAAATGCTATTTTTCCGATTCTGACAGCTTTTGCATTCCTTCATTTACATCGTAGATCACTAATACGATTTTGAAAGTTCATTATACCGTCCCGTACAAAGGGTGGTCTGAAAACTTTTTAAATGGAAAAAGTTACTATTCATCAGTGTTTTTTTAACAAAAAGTTACTATTCATCAATAGTTCTTAAATAGGTACAAAATTTGGGGATATTACAGTCTCCCCTCCTTAAAAGGATTCCGTCCCGGAATCAGTTTGAAAACAAATGGGGGTACTTTTCCAGCATAGCACTTTCTAGTTCCCAGGTTGATTCTTCCACATTATGGTTTTGCCACAAAACTCTGACTAGCTTGATGACCTTATTTCGGAGCACTTGTTCCTTTTGATCTATGATTTCCACAGGTTGCTCCACATAGGTTAGGTCTGGCTGCATGTCTACGTGTTCGTATTCCACTATGTGCTTAGCATCCGGGTTGTATTTCCTCAGCATTGAAACATGTAACACATTATGCACTTGTTGCAGGTTTGGGGGTAATGCTAGTTCATATGCTAACTTCCCAATACGTCTTATGATCTCAAATGGTCCAATGTATCTAGGACTCAGTTTTCCCTTCTTTCCGAACCTCATCAATCCTTTCCAAGGAGATACCTTTAAGAACACTAGGTCTCCCACTTCATATTCCTTATCCTTCCGGGCTAAATCAACATACTTCTTTTGTCTATCTTGGGCTGCTACCAGTCGTCCTCTGATTAGGTCTACTATGTCCTTAGTCCGTTGGACCACTTCGGGCCCAAGCATCTTTCGCTCCCCAACTTCATCCTGTTGGGTTTTTATACTAAACTATTCATTAGTAGTATATAAACATTGTCCATTTTATTGAGAATCTTGATTGCATATTTTTACATTGTCTATTTATTATATATTGTGGATAATTTAGTATCAAATGGGATAACAGAAGATTAAATTATCAGTGTCTATATATAATATAAAGGGTTCACAGTTTAAGTGGAATTAGACAAACCACTGGAATAACTGAAGTATTATTTGGGAATAGTTTATCTTGACTATTAAATAATACTTGTATACTTTGTGTATATTGAACAGGATCAAATTTAGAATTGTTCCCTTAAACTGATTAAGAAGGTGAACTAAGATTCTATGTTATTATTAATGCTTAGGTTCTTAATCCGGATATAGTAATTGACACGTGTATATTATTTACATGCTTTGATTTATATATGAAATAATTCTTTTGAATTATATCATTATATTTTGGGTGATGGAATAATATATATGGTGAATATTATTTATTGAAGGAATCCGTGTCCTGATAATATTCGGGTTAATGATGTCCCCTTGAAAGCTCAAAAGGATTTAATTATGTGAAACCCTGCAGGTGGATTTATTCCGGCATAATTAAATAAAGGTAGAGTGGATGATCAAGGATATAAGATGTTAATTAAATGAATTATCAGTAATTTATTTAATTAATGGGCATGCGCTATTTTAAACATGGGGAATTTAATAAGCAAATAATATTGGAACCGAATTAATTAATTAAGTTGCGGTATTAGGAAAGGTAGTGCAAATATTAATTCTTTAGTGGATTGAATTAATATTTAATTACATTGGGCTAGGCCCAGGATGTAATTAAAAGGCCCAACCTAATTATCCATGATCCCTATTGTAGCCCTATATATATATTCTTATTCTCTTCTTGCTAGGGTTGGTTAAGAAAAATATTGTAGCCACCTAGGAGCAAGAAGAGAGGTTAACTTGAGAAGACGGAGGCCACACTTCGCTCAAGGGAATTTGGGAATACAATAGAAGAGCGTGGAATCAACCGTTAATAAGGTGATTTTCTTTTAGCACTCCTTAATTGTGTATCATAAAATGTAGTAGAACCCCAAGTCCGTGGTTCCCAACAATTGGTATCAGAGATCCTGGTTATGGGTTCTATGTTTTATGATATGATGTCCATGTCGTAATTAAAATTGGTTATGTATGTATAGTGGTATGCTTGGATAATAATCTTTTGCAGGTTCTTTAGTATCCACTATTATGGCCTCGTTTTATTTTAATTATGTGTTTGGATCCCACGTGGTTTAATCGTGGTTATTTTTTGTTTTGGTTTCCACGTGGTTTATCGTGGTTGTAAATCACGAGGGTTGATCGTGCTAGTTTTGTTTTCTATTATGATTTTGTAATCTTGTAATCATGATTTGTATTCATGTTAGATTATGATCTGATATAATAGAATAGGTATGTTATGTTGTATGTAACTATTTGATCGACGGAGTTGCAAGAAAACAAAGTTCTTCCGCTGATGCTACAAGATTTCGCCTATGCAACTTCGAACTGTTGTAACTTTTGCATACGGTGTCGGATTTCTATGAGTAATACCTTTTCGGAAAGGGATTTCGATGCTCTACACGATTGAAAAATGACATAGTCAAAGTTGCATGTGCGTCTGAGCTCGTTTAGACCCTCAAACAGCGAGTTGAAGTTTTCGCAGGATTTTCGGATGAAATTTTTTTTGGCCATAATAGTGGATTTATTTTTATTTTAATTTTTCTGCTATTTAATTTTAATTATTGCATTAAATAATTATTATGTGTGTTGTTAATTATGTGTGTAATTTTAATTGCATGGTTAACATAAATAGGACGACATGGACATAAATTTTCATTTATTGCTTTAATTAAATGTTTTATGTTATTAAATTATGTGTGTATTTGGAATGCATGTTAGACATAATTATAATGACATAGGCCCCATTTAATTATGTAGAGATGCATGCTATGCTATGTTATGTGTTCTTTGTATTGTTATTTTGATAACATGTGGACCTCGAAGAAATAACATAGGGCGATGCATCTAGATAAAATTACTCATGTTAAAATACTAAGTGGGAGAGGGAATTAATTTGATATTAGATCCCATGGTCATCCATTATTGGTTGTATGTAATTTAACACTAGGACGATTATGAATTGGATATATGTCACCCATCGTGGCGTATGATTTATGACGTCTGGGTAGTGTTAAGGATATTACTAGGACAATCTTCTTAAGTTAATCACGAATAATGAAAAGTAAGCTCACCCCATCGTGACATACCAAGTTTCATAGAATTCGAGAAAAAAGTTGGACATTCCTTGATTGATGTTGATAATGGATATTTCTGTCTTAGGGGTTGTGTTTTTAAGCGAGTCCGTCTGTGACTTCACCGAAAACACCTGGGATTTATCCATTGATACATCGAACGGATGGGTCTGACTAAAGGCAACTTAAGATCTAAATAATGGTATACACTTAGCTATGAAAGATAATATATAGTCCACCCTAACGTGGCGTATTATTTAGTAGTAGGACCGAAGTAATATTTAAATTTAAATGGTATATATGTCATCCATCATGGCGTACCAGATATTTATGGAATTTAAATATTAGTGCATTAATTTTAATTAATTGTTAGAGGAAACAAATAGGTTTTAAGATATATGCAATTTTCTGATTAAGTGTTATATGCATGATTCTCAGGATAGAATGGGCTTTAATCCACTTTTCACCATACTTAAGGATAACAAACTTACCGGACCTAACTATATTGAATGGAAACGCAATTTGGACATAGTGTTGACTGCTGAAGAGTTTAAATTTTGTACTGTTGAACCCAAACCGGACCAGCCTGCTGCCGATGCTCCAGATGAGGATAAAGAGTATTTTAAGAAGTGGACTAAGGCAGATGAGATGTCGCGATGTTACATTCTGGTAGCAATGTCGGGTGTTTTGCAACATCAGCATCAGGCCATGACCACTGCTGCAGATATGCTCTATAATCTCAAGGAGCTTTTCGGAGATCAGAATAGGGCTGCTAGGCAAGTAGCAATGAAGTCTCTAATGAACACTCAGATGGCTGAAAAAACACCTGTAAGGGACCATGTTCTTCTGATGATGTCTCATATAAATGAACTAGAGGTCCTTGGTGCTGATATTGATGCGGAAACGCAGGTCGATATCATACTTATGAGTTTGCCAAAAAGCTTTGAGCCGTTTCGCTTGAATTACAACATGAACAAGAAGTTGTATAGTCTTGCAGAACTTCTGACAGAGCTTCAGGCAGCGGAATCATTATTTCAGCAGCATGTTCAGGTAAATGTGGCTGAGAAAGTTTCTTCTTCAAAGCCGAAAGGAAAGAAGAAGAAGAAGGTTCAGACACAGAAAGTTGTGAAACCATTGGGAGTTCAGAATTCAGTGAAGAAGCCTAAGGGCAAGTGCTTCAAGTGCAAGCAGTCGGGTCACTGGAAAAAGGATTGTCCTCTGTCTAAGAAGAACAATGCTGGTATGTCTCTTTCTCTTGTTACGGAAACATATATAGCGGCTATGTCTACGAGCACTTGGTGTGTAGACACAGGAGCCACTGATCATGTTTGTAATTCCATGCAGGGGTTCTAGAAAACCAGGTTGCTTAGAGATGGCGAGATATATGTGTTCATGGGAGATGCTACGAAAGTAGCAGTGGTTGCAGTTGGAGTTATTTCTTTATCTTTTGGTTATGATAGGATTTTGGTTTTGAATAATTGTCTTTATGTACCTTCATTTAGAAGGAATTTAATTTCGGTTTCTAAACTTGCTATGGATGGTTATAATGTTTGTTTGGATCGTAATGTTTCCATTATGATGAATAAACGAGTTATATGTTCTGGTACATTGCAAGACAATTTATATATTATTAATCCTATAGAACCAATGCTGCAACCAAGTGAAATTAATAATACACTTTCTACCTCTAGTAAAAGAAAGGAACCTTCTGGATTGAACCAAACATATCTTTGGCACTTGAGATTAGGTCATATTAACTTAAGGAGGATTCAAAGATTGGTAGTAGATGGGCCTTTAGGCTCGTTGGCAGTGGAGCCATTTCCAGTCTGTGAATCTTGCTTGGAAGGAAAAATGACCAATAGACCTTTTAAGGCAAAAGGAAATAGAGCCAAAGATGTGTTAGAATTGGTTCATACTGATTTATGTGGACCTATGAATATCCAAGCGAGAGGTGGGTATGAATATTTTGTCACTTTCATTGATGATTATTCGAGATATGGATACATTTATCTGTTGCACCGCAAGTCTGAGTGCTTTGAAAAATTCAAAGAGTACAAAGCAAGTGCGGAAAAGTGACATTCAGGAAAATGTATCAAGTCACTACGATCAGATCGTGGGGGCGAATACCTGCTTGGAGAATTTAGAGAATATTTATCAGAACATGGGATTTCATCCTAGTTGACTGCACCTGGCACACCTCAGCAGAATGGTGTAGCAGAAAGAAGGAACCGGACTCTTTTAGAGAGTGTTAGATCGATGATGAGTTATTCGAATTTACCCAAGTCGTTTTGGGGGCATGCTCTAGAAACAGCGGCTTATCTTCTAAACTTGGTACCTTCTAAGTCAGATCCAAAAACTCCAAAAGAATTGTGGACTAGTACCAAACCTAGTTTGAAACACATTCGGATTTGGGGTTGCCCAACACATGTGCTGAACAAGAACGTGACTAAGTTAGATTCTCGTACAGAAGTGAGGCTGTTTGTGGGTTATCCCAAGGGAACAAAAGGGTATTTGTTTTATAGTCCTAAGGATCGGGATATCATTATAAGCACCAATGCTAGATTCTTAGAGGAAGACTATATAATGAATCACAAACCCATGAGTACTGTTGTTTTAGAGGAACTAGTGGGAGGACAAGATAATTCTAATATGCCACCGGTACAAGTAGAACAACCACAAGTAAATGAACAACCTATCACTAATACCACTCCAATGCTTCGTCGTAGTGGGAGGGTTGTTAAACAACCTGAGAGGTTCATGTTTTTGGGAGAGTCTTCGGACTTAGTCTCTGGTGAACATGATGAGGATCCCAGGACATACGAAGAAGCAATGCAAGATAAGGATGCAGATCTTTGGCAAAAGGCTATGCAATCTGAGATGGAATCTATGTATTCCAATAAAGTCTGGGATCTCGTGGAACCACCCAGTGGTGTAAAACCCATTGGATGCAAGTGGATCTACAAAAGAAAAAGAGGATCTGACAAAAAGGTGAAAGCCTGGAAAGCAAGACTTGTTGCGAAAGGGTATACTCAGAAACAAGGAATTGATTATGAGGAAACCTTTTCTCCGGTAGTCATGCTTAAGTCAATCCAGATTCTTTTATCTATAGCAGCTCATCTCGATTATGAGATTTGGCAAATGGATGTCAAGACAGCTTTCCTAAATGGAAGTCTTGATGAAAACATCCATATGCAGCAACCAGAGGGATTCATCAAAGAGGGCCAAGAGCATCTAGTGTGTAAGCTTAAGAAGTCCATTTATGGACTGAAACAAGCTTCCAGGGAGTGGAACATTCGTTTTGATCAGGCCGTCCAGACAAATGGTTATGATCAGAGTCCAAGCGAAGCATGTGTGTATAGGAAAAGTGAAGGAAATGCAGTGGTTTTTCTAGTACTATATGTAGATGACATTTTGCTCATTGGAAACAATGTAGAGATGTTGTCATCTATTAAGGCATGGTTGTTCAAACAATTTGAAATGAAAGACTTAGGTGAAGCCGCATACATTCTTGGGATCAAAGTTATAAGAGATCGCAAGAAAAGAACGTTGGCTTTATCTCAAGAACCGTACATTGATGAGGTATTGGCTCGTTTTAACATGCAGGACTCTAAGAAGGGTAATTTACCTTTTAGACATGGAGTCTCTCTATCAAAGGAGCAGTGTCCTAAGACACCTAAGGAGATAGAGAACATGAAAGCAGTTCCTTATGCTTCAGCATGTGGAAGCTTAATGTATGTCATGTTATGCACGAGACCTGATATTTGCTTTGCCGTAGGCATGGTCAGTAGATATCAGTCCAATCCAGGTCAGGAACATTGGAGTGCAGTAAAAACGATACTTAAGTACTTGCGAAGGACTAAGAAGTATATGCTAATTTACAAGGCTTCAGACTTGTTTCCTGTGGGTTATACCGATTCAGATTTCCAGACATATAGGGATAAGAGGAAGTCAACCTCGGGGTGTGTTTTTACTTTAGGAGGTGGAGCTGTAATATGGAGGAGTGTGAAGCAGAAATGCATCGCAGACTCAACCATGGAAGCTGAATATGTGGCAGCCTCTGAGGCAGCCAAGGAGGCTATATGGTTCCGGAATTTCCTGCTGGATTTGAATGTAGTTCCTAATTTGCCACGGCAAATCATAATTTATTGTGATAATACTGGTGTTGTTGCAAATACAAAGGAACCACGAGAACATAAAGCAGCAAAACACATTGAGCGTAAGTATCACCTCATACGACAGTTCGTTAAGCGAGGAGATATTATTGTGACTGATATAGCATCAAAGGACAACCGGGCTGATCCTTTCACGAAGAGTTTACCAGCTAAGGTTTTTGAAGAACACGTGGAGGAGATAGGAGTCAGATGTCTGGTCACGGAATAGTTATTTAAACTGGTAGCGGATTATATTAATAAACACTGATATACTCAAAGAATAGCTTGAGTATAAGTGGGAGATTGTTGGGTTTTTATACTAAACTATTCATTAGTAGTATATAAACATTGTCCATTTTATTGAGAATCTTGATTGCATATTTTTACATTGTCTATTTATTATATATTGTGGATAATTTAGTATCAAATGGGATAACAGAAGATTAAATTATCAGTGTCTATATATAATATAAAGGGTTCACAGTTTAAGTGGAATTAGACAAACCACTGGAATAACTGAAGTATTATTTGGGAATAGTTTATCTTGACTATTAAATAATACTTGTATACTTTGTGTATATTGAACAGGATCAAATTTAGAATTGTTCCCTTAAACTGATTAAGAAGGTGAACTAAGATTCTATGTTATTATTAATGCTTAGGTTCTTAATCCAGATATAGTAATTGACACGTGTATATTATTTACATGCTTTGATTTATATATGAAATAATTCTTTTGAATTATATCATTATATTTTGGGTGATGGAATAATATATATGGTGAATATTATTTATTGAAGGAATCTGTGTCCTGATAATATTCGGGTTAATGATGTCCCCTTGAAAGCTCAAAAGGATTTAATTATGTGAAACCCTGCAGGTGGATTTATTCCGGCATAATTAAATAAAGGTAGAGTGGATGATCAAGGATATAAGATGTTAATTAAATGAATTATCAGTAATTTATTTAATTAATGGGCATGCGCTATTTTAAACATGGGGAATTTAATAAGCAAATAATATTGGAACCGAATTAATTAATTAAGTTGCGGTATTAGGAAAGGTAGTGCAAATATTAATTCTTTAGTGGATTGAATTAATATTTAATTACATTGGGCTAGGCCCAGGATGTAATTAAAAGGCCCAACCTAATTATCCATGATCCCTATTGTAGCCCTATATATATTCTTATTCTCTTCTTGCTAGGGTTGGTTAAGAAAAATATTGTAGCCACCTAGGAGCAAGAAGAGAGGTTAACTTGAGAAGACGGAGGCCACACTTCGCTCAAGGGAATTTGGGAATACAATAGAAGAGCGTGGAATCAACCGTTAACAAGGTGATTTTCTTTTAGCACTCCTTAATTGTGTATCATAAAATGTAGTAGAACCCCAAGTCCGTGGTTCCCAACACATCCCACTACAAGGGAGATCGGCATCTTCTTCCATAAAGGGCCTCGTAAGGCGGCATTCATATGCTTGCATGAAAACTATTGTTGTAGGAAAACTCAATCAGTGGAAGGTGATCATCCCAACTTCCTTTAAAGTCTATAGCACAGACTCTTAACATATCCTCTAGGGTTTGGATGGTCCTTTCACTTTGTCCGTCTGTTTGCGGGTGATAGGCAGTACTCATGTTTAGCCGGGTTCCTACACACTCTTGGAAGCTTCTCCAAAATCTGGAGTTAAATCTGGGATCTCGGTCAGATACTATGGCGACTGGGACTCCGTGTCGCACCACTATTTCTTTAAAGTAAATATCCACTAGTCTGTCGACAGTGTACCTTTCGTTGATCGGAAGAAAGTGAGCTGACTTCGTCAGTCTATCTATGATTACCCATATGGTGTCATGATTGGCCTTGGTCCTTGGTAAACCTACTACGAAGTCCATGGCTAGGTGTTCCCATTTCCATTCGGGAATCTCTAGGGGTCGTAAAAGTCCACTGGGTCTCTGGTGTTCTGCTTTCACTCGTTGGCAGGTCAAGCATCTGATTACCCACTCTGCTACGTCCTTTTTCATGTTAGGCCACCAGTAGTATTCTTTCAAATCTCCATACATCTTGGTGCTTCCTGGGTGAATTGAATACCTTGAACTGTGACTCTCGTGTAAAATCTCGTCCTTTAGTTCTCGAACATTTGGAACCCAAATTCGGTAAGTATACCTCCTTATTCCTTTATCATCCTTGACAGTGTGGATCTCTTCTCCTGTCATTGACTGTCTGTCTTCACTTATCATTCTTTCTTGACATCTTCTGATCTTTTCTAACAACTCTGGCTGCAGTGAAATCTCAAACAGCTTTTCGGTACCGTCTCCGGTTACCTTCACTTCTATTTCCATCTTTTCAAATTCTCTAATCAGCTCTTCTGAGGACATTATCATCTTGAGTCTCTCTTTCCTACTAAGGGCATCAGCCACCACATTGGCTTTCCCTGGGTGATAGAGAATTTCACAGTCATAATCCTTGATCAGCTCTAACCATCTTCTCTGGCGCATGTTGAGCTCCTTCTGGGTAAAAATGTACTTGAGGCTCTTATGGTCAGTGTAAATCTCGCACTTCTCTCCATACAAGTAGTGCCTCCAAATCTTTAAAGCGAAGACTACTGCTGCTAGTTCTAGATCATGAGTAGGATATCGAATCTCATATTCCTTCAATTGTCTCGATGCATACGTGATTACCTTACCGTGCTGCATCAGCACACACCCTAATCCCTTATGCGAAGCATCACTGTAAATCACAAAATCTCCTTTTCCATCTGGCAACGCCAACACAGGGGCAGTCACCAATCTCTTCTTTAGCTCTTGGAAACTATTCTTGCACTTTTCCGTCCATTCAAACTTCTCAGTTTTACGGGTAAGTCGGGTTAACGGGGTTGCGATCTTTGCAAAATCCTTAACAAATCTTCTATAATACCCTGCTAATCCTATGAAACTTCTTACCTTTGTTGGTGTGGTTGGTCGTTCCCAGTTTGAAACTGCCTCTATCTTGGAGGGGTCAACCAACACTCCCTCCTTATTAATCACATGTCCTAAAAACTAAACCTCATTTCGCCAGAATTCACACTTCGCGAATTTGGCATACAATTGTTCCTTCCTGAGTATTCCTAGGGCTATCCTCAAATGTTCTGCATGTTCTGCCTCTGTCTTTGAGTAGATAAGAATATCATCGATGAAAACTATAACGAACTCGTCCAAATACTTCTTGAACACCCTATTCATCAAATCCATGAAAGCTGCTGGGGCATTGGCCAGTCCAAACGACATCACCAAGAACTCATAATGTCCATATTTGGTACGGAATGCAGTCTTTGGGATATCTTCGGGTTTAATCTTTAATTGGTGATATCCGGTTCTCAGGTCAATCTTAGAGAAGTACACAGCATCCTTTAGCTGGTCGAACAAATCGTCTATTCTAGGTAATGGGTACTTATTCTTTATAGTTAGCTTGTTCAACTCTCGGTAGTCGATGCATAACCTCATACTCCCATCTTTCATCTTAACAAACAACACTGGTGCCCCCCACGGCGACACACTGGGTCTTATCATACCCTTATCCAACAGTTCTTGTAACTGGGTAGCTAGTTCTTTCATTTCTACTGGGGCTAACCGGTACGGGGCCTTCGAAACTGGCGCCGTCCCCGGGGCTAACTCAATGGAAAACTCAATTACCCTATCGGGTGGTAATCCTGGAAGATCTTGTGGAAACACATTTTCGAACTCATTGACTACTGGGATTTCCTGTAAACTGGGCACCTCCCTCTGGGTGTCTACGACATAAGCTAGGTAAGCCTCGTTTCCTTTTCGTAACAATCTCTTGGTTTGCGCCATGGTTAGAAATTTTTGTGTCTGTTTCATTCCCTTTAACACTACCTCCTTCTTCCCTGGGGTATGTAGTCTAACCTTTTTCCCTTTACAATCTATCTGCGCATTATTGCGAGACAACCAATCCATCCCCAAAATGACATCAAATTCCCCTAATTTAAAAGGAATCAAATCCACATAAAAAGACTGTTCCCCTATTTCCAATTTGCAGTTTGGGTGAATCCGATTAACTGGGACTATTTCGTGGTTAACTATTTCTACTTGTAGGGAATCCCTTAATGGTTGGGCTTTAAGTTTCAATTTATGCGCAAAATCCCTCGATATAAAAGACTTAGTTGCTCCAGAATCAAATAAAACATTTGCGCTAACTGAATTCAGAGAAAAGGTACCTGCTATCACATCCGTGTCCCTCACGGCATCCTATACTGTCATGTTGAAAGTCCTAGCAGTTGGTGGTTTGTTGGAGGCAGCTTTGCTTGCCCCTGATGCTGCGGGTTGGTTCATGGGGCAATCCTTCCTCATATGACCTTGACGTCCACACTGGAAACAAGTGAGGTTTCGGTTGACGCTAGGGTTAACCATGGTACAATTGGTAGCATAATGGCCCCTTCGTCCACACTTATAACAGGTTGCCTGTTTCTGGTTGCACACACCGGGGTGTTTCTTTCCACAAGTTGTACATACTGGTAATGGGGGTCGAGATTGGTGGGAGTGGGACACTCCTGATGGGTTGCCACCCTGGTTTACGCTTGTGCTTACGGTTCGTTTGAAACCCATACTCCTTTCAGGTAGGGAGACTGCCCCGCGGTTAAACCTATTTGGGGGGTTTCTTCCTGCAGAACCTCCACCCATACTTGCATGTTTCCTTTTTATCCCCCCTTTCTCTCTTTCCCTCTGCATCTGATCACTCCCTGCTTCCACGATTGAAGCCTTTTGCACCAATGTGGCATAGTCTGAAATCTCCAAGACTGCCACGCGATTCTGAATCCACTGCTTCAATCCTTGTTGAAATCTATTAGCTTTCTTTTCTTCGGTATCTACAAACTCTGGCACAAACCTTGATAGCTCGGTAAATTTTGCCTCATACTCAGCCACCGTTAGGTTATTCTGCTTCAGTTCCAAAAACTTGAGCTCCATCTGAGTCTTCATAAACCTTGGGAAATACTTCTCTAGAAACAATTGTTTGAACCTCTCCCACGTTACGATAGCATCCATCTCCATGTTCTTCTTGGCCTCCCACCAATAGTTGGCTTCTCCTTTCAGAAGGTAAGTGGCGAAAACAGTCTTCTGTGCCTCCTCAATACTTAATATCTCAAAGGACTTTTCCATTTCTTTTATCCAGGCTCTTGCCTCTACTGGGTCAGCCGATCCTTGGAATTCTGGGGGCTTGAGTGACTTAAAGGCCCTGAAAGAGTTTGCCACGGTGCTGTTGTTTCCTTGGGGTGGTTGGGGATAACGGTCCAAATTTTGCCTAAGTAGATTCATGAACTGACCCATGGGATCTCCACCCTGGTCCTCTCTCCTTTGTTCCACTTCAACTTCCTCTTCTTCAGTCTCAAATTCCTCAATGAAAAAGGATTCATCTGCCTCTCCATACTGGGAGTCGTCCTGCTCATTATAATCTTCATCTATCTCTTCCTCATATTCGGGGTCTTCCCTATCCTGGTTGTGGCTTTCTTGATCATCAGATTCATGGGGGTTAGCCCTAGTTCTCATTCTTCGTGGAGGCATCTTACTGAAAATTTAGAAAATTTCATGTTAGGTTCATTCGCTTGGTTACAGATTTTTTTCTCTTGTACGATCGTCATATAATTGGAAGTAGACTCCCGCAGTTCTATATATTATCACAATCAATCATAATAGGACAGACAACAATATAATAAACTTGTGATCGCGTCACAACGGAACTGGATTCAACTGAAAGGAAACAAATATATACATGGTACCAAAGATACATAGTCTGAGTCAACATCGACAGTTTACAAGTACAACCGTCCTAACAACATCTAGTCAAAAGTGAAATACATGGTCTATCCTTCTAGTCAGAAAAGGGATACTATATACAATGGAACAATCCCACCAAAAATCGGCACTACTATGTCCGTACATGACTAGAAGACTAGACTACTACATCACCAACTCTAAAATCAGCCACTAGTGCGGCCCAATGCCCTCACCCTCGCCATAGCCATGCGGAGAATCTCCTCAGCATCAATCCTGGATACCCTGCCATCGCCATCAGTAGGCAAAGCTCGAATCCTCATCCGTGCCCTCAGCTCAATGCGAGTCATCGCCCTCCTGGCAACTCGAGGGGGCACAGACCTCCCGCCGCCCTGGCGTACAATCCTGGCATCCCTCTCTGCTGCTAGATGCATCCGTGACTCTGCTAGTCTAGCCTCAGCCACTACCAAATCTGACTGAACTCTGCTCACTGTCCAGTTATGCACACACACTGGTATCCCCTCTAACGGGACATGAGGTGGGGTAACCGGGTCTGCTGGTGGTGCAGCCTCTATCTGCTGTGGCTCAGGGGTAAGCTCCTCAAAATCATCAGGGGAAGGGCTCAAAGGCAGTGGTGGAGGGGTAGGGGCTCTCTCACTAGGGAGTGGAGTCTGGTCCTCAGCATCCCCCTCCATATCCTCAGTATCAGCTAGGGTCTGGTCCTCCTCTGGATCCTCATCGTCAGAATCCTCAACAACTTCAGTGTCCGCATCAGCCTGGACCTCCTCCGGGTCCTCCTCCTCAAAATCCTCATAGTATGGATCTGTAGTCCGGAGCAAGTCCTCATCATGCTGTCTCTCGAAAGCCTCAGGGTCAGAGATGGCGCTCGCCTACACAATAACGAACTATGTTACTATCATGATATTAAAGTTCCCGTAAGGGTTTTAATCGAACTTGGCAAGAGTTCTTATTATCTTAGTGAATTTATTATTGTAACGTCGCATCATCTCTGGGGTTTATAACTCTTTCTCTGATACCATTTCTGTAACAGCTCCAGATCCGGGGTCGGGGATCCGGTCGTTACGGTCTCAATTCCCATCAATAATACTTGCACTTGAATCAAAGCAATTAAACTAAATGATGTGACCCCACAATAACAACACCACACACACACAACTAGTTATAGTCCCAAAGATGAAATTGGAATAAGTATCTAGTTATAGGATCCACAAGTTATAAGTTATTACAAACCCAAAAGATTACAGAGTACACTTAATAGTTCTTGCCGTTGCTTACATTAATCATAAATATAAATAAGTCCGATACACAAAAGTTGTAGCTTAGACTACTGGTTACTACTACCTCAGCTATGGCGGCTACGACCTTAGCGGGTAAATCTCTGACGCCTGCTACCAGCTTGCGCAGAGTGTGCCTGTTGCGGGCCATCTGCTCTAGCTGTTGTTGTGATATAAATAAATGAAGCAAGGGTGAGCAATAGAGCCCACCAAAATAGTTTATAACAGATTATCAATAAATAACAGTTCAAAGATATTTTTGTAGCCACATGTTATGCCTTAAACGGATAAGAGACTAGTATAGTATAAAGGATGAAGTTACAAGGAAAATTAATATAATGTTTCCGTAACCCCAAAATCCACTTATGCATATATAATCTGAGTAAAGTTTCATCAGAGTCATAACTCATAAAATAAAAGATGAAGTTACAAGGATTTATTTCAACTTCATTTTCTTTGAACACTTTTCGACCCTCTGCCAACATGATCGGTAAACCTGTACTAAGGGGGCTACCCTTTAGTCCCTTTCAATACATGTTGCAGAATTATCCAAGTTGGATGATGAACTAATACTGGAGTAATCTCCACGCCAGTTGTCCAACCTTACTATGATTAGTAGCAGGTTGTACAACTAAAAAGGGTTTTCTACATGTAGATGGAAGAACATGACAGCCTGACATTGTCTACCGCCTTTCTGGATCTCCCCGGCCCATTTGGGGCAATAAAATGATGGATCGGCGCGACTCGACCTCTTACACTTGCTCCTAGTTCGGATGAAAAGATCGTCCTCCTTTTCCCAAGTGTAATACTTGTTGATACGACTCCACTAAGTAGTTATATCTAGGTTGGAAAGGAAGATTCTCCAATATTTCCCAAGCGATGCTTGTTAATGGATATCGACTTGTTCCATCAATTTACCCCTCGATCGTTGAGGTGGTAACACAACATTTGACTTGCAGCAATTAAATTGCTCCGAGAAAATATCTGTCCCTTGACAGTTTTGAGTTGAGAGTTTAAAAAGAGTAGCAGTCACTTAAATCAGGTTTCCCATATTTTTGATAGTTGAGCGAGCATTTAAATCCCCTTAAAAGACAGATTCAAATGGAAAAACAGTGTTTTGGGAACCTCTTTTTGATTTAAAACATAATTAATAATATTAAATAAATAAGTAATCCTTAGATGAATATTCGAAAATAATATTCATTAAGTAAATAATGATTAAATGAATATTCGAAAATAATATTCATTAACTAAATAAGGATTGAATGAATATTCAAAATAATATTCGATAAATAAATAAACCTTAAATGAATATTGAAAAATAATATTCATTAATTAAATAGATCTTAAATGAATATTCAAAAATAATATCCATTAAACAATTAATCCTCAAATGAATATTCAAAAATAATATTCATTAAATAAATAAATCTTAAATTAATATTCAAAAATAATATCCATTAAACAATTAATCCTTAAATGAATATTCAAAAATAATATTCATTAATTAAATAGTCATCGAATAACAGATACCCGATATCTTTATCGGAAAATAACCTTTAATATATACAAAAAATATAATTACTTCTGATCTAAAGAAATATCATACGCCCTTAACCTAGGGCATTTATAAACAAATCTGGCTTATAGCTGATATCCCATATCTAGCTTATAAGTCCCAACATCAAGTCATAACCTCGAGTATCGCTATATATAGCAGTTCAAAAACAAGCATGCAATTTATATATCGCATTTGCATATCATATATGAAAACAGTTATTATCACAACAACAGTAGTATAGGTTTCGAAAACTTGCCTGGTGGTGAGGTAGGGGTAGTGTGCCTCGGGTTGATCCGGAGATCTATACATAGTCAAAATATCCGAGGTTAATCACTTAACACTTTCATGATACTAAGTACGTACTATCTCAAGTAACAAGTTCATTTTCAAGTTAACGATTTAAGAACTTCTACTCGCGTAGGCTTGTTCACGCATTTTTATAAAATTGAGATTAAATCCTTTTAACACGAAATCTTTTCGAGGGTCTTCCTAAACGTACCTAGCATGTTAACACAAAGTTTCACATTCTAATTAGTCGCTTAAGGGGTTTGATCATTGCCTCAAAGTTGGTTAAGTGGTATCGTTTGGTCTCGCGAAACATCCTTTACTAAAACACTCGTTTCTCCTAAACCGTAAATCGGATTCACATGATCTTCGCACCAAAACGAACCTTGAAACAAGACCTACACTATAATGGGCAGTGGTGATCTTGGACAGAATTCCTTATGTTCGAACATCACAAACAAAACAAGGTTAAGGAAAATCGGGCATTATAACGACTATGTTTTAACGATTCCAAAGTTTAATCATAAACTTTACATGATCAATCCAACCAAAACCTCAAGTCAATTCCTCAACATCAATACTAATCCATAATCATCATCAACCAAAGTCAAAACCAACATCTACTTATTCATCCTCAAAACAACATCAAACTTTCATCAAAATCAAACAATCATCCTTATGATCATACTAACTAAACTATACTTAAAACTAACCATATAAATCAAATTATAATCAAGGGTTTCAAGAGTTATACCTTCCTTGGAGTGTGTATGAGCTTAATAAGCCTTGTATAGTCCTTATATAACCTTAAGATAGCTTGAATCAACCAAATAAATCAAGAAACAAAAGTTAGTTCTTGAAATTACTATTCATTTCACTATTCACCCTCATCTTTAATCAAGGATTTGAAGATGTTAACCTTAATGGATGATTCTAGGATTTAGAGAATACCTTAGTTTGGAAATATGGAAGCTTTAGAATCAAACATCATGATTTATGGATGAGTGGAAGTTGAACTTTGAAAAATCTATCCTTGGATGCTAAAATGGCCGAATGTTTTGATGTTCTTCAAGGGGAAGTTTTTGCTTTTTCTTCCTTGGTTGATCTTTGATAGAAATGATGATATTTTTGTAGTTAAAGTGGTGAGTCATTGCCTTTTTGTCTTGTCATCGGACACTTGTCAAGCATGCAAGAGTCTGGAGATAAAGTAGCTTTACTGGTTCGTTTCCTTTCACACGGATGATCCAATTGTTGCATTCCTTGTATTTATCTTGTTACATGTTACTTCCATGCCTATATTTAATCCTGTAATTGTCGCGTTGTTCCGTCACCGCTTAATCTCGTAGAATGTTCGTAGGGTTTCTTAAGTGTTCTATCGAAGTAGTTTACCGTAAACGTTCTTGATATCACTAATTCTTTTATTAAATCCATATCCATGGAATTGATAATTTAATCCTCCAATATTTTCAAATAATGATTAATCCGTCCGTTATTGGTGAAATTTCGGAGAAAACAGAAATGCTATTTTTCCGATTCTGACAGCTTTTGCATTCATTCATTTACATCGTAGATCACTAATACGACTTTGAAAGTTCATTATACCGTCCCGTACATAGGGTGGTCTGAAAACTTTTTAAATGGAAAAAGTTACTATTCATCAGCGGTTTTTTAAACAAAAAGTTACTATTCATCAATAGTTCTTAAATAAGTACAAAATTTGGGGATATTACATCTTGCCTCCTCTAATGAGCAATACAACGATTGTATCCACGTATATATATATATATGTATAACAGTAGAACTATAGGGGCTAATAGGTATGGCGGGAGTTTGTTTTGGTTTTTGGAGGGAACTGACACTGCAGAAGACAGTTTTGCCCCTCAGCTAAAACCCGACTTTTTTTAACTGAACTGGGTTTAAGGGTCGAAAGGTACGAATTTCATACCTCGGGGGATAAAATGTACACTTTTAAAAGACAGGGGCTGATGGATATATGGGAGTAAACCTCATGCGCTAAAAGGTCATTAAGCCTAAAATTTAAAAAAAATACCAGCCGAGCCTCCCTAAAAGAACAAAATAGAATAAAATCGGCCGGCCGAAGCCAACAACATTGCGAGCCCAGCACTTCCCCTCTGCTGACAAACTAGTGAACAACTTAAATGACAGCTTAATTAGTAGCTCCCA
Source organism: Heracleum sosnowskyi (assembly GCA_030848705.1). Taxonomy (NCBI): domain Eukaryota; kingdom Viridiplantae; phylum Streptophyta; class Magnoliopsida; order Apiales; family Apiaceae; genus Heracleum; species Heracleum sosnowskyi. The sequence continues at coordinate 45,981,666 of CM061243.1, read as the reverse complement.
CGTTCATCACATATAGTTTGATCAAGTTCACATTTACCCAAAACACATCATGCTGTTGCGATACTGGTGTATATATATGTAGTATAAAGTCTTTCCTCTATCAAGCCATTCTCAGTGTATAAATAAGTTAAAGAGCCTCACCAGTTATTTTCTCTCCTTCGATAACATGGCAAGAATGATCCAACTAGCATTTCTCGCCACACTCTTGGTCTCGGTCGCCTTCTCATTCGTTTCAGCTTCTAATGAAATCCTAAACGAATCGTCAAAAATGAAAGTCGTCAACGTAATTGTTGAGGGAATGGTGTACTGCCAGAGCTGTAACAAGTTGGGATCATGGTCGCTTACTGGAGCCCAGCCCATTTCTGGAGCAAAACTTAGCGTAATCTGCGAAAGCTACAAGAACCGTGTCAGCTATCACAAGACATTTCAAACAGATACACAAGGCTATTTCTACGCAGAGCTAGTTGGATATAAGATGACTCACATGTTACTGGATCATCCTCTTCAGTCCTGCATTGTAAAACTTGTTTCATCGCCTAGCGAAAGCTGCAACGTCCTCACAAATGTTAATTATGGAATCAATGGCGCAACTCTTCATTACGAAAACAAGAGACTGGCTTATGAGAACAAGTACGAAGCTCTGATTTATGCTGCTGGTCCCCTGGCTTTCCGTCCGGCTCAGTGCACCTAACACTAGACCATTTTCTAAGTAGCACTTTACTTAATTTGAATGATAAACTTTGTCATTTTTTCGTTGCTTATTTGCCGTAGTTTTTTTCTTTTGTTGGGTACCTTTCTTGCTCTTTACTTGCAGTTGCAGGGGCCTGAGCAATTTATGCTCATGGATCACAACGACATTACAAGGAACAAATATGTAGACACTGTTGGTGCAACAAAATAACATGATGACATTGTTAAACACCAAGTTCCAAGTGAAATCTGAATCGGTGACCGTGTGACAACCAAAATTGAGAATATGTTTGCCTCGCTTTGTTTATCCATGTTACAAGTTCTCAAGTTCATGGATAATCAATAAAAATATTACTTCCAATTATAAAATTGTGAGTGATTTGAATATTATTGACGGCTCTCGTTTTCTTTTATTTTGTTCATTAGTATTGGGATGACACCTCTCATCTTTCTTTTCTTATATTTAATTTTGAAAAATGATCAAGAGCAAACAATTGTCAGATAATAAACAAAAACAATTGTTAGGTAATACATGATGTCCCTCGTGCATATACATCAAAAATTCTGTATTTATACATCATATGTATAAATAATAAGTTATCATCCATACACATCAAAAACCAACCTCACTGTAATTTTCGTGTTCCATCACAATTAAGACTAATAAACATTTGTCCTAGACGGCCTTCCTTTAATTTTTGTATTCAATTATTTATCACATGAGTATAATTAATATAATTATCCAATCATCATACAAATAAAAATAAAATTTAAATAAATGGTTTAAAATGTTCCATCTCCGGTGTATGTACAAAAGGTCTACTCCATATAATTCGGTATTTGAAGATAATTTTGGGAAAGAATTTAAATTTTTTAGTAAATTTCTCACAAAATATATTTGGTTACAATTTTCTTCAACTTTAATCAATTGGAAACACACTATCAAAAACGCAAAGTAGAGATCCCAAATCCCAATCCCTTACTTGTCAGAGAATAGATATAGAAGCTACACTACACACAACCTACTGCTCTCTAAATTCCGGCGAATTCAATGTCTCTCTCCGGCGAAGAATCGGAGGAGCACCACAATCCGGCACTAGAAATCGACGACGACGACGATGATGACGATGAAGAATACTACGACGATGATGACGAAGAAGACGACGATGATGACGAAACACTCTCCGACGATTCATTCACATACTCCAAAACAGAGGCTCTGTTCCGGCAAATCTACTCCTCAAATGCTCCGCTACGAGTTAATAAAATCGTAATCAACGGCAATTTGAAAACTAATGAGTCGTTGATTAAATCGGAATTCAAAGCCCTAGAAACTGCTACTTCACTCCAGGAGTTGTTTAAGGCGGCTAGTGTTGCCAAGGATCGAATGAGACAGCTGGAATTGTTTGATTCTGTTAATATTACTTTCGATTCAGGTCCATCGGAGTTGAGTGGGACTACTAATGTTATTGTAGATGTTGTTGAGGATCGGAAACGGCTTTCCTGTGATTTACGCGCTTTCTCCGACCCTCAGGTTTACGCTTTCGGAAAATCTGTAAATTGATTCTGATGAATTGTCTGATTATTGATTTCAGTGGGAACATTTTCTGAATTTTGTGTAATTACTGATAGATGAGTAACACTTAAATTGAGCTTAGTACTAATTAATAATTAGCGATTAGCATTATGTTCTTTTTAATTGTTCGGTTATGCAATTTATTGCGGAATACTGGTGATATTTCCAAATATGTCTTTGGTTACAGTCAATAGTTCGATGCATATTACTTATGATCAAAGGCGTTGTTAAGTACTTTAAATTGTATTTTTGTTGTGGAATAGTCTATATTCTGATATATAGAATGCTCATGGTTACAGTTCTATGAAACTAAATAAATAATCTTTTATTTGTGGTAACGGGGCCTATTTTATGCTTGTATGTGTGAGTTGGCTTGTAATGATGTAATGCTCATATGTATATTGATTCCACTTGAACCGGTAAGCACATGCTCAATTTTTGTTTACTGTCTATCTGAATGAGCATACCAATTGTTTCTATAGAAAAGGCGTATACTAGTCTGTCGTTGAGGTTTATGTGAGAAGGATCTTTAAAGTGGCAAATAGAAGTACAATAATTAGGTGTTTGCAATGTGAATAGTGAAAGTGTTTAACCTAAAAAGTAGCGGGTATGGACATTTTCTAGCCAAGGGAAACCAATTCTCTTAGATATGGGTGGTTCACAAGTAATTAACAATAATAATAAGCCATTGAAGAGATATTGTTTCAAATATAGCTAACTTTGTCAATCTTGATAATTTTCATATTTGTATAAAAAATAACCCCCCCTCCCTCCATATGTGTCCTAGATTATCTAAATTTGGATGTAACATGAAGTTACTAATCTTGTTTTTGGCCTTAAGTCCATCCTTATCAACAAAAAATAGTTGGGTTAGCCTTGTCTGTAATATATATCAATTACTTTTGCAGGTTAAATCATGGCTGCCACTTGAAGGATCACTGAAGCTGAGAAACTTGTTTGGGTATGGGGATCTCTGGGATGGTTCCCTGACTTATGGTTGTGACCAAATGCCAGAAGTTTCTGCTGGTGTATATCTACCCAGATTCATAGGGTTATTTACTCCTTTAAAGGCTAGAGTATCCCTGCTTTCCCAAGATTGTCTAAAGTTCTCTTCTTTCAAGGAGCAATCAGTTGGCCTATCTCTTGGCCTTCTATCTAATAATAATCACGATGTAGCTTGCAATTTCTCTTTGCATGGCTTAATAGATCCGTCAGAAATGTCATCTGCATCAGTAAGAAGGCAGCTCGAACGTGGTTTGAACTCTTCTTTGAGGTACACGTTAAAAATTGACAAGAGAAATTCACCTTCGCGGCCTACACGAGGGTTTGCTTTTGTATCTGCTTCTCAATTTGGTGGCATTGTTCCTGATTTCAAGAGGTCACGCTATTTTCGCCAGGTTCATTTACCTCTCACACTCTTCTTTTAGGTGTACCATGTACTTGGTCAATTATCCGCTTCAATTTTTAAATCACCATTACTGTGTAATTGTGAAATTTATTAATACGTCAATCCAGAATTCTTGTATGACTTTCTTATTCTTTTGTTTTAGTTATTATTTTACTGATTTGTGCTAATTATGATATTAATGAAACGTATGGTACTTGTAATAGTCTATTCATCGGTCTGGTTTAGCCTCAGAATATCAGGAACGGTGTCAAGGCAGTTGGCTCTGTGTACTACCTTCTAGAAGGGATTTCTTCCTAGAGGGTGAATTAAATTTCTGTTAGTTTCGTAGTTGGTCATCTTAGCTAAAGCATGGTTATCATAATGGGTAGGACTAGCTGGGAAAAATACTACTAAGATCGGTTTTATAAGTATGTAGAAATATGAAATTCAGCGGTCTATTATATTTTTTTTCTTTACTAAAAATTATAGATCGGTTCTTTATTATGTTTTTTATTTTTATTTTTTGAGTATAGCTTATAAGCTAATAAAAGTAGTATCATTATTAGATACATCTTGGGGTGAGCGAGAATCGAACATAGAACGACAGAGGATAAGCCCTTATCACTTGAGCTATCCTATCGCGCTCTGGATCTTTATTATGTTTAACCTTATCAGGATTGTATTAGTTATTCCTGTTATTTAATCTCTTAACGGTAATAAATGTGTATGTATGCTACTGCGGTTGTTTTTTTTTGTGTCAAGACTGCTGTTATACTTGGTTACAATTTGTTGAATTGGTACTGGTAACTTTTCTGCAGGAATTATAATATCTAATTGTAGCTTCTCTGCAGGAGTTTGATCTTCGATGTGCTGTTCCTCTGGGTTTTTACAATGCTGCACTCAACTTTGGGATCGCTAGCGGTGTTCTTTTTTCGCCGGGAAATGGATTTCTCAATTCACCTTCTTATTTGCCTGATAGATATTTCTTAGGTGGCAATTCTTCCCCAGTTTGCACTTCAGGGGCCCCAACATCATTGTTGGCTTTCAAGTCGAGGGGGTTGGGCCCTACAGAGCCAAAGATGGAGGCTAGGGCTGATGATGGAACTATTAAAAATTCCTCTGAAAGAGATTATCTCGGAGGTGACCTGGCTGTTACCGCGTTTGCTGACCTTTCGTTTGATCTACCGCTGCGATTTTTCAGGGAAAAAGGTATATATGGGCATGCATTTGCTCGTGCTGGGAGCCTTCACAAAGTGACAGAAGAAGCATTTCGAGATATGACATCTAAAAAATTCCTTGAATCATTCCGAAGCTCTGTAGGATTAGGGGTTATTGTACCAACTAGACTATTCCGCATGGAGGTTAGTCATCTATCTTGCAATAATTATATAATATCTTACTTTGTAGAGTTTATCCTCAATTCTGATTTTTGAATAGTTCCTATACTGTCACTAAAAAATTTGGTGCAGTCCTTAAAATACCATCTTGAGCATGTTTGAAGAAGTTTAAGATGCAATAGAGCATGAGATATTTTGATTTGGAATATATCATTTGTGAATCAGTTGTGCTCTGTAGCAACTCATTTGTGTTCATAAGCAGATAGCCTGCATATACTGTTGGATAAATAAGGTTTAGAAACAATTGTGCCAAAAAGGGGTGAAACCTGTTCATAAGTTGTATATAAATGTAAATATTGAATGCTTAAATATAAGAAGGAACGTAGTGTGGATCGCTGACTCGCTGTCTCTTAGAGGAACCTGTGCACATTGAGTCTGCTTACTAGATAAGAAAGTCAGGTGTTTTTCTCGGTCTGTACAGAGTGCTTAGCACTTATGTGTCGGGATTTGATGAAATGCCACGTACTTCATGGTGCTGGAGGAAGAGCATTTATTTTAGTTGTGAATCTAATGAGGCTAGGAACTGAAGATACACTCTCACTTTTACTGGTTTCAGAGTTGGTTTTGTACTGCTATTTAGCTAGTAAAAGAGTTTCTTTATGTTCTTCAATCATGTTAAGTTTGTTCTTTTGCATGAGTTTGCTCTCTTCTCTTCTGTGGAGAAAAAGACTTTGGCCTTTCTTTTCTGTTCATTATATTCGTAACTGAACATTTTGTGGTTAAACTGTAACAGGTCAACTATTGCCAAATACTGAAAAAGCACGAAAATGATGGAGCGAAGACTGGTCTGCAGTTCAGCTTCTCTTCACCACTATAACCTTTCCTCATGTTCAAATGTTGAGTGGGCAGTTGGAGAATTTATTGCCTGATCTTGTATGTATGGCGGCTCTGATGTTGTTTTCTAATCCCAAATGTACTCCGAAATTATGATACAGGGTAATAAGATCTTTTTTAACACATTGAAATGTGCAATGCCTGTGCGGCGGCGAAATTGGGGTAAAGCTAGCTCTGGCTTGGCTTTATGAAAAAAATAACATGATAATTGTTACACATTGTATACAGTTTTTAGATATTTTTTGAGGCTAAAAACGACAATGTTTGATTATCCAAATGCTTCTTTGTGTCTATGGTATATACCTTTTTTTTACGTTTTATATTGATAAATATTTGAATACAAGGGGATGACCGAAATAATTATATATACATCTTCTCACGACATTTGTCCCAAAAATTGAATTTTTGAGTATGGATTATAGTGACATATATATTCTTGTCCTTTTCATGATTTTTTTTCCTATCAAATAATATTATTTCACCTACGTGAATTCAAAAAGAAAATGATGAAACGAATGAAGCAAAACAAAGCATTTTAAATTATGGGAGTAAAATTATCCGGAAAAGGTACTGTATCACGTATTTGGTTCCAAGGAACCTTTGGAAGAATAAACCTTTTCCCTAATTCACAAAAAAGCAAGCGGAGTAAACAAAAAAGCACCACGTATACAAACAGAAATATGGAGAACCAATAGAATAAAAGAAACAGAGGATGAGAAGATTGATCCCCGTTTGAATCTCGTTTGTATTCCCCCGGCATATTCCTTTCCCTCCCTCCATTTCTATTCCCCTAAATTCAATTCCATCTCCATTTCAACCAAACAATGGCATCTTCACTTCACAACACTCACCTTCTCTTCATTCCCCAACCTAAAATCACTAAATATACTTACACCTATACTTACAACAACTTCCTTTCCTCTTTCACTACTAAGCCCTCTCTCTCCTCCTCCTCCTCCTCCTCCTCTTCTCACTCATCTTCTCACATCTCACGCGTCTCCACCGCGCCTGTCGAGCACGCGCCGCCGCCTTCCGACTTTAATTTCCACAAGGAAATCGCTCGATTGGAAACCCTAAGGTCAAGCCTCTCTCATTTAACGAACTTAAACGAAAAAGTCAAACTTATTGACCGTGATTCCAGAGTTAAGCGCTTCTTCCGTACACATAATGAAAGTATTTTCGGTTGTTTAGAGGAAGCTGAGCTGTTTTTGATTAAGTGTGTAGTGGCGGCGGGGCAGGAGCACGTGCTTAAGTCGGATGAGTTCGAGTTTGAGTTCGAGTCCAAAAGGAGTTCGTTGAAGAGTGCGTTGTATGGATTGGCGGAGATGATCGAGAATTGGGATACGAATGAGCGAATTGTCAAGAGTGTTGCTGTTGAGAGGATTCATGATGAAGAAATTAAGGCGTTGCGATTGTTAGTTAAGAATTTGGGGGAGGTTGAACGCTTTTATGACTGCATTGGCGGAATTATTGGGTTAGTTCTATGTTCCCTTCACATTTCTTGTGTGTATATATTGGCGTGAGCCGAATTAAAATGGAAACTAAAAAAATATCACAGCCGTTTATTATGTGTAATTAACTGGTTTAAGTGGTTTGCATATTGCATTGATAAGGTTTAATTGGTTTGCGCTGGTATAAGGTGATTTCTAATACTTTAAATAGTGAGATGTATTATAGTGACCGGCTATTTGTACAACCGGTGATTTATATCTCATATTTACTTTAACTAGTGAGTTGTGTTATAGTGACCGGCCATTTGCACAACTGTGATAGGTGATTTATATCTCAGTTTAGGGATACATTGCATTCTGAAATAGGTAAATGATTTTGTTATGTTTAACCGAGCTCTAGGCGTTTGGTTCTACTGTCTAAATCTACGTAGTAAAGGAGAAAAGATGCCTTTGAACCAAATTATAAGGTGACAATTAAATTTATCATCTATTTTGTGCACTTAGATTGAATATGTATAGTTCTTTACTGTATATAAAAATGAGGCAATGAAAATAAAATTTTAAAAAATCTCGCCTCGGTGCAGTATTCTTTTTTCTTAATATTGACCCCCAATGTTCTAATAAAATTAGGATAGTTTTAGGCTCCTTTGATGTTTGCTGTTACAGTCTTACAGATGGATTTTAGTCTTTATTTTGGAATATTTTGATGATGAAGTGTGTTACGAGTAATGAGCCAGTTGGTCTATTCTATATTCTAGACTTTCTATTCTATACTCAAGACTTTACCTTATCTAGCTTCCATTTATGGTTGTTATAGTATTCCCAGTCAAACTAATATTTTACAGGTTTTGTCTAGTTATTCTGATTATGAACTCAAATATGCGTGAAGTTATAAATTAATTTACCTTGTGCTCAAAACCATTTGTTTTAGATATCAGATCATGGTATTGGAGCTTCTTGCTCAATCAACTTATGCAGAGCAGGGCATAAATTTCTCCCACAAAAAAAGTAACTCAATGGAATCACAAATTATTGAAATTCACCCTCCCAATGTACTCGACCTTTCTGAAGATACAGAGTATGCATTCCAAGCAGCTTTATGGGGAATTGAGGTTCGCACAATACCTTGTGTATTTGTTAGAACAGAAAATATGTGGCTTAATAGTAAAATGATATTAACATTTTTATTTGGTTTCAGGGCCTTCCAGACCTAGGAGAAATTTATCCTTTGGGAGGCTCTGCAGACAGGCTTGGTTTGGTTGACCCTGTTACAGGTGAATGTCTTCCAGCTGCGATGCTCCCATATTGTGGACGGACATTGTTGGAAGGTCTTATAAGAGATCTTCAGGTAGATATCTCTATTTGTCAAGTTTTCATGTTGGCAAATCCTCATAAATGTTTTTAATTTAATAGATATTGGGCGCAAGTTTTACATCGTTGTAATTTTTTTGCAAGGCTAGAGAGTTCTTGTATTTTAAATTGTATGCAAAACAATGTGTGAGCCCTGTTGCAATTATGACTAGCTCAGCAAAGAACAACCATAAACACATCACATCATTGTGTGAAAAGCTGAGATGGTTTGGAAGAGGCCGGTCCAGATTTAAACTTTTTGAACAGGTTCGAGATTAAATGCTGTCAGTGGCAGTTCTTTTTCCCTGATTTTATTATCCTGTTGCATGTGTATATATAATTCTAATTGTACACTTCCATAATCTATAATATGTTACCAAATGGCAGCCTCTTGTTCCTGCTGTTAGTGCAGAAGATGGTCAGTGGCTGGTGGCCGGAAAATTCTTTCCTGTATGCAAGCCTGGTGGTCATGGTGCAATATGGAAACTTGCCCATGATAAAGGTGTATTCCAGCATTTTCGTGATTATGGAAGAAAAGGTGCAACAGTCCGACAAGTCAGGTTGTGGTCAAAAATTTCATTGACCCTACGACTTTCCATCAAGCCATATGTTATATTGGTTTTTTTTTTGAAGATTTATTGGTATTGATGATTTTGCAGTAATGTTGTGGCTGCTACAGACCTCACGCTCTTGGCACTAGCAGGAATTGGATTGCGTCATAACAAAGTAGGTGCCACAGTATTGTGCTATATGTACAATTAGTTTTTGTTAAATTTTAATCTGGATGTGATGGTCTATGTAATTGCAAATAGCTAGTTAAACATAGTGGAGGGTATTTTTACATGTTAACAGACTAACTGTCAAGAGGGTGGAACAGTGGAATCTTACTGCAAAATAGCACACATAGAGTAAACATTCCTTTAAAAGATTGCTTCTAATAAAGCCACCTCATTCTTGTACCTGTTTAGAACTTTGAAACAGTTTATAGTATACAGGCTATTGCCTTAAAAAAACAACTAAAATCTTGATCAAATTTGAAAATGTGCTGAAAAAAGATTCAAGTGACTCTCTTTTCCTCTACATCTATATTCTTATAGCCGAGCTCCATGTAAAAAATAAGATATTAATTGAGTTTCCCCTTATGAATGCGCCTGTTGTTTGTACATGCTGTTTGCTTGACTGTATGAAAGTCCTAAATGACATTTTATGTACTTCAATCGATTTGTTTTGAATCAAATTGAAATACACAATCGTTATCAAGGGAAGCATGGCTCTTCTGTTGATAATTGGTTCCACATGTAATAATGGGCTTGAAGGGGAAAATTAGAAGCAAGTGCTGAAATTTAAATCCAGGTCGTGTTATAATATACACACCAATAAGTATGGACGACTGAAAGCTTTAATTGTGAAAGTGTACAAACAAACTTGTTTCATATGCTCTAGTTGTGATCTTACAGAAATTGGGATTCGCATCGTGTGAGCGGAATTCTGGGGCTACTGAAGGCATAAATGTTTTAGTCGAGAAAAAGAACCGTGATGGGAAGTGGGCATATGGCTTTTCATGCATCGAGTATACAGAGTTTGACAAGTTTGGAATTAGTAACGGACCTCTTTCTAAGCCTAGGTATTATTAATTTTCGTAACCCTTTATTAAGAGAAGTGATAAAGATGCTTGTTTATTTCTTGATTAATTCTGATTTTTTCAACACCCCCGATATTCGTGACTGGCATGTCTCCACCTTTTAGTTTAAATTGTTAACCTAACAAAATATCACATATGCCAAAATTATACTAAACATTCTTTGAATCTGATAACCTATATATAATTATATATATATATATATAATCAACTTAAATAACATCAATGTATAGGTGTTTGAACTTTTTAAAGAGATTAACTGTAATGATGTATTAATAAGAATTCAATGTACTTGTTTTATTAATTTTTTTGTGTATTATATTTTAATTAAAAAAAAAACTTAGTCTAATAATACCCTAAATAACACATGTCTGGTTCTTTAGAAAATAACAATTATGAAAAAGTACTAAAGATTGTGAGAATTTTATTAATATATATATTGGCGTGGGTTTAAAGACATCTAAGTTGAGCTACAAAGCATAACCCAGTTGAATCATATACTAGTTTTCAGCGAATTGTGTATTATCTACTTTAAACTTTATTCAGATTCTTGTGTGTATCCTATTCGTCTATTTAATGGTTTTTGTAGATTTATATAGTGAATCTTGTAGGATTGTAGTATATGTACATTTTGATTATGGCTAAGAATATAACTTTGATGTATATCGTGAAGAAGAAGAAGTATTATGGCATGGGCGAGGGTATAGCGAGAAAATCTCATTCAGAAGTTCTTCTTAGTGCATAATCTACCCCTTTCTCATCAGTCGAAAAATAATTACAGTCGTACTCAGCTCGTTTTCTTATATCTTTAGGACCTAAATTCACTTGCCAAAAATTCAAATTAGCCATCAAGAGGCCATCCATAGTTATCAAAGAAAAGCCTTAGCTCACATATGATAACCGTAAAAACCACTATTAGGCTTTTAATGTAAGGCCTGATTATAGTTTGAAACTGTGATACATTATGCATTCTACTGAATCTAGGTAAAAATTTCTCAGTTTGGAGTGCATTAGAAGAAGAAATAAGTATATTACATTGCAGAAATCAGCCATATGTGAGCTTTTGTAATCATTCTTATTTAATAACTGTCATGTTAGTCTGAATCTATTTTCAAGTGCAAGAGTATTTGTCATTTTCTCCATAACCAACCTCTTCCATTGTGATAAGTTTGCAGGCAGAGTTTCCTGCCAATACAAACATACTGTATGTGGACTTGCATTCTGCAGAGCTTATTGGATCAAGTAATAACGAAACCAGTTTGCCAGGCATGGTGCTTAATGTAAAGAAGCCAATCACATACATGGACCAGTGTGGTATTCATCATCGGTACATAACTTAAATTCTGAAATTCTCTTGTTTACTTCTTTAAACATTGATTAATATTCTGGGTGGATGGCCACTGCAAGAATATCTGCTCCACAAATTTTAGAAAGAATAAAGGAGATTCTGGGCACAAAGAAAAGGGTAATCATAAATCCTCTACTGGTTTGACAGAAAGTCAGAAACTAACTGAGCCTTGTTTAGCTGAATTTGTAAATGAAGGATGCAGCCCTTTTAAGTTGGCTTATTAAGTGACTTGGGGTTAATAAATTAAACCTGTGTTTGGTAATAATTTATAAGTTGCGAATAAGAACATGGTACTAAGCCGTAACCTACTTTAACTAAGCAATGTCAAAACTCAACTTATTTATATGAAATAAGCTATGAGTTGCAACTTGCATCCATAACTTGCGCCAAACAGGGTCCTTTGGTAACTTTGGTTGTCTTGCTTTGCTCATTACCTTCTACTACCAAAAAACAACCTTTTCTGCTTCTATTTTTCTTCTTAAAGATCTATACAGGCTAGAAAAAGACGGGAAGAGACTAACACCCTTTCCATCTTATTTTGCTATTATTGAGTATATGTTGCTATTCTTCAAGCTCAATGTAAACTCCTAAGCTTAATTTCTAAAATCAGTTCTTTCTCAAAAATGATTGGGCAGGATTTATTCTAGATAATAAAGAATAATTGATAATTAGTACCTAAAGATCTTAACGATGACCTTCCTTATTGGTGTTCTTCTCAACAATGCAGCCTTCACATTGTTTATGTAACTGTCCTGTCTTAGTTTTGGTGATAAATCTCCGATCAACCACTTCTGATTTGTACATGGATAATCTTTACTCAAACAAGGGAACTAAAGGCCACTTTGCATTGGAACAAATAACAACTAACCCTGAGAATCTGTTTAATTTGGTATGCTTGAGAGCATTTTCGCTTATAAAGCTAAGAATCCCTGTATGATCATTTGTTTAGATATTGTCCTGATTCTAATCATTATTTTTTGGGAGTAGTGTTTCTGGTGGACGTCTGGAATGCACTATGCAAAATATTGCAGATAGTTTTGTAAACATGTATCCTTCTCGATGCTACAAAGGTGTAGAAGGTAATGCAGTTTATTTTTCTGATTAATTTTTGCAATAGAAAATTTTGCATTTATGTCAAATATGTATTGACATAGTTTGCTTCCTGATTGCAGACTTGTTGGATACCTTTATAGTGTACAATGACCGAAGAAAGGTTACTTCATCTGCTAAGAAGAAACGAAAACATGCTGACAAATCTTTACATCAGGTCCATTTGTCTTTAGTTGAAATTATATATCTGACCCCAAAGATTGATGCTTAGTGTTATCTACAATATATCAGCATTTCAAATTCATCTTAATCTTATTAGTTATCATTTCCCAGGAGGTAACTATGTCATCAAGAATGTCCATGTTTTGTTTACAAAGCCTGGAAAATGAGTTGGAACCCGACCCTAACCTGACCTGATTATACGAGACAAAACATGAAAATGACACAACTCGATTAATCCGAATAGACGCGTTATGACTTTTTTATATTTATTTTTTAATCAATTTCAGTAAGTTTTTAGACACTGTAAAATTGACACATTAATGAGTATGAACATAACCCTGAATGACACCCCTTATCTCTGTTTAGTAACTAATAATTCTTTGCCTAGTATAGACTATAGAATGTATGTCAGTGGATTACTGTTTTCTATTTTTGGTACAATCAAATCAATAAATGAATCCGATGATTGCTTCTTCAATATAAATGTTACTTGTGCAGACTCCAGATGGATCATTGTTAGACATCATACGCAATTCTTATGATCTTCTCTCTCGGTGTGATATAAAAATTCCGGAGGTATAAATCAAAAAAAAATTGTAATTCTTCTCTGAAATTGCTATATTTTGATTAGAGTCTTGTTATAGTCGGCCACTCAATTTTATGTATTAATGAGTTTGACGATTTACCTATCAGAAAGGAAAGATATTCATAATTTTGACTCTGCATCTTAGACATTCATGAGATATTTCACTACAAACCATATCTTCTCTTTGTGATTTAGATTGGAGGCAATGACAAATATGCTGATTCTGGCCCTCCTTATCTAATATTTCTTCATCCTGCTCTTGGTCCACTCTGGGAAGTCACCAGACAAAAGGTAAAACATGATTACATGTATTGTTACATCAAATGATTTTACTGATTTTTAGTTTCGTGATACTCTCATCGCTCTTCGTTGCAAACATGAATTTCTTTCTAATTCTTTTCAATTAGTCATTACTTATAGCTCTGATCAAGGGAGTTTCAGATCCTAAAAAGGAACCATATTAGTGTGTCTACCAGTGAGAACTGGAAACTAAGAATGATATAATCCTCATAGAACATCCTGTCTTTCCTAAACAGATTTTCACGACTACAACACATTTTTCATTAACGTTTGGAAGAAATTGATTGTTACCTCTGTTCTCTTGCTGTATAGAATTTCTACCTCCGTTCATATCTTATCGCTGATTATATACAATTGATAGACAAAGAAGAGCTGTTTATCCGAATCCTCTATTATATGATTGGAACATATATATATATATAAATAGTGCTTCATTAACTTTCCCCTCGATAACTAAAAATCAAATTCTAACTTCTTTGTCTTTAATACTCATCAGTTCAGCGGTGGTTCTATTACTAAAGGTTCGGAGTTGCAAATCGAGGTGGCTGAATTTTTGTGGAAGGATGTCCAGGTTAAAGTTCTCACATCTTACTAGATATCTTACTTGATCTATAGCTCTTGGCTGATGCCTACTTCCATTGGATCGTCTTTTCCAGCTTGATGGGAGTCTGCTTGTTTTAGCTGAAAATGTCATGGGCTCAACTACGATTGATCAAGATGGTGAGCCCATACTACAGTACGGGCATAGGTAATAAGTTATACCATTCATTTAAGATTTTATTTTAAATTTTGAAAAGATTGAGGAACAAACTGTTAAGGTAGTGTACAAATATGTTAAAAGTCAACCTCATTCTTGCAGGTGTGGAAGATGCAAGTTAGAGAATGTTAAAGTAGTAAATGACGGAATTGACTGGAACTCAAGTGATAACATCTACTGGAAGCATGAAGTACAGCGGTTCGAGGCAGTCAAAGTCATACTGCATGGAAATGCAGAATTTGAAGCCGTGGATGTAATTCTGCAGGTTATAATGACTATTCAGCTATTTTATTATCAACTGTGGTTCAAGTCAAATTTTCATGTCATGAAGCAAAGACTGCTTGAAGAGGGCATCATTAAATTGTTGCACATCTTAGTCTAGCACCTTAACAAACAGTTTAATGCCATATTACTCCTCGTGAAGAAATTAAACTTAGTATCTTTAGATATTCATATCTACACAATAACCCTTCCTACAATATTCTATGTATCCTTTATTTTTACTATTGCCAATATAAAGTCTTCATACAAAGATGTATTGCTCATTCCTTTCAAGAGTAAGAATAAGATGCTCACATTCAAAATGTCAAAGCTATTACTAAGTTTGCTTAGGATGAAAACTAAGACATGTATTCTGATTCAGAAAACAGAAATTTGAATTCTACTAATATGCTCTTAAATCTTTCAGGGTAATCATACATTTGATGTCCCAAGCGGCTACAGCATGAAGGTTTCATCAGCAAATTCAGGTTATTTAATAACTGTATCAGTATATCTTGTGTATGTGTCTATGTTCTGAAGTACAGTTTGCTTGCACATGTAACATTTTGTTGTTAGTATAATTTAATTTTTATTAAATTTGGCATGAAGTCGAAAAAAAAAAAATCCCATCACTTGAGTTATGATCTGAAATTCATAATGGTTATTTGGTTATATAAAAACCTATAAAAGTTCCAGCCTTCTATGATTTTTTTTTGTTTTGCCATTAGAATAGAAGGGGCATCGGTAAATATTGTTCTTGTTGTGAGTCGTAATTGCTGCAGTATATCTATCATTTATTTAATCATGTTTTAAGACCAGCCATTCTTTATGTCTTGTCTGGTTAGATTGTATTGTCAAATCCAAATTAAACTCATTGTCTTTTCTCTAAAAATGTTTTCCAAAAGTTGTTGTCCTCAATATTATTTTGATTGCTCCTAAGAATTGTCATGTTGTATTTGGCTGTGATAAATGTTGAAGGCGTGATTTGTTTGTTTGAAAATTTACCTAAAAGAACAAATAAAGATGAGCGCAACCTTACCCTTACTCCAAGGAGTAGAAAGGTTGTCTCCTTATAGAGCCCTGACTTTAAAAATAATAGTAGTAATAGCAACAACATAAGATAGTGTGTGGACTGTAAAATTTATGTCCATTTAGTGCCTGACACTACCCTAAAGAGTATAAAGTGGAATGATATGTGCAATCAATGTCGGACTGATAATATTTGCCATTTATTCTATTTTTGTTTAAAACATTTACATGTTTATATCAATAATTATACTGTATGGAAATTTAATTAATATTGTGTTCGCAAATGATATTATCAATACTATTATATAATAGACGAAACATTAAAAGTTTGGTTGGTCGGTATGATACGTTGTGATTTTACTTAATTGCCCTTAATTAACTGTACTTCGTGTTTGTACTTAATTAACCTTACTTATTTATAGAAATATATTATTAAATAATAATATTACCTATTTATAACCAATTACCTTTTTCACCTAAAATACATTATTTTTTTTCTATTTTTTCTAACAAATTCCCCTAATTTTTCAAATATATCACGGGCAATTACCTTTTTTAACTAAAACATGTTATTATTTCTATTTTTCCTTACTAAAATCCCTCCTTTTCCAAAAATATCACGGACAAATCTTTAGTTATTTATTTTTAAACCTATTTTAATATTATAATTATTTTTTAAAAGTTTACCTATTTTAACATGTCTACTTATTTTTCTTAACAAATGCAATTACTAAAAATAATCAAATATAAATAATCAAATACCTATTTATAACCAATTAACTTTTCAGCTAAAACACATTATATATTTTTTCTAATAAAGTTCCTCCTTTTCTAAATATATCACGGGAAATTGCCTTTTACAATTTACTTTTTCTATTTTTCTCACTAAAATCCATTCTTTTTCCAAAAATATTAGAGGAAACCCTTTACTTATTTATTTTAAAACATATTTAAATACTTTTAATTATTAAATTTTAAAACCTCATTTTCCAAATATATTACGGGCATTTACCTTTTTAAACTAAATATATGTTACATTTTTTATTTTTCTTACTAAAACCCCTCATTTTCCAAAAATATAACAGGCAAACCCATACTTATTTATTTTAAAATTTGTTTTAATGTTTTTAATTATTAAAAGTGTTTAGTTATTTTAACATGCCTACTTATTTTTTGCACAATTACAATTAATAAAATATTAAAAAAATAACAATTAACAATCCGTGCATCGCACGGGTTTTAAGCTTTACTCTAATACAAACCACTCTTAGACTACAAACTACAAACTAAATATTTTTTTTTTCAAATCGCGTTAAAACATAGCACATATGGTATGCAAATTGATCGTTGAGAGATGGAGAAAAAGATAGTGAAGTCGGATTTCAAAAAAAGCTCTCCGATTGACGGGAAAAATCAAATTAAAAACGAAGGGGAATAGGTGTGATTGAGTGTGGGAGGGTGTATTTTAGTTGTGTGTTGTGCATATAGGGGGGCCATTAGATTAGATTAATCTAAGGGTTTAGATTGGTTCCGACGATAAATCACTATTTATGCTTGCGAGAATCACTAAAATATTGGTGATTCCTGTAAGAATAAATAGTGATTCCTGCGTAAATGTAGTGATTTTTTCTCCAGATCTATAGGTAAATTACAGATTTTGTACCGTAAAATCACTAAATTTATACGTATATAAAAATAAATAGCTAGATCTATGCTGAAATCACTATTTATTCTTACAGAAATCACTAAAATTATTTAGTTTGTAGTTTGTAGTCTAAGAGTGGTTTGTATTGGAGTAAACCCATATATATATATATATATTTTGGGTAAGGTCAATTACAAAAATTTAAAATACTTACACAAGTGCCTCCAACTAACCTCAAACCCTGGGCCTTCAGTAACCAGGAATGTCCTCTAAGCTAGGCCTTCTGTGTATCGATATTGTTTAAACTATGTTATGCTGCTCGATTTTTTTGCTTCAATTTGTTTTAAGTTTTAACTGTATTTGTATATTATTGCTTTGCTTGACCAATGTATCATTCTATATATATATATATATATATATATATATATATATATATATATATATATATATGTACTAGGGTAACACCAGATAGATGGAGTTTTTTTTTTTTTATTTCCTTTGCCTTTGTGAATGGTGTTGTGATGGTCGATTTTCTCAATGTTCTATTCTACTTCAAGATAAATGATATCTATCAATTGAAATTTTAACCATCTGGTCATCTACCTCTCCCTCCTATTGTAGAATGATCATTGCTTAGTGGCCGGCATGTAAAGTTGCATAGATGCATATAGTGTGAATATAAAATTTTCTACATATAAATTTGTTCGTCCCAGTTAAGTTTTCCTTTTTATTTGCTAAATGGAATTCGCTTTTTTACTTGTACTGTTTTAAATTTCTGATCAGGCTTAGTAGTCCTTCTAAACCCTATCAAAAAAGACTTGATGGATAGCGGAAGCTGGTTTTGGAAGTACCACCAAAAAGGCAGTCACGTACAATTGGAAATGGTGGAGTGTTAGAAGACTAACCACATACTTGACTTTAACTTGTGAATCAAAGTTCACAAATGGACTCAGAGTTCATTCACCAGCCCATTTGATTATATTGGTTAAACAGAAGTTAAACCATTTTCATAATTATCTACTCATTGCTAGTAAAATATTATTTATTTGTGTTTGAGTTAGAGGCTTATTTATTGTAGACGGTGCAGGCTGCTGCCTTTGTAACTTCCCTGTAAATTATCTGTAAATCAGTTGTCATTGCAACATCTATGAAAGTGTAAATTAAGCTTGTTTATCTCTTGTTCCTTGTCAAGTTGATTTTTAGTGATGATTTATTTTGAATCAGAGTGAATAAGTGAACCCTAAATTGAAAATCAAATCATATGTGTTGCCCCTTTCTTTTCCATTTTGTGCCACCTATTATAGATGCTTACATTGGCCTTGGCGTGAAGCTGCTATCAGGGACGTAGAAGTAATGTCTCACTTCAATGTGAACAGTAAGCCACTAGATTGCCAGTCGAAATATGTATTGTCTTATTGAGATTCAGGATTTTAATGATTGGTTTTGCTATGTCTAAAGCATTGGCAGTACTTGCTTTAATTCCTGTAGATCAATCAAAT
Organism: Heracleum sosnowskyi; assembly: GCA_030848705.1. NCBI lineage: Eukaryota > Viridiplantae > Streptophyta > Magnoliopsida > Apiales > Apiaceae > Heracleum > Heracleum sosnowskyi. The sequence goes on along the minus strand of CM061243.1, from coordinate 45,962,645 downwards.
CTTGGATCTAGTTTCATCGAAGCCTCAAATTCAAGGTAGAGTTGTAGTTCATGGTTTGAAGTTTATTTTCAGGGACTTGTTATTATTACAGATTGTAGATTGTCTTTTTAATCTCATTATTTCTGGCTTTTGGTTAATGCTGTCCACGTGGTGGAACTTTGTCTTTCAGATGGAGCGTAGGATAATGGTAAAGTGTATGGAAACAAAGCTGCTGCTTCAAGTATCAACTACAGCCGAAAGGCCCAAGTATGTTAAAAATTTAGCCAATTTCATTAATGCTTTTTAAGTAGTGCTATCATTAGATGAAAATGCAAGGTCCAGTGACAGTGTAGCACAAACAAACACAGTTTCTATGTATCATACAAGTATCTCCACAAATTTACATCTCTCTCTTTTCAATTAAAAGTTCTATTTAAACTCAACTGTCTTGTTTATGTGACAGGATTTCAAGATTGGAAGCAATATCTGTTGAGTAATCTGAGCAGAGCATCAGCTTTTCTTCGAGCTTTTAATGATCCATCAGCAGCTAGGCTTTGGAGAGAAGGAATGCTTCTTGGATTCAATAATAATTTCCTTGAAACTTCTTCTCCACTATTTTTACAGAGGCCTAATAGAAGGGTTATAGAATTCTCCTTGCCCTTGGGGGATCCAAATCTCAACAAATCAATAAGAATAGGCACCAATACTTTACTCTTGCTGATTTCTTTCAATCCTTTGGAGCATCCCATAAGCAGTGCAAGCACTGCTAATGCATCATCAGTTATGCCTGCCTTTTCATCCATCAAAAGATAAATGAGCAACGGAATTGCTCCGGAAATCACAATACTAGCCTTGTTAACGTTATAAACTGCAAGGTTAAAAAGTGCTGCTGCAGCATCCCGTTTTCCAGCTGTAGTGCCATCTCCAAGGAGATTCACTAAAGCAGGAATTGCTCTAGGATGTGCGCCAATGGTTACCTTGTAATCGTCTACAATAGACAAGCTGAAGATGGCTGCTGCAGCATTTTCTCTTGCCTCCATTGTTTTCCCAGATTGAAGAACATGTATTATGTTTTCAAGTGATCCAGCAGCCATTATTAGTGTCTTGTTTTTGTCAAATATTGAAAGGTTAAGTAGAGCAGTGACTGCATCCCACTGGATTCTTGAGTCATGGGAACCTAGTAGTGTGACCAAAAATGGTATTGCTCCTGCTTCTGCAATCATCCTGCGATTTTCCATACCTGTTTTTGCGAGTAAACGGAGCTCATATGCAGCTTGCCTTTGGATGTCTGGTGATCCTGTAGCTAGTTTACCCACTAGGAATTCTGCCGTCATCTTAACTGCCTGACTTGCAGCTTTTGTGGTTGAAATGTGATCAACAGATTTTTCATGCAACTCTCTCTTGCTACTGCTCCGCTCCAAGTCTGAGGGAGATATGGATTCAGCTACAATTATGTTGTTTTGTTGGCACCACTGATGTATTAGACTCTTGAGTGCAAAATTGGTTATGAGTGCCATATGAATCAGTCTCTGCCCACTCTTAGGGCATGTGTGATGCCCTGTATTTATCCATTGTGCAATTGAATTTCGATCATAAGTGTGTCCTGACGCTACTATCACAGGATCCCTCATGAGGTCTAGTGAAATCGGGCAACGGTACTCATCGGGAATGTTAGATGACGACTGAGATGATGAAAAATTATTTTGTTGCCAATTTATTGCTGAGGAAAGCTTTAGATTCTCTGGGACTATGTCATTGTTCTCCGTGCTAAAAATCATGGACTTTGACATTGAAACAAGGGATATAAGATTGTTAATCTTGGAAACAACAAAGATGCCACCTGTTCCTGCCTGCTTCTCGGCTTCAGCCTCGAGCTTTAAAATTTCTTCCTCAAATTCCAATGGACTTTTCACCCCACTGCTGAGCAGTATCTGTTTCATTTTCTCAAAATCAGTTAAGCCCTTCTTTTCCTTCTTTCCCTCATTATAGTTGGCGATAACTAGGAGAAGCTCCTGCCTTCTCAAAATCTCTCGAGGTTCAACGAAAAATGCAACCCTCGTCGCTTGCTTGAGAAGAAGCTCAATCTGCTCTTTTGTGTCTGTTGTTATTTTAAGCAAGCTAAGAGGTAAGATATCTAATGTGCTTCCCATCTCTTTGACTGTTACATGATATTGAGTTGAGATAACATCTGTTTGCAACAGGTTCCACAACGCACTACCTTCTTTGCAGCCATCTATCAGTATTTTCACTCTTCTAATCAAAGAAAATAGCTCAGTGAGACACAAGATTGATGTTGGTAGAAGTGGGGAATTCGTTTCTTGAATTTCTTGAAATAATGAAGAAAGAAGTTTAACTCTTCTTATCATCATTGAGATATTTTTAACTTGTACCGTTGGAAATTTTGATATGGATGCAACTTCATTGGAGATGTGGATCAGTGATTTCAGCAAAGACCCAACTGGAAGACAGCCTGAAGATGTCATAAGAGGAGGTAGAGTTATATCCATGTAGTTGTTATAGCCGTTCAGAGTTTAGAATGACCTTGTATTTAGAATGACCTTGTATTTATTGCTTTTACGTAATCAAGTCTGTATTAGGTTTACATGTCTTTTGAGTAAATTTTCATGTTAAAATAAAGAGAGCTGTAAAGTAAAATATTGTTGTGGACTATTGACTGCTTCTGTTTGTACTGTTATTGTAGGTGACATATGAGACTGCTAGCTGAACAAGTCCTGATTTTCTGCCACTTGGAGGACATCCTACTCTTACTGGGTGAGTCTCATTCTTCATTAATTTAATATACACAGGATGACAGGAACATACTAAACAAAATGTTGCATGTCAAAGCTTGCTTTCAATCGGTCAATAGCTTATGAGTATTTGCTTGCAGCACTTTTATATTAAAACAAAATAATTGTATTTTATATTTGAATATACAAATGTTGTACTTGGACAGTAGCAAAATGCATGGTAGTGCTAGATGATCATTGCAACTTAAGATTTTATTCTATTTTATTGTTGGTTTACCTCAAGATCTTCTGATTCTAAACGGTGCTCAAATTATGTGTCAATCACTGGAATGAATCAGACTTTATCTGTTTTTTAATCATGTTTCTCATTAGTTGTCTTCATTATTAGCTAGAAAGGTAAGTTTAGAGAAGATTTTACTTGGGTTCTAGGGTTCCCACTTATTGTACTAGTCGTCACATTCTAGTTTACATGTGTTTTTTTTCCCCAATAGCAGGTTTTGTATATGCTTCAAAATGTAACTTCTACATTGCTACTAGGTATTGGTAAAGTTTAGTCCTTGAAAGGACTGCTATGCTGGGATTTAGCCATAATTATGTCTTAAATTAATTTGCTTAATTTAGGTAATAATGTGATTGCCAGTTTCAATAACCTAATAGAACGTTTAGAGATTCATCCATTCATGATCAATGCTGCTGCATACCATGAAATTGGATTGTATCATTCTGCTTACAATAACAACAGATACCAGAAGGCTTTGGTGTTTTTTCATAATTGTAGTTGGACTGCATAATAGTTATTCATTACTCCTATTCGGTGGCTTGTTTATGTATTAAGAATGTGGATTGAAATTCAAAACATACAATACATTCCATTGATGTCACACATTGAGGTAATCTTCCCTAAACCCCTGTTAACATCTACAAGGAGGCGATTTTGTTTTGTATATGGCATCCTTAGTTTCTCATTAAATGGAATGTTCTTGCTGTGGCATGTATCGTTCGTATATTACGTATAGTGACCCTTAATCCCTTGCAACATTGTGAATTTGTGATGAAATATTAAAAAAAAATGTTGTTTTCTGTGGGAGACTAACCATGCACACATTTTGGACCTAATCTAGTGTTAATTCCTGCATTAGTTAATTCAGACACTGGTTTGCCAAGAAAAGTATGGGCGTTGAAGGGGCACATACATTGTAATAATAAAGGTAATTTCTGGAAGTAATAATACCCATAGTACAATAGCAAATCCATGATTATTTGTTTAATTTGCTTCGACTCGATCAACTACATTAATGATAATATTATATTGATGTATTGTTCTACGTTTCTTTACTTCTCCATTGGGCAAAGTATTATTATATTGATGTATTATTAGAGTTTTTCATTACTTAAAGAAATAAAATCTGATGTCTATGTTTTTAACAGAAGTTATACCATTTCTAAAGATGGTGCTTTGACTATTAAAGGGGATCTGACTAGTCAATTAAACATTTTGATTTCCAAAAGACCTAGAAATAGTAGACTGGTATTGTTTTTCAGATTTGACCTTGTTTAAATATTTAATATATCATACTACTGTACAATGCAGTTTTTTGTTCAACTTTGCAATGCATTTTAAATTTGCAATGCATTATGTTTGTACTTGATCAAATTGAGTAGTTCATTCCAACCAAATTATTGATGATAATTCCTAAAATAATTCGATCCAAATATTTCCGTGGAGATTTTTGGTTTCATCTTTCACAAACAGTGGGACTCCCTAAATATATATATATAAATCTAACTAGTTAAAATATAAAATGTGTGATTTGCAAAAGAAGAAATAATTTTTTTTTTTGACGTAAAGTTTAGAAATTTTATTAATGAGCTAAATCAGCTTGCAAAATAGACAAAAACTCGATGGGAACAAAACTCCCAACAAGAACTCGATTTGGATAAGAATAAGACTCTCTCGCAATATAGTGAGCAGTTTCATTAGCAGACCGTTTGACAAAGAACAACGATGTTGTATGTAAATTCTTGATAAGAATTCTGCAATCTTCCACAATCTTAATCGCATTGGCACCTTGCTCCTGATCACCTGTACTGCAACAAGACAATCAGATTCGACAGTAACTTTCTCCCAACACTTTTCCTTTACCCAGATTAAGGCCAAGAATAAATAAATTTAGTACCTCTATCGGGTGCTTGTTTGTATCGTTTCTTATTTCTGTTGATACCGTACAGTAAATCTACTAGACAGAATTTCTTACATTCTCTTGACATGGGCGCTAGATCCACTTCTCAATTACTCCTTTTGAAAAGAAATACAGTTTGGTTATAATAATACTGTAATATGAATCATAGTATTCATTAAACTAGCTCTTTAGCACGTGTAATGCACGGGCATACTTTAAATATGAGTATATTGTTTATTTTTTCGGCAAATTTTTGTACGTCCGCGTATTAGAGTAGCAATTGATGAGTTATACGACATTAAAATTAGTACAAGTTTGTATTACACTTATATACATGAAAGTTTTTTTTTGTTAGCTTGTACTGATTGGACGTATTTGTATCGTAACAAATATAATACTTAAGGCATGTCAGAAATTATGTATAGTTTGATTTAAAAGAGATAAATAATTACAATTCACAGACATGCTTTAATTTATAAATTTTCTCAAATAATATTTTTAACAATATTTAATTTATAAAAATTTACAATAAATCTAAATGATACTATTATAGTAGTATGAGATATATGATATGTAAGCGTATATGGTCATATATTATCATAAATTTACATAAATATAAGTATTTATACGTATACATACGTGTATGTATATATATATTGTATATATATATTCAGGTAAATGTTGTATGTATATATATGTATGCATATTAATTTGCAGCATTTAATAATATGTAATAAATATCAATACTATTATATAATAGACGAAATATTAAAAGTTTGGTCGGTCGGTATGGTACGTTGTGATTTTACTTAATTGCCCTTTCTTAAATTCGTGTTTTTACTTAATTAACCTTACTTATATATACAAATATATTATTAAATAATAATATTACATATTTATAACCAATTACCTTTTTCACCTAAAATACATTTTTTTTTATTTTTTCTAACAAATTCCCCTACTTTTTCAAATATACCACGGACAATTACCTTTTTTAACTAAAACATGTTAGTTTTTCTATTTTTCCTTACTAAAACCCCTCATTTTCCAAAAATATCACGGACAACCCTTTAGTTACTTATTTTTAAATCTAATATTATAATTTTTTTTTTAAAATTTACTTATTTTAACATGCCTACTTATTTTTCTTAACAAATGCAATTACTAAAAATATTAAAATATAAATAATCAAATACCTATTTATAACCAATTACTTTTTCAGCTAAAACACATTATAGATTTTTTCTAACAAAGTCCCTTATTTTCTAAATAAATCACTGGAAATTATCTTTTTCAATTTACTTTTTCTATTTTTCTCACTAAAATCCATTCTTTTTCAAAAAATATCACGAACAACTCCTTTATTTATTTATTTTAAAACGTATTTAAATTATTAAATTTTAAAACCTCATTTTCCAAAAATATCACGGGCATTTACCTTTTTAAACTAAATATATGTTACATTTTTTATTTTTTCATACTAAAACCCCTCTTTTTCCAAAAATATAACGAGCAAACCCTTACTTATTTATTTTAAAATCTGTTTTAATGTTTTTAATTAATTAAAAGTGTTTAGCTATTTTTAAATGCCTACTTATTTTTTTTTAACAAATACAATTAAAAAAGTAATAATAATATAATAATTAACAATCCGTGCATCGCACGGATTTTAAGCTAGTATATGTATAAGTTTGCAGCATTTAATAATATGTAATAAATATATATGTATAAGTATGCATATTAATTTTGTAACATTTAATAATATGTAATAAATTTATTGATGTTAAAAGACCAAAATAACCCTAAAAATGTATAGTATAAGTAAGGGTAAAATGGTCCATTAAATTTAAATTGCTTGCACCAAACCCCTTGTTGTAGTATTATCTGTACTATTATATTAAAGACGAAACATTAAAAGTTTTGTAGTCTGGTCCCGAAAGTTTTTGTAGTCTGGTCACTCTATTCATAGCTGTTAGATATTTCTGATCAAATCGATAAGAACAGTTAGATAAACTATTAAAATTATTATATATAATATCTTTTTTATTTTTCCTAACTAAAACATCTCATTTTCCAAAAATATCGCAGACAATTTGATTTAATAAAATAACATAATAAAGTTATAATTCCTAATAACTAACACATTACCTTTTTTAGCCAAATTGTATATATTTTTTATATTTTTAACTAAAATTTCTACTTTTCTATTTTTCCTAAATAAAATCTCTCATTTTCCAAAAATATCACGAACAGTTGTATCTAATAAAATAAAATAATTATTATAATTATTAATGACTAACCGATTAGTTTTTTCTTCCAAAACGTATTTTTTTTAATATTTTCTAACTAATATTTCTCCAAACTAAAACCTCAAAAATATCACGGGTTATCCCATTTAAAAACATAAAATACTAATATTATAAATACTAACAATTAACCGATTACCTTTATTAGCCAAAGCGTATATTTTTTTTATATTTTCAAACTAAAATTTCTCTTTTTCTAAAATTATGACAGACGACATTTATCTATCTATCTATACTATTTTCTAAAATTATGACAGATGACATCTATCTATCTATCTATCTATCTATACTATTATATTAAAAACGGAACATTGAAAATTTTGTAGTCGGTTTGTAGTCAGTTTGTAGTCTGTTCCTCATATTTTGGTCACTCAATTTACAACTCTTAGATCTTTTTGATCAAATCGATGTGAACCGTTGGATAAAATCCTAAAAATTGTTAAATAGAGTACCTTTTCTATTTTCCAAATTAAAACATCTTATTTTCCAAAAATATCACGGGCAGTTCCATTTAATAATATTATAATTGCTAATAACTAAACAGTTTCCTTTTTTTTAACCAAAGTGTATATTCTTTTTTATATTTTCTAACTAAAATTTCTACTTTTCTATTTTTTCCTAACTAAAACCTATCATATTCCAAAAATATCACGGACGGTTCCATTTAATAAAATAAAAATAATAATATTACAATTACTAATAAGTAATCAATTAGTTTTTTAGCAAAAGCTTAATTTTTTTATATATTTTTAAACTAAAATTTCTTCTAACTAAAAGCTCTCATTTTCCAAAAATATCACGGGTACTTTTCTATTTTTCCTAACTAAAATCTCTCATTTTCCAAAAATATGACAGTTCTATTTAATAAAAGAATATAATTACTAATAACTAACCGATTAGCTTTTTTAGCCAAATCATATATTATTTTTTATAATTTCTAACTAAAATTTCTCTTAACTATAAGCTCTCATTTTCCAAAAATATAACGGGCAATTTCATTTAATAAAATAAAATCCATACTATCATATAATAGATTAGACGAAACATTAAAAGTTTGGTCGCTCGGTACAATCTTTTGATAATTCGTGTTTTACTTAATTACCTTTACTTATCAATAAAAAATATTATTAAATAATAATATTACCTATTTATAACTAACTACCCTTTTTAGTTAAAATACATTATTTTTTCTAACAAAATTCCCTATTTTTCCAAAAATATAACGGGCAATTACCTTTTTCAACTAAAACATGTATCTTTCTATTTTTTTCTTACTAAACTCCCTCCTTTTTCAAAAATATCGTTTTTTGTAGTCTGGTCCTCCAAGAGTTTGGTCACTCAATTCATAGTCATTAGATATATATATTTTTTTTATATATTTTTAACTAAAATTTTTTCTTTTCTATTTTTCCTAACTAAAACCTCTCATTTTCCAAAAATATCACGGACAGTTATATTTAATAAATTAAAATAATATTATTATAATTACTAATGACTAACTAATTAGCTTTTTTTTCCAAAACATATATTTTTTTATATTTTAATTCAAACTAAAATTTCTCCTAACTAAAACTTCAAAAATATCACGGACAATTTTATTTAGTAACATAAAATACTAATAATTAATCAATTACATTTATTAACCAAAACATACATTTTTTTTATAACTAACATTTCTACTTTTTTATTTTTCCTAACTAAATCTCTCATTTTCGAAAAATATCACGAACAGATCTATTTAATAAAATAAAATAATAATATTATAATTACTAATAACTAACCGATTATCCTTTTTTGCCAAAATGTATATTCTTTTTTATATTTTCTAACTAATATTTCTCTTAGCTAAAATCTCAAAAATATCACGGGCTATTCCATTTAGTAGCAAAAAATACTAATATTTTAAATACTAATAATTAACTGATTACATTTATTAGCCAAAGCATATATTTTTTTTAATATTTTCTAAATAAAATTTTTCTTTTTCTAAAATTATCAGAGACGATATATATATAATTATCAGTTACCTCAAATGCGACACTAAACACTGAAAATTAAACAAGAACAGTCCTATAAATTATTAAATCATGTCGAGTCAAATAAATATTCATTATAATTTATTTTAAACAATTTAATATAACAAATGAATGCATAAATTAATCATCAAAAAAATAAAAGCAAATAAGCCAAATAAAAAATAAAATAAATATTAATAATATTAATTTTAAAAATGTAAATAAATATTAAATTTCGTCAAATACGTAGTATTATACTTTTTTTTCTTTAATATATAATATATCAACTCTATCCTATATATAACTAACAAAAATAAAAATTAAAAAGTTAAAAATTAAGTAATAAAATATTTTAAAGTAGCACTTGCAAAAAAAAAGTTGTATTAGTAGTTTGGTTAGTCGTTCTTTAATTTGTTAATTCAATAGTTAAAATATTTATATAAAAAAAATTAACTATGCTAATTAGAACGTTATTTGGATCGTGTGATTAGCTAATACTTTTCAAGTCAATATACTTAGACCAATTTACAGGCTTATTTATTAAAAAAATATATTTTAGTATATCTCTAAAGATATTTATTTAAGTATAATTATTACACATCAATTAAAATAATATACTAATAAAGTATATTATTTTTAATTAGTATAATATATTATAATTAATTATCACAAATTACTCTAATTATTTTAAAAACTTATTTAAATAGTCTTATTTATTTTAAAAGGTTATTTTATTATTTTTAACATGTCTTATTATTATAATTATAAATTTTAATAAAAATATTATACACAAACACAAATAACAAGTTAACACCTATTAAACAATCCGTGCATATTACGGGTTATAGGCTAGTATATATAATAGATTGTGTTGGTTAAAACATCTTCAACCATAACTAAGTAATTGACCAAAACCATTAAAAAAAAAAACATGAAGTCCACTGACCATGAGGAAAACTTACTTAGTTTCCTGAGGATATTTTTTTGAACCAGGATGAGCTTTGTATTTACATATATATCCTTTAAATATGATACCGTCCGTCTACAAGAGAGAAAATATTACCAAATAAATCTTTCCTGTATACAATTCTTATTTATTAGTACCTTTTTTTTATCAATTCAAATTTGATGGTGAAACTCGTTTGGGATGGTAAAACAAGTAAAACGAGCTGAAACGAAGGTACATGTCAGGTGGATCCAGCTGGAGTATTATGGACCGTTTAGCAAAATATGAATGTGGGCCAAACTGAACTAGTGACTACTGACTTTTGAAGCTGTATGTGACCCCAATTCAGCTGCTGTTTTTCATTTGTTTCTACATAAATTAGGATATGATGTTAATGTATTTATGTCGATTTTGTGGCGTTGCCGATCTTTGGTAGGGTGTTAAGAAAGACGTTAAATTTCATGTGACATGAATGTCTTTTCTATTGAAGTTGCAGGATGCTAAAGGAATGTTAAAAAAAGTTACCAACTTATGTTATTCTCTTAGCATTCCGTCTAAATAAAAATATTTTATTTTATTTTTCTAATTGAACACACGCACAAATTCACCTTATTTTTGACAAGATTTGAACCTTTAACATCTCGTAAAGGGCGCGATTAAGATATCACTACAAGCTGTTGGGATAAATGAAAATATTTAAATTCTTGTAAAAAATGTATATTTTACCCCTACTCATAACATTGTATTTAATTTTAATATTATTTATTTGGGGATCATGTAAACATTTTATATGGGGTGCCAACTATTGAACTTGAAGAATTTTTAACATGACATAAATGTGAATAAAAAATAAAATATAAATATTTTTTATGATATTTTGTATAAGTTTGACATCCTTCAAAAGTGTCTCTATTAAAAATACTCTAGTATACAGAGAATATAAGCAAAGCATATTTTTCTTGGTTTGTAGTGTTATTGTACAGGCTATTGTAATTCTGAATAGGGCTTTCAAATTTTAAATTTCATGTGCAAGAACATGACATTTAAAGTAAAGTTAATATTTTTTTTGCAATTCTGACATAATAAAGACGATGTAGTTCAAAACTTGATGAATGAACAGTTTCAATGAATTTAGTATCGAAATTTAAATGCACATTAAATTGAAATGAAAAAGCCGATTCAATACTGCCTCCGTTTCAAAATACTTGTCTACTTTTCAACTTCCGGCATGTATTTTAAAGTGTATTGACCGAATAGTTACATAAATTATTTTTTTAATTTTTTTTTAAAATAAAACTTTGATATTTAAATTTTTATTCACAAAAATATTTAAAAAAATAATTTGAATATGTATTCGGTCAAAATATTTCAAAATATAAATCTAAAAATAGAAAGTGAATATATATTATAAAACGGAGGTAGTACAGTTCAACAAAGACGAAGAAAAGGTAATTTTATCTTTCTGTCTACCTAGATTAACATATGTCGATGAATGTACCCACCATTACCCTGAAAACAAACCTAACGATTGTTATTGATCATGATTGATGGATTTGTTTTGGTACGAAAGATCTTGACTTGAAATCAAAAAAGAAAATGTAACGATAATCCTCGGTAATTTATGAACTAAACATCTTTTGACACGTAACTACCGAGTAATTATAGGAAAAGTAAAGGTGTTGTTATCAGCTGAAGCAAATGGCATAGACACGACACGAATTTGCAGGTAAAATTGCAAATCAAATATTTATCCGTCAACTAATCATATCTTTATCCATTTAAATCTTATCTCACCAAACATCTCCCAAAATTTGTACAAAATAAGCATATTTATATAAGGAAAATTACCAATTATAGATGGACACTAAAGTTTTTGAGAGAATTTTTTAGACAAGTTTTTGAGTTATCTAGCAATTTTCATCATGCATTTGGCACACTAATTTCAGTCTTTAGTCGTGTATGATCTTCTTAAATGAGTAATACTAGGAAATTAAACAAAATCTTCAAAAATATGTACAAAATGATGTAACAGTGTTTTGAGTTGGCAAATTGAAAATTTTAATTAGTGGGATTCGTATGAATATACACGAGATTCATATTATTAAATTATCTTATTATGAAGACACGTGACATTTTGTACTCATTTTTGAAATTTTTGTTTGGTTCCTTGTCTTTTTGTAATCATATTTACCTATCTTTTTTTAACAGGATATTAGTGAGCCGTTTGACTAATCTTATTTTAAAAAATAATTACATTATTAAATACCTTATTTCAGAAATTTAAAATCAGCCAAAACACCTCCTAATATAGCTATCTTTGTTTTGATATAATTTCGATTTGACAAATTTCTTTGAACTTGGTATAGGGAGTCTGGACTATAATATTTGACTGAATTAAAATAAAATACGATTCTTGCTCTAGAACATTAAAATTTAGTTAAAAGGCATGAATGAAATATATGTTAGGGCCACTATATCCGACACATAGATCTTGCTTGTGCGAATCTGTACGTTCCTAGTTAATTGATCGATTAGCCCTGATTAAAGTTGGGACACATCTCTTTGATTTGATCTTTTTAGTCACGACTCACGAGTCACGACGACAACACTTCTATTTTTTTATACTTCATTTGTCCCTCTTATTTCTTTACATTTTCCTTTTTGATACATCCCTCTCATTTTTTTACATACCAAAAATAGTAATATTTTATAATATAAAATTCAATCACATTCACTATTTTCCTCCACTCTACCTACTTTATACTCACTTTATACATTAAATATTGATTGGTTCAACCATTTTACTCAATTTTCTTACTTTTTTCTATTAATTTACACTTTTTCTTAACCTCTGTGTCGTCCCCTCAATGTAAAAAATTGAGGGGGACGGAGGGAGTAATAATTAGTTCGAATTTAATTATAATCATGATAATAATAAACATAGGGACTATTTTTAATAAAGTTCCTAACACAATAATTTTTTTTCTTTTAGATAAGGATTTTCCATGATCATATGTTATTTTATTTATTCCTGTTAACGGAGGAATTTGGTGATAACAAATTTCGGGAATTGCTGGAATAACGAATCAGATGGGGGATTTGGGATTTTTGGATTTTTTTGGGGCTGGACTTGAAAGGTGTCTCGACGTGTTAGATGTGTCGGATCCTATTCCAAGATGCCTGCGTACCCTGTTTATATATAGGGATCAAGCCAACGCAGTTCTGTGATAGGATAATGTTTTTAATCCCTGTGATTGTTAAGGGATATGTTGAGATAAGTTGATTTTATCTTTTTAGAGTTATATTAGCGTTGTGATTCTTTCCTGATTTGAAAGAATCGTTTTGAGATATTTTTTAGTAATTGATTGATTTAGATTGATTGTTTCCTCGTTTCAGAGAGAGGATGTTACTTAGTGGTTAAGAAATAATCATTACTAGATTCATATTGGGAAATTAGGAGATAATTGAGGCAACCGAAATTATGACGTAACAACTACCCCCAGTTCTTCAGTGCAGCTTGATGGACTGGAGAACTAAGTGTGCTTTGATCTTCCGAATTTCCTGAGTCAATGAAATAACTAGGAGTAGAAGATTAACAGATAATATGAAGAAGATAATTACCCGTAATATGCCTGTAAAATCGAGAGAGACAACATGATGTGCCCGTAATATGTCTGTGCTTGCGAGAGAGACAACATGTGAGATGTGAGAAGAACATATGTACGAGTAACTTTGTAAGTGTAGGAGAATGAGAATTAGATAATAAACTCGCCTTCTTATACACTCTATGCAAAACAGAGTTTAAGAAAAGGGAAGAGTAACCTCGCCTTCTTATACCACTACTAGAAAAAGTGTAATAGACATCACCGATTTAACATCGGTCATAAAAACCACCGATGTTAAAATTCTTAATGACATCGGTTGTAATAAAACTGATGTTTTCGATATGTAATGACATCGCTTGTTAGTACAACCGATATGTTAGGTATGTTTTAAAAAAAATAGACGCGCTCTCCCAATTATTTCCCCCTTTGCAAAATTATTTCCCCCCAAACCGAAATTTTGCTTCCCCCTTTTCTTTTCAGTCTCTTTAAACAAAAACAAATGTCTCTCTCTCTCTCTCTCAATTATTTTCTGTTCTCTCTCACAAAAACAAACGCCCGTCTCTCTCATTTTCTCTATTATCTCTCTATCCCTCTCTCTCACCTCTCTCCTCCGCAAACAAGAACCCTAGTTATCCAAAATTCTAACACCCGTTAAGATATATCACACACAAATCCAACAACTTGAAACTGTATTCAATTTGCTTAAAATCAAATCAATTTGTTCAAACCAAATCGATTTGTTCAAACCCAAGTCACTGTTCGAAATCTTGAAATTACAACTTTAAAACTCCAAATCAGTTAGTAAGTAAACTTGAATTAGTTTTCAATTAGGGGTTAACTAGTTTGAAGCCTTAATTTTAAATTTATTTCTTCTATTATTGTATAGAAGTATTCGTTGCTCGAGGTTAGTAATTTCTTCTATTATTTTTAAGTTTTGAATTTAATTTGAAGTTTCTTTTTTTTTTAATTTTTTAAAATTATTGTTGATTTACAGGAGCATTTACTTGGGGTTGAGCTTTGGTTGTGGATTTTTTGTAGTTGCTTAAGGTTAGTATGATATACTGTATATGAGATGAATCGATTTTTTGTGGATTTTTTTATTATGGTTTGTTTTGGCTTTGGTTTTGATCTCATTGGTAATGATTATAAGGTTGTTGCGTTGCTTACTTGTTTTGGTAAGCCTTGGACTGCTGAGGTCTATTCTGTGAATACCAATGTTTGGCGCAGGGTAGAGCCTAATCCCAAGGATCTTCCATCTTATGATGATTTTGATGTTTGTGTTAATGATTTTTTGTGTTGTGTGGGAACCTATGGTATGCTGACTTTCGATTTGAATAAGGAGGTGTTTACTAGTAATATTAAGTTACCTAAATGCTTTTGGCATGTTTGCATTACGGACTTTAATTCTTGTTAGTTAATTCTTGTGTCCCGGTGATGTTTAATATTGACACTATGTCATATATTGTGTTCCCTTTGTCAGATATCTATGGTCTGCTGGATAGTTATGATTTATGAGTATGAAATGATATATTTTGCAGAAAGAGAATGGGAATGTCCTGTTTGTTCATTTTCAGTATAAGTTGGTTTATTTTTTTTATCAAAGGCATCTGTCTGGGCTCTCATCATTTCCCACTTCTGTCATAATTGGGGAACTTTTATTCTTCTAACATGGATGCCCACGTACTATAATCAGGTCTATGAAAATGTCTAAAATCTAGAAATTAGTTGGGGCTTTTGGTTTTTTAGTTGTCATAAGCATGAATACATAGACAAATGATGGTTCCACAAAATCTTTGCTGCTCTACACGTGGAGTAGCCAGTTCAAAATAGACTGTAGTGTGTCATTAGCTTTCAGTGCAGTCTACAGAGGGTATAATTATCAGATAAGAAACTCATTGGCCGAGTTATATGCCTCTAAGATCTAATAAGATCAATATTAAAAAAATTAAGATACTACAAATCTAAAATGTGAACTTGAATACTAATCATTGTTAGCTGTGATCGTTTCTCAGGTGTTGAAGTTTAACTTGACTGAATCTGGTCTTGTTTGTGTACTTCCATGGTTAACTATGGCCGTTTTTGCAAATATAGGAGGTTGGATTGCAGACACCCTTATTAGTAGAGGTCTCTCGATTACAGCGGTTTGAAAGGCAAGAATAGTTCTGGCTCGTACATTCGTCTGTATAAGTGAATAGTGTGTGATTTTCTAATGCTGACATCTGTTATAATATCAAAAGTGTTCCTGAAGATGATGATTACTTTTTAACTCGTTCAGAAATCAGATGTGATACTTTCACATGATTCACTCTGCACTCTTGAATGAGGTATGCTGTATCCATAGGTAACAATCTTTATCCTTACCTACTGCAGATAATGCAATCAATATGATTTTTGGGACCTGCTTTCTTTCTCACGCAGTTAAGCCGTGTCAGGACACCTGCTTTAGCGGTACTATGCATGTCGCGCAGTCATGTCTGAACTATGAGTTTCTAAATCATTGGGCATCATTTTACTTTAATTTGTTGTTTGTATATGGAAAGATGAAGTTGTAACATGTCTGAATCATCCTTATATGGTTGTGATACTGTTTTGATATGAACATAGCGAAACATAATTTCGGACCATAGAGTTGCTGATCAAAGTTTTTCCTTTATATATTTTGCCACTTCCCTATAATTTTGCTTTAAGATGCTAATAGTCCTTTATTTTTACCATGATTTCTTGGGCTACATTATATATACAAAAGCAAATACTTAAGACAATTTAAAGTGGAAAACCACGATCGTGAAAATACCTCAAAGGAGATACATTGACAAATACAATGAATGCAATGTAAGAATGGGGTATGCTGGATAGTTATGATTTATGAGTATGAAATGATATATTTTGCAGAAAGAGAATGGGAATGTCCTGTTTGTTCATTTTCAGTATAAGTTGGTTTATTTTTTTTTATTTGATTAAATTACCAAACTTGTACTCATAGAACTAAATTTGATGATTTGAGAATCGATTTTACTCAGTTGGGACTGTCTTGTTAGGAAAACACTACCTTGTATGATTAAATTTGAAAAATCATCTGAACTGATTAGGAATGTTTTAAATGTAGCACAACTGGGCCTGGATAAACTAGCAATTATATTTTGTTCTTCATGTGTTTAATTATTTTTTTTAAAAATTTATGTTTAGGTGATCAACTTGCTACTGCAAAGGAGACTATTAGAAGATTGGGAATGGGGACAAATACATATACCTTTGCTGCTTTACTAGGTCAAAAAAAGGATGGTCAATTTTCTAAGTTCTGCAAATCTTTCTCAATAGCTACCTGCATTTTGGGTAGTTCGAGAAAGTTCGGAATGATATTTGTTGTTTATGCTATGTTCATCATTTGTTTGTTACATATTTGGAGTAAAGGTAAGTGAAGATGCAACGAAGACCTGAAGAGAAGGAAAAAGTCAAGGCGGCTTTGATGAGTAAAATTTGAAATATGGCTCCAGCTTTGTTTTATTGAGGAACGTACATTCTGTTGTCGTGAGACATGTTGTTGTGAGACATGAATTTAACTACATTTCATAAATTATGAAAGGTTTTGCTTGTCTTGGTTTAGGATCATTTTGGACTTGAGTGATGCAGTTGGCTGTTTGTTTTTATATAATGTAATGATGTTCATGCGTTCATGCAAGTAAAAATACCAATTTAATAAGAAAAAAAATGTTTGTAACAATGAAACACAACGATTTAGTGGGAGAAAAGTGTTGTTAAAAACAAAAATAACATCAAAAGTTTTAAACAAAACTGATGTCTATGGTATAATAAGAAAACAATTACTTGGAATGAAATTGATGTCAAATGTTGGTTTAGACAACAAATTTTTTGATAAAAACCGATGTATATTGTAAGTTCAGACAACGAATATTTAAAAATAAATCGATATTTAGAGTAGGTTTTGACAACCAAATTTATAAACTAACTGATGTCAAATGTAATTTTAGACAACATATTTTAGAAAGAAACTAATGTAAAAAGGTTAATTACACATCGGCCAAAAACTGATGTCTAAAAGGGGTACTTTTAACATCACCGACAAAGACATCAGTCGAAAAAGATGAAGACATCGGCCAGAAACCGATGTCTATTGCAGTTTTTTTAGTAGTACACTCTATGTAAAGCAGAGTTTAAGAAAAGGGAAGAGTAACCTCGCCTTCTTATACACTCTATGCAAAGCAGAGTTTAAGAAAAGGGAAGTGTAACCTCGCCTTCTTATACACTCTATGCAAAGCAGAATTTAAGAAAAGGGAAGAGTAACCTCGCCTTCTTATACACTCTATGCAAAGCAGAGTTTAAGAAAAGGGAAGTGTAACCTCGCCTTCTTATACAATCTATGCAAAGGAGAGTTTAAGAAAAGGGAAGTGTAACCTCGCCTTCTTATACACTCTATGCAAAACAGAGTTTAAGAAAAGGGAAGAGTAACCTCGTCTTCTTATACACTCTATGCAAAGCAGAGTTTAAGAAAAGGGAAGAGTAACCTCGCCTTCTTATACACTCTATGCAAAGCAGAGTTTAAGAAAATGGAAGAGTAACCTTGCCTTCTTATACACTCTATGCAAAGCAGAGTTTAAGAAAAGGGAAGTGTAACCTCGCCTTCTTAAGAGGTAGAACTCTCTTCTTGGTGAGCTTTCCGGAAGTACGGATAAGCACCCCGGAAGTACGGGTTTACCAAGGTACTCCAAGCAACACCTTCCACAAAGAAGGGTCTTCAAAATAATTCCAAGGAACACCTTCATAAAGAAGGCCTTAAAAAATAATTTCCAAGCAACACCTTAAAGAAGGGCCTTCAAAAATAATTCTCAAGCAACACCTTAAAGAAGGGCCTTCAAAAATAATTTCCAAGCAACACCTTAAAGAAGGGCCTTCAAAAATATTAACATCTTCAATAGAGGGTCTTCAAAAATAATTTCCTCTTCGAAAGAGGGTCTTCAAAAATATTATCCTACTCGAAATAGGGTCATCAAAAATATTATCCTCTTCGAAAGAGGGTCTTCAAAAATAATTTCCTCTTCGAAAGAGGGTCTTCAAAAATATTATCCTCTTCGAAAGAGGGTCTTCAAAAATATTATTCTTCTTGGAAGAGGGTCTTCAAAAATATTATCCTACTCGAAATAGGATCTTCAAAAATATTATCCTCTTTGGAAAATAGAGCTTTCGATAACATTACCCTTATCAAATAAGGATATTCCACACTTATTTTTTTTCCATGCACGAGCTAGTGACGTAATCAAATCATGTGCTACGAATATTGCATCACAATTCTTTAACATCTCCATGATTCAGATTCTGCTCAGATTTGTTTTTTTACCTTTTTGGCCCTGTAAACGATATTTTCTTGGAAAACACAAAACATCAAAATTGCAGGAAACGAAAAGAGCTTTCCGATGATATATGGTTCGTCAGAAACGGACTTATAACGAATCGGGAATCAAATAAAACATCTGCTGATTAACTTCTCAATACTGAAAAACGAGATCTGATTATGTTTTGTGATTTCGAGAATAGATCGAAACATAATCTCATAAAACACCAAGAACTAAAGTTGTAGGAAATCACAAAAGCTTTCCGGATCATATAAAATCATCAAAATCTAACATGTAATAAATTTACTACGAATTTTATAAGATAGCTTATTTGTACGGACAAAATCATAAGAAAATTTATCTTAATTTTGAACATAACCACGAACCACCGCTTCCACCGTTTAGCTCCTCCATTAAAGCCGCTCCAGATCCATAATAACCCCCCATGTGTATTGTATAGATTGATTGTCCTCCACAATAAAAAATTATCCCCTCCTTCTAGCGCCAATTGTTAACGGAGGAATTTGGTGATAACAAATTTCGGGGATTGCTGGAATAACGAATTATGATGATGAGGGATTTGGGATTTTTGGATTTTTTAGGGTTGGACTTGAAAGGTATCTCGACTTATTAGATGTGTCGGATCCTATTCCAAGCTGCATGCGTACCCTGTTTATATATAGAGATCAAGCCAACGCAGTTCTGTGATAGGATAATGTTTTTAATCCCTGTGATTGTTAAGGGATATGTTGAGATAAGTTGATTTTATCTTTTTAGAGTTATATCAGCGTTGTGATTCTTTCCTGATTTGAAAGAATCGTTTTGAGATATTTTTTAGTAATTGATTGATTTAGATTGATTGTTTCCTCGTTTCAGAGAGAGGATATTACTTAGTGGTTAAGCAATAATCATTACTAGATTCATATTGGAAAATTAGGAGATAATTGAGGCAACCAAAATTATGATGTAACAACTACCCCCCAGTTCTTCAGTGCAGCTTGATGGACTGGAGAACTAAGTGTGCTTTGATCTTCCGAATTTCCTGAGTCAATGAAATAACTAGGAGTAGAAGATTAGCAGATAATATGAAGAAGATAAGTACCCGTAATATGCCTGTAAAATCGAGAGAGACAACATGATGTGCCCGTAATATGTCTGTGCTTGTGAGAGAGACAACATGTGAGATGTGAGAAGAACATATGTACGAGTAACTTTGTAAGTGTAGGAGAATGAGAATTAGATAATAACCTCGCCTTCTTATACCTCGCCTTCGTAACTTTCATTTCTCTTCGATTTTTGGATAATTTCAATTACATAATAATTGTTAAACCATCGGTAAATTAGAGATTATTTTGTAAGATTTCACACTGATTGTAAAATCATTCAACTATTTAATATAATTTTATTCTCATATTAAATTATATTTTTATTAGATAGTAGTAAAGATATCTAAATTTGTAAAACTTAAAGAAGAGAAATAACCAGATTTGAGTTAAGAATTAAAAAAAAAATTATTAGATTTGAACGGTCACTTTACTATTTAGACTCTATCTCGAGTTCTGGAATTCATATTTAGGGGATTTCACAGCCCACAACAAAGCTCATAAAATAATTTCTATTGAACAAATATTATCCAACTGAAACTATTCTAAAATAGAACATAAAAGAAAATTATGATTTTTACATTGAGAATTATATTCAACTTAGAAAATATACTCATATTTGGTTTATATCATTAAAATAAACTTTTTAGTATTTGAATACAATTTACTAACAATCAAATATATTTTTTAATATTAAATTTTACGATTCTAATTCATCTATTTTAATATTAACAATCCTTATTTGTTTAGTGGTGCAGGAGGATAACTACAAAAATTGTGTTTAAAATCTCTTTCATGCTTATTATTTATAAAGATATATAATGTAATAGAATATACTTTGACCGGAAACATTTCTTCATGTAAAATAAAGTAATTATTTAATTAACTTTCACCTAGCAGATTTTATGACATATTAAAACCATTGATATATTCTGGTATGGATTGTACCGATATTAACACCATGCTCCCGAGTTTTAAAAAAAAATATAAAAGTAAGTGGATGAGAAAGTAAATAATATAATTTGCGCTTCTATTCATGCTCCAGAGTTTTTTTTAGGAAAGGAAGCAAGTGAGTGATTGAGAGTGAAATTCTTTAAAGTTTTCTTTCCAAAATTTTCACTCCAAAAATGGGATGCAAGCGAAAGTAAAGGGTGTGGCTAATTAAAAAACACATGATGTCAGGAGGAAAAGGCTAAGATTGCTATCGTTTGTTGGGCAGTGTGGAAAGCCCGGAATGAGCTGGTCTGGAACCAAAAGCGCTCTCAAGCTTCTAAAGTGGTGGAGTCGGCAAAAGAGTACCTTAAACAATGGAATTTAGCCCAAGTTAACTCAAACATTGCTCTGGTGTCACCTTTGTTGGAGGGTGACGGAGCTTCTTCTTGGGTCAAGCCACAGATTGACACAATTAAGGTAAGCGTTGATGCAGCCATTTTTAAAGATTGTGAGGATTTTGGTTTTGGTCTGGTAGCAAGAGATCATATGGGAGGGCTGATTCAAGCAAAGTATGTGCTTCGTAAAGGTGTTTCATCTCGTGAAATTGCTGAGGCTATGGCAATTAAGGAAGCGTTAAGTTGGATAAAGCAGGAAGGGTGGCCAAGAGTTGAGCTCGAGTTGGATAGCTTGGTGACAGTGCAAGCCATTCGAAGCAGTATGGCCATGAGATCGCCTTTTGGTCGCATTGTGAAGGAGTGTCAGCATAGTATTAGTCATTTAAACAAAGTTTCTTTGTACTTGATTAGACGGTCTGCAAATATGGTGGCTCACCAGTTAGCTAGAGCATCATATTTATATTCTGATCGTAGTTTTGATAGGAGGTCTATTACTATCGAATTGATGAACTTTATTTTGGCTGATTGCCCGAATTAATATATGTCTACATTTTCGTCAAAAAAAACACATGATGTTACAAATATATCCTTACTATTTAAATTTTAACTTTTTAGATCTAACGATTGAATTGTAAATTTGCAGTCATTTATAGATTTACTCCCAATTCGGGAGCATGTTAATGAAATTAATTTCACTATAAATTTTTAAACTCGGGAGCAACTGAGTGAAATATATTATTTTTATTTTCAATTATTTCTCCTTACATCCATTTACTTTCGCTACTTAAAAAACTCGGGAGTAAGGCGTAAAATTTCAATGAGATCTTGATTTATTATAATAACTAGTTGAAAAAGCCGCGATTCGCGGCGGTGTAATAATTTTTTAAAAAATTCAATCAAATAAATTACGAAAATTACTCGGTTCTCGCTAATAAGCCGTCCTCCCGTGAAATACGCTTTCCTTTTTAATATCAAAATCTCAAATTTAATATATTGAATATATACGTGTCTTATATATTAATTTTTATGTTACCATACTCCTTTCTAATGAGACACTCTTTCGTTGAAAAAACACTTATATAACTTTACATATTCGATTTCAAATAGAACTTTTAGTTGTGTATTACAAACGCTTATTCTACTTCCAATAGAACTTTTAATTGCAAGTACTTCTTTTATATCCAAACTCTTCTCCTCTATAGATCGAAACAACTATTATACTTCAAATAAAACTTTGCAAGTACTTCTTTTATATTTGAACTATTTCCTTCTACAAATTCAAACACATATTCTACTTCAAATAGAACTTTTAATTATATGTCTTCGCTATAAATTCGAAATATTCTCCTCAATAAATTCGAACATCTATTTTACTTCTAATATGTTAAAGGATATTTAACATCTGTTAGGTCCCGAAGTATCGTAGAAGGGGGGGTTGAATACGATACTTACAAATAATTCAATTTCGTTAGCGGATAATTCATTCAGTTCTATAACGAAATCAAACACACCAAACCAAAAGTCGGGGAATATATCTTTTTATAAATATAAACCTCAAGGGGTGCTACAATTTCTAATCCGTAGATTAGCTTCAATGAGTTCTAGGTTATTCATAATCAATACAATGAAAGAATTCTGAGCACTATAAATTTCTATGATCTTCTCCGGCTCAAACTTCTCTCTCAGTAGTTGCTACTATGAACTAACCTCGACTGAGGAAGACACTACCTCTCTCTGTGTAATTATAGACTTAGTTTTTAGAAAACTATCGAACCTTAATTGTTAAAACAATCTTGGCCGTCCAATTCTCATCAACCTGACAAACAAAGAAAACTTTTCACCCACTTTCTAATTTGAAAAGTATCGAATGAATAAAGTAATTATTCAATTCGATAGTTTTTAAATAAAAACTATCGAATGTAATACTTACTTTATTAAAGTATTCATTTACTTTATGCTTTTCATTCGATGGTTTTCTAATTTAGAAAACTATCGAATCCTTTTCTTTTTGTTTTCTTTATGTCACATTCGATGGTTTTTATAAACAATAAAACCATCGAACTCTTTTCCTTGTCCTTGACCTTTTAGAAAATCCATTCAGCTCCAGGGTGTTTCAGTTTTAGACTGTATCAATTTCTTCTGAGACGATAAAACAACTTGATCTTTTTAGTGTCGTCACCTAGTGCAACTGGTCTGGTTCACAGATGAATAACACTTGATCAATTCTTCTTTTATGTCTTCAATTCAATGCTGCTGATAAGTCCTTTGTCGTTCTGGTTGCTTCATCACTGGAATCCTATGGTACTGAACCCTAAATCATTCACATACTTCTGTCGTCTTGAAAGTCTTGTTTCTTTTGTTGTCACTGAGGCTTGAACATTTTCATGAACTTCTTTCCGTGACCTGTTTACGGACTTCAAGAATACATAACGTATTTTGATTTTTTGAGTTTACCTTTTCTTCTTTGATTCTGGATTCCTGTGCTTCTGTTAATATTATTGTCTGTCTTGTCCTTTGTTGAGTTGTAGTTATCTCTTTTACATCTTATGTTACATTATGCTTTACAATCTCCCCCTATTTGATTGGATAGAGTTCGACAAGCAAATACTTCGAGGATAACTCAACTAACTAAGGAAACATGAAACTACTTAAAGTAAGACAGCGTAATAATATTAACTGCATTCTGGATCAGATATATATACATTTCCAGATTTCATAAATCAAAGAACAATAAAACTTTTCACTTTGAAGTTGCTCCTCTTGATTGAGCTGATAGTTCTTTTGTTCTTTGCTTCGATCTTCAGTCCATTCCAATCTCACCTTCTTCACTCATTGGATCGGAGTTAGCAGCTTGATAATCAATCACGGATAGATAGTGCAGTGGTTCTCCAGGTTTATGGATTGCTCCTAGGACGTGTCTTCCAATAAATCCAACCTCTTGACCCACTCCAGGCCACAGCCATGCAATGTTAACATCTTTCTTATTTAGCTTTGGCATGTTTGGTAGTCTGGGAAGCACTTCCAATCCTTTCTCCACTCTCTTCCTATAGTAGGGAACATTCTCCATAAGATATTTTCTTAGAGTGTCGGCTGCTTTTGTCCTTCTCCGTTGATGTGAATCCAGTGGATCTAAGATACTTCTCAACTGATATTAGATATTCGTTTGGGTAATCTCTCAGTTTGTCCTCCGTCATGTAGCAGATTCTGAACAAGTCATTCGTCATGAATCTAACCATAGGAGGGTTTTCAGTAATCTCTGGACTGACCTTCATCAAGATTTCCTTAACATGCTCACGGAGCAATTCATTTAGCTTTGTAGTTCTTTGGATCTTGATGAGAATCACCTTCAGTGGTGTCTTTCTCTCTTAGTGATAGAGAATTTGCTTCTTCTTCCATATCATCATCCAAGATAGGATGTTCTATATGGCTCATGCTCCTCCTGAATCGGTTGCTCTTGCATGACTTCAAATTCCTCCTCACTTTTTTTCTTCTTGCACAATGTCTTCAATCCAGTACTATCTAACTGGAATAGCTTCATTGGTTTCCCAAACTCCCCATCCAGTTGTTTTCCAACCTTCATTAGTCACTTCATTTGTTTCCCCTTCTCCAACTTTCTCCCCCTTAGTTGAGGAATCCTCGATGAAGTTATCCTCATTGTAAAAGGTAGCAGAAGGATCAGGTTGTTGCTGTGAAGGTCCGGGTTGTTGGTTCCTCAACATATTCCATATTCTTCTTGAGGGTGGATTGAACATGTACCTCCAGGTAATAGCAAATCTTCAATATTTGGAAGGGTTAGGGTGTCACTCCTCACGTTTGGCTCTGGGTGTACACTCAACGTTTCTGTTAGTGTTTCACTCATTTTTCCTTTCCCACTCAGGCCAGGTGTAAGTGTTTTTGTTTTACTCAATCCCTTTGTGCTAGTTGTACCTGCAGAAGAAAACACCGTAGCCGTCCTTAAGGAGGTCACCCGTGGTGCAATGGGGCTTCGCAAGTCCCCGTCCTTGGTTAAACCAAGTTGCTGATCATCCGTAGATGATGTATCCTTTGTAGGATCTAGAGTTTGAATCTCTAGGAGGGTAGAATCAGGCTCTATTAACAGCAGTGTTAGATATAATTGCTGACGTTTGTTTATCAGTGTTTAAGCAACAGGTACTGACCAGAGTTTATCAGAAGCCGGTCAGAGTTTATTTAAAGTCTGACAGGGTGAAGAGTTTAAAGGAAGCCGGTCAGAGTTTATTTAAAGTCTGACAGGGTGATAGTTGAATTAGCTGTCGGTGCTGAATTGAAGATTCTAGAAGCAATATATTCTGAAGATGGAAAGAAGCAGAATATATTGATACAGCTATGGAAACAGAATAGAAGATAAGAAGCAATCCTTAATTGATATAACTTGTATAGCTAATTTGTAGGAATATCAATTAGATAAGGATTGTGTAACTGTGTACTATATAAACACAGATAGGTTATCCCTAAAAGGGACGCGATTATTGAATTATTATTCTTGTAACCTAGAAGCTCTTTGTGATTCATTAACATCATAAACAGAGAAGCTGTTAATACGATTACAGTTTTATTGATTCATAAACAGTGTTCTTGATTATTGTTATTCTCATATATACTTGATTATATTGTGTATTCGGCCTAACAATTGGTATCAAAGCCAAGGCTGTTTAATATATACAGTTTTACGATTCAAACACAGTAATAATCATGTCTGAAGAAAATCAAACTGCTCCCAAGGCTGAACAGGTTAAGCCTAATTCTGTGAGTCGATATGAAACAATCAGGGTTCCAATTCTCAGGCCTGTAGAGTATCCAATTTGGAAGGTAAAGATGACCATGTTTCTGGAGGCAACAGATCCAGAATATCTTGACAGAATTTATGATGGTCCTCACAATCCAACCAAACTAGCCCCTGTTGTTGATGGTCAAGAACAAAAGACTGTTCCAAAGGAAAAGAAAGATATGACTCCTGAGGACATCTCATCAATTGCAAAGGATGCAAAGGTTAGACATCTTCTCCACAGTGCTTTAGATAATGTTATGTCTAACAGAGTAATTGGCTGCAAGACTGCCAAAGAGATTTGGGATGCTTTAGAAGTCAGATGCCAGGGAACAGGTGCTATTAAGAAAAATAGAAAGACAATACTCACACAGGAGTATGAGCACTTTGATTCAAGACCTAATGAAACCTTGACTGAGACTTATGCCAGATTTTGCAAACTATTGAATGATCTGTCTCTGGTTGACAAAGAATATGACCTTGAAGAGTCAAATCTCAAGTTTCTCTTATCCTTACCTGAAAGATGGGATTTGAAGGCAACAACAATCAGAGATAATTATGATCTTGCTGATACAGATCTTGATGAGATCTATGGATTGTTAAAGACTCATGAACTTGAGATAGAACAAAGAAACAGGAGATCCAGCAAGAAGACAAAATCTATTGCTCTCAAAGTTGAGGAGAAGCCCATTAAGAAGGAATCATCAAGGAAGAAAGCCAAGGGAAAGGCTTTAGTTATTAAATCTGAAAGTGAGTCATCAAACTCTGATGATGACTCAAACTCTGATGAAGCTTCTGACTCTGAGGATGATGAAGAGGAGTTGATGCAAATGGCTGCCTTGATGGTTAAGACATTTAAAAAGATGGGATTCAAGAACTTCAAGAAGGGTAAAAGATTCTCAAGGAGAGATTCAAATTCTGAGAAGAAGAATTTCAGAAAGTCTGATGGAAGGGATACCAAGTCTGGAAAGAAGGACAAATCTGAGATCCAGTGCTACAAGTGCAAAGAGATGGGTCACTATGCTCCAGAGTGTAAGAAAGGAAGAACTGAGAAAGCACTCATCTCTAAAGGCAAAGACTGGGCAGATACTTCAGATTCTGATGATGGAGTAAATTATGCTCTTATGGCAACTGTCAAAGATGAGAATGAATCATCAGAAAATAAGGTACCCCTAACTACTTATGCTTATGATACTGATAATATTTTTGAATTAAGAATTTATCTTAAGAACATACATGTTAGTTATAGGGATCAGACTTTAGAGAATGAAAGGATTAAATCTGAGAATCTTAGTCTTAAAGATAGAAGCAAGTTTCTTGAAAGAGAACTTGAGAATATGAAGCAGATTCAAAAAGAAAGAGATGATGCTGTTTATGTTGAACATGAGTTGCTTAAAAGGTATAGGCAACTAGAATCTGATTTAGAGAAGGAAAGAAAAATAATTAAAACTTGGACTAATTCTGGTAGAGATACACATCAAGTGTTTCAGACAGATTCTGTAGGTTTAGGGTACAGTGAGGAAGATGAACTTAGATTTCAGGACAAAATCAAGTTAAGAGCATTCACAAGTTCATATTCATCTCCTGTAACATTTGTTCCTGAATCTAGCAAGCTAAAATCTGTAGTTGTGAAAGAAGCAGTTATGGAGTCAGTTGAAGCTTGTGTTGAACAAGTGGATATTGAATCTAAAACAGAGAAGCCTGTTGAGCCAGAAGCTGTTAAAGAACCAATTAGAGTCTATGAGAAACAGGTTAATGTTGGTTTAATGACAGGAAAACAGTTCAAACATAAGCTCAAAGAGGTAAAGTCTGCCATGAAACCTAAAGGGTCCAAGAAAAATAGGAATTGAAAAATAGGCATAAATAATAGAAATAATCATTTGCCTAATGTTGGTGCTTCAAGGAAAACATGTTACAATTGTGGTAGTTCTAATCATCTTGCTAGATTTTGCAATAAGAACAAACATATTAATTCTTTACCTTCTACTTCAGAAGTAAAAAATGATTGTGTTAGAATAAGACCACAGACTTTATGCACACATTGTGGGAGCACTTGGCATTCTATTTACACATGTAGGAGTTATCATGCAATTTATCATAATTATTATGAGCTAAAACCCAACTTGAAATGGGTTAGAGCAAACTCTGCTAGTATAAAATCTGACAATGTTAGTTTAAACTCTGATAATACTGATTCCGCTGCAAAAGCTAACACTGTTAAGAAAGGCAAAGGATCCAAGCAAGTCTGGATCCTTAAAACTAACACTTAGTATTTGTTTGTGATTGCAGGGTATAATAGAGAGCACACTTATCTTGGACAGTGGATGCTCAGGACATATGACTGGAAATAAAGCCCTGCTATCAGACTTTGAGGAGAAGGCTGGCCCAAAAGTTTCCTATGGAGATGGCAACATAGGACACACTCTGGGATATGGCAATATTAATCTTGGAAGTGTCATCATTACAAATGTAGCTCTAGTCTCAGGACTCAAGCATAATCTGTTATCTGTGAGTCAAATCTGTGACAGAGGAAACCATGTAGATTTTCATAGTGAATACTGTGAAGTCATCAGTAAATCTACTGGAAAAGTTGTTCTAGTTGGACATAGGCGCAACAACATTTATGAAGCAAGTTTGGTAACAAACTCTGGTGGAAAAACAGTGTGTCTGACTGCAAGAATGTCAAATGAAGAGAGTTGGAATTGGCACAAGAAGCTCTCTCATCTCAATTTGAACAACATAAATGAGCTAATAAGAAAGGATCTTGTAAGGGGACTTCCAAAATCAATACTCAGTCTAGATGGCCTATGTGATTCTTGTCAAAAGGCCATGCAAAGGAAGTCATCCTTCAAGAGCAAATCTGAATCTTCAGTAGTGGAACCTTATCATCTTCTACATGTTGATCTCTTTGGACCAGTGAATGTGATGTCCATGGGCAGAAATAAATATGCTCTAGTAATTGTTGATGAATATACTAGATATACATGGGTGTATTTCTTGTCAAAGAAGGATGAAACTGCTCAAACTCTGATGGATCATGTAAATCTACTGGACAAAGGATCACAGCACAAAGTGAAAATTATAAGGAGTGATAATGGAACTGAATTCAGAAACTCAATCATGGAAGCTTTCTGCAAGGAAAGAGGAGTGAAACAAGAGTTTTCTGCACCTGGAACTCCACAGCAAAATGGTGTAGTTGAAAGGAAGAACAAAACTTTAATTGAAGCAGCCAGAACTATGCTTGATGAAGCAAAATTACCAACATACTTCTGGGCAGAAGCTGTTCAAACTGCTTGTTTTACTCAAAATGCAACATTGATCAACAAGCATGGGAAAACACCATATGAGATGGTGAAAAATAAGAAGCCAAATTTGAAATATTTTCATATATTTGGATGCAAATGCTTTGTGTTGAAGACTCATCCTGAACAGTTGACAAAGTTCGAGTTAAAAGCTGATGAAGGAATCTTTGTTGGCTATCCATTGTCAACAAAAGCATTCAGAGTTTACAATCTAAGAACTAAGGTGATCATGGAATCCATACATGTGTCATTTGATGACAAGAAAATAATTGGACTTGAAGACAAGGATGGATATGATCAACTACGTTTTAAAAATGAAGATCTATTCTCTGATGATATAAACTCTGATGAAGCAGGTTTGACAAACTCTGACGAAGCATACTCTGAACCTCTACTGGTAAATAATGGAGAAACTGGAAATTCTCAAATTGAACAAAATAGAGAACCAGTTGAGGGGGAGCGTGAAGAAGCTCAACAAGACACAGCAAGTGAGTCAGTTGAGGAAACTGATTCAAACTCTGACAGTTCAAACTCTGAGCCATCCAATTCAGGGGGAGCCTCAGATAATGCAGAAAGTCAACATATGAATCAGGAGAGCATGGATCAAGGGGGAGGATCCAATAATGATGCAAGAAACCACTTACCAACAGCAAGAAAGTGGACACAGGCACACACACCTGATCTCATAATTGGAGATCCTGATGCTAGTGTGAGAACTAGAAGTGCAACAAATAATGAGTGTTTGTATCATGCCTTCTTGTCTCAAACAGAACCAAAGAAAGTGGAAGAAGCTCTTCAAGATGCTAATTGGATTACAGCAATGCAAGAAAAGTTAAATGAATTTGAAAGAAATGAAGTTTGGACACTTGTACCTAGACCAAAGAATAGATCAATTGTAGGTACAAAGTGGGTTTTCAGAAACAAGACTGACAGTGATGGTGTGATTACAAGAAACAAGGCTAGACTTGTGGCTAAAGGTTATTCACAACAGGAAGGAATTGACTATGATGAAACCTTTGCTCCAGTTGCAAGATTGGAGGCCATAAGGATTTTTCTGGCCTATGCTGCACACAAGAAGTTTAAAGTATTTCAGATGGATGTAAAAAGTGCTTTTCTCAATGGGAAGCTTGAAGAAGAAGTGTTTGTAGAGCAACCACCAGGATTTGTAGATCCCAAGTATCCAGATTATGTCTACAGGCTTGACAAGGCATTATATGGACTAAAGCAAGCACCAAGAGCATGGTATGAAACTCTTGCTCAATTTCTTTTAGAAAGCGGGTTCACAAGAGGTACAATTGATAAAACTTTGTTTTATTTCAATTCAGGTGATGATTTGCTTTTAGTTCAAATTTATGTAGATGATATTATTTTTGGATCTACTAATGACAAACTTTGTAAGAAGTTTGCAAAGCTTATGCAGTCCAGGTACCAAATGAGCATGATGGGAGAGCTTAGTTATTTTCTAGGCTTACAGGTCAAGCAAACAGATGATGGTATTTTTATCAATCAAGCAAAATATACCAGAAATCTTCTCAAGAAATTTGGTATGCTTGATAGCTCATCTGCTACAACTCCCATGGCTACAGCAACAAAGCTAGACAAAGACACAGGAGCCTCAGTAGATATGACAAACTACAGAGGAATGATAGGGTCTTTACTGTATCTTACTGCAAGTAGACCTGATATCATGTATGCAACATGTCTTTGTGCAAGATTTCAAGCAGATCCCAGGGAGCCTCATCTCACAGCTGTAAAGAGGATCTTCAAATATCTCAAAGGAACCACAACCTTGGGTTTGTGGTATCCTAGAGAATCAGAGTTTAAGTTAATTGGTTACTCTGATGCAGATTTTGCAGGCTGTAAGATAGACAGAAAAAGTACAAGTGGAAGCTGTCAATTTTTAGGTGACAGATTAGTTTCTTGGTACAACAAGAAACAGAAGTCGATTTCCACATCCACAGCTGAAGCAGAGTATATAGCAGCTGGTAGCTGTTGTGCACAGATTTTATGGATGAAGAATCAATTGCTGGATTATGGGTTAAGATACTCTAAAATACCTATTTTCTGTGATAACCAAAGTGCTATTGCTATGACAGGAAATCCAGTACAGCACTCCATGACCAAGCACATCAGCATAAGGTATCATTTTATCAGAGAACATGTGGAAGAAGGGAACATTGAGCTTCATTTTGTGTCTACAGACCAACAACTTGCAGATATCTTCACCAAACCTTTGAGTGAAGCTACTTTTACAAGATTGGTAAATGAACTTGGGATGATCTCTGGTTCTGACTAGAGATACGGGTTAGACTCAAAATCTATACATGTTTGATTTTTAATGCTCATGATTCCTTGCATGTATTAAATGTTATGAGTACCAGTGTCATAAACTCTGTCGGTTAAACTCTGATGCTAAACTCTGTTAGTCATAAAATGTTGGTCATACTCTGATTGTTACAGTTTAATGCTATACTCTGATTGTAATTTTGTCTGAAACATATGGACCAATGAAGAAATTTGTATGAAGCATAATTCTCAGTAAGTAATTATGAATCCTTAAGAGTTGTATAGATTCTGATCTCAAACATGTGCAGTAAGTTAACACAGCATGATACTGTCTCTGTATTTATACCATCTCTTAGTTTATTAATCCTATACACTGAGTCTGTATTAGCTGTTTGCATTTTCTCTCATAAATTAATTGTATTAACTGATGAAAAGTCTAAACTCTGATTATTAATTGCAAATAATTCACCCTCAAATCAAAAGATGCCAAAAAGAGCACAAATTCCTTTGAGATCATGTTGTGCCTAGGAAGATCCAGGAACTTATTGTATGAAATAAGGGCTAAAATCTTTGATTTTTGGTGACTAGTGCCAACCACTGATTACTGGAAAAATAAAAAAAAATATATATAAAAAAAAATAAAAAATATATATATATAAAGGGGGTGAAAAATAAAAGACATATCCAAATGAAAGGATATCAGTACTACAGAGTTTAGATATAAAAATCAGATTCTATGTTATACATGAGAGTTTAGGCAACCAGTTTTTACTAATTTAGTTTGTGGATTTTATGCACTTTGAGATGATCTAAATATTGATTTCGGTAAACTCTGCTATTGCACACACATATTTTCACACCTGTACAGTTTGAGAAAAGAGTTTATTGACAAAGAAGGACAAATGGTAAACACTGATGTATTGTGTGACATATGCCGAGGTAACTTTGTTTTAATCTCTGATGGTTAAAATAATTTCTTTGTTTCAGACATTTTATAATTTTGAGATTAGACATTTGTTTTTCGAAAAAGTATGATTGGTAACGGATCTATTTTGCATTAAACAGAGAAAAGAAGAGCCAATAGGGCAAAGTCTGTTGTTGAAGCCTCAGAGACTGAAACTGATGAAGAAACTCTTCATCAGAGAAAAAGAAGACTAGTGGCTGCACATCTTTTTGGTGCTATAAATGTCAATATGGACAGAGTTTCTGAGGAAACTGAAGCTCCTGCATCAGAGAATGAGGAGATTGTGACTGAAACTGTTCCTCAAGATACTCCTGCAATTGTTGTTGAGGAGGAAATTCTAAATGCTAATGAGGACAGAGTGTTTGTAAACACTGAAGCTCCTGAAGTGTTTGTTAAGGAGGATGCTGCAAATACTGAAGCTGTCAATCTAGACAGGATAAATACTGATGCTAATCTGATGGATTTGGATTTAGAAGCTCCTACATTCAAAGTTAATGTAGTTGAGGAAGCTGCTGCATACTCTGACAGCAGAATTTTTGAACATGGAGATACTGCAATGGAAGCTGATCAAGCTACTACTGAGATAGTAGAAACTATAGCTTCTCACACTGAAATCATTTCTCTTGATTTTGAGAAAGGAGAAGAAGTTGATCAGACCTTAGCTGATAATGCTACAGAAGCTGTTGCTGTAAATGCTGATGCAACAGAGCATGTTCTAGACGACAATGTCTTACTTGAAACTCTACAACAATCTGTTGTAGAGGTTGTCACAAAAGCAACAGAGTCCATGCACACTGCAAACTCTGATATTCCTGAAACTGTTGCAGAAAAAGTATATGATGAAGCTGCTGCTGAACATGTTCCTGAAGAGATTCCAGGAGAGGATGACAATGTTGAAGCTAGTCATGCTCATTCAAATCCAGATATACAAGAGGAGGTATCTAACATTCAAGCAAACTCTGATGAAGAAAGAGAGTTCAATCGGACTACTGAAGAACATTTTCAAGATATGTACTTCAAGAAATGGACAGCTGCAGATTGTATTTTTACTGCACAGAGGGCTGCTGATTTCACTGATGATTCTGTTAAAAAGATTTCAAATCCTGAAGTTCTTGCAAGCTTACAGGCAACTGTTGTTCAAGTCAAATCTCTTAATAATAGATTTGATGAGAATCAACAAATGCTTCAACATCTAAGGAATGAAGGTTCTGTCAGAGATCTTACTTTGAAGAATGATAGATCTTACTACTTTAATATGTTCAAGCAGCAAGCCAAGGATTCTGAGGAAATTAAGAAGAGGCTTGGAAAAGTTGAGGAGAATCAGGCTGAAATGTCTACTCAATTGAATTCTATTTCTAATGCTCTAGAATTGCTGACATCAGTATTACTTTCTGATGATGTCAAAAAGGGGGAGAGTGTACCTAAAGACAAATGCAAAGACACTCAAGCTCTGAGACGAAGGGATGATTCTACTGATGGGGGAAGCAAAGAAAATAAAAGAAAGATTTTTGCTCAAAGGCAAAGCAGGACAAGAGTAAACTCTGATAGACAAGTAAACTCTGAAAAGATAAACTCTGGTGGCCAATCTACTTCAAAACTCAAGAGTTTAGTTGTTTCAACTAATCCATCTACTGATGAAGAGATTGCAGCTAAAATATTCATGAAAGAGCATGGAAAGAATGTTACTATTGAAGATATCCAGGCTGAAGAGAAAATGCTTGCTGAGGAACACAAGAAAAATCTTGAAGCTGGAATCTACAAGAAACAGGAAATCAAGGCTCCTAGAAAGAAAGAAGTTGGTATTTCTATCAAAGAGAATACACAATAGAGTATACAATGTACAAGGAGACCTGTGATTGGAAACACTGATAAGGGTAAAGGCATAATGATTGAAGAGCCTAACCTAGAGAAGAAAGATAATTCAACCTCTGACATTGCTCAAGTTGAAACAAGATTAGCAAAATCAACCTCTGACGCTGCTCAAGTTGATGATACTACTAAAGTTATGACAACCTCTGACGTTGCTCAAGTTGTACAGAAATCTACACAACTTCCAGGATTCTGCAAACCAAAAATTCTTGAAGATTTAAAGCTTGAAGCTGTGAATTTCTCTGAAACCAGAACAGTATTGGGAAAAGAAGCCTATGATAAATCTGGACTGGGTTCACACAGAGAGAGAAGAACAAATAACAGATCTCAAGACAACATTTCACTGGCATAATCTGGTATTATTACTCAAGAAAATCTTGATATGCTAGACTCTGTTCAAATGATCTTTCATAAGGTGTTGAAGAAGGAATTTTTGTTGTACTTTATGAATGATGGAAGAGTTTATAAGGTTGCAGAGTCTGACATAAATCTCAAATCTTATCAAGAATTGGAGTATGTTCTGTACTTGTTAAAAGTCAAAAATAGAAATACTCACAATGCTGCTTCAGTTATCAGAGAAAAGATGCTAAGATCGAAGATAATGCTTGGAGGAGGAGTATCAAGTGCATACATTCCCAAATACAGAAATGCACATGGGAAGATTGTTGAGATGAAAAGAAACAGTGCTAAGTTCAGAACAGCACTGGGTACAAAAGTTCTTGAATTTAATTTAGAATCTGATAAAGCTTATTATATTAAGCTAGGGAATGAGATGAGGAAGAATTCCATCTATTCTCTAAGAGCTGCAATTTATCAGACTGGAGAATTTGATCCAGAGTTGAAAGAAGTGAAGAAGATCATGGTGGAAGAGCTAGAAAGAGCTGAAAAGAAATTGCTATCAGACTATATCAGGACAGTGCCTGATATTCAAGAAATCAAGTAAAGTCTGACTGTAAGTTTTTAATATATTTTCTATTCTAAGTCAAATTTAAACTCTGTTTTAAATTAAACTCTGTTATATGTTAAACACTGCATTTGTTAAATGTTTTTGACATCATCAATTATATGTTTAACTTGTACATTTTATTATGAACAAGTTGGGGGAGATTGTTAGATATAATTGCTGACGTTTGTTTATCAGTGTTTAAGCAACAGGTACTGACCAGAGTTTATCAGAAGCCGGTCAGAGTTTATTTAAAGTCTGACAGGGTGAAGAGTTTAAAGGAAGCCGGTCAGAGTTTATTTAAAGTCTGACAGGGTGATAGTTGAATTAGCTGTCGGTGCTGAATTGAAGATTCTAGAAGCAATATATTCTGAAGATGGAAAGAAGCAGAATATATTGATACAGCTAAGGAAACAGAATAGAAGATAAGAAGCAATCCTTAATTGATATAACTTGTATAGCTAATTTGTAGGAATATCAATTAGATAAGGATTGTGTAACTGTGTACTATATAAACACAGATAGGTTATCCCTAGAAGGGACGCGATTATTGAATTATTATTCTTGTAACCTAGAAGCTCTTTGTGATTCATTAACATCATAAAGAGAGAAGCTGTTAATACGATTACAGTTTTATTGATTCATAAACAGTGTTCTTGATTATTGTTATTCTCATATATACTTGATTATATTGTGTATTCGGCCTAACAAGCAGAGATCCTGAAACTTCCTCAATAGTCTGTGAAGACTTTACCTCAGTTAACTCCTCAATTAAAATTGATTCATTGTCACCGAGTTGCCGATCTGCACCTACGTCAGACCCTTTACCCGCAGGATCCAGATATGTTCCATCTGGGGAGGTAGACAATGACCTTTTAGATTGTGCATTTAGGTCAAAGCCTTCTCTCGACGTCTGTGAAGACTCTTGGTTCAGTAAAGAACCTTCAATCAGTGAACCTAACCGTAATATGGTCGGAACACTAGTTGCTTTCGTCAATTCTTCCTTACTTGATTGAGCTATTGGTTCAGATATTGCTTTATTTAATGTAGCCCAATCAGCATCAGAAAAATCAATAAAGGGCGCTTTGGAAGTTTGAAATAAAGTATCAACAGTTGCTTCGGTTTTTGTTCTTCTCCTTTTAGATGTAGGCAGAGCTGTTGTTGAAAGGTGTGTCTCCTTATGTGGTGCTGCTTTGGCACTATCTCCCTCTACACTCATGGATGTCTGAATATTGGGTATAGGAGGGTAAGGAGGTTCGTTTGTGGTTTCATTTGGCTCTTCCAAAGGCTCTTCGACCGTGGTTAGAGATTGTGGGTTGCAATCTCATGGTCTGGATGGCCACTGAGGGCTCTGGATCAACATCCATTGTTGTGGTTCAGGAGACAGTTCAGGTTGAGGAATGTTACCTTCATTTACCTGTTCCCCTGGGGGTAGAAGTGGTAGGGGCACCGTTCTTAGATATTCAAGTTTGAACAGTGGGTACCCCTGGAAGATGATTCTTTCTTATTAGAGCGGTTATTGCATTGCTCTTTATCTTCATGCACTCCATGGTCTCCTCTTTGGCGAATGTCTCACGCTCATCATCTGTTAAGATATCATTGAGAATTAGCTGTAGGAACCTAGGATAGAAACAAAGCACATCATCTATGCATGTTCTTTCATCCAGTGGTCCCGTGTCAGGTAATGCTTAAGGAACTCTCCCACAAAGAAGTTAGGTTGTTGACTTCTTATGAGAGTGAAGAAAGCATACATCTCCTCAGTTGTGGGATCCGGAACATGGTTTTCTATAGAAAAATGTAGTATTCTGTTAAAGTCATGTTCCGTCACCCTTATTGTTCTGCCCCCTGGCACAACAAAACTGAAGGATCTTACGTTATTCTCACTTGTATCCGTGGCGGTTGTGTACAACGCAGTCAATTGATCGATGCAAAGGACTACAGGAGTACTCAAGGCATATGCCACTAATGAACGTGTGTTCAGAAACTCTGCCCATGCACGAAACTGTAAATTCGTAATGGCTTGCAAGTTTTGAAACGAGACATGATTAGTCTTGGTTACTTTTAAACCAAAACTAAAACCAATTAAATTTAATTAATTATTACTAATTAATCAAACTTGACACAAAATACCCTTAAAACAAAATTACCCCTTTTTCTTAAAAAACACACAACTTCGAATCACCATTATCAAGAACCCTACTTTTGGTAACACAAATAATCAGAATTATCTGAAGAAATCAATTGAAAACAATTAACTTCTAAAAAACAATAGTGAAAATAGTTTTCTTAGAAACAAGTTCTTGAGGCAGTGATGTTCTTGGTTATATGTATTCTAGTAAGTATAAACAAAAGCCCTTAGATCTGATAATAAAAAAAACGTAAGAGGTTGTTAAATACTTATTGAATTGACAGGGGCAATATTGTCTTTACAGTGTTCGATGTTTTTTAATAGTATGTTCGATGGTTTTCAGTTGGGGGTAAAACTGTCAACTTTACTTCGATAAATTTTGAAAAATAACGAAGAGTTTGAAAATCAGAATTTAAAAAGTTTTTTCTGAAAAACTATCGAACTTGTTACCTTTTAAAGCTTGAAAAACTATCGAGGGATCCTTTGTGGAAAAACTATCGAGAATTAAAATAAAGGAAAAATTAATTCTCTCAGATAGATTTTCATTTTAATTCAAAAACCATCGAGAATTTAGATAAAGAATAATGAAATTCAATTCGATGCTTTTTCAAATTTTCCTCAAAAAGTATCGAGAAATGTTTTCAATAGTTTTTCTTTTTCCTTTTCAAAAACTATCGAAAATTTATTTCGATAGATTTATCTATGTACTTGAAAAACTATCGAATTTCCTAAATTCGATATTTTTTGCTTCTGTCTTCATTTTAAAACCTGTTCTCGTTTTAAAATTAAGACTGTTTTATTTCCTGTCAAGTTTTAATTCTAATAAATCTTTTCAAATTTACCAAAATCAATTGTCAACAGAAAATTCACAATTTTCTCATAATAAAATCGACTAAATATCATTGAATGATATTAACCAATTAAAATCCAATAAATTATGCTGCATATTTATTTTATGTATTTTAAATTATGGAGCAAATAAGATATTGAACTGCTTCAATTTCCATAATTCAAATTTCATTAAATAAATAATAATAAATTAATACTAAATATCTATGAGTTAGATATTAGCACTAAATTATTAAGATGAGGACTGGATGTTAAATAAATTCACAAGTCCTTAAAATATGAACAATTTTATACTTGTGAACTTATTCAAGAATTTCTTGCAGATGAGATTTTCAAATAAGGTGCGTGTCTGCAAGTTACTCTATGAATTGAAGACATGCTCTCGAAAGAAATGATACCTGTTGTCAAGGTGCATTGTCGTGGATTGTTCCACAGAGTTGTTGGAGATAAAGTTATTTCCTGAAATAATAACAAGAAATCAATCTTCCTCCACGAAGTTGACAGCTTCTAGAGATGCTCCTCCTGTCATTTGGGTTGACAGCTTCCTGAGATGCTTCTCCTGTCTTTCTTACAACCTGCGTATTTTATATCTAAATAGCTAAACATGTTAACAAGTATCTTTAGGGTACCATATACTGAGATTTGGTATTCCCTTAAGATATCTCAAAATCATGTTGATAACTATAAGACTAGATTTTTGAAATCCACTTGGAACCTTTCACATTGGCAACTTGAGAATACAATATGTGTTGTCAATTTGCAGCTAATAACTTAATGAGACGCATACCTCTCTAGCTTGTCATTTCTGTCTTTTACCTGATTTGTCCTGATCAAGCTTTAGTGGCTGCTGTTGGTAGGGAGTCTTGGCATGTCTAGAATCTTCTCAATTATGCACATTCAAAAGATTATTGACTTACTTTTATTGCCATCACTCTTTTGGCTTACTTGTGCTCCTAAAAGAATTATTCTTCTGGCTTGCTCAAAGTAATTCCAAAAAGAATTGCAACTTTCCCAACATACTCATCTTGTACATTCTCTGCAATGACTTGGCAAATTTCTTGCTCAAGTTTTCGTTAGTAGACCAACATATAATATAATCATGATATCACTGCACATATATGACATTATGTTTGTGCCTTATGACAACTCTAATAAATTCATATTCTGTAAAAGTTCAGTTAGAGTGTCATACCATGTCTTTGACGATTGCTTGAGTATTGATACCGGTTCATACCAATCTGTAGTGATCTTGTGAAGAGAAGTTATACAACGTCCAATTGATCTGCAACAGCAAATGCCAGGATCTGTTGTACATTGACTTCTTCTACTATCTCACCAATCAGGAGTGCACTTGATCATATTCACCATACAGATATATCCTGATATCCTCAAGTCTCGTCACTGGTGCTTCTCGTTAGATACTGCTTCCTAATAGTAACCTAGCATCCAGTTTTGCCTTGTCCCTCATAACAATGCCAATTTCATCCAGTATTCTGGATACCCATCTTGTTCCAATAACAGATTTTCCCTTAGGCCTGGGTACCAGCTTCCAAACTTTCTGCCTTTCAGATTGATTGAGTTCAGTTTGCTTTGCAATCACCCAATCTGGATCCATCAGAGCTTCTTTACCTTTCTTTGTTTCTTCTTCAGAAAGAAAACCAAGAAAATAATCATTCATACTCTATAGCTCCAGTCTTTACTCCACCACTAGGATCACTAAGAACTAGACATCAGGAATGATATTGAATCTAAACCCTTTGTCTTGACAGATACGTTCTTGAAGTGTCCTCTAGATATTCATTGTGGTGTTGATCTGACTAATTGATCCTTCTTTTGCTCCCCCTAAGTTGTTGTTGGGATTTCCTGAGAATCCTCATCCTCGCTGAGTGGTTCTGTTGAAGTACTGAGCTGTGTAGTTAAACTACCATTACCACTGCTTGGATTTGAATCATCATTACCATTAATTTCACACATAACAGCTGAGAGCTTGGAGTTGTTGAACATCATATTCAGACTTTCAATCACCTCTTGTTGATTAATCAAATTTACCTCGTAGGCTTTAGATTCCACTGATTAGCCGAGGAAAATATCCTTAAGAGCCTTAGCTGCCAATCTTGCCAAGATGCTTACTTGTAAAACATTTTCCTCCAAACCCCTGAAAGAAATTCAGAGTTTGCTTCTATTGGCCAATTCAGGGTCTTCCTGTATTTGTTACTGATCATGGAAATGTGATTAATCTCATCTGTGATGTCATGTCCTTCAGATTGAACGAACAACACCAGTTTGTATTAAGAGTAGACATCAACCATCACTGAAGTATATCTTTACTTTGTTGTAGATAAGACATTAACTAGTCCGTAGAGTTCCATACGTATCATCTGAAGCGGCTCAGTAATGCTTATCACATTATAGCTTTTCTGTGATGTTTCTTTGACTTCCCTTAATGACATGCCTCATATATTTCATCTAGCTTGAATCCCAGATGAGGCAGTCCTCTCACCAATACCATCTTTAGAAAAGAGTTCCTTGTATTGTCATGCAAGGGTGAGAGCTTCTCAACCTTCCTGCTTGGGATAAAACACTGCTCCTTCATTGAATAAAAAGATTTGTGCTTTGAATCTTCAGCAAGAGAGTTGCTTCTAATTGTTATCCTTGACTCCAATTATTAGTTGTTATCAATGATACCAATTATTGTAAACATGATGACATTCCATTTCAAACGTAGCCATGTCCCGTGATGAAAACCTTTGTTGTCATCTCCAAAGATTATTAACGGAACAGCTTTCTCAATCACATTTGATGGCAAGATCTTTCTTCGATCATATGTCTTCAGTAGTAAAGACCAAGAAAGCATATAAA
This sequence comes from Heracleum sosnowskyi, assembly GCA_030848705.1. Lineage (NCBI taxonomy): Eukaryota > Viridiplantae > Streptophyta > Magnoliopsida > Apiales > Apiaceae > Heracleum > Heracleum sosnowskyi. The sequence continues at coordinate 45,921,102 of CM061243.1, read as the reverse complement.
TCGATTAACCTGATTTGCCTGCACTCACAAATGGATTGACAGTTCTTGGTACCCAACTTATTTGCTTGGGTCCAGATGGATTAGAGATTTTGCTTTTAAAAGTGGTAACAACAGCTTCAACCTATACATGCTTATTCTTATCTCTGACTGACCTTGCAGTCGTTGCTCTAATGTAATTCTTAAACATGCTTTTTCTATGATTAATGCAAGTTCTAAGATATGCATTCATAATATTTAAATAAGCAAACATGTTAATAAGAATAAATGGCATACATTGAGCATTTTGACATTGCAGATAAGAGATGTGCAAATTAGGCATGTTCTGCATTTTAGAAAATTCAGTACTTTCTACTTTAACCAATATACACAAGTGTAACAGGTAGCAAGTAGATTTACAGATATTCAATAATTTTCTAAGCACACATGGAATAAAAGAATTAACAATTAAATCACTAATTCTATCTAATCCATTCTGTTGTTGTATGGCATCTAACTTTCTCTATTACCTAAGTCAGTTTTAGATACAGTTTGGTGTTCTACAAATTCTACTGACTCTAAAGGTAATTCCTCCATTCTTCAAACTGATTATTCCTTAACAAACAATTCAGAATAAATGAGCAAATCTTGTTCTACTAGGGATACTGAAACTTAGCTTTACTAAGGTCTTATGTGCCAGAAACTTAACCCCTAAAACTAAGAGTTGTTTCTTAAGAAAGCTTCTATCTCACTTGCAAATCTTATTCTACAAATATTCATACACACATACCTAAGATCTTCTATGTACATGCTTTGAATATTGAGAATTAAATACTGCATTGGTTCAAGGAAAAGATACCTGAGATATGTGAGGTGAATCATCTTCAGGGATTGCTATGAAAGCAAGATATCCATGATCTTCTCGTCATCTGATCCATCCCAACTCTTTCCTTAAGCAACATAAGTTTTGTGCTGATGCTTCTTCAACAAAGCATTCCACTTCTGTTTCAGCTATTAACTGAGTCCCTATTCTTCTTTGTTTGTTAGGCTTCTTCATTGTGTAGCACACCCTGATAGTTTCTCGTTACATAGTTCTTATCATAGTTGAAACTATCACTCTTGTTTTTGTTACCATCTCAGTCTGTAACTACCTCTTGAACTGAATCTTGAAGAGTCTTTGCTTCGGAATAAATAGGCCTGATCCTTGGATGTAGCTTTTGTACTCCTTCTGAATCTGATGTGACTAAACTTCCTTAACAAGTGAAACACTGATCTTTAGTCTAGTCTCTCGAGGTTTTCTACCTGAGCTTCTTCTGATTCAGCTACTAGTAATTCTTCTATTCTGTTCTGAGGTTCCAACAATAATGCTCGTTACTGAGATGTTGGTTTGTCCGTTCAATTCTCTAACACCCTTTATTCCTCCCTTCATAATCTCTTTTGATTAAATCTCCTTAGAAAAAAAATATATCCGTAGAAACTTCTTCCTGAAATCAGCTTCATGGTCATCTTTTTCTTCGAAAGATAAAAATCAGTTTAACACCCGGAGGAATCTTCTTCTACAAGCCCTTGAGCACCCTCAATTTAATACTTAAGAAAAATTTAAATATTCAGAATTTTTAATTTTCCTTAAAAATAAATTAATCAAAAATAAATATTTACAAAACATTTAATTTTCAAGAATTTCGAATTTTCTTAAAAATTAAATCATGTAAATTAATATTTAAGAAAAATTAGAATTTAAGAAAAAAAAATTTAAAAAAAATTCGAAATAAATAAATAACTCAGAAATATATTAATTCGGGGTGCTTTTGTAAAGCTGGCCAATTCAAGCACTTCGATTGTTTTTAAAAACAAAAACTATCGAAGAGCCTATCATCCATTTCGATAGTTTCTGAAAACTAAACAAATGGTTAATGGCTGACCATTTTTGAAAAAGAAGCATTACCACTTCGATAGTTTAAAAAAAAACTATCGAAGTCACCATACTACTCAGACTCAAAATTGGCCACCTAAATTGACTACAATTCACAAATTCTAAGGGGTCTCTTTAGCACACTATAAATTGCTCTGTGCCGCACCTCTAAAATAAATTCATAACATAAATTAAATTTACTTAAGTTTAAAATATAAATTTATTTAACTTGAATTTATAAAATAAATTTATTTAAATTAAGTTAATCAAATAAACTTATTCAAGTTTAAATAATGAACTCATTTAAATTAAATTTATAAGATAAATTCATTTTAACTTAAATTTATAAAATAAACTTATTAAAATATAAATTCATAAAATAAATTTATTTAGAAGTTGGCCTCCTCAGAATTCTTGTCTGACTGGTCTGAAATACCCGGATCTAATCTGTATGTCGATTAACAATCTCTGATGCCAATTGTTAGGTCCCGAAGTATCGTAGAAGGGGGGGTTGAATACGATACTTACAAATAATTCAATTTCGTTCGCGGATAATTCATTCAGTTCTATAACGAAATCAAACACACCAAACCAAACCAAAAGTCGGGGAATATATCTTTTTATAAATATAAACCTCGAGGGGTGCTACAATTTCTAATCCGTAGATTAGCTTCAATGAGTTCTAGGTTATTCATAATCAATACAATGAAAGAATTCTGAGCACTAAAAATTTATATGATCTTCTCCGGCTCAAACTTTTCTCTCAGTAGTTGCTACTATGAACTAACCTCGACTGAGGAAGACACTACCTCTCTCTGTGTAATTATAGACTTAGTTTTTATAAAACTATCGAACCTTAATTGTTAAAACAATCTTGGCCGTCCAATTCTCATCAACCTGACAAACAAAGAAAACTTTTCACCCACTTTCTAATTTGAAAAGTATCGAATGAATAAAGTAATTATTCAATTCGATAGTTTTTAAATAAAAACTATCGAATGTAATACTTACTTTATTAAAGTATTCATTTACTTTATGCTTTTCATTCGATGGTTTTCTAATTTAGAAAACTATCGAATCCTTTTCTTTTTGTTTTCTTTATGTCACATTCGATAGTTTTTATAAACAATAAAACCATCGAACTCTTTTCCTTGTCCTTGACCTTTTAGAAAATCCATTCAGCTCCAGGGTGTTTCAGTTTTAGACTGTATCAATTTCTTCTGAGACGATAAAACAACTTGATCTTTTTAGTGTCGTCACCTAGTGCAACTGGTCTGGTTCACAGATGAATAACACTTGATCAATTCTTCTTTTATGTCTTCAATTCAATGCTGCTGATAAGTCCTTTGTCGTTCTGGTTGCTTCATCACTGGAATCCTGTGGTACTGAACCCTAAATCATTCACATACTTCTGTCGTCTTGAAAGTCTTGTTTCTTTTGTTGTCACTGAGGCTTGAACATTTTCATGAACTTCTTTCCGTGACCTGTTTACGGACTTCAAGAATACATAACGTATTTTGATTTTTTGATTTTACCTTTTCTTCTTTGATTCTGGATTCCTGTGCTTCTGTTAATATTATTGTATGTCTTGTCCTTTGTTGAGTTGTAGTTATCTCGTTTACATCTTATATTACATTATGCTTTACAACATCTATCAGTATTTAAAATTCTAAAATTCTAGAAAATTAGAAAAATAGATTGAGACGATCTTAGGGCGCCACCTAAACTTCCGTGTATCCTCCTTTATATATATATATTGAAGTCGTACTTACCGGGTGTCATCCCTTTAACAGTTTGATTTCTATTTGGTACATGAGTTGTCGAACATAAGATTTTATATACTACTATTTGATAGGTTACATTTAGTTGCGAGTTAGTTTAAGTTTTATTACATAAATTACATAATATAACAAAAATCATTATTGCTTTTATAAATTAAAATAATAAACTTGTTATTTTGAGGAGTCAAAGTCTCGACGACAGTACTACCTTATTATCACTCTTACTTTTATTATATAATATATAAAATAATTATATAATAGTAGGATATAAAGTGATATAGTAGCTTATTTAATCGTGCAATGCACGGATTTTTTTTAAACTTATAATTTTATTAATGAATGAAGTTATCCATACACTAAATAGAAAACAAAATTACGAATTTTTACATTAACAATTCTATTCAAATTAGAAAACCTAATCATGTTTGGTTTATATTATTAAAATTTTACCTAGAAACCGAAAAGAAAACAAAGATATGAATTTTTACATTAGCAATTCTATTCAATTTAGAAATTCTATTCATATTTGGTTTATATTATTCAAATTCAATTTTTGTTATTTGAATATAATTCTTATAACAATTAAAATACATTTTTTAATATTAGATATAACAGTTCTCATTCATCTATTATAAATCAATGATCCTTATTAATTTGGCGGTACATGACCAAAATTTTGGATAAGAATCCCCTTACACTTATTATATATAAAGATTTAATTATTATTATTATTATAACAAAATAAATAATAAAAAAATACTATCGTAAGTCGAGGATCGAATCTCAACCATTACGTATAACCTATATTTTAAAGTATATACGTAGTTGTTGAGATTTATCCTCGACTTATTTATTTTGTTATGATGATGATGATGATAATAATAATAATAATAATAATAATAATAATAATAATAATAATAATCATAATAATAATAATAATAATAATAATAATAATAATAATAATAATAATAATAAGCAACACAAATTATTGTATTAATATTAATTTTTTTTAAATATATTATTCAATTTTAAATAAAATTTGTTTGATTAATTTAATTATTTATTATCAAATTTTTTTAATAGTACTTTCTTATTATACATTTTATTCTTATTATATAATAGTATATAATGTGTAACAATTGTAGAAACAAGACTCGCCGATACATAAATCTGATAAAATTTGTACATGTTATTCTTTCGAAATGTTAGATATCAAATATTAGTTCCAAAAATTCTTAACACATGATAAATTTAAATTTATGCGCTCATATGTATGCACGGTATACTCATTTTTTAAGAAAATCATCATCAATTAAATATGTGTCATTTCACAAAAAAATTGATAACGCTATCATTTTTCTACTCTTTATGTTAAAAGATACATTTTTATGTAATTTGGACAAAAGATAATCAAAGCAACACAATTAATAAATACATACTCTCTTTAACACTTAGAAAACGGATATAATACTTTCAAGTTTACATTTTTGAATCAAGATTATTTACAAGTTTATTATTTAAATTTTGTTAAAGTTAAACTATTTTTTTTAATCTTGAGTAATTTTTATAATATATTGTATAAACATATCAATCCGTGATATGTCAAAGCCAAATGGATATTACAGTAAAACCTCGATAATTAATAACCTTGTGATTAGAAAAAAAAAATTATTAATTAATTGAAATATTAATTATTTTATAAATTAATATTTTATTATTTTTTCGAGATATATCATATTAAAATTTTATAACATATATAGTTCTCGGAATTATAGATTTATAAATTTATATTTATTGTGATTTCATCTATAAAGGAGACATAAATTCAAATAGAATCAAGTAACATTCGAGTCTCATTATAAAAGTACATCCTAGAATAAATATCAATAATTTTAATGTAATATGCAATTATTATTTTATATATTATATAGGACTTATATGCTTTAATAAAAATATAGTATCTTATAAATTTAGAGAATTATTAATTTATATTAAATGGTCCGAGTTGGCATTACAAAAAAATATTAATTTATCGAATATTAATCTATCGAGATTTTAGTGTACAACTAAACTATTTACGTAAATTTTCTAGATTATAGTTATATTTAGGGTAGAACATTTAAATTGTAGAGCTCTTAGACTGTATTTATATTATATACATTGTAATGTATTACACTAATAAGTTTTTATTTTTATAAATTGTATGCATTATATCTCCAAAAAACCTACGATATATATATATACTGCAATTTCAATGTTGTTAGAGCATCTCCAACCATCAAGACCCATTAGCTAAAAGATTGTGTGGCATGCTATAAATATAATTTCAAGAGAATATGTAAAAATAACTTATCTCCAATACGACACTACTGTTAGCTAAAAATCATGTTGATTATTTTTGTTGAACCTCTACAGACCTATAGTAAAATTCCACATCACCAATTATCAGTGTTCTAAAAATCGGCCTAGGCGGCCGATTAATCGGGTCCAGGTGGACCTAGGTTGATTAATTAGTGTCAAATTAGGGGTAAAATTGTAAAATTTTAATTTTTTAGTAGAAAATCAAAATAATTATATAAGATAAGAGTATTTACCTATTGTATTTGATAACAAAATAAGAATATTCATATATTTGCATATTTTACGTGTATACAAGATATTTTTTAATATTAAAGTTAAATTTTATAAAAAATAATATTTAAATACATCCGATTAATCGTTTCGATTAATCGACGTCTAGCCGATTAATCGCTAGAAGGTGGTCTCGCCGCCTAGACCCACCTAGCGTTTTTTAGAACCTTGCCTATTATCATATTAAAATAATATATTCTATTTTTAACAACTTGAAATAATAAAGACATATTATTTTTAAAATGTAGCCAGTCATTATAGTCAACTCCATTGGTACAAAACACTTTACAAATTTGACAAATTTTACATAATCATTATTTTATACAATTTTAGCTAATATCATTGGAGATGCTCTTATATAAATATAAAAATATTTTGTATTGTACTAACGATCTAAAATTTAAGTGGTCTTACACTGAACATTTGTCTACCCTGTTCAAATACTATAAAACGAGGCCCTTAGTACATGATTTTATTTAACAGTTTTCTTAACTATATTTTTGTAATCTATATTTTGTGGAATACTTATACAATTCTAAATGTATAGAATTAGTCAGAATAAATTAATACGAGAATTTATATTTTCTTTTGTGTTAAATTTTGTTATACGTCATTATTATTCAATTGTTGATTTTATATAAGTGATTAAGGCTATTATAATAATAAAATATAGAATTAATTGAGTACATTTCAAGTAATAATTAACGAATCATTGTTGACAAAAATAAAGCTTAGTTAGAATATATTTTTTGGAATTTAATGAAAATTTGAAGTACAATAATTTAAGAAAAATGGTTCAAAAAAAAGAAAAAAAATGACAAAAGTATAAAAGTAGACATTATTTTATTGCAAATTATAATTAAGTGGACATAAATTATATATGGGATGTTTGATTTTTGGGGGCACTCAGCATAAACGAGGTCCTGTTCTGTTAGTCACTTTGCACAGGCTAAAAGCCGGGTCTGACTCGACTATGTAACTCAAAATTTATTGGATTATAAATGAGTTATACTGTTTAGTTTGTTATATTTGAAATTGGTTAAATGAACTCCAAATTCCAAAAAAATTATAATAAACACAAATCAAGAAATTTTAATTACCAAGATTTTTCATAATCATCACAAATTACATAGCCATTAAGTTCTTATAAAATTGACTAAATAAGCAAGAACTGTTATACAACCTTAATAATATTAATAATATGAAAAGTATAAAAGAGAGATAGAAAGGTGAAAGTAATTGTTTTTCTTTCTCAAAACTAATTCCCCTGGTCATTTACACAAAGTCTTATTTATAGGCAATGTTTGTCGACTTTCTTAACCACCTACACAATGACTATATTAAAATAATATGAAAGCTTAATGTATAAGTCTCCTTGAGTTGTATGGGAATCCGTGCTAATAAACTTCAAAACTTTCTTGACAATCATTTTTAATTATTTATAACACTCCCCCTTGATTGTCAATGTAAGTTGTTTTAGAGATGACTGCCTCGTTCAAAACCTTGTAAGAAAAAAACCCAGTGGGATAAAAATCTTAACGAAGGAAAAAGAGTACAGTCTCCCCCTGATTAAAATATCTCACATGTTGACATCCTGATGCAACAAGCTTCTCAGTCTTCGCATGCCAATATTATTTCGTAGCCTTTCAAACGTTGATGTAGGGAGTGACTTTGTTAATATATCAGTCAAATTATCACTTGAACGAATTATCTTCAAACATAACTGTAGGACTATCTGTGATATTTGATAATCCACATGATCGCCGAATATATTGAATGACGGATCGCAGCCAGATGCATTCTCTACTTGCTTCATGGATTGCTAGTAATTCTGCATGATTTGATGAAGTTGCAGCCATAGTCTGCTTTGTAGACTTCCAAGAGATAACAGTCCCACAATATGTGAATAAATAACCTGTTTGTGACCTTCCAAAGTGAGGATCTGACATGTACCCAGCATCTTCATATCCAACTAACTGTGATTTTGAGTTGTTTGGAAAGAACAATCCAAGGTCAATCGTCCCACGGAGATATCTCAAGATATGTTTAATTCCATCCCAATGTCTTTTAGTTGGATCAGAACTGAATCTTGCAAGTAGGTTCACAACAAATGCAATATCATGTCGTGTGTTGTTTGCGAGGTACATAAGAGCACCAATTGCACTAAGATACGGAACTTCAGGTCCAAGAGCATCTTCACTTTATTTTCTGGGACGGAATGGATCTTTTTCAACTTCAAGTGATCGAACAACCATTTGCGTAGTCAGTGGATGAGATTTGTCCATGTAAAATTGATCATGAACCTTTTCTGTGTAGGTTGACTGATGAACAAATATGCCTGAAGATAAGTGTTCCGCCTGTATACATAAACAAAACTTTGTCTTTCCAAGATCTTTCATCTCAAACTCATTTTTCAAATAATTAGCAGTGTTAGTAATATCTTCAGAAGTACCAACAATATTTAAATCATCCACATAAACAGCAACAATAACAAAACCAGTTTGAGACTTTTTAATAAACACACATGTACACACTTGTTTATTAATATACCCATCATTTAATAGGTACTCATTAAGTCTGTTATACCACATACGACCAGACTACTTTAAGCCATATATTGATCTTTGTAATTTAACTGAGTATAAATGACGAGGCTTAGTTTCCTCCAATTTTAATCCTTCAGGGATTTTCATATAAATATCACTATCAAGTGATCCATAAAGGTAGGCTGTCACAACGTCCATAAGACGTGTTTCCAATCCTTTCATACAAGCCATACCCATCAGAAAACGAAAAGTGACTCCATCCATTACAGGAGAGTAAGTTTCCTGGTAATCAAATCCAGGCCTTTGAGAGAATCCTTGGGCCACTAGCCGGGCCTTATATCTCACAATTTCATTTCTCTCATTTCGTTTTCGTACAAATACCCATCTATACCCCACAGAGATCACACCAGCTGGTGTTTGGACTGCAGGTCCAAATACATTTCTCTTGCGCAAGGACTGCAATTCCTCTTGGATTGCAATTTTCTATTTTGACCAATCATCTCTTTGTCGACATTCTTCCACACTTTGTGGTTTAGGATCGGAGTTCATAGAAATATCACATGCCATAGAAAAAGCATATATCTCATCAATCTCAGTACTCCCACGATCTAATAATTTCCCGTTATGTACATAACTCAATGAGATCTCATAATTATCAGGTACCTTTGTTTCTATGGAGGCATGTGCCACTTCAGGAGCAATATCCTCTTCTGGAGGTAATCCTACTTCTGGGGGTTTCGTTATAGCCTCTTCAGGGGCTCGAACCTCTTCAGGAGGTAATACCACTTCTGGGGTATTATCTGGAACACTTGCCATTTCTTGGGCAGGTCCAATCAGTTTCCGTTTTCGTGGTATAACATCTTTTGCACCAATAGGTCTGCCACGCTTCTGGCGTAGTTTTAAATCACCGACCAATTTTTCAGGAATTGATTTACGAATAGGGATTTCAACTCTTTTCGGAGCATTAACAGCAGGTATATGCGATTTTTTAATATGTCTAGAATCACTAAAAGCATCAGGCATTTGATTACCAATATTTTGCATCTGAATAATTCTTTGAACTTCAGATTCACATTGATTAGTACAAGGATCTAAAGCATTCAATCCTGATGTATTCCATGTCAATTCAGAATTTAAATTATGCACAACCTTATCTCCCTCTAATGAAGGGAAGACAGACTCATCAAAATGACAATCTGCATATCGAGCAGTAAACACATCACCAGTCAATGGTTCAAGATATCTTATGATAGATGGTGAATCAAAACCTATATATATTCCTACTCTTCTTTGAGGTCCCATTTTAGTTCTTTGTGACGGCGAAATAGGGACATATACGGCACAACCGAAAACCTTGAAGTGAGATATATCGGGAATTTGACCAAGGGCTAGTTGGTGGGGAGATTGTTTATGATAGCCAGATGGTCTGACCCTTATTAGGTTCGCAGCATGTAATATAGCATGACCCCAAACAGATGTGGGTAGTTTGGCTCTGAGAAGTAAAGGACGGGCAATAAGTTGAAGTCTCTTGATTAAAGATTCTGCCAAACCATTTTGTGTGTGCACGTAAGCTACTGGGTGTTCAACTGAGATTCCTACAGACATACAGTAATCGTTGAAAGTTGAAGATGTAAACTCAGCAGCATTATCTAGTCGAATTGATTTGATAGGGTGGTCATGAAATTGAACTCGTAATTTGATAATTTGAGCGAGTAGTTTGGAAAAAGCTGTATTTCGTGTAGAGAGTAGACAGACGTGAGACCACCTAGTTGATGCATCAATTAAAACCATGAAATACCTAAATGGGCCTGAAGACGGATGAATGGGTCCACAAATGTCACCTTGGATCCGTTCTAAGAATTTAGGGGATTTGACTTGAAGTTTAACAAGGGATGGTCGAACAATTAGTTTTTCTAGAGAACATGCTGAACAAGGAAGTTCATCTTGTTGTATGATCTTTTGGTTTCTAAGAGGATGTCCCGTAGAATTTTCTATAATTCGTCGCATCATGGAAACTCCAGGATGACCAAGTCTCTCATGCCATAGGGTAAGTGATTTTGGGTCTATAATTTTGGGAATAGTGATACTGTGTGACTCAATGATCCTGATTTTTGTGGCGCGTACAATCCAGAAGAGATTGAGTGTAGTTTTTCTAAAATTTTCTTGTAGCCTAAAGTGGTTGAAATGATTAAAAGATATTTGTTTCCATCCTCACTAGTAGTTTCAATGTGAAAACCGTTAAGGTGAATATCTTTGAAACTTAAGAGGTTCCTAGTTGGCTTGATAGAGTACATGGCATTTGGTATATGAATTTGTGTTCCATTTGGTAGGATAAAACTAGTCTTCTCAAGACCTTCGATCATATTAGATGTACCCGATATCGTCAATACTTGAGAGTTGGTTTTAGTTAACTGTGAAAAATATTGTCGACTTTGTAGAATCGTGTGAGTGGTGGCAGAGTCAGCAATACAAATATCTTCCATACTTACTCTAAATACACACATAAATAAATAAACGATATTTTTATTAAAATAAGTACACGAAACTGAAATACATAGAACATTATATAGAAAGCAAAAGCGTACATAAAAACTATTCATCTAGGTCATAATAAAGATTAGTCCTACTATCTAGTTCATTTGAGGTCTTGTTTATTGGTTCATCATTAAAACTTGCCAAATTTGTTTCCACCCTTTGTCCATTCTGATTTTTAGATGACTCGTAAAGTTTTACAAGATGTTCAGGTGTGCGACAAGTACGAGTCCAATGCCCATGAGCCCCACATCTAAAGCATATATCTCTAGTGTCTCCTTCCTGCGATGCCTTTCTTTTATTTGGTACATCATTTTGCCACTTCTGATGGCCAGAGTTGTTGTAGCCATCACGCTGCCACTTCAGGTGGCCAGAGTTATACTGATTTCGAATCCGACCACGAAAATTTCCACGTCCACGGTTTCGTCCATAACCTCGTCCTCCTCTATGCCCTTTCTCACGCTCATTCTTCCGGAATGACGTGTTATGTACTTCGGGTAACTGGGCAGAGCCTGTGGGACGTATCTGATAATTTTTCAACAACAACTCATTATCTTTCTCAGTTACAAGAAGAAGAGATATCAACTCACTATATTTCTGAAAATTACGCTCCCTGTATTGTTGCGCCAGGATCATGGTGTTGGGGTGAAAGGTTGAGAGGGACTTTTCGATCATGTCAACATCAGTAATATTCTCACCACACAAAATCAGTTTTGAACTTATTTTGAACAAGGCAGAATTATATTCAGCAACAGATTTAAAATCTTGCAACCTTATATTAATCCACTCATAACGGGCATGCGGCAAATGGACAAGTTTCTGGTGATCAAATCTATCTTTAAGATTATTCCAAATGGTGAGTGGGTTTTTGACAGTTAGGTATTCAGATTTTAAATTTTCATGAATGTGATGTCTGAGAAAAATGATAGCTTTGGCATTTTGTTCAACAGTTGGGGCTTTTCCTGATTCTATGGTGTATTTTAATCCGTTAGCACTAATGTGTAATTCTGTATCTAGCACCCAAGATAGATAATTGTCCCCAGACACATCCAAAGCAACAAACTCTAATTTTGCAAGGTTTGCCATTCTGATAAAGGTTTGAACATGATAAAATATCGCAAATCAAGATTTAAACAATTAATTAAATTTATGTATATATTAATAATTTAATTCAAAAGTTACGACGACATAGCCAACCACAAAACTTTTGAATATTACTTGACGGCAGAGCCATCTTTATAGTAGTACTAACGGCATAACCATATTTAATATTAAACAACAAACTAAAACAATTAGTAAAAAAAAGACGATAATAATTGAAATCAAATTATACCTCTTTTGTTGATTAAACTTCAATTGACAGATTGTGCTGATAACGTGTTATACAACCTTAATAATATGAGAAGTAACTTAGCAAAAAAATAAAATAATAATACGAGAAGTATAAAAGAGATATAAAAAGGTGAAAGTAATTGTTTTTCTTTCTCAAAACTAATTCCCCGGTCATTTACACAAAGTCTTATTTATAGGCAATGTTTGTCGACTTTCTTAACCGCATACACAATGATTATATTAAAATAATATGAAAGCTTAATGTATAAGTCTCCTTGAGTTGTATGGGAATCCGTGCTAATAAACTTCAAAACTTTCTTGACAATCATTCTTAATTATTTATAACAAGAACTAGATTAATCGATAAGAATACAAAAAAGAGAGACAGCGTCACCGACACGAATACGAGGCCAGGCCATCTAGATATTCCTGTCACACACCCGTCCAAAAGTCTGGATGCTCAAACACATATGTTGTGTAGGTCCGCGTGAAAATTATATCTTTATATATAAGTACTGTAAAACACTTAAATGGTATGTTTTGGTTTGGTCGTCAGTGGGTCCTAAATAGCTAAAAACTCTCTAATATAAAACGGATCCTACATAAGTAAAAACTCTATACTATAAGCTAAAAACTCTGTACTATAAAATAATTACACAATTAGAGCTAAAAACTATAAAACAATTACATAATTAGAGTAATTAGAGTTATTAATAATGTGAGAAAAAGTAAAACAATTACACAATTAGAGCTAAAAACTCTCTATTATAAGCTAAAAACTCTGTACTATAAAACAATTACACAATTAGAGTAATTAGAGTTATTAATAATGCGAGAAAAAGTAATATTTCTATAAAAGTAAATAATAATAGAAGTAGTATAATTTTAATATTTTAAATATTTACACTAAAATTTATTAAAATTGAATTTATAAAATAAAACGGGTCCTACATAGCTAAAAATTCTCTACTATAAGCTAAAAATTCTCTAATATAAAACAATTACACAATTAGAGTAATTAGAGTTATTAATAATGCTCTCCTTTGGAGAAAAATTAATATTTCTATAAAAGTAAATAAAAATAGGAGCAGTATAATTTTAATATTTTAAATATTTACATTAAAATTTATTAAAATTAAATTTATAAAAACAATGAATAAACATATAAATAATCATTCTTTTAGTGAATTTGTATATATAAAAAATTCATAATTTTTATCATTTCAAGAATTACAACATAAACCGAAATAATATATACATATGAAAAAACATATTATTAACTTAATTAATTTATATTTTTATGAAAATAAACAAAGATATTAATAAATAAATAAAATTATAAAAACACTAAAATAAAATAACTTATTAATCGGTGCATTGCACGAGTATAAAGCTAGTATAAGTAAATCAAGCATTAAGTCAACAGTAATACAGATTTTCACGTAAGCATGTCACTTCTTTAATTTCTTTCCACAAAGATTGAAAAAAAAACTGTTGCATACAATTACAAATATAAGTGTACAATATGTATCGAATATGTTGACTGTTGAGATGCTATCGTACATATTTGGGACTTGGTCCCGTGTCAATTTTGAATGTCAACCAATAGTTACCGTAAAACATTATGACAGATAATTATTATCGCAATCAATATCTTTTATATATATAATTAGTTAAAAAAGTCGCGTTTCGCGGTGGCGTAATAATTATTTTAAAAAATTCTATTAAATAAATTACGAAAATTACTCGGTCCTTGCTAATAAGCCGTCCTCCCATTAAACACACTTTCCTTTTTAATTTCCTTTTTAATATCAAAATCTCAAATTTAATATATTGAATATATACTTGTCTTATATATTAATTTTTATGTTAACGTACTCCTTTCTAATGAGACACTCTTTCGTTGAAAAAACACCTATATAAATTTACATATTCTACTTCAAATAGAACTTTTAGTTATGTATTACAAACGCTTATTCTACTTCCAACAGAACTTTTAATTGCAAGTAATTCTTTTATATCCGAACTCTTCTCCTCTATAAATCGAAACACTTATTCTACTTCAAATAGAACTTTGTAAGTATTTCTTTTATATTTGAACTTTAAATCAAAAAACATAATCTACTTCAAATAGAACTTTGCAAGTACTTCTTTTATATTTGTACTCTTTCTCTCTACAAATTCAAACACATATTCTACTTCAAATAGAACTTTTAATTATATGTCTTCGCTATAAATTCGAACTCTTCTCCTCAATAAATTCGAACATTTATTCTACTTCTAATATGTTAAAGGATAGTTTTTTATTTATCAGTATTTAAAATTCTAAAATTCTAGAAAATTAGAAAAATAGATTGAGACGATCTTAGGAACGCCACATAACCTCCTGCATATCCTCCTTTATATATATATATTGAAGGAAAACCTCCGGGAGATCATCTGAAAGCTATTTATCTATTTTTCTAGAGCTTCTGAATTTTAATTCAATAAAAATAAATTTCCTTATTTAAATTCGAATTTATAGGATAGAAAAATAGCAATTGCCTTTTAAATTAATATTAATAATTACAACTTCCTTTATTATTTTTGATTTTGTAGGAAGGAAATTGAAAATTTACAACTTCCTTTATTATTTTCGATTTTGTAGGAAGGAAATTGAAAAATTACAACTTCCTTTATTATTTTCGATTTTTTAGGAAGAGAATTGGAAAATTGTAACTTCTCAAATTTGTAAGATCTAATGTCGATTTCTTTATTCCTTTCGAACTTTTAGGATCTAATGAATTATTATTTAGAATTTTCTTTTATTATTTTCAAACTAGATAGAACTTTCTTTTTTTATTTTCAAACTCGATAGAACTTTATTTTATTTTCAAAATTGATAGAACTTTCTTTTATTATTTTCAAACTTGATAGAACTTTCTTTCAATTAGAAAATTATAACTTCCTTATTATTTTCGAATTTGTAGGATCTTATGTTAATAATTGCGATTTTCCCTTTCATTATTTTCAAACTTGATAGAACTTTCTTTTATTATTTTCGATTTTTTAGGAAGGAAATTGAAAAATTACAACTTCCTTTATTATTTTCAATTTTGTAGGAAGTGAATTGATAGAACTTTCTTTTATTTTCAAAATTGATAGAACTTTCTTTTATTATTTTCAAACTTCATAGAACTTTCTTTTCAATTAGGAAATTACAACTTCCTTATTATTTTCGAATTTGTAGGATCTTATGTTAATAATTGTAATTTTCTCTTTATTTTCAAAATTGAAAGAACTTTCTTTAATTATTTTCAAACTTGATAAAACTTTCTTTTATTATTTTCAAATTAGGAGAAGACGGGGGCGGTGAGGTGGCGGCTCTCAAATCGCTTCGTTCTATTTTTCTAATTTTCTCAATTTTTCATAATTTTTAATATTAATAATTACAACTTCCTTTATTATTTTCGATTTTGTAGGAAGTAAATTGAAAAATTACAATTTCCTTTATTATTTTCAATTTTGTAGAAAGGAATTAAAACTTCCTTTATTATTTTCGATTTTGTAGGAAGGAAATTGAAAAATTACAACTTCCTTTATTATTTTCAATTTTGTAGGAAGAGAATTGATAGAACTTTCTTTTATTTTCAAAATTGATATAACTTTCTTTTATTATTTTCAAACTTGATAGAACTTTCTTTTCAATTAGAAAATTACAACTTTCTTATTATTTTCGAATTTGTAGGATCTTATGTTAATAATTGTAATTTTCTCTTTTATTATTTTCAAACTTGAAAGAACTTTCTTTTATTATTTTCAAACTTGATAGAACTTTCTTTTATTATTTTCAAATTAGGAGGAGACGGGGGCGGTTAGGTGGCGGCTCTCAAATCACTTCGTTCTATTTTTCTAATTTTCTCAATTTTCATAATTTTTAATATTAATAATTACAACTTCCTTTATTATTTTCGATTTTTTAGGAAGTAAATTGAAAAAACACAACTTCCTTTATTATTTTCAATTTTGTAGAAAGGAATTAAAACTTCCTTTATTATTTTCGATTTTGTAGGAAGGAAATTGAAAAATTACAACTTCCTTTATTATTTTCAATTTTGTAGGAAGGGAATTGATAGAACTTTCTTTTATTATTTTCAAACTTGATAGAACTTTCTTTTCAATTAGAAAATTACAACTTCCTTATTATTTTCGAATTTGTAGGATCTTATGTTAATAATTGTAATTTTCTCTTTTATTATTTTCAAACTTGAAAGAACTTTCTTTTATTATTTTCAAACTTGATAGAACTTTCTTTTATTATTTTCAAATTAGGAGGAGACGGGGGCGGTTAGGTGGCGGCTCTCAAATCACTCCGTTCTATTTTTCTATTTTTCTAATTTTCTCAATTTTTCATAATTTTTAATATTAATAATTACAACTTCCTTTATTATTTTCGAGTTTGTAGGAAGGAAATTGAAAAATTACAACTTCCTTTATTATTTTCAATTTTGTAGGAAGGGAATTGATAGAACTTTATTTTATTTTCAAAATTGACATAACTTTCTTTTATTATTTTCAAACTTGATAGAACTTTCTTTCAATTAGAAAATTACAACTTCCTTATTATTTTTGAATTTGTAGGATCTTATGTTAATAATTGCAATTTTCTCTTTTATTCTTTTCAAACTTGATAGAACTTTCTTTTATTATTTTCAAACTTGATAGAACTTTCTTTTATTATTTTCAAATTTTTAAGATTGGAGAAATTGGAAAATTACAACTTCCTTATTATTTTCAAAATTTTAGGGTCTTATGTTTAAACTTCCTTATTATTTTCAAACTTGATTCTAAAATCTGAAAGTTGTTTCAAGTACACGGAAATGTAGACCACTATTACATGTGTCTAAATTGCTCTTCATACGCATAACATTGCCTAAGAGATTGAAAGAAGGCATCGTCAACATATCACTGCACGAATTTCCGTTGATCTGCCCAGATATGATTGATGCACGTATTAATGACACTAACATACTCTCAGGTATTTTGATGCAGTAATATATTATATTAGAGTAATATATAAGTAATAATATTATATAAGTTAAAATTCAAACTATAATTTTCTAATATTATCTTTTATAATAATACTATATAAATATAAGTAATATTATATGTTTATATTGATTTTTATCAATATAATTATATATATATATATATATATATATATATATATATATATATATATATATATATATATATATATATAGCAATGATATCGGTCCAAGAAAATAAAAAATCAAACTATATAAACAAAAGGAATATGTAAATAATTTATAATATTACCTACCCAAATGCAAATTTTACAGAATATATTTTATTTGATAATTTATATAATTTTGTAGATATTTATTTCATAAATTTTGTTTTAATATTCTTTTTCTTTAACAAATATATTCTAACGTCGCTGCGAAGCGCCACTTAGTAACCTAGTGAAATATTATGATAGATGCTTAGCATTTAAGTTGAGTGCAGAAAGGCACTCTATATATTTATATTATATTATTAAAATGAAATATTAAAAATTTGATCGATAAAATACCTGTTTTTGAAAATTTTATGTTTTTGCTTAATTATTTTGATTAATTTATAAAAAATATTATTAAATAATAACATTTTTTTTTATAATTAACTAGTTTACTAAGCCGTGCTTCGCAACGGTTTCGCAACAATTTCTCTAAATATTTCTAAAAAATATTCTATAAAATATTTTTTTAGATAAATTAATATTTCTAACATAAAATTAAGATTTTTTTGAATTCTCCGTTTCATCTTGGCCATTTACCAAAATTTAGAATAAGGTCACTTACCAAAATTTAGAATAAATATAGAAAAATGCAATTGTTTAATATTTTTTATTATTTTAATATTATATTGAATATTATTATATTTATGATCATTTTTATTTTTCTCAAAATTCATAATCCAACTTCTATTTTAAAATAAATAATAGAACATCAATATTAAATTCTAGCATATAATATGTTCCTCCTAATGAATCGCTATCTCGTTAAACCTGTTTCCTCCCGGTGACTCGCTTTCTCGTTGTTACCAAATTTAAACAAATAATAAACTAATTTACTAACTAAATTACATCACCTATTAATCAATTTATTATATCGTAAAATCCAATTCAATTTTTTTTAAATTCTAATTTATTGTTTAAAATATAGGTACTCGAGAAATAAATGAAAATAAAATAAGACTTCTATATTTTATTTCATTTTATAGAAACTTGCATTTTATGTAAGTATTATCTTCTACATAATTAGAAAGTAAAACTTTAAAAAAATAATTTTTAATATATATGTAAACATATATATAAATTAAATGTGAGTTTTTTTATAAAACTATTATGAGAACGTTATTTTTAATAGTTTTTTAGGAGAATATTAAGATGATTTTCAAGATAAAAATATACTAGAATATTAAAATGGTAACTTTGAGTTCAAGAGAAGGTTTTTAAAAAAATCAACATGGAAATTTGACTTGGAAGAAATTTTTTAGAAGAATAATAAGATAGTAATTTGACTTAAGAAGAAAGTTTAGGAGAATATAAGTTAATTAGGATTTCCATTATTAAAGATTTAACTGACAATTTAAATATTTTTTGACCTTTAATATTATTAATTCAAAATTTTGAGAAAATTAGAAAAATAGATGAAGGCAATTTGAGAGGTGTCACCTCATCGTACTTATATAAATGAGAAGACGGGTGCAGCGAGGTGTCGCGTCTCAGATCATCTGCACCTCTCAAATTATCTCATTTATTATTTTGCTCAATTAAAAGATAGTAAAATATATAGTAAATAAATTGGACTCATAAAGTAAGTTTAGGAGAATATTAATATAATATACTTAGTTTCCTCCGTTAGAAGATAGTGTTAAGGAATTAGTAAATAAATTGGACTTGAATAGAAAGTTTAGGGGATTATTAACATATCATATTTAACTTACTTTCTTCAAAGATAGTAAGAAATAAATTAGTAATAAATTGGATTAATAGAGAACATGTTAGGTCCCGATATGTTTGTAGAAGGGAGATTGAATACAAACTATATCGTTTTATCGAATTTGTCCGTTTAAAGATTAAACAATGGATGAACAAATTATTGCGGAATTATATGAAACAGAATTCAAGTTAAATATAACTTATATTAAACTTGAAAGGTGTTACAATTTTTGGTACTGATTACAGAATAAAGTCTCAAACTAATTAAAACAAATCTAGAATAAATTCGACATGAATTTATCTATTTTTGTAATAAAAAGATATAACGATAAACGATAGTTCGAGATTCGTTCTAGGGATAAAGATCCGCTAGATAGTCAATACAGTACAAGCAAATGATTTCTAGTGGTTTGAATTCAACACTAAGTTCTAGAAATAATTTCTTGTCCACAGAAATTGATTCGGCAGAAGGTGTTGTTCTTGACAGAAAGTTTTGAAGATATTATGTTTTGATCAACTGTGTAATCTTCTGTCTTGAATCTGTTTTGTATGTAATCCACTTGATCAATTAAACTGCACGTGCAATTTCCTTTAATAAAGTAGAAAGACTATCCAAATTAAAGTAGAAAGACTAATTCTAATTATCAGAAAGACTATTATAATTTCAGAAATACTATTTCTAATATTAATAAGATTGTCCTAGAGCCAAAAAGACTTTCGGTAAGACTTAGTTAATATTATAAATAATTTCTAAAACCTTGTTTAAATCAGCAAGACTTTCGATAAGACTATCATGGATAGTCTTACTGGCTTTACTTTAAGTCTTTCTGATTTTAGAAGTTTAGAATTAATTCTAAATTAATTATCTACTTAATTAATTTACCAAATAAATTGATTCTGAAAGAATTAATTTATTAGTTAAATTAATTAAATAAAATAGATAATTAAAGGAGAATAAAAACTAATTTCTTAATTAAAGAAATAGTCCTAAGAACCACTTTAATTACCACTTTAATTAATGATAAACTACCACTGACTGTTGTTGACACTCGATGTACTGTCTGGTTCATGAGCGACTAACTTCAATGGTTGTTCTTCATCTTTGACTTTAAAAGCTATGATTCTCTTCTCTTTAAATCCCTTCTATAAACCACTGTAACCTGTACATTTGTTGTCACACTCCTGAAATCTCTGTCACTTTAATAAATCCACTTTCTTGTAAACTTCATTGAGGCTTGATCAAATTAATGAGCTTCTTTCAATGTAGAATTACTTCAAGTCTGTAGATGACTTTTAACTTCATTCTTTTGACTGTTATGATCTTCTGAGATTCCTGTGACAATTTGAATTATTAATTACTTATTACAGACTTGTTTAATGTTGAGTTATATCCTCAATGTAAACAAATAGGCCTAAACATATGTCTTTCAGAACATTTAGGAGAATATTAACATGGTATCTTTAGTTTCCCATTATAAAATAGTAAGAAGTAAATTGAAAATTTATCTAATATATAATTTTTATCAATCCAAAAATTTGTTTCGTAAAGTTTCTAAAGGTAAAAATATTAAAATTGTATATTTAGTAAATAAATTGGATTAGGGGAGAACATTTGGTAGAATTTTAACATAGTATATTTAGTTTTCTACGTTAGAAAATAGTAAAAAAGAAATTGAAAATTTATCTAATATGTAATTTTTATCAATCCAAAAATTTGTTTCCTCCAATAGTAAAGATTCTAAAGGTAAGAATATTAAAATTATTTATTTAGTAAATAAATTGGATTAGGAGAGAACATTTAGTAGGATATTAAAATAATATATATAGTTTCCTCCGTTAGAAAATAGTAAGAAGGAAATTGAGTATTTATCTGATATGTAATTTTTATTAATCCAAAAATTTGTTTCCTCCAATAGTAAAGATTCTAAATGTAATAATATTAAAATCGTGTATTTAGTTTACTCTATTAGTAAAGATTTAAAAAATAATTGAGATATTTTCTAATAAAAAATTTAGGAGAATCTTAAATAGTTTTCTACATTAGTTAATATTTTAAGGGCAAGAATATTATAATTGTATATTTTGTTCGTCCATTAATAATGACTAGTTTACTAAGCCGCGGTTTTATAATAATTTCTCCAAATTTTTCTAAAAACTATTCTATGAAAAATGTTTTTAAACAAAAATATATTTATAACATGAAATTAAGGTTTCTTTTAAATTATCCGTTTAGTGTTGTTCATTACCGAAATTTTGAATAATTATAGAATAGGGATTTGTTTTTAATATATTTCATTATTTTAATATTTTATCAAATATTAGTATATTAATCACTTTATTTTTCTAAAACTTTATATTTCAACTTCTATTTTAAAATACATAATTAACATAAATATTAAATTCTATCATATAATATGCTCCTCCTAATGAATCACTTTCTCGTTAAACATGTTTCCTCCCAATAACCCGGTTTCTCGTTATTACCAAATTAAACAGAAAACAAACTAATTACTAAATCAATTACATCATCTATTAATCAATTCTATTATATCATAAAATTTAATTCAAATCTTTTTCAAAATTATAATTTTTATTGTTTAAAATACAATAAAATTTATCCCAATTTAAAATAACATAAAAATACAATAAAAATTCTAAAAGTTTATATCAATTTAGTCACGGTCGGATGACCTCCTTGATACGAAATTTCAAATTAGTGAATAAATTAAGTCATTTCTAAAATGAGTGACTACTTTGATACATTTGAACCAAATGAGTGATGATTTTGATAATTATTCCTTTAAAAAATTTAGTAAATAAATTGGATCAGTAGAGGGCATTTAGGAGAATATTAACATACTATATTTAGTTTCCTCCGTTAGAAAATAGTAAGAAGGAAATTGAGAATTTATCTAATATTATAAAGGTAACAATATTAAAATTGTATATTTACTTTCCTCCATTAGTAAAAATTTAAAAGGCAATTAAGATATTTTCTAATAAAATAATTTAGGAGACTATTAAAATTGTAAATTTAGTTTCTTCCATTAGTAACGATTTTAGAGACAAGAATATTAGAATTGTATATTTAGTTTTCTCCATTAATAAAGATTTTCAAAACAAGAATATTATAATTATATATTTAGTTTTCTGCATTAGTAAAGATTTTAAAGTCAATTGAGATATTTTCGAATCTTTAACATTAATTATTCAAAAATTTGAGAAAATTAGAAAAATAGATGGAAGCGATTTGAGAGGCGTCACCTCACCACCCTCGTCTTCTCATTTATATAAGTACTAGTCGACTAAGCCGCGCTTCGCAGCGGTCGTATAATATTTTGATAAAATTTTAAATATTAACTATTTAAGAAAAAATCAAGGGAAAAAAAATATATAATCTATACTATCTTATCTATCTATACTATCTTATAATAAACGAAACATCAAAAGTTTGGTCGGTCGGTACTTCGTGATTTTACTTAATTACCCCTACTTATTTTAAAAAAAATATATTGTTAAATAATAACATTATTTATAACCAATAACCTTTTCAGCTAAACTACATTACTTTTTCTAACAAAATCCCCTCTTTTTGTAAAAAACAAATCACGGGCAATTACCTTTTTTGCTAAAACACATTAATTTTTCTATTTTCCTTATTAAAATATCTCCTTTTACAAAATATCACGGACAAATCTTTACTTACTTATTTTAAAACCTATTTTCATAATTTTAATTACGGGCAATTAACTTTTTCAACTCAAACATGTTACTTTTTCTATTTTTCCTTACTAAAACCTTTCTTTTCCAAAAATATCACGGACAAATCTTTAGTTAATTTTTTACAAATATATTTTAATACCTTTAATTATTTAAAAAAAGTTAACACGCTTACTTATGTTTTTAACAAATACAATTAACAATATATTAAAACGTAAATAATAAAAATAATTCGTGCATCGCATGAGTTTTAAGCTAATATATGTAGTAGTGAACATAATATTTAACAAAGTAACATACATAAACAATAAAATAAACTATTGACATGTTTTAATGCCGATTTTGTATAATTTTTTCTTGAACCAACACTCGTTACATTAAATACATATAAAAAATACTAAAAATATGCAGTAATATAAATTTAAGTATTAACCACCACTTAATTCTTCAACCATTCGTATTTATCACAAAAATTACAAATTTCTTAAATATTTCTAGACTTTATATGTCGATTTTGTGTTATTTTTTTGAGCTGAGGTCCGTTGCATAAATACATATAAATAAAAAATACTAAAAATATATGAAATAATAAAATTTAGGTATTAACCACCGCTTCAAACTTCAATTATTAGTATCATAACAAAAATTACAAATTTCTTAAATATATCTAAATTTTATATGTCGATTTTGTGTCATACTTTATTGAGCCGACGTCCATTGCACTAAATACATATAAATTAAAAATACTAAAATTAATCAGTAATAAAAATTTAATATTAACCTGTATTCTGGTATACATAATAGTACAAAAGATCTATGCAAATTGCAGGTCTCGAGAAACATGGAAAAATCAATAATAATTTCAATCTCTTATTCGTTCTCTTTTAGTACTAACATAGCACCCCAACTACTCCTGTCATGCAAAAAGATAAGAGTCAGAAACCAATCATCAAAATATGATGGATAAAACGACTAACAAATCATCGGAAACAAAAGTAAAATTTTGATATGTTCTTGTGCAGCGGGACATAATTTTTTGATACATATATATAGCTATCGGAAGAGAGATATTGAAGGAATTATTTGTAATCTTAAGAGAAGTTTTTCAATTTCCACGCGAAGAAGAAAAGATAAGTAAAATTTAACAATGGAAATAACTTAATTTTTATAACAATTTCTTTTATACAAATAGAAATAGGTTTGTTTTGCTTTCTAAAAAACAACAATTAAGAAGGAATTTCTTTTATACAATTTTAAAAGGTTTTGGTTTTCTTTCCTAAAAAGTAGAACTTAAAAAGGAAGTTTTAATTTCAAGTTCTTAAAATTCCTTTATATAATATTATAAAGATTGTATATAATAATAATAAAATTTGATCAGCTTCATAATTTTAAGTCGACTTGTCTTTAATAAGTATTACCTTTTCTACAATTTAAGAGCTGAAAAAGAAAATTTCAATTTCAATTTGATTACGCTTATAATTTTAAGCCGACTTGTCTTTAATAAGTATTATCTTTTCTACAATTTAGGAGCTAAAAAAAGAAATTTCAATTTTTAATATTTAAAATAAAGGAGCTAGGTTTATAATTTTAAGCCAACTTGCATTTAATAAATACTACCTTTTCTATAATTTAGGAGCTAAAAAAAGAAATTTCAATTTTTAATATTTAAAATAAAGGAGCTATATTTATAATTTTAAGCCAACTTGCCTTTAATAAATATTACATTTTCTACAATTTAGGAGCTAAAAAAAGAAATTTCAATTTCTATTATTTTTAATATTTAAAATAGAGGAGCTCTAGAAAATTAGATAAATATGAATCGAGCGATTCTAGAGTACATTTCTAGATGTTATAAAAGGAAATTCAAAATTCTAATTTAAAATAGAGGAGTTCTAGAAAAATAGAAAAATATGATCCAATATAAATCAGAGTGGTTATACTTACCTTTTATACAATGGTTTATTTTATACAATTTAAAAAAGGTTTTGACTTTCTTTTCTAAAAAACATGACTTAAAGAAGGAAATTTTATTAATTAGAGCTAATATTTACCTTTTATACCATGGTTTATTTTACCCATGTTAAAAAAGGTTTTTGACTTTCTTTTCTAAAAAATAGGACTTAAAAGAAGGAAATTTTATAAATTAGAGGTAATACTTACCTTTTATACAAAGGTTTATTTTTTATCGCTTCAAAAATGTTTTGACTTTCTTTTCTAAAAAATAGAACTTAAAGAAGGAAGTTTAATTTTAAGTATTTAAAATTGAGGAGTTCTAGAAAATTAGAAAAATATGAATGGAGCGATTCTAGAGCTCTAAGCCGCGCTTCGCAGCGGCCTTATTATAATTTTTGTAAAATTTTAAATATTAACAATTAAGAAAAAATTAATATCTAATAAAAATTAAGAAACTCTAAAAAAAGATTAAATTTTTCCCATCTCATCACCTACAAATCAATGATCATGACTATGATTAAGTTGTACATATAAAGTGAAGTTATAATTATGATATCAAAGTTGTAATCACGGGTGACACAGACATAAAAAATGATCATCTACTAAAAAAAAACTGTTGAGAATTTGTATTCATCAAATCTTGTTATTAAAGACATGACTATATTTCACATTCACATAAATTATTAATACCATACATGCAAATACAGCAAAGTCGGCGTACGCATGAAAATAATTGAACATGTAATTTTTTTGAAAAAAGGTTCATGAGAAGACAAACCACCCCATAGGTACAATAGAAAGTTTTGAAAACCGATTTAAAATTCTACAATGCCATGTACTGTCTTCTAATTTTTTGTTTATATAGATCTCCAGAAAAATTGAACTCAAATTGAAATAAAATAAGTTAGTTGAGAAAGAAAATAATATT
This sequence comes from Heracleum sosnowskyi, assembly GCA_030848705.1. Taxonomy (NCBI): domain Eukaryota; kingdom Viridiplantae; phylum Streptophyta; class Magnoliopsida; order Apiales; family Apiaceae; genus Heracleum; species Heracleum sosnowskyi. The sequence goes on along the minus strand of CM061243.1, from coordinate 45,894,806 downwards.
TGTTTAATTAAATTTTACATAGAATTGATTTATGAATTTTATTGTTTTATCTAAAAATTCGAATAAAAATAAGAAAATTCAAATTTATTGAATTAAAATTGAGAAGTTACAAAAAAAAAAAAGATAAATATATTTCAGACGACCTGTGGGTTTTGATTTATATATATAAATAAAAGATATTGATTTCATTGTCTATTTACAATAATTTAGTATATCATAATTTTTACTTATGTCTTTCGAAAAAATTATTTTAATTTTAGCCATTTTATTATTATACCATTTTAAAATAAGCAGCATATTTACGTATTATCTTACTTTTGTACTATTTTTAGTCTATAAATTAAAATATATTTTTTTATTTTAAATATTTTAATTATAGATATTTAATAAAAATAAATAGATAGAAGTTAAAAAATTTACATGCTATAAATTATTAAAATTAGAATTTTATATATTTATTATCTTCTTTATATACACATTAAAAATAAAATATGAATTTAATTTTTAATGTTATAAATTTAAATTTTTCAGAAAAATTATAGGCCTGTAAGTCGATTTTTACTTGAAAATAATATTTAGAAGATAGTTACTATCATATTCTACATTTTTTAATATTTAATATTTAGAAGCAAATTTTAAATAAAAAAAATTATAATTTTTAAAATATGGCTTGAAAAAAAAGCTTAAATCAAAACTCAAAATCTATAAGAGTAATTCTAATTTTAATGCTTTTTTGTAAATAAAATTTAGCTGTGAAAATCCTCAAACATGTCAATTCATCGTGTAAATCATGTGAAATTGAAATCTCAAAAATAATAAAATATATAGTTGTGCATGCACCTGCTTTTCTCTTATGATGTTTCCATTGCTCATGCTCATCTTAAACTGCGACTAAAACAATATATATTTAAGAGTAAATATAGTACATTGAAACAAAACAGAAACATGCAGTATAAAACACATAACAAATACTATACTTAACAAATAATATAACTTGAGCACTTATAAGTGTTTGGGAGAACTTAAAAAAGTGAACTTATGTATTATAATGAGTAAGTGCTTTATAAGTGATAAGTTGATGCAAACTTATAAGTTATAAGTTACGTAAGTGTTTGAATAAATTTACTTATAAGTTAATAATTTTTTTGTTAAATTAAATTGAAAAAATAATTAATTAATATAATGATCTCGATAAATACATTTTAAATTAAAAAACATTTAAAAGTATAAATATAAAAATATAAACTACTAAATTGAAAAAATAATTAATTAATATAATGATCTCGATAAATACATTTTAGATTAAAAAACATTTAAAAGTATAAATATAAAAATATAAACTACTAAATAGATAAAAAAATCATGAAAAATGAAATAAGTTGAGCAAAATGTTAGTATTTTCTAACACACCCCCCATAAGTCATAAGCTAAAAAAATAAGTTATAATTTATAAATTAATGAAATAAGTTGAGTACACAAACACCCTCCATAAGTCAAAATTGATTTATAAACCATAAACTTATAAAATAAGCTGCGGCCAAACAGGTCCTATATAGTCCACGTGACATTGAAAACCTGTCGATATAACTATATTAGCGAACCAAATCTTCCAAGTTTGTAGACTCAAAAAAACATATTCATCGTACAATATTAATGATTTAATAATGTTTCAACTTACGGTCTTGTACCTCAATACTCTTGATCTCGCGTTCCGTTATTGCTGATTGCTGATGCCCATTCGTAGCTATTAAAATTGCATGCAAATTGAGAGACGTAGATGGATTTATATAATCCATGATAATTTTGACCAGAAGAGAAAGTAAAAAAATATATGGTAATTAATATACATATGGGAATTGAGATTCTCCTCTTTATATATAATGAAATAGTTGATTAATTATAAGATTTGATTAGATTTATACATTTTAAGGAATTTGTCTTTTATAACTATTATAAATTATAAATTTGTCTTTTATACAAATTTTAGGAGTTATGAAAGGAAATTAAATTTTTTATATTTAGAACATAAGTGCTCTTAAAAATTAGATAAATAAACTTGCCTTTCTTTACCATTGTTTTATACAATTTTAAAAAGGTTTTGTTTTTATTTTCTAAAAAAACTCGATTTTCTTTTCTAAAAAATAGGAATTAAATAAGGAAGTTTAAATTTTAAGTATTTAAAATAGAGGACCTCTAAAAAATTAGATAAATATGAATCAAGCGAGCTCCTGGGGATTTCTTATATATATAAAGATAATAAATATATAAAGATAAAATAAAGATAAAGATATAAAGAAGAAGATAAATAAAAGGAGAAATAAGATAAAGATTGATAAGATAAAAAGATAAAGATGTTGAATATTAAAATAGTATATATACTTTCTTCCATTATTAAATATTTTAAAGGAAAGAATATTAAAATTGTATATTTAGTTTCCTCCATTAGTAAAGATTTAAAAGACAATTGAGATTTTTCTATTCTATAGAATCAAATTTAAATCAGCAACTTTAATTTTATTGAATTAAAATTGAGAAAGAAAAGAATATAAAAATTGTATATTTAGTTTCCTCCATTAGTAAGCAATTGCTATTTTTTCTATTCTATGAATTCGACTTTAAATAAGGAAAATAGATAAATAACTTTCGGACGATCTGAGAGCTCATGGAGGTTTTCCTTTATATATATAAAGATATTGATTTTAAAGAAAAATGCTATATATTCGAATATTTAATATTAATAATTAGCAATTGCTATTTTTTCTATTCTATGAATTCGACTTTAAATAAGGAAAATAGATAAATAACTTTCGGACGATCTGAGAGCTCATGGAGGTTTTCCTTTATATATATAAAGATATTGATTTTAAAGAAAAATGCTATATATTCGAATATTTAATATTAATAATTCAAATTTTTGAGAAAAATAGATCGAAACGATTTGAGAGCCGCCACCTCAACGCGCTCGTCTTCTCCTTTATACAAGTACTAGTTGAAAAAGCCGCGCTTCGCGGCAGCGTAATAATTTTTTTAAAAAACTCTATCAATTAAATTATGAAAATTATTCGATCATCGCTAATAAGCCATCCTCCCGTAAAACACGCTTTCCTTTTTAATATCAAAATCTCAAATTTAATATATTAAATATATACTTGTTATATATATTAATTTTTAGGTTACCATACTCCTTTCTAATGAGCCACTCTTTGGTTGAAAAAATACATATATAATTTCACATATTTTATTTCAAATAGAACTTTTAGTTATGTATTACAATCGTTTATTCTATTTCCAATGGAACTTTTAATTGCAAGTACTTCTTTTATATACGAACTCTTCTCATCTATAAACTGAAACAACTATTCTACTTCAAATAGAACTTTGCAAGTACTTGTTTTATATTTGAACTCTTCCCCTCTACAAATTCAAACACATATTCTACTTCAAATAAAAATTGTAATTATATGTTTTCGCTATAAATTCGAACTATTATGCTCAATAATTTTTATTTATTAGTATATAAAATTCAAAATTTTTAGAAAATTAGAAAAATAGATTGAGACAATCTTAGGGGCGCCACCTCACCTCCCGCGTATCCTCATATATATTGATTCTATGATTTTCCTTTTCTAATTTGAATGTTTATTATAAGAAATATTTAAATACATGCCATTTGAAATGTGAAATTTGATTTAAGGAGAAATCTTAATAGAAAATAAAATGATAATTTCACTTCTGAACCAAGTTTAGTAGAATATTAAATAATAATTTCTTTATATTTTTTCATAATTAAAATTTCAAAATTTTAGAAATTTAGAAAAACAATTGGAATGATTTCAAAACATCTTGTAAATGTTGAGCTATATTTTAAAGATAATATAAAGAAGTTTACATAAAAATATATAACTTTTAAATTATATAAAAGCAATTTTATCAACAAATAAATCAAATTATCAATACTATTATATAATAGACGAAACATTAAAAGTTTGGTTGGTCGGTATGGTACGTTGTGATTTTACTTAATTGTCCTTAATTGTATTTCGTGTTTTTACTTAGTTAAATTTACTTATTTATAGATATATATTATTAAATAATAATATTACCTATTTATAACCAATTACCTTTTTTTTTTCCTAAAATACATTATTTTTTCTAACAAATTCCCCTACTTTTTCAAACAGGAAACCCTTTACTTATTTATTTTAAAACGTATTTAAATACTTTTAATTATTAAATTTTAAAACCTCATTTTCCAAAAATATCACGGGCATTTAACTTTTTAAACTAAATATATGTTACATTTTTTATTTTTTCTTACTAAAACCCCTCATTTTCCAAAAATATAACGGGCAAACCCATACTTATTTATTTAAAAATCTGTTTTAATATTTTTAATTAATTAAAAGTGTTTAGCTATTTTAACATGCCTACTTATTTTTTGCACAATTATAATTAATAAAATATTAAAATAATAATAATAAAATAACAATTAACAATACGTGCATCACACGGGTTTTAAGCTAGTATATATAATAGTCAAAATCATTAAATGAATAAAAATCCTTTTATACATGATTTAATATCCTTATTCTTTGTCATATAAAATTGTGGAAAGTTTAAAGTCCAACCGTTGATTAAATTATATTTTTGATTTTCAACCTCTATGATCTCTCTACGGATGCCCATGATTTTTGTGGAAGAAAGAAGTGAATTCAAAAATCAATATAGATATTAAACTTAAAGAACTCATAACGTCTTTTTTGTAAGTTTTCTTCGTAATATATGGATATATATAACTTATCAATTCTCACATTTATTTTATATCTCAGGAATCCTCTCCTATTATCAACCATTATCTTTACCATCAAAAAGTTACTTGTAAACACAAAAAATCATGTGTCAATATAGAGAAGATCAAATATTCACATATAAAATAATTGAATATAATTATAACAATGAAAAAATTCAAACTCTTATATCGATGAATAATTCATGAATGATGTGTATGATGTGCGAATAAAACTAAGGAATGATAAATAAATATTGTGATGCAACAATCATCAATATATATACTTATATAAAGGAGAAGACGTGGCGGTGAGGTGGCATCTCTAGAATCACTCCGTTCTATTTTTCTAATTTTCTCAATTTTTCACAATTTTTAATTTTAATAATTACAACTTCCTTTATTATTTTCGATTTTATTATTTGAAAATTACACTTTTAGTATTTTCAAACTTGATAGAACTTTCTTTTATTATTTTCAAACTTGATAGAACTTTCTTTGATTTAGAAAATTACAACTTCCTTATTATTTTCGAATTTGTAGGACTTGATAGAACTTTTTTTGATTTAGAAAATTATAACTTCCTTATTATTTTCGAATTTCTAGGCTTGATAGAACTTTCTTTGATTTAAAAAATTACAACTTCCTTATTATTTTCGAATTTGTAGGACTTGATAGAACTTTCTTTGATTTAGAATTTTTTTTTTATTATTTCCAATCTTGATAGAACTTTCTTTTATTATTTTCAAACTATAGAACTTTCTTTGATTTAGAAAATTACAACTTCCTTATTATTTTTGAATTTTTAGGATCTTATGCTAATAATTGCAATTTTCTCTTTTAATATTTTCAATCTTGATAGAACTTTCTTTTTTTATTTTCAAACTTGATAAAACTTTCTTTTATTATTTTTAAACTTGATAGAACTTTCTTTTATTATTTTCAAACTTGATAGAACTTTTCTTTTATAATACTTCTTGACTTTTAAACATAATGGATTTCCATGTTATTCACCTTACAAACACCTATAAATTAAAGGTCATTCATAACAAAAAATCTACACCGAAACTTTTTTAAATAGCTTCAAATTTTTACAACCATATTTACAATCAATACAACTATGGCCTACACCATGTTGGATGCTTTGAACGACATCAACTATACCTGGATGATAAGAGTACGAGTGTGTAGAATATGTGAATCTGTCAATCCAAATACTGAAGAACTGATAAGTCTTGACATGATTTTGATCGATGAAAAGGTTAATAAATCAATATACTTATAACTTATTAGTTTGTCAAATTTTATGATGTTATTAACTTTTCTAGGATATGTTGTATGACAGGAAAATTTGATCCATGCTACGATCCCGAAGATTCTGGTCTCTCGGTTCAAAAATCTTTTAGAGGAAGGCTCTGTGTACAGCATCAAAAATCTGAAAGTTGTTTCAAGTACAGGGAAATATAGACCACTATCACATGGGTCTAAATTGCTCTTCATACGCATAACGTTGCCTAAGATATTGGAAGAAGGCATCGTCAACATATCACTGCATGGATTTCAGTTCATATGTCCGGAGATGATTGATGCACGTATTAATGACACCAACATACTCTCAGGTTTTTGATGCAGTAATATATAAGTAATACTATTATATAAGTTATAATTCAAACTATCATGTTCTAATATTATTTTTTCTATGTTGATTTAGATATTGTGGGCTGCTTGACCTACTTGGGTGGCATTGAAGTTGTCAAAGGCGGTTGAAAAAACAGAGATCTCAAAATTGTCACAAATTAGTAAGTTATGCATTATATTAATTGTAATATAACTGTAAATTGTTTTTTATTGTTTGTTAGATCAGGATTCAATGATCGTCAGGATCTAGACTCAACTGATCAGGATTGCTGGTAATGCATAGTCATCAGGATTGCATGATCGTCAAGATCAGGATGAATATCAGGACTGGGATCAGGATTGATCATCAGGACTGGAAGCTGATCAGGATTCCTACTTCGAGTTATATTTGGAGTCTAGTTAAATAAGGAAGATTATTCTGTCAGTTTCTGGTCCGTAGGAATGCAGCTATCAATTTAGGATATGTTTCAATCTTTGTTATTGATTAGAACTTATCATGTAATTGATAGAGAAGCTGTGTAGTATATAAACACAGTTTAGGTTTCGATTTATGTGGTGAACATATCAATCGCATACACGAGTATCTTTGTAACCTAGCAGCTCTCAAGAACATCAAAATTTCTTGAGAGAGTTTTGTAACAGTTTTATATCAGAATTAATAAAGCTGTTATTATTCTTTCATATTTGTGATATATACTTTGATAAGTCGAGAATCTTATACAATTGTATTCAACCCCCCTTCTACAATTGTTTATTACAGGGCAACAATTGGTATCAGAGCAGACTGATTTATTTTTAAATCAGATACGATCTAAGATGTCGACAACCAAGTATGAAAGTATGAAAATTCCCATTATGAAGAAATCAGAATATCCAACATGGAAGGTAAAGATGCTGACGTACCTGGAGGCTATGGATCCTGACTACTTGGACAGGATTCGTGATGGACCATATATTCCTACCAGGATTATAGAACGAACAGAAACTGTACCTGAACACTATGTGGTCAAGGCAAAGAGTGAATGGACTCCAGAAGAAAAAGCTCATGTACTGAGGGAGCCAAAGATAAAGAACATCCTGCACAGTAGTCTTGATGCTGTCATGTCCAACAGAGTGATTGCATGCAAGTCTGCAAAAGAAATCTGGGATACCTTAGAAACTCAATGCCAGGGATCTGCATCTGTCAAGAAAAACAGAAGGGCTCTTTTGATTCAAGAATATGAACAATTCGATGCTAAACCTGATGAGGGCCTGACTGATTTATATGATAGATTTCTGACACTCCTGAACAGTTTATCTTTAGTTGACAAGGAATATGAAACTGAAGATTCTAACACCAAGTTTCTAAGAACTTTACCTGAAGAATGGGATACACAGACCTCGATCATTAGACATCAGTATGCTCTCAACACTGTGTCTCTTGATGAAGTATTTAGAATGCTAAGAACCCATGATCTTGAGGTTCAACAGAGAAAGAATAAGAAGAGCAGCAAGGCGAAGACCATTGCCTTGAATGTAGAGGCTAAATCAAAAGGAAAAACAATGAAGGTCTCTAGAAGGAAATCAAGAATAGATGAATCAGATCCTGATGACTCTTCATCAGATACTGATGGCAATCCTGATGCCAATACTGATGATGACTCTTCTGATTCAGACATGGAAGAGATGGTTGATATGATTGTCAGAAGCTTCAAAAAGATGAAGTTCAGGAAGGCTAGAAGACAAGGCAACTTCCAGAAAAGGACCTTCAATACAGACAAAGACAAGCATATCAAAAAGGAAAGCAAGGGTAGCAAATTTGACAAGTCAAAGGTTAGATGCTACAAGTTTAATGGTATGGGTCACTTTGCTTCTGAGTTTAAGAAGACAAAGGCACTCATCACATCAAGCAAGGATTGGATGGACTCTTCCTCAGAATCTGATACTAAACTGGTCAACTATGCTCTAATGGCCAATACTGATGATACTGCTATTCCTGATGATAAGGTATTAAATATTGTCTTTGATTTTGATACTGATAATGCTTCTGAGTTAAGACGTTTTCTAAAATCATTGCATATTAGCTTTAGAAGTCAAACTGCTGAGAATTCTAGAATCTTATCTGAGATGTCTGAACTTAGGAAAAGGAATGAGCATCTAGAAGCTGAATTTTCTCATATGCAAAAAGTACAGATAGAATGTGATAATGCCAAACACATGTATTTCGAGATGAAACTCAAATGTACTTTACTAGAAAAGGATTTAGAATATGCTAATGAGAAAATCAGGACCTAGACAGATTCTGGTAGAAAATTTCATGAGATTAATACCTCTAAGAATTGGAAAGAATGTCTAGGATATAAGTCAGATGACGATAAGAAATTGAAAGAGAAAATTGTTGTTGATGAGACAGTTAGTCCAAAAACCTATAGACATGTTATAGACAAAACCAAATCTAAGATTACTCCTGTTAATTTTGTTTTTGGTAAGGATTCCAATTCAACTTTTGAAAAGGGATCTACTTCTGATCAAAGTGTTAAAGTTATTAAGTCTAAACCTGTCAAAAGTAAAGATACTAAGAATCTAGGTTTACTGTCTCAGAAACAACTCAAGGATAAAATCTGTGAGGTTACAGATAAGAAGAAGGAAGCTACTGTTAAGAGAAACAGGAATGGTAAAATTGGGATTAATAAAGAGAATGGTTATAAATATATCCCAAATGCACCTATGAAATGTTGTTTTACCTGTGGTAACTCTAATCATCTTGCCATTGATTGTAAAAAGAGTTTAAAGAAAAGTACTGAAATTCCTATTTTTGATGTCAGGAGTAGATCAGTATTTTATAAACCACAGAAGTCCTGTTTTCATTGTGGTAGTATATGGCATTCTATTTATACTTGTGTAGAATATCATGATTTGTACTATAACTTTTACGATCCATTGCCTAAGTTTGATAAAAATAGTGCAAATTCTGGTAGCATTAAGAATGTCAAGTTGAAGCATGCTTTTGTTAATACTGATACTGACAAAGCAAATCCTGATGAAGTAAATCTTGTCAGGACTGCTAAAGTCAAAAAGTCTTCTACTGCTAAAATTAATAAATTGCATGGAAAAGGAACCCAACAAGTATGGATTCCTAAATGTTCTAACTAGTGTGTTTCTATTCTGATTGCAGGGAAAAAGGAAGAATGTGTTAGTCATGGATAGTGGATGCTCTGTGTACATGACTGGAAACAAGACCTTGTTATCAGAATATGAAGAAAAAGCTGGCCCAACTGTGTCTTATAGAGATGACAACATTGGACAAACTTTGGGATATGGCAATATAATAATTGGAAATGTCATCATTGAAAAAGTAGCTCTAGTGAAGGGACTAAAACACAACTTGTTGAGTATTAGTCAAATCACTGACAGAGGTTATCATGTCAACTTCTATTCCACACATTGTGAAGTAGTCAGCAAATAAACAGGAAAGATAGCACTAACTGGCTACATGCATGGTAACATATATGAAGCCAACATTCTCTCAAATACTGATGACTCCCCTACATGTCTAATCAGTAAAGCATCAGTAGATGAAAGTTGGAATTGGCACAAGAAGCTTTCTCATCTCAAGTTTAGCAATATCAATGAGTTGGTTAAGAAAGATTTAGTGAGAGGATTACCTAAAGTTTTGTATACTCCTGATGGACTTTGTGATGCTTGTCAAAAGGCTAAACAAAGAAGGATATCATTCCAGAGTAAATCAGAATCCTCTATTGAAGAACCATATCACATGCTGCATCTTGATCTATTTGGACCAGTCAACATTATGACCATCAGTAAGAAAAGGTACACTCTTGTAATTGTTGATGAATATTCTAGATTCACCTGGGTGTATTTTCTGCACAGAAAAGATGAAACTCCTGAAAATACTGCTGGATCATGTAAGAATGATTGAGACAACCACAAAGTACAAAGTCAAGATTCTGAGAAGTGATAATGGTACTGAGTTCAAGAATTCAAAAATGGAAGAATTCTGCAAATACAAAGGAATAATTCAACAATTCTCTGCTCCTGGCACACCTCAACAAAATGGAGTAGTTGAAAGGAAAAATAGAACTCTTATTGAAGGTGGTAGAACTATGTTGGAAGAAGCTAAGTTACCTACATATTTCTGGGCAGAAGCAGTCAACACAACATGCTATACTCAGAATCTCACATTGATAAACAGACATGGTGTTACTCATCCTGATGAATCTCAGAAACCAAGTTTGAAGCATCTGCATGTGTTTGGTTGTAAATGTTTTGTTCTCAGAACTCATCCTGAACAGCTAGGGAAATTTGAAACAAAGGCTGATGAGGGAATTTTCATAGGTTATCCTGCATCAAGAGCCTTTAGAGTTTTTAATTTGAGAACAAGGACTGTCATGGAATATATACATGTATCTTTTGATGATAAGAAGATAATAGGCCTGAATGAAGATTCACATGATAGATTGGTTTTTGAAACTGAAGCTACCAAGGAACCTGAAGGAAATGAATCAGATCCTGTCAATTCATCAGATACTGATGGGTCACCAAATCCTGATGATCCATCAAATCCCGATGACACATCAATTACTAATGGTGCTACTGATGATTCACATGTTGAGGGGGAGAAACATCATACTGTTACTGATACTACTCAATCATCAGGACAAAATTCCTCAGATACTGATTCAAGTGATAATCTTGATAATTCATCAGGAGGAAATATCAATATTTCAGGGGGAGCTTCTAATGAATCAAATTCTTCTAATCAAGATAACACCAATCCAGGGGGAGCATCTACATCAAGGAATGACTTACCACCAGCAAAGAAATGGACTGCAAGTCATTCTCCTGATTTGATAATTGGGGATCCTGATGCAGGTGTTCAGACAAGAAGTGCAACTCAAAATGAATGTTTATATAATAACTTTTTGTCAAAGGAGGAGCCAAAGAAAGTTGAAGATGCACTTAAAGATGCTGATTGGGTTACTGCAATGCAAGAAGAATTGAATGAATTTGAAAGGAATGAAGTCTGGAAACTGGTACCAAGACCAAAGAACAGATCTATTGTTGGTACTAAATGGATTTTAAAAAATAAGACTGATTCAGATGGTGTAATTATCAGAAACAAAGCAAGACCAGTTGCAAAGGGGTATTCTCAACAAGAAGGAATTGACTATGATGAAACTTTTGCTCCTGTTGCAAGACTATAGGCCATCAGGATCTTTCTGGCATATGCAGCTCATAAGAAATTCAAGGTTTTCCAGATGGATGTGAAAAGTGCTTTCTTAAATGGTGAACTGGAGGAAGAAGTATATGTTGAACAACCGCCTGGTTTCATAGATCCTAAATATCCAAATCATGTTTATAGATTGGATAAGGCACTTTATGGACTAAAGCAAGCTCCAAGAGCATGGTATGAAACTTAGCTCAATTCTTACTGGAAAGTGGTTTCAAAAGAGGTACTATTGACAAAACTTTGTTCTATTTGAATCATGGTAAGGATTTGATGTTAGTTCAGATTTATGTTGATGATATCATTTTTGGGTCAACAAACAATAAGCTGTGTGAAAAGTTTTCTAAGCTTATGCAGTCAAGATATCAAATGAGCATGATGGGAGAAATGGGTTATTTTCTTGGTCTTCAAGTTAAACAGAATGATGATGGCATTTTCATCAATCAGTCAAAATACACAAAGAATTTGCTGAAAAGGTTTAACATGGAAGATTGTGCTACTTCAAGTACTCCCATTGCTACAGCTACCAAACTTGATCCTGATCAAGGTGCTGAGGTAGATGTAACTCACTACAGAGGAATGATTGGCTCTTTATTATATCTCACTGCAAGTAGACCAGATATCATGTTTGCAACCTGTCTGTGTGCAAGATTTCAAGCAAAACCTAGGGAACCTCATCTGATTGCAGTTAAAAGAATTTTCAGATATCTCAAAGGCACTCCTTCTCTTGGTCTTTGGTATGCAAGGGAATCAGATTTTGGTTTGTGTGGTTATTCAGATGCTGATTTTGCAGGATGCAAAATAGACAGGAAAAGTACTTCAGGAAGCTGTCAGTTTTTAGGTGGTAGACTAGTTTCATGGTTCAGTAAGAAGCAAAAGTCTATCTCTACTTCAACAGAAGAAGCTGAGTACATTGTTGCAGGAAGTTGCTGTGCTCAGATAATGTGGATGAGAAATCAGTTTTTAGATTATGGCCTGTCATACTCAAAAATCCCTATTTATTGTGATAACCAAAGTGCTATTGCAATGACAGGAAATCCAGTTCAACATTCTCTTACTAAACACATCAGTATTAGATATCATTTCATAAGAGAACAGGTTATTGAAGGAACAATTGAACTTCACTTTGTTCCTACTGATCAACAACTAGCTGATATATTCACCAAGCCACTACCTGAAGCTACTTTCAATAAGTTGGTGAATGAACTTGGAATGATGAATTTTGAGAATTTCTGAGAAAAGGTACAGAGAAGAAATCCTGATGACTGTCAAATCCTGATGGTCATTCAGAAAGGTATGTAATTTTGATCAAATCCTGATAGGACTCTATCCTGACAGGAAGTCAACTGGTCAATCCTGATGCACATATACTGAAGCTGGTGTGAAAACCAGAGGTTTGAAGGCAATTTGACAACAACAGTGCTGGTATTCTCTGGAAAGTAAAAGTTATACTTAGTCTCTGATTAAGTATTAAGTTTTACTTTTAAATCTCAATTTATTTTCTAAGGAATTACCATTCATCATTTTAAATGTCATATGCACTATTGCTAACAATTTGTACAGGAAATAAGAGAAGATGAAAAATTGATAGAATTGATAAATTTCATTGATACTTGAAGCTGTTTACAAATTGAAAAGGAAAATTACATAGTTTTTTTTCTAGTCTAGTTTTCTATTCAGGAACACGTGCCTTGCAAATTAGCATGAATGCTCCTGAGCAGCTTCACAGTCCATCGGGATTGGAAGGTCTCTTGTTCCATCCTTAAAGGACAAGAAGAGGAGCTGATGCACTTGAAGGCGGATCGTCACCGTGTCCACCGGGACTCTTCCGTGCCTCCAACTTGCATGACATACAAGCATCACAGATCCTCTTTCTTCTCTCAAGCTCTCGTTCGAGCTCCTCGGCGTCATCATCATCTTCATCCTCATCGTCTTCATCCTCTTCATCATTAACAATGATGAGATTATCAAGAGGATTCCATCCAGGGTTTGCCTGATGGAAGTTATGAAGAAGAACATCAGCCATTGCATTAACAAAGGCCTCATGTTCCTGAGGATCAGGAACAGGTTGGGGTTCTTCATGCTCTGCGATTTCATCAAGAGCCTCCTGCATCTCTTGCCAAATTAAATCAATGTCTTCAACTGGTAAGTTGTTTGGTTGATGGTTAGCAGCCATGGAGAAAAGTAGAATATGAAAGGTTTGCATAAGTTTTTTTTTCTCTATGGAAAGGGTTTTGTATTTTTGATGACAAATGAAAATACTGTTTAACATTCTCTTTTCTTTTATAGAGATTATCTGTTAAAGTTTGCAGGTCATTTGCTCATTTTCGAGGCGATGGTTCGGTTTTCAATAACTATTTTGCCTTGTTAACTGGTAAGAATGTTTCAGTGGGTTCTACATCATTAATTTGGTGATTTTAAAAAAAAACATTTTTCATGGTTATTGAAATAAATTTTATTTTACATATCAGATTTTTTTTAATCCTGATAGAGCAAATGGTTTTATTGGTAATGCTTTTATTCCTGACGAGGTTAGGTTTTTCTTACATCAGAAAATGCCTACTTGTTATGGATTACTTTCTAATGCTATGGGGCAAGGCCAATCACACCTTGTTCCTGACCTCAGCATGCCACCTAAACAGTCTAAACAGTTCACAGCCACCTCTACTGTCTCTCAAAAGACTTTAGTTGTAAAATCAAAGAAATCAGCTAGAACTGATGTGTCTGGAAGACAATCAGGTTCAAAGGATTTTTCCTCTACACCACTCACTACAAAGAAGAAACAAGGGGGTGTACAAGGGGTCCTGGTTCAGAAGAAAGCTGAGAAGGTGACTGAGGCTGTTTCTGTGAAGAGAAAATTGGTATTAATGGATGAAACTGATTCTGAAGATGACATGCCAATTTCCTCTAAATTTAAGATAATCAAGGAAGTTGTTGATACTGCTACTGAAGCTGTGGCACCTTCATCAAAGCCACAGAAGAAAAGGACATTATCGAAAAGCAGGTATCATATTCCTTTGAAGGTGCAAATGAAGGATACTAATATTCAGACATCAAATCCTGATGAGTCATCTACTCCTGATACTCTAGCAAATCCTGATGTTGGTATTCCTGATGCACAAACAAAAGTTGTCTCTATCTCAGACTCTCCAGCAAAGGCCTCTCCATCTGCAAAGATTGTTGAAATTTCATGGGAGAAGGTTGCTGAGACTGCTTCAAAGCTTGGATTTTCACATCCATTGGAGAAGAAAAGGAAAGCAGCAGAGATAGTTTTCAAGAGACAAAAGAAGCTGAAAGGATCAAGCCCACAAGAACCTGAATCTCAAAGTGATTCAGCAGCTCAAACTGAAGATCCTGCCACACAAGAACCACTCAATCAAAGTTTGGGTGAAGGCTTAGCTATTGGAATGGTCCCACAAGAACCATTTTCTCAAAGGGAGAGTGAAGACATCAACATTCCAGCCACACAAGAACCATCTTCTCAAAGTGAAGATGCAGGCAAAGCTACAGCTTCTAGTGAAAGATTGGTCAAGGACACTGTCAAAGAGAAAGCACACAAGAACCTCCAACTCAAAGTGTTGAAGCAGCTTCAGAACCTCATGCTACACAAGAACCATTGGTAACATATACTGATGCAAGCTTATCAAATCCTGACGGTGTTCATCCTGATAATAGTGGTGCTCCTGATGCTGAGCCAATTCTTATACAGCCACTAAGATCACGACCAATGAACCATCCTATCACAGATTCACAGGATAAACTGAAAGGTATTGCTATTTCTGATCCTGATGTTACTCATGATACTGATGGTGATGATTCTGATGATAGTGATGATGATAATAATGAAGAGAAGGACCAGCTTGCCAGAGTTTTAAAATCTAGTCTTGGAACTAACTTTGGTTCATCAAGCACATTCATGGATGGCAAGGTTAATACTGGAAAGGAATTAAGACAAGACTTTTTTGTTCCTTCTGAGATTGATCCTGCTGAGCAGTTGAAAATGCATCAATGGGAAAATGAATGGTATAGATCTGATGAATCTGTAAGCTATCCCTATGCATTGGATCATGCTTATAATGCTGCTAAGTTGATTCAGAATGAATATTTGAAGAATCATTTGAAGGCTACTACTCTGTTATCCAAAAGCTTGAAACATGAAATAGATTCTGTCAAAGATTCTACTGACAAAGTGAGGACTGATATTTCTCAAAGCTTTACAAAGGTGCCTACTGCTCTTCAACTCAGGGTAGTGGAATCCCAAGTTAAGTCAATCATTACTGAACAGTCTTCAATTAACAACATGATTGATTATCTTGATACAAAGGTAACTGACATTCAAACCTCTCTTGCCTTAATTTTGAATATATTGTCAAATACTGATGTCAAAAAGGGGGAGAAGGTAAGTCAGACAAAATGTACACCTGATCTAGTATTGAGAAATAATGATGATGATACTGGAAATGATGGTGGTGACAAGATTCTACAAGGAGAAACCTCTGATGCTGCTGTTATGAAGACAATTCAAACTTCTCAAAGTCAAACAACACAGTCAACTCATGTTTCTGATTCTGGAGTCAAGACAGTAAGAACATTGGTGCAATCTCAGATCCTGATGGAAGAACAAATCCTGACAGGTGATCAAATCCTGATGCCTGGTCATGAACAGACTCTTGCTACAATTCCTGAAGGTGATGAAGATGTGATTATTGTTAATCCTGAAGATGCATTAAATCAATTCCAGAAGTTTACTACAAAAGATGGTAGAATTGTTACTCTCTATCACACTGATAAAAGAGTTCAACAATTATTTGCAAGAAAAGCACTCTCTACAGCAAGTGAAGAATATCTTGATCTCTCACATGAAGAATTCTTAAAACAACAGAGAGAAATGATGGAAAGCTTTAATAATCTTGCTCCTTCTAAAGGTAGAGGAGGCAGAGGTAGGAGAGGTGCTAGAAGAGGTAGAAGAGGTTCTTCAACTCAAACAATGCCTAGACAAACAAGGTCTAGAGGTTTATTAATTGAAGAAATTCCTGAAGCTTCACAAAATCTAATAGATCATGTTATCAAGGATATCATTGAGAAAGAAGACAAGGAATTTATTGAAGAAGAACCTGAATTGAGAAGAAGGCCAAGACAATTAATTCTCTGCAATACAAATCAAATTGAAGATTCTAATCCTGATATTGTTCCTGAAAATGTTCAAGATCCTGATGAATCTGAAATTCTGCAAGAGATTGATTTGTTAATCTTATCTACTGTGGTTGATTCTCACAACAAGGAAGTGGATGAAGAAGAAGAAGCCAGAAGAAGAGAAATCACAAGAAGAACAAATAGAGATTTCAATCTCTATGTACATAGGCTTAAATTCTCAAACAGAAGATTGTGGAGAAATCCAAGCAGACGAGAATCTTTACTAGAAAGAAGCTATGCTTTTGAAAAAGAGAAAGATAATAAGTGGAAACACATAAGTACACTGAGGTGTAACACACCTATCAATTTTCAGAATGGAGGAATTATAACAAGTGCTTCAAGTGTTGTTGATTTTTCTGATATGGTTAGATCAAAAGCACTCTGGCTACGAATGTTTTCAAATCTGAAGCAATTGTCAAGTAATTCAAGAGGAGGTATTGGACACATAGATGCTGAATATCTGAATATGTCATATGTTGATCCTTACTCCTTGACTGAAATTGGAGGTACTTTAACTTCTGAAGACCTGAACAATTTATTAGCTGTTGATATAGTTATAGATTGTCATGATGGTATTGAAAAGAAAGAAAAGCTTATGTACTTCATGAAAGATGGTAGTGTGAAGATTCTATCCATTCAAGATCTGCTGATGAAAACTACACATGAACTGGAATATGTTCATTATCTGTTAAGATGGAAGAATAAAGTGTGCAAAGTGTGGAGTGACATGGTTTTGTCAACAATAAGAAGAAGACTAGATGGAAACAAAAATTTCAATGGTAATTATACTCCCATGTACTTAAATCAAAGAGGTCAAGATGTGGAAATGCAAAGGGGCACTGCTGTTAAAGAAGTGACTTTTGGCATGACTCAACTTACTCTCAATCCCGATGGGAAGGAAATTGCTTATCTTTTGCTTGAAGAGCACAGTCTACAAAGAAGCTCCATACAAAATCTCAGAGCATCTATCTACCAGATTAATGAGGAAGATGAAGAACTCAGAAATCTTAAGGAAAGACTGATTCAAATTCTTGAAGAAAAAGAAGAAAATTTGTTATCCAACTTCTTGAAGATGAATCTGTTCTATCAAAGAATTTAAACAGATAAGTTGCTGTTGATATTTGTACATTTTATAAATATGTTTTTGACATCATTGAATCTTAGGAATCTATACTTTATTTCACAAAGTATAAGATTGGGGGAGATTGTTAGATCAGGATTCAATGATCGTCAGGATATAGACTCAACTGATCAGGATTGCTGACGTCATCAGTAATGCATAGTCATCAGGATTGCATGATCGTCAGGATCAGGATGAATATCAGGACTGGGATCAGGATTGATCATCAGGACTGGAAGCTGATCAGGATTCCTACTTCGAGTTATATTTGGAGTCTAGTTAAATAAGGAAGATTATTCTGTCGGTTCCTGGTCTGTAAGAATGCAGCTATCAATTTAGGATATGTTTCAATCTTTGTTATTGATTAGGACTTATCATGTAATTGATAGAGAAGCTGTGTAGTATATAAACACAGTTTAGGTTTCGATTTATGTGGTGAACATATCAATCGCATACACGAGTATCTTTGCAACCTAGCATCTCTCAAGAACATCATAATTTCTTGAGAGAGTTTTGTAACAGTTTTATATCAGATTTAATAAAGCTGTTATTATTCTTTCATATTTGTGATATATACTTTAATAAGTCGAGAATCTTATACAATTGTATTCAACCCCCTTCTACCATTGTTATTTACTGGGCAACATCTACACAGTTTAATGATCAGGATTCCTCTTGAATATGAACTTCCCAAACTTCCTGACTATCAAAGCCAAATCACCATCCTCCAGCTGATCAAGTTCTTCTAAAGAATAGAAGTCACCACCAGATTGATCAATGGATGTTAATCCATATTCAGCATCAATAACATTCATGTTAGAACTGGAAGGTTGAACAGCCTTCACTTCCAGTTTCTGTGGGACTTCAGCAGCCAGTGCAGTAGAAGTACTAACAATCTTCCCAGTTCCATACAGCTCCCTTGGTTGAATCTGCTCCAGCTCATAAGTCTTCAGAACACCATACAATCTCTCCAAAGCAATCTCATTCATATCTCTTGCTTCTCTAATGGCAGATATTTTGTGCTCCAAATGAGGTGGAAGTGTAAGAAGGAACTTCTTGTTAATCTCCTTGTTGGTGTAGTGCTTCCCATTGAGATTCAGATCATTGATTAATTTGTTGTATCTCTCAAAAACCTGAGAGATACCTTCACCAGGGTTTGATCTGAAATGCTCATATTGTGAGGTGAGAATTTCCAGCATATTCTCCCTAACTTCCTCTGTCCCCTCATTGATTATCTCTATGGTTCCCCAAATGTGTTTGGAAGTATCACAATTTAGGACATGATTATGCATGATAGGATCAAGACAATCAATAAGGATCAACTGAAGACAGGAATCCAAAGTAACATCCTCTTTCTCATCAGGAGTGTAATCCTTGGGATCTTTAGGGTACATTCTAGCAACCCTAGTAACAACATTATTCTCAATGAGTTCTCCCTCAATAATCATAGGGACTTTGGGACCGTTCTTCAGCACATCAATGTATTTAGGATTTGCAACCTTAAGAAATAGGAGCATTTTCTTCTTCCACATTGGATAATGCTCCTTGATGAACATTGGGATTTTGACTGTACCCACTTTCTGTGTAGTAGACATCTTTTGAGATTTTTAGGAATAATAAAAAAATCAGAGTTTAAGAAAAATCTTAAAACAATTGGATCTTTGATTTGTATATCAATCAAAAGGCTCTGATGCCAATTGTTAGGTCCTGATAAGTTTGTAGAAGGGGGGTTGAATACAAACTATACCGTTTTATCAAAATTTGTTCGTTTAAGATTAAACAAATTAGAACAAATTAATGCGGAATAAAAACTGAAACAATATTCAAGTTAAATAGAAACTCTATTAAACTTGAGGGGTGTTACAATTTTGATCACTGATTACAAAGAACTTGATAAAACAAAACTAGAATAAATTTGACATGAATTTATCTATTTTTGTAATAAAAAGGATCGAATACTAAAAAGTAGTTCGATATAAAATCTAGGGATTATGATCCGCTAGAAAGCTAAAGCAGTACAAGTGAAATGATCCTTATGAATTTAATGTGAGGAACTTATCAAGAATTAAATCACTTGAAGAATTTAATGCTTTTACAGTTGAAGAAAGAAGAGAGAGTAAATGATAGAATGTTTTGCTTTTGCTGTGTCTTTTTGCTTCTGTCTGTTTTGTGTTTGTAATGAATGAATCCCCTTTTTTTTTCTTCAGTCTTCTGCCTTTAATATATACTGATTGCTTTTCTATTAAATCAAACCCACGTGCAAACCAATTCAACAGAATGGAATTTGCACTAGGAAGACTTACAAAAGCACAATGTATTTTGCCTTAGAAGACTCTCGGGAAGACAAGAAAAGAGTAGGGAAGACAATCGGGAAGACTAGGTATTATACTAGGAAGACAATCGGGAAGACTCACTTGTGAGTCTTCCTAGTTTAAAGAAACAGAGTCTTCCTAGTTCAAACCTAAGTCTTCCTAGTTCATTTTTATTCTAATTTAAATAATTAACTAAATAAATTATGTATTAAATTAATTCTTTGCAGAATTAATTTAATAAATAATTTACTTAATAGTATTAATTATTTATAAGAGAATAAATAGAATTAGTTGACTTCTCAAACAATTCCAGAATCACTTAAAACTTAGATAAATAACAAACAAAATAGTACGTTGACACTCGATGCACTGTCTGGTTCATGAGTGACTAACGACAATGTTTGTTCTTTATCTATTTGATTTTAAGCAGTGATTCACTTCCTTCTCATTCAAGAACTCTGTAACCAGTATCTTTTTCTGTCACCACTTGAAATCTCCGTGACTTTAATAAATCCACTGAGCTTGAATACTTCATTGAGGCTTGATCAATAAATTGAGCTTCTTTCAATGTAGAATCACTTCAAGTCGGTAGATGACTTTAATCTTCATTCTTTGACAGATATAACCTTCTGAGATTCCTGTGACATTTGATTTTTATTATTTACTTATTACATCTTAATTAAAGTTGAGTAGAATCCCCGGTGTTTACAAATAGGCCTAGACATATGCCTTTCAATCTCCCCCCTATTTGTTTTTTAGAAAATAACAACCAAATACCTCTAGAGGATAACTCAACTAAAACAAGAAAATATAAGACTTTTAAGAGCCAAGCAAATAATAAAAAGTTCTGGATTAAATATAACAACTTCCAGATTCAAACAATAAAGATAAATACAAGATAGATGTTCCTCTAGACTGAACATATGAATACATTTCCCTAGCTCTAAACATATAACATTTACAAGTTGAGCTAACTACATCATGCCTTTAGTCTCTAATTTCACCTTCTTCATCTTCTGCCAAGGTGACTAGAAGATATTTGTCAAGGACACGATCACTTTCAGAATCCACACCACTTGACATTACTGGTTGAGTGGTGATCTTCTTCAATCTATTCTTCATCTGAGCATACCTTGGAATTTTCTCCGTGCAGTAGTCTGAAATCATATCAGCAACTTCAGACTTCTCTACAGAAGCAAACCCAGAAGTTCTAAGAAGATTCTCCAACTTCACCAGTTGCATAGCAGTCTGTAGCTTCATGGAATCAGGATCCAGCCTTACAGTCTCCAAAGTTGTACCTCTGTAGATTTTGACTTCATAAGGAAAATGTACAACTTGAGGGCTGGCCTTCATAGCAGAATCTCTCAGCCGGTCATACAGAAGCTCGTTCAAGCAAGAAGATCTCTTTACTTTACTCATCAGAATCCACAATTCAGAGAGAGATCTTCTTTGGAGTAGTTCAAGAGAAACAGTGAATGACCCTTCAAGAGCACTTGAGACATAGATGAACAGTTCTTGTCTTACTTGATCAAATGCAGACGTAATCCTTAAGATATCTTCCTTCAATGCCTTCATATATAATGAGTTGTCTGGATTAACAATTCTGATCTTCTCAAGCAGCTTCAGAAAAGTAGCATCATTGTTTGTGCCTCTCTGAGGGATATCAAACATCTCCCTTGCTTTATCCCAATTGCTTCCTTGCTTCATCCTCACATCCAATCTCATTTCTTTGACATGAATACTATGAAGACGTTGTTTGTCTTCATGTTCAGCCTTTTGAATCTTTAACTTCTGAGATATGATGTCGGAGACCTTAGCATTCTCATCCTCCTTTCTCCTTAGCTCTGCTTGTTGTTTCTTCAACTCCTTCTGAAACAAAGGGTCAGGTGTAGATAATTCAGCTTCATCTTCCCAATCATCAAAGTTGGCTGCCTCCTCAACCTCCTCCTCACCAAAAGCTTCTTCAGGTATGGTCTTCTCCAGATCACCAGATGTGTCAAATTGGAAGTCATCCTGTTCACCATGGTAGTAGTAGGCATCATCAAAAGCAGACTCCTCCATTGATTGTTTACCTTTCCCCTTATCCTTTCCAGAAGCTCCTCCAACTTCTCTGTTTCCTCCTTCTTTCTCCTTCTCCCCCTTAGTTGAGGAATCCTCTACAGTTTGAGCTTTGGAAGCCCTAGGATTCACCTCAGATGTTCTCCTTATATCTCCTCTTTCTTCTATCCTCTCTCCTCCTTCTCCTCCTTCATCAGCATCATCATCCTTATCTTCATCATCACCCTCAAAGAATGTTCTTTGTTGTATTGTAGGTTGATGTGACTCCTTTATCATAGCGTACAGATGCTTCATCCCTTCGTTCAGATGCTCCATTCCACCTTCAATTTTAGAGAATCTTTGATCATTAAACCACTGATTTTGATCAACAGTTTGCTGAATAAAGTCCACCTTGGTAGAAATGGCAGCAATCTCCTTGACACTCTCTGATATTTGAGAATTTGACGTTGTAAGATCAGAGATGTCTGAAGCCACCAGCACTTGAGATTGTTGGATTGAATTCAGCTTCGGGAGTAGATTATTCTTCAATCCTTTGAGGTCATCTTTCACAGTACCCAGCTGATTTGATACAGAGGTGGTAGATTGAGAGACCACTTGTGCTTTTAGAAGAGTGTTCTCAGCCTGGGTGTCTTGCAATTTCCTTTGTAGATCAGCTAGCTATTTCAACAAAGCAGTGTTTGTGTCAGTGTGTGCACTCACTTCAATTGCTCTCAGTGGTGTTTCACTCAACTCACGTGCTTGTGTTTCACTCGGTGTTTGATTCATATCTCTCACCACTAACTGTCTTTCAAGATTTTCAGAAGATGTACCTGCATTAAAAAACACCCTAGCCCCTTCAAGAGAGGTCAATGGTGGTGCAATGGGAGTTCGCAATTCCCGATCCTTGATTGAGTATGTCAAAATATTTGACATTGTATACTGAATTGCTTCAGGGACAGACTCATCAGGTTGCCTTTCACTTTATCCAGTATAAACTGCGAGTGAAAAATCCCTTAGGGGAGCCAGAGATGTTCCCTCTGGGAGGGGAGAAAATGATTCTATTTGAGTTGGCGAAGAATCAGATTTTCCCTCAGATGCCTGTGAAGGCACTTCTACCGTAACTATGGTAGGCACTATTTCAAAGTCAAAAGTAAAGTGCTCTCCTGGCATGGTGTCCTGAGTGTCATCTATATGGATATCTTCTCCCATTGTGAGTAATGGGAGTGTGCTTGACTCAGTACAAGATGCCATGGCCCTATGGCGAATTTCAATAGATCCACCCTGTTGAGAGGATGTCTCCAGAGACTGTGTAGTGGCCATATCAATGTCCATATCCTTTTGAGAGGATATAGATGGGCTTACAATTGTCTCCCTATATGTTCTTCTTTTCTTTAAGGGTGGAGACCGAGCTGCGAGAACACTCTTTGCAGTTATTTCTCTAACACTTCTTGAACTGGTTTGAATATTAAGCTCAGGTTGTGTATCGGGAGTGTTTGACTCTCTGTTTGGCTCTATGACCTGGGTCAGAGACTGTGGTTCTACAATCTCTGGGTCAGCCCTAACAACCACTTGGGTTTGAATTGAAATACCAGAAGAAGATCCAGAGTTAGGAATAACTACCTGTAGGGGAACTGGATGTGGTTGAGGAACTTGTTCACCAAAGATAGGAAGATTAATGAATTGACTCATCAATGGTGAAACAAGAACAGGTGTATTGAGGAATTTGGATGAGACATCAAGTCTGGTGTAGAATTTGGTGTCTGTGGTTGGAGAGGTTTCAAATCTTGCTTCTCGAAACAGTTCTACCTGCTCAGCAGTGAGAAGATGATTAATGATAAGAGTTAGAAAGTGAGGGTACCAACACTTTACTTTCACACCATTGTCAGAATCTCTCCTAGAGTGAGCAAGCCTGTTGAGCAATAGGTTCCACAGAATCTCAGCAAAGTTCAATCTACGACCAAATACTATAGCATAGGCAATATACTGATTAAGACTGGTAATGCAATGAAAGTTTGTTTTTGTGCAGTTACCAAATACCCTAGCTATAGTATCAAAGAACATATCCCATTCCCTTACAACAAAGCTTTTGGACAATTTAACCATCTGTAAGGGACCCTGATAATGAATATTCACAAAGAACTGTGATAACTCATCATCAGTGGGTAAGGGATCAAACCTGTCCTTTGGAAAATGCAACACATCACAGAATAACTCAAAAGTGACTGTGTATTACTGGTTTAAAATACTAAAAGAAAAAGATTTTGAGTCTCCAGCAATAAAAGCACTAGAACACAAAAACCTTAAAGGATCAATTTTTAGAAGTGCATTGGCACAAATAGCATGACTGACACAAGTCTCGCTATTTAAAAATTGAATCCAAGGTCTAAAGCGTTCCACCTTACACTTAGACGGATCAAAATACCCAACATAATTATTCAACACAAGTTCAAAATTAGGATCCATTTTAATAAAACAAGAAAATTTTAATCAATTTAAAATAAAATTAAAATTTTAGGGATTTTTAGAATTAATTAAAATCACTTAAAATCCAGAAAATTAAAATTTAATCAAAATCAATCAAATTTTAAAAGTTTGATCCTAAAATTTCGAACTTAATCCTTTTGAAAAAGAGAATATGAAAGGGCAATGAATCACAAGAACACATACAGTTAAACACACACAGTACTTTGATCAACAAACACACAGAATTTACTTAGCAAATCAAAAGACCACAAATCGAAAATTCTTGAAGAAAAAAGAAAATTTCAACAGCAATTCGACTTGAAATATTTGATTTTGAAAGAACAGACTTAGATTGCTAAGTAATGACTTGAGCAACAATGGTTTAAGATCAAAGTTTCTGCAGAAAACGGAGAGAGAATTCAAATGGGGGATAAACTGATAAGGCAGAAAACAAAATAGAAAAAGCTGTGTATGTACTTGTATGTATATATAGAACTGAGAAAAACAAAACAAATAAACTGTAAAAGAAAATGAACTGAACGGTTTTTATTTAAAATTTGTATTGGGAAGACAATCGGGAAGACTTAGAATAGTCTTCCTGGTAGTCTTCCTAATACAAATTTGTAAGTTTTTCGAAAAGAAATAAAGGAAAAATCAGAAAATAAGATTAATATTTCTAAGTCTTCCCGATAGTCTTCCTAGTTCAAAAACTGGGAAGACTTAGAATAAGACTTAAAAATAAAAGGAAAAACCGAAAAATAAAATTAAAAATTCCTTGTTTTCCCGGTAGTCTTCCTAGTACAAAACTGGGAAGACTTAGGAAAATTCAGAATTTTAATTAAAATAATTACAGAAAAATGCAGAATTTAAGATAAAATGCATGAAAAATACATACAAACCTAGAAAAATTCACAAAAAATTCCATAAATCCTAGAAAAAAAAATGCATAATATTATAGAAGTGCATAAAAATAAAATAAACTTGCAGAAATATTTAAACAAAAATATTTACAATCTGAAAAATATCTAAATAAATATATTTTCAATAAAAATACATTTCTCCACTTAAAAAATATGAGAAAAATATTTTTAAAGAAAATAAAATATTCAGAACCATTTAAATCAACAAGCATGCAATTATTAAAAAGAATAAACAGTAAAATCACTAAACAACCACAAGAGAAAAATGATTTTTTAGACAAGAAAAAACAGACAGAGATATTTTCAATCACTAAGACTGTTCAACATACCCAACTTACTAACTAACTTAGTAAATGTGGATTCGTCAAGAGATTTAGTGAATATATCTGCAGTTTGTTCTTCTGTGGGTACAAAATGTAACTCCACAGTTCCATTCATGACATGTTCTCTGATGAAATGATACCTGATATCAATGTGCTTTGTTCTCGAGTGATGTACAGGGTTGTTGGAGATTTCTATGGCACTTGTATTATCACATAAAATAGGGATTTTGTTTAATACAAAGCCATAGTCCTTCAATTGATTCCTTATCCATAGGATCTGAGCACAACAGCTTCCAGCAGCAATATATTCAGCTTCTACTGTTGAATTGGAAACTGTTTGTTGTTTCTTGCTATACCAGGAAATCAACCTACCTCCTAGGAATTGACAACTCCCGGGGGTGTTCTTTCTATCAACAACACTACCTGCATAGTCAGAATCTGTATATCAATAAGATTAAAATCAGAATCTTTAGGGTACCAGATACCTAGATTAGGTGTACCCTTAAGATATCTCAAGATTCTTTTCACAGCAACGAGATGTACATCTCTAGGGTCCGCTTGGAACCTTGCACACAAGCATGTAGCATACATAATATCTGGTCTACTTGCAGTAAGGTAGAGTAATGAGCCAATCATACCTCTGTAGCTTGTAACATCTACCTTGATAGAGTTGTCAGAAGCTCCAAGTTTGATGGCTGTTGAAGATGGTGTCCTTGCTGATGCTGAATCCTCCATGTGATATTTCTTGAGGAGTTCTTTGAGATACTTGGATTGACAAATAAATATACCATTTGACCTTTGACTTACTTGCAATCCAAGAAAGAACTTCAGCTCACCCATCATACTCATTTCAAACTTACCCTGCATTAGCTTAGCAAATCTCTTACAGAGATCATCATTAGTAGACCCAAATATGATGTCATCCACATAGACTTGGACTAATATCATATCACCTTTATGTTTCTTTGAAAAAAGAGTTTTGTCTATGATACCTCTAACAAAACCATTTTCTAAAAGAAAACCAGAGAGAGTGTCATACCATTTTCTTGGGGCTTGTTTGAGACCATAGATAGCCTTGAAGAGAAAGTACACAAAGTCCAGCAGCTCCTGATTTTCAAAGCCAGGGGGATGTTCCACATACACTTCTTCATCAAGCTCACCATTCAGGAATGCACTCTTAACATCCATTTGATAGACTTTAAACTTGGAATAAGCAGCAAATGCTAAGAACATCCTGATGGCCTCAAGTCTAGCCACTGGTGCATAGGTTTCATCATAATCAATGCCTTCAGCTTGTGAATACCCTTGTGCAACCAGTCTTGCCTTGTTCCTTGTAACAATGCCATCCTCATCTAGCTTGTTTCTGTATACCCATCTTTTACCAACTACTTTCTTGTTCTTTGGTCTGGGTACCAGTTTCCAGACTTGCTGTTGTTCAAACTGATTGAGTTCATCTTGCATAGCAATCACCCAATCTGGATCAGTCAGTGCCTCCTCAGTTTTCTTTGGCTCCATTTCAGATAGAAATGCTGAATAGTGACATTCATTCTGAGTAGCACTTCTAGTTTTAACTCCAACATCTGGATCACCAATGATCAGCTCAAAAGGATGAGCTCTATTCCATACAGTCTGTCTAGGAAGATTTGATCTTGATGATTCTCCTTGAAATTCACTTTGATGTTGTGAGTGACTAGATGATCCTTCATTTGCTCCCCCTGAGTTGTTGCTTGATTGCCTTGATGATTCTTCTCCAGTGTTGGTGGTATCTCCATTGTTACCAGTGTTTCCACCACCACCACCATGATCATTATCATCATTGTTATTATCATTACCAGCAATAACTTCAGGTGGGGCTACATCATCTGATTCTGAGTCTGGCAAGTCATCAAACTTCAGCTTTTCAGATGTGTCTTCTTTTTGGATATTAGGGAGCTTAGTGTCATCAAAAGTAACATTGACACTTTCCTTTACTGTGTGACTACCAACCAAGTAGACTCTGTAAGATCTTCTGGAATAACCAACAAAAATAGCTTCTTGTGCCTTGGCCTCAAACTTGCCACGTTTAACATTGTCATCTAAAAGCACAAAGCGTTTTGCTCCAAATACATGAAAGTACTTGACAGTTGGTTTCTTGTTGTTCATGATCTCATACGGAGTCTTCATTAAGTCCTTGTTGATTAAAGTTTGATTCTGAGTATAACAAGCTGTATTCGCTGCTTCAGCCCAAAAGTACATTGGAAGTTTAGACTCACTTAACATAGTCCTTGCAGCTTCAATCAATGTACGATTCTTTCTTTCCACTACTCCATTTTGTTGAGGAGTCCTCGGGGCAGAATACTGTCTTGTTATTCCTTTATCAGCACAAAAGTCATTTAGGACTGCATTCTTGAATTCAGTACCATTATCTGACCTTATGGCTCTCACAGGGAATCTAGAATCCAGCTCAATCAACTTTCTAGGGTCAATCACCAGGCGTGGGGTCTCATCCTTGGAATGTAGGAATAAAACCCATGTATATTTAGAAAAGTCATCAACAATCACAAGTGCATATTGTTTCTTTGACATGGACATCACATTAACTGGACCAAACAAATCCATGTGCAGTAGCTGAAGTGGTTCAGTTATTGATGATGTGTCAGTGCCCTTGTGAGAAGCTTTCTTTGACTTTCCTTTCTGACATGCCTCACACAGTCCTTCCTGTGTAAATTCCATCTGAGGCAAACCTCTAACCAATTCCCTCTTGACTAAAGAGTTCATGGTTTTGAAGTTAAGGTGAGACATCTTCTTGTGCCATAGCCAACTCTCATCTGATGAAGCTTTAGCATAGAAACATCTAACTTCATCTTGAGATTCAGAGTGCATATCAGCTATGAACAAGTCACCTTTCCTTACTCCTTGAAGAGCAGGCTTTCCATTCTTCTTGTGAAGGATCTGACATTTCTCTCTTTCAAAGGAAACAGCATATCCTCTGTCACAGAAATGACTGATGCTGAGAAGATTGAATCTCAGACCTTCCACAAATGATATATCTTCAATGATAACATTTCCAAACTTCAAACAGCCATATCCTTTCGTAATACCCTTGCTGTTATCTCCAAAGGTAACTACTGGGCCAGCTTTCTCAACCAAATCTGATAGCAAGGCTCTATCTCCGGTC
Source organism: Heracleum sosnowskyi (assembly GCA_030848705.1). Classification (NCBI taxonomy): domain Eukaryota; kingdom Viridiplantae; phylum Streptophyta; class Magnoliopsida; order Apiales; family Apiaceae; genus Heracleum; species Heracleum sosnowskyi. The sequence goes on along the minus strand of CM061243.1, from coordinate 45,865,630 downwards.
ATATGCCCTGAACAACCACTGTCAAGAATCCATATAACACGGTTTACCTGTTTAACTCCCTGCAATATCAAATTGATTAGACCTTCTTCGGAGCCCAAAATTGATTGGGTCCGGCATACTTAAAGAACTGGCCTTTGTCAGGCAAAAAACATCTTTAGCTACAACTACTTCAACCTCTTTCACAAAAGAGCGTTTCCATTTATAGCCAGCCTTAACACATTGCTGAGTAGGCTTAGGGATAAATGAATCCACTCTAGTCTTAGGAGGACTAGTAGTCTTAGCTCTAACATGCTTCTTATTATTAACATGTTGACGTGGAGCAGTCTTATCATTAGATACATGCTTACTATTAAAATAAGCATACATAACATTAAAAGCACAAGACATGCAATTAACCACACCACATGCTTTATGAGAAGAATTAACAACAGTCATGTTATTTCTACAGTTGTTTTGATCCAACTTATGGATATCTGATTTAGTCTTTTTAGTTGTAACAACTTTGACTGGAGTATCAGATATACACTTGTTGGACTGTTCAACTTCCAAAGCCAGATCTTCTTCACGAATCTCCTCTGCAATGATGATAGAGTTTTCATTCAGAGGTTCTGCCTGGGACTCTATAAAGAAAGGTGTTTTAATACCCTTAAGCACATATGGAATACCCCTTTCTTCAGCACTGACTCTATTAGGGGTATTAATGCCTAGCAATCCAACAGCCTCATTATAACCATAACCTATACTAACATGATTACCAATAGCTTGTTGGTTGAAAATCTCTTTAGCAGTCTTGCAAGAATTATAGTAAGCATTGGCTTTAGTATGAAGCTCACTATTCTTTTCTTTAAGAATGGTTTCCAGTTGAATATAACATTTAACCCTATTCTCAAGAAATGCAATTTTCTCAGTAAGTTCATTCTGATTAACATGCACAAGTTTCAATTCTTTTATCTCCTTTTCAAGAGTTGTGTTCAAAAGAATTATTCTATCATTTTCAGTGCGTGCACAAGAAATAGTACCACTAAGATGACGAATCATTTCAGTGTCAGTGAACTTTACCTCTGACATGTATGAAGATGAAGTGCTTGCCTCTTTAGCCACTAAAGCAAGGTTCCCAATCTCACCTGCTTCTTCATCACTGTCAGTGTCATCCCAACTCTTTCCCTCAGCAACATAGGCTTTCCCAATCTTGTTCTTCTTGCTAGAATCAAATGTGTTTCTAGTCACTTGCTTTGGCTTTCTGCATTCAGTAGCAAAGTGACCCAACTCATTGCAATTGTAGCATCTGATTGTGCTCCTTTCCACAGTTCCAGTTTTGTAGCCACCCCTTGTGCCACTTGAAGAGGAAGATCCACCTCTCTGAAATCTGGGCCTGAACTTAAGATTGGGATTCCTCTTGAATCTGAACTTCCCAAACTTCCTGACTATCAAAGCCAAATCACCATCCTCCAGCTGATCAAGTTCTTCTAAAGAATAGAAGTCACCACCAGATTGATCAATGGATGTTAATCCATATTCAGCATCAATAACATTCATGTTTGAACTGGAAGGTTGAATAGCCTTCACTTCCAGTTTTTGTGGGACTTCAGCAGCCAGTGTAGTAGAAGTACTAACAATCTTCCCAGTTCCATAGAGCTCCCTTTGTTGAATCTGCTCCAGCTCATAGGTCTTCAGAACACCATATAATCTCTCCAAAGCAATCTCATTCATATCTCTTGCTTCTCTAATGGCAGATATTTTGTGCTCCAAATGAGGTGGAAGTGTAAGAAGGAACTTCTTGTCAATCTCCTTGTTGGTGTAGTGCTTCCCATTGAGATTCAGATCATTGATTAATTTGTTGTATCTCTCAAAAACCTGAGAGATACCTTCACCAGGGTTTGATATGAAATGCTCATATTGTGAGGTGAGAATTTCCAGCATATTCTCCCTAACTTCCTCTGTCCCCTCATTGATTATCTCTATGGTTCCCCAAATGTGTTTGGCAGTATCACAATTTAGGACATGATTATGCATGATAGGATCAAGACAATCAATAAGGATCAACTGAAGACAGGAATCCAAGGTAACATCCTCTTTCTCATCAGGAGTGTAATCCTTGGGATCTTTAGGGTACATTCTAGCAACCCTAGTAACAACATTATTCTCAATGAGTTCTCCCTCAATAATCATAGGGACTTTGGGACCGTTCTTCAGCACATCAATGTATTTAGGATTTGCAACCTTAAGAAATAGGAGCATTTTCTTCTTCCACATTGGATAATGCTCCTTGCTGAACATTGGGATTTTGACTGTACCCACTTTCTGTGTAGTAGACATCTTTTGAGATTTTTAGGAATAATAAAAAAATCAGAGTTTAAGAAAAATCTCAAAACAATTGGATCTTTGATTTGTATATCAATCAAAAGGCTCTGATGCCAATTGTTAGGTCCTGATAAGTTTGTAGAAGGGGGTTGAATACAAACTATACCGTTTTATCGAAATTTGTTCGTTTAAGATTAAACAAATTAGAACAAATTAATGCGGAATAAAAACTGAAACAATATTCAAGTTAAATAGAAACTCTATTAAACTTGAGGGGTGTTACAATTTTGATCACTGATTACAAAGAACTTGATAAAACAAATCTAGAATAAATTCGACATGAATTTATCTATTTTTGTAATAAAAGGATCGAATACTAAAAAGTAGTTCGATATAAAATCTAGGGATTATGATCCGCTAGAAAGCTAAAGCATTACAAGTGAAATGATCCTTATGAATTTAATGTGAGGAACATATCAAGAATTAAATCACTTGAAGAATTTAATGCTTTTACAGTTGAAGAAAGAAGACAGAGTAAATGATAGAATGTTTTGCTTTTGCTGTGCCTTTTTGCTTCTGTCTGTTTTGTGTTTGTAATGAATGAATCCCCTTTTTTTTTCTTCAGTCTTCTGCCTTTAATATATACTGATTGCTTTTCTATTAAATCAAACCCACGTGCAAACCAATTCAACAGAATGGAATTTGCACTAGGAAGACTTACAAAAGCACAATGTATTTTGCCTTAGAAGACTTTCGGGAAGACAAGAAAAGAGTAGGGAAGACAATCGAGAAGACTAGGTATTATACTAGGAAGACAATCGGGAAGACTCACTTGTGAGTCTTCCTAGTTTAAAGAAACAGAGTCTTCCTAGTTCAAACCTAAGTCTTCCTAGTTCATTTTTATTCTAATTTAAATAATTAACTAAATAAATAATGTATTAAATTAATTCTTTGCAGAATTAATTTAATAAATAATTTACTTAATAGTATTAATTAATTATAAGAGAATAAATAGAATTAGTTGACTTCTCAAACAATTCCAGAATCACTTAAAACTTAGATAAATAACAAACACAATAGTACGTTGACACTCGATGCACTGTCTGGTTCATGAGTGACTAACGACAATGTTTGTTCTTTATCTATTTGACTTTAAGCAGTGATTCACTTCCTTCTCATTAAAGAACTCTGTAACCAGTATCTTTTTCTGTCACCACTTGAAATCTCCGTGACTTTAATAAATCCACTGAGCTTGAATACTTCATTGAGGCTTGATCAATAAATTGAGCTTCTTTCAATGTAGAATCACTTCAAGTCTGTAGATGACTTTAATCTTCATTCTTTGACAGATATAACCTTCTGAGATTCCTGTGACATTTGATTTTTATTATTTACTTATTACATCTTAATTAAAGTTGAGTAGAATCCTCGGTGTTTACAAATAGGCCTAGACATATGCCTTTCAATCTCCCCTATTTGTTTGTTAGAAAATAACAACCAAATACCTCTAGAGGATAACTCAACTAAAATAAGAAAATATAAGACTTTTAAGAGCCAAGCAAATAATAAAAAGTTCTGGATTAAATATAACAATTTCCAGATTCAAACAATAAAGATAAATACAAGATAGATGTTCCTCTAGACTGAACATATGAATACATTTCCCTATCTTGATTTACCTAGCTCTAAACATATAACATTTACAAGTTGAGCTAACTACATCATGCCTTTAGTCTCTAATTTCACCTTCTTCAGCTTCTGCCAAGGTGACTAGAAGATCTTTGTCAAGGACACGATCACTTTCAGAAACCACACCACTTGGCATTACTGGTTGAGTGGTGATCTTCTTCAATCTATTCTTCATCTGAGCATACCTTGGAATTTTCTCCGTGCAGTAGTCTGAAATCATATCAGCAACTTCAGACTTCTCTACAGAAGCAAACCCAGAAGTTCTAAGAAGATTCTCCAACTTCACCAGTTGCATAGCAGTCTGTAGCTTCATGGAATCAGGATCCATCCTTACAGTCTCCAAAGTTGTACCTCTGTAGATTTTGACTTCATAAGGAAAATGTACAACTTGAGGGCTGGCCTTCATAGCAGAATCTCTCAGCCGGTCATACAGAAGCTCGTTCAAGCAAGAAGATCTCTTTACTTTACTCATCAGAATCCACAATTCAGAGAGAGATCTTCTTTGGAGTAGTTCAAGAGAAACAGTGAATGACCCTTCAAGAGCACTTGAGACATAGATGAACAGTTCTTGTCTTACTTGATCAAATGCAGACGTAATCCTTAAGATATCTTCCTTCAATGCCTTCATATATAATGAGTTGTCTAGATTAACAATTATGATCTTCTCAAGCAGCTTCAGAAAAGTAGCATCATTGTTTGTGCCTCTCTGAGGGATATCAAACATCTCCCTTGCTTTATCTCAATTGCTTCCTTGCTTCATCCTCACATCCAATCTCCTTTCTTTGACATGAATACTATGAAGACGTTGTTTATCTTCATGTTCAGCCTTTTGAATCTTTAACTTCTGAGATATGATGTCGGAGACCTTAGCATTCTCATCCTCCTTTCTCCTTAGCTCTGCTTGTTGTTTCTTCAACTCCTTCTGAAACAAAGGGTCAGGTGTATATAATACAATAGAACTTTTGCTTCGGTTCATGTATCTACCTAAAAACAAAAACAACTAAAATCAAGAGTAAGAGTAAGTGAGTAAAAGTTCGAGAAATTGAGAATATAAATATTCCGAAAGCAAACAAAAATATGAGTTCGATGAAATAGAGAGCAAAAACTTTGAAATTTTTTAAATTTGTTTATTCGCCTAAATTTAAAAAAAAATTGACATCTTCTTAATTTTTATAGTTTCTATATATGGATTATAGAATTAATTTAAGTTTATATGTAAAGGATTATAGATGTATTAATTTGATTATATTTATAATTTTTAGAGTACTTTTCTCTTATAAGTATTACATTTTCTATAAATCAGGGCTAAAAAGGGATTAGATTTATAATTTTTAGAGTACTTGTCTTTTATAAGTATTACCTTTTTTATAAATTAGGAGCTTAAAAAGGAAATTTCAATTTTTTAATATTTAAAATATAGATGCTCTACAAAAATAGATAGATAGAATTCAGAAATTTTATCACCTAAAAAATATGTACTTTATAAATACGTTAAATCACGAAATTATGGTATTTAAGTGACATGATCGGTTTACAAATATTCTTATTGCTGCTAATCTATATTTATGAACATCAATCTGAAGGGTTTCAAGCACATAAACGCAACGAAAAAACGTGAAAATAAACCAAAATTTGAAACCCCTCCGCAGGATCCATGAGAAAAACAAAAGATTTAATTCAGAGATTAAGAACAAATACCTTAAGAAGCTTTAACAGTTCATTAATGGAGGATTAATGGAGATCCAAAGCTTGTTCAATCACCACGTATCCCGCTCTCGCGATCTACGCTCTACGTTATACACACAAACACTTTTCTTGAAGGATTGATGTGTACTAGCACACGAAAACTGCCTCTCTCTCTCTTTCTCTCTCTCTCTCTCTCTCTCTCTCTCTCTCTCTCTCTCTCTCTCTCTCTCTCTCTCTCTCTCTCTCTCAAGCGGCTAGGGTTTTAATATAAAAACATTTTTCAAACATTAAAATTAGCCTCTTAGAGAGTTTATATAGAGAAGAATAAGTTTTATTAATTATAATTAATACTAATCCAAAATTTTAATTTATTATTTAATTAAGTCTCACTTAATTAATTAATAACTTAGTTCATATTTAGTTTAAGTAATTTTCTTTTCTATTTAATTAATTAATTAAGTCATACTTAATTAATATTATAAATAGAATGAATTACTTATTTAATTTAAATTCATAATTTAAATTATTTCTCCTTCAAGCGTTCTTTGTGTGTGACCCTGTAGGTTATTATTACGTTGACAACAATTTTAATATCTAATTAAAATTGTAAACAATGAGCGGCATCTAGTAATAAATCATTGTTACCCAAGTAATAATAATTAAATCGGTGATTCGATTAAGCCTTTCGTGAATAATGTTCTATGTAATACAATCCATTTACCCTTAATATTATAAATTAAACTCGAGGCATGTAGTGTGTCATCCTCTTCATAATTTAATCTTAATTTTCTTGATCGATGAGTAGACTAATAAATCAAATCAACATTTGAGCACGGCCGTACATTTCTTAGTCTCACTCAAACAAGAGGCCAATAATATCGCTCCTAAAATTAGGAGAGTTAAGGCCTTGTTTGGCAACAACAACTTATGCATTATAAGTTGATAAGAGCTTATGAGGGTTGTTTGTCTACTCAGCTTATTTGATAACTTATAACTTATAAGTTGATAAGTTGAATGTTAGAAATCACCAACATTTTACTTAACTTATCAACTTATTCTTTGATTTTTTTATTTTTTTATTTTTCTAATATTTTATATTTTTACATTTGTGTTTTTAAATACTTTTTTAATTTAAAATACAAGTGGTTAAATAATTGTATTTAATAATTTATTTTTTCAAATTTAATTTAGCAAATTCTTCACTAACTTATAAGTAAATTTATCCAAACACCCGTATAACTTATAAGAATTCATCAACTTATCACTTATATGACACTTACTCATTTTAAGTTATAAGTCAACTTTTTTGTGATACCCCAAACACGCACTAAATCTCATCTAGATCATTCATATTTCTCATACGATTCATAATATACCCAATGTCCACTTTTATCATCACCCGGTCAAAGGTAACTTTAATGTAATCAAAGTATATTAATTCTCGTATAGAAATATAATGATTTCAGGTCTAAAGATCATTACACCAATATCACAGTGAGAATTACTTATGACACTATTCATATAATCTCATTTTTAAGTCACATACTTAAAAGATATCGAATACGTATCATAATTCTAAGGACATTTATTATGCTAACATTTATAACGCAGTAAATAAATACATAATAAACTAATAATAATCAATAAAACATAATTTATAATAATAAAATGTTTTTCTTTAAAACATAAAAGTATTGTGTCTAGAACACTTATACTAACACAATCTATAATATAAAATAATATAATTGTGAAAATACCAATTATACAATATCTTCAAGTCAGTTTTCTTCATTGGTAAAAATTTTAAATGCAAGAAAATTAAAATTGGGTATATTATGCACAAAAAGCCCTTCAGGTCGGGCTTTATCCGGGCTTTTTAACGATCGGGCAGGGCCGGGCTTTTTCAAAAATTGGGCGGGGCCGGGCTTCCTCTAAAATACTAGGCCCGTTTTAGGCCCTCGGGTCGGGCCGGGCTTTTTTTAATTTATATATAATTTATTTTTTTGCAAAATTAATATATTAGTATACAGAAAAAGCAAAGTTTAACAAAAAAAAAACAACCCCTAAAGAGTTACACCCCTCAACTATTAGAATCCAAAATATATAATAAACGACACCATGATACCTAATACTAAAAAACTATTAGCCTAATGTTTTGTCATAAAACATCAGTGAAACTCAAGAACTTTCTACTCATAATGTCTGTTATTGAACTTAACCTGACCGTGAGCCATATAAATCTTCTCGTACATGATCATTTCAAGAAGCACATACACCACACTCAATAAATCTTCTGGAAAGAAGAGTTTGTCCAACATATTGTTGATTCTTCTTAGGCTCATTATTCTTCACATTCCCTCAATTACTAAGTTTAATATTTTTAAAATTTATTTAAAATATTATAAATTTTCAGATTTTATCTATAAAAAATTAGGTTTTTATTCAGATCTCTCAAAAAGGCCGGCTTTTATCCGGGCCGAACCGGGCTTTATCCGAGCTTTATCCGGTCTTTTCAAAAGCCCGGGCTTTTCGGACTTCGGGCCGGGTCGGGCTTGATGAAAAATAGTAAGCCCATTTAAGGCCTTCGGGTCGGGCTTTTCAGGCTTTTTTCCGGATCGAATCGGGCCGGATTTTGGGCTTTAGGCTTTTTGAACATCTCTCCGCCGACACCTTACCGCACATTATGGTATTTAAGTGACATGATCGGTTTACCAAAATTCTTATTGCCGCCAATCTATATTTATGAACATCAATCTATAATATATAATAATATAATCATGAAAATACCAATTATACAATATCTTCCAGTTAGTTTTCTCCATTAATAAAGATTTTAAATGCAATAAAATTAAAATTTTACATTTAATTTCTCTGTCAGAAAAGATTTAGAAGACAATTGAGATATTTTCTAATCATAAATTTAGTAGGATATTAAAATTGTATATTTTTACTTTTTCTCCATTAGTAAATATTTTAAAGGCAAAAATATTGAAATTATATATTTAGTTTCCTCCATTAGTAAATAGTTTAAAGGAAAATGAGATTTTTCTAATCTATGGTATTATTAATACAAAAAATTGAGAAAATTAGAAAAAATACATTGAGGCAATTGAGTTTTTTTAATTTCATCCATTAGTAAACATTTTAAAGGCAATTGAGATTTTTTTAGTCAGTAGTTTCCTCCATTAGTAAACATTTTAAAGGCAAATGAGATCTTTTCTAATATTTGGTATTATTAATTCAAAAAATTGAGAAAATTAGAACAATAGATTGAAGCGATTTGAGAACCGACAACTCACCGTCCCCGTCTTCTCGTTTATATAAGTATATTGACTAGTTTAGTAAGCTGTGCTTCGCAGCGGCTTTTTAATAATTTTTCTAATTTTTTCAAAACAGTTCCTACAAAATATTTTTTAAATAAAATGATATTTCTAACATAAACTTAAGGTTTCTTTTGAAATCTTTGTTTTGACTTGGATATTTACCAAAAAAATTATAAATATAGAAAAGGACAATTGTTTAATATTTTTCATTATTTTAATATTATATCATATATTATTATATTTGTCACCATTTTTATTTTTCTCAAAATTTATATTTCAACTTCTACTTTAAAATACATATAAAACATCAATATAAAATTCTAGCACATAATATGCTCGTCCTAATGAATCGCTATCTCGTTAAACATGTTTCCGCTCATTGATCCACTTTCTCGTTGTTACAAAATCTAAATAGGTAACAAATTAAATTAATAAATAAATTATATCATCTATAAATCAATTTTAGTATATCAAAAAAATTTATTTATTTTTTTTAAAATATTTAAACTTTTATTGTTTGAAATATAGTTACTCGAGAAAATAAATGAAAAGAAAATAAGACTTCTATATTTTATTTTATAGAAACTTTCATTTTCTATAAATATTATCTTATATGGAAATTAGAAGGTAAAACGTAAAAAATAATTTTTAATATATGTTAGGCTCAAGACATGTCTGAATACCACCATTAACAAGCCTACACTTTGTGACTATGTCACACTACATGACCTAGTGAATTCTATCACTGGGAAACAGTATAGGTCTCTCTGTACTTGTCTTGTTCTCATGAACATTAGCTTGATCATGTATGCTCAGAATTATAATGAGCTTAGTAAGTTTCTCGCATCTAGAATGCACATAGGCCATTGAATAATTGTCCTGGTAGAAGTTCAGAATTGTTCATGCAGCAGGATGAAGATGAATAAGGCCCTGAAGAAATAAGTTGCAGAAATTTATCTAAGACATTATATAGCAAAGTCAGAATAAAGCTATGTCATGAAGTCACCAATATCTATGTCGTGAAGTACTAAGATCGCATAGTCCTAATTGAACTATGTCATGAAGTCTTCATTACTCATATCGTGAAGTGTTGATACCGCAAAGTCAAGATGTACTGGATCGCGAAGTCCCCAAAAGGCCTAGATCGTGAAGTCCTCAAAAGGCCTAGATCGCGAAGTCCTCAAAAGGCCTAGATCGCGAAGTCCTCAAAAGGCTTAGATCGCGAAGTCCTCAAAAACCTATGTCGCGAAGTCTCCAAAGGATACATAGCGAAGTCAGGAATGAAGTGGAGTTCGCGATATCAACACTTAGCCATCTACAACAAGACAAATGAAGGTACAAGATCAAAGTCAATGGAGACAAATACTGAAGCATCTGTACTGGTCAGGTGGTCCAAAATACATATGGCAAATATATCTACAGCTAAACTTGGAGAGGAAGAAGGAAGACAAGCAGCTACAGATAAGGGAGAGGACCACAGAAAGCAAGTGGCTCTCCCTAACACAGCCGACCGTTTATAGAACGACAAAATGGAGTTGACCACAGAAAGCAAGTGGCTCTCCCTAACACAGCCGACCGTTTATAGAACGACAAAATGGAGTTGCGGAAAGGGTAGCTGTGTAATTAGGTGCGTGCACTAGTTTTGTATAGGACAATATATATATTGTGCACACCCTACTGTTAGCAAAAAGTGAGAAAATCATAGAATTATATTGAAGCACTTCTTTCTCTATAAGAAGAGCAAGAAAACACTGTTCTTGTTTAGAAGCCAGAATTTCTCTTGTGAGATTTTGGAAGTTGTAGTATTTAATTTGCTTAATTCAAAGTAGATTAAAGTGATTGTGTGTGTACTGTTTATTTCATTTCCGCATTTTCTTACTACACAATCTGTTACAGCAATTTAGTTTCGAGAAAGCGAAAATCTATCAAACTATCCATTCACCCCCACTTTGTCTAGTTTCTAAGTGGTATTCATTACTAACAATATATATTCAAAACATATAGATAAATTAAAAGTCGGGGATTTTTTACAAAAAATAATTATGAGAACATAATTTCTAATATTTTTTTAGGAGAATATTATGATGAGAATCTGATTTTAAGATAAATTTTATAACTTTAAGAAAAAATATATGAGAATATTAATATAATTACTTTGAGTTCAAGAGAAAGTTTAAAAAAATTATTAACATAGTGATTTGACTTGAAGATAAATTTTCTTAAGAAGAAAGTTTAGGAGAAAGTTTAGGAGAAAAAATAGAAAAGGTAATGTATTTTAGCTGAAAAGATAACTGGTTATAAATAATACTATTATTTAGTAATAGTTTTTTTTAAAAATAAGTAAGGGTAATTAACTAAAATCACTAATTACCGACCGTCTGTCCGACCGACTACCAAACTTTTAATATTTCGTCTTTAATAATACTAGCTTAAAACATGTGCGATGCACATATTGTATTAATAATTCTCATTTTATTATTTATGTTTTAATATTTTATTAAATGCATTTATTAATAAAAAAAATAGGCATATTAAAATATATAAACTTTTTTAAATAATTAAAAACATTAAAATAGTTTTTATAATAAATAACTAAGTGTTTGCCCGTGATAATTTTGGAAAAGAGGGGTTTTAGTAAGAAAAAATAATAACATGTTTTAGTTGAAAAAGTTAATTGTCAGTTATATTTTTGCAAAAGGATTAGAAAAAAATAGAAATTACATTTTAATATTTTATTAAATGTTTTTAAAAAAAAAATAAGTATGCATGTTAAAATATGTAAACCTTTTTAAATAATTAAAAGCATTACAATAGGTTTTAAAATAAATAAGTATGGGTTTGCCTGTAAAATTTTTGGAAAAGGAGGGGTTTTAGTAAGAAAAAATAGAAAAGGTAACGTGTTTTAATTGAAAAGGGTAATTGCCGGTGATATTTTTTGCAAAATGAGGAGATTTAGAAAAATAGAAAAAATAATGTGTTTTATCTGAAAAAGATAATTGATTATAAATAGGTATTGTTATTATTTAATAATATTGTTTTTACGAATAAGTAAGGGTAATTACGTAAAAACACTACCGTACCGATCAACCAAACTTTTAATGTTTCGTCTATTATATTATAGTATAGAAGTATAGAGAGATAGTATAGATTTTTGGAAAAATAGGGGATTTTGTTAGAAAAATAAAAAAAAAACAATATATTTTAGATGAATAAGGCAATTCTATTTAAGAAATACTTAAAAAAATGATTTTTAATATATATGTAAAACATATAAGTAAATTAAACGTGAGTTTTTTTAACAAAAAAATTACGAGAACATTATTTTCAAAATTTTAATCTTTGACTTAAATAGAAAATTGAGGAGAATATTAATATAATATATTTAGTTTTTTATGTTAGTAAGTATATTCATAAATAAAAAATTAGGAGAATATTAAAATTGTATATTTAGTTTCCTCCATTAGTAAAGATTTTAAATGCAAGAATATTTAAATTGTATATTTCGCTTTCTCCATTAAATTTAAGAGAATACTAAAAGTGTATATTTAATTTTCTCCATTAGTAAAGATTTTAAAGGCAAAAATATTAAAATTGTGTATTTAGTTTCCTTTATTAGTAAAGATAAAAGGTAATTGAGATATTTTCTAATCAAAAGTTTATGAGAATATTGAAATTGTATATTTTGTTTCCTGCGTTAGTAAATATTTTAAAGGCAAAAATATTAAATTATATATTTAGTTTCCTCGATTAAAAAAGATTTTAAAGGTGACTGAGATATTTCCATATCTTTAGTATTAATAATTCAATGGCAAGAATATTAAAATTATATATTTAATTTTCTTCATTAGAAAAGATTTTAATGGCAATTGAGATCTTTTCAAATCTTTAATATCAATCATTCAAAATTTTGAGAAAATTAGAAAAAAAAATAGATCGAAGCGATTTGAGAGACGTCACCTAACCGTCCTCGTCTTCTCCTTTATATAAGTATATTGATTGATTATTTTTTTTAGATAAAATACATTATTTTTTCTAACAAAATCCTTTTTTTTTCTAAAAATTTCACGAACAATTACTTTTTCAGCAAAAATGTTACTTTTTCTACTGTTCTCTATTAAAACCCATTATTTTCCAAAAATATAACGGACAACCCGTTACTTATTTATTTTAAAATATATCTTAATACTTCAATTATTAAACAACATTTAGCTGATTTAACATGTCTACTTATTTTGTAACAAATATAATTAATAAAATATAAAAATAAACATCATAAATAAAATTATTAAAATTAATACATACTTTACATGGGTTTAAGTTAATAATATAGGTACATGTATAGATCCAAAATTATGTACTTAAATAATTAAAGTGAGCTCTGCTTAGGACTGACTTTGACAAATGTACGTAGGGGTGAGCAAAACCAGATATCCGGTCCGGTTAATAGAATTTGGATTGGATATCCGGTTTTTCGGATCATTAAAAATCTATTCAGGTTCCGGTTTAACTGGATATCCGAAATTCGGATATCCATTTAAACCGGATCGAAAATCGGATAATCCGGATCTGAATTAAATAAGTAATATATTTTTTAATTTTTAGAAAAAAAATTAAATTTTAATTTATTTTGACTTTACAAATTATAAAGTAATTAACAATATTTTCGATGTCAATATTTGATACTTTAACATTTATAAATTCATTTGTTTTCCTAATTTTATTTTGAACCATCATATACCATCATTCATTTCTTAAATTAGTTCTTTTAAATATTTGTAAGAGATATTAATAACACGCTAACTCTCAAATTTAAAATCTTAAGTGAAAAAATAATACTCTTTTGTAATAACCCCAAATTTTGGACATAGTTTAAAAAAAAAATTATTTTTTTATTTTTTTATTTAATGAATAGTAAATTCCTGAACCGAAAAAGATTTTCAGACCACCCTATGTACGAGTCGGGATAATGAACTTTCGAAGTCGTATTAGTGATATGCGATGTAAATGAAGGAATGCAAAAGCTGTCAGAATCGGAAAAATAACATTTCTGTTTTCTTCGAAATTTCACCAATAACGGATGGATTAATCATTATTTGAAAGTATTGGAGGATTAAATTATCAATTCCATGGATATGGATTTAATAAAAGAATTAGTGATGTCAAGAACGTTTACGATAAACTACTTCGATAGAACCCTTAAGAAATCCCTGCGAACGTTCAACGAGATTAAGCGGTGACGGAACGAACCAATAAAGCTACTTTATCTCCAGAATCTTGCATGCTTAGACTCTTGCATGCTTGACAAGTGTCCTATGACTAAGCAACAAAGGCAATGACTCACCCCGTTTAGCTGCAAAATATCACACAATTATCAATCAACCAAGGCAAAAAGAAAAAGAAAACTCTCCCCATTTCCATTCCAGATTTCTGCTCAGCTTGCATAAGGAGCAAAGAAAAATTCATAACTCCAAATCTACTTGTCCTAAAATCACCAAATTTTAACCATAGCTTCTCCGCTCCATGGGTAGCATTCGTTCAAAATTTCACGGTCAACAAAGGAGTGTATTTTAAAGTACCATATTCTGATGTATGCATATTCTCATTCCATGCTGTATTTTAAAGTACCATATTCTGATGTATGCATATAATAGATGCAAGTTTCTAAATCCATACTTTGAAGTATTAATTATATAACACTGCCTTTGCCATGTATAGTGTTGTATAGTTTTGAGATAAATGATTATATCGTGTTAAATAGAATTTGACTTTTGGATATTACACGAGCTTTGAGATAATGTACTTACGAACCGATATACCTTGTAGCTCTATAGATAAGAGCATATTCATTGTTTCGACTCTAGACCGGGAGTCGATATTTTTGTTATATAGATAGTCGTGGAAACCCGGAGGGATTCCAGCGGCAGATTACTATTCATCTTGAGGAATATTATTAATAATCATTATTTATGTTCCGGAAAGTATTTATTACTTGGAAATGATTTGGTAATTGGCTTATAAGCTAGATATCGGGTAACTGTTATTCGAGGGTTAATTATTTATTTAATGAATATTATTTATGAATATTCATTTGAGGATTATTGACTTAAAGAATATCATTTATATTCATTTGAGGTTTATTGACTTAAAGAGTATTATTTATATTCATTTGAGGATTATTGACTTAAAGAATATCATTTATATTCATTTGAGGTTTATTGACTTAAAGAGTATTATTTATATTCATTTGAGGATTATTGACTTAAAGAGTATTATTTATATTCATTTGAGGATTATTGACTTTAAGAATATTATTGTGAATATTAATCTGGGGATTATTTAATGAATATTAATTTTTGAATATTCATTTGAAGATTATTTAATTATTTAATGAATATTATTTATGTATATTCATTCGAGGATTAATTATTTATTTAATAAATATTGCTTTTGAATATTCATTTGAGACTTAATTATTTAATGGATATTATTTTCGAATATTCATTTGAGATTTATTAAGTAATGAATATTATTGTTGAATATTCATTTGAGGTTTATTTATTTAATGAATATTATTCTTGAATATTCATTTAAGGATTATTTATTTAATGAATATTATTCTTGAATATTCATTTGAGGTTTATTTATTTAATGAATATTATTTCTAAATATTCATTCAAGGTTGTTTATTTAATGAATGATACAGAGATGAACTAAGTATTTTGTTGGTAATAGTTATCATAGTTCGAAGATTGTTCCTTCGAAAATTATGTGAGTAAAGATTTTTTTCCTGTTATTAAGGGGACTTGTTAGTGCATGGATCGTTGTATACGATGCCCTAACAGATGTGACCGGATTGGTCAGTGTACTATTGCAACTAGATTGCGGTCGACTTGAATGTTGTTACTGCGGATTGAGAATACCGGATATGCGGTAAACCTGCGTAAGTGACCGTATCTACTCGGTCCAGCCATTTTATTTCTGGCCCATGTGCTGCCAAAGGATGATTGACAAGTTCGAAAAGTGTTCTTGCATCATCAAGACAAGTTCGAAAAGTGTTCTTGTCATGGTCAGGTTCGAAAAGTGTTCTTGGCCTGGTCAAGTTCGGAAAGTGTTCTTGTCCATCTACTAGTAGTAAAAAGGTCCCTCGGAAGGACATGATTGAAGCGACTGATCATCGTTTAATCATATCCAGTGGTTTGAAAGTCCCAGTCCCTCGGATAAGATAATAATGAAAATGTTTTATTGAAATACCTTGTAACTTCATCTGTTATTTTATGAGTTATGACTCTGATAAAACTTTACTCAGATTATATATGCATAAGTGGATGTGGGGTTATGGAAACATTATATTAATTTTCCTTGTAACGTCATCATTTATATTATACTAGTATCTTATCCGTTTAATGCATAGCCTGTGGCTACAAAGATATTTTCGAACTATATAGTGTTTTGAATCAATGAATAGGCTTTAAGCCTTGATTCCAATATTTGATATCTATTTTAAAAAGATATGTTTTGAGTCCTGGTTTATCATACTGATACCAAGGATTTTCAAATGATTACGAAGAGTATATGAGTATGATTATAAGTCATACGGTATTTTAAACGATATACTATTTTGGGGTTAGACTCTAGTAGTGATAAAAGCTTTGATCCCTTATGGATTATCTCCCTAAAAGGTTTAGAGATTTAAACTGGGATAGACTTCTTACTGAGCACTATTAGCTCATTCTTGCTTTATTAAATATTTCAGCATGAGGAAAACATTGCCGAATCTACCTCGTGTTACGAGAGCAAGGGAATGGAGAGACCACCCTGGAGTTAGTTGATGCAGGATGGATACTGTCAGTGTGAGCAGAATGGTTGCAGCTTGAATTAGTGAGAATTATTTTGAGTGAGCTTGTATTACTAAACCTTGTATATAATTGGGAGGTCCATCATTGTAACTTCAGGTTGAGGTTGTAAATAATAGATGAGATCCGGGATAGTACATTTGGGTTGTAAAAACAAATGTTGATTAATGTTGCTCATTTCCAAGGCTATAACTTGTGTGTGTGTGCGTAAGTGATTGGGGTCTTTGGAGTTGTACTATGAGAATGTTGTAAGTAATGCAGGTATTGTATCATTGATGGAGCGTGACAACCCAGATTCCTGACCCCGGATCTGGGGGTGTTACAGAAATGGTATCAGAGCGTTAAGTTATAAACTTGGATATGAGAGTGTTAAGAGTTATATCGAAGTAAGAGAATGACGAGATGAATCATATAGAGTTCGTTAAGTGGACTACCGGAAGTAGTGCCACTAAGGATGTTAAGATTAAAGAGTTTAGTTGAGGACTTATCGGAGGACCGATTGGACCGTTGAAGATCATCATAATGATGAGAAGGACGATTAGAATTGTACACGGATTATCAAAAACATTAAGATAAGACGCGAAGCAGAGTCTCGGTTGCAGTTGGGGTAAGGTCAGAATGGCCAATACCAATGGATAACTTGACTTAGTCAGAACCTAAGTGTTTGAAGTTCATCGTAGTTTGCCACGAGAAGGCAGCGCATGTGAAGATTGAGATGTTTACAGCCCTTTACGCGATCCGAATTACTAAATTGCGTGGACTAGTTAGGGCATTATCTTGTGTATGAGGTCCAAACCTTGAGAACAACTATTCCACCAGAGTTGGTGTCTTTCCCGTCGATGGGTATTGTGTTACCTAAGAAGGAGGCTGTTGCGTACGTATAGTACCAGAACGTTATCGTGAGACGAACGTGATAAATCGCATCGCGAGTACATTTCGTACGATAGGCCATGATGGCTCGACTCCGAAATCAAAGACATGAAGAATGGATAGCGTGATTCTGATAAAGACACGTATGGTTGCGGCGAACAATGCGACAATCTCAGGACCTACGAGGAACGAGACCTATGTTGGCCTGGGGTTGGATTCGTTCGATACGATTAGTGTTAAGAAATTACATATACGTTAATCGACCTTCATCTTTGGAGGATGTGTTGATGCGGCCGTAAGAGGCTCAATCTCGGGACGATTATCGTGGAATGACAAATATGTTCGAACTCCCGACCTATTTAAGGACTTGTACGATTTTGAGGTACCGTTGGTTAGTACCATAAGCCATAAAGGCAGAAAGATAAGATCATCCTCGTACGGGTGATGTTAGAAATTATGATGACCATTGACTTTTTGGTATCTACTTGCTGGTACACTACTCGATCTAAAACTGTTCATGCCCGTGTTACCCTGAATAATTCATGTCAGGTAACGCTTCCAGTTTTCTACTTCAACTTGGGATGCAACCAACAATTGCTATCTTCATTTTATTTCTTTTCTTTTCTCCTCTCATTACCTTTGAGGTTTAAATACGCAGAGTTAACTTACCATTACTCACTGGAGCGTTTTGTTCATGTTCCAGGACGACCTGAAGAAGGAACCATTATTCATCTATCCTTCCAGGTCTATAATTTATTTCGTATTCTTTCAATTATCTAAGGAATGTTCAATTAATGCTTCCTCAATTATTTGACGAATATTCTTTCACGATTATTTTGATATTCGATTTCTTTTTTTTCATACTTGGACTCCTCAGTCGAGTTCATAAATATCAAGCTATGTGTCTAAAACATGGATGATATATATTTCAGAGATTACTCGGGAATTCTTTTCTCCTATTAAGGAGAGATTTGCACATTAGACGTTGAAATCATAGAAAGGATATCAATTTGATATTGATATTCCGAATTCAATTCTATTGGAAAATTTGATAAAGTTTATGTACGGAGACACCTTTGGGTGGACCGTTTCACTGATGAGAAATGTTTGGTGAAAGGTTATCGATTGTTCCGATACCAAGAACCATCTATTCAAACCTTATATTCTATTCAAAGGTTATAATTACCTTGTTCATCCTAAACTTATTTACTCTTCTTTTCAATTCATCATCCGAGTAGTCAAAATTTTGTTTTCTTCTTTCTTCGACTATGATGTCGAGATTTTGTACTAGTAGATTGAAAATGGCTAATTGCATGTGCCATAATGAGTGACTAGTTAATTGTTTTAACTAGTTGAAATTTTAATGATATGATGAAAATCTAGCTAATTATCCTAGCTAGATACTGCGTTCCAAACTAATCGAACTAGCAAATTTTGTTCAGCTAGTTGTTAATGTTTATTGAAATGAACTAGTTATTGTATCACTAAGTTCAACTTTCGGTCAAATTTATATAAGTGAATTCACGATGCATTTGTATGCAGTGAAGTATGGTGGAAAGATTTTCAAACGATAATTTGATTGAGACCTAACCAGGTTGCCCCCTCAGCGAGAATTTTTACAAAGTTTTTTTTTATATATACATAAAGCATTCTGTTGCTTGAAGTATTCTTGGTACCATGCAAGTATTTTCCTTAGTATTTGGAAAAAGGAGAGTGTTGAAGCTGAGAGCCAAGATAAATGAGTACGACAACTATGAATCGAAGCTTACGGAAATTGCCAAGGTTTGTTTCGCATGATGCGAATTCAGAATAACGAAGTGCTCGAAACGACTGATTATGTTACCTTGGTTAATGAAACGACTATGATAGAAATGGAAGCAAAGGGGACGAGAAAGAAATGAGAATAAAGAAAATAGAGTATGAAACGCGAATAGATTGAGAAAGAAAGGAAGTAAGAATTCAGATTGTCGGACGAGAAAACGTTTGACCTCTAATAAGATGAAACTTGTTTAGCGACTGTGATGGATACGAAACGGGAAGCACCTAGTATGCGGAATATCCCCGTCATCAACGAATTCGAGGATGTATTTCCAAAAAGATCTCCCAGGGTTACCACCCGATAGAGAAATAAAGTCTGGTATAGAATTAGCTCCAAGAACGGCGCCAGTTTCGAAGGCCCCGTACCGACTAGCTCCAGTCGCGATGAAGAAATTAGTCGCTCAATTGTAGAAATTGTTAGGGGAAGGAATGATAAGACCAAGTGCGTCACCGTGGGATGCACCCGTGTTATTGGTGAAGAAAAAGGACGACATCATGAGGTTGTGCATAGAGTATCGAGAGCTAAATAGGCTAATTGTTAAGAATGAATACCCCTGCCAAGGATCGGTGATTTGATCGATCGGCAGCATGATGTAGTTAAATTCTCGAATATTGATTGAGAACTGGATACCACCAATTGAATATTAAGCCTGAGAACGTACCTAAGACTGCGTTTCGCACCAAGTCTGGACACTACGAGTTTTTAGTAATGTCGTTTGGACTGACGAATTCCCTTGCAGCTTTCATGGACGTGCTGAATAGACTTTTCAAGAAGTATTTGGATAAGTATGTCATAGTGACATCGGAAATATTTAGGTTTACCTCAAAGACCGAGGAAGAACATGCAGAACATTTGAGGATCGTGTTAGGAAGACTGAGGAGAGAAAAGTTATATGCCAAGTTCTCAAAGTGCGAGTTTTGGCTAAAGGAAGTACAATTTTAGGACATGTGGTCAACAGTAAAGGAGTACTGGTCGACCCTGCAAAGATAGGAGACGTTTCAAACTAGGAAAGACCAACCACACCAACCGAGGTGAGTAATTTTGTGGATGTAGTCGGATATTACCGAAGATGTGTACAAGATTTTGCTACGATAGCAGCCCCACTGACCAGACTTACTCTAAGGACTGAAAAAGTTGAATGGATCGAGAAATGTGAGAAAATTTCCAGGAATCATAAAGTGTATTTTACCAAGTTGGGATTCCAAATGTTCAAGAAATGAAAGATGTTAAATATTCGGAATGACTAATAAGAAGAACTGAAAGGATGGAGTTTGAAGTCACGAGAACACAAAGGATTATTTAAAGGTCCTGAATGAGCCAAAACGAATTAAGGAATAAAGATCTGTCATAAAGAGACAGCTACACCGAGAGTACAAAAAGGTAAAGAAAGTTAAGGAAATGTTATAAGTGGTCGGATAAATAAAAAGGATTTATCGACTGGTAAACAAATATTGGATATGTCAGAAAATGAAGGCAGAACAAAGACCTAGTTGACTATCACAGTTAATAGAGATTCCTGATTAGGAATGTAATTTTACTATAATGGATTCTGTGATAGGATCAACAAGAATCGAGTCGGACTATGACGTCAATTGAGCTATAATTGATGGATCAAATGAGTCTACTCATATTTTGTTATCAGCAAGAGATCGTTAAACGAAGAGTTACGAAAGAGATAGTTGGGAGATGTGGAGTTCCCGTCACCATCGTGTCAGATAAGAACCAATGATTGAACTCCCGAATCGGGAGGAGTTTTCCAAACATGTTTGGCAACGAGATTAAGTGCGAGCACTACATAGGATCCGTAGACCGACGGACCGAACGAAAGAAATCTTTCAGAGAACCGGAGTTACGGTAAGTATTGTACCGCCGATTGCGAGAACAATCGAATGTTGATAGAAAATGGGTGTAGATGAACATAGCCAGAATTGGCTTATATAAAGCGTCCGGTAGATATCACAGACCGGGATGAGAAAGTGTTGTAATGAAACCAGAGAGTTGAAGAGTCAACCTGGAACTGGAGATTGCTATATTGGAAGAGTAACCTCGGCTATTTTTTTAGATTCCGGGACGGAATCCTTTTAAGGAGGGGAGACTGTAATAACCCCAAATTTTGGACTTAGTTTAAAAAAAAATTTATTTTTTTATTTAATGAATAGTAAATTCCTGAACCGAAAAAGATTTTCAGACCACCCTATGTACGAGTCGGGATAATGAACTTTCGAAGTCGTATTAGTGATATGCGATGTAAATGAAGGAATGCAAAAGCTGTCAGAATCGGAAAAATAACATTTCTGTTTTCTCCGAAATTTCACCAATAACAGATGGATTAATCATTATTTGAAAGTATTGAAGGATTAAATTATCAATTCCATGGATATGGATTTAATAAAAGAATTAGTGATGTCAAGAACGTTTACGATAAACTACTTCGATAGAACCCTTAAGAAATCCCTGTGAACGTTCAACGAGATTAAGCGGTGACGGAACGAACCAATAAAGCTACTTTATCTCCAGACTCTTGCATGCTTAGACTCTTGCATGCTTGACAAGTGTCCTATGACTAAGCAACAAAGGCAATGACTCACCCCCTTTAGCTGCAAAATATCACACAATTATCAATCAACCAAGGCAAAAAGAAAAAGAAAACTCTCCCCATTTCCATTCCAGATTTCTGCTCAGCTTGCATAAGTAGCAAAGAAAAATTCATAACTCCAAATCTACTTGTCCTAAAATCACCAAATTTTAACCATAGCTTCTCCACTCCATGGGTAGCATTCTTTCAAAATTTCACGGTCAACAAAGGAGTGTAGCCTAGCCAAATCCCTTCCCCAAGTTGGAGAACCCAAGCTGTCCAGTTTCTGTCCAGCGGAAAGATGGGGCTCAAAACCCTAGCTAGGAAGCTTAGAATTTGGCTATCTATAACTCAAAAGAAAGCTTATGAAGATTACAAGGTCTGGTAAAAATATTAGCACCGAACTCTTAGTTTTCGATTTGTTATGGATTTTACAAGATGAGGATGAATAGTAACTTTTCATGATTCTTGATTTTGTTTCTTAAGGATTAAGCTTGTTAAGGTTTGTTCAAAGCTCAAGGAAGGATTATAAACTATTGTTAGTGTATATGAAACATCAAGGAAGGTATAAACTCTTGAAACCCTTAGTTATAAATTGATTTATATGGTTAGTTTTAAGTATAGTTTAGTTAGTTTGATTATGAGGATGATTAAGTGATTTTGATGAAAGTTTGATGTTGATTTGATGATAAGCAAGTAGATGTTGGTTTTGACTGGTTGATGATGATTATGGGTTAGTAATGATGTTGAGGATTTGACTTGGTGATTTGGTTGGATTGATTATGTAAAGTTTATGATTAAACTTTGGAATCGTTAAAACATAGCTGTTATAATGCCCGATTTTCCTTAACCTTGTTTTGTTTGTGATGTTCGAACATAATACCTTCTGTCCAAGGTCACCACTGCCTAGTATAGTGTAGGTCTTGTTTCGAGGTTCGTTTTGGTGCGAAGATCATGTGAATCCGATTTACGGTTTAGGAGAAACGAGTGTTTTAGTAAAGGATGTTTCGCGAGACCAAACGATACCACTTAGTCAACTTTGAGGCTATGATCGAACCACTTAGAGGTCATAATAAAATGTGAAACTTTGTGATAACATGATAGGTATGTTGAGGAAGACCCTCGAAAAGATTTCGGGCTAAAAGGATTAAATCTCAATTTTATAAAAATGTGTGAGCGAGCATGCTCGAGTAGAGGATCTTAAGGAGTTAACTTGAAAATGGAATTGTACTTGAGTTAGTATATATTTAGGATGGTGAAAGCGTTTAAGTTATTAATCTTGAACCTTGTGTTGATTCTAGATTACTGGACCAACCTGAGACTTATTGCTACTTCGGGATTTCCAGGCAAGTTTTCTCATTACATGCTATATTTTAAAGTACCATATTCTGATGTATGCATATAATAGATGCAAGTTTCTAAATCCATACTTTGAAGTATTAATTATATAACACTGCCTTTGCCATGTATAGTGTTGTATAGTTTTGAGATAAATGATTATATCGTGTTAAATAGAATTTGACTTTTGGATATTACACGAGCTTTGAGATAATGTACTTACGAACCGGTATACCTTGTAGCTCTATAGATAAGAGCATGTTCATTGTTTCGACTCTAGACCGGGAGTCGATATTTTTGTTATATAGATAGTCGTGGAAACCCGGAGGGATTCCAACGGCAGATTACTATTCATCTTGAGGAATATTATTAATAATCATTATTTATGTTCCGGAAAGTATTTATTACTTGGAAATGATTTGGTAATTGTCTTATAAGCTAGATATCGGGTAACTGTTATTAGAGGGTTAATTATTTATTTAATGAATATTATTTATGAATATTCATTTGAGGATTATTGACTTAAAGAATATCATTTATATTCATTTGAGGTTTATTGACTTAAAGAGTATTATTTATATTCATTTGAGGATTATTGACTTAAAGAATATCATTTATATTCATTTGAGGTTTATTGACTTAAAGAGTATTATTTATATTCATTTGAGGATTATTGACTTAAAGAGTATTATTTATATTCATTTGAGGATTATTGACTTTAAGAATATTATTGTGAATATTAATCTGGGGATTATTTAATGAATATTAATTTTTGAATATTCATTTGAAGATTATTTAATTATTTAATGAATATTATTTATGTATATTCATTCGAGGATTAATTATTTATTTAATAAATATTGCTTTTGAATATTCATTTGAGACTTAATTATTTAATGGATATTATTTTCGAATATTCATTTGAGATTTATTAAGTAATGAATATTATTGTTGAATATTCATTTGAGGTTTATTTATTTAATGAATATTATTCTTGAATATTCATTTAAGGATTATTTATTTAATGAATATTATTCTTGAATATTCATTTGAGGTTTATTTATTTAATGAATATTATTTCTAAATATTCATTCAAGGTTGTTTATTTAATGAATGATACAGAGATGAACTAAGTATTTTGTTGGTAATAGTTATCATAGTTCGAAGATTGTTCCTTCGAAAATTATATGAGTAAAGATTTTTTTCCTGTTATTAAGGGGACTTGTTAGTGCATGGATCGTTGTATACGATGCCCTAACAGATGTGACCGGATTGGTCAGTGTACTATTGCAACTAGATTGCGGTCGACTTGAATGTCGTTACTGCGGATTGAGAATACCGGATATGCGGTAAACCTGCGTAAGTGACCGTATCTAGTCGGTCCAGCCATTTTATTTCTGGCCCATGTGCTGCCAAAGGATGATTGACAAGTTCGAAAAGTGTTCTTGCATCATCAAGACAAGTTCGAAAAGTGTTCTTGTCATGGTCAGGTTCGAAAAGTGTTCTTGGCCTGGTCAAGTTCGGAAAGTGTTCTTGTCCATCTACTAGTAGTAAAAAGGTCCCTCGGAAGGACATGATTGAAGCGACTGATCATCGTTTAATCATATCCAGTGGTTTGAAAGTCCCAGTCCCTCGGATAAGATAATAATGAAAATGTTTTATTGAAGTACCTTGTAACTTCATCTGTTATTTTATGAGTTATGACTCTGATAAAACTTTACTCAGATTATATATGCATAAGTGGATGTGAGGTTATGGAAACATTATATTAATTTTCCTTGTAACGCCATCATTTATATTATACTAGTATCTTATCCGTTTAATGCATAGCCTGTGGCTACAAAGATATTTTCGAACTATATAGTGTTTTGAATCAATGAATAGGCTTTAAGCCTTGATTCCAATATTTGATATCTATTTTAAAAAGATATGTTTTGAGTCCTGGTTTATCATACTGATACCAAGGATTTTCAAATGATTACGAAGAGTATATGAGTATGATTATAAGTCATACGGTATTTTAAACGGTATACTATTTTGGGGTTAGACCCTAGTAGTGATAAAAGCTTTGATCCCTTATGGATTATCTCCCTAAAAGGTTTAAAGATTTAAACTGGGATAGACTTCTTGCTGAGCACTATTAGCTCATTCTTGCTTTATTAAATATTTCAGCATGAGGAAAACATTACCGAATCTACCTCGTGTTACGAGAGCAAGGGAATGGAGAGACCACCCTGGAGTTAGTTGATGCATGATGGATACTGTCAGTGTGAGCAGAATGGTTGCAGCTTGAATTAGTGAGAATTATTTTGAGTGAGCTTGTATTACTAAACCTTGTATAGAATTGGGAGGTCCATAATTGTAACTTCAGGTAGAGGTTGTAAATAATAGATGAGATCCGGGATAGTACATTTGGGTTGTAATAACAAATGTTGATTACTGTTGCTCATTTCCAAGGCTATAACTTGTGTGTGTGTGCGTAAGTGATTGGGGTCTTTGGAGTTGTACTATGAGAATGTTGTAAGTAATGCAGGTATTGTATCATTAATGGAGCGTGACAACCCAGATTCCTGACCCCGGATCTGGGGGTGTTACATCTTTCATTCACTTTGTTGTTAAAAACTTTTTAGTATTTTAACTTCTTGTTATAAAAAAAATATTGTAACTTATTAATAAATCATTATAGAGAAAATGTGTTTTTGCCAAAATTATATATAAAATGTTAATTCAAAGCAAAATGTACTTTGAAATTGTTGTATGAGATTAAGAGGTTTTCACGTATAAATTTATGGAATAATTGTAATTTCAATCTCAAAAATATAATTTCAAGTGTATCATTGTGTCATAATGTATAAAATGTTTATAAACTTTGGTAAACCACAACAAACTCATTAATTTATTAGTGATAATTTATTACTTAATTTAATATATCATATTTAAAATATTTTGACGTTAATAAGTTTAATATTTATTAAAAATATAAATTATTTTTTAAAAAAATATTAAAAATCGGATCGGATCTGGATATCCGGTTTTATAAAAAGTTGTGATCCGGATCCAAATCCGAATTAGTTAAAAAAAAATGGATCTGATATTCAGTCCGGATTTTTCGAATCAAATATCCAAATTTCCGGATTTTTTAAATCGGATACCGGACCGGAAATTAGGATAATCCGGTTTTCGGATATTTATAATCACCCCTATATGTATGTCCTTGCTGCTGTTTGGAGAGCTTCACCTAGTCTTGGGCATTTTTAAGAAGAATCGATTTGAAAAGCAGTAGAGTTCATTAATAAAAGGGCCAAGGCCTAAGCCTTCACTTCAACTGGGCCAATCCCCCAGCTCCAACACTTCCCTCCACAGCCAACAACAACAAAAACCCTTACAATCTAGAATAATTTGAGACCAGTCACAACCACTTGGAAAATGATTGTGAATTGGAATTGAGATGCTTCATATAAGAAGGGAAGCAAAAGAACTACTAATGAACTAAACAAGACAATAAAACAGACTTAATAATAGTAAAGCTAAAACAACTTAAACAAGCTTCAAACTTGAGGAATATCATCACCCTTTTGATGATCCATTTCAACTCCATCCACCAATTGCATGCCCTCATCTTCATCATCTTGATCATCTTCCATTTTATTAGCCTCATAATTCTCGTCTGCCAGATACTCCTCTTCAGAGATCTCTTCGAATTCCTCAGCAATAGCCCCTAAACCCATGTCATACTTCTAGAACTCTTTAACTCTACCAAAGGATCTGCAAAAAACAACCAACCTAGTCCTGGTAACTGCTCCATCCTCTTCCAAATATCGAGCTAGCATGTTTTGACTTGCATCCACTGCCTTGGTGTTGCCCAGTAATAATCTATTGTAGAAGGGGGGTTGAATACAATAGTATAAGATAATCGACTTCTTAATGTATATATCACAAATATGAAAGAAAGATAACAGCTTTATTAAATCTGATATAAAACTGTTACAAACTCTCTCAAGAAATTCTGATGTTCTTGAGAGCTGCTAGCTTACAAAAACTCTCTCAAGAAATTCTATGTTCTTGAGAGCTTCTAATCGATATGTTCACGTCCATAAATCGAAACCAAAACTGTGTTTATATACTACACAGCTTCTCTATCAATGATAAGTCCTAATCAATTACAAAGATTGAAACCTATCCATAATTGATAGCTACATACTACAAACCAGGAACCGACAGAATAAACTTCCATGTTTAACTAGACTCCAAATATAACTCGAAGTAGGAATCCTGATCAACTTCCAGTCCTGATGATCAATCCTGATCCCAGTCCTGATATGTATCTTGATCCTGACGACCATGTAATCCTGATGACGTCAACAATCCTGATCAGTTGAGTCTAGCTCCTGACGATCATTGAATTCTGATCTAACAATCTCCCCCAATCTCATACTTTGTGAAATAAAGTATAGATTCCTAAGATTCAATGATGTCAAAAACATATATACAAAATGTACAGAATCTGCAGCAAAAACTTATCTGTTTAAATTCTTTGATACAACAGATTCATCTTCAAGAAGTTGGATAACAAATTTTCTTCTTTTTCTTCAAGAATTCGAATCAGTCTTTCCTTAAGATTTCTGAGTTCTTCATCTTCCTCATTAATCTGGTAGATAGCTGCTCTGAGATTCAATATGGAGCTTTTCTGAAGACTATGCTCTTCAAGCAAAAGATAAGCAATTTCCTTCCCATCAGGATTGAGAGTAAGTTGAGTCATGCCAAAAGTTACTTCTTTAACAGCAGTACCCCTTTGCATTTCCACATCCTGACCTCTTTGATTTAAGTACATGGGAGTATAATTACCATTGAAATTACTGTTTCCATTCAGTCTTCTTCTTATTGTTGACAAAATCATGTCACTCCATTCCTTGCACATTTGATTCTTCGATCTTAAAAGATAATGAACATATTTCAGTTCCTGTGTAGTTTTCATCAGCAGATCTTGAATAGATAAAATCTTCACACTACCATCTTTCATGAAGTACAGAAGCTTTTCTTTCTTGTCAAAACCATCATGACAATCTATAACTATATCAACAGCTAGTAAATTGTTCAGGTTTTCAGAAGTTAAAGTACCTCCAATTTCAGTTAAGGAGTAAGGATCAACATATGACATATTTAGATATTCAACATCCCTGGTCCAATACCTCCTATTGAATTACTTGTCAATTGCTTCAGATTTGAAAACATCTTTAACCAGAGCGCTTTTGATCTAACCATCTCAGATAAATCAACAACACTTGAAGCGCTTGTAATAATTCCTCCAGACTGAAAATTGATAAGTGTATCACAACTTAATGTGCTAATATGTTTCCACTTCTTATCCTTTTCCTTTTCAAAGGCATAGCTTCTTTCCAGTGAAGATTTTTGTCTGCTTGGGTTCCTCCACACTCTTCTGTTTGAGAGTTTAAGCCTTTGTACATAGAGATTGAAATCTCTATTTGTTAATCTTGTAATTTCACTTCTTCTGGCTTCTTCTTCTTCATCTACTTCCTTGTTGTGAGAATCAACCACAGTAGATAAGATTATCAAATCAATCTCTTGCAGAATTTCAGAATCATCAGGATCTTGAATATTATCAGGAACAACATCAGGATTAGATTCTTCAATTTGATTTGTATTACAGAGAGTTGATTTTCTTGATTTTCTTCTCAATTCAGGTTCTTCTTCAATATTTCCATCATCACCAAAAGTAGATCTGTCAGGAACTACTAGAGTTTGAATAGGTTCAGGAATTTCTTCAATTCTTAACCCTCGAGACCTTGTCTGTCTAGGTATTGTTTGAGTTGAAGAACCTCTTCTACTTCTTCTAGCTCCTCTCCTACCTCTGCATCCTCTACCTCTAGCAGGAGCAGGATTATTAAAGCTTTCCATCATTTCTCTCTATTGTCTTAAGAATTCTTCATGTGAGAGATCAGGATATTCTTCACTTGTTGTAGAGAGTGCTTTTCTTGCATATAATTGTTGAACTCTTTTATCAGTGTGATATAGAGTAACAATTCTGCCATCTTTTGTAGAAAACTTCTGGAATAAATTTGATGCATCTTCAGGATTATCAATAAAAATATCTTCATCACCGTCAGGAATTGTAGCAAGAGTATGTCCATGACCAGGTGTCAGGATTTGTTCTTCCGTCAGGATCTGAGATTGCACCAACGTTCTTACTGTCTTAACTCTAGAATCAGAAACATGAGTTGACTGCGTTGTTTGACTTTGTGAAGTTTGAATTGTAGACTTCATAACAGCAGCATCAGAGGTTTCTCCTTGAATCACTTTGTCACTACCATCATCTCCAGTATCATCATCATTATTCCTTAATACTAGATCAGGTGTGCATTTTGTCTGACTAACCTTCTCCCCCTTTTTGACATCAGGATTTGACAATAAATTCAAAATTAAAGAAAGAGAGGCTTGAATGTCAGTTACCTTGGTATCCAGAGAATCAATCCTTCTGTTGATAGAGGTTTGTTCAGAAATAACAGATTTCACTTGGGATTCTACTACCCTTACCTGAAAAGCAGTAGGCACCTTTGTAAAATTTTGAGAAATATCATTCCTCACTAACTCAGTTGAGTTCTTGATAGAATCAATCTCACTTTTTAGACTTTTGGATAACAGAGTTGTAGCCTTCAGATGATTCTTCAAGTCTTGATTCTCTATAGATTTCACTGCATCATAGGCATGTTCCAAAGCAGAAAAATAACTTACAGATTCAGCAGATCTGTGCCATGAATTGTTCCATTCATTCTGTCTAAGTGCCTCAGCAGGATTAAAGGAAGGAATAGAAAAATCTTGTCTCTGATCTTTCCCAGTGGAAGCTTTGCCAGCCATATATGTACTTGATGAACCAAAATTAGTTCCAAGACTAATTTTGAGTGCTGTAGCAAGCTGTTCCTTCTCTTTTCGATTCGCATCATCATCACTATCATCAGAGTCATCATCATCAGTACTATGAGTAACATCAGGATCAGGAATAGCTATACCTTTCATTTTATCCTATGAATCTGTGATAGGATGATCCATTGGTCTTGAACGAAGTGGCTGTATCAGGATAGGTTCAACATCAGGAGCACCACTAGCGTCAGGATGAACACCGTCAGGATTTGATATGCTTGCATCAGTATTTGCTACCAATGGTTCTTGTGGAGCTTGAGGTTCAGAAGCTTCTTCAACACTTTGAGTCAAAGGTTCTTGTGTACTTCCCTCATTGACAGTGTCCTCGACCAATCTTTGAACTTCATCTGCACCAGAAATCCCTTGAGCATTGTCAGGAAATTTCTCAGAAACTGTAGCTTGGCTTGCATCTTCACTTTGAGAAGATGGTTCTTGTGTAGCTGGAATGTCGATGTCTGCATTCTCCCTTTGAGAAAATGGTTCTTGTGGGACCATTCCACTAGCTAAGCCTTCACTCAAACTTTGATTGAGTGGTTCTTGTGTGGCTGGATCATCAGAAAGAGCTGCTGAACCACTTTGAGGTTCAGGTTCTTGTGGGCTTGATCCTTTCAGTTTCTTCTGTCTCTGATAGACTAACTCTTCTGCCTTCCTTAGCTTTTCCATTGGATGTTTTATCCCAAGATTGGAAGCAGCAACACCATACTTCTCCCATGAAATATCAATATGTCTTTTTGTTGGAGAGTCATGTGCTGGAGAGTCTGAAATAGTAACCACTTGACTTGGTGCAGTATCAGGAATACTAACATCAGGATTTGCTTGAGCAGTTGAAACTGATTGCTCATTCAGAATAGAAGTGTCCTGTACATCAGTATCCTGTTTCTTTTCTAAAGGAATATGATACCTGCTTTTTGATAACTTCCTTTTCTTCTGTGGTGTTGACAATTGAACCACAGCTGCAGTAGCAGTATCAGCAACTTCCTTATTCACATTCATCACAGAGGATATAGGTAAGTCATCCTCTGAATCAGTCTCATCCCTGAGAACTAATTTTCTTTTAACATAAACAGCCTCACCTCCCTTTGCAGCTTTCTTCACCAGGACCCCTTGTACACCCCCTTGTAACTTCTTTTTAGTGATAGGTGTAGAGGAAAAGTCCTTTGAACCTGATTGCCTTCCTGACACATTAGTTATAGCTGACTTCTTTACTTTTACAACTAAAGTCTTTTGAGAGACAATAGAGGTGGCAGTTGACTGTTTAGACTGTTTAGGATGAATGCTTGGGTTAGGAACAAGGTGTGATTGGCCTTGCCCCATAGCATTAGAAATTAAACCATAACGAGTAGGCATTTTCCTATGTAAGAAAAACCTAACCTCATCAGGAATAAAAGCATTTCCTATGAAACCATTTGCCTTATCACTGTTGACTAAGGACTTAATATTATTCGCAGTAATTCTACAGACAGGTAGAATTACATTATCCTAAAAAACAACATTAGGACACAAGTGATTAAATATCAACTGTAAAAATCTAAGAAAACATACAGAACCTAACTTATCTGATTTCCTATCACTTAAAGCTTTTAAGATAAACGACCCATAATCAAACACTGTAGAGTGGATAAGAGAATACCCAATTTTAAGAGATCCTGATGGAAGAGCATCAAAATTTGATGTCTTGTTCAGGAAACAGCGGCTGATCGTATCAAAGAAGAATTCCATTCCTTCTTAAGCTTTGTCCTAAAGAGATTGCCATATCTCTTTACTTCACCATTGTAGCCCAACTTTGTAACAAACTCAAAAAGAGTAGAGTCCGAAATATTAGCAGGAATAGCATCACCAAGAACAGGTAAATGCAGGGCTTCCTCCACAATTGCAGGAGTCACATAGTGAGTAATTCCATTATGTTCAAAACTCATCAAGATGGTGTCAGAATACCCTTTTTCAAAAGTAACTGAGTTCCACACCTGCATTACAGACTTAAAAGAAACACTTGCAGGTTCTATTAAAGCAAACTTCAATGGGCTTGAAGCTAGAAAATCTTGAATTATATGAAACTCATTGGGTAAATCTTGATGATTTAGAATAGCCACAAAATTATTAGTGGCAAAAGTAACACCACTAATCACTGTTTGTTTGTTCATGAATGATGAAGACGCCATTGAAATTCTTAAAAATCTTGAGAATTGATGTTTGAAAAAGTTTGGGTTCGTAAGCACATAGAGAGATAGAAAATCGAAAAACTGATGATGAGAGAGTAGTTAATGATGTAGGATAAGTAAAAGTATTTTGTTAGAACAAAACTTTACTCTCAATAACAGGTGGCAAAATATGATTTGTGCACAAATAATTAGTGGACAGATTACGTGTGTAATTTAAATGAAACTGCACCGCTTTTTATGTGTATGAATATGTATATCTATAACAGTGCAACACACGCGCGCATACAGTTGTCCTACTAAAACTCAACCGTCCATCAGCAGATACTGACGAAAAATTAGGCACAAATTAAGCAATGAAATACTGACCTGAACATCCTATCAGGATTGACCAGTTGACTTCCTGTCAGGATAACATCCTATCAGGATTTGATCAAAGAAAACATACCTTTCTGAATAACCATCAGAATTTGACAGTTATCAGGATTTCCTCTCTGTAGCTTTCCTCAGAAATTCTCAAAGTTCATCATTCCAAGTTCATTCACCAATTTATTGAAAGTAGCTTCAGGTAGTGGCTTGGTGAATATATCAGCTAGTTGTTGATCAGTAGGAACAAAGTGAAGTTCAATTGTTCCTTCCAGAACTTGTTCTCTTATGAAGTGATATCGAATACTGATGTGTTTAGTAAGAGAATGTTGAACTGGATTTCCTGTCATTGCAATAGCACTTTGGTTATCACAATAGATAGGGATCTTTGAGTATGACATGCCATAATCTAACAACTGATTTCTCATCCACATTATCTGAGCACAACAACTTCCTGCTGCAATGTACTCAGCTTCTGCAGTTGAAGTGGAAATGGATTTTTTGCTTTTTACTGAACCATGAAACTAGTCTTCCACCCAAAAACTGACAGCTTCCTGAAGTACTTTTCCTGTCTATTTTGCATCCTGCAAAATCAGCATCTGAATAACCACACAACCCAAAATCTGATTCCCTTGCATACCAAAGGCCAAGTGAAGAAGTGCCTTTGAGATATCTGAAAATTCTTTTGACTGCAATCAGATGGGGTTCTCTAGGTTTTGCTTGAAATCTTGCACACAGACAGGTTGCAAACATGATATCTGGTCTACTTGCAGTGAGATATAATAAAGAGCCAATCATTCCTCTGTAGTGAGTTACATCTACCTCAGCACCTTGATCAGGATCAAGTTTGGTAGCTGTAGCTATGGGAGTTGTAGCAGGAGAACTATCTTGCATGTTAAACCTTGTCAATAAATTCCTTGTATATTTAGACTGATTGATAAAAATCCCTTCATCAGTCTGTTTAACTTGAAGACCAAGAAAGTAACTCATTTCTCCCATCATGCTCATTTGATATCTTGACTGCATAAGCTTGGAAAACTTTTCACATAGCTTATTGTTTGTTGACCCAAAAATGATATCATCAACATAAATCTGAACTAACAACAAGTCCTTACCGTGATTCAAATAAAATAGAGTTTTATCAATAACACCTCTTTTGAATCCACTTTCCAGTAAGAATAGAGCTAAAGTTTCATACCATGCTCTTGGAGCTTGCTTTAGTCCATAAAGTGTCTTATCCAATCTGTAGACATGATCTGGATAGTTAGGATCAATGAAACCAGGAGGTTGCTCAACATAGACTTCTTCCTCCAGTTCTCCATTTAAGAAAGCACTTTTAACATCCATCTGGAAAACCTTGAATTTCTTATGTGCTGCATAAGCAAGAAATATCCTGATGGCTTCTAGTCTTGCAACAGGAGCAAAAGTTTCATCATAATCAATTCTCTCTTGTTGAGAATACCCCTTTGCAACTAGTCTTGCTTTGTTTCTGATTATTACTCCATCAGAATCAGTCTTATTCTTGAAAATCCACTTTGTACCAACAATTGATCTATTCTTTGGTCTTGGTACCAGTTTCCAGACTTCATTTCTTTCAAATTCATTCCGTTCTTCTTGCATTGCAGTAACCCAATCAGCATCTTTAAGTGCATCTTCAACTTTCTTAGGCTCCTCCTTGGATAGAAAGTTATTGTATAGACATTCATTCTGAGTTGCACTTCTTGTTTGAACACCTGCATCAGGATCCCCAATGATCAAATCAGGAGTATGACTTGCAGTCCATTTCCTTGCTGGTGTTAAATTGTTTCTTGAAGCAGATGCTCTCCCTGGATTGGTGTTATCTTGATTTGAAGAACTTGCTTGACTTGAAGCTCCCCCTGAATTATTGCTATGTCCTCCTGATAAGTTATCAGGATCATCACTTGAATCAGTATCTGAAGAATTCTGTCCTGATGATTGAGTTGACTCTGAACTTGTAGTAGAATGTTGTTGCTCCCCCTCAACATTAGCACTACTAGAAGTATCACTATTGATTTCATCATCCGCATTTGCACCATCAGCATCTGGTGTGTCATCAGGATTTGGTGACCCATCAGGATCTGATGTATGGACAGGATCTGATTCACTTTCCTCAGGTTCCTTGGTAGCTTCATTTTCAAAAATCAATCTATCATGAAAGTCTTCATTGATTCCTGCTATCTTCTTGTCATCAAAAGATACATTTATTGACTCCATGACAGTCCTTGTCCTCAAATTAAAAACTCTAAAGGCTCTTGATGCAGGATAGCCTATGAAAATTCCTTCATCAGCCTTTGTTTCAAATTTCCCTAGCTGTTCAGGATGAGTTCTGAGAACAAAACATTTACAGCCAAACACATGCAGATGCTTCAGACTTGGTTTCTTCTCCTTGAGAGACTGATAAGGAGTAACACCATGCCTGTTTATTAATGTGAGATTTTGAGTATAGCATGTTGTGTTGACTGCTTCTGCCCAGAAATATGTAGGTAATTTTGCTTCTTCCAACATAGTTCTGCCAGCTTCAATAAGAGTTCTATTTTTCCTTTCAACTACTACATTTTGCTGAGGTGTGCCAGGAGCAGAGAATTGTTGAATGATTCCTTTGTACTTGCAGAACTCTTCCATCTTTGAATTCTTAAATTCAGTACCATTATCACTTCTCAATATCTTGACTTTGTACTTTGTGGTTGTCTCAATCATTCTCACATGATCCAACAGAACTTCAGGAGTCTCATCTTTTATGTGCAGAAAATACACCCAGGTGAATCTAGAATATTCATCAACAATTACAAGAGTGTACCTTTTCTTACTGATGGACATGATGTTGACTGGACCAAATAGATCAAGATGTATCATGTGATATGGTTCTCCAATAGAGGATTCTGATTTACTCTGGAATGATGTCCTTCTTTGTTTTGCTTTCTGACATGCATCACAGAGTCCATCAGGAGTATATAACACTTTTGGTAATCCTCTCACTAAATCTTTCTTAACCAACTCATTGATATTGCTGAAGTTGAGATGAGAAAGCTTCTTGTGCCAATTCCAACTTTCATCTACTGATCAGATAGGTAGGGGAGTCATCAGTATTTGATTGAATGTTGGCTTCATATATGCTACCATGCCTGTAGCCAGTCAGTGCTATCTTGCTTGTTGCTTTACTGACTACTTCACAATGAGTGGAATAGAAGTTGACATGATAACCTCTGTCAGTGATTTGACTAATACTCAACAAGTTGTGTTTCAGTCCCTTCACTAGAGCTACTTTTTCAATGATGAAATTTCCAATGATTATATTGCCATATCCCAAAGTTTGTCAAATGTTGCCATCTCCATAAGACACAGTTGGGCCAGCTTTTTCCTCATATTCTGATAACAGGGCTTTGTTTCCAGTCATGTGCACAGAACATCCACTATCCATGACTAACACATTTTTCTTTTTACCCTGCAATCAAAATAGAAACACACTAGTTAGAACATTTAGGAACCCATACTTGTTGGGTTCCTTTTCCATGCAATTTATTAACTTTCACAGCAGAAGACTTTCTGACTTTAGCAGTCCTTACAAGATTTACTCCATCAGGATTTGCTTTGTCAGTATCAGTATTAACAAAAGCATGCTTCACAATGACATTATCAACTCTATCAGACTTTGTACTATTATCAATCTTAGGCAGTGGATCATAAAAGTTATAGTACAAATCATGATAATCTTTACAAGTATAAATAGAATGCCATATACTACCACAATGAAAACAGGACTTCTGTGGTTTATAAAATACTGATCTATTCCTAACATCAGACTTAGGAATATCAGCAATCTTCTTCTTACTCTTCTTACAATCAATAGCAAGATGATTAGAGTTACCACAGTTAAAACAACACTTTCTAGGTGCATTTGGGATATATTTGTAACCATTCTCTTTATTGATCCCAACTTTACCATTCCTGTTTCTCTTAACAGTAGCTTCCTTTTTCTTATCTGTTACCTCACAGATTTTATCCTTAAGCTGTTTCTGAGACAATAGACCTACATTCTTAATGACTTTATTCAAGACAGGTTTAGACTTTATGATTTTAATTCCTTGAGTAGAGGTAGATCCCTTTTCAAAAGTAGAATTGGAATCCTTACCAAAAACAAAATTAACAGGAGTAATCTTAGATTTGGTTGCATCTATAACATGTCTATAGGTCTTTGGACTGACTGTCTCATCAATGACAATTTTCTCTTTCAATTTCTTATCCTCATCTGACTTATATCCTAGACACTCTTTCCAATTCTTAGAGGTATTAATCTCATGAAATTTCCTACCAGAGTCTGTCCAGGTTCTGATTTTCTCATTAGCATATTCAAGTTCCTTTTTAAGAGCAGTACATTTGGATTTCATCTCTAAATACATGTGATTAGCATTATCACATTCTTTTTGTACTTCTTGCATACGAGAAAATTCAGCTTCTAATATATCATTCCTTTTTCTAAGTTCAGACATCTCAGATAAGATCCTAGTATTTTCAGCAGTTTGACTTCTAAAGCTAATATGTAATGACTTTAGAAAACGCCTTAACTCAGAAGCATTATCAGTATCAAAATCAAAGATAGTATTTAGTACCTTATCATCAGGAGCAGAAATTACATCAGCGTTGGCCATTAGAGCGTAGTTGGCCACCTCAGTATCAGATTCTGAGGAAGAGTCCATCCAATCCTTGCTTGATGTGATAAGTGCCTTTGTCTTCTTGCACTCAGAAGCAAAGTGACCCATACCATTGCACTTGTAGCATCTAACCTTTGACTTGTCAAATTTGCTACCCTTGCTGTCCTTTTTGATATACTTATCTTTGTTTGGATTGAAAGCCTTTTTCTGAAAGTTGCCTTGTCTTCTATTCTTCCTGAACTTCATCATTCTGAAGTTTCTGACAATCATAGCAACCATCTCTTCCATGTCTGAGTCAGAAGAATCATCATCAATATTGGCATCAGCATTGCCATCAGTATCTGATGAAGAGTCATCAGGATCTGACTCAACTATTCTTGTTTTACTTCTAGAGACCTCCATAGCTTTTCCTTTTGATTTAGCCTCTGCTTTCAAAGCAATTGATTTTGCCTTGCTGCTTTTCTTGTTCTTTCTCTGTTGGACTTCAAGATCATGAGTTCTTAGCATCCCATAGACTTCATCAAGAGACACAGTGTTAAGATCATACTGATGTCTAATGATCGAGGTCTGAGTGTCCCATTCTTCAGGTAAAGCTCTTAGAAACTTGGTGTTTGAATCTTCAGTTTCATATTCCTTGTCAACTAAAGATAAACTGTTCAATAGTGTCAGAAATCTATCATATAGATCAGTTAGGCTCTCATAAGATCTTGCATCAAATTGTTCATATTCTTGAATCAAAAGAGCCCTTCTGTTTTTCTTGACAGATGCAGATCCCTGGCACTGAGTTTCCAAAGTATCCCAGATTTCTTTTGAAGACTTGCATGCAATCACTCTATTTGACATGACAGCATCAAGACTACTGTGCAAGATATTCTTTATCTTTGGTTCCCTGAGTACATGAGCTTTTTCTTCTGGAGTCCATTCACTTTTAGCCTTGACCACATAATGTTCAGGTACTGTATCTGTTCGTTCTACAATCCTTGTAGGAATATATGGTCCATCACGAATCCTGTCCAAATAGTCAGGATCCATAGCCTCCAGGTACATCAGCATCTTTACCCTCCATGTTGGATATTCTGATTTCTTCAAGATGGGAATCTTCATGCTTTCATACTTGGTTGTCGACTTCTTTAGATCGTATCTGATTCAGAATTAAATCAGTTTGCTCTGATACCAATTGTTGCCCAGTAATAATCTACTATAGAAGGGGGGTTGAATACAATAGTATAAGATAATCGACTTCTTAATGTATATATCACAAATATGAAAGAAAGATAACAGCTTTATTAAATCTGATATAAAACTGTTACAAATTCTCTCAAGAAATTCTGATGTTCTTGAGAGCTGCTAGCTTACAAAAACTCTCTCAAGAAATTCTATGTTCTTGAGAGCTTCTAATCGATATGTTCACGTCCATAAATCGAAACCAAAACTGTGTTTATATACTACACAGCTTCTCTATCAATGATAAGTCCTAATCAATTACAAAGATTGAAACCTATTCATAATTGATAGCTATATACTACAAACCAGGAACCGACATAATAAACTTCCATGTTTAACTAGACTCCAAATAGAACTCGAAGTAGGAATCCTGATCAGCTTCCAGTCCTGATGATCAATCCTGATCCCAGTCTTGATATGTATCTTGATCCTGACGACCATGTAATCCTGATGACGTCAGCAATCCTGATCAGTTGAGTCTAGCTCCTGACGATCATTGAATTCTGATCTAACACTTGGTTTCCAGGGTGAGATTCAAATCATTTTTCCTCTTATTAAGTTGTTGAATAACCCTAATGTGATTCTGAATCACATTTTCATTCCACCTCCATTCATCCCATTCCCGAAGAGCTTCACGATTATCTATTTCTAGCCTTAACAGCAAACATGGCCCAGTGTTCATTAGCCTTAATAGTGAGGTTCCTGATAGTGCTACCATCTTCACAATCCTACCAGTATCATCCCTAATAACTATTCCAATCCCTGAATCATTTCCATTTGGAAGAGCTTCGTTAAAAGTGAATGCATGCACATTCTCCTTCACAAAACCTTTTTTTGGAAAATCCCAAGTCCTCACCATTTTGAGAAGTAACGTAAAGGAAAAGAGAAGACAGTAAAAGACGGTCTAGAGAGTAAAAAAAAAGAGCGGGAGAATAAATAGCCAAAAGTAACAGCTAATAATAGAGGTTAACATTCAAAATGTAATATGTAGCACTTAGATCTGATGTAAATGTATTGTTAAGCAACTTAGCACATAAAATTCGACGTGATGTATTACAAGTATCTAATTCACTAGATCGATGATCGATGTTCTAATGTCGTTTCTAAATAGAAATAAGAGTATTTCTAATCATACCCTTCTCTTAGTTTATTTTTTATTTTAGATAATGCATAAGTCAATTTTTGTAAGCTGCGATATCTATACTATATCAATACTATTATATAATAGACGAAACATTAAAAGTTTGGTTGGTCGGTATGGTACGTTATGATTTTACTTAATTGCCCTTAACTGTATTTCGTGTTTTTACTTAATTAACCTTGTTTATTTATAGAAATATATTATTAAATAATAATATTACCTATTTATAACCAATTACCTTTTTTCCCTAAAATACATTATTTTTTCTAACAAATTCCCCTACTTTTTCAAACATGGCAATTACCTTTTTAACTAAAACATGTTAGTTTTTCTATTTTTCCTTACTAAAACCCCTCATTTTCCAAAAATATCATGGACAAACCTTTAGTTATTTATTTTTAAACCTATAATATTATAATTATTTTTTAAAAGTTTACCTATTTTAACATGTCTACTTATTTTTCTTTACAAATACAAGCACTAAGAATATTAAAATATAAATAATCAAATACCTATTTATAACCAATTACTCTAAAACACATTATAGATTTTTTCTAACAAATTCTCTTCTTTTCTAAATATATCACGGGAAATTGTCTTTTTCAATTTACTTTTTCAAATTTTCTCACTAAAATTCATTTTTCCCCCCAAAAATATCACAGGAAATTCTTTACTTATTTATTTTAAAACAAATTTAAATACTTTTAATTATTAAATTTTAAAACCTCATTTTACAAAAATATCACGGGCATTTACCTTTTTTAACTAAATGTTGTGGATTAAAAAGCGTACTTATGAATTTAAAGCTAAGGTTTAATGAGCTTTCGAGCTTTAATGGATGCACTCGTGTTTCCGGACTAAATCGGTCCTCACAAGATGCCTACGTATCTCAAATCGTTATTGAGAATCAAGCCAAAGACGTAGTTCTGATTGTAGGATCAGAGTCCTTATATAGGCGTCTGGAGCCTGGTATTTATGGTATGTTTAGGAGACTTAGCGAATAAGTCTCCTTTTTGATATTGGATAAACATTGTATTTCTTGCTGGAGAATTCGTTTCCTTGTCGATAAAGGCTATGACTCATTAATTGCCTTTAATTGGGATTCTGGATCCTTCTTTGACCAATTTGCCATAATTTGGACTCTTTTCATGAGCTGTATATTTTCCCTATTCATTAATTACGAAATTAATGAATAATTAGGGTGTCGGTTCTTAAATATCGGCCTTTCTATTGACTTGTTAATTATATTTCTATAATTACTTTTCTGTCCATATCATTTTCCCCCCAACTTCTAAGAAAATCTCTCTTGGATTATCGTAGAAGTTATTTTATTCGGGAGTTACGAAATTTTCTTCCGTATTGTGGCTTGGTTTGACGAACATATAGTTCTAAACAAATTTTTTAATTTCCCAAAACAGGAATCAGGATTTTTTTATCAATTCCCTGGAAGATATATTAATTTTTGATTTTTCAGTTCATTTTCGACCAGGCTCCTGGTCGAATTCGACCTCGATTTTAGCTCCTGGTCGAACTCCTTCGACCAGGATTCTGGTCGAAATTTGCTTCCATTTTGTCTCCTGGTCGAATGATTTCGACCAGGTCGACCAGGATTGTGGTCGAACATGACTTCAGTTTTGGGCCCTGTTCGAACTCATTCGACCAGGATTCTGGTCGAATACGTGGTTCGTTTAGAATTTTAAGGCTCACATATATTGGGCTCAATTTGGGCCTAAGGCCTTTACTGGGCCTTTAGTCTTTTTTGAAATTGGGCCTTTTAGCCTTTCGACCAGGTTTTCGGTCGAATACGAGAGCCATTTCGGGCTTTATTCGAACTCATTCGATCATAATTTTGATCGAAAATATTGTTTATTTTAGTTATGGGCTTAGTTGGGCCCAGAACATTCACTGTTCAATTTTGTTAATTGGGCCTTTAGCCTTTTATGGGCCGTACCGGCTAATACCGGTTGCCCTTCTTTCAACCGGCCCATTGACCGGCTGTCATCCCTATATAAGGGTGAGTTCCCCTTTTGTTTCCATTCATAACACACATTCTATTTTCTCAAAGTCACTCTGCTAAATTCTCTCCAAAGTTTTCTCCAAATTGCTCTGCTAGGGTTCTGTCACAAGGCGATTCCCGGCGAGATTTTCCGTTGAATCTCACCGTTTTTCTGGGTCTTTCGCTTGAAGATTTGAAGATTTCTTTGAAGATTCTGGGTTTCTTTGAAGATTTCTGGGTTCTTTTGAAAATTTCTGGGCAATTTTTCTTGAAGATTTAAAGACTTTCTGGGTTAGAAATGGCTGATCGAGCTTCCCAACGTCTTCAAAAGATGAACTCCGCATCAAAAAGAGGTACCCCCATTCCTATTCGTTCAAAATACATGTCTTTGCATGATATGGTTAATGAACGTGGGGATGAATACCCGTCAGTATCTGCTTTAGATTCGTATGATTGTAGCAATAGATTTCATGAAGTAGATATGATAAAAGATTATAATAAGATGTATAGGGTAAAAGCCCCCTTGAAGCTTTGTTCCTGCCGGCCCCGGTGACCGTTCATGTCACTGGCGGTCAAATGCCTTGTGCATTTATAAAGATTCCATAGTTGCCGACCTTAGGTTCCCATTTCATGAGTTCATCCGTAGGCTCTTGGCAGATGTCCAAATCAACCTTTGTCAATTACCTCCAAATGCCTGGAGGACAATTAATTGTTTCATGGTTTTATGCCTTCGTAAAAATTTCCCTCTTTCTGTACCTTTGTTTAGAAAGATCTTTCAGTTTAAAAATAGCTCAGCCAACAACTTGGGTTGGGTATATATAAGCCATAGGGTAGGCCTCCCTTTCATCTTTCACCCCAAATCAATTCCAGATAATAACCCCAAATGGAAAAATGAGTTCATGTATCTTGTATGGGAAGGAGGGGACTGGGGAACCCTTTTTCGTAAATCTTTTGGGAGAGTTTCTGATGGTAGTCCCAGTAACATTGTCTTGAATGAGGAGGAACTTCATGCCTACTCAGAGCTCATTAAGGATAATGGGACTACCGTGGCTTGGGAGCTACTGGATGAGTTTGTCCTCAAGTCCGTTAGGCTCTCCACTGTTCATGATAAGGGTATTTTTACTTATACCTTTTCATTATGTCTACTTTTCTTTCCTTGTGATTTTCTGCTAACCATTTTCTGGCTTTTCTTGTAGCTGCGGCCTTTATCAACAAGACCAATGAGCCCAAGGATGTGGAGACATCCAGGATGAAAAGGGCTAGGATTGGAGATGATCCAAGGGGGAAGACTAGTGTTCCCAGCTTCTTGATTCCTTCTGTGGACGAGGCTGACATTCCTGTGTCTGCCAAGTCTTCAGTGTGGCGCCCCAACTGGGGTATTAGGAAGAAGGACACCATTACTGGGGTGTCCAAACATGATGTGGACTGGTCGTACCATTCTCTTACTCCTTGTGATTACAAGGATTTCGTTGCAGATTCCACCCTTGAGGGTGCTGAGCATCTAGGGGCTCAAGCTATTGCTGCGGTAATTTTCTTTACTTTAGCTTTTTTCTTTGAAGTTTTTGCTTATACTTTTCTAACTTTTATTTTTTGGCAAACCAATGCCAACTTCCAGGGGGTATTGTTCCAAGCTAAGGCTTGGCGTACTTCTTCCGAGGCCAACCGGGTTAAGTTGGAGAAGTCTGAGGAGGAGGTGAAGTCTCTTAAGGAGACTCTTGCTAGAAGGGAGAAGGAGCTTGTTGACGCTCAAGCTGGCCTTGTTGAGCTGAGGAAGGGTAAGGATGATTGCATCGATGAGTATCTTGACTCTCAGGAGTACAAGGACTTGATCGAGAAGCATTACGAGATTCGCTTCCCAGTCCAGCATACGTCAGGATGGGAGGATGTTGTTCAGGCTATCTTGGCCAAGCATCCTGGAGTCTTTGATGCTGCTGACTTCCCTGCTCCTCATCCTCCTACTCCCTTGGAGCGTATTTTGGCTGGAGTAGATGACATGGAGGAGGATGATGCTAGGATTTTAGATCCAGGACATTCATCACCTCTTGGTGACACTTTTGCTGATGACCATGATGCTGATGAGCATTCTTCTAGCTCTAGCTCAGGGGAGGAGATAGATGCGGGAGACAAGGATGGTGAAG
This sequence comes from Heracleum sosnowskyi, assembly GCA_030848705.1. Lineage (NCBI taxonomy): Eukaryota > Viridiplantae > Streptophyta > Magnoliopsida > Apiales > Apiaceae > Heracleum > Heracleum sosnowskyi. Next base: position 45,821,549 of record CM061243.1, on the reverse strand, counting down.
CGCAGCCGTAGTTTATTTATAGCCACTTATGGCTTGTATTTCTTTTTATGTATTTTCAGCCTTCGGGCTTAACTTAAACTTATTGCAAGTTCAGTTTTATTTGTATTTTGTGGCCATTCATGGCTTGTATTGTTTTCTTGATTCTTGACTTTGCATGCTTAGTTAACATGTCTATCAGAATGCAATTCACATATAATGAAAACATAAGAATATGGAATTCATAATTTTGAGAATGGGTTCAACCCTTACATAATACTCAAGTTTAAAAACTTGGGTTGGTTTTATCAAACCTTATTTCTAGTAGTGAGTCCACTTAGGAAACACCTTAAACATAATAAACTTTCAAATTGGAGGCATGCCAAGTCCTTGGCACCTCATGCCCTTCAAGGGTTTCTAGCTTGTACGAGCCCCGACCAAATACGTTCTTGACGCGATATGGTCCTTCCCAATTTGGGGCCAACTTGCCTTTTTGTCCAACTCCGGATGCCTCAATCTTTCGGAGGACTAAATCTCCTTGTCGAAAGAACCTTTCTTTAACCCTTAGGTTGTAATAGAAAGATGCTTGTTTCTGATGCTGAACTATCTTGGCATTTGCCTCATCTCTAACTTCATCAATCAAATCTAAGGCCAGTCTCAAGCCTTCCTCATTCGTTTCTGGCTCATAAGCCTCAACTCTTGGAGACGTGTGAGTAATCTCCACCTGAACCACTGCCTCTGCCCCATATGCTAACAGAAAGGGGGTAGCTCCAGTGGTGACTTTGCAAGTAGTACGATATGCCCAAAGTATGGGGAGCAATTCGTCTACCCAAGTGTTTCTGGAGCATTCAACTCTTTTCTTCAGTCCATCCAGGATAATTCGATTAGAAACCTCAGCCTGCCCATTTTCTTGAGGATGCGCAACAGAAGTGAAGCGTAACTTGATATCATTCTCATCACAATACTTCTTGAACTCATCGTTGTTAAATTGAGTTCCATTGTCCGTGACCAAGATTCGTGGAATCCCATATCTGCATATCATATTTTCCCAGAAGAAGTGCATCACTTGCTTGGTGGTTATCTTGGCCAATGGTTTAGCCTCAATCCACTTGGTGAAGTAGTCGATTGCTACTATCAAGAACTTTCTTTGAGCACTTTCCATTGGAAATGGCCTGAATATATCCATTCCCCACATAGCAAAGGGGATAGGTGAGTTAATGGATGTCATCATCTCTGGTGGCTGCCTAACCACTGGTGCATGTTTCTGGCACCGTTCATATTTCTTTACATAGCTTTTAGCATCAGCAAGTATGCTTGGCCAATAGAAACCTAGACGAGTGATTTTATGGGCAAGGGCTCTGCCCCCCAAGTGCTGCCCACAAATTCCTTCATGTACTTCCTTCAGGGCCAATTCTGCCTCTTGAAGTCTCAAACATTTCAGATATGGAATGATGAAAGACTTTTTGTATAGGATTCCCTCAATCAGAGTATACCTTAGTGCTCTGACGTACAACTTTCGTGCTTCTGAAGTGTCGTTGGGTAACCACCCAGTTTCTAGATGATATTTGATGGGATCCATCCAACAACTGCCAACATCAATGGGCGCTACCAACTTTCCGTTGATGCTTGGGGTCCTCAGGACTTGGAAGTAGACGCTTCCTGCATAGTTTTCAATTTCGGAAGAAGCAAATTTAGACAAGGCATCAGCCTTCACATTTTCTTCCCTTGGAATGTGCTCTACATAGCATTCATCGAACTGAGTCATGATGGCCTTGACAAGTTTTAAGTACTTGGCCATGACTTCATCTCTGGCCTCAAATTCCCCATTCACTCGGGAAACCACTAGCCTCGAATCTCCACATACTTTCAGAGTTTTGACCCTCAAGGCTCCAGCCAGCCCTAAACCAGCTATCAGAGCTTCATACTCAGCCTCATTGTTTGTCGTTGGGAAGTCAAGTTTTAGTGCATACTCTATGAGGAATCCATCAGGACTTTGTAGCACTAAACCGGCTCCACTTGATTTTGTTTTTGATGCTCCATCAAAATAGAGCACCCAACATTCTTTGGAGATTATATCTTCAGCTTCCTTGTCTTCCATTATTGCTTCCTGCCCCCCGACTTCTTGGTTGTCAATGGTACATTCAACCATGAAGTCGGCAAGTGCTTGAGCTTTTATGGCCGTTCGAGGCTTATACTTGATCTCGAATTCGCCCAATTCAATGGCCCATTTGATCAATGTTCCACTAACTTGAGGGCTATGCAAGATGTTTCTTAGAGGTTGATCAGTTAAGACCTCTATCTTGTGAGCCTGGAAGTATGGGCGTAGCTTCCTTGAGGCCATTATCAAGGCTAAGGCAAACTTCTCTATGGTAGAGTAGTTTATTTCTGCCCCAGGAAGAATCTTACTCACATAGTAGACGGGCTTCTGCACTTTCAATTCTTCCTTTATCAATACAGCTCCCAGGGCAGTGTTGGATACTGCCAAGTATAGATAAAGAACCTCTCCTGGTTTTGGCTTGGCCAATAGTGGTGGCTCAGCCATGTATTTCTTCAGGGCCTCAAAGGCCTCTTGGCTTTCAGTTGTCCATTCAAAAAATTTCACTTTCTTGAGTGCTTTAAAGAAGGGTAAACACTTCTCTCCTGACTTGGAGATGAATCTTCCCAATGCTGCCACTCTTCCCGTTAATTTATGGACATCTTTGACAGTCCGTGGTGGCTCCATGTCTAGAATTGCTTTGATTTTGTCGGGATTGGCCTCGATTCCTCTCTTGGAAACCATCAGGCCTAAAAACTTTCCCGAGCCTACACCAAAGGCACACTTAGCTGGATTCAACATCATCTTGTGGTGCCTTAGCACTTCAAATGCCTCTCGGAGGTGCTTAATGTGATCGGCCTTATCGAGGCTCTTGACTAACATGTCATCTATGTAGACCTCCATGGTTTTCCCAATTAGGTGTCCAAAAATTTTGTTCACCAATCTTTGGTATGTTGCCCCTGCATTCTTAAGTCCAAATGCCATGACTAAGTAACAGAAAACACCAAAGTCAGTGATGAATGATACCTTGGCGATGTCATCTTTGTGCATCTTGATTTGGTTGTATCCGCTAAAGCCATCCATGAAACTTAGCATCTCGTGCCCAGCTGTTGCATCTATTAGTGCATCAATCCTTGGTAAGGGAAAACAATCCTTAGGACATGCATCATTCAAGTCAGTAAAGTCGACGCACATCCTCCACTTTCCATTAGCTTTTTTGACCATCACCGGGTTAGCCAACCATTCTGGGAATTGAATTTCCTCAATGAACCCAGCTTTCAAAAGTTTATTAACTTCCTGTTTAATGGCTTCAAGCCTCTCTGGAGCAAAATTCCTCTTTTTCTGTTTCACCGTCTTCCTTTAAGGATCCACATTCAGTTTGTGAGTTATCAATTGGGGATCAATCCCTGGCATGTCGGCCGCTTTCCAAGCAAAAACGTCATTGTTTTCTTGAAGAAAAGACGTGAGTTTGCTCTTCAATGGTTCGGGCAGTAGTGCCCCAATATAAGTCACCTTCTCTGGTTCTCCTGGGACTAGGGGAATTGGGACCAAGTCCTCAGCTGGTTTCCCCCTTCTGTCCTCGTTGTCGTTTGTATTCATGTCTTCAATGGGGAGAACCTGCCCCCCGATTCCATCAGGCCTTAGTGCGGCTACATAACAACTTCTAGCCATCTTTTGGTCTCCTCGTTCTTCACCAATCCCATTCCTCGTTGGGAACTTGATTTTTAGATGATAAGATGAGGCAACAGCCTTGAACGCATGAAGACCAGTCCTTCCCAGGATTGCATTGTAGGTTGAAGTCGCTTTTATAACTATGAAGTTCAGCATTTGAGTAGATGTATTCATCCCTTGTCCCATGGTCATTGGGAGTTGGATAGTGCCTTCCACCTTTGATTCCACTCCATTGAACCCGTATATGGGCATATTCGAGGGGGTCAACTGAGAGTCTGTGTAACCATCTTGATAAAGGCATCGTGGAACAAGATATCCACTGAAGCTCCATTGTCAACTAGGACTCTCTTTGTTTCAGAATTTCCAATCACAGGTATGATGACTAGAGGGTCATCGTGGGGAAACTTCACCCCTTCCAAGTCTGAATCGTCAAAACCTATTGACACTTCTGTTCTGGCACGCTTCGGTGCTTCTCCAACCACAGTCATTACCTCTCGGGCATAAGCTTTTCTTGAGTTTCGGGAGGACCCGGCAGCGGTTGGCCCTCCGAATATCATGTTGATGACTGGCCCTCGGGGCTTAGGGTTACGATCTTGGTCGTTGTCCCTTCTGTCGTAATCCTTCCTTTCATAGTTTCCTCTTTGACTCCCTTGATTTCCATCCTTGGTGAATTTGCTGAGTTTTCCTCTTCGTATCAGAAACTCAATCTCATCTTTCAATTGCCTACAATCATCGGTGTCATGACCGACTTCTTTGTGGAACCGACAAAACTGATTTTGGTTCCGTTTGGACAAATCAGCCCTCATTGGCTTTGGCCATTTGATATCTTCTTCCTTGGCTATCTCCATCAGAATTTGACTCTTGGGAGTATTCAATCTTGCATATTCTGTGAATTTTGGCCCAAAATTTTTTCTCTTGGGGGGAGAATCGGAGTTCTTTGATGTTCTGGGGAACTTTTCCTTGACGTCGTATTCCTGAGTTTCTTTTCTTTTCTTTGAGTTTCCACTACCGCCAGCAGTGGGTTCATACTTTCTCATGCTTTCTTCAGCCTTGATATACTTTCCGGCTCTATCTTGGAGCTTCAGCATGCTCTCGGGTGGATGTTTAGCCAACGACCTTTTGAAGTGGTCATCAGTAGTTCCTTGTTGCAGGGCTATCATAGCCACCCTGCCCTCTAGGTCTGGGACTTTCAAAGCCTCTCGAGTGAATCGATTGATGTAGTCCCTTAGGGCTTCATTCTTTCCTTGCTGGATTGCCATGAGTGATGCAGAGCTTTTCTCATGCACCCTTCCACTAATGAACTGATTGATAAAAGCTTTGCTCAGTTCTTTGAAAGACCCAATTGAGTTGGGAGGAAGACGGCTATACCAACGTTGGGCCATGCCTGCCAAGGTTTGTGGAAACGCCCTACACTTGACCGCATCGTTGGTTGGCTGCAACAGCAGTGCATTGGAGAAGTTCCTTACATGATTTGCGGGATCTCCCGTTCCATCATAGGCTTTGATCAAAGGCATCTTAAATTTTCTGGATATAGCCGTTTTCATGATGTCTTGAGTAAACGGTGGTGTAGGATCATCAGGATCTCCTAGGGGCAAAAGAATACTAGGATCACCCCTTGGGGCTTCGACCCTCTTGGTTCTTCTTGCCGGTGGATCCAAGTTGATTATTGGGATCCCTTCAGTTGTTCGGCCTCGAGATTGAGCGGCCTCCTCCTCAGCAAGGAGTTTTTTTAGCCTTGCAGTCTCTGCCTCATGGGCTGCAAGTTTCTCCTTAGTAGTTTGGGGTTGTTCCCGATTGGTCTGGGAAGAACGTCTCCTTCTTGGGGCGACATCCTCCCCAGTTGTATAACCTTCATCCTCGGTGTATGGGCCCGAGTAATCTTGAACGAAAGGGGTCTGGCGAGTTTGGGGTCCCAGACCTTGAATATAAGGGGGCACATATGCCTCATGGTAGATTGGATTAGTTCCACTACCGCCCGCCATGGGTCGAGGGGGCATGCCATAGCTTGGCATCCCCAAAGTCTGATTCGCGTATTGAGGGAGATCAGTAGTATGGAGTTGAAGGCTCCTTGGTGCACTCATGAGCAGCGGGGAGGTCGTGATTGGTTGCTGGTGAACGGTCTCTTGTGGATTAGATCCATGAATAAACATCTGCAGGGGATTCGTCCCTTCAACCGAAATCGGGATTTCCGGTCCTTGAGTGTTGGTGGGGATATTCGCCCCTTGAGTGCCAGTAGTCGGCGGTGGCTGATCAGCCTCGGAGGTGATAGGGCGATCCTCAGGAGTTTGATTATCCCGAGCTGTTCTATGTGTGTTTGTCATGGTTGATGTTGTCTTCCTACAGACGGAGCCAAATGTTGTGGATTAAAAAGCGTACTTATGAATTTAATGCTAAGGTTTAATGAGATTTCGAGCTTTAATGGTTGCACTCGTGTTTCCGGACTAAATCGGTCCTCACAAGATGCCTACGTATCTCAAATCGTTATTGAGAATCAAGCCAAAGACGTAGTTCTGATTGTAGGATCAGAGTCCTTATATAGGCGTCTGGAGCCTGGTATTTATGGTATGTTTAGGAGACTTAGCGAATAAGTCTCCTTTTTGATATTGGATAAACATTGTATTTCTTGCTGGAGAATTCGTTTTCTTATCGATAAAGGCTATGACTCATTTATTGCCTTTAATTGGGATTCTGGATCCTTCTTTGACCAATTTGCCATAATTTGGACTCTTTTCATGAGCTGTATATTTTCCATATTCATTAATTACGAAATTAATGAATAATTAGGGTGTCGGTCCTTAAATATCGGTCTTTCTATTGACTTGTCAATTATATTTCTATAATTACTTTTCTGTCCATATCACTAAATATATGTTTTTTTTTATATTTATTTTAAAATTTGTTTTAATGTTTTTAATTAATTAAAAGTATTTAGCTATTTTAAATGCCTACATTTTTTGAACAAATACAATTAAAAAATATTAAAAAATAAAAAATAATAACAATTAACAATCCGTGCATCACATGGGTTTTAAGCTAATCTATACTATATTATTAAAGACGAAACATTAAAAGTTTTGGTCGGTCGGTCGGTCGGTCGGTCGGTATTTGGGCCGATTCACGGGCCTATCTATAATCAATTTATTAATAACCAATTACCTTTTTTCACTACATTACCTATTTTATATTTATTTTTTAAACCAAACCAACTCATCTTCTAAAAATAAAATGGGCAACATATATATAATATGGTAATATTATTATATATTTATAACTGATTACCTTTTTCAGCTAAAACACATTATTTTTATATTTTTTACCTAAAACAACTCATCTTATAAATAGGAAACATATATGGAAACCAAGTTATTGATAACCAATTACCTTTTTCAGCTAAATTATATTACCTATTTCATATATCTATTTAACTAAAACAAATCATTTTCTAAAAATAAGACGGGCAATATATATATAAAATGGTAATATTATTATATATTTATAACCGACAGCTAAAACACATTATGTGTTTTATATTTTCTAACTAAAACAACTTATCTTCTAAATATAATACATGCAAAATAAATATACAATGGTAATATTGTTTTATATAAATATTAATAAATAACAAGTTATTCTTTTCAGCTAAAACAAATTACCTCTTTTATATTTTCTAACTTAAACAACTAATTTTCTAAAAATAATGCAGACGTATATATAAAAAAATTAATATAATTTTATATAATTGTTAATAAGTAACTAATTGTCTTTTTAAAGATATTACCTGTTTATATTTTTTAACCGAAACAACTCATGTTCAAATTAAAAATAACACGGGCAAAATATAGATATATTGGTAATATTATTATATTAAACTTATGAAATTCATGTTTATTATAATTTTTTTAACATTCAATTTAAACGAGATAATTAATTAAAATAAAAGTAAAAGTATATTCATATAAACTCGGTATATTGAACAAGCACATATTTTGATATTTGTACTTGAGTCCTTTTTTAGATTTTTAAAAGTAAAAAAATACGAATCATTAGATATGTTATTTTAAAATATTTTATATTTTAATATCTAAAATACTACTATTGATTACGTCAATAATATATTAAATTTAAATATGATATTGTTAGATTTATAAATCCAATATATATATATATATTAAAATTTTATCAAATTATATATAATAACTAAAATCTAAATAAAAAATAAAAAAATATTAAAGAAGACCGTGCATCGCACGGGATATAAGCTAGTATATTATTAAAGACGAAACATTAAAAGTTTGGTCGGTACGGTACTTGTTTTTTGGTACATGTTTTTTGGTACTTCGTGATTTTACTTAATTACCCTTACTTATCAATAAAAAAATATTATTAAATAATAAAACATATTTTTAACAGTTTACATTTTTCGGCTAAAATACATTACCTTTTCTATTATTCCTAACAAAATCTCCTATTTTTCCAAAAATATCACGGGAAATTACCTTTTTAAACTAAAGCATGTTAGTTTTCCTTTTTTTTCTTACTAAAACTCATCATTTTCCAAAAATATCACGGGTAAAACCATAATTATTTATTTTAAACGGGCAATTAACTTTTTAACTAAAACATATTACCTTTTCTATTTTTACTTACTAATACCTCCCATTTTCCCAAAATATCACCGGTAAACCCTATTTTAATTCTATTTAAACACATTACCTTTTCTATTTTATTTAACAAAATCTCCTCATTTTCCAAAAATATCACAAAAATATCATGGACAATTACCTGTTTTAACTAAAATATGTTACTTTTTCTATTTTTACATACTAAAACCCCTCATTTTTCAAAAATATCACGGGTAAAGCCATAATTATTTATTTTTAAACGGGCAATTTTCTTTTTTAAACTAAAACATGTTACATTTTCTATTTTTACTTATTAAACCCATTTTCCCTAAATATTACGGGTAAACCATATTTTAATTCTATTTTTACTTACTAAAACCCTTACTTTTCCAAAAATATCACGATTAACCGTTAATTATTTATTTTGAAACCTATTTTAATGCTTTAATTTTAAAAAAAATATGTATTTTAACATGTTTACTCATTTATTTTTACTAATTATAATTAATGATATATTATAACGTAAAAAAACTATCAATATATCAATATATATATAAAGGAGGATACACGGGAGGTTAGGTGGCGCCCTAAAATTGTCTCAATCTATTTTTCTAATTTTCTAAAATTTTAGAATTTAAATACTGATAAATAAAAAAATATCATTTAACATATTAGAAGTAGAATAGATGTTCGAATTTATTGAGAAGAAGAGTTCGAATTTATAGCGAAGACATATAATTAAAAGTTCTATTTGAAGTAGAATAGTTGTTTGAATTTGTAGAGGGGAAGAGTTCAAATATAAAAGAAGTACTTGCAAAGTTCTATTTGAAGTAGAATATGTGTTTCGATTTATAGATGAGAAGAGTTCGGATATAAAAGAAGTATTTGTAATTAAAAGTTTTATTGGAAGTAGAATATGTGTTTCGATTTATAGGTGTTTTTCCAACGAAAGAGTGTCTCATTAGAAAATAGTATGGTAACATAAAAATTAATATATAAGACAAGTATATATTCAATATATTAAATTTGAGATTTTGATATTAAAAAGGAAAGCGTGTTTCACGGGAGGACGGCTTATTATCGAGGACCGAGTAATTTTCGTAATTTATTTGATAGAGTTTTTTAAAAAAATTATTACGCTGCCGCGAAACGCGGCTTTTTCAACTAGTATATATATAAAGGAGGATATGTGAGAGGTGATGTGGCACCTCTTAGATCGTCTCAATCAATTTTTCTAATTTTATAGATTTTTAGAATTATAAATATTAAAATCTAAAAAATATCGTTTAACATACTAGAAGTAAAATATGTATTCGAATTTATAGATGTTTGAGTTTATAGAGAAGAATAATTCAGAATTTATATGAAATGAGTTTTTAAAAAAGAAGTTTTTGAATTAAATTTTCTAATTTTATAGATTTTTAGAATTTTAAATATTAAAATCTTAAAAATATCGTTTAACATACGAGAAGTATAATAGATATTTGAATTTATAGGTGTTTGAGTTTATATAGAAGAATAATTCAGAATTTATATGAAATAAGTTTTAAAAAAAGAAGTTTTTGATTTTTCAAAACTAACAGGTTATATAAAGCAAGGTCATAGTTTTTGGTTTCTCACAACTCTCCCGAATCTCCCACGATGGCCAGCATATTTTTTTTATCTTTGATTTTCGTGTCTATGCATGAAAATAAGTTTTTTTTTATCTTTGATTTTCGTGTCTATGCATGAAAATAAGTTTACGGCCTGAGGCTCTCTTGGCAGGAAGTATGTCAAACATTCCTTTTTACTTTTTTGCACTATTATTTCCATTTTTCACATACATTATGCATGCTCAAACGGCGTCAAGTTCTATAGATTGTATTTGCGCCCTGTAAATTTAGTAGTTGCATAAGTTATACTAGCTTTATACCCGTGCAATGCAATGCACGGGAAGATTTATAAATTATTTATATAAATATATTTTATAAATTTTATTTATTTTTCCAGCTTTTTTCTTTTTTCTTAATAATAATTATTAATTTACTGATTTAGCTCTGACGACCAAACCACCTAAACTCTCTTATGCCAATCATCAATATATATATATAAAGGAGGATACATGGGAGGTGAGGTGGCGCCTCTAAGATCGTCTCAATCTATTTTAATAATTTTGTAGAATTTTAGAATTTAAAATACTAATAAATCAAAAATATCATTTAACATATTAGAAGTAAAATAGGTGTTCGAATTTATATAGGATAAGAGTTCGAATTAATATAAAAGACGTATACTTTTAAACATATTAGAAGTAGAATATGTGTTCGAATTTATAATATAAAAGAGGTATACTTTTAAACATATTAGAAGTAGAATAGGTGTTCAAATTTATAAAAGAGAAAAAAATCTTTTAACATATTAGAAGTAGAATACGTGTTCGAATTTATAAAGGAGAATAACTCGAATTAATATAAAAAAATGTATACTTTTAACACTAGTAGAATAGATGTTCGAATTTATAAAGGATAAGAATTCGAATTAATATCAAAAAATTGTACAAAATAGAATTAAATATATACATGTTTAAGATGTCCAATTTATAGAGGAAATGGTAGTGTAAGTTTGCACTTTGCAGGGAAAAAGGCTACCACAATATTTACGTCACTTTGCTGTGTTTCATTGTCATTATTTTAATTCTCAACCTTCACTTTTTTTTCCTTTTTGCATGAATGAATTTACATAGCTAGATTTACAATTATTTTCATGTCTGTAGTTGCTCTAAATTTTATGGACTACTTTTCTGTTTCTATATAAAGAGTTTCGAATCACAAAATACGATAATATCTGCATGTTTTAGTTTTATAATTTTACTAGCTTAAAACCCGTGCCATGCACGGATTGTTATTAATAATAATTATTTTTATTATTTATGTTTTAATATTATATTAATTTACATTTGCCAAAAAAATAAGTAGACGTGTTAAACTTTTTAAAATAATTAAAAGTATTAAAATATATTTTAAAATAAATTAATAACTGTTTGCCCGTGATATTTTTGGAAAAGGAGGGGTCTTAGTAAGGAAAAATAGAAAAAGTAACATGTTTTAGCTGAAAAGGTAAGTGCACGTAATTAAAAGTATTTAAATATGACCTGGAATCCTGGTCGAAAATGACCTGGATCCCTGGTCAAGATGACCAAATTCCACGACAATTTTGAGGTTGAAAAATGCCTTGAAAAATAAAAAATTTCTGGAAAAATATGAAATAAATTTCTACTAAAATCTCGATTGATTTTCCTAGAAATTGGGGGGCAAATGATATGGGCTGAAATATAACCCTAGAGATAATTAATGATATATTAATTAGACGTGGTTCGGTCCAAGAATTAGGCCCGATAAAAAGGCCCGAAACCCTAATCATTTATTAAATTCGTAATTAATAAATAAGGAAAAATTACCAGCTCATTAAATGAGTCCAACACATATTAAACTCTTCAAGAATCAGCAATCAAGATACACAAATCAACTAGGAGTCAACCTCCTACGAAATAGGATTCACAATCCTGATCTAAGAAGGCTACTTGGCCTCCAAGTCACCTTCTTCTACTCTAAATGCAAGGCTCCTGACGCCTATATAAGGACCCTGATCCTACAATCAGAACTACGTTTTTTGGCTTGATTCTCTAGATAGCAGAGATACGTAGGCATCTTGTGAGGACCTGTTTAGTCACGAACCACGAGAGCAGCCATAAAGACACGATTGTCCACCATCATTCATTGAATACAGCCGTCAACATCTAAATCTATTTTTCATTCCATAACATTTGGCGCCGTCTGTGGGAATCTTACATCAACCATGGCTAGAACACGAAGAACAACAACCGCTACTGAATCAACTGTCATCACCACTACTCCAATCACCACGGAACCAGGATCGTTACCCCTCACTACAGAGGTGGTTTCTCAACCAGCAGGGACGACACCACTCACCTTGGAGATGGTTTCACAGCCACAAGGGACGAATCCCCAAACTTCCATACCTCAGAATGAGACGAACCCTCTTCAAATGGTTGTCTCACCCCTCGACTATAACCTTCCCCATGGAGCACAGATCTCCACTACTGTGCTTCCTATGAGCACAAATCCGGCTTACGGATTGCCCAACTATCCCCCTGAAACCGGAGGGAGTGGCCATGCAAATCAGGGACCATACATTCGAGGATTGGGACCCATCCCTGAAGGAAGATACTTGGATTATTCTGGGCCCTACTCTGAAGACAACTCGTCTGATGAAGAACGAGATCAAGCACCCAGAAGAAGAAGAGCTAGCAAAGAGCCCCTTGAAAGGAGGAATCGGGGGGCAACTGGAAGGGCACCTATGACTGCCATGGATAGGATAAGGGCTCATGAGGCCGAGATCCAGAAATTAAAGAGAAGCATGGAGATGGAGCAACAAAGGAGGCAGACTCAGCCTTCAAATCAAGGGACAGGGGAAATCCCCTTAGTTGATTTAGGAACACCTTTAAGAAGGCAGGAAGGAGCTAGAAGGACGGAGATTCCTAGGTCAGACCCCCGTGTTTTAACACAGCTGGGTGACCCAGACGATCCTATTCCACCTTTTACTGAAGAGGTAATGGACGCTCATGTATCAAGGAAATTCAAGATGCCCACTATCAAGGCATATGATGGAACGGGCGATCCCGCAACCCATGTGAGAACTTTTTCGAATGCACTGTTGCTGCAGCCAGTCACTGATGCTCTTAAATGTAGGGCGTTTCCACAAACCTTGGCTGGCATGGCCCAAAGATGGTATAGCCGCTTGCCGCCCAACTCTATCAGTTGTTTCAGAGAGTTGAGCACGGCCTTCATCAATCAGTTCATTAGTGGAAGGGTACATGAAAAAAGCTCTGCCTCCCTCATGAACTTAACTCAAGGAAAGAATGAGACGTTGAGGTATTATCTCAAACGTTTCACTAAGGAGACATTGAATATACCTGATTTGGATAATAAGGTAGCTATGATAGCCCTTCAACAAGGAACCACAGATGTCTTTTTCAAGATGTCATTGGCCAAACACCCCCCCGAGAACATGGCTGAGCTCCAACAAAGGGTAGGAAAGTACATAAAGGCTGAAGAGAGAATGAAGAAAACTGACACCCTCGCAACAGGAAGCGGAAATAATGGTGGATGGAAGAAGCGAAAGGCGGAGCAAGAGTATGATGTCAAGGATAAATATCCTCGTACGACTAGAGACTCTGATTCAGCTCCAAGGAAGAGTGTTACAAGCACAAAGTTTACTGAATATGCAAGATTGAATGCCCCAAGGAGTCAAATTCTTTATGACATTGAGAAGGATAGGGACTTTCGATGGCCGAAGCCACTAAGGGGAGATCCAGAAAAGAGAGATAAGAACAAGTACTGTAGGTACCATAAAGATTCAGGCCATGATACAGATGATTGCAGGCAACTCAAAGATGAGATCGAGTTTCTGATTCGGAAAGGGAAGTTGAATAAATTTACCAAGGATGAAGACAGGAACCCCCCAAGGAGGGACTATGATCGAAGGGATGGGGACCGAGATCAAGGTCGTAACCCTCCAACCCGAGGACCAGTGATCAACATGATCTCAGGAGGACCAACCGCAGCTGGAACTACAAGGAACTCTCGGAAGGCTTATGCCCGAGAGGTAATGCATATTGTTGGAGAAGCACCCAAGCGTGCAAAAACCGAAATGACAATTGGGTTTGATGATTCCGATCTTGAAGGGGTGAAGTTCCCCCATGATGATCCTATAGTGATAGCCCCAGTAATCGGAAACAATGAGGTAAAGCGAGTCTTGGTAGACAATGGGGCTTCTGTTGATGTCCTTTTTCATGACACATTCTTGAAGATGGGGTATAATGATTCCCAACTAATCCCCACGAACATGCCCATTTACGGGTTCAATGGGGTGGAGTCTAAAGTAGAAGGCACAATTCTGTTGCCTGTAACTATTGGTAAGGAACCAAAGGAGGTAACTCAGATGTTGAATTTTGTGGTAATTAAGGCATCTTCGACCTACAACGCCATCCTTGGAAGGACTGGCCTTCACGCTTTTAAGGTTGTGGCCTCAACTTACCACCTAAAAATCAAGTTCCCAACCAGGAATGGTGTAGGAGAAGAAAGAGGTGATCAAAAGACAGCCAGGAGCTGTTATGTAGCCGCGTTAAGGCCAGACGGAATCGGGGGGCAGGTTCTCCCAATTGAAGACTTGGACACTAGAAACGAAGAAGAAAGGAGAGGAAAGCCAGCTGAGGATCTTGTTCCCATTCCCCTCATTCCTGGAGAACTAGACAAAGTCACTTATATCGGAGCTCTACTACCTGAATCTATGAAAAGCAAGTTGACATCCTTTCTTCAAGAAAATAGTGATGTATTTGCCTGGACAGCAGCTGATATGCCAGGGATTGATCCCCAATTGATGACCCACAAATTGAATGTGGATCCTGAAAGGAAGACAGTAAAACAAAAGAAAAGAAATTTCGCCCCAGAAAGACAAGAAGCCATTAAGCAGGAGGTAGAAAAACTTTTGGAAGCAGGCTTTATTGAAGAAATTCAGTTTCCTGAATGGCTGGCTAACCCCGTAATGGTCAAGAAGGCTAATGGAAAATGGAGAATGTGTGTGGACTTCACAGACTTGAACGATGCATGTCCTAAGGATTGCTTTCCCTTACCAAGGATTGACGCGTTGATAGATGCCACTACTGGGCACGAGATGCTAAGTTTTATGGATAGCTTCAGTGGGTACAACCAAATCAAGATGCACAAGGACGACGTCCCCAAGGTATCATTTATAACCGACTTTGGCGTTTTCTGTTATTTAGTCATGGCTTTTGGACTTAAGAATGCAGGGGCAACATACCAAAGGTTGGTAAACAAGATTTTTGAACCACTGATTGGCAAAACAATGGAAGTTTATGTGGATGACATGCTAGTCAAGAGCCTCGATAAGGCAGACCATATAAAACATCTCAAGGAAGCGTTTGAAGTGCTGAGGCACCACAAAATGATGTTAAATCCAGCTAAGTGTGCCTTCGGGGTAGGCTCATGGAAGTTTTTAGGCCTGATGGTCTCCAAAAGAGGAATCGAAGCCAACCCTGACAAGATCAAGGCAATCCTAGACATGGAACCACCCAAGTCCGTTAAGGATGTACAGAAATTGACAGGAAGAGTTGCAGCATTGGGAAGGTTCATCTCCAAGTCAGGAGAAAAGTGCTTACCTTTCTTTAAAGCACTCAAAAATGTGAAAAATTTCGAATGGACATCTGAAAGCCAAGAAGCCTTTGAGGCCTTGAAGAAATACATGGCAGAAGCGCCACTGTTGGCAAAACCCAAGTCAGGAGAAATCCTCTATCTATACTTGGCGGTCTCCGACACTGCCCTGGGAGCTGTTTTGGTAAAGGAAGAACTGAAAATTCAGAAACCCATCTACTATGTGAGTAAGATTTTGCATGGGGCGGAAATAAACTACTCAGTGATTGAAAAGTTTGCCTTAGCCTTGATAATGGCTTCAAGAAAACTGCGCCCCTATTTTCAGGCTCACAAGATAGAGGTCATGACTGATCAACCTCTGAGAAACATCTTGCATAGTCCTCAAGTTAGTGGAAGGCTGATCAAATGGGCTATTGAATTGGGCGAATTCGACATCAAGTATAAGCCTCGAACGGCCATAAGAGCTCAGGCACTCGCTGACTTCATGCTTGAATGTACCATTGCCAACCAAGAAGTCGGGGGGCAGGAAGTATTGGTGGAAGATAGCAAAGATGAGGACATAGTATCCAAAGAATGCTGGGTGCTCTATTTTGATGGAGCATCAAAAACAAAATCGAGTGGAGCTGGTTTAGTGCTACAAAGTCCTGATGGATTTATAATAGAGTACGCACTGAAACTTGATTTCCCAACGACAAACAATGAGGCGGAGTATGAAGCTTTGATTGCTGGCTTAGGGCTGGCTGGAGCCCTAAGGGCCAAAACTCTGAAAGTATGTGGAGACTCAAGGCTGGTGGTTTCCCAAGTAAATGGAGAGTTTGAAGCAAGAGATGAAGTCATGGCCAAGTACTTGAAACTTGTTAATGCTATCATGACTCAGTTTGATGAATGTTATGTGGAGCACGTTCCGAGGGAGGAAAACGTGAAGGCTGATGCCTTGTCCAAGTTTGCCTCATCTGAAATTGAAAATTATGCAGGGAGTGTATACTTTCAGGTCTTGAAGACCCCGAGCATCAACGGAAAGTTGGTAGCACCCATTGGTATTACCAGCTGTTGGATAGATCCCATCAAAGCACATCTGGAAACTGGGTGGCTGCCCGACAACACTTCAGAAGCACGAAAGCTGTACGTCAGAGCATTAAGGTATGCCCTAATTGAGGGAATCCTATACAAAAAATCTTTCATCATTCCTTATCTGAAGTGTTTGAGACCCCAAGAGGCGGAGTTGGCCCTAAAAGAAGTACATGAAGGCATCTGTGGGCAACACTTGGGGGGCAGAGCCCTTGCACATAAAGTCACCCGTCTAGGCTTTTATTGGCCAACCATGCTTGCTGATGCTAAGAGCTATGTGAGAAAATGTGAACGATGCCAGAAACATGCACCCGTGGTTAGACAACCACCTGAGATGATGACATCCATTAATTCTCCTATCCCTTTTGCTATGTGGGGAATGGATATACTTGGGCCATTTCCAATGGCAAGTGCTCAAAGAAAATTCTTGATAGTTGCGATTGACTATTTCACTAAGTGGATTGAGGCTAAGCCATTAGCCAAGATAACCACCAAGCAAGTGATGCAATTCTTTTGGGAAAGTGTGATATGCAGGTATGGAATTCCACGAGTCCTTGTAACGGATAATGGAACTCAGTTCAACAATGATGAGTTCAAGAAATATTGCGATGAAAATGATATTAAGTTGCGCTTCACTTCTGTTGCCCATCCTCAAGCAAATGGGCAAGCCGAGGTTGCAAATCGGATAATCCTAGATGGACTGAAGAAAAGGGTTGAACGCTCCAGAAATACTTGGGTAGATGAATTGCTCCCCATTCTATGGGCGTATCGTACTACTTGCAAAGTCACTACTGGGGCAACCCCATTCCTGTTAGCATATGGAGCAGAAGCAGTGGTTCCTGTAGAAATCACTCATGCATCTCCTAGAGTTGAAGCATATGAACCAGAGGCAAACGAAGAAGGTTTGAGGTTAGCTTTAGATCTAATTGACGAAGTTAGAGATGAGGCGAATGCCAAGATGGTTGAACATCAGAAACGAGCATCTTTCTACTATAACCTAAGGGTTAAAGAAAGATTCTTTCGTCAAGGTGACTTGGTACTCAGAAAGATTGAAGCATCTGGAGTTGGACAAAAGGGAAAGTTGGCCCCAAACTGGGAAGGACCCTATCGGGTTAAAAGTGTTTATGGACGAGGCTCATATAAGCTGGAAACTCTGGAAGGGGTTGAAGTGCCTAGAACTTGGCATGCTGCAAACTTAAAAGTTTATTATGTTTAAGGGTGTCCTAATTGGACTCACTGTTAGGACAAGTAGAAATAAGGTTGATGAAACCAATCCAAGTTTTTAAACTTGAGGTAGAAGTAGTATATTATGTAAGGGTTGAACCCATTTTTCAAGTTATGAATTTATTCAGTAATGTCATGAATATTCCACATGCATTGTGTATTGGTGTTTATATATGATTCAAGGTACTAAGTAAGTATGCAAATGCGAGAAATTAAAAGGCAAATAAATTAAACAACTTAAAATAAAGTTTAAGTTATGCCCGAAGGCAGAATTACAGAGAATAAATATAAACTAAAAGCAACTATGGCTGGGTGCCATCCCCTCCATGCTCGTCCTCGGAGCCAGACTCCTCTTCAGACTCCTCTTCCTCAGCATCCTCCTCCTCACCAGACTCCTCCTCGCTGGAGCTGGATTCTTCTGACTCTTCACCAGGTTGGGGAGCAGGTTCAGGATTAGGAATCCTGTCATCCTCATCCATAACATCCTCTCCAGCCAAGGCCCTCTCCAACTGGTTAGGAGCATGGGGACTGGGGAAGTCTGAGATAGTGAGAGATCCAGGCATTCTCCTCGAGACCTCAGCCAAAGCCTCGTCCCATCCTTTGGTGAACTGGACAGGGAAAAGGAGATCATCATGCTGAGTAATGATATCCTGGTACTCGGCAGAATCAAAATACTCATCAATGATACGTTCTTTCCCCTTCCTAAGCTCCACCAGCTCCGCTTGAGCATCCAACAGCTCCTTATCCCTTCGATTCAAGGAAGCTTTAAGTGAAACCTCACTCTTTTATAGGCAAAGTAACTGGAAACTCAACCGGTTAGGAAAGTCTAACCGGTTGTAGCCAGTCAAAGCCCACAATTACTTCTTAGACTTCTGGAATCAAGGCCCAAAGTGTTATAATAAATAAAGGACAAGGCCCATGGCCCAAATAAATAAAAGGCTTAGAAATTAAACCTAAAAAAGGTTTGAGAACTAGGCTTAAGGCCCAATATAAAATCAAGGCCCAAAAGGTTGGAAATTTAAAAATAATTCTAAGGCAATAAAACTAGTTTAAATATGCCAAAAATGGGAAGTTGAGTTCGAAAATTCCTATTCGAATTCATGCTAAAAATCTTGGTCGACATGATCGACCTTGTTCCTATTTCAAGTCGAAAAAAGCCTGTTGAATCCTGGTCGAAAAATGACCTAGAAATTCCTTATCAAAGAATCCAGGTCGAAATATCTTGGATACTTGTTCGAAAAATTCTGTTCGAAAAATAACTAGGATTCCTAGTCGACATAGTCGACCTCGCCATCCTTTCCTGGTCGATGTCTACCAGGACTCTTGCTCAAAAAATACTATTCCTGATAAAAAATTTTAAGGTCGAAAAGACACAAATATGAGTTCGACCAATCCTGATCGAAAAATAGCTATGAAACCAAGTCGAGCTATACGACCTCACAGCAAAATGAAGTCGAAATTGACCTGTATTTTCTGGTCGAAACCATCAACCTCACTATTATTCGAGGTCGACATATGAAGTCGAAATTCACACTAAATCTGGTAAAAGATCCTACTCGAAAGACCACAGATCGAGCTCGAAAAATCGAACAATCCTGTTCGAAATTGAACTAAGGATTCTAATCGACGTTGTCGACCTCGTCTCCGTTTCTGCTCGAAAATGGCCTGAAAAGTCCTGATCGAAAAACCTGATCGAATTCATAAGGAATTCCTGTTCGAATAATCCTGTTCGAAATTGAGCTATATTTTCTAGTCGATGTCATCGACCTCGAAACAGTTTGAGGTTGAAGTCGACCTCGATTCCTGGTCGAAAATGACTTGGAATGAGGTCGAAACTTTGAGCTCGAAAATATACTAAAAATCCTAGTCGATGTTGTCGACCTCATTCATGTTCCAGGTCGAAATCGACCTCGATTCCTGGTCGAAAATGACCTGGAATCCTGGTCGAAAATGACCTGGATCCCTGGTCAAGATGACCAAATTCCACGACAATTTTGAGGTTGAAAAATGCCTTGAAAAATAAAAAATTTCTGGAAAAATATGAAATAAATTTCTACTAAAATCTCGATTGATTTTCCTAGAAATTGGGGGGCAAATGATATGGGCTGAAATATAACCCTAGAGATAATTAATGATATATTAATTAGACGTGGTTCGGTCCAAGAATTAGGCCCGATAAAAAGGCCCGAAACCCTAATCATTTATTAAATTCGTAATTAATAAATAAGGAAAAATTACCAGCTCATTAAATGAGTCCAACACATATTAAACTCTTCAAGAATCAGCAATCAAGATACACAAATCAACTAGGAGTCAGCCTCCTACGAAATAGGATTCACAATCCTGATCTAAGAAGGCTACTTGGCCTCCAAGTCACCTTCTTCTACTCTAAATGCAAGGCTCCTGACGCCTATATAAGGACCCTGATCCTACAATCAGAACTACGTTTTTTGGCTTGATTCTCTACATAGCAGAGATACGTAGGCATCTTGTGAGGACCTGTTTAGTCACGAACCACGAGAGCAGCCATAAAGACACGATTGTCCACCATCATTCATTGAATACAGCCGTCAACATCTAAATCTATTTTTCATTCCATAACAGTAGGCACACATTTTTAAATAATTAAAAGTATTAAAATGGATTTTAAAATAAATAAGTAACGGTTTGCCCGTGATATTTTGGAAAAAGAGGGATTTTAGTAAGAAAAATAAAAAGTAACATGTTTTCGTTGAATTTTAAAATTTAAAAGTAACGATTTGTCCGTGATATTTTTGAAAAAAGAGGGGTTTTAATAAGAAAAATAGAAAAGGTGACATGTTTTAGTGTTTTTTTTTGTCAATTAAAAGTATTAAAATAGATTTTAAAGTAAATAAGTAAGGGTTTGCCCGTGATATATTTGGAAAAGGGGGGATTTTAGAAAGGAAAATTGAAAATATAACATGTTTTAGCTAAAAAAGGTAATTGCCTGTGATTTTTCTAGAAAAAGAGGGGAAAGTAATTGCCAATTAAAAGTTGTCAATTAAAAGTATTAAAATAGGTTTTAAAATAAATAAGTAAGTGTTTGCTCGTGATATACTTGGGAAATGAGGGATTTTAGTAAGAGAAATAGAAAAAGTAACATGTTTTAGCTGAAAAGGAAATTGCCCGTGATTTTTTTACAAAAAAATGGTAATGTATTTTAACTGAAAGGGTAACTGATTATAATATTTTTTATAATAATTAAATAAACAATTAAATAAGGTAAGTACCGTATCAAAAAACAGGTACCAAAACTTTCAATGTTTCGTCTTTAATAATATAGTATAGATAGAGAGATAGATTTATAATATTAGTATTTTATGCTACTTAATGGAATAGCCCGTGATATTTTTGAGGTTTTAGTTAGGAGAAATATTAGTTAAAAAATATAAAAAAGAATATACGTTTTGAAAAAAAAGCTAATCGGTTAGTCATTAATAATTATAATAATATTATTTTATTTTATTAAATAGAACTGTTCGTGATATTTTTAGAAAATGAGAGGTTTTATTTAGGAAAAATAGAAAAGTAGAAATTTTAGTTAGAAAATATAAAAAAGAATAGACACTTTGGCTAAAAATGGTAATGGGTTAGTTATTAGCAATTATAACCTTATTATGTTATTTTATTAAATGAAATTGTCTGCGATATTTTTGGAAAATGAGATATTTTAGTTAGGAAAAATAGAAAAGATATTCTATATAATAATTTTAATATTTTATCTAACGGTTCTCATCGATTTGATCAGAAATATCTAACGGTTATGAATGGAGTGACCAGACTACAAAACTTTCAATGTTTCATCTTTAATATAATAATATAAATATCTTTTCAATGATACGATTATTTTTAAATTTGACAATTATTTTTTGTTTAGATTGTAATAAGTCTTCATTTATTTTTTCTTCTTGAGGCAGGAAGCATAATAGAAACCAAATTGGATGTATGTTGATGATCCGCAGGACCGCATCTACATGCTACGAATCTAATTGCAAGTTTCATCTGGTACTACTATGGGCCTGTTTGGTTAATATCATTTATACATTATAAATTGATAAGAGCGGGTATTTGTGTACTCAACTTATTTGATAACTTATAACTTATAAATTGATAAGTTGAATGTTAGAAATCACCAACATTTTACTTAACTTATCAACTTATTCTTTGATTTCTTTATTTTTCTAATATTTTAGATTTTTACATTTGTGTTTTTAAATATTTTTTAATTTAAAATACAAGTGTTGAAATCATTGTATTTTAAAAATTATTTTTTCAAATTTAATTTAGCAAATTATTCACTAACTTATAAGTAAATTTATCCAAACACCCGTATAACTTATAACAATTCATCAATTTATCACTTATATAACACTTACTTTATAAATCAACTTTTTTGTGATACCCCAAACACGTACTATGACTACCGGTTAGTAAATTGACATTATCCAATCTAATTTTTTAATTTGTTTTAGACTTTTTTTTAGCAACAGTTGTGATGGTCAACTTTTTTTTTCTTTTTGTGTTTTTCTATGCTACTTCAATTCTATACATTCGATCATTAAACATATCTATAAACCTATTTTCTAATTTTTATTATAATTGTAAATACTACTTTATAAAAAAAATAGTCTTTAACATATTAGATTTAGAATATGTGTTGTTCGAAATTATAGAGGAGAAGAGTTCGAATATATAAGAAAGATATATAAATAAAAAGTTATATTTGAAGTATAATTAGGTGTTCGAATTTATAAAGGAGAATATTTCAAATTTATAGGTTAAACATATAATTAAAGTTCTATTTGAATTATAATAGGTTTTGGAATTTATGAAGTAGAAGAGTTTAAATTTATGAGAAATACATACAATGAAAAGTTATATTGGAAGTAGAATAAGTGTTTGTAAAACATAGTTAAAAGTTCTATTAGCAGCAGGACTGCGAATTTATATAAGTGTTTTTTCAACGAGAGAGGGGCTCATTAGAAAGAAGTATGTTAACATGAAAATTAATATATAAGACAAATATTAAAGGTTAAAATTAGGATTTCGATCTTAACGAGGGAAGCGTGTTTAATGGGAGGACGACTTATCGGGAGGAATGAATAATTGTTGTAATTTTTAAAAATATCCTTTAACATATTAGAGGTAGAAAAGATGTTTTAATATAAAGGATAACAATTCGAATTTATAGGGAAGACACATAAATAAAAGTTATATTTGAAGTATAATAGGTGTTCCAATTTATAAAAGGAGAATGATTCAAATTTGTAGGTTAACAAATGGATGGGACGAATGGAGTAATATATAGGATAAGTATTCAATATATTAACTATGGAATTTCGATTTTAACAAGGAAACCGTGTTTTATAGGAGAACGGCTTATTAGGGAGAAATGAGTAATTATTGTAATTGTATTAGCAGAATTTTTAAAAAAATTAAAAACGCCGCCGCGAAGCGCGGCTTTCTCAACTAGTTATATATAGGATATAATATGTTCTTACTTTATGTTTTTTTTTAATCAGATGTTAATATAATGAGATTTTTTTGTCAATACATTTTTTAATTTATTCTTACATCTTACATTTTAAACGTACCTATAGTTCTGATTAAATGTCTATTTATTTATTATCTATAAGACTATAACTATCCTTTAATTTTGTTCAATTTATGTGCGAACTTTTAATAATTAATGAGAAATCCCATGTATAGCATATATGCAATTCTTTCTGAGCGTATATTGAGTATTAAATAAACGGTATTTTTTTCGTTGAATTGGTAAAACTTCATGAATGAAGCCTTTTAATTGCATAAACCAATCTCCTAACATCTATTGTGGGGCTACAACTGCAAGTATATCCAAGTTCCTGCACGAAAGTGGTATGAATTTTAAGTAGTCTTATGTTTGAGTTATTAACATAAAATAGCATAAAAACTCGTGCAAGGCACGGATTGCTAGCTTAGATTGTGATTTTAAACTAAACTACGCATTATCAATGTCATTTGACATATATGATTGTATATTTTTTATGGTCATGGAGTTTTTATGTTAATGTTATGACTATGTTGTACTTGCTTAAATATGTTGAAGTTTATAATGTGAAAACTAATACGAGCAGTTTTGATAAATCATGTATGTTTTTAATTTTGTTGTGGATCATAGAATAGAATTAGAGTGTTCTATGGATGTTTTCTAATTAAGAAGACATTTTTAATATTATAATCCTAAAAATTTTCCAGTTCTTCAAAAATGATGCATTCATTTAGTTCATCTCTGACAATATTCAAGGTAGAAACTAAATAGCTTTCAAGATGTTGCAGTATGAGATTGTAGGTTTTAGTACTGATTTTACTCAAAAGCTTTCCTAAATCTTCTAACACTCTACTTAGACCTTGCGTTTTCAGTTCTTAAAACTTTCTTTGTAAATCTTTTATGTCTTTTCTTACGACCTCTTGATTTTAAGCATTTTTTTACCTTTATTTCTCTTCCCATGTCTACCTAACTTTCAGAACCTAGGACAATGTAGCTAATTGACTTAAGTGGAACTACCTTGTGTCAAATCATTGTATTATTAAGTACGTTTGGTACCATTTGGATGTGTTTCAATTCTTCCAAACAAACAAACTTTTTTTTAACTCTAAACTTGAGAATTGATCAATTATGGATGGATAAATATTTTTTGCTTATATCATCGTAAGTTAAAATTGCTCATATGCCTTTTGAGTTCTGTCCGTGTTTTGACAATGAATTCATCCTTTATTTTTTTTCAAAATACACATCTTTAATAATTAAAACACGGGTCATTTTTCTAGAAATTAACATAAATTTCTATTCTTTGTGGTTAATTTTTTTTCAAGGTATGGTTGCACATTTTTTTCATCTGTTACAATGTACTTACTTTAATTTATATAGATAATTTGATTGATCGTGGACTATAATTTTAAATAACACGGGATGTATAATGTGATTTGATCTGATCATAATGTATGATATGCAATATCATGTTTTTTAAAATTTGTTATGGACTATATATTTTAATTTGTTTATTGTTTACACAAATTATTATCAAAATTTTAGAATATATAATTCATTTAATTATTTTGTTGTACTATCTATTTATTTTTATTATCTCGCCTTTTGCAATATTTTAACTCAAAACAAATAGTTTTTCATATGTTTTATTTATGTTTTTTTTAGTTATTTTACACACGCACACACAATATGTGTGTGTATTAATTTAATTCCAAATAACTAATTATTTTTTTTCATAAAATTCATTTGATAATAACAAAAATATGTCATATATATAATGCATCCAATCTAATTATAAATCTAGTCACTCCTAGTATATATATATATAGTATTATTAAAACCGAAACATTGAAAGTTTGATAGTTGGTCGGTACGGTTCTCATATGTTGATATTTGTACTTTAGTTCTTTTATTTTTACTACTTTATTTAATTTATTAAAAACAACAATTTTATTCAAAATATATTTTGGTAGTCGGTCGGTCAATACGACATTCATATTCTGATATTTGCACTTTAGTCCTTTTTATTTTGCAATTTGACCTTAATTTATTAAAAACAACAATTTTAATTAAATATATTTTTAAAATATTGTTAAATACAAAAATCTTAAAACACAATTTAATCACGCTCAAACAGAAACACACACGTCAATTCAACATTAAGTTCAACAATCACATAAAACTATTCAAATTTAAGATGAACTTCATATAAAGTAAATATAAATGTAAAATAATAAGAATATGAATGTCGTATGCATCACACTGACTTTATACTTGTAGTGTAGATAAGAACAAATAATTATAAATATCATGTATACATGTTATCAATATTTGCTATTTAACAATGATTATTGACCGATCGCCCATACCTAAATTATTGTCTAATTTTTACACATGTTTTAACACTAATTTCATTAATTTAAAAATAAATAAGTCATAAATATGTAAACAAACTACTTGTAATATGTTATTTATGTTATATCAACATTTAATAATACATTTTATATATTAATTATTTGAATAATTCAAATATATTGCGTAGTACAAGAAAAGTTCGACTCTGATGCAAGAAAATAGAATATATTATAGCTATCGATACATATACAAAATATTTGTTTAGTTAAAAGAAAGATAAAAAGCACCACACATAATATTGTTTTTAAAACTTAATATTAATATTTTATAAGACTGGTAGTATATATGATTCTGTATGATATTTTAAGTATTAAAAAAATAAAGTTTAATAAATATTATAAATCATCATAATTTTTACTCAAAAATTTAAATAATAATAAATATAGGATAAGAAAGATGTGAGGTTTATGTCATATGATTTTTAGATCAAAATAAAAAAGAATCATGTAGCTCAATGGTTATAAGGATGACTTTTTTAGCGAATGTCAGGGGTTCGATCCCTAACTAAAACATTATTTACTTAATTTTTACCTCAGAGTAGTGGCATGACATGTAATTTCGTAATATATAAGGGTAAAATAGTAACTTCACAAAGGGTTTATTGACTCAAAATGCCCTTAAATTATCCATTTGTTCTCCTATTATATATAGAAGATATTATATTGCGTTCAAATTTATAAAAAAGATTAGTTCAAATTTATAAAGGAGGATACATGACAGGTTAGATGGCGTTTAGTATCGTCTCAATTTATTTTTATAATTATTTAAAATTTTAAAATATTAAATATAATAAAAAAAATATCTTTTAACATATTAGAAGTAGAATATGTGTTCAAATTTATTGGGGAGAATAGTTCAAATTTATAGGAAAGATATATAAATAAAACTTTTATTTGAAATAGAATATGTGTTCGACTTTAAGGGAGATTAATTTAAATTTATTTTATTGAAAGTAGAACTTTGTTTAACATATAAATAAACTTCCTCTTGATCTATTAGAAGTAGAAATAACATTTGAATTTATGTGATGATAAGTTTTATCATATTAAAAGTGAAAAGATATTTGAGTATAGTAAACGTATATAATTAGAACTTGCAATAATATATAATTAATGTTTTCTTAAATTTTTTGGTGTTATTTTATTTTTCACGTGTTTGTCTTTGCATCTCCGTTTATATTTTCCTGCTCTCTTTTATGATTTGATTTTCAGTACGTCCTTGATTATTGGTTTTTTATTTGTGTTGTGTTAATGGTTCTATTTTTGCTTATCTTTGCCTCCACTTTTACCAACTTAGAACGGTGACAATCTGTTTGATGCACTGATGCATAATGTGTTAGAAAATGGAAAGTTTGAGGCATATTTTAAATATGTTCTTGATGGAATTTCCGGAAACTAACGATTGGAGGTTGTTCCTTGTTATGAGGACTTAAACTTTCATGTTTGGATCAAAGACATTTTCTTAGTGTAATCCATAAATAAATTGAGTTGAAATAGGTTGCTTGAAATGGGTTATGTGGGTTGGTTATATTGAAATAACTTGTATCCCACATAGCATTGGTAATGAGAGGTTGGTGGGTTTATATAGAAACATGTGCAAGAGTAGTGTACAACTACTTAGGCATGTGGGTGTGCATGGTGTTAGTATGTGCCTCGCGCGTGCGCACACACACGCGTCGCCGCCGCCCACCTCGCCCCGCCCCGCCCCGCCCCGGGTCGAAGGGCGATTTGGGCGAATGTCTCGGCGTCTCGCGTATGCGAGGCGACCTGGGCGAGGAATTTTATTACCTGTTTATTTAATATTATTTATTGATTTAATTTCACAGTATCAGTATTTATTTATAACAGCTAAACGAACTGGGTCAGGATTTATATTAAATCCTGATGGACCAGTTCTTGGATCAAATCCTGATGGCCTGGTCAGTACTTGGAGTGAAATCCTGATGACTATTGATCCTGATGGCCTGTGTCAGTATTTGAATCCTGATGATGGTCCAGTCCTGACGAAATCCTGATGGTCGATCAAGTACTGATGCCACTCCTGACGGACAGCAAGTCCTGATGGCTTGGAGTACTGATGATGATCAAATCATGATGGACCAGGAAATCCTGAATGAGTTGTTAAATCCTGATGACTACTGTTATGGTAATTAAATCAGAATAATTAGTATTAAATGTCATATCTTCAGTTACAATATTTGGTCTGTTTATGTTTTATTTTGTATTTTATATAGATACAAAACATAACGTTTGAAAAAGAAGTGAGATATACGTAACTCTGAAAACCCTAGGCAACTATTATTTTCTCTGGTTTTTCTCTCAACACAAACAGATTACATAGTTCTTGGGTGAAGTGAGGTGTTGTTCGCTGTTGATCATTGCCATGTCTGTGAGTGGATTGATCTGTGCTGTTTTATCCTGGGAGTGATATTGCTGCAACCCAACACAGCGTAAGTGGGGCAATAATCTCTTCAAGAACAGTCAAGACTTCTCGAAGGCTTGGCGACTCAGCTGTTTCTTTATCTTTCAGTATTTGTTAAAGCTCCTGAGAGATAAGTGTTCTTTCTTGTCTTGTTATTTTCAGTCTCTGATTATACTTTTGTTTTGACCTTTGTGTTTGTTTCGTTATTTGGT
This sequence comes from Heracleum sosnowskyi, assembly GCA_030848705.1. Taxonomy (NCBI): domain Eukaryota; kingdom Viridiplantae; phylum Streptophyta; class Magnoliopsida; order Apiales; family Apiaceae; genus Heracleum; species Heracleum sosnowskyi. Next base: position 45,793,125 of record CM061243.1, on the reverse strand, counting down.
ATTTTTGCATGTTCTTGTTAATACAATATATATATAACTGCCCTATTGTTGCTGTGTAGTTAGTAATTATACCCAACAATCTTGAAGAGATTATTATTTCTGTGTTATATATTGTTAATTAACAAGATGGTTAACGAAACTGTAACTCCTGATGGTGCTAATACTTCTGGTTCTGGTGTTATTGTACCCACCATAGATTGGACCACGTACCGTTTCCCACAACCTATTGATTTGTCAGGAATGCCTGATAAATTCGGTGGGGGTGTTGGTTTTTCTCGTTGGCAGAAAAAGATGAAACTGTGGCTTACGGTAAAGGGTCTATGGCCGGTGGTGCAGTATTAGAAACCGATTATTGATCAGGAAAAGGCTGAAACTCTTAAGGCTTATGCCATGTGGGAGGAAAAAGATGGGGTGGCAAGGGCTGCTATACTGGCAGCTTTGGCGAACACTCTATTTGATGTTTATTCATCTGATTCTTTCACTGCTAAGCTCTTATGGGAGAAGCTGGACCAGACACACAATACTGACTCGCAAGGGTTGGAAAAGTATTCTGTGGCTAGGTTTCTTGATTTTAAACTGGTGGATACAAAATCCATGACCGAGCAGGCACATGAGTTTGAGATGTTGGTGCATGCTTTGAAGGAGTCCGGAATGGACCTTCCTGAAAAGTTTCAGGTTATGGCTGTGATTGAAAAGCTCCCTAAGTCTTGGGAAGAGTTTGCTCTCTCCCTGAAAAGATAGAAAGGAGAGATCACTTGGACAAACCTGATGTTGGACATCTCTGTGCAGGAACAACACAAGTCCAAACAGGGACATGTGATGCCTGCTGAACATGGGGGTTCAAAGGTTAATGTAGTGACTGTTGGACAGAAAAGAAAGGCTGTCACTAAGAAGGATAACACTAGGCCTAAAAATGACAAGAACAAGGCTAAGAAACCAAAGACAAACAAACCTTGTTGGTCTTGTGGACATGTTGGTCATTGGAGCAAGGACTGTCCTGCAAAGAAAGCTGTTGTGGGAGCACAAGCTAATATTGTGCTTGCAACCACTGATGGGCCTAAGGTTAACATGGTTGTTGGTGAGGTTGTTGCCTCTGGAACCAATGACGGGTATGTTACCTACAACCCTGTACTTCTTTCCACTTATCTGTCACATGAATGGTTGATTGATACTGGAGCTAATGTACATATTTGTACTGATGTTAGTTTATTTGTATCTTATCAACAGAGTCATGGAGTGACAGTGACGATGGGGAATGCTAGTGCTGCTCAAGTTCTTGGAATAGGAAACGTGGACCTGAAGTTTGCTTCTGGGCGTGTTCTATCCCTCACTAGAGTGCACCATGTTTCTGATATTTGTAGAAATATTATAAGTGGAAGTTGTTTAGTTAAAAATGGTTTTGAACTTTCTTTGAAATGTAATAAAGTAGTTATTACACATACTGGTACATTCTTTGGCAAAGGTTATTTGTCTGATGGTTTATTTTTGATAAATGTTGAGCCTGTTTTGGGCAGTTTTATTAATGATAGTGTTGCACCTTCTGTTAACTGTGTTGAATCATCCGATTTATGGCATGCTAGACTTGGTCATTTAAATTTTGGTGCTCTAAAGAATATGATGAATTTAGAGTTGATTCCAAAATATGCTATTGAAAAGAAATCTAAATGTCAAGTATGTGTGACTGCTAAACAAACTAGGAAACCCTTTCATAATATTGTTAGGGATTCAGGAGTATTAGATTTAGTACACACAGACATATGTGAATTTGGTGGCATGTTGACTAAGGATAATAAACGATATTTTATTACCTTTATAGATGATTGTAGTAGATATTGTTATGTTTATTTACTTAGACATAAGGATGAAGCACTAGAAAAATTCATTATGTTCAAAACTGAAGCTGAAACACAAAATGGTAAAGTACTTAAACGTTTGAGATCTGATAGAGGTGGTGAGTATACTAGTACCTTGTATAATGAATTTTGCGCAAGCAATGGTATAGTTCATGAGGTGACTCCACCATACACACCTGAGTCTAATGGGGTGGCTGAACGAAAGAACAGAACTTTTAAAGATATGATTAACAGCATGCTTATTAATTCTGGGTTGCCTAAGTACATGTGGGGAGAAGCTTTCAATACGGCTTTCCATATTCTAAATAGAGTTCCTCTGAAACATATGGACAAGACACCTTATGAATTATGGAAAAATAGAAAGACAAGTTTAAAGTATCTTCGTGTGTGGGGGGTGCCTTGCAAAGGTGCTTGTCCCTGAACACAAGAGAAAGAAACTAGGTCCGAAAACTGTTGATTGCATCTTTCTGGGCTATATTGAAACCACTACAGCTATGAGATTTTTAGTATTAAAATCTGACATAGATGGTATAGTGGCTAACACTATAGTTGAATTTCGTGATGCAACATTCTTTGAGGATGTGTTCCCTATGAAGACTGGCATACCTCATGATATTTCTAATGATGATCCTACTCACACATCGAGTTCTATTCCTAATCATGTGGAAAAGATGACAAATGTGGGGGCAGATCCTGACAGTAGTTCTACTCCTGACGAAGTAGATGAACCTAGAAGGAGTAAGCATGCAAAGGTAGTCAAGGACTTTGGAAGTGATTTTGTCACTTACAATGTCGAGGATGAACCTTTGACTTTCCGACAGGCCATGGATTCTTCGGAGTTAAGGCATTGGAAAGGTGCTGTAAAGAGTGAGATCGACTCTATTGTTTCTAACGGAACATGGGAGTTGGTTGACCTACCTCCTGGGTGTACTACTATAGGATGTAAATGGATCTTCAAAAGGAAGATGAATCCTGATGGCTCAATAGATAAGTATAAGGCTAGGCTGGTAGCTAAGGGCTTTAGGCAAAAGGAAGGCATTGATTACTTTGACACATACTCTCCTGTTGCAAGGATGACAACAATCCGAATGCTTATAGCATTGGCTTCTGTACATGGTCTTATCATCCATCAAATGGATGTAAAGACAGCTTTTCTTCATGGTGATCTTGAAGAACAGATTTATATGGATCAGCCTGAGGGATTTGTTGTTTCTGGTAACGAGAGGAAAGTATGTAAGTTAATCAAGTCTATATATGGCTTAAAACAAGCTCCTAGAGACTGGCATAAAAAGTTTGATGACACTGTTTTAGAATCAGAATTTGTAGTTAATGAAAGTGACAAGTGTGTCTACTATATGGTTAAAGGAAATGAATGTATTATCGTGTGCCTATATGTGGATGATATATTATTGTTTGGAACCAATATTGAGATTATTAACGAGACAAAAAGTTTCTTGAAAAGGCACTTTGAAATGAAGGATATGGGTGAGGCTAGTGTGATTCTTGGGGTCAAGTTGACACAGTCAACTGATGGAATAACATTGTCACAATCTCATTATATAGAGAAATCTATACTTGAGAAGTATGGTTATTCAAATTGTAGAATCGCTAGTACACCGTACGATCCTAAAGTTGCCCTAGTCAAGAATAGTTCGGGAATTCCTATGTCTCAGTTAAGGTATTCTCAGATTATTGGGAGTTTGCAATATCTTGCTAATGTCACTAGACCAAATATATCTTATTCCGTGTCTAAGTTAGCTAGATATACAAGCTGTCCGAACAAGACTCATTGGGAGGCACTAGATAGAGTTCTTAGATATCTTAAGGGAACTATTTCCCTTGGTTTACATTATCGAAGATTCCCTGGAGTACTCGAGGGATACAGTGATGCAAGTTGGATAGCTAAGAAATCTGGTACCAATGGAGTGACTGGATATTTGTTTACCCTAGCAGGTGGAGCAATATCCTGGAAGTCTACTAGACAGACTTTGATAACTCGATCTACTTTTGAGGCTGAGTTGTGTGCACTAGATGCCACGGGGACGGAGGCTGAATGGTTGCATGGACTTATGTTAGTGTTACCTGTAGTAAGCAGACCGCTTCCAGCCATTGCTGTTCTTTGTGATAGCCGTACAACTATTGACAAGATCAGTAGTGAAAAGTATAATGCTAAAACAAAAAGACACATCCAAGTTAGACTTAAGTCTATAAGGGGTCTTGTGTCTGAAAGGATTATTGTTGTAGAGTTCATTGGAACTCAGGATAATATAGTTGATCCTTTGACTAAAGGACTTGAGCATGCAGTAGTCCTTAAGTCTAGGTTGGGGATGGGACTGATAGCCCATAATGATTCATCAGCAGCGGGAACCCAATACACCTGAGAGGAGATCCCTTGAAGTGTATTCAATGTGGTAATAACTGAAAGTGTTTGTCCTAAATCCAATCATGTATGATGAGTTAGGAAGAACTTTCTTGTATTCTTATTTGATTTCATTAATGTTAATAAAAGACTTGTTTTGTTTTTATTACGGGATTTATCTATTTAAAGTGTTTTAAATAAGATGTTCCATAGTTTAGAGTAAAGCTTCTAGAATTATAATGAGATTATAATAGTGAGATCTAGAAGATGATAACTCTAGACTTAAACAGTTCCTGATCATAGGATAACTAATCGGAAGTTGGTGAATCCGCAAAGATTGGTACATATTATGCTTGCTCCCGACAGGAGGATGTCTGTTCTCATAGGCATTTGTGTGGTGACACTATAGCTAGTATGTAGGTGCTTGTTAGGGAATAAGTTCACTGAACATGACTCGATAAGTTGAATAGCTAATGGAGTTTACTCACGTGTCAATAGTTATTCACTGAGTGATAGTTGTACAAGTGTCCTTAGACTTGAGATCGTTAGAGTTATCTTGTATATAATGAACTATGCTTTGGATTAGTCCTTAGTCTCAAGGACATCCATTAGGTCTATTCTGGGCATAGGGATTTGTGTATGGAGATAGTTAACGTCAATAGAGGATCTACCCCTTCCAGTATAGGAAGAGAATATCCTATGTTATTCTTAGTATGCGAGTTCTGGAATCTCTGGCCAGAGTGTATGAAATTAGAAAGGAGTTTCTAATTTGCATTAATATGAACTTAGCATTATGAATAAGAAATCATATGATTAAATTTGATAAGGCCTGACACGAGATCCATGCCTTATATTTAATCGGGATATTGTAGGGTAGAAGGAATTGATTGTACTGAAACTAATCACTGACAGGTTCTTGGTATTCTAAGCAGTGAATTCATATTATCCGGATAGTCGCGATATGTTGAGAAGCATCCCTCACGATGTAGAATAAATATAATTAATCAGTTAATTATATTTAATGAATTTTAGAATTCATATAATTAATAAATAAAAAGTTTATTATTATTATTTATTTCTACTACCGGCTTAATATTGAACCTACAGGGTCACACCATAAAAGATTAATTTATTGATGAAGGTATTTTGATAGAGCAAGTTATTTTCTAAATAGTTTAGAAAAGGAAATAATGATTAAAATAGTTTTAATTATTATTAAAGCATTTTATAAGATAAAACGTGGGGTTAATATATATATATAAAGATATATTAAAAAACCCTAGGAGAGCCCTATAAATAGAATGAGATCTTGTAACGCATGACGGGAATGCGTTACAGGGTCTGTAACGCATTCCCGGAATGTGTTACCAGGCCTGTAACGCGTGAATCTCATGCGTTACACAATTAATAGCATTTAATTGTTGTAACGCATTCCAGTAATGCGTTACAGCCCCTCTGTCCACATTAAATTTGATTTTTTGGGAGTTTGGTAACTCCGTTTTGGGCGTGCAATATATCGTTGGATTCGTTTTTCTGAGACGGATCTAATAGAGTGGTCAAATATTTTTTATATAAAAGTTTGGAACTGTTTATATTCCCGGATGTGTTTTAAAGCATGTATTAATTGTTTTAATTGCTTTTAAATACTATAATAAATCCATACATCATTATATCATTGTATGACATGATATTACTTGCATGCTTACTTGTTTATTTATTTTTATATATGAGATATATGCCTATATTTACCATGCGATGATAGATTTAGGTGAACTTAAATCAATATAAGGCGTGCTCTAGAAAATCTAGAATAGGAATCGTTTCTTGCCTTAACAATAATATTATGAGTACAACCATGAGATTCTTATGTTTATGAAACATAGAGTGAAATACTCTTTTGATGTTGAAAATGAAAATTTCTGTCTAGGCCGTTGGGTTTTAAGCGGGACCGATGTGACCCCTCCAACACACTGGAAATTTTTCATTTAAATATCATAATTGTATTTTGTTCAAGAAAAAGAGAATCTCCTAGTAATATGATTATGGTTGTAACATAATATAATCCCTCTAAAATTAAATAATATCAAGTAGTAATTGGCCAATGACACAACGGGCTTGTGTCTGTCATAGCCTTCCAACATGGTAGAAAGTAGTTCTTATTTTTGAATCATTGTCGTTTCGTGCTACAGCCGAGGGCTTTGATTTCGAAATAAGAAATATTTGTCTATAACATAGAGATGTGTACAATGAATTAGAATCTAATGGTCGTTACGTGCTACAGCCGTGGGCTGTTGGAGACTGATTCAATTGTATGAAATGTTGGGTTAGACTTGACTTAGAATATTGAGTTTGTCGTGCTACAGCCGTGACTCAATTATTCAAGAGGCTAAAGTTTTATTAGGGAATAACATGAGATGTAATTGACAAGAGTTGTCTGCCTACTGAACATCACATGGCGTTTCGTGCCACAGCCGAGGTTGTGTGATGGAATGTAGGATCCCTATTCCCACTAGCATTATGAATGCTTAATTTTTCCATTTAGGGGGTTGTATAAATTAGATAAACTAGTGGGAGCCACTTATGAATAAAGACCCGATTCATATAGTGTTTTAAAATGAAATTGAATATTTGCTAAGTGTTGTTATGTGTTTATCATTTACAGATTTACTATATACATTATGTCTTCTGCACTATCACTCCGGAGCATACTGGATGCTCACAAATTGACTGGTCCTAATTTTGCTGACTGGCTTCGAAACCTGAAAATTGTTCTCAGGGTTGAGAAGCTGGAATATGTGCTTAACTCACCTAAGCCTGCTGAACCTGCTGACGATGCACATAATGATGAACATGTTGTGTATCGTAAGTGGATAGATGATGCAAATGTTGCTCAATGTATCATGCTAGCTTCCATGAACATTGAGCTACAGAAGCAGCATGAGCATATGGATGCTCACACTATCCTAACGCATCTACAAGAGTTGTATGATGTGGCAGGGAGGACAGCTCGATATGATATATCGAAGGAGTTGTTCCGCTGTAGGATGTCTGAGGGATCGTCTGTGAATGACCATGTACTTAAGATGATCAATTTGATTGAACGTCTTGGACAACTTGGTTTCAACATGGATGGGGAGCTGAGTCAAGACTTGGTCTTGCAATCACTTCCGGGTTCATTTTCGCAGTTTGTTGTGAACTTTCACATGAATAAGTTGGACGCCAGCCTGGCTGAACTCCACAACATGTTGAAGACTGCGGAATCAAATTTTCCCTCTAAGAAGAGTTTTGTTCTTCTAATTGGTGAAGGTTCCAATCCTAAGAAAAGGAAGAAGAACCCTCCCAAGAAGAAGAAAGTAGGTGAAAAAAGGTCGGTTTCACCAAAAGCTGAAGACCCCAAAAGCAAAGCTGTTTGCTTCCACTGTAACAAGGTGGGGCACTGGAAGAGGAACTACAAGGTTTACCTTGCAGAATTGAAGAAGAAGAAGGGTAGTGAGACTACCGCTTCTGATTCAGGTATGTTCATGATTGAAGTGAATATGTCATTAAATCAAATTTCTACTTGGGTATTAGATACCGCCTGTGGTTCTCACATTTGCAATTCGTTGCAGGGACTAAGGAGAAGTAGGACTCTTGAGGAAGAGGAGGTGATTCTACGGATGGGAAATGGAGCAAGAGTTGCTGCTGAAGCTGTAGGATCATTTGATTTACATATGCCTACGGGCAAGACTATTGTTTTAAATAATTGTTATTTTGTTCCCTCGATTGTGAGGAATATTATTTCTATTCTCATGTTAGACTTGGCTGGATTTTCGTTTGTTATTCAGAATAATGAATGTTCAATTCTTAGAGATAATGTTCTTTATGGTAGTGGTATTTTAAATAATGGTCTGTATGTATGTGACGTAGAGAATAATTTACTACAAATTGAACGTACTAATAAAAGGAAAAGGGATGATGAAAATCTCACCTATTTGTGGCACTGCAGACTTGGTCATATTAGTGAAAATAGACTTCGTACATTGCATAAGGAAGGGTTACTTGAACCCTTTGATTTTGAATCATATCCTACATGCGAGTTGTTAGGTCCAAAGTATCGTAGAAGGGGGGGGGGGGTTGAATACGATACTCACAAATAATTCAATTTCGTTCGCGGATTAATCTTTCAGTTCTATAACGAAATCAAACACACCAAACCAAATCAAGTTTCGGGGAATATATCTTTTTATAAATATAAACCTCGAAGGGTGCTACAATTTCTAATCCGTAGATTAGCTTCAATGAGTTCTAGGTTATTCACAATCAATACAATGAAAGAATTCTGAGCACTATAAATTTCTATGATCTTCTCCGGCTCAAACTTCTCTCTCAGTAGTTGCTACTATGAAATAACCTGACTGAAGAAGACACACTTCCTCTGTTGTAATTATAGTCTTAGTTTTTAGAAAACTATCGAACCTTAATTGTTAAAACAATCTTGGCCGTCCAATTCTCATCAACCTGACAAACAAAGAAAACTTTTCACCCACTTTGTGAATTGAAAACTATCGAATAATAAAGTAATAATTACATTCGATGGTTTTTAAAATAAAAACTATCGAATGGAACTTTTACTTTATTAAAGTTTTCATTCACTTTTTACTTTTCATTCGATGGTTTTCTAATTAAGAAAACTATCGAACATTTTCTTTTGTTTTTCTTTATGTCACCTTCGATGGTTTTCTTAAAAGAAAAACCATCGAACTCTTTTCCTTGTCCTTGACCTTTTAGAAAATCCATTCAGCTCCAGGGTGTTTCAGTTTTAGACTGTATCAATTTCTTCTGAGACGATAAAACAACTTGATCTTTTTAGTGCCGTCACCTAGTGCAACTGGTCTGGTTCACAGATGAATAACACTTGATCAATTCTTCTTTTATGTCTTCAATTCAATGCTGCTGATAAGTCCCTTGTCGTTCTGGTTGCTTCGTTTAAATCACTGGAATCCCGTGGTACTTAACCCTAAATCATTCACATACTTATGTCGTCTTGAAAGTCTTGTTTCTTTTGCTGTCACTGAGGCTTGAACATTTTCATGAACTTCTTTCCGTGACCTGTTTACGGACTTCAAGAATACATAACGTATTTTGATTTTTTTTGAGTTTACCTTTTCTTCTTCGATTCTGGATTCCTGTGCTTCTGTTAATACTATTGTTTGTCTTGTCCTTTGTTGAGTTGTAGTTATCTCTTTTACATCTTATGTTACATTATGCTTTACAATCTCCCCCTATTTGATTGGATAGAGTTCGACAAGCAAATACTTCGAGGATAACTCAACTAACTAAGGAAACATGAAACTACTTAAAGTAAGACAGCGTAATAATATAAACTGCATTCTGGATCAGATATATATACATTTCCATATTTCATAAATCAAAAAACAATAAAACTTTTCACCTTGAAGTTGCTCCTCTTGTTTGAGCTGACAGTTCTCTTGTTCTTTGCTTCAATCTTCAGTCCATTCTGATCTCACTTTCCTCAATCATTGGATCGGAGTTAGCAGCTTGATAATCAATCACTGATAGATAGTGCAGTGGTTCTCCACGTTTAAGGATTGCTCCTTGGATGTGTCTTCCAATATATTCAACCTCTTGACCCACTCCAGCCCATAACCATGCAATGTTAACATCTTTCTTGTTTAGCTTTGGCATGTTTGGCAATCTGGTATGCACTTCCAATCCTCTTTCCACTCTTTTCCTATAGTAAGGAACATTCTCCATTAGAAATCTTCTAAGAGTGTCTGCTGCTTTGTCCTTCTCCGTTGATGTGAATCCAGTGGATCTAAGATACTTCTCAACTGAGATTAGATAATTGCTTGGGTAGTCCCTCAGTTTGTCCTCAGCCAAGTAGCAGATTCTGAACAAGTCATTCGTCATGAATCTAACCATTGGAGGATCTTCAGTAATCTCTGGACCGACTTTCATCAAGATCTCCTTTACATGCTCACGGAGCAGTTCATTTAATCTTGTAGTTCTTTGAATCTTAATGAGTATCACCTGCAGTTCTTCCTCAAAACTGCTTGGTGTCTTTCTCTCTCAGCTTGCCTGGGCTTTCACCATCTCCAAGGCAGCTTCTTCTTCCAGTGATAGAGAATTTGCTTCTTCTTCCATATCATCATCCAAGATAGGATGTTCTATTGGCTCTGGATAATATGGCTCATGCTCCTCCTGTAGTGGTTGCTCTTGCATGATCTCAAATTCCTCCTCACTTTTTTTTCTTCTTGCACAATGTCTTCAATCCAGTACTGTCTAACTGGAATAGCTTCATTGGTATCCCAAACTCCCCATCCAGTTGTTTGCCAACCTTCATTAGTCACTTCATTTGTTTCCCCTTCTCCAACTTTCTCCCCGTTAGTTGAGGAATCCTCGATGAAGTTATCCTCATTGTAAAAGGTAGCAGAAGGATCAGGTTGTTGCTGTGAAGGTCCGGGTTGTTGGTTCCTCAACATATTCCATAATCTCCTTGAGGGTGGATTGAACATGTACCTCTAGGTAATAGAAAATCTTCAATATTTGGAAGGGTTAGGGTGTCACTCCTCACGTTTGGCTCTGGGTGTACACTCAACATTTCTGTCGGTGTTTGAATCATTTTTCCTTTCCCACTCAGGCCAGGTGTAAGTGTTTTTGTTTCACTCAAATCCTTTGTGCTGATTGTACCTGCAGAAGAAAACACCGTAGCCATCCTTAAGGAGGTCACCGGTGGTGCAATGGGGCTTCGCAAGTCCCCGTCCTTGGTTAAACCAAGTTGCTGATCATCCTTAGATGATATATCCTTTAAAGGATCTAGAGTTTGAATCTCTAGGGGGTTAGAAACAGGCTCTATTAACAGCAGAGATCCCGAAACTTCCCCAATAGTCTGTGAAGACTTTACCTCAGTTGACTCCTCAATGTGAATTGATTCGTCACCACCGAGTTGCCGATCTGTACCTACGTCAGACCCTTTACCCGCAGGATCCAGATATGTTCCATCTGGGGAGGTAGACAATGACCCTTTAGATTGTGCATTTAGGTCAAAGCCTTCTCTCGACGTCTGTGAAGACTCTTGGTTCTTAGAACCTTCAACCAGTGAACCTGACCGTAATATGGTCGGAACACCAGTTGCTTCCGTCAATTCTTCCTTACCTGATTGAGCTAATGGTTCAGATATAGATTTCGTTAGCGTAGCCCAATCAGCATCAGAAAAATCAATAAAGGGCGCTTTGGAAGTTTGAAATAAAGTATCAACAGTTGCCTCGGTTTTTGTTCATCTCCTTTTAGAGGAAGGCAGAGCTGTTGTTGAAGGGTGTATCTCCTTATGTGGTGCTGCTAAGGCACTATCTCCCTCTACACTCACGGATGTCTGAATATTGGGTATAGGAGGAGAAGGAGGCTCGTTTATTGTTTCATTTGGCTCTTCCAAAGGCTCTTCGACCGTGGTTAGAGGTTGTGGGTTTGCAACCTCCTGGTCTGGAATGGCCACTGAGGGCTCTGGATCAACATCCATTGGTTGTGGTTCAGGAGCCAGTTCAGGTTCAGGAATGTTACCTTGATTTACCTGTTCCCCTGGGGGTAGAAGTGGTAGGGGCACCGTTCTTAGATATTCAGTGAGAATAGTGGATACCCCTGGAAGATAGTTGTTCTTCCTTATGAGAGCGGTATTGCATTGCTCTTCATTCTCATGCACTCCATGGTCTCCTCACTTTCGAATGTCTTTGCTGTTTAATACAAAAACTATCGAAAACCTTTTGTTGAAAAACTATCGAGAATTAAAATAAAGGAAAAATTAATTCTCTCCGATAGATTTTCTTTTTGTTTAAAAAACCATCGAGAATTTAGATAAAGACTAATGAAATTCACTTCGATGTTTTTTCAAATTTTCTTCAAAAACTATCGAGAATTGTTTTCGATAGATTTTCTTTTTCCTTTTCAAAAACCATCGAAATTAACTTTCGATAGATTTATCAATGTACTTGAAAAACTATCGAATTTCCTAAATTCGATATTTTTTGCTTCTGTCTTCATTTTAAAACCTGTTCTTGTTTTAAAATTTAGACTGATTTATTTCCTGTCAAGTTTTGATTTTAATAAATCTTTTAAAATCCACCAAAATCAATTCTTAACAGAAAATTCACAAATTTCTTAGAATAAAATCAATTAAATATCATTGAATGATATTAACCAATTAAAATCTAATGAATTATGCTGCATTAATCTACAATGTTAAAAACAAAGCAAATTAATTCAAATTAAATAGATGCTAAAATATTTAGAACAAATATTAGCACCTAAATAATTTTTAGAATTAATAACTAATTAAATGCCAGAAGATATATCATCCATAATTATGACATAAAATTAGTACAATAATCCTAACTACGAGAATTGCTCCAGAAAATAAACTCACGAGTCCTAAGGATATAGAAATTCTTAAACTCATGTATTCACCAGGACTTTCTGCAGTTACTGACTTCTAATCAAAATCAATTAGAAAGATTTAACATCCCAAGTTCACCAACCAGCTTATTGAAAGTGGATTCATCAAGCGGTTTAGAAAAGATGTCTGTAATTTGATCCTCTGTGGGTACAAAATGTAACTCCACAGTTCCATTCATGACATGCTCTCGGATAAAATGATACCTGATGTCGATGTGCTTCGTCCTCGAGTGTTGCACTGGGTTGTTTGAGATTGCTATGGCACTTGTGTTGTCGCAAAATATTGGAATCTTTGTCAACAAAAGTCCATAGTCACGGAGTTGGTTTCTCATCCACAAGATCTGAGCACAACAGCTACCAGCAGCAATGTATTCAGCCTCAGCTGTTGATGTGGAAACTGAATGCTGCTTCTTGCTATGCCAAGAAACTAATCTTCTTCCAAGAAACTGACAGCTTCCTGAAGTACTCTTCCGATCAATCTTACAACCTGCAAAATCAGAGTCTGTGTATCCAATAAGATCAAATCCTGTATCTTTAGGGTACCAAATTCCAAGATTTGGGGTCCCCTTAAGATATCTAAATATTCGCTTAACAGCTATTAGATGAGATTCTTTAGGATCAGACTAAAACCTAGCACACAAGCATGTTGCAAACATTATATCTGGTCTAATTGCTGTGAGATAAAGTAATGAGCCTATCATACCTCTGTAGCCTGTGATGTCAACCTTCTTACCAGTTTCATCCTTATCAAGCTTAGTGGCAGTTGGCATAGGAGTCTTTGCTGTAGATGAGTCTTCCATTTGATACTTCTTAAGAAGATCCTTGATGTACTTGGACTGACAAATGAATATACCATCTTGTTTTTGGTATACTTGCAGTCCAAGAAAGAATGACAATTCACCCATCATGCTCATTTCATAACGACTCTGCATTAACTTAGCAAATCTCTTGCATAGATCATCATTAGTAGAACCAAATATTATGTCATCAACATATACTTGCACTAATATCAAATCATTTTTATGCTTTTTGACAAAGAGAGTTTTGTCTACAACACCTCTTGTAAAATCATTTTCAAGTAAGAATTCAGAGAGAGTGTCATACCATGTCCTTGGAGCTTGTTTGAGTCCGTAGAGAGCTTTGAATAGAAAGTACACAAAGTCTGCCAGTTTTGAATCCTCAAAACCTGGAGGTTGTTCCACATACACTTCTTCTTCTAACTCCCCGTTCAGAAAAGCACTCTTCACATCCATTTGATATACCTTGTAATTGGAATGTGCAGCAAATGCCAGAAACATTCTGATGGCCTAAAGTCTTGCTACTGGTGCATAGGTTTCATCATAATCTATACCCTCTTCTTGAGAGTAACCTTTAGCAACCAGTCTGGCTTTGTTTCTCGTTACAATGCCATCTTCGTCTAACTTATTTCTGAATACCCATCGTGTTCCAATAACAGACTTTCCCTTAGGCCTGGGTACTAGCTTCCAAACTTTCTGCCTTTCAAACTGATTGAGTTCCTCTTGCATAGCAATCACCCAATCTGGATCATCTAGAGCATCTTCAACTTTCTTAGGTTCTGTTTCTGAAAGAAACCCAGAATAGTGACATTCATTTTGTGATGTTCTCCTAGTTCTCACTCCTGTGTCCGGATCACCAATGATCAAGTGAAAGGGATGATCTCTATTCCATACCCTTTGTCTTGGCAGATGCGATCTTGATGATTCTCCTTGTTCTAGATGTTGTGGAGTGTGACTAGTTGATCCTTCTCCTGCTCCCCCTGAGTTGTTGACGGTTTGATCTGTTGATTCTGAAGACTGACTAGTGGATCCTGTAGAATTTTGAGGATTTCCACTTTGGTCACCACTTTGTCCAGAATCATTATCATTATGATTATTATTAATGACTGTAACAACTTCAGGTACTTCTTCATTGTCAGAGAGATCTCCTGATAGATTTTCAAATACCAAGGATTCAGAGTTCTCTCCAGTTTGCAGGCCTGGTCTTTTGGTGTCGTCAAATGTTACATTAAAGCTTTCCAACACCTTCTTATCTTCAATCACATATACCCTGAAAGCCTTAGATTCCAGAGAATAGCCCAGAAAAATGCCTTCATCTGCTTTGGCATCAAACTTGCCAAGATGTTCTCCATCTTTAAGTACAAAGCACTTTGCACCAAACACATGAAAGTACTTCAGTGTTGGCTTCTTGTTGGCCATTAACTCATACGAAGTCTTTTCATGATCTTTGTTGATCAGGGTTCGATTCTGAGTGTAGCAAGCTGTATTCACTGCTTCAGCCCAAAAGTAAGTGGGAAGTTTTGATTCACTCAACATGGTCCTTGCTGCTTCAACCAAGGTCCTGTTCTTCCTTTCCACTACTTCATTCTGTTGAGGAGTTCTTGGTGCTGAAAACTGTCTTGATATTCCTTTCTCTGAGCAGAAATCATTTAGAACTGCATTCTTGAATTCAGTTCCATTATCTGATCTGATTGTCCGCACAGGTAGCTTAGCTTCCACTTCTATCTTCTTGATGTGATCAATGAGTAGTTGTGTTGCTTCATCCTTTGTTTGTATGAACAACACCCACGTGTACTTGGAGTAGTCATCCACCATCACCAATGCATATATGTTTCTTGAAAGTGACATAACATTAACTAGACCAAATAAATCCATATGAATCAGCTGTAATGGTTCAGTAATGCTTGTCATTCCTTTGCTTCCATGTGATGCTTTCTTCGACTTCCCTTTTTCACATGCTTCACATAGTCCCTCCTGATTGAATTCCATCAGGGGCAACCCTCTCACTAACTCTCTCTTTATCAAAGAGTTCATAGTTTTGAAGTTCAGATGTGAGAGCTTCTTGTGCCATAGCCAACTTTGTTCTGAAGATGCCTTTGCATAGAAACATGTAACTTCTCCTTCACTGGTAGAACTTAAGTCAGCTATAAACAAATTTCCTTTTCTCACTCCCAGTAGAGTAAGCTTCTCATCCTTCCTGTTGGTGATCAAGCACTTGTCCTTTCTGAAATCTACATTGTAGCCTTTATCACAGAACTGACTGATACTTAGAAGATTGTGCTTTAATCCTTCAACAAGAGAGATGTTTTCAATGATGACATTTCCAGCTTTCAATTTACCATATCCCGTAGTGTATCCTTTGCTGTCATCTCCAAATGTTACAATCGGGCCGGTCTTCTTAACCACCTCTGTAAGCAGGGACTCTTCACCTGTCATGTGTCTAGAACAGCCACTATCCAGAATCCACACAACCTTTGAGCTTTTAACCTTACCCTGCAATCACAGATTGATTAAGCGGACTTTGGTACCCAAAGTTGTTTGGGTCCTGAAGGTTTAGATACTTTAACAGGAGTAACATTCAACTTAGTCTTACCCTGCTTGACATTCATAGTATCTGTGGATTTAACATTACTAGTGTTGTTGCTATTATCATTCATCAACTTAAAATAAGCATGCATGATGTTGTACTTACATAGCAAACACTCTTTCTTCCCACATGGCTCATGATTATCAGGCATGTCAGACATGTTATGCATTTCAGAAGTATTAGCAGTTTCTATTTTAACCTTTTTACATGCATGTGTAAGGTGTCCAGCAGAATTACAAATAGAGCACAACTTCCTAGATACAATGGGAGAATATAGAACCATTTCATGATTAACAATCTTCTTCTTCCCATTCCTATTCTTTTTAACATTACTAACTACGTCACCTACTTCAGTTTTAGGTAAATCAGGTTTAGGTAATTCATTTTTTACTGATTTCCTAGGCAACTTAGTTTTTACCTCTTTTTCCTTCAACAAATCCTCCTCAAGCAATTCTTGTCTTATGAAGAGGTCATCCTCATGAAAGAGTGGTGGAAACGGCTTAACAAAAACTGGACAATCAACATTCTTAAGAACATGTGGAGTATTCTTTTTGACAACTGAAGATGTCACAGGGAATTCCACAATCTTCTTACCAGCTTTCTTGTTATAGTCAAATCCTATAGCAGTTTTATTCTCTATGGCCTGAGTATCAATGATTTCCTTAGCCATTAGAGCGGAATTCTTAAAAGCATTCAGCTTCAAATCTAGATCTGAAATCTGCTTCCTGAGGATAGTCTCTATCTCATCATTACACTTGACCTTGTTCTCTAAGTACGCATTCTTTTGCTTAAGATCTTCTAATGTTACAGCTACAAGCTCTAGTTCTTCATTTTTAGATTCTAATTTTTTAATCTTAAGAACTAGTTTAGCATTTTCCATTTATGATGCTAGCATGCTTGTGTGTACATTAAACAATTTTACACTAAGATCTTGCACAGTTTTCTTGTACTCAGAATTAGACATATCAATTGTAGTTAAGATAGGTACCTGAGATGATTGTGGTGATTCATCTGAAGAGTCAGCCATTAGAGCAACATTTACATATTCCTCCTCTTCATCCGAATCAGTATCATCCCAGTGCTTTCCCTCTGCTATATAAGCTTTCCCTTTCTGCTTTCCAGAGAATGCCTCCAATTGCTGTTTAAGCTTGGCATTCTCTTTCTTCAACTCATCATAAGAATCCTTCTTTCCATAGACATCTTTCATGTCTCTCGCTTGACGAGGCTTCCGGCATTCAGTGGCGAAATGCCCTAACTCATTGCTGTTGTAGCATCTTGATTTGCTTCTATCAATCATGCCAGTCTTGTAGCCTCCCTTAAAGCCTGTACTAGGTGTATAATTGCTCTTCTGGAATCTGTTGGTTGAACCCTTGAACTTGTACTTAGGGTTTCTCTTGAAACGAATGTGACTAAACTTTGCAGCTAAGTACGCCATGGTTTTGTCTTCCATTTGCTCAAGCTCTTCTAGGGTGTAGTAATCACTTTCATCAACACCCAGATTCACAGAATCCATTTCTGCTTCTATTATCACCTCCTTTCCAGCTCTAGGGGTTTAAACCTGAATCTCAGAAGTTATTGGTTCATCCACTACAAGTGCTGCTGATCTCACAAGTGCATTGTGCTTGTTCTCCACTGTCCCTGATCCGTAGATTATCACCCTTTGTTCTTGTTCCATCTCATAGGTCTTCAACTTGCCGTAGATCATCT
Source organism: Heracleum sosnowskyi (assembly GCA_030848705.1). Classification (NCBI taxonomy): domain Eukaryota; kingdom Viridiplantae; phylum Streptophyta; class Magnoliopsida; order Apiales; family Apiaceae; genus Heracleum; species Heracleum sosnowskyi. The sequence goes on along the minus strand of CM061243.1, from coordinate 45,775,377 downwards.
CTAATGACATCTTTGTGAAGTCAATTCTTTCCCTAATGGATGATGACTTGTGTTCTACATGATGGGGCAGCGTCATCATGAACTTCCTGTTTGATTCTCTCAGTGGATAGGTCTTTCCTTTCATTGCCAATTCATTGAGAAGCTTAGTATATTTCTCAAAGACCTGAGTTATACTTTCTCCTGGCAGGGACCTAAACGCTTCATATTGAGAAGTCAGGATGTCCAATCTGTTTTCCTGAACGTCTTCAGTTCCTTCCATTATCAAGTTAATGGTATCCCACATATGTTTCCCGCTTGTACAGTTCATCAACTGATAGCTCATTTCCTTGTCTGCGGAGTCTGCTAATATCAACATCAATCCTGTATCCAATCGAATCAGTTCTTTGTCAGAATCTGTATACTCAGTTATTTCCTTAGGTTGGGTGCCTTGAGGAATCCTACTACCATCAGGAGCTGTAGATTCACTAACTGGTTTCATTGGTACAAACGGTCTGTTCTCTAATATGCCAATGTATAACGGATTAGATGCCTTGATAAATAACAGCATCTTCATCTTCAACAAACCGAAATCATCTCTAGTAAACGGGGGAACTTTAATACCAGCAGTTGTCTTTGGAGCACTCATGGTTTCTGAAAATTTCAAATTGTTTAAAATTCAAGAAATTCCAATTAAATGAAAAATTTTGAAAGTTAAAAAATTTGCTTCGAATTTTCACGCTACGTTTGATTTTGGTCTCATTCACCGGATCTGATTTGTATATCAATCAAGTAGCTCTGATACCAATTGTTAGGTCCAAAGTATCGTAGAAGGGGGGGGTTGAATACGATACTCACAAATAATTTAATTTCGTTCGCGGATTAATCTTTCAGTTCTATAACGAAATCAAACACACCAAACCAAATCAAGTTTCAGGGAATATATCTTTTTATAAATATAAACCTCGAAGGGTACTACAATTTCTAATCCGTAGATTAGCTTCAATGAGTTCTAGGTTATTCACAATCAATACAATGAAAGAATTCTGAGCACTATAAATTTCTATGATCTTCTCCGGCTCAAACTTCTCTCTCAGTAGTTGCTACTATGAAATAACCTGACTGAAGAAGACACACTTCCTCTGTTGTAATTGTAGTCTTAGTTTTTAGAAAACTATCGAACCTTAATTGTTAAAACAATCTTGGTCGTCCAATTCTCATCAACCTGACAAACAAAGAAAACTTTTCACCCACTTTGTGAATTGAAAACTATCGAATAATAAAGTAATAATTACATTCGATGGTTTTTAAAATAAAAACTATCGAATGGAACTTTTACTTTATTAAAGTTTTCATTCACTTTTTACTTTTCATTCGATGGTTTTCTAATTAAGAAAACTATCGAACAATTTCTTTTGTTTTTCTTTATGTCACCTTCGATGGTTTTCTTAAAAGAAAAACCATCGAACTCTTTTCCTTGTCCTTGACCTTTTAGAAAATCCATTCAGCTCCAGGGTGTTTCAGTTTTAGACTGTATCAATTTCTCTAGAGACGATAAAACAACTTGATCTTTTTAGTGTCGTCACCTAGTACAACTGGTCTGGTTCACAGATGAATAACACTTGATCAATTCTTCTTTTATGTCTTCAATTCAATGCTGCTGATAAGTCCCTTGTCGTTCTGGTTGCTTCGTTTAAATCACTGGAATCCCGTGGTACTTAACCCTAAATCATTCACATACTTATGTCGTCTTGAAAGTCTTGTTTCTTTTGCTGTCACTGAGGCTTGAACATTTTCATGAACTTCTTTCCGTGACCTGTTTACGGACTTCAAGAATACATAACGTATTTTGATTTTTTTGAGTTTACCTTTTCTTCTTCGATTCTGGATTCCTGTGCTTCTGTTAATACTATTGTATGTCTTGTCCTTTGTTGAGTTGTAGTTATCTCTTTTACATCTTATGTTACATTATGCTTTACACGAGTCTTGTCTATTGGGTAAAATGACCAAATCTCCATTTAGTGGACATGGAGAGAGGGCTGCAGATTTGCTAGGATTGGTACACACAGATGTATGTGGACCGATGTCTACGCAAGCCATGGGTGGATTTTCATACTTCATTACTTTCACAGATGATCGATCTAGATTCGGATATGTGTATTTGATGAAACACAAGTCTGAAGCCTTTGAAAAGTTCAAAGAATACAAGAATGAAGTGGAGAAACAAACCAAACATAGTATTAAAACCCTTCGATCAGATCGAGGTGGTGAATATTTGAATGGTGAGTTTCTAGATTATCTCAAAGAAAATGGTATAGTCTCTCATTGGACTCCTCCATATACTCCACAGTTTAATGGGGTATCTGAAAGGAGAAATCGAACTTTGTTAGACATGGTTCGATCCATGATGAGCTATGCAGATCTTCCAGTATTCCTTTGGGGTTATGCATTGGAAACCTCAGCATATTTACTGAATAAGGTGCCTTCCAAATCTGTTCCTCAAACTCCATATGAGAAATGGAAAGAAAGGAAACCGAGTCTTAAACACGTTAAGATTTGGGGATGTCCAGCTTATGTCAAGAAAGTTGACCCTGATAAGCTGGAATCTCGATCCGTTAAATGTAAGTTTGTGGGATATCCTAAAGAGACTTTAGGGTATTACTTTTACACCGATCATAGGGTATTTGTCTCCAGACATGCTACCTTCTTGGAAAAACAGTTTATCCTTGAAGGGTGTGGGAGCAAAATAGAACTTAATGAAGTTCAAGAAGCACAAACTACCACGGTTCAAGAGGAAACACCTGTTCAGACTGAACAACCTTCTGTGGAACAGCCCATTCGTAGGTGAGAGAGAGTGTCTCGCCAACCTGAGAGGTATTATGGCCTTGTCATTGAGAATGACAATGAGTTGTCAATCATTGATGATGATGACCCTATGACCTATAATGAGGCTATGAGTAGTATTGACTCAGAGAAATGGCAGAGTGCCATGAAATCTGAAATGGATTCTATGTATAACAACCAAGTATGAACTTTGGTTGAAGCACCCAAGGATGTGAAGCCTATTGGGTGCAAATGGGTATACAAGAGAAAGATTGGAGCAGATGGCCAGGTGGAGACCTATAAGGCCAGGCTGGTGGCAAAAGGATTCAGACAAAGGCAAGGGATTGACTTTGATGAAACTTTTTCACCTGTAGCCCTGTTAAAATCGATTCGGATTTTGCTTGCGATTGCTGCTTACTACGACTATGAGATCTGGCAAATGGACGTGAAAACAGCCTTCCTCAATGGGAAACTTGAAGAGGAAGTGTATATGACACAGCCAGAGGGTTTTGTTTCCAAAGGGAATGAACACCTAGTGTGTAAGCTGCTACGGACCATATATGGATTAAGGCAAGCTTCTCGTAGATGGAACATCCATTTTGATGAGACAATCAAAGAGTTTGATTTTATCAAAAACATAGATGAACCATGTGTCTACAAGAAGGTTAGAGGGAGCATGGTAACATTTCTTGTGTTGTATGTGGATGACATACTTCTGATAGGAAATGATATACCGATGCTACAATCAGTCAAAGTGTGGCTATCAAAGAACTTCATTATGAAGGACATGGGAGAAGCATCCTACATTCTCGGTATGAAGATCTATAGAGATAGATCTAGAAGAATGATAGGTCTTACCCAGGGTACATACATCGAGAAAGTTCTTAAAAGGTTCAGCATGGAAAACTCCAAGAGAGGTCTCATACCAATGAGCCATGGAGTATCCCTTTCCAAGAAGATGTCTCCTAAGACACCTGAAGAAAGGGAGCGTATGAGTAAGATTCCTTATGCTTCGGCAATAGGATCTATCATGTACGCGATGTTATGTACTAGGCCTGATGTTGCTCATTCAATTAGTGTGACGAGCAGATATCAGTCCAATCCAGGTGAAGACCACTGAAAAGCAGTGAAGAACATCCTTAAGTATTTACGAAGGACTAAGGATATTTTTCTTGTTTTTGGTGGATCTGAGTTGAAAATAGAGGGTTATACTGACTCTAGTTTTCAATCAGAAAGTGATGATAGCACATCCATGTCAGGGTACGTGTTTACTCTGAATGGTGGAGCGATTAGTTGGAAGAGTTCCAAACAGTCTACAACGGCTGACTCCACAGCGGAAGCAGAGTATATAGCTGCAAGTGAGGCTGCAAAAGAAGCCGTTTGGATGAGGAAATTTGTTTCTGAGTTGGGAGTTGTTCCTAGCATTGAGGAGCCTATTGTGTTGTATTGTGACAACAACGCAGCAATAGCACAAGCCAAGGAACCTAGGTCTCATAAAAATACCAAACATGTTTTGCGGCGCTTTCATTTGATTAGGGAGATCATTGAAAGAGGAGATGTCAAAATTGAGAGAGTTGACACACATAACAACATAGCAGACCCACTCACAAAGACATTGTCTCAGATTCACTTTGATCGTCATAAAGAGAATATGGGTATTAGATACCAGTGTGATTGGCTTTAGTTCAAGTGGGAGATTGAAAGTGTTTGTCCTAAATCCAATCATGTATGATGAGTTAGGAAGAACTTTCTTGTATTCTTATTTGATTTCATTAATGTTAATAAAAGACTTGTTTTGTTTTTATTACGGGATTTATCTATTTAAAGTGTTTTAAATAAGATGTTCCATAGTTTAGAGTAAAGCTTCTAGAATTATAATGAGATTATAATAGTGAGATCTAGAAGATGATAACTCTAGACTTAAACAGTTCCTGATCATAGGATAACTAATCGGAAGTTGGTGAATCCGCAAAGATTGGTATATATTATGCTTGCTCCCGACAGGAGGATGTCTGTTCTCATAGGCATTTGTGTGGTGACACTATAGCTAGTATGTAGGTGCTTGTTAGGGAATAAGTTCACTGAACATGACTCGATAAGTTGAATAGCTAATGGAGTTTACTCACGTGTCAATAGTTATTCACTGAGTGATAGTTCTACAAGTATCCTTAGACTTGAGATCGTTAGAGTTATCTTGTATATAATGAACTATGCTTTGGATTAGTCCTTAGTCTCAAGGACATCCATTAGGTCTATTCTGGGCATAGGGATTTGTGTATGGAGATAGTTAACGTCAATAGAGGATCTACCCCTTCCAGTATAGGAAGAGAATATCCAATGTTATTCTTAGTATGCGAGTTCTGGAATCTCTGGCCAGAGTGTATGAAATTAGAAAGGAGTTTCTAATTTGCATTAATATGAACTTAGCATTATGAATAAGAAATCATATGATTAAATTTGATAAGGCCTGACACGAGATCCATGCCTTATATTTAATCGGGATATTGTAGGGTAGAAGGAATTGATTGTACTGAAACTAATCACTGACAGGTTCTTGGTATTCTAAGCAGTGAATTCATATTATCCGGATAGTCGCGATATGTTGAGAAGCATCCCTCACGATGTAGAATAAATATAATTAATCAGTTAATTATATTTAATGAATTTTAGAATTCATATAATTAATAAATAAAAAGTTTATTATTATTATTTATTTCTACTACCGGCTTAATATTGAACCTACAGGGTCACACCATAAAAGATTAATTTATTGATGAAGGTATTTTGAGAGAGCAAGTTATTTTCTAAATAGTTTAGAAAAGGAAATAATGATTAAAATAGTTTTAATTATTATTAAAGCATTTTATAAGATATATTAAAAAAAACCCTAGGAGAGCCCTATAAATAGAATGAGATAGTTCATTCTAAAGGACTTGAGTTTTTGTGAAAACCTAGTTGCCACCCTCTTCTTCTTCATCTCTCTCTCTCTCAAAAGAAGAAAAACTCCATTTTTATAAAAGCTTAGTTTTATAAAAAGCTTCATCGAAGGATTATTCTTGGTGGATACCGGTAGAGTGCTTCACACTCTGAGGAGCAACTGCTAGAATCCATTTTTATAAAGCTTCGATTTTCAAGGTATGGTTACGATTCCTCCGCTCTTTCATTTTATATATTTTTCTATATGTACGATACATGATTTTTACGGAATAAATGTTATATCACGCTTTCGCTCATCCGTAAATTCCTTCAATAACAAGCTGTGAGGGTGAGTTGGTAGTACCTTTACTATATTCCTTGATACTTACGTATCTGTGTCTATCCCCTGTAAACCTAAAAGGTACTGTTACTGCCAGTATAGCAAGAGTTAGTTTGAACTCTGAATGGGGTCAAGTCATTTGACGAGATGATCGCAGTACATCTTTGGAGATGCCCAGCTAAGCGAATGTAATTGTGTGGTCGCAATTAGAGGAAAGGGTTATTCCTTGAAGCATTCGACGAACAGGATCGATACAGGACCATTAACGTCTCAAAGCCGTAGATCAGCACCATAGCCTTTGATTTGTCGTCATCTATGGAGTGTGGTTACACCAAACGGATAAAGATTCAAGGTGAAACATTCCATCTAGATCCGGTAGCCATCGAAGTAGAGGACTTAGGAGGGTTCAAACCCGGAAGGGTACCGACTCTGAAAAACAAGTCATGATTGTTAGTGCTTGTGCCCTAGAGACAATACTATAATGTTCTTAGGGAAGACATTTTGATTATTAATAAATATGTTCTATGGATTTTCTTTCAATTATTTATTATGTCTTTATTAACTGCGATATAAATATTAGAATAATAAATGTCCTTGGAATATAAGCATGAATTCTATATCTCTAAGTATGTGACTTAGAAATGAGATTATATGAGTAGTGTTTATAATCCTAAAAAATCCCTAGTCGAGTATTATTATTTGAGGACAATAATAATGCATTAAGACTAGTATGTTTGTTGACTGATGACCACATCTCATTGGTTATAAGTATGGTGATACTAAAGTCAAAGACATAAGTGCATGTTAGCAGAACATGGCACTGGATAGACCCACCGTGTGAATTCTTCATGGTAAATGTTATCAAGTGTCATAAGCAATTCTCACAATGATAATGGTGTAATGATCCTTAGACTTGAAATCATTATATTTCTATATGAGAATTAATATACTTTGATTCTACTCAAAGTTACCTTTGACCGGGTAATGATAAAGGTGGACATTGGGTATATTATGAATCATATGAGAAATATGAATGATAGATATAGGATTTAACCCTCCTATTTTATGAGTGATATTATTGGCCTCTTGATTGAGTGAGACTATGAAATGCATGGCCATGCTCAAATTGTGATTTGTTTAATAGTCTACTCATCGATCAAGTAAACCGGGATTAAATGTTGAAGAGGATGACATAAACCATGCCTCGAGTTTAATCTATAATATAAGGTTAAAAGGATTATATTACATGGAACATTATTCATTAAAGGTTTAATTGGATCACCAATTATTATTATTACTTGGGTAGCAATGATGTATTACTAGATGCCGCTCATTGTTTATAATTTTATTATGAGATATTAAAATTATTGCCAACGTAATAATAACCTAAAGGGTTACACATAAAGAACGTTTTAAACGGAGCATTAATTAAATTTCGAATTTAATTGAATTATTATTATTATTGAATTATTGGATTAATTAAGTAGGACTTGATTAATTATATAATAATTCGAATATAATAAATAATACTACTAATAATCAGATTGGGTTTTGGAAGCCCAATCAGATTAGGTATAGGCCCAGAATTCTCTCCATATAAATACATTAAGATGTATTATTTTAGGGTTGAGAAATTGAAAAAACGTTTTTCTTAAAAAACCCTAGCTGCTCTACATCAAAGAGAGGCTAGAGAGAGAGAGAGAGAGAGAGTTCCGAGGGCAGTTCTTGGCTAGTACCAACTCCGGTGATCGTTGGACGATCGGGCGTTCGTGTGGACTAATTAGAGACGTATATCGCAAGGCGGGACACGTGGTGATCATATCAAAGGACCTCCATTAGTCATCCGTTCGTAAAGCTTCAAAAGGTAAACGATTCTATTCACGAATTAAATATCGTTTTTCGCATGGATCCTGCGGAGGGTTTCGTTAATTTTTCTGTTTTACGCGTTTTTCCGTTGCGTTTCCATGCCCGAAACCCTTCAATGGCATCAGAGCTACTTGCGAAAAGTGTTTAATTCGTTTATATTTTTACTGTTTTGATGATAAAATCATGTTTGTGACTATCATGATTGATGCGTTGTTTTTATGAAAACATGAATATTGTATTGATGTATATACATAAATTGTATAATAATGATGATTGAGATGATCATATGATGATCATATAATCTGTATGTATACTGATATATACATGATATAGTTTTGTTCTTGTTATGAGAATCGTATTCGATACGATTTCTGATTGGTTGCGCAGATTTGGTGAAATTTGCATACTGTCTCAGAATTTCGCCGAAAATACCTTTTCGGAAAGGGAAACGGGCGTCTGAACAATACTGACTTTGTCACTCGTTCATCTGTAAGGCGTTTGACGTCGTTTACTGTCTGTAAACAGCGATTTATTGTTTTCATAATTCTGATTTTAATTTTCTGATTTACACTTTATTTGATTTTGTGATTGGATCATGAAAAATATGATATGGTGTGATATTTTGATGCAATATGAGATGTTCTTAACTGTTAATTGAGCATGGTGTATGGTTATGGCCCTAAGACCCATAGGTTAGTGATTTTTGATTATGGTTTTGGTTTTAAATACGACTTGCATGTCATTCATTCTTGTAATGATTAAATCTCGAATGTAACTCGAGTTTCTCTTGTAAGTTTATTAGATTAGCTTTTCATATTATGTAATTGATGATATGAAGACATGGAGGCATGCCAAGGAGGCGATCAAAGGAGACATTACAAGGAAGCATGAAGACATGTGTAATTTATTATGTTGTATTTGATACCACCATAGATTGACCTTGGTTTTTCCTTAGCTTGGAAAAATCGCATAGGATTGGGCCATAACCAAGCACGTTTACTTTACGCACTTTACATATATGATGCATGTGATGATGATATGTATGCGTAGTGATAATGATGCATGTTTTAATTAGATTAAACATGTATGTATTAGATACATCACCCATGCCATGCCTGCTAAACAAGATAAAATCTGTAACGATTCAAGATTTTAAAATTGAACAAAACGAACATGAGATTCCTGTGTTTATGAAACACGGAAATAAGTATGAATTTTCGATTTTTTGATATGGGGCGATTTTGACAAAAAATACAAGCAGCGCTTGTAAGAAAGGCGGGTTTTAAGTGAGACCACTATGACTCCTCCGTTGGACTGGAAATCAAACCATTGATGAATTTTGAATTGAAGTACTTAGTTCAAGGAAAAATTGGGAATCTCTTGATGATGGGATCATGGTCGTTTTAATAATAAAATCCCTAAATTTAAAATATTAAGTCACTTAGATGCCTTCCAATGGGCAACACTCGTCAAGACCTAGATCGAGAAAGAGTGGGTTCGCCAAAGCGAAGCACTCCAATCTATCGTGGTATGGCGCGATGAAGTAAATGTGATACTTAACTGTTAGACCATTGGGTTAGACTTAACTAAGTTACCACAATAGGATTGTGAACTTAGAGGCATGGAGTTTGGTATGATTTATTGGATAAATCTGGACAAATGTTGTTCTACCAAACTTTCCAAGAGTTATATATGATATAATTGACAAGAGTTGTCTACCTAAATAAATCATGTTTTGGGAGAAAAGCCAAAGCTGACCTTAAGCGTGACGAAATATGGATCTTGGCTCACTAGAAGGATTTAGAGTAATGCCTTCCGAATTAATAGTTAGGGCTATTGATTTGATAAAAATAGTGGGAGACATATATTGTGAATATATATGGATAATCACTTGAACATAATTTAATCTGCAACTAACTTATTTTATGCATTTTAACATTGTAGATATCTAAATGGTAAACTCAAACAATTTCTCTGTGCGATCAGTCCTTGAGAAGGAAAAGCTGACAGGAACCAACTTCCTTGATTGGCAAAGGAATTTGAGGATTGTCCTCAGGCAGGAGCGAAAGCTTTATGTCCTTGATATTCCTCACCCTGGACCTCTTGCTGCTGAAGCAACCGAGGCTCAACAAAATGCTTATCAGAAGCATCTTGATGATTCTACGGATGTCTGTTGTTTGATGCTAGCGACTATGAGTCATGAGCTTCAGAAACAACATGAGCGTATGGGCGCTTATGACATGATAGAGCACCTCAAAAGGATGTTTGAGGGTCAAGCTCGTCAAGAGAGGTTTGATGTAAGCAAAGCGTTGTATGCATGCAAACAGGGAGATCGTGACCCGGTTGGACCGCATGTTCTAAAGATGATAGGGTATTGAAACCCTTGAGAATTTGGGTTACCCGGTTTTACCGGAACACCAAGCAGATTTGATCTTGCAGTCTTTGAACAACAACTACACTCAATTTGTAATAAACTATATTATGAGTGAGATAGACAAAACACCTACCGAACTATTGGCATTATTGAGGACTGCTGAGACCAATATGTCAAAGGCTAACCCTACTCCCATAATGATGGTGAATAAAGGGAATGCCAAAGGAAAGGGGAAATGGAAAGGCAAGAAGAAGATTGGATCTAAATCTGCTAATCCGAAGCCTGCTTTCAAAAAGGCTTTGAAGCCTACTGGAGGTGTTGCAAAAGGTGCTGCAAAGGGTGATGTATGTCACTTTTGCAAGAAGCCGGGTCATTGGAAGCGTAATTGTCAAGCTTATTTGGAAGATCTGAACCTGAAGGGAATGAAGTCTGTGTAGATTTCTGATTCAGGTATGTATGTTATAGAAGTCAATTTGTCTACTTCTACATCATGGGTATTAGATACTGGATGTGGTTCTCACATTTGTATAAATGTGCAGGAACTACGAAGGAGTAGGACTTTGGCGAAAGGAGAAGTCGACCTACGCGTTGGCAATGGAGCAAAGGTTGCTGCTTTGGCTGTAGGGACTTATAATTTATCGTTGCCCACTGGGCTTATTTTAGAACTTGAGAACTGTTTTTACGTGCCTGCGATTTGCAGAAACATTATTTCTGTTTCTTGTTTGGACAAGAAAGGTTTTTCCTTTACAATTCAGAACAATAGTTGTTCCTTTGGTTTGAATAATGTTACCTATGGGGTTGCACGTTTATTTAATGGTTTATATGTTCTTGATCTTGATATTCCTGTCTATAATGTAAATAATAAACGTATTAAGGCTAATGACTCAAATCAAACATACCTTTGGCATTGTCGTTTAGGCCATATAAATGAGAAACGCATTTCCAAGTTACATAAGGATGGATACTTGGATAAGTTTGATTTTGAATCATACGAAGAATGCGAACCTTGTCTCATTGGAAAAATGACTAAAGCTCCTTTTACCGGAACTGGTGAGAGGGCCACCGAACGATTAGAACTCATACATAGTGATGTATGTGGTCCAATGCGTACGATGGCAAGAGGTGGATTTTATTACTTCATAACCTTTACTGATGATTTTAGTAGATACGGATATGTGTATCTTTTGAAGAACAAATCCGAATCATTTGAAAAATTCAAAGAGTACAAGGCAGAAGTGGAAAAGCAAATAGGCGGAAGTATTAAAACTCTATGATCTGATCGTGGAGGTGAGTACTTAAGATTAGAATTTAAGAATTACTTAAAGGAGTGTGGTATTGTATCACAGCTCACACCTCCTGGAACACCACAGTGGAATGGTGTATCTGAAAGGAGAAATTGTACCTTGTTGGACATGGTGCGATCGATGATGAGTCTAGCGGATCTTCCAATTAGTTTTTGGGGTTATGCTCTAGAAACGGCTGCACACATACTTAACCGAGTTCCTACTAAATCGGTTCAAACTACACCATATGAGATATGGACTGAGAAACGTCATAGCATGTCCTTTTTGAAAGTATGGGGATGTGAAGCGTTTGTGAAACGTTTAGTCACTGACAAGCTAGGACCGAAATCAGACAAATGTAATTTTGTGGGATACCCAAAAGAAACTAAAGGGTATTATTTCTATAGTCGTACCGAGAGCAAAGTGTTTGTTGCTCGAACTGCTGTATTTCTTGAAAGAGAACTGTTCTCAAAGAAAAACAGTGGGAGTACAATAGATCTCGATGAAGTTCGAGAACCACAGAATGACATTGAACCAGAGTTGGAACATGAGCACGAAGTACATGAAAATGTTACTGCTCAAGAAACACAGGTTGTTCGTAGATCTGGTAGGATTCGCCACGAGCCTGAGAGATATTATGGATTTCTCATAACTCAGACTGGCGATGTAATGCTTATGGATGAAGATGAGCCTCTTACCTATCAGGATGCTATGAATAGTCCAGATTCTGAGAGATGGCTGGAAGCTATGAAATCTGAGATGGATTCCATGTATGAAAACAAAGTATGGACTTTGGTTGAACCACCTGAAGGGGTAAAACCTATTGGGTGCAAATGGGTTTTCAAGAAGAAAATAGACACGGATGGTAATATAACAACCTACAAAGCAAGACTAGTGGCGAAAGGTTTCAAACAAATTCATGGTATTGACTATGATGAAACTTTCTCACCAGTAGCTATGGTCAAGTCCATCAGGATTTTGCTTGCGATAGCAACTTACTATGACTATGAAATCTGGCAAATGGATGTCAAAACCGCTTTCTTAAATGGGAGCTTAGAAGAGGATGTGTATATGATACAACCAGAAGGTTTTGTCGATCCGAGATTTTCTAGAATGGTCTGTAAGCTACTACGATCTATTTATGGATTGAAGCAGGCCTCAAGGAGTTGGAACATTCGTTTTGATATAACAGTCAAAGAGTTTGGCTTTATTCAAAATGAAGATGAGCCTTGTGTTTACAAGAAGGTTAGTGGGAGAAAAGTGGCATTCCTAGTATTATATGTTGATGATATATTACTAATAGGGAATGACATACCTTCTCTTCAGGCTGTTAAGACTTGGTTGGGAAAAAGTTTCTCAATGAAAGACTTAGGCGATGCTACCTATATATTAGGGATCAAGATCTATAGAGATAGATCTAGAAGATTAATCGGCTTAAGTCAGAGTACATACATTGACAAAGTATTGCATCGTTTTGGGATGCAAGAGGCAAATAGGGGATTTGTCCCTGTGTCTCATGGGATAGTGATCTCAAAAGAAAACTGTCCTAAATCATTAGATGATAATGACCGTATGAAAAAGGTACCATATGCTTCTACAATTGGTTCAATAATGTATGCAATGATATGTACTCGACCTGATGTTTCGTATGCTTTGAGCATGACGAGCAGATACCAGTCTAATCCAGGTGAAGGTCACTGGACGGCAGTCAAGAATATTCTTAAGTACCTCAAGAGAACTAAAGATTCATTCTTGGTATATGGAGGAGATGAGAAGCTAGTTGTAAGAGGTTACACTGATGCTAGTTTCCAAACAGACAGAGACGATACTGTGTCTCAATCTGGGTTTGTATTTTGTCTAAATGGAGGTGCTGTAAGCTGGAAGAGTTCGAAGCAAGAGATAGTAGCTGATTCTACAATGGAAGCTAAGTATATTGCTTCCAGTGAAGCGGCCAAAGAGGCTGTTTGGATTCGGAAATTTATTGAGGGACTTGGAGTAGTTCCATCGATCGCAGATCCGGTTGATCTTTATTACGATAACAATGGAGCTATTGCACAGGCTAAGGAACCAAGGTCCCATTCCCGAGCAAAGCATATACTTAGATGATATCATCTACTTCGAGAGATTACAAGGAGGGGAGATATACATATATGTAAAGTGCATACTAATGATAACGTTGCAGACCCACTGACTAAGGCTCTGTCGCAGCAGAAGCACGAAGGTCACACTAGTTCCATGGGTATTAGATACATGGGTGATTGGCTCTAGTGCAAGTGGGAGATTGTTAGTGCTTGTGCCCTAGAGACAATACTATAATGTTCTTAGGGAAGACATTTTGATTATTAATAAATATGTTCTATGGATTTTCTTTCAATTATTTATTATGTCTTTATTAACTGCGATATAAATATTAGAATAATAAATGTTCTTAGAATATAAGCATGAATTCTATATCTCTAAGTATGTGACTTAGTGAAAGGCATATGTCCAGGCCTATTTGTAAACACCGAGGATTCTACTCAACTTTAATTAAGATGTAATAAGTAAATAATAAAAATCAATTGTCACAGGAATCTCAGAAGGTTATATCTGTCAAAGAATGAAGATTAAAGTCATCTACAGACTTGAAGTGAGTCTACATTGAAAGAAGCTCAATTTATTGATCAAGCATCAATGAAGTATTCAAGCTCAGTGGATTTATTAAAGTGACGGAGATTTCAAGTGGTGACAGCAAAAGATACTGATTACGGAGTTCTTGAATGAAAAGGAAGTGAATCACTACTTAAAGTCAAATAGATAAAGAACAGACATTGTCGTTAGTCACTCATGAACCAGACCGTGCATTGAGTGTCAACGTACTAATATGTTTATTCTTTATCTAAGTTTTAAGTGATTCTGGAATTTATTGAGAAGTCAATTAATTCTATTTATTCTCTTATAAATAATTAATACTATTGAGTAAATTATTTATTAAATTAATTCTGTAAAGAATTAATTTAATACATAATTTATTTAGTTAATTATTTAAATTAGAATAAAAAGAAATTAATTGAGAAGTCAACTAATTCTATTTATTCTTTTATAAATAATTAATACTATCAAATATATTATTTATTAAATTAATTCTGTAAAGAATTAATTTAATACATAATTTATTTAGTTAATTATTTAAATTAGAATAAAAATGAACTAGGAAGACTTAGGTTTGAACTAGGAAGACTTAGGAAAATGAACTAGGAAGACTCACAAGTGAGTCTTCCCGATTGTCTTCCTAGGCCAAAGGGTTGTCTTCCCGGTTGTCTTCCCTTCTCATTTCTTGTCTTCCCGAGAGTCTTCTAAGGCAAAAGAATTGTTTTCCTGCAAGTCTTCCAAGGTTTAATTCTATTCTGAGTTAGTGGGTTGCACGTGGCCAAAGGAAAAGCTATGCAGTGTGTTTATTTATAAAGACAATTAGAAGACAAGTCGAAGGCATTACATTACATTACAAGAAGAACAAAAAGAGACAGCAGCTTTTCAACATTAAACATTTCTCTCTGTCTTCTTAATTTCTGAACTGCAAAGCCTTTAATTCTTCAAGTGAATTAATTCGTGAATTGTTCTTAGCATTTAATCCATAAGAATCATTTCACTTGTACTGCTTTGACTTTCTAGCGGATCATAATCCCTGGATTTTATATCGAACTACTTTTTAGTATTCAATCCTTTTTATTACAAAAATAGATAAATTCATGTCGAATTTATTCTAGATTTGTTTTATCAAGTTCTTTGTAATCAGTGATCAAAATTGTAACACCCTTCAAGTTTAATAGAGTTTTATTTAACTTGAATATTGTTTCAGTTTTATTCCGCAATAATTTGTTCTAAATTGTTAAATCTTAAAAGGACAAATTCGATTAAACGGTATCGTTTGTATTCAACCCCCCTTCTACAAACTTATCAGGACCTAACAATTGGTATCAGAGCCTTTTGATTGATATACAAATCAAAGATCCAATTGTTTTGAGATTTTTCTTAAACTCTGAATTTTTTATTATTCCTAAAAATCTCAAAAGATGTCTACTACACAGAAAGTGAGTACAATAAAAATCCCAATGTTCAGCAAGGAGCACTATCCTATGTAGAAGAAGAAGATGCTCCTGTCTCTTCAAGTGGTTAATGTTGAATATCTTGATGTGCTGAAGAATGGACCAAGAATTCCTATGTTTGTTGAGGAAGAGCTAATAGAGAATGATGTTGTTACTAGGGCTGCTAGGATATACCCTAAGGATCCCAATGACTACACTCCTGAAGAAAAAGAATATGTTGCCTTGGATGCCTGTCTACAGTTGATACTGATTGATTGTCTTGATCCAATCATGCATAATCATATTTTAAATTGTGTTTCTGCCAAACACATTTGGGATACGATTGAAATAATCAATGAAGGGACAGAGGAAGTCAGAGAGAATAAGATGGAAATTCTCACCTCTTCATATGAGCACTTCAGATCAAATCCAAGGGAAGGAAGAGTGGTTAGTATGTCTACTTCACTAGTAGCTGGAGTCCCACAGAAAAAGGAAGCGAAGGTTGTTCTACCTTCCAGTCCTAACAAGGATGTAATTGTAGCTGAATATGGTGTTACATCTACAAGTCAATCTGGTGGTGATTTTTATTCTATGGAGGAGCTTGAACAGTTGGAAGATGAGTCTATGGCCTGGGTAGTGAAGAAGTTTGGAAACTTCAGGTTCAGGAGAAATCCTAGTTTCAAGTTCAAGACATATGCTGACGAATACCATACAGGTGGTTCTTCATCCTCAAATAGCACAAGGGGTGGCTATATAACAGGGATGGTTGAGAAGAACAAGTCTAAAGAAAAGAGCTGGGATGATACAGATAGTGAAGATGAAGAAGTTGGAAATCTTGCACTCATGGCAATAGGAGACAAACTCTTTGATTCCATTTTATCTTCACCCAACATGTCTGAGGTAAAGTTCACTGACACTGAAATGATTCGTAATCTTGGTGATACTTTAAGTTGTGCACGCACTGAAAATGATAGAATAATTCTTTTAAACACAAATCTTGAAAAGGAAATAAAAGAATTAAAACTAGTGCATGTTAATCAGGATGAACTTATTGAGAAAATTGCATTTCTTGAGAATAGGGTCAAATGTTATATTCAACTGGAAACCATTCTTAAAGAAAAGAATAATGTGCTTAATACAAAAGCAAATGCCTATTACAACTCTTGTAAGACAGCTAAAGAGATTCTCAATAAACAAGCTATGGGTAATCATGTCAGTATAGGTTATGATTATAATGAGGCCATTGGATTGCTTGGAATTAATTCCCCTTGTAGAGTCAGATCTGAAAGAAGGGGTGTTCCATATGTGCTTAAGGGTATTGAAACACCCTTCTGTAAGGAGTCCGAGGCAGAACCTCTGAATGAAGACTCTATCATCATTGCAGAGGAGATTCATGAAGAAGATTTTGCTTTGGAAGTTGAACAGTCCAAAAAGTGTATATCTGATATTCCAGTCAAAGTTGCTACAACTAAAAAGACTAAATCAGATGTTCATAAGTTGGATCAAAACAACTGTAGTACTAACATGCATGCTGTTAATTCTTCTCATAAAGCATGTGGTGTGATTAATTGCATGTCTTGTGCTTTTAATGTTATGTATGCTTACTTTAATAAAAAGCATGTATCTAAAGATAAGACTGCTCCGCGCCAACATGTTAATAATAAGAAGCATGTTAAAGCTAAGACTACTAGTCCTCCTAAGACTAGAGTGGATTCATTTATCCCTAAGCCTACTCAGAAATGTGTTAAGGCTGGCTATAAATGGAAACGCTCTTTTGTGAAAGAGGATGAAGTAGTTGTAGCTAAAAAGGTTGTTTTGCCTGACAAAGGCCAGTTCTTTAAGTATGCCGGACCCAATCAAATTTGGGCTCCGAAGAAGGTCTAATCAATTTGATATTGCAGGGAGTTAAACAGGTAAACCGTGTTATGTGGATTCTTGACAGTGGTTGTTCAAGGCATATGACCGGAGATAGAGCCCTGTTATCAGATTTGGTTGAGAAAGCTGGCCCAGTGCTTACCTTTGGAGATAACAGCAAGGGTATAACTGAGGATATGGCCTGTTTGAAATCAAGAAATGTTATCAGTCAATAAGAACATCAATGTTACATTTGATGACACCTAGTTCCCTAATATCCAAAAAGAAGATTCATTTGAGAAGCTGAAGTTTGATAACTTGCCAGACTCAGAATCAGATGATGAAGCCCCGCCTGAAGTTATTGCTGGTAATGATAATAATAATGATGATAATAATCCTAGTGGTGGTGGTGGAAACATTGGTAACAATGGAGATACCACTAACACTGGAGAAGAATCATCAAGGCAATCAAGCAACAACTCAGGGGGAGCAAATGAAGGATCAGCTAGTCACTCACAACATCAAAGTGAAATTCAAGGCGAATCATCAAGATCAAATCTTCCAAGACAGACTGTATGGAATAGGGCTCATCCTTTTGAGCTGATCATTGGTGATCCAGATGTTGGAGTTAAAACTAGAAGTGCTACTCAGAATGAATGTCACTATTCAGCATTTCTATCTGAAATGGAGCCAAAGAAAACTGAGGAGGCACTGACTGATCCAGATTGGGTGATTGCTATGCAAGATGAACTCAATCAATTTGAACAACAGCAAGTCTGGAAACTGGTACCCAGGCCAAAGAACAAGAAAGTAGTTGGTACTAGATGGGTATTCAGGAACAAGCTAGATGAGGATGGCATTGTTACAAGGAACAAGGCAAGACTGGTTGCACAAGGGTATTCACAAGCTGAAGGCATTGATTATGATGAAACCTATGCACCAGTGGCTAGACTTGAGGCCATCAGGATGTTCTTAGCATTTGCTGCTTACTCCAATTTTAAAGTCTATCAAATGGATGTTAAGAGTGCATTCCTGAATGGTGAACTTGATGAAGAAGTGTATGTGGAACAGCCCCCTGGCTTTGAAAATCAGGAGCTGCTGGACTTTGTGTACTTTCTCTTCAAGGCTATCTATGGTCTCAAACAAGCCCCAAGAAAATGGTATGACACTCTCTCTGGTTTTATTTTAGAAAATGGTTTTGTTAGAGGTATCATAGACAAAACTCTTTTTTCAAAGAAACACAAAAGTGATATGATATTAGTCCAAGTCTATGTGGATGACATCATATTTGGGTCTACTAATGATAATCTTTGTAAGAGATTTGCTGAGCTTATGCAGAGTAAGTTTGAAATGAGTATGATGGGTGAGCTGAAGTTCTTTCTTGGATTACAAGTAAGTCAAAGGTCAAATGGTATATTTATTTTTCAATCCAAGTATCTCAAAGAACTCCTCAAGAAGTATCATATGGAGGATTCAGCATCAGCAAGGACTCCATCTTCAACAGCCATCAAACTTGGAGCTTCTGACAAATCTATCAAGGTAGATGTTACAAGCTACAGAGGTATGATTGGCTCCTTACTCTATCTTACTGCTAGTAGACCAGATATTATGTATGCTACATGCTTGTGTGCAAGGTTCCAAGCGGACCCTAGAGATGTTCATCTCGTTGCTGTGAAAAGAATCTTGAGATATCTTAAGGGTACACCTAATCTAGGTATCTGGTACCCTAAAGATTCTGGTTTTAATCTTGTTGGATATACAGATTCTGATTATGCAGGTAGTGTTGTGGATAGAAAAAGCACCTCTGGGAGTTGTCAATTCCTAGGAGGTAGGTTGATTTCCTGGTATAGCAAGAAACAGCAAACAGTTTCCAATTCAACAGCAGAAGCTGAATATATTGCTGCTGGAAGCTGTTGTGCTCAGATCTTATGGATACGGAATCAATTAAAGGAATATGGCTTTGCATTAGACAAAATTCCCATATTTTGTGATAATACAAGTGTCATAGAAATCTCCAACAACCCTGTGCAGCACTCGAGAACGAAGCACATTGATATCAGGTATCATTTTATCAGAGAGCATGTCATGAATGGAACTGTGGAGTTACACTTTGTACCCACAGAAGAACAGACTGCAGATATATTCACTAAATCTGTTGACGAATCCACATTTATCAAGTTAGTTGGTAAATTGGGTATGTTAAACAGTCTTAGTGATTAATAATATCTATGTCATGTTTGTTCTTTAAAATTCATTTTCTCTTGTCATTTAAATGATATTCACTGTCAATTCTCATTTAATAGTGCATGCTTGTGTATTTAAATAGCTCTAAATATTTTATTTTCTTTAAAAATATTTTTCTCATATTTTTTAAGTAGAGAAATGTATTTTTATTGAAAATATATTTATTTAGAATTATTTAGGTATTTTTCAGATTGTAAATATTGTTGTTTGAATTTTTTTTTTCTGCAAGTTTATATTAATTTTATGCATTTATAATATTCTGCATATTTTTCTAGGATTTATGGAATTTTCTGTGAATTTTTCTAGAATTTTATATATTTTTCATGCATTTTTATAAGTTATTCAGCATTTTCTGTAAAAATTCGAATTTTTCCTAAGTCTTCCCAGCTTTACACTAGGAAGACTACCGGGAAAACAAGGGATATTTTCTTTTTGTTTTTTGTTTTTTCCTTTTTATTTTAAGTCTTTTTCGAAGTCTTCCCAGTTTTTTGAACTAGGAAGACTCTCGGGAAGACTATGAATTAGTTATTTTATTTCTGTTTATTTATTTATTGTATTTTCTGGAAGACTTCCTAATTTGAACTAGGAAGACTACCGGGAAGACTATCCTAAGTCTTCCCGATTGTCTTCCCAGTTCAAATTTAAAAAAAAACCGTTCAAATCCTTTTCTTTACAGTTTATTTAATTATTCATATATATATATATACATACACTGCACACACACTTTTGCCTTAGCAGTTTCTTATCAGTTTTCAAGCTTTTCAGAAAACTCCTTTCGAATTCTCATTGTCTTAAGAAAAGCTTTAATCTTAAACATTTGTTGTTCAAGTCATTACTTAGCAATCTAATCTTGTTCTTTCAAAATTAAACAGTACAAGTCGAATTGCTGTTGAAATTTTCAATTTCTTTTAAGTATTTCCGATTTGTGATCTGTTGGATTGTTAAGTAAATTGTTTGTTTTAAGTGAACAAAGCAAGTACTGTGTGTGTTTATTGTGTGTGTGTTCTTTAGAATCATTTGCCCAATTCATTCCTGTTTTTCAAAAGTTTAAGTTCGAATATTTGGGATTAAAAATTTTAATTTAGTTAATTTTAATAGAATTGTGATTTTGTGGATTTTAAGTAATTTTGATTAATTCTAAAAATCCCTAAAATACTAATTTTATTTTAAGTTAATTAAAATTTTCTTGTTTTATTAAAATGGATCCTAATTTTGAACTTGTATTAAATAATTATGTTGGGTATTTTGATCCTTTAAATTGCAAAGTGGAACGTTTTAGACCATGGATTCAATTTTTAAATAGCAATACATGTGTTAGTTATGCTATTTGTGCCAATGCACTTCTGAAAATTGATCCATTAAGGATGTTGTGTTCAAGTGCTGTTATTGCTGAAGATTCAAAATCTTTTACTTTCATTATTTTAAATCAGCAATATACAGTTACTTTTGATTTATTTTGTGATGTGTTGCATTTTCCAAAGGACAGGTTTGATCCCTTACCCACTGATGATGAGTTATCACAGTTCTTTGTGAATATTCATTATCAGGGTCCCTTTCAAATGGTTAAATTGTCCAAAAGTTTTGTTGTAAGGGAATGGGATCTGTTCTTTGATACTATAGCTAGGGTATTTGGTAACTGCACAAAAACAAACTTTCATTGCATTACCAGTCTTAATCAATACATTGCCTATGCTATAGTATTTGGTCGTAGATTGAACTTTGCTGAGATTCTGTGGAACCTATTGCTCAACAGGCTTGCTCACTCTAGGAGAGATTCTGATAATGGTGTGAAAGTAAGGTGTTGGTACCCTCGCTTTCTAACTCTTATCATTAATCATCTTCTCACTGCTGAGCAGGTAGAACTGTTTCGAGAAGCTAGATTTGAAACCTCTCCAACCACAGACACCAAATTCTACACCAGACTTGATGTCTCATCCAAATTTACCACCATACATGTTCTTGTTTCACCATTGATGAGTCAATTCATTAATCTTCCTATCTTTGGTGAACAAGTTCCTCAACCACATCCAGTTCCACTGCAGGTAGTTATTCCTAACTTTGGTTCTTCTTCCGGTACTTCAAGTGAAACCCAAGTGGTTGTTAGGGCTGACCCAGAGATTGTAGAACCACAGTCTCTGACCCAGGTCATAGAGCCATACAGAGAGTCAAACACTTCTGATACACAACCTGAGCCTACTATTCAAACCAGTTCAAGAAGAGTTAGTGATATACCTGAAATGAGTGTTCCCACAGCTCTGTCTCCACCCTTAAAGAAAAGAAAAACCTATAGGGAGACAACTGTAAGCCCATCTGTATCCTCTCAAAAGGATATGGACATTGATATGGCCACTACACAGTCTCTGGAGACATCCTCTCAACAGGGTGGATCTATTGAAATTCGCCATAGGGCCATGGCATCTTGTACTGAGTCAAGCACACTCCCATTACTCACAATGGGAGAAGATATCCATATAGATGACACTCAGGACACCATGCCAGGAGAGCACTTTACTTTTGACTTTGAAACAGTGCATACCATAGTTACGGTAGAAGTGCCTTCACAGGCATCAGAGGGAAAATCTGATTCTTCGCCACCAATAATAGAATCATTTTCTCCCCTCCTAGAGGGAACATCTCTGGCTCCCCTAAGGGATTTTTCACTCGCAGTTTATACTGGAGAAAGTGAAAGGCAACTTGATGAGTCTGTCCCTGAAGAAATTCAGTATACAATGTCAAATATTTTGACAGACTCATTCAGGGATCGGGAATTGCGAACTCCCATTGCACCACCACTGACCTCTCTTGAAGGGGCTAGGGTGATTTTTCCTGCAGGTACATCTACTGAGAATCTTGACCGACAGTTAGTGGTGAGAGATATGAATCAAACACCGAGTGAAACACAAGCACGTGAGTTGAGTGAAACACCACTGAGAGCAATTGAGGTGAGTGCACACACTGACACAAACACTGCTTTGTTGAACCAGCTAGCTGATCTACAAAGGAAGTTACAAGAAACCCAGGCTGAGAATAATCTTCTGAAAGCACAAGTGGTTGCTCAATCTACCACCTCTGTATCAAATCAGCTGGGTACTTTGAAAGATGACCTAGAAGGATTGAAGAATAATTTACTCCCAAAGCTGAATTCAATCCAACAATCTCAAGTACTGGTGGCTTCAGACATCTCTGATCTTACAATGTCAAATGCTCAGATATCAGAGAGTGTCAAGGAGATTGCTTCTATTTCTACCAAGGTGGACTTTATTCTGCAAACATCTGATGAAAACCAGAGGTTTAATGAACAAAGGATGTCTAGGATTGAAGGCGGAATGGAGCATCTTAATGAAGGGATGAAGCACCTATACAACATGATCAAGAATTCACATCAACCTACTGAAGAGCAAAGAACATTCTTTGAGGGAGATGATGATGAGGATGATGATGCTGATGAAGGAGGAGATGGGAGAGATAAGGAGAACATCTGAGGTGAATCCTAGGGCTTCCACAGCTCAAACTGTAGAGGATTCCTCAACTAAGGGGGAGAAGGAGAAAGGAGGAAACAGAGAAGCTGGAGGAGCTTCTGGAAAGGATAAGGGAAAAGGTAAACAATCACTGGAGGATACTGTCTTTGATGATGCCTACTACTACCACGGTGAACAGGATGACTTCCATTATGACACATCTGGTGATCTGGAGAAGACCATACCTGAAGAAGCTTTTGGTGAGGAGGAGGTTGAGGAGGCAGCAAACTTTGAGGATTGGGAGGATGAAGCTGATCTATATACACCTGACCCCTTGTTTCAGAAAGAGTTGAAGAAACAGCAAGCAGAGCTAAGGAGAAAGGAGGATGAGAATGCCAAGGTCTCAGACATCATATCTCAGAAGCTGAAAATTCAAAAGGCTGAACATGAAGACAAACAACGTCTTCATAGTATTCATGTCAAAGAAAGGAGATTGGATGTGAGGATGAAGCAAGGAAGCAAGTGGGATAAAGCAAGGGAGATGTTTGATATCCCTCAGAGAGGCACAAACAATGATGCTACTTTTCTGAAGCTGCTTGAGAAGATCAGAATTGTTAATCCAGACAACTCATTATATATGAAGGCATTGAAGGAAGATATCCTAAGGATTACGTCTGCATTTGATCAAGTGAGGCAAGAACTGTTCATCTATGTCTCAAGTGCGCTTGAAGGGTCATTCACCATTTCTCTTGACCTCCTACAAAGAAGATCTCTATCTGAATTGTGGATTCTGATGAGTAAAGTAAAGAGATCTTCTTGCTTGAATGAGCTTCTATATGACCGGCTTAGAGATTCTGCTATGAAGGACAGTCCTCAAGTTGTACATTTTCCTTATGAAGTCAAAATCTATAGAGGTACAACTTTAGAGACTGTGAGGCTGGATCCTGATTCCATGAAGCTACAGACTGCTATGCAACTGGTGAAGTTGGAGAATCTTCTTAGAACTTCTGGGTTTGCTTCTGTAGAGAAGTCTGAAGTTGCTGATATGATTTCAGACTATTGCACGGAGAAAATTCCAAGATATGCTCAGATGAAGAATAGATTAAGAAGATCACCAATCAACCAGTAATGCCAAGTGGTGTGGTTTCTGAAAGTGATCGTGTCCTTGACAAAGATCTTCTAGTCACCTTACAAGAAGCTGAAGAAGGTGAAATTAGAGACTAAAGGCATGATGTAGTTAGCTCATTTGTAAATGTTATATCTTTAGAGCTAGGTAAATCAAGATAGGGAAATTTATCATTTGTTCAGGCTAGAGGAACATCTATCTTGTATTTATCTTTATTGTTTGAATCTGGAATTTGTTATATTTAATCCAGAACTTTTTATTATTTGCTTGGCTCTTAAAAGTCTTATCTTTTCTTGTTTTAGTTGAGTTATCCTCTAGAGGTATTTGGTTGTTATTGTCTAACAAACAAATAGGGGGAGATTGAAAGGCATATGTCCAGGCCTATTTGTAAACACCGAGGATTCTACTCAACTTTAATTAAGATGTAATAAGTAAATAATAAAAATCAATTGTCACAGGAATCTCAGAAGGTTATATCTGTCAAAGAATGAAGATTAAAGTCATCTACAGACTTGAAGTGAGTCTACATTGAAAGAAGCTCAATTTATTGATCAAGCCTCAATGAAGTATTCAAGCTCAGTGGATTTATTAAAGTGACGGAGATTTCAAGTGGTGACAGCAAAAGATACTGATTACGGAGTTCTTGAATGAAAAGGAAGTGAATCACTACTTAAAGTCAAATAGATAAAGAACAGACATTGTCGTTAGTCACTCATGAACCAGACCGTGCATTGAGTGTCAACGTACTAATATGTTTATTCTTTATCTAAGTTTTAAGTGATTCTGGAATTTATTGAGAAGTCAATTAATTCTATTTATTCTCTTATAAATAATTAATACTATTGAGTAAATTATTTATTAAATTAATTCTGTAAAGAATTAATTTAATACATAATTTATTTAGTTAATTATTTAAATTAGAATAAAAAGAAATTAATTGAGAAGTCAACTAATTCTATTTATTCTCTTATAAATAATTAATACTATCAAGTATATTATTTATTAAATTAATTCTGTAAAGAATTAATTTAATACATAATTTATTTAGTTAATTATTTAAATTAGAATAAAAATGAACTAGGAAGACTTAGGTTTGAACTAGGAAGACTTAGGAAAATGAACTAGGAAGACTCACAAGTGAGTCTTCCCGATTGTCTTCCTAGGCCAAAGGGTTGTCTTCCCGGTTGTCTTCCCTTCTCATTTCTTGTCTTCCCGAGAGTCTTCTAAGGCAAAAGCATTGTTTTCCTGCAAGTCTTCCAAGGTTTAATTCTATTCTGAGTTAGTGGGTTGCACGTGGACAAAGGAAAAGCTATGCAGTGTGTTTATTTATAAAGACAATTAGAAGACAAGTCGAAGGCATTACATTACATTACAAGAAGAACAAAAAGAGACAGCAGCTTTTCAACATTAAACATTTCTCTCTGTCTTCTTAATTTCTGAACTGCAAAGCCTTTAATTCTTCAAGTGAATTAATTCTTGAATTGTTCTCAGCATTTAATCCATAAGAATCATTTCACTTGTACTGCTTTGACTTTCTAGCGGATCATAATCCCTGGATTTTATATCGAACTACTTTTTAGTATTCGATCCTTTTTATTACAAAAATAGATAAATTCATGTCGAATTTATTCTAGATTTGTTTTATCAAGTTCTTTGTAATCAGTGATCAAAATTGTAACACCCTTCAAGTTTAATAGAGTTTTATTTAACTTGAATATTGTTTCAGTTTTATTCCGCAATAATTTGTTCTAAATTGTTAAATCTTAAAAGGACAAATTCGATTAAACGGTATCGTTTGTATTCAACCCCCCTTCTACAAACTTATCAGGACCTAACACTTAGAAATGAGATTATATGAGTAGTGTTTATAATCCTAAAAGATCCCTAGTCGAGTATTATTATTTGAGGACAATAATAATGCATTAAGACTAGTATGTTTGTTGACTGATGACCACATCTCATTGGTTATAAGTATGGTGATACTAAAGTCAAAGACATAAGTGCATGTTAGCAGAACATGGCACTGGATAGACCCACCGTGTGAATTCTTCATGGTAAATGTTATCAAGTGTCATAAGCAATTCTCACAATGATAATGGTGTAATGATCCTTAGACTTGAAATCATTATATTTCTATATGAGAATTAATATACTTTGATTCTACTCAAAGTTACCTTTGACCGGGTAATGATAAAGGTGGACATTGGGTATATTATGAATCATATGAGAAATATGAATGATAGATATAGGATTTAACCCTCCTATTTTATGAGTGATATTATTGGCCTCTTGATTGAGTGAGACTATGAAATGCATGGCCATGCTCAAATTGTGATTTGTTTAATAGTCTACTCATCGATCAAGTAAACCGGGATTAAATGTTGAAGAGGATGACATAAACCATGCCTCGAGTTTAATCTATAATATAAGGTTAAAAGGATTATATTACATGGAACATTATTCATTAAAGGTTTAATTGGATCACCAATTATTATTATTACTTGGGTAGCAATGATGTATTACTAGATACCGCTCATTGTTTATAATTTTATTATGAGATATTAAAATTATTGCCAACGTAATAATAACCTAAATGGTTACACATTAAGAACGTTTTAAACGGAGCATTAATTAAATTTCGAATTTAATTGAATTATTATTATTATTGAATTATTGGATTAATTAAGTAGGACTTGATTAATTATATAATAATTCGAATATAATAAATAATACTACTAATAATCAGATTGGGTTTTGGAAGCCCAATCAGATTAGGTATAGGCCCAGAATTCTCTCCATATAAATACATTAAGATGTATTATTTTAGGGTTGAGAAATTGAAAAAACGTTTTTCTTAAAAAACCCTAGCTGTTCTACATCAAAGAGAGGCTAGAGAGAGAGAGAGAGTTCCGAGGGCAGTTCTTGGCTAGTACCAACTCCGGTGATCGTTGGACGATCGGGCGTTCGTGTAGACTAATTAGAGACGTATATCGCAAGGCGGGACACGTGGTGATCATATCAAAGGACCTCCATTAGTCATCCGTTCGTAAAGCTTCAAAAGGTAAACGATTCTATTCACGAATTAAATATCGTTTTTCGCATGGATCCTGCGGAGGGTTTCGTTAATTTTTCTGTTTTACGCGTTTTTCCGTTGCGTTTTCATGCCCGAAACCCTTCAATGATAAGGACCGATATGTATTTCTGTATGGATTTGTGGGGGATTGTTAGAAAATGGAAAGTTTGAGACATATTTTAAATATGTTCTTGATGGAATTTCCGGAAACTAACGATTGGAGGTTGTTCCTTGTTATGAGGACTTAAACTTTCATGTTTGGATCGAAGACATTTTCTTAGTGTAATCCATAAATAAATTGAGTTGAAATAGGTTGCTTGAAATGGGTTATGTGGGTTGGTTATATTGAAATAACTTGTATCCCACATAGCATTGGTAATGAGAGGTTGGTGGGTTCATATAGAAACATGTGCAAGAGTAGTGTACAACTACTAAGGCATGTGGGTGTGCATGGTGTTAGTATGTGCCTCGCGCGCGCGCACACACACACGCGCCGCCGCCGCCCGCCTCGCCCCGCCCCGCCCCGGGTCGAAGGGCGATTTGGGCGAATGTCTCGGCGTCTCGCGTACGCAAGGCGACCTGGGCGAGGAATTTTATTACCTGTTTATTTAATATTATTTATTGATTTAATTTAACAGTATCAGTATTTATTTATAACAGCTAAACGAACTGGGTCAGGATTTATATTAAATCCTGATGGACCAGTTCTTGGATCAAATCCTGATGGCCTGGTCAGTACTTGGAGTGAAATCCTGATGACTACTGATCTTGATGGCCTGTGTCAGTATTTGAATCCTGATGATGGTCCAGTCCTGACGAAATCCTGATGGTCGATCAAGTACTGATGTCACTCCTGACGGACAGCAAGTCCTGATGGCTTGGAGTACTGATGATGATCAAATCCTGATGGACCAGGAAATCCTGACTGAGCTGTTAAATCCTGATGACTACTGTTATGGTAATTAAATCAGAATAATTAGTATTAAATGTCATATCTTCAGTTACAATATTTGGTCTGTTTACGTTTTATTTTTTATTTTATATAGATACAAAACATAACGTTTGAAAAAGAAGTGAGATATACGTAACTCTGAAAACCCTAGGCAACTATTATTTTCTCTGGTTTTTCTCTCAACACAAACAGATTACATAGTTCTTGGGTGAAGTGAAGTGATGTTCGCTGTTGATCATTGCCATATCTGTGAGTGGATTGATCTGTGATGTTTTATCCTGGGAGTGATATTGCTGCAACCCAACACAGCGTAAGTGGGGCAATAATCTCTTCAAGAACAGTCAAGACTTCTCGAAGGCTTGGCGACTCAGCTGTTTCTTTATCTTTCAGTATTTGTTAAAGCTCCTGAGAGATAAGTGTTCTTTCTTGTTTTGTTATTTTCAGTCTCTGATTATACTTTTGTTTCGACATTTGTGTTTGTTTCATTATTTGGTATTTTTGCATGTTCTTGTTAATACAATATATATATAACTGCCCTATTGTTGTTGTGTATTTAGTAATTATACCCAACGTGATGCAGGTGGATTAGAATTTGCAAAGATGAGCTGAAGGTCTGAATACAACTATGCATCTTACTAATTTTATTTGTTAATGCTTTTGTTTTTAAGGTTAAAAATTTTGCAATCGAAAATCAATACAATTATATTTGTCAACTTTCATATCGCTGGCACGTGTTATAACATTTGTAAAATTTAAATATTTAAATTCAAATTTTGAATAATCTAAAAATATTTAACATTTAAAAACAAAAGCATTAATCAAAATTTTTATAAATATTTAACTTTAAATTAATTAATGTTTTTGTTTTTAATCTAAAAATGTTCAAATTCGAATTTTTAACTTTCTTAAAGTTTTGTAATTTTAAATATTTATGACTAATAGTTTCTTTAATATCTTTAAAATACCAAAAATATTCAAATTTATAGCAAAAGAGAATTTGATTTAATAAAAAATTATAAATCTTTTCGAAGTACAAAAAGGTATTCCAAGTCATAAAAAAAAATTATAGGAAAATATTCGAATTTATAAAGAAGAAGAATTAAAATGTATAGATAATATATATAATTAAAAACATGTTACATATTTGAACTCCAAAAGGAATGAGAATTTGAATGGCATAGAAATTTAGAGGAATGGAAAATTCAAATCTATAGTATAGACATGTAACTAAAATTATTTTAACATATTCAATTTAGAATGGGAATTCAAATTCATAAAAAAATGATATTAACACCTCTTTTTATAATTATATCATTCTAAAGTGTGTGTATAAGCGAGTCCTCTAAAAATTATACAGCATTATATTATACATTATACTTTTTTTTTCCTAACTTAGACATTATATATTTTTTTAAACTATAGGGAGTTTTTACTAAAAGATAATATTTGTTATATTTTTAGATTCTAAATTTAATTAAGAAAATAAATACCGAAGTATTTATGATATATAGTAAAGATACGATTTATTTTCATATTCTAAATTTTTTTATAAATATTAGAAAGTCTGGAGAGAGAAATTTGGAATTCAATCTATTTTTAGGTTTTAATTTTAAGTAAACAAATTTTTTATAAGATAAATATCAATAATATTTAATGAAGTTAGGACTTCGAGTCCTAAATGAGATCGGCTCAAAACGTGTTCAACGAGAAGACGACACACTACTAAACTTTTATTAACTATTAGAATTTGATATTATTAACAAAAAATTTATTTTACTTTTAGGTTTTGATTTTTATTGATAAATTTTTTTATATCAGTATTCATAGTATAAGTTAAAGTTGAGATTTCGGATTTAACAAGAGAGTGGCTTAGGAAGAATTATGTTTAGCAAGGGTGCGGTTCATCAAGAGGAAGATGTTAGTATTAAAATTTAATATTAATAATATAATATGAAATAAAAATGTATCAAAAAATTATAATGTCGTCGTGTAGCTTGGCTTCAGGAGGTTAGGTGACGTCACTAGATCGCCTTAATCTATTTTTCTAATTTTCTAGAATTTCAGATACTAGATAAAAAAATGTCCTTCAATATATTAGAAATAGAATATGTGTTCCAATTTATAGAGAAGCAGAGTTTAAATTTATAGGAAAGAAATATAGATAAAAGTTATATTTGAAGTATAATAAGTGTTCGAGTTTATAAATGAGAAGGTTATACATATTTGCTGTAATTTCATAAATAAATTTTTATTAAAATCTTATAACGTCGTTGCGAAGCGCTGTTTTATCAAATATTTTAAAATAATCCTGCATCGCGCACGGTTTTAAGCTAGTTATTTATAACATATATAATTCATAATCCACTACATCGTTTAACAATTTACCACGAGTACAAGAATCAATTATATTGACTTGTATTTATTTATAACAATCTGAAATATACTTTATTTTGTCGATCGAATCCGATGAACATTACATGTTACAGGTAAAGTATACAAGTCACAAGCTTTAAAAATAGTCCAACATAGTTACCAAGGCATATATACTCTGCTCAAGAAATATAGTTGTACACTAAATTTTTTAAAAATTAATATTATTGAGACTAATAAATTTTATTAAGTTTTATAATTAATTAATTAATTAAAATTAAATTATATTATTAATATCATGTTGGAACTAAAAACTGCATAGAAAATATTAATTTATCATAATATTATATTGAGTATTAATTTAACAAAATTTAACAGTAAATGATGAGATATTTATTAGAGGAGACAACCAAATAAAGCCAGCAAAGATAAGCTGGTATAAATTTGTATGTATTGTATTTTATGATTATCCTCCCACTTAAAGTTATGCCAGCAAAATCTTGCACAGATCTTACACAGTGGAGTAGATATTAAAGAATAAGATCCATCTTCACATGTTCCCTCTGTTTCTTCTTATTGTAATTCATGTTTTGAAAATAGTCAAACAAGGTTGAATTTTCATTTGAATTTAGTAATGTTGTTCTTTTTCTTTCCCATCTCGTTAAAAATTCTTGTCATCTAAAGTGTGGTTGGTTGATATATTCACTAAAGTAATGTACAAAAGAATATTGATTGATCATGTGAAATTTATTTTAAGTAAAATGTATAAAAATTGAACGTATAAGGCAGCTCAAATGATTAATGATTTATCTTTTATTATTTTAGGTTTTGAATTTAATTCTCAATTATGTTTGAAATTTGTTAAAAACAGATACTCATTTATAAGACGCATAAACCTATTTATTCCAAAAAAAATGTAAAAAAATTTATCTATACGTATGATACTTAAGTCGTTTTGAGCTATCTAATTAAGGTGATGGTTAAATATATATATTATCATAATAATAATAATAATAATAATAATAATAATAATAATAATAATAATAATAATAATAGTTTCATTCTTATAAATTACTAATCGATAACCGTGCGAAGCATGCACCGATATTAAAATATTAATCAAAATCGGGATAAAATCAAATAAATTAATTTTATTTAATTATATAGTTGTAGAGAATCAAATCCGAATTTTATAATATCCAAATTTGATAATTTGATACTTTTACGTATAAATTTTATATTATTTTACTATTAATATTAATAAAAAAATATAAATATCATAACAATGTTAAAGAAACCAGGACTCTCCAATTAATTTATTTAAGCTGAGCTTATATGTGTGATTAGTTTAGCTTTGTGATTTTCAAGGCACAGACCTTTAGAAGATACATCATATTCAAACGTGTAGGCTGCATGACTCATCTTGATAGCAAGGGATACAAGTCATCATATGGGGCATCTAAATATTTTGGGATAAACTTTTTTATGAAAAATTTAAGAATATATGAAAAAAAATTAATTAAAAATAGGGATATATGAATTTTAAAAAAAAATTAAGTTTGTTAGTTGATAAGTTGTATCTCCGTTCTAATATGTCACAAAAACGGTCGAATAATTTGACTATGTTATGAATCGAGAAGGAAATTGTAACGGCCCGACTTTTCGGACTATTAATTCTAAATATAAAACTAAAATAAAATACATTTTCTTACTCAATAAATACCAAATTTCACAAAAGTCAAAGCATCTGTCAAACTCAATAATTCATAAACATAAAATCGGAGACGCAGCTCCACAATTCAACAATAAATTCTAACATATAAGCAATTTATTTCCATAAATCTTTAAACAAAATCACATAGCAGCACGAAATTGCAAAAGTCCACAGTTTTATTCTTACTTAGCTTCCACAACGAATGAACCTGAAATGTTAGGAAAGTGGTGAGCTACAGAGCTCAGCAAGTAACAGTTTGACTTACAGATATTCTCAAAAATCAATGGGTGTTTTCAGTAAAACAGATTTTCCCAAAACAATAATAATTTTGAAAACCTTTGCGAAAACAAATCCAACCCAAAGTTTATTTTTAAAATCCTTAAACAGAAACAGAATTTAAAACAGAAACGAAATTCTTATAAATAACCACAGTCTTGCTCTACGACCACGCTTTCCCAGTAGCCGGGATCTTATTCTTATTCCTATACGCCACACTTTGCCAGTGACCGGCATCTAAAATTCAATAATTACGCCCCCTTAATAGGTATCTAAAGTTGCACACTTGGGCGCCTACTAAGGGTATTTAAGACTAGTTCCGGAACTATAGCGCAAATTACGAACGGGTTCGAAACGTAGAGACTGAGGGATTCAAAATATTTTCAATTCTTATATCTTATACAGTTCGAAACAATATTCTTATATCTTATACGAAATTCAAAAACAAAATATTAATATCTTTTCCGAAAATAAAAGTAAGTCAAAGAGTACTTACCTCAAAAGCGATCAAATACCGAAATCAATGCGAGCAAATCCTATAATTTTATTAAACCAGTCAAAGTCAAATAATGTTCACACCATCTTAATAGAACCCATACGACGCTTACATATAACTTACTCAATGAAATTTCAAAAATCAGACACCAAAACATCTTGTAAAATAGATCAATATTAACAAAATCAGTTATGATCAGTTCTAGAAATTGACAAATTACTCTATGAAATGACTTTATCTGAAAAAATATAAAACATGAAAAACGTAGGCAATTCCGAGACCTTTCCAGAATGATAAGGCTTGTTAAAAACGGACAAGTAACGAACTCAGAACATAGACATTTGCGGACTGCAGAACAGAATGAAATAGTCAGAGGAATGAAATACAAAGTGCAGAGGTCGAAAAGAGCTTCCCATAATGATATCGCTCGTAATTTTTGGATAAAGACTCAATTTACTATGAATTTTCAAAATTAGACATCTCAGCTTCGAAAACACACTGGCAGGTCAAGAAAACACAGAAAAACTCATGTTTGCAGAATGAATTTCAAAAAACACAAAGAATCAAAGTCGTAGATAATTCAAATACCTTTTTAGAGAGTCTAATATCATAAAATTCCGACAAATAACGAGTCAGATACGATTTTTACAAAAATTCAGACTTTATATATAGTATACATACAAAATCGGAGTAGCCATACGAACACAATGAACAAAACAAAGAACTCAGGGATATATATCATATTATACACATATACAAATACTCAAAAGAACATATAAAGATCTTTGACATAATCAAAATAAATCAAATATCATACACGTGAAATAACACGAATAACAAGAGAATTAAAGAATCGTTACCTCTTCTTCCAAACTTGTTATGAATCTTTCTCTTTTCGCGTTCTTCTTCTCCTCTCTCTCTCTAGCGGCGTCTCTTTTCTTTACCGATTCTAGGGTTTTCATCTCTTTTTTTTAACACGCTCGTATCTAGAAATGTATAGGTCAGTTTTAATTAAATTGGGCCAACTAAAATTTTAAACTAAAGCCCAACAAAATTAAATTAGCAAGACTCATTAATTCTATATTTATATTCTAAAATCAAATTATATAATTATCGTAAATTTTAATCCACTTCTAATTCTAATTTCTAGCAAATTTTAATCTATTAAAATTACAAAAAAATCCGGGACATTACAGAAATGCTAACAAATTCTAATTTTGAAGACTTCATTAATGAATTTGCTAGTAAAAATGCGAGACAAATAATTTTTAAATCATGAGTTATCATTTTGTTAGGTATTTTATTGAACTCTTTGATTCCTCATTTTGTTATGCTATTAGTCTCAATATTATTCTTATGCATTTTTACCTATTTTTAATCTTTTTGCTTCGTTTCTTTTTATATCTATGTAAAACAAAATTGGGAACAAATTCTTTTAAAATAACATAGGGCATCTTAAAACTCAATATGATCCTCTATAGTTGTGTAGTCTCAAATAACAAAATTAAACACCAAAAAAAAATCTGTACCATGACTTTTGAGACATGTCAATAATACAATTCCCTAAAAACCGCATATAAAAAACATACCCTACCACTTTCCAATCAGGTATAAAACTTCATTTCTTCCTGAAGTAATACCGTGTTACGTACATATCATTTCTTTACACAACAAAGACGCAACATAGAAAAATGGCCATCTCTGTTCAAGTAAAAGAAATGAGCTTGATTACCCCTTCAGATACTACTCCAACTCACATTCTTCCGCTTTCTTCTTTAGATTCTCAACTTTTTCTTAGATTCACTATCGAATACTTGTTACTCTACAACCTTGTCCCTGGTTCGGACAGGTCAGCAACTACGGATGCTTTAAAGCGAGCGTTGAGTAGAGCTCTGGTACCTTACTATCCGTTGTCAGGACGAGTTCAAACCCGTCCTGATGACTCTGGCCTCCAAGTAGACTGTCGAGCCCAGGGCGCAATTTTTGTGGAAGCTGTAGCATCTGGTAGTTATTTGTCCGATTTTGAGAGCGAGCCCAGTTTTGTCACGGAGAGGCGGAAGTTTTTGTCGTTATGCGTAACGGATGTATTGAACGGGGCCCCACCATTGGTAATGCAGCTGACGTGGCTAGCGGATGGTGCGGTTGCGCTTGGTGTTGGCTTTAGTCATTGCATATGTGATGGTATTGGAAGTGCCGAGTTTCTCAACTCGTTTGGCGAGTTAGCAAAACTCGGTGATTTTAAAGGCAAGCCCGTTTGGCAGAGACATCTATTAGATAGTACTTCACAATCTCATGCAAGCTGTATTGACTCGGTGACTCATCCCGAGTTCAACCGAGTAAGTGATCTATGCATGTTTGACTCGCGATTCGTAGAGGAAAAACTCACTCCCACGTCGGTCACATTCGATAAAAAATCGATAAATGAGTTAAAAAAGCTAGCGAAAATCCCGGGTCAAAACGGCGAGTCATCATCGTACACCTCGTTTGAAGTTTTATCAGCTCATATATGGAAAGCTTGGGCTACTTCACTAAACCTACCACCTAACCAAATTATAAAACTCTTGTTCAGCATCAACTTTCGTAAACGAGTCGAGCCGAGTTTACCGAACGGATTTTATGGCAACGCAATTGTGTTAGGATGCGCACATACAACCGTTAAGGACATAACCAAAAAGGGACTAGGTTACGTGACTAAGTTGGTGAAACAAGCCAAGGAAAAAGTTGGGAACGAGTACGTAAGAGAGGTGGTAGACCTGGTGAGTCACACTCGGGCATGTCCTGACTCGGTGGGCGTACTCATATTGTCTCAGTGGTCAAAGCTGGGACTAGACCGGGTTGATTTTGGAATGGGTCGTCCGGTTCAAGTGGGACCCATTTGTACTGATCGTTACTGCCTGTTGTTGCCGGTAGCTGATCGGAAGGACGCTGTTAAGGTGATGCTTGCGGTTCCGAGTTATGGGGTCGACAAATACAAGAGTTTACTAAGGAGCAACCTTGTCTAAGGTAAGTTGTAAGTTAAAGAAAGTGTTAGAAATTTTGACCCTGTAAAGAAGTCCAAATTTATTTACAAGTTTCTCGGTAAAAGGAAAAGAACGTAGAAAATGTGAAATCGATGCTGTAGCAATTGGAAATCGATCGTTTTCGAATATATTGTGAAAAATTAAATAAGTATGTTAGAAAAACAATTGTCCAGCACAATACAACGTGCGTATGTTCGGTTAAGTTTAAACTTTAATTTGATTTCAGAAAAAACCGTAAACTCTCTAATTACGTATTCAAAACACTTATATGAGTTTTTTCAAAAAAAAAAAACACTTATATGAGTATATAACATATTTTAATGATACAATGTAACTATATAATTAAGCTCTTGTAAAACTAACCTCAGTAGTACATAGTAAATTTAATTGGGTTATTGTAGTTGGCACAATGCAACTGTGTAAGAAGAAGTCCAACGCGTAGCTATAATTAGTCCTGTAGTCATGATATAAAACCAAAATTAAAAATTTTAATTACAATATATTGTCATTTTTAGATGAATAAATGTATAAATGAATACTTGATTGTACGTTTAAAATTAAAAATGATTACAACTATTTTTACCGCATTATTTATTAACTAGAAATGATGTGTAAGATATTTCACTTTAAAAAAAAAAATTATTGCTAAATTTGGAATATGTTAGTTGTGAAATACAACTAACATTAGTATATAAGTGTTATCTTAGCATCAAAAAATATATTTTAGTATAATAATATATACAATAGCAATATTTATAATCATTTTATATTTAGGAGTAAATTTCAGGGTGATAACTAAACTTTGACCCAATTTTCAAAATATTGGCCGAACTTTCAGATTTTCGATTTTTTGACTGATGTTTTTCTCCGCCTTTCAAAAAAGTGACTCCCGTTAAATACTCCCTAACGGGCCTAACAGAGTAAGGGTAAAGTTGGGTTATTAGAAAAAGACAACGGTCATATTATATGTTTATATAACAACTTATCTGTAACATTTACAATTGAATTCCTAAACCAAAAATTGAACTTATCTCAAGGACTTGCGTCAGTTTTTTTACATGGATTCTGAAGTTTTCATTCTTCCAGCCGGAAATAACAATACCCAGAATTAGCCAAGATTCTATAGTAGTTATAACCATAATTTTGTAACTTAATGAATTTCAAAATTGATGCAACCTAAATGCACGAACAATTTACACAAAATTTTAGGAAGTCCTGAAACTAAAGGCATCTCCAAGATCTGCTCTTTACACTACTTTTGTTATCAAGTTAATGAACATTTTCAGTAATATTTTTTTAAAGAATCTATTGTTCCTCCTGATACTCTTGCTTCAGAACCCATGAAGATCCGCTAGGATTTTTCTCCAAAGTGGCAATTTTCTTCAAAAGATTCTTGAATAAAGGAAGGTCTTTGTAGGGAATCCTATCCTTAAAATGTTGTACAATAGTTGCTGAAACAGTTCTCCCACCTCTTTGTTGTAAAAAAGTGCAGATCTGACGTATTAACACTTATGGATGTACCCCAGACAAGTTTGATGACTTCACAGTGCTATTATTTGCAATGTTTGCTCTTCGAGTGGAGTTTGAGGCCTGGCTAAATTGTTGTTCAATCCCATCACCAACTGTTCTTTCTTGGTTTCCTCTAATCCTCGCCAGCAACTCGGATGAAGTCAATGATTTACCAGTACCTGCTCCAGCGGCAAAGCTCAACTTTCTCCCTTCACTGTTCGACAATCCTTCAGAAGGTCTAGAACCGCCAACTAACTGAGTATTAACGGTTGAACCAAACTTTTGACGAACAGATGATGGTGCCCCAGTAGGGTTCTCAGTGGGGCGGGTTCGGGGCAGGGATCGCCATTCCCATACCCGTCCCACATAAAAAAAATTTGCTCTATCCCTGCCCCATTTCCCCGCGGGGATTTATTGTTTATCCCCATCCCCGTCCCACGAGCAATATTAAATCCCAGCCCTACCCCGCCCAGCCCGGTTTTCACACCGCCCTATATAATAATTAACTTTTTAAAAATATATATTTAAAAAATATTTATTATTATGTATTTTAATATATAAAATTAAAAATAAAACAAATGCATATGTAATTTAAAACACAATCTACCTTATATTAGGTATGTATTATATAAAACTACTATAAATAAGTTATAATTTATTATATATTACAAACATATGATATTATATGATAAAGAATAGATTATATTATATTAATATATATATATATATATATATATATATATATATATATATACTAGCCTATAACCCGTGCCATGCACGGACTTCATTTAAAATTCTATAATTTTCTTATTTTATTTGAATTGAAATTTATAGAAAAAGTAGAAGCAATATGAATTTTGGAGGTAAATTATTAAAAAAATATGATTTGATAATAATTAAAAGTGTTGACCTGATTATAATTTGAAATGTGACATATTTAGAAGCGTGACATCTATAATTTTTATATTTATATTCTCATATGTAATAAGTGTAAGAAAAATCTCATTCAAAATTTTGGTCTGATTATTGTCAAATTAATAAAAAAACGTTAAATCTTAAATGGAGAACTGTTAGATTTAATATTAAAAAGTGTACTGATTAATATGAGGATTATAATTAAATACTAATATGTGTATATTGATAATTTAAACTTCTATATTGAATAGAATTCTCCCTGTAAAAATTCGTGACTCTTTTTTCTCTTCCATTTATAGATAATTTCAATTAGAAAAAAATTGTTAAATCGTCATTAAATTAAAGATAATTTTGTTAGCTTCGCGTGGACTATAAAATCGTCGAAATCCTATTTTTATAACCCAAGATAAAGTCCAAATTAGTAAAGTGAGTATCTAAATTCTTATAATAATAATTATGTCATTATTATTTTAACACATGTATAATTTAATTTAATTCAATTGTTTTTGTTAAATTATATGAATTTTAATTTATTATTTGATTTTTGTTTTCTTGGAATGTGTTAATCAACCAACCAAATTATCCTAAATTTTTTGGGTAGTTTTTTTAATGAAGTAATTTGGAACGTAAGAGAGTTATTATTATTTATTATTATTATAATTTGAAATGTGACATATTTAGAAGTGTGACATTTATAATTTTTATATTTATATTCTCATATGTAATAAGTGTAAGAGAAATCTCATTCAAAATTTTGGTTCGGTTATTGTCAAATTAATAAAAAACGTTAAATCTTAAATGGAGAATTGTTAGATTTAATTTTAAAAGTGTACTGATTAATATGAGGATTATAATTAAATACGAATATGTGTATATTGATAATTTAAACTTCTATATTGAATAGAATTCTCCCTGTAAAAATTTGTGACTCTTTTTCCTCTTCCATTTATAGATAGTTTCAATTAGATAAAAATTATTAAATCATCATTAAATTAAAGATAATTTTGTTAGCTTCGCGTGGGCTGTAAAATCGTCGAAATCCGATTTTTATAACCCAAGATAAAGTCCAAATTAGTAAAGTGAGTATCTAAATTCTTATAATAATAATTATGTCATTATTATTTTAACACGTGTATAATTTAATTTAATTCAATTGTTTTTGTTAAA
The DNA here is from genome assembly GCA_030848705.1 of Heracleum sosnowskyi. Lineage (NCBI taxonomy): Eukaryota > Viridiplantae > Streptophyta > Magnoliopsida > Apiales > Apiaceae > Heracleum > Heracleum sosnowskyi. Next base: position 45,735,561 of record CM061243.1, on the reverse strand, counting down.
TTATTTGAATTTGAATTTATTATTTCATTTTTGTTTTCTTGGAAGGTGTTAACCAACCAACCAAATTATCCTAGGGTAGTTTTTCAATGAAGTAATTTGAAACGTAAGAGAGTTATTATTATTTATTATTATTATTATATTTATTCCTGAAAATGTTATTTTTAAATTAACTCTTTTAGGAAAGTAGTATAGATTTTTTTGAAAGGTGTTAACCAAGTACCAAATTATACCCTATTTCGCTTATAATAGTATAGTATAGATATATTATATTTAATTCGGGGCGGGGCGGGTTTTCCTCGCGGAGATTGTACAAATACCAAACCCGCGCCCGTATTTAAACGGGGTAAATATTTATTCCCCATCACTACCTCATTCCCCATTTAAACGGGGCGGGGTAACCCCATTTGGGGCGGGTTCCCCATTTTCCCCGCCCCATTGAGAAGCCTATGCCCCAGCAGCTCCCGATTTACCAGTCCAGGTTGGGACAACTATACTCTCTCGACTTCTAATTACGCACGACTGGCGTAATTGAACCATTCTATTTTCCCCTTCAATCGATCAATATTGTAAAAAAAGGCAGCAGTTCTTTGGTTCAGGGTTTAAACTGTGTGTTCTATTTGATAAATGAATCGATTTGGGGGTGTAATAATGTACTGAGAGTATCTTACGTTTTTTAATATGTATCTCATGTTGAAATTCCTCTTTTACCCTTATCGTTATACGTTTATTTTAAGTTAACGACGCATACTTAGCGGACTTGAATGAGAGCTATATCTTTGAAAGGCGGAGCAAAACATCAGCCAAAAACTTAAAAATCTGAAAGCTCGGTCAATTATTTGAAAATGAGGACAACGTTTAGCCACTACCCTAAAATTTACTTTATATTTAGTATTGGACTTGCTCTTACAATCTCGTTAAGATAGTATGTTGCTCATTTGAATACGTGTCTGAGTTGATCCAAATCGTAGTTCACCATGATTTGTATTAGTATTTGATAAAGTCTATTTGATTTATTTGATTTCTCATTTCAAAATATTCTTCATGAACGTTCGAACTTCGAATACATTATCTTTTACAATAGTAACGTGAAGTGACGCAGAAAATTGTCTATCCTTCGAAATTTGTTGGGAACATGAGAGCATCTCATCTGAGGATATAAAATTTTTAGCTAAATAATTCATCTAGCATTTATGTATCATTTTTTAGATAATATGTAAAAAGTTGAGCACTCCAACAATATAACCCTTAGCAAAAAAATAAGGACAACCATTTTTTATTGAAACAATAAATCTCTTTTGTATAATTTTACCTAACAAGAAATATAAATAAAATCATTGGAGTACAAATCCTTATTTTTAACAAAAATATTTCATAATCATTATAGCCAATAACCAATAAGATAACTAATTATTTTTACCTATAATACTTGGAAATGCTCTAAGAATTGTCTTTTTAACTTTTTATATAACCATAGCAAGTCGCAACACTCCACCTCTCTACTCAATAACTGCAATTAGTGATGGAATTTCATATTTTTCTAAAAGTTCAATTTTTATAAATTTAACATTTATTGGACTATCTAAATTGTCTCTGAAACTCCATATTTCCCTTTCGGGCTCACGATATTTAATTTCGGGAAAAGTTCAATATGAACAATCAGACTTTCGGGATTAATTTCAAGTTAAAAATTAGAACTATTATCAATTTTGGGATAAGTAACATCAGAAAAGAAATCAAATTTTGGGATAAGTTTGACATAGATGATATGACGCATACGTGACGTGACACCGTTTATTAGAACTAGTTGGCTCGATGAGTTCTAAAAATTCAACAAACTTAAGTCAAAAAAAGTTAATGTCGGTGAAATTTTCTTCGGTATACATTACTATGTTGCAGGTTAAATTAGATTTTAATTTGTTTGCAAATCTTTTTAACCGATGACATTAACGAAAGTTCGTATATAATGCGAGTTTGTTTATTTACCCTAAAATAGACCTACAATTGCATTTGTAGTAATTGTTTCGCGTTTAAATTTCGCAAACAATATTAATATCAAAATTTTATAATTATTATTTTTGAAAATATAAACAAAAATGTGGGCCAGTATATATAAATTGATTCTATCTGATTGTATTTATAATCTAAACAAACCTAAAATAAGATTGCAATTATATAATAATCAAATTTTACTAGTAAAATTTTCATTTTAAACCATAAATAATTAATTGTATCAATATTTAATGGAAATTATATATACATAAGTCTAATATAAATAAAAAATTATTGTTAAATTATAAATGAAGACCCACGACTCATGATCAGGCTTACAGATTTCGGAAATCCAAACAAATTGGTTCAGCGATTTATAAAAAAATCAAGAATTTATCGGAGTGGTAAATCGGAATAAAATCAAATAAATTTTAATATTTTAATAATATCTAATGTATTAGTCTTATTTATAATAAAATATATCATTTTAAAATAATTTATAGCGATAAACTAAATTTTAAAAATCGAATCGATTAAAAATAATTTTTAACAATAAATCATAAATTCATCAGCAATTTTTAAAAAATGGGACCAGTTTGTAAGCTGGTTCTTTCTAATATTCGAAATTTAATTTCACTTTTGCAAAACAGGTGCATTATTTGTGAGGTACACGTTATAACTTCAACAATGATCACACCTAGCGTTCATTATATCCAGTCCATCATATCCATGCACCACTCATATTTCATCACAACCGTCCATACCCTCCCAACCCCACCAGAAATGACCGCCGGTAACTCATCATCGGAGCACTGGCATTACTCTCAACTCCAAGACGACAACTTCGAGTTTCACGGCAAGCCCATCTTCTACCTCCTCTTACTATTCTCCATAATCCTCTTCATCGTCTTTTCGTTCCTCTATGCTCGTTGGTTCTGCCGTTACTTACCCAACTCACGCGCCACCGCAAACGAAGCTCACGCACCACCACAAGGGGTCGAGACAAATATGTACCTTAGCTTGCCTGTTGTGTTGTATGAGGTACTAAAGAAAGAAAAGAGTGTAGTTGAGTGTTGTATATGTATAGGTGTGTTTGAGGAGCAAGACAAGGTTAAAGTGTTGCCTGTTTGTGGTCATTGTTTTCACTCCGAGTGTGTGGATAAATGGCTCTCGACTCAGTTGAGTTGTCCGATTTGTCGAGCTGATCTCCGAGTTGACTCACTTGTTTAATTTCCCGAGTTTGCCAACAACTTAAAATGTACATATAGGTTATTTTCTCCTTGTCGATATGTTTAAGCTTTTTTGTCTCTGGTGAAATAAATTACCAAAATTTCTATCTTTTTTAAGGTTTTTTTTGTGCTTTTACCATTTTACGATATATTTGCAGAATTGTGGTTTGCAACAAAAAACAACAAAATTCAACTTAACTTTACATTCTTATGAAAAGTAATTGAAATTGTTTTTTTATAATCCAACTTGCATTAATAATAAAAAAAAAAAGGTTGAAGCTCTTTACATCAGGCCGAAGCCCCATCGGCTGAGAATAAAAAAAACAAGTCGACACAAAAGATCACTAATAATTCTTGAGACCACACATAACCAAAAGGCCATGACCTGGAATTGAAGGACAAAGATACAAACCAGCCAAACCAAATCCCAAACAACAACCGACTTGGACTAAGACCATCTTCAACCCGATACATCAAAATAGTGTCACTCTAACACTATTTTGATATCAAAATGATACTATTTATAAAATGTATTTCAATCCAATTTACACTATACTTGACACTAAAATTTTTTTTACATAAAAAATGAAATATTCTAACTTTTTCTAATTTTTTTATTCTTAATAAATCTAAAGTTGAAAAGTACAAAACAAAGAAGTTCAATAGTACAAAAAAAAATTTGTTTTATTAACAAACATAAGAGCAACTCCAACCGGACACTAAATCACTGTAATAGTGATATGTATATATAGCATCAAAGCAACTCCAATGGAATACTAAAATAGTGACCCAAGGTCACCAAATGAGTTTTGGGTCACCAAATTTGGTGACAAAAGTACATTTGGTGTTCCTTTGACACCAAATTTAGTGACTTTCAAAATTCCAACAATACCCCTATGTTTGTTAACAAAACAAATTTCTTCCATCTATGTCCTACTAAAGTGAATTGCTTTTGTAAATTTTAACTTAAGATTTTATCAATTGAAACTTCTTTTCTTCTTAAATCTTGTTAATTCTAAAATATTTTTTTGTATCTATTTATTCTAATATTTTAATTTTTAATATTTTAATTTTTTTTTACTTTAAACTTTCACAATTTTTTTTAAATCACGAATTATAAACAACACACTAGATTTAATTATAAAAATAAAATCATAAATTCATAATGATAAATAAGAAGTTATTTATAATATAAAAAATGAACAAAGTTAGAATATTCTATTTTATAGGTGAAAGATTATTTTTAGTGACAAATATAGTGTCCCTTGGTTGGAGTTCATTTTATGGATGGTGTCTTTTTGACACCAAAATAGTGTTATAGTGACACTATTTTGGTGTCCTTGGTTGGAGATGGTCCAAGGGTATAGTGAGAATTTTGAAAGTCACCAAATTTGGTGTCAAAGGATCATCAAATGTACTTTGGTCACCAAATTTGGTGACCCAAAACTCATTTGATGTCTTTGGGTCATCATTTTAGTGTTGCATTAGAGTTGTGTTTACACTATATCAATCACAATTATAATAATTTAGTATTGGGTTGGAGTTGCTCTAAAACAAAAGACGACTTAATACTAAAGGCAGAAAAAAACTTATAAACAACTTAAAGAAACTCATGGAAATCACTTCAGGTCTGGAGACCCATCTGAGGCAGATTGATGTCCTGCGGAATGTTATCAACCTCATCATCCTCATTTCCATCTTCGTCCATTTCATCATCAGTGCCATCGAGCTCAACCACCTCATTAGTCAAATATTCTTCCTCCGATACTTCAGCGAATTCCTCCCCAATAACACCAAGCCCTATGTCATATTCTCACAACTCCCTCACTCTACCAAAAGCTCTTCGAAAAACAACGAGTCTTGTTCGCCCATAACTCATTTGCTCTCACAGTTAGATTTCTTATTGTACCCGAGATCATATTCACAATGCGACCAAACCTTTCACGGACAACGATTTCGATGCCTGAATCGTTGCCATTTGGGAGTGGAGCATCTAGGGTGAATGCATGCACATTGATTTTTACGAAATCCTTTTCTGGAAAAGTCCAACTTTTTTCCATTTTTGAGAGAGAAGAAGCTAAAATATTTTGATGAGAGAAAGAGAGTGTGGTGAAAATGCATGTATATGAGGCTGTATATATAACTCAGCTAGAGTAAGAGTCATTATTACCTTACTTTTTAACTGCCCGAGGTAGAAAATTCTAGAAAACCCAAAATCACACTACATCCATTGTTTGAGTTACTCCAAAAAACTCTTCATATTTCTTGGCTTTTGTTTTGAAAAAGGGAAGAAATAAAATCAGCCAAGAAAATAGTAATAAAAGAATTGGGGTGATTCCAACCACTTATGGGCTTATATTTTGGACTGAACTTGGGCCTAGGAGGAAGATGCTAGAACCAGGCTTGCAGTAGGGAATTCCTGTTTTGACCTTGTTTTGCTAATGTGTTTGCTGAACCCATGCACTCACGCGGACAAAAAATACACATGCACAATTTTTGCTTTGGCTAGAATCACCTAATCTTTCCAAGTCTCATACTGAGCATGTACCCCTCCTTGAAGTTTTGCAAAGCTTTGAACTGCTTTGGCATTACCTGTACAAATGACTAGGCTTTTAATGTTTTTATCGTGTTCTAAGACTGACCTTGCTAGGAAGATGATTGCTTGGATTTCAGCCTCTGTGGCACAAGAGGCATTACAATTCCCTGAGAACATAAAAACGATTTCATCATTTGAGTTTAATAACACTCCACCTATTACACCTGTAGAAGAGAAATTTGAATCCAATGAAAAGCTTCCATCTACATAGCCCACTAAGGATGTTTTTCATTTGTAAAACATCTTACAATTTGTGAATTCAAAGATGCACAACTGGAAGTTAACTATTGCTCCATTGACAAAGAAGAACAAGAAGAAAGCTTAACACTAGCTACAATGTCACAACTGAAAAAATGCATTTTACTCTCATAGTTCTCATTAGTTACAAAAGCTTCAACTATCTCTTATTATATAGCTATAACTACTATTGTAACAAACTCTGACTAATTGTGTAACAAACTCTTAGTTGTGCTAACTGAAAAAGCTAACAAGTAAAAGAATGGAAAGTCAAACTGAACGTTGACTTAGGTGATTATCAACATCCCCCCTCAAACTTGGGTGTGCATTAGACATGCCAAGTTTATCCAAGAGAACATTGAACTGTGTAGATGGCAAGATCTTAGTAAAAACATCAGCTATCTGCAAATGAGTAGGGATATAAGCAAGATGCAACAAGCCTTCAAGGACCTTGTCTCGGGTAAAATGCACATCTATTTCGATGTGCTTAGTACGCTCATGATGGACATGATTTTTGGAAATATGAATAGAACTTTGATTGTCACAATGTAGAGTTATAGGTTTAAGACCAGTGACACCCAGTTCTTCAAGAAGTCGAACAAGCCAGGTAATTTCAGAAGCTGCAGAAGACATAGCCATGTACTCAGCCTCAGAAGAGCTCTTAGAAACAGTTGCTTGTTTTTTAGATTTCCAACTGATCGGAGAGTTTCCAAGTAACATAACATAACCTGAAACATATCGCCTAGTATCAGCACATGCTCCCCAATCAGAATCAGAATAAGCCTGTAGAGTTAACTGATCAGAAGCCTTCAAAACAATCCCTTGACCAACAGTGGACCCAACATACTTGAGAGTATGCAATAATGCTTGAAAATGAGGAACTCTAGGCTGCTGGAGATACTGACTAAGTAACTGAACAGTATAAGACAAATCAGGCATTGTATGTGAAAGGCATATGCTATAGCCTATTTGTAATTCGAGGATTCTACTCAACTTAAACAAGAATGTAATAAGTAAATATTAGTTCAGATGTCACAGGAATCTCAGAAGATTATATCTGTCAAAGAATGAAGATTAAAGTCATCTACAGACTTGAAGTTATTCTACATTGAAAGAAGCTCAATTTATTGATCAAGCCTCAATGAAGTATTCAAGCTCAGTGGATTTATTAAAGTGACAGAGATTTCAAGTGGTGACAGAAAAAGATACTGATTACGGAGTTCTTGAATGAGAAGGAAGTGAATCACTGCTTAAAGTCAAATAGATAAAGAACAAACATTGTCGTTAGTCACTCATGAACCAGACAGTGCATCGAGTGTCAACGTACTATTGTGTTTGTTATTTATCTAAGTTTTTAGTGATTCTGGAATTAATTGGGAAGTCAATTAATTCTATTTATTCTCTTATAAATAATTAATACTATTGAGTAAATTATTTATTAAATTAATTCTGTAAAGAATTAATTTAATACATAATTTATTTAGTTGATTATTTAACTTAGAATAAAAAGAATTTAATTGAGAAGTCTACTAATTCTATTTATTCTCTTATAAATAATTAATACTATCAAGTATATTATTTATTAGATTAATTCTGTAAAGAATTAATTTAATACATAATTTATTTAGTTAATTATTTAAATTAGAATAAAAATGAACTAGGAAGACTTAGGTTTGAACTAGGAAGACTTAGAAAAATGAACTAGGAAGACTCACAAGTGAGTCTTCCCGATTGTCTTCCTAGGCAAAGCCTTGTCTTCCCGAATGTCTTCCATGAGCAAACATTGTCTTCCCGGTTGTCTTCCCCTCTCAAGTGTTGTCTTCCCGAGAGTCTTCCAAGAGCAAATGTATTGTTTTTCTCCAAGTCTTCCAAGGCAATTCTACATTCTGTCAAGTTGCTTGCACGTGGGTTGGAAAAAGAAAAGCAAGGCATTTGGTTTAATATAAAGACAAAAAAGAAGCATTATTCAAGATAGACAACAGATTACAACAAAAAGGAAAGAAAGACACAGCAGCCTCAAAAACATTACATTCTTCTGTCTTTACTTCTCAACTGTCGAAGCCATTCATTTCTTGCCAGAGATTTATTTCTTGATTGTTCTTAAACATTTAATTCATAAGAAGTGATTCTCTTGTACTGCTTTGACTTTCTAGCGGATCATAATCCCTAGATTTTATATCGAACTACTTTTTAGTATTCGATCCTTTTTATTACAAAAATAGATAAATTCATGTCGAATTTATTCTAGATTTGTTTTATCAAGTTCTTTGTAATCAGTGATCAAAATTGTAACACCCTTCAAGTTTAATAGAGTTTTATTTAACTTGAATATTGTTTCAGTTTTATTCCGCAATAATTTGTTCTAAATTGTTAAATCTTAAAAGGACAAATTCGATTAAACGGTATCGTTTGTATTCAACCCCCCTTCTACAAACTAATCAGGACCTAACAATTGGCATCAGAGCCTTTTGATTGATATACAAATCAAAGATCCAATTGTTTTGAGATTTTTCTTAAACTCTGATTTTTTATTATTCCTAAAAATCTCAAAAGATGTCTACTACACAGAAAGTGGGTACAGTGAAAATCCCAATGTTCAGCAAGGAGCATTATCCAATGTGGAAGAAGAAAATGCTCCTATTTCTTAAGGTTGCAAATCCTAAATACATTGATGTGATGAAGAATGGACCAAAACTTCCTATGATTATTGAGGAAGAATTAAAAGAGGGTAACATTGTTACTAGGGCTGCTAGGATGTACCCTAAAGATCCCAAGGATTTCACTCCTGGTGAAAAAGAGGATGTTACCTTGGATTCCTGTCTACAGCTGATCCTTATTGATTGTCTTGATCCTATCATGCATAATCATGTCCTAAACTGTGATACTGCCAAACACATTTGGGAAACCATAGAGATAATCAATGAGGGGACAGAGGAAGTTAGAGAGAATATGCTGGAAATTCTCACCTCACAATATGAGCATTTCAGATCAAACCCTGGTGAAGGTATCACTCAGGTTTTTGAGAGATACAACAAATTAATCAATGATCTGAATCTCAATGGGAAGCACTACACCAACAAGGAGATTAACAAGAAGTTCCTTCTTACACTTCCACCTCATTTGGAGCACAAAATATCTGCCATTAGAGAAGCAAGAGATATGAATGAGATTGCTTTGGAGAGATTGTATGGTGTTCTGAAGACCTATGAGCTGGAGCAGATTCAACAGAGGGAGCTGTATGGAACTGGGAAGATTGTTGGTACCTCTACTGAATTGACTGCTGAAGTCCCACAGAAACTGGAAGTGAAGGCTGTTCAACCTTCCAGTTCTAACATGAATGTTATTGATGCTGAATATGGATTAACATCCATTGATCAATCTGGTGGTGACTTCTATTCTTTAGAAGAACTTGATCAGCTGGAGGATGGTGATTTGGCTTTGATAGTCAGGAAGTTTGGGAAGTTTAGATTCAAGAGGAATCCCAATCTTAAGTTCAGGCCCAGGTTTCAGAGAGGTGATTCCTCATCTTCAAGTGGCACAAGGGGTGGCTACAAAACTGGAACTGTGGAGAGGAGCTCAATCAGATGCTACAATTGCAATGAGTTGGGTCACTTTGCTACTGAATGTAAAAAGCCAAGGCAAGTGACAAGGAACTCATTTGATTCTAGCAAGAAGAATAAGATTGAGAAGGCTTATGTTGCTGAAGGGAAGAGCTGGGATGATACAGACAGTGAAGATGAAGAAGTTGGAAATCTTGCACTTGTGGCAAAAGGAGGCAAACTCTTTGATTCCATGTTATCTTCACCAGACATGTCTGAGGTAAAACTTACTGACGCTGAAATGATTTATCATCTTGGTGGCACCATAAGTTGTGCACGCACTGAAAATGATAGAATAAATCTTTTAAACACAAATCTTGAAAAGGAAATAAAAGATTTAAAACTAGTGCATATCAATCAAGATGAACTTACTAATAAGGTAGCTTTTCTTGAGAATAGGGTTAAATGTTATATTCAACTGGAAACCATTCTCAAAGATCAGATTAGTGAGCTTAAGACCAAAGCTAATGCTTATTTCAGTTCTTGTAAGACTGCTAAAGAAATTCTCAATAAGCAAGCTGTTGGTAATCATGTCAGTATAGGGTATGATTATAATGAGGCTATTGGACTGCTTGGAATTAATTCCCCTTGTAGATACAAATCTGAAGGAAAGGTTGTTCCATATATACTTAAGGGTATTGAAACACCCTTCTATAGGGAGTCTGAGGCAGAGCCTATGAATGAATACTCTATAATCATTGCTGAAGAGATTCGTGAAGAAGATATGGCTTTGGAAGTTGAACAGTCCAAAAAGTGTATATCTGATATTCCAGTCAAAGTTGCTACAACTAAAAAGACTAAATCAGATATCCATAAGTTGGATCAAAACAACTGTAGGACTAACATGCCTGCTATTAATTCTTCTCATAAAGCATGTGGTGTGAGTAATTGCATGTCTTGTGCTTTTAATGTTATGTATGCTTTTTTTAATAAAAAGCATGTATCTAGTGATAAGACTGCTCCACGTCAACATGTTAATAATAAGAAGCATGTTAAAACAAAGACTACTAGTCCTCCTCATACTAGAGTGGATTCATTTATCCCTAAGCCTACTCAGAAATGTGTTAAGGCTGGCTATAAATGGAAACGCTCTTATGTGAAAGAGGTTGAAGTAGTTATAGTTAAAAATGTTGTTTTGCCTGACAAAGGCCAGTTCTTTAAGTATGCCGGACCCAATCAATTTTGGGCTCCGAAGAAGGTCTAATCAATTTGATATTGTAGGGAGTTAAACAGGTAAACCGTGTTATATGGATTCTTGACAGTGGCTGTTCAAGGCATATGACCGGAGATAGAGCCCTGCTATCAGATTTGGTTGAGAAAGCTGACCCAGTGCTTACCTTTGGAGATAACAGCAAGGGTATAACTGAGGATATGGCCTGTTTGAAATCAAGAAATGTTATCAGTCAATAAGAACATCAATGTTACATTTGATGACACCTAACTCCCTAATATCCAAACAGAAAATCCATCTGAGAAACTGAAGTTTGATGAAATGTCAGATTCAGAATCAGATGATAAGAATCCACCTGAGGTTGTTGCCGGTGATAACAATGATAATGGTAAGAGTGATGGTGGTGGAAACATTGGTTACAATGGAGATACCACTAACACTGGAAAAGAATCACCAAGACAATCTGCCAACAACTCAGGGGGAGGAAATGAAGGGTCAACTAGTCATTCACAACACCATAATGTAGAACAAGGCGAATCATCAAGATCAAATCTTTTGAGCTGATTATTGGTGATCCAGGTGTTGAAGTCAGAACTAGAAGTGCTACTCAAAATGAATGTCATTATTCAGGGTTTCTTTCTGAAATGAAACCAAAGAAAATTGAGGAAGCACTGACTGATCCTGATTGGGTGATTGCTATGCAAGATGAACTCAATCAATTTGAACAACAACAAGTTTAGAAGCTGGTACCTAGACCAAAGAACAAGAAAGTAGTTGGTACTCGGTGGGTATTCAGAAATAAATTAGATGAAGATGGCATAATCACAAGAGACAAAGCACATTGACATCAGGTATCATTTTATCCGAGAGCATGTCATGAATGGTACTGTGGAGTTACTCTTTGTACCCACAGAGGAACAAAAAAAAGATATTTTCACTAAATCTCTTGATGAATCCATGTTTACCAGATTGGTTGGTAAATTGGTATGTTAAATAGTTTTAGTGATTAACTCTGTTTATTTTTATGTTTGTTCTTAATTAAATTTACAAGTGTTCATTTGTTGTATATATTTTTAAATCACTTGTAAATTTATTTTATCATCTCAATTTTCTCTTATGCGTGTTGATTGTAGATTATTGCCATGTCTTGTCTAATTGTTAAGCTTCTTAGTTTGAGTAAATTAAGATTAATTATTTTCTCTAAAAATATTTTTCTCAAATTTTACAAGTTAAAATTGTAGAGAAATCTATTTTTATTGAAAATCTTTTATTTGAAAATATTCGAATAGCATGTAAATAGTTTCCTGTAAATATTTTTTCTGCATTTTATTTTATTTTTCTTTTCTTTCTTTAGTTTTCCTCTAATAGTTTTTATATGTATATATATATATTATTGTATTTTATTTTTATTATTATTATTTATTATCTTTTATTTTCTATTTTTCTTAGTTGTTTTTGTAAATATATTGTATATATTATTTCTGATCTAGCTCTTGCTTAGCTGGAAATTCAGTGCCAAATCCAATTCAGGTATTACTTTCTATCTCTCAATCCACTTCTTTTACTGTTGCTGAACCCAAGTGGTTGTTAGGGCTGACCAAGGGATTGTAGATCCACAATCTCTATCCCAGGTCTTAGAGCCAAACAATGAGTCTACAACTTAATTACTTGACCTCTCAGCCTGAACAGAAATCAAATGTTAAATAAAGAAGTATTTTGATTGAAATAGTGAGTGATCCCACAGCTCTGCCTCCTCTAAAGAAATTCAACATATACTGAGGCATCTGTCAGCCCATCTGTATCCTCTCAATAGGATATGGACTTTGAAATGGCCAATGAACTATTTCTAGAGACATTCTCTCAACAGGATGAATCTATTGCAATTCGCCATAGGGCCATGGCACTTTGTACTGAGTCAAGCACACTCTCATTACTCACAATGGGAGAAAACAATTTCATTAGATGAAACTCAGGACACAGTGAAAGCAGAGCACCTGCAACTGGTTACAGTGCCTACCATTGTCACGGTAGAAGTGCCTTCATAGGCATCTTAGGGAAAATTTGATTCTTTGCCAAATTAAATAGAATCATTTTCTCCCCTCCCAGAGTGAACATCTCTGGCTCCCTAAGGGATTTTCCACTCGCAGATTTATCTGGAGAAAGTGGAAGGCAACTTGGTCAGTCTATCACTGAAGCAATTCAGATTTCAAATCCAAGTGATTTGATAGACATGATTGAGGATCGGGATTTGCGAACTCCCATTGCACCACCACTGACCTCTCTTGAAGAGGCTAGGGTGAGTTTCAATGCAGGTACTGATCAAAAAGGAGCAAACAGACAGCTAATGTTGAGTGATAAGAGTCAAACACTGAGTGAAACACATGCACGTGAGATGAGTGATACACTTACAAGAGAAATTCAAGTGAGTGCACACACAAACACATACACTGCAATGTAGTTAGCTCACATAGCTGATCTACAGGAACATCTATTCAAAACCCAGGCTGATAAAGAATTTTTGCAAGCACAAGTGGTTGAACGGTCTTCTTCTTCCACCTCTGTCAACAATCAGCTGGGACTGCTCAAGGAAATCTTGAAGACAAAGTTACTACCCAAGATCAACTCCATCAACTATCTCAACTCCTACTGGCTTCAGATACTCATAAATTTAAATCTGTAGAGAATTCCTCAACTAAGGGGGAGAAGTTTCTAGACAAGTTTCTACAGAAGTTTGGGGAGAAGTTTCTATCTACTTCTAAGGGGAAGAAGTTTCTAGAGACTTTTGGTGAAGCTAGTAAAAGGGGAGCTGAAAAAGATATAAAAGGTAAAGGAGGAGTTTCAGGGGAGTAAAGGTATTTAGCTCTGTTTTGTAAATGTTTTATGTATAGAGCTTAGGTAAATCAAGACAGGTTAAATGTTATCATTTGTTCAGTCTAGAGGAACACATGTCTCGTATTTACCTTTACTGGTGAAATCTGGAAATGTCATATTTGATCCAGAACTTTCTAATATTTACTTAGGTTTAAGAGTCTTATCTTTTTCTTGGTTTTAGTTGAGTGATCCTCTAGGTATTTGGTTGTTATTTTCTAACAAACAAATAGGGGGAGATTGAAAGGCATATGCTATAGCCTATTTGTAATTCGAGGATTCTACTCAACTTAAACAAGAATGTAATAAGTAAATATTAGTTCAGATGTCACAGGAATCTCAGAAGATTATATCTGTCAAAGAATGAAGATTAAAGTCATCTACAGACTTGAAGTTATTCTACATTGAAAGAAGCTCAATTTATTGATCAAGCCTCAATGAAGTATTCAAGCTCAGTGGATTTATTAAAGTGACAGAGATTTCAAGTGGTGACAGAAAAAGATACTGATTACGGAGTTCTTGAATGAGAAGGAAGTGAATCACTGCTTAAAGTCAAATAGATAAAGAACAAACATTGTCGTTAGTCACTCATGAACCAGACAGTGCATCGAGTGTCAACGTACTATTGTGTTTGTTATTTATCTAAGTTTTTAGTGATTCTGGAATTAATTGGGAAGTCAATTAATTCTATTTATTCTCTTATAAATAATTAATACTATTGAGTAAATTATTTATTAAATTAATTCTGTAAAGAATTAATTTAATACATAATTTATTTAGTTGATTATTTAACTTAGAATAAAAAGAATTTAATTGAGAAGTCTACTAATTCTATTTATTCTCTTATAAATAATTAATACTATCAAGTATATTATTTATTAGATTAATTCTGTAAAGAATTAATTTAATACATAATTTATTTAGTTAATTATTTAAATTAGAATAAAAATGAACTAGGAAGACTTAGGTTTGAACTAGGAAGACTTAGAAAAATGAACTAGGAAGACTTAGGTTTGAACTAGGAAGACTTAGAAAAATGAACTAGGAAGACTCACAAGTGAGTCTTCCCGATTGTCTTCCTAGGGAAAGCCTTGTCTTCCCGAATGTCTTCCATGAGCAAACATTGTCTTCCCGGTTGTCTTCCCCTCTCAAGTGTTGTCTTCCCGAGAGTCTTCCAAGAGCAAATGTATTGTTTTTCTCCAAGTCTTCCAAGGCAATTCTACATTCTGTCAAGTTGCTTGCACGTGGGTTGGAAAAAGAAAAGCAAGGCATTTGGTTTAATATAAAGACAAGAAAGAAGCATTATTCAAGATAGACAACAGATTACAACAAAAAGGAAAGAAAGACACAGCAGCCTCAAAAACATTACATTCTTCTGTCTTTACTTCTCAACTGTCGAAGCCATTCATTTCTTGCCAGAGATTTATTTCTTGATTGTTCTTAAACATTTAATTCATAAGAAGTGATTCTCTTGTACTGCTTTGACTTTCTAGCGGATCATAATCCCTAGATTTTATATCGAACTACTTTTTAGTATTCGATCCTTTTTATTACAAAAATAGATAAATTCATGTCGAATTTATTCTAGATTTGTTTTATCAAGTTCTTTGTAATCAGTGATCAAAATTGTAACACCCTTCAAGTTTAATAGAGTTTTATTTAACTTGAATATTGTTTCAGTTTTATTCCGCAATAATTTGTTCTAAATTGTTAAATCTTAAAAGGACAAATTCGATTAAACGGTATCGTTTGTATTCAACCCCCCTTCTACAAACTAATCAGGACCTAACAGTATGTGTAAGAAAATTCAATTTACCAACCATACACCTATAAAAGGTAGGATCTTCATATAAAGGACCATCTGTTGCAGCCAACTTCAAATTAATGGGCAAAGGAGTTACCACAGATCTGAAATCAGTAAGACCAGCATCCAATAGCAATTCCCTTGTAAACTTCTTCTGAGTCAAAGATATACCAGTAGACAAGTAACCAACTTCCAAGCCCAGAAAAAAACTGAGTTTCCCAAGGTCTTTAATGCTAAAAGTTGTATCCAAATGTTGTTTGAGATTGTGAATAACATGTAGATTATCACCAGTAAGAACAATGTCATCCACATAGACAGCAGCTATAGTACATTGAAGCCTATCTTTTCTGATGAATAGAGAATAGTCATTTTTAGATTGAGAAAAACCTTTGCTCAATAATTCTCCTAGAAGTTTGGCAAACCACTGTCTAGAAGCCTGCTTTAGACCATATAAAGACTTGATGAGTTTACAAACTTTGTTATGTGGATTATGATAACCCTCAGGTGCTGTCATATAAACTTCTTCATATAAATCACCATGAATGAAGGCATTGTTGACATCTAATTGAAACAATGACCAACCTTTATGAGCAGCAAGAGCTAGTAGACACCTTATAGTAGTCATCTTCACTACAGGGGAGAAGGTTTCTTGATAATCAATACCCCATTTTTGATTGAAACCCTTGGCAACTAATCTAGCCTTAAACCTTTGAACATCACCATTGGCTTTAAGTTTGATCTTGTAAACCCATTTACAGCCAATGGGCTTCTTACCAGCAGGAAGATCTACTAAAATCCATGTATTGTTATGCTCTAAGGCTGCTATTTCTTTCTGCATTGCCTCTATCCACTTAGGATTTTTAATAGCTTCCTTAAAAGATAATGGTTCAACCAAGGTCTCAGAAGTAGAAATCAATGATTTGTGTGAATCTAGCAAGTCAGAATAAGAAACTAAATTGCACAAGTGTACTGCCTCTGCAGAAATACCAGAGTTACACACATAATCATGAAGATAAGATGGCTGGGTACTGTTTCTAGTACTTCTTCTGAGATTGGTATTGTTATCAATAGAAGAAGTAGAAACATCAGAAAAATCAAAATTGGAATTGGAAGTAGCAGATGATTCTGATATATCTGGAATTGAAGTATGAGGAGAATCTTGAAAAACATGTGGTAGAACATCAAAACAATTAGATGTAAAATCAGTAGTGATTGGAAGGAAAAATTTGAATGAAGAAGAATCATGGGAAGGATCATGAGAATGATCAACATGAAAAGGAAAATGTTGTTCATGAAATACAACATCCCTTGATACACTAATTTCCAGGGTTTCCAAACTAAGAACTTTGTACCCTTTTATAGCAGTAGGATATCCAATAAAAGCATGTGGAGTGGCTCTTGGTGCAAACTTGTGTCTGTTAGATGTCAAAGTAGACACAAAACATAAACAACCAAATGCTCTAAGGTGATCTAAATGAGGAGAAAGATTATAAAGCATTTGGTATGGACTGATATTATGTAAGACTGGAAGTGGCATTCTATTGATAATATGAACAACTGTTAAAATGCATTCTTCCCAAAACTGAATAGGAAATTTAGACTGAAAGAACAATGACCTGGCGGTAGCAAGAAGATGCCTATGTTTTCTCTCCACAACACCATTTTGTTGTGGAGTGTAAACACAGCTCCTTTGATGTAGAATTCCCTTAGTCTGAAAGAAAATCTTCATATCTCCTTGACACAACTCAAATGCATTGTCACTTCTCACAACATTAGGAACAGTCTTGAACTGATTATGAATATACTCAAAAAAAATCAGCAACAATCTTCACCACTTCTGACTTTTTCTTCATCAAAAAAACCCAACACATTCTAGTGAAATCATCTCCTATAGTGAAGAAAAACTTGCAATCATTGTAAGTAGCCTCTTTGAATGGCCCCCAAGTATCCAAATGCAACAACTGAAAAGCCTTCTCAGTACTAGTATTACTATCAGGAAATGGAAGTCTTACTTGTTTAGCCAGTGGACAAATTTGACAAATACTATCCAATTTGCAAGGCTTATCAAATACATCAGTAGCATGATGCAGCATAGCAGGTGGTAGGTGTCCCATCCTCAAGTGCCAAAACTTTATCTTATTTTCTTCATTTTTGTTATTTATAGTAGTAACTGTATTTACTGTATGAACTGCTTGTATTGTACCATTATCTCCAGCTCCCTCCAGGTAATACAGTCCATGTTTGAAGTTACCAAGAAGCTGTGGCCTCTGTGAAAGGCCCTGAAGAAAACATTCTTGATCATTAAAAGTGACTGAGCAATTAAGGTCTTTGCAAATCTTAGGAATTGAGATCAGGTTAAACTTGAAATCAGGGACATATAAAACATCTGTCAAAACTAGACCAGAATTCAGATTTATTGTTCCTGTTTGTGTAATTAACACTTTAGAACCATCTGGTATAGTGATATAAGTAGATTCTCCTTGTATAAATTGGAAAACAGTGAAAGATCACAACACATATGATCTGTAGCCCCACTATCCACAATCCAATTGGAACCAGTAGAAGATATTAAGCAGTATTTACCTGTTGCATGTGCAGCTTTTGGTATTTTATCTTTGTCTGAAAACTCTTCACTCTGAGAATCCTTAGAAATCAGTTTCATAAGCTTCTGATATTGACTTGGAGTAAATGAGATAGAATCATTTCCATCTTCATCTTCTGGAAAGACTGTGGCTGCAACTTTCTTATCTCTGTCATTTTTGAAACTATCATTTCTGAAACTTTTTGGATATCCATGTATTTTATAACACCTCTGTATAGAATGTCCTGGTACTTTACAGTGATCACAAAAGTATGTATTTCTGTTCCTATTCTCATTCTGACCATAATTTCTTTTGTCATAAGATTGAGATCCATAGGACTGATTCTAAGACTGAGACTTAAATCTATCTGGATATTGTCTTCTGTTCACAGCACATGCCATATTATCATCCATTCCTGCTATAGCAGGTTGGTAAGCCTTCTTATGATTTTCTTTCTGAACAAACATTCTATAAGCATGAGATATGGTAGGCAATGGACTCATGACCAATATACTTCCCCTTATCATTTCAAAATTATCATTCAGCTTCATTAAAAATTCAATAAGCCTTTTATCCTCCTGTGACTTTACCAACTTCTGAGTGATTAAACAAGTACAATTAGTACAAGTACAACTCTGAATAGGATCAACTGTATCAAGCTGATCCCATAGCATTTTGATCTTTGTATAGAAACTCGAAACACTATCTTGACCTTGCCTGGTTTCATATAATGACTGTTGTAAACCATATAACAAAGTTCCAGAAGCCTGACCATACCTTTCAGCCAAATTCTCCCAAATCTCCCTTGCTATTGTAAAATACAACACACTTCTAGCCAATTTCTGATCAAGAACACCTAAAATCCATGATATCATCATACTATTGCACCTCTCCCATGCTTTGTAACAAGAATCAGTTGTAGCGGGTTTTGGTATGGTTCCATCAACAAAACCACACTTATTTTTAGTAGACAAACTTATGAGAAATGATCTTTTCCAATCATTATAACCAGTTCCGTCAAATTTGATCGAAACTAACTTCACTCTAGGATTATCAGATGGATGCAAGTAATAATGTGATGAAGGATCTTGCGAAGGATCATTTTGATGAATTGTATTAGGTGTAGAAGTAGAAGCAGACATGGCTTATCAATGTGTTAAAAACATATCAAAGATAGCTAGATGATGAAGAATGACAAAGATTTTAGCAATTGATCAAGAAAATCAGTTTTGATCAATCAAAAACAACAAATTCAGGATGAATTAACAACTAATTCTGCAACAACAGTTGTAGTCTCGAAACAAATGAGATATAGATCGTCAAGAAACACGGATCATCAAGAAACAAGTCAATATCAAGAAATTCACCAATCAATCAAAAAAAAACTCATACATTCATATGCGAACAGAAGTTTTATAAGAAATCATAATTTAGGATATGAGATTGTTAATACCGAAAATGATGAAAAGATTGTTAATCGCTAGACAGCCGCTGTGAAGAACACATAGAACACAGAATCGCAACTCGATGCTCTGATACCATCTTACAATTTGTGAATTCAAAGATGCACAACTGGAAGTTAACTATTGCTCTGTTGACAAAGAAGAACAAGAAGAAAGCTTAACACTAGCTACAATGTCAAAACTGAAAAACTGCATTTTACTCTCATAGTTCTCATTAGTTACAAAAGCTTCAATTATCTCTTATTATATAGCTATAGCTACTATTGTAACAAACTCTAACTAATTGTGTAACAAACTTGAAAGGCATATGTTTTAGCCTATTTGTTTACATCGAGGATTCAACTCAACTTAAACAAGTTTGTAATAAGTAAGTAATAATTCAATTGTCACAGTCACATGAATCTCAGAAGATCATATCTGTCAGAAGAATACAGATTAAAGTCATCCTACAGATTTGAAGAAATACTACTTGAAAGAAGTTCAATTATTTGTTCAAGCCTCAGTGAAGTCTTCAAAGATGTGGATTTATTAAAGTGACAGAGGTTTCAGATTTGTGATAGTAAATGTACATGTTACAAATGTTGATCAACAGTCAAAAGCAGACAATGAACCACAGCTTAAGGTCAAGATGAAGAACAGACATTGAAGTTAGTCGTTTATGAACCAGACCGTGCATCAAATGACAACCTCTAACAATGGATACTCTTCAGCAGTTCAAGTGGTTCAAGAAGTGGTTTTTGTATGATTAAAGAATTTACATTCTCTTTTAAATTAGTTATTAATTTATTTATTAAATTAATTCTTCTGAATTAATTTAACAAATAAATTGAGTAATTAATTTATTGAATAAATTAAATTCATCAGAATTTAATTTATGAAATAAATTAATTAACAGAATTAATTTAAATTAGAATTAGAATTAAATCTGAATTTCTTAATTAAAATGAACTGGAATGACTATCCAGGATAGTCATCCCGATAGTCATTCCAAGTCTATTTACATTAAAAATGTACTGGAATGACTATCAAGGGATAGTCATCCCGATAGTCATCCTAGTACATTTCTAGAAATTCTAATTTAATTTATGTATATTCTCTTAGTCATTCCAGTACAAAGCATAGTCATTCCAGGCTTAAAAATAGTCTTTTTAGACTATTTTGATAGTCATTCCTAGTGGAATGAAAAGCAGAAACGTGCAGGCTT
This sequence comes from Heracleum sosnowskyi, assembly GCA_030848705.1. NCBI lineage: Eukaryota > Viridiplantae > Streptophyta > Magnoliopsida > Apiales > Apiaceae > Heracleum > Heracleum sosnowskyi. Next base: position 45,714,819 of record CM061243.1, on the reverse strand, counting down.
TTGTGTCAAGTGGATTGATACTTAAGAAAAGAAAACAGACAGAAGATACATATCATCAACATAACATCTTTCAAGAACAGCTTCTGTAAACAAAAAGAAAAGGAACTGCAGATCATTTCTTTTACAATGAATTAATTCTAGATTTATTCTGTTAAATCCAAACCACTAGAATTCATTTACTAGTACTGCTTTGACTATCTAGCGGATTTTTATCCCTAGAACGTATCTCAAATTATCAAATATTGTTATATCTTTTTATTACAAAAATAGATAAATTCATGTCGAATTTATTCTAGATTTGTTTTAATTAGTTTGAGATTCAATCTTGTAATCAGTATCATATTTGTAACACCCTTCAAGTTTAATATAGTTTTATTTAACTTGAATTCTGTTTCATTTTATTCCGCCATAATTTGTTCTTAAATTGTTTGATTCTAAACAGAACAAATTCGATTAAACGGTACAGTTTGTATTCAACCCCCCTTCTACAAACTTATCAGGACCTAACAATTGGTATCAGAGCCTTTTGATTGATATACAAATCAAAGATCCAATTGTTTTGAGATTTTTCTTAAACTCTGATTTTTTATTTTTCCTAAAAGATGTCTACCACACAGAAAGTGGGTACAGTCAAAATCCCAATGTTTAGCAAGGAGCATTATCCAATGTGGAAGAAGAAAATGCTCCTATTTCTTAAGGTTGCAAATCCTAAATACATTGATGTGCTGAATAACGGTCCCAAACTCCCTATGATTATTGAGGGAGAGTTAATAGAGAATAATGTTGTTACTAGGGCTGCTAGAATGTACCCTAAAGATCCCAAGGAGTACACTCCTGATGAGAAAGAGGATGTTACCTTGGATTCCTGTCTTCAGTTGATCCTTATTGATTGTCTTGATCCTATCATGCATAATCATGTCCTAAATTGTGATACTGCTAAACACATTTGGGGAACCATAGAGATAATCAATGAGGGGACAGAGGAAGTTAGGGAGAATATATTGGAAATTCTCACCTCTCAATATGAGCATTTCAGATCAAACCCTGGTGAAGGTATCTCTCAGGTTTTTGAGAGATACAACAAATTAATCAATGATCTGAATCTCAATGAGAAGCACTACACCAACAATGAGATTAACAAGAAGTTCCTTCTTACACTTCCACCTCATTTGGAGCACAAAATTTCTGCCATTAGAGAAGCAAGAGATATGAATGAGATTGCTTTGGAGAGATTGTATGGTGTTCTGAAGACCTATGAGCTGGAGCAAATTCAACAAAGGGAGCTGTATGGAACTGGGAAGATTGTTAGTACTTCTACTGCACTGGCTGCTGAAGTCCCACAGAAACTGGAAGTGAAGTCTGTTCAACCTTCTAGTTCTAACATGAATGTTATTGATGCTGAATATGGATTAACATCCATTGATCAATCTGGTGGTGACTTCTATTCTTTAGAAGAACTTGATCAGCTGGAGGATGGTGATTTGGCTTTGATAGTCAGGAAGTTTGGGAAGTTTAGATTCAAGAGGAATCCCAATCTTAAGTTCAGACCCAGATTTCAGAGAGGTGGATCTTCCTCTTCAAGTGGCACAAGGGGTGGCTACAAAACTGGAACTGTGGAAAGGAGCACAATCAGATGCTACAATTGCAATGAGTTGGGTCACTTTGCTACTGAATGCAGAAAGCCAAAGCAAGTGACTAGAAACACATTTGATTCTAGCAAGAAGAACAAGATTGGGAAGCCTATGTTGCTGAGGGAAAGAGTTGGGATGACACTGACAGTGATGAAGAAGCAGGTGAGATTGTGAACCTTGCTTTAGTGGCTAAAGAGGCAAGCACTTCATCTGGATACATGTCAGAGGAAAAGTTTACTGATACTGAAATGATTCGTCATCTTGGTGGCACCTTAGATTGTGCACGCACTGAAAATGATAGAATAATTCTTTTAAACACAAATCTTGAAAATGAGATAAAAGAATTAAAACTAGTGCATATTAATCAAGATGAACTCACTAATAATGTAGCAGTTCTTGAGAATAGGGTTAAATTGTATCAACAACTGGAAACCATTCTCAAAGATCAGATTAGTGAGCTTAAGACCAAAGCTAATGCCTATTTCAACTCTTGTAAGACGGCTAAAGAAATTCTCAATAAACAAGCTGTTGGTAATCATGTCAGTATAGGTTATGATTATAATGAGGCCATTGGATTGCTTGGAATTAATTCCCCTTGTAGAGTCAGATCTGAAGGAAGGGGTGTTCCATATGTGCTTAAGGGTATTGAAACACCCTTCTGTAAGGAGTCCGAGGCAGATCCTCTGAATGAATACTCTATAATCATTGCTGAGGAGATTCGTGAAGAAGATATTGCTTTGGAAGTTGAACAATCCAAAAAGTGTATATCTGATAGTCCAGTCAAAGTTGCTACAACTAAAAAGACTAAATCAGATATTCATAAGTTGGATCAAAACAACTGTAGAACTAACATGCCTGCTGTTAATTCTTCTCATAAAGCATGTTGTGTGATTAATTGCATGTCTTGTGCTTTCAATGTTATGTATGCTTATTTTAATAGTAAGCATGTATCTAGTGATAAGACTGCTCCACGTCAACATGTTAATAATAAGAAGCATGTTAAAGCAAAGACTACTAGTCCTCCTAAGACTAGAGTGGATTCATTTATCCCAAAGCCTAATCAGAAATGTGTTAAGGCTGGTTATAAATGGAAACGCTCTTTTGTGAAAGAGGTTGAAGTAGTTATAGTTAAAAATGTTGTTTTGCCTGACAAAGGCCAATTCTTTAAGTATGCCGGACCCAATCAAGTGTGGGTTCCGAGGAAGGACTAATCAATCTGGTATTGCAGGGAGTTAAACAGGTAAACCGTGTTATGTGGATTCTTGACAGTGGCTGTTCAAGGCATATGACCGGAGATAGAGCCCTGCTATCTGATGTGGTTGTGAAAGATGACCCAGCAGTTACCTTTGGAGATAACAGCAAGGGTATTACGAAAGGATATGGCTGTTTGAAGTACGGAAATGTTATCATTGAAGATGTTTCATTTGTGGAAGGTCTGAAGTTCAATCTTCTCAGCATCAGTCATTTCTGTGACAGAGGATATGATGTTTCCTTTGAAAAAGAGAAATGTCAGATCCTTCACAAGAAGAATGGAAAGCCTGCTCTTCAAGGAGTAAGGAAAGGTGACTTGTTCATAGCTGATCTGCACTCTGAATCTCAAGATGAAGTTAGATGTTTCTATGCTAAAGCTTCATCAAATGAGAGTTGGCTATGGCACAAGAAGATGTCTCACCTTAACTTCAAAACCATGAACTCTTTAGTAAAAAGGGAATTGGTTAGAGGTTTGCCTCAGATGGAATTTACACAGGAAGGACTGTGTGAGGCATGTCAGAAAGGAAAGTCAAAGAAAGCTTCTCACAAGGGCACTGACACATCATCAATAACTGAACCACTTCAGCTACTGCACATGGATTTGTTTGGTCCAGTTAATGTGATGTCCATGTCAAAGAAACAATATGCACTTGTGATTGTTGATGACTATTCAAAATATACATGGGTTTTATTCCTACATTCCAAGGATGAGACCCCACACCTGGTGATTGACCATATAAAGTTGATTGAGCTGGATTCTAGATTCCCTGTTAGAGCCATAAGGTCAGATAATGGTACTGAATTCAAGAATGCCATTCTAAATGATTTTTGTGCTGATAAAGGAATAACAAGACAGTATTCTGCCCCTAGAACTCCTCAACAAAATGGAGTAGTGGAAAGAAAGAATCGTACTTTGATTGAAGCTGCTAGGACTATGTTAAGTGAGTCCAAACTTCTAACGTACTTTTGGGCTGAAGCAGCGAATACAGCTTGTTATACTCAGAATCGAACTTTAATCAATAAGGACTTAATGAAGACTCCGTATGAGATCATGAACAACAAGAAACCAACTGTCAAGTACTTTCATGTATTTGGAGCAAAATGCTTTGTGCTTATAGATGACAATGTGAAACGTGGCAAGTTTGATGCAAAGGCACAAGAAGCTATTTTTGTTGGTTATTCCAGAAGATCTTACAGAGTCTACTTAGTTGGCAGTCACACAGTAAAGGAAAGTGTCAATGTTACTTTTGATGACACTATGTTCCCTAATATCCAAAAAGAATATTCATTTGAGAAGCTGAAGTTTGATAACTTGCCAGACTCAGAATCAGATGATGGAGTCCCACCTGAAGTTATTGCTGGTAATGATAATAACAATGATGATAATGATCATGATGATGGTGGTGGAAACACTGGTAACAATGGAGATACCACCAACACTGGAGAAGAATCATCAAGGCAATCAAGCAACAACTCAGGGGGAGCAAATGAAGGATCAACTAGTCACTCACAACATCAAAGTGAAATTCAAGGCGAATCATCAAGATCAAATCTTCCAAGACAGACTGTATGGAATAGATCTCATCATTTTGAGCTGATCATTGGTGATCCAGATGTTGGAGTTAAAACTAGAAGTGCAACTCAGAATAAATGTCATTATTCAGCATTTTTATCTAAAATGGAGCCAAAGAAAACTGAGGAAGCACTGACTGATCCAGATTGGGTGATTGCTATGCAAGATGAACTCAATCAGTTTGAACAACAGCAAGTCTGGAAGCTGGTACCCAGGCCAAAGAACAAGAAAGTAGTTGGTACAAGATGGGTATACAGGAACAAGCTAGATGAGGATGGCATTGTTACAAGGAACAAGGCAAGACTGGTTGCTCAAGGGTATTCTCAAGCTGAAGGCATTGATTATGATGAAACCTATGCACCAGTGGCTAGACTTGAGGCCATCAGGATGTTCTTAGCATTTGCAGCTTATTCCAATTTTAAAGTCTATCAAATGGATGTTAAGAGTGCATTCCTGAATGGTGAGCTGGATGAAGAAGTGTATGTGGAACAACCCCCTGGCTTTGAAAATCAGGAGCTGCTGGACTTTGTGTACTTTCTCTTCAAGGCTATCTATGGTCTCAAACAAGCCCCTCGAAAATGGTATGACACTCTCTCTGGTTTTCTTTTAGAAAATGGTTTTGTTAGAGGTATCATAGACAAAACTCTTTTTTCAAAGAAACACAAAAGTGATATGATACTAGTCCAAGTCTATGTGGATGACATCATATTTGGGTCTACTAATGATGATCTCTGTAAGAGATTTGCTAAGCTAATGCAGAGTATGTTTGAAATGAGTATGATGGTTGAGCTGAAGTTCTTTCTTGGATTGCAAGTAAGTCAAAGGTCAAATGGTATATTTATTTGTCAATCCAAGTATCTCAAAGAACTCCTCAAGAAATATCACATGGAGGATTCAGCATCAGCAAGGACTCCATCTTCAACAGCAATCAAACTTGGAGCTTCTGACAAGTCTATCAAGGTAGATGTTACAAGCTACAGAGGTATGATTGGCTCCTTACTCTATCTTACTGCAAGTAGACCAGATATTATGTATGCTACATGCTTGTGTGCAAGGTTCCAAGCGGACCCTAGAGATGTACATCTCGTTGCTGTTAAAAGAATCTTGAGATATCTTAAGGGTACACCTAATTTAGGTATCTGGTACCCTAAAGATTCTGGTTTTAACCTTGTTGGATATACAGATTCTGATTATGCAGGTAGTGTTGTGGATAGAAAGAGTACCTCTGGGAGTTGTCAATTCCTAGGAGGTAGGTTGATTTCCTGGTATAGCAAGAAACGGCAAACAGTTTCCAATTCAACAGCAGAAGCTGAATATATTGCTGCTGGAAGCTGTTGTGCTCAGATCTTATGGATTAGGAATCAATTAAAGGACTATGGATTTGCATTAGACAAAATTCCCATTTTGTGTGATAATACAAGTGCCATAGCAATCTCCAACAACCCTGTACAGCACTCGAGAACCAAGCACATTGATATCATGTATCATTTTATCAGAGAGCATGTCATGAATGGAACTGTGGAGTTACACTTTGTACCCACTGAAGAACAGACTGCAGATATTTTCACTAAGTCTGTTGACGAATCCACATTTACCAGGTTAGTAGGTAAATTGGGTATGTTGAACAGTATTAGTGATTGACAATGGTTTGTTCTTATCTAAATCATTTTCTCTTGTCAATTTTTAGATGTTAAATATTGCCAATCCATGTTTATTTGTAAAGCTTGTTAATTTAAATATTCTGAATAATTTATTTTCTTTAAAAATATTTTTCTCATATTTTTAAGTGGAAAAATGTATTTTTATTGAAAATATATTTATTTAGAATCATTTAAGTTATTTTCATATTGTAAATATTGTTGTTTAAATAATTCTGCAAGTTTATATTATTTTTATGCAATTTTATATAATTCTGCATATTTTTCTAGGATTTATGGAGTTTTCTGTGAATTTTTCTAGTTTTTATAAATATTTCATGCATTTTTATTACTTTTATGCATTTTTCTGTATTTATTTCAATTATTTCTGCTAGTTTTTGTTAACAGGTTTATATTTTGTACTAGCATGACTATCGGAATGACTATCTCTCATAGTCATTCCAGTAGTCATTTTAGTTTAGGTTTAGTTTAATTCATTTTAATTTACTGTTTCTACCTTTTACTTTCAGTACTTATATTTTTGTACTGGAATGACTATCGGTATGACTATCCCATAGTCATCCCGATAGTCATTCTAGTTATATGCACTGTATTTTATTTCTTGTTTATTTTTCTCTGGATTTTCTGTTATTATTTATAGTTATTCTCAGTTTTATACTGGAATGACTATCGGTATGACTACCCGGTAGTCATCCCGATAGTCATTCCAGGCTATTCGGGTTTTGCCTATAAATACTAAGCAGGTTGTCTTTTGTATTTCATTCCTTCACAAGTTCTTGTTTTTACAAAACTTACTTCTCTTGTTTGGTTCTTTATTATCTAAAATAAAGAACTACTGTCAAATTTTTTTTTGGATCGACATAAATTGATTTAATTAATTTCTGATATAATTCTTATTTCTTGGAATTTATTCCCTAAATTAGAATTAATCTAAAATTAACTCTATTAATTTGTGTTAAAATGGCCCAGTAATTTGAGATTGTTCTTACTAATTACCATGGCTATTTTGATCCCCTGAAATGTTCTCTTGAACGTTTTAGGCCTTGGATCTCCTTTCTTAATCAACATTCTTGTGTTAATTATGCTATTTGTTCTAATGTTGATTTGAAAGTTGATCCTTTATATTTACTTTGTTCAACTGCTGTTGTCTCTGATGATTTCTCAACTATATCTTTCAATATTCAGGACACACAGTACATTATCACTGAGGAAACATTTTGTAATGCCTTGCAGTTTCCTCGAGATAATTTTGACAGACTCCCCACTGAAGAAGAATTAGCTAGGTTTTTCTTCAGTATTCACTATCAAGGTCCCCTAACTATGACTAAGTTAATTAAAGGGAATCTTGTGTGTGAATGGGACTTATTCTTTGATACCTTGGCTAAGGTCTTTGGCAATTGCACGAAAAATAACTTTCAGAATATTCCTTATCTTTTACAAGTTATTGGTTATGCAATTGTCTTCAACAAAAGACTCAATTTTGGCCACCTTCTATGGGAAATTGTTGTTAGGAGGGTGTTTAATGCTAGAAAGGAATTTGACAATGGTAGAAAGATTAAATGTTTTTATCCTCGTTTTCTATCACTTGTTCTTAATTCTTTACTTTCTAATGAGCATCAAGAACTGTTCAAGAATGGTCGTTTTTTCATTTCTCCGACCATTGACAAAAAGTTCTTTCAAAGATTGGAAACATCCTCCAAGTATAGTAGTGTTCCAGTTCTTATATCCAACTACATGACAAACTTCATCAACCTACCATCATTTGAACCACCAGTTCCCGAGCAAAGGATAGTTACATCAGCTGGAACTGAAGAAGTCATACAACCACAGGTAAGGACTTCTATCCCTGGTTCTTCTGGTACTATTTCTGAAACCCAAGAGGTTGATAGGGCTGACCAAGAGTTTGTAGAACCACAAACTCTATCCCCGGTCATAGAGCCAAACACTGAGTCAAATCCAAATCAACCTGAACCTTATATCTATGCCAGAAACAGAAATAGTAGTGATGAAGAAACAATGAGTGATCCCGCAGCTTTATCTCCACCTCCTAAGAAAAGAAGAACATATAGGGAGATATCTGTAAGCCCGTCTGTATCCTCCCAACAGGATATGGATTTTGAAATGGCCAATACACAGTCTCTGGAGACATCCTCTCAACAGGATGAATCTATTGAAGTTCGCCATAGGGCCATGGCATTTTGTACCGAGTCAAGCACACTCCCGTTACTCACAATGGGAGAAAACATAACTTTAGATGCAACTCAGGACACTTTGCTACGAGAGCACTTAGGACATGAGACAGTGCCTACCATTTAACGGTAGAAGTGCCTTCACAGGCATCTGAGGGAAAATCTGATTCTTCGCCAACTCAAATAGAATCATTTTCTCCCCTCCCAGAGGGAACATCTCTGGCTCCCTTAAGGGATTTTCCGCTCGCAGTTTTTACTGGAGAAAGTGGAAGGCAACCTAATGAATCCAACACTGAAGCAATTCAGTTTCAAATTCAATCAGATTTGGATTTCATTGGGGATTGAGAATTGCGAACTCCCATTGCACCACCACTGACCTCTCTAGAAGGGGCTAGGGTGATTTTTCCTGCAGGTACATCAACTCCAAATTTGGATAGACAGCTAGTGGTTAGATCTGAGAGAAAAACATAGAGCGATACACAAGCACGTGAGCAAAGTGAAACACCATCGAGAGAAATTGAGATGAGTGCACACAATGACACATACACTGCTTCTTTATTGGCTCAAATAGCTGGTCTACAGAAACAACTTCAAGAAACCCAGGCTGAAAAAGATATTCTCAAGGCACAAGTGGTTGAACGGTCTTCTTCTTCCACCTCTGTAACTAATCAGCTGGGTACTATCAAGGATGAAATCGAAGGATTGAAGACTACTCTAATCCCCAAAATGAATGCTATTCAGGAGTCCCATGTGTTAGTGGCTTCAGACATCTCTGAGATTATAACTTCAAATGCTGAGATAACAGAGAGTGTCAAGCATATTGCTTCCATTTCAACTCGGGTGGACTCCATTCAGGAGACTGTTGATGAAAATCAGTGGTTCAATGATGAGAGGTTTGCAAGGATTGAAGGAGGGATGCAACATCTGAATGAAGGCATGAAGCATCTGTATAACATGATCCAGAACTCACATCAACCCAATGCTGAACAGAAGAAATTCTTTGAGGGTGATGATGATGAAGAGGACAATGTTAGATATAATTGCTAATGTTTGTTTATCAGTGTTTAAGCAACAGGTACTGACAAGAGTTTATCAGAAGCCAGTCAGAGTTTAGTTAAACTCTGACAGGGTGAAGAGTTTAATTGAAGCCGATCAGAGTTTATTTAAAGTCTGACAGGGTGATAGTTGATTTAGCTGTCGGTGCAGAATTGAAGATTCTAGAAGCAATATATTCTGAAGATGGAAAGAAGCAGAATATATTGATGCAGCTAAGGAAACGGAATAGAAGATAAGAAGCAATCCTTAATTGATATGAATTGTATAGCTGATTTATAGGAATATCAATTAGATAAGAATTGTATGTAGCTGTGTACTATATAAACACAGATAGGTTATCCCTAGAAGGGACGCGAATATTGATATATTATTCTTGTAACCTAGAAGCTCTTTGTGATTCATTAACATCATAAAGAGAGAAGCTGTTAATATAAATACAGTTTATTGATTCATAAACAGTGTTCTTAATTATTGTTATTCTCATACATACTTGATTATATTGTGTATTCGGCCTAACAATTGGTATCAGAGCCAAGGCTGTTTAATATATACAGTTTTACGATTCAAACACAGTATTAATCATGTCTGAAGAAAATCAAACTGCTCCTAAGGCTGAACAGGTTAAGCCCAATTCTGTGAGTCGATATGAAACAATCAGGGTTCCAATTCTCAGGCCAGTAGAGTATTCGATTTGGAAGGTGAAGATGACCATGTTTCTGGAGGCTACAGATCCAGAATACCTTGACAGAATCTATGATGGTCCTCATATGCCGACTAAATTGTCCCCTGTTGTTGATGGACAAGCACAAAAGACTGTTCCAAAGGAAAAGAAAGATATGACTCCTGAGGATATCTCATCAATTGCAAAGGATGCAAAGGTTAGACATCTTCTCCACAGTGCTTTAGATAATGTAATGTCTAACAGAGTAATTGGCTGCAAAACTGCCAAAGAGATATGGGATGCTTTAGAAGTCAGATGCCAGGGAACATGTGCTATTAAGAAGAACAGAAAAACAATACTCACACAGGAGTATGAGCACTTTGATTCAAGAACTAATGAAACCTTGACTGAGACTTATGACAGATTTTGCAAACTATTGAACGATCTGTCTCTGGTTGATAAAGAATATGAACTTGAAGAGTCTAATCTCAAGTTTCTATTATCTCTACCTGAAAAGTGGGATTTAAAGGCAACAACAATCAGAGATAATTATGATCTTGCTGATACAGATCTTGATGAGATTTATGGATTGTTAAAGACTCATGAACTTGAGATAGAACAAAGGAACAGGAGATCCAGCAAGAAGACAAAATCTGTTGCTCTCAAAGTCGAGGAGAAGCCCATCAAGAAGGAATCATCAAGGAAGAAAGCCAAGGGAAAGGCTTTAGTTATTAAATCTGAAAGTGAGTCATCAAACTCTGATGATGACTCAAACTCTGATGAAGCTTCTGACTCTGAGGATGATGAAGAGGAGTTGATGCAAATGGCTGCATTGATGGTGAAGACCTTTAAGAAGATGGGATTCAAGAACTTCAAGAAAGGAAAGAGATTCTCAAGGAAAGATTCAAACTCTGAAAGGAGAAGTTTCAGAAAGTCTGATGGAAAGGAGACCAAGTCTGGCAAGAAGGATAAGTCTCAAATCCAGTGCTACAAGTGTAAGGAGATGGGTCATTATGCTCCAGAGTGCAAGAAAGGCAAATCTGAGAAAGCACTCATCTCTAAAGGCAAAGACTGGGCAGATACTTCAGACTCTGATGATGGAGAAAACTATGCTCTTATGGCAACTGTCAGAGATGAGACTGAATCTTCTGAAAATAAGGTACCCCTAACTACTTATGCTTATGATACTGATAATATATCTGAGTTAAGAGTATATCTGAAAAGTGTTCATGTTAGCTATAGGGATCAGACTTTAGAGAATGAAAGAATTAAATCTTAGAATCTTAGTCTTAAAGATAGAAACAAGTTTCTTGAAGGAGAACTTGAAAGAATGAAGCAGATTCAAAAAGAAAGAGATGATGCTGTTTATGTTGAACAGGAGTTGCTTAAAAGGTATAAGCAACTAGAATCTGATTTAGAAAAAGAAAGAAAAATAATCAAGACTTGGACAGATTCTGGAAGAGACACTCATCAAGTGTTTCAGACTGATTCTGTAGGTTTAGGTTATTGTGAAAATGATGAACTTAGGTTTAAAGACAAGGTTAAGGTTAAATCACAACTTAAACCTGTGAAATTTGTTCCAGAAGCCAATAAGTTAAAATCTGTTGTAATAAGGGAAGCTGATATGGAATCAGATGAATCTTGTGAAAAACAGGAAAATATTATAACAGAAAAACTTATGGAAGTAGAAGCTGTTAGAAAACCAGTAAAAACTTGTGAAAAACAGGTTAATGTTGGCTTGATGACAGGAAAACAGTTTAATCATAAGTGGAAAGAGGTAAAGTCTTCCATGAAACCTAAAGGGTCCAAGAGAAATAGGAATGGAAAAGTAGGCATAAATAATAGAAATAATCATATGCCTAATGCTAGTGCCTCAAGAAAAACATGTTATAATTGTGGTAGTTCTAATCATCTTGCTAGATTTTGCACTAAGAACAAACATATTAATTCTTTACCTTCTACTTCAGAAGTAAAGAATGATTATGTTAGAGTAAGACCACAGACTTTATGCAAACATTGTGGAAGCACTTGGCATTCTATTTACACATGTAAGAGTTATCATGCAATTTATCATAACTATTATGAGCTAAAACCCAACTTGAAATGGGTTAGAGCAAACTCTGCTAGTGTAAAATCTGACAATGTTAGTTTAAACTCTGATAATGCTGATTCCGCTGCAAAAGCTAACACTGTTAAGAAAGACAAAGGATCCAAGCAAGTCTGGATCCTTAAAACTAACACTTAGTGTTGGTTTGTGATTGCAGGGCATAAAAGAGAGCACCCTTATCTTGGACAGCGGATGCTCAGGACATATGACTGGAAATAAAGCCCTGCTATCAGACTTTGAGGAGAAGGCTGGCCCAAAAGTTTCCTATGGAGATGGCAACATAGGACACACTCTGGGATATGGCAATATTAATCTTGGAAGTGTCATCATCACAAATGTAGCTCTAGTCTCAGGACTCAAGCATAATCTGTTATCTGTGAGTCAAATCTGTGACAGAGGAAACCATGTAGATTTTCATAGTGAATACTGTGAAGTTATCAGTAAATCTACTGGGAAAGTTGTTCTAGTTGGACACAGGCGCAACAATATTTATGAAGCAAGTTTGGTAACAAACTCTGATGGAAAAACAGTGTGTCTGACTGCAAAAATGTCAAATGAAGAGAGTTGGAATTGGCACAAGAAGCTCTCTCATCTCAATTTGAACAACATCAATGAGCTTATTAGAAAGGATCTTGTAAGAGGACTTCCAAAATCAATACTCAGTCTAGATGGTCTATGTGATTCTTGTCAAAAGGCCAAGCAAAGGAAGTCATCTTTCAAGAGCAAATCTGAATCTTCAGTAATGGAACCTTATCATCTTCTACATGTTGATCTCTTTGGACCAGTGAATGTGATGTCCATGGGCAGAAAGAAATATGCTCTAGTAATTGTTGATGAATATACTAGATATACATGGGTGTATTTCTTGTCAAAGAAGGATGAAACTGCTCAAACGTTGATGGATCATGTAAATCTACTGGACAAAGGATCACAGCACAAAGTCAAAATTATAAGGAGTGATAATGGAACTGAATTCAGAAATTCAATCATGGAAGCTTTCTGCAAGGAAAGAGGAGTCAAACAAGAATTTTCTGCACCTGGAACTCCACAGCAAAATGGTGTAGTTGAAAGAAAGAACAGAACTTTAATTGAAGCTGCCAGAACTATGCTTGATGAAGCAAAATTGCCAACTTATTTCTGGGCAGAAGCTGTTCAAACTGCTTGTTTTACTCAAAATGCAACTCTGATCAACAAGCATGGAAAAACACCATATGAGATGGTGAAAAACAAGAAGCCAAATTTGAAATATTTTCACATATTTGGATGCAAATGCTTTGTGTTGAAGACTCATCCTGAACAGTTGACCAAGTTCGAGTTAAAAGCTGATGAAGGAATCTTTGTTGGCTATCCATTGTCAACAAAAGCATTCAGAGTTTACAATCTGAGAACGAAGGTGATCATGGAATCCATACATGTGTCGTTTGATGACAAGAAAATAATTGGACTTGAAGACAAGGATGGATATGATCAACTACGTTTTGAAAATGAAGATCTATTCTCTGATGATATAAACTTTGATGAAGCAGGGTTGACAAACTCTGACGAAGCATACTCTGAACCTCTACTGGTAAATACTGGAGAAACTGGAAATTCTCAAATTGAACAAAATAGAGAACCAGTTGAGGGGGAGCGTGAAGAAGCTCAACAAGACACAGCAAGTGAGTCAGTTGAGGAAACTGATTCAAACTCTGACAGTTCAAACACTGAGCCATCCAACTCAGGGGGAGCCTCAGATACTGCAGAAAGTCAAAATATGAATCAGGAGAGCATGGATCAAGGGGGAGGATTCAATAATGATGCAAGAAACCACTTACCAACAGCCAGAAAGTGGACACAGGCACACACACCTGATCTCATAATTGGAGATCCTGATGCTAGTGTAAGAACTAGAAGTGCAACAAACAATGAGTGTCTGTATCATGCTTTCTTGTCTCAAACAGAACCAAATAAAGTGGAGGAAGCTCTTCAAGATGCTAATTGGATTACAGCAATGCAAGAAGAGTTAAATGAATTTGAAAGAAATGAAGTCTGGACACTTGTACCTAGACCAAAGAATAGATCAATTGTAGGTACAAAGTGGGTTTTCAGAAACAAGACTGACAGTGAAGGTGTGATTACAAGAAACAAGGCTAGACTTGTGGCTAAAGGTTATTCACAACAGGAAGGAATTGACTATGATGAAACCTTTGCTCCAGTTGCAAGATTGGAGGCCATAAGAATTTTTCTGGCCTATGCTGCACACAAGAAGTTTAAAGTCTTTCAGATGGATGTAAAAAGTGCTTTTCTCAATGGGAAGCTTGAAGAAGAAGTGTTTGTTGAACAACCACCAGGATTTGTAGATTCCAAGCATCCAGATTATGTCTACAGGCTTGACAAGGCATTATATGGACTAAAGCAAGCACCAAGAGCATGGTATGAAACTCTTGCTCAATTTCTTTTAGAAAGTGGGTTCACAAGAGGTACAATTGATAAAACCTTGTTTTATTTTAATTCTGGTGATGATTTGCTTTTAGTTCAAATTTATGTAGATGATATTATTTTTGGATCTACTAATGACAAACTTTGTAAGAAGTTTGCAAAGCTTATGCAATCCAGGTACCAAATGAGCATGATGGGAGAGCTTAGTTATTTTCTAGGCTTACAGGTCAAGCAAACAGATGATGGGATTTTTATCAATCAAGCAAAGTATACCAGAAATCTTCTAAAGAAATTTGGTATGCTTGATAGTTCATCTGCTACAACTCCCATGACTACAGCAACGAAGCTTGACAAAGACACAGGAGCCTCAGTAGATATGACTAACTACAGAGGAATGATAGGGTCTCTACTGTATCTTACTGCAAGTAGACCTGATATCATGTATGCAACATGTCTTTGTGCAAGATTTCAAGCAGATCCCAGAGAGCCTCATCTAACAGCTGTAAAAAGGATTTTCAAATATCTCAAAGGCACCATAACCCTGGGTTTGTGGTATCCTAGAGAATCAGAGTTTAAGTTAATTGGTTACTCAGATGCAGATTTTGCAGGCTGTAAGATAGACAGAAAAAGTACAAGTGGAAGCTGTCAATTTTTAGGTGACAGATTAGTTTCTTGGTACAGCAAGAAACAGAAGTCAATTTCCACATCCACTGCTGAGGCAGAGTATATAGCAGCTGGTAGCTGTTGTGCACAGATTTTATGGATGAAGAATCAACTGCTGGATTATGGGTTAAGGTACTCTAAAATACCTATTTTCTGTGATAACCAAAGTGCTATTGCTATGACAGGTAATCCAGTACAGCACTCCATGACCAAGCACATCAGCATAAGATATCATTTTATCAGAGAACATGTGGAAGAAGGGAACATTGAACTTCATTTTGTGTCTACAGACCAACAACTTGCAGATATCTTCACCAAACCTTTGAGTGAAGCTACGTTTACAAGATTGGTAAATGAACTTGGAATGATCTCTGGTTCTGACTAGAGATACGGGTTAGACTCAAAATCTATTCATGTTTGATTGTTTAATGCTCATGATTCCTTGCATATATTAACTGTTATGAGTACCAGTGTCATAAACTCTGTCGGTTAAACTCTGATGATAAACTCTGTGGAGTGTCAGTCATACACTGAAAGTAAGCTCTGATGCTAAACTCTGTTGGTCATACTCTGAATGTTACAGTTTAAATGCTATACTCTGATTGTAATTTTGTCTGGAACATATGGACCAATGAAGAAATTTGTATGAAGCATAATTCTCAGTAAGTAATTGTGAATCCTTAAGAGTTGATAGATTCTGATCTCAAATATGTGCAGTAAGCTAACACAGCATGATACTGTCTCTATATTTATAGCATCTCTTAGTTTATAGATCCTATACACTGAGTCTGTATTAGCTGTTTGCATCTTCTCTCATAAGTTAATTATAATTACTGATGAAAAGTCTAAACTCTGATTATTCATTGCAATTAATTCACCCTCAAATCAAAAGATGCCAAACAGAGCACAAATTCCTTTGAGATCATGTTGTGCCTAGGAAGATCCAGGAACTTATTGTATGAAATAAGGGCTAAAATCTTTGATTTTTGGTGACTAGTGCCAACCACTGATTACTGGAAAAATAATAAAAAAAAAAATATATATATATATAATAAAGGGGGTGAAAAATAAAAGACATATCCAAATGAAAGGATATCAGTAATAAGAGTTTAGATAGAAAAATCAGTGTCTATGTTATACATGAGAGTTTAGTCAACCAGTTTTTACTACTTTAGTTTGTGGATTTTATGCACTTTGAGATGATCTAAATACTGATTTCGGTAAACTCTGCTACTACACACACATATTTTCACAACTGTACAGATTGAGAAAAGAGTTTATTGACAAAGAAGGACAAATGGTAAACACTGATGTATTGTGTGAAATACGCCGAGGTTACTTTGTTTTAATCTCTGATGGTTAAAATAATCTCTTTGTTTCAGACATTTTATAATTTTGAGATTAGGCATTTGTTTTTCTGAAAAAGTATGATTGATCGGAGAAAAGAAAGAGTGTGTTTGATAAGTCCTGATAGTGATTCGTAATGCTGCTGAGTATGTTAGTTTATTGTTTAAAGTGATATCATTTCTTTCACTTTACAATTACTATGCAATATTGATAAAACTGATATGTAAAGAAACAAATTTTTTTCATTAATTGATTCAAATTTACATTCAGACAATTTCATACTCATGTTTAGCTAATCTTTCTGGTACATACTAATCACTATGGTTACAAAAGAGAAGATCTATTTAACCAGGACAAGTATTTGAATGCTACATCTGAAGCAGAAGAGCTAGAGCCAGAAGCTATTGTGCTCTATTACTTCTGATGATCGCTACCCAGTTGTTCAACTGATCATTATACCATCTGGGATTGCTTGACAACATCCTGAAGATGAATCATCATCATCATCTTCCTGGATTCTCTTTCTGCTTTGCAGCTTGCAGGATTCCAAGAAGATTGTCTCCTCAGTACCCATCAGGAAGCTCTGCTGGAAGAGCATCATACAAATCTCTATAGTATGATCGTCTGCCAGGATGGGCACATCATATGGACCGGGACGGATGATGTGCACATAAGGATTAGAGATCGGTCCTTCCGCTATTTCATCATCTGCTATAAGACCTTCATCATTCAGAAAAGACAGAACAAGAAACTCATCGATGATATAGTTTGCTTGTTGATGCCAGTTCATGTTCATGAATGATTCTACATCCATAAATTCAAAGGTTCCTGCCATTTGGTGTATGGTAATTTTAAAGATATGAAGCCTGTTGTTAAAATGCTTGGGTTTTTTAAAGCATTCAACAGGGTAACTGAAAGGTTTTTACTTGAATCGAAGCGCTTGGGATAAATAAGGTGCGGAGTTTCAAGACAGTCATTATTATTCTGACTGTTGAGCTCCTTTGTACTTTATTATTAAAATTGATAATTTTATTATTATTGATTTTTTTTCTTTTAAGCGGATATTTTGAGTGTTATATGTGATGCCAGGTGTCTCCACGTCTGAACGTGTGTATTGGAAGTTGTTAGATACAGCTGTCAGCGTATCCACGTTTGACATCTGTCCCACTAACATACTTTTAATCTTTACAGTTATTATTTAATACACTACATACACACGATTCAATCTTTTACGCACCTCATCTTTTCATAAGCCTTTACTCACACACAAACACTCAAACACTTTCAAAGCCCAGTTCTTCTTGTTTTCAAATCTTACTAATGGCAACTACAGCGTTTATTGCTTCTGAATTAGAATTTGTTCCCAACAATTATTCTGCTCCTGTAGCAAATGAGAACGCACCGGAGGCGTTTCATTTGATTCAGAGGTTCTTGTTACACTCTGATATCGGTACTGCTCTAACCGCACCATCGAAGCTGTCTGCGACTCAAATTCGAACTTTTTGGCAGACAGGTACTTATGATAATGGAGGAGAGTCTGGATCGCCATCTATAATTTTTGAGTTTCAAGGAGATGAATTTGCTGTTACTCCTACTACTGTTCGTGATGCTTTGGGTCTTGAAGATTTCAATGCATTCACAATCTCTGTTGGAGACTTTGAGCTAGTCAGAATGATGAACGAGATAGGCTACACTGGACCTTTGACAAAGATAGGTCAACTCAAAAGGCCATTTTTGCGCAAGGAGTGGAGTTTCTTTTTCGATTGCATTACTCGGGCTTTTGGAAAGAAGTGCACCAATTGGGATGCGATTCCCACTGATAGTCTACAGATCGGGTATTCTCTTCTCTATGGCAGTCAATTTGATGTTGCTAGATTAGTGTTAACTAATATTGGTGAGAAAATGCTAGAGAATAGAAATGTTGTTTATTTCTCTAGGTTTTGTCAATTGATATTTAATTTTTGCTGCCCAAATGTTGAGATAGTAGAGGATGATGTTATACTTTCGTTTAAATTGCACAAACGTATATTCTCTGACCTTATCAACAAGGACAACAAGAAAGGAGAAGTTGGTCCTTTAATGTTGCCTGCATCAGTGCAAAAATTTCTTGCCAACTTACAACAACAACAAGTCTCAACTGCTGAAGCTGGACCTTCTGTGTCTCAACCACAGAGGTCAAAGAGATCTAAAGTTCGAGCAGTTAAGTCTGGTTTGCAACAAACTGAAGCTGAGGTATCAAATGTTGATGCTGTGCCTCAGAGAAAAAGAATGAAGAAAAGGCGAGCCCAAAGGGCAAAGTCTGTTGCTGCTGATTCTATTACAGACTCAGAAACTGAAGCTGATGAAGAAACTCTTCATCAGAGAAAGAGAAGACTAGTTGCTGATCAACTTTTTGGTGATATCATTGCCAATATGGACAAAGAACCTGAGGACACTGAAGCTCCTACATCAGAGAATGAGGAGATTGTGATTACAAGTACTCCTGCAATTGTTGTTGAGGAGGATATTCTAACTGCTGAGGATGCTGCAAATCCTGAAACTATTATGATGGATTTTGAACCAGAAGCTCCTACATCAAAAACTGATGATGTAGTTGAGGAAGCTGCTGCATACTCTGACAGCAGGATTGTGGATCATGAAGATACTGTACTGGAAGCTGATCAAGCTACTACTGAATTAGTAGAACCTATTGCTTCTCACACAGAAATCATTTCTCTTGATTTTGAGAAAGGTGAGGAAGTTGATCAGATTAGAGTTGATCCAGTTACAGAAGCTGTTGCTGTACATGCTGATGCAACAGATAATGATCATGAGGATATTGTTTTCCTTGAAACTTTGCAACAATCAGTTGTTGAGATTGTTCAGAGAGAAGCAGAGGTTACTGCTCAAGCAAACTCTGATGTTCCTCAAACTGTAGCAGATCAAGTACCTGATGCAACTGCACAGTTAATTGATGAAATCACTGCTGAAAATGTGCTTGAAGATATTCACAGAGAGGATGACAATGCTGAAGCTAGTCCTGCTCATTCAAACTCTGATATTCAAGTGGAAATTTCTGATCTTCAAGCAAATTCTACTGAAGAAAGGGAAGTTCAAAGGGCTGCTTCTGAGCATTTTCAGAATATGTACTACAATACATGGACTAATGCAGATTGTGTCTTTCCAGCACAACGGGCTGCAGATTTTCTATCTGATTCTGTTAAGAAGATTACAAATCCTGATGTCCTTACGAGCTTACAGGCAACTGTTATTCAAGTCAAATCTCTCAATAATAGATTTGATGAGAATCAACAAATGCTTACAAAACTGAGAAATGAAGTAAGTCTGAGGGATCTTACTTTAAAGGCTGACAGAACTTCTTACTATGCCATGTTCAAGCAGCAAGCCAGGGATTCTGAAGAACTCAAGAAGAGGCTTGGGACAGTTGAGGACAACCAGAATGCTATGTCTGCTCAACTGACTTCTATTTCTACTGCGCTTGAATTGCTGACATCCGTACTACTTTCTGATGATGTCAAAAAGGGGGAGAGTATACCTAAAGACAAATGCAAAGATACTCAAACTCTGAGACGGAAGGATGATTCTACTGATGGGGGAAGCAGAGGAAATGAAAGAAGGATTTCTGCTCAAAGGCAAAGACGTGTAATAAACTCTGGTGGTCAATCTACTTCAAAACTCAACAAAAGTTTAGTTGTTTCAGCTAACCCATCTACTGATGAAGAGATTACTGCTAGGATCTTTATTAAAGAGCATGGAAAGGAAGTCACTATTGAAGATATCCAGGCTGAAGAACAGATGCTTGCTGAAGAACACAAGAAAAATCTTGAAGCTGGAATCTACAAGAAACAGGAAATCAAGGCTCCTAGGAAGAAAGAAGTTGGTATTTCTATCAAAGAGAATACACAACAGAGTATACAATATACAAGGAGACCTGTGATTAGAAACTCTGATAAGGGTAAAGGAAAAATGATTGAAGAGCCTAACCTGAAGAAGAAAGATAATTCAACCTCTGACATTGCTCAAGTTGAAATAAGATTAGCAAAATCAACCTCTGACGCTGCTCAAGTTGATGATACTATTGAAGTTAAGCCAGCCTCTGACAAGGCTCAAGCTGTGCAAACTCAGCTAGCTCCTCAACTCAAAGGTTTCTTAAGACCTGTACTCTCTGAAACTCTGACACTTCAACCTGTGGATTTTTCTCAAACCAGGACTGTACTTGGAAAAGAATCTTATGATAAGTCTGGTTTAGGTTCACATAGGGAGAAGAGAATAAATAACAGATCTCAAGACAATATTTCACTGGCAGGATCTGGTATTGGGGGTACACAAGAAAATCTTGATAAGTTAGAATCTGTTCAGTTGATTTTTCACAGAGTCTTGAAGAAGCAGTTTCTGTTATACTTCATGAGTGATGGAAGTGTTTATAGAGTTGGAGAATCTGATGTAAATCTCAAATCATGGGAAGAACTTGAATATGTACTTTATCTGTTGAAAGTTAAGAACAGACACACCCATAATGTTGCTCAAATCTTAAGAGAAAAGATGTTGAGATCAAAAGTGATGCTTGGAGGAGGAGAAGTCTCAAATGCTTATATTCCAAAGTATAGAGATCATGCTGGAAAGTTGGTGAAGATGAAGAAAAACAGTGCTAGATTTAAAACTGCACTTGGAATAAAAGTCTTAGAATTCAACTTAGAGTCAGATAAAGCTCAGTACATTCGGTTAGGAAATGACATGAAGAAGAACAGTATCTATTCTCTGAGGGCTGCCATATATCAAACTGGTGAAGGAGATCCAGAGTATAAGGAGCTGAAAGAGATTATGATATCTGAACTTGAGAATGCTGAGAGAAGACTGCTGATTGATTATCTCAGGACTGTACCTGATATTGAAGAAGTCAAGTAAAGTCTGACTGTAAGTTTTTAATATTTTCTATTCTAAGTCAAATTTAAACTCTGTTTTAAATTAAACTCTGTTATATGTTAAACACTGCATTTGTTAAATGGTTTTGACATCATCAATTATATGTTTAACTTGTACATTTTATTATGAACAAGTTGGGGGAGATTGTTAGATATAATTGCTAATGTTTGTTTATCAGTGTTTAAGCAACAGGTACTGACAAGAGTTTATCAGAAGCCAGTCAGAGTTTAGTTAAACTCTGACAGGGTGAAGAGTTTAATTGAAGCCGATCAGAGTTTATTTAAAGTCTGACAGGGTGATAGTTGATTTAGCTGTCGGTGCAGAATTGAAGATTCTAGAAGCAATATATTCTGAAGATGGAAAGAAGCAGAATATATTGATGCAGCTAAGGAAACGGAATAGAAGATAAGAAGCAATCCTTAATTGATATGAATTGTATAGCTGATTTATAGGAATATCAATTAGATAAGAATTGTATGTAGCTGTGTACTATATAAACACAGATAGGTTATCCCTAGAAGGGACGCGAATATTGATATATTATTCTTGTAACCTAGAAGCTCTTTGTGATTCATTAACATCATAAAGAGAGAAGCTGTTAATATAAATACAGTTTATTGATTCATAAACAGTGTTCTTAATTATTGTTATTCTCATACATACTTGATTATATTGTGTATTCGGCCTAACAGACAATGATGGCAAGGATGGAGAAAGAGAAGGAGGAAGTAAAAAGGAGGATCCTAAGGCTGATAAAGTTAAATCTATAGAGGATTACTCAACTAAGGGGGAGAATAAGGAGAAGGAGATACAAGGAGGAGGAGAAGTGAGAGATCAAGGAGGAGAAGCTGGAGGTTCTGGTTCTGGAAAGGACAAAGGGAAGCAGAAGTTAACTTTTTCTGATGCTGACTACTATCAAGGTGAACAGGGAGAGTTTGATGATATTGAATCTGAAGAAACCCCTGAAGATATCTTTGGTGAAGTGGAGGTTGAAGGAGAGGCTGATTTTGCTGACTGGGAAGATGAACCTGAAGTGGATCCTGCCTTTGAAGCTGAGCTGTTAAGACAGAAAGCTGATCTGAAGAGAAGAGAGGAGGAGAATGCTAAAGTGTCTGACATCATCTCAAAGCATCTAGTTATCCAAAAAGCTGAACATCAAGAAAAGCAACGGCTTCATGATATAAAGGTCAAGGACAGGAAGTTATATGTGAGGCTGAAGCTTGGAGAAGAATGGGATAGAGCTAGAGAGATGTTCTCACATCCGACAGGGTCAAACAATGATGGAAAGTTCTTTAGCATGTTGGAAAGGTACAGAAAGGTCAATCCAGACAACACAATATATATGAAAGCTCTTCATGCGGAGATTTCAAGAATTACTACTGGATATGACAGAGTCAGAGAGGAGTTGAAGATCTACATCTACACTCATAATGAGGGAACTTTCATAGTTTCTCTTAATCTTCTGGAAGGTAGAACTCTCTCTGAGCTTTGGGTTTTCATGACAAAGATTAAAAGGTCTTCACCTCTATGTGAGCTGTTGCACGATCAGCTTAGAGATTTTGCCATGAAAGCTAGTCCTCAAGTTGTAGATGTGCCATATGAAGTTAAATTTTATAAAGGAAGGGCACTTCAAACTTATGGTGTGGATCCCATCTCCTTAAAAGATTATCCTGCCAAGCATCTTGTCTATATGGAGAACATGTTGAGGACAACAGGGTTTGCTACACAAGAAAAGACAGAAGTTGCTGATTTGATTCAAGACTATTGCATTTCCAATATTAAGAGATATCATCAAATGAATAATAGGCTGAAGAAAGTTACAACTCAACCTGTCAGACCTAGTGGCATTACTTCTGAATCTGATCGTGTTCTGGACAAGGAGTTGCTTGAAGCACTTGAAGAAGGAGAGATGATTGAGTCTGAAATTTGAAGAAGCTCTGTTCTGTAAATGTTATATGTATAGAGCTTAGGTATTTCAAGATAGGATCAATGTAAACACATGTCCAGTCTAGAGGAACATCTATCTTGTATTTATCTTTAATGTTTGAATCTGGAAAATGTTTAATGAAATCCAGAACTTTGTGTTATTATTTACTTAACTTTTAAAGTCTTATTTTTACTTGTTTAGTTAGTTGAGTTATCCTCTAGGTATTTGCTTGTTATTCTCTAACAAACAAATAGGGGGAGATTGAAAGGCATATGTTTTAGCCTATTTGTTTACATCGAGGATTCAACTCAACTTAAACAAGTTTGTAATAAGTAAGTAATAATTCAATTGTCACAGTCACAGGAATCTCAGAAGATCATATCTGTCAGAAGAATACAGATTAAAGTCATCCTACAGATTTGAAGAAATACTACATTGAAAGAAGTTCAATTATTTGTTCAAGCCTCAGTGAAGTCTTCAAAGATGTGGATTTATTAAAGTGACAGAGGTTTCAGATTTGTGATAGTAAATGTACATGTTACAAAGGTTGATCAACAGTCAAAAGCAGACAATGAACCACAGCTTAAGGTCAAGATGAAGAACAGACATTGAAGTTAGTCGTTTATGAACCAGGCCGTGCATCAAATGACAACCTCTAACAATGGATACTCTTCAGCAGTTCAAGTGGTTCAAGAAGTGGTTTTTGTATGATTAAAGAATTTACATTCTCTTTTAAATTAGTTATTAATTTATTTATTAAATTAATTCTTCTGAATTAATTTAACAAATAAATTGAGTAATTAATTTATTGAATAAATTAAATTCATCAGAATTTAATTTATGAAATAAATTAATTAACAGAATTAATTTAAATTAGAATTAGAATTAAATCTGAATTTCTTAATTAAAATGAACTGGAATGACTATCCAGGATAGTCATCCCGATAGTCATTCCAAGTCTATTTACATTAAAAATGTACTGGAATGACTATCAAGGGATAGTCATCCCGATAGTCATCCTAGTACATTTCTAGAAATTCTAATTTAATTTATGTATATTCTCTTAGTCATTCCAGTACAAAGCATAGTCATTCCAGGCTTAAAAATAGTCTTTTTAGACTATTTTGATAGTCATTCCTAGTGGAATGAAAAGCAGAAACGTGCAGGCTTTTGTGTCAAGTGGATTGATACTTAAGAAAAGAAAACAGACAGAAGATACATATCATCAACATAACATCTTTCAAGAACAGCTTCTGTAAACAAAAAGAAAAGGAACTGCAGATCATTTCTTTTACAGTGAATTAATTCTAGATTTATTCTGTTAAATCCAAACCACTAGAATTCATTTACTAGTATTGCTTTGACTATCTAGCGGATTTTTATCCCTAGAACGTATCTCAAATTATCAAATATTGTTATATCTTTTTATTACAAAAATAGATAAATTCATGTCGAATTTATTCTAGATTTGTTTTAATTAGTTTGAGATTCAATCTTGTAATCAGTATCATATTTGTAACACCCTTCAAGTTTAATATAGTTTTATTTAACTTGAATCCTGTTTCATTTTATTCCGCCATAATTTGTTCTTAAATTGTTTGATTCTAAACAGAACAAATTCGATTAAACGGTACAGTTTGTATTCAACCCCCCTTCTACAAACTTATCAGGACCTAACAAAACTCTTAGTTGTGTTAACTGAAAAACTAACAAGTAAAAGAATGGAAAGTCAAACTGAACGTTGACTTAGGTGATTATCAACAAAACACTTCATACTTTTTATGTTTGTTGCTGAGTGGAATTGATCCCCCAAGGTTACTGATCCAGAGAGGATACAGTTCTTTTCTTATGAAGTTAGCTGTCAGATACCATTTGTACGCCCTTGTCTGAATGAGAGTCATAATGGAAACCGTATCTAGGATTTTTCCTGAAAAGACCCGCTCATTTCGTGATAACAATATTGACCAAAGTGTAGCACTCAAAACAATTTCCCAGGCCTTTTTCAAAACAAGACTTTTGAAGACTTGAACTCCTCTCCAAATTGAGTTTTGAAAATTTGGTATTTAAAAGTTATAGATGTCCGACCAAGAAAAAACTTTATTCCAAATTTCCACTGCATGTTTGCACTCCCAAAATATATGATTTGTTATTATTACATTTGAGATTTTAGTTGCAAAATTATACTACCTCGGTCCCAAATTATGCGACCCTTTAATTTTTTCACGCATTTATATGAGCTCGGTTTAGGTACTTGTTGGTCCTCGTGTATTGCAGAAGGGGGGGGGGGGGGTGAATGCAATACTGATAAAATTCAATCTCAATTTCAACAACCAAAACTAAGATTTAATGTTATCAGTATTTATGTATGCATTCACAAACAGTATGATCTTAAGACAAGTTTCACAAAATAAATGTTTTATTTATTTTGCAAAGTGTTGCTACAACCACAAGAGTGAATTCTTGAGCTTCGGTTTTCTTCAAGACCCTTACTTGCCTTCGTTACTTTTCTAGAATGAATTGATAGTCTAAGTATAAACTAATCCTATCACTGTCAACACGGGTTTGTGAAGCTGCTGTCATTATCAAGTGGCAGCTTCTTACAGATTGTCTACCCATGTGACTTTCCTAAATTGCTAACATGTCAGATATACAATACAAAGAAAGCAACCTAGATTCATTCTATTTCCAGCTAAAACAATTTAGCAAATAGAGACTTGACCTTGCTCTTTGAATTGATTCGATTTTGTTTTGTAGTGCTTGAAGCTTCTGTCGTAGTCTTGCAGACTTGGTGCGGCTTAGGGATACTGCAACACGCCTGTTTCTTGAACATTGAGACTGTCACGGGATTTGACTGAGAAGATACCTAGAACAAGGATCTTTCTCGAGACAGTTACTTTTGCCGCAAATCTTGATGTCACATGAATGTTCTCTTGGTGACAGTATGAGTTCCCCGCATAGAGTGCTGTCGAGGTTTCCAAACTAGCTGTCGAGGGCTAAAGTTGCTGTCGCGTAGTCTTCCGCCAATGTTGCTGTCAGAGTGAATATGTTGTCGTGACTTGCAACATTCTGTTCTTCTTGTAATCTTACTGTCAATGCTTATGACAGTAACCTTTATTCATGCTGTCATCTAATATGCATTCTTTGAGGCGTGAACACAACAAGTGAACTTCTTCCAAATTACACAACTAAAATGACATTTCCTACTGATTACAAGAACATACTTTGGTTGTGACAGTATGTTCTACTTAATTAAGAATTAAGTACATACAAGGTTAAGTTGTTTCTATGCTATCACCCATAAATCCCAACAGTACTTGTAAATAATTTTTTTTCTATTTTTTGTTTTGTATAAAAATATAGGGTCTATACTTTTATACAAAACAAAAAAATTGAAAACATATTATTTACAAGTACCTCAACCGAGTTCATAGAAATGCGTACAAAAAGAAGTGACTCATTCTTTTTGGTATGGATAGAATAATTTAAAATTCATATTATTACATTTAAAAAATTTTATTTTGCAAAAAAAATTAAAAAAACCATATTTTTTATAATATCTCAAAACTATATCTAATATATATATATATATATATATATATATATATATATATATATATATATATATATATTAGATAGATATAGTTGCATATATTTTTTGAAACCAGACGAGTACAGTTGTATTTTTTAGGAGTATCATTTTAGTTTAAAAAATATATACAACTATTTATAAATTATTTAAATTTAAAAAATAGATTTTATTTATAAATATTCCTGTCACCTATAAATAAGCTTAATTATGTCAAATGTTAAAAATTATTAAAAGAACAAACCAATTATTTAAAATCCAGAAATTTCTAAGCAAAATTTTGAATATGTTACATTATTAAATATAATACTTTAGTCGGAACTGCTTAACTTTTTTTCGCATGTACATAACAGCATTTGTCTACTTTTTCTTTAGCAAGCGTACATACTACATCTTCTATTACATTCACGGTCTTACTTTGTGTTCCCGAACTTAGTAAATAAAAGAAAAGAATAGAAAATGAATAATTTTCTCTTTTCTTCAATTTTTTTCAAAAGTGGGAAGAAGATTTTGGGCACAAATATCAAGGAAACTTCTTCCCTAATCTTTTGATTTATTTTATTTTCTTTCCAAGAAAATCATTCAAGAACAAGATGTGAAAATATATTTTTTACCTTTATTTTCTTTTTTCTCCAAAATATATTTCTGGAACACAGTGTTAGATTTTCAAAAGTGGCAAGGTGTTATATTATATTAGTAATATTATTATTAAGGGTATTTTGATAATTTAGCTTGTAAACGTTTATTATATAAACTTTAAGACATGTATTCAAAATTTTATGATATTACAATAAAACCAAATTGTTTTCTTTTATCTTTTTACTTTTATCATCGTATCAAGAGTTAGGTTATGAGATTTTATTGTTTAACACAGCAGCGCGAATCAAATTCGTTATTGTGTTTTGGTATGTTCTGTTTCCGAATTGGATTCTGTGTAGTTAATTGATTGGTCTATATTATTTGGATTTTTTTTCTTGTTCTTGTATTGTGTTTTCTTCATGACTTTCGGTAAAGATGATTCTCTTCGGTCGATTAGTGTCCAATTGGATGGTACAAATTATTCGTATTGGAGTTATGTTATGAAAAATTTTCTGCATGATAAATCCTTGTGGAGTTATGTTCATGATAAGGATGTTAAGATTAAACCAGAAGATGCTAAGACTGCTGGGTCTACAACGTCGATTGAGGCTTGGGAGACTGATAATTCAAAAATTATTACATGAATTAACAATTCAGTTACTCACTTTATTGGTGCTCAATTAGCGAAGTATGAAACGACTAAAGAGGTATGTGACCATCTGTCTAGATTGTATACACAATCGAATTTTGCTAAACAAAATCAGCTAGAGATAGATATTCGTGCACTTCAACAAAATAATATGTATGTTCAAGAATTTTATTCTACTATGTCTGCAGCAGAATTGACTGATGTAGCTGCTTACATCAAGAGGCAAGAATAACAACGTTTGGTACAATTTCTAATGGTTGTTCGTTCTGATTTTGAACCCTTGCGAGTAGAGTCGGTCCTTAAATTTAGTGTGCCCTGTGCAAAATGCAAAAAAAGTGCCCTAATAAAAAAAATTATATTTACTACATAACATATTAAACATTAACTGAAACTTGTAAAAAAAATATATAACAAGTTTATAGAATAATTTTAGAACATAATAAAAACTTAACTGAAAATTGTAAAAAAAAAATGTAACAAGTACATAATTAATACAAATTAATTAAAAATATTCTTCTAGCATATTTTGAAGCAAACTCGCTAATATTATTTTTGTAATCAACATTTTCAAGCAAACTACTTTTTATAGATAAAAGTACAAATTCATATTTATACGAATTCATCTAAAGTAAATAAATTATACATGTAAAATATTAATATATTATGTTTAAATGAAAGAATAAAAAGTAATAATAAATAAAAACAAAGACAATACTAAAATATAAAATTTTATTTGTATATATTTAAATTCATATATATAAATATTATTTAATTTATTTTTAATTTTAAATTGACTTTATTCATATGTAAATAATAAAATTAGATATGATTTCAAATAACTTAATCACCTATAAAATAAATAATTGATAAACTGAACTATTACATTGTAATGGTAAATGGATTAGTTATGTGTAAGGGGTTAAATATCAAATTGGTCACTGAAGTGGAGGCCATATATCAATTTCTTCATCAATTTTAACGGGGTCTCATTTCAATCACTTAAGTCATAATAAATATCAAACAGATACCTCTAAATGTGTGATCGAGAAGTAAAATAATTTTTTTTTGAGTTCTATACATTTTTCTTCAATGCCATCATAACCAAATGAAAAGTCATGAACTCTAGTATTTTAGATAATATATTTAGATTTTTTAAAATTTATTTAAAATTTATTTTTAATTAAATTAAAGAAAATAACTATAAAATAAAAAATAAAATTTTAAAAATCTGAATATATTATCTAAAATACTAGAATACATAACTTTTCATTTGGTTATGGTGGCATTAAAGAAAACTGTATAGAACTCAATAAAAAATTATTTTACTTCTTGATCACATATTTAGAGGTATCTGTTTGATATTTATTATGACTTAAGTGATTTAATTGAGACCCCGTTAAAATTGATGAAGAAATTGATATATGACCTCCATTTCAGTGACCAATTTGATATTTAACCCTATGTGTAAGCTGTCAACCAAAAAGCATTTAATCATTAATAACAAGAGTTAAAACTACTAGTATTACTAAAAATTGCAAAATTATATGTTAATATAATATTTTTCTTATTTTGCTCAATATAATAATATTTTAATTATTTAACAACACCATTTTTCATCCATTTTCCCATTTACAATTTTTTTAACTTTAAAAATCAAACTTAATTTTCTTTAATTTTCAAATAAAAT
Organism: Heracleum sosnowskyi; assembly: GCA_030848705.1. Lineage (NCBI taxonomy): Eukaryota > Viridiplantae > Streptophyta > Magnoliopsida > Apiales > Apiaceae > Heracleum > Heracleum sosnowskyi. The sequence continues at coordinate 45,684,914 of CM061243.1, read as the reverse complement.
ATACATACATATGTACACTTACATAAAAAAAATGTGCCCTAATAAGTTGAGTGTCCTGTGCGATCAAACATATCGTACATGTTCAGGACCGGCTCTGCTTACACCAGAGTCAATTCTTCATCATACTCCCCTTCCATCAATTCATACTCCCCTTCCATCAATTCTTCCGCTGTTAATGAGCTTTTAGTAGAGGAGATTCGTCTCCAATCTAATGGTGTTAAGAAAAACTCATCATCCGGTACCCCTTATGTTTTTGTTGTTCCTCCACGATCGTCAGGTGACGATCAGAATTCATCAGAGCTCATAAATAGAGAAAATGTTAAGAACTGAGGTTGGAATATTTTTATTCCAATCAATATACTTATATAAAGGAGAAGACGGGGGCGGTGATGTGTCGCCTCTCAAATCGCTTCGTTCAATTTTTCTAATTTTCTCAATTTTTCACAATTTTTAATATTAATAATTACAACTTCCTTTATTATTTTCGATTTTGTAGGATCTTATGTTATTAATTACAATTTCCTTTTATCATTTTCAAATATGTAAAAATGGAATTGGAAAATTGTAAATTTGTAAGATTTAATGTTAATTTCTTTATTACTTTCGAATTTTTAGGATCTAATTCATTATTATTTACAACTTTCTTTCGTATTTTTAGAATTTGCAATAATTATTCATATACGGACCCTAACTCAAACAGTTTCTTTCCTTCCTCAGCATCTTCTTTAACGACTAAAGAGTATGCTTATAAGAAAAGTTGTATAGCTTTTATAAATTAACTTAATATCTGAAAGGTAAGTTACTATTTAATACTTTTTGACTTTTAAACATAATGAATTTCCATGTTATTCACCTTACAAACACCTATAAATTAAAGTCCATTCATAACAAAAAAAATCTACACCGAAACTTTTTTACATAGCTCCAAATCTTTACAACCATTTTTACAATCAATATAACTATGGCATACACCTTGTTGGATGTTTTGAACGACAACAGCTATACCTGGATGATAAGAGTACAAATGTGTAGAATGTGAGAATCTGTCAATCCAAATACTGAAGAACTGATCAGTCAACATGATTTTGATCGATGAAAAGGTTAATAAATCAATATACTATAACTTATTAGTTTGTCAAATTGTATGACAATTAACTTTTCTAAGATATGTTGTATGACAGGAAAATTTGATCCATACTACGATCCCAAAAATTCTAATCTCTCGGTTCAAAGATCTTTTAGAGGAAGGCTCCGTGTACACCATCAAAAATCTGAAAGTTGTTTCAAGTACAGGGAAATATAAACCACTATCACATGGGTCTAAATTGCTCTTCATACGCATAACGTCGTCTAAGAGATTGGAAGAAGGCATCGTCAACATATCACTGCACAGATTTCAGTTCATATGTCCGGATATGATTGATGCACGTATTAATGACACTAACATACTCTCAGGTATTTTGATGCAGTAATATATTAGAGTAATATATAAGTAATACTATTATATAAGTTAAAATTTAAACTATAATGTTCTAATATTATCTTTTCTAATAATATCATATAAATATAAGTAATATTATATGTTTATATTGATTTTTATCAATATAATTTTTTTCATATATATATATGGCAATGGTATCGGTCCAAAAAAATAAAAAATCAAACTAAATAAATAAAATGAATATGTAAATAATTTATAATATTACCTACCCAAATGCAAATTTTACAGAATATATTTTATTTGATAATTTATATAATTTTGTAGATATTTATTTCATAAATTTTGTTCTAATATTCTTTTTCTTTAACAAATATATTCTAACGCCGCTGCGAAGCGCGACTTAGTAACCTAGTTTCTCCAAATTTTGACTTCAGGAAAATTTCTCTAGTCACATTATATAAATTCATAGTCGGACAATAAATTATTTTTTCACATAAAGATATGAACATTCCCTAATAATATGTTAAAATATTATAATTAACTAGCGTAAAAGCCCGTGCGAGACACGTGCTTATTTATATACTGAAAAAATAAATTCGCACCAATATATATACATATCAAAATAATTTTGTAAATATGGTAAATGATAGTATTTTGAATTTATATTATATATGCATAGTATTTTTATATATATTTTTTTCTAATTGAATAAGATTTCATAAAATTTGGATAAATTTCTATAAGATAAAGATCAAATGATTTTTTTTAATCGTCAAAATATTAGTTTAGTTTTGAATGTCGTGAAGTGGATTTTATCAAATTTAAAAATTCAAGATAATTTAAATGGGTATTTTATCAGAGTTCTCTGTATATAAAATGAATGTATGTAAACTCATGTATTGTTAATAAAATAACAATATATTTGTAATATAATATTGGTCACAAATGTACGAATATACTTTAAATACATCATTAAAAAATTTACTTTTAATTTCGTGTATAAGACGTATGTAAAGTAATATAATTTTAATGAAATAAAAGTATATTTATAAAATATAAAATTGGTCATTCATGTAAGACTATAGAGTGAACACATTATAAAATTTCTTTATTTTATGTAAAAGTCAATCTTGAAGTTGTCTTACCCTTTCCTTCATATGTACATATTTGTACCCTTTTAAACTCAATTGTATATGTTTAGTCTAGTATTAATTATAAAATATCTAAGATAGTAGTTTAAAAATTACACAAATTGAAAATTTATATATATGTAATTTAGAATCATTTTTTTAACACACCCATAAAATTATATCCCATGCGATTTTAATATTTGAATTATAAATTATCTTGTGTTTGATCTTATATGAATCATAATATACCTAAATAATTTAACATCTGTGTAGACTTAGTTGTATTTATATGTATAATATATGTTCTAAACACTGGTGATTAACCACTAGACGGTGACTAATCAATCCGAATGTGTTGAAATCGGATCGGAAAATCAATTTTTATAGAAATCGATCTAGAAATCATATAATTTGGATTAATTGGGTACAAATTGGTTTAATCGGTCGAAAATTGGCTTACGAACCGATTAAAATGAACAAAATATACCCAGCCCCTTTTTCAACCAACCAAGACGACAAAGAAAACCCGATACTTAATTGGGTCTAAAAAAAAATTCAAACCGATTTTAATGGTTGCATATCAGTTTTATATATTTCAGCCGACCTAACCCAATCCTATTTAAATTAAAAAATTTGTTCAATAATTTTTATATATATATATAAATTATTATATGTAACTGTACATTATATAATACAGTATATCATCTTATTTATTGACGTGTACATAACTAAAATTATTATGTTAATAAAAAAAATATTAGCACTAAAATCGTAAGTTATACGTATTTTAGCTTTACTTGAATTTTTGAAATGAGGACATTGTGTAATATTTATTTTTTATAAAAATTATTTAACACATTCAAACCAACTCAACCCGGTGCAAACTTAAGGATGATAAATACGGTTGGGCCATGAATTAATTTTTTGTGAGTTGAATTAAAAAATTTCAAACTTATTTAATTAGACTGGGTTGCAAAAATGCTTCCAACCCCCGACAACCTAACTCATCAACACCCCTAACTATGATTCCCATTTTTTACAGTACCTTGTATAATTCTAAAATATAAAAGTTACGTATAATATGTTACTTATTTTAGATCAAATTTTGATTATAGATTTATCAATACTTGAATAATTCGTATAAAGCTAATAAGTGACATAGTATTGTATAAAAATATAAATCATATAACAATTAACATTTAATCAAAAAAATTAAGGGTGAAATAATAAAATTTGTAAAAAAATACATAATTATATATTAAAACTACGAAAACTTAAAAAAAATGGAGCTATATAATAATATAAACTAACATTTTTTTATTAAAAAATTGAATAAGCATGTTGTATAAATAATATAAAACAACATATTATTTACTCAAAAGTTGAAATAATAAAAGATAATATGATGAGCGAATATACTTTATCTAATAATAATTTTAAAATAAACTCAAAACTCAATGTAGGACACTCGATTATGACATGAAACTGTTACGAGGAGGTCAACATTTCGATTCTCGATGTTTACACACAAATTTGACATTTTCTATCTTCAGTAATAAAGGGGTGACATGTTTGTAATTTTAAAAATACAAGGGTAAAGTTGTAATTTCATGAACACTTTTTGGATTCTTTTTGCCTCTGATGATCTTTTAATATATAAAAGTAGATTTTTTTAAAAATTGGTTATGTATGTAAAATTATACATTTAGATTGTCTTGCTTTTTTTTCCATGTATATATATATATATATATATATATATATATTCGTATTTATATAATTTTAAATTCAACTATCTATTTTAAGTCTATTATTCATTAAACACATTATATAACAGCCTAGTTTAGAAATTAAGTAAATTGAAACATATTTTATATTATGATGTAGAATTATTTTTTAACTCAACTTTAAATTTATATATCTAAAAATTATATGATGCAATTATATCCACACGTAAATGAAATATTTATCTTTCTTAAAATATTATCCTATTATTATCCAATAATCTAATATATACATAGAAACGAATTTTAACAAATTCATATTTTCCCAATTTGAATTTGGTTACATTTATGAATAATTTAGAATTTCTTTTTTATAAGAAATATAAACCAACAATATATTTAATCAAAAAGTAAAGTAAAAAGGAGAAAATAGGATTATAAGGGAATCTATAGCTTATCGAATAAGATTTTTAAAGTTAACTCAAAAATTGATGTAGCACAATGGTTATGATACTTTATTTGTAAGTGGAAGGTTTGTGTTCGAATCCTGAAAGTAACAAAATTTCATATAATTTTTGTATAAACTATAGAGGGGTGACATTTTTGTAATTATATAATAAATAAGGGTAAAACTGTAATTTCACAGCCATTTTATTGGCATATTTTGCTCTTGGTTGATTTTTAATATATAGATAGAAGAAGATTATATTTGTTCAGGGCGAGTCATTATATATATAAATAACTTTTTTCGATCGCATTTTACTTTTGAAGGGATTCATGTTTACATTATTAAATAATTGGAAGGTAACTGATATAATAAAGAAGAGTTTGTGAAAGTATAAATTCAGAAATGCACCCCATCGATATAGTTATCGATATCTTATATTTCCTTAATATAATATGTCCCACATCGAAATAATAACACAACGGTGGTACCTTTCTCCTTATAACTATAGTTTTAGTGTTTCGATATTTATTAAATTTAAAGAATTCTTATAATCCAAATCAGTTTAAAATTTCGTAATACTTTGATGACTAAGTTTCGTTTAATTTGCTAACGTATAGTAGATTTGTCGAACCGGACAAGGACATTTTATACCTAAGCACCCATTATTACATTTTGTCCTGCATATCCATGCATTACTATATTTCATCATTCAGGCGCCGTGCATTCACCGCCACTAGAAAATGGCCGGCGATCAAAACTCATCATCACAGCCCTGGGTTTACTCCCAACTCGAGAATAATCAGTTCGAACTTCACGGCAAGGCCCTGTTGTTTATGGTCCTCGGAGCACTCGCATTTCTTGTCTTCGTCATACTTTTTATGTTATTCTTCGTCTGCCGCAACTCACGCGCCACCGCAATGGGAGAGGACGCTGCTCGTGATTTAATTTACAAGCAGCTGCCAGTTGTGTTTTACGGGGATTTAAAGAAGGAAATGAGTGCAGTTGAGTGTTGTATTTGTTTAGGTGTATTTGAGGAGCAAGACAGGGTTAAAGTGTTGCCACAATGTGGTCACTGTTTTCACTCTCACTGTGTTGATAAGTGGCTTTCGACTCGGGCGAGTTGTCCTCTTTGTCGAGCTGCTCTCCGAGTCGACTCACTTGTTTGATTCCCCAGTGGTGTACTAGTAGTCTACTAGACTTCGATGTGAAATTTAATTTGATGTTATTGAAGTGCTATGACTCCTTATAAAGGGAAAAAAAAAATATTCTATTTTGATTTTGTAGATGTGGGATTTAAAATATACTACTAATCGACTTCTTATATTAACAGCTTATCTTCGATATGGGACCTAATTAAATTGCGTGACAATAAATTTTCTTTAATATACTAGTTTCACGGTTATTTTTTTAAAATCTATAATTATATTAATTTGAAGTTTTTTAATAATTTTATATTTTTAGTTTTTACAATTTATTTATTAGGTTTTATACGCTCAATATATTATTTATGTTATATCTTGAGTTATAAAAATTAGATTAAACGATTTTACGGCCCACACAAAACTCACAAAAATAATCTTTAATTTAGTTATGATTTAATATTTTTTTTTTCAATTAAAACTACTCAAAAACTGAAGAAAAAATAAAAAAGACGAATTTTTACATTACTTCTATTCAACTTAGGAATATAATTAAAATAAGAAAACCTACTAAAATTAGAATTAAAGTATAGACCAACAATCTAATAAATCTACTCTACTCAGAATTAAAGTTATAAATTTTTACATCGAAAATTTTAGTCAACTTAAAAACCTACTCATATTTGATTTATATTATAATAATTAATTATTTTAATATTAGATATAACAATTCTCATATATCTCTTAAGATCAACGGTTCTTGTTGATTTGGTGGTAGAGATACCAAAAGTTTTGGATAAGATCCCTCTTTTAACTTTAGAAAACAAGTCCAAATTTAAATTCAGATTGAAATCCAAAATTTCATATTCAGTAAAATTCAATTAGCACGAATACTCATATTGTTTTTACATCCTTAATATATTTTCATATAAAAAATGATGTGATACAAAATTAGATTTTAGTACTTCAACTTTTACTAATTTATATCACGTGTTATACTAAGTGGCATAATTATTCTTTTTTTTTTTGTATATTTTATTTTTCAAAGATTGAGTTTTTTTTTATAAATATTTTGATTATAATCAATTTTAAAATAGTTAATCCCATATTTTAAGATAAAAAGGCCTAGAGATGTATCTAATTAAATAGTTGGATGCATTTAAAATAGTTTAATTATAATAAGAAGAAAATTTTATTAGAAAAAGTAATGTGTTTTAACTAAAAAAGGTAATTAGTTATAAATATGCACTATTATTATTTAATAATATTTTTTTATAAATAAGTAAAGATAATTAAGTAAAAACTGGTTGTTCAAAAAACTGTTATTGTACCAACCAATCAAACTTTTAATGTTTCAGCTATTATATTAGGAATAAAATTAAAATAAAGAAAATCAACTCAACTTAGAATTAAAGTATAGACCAAGAATCAAATAAATCTACTCAACTTGGAATTTTACAAATTTTTATATTGAGAATCTTAGTCAACTTAGAAAACCTACTCATTTGATTTATATTATTAAAATAAATATTTTTAATATTAAATCTAACAGTTCTCATTCATCTATTGTAAGATCAACGGTCCTTATTGAATTCGCAGTATAGGATCAAAGTTTTGGATAAGATTACTCTTACGCTTATTATATAATAGCTTATATCCCGTGCGATGCACGGTTTTCTTTAATATTTTATTATTTTTATTTAGATTTTTGTAATTATATCTTTTTTGATGAAATTTTAATATATATTTATAGTATATAATAAATTCGATTTATATATCTAACAATATAAGTATTTTAATTTAATAAATTGTTGATGTAATCTTTAGTAGTATTTTAGATATTAAAATAGAAAAATATTTTTAAATAATAGATTTAACGATTCATATTTATTTGCCTTAAAAAATTTAAGAGTGACTAAAGTGCAAATAACAAAATATGTGTCTGTAATGTGCCGAGTTTCTTTTAACATATGCTATTACTTTTATTTTTTTATTAATTATCTTATTTAAATTGAATATTATAAAAAAATATCAAACATGGATTTTATAAGTTTAATATAATAATATTTTCATTATTTCTATATTTTGCCCGTGTTTATTTTTAATTCGAATATGAGTTGTTTCAATTAAAAAATATAAAACAGACAATGTCCTTGTCCAGTGGATTCGCAGCTCCTTTGCTACTCTATCTTATTTAGGGAGGTTGGTACATTAGACAACTTCTGCTGAGTTTACGAGATCAAAACGTAATGTTAAGGTTTGTGAAACGATATGCGAATAACGTAGCTCACTATTTAGCGAGTTATAGTTCTTCTTTAGCTGATCGTAGATGGAAAAAGGAAGATATCCATTCGGATTTTCTTTCTATTCTCTGTAATGATTTGATTCAATAAAATCATCTTCTTTTGGGGCAAAAAAAAAAAAAAAAGACAGTTAGTTACTTATTAATAATTATATAAAATTATATTATATATGTGTGTGTGTGTGTGTTGCCCGTGTTAGTTTTAGAAAATTAGTTGGTTAAATTAGAAAATAGAAAATTATATTACCTTTATATATATATATATATATATACTAGCTTAAAACCCGCACGGATTATTATTAATAATTTTTATTTTTATTTTTATTATTTATGTTTTAATATTCTATTAATCTGCATTTGCTAAAAAAAATAAGTAGGCGTGTTAAACTTTTTTAAATAATTAAAAGTATTAAAATAGATTTTAAAATAAATTAATAACTGTTTGCCCGTGATATTTTTGGAAAAGGAGTGGTCTTAGTAAGGAAAAATAAAAAAAGTAACATGTTTTAGCTGAAAAGGTAAGTGTTCGTAATTAAAAGTATTTAAATAGGCTTCACAATAAATAAGTAAGAATTTGTCTGGAATATTTTTGGAAAATGAGGGGTTTAGTAAAAAAAAATCAGAAAGAGTAACATGTTTTAGTTGAAAAAGGTAATTGCCCATGATTTTTTTAGAAAAAGAGAAGATTTTGTTAGAAGAGATAATGTATTTTAGCTAAAAAGGTAGTTAGTTATAAAAATGTTATTATTTAATAATAATTTTTTTAGAAAATGAAAAAATAGAAAAAGTAACATAATTAAAAGTGTTAAAATAGATTTTAAAATAAATAAATAAGGATTTGCCCGTGATATTTTTGGAAAATGAGGGATTTTAGTAAGAAAAAATAGAAAGAGTAGCATGTTTTTGTTAAAAAAGATAATCGCCCGTGTTTTTTTTAGAAAAAGAGAGGATTTTGTAAGAAAACAAATAAAAAAGGTAATGTATTTTAGCTGAAAAGGTAATTGGTTATAAATAATGTTATTATTTAGTGATAGTTTTTTTAAAAAAAATAAGTAGGGGTAATAAAGTAAAATCACTAAGTACCGACCGTCCGTCTATCCGACTACCAAATTTTTAATGTTTCGTCTTTAATAATATAGCTTAAAACTCGTACGATACACATGTTGTTTTTAATAATTGTTAATTTTATTATTTATATTTTATTAATTGCATTTATTAAAAAAAATAAGTAGGCGTGCTAAACATTTTAAAATAATTAAAAGTATTAAAATGAATTTTAAAATAAATAAGTAACGGTTTGTCCGCGATATTTTGAAAAAAGAGGGGTTTTAGTAATAAAAATAGAAAGTAACGTGTTTTCGTTGAATTTTAAAATATAAAAGTAACGATTTGTCCGTGATATTTTTGAAAAAAGAGGGGGTTTAGTAAGAAAAATATAAAATGTGACATGTTTTAGTTGAAAAATGTAATTGTCAAATAAAAGTATTAAAATAGATTTTAAAGTAAATATGTAAGGGGTTTCTCGTGATATATTTGAAAAATGAATGATTTTAGCAAAGTAAATAAAAAAAGTAACATTTTTTAGCTGAAAAAGAAATTTCCCCTGATTTTTTAAGAAAAAAATGGTAATCTAATTTAATTGAAAGAGTAATTGATTATAATAATTAGATAAACAATTAAATAAGGCAAATATCGTATCGAAAAATAGGTACAAAAAAACAGGTACCAAAACTTTCAATGTTTCGTCTTTGATAATATAGTATAGATAGAGAGATATATTCATAATATTAGTATTTTATGCTACTAAATGGAATAACCCGTGATATTTTTGAGGTTTTAGTTAAGAGAAATATTAGTTAAAAAATATAAAAAAAATATACGTTTTGGAAAAAAAAGCTAATCGGTTAGTCATTAATAATTATAATATTATTATTTTATTTTATTAAATAGAACTACTCGTGATATTTTTGGAAAATTAGAGGTTTTATTTAGGAAAAATAGAAAAGTAGAAATTTTAGTTAGAAAATATAAAAAAAATATACACTTTGGCTAAAAATGGTAATTAGTTATTTATTAGCAATTATAACCTTATTATGTTATTTTATTAAATGAAACTGTCTGTGATATTTTTGGAAAATGAGATGTTTTAGTTAGGAAAAATAGAAAAGATATTCTATATACTAATTTTAATATTTTATCTAACAGTTCTCAATGATTTGATCAAAAATATCTAAGGGCTATGAATGGAGTGACCAGACTACAAAAACTTTCATGACCAGACTACAAAATTTTTAATGTTTCGTCTTTAATATAATAGTATAAATATATATATATATATATATATATATATATATATATATATATTGCTCGTGTTACTTTTAGAAAAATTAGTTGTTTAAGTTAGAAAAAATAAAAAAAAGGTTATGTGCTTAGCTGAAAAGTGTGAGTGGTTATGTATTAATAATTATATATAACAATATTACAATTACATATTTATTTTGCATGTGTTATGTTTAGAATATGAGTTGTTTTAGTTAGAAAATGTAAAACATATAATGTGTTTTAGCTGAAAAAGGTAATAAGTTATAAATATGTAATAATATTACAATTATTTATATATATGTTACATATTTTATTTTTATAAAATGAGTTGTTTTAGTTAGAAAAATAGATAAAATAGGTAATGTATTTTAGCTGAAAAAAACAATTGGTTATAAATAAATTGGTTATATATAGGCCCGACCCAAATTATAGATAGGTCCGGTCCAAATAGAGACCGACCAAATTTTTTTAATATTTCATCTTTAATAATACCAGCTTAAAACCCGTGCGATGCACGGATTGTTCATTATTATTATTTTATAATTTTTTTAATATTTTATTAATTGTAATTGTGCAAAAAATAATTAGACATGTTAAAACAGCTAAACACTTTTAATTAATTAAAAACATTAAAACAGATTTTAAAATAAATAAGTATGGGGTTGCCCGTTATATTTTTGGAAATGGGGGGTTTTAGTAAAATAAAAATAAAAAATGTAACATATATTTAGTTTAAAAAGGTAAATGTCCGTGATATTTTTGGAAAATGAGGTTTTAAAATTTAATAATTAAAAGTGTTTACATACGTTTTAAAATAAATAAGTAAAGGGTTTCCGTGATATTTTTGGAAAAAGAATGAATTATGAGTTGTTTTAGTTAGAAAATGTAGAACATATAATGTGTTTTGGCTAAAAAAGGTAATCAATTATAAATATATAATAATATTACCATTATATATATATATATATATATATATATATATATATATTACCTATTTTATATTTAGAAGATAAGTTGTTTTGGTTAGAAAAATATATAAAATAGGTAACATGTTTTAGCTGAAAAAAATAATTGATTATAAATAAATTAATTATAGATAGGCCCGACCCAAATTATAGATAGGTCCGGCCCAAATACCGACCGACCGACCAACGACTGACCAAAACTTTTAATGTTTCGTCTTTAATAATATAGTATAAAATAGTATTGATATTTATATTTTAATATTCTTAGTGATTGCATTTGTTAAGAAAAATAAGTAGACATGTTAAAATAGGTAAACTTTTAAAAAATAGTTATAATATTATAAGTTTAAAAATAAATAACTAAAGTTTTGTCCGTGATATTTTTGGAAAATGAGGGGTTTTACTTTTTAGTAAGGAAAAATAGAAAAATTAGCATGTTTTAGTTAAAAAAAAAGGTAATTGCCATGTTTGAAAAGGTAGGAGAATTTGTTAGAAAAAATAATGTATTTTAGGGAAAAAGGTAATTGGTTATAAATAGGTAATATTATTATTTAATAATATATTTCTATAAATAAATAAGGTTAATTAAGTAAAAACACGAAATATAGTTAAGGGCAATTAAGTAAAATCACAACGTACCATACCGACCAACCAAACTTTTAATGTTTCGTCTATTATATAATAATAACTAGCTTAAAACTCGTGCGATGCACGGATTGTTAATTGTTATTTTATTATTATTTTTTTAATAGTATTTGTTAAAAAAATAAGTAGACATGTAAAAATAGCTAAACACTTTTAATTAATGAAAAACATTAAAACAAACTTTAAAATAAATAAGTAAGGGTTTGCTCGTTATATTTTTGAAAAAAGAGGGGTTCTAATATGGGAAAAAAAAATATAACATATATTTAGTTTAAAAAGGTAAATGTCCGTGATATTTTTGAAAAATGAGGTTTTAAAATTTAATAATTTAAAATATTTAAATAAGTTTTAAAATAAATAAGTAAAGGGTTTGTCCGTGATATTTTTAGAAAAAGAATGGATTTTAGTGAGAAAAATAAAAAAAAATTGAAAAAGGCAATTTCCCGTGATATATTTAGAAAATGAGGGACTTTGTTAGAAAAAATCTATAACGTGTTTTAGCTGAAAAGGTAATTGGTTATAAAAGGTAATTTCCCATGATATATTTGAAAAAGTAGGGGAATTTGTTAGAAAAATAAAAAAAATAATGTATTTTAGATGAAAAAGGTAATTGGTTATAAATAGATAATATTATTATTTAGTAATATATTTCTATAAATAAGTAAGGTTAATTAAGTAAAAATACGAATTTAAGAAAGGGCAATTAAGTAAAATCACAACGTATCATACCGACCAATCAAACTTTTAATGTTTCGTCTATTATATAACAGTATTGATAGTATAGATAAGGATTTAAAATGGACAACTTTATCTCCTCAATTTGAGAAATCAATTAAGTACTTTTTTTTAAATTAAATCAATTAATTACTTAAAAACAATATTCTTTACGTTTTTCATATAGATTTTTGAATTAACATTCTTTCGAGTCAAAACAATTGACAATTTGACGCGAATATATTTATTTAATATGCTTATGTTTAGGGTTGAACATTTGGTTCGGTTAACCGAATATTGAACTATATTAATTGAAATAATTCGGTTTGGTTAACCAAATCGAAATAATTCAGTTCTAATTCGGTTTTAAAAATATGTGTTATTCGGTGTTTCGGTTATTTCATTTTCTTTTACCAAATTACCGAAATTATCGAAAATATAAAATATCATATATAATAGGGCTTTTTTTATATATAATATATATATTATATTTATATAAGATATGTCATTTATAATATTAACCCTAGTTCTTTTTTTAGTTCAACAATTGATTTAGGCATATAGTCGTTTCTAATTCAGTTCTCTCTTTCCTCTAGTTAATTGCTCAACCAATTTCAACACGGTAATAATTTCGTTTTAAATAACTGAATCAAGAAAAGATATAATTAAGAGTTTGCTATCAAGTCTACAGAGACTAGGATCCACTTTACTTTGTTTAAAAATATTATTTTTCAAACTTTATGTATTAGTAGCATTTTATGTCTGATTGAAACTTCTTATTTATATTAAAAGATACTACACGTTTCATGAATATGTTAATAATTGATTTTAATTCAGATTTTTGTTTCTAATTTGGTTCTCAAATTCGGTTATCGATTTTAACCGAAATAATTAATTCGGTTCGGTAAATAACCAAAATTATTTTGGTTCGGTAAATAATCAAAATTATTTCGATTCTTAATTCGATTATAAATTTTGCTCTTATTCGATATTCAATAACCAAATTATAATTCGGTTCGATTATCAAATAACAGAATGCTCAGACCAACTTATGTTACTTGCATCGAGCTAGTTTTTTTTTTTTGAAGCAAACTTGCATCGAACTAGTTAATTTGAATTCTAAATTATTAGCCAATCACTCAACTTTAACTATCTTTATAGCATTAAATATTAATTGTTTTTTTTATATTTATTGAAGATTGGATTTTTTTACCTTTTTCTAAATTTTCTGAAAATTGGTTGATAGGACCACCAATGATATAAAGTAAGTTTTAGTGGGCCAGTTTAGCAGATATTTCGTATGGGCTCAAACTATTCTGCACACGGCACCTTCACTTTCTTCAAACCCACTCTATTATCAATTCAAATACACTCTATTATCAATTCAAATAATTATGTTTTTTTCTAATACTTAAATTTATGTATGCCTTGTAAATGAATATCTATAACCAACCTCAAAAATAAAATAATTTAATCCTAGTACGTGACCTTTTTACATTCAAAGTTGTACTTGAATTTCACCTGTTTACTTCACCTAAAGAAAATCCTAAAGAAAAAAAAGAAGATAATTAAGGGATGTTTACTTCACCTGTTTTCTGGATTTTTTTTTTTTTTAAAAAATTAGAAAAACAGAAACTATATCAATACACAAATATATTAGTTTAATGTTTTTGTATAACCAAACAAAAATAAACTACAAAGCACTATGCTAATGTTAAAAAAGAAAAAGAAAAAAGAAAGCACTGTACATATGCAATGGAATTAGACCTGGCAAATCAATCGTGTCGTGTAAAATCGTGTCGTGTACTTTCGTATTTCGTGTATTTGGAGGGGAAACACGAAAACGACACGAAATCTAGTCGTGTACCTGATACCTGGACACGAACACGACACGACACAAAACGACATGTTTTTCCAGCCGTGTACTCGTGTACACGAAACAAAACTTCTTAAATGAAACTGAAATGAAACTGAACCGAAATGAATTGTACCCGAATTGTTCTAAAGTATTGATTACATTTTCAAATAAAAAGCTTAGAGTTCAAACTTCAAACACAAACCACATAAACCATAATCACTACTAAAGTTCTTGAATTAAAAGATAATTTTGACAGCATCTTCAGTTCTTCACCCTTCATTTGCCAACCAGGACTCCAAGAGATATAAAGCTCAAGCACCAGACCAGGTCCAGGAGCTGCATAATTACATAAAATTACAGATAATACAGAAAATCAAAATACACTGTTAAAATAAATAATTACCTCAAAGGCTCAAACAACAGGATCATCATCACCTTTAATATCAAGCCTTGTGATATCTTGAGTAAGCTCTTCCAAGGTATAATTATGATGCACTGCAATGGTTATAGAACAGAGGTACAACATATTAGATTATCACCTAGGCATGATATGTTCATAAGATAACAAATTAAATCAACAACAAAGTAGTTTATCACCTTCTTCATTGAATTTCCAATCACGAGTACAAATCAAACTCTCGAAAATGTTGTGTGCCAAACAACTACGATATTGATCCAAGACTTTTCCACTGATACTAAAAGTTGACTCCGAGGCAACAGTTGAAATCGGAATAGTTAATACATATCGAGCCATAAGTGCAAGATTAGGAAATCTGGCCTGATTTGTGCTCCAGTAGTCGAGGACATCTATATCAATGATTCGAGTCAATCGTTTTTCCTCCAAATACCTATCTAATTCACTTTTCTCCGCGATAGAATTTACCTCATTGTCTAAGGCATAAAATTCCTTAACAAAATCAGGATGTAAAATGGCAGAAAATCAGAAAATGTAACATGGCAGAAATTCAGAAAATGTAAAATGGCAGAAAATCAGAAAATGTAAAATTGATGTAAAATCAGAAAATACCTTCATTACATCAAGTCATTGATGCTCAATTGAACTTCCGGGCAAACCTTCATTACAGTTGAAAACCTTGAGATCAAATGCTCCATTATGCACTATCATCGCTCTTTGCCTCTTTGAAATAATCATTTGTCGAATATCAACAGAGCTTACACAGATCTTTTGATGTTTCATCATGTTTTCAGTCCCGAATGACGAGTTATAAACAATAGTATAACTGCACTTTTTACACTTGACTGTGTCTCCCTCCCCAGGTGTACATTTGATGTGATCAAACGTATCCCATGCCTTAGACCATTTTTTTTAATGCCCTTTCCTTCTTTTTCTGGCTTGACAGAGCCGACCGTTGGTGGTCCAGTGGTTGTGTCGGTTTCGTTCTCTCTTATATCAGCCTCGTCATCACTTAAAGATTCATATTGCTGAAAAAACAACAAGATTCATACTAAATAAATTTAAAATTCGAACAACGAATTCAAACAAAATCTCTACGGAATACATATATAGATATACGAGTATCGAAACTATAAATATATAACTTAATTACTTATAACGAATTATTATTACCGAGTAATGAATCTTATTACCGTATTATTTAAACCGGTTGCTCTTCATCCATTATCACAATCGAATTGAAAGAACTGATTTAGTTTTGAAGTTGGAAGAGGCGAAAAGGAGTTGCGGCTGCGTTATCTTCTATTCCGTTAACCCTAATTTGAGAGCACAATTGTATAACAGTCAAACACAAGTCGTATTTGTTTTAAGAATATTGATTATTGAGTCATTGACCTGTTGACCACTTGACCCTTGTCCTTCTTACATATAAAATATTAAATATTAAAATCCTATATATATATTTTTTTATATATTAATATATATAATTTATTTATTTATTTATTTATGTCGTGTACGTCGTGTCGTGTACCCAAAGGATAAACATAAAACCGACACTAAATCTTGATCGTGTACATTCGTGTTCATGTACTTTCGTGTCGTGTACCCAAAATACAAACACAAACACTAAATTTTCGTGTCGTGTGAAAAATTGCCAGATCTAAATGGAATCATACTTTTAAGTTATAGATTATAGGTGGACGAAAATCAATAACATATCTGATTAATTAATAGAATAATTTACACTTACAAATTAATAATTTTAAAATGAGGTACTTTTCACATATTACTGGTTAAAACATAATTTTAATAATATACTTTTCACAAATTTTAAGTTAGATAAAGTTTGACAAAACATAATTATATTACAATCACTGATATAATTTAAAAAAAGTAGCAAATTTATATAGGGCTTAATGCTCCTAAGTACGTACTCACGTAAATTGAGGTGAGTACAAAGAGATTTCTATTGTGAATGCACGAGGGTACTATTGTAATTACATTATTATTTTAATAATTTTAAAACTTGTTCAAATATTTACAATTTTGCCATTAAAATACACTATGTACTCATATAACTCCCCTAAGTACGTATTTAGGGACATTTTTCTCATTTATATATATCAAAAAACAGAAAACTAGTTTACCTAAAATATGTGTTTGAAACACGTTTTCTCAGTTTTTAACAATTTTCAAAGAAAATGAAAATTTAGAAAATTTGAATATAGAAAAGTGAAAAATTCTTCTTGAAGTAAACAGGGTTAGTCACTGTTTCTAAATTTGCAAGTTGCAACCAAAAACATTGAAAAGTTATTTGTTATTTCATAGTTTTGTAAGTTACAAAATATCGAACATCTAACTTTTCATACTGCCTGAAATAATAAATAGGTATTTTTGTGAAATAATAAAAAAAACGAGTAGTATATTCAAGTTATTGAGATATTTATTTACGTATAAAATGATTATAATTCATAGACGGCGAAGCGAATCGAACCCGCGACAGACACATCTTATAACCTTTGGGTGGACACTATAAATAAATCGCAAGGGCATGACTCTCTCACTCTCAGCCTCGCCGCAACATTTTATTAGGGTTTCACAAACAGACCGAGAGCTAAGCCAATTTCAAGCCAATCACAATGAGGGCCAAGGTAAATTCCTCTCTATCAAATCTTAATCTACAATTAATTAATCATTTCATATCTGAGTTTTAATTTGTTTTGATTCTTAAATATTGTTAAACCCTTATAAGCGTGTGTATGTATTGGCAGTGGAAGAAGAAGAGAATGAGGAGGTTGAAGAGGAAGCGTCGAAAGATGAGACAGAGATCTAAGTAGATTGATTCATGATTATCATTATCATTCTCTCTCTGCTGTCTCTTGCTTAGGTTCCATTGCCCTTTAGATTTCCAGTCTTGTCTTTGTTTTATTACAATCTATTTCTGTTTCCTATGTTTTCGTACTTTTGTATTTTCAGTTTATTAAATCAATGGAGCTTTTTTTTTTCCGGATAATTTATCGTTTTATGCCTTGCGTTGTTTTATTTGTTTTGGTGGAATTAGAAATGAGGATGGATTTTAGTGAACGTGGTGGTACATTGCGGAATGATACCTGATGGTCTCATGTGTTATTTGTTACAAGTTATATTGATTTTGAGCGAGGTATGGTCTTAGAATGGTGTTATGTTGATTTTGCTTTATAAGTTATTAAGAGAGAGTTATGTAGAAAGGCACCTTTATTTGGACATCAAACTGAAGCTGTTTTGTAGATAAACTTTTGCTTTGCCCTGTTGGTTGCTATTTGTTGTGATTTTACAGGGAGACGAATTTTTGATTATGAATCAGAAGTTGTGGTTTCCTCTGAATAGATTATACAAGCTAATTATGTGTGGTGTGTTCTGTAGAATTTAGAATAAACAGCGCTTATATGATAGTACTGCTATATGGAAGGTGCTGCCAACAGTAAACATGACTATGTTTTCAATTCATGATGGTTTGCGTATACTTCTGCAATGTGTAAAATTTATAATTAGTCGATATAAGTTTATAAACGTCCCCAAGTCGATGTATGTTATAAATGTCATTTAAGATCATAATGCCCTAGCATCCTTGTGCACTATGAAAACTTCACTAGTATTAACTGTGTGATGTCTAGCCGGAAATGACATTCTATGATATGGAGATGGAAGATTTATAATTATAGTGGCATTGATAGAACTTCTCTTGTGCTGTATTGGTTAATGCTGTCGCCAGAATATCATATTGACTATGCAAATTGAGCAAATGAGCTTCTGTTTCTTCCTTAAATAGTATGCTATCTATGCCTAAAGTATTGAAACGAACTAAGTTCTTTAAAAAGCATTGTCATGCTAACAAGCTAAAATTGTTATTCTTCGTGCCTTTGTTTCTTTTGAATTGAGTTGGAACTGGAGCAAGATGTGTTTAAATCAATTTATTAACATAGAGAATTGGAACACAACTAAAGCAAGATGAAATTAACATATTAGAGCATGTCCAGTGGTTTTCTAAATAGTGTGCTATATTTATAATATGAGTACGACGCAAAATGTAAAATTTGTTAATTCAATGGTGAGCTAAACTTTGTACTAAAATAACACATTGCTATAGTTTGTGTTATATATAGAACAAAATATAGCGTTGTACTATATTTGTCTCATCATTTTTATTGAAAAAAAGGAGGGAACTATGTAAAAAAATTGCACTTGTATACATTAGTTGAGAAAATAAGTAAATTTAGAACTAATCATTGGAGATGTGGTGCTATTTTAGCACCAAAACTCACATTTTGGGTTTTGGTGCTAAAATATAGCAGCAGCTAGCAGCTGCACTTGTTTTAGCACCATCATTTGCTCTTATAACTTTATTCGCCACCGGGTCAAGTAAAAATTTAAAACTATATATATACCCTGCATCAAGGTAGCAGACCCTGGCTTAAATCCCCCTAGGGATTTTAAATATTAGGGAATGCCAACCTCGTGAGCAATCAGCCTCTGCAAGTCTGCATTGTTCTCAGCAAGCTTGTCTCTTCCATCTCCCCTGTCACCCCTCTTTCCTCTCCTGATCAACCTCCAGCAATGTCTTGGGTTCACAATTTTCATAACAATCCTCCTTGGGCGACCCTTCTGAGCGCTGCCTCACCGAACCTTGCTAGATGACCTGCTTAACATGTCCAGATAAGCCTGCTTTGCAGCAAACTATGCTCTTCTTCTGCGTGGAGTTTAACTGATTTGTTATAGCATTATCAGTTCAAGCTGGAAACCTACAAATTTCCATGCACGGCCAAGAACCAAAGCATTCTCCTTGGGCAGAAAAGGGCAGTTGCTCGGACCTTGTTCTACAGGGTTCATAAGAGTGGCATCTTCCTTTTGTGTCTTTATTCATTTATGTTACCTAATGTGTCTTTAAATTTCATTGGCGTATTTGTTTTTCCAGGCGTAAAAAAGGTGGTTGTAGGGTTCTTCAATGTACAAAATAAGAACTGATGGGGAGAGGACATGGATGAATAGGAGTGGGGCGATTGAGGTCCTGAATGATTTAAAATTGCTGATATTTATAAGAGACGAAGGTTAATAAATAGGAAAGAAAGCAAGAGAGGAGGTACGTTAACATCATTTCCAGCCAAAAATCCCTTGCAGTATACTATATCAATAGGAAATGAGTTGAAACTTTTCTGGTGTTTTGATTGGGTGTACGTTGCAACTGTTGTACTTATCAAGGGGGCTAATCACCATATTGTCGTCATCACCTTTCCATTAATTGACATTTGGTGAGCTTTGTAGAACTTGGAACAGGCTGTTAGGAGAAATGGAGAATTACGGATCCTGTTTAACGGCTGTCTGGTACTTGTAAGTTGTAACTTAGTCTTTTTGTTGTGTTCTCTAATGGAACTTTTGTTCTGCATCATTTACCAGTTACTGCAGTCCAAATGCCAATCTATAAACATTAGCAATTGTACTGCTTGTAGCATATTACTGTGGTGTGGCATGACGACAAAAGTAAATGTATTTTTTTCGTCGCGAATTCAATTCTAGTTGAGAGGAGTTCAATGATGGAGAGTAGTGAACTTTCACCGATTCAATATAATCGCCAATACAATTTCAATCTTAGGAACCAAATTAAGTAGAATGTTGAGAGGTTGACAAGCTTAGTCCATAAGACCAACCCAGTTTTAAAACTTGAGAGGAGGTATTTATCATATACACTTTTTTTCATCCCTCAAAAACTACAACTTTAGATTCGTAAAACTAATACCAATCATACCAAGCCTTAAACCTGGATTCTCGACGGCAAAGCCCCGATGGTCGGATCGACTCTTCCCAGCAATTCAGAAGCCAGGTAGCATGTGGAGAAACCAATAATATCAGCATACGATCTAGGAATAATAGTTTCGCAAAACCCCACAGAGGCTGCTGCATTATATCTAATCTTTTTGAGAACCCAGCATGATCAATATGCAAAAGAGCGGCTGGTCAACTGTCCTAGCTAGCCTCTAACTTCATCCAGCTCGAAGTATCTTAACTATGGATTTCATAAATCCCAACCAGCAGTAAATTTACACAATCCTTGAGGCTTGAGCAGAGTGGGAGTACTATTTGCCATTTATCAACGACTTTGCAGGATAGTTACCTCAATAAAGGAGTTCAAAAAATCTAAACAGTGAGAGGTATTCTGCTAAAATTTTCTTCCATAACATGTAAACTCTAATATTTCTGTCATTCAAAGAAAAATTGAAGTTTTAGGCTCACAAAAGAAAGTTACTGTTAGTTATAAAGTAACAAGTAACTTGTAAGCCAAATGGCCATGCGGTTTTCTACTTCTTGGGATGGCATATGATCCGCTGGATAACTATTTTATAATGTCGATAGAACCTCTGCTCTGAAAATCTGCTGGCCCTCTGCCTTGCAGCATCAGCCATCTCTAGCCTCTCACTTTCAGTCATCCTTAAAATTTGCAACATAGCATCAGTATATTCTTCTACATGTTGAGCTAGAAATCCAACTTGTTTTCCATCTTCTATTGATATGATGTCCGTTTTTGGTCCAGCTGAGTTATGAGCTGTACATTTACAGGTTACAAATGTCAAGATATGCAATACTAATCATGTGCAAGGACATGAACTCCCTCGCTTGGGGGGCAGGCAGATAGTAGGATTTGTGTCGGAAACAAAGTCCTTTCAAACTCATCAGTTAGGAAATAGTACGTACAAAGAAAACTATGTTTACTAGAGAATGTTCATTGCTTCTTTTGCATGCTGACAGAAAAGCAATACTCTTTTCAAGTGAAGATCAGAATTGTATAAAGAAGTCGAGGTAAAGAAACTACCAATTGGAATTGCTCCTGCTGCCATGTATTCTACAACATTAATGCCAAAATGCTCATCAGTCATTGCATGAAGTCCTGCAATTGCGGCACCTAAAAGTTGAACTAGATCCCTGCACAGTTGATGATCAAAATTTAAGAATTTCAACCCTCAAAAGGACAACTTTAATACGTTTAGTAGCATACACAAGCATCTTTGAAACTGAAGGACACTAAATTATGGTGTGATTAACAAATTAAAATGCAGAATGCCAACATGAATAGTGTTTTATGCAGTATGGGGACAACGACTCGAGCCCATGAGCTTCCTCCAAATCTAAAGGAATATGAAAATCACAACTTGACAAGCTATAAAGTTCCCCTTTATCTCTAAAATATCATAGTTCCTTATAGAACGGATTTATGACAAAGATATTCCTGTTCTAAGAAGATAAACTCCTAGCTACGAGAGTCTACGACCACGAGTATAAATCATAAAATGTAGGTCTAATTATGAATATCCTAATTCCTTAAATAGTTTCTTTATTCAGTTATACCTTATAAAAGAACTTATTAATTTATAGCGCTAGAAATATCACTGCCCACCGGCATATTGCAAGAATAATAGGTACAGTGACTAAACCATACATATACATCAACAAGAGCATATAATTCTAAACGCACATACCTGTATGTAATATCCTTGTAGAATTCCACATAATCATCAACATTCAGTTCTATAGCTTGATCTTTCAGTTTCTGCAGCCTCATTTCATCTGCCTCATTTCGACAAGTACCCACAAACTGGAGTATGGGCTTAGCCAAGGTTGAATCTAAACTCTTTATGGCAAGTGCAAATGCCTCAAGTTTAAGACTGTGTGCCTAAAATATAGTAATCAGAGTTGAGGGAATAAGGTCTGGTGTCTAAAACAAGAGTAGCTTGTGCACGTAATATTATATATATATTTGCTACCTTCTCTGGACGAAATTGAGCTAGAGAAATAAATTTTGGAGGTATTGCTGGCCTCTCCAGTGGAAGCACCTAAGTAAATATCATCACCACTATGTAAATTAATAAGAATATTAAGGAGTATACACGTGGGTGTGCGTGCACGTCTTAAATACCAGGATATGGATGAACAAGACTTGATATGAAAGCCAAAATGTAAAACCTGAAGCCCTGAGGTATGACAAGGGGGATAGACTCGGAAGATACGTTCTGGACTTCCCCACAGCTTATTAATATGAGCTCGTGTCCAAGAAGAATTAACCATCACAAGGTGTGCATAAGAGCCTACGATCCCATAAAGCCAGCTAAAAAACTTGTAATAGATGACTTTGAAACGGGATAGCAGAACACTGTCATTGAGGTCATGTATGAACTTCACATACAAGCAGTAATAACATATTCTTGTACCAAATTAATACTTAATAGTACAACTTATAAGCACAGTTATACTACAGCTCTTATCATTGCTCCTGAGTTTATTTATTGAGAGAAGAGAAGAGAAGAGAAGATTTCAAAATTTTCTTTTCAAGTCATGCTCCCGAGTTTTTTTGAAAGAGAAGAGAAGAGATCCGGAAAGAAAATTCAACCAACTTTCTCTCCATAATCTTCTTCCCAAAAATGGGATGATTAGGAAAGAAGCTCTAACACAACTTTTGACATTATTCCCTCCTTATCCTTTTTTTCACAATTTTCTTTTCTTTCCCAAAAACTCGGGAACACACGAAATAATATTTTTTTTGTTTCTCTTCTTTCACCCTCTCTTCTCTTCTTCAACAAAAAAACTCTGGAGCACAACGTAAAGCGTAAATCAGGGACACTTCGGTAGGCTGCCGAGTCCCCGTGTCGGATTCTTGGACACTCGTGTCACTGTATGGGATACAGGGATTCTTACACAATCCTACTTTCGATTTTAATTTTCAAAAATTGTAGTCAAAAGTTGTTTTAACTAACTATCTACACAAAATCAAGTATCAATGTCTATAAACAAATACTCCCTCCGTCCCACTCAAACTGCATTGTTTGACTTTTCTTGGTCAAATTGACTTATTTTGTAACGTAAATTACATATATTATATATTGAATATAATTAATGTAAAAAAAATTATTAAAAAATATAAAGAAATTATTATAACGTACATTTTTTAGATTTGATGAAATGTAAGTCAATAATTTTTAAAAGTTAGTCAAAGTTTGATCAGTTTGACCAAGAAAAGTCAAAGAAGCCTTGTTTGAGTGAGACGAAGGGAGTACAAAAGTATTGATGATCATTTTCGTTTTTGCATAAATGAAAAGATTAAACTCATACTTTTGTATTTTGAATGAACAAATTATGCATTTTATTTAGTTTGCATACATATTTTGGGTCTACCAATTGGTTTTAATATGCGTAACATGAAATATATATGAAAATTTATATTTATATATGACGTTGCATAGTGAATACATCTTTCTCTTGGTTTACAAGAGGTTGAGTTTCGACTCTCAGTGGAGGTAGGATGTGTGGATATTTGAATTTCGGTAACTGACCATCACCACCACCAACAACGAAAATAAAAGTAAAAGAGAAGAAGCTATAACATACCTGCAACTACGACTGCCTAAGGGAAGGGCAATACATTAGGGCAGTCTCAGCATATCCTCCCACATTACAAATGTGGTCACGTCTTATATATTTTGAAGAAATTAAAACTAATAAGGACCGACTTTTAACTTGTTTTCTATTTTTTGAATAGGTTAAATTAGTTCTAACTTGGAAGAGGAGCGCCTCATGCCTAAGCAGGTGAGGCTTGCGCCTCTTTTAAGCTGTTGTGAAGCAACACATGATTACCCTGTGCCTAGGCAGGAACCTTGTATAGCACAAGGTGATCATCTTTTATGTTGTTGCGTGAAGCGAGGCTTTGTTGCCTTGCGCTATGAGCTTATATAACTATGAGTAGAAGTGAAAGAAAAATGATTGAACATTTAATTGCTACACATTCCAGAATGGAAGCAATTACTAGAACTATAGCACAAAATTATAGAAAAACTATAAAACAAACATATAACTAAATACATAACAAAAAGTTCATGGTTAAGATTTGAAGAATCACGGGGCTTAGATATAAGGTAATGCACACCTTTTAGTCTGTCCCCTTGTTTGCACACAAG
This sequence comes from Heracleum sosnowskyi, assembly GCA_030848705.1. Taxonomy (NCBI): domain Eukaryota; kingdom Viridiplantae; phylum Streptophyta; class Magnoliopsida; order Apiales; family Apiaceae; genus Heracleum; species Heracleum sosnowskyi. The sequence continues at coordinate 45,659,840 of CM061243.1, read as the reverse complement.
TAGTAGAAGTGATAAAATAATGCGAGTACAAGGTATAAACGTTGAAAGGTTTGGAGATAGCTATGTTAGGTCAAGATTTTCTTGCATCAGATCCTAGCTCTATACAAACTTAATTAGGACACACTTTACTCTAGAGTAAGATGGAAAACATAGCTTTGTAGACTATCCCAAGAAAATACAGAATGTGTATAAGAAATTTCTTTAGTGTTAAAAGACTAAACGACCCTTGTATTGACACTTTGTTCATTCACAATTCAAATATATATAGTGGATCCTCCCTTAACTACAAAGTTTTTGTGGTATGATTTCTAAAGAACTTCTGGACATAATTAATGAGGATTGAAAGTATATATTCACATGTACTATACAAATGCTAAATGTATTTAGGATTGGTCCATAGTTTTTTTTAAACATTTTTATGAGATGGACGAGTATTTATAAGTGCAGAAGATATTTAGAATACAAACCTCTTAGCAACCACAGACTTTGTAGTCCCTGCTTCGACACGAGATAGCTTGTCCAAACTGATTGTTGGGCAATGGGTATAGCATATAACCTTGCAACCAAATATCCTCGCAACAGGATATGTAAAAGCATATCCACTTGTATCAAAATAATATATTGGAACCAACTTGCATAAGGCTTCCCACGAGAGGTAAACTGAACCAAAGCTTTTACCCATCATTTTAAAGCGAGGGAATGTCGTATCTTCAATCCACTTTGTTTTGTATAGATGTACCACCTGATATAAGGAGAAGCAGGGTACGTAAACATGACAAACAGGATGTTTATTTAAAGTGTATAGTGTATACCATTACTCAACCAAAGCATCGACTACATCTTACATCCTAAAACTAAGGGTTTATTCCTAAACTCGCCTTGATAGCACATTCTACAACAAATTTAATTAAGAAACACATACACTTTGCTAAAAGAATTTATAAACGGGGACAGTTAACATTTTTAGTAAGGTCTCAGGCGACGTTACCAACAAGCATTCTTCATTTGCATGTACGACTGCACAATTATTTTTCTCCAAATGTAGATATCTCAATAACTGAAAAATATTGGTACTTCCTTCTTAGTAGGGGACAATTTGTACGAGATAGATTCGAGACTTAGTTACTAAGGACCAAAACTACATCCAATGTATCATACTTGAAGCATCTTCTATACTAGTTAAAGCAATTTCAGGCTAAACGTAGTCAGCTTCAACAATTACCACTAACTAGGCTCTTGGTCTAAAGTTCCCTTGGGCATCTTCCACAAAAATTGAATCCTCAACCAAATAAAGAACCAATAAGTGGCAAGTTATCATCCTTTTCTTTCAAACTGGTTAGGCATAACAGCAAAGACGAAACTACGTACATACAGTGCAGCTACTTAAATAACAGTATAACATTTATACTGTTAATAAATATTGCTATAATTTAAACAATAATCAAATTTTATTTATGAGGCAGATATGTACTCACGTTGAACACAACATACAAACATACTTGCACTTGTCCACTATTAATACTGAAGAAAAAAGTTAATTAAGTAGTAACATAAAAAGAAAGTATGTCAACATGTATGATACTGTGAAATGTAAAATATATTCACAAGGCTAAACATAATTTCATAAAAAGTTAATGTTACATTACTACCTCACTTTGATAACCATTCTAATATACGGTAATGGTTCCTATATCCTAACTTCAATAGGTATTGTCGTAGTGAATTGAAACTGAATTCCGTGTTCAGTCTTCTGATTCAAGACTGTCAATGTTTAGTACTTTCTCCTTTAAATAATGTCAATATAATATTTGTTAAACAATCTTGAACCGAGTAGGACACTATGTTGCTAGGAATTCTCATGTTCTTCCTGATCGTAGCTTTGATTAGCAGTCTGCTCCAGCTGAACACAAAGCTCTGATGTACTAAGATTGCATGACATATTAAAGTTTGCTTTGCTTTTCAAAAGAACTTCATTAGGTATTGCAATGTCTTTAGACTTCTAGAACCAAGGTCCAAGCTCGATCTTACAAAACCCGAAAACCGATAGTTTAATCCTAATATGACATGACTCGATTAATCCTAATATGACCAAGATGACTGCTTAATTGAAATTTCATTTCTTTAAGAAAAATGCTAGATGCTCCAAAAGAATGTCCCAAATTTGTTACTAAATTCTTGCATAATTGGTAATTTTCCTAATAATAAGATGAAAACCCGCGTGCATACCACAAATCAAAATTCGCTACTTGTCCCATGTCATTTAGTAACAATTTTAAAAATTATTTTGAGGCTACCTAGCAATAGCATTACTCTTTAATCATACATTCCATTGAAATTTAAACCAAAAATAAAATATGTTACTACAATTTATGTAACACAATGCATGTACAAACAACTATCCTAAAATTGACAATTTTACGAAGACAATGACAATACCTTAGGAGGATGAAGTAATGCAACACCAAAGCGCTCGATAGCAAGTGCAGTAAGATTTTCGGGCGAAGCATCCTGATCTCCGGTATAAACAACACATTCAAGATCGGGAAAGAGTTCTTGGATTCCCTTGACTGCACACCATAGCACTCTTTCCCCTCCACCGCAGTCATTGGTGTAAGGGTGAAAGAAGGCGACGGCATTTTTACGCTGCCGGCGACATTTCTTAATGGTGAAAAAGAGTTTTACGATCGGAGTTAAAATTACTATAAATGTAGCTACTATGATTCCTCCTTTCATGTAATCTTTTGGATGGTACTGCCAAGAGAATTTGCATATCATGTAATCTTTTGGATGGTACTGCGATCAGTGATCTTGTGTGTGCGATATTTGTTTTATTTATTGAAATTGTTCTCGTATGAATATTCTAAAAATGTAATATTTTTTTTTTCATTTTTAATATAATATAAACAATGTAATTTTTACTTTGATAAATGAATAAAATTTCTGATCCTAATAGTATTCATTTATCGAGTTTTAACTGTATTGGTTAAAAATATTAAAATGCTCAAAAAAACTAAAAATTTAGTATTTTAGTTCTTATTTGAACAGTTAAATATTTAATTATTTATAAAACTTTATGAACTTCATTATAAAGATATGTTTACAACATAAAAATAAATTAATACCGATCGAATATCATATTTCCTTCCTTCCATTTATTTTGATCACATATATTTCTTTTCATCCAAAAAGTTGGAACATGAATTCCCTTCTTCAGCCACTATGCTTCAACGACTATGGTGCTCCTTTCAAGGCTTGCAATTCTTACTGTTTCATCGGTTGGTGATTTTTGTTCGTGAATGATCGGTCGTCAATTATTAGTGAAATATGGCTTGTAGCGCTGAATTATTAGTCAATTATTATCTATCGAAGGAAACCTCTGGATTGCAATTCAAAAACACACAACTCTCACATAAACTTTGTTGCGAAAAATAATATTTAAGCTATCAAGTGACGGATATTAAATCCAGCAAATCTGGTAGTGCACCAAAGCAACACACAAGTCGAGACAGAAAGGAAAGCTGAAGAAGAATGGAGATACTACGTACAGAGTTAAGTTGATACGTGTTACGCTAACAACAGCTCTGTAACCCCTAGAAATACCGCTGAGTTACACGTTTCACTGTGGTCTGAGCTACGTGCCACTCAACTCATCCTCATCAACTACTACGTGTCTATCAGACACACCTCCGTAACTCCCTATAAATAGCTCCTCACCCCATTGCTCATTTCTCATTCAGACATTGTTCAATAAGCTAAAATCTTGAGTGTGTAGGAAGAAGAAGATGTCGAGCCAGCAAGAGAGAAGAGAGCTTGATGCCAAGGCCAGGCAGGGAGAGACTGTTGTTCCTGGCGGCACTGGTGGAAAAAGTCTTGAAGCCCAGGAGCACCTTGCTCAAGGTATCATCCTATTTTATATTAAACACATGTACATAATTTTTATTAGATTACATGTAGTATTTGAGTTGATGATATGTGTGAGAACGTTTTAGGGAGGAGCAAGGGAGGGCAGACAAGGAAGGAGCAGTTGGGTTCGGAAGGGTATCATGAGATGGGACGTGAAGGTGGGCTAAGCACCAATGACATGTCTGGTGGTGAACGTGCTGTGCAGGAAGGCATTGACATTGATGAGTCCAAGTTCAGGACCAAAAACTGATCATGCGTGCCCGTCTCATCTTGGCAATGCAGCATCTATCTATCTATCTATCCATATGTAGTTTGTATTTCTGTTGGAATAAATATATAGCTGTTGCTGGTGTGGGACAACTATATAGATATGTAGTACGAGTCTATGTGTGTTGTATGTGTCGTTTGCCTTTCTGTTATGAAACATGTATGTGCAGTGAATTATGTAATGGTACTGTTTTCTTATTCTCCTAAATATCTCAGCTTTCCTCCTAATTTTCGGTGTCTTTTTTTAATTTTACGAGTCCCCCAAGAAGTTACAAATCTTCTTAAAAGACAAAGAGTAAATTCAATACCAGGACTACCAATGAACAACAAATTAAAATCGGACCAGGACTATCAACGAACAACAAATAAAAATCGGAACTGTTAAACGTTACATTTCGAAACTTAAAATTTATTAATCGACGTCGATCAACAAGCCTTCCACAAAGGGGATGGTAGTGTAAGGCAACCATGTATCTCCCAGCGTAAGATTGAAAACAGTGAAGTTCCAAGCTTGAGTAGCATTCAATCGTCCATAACCAGGCCATTGAACTCTTCTAGTGGTATTAGATCCCGGCCCGTGATTCCTGTACTCACCGTAAAACAATGTGTCCAATCCCACTGTCCCATTCCATTCCAACCATCCATCCGGAGTAATCAAGTCTCCGATATATGATTGCATGTAGACGGTTCTCGAGTACTCTTTCCAGGGCCGCCCTAGATAATTTTGAGTCGTGCCATTTGTGTCCATTGCCAAGTCGGGAGCTGCTTGAATGGTGCAATTGTGGATTGAGATGCCGGTTTTCTGATTGGGGTCTGACCGGCCTTGAGCAGTGATTGCATTCTTCTGATAAGGCATAGGTTTGCGGGCGTAAATATTGCAGGCTTGGAAAACGGAAGCAGAGTTTCCAAATATGAAATCTACAGTCCCGTAGATATCACATTCCCTGTAGAATTGTCTAAGTGAATGAACGTACAGAGTGTCCTGATAACCTTCGAAACTACACCTATAAAATGTGGAGATGTCAGCGTTGTTCCTCACTGCAACTGCTTGATGCTTTTCCGGTCCAGCTGTGTTCTTGAACGTTACATCTATAGCAACAAATCTCTCCCCCGCAACAGCTGCATATATACATACATTCACAGATAATATAAGCAACACATTTTAAAGTAAAGTTGAGAAGCTGTACTTGATCGTTGCAAATTTAATAAAATTCATAATGTTATTCGATATTATTATCTCAGATTTTTAGTGCTTACCAAATGTGGCAGAATTGAAGGTTGACCATCCATCGATGACACTGTGATTTCCGGTAATGACAGTGTGATTAATCCCAACTCCGAGCAACATTAAATTTGTCTTCTGTTTAGGAACTGTAACATATTCTTCGTAAATTCCCTTGACAGCATAAATAATGTAGTAACCCTGTTCAGGCTTCAAGTTGTTTGGTGCAGATTCTACAGCTTCTCCTATAGTTGTGAAGTTGCCGTATCCTTCTGGGTCGACTACCACTATATTATCCACCACGATTCCGGCGGCTTCGTCCAACTTTCGTCCGGGACCTCCTTTTGCATATTCACGCAAGTACTGCATGCGTAAACAAGGTGTTACATAATTTCTTTATTGAAAAATAAATGCGAAGCAACTGGCCTGGCCAAGGTTAAATCAGTTTGTTAACAAAATCTATCATGTATTGTACGTTGACTTGCATCAAGTAACATGAAAATGCACGTGTATTCCCAGACTATTTTTTGGTCACACTGTATTTGTAATGACGCAAAACCAGATATACTAATTACATAATAAACTAGATATCGAGTTTTAAACAAGTAAACATATTACACTTGCTAGCAGGCAGAGCAAACAGATTACGCACCTTTTTTAATTTTGACAAGGTGATGTTTGTGGGAAACCCTTCTCCCCACACATTCCCCTTCCGAGGACCACGCTTCCGATCACGTCCAATGGCACGGGTGACCAGCCCTAACGAAACACTGTACAGTACGGTTGCATTCGAAATTGGTTCTTTTAAAGCTGTCGCCAAGCTACTGCGACTGTCCACCAGACCATCGTAGCACGTATCCTGATTCGTCATCACCCCACTCAACAATGTCTCAATTTTACCAATAAGTCCATCGGTCATTGAGTCAGCCTTCTTGAGCTCCAACGTAATGGTCTCCAGGTAGTCGACCGTCAGATCAAAGAGTTGTCCACAATCTTCAATTGCGTTTCTCTCTTCATGGCTCATTTCTATCTTATATTTTGATTTTTTCAGGTAGCGGTTTATGATTTTGGATAACTTTTTGGCTTGTTTAAGACTTTGCTTGACGGTGAATTTGCCATATCCGGAAGGATTGGAGGGTGCATTGCGAAATGCAGATAAAATTGAACGACACAGTTTCGGGTAAACAGAGGATTTACAGGCAAGGGAAGGGGCTTGTGTTTGCGGCGTTGGTGATGTTGTTTGAGCTTGTGTGTTTAGGATGAGTTGCGGTAACAAAATAGGAAGAAGAAGGAGAAATACCAAGGCTAATGTGTGTTTTAGCAGCTGTGACATACTTGCAGATAACTAAGAAATGGATCAAAGTTTAAAGAGAGCTAGACTAGCTAGGAAGGCAATGTGTTTGTTCTAGTAAGAGTGGGGGGGACTATATAGTATATAGGGGTTGGGGCCTTGGGGGACTTGGAAAATTGGAAACGCGTCGACTCATTAAGAAGTACCAGTGGAGTAACATGCAAGTACGATTTATGCTCCGTTATCGATTATTCACATGTACATATTTGTCAAATTTATACACGTAACCTTAAAACATGTCTTAGTCAAATTGTATTTAAGTGCTCGTTTGGTTTAGTTGTATATGGGTATTCATTTTCGAGCTAAGTTTTAATACCTTGATAATTAATTCCTTCTCTGAAGTTCTCTAGGAAGTTGAAAATTATGTTTGGTTGTATATAGGAATTTATAAATCATGGGAAGTATGTAAGTTAACAAGGAGAGGATGGGTAAGCAATTTTCTGCATTTTATAGGAATTTTAACTTCCCAGTAACTTCTACTTCCTATATTTTCTATAGGGTTAAATATCAAATTGGTCACTCAAGTGGAGGCCATATATCAATTTCTTCATCAATTTGAACGGGGTCTCATTTCAATCACTTAAGTCATAATAAATATCAAACAGATAGCTCTAAATATGTGATCGAGAAGTAAAATAATTTTTTGTTGAGTTCTATACATTTTTTCTTCAATGCCATCATTACCAAATGAAAATTCATGAACTCTAGTATTTTAGATAATATATTTAGATTTTTTAAAATTTATTTAAAATTTATTTATAATTAAATCAAAGAAAATAACTATAAAATCAAAAATAAATTTTAAATAAAATTTTAAAAATCTGAATATATTATCTAAAATACTAGAATACATAACTTTTCATTTGGTTATGGTGGCATTGAAGAAAACTGTATAGAACTCAATAAAAAAATATTTTACTTCTTGATCACATATTTAGAGGTATCTGTTTGATATTTATTATGACTTAAGTGATTTAATTGAGACCCCGTTAAAATTGATGAAAAAATTGATATATGACCTCCACTTCGGTGACCAATTTGATATTTAACCCATTTCCTATATGAATGCCAACCAAACAAGTTTATAATTATCTAATTCCTAGGAAGATCAAGTTCCAATCATGAAATTTGTAGTTATTGATTTTAGCAAACATCGTTAGAGGGTATATCTAAGACCTAACATTAAAGAGGATTCACCCTAAATTTAAAGAACCGATAAATTTTAATGAGTGCGAGATCTTTCGGAAACGAATGTGTGCAAATTTGTAAAACTGACAATTTTGAGAACAAATTATTGAATGCACTGCCTAAACGAATACATGATTGATTGATTATCATAATGTTTTTATAGAGTTTTGTAAGTTTTGCAGAATCAAAGCATGCATGCCTTACAGCACATATATATGTACGATGAGCAATGTCGGGAATTGTAAAGATCGAGGAAATATATCTACTCTAAGCAATTAGTTGCCAGTCTCCTTCCTCGTTCATGTTTGATATGCCCCCTCCTTAGGCGATGGCTCCGGCACCTGCTCAAGTTTTCACTAAATTTGTCCACCTCCCCCAGTTTCGCACTTTCGTGTATGATCTATCGACTGACAAGCTGGGATCACTGTGTCAAACTTTGATCAAGTCAGCTATGTAAACCAGCAGACTAGTATTCATAGATTTCATATAAACAAACTATATTATTTGGAAAATTTTGAACAATATCTAGCTAGGAAGGATTAAAGAAACTTCACTTGTTCTGTCGGATAGTCCAGTAAGTAATTAGTGGCCAGATAACATTAACCTCTCTCTATACGCCATTAATTACATATGAATGGGGAAGCTGAATTTACACTAAATAGTTTACTGGCAATTTTTTTTACGTATTAAAAAAGTCCCAGCTTGGGAGATTGCATTATACATTTTGTATAATTCTTTGACCCAAGCTTAATTGTTTGGTTCTTCAACTTTTTCCATAGGTTTAGTTGACTTTCTCTACTCGTGTATATAAATTAAACCAACATGTGATGTGTGTGTACTTGTAAATGAATAGCTAGATTAGTAGTTAAACAGAGTTAATTACAGTGAAAGCCATTAAGATAACAAGCTGAACCTAATTATACTCCAACGGTACACCTAAAGATTCTGTGCCACAGTAGAGAGGTCCTAGCTAGGCTTCCCGAGCAACACCTAGCTAATTAAGCAGCTAAGATTGCAGTTCAAATGAAGAACACCAGCAAGTTCAACACCATACTGCAACCATACTTAGGTTATGGGGAACATTTGACATTTCTATCCTACCTAATATTTCGGTGACAATCTCCAGATTGACTGCAAACTGTCTAACAATATTTTTCTGAGACTTAGTCAAATCACAAATATAGCATAGACATAAAACTTGAGCAGATTTAAAGCTCTTCTAATTTTCTCTTACTTTATTCATTTTTTGTGGAAGACAGTACGATATGTAAGCGGATAAATTGCGGTAGATCATTAATAAGAAGACTTAGCATATTTAAGTATCAAACTTCCGTGAATACTTGCTGCAATTTCTGAGAAAAAAGTCACACTACTAGAAAAACTGCAATAGACATCGGCTAAAAATCCTACAATTTCTAAAAGATTGTAGGAAGTGAACAACTTGTATTTCTCCTTGTTGGTATTTTTGTTAGATTTGTACCTTACTGGGTTCAAAATACAAACAATTTCTTACAAAGAATTTAGGTTTGGTTCTATTCTTGGCAATTTGATTATGTTTATACGGATTGCAGGGTCCTAATGTCCTGCCTATCCTCTGGACCTGGATTTCCACATTTGGGGAAAACATATATGACCAACAGCTCTGTAATTTTTAAAAACCGGGGATTGTGGAGATTTTCATGCTTTACTAATGGACAAGTAATACACATTAAAAAGATAAAGATGCATCAAGCTTGTAAGGAAAGCGCTAGAAGTCCCAAATTGGGTACAATCTTTTTTACAAAATGTCACGTGTTATACTTTGATTGACTATATCTCAATGGACCGACGTGCATTCACACTAATATTACCAATTAAAATAATGCCACATCATCAATAACACCGCATTTTGTAACAATTTTTGGTAAGCAATTTGATACCTCTAACATGACTCAGTTTATAATCCAAATTTTGACAGTTACTATATTTAAGCTATTATAACTCACAGATTTCACTGCTCGATAATGAAGATATCTGTGAGGACCGTGACTAATCCTTCTGCATGTCATCTGAAGCAGAAATGCCACTCCTGATATCCGTTCCATCTGGCTTTAAAGCAGTAAAGGTTAGTGGGCTACATATACATTCTCAGGGTAGATCGCTTCTGGCAAGAGCCATCCATGTCTACTCTTCATTAGAGGTAGCTTAACCTGGCACGAAATGAACCACTTTTTACCTGCAAATATATGTAGAAAGAACAACAATGATATAAAGAAAAAAAAAACCAAGTCTGTTTATATATTCAACAGTACTTTGTTCGTTCAAAAGGAGAGATGCATTTCTAAAATAATGACTTATTATTTCTCAATTTGGAAGCAGGGGGTAACTTGAAGAGGATACACTTCCCAGTTCAGAGTTGTTTCTACATCAATAAGCTTAGCACAACACTGTTGCGTATAGATGATGTAGACAAAACGATGGATGAAATAAACGAGCAAACAGAAAACATGAAACAGATCCAAGAAGCACTGGCTACTCCAGCTGATTTTGATGAGGTCTGTTGTCTATCTTTATCATTTTATTTTATTTTACTTCTAAAGTCCGAGTTAGATGCTGGTTATACAATTTTTTCGGTTCATCAATGTTCTTTTGGTTCAAAAGTATTCTTTATCTGAATATCTTCTTCATGTTGCAGGATGAACTTGAAGCAGAGCTAAGAGGTACCCATTAGAATACATTGAAGTATAAAAGGGTATATACCTATCAAGGGACATTAGTCACATTACATACTAGTAAATTACCATTTCTGCTCCTTCACTAGATTGCAATCGAAAACACGAGTGCATAATCAAGACTGTTTTCAAGAGAACTCATCGCTACAGTTTGCATACATGGGACATGTTAAGCCTAATCTGCTTCGGTTTCTATTGTCTGCACACATTTATTTCTGATCTGAAAGGTGTTACAGGACATTCAATATTAATTTAGAATATTAAATAATTCTGAATTACTCTCTTTTGTATTTTTAAAAGATTATTTTACTTTGTTATTTCAAGTGGACAATTTGAGCGGGAAATTCAGTTAAATTCCAGTAGAAAGACTTTTGGTATTGTTGGGCTATGAATCTATAACCTTTATTAATGAGCGAAACCCCCTTTTATCATGGTACTAAATTTGGTTCGCACTTTTTTTGGTTCCATCTTTTTTTTTGGTTTCACCCCTAATTTTATTTTTTTTAAATAATTATCTAATTTAAAATAAATTATATTATACCCTAAACTCCTATTTCACGTAGTAGAATTATTATATCCTAAACTCCTATTACACGTAGTAGAACTTTATGTTGTTTTTAAATTATTTTTGTTTTGTTCAATGCTCTACTTTCACCAATCTTCTAACAATTCTATTATTATTTTGACTTTTTCGTCTTACAAAAAATAATATTTTATTTTTGACTTTTCGTCTTGCACATGCAAGCAATTAAAAGTCTGCATGATAAAAGGTTACCTTTTTTATTTGTCACTTCTTTGTCATTGTCATAACACTGATATACATATGTCAATATTATCTGTGATCGCATACAATGGATAGTTAAGCCATAAAATTTAAACATTCATATCAAGGTTTTTTTTAAGTATAAATTTACTACACAACTTTAATGTCCTACTTCATGTAAAATTCTATTTTTTTTCAAAAAAATTAATTTTATGTTGTTTTGAAATTAAAAAAAATTATCTTATCTAAAATAGATTATATTGTTATTGTACCATAAACTCTTATTTCACGTAAAATTCTATGTTATTTTTAATAATAATAATAATAGTCTAATTTAAATCTACAATAAATTATATTGTCATTGTACGAATATATTATATTGTTATTAAATTATATTACTATTGTACCAAAATATATTATATTATTATATTATATCATATAATAGATATTATCCAATGCTGTATGAGTTACAATAAGATCACAACATAAACAAACTATAGTACGTGTAATTTGTAGTTTAGGCCATCTGAAATTTGTATTCTTATTGTAGTTCTAATTTTTTTTATAATCTTAGTGTCTTGGTAAATTGAACTTAAAATATGAAACGCCAATGAATATGATTGTAGGTCGTCATTACCGATAAAGTGATCATTGTCCATCACCAAAGTACAAAAAAAAGTTACTAATCGAATACAAGTTGTGGACATGTAAATTTACTTTTTAGCATGCCAAGTTTTTGTTAATACAAGTTGTGTAGAAGTAAATTCACTTTTCAGCATGCCAAGTTGTTCCCATCTGCATGCGAATCAATTTCATAGAAAAGGTTCGAATATTTACATCACCAATCACAAGTGCATAAATTGAATACAATTATATTTGTCATGTTATATTTATTCTTTATTCATGACTAGCCTTATTATATTTAAATAGTCCCAAATGAATTTAACTATATATATCATGTACAATTAGTTAATTCATGAATATGCTTAAAATATTTAAATCATCCATACTTTATACGATATTGAGCTAATTTCTTAGCCCCTTATATTTTTTCCTTCTAGATATGCCTTTATAATTGGAAGACAAGTATGCATACAAAAAAAAGATATCGTCAAACAAGAGATCCTGAAACTATTGAGCAGTGAGATGAACGCAATGATTAAATTCTCAAAAAAATTATGTCACAGGTATTACTATCAAAAGTTTTTTTCCCTTAATTTTTAGAATTATTCGATTCAGACAACGATCTCTTGTGTTTTATGTATAAATAAAAAGTTGTTTCTAGAAATAAAGAAACTCAACTGGATGCCAATTTTCTAAATTTTAGCCCATGTTGTATATACAAAATTTTAATTATATATACATAGTTTACACTGTATTTGACCGATTTCTTAGTCCCCTTATAATTATCCCTTACAGTTACGCCTTCAAAATTGGAATTGTAAAGATCTATCGGAAGAGAAAGATATCGTCAAATAGAGATTCTTAAACTATTGAGCAGTAGAATAAACATAATGTGAAACATCTCAAAAAATATATGACACATGTATTGGTGACGAAGTTTTTTTGGTTTTTTTATATAATTTTTCAATTCAAGTAATGACCTATTACGTTTATATATAAGTGAAGGTTGTTTATGGGAAAAAAAATCAATTGAATGAGAATCTTCTATATACAAGTTGATGTTTCAGTTTTAAAATTAATTTGATTTTAATTACGTTTTTTATATAAATAAAAAGCTATTTCTACAAATAAAAAAAATCAACTGGATGGAAATCTTCTAGATCTTATCCCAAGTTGATACTGCTCCACAGTTCATTGAGATTTCGTTATGTTGTAAAGGGATAACATATATTTTTTTTACAATTAACTGAATAATAATAATATTTTCATGAGTAAAATATTTATAAAATTCAGTAAAAAAATACTATAAATAAAATAAATTTCCAAAAAGGGAAAATGAATTTTTTTATCATTGAACTTTATATACTTTTAGAAACCAACCACTGAATTATAAACTTTTAGAAACCAACCACTTAACTATAAACTTATTTGTTTATATCACTAACGTTACTCTCAAATTTCAAAATTAGCATTCCGTTAAATGATCAGCCAACAGATGTTCAGACTGAGGCTTAATACAAACTAGGGTTCAAACACCAATCTAGAATCAATTAAGCATTCCGTCACTGATTTTTTAACAGAATGCTAATTTTGAAATTCGAGAGTAACGTTAGTGATATAAACAAATAAATTTATAGTTCAGTGGTTGGTTTTTAAAAGTTTATAGTTCAGTGATTGGTTTCTAAAAGTATATAAAGTTCGGTGATAAAAAAATTCATTTTCCCTTCCAAAAATAATCACTCGCCCGTGCTTCGCACGGGTTATCTTCTAGTAATAATAACAATATTTTCTTGATTCTTATCTCTCTCTTTATCTCTCTTATATCTCTTCTCTCTCTCTCTCAATTCATTTCTATCTCTGTCATAATATGTAACAATAACTATTAGTACTCAAAGGAATTACAAATCCCTTAACATTGGTATCAGAGCTATTTCGATCCTGATGATTCATTGAGGCATTCTATCAAACAGTTGGCAATCTGACATTTATACGCAAGAATTCAGTCATGGAAGAGCAATTAAAAGTTCTAATCGATAATCAGTCAAAAAAACAAGATGCCCAGGTCAAAAAACTTGAAGAAAATATGTTGAAAATGATGCAAGTCATTACGGATATGAAGGAGCAGCTTAAGCATAATAAAGGAACATTAAGAACACGTGAAGGTCCGTCAAGAACAAGGGAAGGATCTCCATCGATTAAGTTAGGTAATGCCGCTAATCCTGATGGGTCTAATCCTAGGGTGTGGATTAAGAAAGCTAGTAAGTACTTTGAATTGTGTAAAATACAAGATGATCAGAGAGTGGACTTAGCTTCTTTGCATATGATTGATAAGGCTGAAAATTGGATTGCTAGTTACTTAGATGTGAGGAAGAATGTGGAATGGGGTGTTTTTACTACTGATTTATCTGCAAGATTCAAGGACGAAAATGGAAGTAATATAGTTGAACATTTAATAAGTTGGTTCAACAAGATAGTTTGGAGAAATATATTGATGATTTTGAGGATTTGAGGGCTATAATGACACAAATTAATCATGTCCTTCCAGAAGCATACATTCTTGATAGTTTTATTGGGGGATTAAAATCTTCTGTGAAACCTTTTGTTCGAGCTTTTAAATCTACTACAATTTCCCAAGCTATAGAGTATGCAAGATTGCAAGAGGAATCATTGAGTATGATAGTTTAGAAGTCTACAAAAGTGCCATTTCAAAATCATAAATTTCAACAATCAGTTCCTTTATTGGATAATACTCAGCCTCCTTTATTACCTACTCTTGTTCCTACTGCATCTAAATTCACTCCAAAACAGTCAAGGTATTTATTATTTTTGTGATCAGGCTTATGAAAGAGGTCATAAGTGCAAATTTAGGGAACCCCGGTTATTCACTGTTGAAGTACCAGGGGAATTGGAACACGGATATGAGGAAGAGCTGTTATAGTCAGATATAGAGGAATTGGAACCATGTATTTCTGTGACTGCTCTAGCTGGTGGTCAGAATTTTCAGACAATGAGGGTTAAAGGGACCTTTAAGAATAAGACCATACATATTTTGGTGGATTCAGGTAGCACTCATAATTTTTTGGATATTACTTTGGCTAAGGAATTAGGATGTGGTGTGGAAACAGTTTCTGCTCAGGCTATAACAGTTGCTGATGGGAATCACATCCTTTGTAATAAGATTTGTAAAGAATTGCAGTGGAAAATGAGTGACAAAAAATTTAGTGCAGAAGCCTTGCTCATTCCACTTGGAGGGTGTGATATAGTTTTAGGTATTCAATGGTTGAGCACCTTAGAGCATCTCCAATGGTGTTAGCTAAAATCGTTGGCTAAAATCATATAATATACTGATTATGTAAAATTTGTTGAACATGTAATTGTGCTCGAATGGAGTTGACTATATTTTAAAAATAGAATGTTATTGTTATTTTAAGTTGTTAAAAATAGAATATATAATTAGAATATGGTAACAGACGAGGTGGAGTTTTACTACAGGTTCCTAGAGGTTCGACAAAAATAGCCAATACAAAGTGGTTGGCTATATTTTTTACTAACAGTAATGTTTCATTGGAGTTGAGAGAATTTTACATATTCTCTAAATTTTTTATTTATGACATCTTATCTATACTTTTAGCTAAGAGTTATAGAGCATTGGAGATGCTCTTAGGTCCTATAAATTGGGATTTTAAGAATGGATTTTATGTACTAGGGCTCTCCTGTGACATTAAAGGGATCACCACCCCAGAAGTTAAGAGTTCTTGCTAAACAACCTTCTTCAAAATTGTTACAGAATGCAGCACAATTATGTTTTATTCAAGTCAGGAACTGAATGCTGTGAATGCATGTTTGCCATTTATAGATACAGGACATCAAGATTGGCCTGAATTAGAGAACTTGAAAAATAAATATGTTGCAGTATTTGAAGAACCAGTTGACTTACCTCGACATAGGGGTGTTCATGATCACAGAATTTCATTGGAGCCTAATGCCAGGGTTGTTAACATTAGGCCTTATAGGTATCCACTAAAATAGAGGGATGTTATTGAACAATTGGTACAGGAAATGTTGGATGGATAGAGGGATAATTCAAGATAGTTCAAGTCCATTTGCCCCTCCCGTGGTGCTTGTTGGTAAGAAAGATGGAACTTGGAAATTATGCATTGATTACAGAGAATTAAATAGGAAAACAGTAAAAGATAAGAATTAAATAATTCTGAATTACTCTTTTTTGTATTTTTAAAAAATTATTTTACTTTGTTATTTCAAGTGTACAATTTGAGCGGAAATTCAGTTAAATCCAAGCTGTATGTGTGTTAGATAACAAGATGTACAAATAGAAAGACTTTTGGTATTGTTGGACTATGAATAATAACTAGCCTAACAGCCCGTGCAAGGCACGGGCCTACATAGAAATGCCAATAATTTTTTTGCGAGTAGGTCGATTTATTAACGTGACGTTTGTGTAATCGTAAGTTTGATCGTGTAAGATGAAAAGTGTGAGTTGTGCATGTTGGGTTTTAGTTTCTATCTATGAGATTAAAAGCCCAATTGAATTACCCTTGTTTTGGCCCACAAGGAGATAAAAATAAGGGAACCCTATATATATAATTATAGGAGGATTATAATAAAAACAAGAGAGAAGAAAATTAGACACAAGAGAGATTTAGGGTGAAAAATTCGCAGGAATTTTTCTGCTTGCACAAGCTGCCTTGTATTTGCGATTCCCGGAGTTCTACCGGTCGGATCGTCCTGAATTTTGGACAGCAACTTCCTTACACCGATATCTAAATTCTGAACGGTGGAGATCGGATTCTGAGGTCCAGAGGTCAGTTTATTAAGGGGCTTAACAGAGCTGTTTGCACCACGGTGAGGGTAAACCTCCCCGCGGGTTTTTCTCATTGTTGTCTTATTTTGATTTCATACTTTTGACGGCTTATTCCAAGAGTGTGAAGGTGTTTGTATTCCTCTAGTTTTGTCTAGAGAAGACTTGGTGTATTCCCATATAATTTGTGATAGTGAATTGTTTGGGTGGACTACGGTCCCGTGGTTTTTTACTCCTTACCTTTGAGGGGGTTTTCCACGTATAACTTTTGGTGTCTTGTTTTTCGTTTTATTGCTTTACTTGTTTGTTTCATCGAAGGTTCATACAAGTAGGGATAAGTATTGTCCAACGAAGTTAATTCCGCACTTAGTTGTTACCGTTGTGGTCACTTTTTCCCATCATATTGGTATCAGAGCTTGGTTGTTATTGGACTTGTTTGAACGATGGAAACGAATACAAGTAGAATGATTAATTTGAATGGTTCTAATTATCATGTTTGGAAGGGGAAGATGGAGGATCTTCTTTATGTGAAGGAATATTATCTACCTGTGTTTGCTACGGAGAAGCCTGCAAATAAAACAGAGGCAGAATGGACTATTTTGCATCGACAAGTTTGTGGGTATATACGGCAATGGGTGGATGATAATGTTTTGAACCATATTAGTGGGGAGACACATGCGCGTACTTTGTGGAACAAGCTTGAGCAACTCTATGCTCGAAAGACAGGAAATAATAAACTGTATTTGATTAAACAGTTGATGTCTCTAAAATATCAGGATAACACTGCAATTTCTGATCACTTGAATGCATTCCAAGGAATTATGAATCAGCTTGCTGGAATGGGTATCAAGTTTGAGGATGAGATACAAGGGTTGTGTCTTTTGGGTACTTTACCAGATTCATGGGAGACATTCAGGATGTCTTTGTCGAACTCAGCTCCGGATGGTATTTTCAGTATGGAATTAGCTAAGAGCAGTATTCTGAATGAAGAGATGAGAAGAAAGTCACAGGGTTCCTCTTCACAGTCAGAAGTCCTAGTCACTGAAAGAAAGGGAAGAGCTCAAAGCAGAGGTCCAACCAACAGAGGTAATCAACGGAGTAGTTCTAGAGGTAAGTATTCTAATGTTGAGTGTTATCATTGTGGTAAAAAGGGGCATACAAAGAAGTTCTGCAGAAAGTTGAAGCGAGAAAATAAAAAGGGTTCAGACAACGATCAGACGAAAACTAACGGTGGTAATGATAATTCTGTGGTGATTGCTACTACTGATGAGCACCTGATCTGTTGTGATGGAGATATTGTTAACCTTGCACAAGATGATTTGAGTTGGGCAATTGATAGTGGTGCTTCGTGTCATGTTGCGTCACGAAGGGATTTCTTTACATCTTATACTACTGGTGATTTTGGAGATGTTAAGATGGGTAACAGTGACATAGCAAAAGTTGTTGGCGTTGGAGATGTATGTCTGAAGTTTGATACGGGCATGGAGTTATTTCTTCATGATGTGAAGCACGTTCCAGACATGAGAATGAATTTAATTTCTACTGGCCTTCTTGATGATGAAGGATATGTCAGCAGCTTTGGTAATGGTCAATGGAAGCTCACTCGGGGTTCTTTAATTGTTGCAAGAGGGAAGAAGTGTCCGAAATTATATATGACTCAGCCGCAAATCTCCAAGGACAGTGTTAATGCTGTTGAGAATGTTGATAAGGTTGAATTATGGCATAAGAGACTTGCTCACATGACTGAAAAAGGAATGAATATGCTGTCGAAGAAAAAGGTATTATCTGGTTTAACTGATATACATTTGAAAAGGTGTTCTCACTGTGTGGCAGGTAAGCAGAACAGAGTTTCTTTTAAGAGTCGTCCTCCTTCTCGTAGAGAGCATATACTTGACTTGGTGCATTCCGATGTTTGTGGTCCTATGAAAACCAAAACTAATGGTGGTTCATTATATTTCGTTACATTCATCGATGATCATTCAAGGAAGTTATGGGTTTATACCTTGAAGACGAAAGACCAAGTGTTAGATGTGTTTAAGCATTTTCAGGCTTTAGTTGAGAGACAGACTGGGAAGAAACTGAAGTGTATCCGGACAGATAATGGAGGGGAGTATACAGGTCCCTTTGATGTGTATTGCAGACAGCAGGGTATTCGGCACCAAAGGACTCCACCAAAGACACCTCAGCTTAATGGTTTGGCAGAGAGGATGAACAGAACATTGGTAGAGAGAGTCAGATGTTTACTTTCACATGCTGAGTTGCCGATGTCTTTTTGGGGTGAGGCACTAAATACTGCGGTAAATGTGTTAAATCTCTCACCTTGTGTTCCTTTAAAGTTTGATATTCCAGATAAAGTTTGGAGTGGTAAAGATGTTTCTTATGATCATTTGCGTGTCTTTGGATGTAAGGCTTTTGTGCATATTCCCAAAGATGAGAGGTCTAAACTTGATGTGAAGACTAAAGAGTGTATATTCCTTGGTTACAGCCAAGATGAATTCGGCTATAGGCTCTACGATCTAGTTTCAAAGAAGATTGTGAGAAGCCGAGATGTTATCTTTATTGAAGATCAGACTTTGAAAGATATTGGGAAGGCAGAAACAGTTCCTCAATATAACAATGATCTGGTTGATTTGGATCCGGTTCCTCCAAGACATGTGGATTCACAGTTTGGAGATGATGTTCATGATGATGACCAGCACGGTACTAATACTGATACTCCGGAAAATAGTGACATGGATGATGATGCCCATGAGGAGTCACCAGTACCAAATACTCCACCATTCGTTCCACTCAGGCGGTCTACCAGAGATCGTCATCCTTCTAACAGGTATTCTACTGATGAGTATGTTCTATTGACTGACAGTGGTGAACCTGAATCTTATACAGAAGCTATGAAAGATGAGCACAAGAAAGAGTGGGTTTATGCCATGCAAGATGAGATGAAATCCTTGTATGAGAATAATACTTTTGAGTTGGTGAAGCTACCTAAGGGAAAACGAGCTTTGAAAAACAGGTGGGTTTATAGAGTGAAGCAAGATGAGCATACTTCACAACCACGGTACAAAGCTAGGTTGGTCGTCAAGGGATTCAGTCAGAGAAAGGGTATTGATTTTGATGAGATCTTTTCTCCAGTTGTTAAGATGACATCAATTCGTGTGGTGCTTGGTTTAGCAGCTAGTCTTGATTTGGAGGTTGAACAAATGGATGTCAAGACAGCTTTTCTGCATGGTGACTTGGACAAAGAAATTTACATGGAGCAACCTGAAGGTTTTCATGTAAAAGGTAAAGAGGATTATGTTTGTAGACTTCTTAAGAGTCTATATGGTTTGAAGCAGGCACCTCGACGATGGTATAAAAAGTTCGAGTCGTTTATGAAGGAGCAAGGCTACCGTAAGACTATTTCTGACCATTGTGTTTTTGTTCAGAAATTTGCAGATGATGATTTTATAATGTTATTGCTTTATGTGGATGACATGCTTATTGTTGGCAAAAATGCTGGAAGAATTTCCCAGTTGAAGCAACAGTTAAGTAAGTCCTTTGCTATGAAGGACTTGGGGCCAGCGAAACAGATTCTTGGCATTCGTATTCATCGAGACAGAGTGGCCAAGAAGTTGCATATATCACAGGAGCAGTATATTGAGAAGGTGCTTTGCAGGTTCAACATGGATAAATCTAAAGTTGTTAGTTCTCCTCTTACTACCAACTTTAAGTTAACTGGAAATGATTCTCCTTCTACGAAGGAAGAAATTGCAGAGATGGATGGAGTTCCATATGCCTCAGCAGTAGGAAGTTTGATGTATGCTATGGTATCTACGAGACCTGATATAGCCTTTGCAGTTGGTGTTGTCAGTCGTTATCTAACAAATCCAGGTAAGAAGCATTGGGAAGCAGTTAAGTGGATTATGAGATATCTTAGAGGTACTTCCAAATTGGGTCTGACATTTGGGAATGGTAAACCAGTGCTTGTTGGATATACAGATTCTGATTTGGCAGGAGATAAGGATTCGTTGAAATCTACTTCTGGATATTTGATGACTTTGGCAGGGGGAGCGGTCTCATGGCAATCTAGGTTGCAAAAGGGTGTTTCACTTTCTACGGGGGAGGCAGAGTATGTAGCAGCAACTGAAGCTTGTAAAGAGTTGTTGTGGTTGAAGCGGTTGATGCAGGAACTTGGATTTCCGCAACAACGCTATGTGGTTTTTTGTGATAATCAAGCAGCTATTGACATAGCTAAACATCCTACATTTCATGCAAGAACGAAGCATATTGATATGAGATATCATTGGATTAGAGACGCTCTTGAAGAAGGGTTATTTGAAGTGGACAAGGTACACACCGATGATAATGGTTCTGATATGTTGACAAAGTCTTTAGCTAAAGGAAAGTTGAAGGTATGTTGTTCAATCGCCGGAATGGCGAACTCTTTCTCATAGTTAGAAAGGGGGAGATTTGTTGGGTTTTAGTTTCTATCTATGAGATTAAAAGCCCAATTGAATTACCCTTG
Organism: Heracleum sosnowskyi; assembly: GCA_030848705.1. Taxonomy (NCBI): domain Eukaryota; kingdom Viridiplantae; phylum Streptophyta; class Magnoliopsida; order Apiales; family Apiaceae; genus Heracleum; species Heracleum sosnowskyi. Next base: position 45,638,488 of record CM061243.1, on the reverse strand, counting down.
TTTTGGCCCACAAGGAGATAAAAATAAGGGAACCCTATATATATAATTATAGGAGGATTATAATAAAAACAAGAGAGAAGAAAATTAGACACAAGAGAGATTTAGGGTGAAAAATTCGCAGGAATTTTTCTGCTTGCACAAGCTGCCTTGTATTTGCGATTCCCGGAGTTCTACCGGTCGGATCGTCCTGAATTTTGGACAGCAACTTCCTTACACCGATATCTAAATTCTGAACGGTGGAGATCGGATTCTGAGGTCCAGAGGTCAGTTTATTAAGGGGCTTAACAGAGCTGTTTGCACCACGGTGAGGGTAAACCTCCCCGCGGGTTTTTCTCATTGTTGTCTTATTTTGATTTCATACTTTTGACGGCTTATTCCAAGAGTGTGAAGGTGTTTGTATTCCTCTAGTTTTGTCTAGAGAAGACTTGGTGTATTCCCATATAATTTGTGATAGTGAATTGTTTGGGTGGACTACGGTCCCGTGGTTTTTTACTCCTTACCTTTGAGGGGGTTTTCCACGTATAACTTTTGGTGTCTTGTTTTTCGTTTTATTGCTTTACTTGTTTGTTTCATCGAAGGTTCATACAAGTAGGGATAAGTATTGTCCAACGAAGTTAATTCCGCACTTAGTTGTTACCGTTGTGGTCACTTTTTCCCATCAGTGCAGAGTAGTAAGAAATTTTGTTGGCAAATAATGTAACTACTTTGAATGATGAACGTACCCTTGTCAGGTTTTGAGACTTTTTCATATATTAATTAAATAATTTCTCACTGAATTTGTTCATATATCGAAATAATTTTATAATTAAAAATACATTAGATGATAATATTTGCAATTTATCGTAAATTTGTAATATTGCGTACCATTTTCATGAATCAAATACTTGTAAATTTGATTGGATTTCGTAATATTCAACTAATATCTATATGATAAAAGGCACATGATTATTTTTATCGATGTAAGAATGATTAGACAACATTAATGACTTGTGCATATATATAATTTCCAAACAATTATTTTTTGGTTCCATCTTTTTTTCCCCTTCATATAGAGTGGGTTCATGTTATAATGACGTAAGTAAATGTTTCAACTCAATCATCATAAATAATTGAAATCCTAAATTTTAAAAATTCATATATAACTCAAATTAAATTATCTTATATATATTTCTCAAAATTCATGTATTTTGCTCAGTTATATAATTTTATAAATATATGGTACAAATTAATGAATTCTGAATCAACTATAATCTATACTAAACTATAATAAACAAAATGGGGGTATAATTTATCATTTGGTTCACAACTCATATTGGTTATCCTTTTCAATCACAATCGATACTGATGGGTCTTTGAAGTCAAATTGATTGAAACATCTAGATGTATTACTAAACGTTATGCTACATAGAAGTTTAAGGTTCGAATCCCATCAACAACATATTAAAATAAACATTTATTACAAATATGTTAAAATTAACATTTACTCGGCTGCTCCGGCAGAACAACTCAAAAATTAAAAACATAAATAAAGGTAAAATACGTGAACCACTCGTTACTATATTTAATTTGATTATAATAATTTAAATAAAAAGGTAAAACAATACAAAAAATAACTCGTGATTTGCACGTGTTATAAATAAATATATACTGATAAATATATCATTTTTAAGACTAATTTTTTTTTTTAAAAGTAAGGTAAATGTGATAACTTTATAAATGTCCAGGATTATTCATCTATTTAAAAGTGAAAAATAACCACGATTTTGACCTGAAAACTTATACGAGGTTATACTGTTTTTTCAATACAAATATTGAATGACATTTTTGTAATAATAAACTCAACCTTTTCATATACAAAAAATAAACTTTACTTGTATTTTATTGTGTATTAGCTTCAGTGTTGTAATTCGACGATGTTCTCAAAGCCCACAAACCCTATTTAGAATTTCATTTATCAAAATGATTTTATGATATTACGCATCCAATTAATATATTATATAAAATTCTATTATTATTAAAGACTTATACATTTTTTTTAATATCATTCATTAATTTTTTACATACAATCTGAATTTTTATTTTTAAAACTTATAGTCTAACTGGTCGTCATTAATAGTTAGACAATTTTATAATTCTTATGATCGAGAAAAATCATATCTTATTTTCATCTATTGCATATAAATCATGTTAATTTTTTATTTAAAATATAGACCATGTTTTTGAGTTATCGTCTTTTTAGAATCAATTCAATTGTATCTTCTACATTTTCAAATATTTATCTTTTTAGTCGAATTATACATTTAAACCCCTCAAAGTCTAAATGTTTGATCAATAAAACATTTCTAATTTAACTCAAATATTTGATATTTTATATACTTAAAAATTATGATATATAGTTCATATTTGATGTAGTTATATATTATGTATGATTTTATAGATAGAATTTATATATTTTTATTTAAATAGTATAATACATTTATATATATCCAAAGAGAAAAATGAAAATGAAAATATTTTTTTTATCCGGAATAATTTACATTCATGTGTAACATGTGAAATTATATCATATAAATTTTATTTTCCATACTCATCATTTATCATGACAAAGAGAGTGTAGATATTTTATTTTTTACATTTATCATTTATAATGAAAAAAAACTTTTTTTGTAATTATATACTCCGTAATATTCTACATTTTAAATCATCACCCCGATTTTTGACTCGGACATCAACCGGGGGATTAAAATGGTGGAAAAAGTGAAAAAATTGACGAAACAAATGAGTAAATTAGAGATATGCCGTGAAAAAATTGACGAAACAAATGAGTAAATTAGAGATATGTCGAAGTTAATAAAGAATGACATGTAATATTAGAAATTATTAACAAATGAAGTGTTCATTTTGAAAAGAAATTTGTTAAGAAATGAATGTGACGAACATAGTGTATAAGCATTGACATTACATAATTTTGATGCTAATTTTAAATTATAGACTTAACAAACAATGAGATACATAACATATACAATAGTTCTTATATTAGATCAAGTTCATTACTATATTTTATGTATAATTAATTAATTCTAATAATGTAAAATAGTGATATATAATATGATATATAATATGATATAAAAACATGAATTATCAACAACATAACTAAAGTATATTTAATCAAAAATATACAACTATAATAAAATTTTAAAACCATGATTGATCATTTATATATATATATATAATAACGTAAATAAAAAATACAGATTTATATGAATAATATGGACCAATATTTTCTTTACTCAAAGGTTTAAAAAAAAAAAAGAATATAGAATTAGAGGAAATAATGTGACTTATCTAATAAAATCTTTAAAATAAACTCAAAAAACAACTTAGCATAGTGGTTAGGCTTTTGACTTCTTAGAGGGAGGTTGGGGGTTCGATTCTCTACAATAACAAATATTAACATATTTTTGCATAATAATATAACAATGGTATTTTTGTTATTTTTCAAAAAATAGGGGTAAAATCGTAACTTCACAAGCATTAAAATGGCAAACTTTGCCCTTTGTTAGCTTTTAATATATAGAGAAAGATAACAATATTTTCCTTATTCTTCTCTCTCTCTTATATCTCATCTCTCTCTCAATTCATTTCTATCTCTGTCATAATATGTAACAATAACTATTAGTACTCAAGGGAATTACAAATCCCTTAACAAAAGGGGTCTTTTAACAGTTAACTGAAAAGTGAAAACAAATCAACTTGTCCGTTTGGAAAGGCCACTATCAGGAAAACGATATTGGTCTGAAACTAAAAACAATAAACTGATGGACGAGAACCAATCAAGATTACAATAATGAAGAAATAATGAAACTTAAATTAAAAAGAATCGTTACAGAACCAAATAATGGCGAAACCAGCATAGAAACATAGGCAATTCATTTGAAACTAATTCTAATCATCATATCCCTAAATGGAACTGAAAGAATAATAGAATCAGTGAATGATATAGGTCAGTGCCAAAGCCAGCAGCATCAATACATATGCAATGCCTTGGTCTAATGCTGCTCCTGCATTTACGAAAACACCGAAAATTAGTAAGTCATACATAAACGTTGAAGCCAATTTTCGTCAAAAATGATACCCATTAAGGGATCAGAAATAATAAAATTGTAACAAATAAAATAGAGGAAAAGGAGGAAGTGCACCATCACTTGAAGGGGCAGGAGCTGGAGCAGGGGCCTGGGCATTGATGGAAGGAAGAATAATAGCTATAAAAAGTGCCAAAATGGTCATCACAAATGGCACTCTCAACATCTCCATTTCTTACAAAAATCTGTGTGAAGAATTCTAGTATGATGCCCCTTCAATTCTGAAGAATGTATGTATATTTATATAGAGTTGTCAAGGGTTTTAGGTACTCAGAACCGTTGATCGGGGACAGGTGTAGGAATCATAACGGTGCAGTGTTTCGATTACAGACTTATTACAGGCAATGTCGAGCTGGGTGGGGATAGCAAACCTTTGTACTTGACCTACTTTCCACATGTTTCAAATCATTGCTTGGAATATTTCCCTTATTTATTTTAAATGCATCCAATCTGTTTTTGCGGTTTTATATTTCAAATATGATCTGTCCGTTACTAAACTTAACCGTTATTTCATTTTTGTAATTCTTGTAGGGCCCTTGCGAATTTAAGGTCAACTATTACTTTTTTTTTGTGGTTATTTGGGGGAGAATCAAGAACAGGTGTTTAAATGAGTTTTTCATTTTCAATTTATCAGTCAAAACTGTAGAACGGGTACTGCAGAATGTACTAGCTTTTTGCAAGATGCATGTTTTAGCTATTTTTGTGACTTATACAAGTTTGATCTCATTCCAAATGTGAAGATTTGGATGAAATAGAAAATAAGACCACAACTAATTAACCCAGTTTCGATGAGGGCAAAAAGGCTGCCGTCGTCACTGTCCAACAGCCATCCTGAAGAGAATCCATATTTCAAACATTTTTACATTGTGATGGTACATCTGCTGTTAGATATTACAGCAGGGATTGCTGGCAATTTCAGGTAGTCGAAGTCCTCTTTTATTCCTATCTGCATTTAGTTTTAAAGGCACGCTGATTGGAATGACAGAAACAGCACCAACTCTTAAAGACATACTATTATGCAACACGAAATTGGAAGATTTTCACACTACTTGTGAGTGTGACCAGTGTTGTGCTGTATAATGCAGAATTATTTAAAGATGTAGAACGAAAAGTACCTCCTCATACAAGTGCTCCAGCGGCTCTTTAGCCTGAGCAAAGTTATTTGAACACCATTGTTGCAGTGTGAATATGTTATCTGTTAAATGATTGCAAATGAGATAGCGAAGACGATATAATATAACAAGATTCACATTTTCTTCACTCAGGAAGTGGAAAATGAACTCAATTTAAGTGAATAAAGTCAAGCAACTTGAACCTGTCCACCTGTTAGCTGCAGCATGGGCAACTTCTATAGCACTTTCAGCCACAGTATATGAAATGTTTAGCCTATATATGTGTTCATAAATTTCACTGGATACTGAGATATGATAGGTAGATTATGAACAAAGCAATGCACAAAGGTTTAGTGAATGATATAGATATAGTTTAGCATATATACTCATTGCTTCAAAGGCAGCTGGATCATTGTCCACGAATTGGGCCATTTCATCCTGGAAGATATAAAGTAGAATGAATTACATATGCATAAAGCGTGTTAAATACTAATCTATTGTAGCTCAAGGTGGTGCATTGGCCGCATGATCATCCTTTAGTTCCTTGTGTTTCTATTCAGCAGATTTCAGCTCATTCAAAGCTTCCTCCCTTTCATCCTTGAAAGAAAAAATTTTATTGTTACATATAAGGAAGCAGACAAGTTAGTTTTGATTGATACACGAAACATATTGGTATAAGGTATGGATAGGAGTAATACACGATCAATACATGCAGGAATGATATATACTTGTATATTCACATAAATTTATATTGAACGTGGGACATACTTATAGATTGTTAATTTTAGTTTTAACATTACAAGAGCATCAACATACATGGTAGGTAAACTTAGTATGCATATAACTTGTATACGTTGCAATACTGATACTGACAGGACGATTTACTGGTAAGATAAAACTAGAGCATGAGGTTTTGTGGACAATCATGATTCAGAAACTAAATGCAAGGATCCAATGGGCCTAGGTCATTCAGATGTCAAATTTATTGACTCTTGGATAGGCACTAGCAGAAGTGTAACTTGTTCGAATTAATATACTTACAGAGTCTTCACGGCCCTTCTTTAAAGCATTACACTGTTTAAAAGTTCTGCCATCTGCTTCTTACTGCCTTGTAGATCAGATTCAAGTTTTCGATACACATTCCTTCGCTGATAAACAAGTTATATTGAGATTTGGTATTAAAAAGGATTAATATATCTACAGAAACAGAGATTCTGGAATTTTTTGAGGAACTGAAACATAAAGTTTACCTGATTCCCTGCGCAACTAGGGAGGCTCCAAAAGTATACCTGCAATTTAACAGAATAGTAAGCATTGATTTACGACAAGCTTGATAGAATTTATTTGGAACATAAATTCAAGTCGAATATACTCACAGAAGTTCCTATCCTGTCTTTAAAGACAAGATCATCTTCTACTAGACGTTGTAAAAAATCTTTAACAGACTGGGAAATAACACCCTTCTTTGGGCCTAATTTCTCAAGTTCCCTGAGCTGAATTTCATGCACAATGCACAAAAGTAAATACAATGCAATTACGATGTGATAAAATCAAATTACAAATTTAATAGTCAAACATCCAATGGAACAGAACAACACTTTGCATTTACAGGAGTCAATAAATAATAAGTTTGCATTGCTATACAACTAGTCAATAAAGAAGCGTCTACTTTTCACTAGCGGAAGAAAAAATAAAAAGAAACGCCTTATAAAGAAATCATATAAATGCTTAGAATACTTGCAAGGTAGAAGTCTTGCGAGTCATAGAAGATCTGAAGCATCTTCTCCCGCTTCTCATCTGATAAAAGTTTTCTTTTTCTTCGACTGTTCAGTCACAATATATCAGTACTTTCATAGCACAAACCATCAAAGTCATAGAAAAAATATCAAAATGATACAAATGTTGGGTCAAGTGTGCATTATGTATATTTGCAAGTAAATATTATGTTGGTATTGTGACTTGTGAGTGTGTATAGAGGAGATACAAAACCTGATGAAGCGAGCATTTTGTAAATAATATTAGTTGTTGTACACTTGTACTGATGCAGTTGAAGCTCCATTGCTTCTTTTGCAACAAAACGGTGACACCTGAGAAAGGAAAATGGATACAAGAAATCTGTCCCAAGTTAGTGTGATATTTCCGAGGATTAAGCTCGGCCTATTTCCCCAACGAAGTTGGGCATGTTGCTTCCTCACAGTTCATTAGATCAAGAAAAAGCCTTCTTCAGCAGGGAAGACAAAGCAATTGTTCTTTGATTCGTACAAAAAAACAAGACAAACTCCAGTGCAGAAATAATATGTGTAATACATTAAAATGAACAGAAGTTCTGGTAGAAACACTTAGGATTTTTTGACAAGGACAAAAATAAGTGTAAGTTGATTGTTCCCAAGAGATTTGGGGCTTACATTTACCATGTTACAGCTACATACAGTCATATACTACAAAAAAATCAACAAGATGATTAAGCAATAATAATTTTAATCTGGAATCCAAATGAATAAATAAGCTTGCTTATAATGCATCAGCTCAGGCCTTAGCCCAAAGTGGAAGCATCTCATGAACCCCTTCTAATCCATGCCTCTGCTTGGTATTGTATACACCAGTCCCGACAGAAGAAGCATCTTTCACCAATGAATTCACCCAAGAAACATCTGGCTCATTAGCAATGTATGGAGCCATATCTAGACTCCTCTTTGCAGAACTTGCATTAGGATATGCGAAAGACATTGATTTCCTTAACTTGTGCAGATCATCTCCTTGGTATCCCCAATCCAGCTTCCCACTAGAAGAACTGAAATCTGATAGCTTAGAAGACATCATTGCTGTTGAATGAGGACCAGATGATGTAAAGCCTGGAGGTGGGTGGCTCACAGCTCCACGTTCCACAAAGCTATGGCTGCGATTGGCAAATGCTGATGACCTTGCATTCATCACTGCTGTTGCCACTGCAGCCGGAGAATCAAACCCGTATGCAGGTATTTTTCTAGACGGAGAGGACGCATTGTTGGATGTGTAACTCGCCCTTTGTTGATTCATGTTTTGGCTACGCAACTGATGACTAGTTGGAGATTGCATTTGGGGTGACAAATATGAGGCATCAAGAGATCCGAAAACCTCATCAAGATTATTTCCTTTAATTTCCCCAAACAGATTGTTATTCCACATTGGTTTAGCAGACAAACTAGAGAAGTTGTCAATCATTTGTTGTCTATGCTGCTGGATGCGAACACTCTCAAGTCCAAGTAATTCCCTTTCCAACTCCATTTCTCTAGCACTTGAACCTGCCTTCAACCTGCTACCCTGAAGCTGCATCTTAGGCGGTGAACTTGTCCCATTCTTTTGCCACAAACTACCACTCATTGGCGATGAACTTGCTACAACTGGAGATACAATCGGACTTGAAGGTCCCATACTAGACGATGGGATAGCTGAACCTGTCGAAGCATACACCGGCCTCAACTCCTCCTTTTTATGTGCAAAAAAGCACACTTTCCTCCCACACCCAATCTCATCCTTACAAAGCCTAGTCTTATACTGAGCAGGATGTAGCCAAGACTCAAAAACCCCGTGTGCATACTCACAATCATCCCCTTTCACACAACTCCCTTTCTTAAACTCCAAACACGGCACACAACTATAACTATACTTACTCAAATCACGCCTCCTCGCATTCTCACCAGGATGAACAAAAGGACACTCAGTCCAATCATGAGTATACGCCCTCGAACAAGGCTTCACTTTAAAACTATACATCCTAAACTCATCACTACCATACACTCCAACATTCATATCAGGCAACATTACATCACTCACACACTCCTTCTCAACACATTGCGGAATCTCAGTCTCTATATCCTTAAACCCTCCTAACAACAATTCAAGTTCTTTCCTTTTCGACAAATTCGCAAACTTACAATCCCCTGGAATCACATCACAAGGTCTTTTCCCATTTACATCAACACAATTAACATCACCAGATGCAGCTAAAAGAATCTTGATCACCTCCACCGACGAATTCGAGCAACCAGCAGCAGCACAATGAAGAGGAGTAGCAAAATCAGAACAAGATTTCTCATTAACATCAACTCTTCTTGACTCAATTATGTAATTTACAACATCTAAGCTACCATATGCAGAAGCAATCATAAGTGGTGATCGTTGCTCAAAACCCATCTGTTTGGAGCCGAGTTTTCGACAATACCAGAAGCTAAACTCATTAATATCAGAAGGGTGTTGCTCAATTTGGTTCATGAAGGTGGAAAGATCATCAGAAGCAGCTGATTCAAGTAAAGGTGAGAGCTTTCTTGAAAGCCCGTCTTGGTTTTCTAGAAAATTAGTGTTGGACATAGTGAAATAGTTGTAAATGTGGAGAGTGAGTTTGTATTGAGATGAATGAATAAGTGTGATTGATGGTAATATATATAGGTAAAGGAAAGGAAGGGGGAAGAAACGAGTGAAGTAGAGAAGACGAGTGAAAGGAAAGGAGAAGGAAAGGAGAATTAGTGGACTTTTCTTTACTTCAAGTGAAGAAGGAGTCTTCTTGTGTTTTGTTTGAAGTCAAAGTCCAAACTTTCAAACGTGGGGAAATAGTCATGTCTTTTGGATAATTGAGATTTTAATAGGATGATGTACCAATTTAAGTGCTGATTTGTCTTCTCAATAATTACTTAAATTTTAAAATTTCACTGAAAATAATATAAAATATATGATTGACAAAATTATGAAGTATGTGTCATTGAAAAATATACTTAACTAGGTTATTAAGCCGCGCTTCGTAGCGGCATTAAAATATATTTGTTAAGAAAAAAAATAATATAATAAAAATTGTGAAATTAATATCTACAAAATTATTTAAATTATCAAATAAAATATATTCTATAAAATTTGTATTTGGGTAGGTACTATAATTAAATATTACATATTTTGTTTGTTTATATAGTTTGATTTTTTATTTTGTTGGACCGATACCATTGCCATATATATATATATATATATTATATTGACAAAAATCAATATAAACATATAATATTACTTATATTTATATAGTATTATTAGAAAATATAATATATAATTTATATTATATATTATAAATCTTATAGTTTGTAATATTTCAAATCTTAGCAAAATTTCATCCTTATTGAAACAAACATAATAATTAAAAATAGCTAAGAAAATGACAGTAATTATCAATCTCAATAGCCCTTTAGTGCATATTCAAAATATATTAAAATCGGACAAGTTATCAATGTAGTTTAAAAGTATAATGCGAAACCTTTAGTACATATTATTTAATACTAAAAAGTAAGATTGGAAACACATGTGTAATTAGGCGGTAACATAATGCTAAATACATGTTTCATTGCCTCCGTCACCAGCTCCATTGTATCCATCACCAACTCTGTTGTCCTTTTCATTTTCCTCAATTGATACTTTCCTTTTCTTTTTGTCATGCACAGTCTCGGGCGTAGACGAACTTTTAGAATCCTGCAATACAGTGAGTGCTTAGAAAAATATTCATGTACAATATTTTTATATAGATAATAGTGCATGATATTAGAGTTTTAAACTAATGAAGTTGACTATACATAAATTATAGTAATAAATTAGAATATGTTTTAACTGATTTCTTCAACTTGTACTCTTGTTTCGAATTTTCTTTAGCTCCATTGTCTGCATCATCAGCTCCATTGCCATGCACAAACACAGCACCTGTCTCGGATGTAGCAGAATCTTTAGAATCCTGCAATATAATGAGTGTTTAAAAATAGTTGCATGAAGAAGAAAAATCATGTACAACTTATTTGTTACATTATATAGTGCATATGATATTAGACTTTTAAACTAATTAATTAATTACACATAAGCTATAACAAATTAGAATGTACCTTGACTGATTTCTTCAATTTGTACTCTTGTTCCAAAATTTCTTTTGGCTCAAATATTTCAGCAACAGTAAAACTGTGTAATCATTCTTTGAGATTATAAGCATTCAATCGTAACTTAAACACTATATCTTTTTCAAATAATCCTTCAAGTTCTTTTGGAACATCATTATTGTCTAAAGATAATTTATTCACTATCTTATTTGTTGATGTGTCTAGCAATGGTTCTGCTATATTGTTGAATAGTACAAAAGTTGTATATCCCGTATTATCCTTAACTTTTATTTGTATTCTAAACCTGTATAAACACACAAATCATAGTAAGATTAATATATGTATAAACAAAATATAAAATAAAGTTATTAAATTAATTTCTTACATGATAAGAGGATGGTCAATAATTTCGTTGCAAGGCTTGCATCTATAATGTCCCTCACAAAAGTCCAACTTTGTGGAGCATGTTTTACAGCCAGTGTAGTACCAATTATGGGTATTATCAATCCCAAAAATCTCAGCTCTTACCGTAATAATTTGTTCATACAGTAATATGATTAAAGTATAAATATGATAACAAAAATAACATTGATAATAATTGAGGTCAAGTGCAAGGTACGTAAAATAAATTAGCTAAACAAAAAATGTGTAAAATTAACCTTTAGGTCTTCACTGCACTCTGCTTCCAGCAATTCCTTGATGTTCATCCTGTTAATAAACATATTTTCCTCAGGCGACATTATGGGGAGAGAGTCTCCACTGATTTGCAATTTAGTAGAGAGGTGAGCAAATCTCTCTCTCATATTTCTTGTGATAGAAAAGCTAATTGTATCTGCATATAAGAGTAAATAAATGGTTAAAAAACTAATATAATAATTTAAATCAATAATATCAATGAAACAAATATTTGTATAATATCTAATAATATTCGTTCAATCGAGATAAGATAGATTTATATATGTGCAATTTCTAAAACTATATATTATAAAAACATTAATAAAGATAATTACTTTTAAATTTTTTAATCTGGGCAGATGTGACAATTATTATATAGGGTCCACCATCCTTCTTGTATAAATTTGTATCAACCATCTCGATCAACTTTTCCCACAAAGTTATGGTATTGGTGATAGAGCTGTTTAAGAAAAAAATTAGAACAAATTAAATAAGTAAAACAAATAAATTGGGGTAACCAAAGAAGTAATATAAAATTACAAGAACAATAAAAAACAATTAACAGTTATATTAAAATTAATATAATGCATAACTTACTAATTTGTGACAATTTTGAGATCTTTTTTTTTTTCCAACCGCCTTTGACAATTTCAATGCCACCCAAGTAGGTCAAGCAGCCCACAACATCTAAATCAATATAGAAAAAATAATATTAGAACATGACTAGTTTGAATTATAACTTATATAGTATTACTTATATATTACTCTAATATATTACTGCATCAAAAACCTGAGAGTATGTTGGTGTCATTAATACGTGCATCAATCATATCCGGACATATGAACTGAAATCCATGCAGTGATATGTTGACGATGCCTTCTTCCAATCTCTTAGGCAAAATTATGCGTATGAAGAACAATTTAGACCCATGTGATAGTGGTCTTCATCGATCAAAATCATGTCAAGACTGATCAGTTCTTCAGTATTTGGATTGACAGATTCCCACATTCTACACACTCGTACTCTTATCATCCAGGTATAGTTGCTGTCGTTCAAAGCATCCAACATGGTGTTGGCCATAGTTGTATTGATTGTAAATATGGTTGTAAAAATTTGAAGCTATGTAAAAAAGTTTCGGGGTAGATTTTTTGTTATGAATGACCTTTAATTTATAGGTGTTTGTAAGGTGAATAACATGGAAATCCATTATGTTTAAAAGTCAAGAAGTATTATAAAATAAAAGTTCTATAAAGTTTGAAAATAATAAAATAAAGTTCTATCAAGTTTGAAAATAATAAAAGAAAGTTTTATCAAGTTTTAAAATAATAAAAGAAAGTTCTATCAAGATTGAAAATAATAAAAGAGAAAATTGCAATTATTAACATAAGATCCTAAAAATTCGAAAATAATAAGGAAGTTTTAATTTTCTAAATCAAAGAAAGTTCTATCAAGTTTGAAAATAATAAAAAGGAAGTTATATTAAGATTGAAAATAATAAAAAAGAAAATTGCTATTATTAACATAAGAGCCTACAAATTCGAAAATAATAAGGAAGTTGTAATTTTTTAAATCAAAGAAAGTTCTATCAAGTTTGAAAATAATAAAAGAAAGTTCTATCAAGCCTAAAAATTCGAAAATAATAAGGAAGTTGTAATTTTCTAAATCAAAGAAAGTTCTATCAAGTTTGAAAATAATAAAAGAAAGTTCTATCAAACCTACAAATTCGAAAATAATAAGAAAGTTGTAATTTTCTAAATCAAAGAAAGTTCTATCAAGTCCTAGAAATTCGAAAATAATAAAGAAGTTGTAATTTTCCAAATCAAAGAAATTTTCTAAATCAAAGAAAGTTCTATCAAGTCCTACAAATTCGAAAATAATAAGGAAGTTGTAATTTTCTAAATCAAAGAAAGTTCTATCAAGTTTGAAAATAATAAAAGAAAGTTCTATCAAGCCTACAAATTCGAAAATAATAAAGAAGTTGTAATTTTCTAAATCAAAGAAAGTTCTATCAAGTCCTACAAATTCGAAAATAATAAGGAAGTTGTAATTATTAAAATTAAAAATTGCGAAAAAATTAAGAAAATTAGAAAAATAGAACGGAGCGATTCTAGAGAAAATAATAAAAGAAAGTTATATTAAGATTGAAAATAATAAAAAAGAAAATTGCTATTATTAACATAAGAGCCTACAAATTCGAAAATAATAAGGAAGTTGTAATTTTTTAAATCAAAAAAAGTTCTATCAAGTTTGAAAATAATAAAAGAAAGTTCTATCAAGCCTACAAATTCGAAAATAATAAGGAAGTTGTAATTTTCTAAATCAAAGAAAGTTCTATCAAGTCTTACAAATTCGAAAATAATAAAGAAGTTGTAATTTTCTAAATCAAAGAAAGTTCAATCAAGTCCTACAGATTCGAAAATAATAAGGAAGTTGTAATTTTCTAAATCAAAGAAAGTTCTATCAAGTTTGAAAATAATAAAAGAAAGTTCTATCAAGCCTACAAATTCGAAAATAATAAGGAAGTTGTAATTTTCAAAATCAAAGAAAGTTCTATCAAATCCTACAAATTCGAAAATAATAAGGAAGTTGTAATTATTAAAATTAAAAATTGCGAAAAAATTGAGAAAATTAGAAAAATAGAACGGAGCGATTCTAGAGGCGCCACCTCACCGCCCCCGTCTTCTTCTTTATATAAGTATATTGATTTACTTCAATTTTTTTTTTATATTTTCACAATTATAAATATATTAAATATAATTTTCAGTCATTATTAATAAAATTTGCATTGGTTAAATGAGTTATTTGAAGTGAAAAAGAAGGAATAATAAGAATGAATATTTTCGTGAATGGGTTGACAATGAGAATTAATTAAACAAATTAAAATATAAAACTTTAGTTTGTCATATCAAATAAATTCAATTATATTTCATTATAATTTTTTATATCTCAATATCTATATTATTATATTAAAACTGAAACATTCAAAATTTTTATTTTCATTTCCTTGCCCTTCATTCTATTGTAATTAACAAATATATAATATTATAAATAGTAACCAATTAATTACCTTCTCAAATTAAAAATATTAACTCATTTTAAATTTATAATTTTTTTTATAAATACACCTAAAAATATAAATTATTTTATATCTTCATTCATTCATATTGACTATTTTAATTGAAACATGTTAAACTTTTGACTTAAAAAAATTATTTTATATACATCTAAACATATTATTTACATAATTATTTTTGAATATATAGCTCACACAATATTCTTTGATTATTAATAAAATATTTAAAAGACGCGTCCATTACACCGGATATACACTACTAGTATATTTAGGCAGGTGCCGAACTGTAGCATGAAGCATCAGACAACTGGACAGGACATCCGTGTAGGCCCAACCAATAATAGAATGGAATCTTCTTCTACACACGCACGTGAGCATATAACATTTTCCGGAGAGTTGAAACAATTGCGACCTGACATAAAATAATAAAATTAAGACTTAATTACATGGCTTAAATTATTTTGTTTTTACACAAAAATGATTGAAATATTAAAATAGTCATTTTATATGCTGAATTCATTTTTTTTTAAAGCAAATGATTGCATTCCGTTAATATCATTTAACGAACCTTAATTAGTTGAGGATATATTTGTCTTTTAGAATCAGCACAACTATCTGATAAATCACTTGAGCACCCACGGGAACTTACATGAGCATCTTCTGCCAGATTGCTAACTATATTCACTCCCCACCTTCCTTCACTTCCTCTCTCCTCAAATACTCAAATAGGGTTACAATAAATGTTTATAGTGTTACGGTAACTTCATAATTTATAGTGTTAATTTTTAGAGCTTTTTTTCATAAATACCCACCCCTAAATGTTTTTTTTTCAAAAATACTATGGTTTTTTGAACTTTTTGCAAAAATACTATCTTTTGAAATTATTTTCAAAAATACGGTCTGCAACTAGATACAACTATGTGCAACTTTTGCAATCAGAATCAGATGCAACCATCCGCAACTTTTGCAACCAGATGCAACTTGTTAGTAATGATGTTTTTCCGGCGTCCTCATTTTAGGGTAGGTTAGGGTTTAGAGTCTAGGGTTTAGGGGTCCGTATACGAATTATTCGTCATTTTTAATATTTCTAAAATCCAAAATAGAAACATTGAACCCCAAAAGTTAACTATTGAACCTCAGGGTAAACCAAGACCACAAGTTTACCCCTTTTATTAATAATTGTTTTTTGAATTCTTAGCCGTTTTTTCAATTATTTTTTAAAAATTTGCATCTAGTTGCATTTGGTTGCTTTGGTTGCATCTGGTTGCGTTGGTTGCAGACCGTATTTTTTGAAAATATTTTTTGGTTGCATCTAGTTGCAGACCGTCTTTTTGAAAAGAATTTCAGAAGATAGCAAAATTGAAAAAAAACTTAAAAAAAGTAGTATTTTTGACAATTTCTCTAATTTTTATTAGCCTCCACTCCAATAAATTCATAATTTATAGTGTTAATTTTAATTAGCCCCCACAACAATAAAAAAGTAACATTTTATAATTAATTTATATAATATTTGTAATTTTTCTAATTACATATTTTAATCTTCTTATGTTTTTTGTTAGAACATATTTTAATCTTTTAATTTATATAAAACATATATCCTCTTTAAATTCAAAACAAATCTTTATAATTTAATTAAAAAAAGCTCTTTGAAATTTTCATTACATATAATTATATCTTGATTTTTTTCTATTTTGACATGTACATATATCTCTTGTTCAATCGGGATTTTACTTGTAAATTATAATCTCACATTAAAATACTAGACATTAAATTTAATAGTATTAACTAGACCTGGCAATTCGGATAACCGGTTCGGTTTCGGATCGGATTAATCTCGGATCGGATCAACTTTTGGTTATGATATATTTTGGTATAATTCGGATCGGATCGGATCTGATTCGGTTCGGGTCTAATTCGGGTTAAAATCGGGTAAAATTTGGATTAAAATCGGATGAATTTGGTTCAGATCAAATTTAGTTCGGATCTTTTCGGATCATTACCTATTCATTTTTTTTATTTGTAAGACTTTAAAAAATATCTTAATATTAAATATATATACTTTTACTATAAAATAATGTACTTTTTTCAAAAGTATTCATTAAATATCTATTTATTTTTTATAACAAATTATTCTAATTATCAATTTTGCTTATAAATAGATTAATTTATTGAATTTTAATATATGTGGATTATGATCTATAAAAATTATAACTCAACTAACACTGAATTCACCATTTTTTTAGTTCGGATTTAAATCGGATCCCGTATTTCGAATCATATTCGGTTCGGATAATTTATTGATCGGTTATGATCGGTTTCGGATCATAATCGAATCGGATAATTTTCGGTTAAATTTTCGGTTCGGATAATTTTCGGATCGGTTCAAATCGATTTTCGGATCATTATCAGATTAACTAATTCGGATACAAAATCGGATTCGGTTCTATGAATTTCGGTTCGGTTCTTCGGATCCAGGCCCAATTTGCCAGGTCTAGTATTAACTATTCTATTTAATTGACTTAAATAAATTTATCAATTTTCACTTAAATACGAAATTATAATTAATAATAAATAAGAGCTTAGTCAGGCAGTTTTTTTTGTCTTGTCAAAATAATTCATATTCTTATTCATCACTTTAATATTGATACAAGATATCAAAATTCTGATCATAATATTTTGATTTCATTTTTTTTTGCTAAGTCTTATTTTGAAATTATTAAAATGTAAATTTGAATAGACTACACTTAAAAGTTTTAGAAGTAATTTTCACTATCGTAAAAAGTTGTCTAATGATTCAAATTTTGTTTTATGATATATATGAACTTCATATATCTTGAAATCTATTGTCATTATATAATGTTGTAATAATTTTAGTGTATAAAGTATTGAAGGAATAAAATTTCTCTAAAAAACTACTTTTAATATTAATTTTTGATTTTTTTAATTATTAGCCCCCCACTGGTCTTGTTTTCTGGCTCCGCCACTAGTTGCACATACACCAAAACAAGATGTAGGGTGTGTGTGTTAACTGGTGGTGAGGAAAGAGGCGGCAATTTTGCCGAAAACCTGGCTAATGATAGTCGGATAATGTATATATGATTGTGTAGTGGTTAGTTTATTATTATATTTGTTAGGAATATGTTGTTCTTGATGATAATTATAAAAACACTTAGTAGATTTTGTGTTAAGTCACTTTTGTAACTGTCAACAGAATGGTATGCTTTGCAGCTTCCGTTGACAGGTAGCTCATCAACGAAATGAGTAATGTAGCAATTGCACTGTACAATGCTTCACTATTTGATAGGCATGTGTTGTAGGTATCAGATAGGTTTTCTAAGTCATGTTGACTAAGTACTAGATAGGCAAAATAGGTTGGTTAATTGTAAATATTCTGTGCCTTGTAATTTTGCCTAAGTGAAGACATGTCAACAGAATGGAGATTACACTATCAACGGAATGAAGAATGTACCATCAACGGAATGAAGAATAAAGCCATCAACGAAATACATCTCACTACTATCAACGAATCACTATCACTTTTCTGAACAGTTGACAAAATGATAGTGATAGTTTTCTGACAGATCAAAAGGTGATGTAGAAGTGTACTTTGCATTGGGAGCCATTAAAATGGTCACTGGGAATGAGGAAATATTCAAATTTCCAATTAGGTTCTTGAGTGTGATCATAATAAGCATGAAGACAAAAGACAAGATCTCCAAGGACCATTGGACAAAAGGAATGAAAAGCAAGCTACTCGCGGTTACCCTTTGTACATTTTAGAGTAGCCAAAAATAGCATTGTAAACTTGGGATATATAACCAAGTGTAGCAGTTCATTTTATTGTAAGAAGTGAGATAGAATAATTTTGTATTAGCTTTCTTTCAAGAGCACTCTCACTCAACTTTAAGAACTGAGCAGCTATGCTATGTTTGTAACACAGATTATTCCCGCAATAAAAACATCTCAGTTGGATCCTCAAAACATCCAACAGAAATTTTATATTTGCTTGTGTTTTTATTTTCCGTGTTAAGTTATTTAAAAGTTGTTTTAAGTTTAAAAATATCTAGAATTGTATTCAACCCCCCTTCTACAATTCTGTAAGGTCATTTGGGATTAACAATTGGTATCAGAGCGAGCTTCTAACATACAAGGAGTTTAAAGATCAAGGCCAAAACAGAAACCATGGTGAAGAAGGATGCAGGTGTAAAGATACCAGTTCTAGATAAGGACAATTACTTTCACTGGAAAGTAAAAATGCATCTATATCTCATGTCTATGGATGAGAGATATGTAGACTGCATCGAGAAAGGTCCACACGTTCCCATGAAGTTTGTATCTAGAGTTGGACTGCCAGATGATGCTGAAGATGTGGAAATTCCAAAGCCTATCTCAGAATGGACTGTTGAAGATGTTGCAGAAGTCCATAAAGATAAAAGAACCATGAACATTCTGTTCAATGGCTTGGAGCAAGAGATGTTTGACAATGTTATCAACTGTACAACTTCTAAAAAAGTATGGGACACTGTTAGAACACTCTGTGAAGGAACTGAGCAGGTAAGGGAGAACAAAATGCAACTCCTCATACAACAATATGAACTCTTTCATTTTAAAGCTGATGAAACCCTAAACGATACATTTAGTAGGTTTCAAAAGCTCTTGAATGGATTAAAGTTGTATGGGAGGATCTATCAAACCAAGGATTCAAACCTCAAATTTCTTAGAGCTCTTCCAAAAGAGTGGAAGCCTATGACTGTTTCTCTTAGAAACACTCAAGAGTACAAAGACTATACTCTTGAAAGGCTTTATGGAACCTTAAAGACATATGAGCTGGAAATGGAGCAAGATGAAGAAATTGAGAAGGTTCAAAAGAAAGGTGGATCTATTGCATTGATTGCATCTGTGAACCAACTGGAAGATGACAATGAAGAAGCTGCAAAAGCCACAACTAGTCGAGCTAGTTGTAGGAGTGATGTTAGCAAGGGTAAAGGCAAGATGACAGAAGAAGAAGAACCAGCCAACTTGGATGACTTAGATGAGATTGATGAACACATTGCTTTTCTTTCAAGAAAATTTTCAAAGTTCAAATTCAAGAGAAACTCAGAGGCAAGGCCACCAAGGAGAGACTTTCAACCTAGCAAAAATAATTGGGTTGAAAAGTCTAAGTCTAAATGTTTCAACTGTGGAATGATTGGTCACTTTGCTGGAGATTGCAGAAAGCCCAAAGTTGAGAAGGGCAACAGGAAATTTGAGCCTGTTGATTATAAAAAGAAATACTTTGAACTTCTCAAGCAAAAAGAAAAGGCTTTCATGTCTCAGGAGTATGATTGGGCTGGTAATGGTGAAGATTCAGATGATGATGTTGAGTATGTCAACTTGGCTCTAATGGCTAACAATCATGAGCAGGAAGCAAGTTCCTCTAGCAACCAGGTAACAATTACTAATCTTTCCGAGCTTTCTAAAGAGGAATGCGATAGTACAGTTAATGAAATGTCTATTGTACTGTATAATTTGCGTGTTACTCTTAAATCACTTACCAAAGAGAACTCAAGAATTAAAGAGACCAATTTGCTCTTAAGTGATAGAAATGCCATGTTAGAAGCATAGCTCATTGAATTTGAGAAAATGAGGTGTGTTAGTAGGGATGCTAAGCTGGAACTTGAGAAAGTGTTAAAAAGGGAAGAGATTCTTAAAACACAACTAGAAATAGAACAGAGATTGATTGCAAAATGGAAAGATTCCAGGAATATTGCTAACAACATCATTAATGTTCAAGGTATGGAATCTTTCTGTGAGCAATCATGGAAAAAGAACAAAGAGAAGCTAGGGTATGCTGTTGAAACCTTAGAATCAGAATCAGAGTCAACAAACAACAATGATCATTTGTTGAAGGTTGATACGTCAACGGAATGCAAGCTATCGTTGACAGATGAATCATCAATCGATCATGCTGTTTCGTTGACAGAGAAAAAGAAAGAAGAACTCACTAGACTTAACAACAAGTATGGTCCTGTTACCAAGAACTTTGTTCAAGGTGAGTCTAGTAAATCAAAGAAAGTTGAGAAGCCTGTTGAGAGATCTAATGTAGGTCACTTGTCTAACAAGCAATTGAAAGACAAGTTAGAGAAAATTCAAGTTGAGGTTAAGGGCAATAAAAAGAATAACAGAAATGGCAAAGTAGGGATTAACAAACATAACAATTACACACCTGATAAGTATGCTCCTAGAAAAACATGTGGTAATTGCGGTAGTGTTAGTCATTTATCTGATAATTGCAAATCTGTTAAGAAGCCTACTAATGTGAAAATGCCTAAACCTGCCATGAATGCCTCTATGCCTGCAATTCATGTTATGCCTAATATGTTTGCTCCATATGCACAATTTCAAAATCCATATGCTAGCATGCCATTTGTGCCTAATTCATACATGAATATGTTTAATGTGCCACAAATGCCATGGAATGTGAATAACATGTTTGTTCCTCCAAATATGCATCCTATGAATGAAAATGTGAGCAACCCTCAGAAATCAACACCAAAGGTAAAGGTTGATTTAACTCAATCTGATCCCAAGGTGAAAAATGATGTAAAGAGTAAATCAAAGGCTAACAAAACAGGACCCAATGAAATTTGGGTACCAAAATCAACTTGATTTGGTTTTATTGTGTGTAGGGAGACAAAAGGAATCTTTGGTACTTGGATAGTGGTTGTTCAAGACACATGACTGGTGATTCTACCCTGCTCACAGAGTTCCAGGAAAGAGCTGACCCTTGTATTGCTTTTGGAGATGACAGCAAAGGCTACACTAAGGGATATGGCTTGATTTCAAGAGAAAATGTCATCATTGATGAGGTTGCATTGGTGGATGGTCTAAAGCACAATTTGCTTAGTATCAACCAACTTTGTGACAAAGGATTTTTAGTTACTTTTTCAAGAGAAGCCTGTGTTGTTTCTAAAGGTGGAGACAACAATGTGGTAATGACTGGATTCAGAAGAGGGAATGTGTACATTGCTGACTTTAGTAGCACAAGTCCAGATACCATCACTTGTCTTTTCAGCAAGGCAAGCAAGGATGAAAGTTGGCCATGGCACAAGAAATTGTCTCATTTGAATTTCAAGGTTATGAATGACTTGGTGAGGAAAGATCTTGCTAGAGGAATTCCACAGGTGGAATTCTCCAAGGATGGTTTGTGTGATGCCTGTTAGAAAGGGAAACAAAAGAAAGCATCATTCAAAAGCAAGACAGAGTCATCAATTCTCCAACAGCTTGAGTTGCTTCATATGGATCTATTTGGCCCTGTAAATGTCATGTACATTTCAAAGAAGAAATACTGTCTTGTGATTGTTGATGATTTTTCTAGATTTACATGGACTTTCTTTTTGCACTCCAAAGATAAGGCAAGTGAAATCATTATCAATCACATCAAGATAGTAAACAATCATCCTGATTTCAAAGTAAGAAGGATTAAGAGTGACAATGGGACAGAGTTCAAGAATTCAACTATGAAGATGTTCTGTGAGGAAAATGGTATTTTGCATGAATTTTCAGCTGCAAGGACACCACAGAAAAATGGTGTAGTTGAAAGGAAAAACAGAACATTCATTGAAGCTGCAAGGACAATGCTAGATGAATCAAAGTTACCAACTTATTTTTGGGCTGAGGCAGTTAACACAACTTGCTTCACTCAAAATATTTCTTTGATTAATCAAGCCAAGGGAATGACCCCTTATCAACTACTCAAAAGAAAGAAGCCACTATTGTATTTTCTTCATGTCTTTGGATGCAAGTGCTTTGTTCTGAGAAATCAAGCTGAGCATTTGGGGAAATTTGAAGCAAAGGCAGATGAAGCAATATTTGTGGGATATGCAGCAGGGAAAGTTTACAGAGTCTATAATCTCAGAACCAACATTGTTATGGAATCTGTACATGTTGTTTTTGATGATCTCAAAATTCAAGGTCTCTGTGATGAAGGTTTCCATGAAATTCTTTCTTTTGAGAATGAGGAAGAAGATCAACTGAATCATGTTAAGGCTATTGAGAAACAACCTAAAGTTGTTGTGTCTAGCACAGATGAAAGCAGTAGTGAAGATGAAATTGCTGCATTAAGATTGAAAAGAATAGATGCTAGTAGTCAAATTGGTCATTCCGTTGACAGTCATAATGAAGGATTCGTTGACAGTCTAAATGGGTATTCCGGTGACAGTCATAGAAATGCTTCTAGGAATGATCACTTAGGGACAACAAACTCAGGGGGAGTTTCTCAAGAACAAACATCTAATCAAGGCAATCATGATCATGAAGCTACATCTTCTAGAGCCAATCTACATCCCTCAAGGAAATGGACTAAAGATCATCCCTTTGAACTCATCATAGGTGATGTTTCTTCAAAAGTCCAAACTAGAAGAGCAACTCAAGAGGAATGTCTATATAGTAGCTTTCTGTCTCAAGATGAGCCAAAGAAAGTTGAGGACGCTCTTCTAGATTCAGATTGGGGTTTAGCTATGCAAGAAGAGCTAAACCAATTTGAGAGAAACAAAGTTTGGAAGCTGGTACCCAGGCCTAAAAACAGGAGTGTTATAGGCACAAAATGGGTGTTCAGAAACAAGATGGATGAAAATGGCATAGTCACAAGGAACAAAGCTAGATTGGTTGCTAAAGGCTACTCACAGGAAGAGGGCATTGATTTTGATGAAACCTTTGCTCCTGTTGCAAGACTAGAAGCAATAAGAATTTTCCTAGCCTATGCAGCCCATGCCAATTTTAAAGTCTATCAAATGGATGTGAAGAGTGCTTTTGTAAATGGGGAATTGGAAGAGGAGGTATATGTGAGTCAACCTCCTGGTTTTGAAAATGATGATTTTCCAGAATATGTGTACTTTCTCCTCAAAGCACTCTATGGGTTGAAACAAGCACCTAGAGCCTGGTATGACACACTTTCACAGTTCCTCCTTGAGAATCACTTCACTAGAGTTACTGTAGATAAAATTCTTTTTCATAGGATTGTGAATGGCTCTACTATACTTGTTCAAATTTATACTTGTTCAAATTTATGTAGATGACATAATCTTTGGGTCTACAAATGAAAGACTTTTTCAAAAGTTTGCCAAGCTTATGCAAAGTAAATATGAAATGAGCATGATGGGAGAATTAACTTATTTCCTTGGTCTCCAAGTGAAACAAGTTAATGAAGGCATTTTCATTAGTCAAACAAAGTACATTCATGATTTGTTAAAGAAATTTAACTTAATGGAATGCTCTCCTGCCAAAACTCCCATGCCTACTGCTACTAAACTTGAATTGAATACTAAGGAAAAATATGTGGACATTTCAAGTTACAGAGGCATGGTAGGCTCACTTCTATATTTAACAGCTAGTAGACCTGATATTATGTTTGCTACATGTCTATGTGCTAGATTTCAAGCTGATCCTAGGGAATCCCATTTAGTTGCTATTAAAAGAATTTTCAGATATCTCAGATATCTTGGCATTTGGTATCCTAGAGAATCTGGTTTTGAACTAATTGGTTATTCAAATGCAGATTATGCAGGATGTAAAATGGACAGGAAAAGCACAACTGGCACCTGTCAATTCCTAGGAAATAAGCTTGTATCATGGTTTAGCAAGAAACAAAACTCAGTTTCTACCTCCACAGCTGAGGCTGAGTACATTGCAGCTGGAAGTTGTTGTGCACAGATTTTATGGATGAAAAATCAACTACTTGATTATGGATTAAGAGTTGAGAAAATTCCTATTTTCTGTGACAACACTAGTGCCATTGCCATTACTGAGAATCCAGTGCAGCATTCAAGGACCAAGCACATTGACATCAAGTATCATTTCATTAGAGAACATGTTATGAATGGTACTGTGGAGTTACATTTTGTTCCAAGTGAACAACAACTTGCAGACATCTTTACCAAGTCACTTGATGAATCAACATTCTCAAGATTAGTAAGTGAGCTAGGTATACTAAATTTCTCTTAATTATTTTTGAGATTTTTGCAAGTTAAACTGCAGCCAGGAATTTGCTATGATTTTCTGTGAATTAATTTTCTCAGGAAAAAGTGAAATTTTGTCTAAGTCAAAATTACTATGTCAACGAATGTCTTATTCCGTTGCC
The DNA here is from genome assembly GCA_030848705.1 of Heracleum sosnowskyi. Taxonomy (NCBI): domain Eukaryota; kingdom Viridiplantae; phylum Streptophyta; class Magnoliopsida; order Apiales; family Apiaceae; genus Heracleum; species Heracleum sosnowskyi. The sequence continues at coordinate 45,613,492 of CM061243.1, read as the reverse complement.
AGTCTTAGCATTTTTCTGGGTATTCCGTTGACAGCTCTTTTATGTCAACGGAATGCAGCTTTATCAACGAAATAGGCTGGACCTTAACCGCCCAATTCTTATTCGTTGATATAGCGCTGTTAATCTAACCGTTGAAATTTGCACGCCTTTTTACCACGATCTATACATACACCCCTGTAAGTATAAATCATGGTCATATTTTAATTGTAACGGTTAAATTTTAAGCCAATCTAGTAATTTATAATTATTATTGGACTTAATTTTTGAGAAATTTTGGGGGAGTATTTAAGCATATTTGCTTTCTTTAATTCTTTTTATCTTATTCTCCAAATTTCCAAAGGCTTTCTCACTTCTTCTCTCTCAAAGCAAAACACAGTTCAAACTCTTCTTTACTCAACAATGGCGCCCATAGTTAAAATTATGTCTTATGGAGGGTTCATTTATGAGAAGAACAACTCCATACCATTTGTTGTCAAGGAAAGCCCGAACAAAATCTTTCACAAGATGATGGATTTCTTGGTGAACTGCAAGCTCAGTTATGCTATGTTTCACTCCACTACGCTTTATAATGAAATCATAGAGGAGATGTGGACCTCCTGTGAGTACAGTGGAACTAACTGCACTTTGCAATTCACAATTCAAGGTAAAGAGTATGTCTTTAATTCAGATGTTCTGCAAGCATGCCTTCATATTCCTGAGGATAATTGCTTAGCTTTACCCACAAATGCTGAAATTATTAACAGGCTTAATTCTATTAATTACTCTTTGCCAACTGAGAATTTAGGTAAAATTATTAGGAGAGGTTTGGTAAGGGAATGGAGCTATTTAGCAGATTCTTTCATTAAAGTGTTTTCTGGAAAAATCAGTAATTTTGATGCTTTAACTAACTCCATTCTAATTTTGCTTACCATGCTTCTCACTAATAAGTACTATAACTTTAGCACTCAATTAATGTATGAACTTGGTGGTAAATTGGGTGAGAAGCATTCTAGGAAAAAGAACATTTATTATGCTAGATTTCTAATGATGTTGGCCAACCATGTTAGTCCAACACCATTAGTTATCTCTAACCCCAATTCCAAGTTTGACTGTTTTGTTCAAGAAAAGAGGGTGCTAACAGACATATTGAGGCTCAATCACAATGGTGATGTCCCAATGGTGTACCTGACAGTCATTGAGGTAACACTTTCTCAACTTGTTAATTTAAATGTTACTTCAATTTCTGCTTCTACTACTACTGTTGTTGCAATGGAGTCTGTAGCTGTGACCCAACAGGCTCCTGCCCCTGCAACTAGGCCTAAATCTACAAAGTCTAAATCTACCAAGCCAACCTCAGGTGCTTCTCAAAAAGCACCTGTTGTAAAATCCACTACACAACCAAAGGGGAGTGTTGCTGGTGTGGTGAGTGGTGAGGGAAGGGTTGAAAATCAAAGAAACCCCAAGGATAAGGTGGGAGAGGTGAGTGTTGCCCAGACTAGCCCCATTGTGTCTTCCCAACAAGGCACAATGAGTAACATGGATTTTAGCTCAAGTCTAATTGCATCCTCTTAAAAGGATGTAGTTATTGAAACAAGCTCTCCTCCAAGAGCACACTCCAAAAGGGTAAGGGACACACCTAGCCCCCAAACATCTATCTCCCAATACCAAAGAAGGGTAAGACAAAAATCCCAGGTCACACAGGGTGCACACACACTGGAAGCAACAATTCCAGTTTCTCAAATTCAGTTTGATGTAGCCCCAATTTTTACTCTGGGGTTACAGTCCCACCCCCTCAATATTAATATTGAGACACCTCCACAAAATTCTCCTACACAATCATTAGATGTGGATATGATCCATTCATCTATTCCTGAATCTCCAACTCTATTCTTGGAGAAGCCCCACTCTGAAATTGGTGGTCATCACTTATTAAGTGATTTGTTGGGCCAACAATCATCTTTTTCTGAAACTACAAGAGGATCTGTGGAACCATCTTTCAAATCAATCGCCACAGACTCTATTGTAATTTCAATTTCTCAAACCCCTTTATTGACCTCATCAACGGAATTATCTCTTCCGTTGACAAGTGTTTCTCCATCAACGGTATCCATTCCATTGACAGTTCAAACTACCATTCCGTTGATAGCTCATTCTGCACCAATTATTAAAAATTAAGTTGTTCACACAACTAGTGCAGATGACCTAGTGGTAGTTGAAACACTTTTAAGATTGAAAGGGTGTGATTCTGAGAGGCTGGCTTGCAGCCAGGCAAAAGGAGAGAATGAGAGTAAGAGGCTGGCTATTTCTTCCAGCCAGGCAAAAGGAGAGATTGAGAGTTCCACCTTAGTAGGTGAAGGTGAGGGTGTGAGAGGTGTGATCCATGGGGGGCCCATGATGCAAGAAAATAGTGGAGAGAGAGAAGGGACTACATCAGATCACAGGGAGGAAACAACCATTGCAAGTGAGTTAATGGAGGTTAATGAGGGAGAAAGAGATTTGTCTTTCCAAGAGTATTATCAACAAACTCTGGATAGCATTTCTCTGGATCCTGAAACCTTTACTCACCCTGTGCCAGCATACCAAATCATGGCTCAACAGGGCAATGTGGAGGCAGAGATGACTTTAAATCTAATTCATACAACTGCATCCATGATGAGGGCTAAGGATGCACTTGCCAATTTGTCTTCAGGAGCTGGTGGAAGTGATCAGTTTGCTGATTTTTCAAGTGATGATGAGAGTCTTGATGCTGATTTCCAAGGGGTGGCTACCACTACACAGACTGGGACATCTGTGATGCCTCCTAAGCCAAGATGGCTCTATCAAGATTCACTTGGATATCAAGGGTTGGATGCTGCAATTACAAGGCATTATAATGAAGCTTACTTGGCTCATGAGTCTGCAACTCCAAATGAGAAGAAATTCTACAAAGCCATTTTGGACTCTCTAGAAATCCAGAGGCTTACTTGGATATCTAGATTATAAAGTAACCCCTTCTGATGAGTTATGTAACAATAATGCTCAAGTAAGTGTCAAAACAATTCAAACAATAAAGGAACACCAGGGTTGCGTCTACAGCCCTACACCAAAACAAGATGTAGGGTGTGTGTGTTAACTGGTGGTGAGGAAAGAGGCGGCGATTTTGCCGAAAAGCTGGCTGATGATAGTCGGATAATGTATATATGATTGTGTAGTGGTTAGTTTGTTATTATATTAAGTAATAAAGTAAAATTAGATTAGAAAATGAATTTAGACAAGTTTACCCCTATTTATTTAACGTCCATTAATAAAATTTGATATAACACAATTATTTGTTAAAAAAATTATAGTTCAACATATAAAATGGCAATCTTAATATTTGGTTCATTTTTATGCAAAAACAAAATAGTTCGGCCATTACAATGCAATTAAGTATAAAATTAAATGAGATTAAACCAATATTCCGTTTAGAGCATAATGTAAGAAATATAATATGTACGCAGATCATATCCTTACTTTGTTTTCGTGAAACCCCCACTTAGTGTAACATAAAATAATGTGTGACATACTAAATAGATTAAGATCAAAATTAAACAATACACGTACATATATAAGAATTGTAACAAAATTTGAAGATTAGAGAATGCATACATTTTATCAGATGAAAATCTAGTACAAATACATCGAACTAACAAAATAATTGAAATCTTATCAATTTATTACCATAGTCCTTGAAAACCCAAAATTCAGAATCGAAAACGAGTAATAATAGTGACTACCATGCTCGATGATGGTAACCGCCCTACTCGATCTACTCCCTATTCACCGATTCCTCAGCCATGGACCAATTATAATAATTTTCGTGTATAGTACGGTAAAAATTATTCAATGTACAACATAAATGTTGGTCAACGTGTACTGCATTATGTATTGCGCATATTGAATGTAATGATCATCCAACGTCATCCAAATAAATGGATCAACCACACAAATAGCATCATGGAGTATTATGAAAGGAAGAGAAGATGAAAACGGGATTGTAGTAATCTTAATTTCTCCCGCTACTAGATTCAAACGATAAATCTTTATCAAGAAGATACATGCGTCTTGCGTATGGCAAAATGAGAGATGTTGAAACCAAGTGTTCCCTTCTCTATTTCTGTCACTGTGATTAATCTCGTGATTACTGTGGTCATGAAAATAAATTAGTAATATATGCATCAGCGATGAATTTGTTAAGGCAAAACAATGTCTGTGTTTTGAATAAAGGGAAGAGAAAATCAGTAATCGCCATATAATAATGAATACCACATTATTTTAGTTCAATAATCCGAAAATATTCGCTGGAGGCTAACAATTCGTTCCTTAATCTTTTGCCCATTGTCCGATAAAATATGAGCCAATTTTTGACAAGTACTTTTTAATCTATCAATCTTTTTTTCAATGTCAATGCCGCTCATTAACTCTAAGGGGTCATTTGTTAATCACTGAATGAGACTGAATTAGCTGGACCATGAATCATTCATTGTTCATGTCATTTGGTTGGTGTCTAAAATTTTTTGGACGACACCTGAATTTCTCTGGACCACTCCGCCTTAAAATTTTGCCTGGATGGTTCAAAACTCTACTGTTTCTTCTCGCCTCTTTATATATTAGAATACATATTTGTTTTATGTTGCATTATATGACTTATAATTATTTATTGTTATAAATATATTTTATTTGTACTAAAATTATTAGTATATAAATATGAATCAAAAGTTTATATTAATTGTAATAAACAATTAACTTTAGAGTTGTAAAATTTTTTTGTTATTTTTTTGAATTTAAGTTTATAATTTATTTTTGTATACTTGCAAAATATTTGTTTTATTTTACCCAAGTTTCTAAATTTCTAAATTTATAGTTTACATCTTTGTGGTCCATATTTTTATTTTATCGAGATAAACAAAATTTTAATCTATTATTTTTATATGTTTAGAAAACTATTAATGTTATAGAGTTGACATTTACTCGTAAATACATACAGTAGAACCTCTATACAGTATATGCTTGGAACTAGAAAAATATATTATTATAAGGAGGTTAGAAATTTTTAAATAAATTTATATAGTGTTTGGATCATAATTTTTTATTATTCTAAGGAAGAGAGGTTCTACTATATTTGCAAAATATTACTATTACTTATACTTAAATGAATTTGTTGATAAAGACAAGACAATAAAAATATATTTGTTGATTTCTTTTATTTGTTAATTCAAAAAAAAAAAATCATCGGAACCATTCAGTAATTTTGTTATTTCAAAAAATTATTCATTCAGAAACCTTTTTTATTCACAAATTTGACTCCTTCAGAAATTCGATTCATCCAGAAAAATGATTCAGATTTAACAAATGACCCCTAAGTTGGACAAATTATTCTAGCCATAAAGTATAGATTTATATGCATTGTATAGTCAATACTTCAAAGTATAGATTTGGAAACTTGCATCTATTATACTTCAATGACCCCTAACTGTCCAGTGTTATATATGGCAAAAGCAGCATTGTATAGTCAATACTTCAAAGTATAGATTTGGAAACTTGCATCTATTATATGCATTCATCAGGATATGGTACTTCAAAATACAGCATGGGATGAGAAAACTTGCCTGGGAATCCCGAAGTAGCAATAAGTCTCAGGTTGGTCCAGTAATCTAGAATCAACACAAGGTTCAAGATTAATAACTTAAACGCTTTCACCACACTAAGTATATACTAACTCAAGTACAAGTCCATTTTCAAGTTAACTCCTTAAGATCCTCTACTCGAGCATGCTTGCTTACACATTTTTATAAAATTGAAATATAATCCTTTTAACACGAAATATTCTCGAGGGTCTTCCTAAACATACCTCGCATGTTATCACAAAGTTTCACATTTTATTATGACCTCTAAGTGGTTCGATCATAGCCTCAAAGTTGACTAAGTGGTATCGTTTGGTCTCGCGAAACATCCTTTACTAAAACACTCGTTTCTCCTAAACCGTAAATCGGATTCACATGATCTTCGCACCAAAACGAACCTCGAAACAAGACCTACACTATACTATGCAGTGGTGACCTTGGACAGAAGGTATTATGTTCGAACATCACAAACAAAACAAGGCTAAGGAAAATCGGGCATTATAACGGCTATGTTTTAACGATTCCAAAGTTTAATCATAAACTTTACATAATCAATCCAACCAAATCACCAAGTCAAATCCTCAACATCATTACTAACCCATAATCATCATCAACCAGTCAAAACCAACATCTACTTGCTTATCATCAAATCAACATCAAACTTTCATCAAAATCACTTAATCATCCTTATAATCAAACTAACTAAACTATACTTAAAACTAACCATATAAATCAATTTATAACTAAGGGTTTCAAGAGTTTATACCTTCCTTGATGCTTCATATACACTAACAATAGTTTATAATCCTTCCTTGAGCTTTGAACAAACCTTAACAAGCTTAATCCTTAAGAAACAAAATCAAGAATCATGAAAAGTTACTATTCATCCTCATCTTGTAAAATCCATAACAAATCGAAAAATAAGAGTTCGGTGCTAATATTTTTACCAGACCTTGTATTCTTCATAAGATATTTTTGGAGTTATAGATTACCAAATTTGAAGCTTCCTAGCTAGGGTTTTGAGCCCCATCTTTCCGCTGGACAGAAACTGAACAGTTTGGGTTCTCCAACTTGGGGAAGGGATTTGGCTAGGCTACACTCCTTTGTTGACTATGAAATTCTGAATGAATGTTATCCATGGAGTGGAGAAGCTATGGTTAAAATTTGGTGATTTTAGGACAAGTATATTTGGAGTTATGAATTTTGCTTTGCTCCTTATGCAAGCTGAGCAGAAATCTGGAATGGAAATGGGGAGAGTTTTCTTTTTCTTCCTTGGTTACTTGATAATTGTGCTGATATTTTGGTGGTCAAGTGGTGAGTCATCCCATTTTGGCTTGTCATCGGACACATGTCGAGCATGCACGCGTTTGGCTAAAGTAGCTTTATTGGTTTGCTTTACTGGTTCGTTCTCTTTCACACGGATGATACAAATGTCGCATCCCTCGAATTAATCTTGTTACATGTTACTTCCATGTCTATATTTAATCCTGTAAATGTCGTGTTGTTCCGTCACCGCTTAATCTCGTATTTAAATCGATTCGTGTCTCGTTGTTCGGTTACGACTAAATCTTGATGAACGTTCGCAGGGATTTCTTAAGGGTTCTATCGAAGTAGTTTACCGTAAACGTTCTCGATATCTCTAATTCTTTTATTAAATCCATATCCATGGAATTGATAATTTAATCCTCCAATACTTTCAAATAATGATTAATCCGTCCGTTATTTGTGAAATTTCGGAGAAAACAGAAATGCTATTTTTCCGATTCTGACAGCTTTTGCATTCCTTCATTTACATCGCATATCACTAATACGACTTTGAAAGTTTATTATATCGCCCCGTATATAGGGTGGTCTGAAAATCTTTTTCGGTTCAGAAATTTACTATTCATCAGGATTTTACTATTCATCAAAAAAAAAAAACTAAGTCCAAAATTTGGGGTTATTACTGTCTCCCCTACTTAAAAGGATTCCGTCCCGGAATCTAAGAAAATAGCCAAGGTTACTCTTCCAATATAGTAATCTCCAGTTTTCAGGTTGACTCTTCAACTCTCTGGTTTCATTACAACACTTTCTCATTCCGGTCTGCGATATCTACCGGACGTTTTATATAAGCCAATTCTGGCTATGCACATATACACCCATTTTCTATCAACATTCGATTATTCTTGCAATCGGCGGTACAACACTTACCGTAACTTTGGTTGTCTGAAATGTTTCTTTCGGCCGGTCCGTCGGTCTGCGGATCCTACGTAGTACTCGCACTCAATCTCGTTGCCAAACGTGTTTGGAAAACTCCTCCCGAATCGGGAGTTCAATCATTGGTTCTTATCTGACACGATGGTGACTGGAACTCCACGTCACCCAACTATCTCTTTCGTAACTCTTCGGTTAACGATCTCTTGCTGATAACAAAATATGAGTAGACTCATTTGATCCATCAATTATAGCTCAATTGACGTCATAGTCCGACTTGATTCTTGTTGATCCTATCACAGAATCCATTATATTAAAATTACATTCCTAATCAGGAATCTCTATTAACTGTGATAGTCAACTAGGTCTTTGTTCTGCCTTCATTTTCTGACATATCCAATATTTGTTTACCAATCGATAAATCCTTTTATTTATCCGACCACTTATAACATCTCCTTAACTTTCTTTACCTTTTTGTACTCTCGGTGTAGCTGTCTCTTTATGACAGATCTTTATTCCTTAATTCGTTCTGGCTCATTCAGGACTTTTAAATAATCCTTTATGTTCTCGTGACTTCAAACTTCATCCTTTCAGTTCTTCTTATTAGTCATTCCGAAGGTTTAGCATCTTTCATTTCTTGAACATTTGGAATCCCAACTTGGTGAAATATACCTTATGATTCCTGGAAATTTTCTCACATTTCTCGATCCATTCAACTTTTTCAGTCTTTCGAGTAAGTCTGGTCAGTGGGGCTGCTATCTTAGCAAAATCTTGTACACATCTTCGGTAATATCCGACTAAATCCACAAAATTACTCACCTCGGTTGGTGTGGTGGGTCTTTCCTAGTTTGAAACGTCTCCTATCTTTGCAGGGTCAACCAGTACTCCTTTACTGTTGACCACATGTCCTAAAATTGTACTTCCTTTAGCCAAAACTCGCACTTTGAGAACTTGGCATATAACTTTTCTCTCCTCAGTGCTTCTAACACGATCCTCAAATGTTCTGCATGTTCTTCCTTGGTCTTTGAGGTAAACCTAAATATTGCCGATGTCACTATGACATACTTATCCAAATACTTCTTGAAAAGTCGATTCAGCACATCCATGAAAGCTGCAAGGGCATTCGTTAGTCCAAACGACATTACAAAAAAACTCGTAGTGTCCATACCTGGTGCGAAATGCAGTCTTGGGTACGTCCTCGGGTTTAATATTCAATTGGTGGTATCCCGTTCTCAATCAATATTCGAGAATTTAACTGCATCATGCAACCGATCGATCAAATCACTGATCCTTGGCAGGAGTATTCATTCTTGACAATTAGCCTATTTAGCTCTCGATACTCTATGCACAGCCTCATGTTGTCGTCCTTTTTCTTCACCAATAACACGGGTGCATCCCACGGTGACGCACTTGGTCTTATCATTTCTTCCCCTAACAATTTCTACAATTGAGCGACTAATTTCTTCATCTCGACTGGAGCTAGTCGGTACGGGGCCTTCGAAACTGGCGCCGTTCTTGGAGCTAATTCTATACCCGACTTTATTTCTCTATCGGGTGGTAACCCCGGAAGATCTTCTGGAAATACATCCTCGAATTCGTTAACCACGGGGATATTCTGTACACTAGGTACTTCCCGTTTCGTATCCGTCACAGTCGCTAAACAAGTTTCACATCCTTCGAGGTCAATCGTTCCCTCTTCCGACAATCTGAATTCTTCCTTCTTTCTTTCTTAATCTATTCACGCTTCATACTCTATTTTCTTTATTCCCATTTCTTTCTCGTCCACTTTGCTTCCATTTCTATCATAGTCGTTTCATTAACATAATCAGTCGTTTCGAACACTTCGTTATTCTGAATTCATATCATGCGAAACAAACCTTGGCAATTTCCGTAACTTCGATTCATAATTTGTCGTACTCATTTATCTTGGCTCTCATCTTCAACACTCTCCTTTTTTTCCAAATACTAAGGAAAATACTTGCATGGTACCAAGAATACTTCAAGCAACAGAATGCTTTATGTATATATATATAAAAAAAAACTTTGTAAAAATTCTCGCTGAGGGGGCAACCTGGTTAGGTCTCAATCAAATTATCGTTTGAAAATCTTCCCACCATACTTCACTGCATACAAATGCATCGTGAATTCACTTATATAAATTTGACCGAAAGTTGAACTTAGTGATACAATAACTAGTTCATTTCAATAAACATTGACAACTAGCTGAACAAAATTTGCTAGTTCGATTAGTTTGGGACGCATCATCTAGCTAGGATAATTAGCTAGATTTTCATCATATCATTAAAATTTCAACTAGTTAGAACAATTAACTAGTCACTCATCATGGCACATATAATTAGCCAGTTTCAATCTACGAGTACAAAATCTCGACATTGTAGCCAAAGAAAGAAAGAAAACAAAATTTTGACTACTCGGATAATGAATTGAAAAATAAGGATAAATAAGTTTGGGACAAACAAGGTAATTATAACCTTTGAATAGAATATAAGGTTTGAATAGATGGTTCTTGGTATCGGAACAATCGATAACCTTCCACCAAATATTTCTCATCAGTGAAACGGTCCACCCAAAGGTGTCTCCGTACGTAAACTTTATCAAAATTTTCCAATAGGATTGAATTCGGAATATCAATATCAAATTGATATCCTTTCTACGATTTCAACGTCCGATGTGCAAATCTCTTCTTAACAGAAGAAAAGAATTCATGAGTAATCTCTGAAATATATATCATCCATGTTTTAGACACATAGCTAGATATTTATGAACTCGACTGAGGAGTCCAAGTATGAAAAAAAAAGAAATCGAATATCAAAATAATCGTTAAAGAATATTCGTCAAATAATTAAGGAAGCATTAATTGAACATTCCTTAGATAATTGAAAGAATAAAGAATAAAATATAGACCTAGAAGGATAGATGAATAATGGTTCCCTCTTCCGGTCATCCTAGGGCACGAACAAAGCGCTCCGGTGAGTAATGGTAAGTTAACTCTGCGTATTTAAACCTCAAAGGTAATGAGAGGAGAAAAGAAAAGAAATAAAATGAATATAGCAATGGTTGGTTGCATCCCAAGTTGAAGTAGGAAACTAGAAAGGTTACCTGACATGAATTATTCAAGGTAACACGGGCATGAACATTTTTAGATTGAGGAGTGTACCAGCAAGTAGATACCAAGAAGTCAGTGGTCATCATAATTTCTAACATCACCCGTACGAGGATGATCTTATCTTTCTGCCTTTATGGCTTATGGTACTAACCAACGGTACCTCAAAATCGTACTAGTCCTTAAATAGGTCGGGAGTTCAAACATATTCGCCATTCCCCGATAATCGTTCAGAGATTGAGCCTCTTACGGCCGCATCAACACATCCTCAAAAGATGAAGGTCGATTAACGTATATGTAATTTCTTAACACTATTCGTATCGAACGAATCCAACCCCAGGCCACCATAGGTCTCGTTCCTCGTAGGTCCTGAGATTGTCGCATTGTTCGCCGCAACCATACGTGTCTTTATCAGAATCACGCTATCCATTCTTCATGTCTTTGATTTCGGAGTCAAGCCATCATGACCTATCGTACGAAATATACTCGCGATGCGATTTAGCACGCTCGTCTCACGATAACGTTCTGGTACTATACATACGCAACAGTCTCCTTTTTAGGTAACAAAATACCCATCGACGGAAAAGACACCAACTCTTGTGGAATCGTTGTTCTCAAGGCTTGGACCTCATACACAAGATAATGCCTTAACTAGTCCACATAATTTAGTAATTCGGATCGCATAAAGGACTGCAAACGTCTCAATCTTCACATGTGCTACCTTCTCGTGGCAAACTACGATGAACTTCAAACACTTAGGTTCTTACTAAGTCAAGTTATCCATTGGTATTGGCCATTCCGACCTTACCCCAACTGCAACCGAGACTCCGCTTCGTGTCTTATCTTAATGTTTTTGATAATCCGTGTACAATTCTAATCGTCCTTCTCATCATTATGATGATCTTCAACGGTCCTATCGGTCCTTCGATAAGTCCTCAACTAAACTCTTTAACCTTAACATCCTCAGTGGCACTACTTCCGGTAGTCCACTTAACGAACTCTATATGAGTCCTCGCGACATTCTCTTACTTCGATATAACTCTTAACACTCTCATATCCAAGGTTTATAACTTAACGCTCTGATACCATTTCTGTAACACCCCCAGATCCGGGGTCAGGAATCTGGGTTGTCACGCTCCATCAATGATACAATACCCGCATTACTTACAACATTCTTATAATACAACTCCAAAGACCCCAATCACTTACGCACACACACACAAGTTATAGCCTTGGAAATGAGCAACAATAATCAACATTTGTTATTACAACCCAAATGAACTATCCCGGATCTCATCTATTATTTACATCATCTACCTGAAGTTACAATAATAGACCTCACAATTCTATACAAGGTTTAGTAATACAAACCCACTCAAAATAATTCTCACTAATTCAAGCTGCAACTATTCTGCTCACACCGACAATATCCATCCTGCATCAACTAACTCCAGGGTGGTCTCTCCATTCCCTTGCTCTTGTAACACGAGGTGGATTCGGCAATGTTTTCCTCATGCTGAAATATTTAATAAAGCAAGAATGAGCTAATAGTGCTCAGCAAGAAATCTATCCCAGTTTAAATCTTTAAACCTTTTTGGAAGATAATCCATATGGGATCAAAGTTTTTAACACTACTAGGGTCTAACCCCAAAATAGTATACCGTTCAAAACACCGTATGACTTATAATCATACTTATATACTCTTCGTAATCATTTGGAAATCCTTGGTATCAGTATGATAAACCAATACTCAAAACATATCTTTTTAAAATAGATATCAAATATTGGAATCAAGGCTTAAAGCCTATTCATTGATTCAAAACACTATATAGTGCGAAAATATCTTTGTAACCCCATGCTATGCATTAAACGGATAAGAGACAAGTATAACATAAAGGATGAAGTTACGAGGAAAATTAATATAATGTTTCCGTAACCCAAAATCCACTTATGCATATATAATCTGACTAAGATTTTATCAGAGTCATAACTCATAAAATAAAAGATGAAGTTGCATGAATTTATTGTCACTTCATTTCCAAACACTTTTCGACCTCCTGCCAACATGATCGGTTCTTCACCCCAATACATGTTGCAGGAACATCCAAATTGGATGATGAACCAATACTGGAGCCTTCACCGCGCCCGTCGTACCAACCTTAACTATGATCAGTAGCAGGTCGTACAACAAAAATATGTTTTCTACATGTAGATGGAAGAATCACGACAGCCTGACATTGTCTACCGCCTTTCTGGATCTCCCAGCCCATTTGGGGCAATAAAATGATGGATCGGCGCCAATCGACCTCTTACACTTGCTCCTAGTTCAGATGAAATCCATGACTCTGAAACGTAAAGATCGTCCTCTTTTCCCCAAGTGTAATACTTGTTGATACGACTCCACTCAGTAGTCATATCTAGGTTGGAAAGGAAGATTCTCCAATATTTCCCAAGCGATGCTTGTTAATGGATATCGACTTGTTCCATGAATTTACCCCTCGAACGTTGAGGTGGTAGCACAATATTTAACTTGCAGCAACTAAATTGCTTTGAGAAAATATCTGTCCCCCGACAGTTTTGAGTTGAGTGTTTAAAATGAGTAGCAGTCACTTAAATCAGGTTTCTCATATTTTTGATAGTTGAGCGAGCATTTAAATCCTCTTAAAAGACGGACTTAAATGGGAAACCATTGTTATGAGAACCTCTTTTTGATTTGAAAAATACTTAACAATATTTATTAAATAAGTAACCTTAAACGAATATTTGAAAATAATATTCATTAAGTAAGTAATCCTCAAATGAATATTTAAAAATAATATTCATTAAATAAATAATCCTCAAATGAATATTTAAAAATAATATTCATTAAATAAATAAATAAATAATCTTCGAACGAATATTCAAAACTAATATTCATTAAATAAATAAATAATCTTCAAATGAATATTCAAAACTAATATTCATTAAATAAATAAATAATCCTCGAATGAATATTCAAAATAATAATCATTAAATAAATAAACCTCGAATGAATATTTAAAATAATATTCATTAAATAAATAAACCTCGAATGAATATCTAGAATAATATTCATTAAATAAATAAACCTCGAATGAATATTCAAAATAATATTCATTAAGTAAATAAACCTCGAATGAATATTCAAAATAATATTCATTAAATAGATAATTATCGAATAACAGTTACCCGATATCTTTATCGGAAAATAATCTTTCATAATCAAATCATAAAGCAAGTATCACAATATACTTTCGAAAACAGTTGTGCCTTCCATTATCATATATAACAGAAATAGTATTCAAATAGTATTTCTCGACTGAGATAATACTCAAATAACATTCCTTGAAAGATATAGTATTCTGCCGATGGAATCCCTCCGGGTTTCCACGGCTATCTACATATTTCAAAATACCGACTCCCGACCTAGAGTCGAAAACAATGAATATGCGCCTGAAAGTACGGACGTAATTTTCTTGAGGCCATGATCAAGGCTAAAGCAAACTTTTCTATCAGGGAGTATTTTACTTCTACTCCGTGCAGAATTTTGCTCACATAGTAGATGGGTTTCTAAACCTTTGATTTTTCCTTCACCAAAACAGCTCCCAAGGCGGTGTTTGAAACTGCCAAGTATAGATAGAGCATTTCTCCAGGTTTTGGTTTTGCCAAAAATGGTGCTTCAGTCATGTAATTTTTCAAAACTTCTTGGCTTTCTGCTGTTCACTCAAAATTTTTCATGTTCTTCAATGCTTTGAAGAAGGGTAGACACTTTTCCCCTGACTTGGAGATGAACCTTCCTAATGCTGCCACTCTCCTAGTGAGTTTCTGAACATCTTTAACAGAGTGTGGTGGTTCCATATCCACAATTGCTTTAATTTTGTCGGGGTTGGCTTCAATTCCTCGTTTAGAGACCATCAGACCCAAAAACTTGCCTGACCCTACGCCAAAGGCGTACTTGGCAGGATTCAACATCATTTTATGGTGTCTCAGCACTTCAAATGCCTCTCAGAGGTGCTCTATGTGATCGGCCTTATCGAGGCTTTTGACTAACATGTCATCTACGTAAACCTCCATGGTCTTGCCAATGAGATGTTTGAAAATTTTGTTCACTAACCTTTGGTATGTGGCACCTGCATTCTTGAGTCCAAAGGCCTTAACTAAGTAGCAGTAAACACGAAAATCAGTAATGAATGGTACCTTGCGAATGTCATCTTTATGCATCTTGATTTGGTTGTATCCGCTGAAGCCATCCATGAAGCTTAGCATTTTGTGCCCTGCAGTGTCATATATATATTAAAGTGTCGATCCTTGGTAGGGGAAAATAGTCCTTAGGACATACATCATTCAAGTCCGTAAAGTCTACGCACATTCTCCACTTTCCATTGGCTTTCTTGACCATTACCAGATTAGCCAACCATTCAGGGAAATGAATCTCTTCAATGAATCATGCTTCCAAGAGCTTATCTACCTCTTGATTGTATAGTCAATACTTCAAAGTATAGATTTGGAAACTTGCATCTATTATATGCATTCATCAGGATATGGTACTTCAAAATACAGCATGGGATGAGAAAACTTGCCTGGGAATCCCGAAGTAGCAATAAGTCTCAGGTTGGTCCAGTAATATAGAATCAACACAAGGTTCAAGATTAATAACTTAAACGCTTTCACCACACTAAGTATATACTAACTCAAGTACAAGTCCATTTTCAAGTTAACTCCTTAATATCCTCTACTCGAGCATGCTTGCTTACGCATTTTTATAAAATTGAAATATAATCCTTTTAACACGAAATCTTCTCGAGGGTCTTCATAAACATACCTCGCATGTTATCACAAAGTTTCACATTTTATTATGACCTCTAAGTGGTTCGATCATAGCCTCAAAGTTGACTAAGTGGTATCGTTTGGTCTCGCGAAACATCCTTTACTAAAACACTCGTTTCTCCTAAACCGTAAATCGGATTCACATGATCATCGCACCAAAACGAACCTCGAAACAAGACCTACACTATACTATGCAGTGGTGACCTTGGACAGAAGGTATTATGTTCGAACATCACAAACAAAACAAGGCTAAGGAAAATCGGGCATTATAACGGCTATGTTTTAACGATTCCAAAGTTTAATCATAAACTTTACATAATCAATCCAACCAAATCACCAAGTCAAATCCTCAACATCATTACTAACCCATAATCATCATCAACCAGTCAAAACCAACATCTACTTGCTTATCATCAAATCAACATCAAACTTTCATCAAAATCACTTAATCATCCTTATAATCAAACTAACTAAACTATACTTAAAACTAACCATATAAATCAATTTATAACTAAGGGTTTCAAGAGTTTATACCTTCCTTGATGCTTCATATACACTAACAATAGTTTATAATCCTTCCTTGAGCTTTGAACAAACCTTAACAAGCTTAATCCTTAAGAAACAAAATCAAGAATCATGAAAATTTACTATTCATCCTCATCTTGTAAAATCCATAACAAATCGAAAAATAAGAGTTCGGTGCTAAGATTTTTACAAGACCTTGTATTCTTCATAATATTTCTTTTGAGTTATAGATCGCCAAATTTGAAGCTTCCTAGCTAGGGTTTTGAGCCCCATCTTTCCGCTGGACAGAAACTGAACAGTTTGGGTTCTCCAACTTGGGGAAGGGATTTGGCTAGGCTACACTCCTTTGTTGACTATGAAATTCTGAAAGAATGTTATCCATGGAGTGGAGAAGCTATGGTTAAAATTTGGTGATTTTAGGACAATTAGATTTGGAGTTATGAATTTTTCTTTGCTCCTTATGCAAGCTGAGCAGAAATCTGGAATGGAAATGGGGAGAGTTTTCTTTTTCTTCCTTGGTTACTTGATAATTGTGCTGATATTTTGGTGGTCAAGTGGTGAGTCATCCCATTTTGGCTTGTCATCGGACACATGTTGAGCATGCACGCGTTTGGCTAAAGTAGCTTTATTGGTTTGCTTTACTGGTTCGTTCTCTTTCACACGGATGATACAAATGTCGCATCCCTCGAATTAATCTTGTTACATGTTAATTCCATGTCTATATTTAATCCTGTAAATGTCGCGTTGTTCCGTCACCGCTTAATCTCGTATTTAAATCGATTCGTGTCTCGTTGTTCGGTTACGGCTAAATCTTGATGAACGTTCGCAGGGATTTCTTAAGGGTTCTATCGAAGTAGTTTACCGTAAACGTTCTCGATATCTCTAATTCTTTTATTAAATCCATATCCATGGAATTGATAATTTAATCCTCCAATACTTTCAAATAATGATTAATCCGTCCGTTATTGGTGAAATTTCGGAGAAAACAGAAATGCTATTTTTCCGATTCTGACAGCTTTTGCATTCCTTCATTTACATCGCATATCACTAATACGACTTTGAAAGTTTATTATATCGCCCCGTATATAGGGTGGTCTGAAAATCTTTTTCGGTTCAGAAATTTACTATTCATCAGGATTTTACTATTCATCAAAAAAAAAAACTAAGTCCAAAATTTGGGGTTATTACAAGCTGTGTCCAAAACGTAGTTATGAGATGAGGGGTCAGACCCTTTATATAGGCGTTTAGAAGCCTAGTGGATAAGTATTGATTTCCTTGAAGGATAAATCTTATCCTTGACGGTGGATAAGAATTATCACTTCCTTGAACGATAAATCTTATCCTTGACGGTGGATAAGGATTAATTCTAGATAAGGTAGGAGTTGTTTCCATATCATAATGGACTTGTATTGAAACAAGCCCACTTGTATTAGAACAAGCCTGTATTGAACGTCTCCTAATACATGTTGTACTTCTAGCCCAAATATTAATTACGAAATTAATATTTAATTAGAGTTTCGGGCCTTATTAATGGGCCTTATTTATGGACCATCTAGGTTTAATTAATGCAATATTAATTATGTCTTTAGGGTTATTTTTAACCCATATCATTTTCCCCCCAACTTCTATGATAATGCACTAGGATTTCATAGAAGTTATACCGGTCTTTTTCGAGACTTGGGGTATTTTTATCTCTTATGATAGATTATATATTTATATATATTTTATATGATTTTATTCCTCATATTTATTATATTTTGCATTTAATTGGATTTTTATTTAATAAATTTTAATGTTCTATTGTAGAAAGCATGGAAATCCTAAACTTGGAAGGATTGAAGAATAAAAAGCTTAATTTGGAGATTTATTAGAAGGAAGTTCGGATTTGTTGGGCTGCCTGCACATAATTCACTGTTTGGGTCATATCTTGAGATGTAGAAGTCAGAATTGGACGATTTAACAGCCCACACGAAGATAATGGAAATCTCTTTTATTCTAAAGTGGTCCAATTATTAAATTAATTCAGGAACGGCCCAGATTTACTGAAGAAAAGTCAGCTACGAATTTTCCTTGTAAAACAGAATCAGTTTAGGAAACGTAATTGTACTTTTCTCAAGGCATTAAAATATTTGAGAATATGTATATAAACATCAGATCTGAGAGAGACATAGATATACAGATATACAGATATACAGATATACAGATATACATAGAGATACATACAGACATAGCGGATCTTGTACTTTTTCTTCTTGGAAAAAGATTGAAGGTTTTCTTCTCTGTTCTTAATATTATTATTATGTGTTCTTATTATATTATGTGTTTTGTTAATTTAATTATGAGTGAGTAGTTATTTAATCTAGGGTTAAGTTGAACCCTAGTTATGATTGATGTATGATTTTCCATAACCCCCCAATTCAGTTATGTTGTATGCTCTTGCTTATTGAGTTGTGCTTAATTAACAATAACATGTCAGACGTGATTATGCGTATTGTTTGAACCTAATATCTATTTATCATCGAAAGTTGGACTTAGATGGTTGTGATTTATCCAATAAGGACATGAACTTCTCCATGAAAATAGGTAGAACGGATTGTTAGGAAGTTAGGATGCTGTGTTTAATGTCTCTAAATTGCATGATACCATGAAAATAGGCTTGAGTGTATTTTAGAGAAGCCATTAATACTCGAGAGAGGTTATTGGTATTTTATAGGGCGCATCTTTCCTCTTGAGTCGCATATGATTAATTGGGGTGGAAAATCATGATTGCATTGATTCATGCTAGTGGGGATACTTAATTCTAGATGTTTTAGTTAATTGATAATACAATACAATTTGCTTTAGTATAATATTTAGATTAATAATCTCTCAACAATTTATTGTGTTACTTGCTTAGTTGAATTGAATCAAGAATAACTAGTGATTGATACGTTTGTCTCTGTGGGATCGACTCTGACTTACCCTACTACATAGTTAGAAGGATTTGTTAGATATTATTATTTGATAGGCACGCGACAGCCTTGTCAAATTTTTGGCGCCGCTGCCGGGGACAAATCAGTATTAGATTAGTTAATTTTTGAGTTTGTTTAGCTAAGTCTTTTGGTTGTGTTGCTTCGGCTATTATTCCCTTGTTATTTGATCTTTGTTTCTAGTTTCCTTGTTGCATGCACACTCGAAGTTCAGGTACAGAAAATTTAATTGCTCTTGATCCTGAAATTGAAGCTACAACAAGAAGACAAGCAGGACTACGAAGGAAAAATAAAGACAAGGAAGTTATGGGTGAGACAGCAGCAAAAGCTCTCAGGGAGCATGGTATGCCAGACACTACAGACGTACTCTCCAGTATTGTCAGACCAACAATCACGGCTACCCACTTTGAACTCAAGCCACAATTTATCCAATTCGTCTCCAATGATTCTTTCGCAGGATTGTCCACTGAAAATCCTGTTGATCATCTTGAGAGTTTTCTGGAAAAGTGTGATACTATAAAGCTGACCAATGTTAGTGATGATGCTATTAAGCTGCGCTTATTTCCATTCTCTCTCCGAGATACAACAAAAGATTGGTTGAAGGATGAAAGACCAAACACATTCACTACTTGGGATAGTCTAGCAAAGGCGTTTCTACTTAAATTCTTCAGTCAGAAGAAGACTTCAAGGCTCAGGAATGAAATATCTAACTTTCGTCAAGATGATGACGAGTCACTTCATGATGCTTGGAGAAAATTCAAACGACTTCAGAGACAATGCCCTCACCATGGAATTCCTGACTGGTTGTTGATCCAAACATTCTACAATGGGTTAACACAAGAGTTTCGAAACTTTGTTGATGCTTCTTCTGGTGGATCTATTATGAAAAAGAGTACGGAGGATGCGAAAACTTTGTTAGACGAGATGGCGTCTAATGATAATTATCCTTACAGTGATAGAAATCATCCTAAGAAGGGTGGTAAGTATGATGTTGATGCTCTAACCATGTTGAATGCTACTATGCAGGCAATGGTTAAGAAGATTGAGCAATTGGATTCTAGAACTTCATCTACAGTTGTCTCATGTGAAATATGTGGTGTAGTTGGACACACTCAACATGCTTGTCAATACAATCCCTCTAGAACAACAATGGAACAAGCAAATGCCCTCTACAACCAAAATCAAAGGCCACAATATAATCTTTACTCCAACACATACAATCCAGGTTGGAGAGATCATCCTAATTTCTCCTACAGAAATAACCAGGCTCAAGCTCAACCTCCACAAAATAATTTTTCTCAGCCGTCAAGTTTTCAACCAGCTCAGCCACAAAAATCTAACTTGGAAAATCTTTTGGAAGGATTTATCTCTACACAAGCAAAGAAGAATGATTACTTTGAATCAAGCATCAATGAGATAAAGGCTCATAACAAGTTGATGGAGAATTCAATCACTCAAATTGCTCAACAATTGAATCAACTTAACAAGTCTTCAAGCCAACTTCCTGGCCAAACTGAACAACCACATAGAGCCCACGTGAATGCTATAACGTTAAGAAGTAATCAAGAATTTCAAGGGCCAGAGATGAAGATGAGTAGTGATAATTTGATTGTTGAAGAAGATAGGGAGAAAATTCAATCTGAAAATGTGGTTGTGCAAGAAGCGATTGAAGAAAAGAAGAAGGAACCCACAGTTGCTCCTGTCAGACCTTACGTACCACCTGTTCCGTTTCCGCAAAGATTAGTGCAAGCTAGGCTTGGAGAGAAGTTTATGAAGTTTATGGATATCTTGAAAAGGTTAGAGCTTAATATCCCTTTCTTAGATGCTATCAAAGAGATGCCTTCATATGGGAAGTTCCTTAGGGAATTATTGTCAAACAAAAGAAATATTGAAGAAAGTTCTATTATCTCATTAACGGCAGAGTGCAGTGCTCTCTTGCAGAATAGTCTTCCTAAAAAGCTAATTGATCCAGGTAGCTATTCTATTCCTGTCAAACTTGGGAATTTTGAAATCAAAAGAGCTCTATGTGATCTTGGGGCAAGTGTAAGTCTGATGCCCTTATCAATCTGCAATAAGCTTCAGATGGGTGAACTCAAACCCACACGTATATCTCTACAATTGGCAGATAGAAGTGTAAAAGTTCCACTTGGAATACTTGAAGATGTTCCTATCAAGGTAGGAAAGTTTTTTATTCCATGTGATTTTGTTGTCATGGAGATGGAGGAAGATGTACAAAATTCTATTATTCTCGGAAGACCTTTCTTAGCTACAGCTGGTGCAAAAGTTGATATGATGCAACAGAAGATTTCTTTTGAAGTTGGAGATGAGAAATTGGAATTTAAATTTTCCAACTCTTCGCTTAGCCCTTCTCTGAAGAAGAGTGATCTTGGAAATAATAATGAACCTGTTCTTATGGTTAAGTCTTTGGGTGGAGATCAAGATATGAAGGTTGATATTTTTCTCTCTAAACCTCCTGCAAGTATGGTGAGAGATTTACATGTCATTAATTATGTTGATTTGAAGCCTTCAATAATGAAATCGATTGGTGAAATTCAGTTTGGTGGATTATCTGTTGAAGATCCTGATGCTCATATTGAAAACTTTTTGAAGATTTGTGATACTATCAAGTGTGATGGAGTTTCTGATGAGGTCATTCGACTTCGATTATTCCCTTTCTCTTTAAGGGATGGAGCTAAAAATTGGTTATTTTCATTACCCTCAAATTCCATTACCACTTGGGAAGACTTACTTATAAAATTTCTTTTTAAGTTTGTCTCACGAGATGAAACGTCAAGGATAGTTGTTGCACTCTTAAAGTTTGCTCGAGATAGAAGAGTTGTATTGTTGGATAAAGCCGTGGATGAAACTTATAAGTTTTTGGGAGAGATCATAAGAAAATATGTTGAGAAAGTGGATGCTCCACTTTCGATCCATTCACCAGGTTGATTGACAAGAAGGTCGAGCTAATGACCTTAAAAAAAGCGCTTCTTGGGAGGCAACCCAAGATTTTGGAGGAGGAACACTCTCCCACATTTTCCAACCGAGACTTCATGCACTAGGGGAGTATTTCTAACCTTTCTTTGTATAATTTTTCACTCTTATTCTTTTTGTATTTCTTTTAGGATCTTGTTAGTTTTGTATATTTATATATATTATTCATTGAGGACAATGAACCACTTAAGTGTGGGGATGAGTTCTCAGTGACGTAAAAAACCCAAAAAAATTATATATTATAAAAATCCAAAAAAAATTTAAAAATTTAAAACTTTTTGTATATAATTTCCTCGTCTCAAAAGCATGTTAGCATGGATAAGTACACATTGTGTAGATTAATGTCGCATGATTAATTCTGAGTGTCACATTCATGAAAAATCATTTGATGCTTGGTAATTCCTTGTGTGTGCTTGCGAAAATTTGAAAACTTGAGATGTTTCTTGGTCAATTTTAGTGAGTTAAGCATGCTTTCACCTTGTGAGGATTTGAGCCTAATTTATGATTGATGCATTTTATATCAATCCATTTTTTTTGTTGTGTGTTGTTCATCATGATTCTTGTTGCTCTAGAACTTGTTTTAAACCGTTTTGAGACTACATGATATGTGTATGCATGAATATGATAAAGGCACTAGGATTAACCTCATTTACCCAAACAGTACCCATATGAAAAATAATCCTTAGTGAACCCTTTGAGCTTATACCCGTTTCTTTCGTATATCACCAATCTAAAATTTTTTAGCCTACTTATTTATTCTTGTCTTGATTTACTGGTAGAGCATATTGATTCAATTCAAGGGTTGGTGAATATTTAGTGGGGATTTCTTTTGGTTAAAGGTTACATTTTGGTGGGATACAATATGGTATGAAAGTTGCAAACAAGTATCAAGTACTCCTTTGAGATCAATGGGTGGCAAGTGCAATGTCATATTAAAGGGACGATCCATGTGTGCTGGTATTAAGTACATTCTTGGTGACTTTTCACTGCCCTTGGTTACTGGAGAATGACTTGACTTTTGAAAAGAAAAAGAAAAAAAAATAAGTTATGAGCAAGAGGAAGATAAAGTAGAGTGTGTTCATTTGATTGATACAATTTGAAAGTGGGAAAGTACATGGGGTATATGTGCTTTGAAGTTTAATGTTTGTGAAAGCTTGATCAACTTTTACATGATCTAATTTTCATGTTGGGTGCCTTAATTAAAAGTGCACATTATTCTCTATTAGTTATCAAGTTTAACCACTTGTTAGCCTGTTTCTTTGATATCCTACCCCGTACCTAAGCCCCGTTACAACCTTTAACAAAGACCTTTTGATTCATGTATGCATATATACGAGGTGGTGGAGATTTGGTGGACAACCAAGCATATGGTAGCACATGAGTACATTGATTGAACTTGAGCGATACACTTATACCCATACACTTGTGTGAAGTGAGAGCAATTTGAGATTTATCCATAGCATGCTTACTTGTTGAATGCGATTTTGATGTCTATCTCATGATATTTTTGTCTATCTAGACATTGTGTGCATACTTGGATTATTTTGTGTTAATGATGCTTAAAGTGAGAGTACTTGTACTTTCAGACACTTTCAGGTTGTTATGTGATTGAGATTTACAATGTGTGGAGTACTATGATATGTTGCATGTTTGAGAGACTTGGTGGTTGAAAATATTTGATTTTGTGGGTATATCTTCTATAAACCCTCACGAGACAAAACTCGTCCTACTAGGGCTGCCTAGGGGTTTAACGGCTTGTTGCATATGCTCAATGCAATCGTGTCATCTACGAAAGTGGTGGTCCTATTAGTTATTATTATTTTTATTTCTTTATTTGCCCGAGGACGTGCAAAATACTAAGTGTGGGGATGTTTGATAGATTATATATTTATATATATTTTATATGATTTTATTCCTCATATTTATTATATTTTGCATTAAATTGGATTTTTATTTAATAAATTTTAATGTTCTATTGTAGGAAGCATGGAAATCCTAAACTTGGAAGGATTGAAGAATAAAAAGCTTAATTTGGAGATTTATTAGAAGGAAATTCGGATTTGTTGGGCTGCCTGCACATAATTCACTGTTTGGGTCATATCTTGAGATGTAGAAGTCAGAATTGGACGATTTAACAGCCCACACGAAGATAATGGAAATCTCTTTTATTCTAAAGTGGTCCAATTATTAAATTAATTCAGGAACGGCCCAGATTTACTGAAGAAAAGTCAGCTACGAATTTTCCTTGTAAAACAGAATCAGTTTAGGAAACGTAATTGTACTTTTCTCAAGGCATTAAAATATTTGAGAATATGTATATAAACATCAGATCTGAGAGAGACATAGATATACAGATATACAGATATACAGATATACATAGAGATACATACAGACATAGCGGATCTTGTACTTTTTCTTCTTGGAAAAAGATTGAAGGTTTTCTTCTCTGTTCTTAATATTATTATTATGTGTTCTTATTATATTATGTGTTTTGTTAATTTAATTATGAGTGAGTAGTTATTTAATCTAGGGTTAAGTTGAACCCTAGTTATGATTGATGTATGATTTTCCATAACCCCCCAATTCAGTTATGTTGTATGCTCTTGCTTATTGAGTTGTGCTTAATTAACAATAACATGTCAGACGTGATTATGCGTATTGTTTGAACCTAATATCTATTTATCATCGAAAGTTGGACTTAGATGGTTGTGATTTATCCAATAAGGACATGAACTTCTCCATGAAAATAGGTAGAACGGATTGTTAGGAAGTTAGGATGCTGTGTTTAATGTCTCTAAATTGCATGATACCATGAAAATAGGCTTGAGTGTATTTTAGAGAAGCCATTAATACTCGAGAGAGGTTATTGGTATTTTATAGGGCGCATCTTTCCTCTTGAGTCGCATATGATTAATTGGGGTGGAAAATCATGATTGCATTGATTCATGCTAGTGGGGATACTTAATTCTAGATGTTTTAGTTAATTGATAATACAATACAATTTGCTTTAGTATAATATTTAGATTAATAATCTCTCAACAATTTATTGTGTTACTTGCTTAGTTGAATTGAATCAAGAATAACTAGTGATTGATACGTTTGTCTCTGTGGGATCGACTCTGACTTACCCTACTACATAGTTAGAAGGATTTGTTAGATATTATTATTTGATAGGCACGCGACAGCCTTGTCATCTTACATAGGACTTACTACCCTTTTTTGGGGATTTTAATATACACTAGTGTTTTACGAGTATCGTCTTGGTGTAAAGTGTGGAGCGACCTACACATTTACGACGATTTTGCCTTATTCGTGGCTAGCTTGACATTTGCATAAGCCTTTTATGTCTTATACCGTCTTGTTTTGGCTTCAAGCCTTTCATTGAGCATATCGAATGATGGGGTTTGGACTGAATGTCTTAGGTTTTTGGGGTTTCAACCCTTCACCCTTACGAGTTCTTACTGATGGTTGCACTCGTAGTGATTCATTCTCAAGTCTATCATATCAAACTTCTCCTGAGCTTAAAATTTTCGCTAATTAACAATTGGCATCTTTGACTTTCTTTTATATGTTTATTAGCAACATTCACCCTTCAGGGTTCATTGTATTCAAGTCTATTTGTGCAGTTGACATGCATATTTTGTATGCTTTCCTTTGCATTCATTTGTAGTTTATCTTGGCAAAGCTTTGAGGATGCTTCTACCAATAAAAACGGGTTCAACCCTTCATCTGCTTTCTAGGAAGCTCATGATTTCATCGAACCTTATTTCTACTTGTCCTACTAGCGGATCCTTTTAGGATGCACTAAACATAATAAACTTTTAAGTTTGAGGCATGCCAAGTCCTTGGCACCTCATGCCCTTCGAGGGTTTCTAGCTTATACGAGCCTCGTCCAAACACATTATTGACTTTGTAGGGCCCTTCCTAATTAGGGGCTAATTTTCCTTTCTGTCCAACCCCGGATGCTTCAATCTTTCTGAGAACCAAGTCTCCTTGACGAAAGAACCTTTCTTTAACTCTCAGGTTGTAGTAGAAAGATGCTCGCTTCTAATGTTCCACGATCTTGGCATTTGCCTCATCCCTGACTTCATCAATTAGATCAAGAGCCAACCTCATACCTTCTTCGTTCGATTCAGGCTCAAAGGCCCCTACTCTTGGGGAGGTATGAGTAATCTCCACTGGAATCACGGCTTCTGCCCCAAAGGCTAACAGGAATGGAGTTACTTCAGTAGTAACCTTGCAAGTGGTACGATATGCCCAAAGTATAGGGAGCAACTCGTTCACCCCAGTGTTACTTGAGCGTTCAACTCTCTTCTTGAGTCCATCTAGGATGATTCGGTTGGCCACCTCGGCTTGTCCGTTTGCTTGAGGATGAGCAACTGATGTGTATCGCAACTCAATGTTGTTCTCCTCACAATAATTCTTGAAATCTTCATTGTCAATCTGCTTCCCATTGTCCGTGAGCAGGATTCGTGGGATTCCATATCGACACATTACACTTTCTCATAGAAATTGCAATACTTGTTTGGTGGTTATCTTGGATAGAGGTTTAGCCTCAATCCACTTAGTGAAGTAGTCAATTGCCACTATCAAGAACTTCCTTTGTGCACTTGCCACTGGAAATGGCCCAAATATGTCCCTGCCCCACATGGCAAACAGGATTGGTAAGTTAACTGATGTTAACATCTCGGGCGGTTTCCTAACCATATGTGCATGCTTTTGACACCGTTCGCACTTATTCACATAATCTTTCGCATTAGCAAGCATATTTGGCCAGTAGAAGCCTAGACGGGTGATTTTATGAGCAAGGGCCCTGCCCCCCAAGTGCTGCCCACAAATTTCCTCATGAACTTCTTTCAAGACTAACTCCGCCTCCTGGGGTCGTAGACACTTCAAGTAAGGAATGACAAAAGACTTCTTGTATAAGATCCCTTCGATCAAGGCGTATCTCAATGCTCTCACTATTAACTTTCGTGCCTCCAAGGCATTATTTGGTAACCAACCGATTTCAAGATGAGCCTTAATAGGGTCTATCCAAAAGCCACCTATGTTAATAGGTGCTATTAGTTTTCCATTGATGCTCAGGGTCTTCAAGACTTGGAAGTATACACTTCCGACATAGTTCTCTATCTCAGAAGAAGCAAATTTAGACAAGGCATCGGCCTTCATGTTTTCTTCTCTAGGGATGTGTTCCATATAGGATTCATCAAACTGGGTCATGATGGATTTCACAAGCTTCAGATATTTGGCCATGGTTTCATCCTTAGCCTCAAATTCTCCATTTACTTGTGAGACTACCAATCTCGAGTCTCCAACTTTAGTGCATACTCAATGAGAAATCCATCGGGACTTTGTAGCACTAAACCTGTTCCGCTTGATTATTTTTTTTTGATGCCCCATCAAAATAGAGCACCCAGTATTCCTTAAATACTATCTCTTCATCTTGTTTTTCAACTTCTTTGCCCTCCAAGGGTACTACTTCCTGCTCCCCGACTTCTTGGTTGTCGATGGTACATTCAACCATGAAGTCAGAAAGTGCCTGTGCTTTAATGGCCGTTCGAGGCTTATACTTGATGTTGAACTCTCCCAACTCAATCTCCCATTTGATCAGTCTCCTCTGACCTTAGGACTATGCAGGATGTTTCTTAATGGTTGGTCAGTCAAGACTTCTATCTTATGCACCTGAAAGTACGGACGTAATTTTCTTGAGGCCATGATCAAGGCTAAAGCAAACTTTTCTATCAGGGAGTATTTTACTTCTACTCCGTGCAGAATTTTGCTCACATAGTAGATGGGTTTCTAAACCTTTGATTTTTACTTCACCAAAACAGCTCCCAAGGCGGTGTTTGAAACTGCCAAGTATAGATAGAGCATTTCTCCAGGTTTTGGTTTTGCCAAAAATGGTGCTTCAGTCATGTATTTTTTCAAGACTTCTTGGCTTTCTGCTGTTCACTCAAAATTTTTCATGTTCTTCAATGCTTTGAAGAAGGGTAGACACTTTTCCCCTGACTCGGAGATGAACCTTCCTAATGCTGCCACTCTCCTAGTGAGTTTCTGAACATCTTTAACAGAGTGTGGTGGTTCCATATCCACAATTGCTTTAATTTTGTCAGGGTTGGCTTCAATTCCTCGTTTAGAGACCATCAGACCCAAAAACTTGCCTGACCCTACGCCAAAGGCGTACTTGACAGGATTCAACATCATTTTATGGTGTCTCAGCACTTCAAATGCCTCTCAGAGGCGCTCTATGTGATCGGCCTTATCGAGGCTTTTGACTAACATGTCATCTACGTAAACCTCCATGGTCTTGCCAATGAGATGTTTGAAAATTTTGTTCACTAACCTTTGGTATGTGGCACCTGCATTCTTGAGTCCAAAGGCCTTAACTAAGTAGCAGTAAACACGAAAATCAGTAATGAATGGTACCTTGCGAATGTCATCTTTATGCATCTTGATTTGGTTGTATCCGCTGAAGCCATCCATGAAGCTTAGCATTTTGTGCCCTGCAGTGTCATATATTAAAGTGTCGATCCTTGGTAGGGGAAAATAGTCCTTAGGACATACATCATTCAAGTCCGTAAAGTCTACGCACATTCTCCACTTTCTATTGGCTTTCTTGACCATTACCAGATTAGCCAACCATTCAGGGAAATGAATCTCTTCAATGAATCATGCTTCCAAGAGCTTATCTACCTCTTGATTTATGGCCTCTTGCCTCTCTGGAGCAAAATTTCTCTTCTTTTGTTTCACAGTCTTTCTTTCAGGATTTACGTTCAATTTGTGTGTTATCAACTGGGGATCAATCCCTGGCATGTCGGCCGCTGTCCAAGCAAAAACATCATTATTTTCTTGAAGAAAAGATATAATCTTGCCCTTCCAGGGTTCAGGCAATAGTGCTCTAATGTAAGTGACTTTATCTAGTTCTCCTGGAACTAAGGGGATAAGGATCAAATCCTCATTTGGCTTTCACCTTCTATCTTCATCATCCCTTGAATCTATGTCCTCAATTGGGAGAACCTGCCCCCCCCCCCCCGACTCCATCAGGTCTTAGTGCGGCTACATAGAAACTTCTAGCCATTTTATGATCTCCTCGCTCTTCACCAACCCCGTTCCTTGTAGAAAACTTTATTTTCAAGTGGTATGTTGAGGCAACAGCCTTAAAAGCATGAAGGCCAGTACTTCCAAGGATTATATTATAAGTAGAGGTTGCCTTTTATAACTATGAAGTTCAACATTTGAGTAGACGTTTTTGAACCTTGCCCCATTGTCATAGGGAGTTGGATTGTACCCTCCACCTTTGATTCGACTCCATTGAATCCGTAGATAGGCATGTTTGAGGGTGTCAACTGTGAGTCAGTGTATCTCATCTTGATGAAAGCATCGTGGAATAAGATATCCACAGAAGCTCCATTATCAACCAGAACTCTCTTGGTTTCAGAATTGCCTATCACAGGTGTGATGACCAATGGGTCATCATGAGGAAATTTTACCCCTTCTAGGTCAGAATCATCGAAGCTAATGGCAACTTCTGTTTTGGCACGCTTCGGTGCTTCTCCAACAACAATCATTACCTCTCTAGCATAAGCTTTTCGTGAATCCCTGGAAGAGCCAGCCGCAGTTGGTCCTCCAAATATCATGTTGATAACTGGACTTTGGGGTCTAGGATTACGATCTTGATTTCCTTTCTGTCATAGTCTTTCTTCTCATAGTTTTCTCATTGGTTTCCTCAATTCCCATCCTTGGTGAACTTATCCAGTTTTCCCTTTCGGATCAAGAATTCAATTCATCTTTCAGCTGTCTACAATCGTCGGTGTCATGACAAACTTCTTTATGGAACTGACAGAATTGGTTCTTGTTTCTTTTCTCCATATCAGTCCTCAGTGGCTTCGGCCATCGGAGATCAGCATCTTTTTCAATGTCCATCAAGATTTGACTTCTAGGAGCATTCAATATTGTATACTCCGTGAATCTTTGTCCGGGATTACCCTTCTTTGGTGCAGGATCAGATGCCTCTGTTGTTCTGGGGTACTTGTCCCTTGCATCATACTCTTGAGTCTCCTTCCTCTTCTTTCCGTTTCCATTACCCCCACTATTTGGTTTATATTTCCTCATGTTCTCCTCATCTTTAATGTACTTTCTAGCCCTGTCTTGTAGCTTCAACATGCTTTCAGGGGGGGTGCTTTGCCAAAGACCTTTTAAAGTGGTCGTCAGTGGTTCCTTGTTGCAGGGCTATCATGGCCACTTTGTCTTCCAGATCCGGGACTTTAAGAGCCTCCCCGGTAAATCTATTTATGTAGTCCCTCAAGGATTCATTCTTGCCTTGTTGAATTCCCATGAGAGATGTTGAACTCATCTCATGCACTCCCCCACTAACAAACTGGTTGATGAACATCTTGCTCAACTCCTTACAAGACCCAATAGAGTTAGGAGGGAGATGACTGTACCAACGTTAAGCCTGCATGCCCGCAAGGGTTTGTGGAAACGCTCTGCACTTGACTGCATCATTGGTAGGTTGCAACAATAGTGCGTTAGAGAAGGTTCTCACATGATTAGCAGGGTCTCCTGTTCCATCGTAGGCCTTAATGGTTGACATCTTAAACTTTCTGGATATATGAATTTTCATGATATCCTGAGTAAAAGGGGGTGTAGGATCATATGGATCTCCTAAGGGCAACAACTCAGTGGGATCACCCTTTGGGGCTTCAGCCCTCCTTGGTTTTCTCGGTATAGGATCTAAGTTAATTACAGGAACCCTCTCGCTTGATTTGCCTTTGGCTCTAACTGCCTCTTCCTCTGCTAATACCTTCTTAACCCTTGCAGCCTCATCTTCATATGCTGCAATCTTGTCTTTAGTAGTTTGGGGTTCCCGATTCGTTTGGGAAGAACGTCTTCTCCTTGGGGCAACATCTCTCTCTTCTCCAGTTGAGTAATTCTCATCCTCAGTATAGGGTCCTGAGTAGTCTTGAATCAAAGGGGTTTGTCGAGTTTGAGTTTGTTGGTTTTGGGGTCCCAGACCTTGAATGTAAGAGGGCACATATACTTCGTGGTAAGTTGGATTGATACCACTGCTACCCATCGTGGGTCGAGGGGGCATACCATAGGTTGGCATCCCTAGAGTTTGAGTCGCGTATTGAGGCAGATCCGTGGTGTGAAGTTGAAGACCACGTGGTGCATTCACGAGCAGTGGAGAATTTGTGATTGGTTTCTGGAGAATAGTCTCTTGAGGATTAGGTCCATGAACGACCATTTGTAGGGGATTCGTCCCTTCAACCGAAATCGGGATTTCTGGTCCTTGGGTAGTGGTGAGGGGGATACTCGCCCCTTGAATGCCAGTAATTGGCGGTGGTTGGCTTCCATGAGTGTCCGTTTCAGAGGTAAGGGGAAGTCCTTTAGAAGTATGAGTTTCTCGAGTCGTTCTTCGTGTGTTTGCCATGGTTGATGTTGTCTTCCCACAGACGGCCCCAAATGTTGTGGAATAAAAAACGTACTTGTAAATTTACGACTAGGGTTTAAGAGCTTTCGAGCTTTAATGGTTGTTCTCGTGTTTCGTGACTAAATCGGTCCTCACAAGATGCCTACATATCTCAACTATTGTTGAGAATCAAGCCAAAAAACGTAGTTCTTGGTGTTGCCCTCGGGGCTATGGTGGCAAGGGCACACCAAGGACGTAGTGACTTGTATGTCCTTATGCGAGGATGAAGTCTAAAACGTTGTAGATGACGTATGGAGCTGTGTTCAAAACGTAGTTCTGAGATGACGGGTCAGACCCTTTATATAGGCGTTTAGAAGCCTAGTGAATAAGTATTGATTTCCTTGAAGGATAAATCTTATCCTTGACGGTGGATAAGTATTATCACTTCCTTGAACGATAAAACTTATCCTTGACGGTGGATAAAGATTAATTCTAGATCCTTCCATGTAGGAGTTGTTTCCATATCATAACGGACTTGTATTGAAACAAGCCCACTTGTATTAGAACAAGCCTGTGTTGGACGTCTTCTAATACATGTTGTACTTCTAGCCCAAATATTAATTACAAAATTAATATTTAATTAGAGTTTCAGGCCTTATTAATGGGCCTTATTTATGGACCATCTAGGTTTAATTAATGCAATATTAATTATGTTTTTAGGGTTATTTTAAACCCATATCATAAAGGTTGTCTGATATATTTTTGGAAAAGTATAGGTTTTAGTAAGGGAAAATAGAAATTTTAACGTGTTTTAGTTGAAAAAGGTAACTGACCGTGATATTTTTGGAAGAAAGAAATTTTGTTAGAAAAATAGAAAAAATAGCTGAAAAATGTAATTGGTTATAAATAAGAATATCTTTTAGTTGAAAAATGTAATTGTCCGTGATATTATTGAAAAAAGATGACATTTTGTTAGGAAAAATAGAAAATGAGTAAAGGTTGTTTGTGATATCTTTGGAAAAGGAGAGGTTTTAGTAAGGAAAAATGTAGGTCAGGATTCAATGATCGTCAGGATCTAGACTTCAACTGATCAGGATTGCTGACATCATCAGGATTGCATGGTCGCCAGGATCAGAATGAATATCAGGACTGGGATCATGATTGATCATCAGGACTGGAAGCTGATCAGGATTCCTACTTCGAGTTATATTTGGAGTCTAGTTAAATAAGGAAGATTATTCTGTCAGTTCCTGGTTTGTAGTAATGAAGCTATCGATTAAGGATAGGTTTCAATTTTTGTAATTGATTAGGACTTATCATTGATAGAGAAGCTGTGTAGTATATAAACACAGTTTTAGGTTTCGATTTGTGTGAGAGAGAGAGACGAGAACATAATCGATCTCATACACGAGTATCTTTGTAACCTAGCAGCTCTCAAGAACTCAGAATTTCTTGAGAGAGTTTGTAACAGTTTTATATCAGATTTAATAAAGCTGTTATCATTCTTTCATATTTGTGATTCATATCTTATTAAGTCGAGAATCTTATACAATTGTATTCAACCCCCCTTCTACAATTGTTTATTACTGGGCAATAATTGGTATCAGAGCAAACTGATTTAATTTGAATCAGATACGATCTAAGATGTCGACAACAAAGTATGAAAGCATGAAAATTCCCATCCTGAAGAAATCAGAATATCCAACATGGAAGGTAAAGATGTTAATGTACCTGGAGGCTATGGATCCTGACTATTTGGACAGGATTCGTGATGGACCATATATTCCTACAAGGATTGTAGAACGAACAGATACTGTACCTGAACATTATGTGGTCAAGGCCAAGAGTGATAGGACTCCAGAAGAAAAAGCTCATGTACTCAGAGAACGAAAGATAAAGAACATCCTGCACAGTAGTATTGATGCTGTCATGTCCAACAGAGTGATTGCATGCAAGTCTGCTAAAGAAATCTGGGATACTTTGGAAACTCAGTGCCAGGGATCTGCATCTGTCAAGAAGAACAGAAGGGCTCTTTTGATTCAAGAATATGAACAATTCGATGCAAGACCTGATGAGAGCCTAACTGATTTGTATGATAGATTTCTGACACTTCTGAACAGTTTATCTTTAGTTGACAAGGAGTATGAAACTGAAGATTCAAACACCAAGTTTCTAAGAGCCTTACCTGAAGAATGGGATACTCAGACCTCGATCATTAGACATCAGTATGATCTCAACACTGTGTCTCTTGATGAAGTCTATGGAATGTTAAGAACTCATGATCTTGAAGTTCAACAGAGAAAGAATAAGAAAGGCAGCAAGGCAAAATCTATTGCTTTGAAAGCAGAGGCTAAATCAAAAGGAAAAGCTATGGAGGTCTCTAGAAGGAAAACAAGAATAGTTGAGTCAGATCCTGATGACTCATCATCAGATACTGATGGCAATCCTGATGCCAATACTAATGATGACTCTTTTGACTCAGACATTGAAGAGATGGTTGCTATGATAGTCAGAAGCTTCAAGAAGATGAAGTTCAAGAAGTCTAGAAGACAAGGCAACTTCCAGAAAAGGACCTTCAATGCAGACAAAGACAAGAATATCAAAAAGGACAGCAAGGGTAACAAATTTGACAAGTCAAATGTTAGATGCTACAAGTGTAATGACATGGGTCACTTTGCTAGTGAGTGCAAGAAGACAAAGGCACTCATCACATCAAGCAAGGATTGGATGGACTCTTCCTCAGAATCTGATACTGAGGTGGTCAACTATGCACTAATGGCCAATACTGATGATATTGCTATTCCTGATGATAAGGTACTTAATACTGTCTTTGATTTTGATACTGATAATGCTTCTGAGTTAAGACGTTTTCTAAAGTCATTGCATATTAGCTTTAGAAGTCAAACTGCTGAGAATACTAGGATCTTATCTGAGATGTCTGAACTTAGGAAAATGAATGAGCATTTAGAAGCTGAATTTTCTCTTATGCAAAAAGTACAGATAGAATGTGATAATGCTAAACACATGTACTTAGAGATGAAACTTAAATGTACTGCTCTTGAAAAGGAACTTGAGTATGCCAATGAGAAAATCAGAACCTGGACAGACTCTGGTAGAAAATTTCATGAGATTAATACCTCTAAGAATTGGAAAGAGTGTCTAGGGTATAAGTCAGATGAGGATAAGAAACTTAAGGAGAAAATTATTGTTGATGAGACAGTTAGTCCAAAAACCTATAGACATATTATAGACAAAACCAAATCTAAGATTACTCCTGTTAATTTTGTTTTTGGTAAAGATTCCAATTCAACTTTTGAAAAGGGATCTACTTCTGTTCAAAATATCAAAGTTATTAAGTCTAAACCTGTTTTGAGTAAAGCCACTAAAATGTAGGTTTACTGTCTCAGAAACAACTTAAGGATAAAATCTGTGAGGTTACAGATAGGAAAAAGGAAGCTGCTATTAAGAGAAACAGGAATGGTAAAATTGGGATCAATAAAGAGAATGGTTATAAGTATATACCAAATGCACCTAGGAAATGTTGTTTTAACTGTGGTAACTCTAATCATCTTGCTATTGATTGTAAAAAGAGTTTAAAGAAAAGTACTGAAATTCCTATTTCTGATGTCAGGAGTAGATCAGTATTTTATAAACCACAGAAGTCCTGTTTTCATTGTGGTAGTATTTGGCATTCTATTTATACCTGTAAAGATTATCATGATTTGTACTATAACTTTTATGATCCATTGCCTAAGTTTGATAATAGTACAAAGTCTGGTAGAATTGATAATGTCATAGTGAAGCATGCTTTTGTTAATACTGAAATTGACAAAGCAAATCCTGATGGAGTAAATCCTGTCAGGACTGCTAAAGTCATAAAGTCTTCTGCTGCTAAAATTAATAAATTGCATGGAAAAGGAACCCAACATGTGTGGGTTCCTAAATGTTCTAAATAGAATGTTTATATTCTGATTGTAGGGAAAAAGGAAAAATGTGTTAGTCATGGATAGTGGATGTTCTGTGCACATGACTGGAAACAAAGCCCTGTTATCAGAATATGAGGAAAAAGCTGGCCCAACTGTGTCTTATGGAGATGGCAACATTGGACAAACTTTGGGATATGGCAATATAATCATTGGAAATGTCATCATTGAAAAAGTAGCTCTAGTGAAGGGACTAAAACACAACCTGTTGAGTATTAGTCAAATCACTGACAGAGGTTATCATGTCAATTTCTATTCCACACATTGTGAAGTAGTCAACAAAGAAACAGGAAAGATTGCATTGACTGGCTATAGGCATGGTAACATTTATGAAGCCAACATTCTCTCAAATACTGATGTCTCCCCTACTTGTCTCATCAATAAAGCATCAGTAGATAAAAGTTGGAATTGGCACAAGAAGCTTTCTCATCTCAACTTCAGCAATATCAATGAGTTGGTTAAGAAATATTTAGTTAGAGGATTGCCAAAAGCTTTGTATACTCCTGATGGACTCTGTGATGCTTGTCAAAAGGCTAAACAAAGAAGGACATCATTTCAGAGTAAAACAGAATCCTCTATTGAAGAACCATATCAACCAGTCAACATTATGTCCATCAGTAAGAAAAGGTACACTCTTGTAATTGTTGATGAATATTCTAGATTCACCTGGGTGTATTTTCTGCACAGAAAAGATGAAACTCCTGAAATACTGTTGGGTCATATGAGAATGATTGAGACAACCACAAAGTACAAAGTCAAGATACTGAGGAGTGATAATGGTACTGAATTCAAGAATTCAAAGATGGAAGAGTTCTGCAAATACAAAGGAATTATTCAACAATTCTCTGCTCCTGGCACGCCTCAGCAAAATGGAGTAGTTGAAAGGAAAAATAGAACTCTTATTGAAGCTGGCAGAACTATGTTGGAAGAAGCTAAATTACCTACATATTTCTGGGCAGAAGCAGTCAACACATCATGCTATACACAAAATCTCACATTGGTAAACATACATGGTATTACTCCTTATCAATCTCTAAAGGAGAAGAAACCAAGTTTGAAGCATCTGCATGTGTTTGGCTGTAAATGTTTTGTTCTCAGAACTCATCCTGAACAGCTAGGGAAATTTGAAACAAAGGCTGATGAAGGAATTTTCATAGGCTATCCTGCATCAAGAGCCTTTAGAGTTTTTAACTTGAGAACAAGGACTGTCATGGAGTCAATACATGTATCTTTTGATGATAAGAAGATAATTGGATTGAATGAAGACTCGCATGATAGATTGATTTTTGAAAATGAAACTTCCAAGGAACCTGAAGAAAGTGAATCAGATCCTGATGATCCATCAAATCCTGATGTCACACAAATTACTGATGTGCTAACTCTGGTGATGCAAATAATGGTAATGCATCAAGTAGTGCAAATGTTGAGGGGGAGCAACAACATTCTACTACAAGTTCAGAGTCAACTCAATCATCAGGACAGAATTCTTCAGATACTGATTCAAATGATGATCCTGATAATTCATCAGGAGGAGATAGTAATAATTCAGGGGGAGCTTCTAATGAATCAAATTCTTCAAATCAAGATAACACCCATCCAGGGGGAGCATCTACATCAAGGAATGATTTACCACCAGCAAGGAAATGGACTGTAAGTCATTCTCCTGATTTGATAATTGGGGATCCTGATGCAGGTGTTCAGACAAGAAGTGCAACCCAGAATGAATGTCTATATAATAACTTTCTGTCAAAGGAGGAGCCAAAGAAAGTTGAAGATGCACTTAAAGATGCTGATTGGGTTACTGAAATGCAAGAAGAATTGAATGAATTTGAAAGGAATGAAGTGTGGAAACTGGTGCCAAGACCAAAGAACAGGTTAATTGTTGGTACAAAATGGATTTTCAAAAATAAGACTAATTCAGATGGTGTAATTATCAGAAACAAAGCAAGACTAGTTGAAAAGGGGTATTCTCAACAAGAAGGAATTGACTATGATGAAACTTTTGCTCCTGTTGCAAGACTAGAGGCCATCAGGATCTTTCTGGAATATGCAGCTCATAAGAAATTTAAGGTTTTCCAGATGGATGTGAAAAGTGCTTTCTTAAATGGTGAACTGGAGGAAGAAGTCTATGTTGAACAACCTCCTGGTTTCATTGATCCAAAATATCCAAATCATGTTTACAGATTGGATAAGGCACTTTATGGACTAAAGCAAGCTCCAAGAGCATGGTATGAAACCTTAGCTCAGTTCTTACTAGAAAATGGATTCAAAAGAGGTAATATTGATAAGACTCTATTCTATTTGAATCATGGCAAGGATTTGCTTTTAGTTCAGATTTATGTTAATGATATCATTTTTGGGTCAACAAACAATAAGCTGTGTGAAAAGTTTTCTAAGCTTATGCAGTCAAGATATCAAATGAGCATGATGGGAGAAATGAGTTATTTTCTTGGTCTTCAAGTTAAACAGACTGATGATGGCATTTTTATCAATCAGTCTAAGTATATAAGGAATTTGTTGAAAAGGTTTAACATGGAAGATTATGCTACTGCAAGTACTCCCATAGCTACATCTACGAAACTTGATCCTGATCAAGGTGCTGAGGTAGATGTAACTCATTAAAGAGGAATGATTGGCTCTTTATTGTATCTCACTGCAAGTAGACCAGATATCATGTTTGCAACATGTCTGTGTGCAAGATTTCAAGCAAAACCTAGGGAACCTCATCTGATTGCAGTTAAAAGAATTTTCAGATATCTCAAAGGCACTCCTTCTCTTGGCCTTTGGTATGCAAGGGAATCAGATTTTGGTTTGAGTGGTTATTCAGATGCTGATTTTGCAGGATGCAAAATAGACAGGAAAAGTACTTCAGGAAGCTGTCAGTTTTTGGGTGGAAGACTAGTTTCATGGTTTAGTAAGAAGCAAAAGTCTATTTCAACTTCAACAGCAGAAGCTGAGTACATTGCTGCAGGAAGCTGTTGTGCTAAGATAATGTGGATGAGAAATCAGTTGTTAGATTATGGTCTGTCATACTCAAAAATCCCTATTTATTGTGATAACCAAAGTGCTATTGCAATGACAGGAAATCCAGTTCAGCATTCTCTTACTAAGCACATCAGTATTAGATATCATTTCATAAGAGAACAGGTTCTGAAGGAACAATTGAACTTCACTTTGTTCCTACTGATCAACAACTAGATGATATATTCACCAAGCCACTGCCTGAAGCTACTTTCAATAAGTTGGTGAATGAACTTGGAATGATGAATTTTGAGAATTTCTGAGAAAAGCTACAGAGAGGAAATCCTGATGACCGTCAGATCCTGATGGTCATTCTGCAAGGTATGTATTCTTGATCAAATCCTGATAGGACACAATCCTGACAGGAAGTCAACTGGTCAATCCTGATGTACATGTCAGTATTTCATTGCTTAAATTGTGCCTGATTTTTCGTCAGTAACTGATGAGAAACGTTTGAGTTTTGGTTGGACAACTGTATGCGCGCGTGTGTCACACTGATAGATATATACATATAGATACACATAAAAAGCGGTGCAGTTATGTTTAATTACGCACGTAATTTGTCCACTAATCATTTTTGCACAAATCATAATTTGCCACCTATCATTGAGAGTAATATTTTGATTTAACAAAATACATTTGATTTGATAAATTTCTGATTACTCTCTCTTTATCAGTTTTTCATCTTATTTCTCTCTCTGTGTTCAAGAACCCTAATTTTTAAATCTCAATTCTCAAGTTTTTGATACTGTTTTAATGGCGTCTTCATCATTCATAAACAAACAGACTGTGGTTAGTGGTGTTACGTTTGCCACTAATAATTTTGTAGCTATTCTAGACCATCAGGAATTACCCAATGAGTTTCACATAATTCAGGATTTTCTAGCTTCAAGCCCATTGAAGTTTGCTTTAACAGAACCTGCAAGTGTTTCTTTTAAGTCAGTTATGCAGGTGTGGAACTCATTTACTTTTGACAAAGGGCATTCTGACTCAATCTTGATGAGTTTGGAATATGATGGGATTACTCACTATGTGACTCCTGCAATTGTGGAGGATGCACTGCATTTACCTGTTCTTGGTGATGTTGTTCCTGATATTGTTTCGGACTCTACTCTCTTTGAGTTTGTTACAAAGTTGGGCTACAATGGTGAAGTAAAGAGATATGGCAATCTCTTCAGGACGAAGCTTAAAAAGGAATGGAATTTCTTCTTTGATACGATCAGTCGCTGTTTCCTGAACAAGACATCAAATTTTGATGCTCTTCCATCAGGATCTCTCAAAATTGGGTACTCTCTTATCCATTCTACAGTGTTTGATTATGGATCTTTTATCTTAAAAACTTTAAGTGATAGGAAATCAGATAAGTTAGGTTCTGTCTGTTTTCTTAGATTTTTACAGTTGATATTTAATCACTTATGTCCTAATGTTGTTTTTGAGGATGATGTTGTAGGAATTTACGGATGAGCGAAAGCGTGATATAACATTTATTCCGTAAAAACCATGTATCACACATATAGAAAAATATATAAAATCTAGAGCGAAGGGAATCGTAACCATACCTTGAGAATCGAAGCTTTAAAATCGATGGTTGCAAGCAGTTGCTCCTCAGAGTGTGAAACACTCTACCGGTATCCACCAAGAATTTTTCTTCGACGAATTCTTCAAAAAACTCTAACACTTTTTAGAGAGAAAAAGAGAGAGAGAGAGATAGGGAGAGAGATGGAGGCTAGCTCCTTTTTCTAGGTTTTTCACAAAAATAAGATGAGCCTTAGAATGAACTATCTCATTCTATTTATAGGGCTCTTTTAGGGTTTTTAATTTTATATATATATAGGCCAGGGCTCTAGAGAGAACCCTCTTAAAAAGAGAACCAAGGAACTTTTTTTAAAAATTAGTTTTAAATTAAAATAAAAATATAAATAGTTGTATATCATCCTAATAGTCCCAAAAAGTTAATTACTTACAA
Organism: Heracleum sosnowskyi; assembly: GCA_030848705.1. Classification (NCBI taxonomy): domain Eukaryota; kingdom Viridiplantae; phylum Streptophyta; class Magnoliopsida; order Apiales; family Apiaceae; genus Heracleum; species Heracleum sosnowskyi. The sequence goes on along the minus strand of CM061243.1, from coordinate 45,572,842 downwards.
ACAAAGATTCATTTTTAAATTTAAAAAAATATATAAAAAAATTACGAATCTCTTTTTGAATCTCTAATATATATATAAGAGATTCATAAGCAGATTCATAATTTTTTCATATATTTTTTTAAATTTAAAAATGAATCTTTGTTTGTAAGTAATTAACTTTTTGGGACTATTAGGATGATATATAACTAATTCTATTTTTCTTTCTATGCTAAAATGATTTTTTTAAAAAGTTCCTTGGTTCCCTTTTTAAGAGGGTTCTCTCTTGAACCTTACTATATATATATATATATTAACCCCACATTTCTAAAATGCTTTAATAATGATTAAAACTATTTTAATCATTATTTCTTTTTCTAAACTATTTAGAAAATAATTCTTCCTCTCTCATAATTTAAATCTTTTCATCAAAGAAAATATTCTTTTATGGTGTGACCCTGTAGGTTCAATATTAAGCCGGTAGTTGAAATAAATAATAATAAACTTTTATTTATTATTTATATGAATTCTAATAATTCATTAAATATAATTAACTGATTAATTATATTTATTCTACATCGTGAGTGATGCTTCTCAACATATCGCGACTATCCGGATAATATGAATTCACTGCTTAGAATACCAAGAACCTGTCAGTGACTAGTTTCAGTACAATCAATTTCTTCTACCCTACAATATCCCGATTAAATACAAGGCATGGATCTCGTGTCAGGCCTATCAAATTTAATCATATGATTTCTTATTCATAATGCTAAGTTCATATTAATGCAAATTAGAAATTCCTTTCTAATTTCATACACTCTGGCCAGAGATTCCAGAACTCGCATACTAAGAATAACATAGGATATTCTCTTCCTATACTGGAAGGGGTAGATCCTCTATTGACGTTAACTATCTCCATACACAAATCCCTATGCCCAGAATAGACCTAATGGATGTCCTTGAGACTAAGGACTAATCCAAAGCATAGTTCATTATATACAAGATAACTCTAACGATCTCAAGTCTAAGGACACTTGTACAACTATCACTCAGTGAATAACTATTGACACGTGAGTAAACTCCATTAGTTGTTCAACTTATCGAGTCATGTTCAGTAAACTTATTCCCTAACGAGCACCTACATACTAGCTATAGTGTCACCACACAAATGCCTATGAGAACAGACATCCTCCTGACGGGAGCAAGCATAGTATGTACCAATCTTTGCGGATTCACCAACTTCCGATTAGTTATCCTATGATCAGGAACTGTTTAAGTCTAGAGTTATCATCTTCTAGATCTCACTATTATAATCTCATTATAATTCTAGAAGCTTTACTCTAAACTATGGAACATCTTATTTAAAACACTTTAAATAGATAAAGCCCGTAATAAAAACAAAACAAGTCTTTTATTAACATTAATGAACTCAAATAAGAATACAAGAAAGTTCTTCCTAACTCATCATTCATGATTGGATTTAGGACAAACACTTTCAATCTCCCACTTGAACTAAAGCCAATCACACTGGTATCTAATACCCATCTTCTCTTTATGACGATCAAAGTGAATCTGAGACAATGTCTTTGTGAGTGGGTCTGCTACGTTGTTATGTGTGTCAACTCTCTCAATTTTGACATCTCCTCTTTCAATGATCTCCCTAATCAAATGAAAGCGCCGCAAAACATGTTTGGTATTTTTATGAGACCTAGGTTCCTTGGCTTGTGCTATTGCTGCGTTGTTATCACAATACAACACAATAGGCTCCTCAATGCTACGAACAACTCCCAACTCAGAAAAAAATTTCCTCATCCAAACGGCTTCTTTTGCAGCCTCACTTGCAGCTATATACTCTGCTTCCGCTGTGGAGTCAGCCGTTGTAGACTGTTTGGAACTCTTCCAACTAATCGCACCACCATTCAGAGTAAACACGTACCCTGACATGGATGTACTATCATCACTTTCTGATTGAAAACTAGAGTCAATATAACCCTCTATTTTCAACTCAGATCCACCAAAAACAAGAAAAATATCCTTAGTCCTTCGCAAATACTTAAGGATGTTCTTCACTGCTTTCCAGTGGTCTTCACCTGGATTGGACTGATATCTGCTCGTCACACTAATTGAATGAGCAACATCAGGCCTAGTACATAACATCGCGTACATGATAGATCCTATTACCGAAGCATAAGGAATCTTACTCATACACTCCCTTTCTTCAGGTGTCTTAGGAGACATCTTCTTGGAAAGGGATACTCCATGGCTCATTGGTATGAGACCTCTCTTGGAGTTTTCCATGCTGAACCTTTTAAGCACTTTCTCGATGTATGTACCCTGGGTAAGACCTATCATTCTTCTAGATCTATCTCTATAGATCTTCATACCGAGAATGTAGGATGCTTCTCCCATGTCCTTCATAGTGAAGTTCTTTGATAGCCACACTTTGACTGATTGTAGCATAAGTATATCATTTCCTATAAGAAGTATGTCATCCACATACAACACAAGAAATGTTACCACGCTCCCTCTAACCTTCTTGTAGACACAAGGTTCATCTATGTTTTTGATAAAATCAAACTCTTTGATTGTCTCATCAAAATGGATGTTCCATCTACGAGAAGCTTGCCTTAATCCATATATGATTCGTAGCAGCTTACACAGTAAGTGTTCATTCCCTTTGGAAACAAAACCCTCTAGCTGTGTCATATACACTTCCTCTTCAAGTTTCCCATTGAGGAAGGTTGTTTTCACGTCCATTTGCCAGATCTCATAGTCGTAGTAAGCAGAAATCGCAAGCAAAATCCGAATTGATTTTAACAGGGCTACCGGCGAAAAAGTTTCATCAAAGTCAATACCTTGCCTTTGTCTGAATCCTTTTGCCACGAGCCTGGCCTTATAGGTCTCCACCTCGCCATCTGCTCCAATCTTTCTCTTGTATACCCATTTGCACCCAATAGGCTTCACATCCTTGGGTGCTTCAACCAAAGTCCATACTTGGTTGGTATACATAGAATCCATTTCGGATTTCATGGCACTCTGCCATTTCTCTGAGTCAACACTACTCATAGCCTCATTATATGTCATAGGGTCGTCATCATCAATGATTGACAACTCATTGTCATTCTCAATGACAAGGCCATAATACCTCTCAGGTTGGCGAGACACTCTCTCTGACCTACGAATGGGCTGTTCCACAGAAGGTTGTTCAGTCTGAACAGGTGTTTCCTCTTGAACCGTAGTAGTTTGTGCTTCTTGAACTTCATTAAGTTCTATTTTGCTCCCACTGTTCCCTTCAAGGATAAACTGTTTTTCCAAGAAGGTAGCATGTCTGGAAACAAATACCCTATGATCGGTGTAAAAGTAATACCCTAAAGTCTCTTTAGGATATCCCACAAACTTACATTTTACGGATCGAGATTCCAGCTTATCAGGGTCAACTTTCTTGATATAAGTTGGACATCCCCAAATCTTAACGTGTTTAAGACTTGGTTTCCTTTCTTTCCATATCTCATATGGTGTTTGAGGAACAGATTTGGAAGGCACCTTATTCAGTAAATATGCTGAGGTTTCCAATACATAACCCCAAAGGAATACTGGAAGATCTGCATAGCTCATCATGGATCGAACCATGTCTAACAAAGTTCGATTTCTCCTTTCAGATACCCCATTCAACTGTGGAGTATATGGAGGAGTCCACTGAGAGACTATACCATTTTCTTTGAGATAATCTAGAAACTCTCCATTCAAGTATTCACCACCTCGATCTGATCGAAGGGTTTTAATAAATGATCCTACAGCTGTAGCAGCAACTCTTGCTCCATTTCCCATCCGTAGAATCACCTCCTCTTCCTCAAGAGTCCTACTTCTCCTTAGTCCCTGCAACGAATTGCAAATGTGAGAACCACAGGCGGTATCTAATACCCAAGTAGCAATTTGATTTAATGACATATTCACTTCAATCATGAACATACCTGAATCAGAAGCGGCAGTCTCACTACCCTTCTTCTTCTTCAATTCTGCAAGGTAAACCTTGCAGTTCCTCTTCCAGTGCCCCACCTTGTTATAGTGGAAGCAAACAGCTTTGCTTTTGGGGTCTTCAGCTTTTGGTGGAACCGGCCTTTTTTCACCTACTTTCTTCTTCTTGGGAGGGTTCTTCTTCCTTTTCTTAGGATTGGAACCTTCACCAATTAGAAGAACAGAACTCTTCTTAGAGGGAAAATTCGATTCCGCAGTCTTCAACATGTTGTGGAGTTCAGCCAGGCTGACGTCCAACTTATTCATGTGAAAGTTCACAACAAACTGCGAAAACTAACACGGAAGTGATTGCAAGACCAAGTCTTGACTCAGCTCCCCATCCATGTTGAAACCAAGTTGTCCAAGACGTTCAATCAAATTGATCATCTTAAGTACATGGTCATTCACAGACGATCCCTCAGACATCCTACAACGGAACAACTCCTTCGATATCTCATATCGAGCTGTCCTCCCCGCCACATCATACAACTCTTGTAGATGCGTTAGGATAGTGTGAGAATCCATATGCTCATGCTGCTTCTGTAGCTCAATGTTCATGGAAGCTAGCATGATTGTGACGCCCTCCAAACCCGGGGTACAGATTTGAGGAGTCATCCGACCAACGGAATACTATTTAACACATGCATAATATATTTAAAGACACAAATACCCCTTGACCAAGACCGCATCCAGATTATGGCAATGAACACAAGCTACTACAATCTTTTATTAATACAATACCAGTTTTATCAGAGTTATTACATCACAACCAAAGTTCAAATCTAGACATCTAATCTAGAAAAGCAAAACAACAACTACCCTGCCAATGACAATGACACGAGGGGCTCTCCTAGCTGCTGGTGAACTATCGGTCACGCTATGTCGACTCATACTCTCGCTTCACTGGAATAGGGTTAGAAAACAACAAGCAAGAGTGAGCCAAAATTGCTCAGCAAACATCAATGAATCATTTCTATCACAGTTGTAAGGATATGAATTTATGATATCGGAATCAACAATATTTAGCTAACACATGCTTTGTATCAATAACAATGGAAGAAAAGAATTAGAATTTGGCTTATACATTTTATTCAAATCAAAGGTTGTGCTGCTGGCCAGCCACGCATCAACCCCGGACTAGCTCATGTCATAGTCCTCTACTGGATCCTAGGCCAATTTGGGCCTTAAGTTATTCTGACCATGAATATGGCCCGACCAATTACTGGTCCATTTTTAAAAACACATGCCAAATCTATAATTGGGTATAAACAATAACATGCTCAATAAGATAAACTGAATGTATAGTAATTGCAAAAGAGCTTCAACTGTTCAGTATCAAATGAAGATCGAGAAATAATCATGGAGTAATTTCAATGGTACGGTGTACTCATTCAATAAGGGAATCAATAATGGTAGTCGATAATCAATGACCGTAATCAATAGTCAAGATGGAAGTCAAATAATCAATGGTTGTCAATGATAATCAAAGGATGATAAACAATAACAATAGGTGGTAAACAATAATCAAGTGGATTGGAAATAAGGGTTTCCGATGCAGATCAAATCAAAGAATCAAGAATCTCTAAGGAAATGAAATCAGTTGTCCAAATGCGGTTGAAGGATTGATAATTTGAATTGTTCTGGGGATAACGATATTCAAGTAATCAAGATAATAATACATTTTGATCACAAGTAAAGGCACAGATACTTGCCTGGTCTAAGCTGCTGTCGGATCGACTCTGCTTACTCTACTTTTCCCTTTCCCTTGCTCCGGGAACTCAATTCTATAATTAAACAACTCATCACAATAAGTCTAACTATTTTCGTTCTACTCTCGACACTTATTCAATCAATAATCACATTTAAACAAGTAACCGGTTACGTATCGGACGTCCGGTATAATTTACGATATTTAAAACTCAGATATTTGCCCTAGTACGGGCATATACAGACTATAAAACACAACACACAATTAATATGAACCATATAGCACTTATAAACATTTTTAAAACATCATACGAAACTTATTTGAATTTTAGATAAGTCACGATTAATTTTTAAATCAAAAATCGGATTTTTAAATCCAATATAAACATTTAAATGCAAATAAATCAATTAATAAAATTAATTGACACTCTTTAAATACTCAAACTATTTTTAAATAAATAAATAGGCTTGAAAATAATTAAACTGAATTTTTAATTAATTAAATCCAATTAATAATTAATTTTTAAGAATTAATTGATTAAAAGAATTAACCAATTAATTAATAAATTAATTATTAATTAAAAATAATTAAAATAATTAAGTTTAATCAATTTTCGGATTTAAAATAATAAATATAATTTATCAGAATTTTTCTGATATTAAAATATATTTTTAAAATAAAAATATGAATTTTTAAAGTTTTTAAACTATTTTCGAATTAATTTTAAAAATAAAATCCAAAAACAGTTTTCTGAAAATGAATTAGGGTTTTGAAGATTGAAACCGGGTCGAAAAATCGGGTAAACGGGTCGGGAAGAACAATTCCGGGTCGCCAAGAACAACCCACCGGATTCTGGGTTTTCCAGAATCCGGCCGGTCTCCGGCCGCCAGAATTCTTCGATTCCGTCCAAACATAAATCAAACCAGAGGGCTTTTGTTCGCCTTTTGAAGCCAAACAAAACCCACACATCAAAACATCTGTCTCTAGCCGGAATCGTGCCCAGAATCCGTTCAAAGAATTCTCCGACGACGACCTCGGCCGGAAACCCGATCTACCTATTCCCTACATGAAACTCAAAGATTAATATACCAAAATGAAGCTTATAACTCACACAATAAAAGCCCTTTATCAAAAACAATGTCAGATCAATATCAATAACGTACGAATTGAAAGAAGAAGTCGGGTCAAAACCCGAAATCAAAACCCGTAAAAATTCGACTCAAACATGAAATTAAACTATGGATTCTTGCTAATTAGAACCCTAGGAACATGTTAGAAGCAACCAATTGAACGGAGAATCAACAGAATGAAAATCCCCAAATCGAATCAAGAACCCTAATTATAATTCGAAACTTGTAAAATCAATATAAAATCGAATACTTACCAGATGATGATGAGGTTGGAAGATTCTGAAACTAGATTTTTGGAGCTTTGATTTGAGTATAAGAACTTCAAATTTGGACTTCCATAACCCTTAGAACGAATTGATTGAAGATCAAGAACACAAAAATAATTTTTGGGAATTTCGGATTTTATGAATAATTGCTACAGATTTGCTATGGGTTATGAAGTCTGATTTGTCTTTTTATATTTCTTGAAAAATAATACCCCAAATAACATTTTGGATCGATATTGATTCGTTAGATCGTTTAAAAACCCTAATTAGGTCAAAAACACGTTTTACGAAAAATAAGGGGTTAAAAAGGTTGATGATTATCCAAATTGATATATATCATTATATAACTAATGCTCAAGAATACTAGGGCTATAACAACTTCAATATTGATATAGAACGACAAATCTGTCCCCTTAAGCAATTAGGGTTCGGAACGATTTTTCCTTTTTCGGATCAAAAATTGAAATTTATTTGCAGAATCAAATAGGTAGGGTTAAATAGAATCCCATAACCCTTTCGATAACGATTCGAACACGAAAGACGAAGAATTAAAAATGAATTTACGAAATTTCAACGGGGCCCTTGAATTATCAAAACGGCTCAAATTTGAAGAAAATTCCAAATGACGAAATTTTTGAAAGGGGCTTCTGACTCACCATTTAGCACATAATCACACACTAAATATCATATAATAATATTCCAATATTCCAAAATAAATATTTTAGATTAAATATATCATTTAATCAAATAATAAAATTCACGGATATTACAATGATACAATGAGCAACATTTGCATCATCTATCCACTTACGATACGCAACATATTCATCATCATGTGCATCGTCAGCAGGTTCAGCAGGCTTAGGTGAGTTAAGCACATATTCCAGCTTCTCAACCCTGAGAACAATTTTCAGGTTTCGAAGCCAGTCAGCAAAATTAGGACCAGTAAATTTGTGAGCATCCAGTATGCTCCGGAGTGATAGTGCAGAAGACATAATGTATATAGTAAATCTGTAAATGATAAACACATAACAACACTTAGCAAATATTCAATTTCATTTTAAAACACTATATGAATCGGGTCTTTATTCATAAGTGGCTCCCACTAGTTTACCTAATTTATACAACCCCTAAGTGAAAATTTAAGCATTCATAATGCTAGTGGGAATAGGGATCCTACATTCCATCACACAACCTCGGCTGTGGCACGAAACGCCATGTGATGTTCAGTAGGCAGACAACTCTTGTCAATTACATCTTATGTTATTCCCTAATAAAACTTTAGCCTCTTGAATAATTGAGTTACGGCTGTAGCACAACAAACTCAATATTCTAAGTCAAGTCTAACCCAACATTTCATACAATTGAATCAGTCTCCAACAGCCCACGGCTGTAGCACGTAACGCCCATTAGATTCTAATTCATTGTACACATCTCTATGTAATAGACAAGTATTTCTTATTTCGAAATCAAAGCCCTCGGCTGTAGCACGAAACGACAATGATTCAAAAATAAGAACTACTTTCTACCATGTTGGAAGGCTATGACCGACACAAGCCCGTTGTGTCATTGGCCAATTACTACTTGATATTATTTAATTTTAGAGGGATTATATTATGTTACAACCATAATCATATTACTAGGAGATTCTTTTTTTCTTGAACAAAATACAATTATGATATTTAAATGAAAAATTCCCAGTGTGTTGGAGGGGTCACATCGGTCCCGCTTAAAACCCAACGGCCTAGACAGAAATTTTCATTTTCAACATCAAAAGAGTATTTCACTCTATGTTTCATAAACATAAGAATCTCATGGTTGTACTCATAATATTATTGTTAAGGCAAGAAACGATTCATATTCTAGATTTTCTAGAGCACGCCTTATTTTGATTTAAGTTCACCTAAATCTATCATCGCATGGTAAATATAAGCATATATCTCATATATTAAAATAAATAAACAAGTAAGAATGCAGGTAATATCATGTCATACAATGATAGAATGATGTATGGCTTTATTATAGTATTTAAAAGCAATTAAAACAATTAGTACATGATTTAAAACACTTCCGGGAATATAAACAGTTCCAAACTTTTATATAAAAAATATTTGACCACTGCATTAGATCCGTCTCGGAAAAACGAATCCAACGGTATATTGCACGCCCAAAACGGAGTTACCAAACTCCCAAAAAATCAAATTTAATGTGGGCATAAGGGCTGTAACGCATTACTGGAATGCGTTACAACAATTAAAAGCTATTAATTGTATAACGCATTCCCGGAATGCGTTAACGCATCCGGGAATCCGGGAATGCGTTACACCCTTCCCAGCTAGTGCGCGCCAACCGCGCGCGGACAGCAGCAGCAGTTTTTTTTTATTATTATTTAATGCTAAGTAAGTTACAACAATTCTATGCTATAAATCATTTAAAACACAAAAAAAAAAACTGCCCAGCCATTAATGCATTTATTGTTATTATTATTTTATTTTAATATTAATAAATTAATTAACAATTAATTAATAAATTAATAAAAAATCAAAATAATATGATTTCTGAAATCAAACAAAAGCAAAAATAACCAAGTGTCTATGGGGTCCTTGTGCAAATTTTAATTCATATATTTCAACATGCATAATTATTTTATGAATTTTAATTAAAAAGTTTTTAAAAAATTCATAACAAATAATCTACACATCACAAAATTATGAAAAAAATACCTAGATAATCCACAACACTTGTAGAACCCAGATCAATGGTCAAAATCTCATGCAAACAATATTTCGAATTAATTCATAATTAAATCTAAATATACTTGAAAAAATCATAATAAATCCATACATGCATAAACAAATCTGAATTTTTTTATATGAATCTCTATATGCAAAACCTTGCTCTGATACCATTGTAGGAATTTACGGATGAGCGGAAGCGTGATATAACATTTATTCCGTAAAAACCATGTATCGCATATATAGAAAAATATATAAAATCTAGAGCGAAGGGAATCGTAACCATACCTTGAGAATCGAAGCTTTAAAATCGATGGTTGCAAGCAGTTGCTCCTCAGAGTGTGAAGCACTCTACCGGTATCCACCAAGAATTTTTCTTCGATGAATTCTTCAAAAAACTCTAACACTTTTTAGAGAGAAAAAGAGAGAGATAGAGAGAGAGATGGAGGCTAGCTCCTTTTTCTAGTTTTTTCACAAAAATAAGATGAGACTTAGAATGAACTATCTCATTCTATTTATAGGGCTCTTTTAGGGTTTTTAATAATATATCTATATATATATATATATATATATATATATTAACCCCACATTTCTAAAATGCTTTAATAATGATTAAAACTATTTTAATCATTATTTCTTTTTCTAAACTATTTAGAAAATAATTCTTCCTCTCTCATAATTTAAATCTTTTCATCAAAGAAAATATTCTTTTATGGTGTGACCCTGTAGGTTCAATATTAAGCCGGTAGTAGAAATAAATAATTATAAACTTTTATTTATTATTTATATGAATTCTAATAATTCATTAAATATAATTAACTGATTATTTATATTTATTCTACATCGTGAGTGATGCTTCTCAACATATCGCGACTATCCGGATAATATGAATTCACTACTTAGAATACCAAGAACCTGTCAGTGACTAGTTTCAGTACAATCAATTTCTTCTACCCTACAATATCCTGATTAAATACAAGGCATGGATCTCGTGTCAGGCCTATCAAATTTAATCATATGATTTCTTATTCATAATGCTAAGTTCATATTAATGCAAATTAGAAACTCCTTTCTAATTTCATACACTCTGGCCAGAGATTCTAGAACTCGCATACTAAGAATAACATAGGATATTCTCTTCCTATACTGGAAGGGGTAGATCCTCTATTGACGTTAACTATCTCCATACACAAATCCCTATGCCCAGAATAGACCTAATGGATGTCCTTGAGACTAAGGACTAATCCAAAGCATAGTTCATTATATACAAGATAACTCTAACGATCTCAAGTCTAAGGACACTTGTACAACTATCACTCAGTGAATAACTATTGACACGTGAGTAAACTCCATTAGTTGTTCAACTTATCGAGTCATGTTCAGTAAACTTATTCCCTAACAAGCACCTACATACTAGCTATAGTGTCACCACACAAATGCCTATGAGAACAGACATCCTCCTGACGGGAGCAAGCATAGTATGTACCAATCTTTGCGGATTCACCAACTTCCGATTAGTTATCCTATGATCAGGAACTGTTTAAGTCTAGAGTTATCATCTTCTAGATCTCACTATTATAATCTCATTATAATTCTAGAAGCTTTACTCTAAACTATGGAACAACTTATTTAAAACACTTTAAATAGATAAAGCCCGTAATAAAAACAAAACAAGTCTTTTATTAACATTAATGAAATCAAATAAGAATACAAGAAAGTTCTTCCTAACTCATCATTCATGATTGGATTTAGGACAAACACTTTAAGATGTAGTTCTACCAATCTGTAGAATTACTGAGAATAATATTAAGTCCTTAGTCAACAGTGATAAGGCAAATGGTTTTCTTGGAAATGCTTTTATTCCTGATGAGGTTAGGTTTTTCTTACATCAGAAAATGCCTACTTGTTATGGATTACTTTCTAATGCTATGGGGCAAGGCCAATCACACCTTGTTCCTAACCCAAACATTCATCCCAAACAGTCTAAACAGTCAACAATCACCTCTAATGTCTCTCAAAAGACTTTAGTTGTAAAATCAAAGAAATCAGCTAGAACTGATGTGTCAGGAAGGCAATCAGGTTCAAAGGATTTTTCCTCTACACCACTCACTAAAAAGAAGTTACAAGGGGGTGTACAAGGGGTCCTGGTGAAGAAAGCTGCTAAGGGTGTTGAGGCTATTTCTGTTAAAAGGAAGTTAGTACTCAGGAATGAGACTGATTCAGAGGATGATTTACCTATATCCTCTATAATGAATGTGAATAAGGAAGTTGATGATACTGTTATTGAAGCTGTGACACCATCATCAAAGCCACAGAAGAAAAGGAAATTATCTAAGGGCGTGTATCATATTCCTTTCGAAAAGAAGCAGGATACAGATGTACATGACACTTCTATTCTTAATGAGCAATCAAATTCAGCTGCTCAAGCAAATCCTGATGTTAGTATTCCTGATGCTGCACCAAGTCAAGTTGTTACTATTTCAGACTCTCCAACACAGGACTCTCCAACAAAAAGACATGTTGATATTTTATGGGAGAAGTATGTTGCTGCTGCTTCCAATCTTGGGATTAAACATCCAATGGAAAAGCTAAGGAAAGCAGGAGAGTTAGTGTTTTCTAGACATAAGAAACTGTTGGTGAGATCACAAGGCAGTATGAACAGGAAGACGTGATAACTCAACACTAGAACAGGACAGGTAAATAATACTACGCCTACACAGAAATCAGGAAGAAATGAATACAAGGCAAATACAAAGAATCAAAACATTAGATAGATCTTTGAAGTCTACTACAGGTCACTGAAAGAAGTTCATTAACATGTTCATGCCTCAGTGAAGAATAAGGTTTGAAGACTTTCAAGGTTTCAGAAGGTGTGTAGATTCAGTATAAGTGCCACAAGCAGATTTCAGTGTATTAGCATTGATTGTGTTATAGACAGTGTTTGAAGCATAGGAATCTGGTTTAATTGAATACAGGGTAAAGACAAAGGTTAAAGAAGATAGCTACAGTCTTGAAGTTATATTCACTGACAGAAGTTCATTTATATGTTCGAGCATCAGTGAAGAACAGAGAATGAAGTATTCAAGATTGTAGTACCAATGAAGACGTTGTCTAAGTACCAAAAAGGATTCCATTGAAAGTGCGTTGTTTATTGACAATCTATGTTTGAAGAAATTTGTAACTGCCGACTTATCAATTGGAATGCAATGAAGATGTGAAGATTCAATTCAGTGTTAGTCGTCTGTGAACCAGACCAGTTACACCAGGCGTCAACACATATGAAGAAGATCAACACATTTATTCGACTGAAAGAATTGATGAAGTCTGACATGATAATTCCAGAAAATATCAAGCAGATTAACAAGAATTATCAGTGTCGATGAAAACCGTGAGAAGCTAAATTATCAAAAGGAAAATCGCAAGTCAAAAGGTGTTAAGTGTACAAAAGTTGAAACCTCGATAAAGAAACTGCAAGAAAGGAAACTTGAAGGTTTAAGTGTTGACCAACCAAACCTTGGGTGCTAATTTGCACTTTGACAAGGTTGGCCAAAAACCATTTAAATGGTTTTTGTTTGGTCGATAGTTTTTGTTAAACCAAAAACCATTTCGATGGTTTTTTTGTTTTAGAAACAAAACACTATTTCGATGGTTTTTTTTAAAACAAAAAACCTTCGATAGCTTTCTTTTGGTTAGTTTTGTTGGGGCCGAGATTTTTGACTGCTTCGATACTTTTAATGCTCCGATAATTTATGAAATTTATTTTATAAACTTGAAATAAATTTATTTTAAACTTATTAATTAAGTTTATTATAAATTTAAAATAAGTTTATTTAATAAATTTATTAAAACTAAAAAGGAGTATTTCGATAGTTTATGAAATTTATTTTATAAACTTGAAATAAATTTATTTTAAACTTATTAATTAAGTTTATTATAAATTTAAAATTAGTTTACTTAATAAATTTATTAAAACTATTGAATGGTTTTAAGATAATTTGGTTCGTTAGTTTTTTCTACAGCATGAAGAATTGAGTGGACACAACTCAAAAAGTAGTGTTCGATAGTTTTCTTTTGAAAACTATAAAAGTCTACACATTTGATGCAGAAGACATTAACTGAAGAGTTTTTCTTCTGTTCTTCTTCTTCCTCGACGAAGAGAAGAAAATACAGAGAGAGACAGAGAAGGAGACATTTATTTTATACCTGAACTTCTCACCGGGGAAACGTTATAATGCCCAAACTTTGTTCAATCTTAAGGGCCATTATAAAGCTTCTCCGGTAATTAAATCCTTTAGACAAACGAATAGATACAAACATTGTTTAGGATTTAATTTGTTCAATCTTTGTAGAAGCAAGAACAAATTGTTCTTGGAAGCCGGTAAATTTATTTACTGGGTGTAGCACCCCTTCAAGATTTATATATCGAATATAATTCTTGGAAAATCTTGTGTTATTATTTCCATGCCCGAATTACTATTCACCCTCAAGAACACGAACCCACTACAAGAACACTAGTTTAATTATCCGCAAAAGATTCGAAAGAATTTTTTATAATTAGTGAGTATCGTATTCAACCCCCCCCTTCTACGATACTTCGGGACCTAACAATTGGTATCAGAGCTTGTTGATCGATATACAGATCAGATCCGGTGTTTTAGACCAAACATTCAAGTTCTCATAATTTTCGGATTTTTTAATTTTCAAAAAATTTCATTTCTTGAAATTTTTGAATTTTAAATAATTCGAATTTTATTCTTGAAATATTTTTATTTTTCAAAAAGTTCAAAATTCTTGGAATTTAAAATATTTCACATCCTAAGCCAAGGGTTCTCAAAAGATTGTTAGATTCAAGATTCCTCCGAGAGGTAAAGATGATTTTAATCTTTTGAAGAAAAAGTTGACCATGTGTTATTCAGACGGAAAATCCCTGAACACGGGAATTGAAGAAAATGGTTGTCTTAATTTAAAGAAGCTGATTTCAGAACCTACTGAAGAAAATTGTGGAATTTCCTCAAAGGCTTACTCCATAGGATCCCACTAGATTTTCAAATGCAGGAAAAGAAGAAGTTTCTACGGATACAATTTTTCAAGAGATTTTTAATCAGCTCTATTGATTCAGGGATACACAATCATAAAGTGGATTGTACCAATGCTACATGTATCTGCGAATCAAAAGAGAAAATAAGGAAAGGAATTGAGGAGGTTAGAGACAATGGAATGGACATTAAAATATCTCAGTAACATACATTAATGTTGGAACCTCAGAACAGAATAGAAGAATTAGTAGTAGCTAAATCAGAGGAAGCTCAGGTAGATGAAAGTGACTTGTACACTTCAGAAAACCTTGAGAGTCTGGACTACAGATCAGTGTTTCACATGTCAAGGAAGTTTAGTCACATCAGATTCAGAAGGAGTACAAAAGCTACATCCAAGGATCATGCCTATTTATTCCGAAGCAAAAACTCTTCAGGATTCAGTTCAAGAGGTAGTTACAAGACTGTGATGGTGACAAAAACAAGATTGATAGTTTCAACTATGATAAGAACTATGTTACAAGAAACTATCAGGGTTTGCTACACAGTACAAGGAGCCTGACAAACAAAGAAGAATAGGGACTCAGTTAATGAGCTGAAACAAAAGTGGAATGCTTTGTTGAGGAAGCATCAGGACGAAACTTATATTGCTTAAGGAAAGAGTTGGGATGGATCAAATGACGAGAAGATCATGGATATCTTGCTTTCATAGCAATCTCTAAAGATGATTCACCTCACATATCTCAGGTATCATTTCCTTGAGCTTTCTTAAGAAACAACTCTTAGTTTTAGGGGTTAAGTTTCCGGAATATAAGACCTTCGTTAAGCTAAGTTTCAGTATCCCTAGTAGAACAAGATTTGCTCATTTATTCTGAACTGTTTGTTAAAGAATAAATAGTTTAAAAGATGGAAGAATTACCTTTAGTGTCAGTAGAATTTGTAGAACACCAAGCTATATCTAAAACTGACTTAGGTAATAGAGAAAGTTAGATGACATACAACAACAGAATGGATTAGATAGAATTAGTGATCTAATTGTTAATTCTTTTATTCCATGTGTATTTAGAAAATTATTGAATACCTGTAAATCTACTTGCTACCTGTTACACTTGTGTATATTGCTTAAAGTAGAAAGTACTGAATTTTCTAAAATGCCTAATTTTCACATTTCTTATCTGCAATGTCATAATTCTAAATGTATGCCATGTATTCTTAGTAACATGCTTGCTTATTTAAATGTTATGAATGCATCTCTTAGTACTTGCATTAATCATAGAAAAAGCATGTTTAAGAATCACATTAGGGCAATGACTGCAAGGTCAGTCGGAGATAAGAATAAGCATGTATAGGTTGAAGCTGTTGTTACCTCTGTTAAAAGCAAACTCTCTAATCCATCTGGACCCAAGCAAAGAAGTTGGGTACCAAGAACTTTTAATCCATTTGTGAGTGCAGGGCAAATCAGGTTAATCGATTTATTGTTGGGAACCACGGACTTGGGGTTCTACTACATTTTATGATACACAATTAAGGAGTGCGAAAAGAAAATTACCTTGTTAACGGTTGATTCCACGCTCTTCTATTGTATTCCCAAATTCCCTTGAGCGAAGTGTGGCCTCCGTCTTCTCAAGTTAACCTCTCTTCTTGCTCCTAGGTGGCTACAATATTTTTCTTAACCAACCCTAGCAAGAAGAGAATAAGAATATATATAGGGCTACAATAGGGATCATGGATAATTAGGTTGGGCCTTTTAATTACATCCTGGGCCTAGCCCAATGTAATTAAATATTAATTCAATCCACTAAAGAATTAATATTTGCACTACCTTTCCTAATACCGCAACTTAATTAATTAATTCGGTTCCAATATTATTTGCTTATTAAATTCCCCATGTTTAAAATAGCGCATGCCCATTAATTAAATAAATTACTGATAATTCATTTAATTAACATCTTATATCCTTGATCATCCACTCTACCTTTATTTAATTATGCCGGAATAAATCCACCTGTAGGGTTTCACATAATTAAATCCTTTTGAGCTTTCAAGGGGACATCATTAACCCGAATATTATCAGGACACGGATTCCTTCAATAAATAATATCCACCATATATATTATTCCATCACCCAAAATATAATGATATAATTCAAAAGAATTATTTCATATATAAATCAAAGCATGTAAATAATATACACGTGTCAATTACTATATCCGGATTAAGAACCTAAGCATTAATAATAACATAGAATCTTAGTTCACCTTCTTAATCAGTTTAAGGGAACAATTCTAAATTTGATCTTGTTCAATATACACAAAGTATACAAGTATTATTTAATAGTCAAGATAAACTATTCCCAAATAATACTTCAGTTATTCCAGTGGTTTGTCTAATTCCACTTAAACTGTGAACCCTTTATATTATATATAGACACTGATAATTTAATCTTCTGTTATCCCATTTGATACTAAATTATCCACAATATATAATAAATAGACAATGTAAAAATATGCAATCAAGATTCTCAATAAAATGGACAATGTTTATATACTACTAATGAATAGTTTAGTATAAAACCCAACAATCTCCCACTTATACTCAAGCTATTCTTTGAGTACATCAGTGTTTATTAATATAATCCGCTACCAGTTTAAATAACTATTCCGTGACCAGACATCTGACTCCTATCTCCCCCACGTGTTCTTCAAAAACCTTAGTTGGTAAACTCTTCGTGAAAGGATCAGCCCGGTTGTCCTTTGATGCTATATCAGTCACAATAATATCTCCTCGCTTAACGAACTGTCGTATGAGGTGATACTTACGCTCAATGTGTTTTGCTGCTTTATGTTCTCGTGGTTCCTTTGTATTTGCAACAGCACCAGTATTATCACAATAAATTGTGATTTGCCGTGGCAAATTAGGAACTACATTCAAATCCAGCAGGAAATTCCGGAACCATATAGCCTCCTTGGCTGCCTCAGAGGCTGCCACATATTCAGCTTCCATGGTTGAGTCTGCGATGCATTTCTGCTTCACACTCCTCCATATTACAGCTCCACCTCCTAAAGTAAAAACACACCCCAAGGTTGACTTCCTCTTATCCCTATCTGTCTGGAAATCTGAATCGGTATATCCCACAGGAAACAAGTCTGAAGCCTTGTAAATTAACATATACTTCTTAGTCCTTCGCAGGTACTTAAGTATCGTTTTTACTGCACTCCAATGTTCCTGACCTGGATTGGACTGATATCTACTGACCATGCCTACGGCAAAGCAAATATCAGGTCTCGTGCATAACATAACATACATTAAGCTTCCACATGCTGAAGCATAAGGAACTGCTTTCATGTTCTCTATCTCCTTAGGTGTCTTAGGACACTGCTCCTTTGATAGAGAGACTCCATGTCTAAAAGGTAAATTACCCTTCTTAGAGTCCTGCATGTTAAAACGAGCCAATACCTCATCAATGTACGGTTCTTGAGATAAAGCCAACGTTCTTTTCTTGCGATCTCTTATAACTTTGATCCCAAGAATGTATGCGGCTTCACCTAAGTCTTTCATTTCAAATTGTTTGAACAACCATGCCTTAATAGATGACAACATCTCTACATTGTTTCCAATGAGCAAAATGTCATCTACATATAGTACTAGAAAAACCACTGCATTTCCTTCACTTTTCTTATACAGACATGCTTCGCTTGGACTCTGATCATAACCATTTGACTGGACGGCATGATCAAAACGAATGTTCCACTCCCTGGAAGCTTGTTTCAGTCCATAAATGGACTTCTTAAGCTTACACACTAGATGCTCTTGGCCCTCTTTGATGAATCCCTCTGGTTGCTGCATATGGATGTTTTCATCAAGACTTCCATTTAGGAAAGCTGTCTTGACATCCATTTGCCAAATCTCATAATCGAGATGAGCTGCTATAGATAAAAGAATCCGGATTGACTTAAGCATGACTACCGGAGAAAAGGTTTCCTCATAATCAATTCTTTGTTTCTGAGTATACCCTTTCGCAACAAGTCTTACTTTCCAGGCTTTCACCTTTTTGTCAGATCCTCTTTTTCTTTTGTAGATCCACTTGCATCCAATGGGTTTTACACCATTGGGTGGTTCCACGAGATCCCAGACTTGATTGGAGTACATAGATTCCATCTCAGATTGCATAGCCTTTTGCCAAAGATCTGCATCCTTATCTTGCATTGCTTCTTCGTATGTCCTGGGATCCTCATCATGTTCACCAGAGACTAAGTCCGAAGACTCTCCCAAAAACATGAACCTCTCAGGTTGTTTAACAACCCTCCCACTACGACGAAGCATTGGAGTGGTATTAGTGATAGGTTGTTCATTTACTTGTGGTTGTTCTACTTGTACCGGTGGCATATTAGAATTATCTTGTCCTCCCACTAGTTCCTCTAAAACAACAGTACTCATGGGTTTGTGATTCATTATATAGTCTTCCTCTAAGAATCTAGCATTGGTGCTTACAATGATATCCCGATCCTTAGGACTATAAAACAAATACCCTTTTGTTCCCTTGGGATAACCCACAAACAGCCTCACTTCTGTACGAGAATCTAACTTAGTCACGTTCTTGTTCAGCACATGTGCTGGACAACCCCAAATCCGAATGTGTTTCAAACTAGGTTTGGTACTAGTCCACAATTCTTTTGGAGTTTTTGGAACTGACTTATAAGGTACCAAGTTTAGAAGATAAGCCGCTGTTTCTAGAGCATGCCCCCAAAACGACTTGGGTAAATTCGAATAACTCATCATCGATCTAACACTCTCTAAAAGAGTCCGGTTCCTTCTTTCTGCTACACCATTCTGCTGAGGTGTGCCAGGTGCAGTCAACTGGGATGAAATCCCATGTTCTGATAAATATTCTCTAAATTCTCCAAGCAGGTATTCGCCCCCACGATCTGATCGTAGTGACTTGATACATTTTCCTGAATGTCGCTTTTCCGCACTTGCTTTGTACTCTTTGAATTTTTCAAAGCACTCAGACTTGCGGTGCAACAGATAAATGTATCCATATCTCGAATAATCATCAATGAAAGTGACAAAATATTCATACCCACCTCTCGCTTGGATATTCATAGGTCCACATAAATCAGTATGAACCAATTCTAACACATCTTTGGCTCTATTTCCTTTTACCTTAAAAGGTCTACTGGTCATTTTTCCTTCCAAGCAAGATTCACAGACTGGAAATGGCTCCACTACCAACGAGCCTAAAGGCCCATCTACTACCAATCTTTGAATCCTCCTTAAGTTAATATGACCTAATCTCAAGTGCCAAAGATATGTTTGGTTCAATCCAGAAGGTTCCTTTCTTTTACTAGAGGTAGAAAGTGTATTATTAATTTCACTTGGTTGCAGCATTGGTTCTATAGGATTAATAATATATAAATTGTCTTGCAATGTACCAGAACATATAACTCGTTTATTCATCATAATGGAAACATTACGATCCAAACAAACATTATAACCATCCATAGCAAGTTTAGAAACCGAAATTAAATTCCTTCTAAATGAAGGTACATAAAGACAATTATTCAAAACCAAAATCCTATCATAACCAAAAGATAAAGAAATAACTCCAACTGCAACCACTGCTACTTTCGTAGCATCTCCCATGAACACATATATCTCGCCATCTCTAAGCAGCCTGGTTTTCTGGAACCCCTGCATGGAATTACAAACATGATCAGTGGCTCCTGTGTCTACACACCAAGTGCTCGTAGACATAGCCGCTATATATGTTTCCGTAACAAGAGAAAGAGACATACCAGCATTGTTCTTCTTAGACAGAGGACAATCCTTTTTCCAGTGACCCGACTGCTTGCACTTGAAGCACTTGCCCTTAGGCTTCTTCACTGAATTCTGAACTCCCAATGGTTTCACAACTTTCTGTGTCTGAACCTTCTTCTTCTTCTTTCCTTTCGGCTTTGAAGAAGAAACTTTCTCAGCCACATTTACCTGAACATGCTGCTGAAATAATGATTCCGCTGCCTGAAGCTCTGTCAGAAGTTCTGCAAGACTATACAACTTCTTGTTCATGTTGTAATTCAAGCGAAATGGCTCAAAGCTTTTTGGCAAACTCATAAGTATGATATCGACCTGCGTTTCCGCATCAATATCAGCACCAAGGACCTCTAGTTCATTTATATGAGACATCATCAGAAGAACATGGTCCCTTACAGGTGTTTTTTCAGCCATCTGAGTGTTCATTAGAGACTTCATTGCTACTTGCCTAGCAGCCCTATTCTGATCTCCGAAAAGCTCCTTGAGATTATAGAGCATATATGCAGCAGTGGTCATGGCCTGATGCTGATGTTGCAAAACACCCGACATTGCTGCCAGAATGTAACATCGCGACATCTCATCTGCCTTAGTCCACTTCTTAAAATACTCTTTATCCTCATCCGGAGCATCGGCAGCAGGCTGGTCCGGTTTGGGTTCAACAGTACAAAATTTAAACTCTTCAGCAGTCAACACTATGTCCAAATTGCGTTTCCATTCAATATAGTTAGGTCCGGTAAGTTTGTTATCCTTAAGTATGGTGAAAAGTGGATAAAAGCCCATTCTATCCTGAGAATCATGCATATAACACTTAATCAGAAAATTGCATATATCTTAAAACCTATTTGTTTCCTCTAACAATTAATTAAAATTAATGCACTAATATTTAAATTCCATAAATATCTGGTACGCCATGATGGATGACACATATACCATTTAAATTTAAATATTACTTCGGTCCTACTACTAAATAATACGCCACGTTAGGGTGGACTATATATTATCTTTCATAGCTAAGTGTATACCATTATTTAGATCTTAAGTTGCCTTTAGTCAGACCCATCCGTTCGATGTATCAATGGATAAATCCCAGGTGTTTTCGGTGAAGTCACAGACGGACTTGCTTAAAAACACAACCCCTAAGACAGAAATATCCATTATCAACATCAATCAAGGAATGTCCAACTTTTTTCTTGAATTCTATGAAACTTGGTATGTCACGATGGGGTGAGCTTACCTTTCATTATTCGTGATTAACTTAAGAAGATTGTCCTAGTAATATCCTTAACACTACCCAGACGTCATAAATCATACGCCACGATGGGTGACATATATCCAATTCATAATCGTCCTAGTGTTAAATTACATACAACCAATAATGGATGACCATGGGATCTAATATCAAATTAATTCCCTCTCCCACTTAGTATTTTAACATGAGTAATTTTATCTAGATGCATCGCCCTATGTTATTTCTTCGAGGTCCACATGTTATCAAAATAACAATACAAAGAACACATAACATAGCATAGCATGCATCTCTACATAATTAAATGGGGCCTATGCCATTATAATTATGTCTAACATGCATTCCAAATACACACATAATTTAATAACATAAAACATTTAATTAAAGCAATAAATGAAAATTTATGTCCATGTCGTCCTATTTATGTTAACCATGCAATTAAAATTACACACATAATTAACAACACACATAATAATTATTTAATGCAATAATTAAAATTAAATAGCAGAAAAATTAAAATAAAAAATAAATCCACTATTATGGCCAAAAAAAAAATTTCATCCGAAAATCCTGCGAAAACTTCAACTCGCTGTTTGAGGGTCTAAACGAGCTCAGACGCACATGAAACTTTCAAAAAGTCACTTTTCAATCGTGTAGAACATCGAAATCCCTTTCCGAAAAGGTATTACTCATCGAAATCCGACACCGTATGCAAAAGTTACAACAGTTCGAAGTTGCATAGGCGAAATCTTGTAGTATCAGCGGAAGAACTTTGTTTTCTTGCAACTCCGTCGATCAAATAGTTACATACAACATAACATACCTATTCTATTACATCAGATCATAATCTAACATGAATACAAATCATGATTACAAGATAACAAAATCATAATAGAAAACAAAACTAGCACGATCAACCCTCGTGATTTACAACCACGATAAACCACGTGGAAACCAAAACAAAAAATAACCACGATTAAACCACGTGGGATCCAAACACATAATTAAAATAAAACGAGGCCATAATAGTGGATACTAAACAACCTGCAAAAGATTATTATCCAAGCATACCACTATACATACATAACCAATTTTAATTACGACATGGACATCATATCATAAAACATAGAACCCATAACCAGGCTCTTGATACCAATTGTTGGGAACCACGGACTTGGGGTTCTACTACATTTTATGATACACAATTAAGGAGTGCGAAAAGAAAATCACCTTGTTAACGGTTGATTCCACGCTCTTCTATTGTATTCCCAAATTCCCTTGAGCGAAGTGTGGCCTCCGTCTTCTCAAGTTAACCTCTCTTCTTGCTCCTAGGTGGCTACAATATTTTTCTTAACCAACCCTAGCAAGAAGAGAATAAGAATATATATAGGGCTACAATAGGGATCATGGATAATTAGGTTGGGCCATTTAATTACATCCTGGGCCTAGCCCAATGTAATTAAATATTAATTCAATCCAGTAAAAAATTAATATTTGCACTACCTTTCCTAATACCGCAACTTAATTAATTAATTCGGTTCCAATATTATTTGCTTATTAAATTCCCCATGTTTAAAATAGCGCATGCCCATTAATTAAATAAATTACTGATAATTCATTTAATTAACATATTATATCCTTGATCATCCACTCTACCTTTATTTAATTATGCCGGAATAAATCCACCTGCAGGGTTTCACATAATTAAATCCTTTTGAGCTTTCAAGGGGACATCATTAACCCGAATATTATCAGGACACGGATTCCTTCAATAAATAATATCCACCATATATATTATTCCATCACCCAAAATATAATGATATAATTCAAAAGAATTATTTCATATATAAATCAAAGCATGTAAATAATATACACGTGTCAATTACTATATCCGGATTAAGAACCTAAGCATTAATAATAACATAGAATCTTAGTTCACCTTCTTAATCAGTTTAAGGGAACAATTCTAAATTTGATCTTGTTCAATATACACAAAGTATACAAGTATTATTTAATAGTCAAGATAAACTATTCCCAAATAATACTTCAGTTATTCCAGTGGTTTGTCTAATTCCACTTAAACTGTGAACCCTTTATATTATATATAGACACTGATAATTTAATCTTCTGTTATCCCATTTGATACTAAATTATCCACAATATATAATAAATAGACAATGTAAAAATATGCAATCAAGATTCTCAATAAAATGGACAATGTTTATATACTACTAATGAATAGTTTAGTATAAAACCCAACATTTATATGGTTTCTTGGTCATTACTACTGAAGACATATGATCGAAGAAAGAACTTGCTATCAAATGTGATTGAGAAAGATGTTCCGTCAATAATCTTTGGAGATGACAACAAAGGTTTTCATCACGGGACATGGCTACATCGGAAAAGGAATGTCATCATGTTTACAATAATTGGTATCATTGATAACAACTAATAATTGGAGTCAAGGATAACAATTAGAAGCATCTTTCCTGCTGAAGATTAAAGCACAATCTTCTAAGTATCAGTCAATTCTGTGATAAAGGCTACAATGTAGATTTCAGAAAGGACAAGTGCTTGATCACAAATAGGAAGGATGAGAAGCTTACTTTACTGGGAGTGAGAAAAGGAAACCTGTTCATAGTTGACTTAAGTTCTACCAGTGAAGGAGCAATTACATGTTTCTATGGAAAGGCATCTTCAGAACAAAGTTGGTTATGGCACAAGAAGCTCTCACATTTGAACTTTAAAACTATGAACTCTTTGATAAAGAGAGAGTTAGTGAGAGGGTTGCCCCTGATGGAATTCAATCAGGAGGGACCATGTGAAGCATGTGAAAAAAGGAAGTCAAAGAAAGCATCACATAGAAGCAAAGAAATGACAAGCATTGCTGAACCATTACAACTGATTCATATGGATTTATTTGGTGCAGTAAATGTTATGTCACTTTCAAGAAAAAGATATGCATTGGTGATGGTGGATGGCTACTTTAAGTACACGTGGGTGTTGTTCGTACATTCAAAAGATGAAGCAACACAACTAATCATTGATCACATCAAAAAGATAGAAGTGGAAGCTAAGCTACCTGTACGGACAATCAGATCAAACAATGGAACTGAATTCAAGAATGCAGTTCTAAATGATTTCTGTTCAGAGAAAGGAATATCAAGACAGTTTTCAGCACTAAGAACTCCACAACAGAATGGAGTAGTGGAAAGGAAGAACAAGACCTTGGTTGAAGCAGCAAGGACCATGTTGAATGAATCAAAACTTCCCACTTACTTTTGGGTTGAAGTAGTGAATACAGCTTGCTACACTCAGAATCGAACCCTGATTAACAAAGATCATAATAAGACTCCGTATGAGTTAATGGCCAACAAGAAACCAACACTGAAGTTTTTTCATGTGTTTGGTGCAAAGTGCTTTGTACTAAAAGATGGAGGACATCTAGGCAAGTTTGATGCCAAAGCAGATGAAGGCATTTTTCTGGGCTATTCTCTGGAATCTAAAGCTTACAGGGTATATGTGATTGAAGACAAGAAGGTGTTGGAAAGCTTAAATGTAACATTCGACGACACCAAAATATCAGGCCTGCAAACTAGAGAGAACTCTGAATCCTTGGTATTTGAAAATCTATCAGGAGATCTCTCTAACATAGAGGAAGAACCTGAAGTTGTTCCCGGTGATAATAATAATCATGATGATAATGATTCTGGACCAAGTGGTGACAGTGATGGAGATCCTCAAACTTCTACAGGATCCACTAGTCAATTAACAGAATCAACAGATCACACCGTCGACAACTCAGGGGGAGCAGGATAAGGATCAATTAGTCAGATCAACACCACAATGAAAATCATGAGGACACTTCAAGAACAGATCTGTCAAGACAAAGGGTTTAGATTCAAGATCATTCCTGATGTCTAGTTCTTAGTGATCCTAGTGGTGGAGTGAAGACTGGAGCTATAGAGTATGAATGATTATTTCCTTGGTTTTCTTTCTGAAGAAGAAACTAGGAAAGTTAAAGAAGCTCTGATAGATCCAGATTGGGTGATTGCATAGCAAGATGAACTCA
The DNA here is from genome assembly GCA_030848705.1 of Heracleum sosnowskyi. Taxonomy (NCBI): domain Eukaryota; kingdom Viridiplantae; phylum Streptophyta; class Magnoliopsida; order Apiales; family Apiaceae; genus Heracleum; species Heracleum sosnowskyi. The sequence goes on along the minus strand of CM061243.1, from coordinate 45,546,845 downwards.
ATCAATTCTAAAGGCAGATTGTATGGAAGCTGGTATCTAGACCAAATAACAGAGTTGTAATTGGTACAAGGATAACCAGAAGTTTACTGGATGACAATGGCATTGTTATGAGGGACAAGGCCAAACTGGATGCTAGGTTACTATTAGGAAGCAGTATCTAACAAGAAGCACCAGTGATGAGACTTGAGGATATCAGGATATATTTGGCACCTGCTGCATATTCAAACTTTAATATCTATACGGTGAATATGATCAAGTGCACTCCTGATTGGTGAGATAGTAGAAGAAGTCAATGAACAGCTTCTCTTCAAGATCACTACAGGTTGGTTTAAACTGGTATCAATACTCAAGCAATCGTCAAATACATGGTATGACATTCTAACTGAACTTTTGCAGAATATGAATTTATTAGAGTCGTCACACACACACATATATATATATATATATATATATATATATATATATATATATATATCTTAAGGCACAAACATAATGTCATATATGTGCAGTGATATCATGATTATATTATATGTTGGTCTACTAACGAAAACTTGTGCAAGAAATTTGCCAAGTCATTGCAGAGTATGTACAAGATGAGTATGTTGGGAAAGTTGCAATTCTTTTTGGAATTACTTTGAGCAATCCAAAAGAATAATTCTTTTAGGAGCACAAGTAAGCCAAAAGAGTGATGACAATAAAATTAAGTCAAGAATCTTTTGAATGTGCACAATTGGGAAGATTCTAGACATGCCAAGACTCCCTGCCAATAGTAGCCACTAAAGCTTGATCAGGACAAATCAGGTAAAAGACAGAAATGACAAGCTAGAGAGGTATGATCATCTCATTAACTTATTAGCTGCAAATTGACCACACATATTTTATTCTCAAGTTGCCAATGTGCAAGGTTTCATGTGGATTTCAAAAAATCTAGTCTTATAGCTATTAACAAGATTTTTGGATATCTTAAGGGAATACCAAATCTCGGTATATGGTACCCTAAAGATACTTGTTAACATGTTTAGCTATATAGATATAAAATACGCATGTTGTAAGAAAGACAGGAGAAGCATCTCTGGAAGCTGTCAACCCAAATAACAGGAGAAGCATCTCTAGAAGCTGTCAACTTCGTGGAGGAAGATTGATTTCTTGAAATAACTTCATCTCCAACAACTCTGTGGAACACTCCACGACAATGCACCTTGACACCAGGTATCATTTCTTTCGAGAGCATGTCTTCAATTCATAGAGTAACTTGCAGACACGTTTATTGAATCACTTGTTATATTAAATTTTCAAGACTGGTTTATAAACTTGGGATATTAGTTATTGCACATTATTTGAAAATCCCATCTGCAATAAATTCTTAAAATAAGCTCACAAGTATTAAGTTGTCCATAGTTTAAGGACTTGTGAATTTATTTAACATCCAGTCCTCGCGTTAATAATTAAGTACTAATATCTAACTCATAGATATTTAGTATTTATTTATTTATTTATTTTATTTTATTTGAATTATGGAAATTGAAGCAGTTCAATATCTTATTTGCTCCATAATTTAAAATACATAAAATAAATATGAAGCATAATTTATTGGATTTTAATTGGCTTATATCAGTTAATGATATTTAGTCAATTTTATTCTAAGAAAATTGTGATATTTTTGTTAACTGTGAATTTAAATGAATATCTGATTTGAAAAAGTTCACAGAAAACAGAAAAAAAAAGGTTGGTTTTAAAACTGGTAACAACTTTAAAATTAATCAGCAGCAAAATCTATCGAAAAAGGAATTTTGATAGTTTTCTGAGTAGTTGATAAAAAGTATCGAAAGCAATTTTCGATGGTTTTTGTTAAAGAAAAGAAAACTTACCGAAGAAAAGTCTCGATAGCTTTTGAAATTGGAAATGAAATCTATCGAAAGAATTCAATTCTTTAATATTCGAATTTCTCGATAGTTTTCAGAAAAGAACAACTTCTCGATAGTTCATTTTGAAACTATCGAACGCGAGATGTCACAAATGGACATAGATCCAGAGCCCTCAGTGGCCATCCCTGACCAGGAGGTTGAAAACCAACAGCCTCTAACCACGGTCATAGAGCCTTTGAAAGAAACAAATGAAACAACAACAGAAACTCCTACCCTACTATACCACCCACTCAAATAACTGAGACTGTAGAGGGAGTCAGTGCCAAAGTAGCACCAAATAAGGAGATACATCATTCAATAACAGCTCTGCCTTCTGCTAAAAGAAGAAAACTAGAAACCAAGGCAACTGTTGAAACTTCATTACCTTCTTTCACTGAGCCTCTAACAGATTTTTCTGAAACTGATTGGGCAGTGATAACCAAAGCTATATCTGAACCCCTATCCCAAACAGATAAAGGAAAATTGATGGAAGCAACTAGTTCTCCGACCATATTACGGTCAGGCTCACCGGTTGAAGGTTCTTTACTGAACCAAGAGTCTTCACAGACGTTGAGAGAAGGTTCTGACCCAAATGCACAATCTAAAGGGTCATTACCTAACTCCCCAGATGGAACATATCTGGATCCTGCGGGTACTGGGTCTGACATAGGTGCAGATCGGCAACTCGGTAACAATGAATCAATTTCATTTGAGGAGTTACCTGAGGATATGTCTGCAAAGACTTCAGAGGGAGTTTCAGGGCCTCTGCTATCAATAGAGCCTGATTCCAACCCCCCAGAGATTCAAAATCTGGATCCTGTTGAGGACTGATCATTGCAAGATGATCAGCAACTTGGTTTAACCAAGGACGGGGATTTGCAAAATCCCATTGCACCACCAGTGACCTCCTTAAGGATGGCTATGGTGATTTTCCTTGCAGGTACATTTGGATGCTGAAGCTCTGAGAGATTGTTAGGTTTAACAATCAAATAGGGGGAGATTGTTGGTGAGATCACAAGGCAGTATGAACAGGAAGACGTGATAACTCAACACTAGAACAGGACATGTAAATAATACTACGCCTACACAGAAATCAGGAAGAAATGAATACAAGGCAAATACAAAGAATCAAAACATTAGATAGATCTTTGAAGTCTACTACAGGTCACTGAAAGAAGTTCATTAACATGTTCATGCCTCAGTGAAGAATAAGGTTTGAAGACTTTCAAGGTTTCAGAAGGTGTGTAGATTCAGTATAAGTGCCACAAGCAGATTTCAGTGTATTAGCATTGATTGTGTTATAGACAGTGTTTGAAGCATAGGAATCTGGTTTAATTGAATACAGGGTAAAGACAAAGGTTAAAGAAGATAGCTACAGTCTTGAAGTTATACTCACTGACAGAAGTTCATTTATATGTTCGAGCATCAGTGAAGAACAGAGAATGAAGTATTCAAGATTTTAGTACCAATGAAGACGTTGTCTAAGTACCAAAAAGGATTCCAGTGAAAGTGCGTTGTTTATTGACAATCTGTGTTTGAAGCAATTTGTAATGCTGCCGACTTATCAATTGGAATGCAATGAAGATGTGAAGATTCAATTCAGTGTTAGTCGTCTGTGAACCAGACCAGTTGCACCAGGCGTCAACACATATGAAGAAGATCAACACATTTATTCGACTGAAAGAATTGATGAAGTCCGACATGATAATTCCAGAAAATATCAAGCAGATTAACAAGAATTATCAGTGTCGATGAAAACCGTGAGAAGCTAAATTATCAAAAGGAAAATCGCAAGTCAAAAGGTGTTAAGTGTACAAAAGTTGAAACCTCGATAAAGAAACTGCAAGAAAGGAAACTTGAAGGTTTAAGTGTTGACCAACCAAACCTTGGGTGCTAATTTGCACTTTGACAAGGTTGGCCAAAAACCATTTAAATGGTTTTTGTTTGGTCGATAGTTTTTGTTAAACCAAAAACCATTTCGATGGTTTTTTGTTTTAAAAACAAAAGACTATTTCCATGGTTTTTTTTTAAAACAAAAAACCTTCGATAGTTTTCTTTTGGTTAGTTTTGTTGGGGCCGAGATTTTTGACTGCTTCGATACTTTTAATGCTCCGATAATTTATGAAATTTATTTTATAAACTTGAAATAAATTTATTTTAAACTTATTAATTAAGTTTATTATAAATTTAAAATAAGTTTATTTAATAAATTTATTAAAACTAAAAAGGAGTATTTCGATAGTTTATGAAATTTATTTTATAAACTTGAAATAAATTTATTTTAAACTTATTAATTAAGTTTATTATAAATTTAAAATAAGTTTACTTAATAAATTTATCAAAACTATTGAATGGTTTTAAGATAATTTGGTTCGATAGTTTTTCTACAGCATGAAGAATTGACTGGACACAACTCAAAAAGTAGTGTTCGATAGTTTTCTTTTGAAAACTATAAAAGTCTACACATTTGATGCAGAAGACATTAACTGAAGAGTTTTTCTTCTGTTCTTCTTCTTCCTCGACGAAGAGAAGAAAATACAGAGAGAGACAGAGAAGGAGACATTTATTTTATACCTGAACTTCTCACCGGGGAAACGTTATAATGCCCAAACTTTGTTCAATCTTAAGGGCCATTATAAAGCTTCTCTGGTAATTAAATCCTTTAGACAAACGAATAGATACAAACATTGTTTAGGATTTAATTTGTTCAATCTTTGTAGAAGCAAGAACAAATTGTTCTTGGAAGCCGGTAAATTTATTTACTAGGTTTAGCACCCCTTCAAGATTTATATATCGAATATAATTCTTGGAAAATCTTGTGTTATTATTTCCATGTCCGAATTACTATTCACCCTCAAGAACACGAACCCACTACAAGAACACTAGTTTAATTATCCGCAAAAGATTCGAAAGAATTTTTTATAATTAGTGAGTATCGTATTCAACCCCCCCCCCCTTCTACGATACTTCGGGACCTAACAGAAACTGAAGGGATCAAGCCCACAAGAACCTGGACCTCAAAGTGGTTCAACAGCTTTTACTGATGATCCAGCCACACAAGAACCACTCAATCAAAGTTTGGGTGAAGGCTTAGCAATTGGAATGGTCACACAAGAACCATCTTCTCAAAGTGAAGATGCAGGCCAAGCTACAGTTTCTGAGAAATTTCCTGACAATGCTCAAGGGATTTCTGGTGCAGATGATGTTCAAAGATTGGTCGAGGACACTGTCAATGAGGGAAGCACACAAGAACCTCCAACTCAAAGTGTTGAAGAAGCTTCAGAACCTCATGCTACACAAGAACCATCAGTATCAAATCCTGATGCAAGCTTATCAAATCCTGATGGTGTTGCTCCTGATGCTGAGCCAATTTTTATACAGCCACTAAGATCACGACCAATGGACCATCCTATCACAGATTCACAGGATAAACTGAAAGGTATAGCTATTCCTGATCCTGATGTTACTCATGATGATGATGATTCTGATGATAGTGATGATGATAATAATGAAGAGAAGGAACAGCTTGCCAGAGTTCTAAAATCTAGTCTTGGAACTAATTATGGTTCATCAAGCACCTTCATGACTGGCAAGGCTTCTACTGGAAAAGATCTCAGACAAGATTTTTCTGTTCCTTCTGAAATCAATACTGCTGAAAAGCTGAGAAGGCATCAATGGGAAAATGAATGGTATAGGTCTGATGAATCTGTCAGCTATCCACATGCCTTGGATCATGCGTATGATGCAGTGAAGATGATAGAGAATCCAGACTTGAAGAATCATCTGAAGGCTACAACTCTTTTATCTAAAAGCCTGAAACATGATATTGATTCTGTCAAAGCTGCAACTGAGTTGGTGAGGGAAGATATTTCTATGAGTTTTACAAAGGTGCCCACTGCTCTTCAACTAAGGATAGTGGAATCCCAAGTGAAATCTGTTGTTTCTGAACAAACCTCCATCAACAGAAGGATTGATTCTCTTGATACAAAGGTAACTGACATTCAAACCTCTCTTGCCTTAATTTTGAATATATTGTCAAATACTGATGTCAAAAAGGGGGAGAAGCTAAGTCAGACAAAATGTACACCTGATCTAGTATTGAGAAATAATGATGATGATCATACTGGAAATGATGGTGGTGACAAAATTCTACAAGGAGAAACCTCTGATGCTGCTGTTATGAAGACAATTCAAACTTCTCAAAGTCAAACAACACAGTCAACTCATGTTTCTGATTCTGGAGTAAAGACAGTAAGAACATTGGTGCAATCTCAGATCCTGACGGAAGAACAAATCCTGACATCTGGTCATGGACAAACTCTTGCTACAATTCCTGAAGGTGATGAAGATGTGATTATTGATAATCCTGAAGATGCATCAAATCTATTCCAGAAGTTCACTACAAAAGATGGCAGAATTGTTACTCTATATCACACTGATAAAAGAGTTCAACAATTATTTGCAAGAAAAGCACTCTCTATAGCAAGTGAAGAATATCCTGATCTCTCACATGAAGAATTCTTAAGACAACAGAGAGAAATGATGGAAAGCTTTAATCCTACTCCTACTAGAGGTAGAGGAGGCATAGGTAGGAGAGGTGTTAGAAAAGGTAGAAGAGGTTCTTCAACTCAAAAAATGCCTAGACAGACAAGGTCTAGAGGTTTATTAATTGAAGAAATTCCTGAAGCTTCACAAAATCTAATAGATCCTGTTATCAAGGATATCATTGAGAAGGAAGACAAGGAATTTATTGAAGAAGAACCTGAATTGAGAAGAAGGCCAAGACAATTAATTCTCTGCAATACAAATCAAATTGAAGATTCTAATCCTGATATTGTTTCTGACAATGTTCAAGATCCTGATGAATCTGAAATTCTGCAAGAAATTGATGTGTTAATCTTATCTACTGTGGTTGATTCTCACAACAAGGAAGTGGATGAAGAAGAAGAAGCCAGAAGAAGAGAAATCACAAGAAGAACAAATAGAGATTTCAATCTCTATGTACAAAGGCTTAAACTCTCAAACAGAATATTGTGGAGAAATCCAAGCAGACAAGAATCTTTACTAGGTAGAAGCTATGCTTTTGAAAAAGAGAAAGATAAGAAGTGGAAACACATAAGTACACTGAGGTGTAAAACACATATCAATTTTCAGAATGGAGGAATTATAACAAGTGCTTCAAATGTTGTTGATTTATCTGATTTGGTTAGATCAAAAACACTTTGGCTACGAATGTTTTCAAATCTGAAGCAATTGACAAGTAATTCAAGAGGAGGTATTGGACACAGGGATGCTGAATATCTGAATATGTCATATGTTGATCCTTACTCCTTGACTGAAATTGGAGGTACTTTAACTTCTGAAAACCTGAACAATTTATTAGTTGTTGATATAGTTATAGATTGTCATGATGGTATTGAAAAGAAAGAAAAGCTTCTGTACTTCATGAAAGATGGTAGTGTGAAGATTCTATCCATTCAAGATCTGCTGATGAAAACTACACAGGAACTGAAATATGTTCATTATCTGTTAAGATGGAAGAATAAAGTGTGCAAAGAATGGAGTGACATGATCTTGTCAACAGTAAGAAGAAGACTGGATGGAAATAGAAATTTCAATGGTAATTATATTCCCATGTACTTAAATCAAAGAGGTCAAGATGTGGAAATGCAAAGGGGTACTGCTGTTAAAGAAGTAACTTTTGGCATGACTCAACTTACTCTCAATCCTGATGGGAAGGAAATTGCTTATCTTTTGCTTGAAGAACACAGTCTACAAAGAAGCTCCATACAGAATCTCAGAGCAGCTATTTACCAGATTCATGAGGAAGATGAAGATCTCAGAAATCTTAAGGAAAGACTGATTCAAATTCTTGAAGAAAAAGAAGAAAACTTGTTATCCAACTTCTTGAAGATGAATCTGTTCTATCAAAGAATTTAAACAGATAAGTTGCTAACTGAAGATACTTGTACATTTTGTAAATATGTTTTTGACATCATTGAATCTTAGGAATCTATACTTTATTTCACAAAGTATGAGATTGGGGGAGATTGTTAGATCAGGATTCAATGATCGTCAGGATCATCAGGATTGCATGGTCGTCAGGATCATAATGAATATCAGGACTGGGATCAGGATTGATCATCAGGACTGGAAGCTGATCAGGATTCCTACTTCGAGTTATATTTGGAGTCTAGTTAAATAAGGAAGATTATTCTGTCGGTTCCTAGTTTGTAGTAATGAAGCTATCGATTAAGGATATGTTTCAATCTTTGTAATTGATTAAGACTTATCATTGATAGAGAAGCTGTGTAATATATAAACACAGTTTTAGGTTTCGATTTGTGTGAGAGAGAGACGAGAACATAATCGATCTCATACACGAGTATCTTTGTAACCTAGCAGCTCTCAAAAACTCAGAATTTCTTGAGAGAGTTTGTAACAGTTTTATATCAGATTTAATAAAGCTGTTATCATTCTTTCATATTTGTGATTCATATCTTATTAAGTCGAGAATCTTATACAATTGTATTCAACCCCCCTTCTACAATTGTTTATTACTGGGCAACAAAAAATAGAAAAGGTAAACCAGTGCGATGCACATATTGTTTTTAATATTTGTTATTTGATTATTTACGTTATAATATTTTATTAATTGCATTTGTTAAAAAAAAAAAAGTAACCATGTTAAAATAGCTATATGTTTTAAAAAATTAAAAGCATTAAAATATGTTTTAATTAAGGGTTTATCCGTGATATTTTTGGAAAATGAAGGGTTTTAGTAAGTTAAAATAGAAAATGTAACATGTTTTTGTTAAAAAGATAATTGTCCGTAATATTTTTAGAAAAGGAAGTGAAAAAATTGAAAAGATAATGTGTTTTAACTAAAAAAGGTAACTGGTTATAAATATGTCTTATTATTTAATAATTTTTTGTTATAGATAAGTAAGGGTAATTAAGTAAAATCATAAAGTAACAAAAAACAGGTACTAACAAACATGTACCGTACCGACCAAACTTTTAATGTTTTGTCTATTATAATATAGTATAGATTGACAAAAATTAAATTGTATTAAAAAATTTAAAATTTTTATTGTTTGTAGTTATTCAGTTTTGTTTATAGGTTCTAACATAACCATAAAAAATTGAACCAATTATTAAAATAAATAAACATATTATATATAATTTAATTAACTTTTAAAAATTAATAGATACATATATATTTATACTATAATATTAAAATCAAATATTGAAATTTTGGTATTATATTAAAGCCAAAATATTAAAAATTTTGATTTGCAATTTGATTTTCGCTCTATCTAAAAATAAATAAGATATTATAATTAATGGTAACAAGCCGATTATCTTTTTTAATTTGAACACGTTATTTTTAATTAAAACAATTAACTTTGATAAACATATCAAAATTAGTAGATTGTCTTCAACATGCTACTTTTAATTTAAACACATTATCTTAAATAAACACAGCCAAATATACTCATTATACTATTAAATTCTTATATATAATAAGTGTAAGAGAGATTTTATCTAAAACTTTGGTCATGTACCGCTAAATCAGTAAGGACCGTTGATCTTAAAATAGATGAATGACAACCATTATATCTAATATTAAAAAAATTTATTTTAATAGTATAAATTAAATATGAGTAGGTTTTATAAGTTGACTAGAATTCTTAATATAAAAATTCGTAAGTTCAAATTCTAAGTTGAGTAAGTTTATTTCATTGTTGGTCTATACTTTAATTCTAAGTTGAGTAAGTTTTCATTGTTTTAATTCTATTCCTAAGTTGAATAAAACTATTGTTAAAATTCGTCATTTTATTTTTTCTTTAGTTTCAGGGTAGTTTTAATTGAATAGGGGGAGATTGAAAGGCATATGCTATAGCCTATTTGTAATTCGAGGATTCTACTCAACTTAAACCAGAATGTAATAAGTAAATATTAGATTAAAGGTCACAGGAATCTCAAAGAGTTTTATCTGTCAAGAGATTGAAGATTAAAGTCATCTACAGACTTGAAGTTATTCTACATTGAAAGAAGTTCAATTTATTGTTCAAGCCTCAGTGAAGTATTCAAGAAAGTGGATTTACTACAGTGACAGAGATTTCCAGTTGGTGACAGAAGAAGTACAGGATACAGAGTTCAGTCAAAGCTAAAGAAAAGAAGCCACAGCTTTAAATGTTTTAAAGATGAAGAATTATCATTGAAGTCAGTTATTCATGAAACCAGACAGTGCATCGAATGACGACATCAATCAGTGGAATTCAATCATCTATATTCAGTGGTTTTCAGAAGATAGAGTAATGCAGGGATTTTAAATTATCTTCCTTAAATTTATTAATTTAATTTAATTAATAAATTAATTCTATCAGAATTAATTTATTTATTAAATTAGTTATGATAGTAGTTTAAATTATTTATTAATTTAATTCTCTAAAAGAATTATTTTAATCAAGAATTTAATCTATTTAAAATAAATTAAAAGGATTTTCTTTCTTAAAATCTCGGTATGACCTGCTTTGTAGAATTGGTATGACCTAGTGTATTATCACCTTAGGTTCTACCGAGTTTTACTCAGGTCATATAAGTCAATTGTGTCAGGTCATACAGATCTTTTTCCTTGGTCATACCGAGAGTTGGTAATTCTGTAAGGTCATACAAGTCATGTGTCAGGTTCTACCGAGTGTGGCAGGTCATACAATGTGCTTTTCAAGGTTCTACCTAATTAAATGAAAAGTGTGTGCATGTCATACCGGTTTTGTTTCTAAGGTCATACAAGTTCATTTCCTAAGGTTCTACCAAGAGTTGTTGGAAGAACTTGAGGTCATACAAGACACTTTTGCAGGTCATACAAGGCAAATGTATTTTGTATAAACAGGCGGCCAAAAAGAGACAGAAGATATTATCATTATCAAAACACAGCCATTTCTCTCAAGAACAAACGAAGAAGCCATTTGATATCATTTCTTCTCAAGCAATTAATTCTAGTTTGTATTGTTAAATCCAAACCACTAGAAGTTGATTACTTGTATTGCTTTGATTATCTAGCGGATTTTTATCCCTAGAATTTATCTCGAACTTGCTTTTAGCATTCGATCTTTTTATTACAAATATTAGAAAAGTTCATGTCGAATTTATTCTAAATTTGTATTAATTAGTTTGAGATAAATACTTTGTAATCCTTATTGTATTTGCAACACCCTTCAAGTTTAATATAGTTTATATTTAACTTGAATTTTGTTTCATTTATATTCCGCATTAATTTGTTCTAAATTGTTAAATTATTCAAGAACAAATTTCGATAAAACGGTATAGTTTGTATTCAACCCCCCTTCTACAAACTTATCAGGACCTAACAATTGGCATCAGAGCCTTTTGATTGATATACAAATCAAAGATCCAATTGTTTTGAGATTTTTCTTAAACTCTGAATTTTTATTTTTCCTAAAAATCTCAAAAGATGTCTACTACACAGAAAGTGGGTACAGTCAAAATCCCAATGTTCAGCAAGGAGCATTATCCAATGTGGAAGAAGAAAATGCTCCTATTTCTTAAGGTTGCAAATCCTAAATACATTGACGTGATGAAGAGTGGTCCCAAAATCCCTATGATTATTGAGGAAGAGCTAAAAGTGGATAACATTGTTACTAGGGCTGCTAGGATGTACCCTAAGGATCCCAAGGATTTCACTCCTGGTGAAAAAGAGGATGTTACCTTGGATTCCAGTCTACAGCTGATCCTTATTGATTGTCTTGATCCTATCATGCATAATCATGTCCTAAACTGTGATACTGCCAAACACATTTGGGAAACCATAGAGATAATCAATGAGGGGACAGAGGAAGTTAGGGAGAATATGCTGGAAATTCTCACCTCACAATATGAGCATTTCAGATCAAACCCTGGTGAAGGTATCACTCAGGTTTTTGAGAGATACAACAAATTAATCAATGATCTGAATCTCAATGGGAAGCACTACACCAACAAGGAGATTAACAAGAAGTTCCTTCTTACACTTCCACCTCATTTGGAGCACAAAATATCTGCCATTAGAGAAGCAAGAGATATGAATGAGCTTGCTTTGGAAAGATTGTATGGTGTTCTGAAGACCTATGAGCTGGAGCAGATTCAACAAAGGGAGCTGTATGGAACAGGGAAGATTGTTGGTACCTCTACTGTATTGACTGCTGAAGTCCCACAGAAACTGGAAGTGAAGGCTGTTCAACCTTCCAGTTCTAACATGAATGTTATTGATGCTGAATATGGATTAACATCCATTGATCAATCTGGTGGTGACTTCTATTCTTTAGAAGAACTTGATCAGCTGGAGGATGGTGACTTGGCTTTGATAGTCAGGAAGTTTGGGAAGTTCAGATTCAAGAGGAATCCCAATCTTAAGTTTAGACCCAGATTTCAGAGAGGTGGATCTTCCTCTTCAAGTGGCACAAGGGGTGGCTACAAAACTGGAACTGTGGATAGAAGCACAATCAGATGCTACAATTGCAATGAGTTGGGTCACTTTGCTACTGAATGTAAAAAGCCAAAGCAAGTGACAAGGAACTCATTTGATTCTAGCAAGAAGAACAAGATTGGGAAAGCCTATGTTGCTGAAGGAAAGAGTTGGGATGACACTGACAGTGATGAAGAAGCAGGTGAGATTGGGAATCTTGCACTCATGGCAATAGGAGACAAACTCTTTGATTCCATGTTATCTTCACCCAACATGTCAGAGGTAACCTTTACTGACGCTGAAATGATTTATCATCTTGGTGGCACCATAAGTTGTGCACGCACTGAAAATGATAGAATAAATATTTTAAACACAAATCTTGAAAAGGAATTAAAAGAATTGAAACTTGTGCATGTTAATCAGGATGAACTTACTGAGAAAATTGCTTTTCTTGAGAATAGGGTTAAATGTTATATTCAACTGGAAACCATTCTCAAAGATCAGATTAGTGAGCTTAAAACCAAAGCTAATGCTTATTTCAGTTCTTGTAAGACTGCTAAAGAAATTCTCAATAAGCAAGCTGTTGGTAATCATGTCAGTATAGGGTATGATTATAATGAGGCTATTGGACTGCTTGGAATTAATTCCCCTTGTAGATACAAATCTGAAGGAAAGGTTGTTCCATATATACTTAAGGGTATTGAAACACCCTTCTGTAGGGAGTCTGAAGCAGAGCCTATGAATGAATACTCTATCATTATTGCTGAGGAGATTCATGAAGAAGATATTGCTTTGGAAGCTGAACAGTCCAAAAAGTGTATATCTGATATTCCAGTCAAAGTTGCTACAACTAAAAAGACTAAATCAGATATCCATAAGTTGGATCAAAACAACTGTAGAACTAACATGCCTGCTATTAATTCTTCTCATAAAGCATGTGGTGTGAGTAATTGCATGTCTTGTGCTTTTAATGTTATGTATGCTTTCTTTAATAAGAAGCATGTATCTAGTGATAAGACTGCTCCACGTCAACATGTTAATAATAAGAAGCATGTTAAAACAAAGACTACTAGTCCTCCTCAGACTAGAGTGGATTCATTTATCCCTAAGCCTACTCAGAAATGTGTTAAGGCTGGTTATAAATGGAAACACTCTTATGTGAAAGAGGTTGAAGTAGTTTTAGCTAAAAATGTTGTTTTGCCTGACAAAGGCCAGTTCTTTAAGTATGCCGGACCCAATCAATTTTGGGCTCCGAAGAAGGTCTAATCAATTTGATATTGCAGGGAGTTAAACAGGTAAACCGTGTTATATGGATTCTTGACAGTGGCTGTTCAAGGCATATGACCGGAGATAGAGCCCTGCTATCAGATTTGGTTGAGAAAGCTGGCCCAGTGCTTACCTTTGGAGATAACAGCAAAGGTATAACTGAGGATATGGCCTGTTTGAAATCAAGAAATGTTATCAGTCAATAAGAACATCAATGTTACATTTGATGACACCAAACTCCCTAATATCCAAACAGAAAATCCATCTGAGAAACTAAAGTTTGAAGAAATGTCAGATTCAGAATCAGATGATAAGAATCCACCTGAGGTTGTTGCTGGTGATAACAATGATAATGATGATAATGGTGAGAGTGATGGTGGTGGAAACATTGGTAACAATGGAGATACCACTAACATTGGAGAAAAATCACCAAGACAATCTGCTAACAACTCAGGGGGAGGAAATGAAAGGTCAACTAGTCATTCACAACACCATAATGTAGAACAAGGCGAATCATCAATATCAAATCTTCCAAGATAAACAGTTTGGAAAAGAGCTCATCCTTTTGAGCTGATTATTGGTGATCCAGGTGTTGAAGTCAGAACTAGAAGTGCTACTCAAAATGAATGTCATTATTCAGGGTTTCTTTCTGAAATGAAACCAAAGAAAATTGAGGAAGCACTGACTGATCCTAATTGGGTGATTGCTATGCAAGATGAACTCAATCAATTTGAACAACAACAAGTTTAGAAGCTGGTACGTAGACCAAAGAACAAGAAAGTAGTTGGTACTCGGTGGGTATTCAGAAATAAATTAGATGAAGATGGCATAATCACAAGAGACAAAGCACATTGACATCAGGTATCATTTTATCCGAGAGCATGTCATGAATGGTACTGTGGAGTTACTCTTTGTACCCACAGAGGAACAAACAAAAGATATTTTCACTAAATCTCTTGATGAATCCATGTTTACCAGATTGGTTGGTAAATTGGGTATGTTAAATAGTTTTAGTGATTAACTCTGTTTATTTTTTATGTTTGTTCTTAATTAAATTTACAAGTGTTCATTTGTTGTATATATTTTTAAATCACTTGTAAATTTATTTTATCATCTCAATTTTCTCTTATGCATGTTGATTGTAGATTATTGCCATGTCTTGTCTAATTGTTAAGCTTCTTAGTTTGAGTAAGTTAAGATTAATTATTTTCTCTAAAAATATTTTTCTCAAATTTTACAAGTTAAAATTGTAGAGAAATCTATTTTTATTGAAAATCTTTTATTTTAAAATATTCGAATATTCTGTATAGTTGCCTGTAAATAGTTTCCTGTAAATAGTTTTTTTTTATATATATATATAAATTATTTTATATTTTAGTTTATTATTATTATTTATTTTCTTTTATTTTCTATTTGTCTTAGTTGGTTTGTGTAAATATAGTGTATATATTTTATATTATTTCTGATCTAGCTCTTGCTTAGCTGGAAATTCAGTGCCAAATCCAATTCAGGTATTACTTTCTATCTCTCAATCCACTTCTTTTACTGTTGCTGAACCCAAGTGGTTGTTAGGGTTGATCAAGGGATTGTAGATCCACAATCTTTATCCCAGGTCTTAGAGCCAAACAATGAGTCTACAACTTCATTACTTGACCTCTCAGCCTGAACAGAAATCACCTGTTAAATAAAGAAGTATTTTGATTGAAACAGTGAGTGATCCCACAGCTCTGCCTCCTATAAAGAAATTCAACATATACTGAGGCATCTGTCAGCCCATCTGTATCCTCTCAATAGGATATGGACTTTGAAATGGCCAATGAACTGTATCTAGAGACATTCTCTCAACAGGATGAATCTATTGAAATTCGCCATAGGGCCATGGCACTTTGTACTGAGTCAAGCACACTCTCATTACTCACAATGGGAGAAAACAATTTCATTAGATGAAACTCAGGACACAGTGAAAGCAGAGCACCTGCAACTGGTTACAGTGCCTACCATTGTCACGGTAGAAGTGCCTTCACAGGCATCAGAGGGAAAATCTGATTCTTGCCACATTTAATAGAATCATTTTCTCCCCTCCCAGAGTGAACACCTCTGGCTCCCTGAGGGATTTTCCACTCGCAGATTTATCTGGAGAAAGTGGAAGGCAACTTGGTCAGTCTATCACTGAAGCAATTCAGATTTCAAATCCAAGTGATTTGATAGACATGATTGAGGATCGGGATTTGCGAACTCCCATTGCACCACCACTGACCTCTCTTGAAGAGGCTAAGGTGAGTTTCAATGCAGGTACTGATCAAAAAGGAGCAAACAGACAGCTAATGTTGAGTGATAAAAGTCAAACACTGAGTGAAACACATGCACGTGAGATGAGTGATACACTTACAAGAGAAATTCAAGTGAGTGCACACACAGACACATACACTGCAATGTAGTTAGCTCACATAGCTGATCTACAGGAACATCTATTCTAAACCCAGGCTGATAAAGAAATTTTGCAAGCACAAGTGGTTGAACGGTCTTCTTCTTCCACCTCTGTCAACAATCAGCTGGGACTGCTCAAGGAAATCTAGAAGACAAATTTACTTCCAAGATCAACTCCATCATCTATCTCAACTCCTACTGGCTTCAGATACTCTTAAAGTTAAATCTGTAGAGAATTCCTCAACTAAGGGGGAGAAGTTTCTAAGGGGGAGAAGAGTTTCTAGAAGTTTCTGGTGAAGCTAGTATAAAGGGAGCTGAAAAAGATATAAAAGGTAAAGAGGGAGTTTCAGGGGGGTAAAGGTAAGTTAGCTCTGTTTTGTAAATGTTATATGTATAGAGCTTAGATAAATCAAGACAGGTTCAATGTTATCATATGTTCAGTCTAGAGGAACATCTGTCTTGTATTTATCTTTATTGGTGAAATCTGGAAATGTCATATTTGATCCAGAACTTTCTATTATTTACTTAGGCTTAAGAGTCTTATCTTTTTATTGGTTTTAGTTGAGTGATCCTCTAGGTATTTGGTTGTTATTTTCTAACAAACAAATAGGGGGAGATTGAAAGGCATATGCTATAGCCTATTTGTAATTCGAGGATTCTACTCAACTTAAACCAGAATGTAATAAGTAAATATTAGATTAAAGGTCACAGGAATCTCAAAGAGTTTTATCTGTCAAGAGATTGAAGATTAAAGTCATCTACAGACTTGAAGTTATTCTACATTGAAAGAAGTTCAATTTATTGTTCAAGCCTCAGTGAAGTATTCAAGAAAGTGGATTTACTACAGTGACAGAGATTTCCAGTTGGTGACAGAAGAAGTACAGGATACAGAGTTCAGTCAAAGCTAAAGAAAAGAAGCCACAGCTTTAAATGTTTTAAAGATGAAGAATTATCATTGAAGTCAGTTATTCATGAAACCAGACAGTGCATCGAATGACGACATCAATCAGTGGAATTCAATCATCTATATTCAGTGGTTTTCAGAAGATAGAGTAATGCAGGGATTTTAAATTATCTTCCTTAAATTTATTAATTTAATTTAATTAATAAATTAATTCTATCAGAATTAATTTATTTATTAAATTAGTTATGATAGTAGTTTAAATTATTTATTAATTTAATTCTCTAAAAGAATTATTTTAATCAAGAATTTAATCTATTTAAAATAAATTAAAAGGATTTTCTTTCTTAAAATCTCGGTATGACCTGCTTTGTAGAATTGGTATGACCTAGTGTATTATCACCTTAGGTTCTACCGAGTTTTACTCAGGTCATATAAGTCAATTGTGTCAGGTCATACAGATCTTTTTCCTTGGTCATACCGAGAGTTGGTAATTCTGTAAGGTCATACAAGTCATGTGTCAGGTTCTACCGAGTGTGGCAGGTCATACAATGTGCTTTTCAAGGTTCTACCTAATTAAATGAAAAGTGTGTGCAGGTCATACCGGTTTTGTTTCTAAGGTCATACAAGTTCATTTCCTAAGGTTCTACCAAGAGTTGTTGGAAGAACTTGAGGTCATACAAGACACTTTTGCAGGTCATACAAGGCAAATGTATTTTGTATAAACAGGCGGCCAAAAAGAGACAGAAGATATTATCATTATCAAAACACAGCCATTTCTCTCAAGAACAAACGAAGAAGCCATTTGATATCATTTCTTCTCAAGCAATTAATTCTAGTTTGTATTGTTAAATCCAAACCACTAGAAGTTGATTACTTGTATTGCTTTGATTATCTAGCAGATTTTTATCCCTAGAATTTATCTCGAACTTGCTTTTAGCATTCGATCTTTTTATTACAAATATTAGAAAAGTTCATGTCGAATTTATTCTAAATTTGTATTAATTAGTTTGAGATAAATACTTTGTAATCCTTATTGTATTTGCAACACCCTTCAAGTTTAATATAGTTTATATTTAACTTGAATTTTGTTTCATTTATATTCCGCATTAATTTGTTCTAAATTGTTAAATTATTCAAGAACAAATTTCGATAAAACGGTATAGTTTGTATTCAACCCCCCTTCTACAAACTTATCAGGACCTAACACTTACAAAGCAATATACAAGATAACATACTATAATCTTCGCATTGGCTCATTAAAACTCATGCAAAGTGCTCATGTCTCCTTCGCAAGTCCTGGGCAAGAGATAACTGGCTCTGCGGTCGAGAGTGCCAGGACTCTAGCGTTATTAAACTGGACAAGGTATGTTTAAATTGTAGTGTTGGTTATTAATTGCTTAGAGCAACTCATTTGGTGACAAAAGTATATTTGGTGATCTTTTGACATCAAATTTGACGACTTTCATAATTCCCATTATATCCTTATGTTTGTTTATAAAACAAGTTTTTTCTTGTTCTATTGAACTTATTTTTTTGTACTTTTTAACTTTAGATTTTATTGACAATATAAAAATAAATGAAGAAGTTAAAATATTCCAATTTTAATGTGAAAGATTCCTTTTAGTGTCAAATTATAATGTCATTGAATTAAAGTACACTTTATGAATGATGTATTTTTGACACCAAAATAGTGTTATAGTAACACTATTTTAGTGTAATGGGTTGTAGATGGTCTTAGATTCCTAATTTATCGTATGTCTTGATTTTTATTCTTCAGTCTAGATGGTTGATTATTTTATTGATGTGCTATTCTAATTTTTTTTCTTACCTTCAATTCGGGGTGAGCTACTGTCAAATTTGATTCATCCACATAGGATACAAATATTACGTTTAAAAGACATATTTCGTTCACAAAATAGACATAATCATTACGGAGACAACATGATATATAGTGTTAACGGAGGAATTTGGTATTAACAAAGTTTGAGGTTTATCGCCGGAATCAAGATCTATGACGGTGGTTCTTCGCCGGAAAGTCGCCAGAGTGTGGTGGTTGTGATGAATTGGGGGCTGAGATTGTAAGGGTTTCTTGGTGGTGGCTCGCTGTGCTCTTCTTTTCCAACCCCTTACAATGTGCCTACGTACCCCGTATTTATAGGGGATCAAGCCCTACGTAGTTCTTGGAGAGCAAGTTACCTCTATGGGCTTGGTCTCTGATTTCCAAAGCCCATTAGAAGTCTTCCACCGCCTTCTATAATTAGACTCTGACTCGCTTTAGGAATGTCCAACGACGAGGCCTAGTCACAAAGGCCCAAGGCTCGTCTATGACGTCAGGACTTCACGAATAAGGAAACTTCCTCCGTCGAGGACTAGTCCTATCCGTTACCAGCTATTTCCTTAATTCATAGACGCAGGTATAGCCATGACTTACCCCAAATGCCAGACGCATCCTTGTCCCCCGAATGAGAAGCACCCACCAGATAGCAGGACAAGTGATCCCAAGCGTTTGGGTGCAAAGTGCAGGATTACTCCAAAGTTCCCCAATGAGGACGCGCCCATTGAGTACAGGAACAGAGCTCCCAAAGCACACACCAAGGTTCACCCCACATCCCCAATGAGGACGCGCCCATTGAATACAGGAGGAGAGGCAAACCCCTGGAGGCCTTCAACCACGGACATCCCTCCCTTAGGGCACATCCTAAGGGAGAATTCTTCAATATCTTGCCAATATCAAGCCAAGGGAACCATCCTTCATCACCAAGTAGCTACTTCAAACCAAGAGGACGCATCCTCAAAGGGTGGACGGCCTAAAGGAGCGCGCCCTTACCCCTATGAGGGCAAGCCCTAAGTCTTCTATATGCTAATCCCATGTCAATTTAGCTGTTATTCTCTGTCAAGTCATCCACTCATGTCAAGTTGTAAGTCTACATCAAGAGGACGCGTCCTCAAGGGTTGGACGACCAGAGGGCGCGCCCTCACCCCTATGAGGACAAGCCCCGAGCCTCCGTTGTACTAGTTCAATCCCTAATTGCATCTTGGATATCCTCAATTGATTATTACTTGACCCGAATCTACCCTAAAAATCCAATAACGAATTTTGGCTAT
The DNA here is from genome assembly GCA_030848705.1 of Heracleum sosnowskyi. Taxonomy (NCBI): domain Eukaryota; kingdom Viridiplantae; phylum Streptophyta; class Magnoliopsida; order Apiales; family Apiaceae; genus Heracleum; species Heracleum sosnowskyi. The sequence continues at coordinate 45,526,768 of CM061243.1, read as the reverse complement.
AACAACTACCCCCCAATTCCATGTGAAATCGGAGATGAAGTATGGAATTTCTAATCTTCAAAGTGCTAAAAATCTTTGTAACCTTGTCTCCTTCAGGGCGCTCCTTCATGTTCTTTCCACATCCGACCTCTAAGCCTATATGAGCGAACCCGGCATAGGAAACAAGAGGCATTATGCACAAGTATAAACCTCTCTTATACACCACAACTTATGACGAAGTATAATCTCCTAACAATGATTTGGAGATCAACCCAAGTCTTCCACTTCTCCCATAACACAAAAATTTAAGTCTTTCATCCCAAAATTGCTCTCCTTTGGGCGTGCGCTAGACTGTAGGCGCGTCCTCCTTCAAGAATTCCATCAATAGACTAACGCAATAATATGCACATTAGAGATTCACCTTATACCATCAACATTGTAGGGTGCACCTTGAGAGGGAGGCGCGTCTATAGCCCAAGTAAGATCACCGACCTTCAAGTAATAAAAAACCCTTGGAGGCAGGGATGACATGTCATGACGATGAAGGTAATCTTTCCACCAGCAACACAATTTCTAACACAAAGGCAATTTTTTCAGCAATCACCGTGTAACTCTACTCATATTGCTTGTTTATCTTCACTTTCCCAAAATAAACTGGATTCTGTTTGTAAAATTCGTAATCTGACTTCTAGGCCTGTTTCTGAACTTCTCCAGTTGGAATCTTGATTTTGGACTACTTTTGGATTGTAGAAAATCCTGTTATCTTTGTAGGGGCTGTAAGACCGTCTGATTCTGATGTCTAGAACTCCAATTATGGCCCAAACAGCAATGTATGCGCGTGTAGATCAATAAATCCGAATTTCCTTGTATTTTATGTCCAAATAACTCTAATTCCTTCCAAGTTTAGGAATTCTCTATTTCCCTTCCTACCAATCTTGTTATACTTGTATATTCTTCGTATTGTCCCATGTCAAGGCATACTTGGAAAAAACACATCAAACGGTGCTGATGGGATCTCATTCTTCGGAGGGCGCGCCCTAAATGGGCTAATATATTTTCTTCTTTAATTTAACCAATAGAAAAGCAATTTGACAGGACATCTGTCTTTCAAGGAACAGTTGCAGAAAACACTTTTCAACCTTGTATGTATGAGGGTGCGCCCTGATGATAAGGTGCATCCACAAGCTTCAACTTTTTCTTTAAGGCTTTGGGAGTATGTCTTCCATGCCACTGAGTTCACTTCTTCCATTTCAGGGAGAATCTATGCTTCTGTCTTCTTGACCCCTTGAAGATAATGAGGACGTGTCCTCTGAAAACGTGCCTCCTGATGATGAACAAGATATCACTTCTCTTCCCAAGTATCAGGGAAATTAATCTTCTGGGACCGATGTTGTTCCTGAAAAGCCTTTGGACAATGTTTCTAAAACAAGTGATACTACAGATGAAAACATCTCCACTTCTCTTGTTGATGACACTCAGGACGCGTCCTGAGGCTTGATATGACCTTTATTCCTTTTGCCAAGTCTTCTGAACATTATTGAGGTGCAGGTCCACACTTCTAAGCCTTGTAAGTTGTATTTGATTTGTATGTGCTTTCGGTAACTCCATGGGATATGTTTCCCGGAATTATATTCTCTTGTTGCATTATTTTGCTTGTCATACTTGCATTTCAACTAGGAAGAGTTTCATATTTTATCATCTAACTGAGGGTTCGTTGTCCTATAGGACGCGTCACCCTAGAGGGCACGCCCTATATAAACAAACACGCCCTATATAAACAAACCATCTCGAAAGTTTTCAAAATTTCATCACCTCAACTAGAACTAGGGAAAGTGTATATGAACTACCCCCCTAGACTAGGAGGTAATTAATTTACCTTGTAGGCTATTATTCAGTCATTTCCGACTTCAATCAACTATTAGTAGAATGGTGAACCAAAGCATCACTTTGTTGAAACTACTCCATCAAGCGCTTACATGACTATTATGGGGTCTCACCCTCAAAAGTTTCATTAAAACATTAGGGGGCACTCTCCGGTCACAAAATACTTCGAATCTTGAGCCACGAAAGGGGCATCTCAATATGAGGCATCTCTGGAAGAGGCATCCTATGAAGGGCATCTCCCAAGGAGGCATCCGTTGGAGGGGAATATTAATCACTACTATCTTTTATATAATTTATCGTGTAGAAGGCCTTCACCAGACTAGCCTAGGGCCGCACCTCAGCGCCTTTATCCAGCGAAGGGGCACACAAAAGACATCAATTGTATCTTCAAACATCATTTCATGAAGAAGCATCCCCGTAAGGATACTCTGTTATTCATAGGAAGGGTCGGGAGATGCATTAGTACTACCCCCCAGTGTCGTGAGAGCGCGCCCTCTTGCGTAGGGCGGCCTATATGGACGAGGGCAATGTCGAAGACCCTTCTAATCTTCTAATCCATTTGAAAATAGCATTCTTCTGTGGAGGGGCTCACTCATGACCTTGGGGCCGCATCCTGCTGATCAGGGGACGCATCCTAAGATCCATGGGGCCTCTACTCCAAATATTCTTCTTCTTGCTGAAACCTGTGGGATTGTACAATCATGCTTAAAGTCGAAGCCTTGGCATATGAGGCTGATACACTTGTGGCGCGCCTTAAAGGGCATGTCTTCTATTATTGAGGATGTGACGACGCGTTCTCTGAAGATAAAAGTCTTGTCTTTTCGGAGGGGCTCACTCATGTCTATGGGGCCTCGACCTGTAGGTAGGGGCACTCACTGTGGACCAGGGGCCGCTCTCCTATGTCATCCATTGAATTATCACGTGAAGGGGCTCACTCATATCCATGGGGCCTCGACCTGTAATTAGGGGGCTCTCACTATGGAATATGGGGCCTCTGCTTCCAATATCTTCCTTTCCTCTAAAATTCAAGTAATGAATTCTTCACGCGGAGGGCCTCGCTCATGTCCACGGGGCCTCAACCTATAATTCTTTCAAGAATCAGGGGGCACACTATGTGAATCATGGGGCCGCTCTCCGATATTATCAATTGAGTTGTCATATGAGGGGGCTCACTCATGACCATGGGGCCTCAACCTGTAACCAGGGGGCACTCTCTTTGGATCACGGGGCCTTGTCTCCCTATTACCTTCCTCTAAAAATCGCTGGAGTTCATGTTGAGAAGTAACTCTTTTTCCTGAGGGCACGCCACGGAGGAAGGACGCGTCCTGAAAGACCAGGAAGCCGTACAAGTCAATCAGCTCTCCATGTACTCGTTGGAATTTGTCTGAACATAGGAGTAGTTTCGGAGTGCGCGCCATGAAGGAAGGACACACTTGAGAGACGACAAAGGGGCTCAAGTATTGGAGCTTGTCTGGTTATTTCTTCATTAGAATTGTTTGTAGACATTTCTCCATTTGACGCGTCCTCGGGGAGAAACGATCCTTGGGACCTTAGACATGCTGAGAAGGCATCTTTGAAGTAGAGGACGCGTCTATTCAGGTTGGGACGTATAGCTTGATAATTCTTGAGATATTCTTCAAAGTAGGAATTTTCCACCTATCAAAAAACTCAATAATCGAAAATTTCACAAAGTACCTGGAGGACGCGTCCTAGAGGCGTGGACGTGAGCAACCGCCGAATCATCATAGAAGTTGTTGGAACCATATGATCCTCGAGCATCATCCTTAGGGCACGCCCTAAGAGTTATTGGGGATTTTCCTTCATCTTCTTCCTGCAACAACTCAAGGAACAAAGAGCAAAATCAAAACTAGTTAGGTGTTACCTTGAGGGCACGTCCAGAAGATGATGATGTGCTCCCGATAGTTGCGCCTCCCGACAATGGTTCGTACATTAGCCTATCAGAGTAGAGGTATCGGCTGGGCACCCTCAACAGATGAAGGTTGATTACCCCCAAGGATGGAGCTTGGTTGACCGCCTGATTGGATATTGGTACCTCGGCTTGAGGTTGTGGTTGTACCACTACTTAATTTTGATTTTGGCCTTGAGTCACCACTTAGGTGGTGGTGTTCCATTGAAGTTGCAGATTTCCTTGCGTGTGAAGGGGGTCAGGACCTTGAGGACGCGTCCTTAGTCCACCTGCACTTTCACTTTGAGACGAGACTGAGGTAATGACATGAGCTCTTCCTTCTGAGGGCGAGCCCTGATAGTACAGACGGGCATCATGCCCCACAAGTTGTCGACTGTCCCTCCTTCGATAGTTACTTCCATAGCCTGAGTCTCGACTTCGTCGACCCGTTGAATTATAACGCGAGGGGGCACACTCGTGTTCATGGGGCCTCAACCTATATTCAGGGGGCACTCTCTGTGAATCACGGGGCCACTCTCCCAAGTTGTTCCTTGAGTCGACATGAGGACGGGCTCGCTCATGTCCATGGGGCCTCGACCTGTCTACAGGGGGCTCTCTCTATGGATCATGGCGCCGCTCTCCTCTACGTTCCCTATCTCTCGGTCGCACTTGACCATCAGTCTCTTCGTCAGGGACTTCAACGATTTGGACTCCATTTTCGGTGAATTCAAACCTCCTTGGAGTGATGGTTTAAAACTTACCATCACATTATCCATCCCCCCATGGAGGGTTCTCCTGATTTGATGGAGTCTTCCTCGTTTGATGATGATTATGAGGTTGTCAACCTTGACGAAGAGGACGCGTCCTTACAGGTTGGGATGTAGGGGTTGATAACTTTTAAGATATTTTCCCAAGTGGGATTTTCCACCTGTCAAAAAACTCAATAATAGGAGAATTTTATAAATTACCTGGAAGACGTGTCCTGGAGGTGTGGATGTGAACAATCGCCGAATCTTCATAGTTGCTGGTAATCGTCTGACCCTCAAGCATCACCCTAAGGGCGCACCCTGAGGGTTCTTGGGGATTTTCCTTTATAATCTTCTTCCTTGAGGGCGCGTCCTCTTTTAAGATCTTCCTCGGAATCACCCCCAGTATACATGGAAACTGTCGCCTTCGAGCATACATGGAAACATCCTTCTCCAGCAGCAATTCAAGAATATCTCCATACACACCCATTAGATCTGAATCGTTTTGACACCTTCTTCTCCAGATCTTCTTCGAACCTCCATTCAGGAATCATCGTCTTGAAATCACCATCCTTGGATCTTCCTCCTTGTCGCCAGCATGAGGTCGTAGCCATGGCCATCCCTCGAATCTTGGTAGACCTTCTTCTAAGAACTTTCATCATGATAAGAAATCTCTTCCTCCTAAGATTATGATCTTGATCAGCGCCCCTCCTTCTAGCGCCAATTTGTTAACGGAGGAATTTGGTATTAACAAAGTTTGAGGTTTATCGCCGGAATCAAGATCTATGACGGTGGTTCTTCACCGGAAAGTCGCCAGAGTGTGGTGGTTGTGATGAATTGGGGGCTGAGATTGTAAGGGTTTCTTGGTGGTGGCTCGATGTGCTCTTCTCTTCCAACCCCTTACAATGTGCCTACGTACCCCGTATTTATAGGGGATCAAGCCCTACGTAGTTCTTGGAGAGCAAGTTACCTCTATGGGCTTGGTCTCTGATTTCCGAAGCCCATTAGAAGTCTTCCACCGCCTTCTATAATTAGACTCTGACTCGCTTTAGGAATGTCCAACGATGAGGCCTAGTCACAAAGGCCCAAGGCTCGTCTATGACGTCAGGACTTCACGAATAAGGAAACTTCCCCCGTCGAGGACTAGTCCTATCCGTTACCAGCTATTTCCTTAATTCATAGATGCAGGTATAGCCATGACTTACCCCAAATGCCAGACGCATCCTTGTCCCCCGAATGAGAAGCACCCACCAGATAGCAGGACAAGTGATCCCAAGCGTTTGGGTGCAAAGTGCAGGATTACTCCAAAGTTCCCCAATGAGGACGCGCCCATTGAGTACAGGAACAGAGCTCCCAAAGCACACACCAAGGTTCACCCCACATCCCCAATGAGGACGCGCCCATTGAATACAGGAGGAGACCTTCAATCATCAGGCAAACCCCTGGAGGCCTTCAACCACGGACATCCCTCCCTTAGGGCACATCCTAAGGGAGAATTCTTCAATATCTTGCCAATATCAAGCCAAGGGAACCATCCTTCATCACCAAGTAGCTACTTCAAACCAAGAGGACGCGTCCTCAAAGGGTGGACGGCCTAAAGGAGCGCGCCCTTACCCCTATGAGGGCAAGCCCTAAGTCTTCTATATGCTAATCCCATGTCAATTTAGCTGTTATTCTCTGTCAAGTCATCCACTCATGTCAAGTTGTAAGTCTACATCAAGAGGACGCGTCCTCAAGGGTTGGACGACCAGAGGGCGCGCCCTCACCCCTATGAGGACAAGCCCCGAGCCTCCGTTGTACTAGTTCAATCCCTAATTGCATCTTGGATATCCTCAATTGATTATTACTTGACCCGAATCTACCCTAAAAATCCAATAACGAATTTTGGCTATAACATATAGGAACCTTTTTAATTTTCTGGATTATGTTTTTGACTATATTAATTTCATTTGCCTAAAACGGATAAAGATTAAATATATAGATTACTCATATCTCTAATATTGATATTTTAAATTTCAAATGCTTTTTTATTAATCAAGGAGAAAAATTATTAATATCTACCATTCCAGCCATTAGTAGTTATTGACACTTCCCATTAAATAGTTCATAATTACAAAGTAACTAAGCAGAGTACAACATATTATATACATTTAGAAAATCTCTTCTATATCTATATCTATATTTATATTAGGAGAACTTATGGGTAATTTGATCAAGACAAAAAGTTATAATTTTTCTATCACAATTTAAAAAAAATGACACTAAATATCATAGTTCAAAAAAGGACTCAAATATCATTTTAAAACATAAATTTATGTAAATCTTCCAAAAACACAATTTTGTGCAATGTTTTTACTCAAAAAAATTATTTTTATTCTGAAAACATAAGTTTAATTTGTGTTTTTTCATAAAAAAAATTAAAAAGTAATGTAGTGCAACTTTATAAGCATTCTTGCACTAACAAAACACGATCTTGCATTTTGAAGTAATATCCAAGGACATTTTTTCAGTTATTCTTGTTAAAACATTTTAACTCCAAATTATGAGAAGAGGTTTTTTCTCAGAGAACAACCCTTGTAAAATTATCAAATACCCTTACTTTTTCTGCAGAATTACAAAATTACCACCATTACAAAGATAACTGCGGTCCCAAGTCCGATAAATTCTCTGCTTCTCTTCGATTTTCATGGCTAATCCTCCAAACCCCCTTGCGATTGCAGGTAATCTTCTCTAATTTGCCTTAATCTCAGTTTGAATATCATGTTTATAGAGTTGTATATATATGTTTGCATAATTTTAAGAGTGATTATGAACATAGTACCCAAATTTTCATTTGAAATATATAAAATCACTGCATTTTTTCTGTTAAACTCAAATACCACAAGAATAATTACATCTATATCTTTAAGAATATCCTTACAAATTTTAATATTTTTCTATAAAATTATTTCACTCTTGAATCTATTCTAGATGTTCTTGGTGCATATGAAAATAGTAACACCATTTGTTATTGCTACAAGTCTACAACCTATAATTTTATCCTTGCACTTTCAGAATTTTGTTGCCTACTATAAGAGTCCCGAAATATGTATTGCTGAATTTTCTCTATTTAAAGAGTCAATGAGAGTATCATTATATCTTTTATATATATAAAGGAAAACCCCCGGGAGCTCTCAGATCATCCGAAAGCTATTTATCTATTTTTCTAGAATTTCTGAATTTTAATTCAATAAAATTAAATTTCCTTATTTAAAGTTGAATTCATAGGATAGAAAAAATAGCAATTTCCTTTTAAATATTTACTAAGGAAGGAAACTAAATATACAATTTTGTTTTGATAAAGATCAAATTGCTTTATGATAAAGTCAAATTTCGTTAGGATAAAGATTTAATTTAATTGCTTTTTATAAAATAGGTTCCATATATCTTATTCTCATCATCTATATATACTATTAAAAAAAATTACTCATATTATCGTACCTTTTTTGCAGCTCGTAGTTTTTACTAATGGTTTCGTTGTATGTGCCTTCTCTTTCAATTTATTTACAATACATGTTATCATATGTGTAATGACATGTGCTTCATGCTTTGTTTAGTATTTAAATATATGTAATTGCCAACTAACTTTATAGTTTGGTGAGTTCATGAATTTTTCTCAGATATTTGACAAAATATGTTATGGCTTTTCAGAGTACAATACACTTAAAGTTGGAGTAGAAGGTATGACGTACTATTTTTTACGTCTAAAATTTATACTAATAAAAATTTAGTGTTGAATCTTGCCTCAAATTGAGTGGCTTGAATTTAAATTATTTCTTTTATCGCCAATTCATGTGCTTCGGCTCTTTTTTGTGCATGAAATTAGGTGGGGTTTTTAATAACCAAATTTAATGAATACAAATCCTCAAAAGTTTTTCAATGTAGATGATCTTATTTTATAACAGATGTCATAGTTGTCTTTACATAAACAATCCAATTATTATCTTGTATGCATTGATTTTGTACGAGATGATAATGGAGACCTAACTACAGTTAGTACAAGAAATTTTTCTATAAATCTATACAAGCAGATCTAATGTCTGTTCATCAATATTTTTACGTAAAAGTATATATAGTGCATGATTTTTAAAAATTTCTAAGTGTTTTGTTTTTTATTTATGTTTTTTATATTTTTGTTATAATAGATCTGTGTACCTTTGAAGGTTATGTTTTAATCTTTATTATTAATAATGATTTATTATTTTTATAATTTTTTTCCTGTTTTTCAGCTTTCAATTTTCAAGTTCCCAAATTTTTTTGATAGGTAAGATCGGTGCTGCAGTGAAGTCTACAATCATAGGCATATAACCTAACCAATTGTATTTTATTGCAACGGACAAACTTTATGTTCTTGATAATTATTAATATTTATTGATCCTTTTTTTTATATTTTTCTTATTTTATTAATTTTTCTTTATATTTTCTTATGTTGTATCTTTGGTCATTCATAAAGTGTCAGGTTAGCAATTTTTGGTGTAATTTCCTTTTTCATGCTATTATTTTTGTCATTTTTGATCTGAAACAATGATTAGTTTTAAAACTTTTCTGAAGTTAAAAAAATTAAAATTTCTTATTTAAATTTGAATTATAAAAAAACAATAAATATATAAAATTCAATCATATTTGGAATTTAATTATAAAAATTTTTAATTCAATTAAAATTAAATCTCCGTATTTATATTCGAATTTATAGGAAAAATAATAAATGTATAAAAGTTAATCCTATTTATATTATAACTATATAAAAATCAATCAAATGTAAAATTTAATTAAACATATGTTAACTTCTTCAAGTCAAATTACAATCTTACTTTTCTCCTAAATATCTCTTCAAAACAAACTAAATATTCGAAATAGAAAAGACAATTTCCTTAATTAATTAGTCAAGCTAATTAATTGCATCGGTGGCAATTATGTTGGTGGCAATTTCCTTAATTAATTAGTCAAGCTAATTAATCGCGTCAATGGCAAAAAAATCCGAATTTAAAAACAGAATTGATTTTATCAGATAACTCAAAATCATATATATATCGCAACGGGTGTCGGCCTAAAAAAATGTGACACAAAATTAATATAAAAATTAAATTATATTTTTTGACTGTGTATATTGAATTTGTATAACATTGTGTTCAATAATTTATATTACATTATAGATATTTTTTTAACTTATTTAAGGTAAAATAGTATTCAAAATTATAACAACAATTTCACTAAAATGGGTCCTTCATGTTGTTATAATGATATACATGTTCGTACTTAAACTTTTCTATTACCATGTTTAAGGATATTCAAGTAATTAGTATTTTTTGTGATAATATAAAAGGTAGAAGTTTACCGTGGTTTATATTTATATTTTTATTATTGCATATTGTTAGTAATCTATTAATATGTACTCATTACAATGGTTGTCGGTCATGAAAATATGGCACAAAATTGCCAAAAACATGTAAATTATGGAAATAATTTTATTTGTTGTTTATTTATATTTATTTTGTACAATTTTGTGTTCATTATTTTATATGATACTATAAATATTTTTTTCTAGATTTTTTCTTAAATAGTTGGTATTTGAAATTTTTTTAGAAAAATATTATAAGGTCGTCGCGAAGAGCGGTTTAGTTGACTATTAATTAATTAATAATCTCTTTATATATATAAAGGAAAACCCCCAGGAGCTTTCGAATCGTTCGATTCATATTTATCTAATTTTCTAGAGCTCCTCAATTTTAATTCAATAAAATTAAATTTCCTTATTTACATTCGAATTTTTAGGTAAAACATTCATTATTTACACTCGAATTTTCAGGAAAGACAATAAATATATAAAAGTCAATCCTATTTAAAATTTAATTATACAAATATTACTTTTTTCCTCAACTAACTTAAATCATATTTAAGTTTTAATCTATTTTTCTTGAGTTTCACTATTTTAATTCAATTCGAATTTTCGGGGAAAACAATAAATATATAAAAAGTTCATCCTATTTAAAATTTAATTAAACAAAATTAACTTATTTTCCCAACTAAATTAAATCCTATTTAAGTTTAACATATTTTTATAGAGTTTCTATATTTTTATTCAATAAAATTAAATTATCTAACTTAGATTCGAATTTATAAGGAAGACAATAAATATACAAAATCAATATCTTTTAGAATTACATCTTCAGTTGAATTTTTAGGTAAAACATTCCTTATTTACACTCGAATTTTCAGGAAAGGCTATAAATATATAAATGTCAATCCTATTTAAAATTTAATTAAACAAATATTATATTTTTTTCTCAACTAACTTAAATTATATTTAAGTTTTAATCTATTTTTCTTGAGTTTCACTATTTTAATTCAATTCAAATTTTCAGGGAAGAAAATAAATATATAAAAAGTCAATCCTATCTAAAATTTAATTAAACAAAATTAATTTCTTTTCCAGACTAAATTAAATCATATTTAAGTTTAATAATTTTTCCTATAGTTTCTCTTTTTTTTATTAAATAACATTAAATTATCTTACTTAGATTCGAAATTACAGGGAAGACAATAAATATATAAAAATAAATATTTTTTAGAATTAAATCTTTATTTTAACGTTATATTACAATCCTATTTAAGATTTAATCTTTATTAAAATTTTATATTATAATCTTATTTATAATTTAATCTTTATTTAATCTTAATATTATATCTTAAATTGCATATAAAAGTATGACATACTAATTAGTTCTCCTCACATCAAAAATTTGAGGATTTTATGATAATTTGTGTGCATTAATAACATTGCATATTGATGATAACTGTTTGTATATTTTAATTTATTTTGTTCTTTCTAACATCTGTAACTTGAGGTTTTGGAGCCTATATATGTGCATACCGAAAAACTATTGTTAATCAGTTTTTTGATTTGTGTTAAGAGAATCTACCTACCACGCTAGAAACATTCTCTGCCTAAACGGCTTAAAATCATATTTTTATCAATTTTTTCGTAAATTTAACCATACCGATGAAAATTTTATGCAAAAATAAGTAGTTATGCAAAATTTTTATAAATTTTACCCTTTAAAAATACATTTAATTTAACATGTTATTTTATATATTGTTTAAAATATGAATGTAACGACTCAAATTTTGTATCATTTTTTGATTTAAAATTGCATCATATACAAAATCAATTTTTATGTAATTTTGTGTAACCACTAATTTTTGCGTAATCTTTTAATCCGTACGGTTGGATTTTCGAAAAAAACTATTAAAAATATGAATTTGAAAACGCTTAGGCGGATAATTTTTCTACTGTTTGATATGTTAGAGGTCCTGGTAAATAGGTCTTTGGAAATGCCTTTTAATTAGAATAGTTAAATTTATTTTAATTATTATAAAATTTTAAAATAATTAGGTCAATAAAATAGGTTTAAACTAAATAGGGTTGTTACTCGAATCAAGTATAGGGTATTAACTGGATTTTGTTAAGAAAACATTATTTCATTTAGAAATTTTATTTATATGTCAATATGTGTATAAATATAGGAGCAAAGTGCACTTTGTGTACTCGCACTTTAGTCAAGACACCACTTGCAATATTATAGTTCGAAATCGAGCACTTGCAATATCAATGTGTGTATTTCACTGCATTTTGTTGCATTCCGTTAACTGAAGTTAAATTCGTTATTAATTTAGGGAGTAAAATCCATTTTGTGTACTTGCACTTTACTCTAAAGTGCATTTTGTATATCCACATTTTGCTCAAAATTACATCACTTCCAATACTTTAGTTCAAAATTTAGAGTAAAGTGCGAGTACACAAAATGCACTTTAGAGTAAAGTGCAAGTACACAAAATACACTTTACTTCCTAAATTAATTACGAAATCAATCTCAATTAACGGAATGCAACAAAGTGCAGTGAAATACAAATATTGATATCGCAAGTGCTCGATTTTGAGTTATAGTATTACAAGTGGTGTCTTGACTAAAGTACGAGTCCACTAAGTGCACTTTACTCTAAATATAGATGTGTATAATAAATAAGTCTAAATATTATGAGTAACTGAGTAAAATAATATCGTATCAAAAAATAAATATTAAAGTGTTTGTTAATAATTTAGAAGAGTAATTAAGTAAAAATTATTAAGTACATACAGTTAAATAAAGGCAAGTGCTCTACCGTACCAAAAAACAGTTACCAAAACTTTAATGTTTCGTCTTTAATAATACTAGATTAAAACCCGTGCAATGCACGGATTTTTTTATAGTTCTTATTTTATTATTTATATTTTAATCTTTTTTATTAATTGCATTTGTTAAGAAAAATAAGTAGGCATGTTAAAATAGATTAATTTTTTTCAATAATTAAAAATATAAAAATAGGTTTTAAAATAAATAACTATATGTTTGTCTGTTATATTTTTGGAAATGGAGGGGTTTTAGTAAGGAAAAATAGAAAAAGTAACATGTTTTAGTTGAAAAAAATAATTGCCCGTGCTATTTTTGGAAAAATAGAGGATTTTATTAGAAAAATAGAAAAAGTAATGTATTTTAGGTGAAAGAGATAATTGGTTATGAATAGGTAATGTTATTATTAAATAATATTTTTTTTATAAATAACTATGGGTAATTAAGTCAAAATACGAAGTATAGTTAAATAATGGTGATTAACTATAAACACAAAGTACTAAACATTTGGTTATAAATAGGTAATATTATTTTTTTAACAAATTTTAATATATAAATAAGTAAGGGTAATTAAGTAAAAACACAATAAGTAAAGTATGGGTAATTAAGGAAAAACACGACGTACCAAAAAACTGTACCGACCAACCAAACTTTTAATATTTCGTCTTTAATAATATTATATAGGTAGTATAGATAGATAGTATATCTATACTATAATACATGTGCGATACACGAATTATTTTTAATAATTGTTATTTTTATTTTAATATTTTATTAATTACATTTGTCAAAAACAAATAAGAAGGTACACTAAACTTTTTTAAATAATTAAAAGTATTCAAATAGATTTTAAAATAAGTAAGTAACGCTTTATCCGAATTTTTTTTAAAAGAGGGGTTAATAAGGAAAAATAAAAAAATATAACATGTTTTACTTGAAAAAAGTAATTGCTCGTGGTTTAAAGTATTAAAATAAGTTTTAAAACAAATAAGTAAGGATTTGCCCGTGATATTTTTGGAAAAGGAGAGGTTTTAGTAAGAAAAAATATAAAAAGTAACATGTTTTAGTTGAAAAAGGTAATTGCCCGCGATTTTTTAGAAAAAAGAGGGATTTTTAAAAAAAAATAGAAAAAGTAATGTATTTTAGCTGAAAAGGTAATTGGTTATAAATAATGTTATTATTTATTAATAAGTAAGGGTAATTAAGTAAAATCTCTTAGTATCGACCAAACTTTTAATATTTCGTCTATTATATAATAGTATAGATAGTATAGATTGATTGATTTTATATTTTTTTTTTGTAAATAGTTAATATTGAAAATTTTACAAAATTATTATAGGGCCGCTGCGAAGCGCGGCTTAGTCGACTAGTACTTATATAAAGGAAAAGATGTGGGTGGTGAGGTGGCGGCTCTCAAATCGCTTAGATCTATTTTTCTAATTTTTTCAATTTTTAAATTAATAATACTAAAAATTAGAAAAAATCTCATTTTCCTTTAAAAATTTTCTTACTGAAGGAAACTAAAGATTATAAAAAATCTCAATTGCTTTTAAAATCTTTACTAATGGAGAAAACTAAAAAAAAAACTCAATTGCCTTTAAAATCTTTACTAATGGAGAAAACTAAATATACAATTTTAATAAAATCTCACTTTCCTTTAAAATGTTTACTAATTGAGGAATCTAAAAATTATAAAAAATTTCAATTGCCTTTAAAATCTTTACTAATGAAGAAAACTAAAAAAATTCAATTGCCTTCAAAATATTTACTAATAGAGTAAACTAAATATACAATTTTAATATTCTTGCATTTAAAATCTTTATTAATGGAGACAAGTAACTAATTTAATTTACTACTTTCGAAAAATATAGAAAAAGAATGCATCACTATTTATAACTTCCTGTTTTATAGAATGCATTATTATTTACAAATTCCTTTTTTTTTATTTTGAACTAGTTTAATAAGCCGCACTTCACAGCGGTCTTGTAACATTTTTCTAATTGTTTTAAATTTTTTTATAAAACATGTCTTTAGATAAAATAAATGATAATGTTTTTAATTTAAATTTAAGATTTTTTTTGTATTCTCCATTTAGTCTGGGCTTTACACCGAATTTTTGAATAAATATATAAAAAACAATTGTTTAATATTATCGAAATTATTATTATATTTATCACCATTTTTATTTTCTCAAAATTTAAGTTCCAACTTATATTTTAAAATATATTATATAATATCACTATTAAATTTTAGCATATAAAAATGCTCCTAATTAACCGCTCTTTTAATATCAAACTTGTGAGATTGATAAACAATACTTTTGTAATTGTCTTTCTTAAACTTGAGAGATAATCTTGCATTTTATTTTTTAAGGTAAAATAATTCATTAATTTTAGGCCATACATCATCTACAATAATAATCAAAATTTGACTAATACATTGTAAAGATCAAATCAAGATTTTCCTCACTAAAACTATCATCGTTGAGCAGATCCTTCATTGTGGTGCATCTCTCGCTCATATTGCTGAGATATACCACTTTTCTAGAGAGAAAATCTAACAATTTGGTGTAGCCATTACGATAATGTGTACCTGATTTGTTAGAACATATTCGAAAAATCCACCATAATTGCAATATCATATAAACCCATATCAACGAATTATTATTATGAACATCTTATAGATTTACCATGTGGTACATGAAAACATAACCAAACTCTCACAAAGAGAGACTAACAAACACAAAAATAAAAAAATCTCTCAAAAGGACAAGGAGAGGCAAACAAACCCACAACATGGGTATAGAAAACCCAATTAATAAGTAGAAATACTCTCAATAAAAAAAGCGATTTATTAAATATAATGAAAATCAAGCGAAAAATAATAAATAGGGTCTTATCACCAACCAAAAAGGCTGATGATAGTCCCTAAACGAAATATTGAAATTAGGGTTCATAGTGAAAACAGCGGGACAACATATTGGAAGGTTATTAGTATATCAGGATTCTACGCAAAGTACCAGAAGACATTTCGAAATATTCCCCAGTTTAAAATCCGAATTGTCCTGTGACAAATGTTGCTCAGATTCTTAATTTGCTGGATATAGTTGGGTTAAGGTTCGCCGAAAATGAAGCTCACGGAAGGAGGAGATGAAATGCATTAGAAAGAAAGCTATTCAACAGCTGCTTGAAAATAAGACAAGATCCAAACGGATGCATATATCACCCTTGCTCTCCTACGCAAACTATCACGATATTAGACTCAAAATAAAATAAGAAATGCAGCCTCTTAAGCAATAACATCTGTAAGAACTTCTAAGAATGAAATTCCTAATAATTGAAAATATGGCGACATTTATCAATTATCGGATAATGTCTCTTCTAAATTTTACAACATCGCTCCATCATACACAAATAGCAAAGTTAGGTTTGGATGAGTTCTTGACACAAGGAATCGGAATTGTACTTTATTGAAAGTGGTGTTTCTATTACATGATCATTGACTAGACCTAAGAGTAAGATCAAAGGATCTATTCACTATTCCAGAGACCTAACTAGTGAAGGATGGGGGATGAGCTAGAGGTGCAGAACGACAACAACCGTAAAAGAAATTTAAATAATAATACAAGTACAAAATAATCAATTTTACTACATGAATCATAAAAATTATACGGGAAAAATTGGAGTTATAATTCACCTAAAGAACTTTGCACGTCCATGCGTTGGGTCCGCTAGAAAGCAATGTAAGAAACAGGGCGTCACCTTACTTTAACAACTTACCTGTTCAAAATAAGGAATGATTATAAATTTATGGCTATCATCAATTTCAATGACCAGGGACACAAATAAAACTTGAACTAAAAATAAGGGGGGGGGGGGATGGGGAGTGTGAGACGAGGTGGACACTGAGGCGGATTAGCATCACAACTCTCATGTGGTACACTTCCTCTATCTCACACTCCCCCAATTATATGATATTCCTAACCCTTAATAAATACACGAATCTGGTTTCCCGTTTGCTCGATGTGGTACAGACTACTAATCAGTTGAGTTGAGTTTTTTATATTCAAAAACAAAACTAGCATAATTAGCTTTTAACCTCTCATCATCGTAAATCCGGTCAACAAATGATATAATCTAAATAGATATTCGCATACCTAGCATGGCATCATCGCTGAGAGGAGGAGGAAGAGATTGCTCCTCCCGTTTCATTAAAACAGAAACGAGAGACCAGGAAGAAGAGGAGGATCAGGGTTAGAATTTTAGATTTTTTTTCATTTTCCTTAAATATTTGAAACTATATTTTTTATTACTTATCTCAATTTTATTAAAATATTCACAAAACAAAATACAGTAGTAAGAAATCATATAAGTTCGCAAATATTAGATTTCTTTTAAAATTTATAGGAGAATTATGGACCTATATTTAAACAGATTCTTTAAGTATATTTTTGGTGTTGGCAAGAAGGTAGAGGGCAAATTTTAATCATGGATTTCTAAGTCAAAATTTTGATAGTATAATATTCTTAGCTATTTTTACTATGATTCTAGTTGATTACGACCTATTATGATAGAAATTCATTGCTCACAAATTTTAATAATTTTTATTTTATATTTTTGA
This sequence comes from Heracleum sosnowskyi, assembly GCA_030848705.1. Taxonomy (NCBI): domain Eukaryota; kingdom Viridiplantae; phylum Streptophyta; class Magnoliopsida; order Apiales; family Apiaceae; genus Heracleum; species Heracleum sosnowskyi. The sequence goes on along the minus strand of CM061243.1, from coordinate 45,509,426 downwards.
AAAATGAGGGGTTTTCGTAAGAAAAAATAGAAAAGATAACATGTTTTAGTTGAAAAAGGTAACTGTCCGTGATATTTTTGCAAAAGAAGGTAATTTTATTAGAAAAAATAGAAATTACGCCTTTATATTTTTTTAATTATATTTGTTAAATATATAAGTAGGGTGGTTAAAATATTAAAATATTTTAAAATAATTAAAAGCATTAAAATAGGTTTTAAAATAAATAAGAAATGGTTTGTCTGTGATATTTTTGGAAAAAGAGTGGTTTTAGTAAGAAAAATAGAAAAATAACATGTTTTAGTTGAAAAAAGGTAATCACCCGTGAAAATTTTTCAAAAAGACGAAATTTCATTGAAAAAATAGAAAAAATATTTGGTTTTAGCTGAAAAAGGTAATTGGTTATAAATAAGTATTGTTATTATTTAATAATATTTTTTTAAGTAAGGGTAATTAGGTAAAATCACTTAGGACCGACCAAACCAACCAAACTTTTAATGTTTCGTCTATTACATTATAGTATAGTATAGATAGATTTTTGGTGTTGGCAAGAAGGTACGAGGGCAAATTTTAATCATGGATTCCTAAGTCAAAATTTTGACAGTATAACTTTGCACGTCCATGCGTTGGGTCCACCAGAAAGCAATGTAAGAAACAGGGCGTCGCCTTACTTTAACATGTTCAAAATAAGGAATGATTATAAATTTATGGCTATCATCAATTTCAATGACCAGGGACACAAATAAAACCTGAACTAAAAATAAGGGGGGGATGGGGAGTGTGAGACGAGGTGGACACTGAGGCGGATTAGCATCACAACTCTCATGTGGTACACTTCCTCTATCTCACACTCCCCCAATTATATGATATTCCTAACACTTAATAAATACACGAATCTTGTTTCCCGTTTGCTTGATGTGGTACGGACTACTAATCAGTTGAGTTGAGTTTTTTATATTCAAAAACAAAACTAGCATAATTAGCTTTTAACCTCTCATCATCGTAAATCTGGTCAACAAATGATATAATCTAAATAGATATTCACATACCTGGCATCATCGCGGAGAGGAGGAGGAAGAGATTGCTCCTCCCGTTTCATTAAAACATATACGAGAGACCAAGAAGAAGAGGAGAAGATGACCATCAGGGTTAGAATTTTAGATTTTTTTTCATTTTCCTTAATTATTTGAAACTATATTTTTTATGCCACTAATGAACGTGTGTTCAAAAACTCTGCCCATGCACGAAACTGTAAGTTCGTTATGGATTGCAAGTTCTGAAACGAGACATGATTAGTCTTGGTAATAATAAATTCTCCAGCCATTATGTTTCAAATTTCCAGAAAATTCAAATAAACCAAAACTATTTTTCACTAAAATTTAATTAATTATTTTAATTAACCAAACTTTGGGCAAAATCACCCTAAAAACAAAATAACCCCTTTTAACACTAACACAAAAATTCGAACACTTGTAAACTTTAGAACCCTTGAATACTAACCAATATTCAATTCAAAAAGTCAAGTTCGATGGTTTCTTTCTCAGAAAGTGCCAAAAACAAAAAAAAATTAAGTTCTCACGGTTAAAAGTTAATCAACAGTGACAACCAGTAAAATTTTTAAGGTTTTCTTGCTTAAAAAATGGAGAAATCTATCGAACGTGTTCTTGTTTTTGTGTATCTCTTTGTAAGTATTATAACCGGCTATAGCTTTTCTTAGATCTGAGAAAAATGAGAAGAAAAAACAGCCAAGTGCCATTTAAATACTTTTTGAAATTCAGGGGCAAAATTGTCAATACAGGTTTCGATAGATTTTTAATGTACTACCGATAGATTTTCAGAGGGGCAAAAGAGTCATCTACACTTCGATGGTTTTTTTAAAAACTATCGAGGTGTTTGTAAATAGGAATGCAAAACACTTTTCTGAAAAAACTATCGAAGTCTAATCTGTTTAAATTCCAAAAACTATCGAACTATATTGGAAAAACTATCGAGAATTTTATCATTAAATTAATTCAAATTCACTTCGATGCTTTTCCACCTGAATTACAAAATCTATCGAGAATTTAAATATTGAATTAAGTAAATTCCTTTCGATATATTTTCAATTCAATTTCAAAAACTATCGAGAAATGTTTTCGATAGATTTTATTTTTCCTTTTCAAAAACTATCGAAAATTAAATTCGATAGATTTATCTATGTACTTGAAAAACTATCTTATTTCCTAAATTCGATATTTTTTGCTTCTTTCTTCATTTTAAAACCTGTTCATGTTTTAAAAATCAGAATTTTTATTTCCTGCCTAGTTTTAATTCTAATAAATCTTTTCAAATTTACCAAAATCAATTCTTAACAGAAAATTCACAATTTTCTTAGACTAAAATCAATTAAATATCATTAAGTGATATTAACCAATTAAAATCTAATCAATTATGCTGCATTAATCTACAATGTTAAAAACAAAGCAAATTAATTCAAATTAAATAGATGCTAGAATATTTAGAACAAATATTAGCACCTAAATAATTTTTAGAATTAATAACCAATTAAATGCCAGAAGATATATCATCCATAATTATGACATAAAATTAGTACAAAAATCCTAACTACGAGAATTGCTCCAGAAAATAAATTCACGAGTCCTAAGGATATAGCAATTCTTAAACTCATGTATTCACCAGGACTCTCTGCAGTTACTGACTTCTAATCAAAATCAATTAGAAAGATTTAACATCCCAAGTTCACCAACCAGCTTATTGAAAGTGGATTCATCAAGCGGTTTAGTAAAGATGTCTGCAATTTGATCCTCTGTGGGTACAAAATGTAACTCCACAGTTCCATTCATGACATGCTCTCGGATAAAATGATACCTGATGTCGATGTGCTTCGTCCTCGAGTGTTGCACTGGGTTGTTTGAGATTGCTATGGCACTTGTGTTGTCGTAAAATATTGGAATCTTTGTCAACAAAAGTCCATAGTCACGGAGTTGGTTTCTCATCCACAAGATCTGAGCACAACAGCTACCAGCAACAATGTATTCAGCCTCAGCTGTTGATGTGGAAACTAAATGCTGCTTCTTGCTATACCAGGAAACTAACCTTCTTCCAAGAAACTGACAGATTCCTGAAGTACTCTTCCGATCAATCTTACAACCTGCAAAATCAGAGTCTGTGTATCCAATAAGATCAAATCCTGTATCTTTAGGGTACCAAATTCCAAGATTTGGGGTTCCCTTAAGATATCTAAATATTCGCTTAACAGCTATTAGATGAGATTCTTTAGGATCAGACTGAAATCTAGCACACAAGCATGTTGCAAACATTATATCTGGTCTACTTGCAGTGAGATAAAGTAATGAGCCTATCATACCTCTGTAGCCTGTGATGTCAACCTTCTTACCAGTTTCATCCTTATCAAGCTTAGTGGCAGTTGGCATAGGAGTCTTTGCTGTAGATGAGTCTTCCATTTGATACTTCTTCAGAAGATCTTTGATGTACTTGGACTGACAAATGAATATACCATCTTGTTTTTGGTATACTTGCAGTCCAAGGAAGAATGACAATTCACCCATCATGCTCATTTCATAACGACTCTGCATTAACTTAGCAAATCTCTTGCATAGATCATCATTAGTAGAATTATGTCATCAACATATACTTGCACCAATATCAAATCATTTTTATGCTTTTTGACAAAGAGAGTTTTGTCTACAACACCTCTTGTAAAATCATTTTCAAGTAAGAATTCAGAGAGAGTGTCATACCATGTCCTTGGAGCTTGTTTGAGTCCGTAGAGAGCTTTGAATAGAAAGTACACAAAGTCTGCCAGTTTTGAATCCTCAAAACCTGGAGGTTGTTCCACATACACTTCTTCTTCTAACTCCCCGTTCAGAAAAGCACTCTTCACATCCATTTGATATACCTTGTAATTGGAATGTGCAGCAAATGCCAGAAACATTCTGATGGCCTCAAGTCTTGCTACTGGTGCATAGGTTTCATCATAATCTATACCCTCTTCTTGAGAGTAACCTTTAGCAACCAGTCTGGCTTTGTTTCTCGTTACAATGCCATCTTCGTCTAACTTATTTCTGAATACCCATCGTGTTCCAATGACAGATTTTCCCTTAGGCCTGGGTACCAGCTTCCAAACTTTCTGCCTTTCAAACTGATTGAGTTCCTCTTGCATAGCAATCACCCAATCTGGATCATCTAGAGCATCTTCAACTTTCTTAGGTTCTGTTTCTGAAAAAAACCCAGAATAGTGACATTCATTTTGTGATGTTCTCCTAGTTCTCACTCCTGTGTCCGGATCACCAATGATCAAGTGAAAGGGATGATCTCTATTCCATACCCTTTGTCTTGGCAGATGCGATCTTGATGATTCTCCTTGTTCTAGATGTTGTGGAGTGTGACTAGTTGATCCTTCTCCTGCTCCCCCTGAGTTGTTGACGATTTGATCTGTTGATTCTGAAGACTGACTAATGGATCCTGTATGTTGAGGATCTCCACTTTGGTCACCACTTTGTCCAGAATCATTATCATTATGATTATTATTAATGACTGTAACAACTTCAGGTACTTCTTCATTGTCAGAGAGATCTCCTGATAGATTTTCAAATACCAAGGATTCAGAGTTCTCTCCAGTTTGCAGGCCTGGTCTTTTGGTGTCGTCAAATGTTACATTAAAGCTTTCCAACACCTTCTTATCTTCAATCACATATACCCTGAAAGCCTTAGATTCCAGAGAATAGCCCAGAAAAATGCCTTCATCTGCTTTGGCATCAAACTTGCCAAGATGTTCTCCATCTTTAAGTACAAAACACTTTGCACCAAACACATGAAAGTACTTCAGTGTTGGTTTCTTGTTGGCCATTAACTCATACGGAGTCTTTTCATGATCTTTGTTAATCAGGATACGATTCTGAGTGTAGCAAGCTGTATTCACTGCTTCAGCCCAAAAGTAAGTGGGAAGTTTTGATTCACTCAACATGGTCCTTGCTGCTTCAACCAAGGTCCTGTTCTTCCTTTCCACTACTCCATTCTGTTGAGGAGTTCTTGGTGCTGAAAACTGTCTTGATATTCCTTTCTCTGAGCAGAAATCATTTAGAACTGCATTCTTGAATTCAGTTCCATTGTCTGATCTGATTGTCCGCACAGGTAGCTTAGCTTCCACTTCTATCTTCTTGATGTGATCAATGATTAGTTGTGTTGTTTCATCCTTTGATTGTATGAACAACACCCACGTGTACTTGGAGTAGTCATCCACCATCACCAATGCATATCTATTTCTTGAAAGTGACATAACATTAACTGGACCAAATAAATCCATATGAATCAGCTGTAATGGTTCAGTAATGCTTGTCATTCCTTTGCTTCCATGTGATGCTTTCTTCGACTTCCCCTTTTCACATGCTTCACATAGTCCCTCCTTATTGAATTCCATCAGGGGCAACCCTCTCACTAACTCTCTATTTACCAAAGAGTTCATAGTTTTGAAGTTCAAGTGTGAGAGCTTCTTGTGCCATAGCCAATTTTGTTCTAAAGATGCCTTTGCATAGAAACATGTAACTTCTCCTTCACTGGTAGAACTTAAGTCAGCTATAAACAAATTTCTTTTTCTCACTCCCAGTAGAGTAAGCTTCTCATCCTTCCTGTTGGTGATCAAGCACTTGTCCTTTCTGAAATCTACATTGTAGCCTTTATCACGGAACTGACTGATACTTAGAAGATTGTGCTTTAATCCTTCAACAAGAGAGATGTTCTCAATGATGACATTTCCAGCTTTCAATTTACCATATCCCGTAGTGAATCCTTTACTGTCATCTCCAAAGGTCACAGTAGGGTCGGTCTTCTTAACCACCTCTGTAAGCAGGGACTCTTCACCTGTCATGTGTCTAGAACAGCCACTATCCAGAATCCACACGACTTTTGAGCTTTTAACCTTACCCTGCAATCACAGATTGATTAAGCGGACTTTGGTACCCAAAGTTGTTTGGGTCCTGAAGGTTTAGATACTTTAACAGGAGTAACATTCAACTTAGTCTTACCCTGCTTGACATTCATAGTATCTGTGGATTTAACATTACTAGTGTTGTTGCTATTATCATTCATCAACTTAAAATAAGCATGCATGATGTTGTACTTACATAGCAAACACTCTTTCTTCCCACAGGGCTCATTATTATCAGGCATGTCAGACATGTTATGCATTTCAGAAGTATTAGCAGTTTCTACTTTAACCTTTTTACATGCATGTGTAAGGTGTCCAGCAGAGTTACAAATAGTGCACAACTTCCTAGATGCAATGGGAGAAAATGGAACCATTTCCTGATTAACAATCTTCTTTTTCCCATTCCTGTTCTTTTTAACATTACTAACTACGTCACCTACTTCAGTTTTAGGTAAATCAGGTTTAGGTAATTCATTTTTTACTGATTTCCTAGGCAACTTAGTTTTTACCTCTTTTTCCTTCAACAAATCCTCCTCAAGCAATTCTTGTCTTATGAAAAGGTCATCCTCATGAAAGAGTGGTGGAAACGGCTTAACAAAAACTGGACAATCAACATTCTTAAGAACATGTGGAGTATTCCTTTTGACAACTGAAGATGTCACAGGGAATTCCACAATCTTCTTAACAGCTTTCTTGTTATAGTCAAATCCTATAGCAGTTTTATTCTCTATGGTCTGAGTATCAATGATTTCCTTAGCCACTAGAGCGGAATTCTTAAAAGCATTCAGCTTCAAATCTAGATCTGAAATCTGCTTCCTGAGGATAGTCTCTATCTCATCATTACACTTGACCTTGTTCTCTAAGTACGCATTCTTTTGCTTAAGATCTTCTAATGTTACAGCTACAAGCTCTAGTTCTTCATTTTTAGATTCTAATTTTTTAATCTTAAGAACTAGTTTAGCATTTTCCATTTCTGATACTAGCATGCTTGTGTGTACATTAAACAATTCTACACTAAGATCTTGCACAGTTTTCTTGTACTCAGAATTAGACATATCAATTGTAGTTAAGATAGGTACCTGAGATGATTGTGGTGATTCCTCTGAAGAGTCAGCCATTAGAGCAACATTTACATATTCCTCCTCTTCATCCGAATCAGTATCATCCCAGTGCTTTCCCTCTCCTATATAAGCTTTCCCTTTCTGCTTTCCAGAGAATGCCTCCAATTGCTGTTTAAGCTTGGCATTCTCTTTCTTCAACTCATCATAAGAATCCTTCTTTCCATAGACATCTTTCATGTCTCTCGCTTGACGAGGCTTCCGGCATTCAGTGGCGAAATGCCCTAACTCATTGCAGTTGTAGCATCTTGATTTGCTTCTATCAATCATGCCAGTCTTGTAGCCTCCCTTAAAGCCTGTACTAGGTGTATAATTGCTCTTCTGGAATCTGTTGGTTGAACCCTTGAACTTGTACTTAGGGTTTCTCTTGAAACGAATGTGACTAAACTTTGCAGCTAAGTACGCCATGGTTTTGTCTTCCATTTGCTCAAGCTCTTCTAGGGTGTAGTAATCACTTTCATCAACACCCAGATTCACAGAATCCATTTCTGCTTCTCTTATCACCTCCTTTCCAGCTCTAGGGGTTTGAACCTGAATCTCAGAAGTTATTGGTTCATCCACTACAAGTGCTGCTGATCTCACAAGTGCATTGTGCTTGTTCTCCACTGTCCATGATCCGTAGATTATCACCCTTTGTTCCTGTTCCATCTCATAGGTCTTCAACTTGCCATAGATCATCTCTAATGACATCTTTGTGAAGTCAATTCTTTCCCTAATGGATGATGACTTGTGTTCTACATGATGGGGCAGCGTCATCATGAACTTCCTGTTTGATTCTCTCAGTGGATAGGTCTTTCCTTTCATTTCCAATTCATTGAGAAGCTTAGTATATTTCTCAAAGACCTGAGTTATACTTTCTCCTGGCAGGGACCTAAACGCTTCATATTGAGAAGTCAGGATGTCCAATCTGTTTTCCTGAACGTCTTCAGTTCCTTCCATTATCAAGTTAATGGTAGCCCACATATGTTTCCCGCTTGTACAGTTCATCAACTGATAGCTCATTTCCTTGTCTGCGGAGTCTGCTAATATCAACATCAATCCTGTATCCAATCGAATCAGTTCTTTGTCAGAATCTGTATACTCAGTTATTTCCTTAGGTTGGGTGCCTTGAGGAATCCTACTACCATCAGGAGCTGTAGATTCACTAACTGGTTTCATTGGTACAAACGGTCTGTTCTCTAATATGCCAATGTATAACGGATTAGATGCCTTGATAAATAACAACATCTTCATCTTCCACAAACCGAAATCATCTCTAGTAAACGGGGGAACTTTAATACCAGCAGTTGTCTTTGGAGCACTCATGGTTTCTGAAAATTTCAAATTGTTTAAAATTCAATAAATTCCAATTAAATGAAAAATTTTGAAAGTTAAAAAATTTGCTTCGAATTTTCACGCTACGTTTGATTTTGGTCTCATTAACCGGATCTGATTTGTATATCAATCAAGTAGCTCTGATACCAATTGTTAGGTCCAAAGTATCGTAGAAGGGGGGGGGGGGGTTGATTACGATACTCACAAATAATTCAATTTCGTTCGCGGATTAATCTTTCAGTTCTATAACGAAATCAAACACACCAAACCAAATCAAGTTTCGGGGAATATATCTTTTTATAAATATAAACCTCGAGGGGTGCTACAATTTCTAATCCGTAGATTAGCTTCAATGAGTTTAAGGTTACACAAATACAAAACAATGATCAAATTCTGAGCACTATTAATTCTCTGATAATTTCTCCGGCTCAGTTCTCTCTCTCAGTAATGTTTCTGTGTTGAATGCCTTAACTGAAGAAGACACACTCTTCTCTCAGTATTAATTGTAGTCTTCAATTGAAAAACCATCGAACCAAACTTGAACAAACAATCTTGGCCGTTGGATCTTCATCAACCTGTCAGACAAAGAATACTTTTCACCTGCTCCACAATTTAAAAACCATCGAATGGTTTGAAAAAACCATCGAATGAAACAAATCATTTTACCATTCGATAGTTTTTAAAACAAAACTATCGAATGCCAAATTGATTCATTTTGGTGTACTTTGAATCACTTTTCATTCCATTCGATAGTTTTCTAAATAGAAAAACTATCGAATCATTTTCTTGTCTTTTGACTTTTAATGATTACTCTGAGCTCCTGGGTGTTTAAGTAATAGACTGTATCAATTTCTTCTGAGACGATAAAACAACTTGATCTTCTTAGTGTTGTCACCTAGTGCAACTATCTTGGCATTTGCCTCATCTCTAACTTCATCAATCAAATCTAAGGCCAGCCTCAAGCCTTCCTCATTTTTTTTCTGGCTCATAAGCCTCAATTCTTGGAGACGTGTGAGTAATCTCCACCGGAACCACTGCCTCTGCCCCATATGCCAACAGAAAGGGGGTAGCTCCAATGGTGACTTTGCAGGTAGTACGATATGCCCATAGTATGGGGAGCAATTCGTCCACCCAAGTGTGTCTTGAGCGTTCAACTCTTTTCTTCAGTCCATCTAGGATAATTCGATTTGCAACCTCAGCTTGCCCATTTGCTTGAGGATGGGCGACAGAAGTGAAGCGCAACTTGATATCGTTCTCATCGCAATATTTCTTGAACTCATCGTTGTTAAACTGAGTTCCATTGTCCGTGACCAGGACTCGTGGAATTCCATATCTGCATATCACATTTTCCCAGAAGAAATGCATCACTTGCTTGGTGGTTATCTTGGCTAATGGCTTAGCCTCAATCCACTTGGTGAAGTAGTCGATTGCTACTATCAAGAACTTTCGTTGTGCACTTGCCATTGGAAAAGGTCCAAGTATATCCATTCCCCACATGGCAAATGGAATTGGTGAGTTTATGGATGTCAACATCTCTAGTGGTTGCCTAACCACTGGTGCGTGCTTCTGGAACCTTTCACATTTCTTCACATAGCTTTTAGCATCTGCTAATATGCTTGGCCAGTAGAAAGCTAGACGAGTGATTTTATGGGCAAGGGCTCTGCCCCCCAAGTGCTGTCCACAAATTCCTTCATGTACTTCCTTCAGGGCCAATTCTGCCTCTTGAGGTCTTAAACATTTCAGATATGGAATGATGAAAGACTTCTTGTATAGGATTCCCTCAATCAGGGTATACCTTAGTGCTCTGACGTATAGCTTTCGTGCTTCTGAAGTGTCATTGGGTAACCACCCAGTTTCTAGATGAGATTTGATGGGATCCATCCAACAACTGCCAACATCAATGGGTGCTACCAACTTTCCGTTGATGCTTGGGGTCTTCAAGACTTGGAAGTATACACTCTTTGCATAGTTTTCAATTTCAGAAGAGGCAAACTTAGACAAGGCATCGGCCTTCACGTTCTCTTCCCTTGGAATGTGTTCCACATAGCATTCATCAAATTGAGTCATGATGGCCTTGACAAGTTTTAAGTACTTGGCCATGACTTCATCTCTGGCTTCAAACTCCCCATTTATTTGGGAAACCACTAGCCTCGAATCTCCACATACTTTCAGAGTTTTAACTCTCAAGGCTCCAGCCAGCCCTAAGCCAGCTATCAGAGCTTCATATTTATCTTCGTTGTTTGTCGTTGGGAAGTCCAGTTTTAGTGCGTACTCTATGAGAAATCCATCAGGACTTTGTAGCACCAAACCTGCTCCACTTGATTTTGTTTTTGATGCTCCATTAAAATAGAGCACCCAACATTCTTTGGAGACCATTTCTTCATCTTCCTTGTCTTCCACTGTTACTTCTTGCCCCCGACTTCTTGGTTGTCAATGGTGCATTCAACCATGAACTCAGCGAGTGCTTGAGCTTTGATGGCCGTTCGAGGCTTATACTTGATGTCAAATTCCCCTAGTTCTATGGCCCATTTGATCAACCTTCCACTAACTTGAGGGCTGTGCAAGATGTTTCTTAGAGGTTGATTGGTCAAAACCTCTATCTTGTGATCCTGGAAGTACGGGCGTAGTTTTCTTGAGGCCATTACCAAGGCTAAGGCAAACTTCTCAATCGTTGAGTAGTTTATTTCTGCCCCATGTAGAATCTTACTCACGTAGTAGACGGGCTTCTGCACTTTCAATTCTTCCTTTATCAGTACAGCTCCAAGAGCTGTGTTAGAAAATGCCAAGTACAAGTAGAGAGTTTCTCCTGGCTTTGGTTTTGCCAACAGTGGTGCTTCAGCCATATATTTCTTCAGGGCCTCAAAGGCCTCTTGGCTTTCAGTTGTCCATTCAAAGTTTTTCACATTCTTGAGTGATTTGAAGAAAGGTAAGCATTTTTCTCCTGACTTGGAGATGAATCTTCCCAATGCTGCCACTCTTCCTGTTAGTTTTTGGACATCCTTGACAGTCTTTGGTGGTTCCATGTCTAGAATTGCTTTGATTTTGTCGGGGTTAGCCTCGATTCCTCTCTTGGAAACCATCAGGCCTAAGAACTTTCCCGAGCCTACACCAAAGGTACACTTAGCTGGATTTAACATCATCTTGTGGTGCCTTAGCACTTCAAATGCCTCTCGGAGGTGCTCAATGTGATCGGCCTTATCGAGGCTCTTGACTAACATGTCATCTACATAGACCTCCATGGTTTTTCCAATTAGGTGTTCAAAAATTTTGTTCACCAACCTTTGATAGGTTGCCCCTGCATTCTTAAGCCCAAATGCCATGACTAAGAAGCAGAAAACACCAAAGTCAGTGATGAATGATACCTTGGCGATGTCATCCTTATGCATCTTGATTTGATTGTATCCACTGAAGCCATCCATGAAGCTAAGCATCTCGTGTCCAGCTGTAGCATCTATTAGTGCATCAATCCTTGGTAAGGGAAAACAATCCTTAGGACATGCATCATTCAAATCAGTGAAGTCGACGCACATCCTCCATTTTCCGTTAGCCTTTTTGACCATCACGGGGTTAGCCAACCATTCTGGGAATTGAATTTCCTCAATGAACCCAGCTTCCAAAAGTTTATTAACTTCCTGTTTGATGGCTTCAAGCCTTTCTGGAGCAAAATTTCTTTTTTTCTGTTTCACCGTCTTCCTTTCAGGATCCACATTCAGTTTGTGAGTTATCAGTTGGGGATCAATCCCTGGCATGTCGGCCGCTGTCCAAGCAAAAACGTCATTATTCTCTTGAAGAAAAGATATGAGCTTGCTTTTCAATGGCTCAGGTAGTAGTGCCCCAACATATGTCACCTTCTCCGGTTCACCAGGGACTAAGGGAATGGGGATTAAATCCTCAGCTGGTTTCCCTCTTCGGTCCTCATTGTCACTAGTATCCATGTCTTCAATTGGGAGAACTTGCCCCCGATTCCATCAGGCCTTAGCGCGGCTACATAACAACTTCTAGCCAATTTTTGGTCTCCTCGTTCTTCACCAATCCCATTCCTCGTTGGGAACTTGATTTTAAGATGATAAGAAGAGGCAACGGCCTTGAACGCATGAAGACTAGTCCTTCCCAGGATTGCATTGTAGGTCGAAGTTGCCTTTATAACTATGAAGTTCAACATTTGAGTAGACGTATTCATTCCTTGCCCCATGGTCATTGGGAGTTGGATAGTGCCTTCCACTCCATTGAATCCATATATGGGCATATTCGAGGGTGTCAACTGAGAGTCAGTGTAGCCCATTTTGATGAAAGTATCATGGAACAAGATGCCCACTGAGGCTCCATTATCGACCAAAACTCTCTTGGTTTCAGAATTTCCTATCACAGGAACGATGACTAAGGGATCATCGTGGGGAAACTTCACTCCTTCTAGGTCTGAATCATCAAAACCTATTGATACTTCTGTTCGGGCACGTTTCGGTTCTTCTCCTACCACAGTCATTACTTCTCGAGCATAAGCCTTTCTTGAGTTTCGGGAGGACCCAACAACAGTTGGCCCTCCGAATATCATGTTGATGACTGGCCCTCGGGGCTTAGGATTTCGATCTTGATCGTTGTCCCTTCTGTCATAATCCTTTCTTTCATAGTTTCCTCTTTGACTCCCTTGATTTCCATCCTTGGTGAATTTGCTGAGTTTTCCTCTTCGTATCAGAAATTCGATCTCATCTTTCAATTGCCTACAATCGTCGGTGTCGTGACCGACTTCTTTGTGGAATCGACAGAACTGATTTTGGTTCCGTTTGGACATGTCTGCCCTCATTGGCTTCGGCCATTTGAGATCTCCTTCCTTAGCTATCTCCATCAGAATTTGACTCCTGGGAGTGTTCAATCTTGCATACTCCGTAAACTTTGGCCCAAAATTGTTTCTCTTGGGTGGAGATTCAGAGTCCTTTGACGTTCTGGGAAACTTTTCCTTGACGTCGTACTCCTGAACATCCTTTCTTTTCTTTGAGTTTCCACTACCGTCATCAGTAGTTCCTTGTTGCAGGGCTATCATAGCCACTATGTCCTCTAAGTCCGGGACTTTCAGAGCCTCCCGGGTGAATCGATTGATGTAATCCCTTAGGGCTTCATTCTTTCCTTGCTGGATTGCCATGAGTGATGCAGAACTTTTCTCATGCACCCTTCCACTAATGAACTGATTGATACAAGCTTTGCTTAGTTCCTTGAAAGACCCAATTGAGTTGGGAGGAAGACGGCTATACCAGCGTTGGGCCATGCCTGCCAAGGTTTGTGGAAACGCCCTACATTTGACCGCATCGTTGGTTGGCAGCAACAACAATGCATTGGAGAAGGTCCTTATATGATTTGCGGGATCCCCCGTTCCATCATAAGCCTTGATCGTGGGCATCTTGAATTTTCTGGATATGGTGGCTTTCATGATGTCTTGAGTAAACGGTGGTGTAGGATCATCAGGATCTCCTAGGGGCAACAAAACACTAGGATCACCCCTTGGGGCTTCAGCCCTCTTAGTCCTTCTTGTCGGTGGATCCAAGTTGATTATCGGGATCCCTCCAGTCGTTTGATTTTGTGCCCTTGCGGCCTCCTGTTCTGCCAGTACTTTTTTAAGTCTTGCGACTTCTGCCTCATGGGCCGCAATCTTCTCTTTAGTAGTTTGGGGTTGATCCAGATTTGTCTGGGAAGAACGTCTCCTTCTTGGGGTGACATCCTCCCCAGTTGTATAACCCTCATCCTCGGTGTATGGGCCCGAGTAATCTTGAACGAAAGGGGTCTGGCGAGTTTGTTGACTTTAGGGTCACAAACCTTGAATGTAAGGGGGCACATATGCCTCATGGTAGATTGGATTAGTTCCACTACCGCCCGCCGTGGGTCGAGGGGGCATGCCATAGCTTGGCATCCCCAAAGTCTAATTCGCGTATTGAGGGAGATCAATAATATGGAGTTGAAGGCTTCTCGGTGCATTCATGATGAGTGGAGAAGTCGAGATTGGTTGCTGGTGATCGGTCTCTTGTGGATTAGATCCATGAATGACCATTTGCAGGGGATTCGTCCCTTCAACCGAAATCGGGATTTCCGGTCCTTGAGTGTTGGTGGGGATATTCGCCCCTTGAGTGCCAGTAGTCGGTGGTGGTTGATTTCCGTGAGTATCAGCCTCCGAGGTGATAGGGCGATCCTCAGGAGTTTGAGTATCTCGAGCTGTTCTTCGTGTGTTTGTCGTGGTTGATGTTGTCTTCCCACAGACGGCGCCAAATGTTGTGGATTAAAAAGTGTACTTGTATATTAACTGCTAGGATTAATGAGCTTTCGAGCTTTAATGGCTGCACTTGTGTTTCGAGACTAAATCGGTCCTCACAAGATGCCTACGTATCTCAACTCGTTATTGAGAATCAAGCCAAAGACGTAGTTCTGATTGTAGGATCAGGGACCTTATATAGGCGTCTGGAGCCTAGTATTTATGGTATGTTTAGGAGTCTTAGCGAATAACACTACACCATATTTGACCTATTGCAACCCCAAACTAGGTTTGTGTTGCATAAAGTGTTGCTATAAACAAAAGACTTGCTAATCTATTGTAACATTTTTTAAAAACGTTATATAAAATTGAAAAGTGTTACAAGAGGAAGTATCTATTGTGTTATATGATTGTACATGACTTTTATAATACTACTTGTAATAAATATCATGTGAATATATATTTGTAAAAGTTTGAACGAAAATTTAATATTTAAAATTATTTATTTTTATTTAAAATTACACAAAATTATAATATAAAAAATACACTATACAAAAAGTATACCAACTATTTTTTTCCACTACTATATACCCAATTTATACGTCACTTTACTCATTCTTTAATGGAGGAGAATGAATAATTAATATCAATTTTCACATTGATGGAGGAGAATGAATAATTAATATCAATTTTATAATTTGCATCTTCACTTGGACCTGAAAATTTTACACATTGGTGTAGTCACATATTTGGTTGGTGAATTTTTAAGTGCTGATATTGTTGTTGTAATTAAGTCTTCTAAATTTATCATGTCATAAAAGAATAGTAGTTTTTATTATCTATTACAGATTTAATTTATTTTTTACATATTGTTTAACTCTAATCTCGACGTTTTATGAAAACACTGGTCTCTGTTAAAGTCAAATTGGTATAGTACCCTTTAGTAATTAGTAATACGATTAATAGCCACATCAAGGATTTTTAGAATGCTGACCTGCCTTTATTGGAAAGTTTTCAATGTAGAATGATCTATATATTTTAATTAAAGGACGTGGGAATAGTGCATGCACGACAGCATAACCATATTCATGACAGAGAGAGAGAGGGAGGGAGAATTGAGGGTTTAAAAATGAGGAGCTTCGAAGTTCTAAAAGAATGAATACATAATATACGATCCTTAAAAGTTACCTTTTCTCTTTTAATGCAGTTTTCACTGCTTTCCAGAAGTGGGGTGATGGAGAAGTTAATTGCTGAAGCTTCTGGAGAAGAAGAAGATGGATGTGTCATTAACCTCCCTGACATCCTTGGTGGAGCAAAAACTTTTGAACTTGTTGCTAAGTTCTGTTACAGAGTGAAATTTGAACTTAATGCAGCAAGTGTAGTCTACCTTCAAAATGCTGCTGAGCAACTCGAAATGACTGAAGAATATGGGGAAAGCAATCTAGTTTCTCAAACTGAAATATTCTTAGACAAGGTAGTCTTACAAAATTGGAAAGACTCGTTAAGAGCGCTCCAAGAGTGTGATAGTGTTCTCCCACATGCTGAAGAAGTATTTTCTACTACCACGCGTTTAATTGAATCATTGGCACTTAAAGCAAGTACCGACCCAAATCTGTTTGGTTGGCCAGTTGTGGAAGACAGTAGACCTTTGCAAAGTCCTGGTGGAATTGTCCTGTGGAATGGAATAAATACGGGGGCAAAGTTGAAAACAGCGAGTTCAGATTGGTGGTATGAAGATATATCAAATTTAAGTTTACCTCTGTACAAGAGGTTGATATCTGCAATGGTGTCTCGTGGAATTAAGCAAGAGATAATAGTGGGCTCACTCACCTCTTATGCAAAGAAGTACCTGTCTGGGCTAAGTCGACATGTGTTTCGACTTAAGTACTAGATGTAAGATGATATTGTGCTACAACCCGACTTTGGGTTTTATTGTCATATGTTTTGTTGGATTTGCCATTTAAAATGTGATTTCTGGTTTGGTATGCTTTTGTGAATGGTATATTCAAATTTCAAACAGGACACTGCAATTTTGACTAATAAAAAGTGTTGCAAATAAGTTTTGCCAATAAAATCTAAAAGTATTACAATAGGGATATAAAAGTTGCAGATTAATGTTACTAAAAAACCAAAAAGCATTACAACAGGCATCAAAATGTTGCAGATAATTGTTGCAAAAAAACCAAAAAATATTGCAAAAGGTATCAAAATGTTGCATAGAAATGTTGCAATAAAATGACTTTGTAACATTTTCACTTAATAAATGTTGCAAAAAAGTGATGCATTAGTCTATCGTAACACCTTTAAAAAGTTACTAAAATAGACACAAGTGTTACAAAAAAGTGCTATTGTAATACTATAAAATGTGTTGCAATAAGTACACACAATGTTGCAATAGAGGTCATAGGCAACGCCGGCAAATGTAACGCCGAATTTTTGCCAAAACGTTACATAAACATCAACTGTAACATTTTTCGGGTCTAACAATACACTTTTGTGGGGTTGCAATAGGTCATTTTTGGTGTAGTGTAAGTCTCCTTTTTGATATTGGATAAACATTGTATTTCTTGCAGGATAAGTCTTTTCCTTGTTGATAAAGGTTATGACTCATTAATTGGGATTCTGGATCCTTCTTTGACTAATTTACCATATTTTGGACTCTTTTCATGAGTTGTATATTTTCCCAATTCATTAATTACGAAATTAATGAATAATTAGGGTGTCGGGCCTTAAATATCGGCCTTTCTATTGACTTGTCAATTATATTTATGTAATTACTTTTCTGTTAAAGAAAGGTTCTTTCGACAAGGAGACTTGGTTCTTCGAAAGATTGAGGCATCCGGAGTTGGACAAAAAGGCAAGTTGGACCCAAATTGGGAAGGACCATATCGCGTCAAGAGCGTATTTGGTCGAGGCTCGTACAAGCTAGAAACCCTTGAAGGGCATGAGGTGCCAAGGACTTGGCATGCCTCCAATTTGAAAGTTTGTTATGTTTAAAGTGTTTCCTAAGTGGACTCACTACTAGAAATAAGGTTTGATAAAACCAACCCAAGTTTTAAACTTTAGTATTATCTAAGGGTTGAACCCATTTTCAAAGTTATGAATTCCATATTATTATGTTTTCATTATATGTGCAATGCATTCTTATAGACATGTTAACTAAGCATGCAAAATCAAGAGTGTAAAAAGCTGGAAGAAAAACAAAAGCTAAGGCTTAAATAAAAGTTACGATAAGCCCGTAGGCTGAAAGTACAGTACAAGCCATGCATTGCCATAAATAAAACTACAAACTAATCTTCTCCATCCTTGTCGACGGCCTCCTCCTCCTCTTCTTCTGAAGCAGAACCAGAGCGAGTGGCTGTAGAATCAGCACCAGCTGCCTGACCAGGTGGAGCGCCAAGCCTTGGCTTGAAAGAGAGCCCCTTGGAAGTTGGCATTAGTCTGTAAAGAAAGTTACAAGTCAAATACTTAAACTTGAAATACATTATTAACTACAAAGAAAAAAGAGAGGAAAAATACTTACAACAGTCATAGCTTGGGCTCCAGCATGCTCCACCCCCTCAATGGTGGAGTTGGTGACAAAGTCCTTGTAGTCACAAGGGGTCAAGGAATGATAGGACCACTCCACAGAATGCTTAGACACCCTCACTACGGTGTCTTTCTTCCTAAAACCCCAGTTGGGGTGCCAAACTGAACTTTTGGCCGAGGAAGGACCCTCAACCTCATCAGTAAGGTCCACATGAGGCCTTATAAAGGCTGGGACACTGGTAGTACGGGGATCCTTCCCTCCCAAACGAGCCCTCTTCATCCTGGTAGTTTCACCTTCCAGGGGCTCGTTGGTCTTGTTGATAAAGGCCGCAGCTGCAAAAATACAAACAAAGAAACAATAGGTATAAGACAATCTTAGATAAATAAAGAAAAGATTGGAATGAAAATTACCCTTGTCATGAACATTTGAAAGCCCCAAGGACTTCAGCTTAAACTCATCCAGGAGCTCCCAAGCCGTTGTAGCATAATCATCTTTGGTGAGCTCGGCTTAGGCATGGGCCTCCTCATCATTCAGAATTATATTATTGGGGCTACCATCCGAGACCCTACTGAAAGATCTACGGAAAAGGGTACCCCAATCCCCTCCTTCCCAGGTTAAATACATAAATTCATTTTTCCATCTTGAGGTCGAAAAGACCCTAAAACGAAGTCGTACAACCGAAGTCGAAAATACATGAGAAATCGAGGTCGTATCCATCGACCTTGCTCCCAAATGAAAACGAAAAATTGAAGATTTGAGGTCGAAAAGACCTTAAATCAAGGACGTACGACCGAAGTAAAAAATACACGAGAGATCGAGGTCGTATCCGTCGATCTCGCACCAAAATAAGGCACAAAAATTAAAAATCTAAAGTCGAAAAGACCCTGGATCGAGGTCGAGCGACCGAGGTCGAAAATGACTGGGAAGTCGAGGTTGAATCCATCGACCTGGGACCAATCGAGGTCGAAAATCCTGGTCGAAAAAGGCTGGATCGAGGTCGAGCGACCGAGGTCGAAAATGACTGGGAAGTCGAGGTCGAATCCATCGACCTGGGACAAATCGAGGTCGAAAATCCTGGTCGAAAAAGGCTGGATCGAGGTCGAACGACCGAGGTCGAAAATGACTGGGAATTCGAGGTCGAATCCATCGACCTGGGACCAATCGAGGTCGAATTCCTGGTCGAAAGTGACCTAATTCCTGGTCGAATTCCTGGTCGAAAGTGACCAAATTCCTGGTCGAATTCCTGGTCGAAAGTGGCCTAATTCCTTGTCGAAAGTGACCTAATTTCTGGTCGAATTCCTGGTCGAATTCCTAGTCGAAAATGACCTAATTTGAGGTCAAAAATGCCCTTAAAAATGGAAATTTTTTGGGAAAAACACGTTGTAACTTCTACGAAAACCCCAAAGATATTTTCCCAGAAGTTGGGGGGAAAATGATATGGACAGAAAAGTAATTATAGAAATATAATTGACGGTCCAATGGAAAGGCTTAATATTTAAGGCCCAAAACCCTGATTATTTATTAATTTCGTAATTAATAAATAGGAAAAATATACAGCTCATGAAAAGAGTCTAAAATATGGAAAATTGGTTAAAGAAGGATCCAGAATCCCAATTAATGAGTCATAGACTTTATCAACAAGGAAACGAATTCCCCAGCAAGAAATACGATGTTTATCCAATATCAAAAAGGAGACGTATTCGCTAAGACTCCCAAATATACCATAAATACTAGGCTCCAGACGCCTATATAAGGACCCTGATCCTACAATCAGAACTACGTCTTTGGCTTGATTCTCAGCATTAATTGAGATACGTAGGCATCTTGTGAGGACCGATTTAGTCTCGAAACACAAGTGCAGCCATTAAAGCTCGAAAGCTCATAAATCCTAGCAATTAATATACAAGCACGTTTTTTATTCCATAACACATTCAAATATTTTATATACTTTTATTTTCATATTAATTATATTTTGTACTTAATTAGTTTTTTATCAGATAAATTTTAATATTTTATTGAGATAATAAAAAAATTGAAAATTTTGGAGGAAAAATAAACAAACTTGAGTTGAAACAGGGGTGTTACTGTGAAACTTCTTCATATTCTTTGGTACCTTAACTTAATTTTCTTTCTTAATCTTAAATTTGTAATACCTATTCGGAGCTGAGCAAAAAAGTTTAATAATATATTATATATATAATAGAGCAACTAGGGGGTTGCTTGAGACAATTTATTCAGTCTGAAATTACTAAAATACCCCTACTTATTATATAATAATAATTTTGTAATGAATGCATATATTAATTACATCTAATTCATTAATCATCAGTAACACGTCTATATTTACTAATCCATCATTATTAAATATAATAATTTATAATTATATTTATATTTATCTATCTACAAATACTTAAATGATTAGATAATTAATATCTATAATTATATCTAACTCATTATTATGCAAGTATTGAGTACAAAATAATTAGTATAGTTAATGAAGATTAGTTATTAATGATTAGAGACATTAAAATGTATTAATAACGAAGATATTAATATGAAGTAAATAGAGTAAAGGGAAAAGTCATTTTACACTTTGAAGGGTATAATTGTCTTTTAACGGTGAACAAATTGGCTCAATGTACAGTCAAAGAGACAGTAAAAGAGGGATAAGAAGGATAAGAGAGAGGTCTCTAGAGAGTGACGCCGAAAATATAAGGTAGTCATCGTAGGAGGGGGCATGAGAGAGAGAGAGAGCGATCAAAATACAGATCCAAAACAAAAGTTGAGAAGAAAAAGTGGAGGAGACGGGGAAAAAGGAAAGAAAAGCCAAAGAGACAGTAAAAGAAGGATAAGAAGGATAAGAGAGGGGTCTCCAAAGAGTTACGCCGAAAATAGAAGGCAACCACCACCGTAGGAGGAGGCATGAGAGAAAGAGGCAAATAACATAAATAAATTAACCCCAAAAAAGCACAAACTCGACAATATCGATAAAGAACATTTGTCACTGTCAGCTCAAACAACAACCCATGACAAATATTTAATTTAATGAGCAGACCAACCCCAAGTATGCACAAAACCTACAAATTTGATTCAAGCATTCCATCAAACACATAATACACACTCTAAATAAATACAAACTAAACAGTCAAAGAATGCATTTGAGTAAACAATTATGACGCACCCTAAATAAATAAAGCATAACATGCATTTCAGTAAATGTGTTGGAATATATTATGTCTTGCCGAGGATCATCACATAAGAGAGGCGTCTCTAGAGAGTGACACCGAAAATAGAAGGCAACCACCATTGGAGGTGGCATGAAAGGAGAGAGAGGGAGAGAGAGAGGGAGAGAGAGATCAAAATACAGATCCTAAACAAAAGCTGAGAAGAAAAAATGGAGGAGACGAAGAGAAAGGAAATAAAAGCCAAAGAGATAGTAAAAAAGAGAAAAGAAGGATAAGAGAGGGGTCTCCAAAGAGTGACATCGAAAATAGAAGGTCGCCACCACCGTAGGAGGGGGAATGGGAGAGAGAGAGACCACCGTAGGAGGGGGCCCGAGAGAGAGGGGAGATTTCGGGATGGGGTGGAGAATGCAATAATTTTTTAATGAACTAAGAATTTCAATGAGTCAATTTATTCAATGCGTAATGATAATTATACTCTCAAATTTCGAAATGACATTTTAATCTATATTATAATTATCACATATCAATATATCTGTAACTCATAAAATACGTTAAAATTAATGAAAGTTACACAATATTCTAGAACATGCCCGTGCCTCGCGCGGGCTATAAAGCTAGTTAACAATTATTATTCAATAAAAACTACTTGAAACTGAAGAGAAAATAAAATAATGATTTTATATGAGAATTCTATTTAACTTAGAAAATCTACTCATATTTGATTTTTATTATTAAAATACACTTTTATTATTTAAATATAATTCTACTAACAATCAAACAAACTTTATACTATTAGATCTAATGATTCTCAATCATCAATTTTAAGATCAACGGTTCTTATTTATTTGACGGTACATGTTTTTGGATAAGATACCTCTTATGCATATTATATATAAAGATATAATGATTGTTGTCGATTACGGCCTAATATGATAGAACTTTATTGCTCACAATTAATTATGAGATGAAAATGTAAATACATTATACACACGAAATTATTTAAAGATCAATAAAAACCAATGATTTGACTATTTTTTACAAAAAGTTAGATAGGAAATTCATGACATGATAAATATTTCAACAGTTATCCTATTTTGTTCTACGTATTTGTATCCAATGCTTTGTCAAATCAGTTAATTCAGGAGATAAAATTCAAAAGTTGATGTTAGCCAAGCATAAAGACTAAATCGGTCGAGTAATCTCAAACCTGCCAATAAATTAAAATAAATAAGAATGTACTTCACAATAAAAAAAAATAAAAAATTTCTAATCACGTTCTATGATAACTGTACATAAAATACACCTGTGATAATTTATTTAACTATTAGTGTTAGGGTTGACCCATTTGGAATGATGATAACAAAATGCTCAAGAGACGAATTTGATCTTGACACTGAAGCTGATTGTCAGAAAGCTAGTTTACAGAAGCTGATAAATCAGGAAGCTAACTAGAAGGCATTTTATCTATCCAAGGTCTAAAAGCCACATCAAAGGATTGGAAGATATTCTGTCATCAAGTTAGGAAGCAATTCAGAAGCAAGCCAACAGACGTCTAATCAAAACACCAAGTGTTTCAGTGGTAAGTCTGCCTAATTTACTCAATAATGGTGAATCAATAAAGATGACAATGTGTTTTATCTAATGATGAAGCTAAGAGTATCCATTCTATGGATCATGCTATGAAATCTTCATTTCATCTACGGATACAAGCTGAAAACATCATATGCCATCAATGGATAGAAGCTGAGGACATCTTATCTCATCAACGGATAGAAGCTGAGGACATCTTATCTCATCTACGGATAAAAGCTGGGGACATCATATCTACGGATAAAAGCTTAAGGAAGTTGATCATCAGATACAACTAAGGATGTCATGTTTTATATATGGATGCAGTTAAGGAGGTCATGGTCTATCTATGGATGCAGTTAAGAATGTAATGTCTCGTCTATGGATACAGTTACTGAATATTACTTCTACAGAATATTCTGAGATTACCTTTCTACGGATATAATGGTGGTTTACAAATATGGAATTAATACGCTACTGATGTTCATCCCATTCAGCATAAAATCAAATCTATGTAACAGAATCTTTTGAAGGTTTCCTTATTTAACAGATTGAATGGAGGACAGTCTCAGAAATCATCATTACACACCCGTGACTAAAAGATGTTGGATGACAACACAATAGATGTATGGAATAGGGAGTCAAAATTGTAAATATTCGAAGGCTCAAATTCCTACAAGTGAAATGTGAAGTCATCTATTGTCTTTTGTGTCTCGATGGATAAATAAGAGTTAAGGCAGCTACCTAGAAGTTTAACTTCTAACTGGACACAAAGGAAAAACTTGACAAGCATGAAGACCTATTTGTAGTACTACATGTTCACTTATCTCAGCTGGTAGTGACTTGACAGTCGGGTAACCAAGGAGAGGTCTCTTTCATGCAGATGTCACATGGGCTTTGAAGCTAGGTCAATTGCATGGACTTAGTATTTTTTGAAGAGAGCAGCACACTCAATCAGAAAGCACCATTTGGGATTATACAAGTTTATCTATGATGCCAGCCAAGGCATTTCCCGAATTGGATAGTTTCTGAGACGAGCATGTGATCAAGCAGAACCAAAATGTAATATTTTATTATGTTGTAGGTTTTGTTTGTAACACACAGTCGATGTATATAAGACTGTGTGGAGTAGCATAGAAATGCCACATCAAAGGATTGGAAGATATTCTGTCATCAAGTTAGGAAGCAATTCAGAAGCAAGCCAACAGACGTCTAATCAAAACACCAAGTGTTTCAGTGGTAAGTCTGCCTAATTTACTCAATAATGGTGAATCAATAAAGATGACAATGTGTTTTATCTAATGATGAAGCTAAGAGTATCCATTCTATGGATCATGCTATGAAATCTTCATTTCATCTACGGATACAAGCTGAAAACATCATATGCCATCAATGGATAGAAGCTGAGGACATCTTATCTCATCAACGGATAGAAGCTGAGGACATCTTATCTCATCTACGGATAAAAGCTGGGGACATCATATCTACGGATAAAAGCTTAAGGAAGTTGATCATCAGATACAACTAAGGATGTCATGTTTTATATATGGATGCAGTTAAGGAGGTCATGGTCTATCTATGGATGCAGTTAAGAATGTAATGTCTCGTCTATGGATACAGTTACTGAATATTACTTCTACAGAATATTCTGAGATTACCTTTCTACGGATATAATGGTGGTTTACAGATATGGAATTAATACGCTACTGATGTTCATCCCATTCAGCATAAAATCAAATCTATGTAACAGAATCTTTTGAAGGTTTCCTTATTTAACAGATTGAATGGAGGACAGTCTCAGAAATCATCATTACACACCCGTGACTAAAAGATGTTGGATGACAACACAATAGATGTATGGAATAGGGAGTCAAAATTGTAAATATTCGAAGGCTCAAATTCCTACAAGTGAAATGTGAAGTCATCTATTGTCTTTTGTGTCTCGATGGATAAATAAGAGTTAAGGCAGCTACCTAGAAGTTTAACTTCTAACTGGACACAAAGGAAAAACTTGACAAGCATGAAGACCTATTTGTAGTACTACATGTTCACTTATCTCAGCTGGTAGTGACTTGACAGTCGGGTAACCAAGGAGAGGTCTCTTTCATGCAGATGTCACATGGGCTTTGAAGCTAGGTCAATTGCATGGACTTAGTATTTTTTGAAGAGAGCAGCACACTCAATCAGAAAGCACCATTTGGGATTATACAAGTTTATCTATGATGCCAGCCAAGGCATTTCCCGAATTGGATAGTTTCTGAGACGAGCATGTGATCAAGCAGAACCAAAATGTAATATTTTATTATGTTGTAGGTTTTGTTTGTAACACACAGTCGATGTATATAAGACTGTGTGGAGTAGCATAGAAATGTATGTGAAGAGAGCACAAAACTGAATGTAAAATCACTTAGGCTCTCTTCCATCATCTGTGTAAGCAGCTGGAGTTTGTTGAAAAACAAAACCAGATAATTCTTCAATATACACCTCATGTGGGCTTTTCCGAGAAACCCACCTGAAAAGTTTAAAAAGTCTGCCTGTCTCCTGCATTTCTTTTTAACTCGAAGAATTCATTTATGTTCATGGCTTATCTCAATTCTTAGTTAATTTACAAACACACATATTCATACTGTAAAAAGTTGGAAAAAGTTTTGTGAAATTAACTAGATTGTATTCAACCCCCCTTCTACAATCTAGGTTGCATGCAGTGTTCTGGGAATAAAAATTAGTACACTGTTATATCATTAAACTAGACATTCTTTAGGTAATCTCCCCAAGTATAAAATTGGTGTAGAGCTTTTCCGTAAATGCGCACCGCAACTTTTCCGTAGAGTAATCTATCGAAAAATAATAAGTGGTCAAAATATTTGTCAAATCAACCAAACAATGATATATGACAATGATATATGTAAATCTAGCATGTATATTCGGCAAAGTCACCATATAAATTTCTCCACCTTAAATTCATATGTAACCCGTGTGTGTTGAATTGCGTGTACATAAAATCCAAATTACGACCGAATCAAATTTATTGTAGTTAGTTTGCAAATAGGATCTTAGAAGGGTTTTGCACTCATGCCAGTAGTCTTGTAAATCAGGTTGCTTTCGGGAATACAATGTTGGGGGTTTAAATAAAATCTTTGAAGTAACATAAGCGTCGGTTGAGGCATGAGTGTGGGTGGGAATTATTAATTCTTACAGATATGAAAACAATCTCGAATATACATAACTTATATACATATTATTTTTCAGAAAGAAGTACTTTACCTACAAAAGACTGTATAAACTATCGTAATAGAATTGGCTAGGTATATTAGCAAGTACTTATGTCTTTTGAGTTGGTAAACAATGAATAATTATGTTTCTTTGTGTTCATCATATACAAACCCAAGTATTTTATCCCCTTGATACTCCACGAAGCTTCGCATAAAAAAAAGTGGTCATTCAGGTCACGAGCAACTCTTCTCTGAAAGGTCTGACTTGAGTTGAGCTCACTGCTGCATCCCCCATATGGGCTACTGACTCTGCGACCTGTGTTCCTCCTAATCCCGTCTTTCCCCCTTCGGGTTGTCTTGTTCTACTAAATACATAACAACAGCCTTTCTGAGTAGCTCTGCGACAGCTGCCTTCAAGTCAATTGGGTAACGCGAATAATGGCCTGTGTGACATTAATTCATTACATACTACATCACATTAGCATGAAGATAGAAATATGGTTAAAGCAACACATGACAGCTAAATGATTCAAATCACAAGAGTGATTGATCCAAGAATCATTTACAATGCATAATTTGGACATAGTCAAGGAATTCATCTGCTTCAGAGTCTATTAAATCGTCGACCTAAAATTATACACTTCTGTCATCTACTCAATTATTATTCTCTAGGGCCTGGGCCATTCTTACGAGGAGGACGTTTATTTAATTTTGAGATTCTCAAATTTCTTGGCTGAGAACTGATCACCTGTAACACAATCTTCCTTTCAGAAAAAGGCCTAGTCTGTCCACACACCAAACAACTCAAAAAATTTCTCTTCTCTACCAAGTTTTCAGCGTAATTCCTGAGGATAAAACTTTTTTCCTTAATGCAGGCTATAAATGAAAAACAGGGTATTCGTGAAAACAGCACGGCAGCAGATTGAAAGGTTATTAGTATATTAGGATTCAACGCAAAGTACCAGCGGACAGAGGACCCCCAGTTTACAATCCGAATTGTCCTGTGACAAATGTTGCTGAGATTCTTAATTTTCTGGATATAGTTGGGTTAAGGTTTGCAAAAAAATGAAGCTCGCGGAAGGAGGAGATGAAATGCATTAGAAAGAAACCTATTCAGCAGCTGCTTAAAAATAACACAGGATCCAAACTGATGCATATATCACCCTTGCTCTCCCATGCAAACTATTACGATTTTATACGCAAAATAAAATATCAAATGCAACCTCTTAAACAATAACATCTGTAAGAACTTCAAAGAAATTCCTTATAAATGAAAAAATGGCGACATTATATCAATTATCGGAGAATATCTCTTCTAAATGTTACAACATCGCTCCGTCAGTAGCAAAGTTAGGTTTGGATGGGTTCTTGACACAAGGAATCAGAATCGTACTTTAATGACAGTGGTCTTTCTTTTACATGATTATCGACCAGACCTAGGAGTAAGATCAAAGGATCCATTTACTATTCGAGGGACCTAATCACTGAAGGATTGGGGATGAGCTAGAGGTGTAGAATG
Source organism: Heracleum sosnowskyi (assembly GCA_030848705.1). NCBI lineage: Eukaryota > Viridiplantae > Streptophyta > Magnoliopsida > Apiales > Apiaceae > Heracleum > Heracleum sosnowskyi. Next base: position 45,481,801 of record CM061243.1, on the reverse strand, counting down.
ACAGTAACCGTAAAAGAAATTTAAATAAAAATACATGCACAAAATAATCAATTTTACTGCATGAATCACAAAAATTATACGGGAAAATTAGAGTTATAATTCACCAGGAGAACTTTGCACGTCCATGCGTTGGGTCCACCAGAAAGCGATGTAAGAAATAGAGCGTCGCCTTACTTTAACATGTTACCTGTTCAAAATAAGGAATAATTATATATTTATGGCTATCATCAATATCAATGACCAGGGACACAATTAAAAGTTGAACTAAAAGAAGAGGGGGTGGGGGAGTGTGAGACGAGGTGGACACATGAGGCGGATTAGCATCACAACTCTCATGTGGTACACTTCATCTATCTCACACTCCCCCAATTATATGATATTCCTAACACTTAATAAATACAAGAATCTGGTTTCCCGTTTGCTTGATGTGGTACGGATCCTTCTTTGACAAATTTACCATATTTTGGACTCTTTTCATGAGCTGTATATTTTACCTATTCATTAATTACGAAATTAATGAATAATCAGGGTTTCGGGCCTTGAATATTGGGCCGTGTTCTTGGACCAATTCGGGTCTAATTAATATTCATTAATTACATTTCTAGGGTTATTTTTAGCCCATGTCATTTGCCCCCCAATTTCTAGGAAAACTTTTCAAGCTTTCGTAGAAATTATATTGACCTTTTTCGAGATTCGGGGTCTTTTTTATCCTTTACCTAGGACTTTATTTACACTAGTGTTTCACAAGTATCGCCTTATTGCAAAGTGTGGAGCGACCTACAAATTTACGACGATTGTTGCCTTATTCGAGGCTAATTTGGTATTTAATGAATTATTCCTAATATTTTAGGAATTTCTATGTACCCACAGGTATTTTAATAATTATTCCTAATATTTTAGGAATTTTCATGTACCCACAGGTATTTTTAATAATTATTCCTAATATTCTAGGAATTTTCATGTACCCACGGGTATTTTTAATAATTATTCCTAATATTTTAGAAATTGTCATGTACCCACAGGTATTTTTAATAATTATTCCTAATATTCTAGGAATTTCCATGTACCCGCATGTATTTTTAATAATTATTCCTAATATTCTAGGAATTTTCTTGTACCCACAGGTATTTTTAATAATTATTCCTAATATTCTAGGAATTTTCATGTACCCACGGGTATTTTTAATAATTATTCCTAATATTTTAGGAATTTCCATGTACCCATAGGTATTTTGAATAATTATTCCTAATATTTTAGGAATTTTCATGTACCCACATGTATTTTTAATAATTATTCCTAATATTCTAGGAATTTTCATGTACCGACAGGTATTTTTAATAATTATTCCTAATATTTTAGGAATTTTCATGTATCCACAGGTATTTTTAATAATTTTTTAGGGTTTAATTCGTAATTTTCCAAAGCTCATGGGCGAATCTGTCCAATTTTGAAACTTCAGTGGAAAATTTGTGAATTATCCAGAACTTGGGGTACTAAACTGCACTTTGGCAGTTTAGTCTCATTTTGTAGCCAGGTCGACCAAATCGACCTGGTTTGAGCACCCTCACTCACGACCTCATTTGAGGTCGAGTGAAATGTATTTTTTTTTTGAAATATTATTATTGAATAATAATATTTATTTTACTCGAAATTTTTTTAAGGGTACTTCCGACCTCATTTTGACGTATTTTCGACCTCATTTTGAGGTATTTTAGACCTCATTTTTGGTCCCAGGTCGAACAATTCGACCTCAATTTCCCGTGTTTTTTCGACCTCGGTCGTTCGATCTCAAACCCAGTCTCCTTCGACCTCATTTTTGAGGTATTTTAGACCTCATTTTGAGGTTGATATGTGCTAAAAATAACCCTAGAAATGTAATTAATGAATATTAATTAGACCCGAATTGGTCCAAGAACACGGCCCAATATTCAAGGCCCGAAACCCTGATTATTCATTAATTTCGTAATTAATGAATAGGGAAAATATACAGCTCATGAAAAGAGTCCAAAATATGGTAAATTTGTCAAAGGATCCAGAATCCCAATTAATGAGTCATAGCCTTTATCAACAAGGAAAAAACTTATTCAGCAAGAAATACAATGTTTATCCAATATCAAAAAGGAGACTTATTCGCTAAGACTCCCAAACATACCATAAATACTAGGCTCCAGACGCCTATATAAGGTCCCTGATCCAACAATCAGAACTACGTCTTTGGCTTGATTCTCAATAACGAATTGAGATACGTAGGCATCTTGTGAGGACCGATTTAGTCTCGAAACACAAGTGCAGCCATTAAAGCTCGAAGCTCTCTAACCCTAGCATTAAATTCGCAAGCTCAGTTTTTATTCCATAACACTACTAATCAGTTGAGTTGGGCTTTTTATTTTCAAAAACGAAACTAGCATAATTAGCTTTTAACCTCTCATCATCGTAAATCCGGTGAACAAATGATATAATCTAAATAGATATTCGCATACTTGGCATCATCGCGGATAGGAGGAAGAGATTGCTCCTACCGTTTCATTAAAAGACATACGAGAGACCAAGAAGAAGAGGAAGAGATGGTCATGCCCATAAGGGTTAGATTTCTAATTTTTTTTCATTTTCCTTAAATATTTGAAAATATATTTTTTATTACCCATATGAATTTTATTTAAATATTCACAAAACAAATAGTATCAAATCATAAAGGTTCACGAATTTTAAATTTCTTTTAAAATTTAAGGGAGAATTATGGACCTTTTAAATTTAATCGGATTGTTTAAGTATTTTTTGGGTGTAGGCACGAAGGTGCGATGACAAATTTTAATTATGGACTCCTAGGTCATAATTTTGACCGTATAGTATTGTTAGTTATTTTTACTATGATTCTTGTCGATTACGACCTATTATGATAGAACTTTATTGCTCACAAATAATTATGAGATGAAAATGTAAATAGATCATACAAACAAAATTATTTAATGATCAAAGAAAACAGTTACAGAGATTCGAACCTCCAACCTCCTTCCAAGATATCCATGGGCTTAACCACTATGATACATGCCTTTTTGAGTTTATTTCAAAAAACTTATTAGATAACCCACGTCTTTTATCTCTTATATTATTTTTTTTACTTTGATGTTTGAATAAATAAAATGTTGGTTTGAATTATTTATATAAATTTGTTTTTCTTTTTTCCTTTTCATGCCACTCGTATATTTTTATACAAATGTTTTTTAATAGACGTGTTACTACAAATATTCGAACCTCCAACCTCCTTCCAAGATATCCATGGGTTTAACCACTATGCTACATGCCTTTTTGAGTTTATTTCAAAAAACTTATTAGATAACCCACGTCTTTTATCTTTTATATTATTTTTTTTTGCTTTGATGTTTGAATAAATAAAATGTTGGTTTGAATTATTTATATAAATTTGTTTTTCTTTTTTCCTTTTCGTAATTTTATATATCTATATATTCAATCACTATATATTATTGCAGTTGTATGTTTTCAATTTAATATATATTAATTATGTTGATTATAATTCATAATTTATATTATACTTTATTTGAATTAAATTAATTATTCATGCATAAAATATACTATTAAAATTCGATCTAATATAAGAAATATTATACACATTATATATCTCATTATTAGTTATTTCTATAATTTTTAAACTAAGAACATTAGCATTCAAATTATACAAAAAAATTCGTCTACCTACTCTGTTCGTCGCATCCATTTCTTAACAATTTTCTTTTCCAGAATGTATTGTTCATTTGTTAACATTTTCTAAAGTAACATGTCATTCTTTATTAACTTATCTATATTTTTTTTCAACTTCCTAACCCCCTCCCCTTCAACCCCAATGACGTTCGTGTCAAAAATCGGGGTGAGTTTTTAAAATATAGGATATTACATAGTATATAATTACATAATGATCAGTCAGACTGTTAGTAGACGATAAAGTTTGGGAAAATTGAAAATTACAAGTTTTGAAAATAGAATTTCAAATTGTATTCCAAATATTATTGTACGATGTTAAAAAAAGTATAATCTTTCATAATAATAATAGAACTTTATAGAATACATTAAATTGATTCGTAATGTCATATAATCATTTTGATAAAATGAAATTCTAAATAGGGTTTGTGGGTCCTTGACGACATCCTCTACAACATATACAATATTTCTTATATTAGGTCGAATTTCAATAGTATATTTTATGTATGAATAATTAGTTTAATTCAAATAAAGTATAATAAAGATATATAATATAAAAGTATGAATTTTAAACAACATAATTAATATATATTTAATCGAAAACATACAACTGTAATAAAATTCAGTGATTGAATATATAGGTATATAAAATTACAAAAAGAAGCCTCCGGGCCTGTAGATGAGTTGGTGAGAGTATTGGTTATTGACCAAAGCATTCAAGGTTTGATTCATGGGAGCGTGGGGAATTCTTCCTGCACTCTAGGGTCTGGCGTGATACCGGTTGGGGTGTCTGGAAAATAAACTTTTTGACCAAAATTACGAAAAGATGAAAAGAAAAACTGATTTATATAAATAATACAAACCAATATTTTATTTATTTAAACATCAAAGTAAAAATAATATAAGATAAGAGAAGAAAGACGTGGATTATCTAATAAATTTTTTGAAGTAAACTTAAACATGCATGTAGAATAGTGGTTAAACCCATGAACATCTTAGAAGGAGGTTGGAGGTTTGTTTCTTTGTACTAACAACTATTAATATATTTTTGCATAATAATATATGAGTGACATTTTTGTGACGACCATTTAATTGGAAATTTTTTCCCTTGTGTTGAGGTTTAATATATAGTAATAAATTGGATTAAAATTTGTAACTGTAAAACGATATTCCAAACATATTCTTAATGCATTTACTAAGTGTGTTAATATAATTTAATATAAAGATGAACACATGAGAGGAGTGCAGAATCAGTTCCCAAGTAAAAAACCAAAAACAAATAGGTGACATGAATACTCCAAACTGTAATAGGTGTTCATCTCCCAAGGTGTTTATCACAAACTTGGGTGATGTGAGGGTGTGCAAAGATATGTCGGCCTTCAGCTTCTTTTTAAAATCCTCTATCTCATTCATGCATGTTCGATTATATTACAATAACATTGCATGCATATAACCTATTCATAACCTAATTTGCAAAAAAAAACCAATCAATTCCCTAAAAACATATAACAACCGCTCTCTAACGCAAATTACCAATATACAAACTATCCTTTCTCTGACACACAAAACACAGGTAAACCTGCTTATAATCACAAGAAGAACAATAGTACATTCGTGCTTCAAATCCTACATTATTTCAATCTGGTCTCAAAATCAATAATAGTCACTATAAACAAGTCTTAGAGCCTTGGCATAGTTACGTTTGTGATTCAAAGTAATTAAACTATTCGTCAAAAAAATTATTTACTCCTCACTATGCATGAACCATACTTCTCATTTTACGCTCTCAAACTTAAGATCTCAAACTTAAGACTACACAATCCTTAATCTAATAAATCGATCACGGCCAACTTTTTCACGATAAAAATTATGGACATCTCTATGCAGGCCCGTGCCTTGCACGGGCTGTTACGCTAGTTACTATATATAATAAACCAACACAAGGGCAAAAGTTGCCAATTAAATGGCCGCGAAATTACCGTTTTACCCTTTTCTTTTGAAAAATAACAAAAATGCCACTTGTATATTATTATACAAATTTTTTTTAATATATATGTTACTACAGAGATTCGAACCTCCAACCTCCTTCCAAGATATCCATGGGCTTAACCACTATGCTACATGTCTTTTTGAGTTTATTTCAAAAAACTTATTAGATAACCCACGTCTTTTATCTCTTATATTTATTTTTTTTTACTTTGATGATTGAATAAATAAAATGTTGGTTTGAATTATTTATATAAATTTGTTTTTCTTTTTTCCTTTTCAGCAAAATTACCGTTTTACCTTTTTTTTTGAAAAATAACAAAAATGTCACTCGTATATTATTATACAAATTTTTTTTAATAGATGTGTTACTACAGAGATTCGAACCTCCAACCTACTTCCAAGAAGTCCATGGGCTTAACCACTATGCTACATGCCCTTTTTAGTTTATTTCAAAAATCTTATTAGATAACCCACGTCTTTTATCTCTTATATTATTTTTTTTACTTTGATGTTTGAATAAATAAAATGTTGGTTTGAATTATTTATATAAATTTGTTTTTCTTTTTTCCTTTTCATGCCACTCGTATATTTTTATACAAATTTTTTTTAATAGACGTGTTACTACAAAGATTCGAACCTCCAACCTCCTTCCAAGATATCCATGAGCTTAACCACTATGCTACATACCTTTTTGAGTTTATTTCAAAAACTTTATTAGATAACCCACGTCTTTTATCTCTTATATTATTTTTTTTGCTTTGATGTTTGAATAAATAAAATGTTGGTTTGAATTATTTATATAAATTTGTTTTTCTTTTTTCCTTTTCGTAATTTTATATATCTATATATTCAATCACTATATATTATTGCAGTTGTATGTTTTCAATTTAATATTTATTAATTATGTTGATTATAATTCATAATTTATATTATACTTTATTTGAATTAAATTAATTATTCATGCATAAAATATACTATTAAAATTCGATCTAATATAAGAAATATTATACACATTATAAATCTCATTATTAGTTATTTCTATAATTTTTAAACTAAGAACATTAGCATTCAAATTATACAAAAAATTCGTCTACCTACTCTGTTCGTCGCATCCATTTCTTAATAATTTTCTTTTCCAAAATGTATTGTTCATTTGTTAACATTTTCTAAAGTAACATTTCATTCTTTATTAACTTATCTATATTTTTTTTCAACTTCCTAACCCCCCTTCAACCCCAGTGACGTTCGTGTCAAAAATCGGGGTGAGTTTTTAAAATATAGGATATTACATAGTATATAATTACATAATGATCAGACTGTTAGTAAACGATAAAGTTTGGGAAAATTGAAAATTACAAGTTTTGAAAATAAAATTTCAAATTGTATTCCAAAAATTATTGTACGATGTTAAAAAAAAGTATAATCTTTCATAATAATAATAGAACTTTATAGAATACATTAAATTGATTCGTAATGTCATATAATCATTTTGATAAAATGAAATTCTAAATAGGGTTTGTGGGTCCTTGACGACATCCTCTACAACATATACAATATTTCTTATATTAGGTCGAATTTCAATAGTATATTTTATGTATGAATAATTAGTTTAATTCAAATAAAGTATAATAAAGATATATAATATAAAAGTATGAATTTTAAACAACATAATTAATATATATTTAATCGAAAACATACAACTGTAATAAAATTCAGTGATTGAATATATAGGTATATAAAATTACAAAAAGAAGCCTCGGGGCCTCTAGATGAGTTGGTGAGAGCACTGGTTATTGACCAAAGCATTCAAGGTTTGATTCATGGGAGCGTGGGGAATTCTTCCTGCACTCTAGGGTCTGACGTGATACCGGCTGGGGTGTCCGGAAAATAAAATTTTTGACCAAAATTACGAAAAGATGAAAAGAAAAACTGATTTATATAAATAATACAAACCAATATTTTATTTATTTAAACATCAAAGTAAAAATAATATAAGATAAGAGAAGAAAGACGTGGATTATCTAATAAATTTTTTGAAGTAAACTTAAACATGCATGTAGAATAGTGGTTAAACCCATGAACATCTTAGAAGGAGGTTGGAGGTTTGTTTCTTTGTACTAACAACTATTAATATATTTTTGCATAATAATATATGAGTGACATTTTTGTGACGACCATTTAATTGGAAATTGTTTCCCTTGTGTTGAGGTTTAATATATAGTAATAAATTGGATTAAAATTTGTAACTGTAAAACGATATTCCAAACATATTCTTAATGCATTTACTAAGTGTGTTAATATAATTTAATATAAAGATGAACACATGAGAGGTGTGCAGAATCAGTTTCCAAGTAAAAAACCAAAAACAAATAGGTGACATGAATACTCCAAACTGTAATAGGTGTTCATCTCCCAAGGTGTTTATCACAAACTTGGGTGATGTGAGGGTGTGCAAAGATGTGTCGGCCTTCAGCTTCTTTTTAAAATCCTCTATCTCATTCATGCATGTTCGATTATATTACAATAACATTGCATGCATATAACCTATTCATAACCTAATTTGCAAAAAAAAAAACCAATCAATTCCCTAAAAACATATAACAACCGCTCTCTAACGCAAATTACCAATATACAAACTATCCTTTCTCTGACACACAAAACACAGGTAAAACTGCTTATAATCACAAGAAGAACAATAGTACATTCGTGCTTCAAATCCTACATTATTTCAATCTGGTCTCAAAATCAATAATAGTCACTATAAACAAGTCTTAGAGCCTTGGCATAGTTACGTTTGTGATTCAAAGTAATTAAACTATTCGTCAAAAAAATTATTTACTCCTCACTATGCATGAACCATACTTCTCATTTTACGCTCTCAAACTTAAGATCTCAAACTTAAGACTACACAATCCTTAATCTAATAAATCGATCACGACCAACTTTTTCACGATAAAAATTATGGACATCTCTATGCAGGCCCGTGCCTTGCACGGGCTGTTACGCTAGTTACTATATATAATAAACCAACACAAGGGCAAAAGTTGCCAATTAAATGGCCGCAAAATTACCGTTTTACCCTTTTCTTTTGAAAAATAACAAAAATGCCACTTGTATATTATTATACAAATTTTTTTTAATATATGTGTTACTACAGAGATTCGAACCTCCAACCTCCTTCCAAGATATCCATGGGCTTAACCACTATGCTACATGTCTTTTTGAGTTTATTTCAAAAAACTTATTAGATAACCCACGTCTTTTATCTCTTATATTTTATTTTTTTTTTACTTTGATGATTGAATAAATAAAATGTTGGTTTGAATTATTTATATAAATTTGTTTTTCTTTTTTCCTTTTCAGCAAAATTACCGTTTTACCTTTTTTTTTTGAAAAATAACAAAAATGTCACTCGTATATTATTATACAAATTTTTTTTAATAGATGTGTTACTACAGAAATTCGAACCTCCAACCTACTTCCAAGAAGTCCATGGGCTTAACCACTATGCTACATGCCCTTTTTAGTTTATTTCAAAAACCTTATTAGATAACCCACGTCTTTTATCTCTTATATTATTTTTTTTACTTTGATGTTTGAATAAATAAAATGTTGGTTTGAATTATTTATATAAATTTGTTTTTCTTTTTTCCTTTTCATGCCACTCGTATATTTTTATACAAATTTTTTTTAATAGACGTGTTACTACAAAGATTCGAACCTCCAACCTCCTTCCAAGATATCCATGGGCTTAACCACTATGCTACATACCTTTTTGAGTTTATTTCTGTTAGAAATGAATACTACTAGAAACTAGACAGAGGGGGGGTGAATGGATAGTTTGATATATTTTTCGATTCTTGAAACCTAAGTAAACAACTGTATATGATTATGATATGTAATATGCGGAATGTAAATAACACACACAATCACTTTAATCTACTTTGTATAAGCAAATTAAATACTACAGCTTTCCAAGAAATTCACAATCGAATTTCTGGCTTCTAAACAAGAACAGTTTGAACTTGCTTGCTTACAGAGAAAAGAGCTTAGCAAATAACTATGTGTTTCTCTCTTTTAGCTTACAGTTGTGTGTGCACAATATATATATTCACCTATACAAACTAGGCACACACAATAATACACAGCTACCCCTTCTGAAAGTCCAACTTGTCCTGCCATAAGAGGTTCACTGTGTCAGGAAGGACCACCTGCTTTTCGGAGTCTTTCCCATTTCTGTAGCTGCTTGTCTCTTATCTTTCTCTCCAAGTTTAGCTGTAGATTTGCCATCTGTTCTTTGGACCACCTTGCCAGAACAAATGCTTCAGTATTTGTCTCCTTTGATTCTTGGTTCTGTACCTTGATTTGTCTTGTTATAAACGGCTAAGTGTTGATATCGTGAACTCCACTTTATCCCTGACTTCGCGATCTCCCTTGTGAGGACTACGCGATATAGCCTTTGAAGACTTTGCGACATAGGTCATTTGATGACTATGCGACATAGGTCATTTGATGACTATGCGACATAGGTCATTTGATGACTATGCGACATAGGGCTTCTGAGGACTTCACGATCTAGGCTCTTTTGACTTTGCTGACTTCAACACTTCACGACATGTGTCTTGAGGACTTCTCGACATAGTACAAAATGGACTATGCGATATAGTACTTCACGACATGGATATTGGTGACTTCACGACATAGCTTTCTTTTGACTTTGCTATATAATGCCTTAGACAAATTTCTGCAACTTATTTCTCCATGGCCTTATTCATCTCTATCCTGCTGTATGAACACTTTTGAACTTCTACCAGGATAATTATTCAATTGGCCTATATACAATCTAGATGCAAGAAGCTTTACTAAGCTCATTATAAATTTGAGCATACATGATCAAACTAATGTTCATGAGAACAAGACAAGTACATTTAGAGACCTATACTATATCCCAGTGATAGAAATCACTAGGTCATGTAATGTGACATAGTCACATAGTGTAGGCTTGTTAATAGTGGTATTCAGACATGTCTTGAGCCTAACAATCTCCCCCAAATTGTGAGTAAGACCCTTAGGCACAATTTCATGTCTGATAACAAGCCTATCTAACATAAAAAAGAACAAATATAAGGAAGATACAGTTAAGCACAGAATTTGATAACAACTTGGAAATTTAAGCTTACAGAATTCTTCCTTGAGCTACATAGCTTCTGTTTCCAATTGTTTCTCTAAGAAGTCATCATAGATCTTCTTCTTCCTCATTTCTTCATTCTTCTTTATCTCAGAGATGGCCATTAGAATATCATCTCTAGCAGTCATTTCTTCAATGAGAGGAGAGTCCTTTAGATCTTCAGCTGCTGTTCTGAGGGCACTCTCCACATATGAGTGTATAAACTCCATCCTTATCTTGCTTTTTCCTCCATAATGATTTTTGTACTCCACAGTATAAGGATTTTGTTTTACCCTGCACAGCCCTTTCTTTCTTAGCTCCCTTGCTCTTTCTTCTATCTCGGCCAACTCCTTCTCTTTCTTACATCTCCTTTCTTCATTCTCTCTCCTCAGGTCTTCTTCATGATCAGCATGCATTTTCAAGAACCTGGCAATATCTATCTTCCATGTCCTTTCTTCCTTTTCTTCAAAGTTCAGCAAGACATTTATCCTTTCAAGCTCATATTTATAGAAATGTTGCCAGCCTCCTTGCTTCATTATCTTCTCTCTTCCATCAGTGTACTTAATCTCTAGATGATCTAGCTTCAGTTTGACTTCAAAGATCCTTTGAGCTCTCAAAAATGCTAGGGCATCTTCATCATAGTCTTCATCAAGTGGAAACACATGGATGCCAACAACATTTGTGAGTTTTCCAGTTTTCTTTGTTATCCTTATTCTTTTGGGTACACTTTTGATCTTCATATGCCTCACAAGAGGTACCTTTCTGGAACAAGGTGACTTTGTCTTTACTACCACATCATTTGGAAGTAGCTTCATTCCTTTGCCCTTAATCCACTGCAACACTCCACTGGCTGTGACCTTGTGGAGGTGTTTTCTTGATTTTTCTTTTGTGGCTTCACCCTTCTTCTGTGGCAACTCAGGTTCAGAAGTCTTAGATACTGATTTTGGAGGATCATTACTAACAGTACTCACCCTAGACTCAGAGTCTTGTGTTTTGGTTAAAGTACTGCCAGCAATGTCCTTGACTTGCTGAGTTCCACTCCTAGTTCTCTTTACTGTCTCCTTTGCCCCCTTTGTGTCATGAGATCTCCTCCTGTGGGTTTTCTCCTCATCATCATCCTCCCCATCCTTCTTCTTGTTCTTTTCTTTGACAGATTCTGGCAAAACACCATGAATCAGAAAAGATTGTAGAATGTTAATCATCTCTAATTCCTCTGCTGTCTTGACTCCTTTCTTTGCTCTCAGCATTTGCAGCACCTGATTGATCTTTGTATTATTCTTCATTTGCAGATCTTTGGGAATGACTAGTTGGTCAATACTTCTGACTTTGGATAGACTTTGAAAAATTACTGTCCTTGGCTTGGGTATGACCTCAGGCAGTCTTTGATTTTGATCCATCTCCAAGTCATTATAAAGACTTTCATTGTTAGCCCCACTCTTTTCAATCAACTCCAGAATTATTGACACTTCGGTAAACCTCAGTTTCTCTAGAGTTTGAAATGCTAAGTGCCACAAGCAGTTGTCCTTGCACACCATGATTATTTCTCTCAGATAAACATCCCTGATTTTCTTTACTGCAACTGTGAAGTACTTGATACTTTCCCTGAGCTTCTTTCTGTACACTTGTGCATCTCCTTGAGCATTCTTGTAGGTGGCTTTCAGAAACTCCAGGAATGCCTCATCATGATAGATGTTAGAGTTGGCAACTTCCTGTAGCTTGGCCTCAGTGATAAGTGTAGCTTGGGTAGGTTTAGCAATTGGAGTAGGTATAGCAGGTTGAGGGGTTGAGATGTCTTTAGGCATTGTGGATGGATAGAATGTTGTGGTGACTGTGCTTTTCTGACCTTGTGCATTGATGACCTCTACAGGGGGAAGATTGATTGGCTTTATTGTCTCTTCAATGAGCTTGCCCTTAAGTTTTGACTGCTTGGCAGGTGCTCCCCCTTTCTTTTTCACATTGACCTCCTTTCCTTTCTCCCCCTTAGGCTTGGGATCAGACAAAATGTCTTGAGCTTCCCCAGGAATAGGCAGGTTCATGGATCTCATCATTGAAGTCATCATTTGTTGCTGCACCAGCAAAATGTTTGTTGTGTTGGTGCCTTGATCATCTAGTTTGTCATTGAGTTGGTTTAGAGATGTAGATAGCATTCTGTTTTCATCCTTGAGAGAGGCCACTTCTCTTTCTAAGCCATCCACCTTGGAGAATAATTGGTGAGACTTGAAGGAGTTTAGAGATTGATCTTTGACCCTGGCAAAGTCATATTTGGAGATGTCTGACAGAGGGACTTCATCCACCAGCTTATCACCATACTGATTTTTCCACATGACATTCAACATAGCATTGGTGGTGATGGTAGTTTTTGCTTGATTTTCCAGTGTAGAAGCCAGTTTCTTGATGTTGTCTGTGACCATGGCAAGAGTCACATCCATCATGGACACATTTGTGGAGGTTTTCTGGACTTCTTTGAGGATACCATCCACCTTGGGAAAATCAGAGAGATAAGAGCTTCTGAGCTTTGTGAGGGATCTGTCTGTCTCCTCCTGAATTGAAGAAATCTCTGATTGAAGCCCTTTCCCAAGATAATGCAGAGCCTTCAACTGGTTCTTGTACACATCATTTACAGCCTCATAGATGGCAACAGGAGAAAGATCCTTAGCATTGGAGCCCAGAGAAGTGAGGTATTCTTCTCTCACAAAAGCTAGGGCATCCTTGAGATTTACAGTCCTCTTAGAATCCAACCAGGCATCTACATTTCCCTCTGGTTCAGCTGCATTCACAATCTTCTCCTGTTGGGCTTCAACATCCTCCTTATGGCATAGCAGGATAGCTTCATAATCAGCATTTGGAAGGTTGGAGGTGAGGAGATGTTGAGCTATCTTTGAGAACTCATCAATCTGTGCCACATTAAGATTTTGAATGGCTTCCTCTGTCAAGTGTGAGGGCACAGATGATGATCCTGAAGGCCTGTCATGGTGCACAGGCTTCAGCCATTCTGACATTGTGGCCTGAGCCAAGTGAGAGCTAGTGCTAGGCACTTCATGAGATTTGTGAGTTTGAGTCTCCTCCAGCCTTGGAATGGCTGTAGGGTCTGATGTTGTCTCCATTGAAATGGGATGTGTTACAACATCAGCCCTATTTGTCTATGAAGACATTTCCACATCCCTAAGGATGGGAGAATTTGGCACAGAGTCTCCAGTGAAAACTGGTGAATCCTCCATGTTTGTGTTGGTGTCATTAGGATATGCCTCAGCATGCATTCCCTGACCAACTGAATGTGGGTCCTGAGTGGTGAGCACAGTGTCAAGCACCATGTCACTTGAAGTTGGCTCAATCACAGGGCTGGATTGTGATTGATCAAGGGCAAGATTGTCATGAGAATGACTCTCTTGTTCAGAAGAAATTTTAGTGGAAGAATCTGAGAGAGAAGTGGGGTTCAGATTAGATTTTGGCAACTCCCCCTGAGAGATAGGAGGAGTTTCAACATTGATGTGCTCTCCACTTAGTGTTTGATCACCCTTATCACTCCTAGGGTCAAGAGTGAGGTCTTGACCCTGTGCAGACTCGTTACAACTTGCAGTGGGGAGGCTGCTCTTTTCAATGCCCATGACCTGTTGAGAGGCCATAGACAGTAGCAGGTGTACCCCTTTTTCCACATCTGAATCCTGTTGAGAGGATGCAGTGGTGGCTACAGATTTTGATTTCTTCTTTGGTCTGGTGAGAGGTGACTCAGGAATCTCACTTGCTAACTCTACAGATTCATGGATAATAGCTAGGGTTCTCTTCTTCTTCTTTTTAGTGACATCAACCTTTTGAGAGTTTGATGCACTTGGCTGACTAGTCTCTACAGTGGTGTTTACAGTGGGGTTGCTGGATGGGATAGGGAGGCTTGGGTTAGACTGTGAAGCCCCTTCAGTCTCAGCCTCCCCTGTCCAGGAAAGAGCATGGTATATGGGCTTATCAAGTGGATAAGACTCGAATGTGTCCTGCATATGCTTGGTCACACTCAAGATCACATCCACTTGATTCCTTGTGTCCAATGAACCAAATAGAATTTTGGACATGGACTTGGAATAAGCCATCTTTGATTTATCTATACCCTTCAAGTCATGGACATTAGCATCAAGATAATTTAAAATAACTTGAAGAAAGCGAGGGTAAAAGATGTCATTACCTCTTCCACGGACTGTCCTCCCTAGCCTTTGAGCCAATTCCTTGAGGATTATTGCTCCGACATTGATTTCCTGATTGTAGGCTAGGGAATAGGCCAGCTTCACAGCAATGTGACTGATATGGTCCCATCCTGTCTTTCTGCAAAGGAACACCTTCTGGAGTGCATCAAATAGGAATGACCACTCCCTTCTTACAAATTTCTTGTTCAGCTTTCCGGTATCTATCTCATCTGCATACCGAATGAGGGTCATGAAGTCTACTATTTGAGCATCAGTAGCTTCTGGGTCATGACCCTCCACCTTGAACCCCAATGCTTCATTGATTTCTTTTTCACCAAACTGGAAGTGTTTGCCTCCAATTGAACAAGCAACCTCCTGGAATGAAGTTCCATCTTCTCTAGCCATTGTTGATACCAACGCCGTTCGCCAAAATCCTTCCAACACATCGACATACAGTGTAGGGTTCAAGGTTAGGGATTGGCTGAGGTAGGAGGTGTTTAAGAACCGTACAAAACACTTGTACCTTGGTTTTGCCTCAGCCTCAGAGGGAATGGTGAGAAGATTGGTTTCTTTGGGTATGGTTAAAGGAATAGAGGATGATACTGTTTGAGATTTGGGTGCCATTTCAAAAGAGAGAGTAAGAAAGAGAGTAGAGAATTTGTGCTTAGGTTTGAGAATTTGAGAGCAATAGACAAGATGAAAAGTTGTGAACGGTTAGAAAAAGGTATTTATATGATAGAGACACTGCGATATGGAGTTATGAATATGTACAGTCTATGTGTATGTCGCGAAGTCAATAATAGCCTGTACCGCAAAGTCTTGCAAAATATATCGCATAGTCTCAACAATGAACTATGTCGCAAAGTCTTCAAAATGAAAGGATCGGGGAGACTTTGCGATATAGTAGAAATACCCTGTCTAAAACTCTCTTGTAGGAATTTTGAGCAATTTGTCAGACTTTTATCAAATATTGAAATAAAATTAATTTAAATCAAAATTCTGTCAACTATGGAGACTTGTCGATATAGTTATTCTAAGTCGCGAAGTCATAAAATTAACTATGTCGCAAACTCATGAAATGAACTATGTCGCGAAGTCTCACAATCTCAACAGTTTTCGATATAAGTCTGTTTAATTTGAACTATGTCGTGAACTCTTAAAATCATCTATATCGAGATGTCTCAAAAGCTCACAACTCCGCCAACAAATATGATTTTGAAAAATATGCAGTAAAATACTGAAATATTTATAAATCATATCTCAGCCAATTTTCACTCCAAACAAATAGATCATTTAAATACAGTGAAAATTTACTACTGCAACAATTAACCAGCATATTTACTTAGAACAACTGAATGAAGGATTGAGCATTCCAATTTCACTCACAAGTCTGTTGAAGACTGCTTCATTCAGAGGTTTAGTAAATATGTCAGCTAGTTGTTTCTCAGTTGGAACATAAGAGACTTCTATGGTACCATTTGCAGCATGTTCCCTAATGAAATGGTACCTGATCTCAATGTGCTTTGTAGTAGAATGATTAACAGGATTGGCCACTATGGATATTGCACTAGTATTATCACACATGAGAGGGATGTGTTCTAACACTAGCCCATAATCCATGAGTTGATTTCTAATCCAAAGCAATTGAGCACAACAACTTCCAGCAACAATATATTCAGCCTCAGCTGTGGATGTTGCTGTGGACTGTTGTTTCTTACTAAACCAGGACACTAACCTTTGACCTAGGAATTGACAGCTTCCAGAGGTGCTCTTCCTGTCAATTCTGCATCCAGCATAATCAGAATCTGTGTAACCAACCAGTTTGAACCCAGTGCCCTTTGGATACCATAGCCCAAGATTAGGAGTCCCCTTTAGATATTTGAAAATTCTTTTGATGGCCATCATGTGAGATTCCTTGGGATCAGACTGGAACCTTGCACAAAGGCATGTGGCAAACATGATGTCTGGCCTGCTAGCTGTGAGATAGAGTAGGGATCCAACCATTCCTCTATAGACCTTGATATCAACTCTCTTGCCTTTCTTGTCTTCATCCAGCTTGATTGCAGTAGACATAGGAGTTTTAGCTGGGGATGACTCTTCTAAACCATATTTCTTTAAAAGATCCTTGACATACTTAGATTGGTTTATAAAGATTGCATCCTCCCTTTGATGTACTTGCAGGCCTAGGAAGTAGGTTAACTCTCCCATCATACTCATCTCATATTTACTTTGCATCAACTTAGAGAACCTTTCACAGAGTTTTTCATTTGAAGAGCCAAAGATGATATCATCCACATAGATTTGAACAAGAATGATATCATTTCCATGCTTCTTGAAGAATAGGGTTTTGTCAATTGTACCCCTGGTGAATTGATGCTCAAGAAGGAATTGAGATAGAGTTTCATACCAGGCTCTTGGTGCCTGTTTGAGTCCATAGAGTGCCTTGAGCAGTCTATACACAAAGTTTGGGAAGTCTTCACTTTCAAAGCCAGGTGGTTGAGACACATAAACTTCCTCAGCAAGATCACCATTGAGAAATGCACTTTTCACATCCATTTGATACACCTTAAAATCTGAGTGAGCTGCAAAAGCCAGGAAGATTCTTATGGCTTCCAGTCTAGCTACAGGTGCAAATGTCTCATCATAGTCAATGCCTTCTTCCTGACTATATCCTTTGGCAACCAGCCTTGCTTTGTTTCTTACTACCACTCCTTCTTCATCCATCTTGTTTCTGAACACCCATTTGGTGTCAATAACATTCTTTCCTTTTGGAGGTGGCACTAGTTCCCATACTTTGTTTTTCTCAAATTGATTCAACTCTTCTTGCATGGCAACAATCCAATCAGAATTCTTCAAAGCTTCTTCAATTAATTTAGGTTCCTCTTGTGACAGAAAGCAGCTATACAGACATGTATTTAATGTTGCCCTTCTTGTTCTAACTCCCTCACTAGGATCTCCAATGATTTGATCCCTAGTGTGGGCTCTGTCCCATTTCCTTGTGTGCCCCTGTTCATTTCCTTGATCTGTTCCAATCTCATTTTGGTTGACAGTTGCATTCTCTTCTTCTCCCCCTGTGTTTGTGAATCTTTGCACAGGTGTTTGAAGAAGATTGTCAACTTCAAGAATTTCATTTTCTAGAACAGTTTGAACAGGTGGTTCGTCTTCACTTTCAGAATCCTCAAGATAACCCTGATTTTCAAATCTTAATGGCACACTGTCTTGATTACTTGTTTTAAGTCCAGGAGTCTTCTTGTCATCAAAGGTAACATCCATGCTTTCCATGACTTTGTGTTGCTCAGGTACAAACACTCTGTATGCTGTCCTTTCCAGAGAGTATCCAATGAAGATACCTTCAAATGCTTTAGCATCAAACTTTCCAACATGCTCAGAGGTATCTTTCATCACAAAACACTTGCTTCCAAACACATGCAGATGCTTGAAGGATGCTCTTTTTCCAGTCATTAATGAGTAAGGAGTTTTGCCAGACTTCTTATTGATCAATGTTCTATTCTGCACATAGCATGCTGTGTTAACAGCATCAGCCCAAAAGCTAGTAGGTAGCTTTGCATCCAACAGCATTGTCCTTGCAGCTTCAATGAGAGTTCTATTCTTTCTCTCAACTACTCCATTTTGTTGAGGTGTCCTAGGAGCTAAGAATTGTTGAGAAATTCCTTTATCTTTGCAAAACTCATACAATGTTGAATTTCTGAACTCAGTCCCATTATCACTTCTCAAGGCAACTACAGAGGTACCAGTGCTTTGTGCTTCTCTATCAACTCTCTTGATATGCTCTATTATGACTTGAGGTGCTTCATCCTTGGAGAATAGGAATTCCACCCAAGTATATCTTGAATAATCATCAACCATCACTAGAGCATATTTCTTTTTGGAAAGGGACATTACATTCACAGGGCCAAATAAGTCCATGTGAATTAGTTGCAGAGGTTTTGAGTTTGTATTGAGCAACTTGTTCTTGTGACTTGATCTTTTAATCTTCCCTTTCTGACAAGCTTCACATGCTCCATCTTGCACAAACTCCAAGGCAGGCAAATCCCTGATGAGTTCTCTCTTGGTTAGAGAGTTCATTGCCTGAACATTCAAGTAAGACAGTTTCTTGTGCCACAGCCAGAATTCCTCATTTGTGGCTTTTGTGTAGAAACAACAAATTTCTCCCTTATCTGCAGCCTTAAGATTAGCTACAAACAAGCTTCCTTTCTTCACACCAGTTAGAACAACTTCACCACTTTCCCTTTTTGAGATTGAACAAAGGTCTTCATCAAATTCCACTTTGAAGCCTCTGTTGGTAAACTGTCCAATACTCAAGAGATTATGCTTCAGTCCTTCAACAAATGCTACATCTTCAATAATGACATTTCCAGATTTAACACTGCCATATCCCATTGTATAACCAATGTTGTCATTTCCAAAGGTTACTGATGGGCCAGCCTTTTCCTCAAAATGTGATAGCAGGGCCATATCACCAGTCATGTGACTTGAGCATCCACTGTCCAAGATCCATATGACTCTTTTATTCCTGTTGCCCTGCATTCACAAAGTGACTAAGTTGTTTTTGGTACCCACACTTGGTAGGGTCCAGATGATTTAGGAACATTTTGGTTAATAATTCTTCTGTCATAAATTGCATTTCTCATAGTAGGAGACTTCACTTTTTCTGTGGCTTTGGAGTTTACACTCTTAGGCTCACATGAAGTTTTCACCCTCTCAACCCTGATTGGGGACCCTGTCCTATGAAAATGTATGTGTGTGTGTGATTCACCAGATTGTGCAGAGTCAAGTTTATGTTTAAGAGATAAACAGTTAGCAATCACAGTCACATAGCATGTCATGCAGTTTGGCTTACCACAGAAAGAATCATGACTAGAATTTATGCTTGCAGAAAGGTTACTTAGGTTGTCAACTTCAACAATTTCAGGCTTACTACACTTATGAGTCAAATGATTAACAGATAGGCATTTTTGACATTGTTTCCTGGGAGCATTTGGCACATAAGCATAGTTGTTTCCTTTGTTAACACCAACTTTACCATTTCTGTTTTGTTTCCTTTTCTTAACAACTTCTTTCTTTGCTTTAGGACTCTTGACAAGATTGTCTTTGGTCTCTTTCTGATTGACAAGTTCAGGAAAGGAAGAAGTGTTCTTAGCAGCCTCATCTTCTTCAAGTAGTTGTTGCTTGATGATCAGTAGTTCCTCATCAAACTCAACAACACTCTTTCTGAAGATGGGCAGTTCAACACTTGACAGTATGGTTGGGGCATTTTTGTTTGTAAAAGTTTCCTTTCCTTTGCCCTTGACCTTCTTCCTTCCCTTGTCATTATCATAGTCAAAACCAACTCCAACCTTGCAGTCTTCAGTGTGTTCCTTGTGGTAGGTTTGAATAAGTTCAGAGGAGTTTTTGAAGCTTCTTAGTTTCAGTTCAGTTTCAGCAATTTGTTCTCTAAGGGCTTTCTCTATCTGCTCAGCACAAATCACTTTGTTTTTAAGATATTCAACCTCCTTTTTCAAACCATCCAGGTTCACAACCATTAACTCAAGTTGCTCATTCTTTTCTGTAAGCTCAACATTCTTAGCAGTTAGTCTGTCAATTTCTTCATTAGCTACTAACATGCTAGTATGAATATTAAACATCTCAGTGCTCATATCTTCAACAGTTTGCTTATATTGAAGGGGAGTCATATCAAGAGAAGTAAGAATAGGTACCTGACTTGAATCACCTTCATCAGAAAATGCCATCAAGGCATAGTTTGAATACTCTTGTTCTTCTTCTTCATCAGAGTCATCCCAGCATTTTCCCTCAGCAATAAAAGCCTTACCCTGTTGTTTCTTGAGTAGAGCCTCATACTTTGCCTCAAGCTCTAAGTATGCTTTATCCTTCTTGATCTGTTTGGGCTTCTTGCACTCTGTTGCAAAGTGCCCAAGTTCATTGCAGTTATCGCATCTTATTTTGGACCTATCCACACTCCCAGATTTGTATCCTCCTTTAACTGCACCAGCAATCCCTTTTCCCTTGTTGAAGGAGTTTGAGCTACCTAAACCACCAGCATTCCCACCATTGAACCTGGACTTGAATGGCTGCTTCCTCTTGAACCTAATGTTAGGATATCTCCTAGCCATGTAAGCAAAAGATTTATTTTCCATCTTGTCCAGCTCATCTATGCTGTAGAACTCATCCTCCTCAGGCAAATCATAAACAACCTGAGCTTCATCACCAGCATCATCATTATCTTCTAGTTCCTCAATCTTGACTTGGCTGATTTTCAGAGATTCCATTCTTTGACCTAGATTATCAGCAATAAGGGCACAGGAGGTATTGGCCATTAATCCTTGCTTTGCTTGAATAGATCTTTTCTGAAACAGCTCTAGCTCATATGTTTTCAATACACCATACAGCACATCAAAACCAATTTTTGTTAGATCTCTTTCTTTGAGGGAAGAGATTCTTGGTTCCAAATGATCTGGAAGAGTTAGTAAGAATTTCATGTTAAGCTCTTCTGTCTCATAGTGTTTGTCATAGAGTTTGAGCTCATTTATCAGCTTGTTGAACCTCTCAAATACTTCTGTGATTCCCTCCTTTGGTTGAGCCATGAATGCTTCATACTGTGAGACTAAAATCTGCTTTTTGTTCTTCCTTACCTCAGGAGTTCCTTCACATAGCACTTCTATGAGATCCCACATCTTCTTTGCACTACTGCAGTGAGCAATAGTGCCATACATGTTGAAATCCATAGATTCACAGATGATAAGTTGAAGATGTCCATCCAGTGCTACTTTCTCCTTTTCAGGATCAGTGTATTTTGAAGGGTCTTTAGGAACGTGCCTTGCTGGTACTATCTCAGTGCCTACTGTAGTTTCACCAATCTCAATCAATGGAACAAAGGGACCATGCTTTAGAATGTCTAAATACATGGGGTTTGAAGCTTTGATGAAAAGCAACATCTTCTTCTTCCATAAACTGTAGTGCTCCTTGTTAAAGGGAGGAATCTTGATACTGCTTAGTTTCTGTGAGCTCATTCTTGATCTTTTACTGTTTGTATGTTAACAGCCCGCTCTGATACCACTTGTTAGAAATGAATACTACTAGAAACTAGACAGAGGGGGGTGAATGGATAGTTTGATATATTTTTCGATTCTTGAAACCTAAGTAAACAACTGTATATGATTATGATATGTAATATGCGGAATGTAAATAACACATACAATCACTTTAATCTACTTTGTATAAGCAAATTAAATACTACAGCTTTCCAAGAAATTCACAATCGAATTTCTGGCTTCTAAACAAGAACAGTTTGAACTTGCTTGCTTACAGAGAAAAGAGCTTAGCAAATAACTATGTGTTTCTCTCTTTTAGCTTACAGTTGTGTGTGCACAATATATATATTCACCTATACAAACTAGGCACACACAATAATACACAGCTACCCCTTCTGAAAGTCCAACTTGTCCTGCCATAAGAGGTTCACTGTGTCAGGAAGGACCACCTGCTTTTCGGAGTCTTTCCCGTTTCTGTAGCTGCTTGTCTCTTATCTTTCTCTCCAAGTTTAGCTGTAGATTTGCCATCTGTTCTTTGGACCACCTTGCCAGAACAAATGCTTCAGTATTTGTCTCCTTTGATTCTTGGTTCTGTACCTTGATTTGTCTTGTTATAAACGGCTAAGTGTTGATATCGTGAACTCCACTTTATCCCTGACTTCGCGATCTCCCTTGTGAGGACTACGCGATATAGCCTTTGAAGACTTTGCGACATAGGTCATTTGATGACTATGCGACATAGGTCATTTGATGACTATGCGACATAGGTCATTTGATGACTATGCGACATAGGGCTTCTGAGGACTTCACGATCTAGGCTCTTTTGACTTTGCTGACTTCAACACTTCACGACATGTGTCTTAAGGACTTCTCGACATAGTACAAAATGGACTATGCGATATAGTACTTCACGACATGGATATTGGTGACTTCACGACATAGCTTTCTTTTGACTTTGCTATATAATGCCTTAGACAAATTTCTGCAACTTATTTCTCCATGGCCTTATTCATCTCTATCCTGCTGCATGAACACTTTTGAACTTCTACCAGGATAATTATTCAATTGGCCTATATACAATCTAGATGCAAGAAGCTTTACTAAGCTCATTATAAATTTGAGCATACATGATCAAACTAATGTTCATGAGAACAAGACAAGTACATTTAGAGACCTATACTATATCCCAGTGATAGAAATCACTAGGTCATGTAATGTGACATAGTCACATAGTGTAGGCTTGTTAATAGTGGTATTCAGACATGTCTTGAGCCTAACAATTTCAAAAAATTTATTAGATAACCCACGTCTTTTATCTCTTATATTATTTTTTTTGCTTTGATGTTTGAATAAATAAAATGTTGGTTTGAATTATTTATATAAATTTGTTTTTCTTTTTTCCTTTTCGTAATTTTATATATCTATATATTCAATCACTATATATTATTGCAGTTGTATGTTTTCAATTTAATATTTATTAATTATGTTGATTATAATTCATAATTTATATTATACTTTATTTGAATTAAATTAATTATTCATGCATAAAATATACTATTAAAATTCGATCTAATATAAGAAATATTATACACATTATAAATCTCATTATTAGTTATTTCTATAATTTTTAAACTAAGAACATTAGCATTCAAATTATACAAAAAATTCGTCTACCTACTATGTTCGTCGCATCCATTTCTTAACAATTTTCTTTTCCAGAATGTATTGTTCATTTGTTAACATTTTCTAAAGTAACATGTCATTCTTTATTAACTTATCTATATTTTTTTTCAACTTCCTAACCCCCCCCTTCAACCCCAGTGACGTTCGTGTCAAAAATCGGGGTGAGTTTTTAAAATAAAGGATATTACATAGTATATAATTACATAATGATTAGTCAGACTGTTAGTAAACGATAAAGTTTGGGAAAATTGAAAATTACAAGTTTTGAAAATAGAATTTCAAATTGTATTCCAAAAATTATTGTACGATGTTAAAAAAAAGTATAATCTTTCATAATAATAATAGAACTTTATAGAATACATTAAATTGATTCGTAATGTCATATAATCATTTTGATAAAATGAAATTCTAAATAGGGTTTGTGGGTCCTTGACGACATCCTCTACAACATATACAATATTTCTTATATTAGGTCGAATTTCAATAGTATATTTTATGTATGAATAATTAGTTTAATTCAAATAAAGTATAATAAAGATATATAATATAAAAGTATGAATTTTAAACAACATAATTAATATATATTTAATCGAAAACATACAACTGTAATAAAATTCAGTGATTGAATATATAGGTATATAAAATTACAAAAAGAAGCCTCTGGGCCTCTAGATGAGTTGGTGAGAGCACTGGTTATTGACCAAAGCATTCAAGGTTTGATTCATGGGAGCGTGGGGAATTCTTCCTGCACTCTAGGGTCTGACGTGATACCGGCTGGGGTGTCCGGAAAATAAAATTTTTGACCAAAATTACGAAAAGATGAAAAGAAAAACTGATTTATATAAATAATACAAACCAATATTTTATTTATTTAAACATCAAAGTAAAAATAATATAAGATAAGAGAAGAAAGACGTGGATTATCTAATAAATGTTTTGAAGTAAACTTAAACATGCATGCAGAATAGTGGTTAAACCCATGAACATCTTAGAAGGAGGTTGGAGGTTTGTTTCTTTGTACTAACAACTATTAATATATTTTTGCATAATAATATATGAGTGACATTTTTGTGACGACCATTTAATTGGAAATTTTTGCCCTTGTGTTGAGGTTTAATATATAGTAATAAATTGGATTAAAATGTGTAACTGTAAAACGATATTCCAAACACATTCTTAATGCATTTACTAAGTGTGTTAATATAATTTAATATAAAGATGAACACATGAGAGGAGTGCAGAATCAGTTCCCAAGTAAAAAACCAAAAACAAATAGGTGACATGAATACTCCAAACTGTAATAGGTGTTCATCTCCCAAGGTGTTTATCACAAACTTGGGTGATGTGAGGGTGTGCAAAGATGTGTCGACCTTCAGTTTCTTTTTAAAATCCTCTATCTCATTCATGCATGTTCGATTATATTACAATAACATTGCATGCATATAACCTATTCATAACCTAATTTGCAAAAAAAAAAAAAAAAAAACCAATCAATTCCCGAAAAACATCTAACAACCGCTCTCTAACGCAAATTACCAATATACAAACTATCTTTTCTCTGACACACAAAACACAAGTAAACCTGCTTATAATCACAAGAAGAACAATAGTACATTCGTGCTTCAAATTCTACATTATTTCAATCTGGTCTCAAAATCAATAATAGTCACTATAAACAAGTCTTAGAGCCTTGGCATAGTTACGTTTGGGATTCAAAGTAATTACACTATTCGTCAAAAAAATTATTTACTCCTCACTATGCATGAACCATACTTCTCATTTTACGCTCTCAAACTTAAGACTACACAATCCTTAATCTAATAAATCGATCACGACCAACTTTTTCACGATAAAAATTATTGACATCTCTATGCAGGCCCGTGCCTTGCACGGGCTGTTACGCTAGTTATAAATTTATATGATAACCTCTACTAAAGAAAATCCTCTCTATTATAATATTTTTTTCGGTCCCAAGATTAATACTCTATACACTACAAGAATTAGGGGCAATTATGACGGAAAACTTATGACGGAATTTTGGGCGCGCCTAACTTACGACGGAAATGTCAATTTCGTCACAAATACTTATGACGGAAAAAATATTTCGTCGCAAGTTTATTAAATCTGGGCAATTATGACGGAAAACTTATGACGGAATGTTGGGTGCGCCTTACTTACGACGGAAATGAACATTTTGTCATAAGTATACTTATGACGGAAAAAACATTTCGTCGCAAGTTTATTAAATCTGGGCAATTATGACGGAAAACTTACGACGGAATGTTGGGCGCGCCTTACTTACGACGGAAATGAAAATTTCGTCGCAAATACTTATGACGGAAAAAACATTTCGTCGCAAGTTTATTAAATCTGGGCAATTATGACGGAAAACTTATGACGGAATTTTGGGCGCGCCTAACTTACGACGGAATTCAAATTTTTGGAGTCCAATAACTTATGACGGATTCCGTCGTAAGTTAACACATGTTTTTCAATTTTTTTAAAAATATTTCTCGATGATCTAACTCTATGGATATCAAAACTCTATGGATATCAAGAGTTATATGTTTGAGTGATATTCCAAAAATATTAGAAAAAATCAATTTATTTTTTTCGAGATTATAGTAGTCAACTAGTGTTTTGACTATTACTTCTAATTAGTGTTTAGTCCAGGATTGGTGTTTTTATTTATTTTTGAAAATGTTTTTCAATGATTCAACCATATGGATGTCAAGATCCCCCGATTTAATTAAAAAATAATATTAAAAAGTGGGCCCCATTAATTTTTCTAATTTTTAACCCTAAACCCTAAACCCGAATAATTTTTTAATTGATTTATTCGACGATCCAACCGTACGGATGTTAATCGGTACTCATTCTAGTGTTGGAAAAAAATAATCAAAAAATAACAAGGTCCGGTTGTGCCGCATCTTTTCAAAAACGTTGGAACACTACTACTTTTGGGAACGGGACATGTGTCAGATTCACTGAATATTTTTTTTAAATGATTTCTTCGACGATCCAACCGTACGGATGTTAATCAGTACTCATTATAGTGTTGGAAAAAAATAATCAAAAAATAACAAGGTCCGGTTGTGCCGCATCTTTTCAAAAACGTTGTAACACTACTACTTTTGGGAACGGGACATGTGTCAGATTCACTGAATAATTTTTTTTAAATGATTTCTTCGACGATCCAACCGTACG
Organism: Heracleum sosnowskyi; assembly: GCA_030848705.1. NCBI lineage: Eukaryota > Viridiplantae > Streptophyta > Magnoliopsida > Apiales > Apiaceae > Heracleum > Heracleum sosnowskyi. Next base: position 45,454,823 of record CM061243.1, on the reverse strand, counting down.
GATGTTAATCAGTACTCATTCTAGTGTTGGGAAAAAATAATCAAAAAATAACAAGGTCCGGTTGTGCCGCATCTTTTCAAAAACGTTGGAACACTACTACTTTTGGGAACGGGACATGTGTCAGATTCACTGAATATTTTTTTTAAATGATTTCTTCGACGATCCAACCGTACGGATTTTAATCAATACTCATTATAGTGTTGGGAAAAAATAATCAAAAAATAACAAGGTCCGGATGTGCCGCATCTTTTCAAAAACGTTGTAACACTACTACTATGTTGTAAAAAATAATATTAAAAAGGTGGGGGCCACAGAAAAACGTGGAACCCACAAGTGGGACCCACTAATTTTTCTATTTTTTATTTAATAATTAATTATTAAATAATATTAATTATTTAATAATTAATTAATAATTAATTTTTAATTAATTTTTAATTAAAAAATAATATTAAAAAAGGTGGGATCCATAGGAAAAAGTGGGCCACACAATTGGGTCCCACTAATTTTTCTAATTTTTATTTTAAAATTAATTAATAATTAATTTTTAATTAATTTTTAATTAATTTTTAATTAAAAAATAATATTAAAAAAGGTAGGGCCCACAGGAAAAATGGGCCCCACAAGTGGGACCTACTAATTTTTCTAATTTTTATTTAAAATTTTAATTAATAATTAATTAATAATTAATTAATAATTAATTTTTAGTGAAAAAATAATATAAAAAAAGGTGGGGCCCACAGAAAAAAGTGGGCCCCACAAGTGGGACCCACTAATATTTCTATTTTTTATTTAAAAATTAATTAATAATTAATTTTTAACTAATTTTTAATTAAAAAATAATATTAAAAAAGGTGGGGCCTACAGAAAAAATTGGGCCCCACAAGTGGGACCCACTAATTTTTCTAATTTTCAATTAAAAATTAATTAATAATTAATGAATTTTTATTTTTAGTTGAAAAATAATATTAAAAAAGGTGGGGCCCACAGAAAAAAGTGGGCCCCACAAGTGGGCCCCACTAATTTTTCTATTTTTTATTTAAAAATTAATTAATTAATAATTAATTAATAATTAATAATTAATTTTAATTAAAAAATAATATTAAAAAAGGTGGGGCCCACATGAAAAAGTGGACCCCACAAGTGTGCCCCACTAATTTTTCTATTTTCTATTTAAAAATTAATTAATAATTAATTAATAATTATTTTTAATTAAAAAATAATATTAAAAAAGATGGGGTCCATAGAAAAAAGTGGCCCCCACAAGTGGGTCCCACTAATTTTTCTAATTTTTATTTAAAAATTAATTAAAAATTAATATTTATTTAATTTTTAATTAAAAAATAATATTAAAAAAGGTGGGGTCCATAGAAAAAAGTGGGCCCCGCAAGTGGGTCCCACTAATTTTTCTATTTTTTATTTAAAAATTAGTTAATAATTAATTTAACCCTAAACCCTAAACCCTAAACCCGAATAAATTTTTAATTGATTTCTTCGACGATCCAACCGTACGGATGTTAAAAGATACTCATTCTAGTGTTGGGAAAATATAATCAAAAAATATAAAAGTCTGGTTATGCCGCATCTTTCTTGAAACGTTGGGAGAGTATTGCTTTCAAGAACGGGACATGTGTCAGATTCACTGAATTATTTTTTCAATTGATTTCTTCGACGATCCAACTGTACGGATGTTAAAAGATACTCATTCTAGTGTTGGGAAAAAATAATCAAAAAATATAAAAGTTTGGTTATGCCGCATCTTTCCAGGATCGTTGGAAGAGTATTGCTTTCAAGAACGGGACATGTGTCAGATTCACTGAATAATTTTTTCAATTGATTTCTTCGACGATCCAACCGTACGGATGTTAATCGGTACTCATTCTAGTGTTGGAAAAAAATAATCAAAAAATAAAAAGCCCCGGTTGTGCCACATCTTTTCAAAAAACGTTGGAACAGTATTGTTTTTTATGAATATGACACGTCTTTGATTCAATGAATAATTTTTTTAATTGATTTCCTCGACGATCCAACCGTACGGATGTTAATCGGTACTCATTCTACTGTTGAGAAAAAATAATAAAGAAAATATGAAGACTCTGTTGTGTTGTATCTTTATAGAAACGTTGTAATGGTTTGAATATGTTTTTAGAATTATAAAAAATGATGTAATATTCTAATTTTCAACTAATGTTCACTTTTATTAATTGTTTATAGTATATTGATATATTTTCAATTCTGTTGATTTTTTTTTAATATTATGTAATTGCATATGATGTTTATTTAATTTTAAATTTAAAAGTTTTAAAAAATATTTTACAATAAATAGAAAAATGCAAGGGCGGCAACTTTCCCCCCTTAAACGAAAAAAAGAAGAAGTCTTCCCCCTTAAACGAAAGAACCCTCATTTTCTCACACTCACACTCTCTCTGCCGCTCCAATCTCATACCCACTCTCGCTCCACACTCACCTCTTCTCATACCTCTTCTCAGTCAATCGAAGGTAATTAGGGCTTTCTCATACCTCTTCTCTTCTAATACATCTTATCTTTCTCATACCTTCTTTTGTTTTTGATTTTTCAGGTGATTAAATAGTGTTTCACCCCAATTAATTGATTTTTAATTTTCAATTAGAGTTTTGATTGGGGCTTTCAATCCAAGGTAAATTTGAGGCTTTACCTTTGATTAATTGATTAATTGATTGCATATATCTTCGATTAGGGCTTTCGATTTGGGCATCTATATTTTATTTTTTTGTGTTTTTTCTATGTATCTATGCTTGTGTTTTATTTTTATGTTTTATTTTTTTGTGTTTTGTGGGTATTTGTTTGTATGTTTGTTTTTAAAAGGTACCTAGACTTAAAAGTTTGACAATTTTTTTGAAAACTGATGTACACAATATACCTATGTTTTGAAATTTTGTGTTTTTTCTATGTACCTATGTTTTTGTCTATATTTTAGTTCATTCCCTTGACATAATATACCTCCTGAGATGGTGGTATTTAATAACTTAAAAGAATTTATATAAATGAGTTTATGAATGAAATCTTAGGTTTAATTCAGCACTTACGTTTTTGCAGAATGCAAATGCTGCTCAGGGGCTTAGGGCTGATAAACAATATAATCTCCTCTTGCTTAATGACCGAAATCAGGTTCTGTAGTACTGTAATGTTTTCGTAGTGTGTTTTGTTAAATGATTATGTGTTCGGTGTTGTTAAGTTGAGGCTCTCTCTCTCTCTCTCTCTCTCTCTCTCTCTCTCTCTCTCTCTCTCTCTCTCTCTCTCTCTCTCTCTCTCTCTCTCTCTCTCTCTCTCTCTCTCTCTCTCTGTCTCTCTCTTCTTGTTACCCAATTATTCATGTCAAATTGAAGAAACTTTCATCACTATATGTATTAAATTCTCTTACTTTCTGTTTCTTTGGTCCGTCAATAGTTTTTTAATATGTTTGTTTGTTAAAGGGTCTATCAGAAGAAGTAAGAGCTGCAGCAGCTTGTGCTGGTGAGGAAGTAACAATAAGAAATCGTTTCTCTGAGATGAATGCGCCAAAAGATAGCTCATCCTTTAACAAGTAAGCTCATTAATGTAGTGTCATATGTTTCTATTTGAGTCACTGGTATAGGTAAGAAATATTCTGCCATGTATCTGTATTGAATGGGAATCTGTTAAGACTAGTTCTGTATTGCATATGGCAATGCAAGCTAGGCTTATGAGTCAGGCACTTCGCAAATTAAGCCATTCTTTATCCATGTCCCAGACTATACTAATATTTATAAATCAGGTCTAGTACATGTACCTTAACTATAAACTGATTATCTATATGAATATCACATAATCTTACAGTGTTCTCTACATCATCTTTAGTGTAAATTTTATTCTTTCATTATAAAACATTTTAAATTTTTGTACTTCCAAAGATGACCTTACTGTTTTGCTGATTATATACTTTCTTGGGCTGCCTTTTGTCTTCTATGATATGTTTAGTAGTGAAGCATAAGAACTATGGTCAAATGGTCTGATCATGTATGATATATAGAACTATGCATTCATGTGGCTGTAGGTGGTCAGATCTGCAGATACTACATATGGAATCAGTATGTATGAGGTCCTCATCATACTGTGTACTATCTGACATGTACATCCATCTACTGTATCTGCATTCATGTTTATCAATTTTGACGCGGCATGCAGATAATAGCAGTAGAGTAACTTAATAGTGTTTGCAAGAAAGTAACTTAACAGTGTTTATTTATTTAGTACAAGGATACAAAGTGATGATACAGTACATCTTGCTGTCTACCTGGTAGTGCATGACTTGGTTCTTAGACACTCGGACCTCTGTTGTTTTCTTATCCTGTTTATTGTGTTTGTATGTGATATACACGGTCTATGCGAACGGTTAAATAATAACTTGTCAAATGTTCTTGTTATTTGTAGGTTAATATGCAGTGCATAGTTCTGTCATCATATGTTCATCCATTTGATGCCTACAACCTAATTTCTTACCTCCCAATGTCAAAAGTATATAAATATATATATGACAGCCCCATGTGTTCATGCAGATCAGCAGATGGGTCGATCACTTTCAAATTCATAATTTTTACTTGTGCCCCAGACACAGACCCACTCATTCATACAATCGGCTCACATACATCTTATTATTCCTAACAACATAACTAACTTTGAAGTTGTCATAAATTATTATTCAGATTAGGGATTCTTTTTGTTGCACACTAATTCTACAAACTGTAGCTTCAGTTCTTTTTGTCCGCCGTTGCTGCTATTGTTGTATTGATATATAATATGGCATTTTATTATTTGTTAAATGATTCTGTTTGCTGGTCTTTAGGCACTTTTACTCTCTCCAACCTGGGCATGTTTGGTGTGGATCGCTTTGATGCCATCTTACCACCAGGCACTGTAAGTGTAAAAATTCTCATGAGGCATCTTCACTAGCTAGTAGCTACCACTACGAATTGTGGATATTGACATTTTTTACATACTTTTGTAGGGTGCAATTATAGCTATAGGAGCATCTCAGCCCACTGTTGTTGGTACCAAGGATGGCTGAATTGGCATGAAAAACCAGATGCAGGTAAGTAAATTTTGTTGTATAAATCTAGCTTATATATTTCCTTACTTTTCATTTCATTTTACGGAGGAGTTGATGTCTTACTTTTGGCTAAACACATACTTTACAGGTAAATGTTACAGCTGATCCTTTATGTATAAAATTGGGTGTAAGAATATAGATTAAGATTCTCAGATGAGTTCTTATACTTTCAGATTGCTCTTCTGCACTTAACTTCAGATGCTTGAATTGAACTTGTTAGCCCCCACATATTGCGATGAAGACACTCAGATTGCTCTTATACTTTGGTTGATTGCAAATAGAGCTTTGCTCGAGATGACAGAGAATGAGTTCTTTGGAGCCCAATTCATGTAAAGTTACTGTCTTTATTTCATTCTTGATGATGGTATATATATAGCTTTTTGTAGAATAATTTGAGATTAAGGGTCTTATGAGTTAATTCATGTAAAGTTACAGTTTTTATAATCTTTTCATTGTTGATGGTATTTTTGATTTTGTATCTGATGGGATCTAGGGGCTTCTAATTTGATTAATTTGGGGGGCAGGTGATTGGTGAGTTGATCTTAGGGTTGGTTTTGTGCTTGTGGGTGTGTGTAATATTCCTTTCTATACTTGCGGATTCTGATAATAACAGGTTTTGTTTGGCTTGGGTTTATACGAGGACAGCAGCTACACAGGTACTATATAAATAAGGAATGGTACATAATAATTGTTTAAATCACTTGGGTCATTTGTCTTGCTATCTGTTTGTGATTTCATGTTAACAATTTCCACATTATTCATGTCCTTTACATGATTTTGAAAATGCAGGGTGGTCTTTATCCTCCCAGAATTTCATGATATTCAATCATTGTGAAAAAGCATTTCCAGCAGCAATTGATCTGAAACTGTAAGTGATAAAACTAAAAACAATCCAGGTGAGTTTGCACTGCACAAGAATATTTTCTAATTCTCTCTGTGAGCGGCGGAATGAAATCTGCCATTTTGTTTAGTAATGATCACAACATTTTAGTAAGGTTTTGCTATCTAAAAGGAAATCAAACTCTTTAGTTTGTATGAAATGGCATATTTGTGTGGTCTTTGCCTTAAAACATCCAGTTGTATTTTTGACAAACTGTAACCCCGGGCAATAATATCCCAGGCTGACCCTTTTATATTATCCACCATAATCTTATTTCACTGCAGAAGCTGTTAAAAAGATGAAGATGGTGGAAGAAGAGAAAATGCGGATGGTGAAGAAAGCCCGACTGGCTGTTGAGGCTTGTGATCAAGAGCTTAAGGATAAAGCTAAGGAGGTGGAGGCACTTAAAATGGATCGTCAGAGAAAGAAGCAGCATATTGATGAACTTGATAGCATTGTACGGCTCAAACAGGCTGAGGCTGATATGTTTGATCTAAAGGCTAGTGAGGCTAGACGAGAATTGGAAAGGATACAGAGGATTATACTAGCTAAATCAGAAAAATCGGAGGAGGATTATGTTTATATTGGATGGTTTAAACTTTTGTGTGATCGAATATGGATTTGTGACAATATTTATGTAACTTTGGTATTTTTATATTTGGATTCGTTTAATTGCGTGGATGCCTGTTACAAACTTTCATGTATGATTGTGGTGTTGGATTGTATGTTGATTGGGATGATTTGGAATTTAATTTGGAAGCTGAAAATGGTTGGAACCTGAAAAAGCAGCATATTTCTGCTTCTGGTCAGTCGAACTTATGACGAATTTCTGGGTAACTTACGACGGATGTTCATCTTTTTTTAGTTGAATTTATGACGAATTTCTAGGTAACTTATGACGGATGTTCATCTTTTTTTATTATTTCCGCGAATAAAATATTGGTAGCAGGTGGGCCCTTTCTTTAACTTCCGACAGATTTTCCGTCGTAAAATATGAATTTATGACGATAAATTCCGTCGTAAGTTCATTTATTAATTTAATGCAGAAGGTGGGTTCCACACAGGAACTTATGACGAAAAGTTCTACTTGTGACGAAAATGATACTTATGACGAAAACTAAACTTATGACGAAACTGTTATTTATGACGAAAATTATACTTGTGACGAAAATGTCATTTGTGACGAAAATGCGAACTTAAGACTTGAGCAATTATGACGGAAATTTTCCGTCGTAATTGAGGCAATTGCGACGATTTCAGTGTAAAATTTCCGTCATAATTGCCCCTTTTTCTTGTAGTTAGAGGTTCTATTGTATTTACAGCCTACAGGATAATCTCCCCAAGTATAAAATTAGTTTAGAGCTTTTGTGTAAAGGCGCAACGGAGCTTTTCCGTAATGGGGCAACACCTAGACTCAACTGCCCAAAAATCTCCACCTTAATTTATAACCCTAGTGTACAGTAAATCCAAATAAAGACCGAATCAAATATATCGTAGTCAATTTGCACTTAGCACCTCAGAAGGGTTTTGTATGCATGCAAGTGGTCCTGTGAATCGGGTTGCTTCCCAACCTGATGCATATATCACCCTTGCTCTCCCACACAAACTATTACGATTTTATACGCAAAATAAAATATAAAATGCATCCTCTTAAACAATAATGTCCGTAAGAACTTCAAAGAAATTCCTTATAAATGAAAAAATGGCGACATTTTATCAATTATCGGAGAATATCTCTTCTAAATGTTACAACATCGCTCCGTCATACAGAAATAGCAAAGTTAGGTTTGGATGTGTTCTTGACACAAGGAATCAGAATCGTACTTTAATGATAGTGGTGTTTCTATTACATGATTATCAACCAGACCTAGGAGTAAGATCAAAGGATCCATTCACTATTCGAGGGACCTAATCACTGAAGGATGGGGGATGAGCTATAAAAGAAATTTAAATAATAATACAAGTATAAAATAATCAATTTTACTGCATGAATCACAAAAATTATATGGGAAGAATTGGAGTTATAATTCACCTCAAGAACTTTGCAAGTCCATGCGTTGGGTCCACCAGAAAGCGGTGTAAGAAACAGGGCGTCGCCTTACTTTAACAACTTACCTGTTCAAAATAAGGAACGATTATAAATTTATGGCTATCATCAATTTCAATGACCAGGGACACAAATAAAACTTGAACTAAAAAGAAGAGGGGGGAGGGGGAGTGTGAGACGAGGTGAACACTGAGGTGGATTAGCATCACAACTCTCATGTGGTACACTTCCTCTATCGCACACTCCCCTAATTATATGATATTCCTAACACTTAATAAATACACGAATCTGGTTTCCGTTTGCTTGATGTGGTACGGACTACTAATCAGTTGAGTTGAGTTTTTTATATTCAAAAACAAAACTAGCATAATTAGCTTTTAACGTCTCATCATCGTAAATCCGGTCAACAAATGATATAATCTAAATAGATATTCGCATAGCATCATCGCGGAGAGGAGGAGGAAGAGATTGCTCCTCCCGTTTCATTAAAACAGATACGAGAGACCAAGAAGAAGACGAGGAGATGGCCATAACGGTTTTTTCATTTTCCTTAAATATTTGAAACTATTTTTTTTTATTACTTATGTCAATTTTATTAAAATACTAGCTTAAAACCCGTGCGATGCACGGATTGTTAATTATTATTTTATTATTATTTTTTAATATTTTATTAATTGTAATTGTTCAAAAAATAAGTAGACATGTTAAAATAGGTAAACACTTTTAATTAATTAAAAATATTAAAACAGATTTTAAAATAAATAAGTTTGAGTTTGCCCGTTATATTTTTGAAAATGAGGGGTTTTAGTAAGAAAAAATAAAAAATGTAACATATATTTAGTTTTAAAAGGTAAATGCCCGTGATACTTTTGAAAAATGGGGTTTTAAAATTTAATAATTAAAAGTATTTAAATACGTTTTAAAATAAATAAGTAAAGGGTTTCCTATGATATTTTTGGAAAAAGAATGGATTTTATTGAGAAAAATAGAAAAATTAAATTGTAAAAGACAATTTTCCGTGATATATTTAGAAAAGAAGGGACTTTGTTAGAAAAAATATATAATGTGTGCTTTAGCTGAAAAGGTAATTGGTTATAAATAGGTATTTGATTATCTATATTTCAATATTTTGAGTAATTGCATTTGTTAAGAAAAATAAGTAGACATGTTAAAATATGTAAACTTTTAAAAAATAATTATAATATTAAAATAGATTTAAAAATAAATAACTAAATGTTTGTCCGTGATATTTTTGGAAAAAGAAGGGTTTTAGTAAGGGAAAATAGAAAAACTAACATGTTTTAGTTAAAAAAAAGGTAATTGCCCGTGATATATTTGAAAAAGTAGGGGAATTTGTTAGAAAATAGAAAAAATAATGTATTTTAGGTGAAAAAGATAATTGGTTATAAATAGGTAATATTATTATTTAATAATATATTTCTATAAATAGGTAAGATTAATTAAGTAAAAACACGAAGTACAGTTAATTAAGGGCAAATAAGTAAAATCACAACGTACTATACCGACCAACCAAACTTTTAATGTTTCGTTTATTATATAATAGTATTGATTCACAAAACAAAATACCGTAGTAAGAAATCATATAAGTTCGAAAATATTAGATTTCTTTAAAAATTTATAGGAGAATTCGGTAAAATCACTTAGGACCGACCAAACCAACCAAACTTTTAATGTTTCGTCTATTACATTATAGTATAGATAGATTTTTGGTGTTGGCAAGAAGGTACGAGGGCAAATTTTAATCATGGATTCCTAAGTCAAAATTTTGACAGTATAATATTCTTAGCTATTTTTACTATGATTCTAGTTGATTACGACCTATTATAATAGAAATTCATTGCTCACAAATTTTAATAATTTTTATTTTATATTTCTGAAAAATGAGGGGGTTTAGTAAGAAAAAATAGAAAAGATAACATGTTTTAGTTGAAAAAGGTAACTGTCCGTGATATTTTTGCAAAATAAGGGAATTTTATTAGAAAAAATAGAAATTATGCTTTAATATTTTTTTAATTATATTTGTTAAATATATAAGTAGGGAGGTTAAAATATTAAAATATTTTAAAATAATTAAAAGCATTAAAATAGGTTTTAAAATAAATAAGAAATGGTTTGTTTGTGATATTTTTGGAAAAAAATTGGTTTTAGTAAGAGAAATAGAAAAAATAGCATGTTTTAGTTGAAAAAAGGTAATCACCCGTGAAAATTTTTCAAAAAGAGGAAATTTTATTGAGAAAATAGAAAAACTAATGGGTTTTAGCTGAAAAAGATAATTGGTAATAAATAAGTATTGTTATTATTTAATAATATTTTTTTAAGTAAGGGTAATTAGGTAAAATCACTTAGGACGACCAAACCAACCAAACTTTTAATGTTTCGTCTATTACATTATAGTATAGATAGATTTTTGGTGTTGGCAAGAAGGTACGAGGGCAAATTTTAATCATGGATTCCTAAGTCAAAATTTTGACGGTATAATATTCTTAGTAAATTTTTCGATGATTCTAGTTGATTACGACCTATTATAATAGAAATTCATTGCTCACAAATTTTTAATGAGATGAAAATGTGTGAAATTATGTAAAGATCAAAGAAAACTAATGATTTGACTAGTTTTTTACAAAAACTTATTTAGGAAGTTCACGATATGATAAATATTACAATGGTTTATCCTTTTTTTCTTGTGTATTTGTATCCAGTGCCTTGTCAAATCAATTACTCCTATAGATTAAACCCAAAAGTTGATGTTAGTCAGAGCTCAAGACTAAATCTGTCGAGTAATCCCAAACCTACCCATAAATTAATATAAAGAAAAATGCACTCGACAATAAAAATTTAAAATTTTCTAATCACGTTATATGATAACTGTACATAAAGTTTGATACATAAGAACTCTATTAGTGAAGCTAGTTACATTTATAAAAATAATCTATTATCTATACTATATTATTAAAGCCGAAACATTGAAAGTTTTGGTTTTTGGTTTTCGGTCTTTTATTCTATTTAATAAATAATAATAAAAATATAAAAATAGTTACTAGATGATTGCCTTATATAATTAAAATATCTTTTTTCTAACAAAATATACTCCTTTTCCAAAAATATCATGACAATTATCTTTAAATTAAAACATTTTACCTTTTATATTTGTTATCACTAAAATCTCTGTTTTCCAAAAAAATGAGGTGCAATCTTTACTTATTTAATTTAAAACATATTTTAATACTCTATTTAATAAATAATAAAATAATATATATATATATATATATATATATACTATATTATTAAAGCCGAAACATTGAAAGTTTTGGTTTTCGGTTTTCGGTCGGTTTTTGGACTTTTATTCTATTTAATAAATAATAATAATAAATATAAAAATAGTAACTAGATGATTGTCTTTTATAATTAAAATATTTTTTTTCTAAAAAAATCTACTCATTTTTCAAAAATATCATGACAATTATCTTTAAATTAAAACATATTAACTTTTATATTTGTTATCACTAAAATCTCTATTTTTCAAAAATATTGGGTGCAATCCTTACTTATTTATTTTAAAACCTATTTTAATACTCTATTTAGTAAATAATAAAATAATATAAAAATAGTAACTAGCTGATTGTCTTTTATAATTAAAAAAAATCTAAGAAAATCTACTCATTTTCCAAAAATATCATGACAATTACCTTTAAATTAAAACATATCTATATCTATACTATATTATTAAAGCCGAAACAATGAAAGTTTTGGTTTTCGGTTAACGGTCGGTTTTTGGTTTTCGGTACTTTTTCTAATTAATAAATTAATAATATAATCAAAATTCGGAAAAGTTTTATTCTACATTAATATTTCACTATATTTTACTACATAAAAATCAAATAATATTGAAATCTAATCAAAAAAATGGAAATGTGGGATCTAATTTGTTTAAATTTAGGATACACTGCTACAAATATATTTCTTTTTTTTAGGATAACGAAAGGTACTACAAATCAAATCTTTAATTGAATTGTATTATTGTCAAGTTACCAAAATAGTAACTAGATGATTGGTTTTATAATTAATATTTTTTTTTCTAACAAAATCTACTCCTTTTCCAAAAATATCATTACAATTATCTTTAAATTAAAACATTTTACCTTTTATATTTGTTATTACTAAAATCTATGTTTTCCAAAAATATGAGGTGTAATCCTTACTTATTTATTTTAAAACCTATTTTAATACTCTATTTAATATATAATAAAATAATATAAAAATCGTAACTAACTGATTGTCTTTTATAATTAAAAAAAAATTTAACAAAATCTAATCCTTTTCCAAAAATATCACGACAATTAACTTTAAATTAAAACATAATATCTTTTATATTTGTTATCACTAAAATCTCTATTTTCCAAAAATATGAGGTGCACTCCTTACTTATTTATTTTAAAATCTATTTTAATACTCTATTTAATAAATAATAAAATAATATAAAAATATTAACTCGATGATTGCCTTTTATAATTAAAATATTTTTTTTCTAACAAAATCTACTTCTTTTCCAAAAATATCACGGGCAATTATCTTTAAATTAAAATATATTACCTTTTATATTTGTTATCACTAAAATCTCTGTTTTCCAAAAATATCAAGTGCAACTCTTACTTATATATTTTAAAACTTATTTTAATACTTTTAATTATTTTAAAAAAATTTACATATTTTAACAAGTGAACGTATTTTTTTAACAAATACAATTAATATAATTAAAACACATCTAAAAATATTATAGGTAGTTACTTTATTTTAATTAAAACATGTTAGCTTTCCTAATTGTCCTTATTAAAAAAACTTAGTTATTTTAACATGTCAACATATTTTTTTAATAAATACAAGTAATATAATTAAAACACTTCTAAAAATATCACGAGCAATTAATTTTTTTAATTAAAACACGTTAGATTTTCTATATTTCCTTATTATTAATATTATTTTATTATAAATTAATATTAATAATACCTCATTTATCTTCATCAGCCCCATCTGTATTTTTTAATATTTTTTTTTTGCGTTACAATTAATATTTAAGTTTCTCATTTCATAATTTATCATATTAATTTTTACTTTTATTTTAATATTTTCCGTTCACATCAAATGTTTTAGTTTATTATTTTCTAAGGCCCGTGTCTTGCACGAGTTCCAGGCTAGTATCTATTAAAGGCCAACATGGTCTTTCAAGGTATTTAGTAAATTACATAATTACCCTGGTATTTAGTAAATTACATAATTACCCTTTTGTAATAGGGTGTTAACAAAATTGTTGGTTATAAGGATTGAACCCATGACCTGCCTATTATAAATAATAAATTACTTAAGTTCACAAGTACAACCACTACACCAAAGGCTTTTGTTTGTATATTTCTAAAATTCATTAACTCCATACACTAAGATCTCATTTATTATATTTATTTAACATTTATTCCTTATCTATTTACCTATCTAGGCTAAGAAGACTTTCACAAAATAATCATGACCTACGTGATTGAAATGAATAACTACATCAAAAGTTTTGAAATTTTCCCATATCTAATAGTATTATTGAAATGAATTACGTCAAATGTTTTTGATACATTTTTAAAAAATCAATAACTACATGCACCGAGAACTTAGTTTTTATATTCTATTTAATATTTATTTTATGATTTGGAATTCATTGATTATATTCGCAAGTGACTTTAATGATATATTCATTGTAATATTCAATCAAGAATATATTTAACTGTAATAGAAAAAAGATAATTTTAGGAAAAAAATAATACTATTATATATAAGACTTGACTTCATGTTAGTTATCAAATAAATAATTAGATAAAACACATGGTTGGATTAGAACTCAATATGAATCCGACATGTTGGTACCCAGTCAACCCAAGAATGATCCCTTTTACCTCGAAAAGAATTAAAAATAATTATTTTAATGTATAAATTGATTTTTATTTATTATTCATTAGAAATTAGATAGTAACTCTATGGGATGATAAATGAATTCAAATTATCTAAATAATATGCAGATATATCACACATGTATACAATTATGTAATCTAAATTTATACATTTTATATAATTTCTAATGTATATTAAATTTTTGGGTCAGTTTGGGTATTTTGGGTCAACTTTAAATGGACCCGACTTTCGAATAAATTTTTACTCAATCTGAACCCGACCTAAAACTCAAAACACTCAACCCAACGTGACATTTACAACCATTTAGAAAATGACGACTGAGTTCAGATTCGGGGATTGGGGCAGGATTGACATTCCATGTCCTGAATTTACTCGATGTCTACCCTAGGCAAGCAATACATCATGAATTCATTCAACGTCAAATTTGGACATCAAATATGATATACATTTATTGAAAACACTTGTGTCTGAACTAATTACCAACAAAAAATAGGTGCATCAATTTTTTTATCAACTTACACACAAATGAAAAATACAACTTAATTTAATCTGTTGACAAATTTTAGATGAGTAGAATTTGAAAATTATCAAAAAACATAGTTTTAGCTCAATAACATTCGAAAGAGGTGTACAAGTTTAATGTGTTAGAGGTGTGACAATTAATGATTTTATTATCATCATACATAATCAGCTCGTAACCACAACAACATTAATTTAATATAAATATGAAAATGCAGGTCGATGAGAGTTTATTAAAGATGAATGAGAGATGATCGGAGAGGGAAGGATGAGCAAATTTAAGATTGTTGAAGATGAACGAGAATATGCAAGGGAAGATGAATGTGCATATAAGACATGGTTAATCGGAGGGATGGGCAGATCTGAGAGGTATTGAGGTGGCTGAAAACTGATCGGAAAGAGACCGAAGTGAAATATGAGTGGAAACGAAAAATAGATATTAATATAATGTTGTGGCTACGACTCAAAGTGGTTAAAAAATGTGGGATTGAGATTTGATCTCAATACTATTATTTCAAGGTGAGTTCTTATTTGAACACATAATGTACATACAAGGTTATAACATGTGCGATGCACGAACATTCTTTAACACTTTATATTTGTTTAATTATGAATTATAATAATACAATAAGATATAATAATATGTTATTATTGAATCTTTAGAACTACCAATATAAATATTTGATTTTAATATATTTTTTTACATAAATCAAACCTTAAACTTTTTATACTATTTAGATATTAAAATATAGAGTATTGTTCAATATTAAATGTAATAGTTCATATTTATTTGCTTTAAAACATACAATGATTAATGATAGTATGCTTTGAACTAATCAACTGAGCTTATAATAGTTTAGTTTTAATAAAATAGTATTTATTTAGAGGATTGTGTTCAAATACCAAATTTTCTAAACGACAGACTCTATATGTATAATGTATGCAAACTATCTTAGTATATATTATAATTTTTAAAATTATTATTTCCTAAATAACCTCAATTACAAGTATTGGATCTATTTAGTTCTTAAATTTTGTTAAAGATGGGTTTATTATGTAAAGAATTTTAAAATCGCATTTGTCCTTAAGGAATTCAACATAGTTAACACATAAAGAAAAATACAATTATCCTACTAAACGAGTATAAAAGATTGACGTGGAAGAGACTTCATTATGAAATTTACAATCGACTTGTACTTACTCTCAATTTTTACACTCAATTAGGCATAAAAGATTGTTAAATGGCAAATTTTGCTCATAAGCAAGAATTTAAACTATATGTATCAAACATATAAGTTGATTATTGATAGTGTTACACCAAGTATTATGTCACATGTGATGATACTCTCATTTTCTCATGCAAATCTTGGTATTGCTACTATAAATATATTATATAATATACTATTGTGGTAGTGATTCTTTAAGAATTTCTACCGGAAAACAAACTAAATTGCACACTATTGTCATAGTAATAACTTGATACCTAACGATTAACTTATATACCACTTTTGTTGCTCATCCTTCTCAAATTAAAGAAACACCACTAAAAATATGATCCTTAAAATTTAGAGTGTGTTGATTGTTAGGATCGCTTCCACTATAGATCAACGTTAATCAAACACAATAACAAACACGAAAGTAAAGAACACAACAATTTAACGTGGAAACCCCTCAAGGGAGGCTAAAACCACAAATCCACTATGAATGTAAAACAAGATTGGAGTCGCTCCCTCACTCAACACTCTTGAATACAATCACCTCACCTTGATTACAAAAGCTCTCTCTTGTGTATCGCACACAACTCTCTAACTTTTGCAATACTTCAAAACCCCTACAAATATCTATATTTATAGGCACCACAAATATTCTAATCCTAATATATCTCAATTCTATTTGTGACAATTACCATCTTTTCTTATCTTGGATAAAAATCTTCCGCAATTCTTATCTCTACCAGAATAAGACTTTCCTCAATTATCACAAATTAGAATACTGCTCATAATAGGATTCTTAACTTATTTAGGAATTCGGGGCGGACCCCAACATTGATATCTTGAATTTGGGAAGGCTATTAACTTCTAATATTCGAAAGATCGAGACACGTGAAAGGTGGAGCAGACTGACAGGAAGATAAAACGCAGTGATTCTTTTTGAATTTCTAACGAAAAACAAACTAAACTGCACACTATTGTCGTGGTAATAACTTGATTCCTAATAATTAACTTATATATTGCTTTTGTTGCTCATCCTTCTCACATTAAACAAGAACCACTATAAATATGATCCTAAAAATTTAGAGTGTGATAATATCTTGAATTTGGAAAGGCTATTAACTTCTAACCTTCGATAGATCGACATACGTGAAAGTTGGAGTAGACTGACAGGAAGATAAAACGTAATTTATCACATAATTTGAAACATATTATATGAGTTAGAATGTGGCCCGTGCCTTGCACGGGCTATCATGCTAGTTGTGTATAATGCAGAGAACACCTGTGACAATTTACATTTTTTTATTATTTACGGGCTATAGTTAGTTATGATTCACAGGGTAATCTCCCCAAGTATAAAAAATTGGTGTAGAGCGCTTTTTCGTAAATGTGCACCACAGCTTTTCCGTAAGGGGGCAACAACTAGTCATCTATCGAAAAATAATAAGTGGTCAAAATATTTGTCAGATCAACCATACAATGATATATGTAAATCTAGCATGTATATTCGGCAAAGTCACCAAATAAATTGATCAACCATACATAAATTGGTAATCGGTTATAAATATGTATGGTTATTATTTAATAATATTTTTTTAAGTAAGGGTAATTAGGTAAAATCACTTAGGACCGACCAAACCAACCAAACTTTTAATGTTTCGTCTATTACATTATAGTATAGATAGATTTTTGGTGTTGGTAAGAAGGTACGGGGGCAAATTTTAATCATGGATTCCTAAGTCAAAATTTTGACAGTATAATATTCTTAGCTATTTTTACTATGATTCTAGTTGATTACGACCTATTATAATAGAAATTCATTGCTCACAAATTTTTATGAGATGAAAATGTGTGAAATTATGTAAAGATCAAAGAAAACTAATGATTTGACTAGTTTTTTTACAAAAAAGTTATTTAGGAAGTTCACGATATTATAAATATTACAACGGTTTATCCTTTTTTTCTTGTGTATTTGTATCCAGTGCTTTGTCAAATCAATTACCCCTAGAGATTAAATCTGTACTAAATTTATGGCTATCATCAATCTGTACTAATCGGTTATAAATATGTATGGTTATTATTTAATAATATTTTTTTAAGTAAGGGTAATTAGGTAAAATCACTTAGGACCGACCAAACCAACCAAACTTTTAATGTTTCGTCTATTACATTATAGTATAGATAGATTTTTAGTGTTGGCAAGAAGGTACGAGGGCAAATTTTAATCATGGATTCCTAAGTCAAAATTTTGACGATATAATATTCTTAGCTATTTTTACTATGATTCTAGTTGATTATGACCTATTATAATAGAAATTCATTGCTCACAAATTTTTATGAGATGAAAATGTGTGAAATTATGTAAAGATCAAAGAAAACTAATGATTTGACTAGTTTTTTTTTACAAAAAGTTATTTAGGAAGTTCACGATATTATAAATATTACAACGGTTTATCCTTTTTTTCTTGTGTATTTGTATCCTGTGCTTTGTCAAATCAATTACTCCTAGAGATTAAATCTGTCGGAGCTCAAGACTAAATCTGTCGAGTAATCCCAAACCTGCCCATAAATTAAAATAAAGAAAATTGCACTCGACAATAAAAATTTAAAATTTTCTAATCACGTTATATGATAACTGTACATAAAGTTTGATACATAAGAACTCTATTAGTGAAGCTAGTTACATTTATAAAAATAATTGTGTATAATGTAGAGAACACCTGTGACAATTTACATTCTTTATTATTTACGGGCTATAGTTAGTTATGATTCGCAGGGTACTGTCCCCAAGTATAAAATTGGTGTAGAGCGCTTTTTCGTAAATGCACACCGCAGCTTTTCCGTAAGGTGGCAACAACTAGTCATCTGTCGAAAAATAATAAGTGGTCAAAATATTTGTCAGATCAACCAAACAATGATATATGTAAATCTAGCATGTATATTCGGCAAAGTCACCAAATAAATTTCTCCACCTTAAATTCATATATAACCCGTGTGTGTTGAATTGCGTGTGCAGAAAATCCAAATTACGACCGAATCAAATTTATTGTAGTCAGTTTGCAAATAGGATCTTAGAAGGGTTTTGCACTCATGCCAGTAGTCTTGTAAATCAGGTTGCTTTCAGGAATACAATGTTGGGGGTTTCAATAAAATCCGTGAAGTAGCATAAGCGTCGGTTGAGGCATGAGTGTGTGTGGGAATTATTAATTATTACAGATATGAAAACAATCCCGAATATACATAACTTATATACATATTATTTTTCAGCAAGAAGTACTTTACCTACAAAAGAATGTATAAACTACCGCAATTACATTGGCTAGGTATATTAGAAAGTACTTGTGTCTTTTGAGTTGGTAAACAATGAATAATTATGTTTCTTTGTGTTCATCATATACAGACCCAAGTACTTTATCCCCGTGATACTCCACGAAGCTTCGCACAAAAAAAATGGTCATTCAGCTCACGAACAACTCTTCTCTGAAAGGTCTGACTTGAGTTGAGCTCACTGCTGCATCCCCCATACGGGCCACTGACTCTGCGACCTCCTCCTCCCGTGTTCCTCCTATTCCCGTCTTATCCTTTTCGAGTTGTCTAGTTCTTCTTAATACATAACAGCAGCCTTTCTGAGTAGCTCTGTGACAGCTGCCTTCTAGTCAATTGGGTAATGCCAATAATGTCCTGGGTGACATTAATTCATTACATACTACATCACATTAGCATGAAGATAGAAATATGGTTAAAGCAACACAAGACAGCTAAATGATTCAAATCACAAGAGTGATTGATCCAAGAATCATTTACAATGCATAATTTGGACAGAAGCAAGGAATACATCTGCCTCAGTTTATTAAATCGGCGACCTAAAATTATACACTTCTGTCATCTACTCAATCATTATTCTCTGGGGCCTGGGCCATTCTTATGAGGAGCATGTTTATTTAATTTTGAGATTCTCAAATTTCTCGGCTGAGAACTGATCACCCGCAACACAATCGTCCTTTCAGAAAAAGGCCTAGTCTGTCCACACACCAAACAGCTCAAAAAATTTCTCTTCTCTACCAAGTTTTCAGCGTAATGCCCGTAGATAAAACTTTTTTCCTTAATGCAGGTTAGAAATGAAATACAGGGTATTCGTGAAAACAGCAGGGAGCAGATTGAAAGGTTATTAGTATATCAGGATTCAACGAAAAGTACCAGAAGACTTTTCGAAATATTCCCCCAGTTTAAAATCCGAATTGTCCTGTGACAAAATTTTGCTCAGATTCTTAATTTGCTGGATATAGTTGGGTTAAGGTTTGCAGAAAATGAAGCTCACGGAAGGAGGAGATGAAATGCATTAGAAAGAAAGCTATTCAACAGCTTCTTGAAAATAAGACAAGATCCAAACGGATGCATATATCACCCTTGCTCTCCTACGCAAACTATCCCGATATTAGACTCAAAATAAAATAAGAAATGCAGCCTCTTAAGCAATAACATCTGTAAGAACTTCTAAGAATGAAATTCCTTATAATTGAAAATATGGCGACATTTTATCAATTATCGGAGAATATCTCTTCTAAATTTTACAACATCGCTCCATCATACACAAATAGCAAAGTTAGGTTTGGATGAGTTCTTGACACAAGGAATCGGAATTGTACTTTATTGAAAGTGGTGTTTCTATTACATGATCATTGACTAGACCTAAGAGTAAAATCAAAGGATCTATTCACTATTCCAGAGACCTAACTAGTGAAGGATGGGGGATGAGGTAGAGGTGTAGAACGACAACAACCGTAAAAGAAATCTAAATAATAATACAAGTACAAAATAATCAATTTTACTGCATGAATCATAAAAATTATACGGGAAAAATTGGAGTTATAATTCACCTGAAGAACTTTGCACGTTGGGTCCACTAGAAAGCAATGTAAGAAACAGGGCGTCGTCTTACTTTAACAACTTACCTGTTCAAAATAAGGAATGATTATAAATTTATGTCTATCATCAATTTCAATGACCAGGGACACAAATAAAATTTGAACTAAAAAGAAGAGGGGGGTGGGGGAGTGTGAGACGAGGTGGACACTGAGGCGGATTAGCATCACAACTCTCATGTGGTACACTTCCTCTATCTCACACTCCCCCAATTATATGATATTTCTAACACTTAATAAATACACGAATCTGGTTTCCCGTTTGCTTGATGTGGTACGGACTACTAATCAGTTGAGTTGAGTTTTTTATATTCAAAAACAAAACTACCATAATTAGCTTTTAACCTCTCATCATCGTAAATCTGGTCAACAAATGATATAATCTAAATAGATATTCGCATACCTGACATCATCGCGGAGAGGAGGAGGAAGAGATTGCTCCTCCCGTTTCATTAAAACAGAAACGAGAGATCAAGAAGAAGAGGAGGAGATGGCCATCAGGGTTAGAATTTTAGATTTTTTTTCATTTTCCTTAAATATTTGAAACTATATTTTTTATTACTTATCTCAATTTTATTAAAATATTCACAAAACAAAATACAGTAGTAAGAAATCATATAGGTTCGCAAATATTAGATTTTTTTAAAAATTTATAGGATATGGACCTATATTTAAACAGATTCTTTAATTATATTTTTGGTGTTGGCAAGAAAGTAGAGGGCAAATTTTAATCATGGATTTTTAAGTCAAAATTTTGACAGTATAATATTCTTAGCTATTTTTACTATGATTCTAGTTGATTACGATCTATTATGATAGAAATTCATTGCTCACAAATTTTAATAATTTTTATTTTATATTTTCGAAAAATGAGGGGTTTTAGTAAGAAAAAATAGAAAAGATAACATATTTTAGTTGAAAAAGGTAACTGTCCGTGACATTTTTACAAAATAAGGGAATTTTATTAGAAAAAATAGATATTACGGTTTAATATTTTTTTAATTATATTTGTTAAATATATAAGTAGGGAGGTTAAAATATTAACATATTTTAAAATAATTAAAAGCATTAAAATAGGTTTTAAAATAAATAAGAAATGGTTTGTCTGTGATATTTTTGGAAAAAGAGCGGTTTTAATAAGAAAAATAGAAAAAATAACATATTTTAGTTGAAAAAATGTAATCACCCGTGAAAATTTTTCAAAAAGAGGAAATTTTATTGAAAAAATAGAAAAAATAATGGGTTATAGCTAAAAAAGGTAATCGGTTATAAATAAGTATGGTTATTATTTAATAATATTTTTTTAAGTAAGGGTAATTTGGTAAAATCACTTAGGACCGACCAAACCAACCAAACTTTTAATGTTTCGTCTATTACATTATAGTATAGATAGATTTTTGGTGTTGGCAAGAAGGGACGAGGGCAAATTTTAATCATGGATTCCTAAGTCAAAATTTTGACAGTATAATATTCTTAGCTATTTTTACTATGATTCTAGTTGATTACGACCTATTATAATAGAAATTCATTCCTCA
Source organism: Heracleum sosnowskyi (assembly GCA_030848705.1). NCBI lineage: Eukaryota > Viridiplantae > Streptophyta > Magnoliopsida > Apiales > Apiaceae > Heracleum > Heracleum sosnowskyi. The sequence goes on along the minus strand of CM061243.1, from coordinate 45,432,637 downwards.
CAAATTTTTATGAGATGAAAATGTGTGAAATTATGTAAAGATCAAAGAAAACTAATGATTTGACTAGTTTTTTTTACAAAAAAGTTATTTAGGAAGTTCACGATATTATAAATATTACAACGGTTTATCCTTTTTTTCTTGTGTATTTGTATCCAGTGCTTTGTCAAATCAATTACTCCTAGAGATTAAACCCAAAAGTTGATGTTAGTCGGAGCTCAAGACTAAATCTGTTGAGTAATCCCAAACCTGCCCATAAATTAAAATAAAGAAAAATGCACTCGACAATAAAAATTTAAAATTTTCAAATCACGTTATATGATAACCGTACATAAAGTTTGATACATAAGAACTCTATTAGTGAAGCTAGTTACATTTATAAAAATAATTGTGTATAATGTAGAGAAGTTTCGATCTGTTAATAACATGGTAATTGCCCCTACCAGTACGGGAAGTGATAATAAAAGTGGGAATGCTGTCACTAGAACGGACCACACAAATAGGGGTGATCTATGCATAGTCATTCCAGGTCCACGCATGTTGGAGATTGTTATAGCCAAAATTCGGTAACGGGTTTTTAGGTTAGGATCGGGTCGAGTACGGATTCAATTGGGGATATCTAAGATGTAATTAGGGCTAGAATTAATACAAAGAAAGGTTAGGGCTTCCCCTCATAGGGGTAAGGGCGCACTCCTTTAGGTCGTCCACCCCTTGAGGACGCGCCCTCATGGTAATAACAGCTTGATGGATGATTTGACAAAGGATAACAGTTATATTGACATGGTATGACGTAAGGAAGATTCAGGATTTGTCCTCCTAGGGGAGAGGGTGTGCCCCTTTGGCCATCTAACCCCTAAGGACGCGTCCTCTCGGGGTGAACTGACAACACTACATGGATGGAAGACTTGATAGAGAATAATGACTTTATTTACTTGAGACTGACACAAGGAAGATCTAGGGCTTGTCTTCATGGGGACGAAGGCGCGCCCTTTAGGCCGTCCACTCCTTGAGGGCGCGTCCTCCCGGTTTGAAGATACAACTTGATAATGAAACATGGTTTCCTTGGTTTGGTATTGACTAAATATTGAAGAATTCCCTCCTAGGATGTGCCCTAGGAGGGGGATGTCCGTGGATGAAGGCCTCCTCCTGTATTCAATGGGCGCGCCCTCATTGGGGATGTGGGGTTAATCTTGGTGTGTGCTTTGGGAGCTCTGTTCCTATACTCAATGGGCGCGTCCTCATTGGGGAACTTTGGAGTAATCCTGCACTTTGCACCCAAACACTTGGGATCACTTGTCCTGCTATCTGGTGGGTGCTTCTCATTCGGGGGACAAGGATGCGTCTAGCATTTAAGGTAAGTCATGGCTATACCTGCGTCTATGAATTAAGGAAATAGCTGGTAATGGATAGGACTAGTCCTCGACGGGGGAAGTTTCCTTATCCATGAAGTCCAAACGTCATAGACGAGCCTTGGGCCTTTGTGACTAGGCCTTATCGTTAGACATTCCTAAAGTGAGCTAAAACTCTAAGTAAGGAAACAGATGGAAGTCCTACGTTCAAGTAAGGAAAGATAAGGAAGACATATGTTTAAGTATGGAAAGAACCCTATACATGGAAGGCGGTGGAAAAGTCTTACGTCTAAGCATGGAAAGGCAGTAGAAGACTTCGGATGGGCTCCGAAGATCAAAGATCAAGCCCATAGAGGAAACTTCCTCCCCAAGAACTACGTTGGCTTGATTCCCTATAAAAGGGATACGTAGGCAAATTGTAAGGGGTCGAATGTTGAGAACTCTGAGGCAGCCAACATAAACCCTAAGCAATCTCAGCCACCAATTAAACACAACCACCATATTCCGACGAATTCATCACCTAAGGACCACCGTTGTAGATCTTGATTCCGGCGACGAACCCGAAACTTTGTTAATACCAAATTCCTCTGTTAACAGAGATAGTTGTTATAAAATTGATAGAACCTAAAATGGATGAAACACCAGATAGATGAGGACTAGAAATTGCTGAATCAACTGCTATGACAATTTACATTCTTTATTATTTACGGGCTATAGTTAGTTATGATTGGCAGGGTAATCTCCCCAAGTATAAAATTGGTGAAGAGCGTTTTTTCTTAAATACGCACCGCAGCTTTTCCGTAAGGGGGCAACAACTAGTCATCTGTCGAAAAATAATAAATGGTCAAAATATTTGTGAGATCAACCAAACAATGATATATGTAAATCTAGCATGTATATTCGGCAAAGTCACCAAATAAATTTCTCCACCTTAAATTCATATATAACCCGTGTGTGTTGAATTGCGTGTGCAGAAAATCCAAATTACGACCGAATCAAATTTATTGTAGTCGGTTTGCAAATAGGATCTTAGAAGGGTTTTGCACTCATGCCAGTAGTCTTGTAAATCAGGTTGCTTTCAGGAATACAATGTTGGGGGTTTCAATAAAATCCGTGAAGTAGCATAAGCGTCGGTTGAGGCATGAGTGTGGGTGGGAATTATTAATTGGGATATTCCATTTGGTACCATTGTACAATTGGCTTTTCCATTTGGTACCACACAAAGTTTTTGACTTCCAAGTGGCACCATCAAACTTTTGGCTTCGTCCATATGATACCACTCCGTTAACCAAACGTTAATCGGCCGTTACAAAATTATGAGATTGTCCATTTGGTACCACTCAAAGTTTTTGACTTCCAAGTGGCACCATTCTACTTTCGACTTTAATTCCAAAATACCACTTCATCGAATTTATTAACATAGTGGTATTTTGGAGTTGAAACACAAAGTAGAAGGGTACTACTTGGAAGTCGAAAACTTTGAGTGGTACCAAATGGATAATCTCATAATTTTGTAACGGCTGACTAACGTTTGGTTAACGGAGTGGTATCATGTGGATGAAGCCAAAAGTATGATGACTCCACTTGGAAGCCAAAAACTTCGAGTGGTACCAAATGGAAAAGCCAATTGTACAATGGTACCAAATGGAATATCCCTTATTAATTATTACAGATATGAAAACAATCCCGAATATACATAACTTATATACATATTATTTTTCAGCAAGAAGTACTTTACCTACAAAAGAATGTATAAACTACCGCAAATACATTGGCTAGGTATATTAGAAAGTACATGTGTCTTTTGAGTTGGTAAACAATGAATAATACTGTTTCTTTGTGTTCATCATATACAGACCCAAGTACTTTATCCCCGTGATACTCCACGAAGCTTCGCACAAAAAAAGTGGTCATTCAGCTCACGAACAACTCTTCTCTGAAAGGTCTGACTTGAGTTGAGCTCACTGCTGCATCCCCCATATGGGCTACTGACTCTGCGACCTCCTCCTCCCATGTTCCTCCTATTCCCGTCTTTTCCCCTTCGAGTTGTCTAGTTCTTCTAAATACATAACCGCAGCCTTTCTGAGTAGCTCTGTGACAGCTGCCTTCTAGTCAATTGGGTAATGCCAATAATGGCCTGGGTGACATTAATTCATTACATACTACATCACATTAGCAAGAAGATAGAAATATGGTTAAAGCAACACATGACAGCTAAATGATTCAAATCACAAGAGTGATTGATCCAAGAATCATTTACAATGCATAATTTGGACAGAAGCAAGGAATACATCTACCTCACAGTTTTTTAAATCGGCGACCCAAAATTATACACTTCTGTCATCTACTCAATCATTATTCTCTGGGGCCTGGGCCATTCTTATGAGGAGGATGTTTATTTAATTTTGAGATTCTCAAATTTCTCGGCTGAGAACTGATCACCTGCAACACAATCGTCCTTTCAGAAAAAGGCCTAGTCTGTCCACACACCAAACAGCTCAAAAAATTTCTCTTCTCTACCAAGTTTTCAGCGTAATGCCTGTAGATAAAACTTTTTTCCTAAATGCAGGTTAGAAATGAAATACAGGGTATTCGTGAAAACAGCAGGGAGCAGATTGAAAGGTTATTAGTATATCAGGATTCAACGCAAAGTACCAGAAGACTTTTCGAAATATTCCCCCAGTTTAAAATCCGAATTGTCCTGTGACAAATGTTTTTCAGATTCTTAATTTTCTAGATATAGTTGGGTTAAGGTTTGCAGAAAATGAAGCTCACGGAAGGAGGAGATGAAATGCATTAGAAAGAAAGCTATTCAGCAGCTGCTTGAAAATAAGACAAGATCCAATCGGATGCATATATCACACTTGCTCTCCTACGCAAACTATCACGATATTAGACTCAAAATAAAATAAGAAATGCAGCCTCTTAAGCAATAACATCTGTAAGAACTTCTAAAAATGAAATTCCTTATAATTGAAAATATGGCGACATTTTATCAATTATCGGAGAATATCTCTTCTAAATTTTACAACATCGCTCCATCATACACAAATAGCAAAGTTAGGTTTGGATGAGTTCTTGACACAAGGAATCGGAATTGTACTTTATTGAAAGTGGTGTTTCTATTACATGATCATTGACTAGACCTAAGAGTAAAATCAAAGGATCTATTCACTATTCCAGAGACCTAACTAGTGAAGGATGGGGGATGAGCTAGAGGTGCAAAACGACAACAACCGTAAAAGAAATTTAAATAATAATTCAAGTACAAAATAATAAATTTTACTGCATGAATCATAAAAATTATACGGGAAAAATTGGAGTTATAATTCACCTGAAGAACTTTGAACGTCCATGCGTTGGGTCCACTAGAAAGCAATGTAAGAAATCAAAATAAGGAATGATTATAAATTTATGGCTATCATCAATTTCAATGACCAGGGACACAAATAAAATTTGAACTAAAAAGAAGAGGGGGGTGGGGGAGTGTGAGACGAGGTGGACACTGAGGCGGATTAGCATCACAACTCTCATGTGGTACACTTCCTCTATCTCACACTCCCCCAATTATATGATATTCCTAACACTTAATAAATACACGAATCTGGTTTCCCGTTTGCTTGATGTGGTACGGACTACTAATCAGTTGAGTTGAGTTTTTTATATTCAAAATCAAAACTACCATAATTAGCTTTTATCCTCTCATCATCGTAAATCCGGTCAACAAATGATATAATCTAAATAGATATTCGCATACGTGGCATCATCGCGGAGAGGAGGAGGAAGAGATTGCTCCTCCCGTTTCATTAAAACAGAAACGAGAGACCAAGAAGAAGAGGAGGAGATGGCCATGAGGGTTAGAATTTTAGATTTTTTTTCATTTTCCTTAAATATTTGAAACTATATTTTTTATTACTTATCTCAATTTTATTGAAATATTCACAAAACAAAATACAGTAGTAAGAAATCATATAAGTTCGGGAAAATTTTAATCATGGATTTCTAAGTCAAAATTTTGACGGTATAATATTCTTAGCTATTTTTACAATGATTCTAGTTGATTACGACCAATTATGATAGAAATTCATTCCTCACAAATTTTAATAATTTTTATTTTATATTTTTGAAAAATGAGGGGTTTTAGTAAGAAAAAATAGAAAAGATAACATGTTTTAGTTGAAAAAGGTAACTGTCCGTGACATTTTTGCAAAATAAGGGAATTTTATTAGAAAAAATAGAAATTACACTTTAATATTTTTTTAATTATATTTTTAAATATATAAGTAGGGAGGTTAAAATATTAAAATATTTTAAAATTATTAAAATTATTAATATAGGTTTTAAAATAAATAAGAAATAGTTTGTCTGTGTTATTCTTGGAAAAAGAGTGGTTTTAGTAATAAAAATAGAAAAAATAACATGTTTTAGTTGAAAAAAGGTAATCACCCGTGAAAAATTTTTAAAAAGAGGAAATTTTATTGAAAAAATAGAAAAAATAATGGGTTTTAGCTGAAAAAGGTAATTGGTTATAAATAAGTATTATTATTATTATTTAATAATATTTTTTTAAGTAAGGGTAATTAAGTAAAATCACTTACGACCGACCAAACCAACCAAACTTTTAATGTTTCGTGTATTACATTATAAGTATAGTATAGATAGATTTTTGGTGTTGGCAAAAAGGTACAAAGGCAAATTTTAATCATGGATTCCTAAGTCAAAATTTTGACACTAAAATATTCTTAGCTATTTTTACTATGATTCTGGTTGATTATGACCTGTTATAATAGAAATTCATTGCTCACAAATTTTTATGAGATGAAAATGTGTGAAATTATGTAAATATCAAAGAAAACTAATAATTTGACTAGTTTTTTTTACAAAAAAGTTATTTAGGAAGTTCACGATATTATAAATATTACAACGGTTTATCCTTTTTTTCTTCTGTATTTGTATCTGGTGCTTTGTCAAATCAATTACTCCTAGAGATTAAACCCAAAAGTTGATGTTAGTTCGAGCTCAAGACTAAATCTGTCGAGTAATCTCAAACCTGCCCATAAATTAAAATAAAGAAAAATGCACTCGACAATAAAAATTTAAAATTTTCTAATAGCGTTATATGATAATTGTACATAAAGTTTGATACATAAGAACTCTATTAGTGAAGCTAGTTACATTTATAAAAATAATTGTGTATAATGTAGAGAACACCTGTGACAATTTACATTCTTTATTATTTACGGGCTATAGTTAGTTATGATTCGCAGGGTAATCTCCCCAAGTATAAAATTGGTGTAGAGCGCTTTTTTGTAAATGCGCACCGCAGCTTTTACGTAAGGGGGCAACAACTAGTCATCTGTCGAAAAATAATAAGTGGTCAAAATATTTGTCGGATCAACCAAACAATGATATATGTAAATCTAGCATGTATATTCGGCAAAGTCACCAAATAAATTTCTCCACCTTAAATTCATATATAACTCGTGAGTGTTGCATTGCGTGTGCAGAAAATCCAAATTACGACCGAATCAAATTTATTGTAGTCAGTTTGCAAATAGGATCTTAGAAGGGTTTTGCACTCATGCCAGTAGTCTTGTAAATCAGGTTGCTTTCAGGAATACAATGTTGGGGGTTTCAATAAAATCCGTGAAGTAGCATAAGCGTCAGTTGAGGCATGAGTGTGGGTGGGGGTTATTAATTATTATTTCAGATATGAAAACAATCCCGAATATACATAACTTATATACATATTATTTTTCAGCAAGAAGTACTTTACCTACAAATGAATGTATAAACTACCGCAATTACATTGGCTAGGTATATTAGAAAGTACTTGTGTCTTTTGAGTTGGTAAACAATGAATAATTATGTTTCTTTGTGTTCATCATATACAGACCCAAGTACTTTATCCTCGTGATACTCTACGAAGCTTCGCACAAAAAAAATGGTCATTCAGCTCACGAACAACTCTTCTCTGAAAGGTCTGACTTGAGTTGAGCTCACTGCTGCATCCCCCATATGGGCTACTGACTCTGTGACCTCCTCCTACTGTGTTCCTCCTATTCCCGTCTTTTCCTCTTCGAGTTGTCTAGTTCTTCTAAATACATAACAGCAGCCTTTCTGAGTAGCTCTGTGACAGCTGCCTTCTAGTCAATTGGGTAATGCCAATAATGGCCTGGGTGACATTAATTCATTACATACTACGTCACATTAGCACGAAGATAGAAATATGGTTAAAGCAACACAAGACAGCTAAATGATTCAAATCACAAGAGTGATTGATCCGAGAATCATTTACAATGCATAATTTGGACAGAAGCAAGGAATACATCTGCCTCACAGTTCATTAAATCGGCGACCTAAAATTATACACTTCTGTCATCTACTCAATCATTATTCTCTGGGGCCTGGGCCATTCTTATGAGGAGGATGTTTATTTAATTTTGAGATTCTCAAATTTCTCGGCTGAGAACTGATCACCTGCAACACAATCGTCCTTTCAGAAAAAGGCCTAGTCTGTCCACACACCAAACAGCTCAAAAAATATCTCTTCTCTGTCAAGTTTTCAGCGTAATGCCTGTAGATAAAACTTTTTTCCTTAATGCAGGTTAGAAATGAAATACAGGGTATTCGTGAAAACAGAAGGGAGCAGATTGAAAGGTTATTAGTATATCAGGATTCAACGAAAAGTACCAGAAGACTTTTCGAAATATTCCCCCAGTTTAAAATCCGAATTGTCCTGTGACAAATGTTGCTCAGATTCTTAATTTGCTGGATATAGTTGGGTTAAGGTTTGCAGAAAATGAAGCTCACGGAAGGAGGAGATGAAATGCATTAGAAAGAAAGCTATTCAGCAGCTGCTTGAAAATAAGACAAGATCCAAACGGATGCATATATCACCCTTGCTCTCCTACGCAAACTATCACGATATTAGACTCAAAATAAAATAAGAAAAGCAGCCTCTTAAGCAATAACATCTGTAAGAACTTCTAAGAATGAAATTCCTTATAATTGAAAATATGGCGACATTTTATCAATTATCGGAGAATATCTCTTCTAAATTTTACAACATCGCTCCATCATACACAAATAGCAAAGTTAGGTTTGGATGAGTTCTTGACACAAGGAATCGGAATTGTACTTTATTGAAAGTGGTGTTTCTATTACATGATCATTGACTAGACCTAAGAGTAAGATCAAAGGATCTATTCACTATTCCAGAGACCTAACTAGTGAAGGATGGGGGATGAGCTAGAGGTGCAGAACGACAGCAACCGTAAAAGAAATTTAAATAATAATACAAGTACAAAATAATCAATTTTACTGCATGAATCATAAAAATTGTACAGGAAAAATTGGAGTTATAATTCACCTGAAGAACTTTGCACGTCCATGCGTTGGGTCCACAAGAAAGCAATGTAAGAAACAGGGCGTCGCCTTACTTTAACAACTTACCTGTTCAAAATAAGGAATGATTATAAATTTATGGCTATCATCAATTTCAATGACCAGGGACACAAATAAAACTTGAACTAAAAAAGAAGAGGGGGGTGGGGGAGTGTGAGACGAGGTGGACACTGAGGCGGATTAGCATCACAACTCTCATGTGGTACACTTCCTCTATCTCACACTCCCCCAATTATATGATATTCCTAACACTTAATAAATACACGAATTTGGTTTCCCGTTTGCTTGATGTGGTACGGACTACTAATCAGTTGAGTTGAGTTTTTTATATTAAAAAACAAAACTAGCATAATTAGCTTTTAACCTCTCATCATCGTAAATCCGGTCAACAAATGATATAATCTAAATAGATATTCGCATACCTGGCATCATCGCGGAGAGGAGGAAGAGATTGCTCCTCCCGTTTCATTAAAACAGAAACGAGAGACCAAGAAGAAGAGGAGGAGATGGCCATCAGGGTTAGAATTTTAGATTTTTTTTCATTTTCCTTAAATATTTGAAACTATATTTTTTATTACTTATCTCAATTTTATTGAAATATTCACAAAACAAAATACAGTAGTAAGAAATCATATAAGTTCGGGCAAATTTTAATCATGGATTTCTAAGTCAAAATTTTGAGAGTATAATATTCTTAGCTATTTTTACAATGATTCTAGTTGATTACGACCTATTATGATAGAAACTAGCGTAGAAGCCCGTGCGATGCACGGGTCTGTTCATATACGAAAATAATTTTCGCACAAATCAGCATCTTCGAAATAATTTTATAATTAAATATATGGTAAATTATAGTATTTCAACTTTATTTTATATTTGTAAATTAATTTTATAATATTGTATGCCGTTTTCATGAACCAAATATTTTATAATTTGATTAGGTTTAAAAAGTTGGATCAATATATCTATACGATAATAATTACATGATTATTATTATTATTAATTTCTTAAATAATAATTAAATTTTCAATGTCGTGAAAAGAAATTTATTAAAATGACATGATTATTATTATTATTATTAATTTCTTAAATAATAATTAAATTTCCAATGTCGTGAAAATAAATTTATTAAAATGATCAATTAAGTGTAACATAAATAATAATTGTAGCATAATTGTTCGTGTATAACATAGATGTTTGTAAACTCATGTGATTTTAATGTAATAAAAGTATATTTGTAAAAAAGATAATCATGTATGTGAGATTATATATTAAGATATATTACAAATTTTCTTAATTTTTTATATCTTATACCTAATATTTTTTTTTTGATAATCAAGTAATTCATTAAATAAACGGTCATACGACATCTACAAAAATAATCAAAATAGAACAAACACGTAATAAAATAGATCAAATCAGAATTTTCTTCGCCCCGAACTATGATTGTTGAGCAAATCATTCATTGTAGCACATCACTCGTTCATATCGCTGAAGTTTGCAACCTTTTTAGAGAGACAATCTAATAATCTGTTGTAGTCGTGCAATATATATATATATCTAATTCGTCCATACGTATTCGAACAATTAATCGTAATTGCGACTCCATACAATTCAAATCAATGAACCACTATTATAAATCATGCAGATCTACGATCTCGGATACTAAAACAAACCAAACTCTCACAGGGAAAGAGAACAAACCCGAAGAATGGGAAGAGAAAATCCACTAAACGGGGTACTAAAACTCTCAATAATGAGAGAGACCTATACAAATCGAAAACAAAATCAAAAGAAAACAGTAAAGAGGGGTCTTATCACCAACTTTTTGGTTAATGACAACCCCTTAAATAAAAATTGTGAGTTAAGATTTTTTTGGCGGAAGTATAGATAATATATATGAGCGGTTATTGTATAATCACAAAGTCTACAATACATGTCAATAAGACATTTTACGTTTTTATCATTTATTTTCGTGTTCGTGAAATTTATTAAAATGATCAATTAAGTGTAACATAAATAATTATTGTAGCATAATTGTTCGTGTATAACATAGATGTTTGTAAACTCATGTGATTTTAATGTAATAAAAGTATATTTGTAAAAAAGATAATCATGTATGTGAGATTATATATTAAGATATATTACATATTTTCTTAATTTTTTATATCTTATACATAATATTTTTTTTTTTGATAATCAAGTAATTCATTAATAAACGGTCATACGACATCTACAAAAATAATCAAAATAGAACAAACACGTAATAAAATAGATCAAATCAGAATTTTCTTCGCCCCGAACTATGATTGTTGAGCAAATCATTCATTGTAGCACATCACTCATTCATATCACTGAAGTTGGCAGCCTTTTTAGAGAGACAATCTAATAATCTGTTGTAGTCATGCAATATATATATATATATATATATATATATATATATATATATATATATATATCTAATTCGTCCATACGTATTCAAACAATTAATCGTAATTGCGACTCCATACAATCCAAATCAATGAACCACTATTATAAATCATGCAGATCTACGATCTCGGATACTAAAACAAACCAAACTCTCACAAGGAAAGAGAACAAACCCGAAGAATGGGAAGAGAAAATCCATTAAACGGGGTACTAAAACTCTCAATAATGAGAGAGACCTATACAAATCGAAAACAAAATCAAAAGAAAACAGTAAAGAGGGGTCTTATCACCAACTTTTTGGTTAATGACAACCCCTTAAATAAAAATTGTGAGTTAAGATTTTTTTGGCGGAAGTATAGATAATATATATGAGCGGTTATTGTATAAAATCACAAAGTCTACAATACATGTCAATAAGACATTTTACGTTTTTATCATTTATTTTCGTGTTCGTGTAATTTCATGCATCAAAAATTAAATCAAACACTAAATTTTCGTGTCATAAATCAAATTTTTGTGAAAGATGTGAACGGTGAAGGATTGATAAAAAAATGGACAAATTAGTGACATGTGAGATTTATTAAAGTTGTAAAGAATAATATGTCTTTTGGAAAGATAAAAATAAAGGAGTGTACATTTCTAAAATAAAACTGTTAACAAATGAATGAGACGAACAAATTGTATAATAATAATTTCATAATTTAATGAAAAATATCAACGCTAACTTTCTTAATTTAAAAAATATTAACTAACGAATAATGAGATCCTTGTATCTAATATGTAATTTATATTAGATCAATTATTATTATTATATTTTATGTATAAATACTTGACCAGTTCAAATAAATATAAATTATATCAATTAACAATATAATTGGTATTTTTAATTGAAAAGAAACATGTATAATAAAAAATTTACAAACATGATCGAATATGTAGTTATATACAAAGCTACAAAAACAAACATAATGGTATATAAATAATATAAGTCAACGTTTCTATATACTTAAAATTTAAATTATGAAAAGAATAAAAGGAGATAATGTGATTTACCTAATAGAAATTCTAAATTACAAATCAAAAGTTAACTTAGCACAGTGGTTAAGACATGAAATTGCTAAAATGAAGTTAAGGGTTCGATTCTTAATGAGAACACAAATTAATTAATTTTTAGCATAACTTATAGAAAGTGGTATTTTTGTGATTTTTCAACAAATAAGGGTAAAATTGTAATTTCACAGCCATTTTTTGGGCTCAATTTGCCCTTAGACGCCATTTAATATATAGAAGTAGATAGATAGATTTACCTATATATATATAATAACGTAAATAAAAAATACAAATTTATATAAATAATATGGACAAATATTTTATTTACTCAAAGGTTCAAAATAAAAAAAAGAATATAGAATTAGAGAAAATAATGTGACTTATCTAATAAAATCTTTAAAATAAACTCAAAAAGCAACTTAGCATAGTGGTAGGCTTTGGACTTCTTAGAAGGAGGTTGGGGGTTCGATTCTCTATAATAACAAATATTAACATATTTTTGCATAATAATATAACAGTGGTATTTTTGTTATTTTTCAAAAAATAGGGGTAAAATCGTAACTTCACAAGCATTAAAATGGCAAACTTTGCCCTTGTGTTGGCCTATTATATATAGTAATAGAAGATAGAAGATTCATTGCTCACAAATTTTAATAATTTTTATTTTATATTTTTGAAAAATAAGGGATTTTAGTAAGAAAAATAGAAAAGATAACATGTTTTAGTTGAAAAAGGTAAATGTCCGTGATATTTTTGCAAAAGAAGGGAATTTTATTAGAAAAAATAGAAATTACGGTTTAATATTTTTTTAATTATATTTGTTAAATATATAAGTAGGGAGGTTAAAATATTAAAATATTTTAAAATAATTGAAAACATTAAAATAGGTTTTAAAATAAATAAGAAATGGTTTGTTTGTGATATTTTGGAAAAAGAGTAGTTTTAGTAAGAAAAATAGAAAAAATAACATGTTTTAGTTGAAAAAAGGTAATCACCCGTGAAAATTTTTCAAAAAGAGGAAATTTTATTGAAAAAATAGAAAAAATAATGGGTTTTAGTTGAAAAAAGTAATTAGTTATAAATAAGTATTATTATTATTTAATAATATTTTTATAAGTAAGGGTAATTATGTAAAATCACTTAGGACCGACCAAACCAACCAAACTTTTAATGTTTCATCTATTACATTATAGTATAGATAGATTTTTGGTGTTGGCAAAGAAGGTACGAGGGCAAATTTTAATCATGGATTCCTAAGTCAAAATTTTGACAGTATAATATTCTTAGCTATTTTTACTATGATTCTAGTTGATTATGACCTATTATAATAGAAATTCATTGCTCACAAATTTTTATGAGATGAAAATGTGTGAAATTATGTAAAGATCAAAGAAAACTAATCATTTGACTAGTTCTTTTACAAAAAGTTATTTAGGAAGTTCACGATATTATAAATATTACAACGATTTATCCTTTTTTTCTTGTGTATTTGTATCCAATGCTTTGTCAAATCAATTACTCCTAGAGATTAAACCCAAAAGTTGATGTTAGTCGGAGCTCAAGACTAAATCTGTCGAGTAATCCCAAACCTGCTCATAAATTAAAATAAAGAAAATTGCACTCGACAATAAAAATTTAAAATTTTCTAATCACGTTATATGATAACTGTACATAAAGTTTGATACATAAGAACTCTATTAGTGAAGCTAGTTACATTTATAAAAATAATTGTGTATAATGTAGAGAACACGTGTGACAATTTACATTCTTTATTATTTACGGGCTATAGTTAGTTATGATTCGCAGGGTAATCTCTCCAAGTATAAAATTGGTGTAGAGCGCTTTTTCGTAAATGCGCACCACAGCTTTTCCGTAAGGGGGCAACAACTAGTCATCTGTCGAAAAATAATAAGTGGTCAAAATATTTGTCAGATCAACCAAACAATGATATATGTAAATCTAGCATGTATATTCGGCAAAGTCACCAAATAAATTTCTCCACCTTAAATTCATATATAACCCGTGAGTGTTGCATTGCGTGTGCAGAAAATCCAAATTACGACCGAATCAAATTTATTGTAGTCAGTTTGCAAATAGGATCTTAGAAGGGTTTTGCACTCATGCCACTAGTCTTGTAAATCAGGTTGCTTTCAGGAACACAATGTTGGGGGTTTCAATAAAATCCGTGAAGTAGCATAAGCGTCGGTTGAGGCATGAGTGTGGGTGGGAGTTATTAATTATTATTTCAGATATGAAAACAATCCCGAATATACATAACTTATATACATATTATTTTTCAGCAAGAAGTACTTTACCTACAAAAGAATGTATAAACTACCGCAATTACATTGGCTAGGTATATTAGAAAGTACTTGTGTCTATTGAGTTGGTAAACAATGAATAATTATGTTTCTTTGTGTTCATCATATACAGACCCAAGTACTTTATCCCCGTGATACTCCACGAAGCTTCGCACAAAAAAAGTGGTCATTCAGATCACGAACAACTCTTCTCTGAAAGGTCTGACTTGAGTTGAGCTCACTGCTGCATCCCCCATATGGGCTACTGACTCTGCGACCTCCTCCTCCTGTGTTCCTCCTATTCCCGTCTTTTCCTCTTCGAGTTGTCTAGTTCTTCTAAATACATAACAGCAGCCTTTCTGAGTAGCTCTGTGACAGCTGCCTTCTAGTCAATTGGGTAATGCCAATAATGGCCTGGGTGACATTAATTCATTACATACTACGTCACATTAGCACGAAGATAGAAATATGGTTAAAGCAACACAAGACAGCTAAATGATTCAAATCACAAGAGTGATTGATCCAAGAATCATTTACAATGCATAATTTGGACAGAAGCAAGGAATACATCTGCCTCACAGTTTATTAAATCGGCGACCTAAAATTATACACTTCTGTCATCTACTCAATCATTATTCTATGGGGCCTGGGCCATTCTTATGACGAGGATGTTTATTTAATTTTGAGATTCTCAAATTTCTCGGCTGAGAACTGATCACCTGCAACACAATCGTCCTTTCAGAAAAAGGCCTAGTCTGTCCACACACCAAACAGCTCAAAAAATTTCTCTTCTCTGCCACGTTTTCAGCGTAATGCCTGTAGATAAAACTTTTTTCCTTAATGCAGGTTAGAAATGAAATACAGGGTATTCGTGAAAACAGCAGGGAGCAGATTGAAAGGTTATTAGTATATCAGGATTCAACGAAAAGTACCAGAAGACTTTTCGAAATATTCCCCCAGTTTAAAATCCGAATTGTCCTGTGACAAATGTTGCTCAGATTCTTAATTTGCTGGATATAGTTGGGTTAAGGTTGGCAGAAAATGAAGCTCACGGAAGGAGGAGATGAAATGCATTAGAAAGAAAGCTATTCAGCAGCTGCTTGAAAATAAGACAAGATCCAAACGGATGCATATATCACCCTTGCTCTCCTACGCAAACTATCACGATATTAGACTCAAAATAAAATAAGAAAAGCAGCCTCTTAAGCAATAACATCTGTAAGAACTTCTAAGAATGAAATTCCTTATAATTGAAAATATGGCGACATTTTATCAATTATCGGAGAATATATCTTCTAAATTTTACAACATCGCTCCATCATACACAAATAGCAAAGTTAGGTTTGGATGAGTTCTTGACACAAGGAATCGGAATTGTACTTTATTGAAAGTGGTGTTTCTATTACATGATCATTGACTAGACCTAAGAGTAAGATCAAAGGATCTATTCACTATTCCAGAGACCTGACTAGTGAAGGATGGGGGATGAGCTAGAGGTGCAGAACGACAGCAACCGTAAAAGAAATTTAAATAATAATACAAGTACAAAATAATCAATTTTACTGCATGAATCATAAAAATTATACAGGAAAAATTGGAGTTATAATTCACCTGAAGAACTTTGCACGTCCATGCGTTGGGTCCACTAGAAAGCAATGTAAGAAACAGGGCGTGGCCTTACTTTAACAACTTACCTGTTCAAAATAAGGAATGATTATAAATTTATGGCTATCATCAATTTCAATGACCAGGGACACAAATAAAACTTGAACTAAAAAAGAAGAGGGGGGGTGGGGGAGTGTGAGACGAGGTGGACACTGAGGCGGATTAGCATCACAACTCTCATGTGGTACACTTCCTCTATCTCACACTCCCCCAATTATATGATATTCCTAACACTTAATAAATACACGAATTTGGTTTCCCGTTTGCTTGATGTGGTACGGACTACTAATCAGTTGAGTTGAGTTTTTTATATTAAAAAACAAAACTAGCATAATTAGCTTTTAACCTCTCATCATCGTAAATCCGGTCAACAAATGATATAATCTAAATAGATATTCGCATACCTGGCATCATCGCGGAGAGGAGGAAGAGATTGCTCCTCCCGTTTCATTAAAACAGAAACGAGAGACCAAGAAGAAGAGGAGGAGATGGCCATCAGGGTTAGAATTTTAGATTTTTTTCCATTTTCCTTAAATATTTGAAACTATATTTTTTATTACTTATCTCAATTTTATTGAAATATTCACAAAACAAAATACAGTAGTAAGAAATCATATAAGTTCGGACAAATTTTAATCATGGATTTCTAAGTCAAAATTTTGAGAGTATAATATTCTTAGCTATTTTTACAATGATTCTAGTTGATTACGACCTATTATGATAGAAATTCATTGCTCACAAATTTTAATAATTTTTATTTTATATTTTTGAAAAATAAGGGATTTTAGTAAGAAAAATAGAAAAGATAACATGTTTTAGTTGAAAAAGGTAACTGTCCGTGATATTTTTGCAAAAGAAGGGAATTTTATTAGAAAAAATAGAAATTACGGTTTAATATTTTTTTAATTATATTTGTTAAATATATAAGTAGGGAGGTTAAAATATTAAAATATTTTAAAATAATTGAAAACATTAAAATAGGTTTTAAAATAAATAAAAAATGGTTTGTTTGTGATATTTTGGAAAAAGAGTAGTTTTAGTAAGACAAATAGAAAAAATAACATGTTTTAGTTGAAAAAAGGTAATCACCCGTGAAAATTTGTCAAAAAGAGGAAATTTTATTGAAAAAATAGAAAAAATAATGGGTTTTAGCTGAAAAAAGTAATTAGTTATAAATAAGTATTATTATTATTTAATAATATTTTTTAAGTAAGGGTAATTATGTAAAATCACTTAGGACCGACCAAACCAACCAAACTTTTAATGTTTCATCTATTACATTATAGTATAGATAGATTTTTGGTGTTGGCAAGAAGGTACGAGGGCAAATTTTAATCATGGATTCCTAAGTCAAAATTTTGACAGTATAATATTCTTAGCTATTTTTACTATGATTCTAGTTGATTATGACCTATTATAATAGAAATTCATTGCTCACAAATTTTTATGAGATGAAAATGTGTGAAATTATGTAAAGATCAAAGAAAACTAATGATTTGACTAGTTCTTTTACAAAAAGTTATTTAGGAAGTTCACGATATTATAAATATTACAACGATTTATCTTTTTTTTCTTGTGTATTTGTATCCAATGCTTTGTCAAATCAATTACTCCTAGAGATTAAACCCAAAAGTTGATGTTAGTCGGAGCTCAAGACTAAATCTGTCGAGTAATCCCAAACCTGCTCATAAATTAAAATAAAGAAAATTGCACTCGACAATAAAAATTTAAAATTTTCTAATCACGTTATATGATAACTGTACATAAAGTTTGATACATAAGAACTCTATTAGTGAAGCTAGTTACATTTATAAAAATAATTGTGTATAATGTAGAGAACACGTGTGACAATTTACATTCTTTATTATTTACGGGCTATAGTTAGTTATGATTCGCAGGGTAATCTCCCCAAGTATAAAATTGGTGTAGAGCGCTTTTTCGTAAATGCGCACCGCAGCTTTTCCGTAAGGGGGCAACAACTAGTCATCTGTCGAAAAATAATAAGTGGTCAAAATATTTGTCAGATCAACCAAACAATGATATATGTAAATCTAGCATGTATATTCGGCAAAGTCACCAAATAAATTTCTCCACCTTAAGTTCATATATAACCCGTGAGTGTTGCATTGCGTGTGCAGAAAATCCAAATTACGACCGAATCAAATTTATTGTAGTCAGTTTGCAAATAGGATCTTAGAAGGGTTTTGCACTCATGCCACTAGTCTTGTAAATCAGGTTGCTTTCAGGAACACAATGTTGGGGGTTTCAATAAAATCCGTGAAGTAGCATAAGCGTCGGTTGAGGCATGAGTGTGGGTGGGAGTTATTAATTATTATTTCAGATATGAAAACAATCCCGAATATACATAACTTATATACATATTATTTTTCAGCAAGAAGTACTTTACCTACAAAAGAATGTATAAACTAACGCAATTACATTGGCTAGGTATATTGGAAAGTACTTGTGTCTATTGAGTTGGTAAACAATGAATAATTATGTTTCTTTGTGTTCATCATATACAGACCCAAGTACTTTATCCCCGTGATACTCCACGAAGCTTCGCACAAAAAAAGTGGTCATTCAGATCACGAACAACTCTTCTCTGAAAGGTCTGACTTGAGTTGAGCTCACTGCTGCATCCCCCATATGGGCTACTGACTCTGCGACCTCCTCCTCCTGTGTTCCTCCTATTCCCGTCTTTTCCTCTTCGAGTTGTCTAGTTCTTCTAAATACATAACAGCAGCCTTTCTGAGTAGCTCTGTGACAGCTGCCTTCTAGTCAATTGGGTAATGCCAATAATGGCCTGAGTGACATTAATTCATTACATACTACAACACATTAGCATGAAGATAGAAATATGGTTAATGCAACACAAGACAGCTAAATGATTCAAATCACAAGAGTGATTGATCCAAGAATCATTTACAATGCATAATTTGGACAGAAGCAAGGAATACATCTGCCTCACAGTTTATTAAATCGGCGACCTAAAATTATACACTTCTGTCATCTACTCAATCATTATTCTATGGGGCCTGGGCCATTCTTATGACGAGGATGTTTATTTAATTTTGAGATTCTCAAATTTCTCGGCTGAGAACTGATCACCTGCAACACAATCGTCCTTTCAGAAAAAGGCCTAGTCTGTCCACACACCAAACAGCTCAAAAAATTTCTCTTCTCTGCCACGTTTTCAGCGTAATGCCTGTAGATAAAACTTTTTTCCTTAATGCAGGTTAGAAATGAAATACAGGGTATTCGTGAAAACAGCAGGGAGCAGATTGAAAGGTTATTAGTATATCAGGATTCAACGAAAAGTACCAGAAGACTTTTCGAAATATTCCCCCAGTTTAAAATCCGAATTGTCCTGTGACAAATGTTGCTCAGATTCTTAATTTGCTGGATATAGTTGGGTTAAGGTTGGCAGAAAATGAAGCTCACGGAAGGAGGAGATGAAATGCATTAGAAAGAAAGCTATTCAGCAGCTGCTTGAAAATAAGACAAGATCCAAACGGATGCATATATCACCCTTGCTCTCCTATGCAAACTATCACGATATTAGACTCAAAATAAAATAAGAAAAGCAGCCTCTTAAGCAATAACATCTGTAAGAACTTCTAAGAATGAAATTCCTTATAATTGAAAATATGGCGACATTTTATCAATTATCGGAGAATATATCTTCTAAATTTTACAACATCGCTCCATCATACACAAATAGCAAAGTTAGGTTTGGTTGAGTTCTTGACACAAGGAATCGGAATTGTACTTTATTGAAAGTGGTGTTTCTATTACATGATCATTGACTAGACCTAAGAGTAAGATCAAAGGATCTATTCACTATTCCAGAGACCTAACTAGTGAAGGATGGGGGATGAGCTAGAGGTGCAGAACGACAGCAACCGTAAAAGAAATTTAAATAATAATACAAGTACAAAATAATCAATTTTACTGCATGAATCATAAAAATTATACAGGAAAAATTGGAGTTATAATTCACCTGAAGAACTTTGCACGTCCATGCGTTGGGTCCACTAGAAAGCAATGTAAGAAACAGGGCGTCGCCTTACTTTAACAACTTACCTGTTCAAAATAAGGAATGATTATAAATTTATGGCTATCATCAATTTCAATGACCAGGGACACAAATAAAACTTGAACTAAAAAAGAAGAGGGGGGGGGGGGGGGGGTGGGGGAGTGTGAGACGAGGTGGACACTGAGGCGGATTAGCATCACAACTCTCATGTGGTACACTTCCTCTATCTCACACTCCCCCAATTATATGATATTCCTAACACTTAATAAATACACGAATTTGGTTTCCCGTTTGCTTGATGTGGTACGGACTACTAATCAGTTGAGTTGAGTTTTTTATATTAAAAAACAAAACTAGCATAATTAGCTTTTAACCTCTCATCATCGTAAATCCGGTCAACAAATGATATAATCTAAATAGATATTCGCATACCTGGCATCATCGCGGAGAGGAGGAAGAGATTGCTCCTCCCGTTTCATTAAAACAGAAACGAGAGACCAAGAAGAAGAGGAGGAGATGGCCATCAGGGTTAGAATTTTAGATTTTTTTTCATTTTCCTTAAATATTTGAAACTATATTTTTTATTACTTATCTCAATTTTATTGAAATATTCACAAAACAAAATACAGTAGTAAGAAATCATATAAGTTCGGACAAATTTTAATCATGGATTTCTAAGTCAAAATTTTGAGAGTATAATATTCTTAGCTATTTTTACAATGATTCTAGTTGATTACGACCTATTATGATAGAAATTCATTGCTCACAAATTTTAATAATTTTTATTTTATATTTTTGAAAAATAAGGGATTTTAGTAAGAAAAATAGAAAAGATAACATGTTTTAGTTGAAAAAGGTAACTGTCCGTGATATTTTTGCAAAAGAAGGGAATTTTATTAGAAAAAATAGAAATTACGGTTTAATATTTTTTTAATTATATTTGTTAAATATATAAGTAGGGAGGTTAAAATATTAAAATATTTTAAAATAATTGAAAACATTAAAATAGGTTTTAAAATAAATAAAAAATGGTTTGTTTGTGATATTTTGGAAAAAGAGTAGTTTTAGTAAGAAAAATAGAAAAAATAACATGTTTTAGTTGAAAAAAGGTAATCACCCGTGAAAATTTGTCAAAAAGAGGAAATTTTATTGAAAAAATAGAAAAAATAATGGGTTTTAGCTGAAAAAAGTAATTAGTTATAAATAAGTATTATTATTATTTAATAATATTTTTTAAGTAAGGGTAATTATGTAAAATCACTTAGGACCGACCAAACCAACCAAACTTTTAATGTTTCATCTATTACATTATAGTATAGATAGATTTTTGGTGTTGGCAAGAAGGTACGAGGGCAAATTTTAATCATGGATTCCTAAGTCAAAATTTTGACAGTATAATATTCTTAGCTATTTTTACTATGATTCTAGTTGATTATGACCTATTATAATAGAAATTCATTGCTCACAAATTTTTATGAGATGAAAATGTGTGAAATTATGTAAAGATCAAAGAAAACTAATGATTTGACTAGTTCTTTTACAAAAAGTTATTTAGGAAGTTCACGATATTATAAATATTACAACGATTTATCCTTTTTTTCTTGTGTATTTGTATCCAATGCTTTGTCAAATCAATTACTCCTAGAGATTAAACCCAAAAGTTGATGTTAGTCGGAGCTCAAGACTAAATCTGTCGAGTAATCCCAAACCTGCTCATAAATTAAAATAAAGAAAATTGCACTCGACAATAAAAATTTAAAATTTTCTAATCACGTTATATGATAACTGTACATAAAGTTTGATACATAAGAACTCTATTAGTGAAGCTAGTTACATTTATAAAAATAATTGTGTATAATGTAGAGAACACGTGTGACAATTTACATTCTTTATTATTTACGGGCTATAGTTAGTTATGATTCGCAGGGTAATCTCCCCAAGTATAAAATTGGTGTAGAGCGCTTTTTCGTAAATGCGCACCGCAGCTTTTCCGTAAGGGGGCAACAACTAGTCATCTGTCGAAAAATAATAAGTGGTCAAAATATTTGTCGGATCAACCAAACAATGATATATGTAAATCTAGCATGTATATTCGGCAAAGTCACCAAATAAATTTCTCCACCTTAAATTCATATATAACCCGTGAGTGTTGCATTGCGTGTGCAGAAAATCCAAATTACGACCGAATCAAATTTATTGTAGTCAGTTTGCAAATAGGATCTTAGAAGGGTTTTGCACTCATGCCACTAGTCTTGTAAATCAGGTTGCTTTCAGCAGGAACACAATGTTGGGGGTTTCAATAAAATCCGTGAAGTAGCATAAGCGTCGGTTGAGGCATGAGTGTGGGTGGGAGTTATTAATTATTATTTCAGATATGAAAACAATCCCGAATATACATAACTTATATACATATTAATTTTCAGCAAGAAGTACTTTACCTACAAAAGAATGTATAAACTAACGCAATTACATTGGCTAGGTATATTAGAAAGTACTTGTGTCTATTGAGTTGGTAAACAATGAATAATTATGTTTCTTTGTGTTCATCATATACAGACCCAAGTACTTTATCCCCGTGATACTCCACGAAGCTTCGCACAAAAAAAGTGGTCATTCAGATCACGAACAACTCTTCTCTGAAAGGTCTGACTTGAGTTGAGCTCACTGCTGCATCCCCCATATGGGCTACTGACTCTGCGACCTCCTCCTCCTGTGTTCCTCCTATTCCCGTCTTTTCCTCTTCGAGTTGTCTAGTTCTTCTAAATACATAACAGCAGCCTTTCTGAGTAGCTCTGTGACAGCTGCCTTCTAGTCAATTGGGTAATGCCAATAATGGCCTGAGTGACATTAATTCATTACATACTACAACACATTAGCATGAAGATAGAAATATGGTTAAAGCAACACAAGACAGCTAAATGATTCAAATCACAAGAGTGATTTATCCAAGAATCATTTACAATGCATAATTTGGACAGAAGCAAGGAATACATCTGCCTCACAGTTTATTAAATCGGCGACCTAAAATTATACACTTCTGTCATCTACTCAATCATTATTCTATGGGGCCTGGGCCATTCTTATGACGAGGATGTTTATTTAATTTTGAGATTCTCAAATTTCTCGGCTGAGAACTGATCACCTGCAACACAATCGTCCTTTCAGAAAAAGGCCTAGTCTGTCCACACACCAAACAGCTCAAAAAATTTCTCTTCTCTGCCACGTTTTCAGCGTAATGCCTGTAGATAAAACTTTTTTCCTTAATGCAGGTTAGAAATGAAATACAGGGTATTCGTGAAAACAGCAGGGAGCAGATTGAAAGGTTATTAGTATATCAGGATTCAACGAAAAGTACCAGAAGACTTTTCGAAATATTCCCCCAGTTTAAAATCCGAATTGTCCTGTGACAAATGTTGCTCAGATTCTTAATTTGCTGGATATAGTTGGGTTAAGGTTGGCAGAAAATGAAGCTCACGGAAGGAGGAGATGAAATGCATTAGAAAGAAAGCTATTCAGCAGCTGCTTGAAAATAAGACAAGATCCAAACGGATGCATATATCACCCTTGCTCTCCTACGCAAACTATCACGATATTAGACTCAAAATAAAATAAGAAAAGCAGCCTCTTAAGCAATAACATCTGTAAGAACTTCTAAGAATGAAATTCCTTATAATTGAAAATATGGCGACATTTTATCAATTATCGGAGAATATATCTTCTAAATTTTACAACATCGCTCCATCATACACAAATAGCAAAGTTAGGTTTGGATGAGTTCTTGACACAAGGAATCGGAATTGTACTTTATTGAAAGTGGTGTTTCTATTACATGATCATTGACTAGACCTAAGAGTAAGATCAAAGGATCTATTCACTATTCCAGAGACCTAACTAGTGAAGGATGGGGGATGAGCTAGAGGTGCAGAACGACAGCAACCGTATAAGAAATTTAAATAATAATACAAGTACAAAATAATCAATTTTACTGCAGGAATCATAAAAATTATACAGGAAAAATTGGAGTTATAATTCACCTGAAGAACTTTGCACGTCCATGCGTTGGGTCCACTAGAAAGCAAT
Organism: Heracleum sosnowskyi; assembly: GCA_030848705.1. Lineage (NCBI taxonomy): Eukaryota > Viridiplantae > Streptophyta > Magnoliopsida > Apiales > Apiaceae > Heracleum > Heracleum sosnowskyi. Next base: position 45,408,320 of record CM061243.1, on the reverse strand, counting down.
GTAAGAAACAGGGCGTCGCCTTACTTTAACAACTTACCTGTTCAAAATAAGGAATGATTATAAATTTATGGCTATCATCAATTTCAATGACCAGGGACACAAATAAAACTTGAACTAAAAAAGAAGAGGGGGGGTGGGGGAGTGTGAGACGAGGTGGACACTGAGGCGGATTAGCATCACAACTCTCATGTGGTACACTTCCTCTATCTCACACTCCCCCAATTATATGATATTCCTAACACTTAATAAATACACGAATTTGGTTTCCCGTTTGCTTGATGTGGTACGGACTACTAATCAGTTGAGTTGAGTTTTTTATATTAAAAAACAAAACTAGCATAATTAGCTTTTAACCTCTCATCATCGTAAATCCGGTCAACAAATGATATAATCTAAATAGATATTCGCATACCTGGCATCATCGCGGAGAGGAGGAAGAGATTGCTCCTCCCGTTTCATTAAAACAGAAACGAGAGACCAAGAAGAAGAGGAGGAGATGGCCATCAGGGTTAGAATTTTAGATTTTTTTTCATTTTCCTTAAATATTTGAAACTATATTTTTTATTACTTATCTCAATTTTATTGAAATATTCACAAAACAAAATACAGTAGTAAGAAATCATATAAGTTCGGACAAATTTTAATCATGGATTTCTAAGTCAAAATTTTGAGAGTATAATATTCTTAGCTATTTTTACAATGATTCTAGTTGATTACGACCTATTATGATAGAAATTCATTGCTCACAAATTTTAATAATTTTTATTTTATATTTTTGAAAAATAAGGGATTTTAGTAAGAAAAATAGAAAAGATAACATGTTTTAGTTGAAAAAGGTAACTGTCCGTGATATTTTTGCAAAAGAAGGGAATTTTATTAGAAAAAATAGAAATTACGGTTTAATATTTTTTTAATTATATTTGTTAAATATATAAGTAGGGAGGTTAAAATATTAAAATATTTTAAAATAATTGAAAACATTAAAATAGGTTTTAAAATAAATAAAAAATGGTTTGTTTGTGATATTTTGGAAAAAGAGTAGTTTTAGTAAGAAAAATAGAAAAAATAACATGTTTTAGTTGAAAAAAGGTAATCACCCGTGAAAATTTTTCAAAAAGAGGAAATTTTATTGAAAAAATAGAAAAAATAATGGGTTTTAGCTGAAAAAAGTAATTAGTTATAAATAAGTATTATTATTATTTAATAATATTTTTTAAGTAAGGGTAATTATGTAAAATCACTTAGGACCGACCAAACCAACCAAACTTTTAATGTTTCATCTATTACATTATAGTATAGATAGATTTTTGGTGTTGGCAAGAAGGTACGAGGGCAAATTTTAATCATGGATTCCTAAGTCAAAATTTTGACAGTATAATATTCTTAGCTATTTTTACTATGATTCTAGTTGATTATGACCTATTATAATAGAAATTCATTGCTCACAAATTTTTATGAGATGAAAATGTGTGAAATTATGTAAAGATAAAAAAAAACTAATGATTTGACTAGTTCTTTTACAAAAAGTTATTTAGGAAGTTCACGATATTATAAATATTACAACGATTTATCCTTTTTTTTCTTGTGTATTTGTATCCAATGCTTTGTCAAATCAATTACTCCTAGAGATTAAACCCAAAAGTTGATGTTAGTCGGAGCTCAAGACTAAATCTGTCGAGTAATCCCAAACCTGCTCATAAATTAAAATAAAGAAAATTGCACTCGACAATAAAAATTTAAAATTTTCTAATCACGTTATATGATAACTGTACATAAAGTTTGATACATAAGAACTCTATTAGTGAAGCTAGTTACATTTATAAAAATAATTGTGTATAATGTAGAGAACACGTGTGACAATTTACATTCTTTATTATTTACGGGCTATAGTTAGTTATGATTCGCAGGGTAATCTCCCCAAGTATAAAATTGGTGTAGAGCGCTTTTTCGTAAATGCGCACCGCAGCTTTTCCGTAAGGGGGCAACAACTAGTCATCTGTCGAAAAATAATAAGTGGTCAAAATATTTGTCAGATCAACCAAACAATGATATATGTAAATCTAGCATGTATATTCGGCAAATTCACCAAATAAATTTCTCCACCTTAAATTCATATATAACCCGTGAGTGTTGCATTGCGTGTGCAGAAAATCCAAATTACGACCGAATCAAATTTATTGTAGTCAGTTTGCAAATAGGATCTTAGAAGGGTTTTGCACTCATGCCACTAGTCTTGTAAATCAGGTTGCTTTCAGTAACACAATGTTGGGGGTTTCAATAAAATCCGTGAAGTAGCATAAGCGTCGGTTGAGGCATGAGTGTGGGTGGGAGTTATTAATTATTATTTCAGATATGAAAACAATCCCGAATATACATAACTTATATACATATTATTTTTCAGCAAGAAGTACTTTACCTACAAAAGAATGTATAAACTACCGCAATTACATTGGCTAGGTATATTAGAAAGTACTTGTGTCTATTGAGTTGGTAAACAATGAATAATTATGTTTCTTTGTGTTCATCATATACAGACCCAAGTACTTTATCCCCGTGATACTCCACGAAGCTTCGCACAAAAAAAGTGGTCATTCAGATCACGAACAACTCTTCTCTGAAAGGTCTGACTTGAGTTGAGCTCACTGCTGCATCCCCCATATGGGCTACTGACTCTGCGACCTCCTCCTCCTGTGTTCCTCCTATTCCCGTCTTTTCCTCTTCGAGTTGTCTAGTTCTTCTAAATACATAACAGCAGCCTTTCTGAGTAGCTCTGTGACAGCTGCCTTCTAGTCAATTGGGTAATGCCAATAATGGCCTGAGTGACATTAATTCATTACATACTACATCACATTAGCATGAAGATAGAAATATGGTTAAAGCAACACAAGACAGCTAAATGATTCAAATCACAAGAGTGATTGATCCAAGAATCATTTACAATGCATAATTTGGACAGAAGCAAGGAATACATCTGCCTCACAGTTTATTAAATCGGCGACCTAAAATTATACACTTCTGTCATCTACTCAATCATTATTCTATGGGGCCTGGGCCATTCTTATGAGGAGGATGTTTATTTAATTTTGAGATTCTCAAATTTCTCGGCTGAGAACTGATCACCTGCAACACAATCGTCCTTTCAGAAAAAGGCCTAGTCTGTCCACACACCAAACAGCTCAAAAAATTTCTCTTCTCTGCCATGTTTTCAGCGTAATGCCTGTAGATAAAACTTTTTTCCTTAATGCAGGTTAGAAATGAAATACAGGGTATTCGTTTAAACAGCAGGGAGCAGATTGAAAGGTTATTAGTATATCAGGATTCAACGAAAAGTACCAGAAGACTTTTCGAAATATTCCCCCAGTTTAAAATCCGAATTGTCCTGTGACAAATGTTGCTCAGATTCTTAATTTGCTGGATATAGTTGGGTTAAGGTTGGCAGAAAATGAAGCTCACGGAAGGAGGAGATGAAATGCATTAGAAAGAAAGCTATTCAGCAGCTGCTTGAAAATAAGACAAGATCCAAACGGATGCATATATCACCCTTGCTCTCCTACGCAAACTATCACGATATTAGACTCAAAATAAAATAAGAAAAGCAGCCTCTTAAGCAATAACATCTGTAAGAACTTCTAAGAATGAAATTCCTTATAATTGAAAATATGGCGACATTTTATCAATTATCGGAGAATATCTCTTCTAAATTTTACAACATCGCTCCATCATACACAAATAGCAAAGTTAGGTTTGGATGAGTTCTTGACACAAGGAATCGGAATTGTACTTTATTGAAAGTGGTGTTTCTATTACATGATCATTGACTAGACCTAAGAGTAAGATCAAAGGATCTATTCACTATTCCAGAGACCTAACTAGTGAAGGATGGGGGATGAGCTAGAGGTGCAGAACGACAGCAACCGTAAAAGAAATTTAAATAATAATACAAGTACAAAATAATCAATTTTACTGCATGAATCATAAAAATTATACAGGAAAAATTGGAGTTATAATTCACCTGAAGAACTTTGCACGTCCATGCGTTGGGTCCACAAGAAAGCAATGTAAGAAACAGGGCGTCGCCTTACTTTAACAACTTACCTGTTCAAAATAAGGAATGATTATAAATTTATGGCTATCATCAATTTCAATGACCAGGGACACAAATAAAACTTGAACTAAAAAAGAAGAGGGGGGGTGGGGGAGTGTGAGACGAGGTGGACACTGAGGCGGATTAGCATCACAACTCTCATGTGGTACACTTCCTCTATCTCACACTCCCCCAATTATATGATATTCCTAACACTTAATAAATACACGAATTTGGTTTCCCGTTTGCTTGATGTGGTACGGACTACTAATCAGTTGAGTTGAGTTTTTTATATTAAAAAACAAAACTAGCATAATTAGCTTTTAACCTCTCATCATCGTAAATCCGGTCAACAAATGATATAATCTAAATAGATATTCGCATACCTGGCATCATCGCGGAGAGGAGGAAGAGATTGCTCCTCCCGTTTCATTAAAACAGAAACGAGAGACCAAGAAGAAGAGGAGGAGATGGCCATCAGGGTTAGAATTTTAGATTTTTTTTCATTTTCCTTAAATATTTGAAACTATATTTTTTATTACTTATCTCAATTTTATTGAAATATTCACAAAACAAAATACAGTAGTAAGAAATCATTTAAGTTCGGACAAATTTTAATCATGGATTTCTAAGTCAAAATTTTGAGAGTATAATATTCTTAGCTATTTTTACAATGATTCTAGTTGATTACCACCTATTATGATAGAAATTCATTGCTCACAAATTTTAATAATTTTTATTTTATATTTTTGAAAAATAAGGGATTTTAGTAAGAAAAATAGAAAAGATAACATGTTTTAGTTGAAAAAGGTAACTGTCCGTGATATTTTTGCAAAAGAAGGGAATTTTATTAGAAAAAATAGAAATTAGGGTTTAATATTTTTTTAATTATATTTGTTAAATATATAAGTAGGGAGGTTAAAATATTAAAATATTTTAAAATAATTGAAAACATTAAAATAGGTTTTAAAATAAATAAGAAATGGTTTGTTTGTGATATTTTGGAAAAAGAGTAGTTTTAGTAAGAAAAATAGAAAAAATAACATGTTTTAGTTGAAAAAAGGTAATCACCCGTGAAAATTTTTCAAAAAGAGGAAATTTTATTGAAAAAATAGAAAAAATAATGGGTTTTAGCTGAAAAAAGTAATTAGTTATAAATAAGTATTATTATTATTAAATAATATTTTTTTAAGTAAGGGTAATTAGGTAAAGTCACTTAGGACCGACCAAACCAACCAAAATTTTAATGTTTCATCTATTACATTATAGTATAGATAGATTTTTGGTGTTGGCAACAAGGTACGAGGGCAAATTTTAATCATGGATTCCTAAGTCAAAATTTTGACAGTATAATATTCTTAGCTATTTTTACTATGATTCTAGTTGATTATGACCTATTATAATAGAAATTCATTGCTCACAAATTTTTATGAGATGAAAATGTGTGAAATTATGTAAAGATCAAAGAAAACTAATGATTTGACTAGTTCTTTTACAAAAAGTTATTTAGGAAGTTCACGATATTATAAATATTACAACGATTTATCCTTTTTTTCTTGTGTATTTGTATCCAATGCTTTGTCAAATCAATTACTCCTAGAGATTAAACCCAAAAGTTGATATTAGTCGGAGCTCAAGACTAAATCTGTCGAGTAATCCCAAACCTGCTCATAAATTAAAATAAAAAAAATTGCACTCAACAATAAAAATTTAAAATTTTCTAATCACGTTATATGATAACTGTACATAAAGTTTGATACATAAGAACTCTATTAGTGAAGCTAGTTACATTTATAAAAATAATTGTGTATAATGTAGAGAACACGTGTGACAATTTATATTCTTTATTATTTACGGGCTATAGTTAGTTATGATTCGCAGGGTAATCTCCCCAAGTATAAAATTGGTGTAGAGCGCTTTTTCGTAAATGCGCACCGCAGCTTTTCCGTAAGGGGGCAACAACTAGTCATCTGTCGAAAAATAATAAGTGGTCAAAATATTTGTCGGATCAACCAAACAATGATATATGTAAATCTAGCACGTATATTCGGCAAAGTCACCAAATAAATTTCTCCACCTTAAATTCATATATAACCCGTGAGTGTGCAGAAAATCCAAATTACGACCGAATCAAATTTATTGTAGTCAGTTTGCAAATAGGATCTTAGAAGGGTTTTGCACTCATGCCACTAGTCTTGTAAATCAGGTTGCTTTCAGGAACACAATGTTGGGGGTTTCAATAAAATCCGTGAAGTAGCATAAGCGTCGGTTGAGGCATGAGTGTGGGTGGGAGTTATTAATTATTATTTCAGATATGAAAACAATCCCGAATATACATAACTTATATACATATTATTTTTCAGCAAGAAGTACTTTACCTACAAAAGAATGTATAAACTACCGCAATTACATTGGCTAGGTATATTAGAAAGTACTTGTGTCTATTGAGTTGGTAAACAATGAATAATTATGTTTCTTTGTGTTCATCATATACAGACCCAAGTACTTTATCCCCGTGATACTCCACGAAGCTTCGCACAAAAAAAGTGGTCATTCAGCTCACGAACAACTCTTCTCTGAAAGGTCTGACTTGAGTTGAGCTCACTGCTGCATCCCCCATATGGGCTACTGACTCTGCGACCTCCTCCTCCTGTGTTCCTCCTATTCCCGTCTTTTCCTCTTCGAGTTGTCTAGTTCTTCTAAATACATAACAGCAGCCTTTCTGAGTAGCTCTGTGACAGCTGCCTTCTAGTCAATTGGGTAATGCCAATAATGGCCTGAGTGACATTAATTCATTACATACTACATCACATTAGCATGAAGATAGAAATATGGTTAAAGCAACACAAGACAGCTAAATGATTCAAATCACAAGAGTGATTGATCCAAGAATCATTTACAATGCATAATTTGGACAGAAGCAAGGAATACATCTGCCTCACAGTTTATTAAATCGGCGACCTAAAATTATACACTTCTGTCATCTACTCAATCATTATTCTATGGGGGCTGGGCCATTCTTATGAGGAGGATGTTTATTTAATTTTGAGATTCTCAAATTTCTCGGCTGAGAACTGATCACCTGCAACACAATCGTCCTTTCAGAAAAAGGCCTAGTCTGTCCACACACCAAACAGCTCAAAAAATTTCTCTTCTCTGCCATGTTTTCAGTGTAATGCCTGTAGATAAAACTTTTTTCCTTAATGCAGGTTAGAAATGAAATACAGGGTATTCGTTTAAACAGCAGGGAGCAGATTGAAAGGTTATTAGTATATCAGGATTCAACGAAAAGTACCAGAAGACTTTTCGAAATATTCCCCCAGTTTAAAATCCGAATTGTCCTGTGACAAATGTTGCTCAGATTCTTAATTTGCTGGATATAGTTGGGTTAAGGTTGGCAGAAAATGAAGCTCACGGAAGGAGGAGATGAAATGCATTAGAAAGAAAGCTATTCAGCGGCTGCTTGAAAATAAGACAAGATCCAAACGGATGCATATATCACCCTTGCTCTCCTACGCAAACTATCACGATATTAGACTCAAAATAAAATAAGAAAAGCAGCCTCTTAAGCAATAACATCTGTAAGAACTTCTAAGAATGAAATTCCTTATAATTGAAAATATGGCGACATTTTATCAATTATCGGAGAATATCTCTTCTAAATTTTACAACATCGCTCCATCATACACAAATAGCAAAGTTAGGTTTGGATGAGTTCTTGACACAAGGAATCGGAATTGTACTTTATTGAAAGTGGTGTTTCTATTACATGATCATTGACTAGACCTAAGAGTAAGATCAAAGGATCTATTCACTATTCCAGAGACCTAACTAGTGAAGGATGGGGGATGAGCTAGAGGTGCAGAACGACAGCAACCGTAAAAGAAATTTAAATAATAATACAAGTACAAAATAATCAATTTTACTGCATGAATCATAAAAATTATACAGGAAAAATTGGAGTTATAATTCACCTGAAGAACTTTGCACGTCCATGCGTTGGGTCCACAAGAAAGCAATGTAAGAAACAGGGCGTCGCCTTACTTTAACAACTTACCTGTTCAAAATAAGGAATGATTATAAATTTATGGCTATCATCAATTTCAATGACCAGGGACACAAATAAAACTTGAACTAAAAAAGAAGAGGGGGGGTGGGGGAGTGTGAGACGAGGTGGACACTGAGGCGGATTAGCATCACAACTCTCATGTGGTACACTTCCTCTATCTCACACTCCCCCAATTATATGATATTCCTAACACTTAATAAATACACGAATTTGGTTTCCCGTTTGCTTGATGTGGTACGGACTACTAATCAGTTGAGTTGAGTTTTTTATATTAAAAAACAAAACTAGCATAATTAGCTTTTAACCTCTCATCATCGTAAATCCGGTCAACAAATGATATAATCTAAATAGATATTCGCATACCTGGCATCATCGCGGAGAGGAGGAAGAGATTGCTCCTCCCGTTTCATTAAAACAGAAACGAGAGACCAAGAAGAAGAGGAGGAGATGGCCATCAGGGTTAGAATTTTAGATTTTTTTTCATTTTCCTTAAATATTTGAAACTATATTTTTTATTACTTATCTCAATTTTATTGAAATATTCACAAAACAAAATACAGTAGTAAGAAATCATTTAAGTTCGGACAAATTTTAATCATGGATTTCTAAGTCAAAATTTTGAGAGTATAATATTCTTAGCTATTTTTACAATGATTCTAGTTGATTACCACCTATTATGATAGAAATTCATTGCTCACAAATTTTAATAATTTTTATTTTATATTTTTGAAAAATAAGGGATTTTAGTAAGAAAAATAGAAAAGATAACATGTTTTAGTTGAAAAAGGTAACTGTCCGTGATATTTTTGCAAAAGAAGGGAATTTTATTAGAAAAAATAGAAATTAGGGTTTAATATTTTTTTAATTATATTTGTTAAATATATAAGTAGGGAGGTTAAAATATTAAAATATTTTAAAATAATTGAAAACATTAAAATAGGTTTTAAAATAAATAAGAAATGGTTTGTTTGTGATATTTTGGAAAAAGAGTAGTTTTAGTAAGAAAAATAGAAAAAATAACATGTTTTAGTTGAAAAAAGGTAATCACCCGTGAAAATTTTTCAAAAAGAGGAAATTTTATTGAAAAAATAGAAAAAATAATGGGTTTTAGCTGAAAAAAGTAATTAGTTATAAATAAGTATTATTATTATTAAATAATATTTTTTTAAGTAAGGGTAATTAGGTAAAGTCACTTAGGACCGACCAAACCAACCAAAATTTTAATGTTTCATCTATTACATTATAGTATAGATAGATTTTTGGTGTTGGCAACAAGGTACGAGGGCAAATTTTAATCATGGATTCCTAAGTCAAAATTTTGACAGTATAATATTCTTAGCTATTTTTACTATGATTCTAGTTGATTATGACCTATTATAATAGAAATTCATTGCTCACAAATTTTTATGAGATGAAAATGTGTGAAATTATGTAAAGATCAAAGAAAACTAATGATTTGACTAGTTCTTTTACAAAAAGTTATTTAGGAAGTTCACGATATTATAAATATTACAACGATTTATCCTTTTTTTCTTGTGTATTTGTATCCAATGCTTTGTCAAATCAATTACTCCTAGAGATTAAACCCAAAAGTTGATATTAGTCGGAGCTCAAGACTAAATCTGTCGAGTAATCCCAAACCTGCTCATAAATTAAAATAAAAAAAATTGCACTCAACAATAAAAATTTAAAATTTTCTAATCACGTTATATGATAACTGTACATAAAGTTTGATACATAAGAACTCTATTAGTGAAGCTAGTTACATTTATAAAAATAATTGTGTATAATGTAGAGAACACGTGTGACAATTTATATTCTTTATTATTTACGGGCTATAGTTAGTTATGATTCGCAGGGTAATCTCCCCAAGTATAAAATTGGTGTAGAGCGCTTTTTCGTAAATGCGCACCGCAGCTTTTCCGTAAGGGGGCAACAACTAGTCATCTGTCGAAAAATAATAAGTGGTCAAAATATTTGTCGGATCAACCAAACAATGATATATGTAAATCTAGCACGTATATTCGGCAAAGTCACCAAATAAATTTCTCCACCTTAAATTCATATATAACCCGTGAGTGTGCAGAAAATCCAAATTACGACCGAATCAAATTTATTGTAGTCAGTTTGCAAATAGGATCTTAGAAGGGTTTTGCACTCATGCCACTAGTCTTGTAAATCAGGTTGCTTTCAGGAACACAATGTTGGGGGTTTCAATAAAATCCGTGAAGTAGCATAAGCGTCGGTTGAGGCATGAGTGTGGGTGGGAGTTATTAATTATTATTTCAGATATGAAAACAATCCCGAATATACATAACTTATATACATATTATTTTTCAGCAAGAAGTACTTTACCTACAAAAGAATGTATAAACTACCGCAATTACATTGGCTAGGTATATTAGAAAGTACTTGTGTCTATTGAGTTGGTAAACAATGAATAATTATGTTTCTTTGTGTTCATCATATACAGACCCAAGTACTTTATCCCCGTGATACTCCACGAAGCTTCGCACAAAAAAAGTGGTCATTCAGCTCACGAACAACTCTTCTCTGAAAGGTCTGACTTGAGTTGAGCTCACTGCTGCATCCCCCATATGGGCTACTGACTCTGCGACCTCCTCCTCCTGTGTTCCTCCTATTCCCGTCTTTTCCTCTTCGAGTTGTCTAGTTCTTCTAAATACATAACAGCAGCCTTTCTGAGTAGCTCTGTGACAGCTGCCTTCTAGTCAATTGGGTAATGCCAATAATGGCCTGAGTGACATTAATTCATTACATACTACATCACATTAGCATGAAGATAGAAATATGGTTAAAGCAACACAAGACAGCTAAATGATTCAAATCACAAGAGTGATTGATCCAAGAATCATTTACAATGCATAATTTGGACAGAAGCAAGGAATACATCTGCCTCACAGTTTATTAAATCGGCGACCTAAAATTATACACTTCTGTCATCTACTCAATCATTATTCTATGGGGGCTGGGCCATTCTTATGAGGAGGATGTTTATTTAATTTTGAGATTCTCAAATTTCTCGGCTGAGAACTGATCACCTGCAACACAATCGTCCTTTCAGAAAAAGGCCTAGTCTGTCCACACACCAAACAGCTCAAAAAATTTCTCTTCTCTGCCATGTTTTCAGTGTAATGCCTGTAGATAAAACTTTTTTCCTTAATGCAGGTTAGAAATGAAATACAGGGTATTCGTTTAAACAGCAGGGAGCAGATTGAAAGGTTATTAGTATATCAGGATTCAACGAAAAGTACCAGAAGACTTTTCGAAATATTCCCCCAGTTTAAAATCCGAATTGTCCTGTGACAAATGTTGCTCAGATTCTTAATTTGCTGGATATAGTTGGGTTAAGGTTGGCAGAAAATGAAGCTCACGGAAGGAGGAGATGAAATGCATTAGAAAGAAAGCTATTCAGCGGCTGCTTGAAAATAAGACAAGATCCAAACGGATGCATATATCACCCTTGCTCTCCTACGCAAACTATCACGATATTAGACTCAAAATAAAATAAGAAAAGCAGCCTCTTAAGCAATAACATCTGTAAGAACTTCTAAGAATGAAATTCCTTATAATTGAAAATATGGCGACATTTTATCAATTATCGGAGAATATCTCTTCTAAATTTTACAACATCGCTCCATCATACACAAATAGCAAAGTTAGGTTTGGATGAGTTCTTGACACAAGGAATCGGAATTGTACTTTATTGAAAGTGGTGTTTCTATTACATGATCATTGACTAGACCTAAGAGTAAGATCAAAGGATCTATTCACTATTCCAGAGACCTAACTAGTGAAGGATGGGGGATGAGCTAGAGGTGCAGAACGACAGCAACCGTAAAAGAAATTTAAATAATAATACAAGTACAAAATAATCAATTTTACTGCATGAATCATAAAAATTATACAGGAAAAATTGGAGTTATAATTCACCTGAAGAACTTTGCACGTCCATGCGTTGGGTCCACAAGAAAGCAATGTAAGAAACAGGGCGTCGCCTTACTTTAACAACTTACCTGTTCAAAATAAGGAATGATTATAAATTTATGGCTATCATCAATTTCAATGACCAGGGACACAAATAAAACTTGAACTAAAAAAGAAGAGGGGGGTGGGGGAGTGTGAGACGAGGTGGACACTGAGGCGGATTAGCATCACAACTCTCATGTGGTACACTTCCTCTATCTCACACTCCCCCAATTATATGATATTCCTAACACTTAATAAATACACGAATTTGGTTTCCCGTTTGCTTGATGTGGTACGGACTACTAATCAGTTGAGTTGAGTTTTTTATATTAAAAAACAAAACTAGCATAATTAGCTTTTAACCTCTCATCATCGTAAATCCGGTCAACAAATGATATAATCTAAATAGATATTCGCATACCTGGCATCATCGCGGAGAGGAGGAAGAGATTGCTCCTCCCGTTTCATTAAAACAGAAACGAGAGACCAAGAAGAAGAGGAGGAGATGGCCATCAGGGTTAGAATTTTAGATTTTTTTTCATTTTCCTTAAATATTTGAAACTATATTTTTTATTACTTATCTCAATTTTATTGAAATATTCACAAAACAAAATACAGTAGTAAGAAATCATTTAAGTTCGGGCAAATTTTAATCATGGATTTCTAAGTCAAAATTTTGAGAGTATAATATTCTTAGCTATTTTTACAATGATTCTAGTTGATTACGACCTATTATGATAGAAATTCATTGCTCACAAATTTTAATAATTTTTATTTTATATTTTTGAAAAATAAGGGATTTTAGTAAGAAAAATAGAAAAGATAACATGTTTTAGTTGAAAAAGGTAACTGTCCGTGATATTTTTGCAAAAGAAGGGAATTTTATTAGAAAAAATAGAAATTACGGTTTAATATTTTTTTAATTATATTTGTTAAATATATAAGTAGGGAGGTTAAAATATTAAAATATTTTAAAATAATTGAAAACATTAAAATAGGTTTTAAAATAAATAAGAAATGGTTTGTTTGTGATATTTTGGAAAAAGAGTAGTTTTAGTAAGAAAAATAGAAAAAATAACATGTTTTAGTTGAAAAAAGGTAATCACCCGTGAAAATTTTTCAAAAAGAGGAAATTTTATTGAAAAAATAGAAAAACTAATGGGTTTTAGCTGAAAAAAGTAATTAGTTATAAATAAGTATTATTATTATTAAATATTATTTTTTTAAGTAAGGGTAATTAGGTAAAATCACTTAGGACCGACCAAACCAACCAAGCTTTTAATGTTTCATCTATTACATTATAGTATACATAGATTTTTGGTGTTGGCAACAAGGTACGAGGGCAAATTTTAATCATGGATTCCTAAGTCAAAATTTTGACAGTATAATATTCTTAGCTATTTTTACTATGATTCTAGTTGATTATGACCTATTATAATAGAAATTCATTGCTCACAAATTTTTATGAGATGAAAATGTGTGAAATTATGTAAAGATCAAAGAAAACTAATGATTTGACTAGTTCTTTTACAAAAAGTTATTTAGGAAGTTCACGATATTATAAATATTACAACGATTTATCCTTTTTTTCTTGTGTATTTGTATCCAATGCTTTGTCAAATCAATTACTCCTAGAGATTAAACCCAAAAGTTGATGTTAGTCGGAGCTCAAGACTAAATCTGTCGAGTAATCCCAAACCTGCTCATAAATTAAAATAAAGAAAATTGCACTCGACAATAAAAATTTAAAATTTTCTAATCACGTTATATGATAACTGTACATAAAGTTTGATACATAAGAACTCTATTAGTGAAGCTAGTTACATTTATAAAAATAATTGTGTATAATGTAGAGAACACGTGTGACAATTTACATTCTTTATTATTTACGGGCTATAGTTAGTTATGATTCGCAGGGTAATCTCCCCAAGTATAAAATTGGTGTAGAGCGCTTTTTCGTAAATGCGCACCGCAGCTTTTCCGTAAGGGGGCAACAACTAGTCATCTGTCGAAAAATAATAAGTGGTCAAAATATTTGTCGGATCAACCAAACAATGATATATGTAAATCTAGCACGTATATTCGGCAAAGTCACCAAATAAATTTCTCCACCTTAAATTCATATATAACCCGTGAGTGTTGCATTGCGTGTGCAGAAAATCCAAATTACGACCGAATCAAATTTATTGTAGTCAGTTTGCAAATAGGATCTTAGAAGGGTTTTGCACTCATGCCACTAGTCTTGTAAATCAGGTTGCTTTCAGGAACACAATGTTGGGGGTTTCAATAAAATCCGTGAAGTAGCATAAGCGTCGGTTGAGGCATGAGTGTGGGTGGGAGTTATTAATTATTATTTCAGATATGAAAACAATCCCGAATATACATAACTTATATACATATTATTTTTCAGCAAGAAGTACTTTACCTACAAAAGAATGTATAAACTACCGCAATTACATTGGCTAGGTATATTAGAAAGTACTTGTGTCTATTGAGTTGGTAAACAATGAATAATTATGTTTCTTTGTGTTCATCATATACAGACCCAAGTACTTTATCCCCGTGATACTCCACGAAGCTTCGCACAAAAAAAGTGGTCATTCAGATCACGAACAACTCTTCTCTGAAAGGTCTGACTTGAGTTGAGCTCACTGCTGCATCCCCCATATGGGCTACTGACTCTGCGACCTCCTCCTCCTGTGTTCCTCCTATTCCCGTATTTTCCTCTTCGAGTTGTCTAGTTCTTCTAAATACATAACAGCAGCCTTTCTGAGTAGCTCTGTGACAGCTGCCTTCTAGTCAATTGGGTAATGCCAATAATGGCCTGAGTGACATTAATTCATTACATACTACATCACATTAGCACGAAGATAGAAATATGGTTAAAGCAACACAAGACAGCTAAATGATTCAAATCACAAGAGTGATTGATCCAAGAATCATTTACAATGCATAATTTGGACAGAAGCAAGGAATACATCTGCCTCACAGTTTATTAAATCGGCGACCAAAAATTATACACTTCTGTCATCTACTCAATCATTATTCTCTGGGGCCTGGGCCATTCTTATGAGGAGGATGTTTATTTAATTTTGAGATTCTCAAATTTCTCGGCTGAGAACTGATCACCTGCAACACAATCGTCCTTTCAGAAACAGGCCTAGTCTGTCCACACACCAAACAGCTCAAAAAATATCTGTTCTCTATCAAGTTTTCAGCGTAATGCCTGTAGATAAAACTTTTTTCCTTAATGCAGGTTAGAAATGAAATACAGGGTATTCGTGAAAACAGCAGGGAGCAGATCGAAAGGTTATTAGTATATCAGGATTCAACGAAAAGTACCAGAAGACTTTTCGAAATATTCCCCCAGTTTAAAATCCGAATTGTCCTGTGACAAATGTTGCTCAGATTCTTAATTTGCTGGATATAGTTGGGTTAAGGTTTGCAGAAAATGAAGCTCACGGAAGGAGGAGATGAAATGCATTAGAAAGAAAGCTATTCAGCAGCTGCTTGAAAATAAGACAAGATCCAAACGGATGCATATATCACCCTTGCTCTCCTACGCAAACTATCACGATATTAGACTCAAAATAAAATAAGAAAAGCAGCCTCTTAAGCAATAACATCTGTAAGAACTTCTAAGAATGAAATTCCTTATAATTGAAAATATGGCGACATTTTATCAATTATCGGAGAATATCTCTTCTAAATTTTACAACATCGCTCCATCATACACAAATAGCAAAGTTAGGTTTGGATGAGTTCTTGACACAAGGAATCGGAATTGTACTTTATTGAAAGTGGTGTTTCTATTACATGATCATTGACTAGACCAAAGAGTAAGATCAAAGGATCTATTCACTATTCTAGAGACCTAACTAGTGAAGGATGGGGGATGAGCTAGAGGTGCAGAACGACAGCAACCTTAAAAGAAATTTAAATAATAATACAAGTACAAAATAATCAATTTTACTGCATGAATCATAAAAATTATACAAGAAAAATTGGAGTTATAATTCACCTGAAGAACTTTGCACGTCCATGCGTTGGGTCCACTAGAAAGCAATGTAAGAAACAGGGCGTCGCCTTACTTTAACAACTTACCTGTTCAAAATAAGGAATGATTATAAATTTATGGCTATCATCAATTTCAATGACCAGGGACACAAATAAAACTTGAACTAAAAAAGAAGAGGGGGGGTGGGGGAGTGTGAGACGAGGTGGACACTGAGGCGGATTAGCATCACAACTCTCATGTGGTACACTTCCTCTATCTCACACTCCCCCAATTATATGATATTCCTAACACTTAATAAATACACGAATTTGGTTTCCCGTTTGCTTGATGTGGTACGGACTACTAATCAGTTGAGTTGAGTTTTTTATATTAAAAAACAAAACTAGCATAATTAGCTATTAACCTCTCATCATCGTAAATCCGGTCAACAAATGATATAATCTAAATAGATATTCGCATACCTGGCATCATCGCGGAGAGGAGGAAGAGATTGCTCCTCCCGTTTCATTAAAACAGAAACGAGAGACCAAGAAGAAGAGGAGGAGATGGCCATCAGGGTTAGAATTTTAGATTTTTTTTCATTTTCCTTAAATATTTGAAACTATATTTTTTATTACTTATCTCAATTTTATTGAAATATTCACAAAACAAAATACAGTAGTAAGAAATCATATAAGTTCGGGCAAATTTTAATCATGGATTTCTAAGTCAAAATTTTGAGAGTATAATATTCTTAGCTATTTTTACAATGATTCTAGTTGATTACCACCTATTATGATAGAAATTCATTGCTCAAAAATTTTAATAATTTTTATTTTATATTTTTGAAAAATAAGGGATTTTAGTAAGAAAAATAGAAAAGATAACATGTTTTAGTTGAAAAAGGTAACTGTTCGTGATATTTTTGCAAAAGAAGGGAATTTTATTAGAAAAAATAGAAATTACGGTTTAATAGTTTTTTAATTATATTTGTTAAATATATAAGTAGGGAGGTTAAAATATTAAAATATTTTAAAATAATTGAAAACATTAAAATAGGTTTTAAAATAAATAAGAAATGGTTTGTTGTGATATTTTTTGAAAAAGAGTAGTTTTAGTAAGAAAAATAGAAAAAATAACATGTTTTAGTTGAAAAAAGGTAATCACCCGTGAAAATTTTTCAAAAAGAGGAAATTTTATTGAAAAAATAGAAAAAATAATGGGTTTTAGCTGAAAAAAGTAATTAGTTATAAATAAGTATTATTATTATTTAATAATATTTTTTTAAGTAAGGGTAATTAGGTAAAATCACTTAGGACCGACCAAACCAACCAAACTTTTAATGTTTCATCTATTACATTATAGTATAGATAGATTTTTGGTGTTGGCAAAAAGGTACGAGGGCAAATTTTAATCATAGATTCCTAAGTCAAAATTTTGACAGTATAATATTCTTAGCTATTTTTACTATGATTAATCTAGTTGATTATGACCTATTATAATTGAAATTCATTGCTCACAAATTTTTATGAGATGAAAATGTGTGAAATTATGTAAAGATCAAAGAAAACTAATGATTTGACTAGTTCTTTTACAAAAAGTTATTTAGGAAGTTCACGATATTATAAATATTACAACGATTTATCCTTTTTTTCTTGTGTATTTGTATCCAATGCTTTGTCAAATCAATTACTCCTAGAGATTAAACCCAAAAGTTGATGTTAGTCGGAGCTCAAGACTAAATCTGTCGAGTAATCCCAAACCTGCTCATAAATTAAAATAAAGAAAATTGCACTCGACAATAAAAATTTAAAATTTTCTAATCACGTTATATGATAACTGTACATAAAGTTTGATACATAAGAACTCTATTAGTGAAGCTAGTTACATTTATAAAAATAATTGTGTATAATGTAGAGAACACGTGTGACAATTTACATTCTTTATTATTTACGGGCTATAGTTAGTTATGATTCGCAGGGTAATCTCCCCAAGTATAAAATTGGTGTAGAGCGCTTTTTCGTAAATGCGCACCGCAGCTTTTCCGTAAGGGGGCAACAACTAGTCATCTGTCGAAAAATAATAAGTGGTCAAAATATTTGTCGGATCAACCAAACAATGATATATGTAAATCTAGCACGTATATTCGGCAAAGTCACCAAATAAATTTCTCCACCTTAAATTCATATATAACCCGTGAGTGTTGCATTGCGTGTGCAGAAAATCCAAATTACGACCGAATCAAATTTATTGTAGTCAGTTTGCAAATAGGATCTTAGAAGGGTTTTGCACTCATGCCACTAGTCTTGTAAATCAGGTTGCTTTCAGGAACACAATGTTGGGGGTTTCAATAAAATCCGTGAAGTAGCATAAGCGTCGGTTGAGGCATGAGTGTGGGTGGGAGTTATTAATTATTATTTCAGATATGAAAACAATCCCGAATATACATAACTTATATACATATTATTTTTCAGCAAGAAGTACTTTACCTACAAAAGAATGTATAAACTACCGCAATTACATTGGCTAGGTATATTAGAAAGTACTTGTGTCTATTGAGTTGGTAAACAATGAATAATTATGTTTCTTTGTGTTCATCATATACAGACCCAAGTACTTTATCCCCGTGATACTCCACGAAGCTTCGCACAAAAAAAGTGGTCATTCAGCTCACGAACAACTCTTCTCTGAAAGGTCTGACTTGAGTTGAGCTCACTGCTGCATCCCCCATATGGGCTACTGACTCTGCGACCTCCTCCTCCTGTGTTCCTCCTATTCCCGTCTTTTCCTCTTCGAGTTGTCTAGTTCTTCTAAATACATAACAGCAGCCTTTCTGAGTAGCTCTGTGACAGCTGCCTTCTAGTCAATTGGGTAATGCCAATAATGGCCTGAGTGACATTAATTCATTACATACTACATCACATTAGCATGAAGATAGAAATATGGTTAAAGCAACACAAGACAGCTAAATGATTCAAATCACAAGAGTGATTGATCCAAGAATCATTTACAATGCATAATTTGGACAGAAGCAAGGAATACATCTGCCTCACAGTTTATTAAATCGGCGACCTAAAATTATACACTTCTGTCATCTACTCAATCATTATTCTATGGGGGCTGGGCCATTCTTATGAGGAGGATGTTTATTTAATTTTGAGATTCTCAAATTTCTCGGCTGAGAACTGATCACCTGCAACACAATCGTCCTTTCAGAAAAAGGCCTAGTCTGTCCACACACCAAACAGCTCAAAAAATTTCTCTTCTCTGCCATGTTTTCAGTGTAATGCCTGTAGATAAAACTTTTTTCCTTAATGCAGGTTAGAAATGAAATACAGGGTATTCGTTTAAACAGCAGGGAGCAGATTGAAAGGTTATTAGTATATCAGGATTCAACGAAAAGTACCAGAAGACTTTTCGAAATATTCCCCCAGTTTAAAATCCGAATTGTCCTGTGACAAATGTTGCTCAGATTCTTAATTTGCTGGATATAGTTGGGTTAAGGTTGGCAGAAAATGAAGCTCACGGAAGGAGGAGATGAAATGCATTAGAAAGAAAGCTATTCAGCGGCTGCTTGAAAATAAGACAAGATCCAAACGGATGCATATATCACCCTTGCTCTCCTACGCAAACTATCACGATATTAGACTCAAAATAAAATAAGAAAAGCAGCCTCTTAAGCAATAACATCTGTAAGAACTTCTAAGAATGAAATTCCTTATAATTGAAAATATGACGACATTTTATCAATTATCGGAGAATATCTCTTCTAAATTTTACAACATCGCTCCATCATACACAAATAGCAAAGTTAGGTTTGGATGAGTTCTTGACACAAGGAATCGGAATTGTACTTTATTGAAAGTGGTGTTTCTATTACATGATCATTGACTAGACCTAAGAGTAAGATCAAAGGATCTATTCACTATTCCAGAGACCTAACTAGTGAAGGATGGGGGATGAGCTAGAGGTGCAGAACGACAGCAACCGTAAAAGAAATTTAAATAATAATACAAGTACAAAATAATCAATTTTACTGCATGAATCATAAAAATTATACAGGAAAAATTGGAGTTATAATTCACCTGAAGAACTTTGCACGTCCATGCGTTGGGTCCACAAGAAAGCAATGTAAGAAACAGGGCGTCGCCTTACTTTAACAACTTACCTGTTCAAAATAAGGAATGATTATAAATTTATGGCTATCATCAATTTCAATGACCAGGGACACAAATAAAACTTGAACTAAAAAAGAAGAGGGGGGTGGGGGAGTGTGAGACGAGGTGGACACTGAGGCGGATTAGCATCACAACTCTCATGTGGTACACTTCCTCTATCTCACACTCCCCCAATTATATGATATTCCTAACACTTAATAAATACACGAATTTGGTTTCCCGTTTGCTTGATGTGGTACGGACTACTAATCAGTTGAGTTGAGTTTTTTATATTAAAAAACAAAACTAGCATAATTAGCTTTTAACCTCTCATCATCGTAAATCCGGTCAACAAATGATATAATCTAAATAGATATTCGCATACCTGGCATCATCGCGGAGAGGAGGAAGAGATTGCTCCTCCCGTTTCATTAAAACAGAAACGAGAGACCAAGAAGAAGAGGAGGAGATGGCCATCAGGGTTAGAATTTTAGATTTTTTTTCATTTTCCTTAAATATTTGAAACTATATTTTTTATTACTTATCTCAATTTTATTGAAATATTCACAAAACAAAATACAGTAGTAAGAAATCATTTAAGTTCGGGCAAATTTTAATCATGGATTTCTAAGTCAAAATTTTGAGAGTATAATATTCTTAGCTATTTTTACAATGATTCTAGTTGATTACGACCTATTATGATAGAAATTCATTGCTCACAAATTTTAATAATTTTTATTTTATATTTTTGAAAAATAAGGGATTTTAGTAAGAAAAATAGAAAAGATAACATGTTTTAGTTGAAAAAGGTAACTGTCCGTGATATTTTTGCAAAAGAAGGGAATTTTATTAGAAAAAATAGAAATTACGGTTTAATATTTTTTTAATTATATTTGTTAAAAATATAAGTAGGGAGGTTAAAATATTAAAATATTTTAAAATAATTGAAAACATTAAAATAGGTTTTAAAATAAATAAGAAATAGTTTGTTTGTGATATTTTGGAAAAAGAGTAGTTTTAGTAAGAAAAATAGAAAAAATAACATGTTTTAGTTGAAAAAAGGTAATCACCCGTGAAAATTTTTCAAAAAGAGGAAATTTTATTGAAAAAATAGAAAAACTAATGGGTTTTAGCTGAAAAAAGTAATTAGTTATAAATAAGTATTATTATTATTAAATATTATTTTTTTAAGTAAGGGTAATTAGGTAAAATCACTTAGGACCGACCAAACCAACCAAGCTTTTAATGTTTCATCTATTACATTATAGTATACATAGATTTTTGGTGTTGGCAACAAGGTACGAGGGCAAATTTTAATCATGGATTCCTAAGTCAAAATTTTGACAGTATAATATTCTTAGCTATTTTTACTATGATTCTAGTTGATTATGACCTATTATAATAGAAATTCATTGCTCACAAATTTTTATGAGATGAAAATGTGTGAAATTATGTAAAGATCAAAGAAAACTAATGATTTGACTAGTTCTTTTACAAAAAGTTATTTAGGAAGTTCACGATATTATAAATATTACAACGATTTATCCTTTTTTTCTTGTGTATTTGTATCCAATGCTTTGTCAAATCAATTACTCCTAGAGATTAAACCCAAAAGTTGATGTTAGTCGGAGCTCAAGACTAAATCTGTCGAGTAATCCCAAACCTGCTCATAAATTAAAATAAAGAAAATTGCACTCGACAATAAAAATTTAAAATTTTCTAATCACGTTATATGATAACTGTACATAAAGTTTGATACATAAGAACTCTATTAGTGAAGCTAGTTACATTTATAAAAATAATTGTGTATAATGTAGAGAACACGTGTGACAATTTACATTCTTTATTATTTACGGGCTATAGTTAGTTATGATTCGCAGGGTAATCTCCCCAAGTATAAAATTGGTGTAGAGCGCTTTTTCGTAAATGCGCACCGCAGCTTTTCCGTAAGGGGGCAACAACTAGTCATCTGTCGAAAAATAATAAGTGGTCAAAATATTTGTCAGATCAACCAAACAATGATATATGTAAATCTAGCATGTATATTCGGCAAAGTCACCAAATAAATTTCTCCACCTTAAATTCATATATAACCCGTGAGTGTTGCATTGCGTGTGCAGAAAATCCAAATTACGACCGAATCAAATTTATTGTAGTCAGTTTGCAAATAGGATCTTAGAAGGGTTTTGCACTCATGCCACTAGTCTTGTAAATCAGGTTGCTTTCAGGAACACAATGTTGGGGGTTTCAATAAAATCCGTGAAGTAGCATAAGCGTCGGTTGAGGCATGAGTGTGGGTGGGAGTTATTAATTATTATTTCAGATATGAAAACAATCCCGAATATACATAACTTATATACATATTATTTTTCAGCAAGAAGTACTTTACCTACAAAAGAATGTATAAACTACCGCAATTACATTGGCTAGGTATATTAGAAAGTACTTGTGTCTATTGAGTTGGTAAACAATGAATAATTATGTTTCTTTGTGTTCATCATATACAGACCCAAGTACTTTATCCCCGTGATACTCCACGAAGCTTCGCACAAAAAAAGTGGTCATTCAGATCACGAACAACTCTTCTCTGAAAGGTCTGACTTGAGTTGAGCTCACTGCTGCATCCCCCATATGGGCTACTGACTCTGCGACCTCCTCCTCCTGTGTTCCTCCTATTCCCGTCTTTTCCTCTTCGAGTTGTCTAGTTCTTCTAAATACATAACAGCAGCCTTTCTGAGTAGCTCTGTGACAGCTGCCTTCTAGTCAATTGGGTAATGCCAATAATGGCCTGAGTGACATTAATTCATTACATACTACATCACATTAGCACGAAGATAGAAATATGGTTAAAGCAACACAAGACAGCTAAATGATTCAAATCACAAGAGTGATTGATCCAAGAATCATTTACAATGCATAATTTGGACAGAAGCAAGGAATACATCTGCCTCACAGTTTATTAAATCGGCGACCAAAAATTATACACTTCTGTCATCTACTCAATCATTATTCTCTGGGGCCTGGGCCATTCTTATGAGGAGGATGTTTATTTAATTTTGAGATTCTCAAATTTCTCGGCTGAGAACTGATCACCTGCAACACAATCGTCCTTTCAGAAACAGGCCTAGTCTGTCCACACACCAAACAGCTCAAAAAATATCTGTTCTCTATCAAGTTTTCAGCGTAATGCCTGTAGATAAAACTTTTTTCCTTAATGCAGGTTAGAAATGAAATACAGGGTATTCGTGAAAACAGCAGGGAGCAGATCGAAAGGTTATTAGTATATCAGGATTCAACGAAAAGTACCAGAAGACTTTTCGAAATATTCCCCCAGTTTAAAATCCGAATTGTCCTGTGACAAATGTTGCTCAGATTCTTAATTTGCTGGATATAGTTGGGTTAAGGTTTGCAGAAAATGAAGCTCACGGAAGGAGGAGATGAAATGCATTAGAAAGAAAGCTATTCAGCAGCTGCTTGAAAATAAGACAAGATCCAAACGGATGCATATATCACCCTTGCTCTCCTACGCAAACTATCACGATATTAGACTCAAAATAAAATAAGAAAAGCAGCCTCTTAAGCAATAACATCTGTAAGAACTTCTAAGATGAAATTCCTTATAATTGAAAATATGGCGACATTTTATCAATTATCGGAGAATATCTCTTCTAAATTTTACAACATCGCTCCATCATACACAAATAGCAAAGTTAGGTTTGGATGAGTTCTTGACACAAGGAATCGGAATTGTACTTTATTGAAAGTGGTGTTTCTATTACATGATCATTGACTAGACCAAAGAGTAAGATCAAAGGATCTATTCACTATTCTAGAGACCTAACTAGTGAAGGATGGGGGATGAGCTAGAGGTGCAGAACGACAGCAACCTTAAAAGAAATTTAAATAATAATACAAGTACAAAATAATCAATTTTACTGCATGAATCATAAAAATTATACAGGAAAAATTGGAGTTATAATTCACCTGAAGAACTTTGCACGTCCATGCGTTGGGTCCACTAGAAAGCAATGTAAGAAACAGGGCGTCGCCTTACTTTAACAACTTACCTGTTCAAAATAAGGAATGATTATAAATTTATGGCTATCATCAATTTCAATGACCAGGGACACAAATAAAACTTGAACTAAAAAAGAAGAGGGGGGGTGGGGGAGTGTGAGACGAGGTGGACACTGAGGCGGATTAGCATCACAACTCTCATGTGGTACACTTCCTCTATCTCACACTCCCCCAATTATATGATATTCCTAACACTTAATAAATACACGAATTTGGTTTCCCGTTTGCTTGATGTGGTACGGACTACTAATCAGTTGAGTTGAGTTTTTTATATTAAAAAACAAAACTAGCATAATTAGCTTTTAACCTCTCATCATCGTAAATCCGGTCAACAAATGATATAATCTAAATAGATATTCGCATACCTGGCATCATCGCGGAGAGGAGGAAGAGATTGCTCCTCCCGTTTCATTAAAACAGAAACGAGAGACCAAGAAGAAGAGGAGGAGATGGCCATCAGGGTTAGAATTTTAGATTTTTTTTCATTTTCCTTAAATATTTGAAACTATATTTTTTATTACTTATCTCAATTTTATTGAAATATTCACAAAACAAAATACAGTAGTAAGAAATCATATAAGTTCGGGCAAATTTTAATCATGGATTTCTAAGTCAAAATTTTGAGAGTATAATATTCTTAGCTATTTTTACAATGATTCTAGTTGATTACCACCTATTATGATAGAAATTCATTGCTCACAAATTTTAATAATTTTTATTTTATATTTTTGAAAAATAAGGGATTTTAGTAAGAAAAATAGAAAAGATAACATGTTTTAGTTGAAAAAGGTAACTGTCCGTGATATTTTTGCAAAAGAAGGGAATTTTATTAGAAAAAATAGAAATTACGGTTTAATAGTTTTTTAATTATATTTGTTAAATATATAAGTAGGGAGGTTAAAATATTAAAATATTTTAAAATAATTGAAAACATTAAAATAGGTTTTAAAATAAATAAGAAATGGTTTGTTGTGATATTTTTTGAAAAAGAGTAGTTTTAGTAAGAAAAATAGAAAAAATAACATGTTTTAGTTGAAAAAAGGTAATCACCCGTGAAAATTTTTCAAAAAGAGGAAATTTTATTGAAAAAATAGAAAAAATAATGGGTTTTAGCTGAAAAAAGTAATTAGTTATAAATAAGTATTATTATTATTTAATAATATTTTTTTAAGTAAGGGTAATTAGGTAAAATCACTTAGGACCGACCAAACCAACCAAACTTTTAATGTTTCATCTATTACATTATAGTATAGATAGATTTTTGGTGTTGGCAAAAAGGTACGAGGGCAAATTTTAATCATGGATTCCTAAGTCAAAATTTTGACAGTATAATATTCTTAGCTATTTTTACTATGATTCTAGTTGATTATGACCTATTATAATTGAAATTCATTGCTCACAAATTTTTATGAGATGAAAATGTGTGAAATTATGTAAAGATCAAAGAAAACTAATGATTTGACTAGTTCTTTTACAAAAAGTTATTTAGGAAGTTCACGATATTATAAATATTACAACGATTTATCCTTTTTTTCTTGTGTATTTGTATCCAATGCTTTGTCAAATCAATTACTCCTAGAGATTAAACCCAAAAGTTGATGTTAGTCGGAGCTCAAGACTAAATCTGTCGAGTAATCCCAAACCTGCTCATAAATTAAAATAAAGAAAATTGCACTCGACAATAAAAATTTAAAATTTTCTAATAACGTTATATGATAACTGTACATAAAGTTTGATACATAAGAACTCTATTAGTGAAGCTAGTTACATTTATAAAAATAATTGTGTATAATGTAGAGAACACGTGTGACAATTTACATTCTTTATTATTTACGGGCTATAGTTAGTTATGATTCGCAGGGTAATCTCCCCAAGTATAAAATTGGTGTAGAGCGCTTTTTCGTAAATGCGCACCGCAGCTTTTCCGTAAGGGGGCAACAACTAGTCATCTGTCGAAAAATAATAAGTGGTCAAAATATTTGTCGGATCAACCAAACAATGATATATGTAAATCTAGCACGTATATTCGGCAAAGTCACCAAATAAATATCTCCACCTTAAATTCATATATAACCCGTGAGTGTTGCATTGCGTGTGCAGAAAATCCAAATTACGACCGAATCAAATTTATTGTAGTCAGTTTGCAAATAGGATCTTAGAAGGGTTTTGCACTCATGCCACTAGTCTTGTAAATCAGGTTGCTTTCAGGAACACAATGTTGGGGGTTTCAATAAAATCCGTGAATAAGTAGCATAAGCGTCGGTTGAGGCATGAGTGTGGGTGGGAGTTATTAATTATTATTTCAGATATGAAAACAATCCCGAATATACATAACTTATATACATATTATTTTTCAGCAAGAAGTACTTTACCTACAAAAGAATGTATAAACTACCGCAATTACATTGGCTAGGTATATTAGAAAGTACTTGTGTCTTTTGAGTTGGTAAACAATGAATAATTATGTTTCTTTGTGCTCATCATTTACAGACCCAAGTACTTTATCCCCGTGATACTCCACGAAGCTTCGCACAAAAAAAATGGTCATTCAGCTCTCGAACAACTCTTCTCTGAAAGGTCTGACTTGAGTTGAGCTCACTGCTGCATCCCCCATATGGGCTACTGACTCTGTGACCTCCTCCTCCTGTGTTCCTCCTATTCCCGTCTTTTCCTCTTCGAGTTGTCTAGTTCTTCTAAATACATAACAGCAGCCTTTCTGAGTAGCTCTGTGACAGCTGCCTTCTAGTCAATTGGGTAATGCCAATAATGGCCTGGGTGACATTAATTCATTACATACTACATCACATTAGCACGAAGATAGAAATATGGTTAAAGCAACACAAGACAGCTAAATGATTCAAATCACAAGAGTGATTGATCCGAGAATCATTTACAATGCATAATTTGGACAGAAGCAAGGAATACATCTGCCTCACAGTTTATTAAATCGGCGACCAAAAATTATACACTTCTGTCATCTACTCAATCATTATTCTCTGGGGCCTGGGCCATTCTTATGAGGAGGATGTTTATTTAATTTTGAGATTCTCAAATTTCTCGGCTGAGAACTGATCACCTGCAACACAATCGTCCTTTCAGAAACAGGCCTAGTCTGTCCACACACCAAACAGCTCAAAAAATATCTGTTCTCTATCAAGTTTTCAGCGTAATGCCTGTAGATAAAACTTTTTTCCTTAATGCAGGTTAGAAATGAAATACAGGGTATTCGTGAAAACAGCAGGGAGCAGATCGAAAGGTTATTAGTATATCAGGATTCAACGAAAAGTACCAGAAGACTTTTCGAAATATTCCCCCAGTTTAAAATCCGAATTGTCCTGTGACAAATGTTGCTCAGATTCTTAATTTGCTGGATATAGTTGGGTTAAGGTTTGCAGAAAATGAAGCTCACGGAAGGAGGAGATGAAATGCATTAGAAAGAAAGCTATTCAGCAGCTGCTTGAAAATAAGACAAGATCCAAACGGATGCATATATCACCCTTGCTCTCCTACGCAAACTATCACGATATTAGACTCAAAATAAAATAAGAAAAGCAGCCTCTTAAGCAATAACATCTGTAAGAACTTCTAAGAATGAAATTCCTTATAATTGAAAATATGGCGACATTTTATCAATTATCGGAGAATATCTCTTCTAAATTTTACAACATCGCTCCATCATACACAAATAGCAAAGTTAGGTTTGGATGAGTTCTTGACACAAGGAATCGGAATTGTACTTTATTGAAAGTGGTGTTTCTATTACATGATCATTGACTAGACCTAAGAGTAAGATCAAAGGATCTATTCACTATTCCAGAGACCTAACTAGTGAAGGATGGGGGATGAGCTAGAGGTGCAGAACGACAGCAACCGTAAAAGAAATTTAAATAATAATACAAGTACAAAATAATCAATTTTACTGCATGAATCATAAAAATTATACAGGAAAAATTGGAGTTATAATTCACCTGAAGAACTTTGCACGTCCATGCGTTGGGTCCACTAGAAAGCAATGTAAGAAACAGGGCGTCGCCTTACTTTAACAACTTACCTGTTCAAAATAAGGAATGATTATAAATTTATGGCTATCATCAATTTCAATGACCAGGGACACAAATAAAACTTGAACTAAAAAAGAAGAGGGGGGTGGGGGAGTGTGAGACGAGGTGGACACTGAGGCGGATTAGCATCACAACTCTCATGTGGTACACTTCCTCTATCTCACACTCCCCCAATTATATGATATTCCTAACACTTAATAAATACACGAATTTGGTTTCCCGTTTGCTTGATGTGGTACGGACTACTAATCAGTTGAGTTGAGTTTTTTATATTAAAAAACAAAACTAGCATAATTAGCTTTTAACCTCTCATCATCGTAAATCCGGTCAACAAATGATATAATCTAAATAGATATTCGCATACCTGGCATCATCGCGGAGAGGAGGAAGAGATTGCTCCTCCCGTTTCATTAAAACAGAAACGAGAGACCAAGAAGAAGAGGAGGAGATGGCCATCAGGGTTAGAATTTTAGATTTTTTTTCATTTTCCTTAAATATTTGAAACTATATTTTTTATTACTTATCTCAATTTTATTGAAATATTCACAAAACAAAATACTGTAGTAAGAAATCATTTAAGTTCGGGCAAATTTTAATCATGGATTTCTAAGTCAAAATTTTGAGAGTATAATATTCTTAGCTATTTTTACAATGATTCTAGTTGATTACGACCTATTATGATAGAAATTCATTGCTCACAAATTTTAATAATTTTTATTTTATATTTTTGAAAAATAAGGGATTTTAGTAAGAAAAATAGAAAAGATAACATGTTTTAGTTGAAAAAGGTAACTGTCCGTGATATTTTTGCAAAAGAAGGGAATTTTATTAGAAAAAATAGAAATTACGGTTTAATATTTTTTTAATTATATTTGTTAAATATATAAGTAGGGAGGTTAAAATATTAAAATATTTTAAAATAAATGAAAACATTAAAATAGGTTTTAAAATAAATAAGAAATGGTTTGTTGTGATATTTTTTGAAAAAGAGTAGTTTTAGTAAGAAAAATAGAAAAAATAACATGTTTTAGTTGAAAAAAGGTAATCACCCGTGAAAATTTTTCAAAAAGAGGAAATTTTATTGAAAAAATAGAAAAAATAATGGGTTTTAGCTGAAAAAAGTAATTAGTTATAAATAAGTATTATTATTATTTAATAATATTTTTTAAGTAAGGGTAATTATGTAAAATCACTTAGGACCGACCAAACCAACCAAACTTTTAATGTTTCATCTATTACATTATAGTATAGATAGATTTTTGGTGTTGGCAAGAAGGTACAAGGGCAAATTTTAATCATGGATTCCTAAGTCAAAATTTTGACAGTATAATATTCTTAGCTATTTTTACTATGATTCTAGTTGATTATGACCTATTATAATAGAAATTCATTGCTCACAAATTTTTATGAGATGAAAATGTGTGAAATTATGTAAAGATCAAAGAAAACTACTAGTTTTTTACAAAAAGTTATTTAGGAAGTTCACGATATTATAAATATTACAACGGTTTATCCTTTTTTCTTGTGTATTTGTATCCAATGCTTTGTCAAATCAATTACTCCTACAGATTAAACCCAAAAGTTGATGTTAGTTCGAACTCAAGACTAAATCTGTCGAGTAATCCCAAACCTGCCCATAAATTAAAATAAAGAAAAATGCACTCGACAATAAAAATTTAAAATTTTCTAATCACGTTATATGATAACTGTACATAAAGTTTGATACATAAGAACTCTATTAGTGAAGCTAGTTACATTTATAAAAATAATTGTGTATAATGTAGAGAACACCTGTGACAATTTACATTCTGTATTATTTACGGGCTATAGTTAGTTATGATTCGCAGGGTAATCTCCCCAAGTATAAAATTGGTGTAGAGCGCTTTTTCGTAAATGCGCACCGCAACTTTTCCATAAGGGGGCAACAACTAGTCATCTGTCGAAAAATAATAAGTGGTCAAAATATTTGTCGGATCAACCAAACAATGATATATGTAAATCTAGCATGTATATTCCGCAAAGTCACCAAATAAATTTCTCGACCTTAAATTCATATATAACCCGTGAGTGATGAATTGCGTGTGCAGAAAATCCAAATTACGACCGAATCAAATTTATTGTAGTCAGTTTGCAAATAGGATCTTAGAAGGGTTTTGCACTCATGCCACTACTCTTGTAAATCAGGTTGCTTTCAGGAATACAATGTTGGGGGTTTCAATAAAATCCGTGAAGTAGCATAAGCGTCGGTTGAGGCATGAGTGTGGGTGGGAGTTATTAATTATTATTTCAGATATGAAAACAATCCCGAATATACATAACTTATATACATATTATTTTTCAGCAAGAAGTACTTTACCTACAAAAGAATGTATAAACTACCGCAATTACATTGGCTAGGTATATTAGAAAGTACTTGTGTCTTTTGAGTTGGTAAACAATGAATAATTATGTTTCTTTGTGTTCATCATATACAGACCCAAGTACTTTATCCCCGTGATACTCCACGAAGCTTCGCACAAAAAAAGTGGTCATTCAGATCACGAACAACTCTTCTCTGAAAGGTCTGACTTGAGTTGAGCTCACTGCTGCATCCCCCATATGGGCTACTGACTCTGCGACCACCTCCTCCTGTCTTCCTCCTATTCCCGTCTTTTCCTCTTCGAGTTGTCTAGTTCTTCTAAATACATAACAGCAGCCTTTCTGAGTAGCTCTGTGACAGCTGCCTTCTAGTCAATTGGGTAATGCCAATAATGTCCTGGGTGACATTAATTCATTACATACTACATCACATTAGCATGAAGATAGAAATATGGTTAAAGCAACACAAGACAGCTAAATGATTCAAATCACAAGAGTGATTGATCCAAGAATCAATTACAATGCATAATTTGGACAGAAGCAAGGAATACATCCGCCTCACAGTTTATTAAATCGGCGACCTAAAATTATACACTTCTGTCATCTACTCAATCATTATTCTCTGGGGCCTGGGCCATTCTTATGAGGAGGATGTTTATTTAATTTTGAGATTCTCAAATTTCTCGGCTGAGAACTGATCACCTGCAACACAATCGTCCTTTCAGAAAAAGGCCTAGTCTGTCCACACACCAAACAGCTCAAAAAATTTCTCTTCTCTACCAAGTTTCCAGCGTAATGCCTGTAGATAAAACTTTTTTCCTTAATGCAGGTTAGAAATGAAATACAGGGTATTCGTGAAAACAGCAGGGAGCAGATCGAAAGGTTATTAGTATATCAGGATTCAACGAAAAGTACCAGAAGACTTTTCGAAATATTCCCCCAGTTTAAAATCCGAATTGTCCTGTGACAAATGTTGCTCAGATTCTTAATTTGCTGGATATAGTTGGGTTAAGGTTGGCAGAAAATGAAGCTCACGGAAGGAGGAGATGAAATGCATTAGAAAGAAAGCTATTCAGCAGCTGCTTGAAAATAAGACAAGATCCAAACGGATGCATATAGTTGAGTTTTTTATATTCAAAAACAAAACTAGCATAATTAGCTTTTAACCTCTCATCATCGTAAATCCGGTCAACAAATGATATAATCTAAATAGATATTCGCATACCTGGAATAATCGCGGAGAGGAGGAAGAGATTGCTCCTCCCGTTTCATTAAAACAGAAACGAGAGACCAAGAAGAAGAGGAGGAGATGGCCATCGGGGTTAGAATTTTAAATTTTTTTTTCATTTTCCTTAAATATTTGAAACTATATTTTTTATTACTTATCTCAATTTTATTGAAATATTCACAAAACAAAATACACTAGTAAGAAATCATATAAGTTCGGGCAAATTTAAATCACGGATTTCTAAGTCAAAATTTTGACCGTGTAATATTCTTAGCTATTTTTACGATGATTCTAGTTGATTACGACCTATTATGATAGCAATTCATTGCTCACAAATTTTAATAATTTTTATTTTATATTTTTGAAAAATGAGGGGTTTTAGTAAGAAAAATAGAAAACATAACATGTTTTAGTTGAAAAAGGTAACTGTCCGTGATATTTTTGCAAAAGAAGGGAATTTTATTAGAAAAAATAGAAATTACGGTTTAATATTTTTTTAATTATATTTGTTAAATATATAAGTAGGGAGGTTAAAATATTTTAAAATAATTAAAATCATTAAAATAGGTTTCAAAATAAATAAGAAATGGTTTGTTTGTGATATTTCGGAAAAAGAGTAGTTTTAGTAAGAAAAATAGAAAAAATAACATGTTTTAGTTGAAAAAAGGTAATCACCCGTGAAAATTTTTCAAAAAGAGGAAATTTTATTGATAAAATAGAAAAAATAATGGGTTTTAGCTGAAAAAAGTAATTGGTTATAAATAAGTATTATTATTATTTAATAATATTTTTTTAAGTAAGGATAATTAGGTAAAATCACTTAGGACCGACCAAACCAACCAACCTTTTAATGTTTCATCTATTACATAGTATAGATAGATTTTTGGTGTTGGCAAGGAGGTACGAGGGCAAATTTTTATTATAGATTCCTAAGTCAAAATTTTGACAGTAAAATATTCTTAGCTATTTTTACTATGATTCTAGTTGATTATGACCTATTATAATAGAAATTCATTGCTCACAAATTTTTATGAGATGAAAATGTGTGAAATTATGTAAAGATCAAAGAAAACTACTAGTTTTTTACAAAAAGTTATTTAGGAAGTTCATGATATTATAAATAATACAACGGTTTATCTTTTTTTTCTTGGGTATTTGTATCCGGTGCTTTGTCAAATTAATTACTCCTAGAGATTAAACCCAAAAAGTTGATATTAGTCGGAGCTCAAGACTAAATATGTCGAGTAATCTCAAACCTGCCCATAAATTAAAATGCACTCGACAATAAAAATTTAAAGTTTTCTAATCACGTTATATGATAACTGTACATAAAGTTGGATACATAAGAACTCTATTAGTGAAGCTAGTTACATTTATAAAAATAATTGTGTATAATGTAGAGAACACCTCTCACAATTTATTTAACTATTAGTACACTGTTGTATCATTAAACTAGACATTCTTTATTATTTACGGGCTATAGTTAGTTATGATTCGCAAGGTAATCTCCCCAAGTATAAAATTGGTGTAGAGCTTTTTTGTAAATGCGCACCGTAGCTTTTCCGTAAGCGGGCAACAACTAGTCATCTATCGAAAAATAATAAGTGGTCAAAATATTTGTCAGATCAACCAAACACAAACAATGATATATGTAAATCTAACATGTATATTCGGCAAAGTCACCAAATAAATTTCTCCACCTTAAAATTCATATATAACCCGTGTTTGTTGAAATTCGTGTACAGAAAATCCAAATTACGACCGAACCAAATTTATTGTAGTCAGTTTGCAAATAGGATCTTAGAAAGGTTTTGCACTCATGTCTGTAGTCTTATAAATCAGGTTGCTTTCGGGAATACAATGTTGGGGGTTTTAATAAAATCTGTGAAGTAGCATAAGCGTCGGTTAAGGCATGAGTGTGGGTGGGAATTATTAATTATTACAGATTTGAAAACAATCCCGAATGTACATAACTTATATACATATTGTTTTTCAGCAAGAAGTACTTCACCTACAAAAGAATGTATAAACTACCGCAATAACATTGGCTAGGTATATTAGAAAGTACTTGTGTCTTTTGAGTTGGTAAACAATGAATAATTATGTTTCTTTGTGTTCATCATATACAGACCCGAGTACTTTATCCCCGTGATACTCCACGAAGCTTCGCACAAAAAAAGTGGTCATTCAGCTCACGAGCAACTCTTCTCTGAAAGGTCTGACTTGAGTTGAGCTCGCTGCTGCATCCCCCATATGGGCTACTGACTCTGCGACCTCCTCCTCCTGTGTTCCTCCTATTCCCGTCTTTTCCCCTTCGAGTTGTCTAGTTCTTCTAAATACATAACAGCAGCCTTTCTTGTTAGAATTCAAACCCTCCTATAATGGATTGTCAAGAATTCACACAAAGCACAGAACATAAAATGGTAAGGTTTCTAGGTTGTTGAATAAATCTAATTGTTAGAAGGAAGTGCAGGAAAAAAGAGTCCAGGTATTCTGGGCTATTCAATTTAAGCAGCTGATGAAGACTTACAAGTAAAACAAGAAGACTAACATGCACAGCCATGCAAATCCTGGATAAACCGTGTGCTGAAGTAAATTGTCAAACTGTTCATATTGTCCAGAAGCTGGTATAGTTACTACACCTAGAAGAATTGCAGCAGCTGGTCATATGTTTAATCCATGAAATAAGGTAGGCTAGTTTGAAGATTACAGATGTGCAATAAACAACTGATAACAAGGTGACAAAGAATAATACAACAGTCAACATCATTCTCTAGGGTAAAAAAATAACAGGCTAGTCAGTAGTCTTAGCAGTAATAAATAGCAGTGATGTAAGCCATGATGTTAACTGCTGTGTTTCAAGCCTATAAATAGTGTCCCTGTTTGTAGTAATATGTATCAAGAGAAGTTGATAAACACCGAGTGGAAAATACACAGCAGTGTAGAGAGAAAAGAGAGAGAGTTGTAGCTCTCCTGAGGAAAAGAAAACAAAGCTGTAGCCTTCTTGTTGTTTGTTGTTGTGTGTAATACAAAAGCTATATCATATTATATATATAACGTGTTGTGTTATTTCAGTTGCTTCCATATACAGTGTGCGTTTAAGGAAAAGAAATATCAAGCCCAGGCTCATACATGTTTCCAACAAGTGGTATCAAAGTCAAGGTTTCGTTTGTGAAAAAATGGCAAATATGGTGCAGCCAAATATTCCGAAATTGACGGCCATAAATTACGGGAACTGGAGTATCCAAATGAAGGTGTTACTCGGTTCTTACGACAATTGGGATATTGTCGAAAGTGGGTTCAACGAGCCCGCAGATGCAGCCGCTGAAGCAGCACTTCCGAATGCCGAGAAGACGGCGTTAAAGGAGATCCGGAAAAAAGATAAAAAGGCGTTATATACAATTATTCAAGGTGTTGATGAATCAACGTTTGAAAAAATTTCTGAAGCAAAAACAGCAAAAGAGGCATGGGAGATTTTGCAAAAATCATTCTAAGGAGTTGAAAAAGTTAAAAAGGTGCGGTTCCAAGTTCTACGCGGGGAGTTCAAAAATATTAAAATGAAGGCCTCGGAAAATATTGGTGAATATGTTACTCGTTTGAAAACGGTGACAAATGAGATGAAGAGAAACGGTGAAAGTCTCGATGATGTTCGGGTCATGGAAATATGTTGTGACTTCTATCGAGGAGTCAAAAGATTTGTCCACAATTTCTATTGATGAGCTGGTTGGTTCACTTCAAGCGCACGAGCAGCGGATGAACCAGTACGATGATACAAGCCATTTGGAAAAGGCGTTGCAAAGTAAAGTGTCCATTGGTGAAAGTTCAAGCAGTAGCAGTTCTATTCGTGGAAGAGGTGGCTTTAGAGGTGGCTACTGAGGTGGACGAGGACGTGGAAGGTAGTCCTTCAACAGAAGCCAGAATACTGAAGGTTATCAACCATCTGGCCGTGGTCAAAATTTTAGAGGCCGGGGAAGAGGCGGATTTCAACGAGGTGACAAGTCTTAATTTCAGTGCTATAATTGTAATAAATTTGGCCATTTCAGTTATGAGTGTAGATCACCAAAAGTGGAAGAAAGAAGTCATTTTGCAACTAGCAAAAGAAGATAAAGATGTGGGCACTGATATGTTCCTCACTTACAAAGGAGACGAGGAAAGCAAGAAAAATGTTTGGTATCTTAACTCCGGTGCGAGCAATCACATGACGGGCCACAAAGATTTATTTACGGAGATAGACGAGACTATCAATGGAGAAGTTACGTTTGGTGATTCTTCGAAGATTCCGGTCAAAGGCAAAGGTACAATTACGATTGTATTAAAGAATGGTGAGAAAAAGTTTATTAATGATGTTTACTATATACCTGCTTTGAAAAGTAACATCATCATCTTGGACAACTTGTGGAGAAAGGATATAATATTCAGATGCAGGATAATTCTCTTATCATTAGAAATCAGGTCCGAGAATTAATTGTAGACGTGGAGATGTCAAAGAATCGTTTGTTTACACTTGATATACAGACGAAGATGCAGAGGTGCTTAAAGTCAGTCATTAAAAATGACTCGTGGTTGTGGCATTTGAGATATGGTCATCTTGGATTTTCTGGCTTGAAATTATTGTCAAAGACAAAGATGGTGGACGGTTTGCCAGAAATCAATGAGCCAGAAAATTTATGTGAAGCATGTGTTAAGGGGAAGCAACATAGACGAAGTTTTCCCGTTGGAAAATCATGGAGAGCCAGAAGGACA
Organism: Heracleum sosnowskyi; assembly: GCA_030848705.1. Taxonomy (NCBI): domain Eukaryota; kingdom Viridiplantae; phylum Streptophyta; class Magnoliopsida; order Apiales; family Apiaceae; genus Heracleum; species Heracleum sosnowskyi. The sequence goes on along the minus strand of CM061243.1, from coordinate 45,371,559 downwards.
TTGGAGATTGTTCACACAGATATTGCTGGTCCATTTGATATTTCATCACTTAGCGGTAACAGGTATTACCTAACATTTATTGATGATTTTAGCAGGAAGAGTTGGGTATATATTCTGAAAGAAAAAGCGGAGGCTCTTGATAAATTCAAGGAGTTCAAAGCATTGGCAGAAAAGCAAAGTGGCCAGTATTTGAAGATACTCAGATCAGATAGAGGAGGCGAGTACACCTCCAACTTGTTTAAAAGTGTTTGCAGGGCACATGGAATCAATCATCAGTTGACCAATGCATACACTCCACAATAGAATGGCGTTGTAGAAAGGAAGAATCGCACTATTCTTGACATGGCAAGGAGTATGGTGAAAGGAAAGCACTTGCCGAGAACTTTTTGGGCTGAAGCCGTATTATGTGCAGTTTATTTGTTGAATCGTTGTCCAACAATGAGTGTAAAATACAAAACTCCTAATGAAGCATGGAGTGGGAGCACACCATCAGTCGGACATCTCAGAATTTTTGGGTGTATTGCACATGCACATGTTCCTGACCAGAAAAGAAAGAAGCTGGATGACAAAGGCGAAAAATGCATTTTTACCGGATATGACAAAAGACGCAAGGCGTACAGGCTCTACAATCCACTGACAAAGAATTTAATTATTTCACGTGATGTTGAGTTTGATGAATCAGATTACTGGAGATGGAGCGAGGAAGAAAGAAAAGTTGCTGGTTTGTTTTTCCAGGATGATGATGATGGTAATGATGACCCCAACATTGACGATGATGAGAATGATGATCCAACTCCTCCACCAAGTCCGAATCAACAAACTCTTGCATCGACGCCATCAACTGCAAGAAGCAGCAGTTCAGGGGGAGCGCCAAGAAAAATGCGGAGTCTGGATAATATCTATGAAGCAACAAGTTCGATACAAACAACCTTTGATTATAACTTGTTTTGTTTAATGGTTGAATGTGATCCAGTAACATTTGAGGAAGCTTCTGAAGAAAGCAAATGGAATAAAGCCATGAATGGGGAAATTGGTGCAATCAAGAAGAACGATACTTGGGAGCTCACAGATCTTCCAGAAGGACATAAAGCAATTGGTGTCAAATGGGTCTACAAGACAAAGACAAATCCGGATGGTGAAGTGGAAAAGTACAAGGCAAGGCTAGTCGCTAAAGGCTACAAGCAGAGATATAGTATTGACTATGACGAGGTTTTTTCTCCTGTTGCTAGAGTTGATACTATACGACTTCTTACAGCAATTGCAGCTCAGAATCAGTGGAAGATTTTTCAGATGGATGTCAAGTCGGCATTTCTTAATGGTTATCTTGAAGAAGAAGTTTATATCGAGCAACCACCGGGATATGTTCATAAAGGCCAGGAAAATAAAGTTTATAGACCGAAAAAGGCCATGTATGGTTTGAAGCAAGCTCCGCGAGCATGGAACACACGGGTTGATGAATACTTTCAGAAAAATGATTTTGTGAAGAGTCCGTACGACCATGCCCTCTACACAAAAACAAATTCAGGGGGAGATATTATGATCGTCTGCTTATATGTGGATGACATGATCTTTACCGGAAATAACCCTGGTATGTTCGATGATTTTAAGAAAGTTATGCCTAACGAATTTGAGATGACAGATATTGGTCAAATGTCTTACTTTCTTGGAGTCGAAGTCAAGCAAAGCAAAGATGGGATCTTTATGTCACAGAAAAAGTATGCGGAGCAGATTTTAAAGAAATTCAGAATGGAGGAATGCAAGTCAGTGAACACACTAGCAGAAGCTATCATAAAGCTTAGAATTGATTCAACGAGGGAGTCGGTAAATCCGACATTGTTTAAGAGTTTGGTTGGAAGTCTGAGGTACCTAACTTTTACTCGTCCGGATATTATGTACGCAGTTGGATTGGTAAGTAGGTACATGGAGAAGCCAAAGCAAGATCACTTCATGGCAGCTAAAAGAATTTTGAGGTACATAAAGGGAACAGTACTTGATCATGGTTTGTTTTACACTCATTCTCAAGATTCAAAATTAGTTGGCTACTCAGATAGTGATTATGGTGGTGATTTGGATGACGGGAAAAGCACTTCTGGATATGCTTTTCATATCGGTTCGGGAATATTTTTGTGGTCATCGAAGAAGCAGCAAACAGTTGCTCTCTCAACATGTGAGGCGGAATACATAGCAGCAGCGGCATGCACGTGTCAGGCTATGTAGCTAGGTTACATATTGAGTGAGTTAAATCTTGCCAAGGAAGATCCGGTTACGATTTACGTAGATAACAAATCTGCTATTTCACTCGCGAAAAATCCAGTGTCACACAGCAGGAGCAAGCACGTCAATATTAAATATCATTTTATTCGAGAACAGGTGAATGATAAAATTGTGGAACTGGTGCACTGCAGAACTGGAGAAAATTTAGCGGATATTTTTACTAAGCCGTTGAAGCCGGAATGCAAAGTCAAGTTTGAGGGGGAGTGTTAGAATTCAAACCCTCCTAGAATGGATTGTCAAGAATTCACACAAAGCACAGAACATAAAATGGTAAGGTTTCTAGGCTGTTGAATAAATCTAATTGTTAGAAGGAAGTGCAGGAAAAAAGAGTCCAGGTTTTCTGGGCTATTCAATTTAAGCAGTTGTTGAATACTTACAAGTACAACAAGAAGACTAATATGCACAGCCATGCAAATCCTGGATAAACCGTGTGCTGAAGTAAATTGTCAAACTGTTCATATTGTCCAGAAGCTGGTATAGTTACTACAGCTAGAAGAATTGCAGCAGCTGGTCATATGTTTAATCCATGAAATAAGGTAGGCTAGTTTGAAGATTACAGATGTGCAATAAACAACTGCTAACAAGGTGACAGAGAATAATACAACAGTCAACATCATTCTCTAGGGTAAAAAAATAACAGGCTAGTCAGTAGTCTTAGCAGTAATAAAAAGCAGTGATGTAAGCCATGATGTTAACTGCTGTGTTTCAAGCCTATAAATAGTGTCCATGTTTGTAGTAATATGTATCAAGAGAAGTTGATAAACACCGAGTGGAAAATACACAGCAGTGTAGAGAGAAAAGAGAGAGAGCTGTAGCTCTCGTGAGGAAAAGAAAACAAAGCTGTAGCCTTCTTGTTGTTTGTTGTTGTGTGTAATAAAAAAGCTATATCATATTATATATATAACGTGTTGTGTTATTTCAGTTGCTTCCATATACAGTGTGCGTTTAAGGAAAAGAAATATCAAGCCCAGGCCCATACACGTTTCCAACATTTCTGAGTAGCTATGTGACAGCTGCCTTCTAGTCTATTGGGTAACGCCAATAATGGCCTGGGTGACATTAATTCATTACATACAACATCACATTAGCATGAAGATAGAATTATGGTTCAAGCAACACATGACAACTAAATGATTCAAATCACAAGAGTGATTGATCCAAGAATCATTTACAATGCATAATTTGGACAGAAGCAAGGAATACATCTGCCATACAGTTTATTAAATCGTCGACCTAAAATTATACACTTCTGTCATCTCCTGAATCATTATTCTCTGGGGCCTGGGCCATTCTTATGACGAGGATGTTTATTTAATTTTGAGATTCTCAAATTTCTCAGCTGAGAACTGATCACCTGCAACACAATCGTCCTTTCAGAAAAAGGCCTAGTCTATCCACACACCAAACAGCTCAAAAAATTCCTCTTCTCTACCAAGTTTTCAGTGTAATGCCTGTAGATAAAACTTTTTTCCTTAATGCAGGTTAGAAATGAAATACAGGGTATTCGTAAAAACAGCAGGGCTTCAGATTGAAAGGTTATTAGTATATCAGGATTCAACGCAAAGTACCAGCGGACAGAGGACCCCCAGTTTACAATCCGAATTGTCCTGTGACAAATGTTGTTGAGATTCTTAATTTGCTGGATATAGTTGGGTTAAGGTTTGAAAAAAATGAAGCTCGCGGAAGGAGGAGAAGAAATGCATTAGAAAGAAACCTATTCAGCAGCTGCTTAAAAATAACACAAGATCCAAACTGATGCATATATCACCCTTGCTCTCCCACGCAAACTATTATGATTTTATACGCAAAATAAAATATAAAATGCAACCTCTTAAACAATAACATCTGTAAGAACTTCAAAGAAATTCCTTATAAATGAAAAAATGTTGAAATTTTATCAATTATCGGAAAAAATGTTGAAATTTTATCATACACAAATAGCAAAGTTAGATTTGGATGGGTTCTTGACACAAGGAATCGGAATTGTACTTTATTGAAAGTGGTGTTTCTATTACATGATCATTGACTGACCTAAGAGTAAGATCAAAGGATCTATTCACTATTCCAGAGACCTAACTAGTGAAGGATGGGGGATGAGCTAGAGGTGCAGAACGACAGCAACCGTAAAAGAAATTTAAATAATAATACAATTAAAAAATAATCAATTTTACTGAATGAATCATAAAAATTATACGGGAAAAATTGGAGTTATAATTCACCTGAAGAACTTTGCACGTCCATGCGTTGGGTCCACTAGAAAGCAATGTAAGAAACAGGGTGTCGCCTTACTTTAACAACTTACCTGTTCAAAATAAGGAATGATTATATATTTATGGCTATCATCAATTTCAATGAGCAGGGACACAAATAAAACTTGAACTAAAAAGAAGAGGGGGTGGGGAGTGTGAGACGAGGTGGACACTGAGGCGGATTAGCATCACAACTCTCATGTGGTACACTTCCTCTATCTCACACTCCCTCAATTATATGATATTCCTAACACTTAATAAATACACGAATCTGGTTTCCCGTTTGCTTGATGTGGTACGGACTACTAATCAGTTGAGTTGAGTTTTTTATATTCAAAAACCAAACTAGCATAATTAGCTTTTAACCTCTCATCATCGTAAATCCGATCAACAAATGATATAATCTAAATAGATATTCGCATACCTGGCATCATCGCGGAGAGGAGGGGGAAGAGATTGCTCCTCCCGTTTCATTAAAACAGATACGAGAGACCAAGAAGAAGAAGAGGAGATGACCATCAGGGTTAGAATTTTAGATTTTTTTTCATTTTCCTTAAATATTTGAAACTATATTTTTTATTACTTATCTCAATTTTATTTAAATATTCACAAAACAAAATACATTAGTAAGAAATCATATAAGTTCACAAATATTAGATTTCTTTTAAAATTTATGTGAGAATTATGGACCTTTTAAATTTAATCAGATTCTTTAAGTATATTTTTGGTGTAGACAGGAAGGTACGATGACAAATTTTAATTATGGCTTCCTAAGTTAAAATTTTGACCATATAATATTGGTAGTTATGTTTACTATGATTCTTGTCAATTACGACCTATTATGATAAAAATTCATTGGTCACAAATTATTATGAGATGAAAATGTAAAAACATCATGCAAATGAAATTATTTAAAGATAAAAGAAAATTAATGATTTCACTATTTTTTACAAAAAGTCATTTAGGAAGTTCATGATATTATTGATATTACAACGGTTATCATATTTTTTTTTCTACGTACTTGTATCCAATGCTTTGTCAAATCAATTAATTCTAAAGATTAAACCCAAAATTTGATGTTAGTCAAACCTAAAGACTATATCTGTCAAGTAATTTCAAACCTGCCCATAAATTAAAATAAATAAAAATGTACTCGACAATAGCAAAAATAATAATTCTTATCACGTTATATGATAAATGTACATAAAGTTTTATACTTAAGAACTCTTTCAATGAATCTAGTTACATGTATAAAAACTTTTGTGTATAATGTAGACAACGCCTATGACAATTTATTTAACTATTTGTATATTGTCATATCATGAAACTAGACATTCTTTTTTATTTACGAGTTAGAGTTAGTTAGTTATGATGACATTCTTTATTATTTACAGGCTATTACAAGTTATGATTAGCAAGATGTTATGCCATATTTTGGCATAGTTCAAATTTCTCCGTTTAATAATTATTAATTCAGATTAATAATTAATTGTTTTATCACTAAGTAATATCCTCTCCCTGAAACGAGGAAAGAATCAATCTCAATCAACGAATAACGGAAAATATCTCCAAATGATATTCTTCAAATCATGGAAAGAAATGCGGAGATGTCGCGAGATTGTAGGAAAACGTGTGAAGACCAAAATATTTATGGGAATGAGATGTGGATGGATAAAACCGGACTATTTATGGGAATGAGATGTGGATGGATAAACGCTGACTATTTATGGGCTTATCCAATTACTTGTTTTCCAAGAACTACGTGAGGCTTGATCCCTATATAAAAGGGTACGTAGGCACCTTATATGATATGACAATTGGCACTCGGGAAAGAGGAAGAGAAAAAACTCATTCTCTATTCAATTTCTGAGGAGTCATCATACGAGCTCAGCCCCAAACATCCAAAAATCCTAAATCCCCCTATTTTCATAATTCGTTATTCCAGCAACCTCCGATTTGGGTTGTTACGAAATTTCTCTAACAACAATTGGCGCTAGGAGGGGATTATTTTTTGATTGTGGGGGACAATTAAATAATCTACATCATGCACAAGGGGGGTTATTATGGATCCGGAGCGGCATTAACGGAGGAGCAGAACGATGGAGGCGGTGATTCATGATTCTTTTCAAAATTAGGTATTGAGAAGTTAATTAGCAGACGTTTTATTTGATTCCCGATTCATTACAAGTCCGTTTCTGACGAGGCATATATCATCGGAAAGCTCTTTTCGTTTTTTACAACTTTCATGTTTTGTGTTTTCCAAGAAAACATCGTTTACAGGGTCAGAAAGGTTAAAAACAGATCTGGGCAGAATCTGAATCACGGAGATGTTAAAGAATTGTGATGCAATATTCGTAGCACATGATTTTATTACTTCACTAGCTCGTGCATGGACAAAAATAAGTGTGGAAGATCCTTACCTGATAAGGGTAATGTTTTCGAAAACTCTCTTTTCCAAGAAAGAATAATATTGAAGACCCTACTCTCAGAGGAGAGTCCATGAATAAAATTGCATTATTGAAGGCCTATTGGTAGATGGATATTTCTTGGTTGGCACGAGACATTCTTACAATCACGGGAAGAAATACGGAGATGCCGCGAGATTGCAGGAAAATGTGTGGGACCAGACGTGATATGATTGACATGAGACATTCCTACAATCACGGGAAGAAATGCGGAGATGCCGCGAGATTGTAGGAAAATGTGTGGGACCGGACGTGATATGGTTGACATGAGACATTCCTACAATCACGGGAAGAAATGCGGAGATGCCGCGAGATTGCAGGAAAACGTTTGGGACTGGACGTGATATGGTTGGCACGAGACATTCCTAAAATCACGGGAAGAAATGCGGAGATGCCGCAAGATTGTATAAAAACGTGTGAGACCGGATGTGATATGGGCTGAAAGCCTGGGACTTGAAATTCGGTATCTTATTAAAGCCTCAGCTCGGGGGCTCGCGGATGAACGAAAACACATCCTTATGTGGACAATGACACTTGAAAAGTGTGTACGCCAATTCGGACTACATACAAAACTCTAAGCGACCGAAGAAATTTGGAAGCTCGAAGATTTTTAGTTCTCCACTGCAGCAAGCTACACTGAAGAACTGAGGGCTTGTTGTTATGCCATATTTTGGCATAGTCCAAATTTCTCCGTTTAATAATTATTAATTTAGATTAATAATTAATTGCTTTATCACTAAGTAATATCCTCTCCCTGAAACGAGGAAAGAATCAATCTCAATCAACGAATAACGGAAAATATCTCCAAACGATATTCTTCAAATCATGGAAAGAAATGCGGAGATGCCGCGATATTGTAGGAAAACGTGTGAAGACCAAACTATTTATGGGAATGAGATGTGGATGGATAAAACCGGACTATTTATGGGAATGAGATGTGGATGGATAAACGCTGACTATTTATGGGCTTATCCAATGACTTGTTTTCCAAGAACTACGTGAGGCTTGATCCCTATATAAAAGGGTACGTAGGCACCTTGTATGATATGACAATTGACACTCGGGAAAGAGGAAGAGAAAGAACCCATTCTCTATTCAATTTCTGAGGAGTCATCATACGAGCTCAGGCCCAAACATCCAAAAATCCTAAATCCCCCTATTTTCATAATTCGTTATTCCAGCAACCTCCGATTTGGGTTGTTATGAAATTTCTCCAACAACACAAGATAATTTCCCCAAGTATAAAATTGTTATGGAGCTTTTTCATAAAGGTGCAGCGGAGCTTTTGCGTAACGGGGAAACGACCAACTCATCTGTTGGAAAAAAAGAAGTGGTCAAGATATTTGTCAGATCAATCAAACCATGATATATGCAACTCTAGCATTTTTATTCGGCAAATTCACCAAATGAATTTCTTCACGTTAATTTCTTATATAACCCCATGTATAGTAAATCTAAATTAAGATCGAATCAAATGTATCGTAGTCAGTTCGCAAATTGGATCTTAGAAGGGGTTTGTACGCATGTCAGTGGTCTTGTTAATTAGGTTGCTTTCCGGAGTACAAAGTTTGGGATTTTAAACAAAATCCACGAAGTAAATGTAAGCGTCGGTAGAGGCGCTCGTGGGTTGGTATGATAATTCTTACAACTAAATAAATTATATCATTATATATCTTCTTATATATAATTAGCATGGGGAGGTTTTTATGGTTTGGTCGGCTGGGGTATAATAGTCATTTTAGAAGCAGTGTTATTAAATAATGAATTCAAGGTTTGATTCCTGACGGGTACAAACATTTTTAAAAGTTAAAAATTAGTGGACGACTTATATTTACTTTAATATATGATTAAAAATAAACAAAAAAATTGATAAGTAAATATAATTTGAAAAATATATTTATATAAACAATTTATAAAACTTTCCGTGCATTGCACGGGTATAAAGCTAGTATATATAATTAGCATAAGGAGCTTGTGTGGTTTGGTCATCAGGGGCAAATATGTCCTTTTAACAGTATTAGTAGTTAATATTCCTCCGTCCCACTCATTTCTATACAGCTTTTTTTTCACTGCTTGACACGTATTTTAAGGTGTATATAAAATATAGTTCTATAACTTATTTTTAAATTATAAAAATAAGTAGCTTCCCTACAAAAGAATGTACTCCCTCCGTCCTCCTCAATTCTTTACATTGGGGGACGAGGACTTGGCATGCATTTTAAGCCTCCTTTAATTTATTTTTATTTTTTTTTGCTAAGTAAGCCTCCTGTAATTTTAATATATATTTCAATAAATTATTTTAAATTTTTTCTTATTCTCAATAAAAATATAATGTTTAAATTTTTATTTAAAAAAAGAAAGTTTTAAAAATAAGTTGGAGTCTTAAAACTGGAAAAAAAATGAGAGAGACTGAGGAAGTACACTACCATTATAACATGACTACAAAAAAAAAGAACTACAGTAATAACGGCTAGGTATATTAGAAAATACTTTACTCTTGGAGTTGGTAAACAATGGATAATTATGTTCCTTTGTGTTCATCATATACAGACCTAAGTACTTTCTCCTGTGTTCCTCCTTACCCCGTCTTTTCCCCATCAAGTTTGTTAGAATTCAAACTCTTCCAGATGAAGCATGAATAATACAGCGGGGTAAGAATATAGATAGTAATAAAAATAAAACAGCAACCAGCACAAGACAGTTATGGTATGGTTAGTAATTCAAAGTACATCCATGCAAAGATAAAAAAGCTTAAATCTTGGGTTGACAATATTCAAGACTTCCTAATAAAATGGTGGGCTACACATAAACCAAAGACGTGCAAATGTGTGAAAGAATAGACAATACAAACTGAATCAGCTATTATCCAGAAGGCTTGTCAATATGCAATTTATAACTTTTGGATGAGTCAAAGACAGTAGCTTGTAACCAGAAGAAATTAAAATGGATGCAACAAATAAAAAGCTGAATAAACTTAAATGGATTCCGTGATTTAAGGTAGGTTGCATATGAAACAAAGAATCAAGAAAGCTGCTGAGTTGAAGTTTCAAAGAGTCTTAAATATACTATGATGTAAGCTATGATGTAAAATGCTGGGTTTATCAAGCCAATAAATAAGGATCTCTGTTTATAGTAAAAACACATAAAAAGTGAAATAGAATTGAGAGAAAGTAATCGAGCTGAAGCTCTGTGTGAGGAAAAGGGTGAAGCCTGTGTAAAAGAAAACAAGTTGTTTACTGTTATCTTGTTTTAAATAAAAGTCAGAGTGTTTCCTATATTATAAAAATTATATCATCCGATACACCTACATATATATCAGGTGTTGTGAAGCTTTAAAAATTACATTTGGAGTTTAAAGCACATACACGTTTCCAACAAGTGGTATCCGAGCCACGGTTCCGTTCGAGAAAAATGGCAAATATGGTGCAGCCAAATATTCCGAAATTGACGGCCACAAATTACGGGAACTGGAGTATCCAAATGAAGGTGTTACTCGGTTCTTACGATAATTGGGATATTGTCGAAAGTGGGTTCAATGAGCCCGTAAATGCAGCCGCTGAAGCACCACTTCCAAATACCGAGAAGACGGCGTTAAAGGAGATCCGAAAAAAAGATAAAAAGGCGTTATACACAATTTTTCAAGGTGTTGATGAATCTACCTTTGAAAAACATTCTGAAGCAGAAACGGCGAAAGAGGCATGGGAGATTTTGCAAAAATCATTCCAAGGAGTTGAAAAAGTTAAAAAGGTGCGGCTCCAAGTTCTACGCGGGGAGTTCGAAACCATTAAAATGAAGACCTCGGAAAATATTGGTGAATATGTTACTCGTTTGAAAATGGTGACAAATGAGATGAAGAGAAACGGCGAAAGTCTCGATGATGTTCGGGTCATGGAAAAATTGCTCCGGTCATTGACAAGAAAATTTGATTATGTTGTGACGTCTATCGAGGACTCAAAAGATCTGTCCACAATTTCGATCGACGAGCTTGTGGGATCTCTTCAAGCCCACAAGAAACGAATAAATCAATACGATGATACAAGCCATTTGGAAAAGGCGTTGCAAAGTAAAGTGTCCATTGGTGAAAGTTCAAGCACTAGCAGTTCTATTCGTGGAAGAGGTGGCTTTAGAGGTGGCTACCGAGGTGGACGAGGACGTGGAAGGCAGTCCTTCAACAGAAGCCAGAATACTGAAGGTTATCAACCATCTGGCCGTGGTCAAAATTTTAGAGGCCGGGGAAGAGGCGGATTTCAACGAGGTGACAAGTCTCAATTTTAGTGCTAATTGTAATAAATTTGGCCATTTCAGTTATGAGTGTAGATGTGTAGATCGCCAAAAGTGAAAGAAAGAAGTCATTTTGCAGCAGCAAAAGAAGATAAAGATGTGGGCACTGCTATGTTCCTCACTTACAAAGGAGATGAGGAAAGCAAGAAAAATGTTTGGTATCTTGACTCCGGTGCGAGCAACCACATGACGGGCCACAAAGATTTATTTACAGAGATAGATGAGACCATCAGTGGAGAAGTTACGTTTGGTGATTCTTCGAAGATTTTAGTCAAAGGCAAAGGTACAATTACGATTGTATTAAAGAATGGTGAGAAAAAGTATATAAATGATGTTTACTATATACCTGCTTTGAAAAGTAACATCATCAGCCTTAGCCAACTTGTGGAAGAATGATATAATATTCAAATGCAGGATAATTCCCTTATCATCCGAAATCAGGTTCGAGAATTAATTGCAGACGTGGAGATGTCAAAGAATCGTTTGTTTACACATGATATACAAACGAAGATGCAGAGGTGCTTAAAGTTAGTCATTAAAAATGACTCGTGTTTGTGGCATTTAAGATTCGGTCATCTTGGATTTTCTGGCTTGAAATTATTGCCAAAGACAAAGATGGTGGATGGTTTGCGAGAAATCAATGAACCAGAAAATTTGTGTGAAGCATGTGTCAAGGGGAAGCAACATAGACGAAGTTTTCCCGTTGGAAAATCATGGAGAGCCAGAAGGCCATTGAAGATTGTTCACACGGATATTGCTGGTCCATTTGATATTGCATCACTTGGCGGTAACAGATATTACCTAACATTTATTGATGATTTTAGTAGGAAGAGTTGGGTATATATTCTGAAAGAAAAAGTGGAGGCTCTTGATAAATTCAAGGAGTTCAAAGCATTGGCGGAGAAACAAAGTGGACAGTATTTGAAGATACTCAGATCAGATAGAGGAGGCGAGTACACCTCCAACTTGTTTAAAAGTTTTTGCAAGGCACATGGAATCAATCATCAGTTGCCCACTGCATACACTCCTCAACAGAATGGCACTGCAGAAAGGAAGAATCGCACTATTCTTGACATGGCAAGGAGTATGGTGAAAGGAAAGCACTTGCCGAGAAATTTTTGGGCTGAAGCCGTATTATGTGCAGTTTATTTGTTGAATCGCTGTCCAACAAAGATTGTCAAATACAAAACTTCTAATGAAGCATGGAGTGGGAGCAAACCATCAGTTGGACATCTCAGAATTTTTGGGTGTATTGCATATGCACATGTTCCTGACCAGAAAAGAAAGAAGCTGGATGACAAAGGCGAAAAATGCATTTTTACCGGATATGACAAAAGAAGCAAGGCGTACAGGCTCTACAATCCACTGACAAAGAATCTAGTCATTTCACGAGATGTCGAGTTTGACAAATCAGATTACTGGAGATGGAGCGAGGAAGAAAGAAACGTTGCTGGTTTGTTTTTCTAGGATGATGATGATGATAATGATGACCCCAACATTGACGATGATGAGAATGATGATCCAACTCCTCCACCAAGTCTGAATCAGCAAACTCTTGCATCGACACCATCGACTGCAGGAAGCAGCAGTTCAGGGGGAGCGCCAAGAAAAATGCGGAGTCTGGATAATAGCTATGAAGCAACAAGTCTGGTACAAACAACCTTTGATTATTCCTTGTTTTGTTTAATGGCTGAATGTGATCCAGTGACATTTGAAGAAGCTTCTGAAGAAAGCAAATGGAACAAAGCCATGGATGAAGAAATCGGTACAATTAAGAAGAATGATACTTGGGAGCTTACAAATTTCCAAAAGGACACAAAGCAATTGGTGTCAAATGGGTCTACAAGACAAAGACAAATCATGATGGTGAAGTGGAAAAGTACAAGGCAAGGCTAGTCGCTAAAGGCTACAAGCAGAGATATGGTATTGACTATGACGAGGTTTTCGCTCATGTTGCTAGAGTTGATACTATACGACTTCTTACAGCAATTGCAGCTCAGAATCAGTGGAAGATTTTTCAGATGAATGTCAAGTCAGCATTTCTCAATGGTTATCTCGAAGAAGAAGTCTATATCGAGCAACCTCCGGGATATGTTCAAAAAGGCCAGGAAAATAAAGTCTATAGACTGAAGAAAGCCTTGTATGGTTTTAAGCAAGTCTGCGAGCATGGAACACACAGGTTGATGAATACTTTCAGAAGAATGGTGTTGTGAAGAGTCCGTACGAGCATGCCCTCTACACAAAAACAAATTCAGGGGAGATATTATGATCGTGTGCTTGTACGTGGATGACATGATTTTTACCGAAAACAACCCTGGTGTGTTCGATGATTTTAAGAAAGTTATGACTAACGAATTTGAGATGACAGATATTGGTCAAATGTCATACTTTCTTGGAGTCGAAATCAAGCAAAGCAAAGATGGAATTTTTATGTCACAGGAAAAATATGTATAGCAGATTTTGAAGAAATTCAGAATGCAAGAATGCAAGCCAGTGAGCACGCCAGCAGAAGCAAGCATAAAGCTCAGAATTGATTCAACGAGGGAGTCGTTAAATCCGACATTGTTTAAGAGTTTGGTTGGAAGTCTGAGGTACCTAACTTTTACTCGTCCAGATATTATGTACCCAGTTGGACTGGTAAGTAGGTACATGGAGAAGCCGAAGCAAGATCACTTCATGGCAGCTAAAAGAATTTTAAGGTACATAAAGGGAACACTTGATCATGGTTTGTTTTACACTCATTCTCACGATTCAAAATTAGTTGGCTACTCAGATAGTGATTATGCTGGTGATTTGGATGACGGGAAAAGCACTTCTGGATATGGTTTTCATATTGGTTCGGCAATATTTTCGTGCTCATCAAAGAAGCAACAGACAGTTGCTCTCTCAACATGTGAGGCAGAATACATTGCAGCAGCAACGTGCACGTGTCAAGCTATGTGGCTAGGCTACATATTGGGCGAGTTAAATCTTGCAAAGGAAGACCCGGTTACTAGTTACGTGGATAATAAATCTGCTATTTCACTTGCGAAAAATCCGGTGTCCCACAGTCGAAGCACGCACATAAATATAAAATATCATTTTATTCGAGAGCAGGTGAACGAGAAAATTATGGAACTGGTGCACTGTAGGACTGAATATAATTTAACAGATATATTTACGAAGCCGTTGAAGCCGGATGTATTTCACAAAATGAAGATGAAACTCGGAATGCAAAGTCGAGTTTGAGGGGGAGTGCTAGAATTCAAACTCTTTCAGATGAAGCATGAATAATACAGCGGGGTAAGAATATAGATAGTAATAAAAATTGAGCAGCAACCAGCACAAGACAACTATGGTATGGTTAGTAATTCAAAGTACATGCATGCAAAGATAAAAAGCTTAAATCATGGGTTGACAATGTTCAATACTTCCTAATAAAATGGTGGGCTACACATAACCCAAAGACGTGCAAATGTGTGAAAGAATAGACAATACAAACCGAAGCAGCTATTATCCAGAAGGCTTGTCAATATGCAATTTATAACTTCTGGATGAGTCAAAGACGGTAGCTTGTAAACAGAAGAAATTAAAATGGATGCAACAAATAAAAAGCTGGATAAACTTAAATGGATTCCCTGATTTAAGGTAGGCTGCATATGAAACAAAGAATCAAGAAAGCTGCTGAGTTGAAGTTTCAAAGAGTCTTAAATATACTATGATGTAAGCTATGATGTAAAATGCTGGGTTTATCAAGCCTATAAATAAGGATCTCTGTTTGTAGTAAAAACACATAAAAAGTGAAATAGAATTGAGAGAAAGTAATCGAGGTGAAGCTCTGTGTGAGGAAAAGGCGGAAGCCTGTGTAAAAGAAAACAAGTTGTGTACACAATCTTGTTTTAAATAAAAGTCAGAGTGTTTCCTATATTATAAAAATTATATCATCCGATACATGCACCTACATATATATCAGGTGCTGTGAAGCTTTAAAAATTACATTTGGCGTTTAAAGCACATACATGTTTCCAACAAAGTTGTCTAGTTCTTCGTAAATACATAACTGCGGCCTTTTCAAGTAACTTGTTGGAAAATATGGATGAATTATGGTATGAGTGAGTTAATTGATTTGGTAAAATCGATTCCGGTTTTGATTTTGAGTTATCTGATAAAGTCATTGATTTTGAGTTATCTGATAAAATCATTGATTTTAGGTTATCTGATAAAATCAATTCTGTTTTTAAATTCGGATTTTTTGCCATTGACGCGATTAATTAGTTTGACTAATTAATTAAGGAAATTTTCACCAACATAATTGTCACCGATTCAATTAATTAGCTTGACTAATTAATTAAGGAAATTGCCAACTGATATAATTGATTAACGCGGTTAATTAATTATGGCAATTGTGTAGCGCACAAGTTTTCCTAGCCTATATAAACTCGTGTCTGGCCTTAGGATTATTCACTCGAAAAATACATCATCTCTTACACGCATCTCTCTTCTCTTCCTCCGGTGATAGTTTTCTTGTTCGTCTCAAACTCGCTGAGAGTGATGCTATTCGACAGCCTCACTGCAAATCGTTTTATCCTGGGAAGCAATTCGCTCGCACATACGGTGAGGGCTAATACGCTTTAAGGAGACAGTCACGCACTGGACTCGGTTTTGTTCCTTGTCTCCTTATTTTTATTTGTTTATTTGTTTACTGTTTACATACACCTTATATGTTATTCACACACGCCCACGTCGTTTTATGTACTAATATCACAGATTGTCTAACAATCTTAAAGCGTATTATTATTATTATTATTATCTGTGACTGATACATCTGCCTCTGTTTGATTTTGAGTAACAAATCTATGGAGAATATTGAAACTGTAAACAATGGAAGCTTGGTTGATCCCAACGCACAGGTTACACCTGATGGGGGTCACCAGTTGTTGCATAACCCTAACGCACAGGTTACACCTGATGGGGGTCAGACATCAACTAGACATGTGCCTTTGGGACACACTGTCATTGGACAGTTTAATGTTCCGTTTGGACAGACTATGGGAGGTTTCGGTTCTATTGGTATACAAACGTCGGTAGTACAGACGCCTGTTGTGCCTATAATGGCTACTGCACCTGTTGTGCCGACGGCTCCTGTTGTGCCTGCTGCACATGCTGAGAAACTTGAGAAGTTCAATGGTACGAACTTCAAACTCTGGCAGCAAAAGATGTTCCATCTGACCACGTTGCACTTTGATCGCTATCTGAAAGAGGATGCTCCGTTGCTCACTGCTGAGAGTAACGCACAGACTGTGTATGTTGTTGATGCTTGGAAGCACGCCGACTATATCTGTCGGAACTATGTGCTTAATGGTTTGGTTGACTCGTTGTATAACGTATACAGCTCGAAGCCAACAGTAAAGGCCTTATGGGAATCTCTTGACCATAAGTATAAAACCGAGGACGTTGGGGCGAAAAAGTGGATTGTTGGCCGCTTTCTTGATTATAAGATGGTGGATTCAAAGACTGTGGTTAGTCAGGTGCAAGAATTGAAATTGATCATCCATAAGATTCATTCTGAAGGAATGGTCATAAGTGAGTCTTTCCAAGTTGCTGCTGTGATTGAAAAGCTGCCACCTGGTTGGAAAGAGTTCAAGAACTACCTTAAGCACAAGCGAAATGAGATGTCTATGGAGGATCTGATCGTTAGACTTCGCATTGAAGAAGACAACAGGGGATCCGAGAAGAAGACTAATGTTGCCACTAAAAAGGCAAACATGGTGGAATTTAAGCCCAAGAAGAACAATTCAGGAAAAGGGGGAAAATTGGCACCCAGTGGAGGAATTTCGAAGTCGAAGTTTCAAGGGAAGTGTTATAACTGTTATAAAGTGGGTCATAGGTCTTCCGAATGCAGGAAGCCCAAGAAGCTCAACAAGAAAAAGGAAGCAAACATGATGGATGATATCTCCAAGGAGATGGGTGACATAGACCTATGTGCTACGGTCTCTGAAGTGAACCTGGTTGGCTCCAATCCAAAGGAATGGTGGATTGATACTTGTGCTACAAGGCATGTTTGCTCATACAAGGCGATTTTCCCTAGCCTCATAGCTTCCAATGCTGATGAGAAGCTCTACATGGGGAATTCAGCGACTTCTACCATTGAAGGGGAAGGCACGGTGATTCTGAAGATGACCTCTGGGAAGGATCTGACTTTGAAGAATGTACTTTATGTGCCTGATATTCGCAAGAACCTTGTGTCTGGTTCCTTGTTGAATAAGCATGGCTTTCGCATTGTAATAGAGTCAGATAAAGTTATTTTGTCTAAGAATGGTATATTTGTAGGCAAGGGCTATTTAGCTGATGGGCTGTTTAAGCTCAATGTAATGTCTGTTAAGGATAATAATGGAATGAAGAATTCTTCTGCTTACTTGCTTGAGTCTCCTAATTTATGGCATGCTAGATTGGGACATATAAATTATGACACTTTACGAAGGTTAAGTGTAAAAGAATACATACCGAAATTGAATATCGATTCAAAACATAAGTGTGAAACTTGTGTTGAGGCAAAATTAACGAGATCATCGTATAAACAAGTTGAAAGAAACACCAAAGTGCTAGACCTAATACATAGCGACATATGTGATTTAAAATATGCTCCAACTAGAGGAGGAAATAAGTATTTTATTACATTCGTTGATGATTGTACGAAATACTGCTATGTATACTTGCTTAAAAGCAAAGACGAGGCTATAGATAAATTTAAAATCTCTAAGGAAGAAGTTGAGACACAACAAACAGAGAAAATCAAAACGATACGAAGTGATCGTGGAGGTGAATATGTTGAACCCTTTGGGGAATTCTGTTCACAACATGGTATAATCCATGAGGTCACTCCACCATACTCCCCTCAGTCGAATGGAGTGGTTGAGAGGAAGAATCGTACTCTCAAATAGATGATGAATGCGATGTTGCTAAGCTCTGGACTTCCGCAGTCGATGTGGGGGAATCCATCTTAAGTACGAACCATATTTTAAATATGATGATTCGTAAGAATAAGGATATGAGTCCTTATGAGATGTTTAAGAAAAAGAAACCAAGTTACCAAACTCTGAAAGTGTGGGGGTGCCATGCGAAGGTACTAATCCCAGCACCTAAGAAGGTGAAGATTGGTCCAAAGACTGTGGATTATATTTTCATCGGATATCCACCACATAGTACTGCATATCGGTTTCTTGTGCATGAATCGAAGATCCCTGATATTCAAAAGAATACGATAATGGAGTCAAGGAATGCCTCATTCTTCGAGAATGTATTTCCTTGTAATCCTGAACGCCCTACAACGTCTAAACGCACTCATGAGTCTATAGAAGACAATAATGAGAATGCCGAAAGTGAAGACGAAGATGTGGGGGTAGTGAGAAGGAGCAAAAGACAAAGAAAGGATAAATCCTTTGGGTCAGAATTTCTGACCTATTTGCTCGAAGAAGGTGATCCGACAACATACAAGGAAGCGGTAACATCACCTGATGGACCTATGTGGAAAGAGGCCATCAAAAGTGAAGTTGATTCTATTTTACAGAATCATACTTGGGAATTAGTGGACTTGCCAAATGGTAGTAAACCGTTAGGTAGCAAGTGGGTTTTCAAGAAGAAGTTGAAAACTGACGGAACGATCGATAAGTACAAAGCTAGACTTGTAATCAAAGGATACAAACAACAGTATGGCCTTGATTACTTTGATACATATTCTCCAGTATCGATAATAACGTCCATAAGGATGATGTTTGCTATTACTGCTATGTGAAATCTAACAGTACATCAAATGGATGTGAAAACAGCTTTTCTAAATGGAGATATAGACGAGGAAATCTATATGGAACAACCTGAAGGGTTTGTGGTCCCTGGACAAGAAAGAAAAGTCTGTAGATTGGTGAAATCTTTATATGGCTTGAAGCAAACACCAATGAAATGGCATGAAAAATTTGATGAAGTCGTGTTGGCTAACGGCTTCAAGATCAATGAATGTGATAGTTATGCCTATTACAGGGATAACGAGAATGGATATGTCATGATGACATTGTATGTAGATGATCTACTTATTGCTGGAAGCAATGATAAAGTGATCAAATCTACCAAGGACATATTAAAAGCAAAATTTGACATGAAAGACATGGGACTAGCAAATGTGATTCTAGGGATTCAAATTTCTAGAACATCAGAGGGTCTCGCACTAAGTCAACCTCATTATGTTGACAAAATTCTTGATAAGTTTCTCAAGGATGATTTTCAGAAAGCTAGAACACCTGTGGATTTAACTTTGCATCTATCCAAGAATAAAGGTGTAAGAGTCTCCCAGTTAGAATACTCGAGGATAATTGGAAGTCTGATGTACTTAATGAGTTGTACAAGACCGGACATCGCATACTCAATTAGTAAGTTGAGTAGATTTACGAGTAATCCGGGAGCTGATCACTGGAAAGCGATCATACGAGTACTACGGTACTTGAGGGGAACTCGAGACTATGGATTGCATTATGGCAATTATCCAACAGTATTAGAAGGCTATACTGATGCAAACTGGATATCTAGCAAGAAAGCGCTAAAGTCTACGAGTGGCTATGTGTTTACACTAGCTGGAGCGGCAATATCATGGAAATCCTCGAAACAAACGGTGATAACTCATTCCACGATGGAAGCTGAATTTGTGGCGTTAGATAAATGCGCTGAAGAGGCTGAATACTTACGCCAATTTCTGGAGGATATTCTGAGATGGCCAAAGCCTGTGACTGCAATAGGACTACACTGTGATAGTTAGTCTTCTATTGGCAGAGCACAAAGCATGATGTATAATGGAAAGTCCCGTCACATACGACGACGGCATAGTTCCATTAGACAGTTAATGTCAACCAGAATTATCACTATTGACTTTATACTGTCAAAGGATAATATCGCGGATCCTCTAACCAAAGGGTTATCAAGAGAACTGGTTGACAAATCATCTAGAGGGATGGGCCTTAAGCCTATTGCTTAACGGCGTCATGGTGGACACCCAACCATTGCTGACTGGAGGTCCCAAGAACATGGTTCAATGGGCCAACTAAATCATGATGACCAAATCATTGTGGGGGTAACCCCTGGCATGTTCCTATGATGCAGAAACAGTGAGACCCGTATGGTACAAGGGTAAGCTTTCGAGCTTTTAATGATCTTTCATGGAATACATGGAGTTCAAGGCTTTGAACGCATGGAATTCAGTTGAGTAAACGCGGGTTACTTTATAAGACAAAGATCACCTATGTGGGAGAGAAGTGGGGCCTCTTCAAAGGAGAATTGCGAGGCACAATTCTTTAGAAACTCCTGCAGAACCAGGACGATGTTCCATGGCCAAAATGGACATAATCATGAGATCTGAACAAATCAGAAAGGATATAGTGATAAGTATATCATCGTTTACACAAACGGTCGAACAGTTCAAAGACACTCGCGTCTACTGTCTACCTGTAAAATCGGTATGCTTACTCGAGCGAAAGTTCAAAGAGCATTCTCTACCTATCGTATGCTATATCTGATCGAAGAAACTATCACCAAGCCAAACTCGGTGTCAGTCTGACTTGTGCATGCTACCGAAACATCAATTTCACCCATGTGGGGGATTGTTGGAAAATATGGGTGAATTATGGTATGGGTGAGTTAATTGATTTAGTAAAATCGATTCCGGTTTTGATTTTGAGTTATCTGATAAAGTCATTGATTTTGAGTTATCTGATAAAATCATTGATTTTGAGTTATCTGATAAAATCAATTCTGTTTTTAAATTCGGATTTTTTGCCATTGACGCGATTAATTAGTTTGACTAATTAATTAAGGAAATTGCCACCAACATAATTGTCACCGATTCAATTAATTAATTAAGGAAATTGCCAACTGATATAATTGATTAACGCGGTTAATTAATTATGGCAATTGTGTAGCACACAAGTTTTCCTAGCCTATATAAACTCGTGTCTGGCCTTAGGATTATTCACTCGAAAAATACATCCTCTCTTACACACATCTCTCTTCTCTTCCTCCGGTGATAGTTTTCGTGTTCGTCTCAAACTCGCTGAGAGTGACGCTATTCGACAGCCTCACTGCAAATCGTTTTATCCTGGAAAGCAATTCGCTCGCACATACGGTGAGGGCTAATACGCTTTAAGGAGACAGTCACGCACTGGACTTGTTGCCCAGTAATAATCAATTATAGAAGGGGGGTTGAATACAATTGTGTAAGATTCTCGACTTAATAATATATGAATCACAAATATGAAAGAATGATAACAGCTTTATTAAATCTGATATAAAACTGTAACAAACTCTCTCAAGAAATTATGTGTTCTTGAGAGCTGCTAGATTACAAAAACTCTCTCAAGAAATTCTGATGTTCTTGAGAGCTTCTAGATTACAAAAATACTCGAGTGTTTCAATCTCTTAAATCGAAACCTAAACTGTGTTTATATACTACACAACTTCTCTATCAATGATAAGTCCTAATCAATTACAAAGATTGAAACCTATCCTTAATTGATAGCTACATTACTACAAACCAGGAACCGACAGAATAATCTTCCTTATTTAACTAGTCTCCAAATATAACTCGAAGTAGGAATCCTGATCAGCTTCCAGTCCTGATGATCAATCCTGATCCCAGTCCTGATATTGATTCTGATCCTGACGACCATGCAATCCTGATGATGTCAGCAATCCTGATCAGTTGAAGTCTTGATCCTGACGATCATTGAATCCTGATCTAACAATCTCCCTCAATCTTATACTTTGTGAAATAAAGTATAGATTCCTAAGATTCAATGATGTCAAAAACATATTTACAAAATGTACAAGTATCTTCAGTAGCAACTTATCTGTTTAAATTCTTTGATAGAACAGATTCATCTTTAAGAAGTTGGATAACAAATTTTCTTCTTTTTCTTCAAGAATTTGAATCAGTCTTTCCTTAAGATTTTTGAGTTCTTCATCTTCCTCATTAATCTGGTAAATAGCTGCTCTGAGATTTTGTATGGAGCTTCTTTGTAGACTGTGCTCTTCAAGCAAAAGATAAGCAATTTCCTTCCCATCAGGATTGAGAGTAAGTTGAGTCATGCCAAAAGTCACTTCTTTAACAGCAGTGCCCCTTTGCATTTCCATATCTTGACCTCTTTGATTTAAGTACATGGGATTATAATTACCATTGAAATTTCTGTTTCCATCCAGTCTTCTTCTTATTGTTGACAAGATCATGTCACTCCATTCTTTGCACACTTTATTCTTCCATCTTAACAGATAATGAACATATTTCAGTTCATGTGTAGTTTTCATCAGCAGATCTTGAATGCACAGAATCTTCACACTACCATCTTTCATGAAGTACAGAAGCTTTTCTTTCTTTTCAATACCATTATGACAATCTATAACTATATCAACAGCTAATAAATTGTTCAGGTTTTCAGAAGTTAAAGTACCTCCAATTTCAGTCAAGGAGTAAGGATCAACATATGACATATTCAGATATTCAGCATCCCTGTGTCCAATCCCTCCTCTTGAATTACTTGACAATTGCTTCAGATTTGAAAACATTCGTAGCCAGAGTGCTTTTGATCTAACCATATCTGATAAATCAACAACACTTGAAGCACTTGTTATAATTCCACGATTCTGAAAATTGATAGGCGTGTTACACCTCAGTGTACTTATGTGTTTCCACTTCTTATCTTTCTCTTTTTCAAAAGCATAGCTTCTTTCTAGTAAAGATTCCCGTCTGCTTGAATTTCTCCACAATATTTCATTTGAGAGTTTAAGCCTATGTACATAGAGATTGAAATCTCTATTTGTTCTTCTTGTGATTTCTCTTCTTCTGGCTTCTTCTTCTTCATCCACTTCCTTGTTGTGAGAATCAACCATAGTAGATAAGATTAATAACTCAATCTCTAGCAGAATTTCAGATTCATTAGGATCTTGAACATTGTCAGGAACAATATCAGGATTAGAATCTTCAATTTGATTTGTATTGCAGAGAATTAATTGTCTTGGCTTTCTTCTCAATTCAGGTTCTTCTTCAATAAATTCCTTGTCTTCCTTCTCAAGGATATCCTTGATAACAGGATCTATTAGATTTTGTGAAGCATCAGGAATTTCTTCAATTAATAAACCTCTAGACCTTGTTTGTCTAGGCATTGTTTGAGTTGAAGAACCTCTTCTACCTCTTCTAGCACCTCTCCTACCTCTGCCTCCTCTACCTCTAGCAGGAGCAGAATTATTAAAGCTTTCCATCATTTCTCTCAGTTGTCTTAAGAATTCTTCATGTGAGAGATCAGGATATTCTTCACTTGTTGTAGAGAGTGCTTTTCTTGCAAATAATTGTTGAACTCTTTTATCAGTGTGATATAGAGTAACAATTCTGCCATCTTTTGTAGAGAACTTCTGGAACAGATTTGATGCATCTTCAGGATTATCAATAATCACATCTTCATCACCTTCAGGAATTGTAGCAAGAGTTTGTCCATGACCAGATGTCAGGATTTGTTCTTCCGTCAGGATCTGAGATTGCACCATTGTTCTTACTGTCCTTACTCCAGAATCAGAAACATGAGTTGACTGCGTTGTTTGACTTTGAGAAGTTTGAATTGTCTTCATAACAGCAGCATAAGAGGTTTCTCCTTGTAGAATTTTGTCACCACCATCATTTCCAGTATGATCATCATCATCATTATTTCTCAATACTAGATCAGGTGTACATTTTGTCTGACTTACCTTCTCCCCCTTTTTGACATCAGTATTTGACAATATATTCAAAATTAAGGCAAGAGAGGTTTGAATGTCAGTTACCTTTGTATCAAGAGAATCAATCCTTCTGTTGATGGAGGTTTGTTTAGAAACAACAGACTTCACTTGGGATTCCACTATCCTTAGTTGAAAAGTAGTGGGCACCTTTGTAAAACTCATAGAAATATCTTCCCTCGCCAACTCAGTTGCAGATTTGACAGAATCAATCTCATGTTTCAGGCTTTTAGATAAAAGAGTTGTACCCTTCAGATGATTCTTCAAATCTGGATTCTCTATCATCTTCACTGCATCATAAGCATGATCCAAGGCATATGGATAGTTGATAGAATCATCAGACCTATACCATTCGTTTTCCCATTGATGCCTTCTCAGCTTTTCAGCAGTATTGATTTCAGAAGGAATAGAAAAATCTTGTCTGAGATCTTTTCCAGTAGAAGCCTTGCCAGTCATGAAGGTGCTTGACGAACCATAAATAGTTCCAAGACTAGATTTTAGAACTCTGGCAAGATGTTCCTTCTCGTCATTATTATCATCATCACTATCATTAGAATCATCATCATCATCATGAGTAACATCAGGATCAGGAATAACTATACCTTTCAGTTTATCCTGTGAATCTGTGATAGGATGGTCTATTGGTCGTGATCTTAGTGGTTGTATCAAAATTGGCTCAGCATCAGGAGCACCACTAGCATCAGGAGCAACACCGTCAGGATTTGATAAGCTTGCATTAGAATATGATACTGATGGTTCTTGTGTAGCATGAGGTTCTGAAGCTTCTTCAACACTTTGAGTTGGAGGTTCTTGTGTGCTTCCCTCATTGATAGTGTCCTCGACCAATCTTTGAACGTCATCTGCACCAGAAATCCCTTGAGCATTGTCAGGAAATTTCTCAGAAACTGTAGCTTGGCCTGCATCTTCACTTTGAGAAGATGGTTTCTTGTGTGACCATTCCAATTGCTAAGCCTTCACCCAAACTTTGATTGAGTGGTTCTTGTGTGGCTGGATCATCAGTAAGAGCTGCTGAACCACTTTGAGGTCCAGGTTCTTGTGGGCGTGATCCCTTCAGTTTCTTCTGTCTAGAAAACACTAACTCTCCTGCTTTCCTTAGCTTTTCCATTGGATGTGTAATCCCAAGATTGGAAGCAGCAGTACCATACTTCTCCCATGAAATATCAACATGTCTTTTTGTTAGAGAGTCCTGTGCTGGAGAGTCTGAAATAGTAACAACTTGACTTGGTGCAGCAACAGGAATACTAACATCAGGATTTGCTTGAGCAGCTGAACTTGATTGCTCATTAAGAATAGAAGTGTCCTGTACATCAGTATCCTGCTTCTTTTCAAAAGGAATATGATACCTGCCCTTAGATAATTTCCTTTTCTTCTGTGGCTTTGATGATGGTGCCACAGCTTCAATAGCAGTATCAGCAACTTCCTTATTCACATTCATTATAGAATATATAGGTAAATCATCCTCTGAATCAGTCTCATCCCTGAGCACTAACTTCCTTTTAACAGAAACATCATCAACACCCTTAGCAGCTTTCTTCACCAGGACCCCTTGTACACCCCCTTGTGACTTCTTTTTAGTGAGTGGTGTAGAGGAAAAATCCTTTGAACCTAATTTCTTTCCAGACACATTAGTTCTAGCTGATTTCTTTGATTTTACAACTAAAGTCTTTTGAGAGACATTAGAGGTGGCTGTTGACTGTTTGGACTATTTAGAATGAATGCTTGGGTTAGGAACAAGGTGTGATTGACCTTGCCCCATAGCATGAGAAAGTAATCCATAATAAGTAGGCATTTTCTGATGTAAGAAAAACCTAACCTCATCAGGAATAAAAGCATTTCCAATAAAACCATTTGCCTCATCAGGATTAAAAAAAATTCTATATGAAGTGAGAATAAAATTTCATTCAAGAAAACAAAATTTTATCTCACAAATCCTGAAAAAATGTTTTTGTTTTATTTTAAAATCACCAAATTAATGATGTAGAACCCACTAAAACATTCTTACCATTTATCAAGGCAAAATAGTCATGAAAAACTGAACTGTCGCCTCGAGAATAAGAAAATAACCTGCAGCTTTAACAAATAATCTCTATAAAAGAGAGTGTTAAACAGTATTATCATTTACCAAAAACACAAACCCTCTCCACAGAAAAAAAAACTTACGAAAACCTTTCATCTTCTTCGTTTCTCCATGGCTGCTAATAACCAACAAGATGTGTTACCTGATCAAGAACTCGGTGACATAGAGTTAATCTGGCAGGAGATGGATCAGGTGCTAGCAGAAATTACAGAAAATGAAGGTCCTCAACCTGTTCCTGATCCTCAGGAACATGAGGCCTTTCTTAATGCAATGGCTGATGTGCTTTGGCACAACTTCCAGCAGGCAAATCCTGACTGGAATCCTCTTAACAATCTCATCATTGTCAATGATGAAGAGGATGAAGAGGATGAAGACGATGAGGATGAAGATGATGATGCAGAGCTTGAGAGAAGAAAGAGGATCCGAGATGCTTGTATGACATGCAAGTTGGAGGCAAGGAAGAGTCCTGGTGGTCACGGTGACGATCCACCTTCAAGTGCATCAGCTCCTCTTCTTGTCCTTTAAGGATGGAACAAGAGACCTTCCAATCATGATGGACTGTGAAGCTGCTCAGGAGCGTTCATGCTAATTTGCAGGGCACGTGTTCCTGAATAGAAAACTAGCTAGGCTAGAAAATAATGTAATTTTCCTTTTCAATTTGTAAACAGCTTCAAGTATTAATGAAATTTTATCAATTCTCTCAATTGTTCATCTTCTTTCATGTACAAATTGTTAGCAATAGTGCATATGACATTTAAAATGATGAATGGTAGTTCCTTAGAAAATAAATTAAGATTTAAAAGTAAAACTTAATACTTAATCAGAGACTAAGTATAGCTTTTACTTTCCAGAGAATACCAGCACTGTTGTTTTCAAATTGCCTTAAAACCTCTGGTTTTCACACCAGCTTCAGGATCTATGCATCAGGATTGACCAGTTGACTTCCTGTCAGGAAGAGTCCTATCAGGATTTGACCAAAAATACATACCTTTCTGAATGACCATCAGGATTTGATAGTCATCAGGATTTCTTCTCTGTAGCTTTTCTCAGAAATTCTCAAAGTTCATCATTCCAAGTTCATTCACCAACTTATTGAATGTAGCTTCAGGCAGTGGCTTGGTGAATATATCTGCTAGTTGTTGATCAGTAGGAACAAAATGAAGTTCAATTGTTCCTTCCAGAACTTGTTCTCTTATAAAATGATATCTAATACTGATGTGTTTAGTAAGAGAATGTTGAACTGGATTTCCTGTCATTGCAATAGCACTTTGGTTATCACAATAAATAGGGATTTTTGAGTATGACAGGCCATAATCTAACAACTGATTTCTCATCCACATTATCTGAGCACAAGAGCTTCTTGCAGCAATGTACTCAACTTCTGCTGTTGAAGTAGAGATAGACTTTTGCTTTTTTACTGAACCATGAAACTAGTCTACCACCCAAAAACTGACAACTTCCTGAAGTACTTTTCCTGTCTATTTTGCATCCTGCAAAATCAGCATCTGAATAACCACACAAACCAAAATCTGATTCCCTTGCATACCAAAGACCAAGAGAAGGAGTGCCTTTGAGATATCTGAAAATTCTTTTAACTGCAATCAGATGAGGTTCCCTAGGTTTTGCTTGAAATCTTGCACACAGACAGGTTGAAAACATGATATCTGGTCTACTTGCAGTGAGATACAATAAAGAGCCAATCATTCCTCTGAAGTGAATTACATCTAAATCAGTACCTTGATCAGGATCAAGTTTGGTAGCTGTAGCAATGGGAGTACTTGCAGTAGCACAGTCTTCCATGTTAAACCTTTTCAATAAATTCCTTGTATACTTAGACTGATTGATAAAAATGCCATCATCAGTCTGTTTAACTTGAAGACCAAGAAAATACCTCATTTCTCCCATCATGCTCATTTGATATCTTGACTGCATAAGCTTGGAAAACTTTTCACACAGCTTATTGTTTGTTGACCCAAAAATGATATCATCAACATAAATCTGAACTAAAAGCAAATCCTTACCATGATTCAAATAGAATAGAGTTTTATCAATAGTACCTCTTTTGAATCCACTTTCCAATAAGAATTGAGCTAAGGTTTCATACCATGCTCTTGGAGCTTGCTTTAGTCCATAAAGTGCCTTATCCAATATGTAAACATGATTTGGATATTTTGGATCAATGAAACCAGGAGGTTGTTCAACATATACTTCTTCCTCCAGTTCACCATTTAAGAAAGCACTTTTCACATCCATCTAGAAAACTTTGAATTTCTTATGAGCTGCATAAGCCAGAAAGATCCTGATGGCTTCTAGTCTTGCAACAGGAGCAAAAGTTTCATCATAGTCAATTCCTTCTTGTTGAGAATACCCCTTTGCAGCTAGCCTTGCTTTGTTTCTGATAATTACACTATCTGAATCAGTCTTATTCTTGAAAATCCACTTTGTACCAACAATTGACCTGTTCTTTGGTCTTGGCACCAGTTTCCAGACTTCATTCCTTTCAAATTCATTCAATTCTTCTTGCATTGCAGTAACCCAATCAGCATCTTTAAGTGCATCTTCAACTTTCTTTGGGTCCTCCTTTGACAGAAAGTTATTATATAAACATTCATTTTGAGTTGCACTTCTTGTCTGAACACCTGCATCAGGATCTCCAATTATCAAATTAGGAGTATGACTTGCAGTCCATTTCCTTGCTGATGGTAAGTCATTCCTTGATGTAGATGCTCCCCCTAGATTGGTGTTATCTTGATTAGAAGAATTTGATTCATTAGAAGCTCCCCCTGAAATATTACTATCTCCTCCTGATGAATTATCAGGATCATCATTTGAATCAGTATCTGAAGAATTCTGTCCCGATGATTGAGTTGACTCTGAACTTGTAGTAGAATATTGTTGCTCCCCCTCAACATTAGCACTAGCTAGTTGTATTACTATTGTTTGCATCATCAGAATTAACATTTGAAGTGTCATCAGGATTTGATGTGTCATCAGTATTTGGTGACCCATCAGGATCTGATGAACTGACAGGATCTGATTCATTTTCTTCAGGTTCCATGGTAGCTTCATTTTCAAAAATCAGTCTATCATGTGAGTCTTCATTCAATCCAATTATCTTCTTATCATCAAAAGATACATGTATTGACTCCATGACAGTCCTTGTTCTCAAGTTAAAAACTCTAAAGGCTCTTGATGCAGGATAGCCTATGAAAATTCCTTCATCAGCCTTTGTTTCAAACTTTCCTAGTTGTTCAGGATGAGTTCTGAGAACAAAACATTTACAACCAAACACATGCAGATGCTTCAAACTTGGTTTCTTCTCCTTGAGTGATTGATAAGGAGTAACACCATGTCTGTTTATCAATGTGAGAT
Source organism: Heracleum sosnowskyi (assembly GCA_030848705.1). Classification (NCBI taxonomy): domain Eukaryota; kingdom Viridiplantae; phylum Streptophyta; class Magnoliopsida; order Apiales; family Apiaceae; genus Heracleum; species Heracleum sosnowskyi. Next base: position 45,342,043 of record CM061243.1, on the reverse strand, counting down.
TTTGAGTATAGCATGATGTGTTGATTGCTTCTGCCCAGAAATATGTAGGTAATTTAGCTTCTTCCAACATAGTTCTGCCAGCTTCAATAAGAGTTCTATTTTTCCTTTCAACTACTCCATTTTGCTGAGGTGTGCCAGGAGCAGAGAATTGTTGAATAATTCCTTTGTATTTGCAGAACTCTTCCATCTTTGAATTCTTGAATTCAGTACCATTATCACTCCTTAGTATCTTGACTTTGTACTTTGTGGTTGTCTCAATCATTCTCATATGATCCAACAGTATTTCAGGAGTTTCATCTTTTCTGTGCATAAAGTACACCCATGTGAATCTAGAATATTCATCAACAATTACAAGAGTGTACCTTTTCTTACTGATGGTCATAATGTTGACTGGTCCAAATAGATCAAGATGCAGCATGTGATATGGTTCTTCAATAGAGGATTCAGATTTACTCTTGAATGATGTCCTTCTCTGTTTAGCCTTTTGACATGCATCACAGAGTCCATCAGGAGTATATAACACTTTTGGCAATCCTCTAACTAAATCTTTCTTAACCAACTCATTGATATTGCTGAAGTTGAGATGAGAAAGCTTCTTGTGCCAATTCCAACTTTCATCTACTGATGCTTTACTGATGAGACATGTAGGGGAGTCATCAGTATTTGAGAGAATGTTGGCTTTGTTAGATCAGAATTCAATGATCGTCAGAAGCTAGACTCAACTGATCAGGATTGCTAACGTCATCAGTATTGCATGGTCATCAGTATTTGATCAAGCGTCAGTATCTTATTGATCATCAGGATTCCTACTCAGACTATGATCAGGATTGATCATCAGAACTTGAAGCTGATCAGGATTCCTACTTCGAGTTATATTTGGAGTCTAGATAAACATGGAAGTTTATTCTATTTGTTCCTGGTTTGTAGAATGTAGCTATCGATTAAGGATAGGTTTCTATCTTTGTTATTGATTAGGACTTATCTTGTTATTGATAGAGAAGCAGTGTGCACTATATAAACACAGTCTTGGTTTCGATTTATGTATTCATTCGAGAGAGAACATAATCGAATAGAAGCTCTCGAGAACATAGAATTTCTTGAGAGAGTTTTTGTAAACTAGCAGCTCTCAAGAACATCAGAATTTCTTGAGAGAGTTTGTAACAGTTTTATATCAGATTTAATAAAGCTGTTATCTTTCTTTTCATATTTGTGATATATACATTAAGAAGTCGATTATCTTACTCTATTGTATTCAACCCCCCTTCTACAATAGATTATTACTGGGCAACAATTGGTATCAGAGCAAACTCATTTAATTCTGAATCAGATACGATCTAAAGATGTCGACAACCAAGTATGAAAGCATGAAGATTCCCATCTTAAAGATATCAGAATATCCTACATGGAGGGTAAAGATGCTGATGTACCTGGAGGCTATGGATCCTGACTACTTGGACAGGATTCGTGATGGACCATATATACCAACAAAGTTCGTAGAACGAACAGATACAGTACCAGAACATTATGTGGTCAAAGCTAAAGCTGAATGGACTCCAGAAGAAAAAGCTCATGTACTCAGGGAACCAAAGATAAAGAATATCTTGCATAATAGCCTTGATGCTGTCATGTCAAACAGAGTGATTGCATGCAAGTCTTCAAAAGAAATCTGGGATACTTTGGAAACTCAGTGCCAGGGATCTGCATCTGTTAAGAAAAACAGAAGGGCTCTTTTGATTCAAGAATATGAACAATTCGATGCAAGACCTGAAGAGAGCCTGACTGATCTATATGATAGATTTCTGACACTATTGAACAGCTTATCCTTAGTTGACAAAGTATATGAAACTGAAGATTCAAACACCAAATTTCTTAGAGCTTTACCTGAAGAATGGGATACTCAGACCTCAATCATTAGACACCAGTATGATCTAAACATTGTGTCTCTTGATGAGATCTATGGGATGCTAAGAACTCATGATCTTGAAGTTCAACAGAGGAAGAACAAGAAAAGCAGCAAGGCAAAGTCAATTGCTTTGAATGTAGAAGCAAAATCAAAAGGGAAAGCTATGGAGGTCTCTAGAAGGAAAGCAAGAGTAGCTGAATCAGATCCTGACGACTCTTCATCAGATACTGATGGCAATCCTGATGCCAATACTGGTGATGAATCTTCTGATTCAGACATGGAAGAGATGGTTGCTATGATTGTCAGAAACTTCAGAAGGATGAAGTTCAGGAAGAATAGAAGACAAGGCAACTTTCAGAAAAAGATCTTCAAAGCAGACAAAGACAAGTATATCAAAAAGGACAGCAAGGGTAGCAAATTTGACAAGTCAAAGGTTAGATGCTACAAGTGTAATGGTATGGGTCACTTTGCTTCTGAATGCAACAAGACAAAGGCACTCATCACATCAAGCAAGGATTGGATGGACTCTTCCTCAGAATCTGATACTGAGGTAGTCAACTATGCGTTAATGGCCAATGCTGATGTAACTGCTGCTCCTGATGATAAGGTACTAAATACTATCTTTGATTTTGATACTGATAATGCTTCTGAGTTAAGACGTTTTCTAAAGTCATTACATATTAGCTTTAGAAGTCAAACTGCTGAGAATACTAGAATCTTATCTGAGATGTCTGACCTTAGAAAGAGGAATGAGATATTAGAAGCTGAATTTTCTCGTATGCAAGAAGTACAAAAAGAATGTGATAATGCTAAACACATGCACTTAGAGATGACATCTAAATGTACTTCCCTTGAAAAAGAACTTGAATATGCTAATGAGAAAATCAGAACCTGGACAGACTCTGGTAGGAAATTTCATGAGATTAATACCTCTAAGAATTGGAAAGAGTGTCTAGGATATAAGTCAGATGAAGATAAGAAATTAGCAGAGAAAATTGTCATTGATGAGACAGTCAGTCCAAAGACCTATAGACATGTTATAGACTCAACCAAATCTAAGATTACTCCTGTTAATTTTGTTTTTGGTAAGGATTCCAATTCTACTTTTGAAAAGGGATCTTCTTCTACTCAAGGAATTAAAATTATAAAGTCTAAACCTGTCATGAACAAAGTCACTAAGAATGTAGGTCTATTGTCTCAGAAACAGCTTAAAGATAAAATCTGTGAGGTTACAGATAAGAAAAAGGGAGCTACTGTTAAGAGAAACAGGAATGGTAAAATTGGGATCAATAAAGAAAATGGTTATAAGTATATCCCAAATGCACCTAGAAAGAGTTGTTTTAATTGTGGTAACTCTAATCATCTTGCTATTGATTGTAAAAAGAGTAAGAAGAAAATTGCTGAAATTCCTAAGTCTGATGTTAGGAATAAATCAGTATTTTACAAACCACAAAATTCCTGTTTTCATTGTGGTAGTCTATGGCATTCTATTTATACATGTAAAGAGTATCATGATTTGTACTATAACTTTTATGATCCATTGCCTAAGTTTGAAAGTAGTACAAAGTCTGATAGAACTGAAAATGTCATAGTGAAGCATGCTTTTGTTAATACTGATACTGACAAAGCAAATCCTGATGGAGTAAATCCTGTCAGGACTGCTAAAGTCAAAAAGTCTTCTTCTGTTAAATTTAATAAAATGCATGAACAAGGAATCCAACAAGTGTGGGTTCCTAAACATTCTGACTAGTGTTTTACTATTCTGATGCAGGGTAAAAGGAAAAATGTGTTAGTCATGGATAGTGGATGTTCTATGCACATGACTGGAAACAAAGCCCTGTTATCAGAATATGAGGAAAAAGCTGGCCCAACTGTGTCTTATGGAGATGGCAACATTGGACAAACCTTGGGATATGGCAATATAATCATTGGAAATGTCATCATTGAAAAAGTAGCTCTAGTGAAGGGACTAAAACACAACTTGTTGAGTATTAGTCAAATCACTGACAGAGGTTATCATGTCAATTTCTATTCCACACATTGTGAAGTAGTCAGTAAAGCAACAGGGAAGATAGCACTAACTGGCTACAGGCATGGTAACATATATGAAGCCAACATTCTCTCAGATACTGATGGCTCCCCTACATGTTTCATCAGTAAAGCTTCAGTAGATGAAAGTTGGAATTGGCACAAGAAGCTTTCTCTTCTCAACTTCAGCAACATCAATGAGTTGGTTAAGAAAGAGTTAGTAAGAGGATTACCTAATGTCTTATATACACCTGATGGACTCTGTGATGCATGCCAAAAAGCAAAACAAAGAAGGACATCATTCCAGAGTAAATCAGTATCCTCTATTGAAGAACCATATCACATGCTACATCTTGATCTGTTTGGTCCAGTCAACATCATGTCCATCAGTAAGAAAAGGTACACTCTTGTAATTGTTGATGAATATTCTAGATTCACCTGGGTGTATTTTCTGCATAGAAAAGATGAAACTCCTGAAGTTCTGTTGGATCATGTGAGGATGATTGAGACAACCACAAAGTACAAAGTCAAGATTCTGAGAAGTGATAATGGTACTGAATTTAAGAATTCAAAGATGGAAGAGTTCTGCAAATACAAAGGAATCATTCAACAATTCTCTGCTCCTGGCACACCTCAGCAAAATGGAGTAGTAGAAAGGAAGAATAGAACTCTTATTGAAGCTGGCAGAACTATGTTGGAAGAAGCTAAATTACCTACATATTTCTGGGCAGAAGCAGTCAACACAGCATGCTATACACAAAATCTCACATTGATAAACAGGCATGGTGTCACTCCTTATCAGTCACTCAAGGAGAAGAAACCAAGTCTGAAGCATTTGCATGTGTTTGGCTGTAAATGTTTTGTTCTCAGAACTCATCCTGAACAGCTAGGGAAATTTGAAACAAAGGCTGATGAAGGAATATTCATAGGTTATCCTACATCAAGAGCCTTCAGAGTTTTTAATTTGAGAACAAGAACTGTCATGGAGTCAATTCATGTATCTTTTGATGATAAGAAGATAACTGGAATCATTGAAGACTCGCATGATAGATTGTTATTTGAAAATGAAGCTTCCAAGGAACCTGAAGAAATTGAATCAGATCCTGTCAATTCATCAGATACTGATGGGTCACCAAATCCTGATGACTCACCAGGTACTGATGGTGCTAATACTGATGATGCAAACAACAGTGATACAACTAGTAGTGCTAATGTTGAGGGGGAGCAACGGCATTCAACTACAAGTTCAGAGTCAACTCAATCATCAGGACAGAATTCTTCAGATACTGATTCAAGTGAAGATCCTGATAACACATCAGGAGGGTATAGCAATAATTCAGGGAGAGCTTCAAATCAATCAAATTCTTTCAATCAAGATAACACAAATCCAGGGGGAGCATCTACTTCAAGAAACAATTTGACACCAGCAAGGAAATGGACAAAAGATCATTCTCCTGATTTGATAATTGGAGATCCTGATGCAGGTGTTCAAACAAGAAGTGCAACTCAGAATGAATGTTTATATAATAACTTTCTATCCAAGGAGGAGCCTAAGAAAGTTGAAGATGCACTTAAAGATGCTGATTGGGTTACTGCAATGCAAGAAGAACTGAATGAATTTGAAAGGAATGAAGTCTGGAAACTGGTACCAAGACAAAAGAATAGATCAATTGTTGGTACAAAGTGGATTTTCAAGAACAAGACTGATTCTGATGGAGTCATTATCAGAAATAAAGCTAGACTAGTTGCAAAGGGGTATTCCCAACAAGAGGGAATTGACTATGATGAAACTTTTGCTCCTGTTGCAAGACTAGAAGCCATCAGGATATTTCTTGCTTATGCAGCACATAAGAAATTCAAGGTTTTCCAGATGGATGTTAAAAGTTCTTTCTTAAATGGTGAACTGGAGGAAGAAGTTTATGTTGAACAACCTCCTGGTTTCATTGATCCTACATATCCAGATCATGTCTACAGACTGGATAAGGCACTTTATGGACTAAAGCAAGCTCCAAGAGCATGGTATGAAACCTTAGCTCAATTCTTACTGGAAAGTGGATTCAAAAGAGGTGCAATTGATAAAACTCTATTTTATTTGAATCATGGTAAGGAGTTGCTGTTAGTTCAGATTTATGTTGATGATATCATTTTTGGGTCAACAAACAATAAGCTGTGTGAAAAGTTTTCCAAGCTTATGCAGTCAAGATATCAAATGAGCATGATGGGAGAAATGAGTTACTTCTGGGTCTTCAAGTTAAACAGACTGATGAAGGGATTTTTATTAATCAGTCTAAATACACAAGGAATTTACTGACAAGGTTTAACATGCAAGACAGTACTCCTGCTTCAACTCCCATAACTACAGCTACCAAACTTGATCCTGATCAAGGTGAAGAGGTAGATGTAACTCACTACAGAGGAATGATTGGCTCTTTATTGTATCTCACTGCCAGTAGACCAGATATCATGTTTGCAACCTGTCTATGTGCAAGATTTCAAGCAAAACCTAGAGAACCACATCTGATTGCAGTCAAAAGAATTTTCAGATATCTCAAAGGCACTCCTTCACTTGGCCTTTGGTATGCAAGGGAATCAGATTTAGGGTTGTGTGGTTATTCAGATGCTGATTTTGCAGGATGCAAAATAGACAGGAAAAGTACTTCAGGAAGTTGTCAGTTTTTGGGTGGAAGACTAGTTTCATGGTTCAGTAAAAAGCAGAAATCTATTTCCACTTCAACTGCAGAAGCTGAGTACATTGCTGCAGGAAGTTGTTGTGCTCAGATAATGTGGATGAGAAATCAGTTGTTAGATTATGGCCTGTCATACTCAAAAATCCCTATTTATTGTGATAACCAAAGTGCTATTGCAATGACAGGAAATCCAGTTCAGCATTCTCTTACTAAACACATAAGTATCAGATATCACTTTATAAGAGAACAGGTTCTGGAAGGAACAATTGAACTTCACTTTGTTCCTACTGATCAACAACTAGCTGATATATTCACCAAGCCACTACCTGAAGCTATTTTCAATAAATTGGTGAATGAACTTGGAATGATGAATTTTGAGAATTTCTGAGGAAAAGCTACAGAGAGGAAATCCTGATAAACTGTCAAATCCTGATGGTTATTCAGAAAGGTATGTATCTTTGATCAAATCCTGATAGGACTCAATCCTGACAGGAAATCAATTGGTCAAATCCTGATGTTCAGATATTGAAGCTGGTATGAAAACCAGAGGTTCTATGCTAATTTGTCATTAACACTCCTGGTAAACTCTGGACAATTAGATTATTACTTAGTCTTTGATTAAGTTTTCAGTCTTAATTATCAATTTCAATTTCATTATTATCAGAGTTTATTATTTATCATCTCTATATCACTATGAGTGTTACTAACAAATTTTGCAAGCAAGAACAGGAAGAAAACAATTGAGAAAATAGACAAATTTCATTAATACTTGAAGATACATTACACATGAAATATGGAAATTACATATTTGTTTTCCTAGTCTATTTTCTACTCAGGAACTCGTGCTTTACAGATAAGCATGAACACGTGCCCTGCAAATTAGCATGAATGCTCCTGAGCAGCTTCACAGTCCATCAGGATTGGAAGATTTCTATGTCCATCCTTAAAGGACAAGAAGAGGAACTGCTGCACTTGAAGGCGGATCGTCATCGTGATCACCGGGATGCTTCCTTGCCACCACCGTGCATGAAGCACTTGCATCAAGCACTTTCCTTCTTCTCCTCTCTCGCTCTTCAACGAGGTCCTCATCCTCTTCATCATCCTCATCGTCTTCATCCTCTTCATAGATGAGATTCTCAAGAGGATTCCAGCCAGGATTGGCTTGCACAAAGTCGTGCCACACCACATCAACCATAGCGTTTATAAACGCTTCATATTCCTGAGGGTCAGGAACTGGTTGTGGCTTCATCTCAGCAAGAGCCTCCTCCATCTCCTGCCAAATCAAGTCAAGCTCTTCATCAGGTATGTTGTTTTGATTGTTGGCAGCCATTGAAAAACGAAGAAGGTGAAAGGTTTTCGTAAGTTTTTCTCTGGAAAGGGTTTGTGCTTTTAATAAATAAATGATGTTATGCTTAACAGTTCTCTTTTATAGAGAATGTGTATTAAGGGTGCAGGTCATCTCTACAATCTCAAGGAGACGGTTCGGTTTTCCATAAATATTTTTGCCTCGTTTGCTGGTAAGCGTGTTTTAATTCTATGACCATTAATTTGGTTATTTTTCTTAAACCAAAACGCTATTCAGGATTGTTAAAATAAATTTTGTTTTCTTAAATAAAATTTTATTTTAATCTTATTGAATATTTTTTTTCAATCCTGATATGGCAAAATATTTTGTGCGGAAATGCTTTTATTCCTGATGAGGTTAGGTTTTTCTTACATCAGAAAATGTCTACTCGTTATGGACTACTTTCTAATGCTATGGGGCAAGGTCCAACCCACCTTGTTCCTGACACAAGCATGCAACCTAAACAGTCTAAACAGTTAACAACCACCTCTACTGTCTCTCAAAAGACTTTAGTTGTAAAATCAAAGAAATCAGCTAGAACTGATGTGTCTGGAAGGCAATCAGGTTCAAAGGATTTTTCCTCTACACCACTCACTAAAAAGAAGATACAAGGGGGTGTACAAGGGGTCCTGGTGAAGAAAGCTGATAAGGTTGTTAAGAATGTTCCTGTGAAAAGGAAGTTAAGGTTGATTGATGAAAGTGATTCAGAGGATGACTTACCTATATCCTCTGTGATGAATGTGAACAAGGAAGTTGCTGATACTGCTACTAAAGCTGTGGTACCTTTATCAAAACCACAAAAGACAAGGAAATTATCAAAGAGCAGGTATCATATTCCTTTGACAGTGCAAATGAAGGATACTGATATTCAGACATCAAATCCTGATGAGTCATCTACTCCTGATGCTCTAGCAAATCCTAATGTTCGTATTCATGATGCAACAACAAAAGTTGTCTCTCTATCAGACTCTCCAGCCTCTCCATCTCAGATTAGAGAAATTTCTTGGGAGAAGGTTTCTACAACTGCTTCCTTGGTTGGTCCTACACCTACATCAAAGAAAAAGAGGAATGCAGAAGAGTTAGTCTATCAGAGACAGAAGAAGCTGAAAGGATCAAGCCCACAAGAACCTGAATTTCAGAGTAATTCAGCAGCTACTGTTGATCCTGCCACACAAGAACCACTCAATCAAAGTTTGGGTGAAGGCTTAGCTAGTGGAATGGTCACACAAGAACCATTTTCTCAAAGGGAGAATGAAGACATCAACATTCCAGCTACACAAGAACCATCTTCTCAAAGTGAAGATGCAGGCAAAGCTACAGCTTCTGTTGAAAGATTGGTCGAGAACATTGTCAATGAGGGAAGCACACAAGAACCTTTAACTCAAAGTGTTGAAGAAGCTTCTGAACCTCAAGCTCCACAAGAACCATTGGTAGCAAATACTGATGCACGCATATCAAATCCTGACGATGTTCATCCTGACGCTAGTGGTGCTCCTGATAATGAACCTATTTTGATACAGCCACTTCGTTCAAGACCAATGGATCATCCTATCTCAGAACCACAGGATAAACTGAAAGGTATTGCTATTCCTGATCCTGATATTACTCATGATACTGCTGATGATACTTCTGATGATAGTGATGATGATAATGAGAATCGAAAAGAGAAGGAACAGCTTGCTACAGCACTCAAAATTAGTCTTGGAACTAATTTTGGTTCATCAAGTACATATATGGCTAGCAATGCTTCCACTGGGAAAGATCAGAGACAAGATTTTTCTACTCCTTCTTTTGATCCTGCAGAGGCATTTAGACAGAATGAATGGAACAATTCATGGCACCAATCTGATGAATCTATCAGTTTTTCTTCTGCTATTGAACATGCCTATAATGCAGTGAAATCTATAGAGAATCAAGACTTGAAGAATCATCTGAAGGCTACTACTCTGTTATCCAAAAGCCTGAAAAGTGAGATTGATTCTATCAAGGGCTCAACTGAAAAAGTGAGGACTGATATCTTTAATAATTTTACAAAGGTGCCTACTACTTTACAACTAAGGGTAGTGGAATCCCAAGTGAAATCTGTTGTTTCAGAACAAACCTCAATCAATCAAAGAATTGATTCTCTGGATACTAAGGTAACTGAAATTCAAGCCTCTCTTTCCTTAATTTTGCAATTATTGTCAAATCCTGATGTCAAAAAGGGGGAGAAGGTTATTCAGACAAAATGTACACCTGATCTAGTATTAAGAAATAATGATGATGATACTGGAGATGATGGTGGTGACAAAGTGATACAAGGAGAAACCTCTGATGCTGTTGTTATGAAGACAATCCAAACTTTTCAAAGTCAAACAACGCAGTCAACTCATGTTTCTGATTCTGGAGTTAAGACAGTAAGAACATTGGTGCAATCTCAGATCCTGACGGAAGATCAAATCCTGACACCTGGTCATGGACACATTCTTGCTACAATTCCTGAAGGTGATGAAGATGTAATTATTGATAATCCTGAAGATGCATCAAATTTATTCCAGAAGTTTTCTACAAAAGATGGCAGAATTGTTACTCTATATCACACTGATAAAAGAGTTCAACAATTATATGCAAGAAAAGCACTCTCTACAGCAAGTGAAGAATATCCAGATCTCTCACATGAAGAATTCTTGAGACTACAAAGAGAGACAATGGAAAGCTATACTGCTCCTGCTAGAGGTAGAGGAAGCAGAGGTAGGAGAGGTGCTAGAAGAAGTAAAAGAGGTTCTTCAACTCAAACAGTACCTAGACAGACAAGGTCTAGAGGGTTAAGAATTGAAGAAATTCCTGAAGCTTCACAAAATCTAACAGATCCTGTTATCAAGGATATCATGGAGAAAGAAGACAAGGAATTTGTTGAAGAAGAACCTGAATTGAGAAGAAAAACAAGTAAATCAACTCTCAGCAATACAAATCAAATTGAAGATTCTAATCCTGACAATATTCAAGATCCTGACGAATCAGAAATTCTGCAAGAGGTTGATTTGATAATCTTATCTACTGTTGTTGATTGTCACAACAAAGAAGTAGATGAAGAAGAAGAAGCCAGAAGAAGAGATATTACAAAAAGAACATATGAAGATTTCAATCTCTATCTACAAAGGCTTAAAGTTTCAAATGAAAGAAAATGGAGAAATTCAAGCAGACAAGAATCTTTACTGGAAAGAAGCTATGCCTTTGAAAAGGAAAAGGATAAGAAGTGGAAACATATTAGCACATTAAGTTGTGATACACCTATCAATTTTCAGTCTGGTGGAATTATTACAAGCGCTTCAAGTGTTGTTGATTTATCTGAGATGGTTAGATCAAAAGCACTCTGGTTAAAGATGTTTTCGAATCTGAAGCAAATGTCAAGTTACACAAGAGGAGGTATTGGACACAGGGATGCTGAATTTCTAAACATGACTTATGTTGATCCTTACTCCTTAACTGAAATTGGAGGTACTTTAACTTCTGAAAATCTGAACAATTTATTAGCTGTTGATATAGTTATAGATTGTCATGATGGTTTTGAAAAGAAAGAAAAGCTTCTGTACTTCATGAAAGATGGTAGTGTGAAGATTCTATCTATTCAAGATCTGCTGATGAAAACTACACAGGAACTAAAATATGTTCACTATCTGTTAAGATGGAAGAACCAAGTGTACAAAGTATGGGCTGACATGATTTTGTCAACTATAAGAAGAAGACTGGATGGAAACAGTAATTTCGATGGTAATTATATTCCCATGTACTTAAATCAAAGAGGTCAGGATGTGGAAATGCAAAGAGGTACTGCTGTTAAAGAAGTAACTTTTGGTATGACCCAACTTACTCTCAATCCTGATGGGAAGGAAATTGCTTATCTTTTGCTTGAAGAGCACAGTCTACAGAAAAGCTCCATACAGAATCTCAGAGCAGCTATCTACCAGATTAATGAGGAAGATGAAGAACTCAGAAATCTTAAGGAAAGACTGATTCAAATTCTTGAAGAAAAAGAAGAAAGTTTATTATCCAACTTCTTGAAGATGAATCTGTTCTATCAAAAAGCTTAAACAGATAAGTTGTTTCTGAAGATACTCGTACATTTTGATACATGTTTTTGACATCATTGAATATTTGGAATCTATACTTTATTTCACAAAGTATGAGATTGGGGGAGATTGTTAGATCAGAATTCAATGATCGTCAGAAGCTAGACTCAACTGATCAGGATTGCTGACGTCGTCAGTATTGCATGGTCATCAGTATTTGATCAAGCGTCAGTATCTTATTGATCATCAGGATTCCTACTCAGACTATGATCAGGATTGATCATCAGAACTTGAAGCTGATCAGGATTCCTACTTCGAGTTATATTTGGAGTCTAGATAAACATGGAAGTTTATTCTATTTGTTCCTGGTTTGTAGAATGTAGCTATCGATTAAGGATAGGTTTCTATCTTTGTTATTGATTAGGACTTATCTTGTTATTGATAGAGAAGCTGTGTGCACTATATAAACACAGTCTTGGTTTCGATTTATGTATTCATTCGAGAGAGAACATAATCGAATAGAAGCTCTCGAGAACATAGAATTTCTTGAGAGAGTTTTTGTAAACTAGCAGCTCTCAAGAACATCAGAATTTCTTGAGAGAGTTTGTAACAGTTTTATATCAGATTTAATAAAGCTGTTATCTTTCTTTTCATATTTGTGATATATACATTAAGAAGTCGATTATCTTACTCTATTGTATTCAACCCCCCTTCTATAATAGATTATTACTGGGCAACAGGCTTCATAAATGTTACCATGCATGTAGCCAGTCAGTGCTATCTTTCCTGTTTCTTTGCTGACTACTTCACAATGTGTGGAATAGAAGTTGACATGATAACCTCTGTCAGTGATTTGACTAATACTCAACAGATTGTGTTTTAGTCCTTTCACTAGAGCTACTTTTTCAATGATGACATTTCCAATGATTATATTGCCATATCCCAAAGTTTGTCCAATGTTGCCATCTCCATAAGACACAGTTGGGCCAGCTTTTTCCTCATATTCTGATAACAGGGCTTTGTTTCCAGTCATGTGCACAGAACATCCACTATCCATGACTAACACATTTTTCCTTTTTTCCTGCAATCAGAATAGAAACATTCTAGTTAGAACATTTAGGAACCCACACATGTTGGGTTCCTTTTCCATGCAATTTATTAATTTTAGCAGCAGAAGTCTTTTTGACTTTAGCATTCCTGACAGGATTAACTCCATCAGGATTTGCTTTGTCAATATCATTATTAATAAAAGCATGCTTCACTATGACATTATCAACTCTATCATACTTTGTACTATTATCAAACTTAGGCAATGGATCATAAAAGTTGTAGTACAAATCATGATAATCTTTACAAGTATAAATAGAATGCCATATACTACCACAATGAAAACAGGACTTCTGTGGTTTATAAAATACTGATCTACTCCTGACATCAGAAATAGGAATTTCAGTACTTTTCTTTAAACTCTTTTTACAATCAATAGCAAGATGATTAGAGTTACCACAGTTAAAACAACATTTCCTAGGTGCATTTAGGATGTACTTATAACCATTCTCTTTATTGATCCCAATTTTACCATTCCTGTTTCTCTTAACAGTAGCTTCCTTTTTTCTATCTGTAACCTCACAGATTTTATCCTTAAGTTGTTTCTGAGACAGTAAACCTACATTTTTAGTGACTTTACTCAAGACAGGTTTAGACTTAATAAATTTGATATTTTGAACAGAAGTAGATCCATTTTCAAAAGTTGAATTGGAATCTTTACCAAAAACAAAATTAACAGGAGTAATCTTAGATTTGGTTTTGTCTATAACATGTCTATAGGTTTTTGGACTAACTGTCTCATCAACAACAATTTTCTCCTTATGTTTCTTATCCTCATCTGACTTATACCCTAGACACTCTTTCCAATTCTTAGAGGTATTAATCTCATGAAATTTTCTACCAGAGTCTGTCCAGGTTCTGATTTTTTCATTAGCATACTCAAGTTCCTTTTCAAGAGCAGTACATTTAAGTTTCATCTCCAAGTACATGTGTTTAGCATTATCACATTCTATCTGTACTTTTTGCATAAGAGAAAATTCAGCTTCTAAATGCTCATTCCTTTTCCTAAGTTCAGACATCTCATATAAGATCCTAGTTGTGACGCCCCTGACCCCGGAAAACCCAGTTGGGCCCGGTCCAAGGGTCCGTCAAAACCGAACCTCTTCTCTCAATATATCTTCACAATAATTAAACTTTATTTAATAAAATATCTACCTTCTTTTCTCATTTGCTTTTATCAATTTCAAAATCCTGATACAAACCTTAACCCATGTCGTAATATCAACTTTCTATACATCGTCACTCGAGGTACTTACTCTCGAGGCCATCACATTCTTAGTTCACAACAATCCTTCTCAAAAGTTCTTTCCTGTAAAATTTAATAAGATAAGGGTGAGCTACACAGCTCAATAAACATATACTGTACAGTTCATTTGAAATTTATCCAATAAAAAGTTTTTACAAAGTTCATCACATTTATAAAAATCATCAATAATTCATCATAACAAACAGTTCTGACCAGATCAAAAACTGAGTATTCAAACACGATAAGTTCATCAATTCACAAGTTCTACTAGTGGGGATCCCGGCCGGCTAAACAATTGGTTTAGCTTTACTTCCAATAAGGAAGCATCACAGTTCACAGTATCAGTGTAAGAATACTCAATTTTCATCAAACATCATCAATAAAATCATTGATATCACATTTCAACAGTAAAACAGTACAGTATATACTTACCTCACAGTACCCTTAACGTTACCAGATCTTCGTTAACTCCACGAATTCATACTCATTTTGAACTTACTTGAAATATATTCAATTCAACCAATAATTGCACGTCTCTACATTTAAACATTAATTATAAGTATTTTAATCGCATAATAACTATAATTTTCTACGAAGAAATTATGTCGTCGATTACCCATTCCATTTATCAATTAATAATGCTACGAACATATTTAAATTCTAGAACCAATTCAAAACTTAGCTCTTCTCAACTGAAATCATCATGGCTATTCTTCATATAATATTACAACCTTTCTGTAAATTTTTCATAATTATTAAACATGTTTAAGCAATTTTCCTCAAAATAAGCTATTTTTCACTTTTAATTTAATATCAAAAATATAAATTAATATTCTCAAACTCAAATCAAAAATCTGATTTCATCATAAAATCCAAAAAATTGTTTAGTTAAACTTTCATATTTTACACTTTTCTCAATTCTTCCATTTAATCCTCCAAACAAATTAAATACTAATTTCAATAATTCATCCAATCAGTAATTGACACATCATCATCTTCTTCATCACACCCACCAGCATTTTATCTCTCCTCGAAGTCAATTTTAATGGCTAACTTTGACCATCAATATCTCACTCATTTTTTATCGGTTTTGTATGATTCAAAAGCCTATTCCATGTATTTTTTCGCAAAGATTCCAAATATGGGATCCGTTTAAGGTTCCGAAGTCAAATAAGCACTACACGATTTGATTTTAACAGCAGTCCAAAAAGTTTATACAACTAAAAAAAATACTTGCAAGTACTATCCACATATGCATAAGTATCTCACCTAAAATATAATTCAACAGCTAAACTGCAAGCAAGATATAAGTCATGATAAACTGAAATCCAAGTTTAGAAGTTTAAACTTAATCTAACTAACTTCATGTAGAAGAAGGCTAAGAAATTACCAGCAACTATACGGAAGAAGTTAACCACACAAGTCGGAGGACATCCTAACAATAATTTGTGAGCTTGGAATGTAACTACTATCTTGCAAGCACTGTACATACTTATATGACTAAAATAAGTGACACTAATCACTTGTATACAAAGCCACGTGTGTGATAATGCAACACCCACTTCTGTTTCCTTGTGCCACATATTCTCTCTCTTTTTTTATAATATCACCCTTGTAAATTCAAAAATATTTGGCCCATTAAATACAAAATTTGTCCAAATAATCACTAACTTATTTATTTTAAACCTTTACATGATCTCCGAACGTCTAACCTTTTTTTTTCCCACATAACTATTTTAAATAAATATTTTCTAGTCAATAAATAATATTAATATATTTAATCTAGGATAGGGATGTTACACTAGTATTCTCAGCAGTTTGACTTCTAAAGCTAATATGCAATGACTTTAGAAAACGTCTCAACTCAGAAGCATTATCAGTATCAAAATCAAAGACAGTATTAAGTACCTTATCATCAGGAATAGCAGTATCATCAGTATTGGCCATTAGTGCATAGTTGACCACCTCAGTATCAGATTCTGAGGAAGAGTCCATCCAATCCTTGTTTGATGTAATGAGTGCATTTGTCTTCTTGCACTCACTAGCAAAGTGACCCATACCATTACACTTGTAGCATCTAACCTTTGACTTGTCAAATTTGCTACCCTTACTGTCCTTTTTGATATTCTTGTCTTTGTCTGCATTGAAGGTCCTTTTCTGGAAGTTGCCTTGTCTCCTAGCTTTCCTGAACTTCATCTTTTTGAAGCTTCTGACTATCATAGCAACCATCTCTTCAATGTCTGAGTCAGAAGAGTCATCATCAGTATTGGCATCAGGATTGCCATCAGTATCTGATGATGAGTCATCAGGATCTGACTCAATTGTTCTTATTTTCCTTTTAGAGACCTCCGTAGCTTTTCCTTTTGATTTAGCCTCTGCTTTCAAAGCAATAGAGTTTGCCTTGCTGCCTTTCTTATTATTTCTCTGTTGAACTTCAAGATCATGAGTTCTTAACATTCCATAGACTTCATCAAGAGACACAGTGTTGAGATCATACTGATGTCTAATGATCGAGGTCTGAGTATCCCATTCTTCAGGTAAAGCTCTTAGAAACTTGGTGTTTGAATCTTCAGTTTCATACTCCTTGTCAACTAAAGATAAACTGTTCAGAAGTGTCAGAAATCTATCATATAAATCAGTTAGGCTCTCATAAGGTCTAGCATCGAATTGTTCATATTCTTGAATCAAAAGAGCCCTTCTGTTCTTCTTGACAGATGCAGATCCCTGGCACTGAGTTTCCAAGGTATCCCAGATTTCTTTTGCAGACTTGCATGCAATCACTCTGTTGGACATGACAGCATCAAGACTACTGTGCAGGATGTTCTTTATCTTTGGTTCTCTGAGTACATGAGCCTTTTCTTCTGGAGTCCAGTCACTCTTCGCCTTGACCACATAATGTTCAGGTACAGTGTCTGTTCGTTCTACAATCCTTGTAGGTATATATGGTCCATCACGAATTCTGTCCAGATAGTCAGGATCCATAGCCTCCATGTACATTAACGTCTTTACCTTCCATGTTGGATATTCTGATTTCTTCAGGATGGAAATTTTCATGCTTTCATACTTTGTTGTCGACATCTTAGATCGTATCTGATTCAAATTAAATCAGTCTGCTCTGATACCAATTGTTGCCCAGTAATAATCAATTGTAGAAGGGGGTTGAATACAATTGTGTAAGATTCTCGACTTAATAATATATGAATCACAAATATGAAAGAATGATAACAGCTTTATTAAATCTGATATAAAACTGTTACAAACTCTCTCAAGAAATTATGTGTTCTTGAGAGCTGCTAGATTACAAAAACTCTCTCAAGAAATTCTGATGTTCTTGAGAGCTTCTAGATTACAAAAATACTCGAGTGTTTCAATCTCTTAAATCGAAACCTAAACTGTGTTTATATACTACACAGATTCTCTATCAATGATAAGTCCTAATCAATTACAAGGATTGAAACCTATCCTTAATTGATATCTACATTACTACAAACCAGGAACCGACAAAATAATCTTCCTTATTTAACTAGACTCCAAATATAACTCGAAGTAGGAATCCTGATCAGCTTCCAGTCCTGATGATCAATCCTAATCCCAGTCCTGATATTCATTCTAATCCTGACGACCATGCAATCCTGATGATGTTAGCAATCCTGATCAGTTGAAGTCTTGATCCTGACGATCATTGAATCCTGATCTAACAGGACTCGGTTTTGTTCCTTGTCTCCTTATTTTTATTTGTTTATTTGTTTACTGTTTACATACACCTTATCTGTTATTCACACACACTCACGTCGTTTTATGTACTAATATCACAGATTGTCTAACATAACTCTGTAACAGCTGCCTTGTAATCAACTGGGTAACGCCGATAATGGCATGTGTGACATTAATTCATTACATAGTATGTCACGTTAGCATGCAGATAGTAATATGGTTAAAGCAGCACATGACAGCTAAATAGTTCAAATTACATGAGTAAATGATCCAAGAATCATTCACAATGCATAACTGGGAGAGAGGCAAGGAATACATCTGCCTCATGGTCTATTTAATGGTCGACCTAGAACTATACACTTCTGTCATCTAGTCAATTATTATTCTCTGGGCCATTCTCATGATGTGGATTTTTATTTTGAGATTCTCAGTTTTGACGACGGAGAACTGATCACCTGCAACATTATCTTCCTTTCAGCAAAAGGCCTCGCTCTTCTCTACCAAGGTTTTCGGTGAAATGCCTGTTGATAAAACTTTTTTCCTTAATGCAGGTTACAAACGAAATACAGGTCCAATTTTTGTGTGACGCTGCAAGGCATGAAGGACGGGTCATTTCACACATCCCAAAGCGCCAAATGATCCCTCGCTGGGGATGGTCGAAGAGCAAGTGCAACATAAATTCAAACCGGCTTGTTTTGACTTGTTTTGGTCAAATGACTAAGTTTGAAATGTAAATTACATATATTATATATTGAATATAATTAATAAATAAATTATAAAAAATATAAATAAATTATTATAGCATACATTTTTTAGATTTGAAAAATTGTAAGTCAATAATCTATTATTTATATATATAATAGAGCAACTAGGGGGTTCATTGAGCCAATTTATTCACTTCTAAAAGACAATTATACCCCTCAAACTGTAAAATGACTTTTCAGCCTCTACTCTATTTACTTTAGATTAATATCTTCGTTATTAATACATCTTAATATCCCTAATCATTAATACTAATTTTCATTAAGTAAACTAATTATTTTGTAATTAATACTTGCATATAATGTACATATGTTATTTTATTTAATATATATAATTTAAAATATTAATAAAATATAATTAAAAAGACAGTGATATTGAGGTAATTATAAACACTGCATGAATTTGTAATATCAAATTTTTAGTAACATAACACAATTTCATATCATGTTAGTTGTTTTTTTTAAAGGATCGATGAAATACAGTTATTCATCACCAACTAATTTATAGTAAGCGTGCAAAATCATATCGAGTAATATTTTTATAAGTTTGATACCAAGCATTATGGTCATTCATGTATCTTAAAAACATAATATGCAGCATCAAATACTTATTGACAAATCAACAATAATCTACTAGAGCAACTAAGGAGTTCTTTTTTTTTTTTTATGAAACTGAAATACAGATTAATTAGAATGACTTCCTCGAAGAGGTACAACAACGAGAATGTAAAAGTTTCTCTTCAAATTTACAAAATTAAGAGAAAAAAAATTACATACTAGATATTACATGAAAGAGAAATCAATCCACAACACTGAGATATAACATGGGATATAACAACACAAAGCATTAGACCATATGAGAATCCAAAAATATATCGAATCGAAGATATTAATCACCAAGACGCAAGTGGGGGGGGGGGGGATTTCAATGATCTCGATTTCTAACTGATAATTTTTTTTTAAAAAATAGAAATCTGAATTAGTGCACGCAAGAACCAAGAACACCAACTATTAGGGAAATTAACAACATCTAAACTAGATCTAAAATAATTTTCAATCGTAACATGTCTTTAAATCCGTCGTCGGCCATGAAAACTACCAATGATCTGCCACAGCGTCCTAGAACGAACATAAACTAGAATACATGGAGTTAATGACCTGATCAAAATACAGATCCAAAATAAAAGTTGAGAAGAAAAGGTGAAGGAAACGAGAAGAAAGGACAGAAAAGCCAAAGAGACAGTAAAAGAGAGATACGAAGGATAAGAGAGGGGTCTCTGGACAGTGGCGCCAAAAAGAGATGGCAGCCACCGTCGGAGGAGGGGAAGCGAATGAGAGAGAGAGAGAGAGAGAGAGAGAGAGAGAGAGAGAGAGAGATTTCGGGAGGTGGGATGCAATAATTTTTCAATGAACTAGGAATTTCAATAAGTCAATTTATTCATTACGAAATGATAATTGTACTCTCAAATTACAAAATGACATTTTAATCTATATTATAATGATCTCATATCAATATCTCTGTTATTAGTTCATCTTAATATCTCCACTCATTTGATAACTAATTTTCATTAAAGTATACTAATTATTTTGATATATATATATATATATATATATATATATATATATGTTATTTAAGTTATTTAAAAAAGCAAAAAATATAATTAAAATGTTAGGGATATTGGAATAGTTATAAATATGATATAATTTCGTGACATCGAATTCTTATTAATCTGACATGACATTTGTTACTTGTTCTTAAAGTGAGTGATAAAAGTATGTTATTAATCACCGATTAATTTAGAATATACATACAAAATCATATTGAATAATGATTTTATTAACATTTAATATAGTCATTCATGTATGTTAAAAAACATACTATGCAACAACAAATTATTGTAAAATCGATAACAATTTACTCATATCTAAATCATACATGTGTTTACACGAACTTTCTACTAAAAAAATACAACATATATAAAATAGGGGATTTAGTTTCGCAACCAATACTGCTAACTTAAATTTTCAAATAACTCATAAAATACGTCGAAATTAATGAAAAGTTATGCAATATTTTAGAACATGTATGTGCCTCACACGAGCTATAAATCTAGTTTTTAAAAGTTAGTCAAAATGTAGTCAGAAGCCAATTTCAATGGGAACGGAGGGAGTATAAAATAAGGAGTCTTAGGGGTCATTTGGCAAATCTGAATCATCTTTTCTGAATGATTAAAATTTTCTTAATGAATCAAATTCTTAATCATTAATATAAATTTTAAGTAGTTATTTGATAATTCTGAATCACATTATCTGAATGGCATAATAAATAAAATTCACGAAATTTTGAATTTATAATTGAAGTATTATTATGTACATTATGCAATAGATTCTTTATAAATAATATTTCAACTCGTTTTAATTATACATTTCGAAATATGGTTCAATGATTCTAATTTGTATTAAGAATTAAATATACCGTCATTTAAAATAAAGATTACGAAAACATAATTTGTCAAACTTAATTATTATTTTTAAAACTTAATATATATATATATATTACATGATTTAGAGAATAAAAAATAAAAAGAAATTACAAAAAATTGCATCAGGAAGAGTATTAGTGCAGTGCTGCAACCTTCTTAATCGTTAGGCTAGTGTCAAGGGTAAGGGTAAGAGAAATTCAGCTCATTAAGAAATTCAAAATAGTAAACAAACAATCTTAATGATTCAAAATCCTCAGATTCAGTTAAGTTAAGCTCACTAAGATGTAAACAAATGGCCCCTTAGTCATTTAGGATATTCTTTTTTATATCAACTCGAACAACAATACCTATATTCATTTCTTATCATTGTTATAATAAAAAAAATTAAAAAAAAAGGAAAAGAAGTGGGGAGAGGAGAAAATGAGAAATTTTAATTTTAATTAATAAAAATGAAATCAGTAATAGCAAGGAATTACCTAAAACACTAGGACACTGTTGAAACACTATTTTATGCTTAAATGTCCTAGATCTTGACTGTTGACATCTCAAACTCTAAGGCTCTGTTTAGGATTGCTTTTAAAAATTGTTGTGTTGTTGAAAAAAGTGTTGTTAAAATAAGTGTTGTTGTGAAAATCAGATAACTGTTTGGTAATATTTTTGATATGTGCATGTTTTGGTGTATAATATAAAAAATTAATGTTTTTTGGTGAGTTTTGATGTTGAAACCAGTAGCTGCTTCCCGCAAAAGCCGAAAAACAGCTTTTTTCAAAAGCACGAGATCTGCTTTCTCTAAAAGCAGTTTTTCAGCCAAAAGCGCTTTTCAGAAAAATAGCTTTTAAATTTTACCAAACACTTTTTTAGCTATTTTTCCGGAAAAAGCTGATGTTACTGTCTGCACCAGCAATGCCAAACGGAGCCTAAGTCTCCAACATTTGTGTCTTGTATCTTTTCCTAGGCTAAGGTATTTACCAAATACTTATTTTTTTGTACTTGGTAAAAAAAATTGAATAATTATGTTTCAGACTCAATCATATGGAATAGTAAAATTATCAATTGATTAACATTAAAATTTTCTTGGAAGAAATTACAAGACAGGAAACTGTTCTGCGATCCCTTGATTTACCCGCTTTAGTTTAAGACAATATTCTTGGTGCCTAAGAATACTAAATGACAAACACCTGCGTAAAAGAATAAATTAAAATAAAAGACAACCTCCACCCTGTTGCAAAAAGATAGTAAATCACCTAGAAACAAGCATCAATTTTTCAAGACAGGGAGAAACTCAGGACTGGGGCAAAATAGAATCCATACCTACTTTGTATTATACAAAATGACAAAGCAAGATAAGGTAGTTAGATCCATAGAAACAAATATAAAGGAATAGGAGTTCAAAATGAACTCCAGGTAGTTCTTTGATGGATACTTAATGACACTGCTGGACACCTTAATGGAGGCTAAGCTCTTCGACAAGCTCTTATCAAGTCGCTACTGCCTTCCCTTCTTCATACTGCAAGGCGGGCATTTATATTGCTTGATATTTTCTGCTTTAGCGGGTGTTATCTTCACACACTTTCCATGGTACCACCTCTCACAAATGTCACAGCCAATCCAAAACTCATCTGCACTGTAATTGCCTGCGCAGCTCCCACAAAGTGTTTCCCCGTGCTCATCTTCATCCTCCATGTGACCCTCATCGTACAGTCTTGGATTGCTTTTTGCCTGCCCATCACTTGAACTCTGTAAGTAAATAATATAAATTAAAAAATTAATTGATGGTATTTTTTTGCTAGTGTATAAATCAGAAATGGTAGCAAAAGAAACCCAGTAATAGTTGAGACTAAATATCACCTTTGTGCTGATTCTGGATTTGCTTCCCGTATCAACACCAACCTTGTCTTTAATTGCCTTTCTCTGTGTTACAACTTCAAAGACCGTTGGCTGGTCATTAATTAGGCTGAATAATCGTTTCCTGTTCAAGTGCATGCTCATTTTATTGAAACATCTGGACATTAATTAGCAATGCAGGTAACTAGATATATATTATACTGTTATAACCGAATCAGAGATCTTTTGTAGTTGGTCATCCAGGTTTACTTTTAACACAATATCTAACAATAGATTGTTTATAATATCAGTATTGTTAGTAGTAGTGGTATTAAGTATTATACACTATCTTGATTCCTGCTTAACCTGCAAATCTCTAAGAATTTTCATCACTGCAAATTTAAACTCCACCTTCAAAATTTTGAAATATTTATCTGCTCAAAAACTCCTTCATCTATACAGTTGTATTACTTGTGCTATAACAATATGTATATATTGATTTCCATATAAAAATTTAATTTCAGTCCTGTTGCATTTTATATTAGATCTATCACTATGTTAATTTATATTTTACTAACCCTAAGATATTTTTAGTTTAAAATATGTTAATTCCTTTTCAAAATATACTTACCATTATGATATTTTTACTTTTTATTCAATAGTCACTTTAAGTTCTATTACAATTTTATTTCAAAATTCATTTATTTTATTGCTATGTGCTTCGCAGCTCTATGTGTACTTGTACGTACGTACGAAGGATGTACGGGGAAACTAATATAAAAAGTCGCAACTAGTCGAAGTAGATGGTAAAGCTATTTTTATTTTATTTTTTTGTTAAATGTAAAGCTATTTCAACTGTGATGGTTGACTTGAAGGAGTTTGCTGACAGTAGTTTTGGATGTCGAAAAAGGGGCTGAGGTAGGATCATAAACAGGACATCAATTTTTATTAAATTCAATTACTCAAAGAAAAATCATTACGCTAGCTGGGAACACTACTCGGCACCCTCTTACCTTATCCATAGGAAACACAAAGGCCTAGTGATGAGCTATGTGATCGGTACCACTGTGTCTTATTATTACAGATCTGTTATTAGCTTGCTCTAATTATCAAAGTATAATGTGATCTAGCAACTTGAATTTTTCAGTACTTCGTTGATACTTCTATCATTTTGGAGTGAGAAATGTGTCAGAGGTTTGGGATTGAATGATCAATGGAATAGCCTAACTCACTGAGGTTGTATACAGAAATTACAAATTTTAATCACGTTAGATTTACTGTTTCAGAAGCTTTCCAATCCCAAACATACTGACTTCCTTGTACTAGAAAACCACGAGTTCTGCATTGCTTCTGGATGATAGACAAATAAGCTCAAGGTAAATTTTTAAAATTTATTGTGACATTGTTCATGACATTGTGAAAGAAGCTATATTAACTGACAAATTAAAAGTAACTCTAGAAGATTGACCACCTAAGATTTATTAAATACTGTGATTGCCACACATTTGAAGTAATGAAAGAATCTTCCGGAACAACTGTAGACTGGAAAAAAAAACTACATTTAAACCAGCAAAAGCTGGGAGGAAGAAGATTGCAGAATAAGTGTCTTTCCTCCATAATATTCTTATAGGAAAACCGGAAAAATTCATCAATAGTTCAAAACTAAAAGTTTACGACATATTCATTATGTACCCGAAAACATTTATATAATAAAACAACTGAACAAATAATTGAAGCCTGCAGGTTGATAATGTGAACAAATAACCCTAGAAATATATTATAACACCAGCATTTATATGCAAATCCTTGTGACATTTAGTCCACGTAAAGATGTTGAAGATGGTCCAACTAGATAGCCACGAACCAAAATGCGAATATTTAATTTTGATGATAGATCAATTATTAGGCCGTAAAGTTAACTGGGATAATATGCTTTCCCACTTAGGAAGGGGTGTTGGAACTTTTGAGTATTCAACTATTTTCACAAGCACCTAGTGGAATTTTACATGGTACAAGGACTGACAATGGGTACACAAAAAACAGAGACAAATATATTATGTTTCCTGTCATAAAGATAAAAGTTTCAGTGGATGGGGCTGTGGTACCATTCAGAGAGCAATTTTCCAATCTGATTGCGATAGATGGAGATATTCATTCTAAATCTCGTGATATATTAATATCATATTTCAAGAGGTACACTCGAAGTTAAATAATAGGAGGAACTAACGGTTCTTCTAACCTTGGGATGAATAGGGTCCATTTTGAGGGAAAATGACTTATAAAGACCTTAACTACAATATGTCCAACATATGTATATTAGACTAAGGATTCAAAAGGGAGAGAGGCTGTGTCTTTTCATAGTTTAAGGAAGTTGGTCAGTGGCCTTTTGAGGTAACAAGGGAGTCATTTTGGTACATACTAAGAGTCTGGTTATTTAATCTCCCATGAATTTCTTCCTTCTGCAATTTTCAAAGTTATTAGAGAGCTATCTCCAAATTTCACGTTGTTGGCATCAACTCTTTGATATAGAACTTTTTTCTTCCTTCGGGCCATAATTTCGAGTGTTCTTGTTTTTTTTCTTTATTTTTCTATAAGATTTTTAGATCACTATTCAGAATTTTCACCAATATTGTTATATATTACAACTATTTACACCGATACGCTAGAAACTTATTAGTACAACTATTTTGTACGGACCAACAGAAAGTACCAATTTGTTGTTTCCCATTACATTGACTTAGCAGTTAAGACCTGTAACTTCTAAAGTTCTATGTTTTTCCAGATTTGTGAAGCTCCCTATCCCTAAGAGCAAGTCCAATGGTAATGCTAAAATGACAATAGCTAACTTGGTATCAAAAAGTGATATTTGGTGTTAAAATCGAACTGGTGAAATGGTGATCCAATGCTAATGCTAAAATCACAATAACTATTGTTAAATCACTTAAATCCAAGTAAAAATTCATCAACCAAAGATATTTCTCCCATTTTTTCTAATATAAGATGATGTGGCAAGTATGTATGGCTATAGCCATCTCTGGTTGAATTTCAATTATCCATTTATGCATTTTTGCCTATTAACTATACCTATGCATCACAAAGTAATTTCAACAAACAGAGCCTAATTAACAAAAAGAAACAACAGTATACCTATCATTTCGATTAAGACGAGCACCGAAATAGTAAGCAACAGAAAGCAACCAAGAATCAGTATGCACAGCGACCAACGACAACCAATCTCTCTTGTTCATCCCATCCCTAGCAAAATTAATCCCTAATGCGGGTTCCGGAAGCTCCGGAGGCACTTCCTCAGCAGGCAAAGAAACTTCCCAAGACTCATTAGGATGCCCATACAAACACAAATTCTCCTTCTCTACACAAACACATTACATTTATCAAACACAACCATTTATAAATTATAACCCAGCAAATAAAATCCCAAAAAATATATGCATAAACACACAATTCACACACACGCACCTGGGTCGCAGAGGGAGTAAAATTCATCAACATCTGAGAAATGAAAGAGAGATAATAATAGAATGAGTGTTTGATAAGATTAAATGAGGAGAGAAAGAAAGAAAGGGGGTTACCGTAGGTGAGAGCACGGACGACGCCGTTTCGACGGCAAGTGAAATCTTTGAAGATATCTTCGACGGTACGAGGATTGGAAGATATGTCCATGGCTTGGCTACACTACACTCGCTGTTTAGATCTGACTATTGAGTGTGTGTCGTTGAATAGAGACTACTCTAATTACAAAACACTACTGCTTTTGAGGCCCGGTTTAAATATAATACTATAACTAACGTAAAGATTTAGTACACGACACGAACATACACGGATAATTAGTGTTTGGGTGCAAAAATTTGGTACACGAACACGAAAAAACACGAATATAATTAGTGTCGGGTTTGGGTTTTCATAATAGGTACACAACACGGAACGAAAGTACACGAATTAATGAAGTAAATGAAATAATTTTAAAAAATATATATTATTTATAGTATTGCATATTTAGAAAATATATAAGCAATTACATATGAACAATAAATAAAAGTTTCACGACTAATTGACAGTAAGTTATACATTTATATATAAGAAGTATACATTTATATATATAAGTTATATTTACAATTTTTTGTAAAATTGTATGTAATACATATTTAATACACATTTCATAAAAATTTACATAATTAAAATAGTTTTATAATATATAAATTTTTATTAAATTAAATTTATATTTTTGTTTAATATACACAAATACGACACGTTTCAAATTTAGTACACGATTTCAAAACGGGTCGGATATGGGTTTTACATTCAAGTACACGAAAACACGAAAGTACACGACACGGTCCATTGCCAAGTCTAATTAAAATACACACTCACATACACAATCCCACCTAATCTCCTTCGTTTTTAATTTGATTTTTCCCGTGAATTGGTGAACTTTTTTTGAAATCCGATTTCACTATATTTTTCTTCATCTTCCAACTATCAATATGCATACCATATGTGCTATATTATGGAGTACTAAAATTTTAGTGATTTCTGTAAGAATAAATAGTGATTTCATCAAAGATCTAGCGATTTATTTTTATATACGTATAAATTTAATGATTTTGCGGTACAAAATTTGTAATTTACGTATAGATCTGGAGAAAAAATCATTACATTTACGCAGAAATCACTATTTATTCTTATAGGAATCACCAACATTTTAGTGATTCTCGCAAGCATAAATAGTGATTTATCGTCGGAATATATCAAATATGGTATGCAAACTAATTGTTGCGAGATGGAGAAAAATATAGTGAAGTCAGATTTCAAAAAAAGAACATCAATTAACGGAAAAAATATAATTACGAATGGAGAGGATTAGATGGGGTTGTGTATGATAGGTGTATTTAATTCTGTGTGATGCAGTTTCTAGTTTTTATTTTAAATTGGTTTATATTTGAGTAGGACTATATATATATATATATATATATATATATATAGAGGATGGTTCAATAAGGAACTCTGTAATTTGGGTAACCGGGTAACTTCAATTTTCAACTGTTGGATGAGACTACCTTGAGATCCTACAAATGCTCTTAAGAAAAAACGTGGATTCACCGTCTCACGTTCCGTTATTCTTTTAATTGTGTTAACGTTAATATTACTTTTCTTCTTTGTTTATGAAATGTAATCTTATTAATTATTTTGTAAATTATATTTTTTTACTACATTATAATTTTTTATGTCTAAATATTATTTTCTATGTGTTCTGTAATAATTTTTATAATTTTATCTTTACCTTAATGTTAATATTTGGTATATTTTTATGTTTTTTACTTTTTTCGTGTTCTATATTTTTAAAATCTATATAATTTTATAGTTTTATCTTTATCGTAATGTTAATGTTCAGTGCATTTTTTATGTTATGTACTTTTTTGTGTTCTATTTTTTTAAAATTTTGTATTTTTTTTGAGTTCTGTATTCATATTTATGTGTTTTTCGAAATTTTTACTATATATTATGCAGTTTTTTGTGCATTGGTAATAATTTTTGTAAATTTTCATTTACAACAACTAATTATTAATACTTTTCAACATAATATTTTTAATAAAGATCGTATATGATTTTTATAAATAACATAACATCTTTTTGTTTTAATTTTAAAAGAAGCATTTTTATTAATTTAAAATTTTAAAAATAAAAATTTAGGATTTATTATTTTAATCCAAGAAAAAAGAGTTTTTCGTGTAAACTTTTATAATAAGAAAAAGTTACAGAAAAACTAAACTAAATACCGAACACAAACAAATTACAGAATACAAATAAATTACAGAACACAAATAAATTATAGAACAAAAACAAATAAATTACAGAACACAAACAAATGACAGAAAACAAATATATTACAGAACACAAACAAATTATAGAACACAAAAAAGTTAGAAAATAAGGAAAATATACAGAACACATAAAATTGAATAAAAAAACAAAAAGAAGTTATGAAATATATTAAATTATAGAAAAATAATACAAAAAAAATGCAAAAGTCTTAATTTTACAGGAAAGAAAAATAATGAAAAATGGTGAGAGTTATGAAAAGATGTATCATGAATAATGTTGAGTTTATGTTTTATGAAACAATTTTTTTTTTTTTTCAATTCACGTGTCCCGTTACTTTTGTAGTTTTGATGAGTTAGGTTTAACGACTTCACGCCCGTGATACTATGTTAAAAGTTACTAAGTTACCCAACTAATAGGGTTACTCACTGAGATCTCCCCTATATATATATATATATATATATATAGGCTAGTGATCAAATACAAACCTTTTTTAAAATACAAACTAAGAACCAATCTAAGCCCTTAGATTAATCTAATCTAATGACCCCTAGATGCACAACACACAACTAAAATACACCCTCCCACACTCAATCACACCTATTCCCCTTCGTTTTTAATTTGACTTTTCCCGTCAATCGGAGAGTTTTTTTTGAAATCCGACTTCACCGTATTTTCCTCCATCTCCCAACGATCGATTTGCATACCATATGTGCTATGTTTCGACGCGATTTGAAAAAAAATTATTTAATTTGTAGGTTTGTAGTCTAAGAGTGGTTTGTAGTAGAATAGCCCCTTATATATATATATATATATATCGAAATAATTTTTTAATTAGAAATACGATAGATAAAAATATTTTGATTCCATCATATGTTATATAGTAATTTTGTAATTGTTTACAATTTTCATGAACCAAATATTTTTAATTTGATTAGGTTCCACAAAAATGCAATAGAAAATAAAACGTTACATGATTTTTAATTTTTTAAATATTGACTTGGTTTTTAATGGTATGAAATGAACTTTATCAATTGAATAATTGAGTATAATATACCTACTTATTTTATCATTATTCTCCGTGTATAATATAAACGCATGTAAACTAATGTGTATCTAATGTAATCTTCCAGTAGTATTTTTTTTTGAAACATTAAAAATTTGGTAGTCGATCTAGATTACTCCTATTTTGATATTTGCATTTTAGTTCTTTTTTTTTGCAAATTAATTGGCCTTAATTTAAAAGAAAAAACAATTTTAATGAAAACATATCTTTGAAATATTGTTAAACACAAAACACTTAAAACAGAATTTAATCACGATCAAACACAAACAACATCAATTGAACGTCGTTCAACTACCACGTACAACTATCCAAATTCCAAATCATTTTTATAAACATCAAATAAAAAAATTTAAAGAAAATATTTAAACTCTACATCATTTTATAAAAGTCGAAGCCTTACAAGTTTGATAGTCGGCAGGTCGGTCGGTAAAGTACTCATATTTTTATATTTGCACTTTAGTGTTTTAGTTTTGCAAAATTGGCCTTAATTTTTTGTAAAAACAATTTTAATTAAAATAGATCTCTAGAATATTACTAAACACAAAACACTTGAACAATTTAATCACGATCAAATACAAACACATACGTCAATTCAACGTCAAGTTCAATAACCACATATAACTATTTCAATTTAAAACATCTTCATAAACAAACAAATATAAACGTAAATAAGATATTTAAATATAAAAGAAACAACAAATTTAAAAATGACATGTGCATCACACTAGCTATAAGCTTGCGATAATATATTTGTAAAATATAAAACTGGCCATGTATGTTAAATTATACCTTGATACATGTCAAAAGATTTCTTAATATTATGTAAAAGTTATGCTTACTACAATTATCAAAAAAACAAATCATCTTTACTGAAAAAGCCATTATAAGACATCTTTTTGTTAGTACGTCTTGAATGCCCTGAATTCATCTTATTTAGTACACCAACAAAAAAATTCTAACCACGCGGATTTGAATATCACATAAAATAAGCAAATAAATTATTTTTTGTAATTTAATGATTGAAATCAACCTATTATACACACACACATTATTAAAGTCGAACTTTAAAATATTTATTTGGTTGGTACATGGATCAATATACCGGTCTACTTATTTTATTAAGTTCTTATTTTAAAATTTTATTTTTGTCAAACACATCATTATATGGGACTTATTATAAATAGGTTTACGTGCCTATTTATTTTAAAAGGTCTGATTGTTTTAAAAATTGTTCTAATTTAAACTAACACAATTTTACGGATCACTAATTTAAATTTTATTTTACTATTACTTAGTTTAGCCAGACTAATTATATTGAAACATGATTGTGTATCATTAAGGCAAAATATTTTACATTTATTATAATGTTTTATATTTTTATTTTCATATATTTTATCGAGTCAAACCCAAGCTGAATTATTCATATTCAAACTTTTTTTGAAATAGGTTCAATTCGAGCTTTCGAGTTACTTGATCTCGGCTAATAAATTTTTCAAATTCAGTTTGATATTATTCGAGTTGAACTCGAGTTAGCTATTGTTATACTGTTCAATATTTTTATTAAGTTATATGTTTTATCGAGTCAAACCTGAGCCGGATTGTTCATATTCAACTTTTTTTTTAAATAGGTTCAATTCGAGTTTTCGAGTTACTCAATCTCAGCTAATAAGATTTTCGAATTCCATTTGATAGTATTCGCGTTGAGCTCGAGCATTTACTATTTAACTACTTTACTGAGCAAAGTTCAAGTTTTTAAATTACTCGATTCTTGAGGTTCGCGAGACTAATCGAACTTTTAATATTTAATTTTTTTAAGAATTATAAATATATTTCAAAGTAAATATTCAATATTTTATATAATTCATATATTTTATCGAGTTGAACCCAAGTCAAACCGTTTATATTCAAAAAAAATTTCAAAACAAGTTAAATCGATTCATGATTTCAAGCTTTATGAGTCAAGTTTCAATGTTAAAATTGGAGTACCAATTAAACTTGAGCTCGAGTTCAAGCTTGACAGAATTTTTTTATCGAGTTTGAACTCGAGTCCGGCAGTGTTCGACTCGATTACACCCCCACTCTCACTACTATTAGGAATTTTTTTTTAATAGTCTATAAAAAGATAATTTAAGGGGAAACAATTATTATAGATGATATTTGGAATTCATATTAGTTATTAGATGAATATTTAGATAAAACACATAGTTAGTTCAAAAATATTTATTAAAAAATAGAATATGGATACTATATTAAAAATAATTTAAAACGTCTAACTGTATTATTAAAATATGCTACTTAGTAGATAATATATCACAATGAACATGAATACAAACCAAAATTTTAGCTAATTTTAATATGAACTACAAGAAAATTACATCACTGTCACATGACCACTACCACGCTGCCACCACTAACCACATGAACACCACCACTTACACCACCAAAATTACCATCATCAAAGCAATCACTAAAAATTCAACTAAAATTATCAAAATTTAAACGTAAATCACTAAAAAATTTGAACGCAAATAACAAGAATATTCCAAATTTGGAATTGTGTAAATGTTCGAAGCTGCTGGTAATGGTGTTGACGGTAGTAGAGTGAGTGAAAATGACATCAATCAGTAAACTTAGATCTGTTGAGAGAAGGATGAATGAGTTACTGGAGGTGTGGTCAGGAATGAGACTGGAATTTGCGATAAACATGTTCATAAGTTACTTTCGGAGTGGTGGTCAATTTGGTGACAACAAAAGATCGTAGAGTGATTATGGTTTATTATACACACAATCCCTCTCTCTCGCCCACTCACACACATTATATATATATATATATATATATATATATATATATATATATATATCATGAATGATGATGACAAATGGAATGAGATGGTGATAACAGCGGTGTAAAGTAAGTGATGATGTGTAAGGTCGTCGATAATGGAAGGGGTATAAGAGTGGATATGGGTGATGGTTGAGATGTAAATTAGATTTGAATGTGTGACCATGATTAGTTTTCGCTTCTTATTTATGTAAATTATCGTATTTAGCACTTCTTTATATATAAACACGTGAGTCTACTGACTCATGATTAGCCTTTAAATTACATATTTTTTAATCATTCCAAGTTATGTTTTTTAAATTTCTACATGTGATTCTATTGTTACGATCATATATGAAATTCAAGTAAGAAATTTGAGTTATTTCTAATGTCCATAAAAAATACCACATTAACGACGTATAGTGTTTCAAAAATTATAAATCGTTTATCTAATAAAATCAAAACAACAATATTTTATGAATTTAAATGGTGTCCGTGCTTTGCACGGGCTATCATGCTAGTTTATTTTAATGAGCCTAACTATATTATAAGTTATATTAATGAAAACAAACACATTTCTACGGATCACTTTTTCTAAAAATTTATTTTACCAAAACTTATTTTAACAGACGTACTTGTATTGAAACATACTTTAATTGAAACACGTAGGACCATTTTAATTTAATTTTAATATATTTTTAAGTCCTATTTATTTTAAAAACTAATTTTAATGAGGCTAAATTGTGTTAGATGCCTAATGAAATTAAAATAACATACATATATTCAAATTTGAAATTATTTTTATGAAAAGTAAATATAAATACAAAATATTAAAATACAAATAAGATAACAAGTTTAAATTTTACTCATTCAATGAAATATAAACTTGTAAGTATAAGAATGGGTATAGTATTATAAGTATAAAAATATAACAATTAACAAAATAATTGATAAATATTTAATCAAAAAAAAAAATACAAATGTAGTAAAAATTTATAAAGATGATTGAACACATGATTATATAGAAAGATGTCTAACTAAAAAAATGGAGTTATATAAATATATTTAACCAACATTTTATTATATTCAAAATTTAAAAACAAATATGTGGCTTATCTAATAATTTTTTAAAAATAAACTTAAAAAGTAATGTAGCACAATGGTTAAAATATAGAGTTTGTTAAATATTAAAACATAAATAATAATAAAAAAAATTATTAATAACAATCCGTGCATCGCACTGGTTTTAAGCTAGTTATCAATACTATTATATAATAGACGAAACATTAAAAGTTTGGTTGGTCTGTATGGTACGTTGTGATTTTACTTAATTGCCCTTAATTAACTGTACTTCGTATTTTTACTTAATTAACCTTACTTATTTATAGAAATATATTATTAAATAATAATATTACCTATTTATAACCAATTACCTTTTTCACCTAAAATACATTATTTTTTCTAACAAATTCCCCTACTTTTTCAAATATATCATGGTCAATTACCTTTTTTAACTAAAATATGTTAGTTTTTCTATTTTTCCTTACTAAAACACCTCATTTTCCAAAAATATCACGGACAAACATTTAGTTCTTTATTTTTAAACCTATTTTAATATTATAATTATTTTTTAAAAGTTTACCTATTTTAACATGTCTACTTATTTTTCTTAACAAATTCAATTACTAAAAATATTAAAATATAAATAATCAAATACCTATTTATAACCAATTACCTTTTCAGCTAAAACACATTATATATTTTTTCTAACAAAGTCCCTTCTTTTCTAAATATATCACGGTAAATTGTCTTTTACAATTTACTTTTTCTATTTTTCTCACTAAAATCCATTCTTTTTCCAAAAATATCACATAAAACTTTTACTTATTTATTTTAAAACGTATTTAAATTCTTTTAATTATTAAATTTTAAAACCTCATTTTCCAAAAATATCACGGGCATTTACCTTTTTAAACTAAATATATGTTATATTTTTTATTTTTTCTTACTAAAACCCCTCATTTCCAAAAATATAACGGGCAAACCCATACTTATTTATTTTAAAGAATGTTTTAATGTTTTTAATTAATTAAAAGTTGTTGTGGATTAAAAAACGTACTTGTGTATTAATTGATAGGATTAATGAGCTTTCGAGCATTAATGGCTGCACTCGTGTATCCGGACTAAATTGGTCCTCACAAGATGCCTACGTATCTCAAATCGTTATTGAGAATCAAGCCAAAGACGTAGTTCTGATTGTAGGATCAGGGACCTTATATAGGCGTCTGGAGCCCGGTATTTATGGTATGTTCGGGAGTCTTAGCGAATAAGTCTCCCTTTTGATATTGGATAATCATTGTATAGCTTGCAGGATAAGTCTTTTCCTTATCGATAAAGGCTATGACTCACTAATTGCCTTTAATTGGGATTCTGGATCCTTCTTTGACCAATTTGCCATAATTTGGACTCTTTTTATGAGCTGTATATTTTCCCTATTCATTAATTACGAAATTAATGAATAATTAGGGTGTCGGGCCTTAAATACCAGCCTTTCCGTTGAATAGTCAATTATATTTCTATAATTACTTTTCTATCCATATCATTTGCCCCCCAACTTCTGGGAAAATATCCTCGGGGTTTTCGTAGAAGT
Source organism: Heracleum sosnowskyi (assembly GCA_030848705.1). Taxonomy (NCBI): domain Eukaryota; kingdom Viridiplantae; phylum Streptophyta; class Magnoliopsida; order Apiales; family Apiaceae; genus Heracleum; species Heracleum sosnowskyi. Next base: position 45,306,521 of record CM061243.1, on the reverse strand, counting down.
TATAGCGCGTATTTCCCAAAATTTTCCATTTTAGGGCACTTTTGACCTTAATTTAGGTCATTTTCGACCAGGAATTCGACCTGGAAATAGTATAAATTCGACCAGAATTTCGACCTGGAATTCGAGCTCAAACAGGTGCGAGGTTGAAGCTATCGACCAGGATTTCTAGGTCTTTTTCGACCTCACCTGTTCGACCTCGACTTAGTACGTTTTCGAACAGGAACAACTGTGAGGTCGAAGCTATCGACCTGGATTTCCAAGTCATTTTCGACCTCAAGTGTTCGAGCTCATTCTCATATATCCTCGACCTGGAGTTTTTGGCTCCAATCCATAGGCTTTTGTCGACCTCGACTTTCCTTCCTTCGACCTCGATTTTGTCTCCAGGTCGATGGGCTCGACCTCGAATTCCTAGTCTTTTTCGACCAGGATCTTTCGACCTCAACCTTCCTTTCTTCGACCTCGATTTCATGTTTGTTCGACCAGAAATCCTTAAGTCATTTTCGACTAGAATTCCATGTTTTTTCTGGCTTTATTTTGGAGTGAAGTCGAACAATACGACCTCAATTCCCCATGTATTTTCGATCTCGTTTGTTCGATCTCGATTTCCTGTCTCTTCGACCTCGTTTTCTCTAGGTCAAAAATGGACTTTATTCTTTGGGTCATTTTCGACCTCGATTTTTCGATCTCATTCCCTCGTTTTTTGACCTCGTTTTAGTGTGAGGTCGAGGGATGCGAACTAGTTTTATAGTGTATTTTCGAACTCAATCGTTCGATCTCGACTCAGGGTCTTTTCGACCTCATTTTGCCAAATTTTTGACTTGTTTTTGGTGCGAAGTCGATGGACACGACCTCAGTTTCGTGTGTATTTTCGACTAGGGTCATACGACCTCGATTTAGGGTCTTTTCGACCTCAAACCTTTAATTATTTCGCTTTATTTTGGAAGTGAGGTCGTTTGATGCGACCTCGTTTTCTCGTATACTTTCGACTTGGATCGTGCGACCTTGTTTTCTAATTTTCTGCCTTGGTTACATTCCAAGATTTTATTTTTGGGTTTTCATTCTTTTCTTGGGCCTCAACTAACCCAATTTTTGATTGGATTTAAGTTATTTCTGCCTTGGGCCTAATTGGGCCTTATTTTTTTTGGGCTTCGAATTTGCCTGAGTTTTAATTTATTTGGGCCTTTGCCTTTGTAATCCATAAATGGATTTATGGGCCTTACCGGCTATAGACGGTTGCTCTTCCTTAGCCGGTTGAGTTCCCGGTTATCTCGATTATAAAAGAGTGAGATTTCTCATTTCACTCTCACTTCTCACTTTCAACTTTCCAAAATTTCTCTCTAGTTATCATAGTTTTTTCTCTCTTTTATTCCGTGGTAAGGCGATTCCCGACGAGTTTTTTCACGGTGGTGCCCTTGTTTTTCTGGGATAAACCTTCATCCCTTGAAGATTTCTGGGAATTTTCCTTGAAGTTTTGAAGATTTGAAGTTTCTTTGAAGATTTTTCTGGGGATTTTCTTGAACGCTTGAAGATGTCTGACAAAGCTGCTCAACGCCTTCAAAGAATGAACAAAGCTTCTAAGAGAGGTATCATCGTTCGTTCTTCTCATATGTCACTTCAAGATATGATTTTAGAACGTAGTGATGAATATCCCTCTGTGTCCCACTTAGATTCTTTCGACTGCAGTAATAAATTTCATGAAATCGACTTAATTAGGGACTATAATAAAATGTATAGGATTAGGTCCCCCTATAGATTAGTCCCAGCTGGCCCAGGGGACCGTTCTTGCCATTGGCGTCCTGATGCACTCTGCATTTACAAGGATGCCATTGTCGCAGGACTCAGGTTTCCCTTTCATGAGTTCATTCCCAGGCTTTTGGCTGATGTTGGGATTAACCCTTGCCAACTTCCTCCAAACGCCTGGAGAATCATTATGTGTTTCATTGTTCTTTGTTTGAAGAACAATTTCCCTTTATCTGTAGCTTTGTTTAGTAGAATTTTTCAATTTAAGAATAGTTCATCCACTTCTTTGGGTTGGGTTTATATCAACCACCGTCCTTCCACTCCCCCCATATTTCACCCTAAATCCATTCCAGACAATAACCTCAAATGGAAGGAAGAGTTCATGTACTTGATTTGGGAAGGAGGGGATTGGGGCACCCTTTTTCGTAGTTCCTTTAGTAGGGTTTCGGATGGTAGCCCTAGTGATATCATCCTAACTGATGAAGAGGCCCATGCATATGCTGAGCTCACAAAGGATAATTATGCCACAATGGCTTGGGTGCTCCTGGATGAGTTTCAGCTTAGGTCCTTGGGACTTTCCAACGTTTCTGATAAGGGTAATTCTCACCTCATATCTTTCTTTATTTATTTAAGATTAACTTATACCAACTGTTTCTTTCCTTATATCTTTTGCAGCTGCGGTCTTTATCAATAAGACCAACGAGCCTGAAGAGGGGGAAACAGCCAGGATGAAGAGGGCACGTTTGGTAGGGAAAGACCCTCGTGCTTCTAGTATTCCAGCTTTCATAAGGCCTCATGTGGACCTTACTGAAGATGTTGAAGGCCCTACCTCGGGCAAGAGTGCAGTTTGGCGCCCCAACTGGGGTCTCAGGAAGAAGGACGCTGTAGTGGGAGTGTCCAAGCATGCAGTGGAGTGGTCTTATCACTCTCTAACTCCTTGTGACTACAAGGATTTTGTTTCTAACTCCACCATCGAGGGGGTGGAGCATGCTGGATCTCAGGCTATGGCTGCTGTGAGTATTTCTCTCCTTCTTTTCTTTGTAGTCTTTGATTTATTTCAAGTTTAAGTATTTAACCTATAACTTGCTTGCAGATGAATGCCAACTACCAAGGGGCTCTCTTTCAAGCTAAGTCTTGGCGCTCATCTTCTGAGGCCAACCAAGGCAAGTTTGAGAAGTCCCAGGAGGAAATGGCTTCAGTGAAGGTCACCCTGGCTAGGAAGGAGAAGGAGTTGGCTGACTCCCAGGCTGAACTGGTATCTTTGAGGAAGGCCAAAGATGATTTTATTGACGAGTATCTTGACTCTGAGGAGTATGGGGACTTGATTGATAAGCATGATGGGCTCCTCTTCCCTGTTCAGTACACTAAGGGATGGGATGACGCTCTTGCTGCTGTCTTGGAGAAGATGCCTGGATCTCTCCTTATTTCTGATTTTCCAAGCCCTCACCTTCCTACTCCTTTGGAGATGGCTTTGGCTGGAGAGGACGAGATGGAGGAGGATGACAGGATCTTAGACCTGGATCACGCTTCCCCACCTGGTCAGACTGCCAGAGCTGATGATGATGTTTTTCCCTCTAGAGAGGAAGAGGAGGAGGAGGAGGACGTAGACAGGGAAGATTAGGTGTAGTTGGCCATCATGGCTTGTACTTTTGTTTATGTACTTTTGGCCTACGGGCTTAACTTAACTCTTTATTTAAGTTTTTATTTATGTCTGGTGGCCTTTCATGGCTTTGTGTTGTTTTTCTTGCCTCTTGAATGTTTGTCAACACTCATAGTATATAAGCTTTAAAACACGAAAATACTGAATTTATTCATAACTTGAAAATGGGATCAACCCTTACATAGTACCCAAGTTTAAGAACTCGGGTTGGTTTTATCAAACCTTATTCATAGTAGTGAGTCCTCCTAGGAAACACCTTAAACATAATAAACTTTCAAATTGGAGGCATGCCAAGTCCTTGGCACCTCATGCCCTTCAAGGGTTTCTAGCTTGTATGAGCCTCGACCAAATACGCTCTTGACGCGATATGGTCCTTCCCAATTTGGGGCTAACTTCCCTTTTTGTCCAACTCCGGATGCCTCAATCTTTCTGAGAACCAAGTCTTCTTGACAAAAGAACCTTTCTTTAACCCTTAGGTTGTAGTAGATGGATGCTTTCTTTTGATGTTCAACTATCTTGGCGTTTGCCTCATCTCTAACTTCGTCAATTAGATCTAAAGCCAGCCTCAAGCCTTCTTCATTTTCTTCTGGTTCATAAGCCTCAACTCTTGGGGAGGTGTGAGTAATCTCCACCGGGACCACTGCCTCTGCTCCATAAGCCAATAGAAATGGAGTTGCCCCGGTGGTGACTTTGCAAGTAGTACGATATGCCCAAAGTATAGGGAGTAACTCGTCTACCCAAGTGTTTCTGGAGCGTTCAACTCTTTTCTTTAGTCCATCAAGGATGATTCGATTTGCAACCTCAGCTTGCCCATTTGCTTGAGGATGGGCAACAGAAGTGAAGCGCAACTTGATATCGTTTTCATCACAATACTTCTTGAACTCATCGTTGTTAAACTGAGTTCCATTGTCCATGACCAGGACTCGTGGGATTCCATATCTGCATATCACATTTTCCCAGAAGAATTGCATTACTTGCTTGGTGGTTATCTTGGCTAATGGCTTAGCCTCAATCCACTTGGTGAAATAGTCAATTGCTACTATCAAGAACTTTCTTTGAGCACTTGCCATAGGAAATGGCCCGAGTATATCCATTCCCCACATAGCAAAGGGGATAGGTGAGTTAATGGATGTCATCATCTCTGGTGGTTGCCTAACCACTGGTGCATGTTTCTGGCACCGTTCACATTTCTTGACGTAGCTTTTAGCATCAGCAAGTATGCTTGGCCAATAGAAACCTAGACGAGTGACTTTATGAGCCAGGGCTCTGCCCCCCAAGTGTTGCCCACAAATCCCTTCATGCACTTCCTTTAGGGCCAATTCTGCCTCTTGAGGTCTCAAGCACTTTAAGTATGGAATAACAAAAGATTTCTTGTATAAGATTCCCTCAATTAGGGCATACCTTAGTGCTCTGACGTATAGCTTTTGTGCTTCTGAAGTGTCGTTGGGCAGCCACCCAGTTTCCAGATGAGCTTTGATGGGATCAATCCAACAACTGGTGATACCAATAGGGGCTACCAACTTTCCATTGATGCTTGGGGTCTTCAAGACTTGGAAGTATACACTCGCGGCATAGTTTTCAATTTCAGAAGAGGCAAATTTAGACAAGGCATCAGCCTTCATATTTTCCTCCCTTGGAATGTGCTCCACATAGCATTCATCGAACTGAGTCATAATGGCCTTGACAAGTTTTAAGTACTTGGCCATGACTTCATCTCTGGCCTCAAACTCCCCATTTACTTGGGAAACCACTAGCCTCGAGTCTCCACATACTTTCAGAGTTTTGACTCTCAAGGCTCCAGCCAGCCCTAAGCCAGCTATCAGAGCTTCATACTCAGCCTCATTGTTTGTCGTCGGGAAGTCAAGTTTTAGTGTATACTCTATTAGGAATCCATCAGGACTTTGTAGCACTAAACCAGCTCCACTTGATTTTGTTTTTGATGTTCCATCAAAATAGAGCACCCAACATTCTTTGAAAGTCATTTCCTCATCTTTCTTATCTTCCATAGTCACTTCCTGCCCCCCGACTTCTTGGTTGTCAATGGTGCATTCAACCATGAAGTCAGCAAGTGCTTGAGCTTTTATGGCCGTCCGAGGCTTATACTTGATATCAAATTCTCCCAATTCAATGGCCCATTTGATCAATCTTCCACTAACTTGAGGGCTATGCAAGATGTTTCTTAGAGGTTGATCAGTCAAGACCTCTATCTTGTGAGTCTGGAAGTAGGGGCGTAGCTTTCTTGAGGCCATTATCAAGGCTAAGGCAAACTTCTCAACCATTAAGTAGTTTATTTCTGCCCCATGTAGAATCTTGCTCACATAGTAGATGGGTTTCTGAACCTTCACTTCTTCCTTTACCAAAACAGCTCCAAGGGCTGTGTTAGAAACCGCCAAGTATAAATAGAGAATTTCTCCTGGCTTGGGTTTTGCCAACAGTGGTGCTTCAGCCATATATTTCTTCAGGGCCTCAAAGGCCTCTTGACTTTCAGTTGTCCATTCAAAATTCTTCACTTTTTTGAGTGCTTTGAAGAAGGGTAAACACTTCTCTCCAGACTTGGAGATGAACCTTCCCAATGCTGCCACTCTTCCTGTTAGTTTTTGGACATCTTTGACAGTCCGTGGTGGCTCCATGTCTAGAATTGCTTTGATTTTGTCGGGATTGGCCTCGATTCCTCTCTTGGAAACCATTAGACCTAAAAATTTTCCCGAGCCTACACCAAAGGCACACTTTGCTGGATTCAACATCATCTTGTGGTGCCTTAGCACTTCGAATGCCTCTCGGAGGTGCTTAATGTGATCGGCCTTATCGAGGCTTTTGACTAGCATGTCATCTACGTAGACCTCCATGGTTTTTCCAATTAGGTGCTCAAAGATTTTGTTCACCAACCTTTGATAGGTTGCTCCAGCATTCTTAAGCCCAAAAGCCATGACTAAGAAACAGAAGACACCAAAGTCAGTGATGAACGACACTTTGGCGATGTCATCTTTGTGCATCTTGATTTGATTATATCCGCTGAAGCCATCCATGAAACTTAGCATTTCATGCCCAACAGTTGCATCTATCAAGGCATCAATCCTAGGTAAGGGGAAACAATCCTTAGGACATGCATCATTCAAGTCAGTGAAGTCGACGCACAATCTCCACTTCCCGTTAGCTTTTTTGACCATCATAGGGTTAGCTAACCATTCCGGGAATTGGATTTCTTCAATAAACCCAGCTTCTAAAAGCTTATTCACTTCTTGCTTAATGGCTTCAAGCCTCTCTGGAGCAAAACTTCTTTTCTTTTGTTTCACTGCCTTCCTTTCTGGATCCACATTCAATTGTTGAGATATTAGTTGGGGATCAATCCCTGACATGTCAGCCGCTGTCCAAGCAAAAACGTCATTGTTCTCTTGAAGAAAAGATGCGAGTTTGCCTTTCAATGGTTCGGGCAGTAGTGCCCCAACATAAGTCACCTTCTCTGGTTCATCCGGGACTAAGGGAATTGGGATTAAATCCTCAGCTGGTTTCCCTCTTCGGTCCTCATTGTCACTAGTGTCCATATCTTCAATGGGGAGAACCTGCCCCCCAACTCCATCAGGCCTCAACACGGCTACATAACAGCTTCTAGCCATCTTTTGGTCTCCCCGTTCTTCACCAATCCCATTCCTGGTGGGGAATTTGAGTTTCAGGTGGTACGATGAGGCAACAGCCTTAAACGCATGAAGACCCGTCCTTCCAAGGATCGCATTGTAGGTTGAGGTTGCCTTTATAACTATGAAGTTCAGCATCTGAGTGGATGTATTCGTTCCTTGCCCCATGGTCATTGGGAGTTGGATAGTGCCTTCCACCTTTGATTCCACTCCATTGAACCCATATATGGGCATATTAGAGGGTGTCAACTGAGAATCAGTGTAACCCATCTTGATAAAAGCATCGTGGAACAATATATCCACTGAGGCTCCATTGTCGACTAGGACTCTCTTTGTTTCGGAGTTGCCTATCACAGGTACTATGACAAGAGGATCATCGTGGGGGAACTTCACCCCTTCCAAATCTGAATCATCAAAACCTATTGACACTTCTGTTCGTGCACGCTTCGGTGCTTCTCCAACGACGGTCAGTACCTCTCAGGCATAAGCTTTTCTTGAGTTTCGGGAGGACCCAGCAGCAGTTGGTCCTCCAAATATCATGTTGATCACTGGCCCTCGGGGCTTGGGATTTCGATCTTGATCGTTGTCCCTTCTATCATAATCCTTTCTTTCATAGTTCCCCTTTTGGCTCCCTTGGCTTCCATCCTTAGTGAACTTGCTGAGTTTTCCTCTTCGTATCAGAAACTCGATCTCATCTTTCAGTTGCCTACAATCGTCGGTGTCATGACCAACTTCTTTGTGGAACCGACAAAATTGATTTTGGTTCCGCTTGGACAAGTCAGCCCTCATTGGTTTTGGCCACTTAAGATCTTCTTCCTTAGCTATCTCCATCAGAATTTGACTCCTGGGAGTATTCAATCTTGCATACTCCGTGAACTTTGGCCCAAAGTTATTTCTCTTGGGTGGAGAGTCAGAATTCTTTAATGTTCGGGGAAACTTTTCCTTGACGTCGTACTCCTGAGTTTCTTTTCTTTTCTTTGAGTTTCCACCGTCGCCAGTGGTGGGTTCATACTTTCTCATGCTTTCCTCAGCCTTGATGTACTTTCCGGCTCTATCTTGGAGCTTCAACATGCTCTCTGGTGGATGTTTAGCCAACGACCTCCTGAAGTGGTCATCAGTGGTTCCTTGTTGCAGGGCTATCATAGCCACTTTGTCGTCTAAGTCCGGGACTTTCAAAGCCTCCCGAGTGAATCGATTGATGTAGTCCCTTAGGGCTTCATTCTTTCCTTGACGTATTGCCATGAGTGATGCAGAACTTTTCTCATGCACCCTTCCACTAATGAACTGATTGATGAAAGCCTTACTTAGTTCCTTAAAGGACCCAATAGAGTTGGGAGGTAGACGGCTATACCAACGTTGGGCCATGCCTGCCAAAGTTTATGGAAACGCCCTACACTTGACCGCATCTTTGGCTGGCTGCAATAGCAGTGCATTGGAGAAGGTCCTTACATGATTTGCGGGATCTCCCGTTCCATCATAGGCTTTGATCGAAGGCATCTTAAACTTTCTGGATATAGCCGTTTTCATGATGTCTTGAGTAAACGGAGGTGTAGGATCATCAGGATCTCCTAGGGGCAACAGAATACTAGGATCACCCCTTGGGGCTTCAGCCCTCTTGGTCCTTCTTGGTGGATCCAAGTTGATTATCGGGATTCCTTCAGTCGTTCGGCCCCGAGATTGGGCGGCCTCTTCTTCAGCAAGGAGTTTTTTGAGCCTTGTAGTCTCTGCCTCATGGGCTGCAAGTTTTTCTCTAGTAGTTTGGGGTTGCTCCCGATTTGTCTGTGAAGAACGTCTCCTTCTTGGGGCGACATCCTCCCCAGTTGTATAACCCTCATCTTCAGTGTATGGGCCAGAGTAATCTTGAATGAGAGGGGTCTGACGAGTTTGTCGATTTTGGGGTCCCAGACCTTGAATATAAGGGGGCACATATGCCTCATGGTAGATTGGATTAGTTCCACTACCGTCCGCCATGGGTCGAGGGGGCATGCCATAGCTTGGCATCCCCAAAGTCTGATTCGCGTATTGAGGGAGATCAGTAGTATGGAGTTGAAGGCTCCTTGGTGCACTCATGAGCAGCGGAGAGGTCGTGATTGGCTGCTGGTGAACGGTCTCTTGTGGATTAGATCCATGAATGACCATCTGTAGGGGATTCGTCCCTTCAACCGAAATCGGGATTTCCGGTCCTTGAGTGTTGGTGGGGATATTCGCCCCTTGTGTGCCGGTAGTCGGTGGTGGCTGATCAGCCTCAGAGGTGAGGGGGCGATCATCGGGAGTCTGAGTATCCCGAGTTGTTCTTCGTGTGTTTGCCATGGTTGATGTTGTTGTCCCACAGACGGCGCCAAATGTTGTGGATTAAAAAACGTACTTGTGTATTAATTGCTAGGATTAATGAGCTTTCGAGCTTTAATGGCTGCACTCGTGTATCCGGACCTAATTGGTCCTCACAAGATGCCTACGTATCTCAAATCATTATTGAGAATCAAGCCAAAGACGTAGTTCTGATTGTAGGATCAGGGACCTTATATAGGCGTCTGGAGCCCGGTATTTATGGTATGTTCGGGAGTCTTAGCGAATAAGTCTCCCTTTTGATATTGGATAATCATTGTATAGCTTGCAGGATAAGTCTTTTCCTTGTCGATAAAGGCTATGACTCACTAATTGCCTTTAATTGGGATTCTGGATCCTTCTTTGACCAATTTGCCATAATTTGGACTCTTTTTATGAGCTGTATATTTTCCATATTCATTAATTACGAAATTAATGAATAATTAGGGTGTCGGGCCTTAAATACCAGCCTTTCCGTTGAATAGTCAATTATATTTCTATAATTACTTTTCTATCCATATCAAAAGTGTTTAGCTATTTTAACATGTCTACTTATTTTTTGCACAATTATAATTAATAAAATATTAAAATAATAATAATAAAATAATAATTAACAATCTGTGCATCGCACGGGTTTTAAGTTAGTATTATTAAAATCAAAATATGAAAAAAGTTATTTAGCAAAAAAAATGAAAAAATTTGATCGTTCCATTGATAATTGTACCGCTTTACAAATATTTTTAATTAAAAACATAATTTAACTCTTCTAATTATTTTAAAATATTATTTTAACTAATACTTTTATGAGAAATTATCTAAAATATTACTTTTTCTAAGATTTTTTTTTAATTTTACCATCTTCTAAAAATATTTGCAAAAATATTATCTGCAACTAGATGCAATCTAAAAATATTTTAAAAAGATACGGTATGTGACTAAATGCAACCAAAATCAACTTTTTAAAAAATAATTTGAATAATTCAAAAAGTTTGTTAGTAAGAGTAGGTGAATGAAGATAAAAATGAATAAAGTTTGTGATCTCAGGTTCATACCCTTCACAAGGAATTTCATCTCAACCAAATCATCAATTTGGGTTGAGTTTCTAATTAATCGGGCCGAGTTCACAACAGTTACTTACCAAACATGATTGGAATTATTAAATTTTTATAAGTTATATTTGTGATTGATTTTAGTTGATATCAATAGATTGCAAAAGTTGCATACCGTATTTTTATAAATATATTCAAAAAGTTTGTATTTTTGCAAATATGTTGGTATATTTGTAATATATTTAAGAAAAACAAAATATTTTTGCAATTTTTTTTTAGAATTGGGTATTTATGAAAAAAGCCATTTATCTATTATAAGCTATGCACATCCGTAAAATTTACTTATTTTAGAAACATATTTCAAGAAAATTATTAACAAAAAAATAATTTGATTGGACCTAAATGTATGAAAATCTATTTAAATTAAAGCACATATGACAATTTTAATTTAAATACATCTCTACGGATCACTTATTTTAAAAATATCTTAAAGGCCATAATTATTTTCAAGGACCGCTTTTAAATAAAACACCCATGACATACATTCGTGATTTAAAGTTTTAAACTTATATTGATAGAAAGATGTTTAATAAAATGGTAAAATATAAATAATAAAAAACAAATATAAAAATTAAGATGGATTTTCTTCGTTGATTTAATGGAATTGCTGTTAGCGGAGACCCCAAATGTCTGAAAAGTTTACCAGTGGAACACACCGAACAAAACATCTGCGCTGTGCATTAACGTTTGACAATGACACAATTCCAGATCTTATCAATAAATCAACTTATTTCATGAAGTTGGACAATAACACAAGTCAGTCTTCTTTGGCAAATTGAGCACGTAATTAGGTGTGCGGAAAACGTAGTCATATATTTCCAGGACATATGGTTTTCAATACTTTACTAAAGTCGCCTGCTGGAGTCTAGCAAACAGATTGTGTGCGTGTTTGGGGTGTCACAAAAAAGTTGACTTATACCTTAAAATGAGTAAGTGTTATATAAGTGATAAGTTGATGAATTCTTATAAGTTATACGAGTGTTTGGATAAATTTACTTATAAGTTAATGAAGAATTTGCTAAATTAAATTTGAAAAAATAATTTTTAAATACAATGATTTTAACACTTGTATTTTAAATTAAAAAAATATTTAAAAACACAAATGTAAAAATATAAAGTATTAAAAAAATAAAGAAATCAATGATAACTCCAAACTCCGATCTAGTCCTTCCCGGCCGATCCCACGCCTGGAAGCGGTGTCGCTGCGGTTGGGATTCTGCAAAACAACACCGGAGAGGGGTTTGGACCCTGGCGGTGCCTCCGGCGTGAGAATAAGTAACGGCTTTGGATAATTAGACAGGACTATAGAGATATCTAAAATGTGGAGGGTGTGTGTATAGGTAGCATATAATATAGGCTTAGTGTGAAAGAGAATGTAACCCCTAGACCTCTTTACCTTGGTCTATTTATAGGCCAAGAATTAGGGTTTAGGGGTTGTACCTGCAATCATGAGCGTTGAATCCTAGGTAGGTAGGACACCTGGGTGATGTTGATGGATTGCACGTGTCCAGGTCCTGGATTGTGGTGTCATGTGCCAGGCTCCTGCTGGCGTGTGGCTTGAATATGACATAATTGTCCTAATCATTAGGTATTCTTACGTGTCGTTATTAGGTGTGGCCGTCAGTGATGACCTAGGCACGTCACGTAATGAGGGATAGTTCTTCTCACGCAAGATATTGCCTTTGTCGCCAGGAGAGTCAGACTTATAGCTGAGACATAGCCTGGCTATGAGTCCGGACTGGTATATAGGTCATGACTCCAAGACGAGTCTGGACTAGGAAGCGAGCCATGGCTCGAATGGTAATCCGGGTTCCAAGTAACACCTGGCTCAGAGATAAGCCTGTGCTATACATAGCCTATCATTTGCCCCCCACTCCCTTATTCAGATTTTCTAGATTGGGGAGTAGAAACTTCTGAATAGGTAACTTTGAAAAAATTCTTGGCTTGATTGTTGCCCCCCAACCCGGATTGTTATCAAGAATGGCAATCCGGTGTTAAGAATAAGTCATATTTCTTTCTCGAGTCCAGAGCTGTGACGCTTTGGGTAACTTAGAAAAAATTCTTGGCTTGATTGTTGCCCCCGACCCGGATTGTTATCAAGAATGGCAATCTGGGGTTAAGAGTAAGTCATGGTTCTTCCTCGAGTCCAAAGCTGTGACGCTTTGGGTAACTTTGAAAAAAATCTTGGCTTGATTGTTGCCCCCCAACCCGGATTGTTATCAAGAATGGCAATCCGGTGTTAAGAATAAGTCATTGTTCTTTCTCAAGTCCAAAGCTGTGACGCTTTGGTTAACTTAGAAAAAATTCTTTGTTTGATTGTTGCCCCCCAACCCGGATTGTTATCAAGAATGGCAATCCGGTGTTAAGAGTAAGTCATGGTTCTTTCTCAAGTCCAAAGCTGTGACGCTTTGGGTAACTTGAAAAAATTCTTGGCTTGATTGTTGCCTCACAACCCGGATTGTTATCAAGAATGGCAATCCGGTGTTAAGAGTAAGCTATGGTTCTTTCTCAAGTCCAAAGCTGTGACGCTTTGGTTAACTTTGAAAAAATTCTTGGCTTGATTGTTGCCCCCCAACCCGGACTGTTATCAAGGATGGTAATCCGGTGTTGAATTATGAACCGGTACTGAACTGTGGATTCAAAACCAAGTCCGGGTTGCGATGGATTTCCTTTTTTGCTGTAGGATACGAAACGATTTCAGTTTTTCCCCCCCACTTTCTTTTGAAAAAGTACTTCCCCTTTTTACCTCGGGAACCGATGTAACCTACTGTCACAATTATTACTCCTGTCGTTTCTTCATTTTTGTACTTTCTTTTTGTACTTCATTTTCTTGCCAGCCGGTAGGATTCTGCCACCTGTCCTCTTATGTGTCCTTTTTACTTCTTTCTATAAAAACTTCTAAACAGTTCATTTTTCCTTTTACTCTCTTTTCGAAAAACCCTCTTCCATCTTTGTCTCTCTCCTACGTCCCTGCAAGTCGCTTTTCCGGAGAGGGATCTCGTGAAGCCATCATTTTCTCCTGTTTCTTGTAAGTTTCTTTCTTTCCTTCGTCCTTTTTCTTTTCCTAATCCTTATTCTCTTTTCCCGATTTGTAATTTTACATTTTGTCTGACTGTTCATATTTCGAGTTTGGGGGTTTTGAGAAATTTTTGGTTTTGTGTGATGATAATGTTGGTTTTTGACTATAGTGTCTTTATGTTTGCTTTTCGAATTGTAAATAACCTTGCATGTGTTGGATTGGTGTTTTTCATTTCCGGATTTAGTACTGTTCTTGGTAGTTCCTGGTTTTTCTGTGTTTGTATAAGTGTGTGTATATGGTTTTGATCTTATTTCGTGGTTTGTTTTTGGTAGAAAGTGTTTCTGGCTGTTTGTATTCCTGAGTGTTTTCAAGTAACCCGGATTGTTATAATCCGGGTGGTCTTTATTTAATGATTTAGGATGTTGATAACATAGTCTTGGTTATAACATGGCTAGTATTTGATCCGGTAATTGTAGGTGATAAGAACTGAATGATAACTGCTAGGTAACAGAAGTATATATTGCTGAGAATATGTAATCCGGACTTAAATAATAAAACTTACTTCGAATTGGTATTTTTAGGTTTATGGTTCGGATTAAGGCTCGTGCTCATCGCGCTCGTCGTGTACTTATACCCCTTTCTGACCATTCTTCTAGTTGTAACGACTCCCCAGTCTCTAGCGATCCAGATTTTGTAGAATTATTTTGGCGTAGAATGGCTAAAAAGAAAAAACAATCCGGACCCTTAGTAACCCGTCTTTTTGTTCACGAACCTCCCCGCGGCGGTGTGCTCAGTACTCCGGACGGATATTGATCTGACACCAGCTATTTCTTTGTGAAGAAAGATCCGGCTATAGAACAACAATTTTATTATAGGAATTTTAGTACTTGTTATAGGAATCATCAGGAGTTTGTCCATCCCGGACCGTATAATGATTCCGAATTTGATGCTGCTTTTTCCAAAATGGGTATTAGCGAGGCTCCTTATCCTTTGAAGGAAAAGTTTGCAAGTCTCCCGGATACTCAGATGGACAAATTGGTCCGGGCTGCATTCCACTTGGGGCCTGAAATAAGCTGGAGATGGCCTCAACCCGGGGAGAGGATCTACCATAGACCGAAGGATGGCTATGTTGGAGTGTGGCTGGAAACTCTACGGTCCGGATGGAATCCTAGGTGCCACCAGTTTTTAAAACACATGTGTAAATACGTGTATAAAATTTCCGTAATGCAAATTACTCCTAACGGGGTTAAGTGGATAACTTGGTTTTTGGCTGCTCATGAAAAGATGGGGTATCAGCCCACATTGCGGCTTTTCCATCAGTTTTTTAAGCTAGTCCAGTCCAACAAAGAGCCTTTGTATGAGATCCGGTTTCATGCGGAAGAGTGTGGTTATCCGTCCGGCGCTGCCAAACCGGTTATTCAACAGTCAACATTGAAATTTTGGAATGGAGAAGTTATTTTCCTGAAAGGCTTGGACTTGGAATTCATGCCTTATATTGTTGCTGGTGTTGAAGCCGAGGTGTTTGATGTTTTCACACTTGAAGGGGAAGCCTTGGCTCAAGTTCACAAGTTCTGTGAATGCTTTGGTTTCCAAATGACCCGGGATAGTTTCATGAAACATAACGTATTATTTGATCTTGGATGTAAGTTACTAAATCTTCTCTTGTAATCCGGATAATTCTCTTTGTTTGCTAACATTTTCTTTTATTTTTGCAGGTTTGCCTTTCTTCTAGCCTGAGTTGCATAGCATCATGTCTTGTAACGCTTTCGCCGCATCCTTTAAGAAGCTCGGCGGTGTTCACAGTACCAAGAGTCCGGGTGAAGTTGGAGGATCCGGATCTAGCGCTCTGAAGGAGGGTGGTGTAAAATCCATTGCTCTGAATCCTGTTCGACACGAGCCTCTTGTTGATGTTGCTGATATCGAGATAATTGATGATCCGGAGCAACGCTCCCTGAAGAAGAGGAAGATTCACACTGGCAAGAAGCCGCTTCCCAAGGCAAAAGTTGTTATTGACAGGATTGATGCCGATGCGGAGGGTAAAGGCCCGGATGAGGAACCTATCCGAATAGGGAACTTTACCTTGACTGAACTGGCTGGTATGTGTGCTGATATTCCTACAGGTACTGACTTTGAGGAGATGGAGCGATCCGGTACTAACTCGTGTCTTCAGCGTCTCGTTGGTTATTGGGGCCATGTAAGTTTTTGTTTTTGCGTTTCTTTGTTTTTCGTTTGCTTGTTTGGTAACTGTAATTTGTTTTCTTTAGGTTGGGGGTTTGATCAGTGCTATTGCCAGCGTTGTTGTTTCTGAACGCAAAGCTTCCAAGGAATTCGGAAACCAGAAGGATTCCCGAATTCGGGATTTGGAACTTGAACTTGCTGCTTTGAAAGCTAAGAATGCAGATAGGGAGGTGGAGGTGAGTTCTGAGATATCCGGGCTCCGAGCTGATATTGCAAAAGTTGATAAGCGGGCTAATGACTTGGAAGAAACTAACAAGAAACTTCTTGTTGATAATTCCAAATCCCATGAAGCAATCATAGCCCAGTTCAAGGAAAGTCCGGATTATGACCAAGCCGTCGCTGATGCGGGTGCTCCTGAAGTTCTTCGTGCTTGGCTTGTCGCCGAATGACATATCAAGACCGATCCTACTGCTGATTGGGATTCTTTCGTTGGTGAATTCTTAGCTGCCAAACTCTCTATCGAGAATGGGAAAGGTGAACCACATCCCTTTGATGGTCCTTTTCCGAGTTTCCTTCCCCATCCCTCCAATCCGGTTGTGCCCTCCGAATGAAAATGTTGACTAGTAACTTATCATATCTTTTGAACATTTGGTATTTGAATTCTCTGTAACCGTAAACTTTGTTTTGTTGTTTCTGCTCTCAACTCATAGGGATGTTTCCGGGTTGTATGGCCAACCCGGGTCTCTGTATTTGCTTTAGCTGCTTTTTTATATAATCGTGTTGAAATCCTGCTTTGTTGTTGCCCTTGTCTCTGCACTGTTCTCTTCTAAATTTATACTGTTCATGAATCCGGTCTCCTAGCTTAGTTCTGAACCGGACCTTTTCTTTCGTTCTTGGAATAAAATCTAAGTATTTTGGTTTGATTGCATATTGCTCGTGAGTCCGGTCTCATAGCTTGGTTCTGAGCCGGACTCTTTTCTTTCGTACTTAGAATAAAATCCAAGTATTTGGTTTTATTGCATATTGCTCGTGAGTCCGGTCTCCTAGCTTGGTTCTGAGCCGGACTCTTGATCTGAATATTGCTGGGGACCCTGGCTCCTCTGCCTGCCTATGGCTCTGAGTTAGGGTTATAGAGTTGCATATTGCTCGTGAGTCCGGTCTCATGGCTTGATTCTGAGCCGGACTCTTTCTTTTGTACTTAGAATAGAATCTAAGATTTCGATTTGATTGCATATTGCTCGTGAGTCCGGTCTCATGGCTTGATTCTGAGCCGGACTCTTGATCTGCATATTGCTGGGGACCCTGGCTCTTCTGTATACCTATGGCTCTGAGCCAGGGTTATAGAGTTGCATATTGCTCGTGAGTCCGGTCTCATGGCTTGATTCTGAGCCGGACTCTTTCTTTTGTACTTAGAATGGAATCTAAGACTTCGATTTGATTGCATATTGCTCGTAAGTCCCGGTCTCATGGCTTGATTCTGAGCCGGACTCTTGATCTACATATTGCTGGGGACCCTGGCTCCTCTGTATGCCTATGGCTCTGAGCCAGGGTTATAGAGTTACATATTGCTCGTGAGTCCGGTCTCATGGCTTGATTCTGAGCCGGACTCTTTCTTTTGTACTTAGAATGGAATCTAAGACTTCGATTTGATTGCATATTGCTCGTGAGTCCGGTCTCATGGCTTGATTCTGAGCCGGACTCTTGATCTGCATATTGCTGGGGACCCTGGCTCCTCTATATGCCTATGGCTCTGAGCCAGGGTTATAGAGTTGCATATTGCTCGTGAGTCCGGTCTCATGGCTTGATTCTGAGCCGGACTCTTTCTTTTGTACTTAGAATGGAATCTAAGACTTCGATTTGATTGCATACTGCTCGTGAGTCCGGTCTCATGGCTTGATTCTGAGCCGGTCTCTTGATCTGCATATTGATGGGGACCCTGGCTCCTCTGTATGCCTATGGCTCTGAGCCAGGGTTGATACAAGAAAAATGAAATACAGATATTGTGAAATACAATTTTGTGAGAAATAACATCGTGCCCTATTTTTATTCATAAATTGATCATGAGTACAAATTTTCTATTCTTCAATACAAATTGATCTTTATTTCTGGCCCGGGTTTTGAAATCGTCTACTCACCAATTTTTTGGCCGGGCTCTTTCCTTGGGTTGAATTTATGTTTCTTTTGGCTCATACTTTTCTGGTAAGAATTGGCTTTCCTTTTATTTTTCGGGTCTGTTTCAGCCATGACTAACCCTTGCCCATAGCATCTACTAGCCATTTCATAATCTCCCCGGACTTCTCCAATGCCAGAGGGTGTGGGAAACTTGAACTTTAGGTGTGGGGTTGAGGTTATAGCTTGGAGCTTAGTCAGGGCTGGTCTTCCCAGGATCACATTGTAAGAAGAATGAGTGTTGATGACATAGAATTTAACAATGTTGGTGACTTGGTTTGGATAAGTCCCAAATAGTACTGGTAGATACAGGGTTCCTTGAATTGGGACCAAGTTGTTCCCAAAACCGTAGAGAGGATCTTCTCTGCAATCATTCATCTTCACACTCCCCAGCTGCATTCGATCCACAGTATGTTTGAATATGATATTGACAGAAGAACCGTTGTCAATCAGTATTCTTTTAACTTCATTGTCAGCTATGTCTAGACTACAACTAGAGCTTCATTATGATTTGGGTCGAGTCCTTCAAAATCATCTTTGTTGAAACTGATTATTTGTTCTGGACAGGTTTGAACCATCATTATCTCATCTCCCGAGTCCGGACTTCGGAGTGGCAAAATAGACCCACCCAATACGACATTCACAACATTTTTACCCTTCCCGGATCCTGTTCCCCTGTCATCAGTTTTCCGGGCTATGTATTGTCCCATGTTACCTTTCTTGATCTGTTCTTCCACAAAAAACTTTAGAGACAAGCAATTCTCGGTTGTGTGTCCATGTGTTTCATGATAGTCACAGTGTTTATGGACAGACGATTTTCTGGTCCGGTCGCCATGGGTTTGGGAGGGTAGTAGAAAGGCTTGTCTCGTACTTCTTTCAAAATATCAGCTCGATCCCGGTTGAGAGGAGTCCAGTTTGGTTCAGGCTTGAGCTCAAGTTTTTGTTTAGGTTGTCCGGGCTCCACACTTTGATTGGAGTTCGGGGTTGAGGTTGGCAAAGCGAGCTGAGAGCTCTGAATGTAGTTGCTTTGTCTATTGGATTTGAATTTTTTGTCTTGATGATTGTAGTTGTTTTTGGGTGGATCTTGAATCCGGGTTGGAGATATGCCCTGCCTAGTCATCCTCATTGCTTGGAGGACATCGGTTTCTTTAATGAACCTGGCGGCCATTGCATAGGCTGCCGCCAGGCTCTGAGGCTCTTTATGGATGAGGTCCAGGACATACCTCTCATTGTTATCAGGATCCAGGTTTCTTCGAAAAATTGTCAGAGCCTCCCGCTCATCCAGGTTGGTTATGTTGTTAATAGCTTTTTGAAATCTTTTCATATAAGTAGAGAGGGCTTCACCCCGGGCTTGCCTGATTATTTCAAGATGGCACATGTGCATCTCATGAGTCCTGTTTGCCCGGAAGCGTTTGAGAAATGCATCACGGAACTGCTTCCAGCTGTGGATGCTGCGAGATGGTATCCGGCTGAACCACCTCTGAGCTCCAGATTTGAGTGTGGAAGCAAAGAACCTGCACTTTGTTAGATCATTGTAATAATAAATCATGGCTATTTGTTCAAAATAATTCACATATTCTTCGGGATCATCCAAACCATTGAAAGAATCGAAATTATAATGCTTAATGTTTCTCTGCCTTGGTGTTGCCTCCAAGGAGTAGCTAAATGGTGTAAGGGTGTCCCCAATGTCGATCCCAGAGTCTTGGCCAACTTTTCTTTGCAATTCATGTATCATGTTCATAAGGTCCTCCTTAGGTTCATCCTCATCTGAGATTATTTCCGGACTTGGAGCCCGGGTTCTCCTCTTTTCAGAGGTTTTACCCAGAATCCGGGCCTCCTCCTCCTGGATTCTTTTCTGGACCCTTAGATCGAGTCTGGCTTGCTCTTCCGCTTGAATCTTTTCTCGCATCTCGGCTAGCCTTTTAAGATTTTCGGTCTCCTCATCATTGTTTCGGCTGCGAGTCCGGTGAGGCCTCCTTTCGGTGTCTTTGTCTTTGTCGCTAATTCGGTCAAAAACAGACCTAGAGCGGTGGGATCCTTCAGGGTGATGAGAGTTCTCACACTGGTCTTGTTCTTTGTTCCGGGTTTGGTTGTATAACCGGATTGCTTCAGCAACCTATTCGCCAGTCAGGTTCTCCATCTGTCCGGGCTCAAGAGCAAGGTCAGTATACTTATATTTGTTCACCTCTATGTTTACCCGGGCATCTCCTGGCCGGATTACCTGTGAGGCCAGAGTCAGGACTGGGGGTATCTGGTTACCCGCCTGACTTGGGACCGGGATGTTGGTGTCCGGGGCTGGGTTACTTGGGGTATGCCTATTTGTGCTCTTACTTCCACGAGCCATGCTTCACACACAAATAGATGTATATGGTATTCTAAAACAAAATTTTAAGCAAATTCAACAGCAAAGTATCCTGGGTTTTACAACTAGATCTTAGTGTGTATGTGAAGGGGTCAAAATGTATGCACGTATTTCTGGGTTCACAATCTCAGTAATCAAGAAAGCTGGGTTTTTTAAAATAGATCTAAGCAGGAGCAATATAGATCTAAACAATAATCAAAGCATACAAACAAGGCTAAACAAGATCTGGGCTAAACAAGGTTAAAAACCATGCATACATTGGAGAAAGGGGCTAAAGAGTTCATGTTTGGTGGTTAGAACAAAGGAGTTTGCTTAGATCTTACTGGATTTAACTAGGACTCCTTCAAAGATGAAGGAGCTTGTTGATGATGGTGAGTCTAGCGGCACCGTGACCACAAGACAGGGTTCACCTCTCCTTCTAGCGCCAAATGATAACTCCAAACTCCGATCTAGTCCTTCCCGGCCGATCCCACGCCTGGAAGCGGTGTCGCTACGGTTGGGATTCTGCAAAACAACACCGGAGGGGGGTTTGGACCCTGGCGGTGCCTCCGGCGTGAGAATAAGTAACGGCTTTGGAAAGGTAGACAGGACTATAGAGATATCTAAAATGTGGAGGGTGTGTGTATAGGTAGCATATAATATAGGCTTAGTGTGTAAAAGAGAATGTAACCCCTAGACCTCTTTACCTTGGTCTATTTATAGGCCAAGAATTAGGGTTTAGGGGTTGTACCTGCAATCATGAGCGTTGAATCCTAGGTAGGTATGACACCTGGGTGATGTTGATGGATTGCACGTGTCCAGGTCCTGGATTGTGGTGTCGTGTGCCAGGCTCCTGCTGGCGTGTGGCTTGAATAGGACATAATTGTCCTAATCATTAGGTATTCTTACGTGTCGTTATTAGGTGTGGCCGTCAGTGATGACCTAGGCACGTCATGTAATGAGAGATAGTTCTTCTCACGCAAGATATTGCCTTTGTCGCCAGGAGAGTCAGACTTATAGCTGAGACATAGCCTGGCTATGAGTCCGGACTGGTATATAGGTCATGACTCCAAGACGAGTCTGGACTAGGAAGCGAGCCATGGCTCGAATGGTAATCCGGGTTCCAGGTAACACCTGGCTCAGAGATAAGCCAGGTACAACCAGAAAAAAGAACTTGGCAAGGAAGTCCAAAACATAGAAAACCCATCAGCCCGGACTTACCTTGACCAGGTGGTGCAAGCCCGGGTTCCGGGTTCCAGAATAAGTTGATAAGTTAAGTAAAATGTTAGTGATTTCTAACATTCAACTTATCAATTTATAAGTTATAAGTTATCAAATAAGCTGAGTACACAAACACCCCTCGTAAGTTTTTATCAACTTATAATGCATAAATCACAACTTAAAAATAACGCCAACCAGGCCCTATTAAGGATGTAGTTAAAACCTGTATAATTTTCTCTATATTCAACCATGAGCTTTCTACAATCAGTGGCGGAGACAGCTTATAAGTGGGCTTCAGCCCACCGGTGGTGGGAGTGTGTTTTATTTTTACAAGTTATGCAACGATGTCGGTTGGAGCTTTTTTTATTGAAAAAGAAAAATCTATCGACTATTTAGCCCACCCTTTTCAATCTCTCCTGATTTTTGCCCTATGTCTTGCCCGATTTCGCCTGAAATTTATTGGGGAAGCACCATCCCATGTTTTTTATGATTGCCAAAAATGATATTAACAACTTACGTCCCGATGAAAACCGTACCCCCTCTAATGATTTGTTCAAGGTAGGTCCTCCCATGAAAGGTCCTAAAGATAAACCCCATGTTTTTGTTGCCAAGGGAAATCTTTATGTTTTCTGCCAGGGCCTCACGTATTCTGAAATGTATTGTCCTTCCACTGGTGAGTGGACAGTCTTGGAATGTAAACCTCAAGGCATTGGTGCTCTTATATCGCATTTTGTTTTGGACGACAAGGTCTATTTTGGTGCAGAATGCGCTACTTCCGTTGGAGAATATGTTTTATCATTCAATTTAACTGGTCGTCCTCCACGCTGGAACATTGTGAGTGATCCACCTCCACCTGAAACATTCTCTATGATCTTCGCCCTGCTTTCAGATCCCCTGTTGTGCTAATTGGTGATATGCTTTTTGGGCCTGATGATCAACGCCGTGTTGCTGCGTCTCCCTACTCCAGCTGTAAAGGAGCTACAGAATCTAGTTTTATGCGACCGACATTGGCTCCATCCCTTGATTTCTGGTTTTATCTCCGTCGTCGTTTTTACATTCTTGACCGAGATCGTTTTACCGACTACTTCACTGCTTTGCAAACCAAGAGTGGTCAAAATGTACTCTGTTGTATCACTTACGGCCCTTCTCAATCCGATTACGATTTCCCTCCTGCTGCCTATGCTCACTTCACATTTTACAACATACCTGGTGGAAGGTGCCCTGTGCCCCTTGAGATAGATTCTGGTCAGTATTATGCACAACAGAAGGAACAATCAGGATGCATGTTACAGAATCAGTTCAAATCAGAGTTCATGCATGACAAACTATCCAAGATAAGCACTACCAAGTTCAGTATTTCCAGCACTGAAATCACTTGTTTTTTCTACTAAGGTTATTGTTGGAGGCCCATTATTTTGTTGGACCGGACCGAGCCCATATCGAAGGCCCATATCGAAGGCCCATCTCTTGGTAAGCCCACCAGTCTATCCGAAAGCCCAGTACCTCCACTCAAAACGGCTGTCATTTATGGTGCGGGGGACACGCTCCCGTCCGCCCCGCCCCCGCTTAAGCCTCCTTCGGTTACAAATAGGAAGCACTATATATACAGGTTGGATCTATCTGAAATAACTATCTTTTCTGGATACTGATAACAAAAACACAGGTCTTTTACGTTTCGAGAATCATACCCAAGATCATATTAACTGTTTCTTACACCGGAGGTGAATCGGGGGCCAACACCCTCACATTCTTCTTCTGCAGGTCCGAAGTAAGAGGTAGCTGGTCGAGAACGGGTCGTAATATTTGGCGCCGTCTGTGGGAACGTAGAAGATCATTCTGTGGATTTATTACAAAGAGCTATGACGAACGGAACTACTGGAAAAGATAATTCCACCCTCGCTGGAGGTAACGAAGGTATCGTTCCTCCCGGGTTCGGTACCAGTCGAACTCCCTCAACCCAGCCCAGAATCTTTGATCTGGATGGAGAGGAAGGCCCCATCCCCACTCCCAAAGAACAACGAGAACTAATTATGAGATGGAGGGAGGAGAAGATGGCCAAGGGGAAGGGCCCTGAAAATGAAAAAGACAAAGAGGCGGAAAGATTGGCCAAGAGGAGGGAGGCCTATCGCCTAAGGCTGCAAGCATTAAGGCTCCAAAGAGAGGAGTTGGATTTAGAGGAGAAGGCAATTCTTCGGGAAACCCTGGAAACTGAGCCCCGAAGGGAGAAGCGGGTCAGAGATGACGTAGATGACGAAGACGAGTCCTGGGACTCCGAGTCGCACTCAAGAAGGTCCCGGTCAAAGGTTGCCTACACCTCTGATTCAGGGGATGATGAAGGACCGGACACGCGGGATAGAATTCGTAGAATCGAAAAAGCCATGTTTGGCGAAAGAAAAGTCAGCCACGAGCCTGTGGTGACCGAAGAGGTTGAGGATTTCCGACCACCCCCAGGGAGGCAGTTCCCGAAAATGAACGAGTTCAATGGCAAGGGTGATCCAACAGACCATTGTGAGAAATACGAGGCCCTGATGACTGGAATGGGGCATTGTGACGTCATGCTGTGTAAGATGTTCAAGACCTACCTCAGGGGACCGGCGTCCATGTGGTATCGGTCGTTAAGACCAAGGTCGATTGGGACCTATGAACAAGTGAAGCGGAAATTCTTGAGGCACTATTCCCATTTGTGTCGAAGAGAGAAGGACACCGAGGCCTTGATCCATTGTAGACAGAGGTCGAACGAAGAGCTGGGTGATTACTTGGTTCGATTTAAGGAGGAGGCTGGGATGGTCACTAACTTAGACAAAGTCAAAGCGGCTGGCTTCCTTGCGGCAGGTCTTGACCCAATTAAAGGTAAAAAACTGCGCTCCTCGCTTTACGATATACCCCCCAAGTCTTTAAATGATATATATGTGAGGGGTGAGGCAATAAGGAGAAAAATAGAATCGATCGGGGGTTACAAGGAGGGGAGAAAGAACGATTCCAGGGAAGATAGGAAGAGCAACTCAAGGGACGACCGAAGGGGTCGAGGAGATATTAAGAGCAGGTTAACAGACAACAGGCCCGATAAAGGGGCCGACCGAAGAAGAGCTAGAGATAGCGCGGTGTTCACACCTCTAAATACGCCTATCTCGAAGATTCTCCATGAGATAAAAGGCAAACCGGGATTCGTTCGACCGTCAAGGATGAGAACTCCTGAGAACCGAAGGAACGAGAACAAGTACTGTGACTACCACAGAGATAAAGGGCATAATACCGATGAGTGTTTTCACTTGAAGAAATTGATCGAGAAGATGATCAAGGATGGGGAGCTGACCCAGTTTGTGGGCGACCTTAGGGACAAGTTAGAGTCCATGGAAAAACAAAAGACGATTGAAGGCGGAGAGAAGTACAGGGGAGAAGTCAGGACCATCTCTGGAGGAACCATACTCGATCGGGATAGTAAAACTGCCCGAAAGAAATACGCCCGACAAGTGTATAACCTTCATCAGACTGGTGCAGCCAAGCAACCACTCCCTATCTCCTTTACCGAGGATGATTATGAAGATGTCATATGGCCGCACGAAGACCCGCTTGTCATCAACCCGGTTATAGGGGAGAACAAGGTCTGGCGAGTGTTGGTGGACGGAGGAAGCTCGGTAAATATTCTTTACCACAACACTTACCTCAAAATGAATCTGGGAGGAGAACAGTTGGAGCCATGCCACGAAGCACCTCTTTATGGCTTCGGGAATCAGCCTGTGCCGATTGAAGGCACCATAACTTTGTCCGTTCTGTTGGGGAAAGCACCATACACGATAAAGAAGGAGGCAAAGTTCTATGTCGTTCGGGTGGAAAGCGCTTACAATGGGATATTAGGAAGACCCACCTTGTCTCTGTTCCAGGCAGTGGCTTCTGTTCCCCACTTGAAGCTGAAGTTTCCGACCGAAAATGGGATTGGTGAAATGAGAGGCGATCAGAAAGCTGCCCGAATAATAATGTTGGAGGATGTCGCGAAGGATGAAGAGTTTGAAACCCCCGAAGGAGGAAAAAGAAAGAGGAAAGTGAACGAGGTGGGAGGCAGTCACCAACTGCTTAGTATCGAGCTGGAAAAGTTTGGGGCCGATCTTTCTAGCCCCATAGCCGAACCAGCAGTTGAAACCGAAGAGGTAGAGCTATATGTGGGTCAGAAGGGAAAAATGATCCAAATTGGGAAAGGAATGGAGCCCGAGTTGAAAGAAAAGGTCATCAAGGTAATCAGGGAATATCATGATGTGTTTGCATGGGGTCCCGAGGACATGCCTGGCCTAGACCCTTCGGTCGCTAAACATTGTCTTAATGTCAAAGGTGATGCTAAGCCGGTCAAACAGAAGAAAAGGAACTTCGCCATGGAAAGGCAGGAGGTCATACAAGCCGAAGTTGAGAAGCTACTCGAGGCAAAATTCATCGAGGATATTAGATATCCCGAGTGGTTGGCAAATGTGGTGGTGGTTAAAAAATCAAACGGAAAATGGAGGATGTGTGTCGATTATACCGATCTCAACAAGAACTGTCCGAAAGACCACTACCCATTGCCGAATATTGATCAGTTGATAGATGCTACTTCGGGACATCAGATTCTCAGCTTTCTAGATGCCTTTTCGGGCTACCATCAAATTGCGATGAATGCCGAGGACATTCCGAAGACAGCATTCATCACACCAAATGGCACATACGCATACATCAAAATGCCCTTCGGCTTGAAGAATGCAGGGGCCACTTTTCAGAAAATGATCAACAAAGTCTTCAAAAAGATGATTGGAAGGAACATGGAATGCTATGTGGACGACATGATAGTCAAATCCCTCCTGCGGGACCACGCGGAAGATCTGCAGGAATGCTTTGAAACTCTCCGACAGAATAACATGAGGATTAATCCGAACAAGTGTACGTTCGGAGTAAGCAGTGGGAAATTTCTGGGATACATGGTTAGCGCCCGAGGGATAGAGGCGAACCCAGAAAAAATCAAAGCAGTGGTCGATATGGAGGCTCCGAAAACCATCAAGGACATTCAAAAGCTTACCGGACGGTTAGCAGCATTGAGGAGATTCATTTCCAGGTCAGCAGAGAAAGCGCTACCATTCTTTGAAGTGCTTCGGGGGTCGAAGACATTTGAGTGGGGGCCGAACTGCCAGAAGGCCTTCGAAGAAATAAAAGAATATTTGGTAAACACTCCACTCTTAATGAGACCAGACCCGAAGGAAACATTGCAACTATATTTGGCAGTGAATGATCGAACACTGGGAGCCGTTTTGGTCAAAGAGCATGAAGGGAACCAACACCCGGTTTATTACATCTCGCACATACTGAAGGATGCCGAGACCAGGTATCCTAATGCCGAAAAGTTTGCTTATGGACTCATAATGGCCTCCAGGAAGTTAAGGCATTATTTTCAAGGGCGAACGATCCAAGTCATAACCGATCAGCCCTTAAAGAAAATACTGCAAAGGCCAGAAGCATCGGGAAGAATCGTGGCATGGGCGATTGAACTAGGGGAATATGAGCTAGAATATGTACCAAGAACTTCGATCAAAGCTCAGGCCCTGGCAGATTTCATGATCGAGTGCACCTTTTCCGGCCCAAAAGACCTCGTTCCCGAAGAGCATCTGATACAGTCTCCGGGAAAATGGAAACTGTTTGTGGATGGATCGGTCGCCGGTAACAAATATGGGGCAGGTTTGATCTTAACTAGCCCCGAAGGATTCGAAATATGCCAGGCAATCCGCTTCAATTTCCCGGTAACGAACAATGAGGCCGAATACGAAGCTTTGCTGGCTGGTTTGGATTTGGCCCGAAGTTTAGAAGTTAAACACCTAAAGGCCTTCAGTGATTCAATGTTGGTGGTAAAACAGTACAGCGGTGAGTATGGGCAGAAAGATCCTCGTACGAAGGCTTACGCCCAAAAAGTACGCGAGAACACTCAGTTTTTCCTTTCCTTTGAGTTAAGCCAAGTGGCCAGGGAAAACAACAGTCGGGCGGATGCACTCTCAAGGCTAGCTTCGGCAGATACTCACAATTTAACAGGGTCCATCTATCTGACCGAAGCAAAGACACCTTCGATCGACAGAAAACAATGCCTGGAGATACACCAAGGAATTAATTGGATGACGCCGGTCAGGGCATTCCTCGAAAAGGGTACTCTGCCATTAGATCGAAGGGAGGCACAAAAGATTCGTTATCGGTCGGCCAACTACACTTTGGTAGGGGGCCGATTATTTCGAAGATCAGCAACTCAGCCACTCCTTCGCTGCCTAGACCCTGACGAACAAAAGTTGGCACTAGAAACGGTTCACGAAGGGATCTGCGGAGAGCATTTGGCCGGGAGGTCCTTAGCCTTCAAAATTCTCAGGCAGGGATTCTTTTGGCCGAAGATGAAAGAAGATGCAACGGAATACGCCAAAAAATGCAAACAGTGCCAGCTATTTAGCACAATTCCGAAGCAACCACCCGAGATAATGTCTTCGGTCCTTAGTCCCATCCCTTTTGCCATGTGGGCCGTGGATATTGTAGGAGTTTTACCCACCAGCACCAAGCAAGCAAAGTATTGTATAGTGGCAATTGACTACATGACCAAATGGATAGAAGCAAGGCCACTCTCCGCCATCACCGAAGCGGCGGCAATGAAATTCATGTTGGAACAGGTGATATTAAGGTTTGGGATTCCCATGGTGTGTATATCAGATAATGGAGCACAGTTCGTTGGGAGCAAGTTCAAGAAATTTCTGAGCCAATTTGGGGTCCAACAGAAGTTCAGCTCAGTCGGTCATCCCCAAGGCAACGGGGCGATAGAAGCAGCTAATAAAATAATTTTTGACGGGATTAAGAAGAGGTTGGGCGAAGCCAAAGGTTTGTGGGCCGAGGAATTACCTTGGGTTTTGTGGGCATACCGAACGACAACCAGGTCTTCGACCGGAGAAACTCCTTTTAGACTGGCATTCGGGACAGATGCCCTTCTACCAGTAGAAGTCGGACTAGAGTCATACCGAACCCAAGTGTTTAATGTTGAGACAAATGAATTTGGTCTGAAGGCTAATGTGAATTTCTTAGAAGAAGAACGTGAGGTAGCACACCAGAGAAACGTAAGATACCAACTTCAGGCAGCCCAATATTACGACTCGGGAATAAAAAAGAGATCCTTCCAGGTGGGCGACCTAGTACTAAGAGAGCTAGCCACTTCCATGCCAGCCAAACAAGGCAAACTCATGCCGAACTGGGAAGGTCCTTATACAGTCGTAGAAGTCGTCCGACCTGGGACATATAAACTCCACTGTTCGGACGGCAGCCCAATCAAAAACACCTGGCACGCTTCACATCTTCGCCGTTTTTATCAGTAAGCCCCTCAGCCTTATTATGTTTGTTCTTTTCAAAGTATTGGTTCACGCAAATTTGAAGATATTTACCTAAAAGCGGGCGACCGTATATGTCTGTCCGATGTACGAACATATGATTAAAATTATGAAATCGACAACTTGTTCGCCTACATAATTTGTTTTTATAGCTAAGTACACTTTTCATCAGTCGATTTAGCACGTTAAATTAAACTATCAGGACCCATTTTGGGAACTGAATTCTTCTACTGGTTTTAGTATTTCACTTGTTTTAACATGACTAAGGCCGGGAGCACAAAATCTCACCGACCGAAGAAGACCTTACTCATTTATAAAACCCCTCAAAATACCAAGGGGCAGCTAGGTTACGACCAAAGACGCTGAAGAAAAAAAAAATTATGCTAAGGCAAATAAAACGCCGAAGATGCATAAGAAATAATAAAGAAAAAGTATGCTAACGCTAGGTTACGACCAAAGACGCTGAAAAAAAAAAAAAAAAAAAATTATGCTAAGGCAAATAAAACGCCGAAGATGCATAAGAAATAATAAAGAAAAAGTATGCTAAGGCAAATAAAACGCCGAAGATGCATAAGAGAAAAAAGCAAAGTGAATTATGCTAAGGCTAACGAAGTGCCAAAGATGCATAAAATTGGGAAGCAAAATATTGAAGAAAACAAAAGACAAACTGCTATTGAAGCCCGAAGGTAGAATATTACAAAAGCCCGAAGGCATGTTTGAATAAAGCCCGAAGGCAAGTTCAAATAAAACATAAAGATTGAAATTAATCAGACAAGTCTTCATCGGCCCCCGAAGAAACAGTGGGTGGCTCGTCGACTATAGCCTCTCGGGTCACAGGATCCGACATCCCAGCCTCCAGCAAAAGCTTATAATCTAGTCCGACCGAGCTAGCCTTCGAAACAGCTTCATCGTAGCCCATTTGGAAGCACCTATCTTCGGTCACCTCCAAAAGCTTTTTGGCCCTACGAGCTTCACGACGAAGGCTTTTCAGCTGCTCATTACGGCGGCCGACCCGAGCCGTCTTAGACTCCAACTGTTCCTTCAGAAGACGGACTTCGGCTATCTGCTTCTCTTGGGATGTCAGTTGCTCCCGAAGCAGATTCCTCTCCTCCACCAAGGCTTTGGCCTGGCCGGTAACCCTCTCCAGCTCCAGCTCCGCCACTTTGAGTTTTCCTTCAGCTTTTACCACCCTGACATGATCGTCCTCAGTCTTGTCAGCAGCAGAGGCGATAAGAGGGACAGCCTGAAAACAAAATGGAGATTATTAGTCAAGTGGAAACGACAAAAGTATTAAAAGTAGAAGAGAAGAAAAGGACTTCACCATAGAGAGGAGGCCCATCGCCTCAGTGAGGGCCTTCGCCGCCGAGAGCTTTCCATATATTGCCCGGTCAGCTGGGAGAATCATCCCTCGGCAAAGGTCCGGTCCCACCTCAAGGGCCGACTGAGGAGCAGCCAGGTGGACCGAATCGGTAGCCAAGACACCCCACTGGGGAATATAAGTCTTGACCACCTCTTCGTTCGACCGATTCCTTTTACGGGGCTCTTTGAACAGCTCCCCCTCTGGCTCAGAATCCTTTTCCCGCTCTCTGCGAGGAGAAGTAGCAGGAGTCGTCTGTTGGGGAGATGGGGCAACCGGCCGCTCACTTGCAGAAGCCGTCTGGGCAGAAGCTTCGCCCCTCTCCCGGGCATCCTTCGCCTCTTGGAGTTTTCTCATTCGGCGATCAATCACAGCCTGACGGGAAGACACTGCACACAGAAAAATGCGAGTCAATAAAAATATCAGTCTAAATACCGAAGGAAAACCAGGAAAAAGAAGTTACAAAGTAGAAAACAAGACAGAAAATAAACTGTTACCCCCATTACCCCAGAGGGCGAACAACCAATCTTTATCGCGACTAAGAGACAGAGGGACTCTTCCCATGTCCAGCTCGCACAATTTCCTGTAATCCTCTGCGTCAGCCCCCAGAATAGAAGGCATCACGAGGTCCTTCGGCTCTACATCCTTCCATACCGCAAATTGGGCGATTTTTGGGCCGGAGAAGAAGAACCACTTGGTGTGACTCTCCTTATTGTTAGAGTTGGTGGAAGCCCAGGCGACCCTATTGGTCTTTCGGGCAATGGTATAAAAGCCCTTACTCTTCCCGTTGCGTCGGAAATCATAATGATGCCAAAAGAGTGAAGTTCGGGGGTTCACGTTCGCCGCCATACACCGTGCTTGAAACACGTTGATGTGTATGAAGCTATTTGGGTCTAACTGCCCTAAGGCTATCCCCATATCCTTGAACAGATGCTTCAAAAGCTGTAGCGTCGGCACCCGAAAGCCGCATTTAAGTGCTGCTTCGGAGAGACCTGTAGCTGTTTTTCCGTGCATCTCTAAGACCTTAGGATTGTGCCATATTCGGTCCGTCCGAGTGGCCAAATGAATGAACCATAGGGTCCTTGGAATGTGATATTCTTCATAAAATCCAACGACCGTCTCTTCGGCCAGTGTGGATCTATGGTTCGCCGCTGGGTACAGTGCGGCGTCACTAAACGGAGATGGAGTCGACCGATCCATGTCCCTGCATCCGGTAATGAAGAGACAATTAGCCATGTACTCGGAATCAACATAAATAAACTAAAAATATGAAGGATAATAGCCGAGTACAGGGGGCCAGGATCGGTCGAAGATGTTCTAGAATATAAAGACGAAACGCAGCCCATAGGCTAGGCCTTAAGAGAGTAAAATCTAAGGATTCAGGGCGACCGGAGTGTTCTGATGGATTTAAAGACCCCAAAGGACCTTAAACCCGGAACAATCATGAAAGCCCAGAAATAATTCCCCTAAAAATACAAAACCCAGAAAGTCGCATCCCTAACTACGCACAATGGGACACATGCATATCTGCTATACTGCTATAGTCACGGTAGTGAACAACGCTACAAACAAAACATGAAAACTGATGCAAAGATAAAGAGATTACTTACTGTTTTGAAGATAAAGCGAGAGTGGAATAGGAGGGCTTGGAAATTCTGGAGTTGAGATAACGGCCCCAATGTTGAAATAAAGTGCCTGTTTGTTTGAAATCTTGAAGAAAATGCAGTGCTTGTTTGCGTAAAAAATGGGAATGAAGTGGCATTTGGGGATTTAAAGGAAAAGAAAAGACGTTTGGACAACCCAGGGTCTTTTCGAATTCAACGGCCAGGATGCAAGCTCGGATCCCAAGACCTGACAGCCGTCAAATTAAAGAGGCACGGTTTCCCAAGTGACGTCACACCCCCCAACTGCCAATGTCCTCACCCGAAGAGGGATCTAGAACATTGTTCCGAAGCAGGGGCCGAATTTTGGTCTTCGCCCAGAGGAAATACTCTGAACAAAGCCCAGGGACATGTTGGAGGCCCATTATTTTGTTGGACCGGACCGAGCCCATATCGAAGGCCCATCTCTTGGTAAGCCCACCAGTCTATCCGAAAGCCCAGTACCTCCACTCAAAACGGCTGTCATTTATGGTGCGGGGGACACGCTCCCGTCCGCCCCGCCCCCGCTTAAGCCTCCTTCGGTTACAAATAGGAAGCACTATATATACAGGTTGGATCTATCTGAAATAACTATCTTTTCTGGATACTGATAACAAAAACACAGGTCTTTTACGTTTCAAGAATCATACCCAAGATCATATTAACTGTTTCTTACACCGGAGGTGAATCGGGGGCCAACACCCTCGCATTCTTCTTCTGCAGGTCCGAAGTAAGAGGTAGCTGGTCGAGAACGGGTCGTAACAGTTATTATTCTCACTTGTTCTTGTTTCATCATCCTTTTATTATTATGTTTAATGACGCTTGCTCTACTTTGTCTGAATGATTTTCTATATTAATAACTTTGATTCCGTTGCTTGCTTTCTGATGCCTTTGTGTAACTTTAATATTGCCTGCTGTTCTGTTGAAGCTGTTTGTTAGAGTTAACGTACCCTTGTGGAATGAATAGTCTAAGGCTCTGTTTGGGATTACTGTTAAAAATTGTTGTGCTGTTGAAAAAAGTGCTGTTAAAATAAGTGCTGTTGTGAAAATCAGATAACTGTTTGGTAATATTTTTGATATGGGCATGTTTTGGTGTATAATATAAAAAATTAATGTTTTTGGTGAGTTTTGATGTTGAAACCAGTAGCTGCTTCCCGCAAAAGCTGAAAAGCAGCTTTTTTCAAAAGCATGGGGGGACCTGCTTTCTCTAAAAGCAGCTTTTGAGCCAAAAACGCTTTTCAGAAAAACAGCTTTTAAATTTTACCAAACACTTTTTTAGCTGTTTTTCAGAAAAAAGCTGTTGTTGCTGTCTGCAACAGCAATGCCAAACGGACCCGGTCTTGGCTCCAATTGAACACTTTCCATTCTTTTGATTATTCTCGGGTCAAATCCCGAGTCTTTTTCGAAAATCGGGTCAAATCCCGATTCTGAGTCCGAATAAGCCGAAGCCTACTGGCCCAAACGCAGCCAACTTGGGTAACGACTAGCCCACCACAGGCCCCCAAAATATCATGATTTTGTTGGTGCTAATTAGTAGTAGTACTTTGCCTTATAAACTGAACAGAAGTCTCAAATCTCCTCGATGTGGGACTGGGGTGTTACAAACTCCCCCACTTAAACTCTTGACGTCCTCGTCAAGCCTGAACGGATAGCCCATAGGTTCCAAGATCGTTCCTCCCTAGCCATTGTGGGATAATACCGGCTGATTTCGTGTCCCCACCTCCGGACCTCTGTCCATTGTGGGATAATACCACCAGCCTTCGTGTCCCCACCTCCGGCAACTTGCCTCGACAAGCTTTCGAGAGTCGGCTCTGATACCATATGTGACAACCCGGGTCAAATCCCAAGCCTTTTTCGAAAATCGGGTCAAATCCCGATTCCGAGTCCGAATAAGCCGAAGCCTACTGGCCCAAACGCAGTCAACTTGGGTAACGACTAGCCCACCACAGGCCCCCAAAATATCATGATTTTGTTGGTGCTAATTAGTAGTAGTACTTTGCCTTATAAACTGAACAGAAGTCTCAAATCTCCTCGATGTGGGACTGGGGTGTTACAGTTTACTTGGTAATGCATGAGGAATGCCTGACTAGCTATTGCCTATTAGTCTTAGTACTCACTGATCTGGAGTGCTACACTATGAGAAGTCCTGTTAAATGAAGTGCTAGTTTAATTACATTCGGCATAATCCCTATTTGCTGACAAATATCCTCTCTGTGATTGTGGACAAGCTAGTTAAAGCAAACCAATAGATTACCTATTTGATGTCCCAAGGCAAGATTCAGGGAATTTGTGTAGGGATTATCTTAAATCACTATGACATTTACCTCATTACCTATTTTACTTATATTTAGGTAATGCTCTAGCTATTGCTAGTCATTACCTATTTCATTTTTTCAATTAAAAAAAAAATCACTCTCGTTTTCACTTATTTTCTCTCTATTCCTTCCACTTTTTATACTTTTTTTTCAAATTTATTATTATAATAATGAGGAATGAGTTTAGCGATTGTTGTTGGAGTTGAATTGTAAAATGATGTCCTAAATCACACAAGGACATTGTTGGACTTGCTCGTAGTGACTTGTGGAAAAATCAAATGTGTGGCTTGTGATAAAAATCAAATGTCTGGAATGTTTTTTTTTTTTGTAATTCCAGTGATTTTCATTGAAGTTCGGTTTTTAATTTCGATTTTCAGGAATAACCAAATTTAGAAATCTGGTTCGGTTTGAAAACATAATTTATTTCAGTTTGGTTTTCGGAAGGCATTTTTCTATTTCAGTTTCAATTAACCGAATACAAAATTAGTTTAGTTTGGTTTTTACCGAATGCTCACCCTAGTATCAAGTAAAGCTATTATAGGGGAAGTAAATTCTCACTCGGTAAAAAACTTTCAGATTTATGTCATTCATGTTCTTCAAGTACCGTGTCAATAAATTTGCAATTTATATTTTAGTCAATATACCCGGTGTTGTAAAAAACGGGAATCGGAGTTAATCGGTGAAGGCACCGTCCAGGGATTAATCGGGGATTAATCGGAATGATTAATCGAAATAAATTTAATAATATTTTTTATATACAATTATAAAATTGTTTCGTTATTTCAACTAAACATATGTTATTATCATATATTTATGCAAATATGTTAAAAATGTTATATAATTGTAATAAATAAAGTTTTGAAGGTTTAACTTTTCAATTATAGATCAATTTAAGAGGAAAACTTAAGAGAATTTACGATTTAGACATCTAAAATTATAATTATATGTACAAAAATAATGTTTTTTCCTATTTTTAATCAAGTTTCTACCTTTTAAATTTTTTATTATTTTTTTAAATTTTAACTATTTTTTACTATTTTCTAATAATAAGCCCGATTTTTGACCGATTCAGCCGATTGTTGACCGTTTTTATGAAAAAACGATTAATTGATTGATTTTCGCTTAATCAGTTCGGTGGCCCGCCGTCTAGCGATTAATCGGCGATTAATCCCGATTAATCACCGATTTTTAGAACACTGAATATACCTGATAAGTCATTCTATCATTGGGCTTTACTTCCTTAGTATTATGCTGGAATAGATGCTTGTTTGGATTGTTGGGCTCGTAATGCTTGTTTGGCTTTGTCGACCTTGTTGAGCTTGTCAGAATTGTTGGGCTTTATCGGGCTTGTTGAGATTTGCGGGTCTTGTCTGAACTTCGTCGGAATCGCCTCCAAGCTCTCTGAAACGGAAATGCCAACCCGGGGGGGGGGGGGTTATGTCCCCGTAAGCACCTCCGGTGTGAGAAAAAGTATCCGGTGGGCGGAAAACATAATACAAGTATATAAAGTGTATTACTTTCTAGAGAAAGAAAGTAGAGAGAAGGTAGAGCAAAACCTATCAGAATTTGAATGTGGTGTGAATGTAATGAATGTTGTGAACTCCCTGCATTGAAGTGACTAGGGGTATATATAGGCTCATGTCATGTGCAATTCACATGACTGAGTGCCCACATGGGGGACAAGGGCTAGAAATTAGAATCTTGGTCGGGGGTCAATTTCAACCTTGTGTCAGTTGCATTTTATCATGATGTTTGGACCATGTACTTGTGCCAACTTTGTTGCAGGTGTTAGTAGTATTGTCTTACACATACTTTGTCTGTTGGACCTTGCAGGCAATGGGGACCTTGCATACATTGTTGGATCTTGTAGGCATTGTGAACCTTGCACATACCTTTGTGGCATTTATGGAACTTCTAGGCAATGTGGACTTTGCAAGCATTGTGGACCTTGTAAACATTGTTGGACCTTGCATGCAATACGAGCTTATAAACATTGTTGGACCTTGTAGGCAATGTGGACCTTGTAGGCATTGGGAATCTTGCAGGTAATGTGGACTTTGTAGGCATTGTGAATCTTGCAGGTAATGTGGACCTTGTAGGCATTGTTGGACCTTGTAGGCAATGTGAACATTGTAGGCAATGTGGACCCTGAAGGCATTGTTGGACTTTGCAGGCATTGTGAACCCTGCAGACAATGTGGGCCTTGTAGGCAACGTGGACCTTGTAGTCATTGTTGGGCCTTGTAAGCATTGTTGGGTCTTGCCTGCATTGTGAACCTTGCAGGCAATGTGACCTTGTTCGCCTTGTTATGGACTTGGGCTTGGTATTTGCTTATAAATTGGCATTTTACAAATCATATACTATCATTTGCCCCTCACTCCCTCATTCCTCTTTAGAGGGATGGGGGAGTAGTAAAAGATTTATATAGGATTTGGGTAGGTTTTTGGTTTGAGAGGACAAGTAAAATATAAGAGGATCTTGTTGAACTGGAGGTGCTTTTGTATGCCCAGTTAAGTTTGGATAGGTCCAAAGACTTAAGTAGTAGTTGTCCGAGAGGACGAGGCGATCCGAGAGGACCTTGTTGACCCGAGAAGGCCTTTGTAAAAAAAAAAAAATTTACCCCCACTTAAGTTTGGATAGATGCAAGGAGTAGGAGTTTTGTCCGACAAGACAAGTCGATCTGGGGAGACCTTGTTGACCCGAGAGTGCCTTTATAAAACAATTTGTTGCCCCCCACTTAAGTTTTGGATGGGTTCAAGTACTTAAGTAGGAGTTTTGTCCGAGATAACAAGATGATCTGAGATAACCTTGTTGACCCAGGGGGCCTTTGCAAAAAATGTTTTGCCCCCACTTAAGTTTGGATAGGTCCAAAGACTTAAATATGAGTTTTGTCTGAGAGGACGAGTCGATCCGGGAGGACCTTGTTGACCCCGTGAGGGCCTTTGTAAAAAATTTATTGTCCCATACTTAAGTTTGGATAGGTCCAAAAACTTAAGTAGAAGTTTTTTCCGAGAGGACGAGTCGATCTGTGAGGACCTTGTTGACCCATGAGGGCTTTTGTAAAAAACTTTGTTGCCCCTATTTAAGTTTGAATAGATCCAGGGACTTAAATAGGAGTTTTGTCCGAGAGGACGAGTCGATCCGGGAGTACCTTGTTGACCCGTAAGGGTCTTTGTAAAAAATTTATTGCCCCATACTTAAGTTTAGATAGGTCCAAAGACTTAAGTAGAAGTTTTTTCCGAGAGAACGAGTCGATCTGTGAGGACCTTGTTGACCCATGAGGGCATTTGTAAAAACATTGTTGCCACCATTTAAGTTCGGATAGGTCCAAGGACTTTAGTAGGAGGTTTGTCCGAGAGGACCAATTGATATGGGAGGACCTTGTTGACCCTGTAGGGCCTTTGTAAAAAATTTGTTGCCCGCCACTTTAGTTTGGATAGATGTAGGTACATAAGTAGGAGTGTTGTTGGACAAGTTGATCCGGGAGGACCTTGTTGACCCGGGAAGGTCTCTGTAAAAAATATTGTTGTCCCCTACTTAAGCTTGGATAGGTCCAAAGACTTAAGTATGAGGTTTGTCCGAGAGGACAAGTTGATCCGAGAGGACCTTGGTGACCAGTGAAGGCCTTTGTAAAATAATTTGTTTCCCCATAGTTAAGCTTGGATAGGTCCAATGACTTAAGTGGGAGGTTTGTTTGAGAGGACATGTTGATCCGAGAGGATCTTGTTGACCCGAGAGGGTCTTTGTAGAAAGTTTGTTGTCTCCCACTTAAGTTTGGATATGTCCAAAGACTTAAGTAGGAGTTGTCCACGAGGACGATCCGATCCGAGAGGACCTTGATGACCCGAGAGGGGCTTTGTAAAAGTTTTTTTTCCCCTCTTAAGCTTGGATAGGTCCAAGGACTTAAGTAGGGATTTTATTATAGCCTTGCATACATTGCATGTTTTGCATACTTTGAGCATCTTGCACACCTTGCATGTTTTGCACACTTTGAGCACCTTTTAAACCTTGCATGCTTTGCACACTGTGTACCTTGAAAAGTTTAAGCAACATGGTTGAGCCATATTGTTTATGATTTCTGTATTGTGTGTAATTTTTGTATATTACATAGCTTGTACACCTTGTATTTCTTGTATACCTAGTGCACCTTGCATAACTTGCACTACTTCCATGCCTTGTATACCTTGTATACATTGTGCAACTTGTCGTATTTGTATCCTTGTACACCTTGCACTATTTGTAAATATTTCGTGTAGTCTTGTCTTCCTTCTAGAGATTATTAATATTGATAGCTAGTGTGTTGATAATTACTTTTCTTTGTTGTGGTGCTTCACGAGGTAATACATACTTATATGAACACTGATAGTTTTACTGCTTGTTACGTGGGCCAGTCCGTTCATGGCTCTAAGTCTTGCATACATAACATCATTTACACACTATGCACACCTTGCACACCTTGCATGCTTTGCACACTCTGCGCACCTTGAATAGATTAAGTTGTATGGTTGCGCCTTGATGTTTTTTATTTCTTGTATGACTTGTGTGCTTTGCATAACTAACACTACTTGCATGCCTTGTACACATTGCTCAACTTGCACTACTTGTATAACTTGTACTCAGTCTCGAGTAACTCGGTTAACTTGAACATCTGTTTGGTTATTCATGTTCATTAGATCTATAGAAACTATGCAAGGAGGATTAAGGGTTGAGTCAATGTAGGAATTACAGACTCGAACATAGTTGGGGTGACTAGGGTCACCAATCTCCGAGATGACAAAGGATTGCTGTTGCGTCGAGCTTCACGTGACACGTCACTTATTGGAGAGTGGGGAACATTAAGGGCTAAAATGGTGTATGCGTTATGGTCTTATACGTAGTTGGGTGACTAGGGTCATCAATCTCCGAGATGACAAGGGTTGTTGCTCGATAAAACTTCACGTGATATGTCGCATGCTGAAGAATAGTTTGCGCATGAACTTCTCCATGACATGGTAAGGATGTTTACAGATGGACATGCCCTCAGATGAGCAGGTCAGATCAGATGCTGGTTGGGAGAGCGTGGGGTCCCCTCCTTCTAGCGCCAAATGATAAGTCATTCTACCGTTGGGCTCTACTTCCTTAGTATTATGCTGGAATATATGCTTGTTTGGATTGTTGGGCTCGTAATGCTTGTTTGGTTTTGTCGGCCTTGTTGAGCTTGTCAGAATTGTTGGGCTTTATCGGGCTTGTTGAGATTTGCGGGTCTTGTCTGAACTTCGCCGGAATCGCCTCCAAGCTCCCTGAAACGGAAATGCCCGCGGGGGGTTATGTCCCCATAAGCACCTCCGGTGTGAGAATAAGTATCCGATGGGCGGAAAACATAATACAAGTATATAAAGTGTATTACTTTCTAGATAGAGAAAGTAGAGAGAAGGTAGAGCAAAACCTATCAGAATTTGAATGTGGTGTGAATGTAATGAATGTTGTGAACCCCCTGTATTGAAGTGACTAGGGGTATATATAGGCTCATGTCATGTGCAATTCACACGACTGAGTGTCCACATGGGGGACAAGGGCTACAAATTAGGATCTTGGTCGGGGGTCAATTTCAACCTTGTGTCAGTTGCATTTTATCATGATGTTTGGACCATGTACTTGTGCCAGCTTTGTTACAGGTGTTAGTAGCATTGTCTTACACATACTTTGTCTGTTGGACCTTGCATGCATTGTTGGATCTTGTAGGCATTGTGAACCTTGCACATACATTTGTGGCATTTATGGAACTTCTAGGCAATGTGGACCTTGCAGGCATTGTGGACCTTGTAAACATTGTTGGACCTTGCATGCAATGCGAGCTTATAAACATTGTTGGACCTTGTAGGCAATGTGGACCTTGTAGGCATTGTGAATCTTGCAGGTAATGTGGACCTTGTAGGCATTGTGAATCTTTCAGGTAATGTGGACCTTGCATGCATTGTTGGATCTTGTAGGCATTGTGAACCTTGCACATACCTTTGTGGCATTTATGGAACTTCTATGCAATGTGGACCTTGTAAACATTGTTGGACCTTGCATGCAATGCGAGCTTATAAACATTATTGGACCTTGTAGACAATGTGGACCTTGTAGGCATTGTGAATCTTGCAGGTAATGTGGACCTTGTAGGCAATGTGGACCCTGTAGGCATTGTTGGACTTTGCAGGCATTGTGAAACCTGTAGGCAATGTGGGCCAATGTGGACCTTGTAGACATTGTTAGGCCTTGTAAGCATTGTTGGGCCTTGCCGGCATTGTGAACCTTGCAGGCAATATGACCTTGTTCGCCTTGTTATGGACTTGGGCTTGGTATTTCCTTATAAATTGGTCTTTTACAAATCATATACTATCGTGTTTGGATTTAGCTTTTGGGTGCACGACAAGACAAGAGGTACACGATATAAATATATTAATTCATAAATAATAATATTTAGAATAGGTATAAGTATAGTTATTAATAAATTCATACATAATTTTATAATTATATATATATAGGTATATATTATGTAATTATATATTTTTAATAAATATTTGTAAAATTTTCACCTAAAATTTTAATATATTTAATTTAATATTTTTATTCAATATTATAAGAAACATGACACGAAAAATACACCGATACAAAAATACACAAATCTTAAATAAATCGTATTTGAAAACAAATTGTCGGGTCTAACTATAACAGGCTCAATCTAATAGCAAATTCATTGTGTACACTACTGGTAAGCCAAAGGAATATGCAACAACCAACAGTGTGGGGAAACTTTTCCTTTGAAATGACGAAACTCTACGTCATGTAGCCAACAGAGAAAAACAATAATTTGGATGATAGATAATATTGTATACTCAACAATCGACATGAAAATGTCACACGACCACTATTTTGTTAGTGTTACTCGGTCCTATTACACTTTATTATTATGTTTAATTACTAAAATCAATGATACAAAATCTTTTATACAGTAAAAGGGAACCAACTTTTCTATATTTCCAAACATCCGATAATTGATACTTTGTTTTTGTAACCACCGAGAATAATACTTATTTGTATAGAAATTGCTTATTGGTGGCGATAATTAAAATAATAATTTCAATATAAAGTAGAACCTCGATAAATGAATACACTTGAAACCAAAAAAATATATTCATTTAATTAGATTATTTGTTTATCAATAAATGAATATTTTATTCAATTATTGATAAATGAATATTTATTCATTTAGACAATATTTTTATTTTATTTTATTATATTATAAAAAATGATGTTTTAAAATTCAATATTGGAATGTATCTAAAAGATAATATTTAAAAGTTTAAAATTCATGTCATATATTTTCTTCACACTCAATAATATGCATATATGAATTATATGTATAAATTAAGCATAGTGTGCTTGGACTATTTTAACATACTTGAGACGGTTCATAAGATTGCATTAATAATATACTTATGATCTATTAAAAAATATATATAGATTTATAATTTTTTTTAAATCTATGACATATATCATAAAAATATATATTGCTTTGATTTTAGTGATTATTCATTTATATTTATATAGAGCCTATAAAGATTTCAATAAATTTTATTTATTAATACATTTAGCGAAATTATTCATTTATTCTATTGTTCCAAATTGAACCGAAATTTTTTATTTATTTAACAAGATTATTCATTTATTGAACATTAATTTATGGAGGTTCTACTCTATTATTAACTCCTGTCCTCCCGGCTCCCACCCACATGGAGGAAATTAGAAAAGTTAATCTTAATTAAAACTACAAATAAACAATCAATCAGATCCAAATCGCGATGATTAGGTGTCGGGCCCGCCTAAACCAAAACCGCGGGTAAAAGTTGACTTTAAAACAAGTTAAAATAAATTTACCTTTAAATAATTGATTCGTAACGAAGAAAAAGAATATACCTTCTGCTGCTGCCTTGCGGAAGTCGTAACTAGCGAGCGACTAGTAGATTCTTCTAGTACGACAAGTACACAGTTATCTAAAAATCTGTGCTCATGCAAGCTGTTCTTGTAATAATCTCCATTTTTGACTAATAAACACACCCACCCCTTAAATCCAGTTGAATATCTTTTTTATTTTTTATAATTACAGGAACATTTAATAAACCAGTCTATGGCAGTGTCAAGCATAGAAGTTGTTTTACAATTCTTGAGAGAAAATGGTCTCAAAAATTCTGAATCTTCTCTTTTGGAGGATATTCGTGAGAAATCAGACATGGGTTCTGATGATTCTATCTCCCCCGCACCACCGGCCCTCAAAAATCCGATGAGGTCTTCTAAAAATGGTTCCGGTGGTTCTAGTGACGAGTTTGTTAGCTTGGCTTCTTCTACTACTGATTTGTGCTCCTCAGGTATTTTTTTCTTAATAACCTCTGTAGGAATAAGATATTTTCTTATTAATCATTTTATTGTTTATAATGATTGGTATAGTTTGTGCTGAATATTACACAATGTAAGAACGTATTTGGGGATTACTATCTCAACTTTATAAGATCGGCCCTCCAGAAATCTATTTTTATTATTATTATGCAAGTCTGAAAAGTCTATTTTTCTGTATTAGTTTCTTGTCTCCCTGCCATCAACTCTTTCCCTAGTTAAAATGTATACTTAAATGGATATTTTTGATTGAATATCTTTGATGATTCTTTTTACTTGTTATTTGATTATATTGTTATAGAAACTTGCGAGTCTATTATTTCCATCTAAGAACAAATATCTATAGGTGATGGTATTAAACAACTGCAATGTTTTGATTTTGTGATATTGCATACTCCTATATAAGCATAATGAGTCCTTGAGCAGATTTCACAAATCCGTATG
The DNA here is from genome assembly GCA_030848705.1 of Heracleum sosnowskyi. Lineage (NCBI taxonomy): Eukaryota > Viridiplantae > Streptophyta > Magnoliopsida > Apiales > Apiaceae > Heracleum > Heracleum sosnowskyi. The sequence continues at coordinate 45,263,595 of CM061243.1, read as the reverse complement.
GCATTCGTGCTGTGGCTCGGGGAACCAGCTGTTACGCGTCATCTGATACAATGTCTCAATTTGGCACTGCACGTGATTACTATGAATTTGATATGCAAAATGAACAATATTGCTACAACGAGAGGGATGATGGCTATATGCCTCCCGGCTCGGGAAATCCAGACTCTATGGCCTGCCTAACTGAAGACAAGTTTTTAATGACTTCAGAAATGCAGAATCACAGTCAAAATGAAATGTGTGGAAAATATACATCAGACTATGTTCAACCAATGAAAAGGGCCAATTATTCAGACAACTTGTGGCCTTTTGACTCAATGGAGATTGTAACAGATGGGATTAAAGGCAAAGATTACAATCATCTAGTTGAAAGCTTACATCTTGAAGGTAGTGATGATAATGAGAGCGGTTCTGATAATAAATCTTATCGCGATGATCCTGCAGTTCACAGCGTAACAAATGTTGAGCAAAATGAGGTTAACCCTTTTTACTTTGAGACAACAGAAAATAAAGATTTTGGTAGAGAATGTTGTGAAGATGAAACTGGCAGAGAGGAGAGTGGCGCCACTGATGATAAGCTCATCCCTAGCATTGATATGGAGGAATATGAAGTATTTAACCTAAGGATTATACACCGAAAAAATAGGTGTTTATGCCTAATTTTTTTAGAAGTTTACCATTTTCCATTGGTTGTCAGATACTTGAACTCTGAACAGACAAATCACAATGTCAATAAACTCAACGATTCTAGTGTTTTAACTTCTACACAAAAGATTTCTATATCCTTTTTAGGGGATCCTTAGTCTGTTATCTAATTTGTATCTGCAGGACTGGATTTGAAGAACTCAAAAATCCTCCCATTATGACAAATAGTGTTATCGCAGGAAGATATTATGTTACCCAATACATAGGTTCGGCCACTTTCAGCGAAGTTGTTCAGGCACGAGATCTTCTTATGGGAGTGGATGTTTGTTTGAAGATCATAAAAAATAATAAGGATTTCTTTGATCAGAGCTTAGATGAAATCAAACTACTGAAATTTGTGAACAAGCATGATCCTGCTGATCAATGCCACATCCTTCGTCTTTATGATTATTTCTATTATAAGGTGTGCATCAACAACCTCTGCAGTATGAACAAAATTTTTGCACTTGACTGTTCTGTTTCTTTATCTGTTGAGGTGTGCATTTTATTGCAAAGTGGGGACTGTACTTTACCCGTTTTTGCACTTTGGTGGTTGAAGTTTCAAATTTGCAATATGGTGGTCGTACATTAATTTTACTCTTCAAAAAGGTGGCTAAGGACCACTTTTTTAAGAATGAATAGTGGGTTTTTTTTTCTTCAAAAAAGTGACCCTTAGCCACCTTTTTGAAAAATAAAAGTAATGTTTAGCCAGCATATTGCAAATTTAAAATTCCGGCCACCAAAGTGCTAAACGGGATTAAGTTCGGCCACAACTCTGTAATTTACTCTTTTGTAGACAACCTTACTAAACAGCACTGTGGCGTTTCTCCCAACATATACAGGTGCGGTAGTCAGCGAGCTTCTGTATCTGTCACATTACTCATTATACTCATTATACTCATTATTTCATTATTTCCTTTGGCAACAGTCACATTACTTTTATAGCTCAGAGCATAACTATTGTCTAATGTGAGTAATATTCTAATGTGTGCGTATTCCGTGAAACTTGGTAGTTGGCTCACTTAACAAAGAACTATATTTGCTTATGATTAATTCATGTCACTACTTTCATCTTAAACTTTGCAGGAGCATCTCATCATTGTTTCTGAGCTTCTGCAAGCAAACTTGTATGAATTTCAGAAATGCAATAGACAATCTGGCGAAGAGCTTTATTTCACGATGAACAGGTTGCAGGTTTGTCCGAGGCTAAAATCACTGATACATCTATGCTAGATATGCGCAAGTATTCGTGATACATATATAATAGTATAGTTTAGTGCTCTTAGAACTGTGAATAAATAACAAAGGCATAAAAACCTTTGAAAGTTCTAGACACAATAACAAGATAGAAAATAACAGTATTCAGGAATGGTTCTGACTCTTTTGTTAGTGGGCCTGGGCCAGGCTCATTTAGTGAACTAATGCAGGAATTTAAGCGTTTAACAATTATCAATACGAATGCAGAACCATTTAGAGTTTTCATTTGGTTCGGCTCCTATACGTAGTCTATGGCCTACTTCAAAGTCCCTAAGCCATCTAGTATAGAAAATATATATTTAAGCAACTTAATAATACACGAAAACTTTGTAATAACTTGGCCCTTGAACTGTTATACACCTTGTAGCACAACTGGTATTATGACCAGTTGACCACTCGCTTGTAAAACCATTCTACAACTTGGAAAAGCTTTACAACAAAAGAGAATGAATAATGAACACAAGGAGTTATGTAAATGTATAAGCATCGTAGGATTCTAGTTCATAATCTGTCTTAATAGGATCAGGCACTATATATATAATTAAAGAGTAAACTCTCTTTTTTGGTAAATGATATATTGAAAATGTTTAACTTGAAGAAGGCAATTACTGGAATCTGGATAATCAAGAGAGAAATGTCTAGTAATATCTTAACAGCTTGTATGAATATTTCTCAACTGTATGCTAATATACGATAGAGGGATATATAGCTGTTATTCCATTTTAGCATCTTCAAAAGTATGCATCTCAGCTTGCATATATTTTTGTTTATTAGTTATCTTTTTAAGACTTTTTGTTTCTCTCCTAAGTGATGTTGCTTTTCCTTATGCCAATCTTCAATATCCAGTCAAATATAAAAGGTATTAGTTTAGTCGTAATTTTACAAGCTTCAACCTTGTATTCATTGTAAAGGCTTTGCCAGATTGTGCAAACGGTTGAGTACAAGTAATTGGCCAAGGTAGCAAGTGTACTAGAGGTCCAAGGATTCTTTCGAGAGACGAAAATGTTATTAAGTAGTGTAAGTTGTATTATTAAGTTGCTTAATGATATATTCTATACTAGTTGGTATGAGTGCTTGAATGTAGGCCATAGACTAGGTATAGGGGACAACATATGAAATATTCTTGGTGTTCTGCATTTATGTTGATAATTGCTGGAAAGTTTATCAACTCTGCAGATTTATTCGACTCTCATTGTTTAAAGAGACAGACTCATTCATTCTTCCAGATCAAGCTCTTTATTATTGTGCCTAAATTTTCATCCTTAACATGGTGCTTTTTGTGCTTCTACGCAGGATATAGCGCGACAGTGTTTGGAGGCATTAGATTACTTGCATGGTCTAGGAATTATACATTGTGATCTAAAGCCCGAGAATATACTTATCAAGAATCATCAGAGATGTGAAATAAAGGTTATTGATCTTGGAAGTAGTTGCTTTCTGACTGATAACTTGTCCCTACATGTACAATCTCGATCCTACAGGGCACCTGAAGTCATCCTTGGGAATTCGTATAACCAGAAAATCGACATCTGGTCTCTTGGTTGTATCCTAGCTGAGCTTTATTCTGGCAGAGTATGTGCTAGTTACTTTTATATATTGCAATGTAGTTGTTCATATATAATGTGCAGCTGAACTATATATTAAAGTACATTTAATTCAGAAATTGACAATTTGTAATGATTTTTATTATAACTTCAGTAGCAGTTACATATGTTTTATGTGCATCATCTGTGATTCCACCAGGTTCTTTTTCCGGATAATGCAATCACGATGCTGCTAGCACGCATGATTTGCTTGCTCGGGCCTTTTGATGTGGAGATGTTGGAAACAGGGCAGGAAACGGACAAATATTTCACCAAAGACTATGATCTTTATCATATAATTGAGGTTTGTATGATTGTTTATCTATCACTCAGACGTTATTAGTAAAAGAAAATTGCAAAAATCCACTGATGTCATACATCTTGTGTTAAACTAAGCTCCTAGAAAACTTCACTGACAGTAACTCTTCATATTCTTTTGACTTGTATTCTGCATTATGTGACATAGGAGACAAATCAACTGGAATGCATAATCCTTGAGGAGTCAACACTTGAGCATCATCTGCAGATCAACGATGCTCGATTTGGAAATTTCTTGCGAGACTTACTTGAAATAAATCCCCTAAAGCGTCTTACTGCAAAAGAGGCACTACAACATCCTTGGCTATCTAGTTCATATGGTTCGGATTCCTCCTGAGTTTATTACAGAAAGAAGCAAGAATCATCTCCCAGAAAAAAGCATCCAGTAATCTACAGAATCAGTTTTGACTTGCGAGGCAGCTTGTAGTTTCTTGTAGGCATGAACCAGAACACGTAAATAAAAGTTGCATGATAACCAGGGTAAACACACTTCCGTTTCTTGTATATAATACTTTCTGTTACTAGAATCTGTAAGGGTTTTTTCATGTCTTCAAAACGAGGGAAGAGTGTAGTAGCCTAGTAAGATGCATAAATAAGCTTATTTTGGTAATACTGAAATGTATATAATCTTGTATGCAGTTTCTAACAGATCATGTGGCTCATTGTCTCATATTTTATGGTGTCTTCATACAGATGAAGATGCCATAATGCTATACATTTATATACTAAAAATTCCGATACTTGTGCATAGCCAATCACAAATGAGCTTGAACAGCATCATCCATCTACACTTTTTTCCATTTGTTATTGCTAGATTCTGAAAGGCACGTTCTTAAAGTTGACACTGCTTGTCTCTCCACCTGACTCTTTGTTCAGCTTTAATTTCTTTACTTGTAATTCTGGTGAGTGGTGTCACAGACTGTGATGATAACTCCCCCCTAAATGTGCTACGAACATCTTCAAGGATTATAGCTAAATTGGTTGGCTATTATAAAATTTTAAAATTTTATCTAAGGAACATAGTATTTGTTCCAATGGTGTTGGTTATCATGCTAATTAGAGCATCTCCAAGGGCAATAGGTAAAAATGGTTGGCTATCTTGTTGGCTATAATGATTATGAAATATTTTTGCTAAGGGTAAGTACATATACTCCAATGGTCTTATCTATATTTCTTGTTAAGTAAAATTATACACAAGGGTTTTATTGGTTCAACAAATATAGCCAACCAAAAAATGGTTGTCTATATTTTTTTGCTAAGGGCATATGGTTGGAGTGTTATACCTTTTACATATTATCTAAAAATTGACACATAGATGACACATGGATTATTTAGCTAAGGGTTTTATACCATTGGAGATGCTCTTAGGTAAAATTATACTCCATAAGGGAATGTTGGTTCGACAAATTTAGCCAATGAAAAATGCCTATTTATCTTTTTGCTAAGGAGAATCATGGATTGGAGTTCAACATATTTTAAATATTTTCTATACATGTGCGGTCTAGATTATTTTAGCTAAGGGTTTGTCCTCGTTGAAGATACTTTAACTGTCAAGATATAAATAGATATCTGATTTTCAAATTGCTTTACTAGGGAAACCAAATTTTTTTCCAAATTTTGTACAAAATACTTATGTGTTATTTATTAAATAGGTAATTTTTCAAATAAAAAAACGATACTGCATACATATGCGTCTCAGATCAAAATATACAATATATCATATCACATCATTTGAGTTATTTTTTGAAAAATTATTTTGAGTTATCTAATATCACCCTAATTATTTTCTGTATTTCGTGTAAAATTCGTAAAGCGTAGATGGATAACTCGACATAATTGATAGCCTACTTGTTAATTATTACATTACATTACTTAATGAAGTAACATAATTGAGTTTGAGTTTGTTTAAATTAGATTTCAGTCTAGACGCTCAAAACCTTTTGTTCGGTTCTTATTAAACAAGTTGAAAATTAAATGAAAATTGAGTTTTAACAATTATTTTATTAAAATGATTGAATATCCATCGAGCAGATATAAATTTAAGTTTACATTTACTAATTGAACAACTGCTCAGACTCGAGTCTGGTTAACTAACATGAATGGAATTAAATACCAATAAATTGAAACAATACACACACTTTTTAAAAATATATATATTTAAATTTATATACCTTACAAATTAGTATGTGTAAAATTTTTAGGGGTAATCAGAATTTAGGATCACAAGAAATAAATTTTTCTCACTTAAGTTAACTCATCTTCCTTAACAATATACACACACTTTAGTTGAATTAACAATAACGGATTAGAATCAGCAAATTCTAAGAAAAATTAAGGGAAATTCTATATGGTACCACTGTAGTTTTGGCTTTTCCATATGGTACCACTACATTATTTGCTCCTCTATGTGGTACCCTTAAAGTCTTGTATTCTTCTCTATTGTACCACTCCGTCAGTTGAAACGTTGTAGAAACGTTTAAAAGCCAATTCTTATAATATAAAATAATTAAATAATGTAAAAACACATTATTCATGGGCTGCCAAGCAAAGGAGAAGCTTCACCATTGATTGAGCGATGGTTTTTAGGTGGCCAATGTGATTGCGGGGGTTGGGATTTAGGTTGTAAGGTAAATGTTTTCAGCAACAACAATCAAAAATCTGATGGCCATTTTGAACTCTTTTCTCAATCCCAGGTATATTCGAAATACTTAGAAGAACGTATGAAATCTAAAATTACTTTATTTAATAACCGGAAGGAGCATTATGATGCATCATATTCAACGAAGTCCATTCATTAGTAATTTATATCTGGTTAAGATGCCTAGAAAATCAAATGAACAAGTACTGGACAAAGTCGAGATCTGGTGAGTAATTTATTAACTTATTTTAGCATCCTATGTTTGCCATTGCCGCTGTTCTAATTCAATTTTCCCATCCAACTATATGAACAGCTTGTAGGATGTAACCAGTGTCAACTACAACATCCCGTGTAAATACGAGTTTGCTGCAACCAGATAGCATCTGCTTTATTGTGAGTTCTTGCATAAAATATCTGGAGATTGTTTCTCATGGAACTTCTTGATTGTTGGAGAGATGTCTAACGATTCAATATTAAATTTGTTTTCTAAAACATGGGTTGACTTCTTCAATCTTAGTGTGCTTGAAAAAATCAATGTTTCAACTGAGTTTAGTGTTAGTACTTCTTTTGCCAGCTTTTGCACTTGCTCAAACAAGTAGTAAGGGTTCTATAGACGTGAACTCATCTCTGACGATCACGGACAATGATACTCCTACGCCATGGCTTTCACCTGGCGAAGATTTTGCTTTTGGTTTCAGGAATGTAAATGAAAATACAGATCAGTTTTTGCTGTCCATTTGGTACAACAAAATACCTGACAGAACAATAGTTTGGTTTGGAAATGATGGAAATACTGTGTCAAGAGGATCCAGAGTGCAGTTAACTGCTGATCGTGGATTAGTTGTTACTGATCCGAAAGGAAAGCAGTTATGGAACTCTGGTAAAATTTCTGATCAAGCTCAAGTCTCACATGCCTTGTTTAATGATACTGGCAATTTTCAGCTTCTGAGTAGCGATTCTACGAAATTATGGGAAAGTTTTAGCTATCCAACTGATACCCTTCTGCCTACACAGATCATGCCAACTGGTGGGGTGCTTTACTCCAGGCGGAACAAAAATGACTTCTCAAGAGGAAGGTTCCAGTTACGTTTGCTAGAAGATGGAAATCTTGTGCTAAACACACGAGAAATTTTAACAAATTTTGCTTATAAGGCTTACTACATCAGTGGAACCTATGATCCTTCAAAACCACTAATTCAGGTTACCAAGTTTTGTTTGATGATTCAGGTTACATACAAATTTTGAGAAGAAGTGGTGACCGAGTAGTTCTTACTCCTAACCGTATACTTCCAACTTCGGAGTATTATCATAGAGCAACTTTAGGTTTTGATGGAGTTTTTGTTCAATACTATCACCCAAAGAATAGCACAGCTACTCCAAATTGGTCATCAGTCTGGAAGCAACCTGAAAATATTTGTCTTGATATTCCTCTAGATTTATGCAGACTTGATGTTTCTGGACAGCCCGTTTGTCAATGTGCGCCAGATTATTCGTTGGTCTTAGCACTTGATAGCATAAAGTCGCGTGGAGTGATTGTTGTGTTCCATATAGAATTTTCCATTATTTTATATTACAAGAATTGGCTTTTAAACGTTTCTACAACGTTTCAACTGACGGAGTGGTACAATAGAGAAGAATACAAGACTTTAGGGGTACCACATAGAGGAGCAAATAATGTAGTGGTACCATATGGAAAAGCCAAAACTACAGTGGTACCATATAGAATTTCCCAAAAATTAATGACGAGCGTTGCTGTGTTTGCGATAAGTTTAAGCGATTAATAAGACATTGTGCGTTATAACTTAAAATGCGTAAGTGTCTTAATTGATAAGTTGATGAATTCTTATAAGTTATATGGATGTTTGGATAAATTCACTTATAAGTTAGTGAAAATTTGCTAAATTAAATTTGAAAAAATAATTTTTAAATACCATATTTCAACACTTGTATTTTAAATTAAAAAAATATTTTAAAACACAAATAAAAAAATATAAAATATTAGAAAAATAAAAAAATCAAAAAATAAGTTGATAAATTAAGTAAAATGTTGATGATTTTTATCAAATAAACTGAGTACACAAACCCTCTTATAAATTTTTATCAACTTATAATGCATAAGTTATAACAACCACATCCATAGACCCATTATTAGACGAAACAAACACATAAGATAACTGAATATCATAACCCAACCGAACGGGGCCTCAACTTAAAGTCAACGTCGGTGGACTAACGAGTTGTCTTCCTTGTCCTATCTGTCCAAATCCAATCATCATATTTTATCTTTGTAACGCCGTGTCAGTTATAGCTCTCCCCTCTCTCCCTCTTTTTTTCTTTTAGTATTATATATATCCATCCCATTTTATATGGATTGTTTCTTTTTATATGTATTTTAATAAATTCGGAAATGATATTTGTAAATAAATTTTTTATATATAAAAATATAGAGTTTATATTTTTATTAAAAACAAAAAAAATATTATTTACATATTTTTTTCCAAATACATTAAAATATGTGAAAAAATAAATAGTTCTTATGAAATGGGATGGATGAACAGTAGACCTGGCAAATTGGGTCCGGATCCGAAGAACCGAACCGAAATTCATAGAACCGAATCCGATTTTGTATCCGAATTAGTTAATCCGATAGTGATCCGAAAATTGATTTGAACCGATCCGAAAATTACCCGAACCGAAAATTTAACCGAAAATTATCCGATCCGATTATGATCCGAAACCGATCATAATCGAATAATAAATTATCCGAACCAAATATGATTCGAAATACGGGATCCGATTTAAATCCGAACTAAAAAAATGGTGAATTCAGTGTTAGTTGAGTTATAATTTTTATAGATCATAATCCACGTATATTAAAATTCAATAAATTAATCTATTTATAAACAAAATTGATCATTAGAATAATTTCTTATGAAAAATAAGTAGATATTTAATCAATACTTTTGAAAAAAGTACATTATTTTATAGTAAAAAAAATATATTTAATATTAAGATATTTTTTAAAGTCTTACAAATAAAAAAAATGAATAGGTAATGATCTGAAAAGATCCGAACTAAATTTGATCCGAAACAAATTCATCCGATTTTAATCCAAATTTTACCCGATTTTAATCCGAATTAGACCCGAACCGAATCAGATCCGATCCGATCCGAATTATACCAAAATATATCATAACCGAAAGTTGATCCGATCCGAGATTAATCTGATCCAAAACCGAACCGATTATCCGAATTGTCAGGTCTAATGAATAGTAAACTAGACTAGACAGTAGACACTAATAATTTAATTCATAGTAGATATTAAAATTATAATTGCTAAAAAAACAAATTTAATGACCACAGGAAAATCACAGATTAACTGTCAAATTGATAAAAGGTAATCTTTTTTAGCTTTTTGGCTGTGAGCCTCTGTTTCAAAATTTTAGTTTTATTTAACTTTTTAAACACGTGTTTTAAAATGTATCGATTAGAATAGGTACATAAATTATTTTTTTTAATTTAATATTTAAAACGTCCCAAAGAAAAATTGTTTTGTGTAATCATATAATAAATACATTTTAAAATATGACACTTGAAAGGAAAAAAACAGAAATGACATTTCTTTTTTCAACTACCATTTGACAAATACTAGTAATAATTACATCATCATCTTTAATTGTTTTTATGACTACTTACGACTCGTATTAATTAAGTTGTTGAAAAATTCACATATACAACTGTACAAATTACTAACTCTTAGCAGCCAAACGTAAATCAACTTAATAAATATTCTCCTAACAATGCAATTTTATTTGTATAAAAATAAGCAAAATCCTGCAAAAGACAAAAAGAGAAAATTAAAAAAATCGAGAATAAAGACATATTAATATATTATATACATTACCATTTATAATTGCGCGCACGAGATCAGAAAAGGTGGTTGACACATACAATAATAGAAATTAAAAAGAAATATTCTTTTATTTATTTACTTTTAGAATAATATATTTTATTACCTTAAAATAAAGTATATCCATTTTTTCATCTATACGTACACTATATACATTCTCTCTGCAAGTCCACTAGTTGTCCACAAATGAAGAGCACGGACCCTATTTTAAACCTCACCGCCGGCCATTCCTAAATGTCGCCGCCGTTCATCATCGCCGCCGTCATTTTCCTTTTTTCCGTCATCACCTCCGTCAATTCACTCGGCGGCGCCGCCTCCACGCTCGCCGTCAGCTACGGCGATTCCAACACCGTCTGCGGCATCGTCGCCGAGCAACAGAAACAGCGAATACAATGCTGGCGAAAAAATCGGACGGTGAACATCTTGCCGGAAACTTCGTTCGAGTCGATCGCCGGCGGCCGGAATATTTTCTGCGGCGTGCGGTCCGGCGGGTACAGTTTGATTTGCTGGAATTCGACGTTTGTGCCCAAGAGAATTTACTACAGTAAAAATGTGCTGTTAAAAAATTTAACCGTCGGCGACGATCAGATTTGTGCTCTTAGTGATAATGGAGCTCCGAATTTAAAATGTTGGCGAGACGACGACGTTTTGGCCAAGTTGCCTGATAAAGCGGCGAAATTTTCGGGGATTTCGGCTGGGCTAGGGTTTTCGTGTGGCGTGTTGATGAATGATAATTCAGTGACTTGCTGGGGAGGTAATGATGGAAATGATACAGTTTCGAATTTTATTGAAAATGAATTTGTTGGTTTAAAAATATTGAGTATTGTTGTTGGTGGTGAATTTGCTTGCGGTTTTAATTTATCGGGTTTTTTAGTTTGTAAAGGGAGGAATGATTCGGGACAATTGAATGTTCCTTTGTCGAATTTAGGGTATGAGTATGAGTATAATGCGGTTGCGTTAGGGTTTAATCATGGTTGTGGTATTAGGAGAATTAATAGTTCTGTTGTTTGTTGGGGTGGGAATGGGGGATTTAGTAGTAATGTTACGGATGGGGTTTCGTTTGTGTCGATTGTTGCTGGATTTAATTTTACGTGTGGATTGACTGCTAGTAATTTTTCTGTTATTTGTTGGGGGCCAGGGTGGGATAATAGTTCGTATTCGTTAGGGGTTGAGTTGTCGTTGCCAAAGATTCTTCCGGGGCCTTGTGTTGAGTCGAAATGTGAGTGTGGTTTGTATCCTCAGTCTGAAACGCTTTGTTCTGGTAGTGGGAATATATGTAGGAGTTGTGATTTGTTGGAGTCGTTTCCTCCGGTTTCGTCGCCGGTGGTGTATATTCCGTCACCGTCTTCGCCATCCAAGGATTTGAAAAAGGGGTTCTTGGTATTGGCTATTGTTGGATGTGTTGGTGGTTTATTGGCTATTTGTACAGGAATTTATTTGTTGTGGACTGGTGCTTGTTTCGGTCACAAGAAAGTTCATAGTTCGGTGCAACCAACTATTACTAGGAATAGTTCCAATGCTCAGCAGTCGAGTAACAACAGTCCACCTTCGAGATCATCTACTATTAGACGACAGGGTTCAAGAGTATGGGGCCGTCAGAGGAGTGGAACCTCGGGAATGTTCAGTCGTCAGAGGAGTGGAACCTCGACAAAGCACACAGATAGAGCAGAAGAATTCACGTTTGCAGATCTTGTAGCTGCAACAAATAGTTTCTCCCTAGAGAATAAGATCGGTTCAGGCAGCTTTGGTATTGTGTACAAAGGTAAATTACCGGATGGTCGTGAAGTTGCCATTAAAAGGGGAGAAACTGGGACGAAATTGAAGAAGTTTCAAGAGAAAAAGAGTGCCTTCGATTCAGAATTGTCATTTTTGTCTAGGCTTCACCACAAACACTTGGTTAGGCTTGTTGGGTATTGTGAAGAGGGAGATGAGAGGCTCTTGGTTTATGATTACATGAAAAATGGAGCACTTTATAATCATTTACACGACAAGAACAATGTGGAGAAAAGTAGCAGCTTGCTAAATTCTTGGAAAATGAGGATCAAAATTGCATTAGATGCTGCACGGGGTATTGAATATCTCCACATTTATGCTGTTCCTCCTATAATACATCGAGATATTAAGTCATCTAACATACTCCTGGATGCTAATTGGACTGCAAGAGTTTCTGATTTTGGATTGTCATTACATGGTCCGCAGCCTGATCGTGACTATAAACCAATGAAGGCAGTTGGAACAGTTGGGTACATTGATCCAGAGTATTATGGTCTAAACGTTTTAACAGCAAAAAGCGATGTTTATGGTCTTGGAATTGTATTGCTAGAGCTTCTAACCGGCAAGAGGGCTATCTTCAAGAGTGAAGAGAACGAGGGTACACCAATAAGCGTGGTGGACTTTGCAGTGCCTCTTATTATGGGCGGGGAACTGATGAAAATTCTGGATCCTCGGGTCGGGCAGCCAGAGTTGAACGAAGCAGAGGCAGTAGAGCTGGTGGCATACACAGCAATGCATTGTGTTAATTTAGAAGGTATAGACAGGCCAACCATGACTGATATTGTTGCTAATTTGGAGCGTGCATTGGCTTTATGTGATGATAGTTATGGAAGCATTTCTAGTGGTCCTATATCCATTATTTCACAGTAAAATCCAGAATTTCGTTGGGTTAAAATTAAAGATTTTTTAGTGGTTTCGGTCCATAAATTTCTTCGATGATTATCTGTATATAGCTCTTCACTGTACAGTGTAGGATGCCAAAACTAACATGATCTTTATTGTAGGATGCCATACTGATTTTTTAGAAATGATTCGCATAATTTGTATGTCAATTGAAAATGCCTACTTTCATCTTCACAAGATGTTGATATGTTTCTCAAACTTCTTGTTTTATAATCTGGGGTGCCAGTGCTGCTGCAGCTCACTCACTTGTTTACTTCACATCATTAGTTTATTACAAGGAATTAGAGGTTGAAGATTCGGTCTTCCAATGGAAGTATCATGCGCATGAATATTTAAATCCGTTGATTATTTTTTTATTTAAAAAGTAAACAGTAAAATACATTTAAAAATTAAAAAGGCTTTGCTTTAGTTACATATAAAATTATACTCTCTGGTAAATGTCAGCTACTAATGTGACACTATACCACCCTGTTCAAACTTTAATCTTATTTAAAAAAACGTTACAGGTGTACTAAAAATCAAATCAGAAATTTGAGTTCGAAATTTCAAGGATAACAATAAATAAAATTTATGTCTCTTGTGTTTAATAATCAGACGGTGGTCTCGGAAAAATTTAAAATTTTAGATATGATTTCAAAGACTGGTTCCATTGTGAAAGGCATGGATACTTGGATAGCGACAGTGCTCCAACTCAAAATGCTTTTCCACAAAATGCTCCAACTCAAAATGCTTTTCCAAACGGAATACGTTTATAATTTTCGTTTTACTAATGAATAATGGTCTCCTGATCAAATAGTAATTAAAATCTTATAAACTAAATTGAAATTGAGTGTGTGACAGTGTTTAATTACTAAAAAGTTTAAGAAATTTGATCTTTAAAATTTGTAAACCATCATTTTTTAAGAAACTATATAATTGTGAATCAAATTTTTGGTATCCTAGATATTTGCATAAACTTGCTAATGAATAATTTAGTGGATCAGGATAAAGAGAGAATCACGTATTAAAAACAATTTTAGAACTGTTATAAATTGTTGAATTATTACTAGATTAACTGTCCAGATTCAACACAATTTTATATACAAAATCCTTATAAGGATATTGTTGGAATAAAATAACTATTTTAATTAATTTAAATAAAGAAGTTTAATCAATTATTCATTTTTTAAATTCTTTTTTTATTATTTTAATTTTTTTTCTCACATATCTTTTGGCTGTTTTTTCAATTTTATTTTTTTCTTAAAATGATTTATTTATTTTATTCAAAATTCATACACGAAAAAATTTATCAGATAAAATGATTCTACTACAAGACCTATTTTGTTTCGGTAAGTATAAATATAGTGTTCTGCTACTGAATTTTAACAGTTATGCACATGAATTTCAAAGTTTGAACCTACTTTTTTCCACGAAATTCTACAAGTGAACTTGATTTTTTTTATAATGTTCCGGTGTTCAACAATGTTATTCATATTATTTTCATACCATAACTTTCGTGTTCTACCGTTGAACATAAAAGTCATGTAATCCAATTTGAAATTAAGCACATAAATTTTAAAGTTCTGAATTTATTTGTATTTAAATGTTTAGCTGCTGAACACTGTTATCTAATATTGTGTTCATACCAAAACTTGAACATTTTCACAAAAGTTGATAAAAATAATCGGAGAATTTTATGATCATGATGGAGAATTTTGTGATCGATATTGATGTATGATTATAATTGTTAATCAAATATTAATTAGCTCTAAATTGTGAATTTTATGTTTATGGACAACTTTACCCCTGATCTACATATAATAAATATATATTATTTTAAAATATAAATTAGAGTTTTAAGAGCTCTTAGGTTAAGGATTCTGCAAAAAACATGAGTAAGCACTGTTAATTAACTTATTGGATACATAAGTATTTGAAAGATATTTTGAAATAATTTGTTGAATGCTTTATTATTTATTCATTTTTCTATTTCTTTTTTGCTTGAAATTTCAACTCATATAGTAGGGTAGAGCTGATCATTCGGTTAATTCGGTTAAAATCCGAACTGAATTAGAAAAACCGAAAATCCAAAATATCGATTTTGTGAAACCGAACCGAACCGAAGTTTTACTAAAACCGAACCGAAAATCGAACCGAAATAATTCGGTTTTTCGGTTCGGTTTATAAAAAAACCGAAATTTAAAAACATTTTTTAAAAAAATTATTAATTATTATTAAATAGTAACATTATTTATAATTAATTATCTTTTCAACTAAAATACATGGTTTTTTCAAACAAAATTCCCGCTTTTTCTAAAAAAATACAGAGAATTACACTTTTTCAACTAAAACATGTTACTTTTTCTATTTTTCCGTACTAAAATACTTTCTTTTTCAAAAATATCACGGACAAATCCTTACTTATTTATTTTAATACCTATTAAAACATAAAAGTAACAATTATTACAAACAATATGTGCATCACACAGGTTTTAAGCTAATATATATAATTTAAAAAAACATATAAAAATATTTCGGTTTTTAACCGAACCATAATTCTAAAAACCGAACCGAACCGATTTTATTTCGGTTTAATCCGAAAAACCGAAATAACTGAAATCTTCAAAAAAACTCAATCAAAACCGAACTAAAATATTTCGGTTCGGATCGGTTTTTCGGTTTCGGTACGGTTTTGCTCAGCCCTATAATATAATAGGGTATCATCTACCTCTTTATATATGATGTTGTAATGTACAATCCGTCAAAGCCAAAGATATTATTCCGTACATACAGTGTTCTAAAAGTCGGCGATTAATCGCTAAACGGTGGGTCACCGAACTGATTAAGCGAAAATTGGTTAATTAATCGTTTTTCATAAAAACGGTCAAAAATCAGATTAATCAGTCAAAAATCGTGCTAATTATTAAAAAATAGCTAAAAATAAAAAAATAAAAAAAAATTTAAAAGGTAAAAGGTAAAAACTTGATTAAACAATAGGAAAAAAAAATATTATTTTTGTACATATAATTATAATTTTAGATGCCTAAATCGTAAATTCTCTTAAGTTTTTCTCTTAAATTGATCTTTAATTGAAAAGTTAAACCTTCAAAATTTTATTTATTACAATTATATAACATTTTTAACATATTTGCATAAATATATGATAATAACATATGTTTAGTTGAAATAACAAAACAATTTTATAATTGTATATAAAAAATATTATTAAATTTATTCCGATTAATGATCCGATTAATCATTCCGATTAATCCCCGATTACCCGATTAATCCCTAAACGGTGCATTCACCGATTAACTCCGATTCCCGCTTTTTACAACACTGCCTACAATTAATATTTTCAAATATTTCTTTATAAACAGAAATACAAGATTCCACTTTTTTATATTAAACTGAGAAAAGTATCAATATATTTATAGGTTTCGATTCACAGAGTTGTGTTTAGCGGAGATCACTTAAACTGTAAAGCTACTACACTAATATTTTTTTTTATTTTTATAAAACTTATGCATATATTTCCAAGAAATCGACAATCTATTTTTAAAAAAAATATCATAATCAAAATAATTTTTTTTTAAAAAAAATCAAATTTATATTACCGCAACTTTTAAATTTATTGTATTACAATTTCAATGATTATATAAGTGAAAAATACATTATAATGTATTAATGATATACATAGTGTACAAATTTAAGTGGTTTACGCTAAATATTTGCATTCAATTTAAACTTAAAATATGTTGGTGGTAGTAATGTAATTCCATTAAAATTTTAATATGACTTTAAAATTTAAGTGGTTAAAACTTAGAACTGTCCCTCATCGACAGCGCCCGCATTTATTCCTTAAATTTTACATTAACAAAAACACAAGTCTACCGTCCGTGTATTTTGATAAATAAAGTTTCAGGGTTTCACTTGCATGAAATTGAGATCCTAATTTATAGTCATTTATCTACTATTCGGTCCTCAAAATAAAGCAGTTGCAATGTTTTAGGTTTTTATTCAAGTGTGAACCAAATATGTTTCCCTTGTGAATAAAACCAATCTCTTTAAGGGGTCGTTTGGTTCAAAGTACGGTATGAGTTTGGAATCAGTAATCGGGTTAAGCTGGTACGGAGATGAGATATCATTCTTGATATCATGTGTTTGGTTCAGTATCGAAATGAACTTTTTTAATTTAAAATATAATTAATAACTCATTTTTATATTTTATGTAAGTATACATTATATATTGAAGTTAAGTAATTATAAAATTTACAAACAAAAAATTTAATATAAAAAAATACGTGATTGGTAAATTTTATTTTAACGAATTATATAATTATATAATATTTTTTTAAAACACATATTATTTTATAGTATGAAATGAAATAATGTATAATCTATTTTTTTGAAATCTAAGTACAATCTATTTAAGATTAAACATCATATTTAAAATGTGTATTTAACTTCATAATAAAAAAAAAGAATTTGATACCTCATACCCCTCCCCCAAACCCACCTCCCCCTAATGTATCAAATTTCATTCCAGAAGGGTTTAAAGTATGGGTATTAGAATTAAAAAATAGTCAACCAAACAACAGGTATTGGTTTGAAATGAACAAAACTCATACCTAATACCAGAATCAGTTGAACCAAACGACCCTTAAACATGAAGGTGTGAATGTAGAATAGTGATAAACATTAAAGTATGATATTTGTAAGTATTACAGTTAAGATCCTACTTTAATTTTCTTGGATCCCGGCAATACAGTAGCTTACACTGTATTTTGACATGTATCCATACAACTTGTTAGATTCCTTATTACAACACAACTGTATCTCACTACTAATCAGATTTAGTAAATATACTGTCAATGTCATAATCTATATAATACTTTGATAATCTATATGACAAAACACATAAGCATAAATAAACAAAGAATGATTAGTTGTGAATTAATAACAACAAAAAAACAATGTTATGCAAGTAACATGCTTAGTAGTATACAAAGTATATATATATGGAATAATTACAAACATTGAAAATTAATGTGGTGTTTGTGGATGACCTAGTGTACACATAAGCAGTAGCAGCCTATGTTGAAATTATAAACCCTTCCCAGAAAAAGAAAACAAAAATGTAACAGTCGGTTGCTCTGAACCACATCTCCCAGCATGTATACTCTTTTCGCTTGTTTCCCTGTCACATTGAGTAGTGATCAGCTCACCCTTTGCATCTCTGGAACGGGTTAACTGAGGGAGTACAACAGCTCCTTTTTGTTAAAGGAGAATAAA
The DNA here is from genome assembly GCA_030848705.1 of Heracleum sosnowskyi. Taxonomy (NCBI): domain Eukaryota; kingdom Viridiplantae; phylum Streptophyta; class Magnoliopsida; order Apiales; family Apiaceae; genus Heracleum; species Heracleum sosnowskyi. Next base: position 45,245,258 of record CM061243.1, on the reverse strand, counting down.
ACAACAAGGTTGTGCATATTGAAAACTATCCAACCATAATTGTAAGTAATATCAATGTCCGTATCGAAGCACAAAGGATACGAACTAGCAAACTCATCCAATTATATTTTTAGAACTGAAATTGGCTTAGGATTAAACGACCTTGGCATTGCATAGATGCAGCACTTATCACATATCAAGTGAAGCCGTGAAGGTCGCCAAACTCTTACAACCCATGCAACCAAATCTGCGGGTTTCGTTTTATATTGAGCAACACTCCAGCTCTTGCAAACGGCATGGAAATAAACCTCATCAATCAAATGCCTGCAATTTGATCCAATAAAGACGTACGAAGATCAGACTACTGGGGACATTCAACATTATTGCCCTGCTGCTCCCCTTCTTTCGGAGCATTGTAATTCGTCTTAATCTTTTTATTCCCATACGTTTGATAGTCTTTACAATGGAACAACATCTTTCTCAGCTCTTGCCTGTGATTTGTGAACATGTACACACAAGTCTAAACTAAAGTCAAATTTAATTAGGATTTAAAGGATTTTTTTTATTTGGATTTGTAAATAAAAATTTAATTCAAACTTTTATTCATGGAAAAAATTAAAACAATAATTTATACAATTATATATCCTATCAAAAAGTACATGCACAAAAATCAAATTAGACAAGTACTTTGAGACGACGAAAGTACTTGCTAAGAGCAAAGTCAATGGTTGTGTTAAAATAGGTGTAGTTATTTTTATATTTTAGCACCAAAAAATGAGTTTTGGACTTAGGATGGCAATCGGGTCGGATCGGACCGGGTTTGACAAAATCCAAATCCAAACCCGAAAATTGAAATCCAAACCCGATCCAATGGATTTCGGATCGGCTTCGGGTATACCTGAAACCCGAATATTTTGGATTAGATTTGGATTTGGATACCCGAAACCCGAAAAGTTAATTTGAAACCCGAAATCCAAAACCCGAAACTCGAAATTTAAATCCAAATTTTTAGAATAACAGACTAGTGTATAACTGAGACATTAACAATTTAAATGCATATTCAATTTAGCAACATCTCATGACTCAGAATCGTAATTCAGCATAGTTTATAAATTTTAAAAAGATAAGTAATAAACTACAAGCAACATCAATGCATCAATTCACTAGCAGCATCCCACAAGTACTATGCAATGCAATTAAACATGTTCTTATGTATGTTATTATGTTAATATAAATACAAATATATTATGTAAAATTGTTGTTAAGTACAATATTATATATATATATATATATATATATATATATAATATACATACATATATTCGGGGTTTTTTTCGGGTTTCGGATTCAGATTGGGTTTGAATCGGATGTCGGGTTTCAGATCGGGTTTTGGATCGGTATACATAAAATCCAAATCCAAAATTTTTCGGGTTTAAAAATCAAATCCAAATCCAAAAAATCGGGTTCGGTAAATCCAAAATTTCGGATTTCCGATCGGGTATCCGTTGGATCGGATTTTTCTGCCATCCCTAGTTTTGGTGCTAAAATAGCACCATATCTCCGATACTTAATTCTAAATTTAACTAATTTTTTCAAGTAATGCCTACAAATGCAATTTTTTCTTTTAGTTGCCTCCCTCTTTTTCAAAAAAAACGAGGAGACAAATATAGCACAATGCTATAGTTTGTTCTATATACAGCACAAACTATAGCTTTGTGCTATTTTAGCACAAAATTTAGTTTTGTTACTTTCCGTGTCATATTACAAATATAGCACACTATTGGACATGCTCTAACTCACATCTTTATCAAACGGTTTCAACTCTTCTAGCACCGCCGCAGGTTTTTTATACGATTCTGCGACATTGAGAAAGTTTTTTTTAGAGAGTAATGTTAGAGGTACCGAATTAGATATCAAAATTTGGTAGCAAATAACATGACGACGAGTCGACGATGTTAATGAAATTAATGTAAATGCAGGAAGTCCATTATTATTAATTGAGTTATGAGTAATGCTACATCTACAAAATTGAATCCAAAAAATAGTTCTAAAATGAGTTGGCAAGCCTGATAGGGCAACATATAATATTTTAATTATTTTTGTTAATATGAATGCAACAGACCTACTTTCATTTAATTATATTATAACAAATCAGAATGTGCCAAATAACATTTTATACACAATTTTGGAACCAATTTTATACATCTAACATTTTTCTTAAATTATAACCGATCAAAACATGACATATAATATTTTGAATTCATTTTGGAAACCAATTCAAAATTGCTTCTCTTTGAATTACATCAAACAAGTAGTCTATTTTTTGGGTCTCTTCCCGTTTGTGGAGTATTGGGCCTCTATATTTTGAATAACATTAAATTTTCTTATAGCGTTCTGACCGGCCCACCTGATTTATGTTGTTTTGATTTAATTGCATTTGGTGTTTTAGGGATTGACATAATGCTGATGGGCAATGTGGCCTGTTTCTATTTTATTTGATTTGAAATATTTTATTTTATTTGTTAAGAATTACATATTTTTTTATATCCTTTTTGTATTGAATTGAATGAATTTGTAACTGTAAATTGGATTTGGGATTCCAGCCTTTTGCATGTTCCTTTCCGCTTTCCTTTTCTTGCTTGCATCTCCTTTTTATGTTAAACCGAAAGTCAACAAAAACTTGTTTAGTAGCTTCATGCAAGTGATTGTAGTTTCTTACAAGAATCGGAAGCTAACTCTTGCATCTTTAGATTCCAAAATGTGGTATACTCTCAAAGACTCTGAACACAATGTGCCCACTGATAAACTAAGGTATCGACATCAAATGATTTCTTGTTAGTGATCAACATTGTTATCATTAGTATCCACATTTGACATATACAACTCACATTATTACTGCTCTTACAGTAAAAGTTCTACATTAATAATTTTGTGGTATCAGGTTTATGAATAAAGCTTGCATCATTAGGGATCTTGAAGACATAAGCTCGGAAGGAGTAACTCCAGACCTGTGGAACATCTGCACCATAGATCAAGTTGAAGAGCTGAAAACACTAATCAGAGTACTGCCATTGTGGTCAACGGGAATCATGATGTACATCGGCCCAGGTTCATTTATGTTTCTCCAAGCTAAGTCCATGGATAGGCGGCTCATTGGAAGCTTTGAAATTCCAGCCGGATCGTTTGGTATGCTACAAATTGGTACTATATTCCACTGGATAGTATTATATGAACAAGTATTGCTACCCCTGGCATTAAAGGTTAGGGGAAAACAAGTACAACTTAATGTAAAAGCAAGATTGGGAATAGGGTTATTTTGTGGATTTATTTCAATGGTTCTTTCAGCCTTTGTGGAGCATAAGAGACGAACAAAAGCAATTGCACAAGGTCTTAAAGATAGTCCAAATAGTATGATAAACATGTCTGCATATTGGCTAGTATCACTGATAGGCTACAAATAGCCCAACTGGTAATCAAGGTCCACAATGAGTTCAAAACCAGTCTAAGAGACCCAAATTGTGAGAATAAGGAAAATGAGCTCTGACACATGACACCTCAGTCATGACTAAGGACTCCACCTGGCACCCCAGTCATGACTAAGGTCCCCACTTGACAATGACAGCTATTGATTGCTAATGATTGGCAACAACATCTCACATACCAGAGTCATACAAGCACACGCCGCCAGATCCCACGCTCGGAATGCGTTTCTGCTGCAGGAGGGTTCCTGCAAAACAACACCGGAGGGGGGTTTTTGCCCCGCGGCGCCTCCGATGTGAGAATAAGAGTAGGCTTTGGAAGAGCTGATAAGGAAATAGAGCAATCTCAAAATGGGGGGTGTGTAAAATGATAGAGTCTAACCCCTAAACTTTCTTTCCTTGGGCTATTTATAGTCCCAGGATTAGGGTTTGGGGTTAGGTACCTGCAATCATGATCGTTGATTCCTGTGCAGCTGAGACACCTGTCTCATGTGGATGGATTACACGTGTCCAGGTGAAAATTGTGGCGGCATGTGCTTGTACGACTCTGACATGTGAGATGCTGATGCCAATCATTAGCAATCCCGGATATCATGACCTTGGGTAACTTAGAAGAAAAATTAGTTTGATTTTGTCCCCCAATCCCGGATTGTGGACAAGGTACAGGGTCCGGGACTTGGAGTAGTTTAAATCCTTCACAAGTCCAAGATATCATGACCTTGGGTAACTTAGAAGAAAAAATGGTTTGATTTTGCCCCCCAGTCCCGGATTATGGATAAGGTACAGGGTCCGGGACTAGAGGTAACGTATTTTCTTCACAAGTCCAAGATATCATGACCTTGGGTAACTTAGAAGAAAAATTGGTTTGATTTTGCCCCCCAATCCCGGATTGTGGACAAGGTACAGGGTCCGGGACTTGGAGTAGTTTAAATCCTTCACAAGTCCAAGATATCATGACCTTGGGTAACTTAGAAGAAAAAATAATGGTTTGATTTTGCCCCCAAGTCCCGGATTATGGACAAGGTACAGGGTCCGGGACTAGAGGTAACGTATTTTCTTAACAAGTCCAAGATATCATGACCTTGGGTAACTTAGAAGAAAAAATTGGTTTGATTTTGCCCCCCAATCCCGGATTGTGGACAAGGTACAGGATCTGGGACTTGGAGTAGTTTAAATCCTTTACAAGTCCAAGATATCATGACCTTGGGTAACTTAGAAGAAAAAATAATGGTTTGATTTTGCCCCCTAATCCCGGATTATGGACAAGGTACAGGGTCCGAGACTAGAGGTAACGTATTCTCTTCACAAGTCCAAGATATCATGACCTTGGGTAACTTAGAAGAAAAACCCTTGGTTGCTTATATCTCCGGATGAGGGGTCGAGTTTACTTAGAAAATATTTTTTTTTTGAGATATTGCATATTGCTAGGACCCTGAACCCTTGGTTGTTTATAGCTCCGGGTGAGGGGTCGAGTTTACTTAGAAAATTTTCTTTATTGAGATATTTCATATTGCTAGGACCCCGAACCCTTGGTTGTTTATAGCTCCGGGTGAGGGGTCGAATTGACTTAGAAATTTTTTCTTTTTTCATATATTGTATATTGCTAGGACCCCGAATCCTTGGTTGATTATAGCTCCGGGTGAGGGGTCGAATTGACTTAGAAAATTTTCTTTGCTCAGATATTGCATATTGCTAGAACCCCGAACCCTTTGTTGCTTATTGCTCCGGGTGAGGGGTCGAATTTGCTTAGAATATTTTTTTTCCGAAGATTGCATATTGCTAGGACTCCGAACCCTTGGTTGCTTATAGCTCTGGGTGAGGGGTCAAATTGACTTAGAAAATTTTCTTTATTGAAATGTTGCATATTGCTAGGACCCCGAACCCTTTGTTGCTTATAGCTCCGGATGAGGGGTCGAATTGACTTAGAAAATTTTCGTTTTTTCAGATATTGCATATTGCTAGGACCCCGAACCCTTGGTTGATTATAGCTCCGGGTGAGGGGTCGAATTGACTTAGATAATTTATTTGCTCAGATATTGCATATTGTTAGGACCCCAAACCCTTTGTTGCTTATTGCTCCGGGTGAGGGGTCGAATTTGCTTAGAAACTTTTTATTTTTTTCGAAGATTTCATATTGCTAGGACCCCGAACCCTTGGTTGCTTATAGCTCTGGGTGAGGGGTCGAATTGACTTAGAAAATTTTCTTTATTGAAATGTTACATATTGCTAGGACCCCGAACCCTTGGTTGCTTATCGCTCCGGGTGGGGGGTCAAGTTTACTCAGAAAATTTTCTGTATTGAGATATTGCATATTGCTAGGACCCCGAACCCTTGGTTGCTTATTGCTCCGGGTGGGGGGTTCAAGTTTACTCAGAAAATTTTCTGTATTGAGATATTGCATATTGCTAGGACCCCGAACCCTTGGTTGCTTATTTCTCCGGGTGAGGGGTCAAGTTTATTCAGAAAATTTTATGTATTGAGATATTGCATATTGCTAGGACCCCGAACCCTTGGTTGCTTATTGCTCCGGGTGAGGCGTCAAGTTTATTCAAAAAAAATTCTGTATTGAAATATTGCATATTGCTAGGACCCCGATACCCTTTGTTGCTTATTGCTCCGGGTGAGGGGCCAAATTTTTTCTTGTTGCCTATGGCTTGGAGTCTGAGTCTCATTTTGCCTATGGCTTCGGACTCGGAATTACTTTGTTACTTAAAAACTTTTCTTAGAATTTTGTGTGCATCTGTATGTGACAACAATACTAAAAATGAAGGTAATATATAGCTCGGTTTTTATTCAAGTAAAGATTGAGAGTATGAAAGATCTTATTGTTGCTTCAATACAAAAGATAGAAATAAATGTTGAAGTCTTCTGGGCTTTCGGGAGCGCCTTATTCCTCAAGCTCCATGGTTTCGGTTTCAACAGCTGCCTCAACTTTGCCTAGTTCTTTTTTAGATACAAATTGTTGGGTCCGGGCCTCGGAGTTCTGGGTTAGGAAGTTCTGGGCTTCTATATTTTCAATGTTCTGGACCTCCTTCCCGGATCCTTTTTTGAAGTGATCTCTATGCTTCTTTTTGCTAAGGTTCTTCTGGTATAAAGTTGCTTTTCTCTTGTTACCGGGTTCTGTCTCAGCCATAACTAGAGCTTGTCCATAACATCGTCCAGCCATTTCATAATCCCCTCTACCTCCCCAGATGGAACATATCTGGATCCTGCGGGTAAAGGGTCTGACGTAGGTGCAGATCGGCAACTCGGTGACGATGAATCAATTACTATTGACAAGTCAACTGAGGTAAAGTCTTTACAGACTCACGGGGAAGATTCGGGATCTCTGCTGTTAAAAGAGCCTGTTTCTAACCCCCTAGAGATTCAAACTCTAGATCCTACAAAGGATATATCATCTAAGGATGATCAGCAACTTGGTTTATCCAAGGACGGGGACTTGCGAAGCCCCATTGCACCACCGGTGACCTCCTTAAGGACGGCTACGGTGATCTCTTCTGCAGGTACAATCAGCACAAAGGATTTGAGTGAAACAAAAACACTTACACCTGGCCTGAGTGGGAAAGGAAAAATGATTCAAACACCGACAGAAACGTTGAGTGTACACCCAGAGCCAAATGTGAGGAGTGACACCCTAACCCTACCTAATATTCATGATTTGCTGTTACCGACAGAAAGATAGCTACAAGTTCAATCCACTCTCAAGGAGATGACAGTTCATGACAAAGAAGGAACTCCATTATTCAAGGTTCCACTGCGACCTTCCTTTGACCAGGGGATCTCCTCTAGTCAGGCCAATGCTTCTTTAAAGACTATTCAAGAGAAGGTTGACTTGGCTGCAGCTGATTCCAGAAGAACATTCAGGGTCATTGGCAGTGCATCTGGCACTATAACAGGTACGAAGCAGGCAGTGGACTCCTTAAAGAAGGAAGCTATGGAAGAACTAGTCGAGCTGAGGATGGACGTCAGGGAACTTAAAGATGGATTCATGAATGAAGTAACTGCACTGTCTCAAGGACATGAAGCTTTGAAAGAAGACGTTCTGGTTATCCGGGATGGTCAAGCGCGGGTAAAAGATGCAATGAATACCCTTTCACGAGTGGAGTCTAAGCTAAACAAGAGGCTGGATCACATGGAAAAGACTACCAACTCAAGATTGGAGAACATTGACATGTCGCTAGCTTCTATAAATGAGTTTAATAAGCAGCTTATGGATTTCTTGGAGAATCAAGATGACGGAGTACAGTCTATATGGAGTATGCTGAAGAACCAACAATCTGGACAACCTGATCCTTCTAATGTCTTTTATGCTGAGGATGCTTTTATCGAGGATTCCTCAACTAAGGGGGAGAAAGTTGGAGAAGGGGTGAAGGATAAATGGGGAGTTTGGGAGACTGTTGAGGCTATTCCAATCAGACAGTACTGGATTGAGGAGCTTGTAGAGGAAGACAAGGAAAGTGAAGAGGAATTTGAGGTCATGCATGAGCAACCTATACAAGAGGAGCATGAGCCATATTATCCAGAGCCAATAGAACATCCTATCTTGGATGATGATATGGAAGAAGCAAATTCTCTATCACCTGAAGAAGAAGCTACCTTGGAAGCAATAAGAGCTCAGAGAGCTGCAATAGATGCCAGGCAAGCTGAGAAAGAGAAACAACAAGCAATTCTGAGAAGTGAAAAGCTAAAGAGAATCAAAGTGTATAATGAAGTGAGGAAGAAGAAGATGATAGATCTGGCAAAGAAAGATGGTACTGAATGGGAAATGGCTTATAAAACCTTTTGCGGAGTTGAAGACGGATTAGAAGTCAACGACAATGCTGAGGTGGAAGTTATTATTCAGGACATCAGAAGTGCTAATCTTGAAGATCAGACTTACTTTAAAGCACTGAGAAGCTCTATAATCTGTCTGAATGCTGGGGTTAAAGCAAATGGTGCCTGGAGCTTATTAATCAGTTTTCTGGAGAAAGGTACATTTGTGATTTCCACTAAGTTTTTAGAACAGAGGACATATACAGAATTGCAGGCTATACTCATCAAGATCCAAAGAACTACAAGGCTAAATGAACTGCTCCGTGAGCACGTTAAGGAGATCGTGATGAAAGTCAGTCCAGAGATTACTGAAGATCCTCCAATGGTTAGATTCATGACGAATGACTTGTTCAGAATCTGCTATTTGGCTGAGGACAAACTGAGAGACTACCCAAACAACTATCTAATCTCAGTTGAGAAGTATCTTAGATCCACTGGATTCTCATCAACGGAGAAGGACAAAGCAGCAGACACTCTTAGAAGATTTCTAATGGAGAATGTTCCTTACTATAGGAAAAGAGTGGAAAGAGGATTGGAAGTGCATACCAGATTGCCAAACATGTCAAAGCTAAACAAGAAAGATGTTAACATTGCATGGTTATAGGCTGGAGTGGGTCAAGAGGTTGAATATATTGGAAGACACATCCAAGGAGCAATCCTTAAACCTGGAGAACCACTGCACTATCTATCTGTGATTGATTATCAAGCTGCTAACTCCGATCCAATGATTGAAGAAGGTGAGATTGGAATGGACTGAAGACTGAAGCAAAGAACAAAAGAACTATCAGCTCAGACTAGAGGAGCAACTTCATTGTATAAAGTTTAATTGTTTTTTGATTTATGAAATCTGGAAATGTATATATATCTGATCCAGAATGCATTAATATTATTACGTTGTCTTACTTTAAGTAGTTTAATGTTTCCTTAGTTAGTTGAGTTATCCTCGAAGTATTTGCTTGTCGAACTCAATCCAATCAAATAGGGGGAGATTGTAAAGCATAATGTAACATAAGATGTAAAAGAGATAACTACAACTCAACAAAGGACAAGACAGACAATAATATTAACAGAAGCACAGGAATCCAGAATCAAAGAAGAAAAGGTAAACTCAAAAAATCAAAATACGTCATGTATTCTTGAAGTCCGTAAACAGGTCACGGAAAGAAGTTCATGAAAATGTTCAAGCCTCAGTGACAGCAAAAGAAACAAGACTTTCAAGACGACAGAAGTATGTGAATGATTTAGGGTTCAGTACCACGGGATTCCAGTGATGAAGCAACCAGAACGACAAGGGACTTATCAGCAGCACTATATTGAAGACATAAAAGAAGAATTGATCAAGTGTTATTCATCTGTGAACCAGACCAGTTACACTAGGTGACGGCACTAAAAAGATCAAGTTGTTTTATCGTCTCAGAAGAAATTGATACAGTCTAAAACTTAAACACCCAGGAGCTCAGGAGTAATTACTAAAGGACAAAAGACAAGAAAAAGAATTCGATAGTTTTTCTTTTGAAAAAACTATCGAATGGTGGTTGAAGTGATTCATTGAAATGCAAAGTAAATTAATTTGGCATTCGATAGTTTTGATTTAAAAACTATCGAATGGCAAATTGATTTAATCCATTCGATGGTTTTTTAAATCATTCGATGGTTTTTCAATTCATGGAGCAGGTGAAAAGTTATGCTTGTCTGACAGGTTGATGAAGATCCAACGGCCAAGAATATTCTATTCTAAATGGTTCGATGGTTTTTCAATTCAAGACTACAATTAACTCGAGAGAAGATAGTGTCTTCTTCAGTTAAGGATTTCAACACAGAGACATTACTGAGAGAGAGAAGAACCGGAGAAAATTATCAGAGAAATTAATAGTGCTCAGAACTTGATCATTGTTTTGTATTTGTGTAACCTTAAACTCATTGAAGCTAATCTACGGATTAGAAATTGTAGCACCCCTCGAGGTTTATATTTATAAAAAGATATATTCCCCGAAACTTGATTTGGTTTGGTGTGTTTGATTTCGTTATAGAACTGAAAGATTAATCCGCGAACGAAATTAAATTATTTGTGAGTATCGTATTTAACCCCCCTTCTACGATACTTTGGACCTAACATATATGCACTCAAATACATAGGCCATAGACCCACAGTGATATGAACGCTTGATCAGCACTTTGCACAGAGGACAATCTTCTCCATGACATTTTAAAGGGCAAGAATGTGAGCATGCAGGAATCCTATCCCGAATAAAGGAAGTCGGGAGGGGAAGAGGCAATGAGTTGGTGAATCTGTAATTCAAGTATAACCAAGTTATGACTGAAGCACTTCTCGGTTACACATCAAATTCTCAGCTGAAGAGAGCAAGGCAACAAACTAAACCATTATTGATTAATATATTATTTAACTTGTGTAGAAAAAACAGGACATTAGTAGCGCAAGTGGCAGGCTAAGCTATGCTGAGTTTTTTAGGTGCATTTAGGTGTCGCATTTGCATGAATTACTTTATTTGTGCTCTCCCCCTCTCCATCTCTCTCACTCACTCAATCTCCCCCCCCCCCCCCACTATCTCCAATGTTTTCAGTGATTAAGCGCATCTCCAGTGGGAGGTGCTAATAAAGTTGCTAACATTTCCAAATCACCAAAAATACTAATATAGCATCTTCTCTCTCCTGAATAATACTTTTGGCACCTTTCTTATCAAAATTTACTTCAATGGTTGACACTCAAAGTTTCCAATATATTCATATCTTATAATTAAAATTAGATATGAAGGTATATAGCTTTAGTGAGAATGTATATAACTTCTAATTGTTAAAGTGAAAAATAGTCATTCTTTTAAAAAATTTAAATAAAATTTGGCCATCCTTTTGAAAAAAAATTAGCGAAAACCACTTTTTTTTTTTGAAATGGAATAGCTTTCATTGAGATAAATAACTGAGAATAGTCTCCACCAAATGTGTAGGAGGAGATGAAAAAATAATGAAGCAATTTAACAAACAGGGGATTCTAGCTAGGCTATGTGCCACCTTGTTGGCTTGCTTCTTTATATGTTTAACAAAAATTCCAGGTAGACTCCGTAATAGCATCTTGCACTGTTCAATAACATGCCCTACCTCCAATAAATTGTTACTTCCAGCATATAGAGCACTAGTTGTTAGCAACGAATCTGTTTCCACCACAACTTTCCAACTCTGATAGCTCTGCAACCATGACAATGCTTCCCGTACTCCAATACACTCCGCTTCAAATACTGTTGATGGTCGCGGAAGAGTCATACTTCGTCCTTCTATGAACGTTCCTTCATGATCACGTATGACCATCCCGATCGAAAACGTGCTATTTTTTGTTATGTATGACGCATCAATATTAAGCTTCATCGTCCCTAGCCCTGGAGGTTTCCATCTTCTGTCTACTGTATTTTCTCCTACAGCACCTCTGTCTTCCTTCTGCACTTTATGTCTAGCCGATTTCCAGTCTCGCAGAATATTAAAACTGTTTTCCACTGCAACACCTGGATTTATTAACTGGTTGTTCCACACCTTCTTATTACGCCAGTACGATATTCCCCACAGGACTACACAAATGTTCACCATCTCCTCATGTTTTGTTGTTTCTAATTTGCTCAACACCCAGTGTGGGGGGCTGACAATTCTTCCCTCATATCATACACCATATTCACAGCTTGCCAACAACCATTAGCAAATAAACAGTCAAAGAACAAGTGTAAGAGATGTTCAATGTCTACATTACACATAGGACGGATGATTGGGATAGTCACCCCTTTATTTCGAAGTCTAATCCGGACTGGAACATTATCTCGACAAACCCTCCATACAAAAATCTTGATCTTGTTTGGGATAGCCAGACGCCATAAACGACTCCAGCCTCGAGACTGCGGAAGCCACTCTTTTAAAATGCGGGAATTAAAATTGGTCATAAATTTGCAAACTTAAAAATTTGGCCACATTTTTGAAATTCAGTGTAAAATACGGTCACCACTCTGTATTTTACTCTCTATATAATTTTGCGTCCTCTTTAAAGTATGAAACTATATGAGTTACTAAGTTATAGATTTTTGTTGAAGCTAAATTAAATATGTTTCCCATCTAAATAAAACCGATAATCTTCATACGCACTCACTAATAGAACGTGTTACAGTAATTAAAATTATAGCATTTATATTTGTAAGTAAAAAAGATTGAGATCCCACTTTAATCTTCTTGGATCCCTGCAATACAATAGCTTTATGTATATTTATTTACACTGGATTTTGACATGTATCTAGAATGGATAGAACTTGTTAGATTCCTTCCCAACACAAATGTATCTCACTTATTTACGCATTTAGCATTTAGTAAAATATTTAAATTATATATTTACTTTTTTTCATTTGTCAAAATTTTAAAGACAATAATATTAAAATTTTATATTTAGTTTTCTCCACTAGTAAGTATTTAAAAGATAAATGAGAACTTTTTTGTCTAAATTTTGATATTATTAATGCAAAAATTCAAAAAAATTAAAAAAATGGATATGAGAGCCGCCACCGGTTTCATTTTCATTGAATTGAGAAATTATAGTCATTTATATAGATGTTGGGTCCTCTTTAGATTCCTTCCCAACACAACTGTATCTCACTTGTCTACACACACTAATCAGATTTAGTAAATATACTGTCAATGTCATAATCTATATAATACTTTGATAATCTATATGACAAAACAAATAAGCATAAATAAACAAAGAATGATTAGTTGTGAATTAATTATAACAAAAGAAGAATGTTATGCAAGTAACATGCTTAGTAGTATACAAAGTATGGAATCATTGAAAACTAATTTGGTATTTGTGGATGACATAAGCAGTAGCAGTCTACGTTGAAACTGTAAACCCTTCCCATCGGGTCCCTGTTGAAATATAGCATAAGTTCCTCTAACACCTTAAGATTTTAGATGAGCTGGTTACTCAACATGGTATCAAAGCTCTGGTCGGCGGGGGTCACGAGTTCGACTCCGTGACACCCCCAATATTCTCACAATTTATGAGGGACACGAAGGCAAATTAATGCCCCAAAGAGAGGCGCCCGTGATCCACTCTTCAACCCAAAAATGAGATTTCGAGTGAGCTGGTTACTCAACGGTCCCCACAGAAAAAAGAAGAAACATGGTCTATTGTTCAGAGGCCAAAATTGTTGTCCTTAAATGGGTCCTCAAATGGGACCATGCCCTCATAAACTGAAACTCTTTTGGCACGTTCTTGTTTCTCTGTCACAATATTACCAGGTCGTTCTAACCAAAAGGTTAAGCCATTCTGAAGTTGCGTTTCACTCCCCCAAATCTTGATAGAATGAGGATTATTCATGAAAATGTTAGGCAATGCACTACTACCCTTTAAGTAGTAAACATGGCAGCACGAATCACGTAGGACATGGATCTTGTTTGCGGATACTAAACTGTTTGCTTCTTCTTCCTCTTCTATGGCTTTGATACAGAAACAGTTGGTACTAGCAAATAGTGTCCGATCACCCAAGTTGTTTAAAGGAACCCAACACTTATTGTTCCAATCGAACTTAGTTACACTGTAAAGCAAGTGGACACAGTGATGTATGAGCATCAACTCACCATTTATTTCGAATGCATACCTCCTACAACTTCTACAAATGACTTGGTTGCGCAAAATGCACTCCAGCTTCCAGGTTCCACTTGTGATGTTATATGATGCCATACATCCATCGGCATCAACAAAGACGAAGAGTTTCCGTGTGAACACAACAATTGTATCAGGGCCCGGACAATATAAATCGTCAAGTTCCTTTGTATTCCATTCTCCTTCTCCATGGCGATACGTGTTAATGGTATCAGAACGTTTTACAACCAGGAAGACAAAATCCGGAGAATCAGGCTCTGATGAAAAACCAGTAGTCAGCTCACACTTTGCACCTCTGGAATGGGTTAACTGAGGGAGTACAACAACTCCTTTTGTTAAAGGAGAATAAAATAAGAAGGTTGTGCCAGTGTAGTCCCTTGTGGGTATTTGAAAAAGTATCCAACCATAATTGCAAGTAATATCAATGTCCCTGTCGAAGCACAAAGGATACGAACTAACAAACTCATCCAAATATATATTTTCAACTGAAATCGGCTTAGGATTAAACGACAATGGCATTGCATAGAGTTGGCATTGAAACATATCAAGTGAAGGTCTCCAAACTCTTACAACCCATGGCAGCAAATCTGCGGGTCTGGTTTTATATTGAGCAACACTCCAGCTCTTGCAAACGGCATGAAAATAAACCTGATCAACAAAACAGAGGTTGCCTACAATTTGATCCAGTAAATCCGTATGAAGATCAGACCACGGGGGACATTCAACAACATTGTCCTGCTCTTCTTTCCAACCATTGTGACTCGTCTTAATCTTCTTATTCCTATACGTTTCATTCTCAACAGGATAGTCTTTACAGTGGAACATCTTTCTTAGATCTTGCTTACACATGTAAATAAAACTACAAATATTGCATCGCTTAATTTATATAATATGTATTATGTATACTATCCAACTTCGGAAAGGATTTACTCAACCTAATATAATTTGTAAACAAAAAATGTACGAACTAAGATCAAATTTCATTAGGATTTTAAAAGTTCTTTTTGGATACCAAAATTGAGTTGAATTCGGTTTGGATTTTATATAATCTACAAAATTTAATATATTCAATTAATTAACTCCTTATATATAATAAGCGTAAGGAGATCTTATCCAAAACTTTGGTTGGTCCTGTACTACCAAAAGTATACGATCCGTTGGATTATTAAACTATAAATCTTCAAATCAATGAGGACCGTCAGATATAATATTAAAAATTGTATTTGATTATTAATAGGATAGTATTTAAATACTAAAAGATGTATTTTGATAATTTAAACCAATTATAAATAGGTTTTCTATATTGAATAGAAATCTTCATGTAAAAATTCGTAATTATCTTTTCTATTTAGTTTATGGATAGTTCCAGTTAGATAATAATTATTAAACCATATTTAAATTAAAGATAATTTTGTAAGCTTCGCGTGGGCTGTAAAATCGTTAAAATCTGTTGTCTAAAACTCAAGATAGAGCCCAAACAGTAAAGTTATTATCTAAATTTTAATAAATATATTTTTATTATTGTAGTACCAATTTAATTTTTTTTCCTAATTCTTTTAAATTTATAAATTCTATGTTTATTTCAATAAAATATTAAAACCAATTTAATAAAAAATTAAAATCGATCATCCGTGTACGATTACGACCAAATTAATAATTATAGTTAGATCTTAAATAGATCGATGGAAATTGTTAGATCTAATATTAAAAAGTGTATCTGATTAATAATAGAATTATATTTAAATACTAAAAAGTGTATTTTGATAATTTAAAATTTTTCTATGTAGAAATTCTTAAATATATTTTCTCTTGAATTTATGTATAGTTCCAGTTAGATAATAATTATTAAACCAAATATCAAGATAACAATTCATATCGATTACAATGATACACGTGGACCCTACGTGGAGAACTCCTATACATGAATAAATTTAAACACTTTTTTTTCTGAAGTAACATAACAATTTGATTAATCCAAATTATAATTATATTATTTTACATATAACAAACATAAAAGGATAATATCAAAATATTATTAAAATATTGAGGGTTTCATATTCATAAATGATAATTTTGAATATAATACTTATATTAAAATGTGTATTTGATTAAAGGTAGGATTATATTTAAATACTAAGAAGTGTGCTTTAATAATTTAAACCAATAATGAATTGATTTTCTATATTGAAATGAATTTTTTATGTAAAACTTCTTAACCATCTTTTCTTTTCGTTTATTTTATGAGTAGGTCAACTGGTCAAGTTAGATAATCTATACTATTATATTAAAGACCAAACATTGAAAGTTTTGTAGTCTGGTCGTGAAAGTTTTTGTAGTCTGGTCACTCCATTCATAACCGTTAGATATTTCTGATCAAATCGATGAGAACTGTTAGATAAAATATTAAAATTATTATATAAAATATTTTTTATATTTTTTCTAACTAAAACATCTCATTTTCCAAAAATATCGCACACAGTTTCATTTAATAAAATAACGTAATAAGGTTATAATTGCTAATAACTAACTCATTACCATTTTTAGACAAAGTGTATATTCTTTTTTATATTTTCTAAGTAAAATTTCTACTTTTCTATTTTTCCTAAATAAAATCTCTCATTCTCCAAAAATATCACGAATAATTCTATTTAATAAAATAAAATAATAATATTATAATTATTAATGACTAACCGATTAACTTTTTTTTCCAAAACGTATATTCTTTTTTATATTTTATAACTAATATTTCTCCTAACTAAAATCTCAAAAATATCACGGGCTATTTCATTTAGTAGCATAAAATCCTAATATTATAAATCTATCTATCTATCTATACTATATTATTAAATATGAAACATTGAAAGTTTTGATACCTGTTTTTTTTGTACCTATTTTTTGGTACGGTACTTGCTTTATTTAATTATTATAAAAATTATTATAATCAGTTACACTTTCAATTAAAATACATTACCATTTTTTCTAAAAAAATCACGGGCAATTTCCTTTTTAGCTAAAATATGTTACTTTTTCTATTTTCCTTACAAAAATCCCTCATTTTTCAAATATATCACGAGCAAACCCTTAATTATTTATTTTAAAACTTATTTTAATACTTTTAATTGGTAATTACCTTTCCCCTCTTTTTCTAGAAAAATCACGAGCAATTACCTTTTTCAGCTAAAACATGTTATATTTTCTATTTTTCTTATTAAAATCCTTCATTTTCCAAATATATCATGGGCAAACCCTTACTTATTTACTTTAAAATCTATTTTAATATTTTTAATTGACAATTACCTTTTTCAACTAAAACATGTCACATTTTCTCTTTTATTTTTCTTACTAAAACCCCTCTTTTTTCAAAAATATCATGAGTAAATCGTTACTTTTATATTTTAAAATTCAACGAAAACATGTTACTTTCTATTTTTCTTACTAAAACCCCTCCTTTTCCAAAATATCACGGGCAAACCATTACTTATTTATTTTAAAATCTATTTAAATACTTTTAATTATTTAAAAATGTTTAACACGTTTACTAATTTTTTTTTAAAAATGCAATTAATAAAATATAAATAATAAAATTAACAATTATTAAAAACAATCTGTGCATCGCACGGGTTTTAAGCTATGTTATTAAAGACGAAACATTAAAAGTTTGGTAGTCGGACGGACGGTCGGTCGGTACTTTGTGATTTTACTTAATTACCCTAATTATTTTGTTAAAGAACTATCACTAAATAATAACATTATTTATAACCAATTACCTTTTCAGCTAAAATACATTACCGTTTTTTATTTTTTTTCTAACAAAATGCTCTCTTTTTCTAAAAAAACACAGACGATTATCTTTTTTAACAAAAACATGTTACTCTTTCTATTTTTTCTTACTAAAACCCCTTATTTTCCAAAAAATATCACGAGCAAACCCTTACTTATTTATTTTAAAATCTATTTTAATACTTTTAATTATTAGCACTTTTTCAGCTGAAACGTGTTACTTTTTCTATTTTTTCATTTTCTAAAGAAATTATTATTAAATAATAACATTTTTATAACCAACTACCTTTTCAGCTAAAATACATTACATTTTCTATTTTTTTCTAACAAAATCCTCTCTTTTTCTAAAAAAATCATGGGCAATTACCTTTTTCAACTAAAACATGTTACTGTTTCTATTTTTCCTTACTAAAACCCCTCATTTTCCAAAAATATCTCGGACAAATCCTTACTTATTTATTTTGAAACCTATTTAAATACTTTTAATTACGGGCACTTACATTTTCAGCTAAAACATGTTACTTTTTCTATTGTTCCTTACTAAAACCCCTCTTTTTCCAAAAATATCACGAGCAAACAGTTATTAATTTATTTTAAAATCTATTTTAATACTTTTAATTATTTAAAAAAGTTTAACACACATACTTATTTTTTTATTTTAAAATGCAAATTAATATAATATTAAAATATAAATAATAAAAATAATAATTATTAATAATAATCCGTGCATCGCACGGGTTTTAAGCTAGTATTTTAAAAAGTCTATAAGAATTATTATTAATTAGTTAAAAAAAACTTAATATTTGAATTCAATTCAACCTTGGAATCAAAACAGTTACTTTAGCCCGTAGGTTTCTATTACATCAAACGAGTCTGTCTAGTTTTTGGGTCTCTTCATATGTTTGTGGAGCACTGGGCCTATATATTTTTAATAGCAATAAGTTTTCCTATAGCTTTCTGACCGGCCTGCCTGAATTTTATTGTTTTGTTTTAATTGGGCTTTGGTGTTCTAGGGATTGACATTATGCTGTCAAGAATTACGTATTTGTTTATGTCTCTTTTGAACTGAATTGAATGAATTTGTAAAGACTAATAAATTAAAATAGTAAATTTGAAACAAATATGATAGATAAAATTTATAGTGAATTAAGGAAATTTTTTAATGATTTTGTAATTATTTGAGATTTAGTTCTTGTGTTAATAAAATATTATTACCTTAAAACCAGTGTGATTCGTGGATTTTTATTAATAATTATTACTTTATTATTTATATTTTAATATTTTATTAATTGTATTTGGTTAAAAAAATAAGTATTAAGATATGTTTTAAAATAAATAATTAAGGAATAAGAGGGTTTAGTAATGAAAAATAAAAAATGTAACATATTTTAGTCGAAAAAGATAATTATTCTTGATATTTTTGGATAAAGGAGGATATTTTATTAGAAAAAATAAAAAAATTAATGTATTTTAGCCGAAAATTTTATTACTTATAAATAGGTAATGTTATTATTTATTTATGTTTTTTTAAAATAAGTACAGATAATTAAAAAAATTATAAAATAAATAAATCAATAAAAATAATTAAGTAAAATCATGAAATACAAAAAAGTACCGACCATTCTTAAAAACTGCATCCCTATTATAACGTACACGCTCAGTAATATTGC
Source organism: Heracleum sosnowskyi (assembly GCA_030848705.1). Lineage (NCBI taxonomy): Eukaryota > Viridiplantae > Streptophyta > Magnoliopsida > Apiales > Apiaceae > Heracleum > Heracleum sosnowskyi. The sequence continues at coordinate 45,225,891 of CM061243.1, read as the reverse complement.
AAAAATTTATTATTACTAAAAATATTAATTGTTCCAACGCAGCATATAACGAATAATTGGTATATAATTTTTTTTATTGGTCAAGAAAATGGGTCTGAGTTGGTCATTCCCAATACAGGTATATTTGTTACGCCATATTTTCGGTTGCCTCAATTATCTCTTAATTTCCAAATATTAATCTATTAATAATTAACTTAATTCTCAAGTTAGTAATATCCTCTCTCTGAAACGAGCAAAGAATCAATATCAATCAATCAATAACGGAAAATATCTCCAAACGGTTCTTTCAAATCAGATCACAACGCTAATATAACTCTTAAAAGATAAAATCAACTTATCTCAATATATCCCTTAACAATCATAGAGATTAAAAACACTATCCTATCACAGAACTGCGTTGGCTTGATCCCTATTGTTATGATTTATGGGTGATAGCATAGAGACAACTTACCTTTATGTTTAATAATATTTAATTTTATTAAGTAGAACATACTGTCACAGCCAGAGTATGTTCTTGTAGCCAATTAATTTGCTGTAATAAAATTGTTTGTATATCTTGGAAGAAGTTCATTCATTTCTTCAAGCCTCAAGGAATACATCAGGTCGACAGCAAGAATAAAAGTTACTGGCATATCGTTGATAGTAAGGTTACAAGAAGACAGCATGTTGCGAGTCATGACAGCATATTCACTCTGACAGCAACATTGGCGGAAGCCTAGAGACAATAACTTTCTTCTATCCTGACAGCAAGTTTGGAACTCCTGACAGCAACTATTACGGGGATTTCATACTGTCACCAAAAGAGCATTCTTGTGACAGCAAACTTGGCAGCTCAGGATACTGTCTCAAGGGGATTCACTTTGAATTGAGGATCTACCCAGTCAAACATGTGACAGTTTAGATGTTCAAGAAACAGGCGTGCTGCAGTATCCCAACACTGTATCAGGCCTGCAAAGACTATGACAGAAGTTTTAGAGATAACAAGACAAAGCTTACCAATTCAAGAGTATGACAAATCAACATCTACTGGAATTGTGTTAGCTTAATTTAGAATGTATCTAGATTGCTTTGTATGTACCGATAACTCTGATTGTATAGCAATTTAGGTAAGTCACATGAGTATGCAAGTTGTAAGGGGATGCCACAAGATAATGACAGCAGCTACACAAACCCAAAATTATAAACTACTTCTCCACTTTCACTTTCATTTTATCTCTATCTATTCATCTACTTCACCAATATAAATATCTTCATCTCTTTTACTTTAATCATCTTAATTTCCTCATTCATCTCATATAAATCTCTTCATCTATTTCATTTCACATAAATCTCTTCATCTTATTCACTTTAATCATCTCAATTTCCTCCTTCATTTCAATCATTTGGGTATAATTTTTTTTTATCTTTTATATATGTACTTCATTTACATATAATATGTGTGCATTTGTGTTTTGTTTTCTAATTAGTTCTTTTTTACATATCCTTACACTTAGTTTAAATTTTGTGTATTGATTGTTCTTTGTTTGTTAATTGGTTTCACTTATTATGTAAATTGTAGGATTTGAAGGCAAAAGAAATGGAGAAAACGAGATTGAAAGCAAGTTTGAGGGTGATGGCATTTTTAAGGATGAAGGCAAAGGAGATTGGTTAAGTTTTAATTTTTGGTTGTTGTTGTAATGGTTATAATTATAGTATGTTAGAACAAATATGTATGATAGTTGTGTTGAACACATATGTATTTGTTGTAAAGGGATTATATATCATGGTGTGATAAGGGGGAACTTAATGTAACGGTCTTTTGATGTAATGGATGGTTGTTTTGTTATTGAGTGTTTTTGCTATAAAATGTAATTGTGTGTTCTTTGTATTAGATTTTGTTTTGCAAATATGATTTGTATTATTAGGAGGGGAAACAATAAATTGAAAAAAAATCAAAAAAAAATGTCCAATAATTCCTACCGTCTTCAACTCATTTCCTACCGTCACTACACCAAAAATGACCTATTGTAACCCCATAAAAGTGTATTGTTAGACCCCAAAAATGTTACAGTAGATGTTTATGTAACGTTTTGGCCAAAATTCGGCGTTACATTTACTGGCGTTGCCTATGGCCTCTATTGCAACATTATGTGTACTTGTTGCAACATTTTTTGAAATATTACAATAGCACTTTTTTGTAACACTTTTGTCGGTTTTAGTAACATTTTTAAGGTGTTACAATAGACTAATGCAACACTTGTTTGCAACATTGATTAAGTTAAAATGTTACAAAGTCAGTTTATTGTAACATTTTAATGCAACATTTTGATGCATTTTGCAATACTTTTTGGTTTTTTTGCAACAATTATGTGCAACTTTTTTATCCCTATTGTAATACTTTTAGATTTTATTGGCAATTCTTATTTGCAACACTTTTTATTAGTCCAATTGCAATGTCCTACTTGAAATTTCAATACACCAATCACAAAAGCATACCAAACCACAAATCACATTCCAAAATTTTCAAATGGCAAACCAACAAAACATATGTCAATAAAGCCCAAAGTCGGGTTGTAGCACAATATCATCTTACATCTGGTACTTAAGTCAAATCGAAGTACATGGTCGACTTACACCAGAATTCTACATTAAACATAGTCTTTCATGTCAAATTACCAACCTACTAAAAAAAGTAGGCACATACAAAGTAAAAGAATTGATCATCAACCATCACTTTTGTCATCCTCATGATTGTCGGCTCATGATCATTGTCTTCCAGATTGTCTTTCCTATCCATTGCAACATAGTAAACAACATTCTGTTTGGAACAATCCCTGTTTTTCAAAGCATTGGAGATCAGAGCTTGCAGATGTATATCATAATTAATATCAAAACATAAAATAGTAAAACCTTTTTTTAGTACCTACCAATAGCTCCATGGATAGTTTTCAAGAGTGCATTATGTTTGTTGCAGAAAGCTAACTTATAGCTAGACGTCTATACCTTTGTAAAGATTATGTTACCACATACACACATTATGGTACTAGCTAAAAAGAATGGTACCAACTAAAAAGAAAAGGAAACTGATTACCATATTTTTAGAATGTGAATCATTGCTGGACTATTAAAAGTGAAAGGACAGTCTCATGTGAATCATTGCTTGGCTTTTAAGTAGAAGCCATTTAGTTGGTGTCTATATGCATAAGACTTTTGTTACTTACCCTGTCTGAAATAATTGGTGGCTTTTGTAAAGATTTAAGAATGGCATCAATTCCTTCACCAGCAGTTTCAACTAGTTCAGAACCCAATTCAAATCGCCCAGGTTATCAATATTATTTTTTAATTATCATTTATTCATAGTTTCTTAAAGCTGTTCTGCATCATTAAGGATGTAGATCGATGAACAAAGCAGTTGAGCAAAAGTATATAAGCAGATATATGTTAAAATGTTAGTTTGATCATTGAAATCATGAAAATGTGTATTAAAAACTTATAGAAGCATGCAAAACAACTTGCATATTGAATAAGTACAAGAAATGTGAAGATCACAGGGCCAGAAATACATACTTGACAATGCCTCCTCCATGGCTCTCTGAGGTTGAAAAACCTGCTTCTGCTGAAGCTTTTGAAGCGTTTGCTGCATGCCACGGTGTAAGAGATTTGGCTGAAGTTGCAGACCTAGTTGTTGCGGAAACTGTACTGGCATTTGAATCATCATTTGTGACTGCTGTTGTGTCTCAGTTTGGTTTGGGAACTGATTGGACATCACCTGCTGATGTGACTGTTGAGCTTGATTTGGCAACAAATTTGATGCGCTCTGATAGTACTATGTTTACATATAATTAAGAAGCACTATTTTGTTCTAACCATCAATCATCACTTTCTTTTTCTTATTTCCTCTGTTAAAGAGATTTGTGATTTCAGCAACCTCTTCTTCTTGTATAGAAAAAAATATCATGAATCCAGCAGATATCTGCACAACCCTTCGGCTGCCTGCACGCGTCAATGCTAGCAAACCAGCATTTTCCCTGCAAGTTGAAATAAAATGTAGTGCCCTATCAGTCATGAAGTTCGTTTTAAGGTAATTCCATAAACACGGGCTTTATAAATCTTACACTGCCCTATCAATTGTATGCATCCTGTATCAATGACAATGTAGCCTTGCAAAGGAAAACTCGAACACTTTGCAAGGGCTGACAACTAGGACAAGCAAACAATCAAACATACATGATTGTAAAGAAGTTATGAATATTTGTCTAAATTTCTAGTGCGGGAATGGGCCTGGATTCATTAAAAAAATGGGAGACAGCAGAAGTGAAAACCTCGATAAGAGCAACGAGCGAAGCAGCCATCATAGCAAAGGCTTCTCCAGCATCGAAGGTGGGAGCTCCCCACTGGAACGGGTATGGGACTCTTATCCTGCATGAAAGGACGTGCATCACAGGACATTAGCACCAATAACCGAGGTACAGGTCCAACTTGTACCATGCTTTGTAAAGTAAATACTTATATTTAGCATGTGTGATACTTAATTAACTAGACACCTAGTTGCATATCTTTTACTCTCAGTACATAACTCATAACATGATACTAATCGAGGCCAAAAAAATTCAGAGCATGATACTAAACATGTCAATCTTTGAATTCCGTATAATAATTGTTGTTCCAGGCTTCATTAAGTCAACTGCACAGAAGCCAGACACCTTTTCATTACCAAGAAGCAATAGTAACCCAAGTAAAGAAAACAAAACATTCTAATATTATTATGTCAAAGTTATTCGCTGCTAGCCAAATTTACCATCAATCAACTAACAAATTTAACAAAATGCAGATAAGTGCAAGTAGCCTACCACAGGAGTAAAAACACAACACATATGATCTATTTACGCTACCTTTCAACATACAACTATACATAGCCACTTCAAAAAAAATCAAATTATAACTAGTCATTTTCATTTAATTTCTAATGTATTAACTCAAATCAATTGATCCTTTTTTTCTAAGTAATCTATACATTGCAGGTCACAATATATCCAAAATTCAACTTATAAACATGTCTAAGCTATTCAGGACATTTATTCTAAATTAGCTTTGCCGCTTGATCAAATCAATCTAAATTAACCATACTTAATCAACTAGTACTCAGACTCCATAGATCTGGGGCACACCATATTTGACAGCCACCAAGATCAGACAGTAGGCCACAACTTTTATTATTTAACAAACAGGAGATAAGGCCATTACCCTCTTCAAAACAACTCCCCAAAATAGTGCAGTCATCCTGGAAATTAAAACGATGCTACGCATAGTTTACCTAAACATTTTTAAAAACTTAAAAAATAATCTTTTGATCATGAAACTTTCCAGATATCATACTGAATACCAAGTCAATCTATAATAAAAATTTCATCTCCAAATATCTTCAGTAACCCTAAAAACGAAATGCATCTTTTTTTAGTATTGCACATAAACTTCGGTTCTGCGCTATAAAAAAACATATTAGTTTGACGGCCATTACTCCTACATAAGCCATTCGAATTTACATTTTGTAGTTTCTTTTCCATTTCTTGTCTCTCCCTCAGTTGCTCACTTAAAGCCAACTCCATTAAGGTCTGCTTGGTTATTTTTTCCTAAATGCCAGATCAGAAGTTAGCTAAATTCGACAAAACTATGTGTATTCTGTGTGCACACATGTGTGAGTGTGTGCGTAAAGTAAAAAAACACAATATGCTCACTCCATCTATAATTGGTTTCTTCCCCTTCTTTTTACTTCGTTTTTCAGCTTCCTGAAGCAATGCTCTGGCCTCTTCAAGTTCCCTCTCCTCTATTTCCCTAAGAATCCTTTGGTTCTTTCTCCTCTCATACTCAGAAGCAAGCCTTCTCTGTTCCGCCTCTTCTGTTATCTTCTGCAATTTTAGTCACCTTGACTCCTCTCTTTCCTGTATCAGGCATGAAGAAGACTTGTAATTCGTAAATAAAGAAAAACTTACAGTAAGAAACTATCTGCTCACAAGTTGTAAATAAGAGAATACCATCTCTAGAAGGTGTCGTTCTTGTTCTTCTTTACGTTTTTCAATTATCGACTTACGGGCAAGAAGTCGTTTGTGTTCCTATTCTACCACATCTGGTAAACTTGACAGTGTTTCCCCAAGTTTAGATGTTTTTTTTACCGGAGAATATATCAAGTTCCTGACCTTGCTCATGCATTCCACAAAACTGCTCAAATGGCTCTGTAAGCCCTCTGATTCAAGACCCTGTAAATAAATATATGTGAAAGACAATATAAATTGTCAGTATTAAAGTAGTCATATGTCATTAACTATATCTAAAACGAAATATGATGGAAAACAAAGCTTAAATAAACCTAATTTCCTCAACTTCAAGTTAAAAAATCACATCTCATGAGGAAATACATGCAAGTTACTTTTTTAAGAAAACATCTTCAATAGTAATAAAACAAAGTTGTCCGAAAATTTCTTTATTCGACTTTAACAAGATCATTTAATCAAACAGTTCACAATGCTGAAATAGTTAGAATCTGTTGAGTTACTGAACAAGAGCCACACCCAACAGCTACCCCAAAATTATCTTTTCAACTTATCTTTTCAACTTCACCTCCCATACTTTTTACTGCATTGCTTACAAATTCAATTACTTTTTCCCCTCTAATATGTGTTGAGTTTCCATATGACCAGAACAAAAATATGTCTCTGTCTACATAGAATTTCTGCATTGCAACAGGATTTCAAATTTATTCGAAGTTAAGTGACCTAGAATACTGGAACTGTCAGTATTCATAGGATGCTTACCAGCTCTCCTTCTGAAATCGACCGTGTTCATCTCCAAATTAATACAAACAAAATAATCAAAACAAATTCACATATAATCAAACAAAATACACATATAATACACATATTATTGAGCATACACATATAATACACATTTAATCGAACATACACATATAATCTAATTCAATAAAATAGAACAAAGTTGGGTAGATTACCTATAATTGAAGCTTTACTTTAATTGAAGTTTTGGGGGGTTTTGGGTTTTGAAGTCGATTTTAGGGGTTAGGTTTTGAAATTGATTTTGGGGGTTTTTGAGTTTTCAGTGAGGTGTGAGATATGAGTGAGGTGAGAGAGGGGTGAGGCCGAGAGAGATGGTCGGGAGAGAGGTGAGAGAGGGTGCGGCGGAGAGAGAGAGCGAGAGCCTGAGAGAGAGAGGTCGGGACAGTGTTTTAGAGAGAGAGGTCGGTGTTTTAGAATGTTTTTGTGTAATAAAATTTTGGTACTAAAATTGCCCGCCCGATAAAAAAATCAAACTCCCGCCTACATATTTCGGTCAAATTGATCAAAAGTGTATCATGTTATTGTAACGCTTTTCTGAAGTATTGCTATAGTTCTAAAATTTCAAAATGCTTATTCGGCTTGCAACACTTTCCCATTTAAAATAACATTTTTCGAAAGTGTTACAATAGATATGGACATTTCTTGTCTATAGCAACATTTTATGCAACACAACCATATGATGGGGTTGCAATAGGTCATTTTTGGTGTAGTGCGTCCTTACCATTCGAAATCCAATATTTCCTACCAATTTTGGTTCATTTCCTACCGTATGGTAAGGACGGTAGGAAATGACTGGTAGGAAATGCTAATAAAGATGGTAGGAAATGGTTGGTAAGAAATGACATTCTACATGTCATCTGAAATAATTCCTACCAATGTGCTCAAAGATGCTCGGTAGGAAATGGGTTCGCCAACGTGGCATCTGACATGTGGCAATCCGCGTCAGCGTGTGGGGCCCTCGTTGACCCGGTCATTAGCATTTCTCACCAATGACATTTCCGACTTAAGCAATTCCTACCAACGTGCGTTGGTAGGAAATGGGTCATTTCCTACCGATTTTGGACCTTTTCCTACCGATTCGACGGTAGGAAAAGGTCATTTTTGATGTAGTGAATGTTTACAAACTGTTGTTAAACTCTTTTTTTTCATGGAACTAGTTTGCATTGTAAAATGACCTTGAAATTTTGCTCAGATGGGGAATACAACGTTGAGATGGATGATTTAGAGCTTTTGTACAGAACATATGTCAAGGATTCCTTGTCAAGTGGTCGAATGGAAGAAGACAAGGTTACAAAGTCGACTGAAATAATTTTCAATAAAGTTGTGGATTTTAGCTTGACCTTTATTATCCTCTTGTGCTTAATTTTTGATATATATTTATATTCTGGCTTTACTAGATCAAGGAAATGCATCTCAAGACTTGCTAGTCATAAACCAACCACTTCTACTTCTTTGCTTGTTTGGAATATCATAAACAATACTTTCCTCTTTAATTTAATCTGTTCATCATCCCATATTTTTATATTGGAGATGTAGACTATATGTTACTTTATCAAGTGACCTTCAAATGAACAGATAACCTTATATTTATTTAATTAGTCCAATTTGAAGACCTAAATTATGCTTGTAAACGAATTAGTAATAATATATACACATTTAATGTGGAGACGAAAGAAACATAGAATATGTGACATGCTTTACGTGACTCTTCTATCTGGTATATTACTACGAGCAGATTCTGTTATCAATGGTATTCACTTTTTTCTCTTTAATTTGTGTAAATTTATACATGCATGGAGTCTAGATTGGTTTTGCTTAGTTTTTATAGTACACTTGTTAATGTGTGTTTCTTTTTGCGAGTTAAAGTTTCTCGACCATCTTTTTAATTTTACTTGATCTCTGATTTTTTTTTGTAGCTCGCTGCATTGAACCAACTGAGAAATATATTAGGTTTAGGTAAAAGAGAGGCAGAATCCATCACAGCGGATATTACCTCTAAGGTATATCGTGAACAACTTGCTCAGTTTATAACTGCTGGTGAATTAGAAACTTCCGAAAGCAAAGCAGTGTTCCTTCAAAACCTCTGTGAACAATTGCACTTTGATGCTCAGAAAGCTTCTGAAATCCATGCAGGTATCTAATGGTTTGAAATACTGCAAGTGTCAGACCTAGAATTTTGAACTGGCCTCCTGCTAATATGAATATATATATATATTTTATTTTTATTTTTTTTGTGTTGGAGGGGGGATGGGGAGGGGTATGGCGCGGGAGAAAATATATATTAAAAAAAAAAAAAATCCTAAAGATCTAAATTTGCCACATAGCATTTTAAAATTCTGTGATTTGTATAGATATTAAGCATCTATCATGGAGTTTGCTTATTCCACACAAATATTCCAGAAGAATCTATTAACAATGTTAAGTAACTAAAAATGTTCCTTTTGTAGCTTACCTTTCAAATGTTTATCTTACAAGTTACAAAGACAATAGATCGTCTCCTTTATTAATAAAACATATATGTATATTGATATTCATGAGGACAACTTCAAAATCATTTAGCTGTAATAACTATCTGGAAAGAAGTTGGGGAAACTTGGTACCACTTCTCTCCGCCCATGTCTAGTATTGTAGTAATATGATATATCTGATGCTTTTGAGTACACTGTATCTTCATACAGCGGAATAAAATCTTCCTTAACAAGTCAGTGTACTTGTTTAATTGAATAATATCCCTAAGATCAAATTTTGCCTTACCTTTCCAAATTTTGTAATTTGTTATTTGTATAGATATTCAGACTCTATCATGGAGTTTGTTTATGACATATTCTGTGACCCTGGCATGTTCAATGTTCATGAAGATTAGTATGTTGTTATCCGGAATGCCAACTCAAACCGCACTCTTCTTTTAATGCTTGCATCAAACACTGCTTGATCCCAGTTCTCATCCTTGTACATTTATTCTCAACAAGATGGTCTTTACAATGGAACATTTTTCTTAACTCTTGCTCAGACATTTGATGCAGAAAAAATGAAACTACGAATATCGTTTAATTTATATAATATTCATTCTATCAAACCTCGGAATTGGAAGTTTACTAAATCTAATGAATATCCTTCGGCAATACACAAAGTTTTCTTCAAAGGGTGCTGGTCTACGACCTTTGTTTGTACGCAAATTATCATTTCGCGAAATTTTTTTGTGGATAGTAAAAACTTCAAACCAAAAAACGTGAAAAATTTCCGCCTACAGATGGTTAGATGGTTGGCAACTCGGACCCTTCCCAAATTACATCAAACAAGTTAGTATTTTTGTAAAGTATATCTAATGTATTTTGATCCCTACAAAATTAAAATATATATGTAATTAATGACGGGAGTAAGTATTTATTAATCACTCCGTTTCAAAATAGTTGTCCTGTTGATTTTATACGGTTAAATTTACTGAAATTTAAGTAAAAATTATTATTAAAAAGTAAGAAACTTATATAATAAAGAAGTATATACAATTTTCTTTAAAATGTATTTTCAAGTTTTTACGAATTATAGATAGATAAATCGTAATTTATGCTCAAAATTTAGTCAAGTTAACAATCCTAAGTCGAAACATGACTAGTATTTTGAAACGGAGGAAGTAAATTACATATTTATTGTTTCTGCTGAATTAAATAAACATGATTGTTAAATGTCATAAAATTTTGCTTCAACTTTTCCTCTGTTTCTCATTAGAATTTAGACGTATTTAATGCATTCATTTTTTTTTACGTTGAAATAATAGATATGATGAATTGCTGGTTCATTTATTTTTAATATATAATGTTATATTTTTATTATACAATAACCTAAATTTTTCTTAAAAACATGACATAAACATGTTATCAACATTTATATTTTCTTTACAGAAATATTGTTTTTCAATGTTATTTTGGTGAGCTAGTTTATTTTCTTTTGACTATAATTTATATTAGTATTAGTTGTATTACATATTTGGATTTGTGCCGAAATAATTTTAAAAAATAATATTAAATATATATAATTATATAATTTCATATATATATATAATTTCAATATTTCTGATATGAATATATGATCATCTAAGTTTTAAGTAAAATTATCTTAAAACTTGTGCCACTACAAGAAAGTAAGGCTAATTTCGACAAACCAAATTCGACAGAAACCAAATTCGACAGAATTCAGTCAAAATTATACACTGCGGCTAAATTCGACAGTTTTCGGTCGAAAATGTATTCTGTCGAAATCGATCTGTCGAATTTAGTAATAAATTCGACAGATTTTTTTTATGTTGTCGAATTCAGTACTAAATTCGACAGATTTTTTTATTGTGTCGAATTTAGTAAAATGTAAGAATTTTGCCGCTAATATTTTTGAATTTAGTAAAATGTGGGATATTTCCCGCCCAAAATTTTTCACATTATTCAAAACTATAGTCGACAGCGTTCTGTCGAATTTAGTTCCAGCTCCTAAATTCGACCAAAAACGGTCGAATTTAGCCACGATCCAAAATTTTATGCAGTCCAAATGAAAATCCCCTGAAAAAGAGATGGAAAATAAATATAGTTGTACACATCATGAAAAATAAATAAAAATATAAGGATAAAATTTATTACATGTAAGAATTTAGTTGTACAAAAATTTTACATAATTTTTTTATATGATTAGATAATGTTGAACTTTCATTTTTTGATACTTTTAGAAAAATTAAATTAAATATCTAATTGGTTTTAAAAAATACAAAAAAAATATGAAAGTATTTGGATGATATATTACATTCACTAAAAAAATTTGAATAAATAAATTTGAATTTGAATAAATTCGAATTTACCCGTGTTTTATTTTCGACCATATTTGGTTGAATTTAGTAAAATTCAGAATAAGTTAATTTTCTCTTGCCACGTGTCACGCTGGTAGTGGTTGAAAAACAAGCACATGAATTGCTCTTTTACATTGAATCTAAACCATCCATTTCTTCCCTAAAATATTTCATCCTAACCATTAATTTAATTACACTCATCTCTTTCTCTTTTATATATTTCATTCATTCATATTTTCTCATAAACATTCAATTACTCCTACTCCATTTTTCTTCTCTAACAAACATACTTATCAATTTATATACATAAACACTAACACATGTTTCATATATTTTAAGCACTATATATATACATAATTCATATTAGCACATCCATTAATTACATTTCTAGCATCCGACGAGTTCACCCCAATCAATTCCGGCAAGTTCACCCCCATTCAATTCCGGCGAGTTGTTTGTAGTATGCTTCTTAAAAGCGAAACAACACAAGTCATTATAATTATACACACACCAAGTTAAGTTTTTTTTTATATTTTCTTTACATTTGGATATTATTTGGGTAGAGTAATTTTATAGTGTTTGAGTTTTAATGTGTTTCAAAAGAAGTAGAAATTATTGTATTTTTAGTTCAACATTATTGATTTATATTATTTTCGGATTAGTACAAAAAATGACTATTGTATCCATTATTGTTTAATGTAATTACCTTCTTGATATACAAACACTAGTATACAAACACTAGTGAAAAATCGCAAAAAATTGGATAAATTATTGAGCAGCAGATTCTGCTGCTTATTTTTTAAAAACTGGTGTTCATTAAATTCGACCGAATTTTGTCGAATTTAATATGTAATTTGGACTGTGTTCCGTCGCATTTAGCATACTAATTTCGACCATATTTTGTCGAATTTAATGCACTAAGGGCGCCAAAATTTGAAAATTTAAATTTTTTAGCGGAATTTGAAAATTTGAAAATTTTGAAATATTCGGCTAAATTCGACAGAATTTAGTCTGTCGAATTTACATAAATTCGACAGAATTTGCTAAATTCGACGCGAGCATTTTCGACAAACACATTTTCTGTCGAATTTAGTTAAATTCGACAAAATTCCGTCGAATTTAGTTAAATTCGACAGAATTTTTCTTGTCGAATTTAGCCGTTTTTCTTGTAGTGTGCGAAGCATGGATAATTTTTATTAGTTGTTATTTTATTATTTATATTTCTATATTTTATTAATTGCATTTGTTAAAAAAAAGGTGGACATGTTAAAGTAGCTTAACTTTTTTGAATAATTAAAATCATTAAACTAGATTTTAAAATAAATAAGTAAAGGTTTTCCGTGATATTTTTGGAAAATGAGAGGTTTAGTAAGAAAAATAAAAAAAGTAACATGTTTTAGTTGGAAAAAAAAATTGTCCATGATATTTTGGGAGAAGGAAGAGATTTTTTAGAAAAAATAAAAAATGATATAAATAAGTCAAGTACCGTAATGTACCGTATCAAAGACTGGGACCGAAACTTTTAATGTTTCGTTTTTAATAATACTAGCATAAAACTCATGTGGTGCACAAATTATTTTTAATAATTGTTATTCTATTATTTGTGTTTCAATAATTTGTTAATTGCATTTGCTAAAAAAAATAAGTAGACATGTTAAAATATGTAAACTTTTTTAATAACTAAAAGCATTAAAATAGGTTTTAAATTTTAATTTTAAAATAAATAAGTAAAGAGTTTGCCCATGATATTTTTTAAAAAAGAAGGGATTTTAGTAAAAAGAAAAATAGAAAAAGTAAGTTGAAAAAGGTAATTGCTCGTAATATTTTTTAGAAAAAGATCTAAATGTGTTTTGCTGAAAAGTTAATTGGTTATGAACCACTAATGTTATTATTTAATATATTTTTATAAATAAATAAGGATAATTAAGTAAGACACTTTGGTAACCAAACTTTTAATATTTGGTGCGGTAGCATAAGCAATAAGCATATTTTTTTACATAAATTGATATTTCATACATAATTGATTTTTACAGATCGTATCTAATAAAAATGAAAAGTGATTTTCTTAAAATGAGTCAAAAGATCCGGAATTAACTTAAATTATGCTGAATATAACTCAATTTTTTTTCTGGCAATGAAAAATATACTTTATATATGTCCATTTCTTAAAATAACAACTTTAATTTAATTTACAATTTATAATTTTCACCTAAAATATAATTATATAATTAATAAACTTTGAATGTTGATTTTTAATCAATTATATTATTTCTACAAAATGATATTAATATAATTTTAAATTTCTGATAACCTTGTTTCTAAAATATGTAATTTATTCAAATAAATATTATGTAATTAATTGAAAATCAAGTTGAATTAACCTCTAATTGATTCAATGAAATGTTGTCTATTGTCTACACTTGTCAGGACTCAGGTCCATGGCCATGGCGGAGCCAGAGAATTATCAATAACCAGTCGAACATCATTTAATAAACAAACAGAACATTAAAAAGATAAAAGGGATAAATTCTCATTAATATATGATGTAAAATTTTAGACTAAATTGCATATTACATCCCCTTGGTTTTAACTTATTACACTTTGGGTTAACTATTTTTTTCGAAAATACTTTGCATCCCTTTGCTTTAGGTCTCGCTATACTTTGAACCCGTTTGACACTATTCCGTCTAGTTTGATCGTTAACATCCATTCTGACATAAATTTGTCTTTTCATTGACAATCTCAGATAATCTCCAAAACATCTCTGATAAAGAGCTTCCAGTCGACTGCTAAGCATATTTCTATTAAATAACTCTCAAGCAATGGCCCAAATTTAAAAACATTTACATATATGTTTTTTTAATGAAAATACAATATTCTAAACTATGACTGCTCAAAGTGAAGCAAATATGTGCCTATGTATATTGATGGTTTATAAGTCTTCCCAGAATATTACAGTTTACAATAAATACAATATTACACAAAGAAGGTTTCCCGTCCTTATAAAGGTGATAATCATATTCCTTGCGATGAATTTGGAATATTGCAATAACTAGGGCTGTAAATTGATCCGGACTATCCGGTATCTCGGCTTATATCCGGCTCGAAAATATGATACATGTCTCATATCCGTTTTACAAATGATCCAAATCTGGCGGAAAATAGACACGCTAACAATTAATCGACGATTAATCGGTGATTAATCACCGACTTTTATTCTCTCCTTGTTGAGAGCGTCTTGCCCTCTGGCATGGTTAGTAAGTCTATGGTTATTGTTTTCTGATCTGTTTTAGTCACCATTTTTGCATTCAATCTTTATTTTGCTCTCGATATCACTAGTAATCATGACGGGACGTGGTAATTATATTCAAGAAATGGAGGAATCCTTTGCAAAGTTTAACATTGAGGAAGAAGATCAGGGAGGAATAAACTACGAGGAGGAAACAGAGGAGTTATGTGAAATAGATCTGCGCTGGTGTTTGGTGGGTCGATTCTTGACAGACTCAGCAATAGACTTTCAGGCCATGCAGCATAAGATGGCATCGCTTTGGAAGCCCGGGAGAGGAATGTATGTGAAACCATTGGAGGCGAACAGATTCATCTTTCAATTTTACCATGAAATTGATATTAAAAGGGTTATAGAAGGAAGTCCGTGGACGTTTGGTAGATTCCATCTGGCTTTGGTACGTCTGCAACAAGGAGATGATCCAAAAACGGTTCCGATTAACAAGATGGATATTTGGATTCAATTGCATGATATGAACCCAGGTTTCATGTCATTACGGGTGGTAAGAGACATTGGAAATTATATTGGACAGTTCATAGAATCAGACAACAACAATTTCACTGGGGCATGGAGGGAGTATCTGAGGGTTCGAGTTTCAATCTCACTGGACTCTCCGTTAAAACGCAGAATGAAACTTAAGAAAACCTCTGATCAATGGTCATGGGTGAACTTCAAATACGAGGGAGCCCCTACATTTTGCTTTATTTGTGGCCTTATAGGTCATAGCGATAAGTTTTGTGAACGACTATTTGAGACGTCAGAAGAAATCATTACAAGGCCGTTTGGACCATGGATGCGAGCTGAACCACGAAGGAAAAATCATACTATCGGTTCCAAATGGCTCCGATCTGGAAGTGCTATTCCGGCAGCGAAATCAGGGGAGAAAGAAGAGCAAATCAAGGGAAAAACTGTTACCGAAAATCATGGATCAGCTATTTTGGTTGGCGGGAAAGAAGGGATGGTAATTGATACAGATAAGGGGATAAGTCAAGGAGAAATTATAGGCAATGCTTTGGGTGACAATATCGTGGCAATATCTCAACAAAATATTATTCAAAATAAAAATATTTTAGCTGAGAAATTAAATGACAGGGTGGACGAACAGGAGTTAAACATTGTGGACCCAAAGAGAAGAAGAACAAACGCTTTCGTATCTCACATCACAGAGCCACAGGACGAACAAGTGGTAGATAATAGTATGGAGATCAATGACAATCCAAAAAACTTGCTAGAGGCGGGTGCTGTGCCACAGCCCCGCCTAGGATTATGACGGTCTTAAGTTGGAACTGCCAGGGCTTAGGACATCCCTGGAAAATTCAGTTCCTGAAGAATGTTGTTCAACAGCATAAGCCTACGTTTGTGTTCCTTTGTGAAACATTATGTAATAAAGTCAAGATGGAAAGTATTCAGAGAGAGTTGAAGTATGAAGGCATGGTGGTGGTGGAGGTCCAAGGTAGGAGCGGTGGTTTGGCCCTCCTGTGGAAGAAAGAAGATCAAGCGAACCTTATTAGTCTTTCGAATAACCACATTGATATTGAAACTACAGTTCTGGGCATGGGAAGTTGGCGCTTCACTGGTTTTTACGGAGAACCTAATAGAACTAACAGGAGGCGTACTTGGGAGCTGCTGAGAAATTTGGCTAGAGATGCAAACTTGCCGTGGTGTGTAATGGGAGATCTTAATAATATTATTGCACAGAGTGATAAAAGAGGAGGGGCTCCATACCCAAACTGGCTAGTAGAAGGCTTTAACGAGACCCTGATCGCTGCAGGTCTGACAGATATGAATCTTATTGGTCATCAATTCACCTGGGAGAGAAGTAGGGGAACAGAAAACTGGGTAGAGACAAGATTGGATAGAGTGCTTACGAACGAGGATTGGACAGATTGGTTCCCGTTATCTAAATTATATAATCTGGAGGGTAGTCCATCTGACCACAGTCCAATTTTTTTGGACACGAGTAAATTAATCCGGGAGCAGCGTCCTAGTAGGAAGTTCAAGTTCGAAAATGCCTGGTTAGCGGAACCTCTGTGCTATCAGCTGGTGAAAGATAGCTGGGAATCTTATGCAGATGCGAATATTCAAGACAAAGTGAGGCAGTGTGGGCAGTCTTTGGAGACGTGGGGGCGAGAGGTTACGGGCAATTTTGGCAAAAGAGTGAAGGAGTGTAAATTAGAGCTCAAGCGCCTAAGAAACAAAGCTGATAATGAATCTGTGGAGCAGTTCAAAGCAACGAAGCAAAAACTCTTTCTTATTCTGGATCAACACGAAATGTTTTGGCGTCAGCGTTCGAAACAAATTTGGTTGCAGGCTGGAGACAAAAATACTCATTTCTTTCATGCCTCTGCTAGTGAGCGTAGGAGATCAAACTCAATCCAAAAACTGCAAAATTCAGCAGGGGAGTGGTTTGAGTGGAACAATGGCCTGGAGGACTTAATTAAAGACTACTTTGAGTCTATCTTTAAAGCCACAGCACCTCAATGGGAAGAGGTAGTCAATAAAGTACCAGTTACAATCACAACAGAACACAACGCAGACCTTTTGAGAGAAATAACAGCGGAGGAAGTCAGGACCGCCCTATTCCAAATGCACCCGGATAAATCCCCGGGTCCGGACGGAATGACCCCTGGTTTTTTTCAGAAACACTGGTCGATTGTGGGAAGTGATATAGTGGAAATGGTTAGAAAGTTTTTCGAAGACGGGGAGCTGGATGTTGGGCTGAATGAAACGAATCTAATCTTAATTCCAAAGAAACAGAATCCAAGCAAAGTAAATGATCTCAGGCCAATCTCTCTGTGCAATGTCCTGGTAAAAATCATAACAAAGGTGATGGCAAATCGGTTGAAAGTTTTACTGGATGTGGTGGTTTCAGAATCGCAGAGTGCTTTCATTCCCGGTCGATTAATTTCTGACAATATTTTAATATCTTACGAGGTGATGCACTACTTGAAAAATAAAAGATGTGGTAAGGAAGGTTACATGGCGATCAAGCTAGACATGAGTAAAGCTTATGATAGGCTAGAGTGGGATTTTCTGAAAGCTATGCTAAGCAGAATGGGGTTTAGTGATCAGTGGATTAAATTGACAATGGCATGCATAACCTCAGTTTCTTACAATATAGTGCATGGTGCACATACGTTGGGTCCTATTGTTACACGAGGGATCAGACAAGGGGACCCTTTGTCCCCTTATCTGTTTATAATGTGTGCTGAAGGTTTATCAGCGTTGCTACAATACTACGAATCAAATCACCGAATCCACGGTATTAAAGTTTGTCGTCAAGCTCCAGCAATCTCCCATATGTTGTTTGCTGATGACAGCTACCTATATTGTAGAGCTAGCATTGCTGAGGCAAATCAAGTTATGATGCTTCTTCGTCTGTTTGAACAGGCCTCGGGACAGCAGATTAGTGTGGAAAAGTCCTCTGTGTTCTTCAGTTCGAATGTCATCCCTTACAATCGGCAAAACATTTGTCAAGTTCTGTCTATGGGAGAAGCAGACACACACAGCAAATACTTGGGCCTTCCTAATATATTGGGTCAAAAGAAGTCTGTTTTACTTGGTTTCCTGAAGGAAAGAATGGAGAACAAAATTCGTGCGTGGGAAAGAAAACCAGTGGCTAAACCAGGTCAAGAGGTGTTGATTAAGATGGTAGGACAATCCCTCCCTAATTTTGCTATGAGTGTTTTTCTCCTGCCTATGGATTTGATCAAGAATATTGAGAGAATGTTGACAAAATACTGGTGGAATTCTACTCAGAAGGGCAAGAGAAAGATTCATTGGGCGAGTTGGGAGAAGTTGTGTAAGCATAAGTCGACAGGAGGCCTAGACTTTAGAGATTTCCGGAGCTTTAACCTAGCAATGCTAGGCAAACAAGGCTGGAGGTTTTTATCAAACCCTGATAGTTTGGTCTCTAAAGTTTATAAAGCAAGATATTTCAGAGACGGGAACTTCTTAAACTCGACACTTGGCTCAAATCCTAGCTTTACTTGGCGTAGTGTGTGGGAAGCTAGAGAGCTAGTTAGTTCTGGTGTATGTTGGAGAATTGGGTCAGGAGCATCCATAAATATAGTAGGGCAACCGTGGTTGGAAGATGTGGAGAATTCTTTTATTTTAACAGAATGTGAGACGCTCCAGAATAATAAGGTTCAAGGTTTAATGCAGATTGGTAGGAGGGAATGGGATCATGATGTGATAAAGGATTTATTCAACCAAGGGGATCAGGAACGAATTCTGCGTACGTCTATCTCTGCAGAGGAGGAGGTGGATAAAATCAGTTGGAAATTCGAACTCTCTGGAACTTATACGGTAAAGAGTGCCTATAAACTACATCAGCGGTTGAAAGGTGCATTCAATTTGAATGAGAGATCGACAGTTTTAATGGCTCTGTGGAATATCAAAGCTCCCCCTAGAACCCTCAATGTAGTTTGGAGAGCCATTATGGGTTGTTTACCGACCCTTAGACAGTTGTCTCAGAAACGAGTCCAGGTGAACACTCGATGCCCGGTCTGTTTAACGGAAGAGGAATCAATCATGCATTGCTTGGTGGACTGTCCGTTCGCAAGAATGTGCTGGAGTAGAAGTTTCCCAGGATTTCAGGGGTCACAGACTGCGGATTTTGAAGAATGGCTGGGGGATGTATTTCAAAGCAACAGTCAGAGCAAAAGTGCAGAGGTGGTGACAGTATGTTGGGCGATTTGGAGACATAGGAACGATGTTATATGGAACAGCAAATTCTCTAATGCTAACAGAGTTGTAGCGTCGGCAAAGCAGTACCTTTTACAGTGGAAATGTGCCCAAGTTAATTGTTCTAGTGCATCGTCGAGATATGTAGTTCAAGGTGATGGTGCTTTGTCTTGGGTCAGGCCTCAAGGTAACTCAATAAAGGTAACGGTTGACGCGGCTCTATTTGCAGATCGAGAAGAATATGGGCTGGGTTTAGTAGCTAGAGACTCAGATGGCAAGATGGTAGCTGCTAGAACTCGATGTTTCTCAGGTAAGGTGGCTGCAGAATTCGCAGAAGCTGTAGCCATCAAGGAGGCCTTGTCCTGGATAAAAGAGTATGACTGGCAAGAGGTGGTTTTGGAATCTGATTGTTTGGCAGCTGTTCAAGCAGTTAGAAGCAAGGTAGAGATGAGATCGAGCTTTGGACTTGTGGTGGAAGAGTGTCGGAGAGAGATCCGAATTTCAAACATAGTTTCTTTGTTATTCATTAAACGATCTGCTAATACGGTTGCTCATCGCTTTGCTAGAGCATCGTATAAATATCCTGATCGTAGATTTGGTAGGAATGATATTCCTACAGAATTTCTTGATTGTATTGCGTTGGAATCTAGTATGGAATAAAATCTTAAGCTTCTGTCAAAAAAAAAAAATCTGGCGGAAAAATCAAACCCGGATAAAATATGATCCCGGATATGAGCACCTATATACCCGCTCAGATTCGGTCTCATATTTTTTTTGTAAAATGATCCTACCCGAATATGATCCATGATCCGTATTCGGTTCAAACCCGAATATAAATTATAAGTTTAACATATTACATTTCTATGTAAATAATCATTTTATAATTTCTTAATATTTTTATGAGTTTAAATTTTCATAAAGTAAGATTTATTCATCCTTATAATGCAAATATTATCATCATATATACTTAATACATCATATATTTAACCTTTGAATTCATGATTATTATGTTTTTAATAATATTATTATTATTTCGAATAAATGATCATTTATTTAGTTCAAATAAAATACAATACTGGCTCATATTCGACTCGTATCCGATGGATCACAAACTACCCGGTTAGAAAAAATAAAATACGGTACTGGCTCATATTTGGTTTGGATCCGGAACTCAATACCCGGGATCAATTTATATCCGAATAAAATGATCCCGGACCCAAATCTGGACATTATAAAAGTAAAACGATCCGAGACTTGAGCAAAGGGGTGTCCGGTTCTACCCGGATCATTTTACACCCGTAGCAATAACTGACCTTCCTGTAGACTAATCTTTGAATTTGGTAGACGCTCGCGACTCCACTCCAACTATTTTGTTTCTGTGTACAAGAAACTCTTACTGGCCCTTCGAATCATAGGCTTTGGTTACTCCCTAAAAAGTGAATTGTCACAGAGATCGATTTGTGTCGAGATGACCGGCCAGGTTACTATTTTGGGGTCTAATCACAATGAACTAGACGACAGCAAAAGCTAAAAGTGTAGAACCAGTTGTTTTGCGTCTTAACTGGAATAATAGTCACCTTTTTGCTGGTCTAAGTGAAAAGCATTTTGAGTTCTTCTAGCCGCGCAGACCGAACTTTCTGATCAGTTAAGGCTCCGGATATCATTCGCTGCTTACGTGCTTGCACTGCTTCCATTCTTTCCTCAACTCTTCCCTGCCATCTCAAATGTTAATTTTCTAGACCTGGATTGGTATACACAAAGCTACACTCATAAGACGATACATTCAAAGATAAAATAAAACAAAATTCTAACGTCCAGCACTACAACAATTCCCGGAATTTGCGACGGAAATTAGCGACGGAATGATTCCCGTTACCGAAGCACGACGGATTAGCAACGCCTTTCGATTAAAAAAAGTCAAGACTATTACCAACAAATCTGCAACGGATTTCCGACAGAACTCTAGCAACGGAATCCTTCCGTTGCTAAATTTAGCGCCAATACATCCCGCTCAAATTTAGTAACAGTTTAGCAACGGAAATAGTAACGGAATATAGCAACAGAAACCAACCGTAGCTAATATAGGCACCATGTTATCAGCTCAATTCTCGCGACGGGCTTAGCAACGGATGTGTTTGCGACGGCTTAGCAACAGCAAAACAACCAACGGAACAACAACGGAAATGTTTACCAACGGATTTGCTACGGCTATCCGTTACAGATGAAAAAGTCAACTATTTTAATTTCTGTCGCTAAACCGTTGCTAAAGTAGATCCGTCGTGCTTTTTTCGTCGCTAATCCGTTGCCAAAAGTGACTGGTACAATTTAATGCAGCCAACTTTCTGCCCGTTTCTTTAACGCATCATCAACATTTTTAGTCTTCTTTTGTTTCAAAACCTTCTACATCTTTCTCTTTTTTCTCTCTTCAAGCTAATTTTTTTTATCTTAAAATTTAGTCTACCAAATTAACTACACAATCTTGTCCAAATTATAAGGTATGTTCCATTTACTTGTTAGTATTTTGTACTTTAATTTTTGTAAAGTATGTGCACTTTAATTTATGTTCATTTTTGTGAAATTTATGTTAATTATTGTATATTCTTAAAATGTTAGCTGGTTATGAATTGTTTTATGAAGTTGACATTGTTCTATTAGGTTGTATGAAATATATAATTGTATGTTTATATTGGTAGTCCTAATTAAATTGCATGCTAATTTATAAACATTTCATTTATTTTAGCTAGTTTGTGATAACCTAATTTAATTTGGTAATATTTTATTTTTTTGTAGTTAATATTGATAACACTATCATGGATAATAATCGATCTTGGATGTATCCAAGAGTCGATAGTAGGGGGCTTCTTAATCATGCTTTTGTTGTTGGATTAGAAGAATTTATGAATCATGTTTTATCTCAACCATCTTCCTTGAACGGGACGAACATAAAATGCCCTTGTACTAAGTGCAAATTTAAAAGGCATTGGGATGCAAAAATCGTAAAATTGCATCTCTTGAAAAAAGGATTCGTTGAAAATTATTATGTGTGGAATCGACATGGGGAGCCATACATTG
This sequence comes from Heracleum sosnowskyi, assembly GCA_030848705.1. Lineage (NCBI taxonomy): Eukaryota > Viridiplantae > Streptophyta > Magnoliopsida > Apiales > Apiaceae > Heracleum > Heracleum sosnowskyi. The sequence continues at coordinate 45,203,192 of CM061243.1, read as the reverse complement.
TTGGGGGAAGTGCCGGACAATCATCGACAGGTTATTCTAATATTTCTAGAGGTGGAGATGAAGATAATCTAATGTATGATATGGTAATGGATGCTGCTGGTCCAAATTTCGATCCATGGTCAGAAGAGATACCGAATGCAGAAGCACAGAAGTTGTATGACATATTACATTCTTCAGAGAGAGAGTTATATGGTGGTTGTAAAACTTCTCAATTGTCTGCCATGGCTCGTATGTTGAGTTTAAAATCTGATCATCATTGGCCAGAGGCCTGTTATGATCAGACATCGGAGTTCATCAAGAGTATCTTGCCCGAAGATAATACATTCATTGATGGCTTCTACTATACGAAAAAACATATGGAAGGACTGGGTCTTCCATCAGTAAAAATTGATTGTTGTGTTAATGGATGTATGATATATTGGGGTGAAGACACTAATATGAATTCATGTAAATTTTGTTCGCAGCCAAGGTACAAAATAAGAGTTAACAGATCCAGCCGAGAGAAGAATAAAGTGGTTGTTAAAAGGATGATATACTTTCCGTTGGCCCCGAGATTACAGAGGTTGTATGCATCACCTACGACTGTGAGTCATATGAGATGGCATGCTGAACATTATCAAGAAGATGATGTGATGCGACATTGTTCAAACTCCGAGGAGTGGCAACAATTTAACAAAGAACACCCCTCATTTTCATCAGAGACAAGAAATGTTAGGCTCGGACTTTCTGCTGATGGATTTCAGCCATTTGGTAAATCAGGTAGTCAGTATTCTTCTTGGCCAATTGTAGTGACCCCGTATAATTTACCACCATGGATGTGTTCGAAAGATCCATATATGTTTTTGTCTGTACTTGTTCCGGGACCAAAAAACTCAAAGCAGAAGATAGATGTTTATCTCCAACCATTAATTGCTGAGTTAAAAATGTTGTGGGAAGACGGAGTTGAGACATGGGATTCTTCTTTGAAGCAAAATTTCCAGATGCGAGCTGCATTGTTATGGACTATGAGTGACTTTCCTGCTATGTTTATGTTATCTGGGTGGACGACTGCCGGTCATTTAGCTTGTCCTCATTGCGCTCATGATCATAATACTTATAATCTTTCGCATGGTGTAAAAACAACTTGGTTTGATAATCATCGAAAGTTTCTACCTGTTAATCATCCCTTTCGAAAGAATAAGAATTGGTTTACAAAGGGAAAGACAGTGTCTGAATCGGCCCCACCTATACAAACAGGTAAAATTGGCCCTATCCATAAATTTATCTTCAAACCTTAAATGTGGCACACTTGTAATAATGCATTAATTGTTTTATGTCTACATGGATAGGTGAAGATGTATTACAAGAGATTGAGTCACTGGGATTGATGAAAATTACAGAATTGGGAAGTGATGAGCACAATGCTAAAATCATGAAGACATATAAATTTCGATGGAAAAAACGGAGTATCTTTTGGGATTTGCCATATTGGAGGACATTATCCATCAAACACAATCTTGATGTCATGCATATTGAAAAGAATGTTTTTGAAAATATTTTCAACACTATCATGACAGTTGAAGGTAAAACCAAAGATAATGCTAAATCCAGACGTGATATTGTATCCCTTTGTCGGAGGCCCGAGTTAGCATTCGATGAATTAACACAAAATTATCCAAAAGCATGTTATAGCTTAGACAAGAAAGGCAAAGAAGCAGTGTTGCATTGGTTGAAGGATTTAAAGTTTCCGGATGGATATGTGTCGAACATGGGGCGTTGCATCAACATGAAAAAATACAAGTTATTTGGAATGAAAAGTCATGATTGTCATGTGTTTATGCAACGACTTCTGCCAATTGCTTTTCGAGAATTGCTACCTACCAGTGTTTGGGAATGTGTGACTGAATTAAGTCTTTTTTTCAAAGATCTGTCTTGTCACTAGAAGTTTTCCATGCAGATCTCTTGTGAGCCTGAAACCAAATTTTTAGTTATGATCTGGTATGTACATCATAGTACTAGAGTTATTTAGGCCGACATTGAGAAAACAATAATTGTAATTTTAGAGCTATGATGAAGTAAATAGCAGAGTCTAATTAATTTAAGGGAAATCAATATTATCTACTTATATGCTCATTTCTTTTTCTCAACATGACCATATCACATTGCACATTGAGGTCAGACTTCTACTTATTTCTTCTCATGAAGATGACCAAAATTACATTGCACCTAACAGAAAACATATCTTCTGTTAACTAATTGTTCATTTCCTCATTTATGTTTAAATTTAATTGATATTTGTTCCTTTCTTGATATACTTATAGTTATGTTTTCTACAAATTAACTCAGAATGATGAGGCGGCCTTTATTTCAAGCATCGCGCACACCTGATCAAACACGACAGCCCACACAACGCACACCACGAACACCAGAGTTGACTCAACAGAGCACACCCGAGAGAGATGTCACAACATCACACACCTGATCAAACACCTCAGAACACACCAAGGCAAACTCCTGATCCTAACACGCCCGGTGAATCCTCCACCTCTGTCATTAATGGTACATGGAAAGTGGGAACAATACATGATGATGGGCGTATTCGAGTTGAAGTTATCGAAGGAGTGTAAGAGTTTTTTTTAAACATGTGTTTTAAGTACTTTTAACATATAATATGACTGATGATTTGTTTAATTTTAAGGTTGGAACCATCGAATAATTGCTCAAAACAGATTACCAATATTATGCATGAAAGACTTGAGCCTAAAGGGTTCGCCTGGAAATCAGTGTCTAAGGATACTAAGCAGTTCTACTTTGAGGAGTTTAAGGTAGTTCCATACATTCCACAATTAAAAATTCTGTAGTCCATTGTGTTCTACATATTCCTTATGGTTTTCTGATTTTGAATCTATTTTTCTACACTGAAATTACTCCATTTTTCTGAATTCTACTCTTTTTACAGCACTTTGCATTGTGTTTTTATTTAGTTCTTCGACACATCAGAAGAAAATTAAATAGGTTCATATATCTTGACATTTAATATTGCAGAAATGGTATATGAAGCATGGCGAAAAAGAGCTGCAGATCGTTACAAAGATCTGCGTTCTAGAGCTCGTGGGAAAAGAAAAAACAGTTGGATAATAGAATCGGAAAGGATGTATGGCTGAGTTGGATCGAAGAGTGGAAAACCCCAGAATGTCAGAAAAAAACTGAAATAAAGAGAAATAACCGAAAAGGTGGAGTTGCTAAAAATGACTACCCTACAACACACACTGCGGGTTCATCCTCTCACCGGAAGACTGCAGCTCATTTGGTAAGCTTGTGGATGCAATATTGTAGAAGTTATCACATAACTTTTTGTATTTTGTATTATCATATTTTAATATGCAAAAGTTTTTTATGTAGGCTGATGATTATGTTAGGCCGAATACACAATATAATCAAGTATGTATGAGAATAACAATAATTAATAACACTGTTTATGAATCAATTAAACTGTAATCTTATTAACAGCTTCTCTCTTTATGATGTTAATGAATCATAAAGAGCTTCTAGGTTACACAAAAAATATCTCAATGATCGCATCCCTTCTAGGGATAACCTATCTGTGTTTATATAGTACACAGCTACATACAATCCTTCTCTAATTGATATTCCTACAAGTTAGCTATACAATTCATATCAATTAAGGATTGCTTCTTATCTTCTATCCTGTTTCCTTAGCTGTATCAATATATTCTGCTTCTTTCCATCTTCAGAATGTATTGCTTCTAGAATCTTCAATTCTGCACCGACAGCTAATTCAACTATCACCTTGTCAGACTTTAAATAAACTCTGACCGGCTTCCTTTAAACTCTTCACCCTATCAGAGTTTAACTAAACTCTGATCGGCTTCTGATAAACTCTTGTCAGTACCTGTTGCTTAAACACTGATAAACAAACATTAGCAATTATATCTAACAATCTCCCCCAACTTGTTCATAATAAAATGTACAAGTTAAACATATAATTGATGATGTCAAAACCTTTTAACAAATGCAGTGTTTAACATATAACAGAGTTTAATTTAAAAACAGAGTTTAAATTTAACTTAGAATAGAAAATATTAAAAACTTACAGTCAGACTTTATTTGATTTCTTGAATATCAGGCACTGTCCTGAGATAATCAATTAGAAGTCTTCTTTCAGCCTTTTCCAGCTCTTCAACCATGATTTCTTTCAGTTCCTTGAGTTCTGGATCAGATTCACCAGTCTGATAAATAGCAGCTCTCAGAGAATAGATGGAATTCTTCCTCATCTCATTCCCTAGCTTAATAAAATGTGCTTTATCAGATTCTAGATTGAATTCTAAGACTTTAACTCCCAGATCAGTCCTTAGTCTTGTACTGTTTATCTTCATTTCTATAACATTTCCATAAGCATCTCTATACTTAGGAATGTATACCTTTGAAATTCCTCCTCCAAGCATCACCTTAGATCTTTGCATCTTTTGTCTGATAAATGTAGCAGCATTGTGAGTGTTTCTGTTTTTGACTTTTAACAAGTACAGAACATACTCCAATTCTTGATAAGATTTGAGATCTATATCAGACTCTGCAACTCTGTAAACTCTTCCATCATTCATAAAATACAACAGAAAATCTTTCTTCAAACCCTTGTGAAATATCAATTGAACAGAGTCTAGCATATCAAGATTCTCTTGAGTAATAGTGCCAGATACTGCCAATGATGATTGATCTCCAGATCTGTTGTTTATTCTCTTCTCCCTATGTGAACCTAAACCAGCTTTATCAAAAGTTTCTTTTCCAAGTACAGTCCTGGTTTGAGAAAAATCCACAGGTTGAAGTGTCAGAGCTTCAGATAGTACAGGTCTTCTAAAAATACCTTGGAGTTGTGGAGCTAGCTGAGTTTGCACAGCTTGAGCCTTGTCAGAGGCTGGCTTAATTTCAATAGTATCATCAACTTGAGCAGCGTCAGAGGTTGATTTTGATAATCTTGTTTCAACTTGAGCAATGTCAGAGGTTGAATATTCTTTCTCCTTCAGGTTAGACTTTTCAATCATTTTGCCTTTACCCTTATCAGAGTTTCTAATCATAGGCCTCCTGGTGTATTGTATACTCTGTTGAGTATTTTCTTTAATAATAATTCCAGTTTCTTTCTTTCTAGGAGCCTTGATTTCTTTCTTTTTGTATATCCCAGCTTCAAGATTCTTCCTGTGTTCTTCAGCAAGCATTTGCTCTTCAGCTTGGATATCTTCAATTGTAACATCTTTTCCGTGTTCTGCTATAAATAATTTAGCAGCAACTTCTTCATCAGTGCTAGGCTTATCAGTGTTTATCAAACTTTTGAGCCTTGAACCACTGGCAGAAATTACTTTTTCCTTACCAGAGTTTGATCTTCTCTCAGAGTTTGATCTTGATCTTGGTCTTAAGCCTAAACTCTTTTCAGATTTACCTCCCTTGCTTCCACCATCATTACCATCATCCCTCCGTCTCAGAGCTTGAGTGTCTTTGCATTTGTCACTTGGTACACTCTCCCCCTTTTTGACATCATCAGAAAGTAGTACTGATGTCAGCAACTCCAGAGCATTAGAAATTGAAGTTAGTTGAGCAGACATAGCAGTCTGATTCTCCTCAACTTTCGACAATCTAGAATTGAAAGTCTTTTGCTCTTTACACAAAGAGATGTATAGAGATTTGTCCTTCTGCTGTGTAAGCTCTCTTGTAGCTATATCATTCCTTAACCCTTCAATCATCTTATCAGAAGCATCAAAACGATTGTTTAATGATTTGATTTGAACAACAGTCGCTTTGAAATGACTGAGAAGTTCAGGATTTGAAATCTCTTTAACAGAGTTAGCAGTTAAATCAGCAGCCCTTTGTGAAGTGAAAATACAATCTGCTGCTGTCCAGTTGTTAAAGTACATCTCTTGAAAATGTTCTTCAGTAGCCCTATTGAACTCTCTTTCTTCATCAGAGTTGGCTTGAACGTCAGATATGTGTGTAGGTGAATGAGCAGGACTAGCATTAACATTGTCATCCTCTCTTGCAATCTCTTCAGGAACATGTTCAGCAGTGACTTCATCATTGACTTTCTCTGCAACAGTTTCAGGAATATCAGAGTTTGCTTTAGCAAGTACCTCTGCTTCTCGCTGAACAATGTCAACAACTGATTGTTGTAGAGCTTCAAGAACAAGAGCATCTTCAGAGTTTGAAACAAACTCTGCTGCTACAGGAACATTCTCTGTTGCATCAGCAGATTCAGCAACAGCTTCTGTAGGATGATCAATTCTAATCTGATCAACTTCCTCACCGTTCTCAAAATCAATAGAAATGATTTCTGTGTGGGAAGCAATAGTTTCTACCAATTCTGTAGTAGCTTGATCAGCTTCTCTTACATTTTCTTCAAGATCAAAAATTCTGCTGTCAGAATGAGCAGCAGCTTCCTCAACTACATCATTAGCATTTGATGTAGGAGCTTCTCTATCAAAATCCATTTCAATATCATCAGTATTTAGCCTGTCTTGATTGACAGCTTCTGGATTTGCAGCTTCCTCCTGAACAAAAGCTTCAGGAGCTTCATTTTCCTCAGGAACTTTGTTCATATTGGCAATAATATCACCAAAAAGTTGATTAGCAACTAATCTTCTCTTTCTCTGATGAAGATTTTCTTCATCAGCTTCAGTATCTGAGTCTGCAACAGAATCAGCAGCAACAGTCTTTGGTCGTTGGGCTCTCTTTTTCTTCATTCTTTTTCTCTGAGGCACAGCATCAACATTTGATACCTCAGCTTCAGGTTGTTGCAAGTTAGACTTAACTGCTCGAACTTTAGATCTCTTTGACCTCTGTGGTTGAAATACAGAAGGTCCAGCTTCAGCAGTTGAGACATTTTGCTGTTGTAAGTTGTCAAGAAATTGTTGCACAGAAGCAGGTAACATTAAAGGACCAACTTCTCCTTTCTTGTTGTCCTTGTTGATAAGATCAGAGAATATACGTTTGTGTAATTTAAACGAAAGAATTACATCCTCATCTAAAATCTCAACATCAGGGCAGCAATGATTGAATATCAATTGACAAAACCTAGAGAAGTAAACAACATTTCTATTCTCTAGCATTTTCTCACCAATATTAGTTAAAACTAATCTAGCAACATCAAATTGACTGCCATAGAGAAGAGAATACCCGATCTGTAAACTATCAGTGGGAATTGCATCCCAGTTTGTGCACTTTTTCCCGAACGCTCTTGTAATGCAGTCGAAAAAGAAACTCCATTCCTTTCTCAAGAGCGGTCGCTTCAATTGACCAATCTTAGTCAGTGGTCCAGAGTAACCTATTTCTCGCATCATTCTAACTAACTCAGAATCTCCAACAGCAACTGTGAACGAATTGAAATCTTCAAGACCCAAAGCATCACGAACAGTAGTAGGAGTAACAGCATAGTCATTGTCCTCATATTGAAAAATGATAGATGGAGATCCAGACTCTCCTCCATTATCATACACACCTGTCTGCCAAAAAGATTTGATTTGTGTTGCAGACAGCTTCGACGGTGCGGTGAGAGCAGTGCCAATATCAGAGTTTGACAAGAAACTCTGAATCAAATGAAACGCCTCCGGTGCGTTCTCATTTGCTACAGGAGCGGAGTAGTTATTTGGGACAAATTCTAATTCAGAAGCAATAAACGCTGTAGTTGCCATTTGTAAGATTTGAAAACAAAAAGTACAGGGCTTTGAAAGTGTTTGAGTGTTTGTGTGTGAGTAAAATGTTATGAGAAGATGAAATGCGTAAAAGATTGAATCGTGTGTATGTAGTGTATTAAATAATAACTGTAAAGATTAGAAGTATGTTAGTGGGACAGATGTCAAACGTGAATACGCTGACAGCTGTATCTAACAACTTCCTATACACACGTGCAAACGTGGAGACACCTGTCATCACATATAACACTCAAAATATTCGTTAAAAAAAAATCAATAATAATAAAATTATCAATTTAAATAATAAAGTACAAAGAACTCAACAGTCAAAATAATAATGACTGTCTCGAAACTCCGCACCTTAGTATCCCAAGCGCTTCGAAAACCTTTCAATCTCCAAGAAAAACCTTTCAGATACCCTGTTTGAATGCTTTAAATACCAAAGCAATGTAACAACAGGCTTCATATCTTAAACTTACTATACACCAAAATGGCTGGAACTTTCGAATTCCTGGATGTGGAAGAGTTTTTGAACATGAACTGGCAGCAACAAGAAAACTATCTTATCGATGAGTTTCTTGTTCTCTCATTCTTGAATGATGAAGGCCTTATCGTAGATGATGAAATAGCCGAAGGGCCTTTCTCCAACCCTCATGTATACATCTTCCGTCCAGGGCCATATGATGCACCAATCCTCGCAGATGAAGATGCCATGGAGATCTGCTTCATGCTTTTTCAACTGAGTTTCTTGTCGGGTTCAAAAGAAAACCTCTTCTTAGAATCCTGCAAGCTGCAAAGCAGAAAGAGATCCCGAGAAGATGATGATGATGATTCATCATTAGGAGGATTTCAAGCTATCCCAAATGGTATAATGACCAGATGAGCAACTGGGTAGCTATCATCAGAAGTAGTAGAGCACAATAGCTTCTGGCTCTAGCTCTTCTGCTTCGATGTTGGATAGCATTCAAGTACTTGTCCTGGTTAAATAGATTTTCTCTTTTGTAACCATAGTGATTAGTATGTACCAGAAAGATTAGCTAAGCATGAGTATGTAATTGACTGAATGTAACAGAGTTTGAATCAATTAATGAAAAAGACTCATTTTATTGCTTTACTTTCAGTATTATCAATTTTACCTAGTAATTGGAAAGAAAAAAAAACTTTAACCAATTAACTAACATACTCAGCAGCAATACAAATCACAAACAGGACTTAATAAACATACTCAATAACATTGGTCAATCACTATCAAACAAGTTCTATCTTTTCTCTGTTCAATCACACTTTTTCGAAAAACAAATGACTAAGCCCAAAATCATAAACTGTCTGAAACAAGGAAATTATTTTAACCATCAGAGATTAAAATAAAGTAACCTCGGCGTATTTCACACAAAACATCAGTGTTTACCATTTGTCCTTCTTTGTCAATTAAACTCTTTTCTCAATCTGTACAGTTGTGAAAATATGTGTGTGTAGTAGCAGAGTTTACCGAAATCAGTATTTAGACCATCTCAAAGTGCATAAAATCCACAATCTAAAGTAGTAAAAACTGGTTGCCTAAACTCTCATGTATAACATAAAATCTGATTTTATATCTAAACTCTGTATTACTGATATCCTTTCATTTGGATATGTCTTTTATTTTTCACCCCCTTTATTAATTAAATTTTTTTTTTTTTTTTTTTTTTTTTTTTTTTTTTTTTTTTTTTTATTTTTTTTTTATTTTTCCAGTAATCAGTGGTTGGCACTAGTCACCAAAAATCAAAGATTTTAGCCCTTATTTCATACAATAAGTTCCTGGATCGTCCTAGGCACAACATGATCTCAAAGGAATTTGTGCTCTGTTTGGCATCTTTTGAATTTGAGGGTGAATTATTTGAAATTAATAATCAGAGTTTAGACTTTTTATCAGTAAATATAATTAACTTATGAGAGAAAATGCAAACAGCTAATACAGACTCAGTGTATAGGATCAATAAACTAAGAGATGCTATAAATATTGAGACAGTATCATGCTGTGTTAGCTTACTGCACATTTTTGAGATCAGAGTCTATACAACTCTTAAGGATTCACAGTTACTTACTGAGAATTATGCTTCATACAAATTTCTTCATTGGTCCATATGTTTCAGACAAAATTACAATCAGAGTATAGCATTTAAACTGTAATTATCAGAGTATGACCAACAGAGTTTATCTTCAGAGTATGCTTTCAGAGTATGACTAACACTTCACAGAGTTTATCATCAGAGTTTAACATGCTGGTTCACATAACAGTTAACACATGCAAGGAATCATGAGCAACAAGAATTAAACATGTATAAATTTTGAGTCTGACCCGTATCTCTAGTCAGAACCAGAGATCATTCCAAGTTCATTTACCAATCTTGTAAAAGTAGCTTCACTCAAAGGTTTGGTGAAGATATCTGCAAGTTGTTGGTCTGTAGACACAAAATGAAGCTCAATATTCCCTTCTTCCACATGTTCTCTGATAAAATGATATCTTATGCTGATGTGCTTGGTCATGGAATGCTGTACTGGATTTCCTGTCATAGCAATAGCACTTTGGTTATCACAGAAAATAGGTATTCTAGAGTACCTTAATCCATAATCCAGCAATTGATTCTTCATCCATAAAATCTGTGCACAACAGCTACCAGCTGCTATATACTCTGCTTCAGCTGTGGATGTAGAAATTGATTTCTGTTTCTTACTGTACCAAGAAACCAATCTGTCACCTAAAAATTGACAGCTTCCACTTGTACTTTTTCTGTCTATCTTACAGCCTGCAAAATCTGCATCAGAGTAACCAATCAACTTAAACTCTGATTCTCTAGGATACCACAAACCCAAGGTTATGGTGCCTTTGAGATATTTGAAAATCCTTTTTACAGCTGTTAGATGAGGCTCTCTAGGATCTGCTTGAAATCTTGCACAAAGACATGTTGCATACATGATATCAGGTCTACTTGCTGTAAGATACAGTAAAGACCCTATCATTCCTCTGTAGTTAGTCATATCTACTGAGGCTCCTGTGTCTTTGTCAAGCTTCGTTGCTGTAGCCATGGGAGTTGTTGCAGATGAACTATCAAGCATACCAAATTTCTTTAGAAGATTTCTGGTATACTTTGCTTGATTGATAAAAATCCCATCATCTGTTTGCTTGACCTGTAAGCCTAGAAAATAACTAAGCTCTCCCATCATGCTCATTTGATACCTGGATTGCATAAGCTTTGCAAACTTCTTACAAAGTTTGTCATTAGTAGATCCAAAAATAATATCATCTACATAAATTTGAACTAACAGCAAATCATCACCAGAATTGAAATAAAACAAGGTTTTATCAATTGTACCTCTTGTGAACCCACTTTCTAAAAGAAATTGAGCAAGAGTTTCATACCATGCTCTTGGTGCTTGCTTTAGTCCATATAATGCCTTGTCAAGCCTGTAGACATAATCTGGATGCTTGGGATCTACAAATCCTGGTGGTTGTTCAACAAATACCTCTTCTTCAAGCTTCCCATTGAGAAAAGCACTTTTCACATCCATCTGAAAGACTTTAAACTTCTTGTGTGCAGCATAGGCCAGAAAAATCCTTATGGCCTCCAGTCTTGCAACTGGAGCAAAGGTTTCATCATAGTCAATTCCTTCCTGTTGTGAATAACCTTTTGCCACAAGTCTAGCCTTATTCCTTGTAATCACACCATCACTGTCAGTCTTGTTTCTAAAAACCCACTTTGTACCTACAATTGATCTGTTCTTTGGTCTAGGTACAAGTGTCCAGACTTCATTTCTTTCAAATTCATTTAACTCTTCTTGCATTGCTGTAATCCAATTAGCATCTTGAAGAGCTTCCTCCACTTTCTTTGGTTCAGTTTGAGACAAGAAAGCATGATACAGACACTCATTATTTGTTGCACTTCTGGTTCTTACACCAGCATCAGGATCTCCAATTATGAGATCAGGTGTGTGTGCCTGTGTCCACTTTCTTGCTGATGGTAAGTGGTTTCTTGCATCATTGTTGGATCCTCCCCCTTGATCCATGCTCTCCTGATTCATATGTTGATTTTCTACATTCTCTGAGGCTCCCCCTGAATTTGATGACTCAGAGTTTGAATTGTCAGAGTTTGAATCAGTTTCCTCAACTGACTCACTTGCTGTGTCATGTTGAGCTTCTTCACGCTCCCCCTCAACTGGTTCTCTATTTTGTTCAATTTGAGAATTATCAGTTTCTCCAGTATTTACCAGTAGAGGTTCAGAGTATGCTTCGTCAGAGTTTGTCAACCCTGCTTCATCAGAGTTTATATCATCAGAGAATAGATCTTCGTTTTCAAAACGTAGTTGATCATATCCATCCTTGTCTTCAAGTCCAATTATTTTCTTGTCATCAAATGACACATGTATGGATTCCATGATCACTTTAGTTCTTAGATTGTAAACTCTGAATGCTTTTGTTGACAGTGGATAGCCAACAAAAATTCCTTCATCAGCTTTTAACTCGAACTTTGTCAACTGTTCAGGATGAGTCTTCAACACAAAGCATTTGCATCCAAATATATGAAAATATTTCAAATTTGGCTTCTTATTTTTCACCATCTCATATGGTGTTTTCCCTTGCTTGTTGATCAGTGTAGCATTTTGAGTAAAACAAGCAGTTTGAACAGCTTCTGCCCAGAAGTATGTTGGTAATTTTGCTTCTTCAAGCATAGTTCTGGCTGCTTCAATTAAAGTTCTGTTCTTTCTTTCAACTACACCATTTTGCTGTGGAGTGCCAGGTGCAGAAAATTCTTGTTTCACCCCTCTTTCCTTGCAGAAAGCTTCCATGAATGAATTTCTGAATTCAGTTCCATTATCACTCCTTATTATTTTGACTTTGTGCTGTGATCCTTTGTCCAGTAGATTTACATGATCCATTAGAATTTGAGCAGTTTCATCCTTCTTTGACAAGAAATACACCCATGTATATCTAGTATATTCATCAACAATTACTAGAGCATATTTCTTTCTGCCCATTGACATTATATTCACTGGTCCAAAGAGATCAACATGTAGAAGATGATAAGGTTCCACCACTGAAGATTCAGACTTGCTTTTGAAAGATGACTTCCTTTGTTTGGCCTTTTGACAGGAATCACATAGGCCATTTAGACTGAGTGTTGATTTTGGGAGTCCTCTTACAAGATCCTTTCTTATCAGCTCATTAATGTTGTTCAAATTGAGATGAGAGAGCTTTTTATGCCAATTCCAACTCTCTTCATTTGACATTCTTGCAGTCAGACACACTGTTTTTCCATCAGAGTTTGTTACCAAACTTGCTTCATAAATATTGTTGCGCCTGTGTCCAACTAGAACAACTTTTCCAGTAGATTTACTGATAACTTCACAGTATTCACTATGAAAATCTACATGGTTTCCTCTGTCACAGATTTGACTCACAGATAACAGATTGTGCTTGAGTCCTGAGACTAGAGCTACATTTGTGATGATGACACCTCCAAGATTAATGTTGCCATATCCCAGAGTATGTCCTACGTTGCCATCTCCATAGGAAACTTTTGGGCCATCCTTCTCCACAAAGTCTGATAGCAGGGCTTTATTTCCAGTCATATGTCCTGAGCATCCACTGTCCAAGATAAGTGTGCTTTTTATTATACCCTGCAATCACAAACAAACACTAAGTGTTAGTTTTAAGGATCCAGACTTGCTTGGACCCTTTGCCTTTCTTAACAGTGTTAGCTTTTGCAGCGGAATCAACTTTCTCAGAGTTTAAACTAACATTGTCAGATTTTACACTAGCAGAGTTTGCTCTAACCCATTTCAAGTTGGGTTTTAGCTCATAGTAATTATGATAAATTGCATGATAACTCTTACATGTGTAAATAGAATGCCAAGTGCTCCCACAATGTTTGCATAAAGTCTGTGGTTTTACTCTAACATAATCATTCTTTACTTCTGAAGTAGAAGGTAAAGAATTAATATGCTTGTTCTTAGTGCAAAATCTAGCAAGATGATTAGAACTACCACAACTGTAACATGTTTTCCTTAAAGCACCAGCATTAGGCAAATAATTATTTCTATTGTTTATGCCTATTTTTCCATTCCTATTTCTCTTGGACCCTTTAGGTTTCATGGCAGACTTAACCTCTTTGAGCTTATGTTTAAACTGTTTTCCTGTCATTAAACCAACATTAACCTGTTTCTCACAGACTCTTATTGGTTCTTTAACAGCTTCTAACTCAACAGGCTTCTCTGTTTTAGATTCAGTATCTACTTGTTCAACACAAGTTTCAACTGGCTCCATAACAGTTTCTTTCACAACTGCAGATTTTAACTTTCCAGATTCAGGAACAAATGTTACAGGAGTTGAATATGAACTTGTGAAAGCTCTAAACTTAATTTTATCTTGAAACCTAAGTTCATCTTCCTCACTGTATCCTAAACCTACAGCATCTGTTTGAAAAACTTGATGTGTATCTCTGCCAGAATTAGTCCAAGTTTTAATTATTTTTCTTTCCTTCTCTAAATCAGATTCTAGTTGCCTATACCTTTTAAGCAACTCCTGTTCCACATAAACAGCATCATCTCTTTCTTTTTGAGTCTGCTTCATATTCTCAAGTTCTCTTTCAAGAAACTTGTTTCTTTCTTTAAGACTAAGATTCTCAGATTTAATCCTTTCATTCTCTAAAGTCTGATCCCTATAACTAACATGTATGTTCTTAAGATAAATTCTTAATTCAGAAATATTATCAGTATCATACGCATAAGTAGTTAGGGGTACCTTATTTTCTGATGATTCAGTCTCATCTTTGACAGTTGCCATAAGAGCATAATTTTCTCCATCATCAGAATCTGAAGTATCTGCCCAGTCTTTGCCTTTAGAGACGAGTGCTTTTCCAGTTTTTCCTTTCTTGCACTCTGGAGCATAGTGACCCATCTCTTTGCACTTGTAGCACTGGATCTCAGATTTGTCCTTCTTACCAGACTTGGTATCCCTTCCATCAGACTTTCTGAAATTCTTCTTCTCAGAATTTGAATCTCTCCTTGAGAATCTTTTACCTTTCTTGAAGTTCTTGAATCCCATCTTCTTGAAGGTCTTCACCATCAATGCCGCCATTTGCATCAACTGTTCTTCATCATCCTCAGAGTCAGAAGCTTCATCAGAGTTTGAGTCATCATCAGAGTTTGATGACTCACTTTCAGATTTAATGACTAAAGCCTTTCCCTTGGCTTTCTTCTTTGATGATTCCTTCTTTTCAATGGGCTTCTCCTCAACTTTGAGAGCAACAGATTTTGTCTTCTTGCTTGATCTTCTGTTTCTTTGATCTATCTCAAGTTCGTGAGTCTTTAACAAGCCATAAATCTCATCAAGATCTGTATCTTCAAGATCATAATTATCTCTGATTGAGGTCGTCTTCAGATCCCATTTTTCAGGTAGAGATAAGAGAAACTTGAGATTTGACTCTTCAAGATTATATTCTTTGTCAACCAGAGACAGATCATTCAGTAATTTACAAAACCTGTCATAAGTCTCAGTCAAGGTTTCATTAGATCTTGAATCAAAGTGCTCATACTCCTGTGTGAGTATTGTCTTCCTGTTCTTCTTTATAGCAGTGGTTCCTTGACACCTTACTTCCAAAGCATCCCAGATTTCCTTTGCCGTTTTGCAGCCAATTACTCTGTTAGACATAACATTATCTAAAGCACTGTGGAGTAGATGTCTAACCTTTGCATCCTTTGCAATTGATGAGATGTCTTCAGGAGTATAATCTTTCTTTTCCTTTGGAATCAGTGTCTGTTCTTTATCACCAACAGCAGGAGATAATTTAGTTGGCTTATGAGGACCATTATTGATTCTGTCAAGATATTCTGGATCTGTAGCCTCCAGAAACATGGTCATCTTCACCTTCCATATTGGATACTCTATTGGCCTGATAATTGGAACCCTGATAGTTTCATATCGACTCACAGAATTTGGCTTAACCTGTTCAGCCGCAGGAGGAACTTGATTTTGATTTTCTTCAGACATGATTATTACTGTGTTTTAATCGTAAAACTGTATATATTAAACAGCCTTGGCTCTGATACCAATTGTTAGGCCGAATACACAATATAATCAAGTATGTATGAGAATAACAATAATTAATAACACTGTTTATGAATCAATTAAACTGTAATCTTATTAACAGCTTCTCTCTTTATGATGTTAATGAATCATAAAGAGCTTCTAGGTTACACAAAAAATATCTCAATGATCGCATCCCTTCTAGGGATAACCTATCTGTGTTTATATAGTACACAGCTACATACAATCCTTCTCTAATTGATATTCCTACAAGTTAGCTATACAATTCATATCAATTAAGGATTGCTTCTTATCTTCTATCCTGTTTCCTTAGCTGTATCAATATATTCTGCTTCTTTCCATCTTCAGAATGTATTGCTTCTAGAATCTTCAATTCTGCACCGACAGCTAATTCAACTATCACCTTGTCAGACTTTAAATAAACTCTGACCGGCTTCCTTTAAACTCTTCACCCTATCAGAGTTTAACTAAACTCTGATCGGCTTCTGATAAACTCTTGTCAGTACCTGTTGCTTAAACACTGATAAACAAACATTAGCAATTATATCTAACAGATTATACAAGAGATCCATACATCCCCGAGTTGTTTCTATATACGCACACTAAAAATCACGATCTAAAGACGTTCATTGATGAAAAAAAGTGCAAAATTATATGTAAGTCCATATTAGCTTTGTCATTTATAATTGGTAACGTTATGGCTAAGTGTTAATATATGCTGGTCAGATTATAAGTGTTAATAGTTTGGTTTACAAAGTTTTTCAACCTCCAATCTAAAAAATATGTAAGTCCATATTAGCTTTGGAATATCATGTTTACCATTGAATAATTGCTCAAAGTAGATTACCAATATCATGCATGATATTGGTACTTTGGTTTATATTAATTTAGTTAACTCGGATATTTGTATAGGTTTGTTGGATCCAAAAATAGAAGAATAAAATAAAAAAGAGAAAAAATAATTGGATGGTAGGCATAAAAGGTGGTTTCATTTGCACCTACAGATTGTACTCAGTTCTGAATTCCGGTACCGGCTTAAATAGAATTCTAAAATCTGGTAAATAAATGAAACCATATTATATCATTGGTTATTTTACAGTTGGCCCTTCCTCTATTGTTACTATCTATCTTTGTAAGGTTCATGCAGGCAAGAATGAAAAAAAAAACTATTAGTATAGTTGAATTATAATTATTGTACCAAAATATACAATTATATCTACGACCGATCGATTTGGAAATTGTTCATATTATTTTTGCAAGTTATTAATCAGACCAGCAAGTTACTGGTAGTGTGGAAATTGAATTGACTTGCTTATTTTTGTAGAAGAAAATCAAATCCCTCCGTGCGGAGCGTTCCCGGCCTGCTGATGGCTCATCAACACCTCAATCTGTTGATGAAAATCAGTTGTTCTATGATGCAGTAGGCGGTCGAAACAGCAAAAACAGGATATATGGTCTGGGCTCATCGCAGGATCTTTTTTATGCACCAAGTAGCAGCACAATTGCACATTTCAACAATTCCTCCCATCCTAATAGTCAAGATTATGAGAAGCTACAAACCGAGCTCGAAGTGATGAAGGAACGAATGAAAGAGATGGATGCGATGTAGCAGCGGATGAAGGATATGGAGAATCTGTTAGCAAGGATGGCTGATAATCAGAATCAGTAGGCAGACAATGAAAAGTGCAAGCTTTGAGGTATATAAATTCTGTATTTTCCTGGAATAAAAAATTGTCTTAATAACATGGTATATTGGATTTTTAAGCACTAGTTTATGGTATGATATTAGGATCAATCCAAAGAAAATTGATTCCTTTATTGGTTGGAATTTCTGATCCTGATCGACAATACCATAAAATCTAGAGATTAAATAGGGTGGTCATTTCCATTTATTTGTTTATGCTACTAAATGTTTAGTTATTAACTCAACACCCTTGTTGTGACTTTTGAGTGTTAAGACATGCATGCCAATATAAATCCTCTATGTATGGTGTGTATTGTGAATAGAGTAGGGACCTGGTGGTTGTTGTTGTTGGTTTAAGTCCGCTGGGATTGTGGAAAGTCTAAATCACAGTATTGCATGGAAATATCATAGTACTGATGCCCTCCATGATGTTATATTCAGTTCTTGAAATTTATCCAGAAAGTGTAATTTACATAATTTTTTTTGCAAAGTTTTATTATTTTTGTGTACGACATGCTGATAAGTTTTACCTCTTTGAAAAATGCAGAAAATTGGAGAATGATCGCTGCATTGTTGCTCTAGCTACCATGGGAATCTAGTCTGCTCCAGATTTTTGTTATGTTCTAACTGTTAGCTAGTATTAAAGTACCAAGAACTTGTTTGAACTCAGTTTGTACTTGTACTCCTTTTGGACTTGTAAACTTATGTCCAAACCTTGGCAAGTATTCAAGTTATTAATGTATGTTTTCCTTCTGGTTCAATTTTATTTTGTATTTTCATAATTAGAATTAATTTTGAATGTAATAGCAAAGTAGATAATATATCATGACACAATAAACAAGATCTGAGCAAAAAAATGCTCTGAAAAAATTAAAATTTTATATCACCAACGGATTGACAATGGGAAAAAAATGGAGAGTTTTTAGAAAAACTGTTTGCAGTTCATGACGGAAATTCGTTGGTAAAGAGTGGCATGAGGGTGGTCAATATTGAGTGGGTTTCGTTGGTAGGCTGTTGGAAGAATGCCAACGGAATAAAGACAGAATTGAGGCGTTGACAGCTCATAACGGAATTCCGTTGGCAAATAGTCGCCTGAAATGGTCAATGCTTAGTGGATTTCGTTAGTAGACCATTGCAGATCCGTCGCTAGACTGGCAACGGAATATAACTTCCGTAGGGAAGCCCTTACCTACGGCCAATATTGCAACGTATTTTTTTTGTCGGAATTCCGTTGGGAACCTGAAATGCCAACGGTATCTAGCCTTTGCCGATGCAAATTTCCGTCGCAAATTCCGGGAATTGTTGTAGTGCAGAAACCATGGGAAAAAAACCAAAAAGATCACAAATTAAATACACTCATACTCACAAACAAGAGAAGATAAAGATGACCCGCTCAGCACTAGCAAAAAAAGATGAACTAGAGCAAACACACCTCTCTCTCATCCTTCTTGGCTTCTTACAAGTTTGTTGGTAAGATGGAAGATAACTAGAGCAAAAATCAGAAACTTTTGAAATCATACGGTGTAGATACAACAATATATATGTATAAATGGTCATATAACCGTTTAAAAGTTTAAGGACAAATTTATCCCTGTCAGAAGGGATGTTAACGGTCCAATTTGACAGAAAAGCGTCAAAGGGGTTCAAAGTGTAGCTAGACCTAAAGTAAAGAGATGTAAAGTGTTTTCGAAAAAAGTAGTTAAATCAAAGTGCAATAAGTTAAAACCAAAGGGATGCAATATGCAATTTAGTCAAAATTTTATGACATTTAGCAATATTCTTAAATAAAATACATATTTAAACCCGACAGTTTCCGGTCCACAAAAGTAACAGGTGGAAATATAACTTTTCATTTATAATAAAAAAATTAATCAATTTGAACGTATATTAAACAAAACAATACAATTATATTGAAATGGAGGGTAATAATTGAGAAGTCGCTGATTCATGAATATGTAAGTAACTAGTAAATTAAAATCATAGTAGTATAATTATTGTTAACTCTCCTATTGTCGCTTCTTGCTGCTGCTCGCTGATGCAGTTTGCCCAAAGTTCAGTTAAATAAGGGTATTAGTTTGAAAATTTTAAATCAACTAACCTCTTTCTTAATATGTGTGATTTTTTTAAAAAAAAATATAAAATGAGATAAAGTAAGTAAAGTAAACAAATAGAGAAATCTACTGTTTCTTTCCCAAGTTTTCTTTGGAATTTTACCTCTCAAGTCGGATTAAACAGAGCGCATAACTCATTGTGCTGAAAGGAACATCTTCTAAAGTTCTAGTTACAAATGTATATATTCTCTCTTATTTTTTCAGGGTATGATCCCTAGAAATTTATAATCAAATACTTTCAGCTGCTTTCGATGACATTCATGATATCTAACTGATGTCTTGTTATCGTTGGTGCCAAGAGAGAAAATAGGATTATCTATTCGGCTACATAATATCCTATTGCTTACAACTGATTTAACATAAACAGAGACTTTGATTTAGGGCTACAAATGTCTCTCCAAAATTTAATATGAGATCTAGGCAACATTCTGGAAAACAAATTGATTCTTTATACCAGAAAACTCAAGTTCCGTTCATGTGTTAAATTGCTTTAACTTGATCAAATTCGTGGATATCTTTTTCTTTGTCTCTGGACTTCCACTTCATTCATCCAGTCAGAGAGCCTCAAGAGGCCTTTGTAGCCAAAATATACCATAACAATCAGCAAACTGATGATGATGACTAGCAGAAATAGCCGCTTTATAGTGGCAACCATGTTCTGTTCAAAACAAAAGCTAATCTTAGTACGATTGTACAAAAGCAAATATAGACTGCTATTGCCGATTTACATTTCTTGCAACTAAGACGAACCTGCAGTCTTGAAACTTGCTGGCCTTCCTGTACTCGTGCACGCCTTCTTCTACGTTTTGGCACATTCTTCTCGGATTCTTCCTTCTGGTAAATTATTGACACGGTTAGATCAGAGCTCAGTTACATTGACACATCATCATGATATGTAGACAGGTTCTCACTCTCACCTATATACTATTTATGAATGAGTGATGAGTCGGCAAGCCTTATTAACAAACAGCACCTTTATACCGTAAATGTACATAAAGGTTCAAAGTAATAAATGTACTACACCTTTCTGAGTAGGGTGTAAGACAAGTAGGGAGATGCACGTATCATGATGATTATTCAATTTCTATTTGTATATCAAATTCAGCTATGTACAGTAATAAAGAAATACCCAAGTTACGAGAAGCCTCGACATCCATTCATAATTTAGTCCAATATGAATTACATTCTTTTTTGGTTTAATTCAAAAAGAATCTTGAGCACGTATATACTATCAAATATCAAGGCATCACTATTATTTTAAGTAATCCTGAGTTAGTTGTCCTAACATCGAATTAAAAGTTTTGATGAAGATGAGTTTTAAGCAAAGTATAGACAATCACAGATCACTAATGAACAGGGAAACAACCGCAGAGTTTACAAATCTTATAATTATATTGTATGACATACCCTCAGGGGATGAAATTAGTAAGATGTAGCAGAACTGGTCAGTTGGTTTTACCAAGAGCATGTACAAAAGTTCTTACCTCAGGAACTTTGGATTTACGGAATTGTAATTCTGGATCAGCAGGAGTTACATTTTTTCTGCAATCTGAATTGCAAGGAAGAAGTCCCAGTCCATACTGAGTTTTAGGAATTTCTTTTGGATCACGATTATCATTGCAATAGGCCATTTGTACATCCTTGCACAACCACTCCTTTTTCAAGGTTTGACACCCACAACGAACAGTAACCTTGCAATCAACGATGATAATAAGAGAACTTTTAGACTAACTCAATACACGGAAGACAGCCAAATAATTGTACCAGTTCTATGATTTTGTAGGATCTTTCTAGGATTATTTTCCATCTTATATTCCAAAGTGGCTACAAATGCATAAACCCCAGCGTGCATGAACAGAACTTTTACTATTAATTAACCTTGTTTCTTTCTTGCGGTGACTTTTGCCATCTCTTTTTGCATATTTTTTGCAATCTGATCTTTTAGTTTACACAAATTCCAAAATGCTTGGACAAAAATAGACTGATCTAAAGTTCCACATAGCATCCAATACATTTAAGAAAACACAATGATTGAGAATTTGAGGCACTATTTTTTCCAACATATCTTTGACTTTCGGAAGGGAGAAGTATATCATTGTTTTTGCATAATGATGGCAGGACCACCAACTACTAAGATTGACAAAATAACATATGCCCAAAATATAAACAGATATGAAATTTACAATGTCATAAGTATGAATATTCAGTAAATCAAGATAAGCACGAAGACATATATTTTTAAATTACCTTTTTCAAGCACTTATCAGGTGATGGGCATAGACCAGGATGACAGGTCTCTGGGCACAGATGTGTACAATTAGGTAATTTTCTGCATAACATATTAAAGTGTGGATTTGTTAGTCTGTAAACAAGATGCATAGAGCAGCACTTTAATTTATACAAGCCAGCAGCAAATTGATTATCCGTAATATAGAGTCAAAGGGATTAGGGGCTGGGGATAGCTAGTTCCTTTATATTTTATTGACAGATAATAGGGACAGATTAAAAAGACTAAATAATTGTGTGATAAAACAATTCTCCATATAGTTCATAGCAACATGTAGCATAAAATCTAGAACTGAGCATCTCTGATGGTCAGCACTTGCAACTAAAAAGCCCAGCAAAACCAACATGGGACCACGGACACCATATACTGATAGAAGGAAGTGAACAACTTTAAAAAAAGTCTATGTTACCTTGACTTGTCTGCAAGAGTCAGACAAGGCCCAAGGGTATGAATCCAGGAGTCGGATTCTCAATTCTAAAATCATTAGGTTAGGATTCTTGGATACAGGATACAGAATTTGAAATGGGTGTAAAGACTCCCCACACAATTACGACATAGAATTTTATTTGTTTTTCATTTTTAACATAGCATCTATTCCTCAAGTAGCAATCAACTTTATATGATTATTCACAACAAGAAACTAAAAGGTTTATATGAAAACAAGTCCTCTAGAGCTCTTGCTCCTAAATATTAGTTGCCTAGAGGCTTTAGTATATATCCTATCTTAGAATGAACTACTAGAGGATAAAAAAAACTGTTGCAACATGAACAATCAAATTAAAATTCATGCCTACACCCATGTCATAGTGACATCAAAAGTGAAGAGTCTAGGTAACAGGAAATAAAACAAAAGTCAGTAGATTACGGATAGGCAGCATTCAAGTACCCTATACACGACATCTGTCTTTGTAATTCATCAATAGCCTCCTCCTATCTCTTCATTACGTGTGTGTGTGTGTTAAAGGAAACAGGAATCTCTACAAAGATAAAAGGAATTGATTTGACCTTAAGATAACCAATCACAGTGGAACTTAATTACCTGTGGCAGGGTCCACCGCATGAACGAACTTTCAGTTGTTCCCTTTCAGACAAGCTATTGTAGTATATGCACTCAAATACATGGACCATAGACCCACAGTGACATGAACGCTTGATCAGCACTTTGCACAGAGGACAATCTTCTCCATGACATTTTAAAGGACAAGAATGTGAGCATGCAGGAATCCTATCCTGAATAAAGGAAGCCAGGAGGGGAAGAGGCAATGAGTTGGTGAATCTGTAATTCAAGTATAACCAAGTTATGACTGAAGCACTTCTTGGTTACACATCAAATTCTCAGCTGAAGAGAGCAAGGCAACAAACTAAACCAGTATTGAGTAATATATTATTTAATTTGTGTAGAAACAACAGAACATTAGTAGCGCAAGTGGCAGGCTAAGCTATGCTGAGTTATTTTGAAATACAAAAAGTAGTATTTTTTATATTCCTCTAGCAGGAAAATGACACATGGTCTTCATTTAGAGTTGTTAGGTGCATTTAGGTGTCGCATTTGCATGAATTACTTTATTTGTGCTCTCCCCCACTCCATCTCTCTCACTCACTCAATCTCCCCCCCCCCCCCCAATATCTCCAATGTTTTCAGTGATTAAGCGCATCTCCAGTGGGAGGTTCTAATAAAGTTGCTAACATTGCCAAACCACCAAAAATACTAATATAGCATCTTCTCTCTCCTGAATAATACTTTTGGCACCTTTCTTATCAAAATTTACTTCAATGGTTAACACTCAAAGTTGCCGATATATTCATATCTTATAATTAAAATTAGATATGAAGGTATATAACTTTAGTGAGAATGTATGAATTTTTTCTATTTTGGGAGGGTGCTAAAAGTTGGTTACTTTGGTTGGCACTCAGGTCACTCCAATGGAGAGCCAACAAGAGTGCCATGTCACATCATGCCACATGGCACTTTGCCACCCCCATTGGAGTTGCTCTAATAGGTGACACTATCAACAGAAGCAGTCCAGAGTTGAATTGGATGTTAGCCGGTCAAATTAAACTGTTAAAGTACATTTGTGGAATGTTGCAGCAGTGCGTGCTCGTGGCTCATGAAGTAATTACATACAAATGAGTAACATAAGAAGAGATCGATCTACACCTAGAAAAATCAATGTGAGTGCAAGAGGATTTTTAAGAGACAAACCACTTGACCAATTGAATTGCTATTGTTTGAAACTGTTCCTATATAGTGTAAGCATGGCAGATGTGAGTGCCCTACATTTCCACTTATCTAATATTATATCATTCAATTCACATTAGTTCAATTCCCGTAAAACAGTTTATGATATTTCTATCAAAACTAATAGAACCCTCTTCCTTATCCTTGTGGATTTAACTCGTATTTGCTAGCAACAGAAACTGTGCACTTATGGTTATACATTTAAAACAAACATCAGGGAACCTAATAAAACTAGCTAGAATTATTTTTTTAAAAAAAGGGATATTCTCATTGTTACCCTTCTACTTTTGACTTTTCAAAATGAGGGCTTTTTCATTTTTTAACTTACGAGTGGTACCCTTGTATTTTAAGTTTCACGCATATCATGCCATTATGTTAAATAAACGTTAAAATTTAAGTACACGACTTCATTAGCCATATAAACTTCAATTTTTTGCACTTTCAACACCCGTAATAATCTACTGCATTTAGAAACATTATTATCAAAATATTTGAACAAAATATAGTTTAAAATTTCGGAAAAAATTCAAAAGAATAGTCTTTATAATACCATTGTCCTATTAACTTTTCCAACAAATACCATTTCTTTTTTTTACTTTGAAGTGTGGTACCCTAGTATTTTAACGTTAGGATAACGGAATGGTATGATGTATATAAAACTTAAAATACAAGGGTACCACTTGTAAGTCAAAAACACAAAATGGCACTGCTTGAAAAACAGCAAGAAATGGCAGTGCACGCCCTACTTAAACCCCCATGATCAGAAGGGTGTATAACCTCGTTTAATAAAATAATCATTTTTGTACAACAGTGTAAGCAGGATACAGATATCTAACCTTTTGGCAAGGAAGATCGCAATCTTCACAAGGCTCGCCTCTTTCCGGTGAAGAAGATTGGTTCTTTAAGGCATGGCAGGTTTTAGTACAATAATGATTGCCGCAAGGAAGAAGATTTCCACACAGATTATCACAACGAAATTCTCTTCTATCTGAGCATACCATCTGTATAGATAGATAGCAGAATGTATATGTATTAAAATAGTTCAGCAAGTTGAATCAATATACTGACAGAGAGAACGCAAGACTAATATCCATCTATATCACTTGAAGGTACAGATATTGTCACTCCCCCAACCTACGATGTTTCTCTCTTCTCAGAGAGACTCATACACACACACACACACACACACACACACATATATATATATATATATATATATATATATATATATATCCCAATATTAGATGCTATCCCATCGACAGTGGACTATAGGTTAAGAGCAGCTATGGTATCAAACATAGACAGCATGTGGTACACAAATGGATTACAGGGAGTCAAAATGCCAGCCACGTGTAGAGGTTTTTGAATTTTTAAATGATCATGTAGGGTGCAACAGTGAAATTTCAAAAGAAAATCATGCAAATCGTCATAAAAGTTGATAAATACCATCCTTTCGGCTCCAACATGACGGCCACGACATGACCGCCAAACAAGTTCAGGGCATGGAGGGCAGGGCACCCCTGGTGTGCATTCACTAGGACGATGATACTTCTTTGTTTTTGGCTTCAATGTAAATTCAGGATTTGGAGGTGGTTTAGGGCCATGACAGCTACACAGAAAATTTAGAAACAGTGGCATAACATCAGATGACAGCATAAAAACACCAAGTGGTAGAACAAAGTAAAAAACACGTGAACCTTAAGTTGCACTTGTGGCCGCATGGGTATTCTTCATCACAGATCAAACGACAAGGAGGGCAAGCTCCATAATGGCATCTATGCGGCTGGAGAATAATTCACATTACTACATTAGTAAAAATATGTAACTTGCCTTATGGAAAGGAAGAGACTGATGACTTGATAATATAGGAAAAAGTGTGATGTGCACAGCTAAAATTAAGAAATACGATAACAATATAAAGATAAACTTGGGTGGATTTAACCTCAAATCCACTACACCAACGATAAAAAAACTAGGGTGATTCAACTGCAAAAGAAGTACTGCCCCTAGAACTTTCGAATGTGAACACAAGAACATACAACGAATCAGAACCCAAAAAAAAAAGATCTGACTCGATTTTCAATTTAAGCAAGCTAGCATAGATAAAAAGAATTGCACTTATCCTAATATCAAGGAAATTACTCATAATTTATCTCCTCTTCTTAAAAGCAATCCACTAAATGACTACATAAGTAAATAAACAACTCAAGTTTTTACTCTACTACCAGAAACTAGAATAATTCTAATAATTATGATCAAATTTCATGATAAAGATCAATTGGCTTTACACTATAACAATAATACAAACAAATCCATATATATCTTCCAATTTCATTAATCAACATCAAAGTGCAAGCTAGTATATATCTACTAATTACAGGACATACTGAGCACCAAGCAATATCAATAAACTGTACCAGCATTACTTAATAATAAACAAACAAAATCAAGATAAAGCAAAAACCATATAATTGCCAACTTATTTGCAAGGGATTTCAAAGTCTTAGTGACATTTTGGGGTGCAAATCAGAACACGATGTAGTAAGAAATACTACCTTGCAATTCAATCCATGCCTACACAAAGAAGCAATACGACATAGTTTACGACACTTAGGAGGCTTTTGTTCCTTTTCAGTGCCACAAGGAACCTGACACAAAATCAAGGACATGATATTATTATATAAAAAGCAAAGATAGTGTGCTAAACAAACGCAAGTATTCAGCATGGCTCTCCACACCACATGTATAATAAACAAAATTACGTTATTAGCTACAGGAAAATATGGACAATATATTTTTTACAGGCAGATCTGATATGTGGTGTGCAAGTAACCCGTAGATGCCTGCTTTCTAGCTTTAAGTTTGAATCCCTTTTATATTTAACATAATCAATTACAAGTATACAACTAACATACCTCGAAGTGCGTCTCACCACAGAAACATGAAATCTTCACCATCACAGGACAAGGTGCACAAGAACCTCTACAATAGTAAATAACAATCATCTAAGTCTTAGTTTGAGTTTGATAACAAATATCTAGGTAATTAAAATTTCATTACACAGAGAAAAGTTAATGCCCTCTCTTTAATTCATCTTAGCAATGTTTGTGATGAATTGACAAATCACCCACACTAAAACTAGGCAAAAACATTCAATTTTTATATTTCCTTTCTATAAATATCACAAAACAAGTATCAATATCAATAATCAATATAAGGATAAGACGAGAGAGATCATGTTATAGTTTTTAAAACAAAATCCAAAATGCTTAACAAGGCAAACTATTTATTTCACCTTGTTTTAGTTTATCTTGATATTTGTTTTATTTAAATGCCTATAGTTAAACTCTTCAGTTAATGTTTATCAAAGTTAGAAGTTTCAGTATAAATTTTCATCACACTTTTATGTACAATAAGTCTTTTTTGCATATGTATTTAATTGTTTAAATATGTAGTGTATACATTCTTTTGAAATAGTTCTGGAATCTACACGTGAAATTTGATTCAGTCTTCAATCAAGTAAATGTCTGTTTTCTTTCTCAAAACAATATGACAATCTTGCAACCTAGCACCATGTGAGAATTTTGATATACCAGATGTAAATTTTTAAATTGATAAAAGATATGTTTTCTAAACTTTGATAAACAACTCTTGTCATTTTATTAATTGTATAGTTGTATGTATATCTGGGGCTTGTCTTTTGGAATCTAAGCATATATAGTTAATATATCCAATTAGCCATGTTTGTTATTAGAACATCTCCAAGAGGGGTCGCCAAGAGGATTGCCAATGTTGCCAAATCCTTGCATAAAATTTTTTATTTATTTTATCTCTCTTTCATGTCAATTTTGGCAAGAACGGCAAAATTTAATCAAAAAAATCTCCAATAGTTAGCACCTCTAAAAGTTGCAAATTTTACATTATAAATTAC
The DNA here is from genome assembly GCA_030848705.1 of Heracleum sosnowskyi. Taxonomy (NCBI): domain Eukaryota; kingdom Viridiplantae; phylum Streptophyta; class Magnoliopsida; order Apiales; family Apiaceae; genus Heracleum; species Heracleum sosnowskyi. The sequence continues at coordinate 45,175,184 of CM061243.1, read as the reverse complement.
TCTTTACTATAATATAAATTGATGATACATACTTTTTTAACTTATATATGTATTTTAACCATTTTGGGAAGCTTCCAAAACTTGGCAACTTTGGATGGTAACCTTTAAGCAACTTTCTAGCTCCAATAGGTGGTCAACAAAAACAAAGAGTGCGATACCACATCAACACTGGCAACAACCTCTTGGCAACTCGTATCAGAGATGCACTTATTATCAATCTAGCGTACAATAAACCTTTCCATGGATTTCTACGGCTAATACACACATTTATATTTTGAAGAAGGTAATGACACTGGAGTGGAATTTCAAATAGAACTGAAATTCTCCGAAACCAATTCATGTTGATTTTGCAATTCACGTACTATTCAAACTTTAACTTTGTTTATTTAAGATATATACAAATATAATTTATTGTACTAATTTCTGATAACTCAAAAGTGTTACAAATACATGCAGATTTAATTATATGCATTATTCGAACTTTTATCTTTTATACAAATATATTATATTATAGAAAGTAATTTAAAGTGTTACAAATAAATGATAAATTCAAATAAATAAAGTATTATAAGACCACCGCGAAGCACGAGTGATTTAATGTAAAACAATCAGCAGATAATTAGATTGCTAATCAAACAATACCTCAAAAGATATATATTTTTTCTCGTTCTAATAAATAAACTGGGTCCTATGATTTTTGAGAAACATTTATTTTTGAGAACTAATTACCAAAAATTCCACGATGACCAACAACTAACCATTTGCTTGCTTCATAACAGTGGTGCATGTGTCCTTATACGTGTATGACACATCAAGTTTTAAGCTATATATATAGCAAGGAAATTGAATGTCCATTACAGTAGAAATGCAAATAAAAATATAAATAGTCCAAGGCTCATATAATGGACGAGCATGATAAGTGTTAACAAATCATCTAGTAACTTGTAGCAAATGCATATAAGTAGTATATGGTGAAGATGTTACTTGTGCAACGACAGAATACCTGTGACATGGAGAAGGACATTTGTGGTTCCTACAACGAAGCTTCCTATCACAAATCTGAAACTTCTCAATTAATATGCATATTTCAACTAACTCAAACTGTAATACATTATGTAAGAGCTACACAATCTGACCAAAAGAATGATACACACCTCTGAACATGGTGGGCAATCCCCGTCACAGCAACGTCGCTTGCACGCATGGCGTCCACAATCCCTTACACTCTGACACTTTCTCTCACATGCCAAATCTTGATAACAAGGAACCTATTCTAAATTCAGTCTATATCCAGTATTTCAAACTATTTATAAATATCATCCATAAAATAAAACAACATCTGCACAAGCACCCACAAAAAGGACAATGACTATAACATGCACACATCAAAACTACCTGTTTTTTCAAGCTCCCACACCTGCAAGACTTTGTAACAACAGTCCTACAAGTCTCCGCACAGGATCCTCTATGACATCGCTCGGGACATCTATGCATACCACAACTCAACATCTTCTCACAAGTTGCTCCACACAATGGCACAACCACATCACAAGCCATTCCTTGATAAACCCTCTTACCACAAGGACACACCCTTCTCCCCTGAAACGGACATTCCCCACATTCCTCCTTATGACACCCTTTCTCACATACATGCTTCCCACACCCAAGCAACTTCCCACAAGGAACCTCACACCTAAAACACCTCTCATAACACTCCCTCTCCTCCTCCACCTTCCCACATTGACACTTATAAACCCCACGCTCCCGACACGGTGGACACTCCCCCTCATGACAAATCCCCCCACACTTATGTCTCCCACAATCCAATCTCTTCGAACAAACACCCTCACACGAAAAATCCTTAGCACCGCACCGCCTAACATCCCTAATTGCCCCACAAAAACACACACTTTTCACCAATTGAGGACACGAAGGACACGGGCCCGGATGACACAACAACAAACAACAATGCCCACATTTATCAGACAAATCCCTCCCACAAATCTCCCCACAAGAATGTGGCAAGACCCACGGATCACGAATCGGATTCTCTACTTTCCCACAAAAACAATAATAAATTTTAGGAATATTACTCTTGGAATACTCACTTCTACATTTGGGGCAATTCCAAATAGCATGAGCATCAGACGCCGCAACAGACGGAGAAATTGGGAGGCGTGTGGAGGCGCGTGCCGCAGCAAGATCAGAACTTTGACGAGCCCAACTCTGAATACAAACCAAATGAAACACAGCGAAGCATCGGGTGGTGCAAGACCAAGTGGGGTCAGTGGGTTTGATCCGTTCTAGGCAAATAAGACAAGAGAGTGCGCCGGCGCGTGAGGAAGTTAAGAAAGATTGGATCTTTGTCAAGTCCGGCGATGAGTTGCCGGAGATTTCGATGTATGATCGGAAAATGGTGGAGGAAAGGTCGGCGTGACGGAGAGGATTGGTGGAGGTGGTGGTGGAAGAGTCGTGATCGCTGTCGTCGGAATCGGAGGGTGATTGAGGAGGGAGAGGTGATCGGAGGGGAGTGGGTGACGTCATTTGCCGATAAGAAGTGGTCATAGTTTATGATCGGAGGTGCTACTCTGCAGTGGCTGTATGTGTAAACTATGTAAGTATGTTTTTGTATAGCGTGCGTGATATTTCTTTCCCTCTTTTCTTTTGATGGATCCGAGAACATTAAAATATTTTTAAATAATTTTATCTGCTGCCCCATTCAAAATCCGGTTAATTTATAATTTTTAAAGAAAATCAATATCCTATTAGGTAAGGTGCGCTCTCAGATCGAAGTGTATTATCTTACATTATTTTAATTTTTTTATTATTATTATCTAAATATTCTCATAATATTTTTAAATAATTTTATCTGCTGCCCCATTCAAAATCCGGTTAATTTATAATTTTTAAAGAAAATCAATATCCTGTTAGGTGATATTAGGTGAGGTGCGCTCTCAGATCGAAGTGTATTATCTTACATTATTTTAAATTTTTCTTTATTATTATCTAAATATTCTCATAATATTTCTTTTCAAATGAAATTAACATTTTAACATTCTCTTCTCCTAAACTTTCTTCTTTTTTTATGTGATATAATAGAAAATACAGGAACGTTTTGGTAAATAAGAAGTTAAGAAGTTAGATCGGTTTTGCATAAGAAATTAAGTAATTAATACCAAAAATTAGAAAAAATCTCAATTGCCTTTTAAATATTTACTAATGGAGAAAACTAAATATACAATTTCAATATTCTTGCATTTAAAATCTCTACTAATGAAGGAAAGTAAATATAATATTCTTGCATTTAAAATCTCTACTAATGGAGAAAGTAAATATGCAATAGATCTTTACTAACGGAGGAAACTAAATATTACAAATGGAGGAAACTAAATATTCAATTATAATATTCTTGCCTTCAAATATCTAAATTAAAAAAAAGTGTATTACTTTACATTATTTTGAACTTCCCTTTATTATTATCTAGATATTCTCATAATATTTATTTTCAAATGAAATTACCATCTTAACATTCTGCTCTCCTAAACTATAATTTTTAATGTAATATAATAGAAAATACAAGAACATATTGGTAAATAAAAAGTTAAGAAATTAGATCGGTCTTGCATAAGAAATTAAGTAATTACTTGGTAAATAATTAATTACCTTTAATACTTTCATACAAACAACTAATTAATAGTATAAATATATATAAACCTAAACTCTGTTAATTGTCTATTGCAATTTTTGTTGTCAACATTGTTCTTCTTTACTTTTTTGTTTGTTCATGTTAAAAGTGTGTATATGAGTACATGAGTATGAGACTTTTTTCTTTATGTTATTTATCTTATTACGTTTGTTTGTATCCTAATGCAGGATCATATTAAAATCTGTGACAAGACAAGTTATTTGTTATTAGTGTTGATTGAGGTAAGACATGGATTAATAAGGAGGGGGATTCATCACCTAATCAGTTAAAATAATAGGCCGAGCAAGGTGATTTTCATGTACATTCAGTTGTGAATTGATTTATATGTTTATGTGTGTACGTTATTAGTTTTGAATTTATAGTTAAAAGTTGATACACATGTATACAAGGTAACTCGAAAGTGGAGAATTCATCGTGTCTTCAAAAACAAATTGTATCATTGTTTTTTAACGTTTAAATAGTTATTGCTTTAATTTTTATGAGAAAAGATTATATCTTTTAGTAAAATATTTTCTGTAATTCATACACGAAAATTCAAAGATAAAAATTGTATATTAAGAATTTATTTAGTGTGTGCATTTTTAACAAAATTCAATAAGTCGGTGCATCTATAACAAAAGTCATACAAGAATAAGAAACATTGAGAAAATGTCATTAAATTACTTTTTTTTAAAAGGAAGAGGTTGTTGTTCTTTTTTGTTTTGACAAAAAGAGATCATTATTAATAAAAAATTCTCCCAGCAACAAAAAGGTTGTTTGTTCATATTTTTTGATTTTTTTCTTACTGGGAGTGGATTTGGAGGTAGTGAAGATTTTAATAGCTCTGAAGGTATAATTGTAGTTTTTGATTGAACGATCTAGAACTTTATATATATATATATCAAGGTTCTAAAAATCGGCGATTTTGCTGATTAATCGGCTGATTCATCGCTATGCGGCATCCTCCCGATCTAATAACCCATAATCGGTCCAAAAAACATTTTTCCTTGATGCGAGACAAAATCGGGTTAGAAATGAAAAAATCGGGTCAACCAACAAGATACACATTCATCAATCTAATGATTGATGCTTCCTTTGCAGAATTCACGCAACAATCTCTTACTCTATACAGATGTGTGTGTTTCTTAATCGTATCTTGAACATGAATATACAAATAAAGACTGAGTTTGGGTTGATTTTAGGGCATAAAGATGATAGATGAAATGATTTGTAATGGATGATGGCGAAGGAGAAAAGTTCAAAAATTATAGAAGATGGAGACGGTGGGTTGGGAATTTTGGAGATGGAGTGTTCAGAAGAGGAAAGAAAATAAATAGAGTGAGAGACTTGTGCGCATGATGGGCCATGCCATTCAAGTCCACTACACAAAAACTAAAAAAGAAATCTAACTTAAAGTAATTTTCTTTTTATTGAGTACCAAAGTAAATAATTTTAATAATAATTTAAAAATTAAAATTAAATATATACGTATATCACACATACAACCCAACACTGCAGTCAAAGATGGAATAAAAAGTAATATTTTAATAATGAAATAAAAACATGCTAAGATAAAATGAAAACATGTTAATACATATAAAATATTAAAAAATAATATTAAAATACATCCGATTTATTTCCGATTTATCATTCCGATAAATCCCCGATTTCCGATAAATCGCTATACGGTACCTCAACCGATTTGTTCCGATTTCCGAAATCTATAACCATGATATATATATATATATAATTCAAAAGAAAACTTAATTTTATATTAGAAATATTATTTTATTTAAAAAGGTATTTTGTAGAATATTTTTTGAGAAAATTTAGAAATATTTTTATAAAGCCGCTGCGAAGCGCGGCTTAGTAAACTAGTCATATATTAAATAAATTGAAAATTAAAATTTTTACTTCTTTTTTAGGGTAAAAGGCCTTTTTTCCTATTTTTATAAAGAAAAATTTCAATATACTCATAGGCGGGAAGGATCGCCCAAAATACCCACCCAAAACGCATTATACAAATGCGCAATCGGTATACGCATCAAAGAATTGTGTTTACCTTACACTGATCAGCTATACGCATTTGTGTAGTGCGTGGAAGGACTCTATACGCATTATACACATGTGTAGTCTTTATTAAATACTAGCCTATAACCCGTGCAGCGCAGGGATGAATTTTAGTATTTTTTATCTTATTATCTATATCTTGATTTATTTGATTTTAAAAAGTAATGAAATATAATAATATATGTATGATGTCATTCTAAGCATTTACTAGCTTTATAGCCCGTGCGAGGCACGGGCATGCTCTAGTTATTTTCGGTTATGTTGGTCTCATCGTTTGGTGGAATGCATGTAGAAGAAAAGACATAAGCATGTAATGGTATATCAGTAGGAAATATGTCGAAGGTTTGATGATACATGTTTTACAAAATCCCAGTCTATAAGGTTGTTATTATGACCTGAGTAGGCGCAAATATTTTGACTAATTAACATGTTTTGTTGGCACACACGACCCTTCTGTACTGCAAGATTTCGTCGGTTATAATTTTGCCAATCGTATTTGAATGAGAAGATGGTTTTAGTGTCACTTTGAAAGAGTATCGGGCGTCTTTTACCATTTTCATTGCCTGGGGGAACATTGGCATTCCATTTACCTGTTTGTAGTTCATGGGGTAGTCGTGACCTTGTGTACTGCAAGATTTCACCGATTATAATTTTTCCAATTGTATTTGAATGAGAAGATGGTTTTAGTGTCACTTTGAAAGAGAATTGGGTGCCTTTTATCATTTTCATTGCATGGGGGAATGTTGGCACTCCATTTACCTGTTTGTAGTTCATGGGGTAGTCGTTAAGTGGGTGTTGTAAAATTTGATCGGTGTGCATAATAGAGTAAAAATGAGTTACTATAGAGGATATGTTAGTTGAAGGTAAGGCGTGTAGAAGTACAAGTTGTATTAGTATGTGTGGATACACTATTTAAACGAATGCATACCACTTTGCCCGTTTTAAGAAGGGTCTCCTTGCAGACACGTTGAATACAATAATTGTATAGTTGTGGATATAATTTATTTTAGAAAACTATTACTATACCTTTCAAGATAATGCTAAACTGATTCGTCATAAGTTACTCGTTTCACCTTACAATTGCCACTTGACACAAATAATTTAACATTTAGTACTTTTAATATTTTATCATAGATATTCAAAAAAATTAAACCGATTTAGTTTAGATTTGATTTAGTCGTACGATGACAACTTCAACTTTCTTGTAAAAATCTCCAACACAAACTTTTTTTATTAATATACAAATATAAAACTCTTTTGCATTTTTCGGGTTCAATACTTTATATACTATAGTGCATTTTTCGAAAATGATCAACGTATAAAATTTATCTATTGAAGACGAGATTTATAATTATATTGGATCATAATAAAACTACAGTTTTAATCTTATTAGTAGCTAAAATTTCAAAAATGCATATATAATTATAAGTTGTTAATATCTTATAATGAAACAATAATAAATGTAAAATAATGATAAAATCCATTTTTACGCTTATTATATATAAGGATATAATTGAAAAGAAGTAAATATGTTGATATTTAAATTTAAAAAAAATATTAAAAAAAAATATAATAAATGATATTGGATATAGATGTCAACATTTGCCACACTATCACCTAGGTCATGGTTCAATTCACATTAAAAAGAAATTTTTTTATCATCAATATACAATTGGAGGGATAATTTATTAATCTAATATCATCAATATAATATTGAAAGGGTAATTTAGTAATCTAATATATATATAATCTGATAGTATATAGAATTTGTAATCTAATAGTATATATAATATGAGCCATTATGTACTTAATGCAAATAAACATGATTTATAATATAAAAATATTAATATAATCTTTTTTTATGGATCAATTCCAATTTTATAACATTTTTTTAAAATACAATTTTATAACATTTTGCGCGAGTTTTTCTCAAATATGGTTAGAAATATTATTTTAAGGCACTTGTGAAAATAAATTATCTACCTTACCAAGTAGATTACAAAAAGAGACCAAAATAGAGTATAACGGAGTGTTTGCGCATATTAATAAAAAACTTCATAATACAATCTAAATAGATGTCCATCATAGTGGTAAGGAATGGTACTTTTAATTTAGAGATTAAGGGTTCAATTCCCATCAGAAACAATTTTTTTGTACTAAAATAGAGTATAACATATTGAGTATTTGCGCATATTAATAAAAAGTTTCAAAATACAATTAAAATAGATGTCTAAAATAGTGGTAAGGTATTTTACTTCTAATTTAGAGGTCAAGGGTTTAATTCCCATCAGAAATATTTTTTTTTTTGTGCTATTATATAGGGGTAATTTAGTAATTTTATGATGAATAAATTGTCTCACGAACCCCCCGTGCAAGGCACGTGATCGCTCTAACCGACAGAATTTTATGTTATTTTGTGACGATATTTTCTAGTTCACGTCAGTTTAATTTTGCGATGATAAGTATTCTTCAGTTTGTAGTTTGTTGTGGTGATCCTGCCACCAGTTTGAACTTGTTGGTGACACTACGTGACATGATTGAGAAGATTTGCAAGGAAGATCGGTTTGTTATTAGTCCGAAAAAGATTTTGTTCTTAGTTGAATGTATTTGATGATTAGTTTTATAAGCTAATTAATAATCAGATAGGAATTAGTTAAAGGTGTCAAATAAAGGCTCCATTTCGAAAGTAGCAATACTCTCCGGGCTCCATAATTCTCTATAAGCGGTCGGAGTAGTATACTTGTCCTTAATGCATGAGGTGGCAGGATTTAGATGCACACAAATTCGTATTCGAAAAAAACTGTTCGAACTGGTTAAAAAAATCGGAAAAAATCTGATTAAAAAAAAGTCCACCTCAATTGGATCCAGCCCGCAGGCTTAAACGAATCGCATATTTTTCACAAACCCCCGATCCGGTTCGAGCCGAATAACCCCAAATTTAATCTCGATTTGGACGTAGTCTTGATCAGGATAAAAGTCCAATCCAAAAAGTTAGAATTTTCAATTAAATCTCGGATAAAAGCTTAAATTTTTTAAATAATTCGAAAAAATAAAAAAAAAAGTTAAAGTTAAAGTTATCAATATCTAAAATAATTTGTAAAAATCCGATTTGGCCCCTCCTGACCCGACCCTATCTACAGGTATAAATATTTTAGAGGAAATTTGTCTCGATTTAAAAAAGTCTGGTCCTATCGGATATCGAAAAATCCGACCTGAATCCGGATTACGTTCATCTCTATTCAGGGTAACAACTATAGAGGTGCTTATATTATTACTTATATTATCTGATATGTATGAACATAGTTGAGACAAAATGATCACTATTTTGTATTATTTTGTATTATTGGATGCTCGGACTAAAAAGTGATATTATGTGACTAAAAATGCATTTGTACTTTGTCTTAAAATTGTGAATACAAAGGAAGAAACATAATTAAATTTAATTAAAGAGATACGTGTCTATTGGATATACTTTATACCAATAACCACTTTTATTAATAATCAGACAAATGAAATTATCATGAAAGAATCTTGAATAAAAACTAAAATGTAAAATAATATTTGTGAAAGACATTACCATACTAATGGCTTTTATACCACGACAAAAAAGCCCAAGTAGCTCAATGGTTAAATTGGTGACTTGAAATTCCTAGTAATTAGTATTGAAGTGTCTTAGGTTCGATTCCCATCAAGATGAAAATTTTCTTACATTTTTATAACATTTGACTTTGGAGGGGCAGTTATGTAATTTCAAGTTGTTGAATAAAATGTTTCACAAAGTCCTTGTTGCAGTATAAGATATATAATAGATTTGTATTTTGATCTTAAAAATTCTTAATATGTTGTCGACGAAATAATATCTTGAACTTTTGAATGTAGCTTAGAAAAATATATGATATAAATATTTAATAATAATATGTTATTGACAGGATTCGAACCTTGAACTCGTGGGAGCATTTTAGATATCAAGAAAAGAATATTATTTTAATATTACATCCAACGGTTCTCATTTATCTATCTTTACATCTAACGGTTATTATTTAGAGAATCAAACTACCAACCAACCAAATAGAGGGTAGTTTGCTTATAATAGTACAGTACAAGCTTTCTATTTGTTTTTACTTGCATGGATGCAATTTTAATATTTTGTTCACATGTGAAATCAGTTTGATGTAAAGTTTAAAGTACAGTACAGTAAGTAAAGAAATATGATTTTGACTACTTAATTACAAGTATAAAATTACATATTTGCATCTACAAAGTGTTATGTTGTTGGTTATGACCTTCATATAATTTTACTTTGTACTATACCAACTAAACACTTGAAAAAAATAAACCTTTTATTGAGATTAATTCAATTTTCTTATTTTTTTAATGATAAACTTTGCAAGATTGCCAAGATGTCGTGTCATCATTACAGGAAAGAAGTGTGGATGCCCTTTCTGAACCAAGAGGGGAATATGTTTGTATTAAAGATGCTGCCCAAGAATGCATCTGTAGCCTACAAAGCGACACTAAGAAAGTGTCAAATGACTTACAAACAATTTCCTTGTTGAATTTTTCTGTACCTTAAGCTTTGGAATTAATGAATAGGTCCTTGACTCTGCTCAAGGTATAACTTGGATTGGTATCAGCCATTGAACTTGCGTGTGTTATGTAAGAGAACTAAACTATTTGTCATTTTGATAATCTTCAGGTGAAGGAACAATAACAATCAGTTATCTAATCTCTTGTTGAACAATCATATAAGTAAGCTCTTGGACTTACTCTTACATGACATGCTTAGAAAACAAAAAGAAAAAAAAACATTACATGACATGAATGATACATAAACTATTTTATTGGGAAAAAAAGATCTGTTACTTTCATGCTTACATTTTCTCTATTAACCCTCTATGTTAGGTGTTAAACCCTAGCAAAGTTGGAGCTATACTTAGCAATGGTTGTAGTGTGTTTGGATGGAACTTCCTTGCAAAAAGATAACAAGTTGAGGTCTCTTCACCATTGTAACTACAATTATATCCGTACCTTATATGATTAAGAAACTCTTGTGAAATTTGGTTTCTCATAAAAAATGCAGGGTGTGAACCTCCTCTGCTCCAATCAGTCCATGTCACCGTTCTATTTGTTGTCAAATCCGGACAAATTTTGTTTACTAGTGTTGGGAAATAGTGCTCATCCATGAAACATGGACGTTGACAATGAGTTCGAAAAATTGGGTAATATGTTGTATCTGAAATCAGTTGAATGGCAAGTTTTCGGTTTGCTTCAAACCATTGAGAACCTTTTCGCCAATCTGATATTGTAATGGCAGGAAACATTCGTTTGTTGTATTTTCCTCGGCCCATTTTTCGTGGGTCGTCAAATGAAGAAAGAAAGCTCTGGTTAGAGTTGATCAGGTAGTTGTAGATGAAGGTGAAGTTAAATACAGGAATGCATGTTTCCGATAGTAACACAAATCTTTCGTTTGTGAAGTCGAGTAAGGCATTTGCTAGAAGTCGTCTCTCTGCATCAATCATTGTCTCTTTCCCCCATTGCACTGGCTGCCGTATAGAAAAAATAAGTCAGCATTTATGCATGCAATCATGTCTTGAATGTGAATCTCATGCCAAAATTTACTCTTTATGGTGTTTTAACATTTTGTAGCAGCAGGGGTAGGGGGCGTAGTCAAGAAATTAGTGCGTTTGTTATCGTAAAATTTGAATTCAAGTACAAATTTTAACTTACATTAGTACATATTCTTGTATTAGTAAATTATAAATACAGTAACAAGTGTAGTAAAGTCAATTGTTTCACTTCCCCTGTGATGGTTGTGCCATGAATATGATCAAAGGTAGAGAGAAATAGATTTGTATTTTCAAGAAAAAGTTATGGACTGATATATTGGGAATACAAGAAAAGTTCAAGCTTAAACCTTGCTTGGGATCCTGCGTTTGTAGAAGATTGATGATTCTGGGGGATCACTAGTGAACTCAGGGGATGTATGAAGATATATTGAGAAGAGTTCGTCATGTCCATCAAAAAATTTCTCCCATAGGGGTGCAAGTGGTAACCTTCCTCTAGCTAAGAACATGTAGGCAACTTTAGGTGTCCACTTGAAAGGAGGATCAATTGCAACTGGCACCATAGTGGCGTGCCAAATCAACTCTTCATCGCTCATGGAATGCCAAAGATCCTTCGGGGATATGGTTTGTTCAGAGATTATGTGATGGGCATAAGATGATGATGATGAGTTGCATAGGATATAAGGATTTGACGGATTAGTGGAAATAAGATAAGATTCAGGAATGTAAAAATCATCACTGACAGAAAACCTTTTGGCACGATCATTAATAAATGTTGCAAGAACAAATACGAAAAATGTAACTGATATGCATAAAATGATGGTGGAAGCCACTTGAAGGCCCCCTCCATGTTCTCTTCGGATGCGTATGGAAAGTTGTCTTTCGAACATCTTTCGATGTAATTTATGAGGAATTAAGATCCACTTCCTTTTTATTCCGATATCATTCTTGCAAGGTTAGATTTATCTCGTTTATCAAAATTTTCTTTTATGCGTACAATGTTGCAAAGTAGCGCATCAACACGCCATTTTTCATTTTCTTTGAGCACTAGACTTGTGAAGTTTTCTGCAATGGCATGTAAAAGCAAGTGTAGAAAAAAAAACTCATGAAAAGTGCTGTAAAAAAGTTAAAGAATCTATTTCACAGTATGAAGTACATGCTATAATGTAATTTGGCAAATTTCTTTAGCAGTGATACTGATGGGCCGTAGTAATGGATTATGTTTTCTTATCATTCATTATTGTTTTCTTAACAAAGCTTTTTAAATAAATCTGGGCCTTGTAGATCAGTCCACTAGTCTTTTGTTTTGATAAACTTGAACTGAATGAATTTATCTTGGACTGCACTCACTCAAGGTTTACAATCATGGCCCATAGTGATCAACTGTTGTTTGTATCATTAAACTATTTAATATTTGTTATTTGATTTTTCCCAGGATAATCTTTTTTTATCAATTTTGAAATTAGACTAAATATTATTAAATAGAAGAAGTACATTTGTTAAGATATAAGTAAGAAACTGATGAAAACAAGAACATGATATTTATATTTCGAGACCAACAACAACATGATATAAATAGATAAGACAGGGAGATATAAAAATTAATATGAGCAAAGTTTTCTTCTAAATTTATGATGTACTCCTCGTTAGTGATAATAATTTAATAATTTAGCAAACCAGGTAACCAACTATCTGATCAAATTATCAATATATTTTGTTGTAATAATATAAATATAAATATAAATAAAAGCATTACATCATATGTTTCTCTTATAATAATATAGTATAGATATGTTTCTCTGATAATAGTATAGTATAAATATATGCGATTTAATTTATTATTTTAATTAAATTCTATGAATTTTGGTTTATTTTTTATTTTTGCTTTTTTGGAAGTTGTTAACATACGTTTTAGGAAGGTGTTAACCAACCAACCAAATTATCCTATGTTTCTCTTATAATAGTATAGTAATTCTACATTTTAGGAAGGTGTTAACCAACCAACCAAATTATGCTATGTTTATCTTATAATAGTATATGTTTCTCTTATAATAGTATAGTAATTCTACATTTTAGGAAGGTGTTAACCAACCAACCAAATTATGCTATGTTTATCTTATAATAGTATACTAGCCTATAACCTGTGCGATGCACAGATGAATTTTAGTATTTTTGATTTATTATTTTAGTATTTTTAATATGATTTTTTATTATTTTTTATCTTATTTTATTAGCATTTATTTGTATTTTGATCTTAAAAATTCTTAATATGTTATCGACGAAATAATATCTTGAATTAGAAAAATAGATGATATAAATATTTATATAATAAAATGTTGTTGACGGGATTCGAATCTTGAACCTGTGAGACCATTTTAGATATCAAGAAAATAATATTCTTTTAATATTACATCCAACGGTTCTCATTTATCCATATTTACATCTAACGGTTATTATTTAGAGGACCAAACTACCAACCAACCAAATAGAGGGTAGTTTGTTTATAATAGTATTTTTTAGTATTTTTATCTTATTTTATTAGCATTTATTTGTATTTTGATCTTAAAAATTCTTAATATGTTGTCGACGAAATAATATCTTGAATTTTTGAATGTAACTTAGAAAAATAGATGATATAAATATTTAATAATAATATGTTCTTGAGGGGATTCGAATCTTGAACCCGTGGAAACATTTTAGATATCAAGAAAAGAATATTCTTTTAATATTACATCGACGTCGCCTTTCACCATCTAGAACCACTGCCGGAAACCACACTCTTTCTCCTTCAAATCCCAAACCCAAAATCATAACTACAAACTATCAAAACTTACACATCTCTTCTATATATAATAGGAGAACAACGGGATAATTTAAGGGCATTTTGAGCCAATAAACCCCTTGTGAAGTTATCATTTTACCCTTATATATTACAAAATTATATGTCATGCCACTACTCTCTTATCTGGAGGAAAAAATTGAGTAAATAATGTTTTAGTCAGGGATCGAACCCCTGAAATTTGCCAAAGAAGACATCCTTATAACCATTGAGTTACATGATTCTTTTTGATTTTGATCTAAAAATCATATGACATAAACCTCACATCTTTCTTATCCTATATTTATTATTATTTAAATTTTTGAGTAAAAATTAAGGTGATTTATAATATTTATTAAACTTTATTTTTTTAATACTTAAAATATCATACAGAATCATATATACTACCAGTCTTATAAAATATTAATATTAAGTTTTAAAAACAATATTATGTGTGGTGCTTTTTATCTTTATTTTAACTAAACAAATATTTTGTATATGTATCGATAGCTATAATATATTCTATTTTCTTGCATCAGAGTCGAACTTTTCTTGTACTACGCAATATATTTGAATTATTCAAATAATTAATATATAAAATGTATTATTAAATGTTGATATAACATAAATAACATATTACAAGTTGTTTATTTACATATTTATGACTTATTTTTTTTAATTAATGAAATTAGTGTTAAAACATGTGTAAAAATGAGACAATAATTTAGGTATGGGCGATCGGTCACTTCGGGGTCGGGGAGACTCCGAACATGAACTCATTCGTCGAACCCGCCTCAATTCTCGAACGAGTATTACTTTATTTATCGCACAATAATCATTGTTAAATAGCACATATTGATAACATGTATACATTATATTTATAATTATTTGTTCTTACCTACACTACAAGTATAAAGTCAGTGTGATGCATACGACATTCATATTCTTCTTATTTTACATTTATATTTACTTTGTTTGAAGTTCATCTTAAATTTGAATAGTTTTAGGTGATTGTTGAACTTAATGTTGAATTGACGTGTGTGTTTCTGTTTGAGCGTGATTAAATTGTGTTTTAAGAGTTTTGTGTTTAACAATATTTTAAAAATATATTTAATTAAAATTGTTGTTTTTAATAAATTAAGGTCAAATTTCAAAAGAAAAAGGACTAAAGTGCAAATATCAGAATATGAATGTCGTATTGACCAACCGACTACCAAACTATATTTTGAATAAAACCCGTGCAAGGCACGAGCCGCTAGCTTAGATTGCGCTTTTAAATTAAACTACACATTATCAATGTCATTTGACATATATTATTGTATATTTTTGATGTTCAAGTTTATAATTTGAAAACTAATATGAGTAGTTT
Source organism: Heracleum sosnowskyi (assembly GCA_030848705.1). NCBI lineage: Eukaryota > Viridiplantae > Streptophyta > Magnoliopsida > Apiales > Apiaceae > Heracleum > Heracleum sosnowskyi. The sequence continues at coordinate 45,159,678 of CM061243.1, read as the reverse complement.
TGATAAATCATGTCTGTTTTTAATTTTGTTGTGGATCATAGAATAGAATTAGAGTGTTCTATGGATGTTTTCTAATTAAGACGACATTTTTAAAATTCTAATCCTAAATTTTTTCCAGTTCTTCAAAAATGATGCATTCATTTAGTTCATCTCCGACAATATTCAAGGTAGAAACTAAATAGCCTTCAAGATGCTGCAGTATGAGATTGTAGGATAAATTAAATAAATTAGTAAAAATAAAAGAACTAAAGTACAAATATCAAAATATGAGAACCGTACCGACCGACTATCAAACTTTCAATGTTTCAATGTGGTGGTGGTGGGCGGAGGGTGAGGGTGGTGGAGGCAGGTGGTGGTAGTGGGGTGGTGGTGTTGGGTAGAGAGAGAATGAGGTTAGATGATAGAGATGAAAGATTAAAAAGCTAAAAATTAAAATATTAATTGTGTGGCTAGGATTTAGTTTAGATATAAAAAATGTGTGAATGAGATTAGATCTCAATTCTCACAATTAATGGGGTTCTCAGCTCTTCATTTTCTTTTAATCTTAGCCACCCAATTAAACTAAATACATACACATATGTAAGTATGTATCACCCTCCCCATCTGTTAGGTCCAAAGTATCGTAGAAGGGGGGGGGGGGGGGGTTGAATACGATACTCACAAATAATTCAATTTCGTTCGCGGATTAATCTTTCAGTTCTATAACGAAATCAAACACACCAAACCAAATCAAGTTTCGGGGAATATATCTTTTTATAAATATAAACCTCGAGGGGTGCTACAATTTCTAATCCGTAGATTAGCTTCAATGAGTTTGTTAGATATAATTGCTGACGTTTGTTCATCAGTGTTTAAGTACCAGGTACTCATCAGAGTTTACTGGAAGCCAGTCAGAGTTTATTAAAGTCTGACGGGGTGAGAGTTTGCCTTAGCTGTCGGTGCTAATATAAAGATTCTAGAAGCAATATATCTTGAAGATGGAAAGAAGCAAGATATATTGAGACAGTTAAGGAAACGGAACAGAAGACAGAAGCAATCCTAATTTGATATGATTTGTATAGCTAATTTATAGGAATATCAATTAGAGATTGATTATGTAACTGTGTATTATATAAACACAGATAGGCTAACCCTAAAAGGGATGCGAATACTGAATACATTATTCTTGTAACCTAGCAGCTCTCTGTGATTCTTTAACATCACTGAGAGAAGAGTTATTTATATAATTCAATTGTTGATTCATAAACAGTGTTCTCAATTGTTATTATCATATTTATATTGATTATATATTGTGTAATTCGGCCTAACAATTGGTATCAGAGCCAAGGCTGATTAGTATATACAGTTTATCGATCCAAACACAAGTATAATCATGACTGACAACTCTCAAGAAGGTTCTAATGCAGGTTCTAATGCTCAAAAGGTTCAACCTACTTCTGTGAGTCGATATGAGACTATAAGGGTTCCAATTCTCAGACCAGTTGAATATCCAATATGGAAGGTGAAGATGACCATGTTTCTGGAAGCCACAGATCCATAATACCTTGATAGAATCAATGATGGTCCTCATATTCCAACAAAACTGTCTCCTATTGTTGCTGGTCAAGAACAAAAGACTGTTCCAAAAGAGAAGAAAGATTTGTCTCCTGAAGACATCTCATCAATTGCAAAGGATGCAAAGGTTAGACATCTACTACACAGTGCCTTAGATAATGTCATGTCTAACAGAGTGATTGGCTGCAAGACTGCCAAAGAGATTTGGGATGCTTTGGAAGTCAGGTGTCAAGGAACAAGTGCTATAAAGAAAAACAGGAAGACTATTCTAACACAGGAGTATGAACACTTTGACTCTAGATCTGATGAAACTTTGACAGATACTTATGACAAATTTTGTAAATTATTGAATGATTTGTCCCTGGTTGATAAAGAATATGAACTTGAAGAGTCAAATCTCAAGTTTCTGTTATCCCTACCTGAAAGATGGGATTTGAAGGCGACAACAATCAGAGACAATTATGATCTTGCAGAAACAGATCTTGATGAAATCTATGGGTTGCTCAAAACTCATGAACTGGAGATAGAACAAAGAAACAAAAGATCTGGAAAGAAGACAAAATCTGTTGCTCTTAAAGTTGAAGAAAAGCCTGTCAAGAAGGAATCATCAAGAAAGAAAGCCAAAGGAAAGGCTTTAGTCATTAAATCTGAAAGTGAGTCATCAAACTCTGATGATGGCTCAAACACTGATGATGAAGCTTCTGATTCTGAGGATGATGAAGAAGAGATGATGAAAATGGCTGCTTTAATGGTGAAGACCTTCAAGAAAATGGGATTCAAGAACTTCAAGAAATGAAAGAGATTCTCAAGGGAAGATTCAAATTCTTATAAAAGAAAATTCAGAAAGTCTGATGAAAGAGATACCAAGTCTGGAAAGAAAGACAAGTCTAAGATCCAGTGCTACAAGTGTAAAGAGATGGGTCATTATGCTCCAGAGTGCAAGAAAGGAAAATCTGAGAAAGCACTCATCACTAAAGGCAAGGACTGTGCAGACACTTCAGACTCAGATGAGGGAGTCAATTATGCTCTCATGGTAACTGTTAAAGATGAAGCTGAGTCATCTGAAAACAAGGTACCCCTAACTACTTATGCTTATGATACTGATAATATATCTGAATTAAGAGTTTATCTAAAAAGCATACATGTTAGTTATAGGGATCAGACTTTAGAGAATGAAAGAATCAAATCTGAGAATCTAGGTCTTAAATAGAGGAATAAATTTCTTGAAGAGAGACTTGTTAACATGCAACAAGTTCAAAAGGAGAGAGATGATGCTGTTTATGTTGAACAGGAATTGCTTAAAAGATATAGGCAAATAGAATCTGAGTTGGAAAAAGAGAGGAAAGTGATTAAAACTTGGACTAATTCTGGAAAAGACACACATCAAGTTTTTCAGACAGACACTGTAGGTCTAGGTTACTGTGAGAAAGATGAACTTAGGTTTAAAGATAAAGTGAAAGTAAAACCACAACTTAAACCTGTGAAATTTGTTTCTGAATCCAGTAAGCTAAAGTCTGTAGTTGTGAAAGAAGCTGTTATGGAGACAATTGAAACTTGTGAAAAACAGGTTAATATTGGTTCAATAACAGAGAATAAGATTGAGATAGAAGCTGTTAAAGAACCAGTAAAAATCTGTGATAGACAGGTTAATGTTGGTTTAATGACAGAAAAACAATTCAAACATAAGCTCAAAGAGGTAAAGTCTGTCAACAAACAGAAAATGTTTAAGAAGAATAAGAATGGAAAAGTAGGCATTAATAAAAGAAATGATTATCTGCCTAATTCTGCTGCTCCTAGAAAAACATGTCATAGTTGTGGTAGTACTAACCATCTTGCCAGGTTTTGCAAGAAGAACAAAGATATTAACTCTTTACCCTCCTCATCTGGAGTAAAGAATGATTATGTTAGGGTTAGACCACAGACTTTATGCACACACTGTGGGAGCACTTGGCATTCCATTTATACTTGCAAGAGTTATCATGCTATTTATCACAACTATTATGAGCTGAAACCCAACCTGAAATGGGTTAAAGCAAACTCTGCAAGTGTAAAGTCTGACACAGTTAGCTTAAACTCTGTTGATAGTGATTCCGCTGCAAAAGCTAACAATGTCAAGAAAGCCAAAGGATCCAAGCAAGTCTGGATCCTTAAACCTAACACTTAGTGATTGTTTGTGATTGCAGGGCATAAAAGAGAGCACTCTTATCTTGGACAGTGGATGCTCAGGACATATGACTGGAAATAAAGCCCTGCTATCAGACTATGAGGAGAAGGCTGGCCCAAAAGTTTCCTATGGAGATGGCAACATAGGATGTACTCTGGGATATGGTAATATCAATCTTGGAAGTGTCATCATCAAAAATGTAGCTCTTGTCTCAGGACTCAAGCATGACCTGCTTTCTGTGAGTCAAATCTGTGACAGAGGATACCATGTAGATTTTCATACTGAACATTGTGAAGTTATCAGCAAATCTACTGGGAAAGTTGTTCTAGTTGGACACAAGCACAATAACATTTATGAAGCAAGTTTGGTAACAAACTCTGAAGGTAAAGCTATGTGTCTAACTGCAAAAATGTCAAATGAAGAGAGTTGGAAATGGCATAAGAAGCTCTCTCATCTAAACTTGAACAACATCAATGAGCTAATACGAAAAGATCTTGTAAGGGGACTTCCAAAGTCAATACTCAGCTTAGATGGTCTGTGTGATTCTTGTCAAAAGGCCAAGCAAAGGAGGTCATCTTTCAAGAGTAAATCTGAATCTTCAGTTGTGGAACCTTATCATCTTTTACATGTTGATCTCTTTGGTCCAGTGAATATAATGTCAATGGGCAGAAAGAAATATGCTTTGGTAATTGTTGATGAATACACCAGATACACATGGGTGTATTTCTTAGCAAAGAAGGATGAAACTACCTTAATTCTTATGGATCATGTGAAGCAATTGGACAAAGGATCACAGCACAAAGTAAAAATTATCAGGAGTGATAATGGTACTGAATTCAGAAATTCTGAAATGGAAGCTTTCTGCAAGGAAATAGGAGTGAAGAAAGAATTTTCCGCACCTGGAACTCCACAGCAAAATGGTGTAGTTGAAAGAAAGAACAGAACCCTAATCGAAGCTGCCAGAACAATGTTTGATGAAGCAAAATTGCCAACTTATTTCTGGGCAGAAGCTGTTCAAACAGCTTGTTTTACTCAAAATGCTACACTGATCAACAAGCATGGGAAAACACCATATGAGATGGTGAAAAATAAGAAGCCAAATTTGAAATATTTTCATATTTTTGGATGCAAGTGTTTTGTGTTGAAAACTCATCCTGAACAATTGACCAAGTTTGACTTAAAAGCCGATGAAGGAATTTTTGTTGGATACCCACTATCAACTAAAGCATTCAGAGTCTACAATCTAAGAACTAAAGTGATCATGGAATCTATACATGTGTCATTTGATGACAAGAAAATAACTGGAATAGAAGATGAAGAATATCATGATCAACTTCGCTTTGAAAATGAAGATTTAAATTCTGATGATGTAAACTCTGATGAAGCAAATCCAACAAACTCTGACGAAGCATACTCTGATCCTCTACTGGTAAACAATGAAGAATTTTCTCTGACAGAACAAAATAGAGAACCAGTTGAGGGGGAGCGTGAAGAAACTTCAGAAACTTCTCAAAGTGATGACTCAAATTCTGAAAGAGGGTCAAATGAAGAATCAAATAGAAACTCTGAGTCAAACTCTGAAAGTTCAAATTCTGAACAGTCCAATTCAGGGGGAGCCTCAGAGAATGCAAATGGTCAAGGAGAAAATCAGGAAAGCATGGATCAAGGGGGAGGATCTAATAATGATAATAGAAGCCAATTACCAACATCAAGAAGGTGGACACAAGCCCATACACCTGACTTCATAATTGGAGATCCAGAAACTAGTGTAAAAACTAAAAGTGCTACAAATAATGAATGTCTGTTTCATGCATTCTTATCTCAAACAGAGCCCAAGAAAGTGGAAGAAGCTCTTCAAGATGCCAACTGGATAACAGCTATGCAAGAGGAGTTAAATGAATTTGAGAGGAATGAAGTCTGGACACTTGTACCAAGACCAAAGAACAGATCTATTGTTGGTACAAAGTGGGTTTTCAGAAACAAAATAGACAGTGATGGAGTGATTACAAGGAATAAGGCTAGACTTGTGGCTAAAGGCTATTCACAGCAGGAAGGAATTGACTATGATGAAACTTTTGCTCCAGTTGCAAGATTGGAGGCAATAAGGATTTTTCTGGCCTATGCTGCACATAAGAAGTTTAAAGTCTTTCAGATGGATGTGAAAAGTGCTTTTCTCAATGGGAAACTTGAAGAAGAAGTGTTTGTTGAACAACCACCAGGGTTTGTAGATTCCAAACATCCAGATTATGTCTACAGGCTTGATAAGGCATTATATGGACTAAAGCAAGCACCTAGAGCATGGTATGAAACTCTGGCTCAATTTCTTTTAGAAAGTGGGTTCACTAGAGGTACAATTGACAAAACCTTGTTCTATTTTAATTCTGGTGATGATTTGCTGTTAGTTCAAATCTATGTGGATGACATAATTTTTGGGTCTACTAATGACAAACTCTGTAAGAAATTTGCCAAGCTTATGCAGTCAAGGTATCAAATGAGCATGATGGGAGAGCTTAGTTATTTTCTAGGCTTATAAGTAAAGCAAACAGATGATGGGATTTTCATCAATCAAGCAAAATATACCAGAAATCTTCTCAAGAAATTTGGTATGCTTGATAGTTCATCTGCTACAACTCCCATGGCTACTGCAACAAAGCTAGACAAAGACACAGGAGCCTTAGTAGATATGACAAACTATAGAGGAATGATAGGGTCTCTTCTTTATCTCACTGCAAGTAGACCAGATATCATGTATACAACATGTCTTTGTGCAAGATTTCAAGCAGACCCCAGAGAGCCACATCTAACAGCTGTAAAAAGGATTTTCAAATATCTCAAAGGAACCATAACTCTTGGTTTGTGGTACCCTAGAGAATCAGAGTTTAAGTTAATTGGTTACTCTGATGCAGATTTTGCAGGCTGTAAGATAGACAGAAAAAGCACAAGTGGAAGCTGTCAATTTTTAGGTGACAGATTAGTTTCTTGGTACAACAAGAAACAGAAATCAATTTCCACATCCACAGCAGAAGCAAAGTATATAGCTGCTGGTAGCTGTTGTGCACAGATTTTATGGATGAAGAATCAATTGCTGGACTATGGATTAAGGTACTCTAAAATACCTATTTACTGTGATAATCAAAGTGCTATTGCTATGACAGGTAATCCAGTACAACACTCCATGACCAAGCACATCAGCATAAGGTATCATTTTATCAGGGAACATGTGGAAGAAGGAGATATTGAGCTTCATTTTGTGTCTACAGACCAACAGCTTGCAGATATTTTCACCAAACCTTTGAGTGAAGCTACCTTTACAAGGCTGGTAAACGAACTTGGAATGGTCTCTGGTTTTGACTAGAGATACTGGTTAGATTCAAAATCTATACATGATTTATTTTATGCTCATGGTTCTTTGCATATGTTAACTGTTATGTGTACCAGTATGTTAAACTCTGATAGTAAACTCTGTTAGTCATACTCTGTCAGTCATACTCTGTCGTTTAAACTCTGATGTCAAACTCTGATTGTGATTTTTGTCTGAAACACATGGACCGATGAAGAAAATTGTATGAAGCATGATTTTCAGTAAGTAATCATGAATCCTTCTAAGTAATATAAATTCTGATTTCAAAATGTGCAGAAATTTTACACAACATGATACTGTCTCTATATTTATAGCATCTCTTAGTTTATTGATTCTATACACTGAGTCTGTATTAGCTGTTTGCACTTTCTCTCATAAATTAATTGTATTCACTGATGAAAAGTCTAAACTCTGATAATTAGTTGCAAATATTTCATCCTCAAATCAAAAGATGCCAAAAAGAACACAAATTCCTTTGAGATCATGTTGTGCCTAGGACGATCCAAAAACTTATTGTATGAAATAAGGGCTAAAATCCTTGATTTTTGGTGACTAGTGCCAACCACTGATTACTGGAAAAATTATAATAATATATATATATATATATATATATATATATATATATATAAATGGGGTGAAAATAATAGAAATATCCAAATGAAAGGATATAAGAAGACAGAGTTTGGATAAATATCAGATTTTACTTTATACATGAGAGTTTGAGCAACCAGTTTTTACTGATTTATTTTGTGGATTTTATGCACTTTGAGATGATCTAAATATTTATATTCAGTAAACTCTGCTATTCACACACAAAAAATACTCACACCTGTACAGTTTGTGAAAAGAGTTTATTTATAAAGAAGGAGGATTGGTAAACACTGATGAACTGTGTACTCTACGCCGAGGTAATTTAATTTTAATCTCTGATGATTAAAATAAATTTTGTTTGTTTCAGACATATTATGATTTTGAGAAAAGACATTTGTTTTGAAAATTCAAAAAGAGTATGATTGGACAGTTGTTCGAGAATGTATTAAACAGAGGAGAGAGGTTGAGTGTCTAGAAAAGTGTAAAAGGCGGTAATTATTGCTGTTTTTACTGCGCATGCGCATTGGAAACTGCCAATTACTGCTGTCAGTCATTGCATGTGTGCCACGTGTCCCACTCACACAATTAACGGAGTAAGACAGTTGTGTATTAATGATTAACAACTGTTCAGTTTTTAATTTTGAATTTCATATTTAAACAATACACACACATACGTCTAAACATTTCACATCTTACTCCAATTCACATCTATTGTCACACACACATATTCACAAACACTTTTCTACTTTCAAACTCTTTCGAGCTTTTGCACCTGATTCTCTGTTATTCTTTCAAATCTTACTAATGGCGACTACAGCTTTTGTTTCTTCTGGGTTAGAGTTTGTTCCAAACAATTATGCAGCACCACTAAACACTGCCAACGCACCAGAAGCGTTTCATATGATACAAGAATTTCTTGCTCAGTCAGCGATTGGGCGTGCTTTAGTAGAACCAACAGTACTTTCTGGTTCACAAATCAAGGCCTTCTGGGAGACAGGTATGTATGATGATGGTGGTGAATCAGGTAACCCATCAATAATCTTTGAATGTGAAGAAGCAGAGTATGTAATTACTTCTGGTACCATTCGGGCTGCAATGGGGTTTCCTGAGTTCTCTTCATATACAATTGGAATGGGTGACAATGATTTGCTGCGGATGATGAGAGAGATTGGGTATTCTGGACCTTTGACAAAGATTGGACAATTGAAGCGACCGTTCTTGCAGAAGGAGTGGAGCTTCTTCTTTGATTGCATCACAAGAACGTTCGGAAAGAAATGCACGAACTGGGATGCTATTCCCATGGACAGTCTGCAAATCGGGTATTCTCTTTTATATGATAATCATTTTGATTTTGCACGACTTGTCTTGAATAATTTAGGGGAGAAAATGACAGAGAATAGAGGGGTAGTATACTTTTCTAGATTTTGTCAGATTTTATTCTCTTACTGTGTTCAAGGGGTAGAAATAGTTGGTGAAGATGTTATCTCTTGTTTTAAATTACACAAGAGGATATTCTCTGATCTTATCAACAAAGATGTTAAGAAAGGGGTTGTTGGAGATTTGCTACTGCCTGCATCTGTGCAACAGTTTGTAAATGATCAAGTTAATCCACCAACACAAGATCCCTCTCAACCAGAACCTCAACCAGAACCTCTACAAACAGAGCTTCCTCCATCCACATCTGTCAAACCTAAATCCAGTGGTAGGACTAAGCATGTTGGTACTAAACCTGCAAGGTTTGTTAGACCAGCTACTGCAGTGGTGGTGTCCAAGTCTACTGATGAGCCCAAGGGTCATTATAAGAAGAGGAGAGCCAATAGATCAAAAGCTAATGATGAGGATGATGTTGACAATGAAACTCTTCATAAGAGAAAAAGAAGATTAGTAGCCAATTATCTTTTTGATAATGTGGATGAGTCTACACCAAACACTGAAGCTGTCCAGCATGAAGCTCCAGAAGATTTTGTTGAGGAGCCTGTTGTAAATAATGCTAATGAGGACAAGGTTTTTGTAAACACTGAAGCTCCTGAAGTTATTGTTCAGGAGGCTACTGAAGATGTTGAAGCAGCCACTGTACCTGACATGGCAAATGCTGATATAGAGGCTGAAATTTTTGAGCAAGATACTTTATTTGCTGATCTTGATATGGATAATATTCTTGAAGCACATCCTAGTATCAGTGTTTGTGATACTGAGGATGTGGCAGCTGATCAACCCACCCAAATTTTAGATGAGTCAATTGCAACTCACACAGAGATTCTCTCTGTAAATAATCAAATTCCTGAATTGGGTGAGGAGGTTGATCAGGTAGTTGAAGCTGCTGTCGAGAAATTGGTTGAAGCTACAGCAGAAGAAGTTCAAACAGAAGAAGTTGTTGCAGAGTCTATTCCTGTAGAAACAGAGGTTCATGTAAACTCTGAGATTCCTGAAGCTGCTCAGGTAAATGCTGAGGCTACTGCAGACAATGTTCATGAAGAAATTGCAGAGCAGATAGAAGAAAATGCTAATGAAGCAAGAGTTGATTTTGATAATGCTGATCACACATCTGTAAACTCTGATCATGCAAACTCTGAGGTTAATCCTGCACTTTCAAACTCTGATAGTCATGAGTCACTACCTTTTCTAAGGGATCCTACTACAGAGTCTATCAAGGAAAACCAAAATGCAACTGAAGCTCACTTCAGAGAAATGCATTATGCTAATTGGTCTGGAACAGACTGCATTTTCTCTACTCAAAGGGCTGCTGATTTTGTACAAAAGTCTGCTGAAGAGATTTCTAATCCTGAGCTGTTAGCTCATTTTAAGGCGACCATTGTTCAAGTCAAGTCATTGCACAATCGCTTTGATGAGACAAACAAAGTTGTTCTTGGGTTGAGTAATGATATTGCTCTTAAGGATTTAGCAATGAAGCAAGATAGAGCTAGATTTTCATCTTTGATCAAGGATCAAGAAGACATCAAGAAGAGGCTATCCAATGTTGAAAGCAATCAAGCTGCCATATCTACTAAAATTGATTCGATTGCTACTTCACTAGAGTTGCTGACATCAGTTTTTATTCCTGATGATGTCAAAAAGGGGGAGAAAGTACCTAAAGACAAATGCAAAAGGACTCCAACCTTTAGACTGAGGGATGATTCAAATGATGGTGGAAGCCGAGGAACAGAGAAAAGGTCAAAGTCTTCTCAAGAACAAGGGAGACTTCGGTCAAACTCTGCTAGACAGACATACTCTGAGAGAAAGCATTCTGGTGGTCAATCTTCTTCAAGATTTAAGAGTCTAGTGATTTCATCAAATCTAACTACTGATGAAGAGATTGCTGCTAAGCTTTTCATGGAAGAACATGGTGGTGAAGCCACAATGGAAGATTTGGATGCTGAGATGAAGCTTCTTGCTGAAGAACACCAGAAAAAGATTGAAGCTAGTACTTATAAGAAGAAATCTGTAAAGGCTCCTAGGAAAAAGGAAATTGCACTTTCTATCAAGGAAAATACTCAACAGAGTATACAATATTCCAGGAGGCCAACAATAAATGTTTCTGGAAAAGGAAAAGGTATACTGGTAGAAGAAGGGCAGTTACCAAAGAAGAATTATTCAACCTCTGACGTTGCTCAAGTTGAATCAAGGATAAATAAATCAACCTCTGACGTTGCTCATGTTGATATTTCTACTAAAGTTGTGACAACCTCTGACAATGCTCAAGTTGTACAAACTCAGCTAGCTCCACAACTCCAAGGTTTCTTAAGACCTGTACTTTCTGAAACTCTGACGCTAGAAGCTGTGGACTTTTCACAAACCAGAACAGTACTTGGAAAAGAATCTTATGATAAGTCTGGTTTGGGTTCACACAGGGAGAAAAGAATAAATAACAGACCTTTTGATCATTCATCACTGGCAGAACCTGGTGTTGGGGTATCTCAAGAGAGCCTTGATAAACTAGAATCTGTTCAGATGGTCTATCATAGAGGATTGAAGAAAGAGGTTCTGTTATACTTTATGTCTGATGGAAGAGTATACAGAATAGGAGAAGCTGATGTAAATTGAAACTATGGGAAGAGCTTGAGTATGTTCTATATCTTCTCAAAATAAAAAATAGAAGAACTCATGATGCTGCTCTAGTTTTAAAAGACAAAATGATGAAATCTAAAGTTCTTCTTGGAGGAGGTGTTTCCAGTGCATATATTCCTAAGTACAGAGATGCTTATGGAAAGATTGTTGAAATGAAGAGAAACAGTTCCAAGCTCAATACTGCACTGGGTATAAAGGTTTTGGAGTTCAACTTAGAGTCTGACAAATTTTACTTTATCCGGCTAGGGAATGAAATGAGGAAGAACAGCATTTATTCTTTGAGAGCTGTTATCTACCAGACTGGAGAAAGTGATCCAGAGCTTAAGGAATTGAAAGAAATCATGGTGGATGAGCTAGCAAAAGCAGAAAGGAGGCTACTTATTGATTATCTCAGGACAGTACCTGATATTGAAGAGATTAAGTAAAGTCTGACTGTAAGTTTTTAAAGTTTTTTGTTCTAAGTTAAAGTTAAACTCTGTTATATTTTAAACACTGCATTTGTTATATGTTTTGACATCATCAATTATCTATTTAACTTGTACATCTTCATTATGCACAAGTTGGGGGAGATTGTTAGATATAATTGCCGACGTTTGTTCATCAGTGTTTAAGTACCAGGTACTCATCAGAGTTTACTGGAAGCCAGTCAGAGTTTATTAAAGTCTGACGGGGTGAGAGTTTGCCTTAGCTGTCGGTGCTAATATAAAGATTCAAGAAGCAATATATCTTGAATATGGAAAGAAGCAAGATATATTGAGACAGTTAAGGAAACGGAACAGAAGACAGAAGCAATCCTAATTTGATATGATTTGTATAGCTAATTTATAGGAATATCAATTAGAGATTGATTATGTAACTGTGTATTATATAAACACAGATAGGTTAACCCTAAAAGGGATGCGAATACTGAATACATTATTCTTGTAACCTAGCAGCTCTCTGTGATTCTTTAACATCACTGAGAGAAGAGTTATTTATATAATTCAATTGTTGATTCATAAACAGTGTTCTCAATTGTTATTATCATATTTATATTGATTATATATTGTGTAATTCGGCCTAACAGAGTTCTAAGTTATACACAATCAAAACTTTGATAGAATTCAAGCAGAATTAATTTCTCTGTATTTTCTCTCTGGCTCAAACTCTCTCTCAGTTATTGCTTCTGTGAAAATAACTCCGACTGAAGAAGACACTCTCTTCTCTCTGTATTAATTGTAGTCTTCAATTGAAAACTATCAAACTAGGAATGTAGAAATAATCCTGGTCGTCCATCTTCAACTTCAACCTGTAAAACAAGAATACTTTTCACCTGCTCCTTAATTAAAAACCATCGAATGAAATACTTTAATTTACCATTCGATAGTTTTTTAATCAAAACTATCGAATACCAAATTAAAGTAAACAAGGTTTTCAATGAATCATTATTATACCATTCGATAGTTTTCTTAATTGAAAAACTATCGAATTCTTGTTTCTTGTCTTTTATCAATTAATGATTCCACTGAGCTCCTGGGTGTTTAAGTAATAGACTGTATCACTTTCTTCTGAGACGATAAAACAACTTGATCTTTTCAGTGCCGTCACCTAGTGCAACTGGTCTGGTTCACAGATGAATAACACTTGATCAATTCTTCTTTTATGTCTTCAATTCAATGCTGTTGATACGTCCCTTGTCATTCTGGTTGCTTCATTTAAATCACTGGAATCCCGTGGTACTTAACCCTAAATCATTCACATACTTCTGTCGTCTTGAAAGTCTTGTTTCTTTTGTTGTCACTGAGGCTTGAACATTTTCATGAACTTCTTTCTGTGACCTGTTTACGGACTTCAAGAATACATAACGTATTTTGATTCTTTGAGTTTACCTTTTCTTCTTTGATTCTGGATTCCTGTGCTTCTGTTAATATTATTGTATGTCTTGTCCTTTGTTGAGTTGTAGTTATCTCTTTTACATCTTATGTTACATTATGCTTTACACCATCTATTCCACCCATCTCATTTCTTTTCCGACCACCGGCCAACTTCAACATCACCACCTCTCTCTCTCTCTCTCTCTCTCTCTCTCTCTCTCTCTCTCTCTCTCTCTCTCTCTCGCGCCCCCCCCCCCTCACACACACCCACACATTTTATCCCCTTCTTATTTGATTATCCACGAAGATACATCACAGCAACACTCCGGTAACCATCAGATCTAGAAAATATAAAGTTATATACTTAGATTCAAAAATCCCGGAGGTGGTGATTTTCCTTGAAATTCTGGTGATTTTATTGAATTTTTGATGTTTTGTGTTGATTTTATGGTGATTTTAAGTTGTATTCAGTGATTATGTAAATATGAGTGGTATGTAGATTGTGTGGGTGATGGTGGTGGTGGTGGGAGAGGTAAAGATGGTGATTAGTGGTGATGGTGGGGTGGTTGTGGAGATTTTTATTTTATTATGATTAGTTTCACTTGAATGGGGGTGATTTTGGTATGATGTAAAGTGATTTGTGCGTGGTGGTCAGAGGCGGTGGCTAAATATGGTGGCCAGAGGTGGTGGTAGTTGTGGGGATGTGGGAATTTGTGAATTTCATTTAGGTGATTTTTGTTCCAGCTTTGGTGATTTTTGGTTAACTATGGTGATTTTTGTCTACAGTTGGTGATTACTGGTGGTGGCCCGGAGTAGTGGCCGGAGGTGGTAGTTGACGGTAGTCGGAATCGGTGGTTGAAGTAGAAAGAAAATAGTGATGAAATATTAAAATATCAATAAAATTAATGGATGGTGGGAGATGAATATAAGATATATAAATGAATGGCTATGATTAGATCTCATATCTCACAATAATGAGAGTCTCAATGGAGCGCGACTATATATATATATATATATATATATATATAAAATAGAAGTGACCAGATTTATAATTAGATTGGATGCATTATATATATGACACATTTTTTTGTTATTATCAAATGAATTTTAAATTAATTTTATGAAAGAAAATAATTAGTTATTTGGAATTGAATTAATACACACACACACATATATATATATATATATATATATATATATACATATATATATATATATATACATATATATATATATATATATATATATATATAATAACTAAAAAACACATAAATAAAACATATGAAAAACTATTTGTTTTGAGTCAAAATATTATAAAAGATGAGATAATAAAAATAAATAGATAGTACAACAAAACAATTAAATGAATTATATATTCTAAAATTTTGATAATAATTTGTGTAAACAATAAACAGATTAAAATATATAGCCCATAACAAATTTTAAAAAACATGATATTGCATATCATACATTATGATAAGATCAAATCATATTATACAGCCCGGGTTATTTAAAATTATAGTCCCCGGTCAATCAAATTATCTATATAAATTAAAGTAAGTACATTGTAACAGACAAAAAAAATGTGCAACCATACCTAGAAAAAAAAATAACCGCAAAAAATAGAAATTTATGTTAATTGCTAGAAAAATGACCCGTGTTTTAATTAGTAAAGATATTTCCCTGGATGAAGTTGTATTTTGAAAAAAATAAATGATGAATTCTTTGTCAAAACACGGACAGTATGAGCAATTTTAACTTACGATGATATAAACAAAAAATATTTATCCAGCAATAATTGATCAATTCTCAAGTTCAGAGTTAAAAAAAAGTTTGTTTGTTTGGAAGCATTGAAACACATCGAAATGGTACCAAACGTACTTAATAATAGAATAATTTGGCACAAGTTGTTCCACTTAAGTCAATTAGTTACATTGTTCTATGTTCTGAAAGTTAGATAGACAAGGGAAGAGAAATAAAGGTAAAAAATGCTTAAAATCAAGAGATCAGAAGAAAAGACATAAAAGAGTTACAAAGAAAGTTTTAAGAACTGAAAACGCAAGGCCTAAGTAGAGTATTAGAAGATTTAGGAAGGCTTTTGAGTAAAATCAGTACTAAAATCTATAATCTCATACTGCAGCATCTTGAAGACTATTTAGTTTCTAACTTGAATATTGTCGGAGATGAACTAAATGAATGCATCATTTTTGAAGAACTGAAAAAAATTTAGGATTATAATTTTAAAAATGTCATCTTAATTAGAAAACATCCATAGAACACTCTAATTCTATTCTATGATCCACAATAAAATTAGAAACAGACACGATTTATCAAAACTGCTCGTATTAGTTTTCAAATTATAAACTTCAACATATTTAAGCAAGTACAATATAGTCATAACATTAACAATAAAAACTCTATAAACATCAAAAATATACAATCATATATATCAAATTACATTGATAATGCGTAATTTAATTTAAAATCACAATATAAGCTAACGGCCCATGCCTTACACGAGTTTTTATGCTAGTTTGATATAAATATACACAGTGATGTGGTGGAGACGATGGATTTGAAATACGCATTTTCGGCGTGGTCGATGGGTGTTCAGGGCACCAGCTTGTGAGAAAATGCAATTTGGGCTGTCAATGTTGAATAGTAGGGCATTTTGGTCAATTTCTCAAGATACTTTGATAGAATGATAATAATTTGTTTTCAAAATTTATTATTGTTTTCTCTATATTTAATAATAAATAAATTTACACTAAAAATTTAATCAAAAAAGTACCCTAAGATTAAATTATACAAAAAAAAGGTAATGCTAAAATAATTTTAAATTAAGAATTATTTGAAAGAATTGATTAACAAAAAGGATCTACAAGAAAAAGGGGCAAGTTAGAAGAGGAAAGTAGTTGAAAGTCGCAGATTCAACAAGAAAATGGCAACCGGGAAGAAGCTCTTGACTGCTGTACTTATCTGGATTCTTGTTCTTTTTGGTACCCTGGCCCTTATACTGGTACCCTTCATCTTTTTATATTCAATTCCTCCTATATTTTTCAATCTTCTTGTATAAATACACACACATTTTTCTATAATCTTAAACAATTAAATTGTGCTAATTTGATTGATTTTGTGGTCAGAACCAATTAAATGATTCCGGGGTCTCTTCTGATCGCAAAGTTACTACTTCAGACCTCCCTCGTAAGGTAAAGGTACACACATTTACTCTTTTTCTTGCCCTTTTCAAAATATTCTACTTTTTTGGGTTTAAGACTTTATTTATTTCAGGTAATTATGTTGGATTGTATTGTTGTACACGAATGCTATACTTTGTATTTAAATACTTCAGATTCACGTTCCGTTATATTAACAATCTTGTATGCGTGTTATTGTTGTGTATATGTGAATGATCAGTGCCCGTACATGGAATATTTAAATTGTGTTTGTTTTAAATGATCTCGATTATTCAGAATTTGTTTTTTTCTGTTATATTTGTGATAATTAAACTTTTGACAGAATTTTAGAAATATGTTGTCCATTTAGCGCTGATCGTTGCATATTTGAATGTATTTTATCTAGGTGAAGGTATTGGGTGGGGATATGGAAGGAGTGACCAACAAGGTATACTTTGACATAGAGATTGGTGGCAAACCTATAGGTATGTTGTTTCGATTTCTGTTTTTACAGATGCTAGGTTGATTTTGTGGTTACTATTTCTTTCTCATATGCATTCCACGATATTGAGTGCATTAATGTCAATCTCATTGGCAACATTAAGATTGGTATGTGTAATTGGATATTATGCCTGATAATTCTGATGCTTGTTCTCTTGATCCATTAATAAATTGATTTCATTTATGGTAAGTATACATGAAATACTATATGCTGCCAACTCAAACCTTCATTGTTCACATGTAACTACGAAACTTAGCTGAATTCACTTTGTGCTGTAAATAATAATTGTCAAGAAAAAAAAATACAAGATAATACTTACATGAATGTATAAGTTATTTATATGTTTCAGGCTGCAGAAATAATACAATGGTCACTACTCTATATACTATAGATATCTGCATAGTCTCCTTGTCCATCAACTTTGGTGATTACCAGAGTCATTTGTCAAATCAATCAAATGAATGCTTTATGCCCAACCACAACATTAGATTTGCATTTACTTAATTATTTTCTTATTAAATCCCTTAAAACCATATAGATTTGGATTTAAACCCAACGAGAACACTAGCGCAACTCCAATGGAGGGTGCCAAGTGGGGTGCCAACGCCACGTGGCATGACATGCCATGGCATGGCACCACTTGTTAGCACTCTATTGGAGTTTTTGGGATGCCAGTGGGGTGCCAAATGAGGTGCCAACTTGGGATGACAAAAGTTGGCATCCTATAAAGTAGCGTGCCAACTTCATTTGTGGACCCAATGTGCATTTTCTTAATTTTGTTACATTTTAAATCCATTGAAACCATATAGACTTTCCTAGTATACTCAGCAAAGGGAAAATTAAGCTTTTGTGATTTTTGTGTATTTTCTCATGTGATGAAGTTCCCTTTCTATATCCACTTATTTGTTTTAAATAATCTTCTGCTACCCATTATGCTGTTATGTAACATTAATAAAATGTGCATCTTATTAGTACATGATTTGTTATTATGGACTGTGTGCCTTTAGATTATGTCATACATATAAATTCTTTTTCTTCAGGTCGTATTGTCATGGGCCTCTTTGGGAGAACAGTTCCATTGACAGCAGGTACTGTGGTCCATTCCCATAGAAAACGGGCCCTTATTAATTTTTGCCCGCTCAAAGATAGTCTGACTATATAATTTTATGTTTATTCTGCAGAAAACTTTCGAGCTCTTTGCACGGGTAGCCAAGTAACTTTTGTTCCCTTTCATACCTTTGTCTAATTGTTTGATTACTTCTTTGCAAAATTAATTTTTTACCTACCTATATTTTGGTGAAAGGACAACTTGTTCTCTGCAACATTTTTTCAGTTTATAAGCCAGAACCTGGTTGAAGTTTATCCTTTCAAAGTGACCAGCCTTGCTAATGTCTCGATGGTGGAATGTTATACAGTCTTCTATGAGATGTTAAGCAATTGAATTGACCTTGTAAAGCTTAATTCTAATAACATTCTGTCAGTTGAGAACCTTCTTGTAAATAACTAGAGTCTACATGAAGATTTTAAAACACTAATGATATATACTAATATTGCATAAAAACTATATGTGCGGAGTCAGATAGACTTACGATAACAGTTATTTTAAACAAACACATGCCATGGACTCAATTATTTAAGACAACTTCTTTGGCCTGAAAAGATGTCAATCAATTTTAAAATGTTGTTTCCACCTTTAGTTACTTTAACAATACAGTAAAGCCAACTATCCACAAGTGAAACGGATGTTATTAGACAAACTATTGTGAGAATGTAAATTTTGTGTACCTATTTTATCCATTTCTTTTTTGTCATTGGAGAAGATTATTGATATGCACAGTTATGAATTAGATACATGGCTGTTTTTTTTGTGTTTTAATAGCAAAAGGTTGCACAAGGAGTGAAGCATTAAACTTGCTGCTCTTACGTCAAGTCAACTGAACTTGAAATGAAAGTAAGGAATTAAGGATAGTATGAATGTATGATAGTGAGTGATCCTCTCATTGCAGGAGAGAAAGGTGAAGGAAAGAATAGGAAACCTCTCCATTACAAAGGGAGCAAATTCCACAGAATTATACCCAGCTTTATGATCCAGGGTGGTGATTTTACTCTTGGTGATGGCCGAGGCGGGGAGTCGATCTATGGTGATAAGTTCGCTGATGAAAACTTTAAGCTGAAGCACACGGCTCCAGGTAAATTTTTGACGCCACTCTAATAAATTCCTGAATCTAAGATGGATAAGATGTGCCATCTTCTGGATGATCTTTACATATTTTTCCCTCTTTTGATTGTAGGTTTTTTGTCAATGGCAAACGCTGGACCAGATACTAATGGTTCACAGTTCTTCATAACTACTGTAATAACCAAATGGTAATTTTTCTGTTCTCCTTTTTGTTATTTTATTTATTAATTTGTATATATATTTTGCTTTTCTTAAGATTTATAGGAATATTTCAGAAAACTAGTGTTCTAGATAGTGTTGGACTATCAAACTGCATAATTGATAATTTTGATGTCACGAATTCTATTGATAAGTTTCATACATTCACTTGTTGGACTATCAAACTGCATAATTGATAATTTTGATGCCAGGAATTCTATTGATAAGATTCATATATTCACTTGTTGGACTATCAAACTGCATAATTGATAATTTTGATGTCACGAATTCATTTGATAAGTTTCATACATTCACTGCCATAATGATATGACTTCCTGAATTTCATTTTTAAGTTTCATCCATCAGAAATCTGTTACTAATAAATAACTCAATAAGTAAGCTTCATATCAGATATGGAAATGAGTTTATCAACAGTGATTCAAACAACAGTAATTTTAAACAAAAAAAAAGGAAGAAGTAAATTTGATTTTAATTTTAGCATGCATTTTGTGGTTTATTCAGTATTGTATAAGTGATCTGTATGTTGTTGGTCTCTTGTAAAGGTTGGATGGTCATCATGTTGTGTTTGGCAAAGTGCTTTCTGGGATGGATGTAGTTTACAAGATTGAAGGAGAAGGAAGACCAGATGGGGAACCCAGAAGCAAAGTTGTTATTTCAGACAGTGGAGAACTACCCATGTAATACTTGCGAATGGATTATGTGGATCATATGGGTTTCTTGAAGAATCATGTTTACGCCAGTGGGATTCCACCGATTGTCATTATGTAGCACTTCTTAATATGCGCTGAACAAAATATACTGCATACACCCTGTTTTAGGAATACCCTTATTGTATGCGAAGTATTCATGTGGTTACACATCAGGTTCATTGAGAGTTAGGACACAAACTTTTTAATCAATTGTAAAACATGTGCTGAGAACATGTCACTACAAACGAAAGTTGTGCAGATTTAGGATTTGCGGACTGGGATCAGTCGTCCATCGATTATTAAGAACATGTCATTTACAAACAAATGTTTGAAGTCTATTATTACCTATCATACACTTTAGTTACACGAACTCTTGTGATTGTAAACATTTGAACTTTTGTTGGGATCAACTCTAGGGAAACTTGTGTAGATTTTGTAGATATCAGAGCAAGTCCGAGTAAACTGGCTATAGTTATTGCAAAATGCCTATAATCATTATATAATACTAGGAAAGTCTTTTTTTTGGTGCTAAAATAGTATTTTGTTGCATTTTGCAACCAACAAATTTGAAATTTAACTGATATTTTATCTAATTTTTTTACTTTCGTTTAAATTGGATAGTTACATTCTACTTTTAGTCAATTAACGTTGTCGCAAAGATGGCTATAACCATCTTTATTTTTAAATATACAACCAAGTATCAAATATATGCATTTTTTTTCCAGTTATTCCAAATTATCTATTGTAGTAGTGTCTTTGTAGATTTGATTCTATAGTATGGCCATAGAACCAAATATAGCTAAGCAATCCTGCTCTTACCAGTTATAGCTATACATTGAACTTGCTCTTTCTAACAATAAATACGGTTGAAAACGCACAAGGTTTGTGTCCTCTCCTATGAACCAAATACTACAGAAGTTCCTGCATTATATTGGCTTGAACTAGCTGCACTTTAACATGACTCAACTTTCAGTAAGAAAAAACAGTGTCAATTTGCTTGGAGGGTAGCATGATATTCACCTCAACTTGCAATGACTTGGAATAATGCTGCTATCCAACCAAGACTTTCAGACTTTCAATGGCCCTTGCTCCCCTGTTGAGGGTACAAGGGGTCTGCCTAGAGAAAAAATGTCTGGACTAGCTCAGTTAAATTCTTTCACATGGTGATTCTGAAGGTTGATCAAGTATAGAAACTTAACCAACCTGATCCCTTCATAAAGCATGAAATTATAAATTGGCTAGGCCGCTAACATAAACAAGATAAAATTGCTCATAATAAATTGGAAGAAAACTATGTCAACAATGTAGCCTAACGAATCATCTATAATAGCCATATGTTGATATTGTAGTCCAACGAATCACATATAATATCACTAATCGTCATTTGCAGAAATTTCCCATTTCTGTTCCATTGGTATTTCAGATTCGTAGACCCTTTCTTTAGCTTCTGGTGGTAGGTTCTTCAACAATTTTAGTCCCACTTGATTTCTCTATAGAAAGTCCAGTCGGATGGATCTAGGGTGCTTTTTCCATCTGCAGCTACAAGATTGTAAGGTGATTTCCCTGCAAATTCTGTTGGCATGGATTTCCAGTGTAAGGAAGGGGTCCAATCAGCTTCTTTGAGCACCTTTAGTATCTCCTGCACGACTATCTTGCTTCCCTCAGCCGATAAATGAAGTCCATCTCTGAATAAGAGAAAACGAGTTATAAAAGTGCTCTCATATTTTAACAATAATCATTCAATTTTACAGTTGCAAAATATCTTTAAATAACAAGATACATATTAGTGAACCACCTCTTAGCAAAGTTTCAGAAAGAAACAAAACTAGAATTTGCTTCACCGTGATTGTTTGAGAGATGATTATAGCAGCTGTTCCATAAAGCATATTTTTAACTTATAATAATTAAACATTCAGGTTATGTAGGCAGTTTAAAAATGTGACAGTGGATAGATATGATGAACATAAAATGCTCGAGTATTTGTCCATTTGCATTTATAGGCGGATAGTTCCTCGGGACAAAGTGAAGAACAATTTGGTTGTAACCTATTTGTTCAAAATAACTTCGTAAGTCTACACCTGATTAATGTATATATGAAAGATATAGTCAATTTTTTCTTTTTGCAACATAAGGATTGTGACGACAACCGAGAGCATACACAAAAGTACATATGTGAAGCTACATAGCTTCCTTGTGCCTTTTACAGAGATGAACCAAAGTCTACTACAAAAACACAGATACTTATTTACATTAAAATGCTTGTTCGCACCATGAAGAAGACAAATTAAACTTGTACAAGATGCTCAAACTAGGTTCCATTTGGGACCCAAGAGATGAAGGATTTGCTTACAACTACAATTGCCCATTTATGGAGTACTAAGATAGAAGGAAAAGTTAAGAATAAGATAATCCCTTAATATAGAAAGGTCTCCTATCACTATCAGAGTTTAGAGGATTCGCCATCCAATATAATGTTTAGCTACCACCTCCACACACTAGATAATGAATAGATCACTTAAAGCTCTTACCAGAATATTGGAGAAGAGATCAAGGAACTTACGTAAAGCAAGCAGTCAACCAATCATCTTTTTGCTGAATAGCAGTCCAAAGATCAATGACTTTCACTCCCACCTCATGGCACAAGTCTATACAAGCTTCTGAATATTCTCGGCACAGCTCATTTGTACGAACTAGCGGACTTAATGCTGCACTGATTTCAGTAAATAATTTATTAATTGAAGATCATATATAATAACATATATACATAAAGCATATAAGAGTGGAAATACCTCTGGTTCTCACGTAGATGGACCTCATTGAGAGGTGGAGAACTAAGAAAAATTATGCGAGTTGTATCTGAAAGGCTCTGGTCATTCAGAAGTAATGTTAGATCACAAACCACTATAAGCTGTAAGTATAAAATGAACCAATGGCTTCAGTATATGTTGCCGTTTTTTGTGAGAAAAATCTGCATAATAATATACTTTTACAAGTCTCTCAGTTAATCAGAGCAATATTCGTAAATAATCTTTCAAATTTCATTGATTGATGAAAAATGTAGGTCAATTTAGTGTTTATGACTCACCTTAGACTTCCCTGTACAGATTAAAGTGTTCTCCTCTAGTACTTGTATAAATAAACAAATACTGATCTCAGTGCTCTGTGATTCACTGTTGTCAAGTATGCAATTTCCACATGAGACTCTAAAGCGACCACGATATTGCTAAAAAAACTAAAAACTGTGTGCTTATCTAATTAATACTTATGTTCAGATACCATGCCTGACATTATGTTTCTAGTGTCGCAATTGACCTTTTCTATCGTATCACATAGCAATCTCCATTTAGGTTTACCAAATAGATCTATACTTGAAAGAAAAATACACTAGATTAGGTACCTTGAGATGAATTGCAATTTTCCTCATGTTTTCAACATATTCAGGAAGTGGTACATGAGTACCAAGACCAGATGAATGAGGCCCCATAGAATCATTTCCACCAAAGTAGACAATCACCAAGGATGGCTGAATGGCGGCATCCTGAAATGACGAAGGCACCGTTTAAATCAACAAATCTCCTTGGCCCAAAAATTAGAGACTTAGAATTACATGAAGATAGATGATTTGATGTAATTATGTCATCATAATTTTAATATAAATGCTAAAGAAAAATATAACAATTAGTAATAAAATGTGTCTATTAACATGTAATCTAATACCCAAGTATTACAACAATACTTAGCTGAGTTGGATAGCCTTTTTTGCATCATAGTCATCTATTTTTACATAGATTAATGGTATTTATGTGACGCAAAATTAATTTTTGCAAATAGTAGTAAAGAGTAAAGACCCTTGGGATTAAGGATGTCCATCCCAACTAGGGGTGGCAAAATTTGACACGACCCGAAACCCGACACGGAAAAGTACGAATTTGGGTTGAGTATTTTGAGTTTCGGGTCGGGTTCGGGTTAGGTAAAAATTTAATATATATAATAAATTATTTAAAATATATAAATTTATATTACATAATTATAGACATTTGTGATATATCTTCATAATATTTAAATGATTTTAATTCATATATCATGTAATAAATTTTTTATTATATTTTTTTAATATTTTATAAATAAAATTTAATTTTTTTATATATAATTTTTTATTTTTTATTATTTTCGGGTTGATCGGGTACTAACAGGTCAGGTTCAGGTTGAGAAAATTTAACCCGTTTCAGATTCGGGTCGGGTTCGGGTTGACTCAAAAATAGGACCGGGTACAGCAAACCTGACACGAACCCGACCCGTTACCCGAAATTGCCACCCCTAATCCCAACTTACAAATTACAGAAATCACTTGAAAATTTTGAGATCTGCCAAAATGGAAGAGTAGCAACCACTAGAACACCACTTAGAACACCACTTGTACATTTGAGATCTTATCTTGATGTATACATGTTTTAATGTTAATTATACATCCAGACCAAGTTACATCACCTTAGGAAAAATTTCATCAAGCACTTCAATAGCACGACGGGAGTTCCAACCATAGTATCCTCGCAATATTACGTCTGCCTGCAATAGACATGAAAGAATATATAATTGGCCATACAAGTATCATAAAAAGATATTTTCACCTAAGTTTGAATTTCAGAGTGGTCAAAGGTCGTCCTGCTAATCAACATATAACTTCATGTGTTAAGTTTGCAGTATAGTAATGGCATGGGCAGCCTTTATGAACGTATATAAAAAACTTCCATCTAAGGAGCTCAGAAATTTGTAGTTTTACGATACAAAGTTCCAACCATAGCCAGATTTGTTAAATCATCTCTCAAAATCAATTCAAGTTCGAGACTGAAAATCCTCAGGTCCGATGAAATGCATGTCCAATGTCTCAAAGGATATAGGGATGAAAAATCATGAGACATAATATGCTTAGTACATCAAAATAACTAACTGATCACAACTACTGAAGCTAAGTTGACTAAACAATTTATGTAGATCATTTCTGCCCAGAATGTATCCTAAAGAAAGCATCTTGGCTTGTGGGTAGAAGCACGGAAACTTAATAATCTGGCAATTAGAGTAAAGAACACTTTACAGGTTTCATCTGATGATGCACATATATTCATCAAAATTGGTGGAAGATTTTGTAAAATACAGTTGAACCTCAAATTTTGCACTGGTTATTGCAACCTCCATCACATTTTGAACTGGTTAATGCAACCTATGTTACTCTGACTCGGGTCGAGTATTTAAAGAAATCAAGAAGAATGCCAGAGTGGACAGGTATGGAGTATGAGATACACCATATGTCAGAGGGTTGGACTTGGGATTTCTGGAAAGTGTAGACACGGACTATTTCCTGTTTTTCGGACACTACTACACTAGTATATAGAAACATCATGATTAATTGATAAGTAACTATATTAGATAAATCTCATAAAAATTATTGCCAATTTAACACGATTGTGTAAAAGACTTTGCAAATTAGTTTCCTTACTTTCCCTTCTTTCTTTTTCACCTATTTTCCTTTTCTGCATCCTACTTCATCTTCTAAGTGGATTTTCAGACAGTCAAAGTGTCCACATTTCACTCAAAGGATCCGACACGGAACAAGTGTTGTGTGACTTGTGTTCGAGTGCCAGGCGCGAGTATGGCTGCCAAAACTGTAGTGTCAAGTAACATATGTTCCAACTACTTATGACAAATAAAGCTTTGTATCAACAATGTCGACACAATGCAAGAAAGAGGGAGTAAAACAGTTCTAAAGGGGTACCAAAGAGTATTTAGAGACTGAAGATGTTTTTGGTATTCCCAGTTTTCATCAACTTTAAATTAGCCAGTTCTCAACAGATTTGTAAAGAGACCATCTGCCTCTCATTCAAAAAAGGCACTGAATATCGAATAACTCGATCACATATTGCTATCTTAGAAGAAATATTGGATCTATTGTGCTTAACAACTCAGCTTCAAACTTAAAAGATTTTGAACATATTTCTAGCACGCTGCGAGTTTTAGTTAAGGAATCCTCATTGACCATTAACTTATCAATAACTACATACAGGAACAATAACATCAACAACAGCAAAATAGATTTTCCAAGATCATCTTTACCACTTGCATTTTCATCCCATACAAAAACACCACACAAATTTGTCCCACAAAAAGAGAGGATAGTTTCAAGCAATAGCTCCAACTCAGTTTACCTTTCTATTTCTTTTCGTGGCATTCAACCCTCCCAACACACACACACAATTTTCTAATTTGGCAAACCATGGTATGAGGATAGTAAACAATACATTTGAACTACTAAACCAGATAGTACTATTTGATGATACTGATTTTAAAAAAAAAGGAAGAATCTTGATGTAAAGGTGCAATCTTTATTATCAAGAACATGAATTTCCCACTATAATAAACCAATTATAAACAAATTCCAAGAGAAATTGAGAAGGGGGGGGGGGGGGGATTATACCTTACGAGAGTAGATATCAGAAAGAATGGAGCCCCAACCACCATGGCTATAACTCATCTGAACAATGGAGGATCCAAATAACACTATCTGAGGCCTGTTTGGACCCACCATCCTCAATCTCTCTCTCTCTCTCTCTCTCTCTCTCTCTCTCTCTCTCTCTCTCCCTCTCTCCCTCTCCCTCCCTCTCTCTCTCTCTCTCTCTCTCTCTCTCTCTCTCTCTCTCTCTCTCTCCGCTGCTAAAGCTCTCCTCCTTTCTTTTGTTTCTGTTTGGGAATAAATAGAGTATTATGGGAGTGTGTCTGTACTCCGTGTAATGCGTATGGTTTTTGGTGGTTGGTGGTTGAACCATATTAACTACGTTACTGGTCACCGAAACAACAGTTTTTATATCATCATCATCAATCATCATCACCTCTCCAATTTCCATCACGTCATCCTTGGCCCAAAACACACCCGTACATTTAATTTTTTTTTTCTGAATAAAAATATAATATTTAAATTTTTATTTAGAAAAAGAAAGTTTTAAAAATAAGTTGCAGATCTATACTTTATAGAAGCATTAAAATGCATGTCAAGTAGCATAAAAAAGATGAGAGCGTCCCCCTCAATTCTTTACATTGAGGGGACGACACCAGAAAAAATGTAAATTAATAGTAAAAAGTAAAAAAAATGAGTAAAGTGGTAGAATCAATCAATATTTAATGTATAAAGTAGGTATAGTAGAGGAAAGTAGTTAATGTTATTGGATTTTATATTATAAAATGTTACTATTTTTGGTATGTAAAGAAATTAGAAGGACGTATCAAAAAAGAAAGTGTAAAGAAATGAGAGAAACATAGGGAGTATAATTTTATATTTTTTAATATACAAATATTCTTAATAATTTAACTATGTACTACTGAGTTTTAAAAGTAGCCGTAAATTATTAAAATTATAAATGAGTAAATTTTAAATTTTGGTTAGACTTGGGTAAATTTAGCTTAAAAACAGGGTGACCTCCTTTTTGTCATAATTTGAAAAAAAAATGATCCAAAATATTACAATTCAAAAAAATAACCTTATTTATCGCACTAAAAGACTACTTTATCTTGTATTAATCAAAACTAGCATTTAACTCGTACAAGGCACGGGTCTTACAAAATAATAAACTAAAAAATTTAATGTGAACGGAAAATATTAAAATAAAAATAAAAATTAATATTGTTAGAAATGAATATCACTAAGAAACTAGACAGAGAGGGGTGAATGGATAGTTTTGAGATTTTTCGTTTTCTTTAAAACCAATAAGCTGTGAGATATTGTGTTGTATGAAAATGCGGAATTAAAATAAACAGAACACACACAATCACTTTAATTTATTTTGTATTAAGCAAATTAAATACTACAGCTTCCAAAATTTCACAAGTGAAATTCTGGCTTCTAAACAAGAACAGTGTTTTCTTGTTTTTCTTACAGAGAAAATAGTGCTTGAATATTTCTATGTATTCTCTCTTACAGCTAACGATAGGGTGTGCAAGATATATATAACCTATACAAACTGGCTCACACTCCTATTTACACAATTACCCCTAACTGTAAGTCTAACTTGTCCTGCCATAAGAAGTTAACTGTGTCAGGAAGGAGCACTTGCTTTTCGGAGTCTTTCCCGTTTCTGTAGCTGCTTGTCTCTAATCTTTCTCTCCAAGTTTTGCTGTAGATTTTTCATCTGTCTTTGGACCACCTTACCGTAACAGATGCTTTAGTATTTGTCTCCTTTGAATTTTGGTTATGTACCTTGATTTGTCTTGTTATAAACGGCTAAGTGTTGACATCGTGAACTCCAACATATTCCTGATTCTTTGACTTGTCGACATAGTGCATTCTTGACTTTGCTATATGACTGCTTCAGGAGTATGCGATATAGGCTTAGTTAGGACTTCACGATACAGCCTTCTTGAGGACTTCACGATATAGCCTTCTTGATGACTTCACGATCTAGTGCATTCTGACTTTGCGATCTCAACACTTCACGACATGAGTAATGAAGACTTTACGACATAGTTCATTTTAGACTATGTGATCTCAGTACTTCACGACATGGATATTTTGGACTTCACGATATAGTTCATTCTGACTTCACGATATGGGGACTTAGACAAATTTCTGCAACTTATTTCTTCAAGACCTTATTCACTCCAATCCTGCTGCATGAACAAATTGAACTTCTTCCAGGATAATTATTCCATGGGTACATTCTAGGTGCAAGAAACTTACTAGGCTCATTATAACTTTGAGCATACAGAATAAAGCTAAGTACATGAAAACAATGAAAACAAGACAAGTATCATGGAGACCTATATTATATCCCGGTGAAAGAATTCACCAGATCATGTAGAGTGACATAGTTACAATGTGTATGCTTGTTAATAGTGGTATCAGACATGCCTTGAGCCTAACAAATATGATAAATTATAAAATAAGAAACTTAAATATTAATTTGAACATAAAAAAATATAAAAAAATACAGATTGGGCTGATGAAGATAAATGAGATATTATTAATATTATTTTATAATAAAATATTATTAATAATAAGAACAGATAAAAAAACTAACATGTTTTAATTAAAAAAAAGTAATTGTCCGTGATATTTTTTAATTATATTAATTGTATTTATTAAAAAAAATATGTTGACATGTTAAAATAAGTAAGTTTTTTTAATAAGGACAAATAAAAAAACTAACATGTTTTAATTAAACAAAAGTAACTGTCCGTAATATTTTTAGATGTTTTTTAATTATATTAATTGTATTTGTTAAAAAAATACGTTGGCTTGTTAAAATAGGTAAGTTTTTTTAAATAATTAAAAGTTTTAAAATAGGTTTTAAAATATATAAGTAAGGGTCGCACTTGATATTTTTGAAAAACAGATATTTTAGTGATAAGAAATATAAAAGGTAATATATTTTAATTTAAAGGTAATTGCCCGTAATATTTTTGGAAAAAAAGTATACTTTGTTAGAAAAAAATGTTTTAACTATAAAAGGCAATCAGCTAGTTACTATTTTTATATTATATTATTATTTATTAAATAGAGTATTGAATAGGTTTTAAAATAAATAAGTAAGGAATTCACCTCATATTTTTGGAAAATAGAGATTTTAGTGATAACAAATATAAAAGATAATATGTTTTAATTTAAAGGTAATTGTCGTGATATTTTTGGAAAAAGAGTAGATTTTGTTAGAAATTTCTTTTTTAATTATAAAAGCCAATCATCTAATTACTATTTTTATATTATTTTAGTATTTATTAAATAGAGTATTAAAATAGATTTTATAATAAATAAGTAAGGATTGCACATTTTTGGAAAACAGAGATTTTAGTGATAACAAATATAAAAAATAATATCTTTTAATTTAAAGATAATTGTCGTGATATTTTTGGAAAATGAGTAGATTTTGTTAGAAAAAAAATATTTTAATTATAAAAGACAATCATCTAGTTACTATTTTTATATTTTTTTTATTATTTATTAAACAGAATAAAGGACCGAAAACCGAAAACCAAAACTTTCAATGTTTTGGCTTTAATAATATAGTATAGATGTGCCCTAAAAAAACCCAAAAATGCAAGTTAAAGTGCTATCTTGGTAGTCAAACGCTACTACTTCAAGGTTGTGTTTTCAGGTCAAAATGTTATTTTAAATTGTATTTTTATGTCAAAACGTTATTTTAAGTTGTGTCACCCGTGAAACTTTTTTTTTTTTTAGGGTTCAAACGCTAGTTCGTCTAAAAAAATATATTAAAATACTACAATAAATAGTATTTTAATGTGATATTTGAGACCTTTATTACAATTATAATTTTTAAAACCATTTATTTTCAAATTATGATATACATTATCTTCTCTCCAAAAACATGAATTTAACAACTACTGTTGTGATTATAGGCCAACAACATTGATGATATGAGCTAATTCTACCAAACAATGGTGACCGGCGACTAGAGCTGGCCAGATGATCGATCCGGGGCGAGCCGTGCTGGTTTTCAAGCGGGCCGAGTTCATCAACCATAAACACGGGACCAGCACGTTAGTACTCACGAGGCGGGGCGAGCCGTGCCGTGTTAAAGAATGGTTGGCTCGTGCACAACGCGGGTTAACGGGGCGATTTGCGAGTCGGGTGATTTAAATATATATATTTTTTAATTTTAATTCGACACAAACAATTGTTTGAAACTATAAAAAAAAATTGGAAGAAAAGAGGACGGTGCCTCTATAAATTTTATTAATTAAAAAATTGTTACAATTAATTTGAAAGGACTCCTCTCTAAAAAAATGGTATTAAAACAATTACAAACCAAACAAATTTTAAAAATACAAAAAAAAAAAAAATGCTATCCACTATTTGATTATTGTTGTTTGTTGGTAGTTCAGGCGGCGTCGGAATCCGAAGTATCCATTGTCATTCACGGATCATTTTCACCGTCCGACTCATCTTCTTATTTTCCTTGTTGTCTTTTTGCGGCTTTATCCCAATCTTTTTTACAAACACAAATCTTTACTACGTCAGGCGCTAAACTTGTTCTCTTCTCGTCTGACACTCTTCTACCTGCAGTAAAAGCGGACTCGGACGCAATTGTAGAAGCAGAGACTACAAAAATATTACTTACAATTTTTGCTAAAATCGAAAATTGTAACTCATGATTATTCCACCATGTTAGTATTTCAAAATCTTCATTTAATTCGTAATGATAAGAAAAAATTTTCCTAATCATACTATAAGAAGAAGCGGGTACATGAGATAAAGTGAAAATTGTACATTTTTGTTTTTTAGTCAATATAGATGAAATTGTATTCTTAAACCTACTACGTCAACTACTAGTACTATTAGGTGGTATAAAATTTTAAACTTTTGGAGCATAAATATCTACAAGACGATACAAAAAATCTAAAAATTGATTAACAGATTCCGGACCCGTATTCGTCCCGTTTTCTGTAATGGTTCGTACCGAGTTGATTCGACTCGTTACCAAACTGAATTTTGTGAGTCAATTTAACGTACCGGGTACGGGTTAGCCGTTCCAATCCAATCGTGTGGCCGGCTCTACTGACGACCCTTAACCATGCACATAATTTAAACGTTTAGAATGAATATGACCCCATTCTTTATTTGGAAACATTCAACTCAGCTATTCCCATACTCCTCTATTCCCCCCTCATTCAAATTTCAATCCCCACCCACCTACAAGTTCATACCACATTTATTCACAAGCATTCCGCTACTTTATTTACTTTTCGATTTCAACTATACTCGCATTTCGGTTTCGATTTCAAAAAATTAAAGATTTGTAACATTCAAGAGAGTATGTTCTTTATTTTACAAAAAATAAGAGCAAGATTATTCTACTTGATGGAATTTTTTTTACATACGATAGCAGCCGCCAACTCACCTTTAGCCGAATATTAGTCTTGGCTCACCCTAAAATTTGATTTAATTTGAGACAAAAATGTCAGAGTAGTCTATTATGAAATTTAAACACAATGAGTACATTTCAGTTAAAATTTACCTATGTTGCATGATTTCTCATCTCACTGACAAACAAATCAACAAGTCTGACTAGTAGTTATATCACATGATTCTTCACCCTTTATTTCGACAAACTAATCAACAGGGTGTCATATGTGTTGTCTAAATGAACTATATAGTTAAGGGAGGCAATTACTTCCACATTACCTCCAGTTCCATCTTGTCAAAACAAAAAAAAAAATCTATAAGGAATCCAAAGCTCAAAATTAATGGTCACATAGAAAGTAACATCTTGATTGGCTTTCATTATAAAATAAAATACATAAAATTATAATTTACTTGTAATTGGTAAACACCAAAATTTTGTTCATGTAAACAAATTCTGATGTTTCCTCATCTCTTCAATCCACTGTAAAAACAACAAGGAACATCCACATTATATCTGAAGCTTTAAAGAATGTCCTTATATATTCCCGATAAGTAAAATTATACAACAAAAATATGGCAGAATTATGAACGTTGGTGAATGTTGCCATCTTTTTAATCATGGACTGGGAACTAAAAAATTGGTTAAGTGCTCATAAAATAATCCCATATTTAGTTGGGGGATTAGATATATGATCCATTGAGACAAAGAATGCTGTGCCCCAACTTCAAAGAGGGATTTGTTTAAATTTTATAATGAGCTGCCTACGTTGTCTTTCACAAGGCCAAAGTTCTGCGGAGTTGGAAAATCCACAAGGCTATCCGCATCACGAACATTCGCGCTTCTAATGACAAATCTTCTAACCAAGCTCTTACATACCGCAATAAAGACTTACTTTGTAATAACTTTGCCTCGATAACTGCCTCGGAAGAAACTCTTCCGATGATCAAAAATGACTCCAGCGACGATCTCTGTAGCTGTTGAAAAAAAAAACGTAAACAAAACTCAGAAGAGTAACTCGATAAAACTACATGATACAGCAACTCATCACCAACACAGTTCTACCAAAGTTCAAGATTTGAATTTTCCTATTTTCGCTTGGGCAAAAACTAAACTGATATGCAAAAACTTCAGATAAAGGTATAGCTTGAATAAATAAAAAAATTGGAGTTTTTGAAATACAAGATATTCATCATTTTTTAAATTCATTTTATAAATTTCAATATCTTCCTTATTTCTCATAAATATTTGCTCACAAGTCAGGTGTCTCTATGGCAACAGACTCTCTATTTTCCCGAGTAGGCCATAGGGAAAGGTGTATGTACATCTCACACTCCTGAGACCTTACAATAGTGGGATATACTGGCTGTGGTTGATGTGCTCTATTAATTGCTAAAAGATGAAAAGGTTTACAACGGTAGTGGCAGTGTTGTTAAAACCGCGATTTGCAAGTAGGCCGCAAGAATTGCGAGAAGGAAGTTGTGTTATTGCGCGAGTTTCAAATTAGCAAATATAGCATGCCTCGACAAAACTCCGGGCAATCTCACCTTTTTCTTACTGGGAAAGACTAAATTTCTCTTACTGCAAAAAAAAACCCCAAGTGATGTCTGTCTCACCTTATCTTGAAGCAAAATACTAATTCATCTGCCTCACTTTCTCTCGGCTTGTCTACCTCCTGCAGTTCTACCTCTCAAGAACTAGGTCTACCATCTCTCTCATTCCAATTCTCTAATGGCATGTACTTTTACTACTCTATTTTCCACCAGCATGTATTTTTGCTACTGTATTCCCCACATCTCTAGCATCCAATCTCTGCACTCTACCCAGACCTGATATTGAAGCATTTGGGTTGTTGAACTTCGTTGATTGATGTTTTATGAGTTTTATTATTATGTCCTGTAACTAAGCCACATATTATATGGCCAAGTACTCGCACCAGCAACAAATGTAATTCGTGTGTCGATTTTTTTTTTTCATTATTTCTCTTTTACAGCAAAAAAACAAGCATTTTTAATTAATCTTCACAAGTAGCACTATAGTATCGAACCATGTGGTTTCTTTAATGAAATTGAAGCTTTTCTAACACTGGCCAGTAGCATGATCGTTTTGTAACAATGCATCAGCCTATCCTTTGGCTAATTAAGCAGCAGCTCCAATTTGCATTCAACCTCTGAATTCAGACACCTTCCCACATAAGTACTAAGCAAAATCTTTAAAATAAGAACCTAGAAACAACACCAAGAAACTCTTCTTTGCTTTTGCATCTGAAACAGGTTTGTATGCGATTGTCAATTTGTCATTATACATTGGACCACATGAATGGATAGGTGGAAGGCAGATACAAATGAGTACTGTATTTGTAATATATGAGATACAAAGTTGAGTACAAGAAACACAGATACAAAGTAGAAGATATGTCTCCCAAGCAAAATGGAGATAGATCAGAAGGAAGGATACGAAGCAAATAGCAAGATGAGAAAGTGGCAGAGGAAATGCCAGAAGATACTAAAAATACTAACACACAACCTTGCACATGTAACACTCTTAATATCATATCATGTGAACACTACAGAGGTCTATGAAAGTTAGATATGTTGTACCAGTGAGTTATTAACTGCTCGTAAACAGTCGTTGGTCTTCAGCATTAAAAGGATTACACGAGGCAGCCTCCTCAGGAGCTCTGTGATTTCAGGGAAATATTGTGAAGCATACATCTGCAGAAAAGAGTTGAACATTAAAAAGAAAATTAAGATAGGACCCTAACACAGCTTCTTACCCACATTAATATTAATTAATTTTGCAATATTAACAATCAAATTAAAGGATATCTCGCTAGTGATTTGGTTATAGTTCAAGCTTTTGATAGTGCATCCAAATCTAAGATTTAGACGAGATACCATTCCATGTGGGAACTGTTCCTTTTGTATTCTTTTATATCACCAGTACTGATTTCATGCGATTTAAATTAGTGGCCACCTTTTGCATCAAATTTGATATTCATTATGTCATGAATTATGGTACCCATCTCGGACATGATTAACTATAAGCCCCTAAAGTGACAAGCACCTGCAGTTCTGAATGATCACCCTCACTGCCTCGCATGACTAGATGATCAACAGCTGGATCAATGACCCTCTCCCAAGGTCTCATGGTAAGAATCCCTGCAAAGAGTGGGTACAGGTCATCTCCAGCACCTAGCTTCACACAATTTTCCTTAATGGCATTGGCATCTGCAAATACTAGTGCCTGTACAAATATTTGAATCAAGATAATCATAATCGGAAACAGACAAAGCTAATGTGTTGCGAAAAATCTATATAGATAAAGTGCTAATTAATAAACCTTCCACAGCGCAGCATAGTTAGTTCTGGTTGACACATCAAGTTCCTTGTACAGTCCATGATCTAGCAATATCAATTGTGGTTTCCTTTTTCCTGTATAAAGGATATATAATAAACATGTATTCTGTAACCATCTTTAAAAAGAAAAGGCTCAATTATATATGCATCACAAAACAGTTACAAGAGGAATTGCAGAAACCCATACGGGGTCAAAACGGAAAGAGTTGAGGTACATTGTCCCTTTAAAATTTCTTCTTAGGCACCAAAAGATATAGCATTCTACCAGAAACACCTATCCCAAAAGTATTTAACAATTCCAGGAAATCGTTGCAAGATTATAAAATATGCAGAAACTTTTTTCTATACGAAACTGTCAAATAGACAGGGACCCAAGGAGTCACACAAGTTAACCTCCCAACACCAACATCCCACTATGTGCAAACCTTAGATCAACATCCCTTCCCATCAAACTACAAGAGGACATCATTCAGCACGAAGGTGAAGTAACATGATAATTGATAATTTAAAATTACTTCTCCTTATTTTATTTAAGATATGGACTGGCAAGTATATCAAGGCAAAACTGTGAAACAGCTTAATTAAAAAGAAAAGACATTGGTGGACTTACCAAAAATGCCCCTCTTTGACGAAGGATGAGGACGAACTAGCAAATTGGCTTCATGCGGATCACAATGTACAAATCCATGTCTGAACATCATTTCAGCAAAGGTTCTACTGAGCTGCATAGATTTAACAAACAACATTCTGATGTTTGAAACAGTGCCTCTAAAAAATAGAACACACTTTACAGCTACAACAATGTAATATTCTGATGCTATACAACCAAAAGATTACAGGCACACTTGCATAAACATGCATCTAAGAACTTGGTATAGTTTATGCTAACTGAGTGCGACTTTCCGAAGACCTCGAAATCAGTCATGTTATACAGTCTAGCAGCCCTAAATAAGAGCAACTGCATGTAATAAAAACAATTATGAACACAAATAATGTTTCCACATGCCTTTTTGAATCCTTATTAACTCTAATTAACAATTATAATTATTAGTATCTCAACTGTGTCAAAAACAATACTTACTAAGTTTGCAACGTCAACAGGTCGAAGTCCAAGACCTCGAATACCTTTTAGGTCATTTATTTGTGTTCCTTCAATATATTCCATGGTTAACAACTTCGAAGTACTCAGGTTCCAGTATACCCTTGGAGCATAGACATAGTCTGCAATGCGAGGAGATAACTTCCGAAAATTATCCATACACTTTACACTGTTCTTCGCCTCAACTAAGAAATCTAGTTCCTGATAGTCATCACCAAGATTATTTCGCATCAGCAGATAACATACACACACACACACAACATCTACCACATGGCATGCTATGGTTCTATGATTCATCTATGCATTCTAGTGGACTTAAGAACTAACCTTTGGTAAGCTATCGCGTACTTCATCTATCAACCATCTACATTAAAGTTCAATAAATATCATTTTAGAATTTACCTGAGGAAGCTATATAAGAAACAAACCCGACACATGTGTAGGCAATCCTAAGAAACAGCATAGAAAAAGCGGAAGACAGTACATATCCAGCAGTAAACTGATTATATTAGGAACTAGCCAAGTTCTACTTAATCATATGACTACGCTTGAATGTACATCTTTCCCATTATATAAAAGTTGAACAATCAGCAGTCCTTAAACCAGAAAACAAAGTTTGATAACTGAAAAGATTACTGACTTGAGTTAAGACCTGTAATCAAATGAGGGAAAGAACTGATGCAAGGTGTTCACAATTAACTCCACAGTCGCATAATCTGCAGCTGCACTGTCTGTCATGTGAATGTGCTGAACCTGAAAGTAAATACATTATAAAGAGAGGAGGAAGTGATGTAGGAATTACAATTTTATCTACCCCTAAAAGCTACCTTCAAGAAAAAAGAAAAGAAAAAAGAGATCATATTAACAGCAATAAAATATGAAACCTTCACAGCAAGTTTTTTTCCATCATGGTCGTGAGCAACATGAACTTGTGCAAGAGAAGCACTTGCTATCGGGACAGGATCAAAATCTTTGAAAATCTGCACGGGAAGGAAATGGGAATACATTCATAAATTTGAAGTATTTTGTAACTAGACCACTTAAATGCAAAATGTAGGTACTTTAAGCAGCAAATATCCATTGTCTCAATGATATTTAAACAAATGCAACGTACTTTATCAGGTAATTCTCCAAGCTCATTCTTGACAACTTCACACACTTGCTCGTATGAAGAAACTGGGCATTTATTTAACATGGATTCCCGCAGTATTTCCACATACTCCTGAGGGACCAAGTACTCCTGCAAAATCATAACAACACTCTCAATCATAATATGTACAGATTATGATTACAGATCAGTTATTATATACAGTACTAACGTATGCCAAAGTCATTTTTGACATTCAACTTTCTTCACAGGTAACAGATTAAATAATCGAACCATACCAGTTGACCAAGATGCTGACCAAGCTTGATATATATCCCACCATTTTTAAAACACAGTTCTTCAAGCTTACGAGCACCCCTAATGTGAACTTCATGTTTAACTTTTGACCTCTCACTGCTACCTTCCGACAATCCCATTAACGAGTATTCATAATCTAACACCATAACGAATTATACATTTGTTAACATCAGTTCAATTATCTTCATATTAAAAAAGCTTTCATCGTATTCCATTACACATCAATCTACTTATTCCGTTACATACACCAAAATCACTACATCCCTGGTGAGATTCTTTCTTTTCCCAAGAAACAGTCATATTTGTGCAAGATAAAAAAACCAAAAAGCAGTGGCTTTATCACTTAAAAAGTGAAAATAAAGTCGTAAATGTATCTCTACACATTACAATATTATCGAAGTGAAAACAAATAAATTATATCAATAACCAATACAAGTGAACTAATTGATATAATCTTCCCTAGCAAAAGCTGTTTGTCAGTAAAATTCAAATGACAATGGAGAATTAATTTATTACACATAAATTTATGGAGAGAGAGAGAGAGATGGGGGAGGGAGGGAGGGAGAGAGAGAGAGAGAGAGAGAGAGAGAGAGAGAGAGAGAGAGAGAGAGAGAGAGAGAGAGAGAGAGAGAGAGAGAGTACCGAAGGCAATGGAGGCAGCAGTAACGGAGACGCGAAAAAGGCGAAGAGGAACACTAGTGCAGAGCTTGAAGGCAGTGGGAGGGTCATCGGAAGATGCGATCACGGCGGCACCAACGCCGCCGGCCATGGCGGTGGAGGCCAGACCAAGGCGAAACAGAGATCGTAAAGCCATTTTAATTAATTGGGTCCTCCGAACCTGCTGGGAGACACTATATTCGAGGCTCAATTGGTCCGATTACTTTGGATAGTTATTTTACATTATTTACAGAGTTAATTGCACTTTACATCCCTCAGCTTTACTCCAATTTTAATTATGTATATGTAGTTTCATAAATTGCATTTTGCATCCCCAAACTTTAAAATATAAGTCGAATCACAACCCCTTATACGTTTTCTATCAAAAATAATATTGTTTTTAACGAATATATTGACAAATGCGATATAAAATTATTACAGTGATGATATAAATTTTAGATTTTAAACATGTAACTAATTTTACATCATAATTGAATATTATTTTTTGACCATTAATCAATTATAATTTATTTATAAAAAATTGAACTAATATGTTTTCATTAAATAAAGTTGTGACTACTATGATATATGATGCGTAGAAAATCATTAAAATATATTTGTACCATCTTAAAATATAGATTATATAATCATTGCATAATTTGATATCGTATTTGTCAATACATTCGTTAAAGAAATATTATTTTTGATAAAACGTATAAGGGGTTGTGATTCGATCTATGAGTTAAAGTTTGGAGATGCAAAAAATAATATTAAATTATGATTTAAAATTTTTAAAAATGTAAAATTAGTTACATGTTTAAAATCTAAAATTTATATCATCACTGCAATAATTTATATCGCATTTGTCAATATATTCATTAAAAATAATATTATTTTTGATAAAAACGTATAAGAGGTTGTGATTCGACTTATATTTTAAAGTCCGGGGATGCAAAGTGCAATATATGAAATTACATATACATAATTGAAATTGGGTAAAGCCGAGGGATGCAAAGTGCAATTAACTCTTATTTATATCAAAGATGTTGGTTGTCCAAAAAAATCTTCCTAA
Organism: Heracleum sosnowskyi; assembly: GCA_030848705.1. NCBI lineage: Eukaryota > Viridiplantae > Streptophyta > Magnoliopsida > Apiales > Apiaceae > Heracleum > Heracleum sosnowskyi. The sequence goes on along the minus strand of CM061243.1, from coordinate 45,119,830 downwards.
ATGCTTATTTCTGTTATTCAGTAATTTTTAAAAAAAAAATTAAAATCTTGCGTCATAAATTAAAATATATTACTATATATGTCTATTACATTATTTTGTATCATTTTTGGAGTTTTTTTTTTTTTTTGAAACCAAATAAAGATTGCATTCAACTTAAACGATCATAAGAAAGGGCCTCCAACAAACACGTAGGAGAAGACGTGAAACAAATATGGGAATTAACTAAACAAGAGAATCTAGCTAACTCATGAGCCACCCTGTTAGCATTTTTCCGAACAAAACGAACAGAGGTCTCAATCAAATTACTTAACTTCTGTTTGCATGTATCGATAACCTCCCCAGCCTCTAGCAAGTTTATCCCTGAACCTAAGATGGCCTTCGCTGTAAGGTTCGAGTCTGTCTCTACTACTACCTTATCAAGATGAAGTTGTTTTTCTTGAATCCAAGATAAAGCTTCTCTCACCCCTATGGCCTCCGCTTCAAAAACAGACTCCACCATATTAAAACAAAGACACTTACCTGCAATAAAATCACCCCGTTGATCTCTCAACACCATACCTACACTGAAGGTCTGCGCACCTGGGAAGACTGACGCATCCATGTTTACCTTAAAACCTCCAACAACAAGAGTTTGCCACTTATTAGATGTCTTCATCTTGATCTTGTTTACTGCACCAGGCTGATCTGTTTGACATTTCTTCGCATTTTTCCCGCTGAGAACATACTAAAACTGCTGTTCATAGCAAACGTCGGAGTAACAACTCTTGTATCCCAAACTTTCTTATTTCTCCAATGCCAAATCCCCCATAGAACGATACAGATCTTTGTTAATTCATCTGAAGGAGCAGTACTTAGCTTTTCAAGACGCCAAACATGAGCATATTCAACTGCACTCCAGTCATACCATAGATTCACATGGTTCCAATAGCCAGCAGCAAAGTCACAATCATAAAAAAGGTGTGCCATATGCTCAACATCCGCCAAGCACATAGGGCAGGTTATAGGGATCCTCACACCTCTAGAACTCAACCTTCTTCTTACTGGGATAACATTACGACAGAAACGCCATATGAACACCTTAACCTTATGAGGTACCATCAAGTTCCAGACTCTATTCCACCCTTTACTTTGAGGCACATCATCAGTTCCAAAATACAGATTATACCAATAGTGGTAGCCAGACTTCGCGCTATACACACCATCATTCGACCCCCTCCACACAACCCTGTCCATACCTCCCGTTGGGGAATAGGAATTTCCAGAATAGCATTCGCGTCGACCTCAAGAAACTGATTTCTAACAAGAGTAGTATTCCATCTCTTCTCACCAGGTAAAAATAGACTAGAGACCAACTCATTTCTTCCCTCATAGAAAGTATTTTGTTCAACACAGCAACCATCCTTTCTCCGTAAGCATGGATCTGTCGTAGCAACAATACTTTGACCATTGCCAAAAACCCATCTAAAACCCGTGCATAGTTCTTCCTTTGCAGTCCAAATGCCCGTCCAAATAAAGCTAGAACTAGAACCTTTCATTGCTTTCAAAACATGAGAGTTCGGAAAATACCTTGCTTTAAACAATCTGGATACAAGTGAGTTAGCATTATGTAAAAAATGCCACACATGCTTACCAAGTAGAGAGATATTGAAACCATATAAATTCCTGAATCCCAAGCCCCCTTTGCTTTTTGCAGTGCTCATCTTATTCCAAGACAACCAGTTTAACCCCTTTTGACTAGCAGCACTCCCAGATCGCCACCAGTAATTGTTGAACATTTGTTCAATCTCACGACATAAAGTTACAGAAAGAAGAAAGCAAGACATGCTATATGAGGGTATGGCCTGAGCCACGTTCCTGATTAAGACAGATTTTCCTGCTTGGGAAATAGGTTTCGCCTGCCATGATTGGATACGTTTACTTGCTTTTTCTTTTAAATATCCAAACACACGTTTTTTCGATCTCCCTACCAACGACGACAGCCCAAGGTACTTCGTGTTCGTTATCCCATTGTGCACTCCCAAAATATCAGAGATTGCTTTTTTCATATCATGCTTGACATTCGCACTGAAATAAATACCCGATTTTTGAAAATTAACCGATTGACCAGAGCATTTCTCATAATTAGCAAGTAGACTTTTGATATTTGAGGCTTCCTCCATCGTTCCCTGGAAAAAGAGGAAGTTGTCATCGGTAAACAACAAATTAGACACTGTCGGAGCTGTTGGACAAATCTTACAACCATGAATACGACCAGTTCTGGAAGCTTCATCAATAGCATTAGAAAGTCCTTCAACACAAAGCAAGAAAAGAAAGGGGGAGAGAGGATCCCCCTGTCTCAAACCCTTCTTCGGAGAAATTGGTCCTATTATAGAATCATTAAGACAGAAATTGTAAGTCACTGTCTTCACATACATCATCATCCAGTCGATCCGCGTGTCACTGAAACCCATAATTTTCATTCTCTTCTTAAGGAAAGACCAGTTCACTCTATCATAAGCCTTGCTGATATCCAGTTTTAAAACAACCTCTCCCACTCTTCCATGTTGTTTTTGACTCATATAATGAATCACCTCAAAAGCAACTAACACGTTGTCTGTTATACTCATGTTCTTAACAAACGCAGATTGATTCTCTGAAATGATACAGGGCAACACTTCTTTCAATCTATTGGCTAAAACTTTCGAGAGAATTTTATAAAGAACATTGCACAGATCAATAGGACAGAGATCCTTCAAGCAAGATTCATTATCCTTCTTTGGTATAAGAACCACGTTGGTGCTGTTGAGTTCACCAGGGAAACACTTCGTTCGAAGCCATTCTTTACAATAATCAAAAATCTCTCTTCCCATGATTGACCAAAAACTTTGAAAAAAGGCGGGATTAAGGCCATCAGGCCCAGAAGCCTTATCAGGATGCATCTGTTTGATGGTTATAGTGAACTCTTCGTAGGAAAATTCTTCTGTTAACTTGCTGTTTTGAGAATCAGTTATCACTCTGTGACTTACCACGTCCCCCACATCCTCGTTTCTATCTACTACAGTAAACAATTTCATGAAATAATCATGAACAACACCACACATTCCATCTTGATCCTCTATTCTGACTCCAGCATCATTAAACAAGAAATTAATCTTATTTGTTTTTTTTCTTGCAGAAGCAGATGAATGAAAAAACCTTGTATTCTCATCGCCTTCGTTGAGCCATAAGAGTTTGGCTCTTTGTTTCCAGTAGGTTTCTTCCTGAAATAAAAGAGTATTCAGTTTCTCCTTCTCCTCCAAGTAAGTTCGCACACTCTGTTTATCTACACAGTCCACCAGCCTGTCTAAAACCAACTTGTGCTCTTTCAATTTTTCTCTGAATTTATGGAAAAAGGATCTACCCCATCGAGCCATGTAAGAAGAAACATCAGACAGCTTAGGAAGAAGATGTGTCACTGGAAGATTACACCAAATTTACGCCACATCTTTAACAAAACTCGGCTCTTTCAACCAAATATTTTCAAAACGGAATCTAAAGGCCTTTTTCGAGATGTTAAATTTAAACAACTCCAACAGAATTGGTTCATGATCAGACACTGAGGTATGCACCACTTTCAAATTATGCAGCGGGAACTTATTCCACCAACTTGTAGAAGCAAAACTACAATATAGTTTTTCCCTCACCCAAGCATTAGAACCCCTACCTTTCTCCCAAGTAAATTTTCCCCCACTTAGCACAAGTTCAGAAAGTTGACAATCATCAATAGCAGATCGAAAACCATTAAGAAGATGCTGATGATGTGAGAGGTTACCTTTTTTGTCCGAATCAAACAACAAATCATTAAAGTCTCCCCAAATACACCAAGGAATAGAAGATAGACTGGCCAATCTACGAATTAAATTCCATGACTCCCTACGCCTAGTTCGTTCCGGATAACCATAGAAACACGATAAATGCCAAGAAACAATACCATTCTCCATAACCAGAACATTAATGTGATGTTGAGAGTACCCTGTTATCTGACATTGAAACGGATGTTTCCATAACACTGCTAGACCTCCACTACGTCCACTACGATCTACTGAAAAACAATGTTGAAAACCAAACCTTACTCTTAGCTCTTCTATCTTATTAGCAAACGAAATAGTTTCTGACAGAAAAAGAAAATTGGGTTTGTGATCCTTAAGAAGGTCACTTAGAGCTCGAACTGTGCGAGGATTCCCAAGCCCTCGACAGTTCCAACCGAGACAACTCATTGCGGCTGGCTAGCTTGCCCTGTAAGCTTAGCCAAAAAAGAAGAAGATGTATCTACACAATCAGTTTCAGAAAGAGTAGAGTCTTTTGTTGTTGTATCACTAATATTCGTTTGAGTTATTTGGATATGGGTATCACTCCGCTGTCTTTTTCTTTCATCCAATTTAAGCCCATATAGCTCTTTTGAGTCCAGCCAAACATCTTCAAAATTATTTAAATTCCCCCCCCCTCTGACGCGGGTTGACAGATACAAAACATGAATTACCCGGGATTTCAACATTTGCAATTGTAAACGCCCGTTGACTACGCAAACCCATCCCAGATCGCGAACAATTAGGGTTTTGAAATCCCTGATTTTTCTGCGTATGGTTATCTCTCCCCGATTCACGCCTCCAATCGTCGTCGCCCTCCTCCCTGAGCCACTTGCTCTTGCTTCCACCTCCCATCCTTCGTGGTTGAGCTCAAAGCCATTGCCCCCACTCCTTATTGACCACCTCCTTCTCGACTTTAAGTTTTTTCGTACAGAAACGTTCTGTATGGGATAAAAGTCCACAAACAAAACAAAAATCGCCTAGTTTCTCATATTTGCAATCAACCACCACCTCTGACTTGTCCTTCTTGCATATCTTTTTCTTCCTCTTCAGAGGTTTACGAACATCCACCCTAATTCTCAGACGCATATACTCACGCCATATACTCGAATTATTCTTAGAATCATATTGCAAAAACGTGCCAAAGAAATTGCCAAGCTGCTTCCCCACCACCTCAGTCATATATCCAACAGGTAAATCATGAATTTGAATCCAAAAGTCGACTTCCACCAATGGGATTTTAGTAGGATCCTCCCCTGTTTTGATAATGCTCATGACTAGTAAAGCATTATCAAACGTCCATGGCCCATTGACTAACACCCAATTCAAATCGTCCTTATGATAAAACTGGAACAGGAATAGACCATGCTTCAAATCCTTGATGCAGATCCCCATTGCAGGCTTTCAAATATCGGCTAACTTCGATTTCATCGCTCTCACATTGATATTCTTCTCCGTCAAGAACCTATCCACTAAGCATAGCTCGAACCTGTTAACCTCCTCCTCCAAACCCTCTTCAAACACTAATTCTTCATTCTCCTCGTTCTCTGTATCCATATCGGCCATCTGCATTTCAATGTCATCCATTATTTACCAAAGAAAATTGTACTCACACAATCTTTACAAAAGAAAGGAGAGAGAAAACTCAACAACTCTCACATAAATGGAGAGAAAAATGAAGATATTTTTAGGTTAACTAACATTACTTTACTTATATCCATTGTATTTTAAAATTTTATTTAATAAAATAGTAATAATAAAAATAATTTTATCTTAAAAATTTGTTACTGGATTTGATATTAGTTTAGGATACACTGATTCATTTTTCGTTTCGATATTGGTTGGATACAAATGAATTTGGTTCGCATTTCGGTATTGTTATGGTTTTCTACCCTTGCAATTAGCTTGAATTTTTACTTTTTGTTTGTTGATTGCACATTTATTTGACTTTTAAAATTGTGATGATTGGTTATTAGATGACACTAGCTTATAAAACGGGTGAAACACGAGATTTTTTTTAATATAATATAATATTTTTTTTATAATAAAAATACTTTTTATATTATTTTTTGTATTAATAATAGAATCATATAGAATATAATATAATTGACATTTTTATTAAGAATATATAGTGTTTGATATTTTGGAATGTATTAATTATATAATTAAAAAAGACAATATTAATGATTGAAATATATTATATTAATTTTTTTTTGGCGTGTTTATAAAAGATAATATATTTTCATTAAAAGATAATGTGTTTTAATTATAAAAAAACAATCGACTAATTACTATATAATTAAAAAGGAGAATATTAATGATTGAAATATTTTATATTAATTTTTAATTTTGACGTGTTTATAAAATGTAATATTTTCATTAAAAGATAACGTGTTTTAATTATAAAAGACAATCGACTAATTACTATATTTTATAATTTATTAAAAAAAATAAATGAGCAAAAACCAAAAATCAAAATTTTCAATGGTTCGGCTGTTATATAATAGTATAGATAAATATATAAGTAACTGTTTGTCCGTAATATTTTTAGAAAAGGAGGGGTCTTAATAAGAAAAATGAGAAAAAGTACCATATTTTAGCTGAAAATGTAATTTCCCGTAATTATAAGTATTAAAATAGTTTTTAAAATAAATAAATAAGGATTTGCCCGTTATATTTTTGGAAAATGAGGGGTTTTAGTAAGGAAAAATAGAAAGAGCAACATGTTTTAGTTGAAAATGGTAATTGCCCATGATTTTTTTAGTAAAAGAGATGATTTTTTTAGAAAAATTAGAAAATAGAATGTATTTTGGTTGAAAAGGTAATTGGTTATAAACAATATTATTATTTAATGATAATTTCTTTAGAAAATGAAAAAAAATATAGAAAAAGTAACATGTTTTAGCTGAAAAGGTAAGTGTCAATAATTAAAAGTATTAAAATTGATTTAAAAATAAATAAGGATTTACCTGTGATATTTTTGGAAAATGAGGGGTTTTAGTAAGGAAAAATAGAAAGAGTAACATGTTTTAGTTGGAAAAGGTAATTGTCCGTGTTTTTTTTTTAGAAAAAGAGAGATTTTTGTTAGAAAAAATTGAAAAAGTAATGTATTTTAGCTGAAAAGGTAATTGATTATAAATAATGTTACTATTTAGTAATAGTTTTAAAAAAAATAAGCAATGATAATGAAGTAAAATCACTAAGTACCAACCGTCCGTCCGTCCGACTACCAAACTTTTAATGTTTCGTCTTTAATAATAATAGCTTAAAACCCATGCAATGCACATATTCTTTTTAATAGTTGTTATTCTGTTATTTATATTTTAATATTTTCTTAACTTAATTTGTTAAAAGGCATGTTAAAATGTAAACTTTTTAAAATAATTAAAATATATTTTAAAATTAATAAATAAGGGTTTGTGTGTGATATTAATAAAATTAGTATTTATTAGATTTGAACAGTCTTTATATGAACCAAAATTTTGGATAATATCGCTCTTACTCTTATTATATACTAGCTGATACGGGCTGAAATATAACCCTAGAAATAATTAATGATATATTAATTAGACCTAGTTTGGTCCAAGAACTAGGCCCGACAAAAGGCCCGAAACCCTAACTATTTATTAATTTCGTAATTAATAAATAAAGGGAAATACACAGCTCACAAAAGAGTCCAAATATGATAATATCTTCATAGAAGGATCCAGAATCCCAATCAAATATTACGATGAGTCACAGCACTTATCAGATGAGGATAATACTTGCATGACAAGCAAAACACTCCTTATCAGTTATCAATAACGAGACTTATCTGTTAAGTCTCCTAAACATACTCTAAATACAAGGCTCCTGACGCCTATATAAGGACCCTCGTCCTTCATTCTAGGACTACGTTTTATTGGCTTGATTCTCTATACAGCAGAGATACGTAGGCATCTTGTGAGGACCGATTTAGTCTCGAAACACAAGAGCAACCATTAAAGCTTGAACACTCACAAACCCTAGCATTTAATCTACAAAGCACGTGTTTTAATCCATAACATTTGGCGCCGTCTGTGGGAAACGAACATCAACCATGGCAGTTACACGAAGAACAAATCAAACTTCTGAAGGAACTCCTGTTGCCTCTGAGGCCGGTACTCAAGGAGCTCAACCACCACCAATTACCAGCACTGAAGGGACGAATATCCCCACCAACACTCAAGGACCGGAGATCCCAACTGAAGGGACGAATCCCCTGCAGGTGGTCATTCATGGATCTAATCCACAAGAGACCACTCACCAGCAACTGATCACTACCTCCCCACTGCTCGTGAATGCCCCGAGAAGCCTTCAACTCCATACTACTGATCTCCCTCAATATGTGAATCAGACCCTTGGGATGCCTACCCATAGCAGGCCTCCTCGACCCCCGGTGGGCGGTAGTGGCATTAATATAGTACACCATGAGGCCTACGTGCCCCCTTACGTCCAAGGTTTGGAACCCCTGAACCGACAAACCCAAACTCTTCAGATGTTTCGAGACGATTTCTCTGGTCCTCACACTGAGGATGAAAATTATAATACTAATGATGACTATCCCCCGCGAAGGAGACGTTCTGCAAACAAGGAGCCAACTACTCAGGAAAGGATTGCAGCCCATGAGGTAGAGGTTGCAAAACTCAAAAAGAAGTTAGAGGAAGAAGAGGCTGCAAGAGCAGCCGGGAAGACTCCGGTAATTAATCTGGATCCTACTCCTCCGAGATCCAGAAGGGTTGAAATCCCAAGAGGAGATCCTACTGTATTATTAGCCCTAGGAGATCCTGACGATCCTACACCACCCTTCACTCAAGAGATAATGAAGGCCACTATATCCAGGAAGTTTAAAATGCCAACCATTAAAACTTATGATGGAACGGGAGATCCCGCAAATCATGTAAGAACCTTCTCAAATGCACTGCTGTTGCAGCCTGCCAATGACGCTGCAAAGTGTAGGGCGTTTCCACAAACCCTAGCGGGTATGGCTCAACGTTGGTATAGTCGCCTTCCACCCAATTCTATTGGATCCTTCAAAGAGCTGAGTAAGGCTTTCATCAATCAATTTGTTAGTGGGAAGATACATGAGAAAAGTTCTGCCTCTCTTATGGGGATTCGACAAGGCAAGAATGAAACATTGAGAGAATACTTGAGTAGATTCACTAAGGAGGCTATAAAAGTCCCAGATTTGGAAGATAAAGTGGCTATGATAGCCCTACAGCAAGGAACTACCGATGACCACTTCAGGATGTCTTTGGCTAAACATCCCCCCGAAAACATGTTGTCACTACAAGATAGAGCTGGAAAATACATCAAGGCTGAGGAGAGCATGAGAAAGTATGAGCCCATTGCTACTGGCAATGGAAATTCAAAGAAGAGAAAGGATGCTCCAGAGTATGATGCAAGGGAGAAGTATCCTAGGACATCAAAGGATTCTGATTCACCACCCAAGAAGAACAATTTTGGGCCTAAGTTTACGGAGTATGCAAGATTGAATGCTCCTAGGAGCCAAATTCTGATGGAGATAGCAAAAGAAGAAGACCTTAAATGGCCGAAGCCTATGAGGGCCGATGTGTCAAAAAGAAATCAAAACCAATACTGCCGGTTTCACAAAGAAGTTGGCCACGAGACAGATGACTGCAGGCAACTGAAAGATGAAATTGAGTTCTTGATTCGAAGAGGAAAGCTTGGTAAGTACACCAAAGATGGAAACCAGGGAAGTCAGAGAGGAAATTATGAAAGAAAAGACTATGATAGACGGGACAGTGATCAAGACCGAAATCCCAAGCCCCGAGGGCCTGTCATCAATATGATATTTGGAGGGCCAACTGCTGCCGGACCTTCCAGAAACTCGAGAAAAGCTTATGCCCGTGAAGTAATGACTGTGGTTGGAGAAGCACCAAAGCGTGCCAAGACTGAAGTATCTTTGAATTTTGATGATTCTGATCTTGAGGGAGTGAAATTTCCCCATGATGACCCTCTGGTCATAGTACCTGTGATAGGCAACTCTGAAACAAAGAGAGTTCTTGTTGACAATGGAGCTTCAGTGGACATCTTGTTCCATGATGCTTTCATCAAGATGGGTTACACTGACTCTCAGCTAACACCCTCAAACATGCCCATATATGGGTTCAATGGAGTAGAATCGAAGGTAGAAGACACGATTCAACTCCCCATGACAATGGGACAAGGTTCAAAAACGTCTACTCAAATGCTGAACTTCATAGTTATCAAAGCGACTTCAACCTACAATGCAATTCTGGGAAGAACGGGTCTTCATGCATTCAAGGCTGTTGCCTCATCTTATCATTTGAAGATCAAGTTCCCCACCAGAAATGGAATTGGCGAAGAGAAAGGCGATCAGAAAATGGCTAGAAGTTGTTATGTAGCCGCGTTGAGGCCTGATGGAGTTGGGGGGCAGGTTCTCCCAATTGAGGACATGGACATCAGAAACGATGAAGAAAGAAGAGGAAAGCCAGCTGAGGATCTTGTTCCCATCCCCTTGATCCCAGGAGAACCAGACAAGGTCACCTACATTGGAGCTCTACTACCTGAATCTATGAAAAGCAAGTTGACATCCTTTCTTCAAGAAAACAGTGATGTATTTGCTTGGACAGCAGCTGATATGCCAGGGATTGATCCCCAATTGATAACCCACAAATTAAATGTGGATCCCGAAAGGAGGACAATGAAACAAAAGAAAAGAAATTTTGCTCCAGAAAGGCAAGAAGCCATCAAGCAGGAGGTAGAAAAACTCTTGGAAGCAGGCTTCATTGAAGAAATTCAGTTCCCTGAATGGTTGGCTAACCCAGTGATGGTCAAGAAGGCTAATGGAAAGTGGAGAATGTGTGTGGACTTCACCGACTTGAATGATGCATGTCCTAAGGATTGTTTTCCCTTACCAAGGATTGATGCTTTGATAGATGCCACTGCTGGGCACGAGATGCTAAGTTTCATGGATGGTTTCAGTGGGTACAACCAAATCAAGATGCACAAGGACGACATCTCCAAGGTATCATTCATCACCGACTTTGGTGTTTTCTGTTATTTAGTCATGGCATTTGGACTTAAGAATGCAGGGGCAACATACCAAAGATTGGTGAACAAGATTTTTGAGCCACTGATTGGTAAAACAATGGAAGTTTATGTGGATGACATGCTAGTCAAGAGCCTCGACAAGGCAGACCATATAAAGCATCTTCGAGAAGCATTTGAAGTGCTGAGGCACCACAAGATGATGTTAAACCCAGCGAAGTGTGCCTTCGGGGTTGGCTCAGGAAAGTTTTTAGGTCTGATGGTCTCCAAGAGGGGAATAGAAGCTAACCCCGACAAGATCAAGGCAATCCTAGACATGGAACCACCCAAGTCTGTTAAGGATGTGCAGAAACTGACAGGAAGAGTTGCAGCTTTGGGAAGATTTATCTCCAAGTCAGGGGAAAAGTGCTTACCTTTCTTCAAGGCACTCAAAAATGTGAAAAATTTTGAGTGGACACCTGAAAGTCAAGAAGCCTTTGAGGCCCTGAAGAAATATATGGCTGAAGCACCACTGTTGGCAAAACCAAAGTCAGGAGAGATTCTCTATCTATACTTGGCGGTCTCCGACACTGCCCTTGAAGCTGTTTTGGTAAAAGACGAATTGAAGGTTCAGAAACCCATCTACTATGTGAGTAAGATTCTACATGGGGCAGAAATAAACTACTCTACCATAGAGAAGTTTGCCTTAGCCTTGATAATGGCCTCAAGAAAGTTACGTCCATACTTCCAGGCGCACAAGATAGAAGTTTTGACTAATCAACCTCTAAGGAACATTCTGCACAGCCCTCAAGTTAGTGGAAGATTGATCAAATGGGCTATTGAGTTGGGGGAATTTGATATCAAGTATAAGCCTCAAACGGCCATAAAAGCTCAAGCACTCGCTGACTTCATGGTTGAATGTACCATTGACAACCAAGAAGTCGGGGGGCAGGAAGTAGTAGTGGAAGACAACAAAGATGAAGACACGGTGTCCAAAGAATGTTGGGTGCTCTATTTTGATGGAGCATCAAAAACAAAATCAAGTGGAGCTGGTTTAGTGTTACAAAGTCCTGATGGATTCATAATAGAGTATGCACTAAAACTTGACTTCCCGACAACAAACAACGAAGCAGAGTACGAGGCTCTGATAGCTGGTTTGGGCCTAGCTGGGGCCCTTAGAGTTAAGACTCTCAAAGTATGTGGAGACTCAAGGTTAGTCGTTTCTCAAGTAAATGGAGAGTTCGAAGCCAGAGATGAAGTTATGGCAAAGTATCTGAAACTTGTCAAAGCTATCATGACTCAGTTCGATGAATGCTATGTGGAGCACATTCCAAGGGAAGAAAATATGAAGGCAGATGCCCTGTCTAAGTTTTCCTCTTCTGAAATCGAGAATTATGTAGGAAGTGCATACTTCCAAGTCTTGAAAACCCCGAGCATCAATGGAAAACTGATAGCACCTATTGGTGTTGCTAGTTGCTGGATAGACCCCATCAAAGCTCATTTAGAAACTGGGTGGCTACCTAATGACACCTCAGAAGCACGAAAGTTATACGTCAGAGCACTAAGGTATGCCCTAATTGAGGGAATTCTATATAAGAAATCTTTTGTTATTCCATACCTGAAGTGTTTGAGACCTCAAGAGGCAGAATTGGCCCTGAAAGAAGTTCATGAAGGGATTTGTGGACAGCACTTGGGGGGCAGAGCTTTGGCCCATAAAGTTACTCGTCTAGGTTTCTATTGGCCAAGTATGCTTGCTGATTAAAAAAGTTATGTGAAGAAATGTGAACGGTGCCAGAAGCATGCACCAGTGGTTAGACAACCACCTGAGATGTTGACATCCGTAAACTCACCTATCCCTTTTGCTATGTGGGGAATGGATATACTTGGGCCATTTCCAATGGCAAGTGCACAGAGAAAATTTCTGATAGTAGCAATTGACTACTTCACTAAGTGGATTGAGGCTAAACCTTTGGCCAAGATAACCACCAAGCAAGTGATGCACTTCTTTTGGGAGAATGTGATATGCAGATATGGAATTCCACGAATCCTGGTAACGGACAATGGAACTCAATTCAACAATGACGAGTTCAAGAAGTATTGTGACGAGAATGATATCAAGTTGCGTTTCACTTCCGTTGCCCATCCTCAAGCAAATGGGCAAGCTGAGGTTGCAAATCGAATTATCCTAGATGGACTGAAGAAAAGAGTTGAACGCTCCAGAAATACTTGGGTAGATGAATTGCTTCCCATACTATGGGCTTATCGTACTACTTGTAAAGTCACCACTGGAGCTACCCCCTTCTTGCTAGCATATGGGGCCGAGGCAGTGGTTCCAGTGGAGATTACTCACACATCTCCAAGAGTTGAGGCTTATGAGCCAGAAGTAAATGAAGAAGGCTTGAGGCTAGCCTTGGATCTAATTGACGAAATTAGAGATGAGGCGAATGCCAAGATAGTTGAACATCAGAAACGAGCATCTTTCTACTACAACCTAAGGGTTAAAGAGAGATTCTTTCGTCAAGGGGACTTGGTCCTTAGAAAAATTGAAGCATCTGGAGTTGGACAAAAGGGAAAGTTAGCCCCAAACTGGGAAGGGCCCTATCGGGTCAAGAATGTGTATGGACGAGGCTCATACAAGTTGGAAACTATGGAAGGGATTGAAGTGCCTAGAACTTGGCATGCTGCAAACTTGAAAGTTTACTATGTTTAAGTGTATCCTAATTGGACTCACTATTAGGACAAGTAGAAATAAGGTCGACGAAACCAATCCAAGTTTTTAAACTTGAGGTAGAAGTAGCAAACTATGTAAGGGTTGAACCCATTTCTTCAAGTTATGAATTTATTCAGCAATTTCCAAAATATTCTACAAAGCATTGCATATTGATGTTCATAAGATTCAAAGTACGAATTAAGTACGCAAACACGAGAAATTAAAAGGCATGAAGAAAATAAGTTAAATAACTTCCAATAAGGTTAAAGTTATGCTCGAAGGCAGAATTACATAAAATAAATAAAAGCTACAAACAGCTATGGCTCCTCAGAGCCAGACTCCTCCTCACCGGAGCTGGATCCCTCAGACTCTTCGCCAGGCTGAGAGGCATGTTCAGGATTGAGAATCCTGTCGTCCTCATCCATATCATCCCCTCCGGCCAAGGCCTTCTCCAACTGGTTAGGAGCATGGGGGCTGGGGAAGTCAGAAATAGTAAGAGATCCAGGAAGTCTCCTCGAGACCTCAGCCAAAGCCTCATCCCATCCTTTAGTAAACTGGACGGGGAAAAGGAGATCATCGTGCTGAGTAATAATCTCCTGGTACTCGGCAGAGTCAAAGTACTCATCAATAATGCGATCTTTCCCCTTCCTGAGCTCCACCAGCTCCGCTTGAGCATCCAACAGCTCCTTCTCCCTCTGGTCCAAAGAAGCCCTAAGAGAACCCACCTCCAGCTGGGCCTTATCAAACTTAGCCTTGTTGGCCTCCGAGGATGCACACCAAGCTTTGGCTTGGAATAAAGCCCCTTGAAAACTGGCATTAGCCTACAAACAGATCACAAGTTAGTATGATAACTTAAATATTATACTAAGGACTACAAATAAAAAGGGAATAAAGACTTACAGCAGCAAAAGCTTGAGAGCCCGCGCTTTCAGCTCCCTCAATGGTCGAGTTGGCCACAAAATCCTTGTAGTCACAAGGAGTTAAGGAATGATGTGACCACTCAACAGCGTGCTGGGCCACCCCAACTATGGTGTCCTTCTTCCTAATTCCCCAGTTGGGGCGCCAAACTGAGCTCTTAACTGAGGAAGAGCCCTCGACTTCTTCAACCTCGGCCACATGAGGCCTCAGAATAGAAGGGCCTTTAGCAGCCAGCCTGGGGTCCTTCAAGCAAGCCCTCTTGATTCTGGCTGTCTCCCCGCCTTCCGGCTCATTCTGCTTGTTAATAAACTCAGCAGCTGCAAACAAAAGTCAAGGAAAACAATTGGTATAAGGCAATCTTAATACAACCATAAGAAAATAAAAGAAAGGGAATTACCCTGATCAGAAACTTTTGAAAGTTTCAGAGACTTAAGAACAAATTCGTCCAAGAGCTCCCAAGCCATGGTGGCATAATCATCCTTGATAAGTTCAACATAAGCATGAGTCTCCTCCTCAGTCAAGACTATGTCATTTGGGCTACCATCTGACACTCTACTGAACGAGCTCTGAAAAAGGGTGCCCCAATCCCCTTCGCCCCACATCAAATACATAAACTCATCCTTCCACTTAGGATTGTTGTCAGGAATAGATTTTGGGTGGAAAATAGGGGGAGTCGAAGAACGGTGACTAATGTATACCCAACCCAGGGTGTTGGAAGAACTATTCTTAAACTGAAATATCTTTCTAAAAAGGGCGACAGACAAAGGAAATTTGTTTTTTAGACACAAAACGATAAAACACATAATCAACCTCCAAGCATTAGGAGGAAGCTGACAGGGGTTAATTCCTACATCGGCTAAAAGTTGGGGAATGAAAGGATGGAATGGGAATCGAACTCCTGCAGCAAGGACCCCCTTATAAATGCAAAGAGCATTTGGGCGCCAATGGCAGGAACGATCCCCAGGACCAGCTACGACTAACCTATAAGGTGGCCTAATTTTATACATATTCTTATAATTAGCAATTGCATCAGCATCATGAAATCTATTGCTATGGTTGAAGGAATCTAAATGAGATACAGAGGGATATTCTTCACTACGTTCTAGAATCATATCTTGTAAAGACATAGTAGGAGAACGGATAGTGATACCTCTTTTCGACGCTTGGTTCAATTTCTGCAAACGTTGAGCAGAACGATCAGCCATCTTCAAATCTTCAAAGAATATGCAGAAAACCTTCAAGGGATGAAGGTGAAAGCCCAGAAACCCAGAAAATCTTCAAGCTATGAAGATTAAAACCCAGAAACCTTCTTGGGAAGGAGATTTGAACCCAGAAAAATAATAACACCACCGTAAAAGCTCGCCGGAAATCGCCTTACTACGGAGAAAAAGAGAGAAAAGGGAAGAAAGACATAGAGATTTAAGGAGAGTAATTTTTTGGAAAGTTTGGAGTGAAAAGTAAGAAATGAAATCTTACTCTTTTATAGGCAAGTTGACTGGAAACTCAACCGGTTAGGAAAGTCTAACTGGTTACAGCCAGTCAAAAGCCCACAATTACTCTTTGGGCTGCTGAAATCAAGGCCCAAAAAGAGTTATGATCAATAAAAGTCAAGGCCCAAGGCCCAAATAAAAGAGGAGGCTCAAGAATTAAACCTAAGAAGGTTCGAGGACTGATAAGAAATTAGGGCCCAAAAAATTCAAGGCCCAAAGTCTAAAAGGAAGGCCCAATATAAAGGCCCAAAAGGTTGAAAGCTTGAGAAAATTCTATCTCAAAATTTAGAAATAATTCTAAGGCAATAAAGAAAATTCAAGATCAAAAATATGCTGAAAGTAAGTTCGAGAAGTCGAGTTTGAAATTACCTTAAAAAACCAAATCGGACTAAACGACTTGAAACCTATTTGAGGTCGAAAAACAACTACGAAATCGAGCTCGAAATTACCAAAAATCGAGATCGGAAAAGTGAGTTCGAAAATAAACTGAAAAAAGAAATCGAATTATTCGACCTTGTGGCAATTTGAGGTCGAATTTGAATTGAAAAATTGAGGTCAAAAAAGACCCAAGTTGAGCTTTGAAAATTCGAGTTCGAAAAACGCCTTAAAATTTCTGATAGAAATTATTAAGCTGAGCTCGAATCTAAATAAATTGAAGTCGAAAAATCCTGTTCGAAATTCAATTAAAAGTTGAGATCGACATGTTCGACCTTGATACGGTCCTGGTCGAAGTTTTTTCTCGCAAATACACTAGACCCTGGCCAAAACTTCTGTTCGAAATTGGACTAAAAATCCTGGTCGAAAGACACCAGAAATCGAGTTCGAAGAAATGAGTTCGAATTTACATTAGGAATCAAGGTCAACATGTTCGACCTCGTCCTACTTCCTAGTCGAAAAAAACTGTGAAAATGACCTAGAATTCTGGTCGAAAATGACCTAGAATTCTGGTCGAAAATGGCCTGGATTCCTGATCGAAAATTCCTGGTCGAAAATGGCCTGGATTCCTGATCGAAAAATCCTGGTCGAAAATAGCCCGGATTTCTGGTCGAAAAATCCTGGTCGAATTTATATTAAAATTCCTGGTCGAACTATTCGACCTTATCCCAGTCCTGGAATTCCTGGTCGAAAATAGCCTAAACTCCTGGTCGAAAATAGCCTGAACTCCTGGTCGAAAATTCCTGGTCGAAAACAGCCCGGATTCCTGGTCGAAAATTCCTGGTCGAATTTATACTAAAATTCCTGGTCGAACTATTCGACCTCATCCCAGTCCTGGTCGAAAATGACCTAGAATCCTGGTCGAAAATGACCTAGAATTCTGGTCGAAAATGCTCTGGAAAATATGGAAAAATTCAGGAAAAAATGTGATAACTTCTACAAAAATCCCAAGGGTATTTTCCCAGAAGTTGGGGGAAAATGATACGGGCTGAAATATAACCCTAGAAATAATTAATGATATATTAATTAGACCTAGTTTGGTCCAAGAACTAGGCCCGACAAAAGGCCCGAAACCCTAACTATTTATTAATTTCGTAATTAATAAATAAAGGGAAATACACAGCTCATAAAAGAGTCCAAATATGATAATATCTTCATAGAAGGATCCAGAATCCCAATCAAATATTACGATGAGTCACAGCACTTATCAGATGAGGATAATACTTGCATGACAAGCAAAACACTCCTTATCAGTTATCAATAACGAGACTTATCTGTTAAGTCTCCTAAACATACTCTAAATACAAGGCTCCTGACGCCTATATAAGGACCCTCGTCCTTCATTCTAGGACTACGTTTTATTGGCTTGATTCTCTATACAGCAGAGATACGTAGGCATCTTGTGAGGACCGATTTAGTCTCGAAACACAAGAGCAGCCATTAAAGCTTGAACGCTCACAAACCCTAGCATTTAATCTACAAAGCACGTGTTTTAATCCATAACACTAGCTTATAGCCCGTGCGATGCACGGTTACTTAAATTTCATTTATAATTATTTTGTTTATAATTATATTTTAATTACCCATGGAACACACGATTGTTTTTTTAATATTTATAATTATATTTATTTATGAATATTTTAATATTTAAAAGTTATTAGTTTACATGATTAAATTATTGTTAAAAAAGATTTAGCCAAAAAATATTATAGTTAAAAATTTGATATTTATTATATTTTACACGCTCAATTTAATATTTGTTTATATTGAGTTATAAAAGTTAGATTTGGTCAATTTTATGATCCACATGAAATTCACAAAATAATCTTTAATTTAGTTGTGGTTTAATAGTTCTTTTTCAATTAAAAACTATTCTAAAATGAAAAAGATAATAAAGTGACGAAATTTAATATTGAGAATTATATTCGATTTAGGAAATCTACTTATATGTAGTTTAGATTATTATAATACAATTTATTAACCAAATACAGTTTTTAATGTTAAATCTAACGGTTTTCATCTATCTATTTAAGATTAAACGATTTTTATTATTTTGATATTAAATGGGTTTCCCTATTTAATTACAACTATTTTTATGTTTTAACTTTTTGGAAAATCCAATCCTAATATAATATCTTTTAACTTATATCATTTTTAGATAATAACTTCTTTTTATATGAAATAATCTTGATCGTCTATTTTTAAAAGTATTGGATCTAACAGTTGAGAATGTTTTGGCGGTATTTAGGACCAAACTACCAGGATAACATCATTAATATTTTTAATATTTATATATTTTTTAATATTTATATATTTTTTAATATTTATTGCTAAAATATAATATACTTTTTTTTGTAATATGTTAATGATGCGGGAACTTTGAACTTTTGAGAAAATAAATTATCAATTAATATATATATTTTTTTGTAATAGTTCTTCTTTTAAAGTAGTACACCGTGACGATCAAAATTCTGTATAAAATTCATTTTTTTATATTATATCCCGTAAATATCTATGTTATTATATTAAAAACTAAATAATGAAAGCTTTCTTATGAGTCTGGTCGCTTGATCACTCAATCCATAATCGTTGGATCTTTTAAATTAAATTGTTGAGAAACGTTAGATATAATAGTAAAATTATCGCGTAGAATGATCTAAGATTTGAATCTACCAACAACATATTAAAATTTACAGGTTTTTTTCAAAAATAAGAATTTTTTCATTTTTTTTCTTGCAGACATGGGTTATTTGATAATATTTTTTATAAAGTACGATTTTTCAAAAAAGTACTATACTAATTGATTAACAAACTTTTAAAGTTTCGAATTTAATAATTTACAATGTATATAGGTTAAAAAAGTTAGGCACATTCTGTAGCTGAGTCTAAAATTTCAAAATACGGTATTTTTAAATATGAATATAGACATATAGTCTTGCTAACAATGAAATTAGGTCTCTATGAGTTCCTATAAAACAAAATCACCATTTGCGTATAATTTATTATTTAATAATAAATAATATTTAATTAGTTATGATATAAAATTTAATAAAATAGGATAAAAAATATGCACAAATTTATAAAATTTTATCCTCGTATTATTATATTCTTTGTTGATTTGAATTTTTCTTAGATTGATTTGAATTTTTGAACATAGATTTCTAAATTTAAAATAGTTATAAAAAAGTAATTAAATTGGCATTAAAATAATGATGACGTAATAATTATTATTAGAATTTAAATACCCACTTTACTAATTTGGGCTTTATCTTGTGTTTTAAAAATTAGATTTTAACGATTTTACACCCCACATGAAGATAACTAAATTATCTTTAATTAAAAGATGGTTTAACAATTTTTATCTAACTGGAATTGTCCATGAAAGAGAAAAGAAAGTCACGAATTTTTTACATGGAGAATTCTATTCAGTATAGAAAACTTATTTATATTTGGTATATTTGGTTTAAATTATCAAAATACACTTTTTAGAATTTAAATATAATCCTATTATTAATAAAATACACTTTTTTAATATTTGATCTAACGATTTTCATTTATCTAGTTAAGATCTAATGGTCCTTATTAGTTTGGTTGTCCAAGTACGATCAAAATTTTGGATAAGATCCCTATTATGTGTATTATATGGGTTGAGCGGAGACTAACAAAAAGGTGGAGACCTAGAGACCAATTCTACACCCTTAGATTAACTTGAATTCAATGATCATCATTTTTTATTATACTTCATAAAATTAAACATAAAAAATTAAATTATTATACACAATTACACATGTTGTTATTTTTAATCATCCACGTTCTTAAAACCTACAACATCCGACATTTTATTTAGCAAGTTGGGAGGATTTGGGAGGACCTATATCACTAAACATCGTACTGCAAATATTATAAACAAAAAGTTCTGCATATAAAAAATATGTTTTACAAATTTAAAAAAACAATGCTTACTACATAACAATGAAAAAAATGTGTAAAAAATTAAATTATGCAAAAATAAAGAATAAAATAGTAAAATAATAATGTTTTGCAACTAAAGTAATGCACTAAATTAAAATAATAATATATTGCACTAAAAAATTATGAATACAATAATTGAAAGTAAAAAGTTTTGCAAACAAAATAACATAGAATATTAAAATTGTGCAAATTTTTTGAATAAAAAAAATGGAAGACGTGAGAATGAATGTAAGGCATATTGTAGTTAACTTTGTTGGTAACGTATAAGCTGTATACATACAACCAATTTATAAGTGTGTAAAACAAAATAATATGTACCATTGGATTAGATAGAAACGAATGGTGTAAGATGTGGTCTCCAGGGTCTTCAGTTCAGTTTAGGTCTCCATAGAACTTTTCTCTAACGATATAATATAATAAGGATATCAAGTATATACCGATATCTTACTAACTGCTTTTACTTTTAATGTTTCGGTTTTATTTACATTGTATATAAAATTTTAAAATACATTATTACTTAAAAATTATTAAACAGAATAAAAATTATGTTATGATTATATAAAATTTTATTCTCATATTATTATATTTTTTATTGATTTGAATTTGTTCTTAATTAATTTTAATACTTTATTGAAAGAAACATAAAATTTCTATATTTAAAACAATTAGTGGAAAAATAAATAAATTGGTGCTACAAAAATAAAAAATATATTTATTAAAATTTAGATACTCACTTTACTATTTAGGTTCTATCCTGAATTTTATAAATTGAATTTTGACGATTTTACAACTCATGCGAAACTAACGAAATTATCTTTAATTTAATGATGGTTTAATAATTATTATCTAACTTGACGAATTTTTACATAAAGAATTCAATTCAATATAAAAAATCAATTTATAATTGGTTTAAATTATCAAAACACACTTCTTAGTATTTAAATATAATCCTACATTTAATCAAATACACATTTTAATATAAGTATTATATTCAAAATTATCGTTTATGAATATGAAACCCTCAATATTTTAATAATATTTTGATATTATCCTTTTTTGTTTGTTATATGTAAAATAATATAATTATAATTTGGATTAATCAAATTGTTATGTTCCTTCAGAAAAAAAAGTGTTTAAATTTATTTATGTACATGAGTTCTCGTTTTAACAATTATTATCTAATTGGAACTATACATAAATTCAAGAGAAAGGATATTTAAGAATTTTTACATAGAAAACTTCGCAAATAAAATAAAAAAAAGTGTTTAAATTTATTTATGTACATGAGTTCTCGTTTTACGATGCACTTTTTATTTTCATAAAAGTTTTTGAAAGTAAAAATAAAATTTTAAACTAAATATTGCTTAACTTCGCAAATCAAGCACGATGAAAATAGTCAAAATACCACTTATCTATCTATATTATTATATTAAAGACGAAACAATGAAAGTTTTGTAGTCTGGTCACTCAATTCTTAACCGTTGGATCATTCAAATCAATATATAATGAGAGTCGTTGAATTAAATACTAAAAATTATTATATATAATATATTTTATATTATAATTACAAATAACTGTCTAATTACCTTTTTCAGCCTAAACATATTACATGTTTTATATTTTCTATATAAAACAACTCATCTTCTAAAAATAACAAGGGTACAGTACCTATTTTATATTTTTTAACTTAAAACAACTCATCTTCTAAAAATAATACTGGCAACATATATATAAAAACGTAATATAATTTTATATAATTATTAATAAATAACCAACTACGTTCGTCATTATATTATATGTTTTGTATTTTCTAACTAAAGCAACTTATCTTCTAAAAATAATACGGGGACATTACCTATTTTATATTTTCTAACTGAAACACTCATCTTCTAAAATTAACACAAACAACATATATATAAAAATGTGATATCTAACTTTATATAATTATTAATAAATAACTATATGTCTTCTTCAGAACATTACATGTTTTATATTTTTTTAACTAAAACAACTCATCTTTTAATAATAATACGGGTAACATGTATATATAATGGTGATATTATTTTATATTTATAACCAATTATCTTTTTCAACTAAATCACATTATTTATTTTATATTTTATAACAATTACTCATCATTATCAGAATAATAATCCTGAAAATTTCATGAATTTCAACAAGTGCCATATCAACAAAGTACTTTTACCCAGAGAATGAGGTTTAAATCCTAATGCGGATAAGGCTATCAAGATAGCCGATGGTAAATATATTTAATACAATTACTTGGATTATATCGAAGCTTTTTCTAAAGCCTTTTATTATCAAAATCCCAAGAATAAAATTCTTGGTTTTTTAGTATCAATCCAGAAGTGCTTAATAAGCAGGTTCCCAATTGGTTCTATCAATGGTGGTCAAAAATTCGGGCCATCTTTGGAAATATTACCCAAAGTTATAAAAGATTTATATAATCCGTGGTGTGAGCATAGTCCGCTAGTCTCAAGATTATTATCTAACAGAATGATTTTTGGACAATGTCCTTTCTTCTTTTTTGCAAAATTCCAAATCCCATGGATCTGGAGATGGACAATATCAGTCTCCCAAGACAGGTTACACATTCCAATTCTCCAGAGGAATTTCTTCTACAAATGGTGGAACAATATGGAAATCAATGATATTCAAAATCTGGTGGTAAATATTAATACTACCATTGAAGCAGAAAAACGTAACGTTTCTAAAGAGAAGATTTCTCAACAACCATCTATGGCCAGTATGAAGGGATACTTCCAAAAGAAATATCCTAGCGAATCAGAAGAACAAATTATGGTTCGAGTTTTAGATTATATGAAAGAACAATTCTTCAGTTCTTTTCCAAATCAATCATCAAAAGATGAAGACGAATCAATGAAAACCACTTCGTCGCAAGGATCAATGGATTCTAATTCTTTTAATTGTCTAGAAAGCGAATCCCAAGCTGCAGAAGATCCTACAACAGAAGATGTGTGGAACACCTTAAATCAGACATTGGCTCAACAATCTAGAAATTCTAGCTCGGGAAAAACTCCGGCTATTTAAAAAGGCAATGACGCCACTAAATCAGGTCTTCTACCGCGTCAAAAAGATAGACATAAAAATTTCTAGTCTACAAGTTCAAATAGATGAACAATTCAAAAGGTGTCATCAAACATCCTACGCAGAGAAAAGGAGGCGTACAAATCTGGAAATCAGGGAAAGTTTTGAGAATTCTCATATTCTCCTCATGAAGCTAGAATGGAAAGGAGACTCCATGAGAAACATAATTTAAGAGTAAGGTCACTAATTTGGAATAACCTTACAGGATAAGTTTGGAGATAAGGAATAACCTTACAGGAAAAGCTGAAGATAAGCTATCTGCCACCCAGAGATTCGACACCCAGAGATTCGACAGAACAATATTTGCTTTAATAATTTATGTTTTTATAATGTTGTTTGTAAGTATTATTGATAATAATTCATAAAATTGTTTGTATGTATTATTGATTGTGTCAATGAGGCCCATAAAGAGCACCCGACATTCAATAATGCTCTCTTTGTTAAAGTTTGCTTTTTGCTTTTGTTAAAATTATTTGTCCTCACCTATTTGGACAAGTATCTATTCTCCTTATTTAAGGAGAATTGTATTTCAGTTTTCGGTGTACTTTTATTTTATAAAATTTTAGTTTACAACTTTTACACT
The DNA here is from genome assembly GCA_030848705.1 of Heracleum sosnowskyi. Classification (NCBI taxonomy): domain Eukaryota; kingdom Viridiplantae; phylum Streptophyta; class Magnoliopsida; order Apiales; family Apiaceae; genus Heracleum; species Heracleum sosnowskyi. The sequence goes on along the minus strand of CM061243.1, from coordinate 45,095,737 downwards.
CTCTGTCTTCTGCTCTACTCCGCTCTACTCTCTGTTTTCCGCTTATACAACTCCGCTAATATTATATATATATAGAAGAAGATAAATAAAAGGAGAAAGAAGATAAAAATTGATAATATAAAAAAATAAAGATGTTGAATATTAAAATAATATATTTACTTTCCTTGATTATTAAAGATTTTAAAGGAAAGAATATAAAAATTGTATATTTAGTTTCCTTCGTCAGTAAAAATTTAAAAGGCAATTGCTATTTTTTTATCCAATAAATTCGAATTTAAATAAGAAAATTTAATTTTATTGAATTAAAATCCAGAAGCTCTAGAAAAATAGATAAATAGATTTCGGACAATCTGAGAGCTCGCGGGGGGTTTTCCTTTATATATATAAAAATAAAAATATTGACGATTGATTGATGATTGATGATGATTGATGATTGATGATTGTTTTCAAAGTTAAATTCAGACTTCAATCCGTTTTCTGAAAATTTTGAAAATTAGTATAGGAATGTGAATTAGTTAGTGGAAGCAAGCAGAGGTATACTTGGAATTACTTGACCGCTAAGAGTACAATTTACGGAACACTCATAATTTTTTTCTTGCTCCTAGAAATTTGCTTGGAAGTTTCCTCATGTAATACTGCTTCCCAACATGTACTAGGTTTCATTGAGAACTATATATTGGCCTATTTAAAGCCCCCCGAGTATCCCCAAATCCATAGCCAAGTATTAAAACCAACCATATCACATATACTCTGTTTTCTTCTAAAAGTCGTTACAATGTCTGAGACTGATAAAACCATTGAATTGTGGAAGATGAAGAAGCGTATCAAGGCACTTGAAGCTGCTAGAGGAAGTGGAACTAGCATGCTATCTCTACTTGTGCCTCCTCGTGCTCATCTATCTGATGTTACAAAGATGCTCATGCATGAACATGGTACCGCGAAAAACATAAAAAGCAGGGTTAATCGCCAGTCTGTTTTATCTGCAATTACATCTGCTCAACAGAGATTAAAGCTCTACAACAAAGTCCCTCCGAATGGTCTTGTGCTTTACGTCGGAACTATTGTTGGCGATAATGGAAAAGAAGAGAAGGTGACTATTGATTTTGAGCCCTTTAAGCCCATAAATACATCTGTGTATTTATGTGACAATAAGTTCCATACTGAAGTTTTGCATGAACTTGTGGAATCTGATGATAAGTTTGGATTTATTGTCATGGATGGGAATGGCACTCTTTTTGGGACATTGAGTGGCAACAGTAGAGAGATTCTTCATAAATTTAATGTAAATCTTCCTAATAAACAAGGAAAAGGTGGGCAATCAGCACAGAGGTTTGGTCGTATACGAGTCGAGAAACGGCATAATTATGTCACGAAGTCAGCTGAACTTGCTACACAGTTTTTTATTAATCCTGTTACTAGTCAGCCCAATGTTGCGGGATTGATACTGGCAGGATCTGCAGACTTGAAGGCTGAATTGAATCAGTATGTTTGACACACGTCTCCGTGCTAAAATATTAAAACTTGTTGATGTTTCTCATGGAGGAGAGAACGGTTTCAACCAAGCCATTGAGCTCTCTTCTGAATTCCTATCCGGTGTCAAGTTTATAGAGGAAAAGCGCTTGTTAAGCAAATACTTTGAGGAAATCAGGCAGGATAGTGGCAAGTATGTTTGCGGCGTAGATGACACTTTGAAAGCTCTTGAGATGGGGATTATTGATATTATCATTGTTTGGGAAGATATTGATATCAACAGGTATGTGCTTATAAATAGTACCACATCTGAGGTTGTGATAAAATACATGAACAAAGATCAAGAGGTTGATGACAGTAATTTTCGAGAAAAGAATGGTGAACTAGAGATTGAAGAAAAGATGCCACTGTTGGAGTGGTTTGCGAATGAATATAAAAGGTTCGGGTGCATGCTACAGTTTGTTACAAATAAAACAGAAGAGGGGTCACGGTTCTGCAAAGGGTTTGGTGGAATTGGAGGCATCCTACGCTACCAGCTTGATATGCGATCATTCGATGACGATGATGGTGACAATGACGGTGGAGGATTTTAAGATTCCAGAGCTGCCTAAATCTTTCTACTCCAGACTGCGATCCGACTCCAGATTGGAATTCTAGTTTCTTTTCTTGGTATTTAATACTTCAATTTTGTTATTTAATACCTACACTTGTGGTTTTCTCTCTTCTTTGAGTATAATTTAGTTTTGATGATTGATTAAAAGGGTTGTTCTCGTTGAGGAAAAATTCTAAACTTATAGTATATTTAGATGATGTCACTTGCTCATTTATCCCACATCGATGTAGGCTCCAAGACAGAAGCTCTTTTCTAACATAAATACCAGCTTTAATTATTAACTTAAAATCATTAAAAACGTCGACGGGCGTTTTTAGAGATGTCGACGGACGTCCTAGTTATTTTTTAAAGCTATAGATATCTTGTTCGCAATGAACGAGAATGTCTTTGCTAAGTTCATTTTTTATATCTAGCCCTATCAATGATTCAGCTTTGAATCAAGGCTAAAAAATGATTCCACTCGGAATCAATGCGGCCTAAAGATTCTACTTGAATCAATCCGGCCTATTAATGATTCTACTCTTAATCAAAGCTAAAAATTGATTCCACTCGGAATCAAGGTGGCCTAAAGGATTCTTCTCAGAATCCAGGGCGGCCTAAATCTATATTCAAATTTTATTTATATCATGAATCAGTCCAATATTTGCTAATGAAGAGAATCGAACCTCCAACCTCCTTCTAATAAGTCCAAAGCCTAACCACTATGCTACGTTGCTTTTTGAATTTACCTTAAAAATTTTATTAGATAAGTCACATTATTTTCTGTAATTCTATATTCTTTTTTTACTTTGAACCTTTGAGTAAATATTGGTCCATATTATTTATATAAATTTGTATTTTTTTATTTACGTTATTATATATATACAGTAAAACCTCTATAAATTAATACTCGATAAATTAATAATCTCGATAAAATTAATAATTTGTCCAGTCCCAACTTGGGACCAGTATAAAATTGGACCCCAATCGATAAAATAATAAGATAATAACTTTTTTGAAATCCCAAAGTATATATATTGGTCCCAACGAAACTATAAATTAATAATCATTAAAAGATTCCATACATATTCTAAGATTGTCTAGTAAAAAATGAATCTATAGTCACTTGTTTTTTGTTGAACTTCAAATCTATATTGACTTCATCTTTATACTCACATAACAGTTTTCGTTGTTGATTGGTCATGGTTGATTTTTGAACACCTTTTAGTTTAGGAGCCATAGTTGATGTGATTTTAAAAATTTTCAGTGGACATTTTATAGTGATCAAATTCTAACCATGTTTAATGTACTGCGTTGGTACCATGGACCAACTTTTTGGTACTATGAACTAACTTTTTACTTATTCAAAAACAATGAACTTGATAAATTCAATTAACTTGTGAATGTACATTCATAGAATGTGCCTTGGAACTTATTTTTGTAATTTATTTTTCATCTCTAACTAATATATATTGTAACTAGTACATTAGACTTGGAAATTTAAAGGTCTTATGTAAATCCTCTTTAAATTAATAAATTATTAATTTATCGATATAATAATATCTCTCTAAATTAATAAAATATCCCGGTCCCAACATTATTAATTTACAGAGGTTTTACTGTATAGGTAAATGATCAATCATCATTTTAAATTTTTATTATAGTTGTATATTTTTATTATAGTTGTATATAGTTGTATACACTCTGTTCGTCACATTCATTTCTTAACAAATTTCTTTTCAAAATGAACACTTCATTTGTTGATATTTTTTAATATTAAATGTCATTCTTTATCAACTTCGGCATATCTCTAATTTAATCATTTTTTTCATCAATTGTTTTTCACTTTTTCCACCATTTTAATCCCTCGGTTGATGTCCGAGTCAAAAATCGGGGTGATGATTTAAAATGTAGAATATTACGGAGTATATAATTACAAAAAAGGTTTTCTTTCATTATAAATGATAACTGTAAAAAATAAAATCTTTACACTCTCTTTGTCATGATAAATGATGAGTATGAAAAATAAAATTTATATGATATAATTTCACATGTTACACATGAATGTAAATTATTCCGGATAAAAAAATATTTTCATTTTTCTCTTTGGATATATATAAATGTATTATACTATTTAAATAAAAATATATAAATTCTATCTATAAAATCATACATAATATATAACTACGTCAAATATGAATTATATATCATAATTTTTAAGTATATAAAATATCAAATATTTGAGTTAAATTAGAAATGTTTTATTGATCAAACATTTAGACTTTGAGGGGTTTAAATGTATAATTCGACTAAAAAGATAAATATTTGAAAATGTAGAAGATACAATTGAATTGATTCCAAAAACATGATAACTCAAAAACATGATCTATGTTTTAAATAAAAAATCAACATGATTAATATGCAATAGATTAAAATAAGACATGATATTTCTCGATCATAAGAATTGTAAAATTGTCTAACTATTAATGACGACCAGTTAGACTATAAATTTTAACAATAAAAATTCAAATTGTATGTAAAATATTATTGAATGATGTTAAAAAAAAAGTATAAGTCTTTAATAATAATAGAATTTTATATAATATATTAATTGGATGCGTAATATCATAAAATCATTTTGATAAATGAAATTCTAAATAGGGTTTGTGGGCTTTGAGGACATCGTCGAATTATAACACTGAAGCTAATACACAATAAAATACAAGTAAAATTTATTTTTTGTATATGAAAAGGTTGAGTTTATTATTACAAAAATGTCATTCAATATTTGTATTGAAAAAACAGTATAACCTCGTATAAGTCTTCAGGTCAAAATCATGGTTATTTTTCACTTTTAAATAGATGAATAATCCCTAGACATTTATAAAGTTATCACATTTACATTACTTTTAAAAACAAAATTAGTCTTAAAAATGATATATTTATCAGTATATATTTATTTATAACACGTGCAAAGCACGAGTTATTTTTTGTATTATTTTACTTTTTTATTTAAATTATTATAATCAAATTAAATATAGTAACGAGTGGTTCACGTATTTTACCTTTATTTATGTTTTTAATTTTTAAGTTGTTTTGCCGGATCAGCCGTTCAGAGTAAATGTTAATTTTAACATATTTGTAATTAAATGTTTATTTTAATATGTTGTTGATGGGATTCGAACCTTAAACTTCTATGTAGCATAACTTTTAGTAATACCTCTAGATGTTCCAATCAATTTGACTTCAAAGACCCATCAGTATCGATTGTGATTGAAAAGAATAACCAATATGAGTTGTGAACCAAATGATAAATTATACCCCATTTTGTTTATTATAGTTTAGTATAGATTATAGTTGATTCAGAATTCATTAATTTGTACCATATATTTCTAAAATTATATACCTGAGCAAAATACATGAATTTTAAGAAATATATATAAGATAATTCAATTTGAGTTATATATGAATTTTTAAAATTTAGGATTTCAATTATTTATGATGATTGAGTTGAAACATTTACTTACGTCATTATAACATGAATCCACTCTATATGAAGGGGAAAAAAGATGGAACCAAAAAATGGTTGTTTGTAATACATGAATCATGTGCCTTTTATCATATAGATATTAGTTGAATATTACGAAATCTAATCAAATTTACAAGTATTTGATTCATGAAAACGGTATGCAATATTACAAATTTACGATAAATTGAAAATATTATCATCTAATGTATTTTTAATTATAAAATTATTTCGATATATGAACAAATTCAGTGAGAAATTATTTAATTAATATATGAACAAGTCTCAAAACCTGACAAGGGTACGTTCATCATTCAAAGTAGTTACATTATTCACCAACAAAATTTCTTACCACTCTCCACAACTCACACTTCTCATCTTACACGATCAAACTTACGATTTCACAAACCTCACGTTAATAAATCGACCTCCTCGCAAAAAATTTATTAACTTTTCTATGCAGGCCCGTGCCTTGCACGGGTTGTTACGCTAGTTATATATATAATAGAGCAACTAGGGGGTTCAATGAGCCTACCAAAATATCCTTCCAAATTATATTTTAATTATACATGTATTAATTAATTCAATTTAAATTACCAAAATACCCTTCCAAATTATATTTTAATTGTACATGTATTAATTACTATTAATACTCATCTACTTTAATGCGTACTATTAATACTCATCTACTTTATTATGTATTAATTATTTTATATGGCCTTATTGCATATTTCGTATTCAGGTTCGCTATTTGGTTTATTACATTTATTTGCCTATATAGTAGACGATTTAGGGAGATCAAAAGTAATCATAGATAAAATAAATGATGATAAAAAATAATAGATATGACGAGTGGACAATGAATATCAATCAAATAAGGAATTTGGATACAGAAGATGTAATAATAAGATCAATAGATTTGTTTTTCGAAATTAGCAAAATATGATTTGATCTGCATATCAAATCTTATTTTGATAAATTGAAAAAACAAACTATTGGTCGTATTGCATATTTCGTATCCAGGTTCGCTATTTGGTTCATTACATTTATTTGCTTATATAGTAGATGGTTCAGGGAGATCAAAAGTAATTATAGACCAAATAAATGATGATAAAAAATAATGGATATGGTGAGTGGATAATGAATATCAACCAAAAAAAGAATTTGGATACAGAAGATGTAATAATAAGGTTAATAGGTTTGTTTTTCGAAGTTAGCAAAATATGATTTGATTTGCGTCACATTGAAATAGCCAAAGAGAATATTTTGTACCATATAAAATAATATTTTTTTACAAATTTAATAATATCTTAAACAATAAGCTATATAGCAAACAAGTGTTATACAAATATTGTACGAAATAGTTTTAGTGACTACTTCAAATAGGTTAAATACTATTTTGTTTTTATAAAATTACAAGACAGTTGCAAAATAAGTCACGCTCATTTAAAATATTTCAAATCTCCCGTAACTAAAAGACTGCAAGCACTTCAAAATTACAGGTCTTACTTATATTGTACGTCGTTATTAGATATGACCATTTTCAATGAAAAAAGATTTTATTCGCAACATAACCTATAATACATTTCACATGTCTGCATATATTTAAATGATTAAATATATATGATATTTTCTATCAAAAACTGATCCCACTTGCAACAAAACATATATTATATTTAATAAATCGGTATCATTTTATAACAGAAGAATGTAGAACATACCCGTGCCTCGCACGGGTTATAAAGCTAGTTTAATTTAAAGGTCCAACACATGTGGTAAGGACCAAGGTGTCCCACGTCGCGTGTAAGCTAACCTCTAACCTTTTCCTGAATATTAATAGCGGTCATTACATAATTTTAGATAATGATTAGTAAGGCGCTTGTTATTCGGCGTGGGAATGTTAGTACTTGATTCAACAACAATTAGTTAAACATCATCAATTGTCCCCTTGCACGTGTACCACATCGTTTTAAGTTCCAGACAAGAGTTGGGGTGGAACCTAAATTCTCTTTGCATTTCCGAGATGCGTAGTTTGAATATTTTTTTGGTGAATTTCATCAAATTTAATTTAATCAAATTTAATTAAAAATATAATCTATACTATATTATTAAAGCCGAAACATTGAAAGTTTTGATTTTCGTTTTTCGGTAATTTATTCTATTTAATAAATAATAAAATAATATAAAAATAGTAACTAGCTGATTAACTTTTTTTATTAAAACACCTTTTGTAACAAAATCTACTCTTTTTTCAAAAATATCATGGGTAATTACATTTAAATTAAAACATATTACCTTTTATAATAACTAATAAAATAATATATAAATAGTAATTAGCTGATTATCTTTTATCTTTAAAACACTTTTTTGTAACAAAATCTACTCATTTTTTCAAAAATATCACGGACAATTACCTTTAATTTAAAATATATTACCATTAATAATAAATATCAATACAACCCTTGCATATTATCATTTATATTTGTTTTCACTAAAATCTCTTTTTTCCAAAAATATCAATGCAGCCCTTACTTATTTATTTTAAAACGTATTTTAATGCTTTTAATTATTTAAAACAAATTACCTATTTTAACATGCCAACGTTTTTTTAACAAATACAATTAATATAATTAAAACACTTCTGAAAATATCACGGGCAGTTACTTTTTTTAATTAAAACATGTTAACTTTTATATTTGTCCTTATTATTAATATTATTTTAATAAATAATAAAATAATATTAATAATGTCTAATTTATCTTACTCAGCCCATTTGTATTATTTATTTATTTTTTCTATATTACAATTAATTTTTAAATTTCTCATTTTATAATTTATCATATTGATTTTTAATTGTCTTTGATGGCCCGTGCCTTGCACGGGTTATAGGCTAGTATGTTATATAATCAAAAAGTGTATATAATTCACGTTACGATGCACTTTTTATTTTCATAAAAGTTTTTGAAAGTAAAAATAAAATTTTAAACTAAATATTACTAAACTTCGCAAATCAAGCACGATGAAAATAGTCAAAATACCACTTATCTATCTATATTATTATATTAAAGACGAAACAATGAAAGTTTTGTAGTCTGGTCACTCAATTCTTAACCGTTGGATCATTCAAATCAATATATAATGAGAGTCGTTGAATTAAATACTAAAAATTATTATATATAATATATTTTATATTATAATTACAAATAACTGTCTAATTACCTTTTTCAGCCTAAACATATTACATGTTTTATATTTTCTATATAAAACAACTCATCTTCTAAAAATAACAAGGGTACAGTACCTATTTTATATTTTTTAACTTAAAACAACTCATCTTCTAAAAATAATACTGGCAACATATATATAAAAACGTAATATAATTTTATATAATTATTAATAAATAACCAACTACGTTCGTCATTATATTATATGTTTTGTATTTTCTAACTAAAGCAACTTATCTTCTAAAAATAATACAGGGACATTACCTATTTTATATTTTCTAACTGAAACACTCATCTTCTAAAATTAACACAAACAACATATATATAAAAATGTGATATCTAACTTTATATAATTATTAATAAATAACTATATGTCTTCTTCAGAACATTACATGTTTTATATTTTTTTAACTAAAACAACTCATCTTTTAATAATAATACGGGTAACATGTATATATAATGGTGATATTATTTTATATTTATAACCAATTATCTTTTTCAACTAAATCACATTATTTATTTTATATTTTATAACAATTACTCATCATTATCAGAATAATAATCCTGAAAATTTCATGAATTTCAACAAGTGCCATATCAACAAAGTACTTTTACCCAGAGAATGAGGTTTAAATCCTAATGCGGATAAGGCTATCAAGATAGCCGAAGGTAAATATATTTAATACAATTACTTGGATTATATCGAAGCTTTTTCTAAAGCCTTTTATTATCAAAATCCCAAGAATAAAATTCTTGGTTTTTTAGTATCAATCCAGAAGTGCTTAATAAGCAGGTTCCCAATTGGTTCTATCAATGGTGGTCAAAAATTCGGGCCATCTTTGGAAATATTACCCAAAGTTATAAAAGATTTATATAATCCGTGGTGTGAGCATAGTCCGCTAGTCTCAAGATTATTATCTAACAGAATGATTTTTGGACAATGTCCTTTCTTCTTTTTTGCAAAATTCCAAATCCCATGGATCTGGAGATGGACAATATCAGTCTCCCAAGACAGGTTACACATTCCAATTCTCCAGAGGAATTTCTTCTACAAATGGTGGAACAATATGGAAATCAATGATATTCAAAATCTGGTGGTAAATATTAATACTACCATTGAAGCAGAAAAACGTAACGTTTCTAAAGAGAAGATTTCTCAACAACCATCTATAGCCAGTATGAAGGGATACTTCCAAAAGAAATATCCTAGCGAATCAGAAGAACAAATTATGGTTCGAGTTTTAGATTATATGAAAGAACAATTCTTCAGTTCTTTTCCAAATCAATCATCAAAAGATGAAGACGAATCAATGAAAACCACTTCGTCGCAAGGATCAATGGATTCTAATTCTTTTAATTGTCTAGAAAGCGAATCCCAAGCTGCAGAAGATCCTACAGCAGAAGATGTGTGGAACGCCTTAAATCAGACATTGGCTCAACAATCTAGAAATTCTAGCTCGGGAAAAACTCCGGCTATTTAAAAAGGCAATGACGCCACTAAATCAGGTCTTCTACCGCGTCAAAAAGATAGACATAAAAATTTCTAGTCTACAAGTTCAAATAGATGAACAATTCAAAAGGTGTCATCAAACATCCTACGCAGAGAAAAGGAGGCGTACAAATCTGGAAATCAGGGAAAGTTTTGAGAATTCTCATATTCTCCTCATGAAGCTAGAATGGAAAGGAGACTCCATGAGAAACATAATTTAAGAGTAAGGTCACTAATTTGGAATAACCTTACAGGATAAGTTTGGAGATAAGGAATAACCTTACAGGAAAAGCTGAAGATAAGCTATCTGCCACCCAGAGATTCGACAGAACAATATTTGCTTTAATAATTTATGCTTTTATAAAGTTGTTTGTAAGTATTATTGATAATAATTCATAAAATTGTTTGTATGTATTATTGATTGTGTCAATGAGGCCCATAAAGAGCACCCGACATTCAATAATGCTCTCTTTGTTAAAGTTTGCTTTTTTGCTTTTGTTAAAATTATTTGTCCTCACCTATTTGGACAAGTATCTATTCTCCTTATTTAAGGAGAATTGTATTTCAGTTTTCGGTGTACTTTTATTTTATAAAATTTTAGTTTACAACTTTTACACTCTCTGTCTTCTGCTCTACTCCGCTCTACTCTCTGTTTTCCGCTTATACAACTCCGCTAATATTATATATATATAGAAGAAGATAAATAAAAGGAGAAAGAAGATAAAAATTGATAATATAAAAAAATAAAGATGTTGAATATTAAAATAATATATTTACTTTCCTTGATTATTAAAGATTTTAAAGGAAAGAATATAAAAATTGTATATTTAGTTTCTTTCGTCAGTAAAAATTTAAAAGGCAATTGCTATTTTTTTATCCAATAAATTCGAATTTAAATAAGAAAATTTAATTTTATTGAATAAAAATCCAGAAGCTCTAGAAAAATAGATAAATAGATTTCGGACAATCTGAGAGCTCGCGGGGGTTTTCCTTTATATATATAAATAAAAATAAAAATATTGACGATCGATTGATGATTGATGATGATTGATGATTGATGATTGTTTTCAAAGTTAAATTCAGACTTCAATCCGTTTTCTGAAAATTTTGAAAATTAGTATAGGAATGTGAATTAGTTAGTGGAAGCAAGCAGAGGTATACTTGGAATTACTTGACCGCTAAGAGTACAATTTACGGAACACTCATAATTTTTTTCTTGCTCCTAGAAATTTGCTTGGAAGTTTCCTCATGTAATACTGCTTCCCAACATGTACTAGGTTTCCTTGAGAACTATATATTGGCCTATTTAAAGCCCCCCGAGTATCCCCAAATCCATAGCCAAGTATTAAAACCAACCATATCACATATACTCTGTTTTCTTCTAAAAGTCGTTACAATGTCTGAGACTGATAAAACCATTGAATTGTGGAAGATGAAGAAGCGTATCAAGGCACTTGAAGCTGCTAGAGGAAGTGGAACTAGCATGCTATCTCTACTTGTGCCTCCTCGTGCTCATCTATCTGATGTTACAAAGATGCTCATGCATGAACATGGTACCGCGAAAAACATAAAAAGCAGGGTTAATCGCCAGTCTGTTTTATCTGCAATTACATCTGCTCAACAGAGATTAAAGCTCTACAACAAAGTCCCTCCGAATGGTCTTGTGCTTTACGTCGGAACTATTGTTGGCGATAATGGAAAAGAAGAGAAGGTGACTATTGATTTTGAGCCCTTTAAGCCCATAAATACATCTGTGTATTTATGTGACAATAAGTTCCATACTGAAGTTTTGCATGAACTTGTGGAATCTGATGATAAGTTTGGATTTATTGTCATGGATGGGAATGGCACTCTTTTTGGGACATTGAGTGGCAACAGTAGAGAGATTCTTCATAAATTTAATGTAAATCTTCCTAATAAACAAGGAAAAGGTGGGCAATCAGCACAGAGGTTTGGTCGTATACGAGTCGAGAAACGGCATAATTATGTCACGAAGTCAGCTGAACTTGCTACACAGTTTTTTATTAATCCTGTTACTAGTCAGCCCAATGTTGCGGGATTGATACTGGCAGGATCTGCAGACTTGAAGGCTGAATTGAATCAGTATGTTTGACACACGTCTCCGTGCTAAAATATTAAAACTTGTTGATGTTTCTCATGGAGGAGAGAACGGTTTCAACCAAGCCATTGAGCTCTCTTCTGAATTCCTATCCGGTGTCAAGTTTATAGAGGAAAAGCGCTTGTTAAGCAAATACTTTGAGGAAATCAGGCAGGATAGTGGCAAGTATGTTTGCGGCGTAGATGACACTTTGAAAGCTCTTGAGATGGGGATTATTGATATTATCATTGTTTGGGAAGATATTGATATCAACAGGTATGTGCTTATAAATAGTACCACATCTGAGGTTGTGATAAAATACATGAACAAAGATCAAGAGGTTGATGAGAGTAATTTTCGAGAAAAGAATGGTGAACTAGAGATTGAAGAAAAGATGCCACTGTTGGAGTGGTTTGCGAATGAATATAAAAGGTTTGGGTGCATGCTACAGTTTGTTACAAATAAAACAGAAGAGGGGTCACGGTTCTGCAAAGGGTTTGGTGGAATTGGAGGCATCCTACGCTACCAGCTTGATATGCGATCATTCGATGACGATGATGGTGACAATGACGGTGGAGGATTTTAAGATTCCAGAGCTGCCTAAATCTTTCTACTCCAGACTGCGATCCGACTCCAGATTGGAATTCTAGTTTCTTTTCTTGGTATTTAATACTTCAATTTTGTTATTTAATACCTACACTTGTGGTTTTCTCTCTTCTTTGAGTATAATTTAGTTTTGATGATTGATTAAAAGGGTTGTTCTCGTTGAGGAAAAATTCTAAACTTATAGTATATTTAGATGATGTCACTTGCTCATTTATCCCACATCGATGTAGGCTCCAAGACAAAAGCTCTTTTCTAACATAAATACCAGCTTTAATTATTAACTTAAAATCATTAAAAACGTCGACGGGCGTTTTTAGAGATGTCGACGGACGTCCTAGTTATTTTTTAAAGCTATAGATATCTTGTTCGCAATGAACGAGAATGTCTTTGCTAAGTTCATTTTTTATATCTAGCCCTATCAATGATTCAGCTCTGAATCAAGGCTAAAAAATGATTCCACTCGGAATCAATGCGGCCTAAAGATTCTACTTGAATCAATCCGGCCTATTAATGATTCTACTCTGAATCAAAGCTAAAAATTGATTCCACTCGGAATCAAGGTGGCCTAAAGGATTCTTCTCAGAATCCGGGCGGCCTAAATCTATATTCAAATTTTATTTATATCATGAATCAGTCCAATATTCAAATTCATTTCTTTGTATTGAATTTGTTTAGTCCAATATTCAAATTCATTTCTTTGTATTGAATTTGTTTCTAAGACTGTGATAAACTCCAGAATAGAATTTCAGTTTGTTTTAGATATTAAGAAACAAAGGATCATTTAATGTTGTGAAAGTATTCATCATTCGTCTAACTCACTAATATTTACAGTAAAAAGAGTAAATAATATACTTGTAACTACATTATTAGGATTCTGAGCAACTACATTATTGTGATTTATCCAATCATGCATTCAGTTAAGAAAATCTAATATTAACTAGTATTGTAAAGAAACAGAAGTTAAGGCTTTTGCATAAAGTGCTCAGGCTCTTAAGTATGTCACCGCAAACAACTCCAATCCAGATTGCAATCCTTGGTGGTTCCTGTCTGAGCTAATGAATCTATGGATCACATAATTTTCATCTGTCCGTTTGTGATTTTGCAATGTAGTCCTCGCTTCCATCTTCTTGGAATGCTATTCTGAATGGCCAGTTGACTCAGTTCCCTTGTACTTGCCAATATATCCTTTCTTGTTAGGCATGAGTGTAATGCTTCTGTGCACAAATGCTCTAAGCTGCTCAGATGGGAAACTTAGAAAAGCAGATGCTTTGCGAAAATCTTTCATCTTCTTCGCATATTTTCAGAAGCTTGCTACCGAATACAGGACTCGCGTTATATTGCTCTAGTAGTTTGTAATTAAAGTATAGTCTGGAGTAACTAAGAAGCCAGACGGAAGTTGAAGTTTTAGTAGAGAACCATGTTCAAATCTAAACTTTTAGTTAAAATCACTAGAGGAAAGTACATGTCAGCATCCAATTTATTTTAGCCCAGATTACTTTGGAATTTTAGTTTGCCACATAATAGGAATAGAAGCAGTAATAGAAGGTTTTTTTTTTGGTTTGGTCTACTATCTATTGGACTTTGAGTAATATTAGTGGGTTCTTAATGTAATTTTAAAGAGTATCATGTTCCTGAGGTTACCTCAGGGAGTTACCTGAGGCAATTAAAAAATTTCCATACAAATACAGGCCGGTATTATTGTAATTTCAGAAAGATTAACATATTTACAAAATTGCCATCACTTTTTTGTACTTGAAAATAAGTTTATCTCAGGTAATCTTCCTGAGATAACCTCAGGATCTTTTTTCTCAATTTTAAATAATGGGTTCTTTATTAAAAATTGGCATATAATTTCCTGGATGGGTCGAGTAAACATTTCCCAATTCATTTGTCACGTTAAGTTTATTTTCTCCAATTATGTATTACAATTATAGTATCAAAATTTTATATTTAGAAAAATTTATAACAAATATCACGTTTCCAAAAAAAATTAAAACTAAAAATAAAGACGTTTTTAAATTTAAAAAGTGGATAGAAATCTATTATCTATTATCTATCTATTACTATATAGTATATGCCAACACAAGGGCAAATTTTGTCATTTTAATACTTGTGAAATTACGATTTTACCCATATTTTTTGAAAAATAACAAAAATACCACTATTATATTATTATGCAAAAACATGTTAATATTTGCTAATGAAGAGAATCGAACCTCCAACCTCCTTCTAATAAGTCCAAAGCCTAACCACTATGCTACGTTGTTTTTTGAGTTTACTTTAAAGATTTTATTAGATAAGTCACATTATTTTCTGTAATTCTATATTCTTTTTTTACTTTGAACCTTTGAGTAAATATTGGTCCATATTATTTATATAAATTTGTATTTTTTTATTTACGTTATTATATATATACAGTAAAACCTCTATAAATTAATACTCGATAAATTAATAATCTCGATAAAATTATTAATTTGTCCAGTCCCAACTTGGGACCAGTATAAAATTGGACCCCAATCGATAAAATAATAAGATAATAACTTTTTTGAAATCCCAAAGTATATATATTGGTCCCAACGAAACTATAAATTAATAATCATTAAAAGATTCCATACATATTCTAAGATTGTCTAGTAAAAAATGAATCTATAGTCACTTGTTTTTTGTTGAACTTCAAATCTATATTGACTTCATCTTTATACTCACATAACAGTTTTCGTTGTTGATTGGTCATGGTTGATTTTTGAACACCTTTTAGTTTAGGAGCCATAGTTGATGTGATTTTAAAAATTTTCAGTGGACATTTTATAGTGATCAAATTCTAACCATGTTTAATGTACTGCGTTGGTACCATGGACCAACTTTTTGGTACTATGAACTAACTTTTTACTTATTCAAAAACAATGAACTTGATAAATTCAATTAACTTGTGAATGTACATTAATAGAATGTGCCTTGGAACTTATTTTTGTAATTTATTTTTCATCTCTAACTAATATATATTGTAACTAGTACATTAGACTTGGAAATTTAAAGGTCTTATGTAAATCCTCTTTAAATTAATAAATTATTAATTTATCGATATAATAATATCTCTCTAAATTAATAAAATATCCCGGTCCCAACATTATTAATTTATAGAGGTTTTACTGTATAGGTAAATGATCAATCATCATTTTAAATTTTTATTATAGTTGTATATTTTTATTATAGTTGTATATAGTTGTATACACTCTGTTCGTCACATTCATTTCTTAACAAATTTCTTTTCAAAATGAACACTTCATTTGTTGATATTTTTTAATATTAAATGTCATTCTTTATCAACTTCGGCATATCTCTAATTTAATCATTTTTTTCATCAATTGTTTTTCACTTTTTCCACCATTTTAATCCCTCGGTTGATGTCCGAGTCAAAAATCGGGGTGATGATTTAAAATGTAGAATATTACGGAGTATATAATTACAAAAAAGGTTTTCTTTCATTATAAATGATAACTGTAAAAATATAATCTTTACACTCTCTTTGTCATGATAAATGATGAGTATGAAAAATAAAATTTATATGATATAATTTCACATGTTACACATGAATGTAAATTATTCCGGATAAAAAAATATTTTCATTTTTCTCTTTGGATATATATAAATGTATTATACTATTTAAATAAAAATATATAAATTCTATCTATAAAATCATACATAATATATAACTACGTCAAATATGAACTATATATCATAATTTTTAAGTATATAAAATATCAAATATTTGAGTTAAATTAGAAATGTTTTATTGATCAAACATTTAGACTTTGAGGGGTTTAAATGTATAATTCGACTAAAAAGATAAATATTTGAAAATGTAGAAGATACAATTGAATTGATTCCAAAAACATGATAACTCAAAAACATGATCTATGTTTTAAATAAAAAATCAACATGATTAATATGCAATAGATTAAAATAAGATATGATATTTCTCGATCATAAGAATTGTAAAATTGTCTAACTATTAATGACGACCAGTTAGACTATAAATTTTAACAATAAAAATTTAAATTGTATGTAAAATATTATTGAATGATGTTAAAAAAAAAGTATAAGTCTTTAATAATAATAGAATTTTATATAATATATTAATTGGATGCGTAATATCATAAAATCATTTTGATAAATGAAATTCTAAATAGGGTTTGTGGGCTTTGAGGACATCGTCGAATTATAACACTGAAGCTAATACACAATAAAATACAAGTAAAATTTATTTTTTGTATATGAAAAGGTTGAGTTTATTATTACAAAAATGTCATTCAATATTTGTATTGAAAAAACAGTATAACCTCGTATAAGTCTTCAGGTCAAAATCATGGTTATTTTTCACTTTTAAATAGATGAATAATCCCTAGACATTTATAAAGTTATCACATTTACATTACTTTTAAAAACAAAATTAGTCTTAAAAATGATATATTTATCAGTATATATTTATTTATAACACGTGCAAAGCACGAGTTATTTTTTGTATTATTTTACTTTTTTATTTAAATTATTATAATCAAATTAAATATAGTAACGAGTGGTTCACGTATTTTACCTTTATTTATGTTTTTAATTTTTAAGTTGTTTTGCCGGATCAGCCGTTCAGAGTAAATGTTAATTTAAACATATTTGTAATTAAATATTTATTTTAATATGTTGTTGATGGGATTCGAACCTTAAACTTCTATGTAGCATAACTTTTAGTAATACCTCTAGATGTTCCAATCAATTTGACTTCAAAGACCCATCAGTATCGATTGTGTAACGCCCCCAAATCCTGGGTCAGTGGATTTGGTCGCCACGCTCGATTCTCAATTTAAAACAACCTGCCTAATATAAATCCAATACAAATATATCATCTACGACCCCAACTCTACCTCGGATCTTTTAGGTTATAGGGCTAGAAACAAGAGTCCAAAATTTCATTCAAACTTTAACTTTCTTTTACAACAAACTCTTTACATATAATCTATAACACTGGTATAACTTCGATGTGAAGTATACCAGGCAAAACTACTTGTACAATATAATGTTTACTATAATTCATTCTTATACAATATCCTGTCACTAGATCCAAATGATCTGCAGCAGCTCGTCTTCTCAACGTCGTCCTGAATCTTCTCGTTCCACAGCTATGCAATTAACTGCTGTCAATCTACCCTTTAGCTCTGTATCGGGATGAATCGACTTTCTCCTCTTTTAGCTGTAAAAATGATTAACAAGGGTGAGCAACTAGGTGCTCAGCAAATTCCATCGACTCGCTTACTCATACTAATCATAAAAGAAATGTGAAGGAAAATACTTGTCATACAAAGGAACTCAAATCAATAATCGATTAACAATTTACTCTGATAGAAAGGTGGTCAAAGAACTGACCGAATCATTAATCTCAACACATTTGCACTTGAATACACTACCTTTGAGGTATAATAGGAATGATGTCCACAGGACTCACATTATAGCAATTATTCTGGCGGACTAGAAGTCCACTGATTTACCGAATCGTTTAAGTCAACGCAATTGCATTCGAACTTTGAATGTTGTAGATACCAAACTCTGAATAATGTGGACACTGGACTTTGAATGATGTAAATACTGAACTTTGAATGATATAGATACTGGTCTTATCTCCTCTACGATACCCCACGGCTCGATCAACTGCCGTGTCTCAAGTACCGTACACCCGTGATACCCCATAGCACGATCACTACTATGTCTCAAGTATCACAAAAACATTTTGCTAGCAAAAAGGTGGTCGAATAATCGACCCGGCAACATTTGTGCCAAAATAAAATATAATCTTCTCTTGATACCACGAGTTTGTGCCTCGTGTTGATCAGAAAGAAAATCCCATGGGCCACTCCCATGTTGACCAGTGGAGTAAAGATGTTCCTCCAGAGTGAAATGAACACAATTGAGTTTGAGTGATTTATCAAATGATCTCGTCTATTCTGGCCGACTGCCAATTACTATTTATACGATATCGACCCGAACAATGGGCCGTTGCAACCTTTGACAAAAAGATGATTATGTGGACACGAACAATATGTCACACTAGACAATAAAATAACAAACCTCGAACAAGGAGGTTTATTGAATTGAATCAAAATATTTTGAGTCGTCTTGAAAGATAAGAACAACTCGAACTTATCAAAACACTATACCAATGCGCTAGGATGATTGTTTAAGAGGAAGTTTCTGAGGAATTTCCTTTCATCTATCCACTATTCTGCACACATCTACTTTGATCCGAACAATGAATCAAATCTGAGAATTTCAAATAAAGTTTATCGGATTTGAACAATAAATCCGATTGAAGTCAACAAATGTTTAACTACCTCGAAAAATGAGAGTAGTCATAGCTGAATACATCTTTAAAGGGTCATCTTGAACAATTAAGATGCCCGAGGAAGTTCAATGGATTACGTTTTAAGGACAAGGAGTATTTATAGTGGAAAACTTATCATAATAACTTTCATCAACTTTCCAAAACATATCTTCCATAAGATAATTCAACAATATATAAAACATCATCATTTCTCAAATAATTAGCAGGAGGAAGGGTCAGAAGGAACTTGCCTCGATAGCGCTATGCACAAAATCAATTAATTATTATACTCTACCCGCGTGTCTGCTTTCAATTACAGACCAGGGGAATTTTCACCTTCCTTTCTTTTCTCTTCTCGACCGGCTGTGGAAATGAAACTGCCGGGGGATTGGGATAAGATTAGATTAGCCCTTGTACTATAACTTTCACATAATGTAGATGTTTATAAACTCAAGCGCATATAATTTCTACAGAAAATTGGGCATGACCTATTCGTATAGTGGACGTTTGCCCTGTTTTCAAATACCAAAACTTTCCAACTCAGTCATCCATAATTTAATCCATAATTTACTTAATACTCAATAATTCTGCCTCGACATGCAGTAAATCACATAAGGAAGTACCCGCCCAGACATGCGGCACCTAAACACATAATGATAAATAACCCGCCCAGACATGCGGCACCTAAACACATAATAAGGTTGAAATCCTTTTTGGAAAATATTGGGCCTTCCCTTTTATAAGGATTTGAATATAAACTATCTATGAATTGAAAATCAATCATTTACTTAAATCTGGTTATTACCAAGTAGCACATAGCACATGCTTCATCTAGTTCACATAATTTCATATCTTTCACATAACACATAATACATGCTTGAACTGACAACTTCTATGCTTATACCATTTACTAGCTTATCGAATTATATACCTTTACCCAATACTGTTCATTTAACAGTTCTGCCGAAAATTCGGCAGCCCTTCTCTATTTATATAACAAACTATCTGTTTTTAAACTAATATCCACATAACTTAACCCAATCACTTTACAACTTGCAATTATAAAATACCAATCTCATTATCATCTAAACACATTTACAACTCTGTAACAATTGTACAAACCATACGATACATAATAAAACTGAAACTCTTTTTGAAAACATCAGTTAAATCTGATTTATAAATAATCAAGATTAAATAATAATTAATTAATAAAATTCACCAATTAACTACTCAGTTAATTGGTCAATTAAATCAATTACATTACTATTTAAAATCGATTAAAAATAATCAAATTCAACTACTATTTAACTCTAGGAATTTTAAAACACATAATACAATAAATACTTAGATTTTACGAAATTTCGGCATGACCCGTTCGTAAACAGGACTAGCCAGAAATTTTTGCATGTACTATGCTGCGCCCCCAATCATAGGACGGATCACATAGTACAGCACAACAATAACCTGTACAATTCACAAAATTTAAACAACATAAATATATCAACTATCAACACAATTCCCCAAGCTGGGAATCAAACCAGAATATCAGAATCACTGTCCCAACTATCTTACAACTCAAAATTTAAACTCTATTTTACAATCAACTTTAATTACCACGATAATCTTCACCAGCCAGCGCACTTTAACAGAAATCTCAAAATTTAGAATTAGACAAAATAAACTAACTCGAATAACAATTTACTATCCCACAGTGAAACCACTTTACCATAACTAACATTCATAAAACAATTTGAGATTTAACAATTATCAACTCAATATCAGTTTAAACCTTCCAATAAAATCACTTCACCATAATTAATATTCATAGAACAAGTTGAGATTAAACAGATATTAACTCACCAACTAGAGTTACTTAACCAAATTCGTAAAACTGTTTAACCTTAAACTTAAACAATTAACATCAACTCAATTTAGTAATTACGGCACATTCATTTTATTCTTTCTTCACATTGCTAAGAGCCTCATGTATTAACAGGACTAAACACATACTATAACGACTTACTAAGCAGAAATAACTACTATCATCTGAATCTCTTCAAAACAACTAAAATTTATAAATAACTTTATAAAACTCTGCTTCACACTATTAATTAGCATATCTTCTACCTAATAATTTATTTTATTTTAACTCACCACCTTACAACCATACCATTACTAAAATTAATTATGTCCTAAACCATTTAAACACATATTACAATCTGCAAAACCAAAACGACCACCCATAATATATATTCTGAAATTTCCGAATAACACTCAAAATAATCAAAACTGAAAATCTCTGAAAATTCCCAAAATGCCGCAACCCATAACTAAAACCGAAATCAAATTCCAACTTCACAATTAAATCACAAAACGAATATACATATGTCACGACTACAAAAATCAAAATATGAATCAATACCCAAACGAATTTATCAAATCTTCATTTAACACAAAATCGAATTTGTAATTATCAATAATTAACAAGCAAAACGAAATATTAATTAATTACTACAAAAATAATTCCATGAATAACATAATCAATAAAATAATTTATGTAATCATCACATAATTAATAAAAGAGAAAAACAATTTAATAAGAAGAAAACACATATTAAAGACAGTTGAATCAACATGGAATTTTGATCTTATACCTACTGAAATCGAAGCTACAGGGGGGTTTATACTGGCCGGAGTTGGGAATGGCGGCAGCAGCGACGGCGGAGAGGGGACAGAGGCGGCGGTGGAATGATCGGAAAAAGAACAGAGGCGGTGACAGTGGCGTGGCGTGGCTGCGCGCGCGCGAAGGAGACCGTGGCGGCTGCACGGCGGCTGAGCGGAGAGAAGGCGCGGTGGCGCGTGTTCTGAACAGAACAGGAGGCTGTGCAGCGTTTTCAGTGGGGGGGGGGGTTGTGTTTTCCGATTGTGTGTGTATATGAAATGGGTGTGTGTGTATGCATATGTTTAGATAAACAAATGTAGTTTATGGAGCCTTCCACTATCTTCTGGAATATAATAGATTTAGGATAGCGACTATTACTCTTTTTATTAGCCCACTAGCTGAAAATTAGCGGAACTAATACAATACTGAAAACATAAAATTTTAAATGAAATATTTCTAAAATAATTAAATCCAACTAATAAAATTTATTTATATACTCAAAATTATTCTTAAAATATTTAAATGCCCAAAATCATAATTAAATGAATTTCGAACTAATTTACTCAAAACAATTTTATCGGGCTCAAATTTACTTATAATTACCAAAAAAAAATTTAATCACCCCACAACTTCACATTATATTATTAAACATTTAAACACATAATGCAGCAAATTTTTATAAACATTAAATATTACTACTTTTATTATTTAAATAAATGGGAAATTGGCACCTATTTTCCTGGATGTTACATCCTTCCCTCCTTAAAAGGATTCTGTCCTCAGAATCAGCTTTAAGAAGTCACTAAGGTTCTTTTAACATCTCCCAACTCTTGTTGCATCCGCAATAATACTAATCCTTCACTCTTGACACTTGTTCTTTCTAATCTGGTGTTCTACCAGTCCCTCTGTATAGGACAATCCCAGTTGCCAGTACACGTTACGCGTTACTAGTATTCTATTCACGTCCTGATCCGCTTTGACTCTTGGCAATCTCGCCGCAAAGTTTAGCTAATTACAACCTGCTTGGCATACTTCCCAGATTATTTGAGATAATCAGATTCATGATATCTTGAAGTGAAAAGATGTTGTATCATAATGAGTGTCCCACAATTGGGGTTATCGAGAGACAAATTTCAAAGCAAATATCTTTGGAAAATAAAAGAATAACTGAGAGATCAATATGATCAATGAACTACTGTTGCGTGCCTTTGCTAAGACATTACTAAAGGTAGTTAACCTTCTTGTATTGCACAACGCATAAATGATGGCGTCGACTCCAAATTCACTAACAGTAGACTCAGGCCGCCACGATTCATGATCATCTTTAACACTCAAAATATGACACATATCATTGTGATTATAATCCTTACAACAAGTGATAGTTCCAGCCCACAAATCCAGGCAACGACCTATCTCTGACTTGTTGCATAATTACTACTTAATACACACCAAGCCGCTACATACATAAAGTTTATTTGGTAGATATTGCTTCCTGGTGCAGCTTTCCTGACATCATCTCTGAATCAACAATGTTATCCAAGTCGGTGCCTTGCTGTATCTCTTCCTTTCCTTTCTACTCGGTATCTCCCTAACAGTGTCGAGTCACATGCGTCAAATAAGTTTCTCATCCTTGGAGATCAAACTCTCTCTCTCTCTCTTCATCAATAATCTAATTTCCTACTTTCTTATCCCTCAACATACTTGTGTCTCGTAACAGATCAACCGGTCTATTTTCAAAATATCCTCGAGTTCTCCTAACTTGAGGGGATACATTCCTCACATAACTTATGCTTCCGCTTACTTTCACATTACGAGCCAACACAACATCATCAATATAGGCTCATACTTTTATATCTCTTATTGTTAGGGTCCTTAGTATCTCAACGTACCTAAGTCCCTCATGTCCTCCACTTTAATTCTTTACTACTCACAATATATCTTGAAATTGAATCTTTTTCAACCGAATCTTTCACTTTGAAACTTTACATATAATCTTCATTTTCTTAAGGTCTCCAAGACTATACAAAGGCGTTCTGAGGATTCTTCTTGAAGTTTTGAGCTTGCTAAGATGTCATCAATAAATTCAATCCTGAACTTATCCAAGTACTTCTTAATACATAGTTTATTCATTCCATAAAAGCAGGTAGGGCATTCAATCCAAACATCGGTAGATTTTCATAGTGTCTGTAACGTGTCCCAAAAGCAGTCTTAAAGGCATTATCATCTTAAACCTTCAGCTGGTGGTAATTAAAATCTTAAATCAATCCCCACGAATTTAAGCGGCTCCTTTTAGCTGGTCAAACGAGTTATCAATTATGGACAAAAAGGTATTTACTCTTAGTTGTTATCTGATTCAGTTCTCAATAATCTATACGTAAATTTATGGATCCATCTTTCATCTTTACGAACAAACTGGTGTTCCCCAATAGGTTGGGTCAACTTACACCTTTATTAAGTAATTCTTGCGATTGAGTTGCCAATTCTTTTGTCTCTCAACCGGGGCCATTCTGTCATGCATTTTAGAAATAGGTGTGGTCCTGGAGTAAGATCAATAGTACCCTATCTTTTGTCAGGTGGGTTTTTCTTGGTAAGTCGTCAGGGAAACAATTTTCAAGTCTAGTTACAAGTGCGACCCTTGCTGGTTTCAGGAGTTTCTTTTCTGCATCTACCATGTGGGCCATACTTATTGAACATTCTTGGCAAAGTAATCTGCTGTCTTGCAACCTCGACATCAATAATTCTTTTTAACTCGACAACATTTTATAGCTTAATAATGACGGGTTTTCCAACATAAGATGACCTCCTCAAAGAATTCTTTCTGTCCAAGGATATTCAATGAACAATTGTAAGGTATTATCCTTAGTTCGGTTTATGGTTAAGATCTTGTTTCTGGTTTTGATTTCTAACCCAAAGTGTTGCCTCAGTTCTCTTCAAGTTAAGCTTGGGTGGTCATTCAGATATTTCACTTGGGTGATATCCTTTCCACATATACTTGGGACCACGGTTTTATTTACAAAGCATAAGTTGGAAGTCTTGTAGAGAAGTTAGATAGAGGGTATTAACCCGGTATTCGGATAAGCATTTAAAATTACTTACGATGGTTCCTCAACAGGTTCAATGGACATATCCCTAATTACCTCTGCATACCTTAATCGTATCATCTCTTATTCCATTCCAAGAATTACACCAAATTCTCCTAGCTTACAAGGAAGAAAATCTACGTCGAATCGTTGTCCTTAAATCTCGGTACCACAATCTGGACATATCTGATCGATAGGAACTGTTTTCCCGATTTTCCACTTTTATAACCAAAGTTTCTCTTAATGGTAATGACTGAATATCCAGTTTGTTCTTAAAATTCTCTGATATAAAAGATCTTGAAATTCCCGAATCAATCGAACAGATAGATAGAAACCTTCGTAACAACACTGGTCTTTTTAATAGGTTCGGGATAGTTCGTCTTAGACTAATTCATGAAATTATCCTGGAACTTCTATAAGAAAGACTCACAATCGAATTAAATGTCCTAAACATTGAATCTCAACTCTTTTATAATCAACCCATTCTTTAGGTATCATATTTAGAATTAGAATATAAGGAAATCAGGGATTGTGCACTCTATCCTATCCTTTCCCAAATGAAGGACAATTACTCTGCGTCATCACGCCACGTATCACTAGTTTATCCAACATAAATTCATTTCCTTTCGATAATTGCTCCATATCCAATTTAAGTTCATAGGACCTTAATATCAAACCATAAAACACTGTGTATGGGTTTTGAAGATATGACAAATGAACTAGTGGAATGGTCTCTTCCTTTTAAACGATCATTACTCAAACTTAATTTGTTGAGTTCCCCATTTCTGGAAAAGAAGTATCATCACTCTGAAATGTCAGCATACACTGCCGCAACTTTAAATCACTGCTCCTTTTATGATCCATAAGATCCTTGAACAAAATAACTCAAAGATGGAAAATGTTAAACGACGAAATGTGTGTAATCCATTATTGGTAACGCTAATCTTTTATAAGGGGTTAACTGAGAGATCAAAATGATCAGTGAACATTTGTTCCGTCGCATGTCATTAGGACAACCGTCATAGTACACAAGGTGGCCAGCCTTCAGTACTCTAATGACAAGCAACAGTACAAAGTAGGTGGCGTCCCACCAGACTTCTATCACACAGACAGACAGTCATCCCCTATTCATAGGGTTGTTCATCTCAGTATCACGAAAAGGGTCCGATATATGAAGAGTTATGAAAAGAATGTATATTTTCGAAGTAAATAGTGGTAGATAAATTGACCTCTGAATAATACGGACACCTTTCAAGCAAAATGAAAACGTCTGAGCGATGCAAATTATAAAAGTTACCGACAACCGCAGCTAATAAATCGCAACCGTTGATTCTAGAATGAAACGTCACTCGTAATTATCCACAGCTCATCAGGGAAGAAAATCTTTAAGAGGATATGCACGAAAAACTTATTGTCGGAGGGCACTATCTCAATTCTTATAAGCTTCATCTTTCGAACTACAAATTTTCGGTCACGAAATCGTTCCATAGCTTAGTTTCGAATTTCAGAGCACATAGTTGTATCTCTTAGAGTCCATCTATGGTGCATGTGCCTTGAGTTGGTCCGACTCTGGAAAATGAGTATCACGACATTTCTCAAAAGAATAGAACAAGTTCAATAGGAGTATCATCTGAAGATCTCCATCCATATCTTTTTCAAATCCCAAGGTAGTAATTGACAATGATATTTTTAAAGTCTGGTTTACATCAACTAGGGATGCATTAACAGAAGTCAAAGGATCATCTTAAAACTTAGATTTTTACCATATAGGTATCTTAGTCAGGAATGACTGGAGGGAAATCTACTATATCCATATCAAGAGAAGGTAATTCTACTAAACCCATCACCCAATAGGAAGGAGGTGCAAGTATCCCAATGAAAAATCCTCAATGTCTTTGTTTACGATCATATACTCTTTCGATGATTTAGTGTCTATCTTTGAACCAGGATCTTCATGATCTCTTCGGTAGGAGTCGGAGATCTGACTCGAATAACATGGAAATCTGAGGACTCTAATGAAGTCATCTTCCAAAAGTACCAAAAATTCACATCAACAATTATGACCCTTTTTGATGACGAATTCTCCAATACACCCCTGGATTACAACTGAATGGATTACCACCGAACAGATTCCAAAGGTACTACTTCCGGAGAAGTAATAATCGGAAAAGAATTTACTGGCACAATATGAGGAAATGATGATTTATCAATAATAGAGTTATTCACACTTGAAGAAAAGGAGAAGCTCGAATATCACAACCTGAAAGGGGTTTTAGAAACTTTAAGGAATATCTCATAATTCAATAAGATGGGAAGTATTGCCAAGATCTTCAGGTATGTCTTCTTTATCAGCTCCTCTTGATGACTCGTCATTTGATTCTAAGTTCTTCTGCTACACGTCCTACGGGTATCGATATCAAACATCATCATCGACCCGCAATAATCTCTGAAGATTCCATCAGCTACATCTGCAGTCGCAAGGATGTTTATATCCAGCTCATCTCAACTATCTCAAACGAATACCATATCTTAAATTACTCGTCGGTACTATATCCAATAGTCCAACATGAACTCTATATGAGTTCTGACGTTTCTCACATAACTATACACACTCCTACACACTCTCGTTTCTAGTTTACTATAACCTTGCTCTGATACCAACTCTGTAACGCCCCCAAATCCTGGGTCAGTGGATTTGGTCGCCACGCTCGATTCTCAATTTAAAACAACCTGCCTAATATAAATCCAATACAAATATATCATCTACGACCCCAACTCTACCTCGGATCTTTTAGGTTATAGGGCTAGAAACAAGAGTCCAAAATTTCATTCAAACTTTAACTTTCTTTTACAACAAACTCTTTACATATAATCTATAACACTGGTATAACTTCGATGTGAAGTATACCAGGCAAAACTACTTGTACAATATAATGTTTACTATAATTCATTCTTATACAATATCCTGTCACTAGATCCAAATGATCTGCAGCAGCTCGTCTTCTCAACGTCGTCCTGAATCTTCTCGTTCCACAGCTATGCAATTAACTGCTGTCAATCTACCCTTTAGCTCTGTATCGGGATGAATCGACTTTCTCCTCTTTTAGCTGTAAAAATGATTAACAAGGGTGAGCAACTAGGTGCTCAGCAAATTCCATCGACTCGCTTACTCATACTAATCATAAAAGAAATGTGAAGGAAAATACTTGTCATACAAAGGAACTCAAATCAATAATCGATTAACAATTTACTCTGATAGAAAGGTGGTCAAAGAACTGACCGAATCATTAATCTCAACACATTTGCACTTGAATACACTACCTTTGAGGTATAATAGGAATGATGTCCACAGGACTCACATTATAGCAATTATTCTGGCGGACTAGAAGTCCACTGATTTACCGAATCGTTTAAGTCAACGCAATTGCATTCGAACTTTGAATGTTGTAGATACCAAACTCTGAATAATGTGGACACTGGACTTTGAATGATGTAAATACTGAACTTTGAATGATATAGATACTGGTCTTATCTCCTCTACGATACCCCACGGCTCGATCAACTGCCGTGTCTCAAGTACCGTACACCCGTGATACCCCATAGCACGATCACTACTATGTCTCAAGTATCACAAAAACATTTTGCTAGCAAAAAGGTGGTCGAATAATCGACCCGGCAACATTTGTGCCAAAATAAAATATAATCTTCTCTTGATACCACGAGTTTGTGCCTCGTGTTGATCAGAAAGAAAATCCCATGGGCCACTCCCATGTTGACCAGTGGAGTAAAGATGTTCCTCCAGAGTGAAATGAACACAATTGAGTTTGAGTGATTTATCAAATGATCTCGTCTATTCTGGCCGACTGCCAATTACTATTTATACGATATCGACCCGAACAATGGGCCGTTGCAACCTTTGACAAAAAGATGATTATGTGGACACGAACAATATGTCACACTAGACAATAAAATAACAAACCTCGAACAAGGAGGTTTATTGAATTGAATCAAAATATTTTGAGTCGTCTTGAAAGATAAGAACAACTCGAACTTATCAAAACACTATACCAATGCGCTAGGATGATTGTTTAAGAGGAAGTTTCTGAGGAATTTCCTTTCATCTATCCACTATTCTGCACACATCTACTTTGATCCGAACAATGAATCAAATCTGAGAATTTCAAATAAAGTTTATCGGATTTGAACAATAAATCCGATTGAAGTCAACAAATGTTTAACTACCTCGAAAAATGAGAGTAGTCATAGCTGAATACATCTTTAAAGGGTCATCTTGAACAATTAAGATGCCCGAGGAAGTTCAATGGATTACGTTTTAAGGACAAGGAGTATTTATAGTGGAAAACTTATCATAATAACTTTCATCAACTTTCCAAAACATATCTTCCATAAGATAATTCAACAATATATAAAACATCATCATTTCTCAAATAATTAGCAGGAGGAAGGGTCAGAAGGAACTTGCCTCGATAGCGCTATGCACAAAATCAATTAATTATTATACTCTACCCGCGTGTCTGCTTTCAATTACAGACCAGGGGAATTTTCACCTTCCTTTCTTTTCTCTTCTCGACCGGCTGTGGAAATGAAACTGCCGGGGGATTGGGATAAGATTAGATTAGCCCTTGTACTATAACTTTCACATAATGTAGATGTTTATAAACTCAAGCGCATATAATTTCTACAGAAAATTGGGCATGACCTATTCGTATAGTGGACGTTTGCCCTGTTTTCAAATACCAAAACTTTCCAACTCAGTCATCCATAATTTAATCCATAATTTACTTAATACTCAATAATTCTGCCTCGACATGCAGTAAATCACATAAGGAAGTACCCGCCCAGACATGCGGCACCTAAACACATAATGATAAATAACCCGCCCAGACATGCGGCACCTAAACACATAATAAGGTTGAAATCCTTTTTGGAAAATATTGGGCCTTCCCTTTTATAAGGATTTGAATATAAACTATCTATGAATTGAAAATCAATCATTTACTTAAATCTGGTTATTACCAAGTAGCACATAGCACATGCTTCATCTAGTTCACATAATTTCATATCTTTCACATAACACATAATACATGCTTGAACTGACAACTTCTATACTTATACCATTTACTAGCTTATCGAATTATATACCTTTACCCAATACTGTTCATTTAACAGTTCTGCCGAAAATTCGGCAGCCCTTCTCTATTTATATAACAAACTATCTGTTTTTAAACTAATATCCACATAACTTAACCCAATCACTTTACAACTTGCAATTATAAAATACCAATCTCATTATCATCTAAACACATTTACAACTCTGTAACAATTGTACAAACCATACGATACATAATAAAACTGAAACTCTTTTTGAAAACATCAGTTAAATCTGATTTATAAATAATCAAGATTAAATAATAATTAATTAATAAAATTCACCAATTAACTACTCAGTTAATTGGTCAATTAAATCAATTACATTACTATTTAAAATCGATTAAAAATAATCAAATTCAACTACTATTTAACTCTAGGAATTTTAAAACACATAATACAATAAATACTTAGATTTTACGAAATTTCGGCATGACCCGTTCGTAAACAGGACTAGCCAGAAATTTTTGCATGTACTATGCTGCGCCCCCAATCATAGGACGGATCACATAGTACAGCACAACAATAACCTGTACAATTCACAAAATTTAAACAACATAAATATATCAACTATCAACACAATTCCCCAAGCTGGGAATCAAACCAGAATATCAGAATCACTGTCCCAACTATCTTACAACTCAAAATTTAAACTCTATTTTACAATCAACTTTAATTACCACGATAATCTTCACCAGCCAGCGCACTTTAACAGAAATCTCAAAATTTAGAATTAGACAAAATAAACTAACTCGAATAACAATTTACTATCCCACAGTGAAACCACTTTACCATAACTAACATTCATAAAACAATTTGAGATTTAACAATTATCAACTCAATATCAGTTTAAACCTTCCAATAAAATCACTTCACCATAATTAATATTCATAGAACAAGTTGAGATTAAACAGATATTAACTCACCAACTAGAGTTACTTAACCAAATTCGTAAAACTGTTTAACCTTAAACTTAAACAATTAACATCAACTCAATTTAGTAATTACGGCACATTCATTTTATTCTTTCTTCACATTGCTAAGAGCCTCATGTATTAACAGGACTAAACACATACTATAACGACTTACTAAGCAGAAATAACTACTATCATCTGAATCTCTTCAAAACAACTAAAATTTATAAATAACTTTATAAAACTCTGCTTCACACTATTAATTAGCATATCTTCTACCTAATAATTTATTTTATTTTAACTCACCACCTTACAACCATACCATTACTAAAATTAATTATGTCCTAAACCATTTAAACACATATTACAATCTGCAAAACCAAAACGACCACCCATAATATATATTCTGAAATTTCCGAATAACACTCAAAATAATCAAAACTGAAAATCTCTGAAAATTCCCAAAATGCCGCAACCCATAACTAAAACCGAAATCAAATTCCAACTTCACAATTAAATCACAAAACGAATATACATATGTCACGACTACAAAAATCAAAATATGAATCAATACCCAAACGAATTTATCAAATCTTCATTTAACACAAAATCGAATTTGTAATTATCAATAATTAACAAGCAAAACGAAATATTAATTAATTACTACAAAAATAATTCCATGAATAACATAATCAATAAAATAATTTATGTAATCATCACATAATTAATAAAAGAGAAAAACAATTTAATAAGAAGAAAACACATATTAAAGACAGTTGAATCAACATGGAATTTTGATCTTATACCTACTGAAATCGAAGCTACAGGGGGGTTTATACTGGCCGGAGTTGGGAATGGCGGCAGCAGCGACGGCGGAGAGGGGACAGAGGCGGCGGTGGAATGATCGGAAAAAGAACAGAGGCGGTGACAGTGGCGTGGCTGCGCGCGCGCGAAGGAGACCGTGGCGGCTGCACGGCGGCTGAGCGGAGAGAAGGCGCGGTGGCGCGTGTTCTGAACAGAACAGGAGGCTGTGCAGCGTTTTCAGTGGGGGGGGGGTTGTGTTTTCCGATTGTGTGTGTATATGAAATGGGTGTGTGTGTATGCATATGTTTAGATAAACAAATGTAGTTTATGGAGCCTTCCACTATCTTCTGGAATATAATAGATTTAGG
Organism: Heracleum sosnowskyi; assembly: GCA_030848705.1. Lineage (NCBI taxonomy): Eukaryota > Viridiplantae > Streptophyta > Magnoliopsida > Apiales > Apiaceae > Heracleum > Heracleum sosnowskyi. Next base: position 45,063,365 of record CM061243.1, on the reverse strand, counting down.
ATAGCGACTATTACTCTTTTTATTAGCCCACTAGCTGAAAATTAGCGGAACTAATACAATACTGAAAACATAAAATTTTAAATGAAATATTTCTAAAATAATTAAATCCAACTAATAAAATTTATTTATATACTCAAAATTATTCTTAAAATATTTAAATGCCCAAAATCATAATTAAATGAATTTCGAACTAATTTACTCAAAACAATTTTATCGGGCTCAAATTTACTTATAATTACCAAAAAAAAATTTAATCACCCCACAACTTCACATTATATTATTAAACATTTAAACACATAATGCAGCAAATTTTTATAAACATTAAATATTACTACTTTTATTATTTAAATAAATGGGAAATTGGCACCTATTTTCCTGGATGTTACAGATTGTGATTGAAAAGAATAACCAATATGAGTTGTGAACCAAATGATAAATTATACCCCATTTTGTTTATTATAGTTTAGTATAGATTATAGTTGATTCAGAATTCATTAATTTGTACCATATATTTCTAAAATTATATACCTGAGCAAAATACATGAATTTTGAGAAATATATATAAGATAATTCAATTTGAGTTATATATGAATTTTTAAAATTTAGGATTTCAATTATTTATGATGATTGAGTTGAAACATTTACTTACGTCATTATAACATGAATCCACTCTATATGAAGGGGAAAAAAGATGGAACCAAAAAATGGTTGTTTGTAATACATGAATCATGTGCCTTTTATCATATAGATATTAGTTGAATATTACGAAATCTAATCAAATTTACAAGTATTTGATTCATGAAAACGGTATGCAATATTACAAATTTACGATAAATTGAAAATATTATCATCTAATGTATTTTTAATTATAAAATTATTTCGATATATGAACAAATTCAGTGAGAAATTATTTAATTAATATATGAACAAGTCTCAAAACCTGACAAGGGTACGTTCATCATTCAAAGTAGTTACATTATTCACCAACAAAATTTCTTACCACTCTCCACAACTCACACTTCTCATCTTACACGATCAAACTTACGATTTCACAAACCTCACGTTAATAAATCGACCTCCTCGCAAAAAATTTATTAACTTTTCTATGCAGGCCCGTGCCTTGCACGGGCTGTTACGCTAGTTATATATATAATAGAGCAACTAGGGGGTTCAATGAGCCAATTAATTCAAGTTAAATTACCAAAATATCCTTCCAAATTATATTTTAATTATACATGTATTAATTAATTCAATTTAAATTACCAAAATACCCTTCCAAATTATATTTTAATTGTACATGTATTAATTACTATTAATACTCATCTACTTTAATGCGTACTATTAATACTCATCTACTTTATTATGTATTAATTATTTTATATGGCCTTATTGCATATTTCGTATTCAGGTTCGCTATTTGGTTTATTACATTTATTTGCCTATATAGTAGACGATTTAGGGAGATCAAAAGTAATCATAGATAAAATAAATGATGATAAAAAATAATAGATATGACGAGTGGACAATGAATATCAATCAAATAAGGAATTTGGATACAGAAGATGTAATAATAAGATCAATAGATTTGTTTTTCGAAATTAGCAAAATATGATTTGATCTGCATATCAAATCTTATTTTGATAAATTGAAAAAACAAACTATTGGTCGTATTGCATATTTCGTATCCAGGTTCGCTATTTGGTTCATTACATTTATTTGCTTATATAGTAGATGGTTCAGGGAGATCAAAAGTAATTATAGACCAAATAAATGATGATAAAAAATAATGGATATGGTGAGTGGATAATGAATATCAACCAAAAAAAGAATTTGGATACAGAAGATGTAATAATAAGGTCAATAGGTTTATTTTTCGAAGTTAGCAAAATATGATTTGATTTGCGTCACATTGAAATAGCCAAAGAGAATATTTTGTACCATATAAAATAATATTTTTTCACAAATTTAATAATATCTTAAACAATAAGCTATATAGCAAACAAGTGTTATACAAATATTGTACGAAATAGTTTTAGTGACTACTTCAAATAGGTTAAATACTATTTTGTTTTTATAAAATTACACGACAGTTGCAAAATAAGTCACGCTCATTTAAAATATTTCAAATCTCCCGTAACTAAAAGACTGCAAGCACTTCAAAATTACAGGTCTTACTTATATTGTACGTCGTTATTAGATATGACCATTTTCAATGAAAAAATATTATTCGCAACATAACCTATAATACATTTCACATGTCTGCATATATTTACATGATTAAATATATATGATATTTTCTATCAAAAACTGATCCCACTTGCAACAAAACATATATTATATTTAATAAATCGGTATCATTTTATAACAGAAGAATGTAGAACATACCCGTGCCTCGCACGGGTTATAAAGCTAGTTTAATTTAAAGGTCCAACACATGTGGTAAGGACCAAGGTGTCCCATGTCGCGTGTAAGCTAACCTCTAACCTTTTCCTGAATATTAATAGCGGTCATTACATAATTTTAGATAATGATTAGTAAGGCGCTTGTTATTCGGCGTGGGAATGTTAGTACTTGATTCAACAACAATTAGTTAAACATCATCAATTGTCCCCTTGCACGTGTACCACATCGTTTTAAGTTCCAGACAAGAGTTGGGGTGGAACCTAAATTCTCTTTGCATTTCCGAGATGCGTAGTTTGAATATTTTTTTGGTGAATTTCATCAAATTTAATTTAATCAAATTTAATTAAAAATATAATCTATACTATATTATTAAAGCCGAAACATTGAAAGTTTTGATTTTCGTTTTTCGGTAATTTATTCTATTTAATAAATAATAAAATAATATAAAAATAGTAACTAGCTGATTAACTTTTTTTATTAAAACACCTTTTGTAACAAATCTACTCTTTTTCCAAAAATATCATGGGTAATTACATTTAAATTAAAACATATTACCTTTTATAATAACTAATAAAATAATATAAAAATAGTAATTAGCTGATTGTCTTTTATCTTTAAAACACCTTTTTGTAACAAAATCTACTCATTTTTTCAAAAATATCACGGACAATTACCTTTAATTTAAAATATATTACCATTAATAATAAATATCAATACAACCCTTACATATTATCATTTATATTTATTTTCACTAAAATCTCTTTTTTCCAAAAATATCAATGCAGCCCTTACTTATTTATTTTAAAACGTATTTTAATGCTTTTAATTATTTAAAACAAACTACCTATTTTAACATGCCAACGTTTTTTTTAACAAATACAATTAATATAATTAAAACACTTCTGAAAATATCACGGGCAGTTACTTTTTTTAATTAAAACATGTTAACTTTTATATTTGTCCTTATTATTAATATTATTTTAATAAATAATAAAATAATATTAATAATGTCTAATTTATCTTACTCAGCCCATTTGTATTATTTATTTATTTTTTCTATATTACAATTAATTTTTAAATTTCTCATTTTATAATTTATCATATTGATTTTTAATTGTCTTTGATGTCCCTTGCCTTGCACGGGTTATAGGCTAGTATGTTATATAATCAAAAAGTGTATATAATTCACGTTACGATGCACTTTTTATTTTCATAAAAGTTTTTGAAAGTAAAAATAAAATTTTAAACTAAATATTGCTTAACTTCGCAAATCAAGCACGATGAAAATAGTCAAAATACCACTTATCTATCTATATTATTATATTAAAGACGAAACAATGAAAGTTTTGTAGTCTGGTCACTCAATTCTTAACCGTTGGATCATTCAAATCAATATATAATGAGAGTCGTTGAATTAAATACTAAAAATTATTATATATAATATATTTTATATTATAATTACAAATAACTGTCTAATTACCTTTTTCAGCCTAAACATATTACATGTTTTATATTTTCTATATAAAACAACTCATCTTCTAAAAATAACAAGGGTACAGTACCTATTTTATATTTTTTAACTTAAAACAACTCATCTTCTAAAAATAATACTGGCAACATATATATAAAAACGTAATATAATTTTATATAATTATTAATAAATAACCAACTACGTTCGTCATTATATTATATGTTTTGTATTTTCTAACTAAAACAACTTATCTTCTAAAAATAATACGGGGACATTACCTAGTTTATATTTTCTAACTGAAACACTCATCTTCTAAAATTAACACAAACAACATATATATAAAAATGTGATATCTAACTTTATATAATTATTAATAAATAACTATATGTCTTCTTCCGAACATTACATGTTTTATATTTTTTTAACTAAAACAACTCATCTTTTAATAATAATACGGGTAACATGTATATATAATGGTGATATTATTTTATATTTATAACCAATTATCTTTTTCAACTAAATCACATTATTTATTTTATATTTTATAACAATTACTCATCATTATCAGAATAATAATCCTGAAAATTTCATGAATTTCAACAAGTGCCATATCAACAAAGTACTTTTACCCAGAGAATGAGGTTTAAATCCTAATGCGGATAAGGCTATCAAGATAGCCGAAGGTAAATATATTTAATACAATTACTTGGATTATATCGAAGCTTTTTCTAAAGCCTTTTATTATCAAAATCCCAAGAATAAAATTCTTGGTTTTTTAGTATCAATACAGAAGTGCTTAATAAGCAGGTTCCCAATTGGTTCTATCAATGGTGGTCAAAAATTCGGGCCATCTTTGGAAATATTACCCAAAGTTATAAAAGATTTATATAATCCGTGGTGTGAGCATAGTCCGCTAGTCTCAAGATTATTATCTAACAGAATGATTTTTGGACAATGTCCTTTCTTCTTTTTTGCAAAATTCCAAATCCCATGGATCTGGAGATGGACAATATCAGTCTCCCAAGACAGGTTACACATTCCAATTCTCCAGAGGAATTTCTTCTACAAATGGTGGAACAATATGGAAATCAATGATATTCAAAATCTGGTGGTAAATATTAATACTACCATTGAAGCAGAAAAACGTAACGTTTCTAAAGAGAAGATTTCTCAACAACCATCTATAGCAGTATGAAGGGATACTTCCAAAAGAAATATCCTAGCGAATCAGAAGAACAAATTATGGTTCGAGTTTTAGATTATATGAAAGAACAATTCTTCAGTTCTTTTCCAAATCAATCATCAAAAGATGAAGACGAATCAATGAAAACCACTTCGTCGCAAGGATCAATGGATTCTAATTCTTTTAATTGTCTAGAAAGCGAATCCCAAGCTGCAGAAGATCCTACAGCAGAAGATGTGTGGAACGCCTTAAATCAGACATTGGCTCAACAATCTAGAAATTCTAGCTCGGGAAAAACTCCGGCTATTTAAAAAGGCAATGACGCCACTAAATCAGGTCTTCTACCGCGTCAAAAAGATAGACATAAAAATTTCTAGTCTACAAGTTCAAATAGATGAACAATTCAAAAGGTGTCATCAAACATCCTACGCAGAGAAAAGGAGGCGTACAAATCTGGAAATCAGGGAAAGTTTTGAGAATTCTCATATTCTCCTCATGAAGCTAGAATGGAAAGGAGACTCCATGAGAAACATAATTTAAGAGTAAGGTCACTAATTTGGAATAACCTTACAGGATAAGTTTGGAGATAAGGAATAACCTTACAGGAAAAGCTGAAGATAAGCTATGTGCCACCCAGAGATTCGACAGAACAATATTTGCTTTAATAATTTATGCTTTTATAAAGTTGTTTGTAAGTATTATTGATAATAATTCATAAAATTGTTTGTATGTATTATTGATTGTGTCAATGAGGCCCATAAAGAGCACCCGACATTCAATAATGCTCTCTTTGTTAAAGTTTGCTTTTTGCTTTTGTTAAAATTATTTGTCCTCACCTATTTGGACAAGTATCTATTCTCCTTATTTAAGGAGAATTGTATTTCAGTTTTCGGTGTACTTTTATTTTATAAAATTTTAGTTTACAACTTTTACACTCTCTGTCTTCTGCTCTACTCCGCTCTACTCTCTGTTTTCCGCTTATACAACTCCGCTAATATTATATATATATAGAAGAAGATAAATAAAAGGAGAAAGAAGATAAAAATTGATAATATAAAAAAATAAAGATGTTGAATATTAAAATAATATATTTACTTTCCTTGATTATTAAAGATTTTAAAGGAAAGAATATAAAAATTGTATATTTAGTTTCCTTCGTCAGTAAAAATTTAAAAGGCAATTGCTATTTTTTTATCCAATAAATTCGAATTTAAATAAGAAAATTTAATTTTATTGAATAAAAATCCAGAAGCTCTAGAAAAATAGATAAATAGATTTCGGACAATCTGAGAGCTCGCGGGGGTTTTCCTTTATATATATAAAAATAAAAATATTGACGATTGATTGATGATTGATGATGAATGATGATTGATGATTGATGATTGTTTTCAAAGTTAAATTCAGACTTCAATCCGTTTTCTGAAAATTTTGAAAATTAGTATAGGAATGTGAATTAGTTAGTGGAAGCAAGCAGAGGTATACTTGGAATTACTTGACCGCTAAGAGTACAATTTACGGAACACTCATAATTTTTTTCTTGCTCCTAGAAATTTGCTTGGAAGTTTCCTCATGTAATACTGCTTCCCAACATGTACTAGGTTTCCTTGAGAACTATATATTGGCCTATTTAAAGCCCCCCGAGTATCCCCAAATCCATAGCCAAGTATTAAAACCAACCATATCACATATACTCTGTTTTCTTCTAAAAGTCGTTACAATGTCTGAGACTGATAAAACCATTGAATTGTGGAAGATGAAGAAGCGTATCAAGGCACTTGAAGCTGCTAGAGGAAGTGGAACTAGCATGCTATCTCTACTTGTGCCTCCTCGTGCTCATCTATCTGATGTTACAAAGATGCTCATGCATGAACATGGTACCGCGAAAAACATAAAAAGCAGGGTTAATCGCCAGTCTGTTTTATCTGCAATTACATCTGCTCAACAGAGATTAAAGCTCTACAACAAAGTCCCTCCGAATGGTCTTGTGCTTTACGTCGGAACTATTGTTGGCGATAATGGAAAAGAAGAGAAGGTGACTATTGATTTTGAGCCCTTTAAGCCCATAAATACATCTGTGTATTTATGTGACAATAAGTTCCATACTGAAGTTTTGCATGAACTTGTGGAATCTGATGATAAGTTTGGATTTATTGTCATGGATGGGAATGGCACACTTTTTGGGACATTGAGTGGCAACAGTAGAGAGATTCTTCATAAATTTAATGTAAATCTTCCTAATAAACAAGGAAAAGGTGGGCAATCAGCACAGAGGTTTGGTCGTATACGAGTCGAGAAACGGCATAATTATGTCACGAAGTCAGCTGAACTTGCTACACAGTTTTTTATTAATCCTGTTACTAGTCAGCCCAATGTTGCGGGATTGATACTGGCAGGATCTGCAGACTTGAAGGCTGAATTGAATCAGTATGTTTGACACACGTCTCCGTGCTAAAATATTAAAACTTGTTGATGTTTCTCATGGAGGAGAGAACGGTTTCAACCAAGCCATTGAGCTCTCTTCTGAATTCCTATCCGGTGTCAAGTTTATAGAGGAAAAGCGCTTGTTAAGCAAATACTTTGAGGAAATCAGGCAGGATAGTGGCAAGTCTGTTTGCGGCGTAGATGACACTTTGAAAGCTCTTGAGATGGGGATTATTGATATTATCATTGTTTGGGAAGATATTGATATCAACAGGTATGTGCTTATAAATAGTACCACATCTGAGGTTGTGATAAAATACATGAACAAAGATCAAGAGGTTGATGAGAGTAATTTTCGAGAAAAGAATGGTGAACTAGAGATTGAAGAAAAGATGCCACTGTTGGAGTGGTTTGCGAATGAATATAAAAGGTTTGGGTGCATGCTACAGTTTGTTACAAATAAAACAGAAGAGGGGTCACGGTTCTGCAAAGGGTTTGGTGGAATTGGAGGCATCCTACGCTACCAGCTTGATATGCGATCATTCGATGACGATGATGGTGACAATGACGGTGGAGGATTTTAAGATTCCAGAGCTGCCTAAATCTTTCTACTCCAGACTGCGATCCGACTCCAGATTGGAATTCTAGTTTCTTTTCTTGGTATTTAATACTTCAATTTTGTTATTTAATACCTACACTTGTGGTTTTCTCTTCTTTGATTATAATTTAGTTTTGATGATTGATTAAAAGGGTTTGTTCTCGTTGAGGAAATTTCTAAACTTATATTATATTTAGATGATGTCACTTGCTCATTTATCCCACATCGCTGTAGGCCCCAAGACAGAAGCTCTTTTCTAACATAAATACCAGCTTTAATTATTAACTTAAAATCATTAAAAACGTCGACGGGCGTTTTTAGAGATGTCGACGGACGTCCTAGTTATTTTTTAAAGCTATAGATATCTTGTTCGCAATGAACGAGAATGTCTTTGCTAAGTTCATTTTTTATATCTAGCCCTATCAATGATTCAGCTCTGAATCAAGGCTAAAAAATGATTCCACTCGGAATCAATGCGGCCTAAAGACTCGGAATCAAGGTGGCCTAAAGGATTCTTCTCAGAATCCAGGGCGGCCTAAATCTATATTCAAATTTTATTTATATCATGAATCAGTCCAATATTCAAATTCATTTCTTTGTATTGAATTTGTTTAGTCCAATATTCAAATTCATTTCTTTGTATTGAATTTGTTTCTAAGACTGTGATAAACTCCAGAATAGAATTCCAGTTTGTTTTAGATATTAAGAAACAAAGGATCATTTAATGTTGTGAAAGTATTCATCATTCGTCTAACTCACTAATATTTACAGTAAAAAGAGTAAATAATATACTTGTAACTACATTATTAGGATTCTGAGCAACTACATTATTGTGATTTATCCAATCATGCATTCAGTTAAGAAAATCTAATATTAACTAGTATTGTAAAGAAACAGAAGTTAAGGCTTTTGCATAAAGTGCTCAGGCTCTTAAGTATGTCACCGCAAACAACTCCAATCCAGATTGCAATCCTTGGTGGTTCCTGTCTGAGCTAATGAATCTATGGATCACATAATTTTCATCTGTCCGTTTGTGATTTTGCAATGTAGTCCTCGCTTCCATCTTCTTGGAATGCTATTCTGAATGGCCAGTTGACTCAGTTCCCTTGTACTTGCCAATATATCCTTTCTTGTTAGGCATGAGTGTAATGCTTCTGTGCACAAATGCTCTAAGCTGCTCAGATGGGAAACTTAGAAAAGCAGATGCTTTGCGAAAATCTTTCATCTTCTTCGCATATTTTCAGAAGCTTGCTACCGAATACAGGACTCGCGTTATATTGCTCTAGTAGTTTGTAATTAAAGTATAGTCTGGAGTAACTAAGAAGCCAAACGGAAGTTGAAGTTTTAGTAGAGAACCATGTTCAAATCTAAACTTTTAGTTAAAATCACTAGAGGAAAGTACATGTCAGCATCCAATTTATTTTAGCCCAGATTACTTTGGAATTTTAGTTTGCCACATAATAGGAATAGAAGCAGTAATAGAAGGTTTTTTTTTTGGTTTGGTCTACTATCTATTGGACTTTGAGTAATATTAGTGGGTTCTTAATGTAATTTTAAATGGGTTCTTTATTAAAAATTGGCATATAATTTCCTGGATGGGTCGAGTAAACATTTCCCAATTCATTTGTCACGTTAAGTTTATTTTCTCCAATTATGTATTACAATTATAGTATCAAAATTTTATATTTAGAAAAATTTATAACAAATATCATGTTTCCAAAAAAAATTAAAACTAAAAATAAAGACGTTTTTAAATTTAAAAAGTGGATAGAAATCTATTATCTATCTATTACTATATATTATATGCCAACACAAGGGCAAATTTTGTCATTTTAATACTTGTGAAATTACGATTTTACCCCTATTTTTTGAAAAATAACAAAAATACCACTATTATATTATTATGCAAAAACATGTTAATATTTGCTAATGAAGAGAATCGAACCTCCAACCTCCATCTAATAAGTCCGAAGCCTAACCACTATGCTACGTTGCTTTTTCAATTTACTTTAAAGATTTTATTAGATAAGTCACATTATTTTCTGTAATTCTATATTCTTTTTTTACTTTGAACCTTTGAGTAAATATTGGTCCATATTATTTATATAAATTTGTATTTTTTTATTTACGTTATTATATATATATAGGTAAATGATCAATCATCATTTTAAATTTTTATTATAGTTGTATATTTTTATTATAGTTGTATATAGTTGTATACACTCTGTTCGTCACATTCATTTCTTAACAAATTTCTTTTCAAAATGAACACTTCATTTGTTGATATATTTTAATATTAAATGTCATTCTTTATCAACTTCGGCATATCTCTAATTTAATCATTTTTTTCATCAATTGTTTTTCACTTTTTCCACCATTTTAATCCCCCGGTTGATGTCCGAGTCAAAAATCGGGGTGATGATTTAAAATGTAGAATATTACGGAGTATATAATTACAAAAAAGGTTTTCTTTCATTATAAATGATAACTGTAAAAAATAAAATCTTTACACTCTCTTTGTCATGATAAATGATGAGTATGAAAAATAAAATTTATATGATATAATTTCACATGTTACACATGAATGTAAATTTCTCTTTGGATATATATAAATGTATTATACTATTTAAATAAAAATATATAAATTCTATCTATAAAATCATACATAATATATAACTACGTCAAATATGAACTATATATCATAATTTTTAAGTATATAAAATATCAAATATTTGAGTTAAATTAGAAATGTTTTATTGATCAAACATTTAGACTTTGAGGGGTTTAAATGTATAATTCGACTAAAAAGATAAATATTTGAAAATGTAGAAGATACAATTGAATTGATTCCAAAAACATGATAACTCAAAAACATGATCTATGTTTTAAATAAAAAATCAACATGATTAATATGCAATAGATTAAAATAAGATATGATATTTCTCGATCATAAGAATTGTAAAATTGTCTAACTATTAATGACGACCAGTTAGACTATAAATTTTAACAATAAAAATTCAAATTGTATGTAAAATATTATTGAATGATGTTAAAAAAAAAGTATAAGTCTTTAATAATAATAGAATTTTATATAATATATTAATTGGATGCGTAATATCATAAAATCATTTTGATAAATGAAATTCTAAATAGGGTTTGTGGGCTTTGAGGACATCGTCGAATTATAACACTGAAGCTAATACACAATAAAATACAAGTAAAATTTATTTTTTGTATATGAAAAGGTTGAGTTTATTATTACAAAAATGTCATTCAATATTTGTATTGAAAAAACAGTATAACCTCGTATAAGTCTTCAGGTCAAAATCATGGTTATTTTTCACTTTTAAATAGATGAATAATCCCTAGACATTTATAAAGTTATCACATTTACATTACTTTTAAAAACAAAATTAGTCTTAAAAATGATATATTTATCAGTATATATTTATTTATAACACGTGCAAAGCACGAGTTATTTTTTGTATTATTTTACCTTTTTATTTAAATTATTATAATCATATTAAATATAGTAACGAGTGGTTCACGTATTTTACCTTTATTTATGTTTTTAATTTTTAAGTTGTTTTGCCGGATCAGCCGTTCAAAGTAAATGTTAATTTTAACATATTTGTAATTAAATGTTTATTTTAATATGTTGTTGATGGGATTCGAACCTTAAACTTCTATGTAGCATAACTTTTAGTAATACCTCTAGATGTTCCAATCAATTTGACTTCAAAGACCCATCAGTATCGATTGTGATTGAAAAGAATAACCAATATGAGTTGTGAACCAAATGATAAATTATACCCCATTTTGTTTATTATAGTTTAGTATAGATTATAGTTGATTCAGAATTCATTAATTTGTACCATATATTTCTAAAATTATATACCTGAGCAAAATACATGAATTTTGAGAAATATATATAAGATAATTCAATTTGAGTTATATATGAATTTTTAAAATTTAGGATTTCAATTATTTATGATGATTGAGTTGAAACATTTACTTACGTCATTATAACATGAATCCACTCTATATGAAGGGGAAAAAAAGATGGAACCAAAAAATGGTTGTTTGTAATACATGAATCATGTGCCTTTTATCATATAGATATTAGTTGAATATTACGAAATCTAATCAAATTTACAAGTATTTGATTCATGAAAACGGTATGCAATATTACAAATTTACGATAAATTGAAAATATTATCATCTAATGTATTTTTAATTATAAAATTATTTCGATATATGAACAAATTCAGTGAGAAATTATTTAATTAATATATGAACAAGTCTCAAAACCTGAAAAGGGTACGTTCATCATTCAAAGTAGTTACATTATTCACCAACAAAATTTCTTACCACTCTCCACAACTCACACTTCTCATCTTACACGATCAAACTTACGATTTCACAAACCTCACGTTAATAAATCGACCTCCTCGCAAAAAATTTATTAACTTTTCTATGCAGGCCCGTGCCTTGCACGGGCTGTTACGCTAGTTATATATATAATAGAGCAACTAGGGGGTTCAATGAGCCAATTAATTCAAGTTAAATTACCAAAATATCCTTCCAAATTATATTTTAATTATACATGTATTAATTAATTCAATTTAAATTACCAAAATACCCTTCCAAATTATATTTTAATTGTACATGTATTAATTACTATTAATACTCATCTACTTTAATGCGTACTATTAATACTCATCTACTTTATTATGTATTAATTATTTTATATGGCCTTATTGCATATTTCGTATTCAGGTTCGCTATTTGGTTTATTACATTTATTTGCCTATATAGTAGACGATTTAGGGAGATCAAAAGTAATCATAGATAAAATAAATGATGATAAAAAATAATAGATATGACGAGTGGACAATGAATATCAATCAAATAAGGAATTTGGATACAGAAGATGTAATAATAAGATCAATGGATTTGTTTTTCGAAATTAGCAAAATATGATTTGATCTGCATATCAAATCTTATTTTGATAAATTGAAAAAACAAACTATTGGTCGTATTGCATATTTCGTATCCAGGTTCGCTATTTGGTTCATTACATTTATTTGCTTATATAGTAGATGGTTCAGGGAGATCAAAAGTAATTATAGACCAAATAAATGATGATAAAAAATAATGGATATGGTGAGTGGATAATGAATATCAACCAAAAAAAGAATTTGGATACAGAAGATGTAATAATAAGGTTAATAGGTTTGTTTTTCGAAGTTAGCAAAATATGATTTGATTTGCGTCACATTGAAATAGCCAAAGAGAATATTTTGTACCATATAAAATAATATTTTTTTACAAATTTAATAATATCTTAAACAATAAGCTATATAGCAAACAAGTGTTATACAAATATTGTACGAAATAGTTTTAGTGACTACTTCAAATAGGTTAAATACTATTTTGTTTTTATAAAATTACACGACAGTTGCAAAATAAGTCACGCTCATTTAAAATATTTCAAATCTCCCGTAACTAAAAGACTGCAAGCACTTCAAAATTACAGGTCTTACTTATATTGTACGTCGTTATTAGATATGACCATTTTCAATGAAAAAAGATTTTATTCGCAACATAACCTATAATACATTTCACATGTCTGCATATATTTACATGATTAAATATATATGATATTTTCTATCAAAAACTGATCCCACTTGCAACAAAACATATATTATATTTAATAAATCGGTATCATTTTATAACAGAAGAATGTAGAACATACCCGTGTCTCGCACGGGTTATAAAGCTAGTTTAATTTAAAGGTCCAACACATGTGGTAAGGACCAAGGTGTCCCACGTCGCGTGTAAGCTAACCTCTAACCTTTTCCTGAATATTAATAGCGGTCATTACATAATTTTAGATAATGATTAGTAAGGCGCTTGTTATTCGGCGTGGGAATGTTAGTACTTGATTCAACAACAATTAGTTAAACATCATCAATTGTCCCCTTGCACGTGTACCACATCGTTTTAAGTTCCAGACAAGAGTTGGGGTGGAACCTAAATTCTCTTTGCATTTCCGAGATGCGTAGTTTGAATATTTTTTTGGTGAATTTCATCAAATTTAATTTAATCAAATTTAATTAAAAATATAATCTATACTATATTATTAAAGCCGAAACATTGAAAGTTTTGATTTTCGTTTTTCGGTAATTTATTCTATTTAATAAATAATAAAATAATATAAAAATAGTAACTAGCTGATTAACTTTTTTTATTAAAACACCTTTTGTAACAAAATCTACTCTTTTTCCAAAAATATCATGGGTAATTACATTTAAATTAAAACATATTACCTTTTATAATAACTAATAAAATAATATAAAAATAGTAATTAGCTGATTATCTTTTATCTTTAAAACACCTTTTTGTAACAAAATCTACTCATTTTTTCAAAAATATCACGGACAATTACCATTAATTTAAAATATATTACCATTAATAATAAATATCAATACAACCCTTACATATTATCATTTATATTTGTTTTCACTAAAATCTCTTTTTTCCAAAAATATCAATGCAGCCCTTACTTATTTATTTTAAAACGTATTTTAATGCTTTTAATTATTTAAAACAAATTACCTATTTTAACATGCCAACGTTTTTTTTAACAAATACAATTAATATAATTAAAACACTTCTGAAAATATCACGGGCAGTTACTTTTTTTAATTAAAACATGTTAACTTTTATATTTGTCCTTATTATTAATATTATTTTAATAAATAATAAAATAATATTAATAATGTCTAATTTATCTTACTCAGCCCATTTGTATTATTTATTTATTTTTTCTATATTACAATTAATTTTTAAATTTCTCATTTTATAATTTATCATATTGATTTTTAATTGTCTTTGATGGCCCTTGGCTTGCACGGATTATAGGCTAGTATGTTATATAATCAAAAAGTGTATATAATTCACGTTACGATGCACTTTTTATTTTCATAAAAGTTTTTGAAAGTAAAAATAAAATTTTAAACTAAATATTGCTTAACTTCGCAAATCAAGCACGATGAAAATAGTCAAAATACCACTTATCTATCTATATTATTATATTAAAGACGAAACAATGAAAGTTTTGTAGTCTGGTCACTCAATTCTTAACCGTTGGATCATTCAAATCAATATATAATGAGAGTCGTTGAATTAAATACTAAAAATTATTATATATAATATATTTTATATTATAATTACAAATAACTGTCTAATTACCTTTTTCAGCCTAAACATATTACATGTTTTATATTTTCTATATAAAACAACTCATCTTCTAAAAATAACAAGGGTACAGTACCTATTTTATATTTTTTAACTTAAAACAACTCATCTTCTAAAAATAATACTGGCAACATATATATAAAAACGTAATATAATTTTATATAATTATTAATAAATAACCAACTACGTTCGTCATTATATTATATGTTTTGTATTTTCTAACTAAAACAACTTATCTTCTAAAAATAATACGGGGACATTACCTAGTTTATATTTTCTAACTGAAACACTCATCTTCTAAAATTAACACAAACAACATATATATAAAAATGTGATATCTAACTTTATATAATTATTAATAAATAACTATATGTCTTCTTCCGAACATTACATGTTTTATATTTTTTTAACTAAAACAACTCATCTTTTAATAATAATACGGGTAACATGTATATATAATGGTGATATTATTTTATATTTATAACCAATTATCTTTTTCAACTAAATCACATTATTTATTTTATATTTTATAACAATTACTCATCATTATCAGAATAATAATCCTGAAAATTTCATGAATTTCAACAAGTGCCATATCAACAAAGTACTTTTACCCAGAGAATGAGGTTTAAATCCTAATGCGGATAAGGCTATCAAGATAGCCGAAGGTAAATATATTTAATACAATTACTTGGATTATATCGAAGCTTTTTCTAAAGCCTTTTATTATCAAAATCCCAAGAATAAAATTCTTGGTTTTTTAGTATCAATACAGAAGTGCTTAATAAGCAGGTTCCCAATTGGTTCTATCAATGGTGGTCAAAAATTCGGGCCATCTTTGGAAATATTACCCAAAGTTATAAAAGATTTATATAATCCGTGGTGTGAGCATAGTCCGCTAGTCTCAAGATTATTATCTAACAGAATGATTTTTGGACAATGTCCTTTCTTCTTTTTTTGCAAAATTCCAAATCCCATGGATCTGGAGATGGACAATATCAGTCTCCCAAGACAGGTTACACATTCCAATTCTCCAGAGGAATTTCTTCTACAAATGGTGGAACAATATGGAAATCAATGATATTCAAAATCTGGTGGTAAATATTAATACTACCATTGAAGCAGAAAAACGTAACGTTTCTAAAGAGAAGATTTCTCAACAACCATCTATAGCCAGTATGAAGGGATACTTCCAAAAGAAATATCCTAGCGAATCAGAAGAACAAATTATGGTTCGAGTTTTAGATTATATGAAAGAACAATTCTTCAGTTCTTTTCCAAATCAATCATCAAAAGATGAAGACGAATCAATGAAAACCACTTCGTCGCAAGGATCAATGGATTCTAATTCTTTTAATTGTCTAGAAAGCGAATCCCAAGCTGCAGAAGATCCTACAGCAGAAGATGTGTGGAACGCCTTAAATCAGACATTGGCTCAACAATCTAGAAATTCTAGCTCGGGAAAAACTCCGGCTATTTAAAAAGGCAATGACGCCACTAAATCAGGTCTTCTACCGCGTCAAAAAGATAGACATAAAAATTTCTAGTCTACAAGTTCAAATAGATGAACAATTCAAAAGGTGTCATCAAACATCCTACGCAGAGAAAAGGAGGCGTACAAATCTGGAAATCAGGGAAAGTTTTGAGAATTCTCATATTCTCCTCATGAAGCTAGAATGGAAAGGAGACTCCATGAGAAACATAATTTAAGAGTAAGGTCACTAATTTGGAATAACCTTACAGGATAAGTTTGGAGATAAGGAATAACCTTACAGGAAAAGCTGAAGATAAGCTATCTGCCACCCAGAGATTCGACAGAACAATATTTGCTTTAATAATTTATGCTTTTATAAAGTTGTTTGTAAGTATTATTGATAATAATTCATAAAATTGTTTGTATGTATTATTGATTGTGTCAATGAGGCCCATAAAGAGCACCCGACATTCAATAATGCTCTCTTTGTTAAAGTTTGCTTTTTTGCTTTTGTTAAAATTATTTGTCCTCACCTATTTGGACAAGTATCTATTCTCCTTATTTAAGGAGAATTGTATTTCAGTTTTCGGTGTACTTTTATTTTATAAAATTTTAGTTTACAACTTTTACACTCTCTGTCTTCTGCTCTACTCCGCTCTACTCTCTGTTTTCCGCTTATACAACTCCGCTAATATTATATATATATAGAAGAAGATAAATAAAATGAGAAAGAAGATAAAAATTGATAATATAAAAAAATAAAGATGTTGAATATTAAAATAATATATTTACTTTCCTTGATTATTAAAGATTTTAAAGGAAAGAATATAAAAATTGTATATTTAGTTTCCTTCGTCAGTAAAAATTTAAAAGGCAATTGCTATTTTTTTATCCAATAAATTCGAATTTAAATAAGAAAATTTAATTTTATTGAATAAAAATCCAGAAGCTCTAGAAAAATAGATAAATAGATTTCGGACAATCTGAGAGCTCGCGGGGGTTTTCCTTTATATATATAAAAATAAAAATATTGACGATTGATTGATGATTGATGATGAATGATGATTGATGATTGATGATTGTTTTCAAAGTTAAATTCAGACTTCAATCCGTTTTCTGAAAATTTTGAAAATTAGTATAGGAATGTGAATTAGTTAGTGGAAGCAAGCAGAGGTATACTTGGAATTACTTGACCGCTAAGAGTACAATTTACGGAACACTCATAATTTTTTTCTTGCTCCTAGAAATTTGCTTGGAAGTTTCCTCATGTAATACTGCTTCCCAACATGTACTAGGTTTCCTTGAGAACTATATATTGGCCTATTTAAAGCCCCCCGAGTATCCCCAAATCCATAGCCAAGTATTAAAACCAACCATATCACATATACTCTGTTTTCTTTTAAAAGTCGTTACAATGTCTGAGACTGATAAAACCATTGAATTGTGGAAGATGAAGAAGCGTATCAAGGCACTTGAAGCTGCTAGAGGAAGTGGAACTAGCATGCTATCTCTACTTGTGCCTCCTCGTGCTCATCTATCTGATGTTACAAAGATGCTCATGCATGAACATGGTACCGCGAAAAACATAAAAAGCAGGGTTAATCGCCAGTCTGTTTTATCTGCAATTACATCTGCTCAACAGAGATTAAAGCTCTACAACAAAGTCCCTCCGAATGGTCTTGTGCTTTACGTCGGAACTATTGTTGGCGATAATGGAAAAGAAGAGAAGGTGACTATTGATTTTGAGCCCTTTAAGCCCATAAATACATCTGTGTATTTATGTGACAATAAGTTCCATACTGAAGTTTTGCATGAACTTGTGGAATCTGATGATAAGTTTGGATTTATTGTCATGGATGGGAATGGCACTCTTTTTGGGACATTGAGTGGCAACAGTAGAGAGATTCTTCATAAATTTAATGTAAATCTTCCTAATAAACAAGGAAAAGGTGGGCAATCAGCACAGAGGTTTGGTCGTATACGAGTCGAGAAACGGCATAATTATGTCACGAAGTCAGCTGAACTTGCTACACAGTTTTTTATTAATCCTGTTACTAGTCAGCCCAATGTTGCGGGATTGATACTGGCAGGATCTGCAGACTTGAAGGCTGAATTGAATCAGTATGTTTGACACACGTCTCCGTGCTAAAATATTAAAACTTGTTGATGTTTCTCATGGAGGAGAGAACGGTTTCAACCAAGCCATTGAGCTCTCTTCTGAATTCCTATCCGGTGTCAAGTTTATAGAGGAAAAGCGCTTGTTAAGCAAATACTTTGAGGAAATCAGGCAGGATAGTGGCAAGTATGTTTGCGGCGTAGATGACACTTTGAAAGCTCTTGAGATGGGGATTATTGATATTATCATTGTTTGGGAAGATATTGATATCAACAGGTATGTGCTTATAAATAGTACCACATCTGAGGTTGTGATAAAATACATGAACAAAGATCAAGAGGTTGATGAGAGTAATTTTCGAGAAAAGAATGGTGAACTAGAGATTGAAGAAAAGATGCCACTGTTGGAGTGGTTTGCGAATGAATATAAAAGGTTTGGGTGCATGCTACAGTTTGTTACAAATAAAACAGAAGAGGGGTCACGGTTCTGCAAAGGGTTTGGTGGAATTGGAGGCATCCTACGCTACCAGCTTGATATGCGATCATTCGATGACGATGATGGTGACAATGACGGTGGAGGATTTTAAGATTCCAGAGCTGCCTAAATCTTTCTACTCCAGACTGCGATCCGACTCCAGATTGGAATTCTAGTTTCTTTTCTTGGTATTTAATAATTCAATTTTGTTATTTAATACCTACACTTGTGGTTTTCTCTCTTCTTTGAGTATAATTTAGTTTTGATGATTGATTAAAAGGGTTGTTCTCGTTGAGGAAAAATTCTAAACTTATAGTATATTTAGATGATGTCACTTGCTCATTTATCCCACATCGATGTAGGCTCCAAGACAAAAGCTCTTTTCTAACATAAATACCAGCTTTAATTATTAACTTAAAATCATTAAAAACGTCGACGGGCGTTTTTAGAGATGTCGACGGACGTCCTAGTTATTTTTTAAAGCTATATATATCTTGTTCGCAATGAACGAGAATGTCTTTGCTAAGTTCATTTTTTATATCTAGCCCTATCAATGATTCAGCTCTGAATCAAGGCTAAAAAATGATTCCACTCGGAATCAATGCGGCCTAAAGATTCTACTTGAATCAATCCGGCCTATTAATGATTCTACTCTGAATCAAAGCTAAAAATTGATTCCACTCGGAATCAAGGTGGCCTAAAGGATTCTTCTCAGAATCCAGGGCGGCCTAAATCTATATTCAAATTTTATTTATATCATGAATCAGTCCAATATTCAAATTCATTTCTTTGTATTGAATTTGTTTAGTCCAATATTCAAATTCATTTCTTTGTATTGAATTTGTTTCTAAGACTGTGATAAACTCCAGAATAGAATTCCAGTTTGTTTTAGATATTAAGAAACAAAGGATCATTTAATGTTGTGAAAGTATTCATCATTCGTCTAACTCACTAATATTTACAGTAAAAAGAGTAAATAATATACTTGTAACTACATTATTAGGATTCTGAGCAACTACATTATTGTGATTTATCCAATCATGCATTCAGTTAAGAAAATCTAATATTAACTAGTATTGTAAAGAAACAGAAGTTAAGGCTTTTGCATAAAGTGCTCAGGCTCTTAAGTATGTCACCGCAAACAACTCCAATCCAGATTGCAATCCTTGGTGGTTCCTGTCTGAGCTAATGAATCTATGGATCACATAATTTTCATCTGTCCGTTTGTGATTTTGCAATGTAGTCCTCGCTTCCATCTTCTTGGAATGCTATTCTGAATGGCCAGTTGACTCAGTTCCCTTGTACTTGCCAATATATCCTTTCTTGTTAGGCATGAGTGTAATGCTTCTGTGCACAAATGCTCTAAGCTGCTCAGATGGGAAACTTAGAAAAGCAGATGCTTTGCGAAAATCTTTCATCTTCTTCGCATATTTTCAGAAGCTTGCTACCGAATACAGGACTCGCGTTATATTGCTCTAGTAGTTTGTAATTAAAGTATAGTCTGGAGTAACTAAGAAGCCAGACGGAAGTTGAAGTTTTAGTAGAGAACCATGTTCAAATCTAAACTTTTAGTTAAAATCACTAGAGGAAAGTACATGTCAGCATCCAATTTATTTTAGCCCAGATTACTTTGGAATTTTAGTTTGCCACATAATAGGAATAGAAGCAGTAAATAGAAGGTTTTTTTTTTGGTTTGGTCTACTATCTGTTGGACTTTGAGTAATATTAGTGGGTTCTTAATGTAATTTTAAATGGGTTCTTTATTAAAAATTGGCATATAATTTCCTGGATGGGTCGAGTAAACATTTCCCAATTCATTTGTCACGTTAAGTTTATTTTCTCCAATTATGTATTACAATTATAGTATCAAAATTTTATATTTAGAAAAATTTATAACAAATATCATGTTTCCAAAAAAAATTAAAACTAAAAATAAAGACGTTTTTAAATTTAAAAAGTGGATAGAAATCTATTATCTATTATCTATTACTATATATTATATGCCAACACAAGGGCAAATTTTGTCATTTAATACTTGTGAAATTACGATTTTACCCCTATTTTTTGAAAAATAACAAAAATATCACTATTATATTATTATGCAAAAACATGTTAATATTTGCTAATGAAGAGAATCGAACCTCCAACCTCCATCTAATAAGTCCAAAGCCTAACCACTATGCTACGTTACTTTTTGAGTTTACCTTAAAAATTTTATTAGATAAGTCACATTATTTTCTGTAATTCTATATTCTTTTTTACTTTGAACCTTTGAGTAAATATTGGTCCATATTATTTATATAAATTTGTATTTTTTTATTTACGTTATTATATATATACAGTATAGGTAAATGATCAATCATCATTTTAAATTTTTATTATAGTTGTATATTTTTATTATAGTTGTATATAGTTGTATACACTCTGTTCGTCACATTCATTTCTTAACAAATTTCTTTTCAAAATGAACACTTCATTTGTTGATATTTTTTAATATTAAATGTCATTCTTTATCAACTTCGGCATATCTCTAATTTAATCATTTTTTTCATCAATTGTTTTTCACTTTTTCCACCATTTTAATCCCTCGGTTGATGTCCGAGTCAAAAATCGGGGTGATGATTTAAAATGTAGAATATTACGGAGTATATAATTACAAAAAAGGTTTTCTTTCATTATAAATGATAACTGTAAAAAATAAAATCTTTACACTCTCTTTGTCATGACAAATGATGAGTATGAAAAATAAAATTTATATGATATAATTTCACATGTTACACATGAATGTAAATTATTCCGGATAAAAAAATATTTTCATTTTTCTCTTTGGATATATATAAATGTATTATACTATTTAAATAAAAATATATAAATTCTATCTATAAAATCATACATAATATATAACTACGTCAAATATG
The DNA here is from genome assembly GCA_030848705.1 of Heracleum sosnowskyi. Taxonomy (NCBI): domain Eukaryota; kingdom Viridiplantae; phylum Streptophyta; class Magnoliopsida; order Apiales; family Apiaceae; genus Heracleum; species Heracleum sosnowskyi. The sequence continues at coordinate 45,041,044 of CM061243.1, read as the reverse complement.
AATTATATATCATAATTTTTAAGTATATAAAATATCAAATATTTGTGTTAAATTAGAAATGTTTTATTGATCAAACATTTAGACTTTGAGGGGTTTAAATGTATAATTCGACTAAAAAGATAAATATTTGAAAATGTAGAAGATACAATTGAATTGATTCCAAAAACATGATAACTCAAAAACATGATCTATGTTTTAAATAAAAAATCAACATGATTAATATGCAATAGATTAAAATAAGACATGATATTTCTCGATCATAAGAATTGTAAAATTGTCTAACTATTAATGACGACCAGTTAGACTATAAATTTTAACAATAAAAATTCAAATTGTATGTAAAATATTATTGAATGATGTTAAAAAAAAAGTATAAGTCTTTAATAATAATAGAATTTTATATAATATATTAATTGGATGCGTAATATCATAAAATCATTTTGATAAATGAAATTCTAAATAGGGTTTGTGGGCTTTGAGGACATCGTCGAATAACACTGAAGCTAATACACAATAAAATACAAGTAAAATTTATTTTTTGTATATGAAAAGGTTGAGTTTATTATTACAAAAATGTCATTCAATATTTGTATCGAAAAAACAGTATAACCTCGTATAAGTCTTCAGGTCAAAATCATGGTTATTTTTCACTTTTAAATAGATGAATAATCCCTAGACATTTATAAAGTTATCACATTTACATTACTTTTAAAAACAAAATTAGTCTTAAAAATGATATATTTATCAGTATATATTTATTTATAACACGTGCAAAGCACGAGTTATTTTTTGTATTATTTTACCTTTTTATTTAAATTATTATAATCATATTAAATATAGTAACGAGTGGTTCACGTATTTTACCTTTATTTATGTTTTTAATTTTTAAGTTGTTTTGCCGGATCAGCCGTTCAGAGTAAATGTTAATTTTAACATATTTGTAATTAAATGTTTATTTTAATATGTTGTTGATGGGATTCGAACCTTAAACTTCTATGTAGCATAACTTTTAGTAATACCTCTAGATGTTCCAATCAATTTGACTTCAAAGACCCATCAGTATCGATTGTGATTGAAAAGAATAACCAATATGAGTTGTGAACCAAATGATAAATTATACCCCATTTTGTTTATTATAGTTTAGTATAGATTATAGTTGATTCAGAATTCATTAATTTGTACCATATATTTCTAAAATTATATACCTGAGCAAAATACATGAATTTTGAGAAATATATATAAGATAATTCAATTTGAGTTATATATGAATTTTTAAAATTTAGGATTTCAATTATTTATGATGATTGAGTTGAAACATTTACTTACGTCATTATAACATGAATCCACTCTATATGAAGGGGAAAAAAGATGGAACCAAAAAATGGTTGTTTGTAATACATGAATCATGTGCCTTTTATCATATAGATATTAGTTGAATATTACGAAATCTAATCAAATTTACAAGTATTTGATTCATGAAAACGGTATGCAATATTACAAATTTACGATAAATTGAAAATATTATCATCTAATGTATTTTTAATTATAAAATTATTTCGATATATGAACAAATTCAGTGAGAAATTATTTAATTAATATATGAACAAGTCTCAAAACCTGAAAAGGGTACGTTCATCATTCAAAGTAGTTACATTATTCACCAACAAAATTTCTTACCACTCTCCACAACTCACACTTCTCATCTTACACGATCAAACTTACGATTTCACAAACCTCACGTTAATAAATCGACCTCCTCGCAAAAAATTTATTAACTTTTCTATGCAGGCCCGTGCCTTGCACGGGCTGTTACGCTAGTTATATATATAATAGAGCAACTAGGGGGTTCAATGAGCCAATTAATTCAAGTTAAATTACCAAAATATCCTTCCAAATTATATTTTAATTATACATGTATTAATTAATTCAATTTAAATTACCAAAATACCCTTCCAAATTATATTTTAATTGTACATGTATTAATTACTATTAATACTCATCTACTTTAATGCGTACTATTAATACTCATCTACTTTATTATGTATTAATTATTTTATATGGCCTTATTGCATATTTCGTATTCAGGTTCGCTATTTGGTTTATTACATTTATTTGCCTATATAGTAGACGATTTAGGGAGATCAAAAGTAATCATAGATAAAATAAATGATGATAAAAAATAATAGATATGACGAGTGGACAATGAATATCAATCAAATAAGGAATTTGGATACAGAAGATGTAATAATAAGATCAATAGATTTGTTTTTCGAAATTAGCAAAATATGATTTGATCTGCATATCAAATCTTAATTTGATAAATTGAAAAAACAAACTATTGGTCGTATTGCATATTTCGTATCCAGGTTCGCTATTTGGTTCATTACATTTATTTTCTTATATAGTAGATGGTTCAGGGAGATCAAAAGTAATTATAGACCAAATAAATGATGATAAAAAATAATGGATATGGTGAGTGGATAATGAATATCAACCAAAAAAAGAATTTGGATACAGAAGATGTAATAATAAGGTCAATAGGTTTGTTTTTCGAAGTTAGCAAAATATGATTTGATTTGCGTCACATTGAAATAGCCAAAGAGAATATTTTGTACCATATAAAATAATATTTTTTTACAAATTTAATAATATCTTAAACAATAAGCTATATAGCAAACAAGTGTTATACAAATATTGTACGAAATAGTTTTAGTGACTACTTCAAATAGGTTAAATACTATTTTGTTTTTATAAAATTACACGACAGTTGCAAAATAAGTCACGCTCATTTAAAATATTTCAAATCTCCCGTAACTAAAAGACTGCAAGCACTTCAAAATTACAGGTCTTACTTATATTGTACGTCGTTATTAGATATGACCATTTTCAATGAAAAAAGATTTTATTCGCAACATAACCTATAATACATTTCACATGTCTGCATATATTTACATGATTAAATATATATGATATTTTCTATCAAAAACTGATCCCACTTGCAACAAAACATATATTATATTTAATAAATCGGTATCATTTTATAACAGAAGAATGTAGAACATACCCGTGCCTCGCACAGGTTATAAAGCTAGTTTAATTTAAAGGTCCAACACATGTGGTAAGGACCAAGGTGTCCCACGTCGCGTGTAAGCTAACCTCTAACCTTTTCCTGAATATTAATAGCGGTCATTACATAATTTTAGATAATGATTAGTAAGGCGCTTGTTATTCGGCGTGGGAATGTTAGTACTTGATTCAACAACAATTAGTTAAACATCATCAATTGTCCCCTTGCACGTGTACCACATCGTTTTAAGTTCCAGACAAGAGTTGGGGTGGAACCTAAATTCTCTTTGCATTTCCGAGATGCGTAGTTTGAATATTTTTTTGGTGAATTTCATCAAATTTAATTTAATCAAATTTAATTAAAAATATAATCTATACTATATTATTAAAGCCGAAACATTGAAAGTTTTGATTTTCGTTTTTCGGTAATTTATTCTATTTAATAAATAATAAAATAATATAAAAATAGTAACTAGCTGATTAACTTTTTTTATTAAAACACCTTTTGTAACAAAATCTACTCTTTTTCCAAAAATATCATGGGTAATTACATTTAAATTAAAACATATTACCTTTTATAATAACTAATAAAATAATATAAAAATAGTAATTAGCTGATTGTCTTTTATCTTTAAAACACTTTTTTGTAACAAAATCTACTCATTTTTTCAAAAATATCACGGACAATTACCTTTAATTTAAAATATATTACCATTAATAATAAATATCAATACAACCCTTACATATTATCATTTATATTTGTTTTCACTAAAATCTCTTTTTTCCAAAAATATCAATGCAGCCCTTACTTATTTATTTTAAAACGTATTTTAATGCTTTTAATTATTTAAAACAAATTACCTATTTTAACATGCCAACGTTTTTTTTAACAAATACAATTAATATAATTAAAACACTTCTGAAAATATCACGGGCAGTTACTTTTTTTAATTAAAACATGTTAACTGTTATATTTGTCCTTATTATTAATATTATTTTAATAAATAATAAAATAATATTAATAATGTCTAATTTATCTTACTCAGCCCATTTGTATTATTTATTTATTTTTTCTATATTACAATTAATTTTTAAATTTCTCATTTTATAATTTATCATATTGATTTTTAATTGTCTTTGATGGCCCGTGCCTTGCACGGGTTATAGGCTAGTATGTTATATAATCAAAAAGTGTATATAATTCACGTTACGATGCACTTTTTATTTTCATAAAAGTTTTTGAAAGTAAAAATAAAATTTTAAACTAAATATTGCTTAACTTCGCAAATCAAGCACGATGAAAATAGTCAAAATACCACTTATCTATCTATATTATTATATTAAAGACGAAACAATGAAAGTTTTGTAGTCTGGTCACTCAATTCTTAACCGTTGGATCATTCAAATCAATATATAATGAGAGTCGTTGAATTAAATACTAAAAATTATTATATATAATATATTTTATATTATAATTACAAATAACTGTCTAATTACCTTTTTCAGCCTAAACATATTACATGTTTTATATTTTCTATATAAAACAACTCATCTTCTAAAAATAACAAGGGTACAGTACCTATTTTATATTTTTTAACTTAAAACAACTCATCTTCTAAAAATAATACTGGCAACATATATATAAAAACGTAATATAATTTTATATAATTATTAATAAATAACCAACTACGTTCGTCATTATATTATATGTTTTGTATTTTCTAACTAAAGCAACTTATCTTCTAAAAATAATACGGGGACATTACCTATTTTATATTTTCTAACTGAAACACTCATCTTCTAAAATTAACACAAACAACATATATATAAAAATGTGATATCTAACTTTATATAATTATTAATAAATAACTATATGTCTTCTTCATAACATTACATGTTTTATATTTTTTTAACTAAAACAACTCATCTTTTAATAATAATACGGGTAACATGTATATATAATGGTGATATTATTTTATATTTATAACCAATTATCTTTTTCAACTAAATCACATTATTTATTTTATATTTTATAACAATTACTCATCATTATCAGAATAATAATCCTGAAAATTTCATGAATTTCAACAAGTGCCATATCAACAAAGTACTTTTACCCAGAGAATGAGGTTTAAATCCTAATGCGGATAAGGCTATCAAGATAGCCGAAGGTAAATATATTTAATACAATTACTTGGATTATATCGAAGCTTTTTCTAAAGCCTTTTATTATCAAAATCCCAAGAATAAAATTCTTGGTTTTTTAGTATCAATCCAGAAGTGCTTAATAAGCAGGTTCCCAATTGGTTCTATCAATGGTGGTCAAAAATTCGGGCCATCTTTGGAAATATTACCCAAAGTTATAAAAAATTTATATAATCCGTGGTGTGAGCATAGTCCGCTAGTCTCAAGATTATTATCTAACAGAATGATTTTTGGACAATGTCCTTTCTTCTTTTTTGCAAAATTCCAAATCCCATGGATCTGGAGATGGACAATATCAGTCTCCCAAGACAGGTTACACATTCCAATTCTCCAGAGGAATTTCTTCTACAAATGGTGGAACAATATGGAAATCATTGATATTCAAAATCTGGTGGTAAATATTAATACTACCATTGAAGCAGAAAAACGTAACGTTTCTAAAGAGAAGATTTCTCAACAACCATCTATAGCCAGTATGAAGGGATACTTCCAAAAGAAATATCCTAGCGAATCAGAAGAACAAATTATGGTTCGAGTTTTAGATTATATGAAAGAACAATTCTTCAGTTCTTTTCCAAATCAATCATCAAAAGATGAAGACGAATCAATGAAAACCACTTCGTCGCAAGGATCAATGGATTCTAATTCTTTTAATTGTCTAGAAAGCGAATCCCAAGCTGCAGAAGATCCTACAGCAGAAGATGTGTGGAACGCCTTAAATCAGACATTGGCTCAACAATCTAGAAATTCTAGCTCGGGAAAAACTCCGGCTATTTAAAAAGGCAATGACGCCACTAAATCAGGTCTTCTACCGCGTCAAAAAGATAGACATAAAAATTTCTAGTCTACAAGTTCAAATAGATGAACAATTCAAAAGGTGTCATCAAACATCCTACGCAGAGAAAAGGAGGCGTACAAATCTGGAAATCAGGGAAAGTTTTGAGAATTCTTATATTCTCCTCATGAAGCTAGAATGGAAAGGAGACTCCATGAGAAACATAATTTAAGAGTAAGGTCACTAATTTGGAATAACCTTACAGGATAAGTTTGGAGATAAGGAATAACCTTACAGGAAAAGCTGAAGATAAGCTATCTGCCACCCAGAGATTGACAGAACAATATTTGCTTTAATAATTTATGCTTTTATAAAGTTGTTTGTAAGTATTATTGATAATAATTCATAAAATTGTTTGTATGTATTATTGATTGTGTCAATGAGGCCCATAAAGAGCACCCGACATTCAATAATGCTCTCTTTGTTAAAGTTTGCTTTTTTGCTTTTGTTAAAATTATTTGTCCTCACCTATTTGGACAAGTATCTATTCTCCTTATTTAAGGAGAATTGTATTTCAGTTTTCGGTGTACTTTTATTTTATAAAATTTTAGTTTACAACTTTTACACTCTCTGTCTTCTGCTCTACTCCGCTCTACTCTCTGTTTTCCGCTTATACAACTCCGCTAATATTATATATATATAGAAGAAGATAAATAAAAGGAGAAAGAAGATAAAAATTGATAATATAAAAAAATAAAGATGTTGAATATTAAAATAATATATTTACTTTCCTTGATTATTAAAGATTTTAAAGGAAAGAATATAAAAATTGTATATTTAGTTTCCTTCGTCAGTAAAAATTTAAAAGGCAATTGCTATTTTTTTATCCAATAAATTCGAATTTAAATAAGAAAATTTAATTTTATTGAATAAAAATCCAGAAGCTCTAGAAAAATAGATAAATAGATTTCGGACAATCTGAGAGCTCGCGGGGGTTTTCCTTTATATATATAAAAATAAAAATATTGACGATTGATTGATGATTGATGATTGATGATTGTTTTCAAAGTTAAATTCAGACTTCAATCCGTTTTCTGAAAATTTTGAAAATTAGTATAGGAATGTGAATTAGTTAGTGGAAGCAAGCAGAGGTATACTTGGAATTACTTGACCGCTAAGAGTACAATTTACGGAACACTCATAATTTTTTTCTTGCTCCTAGAAATTTGCTTGGAAGTTTCCTCATGTAATACTGCTTCCCAACATGTACTAGGTTTCCTTGAGAACTATATATTGGCCTATTTAAAGCCCCCCGAGTATCCCCAAATCCATAGCCAAGTATTAAAACCAACCATATCACATATACTCTGTTTTCTTCTAAAAGTCGTTACAATGTCTGAGACTGATAAAACCATTGAATTGTGGAAGATGAAGAAGCGTATCAAGGCACTTGAAGCTGCTAGAGGAAGTGGAACTAGCATGCTATCTCTACTTGTGCCTCCTCGTGCTCATCTATCTGATGTTACAAAGATGCTCATGCATGAACATGGTACCGCGAAAAACATAAAAAGCAGGGTTAATCGCCAGTCTGTTTTATCTGCAATTACATCTGCTCAACAGAGATTAAAGCTCTACAACAAAGTCCCTCCGAATGGTCTTGTGCTTTACGTCGGAACTATTGTTGGCGATAATGGAAAAGAAGAGAAGGTGACTATTGATTTTGAGCCCTTTAAGCCCATAAATACATCTGTGTATTTATGTGACAATAAGTTCCATACTGAAGTTTTGCATGAACTTGTGGAATCTGATGATAAGTTTGGATTTATTGTCATGGATGGGAATGGCACACTTTTTGGGACATTGAGTGGCAACAGTAGAGAGATTCTTCATAAATTTAATGTAAATCTTCCTAATAAACAAGGAAAAGGTGGGCAATCAGCACAGAGGTTTGGTCGTATACGAGTCGAGAAACGGCATAATTATGTCACGAAGTCAGCTGAACTTGCTACACAGTTTTTTATTAATCCTGTTACTAGTCAGCCCAATGTTGCGGGATTGATACTGGCAGGATCTGCAGACTTGAAGGCTGAATTGAATCAGTATGTTTGACACACGTCTCCGTGCTAAAATATTAAAACTTGTTGATGTTTCTCATGGAGGAGAGAACGGTTTCAACCAAGCCATTGAGCTCTCTTCTGAATTCCTATCCGGTGTCAAGTTTATAGAGGAAAAGCGCTTGTTAAGCAAATACTTTGAGGAAATCAGGCAGGATAGTGGCAAGTATGTTTGCGGCGTAGATGACACTTTGAAAGCTCTTGAGATGGGGATTATTGATATTATCATTGTTTGGGAAGATATTGATATCAACAGGTATGTGCTTATAAATAGTACCACATCTGAGGTTGTGATAAAATACATGAACAAAGATCAAGAGGTTGATGAGAGTAATTTTCGAGAAAAGAATGGTGAACTAGAGATTGAAGAAAAGATGCCACTGTTGGAGTGGTTTGCGAATGAATATAAAAGGTTTGGGTGCATGCTACAGTTTGTTACACATAAAACAGAAGAGGGGTCACGGTTCTGCAAAGGGTTTGGTGGAATTGGAGGCATCCTACGCTACCAGCTTGATATGCGATCATTCGATGACGATGATGGTGACAATGACGGTGGAGGATTTTAAGATTCCAGAGCTGCCTAAATCTTTCTACTCCAGACTGCGATCCGACTCCAGATTGGAATTCTAGTTTCTTTTCTTGGTATTTAATACTTCAATTTTGTTATTTAATACCTACACTTGTGGTTTTCTCTCTTCTTTGAGTATAATTTAGTTTTGATGATTGATTAAAAGGGTTGTTCTCGTTGAGGAAAAATTCTAAACTTATAGTATATTTAGATGATGTCACTTGCTCATTTATCCCACATCGATGTAGGCTCCAAGACAGAAGCTCTTTTCTAACATAAATACCAGCTTTAATTATTAACTTAAAATCATTAAAAACGTCGACGGGCGTTTTTAGAGATGTCGACGGACGTCCTAGTTATTTTTTAAAGCTATAGATATCTTGTTCGCAATGAACGAGAATGTCTTTGCTAAGTTCATTTTTTATATCTAGCCCTATCAATGATTCAAGGCTAAAAAATGATTCCACTCGGAATCAATGCGGCCTAAAGATTCTACTTGAATCAATCCGGCCTATTAATGATTCTACTCTTAATCAAAGCTAAAAATTGATTCCACTCGGAATCAAGGTGGCCTAAAGGATTCTTCTCAGAATCCAGGGCGGCCTAAATCTATATTCAAATTTTATTTATATCATGAATCAGTCCAATATTCAAATTCATTTCTTTGTATTGAATTTGTTTAGTCCAATATTCAAATTCATTTCTTTGTATTGAATTTGTTTCTAAGACTGTGATAAACTCCAGAATAGAATTCCAGTTTGTTTTAGATATTAAGAAACAAAGGATCATTTAATGTTGTGAAAGTATTCATCATTCGTCTAACTCACTAATATTTACAGTAAAAAGAGTAAATAATATACTTGTAACTACATTATTAGGATTCTGAGCAACTACATTATTGTGATTTATCCAATCATGCATTCAGTTAAGAAAATCTAATATTAACTAGTATTGTAAAGAAACAGAAGTTAAGGCTTTTGCATAAAGTGCTCAGGCTCTTAAGTATGTCACCGCAAACAACTCCAATCCAGATTGCAATCCTTGGTGGTTCCTGTCTGAGCTAATGAATCTATGGATCACATAATTTTCATCTGTCCGTTTGTGATTTTGCAATGTAGTCCTCGCTTCCATCTTCTTGGAATGCTATTCTGAATGGCCAGTTGACTCAGTTCCCTTGTACTTGCCAATATATCCTTTCTTGTTAGGCATGAGTGTAATGCTTCTGTGCACAAATGCTCTAAGCTGCTCAGATGGGAAACTTAGAAAAGCAGATGCTTTGCGAAAATCTTTCATCTTCTTCGCATATTTTCAGAAGCTTGCTACCGAATACAGGACTCGCGTTATATTGCTCTAGTAGTTTGTAATTAAAGTATAGTCTGGAGTAACTAAGAAGCCAGACGGAAGTTGAAGTTTTAGTAGAGAACCATGTTCAAATCTAAACTTTTAGTTAAAATCACTAGAGGAAAGTACATGTCAGCATCCAATTTATTTTAGCCCAGATTACTTTGGAATTTTAGTTTGCCACATAATAGGAATAGAAGCAGTAATAGAAGGTTTTTTTTTTGGTTTGGTCTACTATCTATTGGACTTTGAGTAATATTAGTGGGTTCTTAATGTAATTTTAAATGGATTCTTTATTAAAAATTGGCATATAATTTCCTGGATGGGTCGAGTAAACATTTCCCAATTCATTTGTCACGTTAAGTTTATTTTCTCCAATTATGTATTACAATTATAGTATCAAAATTTTATATTTAGAAAAATTTATAACAAATATCACGTTTCCAAAAAAAATTAAAACTAAAAATAAAGACGTTTTTAAATTTAAAAAGTGGATAGAAATCTATTATCTATCTATTACTATATATTATATGCCAACACAAGGGCAAATTTTGTCATTTTAATACTTGTGAAATTACGATTTTACCCCTATTTTTTGAAAAATAACAAGAATACCACTATTATATTATTATGCAAAAACATATTAATATTTGCTAATGAAGAGAATCGAACCTCCAACCTCCTTCTAATAAGTCCAAAGCCTAACCACTATGCTACGTTGCTTTTTAAGTTTACTTTAAAGAGTTTATTAGAGAAGTCACATTATTTTCTGTAATTCTATATTCTTTTTTTACTTTGAACCTTTGAGTAAATATTGGTCCATATTATTTATATAAATTTGTATTTTTTTATTTACGTTATTATATATATACAGTAAAACCTCTATAAATTAATACTCGATAAATTAATAATCTCGATAAAATTAATAATTTGTCCAGTCCCAACTTGGGACCAGTATAAAATTGGACCCCAATCGATAAAATAATAAGATAATAACTTTTTTGAAATCCCAAAGTATATATATTGGTCCCAACGAAACTATAAATTAATAATCATTAAAAGATTCCATACATATTCTAAGATTGTCTAGTAAAAAATGAATCTATAGTCACTTGTTTTTTGTTGAACTTCAAATCTATATTGACTTCATCTTTATACTCACATAACAGTTTTCGTTGTTGATTGGTCATGGTTGATTTTTGAACACCTTTTAGTTTAGGAGCCATAGTTGATGTGATTTTAAAAAATTTCAGTGGACATTTTATAGTGATCAAATTCTAACCATGTTTAATGTACTGCGTTGGTACCATGGACCAACTTTTTGGTACTATGAACTAACTTTTTACTTATTCAAAAACAATGAACTTGATAAATTCAATTAACTTGTGAATGTACATTCATATAATGTGCCTTGGAACTTATTTTTGTAATTTATTTTTCATCTCTAACTAATATATATTGTAACTAGTACATTAGACTTGGAAATTTAAAGGTCTTATGTAAATCCTCTTTAAATTAATAAATTATTAATTTATCGATATAATAATATCTCTCTAAATTAATAAAATATCCCGGTCCCACCATTATTAATTTATAGAGGTTTTACTGTATAGGTAAATGATCAATCATCATTTTAAATTTTTATTATAGTTGTATATTTTTATTATAGTTGTATATAGTTGTATACACTCTGTTCGTCACATTCATTTCTTAACAAATTTCTTTTCAAAATGAACACTTCATTTGTTGATATTTTTTAATATTAAATGTCATTCTTTATCAACTTCGGCATATCTCTAATTTAATCATTTTTTTCATCAATTGTTTTTCACTTTTTCCACCATTTTAATCCCTCGGTTGATGTCCGAGTCAAAAATCGGGGTGATGATTTAAAATGTAGAATATTACGGAGTATATAATTACAAAAAAGGTTTTCTTTCATTATAAATGATAACTGTAAAAAATAAAATCTTTACACTCTCTTTGTCATGATAAATGATGAGTATGAAAAATAAAATTTATATGATATAATTTCACATGTTACACATGAATGTAAATTATTCCGGATAAAAAAATATTTTCATTTTTCTCTTTGGATATATATAAATGTATTATACTATTTAAATAAAAATATAGAAATTCTATCTATAAAATCATACATAATATATAACTACGTCAAATATGAACTATATATCATAATTTTTAAGTATATAAAATATCAAATATTTGAGTTAAATTAGAAATGTTTTATTGATCAAACATTTAGACTTTGAGGGGTTTAAATGTATAATTCGACTAAAAAGATAAATATTTGAAAATGTAGAAGATACAATTGAATTGATTCCAAAAACATGATAACTCAAAAACATGATCTATGTTTTAAATAAAAAATCAACATGATTAATATGCAATAGATTAAAATAAGATATGATATTTCTCGATCATAAGAATTGTAAAATTGTCTAACTATTAATGACGACCAGTTAGACTATAAATTTTAACAATAAAAATTCAAATTGTATGTAAAATATTATTGAATGATGTTAAAAAAAAGTATAAGTCTTTAATAATAATAGAATTTTATATAATATATTAATTGGATGCGTAATATCATAAAATCATTTTGATAAATGAAATTCTAAATAGGGTTTGTGGGCTTTGAGGACATCGTCGAATTATAACACTGAAGCTAATACACAATAAAATACAAGTAAAATTTATTTTTTGTATATGAAAAGGTTGAGTTTATTATTACAAAAATGTCATTCAATATTTGTATTGAAAAAACAGTATAACCTCGTATAAGTCTTCAGGTCAAAATCATGGTTATTTTTCACTTTTAAATAGATGAATAATCCCTAGACATTTATAAAGTTATCACATTTACATTACTTTTAAAAACAAAATTAGTCTTAAAAATGATATATTTATCAGTATATATTTATTTATAACACGTGCAAAGCACGAGTTATTTTTTGTATTATTTTACCTTTTTATTTAAATTATTATAATCATATTAAATATAGTAACGAGTGGTTCACGTATTTTACCTTTATTTATGTTTTTAATTTTTAAGTTGTTTTGCCGGATCAGCCGTTCAGAGTAAATGTTAATTTTAACATATTTGTAATTAAATGTTTATTTTAATATGTTGTTGATGGGATTCGAACCTTAAACTTCTATGTAGCATAACTTTTAGTAATACCTCTAGATGTTCCAATCAATTTGACTTCAAAGACCCATCAGTATCGATTGTGATTGAAAAGAATAACCAATATGAGTTGTGAACCAAATGATAAATTATACCCCATTTTGTTTATTATAGTTTAGTATAGATTATAGTTGATTCAGAATTCATTAATTTGTACCATATATTTCTAAAATTATATACCTGAGCAAAATACATGAATTTTGAGAAATATATATAAGATAATTCAATTTGAGTTATATATGAATTTTTAAAATTTAGGATTTCAATTATTTATGATGATTGAGTTGAAACATTTACTTACGTCATTATAACATGAATCCACTCTATATGAAGGGGAAAAAAGATGGAACCAAAAAATGGTTGTTTGTAATACATGAATCATGTGCCTTTTATCATATAGATATTAGTTGAATATTACGAAATCTAATCAAATTTACAAGTATTTGATTCATGAAAACGGTATGCAATATTACAAATTTACGATAAATTGAAAATATTATCATCTAATGTATTTTTAATTATAAAATTATTTCGATATATGAACAAATTCAGTGAGAAATTATTTAATTAATATATGAACAAGTCTCAAAACCTGAAAAGGGTACGTTCATCATTCAAAGTAGTTACATTATTCACCAACAAAATTTCTTACCACTCTCCACAACTCACACTTCTCATCTTACACGATCAAACTTACGATTTCACAAACCTCACGTTAATAAATCGACCTCCTCGCAAAAAATTTATTAACTTTTCTATGCAGGCCCGTGCCTTGCACGGGCTGTTACGCTAGTTATATATATAATAGAGCAACTAGGGGGTTCAATGAGCCAATTAATTCAAGTTAAATTACCAAAATATCCTTCCAAATTATATTTTAATTATACATGTATTAATTAATTCAATTTAAATTACCAAAATACCCTTCCAAATTATATTTTAATTGTACATGTATTAATTACTATTAATACTCATCTACTTTAATGCGTACTATTAATACTCATCTACTTTATTATGTATTAATTATTTTATATGGCCTTATTGCATATTTCGTATTCAGGTTCGCTATTTGGTTTATTACATTTATTTGCCTATATAGTAGACGATTTAGGGAGATCAAAAGTAATCATAGATAAAATAAATGATGATAAAAAATAATAGATATGACGAGTGGACAATGAATATCAATCAAATAAGGAATTTGGATACAGAAGATGTAATAATAAGATCAATAGATTTGTTTTTCGAAATTAGCAAAATATGATTTGATCTGCATATCAAATCTTATTTTGATAAATTGAAAAAACAAACTATTGGTCGTATTGCATATTTCGTATCCAGGTTCGCTATTTGGTTCATTACATTTATTTGCTTATATAGTAGATGGTTCAGGGAGATCAAAAGTAATTATAGACCAACTATATGATGATAAAAAATAATGGATATGGTGAGTGGATAATGAATATCAACCAAAAAAAGAATTTGGATACAGAAGATGTAATAATAAGATCAATAGGTTTGTTTTTCGAAGTTAGCAAAATATGATTTGATTTGCGTCACATTGAAATAGCCAAAGAGAATATTTTGTACCATATAAAATAATATTTTTTTACAAATTTAATAATATCTTAAACAATAAGCTATATAGCAAACAAGTGTTATACAAATATTGTACGAAATAGTTTTAGTGACTACTTCAAATAGGTTAAATACTATTTTGTTTTTATAAAATTACACGACAGTTGCAAAATAAGTCACGCTCATTTAAAATATTTCAAATCTCCCGTAACTAAAAGACTGCAAGCACTTCAAAATTACAGGTCTTACTTATATTGTACGTCGTTATTAGATATGACCATTTTCAATGAAAAAAGATTTTATTCGCAACATAACCTATAATACATTTCACATGTCTGCATATATTTACATGATTAAATATATATGATATTTTCTATCAAAAACTGATCCCACTTGCAACAAAACATATATTATATTTAATAAATCGGTATCATTTTATAACAGAAGAATGTAGAACATACCCGTGCCTCGCACGGGTTATAAAGCTAGTTTAATTTAAAGGTCCAACACATGTGGTAAGGACCAAGGTGTCCCACGTCGCGTGTAAGCTAACCTCTAACCTTTTCCTGAATATTAATAGCGGTCATTACATAATTTTAGATAATGATTAGTAAGGCGCTTGTTATTCGGCGTGGGAATGTTAGTACTTGATTCAACAACAATTAGTTAAACATCATCAATTGTCCCCTTGCACGTGTACCACATCGTTTTAAGTTCCAGACAAGAGTTCGGGTGGAACCTAAATTCTCTTTGCATTTCCGAGATGCGTAGTTTGAATATTTTTTTTGGTGAATTTCATCAAATTTAATTTAATCAAATTTAATTAAAAATATAATCTATACTATATTATTAAAGCCGAAACATTGAAAGTTTTGATTTTCGTTTTTCGGTAATTTATTCTATTTAATAAATAATAAAATAATATAAAAATAGTAACTAGCTGATTAACTTTTTTTATTAAAACACCTTTTGTAACAAAATCTACTCTTTTTCCAAAAATATCATGGGTAATTACATTTAAATTAAAACATATTACCTTTTATAATAACTAATAAAATAATATAAAAATAGTAATTAGCTGATTGTCTTTTATCTTTAAAACACTTTTTTGTAACAAAATCTACTCATTTTTTCAAAAATATCACGGACAATTACCTTTAATTTAAAATATATTACCATTAATAATAAATATCAATACAACCCTTACATATTATCATTTATATTTGTTTTCACTAAAATCTCTTTTTTCCAAAAATATCAATGCAGCCCTTACTTATTTATTTTAAAACGTATTTTAATGCTTTTAATTATTTAAAACAAATTACCTATTTTAACATGCCAACGTTTTTTTTTAACAAATACAATTAATATAATTAAAACACTTCTGAAAATATCACGGGCAGTTACTTTTTTTAATTAAAACATGTTAACTTTTATATTTGTCCTTATTATTAATATTATTTTAATAAATAAAAAAATAATATTAATAATGTCTAATTTATCTTACTCAGCCCATTTGTATTATTTATTTATTTTTTCTATATTACAATTAATTTTTAAATTTCTCATTTTATAATTTATCATATTGATTTTTAATTGTCTTTGATGGCCCGTGCCTTGCACGGGTTATAGGCTAGTATGTTATATAATCAAAAAGTGTATATAATTCACGTTACGATGCACTTTTTATTTTCATAAAAGTTTTTGAAAGTAAAAATAAAATTTTAAACTAAATATTGCTTAACTTCGCAAATCAAGCACGATGAAAATAGTCAAAATACCACTTATCTATCTATATTATTATATTAAAGACGAAACAATGAAAGTTTTGTAGTCTGGTCACTCAATTCTTAACCGTTGGATCATTCAAATCAATATATAATGAGAGTCGTTGAATTAAATACTAAAAATTATTATATATAATATATTTTATATTATAATTACAAATAACTGTCTAATTACCTTTTTCAGCCTAAACATATTACATGTTTTATATTTTCTATATAAAACAACTCATCTTCTAAAAATAACAAGGGTACAGTACCTATTTTATATTTTTTAACTTAAAACAACTCATCTTCTAAAAATAATACTGGCAACATATATATAAAAACGTAATATAATTTTATATAATTATTAATAAATAACCAACTACGTTCGTCATTATATTATATGTTTTGTATTTTCTAACTAAAGCAACTTATCTTCTAAAAATAATACGGGGACATTACCTATTTTATATTTTCTAACTGAAACACTCATCTTCTAAAATTAACACAAACAACATATATATAAAAATGTGATATCTAACTTTATATAATTATTAATAAATAACTATATGTCTTCTTCAGAACATTACATGTTTTATATTTTTTTAACTAAAACAACTCATCTTTTAATAATAATACGGGTAACATGTATATATAATGGTGATATTATTTTATATTTATAACCAATTATCTTTTTCAACTAAATCACATTATTTATTTTATATTTTATAACAATTACTCATCATTATCAGAATAATAATCCTGAAAATTTCATGAATTTCAACAAGTGCCATATCAACAAAGTACTTTTACCCAGAGAATGAGGTTTAAATCCTAATGCGGATAAGGCTATCAAGATAGCCGAAGGTAAATATATTTAATACAATTACTTGGATTATATCGAAGCTTTTTCTAAAGCCTTTTATTATCAAAATCCCAAGAATAAAATTCTTGGTTTTTTAGTATCAATCCAGAAGTGCTTAATAAGCAGGTTCCCAATTGGTTCTATCAATGGTGGTCAAAAATTCGGGCCATCTTTGGAAATATTACCCAAAGTTATAAAAAATTTATATAATCCGTGGTGTGAGCATAGTCCGCTAGTCTCAAGATTATTATCTAACAGAATGATTTTTGGACAATGTCCTTTCTTCTTTTTTGCAAAATTCCAAATCCCATGGATCTGGAGATGGACAATATCAGTCTCCCAAGACAGGTTACACATTCCAATTCTCCAGAGGAATTTCTTCTACAAATGGTGGAACAATATGGAAATCATTGATATTCAAAATCTGGTGGTAAATATTAATACTACCATTGAAGCAGAAAAACGTAACGTTTCTAAAGAGAAGATTTCTCAACAACCATCTATAGCCAGTATGAAGGGATACTTCCAAAAGAAATATCCTAGCGAATCAGAAGAACAAATTATGGTTCGAGTTTTAGATTATATGAAAGAACAATTCTTCAGTTCTTTTCCAAATCAATCATCAAAAGATGAAGACGAATCAATGAAAACCACTTCGTCGCAAGGATCAATGGATTCTAATTCTTTTAATTGTCTAGAAAGCGAATCCCAAGCTGCAGAAGATCCTACAGCAGAAGATGTGTGGAACGCCTTAAATCAGACATTGGCTCAACAATCTAGAAATTCTAGCTCGGGAAAAACTCCGGCTATTTAAAAAGGCAATGACGCCACTAAATCAGGTCTTCTACCGCGTCAAAAAGATAGACATAAAAATTTCTAGTCTACAAGTTCAAATAGATGAACAATTCAAAAGGTGTCATCAAACATCCTACGCAGAGAAAAGGAGGCGTACAAATCTGGAAATCAGGGAAAGTTTTGAGAATTCTTATATTCTCCTCATGAAGCTAGAATGGAAAGGAGACTCCATGAGAAACATAATTTAAGAGTAAGGTCACTAATTTGGAATAACCTTACAGGATAAGTTTGGAGATAAGGAATAACCTTACAGGAAAAGCTGAAGATAAGCTATCTGCCACCCAGAGATTGACAGAACAATATTTGCTTTAATAATTTATGCTTTTATAAAGTTGTTTGTAAGTATTATTGATAATAATTCATAAAATTGTTTGTATGTATTATTGATTGTGTCAATGAGGCCCATAAAGAGCACCCGACATTCAATAATGCTCTCTTTGTTAAAGTTTGCTTTTTTGCTTTTGTTAAAATTATTTGTCCTCACCTATTTGGACAAGTATCTATTCTCCTTATTTAAGGAGAATTGTATTTCAGTTTTCGGTGTACTTTTATTTTATAAAATTTTAGTTTACAACTTTTACACTCTCTGTCTTCTGCTCTACTCCGCTCTACTCTCTGTTTTCCGCTTATACAACTCCGCTAATATTATATATATATAGAAGAAGATAAATAAAAGGAGAAAGAAGATAAAAATTGATAATATAAAAAAATAAAGATGTTGAATATTAAAATAATATATTTACTTTCCTTGATTATTAAAGATTTTAAAGGAAAGAATATAAAAATTGTATATTTAGTTTCCTTCGTCAGTAAAAATTTAAAAGGCAATTGCTATTTTTTTATCCAATAAATTCGAATTTAAATAAGAAAATTTAATTTTATTGAATAAAAATCCAGAAGCTCTAGAAAAATAGATAAATAGATTTCGGACAATCTGAGAGCTCGCGGGGGTTTTCCTTTATATATATAAAAATAAAAATATTGACGATTGATTGATGATTGATGATTGATGATTGTTTTCAAAGTTAAATTCAGACTTCAATCCGTTTTCTGAAAATTTTGAAAATTAGTATAGGAATGTGAATTAGTTAGTGGAAGCAAGCAGAGGTATACTTGGAATTACTTGACCGCTAAGAGTACAATTTACGGAACACTCATAATTTTTTTCTTGCTCCTAGAAATTTGCTTGGAAGTTTCCTCATGTAATACTGCTTCCCAACATGTACTAGGTTTCCTTGAGAACTATATATTGGCCTATTTAAAGCCCCCCGAGTATCCCCAAATCCATAGCCAAGTATTAAAACCAACCATATCACATATACTCTGTTTTCTTCTAAAAGTCGTTACAATGTCTGAGACTGATAAAACCATTGAATTGTGGAAGATGAAGAAGCGTATCAAGGCACTTGAAGCTGCTAGAGGAAGTGGAACTAGCATGCTATCTCTACTTGTGCCTCCTCGTGCTCATCTATCTGATGTTACAAAGATGCTCATGCATGAACATGGTACCGCGAAAAACATAAAAAGCAGGGTTAATCGCCAGTCTGTTTTATCTGCAATTACATCTGCTCAACAGAGATTAAAGCTCTACAACAAAGTCCCTCCGAATGGTCTTGTGCTTTACGTCGGAACTATTGTTGGCGATAATGGAAAAGAAGAGAAGGTGACTATTGATTTTGAGCCCTTTAAGCCCATAAATACATCTGTGTATTTATGTGACAATAAGTTCCATACTGAAGTTTTGCATGAACTTGTGGAATCTGATGATAAGTTTGGATTTATTGTCATGGATGGGAATGGCACACTTTTTGGGACATTGAGTGGCAACAGTAGAGAGATTCTTCATAAATTTAATGTAAATCTTCCTAATAAACAAGGAAAAGGTGGGCAATCAGCACAGAGGTTTGGTCGTATACGAGTCGAGAAACGGCATAATTATGTCACGAAGTCAGCTGAACTTGCTACACAGTTTTTTATTAATCCTGTTACTAGTCAGCCCAATGTTGCGGGATTGATACTGGCAGGATCTGCAGACTTGAAGGCTGAATTGAATCAGTATGTTTGACACACGTCTCCGTGCTAAAATATTAAAACTTGTTGATGTTTCTCATGGAGGAGAGAACGGTTTCAACCAAGCCATTGAGCTCTCTTCTGAATTCCTATCCGGTGTCAAGTTTATAGAGGAAAAGCGCTTGTTAAGCAAATACTTTGAGGAAATCAGGCAGGATAGTGGCAAGTATGTTTGCGGCGTAGATGACACTTTGAAAGCTCTTGAGATGGGGATTATTGATATTATCATTGTTTGGGAAGATATTGATATCAACAGGTATGTGCTTATAAATAGTACCACATCTGAGGTTGTGATAAAATACATGAACAAAGATCAAGAGGTTGATGAGAGTAATTTTCGAGAAAAGAATGGTGAACTAGAGATTGAAGAAAAGATGCCACTGTTGGAGTGGTTTGCGAATGAATATAAAAGGTTTGGGTGCATGCTACAGTTTGTTACACATAAAACAGAAGAGGGGTCACGGTTCTGCAAAGGGTTTGGTGGAATTGGAGGCATCCTACGCTACCAGCTTGATATGCGATCATTCGATGACGATGATGGTGACAATGACGGTGGAGGATTTTAAGATTCCAGAGCTGCCTAAATCTTTCTACTCCAGACTGCGATCCGACTCCAGATTGGAATTCTAGTTTCTTTTCTTGGTATTTAATACTTCAATTTTGTTATTTAATACCTACACTTGTGGTTTTCTCTCTTCTTTGAGTATAATTTAGTTTTGATGATTGATTAAAAGGGTTGTTCTCGTTGAGGAAAAATTCTAAACTTATAGTATATTTAGATGATGTCACTTGCTCATTTATCCCACATCGATGTAGGCTCCAAGACAAAAGCTCTTTTCTAACATAAATACCAGCTTTAATTATTAACTTAAAATCATTAAAGATGTCGACGGATGTCCTAGTTATTTTTTAAAGCTATAGATATCTTGTTCGCAATGAACGAGAATGTCTTTGCTAAGTTCATTTTTTATATCTAGCCCTATCAATGATTCAGCTCTGAATCAAGGCTAAAAATTGATTCCACTCGGAATCAATGCGGCCTAAAGATTCTACTTGAATCAATCCGGCCTATTAATGATTCTACTCTGAATCAAAGCTAAAAATTGATTCCACTCGGAATCAAGGTGGCCTAAAGGATTCTTCTCAGAATCCAGGGCGGCCTAAATCTATATTCAAATTTTATTTATATCATGAATCAGTCCAATATTCAAATTCATTTCTTTGTATTGAATTTGTTTAGTCCAATATTCAAATTCATTTCTTTGTATTGAATTTGTTTCTAAGACTGTGATAAACTCCAGAATAGAATTCCAGTTTGTTTTAGATATTAAGAAACAAAGGATCATTTAATGTTGTGAAAGTATTCATCATTCGTCTAACTCACTAATATTTACAGTAAAAAGAGTAAATAATATACTTGTAACTACATTATTAGGATTCTGAGCAACTACATTATTGTGATTTATCCAATCATGCATTCAGTTAAGAAAATCTAATATTAACTAGTATTGTAAAGAAACAGAAGTTAAGGCTTTTGCATAAAGTGCTCAGGCTCTTAAGTATGTCACCGCAAACAACTCCAATCCAGATTGCAATCCTTGGTGGTTCCTGTCTGAGCTAATGAATCTATGGATCACATAATTTTCATCTGTCCGTTTGTGATTTTGCAATGTAGTCCTCGCTTCCATCTTCTTGGAATGCTATTCTGAATGGCCAGTTGACTCAGTTCCCTTGTACTTGCCAATATATCCTTTCTTGTTAGGCATGAGTGTAATGCTTCTGTGCACAAATGCTCTAAGCTGCTCAGATGGGAAACTTAGAAAAGCAGATGCTTTGCGAAAATCTTTCATCTTCTTCGCATATTTTCAGAAGCTTGCTACCGAATACAGGACTCGCGTTATATTGCTCTAGTAGTTTGTAATTAAAGTATAGTCTGGAGTAACTAAGAAGCCAGACGGAAGTTGAAGTTTTAGTAGAGAACCATGTTCAAATCTAAACTTTTAGTTAAAATCACTAGAGGAAAGTACATGTCAGCATCCAATTTATTTTAGCCCAGATTACTTTGGAATTTTAGTTTGCCACATAATAGGAATAGAAGCAGTAATAGAAGGTTTTTTTTTTGGTTTGGTCTACTATCTATTGGACTTTGAGTAATATTAGTGGGTTCTTAATGTAATTTTAAATGGATTCTTTATTAAAAATTGGCATATAATTTCCTGGATGGGTCGAGTAAACATTTCCCAATTCATTTGTCACGTTAAGTTTATTTTCTCCAATTATGTATTACAATTATAGTATCAAAATTTTATATTTAGAAAAATTTATAACAAATATCACGTTTCCAAAAAAAATTAAAACTAAAAATAAAGACGTTTTTAAATTTAAAAAGTGGATAGAAATCTATTATCTATTACTATATATTATATGCCAACACAAGGGCAAATTTTGTCATTTTAATACTTGTGAAATTACGATTTTACCCCTATTTTTTGAAAAATAACAAGAATACCACTATTATATTATTATGCAAAAACATATTAATATTTGCTAATGAAGAGAATCGAACCTCCAACCTCCTTCTAATAAGTCCAAAGCCTAACCACTATGCTACGTTGCTTTTTGAGTTTACTTTAAAGATTTTATTAGAGAAGTCACATTATTTTCTGTAATTCTATATTCTTTTTTTACTTTGAACCTTTGAGTAAATATTGGTCCATATTATTTATATAAATTTGTATTTTTTTATTTACGTTATTATATATATACAGTAAAACCTCTATAAATTAATACTCGATAAATTAATAATCTCGATAAAATTAATAATTTGTCCAGTCCCAACTTGGGACCAGTATAAAATTGGACCCCAATCGATAAAATAATAAGATAATAACTTTTTTGAAATCCCAAAGTATATATATTGGTCCCAACGAAACTATAAATTAATAATCATTAAAAGATTCCATACATATTCTAAGATTGTCTAGTAAAAAATGAATCTATAGTCACTTGTTTTTTGTTGAACTTCAAATCTATATTGACTTCATCTTTATACTCACATAACAGTTTTCGTTGTTGATTGGTCATGGTTGATTTTTGAACACCTTTTAGTTTAGGAGCCATAGTTGATGTGATTTTAAAAATTTTCAGTGGACATTTTATAGTGATCAAATTCTAACCATGTTTAATGTACTGCGTTGGTACCATGGACCAACTTTTTGGTACTATGAACTAACTTTTTACTTATTCAAAAACAATGAACTTGATAAATTCAATTAACTTGTGAATGTACATTCATATAATGTGCCTTGGAACTTATTTTTGTAATTTATTTTTCATCTCTAACTAATATATATTGTAACTAGTACATTAGACTTGGAAATTTAAAGGTCTTATGTAAATCCTCTTTAAATTAATAAATTATTAATTTATCGATATAATAATATCTCTCTAAATTAATAAAATATCCCGGTCCCACCATTATTAATTTATAGAGGTTTTACTGTATAGGTAAATGATCAATCATCATTTTAAATTTTTATTATAGTTGTATATTTTTATTATAGTTGTATATAGTTGTATACACTCTGTTCGTCACATTCATTTCTTAACAAATTTCTTTTCAAAATGAACACTTCATTTGTTGATATTTTTTAATATTAAATGTCATTCTTTATCAACTTCGGCATATCTCTAATTTAATCATTTTTTTCATCAATTGTTTTTCACTTTTTCCACCATTTTAATCCCTCGGTTGATGTCCGAGTCAAAAATCGGGGTGATGATTTAAAATGTAGAATATTACGGAGTATATAATTACAAAAAAGGTTTTCTTTCATTATAAATGATAACTGTAAAAAATAAAATCTTTACACTCTCTTTGTCATGATAAATGATGAGTATGCAAAATAAAATTTATATGATATAATTTCACATGTTACACATGAATGTAAATTATTCCGGATAAAAAAATATTTTCATTTTTCTCTTTGGATATATATAAATGTATTATACTATTTAAATAAAAATATATAAATTCTATCTATAAAATCATACATAATATATAACTACGTCAAATATGAACTATATATCATAATTTTTAAGTATATAAAATATCAAATATTTGAGTTAAATTAGAAATGTTTTATTGATCAAACATTTAGACTTTGAGGGGTTTAAATGTATAATTCGACTAAAAAGATAAATATTTGAAAATGTAGAAGATACAATTGAATTGATTCCAAAAACATGATAACTCAAAAACATGATCTATGTTTTAAATAAAAAATCAACATGATTAATATGCAATAGATTAAAATAAGATATGATATTTCTCGATCATAAGAATTGTAAAATTGTCTAACTATTAATGACGACCAGTTAGACTATAAATTTTAACAATAAAAATTCAAATTGTATGTAAAATATTATTGAATGATGTTAAAAAAAAGTATAAGTCTTTAATAATAATAGAATTTTATATAATATATTAATTGGATGCGTAATATCATAAAATCATTTTGATAAATGAAATTCTAAATAGGGTTTGTGGGCTTTGAGGACATCGTCGAATTATAACACTGAAGCTAATACACAATAAAATACAAGTAAAATTTATTTTTTGTATATGAAAAGGTTGAGTTTATTATTACAAAAATGTCATTCAATATTTGTATTGAAAAAACAGTATAACCTCGTATAAGTCTTCAGGTCAAAATCATGGTTATTTTTCACTTTTAAATAGATGAATAATCCCTAGACATTTATAAAGTTATCACATTTACATTACTTTTAAAAACAAAATTAGTCTTAAAAATGATATATTTATCAGTATATATTTATTTATAACACGTGCAAAGCACGAGTTATTTTTTGTATTATTTTACCTTTTTATTTAAATTATTATAATCATATTAAATATAGTAACGAGTGGTTCACGTATTTTACCTTTATTTATGTTTTTAATTTTTAAGTTGTTTTGCCGGATCAGCCGTTCAGAGTAAATGTTAATTTTAACATATTTGTAATTAAATGTTTATTTTAATATGTTGTTGATGGGATTCGAACCTTAAACTTCTATGTAGCATAACTTTTAGTAATACCTCTAGATGTTCCAATCAATTTGACTTCAAAGACCCATCAGTATCGATTGTGATTGAAAAGAATAACCAATATGAGTTGTGAACCAAATGATAAATTATACCCCATTTTGTTTATTATAGTTTAGTATAGATTATAGTTGATTCAGAATTCATTAATTTGTACCATATATTTCTAAAATTATATACCTGAGCAAAATACATGAATTTTGAGAAATATATATAAGATAATTCAATTTGAGTTATATATGAATTTTTAAAATTTAGGATTTCAATTATTTATGATGATTGAGTTGAAACATTTACTTACGTCATTATAACATGAATCCACTCTATATGAAGGGGAAAAAAGATGGAACCAAAAAATGGTTGTTTGTAATACATGAATCATGTGCCTTTTATCATATAGATATTAGTTGAATATTACGAAATCTAATCAAATTTACAAGTATTTGATTCATGAAAACGGTATGCAATATTACAAATTTACGATAAATTGAAAATATTATCATCTAATGTATTTTTAATTATAAAATTATTTCGATATATGAACAAATTCAGTGAGAAATTATTTAATTAATATATGAACAAGTCTCAAAACCTGAAAAGGGTACGTTCATCATTCAAAGTAGTTACATTATTCACCAACAAAATTTCTTACCACTCTCCACAACTCACACTTCTCATCTTACACGATCAAACTTACGATTTCACAAACCTCACGTTAATAAATCGACCTCCTCGCAAAAAATTTATTAACTTTTCTATGCAGGCCCGTGCCTTGCACGGGCTGTTACGCTAGTTATATATATAATAGAGCAACTAGGGGGTTCAATGAGCCAATTAATTCAAGTTAAATTACCAAAATATCCTTCCAAATTATATTTTAATTATACATGTATTAATTAATTCAATTTAAATTACCAAAATACCCTTCCAAATTATATTTTAATTGTACATGTATTAATTACTATTAATACTCATCTACTTTAATGCGTACTATTAATACTCATCTACTTTATTATGTATTAATTATTTTATATGGCCTTATTGCATATTTCGTATTCAGGTTCGCTATTTGGTTTATTACATTTATTTGCCTATATAGTAGACGATTTAGGGAGATCAAAAGTAATCATAGATAAAATAAATGATGATAAAAAATAATAGATATGACGAGTGGACAATGAATATCAATCAAATAAGGAATTTGGATACAGAAGATGTAATAATAAGATCAATAGATTTGTTTTTCGAAATTAGCAAAATATGATTTGATCTGCATATCAAATCTTATTTTGATAAATTGAAAAAACAAACTATTGGTCGTATTGCATATTTCGTATCCAGGTTCGCTATTTGGTTCATTACATTTATTTGCTTATATAGTAGATGGTTCAGGGAGATCAAAAGTAATTATAGACCAACTATATGATGATAAAAAATAATGGATATGGTGAGTGGATAATGAATATCAACCAAAAAAAGAATTTGGATACAGAAGATGTAATAATAAGGTCAATAGGTTTGTTTTTCGAAGTTAGCAAAATATGATTTGATTTGCGTCACATTGAAATAGCCAAAGAGAATATTTTGTACCATATAAAATAATATTTTTTTACAAATTTAATAATATCTTAAACAATAAGCTATATAGCAAACAAGTGTTATACAAATATTGTACGAAATAGTTTTAGTGACTACTTCAAATAGGTTAAATACTATTTTGTTTTTATAAAATTACACGACAGTTGCAAAATAAGTCACGCTCATTTAAAATATTTCAAATCTCCCGTAACTAAAAGACTGCAAGCACTTCAAAATTACAGGTCTTACTTATATTGTACGTCGTTATTAGATATGACCATTTTCAATGAAAAAAGATTTTATTCGCAACATAACCTATAATACATTTCACATGTCTGCATATATTTACATGATTAAATATATATGATATTTTCTATCAAAAACTGATCCCACTTGCAACAAAACATATATTATATTTAATAAATCGGTATCATTTTATAACAGAAGAATGTAGAACATACCCGTGCCTCGCACGGGTTATAAAGCTAGTTTAATTTAAAGGTCCAACACATGTGGTAAGGACCAAGGTGTCCCACGTCGCGTGTAAGCTAACCTCTAACCTTTTCCTGAATATTAATAGCGGTCATTACATAATTTTAGATAATGATTAGTAAGGCGCTTGTTATTCGGCGTGGGAATGTTAGTACTTGATTCAACAACAATTAGTTAAACATCATCAATTGTCCCCTTGCACGTGTACCACATCGTTTTAAGTTCCAGACAAGAGTTCGGGTGGAACCTAAATTCTCTTTGCATTTCCGAGATGCGTAGTTTGAATATTTTTTTTGGTGAATTTCATCAAATTTAATTTAATCAAATTTAATTAAAAATATAATCTATACTATATTATTAAAGCCGAAACATTGA
This sequence comes from Heracleum sosnowskyi, assembly GCA_030848705.1. Classification (NCBI taxonomy): domain Eukaryota; kingdom Viridiplantae; phylum Streptophyta; class Magnoliopsida; order Apiales; family Apiaceae; genus Heracleum; species Heracleum sosnowskyi. Next base: position 45,013,077 of record CM061243.1, on the reverse strand, counting down.
AAGTTTTGATTTTCGTTTTTCGGTAATTTATTCTATTTAATAAATAATAAAATAATATAAAAATAGTAACTAGCTGATTAACTTTTTTTATTAAAACACCTTTTGTAACAAAATCTACTCTTTTTCCAAAAATATCATGGGTAATTACATTTAAATTAAAACATATTACCTTTTATAATAACTAATAAAATAATATAAAAATAGTAATTAGCTGATTGTCTTTTATCTTTAAAACACTTTTTTGTAACAAAATCTACTCATTTTTTCAAAAATATCACGGACAATTACCTTTAATTTAAAATATATTACCATTAATAATAAATATCAATACAACCCTCACATATTATCATTTATATTTGTTTTCACTAAAATCTCTTTTTTCCAAAAATATCAATGCAGCCCTTACTTATTTATTTTAAAACGTATTTTAATGCTTTTAATTATTTAAAACAAATTACCTATTTTAACATGCCAACGTTTTTTTTTAACAAATACAATTAATATAATTAAAACACTTCTGAAAATATCACGGGCAGTTACTTTTTTTAATTAAAACATGTTAACTTTTATATTTGTCCTTATTATTAATATTATTTTAATAAATAATAAAATAATATTAATAATGTCTAATTTATCTTACTCAGCCCATTTGTATTATTTATTTATTTTTTCTATATTACAATTAATTTTTAAATTTCTCATTTTATAATTTATCATATTGATTTTTAATTGTCTTTGATGGCCCGTGCCTTGCACGGGTTATAGGCTAGTATGTTATATAATCAAAAAGTGTATATAATTCACGTTACGATGCACTTTTTATTTTCATAAAAGTTTTTGAAAGTAAAAATAAAATTTTAAACTAAATATTGCTTAACTTCGCAAATCAAGCACGATGAAAATAGTCAAAATACCACTTATCTATCTATATTATTATATTAAAGACGAAACAATGAAAGTTTTGTAGTCTGGTCACTCAATTCTTAACCGTTGGATCATTCAAATCAATATATAATGAGAGTCGTTGAATTAAATACTAAAAATTATTATATATAATATATTTTATATTATAATTACAAATAACTGTCTAATTACCTTTTTCAGCCTAAACATATTACATGTTTTATATTTTCTATATAAAACAACTCATCTTCTAAAAATAACAAGGGTACAGTACCTATTTTATATTTTTTAACTTAAAACAACTCATCTTCTAAAAATAATACTGGCAACATATATATAAAAACGTAATATAATTTTATATAATTATTAATAAATAACCAACTACGTTCGTCATTATATTATATGTTTTGTATTTTCTAACTAAAGCAACTTATCTTCTAAAAATAATACGGGGACATTACCTATTTTATATTTTCTAACTGAAACACTCATCTTCTAAAATTAACACAAACAACATATATATAAAAATGTGATATCTAACTTTATATAATTATTAATAAATAACTATATGTCTTCTTCAGAACATTACATGTTTTATATTTTTTTAACTAAAACAACTCATCTTTTAATAATAATACGGGTAACATGTATATATAATGGTGATATTATTTTATATTTATAACCAATTATCTTTTTCAACTAAATCACATTATTTATTTTATATTTTATAACAATTACTCATCATTATCAGAATAATAATCCTGAAAATTTCATGAATTTCAACAAGTGCCATATCAACAAAGTACTTTTACCCAGAGAATGAGGTTTAAATCCTAATGCGGATAAGGCTATCAAGATAGCCGAAGGTAAATATATTTAATACAATTACTTGGATTATATCGAAGCTTTTTCTAAAGCCTTTTATTATCAAAATCCCAAGAATAAAATTCTTGGTTTTTTAGTATCAATCCAGAAGTGCTTAATAAGCAGGTTCCCAATTGGTTCTATCAATGGTGGTCAAAAATTCGGGCCATCTTTGGAAATATTACCCAAAGTTATAAAAAATTTATATAATCCGTGGTGTGAGCATAGTCCGCTAGTCTCAAGATTATTATCTAACAGAATGATTTTTGGACAATGTCCTTTCTTCTTTTTTGCAAAATTCCAAATCCCATGGATCTGGAGATGGACAATATCAGTCTCCCAAGACAGGTTACACATTCCAATTCTCCAGAGGAATTTCTTCTACAAATGGTGGAACAATATGGAAATCAATGATATTCAAAATCTGGTGGTAAATATTAATACTACCATTGAAGCAGAAAAACGTAACGTTTCTAAAGAGAAGATTTCTCAACAACGATCTATAGCCAGTATGAAGGGATACTTCCAAAAGAAATATCCTAGCGAATCAGAAGAACAAATTATGGTTCGAGTTTTAGATTATATGAAAGAACAATTCTTCAGTTCTTTTCCAAATCAATCATCAAAAGATGAAGACGAATCAATGAAAACCACTTCGTCGCAAGGATCAATGGATTCTAATTCTTTTAATTGTCTAGAAAGCGAATCCCAAGCTGCAGAAGATCCTACAGCAGAAGATGTGTGGAACGCCTTAAATCAGACATTGGCTCAACAATCTAGAAATTCTAGCTCGGGAAAAACTCCGGCTATTTAAAAAGGCAATGACGCCACTAAATCAGGTCTTCTACCGCGTCAAAAAGATAGACATAAAAATTTCTAGTCTACAAGTTCAAATAGATGAACAATTCAAAAGGTGTCATCAAACATCCTACGCAGAGAAAAGGAGGCGTACAAATCTGGAAATCAGGGAAAGTTTTGAGAATTCTCATATTCATGAAGCTAGAATGGAAAGGAGACTCCATGAGAAACATAATTTAAGAGTAAGGTCACTAATTTGGAATAACCTTACAGGATAAGTTTGGAGATAAGGAATAACCTTACAGGAAAAGCTGAAGATAAGCTATCTGCCACCCAGAGATTCGACAGAACAATATTTGCTTTAATAATTTATGCTTTTATAAAGTTGTTTGTAAGTATTATTGATAATAATTCATAAAATTGTTTGTATGTATTATTGATTGTGTCAATGAGGCCCATAAAGAGCACCCGACATTCAATAATGCTCTCTTTGTTAAAGTTTGCTTTTTGCTTTTGTTAAAATTATTTGTCCTCACCTATTTGGACAAGTATCTATTCTCCTTATTTAAGGAGAATTGTATTTCAGTTTTCGGTGTACTTTTATTTTATAAAATTTTAGTTTACAACTTTTACACTCTCTGTCTTCTGCTCTACTCCGCTCTACTCTCTGTTTTCCGCTTATACAACTCCGCTAATATTATATATATATAGAAGAAGATAAATAAAAGGAGAAAGAAGATAAAAATTGATAATATAAAAAAATAAAGATGTTGAATATTAAAATAATATATTTACTTTCCTTGATTATTAAAGATTTTAAAGGAAAGAATATAAAAATTGTATATTTAGTTTCCTTCGTCAGTAAAAATTTAAAAGGCAATTGCTATTTTTTTATCCAATAAATTCGAATTTAAATAAGAAAATTTAATTTTATTGAATAAAAATCCAGAAGCTCTAGAAAAATAGATAAATAGATTTCGGACAATCTGAGAGCTCGCGGGGGTTTTCCTTTATATATATAAAAATAAAAATATTGACGATTGATTGATGATTGATGATGATTGATGATTGATGATTGTTTTCAAAGTTAAATTCAGACTTCAATCCGTTTTCTGAAAATTTTGAAAATTAGTATAGGAATGTGAATTAGTTAGTGGAAGCAAGCAGAGGTATACTTGGAATTACTTGACCGCTAAGAGTACAATTTACGGAACACTCATAATTTTTTTCTTGCTCCTAGAAATTTGCTTGGAAGTTTCCTCATGTAATACTGCTTCCCAACATGTACTAGGTTTCCTTGAGAACTATATATTGGCCTATTTAAAGCCCCCCGAGTATCCCCAAATCCATAGCCAAGTATTAAAACCAACCATATCACATATACTCTGTTTTCTTCTAAAAGTCGTTACAATGTCTGAGACTGATAAAACCATTGAATTGTGGAAGATGAAGAAGCGTATCAAGGCACTTGAAGCTGCTAGAGGAAGTGGAACTAGCATGCTATCTCTACTTGTGCCTCCTCGTGCTCATCTATCTGATGTTACAAAGATGCTCATGCATGAACATGGTACCGCGAAAAACATAAAAAGCAGGGTTAATCGCCAGTCTGTTTTATCTGCAATTACATCTGCTCAACAGAGATTAAAGCTCTACAACAAAGTCCCTCCGAATGGTCTTGTGCTTTACGTCGGAACTATTGTTGGCGATAATGGAAAAGAAGAGAAGATGACTATTGATTTTGAGCCCTTTAAGCCCATAAATACATCTGTGTATTTATGTGACAATAAGTTCCATACTGAAGTTTTGCATGAACTTGTGGAATCTGATGATAAGTTTGGATTTATTGTCATGGATGGGAATGGCACACTTTTTGGGACATTGAGTGGCAACAGTAGAGAGATTCTTCATAAATTTAATGTTAATCTTCCTAATAAACAAGGAAAAGGTGGACAATCAGCACAGAGGTTTGGTCGTATACGAGTCGAGAAACGGCATAATTATGTCACGAAGTCAGCTGAACTTGCTACACAGTTTTTTATTAATCCTGTTACTAGTCAGCCCAATGTTGCGGGATTGATACTGGCAGGATCTGCAGACTTGAAGGCTGAATTGAATCAGTATGTTTGACACACGTCTCCGTGCTAAAATATTAAAACTTGTTGATGTTTCTCATGGAGGAGAGAACGGTTTCAACCAAGCCATTGAGCTCTCTTCTGAATTCCTATCCGGTGTCAAGTTTATAGAGGAAAAGCGCTTGTTAAGCAAATACTTTGAGGAAATCAGGCAGGATAGTGGCAAGTATGTTTGCGGCGTAGATGACACTTTGAAAGCTCTTGAGATGGGGATTATTGATATTATCATTGTTTGGGAAGATATTGATATCAACAGGTATGTGCTTATAAATAGTACCACATCTGAGGTTGTGATAAAATACATGAACAAAGATCAAGAGGTTGATGAGAGTAATTTCGAGAAAAGAATGGTGAACTAGAGATTGAAGAAAAGATGCCACTGTTGGAGTGGTTTGCGAATGAATATAAAAGGTTTGGGTGCATGCTACAGTTTGTTACAAATAAAACAGAAGAGGGGTCACGGTTCTGCAAAGGGTTTGGTGGAATTGGAGGCATCCTACGCTACCAGCTTGATATGCGATCATTCGATGACGATGATGGTGACAATGACGGTGGAGGATTTTAAGATTCCAGAGCTGCCTAAATCTTTCTACTCCAGACTGCGATCCGACTCCAGATTGGAATTCTAGTTTCTTTTCTTGGTATTTAATACTTCAATTTTGTTATTTAATACCTACACTTGTGGTTTTCTCTTCTTTGATTATAATTTAGTTTTGATGATTGATTAAAAGGGTTTGTTCTCATTGAGGAAATTTCTAAACTTATATTATATTTAGATGATGTCACTTGCTCATTTATCCCACATCGCTGTAGGCCCCAAGACAGAAGCTCTTTTCTAACATAAATACCAGCTTTAATTATTAACTTAAAATCATTAAAAACGTCGACGGGCGTTTTTAGAGATGTTGACGGACGTCCTAGTTATTTTTTAAAGCTATAGATATCTTGTTCGCAATGAACGAGAATGTCTTTGCTAAGTTCATTTTTTATATCTAGCCCTATCAATGATTCAGCTCTGAATCAAGGCTAAAAAATGATTCCACTCGGAATCAATGCGGCCTAAAGATTCTACTTGAATCAATCCGGCCTATTAATGATTCTACTCTGAATCAAAGCTAAAAATTGATTCCACTCGGAATCAAGGTGGCCTAAAGGATTCTTCTCAGAATCCAGGGCGGCCTAAATCTATATTCAAATTTTATTTATATCATGAATCAGTCCAATATTCAAATTCATTTCTTTGTATTGAATTTGTTTAGTCCAATATTCAAATTCATTTCTTTGTATTGAATTTGTTTCTAAGACTGTGATAAACTCCAGAATAGAATTCCAGTTTGTTTTAGATATTAAGAAACAAAGGATCATTTAATGTTGTGAAAGTATTCATCATTCGTCTAACTCACTAATATTTACAGTAAAAAGAGTAAATAATATACTTGTAACTACATTATTAGGATTCTGAGCAACTACATTATTGTGATTTATCCAATCATGCATTCAGTTAAGAAAATCTAATATTAACTAGTATTGTAAAGAAACAGAAGTTAAGGCTTTTGCATAAAGTGCTCAGGCTCTTAAGTATGTCACCGCAAACAACTCCAATCCAGATTGCAATCCTTGGTGGTTCCTGTCTGAGCTAATGAATCTATGGATCACATAATTTTCATCTGTCCGTTTGTGATTTTGCAATGTAGTCCTCGCTTCCATCTTCTTGGAATGCTATTCTGAATGGCCAGTTGACTCAGTTCCCTTGTACTTGCCAATATATCCTTTCTTGTTAGGCATGAGTGTAATGATTCTGTGCACAAATGCTCTAAGCTGCTCAGATGGGAAACTTAGAAAATCAGATGCTTTGCGAAAATCTTTCATCTTCTTCGCATATTTTCAGAAGCTTGCTACCGAATACAGGACTCGCGTTATATTGCTCTAGTAGTTTGTAATTAAAGTATAGTCTGGAGTAACTAAGAAGCCAGACGGAAGTTGAAGTTTTAGTAGAGAACCATGTTCAAATCTAAACTTTTAGTTAAAATCACTAGAGGAAAGTACATGTCAGCATCCAATTTATTTTAGCCCAGATTACTTTGGAATTTTTTTTTTTTTTTTTTTTGACCAAATGCAGGAGATTACTTTGGAATTTTAGTTTGCCACATAATAGGAATAGAAGCAGTAATAGAAGGTTTTTTTTTTGGTTTGGTCTACTATCTATTGGACTTTGAGTAATATTAGTGGGTTCTTAATGTAATTTTAAATGGGTTCTTTATTAAAAATTGGCATATAATTTCCTGGATGGGTCGAGTAAACATTTCCCAATTCATTTGTCACGTTAAGTTTATTTTCTCCAATTATGTATTACAATTATAGTATCAAAATTTTATATTTAGAAAAATTTATAACAAATATCATGTTTCCAAAAAAAATTAAAACTAAAAATATAGACGTTTTTAAATTTAAAAAGTGGATAGAAATCTATTATCTATCTATTACTATATATTATATGCCAACACAAGGGCAAATTTTGTCATTTTAATACTTGTGAAATTACGATTTTACCCCTATTTTTTGAAAAATAACAAAAATACCACTATTATATTATTATGCAAAAACATGTTAATATTTGCTAATGAAGAGAATCGAACCTCCAACCTCCATCTAATAAGTCCAAAGCCTAACAACTATGCTACGTTGCTTTTTGAGTTTACTTTAAAGATTTTATTAGATAAGTCACATTATTTTCTGTAATTCTATATTCTTTTTTTACTTTGAACCTTTGAGTAAATATTGGTCCATATTATTTATATAAATTTGTATTTTTTTATTTACGTTATTATATATATATAGGTAAATGATCAATCATCATTTTAAATTTTTATTATAGTTGTATATTTTTATTATAGTTGTATATAGTTGTATACACTCTGTTCGTCACATTCATTTCTTAACAAATTTCTTTTCAAAATGAACACTTCATTTGTTGATATTTTTTAATATTAAATGTCATTCTTTATCAACTTCGGCATATCTCTAATTTAATCATTTTTTTCATCAATTGTTTTTCACTTTTTCCACCATTTTAATCCCCCGGTTGATGTCCGAGTCAAAAATCGGGGTGATGATTTAAAATGTAGAATATTACGGAGTATATAATTACAAAAAAGGTTTTCTTTCATTATAAATGATAACTGTAAAAAATAAAATCTTTACACTCTCTTTGTCATGATAAATGATGAGTATGAAAAATAAAATTTATATGATATAATTTCACATGTTACACATGAATGTAAATTTCTCTTTGGATATATATAAATGTATTATACTATTTAAATAAAAATATATAAATTCTATCTATAAAATCATACATAATATATAACTACGTCAAATATGAACTATATATCATAATTTTTAAGTATATAAAATATCAAATATTTGAGTTAAATTAGAAATGTTTTATTGATCAAACATTTAGACTTTGAGGGGTTTAAATGTATAATTCGACTAAAAAGATAAATATTTGAAAATGTAGAAGATAAAATTGAATTGATTCCAAAAACATGATAACTCAAAAACATGATCTATGTTTTAAATAAAAAATCAACATGATTAATATGCAATAGATTAAAATAAGATATGATATTTCTCGATCATAAGAATTGTAAAATTGTCTAACTATTAATGACGACCAGTTAGACTATAAATTTTAACAATAAAAATTCAAATTGTATGTAAAATATTATTGAATGATGTTAAAAAAAAAAGTATAAGTCTTTAATAATAATAGAATTTTATATAATATATTAATTGGATGCGTAATATCATAAAATCATTTTGATAAATGAAATTCTAAATAGGGTTTGTGGGCTTTGAGGACATCGTCGAATTATAACACTGAAGCTAATACACAATAAAATACAAGTAAAATTTATTTTTTGTATATGAAAAGGTTGAGTTTATTATTACAAAAATGTCATTCAATATTTGTATTGAAAAAACAGTATAACCTCGTATAAGTCTTCAGGTCAAAATCATGGTTATTTTTCACTTTTAAATAGATGAATAATCCCTAGACATTTATAAAGTTATCACATTTACATTACTTTTAAAAACAAAATTAGTCTTAAAAATGATATATTTATCAGTATATATTTATTTATAACACGTGCAAAGCACGAGTTATTTTTTGTATTATTTTACGTTTTTATTTAAATTATTATAATCAAATTAAATATAGTAACGAGTGGTTCACGTATTTTACCTTTATTTATGTTTTTAATTTTTAAGTTGTTTTGCCGGATCAGCCGTTCAGAGTAAATGTTAATTTTAACATATTTGTAATTAAATGTTTATTTTAATATGTTGTTGATGGGATTCGAACCTTAAACTTCTATGTAGCATAACTTTTAGTAATACCTCTAGATGTTCCAATCAATTTGACTTCAAAGACCCATCAGTATCGATTGTGATTGAAAAGAATAACCAATATGAGTTGTGAACCAAATGATAAATTATACCCCATTTTGTTTATTATAGTTTAGTATAGATTATAGTTGATTCAGAATTCATTAATTTGTACCATATATTTCTAAAATTATATACCTGAGCAAAATACATGAATTTTGAGAAATATATATAAGATAATTCAATTTGAGTTATATATGAATTTTTAAAATTTAGGATTTCAATTATTTATGATGGTTGAGTTGAAACATTTACTTACGTCATTATAACATGAATCCACTCTATATGAAGGGGAAAAAAGATGGAACCAAAAAATGGTTGTTTGTAATACATGAATCATGTGCCTTTTATCATATAGATATTAGTTGAATATTACGAAATCTAATCAAATTTACAAGTATTTGATTCATGAAAACGGTATGCAATATTACAAATTTACGATAAATTGAAAATATTATCATCTAATGTATTTTTAATTATAAAATTATTTCGATATATGAACAAATTCAGTGAGAAATTATTTAATTAATATATGAACAAGTCTCAAAACCTGACAAGGGTACGTTCATCATTCAAAGTAGTTACATTATTCACCAACAAAATTTCTTACCACTCTCCACAACTCACACTTCTCATCTTACACGATCAAACTTACGATTTCACAAACCTCACGTTAATAAATCGACCTCCTCGCAAAAAATTTATTAACTTTTCTATGCAGGCCCGTGCCTTGCACGGGCTGTTACGCTAGTTATATATATAATAGAGCAACTAGGGGGTTCAATGAGCCAATTAATTCAAGTTAAATTACCAAAATATCCTTCCAAATTATATTTTAATTATACATGTATTAATTAATTCAATTTAAATTACCAAAATACCCTTCCAAATTATATTTTAATTGTACATGTATTAATTACTATTAATACTCATCTACTTTAATGCGTACTATTAATACTCATCTACTTTATTATGTATTAATTATTTTATATGGCCTTATTGCATATTTCGTATTCAGGTTCGCTATTTGGTTTATTACATTTATTTGCCTATATAGTAGACGATTTAGGGAGATCAAAAGTAATCATAGATAAAATAAATGATGATAAAAAATAATAGATATGACGAGTGGACAATGAATATCAATCAAATAAGGAATTTGGATACAGAAGATGTAATAATAAGATCAATAGATTTGTTTTTCGAAATTAGCAAAATATGATTTGATCTGCATATCAAATCTTATTTTGATAAATTGAAAAAACAAACTATTGGTCGTATTGCATATTTCGTATCCAGGTTCGCTATTTGGTTCATTACATTTATTTGCTTATATAGTAGATGGTTCAGGGAGATCAAAAGTAATTATAGACCAAATAAATGATGATAAAAAATAATGGATATGGTGAGTGGATAATGAATATCAACCAAAAAAAGAATTTGGATACAGAAGATGTAATAATAAGGTCAATAGGTTTGTTTTTCGAAGTTAGCAAAATATGATTTGATTTACGTCACATTGAAATAGCCAAAGAGAATATTTTGTACCATATTAATATTTTTTTACAAATTTAATAATATCTTAAACAATAAGCTATATAGCAAACAAGTGTTATACAAATATTGTACGAAATAGTTTTAGTGACTACTTCAAATAGGTTAAATACTATTTTGTTTTTTATAAAATTACACGACAGTTGCAAAATAAGTCACGCTCATTTAAAATATTTCAAATCTCCCGTAACTAAAAGACTGTAAGCACTTCAAAATTACAGGTCTTACTTATATTGTACGTCGTTATTAGATATGACCATTTTCAATGAAAAAAGATTTTATTCGCAACATAACCTATAATACATTTCACATGTCTGCATATATTTACATGATTAAATATATATGATATTTTCTATCAAAAACTGATCCCACTTGCAACAAAACATATATTATATTTAATAAATCGGTATCATTTTATAACAGAAGAATGTAGAACATACCCGTGCCTCGCACGGGTTATAAAGCTAGTTTAATTTAAAGGTCCAACACATGTGGTAAGGACCAAGGTGTCCCACGTCGCGTGTAAGCTAACCTCTAACCTTTTCCTGAATATTAATAGCGGTCATTACATAATTTTAGATAATGATTAGTAAGGCGCTTGTTATTCGGCGTGGGAATGTTAGTACTTGATTCAACAACAATTAGTTAAACATCATCAATTGTCCCCTTGCACGTGTACCACATCGTTTTAAGTTCCAGACAAGAGTTCGGGTGGAACCTAAATTCTCTTTGCATTTCCGAGATGCGTAGTTTGAATATTTTTTTTGGTGAATTTCATCAAATTTAATTTAATCAAATTTAATTAAAAATATAATCTATACTATATTATTAAAGCCGAAACATTGAAAGTTTTGATTTTCGTTTTTCGGTAATTTATTCTATTTAATAAATAATAAAATAATATAAAAATAGTAACTAGCTGATTAACTTTTTTTATTAAAACACCTTTTGTAACAAAATCTACTCTTTTTCCAAAAATATCATGGGTAATTACATTTAAATTAAAACATATTACCTTTTATAATAACTAATAAAATAATATAAAAATAGTAATTAGCTGATTGTCTTTTATCTTTAAAACACTTTTTTGTAACAAAATCTACTCATTTTTTCAAAAATATCACGGACAATTACCTTTAATTTAAAATATATTACCATTAATAATAAATATCAATACAACCCTTACATATTATCATTTATATTTGTTTTCACTAAAATCTCTTTTTTCCAAAAATATCAATGCAGCCCTTACTTATTTATTTTAAAACGTATTTTAATGCTTTTAATTATTTAAAACAAATTACCTATTTTAACATGCCAACGTTTTTTTTTAACAAATACAATTAATATAATTAAAACACTTCTGAAAATATCACGGGCAGTTACTTTTTTTAATTAAAACATGTTAACTTTTATATTTGTCCTTATTATTAATATTATTTTAATAAATAATAAAATAATATTAATAATGTCTAATTTATCTTACTCAGCCCATTTGTATTATTTATTTATTTTTTCTATATTACAATTAATTTTTAAATTTCTCATTTTATAATTTATCATATTGATTTTTAATTGTCTTTGATGGCCCGTGCCTTGCACGGGTTATAGGCTAGTATGTTATATAATCAAAAAGTGTATATAATTCACGTTACGATGCACTTTTTATTTTCATAAAAGTTTTTGAAAGTAAAAATAAAATTTTAAACTAAATATTGCTTAACTTCGCAAATCAAGCACGATGAAAATAGTCAAAATACCACTTATCTATCTATATTATTATATTAAAGACGAAACAATGAAAGTTTTGTAGTCTGGTCACTCAATTCTTAACCGTTGGATCATTCAAATCAATATATAATGAGAGTCGTTGAATTAAATACTAAAAATTATTATATATAATATATTTTATATTATAATTACAAATAACTGTCTAATTACCTTTTTCAGCCTAAACATATTACATGTTTTATATTTTCTATATAAAACAACTCATCTTCTAAAAATAACAAGGGTACAGTACCTATTTTATATTTTTTAACTTAAAACAACTCATCTTTTAAAAATAATACCGGCAACATATATATAAAAACGTAATATAATTTTATATAATTATTAATAAATAACCAACTACGTTCGTCATTATATTATATGTTTTGTATTTTCTAACTAAAGCAACTTATCTTCTAAAAATAATACGGGGACATTACCTATTTTATATTTTCTAACTGAAACACTCATCTTCTAAAATTAACACAAACAACATATATATAAAAATGTGATATCTAACTTTATATAATTATTAATAAATAACTATATGTCTTCTTCAGAACATTACATGTTTTATATTTTTTTAACTAAAACAACTCATCTTTTAATAATAATACGGGTAACATGTATATATAATGGTGATATTATTTTATATTTATAACCAATTATCTTTTTCAACTAAATCACATTATTTATTTTATATTTTATAACAATTACTCATCATTATCAGAATAATAATCCTGAAAATTTCATGAATTTCAACAAGTGTCATATCAACAAAGTACTTTTACCCAGAGAATGAGGTTTAAATCCTAATGCGGATAAGGCTATCAAGATAGCCGAAGGTAAATATATTTAATACAATTACTTGGATTATATCGAAGCTTTTTCTAAAGCCTTTTATTATCAAAATCCCAAGAATAAAATTCTTGGTTTTTTAGTATCAATCCAGAAGTGCTTAATAAGCAGGTTCCCAATTGGTTCTATCAATGGTGGTCAAAAATTCGGGCCATCTTTGGAAATATTACCCAAAGTTATAAAAGATTTATATAATCCGTGGTGTGAGCATAGTCCGCTAGTCTCAAGATTATTATCTAACAGAATGATTTTTGGACAATGTCCTTTCTTCTTTTTTGCAAAATTCCAAATCCCATGGATCTGGAGATGGACAATATCAGTCTCCAGAGACAGGTTACACATTCCAATTCTCCAGAGGAATTTCTTCTACAAATGGTGGAACAATATGGAAATCAATGATATTCAAAATCTGGTGGTAAATATTAATACTACCATTGAAGCAGAAAAACGTAACGTTTCTAAAGAGAAGATTTCTCAACAACCATCTATAGCCAGTATGAAGGGATACTTCCAAAAGAAATATCCTAGCGAATCAGAAGAACAAATTATGGTTCGAGTTTTAGATTATATGAAAGAACAATTCTTCAGTTCTTTTCCAAATCAATCATCAAAAGATGAAGACGAATCAATGAAAACCACTTCGTCGCAAGGATCAATGGATTCTAATTCTTTTAATTGTCTAGAAAGCGAATCCCAAGCTGCAGAAGATCCTACAGCAGAAGATGTGTGGAACGCCTTAAATCAGACATTGGCTCAACAATCTAGAAATTCTAGCTCGGGAAAAACTCCGGCTATTTAAAAAGGCAATGACGCCACTAAATCAGGTCTTCTACCGCGTCAAAAAGATAGACATAAAAATTTCTAGTCTACAAGTTCAAATAGATGAACAATTCAAAAGGTGTCATCAAACATCCTACGCAGAGAAAAGGAGGCGTACAAATCTGGAAATCAGGGAAAGTTTTGAGAATTCTCATATTCTCCTCATGAAGCTAGAATGGAAAGGAGACTCCATGAGAAACATAATTTAAGAGTAAGGTCACTAATTTGGAATAACCTTACAGGATAAGTTTGGAGATAAGGAATAACCTTACAGGAAAAGCTGAAGATAAGCTATCTGCCACCCAGAGATTCGACAGAACAATATTTGCTTTAATAATTTATGCTTTTATAAAGTTGTTTGTAAGTATTATTGATAATAATTCATAAAATTGTTTGTATGTATTATTGATTGTGTCAATGAGGCCCATAAAGAGCACCCGACATTCAATAATGCTCTCTTTGTTAAAGTTTGCTTTTTGCTTTTGTTAAAATTATTTGTCCTCACCTATTTGGACAAGTATCTATTCATAAGGAGAATTGTATTTCAGTTTTCGGTGTACTTTTATTTTATAAAATTTTAGTTTACAACTTTTACACTCTCTGTCTTCTGCTCTACTCCGCTCTACTCTCTGTTTTCCGCTTATACAACTCCGCTAATATTATATATATATAGAAGAAGATAAATAAAAGGAGAAAGAAGATAAAAATTGATAATATAAAAAAATAAAGATGTTGAATATTAAAATAATATATTTACTTTCCTTGATTATTAAAGATTTTAAAGGAAAGAATATAAAAATTGTATATTTAGTTTCCTTCGTCAGTAAAAATTTAAAAGGCAATTGCTATTTTTTTATCCAATAAATTCGAATTTAAATAAGAAAATTTAATTTTATTGAATTAAAATCCAGAAGCTCTAGAAAAATAGATAAATAGATTTCGGACAATCTGAGAGCTCGCGGGGGTTTTCCTTTATATATATAAAAATAAAAATATTGACGATTGATTGATGATTGATGATGATTGATGATTGATGATTGTTTTCAAAGTTAAATTCAGACTTCAATCCGTTTTCTGAAAATTTTGAAAATTAGTATAGGAATGTGAATTAGTTAGTGGAAGCAAGCAGAGGTATACTTGGAATTACTTGACCGCTAAGAGTACAATTTACGGAACACTCATAATTTTTTTCTTGCTCCTAGAAATTTGCTTGGAAGTTTCCTCATGTAATACTGCTTCCCAACATGTACTAGGTTTCCTTGAGAACTATATATTGGCCTATTTAAAGCCCCCCGAGTATCCCCAAATCCATAGCCAAGTATTAAAACCAACCATATCACATATACTCTGTTTTCTTCTAAAAGTCGTTACAATGTCTGAGACTGATAAAACCATTGAATTGTGGAAGATGAAGAAGCGTATCAAGGCACTTGAAGCTGCTAGAGGAAGTGGAACTAGCATGCTATCTCTACTTGTGCCTCCTCGTGCTCATCTATCTGATGTTACAAAGATGCTCATGCATGAACATGGTAC
Organism: Heracleum sosnowskyi; assembly: GCA_030848705.1. Lineage (NCBI taxonomy): Eukaryota > Viridiplantae > Streptophyta > Magnoliopsida > Apiales > Apiaceae > Heracleum > Heracleum sosnowskyi. The sequence continues at coordinate 44,997,394 of CM061243.1, read as the reverse complement.
CGCGAAAAACATAAAAAGCAGGGTTAATCGCCAGTCTGTTTTATCTGCAATTACATCTGCTCAACAGAGATTAAAGCTCTACAACAAAGTCCCTCCGAATGGTCTTGTGCTTTACGTCGGAACTATTGTTGGCGATAATGGAAAAGAAGAGAAGGTGACTATTGATTTTGAGCCCTTTAAGCCCATAAATACATCTGTGTATTTATGTGACAATAAGTTCCATACTGAAGTTTTGCATGAACTTGTGGAATCTGATGATAAGTTTGGATTTATTGTCATGGATGGGAATGGCACTCTTTTTGGGACATTGAGTGGCAACAGTAGAGAGATTCTTCATAAATTTAATGTAAATCTTCCTAATAAACAAGGAAAAGGTGGGCAATCAGCACAGAGGTTTGGTCGTATACGAGTCGAGAAACGGCATAATTATGTCACGAAGTCAGCTGAACTTGCTACACAGTTTTTTATTAATCCTGTTACTAGTCAGCCCAATGTTGCGGGATTGATACTGGCAGGATCTGCAGACTTGAAGGCTGAATTGAATCAGTATGTTTGACACACGTCTCCGTGCTAAAATATTAAAACTTGTTGATGTTTCTCATGGAGGAGAGAACGGTTTCAACCAAGCCATTGAGCTCTCTTCTGAATTCCTATCCGGTGTCAAGTTTATAGAGGAAAAGCGCTTGTTAAGCAAATACTTTGAGGAAATCAGGCAGGATAGTGGCAAGTATGTTTGCGGCGTAGATGACACTTTGAAAGCTCTTGAGATGGGGATTATTGATATTATCATTGTTTGGGAAGATATTGATATCAACAGGTATGTGCTTATAAATAGTACCACATCTGAGGTTGTGATAAAATACATGAACAAAGATCAAGAGGTTGATGAGAGTAATTTTCGAGAAAAGAATGGTGAACTAGAGATTGAAGAAAAGATGCCACTGTTGGAGTGGTTTGCGAATGAATATAAAAGGTTTGGGTGCATGCTACAGTTTGTTACAAATAAAACAGAAGAGGGGTCACGGTTCTGCAAAGGGTTTGGTGGAATTGGAGGCATCCTACGCTACCAGCTTGATATGCGATCATTCGATGACGATGATGGTGACAATGACGGTGGAGGATTTTAAGATTCCAGAGCTGCCTAAATCTTTCTACTCCAGACTGCGATCCGACTCCAGATTGGAATTCTAGTTTCTTTTCTTGGTATTTAATACTTCAATTTTGTTATTTAATACCTACACTTGTGGTTTTCTCTTCTTTGATTATAATTTAGTTTTGATGATTGATTAAAAGGGTTTGTTCTCGTTGAGGAAATTTCTAAACTTATATTATATTTAGATGATGTCACTTGCTCATTTATCCCACATCGCTGTAGGCCCCAAGACAGAAGCTCTTTTCTAACATAAATACCAGCTTTAATTATTAACTTAAAATCATTAAAAACGTCGACGGGCGTTTTTAGAGATGTCGACGGACGTCCTAGTTATTTTTTAAAGCTATAGATATCTTGTTCGCAATGAACGAGAATGTCTTTGCTAAGTTCATTTTTTATATCTAGCCCTATCAATGATTCAGCTCTGAATCAAGGCTAAAAAATGATTCCACTCGGAATCAATGCGGCCTAAAGATTCTACTTGAATCAATCCGGCCTATTAATGATTCTACTCTGAATCAAAGCTAAAAATTGATTCCACTCGGAATCAAGGTGGCCTAAAGGATTCTTCTCAGAATCCAGGGCGGCCTAAATCTATATTCAAATTTTATTTATATCATGAATCAGTCCAATATTCAAATTCATTTCTTTGTATTGAATTTGTTTCTAAGACTGTGATAAACTCCAGAATAGAATTCCAGTTTGTTTTAGATATTAAGAAACAAAGGATCATTTAATGTTGTGAAAGTATTCATCATTCGTCTAACTCACTAATATTTACAGTAAAAAGAGTAAATAATATACTTGTAACTACATTATTAGGATTCTGAGCAACTACATTATTGTGATTTATCCAATCATGCATTCAGTTAAGAAAATCTAATATTAACTAGTATTGTAAAGAAACAGAAGTTAAGGCTTTTGCATAAAGTGCTCAGGCTCTTAAGTATGTCACCGCAAACAACTCCAATCCAGATTGCAATCCTTGGTGGTTCCTGTCTGAGCTAATGAATCTATGGATCACATAATTTTCATCTGTCCGTTTGTGATTTTGCAATGTAGTCCTCGCTTCCATCTTCTTGGAATGCTATTCTGAATGGCCAGTTGACTCAGTTCCCTTGTACTTGCCAATATATCCTTTCTTGTTAGGCATGAGTGTAATGATTCTGTGCACAAATGCTCTAAGCTGCTCAGATGGGAAACTTAGAAAATCAGATGCTTTGCGAAAATCTTTCATCTTCTTCGCATATTTTCAGAAGCTTGCTACCGAATACAGGACTCGCGTTATATTGCTCTAGTAGTTTGTAATTAAAGTATAGTCTGGAGTAACTAAGAAGCCAGACGGAAGTTGAAGTTTTAGTAGAGAACCATGTTCAAATCTAAACTTTTAGTTAAAATCACTAGAGGAAAGTACATGTCAGCATCCAATTTATTTTAGCCCAGATTACTTTGGAATTTTAGTTTGCCACATAATAGGAATAGAAGCAGTAAATAGAAGGTTTTTTTTTTGGTTTGGTCTACTATCTATTGGACTTTGAGTAATATTAGTGGGTTCTAAATGTAATTTTAAATGGGTTCTTTATTAAAAATTGGCATATAATTTCCTGGATGGGTCGAGTAAACATTTCCCAATTCATTTGTCACGTTAAGTTTATTTTCTCCAATTATGTATTCATGTATTAAAATTATAGTATCAAAATTTTATATTTTAGAAAAATTTATAACAAATATCAAGATTAAAAAAAAATTAAAACTAAAAAAATAAAGACGCTTTTAAATTTAAAATGTGGATAGAAATATAATTTAAGTGTTAATCATCGTGTATTGAAAATAAAGGTCCAACGCATGTGGTAAGGACGAAGGTGTCCCACATCGCGTATAAGCTTACCTCTAAGTCTTATCCTGAATATTAAAGGTCCAACACATGTGATAAGGATGAAGGTGTCCCACATCGCGGGTAAGCTAATCTCTAACCTTTTAAGGATGAAGGTGTCCCACATCGCGTGTAAGCTAATTTCTAACCTTTTTCCTGAATATTAGTAATAGCAGTCATTACATAATTTTAGATAATTATTAGTAAGACGCTTGTTATTCGGCGCGGGAATGTTAGTACTTGATTCAACAACAATTAGTTAAATAGCATCAATTGTCCCCTTGTACGTGTACCACATCGTTTTAAGTTCCAGACAAGAGTTGGGGTGGAACTTAAATACTCTTTTGCATATCGGAGAAGTGTAGTTTGAATTTTTTTTTGGTGAATTTCGTTTAATTTAATTTCATCAAATTTAATTTAAAATAAAATATGTTACAATTTAATATGAAATTAAAAAATTTATCATCAAAAGTGTGTACAATTCACATAAATTTAATTTTCGTTTAATTTATTCGTGCTTGGACGGCTGAATTTGACTTAAATGTTTAGATTGATATTCATATTATCTGCAGATGTTTCTAAACAATTTAATACCAGCCCTCAATTTGTAACAGAGCTAATGAATCTGCGGACCACATTTTTTTCACCTATCTGTTTGTTTGTGTGATTCTGAATTTCTGATTGGTCATATAAGTATTCCCTTCTACTTGCCATAACCATCTTTCTTGTTTGGCTAGAGTGTAATGCTCTGGGGCACAAATGCTCTCCTGTTAGTTCTGTTGCTCAGGTGGGAACCCACCTGGGAAGCTTTGAAAACTTTTATTTTCTTGGCATTTTCAGAAGCATGCAATCAAACAGAGGACCTTCGTTCCTTTCCTTTATTTTTTTTTTTTGACGAAATGCAGATATTTTATATCATTAAATCATGGCAAATACAATCGTTAACTTTGGCCGGAACAGTCCTCCAACCAAAGATACGATCAGGATACATATGAGACACATGAGCAAGTTCATGAGCCGACATATTCGCAGATCGTTTAATAAAATACAACTTGATGTTGTTAAAATGACGAGCTAACTCTCTACAGTCCTCAATTATTAACCCAAGCCTAGAACGCAAGGGTACTGCACTCCTTATCAACTGAACCACAACTAAACAATCTGATTCCACTGTGACCGTATCCCACTTCATCTCCTTAGCCCAACTTAGAGCTTCCTTGACTGAAATTGCTTCTGCCAAAGTGGGATTCAAGGTTTCTGAGATCAATCTCGTCTTGGCCAGAATTAAGTGACCATGATGATCTCTAGCAATGATTCCACAGCCCGAAACTCCACGACCTTCAAAGACTGCTGCATCCACGGTAATCTTTACTTCATTCTGTTGTGGCTTTGCCCAGATCATAGCCCCATCACCCTCTACAGGTGGTTTGATAGGCACACATAACCCTCTATTCTGAGCCGCATTCCACTGTGAAAGATACTCCCACGCTTTTGCAACTATCCTCAAGGCCGGCCATTTCCTATTGTTCCAAACCAGATCATTTTTGGATCGCCAAATAGACCAGCACAAAGAGATGATCTTAGCTTTCATGTTGCTCGACTGACCTGTAAAATTCAGCTATAGCCACTGCACAATATCCATGTTTACATCCGTCATTATGTCTGGCTTAAAAATCTGCCAACACCTGGTTGCCACATAACATTGAACTAAAGCATGCATTATGGTTTCTGGTTTCTCCCTGCAAACTGGAGAATGACTAGTTACCTGCACGTGCTTGGTCTGAAGCTGAGTCATGGTCGGTAAACTAAGATTAGCCGCTCTCCAGATGACATTTAATACCTGAGGTGGTGCTTTAATTTGCCACAGAAATTTCCAAAAACCAGTCGTGTCACCTGTATTCCATGATCCTTTCTGAGTTTGCAACATCCTGTATGCACTCTTGACTGTGTATTGCCATGTATTCTCCAACTTCCAGTTCAAGACATCTTTATCCAAGTCTAGTTCAATGTTGGTACGAAGAATGCTTTGCTGGTCTCTGGTCTCAAAAATGTCCCTTATAATCTCAAGATCCCACTCCTTAATGCCCATACTGAACAATGAACACACCTTCTGATTAATCAATGCTGGAGAAACAGTAGTAATATAAGCATTCTCCATATCATCTAACCACGGTTGATTTAAAATTTGAATATCCTTGCCATTACCAATTCTCCAACTTGAACCTGCAGATATAACCTTCTTAGCTTCGAGAATGCTACGCCAAATAAAACTCGGGCTGCTACCTAACTTAGCTTCCATGAAAGTTGAATCTGGATAATATTTTGCTTTATACAGCCTTGCCACTAGGCTGTCCTGATTTGTAATAAGACGCCAGCATTGCTTTCCTATCATGGCTAGGTTGAAATCACGCAGGTTTCTAAATCCCAAACCTCCAGTATACTTGTGTCTGGTCATTCTATCCCAGGACATCCAACTTATTTTAGAGTTATTCTTCTGAGATGAGTTCCAGAAGAATTTTGCTAAGCACACTTCGATATCCTTGGTCAACTCGAGAGGAAGCAAGAAAACGTTCATCGCATAAGATGGTAGCGTCTGAGCCACCATTTTAATCAAGATTTCCTTTGCAGGCCTTGAAACTTTCTTCTCTGTCCAGCTTTGAAGACTTGCCTTCACTTTGTCTTTCAAATACCTGAAAACCACCGACTTATTTCTACCAAGTACACTTGGGAGCCCTAGGTACTTAGAAGATGCATCTGCTTCCTGGATCTTTATGTTGTGGCATACCATTTCTTTATTGTAACTGATGACATTAGCACTGAAAAACACTGTGGACTTGATTATGTTGATCTTTTGCCCCGAAGCTTTCTCGTACACATCCAACAATTCCATTATTCTAGTTGCTTCCTCCTGATCTGCCTTACAATAGAGGTAACTGTCGTCTGCAAAAAACATGTGAGTGATCATTGGAGCTCTTTTACAAATTTTAATTCCTTGCAGCCATTTTCGAGCCTCATAATGTCTGATCAACGCTGACAAACCTTCAGCACAAACTATAAAGAGATAAGGATACAATGGGTCTCCTTGTCTCAGCCCTCTACTAGGAATGATAGGACCAATCTCAAATTCCCCATGAATGATATTATACTCCACTGTTGACACACATTGAAGAATCAAATGGGTCCACCAGTTACTAAATCCCATTGTCAATAGCATTCCTTTCAAAAACTTCCACTCGATTCGATCATAGGCCTTGGACATATCTAGTTTAAGAGCCATATACCCTTCCCAAATTTCTTTCTTTTCAGATAATGCATGACCTCGAATGAAATCATGATGTTGTCCGATATTAACAGATTGACTTAATCACTATATCAATATGAGACTGAGAGAGACTTAACAGATTGACGTTATCCACATTCTTCCAAAACATTGCAATGCCACCACTCTTTCCACGAGGTTCCACTGCTATGAAGCCTTCAAAGCCCAACTTACTGCATAACTCCTCCATCTTAGAATAGCTGCTGATAGTCTCACTAAGGAAAACAAATGATGGTTTTTCTGTAAGGGTTAAATGTTTAAGGAACCGAAATTTTCCAGGATTACCCTAGCCCTGGCAGTTCCATGCTAAGGCATTCATGATGAGTGGCGGGGCTGCGATGCAACTCCCGCCAATAACACGTTTTTTTGGTTCTGTTGGACAGTCTCATTCACCTCCTCATCCAGCCCATTAGTCGAACTCTCAATAGGGCCCAATACTAATATTTGAGTAACCTCTTCTTTACGCGCTCTTTTTGAAGTTGAAACCATAATTCCATCATTTTCGCCCATTATCACATCTTCAGTTACGTTATCCTTACCATATCCTTGCAAACTAATTAGCACGTATGTATTGCCATTCTTTCCTCCTTTAATTTCGCTAACCACCCTCTCGTTACGCGAAGCCGTTACACTATCTTCTTCCTTGTCCTCGTCGATTTTCTTCACACCTCCGTTCCCCACATTTACCGGAATCACCTTTCCCCCCTCCGCATCACGAATCCATTGGTTTTCACGGTTAAAAGCTTGTTTTCTGGACGTTGCTCTAAGAGAGCTGTCATTCTTTCTTACCTCTTGCACTTCTGGATTGTCAAATAACTTCTCACAGAATCGATCAGAGTGGCCAATCATTCCACAAAAGAAACAGAACGTCGGCAGCCTTTCATACTTGAAAGAAATCCACATCCACTCGCCTCCACTTTTCTTAATACGCATTCCATTTCTTAACGGGCGACCAATGTCAATAGCTGTTAGGCTCAAGACATGTCTGAATACCACTATTAACAAGCCTACACTATGTGACTATGTCACACTACATGACCTAGTGATTTCTATCACTGGGATAGAGTATAGGTCTCTAAATGTACTTGTCTTGTTCTCATGAACAATAGCTTTATCATGTATGCTCAGATTTATAATGAGCTTAGTAAAGTTTCTTGCATCTAGATTTTATATATAGGCCATTGAATAATTATCCTGGTAGAAGTTCAGAAGTGTTCATGCAGCAGGATAGAGTTGAATAAGGCTATGAAGAAATAAGTTGCAGGAATTTGTCTAAGGCATTATATAGCAAAGTCAAAAGAAAGCTTTGTCGTGAAGTCACCAATATCCATGTCGTGAAGTACTATATCGCATAGTCCATTTTGTACTATGTCGAGAAGTCCTCAAGACACATGTCGTGAAGTGTTGAAGTCAGCAAAGTCAAAAGAGCCTAGATCGTGAAGTCCTCAGAAGCCTTATGTCGCATAGTCATCAAATGACCTATGTCGCATAGTCATCAAATGACCTATGTCGTATAGTCATCAAATGACCTATGTCGCATAGTCATCAAATGACCTATGTCGCATAGTCATCAAATGACCTATGTCGCAAAGTCTTCAAAGGCTATATCGCGTAGTCCTCACAAGGGAGATCGTGAAGTCAGGGATAAAGTGGAGTTCACGATATCAACACTTAGCCGTTTATAACAAGACAAATCAAGGTACAGAACCAAGAATCAAAGGAGACAAATACTGAAGCATTTGTTCTGGCAAGGTGGTCCAAAGAACAGATGGCAAATCTATAGCTAAACTTGGAGAGAAAGATAAGAGACAAGCAGCTACAGAAACGGGAAAGACTCCGAAAAGCAGGTGGTCCTTCCTGACACAGTGAACTTCTTATGGCAGGACAAGTTGGACTTTCAGAAGGGGTAGCTGTGTAATATTGTGTGTGCCTAGTTTGTATAGGTGAATATATATATCGTGCACACACAACTGTAAGCTGCAAGAGAGATACACATAGTTATTTGCTAAGCTCTTTTCTCTGTAAGCAAGCAAGTTCAAACTGTTCTTGTTTAGAAGCCAGAAATTCGATTGTGAATTTCCTGGAAAGCTGTAGTATTTAATTTGCTTATACAAAGTAGATTAAAGTGATTATGTGTGTTATTTACTTTCTGCATATTACATATCATAATCACATACAGTTGTTTACTTAGGTTTCAAGAATCGAAAAATATATCAAACTATCCATTCACCCCCCTCTGTCTAGTTTCTAGTAGTATTCATTTCTAACAAGTGGTATCAGAGCGTAGGCTGTTAACGTACAAACAGGAAAAGATCAAGAATGAGTTCACAGAAACTAAGCAGTATCAAGATTCCTCCCTTTAACAAGGAGCACTACAGTTTATGGAAGAAGAAGATGTTGCTTTTCATCAAAGCTTCTAACCCCATGTATTTAGATATTCTAAAGCATGGTCCCTTCATTCCAATGATCGAGATTGGTGAAACAACCAATGGCACTGAGATTGTACCAGCAAAACATGTGCCCAAAGATCCCTTAAAATACACTGATCCTGAAAAGGAAAAAGTAGCATTGGATGGACATCTTCAACTGATCATTTGTGAATCTATGGACTTCAACATGTATGGCACTGTTGCTCATTGTACTAGTGCCAAGAAGATGTGGGATCTTATAGAAGTGCTCTGTGAAGGAACTACTGAAGTAAGAAAGAACAAGAAGCAGATTCTTGTTTCACAATATGAAGCCTTCATGGCTCAGCCAAAAGAGGGAATCACAGAAGTGTTTGAGAGATTCAACAAGCTGATAAACGAGCTCAAACTCTATGACAAACACTATGAAACAGAAGAGCTCAATATGAAGTTTCTACTAACTCTGCCAGATCACTTGGAACCAAGAATCTCTTCCCTTAAAGAAAGAGATCTGACAAAGATTGGTTTTGATGTGTTGTATGGTGTTTTAAAGACATATGAGTTAGAGCTGTTTCAAAAGAGATCTATTCAAGCAAAGCAAGGATTAGTGGCTAATACCTCCTGTGCACTTATTGCTGACAACCTAAGTCAAAGAATGGACTCTCTTAAAATCAGTCAGGTCAAGATTGAGGAACTGGAAGTTGAAGACACTGGTGATGAAACTCAGGTTGTGTATGATTTACCTGAAGAGGATGAGTTCTACAGTATAGATGAGCTGGACAAAATGGAAAACAAATCTTTTGCTTATATGGCTAGGAGGTATCCTAACATAAGGTTTAAAAGAAAGCAGCCATTTAGGTCCAAGTTCAATAATGGAAACACTGGTGGATCTAGTGGCTCAAACACCTTCAATAAAGGAAAAGGGATTGCTGGTGTTGCTAAAGGTGGATACAAGACAGGAAGTGTGGATAGGACCAAAATAAGGTGCTATAACTGCAATGAACTTGGGCATTTTGCCACTGAGTGCAAAAAGCCTAAACAAGTCAAGAAGGACAAAGCATACTTAGAGCTTGAAGCTAAGTATGAGGCTCTACTCAAGAAACAACAGGGCAAAGCTTTTATTGCTGAGGGAAAATGCTGGGATGACTCTGATGAAGAAGAAGAACAAGAATACTCAAACTATGCCCTGATGGCATTTTCTGATGAAGGTGATTCAAGTCAGGTACCTATTCTTACTTCTCTTGATATGACTCCCCTTCAATATAAGCAAACTGTTGAAGATATGAGCACTGAGATGTTTAATATTCATACTAGCATGTTAGTAGCTAATGAAGAAATTGACAGACTAACTGCTAAGAATGTTGAGCTTACAGAAAAGAATGAGCAACTTGAGTTAATGGTTGTGAACCTGGATGGTTTGAAAAAGGAGGTTGAGTATCTTAAAAACAAAGTGATTTGTGCTGAGCAGATAGAGAATGCCCTTAGAGAACAAATTGCTGAAACTGAACTGAAACTAAGAAGCTTCAAAAACTCCTCTGAACTTATTCAAACCTACCACAAGGAACACACTGAAGACTGCAAGGTTGGAGTTGGTTTTGACTATGATAATGACAAGGGAAGGAAGAAGGTCAAGGGCAAAGGAAAGGAAACTTTTACAAACAAAAATGCCCCAACCATACTGTCAAGTGTTGAACTGCCCATCTTCAGAAAGAGTGTTGTTGAGTTTGATGAGGAACTACTGATCATCAAGCAACAACTACTTGAAGAAGATGAGGCTGCTAAGAACACTTCTTCCTTTCCTGAACTTGTCAATCAGAAAGAGACCAAAGACAATCTTGTCAAGAGTCCTAAAGCAAAGAAAGAAGTTGTTAAGAAAAGGAAACAAAACAGAAACGGTAAAGTTGGTGTTAACAAAGGAAACAACTATGCTTATGTGCCAAATGCTCCCAGGAAATAATGTCAAAAATGCCTATCTGTTAATCATTTGACTCATAAGTGTAGTAAGCCTGAAATTGTTGAAGTTGACAACCTAAGTAACCTTTCTGCAAGCATAAATTCTAGTCATGATTCCTTCTGTGGTAAGCCAAACTGCATGACATGCTATGTGACTGTGATTGCTAACTGTTTATCTCTTAAACATAAACTTGACTCTGCACAATCTGGTGAATCACACACACACATACATTCTCATAGGACAGGGTCCCCAATCAGGGTTGAGAGGGTGAAAACTTCATGTGAGCCTAAGAGTGTAAACTCCAAAGCCACAGAAAAAGTGAAGTCTCCTACTATGAGAAATGCAATTTATGACAGAAGAATTATTAATCAAAATGTTTCTAAATCATCTGGACCCTACCAAGTGTGGGTACCAAAAACAACTTAGTCACTTTGTGAATGCAGGGCAACAGGAATAAAAGAGTCATATGGATCTTGGACAGTGGATGCTCAAGTCACATGACTGGTGATATGGCCCTGCTATCACATTTTGAGGAAAAGGCTGGCCCATCAGTAACCTTTGGAAATGACAACATTGGTTATACAATGGGATATGGCAGTGTTAAATCTGGAAATGTCATTATTGAAGATGTAGCATTTGTTGAAGGACTGAAGCATAATCTCTTGAGTATTGGACAGTTTACCAACAGAGGCTTCAAAGTGGAATTTGATGAAGACCTTTGTTCAATCTCAAAAAGGGAAAGTGGTGAAGTTGTTCTAACTGGTGTGAAGAAAGGAAGCTTGTTTGTAGCTAATCTCAAGGCTGCAGATAAGGGAGAAATTTGTTGTTTCTACACAAAAGCCACAAATGAGGAATTCTGGCTGTGGCACAAGAAACTGTCTCACTTGAATGTTCAGGCAATGAACTCTCTAACCAAGAGAGAACTCATCAGGGATTTGCCTGCCTTGGAGTTTGTGCAAGATGGAGCATGTGAAGCTTGTCAGAAAGGGAAGATTAAAAGATCAAGTCACAAGAACAAGTTGCTCAATACAAACTCAAAACCTCTGCAACTAATTCACATGGACTTATTTGGCCCTGTGAATGTAATGTCCCTCTCCAAAAAGAAATATGCTCTAGTGATGGTAGATGACTATTCAAGATATACTTGGGTGGAATTCCTATTCTCCAAGGATGAAGCACCCCAAGTCATAATAGAGCATATCAAGAGAGTTGATAAAGAAGCACAAAGCACTGGTTCCTCTGTAGTTGCTTTGAGAAGTGATAATGGGACTGAGTTCAGAAATTCAACATTGTATGAGTTTTGCAAAGATAAAGGAATTTCTCAACAATTCTCAGCTCCTAGAACACCTCAACAAAATGGAGTAGTTGAGAGAAAGAATAGAACTCTCATTGAAGCTGCAAGGACAATGCTGCTGGATGCAAAGCTACCCACTAGCTTTTGGGTTGATGCTGTTAACACAGCATGCTATGTGCAAAATAGAACATTAATCAATAAGAAGTCTGGCAAAACTCCTTACTCATTAATGACTGGAAAAAGAGCATCCTTCAAGCACCTGCATGTGTTTGGAAGCAAGTGCTTTGTGATGAAAGATACCTCTGAGCATGTTGGAAAATTTGATGCTAAGGCATTTGAAGGTATCTTCATTGGATACTCTCTGGAAAGGACAGCATACAGAGTGTTTGTACCTGAGCAACACAAAGTCATGGAAAGCATGGATGTTACCTTTGATGACAAGAAAACTCCAGGACTGAAAACAAGTGATCAAGACAGTGTGCTATTGAGATTTGAGAATCAAGGTTATCTTGAGGATTCTGAAAGTGAAGATGAACCCCCTGTTCAAACTGTTCTAGAAAATGAAATTCTTGAAGTTGACAATCTTCTTCAAACACCTGTGCAAGGATTCACAAACACAGGGGGAGAAGAAGAGAATGCAACTGTCAACCAAAATGAGATTGGAACAGATCAAGGAAATGAATAGGGGCACACAAGGAAATGGGACAGAGCCCACACTAGGGATCAAATCATTGGAGATCCTAGTGAGGGAGTTAGAACAAGAAGGGCAACATTAAATACATGTCTGTATAGCTGCTTTCTGTCACAAGAGGAACCTAAATTAATTGAAGAAGCTTTGAAGAATTCTGATTGGATTGTTGCCATGCAAGAAGAGTTGAATCAATTTGAGAAAAACAAAGTATGGAAACTAGTGCCACCTCCAAAAGGAAAGAATGTTATTGACACCAAATGGGTGTTCAGGAACAAGATGGATGAAGAAGGAGTGGTAGTAAGAAACAAAGCAAGGCTGGTTGCCAAAGGATATTGTCAGCAAGAAGGCATTGACTATGATGAGACATTTGCACCTGTAGCTAGACTGGAAGCCATAAGAATCTTCCTGGCTTTTGCAGCTCACTCAGATTTTAAGGTGTATCAAATGGATGTGAAAAGTGCATTTCTTAATGGTGATCTTGCTGAAGAAGTCTATGTGTCTCAACCACCTGGCTTTGAAAGTGAAGACTTCCCAAACTTTGTGTATAGACTGCTCAAGGCGCTCTATGGACTCAAACAGGCACCAAGAGCCTGGTATGAAACTCTATCTCAATTCCTTCTTGAGCATCAATTTACTAGGGGTACAATTGACAAAACCCTATTCTTCAAGAAGCATGGAAATGATATCATTCTTGTTCAAATCTATGTGGATGATATCATCTTTGGCTCTTCAAATGAAAAACTCTGTGAAAGGTTCTCTAAGTTGATGCAAAGTAAATATGAGATGAGTATGATGGGAGAGTTAACTTACTTCCTAGGCCTGCAAGTACATCAAAGGGAGGATGGCATCTTTATAAACCAATCTAAGTATGTCAAGGATCTTTTAAAGAAATATGGTTTAGAAGAGTCATCCCCAGCTAAAACTCCTATGTCTACTGCAATCAAGCTGGATGAAGACAAGAAAGGCAAGAGAGTTGATATCAAGGTCTATAGAGGAATGGTTGGATCCCTACTCTATCTCACAGCTAGCAGGCCAGACATCATGTTTGCCACATGCCTTTGTGCAAGGTTCCAGTCTGATCCCAAGGAATCTCACATGATGGCCATCAAAAGAATTTTCAAATATCTGAAGGGGACTCCTAATCTTGGGCTATGGTATCCAAAGGGCACTGGGTTCAACCTGGTTGGTTACACAGATTCTGATTATGCTGGATGCAGAATTGACAGGAAGAGCACCTCTGGAAGCTGTCAATTCCTAGGTCAAAGGTTAGTGTCCTGGTTTAGTAAGAAACAACAGTCCACAGCAACATCCACAGCTGAGGCTGAATATATTGCTGCTGGAAGTTGCTGTGCTCAATTGCTTTGGATTAGAAATCAACTCATGGATTATGGGCTAGTGTTAGAACACATTCCTCTAATGTGTGATAATACTAGTGCAATATCCATAGTTGCCAATCCTGTTAATCATTCTACTACAAAGCACATTGAGATCAGGTACCATTTCATTAGGGAACATGCTGCAAATGGTACCATAGAAGTCTCTTATGTTCCAACTGAGAAACAACTAGCTGACATATTTACTAAACCTCTGAATGAAGCAGTCTTCAACAGACTTGTGAGTGAAATTGGAATGCTCAATCCTTCATTCAGTTGTTCTAAGTAAATATGCTGGTTAATGGTTGCAGCAGTAAATTTTCACTGTATTTAAATGATCTATTTGTTTGGAGTGAAAATTAGCTGAGATATGATTTATAAATATTTCAGTATTTTACTGCATATTTTTCAAAATCATATTTGTCAGTGGAGTTGTGAGCTTTTGAGACATCTCGATATAGATGACTTTCAGAGTTCACGACATAGTTCAAATTAAACAGACTTATATCGCAAACTGTTGAGATTGTGAGACTTCGCGACATAGTTCATTTCATGAGTTTGCGACATAGTTAATTTTATGACTTCGCGACTTAGAATAACTATATCGACAAGTCTCCATAGTTGACAGAATTTTGATTTAAATTAATTTTATTTCAAAATTTGATAAAAGTCTGACAAATTGCTTAAAATTCCTAAAAGAGAGCTTTAGACAGGGTATTTCTACTATATCGCAAAGTCTCCCCGATCCTTTCATTTTGAAGACTTTGCGACATAGTTCATTGTTGAGACTATGCGATATATTTTGCAAGACTTTGCGGTACAGGCTATTATTGACTTCGCGACATACATATAGACTGTACATATTCATAACTCCATATCGCAGTGTCTCTATCATATAAATACCTTTTCTAACCGTTCACAACTTTTCATCTTGTCTATTGCTCTCAAACTCTCAAACCTAAGCACAAATTCTCTACTCTAATTTTCTCTCTCTCTCTCTCTCGAAATGGCACCCAAATCTCAAACTGTATCATCCTCTATCCCTTTAACGATTCCCAAAGAAACCAATCTTCTCACCATTCCCTCTGAGGCTGAGGCTAACCCAAGGTACAAGTGTTTTGTACGGTTCTTGAACACTTCCTACCTACGCCAAGCCCTAACCCTGAACCCTACCTTGTATGTCGATGTGTTGGAAGGATTCTGGAAAACGGCGTTGGTATCAACAATGGCTAGGGAAGATGGAACCTCATTCCAGGAGGTTAGCTGTTCAATTGGAGGCAAACACTTTCAATTTGGTGAAAGGGAAATCAATGAAGCTTTGGGGTTCAAGGTGGAAGGTCATGACCAAGAAGCTACAGATGCTCAAATCATAGAATTCATGACCTTCATTCAGTATGCTGATGAGATAGATACTGGAAAGCTGAATAAGAAGTTTGTGAGAAGGGAGTGGTCATTTCTGTTTGACGCACTCCAGAAGGTGTTTCTCTGCAGGAAGACAGGATGGGACCATATCAGTCACATTGCTGTGAAGCTAGCCTACTCCTTGGCCAACAACCAGGAGATCAATGTGGGAGCCATAATTCTCAAAGAATTGACTCAGAGGCTAGGCAGGACCATTCGTGGTAGAGGTAATGACATCTTTTACCCTCGTTTCCTTCAAGTTATTTTAAATTTTCTTGATGCAAATGTCCATCTATTGGAGGGTATAGATAACACTAAAATGGCTTATTCCAAGTCCATGTCCAAAGTACTATTTGGTTCATTGGACACAAGGAATCAAGTGGATGTGATTCTAAGTGTGACCAAGCATATGCAGGACACATTTGAGTCTTATCCACTTGATAAGCCCATATATCATGACCTTTCCTGGACAGGGAAGGCTAAGACTGAAGGAGCTGCACAGTCTATCCCCAGCCTTCCTATCCCATCCAGCAATCCTACTGAAAACACCACTGTAGAGGATAGGCAACCAAGTGCATCAATCTCTCAAAAGGTTGATGTTACTAAAAAGAAGTCAAAGAAGAGAGCCCTAGCAGTGATAAATGACTCTGTAGAGATAGGAAGTGAGGATCCTGAGTCACCCCTTACCAGACAAAGGAAGAAGTCAAAATCTAAACCTACCACTGAATCCTCCCAACAGGATTCAGATGTGGAAAAAGGGGTACACCTACTACTGTCAATGGCCTCCCAACAGGTTATTGGCATTGAAAAGAGTAGTCTCCCCACTACAACCTGTACTGAGTCTGCACAGGATCAAGAACTCACTCTTGACCCTAGGAGTGATAAGGCCGATGACACACAGAGTGGAGAGCACATCACTGTTGAAACTCCTCCTATTTCTCAGGGGGGGTTGCCAAAATCTAGTCTAAACCCCACTTCTCTCTCAGATTCTTCCATAAAAATTTCTTCTGAACAAGAAAGTCATTCCAATGACAATCTTGCCTTTGATCAATCACAATTCTCTCCTGTGATTGAGCCAATTTCAAGTGACATGGTGCATGACACTGTGCTCACCACCCAGGAACCACATCTAGTTGGTCAGGGAATGCATGCTGGGGCATATCCTAATGACACCAACACAAGCATGGAGGATTCACCAGTTTTCACTGGAGACTCTGTGCCAAATTCTCCCATCCCTAGGGATGTGGAAATGTCTTCACAGACAAATAGGGCTGATGTTGTAACACATCCCATTTCAATGGAGACACCATCAGACCCTACAGCCATTCCAAGGCTGGAGGATACTCCAATTCTCACATCTCATGAAGTGCCTAGCACTAGCTCTCACTTGGCTCAGGCCACTATGTCAGAATGGCTGAAGCCTGTGCACCATGACAGGCCTTCAGGATCATCATCTGTGCCTTCCAAAATGACAGAAGAAGCCATACAAGATCTCCATGTGGCACAGATTGATGAGTTCTCCAAAATAGCTCAACATCTCCTCACCTCAAATCTTCCCAATGCTGATTATGAAGCTATCTTACTTTGCCACAAGGAGGATGTTGAAGCTCAGTAGGAGAAGATTGTGGATGCAGTTGAACCAGAGGGAAATGTGGATGCCTGGTTGGATGCTAAGAGGACTCTCAAGCTCAAGGATGCCCTAGCTTTTCTAAGAGAAGAATTCCTAACTTCTCTGGGCTCCAATGCAAAGGATCTCTCTCCTGCTGCCATCTATGATGCTGTGAATGATGTGTACAAGAACCAGCTGAAGGCTCTGCACTATCTTGGGAAAGGGCTTCAATCAGAGATTTCTTCAATCCAGGAGGAGACAGACAGATCCCTCACTAAGCTCAGGAACTCTTATCTCTCTGATTTTCCCAAGGTGGATGGTATCCTCAAAGAAGTCCAGAAAACCTCCACAAATGTATCCATGATGGATGTGACTCTTGCCATGGTCACAGACAACATCAAGAAACTGGCTTCTTCACTGGAAACTCAAGCAAAAGCCACCATCACCTCAAATGCTATGATAAATGTCATGTGGAAAAATCAGTATGGTGACAAGTTGGTGGATGAAGTCCCTCTGTCAGACATCTCCAAATATGACTTTGCCAGGGTCAAAGATCAATCCCTAAACTCATTTAGGTCTCAACAATTATTCTCTAAGGTGGATGGCTTAGAAAAAGAAGTGGCCTCTCTCAAGGATGAAAACAGAATGCTATCTACATCCTTAAGCCAACTCAATGACAAGCTGGATGACCAAGGCAACAACACCTCTAACATCTTACTGGTGCAGCAACAAATGATGACTTCAATGATGCGATCCATGAACCTGCCTATCCCTGGTGAAGCTCAAGACTTTTTGTCTGATCCCAAGCCTAAGGGGGAGAAAGTTAAGGAGGTCATTGTGAAAAAGAAAGGGGGAGTACCTGCCAAGCAGTCAAAACTTAAGGGCAAGCTCATTGAAGAGACAATAAAGCCAATCAATCTTCCCCCTGTAGAGGTCATAAATGCACAAGGCCAGAAAAGCACAGTCACCACTACCTACTATCCCTCCACAATGCCAAAAGAAATCTCCACTTCTCAACCTGCTCAACCTACTTCCAATGCTCAACCTGCCAAAGCAACAACAATCACAGAGGCCAAGCTACAGGAAGTTGCCAATTCTCACATCTATCATGATGAGGCCTTCCTGGAGTTTCTGAAAGCCACCTACAGAGATGCACAAGAAGATGCAAGGACTTACAGAATGAAGCTCAAGGAAAACATTAAGTACTTCACAGTTGCAGTAAGGAAAATCAAGGATGTCCATCTAAGAGAGATAATCATGGTGTGCAAGGACAACTGCTTGTGGCACCTAGATTTTCAAACTCTAGAGAAACTGAGATTCACTGAGCTGTCAACAATAATGGACTTAATAGAAAAAGGTGGGGCTAACAACAAGAGACTGTTTGATGACTTGAAGATGGATCAAGATCAAAGACTGCCTGAGGTTATCTCAAAGCCAAAGACAATAATCTTCCAAAGTTTATCTCAAGACAGCAGCATTGACCAGTTGGTGATCCCTTCAGATTTGACAAGAAAGAATAATGCAAAGATCAACCAGGTGCTGCAAATGCTAAGAGCCAAGAGGGGAGTCAGGACAGCTGAGGAACTAGAGATGATTCACACTCTACAATCTTTTCTGATTCATGGAGTCATTCCTGAATCTGTCAAAGAAAAGAACAAAAAGAAGGATGGAGATGATGATGATGATAAGGAGAAAACCTATGAAAGGAGATCTCAGTCAAGGAGAGATAAGGAAAGGAGCAAATATTCAAAGAAATCAAAGGATGCTGATGATAGCAAGAGGGATGACAAGGGGGCAAAGGAATCAGTTAAGAAAACAAGAAGTGGAATTCAGCAAGTCAAGGACATTGCTAGTAGTACTTTAACCACAACACAAGACTCTAAGTCTAGGGTGGGTACTGTTAGCAATGATCCTCCAAAATCATTATCCATGACTTCTGAACCTGAATTGCCACAGAAGAAAGATGAAGCCACTAAAGTAATTTCAAGAAAACACTTCCACAAAGTCACAGCTAGTGGAGTGTTACAGTGGATGAAGGGGAAAGGAATGAAGCTACTTCCAAGTGATGTGGCACTGAAGACTAATTCTCCTTGTTCCAGAAAGGTATCTCTTGTGAAGCATTTGAAGATCAAGAGTGTACCCAAAAGGATGAGGATAACAAAGAAGACTGGAAAACTCACAAATGTTATTGGCATCAATGTGCTTCCACTAGATGAGGACTATGATGAAGATGCCCTAGCATTTTTGAGGGCTCAAAGGATCTTTGAAGTCAAAGTGAAGTTGGATCATCTAGAGATCAAGTACACTGATGGAAGAGAAAGGATAATGAAGCAAGGAAGCTGGCAATATTTCTATAAGTATGAGCTTGAAAGGATAAATGCCTTACTGAATTTTGAAGAAAAAGATGAAAGGACATGGAAGATAGATATTGCCAGGTACTTGAAGATGCATGCTGATTATGAAGAAAACATGAGGAAAGAGAATAAAGAGAAAAACATACAGAGAGAGAAAGAAATGGCTGAGATGGAGGAGAGGGCTAAGGAGCTAAGGCAGAAAGGGATGTGCAGGGTCAAACAAAATCCTTACATTGTGGAGTACAAAAACTCACATGGAGGTCAAAGCAAAATAAGGATGGAGTTTCTTGATTCCTATGTAGAAAGTGCACTCAAGGCTGCAATTGATGACTTGAAAGGCTCACCTCTCATTGAAGAACTGATTGCAAGAGAAGAACTTCAAGAAGCCATCATAGACATGAAGAGAAAAGAAGAGATAAGGAAAAAGAAGATATATGATGATTTGCTAGAGAAGCAATTGGAAGCTGAAGCTGCTGAGCAACAAAAGTAAACTGTAAGCTTTCAATTTTTCTATGTAATCAAATTTCTGATCTCAATGTTCATGAATTATCCTCTCTGTTACTAAATTTCCTTTTATGTAAGTTAGGCTTGTTATCAGACATGAAATTGTGCCTAAGGATCTTACTCACAATTTGGGGGAGATTGTTAGGCTCAAGACATGTCTGAATACCACTATTAACAAGCCTACACTATGTGACTATGTCACACTACATGACCTAGTGATTTCTATCACTGGGATAGAGTATAGGTCTCTAAATGTACTTGTCTTGTTCTCATGAACAATAGCTTTATCATGTATGCTCAGATTTATAATGAGCTTAGTAAAGTTTCTTGCATCTAGATTGTATATATAGGCCATTGAATAATTATCCCGGTAGAAGTTCAGAAGTGTTCATGCAGCAGGATAGAGTTGAATAAGGCTATGAAGAAATAAGTTGCAGGAATTTGTCTAAGGCATTATATAGCAAAGTCAAAAGAAAGCTTTGTCGTGAAGTCACCAATATCCATGTCGTGAAGTACTATATCGCATAGTCCATTTTGTACTATGTCGAGAAGTCCTCAAGACACATGTCATGAAGTGTTGAAGTCAGCAAAGTCAAAAGAGCCTAGATCGTGAAGTCCTCAGAAGCCTTATGTCGCATAGTCATCAAATGACCTATGTCGCATAGTCATCAAATGACCTATGTCGCATAGTCATCAAATGACCTATGTCGCATAGTCATCAAATGACCTATGTCGCATAGTCATCAAATGACCTATGTCGCAAAGTCTTCAAAGGCTATATCGCGTAGTCCTCACAAGGGAGATCGTGAAGTCAGGGATAAAGTGGAGTTCACGATATCAACACTTAGTCGTTTATAACAAGACAAATCAAGGTACAGAACCAAGAATCAAAGGAGACAAATACTGAAGCATTTGTTCTGGCAAGGTGGTCCAAAGAACAGATGGCAAATCTACAGCTAAACTTGGAGAGAAAGATAAGAGACAAGCAGCTACAGAAACGGGAAAGACTCCGAAAAGCAGGTGGTCCTTCCTGACACAGTGAACTTCTTATGGCAGGACAAGTTGGACTTTCAGAAGGGGTAGCTGTGTAATATTGTGTGTGCCTAGTTTGTATAGGTGAATATATATATCGTGCACACACAACTGTAAGCTGCAAGAGAGATACACATAGTTATTTGCTAAGCTCTTTTCTCTGTAAGCAAGCAAGTTCAAACTGTTCTTGTTTAGAAGCCAGAAATTCGATTGTGAATTTCCTGGAAAGCTGTAGTATTTAATTTGCTTATACAAAGTAGATTAAAGTGATTGTGTGTGTTATTTACTTTCTGCATATTACATATCATAATCACATACAGTTGTTTACTTAGGTTTCAAGAATCGAAAAATATATCAAACTATCCATTCACCCCCCCTCTGTCTAGTTTCTAGTAGTATTCATTTCTAACAATAGCTACCTTGATTCTTAGATAGTTCCTCCATAACCCTTGAAAGTTTTTTGGGTCAGATGCTAAAAATCTACCCACATAGTTCCCAATGGATTTATGAATATTTTCTGAATTGTAACCCACCGGTAAATCATACACCTGAATCCAAATGAACAATTCTGATAACTTTATTGATTGTAACTGCTCCCCCTTGTCCAACTTCTTGAGCAAAAGAACTTGCTGATTAAATGTCCATGGGCCTTCATCCAACACCCTCTGCATATCAAGATCATGAAAAAACTTAAACAAGAAGAGATTAGGAATACTCGTCTCCTCCATGAATACACCTTTCACTGGCCTCCATACCGATGCCAATGTGTCTTGCATTGCCAGGAAGTTGATCTTCTTATTTGTAATAAAGCTTCCAACTAGGCACCAATCATACTCCACCTTCACAGTTTCCTCCGGGATCTCATTCAAAATCAGACCTTCCTCTCTATCATCCTCAATCGTTAACGCATCATAACTTTTCATTATGTTTTTATCCATTATGTTTTTACCGCGCGAAGAACTAGCTATTATAGAACGAAGCAAATAAATAATCTTAACAATCAATCAATAAGAATTATTAAACTAAGAAAACTCGTCATATAGGCGAGAGAAAACTCGTCATATAGGCGAGAGAAAACTCGTCACATGAACAAAGGACATGAACTAATGAGACTTTTTGACTTTATAATAATAGGCAGTTCTCTCATCAGAAACTCACAGCCTCTCTCTCGTTCCTTTCCTTTATTAATTTGCTGAAGTTCAACTTTTATTTAAAAAACTAGGTTTCCAAGCTTAGTTATAATAACATCTCACAAAATATATTTTTAAATAAAATAAATAATAAGAATTCTTACATAACCCTATTGGTTTCTTTTAGATTTTTCGTTTAAAGATTAATTTAATTTAATTAATATTTCAAACTATATTTTATATAAGTATTATTTTTTATATAATTTAGAAGGTAGAACATTAGAGAATTGGTTTTTAATATATAAAAAATATTGATAAATTAACATGACTATTTTACAAAAAATTATGAAAAGATAATTTCTAATAGTTAAAATGTCCTGTGAGACACTCTCTGATTGAATAATATTGCTTGACAAAAAATATTAAAATGGTAATTTGCATTGAAAAGGATTTTTAGTAGAATATTAATATGTTAATTTGACTAAAGGAGAAAGTTTAGGAAAATATTAGGTAATTAATTTTTTTGATTTACTTAGTTAATAATTTGAAAAAAGAGAGTACAAAAATACATTGAGACGATTTGAGAAGCACCACCTCACCAAGACGCGCTTCGTAGCGGTTATAATAGTATTTCATAAAATATGTTTATAGATAAAATAAACTTTAAGGTTTCTTTTAGATTTTTCGTTTAAAGATTAATATAATTTAATTAATATTTGAAACTTGTATTTTATATAAGTATTAACTTTTATATAGTTTAAAAGGTAAAACATAAAAGAATTGATTTTTAATATATAAAACATATCTATACTATTATATTAAAGACGAAACATTGAAAGTTTTGTAGTCTGGTCGTCAAAGTTTTTGTAGTCTGGTCACTCCATTCATAGCCAATAGATATTTCTGATCAAATCGATGAGAACCGTTAGATAAAATATTAAAATTATTTTATATAATATATTTTCTATTTTTCATAACTAAAACATCTCATTTTCCAAAAATATCGCAGGAAGTTTCATTTAATAAAATAACATAATAATTAATAAGGTTATAATTGTTAATAACTAACCCATTACCATTTTTAGCCAAATTATATATTCTGTTTTATATTTTCTAACTAAAATTTCTACTTTTCTATTTTTCCTAAATAAAACCACTCATTTTCCAAAAATATCACGAACAGTTCTATATAATAAAATAAAATAATAATATTATAATTATTAATGACTAATCCAAAACGTATATTCTTTTTTATATTTTCTAACTAATATTTCTCCTAACTAAAACCTCAAAAATATCACGGGCTATTACATTTAGTAGCATAAAATACTAATATTATAAATCTATCTATCTATACTATATTATTAAAGAGGAAATATTGAAAGTTTTGGTACCTGTTTTTTGGTGCCTGTTTTTTTGTACGGTACTTACCTTATTTAATTGTTTATTTAATTATTATAAAAATTACTATAATCAGTTACCCTTTAAGTTAAAATACATTACCATTTGTTTCTAAAAAAAATCACGAGCAATTTCCTTTTGAGCTAAAACATGTTACTTTTTCTATTTCTCTTACTAAAATCCCTCATTTCAAAAATATATCACGAGTAAACCCTTACTTATTTATTTTAAAACCTATTTTAATACTTTTAATTGACAATTACCTTTCCCCTCTTTTTTCTAGAAAAATTACGGGCAATTACCTTTTTCAGTTAAAACATGTTATATTTTTTATTTTCCTTACTAAAATCCCTCCTTTTTCAAATATATCACGGACAAACCCTTACTTATTTACTTTAAAATCTATTTTAATAATTTTAATTGACAATTATTTTTTTCAACTAAAACATGTCACATTTTCTATTTTTCTTACTAAACCCCCTTTTTTTCAAAAATATTACGGGCAAATCGTTACTTTTATATTTTAAAATTCAACGAAAACATGTTACTTTCTATTTTTCTTACTAAAACCCCTCTTTTTCCAAAATATCACGGGCAAACTGCTAATTATTTATTTTAAAATCTATTTTAATACTTTTAAATATTTAAAAATATTTAACACGCCTACTTATTTTTTTAATAAATGCAATTAATAAAATATAAATAATAAAATTAACAATTATTAAAAACAATCTGTGCATCGCACGGGTTTTAAGCTATATTATTAAAGACGGAATATTAAAAGTTTGGTAGTCCGACGGACGGTCGGTACTTAGTGATTTTACTTAATTACCCTTACTTATTTTTTTTTAAAAACTATCACTAAATAATAACATTATTTATAACCAATTACCTTTTCATCTAAAATACAGTACATTTTTTTATTTTTTTCTAACAAAATCCTCTCTTTTTTTTCTAAAAAACAAACACAGACGTTTATCTTTTTTAACAAAAACATGTTACTATTTCTATTTTTCCTTACTAAAACCCTCATTTTCCAAAAATATCACGGGCAAACCCTTACTTATTTATTTTAAAATCTATTTTAATACTTTTAATTATGAGCACACTTACTTATTTTTTAACAAATGCAATTAATAAAATATTAAAGTGTAAATAATAAAAATAACAATTATTAAAAACAATCTGTGCATCGCACGTGTTTTAAGCTAGTTGATATATTAAACGTGAGGATTTTAAAAAATTATGAAAATATAATTTGTAATAGTTAAAATGTCTTGTAAGCCTCTATTTCAGTGAACGTGAACTAATATTGCTTGATTGAAAAATTTAGAAAAATATTAAGATGGTAATTTGACTTGATGAGAAATTTTAGGAGAATATTAAGATGATAATTTGACTTAAAAATAAAATGTTAGGCCGAATACATAATATATAATCAAATAGATGTATGAGAATAACAATAAGAACACTGTTTATGAACAATAAACTGAATGGAATTAAAAACTCCTCTCTTAGTGATGTAAAATATCACAGAGAGCTGCTAGGTTACAAGAATGATAATTCACGTATTCGCATCCCTTTTAGGGTTAACCTATCTGTGTTTATATAGTACACAGCTGCATACAATCATTAATTGATATTCCTATAAATTAGCTATACAATCAGAATCAATTAAGAATTGCTTCTGTCTTTTGTTCTGTTTCCTTAGCCATCTCGATCTATCTTTGCTTCTTTCCATCTTCAAAGAATATCGCTTCTAGAATCTTCATTGACTTCACCGACAACTAAGTAAACTCTGACCATCAGACTTTAACAAACTCTGACTGGTCCTCCAGCTAAACTCTGACAAGTTCTCCAGCTAAACTCTGATAGTTTCCTGGTACTTTAAACACTGATAAACAAACATCAGCAATTATATCTAACAATCTCCCCCAACTTGTTCATACTAAAATGTACAAGTTAACAGATAATTGATGATGTCAAAACATATAACAAATGCAGTGTTTATAAAATCACAGAGTTTATCTTTAACTTAGAACAGAAAACTTTAAAAACTTACAGACTTCAGTTACTTAATCTCTTCAATGTCAGGCACAGTCCTGATGTAGTCCATAAGTAGTCTTCTCTCAGCTCTCTCTAGCTCAGCTATCATTATCTTCTTTAGCTCTTTCAACTCTGGATCATTCTCTCCAGTTTGGTAGATAGCAGCCCTTAGAGCATAAATATTGTTCTTCCTCATATCATTTCCTAGCTTTATTATGAAGGATTTATCTGATTCCAGATTAAATTCCAACACCTTTATGCCAAGATCTGTTCTGAGTCTTGCACTGTTCCTTTGCATCTCAACAAGCTTTCCACTGTAATCTCTGTACTTCGGTATGTAAGCACCAACAGTCTTTAGGCCACAAAGAGCTCTAGCTTTCACCATTCTTCTTCTTAATACCTCAGATGCTTGATGAGTTCTTTGATTCTTTACTTTCAGTATATACAGTACATACTCTAGCTCTTCTTTCATCTTTAATCCAATGTCAGCTTCACCAACTCTGTATACTCTGCCATCAGCCTTGAAGTATAACAGAAAATCCTTCTTCAATCCTTTATGATGTATTAACTGAACCGACTCTAAATTATCAAGATTTTCCTGAGTCACACCAACACCTGGTTCAGCTAATGAAGTTTGATCCACATGACTATTATTCACTCTCTTCTCTCTATGAGATCCAAGTCCAGATTTATCTCTTGATTCTTTTCCCATGATAGTTCTGCTTTGAAGAACATTGACATTTCCAGGAATCAGAGTTTGTTGAGCCATGACTGGTTTAGCAAAAGTTCTTTGAAGTTCAGAAGAGAGTTTAGTCTGTACAACTTGAGTAGTATCAGTGGTTGTCACAGCTTCCATTGTTTGAACAACTTGAGCATTGTCAGAGGTTGTTTGAGCTTTCTTCATTTTCTGATTTTCTTCCACAAGCGTTCCTTTGCCTTTATCAAGCTTAGTTTCTACAGCCTTCTTTGCTTGTTGTAAACTCTGTTGAGAGTCTACATTTTCTTTCATGACAATTCCTTTTTCTTTAGGCCTTGAAACCTTCACAACTTTCTTTACCTTCCCAGACTTTAAATTCTTTTCATGCTCCTCAGCTTTAATATCTTCAATAGTTGCATCAGCACCATGTTCTTCCAAAAATAACTGAGCTGCAATCTCTTCATCGGTATTTGATTGAGAAGTAAGCAATAAGCTTTTGGCTTTTGAAGTAGATTGAGCACCAGTATTTACTTTATCAGAGTTTGCTCTAGCAGAGTTTGTCCTTAATCTCCCTTGATCTTGAATTAATTTGGACCTTGACTCTCTTCCTTTTGCACCACCATCAGTAGAATCATCCTGTCTACTCAGAGTTTAAGGCTTTTTGCATTTGTCTTTAAGTACTCTCTCCCCCTTTTTGACATCATCTGGAATCAATACTGATGTGAGCAATTCAATTGAAGCAGCAATGGAATCAAGCTTGTCAGACATTACAGTCTGATTGTCTTCAACTTTGGTTAGTCTGTTCTTGAGAACTTCTTGATCTTTGACCAGATTAAGCATCATAGATTTATCTTGCTTCAGAGACATATCTCTAACAACCACATCATTTCTCAACCCAGTAACTGACTTCTGAGTTTCATCAAAGCGATTGTGAAGAGACTTGACTTGAATAATTGTTGCCTTTAGATGTGTAAGAAGTTCTGGATTTGTAATTGATGCAGCAGATTTTGTTACAAAGTCAGTAGCCCTTTGATCAGTGAATATGCAATCTCTGTTTGACCACTTTGAAAAGTACATATTTTGAAAGTGAAGTTCAGTGGCATGCTGAGTTGAACCTCCAACATCAGTTTCCTTTAGATTTGGTTGAGCAGAAAGTCTTTGAGAAGATGAATCAACTTGATCATCAGACTTTGCATCAGACTCAGCACTTGAAGAATGTAAACTATTCTCAGCAAATGTTTCTGGAGCTTCTTCATTTGCGAGCTTCTCACAGTTTATATTTTCTTGAACATTGTCTTCTTGTACAGCCTCAGCAACAGGCTCTGCAGTAGCTTCAATAACAATCTCATTTGCTTCAAAATTATTTTCTGCAGTTTCTTCAAGATCAGTTTTTGCAGCTACAACCTTTGCTGTCTGATCAACCTCTTCACCTTTTTCAAGTTCCTGGTGATTAACAGAGAGAATCTCTGTATGAGTAGCTAAGGACTCATCAAGTATGACTGTGGGTTGATCAACTGCCACATCCTCTGTTTCATTAATACTACCACACTCTTCTAGAGTTGCAGAGGGATGTTCTTCAACATTGTCTTCAATATCCATCTCCAATATGGGTTCAAGAAAATCATCATTAACAACATCATTATCATCAGTGTTTGCTCTGGCTTTTTCAGGCACAGTAGCATTTGCAGTATGATCTTCAATCACAATCTCTGGAGCTGCAGCAGTTGTAGACTCAGGAATTAATCCATCAAAAATATATGCAGCAACCAGCTTCCTCTTCTTGGTATGGATAGACTCATTTGCATCAGAATCCCTATCCTCAGTAGAAGTAGGTCTATTTGCTCTTCTCTTTTTCCTTGAAGTACCAACAGAGGTTGAATCACTAGCAACTGAAGTTGTAGCAGCCTTGAAAGCTCTATTCTTAGTCCTACCCCCAGTTTTTGGTCTTTGGGATGTAGACTCTGGTTGAGGTTGTGGTTGAGGTTGTAAAAACTGTTGAACTAAAGCAGGAAGTAGTAATTCACCAACATTGCCTTTCTTGATATCCTTATTAGTTAAATCAGAAAATATTCTTTTATGCAATCTAAACGAGGGAATGACATCACCCTCAGCAATCTCAACCCCATCAACACAAAAAGAAAAGATTAACTGACAGAACCGAGCAAAGTAGACTACACTCCTATTCTTTGTCATCTTTTCACCTATGTTATTTAAAACAAGTCTTGGAAAATCAAAATTGTTACCATACAAAAGAGAATACCCGATTTGCAGACTGTCGATTGGAATTGCATCCCAATTGGTACACTTTTTCCCGAACGCTCTTGTAATGCAGTCGAAGAAGAAACTCCATTCCTTCCTCAAGAACGGTCGCTTCAGGTTACCTGTCCTTGCCAAAGACCCAGAATAACCAATCTCCCTCATCATTCGCTGAAGCTCAGAGTCACCAACAGATATGGTGTAAGCATTAAAGTCTTCAAACCCAAGAGCATCTCTAACAGTGGTTGGAGTGACCACATACTCTTGCTCATCAAACTCGAAGATTATAGAAGGAGTTCCAGCCTCTCCTCCATCATCATAAATACCAGTTTCCCAGAATGCTTTAATTTGAAGGCCAGAAAGCTTTACTGGTTCAACAAGAGCTTGCCCAATGTCTGATTGAGCGAGAAAATTCTGAAACAGGTGAAACGCCTCCGGTGCATTCACAGTAGATAGAGGTGCTACATAGTTGTTAGGAACAAATTCGAGACCAACTGATTGAAACATGGTAGTTGCCATTAGAAAGATTTGCAATAGATCAGAGTTTATGCTTAGAGAAAGTGTTTGAGAAAGTGATGCAGAAAAGTGTTTGTGAATATGCTTATGTGAAAGTGTCCTGTGAATAGAGTAAGTCTGTAAAAATTTGAACCGTTGTGTGTATAACTATTAAATATGAATTAAAACTGAAGAGTTTTAATCATTAAGATATACAGCAGGCTTACTCGTTAAATGTGTGAGTGGGACAGTTGTCACATATGCATTAACTGACAACACTAATCGTGGTAATTTCCAACACGCATGCGCAGTAAAAACAGCCACTAATTACTGCTAGTGAATAGACACTTTTCATCATTTCCAAAACGCAACAAACCATTATCAATCATACTCTCTATTTTCAAAAATAATGTTCCCCAAAAATTATGAAATGTCTGAAACACCTTTATTTATTTTAATCATCAGAGATTAAAAATAAATTACCTCTGCGTAGAGTACACAATTCATCAGTGTTTATCAATTCTCCTCCTTCATTAATAATCTCTTTTCTCAAGATGTACAGTTGTGATTATTTGTGTGTGAATAGCAGAGTTTACTGAATATAAATATTGAGAGCATCTCAAAGTCCATAAAATCCACAAAATAAATCAGTAAAAACTGGTTGCCCAAACTCTCATATGCAAAACAAAATCTGATGTCATCTAAACTCTATACCTTTATTTGTACTTATTTATTTTCACCCCCTTTCGATTTTTTTTTCCCAGTAATCAGTGGTTGGCACTAGTCACCAAAAAATTTCAAATTTTAGCCCTTATTTCATACAATAAGTTCCTGGATCGTCCTAGGCACAACATGATCTCAAAGGAATTTGTGCATATTTTTGCATCTTTTGCTTGAGGGTGAAGTAGCAGTAACTATTCATAAGAGTTTAGACTGACACCATTTAACATATCACTTTATGAGAGAAAGTGCAAACAGCTAATATAGACTCAGTGTATAGGACCAATAAACTAAGAGATGCTATAAATATAGAGACAGTATCATGTTGTGTTAATTTTCTGCACACATTTGAGATCAGATCATATATAACTTAGAAGGATTCATGATTACTTACTGAGAATCATGCTTCATACTTTTTCTTCATCGGTGTTTATGTTTCAGACAATAACATAATCAGAGTTTAACATCAGAGTTTAACCATCAGAGTATGCTTCCAGAGTTTATCAACATGATTTGTATGATAGTTAACATATGCATAGAAACATGAGCAACATATCACAAAAGAGTTAATTTTGAGTCTAACCAGTATCTCTAGTCGAAACCAGAGATCATTCCTAGTTCATTCACCAGTCTTGTAAATGTACCTTCACTCAAAGGCTTAGTGAGATATCTGCAAGCTGTTGTTCTGTAGACACAAAATGAAGCTCAATATCTCCTTCCACCACATGTTCCCTGATAAAATGATACCTTATGCTGATGTGCTTGGTCATGGAATGCTGTACTGGATTACCTTTCATAGAAATAGCACTTTGATTATCACAGAAAATAGGTATTTTAGAGGACCTTAATCCATAATCCAGCAATTGATTCTTCATCCACAGAATCTGTGCACAACAGCTACCAGCAGCAATATACTCTGCTTCTGATGTGGATGTGGAAATTGATTTCTGTTTCTTGCTGTACCAAGAAACCAGTCTGTCACCTAGAAATTGACAGGTTCCACTAGTGCTCTTTTTGTCAATCTTACAGCCTGCAAAATCTGCATCAGAGTAACCAATTAACTTAAACTCTGATTCTCTAGGATACCACAAACCCAAGGTTATGGTTCCTTTGAGATATTTGAAAATCCTCTTCACAGCTGTTAGATGAGGCTCTCTTGGATCTGCTTGAAATCTTGCACAAAGACAGGTTGCATACATAATATCTGGTCTACTTGCAGTGAGATAAAGAAGAGACCCTATCATGCCTCTGTAGTTTGTCATATCTACTGAAGCTCCTGTGTCTTTGTCTAGCTTTGTTGCAGTTGCCATATGAGTTGTTGCAGATGAACTATCAAGCATACCAAATTTCTTGAGAAGATTTCTGGTATATTTTGCTTGATTGATAAAAATCCCATCATCTGTTTGCTTTACCTGCAAGCCTAGAAAATAACTAAGCTCTCCCATCATGCTCATTTGGTACCTGGACTGCATAAGCTTGGCAAATTTCTTACAGAGTTTGTCATTAGTAGACCCAAAAATTATGTCATCCACATAGATTTGAACTAAAAACAAATCATTACCATTATTGAAATAGAACAAGGTTTTATCAATTGTACCTCTAGTGAACCCACTTTCTAAAAGAAATTGAGCCAGGGTTTCATACCATGCTCTAAGTGCCTGCTTTAGTCCATAAAGTGCTTTGTCAAGCCTGTAGACATAATCTGGATACTTGGGATCCACAAACCCTGGTGGTTGTTCAACAAACAATTCTTCTTCAAGTTTCCCATTGAGAAAAGCACTATTCACATCCATCTGAAAGACTTTAAACTTCTTGTGAGCAGCATATGCTAGAAAAATTCTTATGGCTTCCAATCTTGCAACTGGAGCAAAGGTTTCATCATAGTCAATTCCTTCCTGTTGTGAATATCCTTTTTCCACAAGTCTAGCTTTGTTCCTTGTAATTACTCCCTCACTATCAGTTTTGTTTCTGAAAACCCACTTTGTACCAACAACAGACCTGTTCTTTGGTATTGGTACAAGTGTCCATACTTCATTTCTTTCAAACTCATTCAATTCCTCCTGCATTGCTGTTATCCAGTTTGCATCTTGAAGAGCTTCATCCACTTTCTTAGGTTCTGTTTGAGATATGAATGCATGAAACAGACATTCATTTGCTGTGGCACTTCTTGTTTTCACACTTGCATCTGGATTTGCAATTATCAGATCAGGTGTATGAGCCTGAGTCCACCTTCTTGCTGTAGGTAAGTGGCTTCTTTCATCATTATTGGATTCTCCCCTTGATCCATGCTTTCCTGGTACTCTTGTTGACCATTTGCATTCTCTAAGGCTCCCCCTGGACTGCTCAGTATTTGAACTTTCAGAGTTTGTGTTAGATTCTTCAACTGACTCACTTTCAGAATGTGAGTCATCATTTTGAGATGTTGTTGAAGTATCTTCATGCTCCCCCTCAACTGGTTCTCTATTCTGTTCTGTCTGAGAAACTTCCTCAGTATTTACCAGTAGAGGATCATAGTATGCTTCATCGGAGTTTGTTGGATTTGCTTCGTCAGAGTTTACATCATCAGAGTTTAGATCTTCATTTTCAAAGCGTAATTGATCATGATTTTCTTCATCTTCAATTCCAGTTATTTTCTTGTCATCAAATGACACATGTATAGATTCCATGATCACTTTAGTTCTCAGATTATAAAATCTGAATGCTTTAGTTGACAGTGGATATCCAACAAAAATTTCTTCATCAGCTTTTAAATCAAACTTGGTCAACTGTTCAGGATGAGTTTTCAACACAAAGCATTTGCACCCAAAAATATGAAAATATTTCAGGTTTGGTTTCTTATTCTTCACCATCTCATATGGTGTTTTCCCATGCCTGTTGATCAGTGTAGCATTTTGAGTAAAACAAGCAGTTTGAACAGCCTCTGCCCAGAAATAAGTTGGCAATTTTGCTTCATCAAACATTGTTCTGGCAGCTTCGATTAGAGTTCTGTTCTTCCTTTCCACTACACCATTTTGCTGTGGAGTCCCTGGTGCAGAAAATTCTTGCTTCACTCCTCTTTCTTTGCAAAATTCTTCCATTATTGCATTTCTAAATTCAGTACCATTATCACTCCTGATAATTTTCACTTTATACTGTGATCCTTTGTCCAGTAGCTTCACATGATCCATCAGGATTAAGGCAGTTTCATCCTTCTTTGCTAGAAAGTACACCCAAGTGTATCTAGTATACTCATCAACAATGACTAGAGCATATTTCTTTCTGCCTAGTGACATTACATTTACTGGACCAAATAGATCAACATGAAGAAGATGATAAGGATCCACAACTGAAGATTCAGATTTACTCTTGAAAGATGACTTCCTTTGCTTGGCCTTTTGACAAGAATCACACAGACCATCTAAGCTGAGTATAGACTTTGGAAGTCCCTGTTAGGAATATGTTGTTCTTGATGATAATTATAAAAACACTTAGTAGATTTTGTATTAAGTCATTTTGTAGCTGTCAACGAAATGGCATGCTTTGCAGCATTCCGTTGACAGGAAGCTCATCAACGAAATGAGTAATGTAGCAATTGCACTGTACAATACTTCACAGTTTGATATGGATTCTGTTGTATGTATTAGATAGGTTTTCTAAGTCATGTTGACTAAGTACTAGATAGGCAAAATAGGTTGGTTAATTGTAAATATATTATGCCTTGTAATTTTGCCTAAGTGAAGACATGTCAACGGTATGAAGATCACTCTGTCAACGGTATGGAGTTTACCCATCAACGAAACGAGGGAAACACCATCAACGAAACGAAGGAAACACCATCAACGGAATGAAGAATAAAGCTATCAACGAAACACATCTCCTTGTTATCAACGAATCACTATTTCTTTTTGAACAGTTGACAAAGTGATAGTGACAGTTTACTGAACAGATCTAAAGGAGATATGGAAGTGTACTTTGCATTGGAAGCCATCAAAATGGTTACTGGAAATAAG
This sequence comes from Heracleum sosnowskyi, assembly GCA_030848705.1. Taxonomy (NCBI): domain Eukaryota; kingdom Viridiplantae; phylum Streptophyta; class Magnoliopsida; order Apiales; family Apiaceae; genus Heracleum; species Heracleum sosnowskyi. The sequence continues at coordinate 44,963,698 of CM061243.1, read as the reverse complement.
AAAACATTCCAATTTCCAATAAGGCTCTTGGGAATGATTAAAATAAGCATGAAGACAAAAGCAAAGATCTCCAAGGACCATTGGACAAAATGAATGAAAAGCAAGCTACTGATGGTTACTACTATTGTTCTTTAGTTTAGCCAAACATAGAATTGTAAACTTGGGTATTTATAACCAAGTGTAGCAGTTACTTTAGAGATAAGAGAAGAAAAACAAATAGTTTGTATTAGCTATCTTTGAGAGCATACTTCTCTACAATCTTGTAACTGAGCAGCTGTGTACATTTTGTATCACAGATTATTTCCGCAATAAAAATCACTTCAGTTGGATCATCAAACAATCCAACTGAAATTATTTATGTGCTTGTGATTTTTACTTTAAGTTCAGTTTTTATTTGTAAGTTGTTTAAAGTTTAAGAAATATCAAGAATTGTATTCAACCCCCCCCCTTCTACAATTCTGTTAGGTCATTTGGGATTAACAATTGGTATCAGAGCGAACTTCTAACATACAAGAAGTTTAAAGATCAAGACCAAAACAGTAACCATGGTGAAGAAGGATGCAGGAGTAAAGATACCAGTTCTTGATAAGGACAATTACTTTCACTGGAAAGTAAAGATGCATTTACATCTCATGTCTATGGATGAGAGATATGTAGACTGCATTGAGAAAGGTCCACACATTCCCATGAAGTTTGCATCTAGAGTTGGACTGCCAGATGATGCTCCTGATGTGGAAATTCCAAAACTTGTCTCAGAATGGACTATTGAAGATGTTGCAGAAGTCCATAAAGATAAAAGAACCATGAACATTCTGTTTAATGGTTTGGAGCAAGAGATGTTTGACAATGTCATAAACTGTACAACCTCCAAAGAAGTATGGGACACTGTTAGAACACTCTGTGAAGGAACTGAGCAAGTTAGGGAAAACAAAATGCAGCTCCTTATACAACAATATGAGCATTTTCATTTTAAAGCTGCTGAAACCCTAAATGACACGTTTAGTAGGTTTCAGAAACTTTTGAATGGATTAAAGTTGTATGGGAGGATCTATCAAACCAAGGATTCAAACCTTAAATTTCTTAGAGCTCTTCCAAAAGAATGGAAGCCTATGACTGTTTCTCTCAGAAACACTCAAGAGTACAAAGACTACACTCTTGAGAGGCTTTATGGAACCTTGAAGACATATGAGTTGGAAATGGAGCAATATGAAGAAATTGAAAAGGTACAAAAGAAGGGTGGATCTGTTGCATTGATTGCATCTGTGAACCAACTGGAAGATGACAATGAAGAAGCTGCAAAGGCCACAACTAGTCGAGCTAGTTGTAGGAGTGATGTTAGCAAGGGTAAAGGCAAGATGACAGAAGAAGAAGAATCAGAATCAGCCAACTTGGATGACTTAGATGAGATTGATGAACACATTGCTTTTCTGTCAAGAAAATTCTCTAAGTTCAAGTTCAAGAGAAACTCAGAAGCAAGGCCACCAAGGAGAGACTTTCAACCTAACAAAAGTAACTGGATTGAAAAGTCTAAATCTAAATGTTTCAATTGTGGAATGCTTGGTCACTTTGCTGGAGACTGCAGAAAGCCCAAGATTGAGAAGGGCAACAGGAAGTTTGAGCCTATTGATTATAAAAAGAAATACTTTGAACTTCTCAAGAAAAAAGAAAAGGCTTTCATGTCTCAGGAGTATGATTGGGCTGGTAATGGTGAAGATTCTGATGATGATGTTGAGTATATCAACTTGGCTCTTATGGCTAACAATCATGAGCAGGAAGCAAGCTCCTCAAGCAACCAGGTAACAATTACTAATCTTTCTGAGCTTTCTAAAGAGGAATGCGATAGTGCAGTAAATGAAATGTCTACTGTACTATATAATTTGCGTGTTACTCTTAAATCACTTACCAAAGAGAATTCAAGAATAAAAGAGACTAATTTGCTCTTAAGTGATAGGAATGCAATGTTAGAAGCACAGCTCATTGAATTTGAAAAAATGAGATGTGTTAGTGTTGCCCAGTAAATAACAATTGTAGAAGGGGGTTGAATACAATTGTATAAGATTCTCGACTTTATATAACACAAATATGAAAGATCAATAACAATAACAATAACAGCTTTATTAACTTTGATATAAAACTGTTACAAACTCTCTTAAGAAATTCTGATGTTCTTAAGAGCTGCTAGCTTACAAAAACTCTCTCAAGAAATTCTGTTCTTAAGAGCTTCTCTCCGATTATGTTCTCTCTCGAATGAATACATAAATCGAAACCAAAACTGTGTTTATATAGTGCACACAGCTTCTCTATCAATAACAAGATAAGTCCTAATCATAACAAAGATAGAAACATATCTTTAATCGATAGCTGCATTCTACAAACCAGGAACAAACTTCCATGTTTATCTAGACTCCAAATATAACTCGAAGTAGGAATCCTGATCAGCTTCAAGTCCTGATGATCAAACCTGATCATAGTCTGAGTAGGAATCCTGATGATCAATAAGATACTGACGCTTGATCAAATACTGATGACGTCAGCAATCCTGATCAGTTGAGTTTAGCTTCTGATCATCATTGAATTCTGATCTAACAATCTCCCCAATCTCATACTTTGTGAAATAAAGTATAGATTCCAAATATTCAATGATGTCAAAAACATGTATCAAAATGTACAAGTATCTTCAGAAACAACTTATCTGTTTAAGCTTTGTGATAGAACAGATTCATCTTCAAGAAATTGGATAATAAACTTTCTTCTTTTTCTTCAAGAATTTGAATCAGTCTTTCCTTAAGATTTCTGAGTTCTTCATCTTCCTCATTAATCTGGTAGATAGCTGCTCTGAGATTCTGTATGGAGTTTCTCTGTAGACTGTGCTCTTCAAGCAAAAGATAAGCAATTTCCTTCCCATCAGGATTGAGAGAAAGATGAGTCATGCCAAAATTTACTTCTTTAACAGCAGTACCCCTTTGCATTTCCACATCCTGACCTCTTTGATTTAAGTACATGGGAATATAATTACCATCGAAATTACTGTTTCCATCCAGTCTTCTTCTTATAGTTGACAAAATCATGTCACTCCATTCTTTGTACACTTGGTTCTTCCATCTTAACAGATAGTGAACATATTTCAGTTCCTGTGTAGTTTTCATCAGCAGATCTTGAATAGATAGAATCTTCACACTACCATCTTTCATGAAGTACAGAAGCTTTTCTTTCTTTTCAAAACCATCATGACAATCTATAACTATATCAACAGCTAATAAATTGTTCAGGTTTTCAGAAGTTAAAGTACCTCCAATTTCTGTCAAGGAGTAAGGATCAACATATGACATATTCAGATATTCACCATCTCTGTGTCCAATACCTCCTCTTGAATTACTTGACAATTGCTTCAGATTTGAAAACATCTTTAACCAGAGTGTTTTTGATCTAGCCATATCAGACAAATCAACAACACTTGAAGCGCTTGTAATAATTCCACCAGACTGAAAATTGATAGGTGTATCACAACTTAATGTGCTAATATGTTTCCACTTCTTCTATTTCTCCTTTTCATGAGCGTAGCTTCTTTCAAGTAAAGATTCTTGTCTGCTTGAATTTCTCCATTTTCTTCCATTTGAAAGTTTAAGCCTTTGTAGATAGAGATTGAAATCTTCATATGTTCTTTTTGTAATATCTCTTCTTCTGGCTTCTTCTTCTTCATCTACTTCTTTGTTGTGACAATCAACAACAGTAGATAAGATTATCAAATCAACCTCTTGCAGAATTTCAGATTCGTCAGGATCTTGAATATTGTCAGGATTAGAATCTTCAATTTGATTTGTATTGCTGAGAGTTGATTTTCTTGATTTTCTTCTCAATTCAGGTTCTTCTTCAACAATTCCATCATCACCAAAAGTAGATCTGTCAGGAACTACTAGAGTTTGAATAGGTTCAGGAATTTCTTCAATTCTTAACCCTCTAGACCTTGTCTGTCTAGGTAATATTTGAGTTGAAGAACCTCTTTTACTTCTTCTAGCACCTCTCCTACCTCTGCTTCCTCTACCTCTAGCAGGAGCAGTATAGCTTTCCACTGTCTCTCTTTGTAGTCTCAAGAATTCTTCATGTGAGAGATCTGGATATTCTTCACTTGCTGTAGAGAGTGCTTTTCTTGCATATAATTGTTGAACTCTTTTATCAGTGTGATATAGAGTAACAATTCTGCCGTCTTTTGTAGAAAACTTCTGGAATAAATTTGATGCATCTTCAGGATTATCAATAATCACATCTTCATCACCTTCAGGAATTGTAGCAAGAATTTGTCCATGACCAGGTGTCAGGATTTGATCTTCCGTCAGGATCTGAGATTGCACCAATGTTCTTACTGTCTTAACTCCAGAATCAGAAACATGAGTTGACTGCGTTGTTTGACTTTGAGAAGTTTGAATTGTAGACTTCAAAACCGCATCATCAGAGGTTTCTCCTTGTATCACTTTGTCACCACCATCATCTCCAGTATCATCATCATTATTTCTTAATACTAGATCAGGTGTACATTTTGTCTGAATAACCTTCTCCCCCTTTTTGACATCAGGATTTGACAATAATTGCAAAATTAAGGAAAGAGAGGCTTGAATTTCAGTTACCTTAGTATCCAGAGAATCAATTCTTTGTTTGATTGAGGTTTGTTCTGAAACAACAGATTTCACTTGGGATTCCACTACCCTCAGTTGTAAAGTAGTAGGCACCTTTGTAAAATTATTAAAGATATCAGTCCTCACTTTTTCAGTTGAACCCTTGATAGAATCAATCTCACTTTTCAGGCTTTTGGATAACAGAGTTGTAGCCTTCAGATGATTCTTCAAGTCTTGATTCTCTATAGACTTCACTGCATTATAGGCATGTGCAATAGCAGAAGAAAAACTGATAGATTCATCAGAATTGTGCCATGAATTGTTCCATTCATTCTGTCTAAATGCCTCTGCAGGATCAAAGGAAGGAGTAGAAAAATCTTGTCTCTGATTGAGTGATGTAGCAAGCTGTTCCTTCTCTTTTCGATTCTCATTATCATCATCACTATCATCATCAGAATTATCATCATCAGAACCATGAGATTTATCAGGATCAGAAATTGCAATACCTTTCAGTTTATCCTGAGATTCTGAGATAGGATGATCCATTGGTCTTGAACGAAGTGGCTGTATCAAAATAGGCTCAGTATCAGGAGCACCACTAACGTCAGGATGAACATCGTCAGGATTTGATATGCTTGCATCAGTATTTGCTACCAATGGTTCTTGTGGAGCTTGAGGTTCAGAAGCTGCTTCAACACTTTGAGCTAAAGGTTCTTGTGTGCTTCCCTCATTGACAATGTTTTCGACCAATCTTTCAACAGAAGCTGTAGCTTTGCCTGCATCTTCACTTTGAGAAGATGGTTCTTGTGTAGCTGGAATGTTGATGTCTTCATTCTCCCTTTGAGAAAATGGTTCTTGTGTGACCATTCCACTAGCTAAGCCTTCACCCAAACTTTGATTGAGTGGTTCTTGTGTGGCAGGATCAACAGTAGCTGCTGAATTACTCTGAAATACAGGTTCTTGTGGGCTTGATCCTTTCAGCTTCTTCTGTCTCTGATAGACTAACTCTTCTGCATTCCTCTTTTTCTTTGATGTAGGTGTAAGACCAACCAAGGAAGCAATTGTAGAAACCTTCTCCCAAGAATGTCCTCGAATCTGAGATGGAGAGGCTGGAGAGTCTGATATAGAGACAACTTTTGTTGCTGCATCAGGAATACTAACATCAGGATTTGATGTCTGAATATCAGTATCCTTCATTTGCACTGTCAAAGGAATATGATACTTGCTCTTTGATAATTTCCTTGTCTTTTGTGGTTTTGATGAAGGTACCACAGCTTTAGTAGCAGTATCAGCAACTTCCTTGTTCACATTCATCACAGAGGATATAGGTAAGTCATCCTCTGAATCACTTTCATCAATCAACCTTAACTTCCTTTTCACAGGAACATCCTTAACAACCTTATCAGCTTTCTTGACCAGGACCCCTTGTACACCCCCTTGTATCTTCTTTTTAGTGAGTGGTGTAGAGGAAAAATCCTTTGAACCTGATTGCCTTCCAGACACATCAGTTCTAGCTGATTTCTTTGATTTTACAACTAAAGTCTTTTGAGAGACAGTAGAGGTGGTTGTTAACTGTTTAGACTGTTTAGGTTGCATGCTTGTGTCAGGAACAAGGTGGGTTGGTCCTTGTACCATAGCATTAGAAAGTAGTCCATAACGAGTAGGCATTTTCTAATGTAAGAAAAACCTAACCTTATCAGGAATAAAAGCATTTCCTATGAAACCATTTCCCTTATCACTGTTGACTAAGGACTTAATATTATTCTCAGTAATTCTACAGATTGGTAGAACTACATCATCCTCAAAAACAACATTAGGACATAAGTGATTAAATATCAACTGTAAAAATCTAAGAAAACAGACAGAACCCAATTTATCTGATTTCCTATCACTTAAAGCTTTTAAGATAAAAGAGCCATAATCAAACACTGTAGAATGGATAAGAGAGTACCCAATTTTAAGAGATCCTGATGGAAGAGCATCAAAATTTGATGTCTTGTTCAGGAAACAGCGGCTGATTGTATCAAAGAAGAAATTCCATTCCTTCTTAAGCTTTGTCCTAAAGAGATTTCCATATCTCTTTACTTCTCCATTGTAGCCCAGTTTCTTGACAAACTCAAATAGAGCAGATGTGACGCCCTCCAAACCCGGGGTACAGATTTGAGGAGTCATCCGACCAACGGAATACTATTTAACACATGCATAATATATATAAAGACACAATTACCCCTTGACCAAGACCGCATCCAGATTATGGCAATGAACACAAGCTACTACAATCTTTTATTATTACAAACCAGTTTTATCAGAGTTATTACATCACAACTAGAGTTCAAATCTAGACATTAAATCTAGAAAAGCAAAACAACAACTACCCTGCCAATAACAGTGACTCGAGGGGCTCTCCTGACTGCTGGTGAACTATCGGTCACGCTATGCCAACTCATACTCTCGCTTCACTGGAATAGGGTTAGAAAACAACAAGCAAGAGTGAGCCAAAATTGCTCAGCAAACATCAACGAATCATTTCTATCACAGTTGTAAGGATATGAATTTAAGATATCAGAATCAACAATATTTAGCTAACACATGCTTTGTATCAATAATGATTGAAGTAAAGAATTAGAATTTGGCTTATACATTTTATTCAAATCAAAGGTTGTGCTGCTGGCCAGCCACGCATCAACCCCGGACTAGCTCATGTCATAGTCCTCTACTGGATCCCAGGCCAATCTGGGCCTTAAGTTATTCCGACCAATTACTGGTCCATTTTTAAAAACACATGCCAATTCTATAATAGGGTATAAATAATAACATGCTCAATAAGATAAACTGAATGTATAGTAATTGCAAAAGAGTTTCAACTGTTCAGTATCAAGTGAAGGTCGAGAAATAATCATGGAGTAATTTCAATGGTACAGTGTACTCATTCAATAAGGGAATCAATATTGGTAATCGTTAATCAATAACCGTAATTGGTAGTCAAGATGGAAGTCAAATAATCAAAGGTTGTCAATGATAATCAAAGGATGATAAATAGCAACAATAGGTGGTAAACAATAATCAAGTAAATTGGAAATAAGGGTTTCCGATGCAGATCAAATCAAAGAATCAAGAATTTCTAAGGAAATGGAATCAGTTGTCCAAATGCGGTTAAAAGATGGATAATTTGAATTGTTCTGGGGATAACGGTATTCAAGTAATCAAGACAATAATAATTTTTATCACAAGTAAAGGCACAGATACTTGCCTGGTCTAAGCTGCTGTCGGATCGACTCTGCTCACTCTACTTTCCCCTTTCCCTTGCTCCGGGAACTCGATTCTATAATTAAACAACTCATTACAATAAGTCTAACTATTCTCGTTCTACTCTCGACACTTATTCAATCAATAATCACATTTAAACAAGTAACCGGGTACGTATCGGACGTCCGGTATAATTTACGATATTTAAAACTCAGATATTTGCCCTAGCACGGGCATATACAGACTATAAAACACAACACACAATTAATATGAACCATATTGCACTTATAAATATTTTTAAAACATCGTCTGAAACTCATTTGAATTTTTAATAAGTCATTACTAATTTTTAAATCAAAAATCGGATTTTTAAATCCAATATAAACATTTAAATGAAAATAAATCAATTAATAAAATTAATTGACACTCTTTAAATGCTCAAACTATTTTTAAATAAATAAATAGGCTTGAAAATAATTAAACTGAATTTTTAATTAATTAAATCTAATTAATAATTAATTTTTAAGAATTAATTGATTAAAAGAATTAACCAATTAATTAATAAATTAATTATTAATTAAAAATAATTAAAATAATTAAGTTTAATCAATTTTCGGATTTAAAATAATAAATATAATTTATCAGAATTTTTCTGATATTAAAATATATTTTTAAAATAAAAATATGAATTTTTAAAGTTTTTAAACTATTTTCGAATTAAATTTAAAAATAAAATTCAAAAACAGTTTTCTGAAAATGAATTAGGGTTTTGAAGATTGAAACCGGGTCGAAAAATCGGGTAAACGGGTCGGGAAGAACGAATCCGGGTCACCAAGAACAACCCGCCGGAATCTGGGTTTTCCAGAATCCGGCCGGCGTCCGGTGGCCGGACTTCGCCTTTTCCGATCAAAACAAAACCAAACCATAGGGCTTTTGTTCGCTTTTGCAAGACAAACACAACCCACATACACACACATCTGTCCCATGCCGGAATCGTGCCCAGAATTCATTCAAAGAACTCGCCGGCGACGACCTCGGCCGGAAACCCGATCTACTTAAATCCTACATGAAACTCAAAGATTAATATACCAAAATAAAGCTTATAACTCATACAATCAAAGCCCTTTATCAAAAATAATGTCAGATCAATATCAAGAACGTACGAATCGAAAGAAGAAATCGGGTCAAAACCCGAAAATCAAACCCGACTAAATTGAACTTAAACATGAAATTAAAGCATGGATTCTTGCTAATTAGAACCCTAGGAACATGTTAGAAGCAACCAATTGAACGGAGAATCAACAGAATGAAAATCCCCAAATTAATTAAGAACCCTAATTTTAATTCGAAACTTGTAAAATCAATATAAAATCGAATACTTACCAGATGATGATGAGGTTGGAAGATTCTGAAACTAGATTTTTGGGGCTTTGATTTGAGTATAAGAACTTCAAATTTGGACTTCAATAACCCTTAGAACGAATTGATTGAAGATCAAGAACACAAAATAATTTTTGGGAATTTCGAATATTTTTGAGTAATTTCTGAAGAATTGCTAGGGTTATGAAGTCTGATTGGTCTTTTTATATTTCTAGAAAAATAATACCCCAAATAACATTTTTGGATCGATATTGATTCGTTAGATCGTTTAAAAACCCTAATTAGGTCAAAAACACGTTTTACTAAAAATAAGGGGTTAAAAAGGTTGATGATTATCCAAATTGATATATATCATTATATAACTAATGCTCAAGAATACTAGGGCTATAACAACTTCAATATTGATATAGAACGATAAATCCGTCCCCTTAAGCAATTAGGGTTCGGAACGATTTTTCCTTTTTCGGATCAAAAATTGAAATTAATTTGCAGAATCAAATAGGTAGGGTTAAATAGAATCCCATAACCCTTTCGATAACGATTCGAATACGAAAGACGAAGAATTAAAAATGAATGTACGAAATTTCAACGGGGCTCTTGAATTATCAAAACGGCTCAAATTTGAAGAAAATTCCAAATGACGAAATTTTTGAAAGGGGCTTCCGACTCACCATTTAGCACATAATCACACACTAAATATCATATAATAATATTCCAATATTCCAACATAAATATTTTAGATTAAATATATCATTTAATCAAATAATAAAATTCACGGATATTACATCCTTCCCCCCTTAATAGGATTCTGTCCTCAGAATCAGATCAAGGAAACAACTGGGGATACTTCTCTAACATCTCACTCTCTAACTCCCAGGTAGACTCTTCTACTTTAGGATTCCTCCACAAAACTCTCACTAACGCTACTGTCTTATTCCTTAGTACTTTCTCCTTACGATCCACTATCTGAATTGGTCGTTCTACATATGATAAATCTGCCTGGACCTCTATTGGTTCATACTCTATTACATGATTCGAATCTGGTCGATACTTCTTAAGCATAGATACATGAAATACATTATGAACGTGCTGCATATGCGGTGGCAATGCCAACTCGTAAGCTACCTCGCCTACCTTCTTCAAAATCTCAAACGGCCCAACATATCTCGGACTCAACTTCCCTTTCTTTCCAAATCTAACTAATCCTTTCCATGGGGAAACTTTTAGTAACACTTGCTCTCCTTCCTCGAATCCCACATCCTTTCTGGCTAGATCCGCATACCTTTTCTGTCGGTCTTGAGCTGTTATCAATCTTCTCTGAATCAATTGAATCACTTCTTTTGTTCGTTGTACTAGTTCTGGTCCTATCATTTTCCGTTCACCAACTTCTTCCCAATATACTGGAGATCGACACTTTCGTCCATACAAAGCTTCGTAAGGTGGCATTCCGATGCTCGCGTGAAAACTATTATTATATGAAAATTCCACCAAGGGTAGATGATCGTCCCAACTGCCTTCAAAATCAAGTGCACATGTCCTAAGCATATCTTCAATAGTCTGAATTGTCCTTTCGCTTTGACCGTCCGTCTGCGGATGATAAGCCGTACTCATTCTCAACTCGGTGCCCAAACACTCTTGAAAACTCCTCCAAAATCTTGAATTGAATCGAGGGTCTCTATCAGACACTATCGATACTGGAACTCCATGTCGTACTACGATTTCTTTTATGTAAATATGAACTAACTTATCCAGCGAGAATCTCTCGTTAATCGGAAGAAAATGCGCAGATTTCGTCAATCAATCCACGACAACCCAGATGGCATCATGGTTAGTTTTTGTTCTAGGCAATCCTACTACAAAGTCCATCGCAATGTGTTCCCACTTCCATTCGGGAATCTCCAATGGTTGAAGTAATCCACTTGGTCTCTGATGTTCCGCCTTAACTCTTTGACACGTAAAGCATTTACTTACCCATTCCGCAATCTCTCTCTTCATATCTGGCCACCAAAAGTTCGTCTTAAGATCTCGATACATCTTCGTACTCCCTGGATGAATTGAATACTTCGAGTTATGTGCTTCGTGCAGAATCTCACTTTTCAGTTCCGTTACGTTAGGTATCCATATCCGAGAAGCAAATCTCAAGATCCCTTTGTCGTCCGGTTGGCTACATATTTCCTCACCTGTCATTTTACTCACATCGTCGTTCATAACTTGCTCTTGGCATTTTCGTATCTTCTCCAACAATTCAGGTTGAAACGTCATGGTATAAATCATTTCCGTCGCGTTCTTCGGATTAATTACTTCGATTTCTAACTTCTCAAATTCCTTGTATAACTCTTTGGTCATCATTAGTGTGTTTAATCTCTCTTTTCTGCTCAATGCATCTGCTACCACATTTGCCTTGTCGGGATGATAGTTAATAGAAACGTCGTAGTCCTTGATTAGTTCTAACCATCTTCGTTGCCTCATGTTCAGCTCTTTCTGAGTAAAGATATACTTCAAACTTTTGTGATCGGTGTAAATTTCACATCTTTCTCCATACAAGTAGTGTCTCCATATCTTCAAAGCAAACACAATAGCTGCTAACTCCAAATCGTGTGTAGGGTACTTCTGTTCGTGGGGTCTCAACTGTCTTGACGCATAAGCAATCACCTTGTCATGTTGCATAAGTACGCATCCTAATCCTTTATACGACGCATCACTATAGATTACGAAATGACCTTGATCGTCTGGTAACATCAATACCGGTGCCGTAGTTAGTCTTTTCTTTAACTCTTGGAAGCCTTCTTCGCACTTTTCGTTCCATATGAATCGCTCGCTTTTCCTTGTCAGCTTGGTCATTGGAGTAGCTATCTTCGCAAAATCTTGCATAAATCTCCGGTAGTATCCGGCTAATCCCAAGAAACTTCTGACTTCAGTCGGTGTCCTTGGTCTCTCCCAATCTTTCACTGCCTCTATCTTTGCTGGGTCCACTTTGATGCCTTCGCTGCTCACCACGTGTCCTAAGAAATGAACTTCTTTCAACCAGAATTCACACTTGGAAAACTTCGCGTATAGTCCTTCTTGTCTCAACGTTTCTAACACAATTCGCAACTGGTCTGCATGCTCTTCTTCTGTCCTCGAGTATATCAAGATGTCGTCGATGAATACCACTACAAACTTGTCCAAATATCTCTTGAAAATCCTGTTCATTAGATCCATAAAAGCTGCGGGTGCATTCGTTAGTCCAAACGCCATTACTAAAAATTCATAGTGCCCATACCTTGTTCGAAAGGCTGTCTTCGGTATGTCGTCTGGTCTAATCTTCAATTGGTGATATCCTGACCGTAAGTCGATCTTTGAAAAATGTACCGCTCCCTTCAGCTGGTCAAACAGATCATCTATTCGAGGTAACAGATACTTGTTCTTAATGGTCAGCTTGTTCAACTCCCGATAGTCTATACACAATCTCATGCTTCCATCCTTTTTCTTGACAAACAGTACTGGTGCTCCCCACGGTGAAACGCTGGGTCTAATAATTCCTTTTTCTAGCAAATCTTGCAGTTGATCAGCCAATTCCTTCATCTCCACTGGTGCCATTCTGTAAGGGGCCTTCGATACTGGCTCCGCGCCTGGTACTAAGTCTATCGCAAATTCAATCTCTCTATCTGGAGGTAAACCTGGTAATTCTTCCGGAAAAACATCTGGAAACTCATTTACGACTGGAATATCTTCTAACTTAGAAACTTCCTTATCTATATCTATCACATAAGCTAGATACGCCTCACAACCTTGCCTTAATAACCTCTTAGCCTGAATCATTGTCAGGAACCTCTTTCTTTGTTTCTCTCCTCTAAATATTATCTCTTTCTTTTCTAGGGTAATCAAAGTAACCCTCTTATTCTTACAATCAATACTTGCATCATGCTCAGTCAACCAATCCATCCCTAATATCACATCAAATTCACCTAACTTAAAAGGTAACAAGTCAACATAAAAACGATTTCCCAAAATCTCTATCTCACAACGGGGATATTATGAACTGACCGCGATACGATCCTGATTAGCTATCTCTATAGTCAACACTCCACTTAAAGGTTTCGTTACGCAATTCAATCTACGAGCAAACGTCTCAGAAATAAAAGACTTCGTCGCTCCCGAATCTATTAACACTTGTGCAGGAATAGAATTTACTAGAAGTGTACCTGCCACCACGTCGGAATCTCTCACTGCTTCTCCCATTGACATATTGTAGGTCCTGGCTAACGGCTGGACGTTAACAACTGGGGGTGCTTCAATTGCCCGAATCATATTGTTCACGGTTGCTGGTGCTCTGCAGTCCTTAATCACGTGACCTGGTTTCTTACACCGATGACACACGATGCCTATCTTGCAATCCCGGGAATAATGTCCCTTCTGATTGCATTTAAAGCATGTGACATTCAATCGATGGCATATCCCTAGATGTCGCTTCCCGCATGTCTTGCATTCTGGTAGTGGGGGTCTAGAAAGTCCCTGCTGACTGCCGGTTAGTAGACGGTTATCTTGTCCTACGCTTCCGGTGTCTGGTTTCCTGAAACTTGTATTCCTTCCGTGCTGAAATCCCAGCTTCTTATTTGCTTGCCCTTGAAAACTTCCCTGCTGCTGTCCCTTATCGGGTATCCCTGCTTTCCTTTTCTTGTTCTCCCTCTCTTTCATGTAAGAATCACTCTCTGCCTCTGCAATCATTGCCTTTTGGACCATCGCTGCATAGGTGTCCAACTCCAATACAGCTAACTTACTACGAATCCAAGACCTCAGTCCCTGCTGGAACCTCTTGGCCTTCTTCTTTTCCGTATCCACATAGGTTGGAACAAACCTTGACAACTCCGTAAACCTTGTTTCATATTGGGGCACTGTCATGCTTCCCTGCTTTAATTCCAAAAACTTCAATTCCATCTGATCTCTCATATAGTCCGGAAAATACCTTTCCAAAAACAACTCTGTGAATCTTGCCCACGTAATCAATCCCTCGGGCTCCATAGCCCTACTCGTTTCCCACCAATAACTAGCCTCATTCTTCAGAAAATAGCTTGCATACTCTGTCTTCTTATCCTCTGTCACCTCTATCAAGGCAAAAGCCTTTTCCATCTCTTTCAACCATGCCTTAGCCTCTACAGGGTCTGCTGATCCTTTAAATTCTGGAGGTTTTGCTGCCTGGAAAGATTTGAACGTAACTGCCGGTGCTGCTTGCTGGTGCTGTTGTTGATGCTGCTGATGCTGATGTTGCTGATGCTGTTGCTGCTGTTCTAAGAGCTGTTGCTGAAATGCACGTTGCTGCTGTGCTAATGCGGCAGTCTGTTGAGTAAGGGTATTTAACAACTGGATTACCATCGGGTCCACACGGCCCGTGGGAGGTGTATTTTGTTGACCTTCTTGGTCAGAAGTATCAGTTGAACGGGTTTGTCGTCTAGGAGCCATATCGCTGATGAATAAACAATAATTGGCTTAATCAAACGGTTCATATAAGAGAAGGAAGGATCACAATTGATATCTCGAAGGTTTACAGATCTTCTCAACGGTGTATGGATACACTCGTTGCAATAAGTAGAATAACAGTTATGATGCTGGAAATGAATGACAGGGGAATAAATACAGTTCTATAAAAGAGGTTTATCATATATATATAGATAGAGTTAGTACAAGCGTAGAACGCTTCAAAAGAAAATATATCATGGCTGAACCATAACTGCCGACCAGCAATACAACAACAAAAATGCAACAACAACCCGAGGCGTTCCTATAAGCCCGGTGCACTGCTGATTCTACAATATGCATCTATATACTAACTATCTAGAACCATACATCCATGTCACATCTGTCTGCTACCGATACCTGCTCACAGATCACCTGCTCCTGCCGGCCATAACGGGGGTCCTGAAACCTCTGCAATCTCACTCATCGCATAATCCAAAATCTGTCTCATCCCTGCTACTGTCTCTCCCTCTCGACTAGAAGCTAATCCATGCAATCGAGTCTCAACCAAAGTCCTCGTAACCCTAAACCTCATCTGAATGTCTCTCATCTGATCTCTAAGTCTGTCTCTCTCTCTGACAGCGGCTGCCTCGATCGAACGAATCCTACCCATCTCCATAACCTGTCCATAAAGGAAATCCTTCTCTCTTCTCACCCTCTGATACACATGGTGTGGAACTGGTGGCTCACATAACTGATACAAAGGCCCACAAACTGATGCCTGAGATGCTGGTGCTAGGGCTACTTGTCGGAGTGGAATAGGACAAGGTATCTGATCTCTCCTGACTACTGGGTCCTGATGCCTAGGATGATATCGCACTGGCCGAGACGGTCCTGCTCTCTCAACGGGTGTAGGTATCTCTGCTATCGTATCCTCGGAAGGGTCTGAGTCTGAACTAGAACTAGGGGGCTGCAATTATAACCACATTTAATTACTACGCGTAATATCCCTAGTTGACCTCCTAATATCCTTACGTAAATTCCTAACTCTCTATGTTATCCTGGACCCTAAGTCCTAACTTGTTTCAAATGCCATAACCTGTTGCTCTGATACCAACTGTGACGCCCTCCAAACCCGGGGTACAGATTTGAGGAGTCATCCGACCAACGGAATACTATTTAACACATGCATAATATATATAAAGACACAATTACCCCTTGACCAAGACCGCATCCAGATTATGGCAATGAACACAAGCTACTACAATCTTTTATTATTACAAACCAGTTTTATCAGAGTTATTACATCACAACTAGAGTTCAAATCTAGACATTAAATCTAGAAAAGCAAAACAACAACTACCCTGCCAATAACAGTGACTCGAGGGGCTCTCCTGACTGTTGGTGAACTATCGGTCACGCTATGCCAACTCATACTCTCGCTTCACTGGAATAGGGTTAGAAAACAACAAGCAAGAGTGAGCCAAAATTGCTCAGCAAACATCAACGAATCATTTCTATCACAGTTGTAAGGATATGAATTTAAGATATCAGAATCAACAATATTTAGCTAACACATGCTTTGTATCAATAATGATTGAAGTAAAGAATTAGAATTTGGCTTATACATTTTATTCAAATCAAAGGTTGTGCTGCTGGCCAGCCACGCATCAACCCCGGACTAGCTCATGTCATAGTCCTCTACTGGATCCCAGGCCAATCTGGGCCTTAAGTTATTCCGACCAATTACTGGTCCATTTTTAAAAACACATGCCAATTCTATAATAGGGTATAAACAATAACATGCTCAATAAGATAAACTGAATGTATAGTAATTGCAAAAGAGTTTCAACTGTTCAGTATCAAGTGAAGGTCGAGAAATAATCATGGAGTAATTTCAATGGTACAGTGTACTCATTCAATAAGGGAATCAATATTGGTAATCGTTAATCAATAACCGTAATTGGTAGTCAAGATGGAAGTCAAATAATCAAAGGTTGTCAATGATAATCAAAGGATGATAAATAGCAACAATAGGTGGTAAACAATAATCAAGTAAATTGGAAATAAGGGTTTCCGATGCAGATCAAATCAAAGAATCAAGAATTTCTAAGGAAATGGAATCAGTTGTCCAAATGCGGTTAAAAGATGGATAATTTGAATTGTTCTGGGGATAACGGTATTCAAGTAATCAAGACAATAATAATTTTTATCACAAGTAAAGGCACAGATACTTGCCTGGTCTAAGCTGCTGTCGGATCGACTCTGCTCACTCTACTTTCCCCTTTCCCTTGCTCCGGGAACTCGATTCTATAATTAAACAACTCATTACAATAAGTCTAACTATTCTCGTTCTACTCTCGACACTTATTCAATCAATAATCACATTTAAACAAGTAACCGGGTACGTATCGGACGTCCGGTATAATTTACGATATTTAAAACTCAGATATTTGCCCTAGCACGGGCATATACAGACTATAAAACACAACACACAATTAATATGAACCATATTGCACTTATAAATATTTTTAAAACATCGTCTGAAACTCATTTGAATTTTTAATAAGTCATTACTAATTTTCAAATCAAAAATCGGATTTTTAAATCCAATATAAACATTTAAATGAAAATAAATCAATTAATAAAATTAATTGACACTCTTTAAATGCTCAAACTATTTTTAAATAAATAAATAGGCTTGAAAATAATTAAACTGAATTTTTAATTAATTAAATCTAATTAATAATTAATTTTTAAGAATTAATTGATTAAAAGAATTAACCAATTAATTAATAAATTAATTATTAATTAAAAATAATTAAAATAATTAAGTTTAATCAATTTTCGGATTTAAAATAATAAATATAATTTATCAGAATTTTTCTGATATTAAA
Organism: Heracleum sosnowskyi; assembly: GCA_030848705.1. Taxonomy (NCBI): domain Eukaryota; kingdom Viridiplantae; phylum Streptophyta; class Magnoliopsida; order Apiales; family Apiaceae; genus Heracleum; species Heracleum sosnowskyi. The sequence goes on along the minus strand of CM061243.1, from coordinate 44,946,132 downwards.
ATATATTTTTAAAATAAAAATATGAATTTTTAAAGTTTTTAAACTATTTTCGAATTAAATTTAAAAATAAAATTCAAAAACAGTTTTCTGAAAATGAATTAGGGTTTTGAAGATTGAAACCGGGTCGAAAAATCGGGTAAACGGGTCGGGAAGAACGAATCCGGGTCACCAAGAACAACCCGCCGGAATCTGGGTTTTCCAGAATCCGGCCGGCGTCCGGTGGCCGGACTTCGCCGTTTCCGATCAAAACAAAACCAAACCATAGGGCTTTTGTTCGCTTTTGCAAGACAAACACAACCCACATACACACACATCTGTCCCATGCCGGAATCGTGCCCAGAATTCATTCAAAGAACTCGCCGGCGACGACCTCGGCCGGAAACCCGATCTACTTAAATCCTACATGAAACTCAAAGATTAATATACCAAAATAAAGCTTATAACTCATACAATCAAAGCCCTTTATCAAAAATAATGTCAGATCAATATCAAGAACGTACGAATCGAAAGAAGAAATCGGGTCAAAACCCGAAAATCAAACCCGACTAAATTGAACTTAAACATGAAATTAAAGCATGGATTCTTGCTAATTAGAACCCTAGGAACATGTTAGAAGCAACCAATTGAACGGAGAATCAACAGAATGAAAATCCCCAAATTAATTAAGAACCCTAATTTTAATTCGAAACTTGTAAAATCAATATAAAATCGAATACTTACCAGATGATGATGAGGTTGGAAGATTCTGAAACTAGATTTTTGGGGCTTTGATTTGAGTATAAGAACTTCAAATTTGGACTTCAATAACCCTTAGAACGAATTGATTGAAGATCAAGAACACAAAATAATTTTTGGGAATTTCGAATATTTTTGAGTAATTTCTGAAGAATTGCTAGGGTTATGAAGTCTGATTGGTCTTTTTATATTTCTGGAAAAATAATACCCCAAATAACATTTTTGGATCGATATTGATTCGTTAGATCGTTTAAAAACCCTAATTAGGTCAAAAACACGTTTTACTAAAAATAAGGGGTTAAAAAGGTTGATGATTATCCAAATTGATATATATCATTATATAACTAATGCTCAAGAATACTAGGGCTATAACAACTTCAATATTGATATAGAACGATAAATCCGTCCCCTTAAGCAATTAGGGTTCGGAACGATTTTTCCTTTTTCGGATCAAAAATTGAAATTAATTTGCAGAATCAAATAGGTAGGGTTAAATAGAATCCCATAACCCTTTCGATAACGATTCGAATACGAAAGACGAAGAATTAAAAATGAATGTACGAAATTTCAACGGGGCTCTTGAATTATCAAAACGGCTCAAATTTGAAGAAAATTCCAAATGACGAAATTTTTGAAAGGGGCTTCCGACTCACCATTTAGCACATAATCACACACTAAATATCATATAATAATATTCCAATATTCAAACATAAATATTTTAGATTAAATATATCATTTAATCAAATAATAAAATTCACGGATATTACAGCAGAGTCTGAAATCACCCTAGGAACTTTTTCACCCAGAATAGGCAAATGCAATGCCTCTTCAATAACAGCAGGGGTGACATGATGAGTGACCCCATTTGATTCGAACTGCATCAGAATGGTTCCTGTAGAACTTTGACCAAAAACAACTGTGTTCCAAACCTGCATTACAGACTTAAAAGAAACACTTGCAGGCTCTGTTAAAGCATACTTCAATGGGCTTGAAGTAAGAAAATCTTGAATTATATGGAACTCAGTAGGCAATTCTTGATGGTCTAGTATGGCTACAAAGTTATTAGTGGCAAAAGTAATATCACGAATTACTGTTTGTTTGTTCATGAAAGATGAAGACGCCATTGTAATGCTTTTGAAAACTCGAGAATTAAGATTTGAAGCAATTAGGGTATGAAAGCATAGAGAGAGATAAAAACGAAAAAATGATGATGAGAGAGTAATGAAAGATGTAAAACAATGAAAAGTATTTTGTTAAAACAAAATATTACTCTCAATGACAGGTGGCAAAATATGATTTGTGTATAACTAATTAGTGGACAGATTACGTGTGTCATTAAATAAAACTGCACCGCTTTTTATGTGTATGTATAGATATATCTATAATAGTGCAACACACGCGCGTATACAGTTGTCCTACTAAAACTCAATCGTCCATTAGCAGATACGGACGAAAAATTAGGCACAAATTAAGTAATGAAATACTGACCTGTACATCAGGATTGACCAGTTGACTTCCTGTCAGGATTGAGTCCTATCAGGATTTGATCAAAGATACATACCTTTCTGAATAACCATCAGGATCTGACAGTTATCAGGATTTCCTCTCTGTAGCTTTTCCTCAGAAATTCTCAAAGTTCATCATTCCAAGTTCATTCACCAATTTATTGAAAGTAGCTTCAGGTAGTGGCTTGGTGAATATATCAGCTAGTTGTTGATCAGTAGGAACAAAGTGAAGTTCAATTGTTCCTTCCAGAACCTGTTCTCTTATAAAGTGATATCTGATACTTATGTGTTTAGTAAGAGAATGCTGAACTGGATTTCCTGTCATTGCAATAGCACTTTGGTTATCACAATAAATAGGGATTTTTGAGTATGACAGGCCATAATCTAACAACTGATTTCTCATCCACATTATCTGAGCACAACAACTTCCTGCAGCAATGTACTCAGCTTCTGCAGTTGAAGTGGAAATAGATTTCTGCTTTTTACTGAACCAAGAAACTAGTCTTCCACCCAAAAACTGACAACTTCCTGAAGTACTTTTCCTGTCTATTTTGCATCCTGCAAAATCAGCATCTGAATAACCACACAACCCAAAATCTGATTCCCTTGCATACCAAAGGCCAAGTGAAGGAGTGCCTTTGAGATATCTGAAAATTCTTTTGACTGCAATCAGATGTGGTTCTCTAGGTTTTGCTTGAAATCTTGCACATAGACAGGTTGCAAACATGATATCTGGTCTACTGGCAGTGAGATACAATAAAGAGCCAATCATTCCTCTGTAGTGAGTTACATCTACCTCTTCACCTTGATCAGGATCAAGTTTGGTAGCTGTAGCTATGGGAGTTGAAGCAGGAGTACTGTCTTGCATGTTAAACCTTGTCAGTAAATTCCTTGTGTATTTAGACTGATTAATAAAAATCCCTTCATCAGTCTGTTTAACTTGAAGACCCAGAAAGTAACTCATTTCTCCCATCATGCTCATTTGATATCTTGACTGCATAAGCTTGGAAAACTTTTCACACAGCTTATTGTTTGTTGACCCAAAAATGATATCATCAACATAAATCTGAACTAACAGCAACTCCTTACCATGATTCAAATAAAATAGAGTTTTATCAATTGCACCTCTTTTGAATCCACTTTCCAGTAAGAATTGAGCTAAGGTTTCATACCATGCTCTTGGAGCTTGCTTTAGTCCATAAAGTGCCTTATCCAGTCTGTAGACATGATCTGGATATTTAGGATCAATGAAACCAGGAGGTTGTTCAACATAAACTTCTTCCTCCAGTTCACCATTTAAGAAAGCACTTTTAACATCCATCTGGAAAACCTTGAATTTCTTATGTGCTGCATAAGCAAGAAATATCCTGATGGCTTCTAGTCTTGCAACAGGAGCAAAAGTTTCATCATAGTCAATTCCCTCTTGTTGGGAATACCCCTTTGCAACTAGTCTAGCTTTATTTCTGATAATGACTCCATCAGAATCAGTCTTGTTCTTGAAAATCCACTTTGTACCAACTATTGATCTATTCTTTGGTCTTGGTACCAGTTTCCAGACTTCATTCCTTTCAAATTCATTCAGTTCTTCTTGCATTGCAGTAACCCAATCAGCATCTTTAAGTGCATCTTCAACTTTCTTAGGCTCCTCCTTGGACAGAAAGTTATTGTATAAACATTCATTCTGAGTTGCACTTCTTGTTTGAACACCTGCATCAGGATCTCCAATTATCAAATCAGGAGTATGATCTTTAGTCCATTTCCTTGCTGGTGTCAAATTGTTTCTTGAAGTAGATGCTCCCCCTGGATTGGTGTTATCTTGATTGAACGAATTTGCTTGAGATGAAGCTCTTCCTGAATTATTGCTATGTCCTCCTGATGTGTTGTCAGGATCATCACTTGAATCAGTATCTGAAGAATTCTGTCCTGATGATTGAGTTGACTCTGAACTTGTAGTTGAATGCCGTTGCTCCCCCTCAACATTAGCACTACTAGTTGTATTACTGTTGTTTGCATCATCAGTATTAGTACCATCAGTACCTGGTGAGTCATCAGGATTTGGTGACCCGTCAGTACTGGATGAATGGACAGCTTCTGATTCACTTTCTTCAGGTTCCTTGGAAGCTTCATTTTCAAATAACAATCTATCATGCGAGTCTTCAATTATTCCAGTTATCTTCTTATCATCAAAAGATACATGTATTGACTCCATGACAGTTCTTGTTCTCAAATTAAAAACTCTGAAGGCTCTTGATGTAGGATAACCTATGAATATTCCTTCATCAGCCTTTGTTTCAAATTTCCCTAGCTGTTCAGGATGAGTTCTGAGAACAAAACATTTACAGCCAAACACATGCAAATGCTTCAGACTTGGTTTCTTCTCCTTGAGTGACTGATACGGAGTGACACCATGCCTGTTTATCAATGTGAGATTTTGTGTATAGCATGCTGTGTTGACTGCTTCTGCCCAGAAATATGTAGGTAATTTAGCTTCTTCCAACATAGTTCTGCCAGCTTCAATAAGAGTTCTATTCTTCCTTTCTACTACTCCATTTTGCTGAGGTGTGCCAGGAGCAGAGAATTGTTGAATGATTCCTTTGTATTTGCAGAACTCTTCTATCTTTGAATTCTTAAATTCAGTACCATTATCACTTCTCAGAATCTTGACTTTGTACTTTGTGGTTGTCTCAATCATCCTCACATGATCCAACAGAACTTCAGGAGTTTCATCTTTTCTGTGCAGAAAATACACCCAGGTGAATCTAGAATATTCATCAACAATTACAAGAGTGTACCTTTTCTTACTGATGGACATGATGTTGACTGGACCAAACAGATCAAGATGTAGCATGTGATATGGTTCTTCAATAGAGGATTCTGATTTACTCTGGAATGATGTCCTTTTTTGCTTTTTGGCATGCATCATAGAGTCCATCAGGTGTATATAAGACATTAGGTAATCCTCTTACTAACTCTTTCTTAACCAACTCATTGATGTTGCTGAAGTTGAGATGAGAAAGCTTCTTGTGCCAATTCCAACTTTCATCTACTGAAGCTTTACTGATGAAACATGTAGGGGAGCCATCAGTATCTGAGAGAATGTTGGCTTCATATATGTTACCATGCCTGTAGCCAGTTAGTGCTATCTTCCCTGTTGCTTTACTGACTACTTCACAATGTGTGGAATAGAAATTGACATGATAACCTCTGTCAGTGATTTGACTAATACTCAACAAGTTGTGTTTTAGTCCCTTCACTAGAGCTACTTTTTCAATGATGACATTTCCAATGATTATATTGCCATATCCCAAGGTTTGTCCAATGTTGCCATCTCCATAAGACACAGTTGGGCCAGCTTTTTCCTCATATTCTGATAACAGGGCTTTGTTTCCAGTCATGTGCACAGAACATCCACTATCCATGACTAACACATTTTTCCTTTTACCATGCATCAGAATAGTAAAACACTAGTCAGAACACTTAGGAACCCATACATGTTGGGTTCCTTTCTCATGCAATTTATTAATTTTAACAGCAGAAGACTTTTTGACTTTAGCAGTCCTGACAGGATTTACTCCATCAGGATTTGCTTTGTCAGTATCAGTATTAACAAAAGCATGCTTCATTATGACATTTTCAGTTCTATCAGACTTTGTACTACTTTCAAACTTAGGCAATGGATCATAAAAATTATAGTACAAATCATGATACTCTTTACATGTATAAATAGAATGCCATAGACTACCACAATGAAAACAGGAATTCTGTGGTTTGTAAAATACTGATCTATTCCTAACATCAGACTTAGGAATTTCAGCAATTTTCTTCTTACTCTTTTTACAATCAATAGCAAGATGATTAGAGTTACCACAGTTAAAACAACACTTTCTAGGTGCATTTGGGATATATTTATAACCATTCTCTTTATTGATCCCAACTTTACCATTCCTGTTTCTCTTAACAGTAGCTTCCTTTTTCTTATCTGTAACCTCACAGATTTTATCTTTAAGCTGTTTCTGAGACAATAGACCTACATTCTTAGTGACTTTGTTCATGACAGGTTTAGACTTTATAATTTTAATTCCTTGAGTAGAAGAAGATCCCTTTTCAAAAGTAGAATTGGAATCCTTACCAAAAACAAAATTAACAGGAGTAATCTTAGATTTGGTTGAGTCTATAACATGTCTATAGGTCTTTGGACTAACTGTCTCATCAATGACAATTTTCTCTGCTAATTTCTTATCTTCATCTGACTTATATCCTAGACACTCTTTCCAATTCTTAGAGGTATTAATCTCATGAAATTTCCTACCAGAGTCTGTCCAGGTTCTGATTTTCTCATTAGCATATTCAAGTTCTTTTTCAAGGGACGTACATTTAGATGTCATCTCTAAGTGCATGTGTTTAGCATTATCACATTCTTTTTGTACTTCTTGCATACGAGAAAATTCAGCTTCTAATATCTCATTCCTTTTTCTAAGGTCAGACATCTCAGATAAGATTCTAGTATTCTCAGCAGTTTGACTTCTAAAGCTAATATGTAATGACTTTAGAAAACGTCTTAACTCAGAAGCATTATCAGTATCAAAATCAAAGAAAGTATTTAGTACCTTATCATCAGGAGCATCAGTTACATCAGCATTGGCCATTAACGCATAGTTGACTACCTCAGTATCAGATTCTGAGGAAGAGTCCATCCAATCCTTGCTTGATGTGATGAGTGCCTTTGTCTTGTTGCATTCAGAAGCAAAGTGACCCATACCATTACACTTGTAGCATCTAACCTTTGACTTGTCAAATTTGCTACCCTTGCTGTCCTTCTTGATATACTTGTCTTTGTCTGCTTTGAAGGTCTTTTTCTGAAAGTTGCCTTGTCTTCTATTCTTCCTGAACTTCATCCTTCTGAAGTTTCTGACAATCATAGCAACCATCTCTTCCATGTCTGAATCAGAAGATTCATCACCAGTATTGGCATCAGGATTGCCATCAGTATCTGATGAAGAGTCGTCAGGATCTGACTCAGCTACTCTTGCTTTCCTTCTAGAGACCTCCATAGCTTTCCCTTTTGATTTTGCTTCTACATTCAAAGCAATTGACTTTGCCTTGCTGCTTTTCTTGTTCTTTCTCTGTTGAACTTCAAGATCATGAGTTCTTAGCATCCCATAGATCTCATCAAGAGACACAATGTTCAAATCATACTGGTGTCTAATGATTGAGGTCTGAGTATCCCATTCTTCAGGTAAAGCTCTAAGAAATTTGGTGTTTGAATCTTCAGTTTCATATACTTTGTCAACTAAGGATAAGCTGTTCAATAGTGTCAGGAATCTATCATATAGCTCAGTCAGGCTCTCTTCAGGTCTTGCATCGAATTGTTCATATTCTTGAATCAATAGAGCCCTTCTGTTTTTCTTGACAGATGCAGATCCCTGGCACTGAGTTTCCAAAGTATCCCAGATTTCTTTTGAAGACTTGCATGCAATCACTCTGTTTGACATAACAGCATCAAGACCATTGTGCAAGATATTCTTTATCTTTGGTTCTCTGAGTACATGAGCTTTTTCTTCTGGAGTCCATTCAGATTTAGCTTTGACCACATAATGTTCTGGTACAGTATCTGTTCGTTCTACGAACGTTGTTGGTATATATGGTCCATCACGAATCCTGTCCAGATTGTCAGGATCCATAGCCTCCAGGTACATCAGCATCTTTACCCTCCATGTGGGATATTCTGATATCTTCAAGATGGGAATCTTCATGCTTTCATACTTGGTTGTCGACATCTTTAGATCGTATCTGATTCAGAATTAAATCAGTTTGCTCTGATACCAATTGTTGCCCAGTAAATAACAATTGTAGAAGGGGGTTGAATACAATTGTATAAGATTCTCGACTTTATATAACACAAATATGAAAGATCAATAACAATAACAATAACAGCTTTATTAACTTTGATATAAAACTGTTACAAACTCTCTTAAGAAATTCTGATGTTCTTAAGAGCTGTTAGCTTACAAAAACTCTCTCAAGAAATTCTGTTCTTAAGAGCTTCTCTCCGATTATGTTCTCTCTCGAATGAATACATAAATCGAAACCAAAACTGTGTTTATATAGTGCACACAGCTTCTCTATCAATAACAAGATAAGTCCTAATCATAACAAAGATAGAAACATATCTTTAATCGATAGCTGCATTCTACAAACCAGGAACAAACTTCCATGTTTATCTAGACTCCAAATATAACTCGAAGTAGGAATCCTGATCAGCTTCAAGTCCTGATGATCAAACCTGATCATAGTCTGAGTAGGAATCCTGATGATCAATAAGATACTGACGCTTGATCAAATACTGATGACCATGCAATACTGATGACGTCAGCAATCCTGATCAGTTGAGTCTAGCTTCTGATCATCATTGAATTCTGATCTAACAGTTAGTAGGGATGCTAAGAAGGAACTTGAGAACGTGTTATAAAGGGAAGAAATTCTTAAAACACAACTTGAGATAGAACAGAGTGTGATTGCAAAATGGAAAGATGCCAGGAATGTTGCCACCAACATCATTAATGTTCAAGGTATGGAATCTTTCTGTGAGCAATCATGGAAAAAGAACAAAGAGAAGCTAGGGTATGTTGGTGAAACCCTAGAATCAGAAACAGAGTCAACAAACAACAATGATCATTTGTTGAAGGTTGATATGTCAACGGAATGCAATGTTTCGTTGACAGATGAACCATCAACCGATCAGGCTGTTCCGTTGACAAAGAAAAGAAAAGATGAACTCACTAGACTTAATAATAAGTATGGTCCTGTCACCAAGAACTTTGTTCAAGGTGAGTCTAGTAAATCAAAGAAAGTTGAGAAGCCTGTTGAGAGAGCTAATGTAGGTCACTTGTCCAACAAGCAATTGAAAGATAAGTTAGAGAATGTTCAAGTTGAGGCTAAGGGAAATAAAAAGAATAACAGGAATGGCAAAGTAGGGATTAACAAACACAACAATTACACACCTGATAAATATTCTCCTAGAAAGACATGTGTCAATTGTGGAAGTGTCAGTCATTTATCTACTAACTGCAAATCTGTTAAGAAAACTGTTAAAGTGAAAATTCCCAAGCCTGCAATGAATAGTTCTATGCCTACAATGCCTGTTATGCCTAACATGTTTGCTCCATATGCACAATTTCAGAATCCATATGCTAGCATGTCGTTTGTGCCTAATCCATACATGAATATGTTTAATGTGCCACAAATGCCATGGAATATGAATAACATGTTTGTTCCACCAACTATGCATGCTATGAATGAAAATGTGAGCAACTCTCAGAAATCAACACCAAGGGTAAAGATTGATTTAAATCAATCTGAGCCCAAGGTGAAAAATGATATTAAAGGAAAAGCAAAGGCTAACAAAACAGGACCCAAGGAAACTTGGGTACCAAAATCAACTTGATTTGGTTTTATTGTGTGCAGGGAGACAAAAGGAATCTTTGGTACTTTGATAGTGGTTGTTCAAGACACATGACTGGTGATTCTACCCTGCTCACAGAGTTTCAGGAAAGAGCTGGCCCTTGTATTGCTTTTGGAGATGACAGCAAAGGCTACACTAAGGGATATGGCTTGATTTCAAAAGAGAATGTCATCATAGATGAGGTTGCATTGGTGGATGGTCTTAAGCACAATTTGCTTAGTATCAGCCAACTTTGTGACAAAGGATTTTTAGTTACTTTTTCTAAAGAAGCCTGTGTTGTTTCTAAAGGAGGAAACAACAATGTGGTAATGACTGGATTCAGAAGAGGGAATGTGTACATTGCTGACTTTAGTAGCACAAGTCCAGACACCATCACTTGTCTTTTCAGCAAGGCAAGCAAGGATGAAAGTTGGCTATGGCACAAGAAATTATCTCATCTGAATTTTAAAGTTATGAATGATTTGGTGAGGAAAGATCTTGCTAGAGGAATTCCACAAGTGGAGTTTTCCAAGGATGGTTTGTGTGATGCCTGTCAAAAAGGGAAACAAAAGAAGGCATCATTCAAAAGCAAGACAGAGTCATCAATTGTCCATCAGCTTGAGTTGCTTCATATGGATTTGTTTGGCCCTGTAAATGTCATGTCTATTTCAAAGAAGAAATAATGTCTTGTGATTGTTGATGATTTTTCAAGATTTACATGGACTTTCTTTTTGCACTCCAAAGATGAGGCAAGTGAAATCATTATCAATCACATCAAGATGGTAAACAATCATCCTGACTTGAAAGTAAGAAGGATTAGGAGTGACAATGGGACAGAATTCAAGAATTCAAGCATGAAGGTGTTCTGTGAAGAAAATGGTATTTTGCATGAGTTTTCAGCAGCAAGGACACCACAACAAAATGGTGTGGTTGAAAGGAAAAATAGAACACTCATTGAAGCTGCAAGGACAATGCTAGATGAATCAAAGTTACCAACTTATTTTTGGGCTGAGGCAGTTAATACAGCTTGCTTCACTCAAAATATTTCTTTGATTAATCAGGCCAAAGGAATGACCCCTTATCAGCTACTCAAAAGAAAGAAGCCACTATTGGATTTTCTTCATGTCTTTGGATGCAAGTGCTTTGTTCTGAGAAATCAAGCTGAGCATTTGGGGAAATTTGAAGCAAAGGCAGATGAAGCAATATTTGTGGGATATGCAGCAGGGAAAGCTTACAGAGTCTATAATCTCAGAACCAACATTGTTATGGAATCTGTACATGTTGTTTTTGATGATCTCAAAATTCAAGGTCTCTGTGATGAAGGTTTCCATGAAAGTCTTTCTTTTGAAAATGAGGAAGGAGATCAAGTGAATCATGTTAAGGCTACTGAGAAACAGCCTAAAGTTGTTGTATCTAGCACAGATGAAAGCAGCAGTGAAGATGAAATTGCTGCATTAAGATTGAAAAGAATAGCTGCTAGCAGACCAAATGGTCATTTCGTTGACAGTCATGATGGTGGATTCGTTGACAGTCAAAATGAGCGTTTCGTTGACAGCCAAAATGGTAATACCGTTGACAGTCATAGAAATGCTTCTAGAAGTGATCATTTAGGGACAACAAACTCAGGGGGAGTTTCTCAAGGACAAATATCCAATCAAGGCAATCATGATCATGAAGCTACCTCTTCAAGAGCAAATCTACCTCCCTCAAGGAAATGGACTAAAGATCATCCCTTTGAACTTATTATAGGTGATGTGTCTTCAAAAGTCCAAACTAGAAGAGAAACTCAAGAAGAATGTCTATATAGTAGCTTTCTGTCTCAAGATGAGCCAAAGAAAGTTGAGGATGCACTTCTAGATCCAGATTGGGTTTTGGCTATGCAAGAGGAGCTAAACCAATTTGAAAGGAACAATGTTTGGAAGCTGGTGCCCAAGCCTAAGGACAGGAGTGTCATAGGCACAAAATGGGTGTTCAGAAACAAGATGGATGAAAATGGCATAGTCACAAGGAACAAAGCTAGATTGGTTGCAAAAGGCTATTCACAGGAAGAAGGAATTGATTTTGATGAAACCTTTGCTCCTGTTGCTAGACTAGAAGCAATAAGGATTTTCCTAGCCTATGCAGCCCATGCCAATTTCAAAGTCTATCAAATGGATGTGAAGAGTGCTTTTCTGAATGGGGAATTGGAAGAGGAGGTGTATGTAAGTCAACCTCCTGGCTTTGAAGATGATGATTTTCCAGAATATGTATACTTCCTCCTCAAAGCACTCTATGGTTTGAAACAAGCACCTAGAGCCTGGTATGACACACTTTCACAGTTCCTCCTTGAGAATCACTTCACTAGAGGTACTGTAGATAAAACTCTTTTTCACAGGGTTGTGAATGGCTCTACTATACTTGTTCAAATTTATGTAGATGACATAATCTTTGGGTCTACAGATGTGAAACTTTGTCAAAAGTTTGCCAAGCTTATGCAAAGTAAATATGAAATGAGCATGATGGGAGAATTAACTTACTTTCTTGGTCTTCAAGTGAAGCAAGTTAATGAAGGCATTTTCATTAGTCAAACAAAATATATTCATGATTTATTAAAGAAGTTTAACTTAATGGAATGCTCTCCTGCCAAAACTCCCATGCCTACTGCCACCAAACTTGAATTGAATACTAAGGAAAAATCTGTGGACATTTCAGGTTACAGAGGCATGGTAGGCTCACTTTTATATTTAACAGCTAGTAGACCTGATATTATGTTTGCTACATGTCTATGTGCTAGATTTCAAGCTGATCCTAGGGAATCCCATTTAGTTGCTATTAAAAGAATTTTCAGATATCTCAAAGGAACACCAAACCTTGGCATTTGGTATCCTAGAGAATCTGGCTTTGAACTAATTGGTTATTCAGATGCAGATTTTGTAGGATGTAAAATTGACAGGAAAAGCACAACAGGCACCTGTCAATTCTTAGGAAACAAGCTTGTCTCATGGTTCAGCAAGAAAAAAAACTCAGTTTCTACCTCCACAGCTGAGGCTGAGTATATTGCAGCTGGAAGTTGTTGTGCACAGATTTTATGGATGAAAAATCAACTACTTGATTATGGAATAAGAGTTGAGAAAATTCCTATTTTCTGTGACAACACTAGTGCCATTTCCATTACTGAAAATCCAGTGCAACATTCAAGGACCAAGCACATTGACATCAAGTACCATTTCATTAGAGAACATGTTATGAATGGTACTGTGGAGTTACATTTTGTTCCAAGTGAACAACAACTTGCAGACATCTTTACCAAGCCACTTGATGAATCAACATTCTCAAGATTAGTAAGTGAGCTAGGTATGCTAAATTTCTCTTAAATACTTTGAGATTTTTGCAAGTTAAAATGCAGCCAGAAATTTGCTATGTTTTTCTGTGAATTAATTTTCTCAGGAAAAAGTGAAATTTTGTCTAAGTCAAAATTACTATGTCAATGAAACGCACCATTTCGTTGACAGTCTTAGCATTTTTCTGGGTGTTTCGTTGATAGCTCTTTTATATCAACGAAACGCAGCTTTATCAACGAAACAAACGGGACCTTAAACGCCCAATTGTGATTCGTTGATACAGCGCTTTTAATCTGAACCGTTGAAATTTTGACACGTCTTTTACCACGATCTATGCATACACCCCTGTAAGTATAAATCATGGTAATTCTTTAAAAGTAACGGTTATATTTTTAAGCCAATCCAGTAATTTACATTTATTATTGGACTCTTTTTCTGAGAATTTTTGGGGGAGTATTTAAGAAATTCTATTTTCTTTAATTTCTTTTTACCTGTTCTCAAAAATTCCAAAGGCTTTTCTCTCTTCTTCTCTCTAACAAGCAATTCAGTTCGAAGTTTTTCTTCACACAACAATGGCACCCATAGTCAAGCTTATGTCTGCTGGTGGGTTCATCTATGAGAAGAACAACTCCATCCCTTTTGTTGTCAAGGAAAACCCGAACAGTATCTTTTTCAAGATGATGGACTTCATGAAGAACTACAAGTTGAGCTATGCAATGTTTCACTCAACTCCTCTCTATAATGAGATAATCGAGGAGATCTGGACCTCGTGTGAGTATAGTGGAACAAACTGCACACTGCAATTCACTCTCCAAGGTAATGAGTACATAGTTAATTCTGATGTATTGTAAGCATGTCTACATATTCCTGAAAATAACTGTGATGCTTTGCCTACAATCACTGAAATGGTTAACATGCTAAATTCAATAAACTACTCTTTGCCTACTGATAATCTGGGTAGAATAATTAGGAGAGGTTTGGTTAGGGAATATAGTTATTTAGCTGATGCATTTATCAAGGTCTTTTCTGGAAAGATTAGTAATTTTGATGCATTAACTAATTCCATGTTGATTCTTTTTACCATGCTCCTAACTGATAGATATTACAACTTTAGCACCCAACTTATGTATGAAATTGGTGCTAAGTTGGGTGACAAGGCTAATAGGAAAAAGAATATCTACTATGCTAGGTTTCTGATGATGTTGGCTAATCATGTTAGTCCAACACCATTAGTAATCTCTAACCCTGTTTCCAAGTTTGAGTGTTTTATGCAAGAGAAGAGAGTATTGACAGACATACTGAGGCTGAACCATAATGGTGATGTTCCAGTGGTGTATCTGCCAATAATTGAGGTAACTACTGCTATCCCTTCTAGTATAGTTGTTACTTCAACTGTATCACCCAGTCCTGTTGCTGTGGAGTCTGTAGCTGTGACCCAACAGGCTCCTGCCCCTGCAACAAAACCAAAATCAAAGAAAACCTCCAAGCCAACCTCAGGTGCTTCCCAAAAGGCACCTGTTGTAAAATCCACTACACAACCTAAGGGGAGTGTTTCTGGAGCTGTGAGAGGTGAGGGAAGGGGTGAACATAAAAGAAACCCTAAGGATAAGGAAGGACAGATGAGTGAAATCCAGCCAAGCCCCATTGTGTCTTCCCAACAAGGCACAATGAGTAAAATGGATTTAAACACAAGTCTAGTTGCATCCTCCCAAAAGGATGTGATTATTGAAACAAGCTCTCCTCCAAGAGCACACTCCAAAAGGGTAAGGGACACTTCAAGCCCACAGTCTACATTTTCCCAATACCAAAGGAGAGTGAAGCAAAAGTCCAAGGGTACACAGGGTGCACACACACTGGAAGCAACACTTCCAGTTTCTCAAATTCAGTTTGATGTAACCCCTATTATTACTCTGGGGTTACAGTCCCATTCTCTAAACATTAATCTTGATTTATCTCCATCCAATTCACCAACTCAATCTTTAGATATGGACATGATCAATACATCTTTTCCTGATTCTCCAACTCTTATCTTGGAGAAGCCCCACTCTGAAGCTGATGGCCATCACTTGTTAAGTGATTTGTTGGGCCATCAACCATTTTTTTCTGAAGTTGCAAGAGGATCTGTGGACCAATCTCTAAAATCAATCACCACAGATTCTACTGTAATTTCACTTTCTCAAAGTGCTTTATTGACTTCATCAACGAAACAGCCTCTTTCGTTGACAAGTGTTTCTCCATCAACGGTATCCATACCGTTGACAGTTCAAACTACCATTCCGTTGATAGGTCATTCTACACCCCTTATTGAAAATCAAGTTGTTTCCACAACTAGTGTAGATGACCTGGTGGTAGTTGAGACACTTTTAGGTTTGAGACGGAGTGAAATTGAGAGGCTGGCTTGCAGCCAGGCAAAAGGAGAGTCTGAGAGTGAGAGGCTGGCTATTTCTTCCAGCCAGGCAAAAGGAGAGATTGAGAGTACCACCTTAGTAGGTGAAGGTGAGGGTGTGAGAGGTGTGAGCCATGGGGAGCCCATGATGCAAGAAAAGAGTGGAGAGAGAGAAGGGACTACAGGAGCAATAAGGATGGAAGCAGCCATTGCTAGTGAGTTAATGAGGGTCAGTGAGGGAGAAAAGGAACTTACCTTCCAAGAGCATTATCAACAAACTCTGGATAGTATTTCCCTGGATCCTGAGACCTTTACTCATCCTGTGTCAGCCTATCAAGTTATGGCTCAACAGGGCAATGTGGAGGCAGAAAGGTCACTCAACTTAATTCATACTACTGCATCAATGCAAAGAGCAAAGGATGCCTTGACCAATCTACCTCCAGGAGCTGCATCAAGTGGAGACTTTGAGTTTTCTGATGATGAAGACAGCTTTGGTGACAATCTACAGGTGGCCACCACTACACAGACTGGGACTTCTGTGGTGCCTCCTACACCAAACTGGCTTTCTCAGGATATGCATGGTAGATGCAACTTGGATGCTGCTATCACAAGGCAGTACAATGAGGCATATCTAGCTCATGAGTCTGCAGAAGCAAGGGACAAGAAATTCTACAAGGCCATAATGGATTCTCTGGAAATTCAAAGGCTACAAATGTTGCAGACAAGGATTGAGGCTACAGAAATCAAGGATTCAATTAGCAACCTTAGGGATGCTACTGACAGGAGGCTAGATGAAAAGCTTCCTCTTCACACTGTCTCCAAGATGTCAAGGTTTTTCACCAAGGAACCTGAAGTGTCCTCATCTTTGAAAACTCTCTCCTCTAGGGTGGACAAAGTTGAGGCTACACTTTCTCACATGCAGAAGGAACAGGAGAAGCAAACTAGCCTACTCACCCAGCTTCTGGCAGCTCAAGGAATCCCTATCATCTCACTTGATGATAACAAAAAGGGGGAGAAAACTAAGGAGCTAAAAATACAAATCACAAAGGTTTTGGTCCCAGCCATCTCCTTGCCAGAAGAGCCATTAGCAATGGGGGAGTTTGGAAAGAAGAAAAAGGATGGTATTGACCTGATCCAGGAAGCTTCTATGAGGATGAGACTTGCAGAACAAATCAAAGACCATTGGTCCAACATAGAAGCAAGGGTCAAGAAAATTGCTGGAACTACAAAGGACTCAAATCCATCAACGGATCAACCATCAACGAATGCCATGGTTCTAGTGTCAACGGAATGGGAGCCACGGACCAATTCTTTCTATAAGGTAGAGCCCCTTCTACATGGAGTCACTCAAGGTCCAAGGAAGGAAAAAGGACAAACTTCATGCATTAGGGATGTGGAACAAGCTACACTCCAAAGAAGCTTATCTCCCAAGTCCCCTGCTAAACCAAAGGGCAAAAATATAGCAAGGACTTTCTATCCTGCACCTTATCCAGATGAGCTCAAGCTTCTTGGTCTACTTATCACAAAAAGCAAGGAAAACAATGATTATGAGATAAGGAAGCAAAGGGCAATTGTCTACAGGAATGGACAAGAAATCTGTGTTTGGGCTGGTCACCCAAACTTTGCTGAAGCTAAAGCTGAAGAGTCAGAAAGAGCAGCAATGCAAGCCCTTGTTGTTGCTCAGTCTCTTGATGAAGAAGAAATACAGCTAGAAGAAAAAGCAAGAGAGGAAAGGAGTGCAAAGAAGAGCACAAGGCAACCAAAGGCAAGAGCTAGGAGAAACATAGCCTTTGAGAATGATGACTCTCAGAGCATTGCATCAGACTCTTCTGTACCAATTGCACCTCCAACAATTCCTGATCCAGTTTCAGAGGTAAAGTTAGCCTGTGATCCTAATCATCCTGTAAATTTCCATGATCAGCCAATTGAGCCAAAGGGAGAGCCAATTGAGTTTGATGAGGCCAACTTTCCAAAATTCCTCTTTGAAATGGATCCAAAGAAGAAATCTAAGCAAAGGGCTACCAAGGCTAAGCCATTTCTGATAAGGAGACCACAAGCTGAGAAACCCCCTACCAACCCAGAAGACTTCATCTACATTGCTGATATCAGGGAGGAGTCTGACATTCATATCAATCTTGATGACCTGGTTGAAGTGAGAGGAATAGCAGCTTCTTACAAACTACCAGAGAGATTGGTATTTGTCTACAAGGGTGGGAGAGAACAGGTTTGGCCTCTACACAGAATTTTGGGAGAAGACTATCAGACACTGCTATCTGTGTTTAAATGTTTGAAGAAAGATTTTGGTTTTACCAAAACAGCCAAGTCTGAGGTTGTCTCCAAGATTTGCCAAATCAAAGCTAGCTGGAACAAGCCTGGTGCACTTCCCAGAGTATTGAAGGTCCCTCAAACAGGAAAGATAATTCATCTCCAACCTTTTTGGATGATGGAATTCAGAGATAAGGACAACTGTAGAAGATTCTTCAGAATAGAAGACCAACTGGAAAAGGCATCCAATGAAACTCTAAGGTTAATGCAATCCAAGTTGGGGAATCAAGATGAAGAAGAGAAGATTTTCTACAGAAGACTTCAAGCTCAAATTGAGGAGAACAATGCAAGAAAAGGGAAGAAAACAAGACCACAGAGGCAAAGATGAAAAATCTGCTCAGTCTAGAGGAGCAACTCTGTGCACTTGTTTTGTAAGATTTTCTACTTTGCATTTCAATTAAATTCAATGAAGCTCAATGCAATTTCTACTTTTATCATGTGTAATATGTCTGAGTGTTTTTGTTATCATCAAGGCTCTTGATTTATGGCTGTTATTCTATCAGTCATAAATTGGGGGAGATTGTTAGGAATATGTTGTTCTTGATGATAATTATAAAAACACTTAGTAGATTTTGTATTAAGTCATTTTTTAGCTGTCAACGAAATGGCATGCTTTGCAGCATTCCGTTGACAGGAAGCTCATCAACGAAATGAGTAATGTAGCAATTGCACTGTACAATACTTCACAGTTTGATATGGATTCTGTTGTATGTATTAGATAGGTTTTCTAAGTCATGTTGACTAAGTACTAGATAGGCAAAATAGGTTGGTTAATTGTAAATATATTATGCCTTATAATTTTGCCTAAGTGAAGACATGTCAACGGTATGAAGATCACTCTGTCAACGGTATGGAGTTTACCCATCAACGAAACGAGGGAAACACCATCAACGAAACGAAGGAAACACCATCAACGGAATGAAGAATAAAGCTATCAACGAAACACATCTCCTTGCTATCAACGAATCACTATTGCTTTTTGAACAGTTGACAAAGTGATAGTGACAGTTTACTGAACAGATCTAAAGGAGATATGGAAGTGTACTTTGCATTGGAAGCCATCAAAATGGTTACTGGAAATAAGGAAACATTCCAATTTCCAATAAGGCTCTTGGGAATGATTAAAATAAGCATGAAGACAAAAGCAAAGATCTCCAAGGACCATTGGACAAAAGGAATGAAAAGCAAGCTACTGATGGTTACTACTATTGTTCTTTAGTTTAGCCAAACGTAGAATTGTAAACTTGGGTATTTATAACCAAGTGTAGCAGTTACTTTAGAGATAAGAGAAGAAAAACAAATAGTTTGTATTAGCTATCTTTGAGAGCATACTTCTCTACAATCTTGTAACTGAGCAGTTGTGTACATTTTGTATCACAGATTATTTCCGCAATAAAAATCACTTCAGTTGGATCATCAAACAATCCAACTGAAATTATTTATGTGCTTGTGATTTTTACTTTAAGTTCAGTTTTTATTTGTAAGTTGTTTTAAGTTTAAGAAATATCAAGAATTGTATTCAACCCCCCCCCCCCTCCTACAATTCTGTTAGGTCATTTGGGATTAACAGCCCCCTTACAAGATCTTTTCGAATTAGCTCATTGATGTTGTTCAAGTTTAGATGAGAGAGCTTCTTATGCCAACTCCAACTCTCTCCATTAGACATTTTTGCAGACAGACACACAGCTTTTCCTTCAGAGTTTGTTACCAAACTTGCTTCATAGATATTATTCCGTCTGTGTCCAACTAGAACAACTTTCCCTGTAGATTTGCTGATAACCTCACAGTATTCAGACTGAAAATCTACATGATAACCTCTGTCACAGATTTGACTCACAGATAGCAAGTCATGCTTGAGTCCTGGAACTAGAGCTACATTTTTGATGATGACACTTCCAAGATTGATATTGCCATATCCCAGAGTACGTCCTATGTTGCCATCTCCATAGGAAACTTTTGGGCCAGCTTTCTCCTCATAATCTGATAGCAGGGCTTTATTTCCAGTCATGTGCCCTGAACATCCACTGTCCAAGACTAGGGTGCTTTCCCTTATGCCCTGCAATCACAAACAATTACAAAGAGTTAGATCTAAGGATCCAGACTTGCTTGGATCATTTGGCTTTCTTAACATTGTTAGCTTTTGCAGTGGAATTCTTATCAACAGAGTTTAAGCTAACAGTATCAGAGTTTACACTTGCAGAATCAACTTTAACCCATTTCAAATTTGGCTTCAACTCATAATAGTTGTGATAAATTGCATGATAATTCTTGCAAGTATAAATAGAATGCCAAGTACTCCCACAGTGAGTGCATAAAGTCTGTGGTCTAACCCTAACATAATCATTCTTAACTCCAGACTTGGAGGGTAAAGAATTAATATCTTTGTTTTTCTTGCAAAAATTTGCAAGATGGTTAGAACTACCACAATTATGACATGTTTTTCTAGGAGCATCAATGATAGGCAAATGATTATTGCTTTTATTAATGCCTACCTTTCCATTTCTATTCTTCCGGGACACTTTCTGTTTCTCAACAGACTTTACCTCTTTGAGCTTATACTTGAATTGTTTCTCTGTCATTAAACCAACATTAACCTGTTTAACACAAGTTTTTACTGGTTCTCTTTTAACCGTTTCTTTTTCAAGTACAGAGTTTAGCTTACTGGATTCAGGAACAAATTTCATAGGTTGAAGATGTGTTCTTACTTTAACCTTATCTTTAAACCTAAGTTCATCTTTCTCACAGTAACCTAACCCTACTGAGTCTGTTTGAAACACCTGATGTGTGTCCTTACCAGAGTTTGTCCAGGTTTTAATTACCTTTCTTTCTTTTTCCAAATCAGATTCTAATTGCCTAAATTTCTTAAGCAACTCCTGTTCAACATAAACAGCATCATCTCTTTCCTTTTGAACTTATTGCATGTTAACAAGTTCTTCTTCAAGAAATTTATTTCTCTCTTTAAGCTTAAGATTCTCAGATTTAATTCTCTCATTTTCTAAAGTCTGATCCCTATAACTAACATGTATGCTTTTAAGATAAATTCTCAATTCAGATATATTATCAATATCATAAGCATAAGTTGTTAGAGGTACCTTGTTTTCAGATGAATCAGATTCATCTTGAACAGTTGCCATGAGAGCATAGTTGACATCCTCATCTGAATCTGAAGTGTCTGCCCAGTCTTTTCCTTTAGTGATGAGTGCTTTTTCAGATTTTCCTTTCTTGCACTCTGGAGCATAGTGACCCATCTCTTTACACTTGTAGCACTGGATTTCAAACTTGTCTTTCTTCCCAGATTTGATATCCCTTCTGTCAGACTTTCTGAAATTCTTCCATTCAGAGTTTGAATCTCTCCTTGAGAATCTCTTTCCTTTCTTGAAGTTCGTGAAACCCATCTTCTTGAAAGTCTTCACCATCAAGGCAGCCATTTGCATCATTTGTTCTTCATCATCCTCGGATTCAGCAGATTCATCAATGTTTGAGTCATCATCAGAGTTTGATGACTCACTTTTAGATTTTATGACTAAAGCCTTTCCCTTAGCTTTCTTCTTTGATGATTCTTTCTTAAGAGGTTTTCCTTCAACTTTGAGAGCAACAGATTTTGTCTTCTTTCCATATCTTTTGTTTCTTTGCTCTATCTCAAGTTCATGAGTTTTAATCAAACCATAGATTTCATCGAGATCTGTTTCTGCAAGATCATAATTATCTCTTATTGTCGTTGCCTTCAAATCCCATCTTTCAGGTAGAGATAGAAGGAATTTGAGATTCGACTCTTCAAGTTCATATTCTTTATCAACAAGAGATAAATCATTCAACAGTTTACAGAATCTGTCATATGTCTCAGTCAAAGTTTCATCAGGTCTCGTATCAAAGTGTTCATACTCCTGTGTAAGAATAGTCTTCATGTTCTTCTTTATAGCACTTGTTCCCTGACATCTGACTTCTAAAGCATCCCAAATTTCTTTGGCAGTTTTGCAACCAATAACTCTGTTAGACATAACATTATCTAAAGCACTATGGAGAAGATGTCTAACCTTTGCATCCTTTGCAATTGATGAGATGTCTTCAGGAGTCAAATCTTTCTTTTCTTTTGGAACGCTCTTTTGTTCTTGACCAGCAACAACTGGAGACAGTTTTGTTGGCATATGAGGACCATCATTGATTCTATCAAGATATTCTGGATCTGTGGCTTCCAGAAACATAGTCATCTTCACCTTCCATATTGGATACTCCACTGGTCTGAGAATTGGAACCCTAATCGTCTCATATCGACTCATAGAAGTTGGTTGAACCTTGTCAGATTTAGAACCTGCTTGACTATTTTCAGCCATGATTATAACTTGTGTTTGGATCAAAAACTGTATATGTTAAACAGCCTTGGCTCTGATACCAATTGTTAGGCCGAATACACAATATATAATCAAATAGATGTATGAGAATAACAATAAGAACACTGTTTATGAATAATAAACTGAATGGAATTAAAAACTCCTCTCTCAGTGATGTAAAATATCACAGAGAGCTGCTAGGTTACAAGAATGATAATTCACGTATTCGCATCCCTTTTAGGGTTAACCTATCTGTGTTTATATAGTACACATCTACATACAATCATTAATTGATATTCCTATAAATTAGCTATACAATCAGAATCAATTAAGAATTGCTTCTGTCTTCTGTTCCGTTTCCTTAGCCATCTCGATATCTCTTTGCTTCTTTCCATCTTCAAAGAATATCGCTTCTAGAATCTTCATTGACTTCACCGACAACTAAGTAAACTCTGACCATCAGACTTTAACAAACTCTGACTGGTCCTCCAGCTAAACTCTGACTAGTTCTCCAGCTAAACTCTGATAGTTTCCTGGTACTTTAAACACTGATAAACAAACATCAACAATTATATCTAACATAAAATTTATGAAAATATTAAGTAATTGAGATTTTTTCGATTTACTAATTTAAAAATGAGAAAAATAGATCGAAACGATTTGAGAAAATTTAAGTATTTATCAAAGACAAAATAATATAGGTCTCTCTCTATATAAAATTATAATGGATATATAAAATATAAAAATCTAATTATAATATGCACTAATTAAGTAAAAATATAATGTGCATGAAAACAATAAAAAAGGAATGTGAGAATGAGAAACAAACAGAAAGTACTTGCTCAACTTGAACTATAAATAATCAATTATTATGTCGCTTTTAGGCGTTACCCTTATGTCATCCAACCCTTGTCTCTTTGTTTTCTCTTAAATTTTCTTATATGCCTTCCTAAGTAAAAACTATCCTCCACCAAGTTAACAAAAAACAAAATACTATCATCCACTAAGAAGTTCCATCACTGAAACCAAATAAAAAAGAATGAAAAAAATCAATCACTATTCTCCTATGCATGGTTCTAAAAATCGGCGATTTATCCGATAAATCGGCCGAGAAATCGTGATGTGGTCTACTGTCGATCTGATTTGGTGAAATCGGAGAAGAAATCTGATTTCAACAAATCTGGTCAAAATCGGAAAAATTGGAAGCAAGAAAGTTTGATTGGAGATGAAAATATTAACGAAGACATAAATTGAAGGATGGACGAAGAAGAAAAGGAAGAAAGAAAAACGTGATACTTACAGATACAAAATTAGAAGCTGGGAGAGACTAGAGAGACGAAAGAGCGCGTTGTCCTAAAAATCAGCCTACTATTTTTATTTGATAGACTAACCTTTTTTAAGAGACTGTCTTCATTTGAATGAAGTGAAAATTAAGATCGTTTTTATAAATTAAAAAAAAAAAAGAAAATTAAGATATGAGTACATATATCATATAATTAGTCATAGGTATGCAATTTAAAAGCGCAATCTATATTCTAGTAATTTACTCCCATAATATTTCATATTTAATTTACAATTTTAAACATATATTTTAAAAATAATATTAAACTATATCCGATTTATTTCTGATTTAACATTCCGATAAATCTCCTGCCGATAAATCGTTATACGGTACCTCAACCGATTTATTCCGATTTCCGAAATCTACAACCATGCTCCTATGTAAAAATAAAAAATAAAAAATCCTCAATCACTTCATAATTTCTCATGGAACACCAATTCACTTATAATGATTTTTCTCCGGTAGAATTATAACTCCATGATGATTTTCTCTGTCACAGCAAGTCCACAATAATTTAATTTTTTATTATCATAACCCAACAAATTCAATAGCACTGAACTGCACGATAAATTGACACAATAAACAAAATAAGCTAATTCATGTATGGCAAAGGGATGATGTTGATTTTCTCATTTACACCTTCTGTATTGGTTTAAAATCCCTACAGCACAAAAAATTATTAGACAACATGATGTAAAAAATATTGGAAAATGCTATAGTCCCTGAACTGATTCCCGAAACAGTTTCTGAATGGTGAGTTGTTAATAAATTATTAGCTTTTCTTTCATAAATGAGATGGGTCCATCGTGCATACATATGAATTTTATGAATAAAAATACGTCGTGTTTATTCGGAAACACATACAAGATCTAATTCGGTGTATGTAGCATTGTCCAAAAATATTTGACAAAACATGAGAAAAACGACATCTTATATATCTATATTATTATATTAAAGACCAAACATTGAAAGTTTTGTAGTCTGGTCCTGAAAGTTTTTGTAGTCTGGTCACTCCATTCATAGTCATTAGATATTTCTAATCAAATCGATGAGAACCGTTAGATAAAATATTAAAATTATTACATAAAATATCATTTCTATTTTTCCTAACTAAAACATCTCATTTTCCAAAAATATCGCAGACAGTTTCATTTAATAAAATAACATAATAAGGTTATAATTGCTAATAACTAACCCATTACCTTTTTTAGCCAAAGTGTATATTCTTTTTTATATTTTCTAACTAAAATTTCTATTTTTCTATTTTTCCTAAATAAACCTCTCATTTTCCAAAAATATCACGAACGGTTCTATTTAATAAAATAAAATAATAATATTATAATTATTAATGACTAACCGATTTGGTTTTTTTCCAAAACGTATATTCTTTTTTATATTTTCTAACAAATATTTCTCCTAACTAAAACCTCAAAAATATCACGGGCTATTCCATTTAGTAGCATAAAATACTAATATTATAAATCTATCTATCTATACTATATTATTAAAGACGAAATATTAAAAGTTTTGGTACCTGTCTTTTGGTACGGTACTTGCCTTATTTAATTATTTATTTAATTATTATAAAAATTATTATAATCAGTTACCTTTTAAGTTAAAATACATTACTATTTTTTTCTAAAAAAATCACCGACAATTTCCTTTTCAGCTAAAACATGTTACTTTTTCTATTTTTCTTACTAAAATTCCTCATTTTCCAAATATATGAGCAAACCCTTACTTATTTATTTTAAAACCTATTTTAATACTTTTAATTGGCAATTACATTTCCCCTCTTTTTCTAGAAAATCACGGGAAATTACATTTTTCAGCTAAAACATGTTATATTTTCTATTTTACTTACTAAATTCCCACAATTTCTAAATATATCAGTGATCGTTATCCAAATTTTTGGACTTTTAAAATCGAATATCGGATCAGAAATTAGGATAATCCGGTTTTTGGATTTTTATGCTCACCCCTATATATCACGGGCAAACCCTTACTTATTTACTTTAAAATATATTTTAATACTTTTAATTGACAACTACCTTTTTCAACTAAAAATGTCATATTTTCTATTTTTCTTACTAAAACCCCTCTTTCCCAAAAATATCACGGGCAAATCGTTACTTTTATATTTTAAAATTCAATTAAAACATGTTATTTTTTATTTTTCTTACTAAAACCCCTCTTTTTCCAAAATATCACGGGCAAACCGTTATTTATTTATTTTAAAATCTATTTTAATACTTTTAATTATTTTAAAAAGTTTAACACGCCTACTTATTTTTTTTAACAAATGCAATTAATAAAATATAAAATATAAATAATAAAATTAACAATTATTAAAAATAATCCATGCATCGCACGGGTTTTAAACTATATTATTAAAGACCAAACATTAAAAGTTTGGTAGTCGGACGGACGGTCGGTACTTAGTGATTTTACTCAATTACCTTTACTTATTTTCTTAAAAAACTATCACTAAATAATAACATTATTTATAACCAATTACCTTTTCAGCTAAAATACTTTACTTTTGTTTATTTGTTTCTAACAAAATCCTATCTTTTTCTAAAAAAATACGGGTGATTATCTTTTTTAACAAAAACACGTTACTCTTTCTATTTTTCCTTACTAAAACCCCTCATTTTTCAAAAATATCACGGGCAAGCCGTTACTTATTTATTTTAAAATCTATTTTAATAATTTTAATTATGGGCACTTTTCAGTTGAAACGTGTTACTTTTTCTATTTTTTCATTTTCCAAAAAAAATTATTATTAAATAATAACATTATTTATAACCAACTTTTTATTTTTTTTTAACAAAATCCTCACTTTTTCTAAAAAAATCACTGGCAATTACCTTTTTCAACTAAAACATGTTACTCTTTCTATTTTTCCTTACTAAAACCGCTCATTTTCCAAAAATATCCCGGAAAAATCCTTACTTATTTATTTTGAAACCTATTAAAATACTTTTAATTACGGCACTTACCTTTTCAGCTAAAACATGTTACTTTTTCTATTTTTGCTTACTAAGACCCCTCATTTTCCAAAAATATCACGGGCAAACAATTATTTATTTATTTTAAAATTTATTTTAATACTTTTAATTATTTAAAAAGTTTAACACGCCTACTTATTTTTTTAGCAAATGCAAATTAATAGAATATTAAAACATAAATAATAAAAATAATAATTATTAATAACAATCCGTGCATCGCACGGGTTTTAAGGTAGTATATATATATATAGAGGGCTATTAAAACTTGTTCCTCAAAATTTACCATGAATATATTATCACATATTTTCAAAAGTTGCCTTCTTTGTTGGCTATTAGATCGGGACTCTTTTTGAAGAAATAATGAAACTATGGTAATAAACATTTTTGCATATTATAATTTTGAAAATTTGAAATAAAATAAAATAAATCAAAGCGATTTGAGAGGCGACATCTCATCGTTCTCATCTTCTCCCTTTTTAGAGCATCTCCAATGGTCTATAACTCTTAGCTAAAAGTATAGATAAGATGCCATAAATAAAACATTTAGAGAATATGTAAAATTCTCTCAACTCCAATTAAACATTACTGTTAGCCAAAAATATAGTCAACCACTTTATATTGGCTATTTTTGTCGAACCTCTAGTGACCTGTAATAAAACTCCACCTCATCTGTTACTATATTCTAATTATATATTCTATTTTTAACAACTTAAAATAATAATAACATTCTATTTTTAAAATATTGTCAACTCATATAGCCAACTCCATTGGAACACAATACCTTACAGGTTCAACAAATTTTACATAATCAGTATATTATATGATTTTAGCCAATGATTTTAGGTAACACCATTGGAGATGCTCTATATTGATGTTGATGATTGTCATCATAAACACGGACCCTCATTTCCTTCAAATACTAATTTGTTCTGGTTACAAATTTAAATTTAAAAAAAATATACTTTGTAACAATTTTTTTGAGGCAAAATACTTGGTAACATTCTATACATGTTAATTTGTGTATATATGTTCAATTAAATATGACATTAGTTATTATATAAATATATAAACATATAATTTTTATTTATACATATTATTCTACAAAATTCGACTTAACATGAATTTCTGTTGTAACGGGAGAAAAGAATTGAAAATATTACTCCATCCCTTTTAAATTATTTTTCTTTTTAAACTTTAACATGTATTTTAGGGTATCTAGAAATATAATATAATATCTTTTAGATCTAAGTTAACATTTAAAAATTTTGTTCAAAGAAGAATTTATAAAAAAAAACACAAAATATATTTTTTACACTTTCATATCCATCTAAAAATAAATAAAATAATCAATTTAGGAAAAAAATATTTTCTATTAATTTATTATGATAAAAAGGTACCTGACAAAAATATTACTCTCTCTCCCCCTCTCATTTCTTTACACTTTCCTTTTTGATACGTCCCTCTCATTTCTTTACATACCAAAAATAGTAACATTTTATAATATAAAATTAATCGCATTCACTACTTTCCTCCACTATACCTACTTTATACCCACTTTATACATTAAATATTGATTGGTCCCACCACTTTACTACTTTTTCTTACTTTTCCCTATTAATTTATACTTTTTCTTAACATCTGTTTCGTCCCGTCAATGTAAAGAATTGAGGGGGACGGAGGGAGTATGATAAAAAGATAAATACAACCTAATCTAACTCAATCTGCCCTACATCGACGATGTTTAAATTACGGGTGTAAACGAGTCAAACAGTTTTGAGCTACTCGAACTCGACTCGTAATATATTCGAATTCGAGTCGATACTAATCGAGCCGAGTTCGAGCTCGAGCTGTTCGAATATTCTACCAAGCCGAGCTCGAGCTTCAAATTACTCGGGTCGTAAGGTTCGCCAGCATAATCGAGCCTTAACTGTTTTTATTTTTTATATAGTAAAAATATATTTTTATATAAATATTTAATATTCATATATAGATTTATATATATAATTGAGTCACTCTAGCCGAACCGAACCGATCATATTCGAGCTTTTGTCGGTATTTGGTGAAGTCGATTCCAGTTTTCGAGCCGAGTTCAAACATATCGAATATTTTACGAACCGAGCTTCGAACTTGAAATTGAAGTTTCAGTCGAATTCGAGCCTGAGCTCAAATTTTTTAGTCGAGCTCGAACTCGAGCCAAACAGTGTTCAATTCTGTTCGATTCGATTACATCCCTAGTTTGAATGTTTAAATCTTTTTTCTATTATTAATAGTAGTAATCATATCAGCTAATTAATTAAAAAGATAGTACTTTTTGGGATTAAAATATATATCACTCAATTCACTAATAGTGAAATAAATCTTTTTTCAAGGGGTGTTCGCGGATTAATTTGGTCTGGATTCTTATTTTTTCTGAACGGAACCATATAAACGGGTTTAAAAAAAATCAAAATCAAATCAGAACAACTAAATCATTTAGTCTAAATGTCAAGACCAAACCAAACCAAACCAGACCATAGAAGAATAAGAATGGATTGGTTTTGTTCCGAGGTTTGGAATTCATAATTTATTATTTTTTTTATTTTTGCTAAACTTTCAACAAAAAAATGATTTAACGAATGTACTATAAAATTTATAAACATTTAGTTAAGGTGTCACTATGGTTATATACTTTAATTGAACTAGCTTTATAGCCCGTGCGAGGCACGGGCATGTTCTAGAATATTGTGTAACTTTCATTAATTTCAACGTATTTTATGAGTTACAGATATATTGATATGAGATAATTATAATATAGATTAAAATGTCATTTCAAAATTTGAGAGTATAATTATCATTTCGCATTGAATAAATTGACTCATTGAAATTTTTAGTTCATTGAAAAATTATTGCATTCTCCACCCCACCCCAAAATCTCCCCCCCCCCCCCCCTCTCTCATGCCCCCTCCTACGGTGGTCTCTCTCTCTCTCTCATTCCCCTCCTACGGTGGTGGTTGCCTTCTGTTAACGGAGGAATTTGGTGATAACAAATTTCGGGGAATTGCTGGAATAACGAATTATGAAAATAGGGGGATTTGGGATTTTTGGATGTTTGGGGCTGGACTTGAAAGGTGTCTCGACTTGTTAGATGTGTCGGATCCTATTCCAAGATGCCTGCGTACCCTGTTTATATATAGGGATCAAGCCAACGCAGTTCTGTGATAGGATAGTATTTTTAATCCTCGTGATTGTTAAGGGATATGTTGAGATAAGTTGATTTTATCTTTTTAGAGTTATATTAGCGTTGGGATTCTTTCCTGATTTGAAAGAATCGTTTGGAGATATTTTTTAGTAATTGATTGATTTAGATTGATTGTTTCCTCGTTTCAGAGAAAAGATATTACTTAGATTGATTCTTTACGCCATATTTTCGGTTGCCTCAACTATCTCCTAATTTCCCAATATGAATCTAGTAATAATTAATTGCTTAACCACTAAGTAATATCTTTTCTCTGAAACGAGGAAACAATCAATCTAAATCAATCAATTACTAAAAAATATCTCCAAACGATTCTTTCAAATCAGGAAAGAATCCCAACGCTAATATAACTCTAAAAAGATAAAATCAACTTATCTCAACATATCCCTTAACAATCACGGGGATTAAAAATATTATCCTATCACAGAACTGCGTTGGCTTGATCCCTATATATATAAACAGGGTACGCAGGCATCTTGGAAGAGGATCCGACACATCTAACAAGTCGAGACACCTTTCAAGTCCAGCCCCAAACACCCAAAAATCTCAAATCCCCCTATTTTCATAATTCGTTATTCCAGCAATTCCCCGAAATTTGTTATCACCAAATTCCTCCGTTAACACCTTCTATTTTCGATGTCACTCTTCAGAGACCTTTCTCTTATCCTTCTTTTCCCTCTTTTACCGTCTCTTTGACTTTTATTTCCTTTATCTCCTTCTCCACTTTTTCTTCTCAACTTTTGTTTAGGATCTGTATTTTGATCTCTCTCTCTCTCTTTTCATGCGCCCTCCAATGGTTGTTGCCTTCTATTTTCGGTGTCACTCTCTAGAGACGCCTCTCTTATGTAATGATCTCCGGGAAGACATAATATATTCCAACACATTTACTGAAATGCATGTTATGCTTTGTTTATTTAGGGTGCGTCATAATTGTTTACTCAAATGCATTCTTTGACTGTTTAGTTTATGTTTATTTAGAGTGTGTATTATGTGTTTGATGGAATGCTTGAACCAAATTTGTAGGCTTTGTGCATGTAAATGCACTTGGGGTTGGTCTGCTCATTAAAGTAAATATTTGTCATGGGTTGTTGTTTGAGCTGGCAGTGACAAATTGTTCTTTATCGATATTGTCGAGTTTGTGCTTTTTTCGGGTTAATTTATTTATGTTATTTGCCTCTTTCTCTCATGCCTCCTCCTACGGTGGTGGTTGCCTTCTATTTTCGGCGTCACTCTTTGGAGACCTCTCTCTTATCCTTCTTATCCCTCTTTTACTGTCTCTTTGGCTTTTCTTTCCTTTTTTCCCGTCTCCTCCACTTTTTATTCTCAACTTTTGTTTTGGATCTGTATTTTGATCGCTCTCTCTCTCTCTCATGCCCCCTCCTATGATGGTTGCCTTATATTTTCGGCGTCGCTCTCTAGAGACCCCTATCGTATCCTTCTTATCCCTCTTTTATTGTGTTTTTGACTGTACATTGAGCCAATTTGTTCACCGTTAAAAGACAATTATACCCTTCAAAGTGTAAAATGACTTTTAAACCCTGTACTCTATTTACTTCATATTAATATCTTCGTTATTAATACATTTTAATGTGTCTAATCATTAATAACTAATATTCATTAACTATACTAATTATTTTGTACTCAATACTTGCATAATAATGAGTTAGATATAATTATATATATTAATTATCTAATCATTTAAGTATTTGTAGATAGATAAATATAATTATAAATTATTATATTTAATAATGATGGATTAATAAATATAGACGTGTTAATGATGATTAATGAATTAGATGTAATTAATATATGTGATATGGGTTAAAATAAAGCCCTAAGGACACATTTAATGCTACAATAAATATACTTAAGATGGTCCAAATACGAGGCCCATTAATGAGGTCTGGAACCATGGCTATAATGATAAATTCGTAGTCAACAATTGGGCCAAGGTCCAACCCTTGTTTTAAACCACTAATATAATAACCCGGATTTTTGGTAAAATTAAAACTTTTCTTATTATGATGAAGTGCATCAGTGAATAGTGAATTTGGTGGATGAATAGTGATTTTGAGGGTTAAGAAAATTTTTCATGCCACCTATGTATGAGACGTAGTGTGGACGTTCCGAAGTCATATTAGTGATCTACGAAGTAAATAAGTGAATGCAAAGACGATCGGAATTCAGAAATTCCAAATTTTATTTTGGTATAGTATTTGACCGGGCAGCGAATAATATATTATTATATTCAAGAAATGAGATATTAAAATTGAGGATTTGAGGATTTAATATTTTGGAATTTTATTATTTTATTAAAGCCGATTTAAGGATTCGATTGTTGGAATGTATAGTGAATAGTTACTATTCACTGCGAGAACCGCGTAGAGTTTTATTCGCACTTTAGAAAATATTTCGAATCGTTTCAAGAGGAACAAGGCAACATTTACAGGATTAAATATAGACATGGAAGTAACATTTAACAAGATTAATTCGAGGGATGCAACATTTGGATCATCCATGTGAAAAGAAACGAACCAGTAAAGCTACTTTAACCAAACACATGCATGCGCGACACGTGTCCCTGCTTTGCCACCATGATACTCCATGGCTTGACACGTGTCCTGATGACAAGGACAATGCTTATGACTCACCACTTTTAACAAAAAATCAGCATTTCCAAGCAAATCAACCAAAATCAAAAACCATTCTTGTTTTCTTCATTTTCGGCTAAAGCAAAACTGCCGGATTGTAAATTTCATATCTCCTTCATTTCTCGGTGGCAAATTGCGATCTATATCTTGTTGGAAAGGTCTTGAGATAACCTACATTTTGTATTTCAAAAGTTTCTTCCATTTGAGCAAGGTAAGACCTTCGTTTTTCCAGTTCTTTAAACCGGTGTATAGTAACTCCGAAAGTTTCATGACTTGTTCTTGATTTCTTTTGCAAGTTTAAGGATGATAATCATGGATAAAGACTCTCTTAAGGCTTCCAAGCTCTGGTTGTGTATTTAAGGATTCAAGGAAGGTATACCACTCATCCACCCTTTGATTTATGTTGAGATTTAAGTGAAGTTTTTAGTAATGTTCAAGAATAAGCATGTTTATGGAATTTGGAGTATGTATGGTTAATTCTTGATGGATACTTGTTGTTGGTTGATGTTGGTGATATGTTCTTGAAGTATATAAACTGATTATGTTGTAAAAATGGTTGTGTTGTTGAATTGATTTGGTTTTAAGAGGTTTTGACATAACAAAAACCGGGAAATGTTACGATTATAGCCGTCGTAATGCCCATTTGATTTAAGGCTGTTTTGAGCAAGGATTACGAACCGGTATTGGAATATTTTTGAACAACACTGCCCATGAACATGTAGGTCTTGTTTTAAGGGTTGTTTGGGTATAAAGATCATGTCTATACGAATTACGGTTTAAAAGAAAAGTGAGGTTTAGTAAACGTCGTTCAGAGGAACAACCCCTCTCTGGTCAGTCACTTTGAGGCTACATTTGGACCACTTAGAAGCCATATTAAAATGTGAAACTTTGCGGAATAATGATAGATATAGTTAGGAAGGCTCACGAAAAAGACTCGGATTAAAAAGATTATTTTTCGATTTTATAAAAATGTTTTAGCCGAGGTTGCGCAAGTGAAAACCACTAAGAGCATGACTTAGAAACCGATGTTGCAAATGGTTAAGTATAACTTGTATTCGAGGATCGATTTCGGACTAAACCTACGACTTAAGTAATTGTCGAGTAAACGTGGACTTAGTATGAGCCTATAACGAGCTAGTAATTCCTTGGTTGTGTTTCGCTTACGTGTTTAAGCATTGAGTACAAGTGGATTTTCCAGGGGATTAATCGTGCGTTTTCTTTGACTTTGTCTAGATTGTCCGGCATCGTCGCGAACCCCTATCACTTCTCGAGCATCAGGCAAGTTTCTAAAACCATATTTTGAAGTATGCATATACTAGATGCAAGTTTTCTAATCCCATATTGTATTTCAGACTGCATTATACTGATGATGCATATGATATGATAGATGCATGTTTTCAAACCTTACATCGTATATAGATGTGATAGTGTTAAAACTATTGAGATTATAGTATATGCATATGATAGAGGCAAGCTTTCAAACCTATACCTCTATAAACTGTTGTTGTGATAAATAAAAGATATTGAGATATATGCTATGGGTTCATGATTTCGAAACAGTACTTATGATGCTAAGTAAAAGTTATTAGTATAAGTTGGATTTATAAGCTATGGTTATGGCAATATTCATAAGCCGATATGTTAAGAAAAATCCCTCAGTAGAGGGTATATACCCTGTAGTTAGTCTACGGACCAGGAATGGTATCAGTTGTTATCTAGGGTTATATTATTATACTATTATCCATTATTTTCTTAAGAAAGTAATTGAGGATTACTTCTAAATAAATATTCTTTATTAAATATAGTTTTCATTAATTATTTAAAGCCCTACTTCTTAAGGAAGTATTTTGTGAAATTTATTCTTTAACCCTAGATAACTAATAAAGTTTTATTCAGGCAATTATAAATATAGTTAGAGAAGGTTCCCAAATCTATTTTCCTTTTAAGTCTATATTCTGAAAGACTTAAATGTTCGCTCAAACTACACAGACTCAGGGGATCTTTCTCAAGTTTTAATGTTTGTTTCAAGTGGACTGCCCGGTCCTAAATCTTTTCGAAACTATTCATTTAACAACTTTGTATGCTACCATCAAAATGATTTTGATTACTTCCTCAAGGCTCGAGGAGTAATATCAGTGGAATAAGTTGTATCCATGAACAAGCATCAGCTTGGGAAATATGGGTGAATTTTCATTTCCAACCAGATATGACTACTTTGTGGAGTCGTATACTAGGGGAAAAAGGGAAAGGAACTTTATGTTTCAGAACTATGGATTTTCTTGAATTCGGAGAATATGTAAGGGACTGAGTGGCGACCTGTCCCCTAAGGGAATTACGCGTAGACCGACGGTCTAGGAACAGGTCTGTTCTTCCCTTAGATTATCAGATAGTGCCCGACCGTAGGGTAAGAGAAGAGTATCAGACCGGCAGTCTATGAACGGGTCGGCTCTTCCCCTATAACCGAAGGCGGGGAGGTAGGTCAGTTAGCGTCTGCCCTATTTTCCCTTCTACGTAGAAAAACAGCAGTGGGGATTTGCCTTACGACTGATCATCGTAGAGGTATCCCTGTCGCCCAAAATCTCCGTCTACAGTTCATCATCCATGAAAGAAAATGTTTTATGCAAGTTATCAGAGAAAGAACATGTTTTAAGCAAGATTCCAGAAAAGAAAAGTTTATTCAAGTTTAGAAAGTGGATTGGAAATATTTTGCCTTGTCTTTATTTCCAGAATATGATATGAGATAAATGTTTGATATGAAAGATGATATTTGGAAATTCCTACAACTTCATCTTTTATTCTATGAGTTATGACTCTGATAAAACCTGATTAAGGATATATACGCATAAGTGGATTTTGGGTTACGGAAACCTTATATTGGATTTTCCTTATAACTTCATCTTTTAAGTTATATGTTGATAGTCTGCTTATATTTATATAGCAGATATTTTACGGAAAGGATATACTGAGTTATCTTGCTACTTCATCTTTTATATTATACTAGAACTTTGTTCAGAGTATGAATATTAAAAGTTTGCAGAATATTATGGAAATGATATTTGAAATACAGCAATGGTATTATTTTTGGAATACATTCCGATAAGAGAATGATTTCAGTATCAAGATATTTTGACAAATGATTGTCGTATACCCGCTTTATTTCTGGGTTGAATAAAAGGTAGAATTATGCCATACTTTCATTACCTTGCTGAGCTATCGCTCACTCTTGCTATTATTTTATATATATTATATAGCAGCGAAGCAGGATGCCAATGGGACGGCTCATACCTCGCAAGGCGTTTTCATAAACAGTTTCTAGCAGTGATCCCGGGAGTAGTACGAACCAATCGAATCAGGCTACGGCTTTTGGTATTCAACTTATGTATAGACATGAATGGTATTAGAGGATTGTGAGCATCAGAAGGCTAAGTTGGTAATGTAACAATACTTAGAAATTGTATCAGTAACAGATTCAAAAGACATTTAGGTATTGTAATAAAAGTTATTTATTCTGCAGTTGTTGTATTGTGTCGTTTCTGAGACTCTAACCTGTGTGTGTGTGTGTGCGTGAGACCTATATTGTGGGGTCATGAGCAGGTGAAATATGAATGGTGTGAGTAATACAGGTAAGGCAAGGAGTACATGGATCGTGACAACCCTAAATCCCCGACCCCGGATTTGGGGCTGTTATAGAGATGGTATCAGAGCATTAGGTTACAGTCCTCAGAAACGATAGGAGATCGAGTCTTACAATACCCTTAATAATGATAAGAACATCTAGAGATCAAATTGAGTTCGTAGTCGGGTTAGAGGACATGACCCTGACTGTTCAAGATGAAGCCCGAGAGGGGACTTCTTTTGGGAAACCGTACTTAGGACTTCATGGTTTGTCACCTCGATTCGTATGAGTTATAGATGGATGGGACTCCGAGATACTAGATCCCGAGGCCTTCGAGTAGGCATTTGATGATGCGCTCCTTGAAATGGACGGAGACCCGATAAAGAAGGATCCATAGAAGGATCTAGAGGAAGACCCCATGGTGGGTCAAGGGAAGAATCTTGTAGAAAATGTGCCGATTG
Source organism: Heracleum sosnowskyi (assembly GCA_030848705.1). Classification (NCBI taxonomy): domain Eukaryota; kingdom Viridiplantae; phylum Streptophyta; class Magnoliopsida; order Apiales; family Apiaceae; genus Heracleum; species Heracleum sosnowskyi. The sequence continues at coordinate 44,909,776 of CM061243.1, read as the reverse complement.
ATAAAGATGTGGTGTGTTACTTGAGGTCTAATAATAAGACCGGACGAACCTTCAAGGGATAAATAAGTGACGAGCCGAGAGTTTAAGGATCGTTCATGATTCATCAAGAGGTATGACAAAGAAAATGGAGTAGAGTCTCCAAAGCAGAAGAGGTAGAGGCAGTATAGCCAGTATCAGTGGATTGATTCAACTTGAACGAAACCTGTTACTCGTAGTCGGTTATAGTTGCCCATAAGGAGGCGACATACGTAAGAACCAAGATGTTCAGATTTCACGAACGATTAAGGGTACTTCGTTGCCTAAGAATAGTGAAAGGAATTGCTTTGGCTATGAGGTTTCAATCCCCACGACCAGCGATTCCACTGGAAAGAGTGTCTATTACATCATTGAGGGATTTTATTATCCCAAGGAGAATTTTGGGTATATGTACCATGCAAATGTTATTGTAAGACAAGCACGCTAAGGCGGAATCGAGAACGAGATTTACTACCCTCAGGAAACCAGGAAGGAATTATGAGGATATAACAGAAAGGTCGGAAAACAGATCCGAGCATTACTAGTAGGTAAATAGATTGATCAAATTCCCTGATTTTGGAAAGAAATTCAGCAAATTTTGGCAAACCTTGTCTTTCTGATTACCGAAGGATGTCACCAAAAGAGAGTGGAAACTAGAGCAAACCTTGTGGATTGGGTAAGATGGCCTTTATATGGGTTGGTGGACAGACCCTGATTGCTATAATTGATTGTAGAGATAAAATGATGAAGTTGAGATTGGACGGTAAAGGCGAAATATATTTAAGGACCAAGACGGACTGAGAAGTTCCGGGATTGACTTAAATGAAAAGGCTATTGTGCCAAAAGTGTTAAGCTTAGGTAGCACACGGGATTGATATGGGAGAAGGAATATTGGGTATAAGGATGATTGAAATAGAGACCGGATTTAAGCTTGTAGTTTCTAACGATCTTTCGAAGTACCGCCCCGTCGACATGAGGAATTGTCATTGCTATGGGCGACAACGGTATCGAAGTCTTCTTATAGAACAGAACGCTTACTTGAGATGTTTGCGCCTAGTCGAATAGAATTCCCTGCGATTGCAGATGTTGATGGTTGAATTCTTAGCGACTATTATAAGTCGGCAATGACGTAAGTATCGAACAACTTAGGGTGCGTGGAAAAGAAAAGCTTTGGAATTTAACGATTATCCATTAGAGGAGCCGACATAAAAGGCATCCGTAGAGACCTTGGTAGTACCCTTCCCATTTGCAAATTATGTGGGGTACCTCCCCAATCTATGATCTATCTTGACCTCTCTCCAGGAAAGAATTCTGATAAAGGGTATATTCCCTCTTCGAAGTTGTTTTATAACACTTGTGCTAAACCATAGTCAGTTTCAATTGTGTTAGAGGCTGTCACGATGCCTACTTTCAGGTTTTCGAAGCCCTGTCAAATGATGTTATTTAAGCTTTCACTTTTCTTCAAATAATGAATGACCCTATGGTGATACCTCACCACTTGTTTGTTAAGTGCCAATATCTTTATGGCTATCCTTTTCTTGTAAATCGCACCTTTGGAACCTGTTCAATTTTAATCCAAGGTGTTCCTTTGAGAAATATTGTCGAAAGGCGATAATCATTAAATTGATCTCGAATTGCTTTCATACTTTTCAACTTCCACTGAGACAAACAACCCTATATTTATAGGGGCTACAAGGACTATCTGTCTGTGTGATAGAAGTCTGATGGGACACCATCACTTGTAAGTTGTGAAATACAAGAAGGCTAATTACCTTTAGTAATGTCTCAATTGAGGCACACAACGTTGAGTTCTTATGATCATATTGATCTCTCGGTAAAATTCTCTTACCTCCAATAAGGTTACCTTAAAACTCATAACCTTATGATCACCAGTGTGTGACGTTTTCCTGGATATGGGAGCTGTCTTTTCAAGGCCCCATAATTTTTGTTATCCTCATTGAATTCTAAGGGGAGGCCAACCAGGTCAAATAAGTCCAAATTCGCTGATAGGAATTAGATTCGCAACGAAATCGCCTATGACAGGAGCAAATCCATAAGACGAATAGAATGTTAGTGACATATCGATGAAATTAGTTTATTCTCCCAAGGATATTATGATAATGGAAAGCGTGTCAATCGATATATGTGAAAGAAATAGCGATGTGCCGTGAACTCCAGTGACAACGGTGTTAGACAGATGCCCTATAGTGGAATGGAGATTTTTGAGGAGTTGTTTACGAATGGACACTACCTCTGGGTTAGAAAGATAAGTACTGACGATGGAGTCAGAGGGAGCTGGTATTGTGACTTGGGAGAGGTGCAGCATGTGTGGTTCTAGAGGAATAATTTTCGGAAACATATGGAGACCCGGATGAAAATAAAAGTTAAAGAGTTAAAACAAGAAACCATGACTGTGACCGAGTCTGAGGCCAAGTTTTCCGAATTATCGAGGTTTGTTCCGGAGCTAGTGAACACAGAAGAAAAGAAAGCCAGTAGGTTTCAACCAGGGCTACCTTCAACCAGCAGCCCACTGTCATGACCTTTAAATAGCAGGTGCCCTTCTATACTATTTAGACAGAGCTAATGTATCGTTGTATATCAAGAAGTTGCATGACAATTAAACCTTAAGGCCGAGCCACTAAGGGAATAATTACAAGTAGAAATAGTCAATCGAGGGATTTTCCCATAAGACTGGTACATCCAGGTTGTGAACTAGAAATATGAGGTCGACACTTTTGATAGACCTGATTCCTTTCAAGTTGGGAGAAGTTGATATTATAATAAGGATGGGTTGGTTGACACCCAATGGAGCCAATTGATTGCAAAGAAAAAGAGTAATAATTAGAGGATGGAAGCAGATTTAGAGATTCTTGAATATAGTTCAGACTAAGAAATTATTACGTCAGAAATACGAGGCTTGATTAGCTCTTATGGTTGACACCAAGAAAAGAGATACCAAGTATAAAGGGAACTACATGGTTTTGGGAGATTGTACAAGGTTTTAATGAGCTACCAGATATCGATTTGGATGACATGAGAATGAATACCGAGTATTCAGGGTATAGTGGGAATGAAAGGGTTAGTGACTCAGTTACAAGAGTTGTTGCATAAGGGTATTATAAGACCCAGTGTACCACCGTGGAGAGCCCGGTGTTGTTGTAAGAGAGAAAGATTTTAGCACAAGATTATATATCGAACCTCGAGGGTTGTATGAGTTCGACATGGAGAATAGGTACCCTTGTAAATGATTGTTTGATCAGCGGAAGAACGCTGTGTATTTCCAATTTATTTAAGAACTGGGTATCACCAGTTGGAAGTTAAATCTGAGGATATACCCAAGACTGCGATTCGTACTTGGAATAGACACTTCGAGTTTTCAGCGAGGTTATTTTGGGTTGACTAATGCACCCACAAATTTTATGGAATGTGATGAATTGGCTTTGAGTTACCCGTGATAGTAGATAGCATGAGATGGAGGAATGGCTAGAATTGACCTAGACTTATGACTGTGAGATACACTACCATCCGGGGAAGGCTAATGTGGTGGCCGATACCCTTAAGTAAAATGAGACAGAGATGGTTCCTAATGGTCGGGAATTAAAGGATGAGATCTTACAAAAAACCCAAGTATGGCGGCTAGTGACAACCAAGACAGATAGAGAAAGTATGCGGACTAAGCCCGCGAGTATAGAGATAGTACTGCTATTGATAAGCTAAATGGCAAGTTGATGAATGACAATCAAGTTTATGCTGGTGTATTTCTGTACAAACAAGATAGAGAATATGAGGTTAGAGATTCGTGATGCTAAAGGTATCTCCATGGAAAGAATTAATGAGATTTGAAAAGAAAGGGAAGTTGAGCCCGAGATTCATTGGGCCATCTGAGATTTTAAAACGCGTCAGGAAGGTGGCCTACGAACCAGCCTTGCCCCCCCAAAACTTGTAGAATGGTCATAACAGGGTTCATGTGTCAATGCTACGTCATTAAACTATAGATGCCCGACATATGTAGAGTACAAGCAAGTAGATATACAACCTGGTCTGATTTACAAAGAACAACCTGTGGAAATCACGGATAGAAAAGAGCAAGTGCTAAGTGACGAGGTTGCCAAGCTAGTGAGAGGTTTGTGGAAAAACAAGAGGTGGAAGAATCCACTTGGGAGTTAGAAAGTGCAATGGGAGAGAAGGACCCCCAGTTATTCCTAAGTTGATTCCGGGACGGAATCCTTTTAAGGAGGGGAGACTATAATAACCCGAATTTTTGGTAAAATTAAAACTTTTCTTATTATGATGAAGTGCATCAGTGAATAGTGAATTTGGTGGATGAATAGTGATTTTGAGGGTTAAGAAAATTTTTCATGTCACCTACGTATGAGACGTAGTGTGGACGTTCCGAAGTCATATTAGTGATCTACGAAGTAAATAAGTGAATGCAAAGACGATCGGAATTCAGAAATTCCAAATTTTATTTTGGTATAGTATTTGACCGGGCAGCGAATTATATATTATTATATTCAAGAAATGAGATATTAAAATTGAGGATTTGAGGATTTAATATTTTGGAATTTTATTATTTTATTAAAGTCGATTTAAGGATTCGATTGTTGAAATGTATAGTGAATAGTTACTATTCACTGCGAGAACCACGTAGAGTTTTATTCGCACTTTAGAAAATATTTCGAATCGTTTCAAGAGGAACAAGACAACATTTACAGGATTAAATATAGACATAGAAGTAACATGTAACAAGATTAATTCGAGGGATGCAACATTTGGATCATCCATGTGAAAAGAAACGAACCAGTAAATCTACTTTAACCAAACACATGCATGCGCGACACGTGTCCCTGCTTTGCCACCATGATACTCCATGGCTTGACACGTGTCCTGATGACAAGGACAATGATTATGACTCACCACTTTTAACAAAAAATCAGCATTTCCAAGCAAATCAACCAAAATCAAAAACCATTCTTGTTTTCTTCATTTTCGGCTAAAGCAAAACTGCCGGATTGTAAATTTCATATCTCCTTCATTGCTCGGTGGACAATTGCGATCTATAGCTTGTTGGAAAGGTCTTGAGATAACCTACATTTCGTATTTCACAAGTGTCTTCCATTTGAGCAAGGTAAGACCTTCGTTGTTCCAGTTCTTTAAACCGGTGTATAGTAACTCCGAAAGTTTCATGACTTGTTCTTTATTTCTTTTGCAAGTTTAAGGATGATAACCATGGATAAAGACTCTCTTAAGGCTTCCAAGCTCTGGTTGTGTGTTTAAGGATTCAAGGAAGGTATACCACTCATCCACCCTTTGATTTATGTTGAGATTTAAGTGAAGTTTTTAGTAATGTTCAAGAATAAGCATGTTTATGGAATTTGGAGTATGGATGGTTAATTCTTGATGGATACTTGTTGTTGGTGATATGTTATTGAAGTATATAAACTGATTATTTTGTAAAAATGGTTGTGTTGTTGAATTGATTTGGTTTTAAGAGGTTTTGACATAACAAAAACCGGGAAACGTTACGATTATAGCCGTCGTAATGCCCATTTGATTTAAGGCTGTTTTGAGCAAGGATTACGAACCGGTCTTGGAATATTTTTGAACAACACTGACCATGAACATGTAGGTCTTGTTTTAAGGGTTGTTTTGGTATAAATATCATGTCTATAGGAATTAGAGTATACGAATTACGGTTTAAGAGAAAAGTGAGTTTTAGTAAACGTCGTTCGGAGGAACAACCCCTCTCTGGTCAGTCACTTTGAGGCTACATTTGGACCACTTAGAAGCCATATTAAAATGTGAAACTTTGAGGAATAATGCTAGAGACAGTTAGGAAGGCTCACGAAAAAGACTCGGATTAAAAAGATTAGTTTTCGATTTTATAAAAATGTTTTAGCCGAGGTTGCGCAAGTGAAAACCACTAAGAGCATGACTTAGAAACCGATGTTGCAAATGGTTAAGTATAACTTGTATTCGAGGATCGATTTCGGACTAAACCTACGACTTAAGTAATTGTCGACTAAACATGGACTTAGTATGAGCCTATAACGAGCTAGTAATTCCTTGGTTGTGTTTCGCTTACGTGTTTAAGCATTGAGTACAAGTGGATTATCCAGGGGATTAATCGTGCGTTTTCTTTGACTTTGTCTAGATTGTCCGGCATCATCGCGAACCCCTATCAGTTCTCGAGCATCAGGCAAGTTTCTAAAACCATATTTTGAAGTATGCATATACTAGATGCAAGTTTTCTAATCCCATACTGTATTTCAGACTGCATTATACTGATGATGCATATGATATGATAGATGCATGTTTTCAAACCTTACATCGTATATAGATGTGATAGTGTTAAAACTATTGAGATTATAGTATATGCATATGATAGAGGCAAGCTTTCAAACCTATACCTCTATAAACTGTTGTTGTGATAAATAAAAGATATTGAGATATATGCTATGGGTTCATGATTTCGAAACAGTACTTATGATGCTAAGTAAAAGTTATTAGTATAAGTTGGATTTATAAGCTATAGTTATGGCAATATTCATAAGCCGATATGTTAAGAAAAATCCCTCAGTAGAGGGTATATACCCTGTAGTTAGTCTACGGACCGGGAATGGTATCAGTTGTTGTTAGGCTCAAGACATGTCTGAATACCACTATTAACAAGCCTACACTATGTGACTATGTCACATTACATGACCTAGTGATTTCTATCACTGGGATATAGTATAGGTCTCTAAATGTACTTGTCTTGTTCTCATGAACATTATCTTGATCATGTATGCTCAAAGATATAATGAGCTTAGTAAAGTTTCTTGCATCTAGATTGTATATAGGCCATTGAATAATTGTCCTGGTAGAAGTTCAGAAGTGTTCATGCAGCAGGATAGAGATAAATAAGGCTATGAAGAAATAAGTTGCAGAAATTTGTCTAAGGCATTATATAGCAAAGTCAGAAGAAAGCTATGTCGTGAAGTCACCAATATCCATGTCGTGAAGTACTATATCGCATAGTCCATTTTGTACTATGTCGAGAAGTCTTCAAGACACATGTCGTGAAGTGTTGAAGTCAGCAAAGTCAAAGAAGCCTAGATCGTGAAGTCCTCAGAAGCCCTATGTCGCATAGTCTTCAAATGACCTATGTCGCATAGTCTTCAAATGACCTATGTCGCAAAGTCTTCAAAGGCTATATCGCGAAGTCCTCACAAGTGAGATCGCGAAGTCAGGAATGAAGTGGAGTTCACGATATCAACACTTAGCCGTTTACAACAAGACAAATCAAGGTACAGAATCAAGAATCAAAAGAGACAAATACTGAAGCATTTGTTCTGGCAAGGTGGTCCAAAGAACAGATGGCAAATCTACAGCTAAACTTGGAGAGAAAGATAAGAGACAAGCAGCTACAGAAACGGGAAAGACTCCGAAAAGCAGGTGGTCCTTCCTGACACAGTTAACGTCTTATGGCAGGACAAGTTGGACTTTCAGCAAGGGGTAACTGTGTAAAAAAAATAGGTGTGTGCACCAGTTTGTATAGGGCTTATATATATCATGCACATCCTATTGTTAGCTGTAAGAGAGATACACATAGTTGTTTTGCTAAGCTCTTTTCTCTGTAAGCAAGCAAGTTCAAACCGTTCTTGTTTAGAAGCCAGAAATTCGATTGTGAATTTCTTGGAAAGCTGTAGTATTTAATTTGCTTATACAAAGTAGATTAAAGTGATTGTGTGTGTTATTTACTTTCTGCATATTACATATCATAATCATATACAGTCTGTTACTTAGTTATCAAGAATCGAAAAACATATCAAACTATCCATTCACCCCCCCTCTGTCTAGTTTCTAGTAGTATTCATTTCTAACAAGTGGTATCAAAGCGTAGGCTGTTAACGTACAAACAGGAAAAGATCAAGAATGAGTTCACAGAAACTAAGCAGTATCAAGATTCCTCCCTTTAACAAGGAGCACTACAGTTTATGGAAGAAGAAGATGTTGCTTTTCATCAAAGCTTCTAACCCCATGTATTTAGATATTCTAAAGCATGGTCCCTTCATTCCAATGATCGAGATTGGTGAAACAACCAGTGGCACTGAAATTGTACCAGCAAAACATGTGCCCAAAGATCCCTCAAAATACACTGATCCTGAAAAAGAAAAAGTTGCACTGGATGGACATCTTCAACTTATCATTTGTGAATCTATGGACTTCAACATGTATGGCACTGTTGCTCATTGTACTAGTGCCAAGAAGATGTGGGATCTTATAGAAGTGCTCTGTGAAGGAACTACTGAAGTAAGAAAGAACAAGAAGCAGATTCTTGTTTCACAATATGAAGCCTTCATGGCTCAGCCGAAAGAGGGAATCACAGAAGTGTTTGAGAGATTCAACAAGCTGATAAACGAGCTCAAACTCTATGACAAACACTATGAAACAGAAGAGCTCAATATGAAGTTCTTACTAACTCTTCCAGATCACTTGGAACCAAGAATCTCTTCCCTTAAAGAAAGAGATCTAACAAAGATTGGTTTTGATGTGTTATATGGTGTTTTGAAGACATATGAGTTGGAGCTGTTTCAAAAGAGATCTATTCAAGCAAAGCAAGGATTAGTGGCTAATACCTCCTGTGCACTTATTGCTGACAACCTAAGTCAAAGAATGGACTCTCTTAAAGGCAGTCAAGTGAAGATTGAGGAACTGGAAGTTGAAGACACTGGTGATGAGGTCCAGGTCATCTATGATTTGCCTGAGGAAGATGAGTTTTACAGCATGGAGGAACTGGACAAAATGGAAAACAAATCTTTTGCTTATATGGCTAGGAGGTATCCTAACATAAGGTTTAAAAGAAAGCAGCCATTCAGGTCCAAGTTCAATACTGGAAACACTGGTGGATCTAGTGGCTCAAACACCTTCAATAAAGGAAAAGGGATTGCTGGTGCTGCTAAGGGTGGATACAAGACAGGAAGTGTGGATAGGACTAAAATAAGATGCTATAACTGCAATGAACTTGGGCATTTTGCCACTGAGTGCAAAAAGCCTAAACAAGTCAAGAAGGACAAAGCATACTTAGAGCTTGAAGCTAAGTATGAGGCTCTACTCAAGAAACAACAGGGCAAAGCTTTTATTGCTGAGGGAAAATGCTGGGATGACTCTGATGAAGAAGAAGATCAAGAGTACTCAAACTATGCCTTGATGGCATTTTCTGATGATGGTGATTCAAGTCAGGTACCCATTCTTACTTCTCTTGATATGACTCCCCTTCAATATAAGCAAACTGTTGAAGATAAGAGCACTGAGATGTTTAATATTCATACTAGCATGTTAGTAGCTAATGAAGAAATTGATAGACTAACTGCTAAGAATGTTGAGCTTACAGAAAAGAATGAGAAGCTTGAGTTAATGGTTGTGAACCTGGATGGTTTGAAAAAGGAGGTTGAATATCTTAAAAACAAAGTGATTTGTGCTGAGCAAATAGAGAAAGCCCTTAGAGAACAAATTGCTGAAACTGAACTGAAACTAAGAAGCTTCAAAAACTCCTCTGAACTTATTCAAACCTACCACAAGGAACACACTGAAGACTGCAAGGTTGGAGTTGGTTTTGACTATGATAATGACAAGGGAAGGAAGAAGGTCAAGGGCAAAGGAAAGGAAACTTTTACAAACAAAAATGCCCCAACCATACTGTCAAGTGTTGAACAGCCCATCTTCAGAAAGAGTGCTGTTGAGTTTGATGAGGAACTACTGATCATCAAGCAACAACTTCTTGAAGAAGATGAGGCTGCTAAGAACACTTCTTCCTTTCCTGAACCTGTCAATCAGAAAGAGACCAAAGACAATCTTGTCAAGAGTCCTAAAGCAAAGAAAGAAGTTGTTAAGAAAAGGAAACAAAACAGAAATGGTAAAGTTGGTGTTAACAAAGGAAACAACTATGCTTATGTGCCAAATGCTCCCAGGAAACAATGTCAAAAATGCCTATCTGTTAATCATTTGACTCATAAGTGTAGTAAGCCTGATATTGTTGAAGTTGACAACCTGAGTATCCATTCTGCTAGCATAAATTCTAGTCATGATTCCTTCTGTGGTAAGCCAAACTGCATGACATGTTATGTGACTGTGATTGCTAACTGTTTATCTCTTAAACATAAACTTGACTCTGCACAATCTGGTGAATCACACACACATATGCATTCTCATAGGACAGGGTCCCCAATCAAGGTTGAGAGGGTGAAAACTTCATGTGAGCCTAAGAGTGTAAACTCCAAAGCCACAGAAAAAGTGAAGTCTCCTACTATGAGAAATGCAATTTATGACAGAAGAATTATTAATCAAAATGTTTCTAAATCAAATGGACCCTACCAAGTGTGGGTACCAAAAACAACTTAGTCATTTTGTGAATGCAGGGCAACAGGAATAAAAGAGTCATATGGATCTTGGACAGTGGATGCTCAAGTCACATGACTGGTGATATAGCCCTGCTATCACATTTTGAGGAAAAGGCAGGCCCATCAGTAACCTTTGGAAATGACAACATTGGTTATACAATGGGATATGGCAATGTTAAATCTGGAAATGTCATTATTGAAGATGTAGCATTTGTTGAAGGACTGAAGCACAATCTCTTGAGTATTGGACAATTCACCAACAGAGGTTTCAAAGTGGAATTTGATGAAGACCTTTGTTCAATCTCAAAAAGGGAAAGTGGTGAAGTTGTTCTAACTGGTGTGAAGAAAGGAAGCTTGTTTGTAGCAAATCTCAAAGCTGCAGATAAGGGAGAAATCTGCTGTTTCTACACTAAAGCCACAAATGAGGAATTCTGGCTATGGCACAAGAAGCTGTCTCACTTGAATGTTCAGGCAATGAACTCGCTCACCAAGAGAGAACTTATCAGGGATTTGCCTGCCTTGGAGTTTGTGCAAGATGGAGCTTGTGAAGCTTGTCAGAAAGGAAAAATTAAAAGATCCAGTCACAAGAACAAATTGCTCAATACAAATTCAAAACCTCTGCAGCTAATTCACATGGACTTATTTGGCCCTGTGAATATAATGTCCCTCTCCAAGAAGAAATATGCTCTAGTAATGGTAGATGACTATTCAAGATATACTTGGGTGGAATTCCTATTCTCCAAGGATGAAGCACCCCAAGTCATAATAGAGCATATCAAGAGAGTTGATAAAGAAGCACAAAGCACTGGCTCCTCTGTAGTTGCTTTGAGAAGTGATAATGGGACTGAGTTCAGAAATTCAACACTGTATGAGTTTTGCAAAGATAAAGGAATTTCTCAACAATTCTCAGCTCCTAGAACACCTCAACAAAATGGAGTAGTTGAGAGAAAGAATAGAACTCTCATTGAAGCTGCAAGGACAATGCTGCTGGATGCAAAGCTACCCACTAGCTTTTGGGCTGATGCTGTTAACACAGCTTGCTATGTGCAAAATAGAACATTAATCAATAAGAAGTCTGGCAAAACTCCTTACTCATTAATGACTGGAAAAAGAGCATCCTTCAAGCACCTGCATGTGTTTGGAAGCAAGTGCTTTGTGATGAAAGATACCTCTGAGCATGTTGGAAAATTTGATGCCAAGGCATTTGAAGGTATCTTCATTGGATACTCCCTGGAAAGGACAGCATACAAAGTGTTTGTACCTGAGCAACACAAAGTCATGGAAAGCATGGATGTTACCTTTGATGACAAGAAAACTCCTGGACTGAAAACAAGTGATCAAGACAGTGTGCCATTGAGATTTGAGAATCAAGGTTATCTTGAGGATTCTGAAAGTGAAGATGAACCCCCTGTTCATACTGTTCTAGAGAATGAAATCCTTGAAGTTGACAATCTTCTTCAAACACCTGTGCAAGGGTTCACAAACACAGGGGGAGAAGAAGAGAATGCACCTTTCAACCAAAATGAGCTTGGAACAGATCAAGGAAATGAACAGGGGCACACAAGGAAATGGGACAGAGCCCACACTAGGGATCAAATCATTGGAGATCCTAGTGAGGGAGTTAGAACAAGAAGGGCAACATTAAATACATGTCTGTATAGCTGTTTTCTGTCACAAGAGGAACCTAAATTAATTGAAGAAGCTTTGAAGAACTCTGATTGGATTGTTGCCATGCAAGAAGAGTTGAATCAATTTGAGAAAAACAAAGTATGGGAACTAGTACCTCCTCCAAAAGGAAAGAATGTTATTGACACCAAATGGGTGTTCAGAAACAAGATGGATGAAGAAGGAGTGGTGATAAGAAACAAAGCAAGGCTGGTTGCCAAAGGATATTGTCAGCAAGAAGGCATTGACTATGATGAGACATTTGCACCTGTAGCTAGACTGGAAGCCATCAGAATCTTCCTGGCTTTTGCAGCTCACTCAGACTTTAAGGTGTATCAAATGGATGTGAAAAGTGCATTTCTCAATGGTGATCTTGCTGAAGAAGTTTATGTGTCTCAACCACCTGGCTTTGAGAGTGAAGACTTCCCAAACTTTGTGTATAGACTGCTCAAGGCACTCTATGGACTCAAACAGGCACCAAGAGCCTGGTATGAAACTCTATCTCAATTCCTTCTTGAGCATCAATTTACCAGGGGTACAATTGACAAAACCCTATTCTTCAAGAAGCATGGAAATGATATCATTCTTGTTCAAATCTATGTGGATGATATCATCTTTGGCTCTTCAAATGAAAAACTCTGTGAAAGGTTCTCTAAGTTGATGCAAAGTAAATATGAGATGAGTATGATGGGTGAGTTAACCTACTTTCTAGGCCTGCAAGTACATCAAAGGGAGGATGGCATCTTTATAAACCAATCTAAGTATGTCAAGGATCTTTTAAAGAAATATGGTTTAGAAGAGTCATCCCCAGCCAAAACTCCTATGTCTACTGCAATCAAGCTGGATGAAGACAAGAAAGGCAAGAGAGTTGATATCAAGGTCTATAGAGGAATGGTTGGATCCTTACTCTATCTCATAGCTAGCAGGCCAGACATCATGTTTGCCACATGCCTCTGTGCAAGGTTCCAGTCTGATCCCAAGGAATCTCACATGATGGCTATCAAAAGAATCTTCAAGTATCTAAAGGGGACTCCTAATCTTGGGCTATGGTATCCAAAGGGCACTGGGTTCAACCTGGTTGGTTACACAGATTCTGATTATGCTGGATGCAGAATTGACAGGAAGAGCACCTCTGGAAGCTGTCAATTCCTAGGTCAAAGGTTAGTGTCCTGGTTTAGTAAGAAACAACAGTCCACAGCAACATCCACAGCTGAGGCTGAATACATTGCTGCTGGAAGTTGCTGTGCTCAATTGCTTTGGATTAGAAATCAACTCATGGATTATGGGCTAGTGTTAGAACACATTCCTCTAATGTGTGACAATACTAGTGCAATATCCATAGTTGTCAATCCTGTTAATCATTCTACTACAAAGCATATTGAGATCAGGTACCATTTCATTAGGGAACATGCTGCAAATGGTACCATAGAAGTCTCTTATGTTCCCACTGAGAAACAATTAGCTGACATATTTACTAAACCTCTGAATGAAGCAGTCTTCAACAGACTTGTGAGTGAAATTGGAATGCTCAATCCTTCATTTAGTTGCTCTAAGTAAGTATACCAGTAAATTGTTACAGCAGTAAATTTTCACTGTATTGAAATGCTCTATTTGTTTGGAGTGAAAATTAGCTGAGATATGATTTATAAATATTTCAGTATTTTACTGCATATTTTTCAAAATCACATTTGTTAGTAAAGTTGTGAGCTTTTAAGACATCTCTATATAGATATTTTTCAGAGTTCACGACACAGTTCAAATCAAACAGACTTATATCGCAAACTGTTGAGATTGTGAGACTTCGCGATATAGTTCATTTCATGAGTTTGCGACATGGTTCATTTTATGACTTCGCGACTTAGAATAACTATATCAACAAGTCCCCACACTTGACAGAATTTTGATTTAAATTTATTTTATTTCAAATTTGATAAAAGTCTGACAATTTTCTTAAAATTCCTAAAAGAGAGCTTTAGCCAGGGTATTTCTACTATATCGTAAAGTCTCCCCAATCCTTTCATCTTGAGGACTTTGCGACATAGTTCATTTCTGAGACTATGCGATATACTGTGCAAGACTTTGCGGTACAGGCCATTTTTGACTTCGCGACATACAAATAGACTGTACACATTCATAACCCCATATCGCAGTGTCTCTATCATATAAATACCTTTTCTAACCGTTCACAACTTTTCATCTTGTCTATTGCTCTCAAACTCTCAAACCTAAGCACAAATTCTCTACTCTCCTTTTCACTCTCACTCTCGTAATGGCACCCAAATCTCAAACAGTATCATCCCCAATCCCTTTAACCATTCCCAAAGAAACCAATCTTCTCACCATTCCCTCTGAGGCTGAGGCTAACCCAAGGTACAAGTGTTTTGTACGGTTCTTGAACACTTCCTACCTACGCCAAGCCCTAACCCTGAACCCTACCTTGTATGTCGATGTGTTGGAAGGATTCTGGAGAACGGCGTTGGTATCAACAATGGCTAGGGAAGATGGAACCTCATTCCAGGAGGTTAGCTGTTCAATTGGAGGCAAACACTTTCAATTTGGTGAAAGGGAAATCAATGAAGCTTTGGGGTTCAAGGTGGAAGGTCATGACCAAGAAGCTACAGATGCTCAAATCATAGAATTCATGACCTTCATTCAGTATGCTGATGAGATAGATACTGGAAAGCTGAATAAGAAGTTTGTGAGAAGGGAGTGGTCATTTCTGTTTGACGCACTCCAGAAGGTGTTTCTCTGCAGGAAGACAGGATGGGACCATATCAGTCACATTGCTGTGAAGCTAGCCTACTCCTTGGCCAACAACCAGGAGATCAATGTGGGAGCCATAATTCTCAAAGAATTGACTCAGAGGCTAGGCAGGACCATTCGTGGTAGAGGTAATGACATCTTTTACCCTCGTTTCCTTCAAGTTATTTTAAATTTTCTTGATGCAAATGTCCATCTATTGGAGGGTATAGATAACAGTAAAATGGCTTATTCCAAGTCCATGTCCAAAGTACTATTTGGATCATTGGACACAAGGAATCAAGTGGATGTGATTCTAAGTGTGACCAAGCATATGCAGGACACATTTGAGTCTTATCCACTTGATAAGCCAATATACCATGCACTTTCCTGGACAGGGGAGGCTGAGACTGAAGGAGCTACACAGTCTAACCCCAGCCTTCCCATCCCATCCAGCAACCCCACTGCAAATAGTCCCATAGAAGCTAGGCAACCTAGTGCATCAATCTCTCAAAAGGTTGGTGTTACTAAAAAGAAGTCAAAGAAGAGAGCCCTAGAAGTAATAAATGAATCTGTAAAGTTAACTAGTGAGAATCCTGAGTCACCTCTCACCAGACAAAAGAAGAAATCCAAATCTAAACCTACCACTGGATCCTCCCAACAGGATTCAGATGTGGAAAAAGGGGTACACCTGTTACTGTCCATGGCCTCCCAACAGGTCATTGGCATTGAAAAGAGCAGCCTCCCCACTGCATCTTGTACAGAGTCTGCACAGGGTCAAGACCTCACTCTTGACCCTAGGAGTGATAAGGCTGATAATACACAGAGTGGAGAGCACATCACTGTTGAAACTCCTCCTATTTCTCAGGGGGAGTTGCCACAATCTAATCTAAACCCCACTTCTCTCTCAGATTCTTCCATAAAAATTTCTTCTGAACAAGAGAGTCATTCAAATGACAATCTTGCCTTTGATCAATCACAATTCTCTCCTGTGATTGAGCCAATTTCAAGTGACATGGTGCATGACACTATGCTCACCACCCAGGAACCACATTTAGTTGGTCAGGGAATGCATGCTGGGGCATATCCTAATGACACCAACACAAACATGGAGGATTCACCAGTTTTCACTGGAGACTCTGTGCCAAATTCTCCCATTCTTAGGGATGTGGAACTGTCTTCACAGACAAATAGGGCTAATGTTGTAACACATCCCATTTCAATGGAGACAACATTAGACCCTACAGTCATTCCAAGGCTGGAGGAGACTCAAAACCTTACATCTCATGAAGTGCCAATCACTAGCTCTCACTTGGCTCAGGCCACAATCAATGAATGGCTGAAACCTGTGCAACATGACAGGGCTTCAGGATCATCCTCTGTGCTACCACAATTGACGGAAGAAGAATTACAAGATCTTCATGTGGCACAGATTGATGAGATCTCTAGGATTGCTCAACATCTCCTCACTGCAAATCTCCCAAATTCTGACTATGAGGCTATTCTTCTCACTCATAAGGCGGATGTTGAAGCACAACAGGACAAAATTGTGGATGAAGCCCAGCAAGCTGGAAATGTGGATGCTTGGATGGATGGCAAAAGGACAGTAAAGCTCAAGGAGGCACTAGCTTTTATCAGGGAGGACTATCTTACATCCTTGGGGTCAAATGCCAAAGGTCTCTCTCCTGCTGAAATCTATGATGCAGTTAATGATGTCTACAAGAGCCAACTTAAGGCTATGCATTTTCTTGGGAAGGGTCTTCAGTCAGAAATCTCCACCATTCAGGAAGAAACAGCTCATTCTACTGCTCAACTCAAGAATTGTTTTCTTTCAAGCTTTCCCAAGGTAGATGGCATTCTTAAGGAAGTCCAGAAAACTGCCTCAAATGTCACCACAATGGACTGCACCCTAGCTATGGTTTCAGATAATATGAAGAAGCTCTCTACCAAGCTAGACAATCAGGTGCAGGCCAACATCAACTCAAACTCCATGCTTACAGTACTCTGGAAGAATCAGTATGGGAACAAGCTTGTTGATGAGGTTCCTATTTCTGATATCTCCAAGTTTGAATTCTCCAAACTCAAGGATCAATCCCTTAACTCCTTCAAATCTCAACAACTTTTCTCAAAAGTGGCAAGCTTGGAAAGCGAGGTAGCTGAACTGAAAGCAGAAAACAAAGGACTATCTCACTCCTTGGCGCAGCTTAATGCTAAGATGGATGATCAAACCAACTCCACTTCTAACATTTTGTTGGTGCAACAACAAATGATGACCTCAATGATGAGACATATGAACCTGCCTATCCCTGGGGAAGCTCAAGGCATCTTGTCTGATTCCAAGCCTAAGGGGGAGAAAGAAAAGGAGGTCATTCTGAAAAAGAAAGGGGGAGTATCTGCCAAGCAACAGAAGCTTAAGGGTAAAATTTCTGAAGAAACAATAAAGCCAATAATTCTTCCCCCTGTAGAGGTCATCAGTGCAGAAGGTCAAAAGAGCACTATTTCAACCACCTTCTATCCATCCACAATGCCTAAAGATATCTCAACTCCTCAACCTGCTCAACCTACTTCCAATGCTCAACCTGCCAAAGCTACAACAATCACAGAGGCCAAGCTACAGGAAGTTGCCAATTCTCACATCTATCATGATGAGGCCTTCCTGGAGTTTCTGAAAGCCACCTACAGAGATGCACAAGAAGATGCAAGGACTTACAGAATGAAGCTCAAGGAAAACATTAAGTACTTCACAGTTGCAGTAAGGAAAATCAAGGATGTCCATCTAAGAGAGATAATCATGGTGTGCAAGGACAACTGCTTGTGGCACCTAGCTTTTCAAACTCTAGAGAAACTGAGATTCACTGAGATGTCAACAATAATGGACTTAATAGAACAAGGTGGGGCTAACAACAAGAGATTGTTTGATGACTTGAAGATGGATCAAGATCAAAGACTGCCTGAGGTTATCTCAAAGCCAAAGACAATAATCTTCCAAAGTCTATCTCAAGACAGCAGCATTGACCAATTGGTGATCCCTTCAGATTTGACAAGAAAGAATAATGCAAAGATCAACCAGGTGCTGCAAATGCTAAGAGCCAAGAGGGGAGTCAGGACAGCTGAGGAACTAGAGATGATTCACACTCTACAATCTTTTCTGATTCATGGAGTCATTCCTGAATCTGTCAAAGAAAAGAGCAAAAAGAAGGATGGAGATGATGATGATGATAAGGAGAAAACCTATGAAAGGAGATCTCAGTCAAGGAGAGATAAGGAAAGGAGCAAATACTCAAAGAAATCAAAGGATGCTGATGATAGCAAGAGGGATGACAAGGGGGCAAAGGAATCAGTTAAGAAAACAAGAAGTGGAATTCAGCAGCTCAAGGACATTGCTAGTAGTACTTTAACCAAAACACAAGACTCTAAGTCTAGGGTGGGTACTATTAGTAATGATCCTCCAAAATCATTATCTAAGACTTCTGAACCTGAATTGCCACAGAAGAAAGATGAAGCCACAAAAGGAATATCAAGAAAACACTTCTACAAAGTTACAGCTAGTGGAGTGTTACAGTGGATGAAGGGGAAAGGAATGAAGCTACTTCCAAGTGATGTGGCACTGAAGACTAATTCTCCTTGTTCCAGAAAGGTATCTCTTGTGAAGCATTTGAAGATCAAGAGTGTACCCAAAAGGATAAGGATAACAAAGAAGACTGGAAAACTCACAAATGTTGTTGGCATCAATGTGCTTCCACTAGATGAGGACTATGATGAAGATGCCCTAGCATTTTTGAGGGCTCAAAGGATCTTTGAAGTCAAAGTGAAGTTGGATCATCTAGAGATCAAGTACACTGATGGAAGAGAAAGGATAATGAAGCAAGGAAGCTGGCAATATTTCTATAAGTATGAGCTTGAAAGGATAAATGCCTTACTGAACTTTGAGGAAAAAGAAGAAAGAACATGGAAGATAGATATTGCCAGGTACTTAAAGATGCATGCTGATTATGAAGAAAACATGAGGAAAGAGAATGAAGAGAAAAACATACAGAGAGAGAAAGAAATGGCTGAGATGGAGAAGAGGGCTAAGGAGCTAAGGCAGAAAGGGATGTGCAGGGTCAAGCAAAATCCTTACATTGTGGAGTACAAAAACTCACATGGAGGTCAAAGCAAAATAGGATGGAGTTTCTTGATTCCTATGTAGAGAGTGCACTCAAGGCTGCAATTGATGACTTGAAAGGCTCACCTCTCATTGAAGAACTGATTGCAAGAGAAGAACTTCAAGAAGCCATCATAGACATGAAGAGAAAAGAAGAGATAAGGAAAAAGAAGATATATGATGATTTGCTAGAGAAGCAATTGGAAGCTGAAGCTGCTGAGCAACAAAAGTAATCTGTAAGCTTTTCTATGTAATCAAATTTCTGATCTCAATGTTCATGAATTGTTCTCTCTATTACTAAATTTCCTTTTATGTAAGTTAGGCTTGTTATCAGACATGAAATTGTGCCTAAGGATCTTACTCACAATTTGGGGGAGATTGTTAGGCTCAAGACATGTCTGAATACCACTATTAACAAGCCTACACTCTGTGACTATGTCACATTACATGACCTAGTGATTTCTATCACTGGGATATAGTATAGGTCTCTAAATGTACTTGTCTTGTTCTCATGAACATTAGCTTGATCATGTATGCTCAAAGATATAATGAGCTTAGTAAAGTTTCTTGCATCTAGATTGTATATAGGCCATTGAATAATTGTCCTGGTAGAAGTTCAGAAGTGTTCATGCAGCAGGATAGAGATAAATAAGGCTATGAAGAAATAAGTTGCAGAAATTTGTCTAAGGCATTATATAGCAAAGTCAGAAGAAAGCTATGTCGTGAAGTCACCAATATCCATGTCGTGAAGTACTATATCGCATAGTCCATTTTGTACTATGTCGAGAAGTCTTCAAGACACATGTCGTGAAGTGTTGAAGTCAGCAAAGTCAAAGAAGCCTAGATCGTGAAGTCCTCAGAAGCCCTATGTCGCATAGTCTTCAAATGACCTATGTCGCATAGTCTTCAAATGACCTATGTCGCAAAGTCTTCAAAGGCTATATCGCGAAGTCCTCACAAGTGAGATCGCGAAGTCAGGAATGAAGTGGAGTTCACGATATCAACACTTAGCCGTTTACAACAAGACAAATCAAGGTACAGAATCAAGAATCAAAAGAGACAAATACTGAAGCATTTGTTCTGGCAAGGTGGTCCAAAGAACAGATGGCAAATCTACAGCTAAACTTGGAGAGAAAGATAAGAGACAAGCAGCTACAGAAACGGGAAAGACTCCGAAAAGCAGGTGGTCCTTCCTGACACAGTTAACGTCTTATGGCAGGACAAGTTGGACTTTCAGCAAGGGGTAACTGTGTAAAAAAAATAGGTGTGTGCACCAGTTTGTATAGGGCTTATATATATCATGCACATCCTATTGTTAGCTGTAAGAGAGATACACATAGTTGTTTTGCTAAGCTCTTTTCTCTGTAAGCAAGCAAGTTCAAACTGTTCTTGTTTAGAAGCCAGAAATTCGATTGTGAATTTCTTGGAAAGCTGTAGTATTTAATTTGCTTATACAAAGTAGATTAAAGTGATTGTGTGTGTTATTTACTTTCTGCATATTACATATCATAATCATATACAGTCTGTTACTTAGTTATCAAGAATCGAAAAACATATCAAACTATCCATTCACCCCCCCTCTGTCTAGTTTCTAGTAGTATTCATTTCTAACAGTTGTTATCTAGGGTTATATTATTATACTATTATCCATTATTTTCTTAAGAAAGTAATTGAGGATTACTTCTAAATAAATATTCTTTATTAAATATAGTTTTCATTAATTATTTAAAGCCCTACTTCTTAAGGAAGTATTTTGTGAAATCTATTCTTTAACCCTAGATAACTAATAAAGTTTTATTCAGGCAATTATAAATACAGTTAGAGAAGGTTCCCAAATCTATTTTCCTTTTAAGTCTATATTCTGAAAGACTTAAATGTTCGCTCAAACTACACAGACTCAGGGGATCTTTCTCAAGTTTTAATGTTTGTTTCAAGTGGACTGCCCGGTCCTAAATCTTTTCGAAACTATTCATTTAACAACTTTTTATGCTACCATCAAAATGATTTTGATTACTTCCTCAAGGCTCGAGGAGTAAGATCAGTGGAATAAGTTGTATCCATGAACAAGCATCAGCTTGGGAAATATGGGTGAATTTTCCTTTCCAACCAGATATGACTACTTTGTGGAGTCATATACTAGGGGAAAAAGGGAAAGGAACTTTATGTTTCAGAACTATGGATTTTCTTGAATTCGGAGAATATGTAAGGGACTGAGTGGCGACCTGTCCCCTAAGGGAATTACGCGTAGACCGACGGTCTAGGAACAGGTCTGTTCTTCCCTTTGATTATCAGATAGTGCCCGACCGTAGGGTAAGAGAAGAGTATCAGACCGGCAGTCTATGAACGGGTCGACTCTTCCCCCTATAACCGAAGGCGGGGAGGTAGGTCAGTTAGCGTCTGCCCTATTTTCCCTTCTACGTAGAAAAACAGCAGTGGAGATTTGCCTTACGACTGATCATCGTAGAGGTATCCCTGTCGCCCAGAATCTCCGTCTACAGTTCATCATCCATGAAAGAAAATGTTTTATGCAAGTTATCAGAGAAAGAACATGTTTTAAGCAAGATTCCAGAAAAGAAAAGTTTATTCAAGTTTAGAAAGTGGATTGGAAATATTTTGCCTTGTCTTTATTTCCAGAATATGATATGAGATAAATGTTTGATATGAAAGATGATATTTGGAAATTCCTACAACTTCATCTTTTATTCTATGAGTTATGACTCTGATAAAACCTGATTAAGGATATATATGCATAAGTGGATTTTGGGTTACGGAAACCTTATATTGGATTTTCCTTATAACTTCATCTTTTAAGTTATATGTTGATAGTCTGCTTATATTTATATAGCAGATATTTTACGGAAAGGATATACTGAGTTATCTTGCTACTTCATCTTTTATATTATACTAGAACTTTGTTCAGAGTATGAATATTGAAAGTTTGCAGAATATTATGGAAATGATATTTGAAATACAGCAATGGTATTATTTTTGGAATACATTCCGATAAGAGAATGATTTCAGTATCAAGTTATTTTGACAAATGATTGTCGTATACCCGCTTTATTTCTGGGTTGAATAAAAGGC
The DNA here is from genome assembly GCA_030848705.1 of Heracleum sosnowskyi. Classification (NCBI taxonomy): domain Eukaryota; kingdom Viridiplantae; phylum Streptophyta; class Magnoliopsida; order Apiales; family Apiaceae; genus Heracleum; species Heracleum sosnowskyi. The sequence goes on along the minus strand of CM061243.1, from coordinate 44,887,747 downwards.
AGAATTATGCCATACTTTCATTACCTTGCTGAGCTATCACTCACTCTTGCTATTATTTTATATATATTATATAGCAGCGAAGCAGGATGCCAATGGGACGGCACATACCTCGCAAGGCGTTTTCATAAATAGCTTCTAGCAGTGATCCCGGGAGTAGTACGAACCAATCGAATCAGGCTACGGCTTTTGGTATTCAACTTATGTATAGACATGAATGGTATTAGAGGATTGTGAGCATCAGAAGGCTAAGTTGGTAATGTAACAATACTTAGAAATTGTATCAGTAACAGATTCAAAAGACATTTGGGTATTGTAATAAAAGTTATTTATTCCGCAGTTGTTGTATTGTGTCGTTTCTGAGACTCTAACCTGTGTGTGTATGTGTGCGTGAGACCTATATTGTGGGGTCATGAGCAGGTGAAAAATGAATGGTGTGAGTAATACAGGTAAGGCAAGGAGTACATGGATCGTGACAACCCTAAATCCCCGACCCCGGATTTGGGGCTGTTACAGAGATGGGCATGGGCTTGGTTCATATGCAGTCCAGTGGTTGGAACCACCTCGTTCTGTTAAAGATGTTCAAAGGTTGACTGGAAGAGTTGCAGCCTTAGGGAGATTTATCTCAAAGTCTGGGGATAAATGCTTATCGTTTTTCAAAGCCCTGAAGAAGGTCAAGGATTTTGAATGGACAGCAGAGAGCCAAGAGGCCTTTGAAAAGCTCAAGAAGTACATGGCTAAGGCCCCGTTGCTGGCCAAACCAAGCCCGGAAGATACCCTTTATCTTTACCTAGAAGCCTCCGATCAAGCTCTCGGTGCTGTCCTTGTAAAGGAGGAACGAAAGGTTCAAAAACCAGTTGTTAGGCCGAATACACAATATAATCAAGTATGTATAAGAATAACAATCAAGAACACAGGTTTGTAAATCAACAAACTGTAATTATATTAACAGTTTCTCTCTTTATGATGTTAATGAATCACAAAGAGCTACTAGGTTACAAGAATAATATATTCAATGTTCGCGTCCCTTCTAGGGATAACCTATCTGTGTTTATATAGTACACAGCTACATACAATCCTTATCTAATTGATACTCCTATAAATTAGCTATACAATTATTATCAATTAAGGATTGCTTCAGTCTTCTGTCCAGTCTCCTTAGCTGTATCAATATATTCTGCTTCTTTCCATTTTCAGAATATATTGCTTCTAGAATCTTTATCTTTGCACCGACAGCTAAGTCAACTATCACCATGTCAGACTTTAACAAACTCTGACCGGCTTCCATGTAGACTCTTCACCCAGTCAGACTTTATCAAACTCTGACTGGCTTCTATATAAACTCTGATATGTACCTGGTACTTTAAACACTGATGAACAAACGTCAGCAATTATATCTAACACCAGTCTACTATGTAAGCAAAATTTTGCATGGTGCAGAATTGAACTATTCTGTTATTGAGAAGTTCGCTTTAGCACTAATCACGGCCTCAAGGAAGCTACGCCCTTACTTTCAGGCACACAAAATTGAAGTCTTGACGGACAAACCCTTGAGAAGCATTCTACATAGTCCAAAGGCCAGTAGAAGGCTAATTAAATGGGCAGTTGAGCTAGGAGAGTTCGACATCAAATATAAGCCTCGAACAGCCATTAAGGCTCAGGCATTGGCTGACTTCATGGTTGAATGTACCATTGACAACCAAGAAGTCGGGGGGCAAGAGATAGTACCCCATGAGACACTTGAAGTTGAAAATAAGGATGAAGAGTTTGATATGAAAGATCGCTGGATACTCTATTTTGATGGAGCATCAAAAACAAAGTCAAGTGGTGCAGGCTTAGTTTTGAAAAGCCCCGTTGGGTTTACAATCGAGTACGCTTTGAAGTTGGACTTCCCTACAACCAACAACGAAGCCGAGTATGAGGCCTTGATAGCTGGTTTAGGCTTGTCTAGAATTCTGAGGGTCAAGAACCTAAAGGTATGTGGAGATTCAAGGTTGGTTATCTCGCAAGTTAATGGTGAGTTTGAAACCAGGGATGAAACTATGGCTAAGTATCGGAGAGTTGTGAAAGCTGTTATGACTCAGTTTGATGAGTGCTATGTGGAACACATCCCCGGAGAGGAGAATATGAAGGCTGATGCCTTGTCTAAATTTGCTTCTTCTGAAATTGAGAATTACTCGGGAAGTGTTTACTTTCAGGTCTTGAAGGCCCCTACTATTGATTCTAAACTTGTGGCTCCCATTGATATAGGAGGTTGTTGGATGGATCCAATCAAGGCTCACCTTGAAACTGGATGGCTCCCTGATAACGCCCAAGAGGCACGCAAGTTGTCTGTGAGAGCATTGAGGTATACTTTGATCGAAGGGCTACTTTATAAGAGGTCTTTTGTGATCCCCTACCTAAAATGTCTAAGGCCCCAAGAGGCACGAGAAGCACTTGAAGAAGTCCATGGAGGGATTTGTGGGCAACACTTGGGGGGCAGAGCCCTTGCTCATAAGATAACCATGCTAGGCTTTTATTGGCCCGAAATGCTGAACGACGCCAAGGATTTTGTTAAGAAGTGTGATCGTTGTCAGAAACATGCACCAGTGGTTAGGCAACCACCTGAGATGCTGACTTCAATCAATTCTCCAATACAGTTTGCTATGTGGGGAATGGACATACTTGGTCCCTTTCCAATGGCTACGGCTCAAAGGAAGTTTCTGATAGTGGCAATTGATTACTTCACTAAGTGGATTGAGGCCAAACCCTTGGCCAAGATAACCACCAAGCAAGTTGCTCAGTTCCTGTGGAAAAGCATTATGTGTAGGTACGAGATACCTCGCATCCTTGTTACAGATAATGGAACACAGTTCAATAATGAAGAATTCATGAAGTATTGCGAAGAGAACGCAATAGTGCTCAGATTCACCTCGGTTGCCCACCCTCAAGCAAATGGGCAAGCAGAGGTCGCGAATCGAATCATACTGGATGGATTGAAGAAAAGGGTCGAACGTTCCAGGAACACTTGGGTGGACGAGATACTGCCTATACTGTGGGCTTATCGTACCACTTGCAAAGTTACCACTGGAACAACCCCATTCATGCTTGCTTATGGAGCAGAAGCTGTTGTACCTTTAGAGATCTCACATGTATCACCAAGGATTGAGGCTTTTGAACAAGAAACTAATGAAGAAGGAATGAGGTTGGCACTCGACTTAATTGATGAAGTCAGGGATGAAGCACACGCTCGAAATGTAGAATATCAGAAACGAACTTCCTTCCATTATAACTGAAGGGTTAAGGAGAGGTTCTTTCGACAAGGAGACTTGGTTCTCAGAAAAATAGAAGCATCGGGAGTAGGAGAGAAAGGAAAGCTAGCACCCAACTGGGAAGGGCCGTATCGAGTTAAAAAGACCCTTGGACGAGGAGCTTACAAGCTTGAAACCTTGAGTGAGATTGAGGTGCCTCGTACTTGGCACGCCTCGAATCTCAAGATCTATTATGTGTAACTATCCTTTCAGGATACCATCTGATACTTAGTAGGAAGAATAGACCTAAGGTTCATTTGAAACCATTTCAGGGCATGTAGCTCATATTTACAGTTCATTATCTATAAAAGGGTTGAACCCAACTTTGTTTCGTTTTCAATGAATGTTTATTTTCTTATATCTTGTTTTATGTACCAACACTCGATATGTGCAATCATAAGTACCGAAAACAAGTAAACGAGATAAGAAATAAACCATGAACACATGACAAAGGATTGAGATAATGAAGGACCCAAAGGATCCTCGAGTTAAGTTTACAAATGGTCGAATAAAAGACAAGTTAGAAAGGCCAAACATACCCAAGAAGGCCAACTAAATGAACATCTTGAATTTTAAACCAAGAATCAAGAATGAAAAACCTGGTCTTCAACAAATAAGCCAAGGAGGTTGTCTAAATTACATTCTAGGTCTTCAACAACCTGGAACTGGAACCAAGTGTCAATTTTGAATTCAAAATTATGGATCAAGAAATTGATAATCAAATTTAAATTCATGATTAAGGATCCAAGAATAAGGAAATTAATGTGATGACCTTGATGGGAAACACACCCTTGGATACAAACAAGTGCCTTGTTTACAACCAAGAGGTCAAGAAAACCAAGGCTTTCACCAAGCTGAAATTTTTTCAAAACATTATGGGACCATGGCCGACCAAGGGCTGGACGACCACGCCCTTAGGAAGGCCTTAGGCCGACTAAGGGTGGCCTACCACGCCCTCGGGGAGGCCTTAGGCTGACCAGAGATGGCCGACCACACCCTCAAACAGGCTCTGGACCGACTAGTGGTGGCAAACTATCCTTGATCAGAAACCACCCCTTGTTTCCAAACAAGAGAACAGGGATTGAAGGTTAGAAACCACTTAAACCTTGATTCCAAGTCACCGAGTACAAGGCACAAGCCTTGATTTGAAACAAGCCCTAGGTACTTTGAAACCAAAGATGGGAGTCCATCATACATCCTTGAATGGAAACAAGGATGAGCTTGGAATAGTGCTTACATCCTTGAAAACAAAAATGAGAAAAAGGGAGAATTCACATCCTTGAATAAGAACAAAGAATAAGTTTGAGATAGAATCATTACGTCCTTGAATGAAAATAAGGATGACCTCAAGGTAATGGATCCTGGTTGGAAGACACCAGATCAAGTTGAGACCTCGAATTCAAGGTCCTTGAATGAAATCAAGCCTTGATGGCCAACGCGGATGTGAAAACTAATTTAAAATGTGACTTGAACTTTAGATCTATGATCAAGAGTCGAGGATCAAGAACCAATTTGAAATCAGTCGTCTCGGATCAAGAAACCATGAAATGAGTTGAGGTCGTGAAGGACAAATCAAGTCTTGAATGAGCCTTGATTTCAAACAAGAAGACGAATGAAAATGCAACATACGGAAATGTAAAGCTACCAGCTGAGAAATTAAGTCTAATTAAGCATGATTTGCTTAAATTAAGCAAAGTTTGGTCCTAATCAAGGATTAAGTGCAATAACATGAATAACTTAGTCAAATAACTTGGTTTAAAAACCAAGAAGTTAAAACCTTTGGTTTGAAGACAACCTATTGCTTTCAAAGCACCCATGTTGTTTCTAAAGCAAGGGGTTCATACTCGGGGGGCAACCAGAAGTTTCGGATGACTAGCCCTGGATGACTAGAGCCTCCGTGGCAAGCTTTTGGATGACTAGAGCCTCCGTGGGAAGCTTTTGGATGACTAGCCCCGGATGACTAGCCCCGGATGACTAGAGCCTCCGTGGGAAGCTTTTGGATGACTAGCCCCGGATGACTAGAGCCTCCGTGGGAAGCTTTTGGATGACTAGCCCCGGATGACTAGAAGTGTTATCACGATTGAAACCACTCTTTCATCAAAGTAAGCCAAAGTGGTCAACATATTTTTAAAACACCAACCAAAAACCATGTTTAAATCTTTGCCCCGGATGACTAGAGCCTTCGTGGGAAGCTTTTGGATGACTATCCCCGGATGACTAGAGCCTCCGTGGGAAGCTTTTGGATGACTAGCCCCGGATGACTAGAGCCTCCGTCGGAAGCTTTTGGATGACTAACCCCGGATGATTAGAAGTGTTATCACGATTGAAACCACTCTTTCATCAAACTAAGCCAAAGTGGCCAACATATTTTTAAAACACCAACCAAAAACCATGTTTAAATCTTGGTTTCATGCTTGGTTGGTTGAAATCACTCACGATGGTTGAAATCGCGCCCAACAACCAAAAAATAGAGTGGTTGAAATGTTTAAAAAAAAAAAAAATTGGCCGACCAGGCACTCCGAGGGCCTCCGGCTGGACCAAAAAAAATTTCGTCGTTTTCATCATTTTTCGACGTTTTTTTGCCGTTTAACGACGTTTTCACCGTTTAGTGTCGTTTAGCACCATTTTAGTGTCTTTTAGCGTCGTTTAACGCCGTTTAATACCATTTAACATCGTTTTTCACCGTTTAGCATTGTTTAGTGCCGTTTAGCACCATTTTAGTGTCATTTAGCATCGTTTAACGCCTTTTCGTGTCGTTTAACACCATTTAGTGCCGTTTAGCACCATTTTAGTGCTGTTTAGCGTCGTTTAACGCTTTTTAGTGTCGTTTAACACCATTTAGTGTCGTTTAACACCGTTTAGTGCCGTTTAGCACCATTTTAGTGTCGTTTAGCGTCGTTTAACGCTTTTTAGTGTCGTTTAACACCATTTAACGTCGTTTTTCACCATTTAGCACCATTTTATTGGCGTTTAGCGTCGTTTAACGCTCTTTAGTGTCGTTTAACACCAAATAACGCCTTTTAACACCGTTTAACGCCGTTTAACGTCGTTTGGCATCATTTGGTGCCATATAGCACCATTTAGGGCTCGTTGCCCACCGGACATAACCCGTTTAGGGCAATATTCAGTGATTGTTCTTCGGAGTTAGCCAAATTTTGGCAAAACTCAAACTTTCACTAACAAAATTGGCTATACTTGATAACTTAGTTATCGAGTGTTTTTAGCCAATAGAAATGAAGCCTCGAATAAGGTTAAATCGTAGTGAACGTGTAGGTCGCTCCACACTTCACGCTAAAAGACGATACTCGTGAAACACTACTGTATCTTAGGCCGCAGAAGGCCATACCCGAGGGGGGCATTGAAAATTAGTCTACTTAACTTCAAGAAAAACCTGATCAGTTTTCCTCGAAGTTAGGGGGGCAAATGATATGGGTTAAAATAAAGCCCTACGGACACATTTAATACTGCAATAAATATACTTAAGATGGTCCAAATACGAGGCCCATTAATGAGGCCTGGAACCATAGCTATAATGATAAATTCGTAGTCAACAATTGGGCCAAGGTCCAACCCTTGTTTTAAACCACTAAGGCATGGGCTTGGTTCATATGCAGTCCAGTGGTTGGAAACCACTAGGAAGCTTCCAATACAACGTCCAACATGGAAACTAATTCTGATAAGAGTTATCCACTATTCAAAGGCGGTTACTTGGCCACCAAGTAACCTAATTCTACCACGATTTTAGGGCTCCAGACGCCTATATAAAGGGTCTAACCCCTCAACATTAGAACTACGTTTTCTTGGCTTGATTCTCAGTGATAATTGAGATACGTAGGCATCTTGTGAGGACCTGTTCAGTCACGAAACACGAGAGCATCCATTAAGACACGCTTGTCCACTACCTTACATTAAATACCCGCCGTCAATATCTAAACCTACTTTTCGTTCCACAACAATATGCATTCATTACAAAATTATTATATAATAAGTAGGGGTATTTTAGTAATTTCAGACTGAATAAATTGTCTCAAGCAACCCCCTAGTTGCTCTATTATAGTTGCTCTATTATATATATAATAGATTCAAATGATTACGAAGCACATTAACTTAGCGTAAAATTATAATTATTGAATTAATTTAATATTTTTTTAATTTTGTCACAATTAACTTAATATTTATTTATCTAATAATTTTGATGTTTTTGTTATATATATATATGAGTTTACTCTAATACAAACCACTCTTAGACTACAAACTACAAACTAAATATATTTTTTTTCAAATCGCGTTAAAACATAGCACATATGGTATGCAAATTGATCGTTGGGAGATGGAGAAAAATACGGTGAAGTCGGATTTCAAAAAAGCTCTTCGATTGACGGGAAAAGTCAAATTAAAAATGAAGGGGAATAGTTGTGATTGAGTGTGGTATGATGTATTTTAGTTGTGTGTTGTGCATATAGGGGGCCATTAGATTAGATTAATCTAAGGGCTTAGATTGGTTCTTAGTTTGTATTTTAAAAAAAGTTTGTATTTGATCACTAGCCTATCAATACTATTATGGCCTCGTTTGTTTAGATGTAACCCAACTACGTAACTCAAAATTCCTTGGATTATAAATTGGTTACGGTGTTTGGTTCATTGTAATTTAAATTGTACAAATTAACTTCAAGTTCCAAGGTTTTGGTAGTTATCACAAAACATAGGAACTTAGTTACCAAGGTCCGCCATGGTCACTACAAGTTACATAACTATCAAGTATATAATCATTAACTACTTACCAAAATTAATCATATAATATATAGTTACATAGTAATAAACCAAACACAAACATTTCAATTACCTTGGAATCTATAATTATAAATTAGTTACCGGGAAGTTCAAGTTCCTATGTAACTATAAAATTGACGAAACAAACGAGACCTATATAATAGACGAAACATTAAAAGTTTGGTTGGTCGGTATGGTACGTTGTGATTTTACTTAATTGCCATTAATTAACTGTACTTCGTGTTTTTACTTAATTAACCTTACTTATTTATAGAAATATATTGTTAAATAATAATATTACCTATTTATAACCAATTATCTTTTTCACCTAAAATATATTATTTTTTTTAACAAATTCCCCTACTTTTTCAAATATATCACGGACAATTACCTTTTTTAACTAAAACATGTTAATTTTTCTATTTTTCCTTACTAAAGCCCCTCCTTTTCCAAAAATATCACGGACAAACATTTAGTTATTTATTATTAAACCTCTTTTAATATTATAATTATTTTTTTTAAAAGTTTACCTATTTTAACATGTCTAATTATTTTTATTAACAAATGCAATTACTAAAAATATTAAAATATAAATAATCAAATACCTATTTATAACCAATTACCTTTTCACCTAAAACACATTATATATTTTTTCTAATAAAGTCCCTCCTTTTCTAAATTTATCACGGGAAATTGTCTTTTACAATTTACTTTTTCTATTTTTCTCACTAAAATCCATTCTTTTTCTAAAAATATCACAGGAAATCCTTTACTTATTTATTTTAAAACGTATTTAAACACTTTTAATTATTAAATTTTAAAACCTCATTTTTCAAAAATATCACGGGCATTTACTTTTAAAAGGTAAATGCCCGTGATATTTTTGGAAAATGAGGTTTTAAAATTTAATAATTAAAAGTTTTTAAATTCGTTTTAAAATAAATAAGTAAAGGGGTTCCTGTGATATTTTTGGGAAAAAATGAATTTTAGTGAGAAAAATTGAAAAAGTAAATTGAAAAAGACAATTTCCCGTGATATATTTAGAAAAGAAGTGATTTTGTTAGAAAAAATTTATAATGTGTTTTAGAGTAATTGGTTATAAATAGGTATTTGATTATTTATATTTTAATATTCTTAGTGATTGCATTTGTTAAGAAAAATAAGTGGACATGTTAAAATAGGTAAACTTTTAAAAAATAATTACAATATTATAGGTTTAAAAATAAATAACTAAAGGTTTGTCCGTGATATTTTTGGAAAATGAGGGGTTTTAGTAAGGAAAAATAGAAAAACTAACATGGTTCAGTTAAAAAGGTAATTGCCTTGTTTGAAAAAATAGGGGAATTTGTTAGAAAAAATAATGTATTTTAGGAAAAAAAGATAATTGATTATAAATAGGTAATATTATAATTGATTATAAAAGGTAATTGATTTTTACTATCAATACTATTAGATAATAGACGAAACATTAAAAGTTTGGTTGATCGGTATGGTACGTTGTGATTTTACTTAATTGACCTTAATTAATTGTACTTCGTGTTTTTACTTATTTAACCTTACTTATTTACAGAAATATATTATTAAATAATAATATTACCTATTTATAACCAATTACCTTTTTCACCTAAAATACATTATTTTTTCTAACAAATTCCCCAACCTTTTCAAATATATCACGTGCAATTACCTTTTTTAATTAAAAATGTTAGTTTTCTATGTTTCCTTACTAAAATCTCTCCTTTTCCAAAAATATCACGGACAAACATTTAGTTATTTATTTTTAAACTTATTTTAATATTATAATTATTTTTTAAAAGTTTACCTATTTTAACATGTCTACTTATTTTTCTTAACAAATGCAATTACTAAAAATATTAAAATATAAATAATCAATTACCTTTTCAGCTAAAACACATTATATATATTTTCTAATAAAGTCCCTCATTTCCTAAATATATCACGGGAATTTACCTTTTACAATTTACTTTTTCTATTTTTCTCATTTAAATCCATTATTTTTCAAAAAATATCACAGAAAACCCTTTACTTATTTATTTTAAAACGTATTTAAATACTTTTAATTATTAAATTTTAAAACCTCGTTTTCCAAAAATATCACGGGTATTTACCTTTTAAACTAAATACATGTTACATTTTTTATTTTTTCTTACTAAAACCCCTTATTTCCAAAAATATAACGGGCAAACCCATACTTATTTATTTTAAAATTTGTTTTAATGTTTTTAATTAATTAAAAGTGTTTAACTATTTTAACATGTCTACTTATTTTTTGCACAATTACAATTAAAAAAATATTTAAAAAATAATAATAATATAACAATTAACAATCCGTGCATTGCACGGGTTTTAAGCTAGTATATATATATATGTATCAAACTATAAATAATAATCTTATTTTGTAATTATCTACTGGAACGTTTTATGTATTATTATATAACGGTCTGATATGGTTTAATCGGTTTAAATAAATTAGAAACCACAATAAAATTATTTATGTGTAAACGGTCTAGTTAACCAAGCCATGAACAGTGGTTTTAGCGATTTCGGTTTTTGTTGATCCGAATTGAGGTTCTGAATTCACGGTTTGACGAACTTTTTGAACACTCTTACTTTTCTCTATTATTAATAGCACTAATGGCATTATATAATTTTTTTTGGTCGAATTGACGCGATCCGCTCTGAATTCACTTAATTTATTAACAGTGAATTAAATACCATTCATTTACATCAGTTTTCCTATCGTTAGGATAAAATATTCAAAGTTGTTATTTTTATTTAAAGCAAAATTGTTTTCAAAGTTAAATTCGGACTTCAATCCGTTTTCTGAAAATTTTGAAAATCAGTATAGGAATGTGAATTAGGCTCTGTTTGGGATTGCTGTTAAAAATTGTTGTGTTGTTGAAAAAAGTGCTGTTAAAATAAGTGTTGTTGTGAAAATCATATAACTGTTTGGTAATATTTTTGATATGGGCATGTTTTGGTGTATAATATAAAAAAATTAATGTTTTTGGTGAGTTTTGATGTTGAAACCAGTAGCTGCTTCCCGTAAAAGCTGAAAATAGCTTTTTTTAAAAGCATGGGGGGCCTGCTTTCTTTAAAAGCAACTTTTCACCCAAAAACGCTTTTCAGAAAAGCAGTTTTTAAATTTTACCAAACACTTTTTTAGCTGCGTTTCAGAAAAAAGCTGTTGTTGCTGTCTGAACCAGCAATGCCAAACGGAGCCTTAGTTACCGGAAGCAAGCACAGGTATACATGGAATTACTTGACCGCTAAGAGTACAATTTACGGAACACTAATAATTTTTTTCTTGCTCCTAGAAATTTGCTCGGAAGTTTCCTCATATAATACTGCTACTATAAAATTTATAAACATTTAGTTAATGTATCACTATGTTTATATACTTTAATTGAACTAGCTTTATAGCCCGTGCGAGGAACGGACATGTTCTAGAATATTGTGTAACTTTCATTAATTTCAACGTATTTTATGAGTTACAGATATATTGATATGAGATAATTATAATATAGATTAAAATGTCATTTCAAAATTTGAGAGTATAATTATCATTTCGCATTGAATAAATTGACTCATTGAAATTCTTAGTTCATTGAAAAATTATTGCATTCTCCACCCCACCCCAAAATCTCCCCCCCCCCCCCCATCTCTCTCTCATGCCCCCTCCTACGGTGGTCTCTCTCTCTCTCATTCCCCTCCTACGGTGGTGGTTGCCTTCTATTTTCGATGTCACTCTTCGGAGACCTTTCTCTTATCCTTCTTTTCTCTCTTTTACCGTCTCTTTGACTTTTATTTCCTTTCTCTCCTTCTCCTCCACTTTTTCTTCTCAACTTTTGTTTAGGATCTGTATTTTGATCTCTCTCTCTCTCTCTCTCTCTCTTTGCCCCCTCCAATGGTTGTTGCCTTCTATTTTCGGTGTCACTCTCTAGAGACGCCTCTCTTATGTAATGATCTTCGGGAAGACATAATATATTCCAACACATTTACTGAAATGCATGTTATGCTTTGTTTATTTAGGGTGCGTCATAATTGTTTACTCAAATGCATTCTTTGACTGTTTAGATTGTGTTTATTTAGAGTGTGTATTATGTGTTTGATGGAATGCTTGAACCAAATTTGTAGGCTTTGTGCATGTAAATGCACTTGGGGTTGGTCTGCTCATTAAAGTAAATATTTGTCATGGGTTGTTGTTTGAGCTGACAGTGACAAATTGTTCTTTATCGATATTGTCGAGTTTGTGCTTTTTTTGGGGTTAATTTATTTATGTTATTTGCCTCTTTCTCTCATGCCTCCTCCTACGGTGGTGGTTGCCTTCTATTTTCGGCGTCACTCTTTGGAGACCCCTCTCTTGTCCTTCTTATTCTTCTTTTACTGTCTCTTTGGCTTTTCTTTCCTTTTTTCCCGTCTCCTTCACTTTTTCTTCTCAACTTTTGTTTTGGATCTGTATTTTGATCGCTCTCTCTCTCATGCCCCTTCCTATGATGGTTGCCTTATATTTTCGGCGTCACTCTAGAGACCCCTATCTTATCCTTCTTATCCCTCTTTTATTGTGTTTTTGACTGTACATTGAGCCAATTTGTTCACCGTTAAAAGACAATTATACCCTTCAAAGTGTAAAATGACTTTTCAACCCTTTACTCTATTTACTTCATATTAATATCTTCGTTATTAATACATTTTAATGTGTCTAATCATTAATAACTAATATTCATTAACTATACTAATTATTTTGTAATCAATAATTGCATAATAATGAGTTAGATATAATTTTATATATTAATTATCTAATCATTTAAGTATTTGTATATAGATAAATATAATTATAAATTATTATATTTAATAATGATGGATTAATAAATATAGACGTGTTAATGATGATTAATGAATTAGATGTAATTAATATATGCATTCATTACAAAATTATTATTATATAATAAGTAGGGGTATTTTAGTAATTTCAGACTGAATAAATGGTCTCAAGCAACCCCCTAGTTGCTCTATTATATATATAATAGATTCAAATGATTACGAAGCACATTAACTTAGCGTAAAATTATAATTATTGAATTAATTTAATATTTTTTTAATTTTGTCACAATTAACTTAATATTTATTTATCTAGTAATTTTGATGTTTTTGTTATATATATATATATATATATATATATATATATATATATATATCAAACTATAAATAATAATCTTATTTTGTAATTATCTACTAGAACGTTTTATGTATTATTATATAACGGTCTGATATGGTTTAATCGGTTTAAATAAATTAGAAACCACAATAAAATTATTTATGTGTAAACGGTCTAGTTAACCAAGCCATTAACAGTGGTTTTAGCGATTTCGGTTTTTGTTGATCCGAATTGAGGTTCTGAATTCACGGTTTGACGGACTTTTTGAACACTCTTACTTTTCTCTATTATTAATAGCACTAATGGCATTATATAAATTTTTTTGGCCGCGATCCGATCTGAATTCACTTAATTTATTAACAGTGAATTAAATACCATTCATTCACATCAATTTTCCTATCGTTAGGATAAAATATTCAAAGTTGTTATTTTTATTTAAAGCAAAATTGTTTTCAAAGTTAAATTCGGACTTCAATCCGTTTCCTGAAAATTTTGAAAATCAGTATAGGAATGTGAATTTTAGTTACCGGAAGCAAGCAGAGGTATACATGGAATTACTTGACCGCTAAGAGTACAATTTACGGAACATAGGATAATTTTTTTCTTGCTCCTAGAAATTTGCTCGGAAGTTTCCTCATATAATACTGCTTCCCAACATGTACTAGGTTTCCTTGAGAACTATATATTGGCCTATTTAAAGCCCCCCGAGTATCCCCAAATCCATAGCCAAGTATTAAAACCAACCATATCACATATACTCTGTTTTCTTCTAAAAGTCGTTACAATGTCTGAGACTGATAAAACCATTGAATTGTGGAAGATGAAGAAGCGTATCAAGGCACTTGAAGCTGCTAGAGGAAGTGGAACTAGCATGCTATCTCTACTTGTGCCTCCTCGTGCTCATCTATCTGATGTTACAAAGATGCTCATGCATGAACATGGTACCGCGAAAAACATAAAAAGCAGGGTTAATCGCCAGTCTGTTTTATCTGCAATTACATCTGCTCAACAGAGATTAAAGCTCTACAACAAAGTCCCTCCGAATGGTCTTGTGCTTTACGTCGGAACTATTGTTGGCGATAATGGAAAAGAAGAGAAGGTGACTATTGATTTTGAGCCCTTTAAGCCCATAAATACATCTGTGTATTTATGTGACAATAAGTTCCATACTGAAGTTTTGCATGAACTTGTGGAATCTGATGATAAGTTTGGATTTATTGTCATGGATGGGAATGGCACTCTTTTTGGGACATTGAGTGGCAACAGTAGAGAGATTCTTCATAAATTTAATGTAAATCTTCCTAATAAACAAGGAAAAGGTGGGCAATCAGCACAGAGGTTTGGTCGTATACGAGTCGAGAAACGGCATAATTATGTCACGAAGTCAGCTGAACTTGCTACACAGTTTTTTATTAATCCTGTTACTAGTCAGCCCAATGTTGCGGGATTGATACTGGCAGGATCTGCAGACTTGAAGGCTGAATTGAATCAGTATGTTTGACACACGTCTCCGTGCTAAAATATTAAAACTTGTTGATGTTTCTCATGGAGGAGAGAACGGTTTCAACCAAGCCATTGAGCTCTCTTCTGAATTCCTATCCGGTGTCAAGTTTATAGAGGAAAAGCGCTTGTTAAGCAAATACTTTGAGGAAATCAGGCAGGATAGTGGCAAGTATGTTTGCGGCGTAGATGACACTTTGAAAGCTCTTGAGATGGGGATTATTGATATTATCATTGTTTGGGAAGATATTGATATCAACAGGTATGTGCTTATAAATAGTACCACATCTGAGGTTGTGATAAAATACATGAACAAAGATCAAGAGGTTGATGACAGTAATTTTCGAGAAAAGAATGGTGAACTAGAGATTGAAGAAAAGATGCCACTGTTGGAGTGGTTTGCGAATGAATATAAAAGGTTCGGGTGCATGCTACAGTTTGTTACAAATAAAACAGAAGAGGGGTCACGGTTCTGCAAAGGGTTTGGTGGAATTGGAGGCATCCTACGCTACCAGCTTGATATGCGATCATTCGATGACGATGATGGTGACAATGACGGTGGAGGATTTTAAGATTCCAGAGCTGCCTAAATCTTTCTACTCCAGACTGCGATCCGACTCCAGATTGGAATTCTAGTTTCTTTTCTTGGTATTTAATACTTCAATTTTGTTATTTAATACCTACACTTGTGGTTTTCTCTCTTCTTTGAGTATAATTTAGTTTTGATGATTGATTAAAAGGGTTGTTCTCGTTGAGGAAAAATTCTAAACTTGTAGTATATTTAGATGATGTCACTTGCTCATTTATCCCACATCGATGTAGTCTCCAAGACAAAAGCTCTTTTCTAACATAAATACCAGCTTTAATTATTAACTTAAAATCATTAAAAACGTCGACGGGCGTTTTTAGAGATGTCGACGGACGTCCTAGTTATTTTTTAAAGCTATAGATATCTTGTTCGCAATGAACGAGAATGTCTTTGCTAAGTTCATTTTTTATATCTAGCCCTATCAATGATTCAGCTCTGAATCAAGGCTAAAAAATGATTCCACTCGGAATCAATGCGGCCTAAAGATTCTACTTGAATCAATCCGGCCTATTAATGATTCTACTCTGAATCAAAGCTAAAAATTGATTCCACTCGGAATCAAGGTGGCCTAAAGGATTCTTCTCAGAATCTAGGGCGGCCTAAATCTATATTCAAATTTTATTTATATCATGAATCAGTCTAATATTCAAATTCATTTCTTTGTATTGAATTTGTTTCTAAGACTGTGATAAACTCCAGTTTCTTTTAGATATTAAGAAACAAAGGATCATTTAATGTTGTGAAAGTATTCATCATTAGTCTAACTCACTAATATTTACAGTAAAACGAGTAAATAATATACTTGTAACTACATTATTAGGATTCTGAGCAACTACATTATTGTGATTTATCCAATCATGCATTCAGTTAAGAAAATCTAATATTAACTAGTATTGTAAAGAAACAGAAGTTAAGGCTTTTGCATAAAGTGCTCAGGCTCTTAAGTATGTCACCGCAAACAACTCCAATCCAGATTGCAATCCTTGGTGGTTCCTGTCTGAGCTAATGAATCTATGGATCACATAATTTTCATCTGTCTGTTTGTGATTTTGCAATGTAGTCCTCGCTTCCATCTTCTTGGAATGCTATTCTGAATGGCCAGTTGACTCAGTTCCCTTGTAATCTCTAACCTTTTAAGGATGAAAGTGTCCCACATCGCGTGTAAGCTAATTTCTAACCTTTTTCCTGAATATTAGTAATATCAGTCATTACATAATTTTAGATAATTATTAGTAAGACACTTGTTATTCGGCGCGGAAATGTTAGTACTTGATTCAACAACAATCGTTAAACATCATCAATTGTCCCCTTGTACGTGTACCACATCGTTTTAAGTTCCAGACAAGAGTTGGGGTGGAACTTAAATACTCTTTTGCATATCGGAGATGTGTAGTTTGAATATTTTTTGGTAAATTTTGTTAAATTTAATTTCATCAAATTTAATTTAAAATAAAATATGTTACAATTTAATATGAAATTAAAAAATTTATCGTCAAAAAGTGTGTACAATTCACATGACGATGCATTTTTTATTTTCATAAAAGTTTTTAAAAGTAGATATAAATTTTTAAACTAAAAATTGGCTAACTTCACAAATCAAACACGATGAAAATAGTCAAAATACCACTTATATTCATTAATTGAATATCATTAAAGATATCTATGTGATACATGAATCTATACTCTTTATTAATAATAAAAATAACGTTTAAATAACGCAGTATTAAATTTGGATTCAATTTCTTAAAATCACGTAAAGAAACAGAAGTTAAGGCATTTACATAAAGTACTAAGGCTATTAAGTTTATCACCGCAAACAACTCCGATCCAGATTGCAATCTTTGGTGGTTGAGTTTGAGCAAACTGTCAGGGAACTCATATTTTGGATACCAAGGTGTAAAAGACTGCCGCCACTTTTGTTACAATGTTAATTACTAATATTCGTGCTTGGACTGCTGAATTTGACTTAAATGTTTAGATTGATATTCATATTATCTGCAGATGTTTCTAAACAATTTAATACCAGCCCTCAATTTGTAACAGAGCTAATGAATCTGCGGACCACATTTTTTTCACCTATCTGTTTGTTTGTGTGATTCTGAATTTCTGATTGGTCATATAACTATTCCCTTCTACTTGCCATAACCATCTTTCTTGTTTGGCTAGAGTGTAATGCTCCGGGGCACAAATGCTCTCCTGTTAGTTCTGTTGCTCAGGTGGGAACCCACCTGGAAAGCTTTGAAAACTTTTATTTTCTTGGCATTTTCAGAAGCATGCAATCAAACAGAGGGCCTTCGTTCCTTTCCTTTATTAATTTGCTCAAGTTCAACTTTTATTTAAAAAACTAGTTTTTCAAGCTCAGTTATAATTACATCTCACAAAATATATTTTTAAATAAAATAAATAATAAGAATTCTTACATAACCCTATGGTTTCTTTTACATTTTTCGTTTAAATATTAATTTAATTTAATTAATATTTCAAACTTATATTTTATATAAGTATTATTTTTTATATAATTTAGAAGGTAGAACATTAGAAAATACATTATTATTTTTATTTTTCTAACAAATTCCCCTACTTTTTCAAATATATCACGGACAATTACCTTTTTTTAACTAAAACATGTTAGTTTTTCTATTTTTCCTTATTAAAACCCCTCATTTTCCAAAAATATCACGGACAAACCTTTAGTTATTTATTTTTAAACCTAATATTATAATAATTTTTAAAAGTTTACCTATTTTAACATGTCTACTTATTTTTCTTAACAAAATCAATTACTAAAAATATTAAAATATAAATAATCAAATACCTATTTAAAACTAATTATCTTTTCAGCTAAAACACATTATAGATTTTGTTTCTAACAAAATCCCTCATTTTCTAAATATATCACGGAAAATTGCCTTTTTCAATTTACTTTTTCTATTTTTCTCACTAAAATCCATTCTTTTTCTAAAAATATCACGGACAAACCCTTTACTTATTTATTTTAACACGTATTTAAATAATTTAAATTATTAAATTTTAAAATCTCATTTTCCAAAAATATCACGAGTATTTACCTTTTAAAACTGAATATATGTTACATTTTTTATTTTTCCATACTAAAACTTCTCATTTTCCAAAAATATAACGAGCAACCCCTTATTTATTTATTTTAAAATCTGTTTTAATGTTTTTAATTAATTAAAAGTGGTTAGCTATTTTAACATGCCTACTTATTTTTTTAACAAATACAATTTAATATTTCAAACTTATATTTTATATAAGTATTATTTTTTTATATAATTTAGAAGGTAGAACATTAGAGAATTGGTTTTTAATATATAAAACATATTGATAAATTAACGTGACTATTTTACAAAAAATTATGAAAACATAATTTCTAATAGTTAAAATGTCTTGTGAAACACTCTCTGATTGAATAATATTGCTTGAAAAAATAATATTAAAATGGTAATTTGCATTGAAAAGGATTTTTAGTAGAATATTAATATGTTAATTTGACTAAAGGAGAAAGTTTAGGAAAATATTAGGTAATTAATTTTTTTGATTTACTAAGTCAATAATTTGAAAAAAGAGAGTACAAAAATACATTGAGACGATTTGAGAAGTATCACATCACCAAGCCGCGCTTCGTAGCGGTTATAATAGTATTTCATAAAATATGTTTATAGATAAAATAAACTTTAAGGTTTCTTTTAGATTTTTCGTTTAAAGATTAATATAATTTAATTAATATTTAAAACTTGTATTTTATATAATTATTAACTTTCATATAGTTTAAAAGGTAAAACAAAAGGAATTGATTTTTAATATATAAAACATATAGATATATTAAACGTGAGGATTTTACAAAATTATGAAAATATAATTTGTAATAGTTAAAATGTCTTGTAAGCCGCTATTTCAGTGAACGTGAACTAATATTGCTTGATTGAAAAATTTAGAAAAATATTAAGATGGTAATTTGACTTGATGAGAAATTTGAGGAGAATATTAAGATGATAATTTGACTTAAAAATAAAATTTATGAAAATATTAAGTAATTGAGATTTTTTCGATTTACTAATTTAAAAATTAGAAAAATAGATTGAAACGATTTGAGAAAATTTAAGTATTTATCTCAGACAAAATAATATAGGTCTCTCTCTCTATAAAATTATAATGGATATATAAAATATAAAAATCTAATTATAATATGCACTAATTAAGTAAAAATATTATGTGCATGAAAACAATAAAAAAAGAATGTGAGAATGAGAAACAAACAGAAAGTACTTGCTGAACTTGAACTATAAATAATCAATTATTATGTCGCTTTTAGGCGTTTACCCTTTTGTCATCCAACCCTTGTCTCTTTGTTTTCTCTTAAATTTTCTTATATGCCTATGCTGCTTGGTTATCACTCTTGATGACTGTTGGTGGGAGATTGGTCAGCCCCATGTCTTTGAGGAGTTCAGCCATCCATGTGACCTCACAACAAGTGAGAGCCATCGCCCTGTACTCCGCTTCGGCTGTAGAACGTGCAACAACTGACTGCTTTTTAGTTTTCCATGAGATTGGCGAAGAGCCCAAGAGAACACAATAACCTGATGTTGACTTTCTAGTTGTCGGGCAGCTCGCCCAGTCACTGTCACAGTACGCAGTGAGTTGGGCAGCTGATTCTGAGGCAAGGAGTATGCCCTGTGCTGGATTGTTGATCAAGTACCTCAGGATTCGTTTTGTTGCCTGCATATGAGTGTTGGTTGGTTTCTGCATGAATTGGGCAAGGTTGTGGACTGGGAAGGACAAGTCAGGTCTTGTTATGGTGAGGTATATCAATTTACCAAGCAAACGTTGATAGGGTTGAGGATCCTCCAATATCACTCCTTTATCCGGAGTCAAAGTTAAGTGACTGTCCATAGGGAGTTTAAGTGGTGTGGCATTGGACATCCCAAACTCCTTCAACAAGTCGAGAACATACTTCCTTTGAGATATGAAGAATCCCGCTTTACTTCTATCAATTTCTAGACCCAGAAAATAGTTAACGTCTCCCATGTCTCTCATCAAGAAGTGTGCGGACAACATTGCTTTGAGTTTGTTAATGGTTTGCAAGTTGTTCCCTGATATCAAGATATCATCCACATAAATTAAAACGAGAGTTATAGTGTCTCGAGTTACCTGTGAGTATAGGCTGTAATCTGCTCTCGAGTGTTCAAATCCATTTGACATCAGAGTAATGGAAAGTTTGTGGTGCCACTGTCTTGAAGCTTGTCGCAAACCATAGATTGCTTTTCTTAGCCTACATACCAGTGTGTGGTTGCTGTCACCTCCAACATAAACGTCTCCAAACTCAATTCTGCATCCATGTCCTTTATACCCTTGTGGCATTTTCATATAAACCACCTCATCCAAATCCCCGTTCAAGAAGGCATTCGACACATCAAGTTGCTGTACATACCAATCTTTCATCGCAGCCACTGCTAGGAGAGCACGCACTGTCGTCATTTTAGCCACGGGTGCGAATGTTTCGACATAGTCAATTCCATACGTTTGCTTGTACCCCAATATGACCAATCGTGCCTTGTATTTGTCGATCGACCCATCAGCTTTAAACTTTGTTTTGTAGATCCATTTACACCCGATGGCCTTTCTGTTTGCAGGTAACTCAGTTACTTCCCATGTTTGATTTCTTTCCAATGCTTCGAGCTCAGCGTTCATTGCTTCTACCCATTGTGGAAATTTCATTGCTTGGTGAAAACGGAGAGGATCAACTTGAGGTACTATGGCTGCCAAGAAACAGTGGAATTCTGGGCTTACATTTTGTGTGGTGATGGCCTGAACACTTGCAGCATAGTTAGATTTGGGAGTTACAAAATCACGCATCCAGGTGGGTTTGGAGTTTCTGGTTGACCTTCTCACTTCATGTTCTTCTTCAAGGGGGATGGAGATGTCCCCTGTTCTTAGGCCACTTGTGTTTTCATCTTCACTGTCATGTCCATACACCTCATTAGTGGTGGATTCCTCTTCAACTCCATCTGCTTGGTCGTGGCTATGTCCATACCCGACCTCTAGTCCATCATCATGCAAGTATCTTGCAACAGGCTTCACTGCCGTAGACATGGTATCCACACACATCTTGTCAACACTCTTGTTGAGTGGAAAAACTCCCTCATGAAATACAACATCTCGGGATATGAATGTCTGCATATTTTCCAATTTCAACAATCTATATCCCTTCGTAGTGCTTGGATATCCAATGAATACACATACTATTCCTCTGGGTGCAAACTTGTCTGTGCCGTGTGTCGAGTTATGAGCCACTACCAAGCACCCAAACACCTTCATATCGTTGTATGTCACTGGTTCTCCCATTAATTTTTCACAAGGAACCTCAAATTTCAGTGCCGCACTTGGTAACCTATTTATGATGTGTACCGCTGTCAATACGCAGTCCCCCCAATACGACAGTGGTAAACCGGACTGGAACCTCAACGCTCTAGCCACTTCTAGCACATGTCGATGTTTTCGCTCAGCTCTGGCGTTCTGTTGTGGGGTGTATGGGCATGAGGTTTGGTGTATCACTCCTTTCTTGGCAAAGTGCTCAGTACATGCCTTGTCTGCAAACTCCAACGCATTGTCCGATCTTATTATTTGTATCTTCCCTTGAAACTGAGTATTTGCGTATTCTTCAAACTTAATCAAACTTCCCAAATACTCTGACTTCCTTTCCAGTAAATAGACCCATGTCATCCTACTCCAATCATCCACTATTGTTAAGAAATAGCGATACTTTCCCTTAGTTGCCACTCTATACGGCCCCCAGATGTCTGTGTGCACCAACTCAAATTTGTGGTTAGCATGTGACTCACTTTTAGGAAAAGGTAACTTGGTCATTTTGGATAGAGGGCATGTGAGACACACTTGCTGTTTTTGCTGATAAAGGTATGGCTTTACTGGACTCACATGTTGCATCTTGGACAGTGAGGCATGTCCCAGTCTTCTATGCCACAATATGTATTGACCTTCATTCTTTATGTCTTTCATTGCCACTTCAAGCCCCTTTCCTGATTTATGACTGGTCATTGCTGACCCAATTGATCTCACATTCTCATTCTTTAAGAAATAAAGGCCCTGTCTTGTTTCTCCCATGCCTATTACTTCTTTAGTCAATGAGTCAATAATTGCACAACTGTTGGGTTTAAAAATCACATCACATTTGCTGTCCTTGGCAAGTTTGTGAATAGAGAGCAAGTTATGGTTGAATTGTGGCACATGTAGCACATTATGCAACCTCATGCCATTTGGTAATATTGCATCCCCAACATGTGTTATTAGTGCTTTTGCTCCAGTCGGCAGTGTGATTGTAAAAGTTGAACTGGCACGCTTGACATTTATGAGATTCTCGAGTGATGAAGACATGTGATCCGAGGCCCCAGAATCTATTATCCATTTGACTGTCCCCAATGCTTCATTTCTGTTTCTGCTCACACTTACCATTCCTGAGAATCCGTAGTCGATTTCATCATCTATCTCTGTCTCCTTCTGGGCTATCGACCCACCTCTTGGTATAAGCTTCAGTATTTGATCTAATTGTTCAGCCGTCATCAGTATGCCTTGTTGATTATCCACATTGCCTTGCACATTATTAGCCATTCTTGTGTCATTCATTCTATTTCCCATCCATCTACCACCATTGTTACCACTGGAATTTCCTCCATGATTTTTCTGTCCTGGCTTGTACTTGTAATGCCATTTAGGAAATCCTGTCACTCCCCAACATTTGTCATTGGTGTGCCCTCTTTTTCCACATGCCGAACATACTAAATTCTTCTCCGTGGTTCCCTTGCTATACATGGCCAAGGCTTCATTGTCTCCCACATTCGACTGCGACAACACCTCTTTCTGAGACTCCTCTTGCTGCAATGCAGCACATGCTATTTCTACTGATGGTAGAGGTGTAATCATGAGCAGTTGGCTCCTTTGTGCTCCGTAAATCTCGTCCAAACCATTTAAGAATTGAAATAACTTGGATTCCTCCTTCATGACATTTATGGCATCTAACAGTTTGACAATATCAGGTGTAACAGCAGTGATGTTTGGCAGTACATTCATTGACTCTATCTCTTCCCAGAGACTGCTTAAATTTGTGTAATAATCACTAACTTTCATGCCATTTTGTTTTAAACTAAACAGATCTTTATTTAGTTTATATTTTCTAGACCCATTGGTCAATGAGAATCTTTTCTCCAGTTGGTTCCAAATGTCACAAGCATTATTGATGAACAGTACTTACGATTTAATGCTATCAGAAATGTTGTTATGGATCCAAGAGATTACCATATTGTTGCATGTGTCCCATTGGCTTGCCTCCACTGGATCTGCTTCATTTCTCTTGACTGTCCCATCTATGAAACCCAGCTTTCTTTTTGCTGAAATTTGTATCTCAAACGATCTTTTCCATGCCCTATAGTCTCCTGCCCCTTGAAGCTTTGAAACACTTATGGACGTAGGTCCATCTGAGGGGTGTAAGAACAGTGGGTTCTGTAGATCTGTAAATGATAACCTATTTGCAGCCATGAGTAGACCTGAATAAAGAAGGCAAGTAAATGTGCTGTTTTCAAGGTCTGAAAACAACCACTCGACCACAGACAACAGGCTTTTAAACGTCTCACTATAAATAACACCTCTTTCTAATCTAGTCTCTCTGATGCTGCTCTGATACCATAATAAGTTTTGAACAAATGCATAAGAAAGCTATGTAGAAGAAGCAAATAATGAGAGGATGCAAAGCAATTAACTTCAGACAAATCTGTAATGTTCACATCAAAGGACCACAACACTCCTGCAGTCCCTTATATGGTATACATTGTCGTTACTCTTAACAAACTATGGATTAAAATACTAGACTACCCTCGACTACTAGCTGGACTCTATTGGCATGATTATGTGGATTCTGGTAAGCCCCATCATCCACATCACCACTACAAGACAACCTACATCAACTCATGTGTAGGACAGTAAGTTGGTTTATTACAAAGGAAAACATGCTGTTAAACTAAACACTCTGGTGCACCATCCTTCTATCCTTCATTACTATCCTCCACCAAGTTAACAAAAAACAAAATACTATCATCCACTGAGAAGTTCCATCACTGAAACCAAATAAAAAAGAATGGAAAAATTCAATCAATATTCTCTATTAGCAGATAATATAGGTTGTATATATCAGATACACTTGAGTTGGATAACCTCAATCGGATAAGATGCTTCTCAAACAGAAAGATGATGATCAACGTTATCAATAAAGCTGCTCAACAGATTCATGAGATCAATTTTATCTACACAAATAGATAGAAATTAGTTCAGTTAGTTTAGGAATGTACTATATCTTGTACTCGTACTCTCCTTATATAAGAAAATCTGTAACTCTGAAAATATATATACAAAAGATACATTTTGCTTGTGTAGTTTTATATGGTATCAGAGCCAGTAGCCATTTTTAACTCATAATATGGCACTCACATCTGAACCTACATCCCCATCAGCAAGCTCCACTCCTGCGGCCACCAAAACCCCTTTTGTTGTCACCGCTGATGCTACCAGTAAGACAGACCCGTACTCCATTCATCCATCGGAGAACCCAACCTCCGTTTTCTTCTCTCCAGTTCTAACAGGAGACAACTATTCCGCATGTGCAAAAGGGATATCGAAGGCACTCAACGCCAAGGGAAAGATCGGATTCATTGATGGATCATTACCTGCACCAACTGATAAGCAAGAGTTGATGTACTGGAAACGTGCTGATGATTTAGTCGGGAGCTGGATTATCAACTCCATTCATACGGACATCCGACCAAGCTGTCTCTTTGCTAAATTCGCTCTCCAATTATGGACAGAACTCCAGGTGCGATTTTCTCAGTCTAATCTTACGAAAATCTATCAACTGAAATCAGCTATAGCTACTTTGAAACAGGAAGATCTCTCTGTGACTGTTTATTACACAAAAATCAAAGCCCTTTGGGCGGAACTCTCATCTATCGAGCCATCTGCTCCTTGCATATGCAGTGCAAGTAAACTCATTCTTGATCGTGATCATAGAGATAGGGCCATGGAGTTTCTCCAGGGTCTTCATGATCGTTTTTCCACCACTCGGAGCAATATCCTGTTGATAGGGTCTTGTCGGAATCAATGCGGCCTAAAGGATTCTTCTCAGAATCTAGGGCGGCCTAAATCTATATTCAAATTTTATTTATAGTTACATCATGAATCAGTCTAATTTTCAAATTCAATTCTTTGTATTGAATTTGTTGTTAAGACTGTGATAAACTCCAGAATAGAATTCCAGTTTCCTTGTTAAAATTATAGTATCAATATTTTATATTTAGAAAAATTTATAACAAATATCAAGATTCAAAAAAAAATAAAAAATAAAAAAATAAAAACGTTTTTAAATTTAAAATGTGGATAGAAATTTAACCGTCGTGTATTGAAAATAAAGGTCCAACGCGGACGAAGGTGTCCCACATCGCGTGTAAGCTAATTTCTAACCTTTTTCCTGAATATTAGTAATATTAGTCATTACATAATTTTAGATAATTATTAGTAAGACGCTTGTTATTCGGCGCGGAAATGTTAGTACTTGATTCAACAACAATCGTTAAACATCATCAATTGTCCCCTTGTACGTGTACCACATCGTTTTAAGTTCCAGACAAGAGTTGGGGTGGAACTTAAATACTCTTTTGCATATCGGATATGTGTAGTTTGAATTTTTTTTGGTGAATTTCGTCAAATTTAATTTAAAATAAAATATGTTACAATTTAATATGAAATTAAAAAATTTATCGTCAAAAAGTGTGTACAATTCACATGACGATGCATTTTTTATTTTCATAAAAGTTTTTAAAAGTAGATATAAATTTTTAAACTAAAAATTGGCTAACTTCACAAATCAAACACGATGAAAATAGTCAAAATACCACTTATATTCATTAATTGAATATCATTAAAGATATCTATGTGATACATGAATCTATACTCTTTATTAATAATAAAAATAACGTTTAAATAACACATTATTAAATTTGGATTCAATTTCTTAAAATCATGTAAAGAAACAGAAGTTAAGGCATTTACATAAAGTACTAAGGCTATTAAGTTTATCACCGCAAACAACTCCGATCCAGATTGCAATCTTTGGTGGTTGAGTTTGAGTAAACTGTCAGGGAACTCATATATTGGATATTAAGGTGTAAAAGACTGCCGCCACTTTTGTTACAATGTTAATTACTAATATTCGTGCTTGGACTGTTGAATTTGACTTAAATGTTTAGATTGATATTCATATTATCTGCAGATGTTTCTAAACAATTTAATACCAGCCCTCAATTTGTAACAGAGCTAATGAATCTGCGGACCACATTTTTTTCACCTATCTGTTTGTTTGTGTGATTCTGAATTTCTGATTGGTCATATAACTATTCCCTTCTACTTGCCATAACCATCTTTCTTGTTTGGCTAGAGTGTAATGCTCCGGGGCACAAATGCTCTCATGTTAGTTCTGTTGCTCAGGTGGGAACCCACCTGGGAAGCTTTGAAAACTTTTATTTTCTTGGCATTTTCAGAAGCATGCAATCAAACAGAGGACCTTCGTTCCTTTCCTTTATTTAATTTTTTTTTTTGACGAAATGCAGATATTTTATATCATTAAATCATGGCAAATACAATCCTTAACTTTGGCCGGAACAGTCCTCGAACCAAAGATACGATCAGGATACATATGAGACACATGAGCAAGTTCTTTTGCCGACATATTCGCAGATCGTTTAATAAAATACAACTTGATGTTGTTAAAATGACGAGCTAACTCTCTACAGTCCTCAATTATTAACCCAAGCCTAGAACGCAAGGGTACTGCACTCCTTATCAACTGAACCACAACTAAACAATCTGATTCCACTGTGACCGTATCCCACTTCATCTCCTTAGCCCAACTTAGAGCTTCCTTAACTGAAATTGCTTCTGCCAAAGTGGGATTCATGGTTTCTGAGATCAATCTCGTCTTGGCCAGAATTAAGTGACCATGATGATCTCTAGCAATGATTCCACAGCCCGAAACTCCACGACCTTCAAAGACTGCTGCATCCACGGTAATCTTTACTTCATTCTGTTGTGGCTTTGCCCAGATCATAGCCCCATCACCCTCTACAGGTGGTTTGATAGGCACACATAACCCTCTATTCTGAGCCGCATTCCACTGTGAAAGATACTCCCACGCTTTTGCAACTATCCTCAAGGCCGGCCATTTCCTATTGTTCCAAACCAGATCATTTCTGGATCGCCAAATAGACCAGCACAAAGAGATGATCTTAGCTTTCATGTTGCTCGACTGACCTGTAAAATTCAGCTGTAGCCACTACACAATATCCATGTTTACATCCGTCATTATGTCTGGCTTAAAAATCTGCCAACACCTGGTTGCCACAGAACATTGAACTAAAACATGCATTATGGTTTCTGGTTTCTCCCTGCAAAATGGACAATGACTAGTTACCTGCACGTGCTTGGTCTGAAGCTGAGTCATGGTCGGTAAACTAAGATTAGCCGCTCTCCAGATGACATTTAATACCTGAGGTGGTGCTTTAATTTGCCACAGACATTTCCAAAAACCAGTCGTGTCACCTGTATTCCATGATCCTTTCTGAGTTTGCAACATCCTGTATGCACTCTTGACTGTGTATTGCCCTGTATTCTCCAACTTCCAGTTCAAGACATCTTTATCCAAGTCTAGTTCGATGTTGGTACGAAGAATGCTTTGCTGGTCTCTGGTCTCAAAAGTGTCCCTTATAATCTCAAGATCCCACTCCTTAATGCCCATACTGAACAATGAACACACCTTCTGATTAATCAATGCCGGAGAAACAGTAGTAATATAAGCATTCTCCATATCATTTAACTACGGTTGATTTAAAATTTGAATATCCTTGCCATTACCAATTCTCCAACTTGAACCTGCAGATATAACCTTCTTAGCTTCGAGAATGCTACGCCAAATAAAACTCGGGCTGCTACCTAACTTAGCGTCCATGAAAGTTGAATCTGGATAATATTTTGCTTTGTACAGCCTTGCCACTAGGTTGTCCTGATTTGTAATAAGATGCCAGCATTGCTTTCCTAGCATGGCTAGGTTGAAATCACGCAGGTTTCTAAATCCCAAACCTCCAGTATACTTGTGTCTGGTCATTCTATCCCAGGACATCCAACTTATTTTAGAGTTATTCTTCTGAGATGAGTTCCAGAAGAATTTTGCTAAGCACACTTCGATATCCTTGGTCAACTCGAGAGGAAGCAAGAAAACGTTCATCGCATAAGATGGTAGCGTCTGAGCCACCATTTTAATCAAGATTTCCTTTGAAGGCCTTGACACTTTCTTCTCTGTCCAGCTTTGAATACTAGCCTTCACTTTGTCTTTCAAATACCCGAAAACCACCGACTTATTTCTACCAAGTACACTTGGGAGCCCTAGGTACTTAGAAGATGCATCTGCTTCCTGGATCTGCATGTTGTGGCATACCATTTCTTTATTGTAACTGATGAGATTAGCACTGAAAAACACTGTGGACTTGCTTCTGTTGATCCTTTGCCCCGAAGCTTTCTCGTACACATCCAAAAATTCCATTATTCTAGTTGCTTCCTCCTGATCTGCCTTACAATAGAGGTAACTGTCGTCTGCAAAAAACATGTGAGTGATCATTGGAGCTCTTTTACAAATTTTAATTCCTTGCAGCCATTTTCGAGCCTCATAATGTCTGATCAACGCTGACAAACCTTCAGCACAAACTATAAAGAGATAAGGAGACAATGGGTCTCCTTGTCTCAGCCCTCTACTAGGAATGATATGACCAATCTCAAATTCCCCATGAATAATATTATACTCCAATGTTGACACACATTGAAGAATCAAATGGGTCAACCAGTTACTAAATCCCATTGTCAATAGCATTCCTTTCAAAAACTTCCACTCGATTCGATCATAGGCCTTGGACATATCTAGTTTAAGAGCCATATACCCTTCCTTCCCAAATTTCTTTCTTTTCAGATAATGCATAACCTCGAATGAAATCATGATGTTGTTTGATATTAAGCGACCTGGGAGAAAAGCACTTTGGGTATCCGAAATTATAGTATCCAATACCTTTTTCAGACGATTCGCAATTACTTTTGTAATGATTTTCATCACTACATTACATAATGCAATCGGTCTCAACTCTGTTAGCTTGGTGGGATGCTTCTTTTTTGGAATAAGCACAATGTTAGTAGCATTCATGTCTTCCAACAGCTTCCCTGTTTCAAAAAAATCCTTCGTTAACTGGATGACTTCCTTACCAACAATGGTCCAATTCTTCTGAAAGAAAGCCGGGGTCATTCTATCTGGCCCCGGGCCGGGCTTTGTCAGGGTGCATATGAAATAGAGCATCCTTCACTTCCTGGTCAGATATCGGTTTAAGAAGTTCCTCATTTCGCTGCTCCGATATAGATTTTGGAATGCACTCCAGTACACCTTCTAGCTCCGTATGTTCCCCCGTAAACACTTGCTGAAAATAACCTTTGATCAAGTCCTGCAAACCAGAATTCCAGTCAATCCACTCTCCTTCCTCATTCTTTAAACGCTGAATATGGTTATTGCTCCTCCTTCTACTATATGAAGCATGAAAATATTTCGTATTCTTGTCACCAGCTTGTAACCATAACTGTTTAGACCTCTGTCTCCAGAAAATCTCTTTTTGATCTAATACAAAGTGAAGCTGCTTCCTTGCCATCTCATACTCAGCTATGGACTGGGGGTCTTGTTTGTTTCTGAGTGACTTCAGCTTGATTTTTCATTCCTTTATACGCTTACCAAAACACCCTGTAATTTCTCTTCCCCATACTTCCAGACTTTGAGCACAATTTTGGACCTTTTGACTGACATTCCTATAATCATCTCCCTCCCAACAGTCTTTAATAATCTGAAAGCACATAGGTTCTGTTAACCAAGCATTTTCGAAACGAAACTGTTTCTTTTTGTTACCTCCGATTTGCTGCTCTGGAATCATTAGTAACGGACTATGATCTGATGGTGTTCCTTCAATGTTATAGACTTTAGACATCTGGAATAAACTCCTCCAATGAGCATTAACAAGTACTCTGTCCAGTCGAATCTCAATCCATTGACTCGTGTTCCGACCTCTCTCCCAAGTAAATTGGTGACCAATGATGTCCATATCTTGAAGTTCTACATCTTGCAAATAACTATTGAATCCCTCTATCAAGTGATTTGGGTAAGTTGATCCACCTTTTTTATCCGCCTGTGAAGTTACGTTATTAAAATCCCCCATCAAACACCATGGCAGATTTGCATCTCTCGATAAATTCCGTAACAAGTCCCATGTTTTATGTCTCTGAGCTCTATCTGGCTCGCCGTAAATGCCCGTTAAGCGCCATTCACCTTTATCAAATGACTTAATCACTATATCAATATGAGACTGAGAGAGACTTAACAGATTGACGTTATCCGCATTCTTCCAAAACATAGCAATGCCACCACTCTTTCCACGAGGTTCCACTGCTATGAAGCCTTCAAAGCCCAACTTACTGCATAACTCCTCCATCTTAGAATAGCTGCTGATAGTCTCACTAAGGAAAACAAATGATGGTTTTTCTGTAAGGGTTAAATGTTTAAGGAACCGAAATTTTCCAGGATTACCCAAGCCCTGGCAGTTCCATGCTAAGGCATTCATGATGAGTGGCGGGGCTGCGATGCAACTCCCACCAATAACACGTTTTTTTGGTTCTATTGGACAGTCTCATTCACCTCCTCATCCAGCCCATTAGTCGAACTCTCAGTAGGGCCCAATACTAATATTTGAGTAACCTCTTCTTTACGCGCTCTTTTTGAAGTTGAAACCATAATTCCATCATTTTCGCCCATTATCACATCTTCAGTTACGTTATCCTTACCATATCCTTGCAAACTAATTAGCACGTTTGTATTGCCATTCTTTCCTCCTTTAATTTCGCTAACCACCCTCTCGTTACGCGAAGCCGTTACCCTATCTTCTTCTTTGTCCTCATCGATTTTCTTCACACCTTCGTTCCCCACATTTACCGGAATCACCTTTCCCCCCTCCGCATCACGAATCCATTGGTTTTCACGGTTAAAAGCTTGTTTTCTGGACGTTGCTTTAAGAGAGTTGTCATACTTTCTTACCTCTTGCACTTCTGGATTGTCAAATAACTTCTCACAGAATCGATCAGAGTGGCCAACCATTCCACAAAAGAAACAGAACGTCGGCAGCCTTTCATACTTGAAAGAAATCCACATCCACTCGCCTCCACTTTTCTTAATACGCATTCCATTTCTTAACGGGCGACCACTGTCAATAGCTACCTTGATTCTTAGATAGTTCCTCCATAACCCTTGAAAGTTTTTTGGGTCAGATGCTAAAAATCTACCCACATAGTTCCCAATGGATTTATGAATATTTTCTGAATTGTACTCCATTGGTAAATCATACACCTGAATCCAAATGAACAATTCTGATAACTTTATTGATTGTAACTGCTCCCCCTTGTCCAACTTCTTGAGCAAAAGAACTTGCTGATTAAATGTCCATGGGCCTTCATCCAACACCCTCTGCATATCAAGATCATGAAAAAACTTAAACAAGAAGAGATTAAGAATACTCGTCTCCTCCATGAATACACCTTTCACTGGCCTCCATACCGATGCCAATGTGTCTTGCATTGCCAGGAAGTTGATCTTCTTATTTGTAATAAAGCTTCCAACTAGGCACCGATCATACTCCACTTTCACAGTTTCCTCCGGGATCTCATTCAAAATCAGACCTTCCTCTCTACCATCCTCAGTCGTTAACGCATCATAACTTTTCATTATGTTTTTATCCATTATGTTTTTACCACGCGAAGAACTAGCCATTATAGAACGAAGCAAATAAATAATCTTAACAATCAAGCAATAAGAATTATCAACTAAGAAAACTCGTCATATAGGCGAGAGAAAACTCGTCATATAGGTGAGAGAAAACTCGTCACATGAACAAAGGACATGAACTAATGAGACTTTTTGACTTTATATTTTTAAATAAAATAAATAATAAGAATTCTTACATAACCCTATTGGTTTCTTTTAGATTTTTCGTTTAAAGATTAATTTAATTTAATTAATATTTCAAACTTATATTTTATATAAGTATTATTTTTTATATAATTTAGAATGTAGAACATTAGAGAATTGGTTTTTAATATATAAAAAATATTGATAAATTAACGTGACTATTTTACAAAAAATTATGAAAACATAATTTCTAATAGTTAAAATGTCTTGTGAGACACTCTCTGATTGAATAATATTGCTTGAAAAAAATATTAAAATGGTAATTTGCATTGAAAAGGATTTTTAGTAGAATATTAATATGTTAATTTGACTAAAGGAGAAAGTTTAGGAAAATATTAGGTAATTAATTTTTTTGATTTACTAAGTCAATAATTTGAAAAAAGAGAGTACAAAAATACATTGAGACGATTTGAGAAGCACCACCTCACCAAGCCGCGCTTCGTAGCGGTTATAATAGTATTTCATAAAATATGTTTATAAATATAAAATAAACTTTAAGGTTTCTTTTAGATTTTTCTTTTAAAGATTAATATAATTTAATTAATATTTGAAACTTGTATTTTATATAAGTATTAACTTTTATATAGTTTAAAAGGTAAAACATAAAAGAATTGATTTTTAATATATAAAACATATTGATATATTAAACGTGAGGATTTTACAAAATTATGAAAATATTATTTGTAATAGTTAAAATGTCTTGTAAGCCGCTATTTCAGTGAACGTGAACTAATATTGCTTGATTGAAAAATTTAGAAAAATATTAAGATGGTAATTTGACTTGATGAGAAATTTTAGGAGAATATTAAGATGATAATTTGACTTAAAAATAAAATTTATGAAAATATTAAGTAATTGAGATTTTTTCGATTTACTAATTTAAAAATTAGAAAAATAGATCGAAACGATTTGAGAAAATTTAAGTATTTATCTAAGACAAAATAATATAGGTCTCTCTCTATATAAAATTATAATGGATATATAAAATATAAAAATCTAATTATAATATGCACTAATTAAGTAAAAATATTACGTGCATGAAAACAATAAAAAAAGAATGTGAGAATGAGAAACAAACACAAAGTACTTGCTCAACTTGAACTATAAATAATCAATTATTATGTCGCTTTTAGGCGTTTACCCTTATGTCATCCAACCCTTGTCTCTTTGTTTTCACTTAAATTTTCTTATATGCCTTCCTAAGTAAAAACTATCCTCCACCAAGTTAACAAAAAACAAAATACTATCATCCACTAAGAAGTTCCATCACTGAAACCAAATAAAAAAGAATGAAAAAATTCAATCACTATTCTCCTATCCATGGTTCTAAAAATCGGCGATTTATCCGATAAATCGGCCGAGAAATCGTGATGTGGCCTACTGTCGATCTGATTTGGTGAAATCGGAGAAGAAATCCGATTTCAACAAATCTGGTCAAAATCGTCAGAAATCGGGTCAAAATCGAAAAAATTGGAAGCAAGAAAGTTTGATTGGAGATGAAAATATTAACGGAGACATAAATTGAAGGATGGACGAAGAAGAAAAGGAAGAAAGAAAAACGTGTATATTCACGATACTTACAGATACAAAATTAGAAGCTGGGATAGACTGGAGAGAGACGAAAGAGCGCGTTGTCCTAAAAATCAGCCTATTATTTTTATTTGATAGACTAACCTTTTTTTAAGAGACCGTCTTCATTTGAATGAAGTGAAAATTAAGATCGTTTTTATAAATTAAAAATAAATAAATTAAGATATGAGTACATATATCATATAATTAGTCATAGGTATGCAATTTAAAAGCGCAATCTATATTCTAGTAATTTACTCCCATAATATTGTTGGGTTTCGGGGCAACAAACGCAGCGAAAACAGTCGTAAAAACAATAATAATCCGAAACCCTAACCCTAGGATCCGTGTACAAGACATGGCTGATTATGGAGAAACGAAATCATACCTTAATCGAGCTTATAATATTCAGAAACTTGGAGGTCCTTGTTGTAACCACCACGCAGCCCTTGTTCAAGATCTGCGTCGCCAAAGTAGTCCACACGAACGCTTGATCGTCCAACGATCAAGGAGTTGGTACTAGCCAAATAAAACCGCCCTCAAAACCTTCACTCTCTCTGTTTCTAGCCTCTCTAATATGCAGAGCTGCTAGGGTTTTTCTGAAAAACGAATTTTTCAACTTAACCTAAAACAATACATCATAATGTATTTATCTGAAAAGAGAATTTTGGGCCTTTATTAATCTGATTGGGCTTCCAAAACCCAATCTGATTATTAGTATTATTAATTATTATATTCGAATTATTATATAATTAATCAAGTCCTACTTAATTAATCCAATAATTCAATAATAATAATAATAATTCAATTAAATTCGAAATTTAATTAATGCTCCGTTTAAAACGTTCTTTATGTGTAACCCTTTAGGTTATTATTACGTTGGCAATAATTTTAATATCTCATAATAAAATTATAAACAATGAGCGGCATCTAGTAATACATCATTGCTACCCAAGTAATAATAATAATTGGTGATCCAATTAAACCTTTCGTGACTAATGTTTCCGTGTAATATAATCCCTTTAACCAAATATTATAGATTAAACTCGAGGCATGTTATTAGTCATCCTCTTCAACATTTAATCCAGGTTTCCTTGATCAATGAGTAGACTATTAAAACAAATCAATATTTGAGCATGGCCATGCATTTTCATAGTCTCACTCAATCAAGAGGCCAATAATATCTCTCCTAATAATAGGAGGGTTAAATCCTATATATATCATTCATATTTCTCATACGACTCATAATATACCCGATGTCCACTTTTATCATTACCCGGTCAAAGGTAACTTTTAATGTAATCAAAGTATATTAATCCTCGTATAGAAATATAATGATCTCAAGTCTAAGGATCATTACACCATTATCACTGTGAGCTATTCTAATGACTTTATTACCATGTAGAATATCACTGTGGGTCAATCCGGTGCCATGTAGAATATTACATGCACCTATGTTCTTGACTTTAGTATCACTATACCTATGACCAATGAGATGTGGTCATTTAGTCAACGATCATACTAATCTTTATGCATCATAATTATCCCAATTCATAATGCTTAATTAGGGATATTTTAGGAATATAAACACTATTCTTATAATCTCATTTTTAAGTCACATACTTAAAGATATAGAATACGTGTTCGTTATTCCAAGGACATTTATTACTCTAACATTAATATCGCAGTAAATAAAGACATAATAATTGTTGTTGAATAATCAATAGAACATAATTATTATTAAATAACAAAATAGTGTTTCCCGGAAGTACAATTGTATTGTCTCTAGGGCACTAATACTAACAAATATTTCATAATTAATTTA
The DNA here is from genome assembly GCA_030848705.1 of Heracleum sosnowskyi. Lineage (NCBI taxonomy): Eukaryota > Viridiplantae > Streptophyta > Magnoliopsida > Apiales > Apiaceae > Heracleum > Heracleum sosnowskyi. The sequence goes on along the minus strand of CM061243.1, from coordinate 44,851,861 downwards.
AAATTTTAAACATATATTTTAAAAATAATATTAAAATATATCTGATTTATTTCTGATTTAACATTCCGATAAATCTCCTGCCGATAAATCGCTATACGGTACCTCAACCGATTTAATACGATTTCCGAAATCTATAACCATGCTCCTATTTAAAAATAAAAAAATAAAAAATCCTCATTCACTTCATAATTTCTCATGGAACACCAAGTCACTTATAATGATTTTTCTCCGGTAGAATTATAACTCCATGATGATTTTCTCTGTCACAGCAAGTTCACAATAATTTAATTTTTTATTATCATAACCCAACAAATTCAATAGCACTGAACTGCACGATAAATTGACACAATAAACAAAATAAGTTAATTCATGTATGGCAAAGGGATGATGTTGCTTTTCTCATTTACACCTTCTGTATTGGTTTAAAATCCCTACAGCACAAAAAATTATTGGGTTAATGAGCTATTTCAGTACTGTACAATACATAAACTTTCAGTTGGGTTACCAGCCCAAAAAAGTTTTCAGTCAAACACTTGAACAATAAAAATATTTCAAACAGATTACTGCCGTTTCGTTCCGTTAAATGCACTAACGGACTGCTGATGTGGACGCTGACTTGGCTGACGTGTACTACAATTCTATCACTTAACTTTATATCAATTTTCAGTTGGGTTACCATTCAATTTATATGCTTATAAGTGTATTTTTTTTTTTTTTGAATTTGTAATTTTGTTCGGATGATTAGAATTTAATTTAAAATTTAACATACTCATTCAATTTATATGCTTATAAATCGATATAAGTGAACAATTTTTTTTAAAGATATCACGTTTTTTCAATCCAAAGTGTAATTTTTTCAATTTGTAATTTTTTTAGGATGATTAGAATTTAATTAGATTCAAAATTGAACATACCCATTCAATTTATCTGTTTATAAATCGATACATGCGAACAAATATTTTACGATATCATATATTTTTTCAAACCAAAATGTATTTTTTTTTGAATTTGTAAATTTTTTCGGATGATTAGATTTAAATTTAATTTAAATTTGAACATACCCATTCAATCACATAACATACCCCTTGAAAGTTTTCTTTGAAATGGTAATTATTTTCGGATGATTAGAATTTAGTTTAATTTAAAATTTAACATACCCACTCAATTTATATCTTTATAAATTGATACATACGAACAAATATTTTAAGATATCACATTTTTTCAATCCAAAGTGTAATTTTTTTAATTTGTAATTTTTTCGGATAATTAGAATTTAATTAAATTCAAATTTTAACATACCCATTCAATTTATATGTTTTTTCAACAAATATTTTTAAAAAATTCAGTTCAAATTTTAACTAAAAGTTTTTTCGTTCAGTGACCTAATTGAAAGTTTTTTCGTTCAGTGACCTAATTGAAAGTTGATCAGTACTTTAACGGCGCTCCGTTAAAGTCAAACCAATTTTAACGGCAGTGAAAATTTATGACTGTACAGTGTTGCGATTGAAAATAATTGTTACTTAAATTTTGCGATTGAAAGTTTTTTTGGGCTGGTAACCCAACTGAAAGTTTATGTATTGTACAGTACTCAAATAGCTCGTTAACCCAAAAATTATTAGACAACATGATGTAAAAAATATTGGAAAATACTATAGTCCCTGAACTGATTCCCGAAACCGTTTCTGAATGGTGAGTTGCTAATAAATTATTAGTTTTTCTTTCATAAATGAGATGGGTCCATCGTGCATACATATGAATTTTATGAATAAAAATACGCCGTGTTTATTCGGAAACACATACGGGATCTAATTCGGTGTATGTAGCATTGTCCAAAAATATTTGACAAAACATGAGCAAAACTGACATCTTATATATCTATACTATTATATTAAAGACGAAACATTGAAAGTTTTGTAGTCTGGTCCTGAAAGTTTTTGTAGTCTGGTCACTCCATTCATAGTCGTTAGATATTTCTAATAAAATCGATGAGAACCGTTAGATAAAATATTAAAATTATTACATAAAATATCATTTCTATTTTTCCTAACTAAAACATCTCATTTTCCAAAAATATCGCAGACAGTTTCATTTAATAAAATAACATAATAAGGTTATAATTGCTAATAACTAACCCATTACCTTTTTTAGCCAAAGTGTATATTCTTTTTTATATTTTCTAACTAAAATTTCTACTTTTCTATTTTTCCTAAATAAACCTCTCATTTTTCAAAAATATCACGAACGGTTCTATTTAATAAAATAAAATAATAATATTATAATTATTAATGACTAACCGATTTGGTTTTTTTCCAAAACGTATATTCTTTTTTATATTTTCTAACAAATATTTCTCCTAACTAAAACCTCAAAAATATCACGGGTTATTCCATTTAGTAGCATAAAATACTAATATTATAAATCTATCTATCTATACTATATTATTAAAGACGAAATATTAAAAGTTTTGGTACCTGTTTTTTGGTACCTGTCTTTTGGTACGGTACTTGCCTTATTTAATTAATTATTTAATTATTATAAAAGTTATTATAATCAGTTACCTTTTAAGTTAAAATACATTACTATTTTTTTCTAAAAAAATCACGGACAATTTCCTTTTCAGCTAAAACATGTTACTTTTTCTATTTCCCTTACTAAAATTCCTCATTTTCCAAATATATGAGCAAACCCTTACTTATTTATTTTAAAACCTATTTTAATACTTTTAATTGGTAATTACATTTCCCCTCTTTTTCTAGAAAATCACGGGAAATTACATTTTTCAGCTAAAACATGTTATATTTTCTATTTTCCTTACTAAAATCCCACAATTTCTAATATATCAATGATCGATATCCAAATTTCTGGACTTTTAAAATCGAATATCGGATCGGAAATTAGGATAATCCGGTTTTTGGATTTTTATGCTCACCCTTATATATCACGGGCAAACCCTTACTTATTTACTTTAAAATATATTTTAGTACTTTTAATTGACAATTACTTTTTTCAACTAAAAATGTCATATTTTCTATTTTTTTTACTAAAACCCCTCTTTCCCAAAAATATCACGGCAAATCTTTACTTTTATATTTTAAAATTCAATTAAAACATGTTATTTTTTATTTTTCTTACTAAAACCCCTCTTTTTCCAAAATATCACGGGAAAACCGTTATTTAATTATTTTAAAATCTATTTTAATACTTTTAATTATTTTAAAAAGTTTAACACGCCTACTTATTTTTTTTAACAAATGCAATTAATAAAATATAAAATATAAATAATAAAATTAACAATTATTAAAAATAATCCATGCATCGCACGTGTTTTAAACTATATTATTAAAGACGAAACATTAAAAGTTTGGTAGTCGGACGGACGGTCGGTACTTAATGATTTTACTCAATTAACTTTACTTATTTTCTTAAAAAACTATAACTAAATAATAACATTATTTATAACCAATTACCTTTTCAGCTAAAATACTTTACTTTTGTTTATTTTTTCTAACAAAATCCTATATTTTTCTAAAAAAATACGGGTGATTATCTTTTTTAACAAAAACATGTTACTCTTTCTATTTTTCCTTACTAAAACCCCTCATTTTTCAAAAATATCACGGGCAAACCGTTACTTATTTATTTTAAAATCTATTTTAATACTTTTAATTATGGACACTTTTCAGTTGAAACGTGTTACTTTTTCTATTTTTTCATTTTCCAAAAAACAATTATCATTAAATAATAACATTATTTATAACCAACTACCTTTTGAGCTAAAATACATTACCTTTTCTATTTTTTTTTAACAAAATCCTCACTTTTTCTAAAAAAATCACCGGCAATTACCTTTTTCAACTAAAACATGTTACTCTTTCTATTTTTCCTTACTAAAACCGCTCATTTTCCAAAAAAATCCCGGGAAAATCCTTACTTATTTATTTTGAAACCTATTAAAATACTTTTAATTACGGCACTTACCTTTTCAGCTAAAACATGTTACTTTTTCTATTTTTGCTTACTAAGACCCCTCCTTTTCCAAAAATATCACGGGCAAACAATTTATTAATTTTTTTTTTAATTTATTTTAATACTTTTAATTATTTAAAAAAGTTTAACACACCGACTTATTTTTTTAGCAAATTCAAATTAATAGAATATTAAAACATAAATAATAAAAATAATAATTATTAATAACAATCCGTGCATCGCACGGGTTCTAAACTAGTATATATATACATGGGTTTACTATAATACAAACCACTCTTAAACTACAAACTAAATATTTTTTTTTCAAATCGCGTTAAAACATAGCACATATGGTATGCAAATAGGGGGGCCATTAGATTAGATTAATCTAAGGGCTTAAATTGATTCTTAGTTTGTATTTTAAAAAAGGTTTGTATTTGATCATTAAAACTTGTTCCTCAAAATTTACCATAAATATATTATCACATATTTTCAAAAGTTGCCTTCTTTGTTGGCTATTAGATCGGGACTCTTTTTGAAGAAATAATGAAACTATGGTAATAAACTTTTTTGCATATTATAATTTTGAAAAATTGAAATAAAATAAAATAAATCGAAGCGATTTGAGAGGCGACATCTAATCGTTCTCATCTTCTCCCTTTTTAGAGCATCTCCAATGGTCTATAACCCTTAGCTAAAAGTATAGATAAGATGCCATAAATAAAAAATTTAGAGAATATGTAAAATTCTCTCAACTCCAATGAAACATTACTGTTAGCCAAAAATATAACCAACCACTTTATATTGGCTATTTTTGTCGAACCTCTAGTGACCTGTAATAAAACTCCACCTCATCTGTTACCATATTCTAATTATATATTCTATTTTTAACAACTTAAAATAATAATAACATTCTATTTTTAAAATATTGTCAACTCATATAGCCAACTCCATTGGAACACAATACCTTACAGGTTCAACAAATTTTACATATTCAGTATATTATATGATTTTAGCCAATGATTTTAGCTAACACCATTGGAGATGCCAATGATTTTAGCTAACACCATTGGAGATGTTGTATATTGATGTTGATGATTGTCATCATAAACACGGACCCTCATTTCTTTCAAATACTAATTTGTTCTGGTTACAAATTACATTTAAAAAAAATATACTTTGTAACAATTTTTTTGAGGCAAAATACTTGGTAACATTCTATACATGTTAATTTGTGTATATATGTTCAATTAAATATGACATTAGTTATTATATAAATATATAAAAATATAATTTTTATTTATACATATTATTCTACAAAATTCGACTTAACATGAATTTCTATTGTAACGGGAGAAAAGAATTGAAAATATTACTCCATCCCTTTTAAATTATTTTTCTTTTTAAACTTTAACATGTATTTTAGGGTATCTAGAAATATAACATAATATATTTTAGATCAAAGTTAACATTTAAAAATTTTGTTCAAAGAAGAATTTATAAAAAAAACACAAAATATATTTTATACACTTTCATATCCATCTAAAAATAAATAAAATAATCAATTTAGAAAAAAATTATTTTCTATTAATTTATTATGATAAAAAGGTACCTGACAAAAATATTACTCCCTCTGTCCCTCTCATTTCTTTACACTTTCCTTTTTGGTACGTCCTCTCATTTCTTTACATACCAAAAATAGTAACATTTTATAATATAAAATTAATCACATTCACTACTTTTCTCCACTATACCTACTTTATACCCACTTTATACATTAAATATTGATTGGTCCCACCACTTTTCCCTATTAATTTTTCTTACTTTTCCCTATTAATTTATACTTTTTCTTAACATCTGTGTCGTCCCCTCAATGTAAATAATTGAGGGGGACGGAGGGAGTATGATAAAAAGATAAATACAACCTAATCTAACTCAATATGCCCTACATCGCCGATGTTTAAATTAGGGGTGTAAACGAGTCAAACAGTTCTGAGCTACTCGAACTCGACTCATAAAATATTCGAATTCGAGTCGATACTAATCGAGCTGAGTTCGAGCTCGAGCTGTTCGAATATTCTACCAAGCCGAGCTCGAGCTTCAAATTACTCGGGTCGTAAGGTTCGCCAGCATAATCGAGCCTTAACTGTTTTTATTTTTTATACAGTAAAAATATATTTTTATATAAATATTTAATATTCATATATAGATTTCTATATATAATTGAGTCACTCTAGCCGAACCGAACCGATCATATTCGAGCTTTTGTCGGTATTTGGTGAAGTCGTTTCCAGTTTTCGAGCCGAGTTCAAACATATCGAATTTTTTACGAACCGAGCTTCGAACTTGAAATTGAAGGTTTAGTCGAATTCGAGCCTGAGCTCAAATTTTTTAGTCGAGCTCAAACTCGAGCCAGACAGTGTTCAATTCTGTTCGATTCGATTACATCCCTAGTTTGAACGTTTAAATCTTTTTTCTATTATTAATAGTAGTAATCATATCAGCTAATTAATTAAAAAGATAGTACTTTTTGGGATTAAAATATATATCACTCAATTCACTAATAGTGAAATAAATCTTTTTTCAAGGGGTGTTCGCGGATTAATTTGGTCTGGATTCTTATTTTTTCTGAACGGAACCATATAAACGGGTTTTAAAAAAATCAAAATCAAATCAGAACAACTAAATCATTTAGTCTAAATGTCAAGACCAAACCAGACCATAGAAGAATAAGAATGGATTGGTTTTGTTCCGAGGTTTGGAATTCATAATTTATTATTTTTTTATTTTTGCTAAACTTTCAATAAAAAAATGATTTAACAATGTACTATAAAATTTATAAACATTTAGTTAATGTATCACTATGTTTATATACTTTAATTGAACTAGCTTTATAGCCCGTGCGAGGAATGGGTATGTTCTAGAATATTGTGTAACTTTCATTAATTTCAACGTATTTTATGAGTTACAGATATATTGATATGAGATAATTATAATATAGATTAAAATGTCATTTCAAAATTTGAGAGTATAATTATCATTTCGCATTGAATAAATTGACTCATTGAAATTCTTAGTTCATTGAAAAATTATTGCATTCTCCACCCCACCCCAAAATCTCCCCCCCCCCCCCCATCTCTCTCTCATGCCCCCTCCTACGGTGGTCTCTCTCTCTCTCATTCCCCTCCTACGGTGGTGGTTGCCTTCTATTTTCGATGTCACTCTTCGGAGACCTTTCTCTTATCCTTCTTTTCTCTCTTTTACCGTCTCTTTGACTTTTATTTCCTTTCTCTCCTTCTCCTCCACTTTTTCTTCTCAACTTTTGTTTAGGATCTGTATTTTGATCTCTCTCTCTCTCTCTCTCTCTCTCTCTCTCTCTCTCTCTCTTCATGCCCCCTCAAATGGTTGTTGCCTTCTATTTTCGGTGTCACTCTCTAGAGACGCCTCTCTTATGTAATGATCTTCGGGAAGACATAATATATTTCAACACATTTACTGAAATGCATGTTATGCTTTGTTTATTTAGGGTGCGTCATAATTGTTTACTCAAATGCATTCTTTGACTGTTTAGTTTGTGTTTATTTAGAGTGTGTATTATGTGTTTGATGGAATGCTTGAACCAAATTTGTAGGCTTTGTGCATGTAAATGCACTTGGGGTTGGTCTGCTCATTAAAGTAAATATTTGTCATGGGTTGTTGTTTGAGCTGACAGTGACAAATTGTTCTTTATCGATATTGTCGAGTTTGTGTTTTTTTTTTTGGGTTAATTTATTTATGTTATTTGCCTCTTTCTCTCATGCATCCTCCTACGGTGGTGGTTGCCTTCTATTTTCGGCGTCACTCTTTGGAGACCCCTCTCTTATCCTTCTTATCCCTCTTTTACTGTCTCTTTGGCTTTTCTTTCCTTTTTTCCCGTCTCCTCCACTTTTTCTTCTCAACTTTTGTTTTGGATCTGTATTTTGATCGCTCTCTCTCTCTCTCATGCCCCCTCCTATGATGGTTGCCTTATATTTTCGGCGTCACTCTAGAGACCCCTATCGTATCCTTCTTATCCCTCTTTTATTGTGTTTTTGACTGTACATTGAGCCAATTTGTTCACCGTTAAAAGACAATTATACCCTTCAAAGTGTAAAATTACTTTTCAACCCTTTACTCTATTTACTTCATATTAATATCTTCGTTATTAATACATTTTAATGTGTCTAATCATTAATAACTAATATTCATTAACTATACTAATTATTTTGTACTCAATACTTGCATAATAATGAGTTAGATATAATTTTATATATTAATTATCTAATCATTAAAGTATTTGTATATAGATAAATATAATTATAAATTATTATATTTAATAATGATGGATTAATAAATATAGACGTGTTAATGATGATTAATGAATTAGATGTAATTAATATATGCATTCATTACAAAATTATTATTATATAATAAGTAGGGGTATTTTAGTAATTTCAGACCGAATAAATTGTCTCAAGCAACCCCCTAGTTGCTCTATTATATATATATAATAGATTCAAAAGATTAGGAAGCACATTAACTTAGCGTAAAATTATAATTATTGAATTAATTTAATATTTTTTTAATTTTGTCACAATTAACTTAATATTTATTTATCTAGTAATTTTGATGTTTTTGTTATATATGTATGTATCAAACTATAAATAATAATCTTATTTTGTAATTATCTACTAGAACGTTTTATGTATTATTATATAACGGTCTGATATGGTTTAATCGGTTTAAATAAATTAGAAACCACAATAAAATTATTTATGTGTAAACGGTCTAGTTAACCAAGCCATTAACAGTGGTTTTAGCGATTTCGGTTTTTGTTGATCCGAATTGAGGTTCTGAATTCACGGTTTGACAAACTTTTTGAACACTCTTACTTTTCTCTATTATTAATAGCACTAATGTGATTATATAATTTTTTTTGGCCGAATCGCGATCCGCTCTGAATTCACTTAATTTATTAACAGTGAATTAAATACCATTCATTCACATCAATTTTCCTATCGTTAGGATAAAATATTCAAAGTTGTTATTTTTATTTAAAGCAAAATTGTTTTCAAAGTTAAATTCGGACTTCAATCCGTTTCCTGAAAATTTTGAAAATCAGTATAGGAATGTGAATTTTAGTTACCGGAAGCAAGCAGAGGTATACATGGAATTACTTGACCGCTAAGAGTACAATTTACGGAACATAGGATAATTTTTTTCTTGCTCCTAGAAATTTGCTTGGAAGTTTCCTCATGTAATACTGCTTCCCAACATGTACTAGGTTTCCTTGAGAACTATATAAAAGATTTTATATTTACTATGTAATATATTTACTTTCCTTGATTATTAAAGATTTTAAAGGAAAGAATATAAAAATTGTATATTTAGTTTCCTTCGTCAGTAAAAATTTAAAAGGCAATTGCTATTTTTTTATCCAATAAATTCGAATTTAAATAAGAAAATTTAATTTTATTGAATTAAAATCCAGAAGCTCTAGAAAAATAGATAAATAGATTTCGGACAATCTGAGAGCTCGCGGGGGTTTTCCTTTATATATATAAAAATAAAAATATTGACGATTGATTGATGATTGATGATGAATGATGATTGATGATTGATGATTGTTTTCAAAGTTAAATTCAGACTTCAATCCGTTTTCTGAAAATTTTGAAAATTAGTATAGGAATGTGAATTAGTTAGTGGAAGCAAGCAGAGGTATACTTGGAATTACTTGACCGCTAAGAGTACAATTTACGGAACACTCATAATTTTTTTCTTGCTCCTAGAAATTTGCTTGGAAGTTTCCTCATGTAATACTGCTTCCCAACATGTACTAGGTTTCCTTGAGAACTATATATTGGCCTATTTAAAGCCCCCCGAGTATCCCCAAATCCATAGCCAAGTATTAAAACCAACCATATCACATATACTCTGTTTTCTTCTAAAAGTCGTTACAATGTCTGAGACTGATAAAACCATTGAATTGTGGAAGATGAAGAAGCGTATCAAGGCACTTGAAGCTGCTAGAGGAAGTGGAACTAGCATGCTATCTCTACTTGTGCCTCCTCGTGCTCATCTATCTGATGTTACAAAGATGCTCATGCATGAACATGGTACCGCGAAAAACATAAAAAGCAGGGTTAATCGCCAGTCTGTTTTATCTGCAATTACATCTGCTCAACAGAGATTAAAGCTCTACAACAAAGTCCCTCCGAATGGTCTTGTGCTTTACGTCGGAACTATTGTTGGCGATAATGGAAAAGAAGAGAAGGTGACTATTGATTTTGAGCCCTTTAAGCCCATAAATACATCTGTGTATTTATGTGACAATAAGTTCCATACTGAAGTTTTGCATGAACTTGTGGAATCTGATGATAAGTTTGGATTTATTGTCATGGATGGGAATGGCACACTTTTTGGGACATTGAGTGGCAACAGTAGAGAGATTCTTCATAAATTTAATGTTAATCTTCCTAATAAACAAGGAAAAGGTGGACAATCAGCACAGAGGTTTGGTCGTATACGAGTCGAGAAACGGCATAATTATGTCACGAAGTCAGCTGAACTTGCTACACAGTTTTTTATTAATCCTGTTACTAGTCAGCCCAATGTTGCAGGATTGATACTGGCAGGATCTGCAGACTTGAAGGCTGAATTGAATCAGTATGTTTGACACACGTCTCCGTGCTAAAATATTAAAACTTGTTGATGTTTCTCATGGAGGAGAGAACGGTTTCAACCAAGCCATTGAGCTCTCTTCTGAATTCCTATCCGGTGTCAAGTTTATAGAGGAAAAGCGCTTGTTAAGCAAATACTTTGAGGAAATCAGGCAGGATAGTGGCAAGTATGTTTGCGGCGTAGATGACACTTTGAAAGATCTTGAGATGGGGATTATTGATATTATCATTGTTTGGGAAGATATTGATATCAACAGGTATGTGCTTATAAATAGTACCACATCTGAGGTTGTGATAAAATACATGAACAAAGATCAAGAGGTTGATGAGAGTAATTTTCGAGAAAAGAATGGTGAACTAGAGATTGAAGAAAAGATGCCACTGTTGGAGTGGTTTGCGAATGAATATAAAAGGTTTGGGTGCATGCTACAGTTTGTTACAAATAAAACAGAAGAGGGGTCACGGTTCTGCAAAGGGTTTGGTGGAATTGGAGGCATCCTACGCTACCAGCTTGATATGCGATCATTCGATGACGATGATGGTGACAATGACGGTGGAGGATTTTAAGATTCCAGAGCTGCCTAAATCTTTCTACTCCAGACTGCGATCCGACTCCAGATTGGAATTCTAGTTTCTTTTCTTGGTATTTAATACTTCAATTTTGTTATTTAATACCTACACTTGTGGTTTTCTCTCTTCTTTGAGTATAATTTAGTTTTGATGATTGATTAAAAGGGTTGTTCTCGTTGAGGAAAAATTCTAAACTTATAGTATATTTAGATGATGTCACTTGCTCATTTATCCCACATCGATGTAGGCTCCAAGACAGAAGCTCTTTTCTAACATAAATACCAGCTTTAATTATTAACTTAAAATCATTAAAAACGTCGACGGGCGTTTTTAGAGATGTCGACGGACGTCCTAGTTATTTTTTAAAGCTATAGATATCTTGTTCGCAATGAACGAGAATGTCTTTGCTAAGTTCATTTTTTATATCTAGCCCTATCAATGATTCAGCTCTGAATCAAGGCTAAAAAATGATTCCACTCGGAATCAATGCGGCCTAAAGATTCTACTTGAATCAATCCGGCCTATTAATGATTCTACTCTTAATCAAAGCTAAAAATTGATTCCACTCGGAATCAAGGTGGCCTAAAGGATTCTTCTCAGAATCCAGGGCGGCCTAAATCTATATTCAAATTTTATTTATATCATGAATCAGTCCAATATTCAAATTCATTTCTTTGTATTGAATTTGTTTAGTCCAATATTCAAATTCATTTCTTTGTATTGAATTTGTTTCTAAGACTGTGATAAACTCCAGAATAGAATTCCAGTTTGTTTTAGATATTAAGAAACAAAGGATCATTTAATGTTGTGAAAGTATTCATCATTCGTCTAACTCACTAATATTTACAGTAAAAAGAGTAAATAATATACTTGTAACTACATTATTAGGATTCTGAGCAACTACATTATTGTGATTTATCCAATCATGCATTCAGTTAAGAAAATCTAATATTAACTAGTATTGTAAAGAAACAGAAGTTAAGGCTTTTGCATAAAGTGCTCAGGCTCTTAAGTATGTCACCGCAAACAACTCCAATCCAGATTGCAATCCTTGGTGGTTCCTGTCTGAGCTAATGAATCTATGGATCACATAATTTTCATCTGTCCGTTTGTGATTTTGCAATGTAGTCCTCGCTTCCATCTTCTTGGAATGCTATTCTGAATGGCCAGTTGACTCAGTTCCCTTGTACTTGCCAATATATCCTTTCTTGTTAGGCATGAGTGTAATGCTTCTGTGCACAAATGCTCTAAGCTGCTCAGATGGGAAACTTAGAAAAGCAGATGCTTTGCGAAAATCTTTCATCTTCTTCGCATATTTTCAGAAGCTTGCTACCGAATACAGGACTCGCGTTATATTGCTCTAGTAGTTTGTAATTAAAGTATAGTCTGGAGTAACTAAGAAGCCAGACGGAAGTTGAAGTTTTAGTAGAGAACCATGTTCAAATCTAAACTTTTAGTTAAAATCACTAGAGGAAAGTACATGTCAGCATCCAATTTATTTTAGCCCAGATTACTTCGGAATTTTAGTTTGCCACATAATAGGAATAGAAGCAGAAGGTTTTTTTTTTGGTTTGGTCTACTATCTATTGGACTTTGAGTAATATTAGTGGGTTCTTAATGTAATTTTAAATGGGTTCTTTATTAAAAATTGGCATATAATTTCCTGGATGGGTCGAGTAAACATTTCCCAATTCATTTGTCACGTTAAGTTTATTTTCTCCAATTATGTATTACAATTATAGTATCAAAATTTTATATTTAGAAAAATTTATAACAAATATCATGTTTCCAAAAAAAATTAAAACTAAAAATAAAGACGTTTTTAAATTTAAAAAGTGGATAGAAATCTATTATCTATTATCTATTACTATATATTATATGCCAACACAAGGGCAAATTTTGTCATTTAATACTTGTGAAATTACGATTTTACCCCTATTTTTTGAAAAATAACAAAAATACCACTATTATATTATTATGCAAAAACATGTTAATATTTGCTAATGAAGAGAATCGAACCTCCAACCTCCATCTAATAAGTCCAAAGCCTAACCACTATGCTACGTTGCTTTTTGAATTTACCTTAAAAATTTTATTAGATAAGTCACATTATTTTCTGTAATTCTATATTCTTTTTTTACTTTGAACCTTTGAGTAAATATTGGTCCATATTATTTATATAAATTTGTATTTTTTTATTTACGTTATTATATATATACAGTAAAACCTCTATAAATTAATACTCGATAAAATTAATAATTTGTCCAGTCCCAACTTGGGACCAGTATAAAATTGGACCCCAATCGATAAAATAATAAGATAATAACTTTTTTGAAATCCCAAAGTATATATATTGGTCCCAACGAAACTATAAATTAATAATCATTAAAAGATTCCATACATATTCTAAGATTGTCTAGTAAAAAATGAATCTATAGTCACTTGTTTTTTGTTGAACTTCAAATCTATATTGACTTCATCTTTATACTCACATAACAGTTTTCGTTGTTGATTGGTCATGGTTGATTTTTGAACACCTTTTAGTTTAGGAGCCATAGTTGATGTGATTTTAAAAATTTTCAGTGGACATTTTATAGTGATCAAATTCTAACCATGTTTAATGTACTGCGTTGGTACCATGGACCAACTTTTTGGTACTATGAACTAACTTTTTACTTATTCAAAAACAATGAACTTGATAAATTCAATTAACTTGTGAATGTACATTCATAGAATGTGCCTTGGAACTTATTTTTGTAATTTATTTTTCATCTCTAACTAATATATATTGTAACTAGTACATTAGACTTGGAAATTTAAAGGTCTTATGTAAATCCTCTTTAAATTAATAAATTATTAATTTATCGATATAATAATATCTCTCTAAATTAATAAAATATCCCGGTCCCAACATTATTAATTTATAGAGGTTTTACTGTATAGGTAAATGATCAATCATCATTTTAAATTTTTATTATAGTTGTATATTTTTATTATAGTTGTATATAGTTGTATACACTCTGTTCGTCACATTCATTTCTTAACAAATTTCTTTTCAAAATGAACACTTCATTTGTTGATATTTTTTCATATTAAATGTCATTCTTTATCAACTTCGGCATATCTCTAATTTAATCATTTTTTTCATCAATTGTTTTTCACTTTTTCCACCATTTTAATCCCTCGGCTGATGTCCGAGTCAAAAATCGGGGTGATGATTTAAAATGTAGAATATTACGGAGTATATAATTACAAAAAAGGTTTTCTTTCATTATAAATGATAACTGTAAAAAAATAAAATCTTTACACTCTCTTTGTCATGATAAATGATGAGTATGAAAAATAAAATTTATATGATATAATTTCACATGTTACACATGAATGTAAATTATTCCGGATAAAAAAATATTTTCATTTTTCTCTTTGGATATATATAAATGTATTATACTATTTAAATAAAAATATATAAATTCTATCTATAAAATCATACATAATATATAACTACGTCAAATATGAATTATATATCATAATTTTTAAGTATATAAAATATCAAATATTTGAGTTAAATTAGAAATGTTTTATTGATCAAACATTTAGACTTTGAGGGGTTTAAATGTATAATTCGACTAAAAAGATAAATATTTGAAAATGTAGAAGATACAATTGAATTGATTCCAAAAACATGATAACTCAAAAACATGATCTATGTTTTAAATAAAAAATCAACATGATTAATATGCAATAGATTAAAATAAGACATGATATTTCTCGATCATAAGAATTGTAAAATTGTCTAACTATTAATGACGACCAGTTAGACTATAAATTTTAACAATAAAAATTCAAATTGTATGTAAAATATTATTGAATGATGTTAAAAAAAAAGTATAAGTCTTTAATAATAATAGAATTTTATATAATATATTAATTGGATGCGTAATATCATAAAATCATTTTGATAAATGAAATTCTAAATAGGGTTTGTGGGCTTTGAGGACATCGTCGAATTATAACACTGAAGCTAATACACAATAAAATACAAGTAAAATTTATTTTTTGTATATGAAAAGGTTGAGTTTATTATTACAAAAATGTCATTCAATATTTGTATTGAAAAAACAGTATAACCTCGTATAAATCTTCAGGTCAAAATCATGGTTATTTTTCACTTTTAAATAGATGAATAATCCCTAGACATTTATAAAGTTATCACATTTACATTACTTTTAAAAACAAAATTAGTCTTAAAAATGATATATTTATCAGTATATATTTATTTATAACACGTGCAAAGCACGAGTTATTTTTTGTATTATTTTACTTTTTTATTTAAATTATTATAATCAAATTAAATATAGTAACGAGTGGTTCACGTATTTTACCTTTATTTATGTTTTTAATTTTTAAGTTGTTTTGCCGGATCAGCCGTTCAGAGTAAATGTTAATTTTAACATATTTGTAATTAAATGTTTATTTTAATATGTTGTTGATGGGATTCGAACCTTAAACTTCTATGTAGCATAACTTTTAGTAATACCTCTAGATGTTCCAATCAATTTGACTTCAAAGACCCATCAGTATCGATTGTGATTGAAAAGAATAACCAATATGAGTTGTGAACCAAATGATAAATTATACCCCATTTTGTTTATTATAGTTTAGTATAGATTATAGTTGATTCAGAATTCATTAATTTGTACCATATATTTCTAAAATTATATACCTGAGCAAAATACATGAATTTTGAGAAATATATATAAGATAATTCAATTTGAGTTATATATGAATTTTTAAAATTTAGGATTTCAATTATTTATGATGATTGAGTTGAAACATTTACTTACGTCATTATAACATGAATCCACTCTATATGAAGGGGAAAAAAGATGGAACCAAAAAATGGTTGTTTGTAATACATGAATCATGTGCCTTTTATCATATAGATATTAGTTGAATATTACGAAATCTAATCAAATTTACAAGTATTTGATTCATGAAAACGGTATGCAATATTACAAATTTACGATAAATTGAAAATATTATCATCTAATGTATTTTTAATTATAAAATTATTTCGATATATGAACAAATTCAGTGAGAAATTATTTAATTAATATATGAACAAGTCTCAAAACCTGACAAGGGTACGTTCATCATTCAAAGTAGTTACATTATTCACAAACAAAATTTCTTACCACTCTCCACAACTCACACTTCTCATCTTACACGATCAAACTTACGATTTCACAAACCTCACGTTAATAAATCGACCTCCTCGCAAAAAATTTATTAACTTTTCTATGCAGGCCCGTGCCTTGCACGGGTTGTTACGCTAGTTATATATATAATAGAGCAACTAGGGGGTTCAATGAGCCAATTAATTCAAGTTAAATTACCAAAATATCCTTCCAAATTATATTTTAATTATACATGTATTAATTAATTCAATTTAAATTACCAAAATACCCTTCCAAATTATATTTTAATTGTACATGTATTAATTACTATTAATACTCATCTACTTTAATGCGTACTATTAATACTCATCTACTTTATTATGTATTAATTATTTTATATGGCCTTATTGCATATTTCGTATTCAGGTTCGCTATTTGGTTTATTACATTTATTTGCCTATATAGTAGACGATTTAGGGAGATCAAAAGTAATCATAGATAAAATAAATGATGATAAAAAATAATAGATATGACGAGTGGACAATGAATATCAATCAAATAAGGAATTTGGATACAGAAGATGTAATAATAAGATCAATAGATTTGTTTTTCGAAATTAGCAAAATATGATTTGATCTGCATATCAAATCTTATTTTGATAAATTGAAAAAACAAACTATTGGTCGTATTGCATATTTCGTATCCAGGTTCGCTATTTGGTTCATTACATTTATTTGCTTATATAGTAGATGGTTCAGGGAGATCAAAAGTAATTATAGACCAAATAAATGATGATAAAAAATAATGGATATGGTGAGTGGATAATGAATATCAACCAAAAAAAGAATTTGGATACAGAAGATGTAATAATAAGGTTAATAGGTTTGTTTTTCGAAGTTCCAAAATATGATTTGATTTGCGTCACATTGAAATAGCCAAAGAGAATATTTTGTACCATATAAAATAATATTTTTTTACAAATTTAATAATATCTTAAACAATAAGCTATATAGCAAACAAGTGTTATACAAATATTGTACGAAATAATTTTAGTGACTACTTCAAATAGGTTAAATACTATTTTGTTTTTATAAAATTACACGACAGTTGCAAAATAAGTCACGCTCATTTAAAATATTTCAAATCTCCCGTAACTAAAAGACTGCAAGCACTTCAAAATTACTGGTCTTACTTATATTGTACGTCGTTATTAGATATGACCATTTTCAATGGAAAAAGATTTTATTCGCAACATAACCTATAATACATTTCACATGTCTGCATATATTTACATGATTAAATATATATGATATTTTCTATCAAAAACTGATCCCACTTGCAACAAAACATATATTATATTTAATAAATCGGTATCATTTTATAACAGAAGAATGTAGAACATACCCGTGCCTCGCACGGGTTATAAAGCTAGTTTAATTTAAAGGTCCAACACATGTGGTAAGGACCAAGGTGTCCCACGTCGCGTGTCAGCTAACCTCTAACCTTTTCCTGAATATTAATAGCGGTCATTACATAATTTTAGATAATGATTAGTAAGGCGCTTGTTATTCGGCGTGGGAATGTTAGTACTTGATTCAACAACAATTAGTTAAACATCATCAATTGTCCCCTTGCACGTGTACCACATCGTTTTAAGTTCCAGACAAGAGTTGGGGTGGAACCTAAATTCTCTTTGCATTTCCGAGATGCGTAGTTTGAATATTTTTTTGGTGAATTTCATCAAATTTAATTTAATCAAATTTAATTAAAAATATAATCTATACTATATTATTAAAGCCGAAACATTGAAAGTTTTGATTTTCGTTTTTCGGTAATTTATTCTATTTAATAAATAATAAAATAATATAAAAATAGTAACTAGCTGATTAACTTTTTTTATTAAAACACCTTTTGTAACAAAATCTACTCTTTTTCCAAAAATATCATGGGCAATTACATTTAAATTAAAACATATTACCTTTTATAATAACTAATAAAATAATATAAAAATAGTAATTAGCTGATTGTCTTTTATCTTTAAAACACTTTTTTGTAACAAAATCTACTCATTTTTTCAAAAATATCACGGACAATTACCTTTAATTTAAAATATATTACCATTAATAATAAATATCAATACAACCCTTACATATTATCATTTATATTTGTTTTCACTAAAATCTCTTTTTTCCAAAAATATCAATGCAGCCCTTACTTATTTATTTTAAAACGTATTTTAATGCTTTTAATTATTTAAAACAAATTACCTATTTTAACATGCCAACGTTTTTTTTAACAAATACAATTAATATAATTAAAACACTTCTGAAAATATCACGGGCAGTTACTTTTTTTAATTAAAACATGTTAACTTTTATATTTGTCCTTATTATTAATATTATTTTAATAAATAATAAAATAATATTAATAATGTCTAATTTATCTTACTCAGCCCATTTGTATTATTTATTTATTTTTTCTATATTACAATTAATTTTTAAATTTCTCATTTTATAATTTATCATATTGATTTTTAATTGTCTTTGATGGCCCGTGCCTTGCACGGGTTATAGGCTAGTATGTTATATAATCAAAAAGTGTATATAATTCACGTTACGATGCACTTTTTATTTTCATAAAAGTTTTTGAAAGTAAAAATAAAATTTTAAACTAAATATTACTTAACTTCGCAAATCAAGCACGATGAAAATAGTCAAAATACCACTTATCTATCTATATTATTATATTAAAGACGAAACAATGAAAGTTTTGTAGTCTGGTCACTCAATTCTTAACCGTTGGATCATTCAAATCAATATATAATGAGAGTCGTTGAATTAAATACTAAAAATTATTATATATAATATATTTTATATTATAATTACAAATAACTGTCTAATTACCTTTTTCAGCCTAAACATATTACATGTTTTATATTTTCTATATAAAACAACTCATCTTCTAAAAATAACAAGGGTACAGTACCTATTTTATATTTTTTAACTTAAAACAACTCATCTTCTAAAAATAATACTGGCAACATATATATATAAAAACGTAATATAATTTTATATAATTATTAATAAATAACCAACTACGTTCGTCATTATATTATATGTTTTGTATTTTCTAACTAAAGCAACTTATCTTCTAAAAATAATACGGGGACATTACCTATTTTATATTTTCTAACTGAAACACTCATCTTCTAAAATTAACACAAACAACATATATATAAAAATGTGATATCTAACTTTATATAATTATTAATAAATAACTATATGTCTTCTTCAGAACATTACATGTTTTATATTTTTTTAACTAAAACAACTCATCTTTTAATAATAATACGGGTAACATGTATATATAATGGTGATATTATTTTATATTTATAACCAATTATCTTTTTCAACTAAATCACATTATTTATTTTATATTTTATAACAATTACTCATCATTATCAGAATAATAATCCTGAAAATTTCATGAATTTCAACAAGTGCCATATCAACAAAGTACTTTTACCCAGAGAATGAGGTTTAAATCCTAATGCGGATAAGGCTATCAAGATAGCCGAAGGTAAATATATTTAATACAATTACTTGGATTATATCGAAGCTTTTTCTAAAGCCTTTTATTATCAAAATCCCAAGAATAAAATTCTTGGTTTTTTAGTATCAATCCAGAAGTGCTTAATAAGCAGGTTCCCAATTGGTTCTATCAATGGTGGTCAAAAATTCGGGCCATCTTTGGAAATATTACCCAAAGTTATAAAAGATTTATATAATCCGTGGTGTGAGCATAGTCCGCTAGTCTCAAGATTATTATCTAACAGAATGATTTTTGGACAATGTCCTTTCTTCTTTTTTGCAAAATTCCAAATCCCATGGATCTGGAGATGGACAATATCAGTCTCCCAAGACAGGTTACACATTCCAATTCTCCAGAGGAATTTCTTCTACAAATGGTGGAACAATATGGAAATCAATGATATTCAAAATCTGGTGGTAAATATTAATACTACCATTGAAGCAGAAAAACGTAACGTTTCTAAAGAGAAGATTTCTCAACAACCATCTATAGCCAGTATGAAGGGATACTTCCAAAAGAAATATCCTAGCGAATCAGAAGAACAAATTATGGTTCGAGTTTTAGATTATATGAAAGAACAATTCTTCAGTTCTTTTCCAAATCAATCATCAAAAGATGAAGACGAATCAATGAAAACCACTTCGTCGCAAGGATCAATGGATTCTAATTCTTTTAATTGTCTAGAAAGCGAATCCCAAGCTGCAGAAGATCCTACAGCAGAAGATGTGTGGAACGCCTTAAATCAGACATTGGCTCAACAATCTAGAAATTCTAGCTCGGGAAAAACTCCGGCTATTTAAAAAGGCAATGACGCCACTAAATCAGGTCTTTAGACATAAAAATTTCTAGTCTACAAGTTCAAATAGATGAACAATTCAAAAGGTGTCATCAAACATCCTGTTAGATATAATTGCTAATGTTTGTTTATCAGTGTTTAAGCAACAGGTACTGACAAGAGTTTATCAGAAGCCAGTCAGAGTTTAGTTAAACTCTGACAGGGTGAAGAGTTTAATTGAAGCCGGTCAGAGTTTATTTAAAGTCTGACAAGGTGATAGTTGTATTAGCTGTCGGTGCTGAATTGAAGATTCTAGAAGCAATATATTCTGAAGATGGAAAGAAGCAGAATATATTGATACAGCTAAGGAAACGGAATAGAAGACTGAAGCAATCCTTAATTGATATAAATTGTATAGCTGATTTATAGGAATATCAATTAGATAAGGATTGTATGTAGCTGTGTACTATATAAACACAGATAGGTTATCCCTAGAAGGGACGCGATTATTGATATATTATTATTGTAACCTAGAAGCTCTTTGTGATTCATTAACATCATAAAGAGAGAAGCTGTTAATATAAATACAGTTTATTGATTCATAAACAGTGTTCTTAATTATCGTTATTCTCATACATACTTGATTATATTGTGTATTCGGCCTAACAATTGGTATCAGAGCCAAGGCTGTTTAATATATACAGTTTTACGATTCAAACACAGTATTAATCATGTCTGAAGAAAATCAAACTGCTCCTAAGGCTGAACAGGTTAAGCCCAATTCTGTGAGTTGATATGAAACAATCAGGGTTCCAATTCTCAGGCCAGTAGAGTATCCGATTTGGAAGGTTAAGATGACCATGTTTCTGGAGGCTACAGATCCAGAATACCTTGACAGAATTAATGATGGTCCTCATATGCCAACTAAATTGTCCCCTGTTGTTGATGGTCAAGCACAAAAGACTGTTCCAAAGGAAAAGAAAGATATGACTCCTGAGGATATCTCATCAATTGCAAAGGATGCAAAGGTTAGACATCTTCTCCACAGTGCTTTAGATAATGTAATGTCTAACAGAGTAATTGGCTGCAAAACTGCCAAAGAGATATGGGATGCTTTAGAAGTCAGATGCCAGGGAACAGGTGCTATTAAGAAGAACAGAAAAACAATACTCACACAGGAGTATGAGCACTTTGATTCAAGAACTAATGAAACCTTGACTGAGACTTATGACAGATTTTGCAAACTGTTGAACGATCTGTCTCTGGTAGATAAGGAATATGAACTTGAAGAGTCCAATCTCAAGTTTCTGTTATCTCTACCTGAAAAGTGGGATTTAAAGGCAACAACAATCAGAGATAATTATGATCTTGCTGATACAGATCTTGATGAGATCTATGGATTGTTAAAGACTCATGAACTTGAGATAGAACAAAGAAACAGGAGGTCCAGCAAGAAGACAAAATCTGTTGCTCTCAAAGTCGAGGAGAAGCCCATCAAGAAGGAATCATCAAGGAAGAAAGCCAAGGGAAAGGCTTTAGTTATTAAATCTGAAAGTGAGTCATCAAACTCTGATGATGACTCAAACTCTGATGAAGCTTCTGACTCTGAGGATGATGAAGAGGAGTTGATGCAAATGGCTGCATTGATGGTGAAGACCTTTAAGAAGATGGGATTCAAGAACTTCAAGAAAGGAAAGAGATTCTCAAGGAAAGATTCAAACTCTGAAAGGAGAAGTTTCAGAAAGTCTGATGGAAAAGAGACCAAGTCTGGCAAGAAGGATAAGTCTCAAATCCAGTGCTACAAGTGTAAGGAGATGGGTCATTATGCTCCAGAGTGCAAGAAAGGCAAATCTGAGAAAGCACTCATCTCTAAAGGCAGAGACTGGGCAGATACTTCAGACTCTGATGATGGAGAAAACTATGCTCTTATGGCAACTGTCAGAGATGAGACTGAATCTTCTGAAAATAAGGTACCCCTAACTACTTATGCTTATGATACTGATAATATATCTGAGTTAAGAGTATATCTGAAAAGTGTTCATGTTAGTTATAGGGATCAGACTTTAGAGAATGAGAGGATTAAATCTGAGAATCTTAGTCTTAAAGAAAGAAACAAGTTTCTTGAAAGAGAACTTGAGAATATGAAGCAGATTCAAAAAGAAAGAGATGATGCTGTTTATATTGAACAGGAAGTGCTTAAGTTAAATAAGCAGCTAGAATCTGAACTTGAAAAAGAAAGAAAAATAATTATGACTTGGACAAACTCTGGAAGAGACACTCATCAAGTGTTTCAAACAGATTCTGTAGGTTTAGGCTATTGTGAAAACGATGAACTTAGGTTTAAAGACAAAGTTAAGGTTAAACCACAACTTAAACCTGTGATATTTGTTCCAGAATCCACCAAGCTAAAATCTGTAGTTGTGAAAGAAGCTGTTATGGAGTCAGTTGAAGCTTGTGTTGAACAAGTAGATATTGAATCTAAAACAGAGAAGCTTGTTGAGCTAGAAGCTATTAAAGAACCAATTAGAATATGTGAGAAGCAGGTTAATGTTGGTTTAATGACAGGAAAACAGTTTAAACATAAGCTCAAAGAGGTTAAGTCTGCCATGAAACCTAAAGGGTCCAAGAGAAATAGGAATGGAAAAGTAGGCATAAATAATAGAAATAATCATATGCCTAATGCTAGTGCCTCAAGAAAAACATGTTATAATTGTGGTAGTTCTAATCATCTTGCTAGATTTTGCACTAAGAACAAACATATTAATTCTTTACCTTCTACTTCAGAAGTAAAGAATGATTATGTTAGAGTAAGACCACAGACTTTATGCAAACATTGTGGGAGCACTTGGCATTCTATTTACACATGTAAGAGTTATCATGCAATTTATCATAACTATTATGAGCTAAAACCCAACTTGAAATGGGTTAGAGCAAACTCTGCTAGTGTAAAATCTGACAATGTTAGTTTAAACTCTGATAATACAGATTCCGCTGCAAAAACTAACACTGTTAAGAAAGACAAAGGATCCAAGCAAGTCTGGATCCTCAAAACTAACACTTAGTGTTTGTTTGTGATTGCAGGGTATAATAGAGAGCACACTTATCTTAGACAGTGGATGCTCAGGACATATGACTGGAAATAAAGCCCTGCTATTAGACTTTGAGGAGAAGGCTGGCCCAAAAGTTTCCTATGGAGATGGCAACATAGGACACACTCTGGGATATGGCAATATTAATCTTGGAAGTGTCATCATCACAAATGTAGCTCTAGTCTCAGGACTCAAGCATAATCTGTTATCTGTGAGTCAAATCTGTGACAGAGGAAACCATGTAGATTTTCATAGTGAATACTGTGAAGTTATCAGTAAATCTACTGGGAAAGTTGTTCTAGTTGGACACAGGCGCAACAATATTTATGAAGCAAGTTTGGTAACAAACTCTGATGGAAAAACAGTGTGTCTGACAGCCAGAATGTCAAATGAAGAGAGTTGGAACTGGCACAAGAAGCTCTCTCATCTCAATTTGAACAACATCAATGAGCTAATAAGAAAGGATCTTGTAAGAGGACTTCCGAAATCAATACTCAATCTAGATGGTCTATGTGATTCTTGTCAAAAGGCCAAGCAAAGGAAGTCATCTTTCAAGAGCAAATCTGAATCTTCAGTAGTGGAACCTTATCATCTTCTACATGTTGATCTCTTTGGACCAGTGAATGTGATGTCCATGGGCAGAAAGAAATATGCTCTAGTAATTGTTGATGAATATACTAGATATACATGGGTGTATTTCTTGTCAAAGAAGGATGAAACTGCTCAAATGTTGATGGATCATGTAAATCTACTGGACAAAAGATCACAGCACAAAGTCAAAATTATAAGGAGTGATAATGGAACTGAATTCAGAAACTCAATCTTGGAAGCTTTCTGCAAGGAAAGAGGAGTCAAACAAGAATTTTCTGCACCTGGAACTCCACAGCAAAATGGTGTAGTTGAAAGAAAGAACAGAACTTTAATTGAAGCTGCCAGAACTATGCTTGATGAAGCAAAATTGCCAACTTATTTCTGGGCAGAAGCTGTTCAAACTGCTTGTTTTACTCAAAATGCAACTCTGATCAACAAGCATGGAAAAACACCATATGAGATGGTGAAAAACAAGAAGCCAAATTTGAAATATTTTCACATATTTGGATGCAAATGCTTTGTGTTGAAGACTCATCCTGAACAGTTGACCAAGTTCGAGTTAAAAGCTGATGAAGGAATCTTTGTTGGCTATCCATTGTCAACAAAAGCATTCAGAGTTTACAATCTGAGAACGAAGGTGATCATGGAATCCATACATGTGTCGTTTGATGACAAGAAAATAATTGGACTTGAAGACAAGGATGGATATGATCAACTACGTTTTGAAAATGAAGATCTATTCTCTGATGATATAAACTCTGATGAAGCAGGGTTGACAAACTCTGACGAAGCATACTCTGAACCTCTACTGGTAAATACTGGAGAAACTGGAAATTCTCAAATTGAACAAAATAGAGAACCAGTTGAGGGGGAGCGTGAAGAAGCTCAACAAGACACAGCAAGTGAGTCAGTTGAGGAAACTGATTCAAACTCTGACAGCTCAAACACTGAGCCATCCAACTCAGGGGGAGCCTCAGATACTGCAGAAAGTCAACATATGAATCAGGAGAGCATGGATCAAGGGGGAGGATTCAATAATGATGCAAGAAACCACTTACCAACAGCCAGAAAGTGGACACAGGCACACACACCTGATCTCATAATTGGAGATCCTGATGCTAGTGTGAGAACTAGAAGTGCAACAAACAATGAGTGTCTGTATCATGTTTTCTTGTCTCAAACAGAACCAAAGAAAGTGGAGGAAGCTCTTCAAGATGCTAATTGGATTACAGCAATGCAAGAAGAGTTAAATGAATTTGAAAGAAATGAAGTCTGGACACTTGTACCTAGACCAAAGAATAGATCAATTGTAGGTACAAAGTGGGTTTTCAGAAACAAGACTGACAGTGAAGGTGTGATTACAAGAAACAAGGCTAGACTTGTGGCAAAAGGTTATTCACAACAGGAAGGAATTGACTATGATGAAACCTTTGCTCCAGTTGCAAGATTGGAGGCCATAAGAATTTTTCTGGCCTATGCTGCACACAAGAAGTTTAAAGTCTTTCAGATGGATGTAAAAAGTGCTTTTCTCAATGTGAAGCTTGAAGAAGAAGTGTTTGTTGAACAACCACCAGGATTTGTAGATTCCAAGCATCCAGATTATGTCTACAGGCTTGACAAGGCATTATATGGACTAAAGCAAGCACCAAGAGCATGGTATGAAACTCTTGCTCAATTTCTTTTAGAAAGTGGGTTCACAAGAGGTACAATTGATAAAACCTTGTTTTATTTCAATTCTGGTGATGATTTGCTTTTAGTTCAAATTTATGTAGATGATATTATTTTTGGATCTACTAATGACAAACTTTGTAAGAAGTTTGCAAAGCTTATGCAATCCAGGTATCAAATGAGCATGATGGGAGAGCTTAGTTATTTTCTAGGCTTACAGGTCAAGCAAACAGATGATGGGATTTTTATCAATCAAGCAAAGTATACCAGAAATCTTCTAAAGAAATTTGGTATGCTTGATAGTTCATCTGCTACAACTCCCATGGCTACAGCAACGAAGCTTGACAAAGACACAGGAGCCTCAGTAGATATGACTAACTACAGAGGAATGATAGGGTCTCTACTGTATCTTACTGCAAGTAGACCTGATATCATGTATGCAACATGTCTTTGTGCAAGATTTCAAGCAGATCCCAGAGAGCCTCATCTAACAGCTGTAAAAAGGATCTTCAAATATCTCAAAGGAACCATAACCCTGGGTTTGTGGTATCCTAGAGAATCAGAGTTTAAGTTAATTGGTTACTCTGATGCAGATTTTGCAGGCTGTAAGATAGACAGAAAAAGTACAAGTGGAAGCTGTCAATTTTTAGGTGACAGATTAGTTTCTTGGTACAGCAAGAAACAGAAGTCAATCTCCACATCCACTGCTGAAGCAGAGTATATAGCAGCTGGTAGCTGTTGTGCACAGATTTTATGGATGAAGAATCAACTGCTGGATTATGGGTTAAGGTACTCTAAAATACCTATTTTCTGTGATAACCAAAGTGCTATTGCTATGACAGGTAATCCAGTACAGCACTCCATGACCAAGCACATCAGCATAAGATATCATTTTATCAGAGAACATGTGGAAGAAGGGAACATTGAGCTTCATTTTGTGTCTACAGATCAACAACTTGCAGATATCTTCACCAAACCTTTGAGTGAAGCTACGTTTACAAGATTGGTAAATGAACTTGGAATGATCTCTGGTTCTGACTAGAGATACGGGTTAGACTCAAAATCTATCCATGTTTGATTGTTTAATGCTCATGATTCCTTGCATATATTAACTGTTATGAGTACCAGTGTCATAAACTCTGTCGGTTAAACTCTGATGCTAAACTCTGTGAGTCATAAAAAGTTGGTCATACTCTGAATGTTACAGTTTAAATGCTATACTCTGATTGTAATTTTGTCTGGAACATATGGACCAATGAAGAAATTTGTATGAAGCATAATTCTCAGTAAGTAATTGTGAATCCTTAAGAGTTGATAGATTCTGATCTCAAATATGTGCAGTAAGCTAACACAGCATGATACTGTCTCTATATTTATAGCATCTCTTAGTTTATTGATCCTATACACTGAGTCTGTATTAGCTGTTTGCATCTTCTCTCATAAGTTAATTATAATTACTGATGAAAAGTCTAAACTCTGATTATTCATTGCAATTAATTCACCCTCCAATCAAAAGATGCCAAACAGAGCACAAATTCCTTTGAGATCATGGTGTGCCTAGGAAGATCCAGGAACTTATTGTATGAAATAAGGGCTAAAATCTTTGATTTTTGGTGACTAGTGCCAACCACTGATTACTGGAAAAAAAAAAAAAAAAAATATATATATATATATATAATAAAGGGGGTGAAAAATAAAAGACATATCCAAATGAAAGGATATCAGTAATACAGAGTTTAGATAGAAAAATCAGTGTCTATGTTATACATGAGAGTTTAGGCAACCAATTTTTACTACTTTAGTTTGTGGATTTTATGCACTTTGAGATGATCTAAATACTGATTTCGGTAAACTCTGCTACTACACACACATATTTTCACAACTGTACAGATTGAGAAAAGAGTTTATTGACAAAGAAGGACAAATGGTAAACACTGATGTATTGTGTGAAATACGCCGAGGTTATTTTGTTTTAATCTCTGATGGTTAAAATAATCTCTTTGTTTCAGACATTTTATAACTTTGAGATTAGCCATTTGTTTTTCGGAAAAAGTATGATTGAACGGAGAAAAGAAAGAGTGTGTTTGATAAGTCCTGATAGTGATTCGTAATGCTGCTGAGTATGTTAGTTTATTGTTTAAAGTGATATCATTTCTTTCACTTTACAATTACTATGCAAAATTGATAATACTGATATGTAAAGAAACAAATTTTTCATTAATTGATTCAAATTTACATTCAGACCATTTCATACTCATGTTTAGCTAAACTTTCTGGTACATACTAATCACTATGGTTACAAAAGAGAAGATCTATTTAACCAGGACAAGTATTTGTATGCTACAACTGAAGCAGAAGAGCTAGAGCCAGAAGCTATTGTGCTCTATTACTTCTGATGATCGCTACCCAGTTGTTCAACTGATCATTATACCATCTGGGATTGCTTGACAACATCCTGAAGATGAATCATCATCATCATCTTCCTGGATTCTCTTTCTGCTTTGCAGCTTGCAGGATTCCAAGAAGATTGTCTCCTCAGTACCCATCAGGAAGCTCTGCTGGAAGAGCATCATACAAATCTCCATAGTATGATCGTCTGCCAGGATGGGCACATCATATGGACCGGGACGGATGATGTGCACATAAGGATTAGAGATCGGTCCTTCCGCTATTTCATCATCTGCTATAAGACCTTCATCATTCAGAAAAGACAGAACAAGAAACTCATCGATGATATAGTTTGCTTGTTGATGCCAGTTCATGTTCACGAATGATTCTACATCCATGAATTCAAAGGTTCCTGCCATTTGGTGTATGGTAATTTTAAGATATGAAGCCTGTTGTTAAAATGCTTCGGTTTTTAAAGCATTCAACAAGGTAACTGAAAGGTTTTTCCTTGAATCGAAGCGCTTGGGATAATAAGGTGCGGAGTTTCAAGACAGTCATTATTATTCTGACTGTTGAGCTCCTTTGTACTTTATTATTAAAATTGATAATTTTATTATTATTGATTTTTTTTCTTTTAAGCGGATATTTTGAGTGTTATATGTGATGCCAGGTGTCTCCACGTCTGCACGTGTATTGGAAGTTGTTAGACACAGCTGTCAGCGTATGCACGTTTGACATCTGTCCCACTAACATACTTTTAATCGTTACAGTTCCTATTTAATACACTACATACACACGATTCAATCTTTTACGCACCTCATCTTTTCATAAGCTTTTACTCACACACAAACACTCAAACACTTTCAAAGCCCAGTTCTTCTTGTTTTCCAATCTTACTAATGGCAACTACAGCGTTTATTGCTTCTGAATTAGAATTTGTTCCCAACAATTATTCTGCTCCTGTAGCAAATGAGAACGCACCGGAGGCGTTTCATTTGATTCAGAGGTTCTTGTTACACTCTGATATCGGTACTGCTCTAACCGCACCATCGAAGCTGTCTGCGACTCAAATTCGAACTTTTTGGCAGACAGGTACTTATGATAATGGAGGAGAGTCTGGATCGCCATCTATAATTTTTGAGTTTCAAGGAGATGAATTTGTTGTTACTCCTACTACTGTTCGTGATGCTTTGGGTCTTGAAGATTTCAATGCATTCACAATCTCTATTGGAGACTCTGAGCTAGTCCGAATGATGAGCGAGATAGGCTACACTGGACCTTTGACAAAGATAGGTCAACTCAAAAGGCCATTTTTGCGCAAGGAGTGGAGCTTCTTTTTCGATTGCATTACTCGGGCTTTTGGAAAGAAGTGCACCAATTGGGATGCGATTCCCACGGATAGTCTACAGATCGGGTATTCTCTTCTCTATGGCAGTCAATTTGATGTTGCTAGATTAGTTTTAACTAATATTGGTGAGAAAATGCTAGAGAATAGAAATGTTGTTTATTTCTCTAGGTTTTGTCAATTGATATTCAATTTTTGCTGCCCAAATGTTGAGATAGTAGAGGATGATGTTATACTTTCGTTTAAACTGCACAAACGTATATTTTCTGACCTTATCAACAAGGACAACAAGAAAGGAGAAGTTGGTCCTTTAATGTTGCCTGCATCAGTGCAACAATTTCTTGACAACTTACAACAACAACAAGTCTCAACTGCTGAAGCTGGACCTTCTGTGTCTCAACCACAGAGGTCAAAGAGTTCCAAAGTTCGAGCAGTTAAGTCTGGTTTGCAACAAACTGAAGCTGAGGTATCAAATGTTGATGCTGTGCCTCAGAGAAAAAAAATAAAGAAAAGGCGAGCCCAAAGGGCAAAGTCTGTTGCTGCTGATTCTATTGTAGACTCAGAAACTGAAGCTGATGAAGAAACTCTTCATCAGAGAAAGAGAAGACTAGTTGCTGATCAACTTTTTGGTGATATCATTGCTAATATGGACAAAGAACCTGAGGACACTGAAGCTCCTACATCAAAGAATGAGGAGATTGTGATTACAAATGTTCCTTCAAGTACTCCTGCAATTGTTGTTGAGGAGGATATTCTAACTGCTGAGGATGCTGCAAATCCTGAAACTATTATGATGGATTTTGAAACAGAAGCTCCTACATCAAAAGCTGATGATGTAGTTGAGGAAGCTGCTGCATACTCTGACAGCAGGATTGTGGATCATGAAGATACTGTACTGGAAGCTGATCAAGCTACTACTGAATTAGTAGAACCTATTGCTTCTCACACAGAAATCATTTCTCTTGATTTTGAGAAAGGTGAGGAAGTTGATCAGATTAGAGTTGATCCAGTTCCAGAAGCTGTTGCTGTACTTGCTGATGCAACAGATAATGATCATGAGGATATTGTTTTCCTTGAAACTTTGCAACAATCAGTTGTTGAGATTGTTCAGAGAGAAGCAGAGGTTACTGTTCCAGCAAACTCTGATGTTCCTCAAACTGTAGCAGATCAAGTACCTGATGCAACTGCACAGTTAATTGATGAAATCACTGCTGAAAATGTGCTTGAAGATATTCACAGAGAGGATGACAATGCTGAAGCTAGTCCTGCTCATTCAAACTCTGATATTCAAGTGGAAGTTTCTGATCTTCAAGCAAATTCTACTGAAGAGAGGGAAGTTCAAAGGGCTGCTTCTGAGCATTTTCAGAATATGTACTACAATACATGGACTAATGCAGATTGTGTCTTTCCAGCACAACGGGCTGCAGATTTTCTATCTGATTCTGTTAAGAAGATTACAAATCCTGATGTCCTTACGAGCTTACAGGCAACTGTTATTCAAGTCAAATCTCTCAATAATAGATTTGATGAGAATCAACAAATGCTTACAAAACTGAGGAATGAAGTAAGTCTGAGGGATCTTACTTTAAAGGCTGACAGAACTTCTTACTATGCCATGTTCAAGCAGCAAGCCAGGGATTCTGAAGAAATCAAGAAGAGGCTTGGGACAGTTGAGGACAACCAGAATGCTATGTCTGCTCAACTGACTTCCATTTCTACTGCGCTTGAATTGCTGACATCAGTACTACTTTCTGATGATGTCAAAAAGGGGGAGAGTATACCTAAAGACAAATGCAAAGATACTCAAACTCTGAGACGGAAGGATGATTCTACTGATGGGGGAAGCAGAGGAAATGAAAGAAGGATTTCTGCTCAAAGGCAAAGACGTGTAATAAACTCTGGTGGTCAATCTACTTCAAACCTCAACAAAAGTTTAGTTGTTTCAGCTAACCCATCTACTGATGAAGAGATTGCTGCTAGGATCTTTATTAAAGAGCATGGAAAGGAAGTTACTATTGAAGATATCCAGGCTGAAGAACAGATGCTTGCTGAGGAACACAAGAAAAATCTTGAAGCTGGAATCTACAAGAAACAGGAAATCAAGGCTCCTAGGAAGAAAGAAGTTGGTATTTCTATCAAAGAGAATACACAACAGAGTATACAATATACAAGGAGACCTGTGATTAGAAACTCTGATAAGGGTAAAGGCAAAATGATTGAAGAGCCTAACCTGAAGAAGAAAGATAATTCAACCTCTGACATTGCTCAAGTTGAAACAAGATTAGCAAAATCAACCTCTGACGCTGCTCAAGTTGATGATACTATTGAAGTTAAGCCAGCCTCTGACAAGGCTCAAGCTGTGCAAACTCAGCTAGCTCCTCAACTCAAAGGTTTCTTAAGACCCGTACTCTCTGAAACTCTGACACTTCAACCTGTGGATTTTTCTCAAACCAGGACTGTACTTGGAAAAGAATCTTATGATAAGTCTGGTTTAGGTTCACATAGGGAGAAGAGAATAAATAACAGATCTCAAGACAATATTTCACTGGCAGGATCTGGTATTGGGGGTACACAAGAAAATCTTGATAAGTTAGAATCTGTTCAATTGATTTTTCACAGAGTCTTGAAGAAGCAGTTTCTGTTATACTTCATGAGTGATGGAAGTGTTTATAGAGTTGGAGAATCTGATGTAAATCTCAAATCATGGGAAGAACTTGAATATGTACTTTATCTGTTGAAAGTTAAGAACAAACACACCCATAATGTTGCTCAAATCTTAAGAGAAAAGATGCTGAGATCAAAAGTGATGCTTGGAGGAGGAGAAGTCTCAAATGCTTATATTCCAAAGTATAGAGATCATGCTGGAAAGTTGGTGGAGATGAAGAGAAACAGTGCTAGATTTAAAACTGCACTGGGAATAAAAGTTTTAGAATACAACTTAGAGTCAAATAAAGCTCAGTACATTCGGCTAGGGAATGATATGAAGAAGAACAGTATCTATTCTCTGAGGGCTGCCATATATCAAACCGGTGAAGGAGATCCAGAGTATAAGGAGCTGAAAGAGATTATGATAGCTGAACTTGAGAATGCTGAGAGAAGACTGCTGATTGATTATCTCAGGACTGTACCTGATATTGAAGAAGTCAAGTAAAGTCTGACTGTAAGTTTTTAATATTTTCTATTCTAAGTCAAATTTAAACTCTGTTTTAAATTAAACTCTGTTATATGTTAAACACTGCATTTGTTAAATGGTTTTGACATCATCAATTATATGTTTAACTTGTACATTTTATTATGAACAAGTTGGGGGAGATTGTTAGATATAATTGCTAATGTTTGTTTATCAGTGTTTAAGCAACAGGTACTGACAAGAGTTTATCAGAAGCCAGTCAGAGTTTAGTTAAACTCTGACAGGGTGAAGAGTTTAATTGAAGCCGGTCAGAGTTTATTTAAAGTCTGACAAGGTGATAGTTGTATTAGCTGTCGGTGCTGAATTGAAGATTCTAGAAGCAATATATTCTGAAGATGGAAAGAAGCAGAATATATTGATACAGCTAAGGAAACGGAATAGAAGACTGAAGCAATCCTTAATTGATATAAATTGTATAGCTGATTTATAGGAATATCAATTAGATAAGGATTGTATGTAGCTGTGTACTATATAAACACAGATAGGTTATCCCTAGAAGGGACGCGATTATTGATATATTATTATTGTAACCTAGAAGCTCTTTGTGATTCATTAACATCATAAAGAGAGAAGCTGTTAATATAAATACAGTTTATTGATTCATAAACAGTGTTCTTAATTATCGTTATTCTCATACATACTTGATTATATTGTGTATTCGGCCTAACACATCCTACGCAGAGAAAAGGAGGCGTACAAATCTGGAAATCAGGGAAAGTTTTGAGAATTCTCATATTCTCCTCATGAAGCTAGAATGGAAAGGAGACTCCATGAGAAACATAATTTAAGAGTAAGGTCACTAATTTGGAATAACCTTACAGGATAAGTTTGGAGATAAGGAATAACCTTACAGGAAAAGCCTGAAGATAAGCTATCTGCCACCCAGAGATTCGACAGAACAATATTTGCTTTAATAATTTATGCTTTTATAAAGTTGTTTGTAAGTATTATTGATAATAATTCATAAAATTGTTTGTATGTATTATTGATTGTGTCAATGAGGCCCATAAAGAGCACCCGACATTCAATAATGCTCTCTTTGTTAAAGTTTGCTTTTTGCTTTTGTTAAAATTATTTGTCCTCACCTATTTGGACAAGTATCTATTCTCCTTATTTAAGGAGAATTGTATTTCAGTTTTCGGTGTACTTTTATTTTATAAAATTTTAGTTTACAACTTTTACACTCTCTGTCTTCTGCTCTACTCCGCTCTACTCTCTGTTTTCCGCTTATACAACTCCGCTAATATTATATACTAGCTTATATCCCGTGCGACGCACGGTCTTCTTTAATATTTTCTTATTTTTTATTTAGATTTTAGTTATTATATATAATTTGATAAAATTCTAATATATATATACCGGATTTATAAATCTAACAATTTAATATCTAAATTTAATATATTCTTGACGTAATCTGTAGTAATATTTTAGATATTAAAATATAAAATATTTTAAAATAACAGATCTAATGATTCGTATTTTTTTACTCTTAAAAATCTAAAAAGGGACTCAAATGTAAATATCAAAATATGTGCTCGTGCAATATACCGAGTTTATTTGAATATACTATTACTTTTATTTTCATTAATTATCTCGTTTAAATTGAATGTTAAAAAAATTATAATAAACATGAATTTCATAAGTTTAATATAATAATATTACCAATATATCTGTCTTTTGCCGTGTTATTTTTAATTTGAACATGAGTTGTTTCAGTCAAAAAATATAAAACAGGTAATATTCTTAAAAAGACAATTAGTTACTTATTCACAATTATATAAATTATATTACTTTTTTTTATATATGTCGTCTGCATTATTTTTAGAAAATTAGTTGTTTAAGTTAGAAAATATAAAAGAGGTAATGTGTTTTAGCTAAAAAGAATAAATAGTTATTTATTAATATTTATATAAAACAATATTACCATTGTATATTTATTTTGCATGTATTATATTTAGAAGATAAGTTGTTTTAGTTAGAAAATATAAAATAAATAATGTGTTTTAGCTGTCGGTTATAAATATATAATAATATTACCATTTTATATATATGTTACCCGTCTTATTTTTAGAAAATGATTTGTTTTAGTTAAATAGATATATGAAATAGGTAATATGTTTTAGCTGAAAAAGGTAATTGGTTATTAATAAATTGGTTTCCATATATGTGTATTTAGAAGATGAGTTGTTTTATTTAAAAATATAAAAATAATTTGTTTTAGCTGAAAAAGGTAACCGTTTATAAATATATAATAATATTACCATATTATATATATGTTGCCCGTTTTATTTTTAGAAGATGAGTTGGTTTAGTTTAAAAATAATATAAAATAGGTAATGTACTGAAAAAGGTAATTGATTATTAATAAATTGGTTATAGATAGGCCCGTGAATCGGCCCAAATACCGACCGACCGACCGACTGACCGACCGACCAAAACTTTTAATGTTTCGTCTTTAATAATACTAGCTTATAGCCCGTGCGATGCACGGTTACTTAAATTTTATTTATAATTATTCTGTTTATCATTATATTTTTATTACGATGCAACACACGATTGTTTTTTTAATATTTATAATTATATTTATTTATGAATATTTTAATATTTAAAAGTTATTAGTTTACATGATTAAATTATTGTTAAAAAAGATTTAGCCAAAAAAAATAGTTAAAAATTTGATATTTATTACATTTTACACGCTCAATTTAATATTTGTTTATATTGAGTTATAAAAGTTAGATTTGGTCAATTTTACGGTTCACATGAAATTCACAAAATAATTTTTAATTTAGTTGTGGTTTAATAGTTTTTTTGAATTAAAAATTATTCTAAAACTAAAAAGAGAATAAAGTGACGAAATTTAATGTTGAGAATTCTATTCGATTTAGGAAATCTACTTAACTTATATGTAGTTTAGATTATTAGAATAACCTTTATTAACAAAATACATGTTTTAATGTTAAATCTAACGATTTTCACCTATGTATTTAAGATTAAACGATTTTTATTATTTTGGTTATAAATGGGTTTCCTTATTTAATTACAACTATTTTTATGTTTTAACTTTTTGGAAAATTCAATCCTAATATAATATTTTTTAACTTATATCATTTTAAGATAATAATTTCTTCTTATATGATATAATCTTGATCATCTATTTTTAAAAGTATTGGATCTAACGGTTGAGAATGTTTTGGCGGTATTTAGGACCAAACTACCACGATAACATCATTAATTTTTCTTAATATTTATAATTTTTTTAATTTTGAATTTTTTTAAATATTTATTGCTAAAATATAATATACTTTTTTTGTAATATGTTAATGATGCGGGAACTTTGAACTTTTGAGAAAATAAATTATCAATTAAAATATATTTTTTTTTGTAATAATTCTTCTTTTAAAGTAGTACACCGTGACGATCAAAATTCTGTATAAAATTCATTTTTTTATAGTATATCCTGTAAATATCTATGTTATTATATTAAAGACTAAATAATGAAAGCTTTCTTATAAGTGTGGTCGCTTTGTTTGATCATTCAATCCATAATCGTTGGATCTTTCAAATTAAATTGTTGAGAAACGTTACATATAACAGTAAAATTATCATGTAGAATGATATAAGATTTGAATCTACCAACAACATATTAAAATTTACAGGGTTTTTTTTGAAAAAAAAAAGATTTTTTTTTCATTTTTTTTCTTTCAGGCATAGGTTATTTGATAATATTTTTTGTAAAGTACGATTTTTCAGAAAAGTACTATACTAATTGATTAACAAACTTTTAAAGTTTCGATTTTAATAATTTACAATATATATAGGTTAAAAAAGTTAGGTCTGTTCTGTAGCTGAGTCTACAATTTCAAAATACGGTTTTTTTTTAATATGAATATAGTCCTGCTAACAATGAAATTAGGTCTCTGCTTATAAAACAAAATCACCATTTGCGTATAATTTATTATTTAATAATAAATTACATTTGATTAGTTATGATCTATAACTTAATAAAATATGATAAAAAATATGCACAAATTTATAAAATTTTATCCTCGTATTATTATATTCTTTGTTGATTTGAATTTTTCTTAGATTGATTTTAATTTTTGAACATAGATTTATAAATTTAAAATAGTTAGAAAAAAGTAATTAAATTGGCGTTAAAATAATGATGAAATAATAATCATTATTAGAATTTAAATAGTCACTTTAATGATTTGGGCTTTATCTTGTGTTTTAAAAATCAGATTTTGACGATTTTACACCCCACGTGAAGATTATTAAATTATTTTTAATTAAAAGATGGTTTAACAATTTTTATCTAACTGGAATTGTCCATGGAAGAGAAAATAAAGTCGCGAATTTTTTACATGGAGAATTCTATTCAATATAGAAAACTTATTTATATTTGGTATATTTGGTTTAAATTATCAAAATACACTTTTTAGAATTTAAATATAATCCTATTATAAATAAAATACACTTTTTTTAATATTTGATCAAACGATTTTCATTTATCTAGTTAAGATCTAATATTTCTTATTAATTTGGTTGTCACGATCAAAATTTTGGATAAATCCCTATTATGCTTATTATATAAAAGAGTTTAATATAATAAGGATATCAAGTACATATATAAGTATCTTACTAACTGCTTTACTTTTAATGTTTCGGTTTTATTTATAGTGTATATAAAATTTTAAAATACATTATTACTTTAAAATTATTAAACAAAATAAAAATTATGTTATGATTATATAAAATTTTATTCTCATATTATTATAGTCTTTATCGATTTGATTTTGTTCTTAATTTATTTTAATACTTTATTGAAAGAAAGATAAAATTTCTATATTTAAAAGAATTAGTGGAAAAATAAATAAATTGGTGCTACAATTATAAAAAAATATTTATTAAAATTTAGATACTTACTTTACTATTTGGGTTCTATCCTGAGTTTTAGAAATTGAATTTTGACGATTTTACAACCCATGTGAAACTAACGAAATTATCTTTAATTTAATGATGATTTAATAATTATTATCTAAATTGACCAGTTGACCTACCCATAAACCGAAAAGAAAAGATGGTTAGGTATTATATTCAAAATTATTGTTTATGAATATGAAACCCTCAATATTTTAATAATATTTTGATATTATCCTTTTATGTTTGTTATATGTAAAATAATATAATTATAATTTGGATTAATCAAATTGTTATGTTCCTTCAGAAAAAAATGTTTAAATTTATTCATGTACATGACTTCTCCTAAGTCTCTTATAACGCATAGTCCACATGTATCATTGTTATATGATATAGATGAGCATTATATTGATAATTTTTAATATTGTAATCGATATGAATTGTTATCTGATATTTGGTTTAACAATTATTATCTAACTCGAACTATACATAAATTAAAGAGAAAAGATATTTAAGAATTTTTACATAGAAAATTTTTAAATTATCAAAATACACTTTTTAGTATTTAAATATAATTCTATTATTAATCAGATACACTTTTTAATATTAGATCTAACAATTCTCATCGATCTATTTAAGATCTAACTGTAATAATTAATTTGGTCGTATAGTGGTCGTACAGGGACCTGATCGATTTTAATTTTTTCTTAAATTGATTTTAATATTTTATTGAAATAAACATAGAATTTATAAATTTAAAAGAATTAGGAAAAAAATTAAATTGGTGCTACAATAATAAAAAAAATTATTAAAATTTAGATAATCACTTTACTGTTTGGGATCTATCTTGAGTTTTTTGAGTTTTAGACAACAGATTTTAACAATTTTATAGCCCACGCGAAGCTAACAAAATTATCTTTAATTTAATGATGGTTTAATAATTATTATCTAACTGAAACTATCCATAAACTAAAGAGAAAAGATAATTACGATTTTTTACATAAAGATTTCTATTCAATATAGAAAATCTATTTATAATTGGTTTAAATTAAAAAAAATTATTAAAATTTAGATAATCACTCTACTGTTTGGGCTCTATCTTGAGTTTTAGACAACAGATTTTAACAATTTTACAGCCCACGCGAAGCTAACAAAATTATCTTTAATTTAATGATGGTTTAATAATTATTATCTAACTGGAACTATCCATAAACTAAAGAGAAAAGATAATTACGATTTTTTACATA
Source organism: Heracleum sosnowskyi (assembly GCA_030848705.1). Taxonomy (NCBI): domain Eukaryota; kingdom Viridiplantae; phylum Streptophyta; class Magnoliopsida; order Apiales; family Apiaceae; genus Heracleum; species Heracleum sosnowskyi. Next base: position 44,812,643 of record CM061243.1, on the reverse strand, counting down.
AAGATTTCTATTCAATATAGAAAACCTATTTATAATTGGTTTAAATTATCAAAATACACCTTTTAGTATTTAAATACTATCCTATTATTAATCAAATACAATTTTTAATATTATATCTAACGGTCCTCATCTATTTGAATATTTATAGTTTTATAATCCAACGGATCATATACTTTTGGTAGTACAGTGACCGACCAAAGTTTTGGATAATATCTCCCTTACGCTTATTATATATAAGGAGTTAATAGTATAGATATATAGAAGATAAATAAAAGGAGAAAGAAGATAAAAATTGATAATATAAAAAAATAAAGATGTTGAATATTAAAATAATATATTTACTTTCCTTGATTATTAAAGATTTTAAAGGAAAGAATATAAAAATTGTATATTTAGTTTCCTTCGTCAGTAAAAATTTAAAAGGCAATTGCTATTTTTTTATCCAATAAATTCGAATTTAAATAAGAAAATTTAATTTTATTGAATAAAAATCCAGAAGCTCTAGAAAAATAGATAAATAGATTTCGGACAATCTGAGAGCTCGCGGGGGTTTTCCTTTATATATATAAAAAAATAAAAATATTGACGATTGATTGATGATTGATGATGATTCATGATTGATGATTGTTTTCAAAGTTAAATTCAGACTTCAATCCGTTTTCTGAAAATTTTGAAAATTAGTATAGGAATGTGAATTAGTTAGTGGAAGCAAGCAGAGGTATACTTGGAATTACTTGACCGCTAAGAGTACAATTTACGGAACACTCATAATTTTTTTCTTGCTCCTAGAAATTTGCTTGGAAGTTTCCTCATGTAATACTGCTTCCCAACATGTACTAGGTTTCCTTGAGAACTATATATTGGCCTATTTAAAGCCCCCCGAGTATCCCCAAATCCATAGCCAAGTATTAAAACCAACCATATCACATATACTCTGTTTTCTTCTAAAAGTCGTTACAATGTCTGAGACTGATAAAACCATTGAATTGTGGAAGATGAAGAAGCGTATCAAGGCACTTGAAGCTGCTAGAGGAAGTGGAACTAGCATGCTATCTCTACTTGTGCCTCCTCGTGCTCATCTATCTGATGTTACAAAGATGCTCATGCATGAACATGGTACCGCGAAAAACATAAAAAGCAGGGTTAATCGCCAGTCTGTTTTATCTGCAATTACATCTGCTCAACAGAGATTAAAGCTCTACAACAAAGTCCCTCCGAATGGTCTTGTGCTTTACGTCGGAACTATTGTTGGCGATAATGGAAAAGAAGAGAAGGTGACTATTGATTTTGAGCCCTTTAAGCCCATAAATACATCTGTGTATTTATGTGACAATAAGTTCCATACTGAAGTTTTGCATGAACTTGTGGAATCTGATGATAAGTTTGGATTTATTGTCATGGATGGGAATGGCACACTTTTTGGGACATTGAGTGGCAACAGTAGAGAGATTCTTCATAAATTTAATGTTAATCTTCCTAATAAACAAGGAAAAGGTGGACAATCAGCACAGAGGTTTGGTCGTATACGAGTCGAGAAACGGCATAATTATGTCACGAAGTCAGCTGAACTTGCTACACAGTTTTTTATTAATCCTGTTACTAGTCAGCCCAATGTTGCAGGATTGATACTGGCAGGATCTGCAGACTTGAAGGCTGAATTGAATCAGTATGTTTGACACACGTCTCCGTGCTAAAATATTAAAACTTGTTGATGTTTCTCATGGAGGAGAGAACGGTTTCAACCAAGCCATTGAGCTCTCTTCTGAATTCCTATCCGGTGTCAAGTTTATAGAGGAAAAGCGCTTGTTAAGCAAATACTTTGAGGAAATCAGGCAGGATAGTGGCAAGTATGTTTGCGGCGTAGATGACACTTTGAAAGCTCTTGAGATGGGGATTATTGATATTATCATTGTTTGGGAAGATATTGATATCAACAGGTATGTGCTTATAAATAGTACCACATCTGAGGTTGTGATAAAATACATGAACAAAGATCAAGAGGTTGATGAGAGTAATTTTCGAGAAAAGAATGGTGAACTAGAGATTGAAGAAAAGATGCCACTGTTGGAGTGGTTTGCGAATGAATATAAAAGGTTTGGGTGCATGCTACAGTTTGTTACACATAAAACAGAAGAGGGGTCACGGTTCTGCAAAGGGTTTGGTGGAATTGGAGGCATCCTACGCTACCAGCTTGATATGCGATCATTCGATGACGATGATGGTGACAATGACGGTGGAGGATTTTAAGATTCCAGAGCTGCCTAAATCTTTCTACTCCAGACTGCGATCCGACTCCAGATTGGAATTCTAGTTTCTTTTCTTGGTATTTAATACTTCAATTTTGTTATTTAATACCTACACTTGTGGTTTTCTCTCTTCTTTGAGTATAATTTAGTTTTGATGATTGATTAAAAGGGTTGTTCTCGTTGAGGAAAAATTCTAAACTTATAGTATATTTAGATGATGTCACTTGCTCATTTATCCCACATCGATGTAGGCTCCAAGACAGAAGCTCTTTTCTAACATAAATACCAGCTTTAATTATTAACTTAAAATCATTAAAAACGTCGACGGGCGTTTTTAGAGATGTCGACGGACGTCCTAGTTATTTTTTAAAGCTATAGATATCTTGTTCGCAATGAACGAGAATGTCTTTGCTAAGTTCATTTTTTATATCTAGCCCTATCAATGATTCAGCTCTGAATCAAGGCTAAAAAATGATTCCACTCGGAATCAATGCGGCCTAAAGATTCTACTTGAATCAATCCGGCCTATTAATGATTCTACTCTTAATCAAAGCTAAAAATTGATTCCACTCGGAATCAAGGTGGCCTAAAGGATTCTTCTCAGAATCCAGGGCGGCCTAAATCTATATTCAAATTTTATTTATATCATGAATCAGTCCAATATTCAAATTCATTTCTTTGTATTGAATTTGTTTAGTCCAATATTCAAATTCATTTCTTTGTATTGAATTTGTTTCTAAGACTGTGATAAACTCCAGAATAGAATTCCAGTTTGTTTTAGATATTAAGAAACAAAGGATCATTTAATGTTGTGAAAGTATTCATCATTCGTCTAACTCACACTAATATTTACAGTAAAAAGAGTAAATAATATACTTGTAACTACATTATTAGGATTCTGAGCAACTACATTATTGTGATTTATCCAATCATGCATTCAGTTAAGAAAATCTAATATTAACTAGTATTGTAAAGAAACAGAAGTTAAGGCTTTTGCATAAAGTGCTCAGGCTCTTAAGTATGTCACCGCAAACAACTCCAATCCAGATTGCAATCCTTGGTGGTTCCTGTCTGAGCTAATGAATCTATGGATCACATAATTTTCATCTGTCCGTTTGTGATTTTGCAATGTAGTCCTCGCTTCCATCTTCTTGGAATGCTATTCTGAATGGCCAGTTGACTCAGTTCCCTTGTACTTGCCAATATATCCTTTCTTGTTAGGCATGAGTGTAATGCTTCTGTGCACAAATGCTCTAAGCTGCTCAGATGGGAAACTTAGAAAAGCAGATGCTTTGCGAAAATCTTTCATCTTCTTCGCATATTTTCAGAAGCTTGCTACCGAATACAGGACTCGCGTTATATTGCTCTAGTAGTTTGTAATTAAAGTATAGTCTGGAGTAACTAAGAAGCCAGACGGAAGTTGAAGTTTTAGTAGAGAACCATGTTCAAATCTAAACTTTTAGTTAAAATCACTAGAGGAAAGTACATGTCAGCATCCAATTTATTTTAGCCCAGATTACTTTGGAATTTTAGTTTGCCACATAATAGGAATAGAAGCAGTAATAGAAGGTTTTTTTTTTGGTTTGGTCTACTATCTATTGGACTTTGAGTAATATTAGTGGGTTCTTAATGTAATTTTAAATGGGTTCTTTATTAAAAATTGGCATATAATTTCCTGGATGGGTCGAGTAAACATTTCCCAATTCATTTGTCACGTTAAGTTTATTTTCTCCAATTATGTATTACAATTATAGTATCAAAATTTTATATTTAGAAAAATTTATAACAAATATCACGTTTCCAAAAAAAATTAAAACTAAAAATAAAGACTTTTTTAAATTTAAAAAGTGGATAGAAATCTATTATCTATTATCTATTACTATATATTATATGCCAACACAAGGGCAAATTTTGTCATTTTAATACTTGTGAAATTACGATTTTACCCCTATTTTTTGAAAAATAACAAAAATACCACTATTATATTATTATGCAAAAACATGTTAATATTTGCTAATGAAGAGAATCAAACCTCCAACCTCCTTCTAATAAGTCCAAAGCCTAACCACTATGCTACGTTGCTTTTTGAGTTTACTTTAAAGATTTTATTAGATAAGTCACATTATTTTCTGTAATTCTATATTCTTTTTTTACTTTGAACCTTTGAGTAAATATTGGTCCATATTATTTATATAAATTTGTATTTTTTTATTTACGTTATTACATATATACAGTAAAACCTCTATAAATTAATACTCGATAAATTAATAATCTCGATAAAATTATTAATTTGTCCAGTCCCAACTTGGGACCAGTATAAAATTGGACCCCAATCGATAAAATAATAAGATAATAACTTTTTTGAAATCCCAAAGTATATATATTGGTCCCAACGAAACTATAAATTAATAATCATTAAAAGATTCCATACATATTCTAAGATTGTCTAGTAAAAAATGAATCTATAGTCACTTGTTTTTTGTTGAACTTCAAATCTATATTGACTTCATCTTTATACTCACATAACAGTTTTCGTTGTTGATTGGTCATGGTTGATTTTTGAACACCTTTTAGTTTAGGAGCCATAGTTGATGTGATTTTAAAAATTTTCAGTGGACATTTTATAGTGATCAAATTCTAACCATGTTTAATGTACTGTGTTGGTACCATGGACCAACTTTTTGGTACTATGAACTAACTTTTTACTTATTCAAAAACAATGAACTTGATAAATTCAATTAACTTGTGAATGTACATTCATAGAATGTGCCTTGGAACTTATTTTTGTAATTTATTTTTCATCTCTAACTAATATATATTGTAACTAGTACATTAGACTTGGAAATTTAAAGGTCTTATGTAAATCCTCTTTAAATTAATAAATTATTAATTTATCGATATAATAATATCTCTCTAAATTAATAAAATATCCCGGTCCCAACATTATTAATTTATAGAGGTTTTACTGTATAGGTAAATGATCAATCATCATTTTAAATTTTTATTATAGTTGTATATTTTTATTATAGTTGTATATAGTTGTATACACTCTGTTCGTCACATTCATTTCTTAACAAATTTCTTTTCAAAATGAACACTTCATTTGTTGATATTTTTTAATATTAAATGTCATTCTTTATCAACTTCGGCATATCTCTAATTTAATCATTTTTTTCATCAATTGTTTTTCACTTTTTCCACCATTTTAATCCCTCGGTTGATGTCCGAGTCAAAAATCGGGGTGATGATTTAAAATGTAGAATATTACGGAGTATATAATTACAAAAAAGGTTTTCTTTCATTATAAATGATAACTGTAAAAATAAAATCTTTACACTCTCTTTGTCATGATAAATGATGAGTATGAAAAATAAAATTTATATGATATAATTTCACATGTTACACATGAATGTAAATTATTCCGGATAAAAAAATATTTTCATTTTTCTCTTTGGATATATATAAATGTATTATACTATTTAAATAAAAATATATAAATTCTATCTATAAAATCATACATAATATATAACTACGTCAAATATGAACTATATATCATAATTTTTAAGTATATAAAATATCAAATATTTGAGTTAAATTAGAAATGTTTTATTGATCAAACATTTAGACTTTGAGGGGTTTAAATGTATAATTCGACTAAAAAGATAAATATTTGAAAATGTAGAAGATACAATTGAATTGATTCCAAAAACATGATAACTCAAAAACATGATCTATGTTTTAAATAAAAAATCAACATGATTAATATGCAATAGATTAAAATAAGATATGATATTTCTCGATCATAAGAATTGTAAAATTGTCTAACTATTAATGACGACCAGTTAGACTATAAATTTTAACAATAAAAATTCAAATTGTATGTAAAATATTATTGAATGATGTTAAAAAAAAAGTATAAGTCTTTAATAATAATAGAATTTTATATAATATATTAATTGGATGCGTAATATCATAAAATCATTTTGATAAATGAAATTCTAAATAGGGTTTGTGGGCTTTGAGGACATCGTCGAATTATAACACTGAAGCTAATACACAATAAAATACAAGTAAAATTTATTTTTGTATATGAAAAGGTTGAGTTTATTATTACAAAAATGTCATTCAATATTTGTATTGAAAAAACAGTATAACCTCGTATAAGTCTTCAGGTCAAAATCATGGTTATTTTTCACTTTTAAATAGATGAATAATCCCTAGACATTTATAAAGTTATCACATTTACATTACTTTTAAAAACAAAATTAGTCTTAAAAATGATATATTTATCAGTATATATTTATTTATAACACGTGCAAAGCACGAGTTATTTTTTGTATTATTTTACTTTTTTATTTAAATTATTATAATCAAATTAAATATAGTAACGAGTGGTTCACATATTTTACCTTTATTTATGTTTTTAATTTTTAAGTTGTTTTGCCGGATCAGCCGTTCAGAGTAAATGTTAATTTAAACATATTTGTAATTAAATATTTATTTTAATATGTTGTTGATGGGATTCGAACCTTAAACTTCTATGTAGCATAACTTTTAGTAATACCTCTAGATGTTCCAATCAATTTGACTTCAAAGACCCATCAGTATCGATTGTGATTGAAAAGAATAACCAATATGAGTTGTGAACCAAATGATAAATTATACCCCATTTTGTTTATTATAGTTTAGTATAGATTATAGTTGATTCAGAATTCATTAATTTGTACCATATATTTCTAAAATTATATACCTGAGCAAAATACATGAATTTTGAGAAATATATATAAGATAATTCAATTTGAGTTATATATGAATTTTTAAAATTTAGGATTTCAATTATTTATGATGATTGAGTTGAAACATTTACTTACGTCATTATAACATGAATCCACTCTATATGAAGGGGAAAAAAGATGGAACCAAAAAATGGTTGTTTGTAATACATGAATCATGTGCCTTTTATCATATAGATATTAGTTGAATATTACGAAATCTAATCAAATTTACAAGTATTTGATTCATGAAAACGGTATGCAATATTACAAATTTACGATAAATTGAAAATATTATCATCTAATGTATTTTTAATTATAAAATTATTTCGATATATGAACAAATTCAGTGAGAAATTATTTAATTAATATATGAACAAGTCTCAAAACCTGACAAGGGTACGTTCATCATTCAAAGTAGTTACATTATTCACCAACAAAATTTCTTACCACTCTCCACAACTCACACTTCTCATCTTACACGATCAAACTTACGATTTCACAAACCTCACGTTAATAAATCGACCTCCTCGCAAAAAAATTATTAACTTTTCTATGCAGGCCCGTGCCTTGCACGGGCTGTTACGCTAGTTATATATATAATAGAGCAACTAGGGGGTTCAATGAGCCAATTAATTCAAGTTAAATTACCAAAATATCCTTCCAAATTATATTTTAATTATACATGTATTAATTAATTCAATTTAAATTACCAAAATACCCTTCCAAATTATATTTTAATTGTACATGTATTAATTACTATTAATACTCATCTACTTTAATGCGTACTATTAATACTCATCTACTTTATTATGTATTAATTATTTTATATGGCCTTATTGCATATTTCGTATTCAGGTTCGCTATTTGGTTTATTACATTTATTTGCCTATATAGTAGACGATTTAGGGAGATCAAAAGTAATCATAGATAAAATAAATGATGATAAAAAATAATAGATATGACGAGTGGACAATGAATATCAATCAAATAAGGAATTTGGATACAGAAGATGTAATAATAAGATCAATAGATTTGTTTTTCGAAATTAGCAAAATATGATTTGATCTGCATATCAAATCTTATTTTGATAAATTGAAAAAACAAACTATTGGTCGTATTGCATATTTCGTATCCAGGTTCGCTATTTGGTTCATTACATTTATTTGCTTATATAGTAGATGGTTCAGGGAGATCAAAAGTAATTATAGACCAAATAAATGATGATAAAAAATAATGGATATGGTGAGTGGATAATGAATATCAACCAAAAAAAGAATTTGGATACAGAAGATGTAATAATAAGGTTAATAGGTTTGTTTTTCGAAGTTAGCAAAATATGATTTGATTTGCGTCACATTGAAATAGCCAAAGAGAATATTTTGTACCATATAAAATAATATTTTTTTACAAATTTAATAATATCTTAAACAATAAGCTATATAGCAAACAAGTGTTATACAAATATTGTACGAAATAGTTTTAGTGACTACTTCAAATAGGTTAAATACTATTTTGTTTTTTATAAAATTACACGACAGTTGCAAAATAAGTCACGCTCATTTAAAATATTTCAAATCTCCCGTAACTAAAAGACTGCAAGCACTTCAAAATTACAGGTCTTACTTATATTGTACGTCGTTATTAGATATGACCATTTTCAATGAAAAAAGATTTTATTCGCAACATAACCTATAATACATTTCACATGTCTGCATATATTTACATGATTAAATATATATGATATTTTCTATCAAAAACTGATCCCACTTGCAACAAAACATATATTATATTTAATAAATCGGTATCATTTTATAACAGAAGAATGTAGAACATACCCGTGTCTCGCACGGGTTATAAAGCTAGTTTAATTTAAAGGTCCAACACATGTGGTAAGGACCAAGGTGTCCCACGTCGCGTGTAAGCTAACCTCTAACCTTTTCCTGAATATTAATAGCGGTCATTACATAATTTTAGATAATGATTAGTAAGGCGCTTGTTATTCGGCGTGGGAATGTTAGTACTTGATTCAACAACAATTAGTTAAACATCATCAATTGTCCCCTTGCACGTGTACCACATCGTTTTAAGTTCCAGACAAGAGTTGGGGTGGAACCTAAATTCTCTTTGCATTTCCGAGATGCGTAGTTTGAATATTTTTTTGGTGAATTTCATCAAATTTAATTTAATCAAATTTAATTAAAAATATAATCTATACTATATTATTAAAGCCGAAACATTGAAAGTTTTGATTTTCGTTTTTCGGTAATTTATTCTATTTAATAAATAATAAAATAATATAAAAATAGTAACTAGCTGATTAACTTTTTTTATTAAAACACCTTTTGTAACAAAATCTACTCTTTTTCCAAAAATATCATGGGTAATTACATTTAAATTAAAACATATTACCTTTTATAATAACTAATAAAATAATATAAAAATAGTAATTAGCTGATTGTCTTTTATCTTTAAAACACTTTTTTGTAACAAAATCTACTCATTTTTTCAAAAATATCACGGACAATTACCTTTAATTTAAAATATATTACCATTAATAATAAATATCAATACAACCCTTACATATTATCATTTATATTTGTTTTCACTAAAATCTCTTTTTTCCAAAAATATCAATGCAGCCCTTACTTATTTATTTTAAAACGTATTTTAATGCTTTTAATTATTTAAAACAAATTACCTATTTTAACATGCCAACGTTTTTTTAACAAATACAATTAATATAATTAAAACACTTCTGAAAATATCACGGGCAGTTACTTTTTTTAATTAAAACATGTTAACTTTTATATTTGTCCTTATTATTAATATTATTTTAATAAATAATAAAATAATATTAATAATGTCTAATTTATCTTACTCAGCCCATTTGTATTATTTATTTATTTTTTCTATATTACAATTAATTTTTAAATTTCTCATTTTATAATTTATCATATTGATTTTTAATTGTCTTTGATGGCCCGTGCCTTGCACGGGTTATAGGCTAGTATGTTATATAATCAAAAAGTGTATATAATTCACGTTACGATGCACTTTTTATTTTCATAAAAGTTTTTGAAAGTAAAAATAAAATTTTAAACTAAATATTGCTTAACTTCGCAAATCAAGCACGATGAAAATAGTCAAAATACCACTTATCTATCTATATTATTATATTAAAGACGAAACAATGAAAGTTTTGTAGTCTGGTCACTCAATTCTTAACCGTTGGATCATTCAAATCAATATATAATGAGAGTCGTTGAATTAAATACTAAAAATTATTATATATAATATATTTTATATTATAATTACAAATAACTGTCTAATTACCTTTTTCAGCCTAAACATATTACATGTTTTATATTTTCTATATAAAACAACTCATCTTCTAAAAATAACAAGGGTACAGTACCTATTTTATATTTTTTAACTTAAAACAACTCATCTTCTAAAAATAATACTGGCAACATATATATAAAAACGTAATATAATTTTATATAATTATTAATAAATAACCAACTACGTTCGTCATTATATTATATGTTTTGTATTTTCTAACTAAAGCAACTTATCTTCTAAAAATAATACGGGGACATTACCTAGTTTATATTTTCTAACTGAAACACTCATCTTCTAAAATTAACACAAACAACATATATATAAAAATGTGATATCTAACTTTATATAATTATTAATAAATAACTATATGTCTTCTTCCGAACATTACATGTTTTATATTTTTTTAACTAAAACAACTCATCTTTTAATAATAATACGGGTAACATGTATATATAATGGTGATATTATTTTATATTTATAACCAATTATCTTTTTCAACTAAATCACATTATTTATTTTATATTTTATAACAATTACTCATCATTATCAGAATAATAATCCTGAAAATTTCATGAATTTCAACAAGTGCCATATCAACAAAGTACTTTTACCCAGAGAATGAGGTTTAAATCCTAATGCGGATAAGGCTATCAAGATAGCCGAAGGTAAATATATTTAATACAATTACTTGGATTATATCGAAGCTTTTTCTAAAGCCTTTTATTATCAAAATCCCAAGAATAAAATTCTTGGTTTTTTAGTATCAATACAGAAGTGCTTAATAAGCAGGTTCCCAATTGGTTCTATCAATGGTGGTCAAAAATTCGGGCCATCTTTGGAAATATTACCCAAAGTTATAAAAGATTTATATAATCCGTGGTGTGAGCATAGTCCGCTAGTCTCAAGATTATTATCTAACAGAATGATTTTTGGACAATGTCCTTTCTTCTTTTTTGCAAAATTCCAAATCCCATGGATCTGGAGATGGACAATATCAGTCTCCCAAGACAGGTTACACATTCCAATTCTCCAGAGGAATTTCTTCTACAAATGGTGGAACAATATGGAAATCAATGATATTCAAAATCTGGTGGTAAATATTAATACTACCATTGAAGCAGAAAAACGTAACGTTTCTAAAGAGAAGATTTCTCAACAACCATCTATAGCCAGTATGAAGGGATACTTCCAAAAGAAATATCCTAGCGAATCAGAAGAACAAATTATGGTTCGAGTTTTAGATTATATGAAAGAACAATTCTTCAGTTCTTTTCCAAATCAATCATCAAAAGATGAAGACGAATCAATGAAAACCACTTCGTCGCAAGGATCAATGGATTCTAATTCTTTTAATTGTCTAGAAAGCGAATCCCAAGCTGCAGAAGATCCTACAGCAGAAGATGTGTGGAACGCCTTAAATCAGACATTGGCTCAACAATCTAGAAATTCTAGCTCGGGAAAAACTCCGGCTATTTAAAAAGGCAATGACGCCACTAAATCAGGTCTTCTACCGCGTCAAAAAGATAGACATAAAAATTTCTAGTCTACAAGTTCAAATAGATGAACAATTCAAAAGGTGTCATCAAACATCCTACGCAGAGAAAAGGAGGCGTACAAATCTGGAAATCAGGGAAAGTTTTGAGAATTCTCATATTCTCCTCATGAAGCTAGAATGGAAAGGAGACTCCATGAGAAACATAATTTAAGAGTAAGGTCACTAATTTGGAATAACCTTACAGGATAAGTTTGGAGATAAGGAATAACCTTACAAGAAAAGCTGAAGATAAGCTATCTGCCACCCAGAGATTCGACAGAACAATATTTGCTTTAATAATTTATGCTTTTATAAAGTTGTTTGTAAGTATTATTGATAATAATTCATAAAATTGTTTGTATGTATTATTGATTGTGTCAATGAGGCCCATAAAGAGCACCCGACATTCAATAATGCTCTCTTTGTTAAAGTTTGCTTTTTGCTTTTGTTAAAATTATTTGTCCTCACCTATTTGGACAAGTATCTATTCTCCTTATTTAAGTCTCCTTATTTAAGGAGAATTGTATTTCAGTTTTCGGTGTACTTTTATTTTATAAAATTTTAGTTTACAACTTTTACACTCTCTGTCTTCTGCTCTACTCCGCTCTACTCTCTGTTTTCCGCTTATACAACTCCGCTAATATTATATATATATAGAAGAAGATAAATCAGTATAGGAATGTGAATTTTAGTTACCGGAAGCAAGCAGAGGTATACATGGAATTACTTGACCGCTAAGAGTACAATTTACGGAACATAGGATAATTTTTTTCTTGCTCCTAGAAATTTGCTTGGAAGTTTCCTCATGTAATACTGCTTCCCAACATGTACTAGGTTTCCTTGAGAACTATATATTGGCCTATTTAAAGCCCCCCGAGTATCCCCAAATCCATAGCCAAGTATTAAAACCAACCATATCACATATACTCTGTTTTCTTCTAAAAGTCGTTACAATGTCTGAGACTGATAAAACCATTGAATTGTGGAAGATGAAGAAGCGTATCAAGGCACTTGAAGCTGCTAGAGGAAGTGGAACTAGCATGCTATCTCTACTTGTGCCTCCTCGTGCTCATCTATCTGATGTTACAAAGATGCTCATGCATGAACATGGTACCGCGAAAAACATAAAAAGCAGGGTTAATCGCCAGTCTGTTTTATCTGCAATTACATCTGCTCAACAGAGATTAAAGCTCTACAACAAAGTCCCTCCGAATGGTCTTGTGCTTTACGTCGGAACTATTGTTGGCGATAATGGAAAAGAAGAGAAGGTGACTATTGATTTTGAGCCCTTTAAGCCCATAAATACATCTGTGTATTTATGTGACAATAAGTTCCATACTGAAGTTTTGCATGAACTTGTGGAATCTGATGATAAGTTTGGATTTATTGTCATGGATGGGAATGGCACTCTTTTTGGGACATTGAGTGGCAACAGTAGAGAGATTCTTCATAAATTTAATGTAAATCTTCCTAATAAACAAGGAAAAGGTGGGCAATCAGCACAGAGGTTTGGTCGTATACGAGTCGAGAAACGGCATAATTATGTCACGAAGTCAGCTGAACTTGCTACACAGTTTTTTATTAATCCTGTTACTAGTCAGCCCAATGTTGCGGGATTGATACTGGCAGGATCTGCAGACTTGAAGGCTGAATTGAATCAGTATGTTTGACACACGTCTCCGTGCTAAAATATTAAAACTTGTTGATGTTTCTCATGGAGGAGAGAACGGTTTCAACCAAGCCATTGAGCTCTCTTCTGAATTCCTATCCGGTGTCAAGTTTATAGAGGAAAAGCGCTTGTTAAGCAAATACTTTGAGGAAATCAGGCAGGATAGTGGCAAGTATGTTTGCGGCGTAGATGACACTTTGAAAGCTCTTGAGATGGGGATTATTGATATTATCATTGTTTGGGAAGATATTGATATCAACAGGTATGTGCTTATAAATAGTACCACATCTGAGGTTGTGATAAAATACATGAACAAAGATCAAGAGGTTGATGAGAGTAATTTTCGAGAAAAGAATGGTGAACTAGAGATTGAAGAAAAGATGCCACTGTTGGAGTGGTTTGCGAATGAATATAAAAGGTTTGGGTGCATGCTACAGTTTGTTACAAATAAAACAGAAGAGGGGTCACGGTTCTGCAAAGGGTTTGGTGGAATTGGAGGCATCCTACGCTACCAGCTTGATATGCGATCATTCGATGACGATGATGGTGACAATGACGGTGGAGGATTTTAAGATTCCAGAGCTGCCTAAATCTTTCTACTCCAGACTGCGATCGACTCCAGATTGGAATTCTAGTTTCTTTTCTTGGTATTTAATACTTCAATTTTGTTATTTAATACCTACACTTGTGGTTTTCTCTTCTTTGATTATAATTTAGTTTTGATGATTGATTAAAAGGGTTTGTTCTCGTTGAGGAAATTTCTAAACTTATATTATATTTAGATGATGTCACTTGCTCATTTATCCCACATCGCTGTAGGCCCCAAGACAGAAGCTCTTTTCTAACATAAATACCAGCTTTAATTATTAACTTAAAATCATTAAAAACGTCGACGGGCGTTTTTAGAGATGTCGACGGACGTCCTAGTTATTTTTTAAAGCTATAGATATCTTGTTCGCAATGAACGAGAATGTCTTTGCTAAGTTCATTTTTTATATCTAGCCCTATCAATGATTCAGCTCTGAATCAAGCCTAAAAAATGATTCCACTCGGAATCAATGCGGCCTAAAGATTCTACTTGAATCAATCCGGCCTATTAATGATTCTACTCTGAATCAAAGCTAAAAATTGATTCCACTCGGAATCAAGGTGGCCTAAAGGATTCTTCTCAGAATCCAGGGCGGCCTAAATCTATATTCAAATTTTATTTATATCATGAATCAGTCCAATATTCAAATTCATTTCTTTGTATTGAATTTGTTTCTAAGACTGTGATAAACTCCAGAATAGAATTCCAGTTTGTTTTAGATATTAAGAAACAAAGGATCATTTAATGTTGTGAAAGTATTCATCATTCGTCTAACTCACTAATATTTACAGTAAAAAGAGTAAATAATATACTTGTAACTACATTATTAGGATTCTGAGCAACTACATTATTGTGATTTATCCAATCATGCATTCAGTTAAGAAAATCTAATATTAACTAGTATTGTAAAGAAACAGAAGTTAAGGCTTTTGCATAAAGTGCTCAGGCTCTTAAGTATGTCACCGCAAACAACTCCAATCCAGATTGCAATCCTTGGTGGTTCCTGTCTGAGCTAATGAATCTATGGATCACATAATTTTCATCTGTCCGTTTGTGATTTTGCAATGTAGTCCTCGCTTCCATCTTCTTGGAATGCTATTCTGAATGGCCAGTTGACTCAGTTCCCTTGTACTTGCCAATATATCCTTTCTTGTTAGGCATGAGTGTAATGATTCTGTGCACAAATGCTCTAAGCTGCTCAGATGGGAAACTTAGAAAATCAGATGCTTTGCGAAAATCTTTCATCTTCTTCGCATATTTTCAGAAGCTTGCTACCGAATACAGGACTCGCGTTATATTGCTCTAGTAGTTTGTAATTAAAGTATAGTCTGGAGTAACTAAGAAGCCAGACGGAAGTTGAAGTTTTAGTAGAGAACAATGTTCAAATCTAAACTTTTAGTTAAAATCACTAGAGGAAATTACATGTCAGCATCCAATTTATTTTAGCCCAGATTACTTTGGAATTTTAGTTTGCCACATAATAGGAATAGAAGCAGTAAATAGAAGGTTTTTTTTTTTGGTTTGGTCTACTATCTATTGGACTTTGAGTAATATTAGTGGGTTCTAAATGTAATTTTAAATGGGTTCTTTATTAAAAATTGGCATATAATTTCCTGGATGGGTCGAGTAAACATTTCCCAATTCATTTGTCACGTTAAGTTTATTTTCTCCAATTATGTATTCATGTATTAAAATTATAGTATCAAAATTTTATATTTTAGAAAAATTTATAACAAATATCAAGATTAAAAAAAAATTAAAACTAAAAAAATAAAGACGCTTTTAAATTTAAAATGTGGATAGAAATATAATTTAAGTGTTAATCATCGTGTATTGAAAATAAAGGTCCAACGCATGTGGTAAGGACGAAGGTGTCCCACATCGCGTATAAGCTTACCTCTAAGTCTTGTCCTGAATATTAAAGGTCCAACACATGTGATAAGGATGAAGGTGTCCCACATCGCGGGTAAGCTAATCTCTAACCTTTTAAGGATGAAGGTGTCCCACATCGCGTGTAAGCTAATTTCTAACCTTTTTCCTGAATATAAAATAATTTTAGATAATTATTAGTAAGACGCTTGTTATTCGGCGCGGGAATGTTAGTACTTGATTCAACAACAATTAGTTAAATAGCATCAATTGTCCCCTTGTACGTGTACCACATCGTTTTAAGTTCCAGACAAGAGTTGGGGTGGAACTTAAATACTCTTTTGCATATCGGAGAAGTGTAGTTTGAATTTTTTTTTGGTGAATTTCGTTTAATTTAATTTCATCAAATTTAATTTAAAATAAAATATGTTACAATTTAATATGAAATTAAAAAATTTATCATCAAAAGTGTGTACAATTCACATAAATTTAATTTTCGTTTAATTTATTCGTGCTTGGACGGCTGAATTTGACTTAAATGTTTAGATTGATATTCATATTATCTGCAGATGTTTCTAAACAATTTAATACCAGCCCTCAATTTGTAACAGAGCTAATGAATCCGCGGACCACATTTTTTTCACCTATCTGTTTGTTTGTGTGATTCTGAATTTCTGATTGGTCATATAAGTATTCCCTTCTACTTGCCATAACCATCTTTCTTGTTTGGCTAGAGTGTAATGCTCTGGGGCACAAATGCTCTCCTGTTAGTTCTGTTGCTCAGGTGGGAACCCACCTGGGAAGCTTTGAAAACTTTTATTTTCTTGGCATTTTCAGAAGCATGCAATCAAACAGAGGACCTTCGTTCCTTTCCTTTATTTTTTTTTTGACGAAATGCAGATATTTTATATCATTAAATCATGGCAAATACAATCGTTAACTTTAGCCGGAACAGTCCTCCAACCAAAGATACGATCAGGATACATATGAGACACATGAGCAAGTTCATGAGCCGACATATTCGCAGATCGTTTAATAAAATACAACTTGATGTTGTTAAAATGACGAGCTAACTCTCTACAGTCCTCAATTATTAACCCAAGCCTAGAACGCAAGGGTACTGCACTCCTTATCAACTGAACCACAACTAAACAATCTGATTCCACTGTGACCGTATCCCACTTCATCTCCTTAGCCCAACTTAGAGCTTCCTTGACTGAAATTGCTTCTGCCAAAGTGGGATTCAAGGTTTCTGAGATCAATCTCGTCTTGGCCAGAATTAAGTGACCATGATGATCTCTAGCAATGATTCCACAGCCCGAAACTCCACGACCTTCAAAGACTGCTGCATCCACGGTAATCTTTACTTCATTCTGTTGTGGCTTTGCCCAGATCATAGCCCCATCACCCTCTACAGGTGGTTTGATAGGCACACATAACCCTCTATTCTGAGCCGCATTCCACTGTGAAAGATACTCCCACGCTTTTGCAACTATCCTCAAGGCCGGCCATTTCCTATTGTTCCAAACCAGATCATTTTTGGATCACCAAATAGACCAGCACAAAGAGATGATCTTAGCTTTCATGTTGCTCGACTGACCTGTAAAATTCAGCTGTAGCCACTGCACAATATCCATGTTTACATCCGTCATTATGTCTGGCTTAAAAATCTGCCAACACCTGGTTGCCACATAACATTGAACTAAAGCATGCATTATGGTTTCTGGTTTCTCCCTGCAAACTGGAGAATGACTAGTTACCTGCACGTGCTTGGTCTGAAGCTGAGTCATGGTCGGTAAACTAAGATTAGCCGCTCTCCAGATGACATTTAATACCTGAGGTGGTGCTTTAATTTGCCACAGAAATTTCCAAAAACCAGTCGTGTCACCTGTATTCCATGATCCTTTCTGAGTTTGCAACATCCTGTATGCACTCTTGACTGTGTATTGCCATGTATTCTCCAACTTCCAGTTCAAGACATCTTTATCCAAGTCTAGTTCAATGTTGGTACGAAGAATGCTTTGCTGGTCTCTGGTCTCAAAAATGTCCCTTATAATCTCAAGATCCCACTCCTTAATGCCCATACTGAACAATGAACACACCTTCTGATTAATCAATGCTGGAGAAACAGTAGTAATATAAGCATTCTCCATATCATCTAACCACGGTTGATTTAAAATTTGAATATCCTTGCCATTACCAATTCTCCAACTTGAACCTGCAGATATAACCTTCTTAGCTTCGAGAATGCTACGCCAAATAAAACTCGGGCTGCTACCTAACTTAGCTTCCATGAAAGTTGAATCTGGATAATATTTTGCTTTATACAGCCTTGCCACTAGGCTGTCCTGATTTGTAATAAGACGCCAGCATTGCTTTCCTATCATGGCTAGGTTGAAATCACGCAGGTTTCTAAATCCCAAACCTCCAGTATACTTGTGTCTGGTCATTCTATCCCAGGACATCCAACTTATTTTAGAGTTATTCTTCTGAGATGAGTTCCAGAAGAATTTTGCTAAGCACACTTCGATATCCTTGGTCAACTCGAGAGGAAGCAAGAAAACGTTCATCGCATAAGATGGTAGCGTCTGAGCCACCATTTTAATCAAGATTTCCTTTGCAGGCCTTGAAACTTTCTTCTCTGTCCAGCTTTGAAGACTTGCCTTCACTTTGTCTTTCAAATACCCGAAAACCACCGACTTATTTCTACCAAGTACACTTGGGAGCCCTAGGTACTTAGAAGATGCATCTGCTTCCTGGATCTGCATGTTGTGGCATACCATTTCTTTATTGTAACTGATGACATTAGCACTGAAAAACACTGTGGACTTGATTATGTTGATCTTTTGCCCCGAAGCTTTCTCGTACACATCCAACAATTCCATTATTCTAGTTGCTTCCTCCTGATCTGCCTTACAATAGAGGTAACTGTCGTCTGCAAAAAACATGTGAGTGATCATTGGAGCTCTTTTACAAATTTTAATTCCTTGCAGCCATTTTCGAGCCTCATAATGTCTGATCAACGCTGACAAACCTTCAGCACAAACTATAAAGAGATAAGGATACAATGGGTCTCCTTGTCTCAGCCCTCTACTAGGAATGATAGGACCAATCTCAAATTCCCCATGAATGATATTATACTCCACTGTTGACACACATTGAAGAATCAAATGGGTCCACCAGTTACTAAATCCCATTGTCAATAGCATTCCTTTCAAAAACTTCCACTCGATTCGATCATAGGCCTTGGACATATCTAGTTTAAGAGCCATATACCCTTCCCAAATTTCTTTCTTTTCAGATAATGCATGACCTCGAATGAAATCATGATGTTGTCCGATATTAACAGATTGACTTAATCACTATATCAATATGAGACTGAGAGAGACTTAACAGATTGACGTTATCCACATTCTTCCAAAACATTGCAATGCCACCACTCTTTCCACGAGGTTCCACTGCTATAAAGCCTTCAAAGCCCAACTTACTGCATAACTCCTCCATCTTAGAATAGCTGCTGATAGTCTCACTAAGGAAAACAAATGATGGTTTTTCTGTAAGGGTTAAATGTTTAAGGAACCGAAATTTTCCAGGATTACCCTAGCCCTGGCAGTTCCATGCTAAGGCATTCATGATGAGTGGCGGGGCTGCGATGCAACTCCCGCCAATAACACGTTTTTTTGGTTCTGTTGGACAGTCTCATTCACCTCCTCATCCAGCCCATTAGTCGAACTCTCAATAGGGCCCAATACTAATATTTGAGTAACCTCTTCTTTACGCGCTCTTTTTGAAGTTGAAACCATAATTCCATCATTTTCGCCCATTATCACATCTTCAGTTACGTTATCCTTACCATATCCTTGCAAACTAATTAGCACGTATGTATTGCCATTCTTTCCTCCTTTAATTTCGCTAACCACCCTCTCGTTACGCGAAGCCGTTACACTATCTTCTTCCTTGTCCTCGTCGATTTTCTTCACACCTCCGTTCCCCACATTTACCGGAATCACCTTTCCCCCCTCCGCATCACGAATCCATTGGTTTTCACGGTTAAAAGCTTGTTTTCTGGACGTTGCTCTAAGAGAGCTGTCATTCTTTCTTACCTCTTGCACTTCTGGATTGTCAAATAACTTCTCACAGAATCGATCAGAGTGGCCAATCATTCCACAAAAGAAACAGAACGTCGGCAGCCTTTCATACTTGAAAGAAATCCACATCCACTCGCCTCCACTTTTCTTAATACGCATTCCATTTCTTAACGGGCGACCAATGTCAATAGCTACCTTGATTCTTAGATAGTTCCTCCATAACCCTTGAAAGTTTTTTGGGTCAGATGCTAAAAATCTACCCACATAGTTCCCAATGGATTTATGAATATTTTCTGAATTGTAACCCACCGGTAAATCATACACCTGAATCCAAATGAACAATTCTGATAACTTTATTGATTGTAACTGCTCCCCCTTGTCCAACTTCTTGAGCAAAAGAACTTGCTGATTAAATGTCCATGGGCCTTCATCCAACACCCTCTGCATATCAAGATCATGAAAAAACTTAAACAAGAAGAGATTAGGAATACTCGTCTCCTCCATGAATACACCTTTCACTGGCCTCCATACCGATGCCAATGTGTCTTGCATTGCCAGGAAGTTGATCTTCTTATTTGTAATAAAGCTTCCAACTAGGCACCAATCATACTCCACCTTCACAGTTTCCTCCGGGATCTCATTCAAAATCAGACCTTCCTCTCTATCATCCTCAATCGTTAACGCAGCATAACTTTTCATTATGTTTTTATCCATTATGTTTTTACCACGCGAAGAACTAGCTATTATAGAACGAAGCAAATAAATAATCTTAACAATCAATCAATAAGAATTATTAAACTAAGAAAACTCGTCATATAGGCGAGAGAAAACTCGTCATATAGGCGAGAGAAAACTCGTCACATGAACAAAGGACATGAACTAATGAGACTTTTTGACTTTATAATAATAGGCAGTTCTCTCATCAGAAACTCACAGCCTCTCTCTCGTTCCTTTCCTTTATTAATTTGCTGAAGTTCAACTTTTATTTAAAAAACTAGGTTTCCAAGCTTAGTTATAATAACATCTCACAAAATATATTTTTAAATAAAATAAATAATAAGAATTCTTACATAACCCTATTGGTTTCTTTTAGATTTTTCGTTTAAAGATTAATTTAATTTAATTAATATTTCAAACTATATTTTATATAAGTATTATTTTTTATATAATTTAGAAGGTAGAACATTAGAGAATTGGTTTTTAATATATAAAAAATATTGATAAATTAACATGACTATTTTACAAAAAATTATGAAAAGATAATTTATAATAGTTAAAATGTCCTGTGAGACACTCTCTGATTGAATAATATTGCTTGAAAAAAAATATTAAAATGGTAATTTGCATTGAAAAGGATTTTTAGTAGAATATTAATATGTTAATTTGACTAAAGGAGAAAGTTTAGGAAAATATTAGGTAATTAATTTTTTTGATTTACTTAGTTAATAATTTGAAAAAAGAGAGTACAAAAATACATTGAGACGATTTGAGAAGCACCACCTCACCAAGACGCGCTTCGTAGCGGTTATAATAGTATTTCATAAAATATGTTTATAGATAAAATAAACTTTAAGGTTTCTTTTAGATTTTTCGTTTAAAGATTAATATAATATAATTAATATTTGAAACTTGTATTTTATATAAGTATTAACTTTTATATAGTTTAAAAGGTAAAACATAAAAGAATTGATTTTTAATATATAAAACATATCTATACTATTATATTAAAGACGAAACATTGAAAGTTTTGTAGTCTGGTCGTCAAAGTTTTTGTAGTCTGGTCACTCCATTCATAGCCATTAGATATTTCTGATCAAATCGATGAGAACCGTTAGATAAAATATTAAAATTATTTTATATAATATATTTTCTATTTTTCATAACTAAAACATCTCATTTTCCAAAAATATCGCAGGAAGTTTCATTTAATAAAATAACATAATAATTAATAAGGTTATAATTGCTAATAACTAACCCATTACCATTTTTAGCCAAATTATATATTCTGTTTTATATTTTCTAACTAAAATTTCTACTTTTCTATTTTTCCTAAATAAAACCACTCATTTTCCAAAAATATCACGAACAGTTCTATATAATAAAATAAAATAATAATATTATAATTATTAATGACTAATCCAAAACGTATATTCTTTTTTATATTTTCTAACTAATATTTCTCCTAACTAAAACCTCAAAAATATCACGGGCTATTACATTTAGTAGCATAAAATACTAATATTATAAATCTATCTATCTATACTATATTATTAAAGAGGAAACATTGAAAGTTTTGGTACCTGTTTTTTGGTGCCTGTTTTTTTGTACGGTACTTACCTTATTTAATTGTTTATTTAATTATTATAAAAATTACTATAATCAGTTACCCTTTAAGTTAAATACATTACCATTTGTTTCTAAAAAAAATCACGAGCAATTTCCTTTTGAGCTAAAACATGTTACTTTTTCTATTTCTCTTACTAAAATCCCTCATTTCAAAAATATATCACGAGTAAACCCTTACTTATTTATTTTAAAACCTATTTTAATACTTTTAATTGACAATTACCTTTCCCCTCTTTTTTCTAGAAAAATTACGGGCAATTACCTTTTTCAGTTAAAACATGTTATATTTTTTATTTTCCTTACTAAAATCCCTCCTTTTTCAAATATATCACGGACAAACCCTTATTTATTTACTTTAAAATCTATTTTAATAATTTTAATTGACAATTATTTTTTTCAACTAAAACATGTCACATTTTCTATTTTTCTTACTAAACCCCCTTTTTTTCAAAAATATTACGGGCAAATCGTTACTTTTATATTTTAAAATTCAACGAAAACATGTTACTTTCTATTTTTCTTACTAAAACCCCTCTTTTTCCAAAATATCACGGGCAAACTGCTAATTATTTATTTTAAAATCTATTTTAATACTTTTAATTATTTAAAAATATTTAACACGCCTACTTATTTTTTTAATAAATGCAATTAATAAAATATAAATAATAAAATTAACAATTATTAAAAATAATCTGTGCATCGCACGGGTTTTAAGCTATATTATTAAAGACGGAATATTAAAAGTTTGGTAGTCCGACGGACGGTCGGTACTTAGTGATTTTACTTAATTACCCTTACTTATTTTTTTTTAAAAACTATCACTAAATAATAACATTATTTATAACCAATTACCTTTTCATCTAAAATACAGTACATTTTTTTATTTTTTTCTAACAAAATCCTCTTTTTTTTTTCTAAAAAACAAACACAGACGTTTATCTTTTTTAACAAAAACATGTTACTATTTCTATTTTTCCTTACTAAAACCCTCATTTTCCAAAAATATCACGGGCAAACCCTTACTTATTTATTTTAAAATCTATTTTAATACTTTTAATTATGAGCACACTTACTTATTTTTTAACAAATGCAATTAATAAAATATTAAAGTGTAAATAATAAAAATAACAATTATGAAAAACAATCTGTGCATCGCACGTGTTTTAAGCTAGTTGATATATTAAATGTGAGGATTTTAAAAAATTATGAAAATATAATTTGTAATAGTTAAAATGTCTTGTAAGCCTCTATTTCAGTGAACGTGAACTAATATTGCTTGATTGAAAAATTTAGAAAAATATTAAGATGGTAATTTGACTTGATGAGAAATTTTAGGAGAATATTAAGATGATAATTTGACTTAAAAATAAAATGTTAGGCCGAATACATAATATATAATCAAATAGATGTATGAGAATAACAATAAGAACACTGTTTATGAACAATAAACTGAATGGAATTAAAAACTCCTCTCTTAGTGATGTAAAATATCACAGAGAGCTGCTAGGTTACAAGAATGATAATTCACGTATTCGCATCCCTTTTAGGGTTAACCTATCTGTGTTTATATAGTACACAGCTGCATACAATCATTAATTGATATTCCTATAAATTAGCTATACAATCAGAATCAATTAAGAATTGCTTCTGTCTTTTGTTCTGTTTCCTTAGCCATCTCGATCTATCTTTGCTTCTTTCCATCTTCAAAGAATATCGCTTCTAGAATCTTCATTGACTTCACCGACAACTAAGTAAACTCTGACCATCAGACTTTAACAAACTCTGACTGGTCCTCCAGCTAAACTCTGACAAGTTCTCCAGCTAAACTCTGATAGTTTCCTGGTACTTTAAACACTGATAAACAAACATCAGCAATTATATCTAACAATCTCCCCCAACTTGTTCATACTAAAATGTACAAGTTAACAGATAATTGATGATGTCAAAACATATAACAAATGTAGTGTTTATAAAATCACAGAGTTTATCTTTAACTTAGAACAGAAAACTTTAAAAACTTACAGACTTCAGTTACTTAATCTCTTCAATGTCAGGCACAGTCCTGATGTAGTCCATAAGTAGTCTTCTCTCAGCTCTCTCTAGCTCAGCTATCATTATCTTCTTTAGCTCTTTCAACTCTGGATCATTCTCTCCAGTTTGGTAGATAGCAGCCCTTAGAGCATAAATATTGTTCTTCCTCATATCATTTCCTAGCTTTATTATGAAGGATTTATCTGATTACAGATTAAATTCCAACACCTTTATGCCAAGATCTGTTCTGAGTCTTGCACTGTTCCTTTGCATCTCAACAAGCTTTCCACTGTAATCTCTGTACTTCGGTATGTAAGCACCAACAGTCTTTAGGCCACAAAGAGCTCTAGCTTTCACCATTCTTCTTCTTAATACCTCAGATGCTTGATGAGTTCTTTGATTCTTTACTTTCAGTATATACAGTACATACTCTAGCTCTTCTTTCATCTTTAATCCAATGTCAGCTTCACCAACTCTGTATACTCTGCCATCAGCCTTGAAGTATAACAGAAAATCCTTCTTCAATCCTTTATGATGTATTAACTGAACCGACTCTAAATTATCAAGATTTTCCTGAGTCACACCAACACCTGGTTCAGCTAATGAAGTTTGATCCACATGACTATTATTCACTCTCTTCTCTCTATGAGATCCAAGTCCAGATTTATCTCTTGATTCTTTTCCCATGATAGTTCTGCTTTGAAGAACATTGACATTTCCAGGAATCAGAGTTTGTTGAGCCATGACTGGTTTAGCAAAAGTTCTTTGAAGTTCAGAAGAGAGTTTAGTCTGTACAACTTGAGTAGTATCAGTGGTTGTCACAGCTTCCATTGTTTGAACAACTTGAGCATTGTCAGAGGTTGTTTGAGCTTTCTTCATTTTCTGATTTTCTTCCACAAGCGTTCATTTGCCTTTATCAAGCTTAGTTTCTACAGCCTTCTTTGCTTGTTGTAAACTCTGTTGAGAGTCTACATTTTCTTTCATGACAATTCCTTTTTCTTTAGGCCTTGAAACCTTCACAACTTTCTTTACCTTCCCAGACTTTAAATTCTTTTCATGCTCCTCAGCTTTAATATCTTCAATAGTTGCATCAGCACCATGTTCTTCCAAAAATAACTGAGCTGCAATCTCTTCATCGGTATTTGATTGAGAAGTAAGCAATAAGCTTTTGGCTTTTGAAGTAGATTGAGCACCAGTATTTACTTTATCAGAGTTTGCTCTAGCAGAGTTTGTCCTTAATCTCCCTTGATCTTGAATTAATTTGGACCTTGACTCTCTTCCTTTTGCACCACCATCAGTAGAATCATCCTGTCTACTCAGAGTTTGAGGCTTTTTGCATTTGTCTTTAAGTACTCTCTCCCCCTTTTTGACATCATCTGGAATCAATACTGATGTGAGCAATTCAATTGAAGCAGCAATGGAATCAAGCTTGTCAGACATTACAGTCTGATTGTCTTCAACTTTGGTTAGTCTGTTCTTGAGAACTTCTTGATCTTTGACCAGATTAAGCATCATAGATTTATCTTGCTTCAGAGACATATCTCTAACAACCACATCATTTCTCAACCCAGTAACTGACTTCTGAGTTTCATCAAAGCGATTGTGAAGAGACTTGACTTGAATAATTGTTGCCTTTAGATGTGTAAGAAGTTCTGGATTTGTAATTGATGCAGCAGATTTTGTTACAAAGTCAGCAGCCCTTTGATCAGTGAATATGCAATCTCTGTTTGACCACTTTGAAAAGTACATATTTTGAAAGTGAAGTTCAGTGGCATGCTGAGTTGAACCTCCAACATCAGTTTCCTTTAGATTTGGTTGAGCAGAAAGTCTTTGAGAAGATGAATCAACTTGATCATCAGACTTTGCATCAGACTCAGCACTTGAAGAATGTAAACTATTCTCAGCAAATGTTTCTGGAGCTTCTTCATTTGCGAGCTTCTCACAGTTTATATTTTCTTGAACATTGTCTTCTTGTACAGCCTCAGCAACAGGCTCTGCAGTAGCTTCAATAACAATCTTATTTGCTTCAAAATTATTTTCTGCAGTTTCTTCAAGATCAGTTTTTGCAGCTACAACCTTTGCTGTCTGATCAACCTCTTCACCTTTTTCAAGTTCCTGGTGATTAACAGAGAGAATCTCTGTATGAGTAGCTAATGACTCATCAAGTATGACTGTGGGTTGATCAACTGCCACATCCTCTGTTTCATTAATACTACCACACTCTTCTAGAGTTGCAGAGGGATGTTCTTCAACATTGTCTTCAATATCCATCTCCAATATGGGTTCAAGAAAATCATCATTAACAACATCATTATCATCAGTGTTTGCTCTGGCTTTTTCAGGCACAGTAGCATTTGCAGTATGATCTTCAATCACAATCTCTGGAGCTGCAGCAGTTGTAGACTCAGGAATTAATCCATCAAAAATATATGCAGCAACCAGCTTCCTCTTCTTGGTATGGATAGACTCATTTGCATCAGAATCCCTATCCTCAGTAGAAGTAGGTCTATTTGCTCTTCTCTTTTTCCTTGAAGTACCAACAGAGGTTGGTAAATCACTAGCAACTGAAGTTGTAGCAGCCTTGAAAGCTCTATTCTTAGTCCTACCCCCAGTTTTTGGTCTTTGGGATGTAGACTCTGGTTGAGGTTGTGGTTGAGGTTGTAAAAACTGTTGAACTAAAGCAGGAAGTAGTAATTCACCAACATTGCCTTTCTTGATATCCTTATTAGTTAAATCAGAAAATATTCTTTTATGCAATCTAAACGAGGGAATGACATCACCCTCAGCAATCTCAACCCCATCAACACAAAAAGAAAAGATTAACTGACAGAACCGAGCAAAGTAGACTACACTCCTATTCTTTGTCATCTTTTCACCTATGTTATTTAAAACAAGTCTTGGAAAATCAAAATTGTTACCATACAAAAGAGAATACCCGATTTGCAGACTGTCGATTGGAATTGCATCCCAATTGGTACACTTTTTCCCGAACGCTCTTGTAATGCAGTCGAAGAAGAAACTCCATTCCTTCCTCAAGAACGGTCGCTTCAGGTTACCTGTCCTTGCCAAAGACCCAGAATAACCAATCTCCCTCATCATTCGCTGAAGCTCAGAGTCACCAACAGATATGGTGTAAGCATTAAAGTCTTCAAACCCAAGAGCATCTCTAACAGTGGTTGGAGTGACCACATACTCTTGCTCATCAAACTCGAAGATTATAGAAGGAGTTCCAGCCTCTCCTCCATCATCATAAATACCAGTTTCCCAGAATGCTTTAATTTGAAGGCCAGAAAGCTTTACTGGTTCAACAAGAGCTTGCCCAATGTCTGATTGAGCGAGAAAATTCTGAAACAGGTGAAACGCCTCCGGTGCATTCACAGTAGATAGAGGTGCTACATAGTTGTTAGGAACAAATTCGAGACCAACTGATTGAAACATGGTAGTTGCCATTAGAAAGATTTGCAATAGATCAGAGTTTATGCTTAGAGAAAGTGTTTGAGAAAGTGATGCAGAAAAGTGTTTGTGAATATGCTTATGTGAAAGTGTCCTGTGAATAGAGTAAGTCTGTAAAAATTTGAACCGTTGTGTGTATAACTATTAAATATGAATTAAAACTGAAGAGTTTTAATCATTAAGATATACAGCAGGCTTACTCGTTAAATGTGTGAGTGGGACAGTTGTCACATATGCATTAACTGACAACACTAATCGTGGTAATTTCCAACACGCATGCGCAGTAAAAACAGCCACTAATTACTGCTAGTGAATAGACACTTTTCATCATTTCCAAAACGCAACAAACCATTATCAATCATACTCTCTATTTTCAAAAATAATGTTCCCCAAAAATTATGAAATGTCTGAAACACCTTTATTTATTTTAATCATCAGAGATTAAAAATAAATTACCTCTGCGTAGAGTACACAATTCATCAGTGTTTATCAATTCTCCTCCTTCATTAATAATCTCTTTTCTCAAGATGTACATTTGTGATTATTTGTGTGTGAATAGCAGAGTTTACTGAATATAAATATTGAGAGCATCTCAAAGTGCATAAAATCCACAAAATAAATCAGTAAAAACTGGTTGCCCAAACTCTCATATGCAAAACAAAATATGATGTCATCTAAACTCTATACCTTTATTTGTACTTATTTATTTTCACCCCCTTTCGATTTTTTTTCCCAGTAATCAGTGGTTGGCACTAGTCACCAAAAAATTTCAAATTTTAGCCCTTATTTCATACAATAAGTTCCTGGATCGTCCTAGGCACAACATGATCTCAAAGGAATTTGTGCATATTTTTGCATCTTTTGCTTGAGGGTGAAGTAGCAGTAACTATTCATAAGAGTTTAGACTGACACCATTTAACATATCACTTTATGAGAGAAAGTGCAAACAGCTAATACAGACTCAGTGTATAGGACCAATAAACTAAGAGATGCTATAAATATAGAGACAGTATCATGTTGTGTTAATTTTCTGCACACATTTGAGATCAGATCATATATAACTTAGAAGGATTCATGATTACTTACTGAGAATCATGCTTCATACTTTTTCTTCATCGGTGTTTATGTTTCAGACAATAACATAATCAGAGTTTAACATCAGAGTTTAACATCAGAGTTTAACCATCAGAGTATGCTTCCAGAGTTTATCAACATGATTTGTATGATAGTTAACATATGCATAGAAACATGAGCAACATATCACAAAAGAGTTAATTTTGAGTCTAACCAGTATCTCTAGTCGAAACCAGAGATCATTCCTAGTTCATTCACCAGTCTTGTAAATGTACCTTCACTCAAAGGCTTAGTGAAGATATCTGCAAGCTGTTATTCTGTAGACACAAAATGAAGCTCAATATCTCCTTCCACCACATGTTCCCTGATAAAATGATACCTTATGCTGATGTGCTTGGTCATGGAATGCTGTACTGGATTACCTTTCATAGAAATAGCACTTTGATTATCACAGAAAATAGGTATTTTAGAGGACCTTAATCCATAATCCAGCAATTGATTCTTCATCCACAGAATCTGTGCACAACAGCTACCAGCAGTAATATACTCTGCTTCTGATGTGGATGTGGAAATTGATTTCTGTTTCTTGCTGTACCAAGAAACCAGTCTGTCACCTAGAAATTGACAGGTTCCACTAGTGCTCTTTTTGTCAATCTTACAGCCTGCAAAATCTGCATCAGAGTAACCAATTAACTTAAACTCTGATTCTCTAGGATACCACAAACCCAAGGTTATGGTTCCTTTGAGATATTTGAAAATCCTCTTCACAGCTATTAGATGAGGCTCTCTTGGATCTGCTTGAAATCTTGCACAAAGACAGGTTGCATACATAATATCTGGTCTACTTGCAGTGAGATAAAGAAGAGACCCTATCATGCCTCTGTAGTTTGTCATATCTACTGAAGCTCCTGTGTCTTTGTCTAGCTTTGTTGCAGTTGCCATATGAGTTGTTGCAGATGAACTATCAAGCATACCAAATTTCTTGAGAAGATTTCTGGTATATTTTGCTTGATTGATAAAAATCCCATCATCTGTTTGCTTTACCTGCAAGCCTAGAAAATAACTAAGCTCTCCCATCATGCTCATTTGGTACCTGGACTGCATAAGCTTGGCAAATTTCTTACAGAGTTTGTCATTAGTAGACCCAAAAATTATGTCATCCACATAGATTTGAACTAAAAACAAATCATTACCAGTATTGAAATAGAACAAGGTTTTATCAATTGTACCTCTAGTGAACCCACTTTCTAAAAGAAATTGAGCCAGGGTTTCATACCATGCTCTAAGTGCCTGCTTTAGTCCATAAAGTGCTTTGTCAAGCCTGTAGACATAATCTGGATACTTGGGATCCACAAACCCTGGTGGTTGTTCAACAAACAATTCTTCTTCAAGTTTCCCATTGAGAAAAGCACTATTCACATCCATCTGAAAGACTTTAAACTTCTTGTGAGCAGCATATGCTAGAAAAATTCTTATGGCTTCCAATCTTGCAACTGGAGCAAAGGTTTCATCATAGTCAATTCCTTCCTGTTGTGAATATCCTTTTTCCACAAGTCTAGCTTTGTTCCTTGTAATTACTCCCTCACTATCAGTTTTGTTTCTGAAAACCCACTTTGTACCAACAACAGACCTGTTCTTTGGTATTGGTACAAGTGTCCATACTTCATTTCTTTCAAACTCATTCAATTCCTCCTGCATTGCTGTTATCCAGTTTGCATCTTGAAGAGCTTCATCCACTTTCTTAGGTTCTGTTTGAGATATGAATGCATGAAACAGACATTCATTTGCTGTGGCACTTCTTGTTTTCACACTTGCATCTGGATTTGCAATTATCAGATCAGGTGTATGAGCCTGAGTCCACCTTCTTGCTGTAGGTAAGTGGCTTCTTTCATCATTATTGGATTCTCCCCTTGATCCATGCTTTCCTGGTACTCTTGTTGACCATTTGCATTCTCTAAGGCTCCCCCTGGACTGCTCAGTATTTGAACTTTCAGAGTTTGTGTTAGATTCTTCAACTGACTCACTTTCAGAATGTGAGTCATCATTTTGAGATGTTGCTGAAGTATCTTCATGCTCCCCCTCAACTGGTTCTCTATTCTGTTCTGTCTGAGAAACTTCCTCAGTATTTACCAGTAGAGGATCAGAGTATGCTTCATCGGAGTTTGTTGGATTTGCTTCGTCAGAGTTTACATCATCAGAGTTTAGATCTTCATTTTCAAAGCGTAATTGATCATGATTTTCTTCATCTTCAATTCCAGTTATTTTCTTGTCATCAAATGACACATGTATAGATTCCATGATCACTTTAGTTCTCAGATTATAAAATCTGAATGCTTTAGTTGACAGTGGATATCCAACAAAAATTTCTTCATCAGCTTTTAAATCAAACTTGGTCAACTGTTCAGGATGAGTTTTCAACACAAAGCATTTGCACCCAAAAATATGAAAATATTTCAGGTTTGGTTTCTTATTCTTCACCATCTCATATGGTGTTTTCCCATGCCTGTTGATCAGTGTAGCATTTTGAGTAAAACAAGCAGTTTGAACAGCCTCTGCCCAGAAATAAGTTGGCAATTTTGCTTCATCAAGCATTGTTCTGGCAGCTTCGATTAGAGTTCTGTTCTTCCTTTCCACTACACCATTTTGCTGTGGAGACCCTGGTGCAGAAAATTCTTGCTTCACTCCTCTTTCTTTGCAAAATTCTTCCATTGTTGCATTTCTAAATTCAGTACCATTATCACTCCTGATAATTTTCACTTTATACTGTGATCCTTTGTCCAGTAGCTTCACATGATCCAGCAGGATTAAGGCAATTTCATCCTTCTTTGCTAGAAAGTACACCCAAGTGTATCTAGTATACTCATCAACAATGACTAGAGCATATTTCTTTCTGCCTAGTGACATTACATTTACTGGACCAAATAGATCAACATGAAGAAGATGATAAGGATCCACAACTGAAGATTCAGATTTACTCTTGAAAGATGACTTCCTTTGCTTGGCCTTTTGACAAGAATCACACAGACCATCTAAGCTGAGTATAGACTTTGGAAGTCCCTGTTAGGAATATGTTGTTCTTGATGATAATTATAAAAACACTTAGTAGATTTTGTATTAAGTCATTTTTTAGCTGTCAACGAAATGGCATGCTTTGCAGCATTCCGTTGACAGGAAGCTCATCAACGAAATGAGTAATGTAGCAATTGCACTGTACAATACTTCACAGTTTGATATGGATTCTGTTGTATGTATTAGATAGGTTTTCTAAGTCATGTTGACTAAGTACTAGATAGGAAAAATAGGTTGGTTAATTGTAAATATATTATGCCTTGTAATTTTGCCTAAGTGAAGACATGTCAACGGTATGAAGATCACTCTGTCAACGGTATGGAGTTTACCCATCAACGAAACGAGGGAAACACCATCAACGAAACGAAGGAAACACCATCAACGGAATGAAGAATAAAGCTATCAACGAAACACATCTCCTTGTTATCAACGAATCACTATTGCTTTTTGAACAGTTGACAAAGTGATAGTGACAGTTTACTGAACAGATCTAAAGGAGATATGGAAGTGTACTTTGCATTGGAAGCCATCAAAATGGTTACTGGAAATAAGGAAACATTCCAATTTCCAATAAGGCTCTTGGGAATGATTAAAATAAGCATGAAGACAAAAGCAAAGATCTCCAAGGACCATTGGACAAAAGGAATGAAAAGCAAGCTACTGATGGTTACTACTATTGTTCTTTAGTTTAGCCAAACATAGAATTGTAAACTTGGGTATTTATAACCAAGTGTAGCAGTTACTTTAGAGATAAGAGAAGAAAAACAAATAGTTTGTATTAGCTATCTTTGAGAGCATACTTCTCTACAATCTTGTAACTGAGCAGCTGTGTACATTTTGTATCACAGATTATTTCCGCAATAAAAATCACTTCAGTTGGATCATCAAACAATCCAACTGAAATTATTTATGTGCTTGTGATTTTTACTTTAAGTTCAGTTTTTATTTGTAAGTTGTTTAAAGTTTAAGAAATATCAAGAATTGTATTCAACCCCCCCCCCTTCTACAATTCTGTTAGGTCATTTGGGATTAACAATTGGTATCAGAGCGAACTTCTAACATACAAGAAGTTTAAAGATCAAGACCAAAACAGTAACCATGGTGAAGAAGGATGCAGGAGTAAAGATACCAGTTCTTGATAAGGACAATTACTTTCACTGGAAAGTAAAGATGCATTTACATCTCATGTCTATGGATGAGAGATATGTAGACTGCATTGAGAAAGGTCCACACATTCCCATGAAGTTTGCATCTAGAGTTGGACTGCCAGATGATGCTCCTGATGTGGAAATTCCAAAACTTGTCTCAGAATGGACTATTGAAGATGTTGCAGAAGTCCATAAAGATAAAAGAACCATGAACATTCTGTTTAATGGTTTGGAGCAAGAGATGTTTGACAATGTCATAAACTGTACAACCTCCAAAGAAGTATGGGACACTGTTAGAACACTCTGTGAAGGAACTGAGCAAGTTAGGGAAAACAAAATGCAGCTCCTTATACAACAATATGAGCATTTTCATTTTAAAGCTGCTGAAACCCTAAATGACACGTTTAGTAGGTTTCAGAAACTTTTGAATGGATTAAAGTTGTATGGGAGGATCTATCAAACCAAGGATTCAAACCTTAAATTTCTTAGAGCTCTTCCAAAAGAATGGAAGCCTATGACTGTTTCTCTCAGAAACACTCAAGAGTACAAAGACTACACTCTTGAGAGGCTTTATGGAACCTTGAAGACATATGAGTTGGAAATGGAGCAATATGAAGAAATTGAAAAGGTACAAAAGAAGGGTGGATCTGTTGCATTGATTGCATCTGTGAACCAACTGGAAGATGACAATGAAGAAGCTGAAAAGGCCACAACTAGTCGAGCTAGTTGTAGGAGTGATGTTAGCAAGGGTAAAGGCAAGATGACAGAAGAAGAAGAATCAGAATCAGCCAACTTGGATGACTTAGATGAGATTGATGAACACATTGCTTTTCTGTCAAGAAAATTCTCTAAGTTCAAGTTCAAGAGAAACTCAGAAGCAAGGCCACCAAGGAGAGACTTTCAACCTAACAAAAGTAACTGGATTGAAAAGTCTAAATCTAAATGTTTCAATTGTGGAATGCTTGGTCACTTTGCTGGAGACTGCAGAAAGCCCAAGATTGAGAAGGGCAACAGGAAGTTTGAGCCTATTGATTATAAAAAGAAATACTTTGAACTTCTCAAGAAAAAAGAAAAGGCTTTCATGTCTCAGGAGTATGATTGGGCTGGTAATGGTGAAGATTCTGATGATGATGTTGAGTATATCAACTTGGCTCTTATGGCTAACAA
This sequence comes from Heracleum sosnowskyi, assembly GCA_030848705.1. Taxonomy (NCBI): domain Eukaryota; kingdom Viridiplantae; phylum Streptophyta; class Magnoliopsida; order Apiales; family Apiaceae; genus Heracleum; species Heracleum sosnowskyi. The sequence goes on along the minus strand of CM061243.1, from coordinate 44,778,243 downwards.
TCATGAGCAGGAAGCAAGCTCCTCAAGCAACCAGGTAACAATTACTAATCTTTCTGAGCTTTCTAAAGAGGAATGTGATAGTGCAGTAAATGAAATGTCTACTGTACTATATAATTTGCGTGTTACTCTTAAATCACTTACCAAAGAGAATTCAAGAATAAAAGAGACTAATTTGCTCTTAAGTGATAGGAATGCAATGTTAGAAGCACAGCTCATTGAATTTGAAAAAATGAGATGTGTTAGTAGGGATGCTAAGAAGGAACTTGAGAACGTGTTACAAAGGGAAGAAATTCTTAAAACACAACTTGAGATAGAACAGAGTGTGATTGCAAAATGGAAAGATGCCAGGAATGTTGCCACCAACATCATTAATGTTCAAGGTATGGAATCTTTCTGTGAGCAATCATGGAAAAAGAACAAAGAGAAGCTAGGGTATGTTGGTGAAACCCTAGAATCAGAAACAGAGTCAACAAACAACAATGATCATTTGTTGAAGGTTGATATGTCAACGGAATGCAATGTTTCGTTGACAGATGAACCATCAACCGATCAGGCTGTTCCGTTGACAAAGAAAAGAAAAGATGAACTCACTAGACTTAATAATAAGTATGGTCCTTTCACCAAGAACTTTGTTCAAGGTGAGTCTAGTAAATCAAAGAAAGTTGAGAAGCCTGTTGAGAGAGCTAATGTAGGTCACTTGTCCAACAAGCAATTGAAAGATAAGTTAGAGAATGTTCAAGTTGAGGCTAAGGGAAATAAAAAGAATAACAGGAATGGCAAAGTAGGGATTAACAAACACAACAATTACACACCTGATAAATATGCTCCTAGAAAGACATGTGTCAATTGTGGAAGTGTCAGTCATTTATCTACTAACTGCAAATCTGTTAAGAAAACTGTTAAAGTGAAAATTCCCAAGCCTGCAATGAATAGTTCTATGCCTACAATGCCTGTTATGCCTAACATGTTTGCTCCATATGCACAATTTCAGAATCCATATGCTAGCATGTCGTTTGTGCCTAATCCATACATGAATATGTTTAATGTGCCACAAATGCCATGGAATATGAATAACATGTTTGTTCCACCAACTATGCATGCTATGAATGAAAATGTGAGCAACTCTCAGAAATCAACACCAAGGGTAAAGATTGATTTAAATCAATCTGAGCCCAAGGTGAAAAATGATATTAAAGGAAAAGCAAAGGCTAACAAAACAGGACCCAAGGAAACTTGGGTACCAAAATCAACTTGATTTGGTTTTATTGTGTGCAGGGAGACAAAAGGAATCTTTGGTACTTTGATAGTGGTTGTTCAAGACACATGACTGGTGATTCTACCCTGCTCACAGAGTTTCAGGAAAGAGCTGGCCCTTGTATTGCTTTTGGAGATGACAGCAAAGGCTACACTAAGGGATATGGCTTGATTTCAAAAGAGAATGTCATCATAGATGAGGTTGCATTGGTGGATGGTCTTAAGCACAATTTGCTTAGTATCAGCCAACTTTGTGACAAAGGATTTTTAGTTACTTTTTCTAAAGAAGCCTGTGTTGTTTCTAAAGGAGGAAACAACAATGTGGTAATGACTGGATTCAGAAGAGGGAATGTGTACATTGCTGACTTTAGTAGCACAAGTCCAGACACCATCACTTGTCTTTTCAGCAAGGCAAGCAAGGATGAAAGTTGGCTATGGCACAAGAAATTATCTCATCTGAATTTTAAAGTTATGAATGATTTGGTGAGGAAAGATCTTGCTAGAGGAATTCCACAAGTGGAGTTTTCCAAGGATGGTTTGTGTGATGCCTGTCAAAAAGGGAAACAAAAGAAGGCATCATTCAAAAGCAAGACAGAGTCATCAATTGTCCATCAGCTTGAGTTGCTTCATATGGATTTGTTTGGCCCTGTAAATGTCATGTCTATTTCAAAGAAGAAATAATGTCTTGTGATTGTTGATGATTTTTCAAGATTTACATGGACTTTCTTTTTGCACTCCAAAGATGAGGCAAGTGAAATCATTATCAATCACATCAAGATGGTAAACAATCATCCTGACTTGAAAGTAAGAAGAATTAGGAGTGACAATGGGACAGAATTCAAGAATTCAAGCATGAAGGTGTTCTGTGAAGAAAATGGTATTTTGCGTGAGTTTTCAGCAGCAAGGACACCACAGCAAAATGGTGTGGTTGAAAGGAAAAATAGAACACTCATTGAAGCTGCAAGGACAATGCTAGATGAATCAAAGTTACCAACTTATTTTTGGGCTGAGGCAGTTAATACAGCTTGCTTCACTCAAAATATTTCTTTGATTAATCAGGCCAAAGGAATGACCCCTTATCAGCTACTCAAAAGAAAGAAGCCACTATTGGATTTTCTTCATGTCTTTGGATGCAAGTGTTTTGTTCTGAGAAATCAAGCTGAGCATTTGGGGAAATTTGAAGCAAAGGCAGATGAAGCAATATTTGTGGGATATGCAGCAGGGAAAGCTTACAGAGTCTATAATCTCAGAACCAACATTGTTATGGAATCTGTACATGTTGTTTTTGATGATCTCAAAATTCAAGGTCTCTGTGATGAAGGTTTCCATGAAAGTCTTTCTTTTGAAAATGAGGAAGGAGATCAAGTGAATCATGTTAAGGCTACTGAGAAACAGCCTAAAGTTGTTGTATCTAGCACAGATGAAAGCAGCAGTGAAGATGAAATTGCTGCATTAAGATTGAAAAGAATAGCTGCTAGCAGACCAAATGGTCATTTCGTTGACAGTCATGATGGTGGATTCGTTGACAGTCAAAATGAGCGTTTCGTTGACAGCCAAAATGGTAATACCGTTGACAGTCATAGAAATGCTTCTAGAAGTGATCATTTAGGGACAACAAACTCAGGGGGAGTTTCTCAAGGACAAATATCCAATCAAGGCAATCATGATCATGAAGCTACCTCTTCAAGAGCAAATCTACCTCCCTCAAGGAAATGGACTAAAGATCATCCCTTTGAACTTATTATAGGTGATGTGTCTTCAAAAGTCCAAACTAGAAGAGAAACTCAAGAAGAATGTCTATATAGTAGCTTTCTGTCTCAAGATGAGCCAAAGAAAGTTGAGGATGCACTTCTAGATCCAGATTGGGTTTTGGCTATGCAAGAGGAGCTAAACCAATTTGAAAGGAACAATGTTTGGAAGCTGGTGCCCAAGCCTAAGGACAGGAGTGTCATAGGCACAAAATGGGTGTTCAGAAACAAGATGGATGAAAATGGCATAGTCACAAGGAACAAAGCTAGATTGGTTGCAAAAGGCTATTCACAGGAAGAAGGAATTGATTTTGATGAAACCTTTGCTCCTGTTGCTAGACTAGAAGCAATAAGGATTTTCCTAGCCTATGCAGCCCATGCCAATTTCAAAGTCTATCAAATGGATGTGAAGAGTGCTTTTCTGAATGGGGAATTGGAAGAGGAGGTGTATGTAAGTCAACCTCCTGGCTTTGAAGATGATGATTTTCCAGAATATGTATACTTCCTCCTCAAAGCACTCTATGGTTTGAAACAAGCACCTAGAGCCTGGTATGACACACTTTCACAGTTCCTCCTTGAGAATCACTTCACTAGAGGTACTGTAGATAAAACTCTTTTTCACAGGGTTGTGAATGGCTCTACTATACTTGTTCAAATTTATGTAGATGACATAATCTTTGGGTCTATAGATGTGAAACTTTGTCAAAAGTTTGCCAAGCTTATGCAAAGTAAATATGAAATGAGCATGATGGGAGAATTAACTTACTTTCTTGGTCTTAAAGTGAAGCAAGTTAATGAAGGCATTTTCATTAGTCAAACAAAATATATTCATGATTTATTAAAGAAGTTTAACTTAATGGAATGCTCTCCTGCCAAAACTCCCATGCCTACTGCCACCAAACTTGAATTGAATACTAAGGAAAAATCTGTGGACATTTCAGGTTACAGAGGCATGGTAGGCTCACTTTTATATTTAACAGCTAGTAGACCTGATATTATGTTTGCTACATGTCTATGTGCTAGATTTCAAGCTGATCCTAGGGAATCCCATTTAGTTGCTATTAAAAGAATTTTCAGATATCTCAAAGGAACACCAAACCTTGGCATTTGGTATCCTAGAGAATCTGGCTTTGAACTAATTGGTTATTCAGATGCAGATTTTGTAGGATGTAAAATTGACAGGAAAAGCACAACAGGCACCTGTCAATTCTTAGGAAACAAGCTTGTCTCATGGTTCAGCAAGAAAAAAAACTCAGTTTCTACCTCCACAGCTGAGGCTGAGTATATTGCAGCTGGAAGTTGTTGTGCACAGATTTTATGGATGAAAAATCAACTACTTGATTATGGAATAAGAGTTGAGAAAATTCCTATTTTCTGTGACAACACTAGTGCCATTTCCATTACTGAAAATCCAGTGCAACATTCAAGGACCAAGCACATTGACATCAAGTACCATTTCATTAGAGAACATGTTATGAATGATACTGTGGAGTTACATTTTGTTCCAAGTGAACAACAACTTGCAGACATCTTTACCAAGCCACTTGATGAATCAACATTCTCAAGATTAGTAAGTGAGCTAGGTATGCTAAATTTCTCTTAAATACTTTGAGATTTTTGCAAGTTAAAATGCAGCCAGAAATTTGTTATGTTTTTCTGTGAATTAATTTTCTCAGGAAAAAGTGAAATTTTGTCTAAGTCAAAATTACTATGTCAATGAAACGCACCATTTCGTTGACAGTCTTAGCATTTTTCTGGGTGTTTCGTTGATAGCTCTTTTATATCAACGAAACGCAGCTTTATCAACGAAACAAACGGGACCTTAAACGCCCAATTGTGATTCGTTGATACAGCGCTTTTAATCTGAACCGTTGAAATTTTGACACGTCTTTTACCACGATCTATGCATACACCCCTGTAAGTATAAATCATGGTAATTCTTTAAAAGTAACGGTTATATTTTTAAGCCAATCCAGTAATTTACATTTATTATTGGACTCTTTTTCTGAGAATTTTTGGGGGAGTATTTAAGAAATTCTATTTTCTTTAATTTCTTTTTACCTGTTCTCAAAAATTCCAAAGGCTTTTCTCTCTTCTTCTCTCTAACAAGCAATTCAGTTCGAAGTTTTTCTTCACACAACAATGGCACCCATAGTCAAGCTTATGTCTGCTGGTGGGTTCATCTATGAGAAGAACAACTCCATCCCTTTTGTTGTCAAGGAAAACCCGAACAGTATCTTTTTCAAGATGATGGACTTCATGAAGAACTACAAGTTGAGCTATGCAATGTTTCACTCAACTCCTCTCTATAATGAGATAATCGAGGAGATCTGGACCTCGTGTGAGTATAGTGGAACAAACTGCACACTGCAATTCACTCTCCAAGGTAATGAGTACATAGTTAATTCTGATGTATTGTAAGCATGTCTACATATTCCTGAAAATAACTGTGATGCTTTGCCTACAATCACTGAAATGGTTAACATGCTAAATTCAATAAACTACTCTTTGCCTACTGATAATCTGGGTAGAATAATTAGGAGAGGTTTGGTTAGGGAATATAGTTATTTAGCTGATGCATTTATCAAGGTCTTTTCTGGAAAGATTAGTAATTTTGATGCATTAACTAATTCCATGTTGATTCTTTTTACCATGCTCCTAACTGATAGATATTACAACTTTAGCACCCAACTTATGTATGAAATTGGTGCTAAGTTGGGTGACAAGGCTAATAGGAAAAAGAATATCTACTATGCTAGGTTTCTGATGATGTTGGCTAATCATGTTAGTCCAACACCATTAGTAATCTCTAACCCTGTTTCCAAGTTTGAGTGTTTTATGCAAGAGAAGAGAGTATTGACAGACATACTGAGGCTGAACCATAATGGTGATGTTCCAGTGGTGTATCTGCCAATAATTGAGGTAACTACTGCTATCCCTTCTAGTATAGTTGTTACTTCAACTGTATCACCCAGTCCTGTTGCTGTGGAGTCTGTAGCTGTGACCCAACAGGCTCCTGCCCCTGCAACAAAACCAAAATCAAAGAAAACCTCCAAGCCAACCTCAGGTGCTTCCCAAAAGGCACCTGTTGTAAAATCCACTACACAACCTAAGGGGAGTGTTTCTGGAGCTGTGAGAGGTGAGGGAAGGGGTGAACATAAAAGAAACCCTAAGGATAAGGAAGGACAGATGAGTGAAATCCAGCCAAGCCCCATTGTGTCTTCCCAACAAGGCACAATGAGTAAAATGGATTTAAACACAAGTCTAGTTGCATCCTCCCAAAAGGATGTGATTATTGAAACAAGCTCTCCTCCAAGAGCACACTCCAAAAGGGTAAGGGACACTTCAAGCCCACAGTCTACATTTTCCCAATACCAAAGGAGAGTGAAGCAAAAGTCCAAGGGTACACAGGGTGCACACACACTGGAAGCAACACTTCCAGTTTCTCAAATTCAGTTTGATGTAACCCCTATTATTACTCTGGGGTTACAGTCCCATTCTCTAAACATTAATCTTGATTTATCTCCATCCAATTCACCAACTCAATCTTTAGATATGGACATGATCAATACATCTTTTCCTGATTCTCCAACTCTTATCTTGGAGAAGCCCCACTCTGAAGCTGATGGCCATCACTTGTTAAGTGATTTGTTGGGCCATCAACCATTTTTTTCTGAAGTTGCAAGAGGATCTGTGGACCAATCTCTAAAATCAATCACCACAGATTCTACTGTAATTTCACTTTCTCAAAGTGCTTTATTGACTTCATCAACGAAACAGCCTCTTTCGTTGACAAGTGTTTCTCCATCAACGGTATCCATACCGTTGACAGTTCAAACTACCATTCCGTTGATAGGTCATTCTACACCCCTTATTGAAAATCAAGTTGTTTCCACAACTAGTGTAGATGACCTGGTGGTAGTTGAGACACTTTTAGGTTTGAGAGGGAGTGAAATTGAGAGGCTGGCTTGCATCCAGGCAAAAGGAGAGTCTGAGAGTGAGAGGCTGGCTATTTCTTCCAGCCAGGCAAAAGGAGAAATTGAGAGTACCACCTTAGTAGGTGAAGGTGAGGGTGTGAGAGGTGTGAGCCATGGGGAGCCCATGATGCAAGAAAAGAGTGGAGAGAGAGAAGGGACTACAGGAGCAATAAGGATGGAAGCAGCCATTGCTAGTGAGTTAATGAGGGTCAGTGAGGGAGAAAAGGAACTTACCTTCCAAGAGCATTATCAACAAACTCTGGATAGTATTTCCCTGGATCCTGAGACCTTTACTCATCCTGTGTCAGCCTATCAAGTTATGGCTCAACAGGGCAATGTGGAGGCAGAAAGGTCACTCAACTTAATTCATACTACTGCATCAATGCAAAGAGCAAAGGATGCCTTGACCAATCTACCTCCAGGAGCTGCAGCAAGTGGAGACTTTGAGTTTTCTGATGATGAAGACAGCTTTGGTGACAATCTACAGGTGGCCACCACTACACAGACTGGGACTTCTGTGGTGCCTCCTACACCAAACTGGCTTTCTCAGGATATGCATGGTAGATGCAACTTGGATGCTGCTATCACAAGGCAGTACAATGAGGCATATCTAGCTCATGAGTCTGCAGAAGCAAGGGACAAGAAATTCTACAAGGCCATAATGGATTCTCTGGAAATTCAAAGGCTACAAATGTTGCAGACAAGGATTGAGGCTACAGAAATCAAGGATTCAATTAGCAACCTTAGGGATGCTACTGACAGGAGGCTAGATGAAAAGCTTCCTCTTCACACTGTCTCCAAGATGTCAAGGTTTTTCACCAAGGAACCTGAAGTGTCCTCATCTTTGAAAACTCTCTCCTCTAGGGTGGACAAAGTTGAGGCTACACTTTCTCACATGCAGAAGGAACAGGAGAAGCAAACTAGCCTACTCACCCAGCTTCTGGCAGCTCAAGGAATCCCTATCATCTCACTTGATGATAACAAAAAGGGGGAGAAATCTAAGGAGCTAAAAATACAAATCACAAAGGTTTTGGTCCCAGCCATCTCCTTGACAGAAGAGCCATTAGCAATGGGGGAGTTTGGAAAGAAGAAAAAGGATGGTATTGACCTGATCCAGGAAGCTTCTATGAGGATGAGACTTGTAGAACAAATCAAAGACCATTGGTCCAACATAGAAGCAAGGGTCAAGAAAATTGCTGGAACTACAAAGGACTCAAATCCATCAACGGATCAACCATCAACGAATGCCATGGTTCTAGTGTCAACGGAATGGGAGCCACAGACCAATTCTTTCTATAAGGTAGATCCCCTTCTACATGGAGTCACTCAAGGTCCAAGGAAGGAAAAAGGACAAACTTCATGCATTAGGGATGTGGAACAAGCTACACTCCAAAGAAGCTTATCTCCCAAGTCCCCTGCTAAACCAAAGGGCAAAAATATAGCAAGGACTTTCTATCCTGCACCTTATCCAGATGAGCTCAAGCTTCTTGGTCTACTTATCACAAAAAGCAAGGAAAACAATGATTATGAGATAAGGAAGCAAAGGGCAATTGTCTACAGGAATGGACAAGAAATCTGTGTTTGGGCTGGTCACCCAAACTTTGCTGAAGCTAAAGCTGAAGAGTCAGAAAGAGCAGCAATGCAAGCCCTTGTTGTTGCTCAGTCTCTTGATGAAGAAGAAATACAGCTAGAAGAAAAAGCAAGAGAGGAAAGGAGTGCAAAGAAGAGCACAAGGCAACCAAAGGCAAGAGCTAGGAGAAACATAGCCTTTGAGAATGATGACTCTCAGAGCATTGCATCAGACTCTTCTGTACCAATTGCACCTCCAACAATTCCTGATCCAGTTTCAGAGGTAAAGTTAGCCTGTGATCCTAATCATCCTGTAAATTTCCATGATCAGCCAATTGAGCCAAAGGGAGAGCCAATTGAGTTTGATGAGGCCAACTTTCCAAAATTCCTCTTTGAAATGGATCCAAAGAAGAAATCTAAGCAAAGGGCTACCAAGGCTAAGCCATTTCTGATAAGGAGACCACAAGCTGAGAAACCCCCTACCAACCCAGAAGACTTCATCTACATTGCTGATATCAGGGAGGAGTCTGACATTCATATCAATCTTGATGACCTGGTTGAAGTGAGAGGAATAGCAGCTTCTTACAAACTACCAGAGAGATTGGTATTTGTCTACAAGGGTGGGAGAGAACAGGTTTGGCCTCTACACAGAATTTTGGGAGAAGACTATCAGACACTGCTATCTGTGTTTAAATGTTTGAAGAAAGATTTTGGTTTTACCAAAACAGCCAAGTCTGAGGTTGTCTCCAAGATTTGCCAAATCAAAGCTAGCTGGAACAAGCCTGGTGCACTTCCCAGAGTATTGAAGGTCCCTCAAACAGGAAAGATAATTCATCTCCAACCTTTTTGGATGATGGAATTCAGAGATAAGGACAACTGTAGAAGATTCTTCAGAATAGAAGACCAACTGGAAAAGGCATCCAATGAAACTCTAAGGTTAATGCAATCCAAGTTGGGGAATCAAGATGAAGAAGAGAAGATTTTCTACAGAAGACTTCAAGCTCAAATTGAGGAGAACAATGCAAGAAAAGGGAAGAAAACAAGACCACAGAGGCAAAGATGAAAAATCTGCTCAGTCTAGAGGAGCAACTCTGTGCACTTGTTTTGTAAGATTTTCTACTTTGCATTTCAATTAAATTCAATGAAGCTCAATGCAATTTCTACTTTTATCATGTGTAATATGTCTGAGTGTTTTTGTTATCATCAAGGCTCTTGATTTATGGCTGTTATTCTATCAGTCATAAATTGGGGGAGATTGTTAGGAATATGTTGTTCTTGATGATAATTATAAAAACACTTAGTAGATTTTGTATTAAGTCATTTTTTAGCTGTCAACGAAATGGCATGCTTTGCAGCATTCCGTTGACAGGAAGCTCATCAACGAAATGAGTAATGTAGCAATTGCACTGTACAATACTTCACAGTTTGATATGGATTCTGTTGTATGTATTAGATAGGTTTTCTAAGTCATGTTGACTAAGTACTAGATAGGCAAAATAGGTTGGTTAATTGTAAATATATTATGCCTTGTAATTTTGCCTAAGTGAAGACATGTCAACGGTATGAAGATCACTCTGTCAACGGTATGGAGTTTACCCATCAACGAAACGAGGGAAACACCATCAACGAAACGAAGGAAACACCATCAACGGAATGAAGAATAAAGCTATCAACGAAACACATCTCCTTGCTATCAACGAATCACTATTGCTTTTTGAACAGTTGACAAAGTGGTAGTGACAGTTTACTGAACAGATCTAAAGGAGATATGGAAGTGTACTTTGCATTGGAAGCCATCAAAATGGTTACTGGAAATAAGGAAACATTCCAATTTCCAATAAGGCTCTTGGGAATGATTAAAATAAGCATGAAGACAAAAGCAAAGATCTCCAAGGACCATTGGACAAAAGGAATGAAAAGCAAGCTACTGATGGTTACTACTATTGTTCTTTAGTTTAGCCAAACGTAGAATTGTAAACTTGGGTATTTATAACCAAGTGTAGCAGTTACTTTAGAGATAAGAGAAGAAAAACAAATAGTTTGTATTAGCTATCTTTGAGAGCATACTTCTCTACAATCTTGTAACTGAGCAGCTGTGTACATTTTGTATCACAGATTATTTCCGCAATAAAAATCACTTCAGTTGGATCATCAAACAATCCAACTGAAATTATTTATGTGCTTGTGATTTTTACTTTAAGTTCAGTTTTTATTTGTAAGTTGTTTTAAGTTTAAGAAATATCAAGAATTGTATTCAACCCCCCCCCCCTCCTACAATTCTGTTAGGTCATTTGGGATTAACAGCCCCCTTACAAGATCTTTTCGAATTAGCTCATTGATGTTGTTCAAGTTTAGATGAGAGAGCTTCTTATGCCAACTCCAACTCTCTCCATTAGACATTTTTGCAGACAGACACACAGCTTTTCCTTCAGAGTTTGTTACCAAACTTGCTTCATAGATATTATTCCGTCTGTGTCCAACTAGAACAACTTTCCCTGTAGATTTGCTGATAACCTCACAGTATTCAGACTGAAAATCTACATGATAACCTCTGTCATAGTCATGCTTGAGTCCTGGAACTAGAGCTACATTTTTGATGATGACACTTCCAAGATTGATATTGCCATATCCCAGAGTACGTCCTATGTTGCCATCTCCATAGGAAACTTTTGGGCCAGCTTTCTCCTCATAATCTGATAGCAGGGCTTTATTTCCAGTCATGTGCCCTGAACATCCACTGTCCAAGACTAGGGTGCTTTCCCTTATGCCCTGCAATCACAAACAATCACAAAGAGTTAGATCTAAGGATCCAGACTTGCTTGGATCATTTGGCTTTCTTAACATTGTTAGCTTTTGCAGCGGAATTCTTATCAACAGAGTTTAAGCTAACAGTATCAGAGTTTACACTTGCAGAATCAACTTTAACCCATTTCAAATTTGGCTTCAACTCATAATAGTTGTGATAAATTGCATGATAATTCTTGCAAGTATAAATAGAATGCCAAGTACTCCCACAGTGAGTGCATAAAGTCTGTGGTCTAACCCTAATTGCAAGATGGTTAGAACTACCACAATTATGACATGTTTTTCTAGGAGCATCAATGATAGGCAAATGATTATTGCTTTTATTAATGCCTACCTTTCCATTTCTATTCTTCCGGGACACTTTCTGTTTCTCAACAGACTTTACCTCTTTGAGCTTATACTTGAATTGTTTCTCTGTCATTAAACCAACATTAACCTGTTTAACACAAGTTTTTACTGGTTCTCTTTTAACCGTTTCTTTTTCAAGTACAGAGTTTAGCTTACTGGATTCAGGAACAAATTTCATAGGTTGAAGATGTGTTCTTACTTTAACCTTATCTTTAAACCTAAGTTCATCTTTCTCACAGTAACCTAACCCTACTGAGTCTGTTTGAAACACCTGATGTGTGTCCTTACCAGAGTTTGTCCAGGTTTTAATTACCTTTCTTTCTTTTTCCAAATCACATTCTAATTGCCTAAATTTCTTAAGCAACTCCTGTTCAACATAAACAGCATCATCTCTTTCCTTTTGAACTTATTGCATGTTAACAAGTTCTTCTTCAAGAAATTTATTTCTCTCTTTAAGCTTAAGATTCTCAGATTTAATTCTCTCATTTTCTAAAGTCTGATCCCTATAACTAACATGTATGCTTTTAAGATAAATTCTCAATTCAGATATATTATCAATATCATAAGCATAAGTTGTTAGAGGTACCTTGTTTTCAGATGAATCAGATTCATCTTGAACAGTTGCCATGAGAGCATAGTTGACATCCTCATCTGAATCTGAAGTGTCTGCCCAGTCTTTTCCTTTAGTGATGAGTGCTTTTTCAGATTTTCCTTTCTTGCACACTGGAGCATAGTGACCCATCTCTTTACACTTATAGCACTGGATTTCAAACTTGTCTTTCTTCCCAGATTTGATATCCCTTCTGTCAGACTTTCTGAAATTCTTCCATTCAGAGTTTGAATCTCTCCTTGAGAATCTCTTTCCTTTCTTGAAGTTCGTGAAACCCATCTTCTTGAAAGTCTTCACCATCAAGGCAGCCATTTGCATCATTTGTTCTTCATCATCCTCGGATTCAGCAGATTCATCAGTGTTTGAGTCATCATCAGAGTTTGATGACTCACTTTTAGATTTTATGACTAAAGCCTTTCCCTTAGCTTTCTTCTTTGATGATTCTTTCTTAAGAGGTTTTCCTTTAACTTTGAGAGCAACAGATTTTGTCTTCTTTCCATATCTTTTGTTTCTTTGCTCTATCTCAAGTTCATGAGTTTTAATCAAACCATAGATTTCATCGAGATCTGTTTCTGCAAGATCATAATTATCTCTTATTGTCGTTGCCTTCAAATCCCATCTTTCAGGTAGAGATAGAAGGAATTTGAGATTCGACTCTTCAAGTTCATATTCTTTATCAACAAGAGATAAATCATTCAACAGTTTACAGAATCTGTCATATGTCTCTGTCAAAGTTTCATCAGGTCTCGTATCAAAGTGTTCATACTCCTGTGTAAGAATAGTCTTCATGTTCTTCTTTATAGCACTTGTTCCCTGACATCTGACTTCTAAAGCATCCCAAATTTCTTTGGCAGTTTTGCAACCAATAACTCTGTTAGACATAACATTATCTAAAGCACTATGGAGAAGATGTCTAACCTTTGCATCCTTTGCAATTGATGAGATGTCTTCAGGAGTCAAATCTTTCTTTTCTTTTGGAACGCTCTTTTGTTCTTGACCAGCAACAACTGGAGACAGTTTTGTTGGCATATGAGGACCATCATTGATTCTATCAAGATATTCTGGATCTGTGGCTTCCAGAAACATAGTCATCTTCACCTTCCATATTGGATACTCCACTGGTCTGAGAATTGGAACCCTAATCGTCTCATATCGACTCATAGAAGTTGGTTGAACCTTGTCAGATTTAGAACCTGCTTGACTATTTTCAGCCATGATTATAACTTGTGTTTGGATCAAAAACTGTATATGTTAAACAGCCTTGGCTCTGATACCAAATGTTAGGCCGAATACACAATATATAATCAAATAGATGTATGAGAATAACAATAAGAACACTGTTTATGAATAATAAACTGAATGGAATTAAAAACTCCTCTCTCAGTGATGTAAAATATCACAGAGAGCTGCTAGGTTACAAGAATGATAATTCACGTATTCGCATCCCTTTTAGGGTTAACCTATCTGTGTTTATATAGTACACATCTACATACAATCATTAATTGATATTCCTATAAATTAGCTATACAATCAGAATCAATTAAGAATTGCTTCTGTCTTCTGTTCCGTTTCCTTAGCCATCTCGATATCTCTTTGCTTCTTTCCATCTCCAAAGAATATCGCTTCTAGAATCTTCATTGACTTCACCGACAACTAAGTAAACTCTGACCATCAGACTTTAACAAACTCTGACTGGTCCTCCAGCTAAACTCTGACTAGTTCTCCAGCTAAACTCTGATAGTTTCCTGGTACTTTAAACACTGATAAACAAACATCAGCAATTATATCTAACATAAAATTTATGAAAATATTAAGTAATTGAGATTTTTTCGATTTACTAATTTAAAAATGAGAAAAATAGATCGAAACGATTTGAGAAAATTTAAGTATTTATCAAAGACAAAATAATATAGGTCTCTCTCTATATAAAATTATAATGGATATATAAAATATAAAAATCTAATTATAATATGCACTAATTAAGTAAAAATATAATGTGCATGAAAACAATAAAAAAGGAATGTGAGAATGAGAAACAAACAGAAAGTACTTGCTCAACTTGAACTATAAATAATCAATTATTATGTCGCTTTTAGGCGTTTACCCTTATGTCATCCAACCCTTGTCTCTTTGTTTTCTCTTAAATTTTCTTATATGCCTTCCTAAGTAAAAACTATCCTCCACCAAGTTAACAAAAAACAAAATACTATCATCCACTAAGAAGTTCCATCACTGAAACCAAATAAAAAAGAATGAAAACAATCAATCACTATTCTCCTATGCATGGTTCTAAAAATCGGCGATTTATCCGATAAATCGGCCGAGAAATCGTGATGTGGTCTACTGTCGATCTGATTTGGTGAAATCGGAGAATAAATCTGATTTCAACAAATCTGGTCAAAATCGGAAAAATTGGAAGCAAGAAAGTTTGATTGGAGATGAAAATATTAACGAAGACATAAATTGAAGGATGGACGAAGAAGAAAAGGAAGAAAGAAAAACGTGATACTTACAGATACAAAATTAGAAGCTGGGAGAGACTAGAGAGAGACGAAAGAGCGCGTTGTCCTAAATTATTAGCTTTTCTTTCATAAATGAGATGGGTCCATCGTGCATACATATGAATTTTATGAATAAAAATACGTCGTGTTTATTCGGAAACACATACAAGATCTAATTCGGTGTATGTAGCATTGTCCAAAAATATTTGACAAAACATGAGAAAAACGACATCTTATATATCTATATTATTATATTAAAGACCAAACATTGAAAGTTTTGTAGTCTGGTCCTGAAAGTTTTTGTAGTCTGGTCACTCCATTCATAGTCGTTAGATATTTCTAATCAAATCGATGAGAACCGTTAGATAAAATATTAAAATTATTACATAAAATATCATTTCTATTTTTCCTAACTAAAACATCTCATTTTCCAAAAATATCGCAGACAGTTTCATTTAATAAAATAACATAATAAGGTTATAATTGCTAATAACTAACCCATTACCTTTTTCAGCCAAAGTGTATATTCTTTTTTATATTTTCTAACTAAAATTTCTATTTTTCTATTTTTCCTAAATAAACCTCTCATTTTCCAAAAATATCACGAACGGTTCTATTTAATAAAATAAAATAATAATATTATAATTATTAATGACTAACCGGTTTGGTTTTTTTCTAAAACGTATATTCTTTTTTATATTTTCTAACAAATATTTCTCCTAACTAAAACCTCAAAAATATCACGGGCTATTCCATTTAGTAGCATAAAATACTAATATTATAAATCTATCTATCTATACTATATTATTAAAGACGAAATATTAAAAGTTTTGGTACCTGTCTTTTGGTACGGTACTTGCCTTATTTAATTATTTATTTAATTATTATAAAAATTATTATAATCAGTTACCTTTTAAGTTAAAATACATTACTATTTTTTTCTAAAAAAATCACCGACAATTTCCTTTTCAGCTAAAACATGTTACTTTTTCTATTTTCCTTACTAAAATTCCTCATTTTCCAAATATATGAGCAAACCTTTACTTATTTATTTTAAAACCTATTTTAATACTTTTAATTGGCAATTACATTTCCCCTCTTTTTCTAGAAAATCACGGAAAATTACATTTTTCAGCTAAAACATGTTATATTTTCTATTTTACTTACTAAAATCCCACAATTTCTACATTATATCAGTGATCGTTATCCAAATTTTTGGACTTTTAAAATCGAATATCGGATCAGAAATTAGGATAATCCGGTTTTTGGATTTTTATGCTCACCCCTATATATCACGGGCAAACCCTTACTTATTTACTTTAAAATATATTTTAATACTTTTAATTGACAACTACCTTTTTCAACTAAAAATGTCATATTTTCTATTTTTCTTACTAAAACCCCTCTTTCCCAAAAATATCACGGGCAAATCGTTACTTTTATATTTTAAAATTCAATTAAAACATGTTATTTTTTATTTTTCTTACTAAAACCCCTCTTTTTCCAAAATATCACGGGCAAACCGTTATTTATTTATTTTAAAATCTATTTTAATACTTTTAATTATTTTAAAAAGTTTAACACGCCTACTTATTTTTTTTAACAAATGCAATTAATAAAATATAAAATATAAATAATAAAATTAACAATTATTAAAAATAATTCATGCATCGCACGGGTTTTAAACTATATTATTAAAGACCAAACATTAAAAGTTTGGTAGTCGGACGGACGGTCGGTACTTAGTGATTTTACTCAATTACCTTTACTTATTTTCTTAAAAAACTATCACTAAATAATAACATTATTTATAACCAATTACCTTTTCAGCTAAAATACTTTACTTTTGTTTATTTGTTTCTAACAAAATCCTATCTTTTTCTAAAAAAATACCGGTGATTATCTTTTTTAACAAAAACACGTTACTCTTTCTATTTTTCCTTACTAAAACCCCTCATTTTTCAAAAATATCACGGGCAAGCCGTTACTTATTTATTTTAAAATCTATTTTAATAATTTTAATTATGGGCACTTTTCAGTTGAAACGTGTTACTTTTTCTATTTTTTCATTTTCCAAAAAAAATTATTATTAAATAATAACATTATTTATAACCAACTTTTTATTTTTTTTTAACAAAATCCTCACTTTTTCTAAAAAAATCACTGGCAATTACCTTTTTCAACTAAAACATGTTACTCTTTCTATTTTTCCTTACTAAAACCGCTCATTTTCCAAAAATATCCCGGGAAAATCCTTACTTATTTATTTTGAAACCTATTAAAATACTTTTAATTACGGCACTTACCTTTTCAGCTAAAACATGTTACTTTTTCTATTTTTGCTTACTAAGACCCCTCATTTTCCAAAAATATCACGGGCAAACAATTATTTATTTATTTTAAAATTTATTTTAATACTTTTAATTATTTAAAAAGTTTAACACGCCTACTTATTTTTTTAGCAAATGCAAATTAATAGAATATTAAAACATAAATAATAAAAATAATAATTATTAATAACAATCCGTGCATCGCACGGGTTTTAAGGTAGTATATATATATATAGAGGGCTATTAAAACTTGTTCCTCAAAATTTACCATGAATATATTATCACATATTTTCAAAAGTTGCCTTCTTTGTTGGCTATTAGATCGGGACTCTTTTTGAAGAAATAATGAAACTATGGTAATAAACTTTTTTGCATATTATAATTTTGAAAATTTGAAATAAAATAAAATAAATCAAAGCGATTTGAGAGGCGACATCTCATCGTTCTCATCTTCTCCCTTTTTAGAGCATCTCCAATGGTCTATAACTCTTAGCTAAAAGTATAGATAAGATGCCATAAATAAAACATTTAGAGAATATGTAAAATTCTCTCAACTCCAATTAAACATTACTGTTAGCCAAAAATATAGTCAACCACTTTATATTGGCTATTTTTGTCGAACCTCTAGTGACCTGTAATAAAACTCCACCTCATCTGTTACTATATTCTAATTATATATTCTATTTTTAACAACTTAAAATAATAATAACATTCTATTTTTAAAATATTGTCAACTCATATAGCCAACTCCATTGGAACACAATACCTTACAGGTTCAACAAATTTTACATAATCAGTATATTATATGATTTTAGCCAATGATTTTAGCTAACACCATTGGAGATGCCAATGATTTTAGGTAACACCATTGGAGATGCTCTATATTGATGTTGATGATTGTCATCATAAACACGGACCCTCATTTCTTTCAAATACTAATTTGTTCTGGTTACAAATTTAAATTTAAAAAAAATATACTTTGTAACAATTTTTTTGAGGCAAAATACTTGGTAACATTCTATACATGTTAATTTGTGTATATATGTTCAATTAAATATGACATTAGTTATTATATAAATATATAAACATATAATTTTTATTTATACATATTATTCTACAAAATTCGACTTAACATGAATTTCTGTTGTAACGGGAGAAAAGAATTGAAAATATTACTCCATCCCTTTTAAATTATTTTTCTTTTTAAACTTTAACATGTATTTTAGGGTATCTAGAAATATAATATAATATCTTTTAGATCTAAGTTAACATTTAAAAATTTTGTTCAAAGAAGAATTTATAAAAAAAAACACAAAATATATTTTTTACACTTTCATATCCATCTAAAAATAAATAAAATAATCAATTTAGGAAAAAAATATTTTCTATTAATTTATTATGATAAAAAGGTACCTGACAAAAATATTACTCTCTCTCCCCCTCTCATTT
The DNA here is from genome assembly GCA_030848705.1 of Heracleum sosnowskyi. Lineage (NCBI taxonomy): Eukaryota > Viridiplantae > Streptophyta > Magnoliopsida > Apiales > Apiaceae > Heracleum > Heracleum sosnowskyi. The sequence continues at coordinate 44,759,652 of CM061243.1, read as the reverse complement.
CTTTACACTTTCCTTTTTGGTACGTCCCTCTCATTTCTTTACATACCAAAAATAGTAACATTTTATAATATAAAATTAATCGCATTCACTACTTTCCTCCACTATACCTACTTTATACCCACTTTATACATTAAATATTGATTGGTCCCACCACTTTACTACTTTTTCTTACTTTTCCCTATTAATTTATACTTTTTCTTAACATCCGTTTCGTCCCCTCAATGTAAAGAATTGAGGGGGACGGAGGGAGTATGATAAAAAGATAAATACAACCTAATCTAACTCAATCTGCCCTACATCGCCGATGTTTAAATTAGGGGTGTAAACGAGTCAAACAGTTTTGAGCTACTCGAACTCGACTCGTAATATATTCGAATTCGAGTCGATACTAATCGAGCCGAGTTCGAGCTCGAGCTGTTCGAATATTCTACCAAGCCGAGCTCGAGCTTCAAATTACTCGGGTCGTAAGGTTCGCCAGCATAATCGAGCCTTAACTGTTTTTATTTTTTATATAGTAAAAATATATTTTTATATAAATATTTAATATTCATATATAGATTTATATATATAATTGAGTCACTCTAGCCGAACCGAACCGATCATATTCGAGCTTTTGTCGGTATTTGGTGAAGTCGATTCCAGTTTTCGAGCCGAGTTCAAACATATCGAATATTTTACGAACCGAGCTTCGAACTTGAAATTGAAGGTTCAGTCGAATTCGAGCCTGAGCTCAAATTTTTTAGTCGAGCTCGAACTCGAGCCAAACAGTGTTCAATTCTGTTCGATTCGATTACATCCCTAGTTTGAATGTTTAAATCTTTTTTCTATTATTAATAGTAGTAATCATATCAGCTAATTAATTAAAAAGATAGTACTTTTTGGGATTAAAATATATATCACTCAATTCACTAATAGTGAAATAAATCTTTTTTCAAGGGGTGTTCGCGGATTAATTTGGTCTGGATTCTTATTTTTTCTGAACGGAACCATATAAACGGGTTTAAAAAAAATCAAAATCAAATCAGAACAACTAAATCATTTAGTCTAAATGTCAAGACCAAACCAAACCAAACCAGACCATAGAAGAATAAGAATGGATTGGTTTTGTTCCGAGGTTTGGAATTCATAATTTATTATTTTTTTTATTTTTGCTAAACTTTCAACAAAAAAATGATTTAACGAATGTACTATAAAATTTATAAACATTTAGTTAAGGTGTCACTATGGTTATATACTTTAATTGAACTAGCTTTATAGCCCGTGCGAGGCACGGGCATGTTCTAGAATATTGTGTAACTTTCATTAATTTCAACGTATTTTATGAGTTACAGATATATTGATATGAGATAATTATAATATATATTAAAATGTCATTTCAAAATTTGAGAGTATAATTATCATTTCGCATTGAATAAATTGACTCATTGAAATTTTTAGTTCATTGAAAAATTATTGCATTCTCCACCCCACCCCAAAATCTCCCCCCCCCTCTCTCATGCCCCCTCCTACGGTGGTCTCTCTCTCTCTCTCTCATTCCCCTCCTACGGTGGTGGTTGCCTTCTGTTAACGGAGGAATTTGGTGATAACAAATTTCGGGGAATTGCTGGAATAACGAATTATGAAAATAGGGGGATTTGGGATTTTTGGATGTTTGGGGCTGGACTTGAAAGGTGTCTCGACTTGTTAGATGTGTCGGATCCTATTCTAAGATGCCTGCGTACCCTGTTTATATATAGGGATCAAGCCAACGCAGTTCTGTGATAGGATAGTATTTTTAATCCCCGTGATTGTTAAGGGATATGTTGAGATAAGTTGATTTTATCTTTTTAGAGTTATATTAGCGTTGGGATTCTTTCCTGATTTGAAAGAATCGTTTGGAGATATTTTTTAGTAATTGATTGATTTAGATTGATTGTTTCCTCGTTTCAGAGAAAAGATATTACTTAGATTGATTCTTTACGCCATATTTTCGGTTGCCTCAACTATCTCCTAATTTCCCAATATGAATCTAGTAATAATTAATTGCTTAACCACTAAGTAATATCTTTTCTCTGAAACGAGGAAACAATCAATCTAAATCAATCAATTACTAAAAAATATCTCCAAACGATTCTTTCAAATCAGGAAAGAATCCCAACGCTAATATAACTCTAAAAAGATAAAATCAACTTATCTCAACATATTCCTTAACAATCACGGGGATTAAAAATATTATCATATCACAGAACTGCGTTGGCTTGATCCCTATATATATAAACAGGGTACGCAGGCATCTTGGAAGAGGATCCGACACATCTAACAAGTCGAGACACCTTTCAAGTCCAGCCCCAAACACCCAAAAATCTCAAATCCCCCTATTTTCATAATTCGTTATTCCAGCAATTCCCCGAAATTTGTTATCACCAAATTCCTCCGTTAACACCTTCTATTTTCGATGTCACTCTTCAGAGACCTTTCTCTTATCCTTCTTTTCCCTCTTTTACCGTCTCTTTGACTTTTATTTCCTTTATCTCCTTCTCCACTTTTTCTTCTCAACTTTTGTTTAGGATCTGTATTTTGATCTCTCTCTCTCTCTTTTCATGCGCCCTCCAATGGTTGTTGCCTTCTATTTTCGGTGTCACTCTCTAGAGACGCCTCTCTTATGTAATGATCTCCGGGAAGACATAATATATTCCAACACATTTACTGAAATGCATGTTATGCTTTGTTTATTTAGGGTGCGTCATAATTGTTTACTCAAATGCATTCTTTGACTGTTTAGTTTATGTTTATTTAGAGTGTGTATTATGTGTTTGATGGAATGCTTGAACCAAATTTGTAGGCTTTGTGCATGTAAATGCACTTGGGGTTGGTCTGCTCATTAAAGTAAATATTTGTCATGGGTTGTTGTTTGAGCTGGCAGTGACAAATTGTTCTTTATCGATATTGTCGAGTTTGTGCTTTTTTGGGGTTAATTTATTTATGTTATTTGCCTCTTTCTCTCATGCCTCCTCCTACGGTGGTGGTTGCCTTCTATTTTCGGCGTCACTCTTTGGAGACCTCTCTCTTATCCTTCTTATCCCTCTTTTACTGTCTCTTTGGCTTTTCTTTCCTTTTTTCCCGTCTCCTCCACTTTTTATTCTCAACTTTTGTTTTGGATCTGTATTTTGATCGCTCTCTCTCTCTCTCTCTCTCTCATGCCCCCTCCTATGATGGTTGCCTTATATTTTCGGCGTCGCTCTCTAGAGACCCCTATCTTATCCTTCTTATCCCTCTTTTATTGTGTTTTTGACTGTACATTGAGCCAATTTGTTCACCGTTAAAAGACAATTATACCCTTCAAAGTGTAAAATGACTTTTAAACCCTGTACTCTATTTACTTCATATTAATATCTTCGTTATTAATACATTTTAATGTGTCTAATCATTAATAACTAATATTCATTAACTATACTAATTATTTTGTACTCAATACTTGCATAATAATGAGTTAGATATAATTATATATATTAATTATCTAATCATTTAAGTATTTGTAGATAGATAAATATAATTATAAATTATTATATTTAATAATGATGGATTAATAAATATAGACGTGTTAATGATGATTAATGAATTAGATGTAATTAATATATGTGATATGGGTTAAAATAAAGCCCTAAGGACACATTTAATGCTACAATAAATATACTTAAGATGGTCCAAATACGAGGCCCATTAATGAGGTCTGGAACCATGGCTATAATGATAAATTCGTAGTCAACAATTGGGCCAAGGTCCAACCCTTGTTTTAAACCACTAATATAATAACCCGGATTTTTGGTAAAATTAAAACTTTTCTTATTATGATGAAGTGCATCAGTGAATAGTGAATTTGGTGGATGAATAGTGATTTTGAGGGTTAAGAAAATTTTTCATGCCACCTATGTATGAGACGTAGTGTGGACGTTCCGAAGTCATATTAGTGATCTACGAAGTAAATAAGTGAATGCAAAGACGATCGGAATTCAGAAATTCCAAATTTTATTTTGGTATAGTATTTGACCGGGCAGCGAATAATATATTATTATATTCAAGAAATGAGATATTAAAATTGAGGATTTGAGGATTTAATATTTTGGAATTTTATTATTTTATTAAAGTCGATTTAAGGATTCGATTGTTGGAATGTATAGTGAATAGTTACTATTCACTGCGAGAACCGCGTAGAGTTTTATTCGCACTTTAGAAAATATTTCGAATCGTTTCAAGAGGAACAAGGCAACATTTACAGGATTAAATATAGACATGGAAGTAACATTTAACAAGATTAATTCGAGGGATGCAACATTTGGATCATCCATGTGAAAAGAAACGAACCAGTAAAGCTACTTTAACCAAACACATGCATGCGCGACACGTGTCCCTGCTTTGCCACCATGATACTCCATGGCTTGACACGTGTCCTGATGACAAGGACAATGCTTATGACTCACCACTTTTAACAAAAAATCAGCATTTCCAAGCAAATCAACCAAAATCAAAAATCATTCTTGTTTTCTTCATTTTCGGCTAAAGCAAAACTGCCGGATTGTAAATTTCATATCTCCTTCATTTCTCGGTGGCAAATTGCGATCTATATCTTGTTGGAAAGGTCTTGAGATAACCTACATTTCGTATTTCAAAAGTTTCTTCCATTTGAGCAAGGTAAGACCTTCGTTTTTCCAGTTCTTTAAACCGGTGTATAGTAACTCCGAAAGTTTCATGACTTGTTCTTGATTTCTTTTGCAAGTTTAAGGATGATAACCATGGATAAAGACTCTCTTAAGGCTTCCAAGCTCTGGTTGTGTGTTTAAGGATTCAAGGAAGGTATACCACTCATCCACCCTTTGATTTATGTTGAGATTTAAGTGAAGTTTTTAGTAATGTTCAAGAATAAGCATGTTTATGGAATTTGGAGTATGTATGGTTAATTCTTGATGGATACTTGTTGTTGGTTGATGTTGGTGATATGTTATTGAAGTATATAAACTGATTATTTTGTAAAAATGGTTGTGTTGTTGAATTGATTTGGTTTTAAGAGGTTTTGACATAACAAAAACCGGGAAACGTTACGATTATAGCCGTCGTAATGCCCATTTGATTTAAGGCTGTTTTGAGCAAGGATTACGAACCGGTCTTGGAATATTTTTGAACAACACTGACCATGAACATGTAGGTCTTGTTTTAAGGGTTGTTTTGGTATAAATATCATGTCTATAGGAATTAGAGTATACGAATTACGGTTTAAGAGAAAAGTGAGTTTTAGTAAACGTCGTTCGGAGGAACAACCCCTCTCTGGTCAGTCACTTTGAGGCTACATTTGGACCACTTAGAAGCCATATTAAAATGTGAAACTTTGAGGAATAATGCTAGAGACAGTTAGGAAGGCTCACGAAAAAGACTCGGATTAAAAAGATTAGTTTTCGATTTTATAAAAATGTTTTAGCCGAGGTTGCGCAAGTGAAAACCACTAAGAGCATGACTTAGAAACCGATGTTGCAAATGGTTAAGTATAACTTGTATTCGAGGATCGATTTCGGACTAAACCTACGACTTAAGTAATTGTCGACTAAACATGGACTTAGTATGAGCCTATAACGAGCTAGTAATTCCTTGGTTGTGTTTCGCTTACGTGTTTAAGCATTGAGTACAAGTGGATTATCCAGGGGATTAATCGTGCGTTTTCTTTGACTTTGTCTAGATTGTCCGGCATCGTCGCGAACCCCTATCACTTCTCGAGCATCAGGCAAGTTTCTAAAACCATATTTTGAAGTATGCATATACTAGATGCAAGTTTTCTAATCCCATACTGTATTTCAGACTGCATTATACTGATGATGCATATGATATGATAGATGCATGTTTTCAAACCTTACATCGTATATAGATGTGATAGTGTTAAAACTATTGAGATTATAGTATATGCATATGATAGAGGCAAGCTTTCAAACCTATACCTCTATAAACTGTTGTTGTGATAAATAAAAGATATTGAGATATATGCTATGGGTTCATGATTTCGAAACAGTACTTATGATGCTAAGTAAAAGTTATTAGTATAAGTTGGATTTATAAGCTATGGTTATGGCAATATTCATAAGCCGATATGTTAAGAAAAATCCCTCAGTAGAGGGTATATACCCTGTAGTTAGTCTACGGACCGGGAATGGTATCAGTTGTTATCTAGGGTTATATTATTATACTATTATCCATTATTTTCTTAAGAAAGTAATTGAGGATTACTTCTAAATAAATATTCTTTATTAAATATAGTTTTCATTAATTATTTAAAGCCCTACTTCTTAAGGAAGTATTTTGTGAAATCTATTCTTTAACCCTAGATAACTAATAAAGTTTTATTCAGGCAATTATAAATACAGTTAGAGAAGGTTCCCAAATCTATTTTCCTTTTAAGTCTATATTCTGAAAGACTTAAATGTTTGCTCAAACTACACAGACTCAGGGGATCTTTCTCAAGTTTTAATGTTTGTTTCAAGTGGACTGCCCGGTCCTAAATCTTTTCGAAACTATTCATTTAACAACTTTTTATGCTACCATCAAAATGATTTTGATTACTTCCTCAAGGCTCGAGGAGTAAGATCAGTGGAATAAGTTGTATCCATGAACAAGCATCAGCTTGGGAAATATGGGTGAATTTTCCTTTCCAACCAGATATGACTACTTTGTGGAGTCGTATACTAGGGGAAAAAGGGAAAGGAACTTTATGTTTCAGAACTATGGATTTTCTTGAATTCGGAGAATATGTAAGGGACTGAGTGGCGACCTGTCCCCTAAGGGAATTACGCGTAGACCGACGGTCTAGGAACAGGTCTGTTCTTCCCTTAGATTATCAGATAGTGCCCGACCGTAGGGTAAGAGAAGAGTATCAGACCGGCAGTCTATGAACGGGTCGGCTCTTCCCCTATAACCGAAGGCGGGGAGGTAGGTCAGTTAGCGTCTGCCCTATTTTCCCTTATACGTAGAAAAACAGCAGTGGGGATTTGCCTTACGACTGATCATCGTAGAGGTATCCCTGTCGCCCAGAATCTCCGTCTACAGTTCATCATCCATGAAAGAAAATGTTTTATGCAAGTTATCAGAGAAAGAACATGTTTTAAGCAAGATTCCAGAAAAGAAAAGTTTATTCAAGTTTAGAAAGTGGATTGGAAATATTTTGCCTTGTCTTTATTTCCAGAATATGATATGAGATAAATGTTTGATATGAAAGATGATATTTGGAAATTCCTACAACTTCATCTTTTATTCTATGAGTTATGACTCTGATAAAACCTGATTAAGGATATATACGCATAAGTGGATTTTGGGTTACGGAAACCTTATATTGGATTTTCCTTATAACTTCATCTTTTAAGTTATATGTTGATAGTCTGCTTATATTTATATAGCAGATATTTTACGGAAAGGATATACTGAGTTATCTTGCTACTTCATCTTTTATATTATACTAGAACTTTGTTCAGAGTATGAATATTAAAAGTTTGCAGAATATTATGGAAATGATATTTGAAATACAGCAATGGTATTATTTTTGGAATACATTCCGATAAGAGAATGATTTCAGTATCAAGATATTTTGACAAATGATTGTCGTATACCCGCTTTATTTCTGGGTTGAATAAAAGGTAGAATTATGCCATACTTTCATTACCTTGCTGAGCTATCGCTCACTCTTGCTATTATTTTATATATATTATATAGCAGCGAAGCAGGATGCCAATGGGACGGCTCATACCTCGCAAGGCGTTTTCATAAACAGTTTCTAGCAGTGATCCCGGGAGTAGTACGAACCAATCGAATCAGGCTACGGCTTTTGGTATTCAACTTATGTATAGACATGAATGGTATTAGAGGATTGTGAGCATCAGAAGGCTAAGTTGGTAATGTAACAATACTTAGAAATTGTATCAGTAACAGATTCAAAAGACATTTAGGTATTGTAATAAAAGTTATTTATTCCGCAGTTGTTGTATTGTGTCGTTTCTGAGACTCTAACCTGTGTGTGTGTGTGTGTGCGTGAGACCTATATTGTGGGGTCATGAGCAGGTGAAATATGAATGGTGTGAGTAATACAGGTAAGGCAAGGAGTACATGGATCGTGACAACCCTAAATCCCTGACCCCGGATTTGGGGCTGTTATAGAGATGGTATCAGAGCATTAGGTTACAGTCCTCAGAAACGATAGGAGATCGAGTCTTACAATACCCTTAATAATGATAAGAACATCTAGAGATCAAATTGAGTTCGTAGTCGGGTTAGAGGACATGACCCTGACTGTTCAAGATGAAGCCCGAGAGGGGACTTCTTTTGGGAAACCGTACTTAGGACTTCATGGTTTGTCACCTCGATTCGTATGAGTTATAGATGGATGGGACTCCGAGATACTAGATCCCGAGGCCTTCGAGTAGGCATTTGATGATGCGCTCCTTGAAATGGACGGAGACCCGATAAAGAAGGATCCATAGAAGGATCTAGAGGAAGACCCCATGGTGGGTCAAGGGAAGAATCTTGTAGAAAATGTGCCGATTGATAAAGATGTGGTGTGTTACTTGAGGTCTAATAATAAGACCGGACGAACCTTCAAGGGATAAATAAGTGACGAGCCGAGAGTTTAAGGATCGTTCATGATTCATCAAGAGGTATGACAAAGAAAATGGAGTAGAGTCTCCAAAGCAGAAGAGGTAGAGGCAGTATAGCCAGTATCAGTGGATTGATTCGACTTGAACGAAACCTGTTACTCGTAGTCGGTTATAGTTGCCCATAAGGAGGCGACATACGTAAGAACCAAGATGTTCAGATTTCACGAACGATTAAGGGTACTTCGTTGCCTAAGAATAGTGAAAGGAATTGCTTTGGCTATGAGGTTTCAATCCCCACGACCAGCGATTCCACTGGAAAGAGTGTCTATTACATCATTGAGGGATTTTATTATCCCAAGGAGAATTTTGGGTATATGTACCATGCAAATGTTATTGTAAGACAAGCACGCTAAGGCGGAATCGAGAACGAGATTTACTACCCTCAGGAAACCAGGAAGGAATTATGAGGATATAACAGAAAGGTCGGAAAACAGATCCGAGCATTACTAGTAGGTAAATAGATTGATCAAATTCCCTGATTTTGGAAAGAAATTCAGCAAATTTTGGCAAACCTTGTCTTTCTGATTACCGGAGGATGTCACCAAAAGAGAGTGGAAACTAGAGCGAACCTTGTGGATTGGGTAAGATGGCCTCTATATGGGTTGGTGGACAGACCCTGATTGCTATAATTGATTGTAGAGATAAAATGATGAAGTTGAGATTGGACGGTAAAGGTGAAATATATTTAAGGACCAAGACGGACTGAGAAGTTCCGGGATTGACTTAAATGAAAAGGCTATTGTGCCAAAAGTGTTAAGCTTAGGTAGCACACGGGATTGATATGGGAGAAGGAATATTGGGTATAAGGATGATTGAAATAGAGACCGGATTTAAGCTTGTAGTTTCTAACGATCTTTCGAAGTACCGCCCCGTCGACATGAGGAATTGTCATTGCTATGGGCGACAACGGTATCGAAGTCTTCTTATAGAACAGAACGCTTACTTGAGATGTTTGCGCCTAGTCAAATAGAATTCCCTGCGATTACAGATGTTGATGGTTGAATTCTTAGCGACTATTATAAGTCGGCAATGACGTAAGTATCGAACAACTTAGGGTGCGTGGAAAAGAAAAGCTTTGGAATTGAACGATTATCCATTAGAGGAGCCGACATAAAAGGCATCCGTAGAGACCTTGGTAGTACCCTTCCCATTTGCAAATTATGTGGGGTACCTCCCCAATCTATGATCTATCTTGACCTCTCTCCAGGAAAGAATTCTGATAAAGGGTATATTCCCTCTTCGAAGTTGTTTTATAACACTTGTGCTAAACCATATTCAGTTTCAATTGTGTTAGAGGCTGTCACGATGCCTACTTTCAGGTTTTCGAAGCCCTGTCAAATGATGTTATTTAAGCTTTCACTTTTCTTCAAATAATGAATGACCCTATGGTGATACCTCACCACTTGTTTGTTAAGTGCCAATATCTTTATGGCTATCCTTTTCTTGTAAATCGCACCTTTGGAACCTATTCAATTTTAATCCAAGGTGTTCCTTTGAGAAATATTGTCGAAAGGCGATAATCATTAAATTGATCTCGAATTGCTTTCATACTTTTCAACTTCCACTGAGACAAACAACCCTATATTTATAGGGGCTACAAGGACTATCTGTCTGTGTGATAGAAGTCTGATGGGACACCATCACTTGTAAGTTGTGAAATACAAGAAGGCTAATTACCTTTAGTAATGTCTCAATTGAGGCACACAACGTTGAGTTCTTATGATCATATTGATCTCTCGGTAAAATTCTCTTACCTCCAATAAGGTTACCTTAAAACTCATAACCTTATGATCACCAGTGTGTGACGTTTTCCTGGATATGGGAGCTGTCTTTTCAAGGCCCCATAATTTTTGTTATCCTCATTGAATTCTAAGGGGAGGCCAACCAGGTCAAATAAGTCCAAATTCGCTGATAGGAATTAGATTCGCAACGAAATCGCCTATGACAGGAGCAAATCCATAAGACGAATAGAATGTTAGTGACATATCGATGAAATTAGTTTATTCTCCCAAGGATATTATGATAATGGAAAGCGTGTCAATCGATATATGTGAAAGAAATAGCGATGTGCCGTGAACTCCAGTGACAACGGTGTTAGACAGATGCCCTATAGTGGAATGGAGATTTTTGAGGAGTTGTTTACGAATGGACACTACCTCTGGGTTAGAAAGATAAGTACTGACGATGGAGTCAGAGGGAGCTGGTATTGTGACTTGGGAGAGGTGCAGCATGTGTGGTTCTAGAGGAATAATTTTCGGAAACATATGGAGACCCGGATGAAAATAAAAGTTAAAGAGTTAAAACAAGAAACCATGACTGTGACCGAGTCTGAGGCCAAGTTTTCTAAATTATCGAGGTTTGTTCCGGAGCTAGTGAACACAGAAGAAAAGAAAGCCAGTAGGTTTCAACCAGGGCTACCTTCAACCAGCAGCCCACTGTCATGACCTTTAAATAGCAGGTGCCCTTCTATACTATTTAGACAGAGCTAATGTATCGTTGTATATCAAGAAGTTGCATGACAATTAAACCTTAAGGCCGAGCCACTAAGGGAATAATTACAAGTAGAAATAGTCAATCGAGGGATTTTCCCATAAGACTGGTACATCCAGGTTGTGAACTAGAAATATGAGGTCGACACTTTTGATAGACCTGATTCCTTTCAAGTTGGGAGAAGTTGATATTATAATAAGGATGGGTTGGTTGACACCCAATGGAGCCAATTGATTGCAAAGAAAAAGAGTAATAATTAGAGGATGGAAGCAGATTTAGAGATTCTTGAATATAGTTCAGACTAAGAAATTATTACGTCAGAAATACGAGGCTTGATTAGCTCTTATGGTTGACGCCAAGAAAAGAGATACCAAGTATAAAGGGAACTACATGGTTTTGGGAGATTGTACAAGGTTTTAATGAGCTACCAGATATCGATTTGGATGACATGAGAATGAATACCGAGTATTCAGGGTATAGTGGGAATGAAAGGGTTAGTGACTCAGTTACAAGAGTTGTTGCATAAGGGTATGATAAGACCCAGTGTACCACCGTGGAGAGCCCGGTGTTGTTGTAAGAGAGAAAGATTTTAGCACAAGATTATATATCGAACCTCGAGGGTTGTATGAGTTCGACATGGAGAATAGGTACCCTTGTAAATGATTGTTTGATCAGCGGAAGAACGCTGTGTATTTCCAATTTATTTAAGAACTGGGTATCACCAGTTGGAAGTTAAATCTGAGGATATACCCAAGACTGCGATTCGTACTTGGAATAGACACTTCGAGTTTTCAGCGAGGTTATTTTGGGTTGACTAATGCACCCACAAATTTTATGGAATGTGATGAATTGGCTTTGAGTTACCCGTGATAGTAGATAACATGAGATGGAGGAATGGCTAGAATTGACCTAGAATTATGACTGTGAGATACACTACCATTCGGGGAAGGCTAATGTGGTGGCCGATACCCTTAAGTAAAATGAGACAGAGATGGTTCCGAATGGTCGGGAATTAAAGGATGAGATCTTACAAAAAACCCAAGTATGGCGGCTAGTGACAACCAAGACAGATAGAGAAAGTATGCGGACTAAGCCCGCGAGTATAGAGATAGTACTGCTATTGATAAGCTAAATGGCAAGTTGATGAATGACAATCAAGTTTATGCTGGTGTATTTCTGTACAAACAAGATAGAGAATATGAGGTTAGAGATTCGTGATGCTAAAGGTATCTCCATGGAAAGAATTAATGAGATTTGAAAAGAAAGGGAAGTTGAGCCCGAGATTCATTGGGCCATCTGAAATTTTAAAACGCGTCAGGAAGGTGGCCTACGAGCCAGCCTTGCTCCCCCAAAACTTGTAGAATGGTCATAACGGGGTTCATGTGTCAATGCTACGTCAGTAAACTATAGATGCCCGGCATATGTAGAGTACAAGCAAGTAGATATACAACCTGGTCTGATTTACAAAGAACAACCTGTGGAAATCACGGATAGAAAAGAGCAAGTGCTAAGTGACGAGGTTGCCAAGCTAGTGAGAGGTTTATGGAAAAACAAGAGGTGGAAGAATCCACTTGGGAGTTAGAAAGTGCAATGGGAGAGAAGTACCCCCAGTTATTCCTAAGTTGATTCCAGGACGGAATCCTTTTAAGGAGGGGAGACTATAATAACCCGAATTTTTGGTAAAATTAAAACTTTTCTTATTATGATGAAGTGCATCAGTGAATAGTGAATTTGGTGGATGAATAGTGATTTTGAGGGTTAAGAAAATTTTTCATGTCACCTATGTATGAGACGTAGTGTGGACGTTCCGAAGTCATATTAGTGATCTACGAAGTAAATAAGTGAATGCAAAGACGATCGGAATTCAGAAATTCCAAATTTTATTTTGGTATAGTATTTGACCGGGCAGCGAATTATATATTATTATATTCAAGAAATGAGATATTAAAATTGAGGATTTGAGGATTTAATATTTTGGAATTTTATTATTTTATTAAAGTCGATTTAAGGATTCGATTGTTGAAATGTATAGTGAATAGTTACTATTCACTGCGAGAACCACGTAGAGTTTTATTCGCACTTTAGAAAATATTTCGAATCGTTTCAAGAGGAACAAGACAACATTTACAGGATTAAATATAGACATAGAAGTAACATGTAACAAGATTAATTCGAGGGATGCAACATTTGGATCATCCATGTGAAAAGAAACGAACCAGTAAATCTACTTTAACCAAACACATGCATGCGCGACACGTGTCCCTGCTTTGCCACCATGATACTCCATGGCTTGACACGTGTCCTGATGACAAGGACAATGATTATGACTCACCACTTTTAACAAAAAATCAGCATTTCCAAGCAAATCAACCAAAATCAAAAACCATTCTTGTTTTCTTCATTTTCGGCTAAAGCAAAACTGCCGGATTGTAAATTTCATATCTCCTTCATTGCTCGGTGGACAATTGCGATCTATAGCTTGTTGGAAAGGTCTTGAGATAACCTACATTTCGTATTTCACAAGTGTCTTCCATTTGAGCAAGGTAAGACCTTCGTTGTTCCAGTTCTTTAAACCGGTGTATAGTAACTCCGAAAGTTTCATGAGTTGTTCTTTATTTCTTTTGCAAGTTTAAGGATGATAACCATGGATAAAGACTCTCTTAAGGCTTCCAAGCTCTGGTTGTGTGTTTAAGGATTCAAGGAAGGTATACCACTCATCCACCCTTTGATTTATGTTGAGATTTAAGTGAAGTTTTTAGTAATGTTCAAGAATAAGCATGTTTATGGAATTTGGAGTATGTATGGTTAATTCTTGATGGATACTTGTTGTTGGTTGATGTTGGTGATATGTTATTGAAGTATATAAACTGATTATTTTGTAAAAATGATTGTGTTGTTGAATTGATTTGGTTTTAAGAGGTTTTGACATAACAAAAACCGGGAAACGTTACGATTATAGCCGTCGTAATGCCCATTTGATTTAAGGCTGTTTTGAGCAAGGATTACGAACCGGTCTTGGAATATTTTTGAACAACACTGACCATGAACATGTAGGTCTTGTTTTAAGGGTTGTTTTGGTATAAATATCATGTCTATAGGAATTAGAGTATACGAATTACGGTTTAAGAGAAAAGTGAGTTTTAGTAAACGTCGTTCGGAGGAACAACCCCTCTCTGGTCAGTCACTTTTAGGCTACATTTGGACCACTTAGAAGCCATATTAAAATGTGAAACTTTGCGGAATAATGCTAGAGACAGTTAGGAAGGCTCACGAAAAAGACTCGGATTAAAAAGATTAGTTTTCGATTTTATAAAAATGTTTTAGCCGAGGTTGCGCAAGTGAAAACCACTAAGAACATGACTTAGAAACCGATGTTGCAAATGGTTAAGTATAACTTGTATTCGAGGATCGATTTCGGACTAAACCTACGACTTAAGTAATTGTCGACTAAACATGGACTTAGTATGAGCCTATAACGAGCTAGTAATTCCTTGGTTGTGTTTCGCTTACGTGTTTAAGCATTGAGTACAAGTGGATTATCCAGGGGATTAATCGTGCGTTTTCTTTGACTTTGTCTAGATTGTCCGGCATCGTCGCGAACCCCTATCACTTCTCGAGCATCAGGCAAGTTTCTAAAACCATATTTTGAAGTATGCATATACTAGATGCAAGTTTTCTAATCCCATACTGTATTTCAGACTGCATTATACTAATGATGCATATGATATGATAGATGCATGTTTTCAAACCTTACATCGTATATAGATGTGATAGTGTTAAAACTATTGAGATTATAGTATATGCATATGATAGAGGCAAGCTTTCAAACCTATACCTCTATAAACTGTTGTTGTGATAAATAAAAGATATTGAGATATATGCTATGGGTTCATGATTTCGAAACAGTACTTATGATGCTAAGTAAAAGTTATTAGTATAAGTTGGATTTATAAGCTATGGTTATGGCAATATTCATAAGCCGATATGTTAAGAAAAATCCCTCAGTAGAGGGTATATACCCTGTAGTTAGTCTACGGACCGGGAATGGTATCAGTTGTTATCTAGGGTTATATTATTATACTATTATCCATTATTTTCTTAAGAAAGTAATTGAGGATTACTTCTAAATAAATATTCTTTATTAAATATAGTTTTCATTAATTATTTAAAGCCCTACTTCTTAAGGAAGTATTTTGTGAAATCTATTCTTTAACCCTAGATAACTAATAAAGTTTTATTCAGGCAATTATAAATACAGTTAGAGAAGGTTCCCAAATCTATTTTCCTTTTAAGTCTATATTCTGAAAGACTTAAATGTTTGCTCAAACTACACAGACTCAGGGGATCTTTCTCAAGTTTTAATGTTTGTTTCAAGTGGACTGCCCGGTCCTAAATCTTTTCGAAACTATTCATTTAACAACTTTTTATGCTACCATCAAAATGATTTTGATTACTTCCTCAAGGCTCGAGGAGTAAGATCAGTGGAATAAGTTGTATCCATGAACAAGCATCAGCTTGGGAAATATGGGTGAATTTTCCTTTCCAACCAGATATGACTACTTTGTGGAGTCGTATACTAGGGGAAAAAGGGAAAGGAACTTTATGTTTCAGAACTATGGATTTTCTTGAATTCGGAGAATATGTAAGGGACTGAGTGGCGACCTGTCCCCTAAGGGAATTACGCGTAGACCGACGGTCTAGGAACAGGTCTGTTCTTCCCTTAGATTATCAGATAGTGCCCGACCGTAGGGTAAGAGAAGAGTATCAGACCGGCAGTCTATGAACGGGTCGACTCTTCCCCCTATAACCGAAGGCGGGGAGGTAGGTCAGTTAGCGTCTGCCCTATTTTCCCTTCTACGTAGAAAAACAGCAGTGGGGATTTGCCTTACGACTGATCATCGTAGAGGTATCCCTGTCGCCCAGAATCTCCGTCTACAGTTCATCATCCATGAAAGAAAATGTTTTATGCAAGTTATCAGAGAAAGAACATGTTTTAAGCAAGATTCCAGAAAAGAAAAGTTTATTCAAGTTTAGAAAGTGGATTGGAAATATTTTGCCTTGTCTTTATTTCCAGAATATGATATGAGATAAATGTTTGATATGAAAGATGATATTTGGAAATTCCTACAACTTCATCTTTTATTCTATGAGTTATGACTCTGATAAAACCTGATTAAGGATATATATGCATAAGTGGATTTTGGGTTACGGAAACCTTATATTGGATTTTCCTTATAACTTCATCTTTTAAGTTATATGTTGATAGTCTGCTTATATTTATATAGAAGATATTTTACGGAAAGGATATACTGAGTTATCTTGCTACTTCATCTTTTATATTATACTAGAACTTTGTTCAGAGTATGAATATTGAAAGTTTGCAGAATATTATGGAAATGATATTTGAAATACAGCAATGGTATTATTTTTGGAATACATTCCGATAAGAGAATGATTTCAGTATCAAGTTATTTTGACAAATGATTGTCGTATACCCGCTTTATTTCTGGGTTGAATAAAAGGCAGAATTATGCCATACTTTCATTACCTTGCTGAGCTATCACTCACTCTTGCTATTATTTTATATATATTATATAGCAGCGAAGCAGGATGCCAATGGGACGGCACATACCTCGCAAGGCGTTTTCATAAACAGCTTCTAGCAGTGATCCCGGGAGTAGTACGAACCAATCGAATCAGGCTACGGCTTTTGGTATTCAACTTATGTATAGACATGAATGGTATTAGAGGATTGTGAGCATCAGAAGGCTAAGTTGGTAATGTAACAATACTTAGAAATTGTATCAGTAACAGATTCAAAAGACATTTGGGTATTGTAATAAAAGTTATTTATTCTGCAGTTGTTGTATTGTGACGTTTCTGAGACTCTAACCTGTGTGTGTGTGTGTGCGTGAGACCTATATTGTGGGGTCATGAGCAGGTGAAAAATGAATGGTGTGAGTAATACAGGTAAGGCAAGGAGTACATGGATCGTGACAACCCTAAATCCCCGACCCCGGATTTGGGGCTGTTACAGAGATGGGCATGGGCTTGGTTCATATGCAGTCCAGTGGTTGGAACCACCTCGTTCTGTTAAAGATGTTCAAAGGTTGACTGGAAGAGTTGCAGCCTTAGGGAGATTTATCTCAAAGTCTGGGGATAAATGCTTATCGTTTTTCAAAGCCCTGAAGAAGGTCAAGGATTTTGAATGGACAGCAGAGAGCCAAGAGGCCTTTGAAAAGCTCAAGAAGTACATGGCTAAGGCCCCGTTGCTGGCCAAACCAAGCCCGGAAGATACCCTTTATCTTTACCTAGAAGCCTCCGATCAAGCTCTCGGTGCTGTCCTTGTAAAGGAGGAACGAAAGGTTCAAAAACCAGTTGTTAGGCCGAATACACAATATAATCAAGTATGTATAAGAATAACAATCAAGAACACAGGTTTGTAAATCAACAAACTGTAATTATATTAACAGTTTCTCTCTTTATGATGTTAATGAATCACAAAGAGCTACTAGGTTACAAGAATAATATATTCAATGTTCGCGTCCCTTCTAGGGATAACCTATCTGTGTTTATATAGTACACAGCTACATACAATCCTTATCTAATTGATACTCCTATAAATTAGCTATACAATTATTATCAATTAAGGATTGCTTCAGTCTTCTGTCCAGTCTCCTTAGCTGTATCAATATATTCTGCTTCTTTCCATTTTCAGAATATATTGCTTCTAGAATCTTTATCTTTGCACCGACAGCTAAGTCAACTATCACCCTGTCAGACTTTAACAAACTCTGACCGGCTTCCATGTAGACTCTTCACCCAGTCAGACTTTATCAAACTCTGACTGGCTTCTATATAAACTCTGATATGTGCCTGGTACTTTAAACACTGATGAACAAACGTCAGCAATTATATCTAACACCAGTCTACTATGTAAGCAAAATTTTGCATGGTGCAGAATTGAACTATTCTGTTATTGAGAAGTTCGCTTTAGCACTAATCACGGCCTCAAGGAAGCTACGCCCTTACTTTCAGGCACACAAAATTGAAGTCTTGACGGACAAACCCTTGAGAAGCATTCTACATACTCCAAAGGCCAGTAGAAGGCTAATTAAATGGGCAGTTGAGCTAGGAGAGTTCGACATCAAATATAAGCCTCGAACAGCCATTAAGGCTTAGGCATTGGCTGACTTCATGGTTGAATGTACCATTGACAACCAAGAAGTCGGGGGGCAAGAGATAGTACCCCATGAGACACTTGAAGTTGAAAATAAGGATGAAGAGTTTGATATGAAAGATCGCTGGATACTCTATTTTGATGGAGCATCAAAAACAAAGTCAAGTGGTGCAGGCTTAGTTTTGAAAAGCCCCGTTGGGTTTACAATCGAGTACGCTTTGAAGTTGGACTTCCCTACAACCAACAACGAAGCCGAGTATGAGGCCTTGATAGCTGGTTTAGGCTTGTCTAGAATTCTGAGGGTCAAGAACCTAAAGGTATGTGGAGATTCAAGGTTGGTTATCTCGCAAGTTAATGGTGAGTTTGAAACCAGGGATGAAACTATGGCTAAGTATCGGAGAGTTGTGAAAGCTGTTATGACTCAGTTTGATGAGTGCTATGTGGAACACATCCCCGGAGAGGAGAATATGAAGGCTGATGCCTTGTCTAAATTTGCTTCTTCTGAAATTGAGAATTACTCGGGAAGTGTTTACTTTCAGGTCTTGAAGGCCCCTACTATTGATTCTAAACTTGTGGCTCCCATTGATATAGGAGGCTGTTGGATGGATCCAATCAAGGCTCACCTTGAAACTGGATGGCTCCCTGATAACGCCCAAGAGGCACGCAAGTTGTCTGTGAGAGCATTGAGGTATACTTTGATCGAAGGGCTACTTTATAAGAGGTCTTTTGTGATCCCCTACCTAAAATGTCTAAGGCCCCAAGAGGCACGAGAAGCACTTGAAGAAGTCCATGGAGGGATTTGTGGGCAACACTTGGGGGGCAGAGCCCTTGCTCATAAGATAACCATGCTAGGCTTTTATTGGCCCGAAATGCTGAACGACGCCAAGGATTTTGTTAAGAAGTGTGATCGTTGTCAGAAACATGCACCAGTGGTTAGGCAACCACCTGAGATGCTGACTTCAATCAATTCTCCAATACAGTTTGCTATGTGGGGAATGGACATACTTGGTCCCTTTCCAATGGCTACGGCTCAAAGGAAGTTTCTGATAGTGGCAATTGATTACTTCACTAAGTGGATTGAGGCCAAACCCTTGGCCAAGATAACCACCAAGCAAGTTGCTCAGTTCCTGTGGAAAAGCATTATGTGTAGGTACGAGATACCTCGCATCCTTGTTACAGATAATGGAACACAGTTCAATAATGAAGAATTCATGAAGTATTGCGAAGAGAACGCAATAGTGCTCAGATTCACCTCGGTTGCCCACCCTCAAGCAAATGGGCAAGCAGAGGTCGCGAATCGAATCATACTGGATGGATTGAAGAAAAGGGTCGAACGTTCCAGGAACACTTGGGTGGACGAGATACTGCCTATACTGTGGGCTTATCGTACCACTTGCAAAGTTACCACTGGAACAACCCCATTCATGCTTGCTTATGGAGCAGAAGCTGTTGTACCTTTAGAGATCTCACATGTATCACCAAGGATTGAGGATTTTGAACAAGAAACTAATGAAGAAGGAATGAGGTTGGCACTCGACTTAATTGATGAAGTCAGGGATGAAGCACACGCTCGAAATGTAGAATATCAGAAACGAACTTCCTTCCATTATAACTGAAGGGTTAAGGAGAGGTTCTTTCGACAAGGAGACTTGGTTCTCAGAAAAATAGAAGCATCGGGAGTAGGAGAGAAAGGAAAGCTAGCACCCAACTGGGAAGGGCCGTATCGAGTTAAAAAGACCCTTGGACGAGGAGCTTACAAGCTTGAAACCTTGAGTGAGATTGAGGTGCCTCGTACTTGGCACGCCTCGAATCTCAAGATCTATTATGTGTAACTATCCTTTCAGGATACCATCTGATACTTAGTAGGAAGAATAGACCTAAGGTTCATTTGAAACCATTTCAGGGCATGTAGCTCATATTTACAGTTCATTATCTATAAAAGGGTTGAACCCAACTTTGTTTCGTTTTCAATGAATGTTTATTTTCTTATATCTTGTTTTATGTACCAACACTCGATATGTGCAATCATAAGTACCGAAAACAAGTAAACGAGATAAGAAATAAACCATGAACACATGACAAAGGATTGAGATAATGAAGGACCCAAAGGATCCTCGAGTTAAGTTTACAAATGGTCGAATAAAAGACAAGTTAGAAAGGCCAAACATACCCAAGAAGGCCAACTAAATGAACATCTTGAATTTTAAACCAAGAATCAAGAATGAAAAACCTGGTCTTCAACAAATAAGCCAAGGAGGTTGTCTAAATTACATTCTAGGTCTTCAACAACCTGGAACTGGAACCAAGTGTCAATTTTGAATTCAAAATTATGGATCAAGAAATTGATAATCAAATTTAAATTCATGATTAAGGATCCAAGAATAAGGAAATTAATGTGATGACCTTGATGGGAAACACACCCTTGGATACAAACAAGTGCCTTGTTTACAACCAAGAGGTCAAGAAAACCAAGGCTTTCACCAAGCTGAAATTTTTTCAAAACATTATGGGACCATGGCCGACCAAGGGCTGGACGACCACGCCCTTAGGAAGGCCTTAGGCCGACTAAGGGTGGCCTACCACGCCCTCGGGGAGGCCTTAGGCTGACCAGAGATGGCCGACCACACCCTCAAACAGGCTCTGGACCGACTAGTGGTGGCAAACTATCCTTGATCAGAAACCACCCCTTGTTTCCAAACAAGAGAACAGGGATTGAAGGTTAGAAACCACTTAAACCTTGATTCCAAGTCACCGAGTACAAGGCACAAGCCTTGATTTGAAACAAGCCCTAGGTACTTTGAAACCAAAGATGGGAGTCCATCATACATCCTTGAATGGAAACAAGGATGAGCTTGGAATAGTGCTTACATCCTTGAAAACAAAAATGAGAAAAAGGGAGAATTCACATCCTTGAATAAGAACAAAGAATAAGTTTGAGATAGAATAATTACGTCCTTGAATGAAAATAAGGATGACCTCAAGGTAATGGATCCTGGTTGGAAGACACCAGATCAAGTTGAGACCTCGAATTCAAGGTCCTTGAATGAAATCAAGCCTTGATGGCCAACGCGGATGTGAAAACTAATTTAAAATGTGACTTGAACTTTAGATCTATGATCAAGAGTCGAGGATCAAGAACCAATTTGAAATCAGTCGTCTCGGATCAAGAAACCATGAAATGAGTTGAGGTCGTGAAGGACAAATCAAGTCTTGAATGAGCCTTGATTTCAAACAAGAAGACGAATGAAAATGCAACATACGGAAATGTAAAGCTACCAGCTGAGAAATTAAGTCTAATTAAGCATGATTTGCTTAAATTAAGCAAAGTTTGGTCCTAATCAAGGATTAAGTGCAATAACATGAATAACTTAGTTAAATAACTTGGTTTAAAAACCAAGAAGTTAAAACCTTTGGTTTGAAGACAACCTATTGCTTTCAAAGCACCCATGTTGTTTCTAAAGCAAGGGGTTCATACTCGGGGGGCAACCAGAAGTTTCGGATGACTAGCCCTGGATGACTAGAGCCTCCGTGGCAAGCTTTTGGATGACTAGAGCCTCCGTGGGAAGCTTTTGGATGACTAGCCCCGGATGACTAGCCCCGGATGACTAGAGCCTCCGTGGGAAGCTTTTGGATGACTAGCCCCGGATGACTAGAGCCTCCGTGGGAAGCTTTTGGATGACTAGCCCCGGATGACTAGAAGTGTTATCACGATTGAAACCACTCTTTCATCAAAGTAAGCCAAAGTGGTCAACATATTTTTAAAACACCAACCAAAAACCATGTTTAAATCTTTGCCCCGGATGACTAGAGCCTTCGTGGGAAGCTTTTGGATGACTATCCCCGGATGACTAGAGCCTCCGTGGGAAGCTTTTGGATGACTAGCCCCGGATGACTAGAGCCTCCGTCGGAAGCTTTTGGATGACTAACCCCGGATGATTAGAAGTGTTATCACGATTGAAACCACTCTTTCATCAAACTAAGCCAAAGTGGCCAACATATTTTTAAAACACCAACCAAAAACCATGTTTAAATCTTGGTTTCATGCTTGGTTGGTTGAAATCACTCACGATGGTTGAAATCGCGCCCAACAACCAAAAAATAGAGTGGTTGAAATGTTTAAAAAAAAAAAAAAAATTGGCCGACCAGGCACTCCGAGGGCCTCCGGCTGGACCAAAAAAAAATTCGTCGTTTTCATCATTTTTCGACGTTTTTTTGCCGTTTAACGACGTTTTCACCGTTTAGTGCCGTTTAGCACCATTTTAGTGTCTTTTAGCGTCGTTTAACGCCGTTTAATACCATTTAACATCGTTTTTCACCGTTTAGCATTGTTTAGTGCCGTTTAGCACCATTTTAGTGTCATTTAGCATCGTTTAACGCCTTTTCGTGTCGTTTAACACCATTTAGTGCCGTTTAGCACCATTTTAGTGCCGTTTAGCGTCGTTTAACGCTTTTTAGTGTCGTTTAACACCATTTAGTGTCGTTTAACACCGTTTAGTGCCGTTTAGCACCATTTTAGTGTCGTTTAGCGTCGTTTAACGCTTTTTAGTGTCGTTTAACACCATTTAACGTCGTTTTTCACCATTTAGCACCATTTTATTGGCGTTTAGCGTCGTTTAACGCTCTTTAGTGTCGTTTAACACCAAATAACGCCTTTTAACACCGTTTAACGCCGTTTAACGTCGTTTGGCATCATTTGGTGCCATATAGCACCATTTAGGGCTCGTTGCCCACCGGACATAACCCGTTTAGGGCAATATTCAGTGATTGTTCTTCGGAGTTAGCCAAATTTTGGCAAAACTCAAACTTTCACTAACAAAATTGGCTATACTTGATAACTTAGTTATCGAGTGTTTTTAGCCAATAGAAATGAAGCCTCGAATAAGGTTAAATCGTAGTGAACGTGTAGGTCGCTCCACACTTCACGCTAAAAGACGATACTCGTGAAACACTAATGTATCTTAGGCCGCAGAAGGCCATACCCGAGGGGGGCATTGAAAATTAGTCTACTTAACTTCAAGAAAAACCTGATCAGTTTTCCTCGAAGTTAGGGGGGCAAATGATATGGGTTAAAATAAAGCCCTACGGACACATTTAATGCTGCAATAAATATACTTAAGATGGTCCAAATACGAGGCCCATTAATGAGGCCTGGAACCATAGCTATAATGATAAATTCGTAGTCAACAATTGGGCCAAGGTCCAACCCTTGTTTTAAACCACTAAGGCATGGGCTTGGTTCATATGCAGTCCAGTGGTTGGAAACCACTAGGAAGCTTCCAATACAACGTCCAACATGGAAACTAATTATGATAAGAGTTATCCACTATTCAAAGGCGGTTACTTGGCTACCAAGTAACCTAATTCTACCACGATTTTAGGGCTCCAGACACCTATATAAAGGGTCTAACCCCTCAACATTAGAACTACGTTTTCTTGGCTTGATTCTCAGTGATAATTGAGATACGTAGGCATCTTGTGAGGACCTGTTCAGTCACGAAACACGAGAGCATCCATTAAGACACGCTTGTCCACTACCTTACATTAAATACCCGCCGTCAATATCTAAACCTACTTTTCGTTCCACAACAATATGCATTCATTACAAAATTATTATATAATAAGTAGGGGTATTTTAGTAATTTCAGACTGAATAAATTGTCTCAAGCAACCCCCTAGTTGCTCTATTATAGTTGCTCTATTATATATATAATAGATTCAAATGATTACGAAGCACATTAACTTAGCGTAAAATTATAATTATTGAATTAATTTAATATTTTTTTAATTTTGTCACAATTAACTTAATATTTATTTATCTAATAATTTTGATGTTTTTGTTATATATATATATATATATATATATATATATATATATATATATATATATATATATATATATATGAGTTTACTCTAATACAAACCACTCTTAGACTACAAACTACAAACTAAATATATTTTTTTTCAAATCGCGTTAAAACATAGCACATATGGTATGCAAATTGATCGTTGGGAGATGGAGAAAAATACGGTGAAGTCGGATTTCAAAAAAGCTCTTCGATTGACGGGAAAAGTCAAATTAAAAATGAAGGGGAATAGTTGTGATTGAGTGTGGTATGATGTATTTTAGTTGTGTGTTGTGCATATAGGGGGCCATTAGATTAGATTAATCTAAGGGCTTAGATTGGTTCTTAGTTTGTATTTTAAAAAAGGTTTGTATTTGATCACTAGCCTATCAATACTATTATGGCCTCGTTTGTTTAGATGTAACCCAACTACGTAACTCAAAATTCCTTGGATTATAAATTGGTTACGGTGTTTGGTTCATTGTAATTTAAATTGTACAAATTAACTTCAAGTTCCAAGGTTTTGGTAGTTATCACAAAACATAGGAACTTAGTTACCAAGGTCCGCCATGGTCACTACAAGTTACATAACTATCAAGTATATAATCATTAACTACTTACCAAAATTAATCATATAATATATAGTTACATAGTAATAAACCAAACACAAACATTTCAATTACCTTGGAATCTATAATTATAAATTAGTTACCGGGAAGTTCAAGTTCCTATGTAACTATAAAATTGACGAAACAAACGAGACCTATATAATAGACGAAACATTAAAAGTTTGGTTGGTCGGTATGGTACGTTGTGATTTTACTTAATTGCCATTAATTAACTGTACTTCGTGTTTTTACTTAATTAACCTTACTTATTTATAGAAATATATTGTTAAATAATAATATTACCTATTTATAACCAATTATCTTTTTCACCTAAAATATATAATTTTTTTTTAACAAATTCCCCTACTTTTTCAAATATATCACGGACAATTACCTTTTTTAACTAAAACATGTTAATTTTTCTATTTTTCCTTACTAAAGCCCCTCCTTTTCCAAAAATATCACGGACAAACATTTAGTTATTTATTATTAAACCTCTTTTAATATTATAATTATTTTTTTAAAAGTTTACCTATTTTAACATGTCTAATTATTTTTATTAACAAATGCAATTACTAAAAATATTAAAATATAAATAATCAAATACCTATTTATAACCAATTACCTTTTCACCTAAAACACATTATATATTTTTTCTAATAAAGTCCCTCCTTTTCTAAATTTATCACGGGAAATTGTCTTTTACAATTTACTTTTTCTATTTTTCTCACTAAAATCCATTCTTTTTCGAAAAATATCACAGGAAATCCTTTACTTATTTATTTTAAAACGTATTTAAACACTTTTAATTATTAAATTTTAAAACCTCATTTTTCAAAAATATCACGGGCATTTACTTTTAAAAGGTAAATGCCCGTGATATTTTTGGAAAATGAGGTTTTAAAATTTAATAATTAAAAGTTTTTAAATTCGTTTTAAAATAAATAAGTAAAGGGGTTCCTGTGATATTTTTGGGAAAAAATGAATTTTAGTGAGAAAAATTGAAAAAGTAAATTGAAAAAGACAATTTCCCGTGATATATTTAGAAAAGAAGTGATTTTGTTAGAAAAAATTTATAATGTGTTTTAGAGTAATTGGTTATAAATAGGTATTTGATTATTTATATTTTAATATTCTTAGTGATTGCATTTGTTAAGAAAAATAAGTGGACATGTTAAAATAGGTAAACTTTTAAAAAATAATTACAATATTATAGGTTTAAAAATAAATAACTAAAGGTTTGTCCGTGATATTTTTGGAAAATGAGGGGTTTTAGTAAGGAAAAATAGAAAAACTAACATGGTTCAGTTAAAAAGGTAATTGCCTTGTTTGAAAAAATAGGGGAATTTGTTAGAAAAAATAATGTATTTTAGGAAAAAAAGATAATTGATTATAAATAGGTAATATTATAATTGATTATAAAAGGTAATTGATTTTTACTATCAATACTATTAGATAATAGACGAAACATTAAAAGTTTGGTTGATCGGTATGGTACGTTGTGATTTTACTTAATTGACCTTAATTAATTGTACTTCGTGTTTTTACTTAATTAACCTTACTTATTTACAGAAATATATTATTAAATAATAATATTACCTATTTATAACCAATTACCTTTTTCACCTAAAATACATTATTTTTTCTAACAAATTCCCCAACCTTTTCAAATATATCACGTGCAATTACCTTTTTTAATTAAAAATGTTAGTTTTCTATGTTTCCTTACTAAAATCTCTCCTTTTCCAAAAATATCATGGACAAACATTTAGTTATTTATTTTTAAACTTATTTTAATATTATAATTATTTTTTAAAAGTTTACCTATTTTAACATGTCTACTTATTTTTCTTAACAAATGCAATTACTAAAAATATTAAAATATAAATAATCAATTACCTTTTCAGCTAAAACACATTATATATATTTTCTAATAAAGTCCCTCATTTCCTAAATATATCACGGGAATTTACCTTTTACAATTTACTTTTTCTATTTTTCTCATTTAAATCCATTATTTTTCAAAAAATATCACAGAAAACCCTTTACTTATTTATTTTAAAACGTATTTAAATACTTTTAATTATTAAATTTTAAAACCTCGTTTTCCAAAAATATCACGGGTATTTACCTTTTAAACTAAATACATGTTACATTTTTTATTTTTTCTTACTAAAACCCCTTATTTCCAAAAATATAACGGGCAAACCCATACTTATTTATTTTAAAATTTGTTTTAATGTTTTTAATTAATTAAAAGTGTTTAACTATTTTAACATGTCTACTTATTTTTTGCACAATTACAATTAAAAAAATATTTAAAAAATAATAATAATATAACAATTAACAATCCGTGCATCGCACGGGTTTTAAGCTAGTATATATATATATGTATCAAACTATAAATAATAATCTTATTTTGTAATTATCTACTAGAACGTTTTATGTATTATTATATAACGGTCTGATATGGTTTAATCGGTTTAAATAAATTAGAAACCACAATAAAATTATTTATGTGTAAACGGTCTAGTTAACCAAGCCATGAACAGTGGTTTTAGCGATTTCGGTTTTTGTTGATCCGAATTGAGGTTCTGAATTCACGGTTTGACGAACTTTTTGAACACTCTTACTTTTCTCTATTATTAATAGCACTAATGGAATTATATAATTTTTTTTGGTCGAATTGACGCGATCCGCTCTGAATTCACTTAATTTATTAACAGTGAATTAAATACCATTCATTTACATCAGTTTTCCTATCGTTAGGATAAAATATTCAAAGTTGTTATTTTTATTTAAAGCAAAATTGTTTTCAAAGTTAAATTCGGACTTCAATCCGTTTTCTGAAAATTTTGAAAATCAGTATAGGAATGTGAATTAGGCTCTGTTTGGGATTGCTGTTAAAAATTGTTGTGTTGTTGAAAAAAGTGCTGTTAAAATAAGTGTTGTTGTGAAAATCATATAACTGTTTGGTAATATTTTTGATATGGGCATGTTTTGGTGTATAATATAAAAAAATTAATGTTTTTGGTGAGTTTTGATGTTGAAACCAGTAGCTGCTTCCCGTAAAAGCTGAAACAGCTTTTTTTAAAAGCATGGGGGGCCTGCTTTCTTTAAAAGCAACTTTTCACCCAAAAACGCTTTTCAGAAAAGCAGTTTTTAAATTTTACCAAACACTTTTTTAGCTGCGTTTCAGAAAAAAGCTGTTGTTGCTGTCTGAACCAGCAATGCCAAACGGAGCCTTAGTTACCGGAAGCAAGCACAGGTATACATGGAATTACTTGACCGCTAAGAGTACAATTTACGGAACACTAATAATTTTTTTCTTGCTCCTAGAAATTTGCTCGGAAGTTTCCTCATATAATACTGCTACTATAAAATTTATAAACATTTAGTTAATGTATCACAATGTTTATATACTTTAATTGA
Organism: Heracleum sosnowskyi; assembly: GCA_030848705.1. NCBI lineage: Eukaryota > Viridiplantae > Streptophyta > Magnoliopsida > Apiales > Apiaceae > Heracleum > Heracleum sosnowskyi. The sequence goes on along the minus strand of CM061243.1, from coordinate 44,731,439 downwards.
ACTAGCTTTATAGCCCGTGCGAGGAACGGGCATGTTCTAGAATATTGTGTAACTTTCATTAATTTCAACGTATTTTATGAGTTACAGATATATTGATATGAGATAATTATAATATAGATTAAAATGTCATTTCAAAATTTGAGAGTATAATTATCATTTCGCATTGAATAAATTGACTCATTGAAATTCTTAGTTCATTGAAAAATTATTGCATTCTCCACCCCACCCCAAAATCTCCCCCCCCCCCCCATCTCTCTCTCATGCCCCCTCCTACGGTGGTCTCTCTCTCTCTCATTCCCCTCCTACGGTGGTGGTTGCCTTCTATTTTCGATGTCACTCTTCGGAGACCTTTCTCTTATCCTTCTTTTCTCTCTTTTACCGTCTCTTTGACTTTTATTTCCTTTCTCTCCTTCTCCTCCACTTTTTCTTCTCAACTTTTGTTTAGGATCTGTATTTTGATCTCTCTCTCTCTCTCTCTCTCTCTCTCTCTCTCTTCATGCCCCCTCCAATGGTTGTTGCCTTCTATTTTCGGTGTCACTCTCTAGAGACGCCTCTCTTATGTAATGATCTTCGGGAAGACATAATATATTCCAACACATTTACTGAAATGCATGTTATGCTTTGTTTATTTAGGGTGCGTCATAATTGTTTACTCAAATGCATTCTTTGACTGTTTAGATTGTGTTTATTTAGAGTGTGTATTATGTGTTTGATGGAATGCTTGAACCAAATTTGTAGGCTTTGTGCATGTAAATGCACTTGGGGTTGGTCTGCTCATTAAAGTAAATATTTGTCATGGGTTGTTGTTTGAGCTGACAGTGACAAATTGTTCTTTATCGATATTGTCGAGTTTGTGCTTTTTTGGGGGTTAATTTATTTATGTTATTTGCCTCTTTCTCTCATGCCTCCTCCTACGGTGGTGGTTGCCTTCTATTTTCGGCGTCACTCTTTGGAGACCCCTCTCTTGTCCTTCTTATTCTTCTTTTACTGTCTCTTTGGCTTTTCTTTCCTTTTTTCCCGTCTCCTTCACTTCTTCTTCTCAACTTTTGTTTTGGATCTGTATTTTGATCGTCTCTCTCATGCCCCTTCCTATGATGGTTGCCTTATATTTTCGGCGTCACTCTAGAGACCCCTATCTTATCCTTCTTATCCCTCTTTTATTGTGTTTTTGACTGTACATTGAGCCAATTTGTTCACCGTTAAAAGACAATTATACCCTTCAAAGTGTAAAATGACTTTTCAACCCTTTACTCTATTTACTTCATATTAATATCTTCGTTATTAATACATTTTAATGTGTCTAATCATTAATAACTAATATTCATTAACTATACTAATTATTTTGTACTCAATAATTGCATAATAATGAGTTAGATATAATTTTATATATTAATTATCTAATCATTTAAGTATTTGTATATAGATAAATATAATTATAAATTATTATATTTAATAATGATGGATTAATAAATATAGACGTGTTACTGATGATTAATGAATTAGATGTAATTAATATATGCATTCATTACAAAATTATTATTATATAATAAGTAGGGGTATTTTAGTAATTTCAAACTGAATAAATGGTCTCAAGCAACCCCCTAGTTGCTCTATTATATATATAATAGATTCAAATGATTACGAAGCACATTAACTTAGCGTAAAATTATAATTATTGAATTAATTTAATATTTTTTTAATTTTGTCACAATTAACTTAATATTTATTTATCTAGTAATTTTGATGTTTTTGTTATATATATATATATATATATATATATATATATATATCAAACTATAAATAATAATCTTATTTTGTAATTATCTACTAGAACGTTTTATGTATTACTAGCTTATAGCCCGTGCGATGCACGGTTACTTAAATTTTATTTATAATTATTCTGTTTATAATTATATTTTTATTACGATGCAACACATGATTGTTTTTTTAATATTTATAATTATATTTATTTATGAATATTTTAATATTTAAAAGTTATTAGTTTACATGATTAAATTATTGTTAAAAAAGATTTAGCCAAAAAATATTATAGTTAAAAATTTGATATTTATTATATTTTACACGCTCAATTTAATATTTGTTTATATTGAGTTATAAAAGTTAGATTTGGCCAATTTTACGGTTCAAATTAAATTCACAAAATAATCTTTAATTTAGTTGTGGTTTAATAGTTCTTTTTCAATTAAAAACTATTCTAAAACTAAAAAGAGAATAAAGTGACAAAATTTAATGTTGAGAATTCTATTCGATTTAGGAAATCTACTTAACTTATATGTAGTTTATATTATTAGAATAATCTTTATTAACCAAATACATGTTTTAATGTTAAATCTAACGGTTTTCACCTATCTATTTAAGATTAAACGATTTTTATTATTTTGGTTATAAATGGGTTTCCTTATTTAATTACAACTATTTTTATGTTTTAACTTTTTGGAAAATCCAATCCTAATATAATATCTTTTAACTTATATCATTTTTAGATAATGATTTCTTTTTATATGATATAATCTTGATCATCTATTTTTAAAAGTATTGGATCTAACGGTTGAGAATGTTTTGGCGGTATTTAGGACCAAATTACCGGGATAACATCATTAATTTTTCTTAATATTTATAATTTTTTAATTTTTAATTTTTTTAAATATTTATTGCTAAAATATAATATACTCTTTTTTGTAATATGTTAATGATGCGGGAACTTTGAACTTTTGAGAAAATAAATTATCAATTAAAATATATATTTTTTGTAATAGTTCTTCTTTTAAAGTAGTACACCGTGATGATCAAAATTATGTATAAAATTCATTTTTTTTATAGTATATCCCGTAAATATCTATGTTATTATATTAAAAACTAAATAATGAAAGTTTTCTTATAAGTGTGGTCGCTTTGTTTGATCACTCAATCCATAATCGTTGGATCTTTCAAATTAAATTGTTGAGAAACGTTACATATAACAGTAAAATTATCATGTAGAATGATCTAAGATTTGAATCTACCAACAACATATTAAAATTTACATGTTTTTTTTTTTATTTTTTGATTTTTTTTCTTTCAGACATAGGTTATTTGATAATATTTTTTGTAAAGTACGATTTTTCAGAAAAGTACTATACTAATTGATTAACATACTTTTAAAGTTTCGAATTTAATAATTTACAATGTATATAGGTTAAAAAAGTTAGGTCCGTTCTGTAGCTGAGTCTACAATTTCAAAATACGATTTTTTTTAATATGAATATAGTCCTGCTAACAATGAAATTAGGTCTCTATGAGTGCTTATAAAACAAAATCACCATTTGCGTACAATTTATTATTTAATAATAAATTATATTTGATTAGTTATGATCTATAACTTAATAAAATAGGATAAAAATTATGCACAATTTTTATAAAATTTTATCCTCGTATTATTATATTCTTTGTTGATTTGAATTTTTCTTAGATTGATTTTAATTTTTGAACATAGATTTCTAAATTTAAAATAGTTAGAAAAAAGTAATTAAATTGGCGTTAAAATAACGATGACATAATAATCATTATTAGAATTTAAATACTCACTTTACTGATTTGGGATTTATCTTGTGTTTTAAAAATCAGATTTTGACGATTTTACACCCCACGTGAAGATAATTAAATTATTTTTAATTAAAAGATGGTTTAACAATTTTTATCTTACTGGAATTGTCCATCGAAGAGAAAAGAAAGTCACGAATGTTTTACATGGAGAATTCTATTCAATATAGAAAACTTATTTATATTTGGTTTAAATTATCAAAATACACTTTTTAGAATTTAAATATAATCCTATTATAAATACAATACACTTTTTTAATTTTTGATCAAACGGTTTTCATTTATCTAGTTAAGATCTAATAGTCCTTATTAATTTGGTGGTCACGATCAAAATTTTGGATAAATCCCTATTATGCTTATTATATAAAAGAGTTTAATATAATAAGGATATCAAGTACATACTGATATAAGTATCTTATTAACTCCTTTTACTTTTAATGTTTCGGTTTTATTTATAGTGTATATAAAATTTTAAAATACATTATTACTTTAAAATTATTAAACAGTATAAAAATTATGTTATGATTATATAAAATTTTATTCTCATATTATTATAGTCTTTATTGATTTGAATTTGTTCTTAATTTATTTTAATACTTTATTGAAAGAAAGATAAAATTTCTATATTTAAAAGAATTAGTGGAAAATTAAATAAATTGGTGCTACAATTATAAAAAAATATTTATTAAAATTTAGATACTCACTTTACTATTTGAGTTCTATCCTGAGTTTTAGAAATTGAATTTTGACGATTTTACAACCATATGAAACTAACGAAATTATCTTTAATTTAATGATGATTTAATAATTATTATCTAAATTGACCAGTGACCTACCCATAAACCGAAAAGAAAAGATGGTTAAGTATTATATTCAAAATTATTGTTTATGAATATGAAACCCTCAATATTTTAATAATATTTTGATATTATCCTTTTATGATTGTTATATGTAAAATAATATAATTATAATTTGGATTAATCAAATTGTTATGTTCTTTCAGAAAACAAATGTTTAAATTTATTCATGTACTTGAGTTCTCCTAAGTCTCTTATAACACACAAGAGTCCACATGTATCATTGTTATATGATATACATGAGCATTATATTGATAATTTTTAATATTGTAATCGATATGAATTGTAATCTGATATTTGGTTTAACAATTATTATCTAACTCGAACTATACATAAATTAAAGAGAAAAGATATTTAAGAATTTTTACATAGAAAATTTTAAATTATCAAAATACACTTTTTAGTATTTAAATATAATTCTATTATTAATCAGATACACTTTTTAATATTAGATCTAACAATTCTCATCGATCTATTTAACATCTAACTGTAATAATTAATTTGGTCGTATAGTGGTCGTACACGTACCAGATCGATTTAATTTTTTCTTAAATTGATTTTAATATTTTATTGAAATAAACATAGAATTTATAAATTTAAAAGAATTAGGAAAAAAATTAAATTGGTGCTACAATAATTAAAAAAATTATTAAAATTAGATAATCACTGTTTGGGCTCTATCTTCAGTTTTAGACAACAGATTTTAACAATTTTACAGCCCACGCGATGCTAACAAAATTATCTTTAATTTAATGATGGCTTAATAATTATTATCTAACTGGAACTATCCATAAACTAAAGAAAAAAGATAATTACGATTTTTTACATAAAGATTTCTATTCAATATAGAAAACCTATTTATAATTGGTTTAAATTAAAAAAATATTAAAATTTAGATAATCACTTTACTGTTTGGGCTCTATCTTGAGTTTTAAACAACAGATTTTAACAATTTTACAGCCCACGCGAAGCTAACAAAATTATCTTTAATTTAATGATGGTTTAATAATTATTATCTAACTGGAACTATCCATAAATTAAATAGAAAAGATAATTACGATTTTTTACATAAAGATTTCTATTCAATATAGAAAACCTATTTATAATTGGTTTAAATTATCAAAATACACCTTTTAGTATTTAAATACTATCCTATTATTAATCAAATACAACTTTTAATATTATATCTAACGGTCCTCATCTATTTGAATATTTATAGTTTTATAATCCAACGGATCATATACTTTTGGTAGTACATGACCGACCAAAGTTTTGGATAAGATCTCCCTTACGCTTATTATATATAAGGAGTTAATTATATAACGGTCTGATATGGTTTAATCGGTTTAAATAAATTAGAAACCACAATAAAATTATTTATGTGTAAACGGTCTAGTTAACCAAGCCATTAACAGTGGTTTTAGTGATTTCGGTTTTTGTTGATCCGAATTGAGGTTCTGAATTCACGGTTTGACGGACTTTTTGAACACTCTTACTTTTCTCTATTATTAATAGCACTAATGGCATTATATAAATTTTTTTGGCCGCGATCCGATCTGAATTCACTTAATTTATTAACAGTGAATTAAATACCATTCATTCACATCAATTTTCCTATCGTTAGGATAAAATATTCAAAGTTGCTATTTTTATTTAAAGCAAAATTGTTTTCAAAGTTAAATTCGGACTTCAATCCGTTTCCTGAAAATTTTGAAAATCAGTATAGGAATGTGAATTTTAGTTACCGGAAGCAAGCAGAGGTATACATGGAATTACTTGACCGCTAAGAGTACAATTTACGGAACATAGGATAATTTTTTTCTTGCTCCTAGAAATTTGCTCGGAAGTTTCCTCATATAATACTGCTTCCCAACATGTACTAGGTTTCCTTGAGAACTATATATTGGCCTATTTAAAGCCCCCCGAGTATCCCCAGATCCATAGCCAAGTATTAAAACCAACCATATCACATATACTCTGTTTTCTTCTAAAAGTCGTTACAATGTCTGAGACTGATAAAACCATTGAATTGTGGAAGATGAAGAAGCGTATCAAGGCACTTGAAGCTGCTAGAGGAAGTGGAACTAGCATGCTATCTCTACTTGTGCCTCCTCGTGCTCATCTATCTGATGTTACAAAGATGCTCATGCATGAACATGGTACCGCGAAAAACATAAAAAGCAGGGTTAATCGCCAGTCTGTTTTATCTGCAATTACATCTGCTCAACAGAGATTAAAGCTCTACAACAAAGTCCCTCCGAATGGTCTTGTGCTTTACGTCGGAACTATTGTTGGCGATAATGGAAAAGAAGAGAAGGTGACTATTGATTTTGAGCCCTTTAAGCCCATAAATACATCTGTGTATTTATGTGACAATAAGTTCCATACTGAAGTTTTGCATGAACTTGTGGAATCTGATGATAAGTTTGGATTTATTGTCATGGATGGGAATGGCACACTTTTTGGGACATTGAGTGGCAACAGTAGAGAGATTCTTCATAAATTTAATGTAAATCTTCCTAATAAACAAGGAAAAGGTGGGCAATCAGCACAGAGGTTTGGTCGTATACGAGTCGAGAAACGGCATAATTATGTCACGAAGTCAGCTGAACTTGCTACACAGTTTTTTATTAATCCTGTTACTAGTCAGCCCAATGTTGCGGGATTGATACTGGCAGGATCTGCAGACTTGAAGGCTGAATTGAATCAGTATGTTTGACACACGTCTCCGTGCTAAAATATTAAAACTTGTTGATGTTTCTCATGGAGGAGAGAACGGTTTCAACCAAGCCATTGAGCTCTCTTCTGAATTCCTATCCGGTGTCAAGTTTATAGAGGAAAAGCGCTTGTTAAGCAAATACTTTGAGGAAATCAGGCAGGATAGTGGCAAGTATGTTTGCGGCGTAGATGACACTTTGAAAGCTCTTGAGATGGGGATTATTGATATTATCATTGTTTGGGAAGATATTGATATCAACAGGTATGTGCTTATAAATAGTACCACATCTGAGGTTGTGATAAAATACATGAACAAAGATCAAGAGGTTGATGAGAGTAATTTTCGAGAAAAGAATGGTGAACTAGAGATTGAAGAAAAGATGCCACTGTTGGAGTGGTTTGCGAATGAATATAAAAGGTTTGGGTGCATGCTACAGTTTGTTACAAATAAAACAGAAGAGGGGTCACGGTTCTGCAAAGGGTTTGGTGGAATTGGAGGCATCCTACGCTACCAGCTTGATATGCGATCATTCGATGACGATGATGGTGACAATGACGGTGGAGGATTTTAAGATTCCAGAGCTGCCTAAATCTTTCTACTCCAGACTGCGATCCGACTCCAGATTGGAATTCTAGTTTCTTTTCTTGGTATTTAATACTTCAATTTTGTTATTTAATACCTACACTTGTGGTTTTCTCTTCTTTGATTATAATTTAGTTTTGATGATTGATTAAAAGGGTTTGTTCTCGTTGAGGAAATTTCTAAACTTATATTATATTTAGATGATGTCACTTGCTCATTTATCCCACATCGCTGTAGGCCCCAAGACAGAAGCTCTTTTCTAACATAAATACCAGCTTTAATTATTAACTTAAAATCATTAAAAACGTCGACGGGCGTTTTTAGAGATGTCGACGGACGTCCTAGAAACAGAAGTTAAGGCTTTTGCATAAAGTGCTCAGGCTCTTAAGTATGTCACCGCAAACAACTCCAATCCAGATTGCAATCCTTGGTGGTTCCTGTCTGAGCTAATGAATCTATGGATCACATAATTTTCATCTGTCTGTTTGTGATTTTGCAATGTAGTCCTCGCTTCCATCTTCTTGGAATGCTATTCTGAATGGCCAGTTGACTCAGTTCCCTTGTAATCTCTAACCTTTTAAGGATGAAGGTGTCCCACATCGCGTGTAAGCTAATTTCTAACCTTTTTCCTGAATATTAGTAATATCAGTCATTACATAATTTTAGATAATTATTAGTAAGACACTTGTTATTCGGCGCGGAAATGTTAGTACTTGATTCAACAACAATCGTTAAACATCATCAATTGTCCCCTTGTACGTGTACCACATCGTTTTAAGTTCCAGACAAGAGTTGGGGTGGAACTTAAATACTCTTTTGCATATCGGAGATGTGTAGTTTGAATATTTTTTGGTAAATTTTGTTAAATTTAATTTCATCAAATTTAATTTAAAATAAAATATGTTACAATTTAATATGAAATTAAAAAATTTATCGTCAAAAAGTGTGTACAATTCACATGACGATGCATTTTTTATTTTCATAAAAGTTTTTAAAAGTAGATATAAATTTTTAAACTAAAAATTGGCTAACTTCACAAATCAAACACGATGAAAATAGTCAAAATACCACTTATATTCATTAATTGAATATCATTAAAGATATCTATGTGATACATGAATCTATACTCTTTATTAATAATAAAAATAACGTTTAAATAACGCAGTATTAAATTTGGATTCAATTTCTTAAAATCACGTAAAGAAACAGAAGTTAAGGCATTTACATAAAGTACTAAGGCTATTAAGTTTATCACCGCAAACAACTCCGATCCAGATTGCAATCTTTGGTGGTTGAGTTTGAGCAAACTGTCAGGGAACTCATATTTTGGATACCAAGGTGTAAAAGACTGCCGCCACTTTTGTTACAATGTTAATTACTAATATTCGTGCTTGGACTGCTGAATTTGACTTAAATGTTTAGATTGATATTCATATTATCTGCAGATGTTTCTAAACAATTTAATACCAGCCCTCAATTTGTAACAGAGCTAATGAATCTGCGGACCACATTTTTTTCACCTATCTGTTTGTTTGTGTGATTCTGAATTTCTGATTGGTCATATAACTATTCCCTTCTACTTGCCATAACCATCTTTCTTGTTTGGCTAGAGTGTAATGCTCCGGGGCACAAATGCTCTCCTGTTAGTTCTGTTGCTCAGGTGGGAACCCACCTGGAAAGCTTTGAAAACTTTTATTTTCTTGGCATTTTCAGAAGCATGCAATCAAACAGAGGGCCTTCGTTCCTTTCCTTTATTAATTTGCTCAAGTTCAACTTTTATTTAAAAAACTAGTTTTTCAAGCTCAGTTATAATTACATCTCACAAAATATATTTTTAAATAAAATAAATAATAAGAATTCTTACATAACCCTATGGTTTCTTTTACATTTTTCGTTTAAATATTAATTTAATTTAATTAATATTTCAAACTTATATTTTATATAAGTATTATTTTTTATATAATTTAGAAGGTAGAACATTAGAAAATACATTATTATTTTTATTTTTCTAACAAATTACCCTACTTTTTCAAATATATCACGGACAATTACCTTTTTTTAACTAAAACATGTTAGTTTTTCTATTTTTCCTTATTAAAACCCCTCATTTTCCAAAAATATCACGGACAAACCTTTAGTTATTTATTTTTAAACCTAATATTATAATAATTTTTAAAAGTTTATCTATTTTAACATGTCTACTTATTTTTCTTAACAAAATCAATTACTAAAAATATTAAAATATAAATAATCAAATACCTATTTAAAACTAATTATCTTTTCAGCTAAAACACATTATAGATTTTGTTTCTAACAAAATCCCTCATTTTCTAAATATATCACGGAAAATTGCCTTTTTCAATTTACTTTTTCTATTTTTCTCACTAAAATCCATTCTTTTTCTAAAAATATCACGGACAAACCCTTTACTTATTTATTTTAACACGTATTTAAATAATTTAAATTATTAAATTTTAAAATCTCATTTTCCAAAAATATCACGAGCATTTACCTTTTAAAACTGAATATATGTTACATTTTTTATTTTTCCATACTAAAACTTCTCATTTTCCAAAAATATAACGAGCAACCCCTTATTTATTTATTTTAAAATCTGTTTTAATGTTTTTAATTAATTAAAAGTGGTTAGCTATTTTAACATGCCTACTTATTTTTTTAACAAATACAATTTAATATTTCAAACTTATATTTTATATAAGTATTATTTTTTTATATAATTTAGAAGGTAGAACATTAGAGAATTGGTTTTTAATATATAAAACATATTGATAAATTAACGTGACTATTTTACAAAAAATTATGAAAACATAATTTCTAATAGTTAAAATGTCTTGTGAAACACTCTCTGATTGAATAATATTGCTTGAAAAAATAATATTAAAATGGTAATTTGCATTGAAAAGGATTTTTAGTAGAATATTAATATGTTAATTTGACTAAAGGAGAAAGTTTAGGAAAATATTAGGTAATTAATTTTTTTGATTTACTAAGTCAATAATTTGAAAAAAGAGAGTACAAAAATACATTGAGACGATTTGAGAAGTATCACATCACCAAGCCGCGCTTCGTAGCGGTTATAATAGTATTTCATAAAATATGTTTATAGATAAAATAAACTTTAAGGTTTCTTTTAGATTTTTCGTTTAAAGATTAATATAATTTAATTAATATTTAAAACTTGTATTTTATATAATTATTAACTTTTATATAGTTTAAAAGGTAAAACAAAAAGAATTGATTTTTAATATATAAAACATATTGATATATTAAACGTGAGGATTTTACAAAATTATGAAAATATAATTTGTAATAGTTAAAATGTCTTGTAAGCCGCTATTTCAGTGAACGTGAACTAATATTGCTTGATTGAAAAATTTAGAAAAATATTAAGATGGTAATTTGACTTGATGAGAAATTTGATGAGAATATTAAGATGATAATTTGACTTAAAAATAAAATTTATGAAAATATTAAGTAATTGAGATTTTTTTGATTTACTAATTTAAAAATTAGAAAAATAGATTGAAACGATTTGAGAAAATTTAAGTATTTATCTCAGACAAAATAATATAGGTCTCTCTCTCTATAAAATTATAATGGATATATAAAATATAAAAATCTAATTATAATATGCACTAATTAAGTAAAAATATTATGTGCATGAAAACAATAAAAAAAGAATGTGAGAATGAGAAACAAACAGAAAGTACTTGCTGAACTTGAACTATAAATAATCAATTATTATGTCGCTTTTAGGCGTTTACCCTTTTGTCATCCAACCCTTGTCTCTTTGTTTTCTCTTAAATTTTCTTATATGCCTATGCTGCTTGGTTATCACTCTTGATGACTGTTGGTGGGAGATTGGTCAGCCCCATGTCTTTGAGGAGTTCAGCCATCCATGTGACCTCACAACAAGTGAGAGCCATCGCCCTGTACTCCGCTTCGGCTGTAGAACGTGCAACAACTGACTGCTTTTTAGTTTTCCATGAGATTGGCGAAGAGCCCAAGAGAACACAATAACCTGATGTTGACTTTCTAGTTGTCGGGCAGCTCACCCAGTCACTGTCACAGTACGCAGTGAGTTGGGCAGCTGATTCTGAGGCAAGGAGTATGCCCTGTGCTGGATTGTTGATCAAGTACCTCAGGATTCGTTTTGCTGCCTGCATATGAGTGTTGGTTGGTTTCTGCATGAATTGGGCAAGGTTGTGGACTGGGAAGGACAAGTCAGGTCTTGTTATGGTGAGGTATATCAATTTACCAAGCAAACGTTGATAGGGTTGAGGATCCTCCAATATCACTCCTTTATCCGGAGTCAAAGTTAAGTGACTGTCCATAGGGAGTTTAAGTGGTGTGGCATTGGACATCCCAAACTCCTTCAACAAGTCGAGAACATACTTCCTTTGAGATATGAAGAATCCCGCTTTACTTCTATCAATTTCTAGACCCAGAAAATAGTTAACGTCTCCCATGTCTCTCATCAAGAAGTGTGCGGACAACATTGCTTTGAGTTTGTTAATGGTTTGCAAGTTGTTCCCTGATATCAAGATATCATCCACATAAATTAAAACGAGAGTTATAGTGTCTCGAGTTACCTGTGAGTATAGGCTGTAATCTGCTCTCGAGTGTTCAAATCCATTTGACATCAGAGTAATGGAAAGTTTGTGGTGCCACTGTCTTGAAGCTTGTCGCAAACCATAGATTGCTTTTCTTAGCCTACATACCAGTGTGTGGTTGCTGTCACCTCCAACATAAACGTCTCCAAACTCAATTCTGCATCCATGTCCTTTATACCCTTGTGGCATTTTCATATAAACCACCTCATCCAAATCCCCGTTCAAGAAGGCATTCGACACATCAAGTTGCTGTACATACCAATCTTTCATCGCAGCCACTGCTAGGAGAGCACGCACTGTCGTCATTTTAGCCACGGGTGCGAATGTTTCGACATAGTCAATTCCATACGTTTGCTTGTACCCCAATATGACCAATCGTGCCTTGTATTTGTCGATCGACCCATCAGCTTTAAACTTTGTTTTGTAGATCCATTTACACCCGATGGCCTTTCTGTTTGCAGGTAACTCAGTTACTTCCCATGTTTGATTTCTTTCCAATGCTTCGAGCTCAGCGTTCATTGCTTCTACCCATTGTGGAAATTTCATTGCTTGGTGAAAACGGAGAGGATCAACTTGAGGTACTATGGCTGCCAAAAAACAGTGGAATTCTGGGCTTACATTTTGTGTGGTGATGGCCTGAACACTTGCAGCATAGTTGGATTTGGGAGTTACAAAATCACGCATCCAGGTGGGTTGTTTGGAGTTTCTGGTTGACCTTCTCACTTCATGTTCTTCTTCAAGGGGGATGGAGCTGTCCCCTGTTCTTAGGCCACTTGTGTTTTCATCTTCACTGTCATGTCCATACACCTCATTAGTGGTGGATTCCTCTTCAACTCCATCTGCTTGGTCGTGGCTATGTCCATACCCGACCTCTAGTCCATCATCATGCAAGTATCTTGCAACAGGCTTCACTGCCGTAGACATGGTATCCACACACATCTTGTCAACACTCTTGTTGAGTGGAAAAACTCCCTCATGAAATACAACATCTCGGGATATGAATGTCTGCATATTTTCCAATTTCAACAATCTATATCCCTTCGTAGTGCTTGGATATCCAATGAATACACATACTATTCCTCTGGGTGCAAACTTGTCTGTGCCGTGTGTCGAGTTATGAGCCACTGCCAAGCACCCAAACACCTTCATATCGCTGTATGTCACTGGTTCTCCCATTAATTTTTCACAAGGAACCTCAAATTTCAGTGCCGCACTTGGTAACCTATTTATGATGTGTACCGCTGTCAATACGCAGTCCCCCCAATACGACAGTGGTAAACCGGACTGGAACCTCAACGCTCTAGCCACTTCTAGCACATGTCGATGTTTTCGCTCAGCTCTGGCGTTCTGTTGTGGGGTGTATGGGCATGAGGTTTGGTGTATCACTCCTTTCTTGGCAAAGTGCTCAGTACATGCCTTGTCTGCAAACTCCAACGCATTGTCCGATCTTATTATTTGTATCTTCCCTTGAAACTGAGTATTTGCGTATTCTTCAAACTTAATCAAACTTCCCAAATACTCTGACTTCCTTTCCAGTAAATAGACCCATGTCATCCTACTCCAATCATCCACTATTGTTAAGAAATAGCGATACTTTCCCTTAGTTGCCACTCTATACGGCCCCCAGATGTCTGTGTGCACCAACTCGAATTTGTGGTTAGCATGTGACTCACTTTTAGGAAAAGGTAACTTGGTCATTTTGGATAGAGGGCATGTGAGACACACTTGCTGTTTTTGCTGATAAAGGTATGGCTTTACTGGACTCACATGTTGCATCTTGGACAGTGAGGCATGTCCCAGTCTTCTATGCCACAATATGTATTGACCTTCATTCTTTATGTCTTTCATTGCCACTTCAAGCCCCTTTCCTGATTTATGACTGGTCATTGCTGACCCAATTGATCTCACATTCTCATTCTTTAAGAAATAAAGGCCCTGTCTTGTTTCTCCCATGCCTATTACTTCTTTAGTCAATGAGTCAATAATTGCACAACTGTTGGGTTTAAAAATCACATCACATTTGCTGTCCTTGGCAAGTTTGTGAATAGAGAGCAAGTTATGGTTGAATTGTGGCACATGTAGCACATTATGCAACCTCATGCCATTTGGTAATATTGCATCCCCAACATGTGTTATTAGTGCTTTTGCTCCAGTCGGCAGTGTGATTGTAAAAGTTGAACTGGCACGCTTGACATTTATGAGATTCTCGAGTGATGAAGACATGTGATCCGAGGCCCCAGAATCTATTATCCATTTGACTGTCCCCAATGCTTCATTTCTGTTTCTGCTCACACTTACCATTCCTGAGAATCCGTAGTCGATTTCATCATCTATCTCTGTCTCCTTCTGGGCTATCGACCCACCTCTTGGTATAAGCTTCAGTATTTGATCTAATTGTTCAGCCGTCATCAGTATGCCTTGTTGATTATCCACATTGCCTTGCACATTATTAGCCATTCTTGTGTCATTCATTCTATTTCCCATCCATCTGCCACCATTGTTGCCACTGGAATTTCCTCCATGATTTTTCTGTCCTGGCTTGTACTTGTAATGCCATTTAGGAAATCCTGTCACTCCCCAACATTTGTCATTGGTGTGCCCTCTTTTTCCACATGCCGAACATACTAAATTCTTCTCCGTGGTTCCCTTGCTATACATGGCCAAGGCTTCATTGTCTCCCACATTCGACTGCGACAACACCTCTTTCTGAGACTCCTCTTGCTGCAATGCAGCACATGCTATTTCTACTGATGGTAGAGGTGTAATCATGAGCAGTTGGCTCCTTTGTGCTCCGTAAATCTCGTCCAAACCATTTAAGAATTGAAACAACTTGGATTCCTCCTTCATGACATTTATGGCATCTAACAGTTTGACAATATCAGGTGTAACAGCAGTGATGTTTGGCAGTACATTCATTGACTCTATCTCTTCCCAAAGACTGCTTAAATTTGTGTAATAATCACTAACTTTCATGCCATTTTGTTTTAAACTAAACAGATCTTTATTTAGTTTATATTTTCTAGACCCATTGGTCAATGAGAATCTTTTCTCCAGTTGGTTCCAAATGTCACAAGCATTATTGATGAACAGTACTGACGATTTAATGCTATCAGAAATGTTGTTATGGATCCAAGAGATTACCATATTGTTGCATGTGTCCCATTGGCTTGCCTCCACTGGATCTGCTCCATTTCTCTTGACTGTCCCATCTATGAAACCCAGCTTTCTTTTTGCTAAAATTTGTATCTCAAACGATCTTTTCCATGCCCTATAGTCTCCTGCCCCTTGAAGCTTTGAAACACTTATGGACGTAGGTCCATCTGAGGGGTGTAAGAACAGTGGGTTCTGTAGATCTGTAAATGATAACCTATTTGCAGCCATGAGTAGACCTGAATAAAGAAGGCAAGTAAATGTGCTCTTTTCAAGGTCTGAAAACAACCACTCGACCACAGACAACAGGCTTTTAAACGTCTCACTATAAATAACACCTCTTTCTAATCTAGTCTCTCTGATGCTGCTCTGATACCATAATAAGTTTTGAACAAATGCATAAGAAAGCTATGTAGAAGAAGCAAATAATGAGAGGATGCAAAGCAATTAACTTCAGACAAATCTGTAATGTTCACATCAAAGGACCACAACACTCCTGCAGTCCCTTATATGGTATACATTGTCATTACTCTTAACAAACTATGGATTAAAATACTAGACTACCCTCGACTACTAGCTGGACTCTATTGGCATGATTATGTGGATTCTGGTAAGCCCCATCATCCACATCACCACTACAAGACAACCTACATCAACTCCTGTGTAGGACAGTAAGTTGGTTTATTACAAAGGAAAACATGCTGTTAAACTAAACACTCTGGTGCACCATCCTTCTATCCTTCATTACTATCCTCCACCAAGTTAACAAAAAACAAAATACTATCATCCACTGAGAAGTTCCATCACTGAAACCAAATAAAAAAGAATGGAAAAATTCAATCACTATTCTCTATTAGCAGATAATATAGGTTGTATATATCAGATACACTTGAGTTGGATAACCTCAATCGGATAAGATGCTTCTCAAACAGAAAGATGATGATCAACGTTATCAATAAAGCTGCTCAACAGATTCATGAGATCAATTTTATCTACACAAATAGATAGAAATTAGTTCAGTTAGTTTAGGAATGTACTATATCTTGTACTCGTACTCTCCTTATATAAGAAAATCTGTAACTCTGAAAATATATATACAAAAGATACATTTTGCTTGTGTAGTTTAATATGGTATCAGAGCCAGTAGCCATTTTTAACTCATAATATGGCACTCACATCTGAACCTACATCCCCATCAGCAAGCTCCACTCCTGCGGCCACCAAAACCCCTTTTGTTGTCACCGCTGATGCTACCAGTAAGACAGACCCGTACTCCATTCATCCATCGGAGAACCCAACCTCCGTTTTCTTCTCTCCAGTTCTAACAGGAGACAACTATTCCGCATGTGCAAAAGGGATATCGAAGGCACTCAACGCCAAGGGAAAGATCGGATTCATTGATGGATCATTACCTGCACCAACTGATAAGCAAGAGTTGATGTACTGGAAACGTGCTGATGATTTAGTCGGGAGCTGGATTATCAACTCCATCCATACGGACATCCGACCAAGCTGTCTCTTTGCTAAATTCGCTCTCCAATTATGGACAGAACTCCAGGTGCGATTTTCTCAGTCTAATCTTACGAAAATCTATCAACTGAAATCAGCTATAGCTACTTTGAAACAGGAAGATCTCTCTGTGACTGTTTATTACACAAAAATCAAAGCCCTTTGGGCGGAACTCTCATCTATCGAGCCATCTGCTCCTTGCATATGCAGTGCAAGTAAACTCATTCTTGATCGTGATCATAGAGATAGGGCCATGGAGTTTCTCCAGGGTCTTCATGATCGTTTTTCCACCACTCGGAGCAATATCCTGTTGATAGGGTCTTGTCGGAATCAATGCGGCCTAAAGGATTCTTCTCAGAATCTAGGGCGGCCTAAATCTATATTCAAATTTTATTTATAGTTACATCATGAATCAGTCTAATTTTCAAATTCAATTCTTTGTATTGAATTTGTTGTTAAGACTGTGATAAACTCCAGAATAGAATTCCAGTTTCCTTGTTAAAATTATAGTATCAATATTTTATATTTAGAAAATTTTATAACAAATATCAAGATTCAAAAAAAAATAAAAAATAAAAAAATAAAAACGTTTTTAAATTTAAAATGTGGATAGAAATTTAACCGTCGTGTATTGAAAATAAAGGTCCAACGCGGACGAAGGTGTCCCACATCGCGTGTAAGCTAATTTCTAACCTTTTTCCTGAATATTAGTAATATTAGTCATTACATAATTTTAGATAATTATTAGTAAGACGCTTGTTATTCGGCGCGGAAATGTTAGTACTTGATTCAACAACAATCGTTAAACATCATCAATTGTCCCCTTGTACGTGTACCACATCGTTTTAAGTTCCAGACAAGAGTTGGGGTGGAACTTAAATACTCTTTTGCATATCGGATATGTGTAGTTTGAATTTTTTTTGGTGAATTTCGTCAAATTTAATTTAAAATAAAATATGTTACAATTTAATATGAAATTAAAAAATTTATCGTCAAAAAGTGTGTACAATTCACATGACGATGCATTTTTTATTTTCATAAAAGTTTTTAAAAGTAGATATAAATTTTTAAACTAAAAATTGGCTAACTTCACAAATCAAACACGATGAAAATAGTCAAAATACCACTTATATTCATTAATTGAATATCATTAAAGATATCTATGTGATACATGAATCTATACTCTTTATTAATAATAAAAATAACGTTTAAATAACACATTATTAAATTTGGATTCAATTTCTTAAAATCATGTAAAGAAACAGAAGTTAAGGCATTTACATAAAGTACTAAGGCTATTAAGTTTATCACCGCAAACAACTCCGATCCAGATTGCAATCTTTGGTGGTTGAGTTTGAGTAAACTGTCAGGGAACTCATATATTGGATATTAAGGTGTAAAAGACTGCCGCCACTTTTGTTACAATGTTAATTACTAATATTCGTGCTTGGACTGTTGAATTTGACTTAAATGTTTAGATTGATATTCATATTATCTGCAGATGTTTCTAAACAATTTAATACCAGCCCTCAATTTGTAACAGAGCTAATGAATCTGCGGACCACATTTTTTTCACCTATCTGTTTGTTTGTGTGATTCTGAATTTCTGATTGGTCATATAACTATTCCCTTCTACTTGCCATAACCATCTTTCTTGTTTGGCTAGAGTGTAATGCTCCGGGGCACAAATGCTCTCATGTTAGTTCTGTTGCTCAGGTGGGAACCCACCTGGGAAGCTTTGAAAACTTTTATTTTCTTGGCATTTTCAGAAGCATGCAATCAAACAGAGGACCTTCGTTCCTTTCCTTTATTTAATTTTTTTTTTTTGACGAAATGCAGATATTTTATATCATTAAATCATGGCAAATACAATCCTTAACTTTGGCCGGAACAGTCCTCGAACCAAAGATACGATCAGGATACATATGAGACACATGAGCAAGTTCTTTTGCCGACATATTCGCAGATCGTTTAATAAAATACAACTTGATGTTGTTAAAATGACGAGCTAACTCTCTACAGTCCTCAATTATTAACCCAAGCCTAGAACGCAAGGGTACTGCACTCCTTATCAACTGAACCACAACTAAACAATCTGATTCCACTGTGACCGTATCCCACTTCATCTCCTTAGCCCAACTTAGAGCTTCCTTGACTGAAATTGCTTCTGCCAAAGTGGGATTCATGGTTTCTGAGATCAATCTCGTCTTGGCCAGAATTAAGTGACCATGATGATCTCTAGCAATGATTCCACAGCCCGAAACTCCACGACCTTCAAAGACTGCTGCATCCACGGTAATCTTTACTTCATTCTGTTGTGGCTTTGCCCAGATCATAGCCCCATCACCCTCTACAGGTGGTTTGATAGGCACACATAACCCTCTATTCTGAGCCGCATTCCACTGTGAAAGATACTCCCACGCTTTTACAACTATCCTCAAGGCCGGCCATTTCCTATTGTTCCAAACCAGATCATTTCTGGATCGCCAAATAGACCAGCAAAAAGAGATGATCTTAGCTTTCATGTTGCTCGACTGACCTGTAAAATTCAGCTGTAGCCACTGCACAATATCCATGTTTACATCCGTCATTATGTCTGGCTTAAAAATCTGCCAACACCTGGTTGCCACAGAACATTGAACTAAAACATGCATTATGGTTTCTGGTTTCTCCCTGCAAAATGGACAATGACTAGTTACCTGCACGTGCTTGGTCTGAAGCTGAGTCATGGTCGGTAAACTAAGATTAGCCGCTCTCCAGATGACATTTAATACCTGAGGTGGTGCTTTAATTTGCCACAGACATTTCCAAAAACCAGTCGTGTCACCTGTATTCCATGATCCTTTCTGAGTTTGCAACATCCTGTATGCACTCTTGACTGTGTATTGCCCTGTATTCTCCAACTTCCAGTTCAAGACATCTTTATCCAAGTCTAGTTCGATGTTGGTACGAAGAATGCTTTGCTGGTCTCTGGTCTCAAAAGTGTCCCTTATAATCTCAAGATCCCACTCCTTAATGCCCATACTGAACAATGAACACACCTTCTGATTAATCAATGCCGGAGAAACAGTAGTAATATAAGCATTCTCCATATCATTTAACTACGGTTGATTTAAAATTTGAATATCCTTGCCATTACCAATTCTCCAACTTGAACCTACAGATATAACCTTCTTAGCTTCGAGAATGCTACGCCAAATAAAACTCGGGCTGCTACCTAACTTAGCGTCCATGAAAGTTGAATCTGGATAATATTTTGCTTTGTACAACCTTGCCACTAGGTTGTCCTGATTTGTAATAAGATGCCAGCATTGCTTTCCTAGCATGGCTAGGTTGAAATCACGCAGGTTTCTAAATCCCAAACCTCCAGTATACTTGTGTCTGGTCATTCTATCCCAGGACATCCAACTTATTTTAGAGTTATTCTTCTGAGATGAGTTCCAGAAGAATTTTGCTAAGCACACTTCGATATCCTTGGTCAACTCGAGAGGAAGCAAGAAAACGTTCATCGCATAAGATGGTAGCGTCTGAGCCACCATTTTAATCAAGATTTCCTTTGAAGGCCTTGACACTTTCTTCTCTGTCCAGCTTTGAATACTAGCCTTCACTTTGTCTTTCAAATACCCGAAAACCACCGACTTATTTCTACCAAGTACACTTGGGAGCCCTAGGTACTTAGAAGATGCATCTGCTTCCTGGATCTGCATGTTGTGGCATACCATTTCTTTATTGTAACTGATGAGATTAGCACTGAAAAACACTGTGGACTTGCTTCTGTTGATCCTTTGCCCCGAAGCTTTCTCGTACACATCCAAAAATTCCATTATTCTAGTTGCTTCCTCCTGATCTGCCTTACAATAGAGGTAACTGTCGTCTGCAAAAAACATGTGAGTGATCATTGGAGCTCTTTTACAAATTTTAATTCCTTGCAGCCATTTTCGAGCCTCATAATGTCTGATCAACGCTGACAAACCTTCAGCACAAACTATAAAGAGATAAGGAGACAATGGGTCTCCTTGTCTCAGCCCTCTACTAGGAATGATATGACCAATCTCAAATTCCCCATGAATAATATTATACTCCAATGTTGACACACATTGAAGAATCAAATGGGTCCACCAGTTACTAAATCCCATTGTCAATAGCATTCCTTTCAAAAACTTCCACTCGATTCGATCATAGGCCTTGGACATATCTAGTTTAAGAGCCATATACCCTTCCTTCCCAAATTTCTTTCTTTTCAGATAATGCATAACCTCGAATGAAATCATGATGTTGTTTGATATTAAGCGACCTGGGAGAAAAGCACTTTGGGTATCCGAAATTATAGTATCCAATACCTTTTTCAGACGATTCGCAATTACTTTTGTAATGATTTTCATCACTACATTACATAATGCAATCGGTCTCAACTCTGTTAGCTTGGTGGGATGCTTCTTTTTTGGAATAAGCACAATGTTAGTAGCATTCATGTCTTCCAACAGCTTCCCTGTTTCAAAAAAATCCTTCGTTAACTGGATGACTTCCTTACCAACAATGGTCCAATTCTTCTGAAAGAAAGCCGGGGTCATTCTATCTGGCCCCGGGCCGGGCTTTGTCAGGGTGCATATGAAATAGAGCATCCTTCACTTCCTGGTCAGATATCGGTTTAAGAAGTTCCTCATTTCGCTGCTCCGATATAGATTTTGGAATGCACTCCAGTACACCTTCTAGCTCCGTATGTTCCCCCGTAAACACTTGCTGAAAATAACCTTTGATCAAGTCCTGCAAACCAGAATTCCAGTCAATCCACTCTCCTTCCTCATTCTTTAAACGCTGAATATGGTTATTGCTCCTCCTTCTACTACATGAAGCATGAAAATATTTCGTATTCTTGTCACCAGCTTGTAACCATAACTGTTTAGACCTTTGTCTCCAGAAAATCTCTTTTTGATCTAATACAAAGTGAAGCTGCTTCCTTGCCATCTCATACTCAGCTATGGACTGGGGGTCTTGTTTGTTTCTGAGTGACTTCAGCTTGATTTTTCATTCCTTTATACGCTTACCAAAACACCCTGTAATTTCTCTTCCCCATACTTCCAGACTTTGAGCACAATTTTGGACCTTTTGACTGACATTCCTATAATCATCTCCCTCCCAACAGTCTTTAATAATCTGAAAGCACATAGGTTCTGTTAACCAAGCATTTTCGAAACGAAACTGTTTCTTTTTGTTACCTCCGATTTGCTGCTCTGGAATCATTAGTAACGGACTATGATCTGATGGTGTTCCTTCAATGTTATAGACTTTAGACATCTGGAATAAACTCCTCCAATGAGCATTAACAAGTACTCTGTCCAGTCGAATCTCAATCCATTGACTCGTGTTCCGACCTCTCTCCCAAGTAAATTGGTGACCAATGATGTCCATATCTTGAAGTTCTACATCTTGCAAATAACTATTGAATCCCTCTATCAAGTGATTTGGGTAAGTTGATCCACCTTTTTTATCCGCCTGTGAAGTTACGTTATTAAAATCCCCCATCAAACACCATGGCAGATTTGCATCTCTCGATAAATTCCGTAACAAGTCCCATGTTTTATGTCTCTGAGCTCTATCTGGCTCGCCGTAAATGCCCGTTAAGCGCCATTCACCTTTATCAAATGACTTAATCACTATATCAATATGAGACTGAGAGAGACTTAACAGATTGACGTTATCCGCATTCTTCCAAAACATAGCAATGCCACCACTCTTTCCACGAGGTTCCACTGCTATGAAGCCTTCAAAGCCCAACTTACTGCATAACTCCTCCATCTTAGAATAGCTGCTGATAGTCTCACTAAGGAAAACAAATGATGGTTTTTCTGTAAGGGTTAAATGTTTAAGGAACCGAAATTTTCCAGGATTACCCAAGCCCTGGCAGTTCCATGCTAAGGCATTCATGATGAGTGGCGGGGCTGCGATGCAACTCCCACCAATAACACGTTTTTTTGGTTCTATTGGACAGTCTCATTCACCTCCTCATCCAGCCCATTAGTCGAACTCTCAGTAGGGCCCAATACTAATATTTGAGTAACCTCTTCTTTACGCGCTCTTTTTGAAGTTGAAACCATAATTCCATCATTTTCGCCCATTATCACATCTTCAGTTACGTTATCCTTACCATATCCTTGCAAACTAATTAGCACGTTTGTATTGCCATTCTTTCCTCCTTTAATTTCGCTAACCACCCTCTCGTTACGCGAAGCCGTTACCCTATCTTCTTCTTTGTCCTCATCGATTTTCTTCACACCTTCGTTCCCCACATTTACCGGAATCACCTTTCCCCCCTCCGCATCACGAATCCATTGGTTTTCACGGTTAAAAGCTTGTTTTCTGGACGTTGCTTTAAGAGAGTTGTCATACTTTCTTACCTCTTGCACTTCTGGATTGTCAAATAACTTCTCACAGAATCGATCAGAGTGGCCAACCATTCCACAAAAGAAACAGAACGTCGGCAGCCTTTCATACTTGAAAGAAATCCACATCCACTCGCCTCCACTTTTCTTAATACGCATTCCATTTCTTAACGGGCGACCACTGTCAATAGCTACCTTGATTCTTAGATAGTTCCTCCATAACCCTTGAAAGTTTTTTGGGTCAGATGCTAAAAATCTACCCACATAGTTCCCAATGGATTTATGAATATTTTCTGAATTGTACTCCATTGGTAAATCATACACCTGAATCCAAATGAACAATTCTGATAACTTTATTGATTGTAACTGCTCCCCCTTGTCCAACTTCTTGAGCAAAAGAACTTGCTGATTAAATGTCCATGGGCCTTCATCCAACACCCTCTGCATATCAAGATCATGAAAAAACTTAAACAAGAAGAGATTAGGAATACTCGTCTCCTCCATGAATACACCTTTCACTGGCCTCCATACCGATGCCAATGTGTCTTGCATTGCCAGGAAGTTGATCTTCTTATTTGTAATAAAGCTTCCAACTAGGCACCGATCATACTCCACTTTCACAGTTTCCTCCGGGATCTCATTCAAAATCAGACCTTCCTCTCTACCATCCTCAATCGTTAACGCATCATAACTTTTCATTATGTTTTTATCCATTATGTTTTTACCACGCGAAGAACTAGCAATTATAGAACGAAGCAAATAAATAATCTTAACAATCAAGCAATAAGAATTATCAACTAAGAAAACTCGTCATATAGGCGAGAGAAAACTCGTCATATAGGTGAGAGAAAACTCGTCACATGAACAAAGGACATGAACTAATGAGACTTTTTGACTTTATATTTTTAAATAAAATAAATAATAAGAATTCTTACATAACCCTATTGGTTTCTTTTAGATTTTTCGTTTAAAGATTAATTTAATTTAATTAATATTTCAAACTTATATTTTATATAAGTATTATTTTTTATATAATTTAGAAGGTAGAACATTAGAGAATTGGTTTTTAATATATATAAAATATTGATAAATTAACGTGACTATTTTACAAAAAATTATGAAAACATAATTTCTAATAGTTAAAATGTCTTGTGAGACACTCTCTGATTGAATAATATTGCTTGAAAAAAATATTAAAATGGTAATTTGCATTGAAAAGGATTTTTCGTAGAATATTAATATGTTAATTTGACTAAAGGAGAAAGTTTAGGAAAATATTAGGTAATTAATTTTTTTGATTTACTAAGTCAATAATTTGAAAAAAGAGAGTACAAAAATACATTGAGACGATTTGAGAAGCACCACCTCACCAAGCCGCACTTCGTAGCGGTTATAATAGTATTTCATAAAATATGTTTATAAATATAAAATAAACTTTAAGGTTTCTTTTAGATTTTTCGTTTAAAGATTAATATAATTTAATTAATATTTGAAACTTGTATTTTATATAAGTATTAACTTTTATATAGTTTAAAAGGTAAAACATAAAAGAATTGATTTTTAATATATAAAACATATTGATATATTAAACGTGAGGATTTTACAAAATTATGAAAATATAATTTGTAATAGTTAAAATGTCTTGTAAGCCGCTATTTCAGTGAACGTGAACTAATATTGCTTGATTGAAAAATTTAGAAAAATATTAAGATGGTAATTTGACTTGATGAGAAATTTTAGGAGAATATTAAGATGATAATTTGACTTAAAAATAAAATTTATGAAAATATTAAGTAATTGAGATTTTTTCGATTTACTAATTTAAAAATTAGAAAAATAGATCGAAACGATTTGAGAAAATTTAAGTATTTATCTAAGACAAAATAATATAGGTCTCTCTCTATATAAAATTATAATGGATATATAAAATATAAAAATCTAATTATAATATGCACTAATTAAGTAAAAATATTACGTGCATGAAAACAATAAAAAAAGAATGTGAGAATGAGAAACAAACACAAAGTACTTGCTCAACTTGAACTATAAATAATCAATTATTATGTCGCTTTTAGGCGTTTACCCTTATGTCATCCAACCCTTGTCTCTTTGTTTTCACTTAAATTTTCTTATATGCCTTCCTAAGTAAAAACTATCCTCCACCAAGTTAACAAAAAACAAAATACTATCATCCACTAAGAAGTTCCATCACTGAAACCAAATAAAAAAGAATGAAAAAATTCAATCACTATTCTCTTATCCATGGTTCTAAAAATCGGCGATTTATCCGATAAATCGGCCGAGAAATCGTGATGTGGCCTACTGTCGATCTGATTTGGTGAAATCGGAGAAGAAATCCGATTTCAACAAATCTGGTCAAAATCGTCAGAAATCGGGTCAAAATCGAAAAAATTGGAAGCAAGAAAGTTTGATTGGAGATGAAAATATTAACGGAGACATAAATTGAAGGATGGACGAAGAAGAAAAGGAAGAAAGAAAAACGTGTATATTCACGATACTTACAGATACAAAATTAGAAGCTGGGATAGACTGGAGAGAGACGAAAGAGCGCGTTGTCCTAAAAATCAGCCTATTATTTTTATTTGATAGACTAACCTTTTTTTAAGAGACCGTCTTCATTTGAATGAAGTGAAAATTAAGATCGTTTTTATAAATTAAAAATAAATAAATTAAGATATGAGTACATATATCATATAATTAGTCATAGGTATGCAATTTAAAAGCGCAATCTATATTCTAGTAATTTACTCCCATAATATTGTTGGGTTTCGGGGCAACAAACGCAGCGAAAACAGTCGTAAAAACAATAATAATCCGAAACCCTAACCCTAGGATCCGTGTACAAGACATGGCTGATTATGGAGAAACGAAATCATACCTTAATCGAGCTTATAATATTCAGAAACTTGGAGGTCCTTGTTGTAACCACCACGCAGCCCTTGTTCAAGATCTGCGTCGCCAAAGTAGTCCACACGAACGCTTGATCGTCCAACGATCAAGGAGTTGGTACTAGCCAAATAAAACCGCCCTCAAAACCTTCACTCTCTCTGTTTCTAGCCTCTCTAATATGCAGAGCTGCTAGGGTTTTTCTGAAAAACAAATTTTTCAACTTAACCTAAAACAATACATCATAATGTATTTATCTGAAAAGAGAATTTTGGGCCTTTATTAATCTGATTGGGCTTCCAAAACCCAATCTGATTATTAGTATTATTAATTATTATATTCGAATTATTATATAATTAATCAAGTCCTACTTAATTAATCCAATAATTCAATAATAATAATAATAATTCAATTAAATTCGAAATTTAATTAATGCTCCGTTTAAAACGTTCTTTATGTGTAACCCTTTAGGTTATTATTACGTTGGCAATAATTTTAATATCTCATAATAAAATTATAAACAATGAGCGGCATCTAGTAATACATCATTGCTACCCAAGTAATAATAATAATTGGTGATCCAATTAAACCTTTCGTGACTAATGTTTCCGTGTAATATAATCCCTTTAACCAAATATTATAGATTAAACTCGAGGCATGTTATTAGTCATCCTCTTCAACATTTAATCCAGGTTTCCTTGATCAATGAGTAGACTATTAAAACAAATCAATATTTGAGCATGGCCATGCATTTTCATAGTCTCACTCAATCAAGAGGCCAATAATATCTCTCCTAATAATAGGAGGGTTAAATCCTATATATATCATTCATATTTCTCATACGACTCATAATATACCCGATGTCCACTTTTATCATTACCCGGTCAAAGGTAACTTTTAATGTAATCAAAGTATATTAATCCTCGTATAGAAATATAATGATCTCAAGTCTAAGGATCATTACACCATTATCACTGTGAGCTATTCTAATGACTTTATTACCATGTAGAATATCACTGTGGGTCAATCCGGTGCCATGTAGAATATTACATGCACCTATGTTCTTGACTTTAGTATCACTATACCTATGACCAATGAGATGTGGTCATTTAGTCAACGATCATACTAATCTTTATGCATCATAATTATCCCTATTCATAATGCTTAATTAGGGATATTTTAGGAATATAAACACTATTCTTATAATCTCATTTTTAAGTCACATACTTAAAGATATAGAATACGTGTTCGTTATTCCAAGGACATTTATTACTCTAACATTAATATCGCAGTAAATAAAGACATAATAATTGTTGTTGAATAATCAATAGAACATAATTATTATTAAATAACAAAATAGTGTTTCCCGGAAGTACAATTGTATTGTCTCTAGGGCACTAATACTAACAAATATTTCATAATTAATTTAAAATTTTAAACATATATTTTAAAAATAATATTAAAATATATCTGATTTATTTCTGATTTAACATTCCGATAAATCTCCTGCCGATAAATCGCTATACGGTACCTCAACCGATTTATTACGATTTCCGAAATCTATAACCATGCTCCTATTTAAAAATAAAAAAATAAAAAATCCTCATTCACTTCATAATTTCTCATGGAACACCAAGTCACTTATAATGATTTTTCTCCGGTAGAATTATAACTCCATGATGATTTTCTCTGTCACAGCAAGTTCACAATAATTTAATTTTTTATTATCATAACCCAACAAATTCAATAGCACTGAACTGCACGATAAATTGACACAATAAGCAAAATAAGTTAATTCATGTATGGCAAAGGGATGATGTTGCTTTTCTCATTTACACCTTCTGTATTGGTTTAAAATCCCTACAGCACAAAAAATTATTAGACAACATGATGTAAAAAATATTGGAAAATGCTATAGTCCCTGAACTGATTCCCGAAACCGTTTCTGAATGGTGAGTTGCTAATAAATTATTAGCTTTTCTTTCATAAATGAGATGGGTCCATCGTGCATACATATGAATTTTATGAATAAAAATACGCCGTGTTTATTCGGAAACACATACGGGATCTAATTCGGTGTATGTAGCATTGTCCAAAAATATTTGACAAAACATGAGCAAAACTGACATCTTATATATCTATACTATTATATTAAAGACAAAACATTGAAAGTTTTGTAGTCTGGTCCTGAAAGTTTTTGTAGTCTGGTCACTCCATTCATAGTCGTTAGATATTTCTAATAAAATCGATGAGAACCGTTAGATAAAATATTAAAATTATTACATAAAATATCATTTCTATTTTTCCTAACTAAAACATCTCATTTTCCAAAAATATCGCAGACAGTTTCATTTAATAAAATAACATAATAAGGTTATAATTGCTAATAACTAACCCATTACCTTTTTTAGCCAAAGTGTATATTCTTTTTTATATTTTCTAACTAAAATTTCTATTTTTCTATTTTTCCTAAATAAACCTCTCATTTTCCAAAAATATCACGAACGGTTCTATTTAATAAAATAAAATAATAATATTATAATTATTAATGACTAACCGATTTGGTTTTTTTCCAAAACGTATATTCTTTTTTATATTTTCTAACAAATATTTCTCCTAACTAAAACCTCAAAAATATCACGGGCTATTCCATTTAGTAGCATAAAATACTAATATTATAAATCTATCTATCTATACTATATTATTAAAGATGAAATATTAAAAGTTTTGGTACCTGTTTTTTGGTACCTGTCTTTTGGTACGGTACTTGCCTTATTTAATTAATTATTTAATTATTATAAAAGTTATTATAATCAGTTACCTTTTAAGTTAAAATACATTACTATTTTTTTCTAAAAAAATCACGGACAATTTTCTTTTCAGCTAAAACATGTTACTTTTTCTATTTCCCTTACTAAAATTCCTCATTTTCCAAATATATGAGCAAACCCTTACTTATTTATTTTAAAACCTATTTTAATACTTTTAATTGGTAATTACATTTCCCCTCTTTTTCTAGAAAATCACGGGAAATTACATTTTTCAGCTAAAACATGTTATATTTTCTATTTTCCTTACTAAAATCCCACAATTTCTAATATATCAATGATCGATATCCAAATTTCTGGACTTTTAAAATCGAATATCGGATCGGAAATTAGGATAATCCGGTTTT
This sequence comes from Heracleum sosnowskyi, assembly GCA_030848705.1. Lineage (NCBI taxonomy): Eukaryota > Viridiplantae > Streptophyta > Magnoliopsida > Apiales > Apiaceae > Heracleum > Heracleum sosnowskyi. The sequence goes on along the minus strand of CM061243.1, from coordinate 44,701,926 downwards.
TGGATTTTTATGCTCACCCTTATATATCACGGGCAAACCCTTACTTATTTACTTTAAAATATATTTTAGTACTTTTAATTGACAATTACTTTTTTCAACTAAAAATGTCATATTTTCTATTTTTTTTACTAAAACCCCTCTTTCCCAAAAATATCACGGCAAATCTTTACTTTTATATTTTAAAATTCAATTAAAACATGTTATTTTTTATTTTTCTTACTAAAACCCCTCTTTTTCCAAAATATCACGGGAAAACCGTTATTTAATTATTTTAAAATCTATTTTAATACTTTTAATTATTTTAAAAAGTTTAACACGCCTACTTATTTTTTTTAACAAATGCAATTAATAAAATATAAAATATAAATAATAAAATTAACAATTATTAAAAATAATCCATGCATCGCACGTGTTTTAAACTATATTATTAAAGACGAAACATTAAAAGTTTGGTAGTCGGACGGACGGTCGGTACTTAATGATTTTACTCAATTAACTTTACTTATTTTCTTAAAAAACTATAACTAAATAATAACATTATTTATAACCAATTACCTTTTCAGCTAAAATACTTTACTTTTGTTTATTTTTTCTAACAAAATCCTATATTTTTCTAAAACAATACGGGTGATTATCTTTTTTAACAAAAACATGTTACTCTTTCTATTTTTCCTTACTAAAACCCCTCATTTTTCAAAAATATCACGGGCAAACCGTTACTTATTTATTTTAAAATCTATTTTAATACTTTTAATTATGGACACTTTTCAGTTGAAACGTGTTACTTTTTCTATTTTTTCATTTTCCAAAAAAAAAATTATCATTAAATAATAACATTATTTATAACCAACTACCTTTTCAGCTAAAATACATTACCTTTTCTATTTTTTTTAACAAAATCCTCACTTTTTCTAAAAAAATCACCGGCAATTACCTATTTCAACTAAAACATGTTACTCTTTCTATTTTTCCTTACTAAAACCGCTCATTTTCCAAAAAAATCCCGGGAAAATCCTTACTTATTTATTTTGAAACCTATTAAAATACTTTTAATTACGGCACTTACCTTTTCAGCTAAAACATGTTACTTTTTCTATTTTTGCTTACTAAGACCCCTTTTTTTCCAAAAATATCACGGGCAAACAATTTATTAATTTTTTTTAAAATTTATTTTAACACTTTTAATTATTTAAAAAAGTTTAACACACCGACTTATTTTTTTAGCAAATTCAAATTAATAGAATATTAAAACATAAATAATAAAAATAATAATTATTAATAACAATCCGTGCATCGCACGGGTTCTAAACTAGTATATATATACAGGGGTTTACTATAATACAAACCACTCTTAAACTACAAACTAAATATTTTTTTTTCAAATCGCGTTAAAACATAGCACATATGGTATGCAAATTGATCGTTGGCAGATGGAGAAAAATACGGTGAAGTCGGAATTCAAAAAAAGCTCTCCGATTGACGGAAAAAGTAAAATTAAAAACGAAGGGGAATAGGTGTGATTGAGTGTGAGATGTTAGGCTCAAGACATGTCTGAATACCACTATTAACAAGCCTACACTATGTGACTATGTCACACTACATGACCTAGTGATTTCTATCACTGGGATATAGTATAGGTCTCTAAATGTACTTGTCTTGTTCTCATGAACATTAGTTTGATCATGTATGCTCAGACTTATAATGAGCTTAGTAAAGTTTCTTGCATCTAGATTGTATATAGGCCATTGAATAATTATCCTGGTAGAAGTTCAGAAGTGTTCATGCAGCAGGATAGAGTTGAATAAGGCTATGAAGAAATAAGTTGCAGGAATTTGTCTAAGGCATTATATAGCAAAGTCAAAAGAAAGCTATGTCGTGAAGTCACCAATATCCATGTCGTGAAGTACTATATCGCATAGTCCATTTTGTACTATGTCGAGAAGTCCTCAAGACACATGTCGTGAAGTGTTGAAGTCAGCAAAGTCAAAGGAGCCTAGATCGTGAAGTCCTCAGAAGCACTATGTCGCATAGTCATCAAATGACCTATGTCGCATAGTCATCAAATGACCTATGTCGTATAGTCATCAAATGATCTATGTCGCATAGTCGTCAAATGACCTATGTCGCAAAGTCTTCAAAGGCTATATCGCGTAGTCCTCACAAGGGAGATCGCATAGTCAGGGATAAAGTGGAGTTCACGATATCAACACTTAGCCGTTTATAACAAGACAAATCAAGGTACAGAACCAAGAATCAAAGGAGACAAATACTGAAGCATTTGTTCTGGCAAGGTGGTCCAAAGAACAGATGGCAAATCTACAGCTAAACTTGGAGAGAAAGATAAGAGACAAGCAGCTACAGAAACGGGAAAGACTCCGAAAAGCAGGTGGTCCTTCCTGACACAGTGAACTTCTTATGGCAGGACAAGTTGGACTTTCAGAAGGGGTAGCTGTGTAATATTGTGTGTGCCTAGTTTGTATAGGTAAATATATATATCGTGCACACACAACTGTAAGCTGTAAGAGAGATACACATAGTTATTTTGCTAAGCTCTTTTCTCTGTAAGCAAGCAAGTTCAAACCGTTCTTGTTTAGAAGCCAGAAATTCGATTGTGAATTTCCTGGAAAGCTGTAGTATTTAATTTGCTTATACAAAGTAGATTAAAGTGATTGTGTGTGTTATTTACTTTCTGCATATTACATATCATAATCACATACAGTTGTTTACTTAGTTTTCAAGATCGAAAAATATATCAAACTATCCATTCACCCCCCCTCTGTCTAGTTTCTAGTGGTATTCATTTCTAACAAGTGGTATCAAAGCGTAGGCTGTTAACGTACAAACAGGAAAAGATCAAGAATGAGTTCACAGAAACTAAGCAGTATCAAGATTCCTCCCTTTAACAAGGAGCACTACAGTTTATGGAAGAAGAAGATGTTGCTTTTCATCAAAGCTTCTAACCCCATGTATTTAGATATTCTAAAGCATGGTCCCTTCATTCCAATGATCGAGATTGGTGAAACAACCAGTGGCACTGAGATTATACCAGCAAAACATGTGCCCAAAGATCCCTTAAAATACACTGATCCTGAAAAGGAAAAAGTGGCATTGGATGGACATCTTCAACTTATCATTTGTGAATCTATGGACTTCAACATGTATGGCACTGTTGCTCATTGTACTAGTGCCAAGAAGATGTGGGATCTTATAGAAGTGCTCTGTGAAGGAACTACTGAAGTAAGAAAGAACAAGAAGCAGATTCTTGTTTCACAATATGAAGCCTTCATGGCTCAGCCAAAAGAGGGAATCACAGAAGTGTTTGAGAGATTCAACAAGCTGATAAACGAGCTCAAACTCTATGACAAACACTATGAAACAGAAGAGCTCAATATGAAGTTTCTACTAACTCTGCCAGATCACTTGGAACCAAGAATCTCTTCTCTTAAAGAAAGAGATCTGACAAAGATTGGTTTTGATGTGTTGTATGGTGTTTTAAAGACATATGAGTTAGAGCTGTTTCAAAAGAGATCTATTCAAGCAAAGCAAGGGTTAGTGGCTAATACCTCCTGTGCACTTATTGCTGACAACCTAAGTCAAAGAATGGACTCTCTTAAAATCAGTCAGGTCAAGATTGAGGAACTAGAAGTTGAAGACACTGGTGATGAAACTCAGGTGGTGTATGATTTACCTGAAGAGGATGAGTTCTACAGTATAGATGAGCTGGACAAAATGGAAAACAAATCTTTTGCTTATATGGCTAGGAGGTATCCTAACATAAGGTTTAAAAGAAAGCAGCCATTTAGGTCCAAGTTCAATAATGGAAACACTGGTGGATCTAGTGGCTCAAACACCTTCAATAAAGGAAAAGGGATTGCTGGTGCTGCTAAAGGTGGATACAAGACAGGAAGTGTGGATAGGACCAAGATAAGGTGCTATAACTGCAATGAACTTGGGCATTTTGCCACTGAGTGCAAAAAGCCTAAACAAGTCAAGAAGGACAAAGCATACTTAGAGCTTGAAGCTAAGTATGAGGCTCTACTCAAGAAACAACAGGGCAAAGCTTTTATTGCTGAGGGAAAATGCTGGGATGACTCTGATGAAGAAGAAGAACAAGAGTACTCAAACTATGCCTTGATGGCATTCTCTGATGAAGGTGATTCAAGTCAGGTACCTATTCTTACTTCTCTTGATATGACTCCCCTTCAATATAAGCAAACTGTTGAAGATATGAGCACTGAGATGTTTAATATTCATACTAGCATGTTAGTGGCTAATGAAGAAATTGACAGACTAACTGCTAAGAATGTTGAGCTTACAGAAAAGAATGAGCAACTTGAGTTAATGGTTGTGAACCTGGATGGTTTGAAAAAGGAGGTTGAGTATCTTAAAAACAAAGTGATTTGTGCTGAGCAGATAGAGAATGCTCTTAGAGAACAAATTGCTGAAACTGAACTGAAACTAAGAAGCTTCAAAAACTCCTCTGAACTTATTCAAACCTACCACAAGGAACACACTGAAGATTGCAAGGTTGGAGTTGGTTTTGACTATGATAATGACAAGGGAAGGAAGAAAGTCAAGGGCAAAGGAAAGGAAACTTTTACAAACAAAAATGCCCCAACCATTCTGTCAAGTGTTGAACAGCCCATCTTCAGGAAGAGTGTTGTTGAGTTTGATGAGGAACTACTGATCATCAAGCAACAACTACTTGAAGAAGATGAGGCTGCTAAGAACACTTCTTCCTTTCCTGAACTTGTCAATCAGAAAGAGACCAAAGACAATCTTGTCAAGAGTCCTAAAGCAAAGAAAGAAGTTGCTAAGAAAAGGAAACAAAACAGAAATGGTAAAGTTGGTGTTAACAAAGGAAACAACTATGCTTATGTGCCAAATGCTCCCAGGAAACAATGTCAAAAATGCCTATCTGTTAATCATTTGACTCATAAGTGTAGTAAGCTTGAAATTGTTGAAGTTGATAACCTAAGTAACCTTTCTGCTAGCATAAATTCTAGTCATGATTCTTTCTGTGGTAAGCCAAACTGCATGACATGCTATGTGACTGTGATTGCTAACTGTTTATCTCTTAAACATAAACTTGACTCTGCACAATCTGGTGAATCACACACACACATACATTCTCATAGGACAGGGTCCCCAATCAGGGTTGAGAGGGTGAAAACTTCATGTGAGCCTAAGAGTGTAAACTCCAAAGCCACAGAAAAAGTGAAGTCTCCTACTATGAGAAATGCAATTTATGACAGAAGAATTATTAATCAAAATGTTTCTAAATCATCTGGACCCTACCAAGTGTGGGTACCAAAAACAACTTAGTCACTTTGTGAATGCAGGGCAACAGGAATAAAAGAGTCATATGGATCTTGGACAGTGGATGCTCAAGTCACATGACTGGTGATATAGCCCTGCTATCACATTTTGAGGAAAAGGCTGGCCCATCAGTAACCTTTGGAAATGACAACATTGGTTATACAATGGGATATGGCAGTGTTGAATCTGGAAATGTCATTATTGAAGATGTAGCATTTGTTGAAGGACTGAAGCATAATCTCTTGAGTATTGGACAGTTTACCAACAGAGGCTTCAAAGTGGAATTTGATGAAGACCTTTGTTCAATCTCAAAAAGGGAAAGTGGTGAAGTTGTTCTAACTGGTGTGAAGAAAGGAAGCTTGTTTGTAGCTAATCTCAAGGCTGCAGATAAGGGAGAAATTTGTTGTTTCTACACAAAAGCCACAAATGAGGAATTCTGGCTGTGGCACAAGAAACTGTCTCACTTGAATGTTCAGGCAATGAACTCTCTAACCAAGAGAGAACTCATCAGGGATTTGCCTGCCTTGGAGTTTGTGCAAGATGGAGCATGTGAAGCTTGTCAGAAAGGGAAGATTAAAAGATCAAGTCACAAGAACAAGTTGCTCAATACAAACTCAAAACCTCTGCAACTAATTCACATGGACTTATTTGGCCCTGTGAATGTAATGTCCCTTTCCAAAAAGAAATATGCTCTAGTGATGGTTGATGACTATTCAAGATATACTTGGGTGGAATTCCTATTCTCCAAGGATGAAGCACCCCAAGTCATAATAGAGCATATCAAGAGAGTTGATAAAGAAGCACAAAGCACTGGTGCCTCTGTAGTTGCTTTGAGAAGTGATAATGGGACTGAGTTCAGAAATTCAACATTGTATGAGTTTTGCAAAGATAGAGGAATTTCTCAACAATTCTCAGCTCCTAGAACACCTCAACAAAATGGAGTAGTTGAGAGAAAGAATAGAACTCTCATTGAAGCTGCAAGGACAATGCTGCTGGATGCAAAGCTACCCACTAGCTTTTGGGCTGATGCTGTTAACACAGCATGCTATGTGCAAAATAGAACATTAATCAATAAGAAGTCTGGCAAAACTCCTTACTCATTAATGACTGGAAAAAGAGCATCCTTCAAGCACCTGCATGTGTTTGGAAGCAAGTGCTTTGTGATGAAAGATACCTCTGAGCATGTTGGAAAATTTGATGCTAAGGCATTTGAAGGTATCTTCATTGGATACTCTCTGGAAAGGACAGCATACAGAGTGTTTGTACCTGAGCAACACAAAGTCATGGAAAGCATGGATGTTACCTTTGATGACAAGAAAACTCCAGGACTGAAAACAAGTGATCAAGACAGTGTGCTATTGAGATTTGAGAATCAAGGTTATCTTGAGGATTCTGAAAGTGAAGATGAACCCCCTGTTCAAACTGTTCTAGAAAATGAAATTCTTGAAGTTGACAATCTTCTTCAAACACCTGTGCAAGGATTCACAAACACAGGGGGAGAAGAAGAGAATGCAACTGTCAACCAAAATGAGATTGGAACAGATCAAGGAAATGAACAGGGACACACAAGGAAATGGGACAGAGCCCACACTAGGGATCAAATCATTGGAGATCCTAGTGAGGGAGTTAGAACAAGAAGGGCAACATTAAATACTTGTCTGTATAGCTGCTTTCTGTCACAAGAGGAACCTAAATTAATTGAAGAAGCTTTGAAGATTTCTGATTGGATTGTTGCCATGCAAGAAGAGTTGAATCAATTTGAGAAAAACAAGGTATGGGAACTAGTGCCACCTCCAAAAGGAAAGAATGTTATTGACACCAAATGGGTGTTCAGGAACAAGATGGATGAAGAAGGAGTGGTAGTCAGAAACAAAGCAAGGCTGGTTGCCAAAGGTTATTGTCAGCAAGAAGGCATTGACTATGATGAGACATTTGCACCTGTAGCTAGACTGGAAGCCATAAGAATCTTCCTGGCTTTTGCAGCTCACTCAGATTTTAAGGTGTATCAAATGGATGTGAAAAGTGCTTTTCTCAATGGTGATCTTGCTGAGGAAGTTTATGTGTCTCAACCACCTGGCTTTGAAAGTGAAGACTTCCCAAACTTTGTGTATAGACTGCTCAAGGCACTCTATGGACTCAAACAGGCACCAAGAGCCTGGTATGAAACTCTATCTCAATTCCTTCTTGAGCATCAATTCACTAGGGGTACAATAGACAAAACCCTATTCTTCAAGAAGCATGGAAATGATATCATTCTTGTTCAAATCTATGTGGATGATATCATCTTTGGCTCTTCAAATGAAAAACTCTGTGAGAGGTTCTCTAAGTTGATGCAAAGTAAATATGAGATGAGTATGATGGGAGAGTTAACCTACTTCCTAGGCCTGCAAGTACATCAAAGGGAGGATGGCATCTTTATAAACCAATCTAAGTATGTCAAGGATCTTTTAAAGAAATATGGTTTAGAAGAGTCATCCCCAGCTAAAACTCCTATGTCTACTGCAATCAAGCTGGATGAAGACAAGAAAGGCAAGAGAGTTGATATCAAGGTCTATAGAGGAATGGTTGGATCCCTGCTCTATCTCACAGCTAGCAGGCCAGACATCATGTTTGCCACATGCCTTTGTGCAAGGTTCCAGTCTGATCCCAAGGAATCTCACATGATGGCCATCAAAAGAATTTTCAAATATCTGAAGGGGACTCCTAATCTTGGGCTATGGTATCCAAAGGGCACTGGGTTCAACCTGGTTGGTTATACAGATTCTGATTATGCTGGATGCAGAATTGACAGGAAGAGCACCTCTGGAAGCTGTCAATTCCTAGGTCAAAGGTTAGTGTCCTGGTTTAGTAAGAAACAACAATCCACAGCAACATCCACAGCTGAGGCTGAATACATTGCTGCTGGAAGTTGCTGTGCTCAATTGCTTTGGATTAGAAATCAACTCATGGATTATGGACTAGTGTTAGAACACATTCCTCTGATGTGTGATAATACTAGTGCAATATCCATTGTTGCCAATCCTGTTAATCATTCTACTACAAAGCACATTGAGATCAGGTACCATTTCATTAGGGAACATGCTGCAAATGGTACCATAGAAGTCTCTTATGTTCCAACTGAGAAACAATTAGCTGACATATTTACTAAACCTCTGAATGAAGCAGTCTTCAACAGACTTGTGAGTGAAATTGGAATGCTCAATCCTTCATTCAGTTATTCTAAGTAAATATGCTGGTTAATTGTTGCAGCAGTAAATTTTCACTGTATTTAAATGATCTATTTGTTTGGAGTGAAAATTAGCTGAGATATGATTTATAAATATTTCAGTATTTTACTGCATATTTTTCAAAATCATATTTGTTAGTGGAGTTGTGAGCTTTTGAGACATCTCGATATAGATGATTTTCAGAGTTCACGACATAGTTCAAATTAAACAGACTTATATCGCAAACTGTTGAGATTGTGAGACTTCGCGACATAGTTCATTTCATGAGTTTGCGACATAGTTAATTTTATGACTTCGCGACTTAGAATAACTATATCGACAAGTCTCCACATTTGACAGAATTTTGATTTAAATTAATTTTATTTCAAAATTTGATAAAGTCTGACAAAATGCTTCAAATTCCTAAAAGAGAGCTTTAGACAGGGTATTTCTACTATATCGCAAAGTCTCCCCAATCCTTTCATCTTGAGGACTTTGCGACTTAGTTCATTCTTGAGACTATGCGATATACTTTGCAAGACTTTGCGGTACAGGTCATTTCTGACTTCGCGACATACAGATAGACTGTACACATTCATAACTCCATATCGCAGTGTCTCTATCATATAAATACCTTTTTCTAACCGTTTGCATCTTTTCATCTTGTCTATTGCTCTCAAACTTTCTAACCTAAGCACAAATTCTCTACTCTCTTTCTTACTCTCTCTCTTGAAATGGCACCCAAATCTCAAACAGTATCATCCTCTATTCCTTTAACCATCCCCAAAGAAACAAATCTTCTCACCATTCCCTCTGAGGCTGAGGCTAAACCCAGGTACAAGTGTTTTGTACGGTTCCTGAACGATTCCTACCTCAGCCAAGCCCTAACCTTGAACCCCACGTTGTATGTTGATGTATTGGAAGGATTTTGGCGAACGGCGTTGGTTTCTACAATGGCCAGGGAAGATGGAACTTCGTTCCAGGAGATTGCTTGTTCAATTGGAGGCAAACACTTCCAGTTTGGGGAGAAGGAGATAAATGAAGCATTAGGGTTCAAGGTGGAGGGTCATGACCAAGAAGCTACAGATGCTCAAATTGTAGACTTCATGACCTTCATTCGGTATGCAGATGAGATAGATACCGGAAAGCTGAACAAGAAATTTGTAAGAAGGGAGTGGTCATTCCTATTTGATGCACTCCAGAAGGTGTTCCTTTGCAGAAAGACAGGATGGGACCATATCAGTCACATTGCTGTGAAGCTGGCCTATTCCCTAGCCCACAATCAGGAAATCAATGTTGGAGCAATAATCCTCAAGGAATTGGCTCAAAGGCTAGGGAGGACAGTCCGTGGAAGAGGTAATGACATCTTTTACCCTCGCTTTCTTCAAGTTATTTTAAATTATCTTGATGCTAATGTCCATGACTTGGAGGGTATTGATAAATCAAAGTTGGCTTATTCCAAGTCCATGTCCAAGATTCTGTTTGGTTCATTGGACACAAGGAATCAAGTGGATGTGATCTTGAGTGTGACCAAGCATATGCAGGACACATTCGCGTCTTATCCACTTGATAAGCCCATATACCATGCTCTTTCCTGGACAGGGGAGGCTGAGACTGAAGGAGCTTCACAGTCTAACCCAAGCCTCCCTATCCCATCCAGCAACCCCACTGTAAACACCACTGTAGAGTCTAGTCAGCCAAGTGCATCAATCTCTCAAAAGGTTGATGTTCCTAAAAAGAAGAAGAAGAGAACCCTAGCTATTATCCATGAATCTGTAGAACTAGCAAGTGAGATTCCTGAGTCACCTCTCACCAGACCAAAGAAGAAGTCAAAATCTAAAGCTACCACTGAATCCTCCCAACAGGATTCAGATGTGGAAAAAGGGGTACACCTGCTACTGTCTATGGCCTCTCAACAGGTCATGGGCATTGAAAAGAGCAGCCTCCCCACTGCAAGTTGTAAAGAGTCTGCACAGGGTCAAGACCTCACTCTTGATCCTAGGAGTGATAAGGGTGATCAAACACTAAGTGGAGAGCACATCAATGTTGAAACTCCTCCTATTTCTCAGGGGGAGTTGCCAAAATCTAATCTGAACCCCACTTCTCTCTCAGATTCTTCCACTAAAATTTCTTCTGAACAAGAGAGTCATTCTCATGACAATCTTGCCCTTGATCAATCACAATCCAGCCCTGTGATTGAGCCAACTTCAAGTGACATGGTGCTCGACACTGTGCTCACCACTCAGGACCCACATTTGGTTGGTCAGGGAATGCATGCTGAGGCATATCCTAATGACACCAACACAAACATGGAGGATTCACCAGTTTTCACTGGAGACTCTGTGCCTAATTCTCCCATCCTTAGGGATGTGGAAATGTCTTCACAGACAAATAGGGCTGATGTTGTAACACATCCCATTTCAATGGAGACAACATCAGACCCTACAACCATTCCAAGGCTGGAGGAAACTCAAACTCACACATCTCATGAAGTGCTTAGCACTAGCTCTCACTTGGCTCAGGCCACAATGTCAGAATGGCTGAAGCCTGTGCAACATGACAGGCCTTCAGGATCATCATATGTGCCCTCCAAAATGACAGAAGAAGCCATACAGGATCTCCATGTGGCACAGATTGATGAGTTCTCAAAGATAGCTCAACATCTCCTCACCTCCAACCTTCCAAATGCTGATTATGAAGCTATCCTGCTCTGCCATAAGGAGGATGTTGAAGCTCAACAGGAGAAGATTGTGGATACAGCTGAACCAGAGGGGAATGTGGATGCCTGGTTGGATGCTAAGAGGACTCTCAAGCTCAAGGATGCCCTGGCTTTTGTGAGAGAAGAATACCTCACCTCTCTGGGCTCAAATGCTAAGGATCTTTCTCCTGTTGCCATATATGAAGCTGTGAATGATGTGTACAAGAACCAGTTGAAGGCTCTGCATTATCTTGGGAAAGGGCTTCAATCAGAGATTTCTTCTATTCAGAAGGAGACAGACAGATCCCTCACCAAGCTACGAAACTCTTATCTCTCTGATTTTCCCAAGGTGGATGGTATCCTCAAAGAAGTCCAGAAAACCTCCTCCAATGTGTCCATGATGGATGTGACTCTTGCCATGGTCACAGACAACATCAAGAAACTGGCTTCTACACTGGAAAATCAAGCAAAATCTACCATCACCACCAATGCTATGTTAAATGTCATGTGGAAAAACCAGTATGGTGATAAGCTGGTGGATGAAGTCCCTCTGTCAGACATCTCCAAATATGACTTTGCCAGGGTCAAAGATCAATCTCTAAACTCCTTCAAGTCTCAACAATTATTCTCCAAGGTGGATGGCTTAGAAAAGGAAGTGGCCTCTCTCAAAGATGAAAACAGAATGCTATCTGCATCTCTAAGCCAACTCAATGACAAGCTAGATGCTCAAGGCAACAACACAACAAACATCTTGCTGGTGCAGCAACAAATGATGACCTCAATGATGAAATCTTTCAACCTGCCTATTCCTGGGGAAGCTCAAGACATCTTGTCTGATCCCAAGCCTAAGGGGGAGAAAGGAAAGGAGGTCAATGTGAAAAAGACAGGGGGAGCACATGCCAAGCAATCAAAACTTAAGGGCAAGCTTATTGAAGAGACAATAAAGCCAATCAATCTTCCCCCTGTAGAGGTCATCAATGCACAAGGTCAGAAAAGCACAGTAACCACAACATTCTATCCATCCACAATGCCTAAAGACATCTTAACCTCTCAACCTGCTATACCTACTCCAATTGCTAAACCTACCCAAGCTACACTTATCACTGAGGCCAAGCTACAGGAAGTTGCCAACTCTAACATCTATCATGATGAGGCATTCCTGGAGTTTCTGAAAGCCACCTACAAGAATGCTCAAGGAGATGCACAAGTGTACAGAAAGAAGCTCAGGGAAGGTATCAAGTACTTCACAGTTGCAGTAAGGAAAATCAGGGATGTTTATCTGAGAGAAATAATCATGGTGTGCAAGGACAACTGCTTGTGGCACTTAGCATTTCAAACTCTAGAGAAACTGAGGTTTACTGAAGTGTCAATAATTCTGGAGTTGATTGAAAGGAGTGGGGCTAACAATGAAAGTCTTTATAATGACTTGGAGTTGAACCAAAATCAAAGACTGCCTGAGGTCATACCCAAGCCAAGGACAGTAATTTTTCAAAGTCTATCCAAAGTCAGAAGTATTGACCAACTAGTCATTCCCAAAGATTTGCAAATGAAGAATAACTCAAAGATCAATCAAGTGCTGCAAATGCTGAGAGCAAAGAAAGGAGTCAAGACAGCAGAGGAATTAGAGATGATTAACATTCTACAATCTTTTCTGATTCATGGTGTTTTGCCTGAATCTATCAAAGAAAAGAACATGAAGAAGGATGGGGAGGATGATGATGAGGAGAAAACCTACAGGAGGAGATCTCATTCAAGGAGCAATAAGGATGGACCAAGTGACAGCAGCAGGAGCAAATCTTCCAAGAAATCTAAAGATGATGGTGATGACACAAAGGGGGCAAAGGAGACAGTGAAGAGAACTAGGAGTGGAATTCAGCAAGTCAAGGACATTGCTAGTAGTACTTTAACCACAACACAAGACTCTAAGTCTAGGGTGGGTACTGTTAGCAATGATCCTCCAAAATCATTATCCATGACTTCTGAACCTGAATTGCCACAGATGAAAGATGAAGCCACTAAAATAATCTCAAGAAAACACTTCCACAAAGTCACAGCCAGTGGAGTGTTACAGTGGATGAAGGGGAAAGGAATGAAGCTACTTCCAAGTGATGTGGCACTGAAGACTAATTCTCCTTGTTCAAGAAAGGTATCTCTTGTGAAGCATTTGAAGATCAAGAGTGTACCCAAAAGGATAAGGATAACAAAGAAGACTGGAAAACTCACAAATGTTATTGGCATCAATGTGCTTCCACTAGATGAGGACTATGATGAAGATGCCCTAGCATTTTTGAGGGCTCAAAGGATCTTTGAAGTCAAAGTGAGGTTGGATCATCTAGATATCAAATACACTGATGGAAGAGAAAGAATAATGAAGCAAGGAAGCTGGCAATATTTCTATAAGTATGAGCTTGAAAGGATAAATGCCTTACTGAATTTTGAAGAAAAGGATGAAAGGACATGGAAGATAGATATTGCCAGGTACTTGAAAATGCATGCTGATTATGAAGAAAACATGAGGAAAGAGAATGAAAAGAAAAACATACAGAAAGAGAAAGAAATGGCTGAGATGGAAGAGAGGGCTAAGGAGCTAAGGCAGAAAGGGATGTGCAGGGTCAAACAAAATCCTTACATTGTGGAGTACAAAAACTCACATGGGGGCCAAAGCAAAATAAGGATGGAGTTTCTGGACTCATATGTAGAAAGTGCACTCAAAGCTGCAATTGATGACCTGGAAGGCTCACCTCTCATTGAAGAACTGATTGCAAGAGAAGAAATTCAAGAAGCCATCATTGACATGAAGAGAAAAGAAGAAATAAGGAAAAAGAAGATATATGATGATTTGCTAGAGAAGCAATTGGAAGCTGAAGCTGCTGAGCAACAAAAGTAATCTGTAAGCTTTCAATTTTTCTATGTAATCAAATTTCTGATCTCAAGGTTCATGAATTGTTCTTTCTGTTACTAAAATTTCCTTTTATGTAAGTTAGGCTTGTTATCAGACATGAAATTGTGCCTAAGGATCTTACTCACAATTTGGGGGAGATTGTTAGGCTCAAGACATGTCTGAATACCACTATTAACAAGCCTACACTATGTGACTATGTCACACTACATGACCTAGTGATTTCTATCACTGGGATATAGTATAGGTCTCTAAATGTACTTGTCTTGTTCTCATGAACATTAGTTTGATCATGTATGCTCAGACTTATAATGAGCTTAGTAAAGTTTCTTGCATCTAGATTGTATATAGGCCATTGAATAATTATCCTGGTAGAAGTTCAGAAGTGTTCATGCAGCAGGATAGAGTTGAATAAGGCTATGAAGAAATAAGTTGCAGGAATTTGTCTAAGGCATTATATAGCAAAGTCAAAAGAAAGCTATGTCGTGAAGTCACCAATATCCATGTCGTGAAGTACTATATCGCATAGTCCATTTTGTACTATGTCGAGAAGTCCTCAAGACACATGTCGTGAAGTGTTGAAGTCAGCAAAGTCAAAGGAGCCTAGATCGTGAAGTCCTCAGAAGCACTATGTCGCATAGTCATCAAATGACCTATGTCGCATAGTCATCAAATGACCTATGTCGTATAGTCATCAAATGATCTATGTCGCATAGTCGTCAAATGACCTATGTCGCAAAGTCTTCAAAGGCTATATCGCGTAGTCCTCACAAGGGAGATCGCATAGTCAGGGATAAAGTGGAGTTCACGATATCAACACTTAGCCGTTTATAACAAGACAAATCAAGGTACAGAACCAAGAATCAAAGGAGACAAATACTGAAGCATTTGTTCTGGCAAGGTGGTCCAAAGAACAGATGGCAAATCTACAGCTAAACTTGGAGAGAAAGATAAGAGACAAGCAGCTACAGAAACGGGAAAGACTCCGAAAAGCAGGTGGTCCTTCCTGACACAGTGAACTTCTTATGGCAGGACAAGTTGGACTTTCAGAAGGGGTAGCTGTGTAATATTGTGTGTGCCTAGTTTGTATAGGTAAATATATATATCGTGCACACACAACTGTAAGCTGTAAGAGAGATACACATAGTTATTTTGCTAAGCTCTTTTCTCTGTAAGCAAGCAAGTTCAAACCGTTCTTGTTTAGAAGCCAGAAATTCGATTGTGAATTTCCTGGAAAGCTGTAGTATTTAATTTGCTTATACAAAGTAGATTAAAGTGATTGTGTGTGTTATTTACTTTCTGCATATTACATATCATAATCACATACAGTTGTTTACTTAGTTTTCAAGATCGAAAAATATATCAAACTATCCATTCACCCCCCCTCTGTCTAGTTTCTAGTGGTATTCATTTCTAACATGAGAGGATGTATTTTAGTTGTGTGTTGTGCATATAGGGGGGCCATTAGATTAGATTAATCTAAGGACTTAGATTGATTCTTAGTTTGTATTTTAAAAAAAGGTTTGTATTTGATCATTAAAACTTGTTCCTCAAAATTTACCATAAATATATTATCACATATTTTCAAAAGTTGCCTTCTTTGTTGGCTATTAGATCGGGACTCTTTTTGAAGAAATAATGAAACTATGGTAATAAACTTTTTTGCATATTATAATTTTGAAAAATTGAAATAAAATAAAATAAATCGAAGCGATTTGAGAGGCGACATCTAATCGTTCTCATCTTCTCCCTTTTTAGAGCATCTCCAATGGTCTATAACCCTTAGCTAAAAGTATAGATAAGATGCCATAAATAAAAAAATTAGAGAATATGTAAAATTCTCTCAACTCCAATGAAACATTACTGTTAGCCAAAAATATAACCAACCATTTTATATTGGCTATTTTTGTCGAACCTCTAGTGACCTGTAATAAAACTCCACCTCATCTGTTACCATATTCTAATTATATATTCTATTTTTAACAACTTAAAATAATAATAACATTCTATTTTTAAAATATTGTCAACTCATATAGCCAACTCCATTGGAACACAATACCTTACAGGTTCAACAAATTTTACATATTCAGTATATTATATGATTTTAGCCAATGATTTTAGCTAACACCATTGGAGATGCCAATGATTTTAGCTAACACCATTGGAGATGTTGTATATTGATGTTGATGATTGTCATCATAAACACGGACCCTCATTTCTTTCAAATACTAATTTGTTCTGGTTACAAATTACATTTAAAAAAAATATACTTTGTAACAATTTTTTTGAGGCAAAATACTTGGTAACATTCTATACATGTTAATTTGTGTATATATGTTCAATTAAATATGATATTAGTTATTATATAAATATATAAAAATATAATTTTTATTTATACATATTATTCTACAAAATTCGACTTAACATGAATTTCTATTGTAACGGGAGAAAAGAATTGAAAATATTACTCCATCCCTTTTAAATTATTTTTCTTTTTAAACTTTAACATGTATTTTAGGGTATCTAGAAATATAATATAATATATTTTAGATCAAAGTTAACATTTAAAAATTTTGTTCAAAGAAGAATTTATAAAAAAAACACAAAATATATTTTATACACTTTCATATCCATCTAAAAATAAATAAAATAATCAATTTAGAAAAAAATTATTTTCTATTAATTTATTATGATAAAAAGGTACCTGACAAAAATATTATTCCCTCTGTCCCTCTCATTTCTTTACACTTTCCTTTTTGGTATGTCCTCTCATTTCTTTACATACCAAAAATAGTAACATTTTATAATATAAAATTAATCACATTCACTACTTTTCTCCACTATACCTACTTTATACCCACTTTATACATTAAATATTGATTGGTCCCACCACTTTACTCATTTTTCTTACTTTTCCCTATTAATTTATACTTTTTCTTAACATCTATGTCGTCCCCTCAATGTAAATAATTG
Source organism: Heracleum sosnowskyi (assembly GCA_030848705.1). Taxonomy (NCBI): domain Eukaryota; kingdom Viridiplantae; phylum Streptophyta; class Magnoliopsida; order Apiales; family Apiaceae; genus Heracleum; species Heracleum sosnowskyi. The sequence continues at coordinate 44,684,831 of CM061243.1, read as the reverse complement.
AGGGGGACGGAGGGAGTATGATAAAAAGATAAATACAACCTAATCTAACTCAATATGCCCTACATCGCCGATGTTTAAATTAGGGGTGTAAACGAGTCAAACAGTTCTGAGCTACTCGAACTCGACTCATAAAATATTCGAATTCGAGTCGATACTAATCGAGCTGAGTTCGAGCTCGAGCTGTTCGAATATTCTACCAAGCCGAGCTCGAGCTTCAAATTACTCGGGTCGTAAGGTTCGCCAGCATAATCGAGCCTTAACTGTTTTTATTTTTTATACAGTAAAAATATATTTTTATATAAATATTTAATATTCATATATAGATTTCTATATATAATTGAGTCACTCTAGCCGAACCGAACCGATCATATTCGAGCTTTTGTCGGTATTTGGTGAAGTCGTTTCCAGTTTTCGAGCCGAGTTCAAACATATCGAATTTTTTACGAACCGAGCTTCGAACTTGAAATTGAAGGTTTAGTCGAATTCGAGCCTGAGCTCAAATTTTTTAGTCGAGCTCAAACTCGAGCCAGACAGTGTTCAATTCTGTTCGATTCGATTACATCCCTAGTTTGAACGTTTAAATCTTTTTTCTATTATTAATAGTAGTAATCATATCAGCTAATTAATTAAAAAGATAGTACTTTTTGGGATTAAAATATATATCACTCAATTCATTAATAGTGAAATAAATCTTTTTTCAAGGGGTGTTCGCGGATGAATTTGGTCTGGATTCTTATTTTTTCTGAACGGAACCATATAAACGGGTTTTAAAAAAATCAAAATCAAATCAGAACAACTAAATCATTTAGTCTAAATGTCAAGATCAAACCATACCATAGAAGAATAAGAATGGATTGGTTTTGTTCCGAGGTTTGGAATTCATAATTTATTATTTTTTTATTTTTGCTAAACTTTCAATAAAAAAATGATTTAACAATGTACTATAAAATTTATAAACATTTAGTTAATGTATCACTATGTTTATATACTTTAATTGAACTAGCTTTATAGCCCGTGCGAGGAATGGGTATGTTCTAGAATATTGTGTAACTTTCATTAATTTCAACGTATTTTATGAGTTACAGATATATTGATATGAGATAATTATAATATAGATTAAAATGTCATTTCAAAATTTGAGAGTATAATTATCATTTCGCATTGAATAAATTGACTCATTGAAATTCTTAGTTCATTGAAAAATTATTGCATTCTCCACCCCACCCCAAAATCTCCCCCCCCCCCCCCCCATCTCTCTCTCATGCCCCTCCTACGGTGGTCTCTCTCTCTCTCATTCCCCTCCTACGGTGGTGGTTGCCTTCTATTTTCGATGTCACTCTTCGGAGACCTTTCTCTTATCCTTCTTTTCTCTCTTTTACCGTCTCTTTGACTTTTATTTCCTTTCTCTCCTTCTCCTCCACTTTTTCTTCTCAACTTTTGTTTAGGATCTGTATTTTGATCTCTCTCTCTCTCTCTCTCTCTCTCTTCATGCCCCCTCCAATGGTTGTTGCCTTCTATTTTCGGTGTCACTCTCTAGAGACGCCTCTCTTATGTAATGATCTTCGGGAAGACATAATATATTTCAACACATTTACTGAAATGCATGTTATGCTTTGTTTATTTAGGGTGCGTCATAATTGTTTACTCAAATGCATTCTTTGACTGTTTAGTTTGTGTTTATTTAGAGTGTGTATTATGTGTTTGATGGAATGCTTGAACCAAATTTGTAGGCTTTGTGCATGTAAATGCACTTGGGGTTGGTCTGCTCATTAAAGTAAATATTTGTCATGGGTTGTTGTTTGAGCTGACAGTGACAAATTATTCTTTATCGATATTGTCGAGTTTGTGTTTTTTTTTTGGGTTAATTTATTTATGTTATTTGCCTCTTTCTCTCATGCATCCTCCTACGGTGGTGGTTGCCTTCTATTTTCGGCGTCACTCTTTGGAGATCCCTCTCTTATCCTTCTTATCCCTCTTTTACTGTCTCTTTGGCTTTTCTTTCCTTTTTTCCCGTCTCCTCCACTTTTTCTTCTCAACTTTTGTTTTGGATCTGTATTTTGATCGCTCTCTCTCTCTCATGCCCCCTCCTATGATGGTTGCCTTATATTTTCGGCGTCACTCTAGAGACCCCTATATTATCCTTCTTATCCCTCTTTTATTGTGTTTTTGACTGTACATTGAGCCAATTACTGAAATGCATGTTATGCTTTGTTTATTTATGGTGCGTCATAATTGTTTACTCAAATGCATTCTTTGACTGTTTAGTTTGTGTTTATTTAGAGTGTGTATTATGTGTTTGATGGAATGCTTGAACCAAATTTGTAGGCTTTGTGCATGTAAATGCACTTGGGGTTGGTCTGCTCATTAAAGTAAATATTTGTCATGGGTTGTTGTTTGAGCTGACAGTGACAAATTGTTCTTTATCGATATTGTCGAGTTTGTGTTTTTTTTTGGGTTAATTTATTTATGTTATTTGCCTCTTTCTCTCATGCATCCTCCTACGGTGGTGGTTGCCTTCTGTTTTCGGCGTCACTCTTTGGAGACCCCTCTCTTATCCTTCTTATCCCTCTTTTACTGTCTATTTGGCTTTTCTTTCCTTTTTTCCCGTCTCCTCCACTTTTTCTTCTCAACTTTTGTTTTGGATCTGTATTTTGATCGCTCTCTCTCTCTCTCATGCCCCCTCCTATGATGGTTGCCTTATATTTTCGGCGTCACTCTAGAGACCCCTATCGTATCCTTCTTATCCCTCTTTTATTGTGTTTTTGACTGTACATTGAGCCAATTTGTTCACCGTTAAAAGACAATTATACCCTTCAAAGTGTAAAATTACTTTTCAACCCTTTACTCTATTTACTTCATATTAATATCTTCGTTATTAATACATTTTAATGTGTCTAATCATTAATAACTAATATTCATTAACTATACTAATTATTTTGTACTCAATACTTGCATAATAATGAGTTAGATATAATTATATATATTAATTATCTAATCATTTAAGTATTTGTATATAGATAAATATAATTATAAATTATTATATTTAATAATGATGGATTAATAAATATAGACGTGTTAATGATGATTAATGAATTAGATGTAATTAATATATGCATTCATTACAAAATTATTATTATATAATAAGTAGGGGTATTTTAGTAATTTCAGACCGAATAAATTGTCTCAAGCAACCCCCTAGTTGCTCTATTATATATATATAATAGATTCAAAAGATTAGGAAGCACATTAACTTAGCGTAAAATTATAATTATTGAATTAATTTAATATTTTTTTAATTTTGTCACAATTAACTTAATATTTATTTATCTAGTAATTTTGATGTTTTTGTTATATATATATATATATATATATATATATATATATATATATATATATCAAACTATAAATAATAATCTTATTTTGTAATTATCTACTAGAACGTTTTATGTATTATTATATAACGGTCTGATATGGTTTAATCGGTTTAAATAAATTAGAAACCACAATAAAATTATTTATGTGTAAACGGTCTAGTTAACCAAGCCATTAACAGTGGTTTTAGCGATTTCGGTTTTTGTTGATCCGAATTGAGATTCTGAATTCACGGTTTGACGGACTTTTTGAACACTCTTACTTTTCTCTATTATTAATAGCACTAATGGCATTATATAAATTTTTTTGGCCGCGATCCGATCTGAATTCACTTAATTTATTAACAGTGAATTAAATACCATTCATTCACATCAATTTTCCTATCGTTAGGATAAAATATTCAAAGTTGCTATTTTTATTTAAAGCAAAATTGTTTTCAAAGTTAAATTCGGACTTCAATCCGTTTCCTGAAAATTTTGAAAATCAGTATAGGAATGTGAATTTTAGTTACCGGAAGCAAGCAGAGGTATACATGGAATTACTTGACCGCTAAGAGTACAATTTACGGAACATAGGATAATTTTTTTCTTGCTCCTAGAAATTTGCTCGGAAGTTTCCTCATATAATACTGCTTCCCAACATGTACTAGGTTTCCTTGAGAACTATATATTGGCCTATTTAAAGCCCCCCGAGTATCCCCAGATCCATAGCCAAGTATTAAAACCAACCATATCACATATACTCTGTTTTCTTCTAAAAGTCGTTACAATGTCTGAGACTGATAAAACCATTGAATTGTGGAAGATGAAGAAGCGTATCAAGGCACTTGAAGCTGCTAGAGGAAGTGGAACTAGCATGCTATCTCTACTTGTGCCTCCTCGTGCTCATCTATCTGATGTTACAAAGATGCTCATGCATGAACATGGTACCGCGAAAAACATAAAAAGCAGGGTTAATCGCCAGTCTGTTTTATCTGCAATTACATCTGCTCAACAGAGATTAAAGCTCTACAACAAAGTCCCTCCGAATGGTCTTGTGCTTTACGTCGGAACTATTGTTGGCGATAATGGAAAAGAAGAGAAGGTGACTATTGATTTTGAGCCCTTTAAGCCCATAAATACATCTGTGTATTTATGTGACAATAAGTTCCATACTGAAGTTTTGCATGAACTTGTGGAATCTGATGATAAGTTTGGATTTATTGTCATGGATGGGAATGGCACACTTTTTGGGACATTGAGTGGCAACAGTAGAGAGATTCTTCATAAATTTAATGTTAATCTTCCTAATAAACAAGGAAAAGGTGGACAATCAGCACAGAGGTTTGGTCGTATACGAGTCGAGAAACGGCATAATTATGTCACGAAGTCAGCTGAACTTGCTACACAGTTTTTTATTAATCCTGTTACTAGTCAGCCCAATGTTGCAGGATTGATACTGGCAGGATCTGCAGACTTGAAGGCTGAATTGAATCAGTATGTTTGACACACGTCTCCGTGCTAAAATATTAAAACTTGTTGATGTTTCTCATGGAGGAGAGAACGGTTTCAACCAAGCCATTGAGCTCTCTTCTGAATTCCTATCCGGTGTCAAGTTTATAGAGGAAAAGCGCTTGTTAAGCAAATACTTTGAGGAAATCAGGCAGGATAGTGGCAAGTATGTTTGCGGCGTAGATGACACTTTGAAAGATCTTGAGATGGGGATTATTGATATTATCATTGTTTGGGAAGATATTGATATCAACAGGTATGTGCTTATAAATAGTACCACATCTGAGGTTGTGATAAAATACATGAACAAAGATCAAGAGGTTGATGAGAGTAATTTTCGAGAAAAGAATGGTGAACTAGAGATTGAAGAAAAGATGCCACTGTTGGAGTGGTTTGCGAATGAATATAAAAGGTTTGGGTGCATGCTACAGTTTGTTACAAATAAAACAGAAGAGGGGTCACGGTTCTGCAAAGGGTTTGGTGGAATTGGAGGCATCCTACGCTACCAGCTTGATATGCGATCATTCGATGACGATGATGGTGACAATGACGGTGGAGGATTTTAAGATTCCAGAGCTGCCTAAATCTTTCTACTCCAGACTGCGATCCGACTCCAGATTGGAATTCTAGTTTCTTTTCTTGGTATTTAATACTTCAATTTTGTTATTTAATACCTACACTTGTGGTTTTCTCTCTTCTTTGAGTATAATTTAGTTTTGATGATTGATTAAAAGGGTTGTTCTCGTTGAGGAAAAATTCTAAACTTATAGTATATTTAGATGATGTCACTTGCTCATTTATCCCACATCGATGTAGGCTCCAAGACAGAAGCTCTTTTCTAACATAAATACCAGCTTTAATTATTAACTTAAAATCATTAAAAACGTCGACGGGCGTTTTTAGAGATGTCGACGGACGTCCTAGTTATTTTTTAAAGCTATAGATATCTTGTTCGCAATGAACGAGAATGTCTTTGCTAAGTTCATTTTTTATATCTAGCCCTATCAATGATTCAAGGCTAAAAAATGATTCCACTCGGAATCAATGCGGCCTAAAGATTCTACTTGAATCAATCCGGCCTATTAATGATTCTACTCTTAATCAAAGCTAAAAATTGATTCCACTCGGAATCAAGGTGGCCTAAAGGATTCTTCTCAGAATCCAGGGCGGCCTAAATCTATATTCAAATTTTATTTATATCATGAATCAGTCCAATATTCAAATTCATTTCTTTGTATTGAATTTGTTTAGTCCAATATTCAAATTCATTTCTTTGTATTGAATTTGTTTCTAAGACTGTGATAAACTCCAGAATAGAATTCCAGTTTGTTTTAGATATTAAGAAACAAAGGATCATTTAATGTTGTGAAAGTATTCATCATTCGTCTAACTCACTAATATTTACAGTAAAAAGAGTAAATAATATACTTGTAACTACATTATTAGGATTCTGAGCAACTACATTATTGTGATTTATCCAATCATGCATTCAGTTAAGAAAATCTAATATTAACTAGTATTGTAAAGAAACAGAAGTTAAGGCTTTTGCATAAAGTGCTCAGGCTCTTAAGTATGTCACCGCAAACAACTCCAATCCAGATTGCAATCCTTGGTGGTTCCTGTCTGAGCTAATGAATCTATGGATCACATAATTTTCATCTGTCCGTTTGTGATTTTGCAATGTAGTCCTCGCTTCCATCTTCTTGGAATGCTATTCTGAATGGCCAGTTGACTCAGTTCCCTTGTACTTGCCAATATATCCTTTCTTGTTAGGCATGAGTGTAATGCTTCTGTGCACAAATGCTCTAAGCTGCTCAGATGGGAAACTTAGAAAAGCAGATGCTTTGCGAAAATCTTTCATCTTCTTCGCATATTTTCAGAAGCTTGCTACCGAATACAGGACTCGCGTTATATTGCTCTAGTAAACATTTCTCAATTCATTTGTCACGTTAAGTTTATTTTCTCCAATTATGTATTACAATTATAGTATCAAAATTTTATATTTAGAAAAATTTATAACAAATATCAAGTTTCCAAAAAAAAATTAAAACTAAAAATAAAGACGTTTTTAAATTTAAAAAGTGGATAGAAATTTAATTTAAAGGTCCAACACATGTGGTAAGGACGAAGGTGTCCCACATCGCGTGTAAGCTAACCTCTAACCTTTTTCCTGAATATTAATAGCGGTCATTACTTAATTTTAGATAATTATTAGTAAGGCGCTTGTTATTCGGCGCGGGAATGTTAGTACTTGATTCAACAACAATTAGTTAAACATCATCAATTGTCCCCTTGTACTTGTACCACGTCGTTTTAAGTTCCAGACAAGAGTTGGGGTGAAATTCTCTTTGCATTTTGGAGATGCGTAGTTTGAATATTTTTTGGTGAATTTCATCAAATTTAATTTAATCAAATTTAAATAAAAATATAATGGGCCTGTTTGGGGAATGGTTTATAAGTCAGCTTATGACTTATAAACTCATTTCAAGGGGTGTTTGTGTACTCAGCTTATTTGATAACTTATAATTTATAAATTGATAAGTTGAATGTTAGAAATCACCAACATTTTACTTAAGTTATCAACTTATTCTTTGATTTCTTTATTTTTTTAATACTTTATATTTTTACCTTTGTGTTTTTAAATATTTTTTTAATTTAAAATGCAAGTGTTGAAATTATTGTATTTAATAATTATTTTTTTAAATTTAATTTAGCAAACTTTTAACTAACTTATAAGTAAATTTATCCAAATACCCGTATAACTTATAAGAATCCATCAACTTATCACTTATAAAGCACTTACTCATTTTAAGCTATAAGTCAACTTTTTTGTGATATCCCAAACACACAATATGTTATATAATCAAAAAGTGTATATAATTCACATTACGATGCACTTTTTATTTTCATAAAAGTTTTTGAAAGTAAATATAAATTTTTAAACTAAATATTGCTTAACTTCGCAAATCAAGCACGATGAAAATAGTCAAAATACAACTTATCTATACTATTATATTAAAGACGAAATATTGAAAGTTTTGTAATTTGATCCTCCAAAAGTTTTTGTAGTCTGGTCACTCAATTCTTAACCGTTGGATCATTCAAATCAATATATATTGAGAGTCGTTGGATTAAATACTAAAATTTATTATATATAATATATTTTATATTATAGTTACAAATAACTATCTAAATACCTTTTTCAGCTTAAACATATTACATGTTTTATATTTTCTATATAAAACAACTCATCTTCTAAAAATAACAAGGGTACAGTACCTATTTTATAATTTCTAACTTAAACAACTCGTCTTCTAAAAATAATACGGGCAACATATATATAAAAACGTAATACTTCCTCCGTCCCAGTTTTATTGTCCAGAATTTTCTTTTTCGTTCGTCCCAAAATTGTTGTCCACTTTTAATATATATGGTACATTATGTGTTAATTATGTTAATTTTTATGAAAAGTAATACAACTTTTTGGTAACTATCAGTTTATTTTATATGATTGAATAAAAGATGGATTTTTGACGATGGACAATAAAAATGGGACAGAGTGAGTATAATTTTATATAATTATTAATAAATAATTAACTACCTTCGTCAACATATTATTTGTTTTGTATTTTCTAACTAAAGCAACTTATCTTCTAAAAATAATACGGGCACATCACCTATTTTATATTTTTTAACTGAAACACTCATCTTCTAAAATTAACACAGACAACATATATATAAAAAGGTGATATCTAACTTTATATAATTATTAATAAATAACTATATGTCTTCTTCAGAATATTACTTGTTTTATATTTTTTTAACTAAAATAACTCATCTTTTAATAATAATATGGGCAACATGAATATAATGGTGATATTATTTTCTATTTATAACCAATTGTCTTTTTCAGCTAAATCACATTATTTATTTTATATTTTCTAACTAAAATAACTCATCTTCTAAAAATAATACGAACAGCATATATATAGAATGATAATATATTATATATAATTATTATTATTAAATAACAAGTTACCTATTTCAGCTAAAACACATTAGTTGTTTTATATTTTCTAACTTAAGTAACTGATTTTCTAATTATTTTTTTCAACAAATTACCTATTTTATATTTTCTAACTAAAACAACGTATCTTCTAAAAATACTAGGAACAACAAATGTTTCATCAACGATATTGGTCTAAATTTCATATATTCATATTGACTTGGTATCGTCGAAATTGGATAAATTAATTTTGAACCACAAAAATGATTAGATCGGATTGAATAGAATTCGAATCTGAGATATCGGTTGACTGATAATACCACTCCAAACAAAATAACACAGTGATTTTGAGAAACACATGTATCCAGATAAAGTAACGCGTTTCAAATGCCAATCGTGGTGAGAAAATTCTATTTTTCCCATGTTATTGCAGATTGCATTTCCTGTATATTCTAGAGCATAAGAGGTTTATAGAATTACGTAATTAGATGAGTTATAATGTCAAAGAGGAAAAAAAGTCATAGTGTCCCATATGCCTTTCGAGTTTTGAGTTTTGACCCTTAAAAACAGTACTGCCGATACGAAAGTGTGAAAGGCTAAATTTTTATTTGTTGAGGACCCGATGTTCATGTGTTCGACCAATCATCGTCATAAGAGGGTATACGATTCAAACAGTTCGTGAATTACTAGAGTTTGATTCGTGAATTACTAGAGTTTGATTGATAAAATATTAAACTTTAATTCGATAATAATCGAGCTGAGCTCAAATTATTTGAATATTCTGCCAAATCGAGTTCGAACTTCATATAACTCGGCTGGTAAGGTTCGCGCGGCTAATCGAATATTTATTATTTTTAATTTTATACGTGATAACTATATTTTTTATATAAATATTCAATATTTATATAATTTATATAAATGATCGAGTCAAACTTAAAGAATGTGTGTCAACTCAAATCCCACATTGTTAAAATAAAGAATAACTATCTTGAATATAAGTAATTAAAACAATTTCATTAGTATGAGGATTTTTGGGAGCAACCCAAAAACAAATCAATGCAACCTTGGCGATCCAACAGAACTCGAGTTGAACTATCATATTCAAGTTTTTGTCAAATATTTGATGAAGTTAATTCGAATTTTTGAGTCGAGTTTGAACATATCAAATTTTTTATGAACCGAGTTTTGAGGTTGAAACTAAAAATTCAATTAAATTCGAGCTCGAACCCAAACTTTTTAGTTAAACTTAAACTCGAATATGACACTATTCAGCTCAGACAGACTTAACTTGATTACTCCCCTTATTTTACCTGATATTTGTATTATGTAATGCATCTTGCCAAATTTTAATTTATTTAACATGTAAATGCAAGCATCAAGAAAAGGTTTGAACGGATGGATCCGAATAAGATCATATTCATTTCCTTTTTCAAATTTACAGAACGCCCTGAATAACCGATCCATTTGCCAAGAACCGAACCAAATTCGTATACGGTTTTTTACATGAGTCGCGGATCGAATGTTCTATTTATTTATAATTTATTTTACAAAAATAAATATTGACATAAATTTTAAGCCAATTCAATATTGGATAATTTGATAATGTCTTAAAATGAAAAATGAAAGTATAATATATAAAGTTTAGTATACGAGCCATAATATGTTATTAAAAGTTTAAACATAAATATTAATTAAATTTTTTTAAAATAATAATGAATTAAAAAGAACAATGATTCGTAGTCGTATGTCATATCATAAATATAAAGGGATGACTGCGGAAGGACAAAAATTAAGAGTCTGTTTGACTTTATAGCAACGCCAAGAGATTAGCTAAATAGGCTCCTAAACTGAAATATAAGGAATTTGAAACAAAAACTTACTCCAACAGTCTCCTTAGTCATTTCTTTAAAATTTAAGAACTCATCTTCCTTTCTTATGTTTAAGGATTGTTGAGTCATTTCTTATATTATTTTCTCCAAATCTATTCATCTTTTACACTTTCCTTCAATATAAAAAAATGCAGGTGAAGTTTGAATTTAATAATATAATAATAATAAGGAGTATATATAAGGAGTATTGTTGGAGTTGTCATTCCTTATAATATCCTAAATCATTATGAGGTTAATTTTTTATAATATTTATAAGAAATACATTAAGAGTCTCTTGGAGTTGCTCTTAAGTCCCGGTTTAAAGTGATTTTTGACTTTAAGCTGAAAAATATAATAAATCAAAAAATAACTTAAAGTTAAAAAAATAGCTTAAAGCCATAAGTTGGTATGAGGTATTTTTTTGAATTACTTATTTTATTTGATAAAAGTTAATATCATCATTCAAATTAATAATTTATCATATTTATTTTTATTTTTATATTTTTAATAATTCATAAGTTACCCATTATACAAAATTATCCAAACAGATAATGACTTAAAATTTTACTTCTTCACTTATCACTTTAAGTAATTTTAAATTATAAGCAATAATTTTAAGTTTACTCAAACGGTCTCTAAATCATGTATCATGATCAAGTAGCCGAACACGTCATCATTTTGGAAATGGGTTAAATGGCGTTTTGGTCACTTAACTCACTATAAACTTGCAATTGGGTCATCGAACTCAAAAAACTTTCAGTTACATCATTGTACTCTTAAAAATTTTCATTCAGGTCACTGACCGTTACACTCCGTTAAAAATTAGACGGAAAGCTGACTAAGTTTGGTGAGTTGGCTTGAATAAATCCATCATGGCATGTACAGTCAACTGAAGCGGCGTTTTGGTCACTCAACTGACTACAAACTTGCAATCGGGTCATCAAACTCAAGAAACTTTCATTTAGGTCATTAACCTAAAGATTCATGGTTTCACTTTAAAAATTAAATTACACTTTGGATTGAAAAGACGTGATATCTTAAAACAAAATTATTCACATGTATCGATTTACAAACATATAAATTGAATGGGTATGTTCAATTTTAAATTAAATTAAATTCTAATCATCCGAAAAAAATTACAAATTGAAAAAAATTACACTTTGGATTGAAAAGACGTGATATCTTAAAAAACATTGTTCACATGTATCGATTTACAAACATATAAATTGAATGGGTATGTTCAATTTTAAATTAAATTAAATTCTAATCATCCGAAAAAAATTACAAATTGAAAAAATTACACTTTGGATTGAAAAAAATATGATATCTTTAAAATATTTGTTTGTATGTATCGATTTATAAGTATATTAATTGAATGTGTATTTCCCATTTTGAATTTAAAAAAATTCTAATATGATAAAATATAACCCTTAATGATAATGTGTGTGTATTTGTTGTAGGAGAGCCATTAACGTTGTTGCAGGAAAACTCTTAGTCCGATTTCTTTTCAATTTTTAACGGATGTAATCGTCAGTGACCTGAATGAAAGTTTACTGAGTTTGATGACCCAATTGCAAGTTTCTAGTCAGTTGAGTGACCAAAACGCCACTTCAGCTGACTGTACATGCCACAATGGATTTATTCAAGCTAAATCACAAAGCTTAGTCAACTTTCCGTCTAATTTTTAACGGAGTGTAACGATCAATGACCTGAATGAAAATTTTTAAGAGTACAATGATGTGACTGAAAGTTTTTTGAGTTCGATGACCCAATTGAAAGTTTATAGTGAGTTGAGTGACCAAAACACCATTTAACCCTTTTGAAAATACTTGGAAACAACAGACGTTGTATGATGTATAAACTATTAAGAATCGAAAATCAAATATTTTTTTGAAATACATGATGGGAAAAGATTTAATATGATTGTTTAAATTATTTATATGTACTGCGATGAATACCGCGAAATTTTATCACAAAATAAGTAATGAATATTGTTATGCCACATTTTGGCATAGTTCAAATTTCTCCGTTTAATAATTTAATCTGAGACAAATCGAGACACCTCCCAAGTCCAACCCCCAAACATCCAAAAATCCCAAATTTCTCCGTTTAATTATGATATTTTCATAATTCGTTATTCCAGCAACCTCCAATTTTGTGTTGTTACGAAATTCCTCCAATTTTGTGTTGTTACAAAATTACTCCAACAACAAATATATTTTGTAGTATAGCCAAAACAAAGAAAGAGATTGTTTTTAGATAGAGAGAACATGATTAGAGAGAAGCAAGAAAAGGCAGTTACGAGTACCTATCTGGTGTAAGCAAACAAATCGGCTTAGTCAATCGAACCAAAATAATTTGGTTATAGTTTGATTTTAAATATTGTAGCCCATAGTCTAGCACAGGTTGCGTATTCTGAGTCTGATCTTAAGGAGTGGTTTATAAACACTCCTGAGTTTATTGTTTGTAATTTGATTTTGGATGATTATTAATATATGCAAGTACTTATTGTCAAAAAAAAAAAAATAGGTAAAGAGAATTACTTGGCACGGTACAAAAATTCTCTATCTAATTATTCTCAAATTTATATATTTTATATAGTATTTTTGAAAATTCAACCGTACGAATTTAAAGATTACGCAAAAATTAGCGGGTACACAAAATTACATATAAATTAATTATGTATATGATGTAATCAAGCCTATTGTCAAGCCAAAGAGGACAAAATCCCTAGCCAAGGCTTGGTTCTCTAGACAGGAACCTGATCCTGAGGAGATTACAAAAGCAATGAAAGGAAAACACAAGTACTCAGGAAAGGAAAAAGCCATTGGGCTTGGCAGGAAACTGAAGAAGCCCATCCAATTGAAACTCTACAACTCTCTGGATCTTTTGGAAAAAGAAGCTGAACAAATCAGGAATGTTGAGGTGAAGTTGGATAACAACAAAGAAGCAACTAAATATGTTCTTTGGTTTGATGCATCAAGATCTGTGATAGTTAAAAAGGATTTTACCATGGAAATGGTATCACATGATGTATCAGAAACTCTTGAATACAGTAGGAGAACAGAAACAAGGAGAATTGAATACTTCTACTTGGTAAGGATGGTCAATCTAATGCAAGGTTATGACAATGTTCCTGAAAAAGTCATGAACCATGTTTTGGCATACAAAGATGTGAGAGATGAAGAATTCTATCAGAAATTTGGGGAATGGTCACTGTTTGATGATGCTGACATTGCTCATTTACTTGAATATTCTGATGAAGAAATAGATGAGTATGAAGATGATCTTCCTGAAGAAGAGGTGCAAACCCAACCAAGTCAAGAAGATTCCTCAAAGCCTACAAGAAGAGAAACCACTGAAGATATGGAAGATGCATTCTTGAATAAAAGCAGAGAAGCCAATAAAGTGGAGAGTGAAGGACCCAATTACCAATCTTGTATGCTTGAGAATCCTCTGAGAATCAAGTTCATATGGGAAGAGATTCCAGTGAGAAGCTTTCATAAACTCAAAACCAGTGCCCTGAAAGACTTACTCTACCTGGTGATTGGATCAATTCATCCATTGGAACATCAATGCTCTTCTGAGATCGAGGGCATTCTTCAAAAAAGAAAGGATGAAGACTCAAAGCTGGATAGGTCAATGAGAAAAACCCTACATGCATATCCTGGAAGTAAATTCAAAGTTTCTGAAGGCACACTGAAGTTCAGAACTCATGCTTTTGGTAAAGACTTATGGATGGATCTTCAGGATGCTAGAGTATGCCTCTCCAAGACAGTCCAAAAGCACCTTGATGAGATTGAAGATGAGGCTATCACTCCTGATGAAAAAGCACTGGTGGAAGAACTCAGAGAAGTTCTTAAGGAAGCTCTCAACAGAGAGGATGAAGCAAGACAAAAAAGGAATTCTGAAGCTAAGTAAAAATCCTTTGTCAATTCTGATCTTGTTAGTTAAGTTGTCAGCATGTATTAATTGTAAATTTGTTGTTATTGCCCATATAAAACAAATTGGGGGAGATTTTTAGGATTTATGGGTGATAGATATGAGACAACTGAACTAGATATCTTAAATACTTAATTTTATTAAGTATGAACATACTGTCACATCCGGAGTATGTCCTTGTAACTGTTTTTGTTTATTGCAAATAAGATTCTAGTACATCTTGGTAGAAGTTCATTTATTTGTTCAAGCCTCAAGAAGTCCTCAAGATGGACAGCAAGAATAAAGATTACTGTCACAGCATTGACAATAAGGTTACAAAACGACAGCATGTTGCAAGTCACGACAGTATATTCACTCTGACAGCAACATTGGCGGAAGCCCTCGGACAGCAACTTTACTATAACCTGACAGCAAGCTTGGAAATCCTGACAGCACCTTCTGCAGAGATTTCTTACTGTCACCAAAAGCACATTATTGTGACAACAAGCTTAGCCATCAGGATACTGTCATGAAGGGATAACATTTGTATTGGGGAACAACCCAGTCAAACTTGTGGCAGTTTGGATGTTCAAGAAACAGGCATGTTGCATCATCCCAACACTGCAACAGGTCTGCAAGACTACGACCGAAGCTTGAGAGATCACATGACAAAGCTCACCAATTCCAGAGTATGACAAATCTACATCTACTGAATTGTGTTAGCTGAATATAGAATGTTTCTAGATTGCTTTGTTATGTATTGATAAGTTGTTTGTATAGCAATTTAGGAAAGAATCACGGGTAGACAATTTGTAAGAAGCTGCCACATGAAAATGACAGCAGCTTCACAAGACCCGTGTTGATAGTGATAGGATCAGTCTACTTAGACTATCTCTCAATCCATTCTTTGTAATCACTCGAGAAACTGAAGCTCAAGAAAAGGAACATTTTCTTGACGTTGTAGCAACCCATTGCAAAATAAATAAAACATTTATTTTGTGAGAATTAATTGTGTTTCTACTTGTGTTTGCAATTCCATAAACTGATAAACGTTAATCTTAGTTTTTGTTGTTGAAACGTAGATTGAGATTTATCAGTATTGCATTCAACCCCCCCCCCCCCCCCCCCCGCAATAGTCAAGGACCAACACATATCTATTTATTTTTGCATAAATTTTCATCGGTACTGTTAGATTTACGAAAAAATTGATAAAAACATGATTTTAAGCCGTTTAGGTAGAGAAATTTTCTACTGTGTCAGGTAGATTCTCTTTACCCTTTAAAAATATGTATTATTCGGTGTTTTAATTATTTCATTTTTTTATTGAATTGCCGAAATTACCAAATTAATCAAAAATATAAAATATCATATATAATATATATTATTTTTATATATGATATGTCATTTATATTATTAACCCTGATTCCTTTTTTTTAGTTCAATTATTGATACTAGCTTATAACCATGCAATGCACGATTCTTTTTTTAATATTTATAATATAATTTTAAGTTATTAGTTTTTAGATTTTATTTATTACGTTTTATACACTCAATACATTATTTATTCTTGAGTTCTAAAAATCAAATTTAAAAACAAATTTACAGCACACATAAAACTTACAAAATAATCTTTAATTTAGTGATAGTTTAACAAAAAATTTTTTAAATAAAAGTACCCTGAAACTGAAAAAAAATAACAAATTTTTACATTAATTATATTCAACTTATGAATACAATTAAAATAAAGAAAACCAAATTAACTTAGAATTAAAGTATAGACCAAAAATCAAATAAATCTACTCAACTTGGAATTTGAAGTTATAAATTTTTACATCGAGAATTCTAGTTAATTTAGAAAATCTACTCATTTTTTGTTTATATTATTAAAATAAATCTTTTTAAACTTAGATCTAACAATTATCATTCATCTATTTTAAGATCAACGATCATTATTAATTAGGTGATACATGACCAAAATTTTGAATAAGATATATCTTATCCTTATTATATACTAGCCTATAACCTGTGCAAGGCACATACCTTAAAAAATAATAAACTAAAAAATTTAATGTGAACGGAAAATATTAAAATAAAAGTAAAAAATTAATATGATAAATTATAAAATGAGAAACTTAAATATTAATTGGAACATCAAAAAATATAAAAAAAATACAGATCGGGCTGAGGAAGATAAATGAGGTATTATTAATATTATTTTAGAATAAAATAAAATTAATAATAATGACAGATAGAAAATGTAACATGTTTTAATTAAATAAATTAATTGTCCGTGATATTTTTAGATTGTTTTAATCATATTAATTGTATTTATTAAAAAAATATGTTAACATGTTAAAATAAGTAAGTTTTTTTAATAAGGACAAATAGAAAAAGTTAACATGTTTTAATTAAAAAAAAATAATTGCCCGTAATATTTTTAGATGTGTTTTAAATATATTAATTGTATTTGTTAAAATAAGTAAATTTTTTAAATAATTAAAAGTATTAAAATAGGTTTTAAATATATAAGTAAGAGTTGCATTTGATATTTTTGGAAAAGATATATTTTAGTGATAACAAATATAAAAGATATTATATTTTAATTTAAAGGGAATTGCCCATGATATTTTTGGAAAAAAGTAGATTTTGTTAGAAAAAAAATGTTTTAACTATAAAAGGCAATCAACTAGTTAATATTTTTATATTATTTTATTATTTATTAAATAGAGTATTAAAATAGGTTTTAAAATAAATAAGTAAGGATTGCACCTCATATTTTTAGAAAATAGAGATTTTAGTGATAACAAATATAAAAGATAATATGTTTTAATTTAAAGGTAATTGTCGTGATATTTTTGGAAAATGGGTAGATTTTGTTAGATTTTTTTTTTAATTATAAAAGACAATCAGCTAGTTACTATTTTTATATTATTTATTATTTATTATTTATTAAATAGAGTATTAAAATATGTTTTAAAATATATAAGTAAGGATTGCATCTCATATTTTTGAAAAACAGAGATTTTAGTGATAACAAATATAAAAGGTAATATGTTTTAATTTAAAGATAATTGCCATGATATTTTTGGAAAAAAATAGATTTTGTTAGAAAAAAATATTTTAATTTTGAAAGGCAATCATATAGTTATTATTTTTATATTTTTTATTATTATTTATTAAATAGAATTAAAGACCGAAAACCGAAAACCAAAACTTTCAATGTTTCGGCTTTAATAATATAGTATAGATAAGGATTTAATAGGTATGCAGTTGTTTCTAACTCAGTTGTCTCTTTCTAGCTTCTGCCCTTTCGCCTCTACTTCATTGCTCAACCAATTAATAATTTCGTTTTAAATAACTGAATCAAGAAAAAATATAGTTGAGAGTTTGCTATCAAAGTCTTTAGAAGACTAGGACTCACTTTATTTTATTTAAAACATTATTTTTTAAACTTTATGTATTAGTAACATTATATCTCAGATTGAAGCTAATTATTTATATTAAAAGATACTACATGTTTGATATTTTTGTTAACAATCGATTTTAATTCAGATTTTTGTTTCTAATTTGATATTCGGTTTTAACCGAAATAATTAATTCAATTTGGTAAATAATCAAAATTATTTCGATTTTTAATTCGATTTTAGATTTTGCTCTTATTTAGTACTCGGTTACCCAATAACCGAATGCTCAAATATTTTTTGAGGAACATATTGGGAATTTTTTTAATATAGTTGTTTAAAATTATTTTATATATACTGCGAGTCTGCGATGAATACCGCGAAATTTTGTCAGAAAATAAGTAATGAATATATTTTGTAGGATAGCCAAAAAAGAAGAGAGATTGTTTTTAGATAGAGAGAACGTGATTGGAGAGAAGCAAGAAAAGGCAGCTACCTGGTGTAAGCAACAACGTCAGTTGTTGTTACCCTGTACGAGTCCAGTCAAAACCTTCTTCTATTTCTATTCTTCCTCCCCACCACCTCCTCTCCCACGAACTTTCCCCTCTCTCTCTCTCTCTCTCTCTCTCTCTCTCTCTCCCTCTCTCTTTCTCTCTAACTTATAAAACCTTGCCCACTTTTTTAATTTCCTCCCATAATTCTTTCCCAAATGGGCTTCTTCTCTAAAGATGAAAAATCTAAGATGATAGTACTTCGAGGAATAAAGACATTTTTCTTCTTGATTTACATGTTGTTTTCTTTTCTCTTGTTCTCCGCCCCTGTTCTTTTAGTTATTGCCGACACTCTCATTCCCTCTGCTTTTCTCTCCGCTTCTCTTGCTCCTACTTCATTTTCGTTGCGTACCCTTTCTTCTCATCTCCAAAACTACGATTTTCGGTACTCTTTGATCGATATTCCACTTATATCTATCATTCGATCAGCTATTATTTTATGTAAGTGCCATGCTTTTTCTTACAAATGTTTGTCGTAACGATCAATTACAAAAATTTAAATATGTCATGCAGTGTTGTCTCCGCTGAAATTTGAACTCTCGACCAATTGTTGTTTGTTTTATTGATGATCATGTGTGTTCTTGCAGGTGTTTATAGTTTATGCGACGGGCCTAGTCTTTCAAGAGGGCCGTATTTAGCAACCGCGACAATTTGCTCTGTTTCGTCGCTAATTTTTGTGTCACTTAAGGCATCGTACGTGTTTGATGGTTTGAGTTATAGCAGTTATGAACAAGGTTATGTTGGAGCTATGGAGATAGCTTTGTTTATGTCTTCCTGGACTTTGGCTATTGGACATATTGTTGTAGCGTATAGAACTAGTTGCAGAGAAAGAAGGAAGCTTCTTGTTTACAAAATTGACATTGAAGCTGTAAGTCTCCCTCACACGTTACTCTGATCAATTTAACATTCTTCTGAATATTTAGCAAATCTAGAAAAAAAAAGCTAGAAATTTCCAATAATTTTACATGTATAAATATTACTTGGCCCGTCAGTCACCGTCACATTATCATTCGGTGTGCTAAATATTTTCGGAATCTTGAGAATCTCTTTTCGCCAAAAATATCAGCGGCATAATTTAGTCAAAGATTATTTCTTGTGGTGGAAAAATTTAGATGTGGAAGTTGGTGGTGCCCAGGTTGTTTACAAATGACCAAGGCAATAACCATAGATTCATTGACTGTTGGCTAGTGGAACTGAAACTGATTCTTCTTCTAGAATGACATTTTTAAACTTACAAGTACTTTCTAGTTTATGCTCATTTTACAAATTCTCTTTTCTTGCTGATACAAATCTAACAGTTTATCACTTTATGTCCTGCCCAGAAGCTTATCTTTAAACTTTCTGATTACCTTTATTCAGTTTCGTCTTTTTAGATTTTATTTTCTGATTTCGTATCTGTTATTATATCGTTTAGGATTGTATAGAGTTGCATTGTAAATTCAGGCTTACATAGGAATATTATTCAGCATTTACCTAAAACTAAAATTCAACCAGTTTGTTTAATTTGCGGCAAACATAGAGTTGAACTGCCCAAACAGATGATCGTATACTGTTGAAAGATTTATATAATCGGAATATTAGGGATATCTTAACGTGATTGGTAATGTGCTTCTATGAATGTCATTAGGTTTCTGTCTGAATTAGGAGATTGAGATTCATAATTTCCTGGAAATACATGAGCAAAAGACTTTGCACGATGAAGTCATTTATCTTATTCAAAGTTAAAGCTGAGGAGTAGCTTTCTTTCTGTTTATGTTTTTTACCGTGAATACTTTTAATTTTATGTCAGATGATAAAATCAAGAAGCATAAACAAATAGAGGTCAAACAAGTCTTAAATTGGTTTCTGGCATGTGCAGGTCTCCTTGTGCAAGAAAGGGTATCCAAGGTATCAAAAGATTCTGCAGGAGGAAAGAGTGAAGTGAGATCATCGCATAGAAAAGACCACCATGACACTCTGAGCTTCGTCTTTTCTTTTGGATGACTATTTTCCCCGAGAAGCTGGCAGGTATAGAGTTAAACTCGACGAGTTCCATAACGGCATGCAAAATACAACATTTACTACTACACATTTTTTTTCCCAACTATTTTAGGGAACATTTTAACGGACACAGTTCACGTAGGGCTTCCTAGTAGCCAATAGAGTTTACTATCTTATTTGTTAGTTTGACTAAACCCTGAAGCTAACTCGATCATATCCAATGCCTGTGCTTTTCCAGATTTCATCCAGGGGAAGATGATCTGCAGCCAGTGACCGGAGAAAACCAGAATCACTTGTATATAGAAGTCCATAAAAGAATTAGACTGATAGAGTAGCTCTAGGTAAATGCATATACTAGTGACTAGTAATTGTACATCAGTATAGAAGAAGCTTTGGGAGGACTAGCATAATCCGTCCTCCAGTTGTACAGATTCTTTCCTTTTAATTTAGATGTATATATATATAGAAATTTATGTTTATAAAAATAGGCTTCCTCTATACCTTCACTTCATAATCAACACATTGTGGCTTTCATTGCAATCACCACAGATTTTTTTTTTTTTTTTTCTGAGATGGACATGCACAACTCAGGATCTAAAATATATGATCAAGTTCTGAAACACAACTTGAGCCTCTTCAAAATTTGAAATATTTATGAAATTCTGAGCACAATATCTTGTAGACTTATAATTTACAGCATAGAAAGATCAGATCATATGGAATGTTCGCTGGCCTCCAAGAAGTTTGGCTATGAATTACTATATTATGGTAGGGGCGAGTAGGAAACTGCTGAATCATGAAAGCATAAAAGGCTGGACCCTTCCAATAAGCCTCTCGTCCTCAAAATTGTCATAAATTGGAATTCTTTTGCGTTAATTTGCGAAAAAGAAAGAAAAATTATTACACAAGTTTGTATGTGGAACGTGCACAATTGCACATCACTAGCAGGGGATGATGCACGGCAGGAACACGATCTTGTGATATTTTATAGAATTTTGTTTATTATATGAGTTTTATTCCGAATTATAGTTGGCTCAAGTTCATCAAATTTTCATCTTTCTATATCCAACAATGATGGATTTTACTAGTACATCAACCTAGCTAACCTTGGAATTTTGTCAATGTAAACATATAAAAAGTTCATCCCCCAAATATATCTTAAGAATAAAGGAAACATGATTAAATTATACCACATACTTGAGACAAAAAGATTAGGCCTCTCCCAAGAAATATCTGGTTGGCTGGCACCAAGTGGCAAGCAATTTGGTCATCATTCCCTGTAAACAAAGTTATAGAATATATAAAAACCAGATAATGGAAGAAACCAACTAATTTACAGATAACATTTGCTTGCACAATACAGGATAAAGAAGCACTTTGGCATCATAGTGTAGTGACCTAAGCTACAGATAAGGGAATATATACATGGACAGGTCACAGGTCCCCAATTACATGATTTATTGGAGTTGCTTAGTAGAGGACCATTGGTTTAAATGAATCAGCATTGCACATGTTCCAGGAACAAATCATCTCTAACAGCCTAGTTTATATGGACAGTATATCAGCAAAGCACTTTGTGCTGGCTCAAATGTTTGAAATTATATGAAAAGACAGACAGCAAAGGGGTCTTCTAGGCCGTGTTTATCAGAAATTCAACAATGTCTGCCTTTGCAGATGCACCTCTATGTCATAATAAACTAGAGAACTATACACTTCAACAATACGTATTTTGTAGTCGGTACACAACACGATCATTGTGCAATACTTGGCATATAAAAACTGTCAAGGTGTTGGCTGAGCCCAGCACTGTAAAATTTGAACTTGGCTTGACTAAAAGATCCCGAAAAAAAAACTGAAACTGAACACAGCCATTGCACATTTCATGAAAGAACCCGTTTTTCTTTATTACAAGGGTCAATAGGGCAAAACCAATAGGTCACACAGAAACAAGCTGCACTTACTTCAGACCAAACTATGGCTAAAGTCTAAACAAACTGATATACAACTCATGTATATATTTCTAATAACGGGGTACTTCCCCAAATAAGCTTTACAAGAACAATTTGCTGGACCAACACTCAAGTTAACAATTCCAACACTTGATCAAGGGAAAGTATGTCAAGTAATTCATCACAGAATCACTATACCAGGATAAAAGCACGTTAATTACTCCCATTCCCACCCCAGTCCCCACCTCCAAAGTTTTATTGATACACATAGATATGCAGGAGCGTGAACAGTCAATATCACTCAAGTGACAAAACCATTTCCTGTGAGAGTTCTTCACCCACAACCCTCTTGTACTTATGCAACTTTGTTTCCAGGTAACTCCTTTGTTCAGGACTAAGAGCTTGATGTATATCCTTCAACAATGAAAAAAACAACAAAAACAATCAGACCTGATATCCTGGATGTAACACTGCATGTATTGTAGAGCATAGTGGACAAAATGAAGAAAACATAGAAGCAACGACTTATTATTCTTGATGCCAGAAAGAAAGAATTAGCCACATAAGAAAGTGTTAAAACATACAAGATTTCTCATCTAGTGATGTCACACATGGGATGAATAATCAGTTTTGCAGAAACACTAAGCGGTCTAGTTACTTCTTTGTGTATCAACTATTCCTTTTGGACAACTGAAGTATATCAGTTTTGCATTCAATGATAAAAGATTAATAGATATAACACGGACTATATATAGTTTGACTGGTCTCAAGGAAATGGATACCGATTCTTGTCAAAAAAAGCTAGAATTCAATAGGGAAAATGTATTGAATATTTGAATTGATAGGATGTAAGTAGCCCACCAATATGTAAATACCAAATAAGCTTGTGTACATTTCACATAGCTTACTTTTATAATTTGCAGGCATGTAATATGCTTTTATTTTGTGTACAACATCTTCCAAACAGGCATGACTATCTACGTAGACTAAATTTTCAAGAAGTAAAAATATAATTGCTTAAATCCAAACCAACAAGGAACACTTGCAATTATAGAGAATTTAAGTCAAATATGTACTGGACCCTGCAACAGTCATTAGTCTCTCTGTACTCCTCTCAACTTCCTTTTTAACTCAATAAAACAGCCAAAAAATTACATACAAGTCTAGGAAAGTCTAAAAAGGAAACAGCAACTGCAAATGCAGCAGTACTAAGCATTTACCTGTTTAATACTGTATATAAATACTTGTTGGAGTAAAGAATCAGAGTGGATTATACACCCAAGCTGTCACGTACCTTGTATCTCAGCTGAGATCCTCCCAGCCCAATCAATACATTACCAACGCTTGCATCTTCAAATTCAGATGACATCAAAACACTAGTCTCCAGGTCAGATTTATCGCTAAAATCTTCAGAATCAATTTCTAAAATTTCTTCATCCTTGTCAAAAGGAACATCACTAAATTCTTCTCGACAGGAATCACCTTGCTGCAGATCAAATTGGCTCTCGCTCAACTTAGAAGTTAATGATTCTACTGTATGCAAATTGTGGAAATTAGATAAGATCACATATCTTTCTCTATCAAGCAACGGCTTTGCAGTCTCAAAGGGAACCCACCTAAGGTTAATGATGTAAAAGTCAGAAAATAAATCAAACTTACCAGCTTATAGTGGCACTCATAAAACAGGAATATCAGTAACAGGGTACTAGCATTAGCACCTTACAGTAAGATAGTTACTAAGGAGTATCATGACGGAATGAATCACGTGACTCACCATAACAGCCTGAGCACAAGTGAGGTGCGTGAAGAAAAAAAACCCATTTTACTAGCTAATTTTAGAAGCACAGTAATGCTGGAACACAGAGAAGCAGATAGGAAAACGTGTTGTGCAGTGACTTATAAGAACCATTAAAGGACACTGCAGCAGATATTCAAAGATAAGTAAGCGATAGAGAGATGAACAAAGAGGGAACCTCTAGATGCTGTCAGTTTAAGTGGCAGCATGAATATCGATGTTTATAAGAAAGAGTGTTAAAAATGTCCATAGTCCATATGACAGGCTACCACTAGACACTTCAATACTGAAAGATCAAGTTTAAAGTAACATGAACCATCCCATCTTCTTTGCAAAGAAACTGATAGGAGATATGGATAATCACTGAACTTCCACTTTACAAAAAGTAAACACGTGTTTTTGTCAAAAAAATAACAAAATCACAGAAGCATTTGAACAAAAACGAACATACAAAACAAGGATCTATATCTTTATGAAAATCGCAGATCTTTCAAGTTACTCACAAGTCACAAAAAAGGATACTTACTGGTAACGAAGGGGGCAGAGAAGCTCAGATGGACCATAAGCTGATTTATATCTCATCTTGTTACAAGAATGGATATAGTAGCCCATGTAATAATACTGAAGACTAGGACAATGAAATTGATTCTCCTTGACACAACCAATTTCGTACAGGGCCGAGTACTTTCCCAACGATAAAAATGCAAAGTCTGGGTCCCAGAAAAGATATTTACTCGACAAACATCTAGGGAGGATATCTATCACCCCTACTGCAACGAGCTGGTCATCAATAAGATATTGCTGATGAAAAGAACCAAATCCAGAATGGGGAACAGTGTCATCAACTTTTGACGGAAGAAATACTAATGGAGTGTCTACCAGAAATCTCCTGTAAGAACTTTCTGAGACATGATCTGGTGCATCATTATGCACAGCAATCTGGTATCGCCTGTACAAGTCATATTCTTCAGGATCAAAACTAGATCTTTTCATAATAATTTCAAGCCTCTTTCTTTTCCCCTGCGTACTCCCAGAAGCCTTCTTTAAAGAACTTTCTTTTACTATTATTTCAGTGTGGCACTCTTTCTGGACTGTATCAATTTCTGCCACTTTATCTGAACAAGCTTGTTTTGTGGCAGAATAAAAATTAATGTGTCCATTGCAAGCTTTAACTGACAAATAAGATACATCGGACAGATTATTTAGATATATTACCATCTTATCAGCAATTGCATGTGGAGTAAGTTCTGCCAACTGGTCATTTTCTTCCTTGCTACCTCCAGATCTTATCATGATGTGCTTTGTACTGCCCCTCATTAGAGCAGCTTTAATCTGAAATGAAATGTTGCTAGAGTAGAGAAGATCTTCTGATCCTCCAGTTAGTAACTTTCTTTTGCCACGAGAAACCTTTTTAACAGAAGGCTTTAACAGTTGGATATTGATAGAGAACTCCCCATGTTCGATGCATGTACGCACAGCACTATCAATCTGATCAGACAAATAACTTATAAGTTGCTCATCTTCATTTTTCTCTACAGTATTTAACACTAAGGGTTCCTGTACTGCTGAACCTGTTGCTAAACTATCGACAAAGCCGCTCGAGTCCTTTGAAGTATTCTTTTGTGATTCTTTGACCTGCAACGTCCCATCTAAAAATCTGTTATTGATGTGAAACTGTTGTCAGTAAATTGCTTGAATTGCACAAAGAGACAAGCTTAATTGTATTCAAGAAAGAATTTTAAATTGTCTATAATTACAAGGAAAACATTATCTATAAACTGATCTAGTAAACAAGCATGTTGGAGTAACAGAAGTTGCATTGCATTAATAGAGGAAAAACTCCAAAAACAAGATTGAACACCTTGCATTTTACAAATTAAACTTTTTCTTCCCTAATTAAATGTCTGAAAGATATTCACCAATCGACAACATAAAACAACAAAGTTACAGAAAGAACAGATGTTTAAGGGGATGTATATGTGCAGACATTCTATGTGCATGTATTTGAGGATAGTACGTAACATCAGGAAATTGAAATGACAGAGCACCATAGAATTACCTTTGCATCTGCTTGGACACTCTTTGTTGCTCTTTGGAAGGAATAAACTCACTAGCATTTAATCGGATAGTATACTGAGGGCAGCATGTCTTATCCATCTCTGGTTTGTAGAGATAACAGCCAGCTCTCCTCCAACCTCTGTCGAGAAGAGCTAGAAATAGATATAGGCCAATAGTAAGTCTATGTAGAGTTGCAGTCGCTTGCGGATACAAATTTAAACAGATGGGAAGTTACCAGAGTTAAGACATAAAGAATGATACATAATCCATTATATGAATTAGGAAATAATAAAAGCTGGTCTAAAGAAAATAATGGTAACGATTCTTTAGCAATTCACAGTTTAAACTCTATATATTAATTACATCGAACAAAACAACTACCTATGGGAAAATGTAGTGAGTAATTTCTTAATGATGGAATTTTAATTTTTTGGAACTATTATGCAGGCAACAACTTACCAGTGGCTTCCAACTACCACACTGCATTCACCAATACATAAGCATAAACTTTCCTTGAAACATTCATCATAAACACACCAATCTAGTGTTTTCAGATAATTTGGGGTTGAATCTCACACCTGGAGTCTGGACAGTGGACCATAATTACACTACTACGGTACTACCATTTAAAAAGTAAACGTGCATCGCAGCCCGAATTTGTGGTACGAAATTTCGATAAAATACAAACTGGTTACCATATTAAATTAAAACATGCAATTTCCAATATATACATGTGCAGGATTTACCACCTTGATAGTCGTCAACTGTCAGACTGTGTGCCGACAACCCTGTAAAGTAAGAAATTAAAATATCAGTCTTATAAACTTAAAAAACTCTGTTTTGCCTTAACGCGACTAGATTTGAGTTGCAGTTAACTAAATAATTATCAAACATATTTGTAGAATCTTAGGCACCGTTTGCAATATCTATGTTGGCTTATCTTACATTTTAAGTTTTGAGCCCTTAACGTGTATCTAATCTTCAAGGACGACCATGAGGTTGACTGGTGATCTAGCCAAATTCAGTTCATGGCGCCCTTATGTATATATATACACTAGATATTAAAAATTTATATGTGTAAATGAATTAAAAAATTTCGGACCCTTAAGTTCGGGGGGGCCGTGTTGGAGTTGTCCCAACATCGTTTGTGCAAGTGACAGATTACTAGTTAATAAGCAGCAAGTTAACTCCATTAATATGATGCCTTTTGAATGTGCCTCAAAAACAAATTCGTGAGAGCTAGGCCCAGAGCGGACAATATCATATCAATGTGGAAAGGCTTGCTAGCTCTGCCCAACAGGCAAAGATATCGCCACCGGATAACTGAAGCAAGGCAACAAAGTCCAATGCAGGCAACAGCACCTTACTTGGTAAAAAGACAACAACCGACAATAATGGTGATGATGATCATATATATACAGATTATTAATAAACAAACAGTTGTTGATCATGAAATCACAAATTTATATATTGAGGAAACAATAAGAGTAAAAAGAAAAGAGAACTAGGAGGGAAGGCGCTGACCATGAGTAAATGAAGAAGAAGATTTACAATAGCCGCAGCAGCCTCGACGTGAACCCAAATCTACTACCTTACTTTTGACTATCATGTTCTTCTCGCTTTCAACACCACTGCTGCTGCCGCCTTCGCCCTTCATCTTCTCCTTGTGCTGCCTATCACTAATTTCATATTTTATTTTCTTTCTTAAACGCTATAATCATGGCACGGAATACCACTCAAATCAACGAAAAAATGACATAAATACCACTTTTTTTAGACTAAGTGACAAGAATATCATTTTTAAATTTTTTGGCCAAAAATACCATTTTATTACGCATTTTAAAATTGGGTAACACTATTACGCATTTGAGAAATGGGTAACATGTAATTATTCAAAAACATTTGCAAAAAAAATAAAAAACTAAACTGAAAAACATATTACGCATTGTGGAAATGCGCAACACCTTGATTAGAGAGGTGTTACGCATTTCCAACATGCGTAACACGTTTTTCAGTTTATTTTTTTATTTTATTTTTTTGCAAATTTTTTCGAAAAAACATGTGTTACCCATTTCTCAAATGCGTTATAGTGTTACCCATTTTTTAAATGCGTAATAGATCGGTATTTTTGACCAACATGTACGAAAATGGTATTTTTGGCCAAATCAACTAACATTCTAATACTTTTTTAGTATGAACAGTCCAAATTAAAACAAAATTTAAGTATATCATTCTTGTTTTTGCTTTTTGTCTTCGTTAAGTTTTTTTATTGGATTATTTGGCTGAATCGTAGATCTTTAAAATCATATTCTTTACATAATATTTATGGACCCGATCAATTTAATTTGGTCTAATTTGATTTTATTAGTTAAATTGATCAAATTTTAATTTTAAATAATAATTTAATTTTTCATATTTTTAAAATAAAATATTATAATAATAATATAGGTGTACTTTATAATAGTATTTTTTTTATAATTATCATATAATTTAAGTAACTCACATTATAAAATTGTTCAACTTCACCAAATTTGATCAAAATGACAATGGGACGGAGGCAATATTAATTTATGCAATAATGTTATTTACTTTATTTGTTAAACAAAAACAAATAATAAATTTATAATTCATGATTTGAAAATTTCTCTAAAAAAAATTTCAAGAATGTTAACAAAAAAAATATGTTTTTATTATTATTAATGTGCATTCGACAAAATGAAGTCTATATCCTTTTTTTCTGAAACAGAAGTTTATTTATCTTATTTATGAAGTTTTATATCAATATATTTTTTAGAATAAGAATTTTGATGCTGAAGCAACTTTAACAAGGTAGTGATTACTTTGTGTATTTTTTATTAAGAGATGAAATTTCTTAAAGTTGATCTTAGAAAACTTACCTAAAGATAAGGTTATGATGTTTTATATAAAAAAAGGTGTGATAATTTTGTAAATAAATGTAATTTCTAATATGATAAATCTGCTTAAGTTAAGAATGACGTAAGGAGCATGAAATCCTTTTGTTAAATACTTAATTTTCCATTTTTCGGTCCCTATTTATTGTTTTTTTTAATGTTATTTTGATATTATCTTTAGCTTCTATGCACATTAAACATGGAAAATTAGATGGGTACTTAACACAATATTAAAAAAAAATAGATAGTTGAATATATAGGGAATTAATTCATAAAAATGCGGTTATATATAGCCTACATGCTACACGTAGGGGTGAGCACAAAATCCGATAACCGGATTATCCTAATTTCCGATCCGGTATTCGATTTTAAGAATCTGGAAATATGGATATCCGATCCGAAAAAACCGGATCGGATATCCGATCCGGATTTTTTTATAAATTCGGGTTCGGATCCGGATCACAACTTTATATAAAATCGGATATCCGGATCCGATCCGATTTTCAATATATCTTAAAAAATAATATATTTATATATGTATAATAAATAATATTAAAGACAAATAATTCAACATATGATATATTAGATTAAGTAATAAATTATTACTAATAAATTACTAAGTTTGTGTGCATTGATCGAGTTTATAAATATTTTAGGTGTAAAATCGAAATGATACACATGAAATTATATATTTGAGTGCGTATTTATAAACACAATACCATATATTTGTACGTGAAAACTTCGTAATCTTAGTTAATAAAATTTTAGAACGAAGTTAATGAAAGAGTGTTCTCGTTTAATATAATTATTTCATTTACTAAAATAAATTCAAGAGTGAACGTGCTATTAATATCTCTAAAAAGGTATGTAGAAGTACATATTAAACAAATGAATGATAATTTGATGGGTTAAAATAAAAATTAGGAAAAAATAAATTTATAAATGTTAATATATGAGATTTTGATGTATAAAATGTTATTAATCAATTTAAAATTTGTAAAGCTAACGATAACCTATCAAAATATAATAATATTTATTATTTTTTTACAACTTAAAATATATTTTAATTAATTAATTCGATCCGAATTATCCGATTTCCAATCCGGTTTAATCGGAATCCGGAACCGAAATAGATATTTAACAATCCGAAAAACCGGATATCTGATCCGATTTTTATAAACCGGACAGGATATCCGTTTTTTGCTCAGCCCTGGCTACAGGGGTAAGAAGACGAGGGAAAAGTTTTAGAAGAAAAGCAGCGCGCCTCTTCATCATATTTCATTCTTTCTTAATCTAAAATCATAAAAACACATAAATCATACAAATGGTGATCGGGACCCAACACATGCGGGATCTAGAATTATATCTTGATGCCTTGAAAACTTTATACGGTCTTCTTATAATCAATGATGATCGAGATGACACTGTAAGTTTCTTTGTTCACTCCTTTCATGATTTGGTCTTGTCAGATATTTCTGTGTTGATTAAGTTTTGTCAGTATATTCTGTTTTTCTAACACTGGAGTAGGCTTTTTTAATCTACTTCATAAATTTTGGTTTTCAGTGATAAACCATTTTATGTCCTACTGGATCGAAACTAGGGTTCTGGAAGTACGTCGCGGATTAGTGTTTAGGAATTACAAAATGTATCCAGATAAATACAAGGACGGTTTTCCAACCCCCTGAGTTTCTAGGAGGATTAATTACTTAAATTTTTATTAGAGTCTCCATATTACCGGGAGATGTACTTCAAATACCATTAAAAAGAGATTTTGCTTATTAATAAACTAGTTGACAAAGCCGCGCTTTGCGGCGGGGTTAGAATTCTTTTCTAAAATTTTATTTATAAAATTACAACAATTACTCATTTATCCCTAATAAGTCATTCTTCCGTTAAACACATTTTTCTTGTTAAGATCCAAATCCCAAATTTTATATATTGAATACTTGTATCACATATTAATTTTCAAGTTAACATACTCCTTTACAATGAGTCGCTCTCTCGTTGAAAAAACACCTATATAAATTCGCATTTCTATTTTACTTTCAATAAAACTTTTAATTATATATGCTTTTGAAACACCTTTCTACTTTTGATAGAACTTTTTTATATGTATGAAAAGCAATTTATATAAATTCGCACTCATATTTTACTTCCAATAGAACTTTTAATTATATATGCCTTACAAACACATATTCTACTTTTGATAAAACTTTTAATTATATGTATTTCTTATAAATTCGTACTCTTCTACTCTATAAATTCGAAAACCTATTTTACCGATAAGATTTTTAATTATATGTCTAATCTACAAATTGACAAAGTATCGTTTCGCGGCGTCGTTATAATATATTTTTAAAAAAAAACTCTATCTATAAAATTACAACAATCACTCATTTCTCCCTAATAAGCCGTCCTCCCGTTAAACACACTTTCCTTGTTAAGATCGAAATCGTAAATTTTACACATTGAATATTATAAATCGAAGTTTACGAAAATTTTCAAAATACGAAGATTTTCACTTCTACTAATTGTTTGGTAATTCAGAAGAGATTAAGGAATACGAGAATCCCGAGATGACATAAATCTCATGACAATAAATTTTATTGGATTTAAGTTAAACCAAAGTATTTAACAGTTAAGGACAACAATAGAAATTAGTACGCGACGAAACGCTTTCATAGAAAAATTATCGAACTTGAATAAAAGATTAAGTGACAAGCATTGGATGATAACTAAGTTAATACAAAACATGCAAACTAAGTGGTTAGGAGCTAACTAAACAAGATGAGCTTGGTTAGAGACATGGTTCCCAAATTTAAGGAAAAGAGGAGACCATGATCCACAAATTCTTGATAAAGTTGTACTAGGCTAGAGTTGGAAGACAACTAATACATTATACATACAAGTGATACAAGCATTATTATTGAACCAACACAAAAAATAAAAGTAAGAAGTATCCTCCCACCCTCATTTTTCTGCATTCTGCCCAGCATGACCAAGGAAGGAAAAAAATTCATAACTCAATTTCTACTCATGATAAAATCTCCAAAATTAGACCATAGCTTCTTCAATACATGCCCAAGGTACGTTCAAAATTTCATGGCAATCCAAGTAGTATAACATGGTCAAATCTTGGATCAAAGTTGAGCATGAATAGTAACTCCGAAAATACTAACTTATTTTTTTGATTTCTTTTGTGAGTTTAAGGATGGTAAAGATAGATCAAGGCTGCCTTACGGTTTACAAGCCTTACGGTTTACAAGCCCTTGATCTATCCCTACCATCCTTAAACTCACAAAAAAAATCAAGAAAACAAGTTAGTATTTTCGGAGTTACTATTCATGCCACAACTTTGATCCAAGATTTGATCATGTTATACTACTTGGATTGACATGAAATTTTAACGTACTTTGGGTATGAATTGAGGAAGTTATGGTCCAATTTTGGCGATTTTAGCATGAGTAGAAATTGAGTTATGAATTTTTCTTCCTCCATTGGTCATGCTGGGCACAATGCAGAAAAATGAGGGTGGGAGGATACTTCTTGTTTTTTGTGTTGGTTCAATTATAATGCTTGTATCACTTGTATGTATAATGTATTAGTTGTCTTCCAAGCTACAACTCTAGCCTAGTATAACTTTATCAAGAATTTGTGGATCATGGTCTCCTCTTTTTTCCTTAAATTAGGGAACCATGTCTCTAACCAAGCTCATCTTGTTTAGTTAGCTCCTAGTTTGCATGTTTTATATTAACTTAATTATCATCCAATGCTTGTTACTTAATCCTTTATGCAAGTTCAATAATTTTTTTATGAAAACGTTTAATCGCGTACTAATTTCTATAGTTGTCCTTAACACTTAAATACTTTGGTTTAACTTAAATCCAATAAAATTCATTGTCATGAGATTTATATCATCTCGGGATTCTCGTATTCCTTAATATCTCGTGAATTACCAAACAATTAGTATAAGTGAAAATCTTCGTATTCTGACGGCTTTTACATTCTCTTATTTAATTCGCACAACGACACTACTTTCTCGAATTCTTAAAATTTCATCACTTACATAGTGTGGGCACAAAAGTTTTCCATAAATCCGCAAAGTCACTGTTCATAAAGGTTTTAAAATATTACAAAAATCAGGGTTATTACACGAAACTCACAAAATAATCTTTAATTTAGAAGAAAGTGGCAAATTTTTACGTTGAGAATTCTATTCGATTTATGAAATTTTCATGTATTTGGTTTATATTGTCAAGATATATGTTTTAGTATTTTTAATATAATTCAACTAATAACCAAATACACTTTTTCATATTCGATCAAACGATTCTCATCTATCTATTTAAAAATCTAACGATCCTTATTATTTTGATATGTAATATAAATTGAATATTAGTATTATTAGAACCGGTCTTTTTACTAAGTTATAACTATTTCTAATCCAATTCTAATACTAATACTTCCACTTCTGATTTATATCCTTTTTAGATAATAATTTCTATTTTTAAATGATATAATCTTGATCGTCTATTTTTGAAAATATTAGATCCAACGGTTGAGATTGTTTTGACGGTACTAGGACCACCAGAGTTTTGGATAAGATCTCATTTACGCTTATTATATATAAGGATATAACTAGCTTATAACCCGTGCAACACACGGCTCTTTTCTTAACATTTATAATTATATAATTTACCTTTTAATATTATAATTTACATTTTTTAACATTAAAAATGTAAAGGTCCTGGTTGTATGTGACCAAAATTTTGGATAAAATCACTCATACACTTATTACATCCTTATATATAATACATGTAAGAGAGATTTATTCGGAATTTTGATCATGTACTGTCAAAACGATAAGGATCATTAGATTTTAAGATAGATAATTGAGAACCATTTAATTTAATATTAAAAAATGTATTCAAATACACTTTTTAGTATTCTATTCAACTTAGAAAACCTACTCATATTTGGTTTATATTATTAAAATACACTTTTAAGTATATTTAACTACACTTTTTAGTATTTGAATATAATTCTACTAACAATCAAATACACTTTCTAATATTAGATCTAACGGTTCACATTCATTTATTTTAATATCAACGGTCCTTATTAGTTTGGCGGTACAGGAACCAAAATTTTGGATAGAATCTCCCTTACGCTTATTATATATAAGAATACAAAGGGTATAATATGAGAAGTTGCCTATCTACTCTCCTTTTGGTTATTTGAACTTTTCGGGAAGTCAACTTTATACGTCAGCCAAGTAATTTTTTCTACTTCCTAGAAATTTAATGTAGGAATATATAACAAGGAAGTACAACTTCCTATAGAAAGTTGATACCTATGTGTAGAGTTGGCCAAATGGGCGGTTCCGGACGTCTAAACCGGAACCGGCCCGCATAACTAACCCGCCTAACCCGGTTCGTAACGGTTTGATTCGGCCCGACACAATTCGTATAAATAAAACGGGGCGTTTACGGGTTTGTATATCAGGAACCGGAACCGGCACGGACCGGCCCGCCTGAACCGCCCGAACCGCGTAACAGGCACGCACAGCCCGCCTGAACCGTTGAACCGCTATTTGGTGCTATGAAAATGCATGTGTTAAGTATTTGACTACTACATGAACATGCAAATTGTCTTAAATGTTTATTTGTAAATTGTAATTTTCAAAACATTCAAATACTTTAATCGAAGTAGAGTAAAATCGTTTGACCAACCTAGGATCTTTTACTTTAATTCAAATACTTTAATTACTTGTTTGGTGCTATGTTAATACGGTTTGTTCCGTTTTTTTAGAGAGGAGTCATCTCTCAAATTAATTGTAATTTTTTTTAATTAATAAAATTTGCAGAGGTACCGTCCTCTTTTATTCCAAAAAATATTCGTATAATTTTAAATAATAATTAATCGAATTAAAAGTAGTAAAAAAAATTTTGAACCGCAACCCGCACAACTCGCCCGCCAAACTCGGCGAGCCGTGCACGAGTTAGCCTCCCCGAGAACCGGCCCGGCACGGCCCGCCCCGTCTTTCCACGCGTGCCGTTCACGATCATTGCTTCCAGTGACACGGCCCGTTCCCAACCCGGCACGGCACGGCACGGCACGTCCGCCCGTTTGGCCAGCTCTACCTATGTGTAAGTGTAACCATGCACTGACCAAACAAGCACATAGTTTTTCTGGACAAACTGATTATCAAATTTAGCCAAAAACTGATTTTTTTTTTCCTGTAAATATTCATCAAACACGCGGTCCAACAGTTACTAAAATAGTGAGGCAATCTCATGTTTATATGGTATTGTGTACTTATGGGAGCTTGATCAGCAATTTAAGAATTGTACATTTTAATGGAATAAGCAAGATAATCCATATACTTGCCTTCTGTAGTTCAGGTATTCAGAATTTATTTGTTCAATTTTCTGAAGCAGTTGGATCAGAAAGCTCGGATTCTGTTGAAGGATCTGCTGGATGGTGCTGCTGAAAAGGTTCTAAAAAATGCATCAGAGGTACATGACGTCATATAACCTTGCTCCTTTCGTATTAACATAAAAAGGGAGAAAGTGGGAATGAGTTACTCTTCAAATTAGCCATTTGGAATTCAAAGAATGCAAGTCTTCTATGGATTTGTGAATTTCCTATGTCAGGTGAAAGAAGACGGGCCAAGAATTGTTTCAAAGAAAATTAGTAGTCATAATTTGCTTTCTTTTAACTTGCTCAATTGTTCGGCAGGTCATAGTATCTATCTTCGGTTTATCTAATAAAAACAGTTCAACTGAACTGCAGACCCCAGATTCAATGGATCAGGCAACTATTTTGACTAGGGTACAAAATACTTGTAAAGATGTAGATAAACAATCTGACACGGTTGTACAAGGTCAGGCAATAAACAAGAAGATGCCTGATGATGAAACTGTTCAATCAGTTGATTCAGAGCAGTCAGAAATGCGCTTTTATGCAGCTGAACTTCAGAAAAGAAAAAAACGTTGTCGGATTTGCAGGAGAAGCAGCGCAAAGCAGATGAAGTTTGAAATCGAAAAAAGTTCGTATAACGGAGATGCATATGGAATTGTCACGTCAGGAGGGTTACAAAACATTTCCAGGGGAACAGAGAAGAAATACAAGGACATCGATTGTATATCCAAGGATGCTTCTGATGCATTAAATACAATTGAGGCTCGCATATCAGCTTTGAAAGTAGGTAGCAAGCACGTGAGCTCACGTACGAAGCAGGCTGAGCCTCAAGAAGGAGAAGTTATTAATTTTGCTTCTGGTTCTGTTTCTGGTATAGGAACAAGTAGTCCAAATATAGGAAAGAAAGAAGGTTTAGTGTCGCAAGGGGCTCAAACTCAGTTTGGCCACTTTGTGTTGGGTAAAAATGACCCGCATAGTCTATCGTTTAGAAGAAAGGCTTGGGAAACCAAGGGTCACACTCGATGGCGCCAATTGTCGAGGTATGTAATGAATCCTATGAATGAACTGAAAATGCCAAATCAGTCAACGAGAAATTCTGCTTTACTTTCTCCTTGGAATGTCAAGCCAAGCAGGTCAATGAGTAAAAATATTGGAAAAGACAATGAGAATAATTTAAGAGGTAATACAAGTCAGGAAGAGAATCTTATTGAAGGACAAAATTATGGATTGCAGAAATGTAGTCCTGTTCATGTACAGAATGTCAAGGCCAATGTAGGAAAAGTCGAGTCAATGACTAGAAGCACAAATAGTCCAAGTCGGAATAATTCCGTTCAGGGCCTTAGGATCCCACTAAATTCAGACAAAAAGAGCAGGAAGAATTTTTTGCTGCAAAAGTTGCCAAAGAAGACTAATAAAGCAATTCTAGATGGAAATCAAGTGGCTCAAAAGAACAAACTCAGAAAGGTAGGAAAAACAAATCCATCAGTTTCAGCAGCTGAGTTAATTGATACCAAGAAAACAGACAGAAAGTTGCAAGCATATAGGGCTGGTAATAAACAAATGCAGACTCCAAACAAAACGGCTGAGACTAGCAAGGGTCTGATTCATCGGACAACCATGAGGCAAACTCCGCTGGATAATAAGTACGATCAGCTTCAGCGTTCTCCTGTTATGTATAGAGATCAGGTAGAGAAATGTAAAGGTAAAGTAAAAAAGAAATTGAACCAAAATGGCCAACAGAAAATGAGTTTGTCAGATCAGCAAGATTCAAATGGTACAACTTCCAATGGAAGCTCTTCCTCTAGCTGGACGACTCAGAATGGTAGTTCTAGTTACTATGATAGTGAAGAATATTTAGTGGATCAAAGTCAAGTTAAACAACGTTCTTCTACCATGGAGAGGGAGGGAGATTATGTTTCTGGTAGTACTGAGGGCCGTAATTCAGGTTATACAAGCTATAGCGATAGCGAGTTGTCCTCTGTACCCAGTAGCAATCAGCCCCTAGAGAACTCCAATAGTAGCAGTGAAAATCTGAGCTATTTGCCTTCTGATCAGATATCGAGCCTTCGTTCCAGTGACCCTTCATACCGACAGGGACAATTTTCAAGGAGGTACAGTTCAACAGATAGGAGAAGGCCTAAGATACAAACAGGCAGATTGAAGAAACTTAAGGATAAACTAGCCATCATCTTCCACCATCATCATCACTACCATCACCACCATTATGCTGATGACTGTACTCAGAGTGATGATCAGTCACATGAATACCATGGTACACCCTTATCAAAACATGCAGCAAGTATGTCTAACAAAAGGAACCAAGCTCAAGCATATGGAGAGAAGGCCGCAGAGAGGCTTAGTAAGTCCATGGTGCGCCATGTACCTAATAAGAAACGAGGGGCCAACTTCAATAAACTTGTAAATGGGCTTGTGAGGCACGTTCGACACTCAAAAAAACCGAAGAAGTGTAAAGGTGGAATAAAACATCAAGCAAAGGACCAACATATTGGCAAGAAGCTAGCAAAGAAAGTGCACTGGTGGCAATTTTTACGTCGTCGTCCTCGAAGAATGAAGATGCCTAAAAAACCGCATGTCAAGCTTGGGTTTGGCTTTAAAAAGTCCAAATTGAAAGCAGTGCCAACTATAAAATGGCGCTAGGGTAGGTTTTTTCAATAAAACTGACGGGAAAAGTTTGGTAGGGATGAATAGTACTTTTATATATACGGGCTTATAACCCGCGCAATGCACGACTTTTTTTAATATCTATAATTATATTAATTTATAATTATTTTTAAGATTTTTATGTTATTAGTTTTCGGACTTTATTTATTAGGTTTTAGACGATCAATTCACTATTTGAATTCTAAAAATCAGATTTGGACGCTTTTATAACCCGCGTGAATATCACAAAATAATCTTTAAGTTAGTGATGGTTTAACAATTTTTTTTTCAATTAGAACTACCCCAAAAGTGAAGAGAGAAAAAAGAAGAAAGTGACGAATTTTTACGTTAAGGATTCTATTCTATTTAATATATATATATATATATATATATATATATATATATATTTTTGGTTTAGATTATCAATTTTTTTTAAAGTATTTGAATATAGTTATACTAAAAACCAAATACACTTTTTAAGATTAGATCCAAAAATTCTCATCTATCTAATAGTTAGTTCTAATGATCCTTATTATTTTGGTATAAAACAGAAATCGAATATATTTAATGGATTAATTAAATTGGTCTTCTTATTAAATTCTAACTACTTAGTTTAGACTTTTGGAAAATCCAATTTTAATTCAAACTCTTTTAACTAATATCCTTTTTAGATAATAATTTCTTTTTTTATATATATGATATAATCTTGAACGTCTATTTTTAAAAATACTGAGTACAAGACTACTAAATTTTTGGATAAGATCCCTCTTACGCTTATAATATATATATTAGATTATATCTCGTGCGATGCACGGGTTTCTTTAATATTTTATTATTTGTTATTTAGATTTTTTAATTCTATATAATTTGATGTAATTTTAATATATATATATATATATATATTAAATTGGATATATATATCTAACAATATAAATATTTAAATTTAATATATTGTTGACATAATCTTTAGTAGCATTTTAGATATCAAAATATAAAATAATTTTATTTGCTCTTAAAAAAATCTAAAAAGGGACTAAAGTGCAAATATCAAAATGTGTGCCCGTGCATTGTGCCGGTTTTCTTTTAATATACTATTACTTTATATTTTATTAATTATCTTATTTAAATTGAATGTTATAAAAAATTGTAATAACCATGGACTTTTTAAGTTTAATATAATAATATTACCATTATATCTATATCTTGCCCCTTGTTATTTTTAATTTGAAGAAGAATTGTTTCAGTTAAAAAATATATAACAGCAAACGCCCTCAATTAGTCCCTTAATAATAATTATATAAACTTATATTATCTTTTTAAATATATGTTGTCCGTGTTATTTTTAGAAAATTAGTTGTTTAAGTTAGAAAAATATAAAAGAGGTATTGTGTTTTAGCTGAAAAGGCTAATTGGTCATTTATTAATAATTATATATAATAAAATTACCATGATTTATTTTGCATGTTATGTTTAGAATATGAGTTGTTTTACATTAGAAAATATAAAATATTTTAATGTGTTTTAGCTGAAAAAGGTAATCGGTTATAACTATATAATAATATTACCATTGTATATATATGTTGCCCGTTTTATAGTTAGAATATGAGTTGTTTTAGTTAAAAAAATAAATATAAAATAGGTAATGTATTTTAGTTGGAAAATGTAATTGGTTATACATAAATTAGTTATAGATAGGCCCATGAATCGGCCAAAATACAGATCGACCGACCGTCCGACCAAAAACTTTTAATGTTTCATCTTTAATAATATAGTATAGAAGGATTTAATGTGTTATATATGGGGATAATAGTAATGAAACATAGGTTATTTATAATAAGCTCAAGTCCTAATCCTTGGCTCATTAGGTTATGTCATTAGGGTTGATTCCCTTGTAATTCCCACATATTAGACTTGGATAATTTACAATGATTTTGATATCAATATTGATTTGAGTCTCATATTAGTGATTTTTCTACGGTTAATTCACCAAATTCATCTCTTCATGGTTTTTTATTTCATATATTCATCCTTTATGACCTATCCGCATAAATTGATATTAAGAGTATAGGTTTCTCTATCAATTCCCTAATTGTTGATCTGGGATATAAGAAAAGAATAGAAAATAACAAGGAATGGATATAACACAAATGGTAACCCTAAATTCTATTTTTATACATTCCGCAAAACTAAAATTATAAATCTTAAAATTTCTGAAAATTATAATGAGTCCCTGAAGTTCCTCTTAAGTTTCAAAAAGTTACAAAACAATCCCTGAAATTTGATAAATTTCCATATCACTCCTGAACTTCAGAATCGTAGCCTATTAGTCCCTGCAACTTCTATATTTTGACAGTTTGGGCCCTTCAACTTCTGAATTTGAGAAAATCAGCCTCTAATTCATGTATGAATAAAATATACAGTTGAAATAATGAAATATAATATTTGTTGTCTCGAGGATGTACGTGCTTTCTTGCACTACAAAGTTCATGCCCGCTATTATTGAAACAAGTTATTTGAATATGAGATTACATTAAAGGAGTTGGATAAACTGTACTATGAGCTTGAAAACTTGATGTAGAGGTACAAAGTTGAATTGAGAAAAGAGCAAGAGAAAAGGCGTGAAGGTAAGAGACAAGAGAGGTTTTCCAAAAAACGTTATATCTCGGATTATACAGTCTTGCATGATTCATGCCTTCGACAAAACTCGTGATCGAGTTTTCTCTGACAAGGGGAGAATGAATGATGAGAAACGAAAGTAAAGAATTTTTATATATGTTTCTTAATTTGAATGTCTATATTTAGTGAAAAGATAAGAAATATATTTATCTATATGTTTTATATGTGGGGCTAGTAGTTATATAATAATGAACCTTAGTTCACTAGGTTATGTCATTTCCTTAAGAGATTAATTTCCCCGTATTATATTATACTTGGTTATTATGTAGTGATTTTGATACCAATGTTGATATGATTCTCGTATATGAGCGTCGATTCATCTTAATTTCTCCCTTATACAGTTGGGAAACCTTGGGGAGTGGATTTTATGCCGTTAATCCACCCATGTTTATCTTTCTGTTTTTATCTCATATTTCCATCTTTTACAAGCTATCCCGCAGGCTGCATCAAGAAGTCTATAAAGGAAGAAGCCTGTGGAGAGTGAAGATGAATTCATTGTTATGCTTGTTCTTGATTATTGATTATCAGATGTTGAATATGTACCGTGTACAAAACGTTGTGTCTGATCTCTTAGATGATTCAGTTTTGGAATTTTTCAAAATGATTATCTGCAAATAATATTAGGAGAAATGGAAGAGAAGTCAGAGGAGAGGCCTGTATGCAGCAAATATATTATCATCAATGAATTGATCCATGATAGTCATTTCATAGTAAAAGATCATCTAGTAGCAGTGGATGATCTTTTTCTTATATTGCATTGTATTGTGGTTTCCACGAGTAGTGGTAAACTGGTATAGCTAGCTTGAGATATGTAATATCTTACTTGTGAATCCATCAACGTCCAATAATACAATATTATGTGTCAGAATATGGGTTTCTTTAGCAACATGTACAAGTCATTGTGTTCTTATAAGGTCGAATATTGATCTGTTCAGCGAAATGGGAATGGGTTATGATTAATGATTGTACTTTTAAAGCTTCCCTTAGACAATTCTGATGATAGTTAAATTACAAAATTGGTCAATTTGACTAAGAAAAGTCGAACAAGCCAGTTTGAATGGGACGGAGGGGGTATTAAAGAAACACCGGATTCTAATTATTTCCCAGAATTTATTCAAACTATACATGTAAGATGCATCTATGCGGTAATCTTATAATTCCAGAGGTATATATAGATATAGGCCATTGTTCAGAACCATCATGTAACAATCATACAAAATGCTACCAGTACTATTTAACCTTCACTGCAAAAATGTAGAGGATTCATATTATTCCACGGGAGAAAGTGGTGCGGTTGTTTAGGCTGTAATTTTCATCAGTTTGTTCTAAATACTTCTTCACCAGCACCTGCTGATTCAATGGCTGATGAATTCTTCAAGCAGTACTTGACGATGAATGTCAAGTATGTCGCAACGTTGTTTGCATAGTTTCCACTCGTCCGAATTTTAAAACCAATCCACATGTTCTGTTGAAACCTTTCCTTGCTTTTTGGGTTTCTGGTAACGATTGTTCTCAAACTTGGCTTTAACAATGAGTGCATAAAGCAACTCTGCCTCAGCTGAACAGTCGAAAGGCATGTTCAGGATGCTGCAAAAATTAAAATAATAACTCTATTGATTATAAAAACAACCAGATCTCAGAACTGTCGGCTATGATGCCCTCATGCCCACAATATATGAGGAAGTATGGAGAAAGGAAACAAACTGTTGTCGACTATCATATAGTTTCTGATTGGAACTCAATCACTCTGGACTTTTCTATAACCAAAAGCATGAATATAGAAAATCAGACACATTGTACTGTTTAAGAATATCATAACTTACTAGTTTCGTTGTTCTATTATGCTATAGATTATCTACCTGTTGAGTAGCTCCTCCAAAATGATTCGCTGAGAAGGTGTCACATAATGAATACAATTTCTTGGGCACTGGCCAACAGCAAGCTGAACTTGGTAGTCTTCCACATGTCCTGATTCGAAGTTACACCAGGCCGTACAAAGTTAAGGCATGTAATGACTTACATTTTCTCTGTTTTAGGTATAACAAAACTATACTCACGACCAATGTACATCCAGAGGTCTATTACCAAACTCCTTTGCTTACTCCTGAAGCCTTTCTGATGCTTGCTTGTCTTTGAAGATGATATAGATTCAAATAATTTTGTTTTAAAATTTTTAATATTTTAGTGTCTTTCATCAAAGCAAATATAGCAGAAACAGAAACCTACCTTGAGAGGAAGCACGAGCAGTTCCTGTTGTTGAGTCAAATTTAAAGGCATTTGGAGCTCTCATTACGCAGGAATAAGCACATCCTGCACATATATTACAACATTAATGGATCTCATAGTATGTTTACTATATCAGGTCATCCTTGACATGATTACATTTGCAAAGACTGGCAGAAAATATGGAGTTTTACTTCTAGTCATTCTTCGAGTCAGCACTATTCTAAAACATCACAAATTTAAGCGGGAATACCTTTGCCAGCACAAAGAATCTCATTGACAAAGAGATCAAATGCCTCACATTCTGGTGCGTCAAAGGGATCCAAACACTCACTACAAAATCACATTTTAAGGTCAACATGGTACTCAAGTAAAACGGAGAAGTTACTATTCATTAATTAGCAAAAAAAGAAGAAGAAGTTACTTTTCATCATTTTTCATACAAGTAACAAGGCTATCTTACATAACATTTACCTCTCTATGATCTCTGATTTGCTAAATTTGGATAAAATCTGCACATCCAAACATTGTCCGT
The DNA here is from genome assembly GCA_030848705.1 of Heracleum sosnowskyi. NCBI lineage: Eukaryota > Viridiplantae > Streptophyta > Magnoliopsida > Apiales > Apiaceae > Heracleum > Heracleum sosnowskyi. The sequence continues at coordinate 44,641,010 of CM061243.1, read as the reverse complement.
AGTCAATAAGGCAGGTTCCTCTACATTACTAGGCAAAGAGCTGATATTCGGTGCAACACAAAGTACCAAAATAATATTACTACTACAAACAACAGGGTGTCCCAATAGATACTTTAATAGCTAGACGATACTTTAACAGTTCAACATGGCTATCCTTCTGTAACTCCTTCCCATTTCCGAGAGAGAATTAAAGCATATTAGCCAATGTAATTTATAGCAATGGTATGATACAGAAATCATAATGCATATATAATTTCAAAGAAAAGTTTTGAGGAAACAACTGTGTAATGTAACGTCAACCTGCACTGAAGTTATTCATATTAAAACTATTTTAATGTAACCTCATAAGCTTGAATGACACGACGTATCATCACATCCGAATCTTCCCCGTCTCTCCTTACATCAGGATGAAACTGCTTAACCTGCATAGAATTTTAATTTTCACCCAAACAACAAAAATCTAAACAGAGTACTAAAATACTACCAAATAGTCCATATCCAACTTCTTAAGAATTTTAAAAAATTTCTTGATTTCATAAACATACACGCAAAGTTACTGATAGGATTGAAGCAAGAAGTGAAAAAGGGTACTAACTTTAGTTCGAAAAGCAGCTTTGAGATCATTGAGAGAGCAGTTTGGAGGAACCCCAAGAACAGAATGAGCTGAAGAAGTGGACAGGGTTTCATCTCCACTGCAATTACTTGCTGTAAATCTACAATTTCTTGTTGAATAATAAAGATTATTATTATAATTATAGGATTTTTGGGGTTCTTGAAAAAGGGTTTTACTAAAGAAGATTGATTTGTTGTGTAGGGTCAACATCTTCAGTTTTCTCTGTGTGTTCTTCACTTGCAGGATTTTCTGGAGGGAAAATTGTGGTCGTTATAATTCTGTTTTTTTTTCTTTTTTAAAATCTAAAAATCTATTTACTTCTGTTTTAAATTAATGTCGTTTAAGTCTTGGTTGGGTTGGCTGGACATTAGGGAGGGGGAGTGAGAATGATTTGGGCCGAGTTTTGTTGGTTCAGCCCAATCTACTACTGTATTTGTCTAAGTCTTGGACCTTTTTAAGTGAATGGGTTAAATGACAAAAAGGTCACTCAACTCGGGCTAGACTTGCAGGTAGGTCATTCAACTCAAAAAGCTTGCAGTCAAATCACTAAACTATTTAAAACTTTCAATCAGGTCATTGCCGTTAGAAACCGTTAAAAATCAAACGGAATTGTGACGTGGCATGGTGATGTGACTCCTTAATAACTAAAATATTATTCTAACTCGTACCCAACTTGCAATTGACTCATCCAACTCAAAACAACTTGCAATTAAGTCATTAAACTATATATTTATTTTATCTTTTCAATTAAAATACATGGTTTACTTGTGGGATAAAATTATTTATTTATAAAGTTGTACTAATTTAAAAAGCATTTTTGAACCAAATTTGAAATTCATTTAGTTTGTATAAAAATAATAAGAAAATAATACATCACTTAGATTATTTTAATTTAAAAAGAAGTTAGTTTATAGTTTGTAATATGAATATAATTCGATAATTTACACTGCTAGTGGAATTATTAAGAGAAAGATGATATATACACAAATTCGATGATTTTTTAGGTATAAAGTGAAAAATACATTATTTAATATAAAAATTTTAACAACAAGTTGAGTGACCCACTTGCAAGTTGAGTATAAGTTGAGTGATCTTTTTGATATTTAATCTTTTAATTTATACATCATTTTCTTACGTGACGAGTGAGGTGGACTGACAAAACAATATTTAACGGACTTCCGTTAAAGTCAAACTCAACTTAACGGACGTGAAATTTTTTATATGTTTAGTGATGAGATTGCAAGGTTTAATTGATTGAATGATGCATTTGAAAGTTTTTTGAGTTTGATGATTCACTTGCAACTTGGACGTCAGTTCAGTGATGAAAATGTCATTTAACCCTTAAGTAAATACTTAAAAGTTAAATAAACTTTTTTCAAGGAGGAATATCTACAGCTCTATGCCATTCACACATAACTTATACACCCATTCACACATAACTTATACACCTTTTTCATTTTAGGCGGTCCTCCTTTTAAGAGTTTTTGGGTGGAATATCTAACTTTTAAGGGTTACTATTATCAAAAGCTGTTATCATCATAACTCTTCTGAATTTCTTATGAACGGTTACATAATATTTTCAAGTGTCGTTCATGAGGTAATATTAACAAATACCCTGGACTCGAAGAGGTAAATCCATGCGAAGAAAAGCCATGAACAAAGGTATTATCTTTAGACCATTTTACAAGTTATGTAATTAATTTGATGTTTGCTTATTATTGCTATTTGTCTTTTTTATGTTTATATATTTTGATTTATCATAATTGTTACTTTTAATGTCTAGCACTCACACATACAAGCTAGATATTTGAAAACAATTTCTTCATTCTTTCAAACGAGGAAAAGATTACGTACATCTTACCTTGCACAAACAATAAGTGATATATATATCGAGTATGTTTAGTTTAATTTTACTTAAAAGTTAATTAAACATATTATGGCTATTTATGTATCTTCTTAAAATATTAAACTTCAAATAATGTTCGGATGCTAAATAAGTATTCATACCAAAGAGAACAATTGACACAATAATATATGTCAAATATATATCATTGTATAATTAAATAATCACAGGTCAAATCCCTATTTCTCTTTTTTTTAATAAATGTTGAGTAAGCAACCACCATGCTCCTAAACATTTTGTTTTTAAATTAAAGATTTTTCCCAAAAATCATAAATTAAATAAAACTCACCTAGTTTCGTGACTCACAAACTTGTACTCAAACTTTTTAGATAAATTTGAATCGGCTGTTTTTTGATTCATAACATTTAGCAACGCAAAACTAAATCCAATTAAGAAAGTTTTTAGCCAAATATTTATGGAGAGAAATATGGACCAAAGTTATTATAATTTTTAAATTTGGTGTCTAGAATATCATATTTAGAAAGTTTGACTGAAAATATAATGAGATATGTTTTTTTGAAGTGGATATCTCGAAATATATTTTTGAGTACTTAATACCTTTGGATGCACTTTCGAGAATTGCATATTTGGTCTTATTTAATTTTTATTTAAAATACATTTTTCTAAATTGAATATTCCGAGATACGTTTTCTGTAAGTAGATATTTGCTATATACTCATTCCAACCCTTTTAAAAAAAAAAATTCGTAAAAACATAATTCACCAAAGATAAAGAAATAACATTTTTTTAGATCATCAGTTCAGGAATGGTCTTTAGTCGGAAAAAATGACCAGAATAATTGAAAATGTGTATTTTTGTTGCTTAATTAAAAAATGATATTTTTGTCATTTATTTAGAAATACCAAGATCAAAGTAAAGAATATTAACCTAACAATAATTATATGCTCATAATTATAATTATATTTACCTAACAATTATTATCTACTCATAATTAAAAATACAATAAATTATCTTTCAATAAGTGTGGTGGTTAAGTTAGTTTAATTAAAACAAGTTATATTTTAATGGTTATAGTGGCCATGTTTAACTTCTAGTTAATTTAGCTTTCCCACAGCTTTGAACTCTTAACTTATTCGGCCGACAGCTAGGTTGTCAATCCAACTAACCTCTGTAATGATACTATCGACATCTATTTTTAGTAATACCGTTTGTTTAAACAGTCCTCACATTTGGAAGCCAAACGATATTGCTAGGGCAACTCCAACAGATTAATATATGAGAAATGCCAAAATTTTCAAAATTATTTTCAAAATCGTTCTCGAATACTTACATGATAAGATTTGATTGAATATGTATCTCAAAAATAAGTAATTTAAAATTTGATCAACCTGATGCAGTGTAAGAGCATTTTCGGTAAAAAAATTCCTTAGCAAAAAATTCTAAATGACGGATGTCATTCATATTGTGAACCTTCAACTATGCAAATTTTTTAGAATTTTAAATATCAAATTCATTAAAAAGTGATATTTTGAAATTGAAATCGAAAGTAGAATGATGTCACTTGTAAGTCGAAAATTTTGAGTGGTACCAAATGGACAATCTCATAATTTTATAACGGTCAACTAACGTTTGGTTAACGAAGTGGTATCATGGGAATGAAACCAAAAGTATGATGACGCCACTTGAAAGTCAAAAATTTTGTGCGGTACCAAATAAAAAAGTCAATTGTACAATGGTATCAAATAAAATATCCCAATTGAATATGCACTTCATTTGGAATCCATAAAATTCAAATTTTAAAATTTTAATATTAGAATGCGTATTTAAAATGACAACTCAAGTAATCTCATTTAAAATGAAATATATATAGGTTAGTGATCAAATATTATAATAATTTAGAAATTACAAAAATGCAATTAAAGATGAAAGCAACATGAATCATTCATCAATAACATCACTGGAGCACAAAAGTTGAATTATGCTTACTGGATCACATGTACACACACATCTATGATCTATCTGAAAACGAAATTTCTTTTCCATCTTACAAACAACACCTTTAAATTACAACTTATTACCATCCTACCACTCCCCCTCTTCTTCCTATGATCATTCAAATAAACTCTCCCTATCCTCTCTGCATTTAAAATACTCCCCCTGTTCCTCTCATTTTTAAATTTTTTTTTTGTACGTCATTCTCATTTCTTTATATATCAAAAATAGTAACATTTTATAATATAAAATCCAATCACATTCACTACTTTCGTCCACTATACTTACTTTATATCCACTTTATAGATTAAATTATACATTAAATATTGATCGATCATTAAGTGGCACGGAGGTAGTACAAACACAGACATTTATTTCTACACCCCCATCTACATTATGATTTTGTTTCTCTAAAATTACAAACCCATTTGCTCTCTCTCTCTCTCTCTGTATATAAGTATGTGTGTATATGCTAGTTGTATTTAATGCTTATTTAAGTCAGTACAAATATTTGAATACCAAAAATGAGTTCTTTTTGCCACTGATTTGAATTTTGAGCTTAATTTTGGATCTGGGCCTTATTTGTTTTGGTTCTTGAGAGATTGAAGTGATGATTTTGAATGAAAAGTTAGGGTTCTGAGGTGTTTTGTAGTGGTGGGCTTGAAATTAAGTGAGAATTTGGGGGGTTTTAGGGGATAAAGATTGTAACTTTAGCTATGAATAGGAGTTTTAGGGCTCCAGAGAGAGGAATGCAAGCTGCTGTTGTGAAGCAGAGGCAGCAAATGAGGGAATCTGTAATGAGGGACAAGGAAGAAGAGCTTGCTTTGTTTCTCGAGATGCGGAAACGAGAGAAGGAGAGGGATAGTCTTCTTATTCAGAATGTCGATGAGTTTCATGCTCCATTGGGTATGTTTTGTTTACACTCTTTTTGGGAGATTTTATGTTTTGAATTGTAAAGTTTGGATTTTTATGGTTAATTGTTGAATGTTGTTTGGTGTATTTTTGCTGTTTGAATTGGCTTGCGTAGTGTATTTGGACCCCTGTTAATGTAGGTTGCAATTTGCGTATTTTTTGGAAATTTGTGGTTATAGAAATGTGGAGCTTTGTTGCTGGTTTTTTTTTATTATTATTTTGAAATTTGGAAAGTAAAGAATTTTGGTTTTAGGTTTATAGTTGAGCTGAATTTTGTAGGCGGAAAGTTCATCAAAGTTGTTGTATTATGGTCGTTGAGTTTGAATAACATTAAAGCTGATTGGTGTCGTTTATGGTCATTAAGTTTGAATAACTTTATAAGCTATTGTTCTCATCTGCCTTTTGTCTTGATTTTTTATGGACCTTTTGTTTTGAGTTTAAATAACATTTAAGATTTCATTTACTTTCCAGGATTAACAACGGGAAGTTCTCCTATATTTGATATTGCATCAGCCATGCCTGCCCCTGCAAGAAAGACTGCTGCTGATGAGTTTCTGAATTCTGACAATGATAAAAATGATTATGACTGGTAATCCTTGGAAACTTTCCAAATTATGATGTGGAAACTGGGTTACGAGTGTAATGTTTATCTGTCCACTAATATTTTCTATAATGGTATTCTGAAATATCCTTAGAAGAATGTTATATTAACAGGTTGCAAATATATTGGTGTCGAAATATAAACTCCTTTTTACTGGATTTCATGGGTTAGAATCAGTGATTTAAGACCTTACAAAGATATATGATGTTGTTTTAAGAGCAATATTTGTGATTTGAATCAACTATATGACACAATCATGTGTAGACATTCAAAGTGGAATGGATGTAATGATGAAGTACTAAGTCCAATCCTCAAATTTAATATAAGGACACTATTTTTACACTCCTAAAATTTTTACTTAGTAGCATAAAGAGCTAGTCTCTTGGACTTGCTTTAATATCAAGTTGTATCCTTGCTTAGGAAGTGATGGTATCTTAACAAGTGTCTCTAATTTCAAGTAGAGAAGCTTCCTGATTTATGCTGCACTCTCAACCCCAATTCTGCTAACCTTCTCTCTCTTATTGCTTGGTATTTGCCCTGCCCTAGTATGTTAGCTTTATTCACTGAGCTTAATATTGCCTCCTCATTTTTTTACATTTATGTGGAGTCTCTATGTGATGATAGCTTAACAAGATTCTGTTCTGTACTGCTGTTACATAACGAAAGTTCATAATTAATACTGCATTCTCAAGACCAGAGTGGTCTCTAACATAAGTACATCACACCCCTCATTTAAAATACTAGCTGATAACCCGTGCCGGGCCGAACATGAGTCGACATCAACATATTAATATTGATAAATATATTTAAAAAATGTATTTGTCGAGAATTGAATGATAAAAATATATAATAAATAAACCACTATTTAATTATGTAGTTATAGACAATCGAACCGTTTGTAAAACTAAAGAAATTAAAGTAAATAAATAAATCTTGTATGATTACGTAGCTGCAAAGAATCGAACCCTCGATGTAGCTAATAAATTTAAAATAAATAAATCTTGTATAATTATGTAGTTGCAAGGAATCGAACCCTGGATGAAGTTAAAGAAGTTAAAGTAAATAAATCTTGTATAATTACGTAGTTGCAAGGAATCGAACCTGGATTTCGTGATAATCAAATTTGGTACTTTGGTACCGCGCCATTTTCACATTGTTTTGCTTATTAATATTAATTTAATTATTAAATTTTTTTATTAAAAAAGTACTTATAGATATTTGAATGATAGAAATATATAATAAATAAATACTGTTTAATTATGTGGTTATAAGCAATTAATCTTGAATTTGGTATCGTGCGATATTTTAACATTATTTTCTTTATTAATAAGGAGTATAGAAGTTATAGACAATTGAACTTTGAATGAAATTAATGAAATTAAAGTAAATAAATAAATCTTGTATAATAACGTAGTTGTAAGGAATCAAACCCTGAATTAAGCTAAAGAATTTAAATTAATAAATCTTGTATGTAGTTGCGAGGAATCGAACCCAGGTCTCGTGATAACCAAATTTGGTACTTTGGTAGGGGTGGCAATTTCGGGTAATGGGTCGGGTTCGTTGTACCTGGTCCTATTTTTAAGTCAACCCGAACCCGACCCGAACCCGAAACACGTTAAATTTTCTCAACCCGAACCCGACCTGTTAGTACCCGATCAACCCGAAAATGACCCGTTTAACCCGAACATAATTAAAAATAATTAGTTATATATAAAAAAATTAAATTTTATTTATAAAATATTAAAAATATATAATAAAAAATTATTATATGATATATGAATTAAAATCATTTAAATATTATGAAGATATATCACATATGTCTATAATTATGTAATATAAATTCATATATTTTAAATAATTTGTTATATATATTAAATTTTCGGGTCGTGTTCGGGTATTTTGGGTCAACCCGAAACTGACCTGAAAATTTCAGGTAAATTTTTACCCAACCCGACCCGAAACTCAAAATACTCAACCCAAATTCATACTTTTCCGTGTCGGGTTCGTGTCGGGTTTCGGGTCGTGTCAAATTTTGCTACCCCTATACTTTGGTACCGCACGCCATTTTCACATTGTTTTCCTTATTAATAAAGAGTATAGATTTGCTTAATATCCCCAAGTATGTTGCTTCCCGGCGAGCTTAATGGCACGTCCTCACTTTTACACAATTATTTATATCCTTTCCGTTTTCTGCAACTTTGTACTCTCTCCGTCCCTCTCATTTCTTTACAGTTTTTTTACACTACTTGGCACGTATTTTAAGGCTCCTATAAAGTATAGCTCTACAACTTATTTTTAAAACTTTCTTTTTCTAAATAAAAATTTAAACCTTATATTTTTATTCAGAAGAAGAAAAAATTTAAAATAATTTATCGAATTATATATTAAAGGAGCCTTAAAATGCGTGCCGAGCCCCCGTCCCCCAATGTAAAGAATTGAGGGGGACGGAGGGAGTAATTGCCTCATTTGAAACCACTAACAACCCTCATGAATGAGATATGGGCATAATGGAGAATTAATAAATAATGCAACATCAGACACTAAAAAGAATACCAAGGCGCTATCTTTTTTAGGATTCTATATAGATAAATTAGGAAATCAAGAGTTGGTGTGTGTTTATGACTATTATCAGATGATATTCTTATGTGATTATTAAATATAAAAAGACAGAAAGTGAATAAATAGTTGCATTTATATAAACATAGCAGCCCATTTGGACACTATGTGCACACACACAATGCAGGCCAGATATTACTGTTCAAGTTTATTTATTTTTACATGTCTGGACTAAATTGAATAATCCCAAAAGCACATGATTCCATAGCAATATTTCTCTCTCTTGCTGCATGTCCGTTGGTGGTTTTTAAACTAGATTTTATTTTTTCTTAAGTATCTGTATTCGATCTAATATAATTACTAAGATGTTTTTTGTTACAGGCTTATGACACCTCCTGACACTCCTCTTTTTCCATCACTGGAGATAGAATCACAGAGAACCAGTATGAATGAGACTGGAACTCCTAAAGCTCGACCAACTGCATTGAAATCTAGAGTATGTGCGATTCTGGTTTTCTTGTATTAAAATTATTGCATGATATATACTCAGCGTGTGATGGTTGAAATTCATTGCATTGGATATATATATATATAAACGAATTATATAGGTTGTTTAATCAGTTGAAAGAATTGACGAGACAGCTTATTAACATGTTTATGTATAAGTTTGATGACGCTGAGTAACCGGCAAAGTTTACATGGTTTTTGAATCTTTCGTTACAATCTTGGCCTAGATATATATGCTAACTTATGGTGCCAAGACTTCCTGGTTGAGATTTCTTACAAGTCCAATACTTCCATAATTTTCTCCAATTTTATCTAAGCTCGCATACGCCAAACTAACACTTATAATTTCTTGCTGTCCTTTTTATTGTCACCTGTGCTTCTAGCTAGCAAATTCTGAGCTGGAGCCTACTACAAGAAATAACCATGCATCTAGACAGTCAGTTTTGGCTTCTGGGTTAAATACATCCTGTGCAGGAGTTCGAAGGCCCTCTTCCGCTGGTGGTCTGGGATCAAGACCTGCTACACCAACTGGACGCCCTACTTTGGCCTCAGCCTCTAAACCCACATCAGCCTCAACATATAAACCCTCATCTATTACTGCATCTGCATCAGCTACCATGGCATCTAGACCTTCACGGTCTTCAACACCCACTAGATCCACCGTGCCTTCAGCTAAGCCAACTGCCCCTGCAAGATCTTCTACACCTACATCGAGGTCTACTGCAAGATCTTCTACACCCACATCGAGGTCAACCACAAGGCCTTCTACTCCTACGATGATGTCTACTACTGCAAGATCTTCTACTCCTACATCAAGGTCTACTGCAAGATCCTCAACACCTACTAGACCTGCTGCCCCTGTGACCAAACCCACATCCAGGGCTGCGACACCAACTCGTAGACCGCCTACTCTGTCAGTAGCATCAAATGCATCTGCACCTCCAGTTAAATCTCCATCTTCTGCAGTTACCAAGGCAGCTTCTACTACAATAAGAAATTCAGCACCTCCACGTCCTAGCTCCCCGACAGTGAAACCAAGACCATGGAACCCGTTGGACATGCCTGGTTTCTCCCATGACGTGCCACCAAATTTACGTACCTCGCTTTCTGATCGCCCTCCTTCAGCTACTAGGGGCAGACCTGGTGCGCCAAGTGTTCGATCATCGTCAATTGATCCTGCTCCCAGTGGAAGAATTAGACGACAATCTTGTTCCCCATCAAGAGGACGCCCTCCAAATGGCATAAATCGTAACACCGGAAGCTCTGTTCCTGCTTTAAATCGCGCATATGCTAAAGCTCACGATAATGTGAGTCCTGTTATGTATGGAACCAAGATGGTTGAGAGGGTTATAAACATGCGTAAATTGGCGCCACCTAAGCAGGATGACAAGCACTCACCTCGTAGTAACTTATCTGGCAAATCTTCATCTCCAGACAGCTCCGGATTTGGAAGAAATTTTTCTAAGAAGTCCATGGACATGGCTATAAGGCATATGGTACAGTTCTTCTCTCTCATGTTTGCATAGCAAGAATTAAGCAGCAGAGAACTGTGTATAATTTCTGATTGCATACAAGATAAATTTTTATGGCATGTGATATGACTTGTTTTGGATTTTGAGATGTGTCTGCATTTTTTAGCCTGCTTTATTGGATCTAATTTTATATCTGTTTCTTCTTTCTTGTTTGTTGTCATATTGATTTTACTTTGTTGTGATAACTTACTGCAAATCATCTGGTAAAATTACTTGTTAATATTGTTTCTGTTGATCCTCTGTGGAGCAGGATATAAGGCGGAACATTCCCGGGAATCTACGACCATTAATGACGAATATTCCTGCTTCCTCCATGTATAGTGTGAGATCAGGGCCTGCATCAAGAAGCAGAAGTGTTAGTGTTTTAGACTCGCCTCTTGCAACAAGCAGTAATGCAAGTTCTGAAGTGAGTGTAAATAACAATGCTTTCTGTGTGGATGCAAGCGAGTTAGATGGCGATATTAACAGTGAAAGGGGTGTTCAAAATCGCCTGCCAGTGTAGGGGAGAGGTGATGTTTCCATATTAGTAAGTTAGAAACTAGTTCTTTAATCTATTTGTAGTTGGTGTTGTTGTCTATTGGCAGTAGATAAATCTGTAATAACTAGGAAGGGCTTACAGGACATGTGGCTTGTAGTTGGACATGGTTTCATGTAAAGTTAGATGGATTGATTAGCTTCATCAGTTGTAGCCTTTGTATCATGAAAACATTTGTGGTCATGGGGGACTTTGGATTATATATTGACTGCCTGCTTTTCAGGAATAAAAGACTATTTGCAAAGAGTTGAAGGAGCCTAAAAATTCTGGAGATGCAGCTCTCTAGTGCTTAACCAGTATGAGACGATGTTTAAGAGACTAGATCCCCAAAGTTAATCTAGGATTAGATCTGGCATTGGTGGTTCAAGTTCACATTAGTGGCCTTGTCAATTTTAATATTGTAAGTTCTAACTAAATGCTGGACCACTTGTTTGCATGCAAGTTTCTTGTTTTTGTGGAGGAATCTAGTTTGAAAACAGAAAAATGAACCATCACATGTCCATGGAACCAACGGGAAGTAATTTAACGTTTTAATTCTGTTCTTGACCATATTGAGAGATATTGAAGTGAACAGAATATTATAACGAACCCAAAATACATAATAGTTTAGTTTATTTGTGACTGATATCGTATTATTTAAATAAATATTATTTAATTTTACTTAAAAGATCACTATAGAGAGGAGGAAAGATGATATTTATAGGTTAGGTAAGTGGCCTATCATTTTCCACCATCATGAAGATGGTGAAGGTCACCACCATTATGCGGATGGTAGTACTCAACGTAATGACCATATCCTCGTCGAAGCAAAGGTGGGGCTATATTAGATTTTTCCGATAGAAGTCTATACAATGCACAAATATACACGCATTTGTTGAAATATTTTCCTTAACTGTATTTTTTGTGTTATTGAAATGTTTTAATCTTCAAGGCTTTCATGCTCGTTTTTTTTTATAAACGACTCAACATAATTTTTTTACGGGAAGTATTGTTGCATTTTTGCATTTTCATGACAAGCCTTTCTCGTAAAATTTAAATGCAAATTGTAGTAGTTTGAAAACATAAGTAATACTTACTCCGTTAACATATTCTAATTGATGTAATACGGAAAATTATCGTAATTATTATTGCTTGCTTAATAGATTTAATTTTTTATTATATTAATTTCTTTATTATTGATTAGGTATTAGCTATGTAAACGATCATTATATTGTAAACGAATCAAGGTTTATGCCTTCACCGTTGAATACAATAAAACGAGTATTTGCGAAGATCTTATCATGGTATCAAGAGCCTAATAAAAAATCATATCGTCTGAACCACAACAATGATGATAATGGGTTTGTGGGAGAGACTATCTTAAACTAATGACAATGACAACTTGCAACAAGATCAGACGATCGACAATCAATTGACAACAGTGATGACAATTTACGACATGAACGACGACGACCCAACAATTGTTTCTCGATGGGAAACAACGACGACCACCCGATGATCGTTTCTCGATTTGAAACGACAACACGACCGACGACGACCAACGATCGTTTCTCAATTGGAAACGACTACTTTCAAGTTTTTTTTTAATTTTCTTATTATTTTACAAACTCTCGATATTTATTGTTGTTTTGAGTATCGTGAGTTTGAGTGGGAATGTTAACATATTATGATTGATGTAACACGGAAAATTGTCGTAATTATTAATGCGGTTTGGTCGGTTTGACCCGATCCGGTTCGATCGATTTTTTTTGCTCGGTCCTAATTATTATTGATAGCGTAATAGTGATAGTTTCCTTATTATATTAATTATCTTTATTATTGATTATGTATTAGCTATATAAACGGTCATTATATTGTAAACGAATCAAGAGTCGACTCCCAACACTAACTAGCCGCCTCCATAGATCTATCCCTTTTCTTCACCAATAAAACTTTCTTTCTTCTCAAAAATTCACTTTCATATCCCTTTCTTTCATCTATTCACCATAATTTTTATTTCCTTCAATAATCATCCTTCTTTGTAAGGATTGCTGCTGTACCCAATATTTTGGGTGTTTGTTTGTCCTTCTTTTGGAGTGTTTAATATGTTTTTGGTACTTTTGGTTTGCTGTTTTGTCTCTGTGAGAATGATTCAATTAGTGTTTTGGGGGATCTGAAAAGCTTGCATCGAGGCTGGATCGGTGGTGAAAATCGCAAAAGCTCACCTTTCACAACGGAAGATTGTCCATATTAAGAGGGCATCTGTCCCTTCAATTTCAGTTTGTGCAACTGAAAGTTCTGAACATTGGACTACAACCGGAATTAATTATGTGAAGGTCAACTGTAATGCTACTTGTTTTAGGGATGGTGTAGGTTGGATTTCTCGGAAAGCTATTGTAATCTTTTTCTGTTCAAAGAATATTTTTATTCTATATGTTAAGTGATCTGGAAACAAAGCGGCTAATTGTTTAGCTCGTTTATTTGTTTTTCAACCTGATTGTATAGCCGGTTGGGGGTTTGTCCCAGTCGAGTTCTTTTCTCATTAATGAAATTTGCTTTAAATTTGTCAAAAAAAAGGATTTATGCCTAAACCATTGAATACAATAAAACGAGTATTTGCGAATATCTTATCATACTCACACAAGTCACAACAACATGAAAACATGATAAAAGTGGAATGATCATTGACTGTTAGAAAATTATATTAATTATATATTATATTATATTATATGGGTTTATTATGAATTATTAACATTGTAATATTGAGGTATATATATACACTAGCTTAAAACCCGTGCGATGCACGGATTGTTAATTGTTATTTTATTATTATTATTTTAATATTTTATTAATTGTAACTGTGCAAAAAATAAGTAGGCATTTTAAAATATCTAAACAATTTTAATTAATTAAAAACATTAAAACTGATTTTAAAATAAATAAGTATGGGTTTGCCCGTTATATTTTTGGAAATGAGGGGTTTTAGTAAGAAAAAATAAAAAATGTAACATATATTTAGTTTAAAAAGGTTAATGCCCGTGATATTTTTGGAAAATGAGATTTTAAAATTTAATAATTAAAAGTATTTAAATACGTTTTAAAATAAATAAGTAAAAGGTTTCCTGTGATATTTTTGGAAAAAGAATGAATTTTAGTGAGAAAAATAGAAAAAGTAAATTGTAAAAGGCAATTTCCCGTGATATATTTAGAAAATGAGGGATTTGTTCGAAAAAATATATAATGTGTTTTAGCTGAAAAATTAATTGGTTATAAATAGGTATTTGATTATTTATATTTTAATATTTTTAGTAATTGCATTTGTTAAGAAAAATAAGTAGATATGTTAAAATAGGTAAAATTTTAAAAATAATTATAATATTAAAATAGGTTTAAAAATAAATAACTAAATGTTTGTCCGTGATATTTTTGGAAAAAAAGGGATTTTAGTAAGGAAAAATAGAAAAACTAACATGTTTTAGTTAAAAAAGGTAATTGCCCGTGATATATTTGAAAAAGTAGGGGAATTTGTTAGAAAAAATAATGCATTTTAGGTGAAAAAGGTAATTGTTGGTCCTCGTGTATTGCAGAAGGGGGGGGGGGGGGGATGAATGCAATACTGATAAAATTCAATCTCAGTTTCAACAACCAAAACTAAGATTTAATGTTATCAATAATATGTATGCATTCACAAACAGTATAATCGAGAAGACAGGATTCACAAAATAAATGTTTTAGTTATTTTGCAAAGTGTTGCTACAACCTCAAGAGAGAATTCTTGAGCTTCGGTTTTTCTTCAAGACACTTGCTTGTCTTCGTTTTTTTTTGTGTATGTCTAGAATGAATTGATAGTCTAAGTATAAGACTAATCCTATCACTATCAACACGGGTCTGTGAAGCTGCTGTCATTATCAAGTGGCAGCTTCTTACAAAGTGTCTACCCATGTGACTTTCCTAAATTGCTAACAATGTCAGATATACATTACAAAGAAAGCAACCTAGATTCATTCTATTTCTAGCTAAAACAATTCAGCAAATAGAGACTTGACCTTGCTCTTGAATTGATTCGCTTTTGTTTGCAGTGCTTGAAGCTTCTGTCGTAGTCTTGCAGACTTGGTGCAGCTTAGGGATACTGCAACACGCCTGTTTCTTGAACATTGAAACTGTCACGGGATTTGACTGAGAAAGATACCTAGAACAAGGATCTTTCTCGAGACAGTTACTTTTGCCGCAAAGCTTGCTGTCACAGGAATGTGCTTTTGGTGACAGTAGGAGTTCCCCGCATAGTGTGCTGTCGAGGTTTCCAAACTTGCTGTCGAGGGCTAAAATTGTTGTCGCGTAGTCTTCCGCCAATGTTACTGTCAGAGTGAATATGCTGTCTTGACTTGCAACATTCTGTCTTCTTGTAATCTTACTGTCAATGCTTATGACAGTAACCTTTATTCATGTTGTCATCTAATATGCATTCTTTGAGGCTTGAACACAGAAAGTGAACTTCTTCCAAATTACACAATTAAAATAACATTGCATACTGATTACAAGAACATACTTTGGCTGTGACAGTATGTTCTACTTAATTAAAAAATTAAGTATATACAAAGTTAAGTTGTTCCTATGCTATCACCCATAAATCCTAACAATCTCCCCCAATTTGTTTTTATGGACAATAACAACAAATTTACAATATATGCTGACAACTTAATTAACAAGATCAGAATGGATTTAGAATGTTTACTTAGCTTGAGATTTCCTCTTCTGTCTTGTTACTTCCTCTCTTCTGAGAGCTTCTACCAAGCAGCCTCTTAGACCTTCTACAAGAGAGATTTCAGAAGGTGTGACTGCAGCATCTTTTATTTCTTCAATGATCTTCTTGATAGTAGGAGAAATAAGAGAACTAGCATCCATGAGATTCAACCATTGCTCTTGATCAAATGGATAGCTTCTGAAGTGGAGTTCTTCATGAATGAGATTGAATCTACTTTCACGATAAGCATTGAGAGACATCCTCCTTTGCTTGTCCAGCTTTGAATCTTCTCCTTTTCTCCTTTCCAATAATTCCTCTATCTTATCAGAACAGATCTGCTCCAGGGGATGAATTGATCCAGCTACCATATACTGTAAATCCTTCAGAATAGTTGTTTTTAGCTTGTGCAAGCTGCAAACATAGATTTCTTCTTTTAGATGCTTGATTCTTAAGGGATTTTCCAGCATACATGTTTGATAATTTGGAGCTTCACTTTCTGCCTTGTTGGCAGTCTTGCATCTTTCCAGGAGTTCAGCTTCCTTCTTATCAAGTTCTGACTGATATTGAGAGTATTGAGAAGAGTCAGGTCTTTTGCTTGGCTTGGGTTGCCCTTCCTCTGTGGGTTGGGTTTGCTTTTCTTCTGTGGGTGAATCATCAAACTCATAGTACCAGTGATATGGTATAGGAGAAGCTGGTAAATCAGTTGAAATATCAGCATCATCAAAATCTGCAAAGTTGTAGCCAAATTTCTGATAGAATTCAGCATCCCTGTCAGCTTGATATTTCAGAATATGTTCCATAACAGACTCTGGAACATTGTCATAGCTCTCCAGCAACTCTACCATTCTTTCCAGGTAGAAGAAGTCAATTCTCCTTTTATCTAAGGTTGATATCCTACCACTGGTTGATGTGGATACCAGATTGAAATCCTTATCAACCTTGGTAGATCTTGATTCTTCCCACCACAGAATGTACTCAGTGACCTCTTGATTTGCATCCATCTTAACCTCAACACTCTTGATTTCTCTAGATTGCATCTGTTGTATCTTAAGACTGTTGGGAGGTATTGATTGAATTGGCTTCTTAAGGTTCCTGCCAAATCCAGTGGCCTTTTCCTTTCCTGAGTACTTGTGCTTTCCTTCAGGTTTCTGTCTAGACAACCATGCTTTTGCTTTAGATTTCAGTCTTTTGGGCTTGACAGTAGCTTTGGTTTCATCCTTGACAGAACCTTTCTTGACAGTACCTTTGTCGACAGTATCTTCCATGACAGCATCTTCTATGACAGTTTCCTTGTCGACAGTACCTTTGGTGACAGCATCTTTTTCTGCATTTATGCAATCAATAGCACACCTAAGAATGCTTGCCTCCAAAGTTTCCAGTATTCTTGGCTCCTCTTCATCTTTTGCATCAACATCTTTCTTTTCTTGACTAGGAGTTTCTTCATTGCCTTCATTCTGAGATTGAATACCAGTATTCCCAGAATTACTTCCACCAGCATTTCCAGCATTTCCAGAAGCTTCACCACCTCCAACCTCATCATCATCATCATCATCATCATCATCATCCTGAGGAGGAATGTCATAGAGACAGCTTCCACCTTGATCATTTCTTTTGGCATTGGCTCTAGAGATTAGTTCCTTCACTATAGCTCCCAGTGCCTTGTCTCTCAACACCAGCATTTTGTAGATCTCTTGAACATCATAAACTCTTCCTGGATTGGCATTTGAACTGAGTATTCCATCTAACACTTTCAGAATTGACTTGGTTTCCATTTTGGATGGGCTAACCAAATTCATGAAGCTGTTCCTTCTTGTGCCATCCTTAGTTTTAGATCTGTAGAAAACACTTGATGGATTTGTGTAGACTTCAGGTAGCTTTTGTGTGATCAGGTTCTGGATTTGCATATCCAATATTTCATTGAATGGTGTTTGAGTTGCCCTGATCTTTCCCTTCAAAGCACACAACACCTTTGCTGGCAGACTCTGCAATAACTGCATTGTGATGAAATAAGATATGCCAGAAGTGAAATAGATACTTACAGCCCATCTTTTCTCATCATTCACCATTACACTGACACTGGTGATTTGATCCTTTAACAGTTTTGTGGTGTTGGTTGGACGGTTGCTTGGAGCATTCATTGCTTCTTCCACCAAACTGCTAAATTCACTGTCATGGTTGTGTAATGTGCTCTCCCTGTAATCCACCATTAAAGTATTGACTTCTTCTTGATCATACTCAGTACCATTGGACCAAGTATTCCCTTTATGGATGGATTCAGACAGTTTCCCTTTACCTTTCCCAACCTTATTCTGTTCCTCCATTTCTCTCCATCTTCTTTGTAGAGCAGATTCTTGAGTTGCTGAAGTTGGCTCTCTAATTGTCACAGGAGGTAGAATTGGATGTCTAGATGCAGGTCTTCTTTGCATTGCATCTTGAGTTGCCTTAGACATCAACACCCTTTCTCCATCCAAGTCAACTTCAACAAGTTCTTCAGCTTTATCCTTTGGTTGTCCACTGCTTGGTTTGACTTGCTCCCCTTTAGACATTGCTTTTACCTTAGCTCCCCCTTTGGTCTTCACAGTTACTGGCTCCCCCTGAGTTCCACCCGATTCCTGAATAGACAATGATTCTGATCTTGCTACCTTCTCCCCCTTAGTTGAGTTGGCAGCTACTAGGTCAGTAAGGAATTGGATAGAGAGCTGAGTAGCAGCAAAACCATCAACCACCAGTTGAGAGAGAGAGTCCATCTTGGAGTGCAAAGTAGCACACTGTCCTTCCAGAGCTGCAATCCTGTTACCAAAAGTAGCAGAGGGGCCACCATACCTTAACCTTCTTGGAGGGGAAGGAAAAGAAAGGGGCTTGGAGGCTATGGGGGTTCTCACACTCTCAGGGTGTTTTTGAGTGATCTCATCACCCCTCACAGATTGACTCTCAAGGCCTAATGCCTGAATAGTGGGGGCTCCCTCAAAGTCTCTCTGGACATGCTCAAGTCCCTCTCCTTTTGCCAGATCATTTGGCTGCCTCTCATTTTTATGCTCACCTCTCTTTTATTTTATCTCTCTTTTCTTTTGCACACCCTCACTCAACCTAGATGCATGGGTATGAGCAGTACTAACATGCATGGAAGGAGAAGATTTAGAATGTACCTTTAAGAGTTTGGCAAGAGGTAGATCATCATCAGAGGCATCCTCAATGATTACAGCATCAAAATCAGGCTGAGAGGACTGGACAGTATCTTTGGCAGGAATGTTACTGTCAGTTGGAGTCTGGACAACAGGTTCTGGCATGACAGCATCTTTGGGATGTGGAGTGACAGTAGGTTCTGTAGTGACAATATCTTTCTCTCCACCCATGACAGCATCTGTGTCCAGGACAGCAACATTGCCAGTGTCTTTGACAGCAACAGAGGCTGTGACAGCATCTTCCTGAAGGTAAGATGCTCTTTGGAGTTCAGACAAAGTGTTGGCTGTTTCAGTTTCTGACAGAATACCACTTTGCCCTTGCTCAGTGTTTGGAGGAGTGGTGTCCATTTCACTTTGAGAAATGGGTTCTTGTCGACCACTAGATGGGGGCTCATCCATGATTGGAGATGGATGATCAAAACCTGAAGGGTTGGGACTGTCCCCTTCTCTAGGTTTTGGAGAAGAAACAAAAGAATGGGTAGGAAATGAAGAAGGTGAAAGTGTAGCAGAGAGTGGGGGCTGATTCACAGGAGAAACAGGTGAATCATCAAAAGGAATAGAGAAATCCTCACTGTGCCCTAACTCACTGTGTGTTTCTTCAAGTGGAGGTTCCTCAGGTTGTGAACCATGAGTTTGTGCAGACTCTGTACAGGGTGCCTTGGGAGACATGCCAATTTCAATAGATGCACCTTGTTGAGAAGGCACATCTAGGGAGGTGTTTGAATCCCTTTCAGTAACCACAATTTGTTGAGAAACTGCAGCTTGGCTAACAGTGGTTTTAGTCCTCCTAGCTCTCTTCTTCTTAGGCTCAGGGGGAACCACTGGGGGTTCTGTTTGACTAGCCTCCTTATTTGCTGCACTAGGTGCAGTGTCTCCCTCTTGACTAACAGAGCTACCACCAACATCAGCTTCTAAGGGTCTTTTTCTGGATTCTTGCAAGGCTTCTCTTTGGGCTTTGGAAAGTCTAGAGGGCCTAGGCTGAGTGTATGGTGTTGAATGTGGGTTAACTGAATTTGGGTCTAATTCAGTTTCATTCTCAAGAGTGAAAGAGTCATAACCAGAAGGTAATGGTAAATCAGGGTTGGACACTTGATCAACCATGTGCTGAGTGAAACAAAGTGGAATATGTTCTGAGTAAATCAGGGTTGGACACTTGATCAACCATTAGGTGCATTGGAATATGTGCTCCAACATTCACCTTGTATCCATGGACAAGAGAATGTGTCAGTTTCTTGATGTAGGAGGGTATTCCATTCCAGCCTGTGGACTTGGTAGAGAACACCTTGACCATCACATCAAGTATCATGCTCCACTCCTTTCTCAGATGCTTCCTATCCATTTCACCAGACAGATACCATTTGGTAGTCCCCTCTTCGAGAATAGGGCATGCATACCCAATCTTCAAGAAGAGCTTCTTAAGAGTGTCATCATTGGCAAGTTCAGCAAATTGTTGTCCTGCTTCAAGTGTAATTCCAAGAGCAGTGTTGATGACCTCAGCTGTAAGAGTGTATTGTTGCCCAGAGATTGTGAATTGAATACCCGGGTTCTCACCCTCAGTTTGAGCAACAACAGTTCGCCAAAAAGCCTCAATTCTGTCTAAGTCGAGAATGGGGGTTGAGGTGATGGCAGAACCGAGATAGGACTTGTTCAAGAAAAACACGAGTCCTTTGAAACCTTCACCAGCATCATTTGGGGAAAAGATGCCAGCAAAGTTTGTTTGAGAGAGAGTCTGTTTGGGGGCCATGGAGATTTCAGGAAAAGAAGAAAGTAAGAAAGTGGCTTTTTGCTTGAAGAAAAGTATTTTGCCTTGAGTTCGATGAGAGTGATATGTCTGAGTAACTGGGGAATAAATAGAGGTATCTCAAACGTTGTG
This sequence comes from Heracleum sosnowskyi, assembly GCA_030848705.1. Classification (NCBI taxonomy): domain Eukaryota; kingdom Viridiplantae; phylum Streptophyta; class Magnoliopsida; order Apiales; family Apiaceae; genus Heracleum; species Heracleum sosnowskyi. The sequence goes on along the minus strand of CM061243.1, from coordinate 44,620,123 downwards.
CACAAAAAGTGGAATTAAAGAACGTGTCTTAACCCACTCTTATAACACGTAAGTTACTGTCCGTTATTCACTGACCAACGTGGGATAAATATCCAATTTCAACGGTCCACTATTGTTGACAGTAACCTGTGCGCTAGAAACAATCTGTCAGTAATAAGAGGTGGTGACAGTAGGTTTTGCGCGACAGCAACTATTGCGCAAAAACTTGCTGTCACCGTTAAGCATATGAATGACAGTATCCTTTACAAGTCTTGACAGAAAGTCTTTCCCTGCTGTCAAGAAGGTTGCTGTCAAGAAACACACGACAGTATCCTTCTTAATGACAGTAACTTCGATTGGGAATTGTTTCTGTCATGAACTTATTAGAATGCTTTATTCATAAACTTAACCTAAAATTGACAAATTATGGATTTAGCAATGTAATCTTTTGAACACAGATATTATGCAATTAACACATACAAATCATAAACTCAAAAACCACAAAAACAAGAACCTTTATTATTATTAATAAAATCACTTAAATAAAGCATTGGGTACATCATTTTATGATTTTATCAACTAGTTCTAAAAGCTCTTCCTTAATCTCTTCTTCAGTGCGACCTTCTTCCTTGAGAAGTGCCTGAAGCTCCTTCTCCTCTTCTTGCACCTTGGCCTCCTCCTCCTTTTCCTTTTCCTCGTCTATTTCATCGAGGGCATCCAACAGCACCTCGAAGAGCTCCTCAATCTCTTCATTGTAGGGTTCACTATCGCACCGTTTTAGCCCGACTTCAATTCCTACTCTGTTTTCCATTATTTACTTTAAAACTGAGAGCAGACTGGTGAAACCTAAGGTTAATTTATAGGCAAAACCGTCTAAGGATTAAAGTCTAATGGTCAACAGTTAGAGTACCCATACAACTACCACAAAAGTAATTAATGGTAGTGTCCTCCTTTAATCCTACAGATTAATGCAAAAAGGTGTGAAAGTCCAATGGAACAGATTTTTATCTCTCAAACTAAACAAGTAACCACATTAATGTCATACACGGTCTAAAAGTATGAGACTGGCACAAAATACTGACATGAAAAGTCAAATCAACACATGCTGTCACATAACAGACATAGACCAAGTAGATAGTAACTTCTCTTGACAGCAGGTTTGAAGTTGCTGTCATGAGCTTCAAAAGAGAATTTGGAAATATAGAAAACTGAGTAAATCAACATACCAGATTCAGCATTCCCAATTCACTTACCAACCCGTTGAAGGTTGCTTCATCCAATGACTTAGTGAAGATGTCAGCAAGTTGCTTGTCAGTTGGAACATAAATCAGCTTCACAGTTCCTTGTTCAACATGCTCTCTGATAAAGTGATGTCTTATATCAATGTGCTTTGTCCTAGAGTGTTGAACTGGATTGTCTGAAATAGCTATGGCACTAGTGTTGTCATAGTAAATAGGAATGTCTCTTAGCACTAGACCATAATCCAGAAGTTGATTCTTCATCCATAGAATTTGAGCACAGCAACTGCCTGCAACAATATACTCAGCTTCTGCAGTTGAGGTAGAAACTGAATGCTGCTTCTTGCTAAACCATGAGACCAATCTTCCACCAAGAAATTGACAGCTACCAGTAGTATTCTTTCTGTCAATCTTGCATCCAGCATAGTATGAGTCTGAGTAACCAATTAGATCAAATCCAGTATTCTTAGGATACCAAAGGCCTAGATTATGAGTGCCTTTTAAGTATCTAAAGATTCTCTTGATGGCTACTAAGTGTGACTCCTTTGGATCACTTTGAAACCTTGCACAGAGACATGTAGCAAACATGATGCCAGGTCTGCTAGTAGTTAGATATAGGAGAGATCCTACCATGCCTCTATAGGTGCTTGAGTCAACTTTCTTTCCTTTAGGGTCAAGGTCCAGACTAGTTGATGTGGACATTGATGTCTTTGCAGGTGATGAATCTTCCAAGTTGAACTTTTTGAGAAGTTCCTTGATGTATTTAGCTTGACATATGAAGATTCCATCAGGTTGTTGAAGAATTTGTAATCCCAGAAAGAATGACAATTCTCCCATCATACTCATCTCATATTTGTTACTCATGAGAGAGGAAAACTTCTCACACAGCTTCTCATTTGTAGAACCAAAAATGATGTCATCCACATAGATTTGTACCAGAATGATGTCCTTGCCATGGTGTTTGTAGAAAAGTGTCTTGTCCACAACTCCTCTAGTAAACTGATTTTCCAAAAGAAAAGTGGAAAGTGTGTCATACCAAGCCCTGGGTGCTTGCTTTAGTCCATACAATGCCTTGAAGAGTTTGTACACAAAATCATACATTTCAGCATCCTCAAACCCTGGTGGCTGTTCAACATACACTTCTTCTTCCAACTCTCCATTTAGGAAGGCACTTTTGACATCCATCTGAAATACTTTGAAGTTGCAGTGTGCAGCATAGGCTAGAAAGATTCTTATAGCTTCAAGTCTTGCAACAGGTGCAAATGTCTCATCATAATATATTCCTTCCTGTTGACAGTAACCCTTAGCCACTAGCCTTGCTTTGTTTCTTGTCACTGATCCATTTTCATCAAGCTTGTTTCTGAAGACCCATTTGGTCTCAATGACTGACTTTCCCTTAGGTCTTGGAACCAACTTCCATACATTGTTTCTTTCAAACTGATTTAGCTCTTCTTGCATGGCTATCACCCATTCAGAATCCAACAATGCTTCATCAGTTGTCTTGGGTTCCATTTGAGAAAGGAAGCATGAAAACATGCTGTCAGCAGAGACTTTGTTCCTTGTCCTCACTCCAGAAGTAGGGTCACCAATGATAAGGTCATTTGTGTGATCCTTGTTCCACTTGGTGATTCTGGGCAAGCTACTTGATTGTACAGGAACAGTTGCTTCAGTTTGTCGAGTTGAATGCTCACCAATCCCATTGTCTTCACCATGTTCTTCATTGTCTCCAGAGTCACCACTGTTATGAATGTTAGAGGTTATGGTCTGTGACTGAGCTGGAGTTTGGTTGACAGTAGTGGCATTGACAGTATCTTTGTCAACTTCAACAATTTGAGTGAAGCTAGGTTCTTCATCAACAATTTCCTCAGCTTCCAAATATCCTTGATTCTCAAATCTGAATGTCTGCATCTTTCCTTCTTCATGCAGTCCTGGAAACTTGGTTTCATCAAATGTGACATTTACACTCTCTTCAATAATCCTGTGTTCCATAACATAAACTCTGTAGGCAGTCCTTTCTGTGCTGTAACCCATGAATAGTCCTTCAAATGCCTTAGTGTCAAATTTTCCTTTCTTCTCATGGTTATCCTTCATCATAAAGCATTTGCTCCCAAACACATGAAAATATTTGACAGTAGGTTTCTTCCCAGTTAACAGACAATAAGGTGTACTTGCATGAGTTTTGTTAATCATGGTTCTGTTTTGAGTATAACAAGCTGTGTTGATAGCTTCAGCCCAGAAATATGTTGGTAGTTTGGCATCATGCAACATAGTTCTAGCTGCTTCAATGAGAGTCCTGTTTTTTCTTTCTACAACTCCATTCTGCTGTGGAGTCCTTGCAGCAGAGAATTGTTGTACAATTCCTTCATCTTTACAGAAATTTCCAAGTGTGGCATTTATGAATTCTGTACCATTGTCACTCCTCAAGATTTGAACTTTTGAGTTTGGAGTTCTATCAAGAACTCTGACTTGATCAATAATCACTTGAGCAGCTTCATCTTTGGATTCAAGAAACTTCACCCAAGTGTACCTTGAGTAATCATCCACCATTACTAAGGCATATCTCTTTTTGGCCATAGATGGTACATTGAATGGTCCAAAAAGATCTATATGAATCAACTTGAGTGCTTCTATGTTGGTGTTCATTTGCTTGGACTTGTGCACAGCTCTCCTTAGTTTGCCCATTTGACAATCTTCACACAGTCCTTCTTGACAGAATTCCTGTTGGGGCAAACCTCTCACTAACTCCTTCTTCATCAAAATATTCATTGTTTTGAAGTTGAGATGTGAGAGCTTCCTATGCCAAAGCATACTGTCACCAACAGTTGCTTTACTGTAGAAACAGTAAACTTTATCCTTCTTTGTTGAGTTTAAGTCAGCAACAAACAAGCTTCCTTTTCTAACCCCTTTTAGAGAGAGGCTTCCATCCTTCTTGTGATAGATGTTACACAGCATCATATCAAAATCAACCTTGAATCCCCTGTCACTGAATTGGCTGACACTGAGTAGATTGTGCTTCAATCCATCCACAAGAGCAATATCTTCAATGACAACATTTCCAATTTCCAGACAGCCATATCCCACTGTGTAACCCTTGCTGTTGTCTCCAAAGGTTATGATTGGGCCAGCTTTCTCTACATAGTGTGATAGCAGGGCTTTATCACCTGTCATGTGTCTTGAGCAGCCACTGTCAATGATCCACATGACTTGATCTTTCTTCTTGCCCTGCAAAACAGAATGTATTTAAGATGCATATGGTACCCAATCCTTGTTGGGTCCTGCAGTTTTAGTGTCTCCTGAGTTTCTTCCATTCATAAAATCACAAGCATCATCAATGATCTCCTGTTTGACTTCTCTTTTCACCCACTTAGGTTTAGAATTGGACTTGATCCTTTTCTTAGTGGATGAGGCCTTTTTGCTGTTGCCAGCAGGCTCAGAAGTCTCAACAGTGTGCATGTATGAACATTTTTCAGTAGTGAGAATAGGTAAGTTAAAGCATGTACTCATGGCAGTGATCTTGCATGACATACATTCAATGTTATTACAGACACTTATAGTTCTATGCAAAAGGGGGGTTCTGTGTAAATTACCAATGAGCTCAGTAGCATTGATCTTATCCTCAATTGGCTTATTACAAACATGTGTTAAATGATGTGAAGATCCACAGTTATTGCATAGTTTCCTAGAAGCACCTCCAACATGAGTGTATCCATTTCCTTTATTGACACCTACCTTACCATTCCTATTATTAGACTTGGGAGTTACTGGATTGACAGTGTGTTCAGAAGTTGCTGTCGAACTTTCCTTGACAGTACCTTTTATTCCAACTGTCTTGACAGAAGGTTTGGAAGCTACTGTCTTGGAACCATTCTTGACAGCATCTTTGGAAGATACTGTCTTGCCAACTGTGACAGCATCTTTTGAACTTACTGTCTTGCCAACTGTGACAGCATCTTTTGAACTTACTGTCTGATTGCTTGGTAAGTTTACTGTCTTGGGGATTGTGACAGTATCCTTTCCATCCTTGAATGTGTTGTCAACACCTTCATCCTCATCAAGAATTTCTTGTTTGATGAGCATGGCTTCTTCATCAAACTCAATTTCTGCAGCTTTGAAAATAGGAGTTTTAACCTTCTTGAGAATGGTGGGTTTGACAGCAGCATTTCCGGAACAATCTTGAATCACAGTTTCCTTTCCAGGTCTCCTACCATATGAAAAACCTATGCCAACAGTTTGATTTTCTGTATGCTTATCATTGTAATCCTGAACTATCTTAGATGAGTTTTTATAAGCCTTAATCTTGAATTCATTTTCAGCAATCTCATTCCTCAGGAATTCCTCAACTTTTTTAGCACATTTTAATTCATTTTTAAATTTTGCATTCTCCTGAGCTAAAGAGTCTAGTGAACTGGTTTTGAGAATAAGAGATTCATTTTCAGACTTTAGTGTTTCATTTAGCTTACTCAGCCTAGTGATTTCCTCATTAGCAGCAGATAAGCTAGTATAGACATTGAACATTTCAGCACTTAAGTCTTTAATGGTTTTCTTATACTCATCAATGGACATATCAAGTAAGACAAGTGAAGGTACCTGACTTGAAGATGTTGATGTTACTTCATCAGTGCTAGCCATGAGAGCTAGGTTGACATATTCTTCTTCATCTTCATCATCAGACTCATCCCAACACTTTCCTTCAGCCACATATGCTCTACCTTGATTCTTCTTAGAGTATCCACCAGTTCCTTTCTCAAATCTCTGAACCTGTTTGGGTCTTTTGCATTCAGTAGCAAAATGACCAGGTTCACCACAGTTGTAACACTTGAATTTAGATCTATCCACAAATCCAGTCTTGTATCCTCCTTTGGATGAGCTTCCCACAGTAGCCTTTGATGAGCTTCCCTTGGTGAACTTGGATGCTTGGCCTTGGGGCCTGAATGACCTATCCTTCTTGAACCTAAAGTTCTTGAACTTTTTAGCCATGTAGGCCATAGTAGGATTGTCCATGCTTTCCAGTTCCTCCATTGTGTAGAAGTCTTCATCTTCCACATCTTTGAGCTGTAGTACTACTTTCTCATCATCTTCAACAACCTCTTCTATCTTCAAGGATTGTACAGGGGTTGGTTGTGTGATTTGTAGTACTTCACTTGGTTGTGTGATCCTTGGCACTTGTGCTACTAGGGCACTTGACATATTGGCCATCTTGTTCCTTGTTCCACTCTGTATGGCTCTCTTTTGAAAGAGTTCAAGTTCATAGGATTTCAGAATGCCATAAAGTGTCTCAAAGGTTATATTGTTGAGATCTCTTCCTTCTCGTATGGCTGTTGTCTTGTGTTCAAGGTGATCAGGTAGTGTAAGCAGGAACTTGACATTTAATTCTTTCCTGTCATAGTACTTGCCATGTATCTGTAGTTCAGTTAAGAGCTTACTGAACCTTTCAAACATGGAAGTTAAGTCTTCACCAGGCTTGGCCATGAATGCCTCATATTGTGATATCAGTATTTGCCTTTGATTGCCCTTAACTTCTTCACTTCCTTCACATAGTAAAGCTAACCTGATCCACATCTCCTTGGCAGATGTGCAGCTTATCACACTTCCACACATGGCTTTATCCAACGTGAGAGAATCGAGCAAGATGAGTTGCAAGTGATCATCTAGCACCATTTTCTCCTTCTCAGGTTCCAAAAATTCGGAGGGATCTTTGGGAACCCAATGTGCAGGAATGACTTCACCATTTACTGTTGTGGCTTCAATTTCCTTCCTTGGAATGAAAGGACCATTCTCGAGAATACCTGGGTATAGTGGATTCGCAACTTTGATAAACAACAAGATCTTTCTTTTCCAAATGCTGTAGTTCTCTTTATCAAAAGCTGGGATCTTGATACTGTTTGATTTCTGCATTGTCGTCGTGATCTCAGATATGTATGTTAATATGTTTGCTCTGATACTAGTTGTTGGTCCTCGTGTATTGCAGAAGGGGGGGGGGATGAATGCAATACTGATAAAATTCAATCTCGGTTTCAACAACCAAAACTAAGATTTAATGTTATCAATAATATGTATGCATTCACAAACAGTATAATCAAGAAGACAGGATTCACAAAATAAATGTTTTAGTTATTTTGCAAAGTGTTGCTACAACCTCAAAAGAGAATTCTTGAGCTTCGGTTTTTCTTCAAGACACTTGCTTGTCTTCGTTTTTTTTTGTGTATGTCTAGAATGAATTGATAGTCTAAGTATAAGACTAATCCTATCACTATCAACACGGGTCTGTGAAGCTGTTGTCATTATCAAGTGGCAGCTTCTTACAAAGTGTCTACCCATGTGACTTTCCTAAATTGCTAACAATGTCAGATATACATTACAAAGAAAGCAACCTAGATTCATTCTATTTCTAGCTAAAACAATTCAGCAAATAGAGACTTGACCTTGCTCTTGAATTGATTTGCTTTTGTTTGCAGTGCTTGAAGCTTCTGTCGTAGTCTTGCAGACTTGGTGCAGCTTAGGGATACTGCAACACGCCTGTTTCTTGAACATTGAAACTGTCACGGGATTTGACTGAGAAAGATACCTAGAACAAGGATCTTTCTCGAGACAGTTACTTTTGCCGCAAAGCTTGCTATCACAGGAATGTGCTTTTGGTGACAGTAGGAGTTCCCCGCATAGTGTGTTGTCGAGGTTTCCAAACTTGCTGTCGAGGGCTAAAGTTGTTGTCGCGTAGTCTTCCGCCAATGTTGCTGTCAGAGTGAATATGCTGTCTTGACTTGCAACATTCTGTCTTCTTGTAATCTTACTGTCAATGCTTATGACAGTAACCTTTATTCATGCTGTCATCTAATATGCATTCTTTGAGGCTTGAACACAGAAAGTGAACTTCTTCCAAATTACACAATTAAAATAACATTGCATACTGATTACAAGAACATACTTTGGCTGTGACAGTATGTTCTACTTAATTAAAAAATTAAGTATATACAAAGTTAAGTTGTTCCTATGCTATCACCCATAAATCCCAACAGTAATTGGTTATAAATAGGTAATATTATTATTTAATAATATATTTCTATAAATAAGTAAGGTTAATTAAGTAAAAACTAATTAAGGACAATTAAGTAAAATCACAACGTACCATACTGACCAACCAAAAGTAAAAACTAATTAAGGGCAATTAGGTAAAATCACAACGTACCATACCGACCAACCAAACTTTTAATGTTTCGTCTATTATATAATAGTATTGATATATATATATATATATATATATATATATATATATATATATATATATATATATAGAGTTAAGTTCTATGGAGACCACCTTTTTTGTGGAGACATGGAGACCACGTATGTTCTGCAATCTAAATTTGGCGAAATAGATCATATTTTGTAATCAAAAATTTGCAAAACGTACTGTTTTGCAAAGTATATTCTATGAAAATCACTATTTCATTAAAAATCTTAAAAATCATATAAGTTCTGCAAACTAAACATGAATGTTCTGTAGACTGACATGTTTTGTAGAACAATATGTTTTGCTATGTTTTAGTTGCAAAACATATATAATTTTAAAGATTTTAAATGAAAATAGTTATTTTCATAGAACATAATTTATAAAATATTATAGTTTGCTAAATTTAGATTGCAGAACGTATGTGGTCTCCAGGTCTCCACAAAAAGGTGTTCTCCATCGAACTTAACTATATATATAACCTCAAACACATATTATTGGAGACTTTTGATAATTGAATAACAAAAGATACATTTTTACCAACTTTGTCAATTTATCACCTCTTGCTCTTGCTCGTTGATTATGAGCAAACACAAACATCCAAATACATGCAAAATATCATATGAGGGTGGAGAATCAAACAAACTTTCGTAAGGAGTTTTATTTTGTAAAATACCAGAGGGTGTTCGATTAATTAAATGAGCCGCAGCCAATATACAATGTTAGGAAATTATATTAATTATATATTATATTATATTTATGGGTTTATTATGAATTATTAACATTGTAATATTGGGGTTTATATATATATATATATATATAACCTCAAACACATATTATTGGAGATTTTTGATAATTGAATAACAAAAGATATACTTTTACCGACTTTGTCATTGATGATGAGGAGATTTATTTATATGTTTATTTTGTGATTAAAACAAATTATAATGCAAGTTGCATAAGCTTGTTCGTTGCATGTTGAGAGCATATTTATGAAATTCATAACAATAAAATTGACACTTTCAAGTACCATGTGTTTATAAAATTGCATACAAATAATTTTACAAAGAGAGGCATAAATCATTAAAATATTGGAGTGAACCACATATATCTATGACCAAAATACAATCTGAATCCGACACATGTCACTCTGTAGTTGGACATGTGAGATTTTAGCATTCCTCTTGTTTTTTATATGTTTTTTATATTAATATGTTTAAACATCCTCTTATTTTTTTCTATTAGTAATTTAGTATGTTTAATTCATATGTAATAAATAAATGTCTTTCACTATTCTCTCTTCCTGGCTTCTTTTATTGTTCATTTTTACATGTTTCTAAAAAATTCAAGATTACTTGCACAAATACATATTATTTTATAAATGAGTTGTTTTAAAATTGTTTATGACAGAAAACATATACAGTTTCTTATGCACTGTTCTTTCTTATTCATTATTTGTCAGTTTCTTTGTTGCTTTAGAAGAATATAATCTCATCAATACAGTTTTCAAGAACCCTATAAGGATAATGGTTGTTCAGATTTACATTAGTGGCCTTGTCAAATTAACATGACCACTTCTCCAATTATTGGGACAAATCCTTCATGTTCTTATCCTTGATAAATATTTAAGAGTATGGTGACCGTCATTTCTACTACAATCAGCCAAGATCTTTATCTGTGTAGTGATTTGGAGTTAGTCATGCTTAATTGATATTTCAAATGTGGGAATACAACATTTTGAATTGTTGCCACTAACAATATCATTATTTTCGTAGCTAATGATTTTCTTCCTAAACATAATATCTAACGTACTGACATACATCAGATTATTGTGCATGATTTATATTTAATATCTAATGAGAAAGAAAGAATATCTTTTTAGTTACTAAGCATTAAGCATTTTAACTGTAATAACTGTTATGAATACTCTAGTATTATATGACCTTTTGCACAAGGTTGTTACCTTGATAGACCACTGTTTGTCTGTTTGTTCTGGCTGTCCTAGTATGCCAGATATAGTCCTACTAGTAGTGTTAAAATAGAGGTCTGGAGACATATCATTTGGTAACATAATTGAATTTGAATCAATTAAGAAAGTTATTTCTTTATTCTTGTGGTTTCTCACACTCTGCTTGTGTAAAAGTATCATGGTATCAGAGCTGCAAGTGTGATTAATAAAGAATATCTCTTTTAAACGATTATGTTCTCTATCTGTTCTTTTACCAAAGTTGTCATACAACAAAAAAAACATGGCAACTGGTAATAAATTTTCGTTCATAGACCTTCAAAACCCATTATTTTTACATCCCTTAGATGGTCCTCTATCCATTAGTGTGACAAAGCTTCAAGGAGCAGCTGATTATCAAACTTGGAAACACTTCATGGAGATTCAGTTAGCTTCTAAGCACAAACTGGGGTTTGTTGAAGGAATTGAAATCAGGAGTACCACGGATGCGACAAATGCAGTTCAATGGAATACCTATAACAATATGGTCTTATCTTGGATCCACAATAACATTAGTGATTCAATCAAAACTTCGGTGTTGTTTATAAATTCATCTGCAGAAATCTGGAAGCAGTTGGAGAAAAAGTTTCAGCTGAGCAACGGGTCAAGAAAGTACAAATTCAGCAAAGACTTGTATAGCCTGAAGCAGAATGGAAAGTCCTTGGTTGAATACTATACAACCTTGAGTGCTCTCTGGGAAGAACTAGAGGCTATGAGCAACTTACCCGCTGTCACAAGCACATCTGATGAAATTAAAGCTCTACTACAGGCAATAAAAGTGCAAAAAGATGAATCAAGGTTGTTCCAATTCTTGAATGGGTTAGATGAAAACTTTGGACCACAAAGAAGCCAGCTGCTAATGTTGTCTCCATTGCCTAGTGTAGAGATGGCATGTGCAGCCATCCAACAAAAGGAATCACAGAGGGATGCTCTTCATAATCAAAAAAAAGAAATCTATGTCATGTTTAGAAAAATTTTGAATTTAAACCCAGACAAACAACTAGTGTGCACTGCTTGTAAAAGAAAAGGGCATTCTCACGAGAAATGTTGGACAGTGGTTGGGTATCCAAAATGGTTCTCTAAACCTACTAAACCAGCTGGAAGGGGAGGAAGCAACTCTGGTAGGTGGAGTGGTCAAAGAAATGTGAATCCCAGATCTGCAAATAATGCTCTAGCTGAAAGTAGTGATTATGATGGAATTAAAGGTGATGCAGCTAATGTGGTGATGACTCAACAATAATTTGAACAATTTTTAAAGCTCATACCTGGAAACATGAACACTCAGTCTACACATTATGAAGAAGAACATGAAACTCCATTCTCAGGTATGATTACATTTCGACCGGCTGAATCTACAATTCATGAATGGGTTATAGATTCAGGAGCATCTGATCATATGACATGCTCACTACATTTGTTGCATAATGTGAAACCTGCACCACCAAATCTTACCATTAAACTGCCAACTAGTGTTACTGCTAGCATAACACATATAGGTGACACTGTTTTAAATTGTGGACTTGCAATGCTTAATGTTTTATATGTTCCTCAATTTGCTCACAATCTTATGTCTATTACCAAACTGAGCAAAGATAACAAGTGTGATGTGTTGTTCAGAGAATGAAAGTGTCTTGTAGTTGACAATAATTCCAGAACCATGTGCACTGGACATCTTAGGAACAATCTGTATTACTTGAGCAACAGGGTTGTATCTGCGAATGAGAGTCAACTTCATGACAATACTCAGTTGAGTTCTATTGTTGCTTTGAATGATATGTATATTGTCTGGCATAATAGGATGGGACATCCAACTGTTTCTGTGCTTAAGCACATCACCTGTGTCAAACCTTTTGTCACACCACAACCAAAACCTTGCTTGATATGTCCAATGTCTAAGTTCACCAAACTGCCATACACATTAAGCAACTCACATGCTTCAAAATCTTTTGAACTGGTGCACATAGACACTTGGGGCCCTTATAAAATCTGCACTAAACACAAGTATGGATACTTCCTGACATTAGTAGACGATCACTCGAGAATGACTTGGCTTTATTTGTTGGAAAGAAAGTCTGATTATAGTGCAACTTTTCAAACCTTTCACAAGTATGTAGCTAACCACTTTGAATGTACCATCAAAACAATTCAAAGTGACAATGCACCAGAATTCAGTGATGTTGCCAGCAAGAAATTCATGGCTGACAATGGCATTGTGCATCAAACTTCGTGTGCAAATCGACCCCAGCAGAATGCCAGAGTAGAACACAAACACAGGCACGTGTTAGAGGTTGCAAGGGCCTTGAAATTTCAATCAGGTCTACCCAAATCCTATTGGGGGATTGTATCCTAGCTGCGGCCTACATAATAAACAGAACACCCTCTTCCGTCTTGCAATATGTCAGCCCATATCAAGTACTATTCAAAGAAGTTCCAGATTATGATGAAATTAAAGCTTTCGGTTGTCTAGCAATTGCTGCCCCTCCTGGTGCAAATCTGGACAAGTTTGAACCCAGGGCTGTTCCTTGCATATTTTCTGGTTATCCAACCTCGAAGAAGGGATAGAAATTGTTGACCCTGGATTCCATGGTGTCTTTTGTTTCTAGGGATGTTAAATTCTATGAGAGCATATTTCCCTTGAAGAATCCTATGTCATGTCCAACTGAAAATCTTGTGCTCAATGAACCCCAACGAACTGCTACCGTCTATGAGTGTGATAACTTTCTGCCTCTCACAGAAACACAACCTATTCCTGAACCTTTTGATGCACAACCTGAAGATGAGCCTGCCTCAAATGAGTAATCAAATGACAATCTATTGTAGTCACTAGTGCAAGTTAGAAGGTCCACAAGACAAACAAAGCCACCTGTCTGGATGAACTCTTATGTTTCAAAACCCTTCCCAACATCTACCGCTTTGTGTGTCATAGTTGTTGATCATTGTGTTCAATCTAATTTCCAATGCTTTCTCTCCTCTGTAACTTCTACTGAAGATCCAGTGTCATTTCATCAAGCTGTGAAGCAACAGAAATGGGTTGATGCTATGAATGTCGAATTGGAGGCTTTGGAAAATAATGCAACTTGGGACATTACAACTTTGCCACCCAACAAGAAAGCAATTGGGTGAAAATGGTTGTACAAGACAAAATTTAAGGCTGATGGAACAGTAAACAAGTTCAAGGCACGATTAGTTGTTCTAGGATGCAAGCAAGTTTACGGAGTAGACTACGAGCATACGTTTGCTCCTGTGGCCAAAATGGCGACCATACGAGCTCTTCTAGCGATTGCAGCTATTAATGATTGGATGGTGGTCCAAATGGACGTCACAAACGCATTCCTTCATGGAGACCTGGAAGAAATTGTTTACATGAAATTACCATTGGGCTACTCATATGCTGGTTGCAGAATTTCTGTTCAGACAGGAGAGTTTAAAGTCACTACCAACTCAACTCTTGCATGTAGACTCAGAAAATTGTTATACGGGTTGAAACAAGCACCCCGAAGCTGGTTTTCAAAGCTGTCTACTACTCTAATTGTCATGGGCTTCACACAATCAAAGTCAGATTACAGCTTGTTCACTCTCTCTGGTAAAGAATCTATAACCCTTGTCTTGGCATACGTGGATGACTTGTTAATTGCTGGAAATTCTGGGTATGATATTGACATTCTCAAGAAGATGTTGTCTACAAAGTTTCACATGAAGGACTTGGGGGAACTTCGTTATTTTCTGGGGTTGGAAGTGGAACGAACATCTTCAGGCTTCTTTGTGTTCCATGGTGGATATCCTCAAAGAATTCAACATGCAATCCTCCACACCTCTAAAGATTCCTGTCGACATTCCTGCAGATTTCTTCACAAAAGGGTTGTCAGCTAAGCAACACTATCACCTGTTGTCCAAGCTTGGAGTCACCACCAAGCTTGAGGGGGAGTAAAGAGAAAGAAAGAATATCTTTTTAGTTACTAAGCATTAAACATTTTAACTATAATAACTGTTATGAATACTTTAGTAGTATATGACCTTTTGCACAAGGTTGTTACCTTGACAGCCCACTGTTTATCTGTTTGTTCTGGCTGTCCTAGTATGCCAACTATAGTCCTACTAGTAGTGTTAAAATAGAGGTCTGGATATCAATATCTATATCAACAATGAAGGATCATAGTACGCATCAATCTTCCAAGGTGAAGTAGCAGATAGTATGTAGTTAGTTTCCCCGGAATACGTTCCTGGCGGAATCCAGTTCAAATCTGGTTAATCCTTTGGCGATGACATGAAACATGGCTAACCAATATCGCGCATTCTAGTCAGGCATTCTCCAGTTCCTTGAAGTCCACATCATTTTCAAATGTCATTATTACCTATGGTCATCCAAGCAAAGTTGTGAAGGTTAGGATCTCCATCATCATGAAACATACAGAGAAAAAAAGCCGAAAGTGATAGATCATATCCTAATAAATTTTTTGATTTTGGAGCACCAAACAAATTGTGTTTATTTTACCATAGGGAAGTAGCCATGGACAAGTGGTGCAAGCTGCGGTGACGCGTGTGACTACGATGAGTGATGAAGTAAAATAAATTTTGTAAGTGTGAAACTTAAGAATGCTGAGAAACAGTTTTTCGAGCTAAATAGGGAATATATGAGTACTTAATATTCATTAACTCTTTATCTATACTATTATATTAAAGACGAAACATTTTTGTAGTCTGGTCATGAAAGTTTTTGTAGTCTGGTCACTCTATTCATAGCCGTTAGATATTTTTGATCAAATCATTGAGAACCGTTAGATAAAATATTAAAATTAGTATATAGAATATCTTTTCTATTTTTCCTAACTAAAACATCTCATTTTCTAAAAATATCACACGCAGTTTCATTTAATAAAATAACATAATAAGGTTATAATTGCTAATAAATAACTCATTATCATTTTTAAAAACTATCACTAAATAAAAACATTATTTATAACCAATTACCTTTTTCAGCTAAAATACATTACCTTTTTTTATTTTTTTTCTTACAAAATCCTCTCTTTTTCTAAAAAAAACACGGGCGATTATCTTTTTTAACAAAAACATGTTACTCTTTCTATTTTTCCTTACTAAAACCCCTCATTTTCCAAAAATATCACGGGCAAACCCTTACTTATTTATTTTAAAATCTATTTTAATACTTTTAATTATGTTACTTTTTCTATTTTTTTCATTTTCTTAAAAAATTATTATTAAATAATAACATTTTTATAACCAACTACCTTTTTAGCTAAAATACATTATCCTTTTTAAAGAAATCTTCTCTTTCTCTAAAAAAATCACGGGCAATTACCTTTTTCTACTCTTTCTGATTTTTCTTTACTAAACCCCTCATTTTCCAAAAATATTTCGGACAAATCCTTACTTATTTATTGTGAAGCCTATTTAAATACTTTTAATTACGGGCACTTACCTTTTCAGCTAAAACATGTTACTTTTTCTATTTTTCCTTACTAAGACCCCTCCTTTTCCAAAAATATAACGGGAAAACAGTTATTAATTTATTTTAAAATCTATTTTAATACTTTTAATTATTTAAAAAAGTTTAACACGCCTACTTATTTTTTTTAGCAAATGCAGATTAATAGAATATTAAAACATAAATAATAAAAATAATAATTATTAATAATAATCGGTGCATCGCACGGGTTTTAAGCTAGTATATAATAAGCGTAAGGGAGTCCAAAATTTTGGTCGGTCTGTACTACCAAAATTATATGATCCGTTGGATTATAAAACTATAAATATTCAAATAAATGAGGACCGTTAGATATAATATTAAAAATTGTATTTGATTAATAATAGGATAGTATTTAAATACTAAAATGTGTATTTTGATAATTTAAACCAATTATAAATGGGTTTTCTATATTGAATAGAAATTTTTATGTAAAAATTCGTAATTATATTTTCTCTTTAGTTTATTGATAGTTCCAGTTAGATAATAATTATTAAACTATTATTAAATTAAAAATAATTTTGTTAGCTTCGCGTGGGCTGTAAAATCGTTAAAATCAGTTTTCTAAAACTCAAGATAGAGCCCAAACAGTAAAGTGATTATCTAAATTTTAATAATTTTTTTTATTATTATTGTAGCACCAATTTAAATTTTTTCCTAATTCTTTTAAATTTATAAATTCTATGTTTATTTCAATAAAATATTAAAACCAATTTAAGAAAAAATTAAAATCGATCTGGTCCGTGTACGACCACTATACGACCAAATTATTTATTACAGTTAGATCTTAAATAGATCGATGAGAATTGTTAAATCTAATATTAAAAAGTGTATCTGATTAATAATAGAATTATATTTAAATACTGAAAAGTGTATTTTGATAATTTAAAAATTTTTTATGTAAAAATTCTTAAATATCTTTTCTATTTAATTTATGTATAGTTGTAGTTAGATAATAATTGTTAAACCAAATATCAGATAACAATTCATATCGATTACAATATTAAAAATTATCAATATAATGCTCATGTATATCATAATAACAATGATACATGTGGACCTACGTTATAAAAGACTTAGGAGAACTCATCTACATGAATAAATTTAAGCATTTTTTTCTGAAGGAACATAACAATTTGATTAATCCAAATTATAATTATATTATTTTACATATAATAAACATAAAAAGATAATATCAAAATTTTATTAAAATATTGAGGGTTTCATGTTCATAAACAATAATTTTGAATATAATACTTAACCATATTTTCTTTTCGGTTTATGGGTCAACTGGTCAAGTTAGATAATAATTATTAAACCATCGTTAAATTAAAGATAATTTCGTTAGTTTCACATGGGTTGTAAAATCGTCAAAATTCAATTTTTAAAACTCAGGATAGAACCCAAATAGTAAAGTGAGTATCTAAATTTTAATAAATATTTTTTATAATTTTAGCACCAATTTATTTATTTTTCCACTAATTCTTTTAAATATAGAAATTTTATCTTTCTTTCAATAAAGTATTAAAATAAATTAAGAACAAATTCAAATCGATAAAGAATATAATAATATGAGAATAAAATTGTATATAATCATAACATAATTTTTATTCTGTTTAATAATTTTAAAGTAATAATGTATTTTAAAATTTTATATACACTATAAATAAAACCGAAACATTAAAAGTAAAAGTAGTTAGTAAGATACTAATATCAGTATGTACTTGATATCCTTATTATATTAAACTCTTATATATAATAAGCATAATAGGGATCTTATCCAGAATTTTGATCGTCACGGTGTACTACTTTAAAAGAAGAACTATTACAAAAAAATTATATTTTAATTGATAATTTATTTTCTCAAAAGTTCAAATTTTCCGCATCATTAACATATTACAAAAAAGAGTATATTATATTTTAGCAATAAATATTTAAAAAAATTATAAATTAAAAAAATTTATAAATATTAAGAAAAATTAATGATGTTATTCCTAAATACCGCCAAAACATTCTCAACCGTTAGATCCAATACTTTTAAAAATAGATGATCAAGATTATTTCATATAAAAAGAAATTATTATCTAAAAATGATATAAGTTAAAAGATATTATATTAGGATTGGATTTTCCAAAAAGTTAAAACAGAAAAATAGTTGTAATTAAATAAGGAAACTCATTTAATACCAAAATAATAAAAATCTTTTAATCTTAAATAGATAGGTGAAAACCGTTAGATTTAATATTAAAACCTGTATTTGGTTAATAAAGGTTATTCTAATAATCTAAACTACATACGAGTAGATTTCCTAAATCGAATAGAGTTCTCAACATTAAATTTCGTTACTTTGGACCGTAAAATTGGCCAAATCTAACTTTTATAACTCAATATAAACAAATATTAAATTGAGCGTGTAAAATATAATAAATATCAAATTTTTAACTATAATTTTTTTGACTAATTTTTTTTAACAATAATTTAATCATGTAAACTAATAATTTTTAAATATTAAAATATTCATAAATAAATATAATTATAAATATTAAACAAACAATCGTGTGTTGCATGAGTAATAAAAATATAATTATAAACAGAATTTAAGTAACCGTGTATCGCATAGCTATAAGCTATATAAATAATATCTCCACCAGAACAAAAATAATATAGAAACATATGTGCAATTTAGCCCTCATAGCTAAAAAATTTAGTTCCGCCACTGAACAAAAATGTGAACCCCAACAGGTTATAACTAAAGAAACTGGAAGATTTCATTTTTCAAACAACTTTGTTTTGTGGTGGCGCACAATACCAAAATTTTCCGCACTCCGAAATTTTTGTATAGAAAATCAGTAGACCAAAATGAAGTGGTCGGGAAATGGACACCAACTGGCCCCCTAACTTGTCCCTGAGTGAAGATTTTTAAAGAGAAGTTTAGCAAGAAGCTCTATTGTTACTCCCTTTGTCGTGCAATTACGGTAACTGGTGTTTCAAATATGCAGTGTTGTTAATCTTAAAAGAACTCTGTCTTATGTTTATCTCCTTAAATGAGCTGTATTTATTCCGATTGCTTTAAAAACATGAATGCCTACGGAAGTAGTAGTTTCTGTTTACATCCTTTAATTAATCTAAGTGTATTATGGACTTATCTAGTACGTAGGTTTTAGCTGAGGCGGTGAGGCGTGCACCATGGCAGCTATTTTGTTAAGATTATCTCGTAATGTTATTAAACAACAAACATCAACTGACCATTTAAAAAAGCATAGAAATGAAACACATAGAGCATATGTAAAAGCAGTGGCAAATGATCAAAATCACAAAAGAAAAGAATTTGAAAACAGAAAAAAAAAAAAACCACTCCATGTCATCACATTATTATGATGTTTCTTCAATCTGGGTCCTGGTCTCCTTGTTAGATATGTTCTTGGTTTGGTCCACGTTAATTGAAGAAGGGTTCACTACAGTGGAGGAAAATGATGTGTTGTGGGAATAATTAACGGGTTGCTCAACCTGAGAAGGGTCTAAGTTTGGGAACTCAATTGCGGTGTGGAGGGAAATGTTTTTGCATTGCTCCACCTTAGTTGTAGAAGGGTCTACCAAAGGGGATCCAGGCGCTGTGTGAAAGGAGTTATTATTGGGCTGCTCCACGTCAGAGGTATCAATTACCAGGGAGTCAATTGCGCTGTGAAAGGATATATTACTGGGTTGCTCCACGCTAGTTGTAGAAGGGTCTACCATAGTGGAGCCAATCGCTGTGTGGAAGGAGTTATTATTGTGTTGCTCCACATCAGAGGCGTCTACCATCAGGGAGTCAACCGCGTTCTGGAGTGTAATATGGTGGGATTGCTCAAGATCACTTGTAGAAGGGTCCATTACCGGAGAGTCAATTGATATGTGAAGGGCGATGCTGCCAGGTTGCTCGATGCCAGATGCAGAAGACACAGAGAGCTGATTAATTAGCGGGACAGAGAAACTCTCCTCTTGAGCTAGCATTTGGGGTTGAGATGACCTAATATCACTTAACATAGGCCTGCTGTCTGTTTTTCTTATATTACAAAGACACTTAGTAAGTAAGACAATCAGAAAACATGGGAAGCAAAGCAGTGACAAAACAAGGCATAGCCAGAGTAAGCTTCCAATAAGTTTTTGTAGATGAAGCTGCTGTATGTCCCCCCTATTAAAATCAAGTAAAACAACCTCCTCCTTGACTTCTTTACCAGTGATTATGTCCACTTCCACGTCCGCACCCACCGTCAGTTTGTGCCTCTTAGTCTTCCACATGTTTGCAAACCTCACCTTTGTTTGCAAGTTTACCCTAAATATCTGGTTTGTTGACCCGCTTCCATTCAGAGATAGAGATTCCAAAGGCATCTCATAAGTATCAACATTGTGAATAAGGTGTGTAGTCATCAAGGATCCTTGATAAAACTTATGACCTATGTAGTTCCCTACTTGATTCATTCCACTTTTGTTTTGGTTGTACAAGTGAAAGCTAAGGTTGAGATCATCGTAGTAAACTCCTATGGTTGATAGCTTGTTCTGAAGCTTCACATCAAAGTAGATGGAGCGGTTATTGGTAGATCCACTGAGTTGCGGAACATAAAAAGACTGAAGAGAACATTTTAGATCTGACAGGGATGCGTTATAGAGAAATAAGCATATGAAGATGGGTGAATAGAATGTAATCAATATGCCATAGAATAAGAGCCGAAAACATTGGACTTGTGCGCTTAGCCTGAGCTCAAAGTTACTTCTACTCCTTGCCATATGAATCAGTGTATTGTCCAGGTTCTGTAGAAATGCAGAAAGGCACGCAGGAGATAGGAAATATATATTAGCTGAGACTACAGAAGTTGAGAGGCTGACTATTAGTACTAATCTTGTACTCTGAAGGAATAGGGATCATGAGCATGTTTGAGTTGCTTTTGGAGACTGAATAAGCAGCATTCGTAAAATCAACATAATAATATTGTGCTTAACTTTAAACTTCCGGACAACACTTTTGTCTAGAGCTTAGTAATCTCTCTAATACATCAATAATCTCAATTAAAAAGGCCTAAGATATTGTACTAATTATTAGTCTAGGCATCATCTAAATAAATGTTGAGACTTAATCAATAGTAACACAAATTTAGTACAAAAGAGCCTTCCCAAATTTAATTTGTTACAATCAACCATGATTGGAATTTTGGGACCCATAGTAAAACAGGAAGCATCCAGGAAACTACAAAATTTCCACAAAACGAAATTGGGTAGAACGCGGCAGCTTGTGGAATTTACATTAAACTACAAAATTTTGAAATTGTCTACAAAATTTACACTGAGTGAGGATGCAAGTTTTCTAGAATGAAGTTGCCTTGCATATCTAAAGATTCCAATAGCACACACCTATAAAAGTAGTAGGATTAGTACATCTCTAACAAATTGTCAGATATATAAGTTCGCCTAAGTCTTTATGGGGTCATTTGTTAAATCTGAACAATAATTTTTGAATGACTAAAATTCTGAACGAATGATTAATTTGAATGCTGAACAAGTAACGTTGTTTGTTAATTAATATTAAATTTTTCTGAATGACAAAATCTATAATTTTAAAATTTAATGATATTAAATTTATTTCATTATAATACTATTTAGTATTGTATATATTTATTTATTTTTAGTTTATTATCTTAAAATAATTTAAGTAATTCTTAAATAATATTGTATATTTCAAATTAATATTTATTTAATGCTATCAAAGTAATTCAATTAAATTATACTATAAAATAAGTAGTTATGTGAAATGTAATAGTAACTTTATAATGTGAATGCATGAGTGCACTTATTTAAATTAAGAGAAATTATAAAAAAAAAAACTATTTTTTTAAAGTTTTTTTGTGATTTTACTATTTTCTGAAAATATTTGCAAAAATAGAATTTAACGAATGAGAATTGGACTATCTTGGCCTCAAGCTTTTCCTTAATAAAGTGTCTGTCTACTTCAACATGTTTTGTCATATCGTGTTGAACAGGATTTTGTGCAATTCGCATAGCTGCTTTATTGTCACAGAACAATCTCATAGCTGACTCTGATGAATAACCAATTTCTTTCAAAAATTCCTTTAACCACAGAAGTTCACAAAGTCCTTTAGCCATGCCACGAAACTCAGCCTCAGCGCTGGATAATGCAACTACCTTTTGTTTTTTACTTTTCCAGGTGACTAAGTTGCCTCCAACGAATGTAAAATACCCTGAAGTAGACTTTCTATCAGTGATGTTTCCAGCCCAATCAGCATCTATGTAACCATCAATTTGAAGGTGCTTATTCTTTCTAAACATGATTCCTTTTCCAGGAGATGCTTTTAAATATCGTAGGATTCGAGTGACGGCTTCCATGTGCTCTTCACTTGGGTTATGCATAAACTGACTTACCAAACTCACAGCATAGGCAATATCTGGTCGCGTATGAGACAAATAAATTAATTTGCCAACAAGTCGTTGGTATCTCTCTCTATTAGTGGGTATCTGATCTGGATGCTCTCTTAACTTGTGGTTTTGGATTACTGGTGTTTCTGCTGGTTTGTAGTCAAGCATGCCCGTCTCAGCAAGTAGATCAAGAACATACTTTCTTTGCGAGAGAAATATTCCACGATTTGATCGAGCCACCTCTATTCCTAGAAAATATTTTAGTCCTCCAAGATTCTTCATTTCGAACTCAGTGGCTAGATATTTTTCAAGATTTGCGATCTCCTGCTCATCATTTCCGGTAATTATCATATCATCAACATAAATTAGAAGAGCAGTTACAGAATTTCCTCGATGTTTCAGAAAAAGAGTGTGGTCTGAATTTCTTTGTTTAAAACCATACTTCTTCATTGCCAAAGTAAACCTCCCAAACCACATTCTCGGGGATTGTTTTAAGCCATATAAAGATCGCAGTAACTTACACACTAGTCCAGTATGTGAGCCATTAAAACCGGGAAGGATATCCATGTACACTTCTTCTTCAAGATTGCCATGAAGAAACGCATTTTTAACATCAAATTGGTGAAGTGGCCAATCTAAATTTGCAGCAAGTGATAGCAGTACCCTAACCGTATTCAGCTTTGCTACAGGTGAAAACGTCTCTTTATAATCAATACCGTATGATTGTGTGTAACCCTTTGCAACAAGTCGTGCTTTGTACCGATCTATTGATCCATCTGCCTTGTACTTGATAGAAAACACCATTTACAGCCTACTGTTTTCTTCCCCTTTGGTAGTGATGTAAGATTCCATGTATTATTCTTTTCTAAAGCTTCTATTTCTTCAATTATTGCACTTTTCCATTTTGGATCATTCAAAGCTTCTTGTACTGTGTTGGGAATGCGTTCATTTGACAATTTGTGCACAAATGTCTTGAGGGGTGTTGACAGCTTCTCAGTACTCACATGATTAGCAATTGGATATTTTGCCTTTCCCTCTACATGATCCGGTGAATATCTATTTGGTGGCTTACCCCGGTTATACCTGAAAGGCAACTTATAACCAGCAGAATTATCTTTAGTATCAGAATTAGTTAAAGACTGTACCTCAAAATTATCCTCTGAAGAAGACATATCGGTTGATACTGGAACGAGAGGGGGCAGTTCTTGTACATCTTCTATGTCATTATTCTCCGCAAAAGGCATGTCTTTATTTCTCGACTCACCCACATCACCCGCACTATCTCCCACATCACCTCCACCATCTCCTATATCTTTATTTTCAGTATTTGTCACATTTGTATCCTGGAAGCACGACCAATCTTCCCAATCATAATCATCGTACATATTCTGCTCTTTACTAGTAATCTCCCCCTGAAGTGAAGAATATGGACCTGGTTCCTGATCTTTACTAGTAATCTCCCCCTGAAGCGAAGAATATGGACCTGGTTCTTGGAAAAAAACATTCATGTTCAAGAAATGTAACATCCATTGTTGTATATAAATGCCTGGTGAGAGGATCATAACATCGGTATCACTTCTTATGTTGTCCATAGCCCAAAAAAATACATCTTACTGCACATGGATCCAATTTACTTCTTTGATTTTTATGTAGATAAACATAAGCCACACATCCGAATATTTTTGGTGGAAGCATAAGTATAGAAGGGAGAGAAAAATGAATAGAGAGAACTTGTAATGGGGTTTTAAAGTTCAATACCTTAGAGGGTATTCGATTTAGCAGATAGACAGCAGTAGTAACTGCATCTGTCCAGTATCGCTGAGGTGTATTTGACGAGGTTAAAAGTGCCCGGACTGTTTCAAGTATGTGTCTATTTTTTCTCTCCGCGATGCCATTTTGTTGTGGTGTTTGAGAGCATGATTTTTCATGTTGTAACCCATGTGTTCGAAAATATTCTTGCATTTCTTTATTATCATACTCTCCACCATTGTCAGAGCGAAGGATCTGAAGTTTAGCTGAAAATTGTGTTTTAATCATAGCATGAAAAGACTGAAAAATACCAAATACCTCACTTTTATTTTTCATCAAGTACAACCAGGTCATACGTGTGCAATCATCCACAAAAATCACAAACCATCTAAAACCAGAATCATTTGAAATGGGAGCAGGTCCCCAAACATCAGAATGAATTAACATAAATGGTGTCTCACATTTTTTCAAATTTATTGGATAAGAAACTCGATGACTTTTAGCTAGAATACATGATTTGCATTTGAACAATGTAATGTCTAAGTTGGAAAACAAACTTGGAAACCTATGTCTTAGGTAGGAAAAAGACGGATGCCCCAATCGGTGATGCCACAACCAAATTTCTCTTTCTTTAGTACTACTAGGACGAGCAATGTTCGCCTGCCCAACACTGAAGTCATCCATGTAGTACAATCCCCCTCGTTAAGTACCACGGCCAATAATCTTCTTCGTGAGAATATCCTGAAACAAGCAGAATTCGGGATAGATTAGCACACAACAATTTAATTCTTTAGTAGCTTGTCCTATTGATAATAATTTATTCGATAAAGCTGGAACAAGTAATGTATTTGATAGTGAAAAAGAGGATGAAAGAGCCACATTTCCAGCCCCTGTAACCGGATATTTCACACCATTTGCATTTATAATGCTCGTCCTCCTTGGTTGACTTGTTTTGGTAAGGTCTTTTGGGTCAAAAGTCATGTGGTCAGTCGCTCCTGAATCAATTATCCAATTACAGTTACCTGAGTCAGTGTGGACAAG
Organism: Heracleum sosnowskyi; assembly: GCA_030848705.1. Lineage (NCBI taxonomy): Eukaryota > Viridiplantae > Streptophyta > Magnoliopsida > Apiales > Apiaceae > Heracleum > Heracleum sosnowskyi. The sequence goes on along the minus strand of CM061243.1, from coordinate 44,595,002 downwards.
AGAGCAATTAGCAGCAGCAGGTGATGTATCCTCTTGAGTAATAAGAGTGAGATGAGGTTTGATGGATAATGAAGGAGTGTTCTCTGCATTAACAAGTGCGGCATGACCACTTTCACGTTTTTTCTTTGCCTTAAGGTCTTGCCACCAGTCCGGATATCCGTGTAGTTTGAAACAAATGTCTTTAGTATGTTTGATATTCCCACAGTGAGCACAACCTTCTTCACCAATCTGTGCTTTTGATCTCATTGAAGTATCTGGTCTCCCACTTGTACTCATGCGAAGTGAAGTTTGTTGTGGTTTTCGTCCGCCTTTCGATAACATGACCATGCTAGATGCAGTGTCCTCTTTTGTCAACATTACCATCTGTCTCAGATCTTCCCGACGGACATAAGCATATGCCTGTTCAACCGTTGGAAATGGTTGAAGTTGAAGCACATCAGCACGAATTTTGTCCAAACGGTCATCAAGTCCATCTAGAAAAATATAGACTCTATCTTCTTGTATCATAGAGTTATATTTTTGTATATCAGTTTCACATTTCATTGGATTTGGTCGTCTGAAATCAATCTCTCTCCACAGGCCTTGGAGAGAGTTGTAGTATGCCTCTATTGATCCACCATCTTGTTTGAGCCTCATCACCTTCCTTTTAAGGTCATAAACTTGTGAAGTGTCAGTGCCGTCAAAATATGTTGTAGCAATAGCATCCCATACCGCCTTTGATGTTGGAAATCTGATATAATTTCCAATTAGTTTTGGGTCCAAGGAATTGATTAACCAGCTTTTTACCACTGAATTCTCAGTTCTCCATTTTTTGAAAGTAGGATCAGCCTCTAATGGTTGTTTGAGGTCTCCATTTATGTATCCCAATTTATCTTTAGCAGAGATATACATCTCCACAACTTGGGACCAGATTCCGTAATTTGTACCATCTAACTTGATGCCAATTGGTGCGGCAACAGGTTCATGAATTGTTGAGGATGTTGCATGCCTCAACATTTGTGATATACTCGATGTCAGGTCTGCAAGTATTGAAGGATCTGTTTGGGAGTTTTCGGTTGAAAGATGTTGTGAAGGAGTATGGTGATCTGTTTGGGATTTTTCTGTAAGAGGGGTATAATCTTCCATCTTACACTGGTTTCTAAGAAATTATTCTGGAAAAAACAAATTGTATTCTACAGGCCCTAGGTTCAATGCTCTGATACCATGATGAAATGTAATTCACATTCTTTACTATTCATCGGTAGAAATCATATACTTATAGTATGTACAGGCTCTGAATATGGTAAAACAACCATACAATAACTAATTACAGAAGACCTGGCTAAGATTATGGAGATACAGATTTTATGGAATAGATTGATGCTAATCACAGATCTTAACAATCAACCCTAATTTACAGCTCATGCCAACAGATCCTACTTCAAACTATGATGTGTGTTTATAAGAATGCATATGTTTTTATCGCATCTCATTATCATTAGTGAGATAGTTAGAGTAAAAATGCTATATCAATAACAAACATTGTCATTTTCTTTTGATATTATATGTTCATTGTACTAATAGAAAGCAAGTGCAAACTTAAACGTTGAAATATTAGTAAAACAAAATGTAAAATACTTTGAGTTGTTGGAGTGAACCAAATATAACTAAGGTCCTATTTGGCAAATTTGGAGGGTGTGAATGATTAATTAATACTGTAGCCTGCGCAGGATATTTTTTATTATATTTTATTTGCAATTTTATTCTTAATATTCATATTTGTTTTCATTTTTGAATTAATATTTATAATTCAAAATATAATTTTTTTTAATATATTGTTAACGAATTTTGAACCTTAAACTTTTGAAATATAATTTATCTATTAAAGTATAAAATATTACTTGATATTATATTCAACGTTTCTCATCTATTTATTTTAAGATCTAATGATTCTTACTTTACTTTTTGTAGTACTATCGTCCCTTAACGACCAAAATTCTGAATTTTTTTTAAATATATTTAGAGATAAAAATATTAATTTTTATATTTGATACGTTGTTATGGAGACATCTCATGAGTTTCATTTATTTATTTTAAAGTGTAACGATTTTTTTTAATGGTATTGTACCAAAACGACCAAAATTATGGATAAAATATATAAGGATGTATTTTTGAATAAATTATTTTGTGTTACGTTTACCCTGTGCAAAATACATATATTTTATGTATGTTTATTCAAATTTATATGATTCAAAATTTAAATTCTTTGTTAATTTTTGAAATAGGTAACATTAATATATATTATTTTTTTTACGAATGAAAAGACGCTTTTATTAATAATGCAAATCAGCTACAATACATCCTTTAACCTCGGTAGGTACAGACCACCTATCGAAACTACGATCAGAATAAATATGTGAAGCCCTAGCAAGCTCATGGGCAGCCATATTGGCAGACCGTTTGATAAAATACAACTCAACGTTGTTCAGCTGAGAAATGTGTTTACGACATTTCATAATAATCTCTCAAAATTGAGATCTCATATTGTTAGGTCCTGATATGTTTGTAGAAGGGGGGTTGAATACAAACAGTACCGTTTAATCGAATTTGTATTGTTGAATTTAACAATTACAGTACCAAATTTAATGCGGAATAAAATGAAACAAGATTCAAGTTAAATAAAACTCTATTGAACTTGAAGGGTGTTACAAATCAGTGTACAGATTACAAGGTTCTGTTAAAACAAATCTAGAATAAATTTGACATGAATTTATCTATATTTGTAATAAAAGGATCGAATACTAAAAAGTAGTTCGATAGTAATTCTAGAGATTATGATCCGCTAGATTGTCAAAGCAGTACAAGTAATTGAATTCTAGTTGATTGGATATAACTTTGCTTGCTAGAATTTATTACAAGAAATGTATTGAATGCTTCTGGTTGGCTCGAGTTAAATGGCAGAAGTAAAGAGATGATACTTTGTTCTTGCTTCTGTCTGTTTTTGTTTAAGTGTAATACTCTGCCTTGTTTGATCATACACTAGTATTTAAACAAGTCAACAGAGTATAATTCCCACGCGCCAAAACCTTTTCCATTTAAATCGATTTATACTAATAGTACTAACCATTTATACCTGGTAGTACTATCGGTAGGACTATCAGTATGAACTGGTAGTACTATCGGTAGTACTAACACAGATAATACTACTAGTACAAATCTGATAGTACTACTAGTATAAATAGAATTAAGATAAAACAGATTTAATAAATTCTACATTTAATTGATTTAACAAATGAATTAATTCTATTAGAATTAATTCACTGATTAAATAAATTAAATAAATGACTCAAATAAATTCATAAATAAATTAATTCTGGAGAATTAATTTATATACTAAATTACTTAAGATCTAGATTGATTAATTTAATATATGAAATTAATTCTGAAAGAATTAATTCATAGATTAAATTAATTATCTTATAGAATAATATTAAAAGAGAATTAAACTAATTCTTAGAACCACTAAAATTGATGACGAACTTCCACTGGCTGACGTTGACACTCCATGTACTGTCTGGTTCATGAGTGACTAACTTTAGTGACTGTTCTTCATCTTTAACTATAAGTTGTGATTCTTTACTCCTTCTATTTAAACAAAGGACTGTAACCTGTACTTTTCTCCGTCACACTTCTGAAATCTCTGTCACTTTTAAATAGTTCCACTTCCTTGAATACTTCACTGAGGCTTGAACAATAAATTGAACTTCTTTCAATGTAGAATAACTTCAAGTCTGTAGATGACTTTAATCTTCATTCTTTGACAGATATAATCTTCTGAGATTCCTGTGACATTTGATTTTTATTATTTACTTATTACATCTTAATTAAAGTTGAGTAGAATCCTCAGTGTTTACAAATAGGCCTAGACATATGCCTTTCAATCTCCCCCTATTTGTTTGTTAGACAATAACAACCAAATACTCTAGAGGATAACTCAACTAAAACAAGAAAAGATAAGACTTTTAAGAGCCAAGCAAATAATAAAAAGTTCTGGATTAAGTATAACAATTTCCAGATTCAAACAATAAAGATAAATACAAGATAGATGTTCCTCTAGTCTGAACAAATGATAAATTTCCCTATCTTGATTTACCTAGCTCTAAACATTTAACATTTACAAATTGAGCTAACTACATCATGCCTTTACTCTCTAATTTCACCTTCTTCAGCTTCTTGCAAGGTGACTAGAAGATCTTTGTCAAGGTCACGATCACTTTCAGAAACCACACCACTTGGCATTACTGGTTGAGTGGTGATCTTCTTCAATCTATTCTTCATCTGAGCATACCTTGGAATTTTCTCCGTGCAGTAGTCTGAAATCATATCAGCAACTTCAGACTTCTCTACAGAAGCAAACCCAGAAGTTCTAAGAAGATTCTCCAACTTCACCAGTTGCATAGCAGTCTGTAGCTTCATGGAATCAGGATCCAGCCTTACAGTCTCCAAAGTTGTACCTCTGTAGATTTTGACTTCATAAGGAAAATGTACAACTTGAGGGCTGGCCTTCATAGCAGAATCTCTCAGCCGGTCATATAGAAGCTCGTTCAAGCAAGAAGATCTCTTTACCTTACTTGTAATAACCCGAATTTTTGGAAAAATTTAAAACTTTTCTTATTATGATTAAGTGCAGCAGTGAATAGTGATATTGGTGGATGAATAGTGATTTTGAGGGTTAAGAAAAATTTTCATGCCACCTATGTACGAGACGTAGTGTGGATATTCCGAAGTCATATCAGTGATCTACGGAGTAAATAAGTGAATGCAAAGACGATCGGAATTCAGAAATTCCAAATTTTATTTTGGTGTAATATTCGACCGGGCAGCGAATTATATATTATTATATTCAAGAAATGAGATATTAAAATTGAGGATTTGAGGATTTAATATTTTGGAATTTTATTATTTTATTCAAGTCGATTTAAGGATTCGATTGATGAAGTGAATAGTTACTATTCACTGCGAAGATCGCGTAGAGTTTTTACTCGCTCTTTTGGAAAATATTTCGAATCGTTTCAAGAAGAACAAGGCAACATTTACAGGATTAAATATAGACATGGAAGTAACATGTAACGAGATTAATTCAAGGAATGCAACATTTGGATCATCCATGTGAAAAGAAACGAATCAGTAAAGCAAACCAGTAAAGTTACTTTAACAGAACCAATGCATGTTCGACACATGTCAAGAGATGAAGCCACCTAGGGCTATGACTCACCACTCTTCACACAAAAATCAGCATTATCATTATTAATCAAGTCAAAAGCCAAAACAAAAAGAAAAACATTTTCATTTCTTCATTTCTTCAGTTTTCCAGTTCTTTAAACCGGTGTATAGTAACTCCGAGAATTCATAACTTGTTCTTGATTTTCTTTTGCAAGTTTAAGGATGATAACCATGGATAAAGACTCTCTTAAGGCTTACAAGCTCTTGTGGTGTGTTTAAGGATTCAAGGAAGGTATACCACTCATCCACCCATTTGATTTATGTTGAGATTTAAGTGAAGTTTCTAGAATAACCATGATTATGGAATTTGGAGTATGTATGGTTAATTCTTGATGAATACTTGTTGTTGGTTGATGTTGGTGATATGTTCTTGAAGTATATAAACTGATATTGTTGTAAAGATGGTTGTGTTGTTGAATTAATTTGGTTTTAAGAGGTTTTGACATAACAAAAACCGGGAAACGTTACGATTATAGCCGTCGTAATGCCCATTTGATTTAAGGCTGTTTTGAGCAAGAATTACGAACTGGTCTTGGATTATTTTTGAACAACACTGACCATGAACATGTAGGTCTTGTTTTAAGGTTTGTTTTGGTATAAAGATTATGTCTATACGATTTACGGTTTAAGAGAAAAGTAAGTTTTAGTAAACGTCGTTCGGAGAAACAACCCCTTTCTGGTCAGTCACTTTGAGGCTATATTTGGACCCCTTAGAGGCCATATTAAAATGTGAAACTTTGAGGAATAATACTAGAGACAGTTGGGAAGGCTCACGAAAAAGATTCGGATCAAAAAGATTATGTTTCGATTTTATAAAAATGTTTTAGCCGAGGTTGCGCAAGTGAAAACCACTAAGAGCATGACTTAGAAATCGATGTTGCAAATGGTTAAGTATAACTTGGATTTGAGGATGGATTTCGAACCAAACTTATGATATAAGTATTTGACGAATAACATGGACTTAGTGTGACGCTAGAGCGAGCTAGTAATTCCTTGGTTGTGTTTCGCTTACGTGTTTAAGCATTGAGTACAAGTGGATTATCCAGGAGATTAACCGTGTATTTTCGTTTGACTTTGTCTAGATTGTCCGGCATCGTCGCGAACCCCTATCACTTCTCGAGCATCAGGCAAGTTTACTAAATCTTACTCTATTATTCAGAGTATGTATATTTTCCTATGTTCAATACTTGTGTATTCCCAATTAAATACCAAATCTTTGTTGCAAGTATTGTGGCAAGTTTTCTAAATCTATACTTTGAAGTATTGATTATATATTACTGCTTTTGCCATGTGTGGAGTTATACAGTTTTGCGATACATGTTATATATGGTATAAAATAGAGTTTGATTTTGGTTTATATATGAGCTTTGAGATAAAGTAGTTATAAACCGGTGTACCTTGTAGCTCTAGAGATAAGAGCATACTTCTTGTTTTCGACTCTAGACCGGGAGTCAGTATTTTGAGATATAGAGATAGCCGTGGAAACCCGGAGGGATTCCAGCGGCAGTGTACTAATTATTTTGAGGACTGCTATTATTAAACATTAATTATATTTCTAGAAAGTATTAATTACCTGGAAATGATTTGAGGGATGTTATTTGAATATTACCTCATTCGAAGGTTATTACTTGGAAATGATTTGGTAATTGGCTTATAAGCTAGATATGGGATATCAGTTATAAGCCAGGTTTTTATAAATGCCCTAGGGTAAGGGCAGGTGATTTTCTCTAAAGATCAGAAGTAATTATATTTTTGTATGTATTAAAGGTTATTTTCCGATAAAGATATCGGGTACTGTTATTCGAGGATTAATTATTTATTTAAAGTAAATTATTTATAAATATTCATTTGAGGATTATTGACTTTAAGAATATTATTTATTAATATTCATTTTAAGAATATTATTTATTAATATTCTTTTGAGGATTATCGACTTACAGAATATTATTTATATTCATTTGAGGATTATTGACTTAAAGGATATTATTTTCATTTGAGGATTACTGACTTTAAGAATATTATTGTGAATATTCATCTGAGGATTATTTAATGAATATTATTTTGAATATTCATTTGAATATTATTTATTTATTTGATGAATATTAGTTTTGAATATTCATTCGAGGATTATTTAATTATTTAATGAATATTACTTTTGAATATTCATTCGAGGGTTATTTATTTAATTAATGAATATTATTTTAAAATATTCATTTGAGGATTACTTACTTAATGAATATTATTTTCAAATATTCGTTTAAGATTACTTATTTAATAAATATTATTAATTATTTTCAAATCAAAAAGAGGTTCCCAAAACAATGTTTTTCCATTTAAATCTGTCTTTTAAAAGGGATTTAAATGCTCGCTCAACTATCAAAAATATGGGAAACCTGATTTAAGTGACTACTACTCTTTTTAAACTCTCAATTCAAAAACTGTCAAGGGACATATATTTTTCGGAACAATGTAATTGTTGCAAGTCAAATATTGTGTTACCACCTCAACGATCGAGGGGTAAATTCATGGAACAAGTCGATATCCATTAACAAGCCTAGCTTGGGAAATATTGGGGAATCTTCCTTTCCAACCTAGATATAACTACTTAGTGGAGTCGTATCAACAAGTGTTACACTTGGGGAAAGGAGGACGACCTTTACGTTTCAGAGTCATGGATTTCATCTGAACTAGGAGTGGTGTAAGTGGTCCAGTTGCGATTGACCCATCCAACTTTTTGGCCCCAAATGGGCCGGGAGGTCACTGGAAGGCGGTAGACAATGTCAGACCGTCGTGATTCTTCCATCTACATGTAGAAAACATATTTGAGCGGTGCGACCTGCTACTGATCATAGCAAGGTTAGGCACAGCGGGCGCGGTAGCAACTCCAGTATTAGTTCATCATCCAATTTGGATATTCCTGCAACATGTATTGGGATGAAGAACCAATCGTGTTGGCAGGGGGTCGAAAAATGCTTGAAAACAAAGTGGCAATAAATTCATGCAACTCCATCTTTTTATGAGTTATGACTCTGATAAAAACCTGATTAAGGATATATATGCATAAGTGGATTTTGGGTTACGGGAATATTATATTAATTTTCCTTGTAACTTCATCCTTTATATTAAACTAGTTTCTTATCTGTTTAAGGCATAACATGGGGCTACAGAAATATCTTTGAATTGTTATATTTTGGTAATCGGTTATAAGTTATATGTTGATAGTCTGCTTATATTTTACATAGCAGATATTTCACGAAAAGGATATACTGAGTTATCTTGTTATTTCATCTTTCATATTATACTAGAACTTTGTTCAGAGTATGAATATTGAAAGTTGCAGAAATATTATGAAAATGATATTTGAAGTACAATAATGGTAATGTTTTTGGGAATACATTCCGATAAGGAAATTATTTCAGTATCGAGATATTTTGACAAATTATTGTCTTATACCCGCTTTATTCTGGGTTGAGTTAAAGGCATGATTATGCCATATTTTTATTACCTTGCTGAGCTATCGCTCACTCTTGCTATTGTTTTATATATATTATATAGCAGCGAAGCAGGATGCCAATGGGACGACACATACCCCGCAAGGCGTTTCCATAAACAGTTTCTAGCAGTGATCCCGAAGAGTAGTACGAACCAATCGAATCAGGCTACGGCTTTTGGCATTCAACTTATGTATAGACATGAATGGTATTAGAGGATTGTAAGCATCAGAAGACTAAGTTGGTAATGTAACATTACTTAGAAATTGTATCAGTGACAGATTCAAAAGACATTTGGGTATTGTAATAAAAATTATTTATTCCGCAGTTGTTGTATTGTGTCGTTTCTGAGACTCTAATCTGTGTGTGTGTGTGTGTGTGTGTGTGAGACATATGTTGTGGGGTCATGAGCAGGTGAATTATGAATGGTGTGAGTAATACAGGTAAGGCAAGGAGTACATGGATCGTGACTACCCTAAATCCCTGACCCCGGATTTGGGGCTGTTACAGAGATGGTATCAGAGCGTTAGGTTACAGTCCTCAGAAACGATAGGAGATCGAGTCTTACAATACCCTTAATAATGATAAGAACATCTAGAGCTCAAATTGAGTTCGTAGTAGGGTTAGAGGACATGACCCTGACTGTTTAAGATGAAGCCCGAGAGGGAACTTCTTCTGGGAAACCGTACTTAGGACTTCATGGTTAGTCATCTCGATTCGTATGAGTTATAGATTGATGGGATTCTGAGATACCAGACCCTAAGGCCTTCGAGTAGGCAATTGACGATGCGTTCCTTGAAATGGACGGAGACCTGATAAAGAAGATCCATAGGAGGATCTGGAGGAAGACCCCATGGTGGGTCAAGGAAAGAATCTTGTAGAGGACGTGTTGATTGATAAAGATGTGGTATGTTACTTGAGGTCGTACAATAGGACCGGACGAACCTTCAAGGGATAAATAAGTGACGAGACGAGAGTTTAAGGATCGTTCATGATTCATCAAGAGATATGACAAAGAAAATGGAGTAGAGTCTCCCAAGCAGAAGAGGTAGAGGTAGTATAGCCAGTATCAGTGGATTGATTCGACTTGAACGAAACCTGTTACTCGTAGTCGGTTATAGTTGCCCATAAGGAGGCGGCATACGTAAGAACCAAGATGTTCAGATTTTCACGAACGATTAAGGGTACTTAGTTGCCTAGAATAGTGAAAAGAATTGCTTTGGCTATGAGGTTTCAATCCCCCACGACCAGCGATTCCACTGGAAATAGTGTCTATTACATCATTGAGGGATTTTATTATCTCAAGGAGAATTTTGGGTATATGTACCATGAAAATGTTATTGTAAGACAAGCACGCTAAGACGGAATGGAGAACGAGATTTACCACCCTCAGGAAACCAGGAAGAAATTATGAGGATAGAACAGAAAGGTCGGAAATCAGATCCGAGCAGTACTAGTAGGTAAATAGATTGATCAAGTTTCCCTGATTTTGGGAAGGAATTCAGCAAGTTTTGGCAAACCTTGTCTTTCTGATTACCAGAGGATGTCACCAAAGAGAGTGGAAATTAGAGCGAACCCTGTGGATTGGGTAAGATAGCCGTTATATGAGTTGGTGGACAGACCCTGATTGCTATAATTGATTGTAGAGATAAAATGATGAAGTTGAGATTGGACGGTAAAGGCAAAATATATTTAAGGACCAAGGCGGACTGAGAAGTTCCGGGATTGACTTAAACGAAAAGGCTATTGTGCCAAAGTGTTAAGCTTATGTAGCGCACGGGATTGATATGGGAGAAGGAATATTGGGTATAAGGATGATTGAAATAGAGACCGGATTTAAGCCTGTAAATTCTAACGATCTTCCGGAGTACCGCCCAGTCGACATGAGGAATTGTCATTGCTATGGGCGACAACGGTATCGAAGTCTTCTTATAGAACAGAACGCTTACTTGAGATGTTTGCGCCTAGTCGAATAGAATTCCCTGCGAGTGCAAAGGTCGATGGTTGAATCCTTAGCGACTATTATGAGTCGGCAATAACGTAAGTATCGAGCACCTTAGGGTGTGCATGGAGAAGAAAAGCTTTGGAATTGAACGATTATCCATTAGAGGAGCCGACGTAAAAGGCATCCGTAGAGACCTTGGTAATACCCTCCCCATTTGCAAATTATGTGGGATATTTCCCCAATCTATGATATATCTTGACCTCTCCCCAGGAAAGACTCTGATAAAGGGTATATTCCCTCTTCGAAGTTGTTTTATAACATTTGTGCTAAACCATATTCAGTTTCACTTGTACCAGAGGCTGTCACAATGCCTACTTTCAGGCTTTCGAAGCCCTGCCAAATGATGTTATTTAAGCTTTCACTTTCCTTCAAATAATGGATGAACCTATGGTGATACATCACCACTTGTTTGTTAAGTTCCAGTATCTTTATGGTTATTCTTTTCTTTGGAAACTGCACCTTTGGAATCTGTTCAATTTTAATCCAAGGTGTTCCTTGAGAAATATTGTCGAAAGGCGATAATCATTAAATTGTTCTCGAATTGCTTTCATACTTTTCAACTTCCACTGAGACGAACAACCCTATACTTATAGGGGCTACAAGGACTATCTGTCTGTGTGATAGAAGTCGGATGGGACGCCATCACTTGTAAGTTGTGAAATACAAGAAGGCTAATTACCTTTAGTAATGTCTCAATTGAGGCACGCAACGTTGAGTTCTTATGATCATATTGATCTCTCGGTAAAATTCTCTTACCTCCAATAAGGTTACCTTAAAACTCATAACCTTATGATCACCAGTGTGTGACATTTTCTTTGATATGGGAGGTATCTTTCAAGGCCCCATAATTTTTGTTATCCTCATTGAATTCTAAGGGGAGGCCAACCAGGTCAAATAAGTCAAAATTCGCTGATAGGAATTAGATTCGCAACGAAATCGCCTATGACAGGAGCGAATCCCTAAGATGAATAGAATGATTAGTGACATATCAATGAAATTGATTTATTCTCCCAAGGATGTTATGATAATGGAAAGCGTGTCAATCGATATATGGGAGAGGTGCAGCGTGTGTTGTTTTAGAGGAATAATTTTCGGAAATATATGGAGACCCGGATGAAAATGAAAGTTAAAGAGTTAAAACAAGAAATCATGACTATGACCGAGTATGAGGTCAAGTTTTCTGAATTATTGAGGTTTGTTCCGGAGTTGTGAACATAGAAGAAAAGAAAGCCAGTAGGTTTGTTATTCCCAAATGACCTAACAGAATTGTAGAAGGGGGGGGGGGGGTTGAATACAATTTTGATATTTCTTGAACTTAAAAACAACTTACAAATAAAACTGAACTTAAAGTAAAAATCACAAGCACATTAATAATTTCAGTTGGATTGTTTGATGATCCAACTGAAGTGATTTTTATTGCGGAAATAATCTGTGATACAAAAGTACACAGCTGCTCAGTTACAAGGTTGTAGAGAAGAATGCTCTCAAAGATAGCTAATACAAACTATTTGTTTTTCTTCTCTCACACTTATTTTAACTGCTACACTTGGTTATATATTCCCAAGTTTACAAAGCTATTTTTGGCTACACTAAAGTACACTAAAGGTAACCGCCAATAGTTTGCTTTTCATCCCTTTGTCCAGTGGTCCTTGGAGATCCTTGCTTTTGTCTTCATGCTTATTATGATCACTCCCAAGAGCCCAAATGAAAACTGGGATGTTTCCTTATTCCCCATGTCCATTTTAATGGTTTCCAATGCAAAGTACACTTCCACATCACCTTTAGATCTGTTCAGTAACCTGTCACTATCACTTTGTCAACTATTCAGAAAAGCAATAATGATTCGTTGATAGCAGGGAGATGTGTTTCGTTGATAGCTTTATTCTTCATTCCGTTGATGGTGTTTCTCTCGTTTCGTTGATGAGTAAACTCCATACCGTTGATAGAGTAATCTTCATACCGTTGACATGTCTTCACTTAGGCAAAATTACAAGGCACAAGATATTTACAATTAACCAACCTATTTTGCCTATCTATCATTTAGTCAACATGACTTAGAAAACCTATCTAGTACATACAACAAAATGCATATCAAACTGTGAAGTATTGTACAGTGCAATTGCTACATCACTCATTTCGTTGATGAACTACCTGTCAACGGAATGCTACAAAGCATGCCATTTCGTTGACAGTTACAAAATGACTTAATACAAAATCTACTAAGTGTTTTTATAATTATCATCAAGAACAACATATTCCTAACAATCTCCCCCAATTTATGACTGATAGAATAACAGTCATAAATCAAGAGCCTTGATGATAACAAAAACACTCAGTCAAATTACACATGATAAAAGTAGAAATTGCATTGAGCTTCATTGAATTTAATTAAATTTCAAAGTAGAAAATCTTACAAAACAAGTGCACAGAGTTGCTCCTTTAGACTGAGCAGATTTTTCATCTTTGCCTCTGTGGTCTTGTTTTCTTCCCTTTTCTTGCATTGTTCTCCTCAATCTGAGCTTGAAGTCTTCTGTAGAAAATCTTCTCTTCTTCATCTTGATTCCCCAACTTGGATTGCATTAATCTTAGAGTTTCATTGGATGCCTTCTCCAGTTGGTCTTCTATTCTGAAGAATCTTCTACAGTTGTCCTTGTCTCTGAATTCCATCATCCAAAAAGGTTGCAGATGAATCTTCTTTCCTGTTTGAGGGACCTTCAATACTCTGGGAAGTGGACCAGGCTTGTTCCAGCTAGCTTTGATTTGGCAAATTTTGGAAACAACTTCAGATTTAGCTGTTTTGGTAAAACCAAAATCTTTCTTCAGGCATTTAAACACAGATAGCAGTGTCTGATAGTCTTCTCCCAGAATTCTATGTAGAGGCCAAACCTGTTCTCTCCCACCCTTGTAGACAAACACCAATCTCTCTGGTAGTTTGTAAGAAGCTGTTATTCCTCTCACTTCAACTAGGTCATCAAGATTGATATGTAGGTCAGACTCCTCCCTGATATCAGCAATGTAGATGAAGTCTTCTGGGTTGGTAGGAGGTTTTTCAGCTTGTGGTCTCCTTGCTAGAATTGGCTTAGCCTTGGTAGCCCTTTGCTTAGATTTCTTCTTTGGATCCATCTCAAAGAGGAATTTTGGAAAGTTGGCCTCATCAAACTCAATTGGCTCTTCCTTTGGCTCAATTGGCTGATCATGGAAATTAACAGGATGTTTAGGATCAAAGGCTAACTTTACCCCTAGAGCTGGATCAGGAATTGTTGGAGGTGCAGTTGGTACAGAAGAGTCTGATGCAATACTCTGAGAGTCATCATTCTCAAAGGCTATATTTCTCCTAGCTCTTGCCTTTGGTTGCCTTGTGCTCTTCTTTGCACTCCTTTCCTCTCTTGCTTTTTCTTCTTGCTGTCTTTCTTCTTCATCAAGAGACTGAGCAACAGCAAGGGCTTGCATTGCTGCTCTTTCTGACTCTTCAGCTTTAGCTTCAGCAAAGTTTGGGTGACCAGCCCAAACACAGATTTGTTGTCCATTCCTGTAGACAATTGCCCTTTGCTTCCTTATCTCATAATCATTGCTTTCCTTGCTTTTTGTGATGAGAAGACCAAGAAGCTTGTGCTCATCTGGATAAGGTGCAGGATAGAAAGTCCTTTCTGTATTTTTGCCCTTTGGTTTAGCAGGAGACTTGGGAGATAAGCTTCTTTGCAATGTAGCTTGTTCCACATCCCTAATGCATGAAGTTTGTCCTTTTTCCTTCCTTGGACCTTGAGTGACTCCATGTAGAAGAGGCTCTACCTTATAGAAAGAATTGGTCTGTGGCTCCCATTCCGTTGACACTAAAACCATGGCATTCGTTGATGGCTCTGTAGAAGAAGCTTGATTCGTTGATGGATCTGAAGTCTTTGCAGAATCAGCTAACTTCTTGATTCTTTCATCTATCCTGGACCAGTGGTCTTTAATTTGTTCAGCAAGCTGTAGCTTCATAGATGCTTGCTGAATCAGGTCAATGTTGTCCAGTTTAGCTTTTCCTGACTCCCCCATAGCTAGTGGCTCCTTTGGCAGGGAAATGGCTGGGACCATAACCTTTGTGATTTGAATGTCTAGCTCCTTAGATTTCTCCCCCTTTTTGTTATCATCAAGAGAGATGACTGGGAGTCCTTGAGCTGCCACTAGCTGGGCCAAGAGTAGTGTCTGCTTCTCCTGTTCCTTTTGCATCTGAGATAAAGTAGCTTCCACCTTGTCCACTCTAGAAGAGAGAGTCTTCAAGGAGGTAGCCACCTCAGGTTCCTTAGAGAAAAACCTGTTCATCTTGGACACAGTGAGAAGATGAAGCTTTTCATCTAGCCTCCTGTCATTAGCATCCTTGAGATTGCTAATTGAGTCCTTGATTTCTCTAGCCTCAATCCTTGTCTGCATCATCTGTAGCCTTTGGATTTCCAGTGAATCCATAATAGCCTTGTAGAATTTCTTGTCATTGGCATTTGCAGACTCATGAGCCAGATAGGCCTCATTGTACTGCCTTGTGATTGCAGCATCCAGGGAGATCCTTCCTTGTAAATCTTGAGAAAGCCAGTTTGGTGTAGGAGGCACCACAGAAGTCCCAGTCTGTGAAGAAGTGGCCACCTGATTGTCACCAAAGCCGTCCTCATCATCAGAGAAATCAAACTCACCACTTGCTGCAGCTCCTGGAGATAGATTGGTCAAGGCATCCTTTGCTCTTTGCATTGATGCAGTTGTATGAATGAGTTGTAGTGACCTCTCTGCCTCCACATTGCCCTGTTGAGCCAAAACTTGATAGGCTGACACAGGATGAGTAAAGGTCTCAGGATCCAGGGAAATACTATCCAGAGTTTGTTGATAATGCTCTTGGAAAGTAAGTTCCCTTTCTCCCTCATTGACCTCCATTGACTCACTAGCAATGGCTGCTTCCTCCCTTATGACTCCTGTAGTCCCTTCTCTCTCTCCTCTATTTTCTTGCATCATGGGCTCCCCATGGCTCACACCTCTCACACCCTCACCTTCACCTACTAAGGTGGAACTCTCAATCTCTCCTTTTTCCTGGCTGGAAGAAATAGCCAGCCTCTCACTCTCATTCTCTCCTTTTGCCTGGCTGCAAGCCAGCCTCTCAGTTTCACTCCCTCTCAATCCTAGAAGTGTCTCAACTACCACTAGATCATCTGCACTAGTTGTGGAAACAACTTGATTTTCAATTAGAGGTGCAGAGTGAACTATCAACGGTATAGTAGTTTGAACTGTCAACGGTATGGATACCGTTGATGGAGAAACACTCGTCAACGAAATAGACTGTTTCGTTGATGAAGTCAAGAAAGCACTTTGAGAATGAGAAATTACAGTAGAGTCTGTGGTGATTGATTTGAGAGATTGGTCCACAGATCCCCTTGCAACTTCAGAAAAAATTGGTTGATGGCCCAACAAATCACTTAACAAGTGATGGCCACCAGCTTTAGAGTGGGGCTTCTCCAAGATTAGAGTTGGAGAATCAGGAATAGATGTATGGATCATGTCCACATCTAGAGATAAAGTTGGTGAATTCGATGGAGATAGTTCAAGGTTGATGTTTAGAGAATGGGACTGTAACCCCAGAGTGATAATAGGGGTTACATCAAACTGAATTTGAGAAACTGGAAGTGTTGCTTCCAGTGTGTGTGCACCCTGTGAACCCTTGGACTTTTGCTTCACTCTCCTTTGGTATTGGGAAAATGTAGACTGTGGGCTTGAAGTGTCCCTTACCCTTTTGGACTGTGCTCTAGGTTGAGAGCTTGTTTCAATAATCACATCCTTTTGGGAGGATGCAATTAGACTTGTGTTTAAATCCATTTTACTCATTTTGCCTTGTTGGGAAGACACAATGGGGCTAGGCTGGGAAACACTTACCTCGCCTTCCTTATTCTTGGGGTTTCTTTGACTTTCACCCCTTCCCTCACCTCTCACAACTCCAGACTCACTCCCCTTAGGTTGTGTGGTAGTTTTTACAACAGGTGCCTTTTGAGAAGCACCTGAGGTTGGCTTGGAGGATTTCTTTGATTTTGGTTTTGTTGCTGGGGCAGGAGCCTGTTGGGTCACAGCTACAGACTCCATAGCAACTGGGTTGGATGAGACAATGGAAGTAACAGCTATACTAACAGGGATAGCAGTAGTTACCTCAATGATTGGCAGATACACCACTGGAACATCACTATTGTGGTTCAGCCTCAGTATGTCTGTCAATACTCTCTTCTCTTGCACAAAGCACTCAAACCTGGCAGAAGGGTTAGAGATAACTAATGGTGCTGGACTAACATGATTAGCCAGCATCATCAGAAACCTTGCATAATAGATATTTTTCTTCCTATTTACCTTATCACCCAACTTAGCACCAATTTCATACATAAGTTGGGTGCTAAAGTTGTAATATCTATCATTTAGAAGCATGGTTAGGAGAATTAACATAGAGTTAGTTAATGCATCAAAATTACTAATCTTTCCAGAAAAGACCTTAATGAATGCATCAACTAAATAGCTGTATTCCCTAACCAAACCTCTCCTAATTATCTTACCCAAGTTATCAGTAGGCAAAGAGTAGTTTATAGAATTTAGCACGGTAGTTATTTCAATGTTAGTAGGCAAAGCATCACAGTTATTATCAGGAATATGTAAACATGCTTGCAAAACATCAGAATTAACTATGTACTCATTACCTTGAAGAGTGAAATGCAGTGTGCAGTTTGTTCCACTATACTCACATGAGGTCCAAATCTCCTCGATTATTTCATTGTAGAGTGGTGTAGAGTGAAACATCGCATAGCTCAACTTACAGTTCCTCATGAAGTCCATCATCTTGAAAAAGATGCTGTTCGGACTCTCCTTAACAACAAATGGAATAGAATTGTTCTTCTCATAGATGAACCCACCAGCAGACATAAACTTGACTATGGGTGCCATTGTTGAGTGAGGAAAAGCTTCGAGCTGTATTGCTTGTTAGAGAGAAGAAGATAGAAAAACTTTTGGAATTTTTTAGAACAGGTAGAAATGAAATAAAGAAATTGAAATTTCTTAAATACTCCCCCAAAAATTCTCAGAAATTAAGTCCAATAATTAATCTAAATTACCTGATTGGCTTAAAAAGTAACCGTTAGAATTAAAGAATTACCATAATTTATACTTACAGGGGTGTATGCATAAATCGTGGTAACGGACGTGTCAAATTTCAACGGTTCAGATTAAAAGCGCTAAATCAACGAATCAGGATTGGGCGGTTAAAGTCCCGTCTTATTTCGTTGATAAAGCTGCGTTTCATTGATATAGAAGAGCTATCAACGAAACACCCAGAAAAATGCTAAGACTGTCAACGAAATGGTTCGTTTCGTTGACATAGTAATTTTGACTTAGACAAAATTTCACTTTTTCCTAAGAAAATTAATTCACAGAAAAACATATCAAGTTTCTGGCTGCATCTTAACTTGCAAAAATCTCAAAATAATTAAGAGAAATTTAGCATACCTAGCTCACTTACTAATCTTGAGAATGTGGATTCATCAAGTGGCTTGGTAAAGATGTTTGCAAGTTGTTGTTCACTTGGAACAAAATGTAACTCCACAGTACCATTCATAACATGTTCTCTAATAAAGTGGTACTTGATGTCAATGTGCTTGGTCCTTGAATGCTGCACTGGATTCTCAGTAATGGCAATGGCACTAGTGTTGTCACAGAAAATAGGAATTTTCTCAACTCTTATTCCATAATCAAGTAGTTGATTTTTCATCCATAAAATCTGTGCACAACAACTTCCAGCTGCAATATACTCAGCCTCAGCTGTGGAGGTGGAAACTGAGTTTTGTTTCTTGCTGAACCATGATACAAGCTTGTTTCCTAGAAATTGACAGGTTCCAGTTGTGCTTTTCCTGTCAATTTTACATCCTGCATAATCTGTATCTAAATAACCAATTAGTTCAAAACCAGATTCTCTAGGATACCAAATGCCAAGGTTTGGTGTTCCTTTGAGATATCTGAAAATTCTTTTAATAGCAACTAAATGGGATTCCCTAGGATCAGCCTGAAATCTAGCACATAGACATGTAGCAAACATAATATCAGGTCTACTAGCTGTTAAATATAAAAGTGAGCCAACCATGCCTCTGTAACTTGAAATGTCCACAGATTTTTCCTTAGTATTCAATTCAAGTTTGGTGGCAGTAGGCATGGGTGTTTTGGCAGGAGAGCATTCCATTAAGTTAAACCTCTTTAACAAATCATTAATGTACTTGGTTTGACTAATGAAAATGCCTTCATTAACTTGCTTTACTTGAAGACCAAGAAAGTAAGTTAACTCTCCCATCATGCTCATTTCATACTTACTTTGCATAAGCTTGGCAAACTTTTGACAGAGTTTTTCATCTGTAGACCCAAAAATTATGTCATCTACATAAATTTGAACAAGTATAGTAGAACCATTCACAACCCTGTGAAAAAGAGTTTTATCTACAGTACCTCTAGTGAAGTGATTCTCAAGGAGGAACTGTGAAAGTGTGTCATACCAGGCTCTAGGTGCTTGTTTCAAACCATAGAGTGCTTTGAGGAGGAAGTATACATATTCTGGAAAATCATCATCTTCAAAACCAGGAGGTTGACTTACATACACCTCCTCTTCCAATTCCCCATTCAGAAAAGCACTCTTCACATCCATTTGATAGACTTTGAAATTGGCATGGGCTGCATAGGCTAGGAAAATCCTTATTGCTTCTAGTCTTGCAACAGGAGCAAAAGTTTCATCAAAATCAATTCCTTCTTCCTGTGAATAGCCTTTTGCAACCAATCTAGCTTTGTTCCTTGTGACTATGCCATTTTCATCCATCTTGTTTCTGAACACCCATTTTGTGCCTATGACACTCCTGTCCTTAGGCTTGGGCACCAGCTTCCAAACATTGTTCCTTTCAAATTGGTTTAGCTCTTCTTGCATAGCCAAGACCCAATCTGGATCTAGAAGTGCATCCTCAACTTTGTTTGGCTCCTCTTGAGACAGAAAGCTGCTATATAGACATTCTTCTTGAGTTGCTCTTCTAGTTTGGACTTTTGAAGACACATCACCTATAATAAGTTCAAAGGGATGATCTTTAGTCCATTTCCTTGAGGGAGGTATATTTGCTCTTGAAGAGGTAGCTTCATGATCATGATTGCATTGATTGGATATCTGTCCTTGAGAAACTCCCCCTGAGTTTGTTGTCCCTAAATGATCACTTCTAGAAGCATTTCCATGACTGTCAACGGTATTACCATTTTGGCTGTCAACGAAACGCTCATTTTGACTGTCAACGAAATGACCATTATGACTGTCAACGAAATGACCATTTGGTCTGCTAGCAGCTATTCTATTTAATCTTAATGCAGCAATTTCATCTTCACTGCTGCTTTCATCTATGCTAGATACAACAACTTTAGGCTGTTTCTCAGTAGCCTTAACATGATTCATTTGATCTCCTTCCTCATTTTCAAAAGAAAGACTTTCATGGAAACCTTCATCACAGAGACCTTGAATTTTGAGATCATCAAAAACAACATGTACAGATTCCATAACAATGTTGGTTCTGAGATTATAGACTCTGTAGGTTTTCCCTGCTGCATATCCCACAAATATTGCTTCATCTGCCTTTGCTTCAAATTTCCCCAAATGCTCAGCTTGATTTCTCAGAACAAAGCACTTGCATCCAAAGACATGAAGAAAATCCAATAGTGGCTTCTTTCTTTTGAGTAGCTGATAAGGGGTCATTCCTTTTGCCTGATTAATCAAAGAAATATTCTGAGTGAAGCAAGCTGTATTAACTGCCTCAGCCCAAAAATAAGTTGGTAACTTTGATTCATCTAGCATTGTCCTTGCAGCTTCAATAAGTGTTCTGTTTTTCCTTTCAACTACACCATTTTGCTGTGGTGTCCTTGCTGCTGAAAACTCATGCAAAATACCATTTTCTTCACAGAACACCTTCATGCTTGAATTCTTGAATTCTGTCCCATTGTCACTCCTAATCCTTCTCACTTTCAAGTCAGGATGATTGTTTACCATCTTGATGTGATTGATAATGATTTCACTTGCCTCATCTTTGGAGAGCAAAAAGAAAGTCCATGTAAATCTAGAAAAATCATCAACAATCACAAGACAATATTTCTTCTTTAAAATAGACATGACATTTACAGGGCCAAACAAATCCATATGAAGCAACTCAAGCTGATGGACAATTGATGACTCTGTCTTGCTTTTGAATGATGCCTTCTTTTGTTTCCCTTTTTGACAGGCATCACACAAACCATCCTTGGAAAACTCCACTTGTGGAATTCCTCTTGCAAGATCTTTCCTCACCAAATCATTCATAACTTTAAAGTTCAGATGAGATAATTTCTTGTGCCATAGCCAACTTTCATCCTTGCTTGCCTTGCTGAAAAGGCAAGTGATGGTTTCTGGACTTGTGCTACTAAAGTCAGCAATGTACACATTCCCTCTTCTGAATCCAGTCATTACCACATTGTTGTTTCCTCCTTTAGAAACAACACATGCTTCTTTAGAAAAAGTAACTAAAAATCCTTTGTCACAAAGTTGGCTGATACTAAGCAAATTGTGCTTAAGACCATCCACCAATGCAACTTCATCTATGATGACATTCTCTTTTGAAATCAAGCCATATCCCTTAGTGTAGCCTTTGCTGTCATCTCCAAAAGCAATACAAGGGCCAGCTCTTTCCTGAAACTCTGTGAGCAGGGTAGAATCACCTCTAACATGTTAATCCCAAATGACCTAACAGAATTGTAGAAGGGGGGGGTTGAATACAATTTTGATATTTCTTTAACTTGAAAATACTTTATAAAATTAAACTGAACTGAATAAATAAAAACACAAGATATAAATAATTCAGTTGGATTGTTTGATGATCCAACTGAAGTGTTTTTATTGCGGAAATAATCTGTGATACAAATGTACACAGCTGCTCAGTTACAAGGTTGTAGAGAAGAAAAATGCTCTCAAAGATAGCTAATACAAACTCTTTGTTTTTCTTCACTTGAAATAAAGTAACTGCTACACTTGGTTATATAAACCCAAGTTTACAACCCTATTTTTGGCTACACTAATAGTACAATGAGTAACCGCCAATAGTTTGCTTTTCATCCCTTTGTCCAATGGTCCTTGGAGATCCTTGCTTTTGACTTCATGCTTATTATGATCACTCCCAAGAGCCCAATTGGAAACTGGGATGTTTCCTTATTCCCCATGTCCATTTTAATGGTTTCCAATGCAAAGTACACTTCCACATCTCCTTTTTTGATCTGTCAGGAACCTGTCACTATCACTTTGTCAATTGTATAGAAAAGCAATAATGATTCGTTGATGGCATAGAGATGTGTTTCGTTGATAGCTTTATTCTTTGTTTCGTTGATGAGCTTCCTTGTTTCGTTGATAGAGTAATCTTCATTCCGTTGACATGTCTTCACTTAGGCAAAATTACAAGGCACTAAATATTTACAATTAACCAACCTATTTTGCCTATCTAACCATTTAGTCAACATGACTTAGAAAACCTATCTAGTACTCAACAAACTGCATATCAAACTATGAAGTAATGTACAGTGCAATTGCTACATCACTCATTTCGTTGATGAGCTTCCTGTCAACGAAACACTGCAAAGCATGCTATTTCGTTGACAGTTACAAAATAACTTAATACAAAATCTACTAAGTGTTTTTATAATTATCATCAAGAACAACATATTCCTAACAATCTCCCCCAATTTATGACTGATAGAATAACAGCCATAAATCAAGAGCCTTGATGATAACAAAAACACTCAGGCATATTACACATGATAAAAGTAAAAGTTGTATTGAGCTTCATAAAGTTTTTAGAAATAATGCAAGACTTACAAAACTAATGCCCAAATGTGCTCCTCCAGACTGAGCAAATAATTCATCTTTGTCTTCTTTGGGGCATAGTCTTCTTCCCTCTCCTAGAGTTGTTCTCCTCAATCTGGACCTGTAGCCTTCTGTAAAAGATCTTCTCTTCTTCATCTTGATCACCAAGCTTGGATTGCATAAACCTTAGAGTTTGATTAGATGCCTTGTCCAGCTGGTCTTCCATCCTGAAGAACCTTCTGCAGTTGTCCTTGTCCTTGAATTCCATCATCCAGAAAGGTTGAAGATGGATCTTCTTTCCTGTTGAGGGCACTCTTAGCATCCTGGGAAGAGCCTCAGGCTTGTTCCAGCTAGCCTTTATTTGACATATTCTGGAGACCACCTCAGACTTGGCTGTTTTGGTGAAGCCAAAGTCTTTCTTCAAGCATCTAAACACTGTGAGTAGTGTTTGGTAGTCTTCTCCTAGAATTCTGTAGAGAGGCCAAATTTGTTCTCTACCACCCTTGTATGTGAAAACCAATCTTTCAGGTAGCTTCTGAGAAGCTGCAATGCCCCTTACTTCCACCAGGTTGTCTAAATCAAGATGCAAGCTGGATTCTTCCCTGATGTCAGCAATGTACATGCAGTCCTCTGGATTTGAAGGGGGTTTTTGAGGTTGTGGCTTTCTCACAAATACTGGCTTTGTCTTGACAGCCCTTTGCTTCAATTTCTTCTTTGGATCCATCTCAAAAAGGAATTTAGGAAAGTTAGCCTCATCAAACTCAATTGGCTCTTCCTTTGGCTCAATTGGCTGATCATGATAATTAACAAGATGTTTGGGATCACAGGCTAACTTTAAAGATGGATCAGGAATTGTTGGAGGTACAGAAGAGTCTGATGCAATACTCTGAGAGTCATCATTTTCAAAGGTTATGTTTCTTCTAGCCCTTGCCTTTGGTTGCCTTGTACTCTTCTTTTCACTCCTTTCCTTTTGGGCTTTTTCTTCTTGCTGTCTTTCTTCTTCATCTAGAGCTTGAGCTACTGCAAGAGCTTGCATAGCTGCTCTTTCTGATTCCTCAGCCTTGGCTTCAGCAAAGTTTGGATGACCAGCCCAAACACAGATTTGTTGTCCATTCCTGTAGACAATTGCCCTTTGCTTCCTTATCTCATGATTATTACTTTCCTTGCTTTTTGTGATGAGAAGTCCAAGTAGTTTGAGCTCATCTGGATAAGGTGCAGGATAGAAAGTTCTTGCTATGTTTTTGCCTTTTGGTTTAGCAGGAGACTTGGGAGATAAGCTTCTTTGTAATGTAGCTTCTTCCACATCCCTAATGCATGAAGTTTGTCCTTTCTCCTTTCTTGGTCCTTGAATGACTCCATGTAGAAGGGGCTCTATAGCATAAGAGCTCTTGAACTGTGGCTCCACTTGTGCAGTCACCATTGCATTTGTTGATGGCTGATCTGTCTTTGAAGATTCAGTAATTTTCTTGAACCTTGCTTCTATGTTGGACCAATGATCTTTGATCTGTGCTGCAAGTTGTATCCTCATAGAAGCTTCCTGAATCAAGTCAATGCTATCCTTATTCTTCTTTCCAAACTCCCCCATTGCTAGTGGCTCCTGTGGCAATGTGATGGTTGGGACCAGCACCTTTGTGATTTGAATGGTTAGCTCCTGAGATTTCTCCCCCTTTTTGTTATCATCAAGAGAGACAACTGGGAGTCCTTGAGCTGCCACTAGCTGGGCCAAAAGTTGAGTCTGCTTCTCCTGTTCCTTTTGCATTTGAGATAAAGTAGCTTCCACCTTGTCCACTCTAGAAGAGAGAGTCTTCAAGGAGGTAGCCACTTCAGGTTCCTTAGAGAGAAACCTGTTCATTTTGGACATAGTGAGAAGAGGGAGCTTTTCATCCATCATCCTGTAGTTAGCATCCCTGAAATTGCTAATAGAGTCCTTGATTTCTGTAGCCTCAATCCTTGTCTGCATCATTTGTAGCCTTTGAATTTCCAGAGAATCCATGATGGCCTTGTAGAATTTCTTGTCTCTTGCATTTGCAGACTCATGAGCTAAGTAGGCTTCATTGTACTGCCTGGAGATAGCAGCATCTAGAGTGGCTCTACCATGCATACCTTGAGAAAGCCAGCCTGGTGTAGGAGGCACCACAGAAGTCCCAGTCTGTGAAGTGGTGGCCACCTGTAGATTATCACCATAGCTGTCCTCAACATCAGAAAACTCAAATTCTCCACTTGCTGCAGCTCCTGAAGGTAGATTGGTCAGGGCATCCTTTGCTCTTTGCATTGATGCAGTTGTATGAATTAGATTTAGTGACCTTTCTGCCTCCACATTGCCCTGCTGAGCCATAATTTGATAGGCTGGCACAGGATGAGTAAAGGTCTCAGGATCCAGGGAAATACTATCCAGAGTTTGTTGATAAACCTCTTGGAAAGTAGGTTCCCTTTCTCCCTCACTGACCTCCATTAACTCATTAGCAATGGCTGCTTCCATCCTTATTTCTCCTGTAGTCCCTTCTCTCTCTCCACTCTGTTCTTGCATCATGGGCTCCCCATGGCTCACACCTCTCACACCCTCACCTTCACCTTCTAAGGTGGAACTCTCAATCTCTCCTTTTGCCTGGCTGGAAGAAATAGCCAGCCTCTCACTCACATTCTCTCCTTTTGCCTGGCTGCAAGGCAGCCTCTCAGTTTCACTCCCTCTCAGTCCTAGAAGTGTCTCAACTACCACTAGATCATCTGCACTAGTTGTGGGAACAACTTGATTTTCAATTAAAGGTGCAGAGTGAACTATCAACGGAATGGTAGTTTGAACTGTCAACGGTATGGATACCGTTGATGGAGAAACACTTGTCAACGAAATAGACTGTTTCGTTGATGAAGTCAAGAAAGCACTTTGAGAATGAGAAATTACAGTAGAGTCTGTGGTGATTGATTTTAAAGAATGGTCCACAGATCCCCTTGCAACTTCAGGAAAAATTGGTTGATGGCCCAACAAATCACTTAACAAGTGATGGCCACCAGCTTCAGAGTGGGGCTTCTCCAAGATTAGAGTTGGAGAATCAGGAATAGATGTATGGATCATGTCCACATCTAAAGATTGAGTTGGTGAATTGGATGGAGATAATTCAAGATTGATGTTTAGAGAATGGGACTGTAACCCCAGAGTAATGATAGGGGTTACATCAAACTGAATTTGAGAAACTGGAAGTGTTGCTTCCAGTGTGTGTGCACCCTGTGTACCCTTGGACTTTTGCTTCACTCTCCTTTGGTATTGGGAAAAAGTAGACTTTGGGCTAGAAGTGTCCCTTACCCTTTTGGACTGTACTCTAGGAGGAGAGCTTGTTTCAATAATCACATCCTTTTGGGAGGATGCAATTAGACTTGTGTTTAAATCCATTTTACTCATTGTGCCTTGTTGGGAAGACACAATGGGGCTTGGCTGGTACACACTAACCTGTCCTTCCTTATCCTTGGGGTTTCTTTGATGTTCACCCCTTCCCTCACCTCTTACAACTCCAGACTCACTCCCCTTAGGTTGTGTGGTAGTTTTTACAACAGGTGCCTTTTGAGAAGCACCTGAGGTTGGCTTGGAGGATTTCTTTGATTTAGGTTTTGTTGCTAGGGTAGGAGCCTGTTGGGTCACAGCTACAGACTCCATAGCAACATTGGAAGGTAAAACAGTAGAGGAGTTAGCTGCACTAACAGGGATAGTAGTAGTTACCTCAATGATTGGCAGATACACCACTGGAACATCACCATTGTGGTTCAGCCTCAGTATGTCTGTCAATACTCTCTTTTCTTGCACAAAGCACTCAAACCTGGCATTAGGGTTAGAGATAACTAATGGTGCTGGACTAACATGGTTAGCCAACATCATCAGAAACCTAGCATAATAGATATTTTTCTTCCTATTTGCTTTGTCACCCAACTTAGCACCAATTTCATACATAAGTTGGGTGCTAAAGTTGTGATATCTATCATTTAGAAGCATGGTTAGGAGAATTAACATAGAGTTAGTTAATGCATCAAAATTACTAATCTTTCCAGAAAAGACCTTAATGAAAGCATCAGCTAAATAACTGTATTCCCTAACCAAACCTCTCCTAATTATTCTACCCAGATTATCAGTAGGCAAAGAGTAGTTTATAGAACTTAACATGGTAGTTATTTCAGTGTTAGTAGGCAAAGCATCACAGTTATTATCAGGAATATGTAAACATGCTTGCAAAACATCAGAATTAACTATGTACTCATTACCTTGAAGAGTGAATTGTAGTGTGCAGTTTGTTCCACTATACTCACATGAGGTCCAAATCTCCTCGATTATCTCATTGTAGAGTGGTGTAGAGTGAAACATTGCATAGCTCAACTTGCAATTCTTCATGAAATCCATCATTTTGAAGAACAGACTGTTCGGGTTTTCCTTGACAACAAAAGGGATGGAGTTGTTCTTCTCATAGATGAACCCTCCAGCAGACATTAGCTTGACTATGGGTGCCATTGTTGATTAAAGGAAAGCTTCGAACTGAATTGATTGATAGAGAGAAGAAGAGAGAAAAAGCCTTTGAAATTTTTGAGAACAGGTAAAAAGAAATAATAAAACTAAAATTTCTTAAATACTCCCCCAAAAATTCTCAGAAAATGAATCCAATAATAAATGTAAATTACTGGATTGGCTTAAAAATATAACCGTTACTCTTAAAGTATTACCATGATTTATACTTACAGGGGTGTATGCATAGATCGTGGTAAAAGACGTGTCACATTTCAACGGTTCAGATAAAAAGCGCTAAATCAACGAATCAGGATTGGGCGGTTAAAGTCCCGTCTTATTTCGTTGATAAAGCTGCGTTTCGTTGATATAAAAGAGCTATCAACGAAACACCCAGAAAACTGCTAAGACTGTCAACGAAATGGTGCATTCCGTTGGCATAGTAATTTTGACTTAGACAAAATTTTACCTTTTCCTGAGAAAATTTATTCACAGAAAAAAAACATAGCAAATTTCTGGCTGCATTATGACTTGCAAATATCTCAAAAATAATTAAGAGAAATTTAGCATACCTAGCTCACTTACTAATCTTGAGAATGTTGATTCATCAAGTGGCTTGGTAAAGATGTCTGCAAGTTGTTGTTCACTTGGAACAAAATGTAACTCCACAGTACCATTCATAACATGTTCTCTAATGAAATGGTACTTGATGTCAATGTGCTTGGTTCTTGAATGCTGCACTGGATTCTCAGTAATGGCAATGGCACTAGTGTTGTCACAGAAAATAGGAATTTTCTCAACTCTTAATCCATAATCAAGTAGTTGATTTTTCATCCATAAAATCTGTGCACAACAACTTCCAGCTGCAATATACTCAGCCTCAGCTGTGGAGGTGGAAACTGAGTTTTGTTTCTTGCTGAACCATGACACAAGCTTGTTTCCTAAGAATTGACAGGTGCCTGTTGTGCTTTTCCTGTCAATTTTACATCCTGCATAATCTGCATCTGAATAACCAATTAGTTCAAAACCAGATTCTCTAGGATACCAAATGCCAAGGTTTGATGTTCCTTTGAGATATCTGAAAATCCTTTTAATAGCAACTAAATGGGATTCCCTAGGATCAGCCTGAAATCTAGCACATAAACATGTAGCAAACATAATATCAGGTCTACTAGCTGTTAAATATAAAAGTGAGCCAACCATGCCTCTGTAACTTGAAATGTCCACAGATTTTTCCTTAGTATTCAATTCAAGTTTGGTGGCAGTAGGCATGGGTGTTTTGGCAGGAGAGCATTCCATTAAGTTAAACTTCTTCAATAAATCAAAAATATATTTTGTTTGACTAATGAAAATGCCTTCATTAACTTGCTTTACTTGAAGACCAAGAAAGTAAGTTAATTCTCCCATCATGCTCATTTCATACTTACTTTGCATAAGCTTGGCAAACTTTTGACAAAGTTTTTCATCTGTAGACCCAAAAATTATGTCATCTACATAAATTTGAACAAGTATTGTAGAGCCATTCACAATCCTATGAAAAAGGGTATTATCTACAGTACCTCTAGTGAAGTGATTCTCAAGAAGGAACTGTGAAAGTGTGTCATACCAGGCTCTAGGTGCTTGTTTCAAACCATAGAGTGCTTTGAGGAGAAAGTACACATACTCTGGAAAATCATCATCTTCAAAACCAGGAGGTTGACTCACATACACCTCCTCTTCCAGTTCCCCATTTAGAAAAGCACTCTTAACATCCATTTGATAGACCTTGAAATTGGCATGGGCTGCATAGGCTAGGAAAATCCTTATTGCTTCTAGTCTTGCAACAGGAGCAAAGGTTTCATCATAATCGATTCCTTCTTCCTGTGAATAGCCTTTTGCAACCAATCTAGCTTTATTCCTTGTGACTATGCCATTTTCATCCATCTTGTTTCTGAACACCCATTTTGTGCCTATGACACTCCTGTCCTTAGGCTTGGGCACCAGCTTCCATACATTGTTCCTTTCAAATTGGTTTAGCTCTTCTTGCATAGCCAAAACCCAATCTGGATCTAGAAGTGCATCCTCAACTTTCTTTGGCTCATCTTGAGACAGAAAGCTGCTATATAGACATTCTTCTTGAGTTGCTCTTCTAGTTTGGACTTTTGAAGAAACATCACCTATAATGAGTTCAAAGGGATGATCTTTAGTCCATTTTCTTGAGGGAGGTAGATTTGCTCTAGACGAGGTAGCTTCATGATCATGATTGCCTTGATTGGACATTTGTCCTTGAGAAACTCCCCCTGAGTTTGTTGTCCCTAAATGATCACTTCTAGAACCATTTCTATGACTGTCAACGGTATGACCATTTTGGTTGTCAACGAAACGCTCATTTTGACTGTCAACGAAATGATCATTTGGTCTACTAGCAGCTATTCTTTTCAATCTTAATGCAGCAACTTCATCTTCACTGCTGCTTTCATCTGTGCTAGATACAACAACTTTAGGCTGTTTCTCAGTAGCCTTATCATGATTCACTTGTTCTCCTTCCTCATTCTCAAAAGAGAGACTTTCATGGAAACCTTCATCACAGAGACCTTGTATTTTGAGATCATCAAAAACAACATGTACAGATTCCATAACAATGTTGATTCTGAGATTAAAGACTCTGTAAGCTTTCCCTGCTGCATATCCCACAAATATTGCTTCATCTGCCTTTGCTTCAAATTTCCCCAAATGCTCAGCTTGATTTCTCAGAACAAAGCACTTGCATCCAAAGACATGAAGAAAATCTAATAGTGGTTTCTTTCTTTTGAGTAACTGATAAGGGGTCATTCCTTTGGCCTGATTAATCAAAGAAATATTCTGAGTGAAGCAAGCTGTGTTAACTGCCTCAGCCCAAAAATAAGTTGGTAACTTTGATTCATCTAGCATTGTCCTTGCAGCTTCAATAAGTGTTCTGTTTTTCCTTTCAACTACACCATTTTGCTGTGGTGTTCTTGCTGCTGAAAACTCATGCAAAATACCATTTTCTTCACAGAACACCTTCATGCTTGAATTCTTGAATTCTGTCCCATTGTCACTCCTAATCCTTCTTACTTTGAAATCAGGATGATTGCTTACCATCTTGATGTGATTGATAATGATTTCACTTGCCTCATCTTTAGAGTGCAAAAAGAAAGTCCATGTAAATCTAGAAAAATCATCAACAATCACAAGACAGTATTTCTTCTTTGAAATAGACATAACATTTACAGGGCCAAACAAATCCATATGAAGTAACTCAAGCTGATGAACAATTGATGACTCTGTCTTGCTTTTGAATGATGCCTTCTTTTGTTTCCCTTTTTGACAGGCATCACACAAACCATCCTTGGAAAACTCCACCTGTGGAATTCCTCTAGCAAGATCTTTCCTCACCAAATCATTCATAACCTTGAAATTCAGATGAGATAATTTCTTGTGCCATAGCCAACTTTCATCCTTGCTTGCTTTGCTGAAAAGACAAGTGATGGTGTCTGAACTTGTGCTACTAAAGTCAGCAATGTACACATTCCCTCTTCTGAATCCAGTCATTACCACATTGTTGTTTCCTCCTTTAGAAACAACACAGGCTTCTTTTGAAAAAGTAACTAAAAATCCTTTGTCACAGAGTTGACTGATACTAAGCAAATTGTGCTTAAGACCATCCACCAATGCAACCTCATCTATGATGACATTCTCTTTTGAAATCAAGCCATATCCCTTTGTGTAGCCTTTGCTGTCATCTCCAAAAGCAATACAAGGGCCAGCTCTTTCCTGAAACTCTGTGAGCAGGGTAGAATCACCAGTCATGTGTCTTGAACAACCACTATCCAAGTACCAAAGATTCCTTTTGTCTCCCTGCACACAATAAAACCAAATCAAGTTGATTTTGGTACCCAAGTTTCCTTGGGTCCTGTCTTGTTAGCCTTTGCATTCCCTTTTGTACCATTTTTCACTTTGGACTCAGATTGATTCAAATCAATCTTTACCCTTGGTGTTGATTTCTGAGGGTTGCTCATATTTTCATTCATAGCATGCATAGTTGGAGGAACAATCATGTTATTCATGTTCCATGGCATTTGTGGCATGTTAAACATATTCATGTAAGGATTAGACACAAATGGCATGCTAGCATATGGATTCTGAAATTGTGCATATGGAGCAAACATGTTAGGCATAACAGGCATTGTAGGCATGGAACTGTTCATTTCAGGCTTGGGCATTTTCACATTAGAAGATTTCTTAACAGATTTGCAGTTAGTAGACAAATGACTAACACTTCCACAATTAACACATGTCTTTCTAGGAGCATATTTATCAGGTGTGTAATTGTTGTGTTTGTTAATTCCTACTTTGCCATTCCTGTTATTCTTTTTATTTCCCTTAGCCTCATTATGAACTTTCTCTACCTTGTCTTTCAATTGCTTGTTAGACAAGTGACCTACATTAGCTCTCTCAACAGGCTTCTCAACTTTCTTTGAATTACTAGACTCACCTTGAACAAAGTTCTTGGTGACAGGACCATACTTGTCATTAAGTCTAGTGAGTTTCTCTTTTCTTTTGTCTGTCAACGAAACAGCCTGATCGGTTGATGGTTCATGTGTCAACGAAACATTGCATTTCGTTGACATATCAACCTCCAACAAATGATCATTGTTGTTTGTTGACTCTGTTTCTGATTCTAAGGTTTCACCAACATACCCTAGCTTCTCTTTGTTCCTTTTCCATGATTGCTCACAGAAGGATTCCACGCCTTGAACATTAATTATGTTGGCAGCAACATTCCTGGCATCCTTCCATTTTGCAATCACACCTTGTTCTATCTCAAGTTGTGTTTTAAGAATTTCTTCCCTTTGTAACACGTTCTCAAGTTCCTTCTTAGCATCCCTACTAACACACCTCATTTTCTCAAATTCAATGAGCTGTGCTTCTAACATTGCATTCCTATCACTTAAGAGCAGATTTGTCTCTTTTATTCTAGAATTCTCTTTGGTAAGTGATTTAAGAGTAACACGCAAATTATATAATACAGTAGACATTTCATTTACTGCACTATCGCATTCCTCTTTAGAAAGCTCAGAAAGATTAGTAATTGTTACCTGTTTGCTTGAGGAACTTGCTTCCTGCTCATGA
This sequence comes from Heracleum sosnowskyi, assembly GCA_030848705.1. Taxonomy (NCBI): domain Eukaryota; kingdom Viridiplantae; phylum Streptophyta; class Magnoliopsida; order Apiales; family Apiaceae; genus Heracleum; species Heracleum sosnowskyi. The sequence goes on along the minus strand of CM061243.1, from coordinate 44,562,747 downwards.
TTGTCAGCCATAAGAGCCAAGTTGACATACTCAACATCATCATCAGAGTCTTCACCATTACCAGCCCAGTCATACTCCTGAGACATGAAAGCCTTTTCTTTTTCCTTGAGAAGTTCAAAGTATTTCTTTTTATAATCAACAGGCTCAAATTTCCTGTTGCCCTTCTCAACCTTGGGCTTTCTGCAGTCTCCAGCAAAGTGACCAAGCATTCCACAATTGAAACATTTTGACTTAGACTTTTCAATCCAGTTTGTTTTGCTAGGTTGAAAGTCTCTTCTTGGTGGCCTTGCTTCTGAGTTTCTTTTGAACTTGAACTTAGAGAATTTCCTAGACAGAAAAGCAATATGCTCATCAATCTCATCTAAGTCATTCAAGTTGGCTGGTTCTGATTCTTCTTCTTCTTCTGTCATCTTGTCTTTACCCTTGCTAACATCACTCCTACAACTAGGTCGACTAGTTGTGGCCTTTGCAGTTTCTTTGTTGTCATCTTCCAGTTGGTTCACAGATGCAATTAATGCAATAGATCCACCCTTCTTCTGTACCTTTTCAATTTCCTCATCTTGCTCCATTTCCAGCTCATAAGTCTTCAAGGTTCCATAAAGCCTTTCAAGAGTGTAGTCTTTGTACTCTTGAGTGTTTCTAAGAGAAACAGTCATAGGCTTCCATTCTTTTGGAAGAGCTCTGAGAAATTTAAGGTTTGAATCCTTAGTTTGATAGATCCTCCCATACAGCTTTAATCCATTCAAAAGCTTCTGAAACCTACTAAACGTATCATTTAGGGTTTCACCAGCTTTAAAATGAAAATGCTCATATTGTTGTATAAGGAGTTGCATTTTATTTTCCCTGACTTGCTCAGTTCCTTCACAGAGAGTTCTAACAGTATCCCATACTTCCTTAGAGGTTGTACAGTTGATAACATTGTCAAACATCTCTTGCTCCAAACCATTAAACAGAATGTTCATGGTTCTTTTGTCTTTATGGACTTCTGCAACATCTTCAACAGTCCATTCTGAGACAAGTTTTGGAATCTCTACATCAGGAGCATTATCTGGCAATCCAACTCTAGAATCAAGCTTCATGGGAACGTGTGGACCTTTCTCAATGCAATCTACATACCTCTCATCCATAGACATGAGATGTAAATGCATCTTTACTTTCCAGTGAAAGTAATTGTCCTTATCAAGAACTGGTATCTTCACACCTGCATCCTTCTTCACCATGGTTTCTGTTTTTGGTCTTGATCTTTAAACTTCTTGTATGTTAGAAGCTGGCTCTGATACCAATTGTTAATCCCAAATGACCTAACAGAATTGTAGAAGGGGGGGGGTTGAATACAATTTTGATATTTCTTTAACTTGAAAATACTTTATAAAATTAAACTGAACTGAATAAATAAAAACACAAGATATAAATAATTCAGTTGGATTGTTTGATGATCCAACTGAAGTGTTTTTATTGCGGAAATAATCTGTGATACAAATGTACACAGCTGCTCAGTTACAAGGTTGTAGAGAAGAAAAATGCTCTCAAAGATAGCTAATACAAACTCTTTGTTTTTCTTCACTTGAAATAAAGTAACTGCTACACTTGGTTATATAAACCCAAGTTTACAACCCTATTTTTGGCTACACTAATAGTACAATGAGTAACCGCCAATAGTTTGCTTTTCATCCCTTTGTCCAGTGGTCCTTGGAGATCCTTGCTTTTGACTTCATGCTTATTATGATCACTCCCAAGAGCCCAATTGGAAACTCGGATGTTTCCTTATTCCCCATGTCCATTTTAATGGTTTCCAATGCAAAGTACACTTCCACATCTCCTTTTTTGATCTGTCAGGAACCTGTCACTATCACTTTGTCAATTGTATAGAAAAGCAATAATGATTCGTTGATGGCATAGAGATGTGTTTCGTTGATAGCTTTATTCTTTGTTTCGTTGATGAGCTTCCTTGTTTCGTTGATAGAGTAATCTTCATTCCGTTGACATGTCTTCACTTAGGCAAAATTACAAGGCACTAAATATTTACAATTAACCAACCTATTTTGCCTATCTAACCATTTAGTCAACATGACTTAGAAAACCTATCTAGTACTCAACAAACTGCATATCAAACTATGAAGTAATGTACAGTGCAATTGCTACATCACTCATTTCGTTGATGAGCTTCCTGTCAACGAAACACTGCAAAGCATGCTATTTCGTTGACAGTTACAAAATAACTTAATACAAAATCTACTAAGTGTTTTTATAATTATCATCAAGAACAACATATTCCTAACAATCACCAGTCATGTGTCTTGAACAACCACTATCCAAGTACCAAAGATTCCTTTTGTCTCCCTGCACACAATAAAACCAAATCAAGTCGATTTTGGTACCCAAGTTTCCTTGGGTCCTGTTTTGTTAGCCTTTGCTTTTCCTTTTATATCATTTTTCACCTTGGGCTCAGATTGATTTAAATCAATCTTTATCCTTGGTGTTGATTTCTGAGGATTGCTCACATTTTCATTCACAACATGCATAATTGGAGGAACAAACATGTTATTCATATTCCATGGCATTTGTGGCACATTAAACATATTCATGTATGGATTAGACACAAATGGCATGCTGGCATATGGATTTTGAAATTGTGCATATGGAGCAAACATGTTAGGCATAACAGGCATTGTAGGCATAGAACTATTCATTGCAGGCTTGGGGATTTTCACTTTAATAGTCTTCTTAACAGATTTGCAGTTAGTAGATAAATGACTAACACTTCCACAATTAACACATGTCTTTCTAGGAGAATATTTATCAGGTGTGTAATTGTTGTGTTTGTTAATTCCTACTTTGCCATTCCTGTTATTCTTTTTATTTCCCTTAGCCTCAACTTGAACATTCTCTAACTTATCTTTCAATTGCTTGTTGGACAAGTGACCTACATTAGCTCTCTCAACAGGCTTCTCAACTTTCTTTGATTTACTAGACTCACCTTGAACAAAGTTCTTGGTGACAGGACCATACTTATTATTAAGTCTAGTGAGTTCATCTTTTCTTTTCTCTGTCAACGAAACACCCTGATCGGTTGATGGTTCATCTATCAACGAAACATTGCATTCCATTGACATATCAACCTTCAACAAATGATCATTGTTGTTTGTTAACTCTGTTTCTGATTCTAAGGTTTCACAAACATACCCTAGTTTCTCTTTGTTCTTTTTCCATGATTGTTCACAGAAAGATTCCATACCTTGAACATTAATGATGTTGGTAGCAACATTCCTGGCATCTTTCCATTTAGCAATCACACTTTGTTCTATTTCAAGTTGTGTCTTAAGAATTTCTTCCTTTTGTAACACGTTCTCAAGTTCCTTCTTAGCATCCCTACTAACACATCTCATTTTCTCAAATTCAATGAGCTGTGCTTCTAACATTGCATTCCTATCACTTAAGAGCAAATTAGTCTCTTTTATTCTTGAATTCTCTTTGGTAAGTGATTTAAGAGTAACACGCAAATTATATAATACAGTAGACATTTCATTTACTGCACTATCGCATTCCTCTTTAGAAAGCTCAAAAAGATTAGTAATTGTTACCTGGTTGCTTGAGGAGCTTGCTTCCTGCTCATGATTGTTAGCCATAAGAGCCAAGTTGACATATTCAACATCATCATCAGAATCTTCACCATTACCAGCCCAATCATACTCCTGAGACATGAAAGCCTTTTCTTTTTGCTTGAGAAGTTCAAAGTATTTCTTTTTATAATCAACAGGCTCAAATTTCCTGTTGCTCTTCTCAATCTTGGGCTTTCTGCAGTCTCCAGCAAAGTGACCAAGCATTCCACAATTGAAACATTTAGATTTAGACTTTTCAATCCAGTTACTTTTGTTAGGTTGAAAGTCTCTCCTTGGTGGCCTTGCTTCTGAGTTTCTCTTGAACTTGAACTTAGAGAATTTTCTTGACAGAAAAGCAATGTGTTCATCAATCTCATCTAAGTCATCCAAGTTGGCTGGTTCTGGTTCTTCTTCTTCTGTCATCTTACCTTTACCCTTGCTAACATCACTTCTACAACTAGCTCGACTAGTTGTGGCTTTGCAGCTTCTTCAGTGTCATCTTCCAGTTGGTTTACAGATGCAATCAATGCAATAGATCCACCCTTCTTCTGTACCTTTTCAATTTCCTCATCTTGCTCCATTTCCAGCTCATAAGTCTTCAAGGTTCCATAAAGCCTTTCAAGAGTGTAGTCTTTGTACTCTTGAGTGTTTCTGAGAGAAACAGTCATAGGCTTCCATTCTTTTGGAAGAGCTCTAAGAAATTTAAGGTTTGAATCCTTTGGTTTGATAGATCCTCCCATACAACTTTAATCCATTCAAAAGCTTTTGAAACCTACTAAACGTGTCATTTAGGGTTTCACCAGCTTTAAAATGAAAATGCTCATATTGTTGTATAAGGAGCTGCATTTTGTTTTCCCTAACTTGCTCAGTACCTTCACAGAGAGTTCTAATAGTGTCCCATACTTCTTTGGAGGTTGTACAGTTGATGACATTGTCAAACATCTCTTGCTCCAAACCATTAAACAGAATGTTCATGGTTCTCTTATCTTTATGGATTTCTGCAAGATCTTCAATAGTCCATTCTGAGACAGGTTTTGGAATTTCTACATCAGGAGCATCATCTGGCACTCCAACTCTAGATGCAAACTTCATGGGAACGTGTGGACCTTTCTCAATGCAGTCTACATACCTCTCATCCATAGACATGAGATGTAAATGCATCTTTACTTTCCAGTGAAAGTAATTGTCCTTATCAAGAACTGGTATCTTCACACCTGCATCCTTCTTCACCATGGTTTCTGTTTTTGGTCTTGATCTTTAAACTTCTTGTATGTTAGAAGCTCGCTCTGATACCAATTGTTATTCCCAAATGACCTAACAGAATTGTAGAAGGGGGGGGGGGGGGGTTGAATACAATTTTGATATTTCTTGAACTTAAAAACAACTTACAAATAAAACTGAACTTAAAGTAAAAATCACAAGCACATTAATAATTTCAGTTGGATTGTTTGATGATCCAACTGAAGTGATTTTTATTGCGGAAATAATCTGTGATACAAAAGTACACAGCTGCTCAGTTACAAGGTTGTAGAGAAGAATGCTCTCAAAGATAGCTAATACAAACTATTTGTTTTTCTTCTCTCACACTTATTTTAACTGCTACACTTGGTTATATATTCCCAAGTTTACAAAGCTATTTTTGGCTACACTAAAGTACACTAAAGGTAACCGCCAATAGTTTGCTTTTCATCCCTTTGTCCAGTGGTCCTTGGAGATCCTTGCTTTTGTCTTCATGCTTATTATGATCACTCCCAAGAGCCCAAATGAAAACTGGGATGTTTCCTTATTCCCCATGTCCATTTTAATGGTTTCCAATGCAAAGTACACTTCCACATCACCTTTAGATCTGTTCAGTAACCTGTCACTATCACTTTGTCAACTATTCAGAAAAGCAATAATGATTCGTTGATAGCAGGGAGATGTGTTTCGTTGATAGCTTTATTCTTCATTCCGTTGATGGTGTTTCTCTCGTTTCGTTGATGAGTAAACTCCATACCGTTGACAGAGTAATCTTCATACCGTTGACATGTCTTCACTTAGGCAAAATTACAAGGCACAAGATATTTACAATTAACCAACCTATTTTGCCTATCTATCATTTAGTCAACATGACTTAGAAAACCTATCTAGTACATACAAAAACATGCATATCAAACTGTGAAGTATTGTACAGTGCAATTGCTACATCACTCATTTCGTTGATGAGCTACATGTCAACGGAATGCTGCAAAGCATGCCATTTCGTTGACAGTTACAAAATGACTTAATACAAAATCTACTAAGTGTTTTTATAATTATCATCAAGAACAACATATTCCTAACAAGGTTTCAACCAGGGCTACCTCTAACAAGCAGCCCACTGTCAGGACCTTTAAATAGCAGGTGCCCTTCTATACTATGCAGACAGAGCTAATGTATCGTTGTATATCAAGAAGTTGCATGACAATTAAACCTTAAGGCCGAGCTGCTAAGGGAATAATTACAAGTAGAAATAGTCAATCGAGGGATTTTCCCATAAGACTGGTACATCCAGGTTATGAACTAGAAATACGAGGTCGACACTTTCGATAGACCTGATTCCTTTCAAGTTGGGAGAAGTTGATATTATAATAAGGATGGGTTGGTTGACACCCAATGGAGCCCAGACTGATTGTAAGGGAGAGAGAGTAATAAACAAAGGATGGAGACAGATTCAGAGATTCTTGAGTATAGTTCAGACTAAGAAATTATTATACCGGAGATATGAGGCTTAATTAGCTCTTATGGTTGACGCCAAGAAAAGAGATACCAAGTATAAAGGAAACTACAATGGTTTTGGGAGATTGTACAAGGTTTTAATGAGCTACCAGATATCGATTTGGATGACATAAGAATGAATACCGAGTATTCAGGGTATAGTGGGAATGAAAGGGTTAGTGACTCAGTTACAAGAATTGTTGGGCAAGGATATGATAAGACCCACTGTACCACCGTGGAGAGCCCGGTGTTGTTGTAAGAGAGAAAGATTTTAGCACAAGATTATATATCAAACCTCGAGAGTTGTATAAGTTCGACATGGAGAATAGGTACCCTTGTAAATGATTGTTTGATCAGCGGAAGAACGCGGTGTATTTCCAATTTATTTAAGAACTGGGTATCACCAGTTGGAAGTTAAATCCGAGGATATACCCGAGACTGCGATTCGTACTGGGAATGGACACTTCGAGTTTTCAGCGAGGTTATTTTGGGTTGACTAATGCACCCACAAATTTTATGGAATGTAATGAATTGGCTTTGAGTTACCCGTGATAGTAGATAACATGAGATGGAGAAATGGCTAGAATTGACTTTGGATTATGACTGTGAGATGCACTACCATCCGGGGAAGGCCAATGTGGTGGCCGATACCCTTAATTAAAATGAGACAGAGATAAATTCCGAATAATCAGGAATTAAAGGATGAGATTTTACACAAAACCCAAGTTAGCCCAACGAACTAGAAAGACAAAAGATTTCACCAACAAGTGGCTGGTGACAGCCAAGATAGACAGAGAAAGTATGCGGACTAAGCCCGCGAGTTTAGAGATGGTACTGCTATTGATAAGCTAAATGGCATGTTGAGGGATGACAAGCAAGTTTATGTTGGTATATTTTCTGTACAAACAAGATAGAGAATATGAGGTTAGAGATTCGTGATGCTAAAAGATATCCTCGTGGAAGGAATTAATGAGATTTGGAAAGAAAGGGAAGTTGAGCCAGAGATTCATTGGGCCATCTGAGATTTTAAAACGCGTCAGGAAGGTGGCCTACGAGCAAGCCTTACCCCCCAAACTTGTAGAATGGTCATAACAGGGTTCATGCGTCAATGCTACGACGGTATACTATAGATGCCCGACATATGTTAGAGTACGAGCAGGTAGATACACAACCTGGTCTGACTTACAAAGGACAACCCGTGGAAATCATGGATAGAAAAGAACAAGTGCTAAGAGACGAGGTAGCCAAGCTAGTGAGAGGTTTGTGGAGAATCAAGAAGTGGAAGAATCCACTTGGAGTTAGAAAGTGCAATGGAAGAGAAGTACCCCCAGTTATTCCTAAGCTGATTCCGGGACGGAATCCTTTTAAGGAAGGGAGACTGTAATAACCCGAATTTTTGGAAAAATTTAAAACTTTTCTTATTATGATTAAGTGCAGCAGTGAATAGTGATATTGGTGGATGAATAGTGATTTTGAGGATTAAGAAAAATTTTCATGCCACCTATGTACGAGACGTAGTGTGGATATTCCGAAGTCATATCAGTGATCTACGGAGTAAATAAGTGAATGCAAAGATGATCGGAATTCAGAAATTCCAAATTTTATTTTGGTGTAATATTCGACCGGGCAGCGAATTATATATTATTATATTCAAGAAATGAGATATTAAAATTGAGGATTTGAGGATTTAATATTTTGGAATTTTATTATTTTATTCAAGTCGATTTAAGGATTCGATTGATGAAGTGAATAGTTACTATTCACTATGAAGATCGCGTAGAGTTTTTACTCGCTCTTTTGGAAAATATTTCGAATCGTTTCAAGAAGAACAAGGCAACATTTACAGGATTAAATATAGACATGGAAGTAACATGTAACGAGATTAATTCAAGGAATGCAACATTTGGATCATCCATGTGAAAAGAAACGAATCAGTAAAGCAAACCAGTAAAGTTACTTTAACAGAACCAATGCATGTTCGACACATGTCGAGAGATGAAGACACCTAGGGCTATGACTCACCACTCTTCACACAAAAATCAGCATTATCATTATTAATCAAGTCAAAAGCCAAAACAAAAAGAAAAACATTTTCATTTCTTCATTTCGGCCAAAAACAGACTGCCGGATTGTAAAATCCATATCTCCTTCATTTCTCGGTGGAAAATGGCGATCTATAGCTTGTTGGAAAGGTCTTGAGATAACCTACATTTCCTATTTCACAGGTGTCTTCCATTTGAGTAAGGTAAGACCTTCCGTTTTCCAGTTCTTTAAACCGGTGTATAGTAACTCCGAGAATTCATAACTTGTTCTTGATTTTCTTTTGCAAGTTTAAGGATGATAACCATGGATAAAGACTCTCTTAAGGCTTACAAGCTCTTGTGGTGTGATTAAGGATTCAAGGAAGGTATACCACTCATCCACCCATTTGATTTATGTTGAGATTTAAGTGAAGTTTCTAGAATAACCATGATTATGGAATTTGGAGTATGTATGGTTAATTCTTGATGAATACTTGTTGTTGGTTGATGTTGGTGATATGTTCTTGAAGTATATAAACTGATATTGTTGTAAAGATGGTTGTGTTGTTGAATTGATTTGGTTTTAAGAGGTTTTGACATAACAAAAACCGGGAAACGTTACGATTATAGCCGTCGTAATGCCCATTTGATTTAAAGCTGTTTTGAGCAAGAATTACGAACTGGTCTTGGATTATTTTTGAACAACACTAACCATGAACATGTAGGTCTTGTTTTAAGGTTTGTTTTGGTATAAAGATTATGTCTATACGATTTACGGTTTAAGAGAAAAGTAAGTTTTAGTAAACGTCGTTCGGAGAAACAACCCCTTTCTGGTCAGTCACTTTGAGGCTATATTTGGACCACTTAGAAGCCATATTAAAATGTGAAACTTTGAGGAATAATACTAGAGACAGTTGGGAAGGCTCACGAAAAAGATTCGGATTAAAAAGATTATTTTTCAATTTTACATCCTGCATAATCTGCATCTGAATAACCAATTAGTTCAAAACCAGATTCTCTAGGATACCAAATGCCAAGGTTTGGTGTTCCTTTGAGATATTTGAAAATTCTTTTAATAGCAACTAAATGGGATTCCCTAGGATCAGCCTGAAATCTAGCACATAGACATGTAGCAAACATAATATCAGGTCTACTAGCTGTTAAATATAAAAGTGAGCCAACCATGCCTCTGTAACTTGAAATGTCCACAGATTTTTCCTTAGTATTCAATTCAAGTTTGGTGGCAGTAGGCATGGGTGTTTTGGCAGGAGAGCATTCCATTAAGTTAAACCTCTTTAACAAATCATTAATGTACTTGGTTTGACTAATGAAAATGCCTTCATTAACTTGCTTTACTTGAAGACCAAGAAAGTAAGTTAACTCTCCCATCATGCTCATTTCATACTTACTTTGCATAAGCTTGGCAAACTTTTGACAAAGTTTTTCATCTGTAGACCCAAAAATTATGTCATCTACATAAATTTGAACAAGTATAGTAGAACCATTCACAACCCTGTGAAAAAGAGTTTTATCTACAGTACCTTCAGTGAAGTGATTCTCAAGGAGGAACTGTGAAAGTGTGTCATACCAGGCTCTAGGTGCTTGTTTCAAACCATAGAGTGCTTTGAGGAGGAAGTATACATATTCTGGAAAATCATCATCTTCAAAACCAGGAGGTTGACTTACATACACCTCCTCTTCCAATTCCCCATTCAGAAAAGCACTCTTCACATCCATTTGATAGACTTTGAAATTGGCATGGGCTGCATAGGCTAGGAAAATCCTTATTGCTTCTAGTCTTGCAACAGGAGCAAAGGTTTCATCAAAATCAATTCCTTCTTCCTGTGAATAGCCTTTTGCAACCAATCTAGCTTTGTTCCTTGTGACTATGCCATTTTCATCCATCTTGTTTCTGAACACCCATTTTGTGCCTATGACACTCCTGTCCTTAGGCTTGGGCACCAGCTTCCAAACATTGTTCCTTTCAAATTGGTTTAGCTCTTCTTGCATAGCCAAGACCCAATCTGGATCTAGAAGTGCATCCTCAACTTTCTTTGGCTCATCTTGAGACAGAAAGCTGCTATATAGACATTCTTCTTGAGTTGCTCTTCTAGTTTGGACTTTTGAAGACACATCACCTATAATAAGTTCAAAGGGATGATCTTTAGTCCATTTCCTTGAGGGAGGTAGATTTGCTCTTGAAGAGGTAGCTTCATGATCATGATTGCATTGATTGGATATCTGTCCTTGAGAAACTCCCCCTGAGTTTGTTGTCCCTAAATGATCACTTCTAGAAGCATTTCCATGACTGTCAACGGTATTACCATTTTGGCTGTCAACGAAACGCTCATTTTGACTGTCAACGAAATGACCATTATGACTGTCAACGAAATGACCATTTGGTCTGCTAGCAGCTATTCTTTTTAATCTTAATGCAGCAATTTCATCTTCACTGCTGCTTTCATCTGTGCTAGATACAACAACTTTAGGCTGTTTCTCAGTAGCCTTAACATGATTCATTTGATCTCCTTCCTCATTTTCAAAAGAAAGACTTTCATGGAAACCTTCATCACAGAGACCTTGAATTTTGAGATCATCAAAAACAACATGTACAGATTCCATAACAATGTTGGTTCTGAGATTATAGACTCTGTAGGTTTTCCCTGCTGCATATCCCACAAATATTGCTTCATCTGCCTTTGCTTCAAATTTCCCCAAATGCTCAGCTTGATTTCTCAGAACAAAGCACTTGCATCCAAAGACATGAAGAAAATCCAATAGTGGCTTCTTTCTTTTGAGTAGCTGATAAGGGGTCATTCCTTTGGCCTGATTAATCAAAGAAATATTCTGAGTGAAGCAAGCTGTATTAACTGCCTCAGCCCAAAAATAAGTTGGTAACTTCGATTCATCTAGCATTGTCCTTGCAGCTTCAATAAGTGTTCTGTTTTTCCTTTCAACTACACCATTTTGCTGTGGTGTCCTTGCTGCTGAAAACTCATGCAAAATACCATTTTCTTCACAGAACACCTTCATGCTTGAATTCTTGAATTCTGTCCCATTGTCACTCCTAATCCTTCTCACTTTCAAGTCAGGATGATTGTTTACCATCTTGATGTGATTGATAATGATTTCACTTGCCTCATCTTTGGAGAGCAAAAAGAAAGTCCATGTAAATCTAGAAAAATCATCAACAATCACAAGACAATATTTTTTCTTTAAAATAGACATGACATTTACAGGGCCAAACAAATCCATATGAAGCAACTCAAGCTGATGGACAATTGATGACTCTGTCTTGCTTTTGAATGATGCCTTCTTTTGTTTCCCTTTTTGACAGGCATCACACAAACCATCCTTGGAAAACTCCACTTGTGGAATTCCTCTTGCAAGATCTTTCCTCACCAAATCATTCATAACTTTAAAGTTCAGATGAGATAATTTCTTGTGCCATAGCCAACTTTCATCCTTGCTTGCCTTGCTGAAAAGGCAAGTGATGGTTTCTAGACTTGTGCTACTAAAGTCAGCAATGTACACATTCCCTCTTCTGAATCCAGTCATTACCACATTGTTGTTTCCTCCTTTAGAAACAACACAAGCTTCTTTAGAAAAAGTAATTAAAAATCCTTTGTCACAAAGTTGGCTGATACTAAGCAAATTGTGCTTAAGACCATCCACCAATGCAACTTCATCTATGATGACATTCTCTTTTGAAATCAAGCCATATCCCTTAGTGTAGCCTTTGCTGTCATCTCCAAAAGCAATACAAGGGCCAGCTCTTTCCTGAAACTCTGTGAGCAGGGTAGAATCACCAGTCATGTGTCTTGAACAACCACTATCCAAGTACCAAAGATTCATTTTGTCTCCCTGCACACAATAAAACCAAATCAAGTCGATTTTGGTACCCAAGTTTCCTTGGGTCCTGTTTTGTTAGCCTTTGCTTTTCCTTTTATATCATTTTTCACCTTGGGCTCAGATTGATTTAAATCAATCTTTATCCTTGGTGTTGATTTCTGAGGATTGCTCACATTTTCATTCACAGCATGCATAATTGGAGGAACAAACATGTTATTCATATTCCATGGCATTTGTGGCACATTAAACATATTCATGTATGGATTAGACACAAATGGCATGCTGGCATATGGATTTTGAAATTGTGCATATGGAGCAAACATGTTAGGCATAACAGGCATTGTAGGCATAGAACTATTCATTGCAGGCTTGGGGATTTTCACTTTAATAGTCTTCTTAACAGATTTGCAGTTAGTAGATAAATGACTAACACTTCCACAATTAACACATGTCTTTCTAGGAGCATATTTATCAGGTGTGTAATTGTTGTGTTTGTTAATTCCTACTTTGCCATTCCTGTTATTCTTTTTATTTCCCTTAGCCTCAACTTGAACATTCTCTAACTTATCTTTCAATTGCTTGTTGGACAAGTGACCTACATTAGCTCTCTCAACAGGCTTCTCAACTTTCTTTGATTTACTAGACTCACCTTGAACAAAGTTCTTGGTGACAGGACCATACTTATTATTAAGTCTAGTGAGTTCATCTTTTCTTTTCTCTGTCAACGAAACACCCTGATCGGTTGATGGTTCATCTGTCAACGAAACATTGCATTCCGTTGACATATCAACCTTCAACAAATGATCATTGTTGTTTGTTGACTCTGTTTCTGATTCTAAGGTTTCACAAACATACCCTAGTTTCTCTTTGTTCTTTTTCCATGATTGTTCACAGAAAGATTCCATACCTTGAACATTAATGATGTTGGTAGCAACATTCCTGGCATCTTTCCATTTAGCAATCACACTTTGTTCTATTTCAAGTTGTGTCTTAAGAATTTCTTCCCTTTGTAACACGTTCTCAAGTTCCTTCTTAGCATCCCTACTAACACATGTCATTTTCTCAAATTCAATGAGCTGTGCTTCTAACATTGCATTCCTATCACTTAAGAGCAAATTAGTCTCTTTTATTCTTGAATTCTCTTTGGTAAGTGATTTAAGAGTAACACGCAAATTATATAATACAGTAGACATTTCATTTACTGCACTATCGCATTCCTCTTTAGAAAGCTCAGAAAGATTAGTAATTGTTACCTGGTTGCTTGAGGAGCTTGCTTCCTGCTCATGATTGTTAGCCATAAGAGCCAAGTTGACATATTCAACATCATCATCAGAATCTTCACCATTACCAGCCCAATCATACTCCTGAGACATGAAAGCCTTTTCTTTTTGCTTGAGAAGTTCAAAGTATTTCTTTTTATAATCAACAGGCTCAAATTTCCTGTTGCTCTTCTCAATCTTGGGCTTTCTGCAGTCTCCAGCAAAGTGACCAAGCATTCCACAATTGAAACATTTAGATTTAGACTTTTCAATCCAGTTACTTTTGTTAGGTTGAAAGTCTCTCCTTGGTGGCCTTGCTTCTGAGTTTCTCTTGAACTTGAACTTAGAGAATTTTCTTGACAGAAAAGCAATGTGTTCATCAATCTCATCTAAGTCATCCAAGTTGGCTGGTTCTGGTTCTTCTTCTTCTGTCATCTTACCTTTACCCTTGCTAAAATCACTTCTACAACTAGCTCGACTAGTTGTGGCCTTTGCAGCTTCTTCAGTGTCATCTTCCAGTTGGTTTACAGATGCAATCAATGCAATAGATCCACCCTTCTTCTGTAACTTTTCAATTTCCTCATCTTGCTCCATTTCCAGCTCATAAGTCTTCAAGGTTCCATAAAGCCTTTCAAGAGTGTAGTCTTTGTACTCTTGAGTGTTTCTGAGAGAAACAGTCATAGGCTTCCATTCTTTTGGAAGAGCTCTAAGAAATTTAATGTTTGAATCCTTGGTTTGATAGATCCTCCCATACAACTTTAATCCATTCAAAAGCTTTTGAAACCTACTAAACGTGTCATTTAGGGTTTCACCAGCTTTAAAATGAAAATGCTCATATTGTTGTATAAGGAGCTGCATTTTGTTTTCCCTAACTTGCTCAGTACCTTCACAGAGAGTTCTAACAGTGTCCCATACTTCTTTGGAGGTTGTACAGTTGATGACATTGTCAAACATCTCTTGCTCCAAACCATTAAACAGAATGTTCATGGTTCTCTTATCTTTATGGATTTCTGCAAGATCTTCAATAGTCCATTCTGAGACAGGTTTTGGAATTTCTACATCAGGAGCATCATCTGGCACTCCAACTCTAGATGCAAACTTCATGGGAATGTGTGGACCTTTCTCAATGCAGTCTACATACCTCTCATCCATAGACATGAGATGTAAATGCATCTTTACTTTCCAGTGAAAGTAATTGTCCTTATCAAGAACTGGTATCTTCACACCTGCATCCTTCTTCACCATGGTTTCTGTTTTTGGTCTTGATCTTTAAACTTCTTGTATGTTAGAAGCTCGCTCTGATACCAATTGTTATTCCCAAATGACCTAACAGAATTGTAGAAGGGGGGGGGGGGGTTGAATACAATTTTGATATTTCTTGAACTTAAAAACAACTTACAAATAAAACTGAACTTAAAGTAAAAATCACAAGCACATTAATAATTTCAGTTGGATTGTTTGATGATCCAACTGAAGTGATTTTTATTGCGGAAATAATTTGTGATACAAAAGTACACAGCTGCTCAGTTACAAGGTTGTAGAGAAGAATGCTCTCAAAGATAGCTAATACAAACTATTTGTTTTTCTTCTCTCACACTTATTTTAACTGCTACACTTGGTTATATATTCCCAAGTTTACAAAGCTATTTTTGGCTACACTAAAGTACACTAAAGGTAACCGCCAATAGTTTGCTTTTCATCCCTTTGTCCAGTGGTCCTTGGAGATCCTTGCTTTTGTCTTCATGCTTATTATGATCACTCCCAAGAGCCCAAATGGAAACTGGGATGTTTCCTTATTCCCCATGTCCATTTTAATGGTTTCCAATGCAAAGTACACTTCCACATCACCTTTAGATCTGTTCAGTAACCTGTCACTATCACTTTGTCAACTATTCAGAAAAGCAATAATGATTCGTTGATAGCAGGGAGATGTGTTTCGTTGATAGCTTTATTCTTCATTCCGTTGATGGTGTTTCTCTCGTTTCGTTGATGAGTAAACTCCATACCGTTGACAGAGTAATCTTCATACCGTTGACATGTCTTCACTTAGGCAAAATTACAAGGCACAAGATATTTACAATTAACCAACCTATTTTGCCTATCTATCATTTAGTCAACATGACTTAGAAAACCTATCTAGTACATACAAAAACATGCATATCAAACTGTGAAGTATTGTACAGTGCAATTGCTACATCACTCATTTCGTTGATGAGCTACCTGTCAACGGAATGCTGCAAAGCATGCCATTTCGTTGACAGTTACAAAATGACTTAATACAAAATCTACTAAGTGTTTTTATAATTATCATCAAGAACAACATATTCCTAACAAGGTTTCAACCAGGGCTACCTCCAACAAGCAGCCCACTGTCAGGACCTTTAAATAGCAGGTGCCCTTCTATACTATGCAGACAGAGCTAATGTATCGTTGTATATCAAGAAGTTGCATGACAATTAAACCTTAAGGCCGAGCTGCTAAGGGAATAATTACAAGTAGAAATAGTCAATCGAGGGATTTTCCCATAAGACTGGTACATCCAGGTTATGAACTAGAAATACGAGGTCGACACTTTCGATAGACCTGATTCCTTTCAAGTTGGGAGAAGTTGATATTATAATAAGGATGGGTTGGTTGACACCCAATGGAGCCCAGACTGATTGTAAGGGAGAGAGAGTAATAAACAAAGGATGGAGACAGATTCAGAGATTCTTGAGTATAGTTCAGACTAAGAAATTATTATACCGGAGATATGAGGCTTAATTAGCTCTTATGGTTGACGCCAAGAAAAGAGATACCAAGTATAAAGGAAACTACAATGGTTTTGGGAGATTGTACAAGGTTTTAATGAGCTACCAGATATCGATTTGGATGACATAAGAATGAATACCGAGTATTCAGGGTATAGTGGGAATGAAAGGGTTAGTGACTCAGTTACAAGAATTGTTGGGCAAGGATATGATAAGACCCACTGTACCACCGTGGAGAGCCCGGTGTTGTTGTAAGAGAGAAAGATTTTAGCACAAGATTATATATCAAACCTCGAGAGTTGTATAAGTTCGACATGGAGAATAGGTACCCTTGTAAATGATTGTTTGATCAGCGGAAGAACGCGGTGTATTTCCAATTTATTTAAGAACTGGGTATCACCAGTTGGAAGTTAAATCCGAGGATATACCCGAGACTGCGATTCGTACTGGGAATGGACACTTCGAGTTTTCAGCGAGGTTATTTTGGGTTGACTAATGCACCCACAAATTTTGTGGAATGTAATGAATTGGCTTTGAGTTACCCGTGATAGTAGATAACATGAGATGGAGAAATGGCTAGAATTGACTTTGGATTATGACTGTGAGATGCACTACCATCCGGGGAAGGCCAATGTGGTGGCCGATACCCTTAATTAAAATGAGACAGAGATAAATTCCGAATAATCAGGAATTAAAGGATGAGATTTTACACAAAACCCAAGTTAGCCCAACGAACTAGAAAGACAAAAGATTTCACCAACAAGCGGCTGGTGACAGCCAAGATAGACAGAGAAAGTATGCGGACTAAGCCCGCGAGTTTAGAGATGGTACTGCTATTGATAAGCTAAATGGCATGTTGAGGGATGACAAGCAAGTTTATGTTGGTGTATTTTCTGTACAAACAAGATAGAGAATATGAGGTTAGAGATTCGTGATGCTAAAAGATATCCTCGTGGAAGGAATTAATGAGATTTGGAAAGAAAGGGAAGTTGAGCCAGAGATTCATTGGGCCATCTGAGATTTTAAAACGCGTCAGGAAGGTGGCCTACGAGCAAGCCTTACCCCCCAAACTTGTAGAATGGTCATAACAGGGTTCATGCGTCAATGCTACGACGGTATACTATAGATGCCCGACATATGTTAGAGTACGAGCAGGTAGATACACAACCTGGTCTGACTTACAAAGGACAACCCGTGGAAATCATGGATAGAAAAGAACAAGTGCTAAGAGACGAGGTTGCCAAGCTAGTGAGAGGTTTGTGGAGAATCAAGAAGTGGAAGAATCCACTTTGAGTTAGAAAGTGCAATGGAAGAGAAGTACCCCCAGTT
This sequence comes from Heracleum sosnowskyi, assembly GCA_030848705.1. NCBI lineage: Eukaryota > Viridiplantae > Streptophyta > Magnoliopsida > Apiales > Apiaceae > Heracleum > Heracleum sosnowskyi. The sequence goes on along the minus strand of CM061243.1, from coordinate 44,545,201 downwards.
ATTCCTAAGCTGATTCCGGGACGGAATCCTTTTAAGGAGGGGAGACTGTAATAACCCGAATTTTTGGAAAAATTTAAAACTTTTCTTATTATGATTAAGTGCAGCAGTGAATAGTGATATTGGTGGATGAATAGTGATTTTGAGGGTTAAGAAAAATTTTCATGCCACCTATGTACGAGACGTAGTGTGGATATTCCGAAGTCATATCAGTGATCTACGGAGTAAATAAGTGAATGCAAAGATGATCGGAATTCAGAAATTCCAAATTTTATTTTGGTGTAATATTCGACCGGGCAGCGAATTATATATTATTATATTCAAGAAATGAGATATTAAAATTGAGGATTTGAGGATTTAATATTTTGGAATTTTATTATTTTATTCAAGTCGATTTAAGGATTCGATTGATGAAGTGAATAGTTACTATTCACTACGAAGATCGCGTAGAGTTTTTACTCGCTCTTTTGGAAAATATTTCGAATCGTTTCAAGAAGAACAAGGCAACATTTACAGGATTAAATATAGACATGGAAGTAACATGTAACGAGATTAATTCAAGGAATGCAACATTTGGATCATCCATGTGAAAAGAAACGAATCAGTAAAGCAAACCAGTAAAGTTACTTTAACAGAACCAATGCATGTTCGACACATGTCGAGAGATGAAGCCACCTAGGGCTATGACTCACCACTCTTCACACAAAAATCAGCATTATCATTATTAATCAAGTCAAAAGCCAAAACAAAAAGAAAAACATTTTCATTTCTTCATTTCGGCCAAAAACAGACTACCGGATTGTAAAATCCATATCTCCTTCATTTCTCGGTGGAAAATGGCGATCTATAGCTTGTTGGAAAGGTCTTGAGATAACCTACAGTTCCTATTTCACAGGTGTCTTCCATTTGATTAAGGTAAGACCTTCATGTTGCCAGTTCTTTAAACCGGTGTATAGTAACTCCGAGAATTCATAACTTGTTCTTGATTTTCTTTTGCAAGTTTAAGGATGATAACCATGGATAAAGACTCTCTTAAGGCTTACAAGCTCTTGTGCTGTGATTAAGGATTCAAGGAAGGTATACCACTCATCCACCCATTTGATTTATGTTGAGATTTAAGTGAAGTTTCTAGAATAACCATGATTATGGAATTTGGAGTATGTATGGTTATTTCTTGATGAATACTTGTTGTTGGTTGATGTTGGTGATATGTTCTTGAAGTATATAAACTGATATTGTTGTAAAGATGGTTGTGTTGTTGAATTGATTTGGTTTTAAGAGGTTTTGACATAACAAAAACCGGGAAACGTTACGATTATAGCCGTCGTAATGCCCATTTGATTTAAGGCTGTTTTGAGCAAGAATTACGAACTGGTCTTGGATTATTTTTGAACAACACTAACCATGAACATGTAGGTCTTGTTTTAAGGTTTGTTTTGGTATAAAGATTATGTCTATACGATTTACGGTTTAAGAGAAAAGTAAGTTTTAGTAAACGTCGTTCGGAGAAATAACCCCTTTCTGGTCAGTCACTTTGAGGCTATATTTGGACCACTTAGAAGCCATATTAAAATGTGAAACTTTGAGGAATAATACTAGAGACAGTTGGGAAGGCTCACGAAAAAGATTCGGATTAAAAAGATTATGTTTCGATTTTATAAAAATGTTTTAGCCGAGGTTGCGCAAGTGAAAACCACTAAGAGCATGACTTAGAAATCGATGTTGCAAATGGTTAAGTATAACTTGGATTTGAGGATGGATTTCGAACCAAACTTATGATATAAGTATTTGACGAATAACATGGACTTAGTGTGACATTAGAGCGAGCTAGTAATTCCTTGGTTGTGTTTCGCTTACGTGTTTAAGCATTGAGTACAAGTGGATTATCCAGGAGATTAACCGTGTGTTTTCGTTTGACTTTGTCTAGATTGTCCGGCATCATCGCGAACCCCTATCACTTCTCGAGCATCAGGCAAGTTTACTAAACCTTACTCTATTATTCATAGTATGTATATTTTCCTATGTTCAATACTTGTGTATTCCCAATTTATATACCAAATCTTTGTTGCAAGTATTGTGGCAAGTTTTCTAAATCTATACTTTGAAGTATTGATTATATATTACTGCTTTTGCCATGTGTGGAGTTATACAGTTTTGCGATACATGTTATATATGGTATAAAATAGAGTTTGATTTTGGTTTATATATGAGCTTTGAGATAAAGTAGTTATAAACCGGTGTACCTTGTAGCTCTAGAGATAAGAGCATACTTCTTGTTTTCGACTCTAGACCGGGAGTCTGTATTTTGAGATATAGAGATAGCCGTGGAAACCCGGAGGGATTCCAGCGGCAGTGTACTAATTATTTTGAGGACTGCTATTATTAAACATTAATTATATTTCTAGAAAGTATTAATTACCTGGAAATGATTTGAGGGATGTTATTTGAATATTACCTCATTCGAAGGTTATTACTTGGAAATGATTTGGTAATTGGCTTATAAGCTAGATATGGGATATCAGTTATAAGCCAGGTTTTTATAAATGCCCTAGGGTAAGGGCAGGTGATTTTCTCTAAAGATCAGAAGTAATTATATTTTTGTATGTATTAAAGGTTATTTTCCGATAAAGATATCGGGTACTGTTATTCGAGGATTAATTATTTATTTAAAGTAAATTATTTATAAATATTCATTTGAGAATTATTGACTTTAAGAATATTATTTATTAATATTCATTTTAAGAATATTATTTATTAATATTATTTTGAGGATTATCGACTTACAGAATATTATTTATATTCATTTGAGGATTATTAACTTAAAGGATATTATTTTCATTTGAGGATTACTGACTTTAAGAATATTATTGTGAATATTCATCTGAGGATTATTTAATGAATATTATTTTGAATATTCATTTGAAGATTATTTATTTATTTGATGAATATTAGTTTTGAATATTCATTCGAGGATTATTTAATTATTTAATTAATATTACTTTTGAATATTCATTCGAGGGTTATTTATTTAATTAATGAATATTATTTTAAAATATTCATTTGAGGATTACTTACTTAATGAATATTATTTTAAAATATTCGTTTAAGGTTACTTATTTAATAAATATTATTAATTATTTTCAAATCAAAAAGAGGTTCCCAAAACAATGTTTTTCCATTTAAATCTGTATTTTAAAGGGGATTTAAATGCTCGCTCAACTATCAAAAATATGGGAAACCTGATTTAAGTGACTACTACTCTTTTTAAACTCTCAATTCAAAAACTGTCAAGGGACAGATATTTTTCGGAACAATGTAATTGTTGCAAGTCAAATATTGTGTTACCACCTCAACGATCGAGGGGTAAATTCATGGAACAAGTCGATATCCATTAACAAGCCTAGCTTGGGAAATATTGGGGAATCTTCCTTTCCAACCTAGATATAACTACTTAGTGGAGTCGTATCAACAAGTGTTACACTTGGGGAAAGGAGGATGACCTTTACGTTTCAGAGTCATGGATTTCATCTGAACTAGGAGTGGTGTAAGTGGTCCAGTTGCGATTGACCCATCCAACTTTTTGGCCCCAAATGGGCCGGGAGGTCACTGGAAGGCGGTAGACAATGTCAGGCCGTCGTGATTCTTCCATCTACATGTAGAAAACATATTTGAGCGGTGCGACCTGCTACTGATCATATCAAGGTTAGGCACAGCGGGCGCGGTAGCAACTCCAGTATTAGTTCATCATCCAATTTGGATATTCCTGCAACATGTATTGGGATGAAGAACCAATCGTGTTGGCAGGGGGTCGAAAAATGCTTGAAAACAAAGTGGCAATAAATTCATGCAACTCCATCTTTTTATGAGTTATGACTCTGATAAAAACCTGATTAAGGATATATATGCATAAGTGGATTTTGGGTTACGGGAATATTATATTAATTTTCCTTGTAACTTCATCCTTTATATTAAATTAGTTTCTTATCTGTTTAAGGCATAACATGGGGCTACAGAAATATCTTTGAATTGTTATATTTTGGTAATCGGTTATAAGTTATATGTTGATAGTCTGCTTATATTTTACATAGCAGATATTTCACGAAAAGGATATACTGAGTTATCTTGTTATTTCATCTTTCATATTATACTAGAACTTTGTTCAGAGTATGAATATTGAAAGTTGCAGAAATATTATGAAAATGATATTTGAAGTACAATAATGGTACTGTTTTTGGGAATACATTCCGATAAGGAAATTATTTCAGTATCGAGATATTTTGACAAATTATTGTCTTATACCTGCTTTATTCTGGGTTGAGTTAAAGGCATGATTATGCCATATTTTTATTACCTTGCTGAGCTATCGCTCACTCTTGCTATTGTTTTATATATATTATATAGCAGCGAAGCAGGATGCCAATGGGACGACACATACCCCGCAAGGCGTTTCCATAAACAGTTTCTAGCAGTGATCCCGAAGAGTAGTACGAACCAATCGAATCAGGCTACGGCTTTTGGTATTCAACTTATGTATAGATATGAATGGTATTAGAGGATTGTAAGCATCAGAAGACTAAGTTGGTAATGTAACATTACTTAGAAATTGTATCAGTGACAGATTCAAAAGACATTTGGGTATTGTAATAAAAATTATTTATTCCGCAGTTGTTGTATTGTGTCGTTTCTGAGACTCTAACCTGTGTGTGTGTGTGTGTGTGTGTGTGTGTGTGTGACATATGGTGTGGGGTCATGAGCAGGTGAATTATGAATGGTGTGAGTAATACAGGTAAGGCAAGGAGTACATGGATCGTGACTACCCTAAATCCCTGACCCCGGATTTGGGGCTGTTACATTACTCATTAGAATCCACAATTCAGAGAGAGATCTTCTTTGGAGTAGTTCAAGAGAGACGGTGAATGATCCTTCAAGAGCACTTGAGACATAAATGAACAGTTCTTGCCTCACTTGATCAAATGCAGACGTAATCCTTAGAATATCTTCCTTCAATGCCTTCATATATAATGAGTTGTCTGGATTAACAGTTCTGATCTTCTCAAGCAGCTTCAGAAAAGTAGCATCACTGTTTGTGCCTCTCTGAGGGATATCAAACATCTCCCTTGCCTTATCCCATTTGACTCCTTGATTCATCCTAACATCCAATCTCCTTTCTTTGACATGAATACCATGAAGACGTTGTTTGTCTTCATGTTCAGCCTTTTGAATCTTTAGCCTTTGAGAAATGATGTCAGAGACCTTGGCATTTTCAGCCTCCTTTCTTCTTAACTCTGCCTGTTGCTTCTTCAACTCCTTCTCAAACAAAGGGTCAGGTGTGTATAGATCAGTTTCATCTTCCCAATCATCAAAGTTATCCACTTCTTCAACCTCCTCCTCACCAATAGGTTCTTCAGGGATAGTCTTCTCCAGATTACCAGACATATCAAATTGAAAATCATCCTGTTCACCATGGTAGTAGTAGGCATCATCAAAAGCAGACTCCATTGATTGTTTACCTTTCCCCTTATCCTTTATGTTTCCTCCTTCTTTCTCCTTCTCCCCCTTAGTTGAGGAATCCTCTACAGTTTGAGCTTTGGAAGCCCTAGGATTCACCTCAGATGTTCCCCTTATATCTCCTCCTTCTCTCCTTGCATCCCTATCTCCTCCTTGATCAGCATCATCATCTCCCTCAAAGAATTTTCTTTGTTCATCTGTAGGTTGATGTGAATTCTTTATCATATAGTACAGATGCTTCATCCCTTCGTTCAGATGCTCCATTCCACCTTCAATTTTAGAGAATTTTTGGTCATTAAACCATTGATTTTCATCAACAGTTTGCTGAATAAAATCCACTTGAGCAGTAATGGCAGCAAACTGATCAATAGTTGACGTTGTACGATCAGAGACGTCCGAAGCCAAAAGTACTTGAGATTGCTGAACAGCATTGATCTTTGGAAGGAGAGTAGTCTTCAAGCTTTCAATATCATCTTTAATCAAACCCAGCTGATTTGTTACAGAGGTGGAAGAAGAAGACCGTTCAACCACTTGTGCTTTAAGAATTTCCTTCTCAGCCTGGGTTTCTTGCAGTTGTTTCTGTAGAGCAGCTATCTGAGCTAACAAATAAGCAGTGTTTGTGTCAGTGTGTGCACTCACTTCAATTTCTCTCAGTGGTGTTTCACTCAACTCACGTGCTTGTGTATCACTCTCTGTTTGATTTTGATCTCTAATCACTAGCTGTCTTTCCAAGTTATCAGATTGAGTACCTGCAATAGAAATCACCCTAGCCCCTTCAAGAGAGGTCATTGGTGGTGCAATGGGAGTTCGCAAATCCCGATCCCTGATTGTGTCTGTCAAGATATTTGACATTGTATACTGAATTGCTTCAGAGACAGACTCACCAGGTTGCCTTTCACTTTCTCCAGTAAAAACTGCGAGTGAAAAATCCCTTAGGGGAGCCAGAGATGTTCCCTCTGGGAGGGGAGAAAATGATTCTATTATAGGTGGCAAAGAATCAGATTTTCCCTCTGATGCCTGTGAAGGCACTTCTACCGTGACAATGGTAGACACTGTTTCAGATCCTAAGTGCTCTCCTAACAACGTGTCCTGAGTTTCTTCTATTTGGATGTCTTCTCCCATTGTGAGTAATGGGAGAGTGCTTGACTCATTACAGGTTGCCAGGGCCCGATGGCGAATTTCAATAGATTCATCATGTTGAAAGGATGTCTCCAGAGACTGTTCAATGGCCATTTCAAAGTCCATATCCTATTGGGAGGACATGGATGGGCTTACAGATGTCTCTCTATAGGTTTTTCTTTTCTTTAGTGGTGGAGACAGAGATGTGGGTGCACTCAGTGTTTGTTCACTACTTGACCTTTGTCTTATTAAATAAGTAGTTTTAGGTTGAGAGGTTAAAGGATTAGACACAGTGTTTGGCTCTCTGACTTGTGTTAGAGATTGTGGTTCTACAACCTCTTGGTCTGTCCTATCAACCACTTGGGTTTCATCAAAGGTGCCAGATGATCCAGAGATAGGATGTATTACCTGTATTGGCAGTTCCTCTGAAGTTCCAGCTGCAATGACTAGTTGTTGATCAGGAACAAAAGGTTCAAAAGTAGGAAGGTTAAAGAATTGTGCCATGAATGGGCTGACTACCGCTGGTGTCATGTTCAATTTTTGAGAAGTGTGGAGTCTTTGAAAGAACTTACTAGCAGTAGTAGGAGAAGGAACATATACAGCATTTAAAAACAACTCCTTGTGAGCATCAGATAGCACATGATTGATTAAGATAGTGAGAAATCTAGGATAGAAACACCTGACTTTTCTACCACTATCATGATCAATCATGACATTAGATACTCTCCTAACTATAAGACTCCAGATTAGATGACCAATGTTAAGTCTAACATTAAACACAATATCATAAACAATGTACTGCAACAAAGATGGAATATTTTGAAAATTGCTTTTAGTACAATTGCTGAAAACCTTAGCTAAAGTATCAAATAAGATATCCCATTCACAGACTAAATTAGCATTACTGAGTTTGGGCAACTCCAAAGGACCTTGATAATGAATTCTGTTGAAAAACTGAATTAATTCAATATCAGAAGGAGTCCTATCAAAGTTGTCCCTGGGAAGTTGAAAGACTTCACAAAACAATCCCTCAGTAATAGTGTACTGTGTGTACTCAATTGTGAAAGATATAGAATTCAAATCATCAGAAATTACAGCATTAGAACACAATAATCTCAGTGGTTCAATCTTTAAATCAACAGATAAACATATAGCACGACTAACACAACACTGCGAATTTAAAAACTGAATCCAAGGTCGAAAACGATCAAACGGGCATTTCACAGGATCAAAATACCCAATGTAATTGTTTTTAACAACCTCAAAATTCTGAGCCATAATTTACTAAGTAAGAATTAACACAGAAAAACAAAAACTTAAATAATTATGAATAATTCGAATTTAAGGATTTTAAGATTAATTAAAAATTAATTAAAAAATCCAAATTTTCAAAGTTCTCCAAAAATCATCAAATTTTAGTATGTTAATCCTTGACACAAACCACACACTGTACTATTTTTAGAACTCAAAAACACCTCCTTAATCACTAAAAACGAAGAGAAAAACCCTTAAAATTCAAAAAACTCAAAAACTTAAATCTTGATGAAACTTTGATTTTAAGATCTTGAATTAAAGGTCTTGAATAGATCTATTCAGTGATGGTTTTAGATTCTAAAAAGAGCAAGAAACGAACTCAGAAATTGAAAAACAAATGGGCAGTAGTTCGTTTCTATAAGAGTAAAAGACAGAGAATTATAAACAGTTATGTAAAAACATGAACTGGCAGTAGTACTCAGTAAAAAGTAAAAACAAAAAAAAAAATATATATATATATATATATATATATATATATATATATATATATATACACTGAAAGTACTATGGTAAAAATAAAACCAGTAGTACTATCAGTAAGAAACACGGTAGTACTATGGTAATTAAACAGAAAAGGAATAAAAAGAAATGAAAAACGCGGTAGTACTATCTAAAAAGAACTGGTAGTACTATGAAAATAGAACTAGAAGTACTAAGAATTAAAAAAGAGAAAAAGAACAAATAAAAAAAATAAAAAAAATGGCAGTACTAATAAAAAGAACTGGTAGTACTATCAAGGGATAGTACTACCGATAGTACTACTAGTTCAAAACTAGTAATACTAACGAAAATTACAAATAAAATAAAAAGAAAATGCTGAGAATTAATAAACTTTACAGAAAATGAATAAAAATGCATGAAAAATTATTAGAAGCCTAGAAAAATTCATAGAAAATTCCATAAATCCTAGAAAAATATGCAGAAAATTATAGAAGTGCATTAAATTAATATAAACTTGCAGAAATATTTAAACAACAATATTTACAATCTGAAAAACACCTAAATAATTCTAAATAATTCTAAATAAATATATTTTCAATAAAAATACATTTCTCCACCAAAAAAAATATGAGAAAAATATTTTTAAAGAAAATAAATTATTCAGAGCTATTTAAATTTACAAGCATGTATTATTAAATGAGAATTGGCAGTAAGTATCAGTTAAATGACAAGAGAAAATGAATTTTTGAAAGAACAAACATGACAGAGATATTGTTAATCACTAAGACTGTTTAACATACCCAATTTACCAACTAACTTGATAAATGTGGATTCGTCAACAGATTTAGTGAATATATCTGCATTCTGTTCTTCTGTGGGTACAAAGTGTAACTCCATAGTTCCATTCATGACATGCTCTCTAATAAAATGATACCTAATATCAATGTGCTTCGTTCTCGAGTGCTGCACAGGGTTGTTGGAGATTGCTATGGCACTTGTATTATCACACAAAATGGGAATTTTGTCTAATGCAAAGCCATAGTCCTTCAGTTGATTCCTTATCCATAGAATTTGAGCACAACAGCTTCCAGCAGCAATATATTCAGCTTCTGCTGTTGAATTGGAAACTGTTTGCCGTTTCTTGCTATACCAGGAAATCAACCTACCTCCTAGGAATTGACAACTCCCAGAGGTACTCTTTCTATCCACAACACTACCTGCATAATCAGAATCTGTATATCCAACAAGGTTAAAACCAGAATCTTTAGGGTACTAGATACCTAGATTAGGTGTACCCTTAAGATATCTCAAGATTCATTTCACAGCAACGAGATGTACATCTCTAGGGTCCGCTTGGAACCTTGCACACAAGCATGTAGCATACATAATATCTAGTCTACTAGCAGTAAGATAGAGTAAGGAGCCAATCATACCTCTGTAGCTTGTAACATCTACCTTGATAGAATTGTCAGAAGCTCCAAGTTTCATGGCTGTTGAAGATGGAGTCCTTGCTGATGCTGAATCCTCCATGTGATACTTCTTGAGGAGTTCTTTAAGAAACTTGGATTGACAAATAAATATACCATTTGACCTTTGACTTACTTGCAATCCAAGAAAGAACTTCAGCTCACCCATCATACTCATTTCAAACTTACTCTGCATAAGCTCAGCAAATCTCTTACAGAGATTATCATTAGTAGACCCAAATATGATGTCATCCACATAGACGTGGACTAATATCATATCACTTTTGTGTTTCTTTGAAAAAAGAGTTTTGTCTATGATACCTCTAACAAAACCATTTTCTAAAAGAAAACCAGAGAGAGTGTCATACCATTTTCTTGGGGCTTGTTTGAGACCATAGATAGCCTTGAAGAGAAAGTACACAAAGTCCAGCAGCTCCTGATTTTCAAAGCCAGGGGGCTGTTCCACATACACTTCTTCATCCAGCTCACCATTCAGGAATGCACTCTTAACATCCATTTGATAGACTTTAAAATTGGAGTAAGCAGCAAATGCTAAGAACATCCTGATGGCCTCAAGTCTAGCCACTGGTGCATAGGTTTCATCATAATCAATGCCTTCAGCTTGTGAATACCCTTGTGCAACCAGTCTTGCCTTGTTCCTTGTAACAATGCCATCCTCATCTAGCTTGTTCCTGTATACCCATCTTGTACCAACTACTTTCTTGTTCTTTGGCCTGGGTACCAGCTTCCAGACTTGCTGTTGTTCAAACTGATTGAGTTCATCTTGCATAGCAATCACCCAATCTGGATCAGTCAGTGCTTCCTCAGTTTTCTTTGGCTCCATTTCAGATAGAAATACTGAATAATGACATTCATTCTGAGTTGCACTTCTATTTTTAACTCCAACACCTGGATCACCAATGATCAGCTCAAAAGGATGAGCTCTATTCCATACAGTCTGTCTTGGAAGATTTGATCTTGATGATTCGCCTTGAAATTCAATTTGATGTTGTGAGTGACTAGATGATCCTTCATTTGCTCCCCCTGAGTTGTTGCTTGATTGCCTTGATGATTCTTCTCCCGTGTTGGTGGTATCTCCATTGTTACCAGTGTTTCCACCACCACCACCATGATCATTATCATCATTGTTATTATCATTACCAGCAATAACTTCAGGTGGGGCTGCATCATCTGATTCTGAGTCTGGCAAGTTATCAAACTTCAGCTTTTCAGATGAGTCTTCTTTTTGGATATTAGGGAACTTAGTGTCATCAAAAGTAACATTGACACTTTCCTTTACTGTGTGACTGCCAACCAAGTAGACTCTGTAAGATCTTCTGGAATAACCAACAAAAATAGCTTCTTGTGCCTTTGCATCAAACTTGCCACGTTTCACATTGTCATCTATAAGCACAAAGCATTTTGCTCCAAATACATGAAAGTACTTGACAGTTGGTTTCTTGTTGTTCATGATCTCATAAGGAGTCTTCATTAAGTCCTTGTTGATTAAAGTTCGATTCTGAGTATAACAAGTTGTATTCGCTGCTTCAGCCCAAAAGTACGTTGGAAGTTTGGACTCACTTAACATAGTCCTAGCAGCTTCAATCAAAGTACGATTCTTTCTTTCCACTACTCCATTTTGTTGCGGAGTTCTAGGGGCAGAATACTGTCTTGTTATTCCTTTATCAGCACAAAAATCATTTAGAATGGCATTCTTGAATTCAGTACCATTATCTGACCTTATGGCTCTAACAGGGAATCTAGAATCCAGCTCAATCAACTTTATATGGTCAATCACCAGGTGTGGGGTCTCATCCTTGGAATGTAGGAATAAAACCCATGTATATTTTGAAAAGTCATCAACAATCACAAGTGCATATTGTTTCTTTGACATGGACATCACATTAACTGGACCAAACAAATCCATGTGCAGTAGCTGAAGTGGTTCAGTTATTGATGATGTGTCAGTGCCCTTGTGAGAAGCTTTCTTTGACTTTCCTTTCTGACATGCCTCACACAGTCCTTCCTGTGTAAATTCCATCTGAGGCAAACCTCTAACCAATTCCCTCTTGACTAAAGAGTTCATTGTTTTGAAGTTAAGGTGAGACATCTTCTTGTGCCATAGCCAACTTTCATCTGATGAAGCTTTAGCATAAAAACAATTAACTTCATCTTTGGATCCCGAGTTCAGATCAGCTATGAACAAGTCACCTTTCCTTACTCCTTGAAGAGCAGGCTTTCCATTCTTCTTGTGAAGGATCTGACACTTCTCTCTTTCAAAGGAAACAGCATATCCTCTGTCACAGAAATGACTGATGCTGAGAAGATTGAACTTCAGACCTTCCACAAATGATACATCTTCAATGATAACATTTCCTTACTTCAAACAGCCATATCCTTTCGTAATACCCTTGCTGTTATCTCCAAAGGTAACTACTGGGCCAGCTTTCACAACCAAATCTGATAGCAGGGCTCTATCTCCAGTCATATGCCTTGAACAGCCACTGTCAAGAATCCACATAACACGGTTTACCTGTTTAACTCCCTGCAATATCAGATTGATTAGTCCTTCCTCGGAACCCACACTTGATTGGGTCCGGCATACTTAAAGAACTGGCCTTTGTCAGGCAAAACAACATTTTTAACTAAAACTACTTCAACCTCTTTCACAAAAGAGTGTTTCCATTTATAGCCAGCCTTAACACATTTCTGAGTAGGCTTAGGGATAAATGAATCCACTCTAATCTTAGGAGGACTAGTATTCTTAGCTTTAACATGCTTCTTATTATTAACATGTTGACGTGGAGCGCAGTCTTATCACTAGATACATGCTTACTATTAAAATAAGCATACATAACATTGAAAGCACAAGACATGCAATTAATCACACCACATGCTTTATGAGAAGAATTAACAGCAGGCATGTTAGTTCTACAGTTGTTTTGATCCAACTTATGGATATCTGATTTAGTCTTTTTAGTTGTAGCAACTTTGACTGGAATATCAGATATACATTTTTTGGACTGTGCAACTTCCAAAGCAATATCTTCTTCACGAATCTCCTCAGCAATAATGATAGAGTATTCATTTAGAGGATCTGCCTCGGATTCTTTACAGAAGGGTGTTTCAATACCCTTAAGCACATATGGAATACCCTTTCCTTCAGTACTGACTCTACAAGGGGAATTAATGTCAAGCAATCCAATAGCCTCATTATAACCATAACATATACTGACATGATTACCAATAGCTTGTTTATTGAGAATCTCTTTAGCCGTCTTACAAGAGTTGTAATAGGCATTAGCTTTAGTCTTAAGCTCACTATTCTCTTCATTGAGAATGGTTTCCAGTTGAATATAACATTTAACCGTATTCTCAAGAAATGCTATTTTTTCAGTAAGTTCATCCTGATTAACATGCACTAGTTTTAATTCTTTTACCTCCTGTTCAAGAGCTGTGTTCAAAAGAATTATTCTATCATTTTCAGTGCGTGCACAAGAAAGAGTACCACCAAGATGACGAATCATTTCAGTGTCAGTGAACTTTACCTCTGACATGTATGCAGATGAAGTGCTTGCCTCTTTAGCCACTAAAGCAAGGTTCCCAATCTCACCTGCTTCTTCATCACTGTCAGTGTCATCCCAACTCTTACCTTCAGCAACATAGGCTTTCCCAATCTTTTTCTTCTTGCTAGAATCAAATGTGTTTCTTGTCACTTGCTTTGGCTTTCTGCATTCAGTAGCAAAGTGACCCAACTCATTGCAATTGTAGCATCTGATTGTGCTCTTATCCACAGTTCCAGTTTTGTAGCCACCCCTTGTGCTACTTGAAGAGGAAGATCCACCTCTCTGAAATCTGGGCCTGAACTTAAGATTGGGATTCCTCTTGAATCTGAACTTCCCAAACTTCCTGACTATCAAAGCCAAATCACTATCTTTCAGCTGATCAAGTTCCTCTAAAGAATAGAAGTCACCACCAGATTGATCAATGGATGTTAATCCATATTCAGCATCAATAACATTCATGTTAGAACTGGAAGGTTGAACAGCCTTCACTTCCAGTTTCCGTGGGACTTCAGCAGCCAATGCAGTAGAAGTACTAACTATCCTCCCAGTTCCATATAACTCATCCTGTTGAATCTGCTCCAGCTCATAGGTCTTCAGAACACCATACAGTCTTTCCAAAGCAATCTCTCCCAGATCTCTTGCTTCTCTAATGGCAGATATTCTGTGCTCCAAATGACGTGGAAGTGTAAGTAGGAACTTCTTGTTAATTTCCTTGATAGTGTAGCGCTTCCCATTAAGATTCAGATCATTGATTAATTTGTTGTATCTCTCAAAAACCTCAGAGATACCTTCACCAGGGTTTGATCTGAAATGCTCATATTGAGAGGTGAGAATTTCCAGCTTATTCTCTCTAACTTCCTCTGTCCCCTCATTGATTATCTCTATGGTTTCCCAAATGTGTTTGGCAGTATCACAGTTTAGGACATGATTATCCATGATAGGATCAAGACAATCAACAAGGATCAACTGAAGACAGACATCCAAGGTAACATCCTCTTTTTCACCAGGAGTGAAATCCTTGGGATCCTTAGGGTACATCCTAGCAGCCCTAGTAACAATCTGATTCTCTATAACTTCTCCCTCAATAATCATAGGGACTTTGGGACCATTCTTCAGCACATCAAAGTATTTAGGATTAGCAACTTTAAGAAATAGGAGCATTTTCTTCTTCCACATAGGATAATGCTCCTTGCTGAACATTGGGATTTTGACTGTACCCACTTTCTGTGTAGTAGACATCTTTTGAGATTTTTAGGAATAATAAAAATTTCAGAGTTTAAGAAAAATCTCAAAACAATTGGATCTTTGATTTGTATATCAATCAAAAGGCTCTGATGCCAATTGTTAGGTCCTGATATGTTTGTAGAAGGGGGGTTGAATACAAACAGTACCGTTTAATCGAATTTGTATTGTTGAATTTAACAATTACAATACCAAATTTAATGCGGAATAAAATGAAACAAGATTCAAGTTAAATAAAACTCTATTGAACTTGAAGGGTGTTACAAATCAGTGTACAGATTACAAGGTTCTGTTAAAACAAATCTAGAATAAATTTGACATGAATTTATCTATATTTGTAATAAAAGGATCGAATACTAAAAAGTAGTTCGATAGTAATTCTAGGGATTATGATCCGCTAGATTGTCAAAGCAGTACAAGTAATTGAATTCTAGTTGATTGGATATAACTTTGCTTGCTAGAATTTATTACAAGAAATGTATTGAATGCTTCTGGTTGGCTCGAGTTAAATGGCAGAAGTAAAGAGATGATACTTTGTTCTTGCTTCTGTCTGTTTTTGTTTAAGTGTAATACTCTGCCTTGTTTGATCATACACTAGTATTTAAACAAGTCAACAGAGTATAATTCCCACGCGCCAAAACCTTTTCCATTTAAATCGATTTATACTAATAGTACTAACCATTTATACCTGGTAGTTCTATCGGTAGGACTATCAGTATGAACTGGTAGTACTATCGGTAGTACTAACACAGATAGTACTACTAGTACAAATCTGATAGTACTACTAGTATAAATAGAATTAGGATAAAACAGATTTAATAAATTCTACATTTAATTGATTTAACAAATGAATTAATTCTATTAGAATTAATTCACTGATTAAATAAATTAACTAAATGACTCAAATAAATTCATAAATAAATTAATTCTGGAGAATTAATTTATATACTAAATTACTTAAGATCTAGATTGATTAATTTAATATATGAATTAATTCTGAATTAAACTAATTCTTAGAACCACTAAAATTGATGACGAACTTCCACTGGCTGACGTTGACACTCCATGTACTGTCTGGTTCATGAGTGACTAACTTTAGTGACTGTTCTTCATCTTTAACTATAAGTTGTGATTCTTTACTCCTTCTATTTAAACAAAGGACTGTAACCTGTACTTTTCTCCGTCACACTTCTGAAATCTCTGTCACTTTTAAATAGTTCCACTTCCTTGAATACTTCACTGAGGCTTGAACAATAAATTGAACTTCTTTCAATGTAGAATAACTTCAAGTCTGTAGATGACTTTAATCTTCATTCTTTGACAGATATAATCTTCTGAGATTCCTGTGACATTTGCTTTTTATTATTTACTTATTACATCTTAATTAAAGTTGAGTAAAATCCTCGGTGTTTACAAATAGGCCTAGACATATGCCTTTCACATATAAACCTTACTCCGAATTGCTTGAATTGCAACCAAGCAATCCGACTCTATCACCACCTTCATCCATTCCCATCGCATGGTCCAACTCAGGGCTTCCTTTATTGCCATTATTTCTGCAAACTCCGGATTAACCCTTCCTTGAAAAAGCTTCGTTTTCGCTTCCAAAACATCACCCTTGTAGTCCCTGGCGAGTAACCCAATTCCATAGGCATTCTGGTTTTCAAATATAGCCGCATCAACTGTAATCTTAACTGAGTTCAATTGAGGTTTCACCCAAGAATCAGCGCCATCTCCGTTTACCATTGGCTGAAGAATAGCTTTTGTAGACCTCCCTTGGGCATCTATCCATTGTTTAAGATTTTCCTTTGCTGTTTCTACTACACTGTTAACCATCCAGCCCTTGTTGTTCCAAACTTTATCATTACGGGCTCGCCAAATTGCCCAGCAAACCGAAATGATCAGAGCTTTTTCCTTCTTGCTTCGCCTTCGAAGAACACCTTCCAACCACTCATAAAAATCTTGTATCTGATCAGCCTGAACATCAATATTTATAGCACCCCAACATTGTCTCGAAAATTGGCAACCAACCAAAGCATGGTAACAACTTTCAACTTCGCTTGCACAGATCGGACAAACAGTCGAAACTGGGACATGCCTCTGTTGTAAAAGAGACAACGTAGGAAGGCACTGGGCTAGAGCACGCCACACCAAATTTAGAGCCTTCGGGGGAGCTTTAATACTCCACAGAAACTTCCAAATGCTATCTGTGAACCAATCGCCCCATACTCCTTTTTGAAATTGCAGTCTCTTATAAGCACTTTTGACTGTATAAACACCTGTATTCTCGAACTTCCATAAAAGTCGATATGTACCATTGTCCTCCTCGAGTGGGATGCTTAAGATGCACTGTTGATCTCGGTCATTAAAAATATCACGAATAACATCGATATCTCATTCCTTTTCATTCATGCACATAAGAGCAGACACTGTATTGTTTGCAACACTTGGAGAGACAGTAGTTATACAGGGATTTTCTTCACACTGCAGCCAAGGTTGGCCCGTAATGTTGATCTCAGTTCCCCCACCTATCCTCCACCGAATACCTTCTAAAACCAGATCCTTAGCCGCAAAAATACTTCTCCATATAAAGCTAGGACTACTCCCTAGAGAAGAGTTGAAGAAATCAGAATCGACAAAATACCTTGCCTTATAAATCCTTGACACCAAACTGTGAGGATTCGTCAGAAGTCGCCAGCACTGTTTCCCGAGCATGGCCAGATTAAAATCTCTAAAATTCCTAAATCCCATGCCTCCTGCATCTTTGTGAATAGATAAACGATCCCAACACATCCATGAGATTTGTGAATCACGGCCCGTGTTCCACCAAAATTTAGACAAGCTTTTTTCAATATCCTTAAAAATTTCCAGTGGCAGCAAAAAGACGTTCATTGCGTACGTCGGTAAAGCTTGAACCACAGATTTGATAAGAATTTCTTTCCCTGCTTTCGCCACACACTTACCATCCCAGGAATGAATTCGCGACTTTACTTTCTCCTTTAAGTAGCCAAGAAGCACTGCTTTCTTTCTACCTAATAAATTAGGCAACCCCAAATACTTGTTGTCCGCATAGCTTCACCCATTTGCAGTCTACGGCAAACTTCTTCTCTGTTATATTGTATTACATTTGAACTAAAAAACACTGAAGATTTTTGGCTATTTACTTTTTGACCAGAAGCCCTATCATTTATAGCCAATAATTCCAGAACTTTCTGAGCTTCGCTAGAGTCCGCCTTGCAGTAAAAATAGCTATCGTCTGCAAACAACATATGTGAAATTGTAGGAGCTTTCCGACAAATTCTCACTCCATGAATCCATTTATTGCTCTCATATTTTCGAATTAAAGCAGATAATCCTTCCGCACAGATAATGAATAAATAAGGAGAGAGAGGATCCCCTTGACGGATTCCCCTACTAGGAAAAATTGGACCCATTTCCACGTCTCCATGCACAATTTTGTATGACACCGAATTCCCCCACTCAGTGGCGGAGCCAGAAAAATGGAGTAGTGGGGGCTAAATTATGGTAAAAAAAAAAAGTTAAAATTTATGGATGATAATTAATTTTTTTAAGGAGAATTTTATCCCGTTCTAAAACTAAATAACAACAATAGTTTCAAAATACACAAGAGTTTACATATATTAGAAAACAAAATTTTAAAATTATTAGACAACTTTTTTACGATACTAGAAATTACTCATAAAAGTTTTGGTGCCATCTATTGGATTCAAATTTATATTTTAATAGTTAAAAAATAATAACTAAAATAAGATAAACTTAATATAAATGTCTGCATCAATATTAAAATAAGAGGAACATAATTTTGACATGACACTAAACAAATTGTAAGAGAATTTTTTGAATTATATAAAACATATGCACATTTAAGAAATTAAAAGATAAAAAATAAAATAAAAATATACAAATATACAAATATTGACTAAGATAATTATATGTGACTTTTTTCTTAATTTTAGTGGGGGCTGAAATATAAAATATACTACCTTATTCTAACCCTAGTGGGGGCTTTAGTCCCCACCAGCCCCAATGTAGCTCCGCCACTGCCCACACATTCAAATGATTATCAGCCAATGTGACACTGCGTTTAAGTTTTGGCAATGGGGAATATCCTTCCTGGAACTATATTAAGTAGCAAACATGTTATACCTATTGAGAACAGAAAACATGACAGCTTAATTATAATGATTATCAGTGATCATGTAATTTATGGTCGAAAATAGAATGTTTCAATTTGCATGAGCTAGTTTGTTGCATGCTACTGAATTTCATGACATGATCCTACTTCAAACTATGATGTGTGTTTATAAGAATGCATATGTTTTAATGAATGCATATGTGTTTATAAGAATGCATATTCTAGGGGTTGAAGTTTATGAATGTTGTAAGGAGTGGCTTAACACTTGTCTTTTTCCCGCAAGTCTCAATGATACGAACGTTGTGCTCATTCCGAAAAAGGAGAACGCTCGATGTATGAAGGATTTGAGACCCATAGCATTATGCAATGTCCTTTATAAAATCTTGGCGAAGGTCCTAGCTAATCGGTTGAAGATGATTCTTCCTTCTATTATCTCCGAGAATCAGTCTGCTTTTGTTCCTGGAAGGAGTATAACGGATAATGTGTTAGTTGCCTTTGAGGTTATTCATCATATGCAAAGGAAGAATGCTCGAGAGGAGGGGGAAGTAGCGCTGAAACTTGATATCAGTAAAGCTTACGACAAGGTTGATTGGGCTTTTTTAAAAGCTAGAATGGTAGCTATGGGGTTTAGTCGAAAGTGGATCAGTTGGATAATGCTCTGTGTTACTACGGTATCGTACGAGTTTTGTTTTAATGGTTCGTCTGTTGGACCTATAAACCCGTCTAGGGGACTTCGACAGGGCGACCCATTGTCCCCTTATTTGTTTCTTCTGTGTGTGGAAGGCCTTTCTGAAGAGTTAAGTAGAACAGCAGATGAGGGTATTATTCATGGTGCTCAAATTAGTCAAAATGCTCCTACGGTCACCCATTTACTGTTCGCAGATGACAGCTTCTTGTTCTTTCGTGCTAACAGTTTGGAGACTTCAACCATTAAGTCTTTACTAAACTCTTATGAGTATTTATCAGGTCAGTCCGTGAATTTCCAAAAGTCTGGTATCATGATTAGTTCGAATGTCAGTCGAAACAAAAGAACAGAATTGTCTGCAATGCTGGGCGTTACGAATGATTTGCGAGATAGCAAATACCTGGGACTGCCATCTCTCGTGGGAAGGTCGAAAAAGAAAGTTTTTAGCTTTGTGAAGGATAAAGTGTGGAAAAGGATTCAAGGATGGAAGTCGAAGGCTATTTCTCGTGCAGGTAAGACTGTTTTGATTAAGAATGGTGCTCAATCTATTCCTTCCTACTGCATGTCTTGCTTTTTGCTGCCTCAGTCGCTTTGCCATGAAATTGAAAAGATCATGAATAAGTTTTGGTGGAGCTCTAATTCATCTCAGAGTAAAGGTATTAACTGGCTTTCTTGGGACAATATGAGTTTTTCAAAACATAACGGAGGACTTGGTTTTCGTAATCTGTACGGTTTTAATATTGCACTGGTTGGGAAACAATGCTGGAAAATTATGAAGGAACATCATTCTTTGGTTGCTCGGATTTTTAAAGCTCGCTATTTTCCCGGCAGTAACTTTATGCAGGCTAAAGCGCAAGCGGGGTCGAGTTTCATTTGGCATGGTTTGATGACGGCAAAAGAATCCCTCTGTAAGGGCTATAGATGGGTCTTGGGTAATGGTGTGGATATTGATGCGATTAGGGATCCGTGGTTGAAGGAGAAGGAAGGGTTTTGTGTTGATCAGAACAAGGAGTATGGGGTTTCCTCTATTCCGGTGGCTGAGTTTATTGATGCTGAGCTGAATAGCTGGGATGAAGGTAAGGTTCGTACTTTCTTTTCAGAGGATGATGCTAGTCTGGTTCTAGCAACTCGCATTCCCTGTGGTGGTGGCAATGATCGTATAGCATGGTCTAAATCAACAAATGGGCAGTATACAGTTAAGACCGGGTATCGGCTTTGGAGGGATGATAATCTGACAAACTTGAATGTCATACAGGGTAGTGGCTGGAGCAAATTATGGAAGTTAAATATTCCTCACAAAGTCAAGATCTTTCTGTGGAGGTTCTGTCGAAACAACATTCCTGTTAGAAAGAGATTGAGAACTAAAGGTGTATCGATTCCTATTATTTGTCCGATGTGTGAAGTAGATATTGAACATATGTCACATGTGTTCTTCGATTGCCCTTTTGCCACCAACTGTTGGGAGTATGTCGGTTTGCAGTATGATATGAGTTTGGTGGAATATGCACCTGAGTGGCTTCTCCACAAACTTAGTAGTGCTAGTCATGAGGAGCTAATGTTGATAGCAAGGACTCTCTGGGGCATTTGGTTCTTTCGTAACAAGAAGTTTGGGATAACAAGGTTGTCAACAATGTTATAGCTATGGACTGGAGTGCTAAGTATTTTATGGATTGGAAGGAAGAAAAGACTAAGGTAGCTCGGGTACCAGACTTGGGTAATAGTGGTTGTCAATCTACTCGTCTGAGATGGGTCGCTCCACCATTGGGGAAGCTGAAACTGAATACGGATGCTGTAGTAAAATTAGGAGAGCATTCGTTTTCTGTTGGGTTGGTGCTTCGGGACCATCTGGGATCTTTCATTGCTGGAAAAGTAGTTCGTATGAAGATGGTGAGTTCGGTTTTCGAAGCAGAGGTTGAAGCTATAAAGGAAGGCTTGAAGTGGCTGTCTTCATTATCTTATCAGCAGGTCATAGTGGAATCAGACTCTCTTTTTGCCGTTTAAGCTCTCAGGCGAACTAATGATAACTGTCTAAAGGTTGGGTTTGCAATAAGTGAATGTAATGATATTCTTATGTCTAGACCAGGATTGTCGATTTCTTTTGCTAAAAGGCAAGCGAACAGAGTAGCCCATTTGATGGCTAGGATACCTTGTTTGCTGGAAAGCCAAAGCACAATTGTGTCTCCTCCGAGTATTTTGTTGGAGACTTTGATGTATGATGCTTCGTTTTAATGAAAGTTCCTTTTAGTTTCAAAAAAAAAGAATGCATATGTTTTTATCGCATCTCATTATCATTAGTGAGATAGTTAGAGTAAAAATGCTATATCAATAACAAACATTGTCATTTTCTTTTGATATTATATGTTCATTGTACTAATAGAAAGCAAGCGCAAACTTAAACGTTAAAATATTAGTAAAACAAAATGTAAAATATTTTGAGTTGTTGGAGTGAACCAAATATAACTAAGGTCCTATTTGGCAAATTTGGAGGATGTGAATGATTAATTAATACTGTAGCCTGCGCAGGATATTTTTTATTATATTTTATTTGCAATTTTATTCTTAATATTCATATTTGTTTTCATTTTTGAATTAATATTTATAATTCAAAATATAATTTTTTTTAATATATTGTTAACGAATTTTGAACCTTAAACTTTTGAAATATAATTTATCTATTAAAGTATAAAATATTACTTGATATTATATTCAACGTTTCTCATCTATTTATTTTAAGATCTAATGATTCTTACTTTACTTTTTGTAGTACTATCGTCCCTTAACGACCAAAATTCTGAATTTTTTTAAATATATTTAGAGATAAAAATATTAATTTTTATATTTGATACGTTGTTATATGGAGACATCTCACGAGTTTTATTTATTTATTTTAAAGTGTAACGATGTTTTTTAATGGTATTGTACCAAGACGACCAAAATTATGGATAAAATATATAAGGATATATTTTTGGATAAATTATTTTGTGTTACGTTTACCCTGTGCAAAATACATATATTTTATGTATATTTATTCAAATTTATATGATTCAAAATTTAAATTATTTGTTAATTTTTAAAATAAATAATATTAATATATTATTGAGATGATTCGAAACTAAATTTTTTGTTAATATGTTAATGTAGTAACTGATCATTAAAGTGTATCATATTTGTGATGTGGTACAGACGGTTTGTGCGGTGCATCCGATGAATACCCTATTTCAATTTGCATGAGCTAGTTTTGTTGCATCTTGATCATGCTACTGAATTTCATGACGTGATACTTCAAACTATGATGTGTGTTCATAAAAGTGATAAACTTCATAAAATGTGATAAAGAAAACTTCATTCCTAATTATAATAGTGCTTACTGCTTACACATGAAAAGGGAAGATTAAATTCATGCATCTCCTCTGACCAGTTTAGTTCCATACCTATCCATATGTAATTTTTACGGATAAATTTACTTTTTTTACCAATATTTCTTTGTAGAGTATCCATATTATAAAAAGTTTAAAAAAATAACTTTTCTTATTTTCTAATATATAGTACAAACTTAGATAGTAATAAAAATTTTAATGATGATAATATGGTATAGATTAAATTGGGGTTTTAAGTGCATAAATTACATTAAAATAGATTCTTATATGATATAAGACTTTCGTTGATTGTTGAGTGAGAAGTGTATGAAGTTTTAACACAGAATAAGAAATGGTTCATTAGGAAAAAAGAAGATTCAATGAGTGCCCGCTCACAATATTGCGTAAGTGTCATGTAAGTTAAGTTGAATTCTTATAATTTATACGGGTGTTTGGATAAATTTATTTATAAGTTATTTAAGAATTTGCTAAATTAAATTTGAAAAAATAATTATTAAATACAATGATTTCAACACTTGCATTTTAAATTAAAAAAATATTTTAAAACACAAAGGTAAAAATATAAAGTATTAAAAAACAAAGAAATCAAGTAACAAGTCAATAAGTTCAGGAAAATGTACCCCATTATTAACATTCAACTTATCAACATATAAGTTATAAGTTGAGGTCATAAGAGTTGACAAACACCCCTCATAAGCTTTTATTAACTTATAAGGTATAAGTTGTAGAAGCCAAACATGCCATTTAACTACTATCAATATACTTTTACAAAGGAGAAGATGAGACGGTAAGGTGTCGTCTCTCAAATCGTTTCGATCTACTTTTCTTAAATTTTTGAATTATTGATATTAAAGATTTGGAAATATCTCAATTACTTTTAAAATCTTAACTAATGGAGGAAACTAAATATACCATTTTAATATTCTTACCTTTAAAATCTTTACTAATGGAGAAAACTAAATATACAATTTTAATATTCTCCTAAGTTTCTTATTAGAATTTATCTCAATTGTCTTTTAAATCGTTACTCATGGAGGAAACAAAATATATAATTTTAATATTTTTCTAAATTTTTTATTAAAAAATATCTCAGTTGTCTTTTAAATCTTTACTAATAGAGAAAATTAAATCTATTTTTCTAATTTTCTCAAATTTTTGGATTAATAAAAATTAAATTTTCTTCTTAATATTTTCTAACGTAGGAAAATAAACATACTATATTAATATTCTCTTAAACATTCTCTACTAATGCAATTTATTTACTAATTTCTTTATTACTATCTTTCAAGGAAGGAAGCTAAATATGTTATGTTAATATTTCCCTAAAATTTCAATTTATTTACTAATTCCTTCATACTACTAATGGAGGAAGCTAAGTATACTAAATATTCTCCTAAACTTACTCTATGAGTCTAATTTATTTACTAATTTGTTTTTTACTATCTTTTAATCATGGAAAATAATAAATGAGACGATTTAAGAGGTGCCCGACGATTTGAGAGGCGCCACCTCACCGCCTTCATCTTCTACTTTACATAAGTATAAGTATATTTATACGTTGAGGTGGCGACTCTCAAATTGTCTTGATTTATTTTTCTAATTTTCTCAAAATTTTGAATTAATAATATTTGTTGGTCCTTGAATATTGGGGGGGGGGGGGGGTTGAATGCAATACTGATAAATCTCAATCTACGCTTCAACAACTAAAACTAAGATTAACGTTTATCAGTTTAAGAATTGCAAACACAAGTAGACACAAGTAGTTTTTCTCACAAAATAAATGTTTTATTTATTTTGCAAAGTGTTGCTACAACCTCAAGAAAATATCAGTTTTCTTGAACTTCAATTTCTCGAGTGATACATAGAATGAATTGAGAGATAGTCTAAGTAAACTAATCATATCTCTATCATCACGGGTTTGTGAAGCTGCTGTCATTTTCATGTGGCAACTTCTTACAAATTGCCTACCCGTGTGTCTTACCTAAATTGCTATACAAACAAGTTTATCATTACTGGAAAAAGCAATCTAGATACATTCTATATTTAGCTAACACAATTCAGTAAAGTTGATTTGTCATACTCTTGAATTGGTGAGCTTTGTCATGTGATTTCTCAAGCTTCTGTCGTAGTCTTGCAGACCTGATGCAATGTTGGGATACTGCAGCACGCCTGTTTCTTGAACATCCAAACTGTCACATGTTTGACTGGGAAGATCCCCAATACAAAGATTATCCCTTTGAGATAGTATCCTGATCTTCAAGCTTGCTATCACAAGAATGTGCTTTTGGTGACAGTAAGAAATCCCCGCAATAGATGCTGTCAGGAGTTCCAAGCTTGCTGTCAGATTAAGGTAAAGTTGTTGTCTCAGGGCTTCCGCCAATGTTGCTGTCAAAGTGGATATACTTTCGTGACTTGCAACATGCTGTTTTCTTGTAACCTTACTGTCAGTGCTATGACAGTAACATTTATTCTTGTTGTCTTCTTTAAGCACTTCTTGAGGCTTGAACAAGTAAATGAACTTCTACCAAGATGTACTAAGATCTTATTTAACAGTAAAAAAAAACTGGTTACAAGAACATACTCTGGCTGTGACGGTATGTACATACTTAATAAAATAAAGCATTCAAAATAATTAATCAAGTTGTCTATTAACCATCACCCATAAATCCTAACAATCTCCCCCAATTTATTTTTATGGACAATAACTACAAATTTACAATTAATACATGCTGACAACTTAACTAACAAGATCAGAATAGATAAAGATTTTCACTTAGCTTCAGATTTTCTTTTCTGTCTTGCTTCATCCTCTCTGTTGAGAGCTTCTTTCAGAATCTCCTTGAGTCCTTCCACCATTGATATTTCATCAGGAGAGGTGGCATCATCTTTAATCTCATCAATGTACCTTTGGACTGCTTTAGAGAGACATACTCTAGCATCCTGGAGATCTGTCCACAATTCTTGACCAAAGGCATAAGTTCTGAACCTCAATTTACCTTCAACAAGTTTAAATCTTCTTCCAGGATATGCATTCAGGGTTTTTCTTCTTGATTTGTCCAGCTTTGAGTTCTCACCCTTTCTTCTTTGAAGAATGCCCTCAATCTCAAAAGAACACAGCTGTTCAAATGGATGAGTTGATCCAATTACCATGTAGAGTAAGTCTTTCAAAGCACTTGTTCGAGCTTATGAAAGCTTCTCACAGGGATCTCTTCCCTTATGAACTTGATCCTCAGAGGATTTTCTAGGATACAGGGTTGGTAATTGGGTCCTTCACTCTCCACCATGTTTGCTTCTTTGCACTTGTTCAGGAATGGAGCTTCCATATCTTCAGTAGCCTCTTTTCCTGTTGGATTTAAGGGTCCTTCTTGACTTGGTTGGGCTTGCACCTCTTCTTCCGGAAGATTATCTTCATAATCAGCTATTTCTTCATCAGACTCCTCCAACAAGTGAGCAATGTCAGCATCATCATGATCTTCAAACATACCAAACTTCTGATAGAATTTCATATCTCTTTCATCCTTGTACTTCAGAACATGTTCCATGACACTGTTGGGTACATTGTCATAGCTTTGTAGTAGCTCCACCATTCTGTCCAAGAAGAAGTAATCAATTCTTCTCCTGACTTTTGTTCTTACAATCATAGGAATGTCATTCACAGAAATTGACTCAACTTTCATGATAAAGTTCTTATAAAACTTTATTGACCTTGATGAATCCCACCAGAGAGTGTACATGCTTGCCTCCTGGTTGGCATCTAACTCCACTTCAACATTCCTGATTTTCTTGGATTTGGCATGTTGCACTTCAAAAGAGTTTGGGTATTTGATTTGAAGTGGCTTCCTCAAATTCCTGCATAGCCCTGTAGCTTTCTCCTTTCCTGAGTACTTA
This sequence comes from Heracleum sosnowskyi, assembly GCA_030848705.1. NCBI lineage: Eukaryota > Viridiplantae > Streptophyta > Magnoliopsida > Apiales > Apiaceae > Heracleum > Heracleum sosnowskyi. The sequence goes on along the minus strand of CM061243.1, from coordinate 44,518,442 downwards.
GTCTTTCCTTTATTTGCCTTGGCAGATTCCTCATGTTCAGGTTCCTGTCTAGAAAACCAAACTCTGGCTAAGGATTTTGTCCTCTTAAGTTTGACAGTTGGCTTGATTTCATCATTGACAACGTCTTCTTTGACAGTGTCCTTCATGACAGTATCTTCTGTGACAGTGTCCTCCATGACAGTATCTTCTTTCAGGACAGTGTCTTCCATGACAGCTTCTTTGGTGACAGTATCTTTTTCAGCATTTATACTGTCTATAGCACACCTCAAGATATTTGCCTCCAAAGCTTCAGTTATTTCAGACTCCTCTTCTTCTGTAACTCCAGCATCTTTCTTTTCTTGCACAGGAGCTTCTTCTTTGTTTTCTTCCTGAGGTTTAGATCCAACACTCCCAGAAGTGCTTCCACTAGCATTTCCTACTACACCAGTTCCTCCACTTCCATCCAACTCATCATCATCATCAGAAGAGACATCTTAAGAACAACTTTCACCTTGATCAGCTCTTTTGGAGTTTGCTTTAGAGATCATCTTCTTTACTGTAGAGTTCAGTTCATTGTCTCTCTTCACCAGCAATTTGTGAATTGCTTTGACAGCTAGAGCTCTCTCCTTGTTGACTTTAGAGTTGAGAATCATGTTTAACACCTTCAGTATTGCTCTTGACTCCATTGTGGAAGTGTCTCCTAGACTCATGTCTGCACATCTCCTGCTACTATTTTTTATGGTAGTTTCATAGTAGACACAGAATGGATTGGTGTAGACTTCTGGAAGTTTCTCTGAGATTATGTTCCGCATTTGCAATTGCAGAATCTCATTGAAGGATGTACGGTTTGCCTTGATTTTGGACTTCATCACAGTCAACACATTTGCTGGAAGGTTCTGCAATAGTTGCATAGTGATGAATATAGATATGCCATTGTCCAAATACACATCAATAGCCCACCTCTTTTCTTCATTGATCTTCACACAGACACTTATGATCTTCTTCTTTAGTAAAGTTGAGCAGTTGCTCAATTTTCTGCTTGGTTCCAACATTGCCTCCTCAACTATTCACCTGAAGTCATCATCATGATTGTGCAGTGTGCTCTCCCTGTAGTCAACCATCAAAGCATTAGCCTCTTCCTGACTAAACTCAGTTCCTTCACTCCATATGTTTCCTGACAAGATGTATTCGGACAACTTATCTTTTCCTTTTCCCAGCCTATTTTGCTCCTCCTGTCCTCTCCACTTCTTTTCAAGTGCACTCTCCTTTGGGTTTGAAGTTGGCTCTCTTATTATTACATGAGGTAATACTGGTCTTTTGGATGGAGCTTTCCCTTGCATTTCCTTCGGTGCTTCTTTAGACATCAGTACTCTTTCTCCAGCCATCTCATACTCAAAAAGATTTCCAGCTTCTTGCTCCCCCTTTCTCCCTGAATTCCCTTTTGCTCCCCCTTTCTTCTTTGAAGATACTGACTCCCCCTTAGCTGCGGGCTCCCCCTTACTCCTTGATTCCTCCTTAAAAACAGGCTCCCCCTGAGTTGCAACATCTTGCTTTGGGACAAATTCTGGTCTTGCCCTTTTCTCCCCCTTAGGTAAGTTGGCAGCATCAATACTGGCAGACAGAACCTGAATAGCTTCCTGAATACTAGAGAAACCAGAGGCCACCATGTTAGACAGGCTGTCAAGCTTAGTTTCCATGGAGAGACACCTGTGCTCTAGGGCTTCCAATTTGATAGCAGTAGAGGGGCCACCAGTTTTTAGCCTTCTTGGAGGGGTAAGAAAAGAATGGGGCTTGGAGGCTGTGGGGGTTCTCACACTCTCAGGGTTTTTCTGAGTGATCTCATCACTCCTCACAGAAGAACTCTCAAGGCCTGGTGCCTGAAAATGTAGGGTTCACTCTGGACATGCTCAAGTCCCTCTCCTTTTGCCAGCTCATTTGGCTGCCTCTCATTTTTATGCTCACCTCTCTTTTCTTTTATCTCTCTTTTCTTTTGCACACCCTCACTCAACCTAGATGCATGGGTATGAGCAGTACTTACATGCAATGAAAGAGATGGTTTAGAGTTTACCTTTAATAACTGAGAAAGTGACACATCATCATCAGAAACATCCTCAACAGTTACAGCATCAAAATCAGGCTGTGCAGAGGTGACAGTAGCTTTTCCAGAAATGTTACTGTCAGCTGAAAGATTGACAGTAGGTTCCACTGCAGCTTGGACAGCAGGTTTGGTTGTGACATCAACTTCGTCTGAGTCCTTGATAGTAGAGTCACCTGTGACAGCAACATTGTCAGAGTCTTTGACAGCAACTGAGGCTGTGACAACATCTTCCCTAAGGTAAGATGCTCATTGGAGATTGAACAAGGCACTGGCTGTTTCACTTTCTAGCAGAGTTGCACCTTGCTCTTTCTCAATGTTTGAAGGAGTGGTATCCATCTCACTTTGAGAAATGGGTTCTTGTGGACCACTAGATGGGGGCTCATCCATGATTGGAGATGGATGATCAAAACCTGAAGGGTTGGGACTGTCCCCTCTCTAGGTTGTGGAGAAGAAACAAATGAATGAGTGGGGAAAGAAGAAGGTGAAAGTGGAGAAGAGAATAATGGCTGCTCCACAGATGGAACTTGTGAAGCATCAATTTGGGAACTGAAATCCTCACTATGTCCTGACTCCATGTGTGTTTCTGCAAGTGGAGGCTCCTCATGAGTTGGAACATGAGGTTGTGCAGACTCTTTACAAGGTGCCTTGGGAGACAGACCAATTTCAATAGATGTCCCTTGTTGAGAAGGAGCATCTAGGGAGGTGTTTACTACCCTATTATCCACTACAGTCTTTTGAGAGACTGCAGGGTGGTTGACAGTGGTTTTAGCCCTCTTAGCTCTCTTCTTCTTAGGCTCAGGAGGAACCACTATGGGTTCTGTTTGACTACCTTCCTTATTTGCTGCACTAGGTGCAGGAACTCCCTCTTGACTCTCAGCACTACCACCAATATCAGTTTCTAGGGATCTTTTTCTAGATTCTTGCAAGTCTTGTCTCTGTACTTTGGGAAGTCTAGAGAACCTAGGCTGAGTGTATGGTGTAGAATGGGGGTTAGCTGAATTTGGGTCTAATCCAGCCTCATCCACAAGAGTGAAGGTGTCATACCCAGAAGGCAATGGAAAATCAAGGTTAGGCACTTGATCAACCATGTGTTTGGTGAAGCGGAGTGGAATATGTGAATTTAAATTCTGTGAAGTGAGAGTTGTGTGTGTATTTCTTTTCAAAACACTGCACACCTCTGAACGAGGGGCATCTTCATCAAAATCACATAAGGAATTAATACACAACATGAGAAAGCGAGGATAAAGGTTTACCTTCTTACCTATGGCAGCCTTGAGATGTGCCATGAGTAGCTTTCCAACATCCACTTTGTACCCATGAACAAGAGAGTGAGTGAGATTCTTGATATAGGTGGGAATCCCATTCCAGCCGGTGGTCTTGGTAGAAAACACCTTCACCATTGCATCAAACACCATGCTCCACTCCTTCCGGAGATACTTCCTGTCCATTTCACCAGAATGGTACGACTTAGTTGTTCCCTCTTCAAGAATGGGTCCTGAATACCCAATTTTCATGAAGAGCTTCTTTAGGGACTCATCACTAGCAAGCTCGGTGTAGGTCTTCCCTAGTTCTAGCACAATTCCCAAAGCTGCATTTATGCCCTGAACAGTGAGAGTGTAACTGTGCTCCTTGATTTTGAACTGAATGGTTGTGTTGTCACCATCTCCTTGAGCAACAGCTGTCTCCCAGAAATTTTCAATCTTGTCTAGGTCAAGAATATGAGTGGAGGTAATTGCATACCCAAGATAGGACTTATTCATAAAAGAAACAAGCCCTTTGAAATCTTCACCAGCATCATTAGGAGAGATGATGCCAGCAAAGTTAGTTTGAGAAATTGATTGTTTTGGGGCCATTTTTGCTGGTTGAGAGAAGAAAGAAAGTAAGAAGATGAAATTGCTTGGATAGAAGAGAAAAAAGTGTTGTGTTTACTTTTTGGTGCAGTTGAATAACTGATGAATAAAGAGGGAAGTTCAAGCGTTTAACTGAAAGAGTGGAAAAGTAAAATCGTGTCTTAACCCAGTAATCAATCACGTGGGTTACTGGCTTAATTCTCTCTCCTCGTGGAGGATGATTGTACACTCTTAACGGTCCACTACTTTGACAGTAACCTGTGTGCTAAAACAACCGTGTTAGTAACTTTGGTGTGATGACAGTAGGTTTTGCTTGACAGAAACATTGGCGCAAAAACTTACTGTCATCGTTAAGTGTTGTAATGACAGTATCTTTTACAATTCTTGACAGAAAGTTGTTTACTGCTGTCGAGAGATTAACTGTCAGGGCATACACTGATAGTCACTTTTCTTGATGACAGTAACCCTTGGGAAAACAATAACTGTCGAGACTTTGTACTTGATCTGTTTTATTAAAAATCTTAATCGAAGAGACACCAAATAAACATACGCAATATTGATTACTGATTCATTATTCATGCACATTAGTTCAATCATTTAATCAACACAGACACACAGCAGGTAATAAGGAACTACATAAAGGAAATGGATAAATTTTATTAAAAAGAGGGTTAAACTTCTACAATTGAAAGATACAATTATTCATCACAATTTTTCTTAATCAATTCTAGAAAATTTGCCCTAGCCTCTTCTTCTGTGGTTCCTTCTTCCTTGAGGAGTGCTTGATACTCCTTTTCCTGTTCTTGCCACTTAGCCTCTTCAGCGGCTTTGGCAGCAAGTTCTTTCTCCTTTTCCTCATCAAGAAGGTCCTTCATCTCATCAAACAAAGCTTCAACTACTTCTTTATATGGAGACTCAGTGCTAATCTTAGGCCTGTATTCGATTTCTACTTTGTTTTCCATTTTACCTTTTCTGGATGACTCACTAATATGACCTAAGATTCATTTTATAGGCATACTAGGTAAAAGGGAGGTAAATGGTCAACAGTTCAGAGTACCCATACAACTACCACAGATTGCAATTAAGAGTGATGTCTACCACTAATCCAACAATCAAAGAAAAAATGACCAATCAGTGAAATTCCTTGACCAATTTCAACATTAAAAACCATGCAAATTAATGACATACAACGTCTAACTATCAAGTTTAAGACTAGCACAAAATTCAATTTATCACAGTCAAAGCAAGCATGCTGTCAAAAACAGATAGTGACTTAAGTAGACAGTAACTTCTCATGATAGTAACTTTTAAAGGTTACTGTCACAAGATTCATTTGAAAAATGAAAATGGAAAAACTAGTAAGTTAACATACCAGATTTAGCATTCCCAATTCACTTACCAACCTGTTAAAGGTTGCTTCATCCAGTGGTTTTGTGAAGATGTCTGCAAGTTGCTTTTCTGTTGGGACATAGATCAACTTCGTAGTTCCTCTTTCAACATGCTCTCTTATGAAATGATGTCTAATGTCAATGTGCTTTGTCCTAGAGTGTTGAACAGGATTGTCTAAGATGGCTATGGCACTAGTGTTGTCACAGTAGATAGGGATATTGTTTAGCACTAGAACATAATCCAAAAGTTGATTCTTCATCCACAGAATTTGTGCACAGCAACTTCCAGCTGCAATGTATCCAGCTTCTGCAGTAGATGTGGAAACTCAATGATGCTTCTTACTAAACCATGACACCAATCTTCCACCAAGAAATTGACAGCTTCCTGTTGTACTCTTTCTGTCAATTCTACATCCAGCATAATCTGAATCAGAGTACCCCACTAGCTCAAATCCAGTATTTTTAGGATACCAAAGGCCTAGATTAGGAGTGCCCTTTAGATATCTAAAAATTCTCTTGATAGATACCAAGTGTGACTCCTTTGGATTAGCTTGAAACCTTGCACAGAGACATGTAGCAAACATTATGTCAGGTCTGCTAGCAGTTAGGTAGAGAAGAGATCCAACCATGCCTCTGTAAGAACTAGAGTCCACTTTCTTCCCTTTGGAGTCTAGATCCAAACTAGTTGATGTAGAGATGGGAGTCTTGGCAAGTGATGAATCTTCTAGGTTAAACTTCTTGAGAAGTTCCTTGACATACTTTGCTTGACAAATGAAGATTCCATCATCTTTCTGAAGAACTTGTAATCCAAGGAAGAATGACAGTTCTCCCATCATGCTCATCTCATACTTGTTTCTCATTAGAGATGAAAACTTTTCACACGGCTTCTCATTTGATGATCCAAAGATGATATCGTCAACATAAATTTGAACCAAAATGATGTCTTTGCCATGATGCTTGTAGAATAGGGTTTTATCTACTACACCTCTTGTAAATTGGTTTTCCAATAGAAAGGCAGAGAGGGTATCATACCATGCTCGTGGAGCTTGTTTCAATCCATAAAGTTCTTTGAACAACTTGTACACAAAATCATACAACTCAGCATCTTCAAAACCTGGTGGCTGTTCAACATACACTTCTTCCTCTAACTCTCCATTTAGAAAAGCACTTTTGACATCCATTTAGAACACCTTGAAATTACAGTGTGTAGAAAAGGCTAGAAAAATCCTTATAGCTTCAAGTCTGGCAACAGGTGCAAATGTCTCATCATAATCTATTCCTTCATGTTGACAGTAACCTTTAGTTACTAGCCTTGCCTTGTTTCTTGACACATTTCCATTTTCATCCAATTTGTTTCTGAATACCCACTTTGTCTCAATAACTGATTTTCCCTTTGGTCTTGGAACCAATTTCCATACATTGTTCCTTTCAAACTGGTTGAGTTCCTCTTGCATAGCAAACACCCAATCAGAATCCAACAATGATTCATCAATTGCTTTTGGCTCCACTTGAGACAGGAAGCATGAAAACATGCTATCAACAGAAACATTATTCCTGGTTCTTACCCCAGAAGAAGGATCTCCAATAATTAGGTCATTTGTGTGATCTTTATTCCACCTTGTGGTTCTAGGCAAGCTTCTTGTTTGATCTGAACCAGTAGCTTCAGTTTGGGGAACTGAATCTTCACCAGGACAATTGTCTCCACCATTCTCTTCAATATCTCCAGAGTCACCATCATTTTGAGGATTCCCTGAAATAGTCTGTGACTGAGCTGGAGTTTGATTATCATCATTTTCAATGACAGCGTCATTTTCAAGATCAACAGTTTGAGTAAAGGTGGGTTCTTCATCAACAATTTCTTCTTCCTCCAAGTATCCTTGATTCTCAAATCTAAGAATCTGCATTTGACCATCCTCATGCAGCCCTGGAAACTTGGTTTCATCAAATATGACATTTACACTCTCATCAATAATCATGTGTTCCAATAGGTAGACTTTGTAGGCAGTCCTTTCTATGGCATAACCCATGAAAATACCTTCATAAGCTTTGGTGTCAAATTTTCCTTTCTTTTCATGGTTGTCCTTCATCATGAAGCATTTGCTACCAAACACATGAAAATACTTGACAGTAGGTTTCTTCTCAGTTAGCAAGTAGTAAGGAGTGTTCCCATGAGTCTTGTTAATCAAGATTCTGTTCTGTGTATAACAGGCTGTGTTGATAGCTTATGCCCAGAAGTATGTAGGTAACTTTGCATCATGTAGCATAGTCCTGCCAGCTTCAATGAGGGTTCTGTTCTTCCTCTCTACTACTCCATTCTGTTGTGGTGTCCTTGCAGCAGAAAATTGTTGCACAATTCCTTCATCCTTGCAGAAATTACCAAGAGTGGCATTTCTGAACTCAGTACCATTGTCACTTCTCGGAATTTGAACCTTGGCATTTGGAGTTCTTTCAAGAACTCTTAAGTGATCAATGATGACTTGAGAAGCTTCATCTTTTGATTCTAGATACTTCACCCAAGTATACCTAGAATAATCATCCACCATAACTAATGCATATCTCTTCTTGGCTAAAGATGGAACATTTACTGGGCCAAAGAGATCCATATGAATTAGCTTGAGTGGTTCTGTGTTGGTGTTGACTTGCTTTGACCTATGCACAGCTCTCCTCAATTTTCCCATTTGACAGTCCTCACACAGTCCTTCTTGACAGAATTCCTGTTGAGGTAGTCCTCTTACCAGTTCCTTCTTCATCAGCATATTCATTGTTTTGAATTTTAGGTGAGAGAGTTTCCTGTGCCAAAGCATGTTGTCACCAACAGTAGCTTTACTGTAAAAACAGTAAATCTTGTCCTTCTTTGTTGAATTTAGATCAGCAACAAATAGGCTTCCTTTCCTTACCCCTTTCAAAGAGAGGCTTCCTTCTTTCTTGTGATAGATATTGCACACCATCATGTCAAAATCAACCTTGAATCCTCTGTCACTGAATTGGCTGACACTGAGCAAGTTGTGCTTCAATCCATCAACAAGTGAAATATCATTAATGACAACATCCCCAATTTCCAAACAGCCATATTCCACTGTGTAACCTTTGCTGTTGTCTCCAAAGGTTATTATTGGGCCAGCTTTCTCCACAAATTGTGATAGCAGGGCTTTATCACCAGTCATGTGCCTTGAGCAGCCACTGTCAATAATCCACATGACCTGCTCCTTATTCTTGCCCTGACTTGGAGAGCTAGAGGAGACCTCGTCAGACTTAGCCATGAGGGCTAGATTCACATATTCCTCTTCCTCTTCATCATCTTAATCATCCCAACATTTTCCCTCAGCCACATAGGCTTTTCCCTGTCCTTTCTTGAAGTGTCCACTTGACCCTTTATCCATCCTTTGATTCTGCTTTGGCCTTCTGCATTCAGTAGCAAAATGACCAAGCTCATTGCAGTTGTAACACCTAAACTTGGATCTGTCCACCATCCCTGTTTTGTAACCACCTCTTGTGGCACCACCTTCAACCTTGGAGGAATTCCCTCTGCTGAACCTTGATGTTTGACCTTGAGACTTATATGGCTTGTTTCTCTTGAATCTTATGTTTTTGAACTTCTTAGCCATGTAAGCCATAGTTGGATTATCCATCTTTTCCATTTCTTCTAATGAATAGAAGTCTTCATCTTCAACATCAGTTAGTTGCAGCACTACCTTCTCATCATCATCCACAACCTCTTCAATCTTTAGTGAAGATACTTGAGCAGGTTGGGTGATTTGGACTCATTCACTAGGTTGAGTGATTCTTGGCACATGAGCTACAAGAGCACCATACATATTTGCCATCTTTCCTCTTGATCCAGCTTGAATAGCTCTTTTCTGCAAAAATTCAAGCTCATATGATTTAAGCACACCATATAATGTTTCAAGGGAAACATTGTTTAGATTTCTTCCTTCTCTTATGGCTGTGATTTTGTGCTCTAGATGCTCAGGAAGTGTGAATAAGAACTTAACATTTAACTCTTTCTTCTCATAGTACTTGCCATGAATCTGTAGCTCAGTCAGCAGTTTACTGAACCTCTCAAACATTGTTGTTAGATCTTCTCCTGACTTTGCCATGAAGGCTTCATACTGTGAGATAAGAATATGTTTTTGATTGTCTTTTACCTCTTCATTTCCTTCACATAACAACTAAATCTTAATCCACATTTCCGTGGCTGATGAGCATCCAATGACGTTCCCACACATGGCTTTGTCCAAAGTGAGAGCATCAAGAAGGATGAGTTGCAAATAATCATCCAAGGCCACCTTCTCTTTTTCTGGCTCCAAAAAGTCTGAAGGTGATTTAGCAATCCAGTGTGCTGGAATAAGAACACCGTCCACAGTCGAGGCTTCAATCTCCTTATGTGGAACAAAGGGACCATTTTGGAGGATACCCAAGTATAATGGATTCGCAGCTTTGATAAACAACAAGATTTTTCTTTTCCACACATTGTAATTCTCTTTATCAAAAGCTGGGATCTTAATGCTACTTGACTTCTGCAAACTTGTCATGATCTTAGATTTGTAGAACAATCTGTCTGCTCTGATACCAGTTGTTGGTCCTTGAATATTGCAGAAGGTGGGTTGAATGCAATACTGATAAATCTCAATCTACGCTTCAACAACTAAAACTAAGATTAACGTTTATCAGTTTAAGAATTGTAAACACAAGTAGACACAAGTAGTTTTTCTCACAAAATAAATGTTTTATTTATTTTGCAAAGTGTTGCTACAACCTCAAGAAAATATCAGTTTTCTTGAGCTTCAATTTCTCGAGTGATACATAGAATGAATTGAGAGATAGTCTAAGTAAACTAATCCTATCTCTATCATCACGGGTTTGTGAAGCTGCTGTCATTTTCATGTGGCAGCTTCTTACAAATTGCCTACCTGTGTATCTTACCTAAATTGCTATACAAACAAGTTTGTCATTACTGTAAAAAGCAATCTAGATACATTCTGTATTTAGCTAACACAATTCAGTAAATGTTGATTTGTCATACTCTTAAATTGGTGAGCTTTGTCATGTGATTTCTCAAGCTTCTGTCGTAGTCTTGCAGACCTGATGCAGTGTTGGGATACTGCAGCACGCCTGTTTCTTGAACATCCAAAATGTCACATGTTTGACTGAGAAGATCCCCAATACAAAGATTATCCCTTTGAGACAGTATCCTGATCTTCAAGCTTGCTGTCACATGAATGTGCTTTTGGTGACAGTAAGAAATCCCCGCAATAGATGATGTCAGGAGTTCCAAGCTTGCTGTCAGATTAAGGTAAAGTTGTTGTCTCAGGGCTTCCGCCAATGTTGCTGTCAGAGTGGATATACTGTCATGACTTGCAACATGCTATCTTTTTGTAACCTTACTGTCAAGTGCTATGACAGTAACATTTATTCTTGTTGTCTTCTTTAAGCATTTCTTGAGGCTTGAACAAGTAAATGAACTTCTACCAAGATGTACTAAGATCTTATTTAACAGTAAACAAAAACTGGTTACAAGAATATACTCTTGTTATGATATTATGTTCATACTTAATAAAATTAAGCATTCAAAATAATTAATCAAGTTGTCTATTAACCATCACCCATAAATCCTAACAATATTAAATGTTGAAAAATATCTAAATTGCCTTTTAAATCTTTAATAATGAAAATATTTAATTACATATACTATCCTAAACTTTCTTCTTAAGTCAAATTACTATCTTTAGGTCAAATTACCATGTTACTCTTAAACTTTCTCTTGAACTCAAAGTTACCATCTTAATATTCTCATATATTTTTTCTTGAAGTTCAAAAATTTATCTTGTAATCAGATTATCATCTTAATATTAAATTTTATGTTCACATAATTTTTTTTGTTAAAAAACTCACGTTCAATTTATATAGAAGATAATACTTACAGAAAATACAAGTTTCTACATAATAAAATAAAATATTTAATGAAAATGAAAATATGAATAATATTCAACATCATATTAAAATAATGAAAATATTAAATAATGAAAATAATGAAAAATGATAAAAGAGGTGTATAGAATTTACTATTGATGTTATATTATGTATTTTCATTAGTAAGATCATATTATATGCTAGAATTATGAAATTATTCTAATAGAAATTTATTAGGATTTGTGAACTGATGCAGCTGTTGTTAAATAATGAAAATATTAAATAATTAATTATTTAATATTATTTATTAGACAATTTTAATATTTAATTATGCTAGTATTAGGAAAATCATATTATATGCTAGAATTTATTATTGATGTTATATTATGTATTTTAAAATAGAAGTTGAAATATGAATTTTGAGAAAAATAAAAATGGTATAAGTATATTAATAACCGATATAATATTCCAATAATAAAAAATATTAAAAAATTTCCCTTTTTTATATTTATTCAAAATTTTGGTAAATGATCAAGACGAAATGGAGAATTCAAGGAAATCTTAAGTTTATGTTAAAAGTATTATTTTTTCTAAAAACATATTTTGTAGAATATTTTTAAGAAAAATTTAGAGAAATTATTAAAAAGCCGCTGTGAAACGTGACTTAATAAACTATATAATATAAAGTAGAATATGTTGGAGCTCTCAAATCATCCGAATTCAATTTATCTATTTTTGTATAGCACCTCTATTTAATGATAATATTCAACATCGTATTAAAATAATGAAAATATTAAATAATTGTCTATTTAGATATTTATTCAGAATTTGTGTGAATGATCAAGACGACACGAAAAATTTAAAACAAACCTAATGTTAGAAATTGATTATTTATTTCATTTAAAAATATTTTTTGTAGAATATTTATAATTTTTTTTAGACAAATTATTATAAACCCGCTGTGAAACGCGATTTAGTAAATTAGTTAATCACAAATAAGAGTGATAACATTAACAGAGAAATATTTATAAATATTTTATATTATCCTAAACTAAAGGGTAATAATATATGGGAAGATGAATAAGGCTTAGAGGAGCAGCCAAAATAAATGGCATGTTCCTCCGTCGGAATTCGTGAAAATTAACTGCGATGCTTAACTGTTTGATCAAGGTTAGGTGGGTGTTGGAGCAGTGACAAGAAACTCTAATGGGGATTTTTTATTTGTAGGAACTGAAGGGTGAGAGGTCGGTGGCCTCCTATTATTGCGGAGTGTAAAGCTATCCTATTTGGTGCCCAGCTAGCTCGAAAATATGGCGTGAAGAAGGTGATTTTAGAATCTGATTGTGAAGTAGTAGTCATTACCAGACTTACAAACACTTCAACTTATTTTGCTGATTTAGATTCTCTGCTTAAAGATGTTCTGGCTATCAGCTCATCCTTTGAGTGTATCTGCTGGTCTCATGTTAAGAGGAATGCCAATTTTGTTGCTCACCACCTCGCTAGTTTTGTGCTTTTTGGTGTTGAACAAGTTTCGGAGAATTATTGTCCCGAATTTGTCTCTGATTATGTACTTCTGGACAAATTGTCTCTTATTTAATATACACCAATTTTTGCCTTAAAAAAGAAATTTTATAATATTAAAATCATTTATTCGTTAAACGTTTTTATAGAATAGATTGTTATATAAATCGATATATTTTTTTGAATTTTTTTAATAAAAAAGGGAAATACCGATGATTTTCAAACCTTTTTTATAAAAAAAAAAAAAAAGATGAGTTGGATGAATCCATGCACATCTTTTTCTTTCTTGAAATATAATCACCATTTTTTCTAGTTCCTTGGTCCAAAATAAAATTCAACACATGTATGACTTTAAATCCTAACAAAAAAAAGCATCATAATTGTCATGTTAACTTTTAGTTTTAATTGATAGTTTTCATATTTTTAGTGAGGAAATGAGACCAAAAAATATATGTCATTTAAAAACTATTTGGTAAATAAATCTATAAGCACATTTCATTCGAAATTTATTTTAAAAATAAGAATCTATAGCATTTCTCTAATTTTTATTATAGAAACTTTAATCTATAAATTTTCAATATAACGCTGGATCTTTTTTTGCTTTTATGTGTAATGGATCTTGCCCCATGTGTACATGGTTTTTTAATATATATTCAACTATTTTACTAAGCCGCACTTCGCAGCGGCATTAAAAAAAATTTCTAATCATTTTCAAAAGTAATCTATAAAAAATGTTTTTAACTATAATAAATAATACTAACATTTTAAACAAAACTTTAAGGTTTGTTTTGTATTCCATGTATTGGCTTGTCCATTTACTAAAATGCCGAATAAATAAATATAAAAATGTTTTCGTCTTCTCCTTTATATATGTATATATATTGATTGATTGATATTGATTAACACTCGAATAAAATCTAGCAGTTTATTATATTAGAAAATTTTCCTAAGATCAGAACCCTATTCTTATAAAAAAAATATGTATTAAAATATTAATATAAATAATTAGATAAAAATATAAAAAAAATCGTGCGAATTATAAGTTAGGATGCTATTAAACTCAAACCGACATATCTCTACAATGTCCCATGTAAAGACTTTGAACAATTTAAGAGAGATCATTAGGAGAGAGTTTAGCCGGGTTTCAACTTCCAAGTTCCAACTCGTGAAAAGTACGCATGCAACTTGTAACCCAAGTTATAGACATTATGAAGAAGAAAATAAAAGATAATTATATACGCACATAAAATTTTATGATCGGATCAATATATAAGCACTATTAACATAGACATCTGAATGCGTAAAATATGGCTTTCGTAAAAGGTAGACAAAAATAAAATTAAAAATAGATGGAGGCAATTTTAAAGCGCCCCATATTCTTCAAAATCAAACAATAATAGTGACCATCAAATCAACTAAATTTAGCATGTGATAGTTAACAACTTGATCAAAAACCTCATAATCACTAATTAAAACAAAACTTAAAAAATTACACTTGAATTAAAAATAATAATGATTAAATTGAAACAAAAATAGCATTGACAAAAAAACTATTTCCATTGATTGAAACTCTGAAAACAATCTAAATTAAATTATTAGAAAAACATGAAAGTATACTTGTTTGTATTACAATACAAATCTTACACCAAGACTATTCATAAAATTATCATACAAAATATATAGAATAAACAACCGCAACTCCATCTCATACCTTAAAATTTTTAAATCGATGACAAGTTCGTAAACCCAAAAGTGCATGGTACAGTAGCAGCATGCATCCATCTATATTAATTTGTAGGCACGCTGAAGGGAAAAATATGTCAAAGATTGATTACGAAACAAATTAACAAAATCACACGTAATGTTCCAGTAGGGTGAAATTCGATTTATATAGGATGTTTGGTTTTAAGACCGGCAATAATTAGATTTATAATTTTGGAAATACCTCTATTTTATAATTATTTCTTTCTTTACAAATTTGAAAATAATAAGGAAGTTTTAACATAAGATCCTACAAATTTGAAAATAATAAAAAAGTTGTAATTTTCTAATTTCTCCAATCTTACAAATTTGAAAATAATAAAAGAAAATTTGAAAATAATAAAGAAAGTTCTATCAAATTTGAAAATAATAAAAGAGGAAATTGCAATTATTAACATAAGATCCTACAAATTCGAAAATAATAAGTAAGTTATAATTTTTTAATTCAAAGAAAGTTCTATCCAGTTTGAAAATGATAAAAAAAAGTTCTATCAAGTTTGAAAATAATAAGGAAGTTTTAACATAAGACCCTAAAATTATGAAAATAATAAGGAAGTTGTAATTTTCTAATTCCTCCAATCTTACAAATTTGAAAATAATAAAAGAAAGTTCTATCAAGTTTGGAAATAATAAAAGAAAGTTCCATCAAGTTTGAAAATAATAAAAGAGAAAATTGCAATTATTAACATAAGATCCTACAAATTCGAAAATAATAAGGAAGTTGTAATTTTCTAATTGAAAGAAAGTTCTATCAAGTTTGAAAATAATAAAAGAAAGTTCTATCAATTCCCTTCCTACAAAATTGAAAAATAATAAAGGAAGGTGTAATTTTTCAATTTCCTTCCTAAAAATTCGAAAATAATAAAGGAAGTTGTAACTATTAATATTAAAAATTGTGAAAAATTGAGAAAATTAGAAAAATAGAACGAAGCGATTTGAGAGCCGCCACCTCACGCTCCCGTCTTATCCTTTATATAAGTATATTGATTTTTTAATAATTAACATACACATACACACATAGTTTTTGAGAATAATCCTTTAATATCTCTTTATTTTTATTTTTAATGATTAACATATTCACACATACATTGATTTTTTAAAAGAATTTCTCAAGATCTCGTATCAATACTATACTTCAATAATCAATACTATTATATAAATGACGAAACATTAAAAGTTTGATTGGTCGGTATGGTACGTTGTGATTTTACTTAATTGCCCTTAATCAGTTTTTACTTACTTATTTATAGAAATGTATTATTAAATAATAATATTACATATTTATAACCAATTACCTTTTTCACCTAAAATACATTATTTTTTCTATTTTTCTAACAAATTCCCCTACTTTTTCAAATATATCACGGGCAATTACCTTTTTTAACTAAACATGTTAATTTTTCTATTTTTCCTTACTAAAACCCCTTCTTTTCCAAAAATATCACGGACAAACATTTAGTTATTTATTTTTAAACCTATTTTAATATTATAATTATTTTTTAAAAGTTTGCATATTTTAACATGTCTACTTATTTTTCATAACAAATGCAATTACTAAAAATATTAAAATATAAATAATCAAATACCTATTTATAACCAATTACCTTTTCAGCTAAAACACATTATATATTTTTTTTAACAAAGTCCCTCCTTTTCTAAATATATCACGGGAAATTGCTTTTTACAATTTACTTTTTCTATTTTTCTCACTAAAATCCATTCTTTTTCCAAAAATATCACAGGAAACCTTTTACTTATTTATTTTAAAACACATTTAAATACTTTTAATTATTAAATTTTAAAACCTCATTTTCCAAAAATATTACGGACATTTACCTTTTTAAACTAAATATATGTTACATTTTTTATTTTTTCTTCCTAAAACCCATCATTTCCAAATATATAACAGGCAAACTCATACTTATTTATTTTAAAATCTGTTTTAATGTTTTTAATTAATTGAAAGTGTTTAGCTATTTTAACATGTCTACTTATTTTTTGCACAATTACAATTAAAAAAATATTAAAAAAATAATAATAAAATAACAATTAACAATCCGTGCATCGCACTGGTTTTAAGCTAGTTATATTATAATAGACGAAACATTAAAAGTTTGGTTGGTATGTTGTTACTAAGTGATTTTACTTAATTACCCTTACTTATTTTTTAAAAATATTATTAAATAGTAACATTATTTATAAATAATTACTTTTCATCTAAAATATATTATTTTTCTATTTTTTCTAACAAAATTCACCGGCAAATGACAATTAACTTTTTCAACTAAAACATGTTACTTTTTCTATTTTTACTTACTTAAATCCCTCATTTTCCAAAAATATCACGGGCAAACCTTTATTTATTTATTTTAAAACCTATTTTAATAATTTTAATTACGAACAATTACATTTTCAATTAAAAAATTCTCTTTTTTATTTTTCCTTATTAAACCACTCATTTTTCCAAAAATATCACGTACAAACCGTTACTTATTTATTTTAAAACATACTTTAATACTTTTAATTATTTTAAAAAGTTTAAACTATCTTATAATATACGAAACATTAAAAGTACCCTTAATTACTTTAAAAAATATATTTTTAAACAATAACATTATTTATAACCAATTACCATTTTAGTTAAAATGCATTATTTTTTATTATTTGTTTCTAACAATTCCCCTCTTTTCTAAAAAAATCACGGGCAATTAACTTTTTAAACTAAAATATGTTACTTTTTCTATTTTTCTTTAATAAAACCCATTTTTTTCCCAAAAATATTAGAGGTAAACCTTTAATTATTTATTTTAAAACCTATTTTTAATACTTTTAATTACGAGCAATTACCTTTTTCAACTAAAAAATTCGACTTTTTCTATTTTTCCTTACTAAAACCACATCTTTTCCAAAAATATCACGGACAACCCGTTATTTATTTGTAAAACCTATTTTAATACTTTTAATTATTTAAAAAAGTTTCACACGTCAACTTATGTTTTTAAAAAATACAATTAATAAAATATTAAACATAAATAATAAACTACAATATACTATTAAAGACAAAACATTAATAATAAAATATCAAAACATGAATAATAAAATAATAATTATTAAAAATAATCCGTGCATCGCACGGGTTTTAAGCTAGTATTATATAATAGACGAAACATTAAAAGTTTGGTTGGTCGGTATGGTACGTTGTGATTTTACTTAATTGCCCTTAACTGTATTTCGTATTTTCACTTAATTAACCTTACTTATTTATAGAAATATATTATTAAATAATAATATTACATATTTATAACCAATTACCTTTTTTCCCTAAAATATATTATTTTTTCTAACAAATTCCCCTACTTTTTCAAACATGACAATTACCTTTTTTAACTAAAACATATTAGTTTTTTCTATTTTTCCTTAATAAAACCTCTCATTTTCCAAAAATATCACGGACAAACCTTTAGTTATTTATTTTTAAACCTATAATATTATAATTATTTTTTAAAAGTTTACCTATTTTAACATGTCTACTTATTTTTTCTTAACAAATGCAATCACTAAGAATATTAAAATATAAATAATCAAATACCTATTTATAACCAATTACTCTAAAACATATTATAGATTTTTTCTAACAAAGTCCCTTCTTTTCTAAATATATCACGGGAAATTGTCTTTTTCAATTTACTTTTTCTATTTTTCTCACTAAAATTCATTTTTTTCCAAATATATATCATAGGAAACCCTTTACTTATTTATTTTAAAATGAATTTAAATACTTTTAATTATTCAATTTTAAAACCTCATTTTCCAAAAATATCACGGTCATTTACCTTTTTAAACTAAATATATGTTATATTTTTTTTTTCTTACTAAAACCCCTCATTTTTCAAAAATATAACGGGAAAACCCTTACTTATTTATTTTAAAATTTGTTTTAATGTTTTTAATTAATTAAAAGTATTTAGAAATTTTAACATGCCTACTTATTTTTTTAAAAAATACAATTAATAAAATATTAAAAATATAATAATAAAATAACAATTAACAATCCGTGCATCGCACGGGTTTTAAGCTAGTATTATATAATAGAAGAAACATTAAAAGTTTGGTCGGTCGGTATGGTACGTTGTGATTTTACTTAATTGCCCTTTCTTAAATTCGTGTTTTTACTTAATTAACCTTACTTATTTATAGAAATATATTATTAAATAATAATATTACCTATTTATAACCTGTTAGGTCCTGATAAGTTTGTAGAAGGGGGGTTGAATACAAACTATACCGTTTAATCGAAATTTGTCCTTTTAAGATTTAACAATTTAGAACAAATTAATGCGGAATAAAAACTGAAACAATATTCAAGTTAAATAGAAACTCTATTAAACTTGAGGGGTGTTACAATTTTGATCACTGATTACAAAGAACTTGATAAAACAAATCTAGAATAAATTCGACATTAATTTATCTATTTTTGTAATAAAAAGGATCGAATACTAAAAAGTAGTTCGATATAAAATCTAGGGATTATGATCCGCTAGAAATACAAAGCAGTACAAGAGATACAATTCTTATGGATTAAATGTTAAGAACAATCAAGAATTAATACTTCTGCAGAAATTTGAAGCTTTGCAGTTGAAGGAATTTAAGGCAGAGCTTTTAATAGAATGTAGTTTGCTTTTGTCTTCTGTTGAATGTAATGTTATGTCTGTTGGCTTCAAGTCTTCTGTCTAGTATATATATCATTGCTTTTCTTTTAAATCATCCCACGTGCAAGCCACTTTAACAGAAAGCAATTGCACTAGGAAGACAAGCAGAAAAACTATGCATTTGCTCTTGGAAGACTCTCGGGAAGACAACCTTTGTATTAAGAAGACAATCGGGAAGACTGTGTTTTGGCCTAGGAAGACAATCGGGAAGACTCACTTGTGAGTCTTCCTAGTTCAATAAACTAAGTCTTCCTAGTTCAAACCTAAGTCTTCCTAGTTCATTTTTATTCTAATTTAAATAATCAACTAAATAAATTATGTATTAAATTAATTCTTTACAGAATTAATTTAATAAATAATTCACTTAATAGTATTAATTATTTATAAGAGAATAAATAGACTTATTTGACTTCTCAATTAATTTCTGAATCACTTAAAACTTAGATAAAGAATAAACATAATAGTACGTTGACACTCGATGCACTGTCTGGTTCATGAGTGACTAACGACAATGTCTGTTCTTTATCTGTTTGACTTTAAGCAGTGATTCACTTCCTTCTCATTCAAGAACTCTGTAACCAGTATCTTTTGTTGTCACCACTTGAAATCTTCGTCACTTTAATAAATCCACTGAGCTTGAATACTTCACTGAGGCTTGATCAATAAATTGAGCTTCTTTCAATGTAGAATCACTTCAAGTCTGTAGATGACTTTAATCTTCATTCTTTGACAGATATAATCTTCTGAGATTCCTGTGACATTTGATTTTTATTATTTACTTATTACATCTTAATTAAAGTTGAGTAGAATCCTCGGTGTTTACAAATAGGTCTAGACATATGCCTTTCAATCTCCCCCTATTTGTTTGTTAGACAATAACAACCAAATACCTCTAGAGGATAACTCAACTAAAACAAGAAAAGATAAGACTTTTAAGAGCCAAGCAAATAATAAAAAGTTCTGGATTAAATATAACAATTTCCAGATTCAAACAGTAAAGATAAATACAAGATAGATGTTCCTCTAGACTGAACATATGAATACATTTCCCTATCTTGATTTACCTAGCTCTAAACATATAACATTTACAAGTTGAGCTAACTACATCATGCCTTTAGTCTCTAATTTCACCTTCTTCAGCTTCTGCCAAGGTGACTAGAATATCTTTGTCAAGGACACGATCACTTTCAGAAACCACACCACTTGGCATTACTGGTTGAGTGGTGATCTTCTTCAATCTATTCTTCATCTGAGCATACCTTTGAATTTTCTCTGTGCAGTAGTCTGAAATCATATCAGCAACTTCAGACTTCTCTACAGAAGCAAACCCAGAAGTTCTAAGAAGATTCTCCAACTTCACCAGTTGCATAGCAGTCTGTAGCTTCATGGAATCAGGATCCAGCCTTACCGTCTCCAAAGTTGTACCTCTGTAGATTTTGACTTCATAAGGAAAATGTACAACTTGAGGGCTGGCCTTCATAGCAGAATCTCTCAGCCGGTCATACAGAAGCTCGTTCAAGCAAGAAGATCTCTTTACTTTACTCATCAGAATCCACAATTCAGAGAGAGATCTTCTTTGGAGTAATTCAAGAGAAACAGTGAATGACCCTTCAAGAGCACTTGAGACATAGATGAACAGTTCTTGTCTTACTTGATCAAATGCAGACGTAATCCTTAAGATATCTTCCTTCAATGCCTACATATATAATGAGTTGTCTGGATTAACAATTCTGATCTTCTCAAGCAACTTCAGAAAAGTAGCATCATTGTTTGTGCCTCTCTGAGGGATATCAAACATCTCCCTTGCTTTATCCCAATTGCTTCCTTGCTTCATCCTCACATCCAATCTCCTTTCTTTGACATGAATACTATGAAGACGTTGTTTGTCTTCATGTTCAGCCTTTTGAATCTTTAACTTCTGAGATATGATGTCAGAGACCTTAGCATTCTCATCCTCCTTTCTCCTTAGCTCTGCTTGTTGTTTCTTCAACTCCTTCTGAAACAAAGGGTCAGGTGTATATAATTCAGCTTCATCTTCCCAATCATCAAAGTTGGCTGCCTCCTCAACCTCCTCCTCACCAAAAGCTTCTTCAGGTATGGTCTTCTCCAGATCACCAGATGTGTCAAAGTGGAAGTCATCCTGTTCACCATGGTAGTAGTAGGCATCATCAAAAGCAGACTCCTCCATTGATTGTTTACCTTTCTCCTTATCCTTTCCAGAAGCTCCTCCAGCTTCTCTATTTCCTCCTTCTTTCTCCTTCTCCCCCTTAGTTGAGGAATCCTCTACAGTTTGAGCTTTGGAAGCCCTAGGATTCACCTCATATGTTCTCCTTATATCTCCTCTTTCTTCTCTCCTTTCTCCTCCTTCATGAGCATCATCATCCTTATCTTCATCATCACCCTCAAAGAATGTTCTTTGTTGTATTGTAGGTTGATGTGACTCATTTATCATAGTGTACAGATGCTTCATCCCTTCGTTCAGATGCTCCATTCCACCTTCAATTTTAGAGAATCTTTGATCATTAAACCACTGATTTTCATCAACAGTTTGCTGAATAAAGTCCACCTTGGTAGAAATGGCAGCAATCTCCTTGACACTCTATGATATTTGAGAATTTGACGTTGTAAGATCATAGATGTCTGAAGCTACCAGCACTTGAGATTGTTGGATTGAATTCAGCTTCGGGAGTAGAGTATTCTTCAATCCTTCGAGGTCATCTTTCACAGTACCCAGCTGATTTGATACAGAGGTGGTAGATTGAGAGACCACTTGTGCTTTTAGAAGAGTGTTCTCAGCCTGGGTGTCTTGCAATTTCCTTTGTAGATCAGCTAGCTGTTTCAACAAAGCAGTGTTTGTGTCAGTGTGTGCACTCACTTCAATTGCTCTCAGTGGTGTTTCACTCAACTCACGTGCTTGTGTTTCACTCGGTGTTTGATTCATATCTCTCACCACTAACTGTCTTTCAAGATTTTCAGAAGATGTACCTGCATTAAAAATCACCCTAGCCCCTTCAAGAGAGGTCAGTGGTGGTGCAATGGGAGTTCGCAAATCCCGATCCCTGATTGAGTATGTCAAAATATTTGACATTGTATACTGAATTGCTTCAGGGACAGACTCATCAGGTTGCCTTTCACTTTCTCCAGTATAAACTGCGAGTGAAAAATCCCTTAGGGGAGCCAGAGATGTTCCCTCTGGGAGGGGAGAAAATGATTCTATTTGAGTTGGAGAAGAATCAGATTTTCCCTCAGATGCATGTGAAGGCACTTCTACCGTAACTATGGTAGACACTGTTTCAAAGTCAAAAGTAAAGTGCTCTCCTGACATGGTGTCCTGAGTGTCATCTATATGGATATCTTCTCCCATTGTGAGTAATGGGAGTGTGTTTGACTCAGTACAAGATGCCATGGCCCTATGGCGAATTTCAATAGATCCACCCTGTTGAGAGGATGTCTCCAGAGACTGTGTAGTGGCCATATCAATGTCCATATCCTTTTGAGAGGATACAGATGGGCTTACAGTTGCCTCCCTATAGGTTCTTCTTTTCTTTAAGGGTGGAGACAGAGCTGCGGGAACACTCATTTCAGCTATATCACTAACTCTTCTTGAACTGGTTTGAATATTAGGCTCAGGTTGTGTATCAGAAGTGTTTGACTCTCTGTTTGGCTCTATGACCTGGGTCAGAGACTGTGGTTCTACAATCTCTGGGTCAGCCCTAACAACCACTTGGGTTTTAATTGAAGTACCAGAAGAAGAACCAGAGTTAGGAATAACTACCTGTAGTGGTACTGGATGTGGTTCAGGAACTTGTTCACCAAAGATAGGAAGATTAATGAATTGACTCATCAATGGTGAAACAAGAACAGGTGTATTGAGGAATTTGGATGAGAAATCAAGTCTGGTGTAGAATTTGGTGTCTGTGGTTGGAGAGGTTTCAAATCTTGCTTCTCGAAACAGTTCTACCTGCTCAGCAGTAAGAAGATGATTAATGATAAGAGTTAGAAAGCGAGGGTACCAACACTTTACTTTCACACCATTATCAGAATCTCTCCTAGAGTGAGCAAGCCTGTTGAGCAATAGGTTCCACAGAATCTCAGCAAAGTTCAATCTACGACCAAATACTATAGCATAGGCAATATACTGATTAAGACTGGTAATGCAATGAAAGTTTGTTTTTGTGCAGTTACCAAATACCCTAGCTATAGTATCAAAGAACAGATCCCATTCCCTTACAACAAAGTTTTGGACATCTTAACCATTTGTAAGGGACCCTGATAATGAATATTCACGAAGAACTGTGATAACTCATCATCAGTGGGTAAAGGATCAAACCTGTCCTTTGAAAAGTGTAAAACATCACAAAATAAATCAAAAGTGACTGTGTATTGCTGGTTTAAAATATTAAACGAAAAAGATTTTGAATTTCCAGCAATAACAACACTTGAACACAAAAACCTTAAAGGATCAATTTTTATAGGTGCATTGGCACAAATAGCATGACTGATACAAGTCTCGCTATTTAAAAATTGAATCCAAGGTCTAAAGCGTTCCACCTTGCATTTTAAAGGATCAAAATACCCAACATAATTATTTAAGACTAGTTCAAAATTAGGATCCATTTTAAATAAAACACAAAATTTAATTAACTTAAAATAAAATTAAAATTTTAGGGATTTTTAGAATTAATAAAAATTACTTAAAATCCAGAAAATTAAACTTTCATCAAAATTAACCAACTTTTAAATTTAATCCTAAATTTTCGAACTAAAACTCTTTTGAAAAGCAAAATGAATTGGGCAATGATCTTCAAGAACACACACAGTTTAAAGCTCAGAAACAACTAAGATCACTAAACAAAAGGAATCACTTAGCAAATCTCAAACAATCAAGTCGAATGGTTTTCAAGAAAAAATAAAAAATTCAACAGCACTTCGACTTGTTAATTTGATTTTGAAGAAACAGAACTGATTTGCTAAGTTAATACTTGAGCAAGATTGAATCAAGATCAAACCTTTTCTGCAAAAAGATTGAATTCGAAGGGGTTTTGAAAAATAAAGAAAATTGTTAAGGCAAAATGAAAAGAATGCGTGTAAGCAGTGTATGTATATGTATATATATTAAATAAAATAAACTGAAAAAAAATAGAAGACTGAACGGTTTTTTTTTTAAAATTGTACTAGGAAGACAATTGGGAAGACTTAGGATAGTCTTCCCGGTAGTCTTCCTAATACAACTTAGAAAGTCTTCCGAAAATAAATAAAAGAAAAATCAGAAAATAAAACTAATTAATTCTAAGTCTTCCCGATAGTCTTCCTAGTTCAAAAACTGGGAAGACTTAGGAAAAGACTTAAAATTAAATAGAAAAAACAAAAAACAAAAAGAAATAAAATGAAAAATTCATTGTTTTCCCGGCAGTCTTCCTAGTATTAAACTGGGAAGACTTAGAAAAACTCAGAATTAATTAAAATAACTACAGAAAAGTGCAGAAAAAGGATAAAAATGCATGAAAAGTATATAAAAACCTAGAAAAATTCACAGAAAATTCCATAAATCCTAGAAAAATATGCAGAATAATATAGAATTGCAAAATATTAATATAAACTTGCAAAATAATTTAAACAACAATATTTACAATCTGAAAAATATCTAAATAATTCTAAATAAATATATTTTCAATAAAAATACATTTCTCCACTTAAAAAATATGAGAAAAATATTTTTAAAGAAAATAAAATATTCAGAACCATTTAAATCAACAAGCATGCAATTATTAACAAGAATGAACAGTAAAATCACTAAACAACCACAAGAGAAAAATGATTTTTAGACAAGAACAAACAGACAGAGATATTTTCAATCAGTAAGACTGTTCAACATACCCAACTTACTAACTAACTTAGTAAATGTGGATTCGTCAAGAGATTTAGTGAATATATCTGCAGTTTGTTCTTCTGTGGGTACAAAATGTAACTCCACAGTTCCATTCATGACATGTTCTCTGATGAAATGATACCTGATATCAATGTGCTTTGTTCTCGAGTGCTGTACAAGGTTGTTGGAGATTGCTATGACACTTGTATTATCACATAAAATAGGGATTTTGTTTAATACACAGCCATAGTCCTTCAATTGATTCCTTATCCATAGGATCTGAGCACAACAGCTTCCAGCAGCAATATATTCAGCTTTTGCTGTTGAATTGGAAACTGTTTGCTGTTTCTTGCTATACCAGGAAATCAACCTACCTCCTAGGAATTGACAACTCCCGGAGGTGCTCTTTCTATCAACAACACTACCTGCATAATCAGAATCTGTATATCCAATAAGATTAAAATCAGAATCTTTAGGGCACCAGATACCTAGATTAGGTGTACCCTTAAGATATCTCAAGATTCTTTTCACAGCAACGAGATGTACATCTCTAGGGTCCGCTTGGAACCTTGCACACAAGCATGTAGCATACATAATATCTGGTCTACTTGCAGTAAGGTAGAGTAAGGAGCCAATGATACCTCTGTAGCTTGTAACATCTACCTTGATAGAATTGTCAGAAGCTCCAAGTTTGATTGCTGTTGAATATGGAGTCCTTTCTGATGCTGAATCCTCCATGTGATATTTCTTGAGGAGTTCTTTGAGATACTTGGATTGACAAATAAATATACCATTTGACCTTTGAGTTACTTGTAATCCAAGAAAGAACTTCAGCTCACCCATCATACTCATTTCAAACTTACTCTGCATTAGCTTAGAAAATCTCTTACAAAGATCATCATTAGTAGACCCAAATATGATGTCATCCACATAGACTTGGACTAATATCATATCACCTTTATGTTTCTTTGAAAAAAGAGTTTTGTCTATGATACCTCTAACAAAACCATTTTCTAAAAGAAAACCAGAGAGAGTGTCATACCATTTTCTTGGGGCTTGTTTGAGACCATAGATAGCCTTGAAGAGAAAGTGCACAAAGTCCAGCAGCTCCTGATTTTCAAAGCCAGGGGCTGTTCCACATACACTTCTTCACCAAGCTCACCATTCAGGAATGCACTCTTAACATCCATTTGATAGACTTTAAACTTGGAATAAGCAGCAAATGCTAAGAACATCCTGATGGCCTCAAGTCTAGCCACTGGTGCATAGGTTTCATCATAATCAATGCCTTCAGCTTGTGAATACCCTTGTGCAACCAGTCTGGCCTTGTTCCTTGTAACAATGCCATCCTCATCTAGTTTCTGTATACCCATCTTGTACCAACTACTTTCTTGTTCTTTAGCATGGGTACCAGTTTCCAGACTTGCTGTTGTTCAAACTGATTGAGTTCATCTTGCATAGCAATCACCCAATCTGGATCAGTCAGTGCCTCCTCAGTTTTCTTTGGCTCCATTTCAGATAGAAATGCTGAATAGTGACATTCATTCTGAGTAGCACTTCTAGTTTTAACTCCAACCTCTGGATCACCAATGATCAGCTCAAAAGGATGAGCTCTATTCCATACAGTCTGTCTAGGAAGATTTGATCTTGATGATTCGCCTTGAAATTCACTTTGATGTTGTGAGTGACTAGATGATCCTTCATTTGCTCCCCCTGAGTTGTTGCTTGATTGCCTTGATGATTCTTCTCCAGTGTTGGTGGTATCTCCATTGTTACCAGTGTTTCCACCACCACCACCATGATCATTATCATCATTGTTATTATCATTACCAGCAATAACTTCAGGTGGGGCTACATCATCTGATTCTGAGTCTGGCAAGTCATCAAACTTCAGCTTTTCAGATTGTCTTCTTTTTGGATATTAGGGAGCTTAGTGTCATCAAAAGTAACATTGACACTTTCCTTTACTGTGTGACTACCAACCAAGTAGACTCTGTAAGATCTTCTGGAATAACCAACAAAAATAGCTTCTTGTGCCTTGGCCTCAAACTTGCCACGTTTAACATTGTCATCTAAAAGCACAAAGCATTTTGCTCCAAATACATGAAAGTACTTGACCGTTGGTTTCTTGTTGTTCATGATCTCATACGGAGTCTTCATTAAGTCCTTGTTGATTAAAGTTCGATTCTGAGTATAACAAGCTGTATTCGCTGCTTCAGCCCAAAAGTACATTGGAAGTTTAGACTCACTTAACATAGTCCTTGCAGCTTCAATCAATGTACGATTCTTTCTTTCCACTACTCCATTTTGTTGAGGAGTCCTAGGGGCAGAATACTGTCTTGTTATTCCTTTATCAGCACAAAAGTCATTTAGGACTGCATTCTTGAATTCAGTACCATTATCTGACCTTATGGCTCTCACAGGGAATCTAGAATCCAGCTCAATCAACTTTATATGGTCAATCACCAGGTGTGGGGTCTCATTCTTGGAATGTAGGAATAAAAACCATGTATATTTAGAAAAGTCATCAACAATCACAAGTGCATATTGTTTCTTTGACATGGACATCACATTAACTGGACCAAACAAATCCATGTGCAGTAGCTGAAGTGGTTCAGTTATTGATGATGTGTCAGTGCCCTTGTGAGAAGTTTTCTTTGACTTTCCTTTCTGACATGCCTCACACAGTCCTTCCTGTGTAAATTCCATCTGAGGCAAACCTCTAACCAATTCCCTCTTGACTAAAGAGTTCATGGTTTTGAAGTTAAGGTGAGATATCTTCTTGTGCCATAGCCAACTCTAATCTGATGAAGCTTTAGCATAGAAAAATCTAACTTCATCTTGAGATTCAGAGTGCAGATCAGCTATGAACAAGTCACCTTTCCTTACTCCTTGAAGAGTAGGCTTTCCATTCTTCTTGTGAAGGATCTGACATTTCTCTCTTTCAAAGGAAACAGCATATCCTCTGTCACAGAAATGACTGATGCTGAGAAGATTGAATCTCAGACCTTCCACAAATGATATATCTTCAATGATAACATTTCCAAACTTCAAACAGCCATATCCTTTCGTAATACCCTTGCTGTTATCTCCAAAGGTAACTACTGGGCCAGCTTTCTCAACCAAATCTGATAGCAGGGCTCTATCTCCGGTCATATGCCTTGAACAGCCACTGTCAAGAATCCACATAACACGGTTTACCTGTTTAACTCCCTGCAATATCAAATTGATTAGACCTTCTTCGGAGCCCAAAATTGATTGGGTCCGGCATACTTAAAGAACTGGCCTTTGTCAGGCAAAACAACCTTTTTAGCTACAACTACTTCAACCTCTTTCACAAAAGAGCGTTTCCATTTATAGCCAGCCTTAACACATTTCTGAGTAGGCTTAGGGATAAATGAATCCACTCTAGTCTTAGGAGGATTAGTAGTCTTAGCTTTAACATGCTTCTTATTATTAACATGTTGACGTGGAGCAGTCTTATCACTAGATACATGCTTACTATTAAAATAAGCATACATAACATTGAAAGCACAAGACATGCAATTAATCACACCACATGCTTTATGAGAAGAATTAACAGCAGGCAGGTTAGTTCTACAGTTGTTTTGATCCAACTTATGGATATCTGATTTAGTCTTTTTAGTTGTACCAACTTTGACTGGAGTATCAGATATACACTTGTTGGACTGTTCAACTTCCAAAGCAAGATCTTCTTCACGAATCTCCTCTGCAATGATGATAGAGTCTTCATTCAGAGGTTCTGCTTCGGACTCCTTACAGAAGGGTGTTTCAATACCCTTAAGCACATATGGAACACCCCTTCCTTCAGTTCTGACTCTACAAGGGGAATTAATTCCAAGCAATCCAATGGCCTCATTATAATCATAACCTATACTGACATGATTACCAATAGCTTGTTTATTGAGAATCTCTTTAGCCGTCTTACAAGAGCTGAAATAGGCATTAGCTTTAGTCTTCAGCTCACTAATCTCTTTCTTAAGAATGGTTTCCAGTTGAATATAACATTTAACCCTATTCTCAAGAAAAGCTATTTTCTCAATAAGTTCATCCTGATTAACATGCACTAGTTTTAATTCTTTTATCTCATTTTCAAGATTTGTGTTTAAAAGAATTATACTATCATTTTCAGTGCGTGCACAATCTAAGGTGCCAGCAAGATGACGAATCATTTCAGTATTAGTAAACTTTACCTCTGACATGTATCTAGATGAAGTGCTTTCCTCTTTAGCCATTAAAGCAAGGTTCCCAATCTCACCTGCTTCTTCATCACTGTCAGTGTCATCCCAACTCTTTCCTTCAGCAACATAAGCTTTCCCAATCTTGTTCTTCTTGCTAGAATCAAATGTGTTTCTAGTCACTTGCTTTGGCTTTCTGCATTCAGTAGCAAAGTGACCCAACTCATTGCAATTGTAGCATCTGATTGTGCTCCTTTCCACAATTCCAGTTTTGTAGCCACCCTTTGTGCCACTTGAAGAGGAAGATCCACCTCTCTGAAATCTGGGCCTGAACTTAAGATTGGGATTCCTCTTGAATCTGAACTTCCCAAACTTCCTGACTATCAAAGCCAAATCACCATCCTCCAGCTGATCAAGTTCTTCTAAAGAATAGAAGTCACCACCAGATTGATCAATGGATGTTAATCCATATTCAGCATCAATAACATTCATGTTAGAACTGGAAGGTTGAACAGCCTTCACTTCCAGTTTCTGTGGGACTTCAGCAGCCAGTGTAATAGAAGTACTAAAAATCTTCCCAGTTCCATACAGCTCCCTTTGTTGAATCTGCTCCAGCTCATAGGTCTTCAGAACACCATACAATCTCTCCAAAGCAATCTTATTCATATCTCTTGCTTCTCTAATGGCAGATATTTTGTGCTCCAAATGAGGTGGAAGTGTAAGAAGGAACTTCTTATTAATCTCCTTGTTGGTGTAGTGCTTCCCATTGAGATTCAGATCATTGATTAATTTGTTGTATCTCTCAAAAACCTGAGAGATACCTTCACCAGGGTTTGATCTGAAATGCTCATATTGTGAGGTGAGAATTTCCAACATATTCTCCCTAACTTCCTCTGTCCCCTCATTGATTATCTCTATGGTTCCCCAAATGTGTTTGGCAGTATCACAATTTAGGACATGATTATGCATGATAGGATCAAGACAATCAATAAGGATCAACTGAAGACAGGAATCCAAGGTAACATCCTCTTTCTCATCAGGAGTGAAATCCTTGGGATCTTTAGGGTACATTCTAGCAACCCTAGTAACAACATTATTCTCAATGAGTTCTCCCTCAATAATCATAGGGACTTTGAGACCGTTCTTCAGCACATCAATGTATTTAGGATTTGCAACCTTAAGAAATAGGAGCATTTTCTTCTTCCACGTTGGATAATGCTCCTTGCTGAACATTGGGATTTTGACTGTACCCACTTTCTGTGTAGTAGACATCTTTTGAGATTTTTAGGAATAATAAAAAATCAGAGTTTAAGAAAAATCTCAAAACAATTGGATCTTTGATTTGTATATCAATCAAAAGGCTCTGATGCCAATTGTTAGGTCCTGATAAGTTTGTAGAAGGGGGGTTGAATACAAACTATACCGTTTAATCGAAATTTGTCCTTTTAAGATTTAACAATTTAGAACAAATTAATGCGGAATAAAAACTGAAACAATATTCAAGTTAAATAGAAACTCTATTAAACTTGAGGGGTGTTACAATTTTGATCACTGATTACAAAGAACTTGATAAAACAAATCTAGAATAAATTCGACATGAATTTATCTATTTTTGTAATAAAAAGGATCGAATACTAAAAAGTAGTTCGATATAAAATCTAGGGATTATGATCCGCTAGAAATACAAAGCAGTACAAGAGATACAATTCTTATGGATTAAATGTTAAGAACAATCAAGAATTAATACTCCTGCAGAAATTTGAAGCTTTGCAGTTGAAGGAATTTAAGGCAGAGCTTTTAATAGAATGTAGTTTGCTTTTGTCTTCTGTTGAATGTAATGTTATGTCTGTTGTCTTCAAGTCTTCTGTCTAGTATATATATCATTGTTTTTCTTTTAAATCATCCCACGTGCAAGCCACTTTAACAGAAAGCAATTGCACTAGGAAGACAAGCAGAAAAACTATGCATTTGCTCTTGGAAGACTCTCGGGAAGACAACCTTTGTATTAAGAAGACAATCGGAAAGACTGTGTTTTGGCCTAGGAAGACAATCGGGAAGACTCACTTGTGAGTCTTCCTAGTTCAATAAACTAAGTCTTCCTAGTTCAAACCTAAGTCTTCCTAGTTCATTTTTATTCTAATTTAAATAATCAACTAAATAAATTATGTATTAAATTAATTCTTTACAGAATTAATTTAATAAATAATTCACTTAATAGTATTAATTATTTATAAGAGAATAAATAGACTTATTTGACTTCTCAATTAATTTCTGAATCACTTAAAACTTAGATAAAGAATAAACATAATAGTACGTTGACACTCGATGCACTGTCTGGTTCATGAGTGACTAACGACAATGTCTGTTCTTTATTTGTTTGACTTTAAGCAGTGATTCACTTCCTTCTCATTCAAGAACTCTGTAACCAGTATCTTTTGTTGTCACCACTTGAAATCTCCGTCACTTTAATAAATCCACTGAGCTTGAATACTTCACTGAGGCTTGATCAATAAATTGAGCTTCTTTCAATGTAGAATCACTTCAAGTCTGTAGATGACTTTAATCTTCATTCTTTGACAGATATAATCTTCTGAGATTCCTGTGACATTTGATTTTTATTATTTACTTATTACATCTTAATTAAAGTTGAGTAGAATCCTCGGTGTTTACAAATAGGCCTAGACATATGCCTTTCATAACCAATTACCTTTTTCACCTAAAATACATTATTTTTTTTTATTTTTTCTAACAAATTCCCCATTTTTTCAAATATATCACGGACAATTACATTTTTTTTAACTAAAACATGTTAATTTTCTATTTTTACTTACTAAAACCCCTCATTTTCCAAAAATATCACGGACAAACCTTAAGTTATTTATTTTTAAACCTAATATTATAATTATTGTTTTAAAAGTTTTCCTATTTTAACATGTCTACTTATTTTTCTTAACAAATACAATTGCTAAAAATATTAAAATATAAACAATCAAATACCTATTTATAACCAATTATCTTTTCAGCTAAAACACATTATAGATTTTTTTTTTCTAACAAAGTCACTCATTTTCTAAATATATCACAGGAAATTGACTTTTTTTTCAATTTAATTTTTCTATTTTTCTCACTAAAATCCATTATTTTTCTAAAAAAATCACGGAAAAACCCTTTACTTATTTACTTATTTTTCTAAAATCCATTATTTACTTATTTAAATTAAAGATAATTGTCTGTGAGATTTTTGAAAAAAGTTGTAGATTTTTTTACAAAAAAAGTGTTTTAAAGATAAAAGGAAATCAGCTAATTACTATTTTATATTATTTTATTTGTTATTATAAAAGATAATATGTTTTAATTTAAATGTAATTACCCGTGATATTTTTGGAAAATGAGTAGATTTTGATACAAAAAGTATTTTAATGATAAAAGACAATCAACTAGTTACTATTTTTATATTATTTTATTATTTATTAAATATAATAAATGACCGAAAACCGTTGATTTTGTTACAAAAAAATGTTTTAATGATAAAAGGCAATCACCTAGTTACTATTTTTATATTATTTTATTATTTATTATAAAAGGTAATATGTTTTAATATCAAGATAATTTCCCGTGATATTTTTGGAAAAATAGTATATTTTGTTAAAAAAAAGTGTTTTAATGATAAAAGGTAATAAGCTAGTTAGTTTTTTTATATTATTTATTATTAATGATAATATGTTTAAAATTAAAAGTAATTTGACCGTGATATTTTTGAAAAAATGAGTAGATTTTGTTACAAAAAAGTGTTTTAAAGATAAAAGTCAATCAACTAATTGCTATTTTTATATTATTTTATTATTTATTATAAAAGGTAATATATTTTAATTTAAATGTAATTACCCGTGATATTTTTGGTAAAAAATTAGATTTTGTTACAAAAAGTGTTTTAATGATAAAATACAATAAGCTAGTTACTATTTTTATATTATTTTATTATTTATTAAATAGAATAAATGACTGAAAACCGTAGATTTTGTTACAAAAAAATGTTTTAATAATAAAAGGCAATCAGTTAGTTACTATTTTTATATTATTTTATTATTTATTATAAAAGGTAATATGTTTTAATATCAAGATAATTTCCCATGATATTTTTGGAAAAAGATTAGATTTTGTTAAAAAAGTGTTTTAATGATAAAAGATAATAAGCTTGTTAGTATTTTTATATTATTTATTATTAATCGTAATATGTTTTAAATTAAAGGTAATTGCCCGTGATATTTTTGAAAAGAGGAGTAGATTTTGTTACAAAAAAGTGTTTTAAAGATAAAATACAGTCAGCTAATTACTATTTTAATATTATTTTATTAGTTATTATAAAAGGTAATATGTTTTAATTTAAATGTAATTACCCGTGATATTTTTGGAAAATGAGTAGATTTTGTTACAAAAAGTGTTTTAATGATAAAAGTCAATCAGCTAGTTACTATTTTTATTTTATTTTATTATTTATTAAATAGAATAAATGACCGAAAACCGAAAACCAAAACTTTCAATGTTTCGGCTTTAATAATATAGTATAGTATAGATTAAACTTATAAAATCTGGGTTTAATATTATTTTTTATAACATACAATTTAAATAAGATAACTAGTTTACTAAGCCGCACTTTGCAGCGACTTTATAATAATATCTCTAAATTTTCTCAAAATATATTCTACAAAATATGTTTTTAAATAAAATAATATTTCTAATATAAAATTAATTTTTGTTTTGAATTATATATATATATATATATATATATATATATATAAAGTTCTAGATCGTTTAATCAAAAACTACAATTATACCTTCAGAGCTATTAAAATTTTCACTACCTCCAAATCTACTCCCATAAGAAAAAAATCAAAAAATATGAACAAACATCCTTTTTATTGTTGGGAGAATTTTTTATTAACAACAAAAACAACAACAACCTCTTCGTTTTTAAAAAAAAAATTAATGACCTCTTCTCAATGTTTCTTATTCTTGTATGACTTTTGTTATAGATGCAGTGACTTATTGAATTTTGTTAAAAATGCACACACTAAATAAATTCTTCGGTCGAATAAATCTTAACATGATATTTTCGAAATACATACACTATAAATTTCTTAATATACAATTTTTATCTTTGAATTTTCGTGTATGAATTACATAAAATATTTTACTAAAAGATATAATCATTTATCATAAAAATTAGAGCAATAACTATCTAAACGTTAAAAAACAATGACAAAATTTGTTTTTGAAGACATGATGAATTCTCCACTTTCGAGTTAACTTGTATACATACAGATGTATCAACTTTTAACTATAAATTCAAAACTAATAACGTACACACATAAACATTTAAATCAATTCACAACTGAATGTACATGAAAATCACATTGCTCGGCCTATTACTATTATTTTAACTGATGAATCTCTCATGTCTTAACTCAATCAACACTGATAGCAAATAACTTGTCTTGTCAAAGATTTTAATATGATCCTGCATTAGGATACAAACAAACGTAATAAGATAAATAACATAAAGGAAAAAGTCTCGTACTCATATATTCATATACACACTTTTAACATGAACAAACAAAAAAGTAAAAAAGAACAACGTTGACAACAAAAATTGACAGAGTTTAAGTGTATATTTATACTATTAATTAGATGTTTGTATGAAAGTATTAAAGGTAATTAATTATTTACCAAATAATTACTTAATTTCTTATGCAAGACCGATCTAATTTCTTAACTTCTTATTTATCAATGTTCTGGTATTTTCTATTATATTACATTAAAAAAGAAAGTTTAGGAGAGTAGAATGTTAATATGGTAATTTCATTTGAAAAAAAATATTATGAGAATATCTAGATAATAATAAAGGGAAGTTCAAAATAAAGTAAGACCGATTTAATTTCTTATGCAAGACCGATTTAATTTCTTAACTTTTTATTTACCAAAACGTTCTTGTATTTTCTATTATATCACATAAAAAAAGAAGAAAATTTAGGAGAAAAGAATGTTAAGATGTTAATTTCATTTGAAAAGAAATATTATGAGAATATTTAGATAATAATATATGAGAGTTTAAAACAATGTAAGGTAATACACTTTTTTTATAATTTAGATATTTTGGAGGCAAGAATATTATAATCGAATATTTAGTTTCCTCTTTTAGTGATATTTAGTTTCCTCCATCAGTAAAGATCTATTGTATATTTACTTTCTCTATTAGTAGAGATTTTAAATGCAAGAATATTATATTTATTTTCCTCTATTAGTATAGATTTTAAATGCAAGAATATTGAAATTGTATATTTAGTTTTCTCAATTAGTAAATATTTAAAAGGTAGTTGCGATTTTTTCTAGTTTTTTGGTATTAATTACTTAATTTCTTATGCAAGACCGATCTAATTTATTAACTTCTTATTTACCAAAACGTTCCTGTATTTTCTATTATATTACATAAAAAAAGAAAGTTTAGGAAAACAGTATTTTAAGATATTAATTTCATTAAAAAAGTATTATGAGAATATTTAGATAGTAATAGAGGAAAATTCAAAATAATATAAGGTAATACACTTTTTTTCTAATTATAATTGAATATTTAGTTTCTTCTATTAGTGATATTTAGTTTCCTCCATTAGTAAAATAATGTAAGGTAATACACTTTTTTTTTATAATTTAGATATTTGGGATGCAAGAATATTATAATCGAATATTTAGTTTCCTCTTTTAGTGATATTTAGTTTCATCCATCAGTAAATATCTATTGTATATTTACTTTCTCTATTAGTAGAGATTTTAAATGCAAGAATATTATATTTACTTTCCTCTATTAGTATAGATTTTAAATGCAAGAATATTGAAATTGTATATTTAGTTTTCTCAATTAGTAAATATTTAAAAGGCAGTTGCGATTTTTTCTAGTTTTTTGGTATTAATTACTTAATTTCTTATGCAAGACCGATCTAATTTATTAACTTCTTATTTACCAAAACGTTCCTGTATTTTCTATTATATTACATAAAAAAGAAAGTTTAGGAAAACAATATTTTAAGATATTAATTTCATTAAAAAATTATATTATGAGAATATTTAGATAGTAATAGAGGAAAGTTCAAAATAATGTAAGGTAATACACTTTTTTTCTAATTATAATTGAATATTTAGTTTCTTCCATTAGTGATATTTAGTTTCCTTCATTAGTAAAGATCTATTGTATATTTACTTTCTCCATTAGTAGGGATTTTAAATGCCAAAATATTATATGTTTCCTCTATTAGTAAGTATTTAAAAGGTAATTGAGATTTTTTCGAATTTCTAATATTATTAATTCAAAAAATTGAGAAAATTAGAAAAATAGAACGAAGCGATCTGAGAGCGCCACCTCACCGCCCCCGTCTTTTCCTTTATATAATAGTATTGATATTGATGATTAATTAAAAAATTAAAGTAATAACATATGTTAGAAGAAACTCGGTACATTACAGAGCACATATTTTGTTATTTGCACTTTAGTCACATTTAGATTTTTTAAGAGCAAATAAATAATGACCGTTAGATCTATTATTTAAAAATATTTTATATTTTAATATCTAAAATACTACTAAAGATTACGTCAATAATTTATTAAATTAAATTATTTATATTATTAAATATATAAATCCAATTTATTATATACACATATAAATATATATTAAAATTTCATAAAATAATATATAATTACAAAAATCTAAATAAAAAATAAAAAAATATTAAAAAAAACCGTGCATCGCACGGGATATAAGCTAGTATATATATAACGTGAAGGTGATGCTAATAAAATAAAAAATCCCCAGTGTTTTTTTATATTTATAAATAGACTTGACATTTGGGTCCAGATCCAAAAAACCGAACCGAAATATATGGAACCGAATTCAATTTTGTATTTGAACTAGATAATTTGATAATTATTTGAAAATCGATTTTATCCGATCCAAAAATTATCCGAACCGAAAATTATCCAAAATATTGGATTCGATAATAACTTGAATCGATGAAAATCAAATAATAAATTATCCAAACCAAATATTGCCCGAAGTACAGAATCCGATATAAATTCGAATTATAAAAATGATAAACTAAGTTCTAATTTAACATTTATAATCTTATTAAATCATAACTCATTTTCCTTATACCTTATTTTACTTTTAATTCACTCAAATTAACCATTCATAAGCAAAATTCATACTTAAAATAAATTTATCTAAAAAATTAATGTAATTATATATAATCATATTTCTTTAGAAATTATATTATTTTTTGACTCTCACATTTGTAAAAAATAAAATGAATAATGATCCGAAAAGATCATAATCGAATTTAATTCAATTTTTTTAAAATTTATCTAATTTTAATCCAAACTAAACTCGATCCGAATCAAATATGATCCGATCTGAGCTATATCTTAAATATATAATCAAAAATTGATCCGATCTAAATATAATCTGAACCAAAACCAATTTGTTTATTCGAATTATAAATCTATTTATAAGTATTTACTTACAAAAAAGAGAGTCTAAATAAGAATATAAGAAAATATACGTAGACTACAACGATCTCGAACGAGATTTTATATGAGAAAGAAGATAATACCGAATATATTCAGTGATTCATATGTGTCGCAAAAGTCCAAACCAATACAAATAACAATCTCTCCTTCTCTGCTTCTAATTCCCTCACTCCCCTACCATGTTAAGCCTCTGGCAATCCGTCACCGGCGCCGCCCAGACCTCCGCCGACTACGACGGCGTCGAGTTCTGGTCTCACCCCGAACGCTCCGGCTGGCTCACAAAACAAGGCGAGTACATCAAAACCTGGCGTCGCCGTTGGTTTATTCTCAAACAAGGCAAGCTCTTCTGGTTCAAAGACCCTGTCATCACTCGTGGCTCCGTGCCACGTGGCGTTATCCCGGTTGCCACGTGTCTTACTGTGAAAGGCGCGGAAGATGTGATTCATAAAGAGTTTGCTTTTCAGTTGTCGACTAAATCGGAGACTATGTATTTTATTGCTGACTCGGATAAGGAGAAGGAGGATTGGATTAGTTCGGTTGGAAGATCGATTGTTCAGCATTCGAGATCGGTTGTGGATTATGATAATGATCGTAGTTAATCAGGCTTCGAGTTTTCGGAGTTTTCGATTTTCGGAATTAGGTATGTTTTTTTTTATTTTAAATTTTGAATCGGGATATTTGTTTTTGTTGTGTGTATGAAATTATTGTATGTTGTGGATTTTGAATTGGAAACGCAGATAGTAAAGTTTGTTTTATGATGAATTTGTCAACTGATGCAGCTGTTGTTTATGTTTGATTGCAAGAGTGTAATGTTCGGGTTTTGTAATAGTGAAAGTTTCTCGGAGACTAGAGTATTAGTTCATTAGATGATGGTAAAGTATATTGATATGCTGTAGTTGGTGATTTGATTGCTCCAATTTTAGTAAATATTATGAGCTCACATACATGATTACATTTGTTTGAGTTCCGTATGTAGAACTGATTGAGGAATTTGGATAACATTAGCATGAAATTGTAAAATATTCA
This sequence comes from Heracleum sosnowskyi, assembly GCA_030848705.1. Classification (NCBI taxonomy): domain Eukaryota; kingdom Viridiplantae; phylum Streptophyta; class Magnoliopsida; order Apiales; family Apiaceae; genus Heracleum; species Heracleum sosnowskyi. The sequence continues at coordinate 44,479,557 of CM061243.1, read as the reverse complement.
GGTTTTGACATTTAGTATATGAGATTTGTATATTTGAAACTCTAGATTGATGATATTGTGTAATTGTTCGAAGACGTGTAATTGTTCAAAGATGTATTTTAGTTGTTTCTCTTGTTTGCTAGAATTGAATCGGGTTAATTATCTAGTTGGTCACTGAAGTGAACCTAAAGTATCAAGTTGGTCACCAAACTGAAAATGGTCTCAAACAGGTCATTAAAGTTGGCTACGGGTACATTCCGTTAAATAACTCACTTTTTTTAGACTAAAAATGATAATATATTAAAAAAATTTGATATGACATCAATATGGTAGAGTAACATATTCATTTCAGACCATAACGAAGAAATCAGCATGAATATTAGTATTTTTCGTCCAGGAAAAAGTACGTTACATAACAAAATGTACCTGTAGCTGACTTTAATGACCCGCTTGGGACCGTTTTCAGTTTAGTGACCAACTTGATACTTTCAAGTCAGTGACCAACTTGATAATTAACCCGAATTGAATCCTTGTGATGTTGGTTAAGTTCTTAAATTCCACTCCCTCCGTCCCATTATTTACATTTTAACTGATAATTGACTTTTTGACATGCATATTAAGGTGTAAAAAGGTAATACCTATACTTGATATAAGATTTTAATATTTATATCAAATAAAAGTTAAATTTAAAATTATTCAATTTTAATTTTTGATCGAACTTTCTATTCTAGTTTCCTTTGTTTACCACGGGACATGTCTTCTTTCAATATTCATCAACTGAAATCCTATTTCCATTACACATATTTCAATTTGAGTCTCCAGTTTGCAGCAATTTTCATTGACTGGAGTCAGTGAAGTTTATGTTCTCTCTGATAATTGCCTACACATAATTTTTTCATTTCTCAATAAAAATAAACTTCATGTCACCTTATGAATTACATATATTGGGTTTTATCTGCTTATATTAAGTTTAAGAAACTGTTGTTTATCTTTGATTGTTCGGAATGTTATGTTCGATTCATATAGTGTTGAAATTTCTATGTGAAACAATGACAGTTACATTGATATATTTGGAGGCAAAAACTAAACTTTTGTATTGATAATAATTTTGCTAGTTAGTGTTTGGATCACTCTTATTTATTTTAGTTTCTAGACCTTAAATATTTGATTACATTTTCAGGTTCTGCATGGGGAGGTTAATAAATAAATTATGATATTGTGTATACTTGTACAAGAAAATGGTATATATCTAGGTTTTACATTTGTTATATGGAATTTATACATCAAACTTTTAAATGGCTGCTATTGTTGATTCGCTTGAAAATGTATTTGTAAATGAATTGAACCCTTATATTGACAGTCATGTTTTTAAAATTTCTGTAAGATTGAATACATGAACAGAAGAGTTATTTCTATTGGTATCGTGATTTTCTTTTCTTTTTTTAGTCTCTACTACTGTATTGTTCAGTTTGTGTCTTTGTGGCTTCCCTTGTATAATTTCGAGAGTATAAATAATGTGATTTCTTGATCACCCTTCTGTGTTGATTAAGTGAATTTCTTGATTACCCTCCCGCTTTGATCAAGTGATTCTATAGTATATACATCACATAATAGGTTGGGTCTTGGGGTGTCAAGATGAAGGTTTTGGTACGGAACTAACTGTATCTTGCAGACGTATACTGGCTCGAACTATTCTGAAATTGTTAACCAGTTTATCCTTCATGGCGTTGGCTGCTTTTCTTGCAATATCTGTTGGCACATATTTTTTTTTCTCCTCATTAAATTACACTCAACTTACCTCATTAAATCGGCTCTTCTACATTTTATAGATGAGTTTCCATGCCTACTTGATTTAAAGAATTTCCGTGCCAACTCGAATAAAATTGGCTTTTATATACCAACTTGTCCACAAATTTTCTGCACCAAGAGAAAGGTAAATATTTTGGGAGGGAAGAGGAAATTGTCTGAGTATTCGGGAAATATAAGCTTGGATCTTGAAATTCTAGTGGCCAATTTATGAGATTTGATATATATTTCATGTCAAGTTCTCTCTTGTATGTTTATAAAATAATAGCTGTGTGAAACATGGATCATAGTGAGCTTTCAACCTTGCGCCTCCTTGTTGATTGAATTATAAACTTTGACACTAAAAAACTTAGCAACTCTAGATTAGAAAGTTCGTTATGTGGTAATCCATTTCACTTTTCAAACATGAGCTCCTCTGGTCTTGGCGTCTAGAGGAAAGAAAATCCTTTTTCATGCTGACTACTACAAAGACATTTTGGTATTTGCCTATTTATCTCCTGCACCGAGAGGTGCTGAGTCACTAGAAATAATGTTGTAAGCTATTATATTGATTAGGTGTCATTGTGCAATTAACCAGGGCTTAGTCTTGAAGCTGCAGCCTACAAGAGTGATACTTGAGAGTTGAGAGTGATCCTCAGTAATAAATAGTCAATTTCTAACATGGGAATCGCTCTTAGAATTTCGTGAGATTGGGAATTTGATGCACAACTCCAAATATGTGTTCCAGGAGTTTGTTGGTCCTTTTTTCCTTCCTGCTAGATCATGTTGGATGCAATTTAGATCAGATTTTGCTAAATTTCATATAAACCATTCGTTTGATTGTGCATGAGGATGATCTATTGATCTCGTTTATTTTTTTTGTGAGAAATATTAGGATGATCTTCGTTTATTTTTTAACGGCAAGTACATAGGTCTTTGACATTTGGTAAATGAGATTCATATATTTAGAATTTTATATAGTTGATTATATACAAAGGGCTTGGAGTTTCTAATGGCCACAATAGAATTAGTGCGGTCTAAAATCATATTTAATCAATGTTTTTTAATGATGGATGTAAAGAATATGTCAAAATATAGTTAGTGGAATATTTTCTATGCAAATTTAAGTTGTAGAGTATTGATTTTATAATTACTAGCTTAGAACCAGTGTGATACACAGATTTTTAATTGTTGTTTTATTATTTATGTTTTAATATTTTATTAAATGTATTTGTTAAAAAATAAGTAGCCATATTAAAATAGCTAAACGTTTTTAAATAAATAAAAGCATTGAAATAGATTTTAAAATAAATAAGTAAGTATTTACCCATTGCATTTTTGGAAAATGAAAGGTTTTAAGGAAAAAGAGAAAATGTGATTTTTTTTTGCTAATTAAAAATGTGACATGTTTAGTTAAAAAAAGGTAATTACCCGTAATTTTTTTGGAAAATGAATGGATTTTGTTAGAAAAAATCGAAAGAGTAATGTGTTTAGCTGAAAAAGGTAATTGGGTATACATAAGTAATTTAATTATTTAATAATATTTTTTATAAATAAGTAATGGTAATTAAGTAAAAACATGAAGTACCAAAAAACTTGTACCGACCAACCAAACTTTTAATGTTTCGTCGTGTGAAGCACACATTTTATTTTTAATTATAGTATAGAAGGGTACCCGTAGTTAAAAATATTAAAATAAGTTTTCATATGCCAAGCTTTCTTATGTGGGTAGACTGGTAGATGAGTGTAGGCAGCTTCTAGTGGATTTGCAGGATAAAAACGTGATGTTAATATTTGTAAAACGATCTGGAATAACGTAGCTCACTATCTATCTAGAGAGTTATAGCTCTTCTTTAGCTGATCGTAAGTGGGAAAAGGAAAATGTCCACCCGAAATTCCTTTCCATTTTATGTAATGATTTGAAGTAATAAAAGTCTTTTCTTTTTTCGGCCAAAAAAAAGTAAGGGTTGTCGGTGATAATTTTGGAAAAGTAGTGGTTTTAGTGGAAAAAAAATAGAAAAGGCAGCATGTTTTAGTTGAAAAGGGAAATGACCCGTGATTTTTTAAGAAAAAGATAGGATTTGTTAGAAAAAGTAATGTTTTTTAGCCGAAAAGGTAATTGGTTAGAAATAATGTTACTTTTAGAAAATTAGTTGTTTAAGTTAAAAGATGAGTTGTTTTGGTTAGAAATATATATAAAATATGTAATGTGTTTTAGATGAAAAAATATAAAATTATATTATCTTTTTATATATATGTTGCTCGTGTTACTTTTAGAAAATTAGTTGTTTAAGTTAGAAAAAAAAAAGTTATGTGTTTAGCTAAAAAAGGTAAGTGGTTATTTATTAATAATTATATATAACAATATTACCATTACATATTTATTTTCCATGTGTTATGTTTAGAAGATGAGTTGTTTTAGTTAGAAAATGTAGAACAGATAATGTGTTTTTGCTGAAAAAAGGTAATCAGTTATAAATATGTAATAATATTACCATTTTATATATATGTTACCTATTTTATTTTTAGAAGATAAGTTGTGTTTTAGCTGAAAAAATATAAAATTATATTATCTTTTTATTTATATGTTGCTCGTGTTACTTTTAGAAAATTAGTTGTTTAAGTTAGGAAAAAAAAAAGGTTATTTGTTTAGCTGAAAATGGTAAGTGGTTATTTATTAATAATTATATATAACAATATTACCATTACATATTTATTTTCCATGTGTTATGTTTAGAAGATAAGTTGTTTTAGTTAGAAAACGTAAAACAAATAATGTGTTTTTGCTGAAAAAAGGTAATCAATTATAAATATGTAATAATATTACCATTTTATATATATATTACCTATTTTAGTTTTAGAAGATGATTTGTTTTGGTTAGAAAAATATATAAAATAGGTAATGTGTTTTAGCTGAAAAAAATAATTGGTTATAAATAAATTGATTATAGATAGGTCTGACCCAAATACTGACTGACCGACCGACTGACCAAAATTTTTAATGTTTCGTTTTTAATAATACTAGCTTAAAACCCGTGCGATGCACAAATTGTTAATTGTTATTTTATTATTATTTTATTAATTATAATTGTGCAAAAAATAAGTAGGAATGTTAAAATAGCTAAACACTTTTAATTAATTAAAAACATTAAATTATATTTTAAAATAAATAAGTATGTGTTTGCCCGTTATATTTTTGGAAAATGAGGGGTTTTAGTAAGTAAAAATAAAAAATTTAACATATATTTAGTTTAAAAATATAAATGCCCGTGATATTTTTGAAAAATGAGGTTTTAAAATTTAATAATTCAAAGTATTTAAATACGTTTTAAAATAAATAAGTCAATGGTTTCCTATGATATTTTTGGGGAAAAAATGGATTTTAGTGAGAAAAATAGAAAAAGTAAATTGTAAAAGGCAATTTCCCGTGATATATTTAGAAAATGAGGGACTTTGTTAGAAAAAAATATATAATGTGTTTTAGTTGAAAAGGTAATTGGTTATAAATAGTTATTTGATTATTTATATTTTAATATTTTTAGTAATTGCATTTGTTAAGAAAAATAAATATACATGTTAAAATAGGTAAAGTTTTAAAAAATAATTATAATAATAAAATATGTTTAAAAATAAATAACTAAAGGTTTGTCCGTTATATTTTTCGAGGGGGGGTTTGTAAGGAAAAATAGAAAAACTAACATGTTTTAGTTAAAAAGGTAATTGCCCTTAATATATTTGAAAAAGTAAAGGAATTTGTTAGAAAAAATAATGTATTTTAGGTGAAAATTGTAATTGGTTATAAATAGGTAATATTATTATTTAATAATATATTTCTATAAATAAGTAAAGTTAATTAAGTAAAAACACGAATTACAGTTAATTAAGAATAATTAAGTAAAATCAGAACGTACCATACCGATCAACCAAACTTTTAAATCAAGTACTTATTTATAACCAATTACCTTTTCAGCTAAAACACATTATATATTTTTTCTAATAAAGTCCCTAATTTTCTAAATATATCAAGGGAAATTGTCTTTTAAAATTTACTTTCTCTATTTTTTTTCTCACTAAAATCCATTCCTTTTCCAAAAATATCACAGGAAACCCTTTACTTATTTATTTTAAAACGTATTTAAATACTTTTAATTATTAAATTTTAAAACCTAATTTTGCAAAAATATCACGGGCATTTACCTTTCTAATATATGTTAAAACCCGTGCGATGCACAGATTGTTAATTATTATTTTTTTTAATATTTTTTTAATTGTAATTGTGCAAAAAATAAGTAGAAATGTTAAAATAGCTAAACACTTTTAATTAATTAAAAATATTAAAACATATTTTAAAATAAATAAGTATGGGTTTGCCTGTTATATTTTTGGAAATGAGGGATTTTAATAAGAAAAAATAAAAAATGTAACATATATTTAGTTTAAAAAGGTAAATACTCGTGATATTTTTGGAAATTGAGGTTTTAAAATTTAATAATTAAAAGTATTTAAATACGTTTTAAAATAAATAAGTAAAGGGTTTCCTATGATATTTTTGGAAAAACAATGAATTTTAGTGAGAAAAATAGAAAAAGTAAATTGTAAAAGACAATTTTCCGTGATATATTTAGAAAAGGAGGGACTTTGTTAGAAAAAATATATAATGTGTTTTAGCTGAAAAGGTAATTTGTTATAAATAGGTATTTGATTATTTATATTTTAATATTTTAAGTAATTGCATTTGTTAAGAAAAAATAAGTAGACATGTTAAAATAGGTAAACTTTTAAAAAATAATTATAATATTAAAATAGGTTTAAAAATAAATAAAAATGTTTGTCCGTGATATTTTTGGAAAAGGAGGGGTTTATTAAGGAAAAATAGAAAAACTAACATGTTTTAGTTAAAAAAAGGTAATTGCCCGTGATATATTTGAAAAAGTATGTATTTTAGGTGAAAAAGATAATTAGTTATAAATAGGTAATATTATTATTTAATAATATATTTATATAAATACGTAAGGTTAATTAAGTAAAAACACAGAGTATAGTTAATTAAGGGCAATTAAGTAAAATCACAACGTATCATACCGATCAACCAAACTTTTATTGTTTCGTCTATTATATAATAGTGTTAGGAATATGTTGTTCTTGATGATAATTATAAAAACACTTAGTAGATTTTGTATTAAGTCATTTTGTAACTGTCAACGGAATAGCATGCTTTGCAGTGTTTCGTTGACAGGAAGCTCATCAACGGAATGAGTGTTGTAGCAATTGCACTGTACAATACTTCACAGTTTGATATGCATTTCGATGTATGTATTAGATAGGTTTTCTAAGTCATGATTGACTAAGTACTAGATAGGCAAAATAGGTTGGTTAATTGTAAATATGTTATGCCTTGTAATTTTGCCTAAGTGAAGACATGTCAACGGTATGAGGATTACTCTATCAACGAAACAAGGATACACCATCAACGGTATGGAGTTTACTCATCAACGAAACGAGAGAAACACCATCAACGGAATGAAGAATAAAGCTATCAACGAAACACATCTCCCTGCTATCAACGAATCATTATTGCTTTTCTGAATAGTTGACAAAGTGATAGTGACAGTTTACTGAACAGATCTAAAGGTGATGTGGAAGTGTACTTTGCATTGGAAACCATCAAAATGGACATGGGGAATAAGGAAACATCCCAGTTTCCAATTGGGCTCTTGGGAGTGATCATAATAAGCATGAAGACAAAAGCAAGGATCTCCAAGGACCACTGGACAAAGGGATGAAAAGCAAACTATTGGCGGTTACCTTTAGTGTACTTTAGAGTAGCCAAAAATAGTATTGTAAACTTGGGGATATATAACCAAGTGTAGCAGTTAAGATAGAGTAAGAGAAGAAAAACACATAGTTTGTATTAGCTATCCTTGAGAGCACTCTTCTCTACAACTCTGTAACTGAGCAGCTGTGTACTTGTGTATCACAGATTATTTCCCCAATAAAAACACTTCAGTTGGATCATCAAACAATCCAACTGAATTATTTATATCTTGTGTTTTTATTTATTCAGTTCAGTTTTTATTTTATAAAGTGTTTTAAGTTTAAGAAAATATCAAGAATTGTATTCAACCCCCCCCCTTCTACAATTCTGTTAGGTCATTTGGGATTAACAATTGGTATCAGAGCGAGCTTCTAACACACAAGAAGTTTAAAGATCAAGACCAAAAATAGAAGCCATGGTGAAGAAGGATGCAGGTGTAAAGATACCAGTTCTTGATAAGGACAATTACTTTCACTGGAAAGTAAAGATGCATTTACATCTCATGTCTATGGATGAGAGATATGTAGACTGCATTGAGAAAGGTCCACACGTTCCCATGAAGTTTGCATCTAGAATTGGAGTGCCAGATGATGCTCCTGATGTAGAAATTCCAAAACTTGTCTCAGAATGGACTATTGAAGATCTTGCAGAAATCCATAAAGATAAGAGAACCATGAACATTCTGTTTAATGGTTTGGAGCAAGAGATGTTTGACAATGTCATAAACTGTACAACCTCCAAAGAAGTATGGGACACTGTCAGAACACTATGTGAAGGAACTGAGCAAGTAAGGGAGAACAAAATGCAACTCCTTATACAACAATATGAGCACTTTCACTTTAAAGCTGGTGAAACCCTAAATGACACGTTTAGTAGGTTTCAAAAGCTTCTGAATGGATTAAAGTTGTATGGGAGAATCTACCAAACTAAGGACTCAAACCTTAAATTTCTAAGAGCTCTTCCAAAAGAATGGAAGCCTATGACTGTTTCTCTAAGAAACACTCAAGAGTACAAAGACTACACTCTTGAAAGGCTTTATGGAACCTTGAAGACTTATGAGCTGGAAATGGAGCAAGATGAGGAAATTGAAAAGGTACAGAAGAAGGGTGGATCTATTGCATTGATTGCATCTGTGAACCAACTGGAAGATGACACTGAAGAAGCTGCAAAGGCCACAACTAGTCGAGCTAGTTGTAGAAGTGATGTTAGCAAGGGTAAAGGTAAGATGACAGAAGAAGAAGAACCAGAATCAGCCAACTTGGATGACTTAGATGAGATTGATGAACACATTGCTTTTCTGTCAAGAAAATTCTCTAAGTTCAAGTTCAAGAGAAACTCAGAAGCAAGACCACCAAGAAGAGACTTTCAACCTAACAAATCAAACTGGATTGAAAAGTCTAAATCTAAATGTTTCAATTGTGGAATGCTTGGTCACTTTGCTGGAGACTGCAGAAAGCCCAAAGTTGAGAAGAGCAACAGGAAATTTGAGCCTGTTGATTATAAAAAGAAATACTTTGAACTTCTCAAGCAAAAAGAAAAGGCTTTCATGTCTCAGGAGTATGATTGGGCTGGTAATGGTGAAGATTCTGATGATGATGTTGAATATGTCAACTTGGCTCTTATGGCTAACAATCATGAGCAGGAAGCAAGCTCCTCAAGCAACCAGGTAACAATTACTAATCTTTCTGAGCTTTCTAAAGAGGAATGCGATAGTGCAGTAAATGAAATGTCTACTGTATTGTATAATTTGCATGTTACTCTTAAATCACTTACCAAAGAGAATTCAAGAATAAAAGAGACTAATTTGCTCTTAAGTGATAGGAATGCAATGTTAGAAGCACAGCTCATTGAATTTGAGAAAATGAGATGTGTTAGTAGGGATGCTAAGAAGGAACTTGAGAACGTGTTACAAAGGGAAGAAATTCTTAAAACACAACTTGAGATAGAACAAAGTGTGATTGCAAAATGGAAAGATGCCAGGAATGTTGCTACCAACATCATTAATGTTCAAGGTATGGAATCTTTCTGTGAACAATCATGGAAAAAGAACAAAGAGAAACTAGGGTATGTTTGTGAAACCTTAGAATCAGAAACAGAGTCAACAAACAACAATGATCATTTGTTGAAGGTTGATATGTCAACGGAATGCAATGTTCCGTTGACAGATGAACCATCAACCGATCAGGGAGTTCCGTTGACAGACAAAAGAAAAGATAAACTCACTAGACTTAATGACAAGTATGGTCCTGTCACCAAGAACTTTGTTCAAGGTGAGTCTAGTAAATCAAAGAAAGTTGAGAAGCCTGTTGAGAGAGCTAATGTAGGTCACTTATCCAACAAGCAATTGAAAGATAAGTTAGAGAATGTTCAAGTTGAGACTAAGGGAAATAAAAAGAATAACAGGAATGGCAAAGTAGGAATTAACAAACACAACAATTACACACCTGATAAATATGCTCCTAGAAAGACATGTGTTAATTGTGGAAGTGTTAGTCATTTATCTACTAACTGCAAATCTGTTAAGAAGACTGTTAAAGTGAAAATTCCCAAGCCTGCAATGAATAGTTCTATGCCTACAATGTCTGTTATGCCTAACATGTTCGCTCCATATGCACAATTTCAAAATCCATATGCCAGCATGCCATTTGTGTCTAATCCATACATGAATATGTTTAATGTGCCACAAATGCCATGGAATATGAATAACATGTTTGTTCCTCCAATTATGCATGCTAAGAATGAAAGTGTGAGCAATCCTCAGAAATCAACACCAAGGATAAAGATTGATTTAAATCAATCTGAGCCCAAGGTGAAAAATGATATAAAAGGAAAAGCAAAGGCTAACAAAACAGGACCCAAGGAAACTTGGGTACCAAAATCGACTTGATTTGGTTCTATTGTGTGCAGGGAGACAAAAGGAATCTTTGGTACTTGGATAGTGGTTGTTCAAGACACATGACTGGTGATTCTACCCTGCTCACAGAGTTTCAGGAAAGAGCTGGCCCTTGTATTGCTTTTGGAGATGACAGCAAAGGCTACACTAAGGGATATGGCTTGATTTCAAAAGAGAATGTCATCATAGATGAAGTTGCATTGGTGGATGGTCTTAAGCACAATTTGCTTAGTATCAGCCAACTTTGTGACAAAGGATTTTTAGTTACTTTTTCTAAAGAAGCCTGTGTTGTTTCTAAAGGAGGAAACAACAATGTGGTAATGACTGGATTCAGAAGAGAGAATGTGTACATTGCTGACTTTAGTAGCACAAGTCCAGAAACTATCACTTGTCTTTTCAGCAAGGCAAGCAAGGATGAAAGTTGGCTATGGCACAAGAAATTATCTCATCTGAACTTTAAAGTTATGAATGATTTGGTGAGGAAAGATCTTGCTAGAGGAATTCCACAAGTGGAGTTTTCCAAGGATGGTTTGTGTGATGCCTGTCAAAAGGGGAAACAAAAGAAGGCATCATTCAAAAGCAAGACAGAGTCATCAATTGTCCATCAGCTTGAGTTGCTTCATATGGATTTGTTTGGCCCTGTAAATGTCATGTCTATTTCAAAGAAGAAATATTGTCTTGTGATTGTTGATGATTTTTCTAGATTTACATGGACTTTCTTTTTGCTCTCCAAGGATGAGGCAAGTGAAATCATTATCAATCACATCAAGATGGTAAACAATCATCCTGACTTGAAAGTAAGAAGGATTAGGAGTGACAATGGGACAGAATTCAAGAATTCAAGCATGAAGGTGTTCTGTGAAGAAAATGGTATTTTGCATGAGTTTTCAGCAGCAAGGACACCACAGCAAAATGGTGTAGTTGAAAGGAAAAACAGAACACTTATTGAAGCTGCAAGGACAATGCTAGATGAATCAAAGTTACCAACTTATTTTTGGGCTGAGGCAGTTAATACAGCTTGCTTCACTCAGAATATTTCTTTGATTAATCAGGCCAAAGGAATGACCCCTTATCAGCTACTCAAAAGAAAGAAGCCACCATTGGATTTTCTTCATGTCTTTGGATGCAAGTGCTTTGTTCTGAGAAATCAAGCTGAGCATTTGGGGAAATTTGAAGCAAAGGCAGATGAAGCAATATTTGTGGGTTATGCAGCAGGGAAAGCCTACAGAGTCTACAATCTCAGAACCAACATTGTTATGGAATCTGTACATGTTGTTTTTGATGATCTCAAAATTCAGGGTCTCTGTGATGAAGGTTTCCATGAAAGTCTTTCTTTTGAAAATGAGGATGGAGATCAAATGAATCATGTTAAGGCTACTGAGAAACAACCTAAAGTTGTTGTATCTAGCACAGATGAAAGCAGCAGTGAAGATGAAATTGCTGCATTAAGATTGAAAAGAATAGATGCTAGTAGACCAAATGGACATTCCGTTGACAGTCAGAATGAGCGTTTCGTTGATAGTCAGAATGAGCGTTTCGTTGATAGTCAGAATGAGCGTTTCGTTGACAGTCAAAATGGTCATTCCGTTGACAGTCACAGAAATGCTTCCAGGAGTGATCAATTAGGGACAACAAACTCAGGGGGAGTTTCTCAAGGACAAATATCTAATCTAGGCAATCATGATCATGAAGCTACTTCTTCAAGAGCAAATCTACCTCCCTCAAGGAAATGGACTAAAGATCATCCCTTTGAACTTATTATAGGTGATGTGTCTTCAAAAGTCCAAACTAGAAGAGCAACTCAAGAAGAATGTCTATATAGCAGCTTTCTGTCTCAAGATGAGCCAAAGAAAGTTGAGGATGCTCTTCTAGATCCAGATTGGGTCTTGGCTATGCAAGAAGAGCTAAACCAATTTGAAAGGAACAATGTTTGGAAGCTGGTGCCCAAGCCTAAGGACAGGAGTGTCATAGGCACAAAATGGGTGTTCAGAAATAAGATGGATGAAAATGGCATAGTCACAAGGAACAAAGCTAGATTGGTTACAAAAGGCTACTCACAGGAAGAAGGAATTGATTTTGATGAAACCTTTGCTCCTGTTGCAAGACTAGAAGCAATAAGGATTTTCCTAGCCTATGCAGCCCATGCCAATTTCAAGGTCTATCAAATGGATGTGAAGAGTGCTTTTCTAAATGGGGAATTGGAAGAGGAGGTGTATGTAAGTCAACCTCCTGGTTTTGAAGATGATGATTTTCCAGAATATGTATACTTCCTCCTCAAAGCACTCTATGGTTTGAAACAAGCACCTAGAGCCTGGTATGACACACTTTCACAGTTCCTCCTTGAGAATCACTTCACTAGAGGTACTGTAGATAAAACTCTTTTTCATAGGATTGTGAATGGCTCTACAATACTTGTTCAAATATATGTAGATGACATAATTTTTGGGTCTACAGATGAAAAACTTTGTCAAAAGTTTGCCAAGCTTATGCAAAGTAAGTATGAAATGAGCATGATGGGAGAGTTAACTTATTTTCTTGGTCTTCAAGTAAAGCAAGTTAATGAAGGCATTTTCATTAGTCAAACCAAGTACATTAATGATTTGTTAAAGAGGTTTAACTTAATGGAATGCTCTCCTGCCAAAACACCCATGCCTACTGCCACCAAACTTGAATTGAATACTAAGGAAAAATCTGTGGACATTTCAAGTTACAGAGGCATGGTTGGCTCACTTTTATATTTAACAGCTAGTAGACCTGATATTATGTTTGCTACATGTCTATGTGCTAGATTTCAGGCTGATCCTAGGGAATCCCATTTAGTTGCTACTAAAAGAATTTTCAGATATCTCAAAGGAACACCAAACCTTGGCATTTGGTATCCTAGAGAATCTGGTTTTGAACTAATTGGTTATTCAGATGCAGATTATGCAGGATGTAAAATTGACAGGAAAAGCACAACAGGAACCTGTCAATTTCTAGGAAACAAGCTTGTATCATGGTTCAGCAAGAAACAAAACTCAGTTTCCACCTCCACAGCTGAGGCTGAGTATATTGCAGCTGGAAGTTGTTGTGCACAGATTTTATGGATGAAAAATCAACTACTTGATTATGGAATAAGAGTTGAGAAAATTCCTATTTTCTGTGACAACACTAGTGCCATTGCCATTACTGAGAATCCAGTGCAGCATTCAAGGACCAAGCACATTGACATCAAGTACCACTTTATTAGAGAACATGTTATGAATGGTACTGTGGAGTTACATTTTGTTCCAAGTGAACAACAACTTGCAGACATCTTTACCAAGCCACTTGATGAATCCACATTCTCAAGATTAGTAAGTGAGCTAGGTATGCTAAATTTCTCTTAATTATTTTGAGATTTTTGCAAGTTAAAATGCAGCCAGGAACTTGCTATAATTTTTCTGTGAATTGATTTTCTCAGGAAAAGGTGAAATTTTGTCTAAGTCAAAATTACTATGTCAACGAAACGCACCATTCCGTTGACAGTCTTAGCATTTTTCTGGGTGTTTCGTTGATAGCTCTTTTATATCAACGAAACGCGGCTTTATCAACGAAATAAGACGGGAATTTAACCGCCCAATCTGATTCGTTGATGTAGCGCTTTTTAATCTGAACCGTTGAAACTGCACGTTCTTTATCACGATCTATGCATACACCCCTGTAAGTATAAATCGTGGTAATATTTAATTCTAACGGTTACTTTTTAAGCCAATCAGGTAATTTAGATTAATTATTGGACTTAATTTCTGAGAATTTTTGGGGGAGTATTTAAGAAATTTCAATTTCTTTATTTCATTTCTACCTGTTCTCAAAAAATTCCAAAAGTTTTTCTATCTTCTTCTCTCTAACAAGCAATACAACTCGAAGCTTTTCCTCACTCAACAATGGCACCCATAGTCAAGCTTATGTCTGCTGGTGGGTTCATCTATGAGAAGAACAATTCCATTCCATTTGTTGTTAAGGAGAGTCCGAACAACATCTTTTTCAAGATGATGGACTTCATGAGGAACTGTAAGTTGGGCTATGCGATGTTTCACTCTACACCACTCTACAATGAAATAATCGAGGAGATTTGGACCTCATGTGAGTATAGTGGAACAAACTGCACACTGCAATTCACTCTTCAAGGTAATGAGTACATAGTTAATTCTGATGTTTTGCAAGCATGTTTACATGTTCCTGATAATAACTGTGATGCTTTGCCTTCTAACACTGAAATAACTACCATGCTAAATTCTATAAGCTACTCTTTGCCTACTGATAACTTGGGTAAGATAATTAGGAGAGGTTTGGTTAGGGAATACAGTTATTTAGCTGATGCATTCATTAAGGTCTTTTCTGGAAAGATTAGTAATTTTGATGCATTAACTAACTCTATGTTAATTCTCCTAACCATGCTTCTAAATGATAGATATTACAACTTTAGCACCCAACTTATGTATGAAATTGGTGCTAAGTTGGGTGATAAGGCAAATAGGAAGAAAAATATCTATTATGCAAGGTTTCTGATGATGGTGGCTAATCATGTTAGTCCAGCACCATTAGTTATCTCTAACCCTACTGCCAGGTTTGAGTGCTTTGTGCAAGAAAAGAGAGTATTGACAGACATACTGAGGCTAAACCACAATGGTGATGTTCCAGTAGTGTATCTGCCAATCATTGAGGTAACTACTGCTATCCCTGTTAGTATAGCTGTTACTTCCATTGTTTCATCCAATCCAGTTGCTATGGAGTCTGTAGCTGTGACCCAACAGGCTCCTGCCCCAGCAACAAAACCAAAATCTAAGAAATCCTCCAAGCCAACCTCAGGTGCTTCTCAAAAGGCACCTGTTGTAAAAACTACCACACAACCTAATGGGAGTGAGTCTGGAGTTGTGAGAGGTGAGGGAAGGGGTGAAAGTCAAAGAAACCCCAAGGATAAGGAAGGTGAGGTAAGTGTTTCCCAGCCTAGCCCCATTGTGTCTTCCCAACAAGGCACAATGAGTAAAATGGATTTAAGCACAAGTCTAATTGCATCCTCCCAAAAGGATGTAATTATTGAAACAAGCTCTCAACCTAGAGCACAATCCAAAAGGGTAAGGGACACTTCAAGCCCACAGTCTACATTTTCCCAATACCAAAGGAGAGTGAAGCAAAAGTCCAAGGGTTCACAGGGTGCACACACACTGGAAGCAACACTTCCAGTTTCTCAAATTCAGTTTGATGTAACCCCTATTATAACTCTGGGGTTACAGTCCCATTCTCTAAACATCAACCTTGAACTATCTCCATCAAATTCACCAACTCTATCTCTAGATGTGGACATGATCCATACATCTATTCCTGATTCTCCAACTCTAATCTTGGAGAAGCCCCACTCTGAAGCTGGTGGCCATCACTTGTTAAGTGATTTGTTGGGCCATCAACCAATTTTTTCTGAAGTTGCAAGGGGATCTGTGGACCAAACTCTCAAATCAATCACCACAAACTCTACTGTAACTTCTCATTCTCAAAGTGCTTTCTTGACTTCATCAACGAAACAGTCTATTTCGTTGACAAGTGTTTCTCCATCAACGGTATCCATACCGTTGACAGTTCAAACTACCATTCCGTTGATAGGTCATTCTACACCCCTTATTGAAAATCTAGTTGTTTCCACAACTAGTGTAGATGACCTGGTGGTAGTTGAGACACTTTTAGGATTGAGAGGGAGTGAAACTGAGAGGCTGGCTTGCAGCCAGGCAAAAGGAGAGAATGAGAGTGAGAGGCTGGCTATTTCTTCCAGCCAGGCAAAAGGAGAGATTGAGAGTTCCACCTTAGTAGGTGAAGGTGAGGGTGTGAGAGGTGTGAGCCATGGGGAGCCCATGATGCAAGAAAATAGAGGAGAGAGAGAAGGGACTACAGGAGTCATAAGGGAGGAAGCAGTCATTGCTAGTGAGTCAATGGAGGTCAATGAGGGAGAAAGGGAACTTACTTTCCAAGAGCATTATCAACAAACTCTGGATAGTATTTCTCTGGATCCTGAGACCTTTACTCATCCTGTGTCAGCCTATCAAGTTTTGGCTCAACAGGGCAATGTGGAGGCAGAGAGGTCACTACAACTAATTCATACAACTGCATCAATGCAAAGAGCAAAGGATGCCTTGACCAATCTATCTCCAGCAGCTGCAGCAAGTGGTGAGTTTGATTTCTCTGATGATGAGGACAGCTTTGGTGACAATCAGGTGGCCACTACTTCACATACTGGGACTTCTGTGGTGCCTCCTACACCAAACTGGCTTTCTCAAGATTTACAAGGAAGGATCTCCCTGGATGCTGCAATCACAAGGCAGTACAATGAGGCCTATCTGGCTCATGAGTCTGCAAATGCCAATGACAAGAAATTCTACAAGGCTATTATGGATTCACTGGAAATCCAACGGCTACAGATGATGCAGACAAGGATTGAGGCTAGAGAAATCAAGGACTCAATTAGCAATCTCAAGGATGCTAATGACAGGAGGCTAGATGAAAAGCTTCCTCTTCTCACTGTGTCCAAGATGAACAGGTTTTTCTCTAAGGAACCTGAGGTGGCTACCTCCTTGAAGACTCTCTCTTCTAGAGTGGACAAGGTGGAAGCTACTTTATCTCAGATGCAAAAGGAACAGGAGAAGCAGACACAACTATTGGCCCAGCTAGTGGCAGCTCAAGGACTCCCAGTCATCTCTCTTGATGATAACAAAAAGGGGGAGAAATCTAAGGAGCTAGACATTCAAATCACAAAGGTTATGGTACCAGCCATTTCCCTGCCAAAGGAGCCACTAGCTATGGGGGAGTCAGGTAAAGCTAAACTGGACAACATTGACCTGATTCAGCAAGCATCTATGAAGCTACAACTTGCTGAACAAATTAAAGACCACTGGTCCAGGATAGATGAAAGAGTCAAGAAGTTAGCTGGTACTGCAAAGAGTTCAAATCCATCAACGGATCAAGCTTCTTCTACAGAGCCATCAACGAATGCCATGGTCTTAGCATCAACGGAATGGGAGCCACAGACCAATTCTTCATATAAGGTAGAGCGCCTTCTACATGGAGTCACTCAAGGATCAAGGAAGGAGAAAGGACAAACTTCATGCATTAGGGATGTGGAAAAAGCTACATTGCAAAGAAGCCTATCTCCCAAGTCTCCTGCTAAACCAAAGGGCAAAAATACAGAAAGGACTTTCTATCCTGCACCTTATCCAGATGAGCACAAGCTTCTTGGTCTTCTCATCACAAAAAGCAAGGAAAGCAATGACTATGAGGTAAGGAAGCAAAGGGCAATTGTCTACAGGAATGGACAACAAATCTGTGTTTGGGCTGGTCACCCAAACTTTGCTGAAGCTAAAGCTGAAGAGTCAGAAAGAGCAGCAATGCAAGCACTTGCAGTTGCTCAATCTCTTGATGAAGAAGAAAGACATCAAGAAGAAAAAGCCAGAGAGGAAAGGAGTGCAAAGAAGAGCACAAGGCAACCAAAGGCAAGAGCTAGGAGAAATATAGCCTTTGAGAATGATGACTCTCAGAGTATTGCATCAGACTCTTCTGTACCAACTGCACCTCCAACAATTCCTGATCCAGCTCTAGGGGAAAAGTTAGCCTGTGATCCTAAACATCCTGTTAATTTCCATGATCAGCCAATTGAGCCAAAGGAAGAGCCAATTGAGTTTGATGAGGCCAACTTTCCAAAATTCCTCTTTGAGATGGATCCAAAGAAGAAATCTAAGCAAAGGGCTACCAAGGCTAAGCCAATTCTAGTAAGGAGACCACAAGCTGAAAAACCTCCTACCAACCCAGAAGACTTCATCTACATTGCTGATATCAGGGAGGAGTCTGACCTACACATCAATCTTGTTGACCTAGTTGAAGTGAGAGGAATTGCAGCTTCTTACAAACTACCAGAGAGATTGGTGTTTGTCTACAAGGGTGGGAGAGAACAGGTTTGGCCTCTACATAGAATTCTGGGAGAAGACTATCAGACACTGCTTTCTGTGTTCAAATGCCTGAAGAAAGATTTTGGTTTTACCAAAACAGCTAAGTCTGAAGTTGTTTCCAAAATCTGCCAAATCAAAGCTAGCTAGAACAAGCCTGGTGCACTTCCTAGAGTATTGAAGGTCCCTCAAACAGGAAAGAAGATTCATCTCCAACCTTTTTGGATGATGGAATTCAGAGACAAGGACAACTGTAGAAGATTCTTCAGAATAGAAGACCAACTGGAGAAGGCATCCAATGAAACTCTAAGATTAATGCAATCCAAGTTGGGGAATGAAGATGAAGAAGAGAAGATTTTCTACAGAAGACTTCAAGCTCAGATTGAGGAGAACAATGCAAGGAAAGGGAAGAAAACAAGACCACAGAGGCAAAGATGAAAAATCTGCTCAGTCTAGAGGAGCAACTCCGTGCACTTGTTTAGTAAGATTTTCTACTTTGTATTTTAATTAAATTCAATGGAGCTCAATGCAATTTCTACTTTTATCATGTGTAATTTAACTGAGTGTTTTTGTTATCATCAAGGCTCTTGATTTATGGCTGTTATTCTATCAGTCATAAATTGGGGGAGATTGTTAGGAATATGTTGTTCTTGATGATAATTATAAAAACACTTAGTAGATTTTGTATTAAGTCATTTTGTAACTGTCAACGGAATAGCATGCTTTGCAGTGTTTCGTTGACAGGAAGCTCATCAACGGAATGAGTGTTGTAGCAATTGCACTGTACAATACTTCACAGTTTGATATGCATTTCGATGTATGTATTAGATAGGTTTTCTAAGTCATGATTGACTAAGTACTAGATAGGCAAAATAGGTTGGTTAATTGTAAATATGTTATGCCTTGTAATTTTGCCTAAGTGAAGACATGTCAACGGTATGAGGATTACTCTATCAACGAAACAAGGACACACCATCAACGGTATGGAGTTTACTCATCAACGAAACGAGAGAAACACCATCAACGGAATGAAGAATAAAGCTATCAACGAAACACATCTCCCTGCTATCAACGAATCATTATTGCTTTTCTGAATAGTTGACAAAGTGATAGTGACAGTTTACTGAACAGATCTAAAGGTGATGTGGAAGTGTACTTTGCATTGGAAACCATCAAAATGGACATGGGGAATAAGGAAACATCCCAGTTTCCAATTGGGCTCTTGGGAGTGATCATAATAAGCATGAAGACAAAAGCAAGGATCTCCAATGACCACTGGACAAAGGGATGAAAAGCAAACTATTGGCGGTTACCTTTAGTGTACTTTAGAGTAGCCAAAAATAGTATTGTAAACTTGGGGATATATAACCAAGTGTAGCAGTTAAGATAGAGTAAGAGAAGAAAAATACATAGTTTGTATTAGCTATCCTTGAGAGCACTCTTCTCTACAACTCTGTAACTGAGCAGCTGTGTACTTGTGTATCACAGATTATTTCCGCAATAAAAACACTTCAGTTGGATCATCAAACAATCCAACTGAATTATTTATATCTTGTGTTTTTATTTATTCAGTTCAGTTTTTATTTTATAAAGTGTTTTAAGTTTAAGAAAATATCAAGAATTGTATTCAACCCCCCCCCCCTCTACAATTCTGTTAGGTCATTTGGGATTAACAAATAGTATTGACTAGCCTATAACCCGTGTAAGGCACGTGCCTTAAAAAATAATAAACTAAAAATTTAATGTGAACGAAAAATATTAAAATAAAATAAAAATTAATATGATAAATTATAAAATGAGAAACTTAAATATTAATTGTAACATAAAAAAATATTAAAAAAATACATATGGGGCTGAGGAAGATAAATGAGGTATTATTAATATTACTTTATAATAAAATAATATTAATAATAAGGACATATAGAAAAACTAACATGTTTTAATTAAAAAAAGTAATTGTCCTTGATATTTTTAGATGTGTTTTAATTACATTAATTGTATTTGTTAAAAAAATGCGCTGACTTGTTAAAATAGGTAAGTTTTTTTTAATAATTATAAGTATTAAAAATAAGTTTTAAAATATATAAGTAAGGGTTATACTTGATATTTTTGGAAAAGAGAAATTTTAATGATAACAAATAAAAAAAGGTAATATATTTTAATTTAAAGGTAATTTCCCGTGATATTTTCGGAAAAGATGTAGATTTTGTTAGAAAAAAATGTTGTAACTATAAAAGGCAATCAGTTAGTTACTATTTTAGATTATTTTATTATTTATTAAATAGAGTATTAAAATATATTTTAAAAATAAATAAGTAAGGATTACATCTCATATTTTTAGAAAATAGAGATTTTAGTGATAACAAATATAAAAGATAATATGTTTTAATTTAAAGGTAATTGACGTGATATTTTTGAAAAAGAAGTAGATTTTGTTAGAATTTTTTTTAATTATAAAAGGCAATCAGCTAGTTACTATTTTTATATTATTTTATTATTTATTAAATAAAGTATTAAAATATGTTTTAAAATATTAAAATAAATAAATAAGGATTGCACCTCATAATTTTGGAAAACAGAGATTTTAGTGATAACAAATATAAAAGGTAATATGTTATAATTTAAAGATAATTACCGTGATATTTTTGGAAAATGAGTAGATTTTGTTAGAAAAAAATATTTTAATTATAAAATGCAATCATCTAGTTACTATTTTTATATTTTTATATTATTTATTAAATAGAATAAAGTATCGAAAACCAAAAACTGACCGAAAACCGAAAACCAAAACTTTCAATGTTTCGGCTTAAATAATACTAGCTTAAAACCGGTGTGATGCACGGATTGTTAATTGTTATTTTATGATTATATTTTTAATGTTTTATTAATTGTATTTGTTAAAAAAATAAGTAGGCATGTTAAAATAGCTAGATACTTTTAATTAATTAAAAACATTAAAACAAATTTTAAATAAATAAAAATTAAAGATGTAACATATATTTAGTTTAAAAAGGTAAATGCCCGTGATATTTTTGGAAAATGAGGTTTTAAAATTTAATAATTAAAATTATTTAAATTCGTTTTAAAATAAATAATTAAAGAGTTTCCTGTGATATTTTTGGAAAAAAATGAATTTTAGTAAGAAAAATAGAAAAAGTAAATTGAAAAAGACAATTTCCCGTGATATATTTAGAAAAGAAGAGAATTTGTTAGAAAAAATCTATAATGTGTTTTAGAGTAATCGGTTATAAATAGGTATTTGATTATTTATATTTTAATATTCTTAGTGATTGCATTTGTTAAGAAAAATAAATAGACATGTTAAAATATGTAAACTTTTAAAAAATAATTGTAATATTATAAGTTTATAAATAAATAACTAAATGTTTGTCCGTAATATATTTGGAAAATAGGGGGTTTTAGTAAGGAAAAATAGAAAAACTAACATGTTTTAGTTAAAAAAGGTAATTGTCATGTTTGAAAAAGTAGGAGAATTTGTTAGAAAAAATAATGTATTTTAGGGAAAAAAGGTAATTGGTTATAAATAGATAATATTATTATTTAATAATATATTTCTATAAATAAGTAAGGTTAATTAAGTAAAAATACGAAATACAGTTAAGGACAATTAAGTAAAATCACAACGTACCATACCGACTAACCAAACTTTTAATGTTTCGTCTATTATATAATAGTATTGATAGTATAGAAGTATAGATTTTAGTTTCTTATATAATTTTTACGATATAGACTGATTGATTATTATTTTTGCTAAAAATGCATTGATTCAAATCAAGAAATTATTTAAAATTTTGTAAATATATTCATTTTGACTAGATATTTACATTCGTACGGTTGTATTTTTAAATAAATATTTAAATATTGTAATTTTGAGGTACACTAAATAGAAAATTTTTCTTGTGACATTTAGATTCTATTTTCTCATATATAACTGCTTGAAAATGTATTTATAGATGTTTTCTAAAAATAAATCCTCATATCAATTCTGAAGTTCTAATAACATATAAAAGTTTTATAATTATAGAATCGTAATGATCACTGGTCATGTAATTATCGTAATGACTTGTGTTGTTACTTAGCAATTACCATCTTCATCGATAATAACTGTTAAGAAATAATATATGTCGACAGAACAAATATAAACATCTTCATAATTTAGTGTAGAAAAAGTAAGATGTTGGAGAAATTAGAAAGCGTTAATACAGAATAAAAGTTTGACCCGATAACAAGAATTGGGTGACCTAGTGGTCATTAATAGTTCGTACCCACATAATTCATAGATTAAAAATATAATAAGTGTGAGCATGAAACATAATATAAGAGATTCCATTATCGTTAGAATCTGAAGTTTAATCCCAAATATTTCTTTCAAGTATTATAAATTCTAATTTTTATTATTTTATATGAATATATGAATAAAATATCTTCGTGATCTGTTGTTTATGACAAAAATATATCTAAATGTTTGGTATTGTTTTTGGAATCGTATGAAACAAAATATCAAAATTGACGATTCTCTTGATTAATAATAAGGCTGGAGGAAAGATTTTTGATAGTCATCATAAAAATTAGGGTTGTACGTTCAATCCGTTGAACCGCATCAACCGTGATAATCGCCCGCAATCAATTCGCACATTGCAGATAATCGCGAAACGCGAATGATCATGAATGAAGTTTTAGATAACCACTAATTTGCAGTTTGGTTGTAAAAGTCAAACCACACCCGTCAACCACACATTATATAAATTAATATATTTTTATTTAATATATACACAATTATATATATTACATGTATATATATATACACGCAAAAATTATGTATGTATTAAAATTCATGATCAATGCCTAAAGGCTCTAAATCACGCCCAACTAAATAAAATGAATGAAAATCCTAATACAGTCGATGTAGTCCTCCTTTATAACCACGCTCATATAATTACAGAGTTTGTTCATTTGAATTTGAATGAAGACTTGGATGGTTGATGAAAACATGAAGTCTGAAGAGTTTTTCAACAATTTTTTTATTTCGGGACTAGTTTTTCTTTTGTATAATATTGACCTTTTGTAATCTGCTAGTAGACTTGTTATTGGATCATTTACTTCATATTTTAATTTGAATGTCTTTGTCATTTTTAAATTTGATCGGACTCTTTGTATTGGATTAATAGTGGACTGGTGCTTCTGTAGTAATACCCCTTGATTTGAATTTTTTTGTGAGTTCATATATTAAGGATTAAAGTTAATTTTTTTTTTTTTGTAACTATTTTCGCGATTGAACCGTAATTTTCAATTGCAAAAATCGCAATTACGTGAGTGGATATGGTTGATTTTTTTAAATTAACAATTCGGTTGCGGATGAAGATTTTGAATAATCGCAAGTTGCGTTTTGGTTCAAATTTTACCCTTCAACCGAACCATATTCAACCGCGTACACCCCTAATAAAAATATATATTGCATCATGAACGGAAACATGTTATAGTGGAGCCAAAATAAGCGCATTTCTTAATTGAATCATTGAATCAGAGCATCTCCAATGAAAGAGATCTCTTAATTAAACTTTTAAATTACCTATCATAAATAAGAAATATGAAGAATGGATAAAATATTTTGTACTCCAATAATACATTATTCTTAGGTAAAATTTTAGCCAAGTTCATTATATTGGCTGTTGAAACTCTTGATATCAGTGGTGAAAATCCACATCTATTTATTAAAATAATACATTCTTTTGACAATAAGTTAAAATAATAAATAAATACCATTTTTAAAATATAATCAATTATTATGGTCAACTTCACCGGAGCACTCCACCTTATGGATTCATCAAATCTTACATAATCAGTATTTTATATCATTTTAATTAATTATTTTATACAATATCGTTGGAGATGCTCTTATAATATATGAAAGAAAAAAAACTAAGTACCCTAACATTAGCTTTCATTATGTATATAATTCAACAATTTATGTATATAATTCAACAATTGTTCCTGGCACATGCTTAGGGATTTAATTCTATGCATTAATCTACATAATTAATTATATTATATAGAGTAAGATTTCAGAGAGAACTCCCTTAAAAAGAGAACGAGAGAACCTGAGATTTAAAAAAAATCTAATTATTGTTTAACTTGTTTTTACGAAACAATCATATATTTACATTTTAATTGTCATTATATAATTTTTAAAATCAAAATTTGAAGGAATTTTCCCAAAAATATCTAATTACAGAAATTATTTATAAAAATACATTGCAACATAGTTTGCAACATTTGCAATTGTTGCAACCTCATTTACAACTAAAACCGTATTTTTGAAAAAAAAACTAGGCATTTTTATAAAATTTTCAAATTTGAATCATCAAATGAAAATTGAAAAAGATTTTCCAAACTTTTAACTGACATTCAAAAATAGATTCATGAAATTTGTGAGATTCAAAAACAGATTCTTAAAATTTGTGAGATTCAAAAAAAGATTCATTATTTTTTTGATAATTATAAACAAATTTTATTTGTAATTGATTTTTTGGAAGCACCATAAAGATAAAAAATAAATAATTATAACCTTTTTCAAATTTTAAAATTTATATTTATAAATAGTTCTCTCGGTCTCTTTTTAATAGGTTCTCTTGAAGTCGGCTGCCTCATCATAACCATAAACATGTCAATATATATATATATTTTTTCATATTGTATTAAATTTAAAGAAAAAAAAATAAGGATACTGTAGTATATATTAGTGGATGTACTTTGATTTCTATAATTCTATGCAATTTTTGATAAATCTCTTACCTTGTATATTCCTTCCTGCTAGATTATGTTGGATGCAATTTAAATCAGGTTTTGCTAAATTCCCTATTAACCATTCATTTGGTTCTGCATTAGCATGATCTTTGTTATTTTTTGTTTATGTTTTGACTAGCAGGATATCCATAATTGAAAGAACCCATGAGAAATATTAGGGTAATCATTTTTCTGTTAACGGCAAGGGCATAGGTCTTGACATTTGGTAAATAATATTTATATATTTAAAAAAGAAATGGAAAAAAGAATCTAAAAGTCATACTAAAAGTGTTTTGTATTAATGCGCCTCAAATTCACAATATTTAAATCAATATACTTATATAAAGGGGAAGACGATGACGGTGAGGTGGCGCCTCTACAATCGTTCCGTTCTATTTTTCTAATTTTCTCAATTTTTCACAAATTTTAATTTTAATAATTACAACTTACTTTATTATTTTCGATTTTGTAGGAAGGAAATTGAAAATTACACTTTTATTTTTTTCAAACTTGATAGAACTTTCTTTGATTTAGAAAATTACAACTTCCTTATTATTTTCGAATTTGTAGGACTTGATAGAACTTTATTTGATTTAGAAAATTCTAACTTCCTTATTATTTTCGAATTTGTAGGCTTGATAGAACTTTCTTTTATTATTTTCAAATTTGATAGAACTTTCTTTGATTTAGAAAATTTCTTTGATTTAGAAAATTACAACTTCTTTATTATTTTCGAATTTGTAGGACTTGATAGAACTTTCTTTGATTTAGAAAATTACAACTTCCTTATTATTTTTAAATTTGTAGGCTTGATAGAACTTTCTTTTATTATTTTTAAACTTGATAGAACTTTCTTTGATTTAGAAAATTACAACTTCCTTATTATTTTCGAATTTGTAGGCTTGATAAAACTTTCTTTTATTATTTTCAAACTTGATAGAACTTTCTTTGATTTAGAAAATTACAACTTCCTTATTATTTTCGAATTCGCAGGACTTGATAGAACTTTCTTTTATTTAGAAAATTACAACTTCCTTATTATTTTCGAATTTGTAGGCTCTTATGTTAATAATTGCAATTTTCTTTTTATTATTTTCAATCTTAATAGAACTTTCTTTTATTATTTTCAAACTTGATAGAAATTTCTTTGATTTAGAAAATTACAACTTCCTTATTATTTTTGAATTTTTAGGATCTTATGTTAATAATTGCAATTTTCTCTTTTATTATTTTCAATCTTGATAGAACTTTCTTTTATTATTTTCAAACTTGATAAAACTTTCTTTTATTATTTTCAAACTTGATAGAACTTTCTTTTATTATTTTCAAACTTTATAGAACTTTTCTTTTATAATACTTCTTGACTTTTAAACATAATGGATTTCCATGTTATTCACCTTACAAACACCTATAAATTAAAGGCCATTCATAACAAAAAATCTACACCGAAACTTTTTTACATAGCTTCAAATTTTTACAACCATATTTACAATCAATACAATTATGGCCTACACCATGTTGGATGCTTTGAACGACAACAACTATGTCTGGATGATAAGAGTACGAGTGTGTATAATGTGAGAATCTGTCAATCCAAATACTGAAGAACTGATTAGTCTTGACATGATTTTGATCGATGAAGACCACTATCGCATGGGTCTAAATTGCTCTTCATACGCATAACGTTGCCTAACAGATTGGAAGAAGGCATCGTCAACATATCACTGTATGGATTTCAATTCATATGTCCGGATATGATTGATGCACGTATTAATGACACCAACATACTCTCAGGTTTTTGATGCAATAATATATTAGAGTAATATATAAGTAATACTATTATATAAGTTATAATTCAAACTATCATGTTCTAATAATATTTTTTCTATGTTGATATAAATGTTGTGGGTTGCTTGACCTACTTGGGTGGAATTGAAGTTGTCAAAGGCAGTTGAAAAAAAGAGATCTCAAAATTGTCACAAATTAGTAAGTTATGCATTATATTAATTTTAATATAACTGTTACTTGTTTTTTATTGTTCTTATAATTTTATATTACTTCTTTGGTTACCTCCAATTTATTTGTTTTACTTATTTAATTTGTATAGTCAATTTCATTAGTTTAAAACTCTAATATCATGCATTATTATCTATATAAAAATATTGAACATGAATATTTTTCTAAGCACTCACTGTATTGCAGGATTCTAAAAGTTCTCCTACGCCCGACTGTGCATGACAAAAAGAAAAGGAAAGTAATATAGTTGGTGATGGATACAGTGGAGCTGGTGACGGAGGCAATGGAACATGTATTTAGTATTATGCTACCGCTTAATTACACATGTGTTTCCAATCTTACTTTTTAGTATTAAATAATATGTACTAAAAGTTTCGTATTATACTTTTAAACTACATTGATAACTTGTCCGATTTTAATATATTTTGAATATGCACTAAAGGTATATTGAGATTGATAATTACTATCATTTTCTTAGCTATTTTTAATTATTATGTTTGTTTCAATAAGGATGGAATTTTTCTAAGATTTGAAATATTACAAACTATAAGATTTATAATATATAATATAAATTATATATTATATTTTCTAATAATACTATATAAATATAAGTAATATTATATGTTCATATTGATTTTTGTCAATATAATATATATATATATATATATATATATATATATATATATGACAATGGTATCGGTCCAACAAAATAAAAAATCAAACTATATAAAAAAAACAAAATATGTAAATATTTTATTATAGTACATACCCAAATGCAAATTTTATAGAATATATTTTATTTGATAATTTAAATAATTTTGTAGATATTAATTTCACAATTTTTATTCTAATATTCTTTTTCTTAACAAATATATTTTATGCCGCTGCGAAGCGCGGCTTAATAACCTAGTATTTAATTAAAAATTCAATCATACTGAAATAAGTATATATTGAAAATTAATTAAATCTACAAATTTTCAAATAATTTAGTGATTTGAATCAATCATTTTTAACAAAAAATAATTCATCAATCTCTACCGTAGACATTATATAAAAAAATAATATCATTGTAAAGTAAATACTTTACAATTTAAATTTGCATAAAAAATATTATACAATTATATTTTGAAATTATCTTCACATATGGTTAGGAAATAATAACTGTTAGGAAATAATATATGTCGACACGAAATAATATATGTCGACAGAAGAAATATAAACATCATCATAATTTAGTGTAAAAAAAATAAGATCTTGGAGAAATTAGAAAGTGTTAATACATAATATAAACTTAACCCGACAACGAATATCTGACTTTATTAATGAATTAAAGGTAACATAACGGTCATTAGTTCGTACCCAAATTTCAATCCTAAACATTATAAGTCCTTATTTTCTTTAAGTATCATAAACCCTAAATTTTATTGCTTTATAAGAATACCCGAATAAAATATCTATGCAATGTGTTATTTATGATGAAAATGTATATAAATATTTGGTATCGTTCGTGAAAATTGTATGAAGCAAAATATCAAGTTTATGATTGTCATGATCAATATTAAAGAAAGATCTTTGACACCCTTCAGAGAAATATATATTGCATCATGTAACATATTTTGGTGGAGCCAAATGAAGTGCATTTCTTTATTGAAATATAATATAGGGAAACAAAAAGAAGCTAAGTATCCCAACACTAGCTTTCATTATGTATATAATTCAACAATTGTTCCCGGCATATAGGGATTAAATCTCAAATGTTATATAGGCATGCATTAATATACGTAATTATTATTCGATCTTAAACCATCTTTTATTTGCACCATTTGCTACATTCGTCAACTCCACCATGTGAAATGATCTTAACTTCTCCAGCTCATCTTTGTTAGCTTTGATGCGCCTCAACAACCCATCGATTACTACACGACATCGATTACATAGGAGGCTCATACAATTGAAAAAAATTGTAACCACACATTGAATCCTTTTATTTACACAAACACTGAGCCATTATCCGTGTTGGAGGCCCAAACGAGATTGGGCTGGTAGATTGTAGGCCCAATCGAATGGATTGAACAAAGCCCATCTAAACCGGCCCGAAATCTTATATGTTATCGTTGGACATGTATGACCCAGTCTTAGCCATTTACCGAGACGTGAGCATCCACGTCCCCCTCGATCGGATACCTTCCGAAACATACGGGAAGGAACAACCGGCTAACAGGTTTATATATATCAGGTTCAACTAGAACTCATTTTTCACTACTCGAATACATACAAGCTCTTGTACGTTAGAATTATTACTTGGAGCCGATTAACTGATTCTCACACCGGAGGTGAATCGGAGGACACATCCCTCGCATTCTTCTCTTTGCAGGTTAATCCAACGAACCTCGTGGGAGTCCGACCGACGGAAATTTGGTTCCAACATTTGGCGCCGTCTGTGGGAAACGCACAAGCAAGCTTCAAACAAATCAAACAAATACGATGACTATTGATAATACTGACAATCAGCCACCAAATTTTACCGAAACTCCTCGCCAAGGAGCTTCTAACTCCACACCTCCTATAAACCTTGTTCTTAACTTCGATGCCGAGATAGAAGAGGGTAAAATGCCCACTCCCGAAGAGCAAAAGGCCATGCTCCTTAAGTGGCGTGAAGAAACGACCTCAAAGAATGGAAAGCAAAAGATGTTGGAACAAGCGGAGAAAGAAGCCCAAGTGAGAGCAAAGAAGATGGAAGCCGGTCTGGCCAAAATAGAGGCAATTCAACGCCGGAGGGCCGAACTGGACGCAGAAGAAAAAGCCCTCCAAGACGCCGTGGAAACCGGCGAAAGAACTCTGATGGTGACTGAGCAGAGGAAGGAGAAAAGGGTGTATAATGATGCAGATGAGTCTTAGGATTCTGAATCACACCCCTGAAGAACCCGTCACAAAGGCATGGTTCACTCGGACACTGACGATGAAAGAGACCCCCGCATGAAAGAAAGATTAAGCCGAATGGAGAAGGCCATGTTCGGTGACCGAAGGGTAAGTCATGAGCCCATCATATCAGAGGAAATTGAGCAATACAGGCCACCATCCGGAAGACAGTTCCCGAAGATGAATGAATTTAATGGTAAAGGTGACCCCGAGGACCACTATGAGAAGTATGAGTCCCTCATGACTCGTATGGGTCATTGCGATATAATGTTGTGCAAGATGTTTAAGACTTACTTAAAAGGCGCTGCTACTATGTGGTATAGATCCATGAAGCCAATGTCGGTTGGTTCATATGACCAACTGAAGAAGAAATTCTTGAGGCACTATTCTCATTTATGCCGAAGAGAGAAAGACACTGAAGCTTTGATTCACTGTCGTCAGAGGCCGGACGAAGAGTTGGGGGATTACCTATCCAGGTTCAAGGAAGAAGCGGGGATGGTCACGAATTTGGATAAAGTGAAAGCTGCTAGATTCTTTTTAGTCGGTTTGGACCCCATAAAAGGTAAGAAACTCTGGTCCTCTCTTTATGATATTTCTCCTAAATCTTTGAATGATATATACTTGAGGGGGGAAAGTATCCGAAGAAAGATGGAGTCAATTGGGGGTTATATAAGGAGAGCCGAAGAGAGGATCGTGGGAAGAAAGGGCGTGATAAATATTAGTCTAGCCGAAGGTATGATGATAGGCGAGACGAGGTGAAGGTCCGAGATAAGGGGGCTGAGCAGAGAAGAGATAGAGATAGTACGGTGTTCACTTCTTTGAATGCACCTATCTCGAAGATTCTCCATGAGATAAAAGGGAAACCAGGTTTTGTTCGCCCAACCCGAATGAAGATGCCCGATTATAAAAAGAATGGTAACAAATACTGTGATTACCATCAAGAAAAAGGTTACAATACTGATGAGTGTCACCATTTGAAGAAGTTGATTGAAAGGATGATTAAAGATGGATAATTGAATCAGTTTGTCAAAGACCTAATGGACAAATTAGCACCGAAGAAAGACAAGCGGAAGGAGCTCGAAGATGGAGAAAGGTATCGGGGCGAGGTGAAGACCATTTCTGGAGGAAGCACCCTAGATCGAGACAGCAAGACTGCAAAAAAGAGATACGCCAGACAAGTGTACAATCTGTATCAATTCCAATCAGCCAAACAGGCAATGCCGATCATGTTCACCGAGGATGATTATGAGGATGTGATATGGCCTTATGAAGACCCTTTGATCATCAACCCGGTGATCGAGGAAAATAAGATCTGGAAAGTGTTAATCGATGGGGGAAGTTCGGTTAACATCTTGTATCACCGAACGTACAACAAGATGAACTTGGGGGGCGAACAGCTGAAACCATGCCATGAATCTCCTATTTATGGATTCGGAAACCAACCGGTCCCGATTGAAGGTATAATTATTTTATCTGTTCTTTTAGGTAAAGCACCATATACTGTTGAAAAGTAGGTGAAATTCTACGTGGTCTGAGTGGAAAGCCCATACAATGCCATCCTGGGAAGGCCAGCCCTTACAGCTTTCCAATAAAACTGCCCGAATCATCATGCTCGAGGACCTAGATAAGGATCAAACATTTGAAATGTCCAAAGGTGGAAAGAGAAAACAAGCAGATGGTGAAGCGAGTGGTAGCCATCAAACCATGAACATTGAGCTAGAAAAATTTGGAGCAGACTTATCTTATCCAATTGCCGAACTGGTAGCAGAAACCGAAGAGGTGGAGCTGTATGCTGGTTGTTCGGGAAAGATGGTCCGAATTATGAAGAACATGGAGCCTGACTTAAAAAGAAAGGTGATTGAAGTGGTTAGGTAATACCATGACGTCTTTGAATCGGGACCCGAAGACATACCTGGCTTGGATCCAGAGATGGCGAAGCATTGCCTCAATGTTAAGCCCGAGGCCAAGCCGTTTAAACAAAGGAAAAGGACTTTCGCTATGGAAAGACAGAAGATTATTGAAGCCGAGGTAGAAAATCTGTTAGAGGCAAAGTTCATTGAGGAGATCGAGTACCCAGATTGGTTAACTAATGTGGTGGTGGTAAAAAAAGGCCAACAACAAATGGAGGATGTGTGTGGACTACACCGATTTGAACAAGGCTTGCCTGAAAGATCACTATCCTTTGCCAAGCATTGACCAGCTCACATACGCCACTTCGGGATATCAGGTACTTAGCTTTTTAGATGCTTTTTCAAGTTATCATCAGATAGCGATGAATGTTGAGGACATCCCGAAGAAAAAATTCATCACCTTGAAGGGAACTTATGCCTACATCAAGATGCCCTTCGGCCTGAAGAATGCAGGGGCCACGGTCCAAAGAGTGGCCAACAAGATTTTTGCCAACCAAATTGAGAGAAATATGGATTGCTATGTGAATGATATGATTGTCAAGTCACAACTCAAAGATCATATGGAAGACCTGAGGGAGTGTTTTGAAACACTAAGGAAGAATAATATGAAGATCAATCCGAACAAGTGCACGTTCAGAGTTTCTAGCGGAAATTTTCTAGGCTATATGGTAAGTGCCCGATGAATTGAGGCGAACCCAGAGAAAATACAGGCTATAATCGACATGGAATCCAAAGAGAGTTCGGGATATACAGAAATTGACCGGCCGGATGGCAGCTTTGCGGAGGTTCATATCAAGGTCAGCAGAAAAGGCCCTACCCTTCTTTGAGGCTTCGGGGGTCAAAGAATTTTGAGTGGGGGCCAAATTATCATAAAGCGTTCGAAGAAGTAAAGGAATATCTCACCAAGGCACCACTCTTAATGAGACCAGACCCGAAGGAAACGTTGCAGCTATATCTAGCCATCAGTGACAGAACTCTGGGAGCAGTGTTAGTGAAAGAGCATGAAAAGAATCAACACTCGGTGTTCTATGTATCACATATGCTGAAGGATGCAGAAACAAGGTACCCAAATGCTGAGAAGTTCGCATATGGGTTAGTCATGGCTACCCGAAAATTGCGACACTATTTTCAAGGGCGAACAGTGCAGATAGTAACCGACCAACCTCTCAAGAAAATCTTGACGAGACCGGAGTCTTCGGGAAGGGTGGTAGCATGGTCCATTGAGCTGGGTGAATACGCCCTGGAATACATCCCAAGGACCTCTATCACAGCCCAGGCGCTAGCGGATTTTATGGTAGAATGTTCTTTCTCTGGGCCAAAGGACTTGGCACCCCGAAGAACAATTGATCCGAACCCCCAGAAGATGGAAGCTATTTGTAGATGGTTTGGTCTCCGGATCAAAATATGGAGTCGGGTTTATTCTTTCTAGCCCAGACGGTTTTGAAATATGCCAGGCAATAAGGCTTACTTTCCCTCTAACAAACAACGAAGCCGAGTATGTAGCGTTATTGGCCGGAATGAATTTGGTGAATGATAAGTGGGTATTTTATTCACTTAAAACGTTTCCGTATGGCTTAAAACGATTGTTTGTACTCGAGTTGTGGTATTTTTGATCTCTTTTAAGGGTATTGTGCAGGAATATCTATCACAGGTGTAAGGGGAATGAAGCGGAGCAATCGGAATGCAATTTGGAGCTAAAACGAAGAAAATGGAAAAATTCGTCTTCCTGGACAGAAGGCACGGCGCGGCAGCGCCGTGTTTGAGCTTGCCTATGGCACGGCAGCGCCGCATGAAAACGGAACAGTAAATCTATGGCGCGGCAGCGCCGCTCTCCTATGTAACTGTGGCGCGGCAGCGCCAGACATTCTGACGAAATTTCCTGTTTTGAACCCGATTTGCTGATTTTTCGAGTTGAAGTCAAATTACAATTCTGTACGACTTATTTGCACCTGGAGGCCTATATAAAGAGAAGAAAACCCTAGAGAAGAGGAGTAACACATACCACATATTATCTACGGAGTTTTAAAGCACGAAGAAGCAAGGAAGAAGATAGTTTTCAATTTATTCTTGTATTCTTTCTAGCTTGTGGATGCTTGGTTTGGGTGTATTCTTTAGAACCTTTGATAATTATTCCAATATTGATTCGTTTTCTTTAATCATGTTTACATTAGAACCCATGGTGACGATTAGTTTGATTATGAACTAATTCGTTGTCATGGGGTTTTAGCGGATTTATTCATGAAGTTTATTTGTTGAATTTTCTCGATGCCTATAGTGTGATTGATGTTATATCCTATCATGGTTGTTTTAATTCGTTATAGGAGAGTAGCTAACTCCTGTAATTGTGTGCTAATTCTTATTGAAGCGACAGTGGATTTAAGAGTTTAGAACTTGCCATGCTAGCATAGGTTTATGCGTGAGAATATCATTCGTAATTAGTGTCGTAACTCTAACCGTTTTATGACGACTATGTGATCAATTGAATGCTTGTACTTCAACCATTATGTTTTCAATCTCTATAGACATATAGGGACTAAGCATAATTGGGAGACTAAGTGATTTCTATCTTTATTGTGGATATTATTTAGGATGGTATTTGTGCAACGAAAGTTGGCTTATATCAGTTTTGTGTGTTCGATCAGGTATTAATAAATCACATGAAAAGGCTAGAGAATTGGAAACTATAGATGGATTGTTTAATGAAGTTAAAATTCCATGTTTTATTTGCATAAGTAATTCAATATAACCCTTCGTTCGAATAGTTGATAATTAGTTATAAATTTTAGAAAAATTTTAGTGGTAAACAAAATCCAATTTGTTATTTGTTTTAGCATCGAATAATAATCATACATTGGTGAGTGAATTAACTAGACAATACAACGAGTCCCTGTAGGAACGAACCTTACTTACTATCTGTATTACTTGAGATCACGTGCACTTTCGTGTTGAGTTTGGTCGTAACAAGTTTTTGGCGCCGCTGCCGGGGATTTCGGTTTTATTTGTTTAGTTTCAGTATTTACCATCAGTGGTCATTAAAGTTCGGTGACTAGGACATTTCTCACCAATTTTCTTGTTGGTGAATTTCAGGTACTTATTGAGAGTGTATGCGTACACGAGCTCGAGCACGTAGAGAAGAATTAGCAAGAAGAGAAGAACTAGCACGAAGGAAACTTGACTTTGAGAACATCAGTGTAGAAAACAATCGTGAATCAAAAGAAGATATGGAAGATCAAGCACAACCAGCGAAGGCTTTGAGTGAATTCTCTCAGCCAAAAGTGGAGGACATTCATACCAGCATTGTTCGTCCAGCTATTGGGGCAAATAATTTCGAGCTTAAGCCAAACATCATTCAGATGATTCAGAATACGGTTCAGTTTGGGGGTAGTCCTGCTGAAGATCCCAATGCTCATATTAGGGACTTTCTTGAGATCTGTGATACCTTCAAATTCAACGGAGTTACAGATGACGCAATCAGATTGAGGCTATTTCCCTTCTCTCTTAGGGATAAAGCCAAGAGTTGGTTACATTCTATGCCATCAGGTTCTATTAAAACATGGGCAGACTGTGCTCAAAAGTTCTTGACGAAGTATTTCTCCATGGCGAAGACAGCAGCTTATAGGAATTCTATTTCTCAGTTTGCTCAGCAACCCCAGGAATCTTTGGGGGGAGCTTGGGAAAGGTACAAGGAGATATTGGCACGTTGTCCTCATCATGGGATGCCGGATTGGATGGTAATCAGCAATTTCTATAACGGATTGGGAGCTCAGTCAAGGCCTATGCTTGATGCAGCTTCTGGAGGAGCACTGTGGGCAAAAAGCTATGAGGATGCCTATAATCTTATCGAGATGATGGCGGCCAATGAGTTTCAGAATCCTACTCAACGCTTGCCACCTGCTAAAGTGGCTGGAGTTCTAAACTTGGATGCAGCTACTGCTATTGCTGCTCAACTCAAAGCGTTGACAATGAAGGTAGATTCCCTTTCTAATCTTGGGACTAACCAGGTTGCTATGGTGTGTGAATTGTGTGCAGGGGCTCATGACACGAATCTGTGTGCTATCTCAGCTGAATCAGCACAGTTTGTTAGTAACTTTCAGAGAACTCAGCAACCAGCACCTAATGTGTATCATCCCAACAATCGGAATCATCCTAATTTCAGTTGGAGCAACAATCAGGGTGGTGTTCAGCAACCACAAAATCAGCAGTTCAATGCAAGGCCATATAATCAGAACTATCAACCACCACCTTATGCTCTAAGGCAACCATTCATTCCACCGGGATTTCAACCATCTCAAGGGAATTCATTGAATCAGTCTGAGAAGTCTGAATTGGAAGAGCTTCGAATGATGTACAAGAGTCAGGCGGTGTCGTTGAAAACTTTAGAGAATCAGATTGGGCAATTATCCAATGCATTGTTGAACCGTCAACCAGGAACGCTTCCGAGTGACACAGAGATGAATCCAGGCAAGAAAGATCACAAGGAACAGGTCCAGGCAGTAACCTTACGATCGGGGAAGATTCTACAAGGTCAGAACGAAGAAAATTCAGCCGAGGAAAAAAATGAATTTTCTGATCAGAATGTGCGGCGCGGCAGCGCCGCTCCCCAGTATAAAAACGGCGCGGCAGCGCCGGCCCTTCTGGAAGAAAAAGATAATTTTGACGCTGGGGTCGATTCTGTTCCTGATTTGGTACCTAATGCTACTCTCTCGACTCATGTAACTGGGAAGAGTGATAATTCTCAGAAAGTTGTAGAAGAAAAGGTGTTTCCACCTCCTCCATTCCCCAAACGAGTTCAAAGGCAAAAGTTTGACAAGCAGTTTGCTAAGTTCTTGGATGTCTTCAAGAAGCTTCAGATTAACATACCATTTGCAGAGGCTCTTGAGCAAATGCCGAGCTATGCGAAGTTTATGAAGGGCATTCTTTCGAAGAAATTGAAACTTGAGGAGCTAGAGACAGTTGCATTGACGGAAGAATGTAGTGCCATCTTGCAACAAAAGTTGCCACCTAAGTTGAAGGACCCTGGAAGCTTTACCATACCATGTACTATTGGAGATCTCTCATTCAGCAAATGCTTCTGTGATTTGGGTGCAAGTATTAATCTCATGCCCTTATCAGTTTTCATGCAGCTTGGTCTTCCAGAACCAAAGCCAACTACTATGACTCTGCAACTTGCGGACCGTTCAGTTACTTATCCTCGAGGAATAGTTGAGGATGTTTTGGTGAAGGTCGACAAGCTTATCTTTCCAGCCGACTTTGTTATTCTTGACTTTGAGGAAGACAAGAAGATTCCTATCATCTTGGGAAGACCTTTTCTGGCTACTGGCCGAACTTTGATCGATGTGCAGAAAGGAGAGCTTACAATGAGGGTTCAAAATCAGAAGGTTACTTTTAATGTGTTCAAGGCTATGAAATTTCCGACAGAGGAGGAAGAGTGTTTTAGCTTGAATATGGTTGATACGGGTCAGAGAAAGGAGTTCGATCAGCTGTTGAGCAAAAATTCGGACATGCACAAGTTCGAGCATCACATCAGTGATTCCATTGACAATTCTTCCATTCGAGATCTTTCGAATGTCAAGCTTGGAAAACTTCCACCACATTTGAAGTATGTCATTCTGAATGATGAGTTGGTGATTTTTAAAGAGTGTGAAGATAATGTGTTGAGAAGGTGGAACAAGGATGATGAGGTAAAAGAGTGTTCTTATCAATCGACGGAGAAGCATAAACACCTTAGAGGTGTAAAGAAGAAAAAGAAAAAATCGATTGGTGGAAAAGTCAAGGTGAAGTGATTAGGAAAAGATGTGGGAAGAAAGCAAGAAGGTTATCAAACAATGGGTGAATGGTCCTTCTGCTAAGGACAAGTCAAATGCGATCTTCGAGCCACCATGATTTGATTCACATTTGTCCGACTAAATGACATTAACGACAGCGCTTCGTGGGAGGCAACCCATGTGTTAGGTATGTTTCTACTATCTTTTTATTACCTTCAATGAGGACATTGAATATTGTAAGTTTGGGGGTGGTAATTAAGGAATATTAGTGTGTGTGTGTTCTTGTAGGAT
This sequence comes from Heracleum sosnowskyi, assembly GCA_030848705.1. Taxonomy (NCBI): domain Eukaryota; kingdom Viridiplantae; phylum Streptophyta; class Magnoliopsida; order Apiales; family Apiaceae; genus Heracleum; species Heracleum sosnowskyi. The sequence continues at coordinate 44,441,434 of CM061243.1, read as the reverse complement.
TCATATTGCATGTGTAGTTGTAGTTTATTCGTAGTTTTGCATGTTCATGTCATATAGGGCATTCTGTTTGCATAGTTTTTATTTATTATGTGAGTCCATTTTAGTTGCATGCATATTTCATGATCCCGTAGGATTTGACTATTTCCGTTGGTGAGTCGATGTTGATTGGAGTGTGGTTGTGATGAATAGAGGGTTGATTAAGTTTCTAAGTATTGACTTGCATGCCAGAAACAAATCGATTTCATAAGTCTCATTGGTTGCTTTTGAATTTGATCAGACCATGCTTGTTTGGTGTTAGAATTTAACCACTTGTTTACATTTAGAATGTTGGCTAGATTCTTGAAAACGAAGGAGCACTTATGTATAAGTTTGGGGGAAACCAGGGATTTCATGCTAGTTGTCAATAAAGGCTAGGCGTCAATTGGCTAGTAGCCGGCTCATTGAAAAGATGAGTAGTCTAGGGTGGGATGAGAAAAAGGCAAAGTGCACTCATTCCGAAATTAAAAAAGAAAAAAAAAAAAAAGGAAAAAAAAAGAGTTGTTTTAGTTGTTTTATGCAGAATTGATCAGGTTGAGCTCTTTAATACTCGAGCAATTAAGTTCTAGGGGACCTTGTGCCTAGTGACCTAAGACTTTTCCGGTCTGGGATCCACTAACCTAACGCTCGCTACATGGGTATTATTGTATAAGCCTTTTGGGGTCTCAACTATTGCACGGTCAAATAAGCATGTGAGTCGTAATAAAGCATGAATTCCTGTCTAGCTCAAGTGGATTTTGAGGTGTCTTTAAGTGGTTTCTTGTGTCTAGCGTTCATTCTGTTTGTAAGCTTGTGGTTGTTTTGGCTAAGAGTAGGTATGGTCTTGATTTAGTTTGGGAGTATATTGGTGAGCATCGCACACACGCACGTTTCTGTGTTTGTCTCGTTGGTCGATGGGAATTTGGTCGAACTCTGTTTGGAAGACTGTGTTCTTTGAGATGTTGGCTTGTTGATTGGTTTTGGTTGGTTTGAAGGGATCGTTGCATTTTCATATTAGTTGCAGACATGTATTGCATTGTTAGTTGCATGAGTAGATGGATTTTGTGGGTACATTCGCTATAGGCCCTCACGAGACCTTACTCGTCCACTAGGGCTGCCTAGGGGTTTAAAGGGCTTGTTGCATATGCCAAATGCAACCGTGATCACCTACGGAAGTGGTACTAGTTAGTTGTAATAAATTGTTTGTTTATGCTCGAGGACGAGCATCGGTTTAAGTTTGGGGGTGTGATAAGTGGGTATTTTATTCACTTAAAACGTTTCCGTATGGCTTAAAACGATTGTTTGTACTCGAGTTGTGGTATTTTTGATCTCTTTTAAGGGTATTGTGCAGGAATATCTATCACAGGTGTAAGGGGAATGAAGCGGAGCAATCGGAATGCAATTTGGAGCTAAAACGAAGAAAATGGAAAAATTCATCTTCCTGGACAGAAGGCACGGCGCGGCAGCGCCGTGTTTGAGCTTGCCTATGGCGCGGCAGCGCCGCATGAAAACGGAACAGTAAATCTATGGCGCGGCAGCGCCGCTCTCCTATGTAACTGTGGCGCGGCAGCGCCAGACATTCTGACGAAATTTCCTGTTTTGAACCCGATTTGCTGATTTTTCGAGTTGAAGTCAAATTACAATTCTGTACGACTTATTTGCACCTGGAGGCCTATATAAAGAGAAGAAAACCCTAGAGAAGAGGAGTAACACATACCACATATTATCTACGGAGTTTTAAAGCACGAAGAAGCAAGGAAGAAGATAGTTTTCAATTTATTCTTGTATTCTTTCTAGCTTGTGGATGCTTGGTTTGGGTGTATTCTTTAGAACCTTTGATAATTATTCCAATATTGATTCGTTTTCTTTAATCATGTTTACATTAGAACCCATGGTGACGATTAGTTTGATTATGAACTAATTCGTTGTCATGGGGTTTTAGCGGATTTATTCATGAAGTTTATTTGTTGAATTTTCTCGATGCCTATAGTGTGATTGATGCGATATCCTATCATGGTTGTTTTAATTCGTTATAGGAGAGTAGCTAACTCCTGTAATTGTGTGCTAATTCTTATTGAAGCGACAGTGGATTTAAGAGTTTAGAACTTGCCATGCTAGCATAGGTTTATGCGTGAGAATATCATTCGTAATTAGTGTCGTAACTCTAACCGTTTTATGACGACTATGTGATCAATTGAATGCTTGTACTTCAACCATTATGTTTTCAATCTCTATAGACATATAGGGACTAAGCATAATTGGGAGACTAAGTGATTTCTATCTTTATTGTGGATATTATTTAGGATGGTATTTGTGCAACGAAAGTTGGCTTATATCAGTTTTGTGTGTTCGATCAGGTATTAATAAATCACATGAAAAGGCTAGAGAATTGGAAACTATAGATGGATTGTTTAATGAAGTTAAAATTCCATGTTTTATTTGCATAAGTAATTCAATATAACCCTTCGTTCGAATAGTTGATAATTAGTTATAAATTTTAGAAAAATTTTAGTGGTAAACAAAATCCAATTTGTTATTTGTTTTAGCATCGAATAATAATCATACATTGGTGAGTGAATTAACTAGACAATACAACGAGTCCCTGTAGGAACGAACCTTACTTACTATCTGTATTACTTGAGATCACGTGCACTTGCGTGTTGAGTTTGGTCGTAACAGTGAAGAATCTGGAAGTAAGACACCTAAGGGCGTTCAACGATTCTATGTTGGTGGTTAAGAATTTCTCCGGGGAATATGAGCAGAGAGAGAACCCCGAACGAAAGCCTATGCCGTAAAGGTACGTGATGCTTCAGCTTTGTTTGAGTCATTTGAGTTAAATCAAATTGGCAGGGAGGGCAACAGCCGGGCCGATGCACTATCCAAGGTTGCTTCGGCAGAAACTCATAATTTGACGGGATCAATCTACCCGACCGAGGTGAAACAACCTTCGATCGGCAAGAAACAGTGCATGGAAATCCACTAAGGAATCAATTGGATGACTCCGATCAGGGCATACCTGGAAAAAGGTACCTTGCCCCTAGACCGGAAAGAAGCACAAAAGGTGAAGTACAGGGCAGCAAGTTACATAGTCATAGGAGGAAATCTATACAGAAGGTTAGCGACCGAACCCCTACTGAGATGTTTGGATGGGGAAGAGCAGTTACTAGCCTTAGAGACCGTACATGAAGGAAAATTCAGGGAACATCTGGCTAGTCGGTCACTTGCCTTTAAAATCCTCAGACAAGGATTCTATTGGCCGACTTTGCGAGCAGATGTGGCTGAGTATGCGAAGAAATGCCGACAATGTCAATTTTTCAGCACCATTCTGAAACAGCCCCCCGAGGAGATGACGTCAACTCTGAGTCCAATACCTTTCGCCATGTGGGCGGTTGATATTGTGGGGATCCTACCCACGAGCATGAAGCAGGCCAAATATTGCATTGTGGCAATTGATTATATGACCAAGTGGATTGAAGCAAGACCATTGGCCACCATAACCGAAGAAGCAGCAAAAACGTTCATGCTAGAGCAGGTGATCCTTAGGTTTGGGATTCCAAAAATATGTGTTTCGGATAATGGAACTCAGTTCATCGGGAACAAATTCAGAAAGTTCCTAAATCATTTTGGAGTTCAACAGAGGTTCAGCTCAGTCGGTCATCCCCAAGGAAGCGGAGCAATCGAAGCCGCGAACAAGATCATTTTTGATGGGATAAAGAAGCGCTTAGGCGACGCCAAGGGACTCTGGGCCGAAGAACTACCTTGGGTATTATGGGCGTACTGAACTACACCGCGATCGTCTACTAGAGAAACTTCTTTCAGGTTGGCGTTCAGAACAGATGCACTGGTCCCAGTAGAAGTCGGCCTAGATTCTTACCGAACGAAAGTGTTCAATGTTAAAGCAAACGAGTTCGGTATTAGGGCGAACGTAGGCCTGCTCGAAGAAGATAGAGAGGCTGCCCCACCGAAGGAATCTGAAATATCAGCTTCAAGCAGCCTAATATTACAATTCGGGAGTCAAGAAAAGAGCTTTCATGATTGGAGATTTAGTTTTGCGGGAACTGGCCACTTCTATGCCAGCAAAACAAGGAAAACTAATGCCCAACTGGGAAGGACCTTACAAGGTGGTTGAGGTTGTTCGTCCGTGAACCTACAAGTTGACAAGGTTGGACGACGATCCAATTAAAAACACTTGGCATGCCTCGCGCTTAAGCAGGTATTACCAATGAGTTCTATCTCACTTTTGGATGGCCTTTTTATCGTTTTGTGTTGAAGTTGTAGCATATTTGATTCAGTCTGTATTGAATTCCCTAAGAGAAAGCATGTGTAGTGTAACTGTGAAATATTATCAATGAAAACATATGCTCATGGCTATCCTTATGCTATTTCAATGATTTGACATTATAGCCTTATTATATTGCTTAATCATGCGAATTGGATTAAAGAAAATAGAAATTTATCTAAGGGCGGCCGATAAAGATAAAGTGTCGACTCTTTCTTTTACTCAATATTTTGTCAATACGACGACCAATTAAAGCATGGTGCCCGATTCCCTAAATATTTGGGGAACAAGTATGCCAAGACAAATTAAAGGCCGAAGACGGTTACAACCACAAAATATTATTTAGATTTATGAAAATTATGTTAAAGCGATGTTTAGGCCGAAGATACATAAATCACATAAAAGGGTTATAAATATGCAAAGGCAAATTAAAGGCCGAAGACACATAAATTAGCAATAAATATGCCAAGGCAAGTTTTGAGCCGAAGCCGCATAAGACAATGTAGTTTTCTGATTAAGGCAAAACTAAGCCGAAGATGCATAAATAAAAATTGTGTTAAGGCGATTTTTAAGCCGAAGATACATAAATCGATTAAAATTATGTTAAGGCATATAAAAAGCCGAAAACACATAAAATTAAAATTGTGCGAAGGGAAAATAATTCCAGAAACGATAGAATTTAATATGAAGAGCCCGAAGGCCAGAATGTTTACAAGGGCGACAACAAAAAAGAAAAAATAAAGAAAATTCTACTACGAAAGCTCTTCGTCTTCACCCGACGAGACCACCAGAGGCTCCTAGAGACCATCGGGACGACCGATAGGATCCTCAAAGCCTTCCTCAATGAGGGGCTTGTGATCCAAACCCAGAGTGGTTGCCCTCTTCACGACTTCGTCATGGCCCATCTGGTAGCACCGCTCCTCGGCATTCAGCCTCAGTTTGGCCTCTTTCCGGGAAAGCTTTCGGGCGGCTTTGAGCTGCAGGTTCCTGTTGGAGATGCGAGTCCGAAGGGCTTTGTTATCCTCCTGCAGTCTCTCTCGGTCCTCCTTTAGAATCCTCGCTTGCCCCTCCAGCTTCTCGAGGTCTTCCCTAGCCATCCGAAGAGCCTCCTCGGCTTGGATCGCCTTGGTCTCTATCTGCTCGACCTGGCTGAAGCGAAGCTGCATAGTTTGCACCTTATCAGTAATGGCAACAACCATCAGAGCAACCTGAAACAAAAAGGAAAAGGTCACGCAAGACGAATAAGAAAACAGACAAAGGCAAATAACTGTTATTGAATACTTACCATAAAGAGAAGTCCAAGCAGTTTGGTGCAAGCATCCACCGAACTTAGTTGCTCATACTTAGGTCGGTCGGTCGTCAGCATAAGAGCTCGGCATAAATCTGGACCTATGTCTTTGGCTGCCATAGGGGCAGGAGCAGCAAGAGTGTCCGTCTCTGGCATGGCCCACTAGGGGACGTACGTCTTGACAACGTCCTCTCTTCGCAGTCTTTTACGCAAACCCGACGACAGCGGAGCCCTTTTCACTTCGGGTTTTTGGTGAGGAGAAATGACAGATTTCTCCTGAGCATTTTGGTCGCCCCCTTCAGGATTTGGGGTCGGCGAGCCCCCAGCTTGAGCCATTTGAGAGGCATGTAATTTAGCCTTTTTTCGCTCAATTATTTCTTGTCGGGTAGACACTGCAAAAAAGAAAAGGAAAACATGTTAAATATAGTACAATACCTGAGGAAGAGCAGGAAAATGCAGGAAATCTTAAGATAGAGTTTAAAGAGCCTGTTACCATTACCCCATAGGGCGAAGACCCATTGTCTGTCCCGAAGATCTTCTAGCGGGATTCGGCCCATGTCGAATTGACACAAGCGGTCGTATTCGTGGTCTTCGGCGCCTATTAAAGAGGGATTTACCACTTGGACCGCCGGATCGACTAGACACCATTGGGACATAGCAGCTATCTTCGGGCCCGAAAGATAAAACCACTTATCATGGCATCATTTATTGTTCGAGTTCGTTTCTACCCAGTCGGTCCTATTGGTCCATCGGGATATGGTGTAGAAACCCTTACTCTTGTCGTTCTTTCTGAAGTCGTAGTGGTGCTAGAACATGCGAGTTGTAGGTTCGACCTCTACAGCCAGACATCGGCACTGGAAATCATTCATATGAAAGAACCCGTTCGGGTCCATCTGTCCAAGGGCGATGCCCATTTGGGCGAACAGCTTCTTTATGAGAGGCAACACGGGAACTCGGAAGCCTCATTTGAAGGCAGCTTCGAAAATACCCGTGGCGACCTGCCCATATCCTTCGGGCACTGGGGGTTGTGCGAGATACGGTCCTTTTTCCTGGCCAGGTAAGTATGCCATACGCCGTTCGGGATGTTGTATTCTCTGGCGAAGCGAGATACCGTTTCTTCGGGAAGTCGTGAGCGATAGTTCGCTGTGGGGAAGTCAGTAACAATACTGAAAGGAGACCTCTCCGAGGGTTCAGCCTCCGAGGAATGTCCCGGTTCAGATGTTGACCGATCCATAACTCCTGTATTCGCAAATGAAGAGATGTTAGCCATGTACTCGGAGGAGTTTTCAAAGAAAAGGGGAAATTAAGAATGGTAAGGTCGAGTACAGAGGGCCAGGATCGATCGAACGAATTCTAATAATATAGTAGGGATGGCCGAAGAAGGTTCTAAGGACATAGCTACTCCGAAGAGTGTTCTTAACCCAAGGGCATCCTAACGGGCCTAGTCATATTAGGCTAAGGGCATTTTGTATCCCCTATTGTCTATTCTACACACTTATTTAAACCCCTACCACAGACCTTTCTATCAAAATTTCAAGCGTATACATTTCTGCCATGAAAGAGAAAACCAAAACCCTTATGAACCCATAAAAAACCATATACATACATACATTCATATTCAAACATCTTAATATCTACGAATATGCACAATTCAAAATTTATGCATGACAATAGCAAAATAAGGAAAAGAAGTGCAGTTACGGAGACTTACTGATGATTGGGATTTTGTGTATGCAAAGGACGGAGTGGAAGTGCTTTGACTTGATCTTGACGCGTTAGGAGGCTGGATTTCTTGACGGTAAGAGAGTATGTTTGCGTGAAATGGTAGAAGTTGAAGTGGGGGGAAAATCAGTGTTTATAAGGTAATTGAGTGACGTTTGGATAGTAAAGATGAAACGTTTCAAATTCGACGGTCCAAATGGGGACGCTTTGAATTCAACGGCTGTGATGGGGCACTAATCTCGGGGTCAGGCAGTTGTCATCATTGAGTTGGCACAACTTCCCAGGTGACGTGTCATGGTCATTTATTTGAAGTAGAAAAGCTGAGGACTCTTCCCGAAGAAAGGCTTGGTTTTTGACTTTGTCCGAATAAAATATCCGACCAAAACCCAGGGACATGTTGGAGGCCCAAGTGAGATTGGGCTGGTAGATTGTAGGCCCAATCGAATGGACCGAACAAAACCCAGTTAAACCGGCCCGAAGTTATATATGTTACCGTTGGACGTGTATGACCCAGTCTTAGCCATTTACCGAGACGTGGGCATCCACGTCCCCCTCGAACGGATACCTCGCGTAGCATACGGGAAGGAACAACCGGCTAACAGATTTATATATATCAGGTTCAACTAGAACTCATTTTTCACTACTCGAACACATACAAGCTCTTGTACGTTAGAATTATTACTTGGAGCCGATTAACTGATTCTCACACCGGAGGTGAATCGGGGGACACATCCCTCGCATTCTTCTCTTTGCAGGTTAATCCGACGAACCTCGTGGGAGTCCGACCCGACGGAAATTTGGTTCCAACAACCCAAATTATGTTCAGTCTATGATGTTCTTTGAACGACCATCATACCATAGTCACAAATTTGAGCCATAAGATTTTTGGGATTGAGACTTAAGTTTGATTTACTCTTAATAATATCGATTTTCGAATCAAACAAAACCTCCAACATATATATAGTATAACTAGATATTAAACTCGTAATTCATAATGTATGATAGTGATAGATGGTTTATGTATCCACCCAGCAACACTTCAAAGGTATAAGTTTACGCTACTATATGATAAACCTAGAATACCCCTACGGCGTTAACTTTTCTCCAACGATTGTACACAACATATCATCTATCTATTATATATCTTATACTGCAACAAGGACTTTGTGAAACATTTTATTCAACAACTTGAAATTACATAACTGCCCCTCCAAAGTCAAATGTTATAAAAAATGTAAGAAAATTTTCATCTTGATGGGAATCGAACCTAAGACAATTCAATACTAATTACTAAGAATTTCAAGTCACCAATTTAACCATTGAGCTACTTGGGCTTTTTTGTTGTGGTATAAAACCCATTAGTATGGTAATGTCTTTCACAAATATTATTTTACACTTTAGTTTTTATTCAAGATTCTTTCATGATAATTTCATTTGTCTGATTATTAATAAAAGTGGTTATTGGTATAAAGTATATCCAATAGACACGTATCTCTTTAATTAAATTTAATTATGTTTCTTCCTTTGTATTCACAATTTTAAGACAAAGTACAAATGCATTTTTAGTCACATAATATCACTTTTTAGTCCGAGCATCCAATAATACAAAATAATACAAAATAGTAATCATTTTGTCTCAACTATGTTCATACATATCAGATAATATAAGTAATAATATAAGCACCTCTATAGTTGTTACCCTGAATAGAGATGAACGTAATCCGGATTCAGGTCGGATTTTTCGATATCCGACAGGGCCGGGCTTTTTTAAATGGAGACAAATTTCCTCTAAAATATTTATACTTGTAGATAGGGTCGGGTCAGGAGGGGCCAAATCGGATTTTTACAAATTATTTTAGATATTGATAACTTTAACTTTAACTTTTTTTTATTTTTTCGGATTTAATTAAAAAATTTAAGCTTTTTACTTTTTGGATTGGAATTTTATCCTGATCAAGACTACGTCCAAATCGAGATTAAATTTGGGTTTATTCGGTTCGAACCGGATCGGGGTTTTGTGAAAAATATGCGATCCGTTTAAGCCTGCGGGCTGGATCCAATTGAGGTGGACTTTTTTTTTAATCAGATTTTTTCCGATTTTTTTAACCACTTCGAACAATTTGTTCCGAATACGAATTTGTGTGCATCTCAATCCCGCCACCTCATGCATTAAGGACAAGTATACTACTCCGGCCGCTTATAGAGAATTATGGAGACCGAAGAGTATTGGTACTTTTGAAATTGAACCTTTATTTGACACCTTTAACTAATTCCTATGTGATTATTAATTAGCTTATAAAACTAATCATCAAATACATTCAACTAAGAACAAAATCTTCTTCGGACTAATACCAAACCGATCTTCCTTGCAAATCTTCTCAATCATGTCACATAGTGTCACCAACAAGTTCAAACGGGTGGCAGGATCACCACAACAAACTGAAGAATACTTATCATCGCAAAATTAAACTGACGTGAACTAGAAAACATCGTCACAAAATGACATCAAGTTCTGTTGGTTAGAGCGATCCCGTGCCTTGCACAGGTACAAGTGCAGTCGCATCAGTAGTAGGAAACCATGGACGGTACACAAAGATAACCTAGATTTTTTTACTACTCTAGGCTCAAGGTTCTGGTACCTTTTAAAGCTTATTAATAAATTTGTTCTTTTTGTTCACTTTCTTTAGTTTCGACTCCTTTTGTCACACCATCGAATCTTACATAGAATTGTATGATATTTTTCAAGTTCTAAAATAATTATGATGCATTTGCTTAATACAATGTATCTATTCAATATTTTAGTTATGACAATTAGTTGATTGATGTCAGTAATAGAAAATGAACTTTTGATAAGAGTCCAGAAACTACTTCTTCTGTACGGGGAAAAGAAGCCAAAGAAATGAGCTTAGGAGCTCATCCATTGTAACGGATAACAACATGTAAACATAACAGAGAAATCAGAAAAGTGCGCTCACAATACAACAGGTATTTGCATTTTTAGTGTCCATCCAAATCTCAAACAACTAAACATAATTAGGGCATGCCCGTGCCTCGCATGGACTATAAAGCTTTTTTTTTTTTGAAAACTTGAGATACACAACTTTAATAAAATAAATAATAGGTACACAAGTAGTAAAATAAGTAAACTATGGGCGCAAAATTTGAAATTAACTCTTTTTAAATATTAGGAAATATCTCGTGCTTCGCACGGGTCCAAATTTTTTTATCAAAATTGATCAATATTGTATTCATTTGATTGATATCAAGATATATATTATTTTATGTTATTCATATTAGTCTTTATATTTGAAATTCTGACTTAGTTTTGTCATATTAAGTTTTATATTTATTAAATATTTGAAATCCCACAAATATTTTGCAACAATTTTTTTATTTTGTAAAAAAAATCTATTATTATATTCGTGGATGTTTTGTATTTTTTTAAGAAAAACAAGAAAACATTATGTTCATGGTTTTGATATATTCAGGAGATTTTGAAATATATACGATATTTGTGTAACTCACTAATAACATAAAAATAATTGTAAACAAATTATACGATCATTCTTTTTCAATTCTAAGTTATAAAATTTCAAAAAATAGAATTAATAGAACTATTAGATTTTTTTAAAACAACATAAAATTCCAGGGAAACACCGAAGTAACATTCTCTGATTAATCTTTTGGTGAATTGATTGTAATCTTTTTTTTTCTTATTTTAAATTGTAATAAAGGGGAAAAGAATTACAATTATAATAAAACATCACAAAATAAAAAAATTTAATAGAATTATTAGATTTTTCATAAAACAACCCAAAATTGCAGCAATGAAAACAAAATAGGTGTGAACCAAATTTGATACAAAATACAATTGAAAAGGGATTTGTTTTTTTTAATAAAACATTACCTTAGATCCCGTGCAAAGCACATGTTATTTTTAATTATTTTTTTTATGATTAAATTAAATAAATAATAATAATATGTTATTAATGTAATTTATCTTTGATTATATATTTAATATTAATATTATATATGTTAATTTTAATATGTTGTTGATGAGAATCAAATCTTAGACCTCTTTATTGAATAATTTTAATATTAAATCTAAATGTTCTCGTCCATTTGATTTGAAATATATAACGGTTGGAATTGAAAATGACAACAAAAAATGAGGGGAACAAACTACAAATTATACCCATTTTGCTATTAATTTGCGCTTAACTTTTGAGTACACATTTCTAAGTGTATGGACCGCATAGTCAAAAAAATTAAATTGTTTTGTAAATTAAATTTTTAGTTATATATTTTTATTAAAAATTTAAATTTAAGAATTATCATTTTAACTATGGAATCAAAGGACTTAGAAATGGGCGGAGAATAGTCAAATATCAAATAGAAAAAAACATAGGATAGTATAGATTAAATTCTTATCCAATGCATGAATTCATTATATAAAAAATGGGAATTTAAATCACTCCTCCATTTCTTGCCCAATCAAGTCATCCTACCCAACTCTCTAACCTCCGTGGCCCACACACCATCATCCTTTCTCTTTGTTTTTCCAGTGGACGGTGGACCTATCAACATCATCTCAAACTACGAACGGCCTCAATTTCGCCACCTCATCCACAACCATATAACAATTGCAAACCAGCCTATCAACGTCCTTCTCAATTACTCATGCAGTGCCGTTTTTTTCTACATATTCTAACGGGTCGGTCACCTCCACTGTAGATAACGAACACTGACAACGCATCATCCGGACCCACCCAACCCCCTCTGCTTACTCTGTCCAGACTCCAGAGTAGCTGCATGTGTTTAAATACAACACATGTGTCTATAAATCAATTACAACTCATTGAAACACAAATACAACAGTTGATTAAGAGTTAAAGAAGTTAAGTGAGTGTACTAGTGTGTGAGAAAAAATGGAGGGTAAGGAAGAAGATGTGAACCTAGGAGCTAACAAGTTTAACGAGAGGCAGCCGATTGGAACAGCAGCTCAGAGCCAAGATAAAGATTACAAGGAGCCACCTCCTTCGCCGTTGTTCGAGGCATCGGAACTCAGCTCATGGTCCTTTTACAGAGCTGGTATAGCTGAGTTTATTGCAACTTTTTTGTTTTTGTACATCACTGTTTTGACTGTCATGGGCGTCTCTAAGGCTCCCAACAAGTGCGCTTCCGTTGGTATTCAAGGCATTGCATGGGCTTTTGGTGGCATGATCTTTGCCCTTGTTTACTGCACTGCGGGCATCTCAGGTAATTCCTCATTTTTTCTTAATTTATTTTGTTTGTTAGCTTTTTTTGCGAGGAGCCCCTAGTTTTATTTATTTCATTCACCAACTTTTTGCGAACGACTATTTTATTAGATTCACAAGTTACTAGAAATGTTTGAAAATATATTGAAATAATTGTTCGGAATTGTAGGTGGGCACATTAACCCGGCGGTGACATTTGGATTGTTTCTGGGAAGGAAGTTGACATTGACTAGGGCTGTGTACTACATGGTGATGCAATGTTTGGGTGCCATCTGTGGGGCTGGAGTGGTGAAAGGGTTTGAGGGAAAGCGAGTGTTTACTGATAAGGGTGGTGGTGCTAATGTTGTTGCTCATGGTTACACCAAGGGTGATGGTCTTGGTGCAGAGATTGTCGGAACTTTTGTGCTTGTTTACACCGTCTTCTCTGCCACTGATGCCAAGCGCAGCGCCAGAGATTCTCACGTCCCTGTAAGTCGAAATTCAATTCTCATGTCACTGATCTAGCATACTACTACTAAGATCATATTATAGGACAGTAATTTTTTGCTTATGTTCTTTAAGTGTGAGGGTGACAAATTTTGTTGTATATGATTAGATTTTGGCACCTTTACCTATTGGCTTCGCGGTGTTCTTGGTACACTTGGCCACTATTCCCATTACTGGCACCGGAATCAATCCTGCTAGGAGTTTGGGTGCTGCAATCGTCTTCAACAAGGACCACGCCTGGCACGACCATGTAAGAATCTAATTACTTTCGTTAAGATTCACAATTATAATTGAAATAAATGGAACTCTGTTTGTAATACATGGTAACTATTAATCTAATTGACTGATAATGTTAATTTGGTGGACAGTGGATCTTCTGGGTAGGACCATTCATCGGAGCAGCACTCGCAGCATTGTACCATGTAGTCGTGATCAGAGCAATTCCATTCAAGTCCAAGTGAATCAATTACTACAAGGATGCACCCAAATTAAGCTGGATCATGAGTCTGTCTAGTGTTTTTCTGTTTCTGTATTTTTGTTTGTATCTATTTGGAAGTTAATTAGTGTGGGAATCCAGGCCAGCCAAGAAACTATAGGAAAGTTAAATGCATGTTATCTTTTTCTAGCGGTGCCCTTTGGTGTTCATTCATGGCCTGGAAAACAGAACATATTGATGATGTTTCTGGGACCAAACTCAGGGATAAAAAGAAAGATAAAAGGAGTGGGACTCAAAGTTGTCAAGATCATTGTAGTTTTTTGTGTGGGTGGATATTGCAACTTGCAAGCAAGAATGTAATTACAAATAATGCAACTTACCATACCCTTACCTGCTATTCATTTCTTTATCTTATCATGAGTTTTATCATATTTTGCAAAGACAGTTTGGCTCATCTTAATTTATGATTTACGAAATGCTAAACTATTGTTAGTACCAGCACTACAAGAAAACAAGGATAAATTTGACCGACTAAAAATGACCGCGGCTAAATCTGACCGTCAGTGGTCATATTTAAGGTCAACCTCAGTTGATTACCGGTCAGTCTTAAATATGACCGCCGTCGGTCATATTTAATGTCGGTCATATTTAGTCGGCCATTTTTAGTACTCAAGACCCACAAAAAATTGGTGAGAAAATTCCCGCCAAGGACAAAAAAATTGCTTGAGATTAATTTGACCAACGGCGGTCACATTTAATGTCGGTCATATTTAGTCGGTCATTTTTTTTAAAGACAATTTCCCGTGATATATTTAGAAAAGAAGGGAATTTATTAGAAAAAATCTATAATGTGTTTTAGAGTAATTTGTTATAAATAGGTATATGATTATTTATATTTTAATATTTTTAGTGATTGCATTTGTTAAGAAAAATAAGTAGACATGTTAAAATAGGTAAACTTTTAAAAAATAATTATAATATTATAGGTTTAAAAATAAATAATTAAAGGTTTGTTCGTGATATTTTTGGAAAATGAAGGGTTTTAGTAAGGAAAAATAGAAAAATTAACATGTTTTAGTTAAAAAAGATAATTGTCATGTTTGAAAAAGTAGGGGAATTTGTTAGAAAAAATAATGTATTTTAGGGAAAAAGGTAATTGGTTATAAATAGGTAATATTATTATTTAATAATATATTTCTATAAATAAGTAAGGTTAATTAAGTAAAAACATGAAATATAGTTAATTAAGGGCAATTAAGTAAAATCACAACGTACCATACCGACCAACCAAACTTTTAATGTTTCGTCTATTATATAATGGGTTTTGGTCCACAGCCCCCGTTGGTTAGCAAATGCTACACAACCAACCCATCACAGCCCTTCAAAAACGATCATACGGCTAAGGAAACACACTGGAGCAATGTTTCATTGCACCCCCCGCAATGATACATTGTTGGACCTCTTATATTTTTTTTTACCAAAACTACCCTTTTTGCTACACGACCAACCTATCACAGCCCTTTAAAAAACACACTGCAGCAATGTTTCATTGCATCCCCCGCAATGATACATTGCTGGACCTCTTATATTTTTTTTATCAAAACTACCTTTTTGGTTTAAAGTCATATCCAAGGATCGAATCCATGACCTCTCCTAAAGATGTATGAAATATTATCACTGCACCAACACAAGTAACTTGTTTAAAGATGATTCGTACCAAATATATCCAAAAACAAGAATTTATTTATTATTTGTAAATTGAAAATTAATTGAATATCAACCTAAATAAAATGTAACTTTAGTCGTAAAGGTGTGTTGGATGTTAAAAGTAAATGAGCTAATGGACCCGGAGTCACGGATTTCGAACTCGTCAAGTTTAATTTCATAAATAATAATATTTTTTAAGGTAAAATAAAAATAAGAATATAAGAATATAAGGTAAAATAAAAATAAGAATAGTTAAAATATTATTTTTTAAGTTTAAAATTGAAATATAACATAGCTAGTAATTTTAAACATAGTATTTTATTTTTTTACAATCATAAATAACAAATATATCCAAAAACAAGAATTTATTTATTATTTGTAAATTAAAAATTAATTGAATATCAACCTAAATAAAATGTAACTTTAGTCGTAAAGGTGTGTTGGATGTTAAACGTAAATGAGCTAATGGACCCGGAGTCACAGATTTCGAACTTGACAAGTTTAATTTCATAAATAATATTATTTTTTAATGTAAAATAATATAAGGTAATATAAAAATAATAATATAATAATATAAGGTAAAATAAAAATAAGAATAGTTAAAATATTATTTTTTAAGTTTAAAATTGAAATATAACATTGCTAGTAATTGTAAACATAGTATTTTATTTTTTTACGATCATAAATAACAACTGAGAAAGTATATACATATTTAGGTCAATAGTCAGTATGAAAACGATTGTTTCACATATTTTGGAGTATATTTCGATTACATAACTTAAATTAAATACATATGATGGGAAAAAATATCCACAAATCAACATCTAAGATATTTTGAAATTTAAATGAATGTAATTTAATTTTTATATACATATTTAAAGATTAAAAGATAAAAAAGAATTAAAAAGAATTTTAAAAAAAAAACACACCACTGGAGCAATGAAACATTGCGGGGTACTTTACTGGAGCAATGAAACATTGCTGCTACCGCAATGTTATAGTCCCACAATTATTTACAATTTTTTTGCTAGCCAACATTAATTACGGTAGTTGGGGTGGTTGGTTAGCATTAAATTCACCAACCACTGGAGCAATGAAACATTGCGGGGAACTTTACTGGAGCAATGATTCATTGCGGGGAACTTTACTGGAACTTTACTGGAGCAATGTATCATTGCGGTAGCAATTAATATTTTTGCTAGAAATATGAAAAATAATAATTTAAGAATAAAAAAAACTGATATTAAAATAATAATAAACAATTAAAATTATTTCGGTTGTTATGGTATTTTGCATTTTTAAAAAATGAAATAATATTTTTATCATTTTCTCCTATTTTTACTTCACTTCGAATTTTTCCTCTTTTTTCTACGATTTCTTTAATAAATTTAATACTAATATTTTTGCAATTAGAAAAATGAAAAATAATATTTTAAGAATAATAAAAAAACTGATATTAAAATAATAAAAAATAATTAAAATTATTTCGGTTGTCTGGTATTTTTCATTTTTGAAAAATGAAATAATATTTTTATCATTTTCTCCTTTTTTTACTTCACTTCGAATTTTTCCTCTTTTTTCTACGATTTCTTTAATAAATTTAATACTAATATTTTTGCAATTAAAAAAATGAAATATAATATTTTAAGAACAATAAAAAAAACTGATATTAAAATAATAAAAAAAATTAAAATTATTTCGGTTGTCATGGTATTTTTCATTTTTGAAAAATGAAATAATATTTTTATCATTTTCTCCTTTTTTTTACTTCACTTCGAATTTTACCTATTTCTTCTATGATTTATTTAATAAATTTAATACTAATATTTTTGCTATTAAAAAAATTAAAAATAATATTTTAAGAATAATTAAAAAACTGATATTAATATAATAATAATGGTATTTCTGCATTTAAATTTAAACAAAAAAGAAAAAAACAAACTAGTAGAGGTGTGCACCTCTACCTGAATCCGCAAAAAAACAAACTAGTAGAGGTGTGCACCTCTACCTGAATGAAATACTATTTTTTTCATTTTATCCTTTTTTTATTTCACTTCGAATTTTCCCAATTTTTTCTACGATTTCTTTAATAAATGTAATACTAATATTTTTGCAATTAGAAAAATGCAAAATTTTATTTTAACAATAATAAAAAAATTGATATTAAAATAACAAAACTAGTATTAAAATAAACTAGAAAAATAATATTTTGCATTTTTAAAAAATGAAATACTATTTTTTTCATTTTATCCTTTTTTTACTTCACTTCGAATTTTCCCTATTTTCTACGATTTCTTTAATAAATGTAATACTAATATTTTTGCAATTAGAAAAATGCAAAATATTATTTTAACAATAATAAAAAAATTGATATTAAAATAACAAAACTGGTATTAAAATAAACTAGAAAATAATATTTTGCATTTTTAAAAAATGAAATAATATTTTTTTTCATTTTATCCTTTTTTTCTTCACTTCGAATTTTCTCTATTTTTTCTACGATTTCTTTAATAAATGTAATACTAATATTTTTGCAATTAGAAAAATGCAAAATATTATTTTAACAATAATAAAAAAATTGATATTAAAATAACAAAACTGGTATTAAAATAAACTAGAAAATAATATTTTGCATTTTTAAAAAATGAAATACTATTTTTTTTCATTTTATCCTTTTTTACTTCACTTCGAATTTTCTCTATTTTTTCTACGATTTCTTTAATAAATGTAATACTAATATTTTTGCAATTAGAAAAATGCAAAATATTATTTTAACAATAATAAAAAAATTGATATTAAAATAACAAAACTAGTATTAAAATAAACTAGAAAAATAATATTTTGCATTTTTAAAAAATGAAATACTATTTTTTTATTTTATCCTTTTTTTACTTCACTTCGAAACAATGAAAAATGAAAAATAATATTTTAACAATACAACCCCCGCAATGAAACAATGAACCACCGCAATGAAACAATGCACCCCCCGCAATGAAACATTGCACCCCCGTAATGAAACATTGCACCCCCCGCAATGAAACATTGCACCCCCCTATTAGTTTTGGGTTTGATCCTTGGATATGACTTTGAACCCAAAAGGGTAGTTTTGGTAGAAAAAATATAAGAGGTCCAGCAATGTAGGGGTGCAATGATACATTGCGGGGGTGCAATGATACATTGCTGCAGTGCTTTTTCTCAACCGTATGATCGTTTTTAAACGGCTGTGATGGGTTGGTTGTATAACATTTCATAACCAACGGGGGCTGTGGAAGGGCACCCTATAATGGTATTGATTGATATATATATTTATATATATATATATATATATATATATATATATATATATATATATATATAGGGTTTCGGTCCACAGCCCCCGTTGGTTGGCAAATGCTACACAACCAACCAATCACAGCCCTTTAAAAAGGATCATACGGCTAAGGAAACGCACTGGAGCAATGTTTCATTGCACCCCCCGCAATGTTTCATTGCACCCCCCGCAATTAGAGCTGGCAATTTGATACACGACACGTGAACACGGTACGAACACGACACGGATAATTAGTGTTTGGGTGCAAAAAATTGGTACACGAACACGAAAGTACACGAACACGAAAAAACACGAATATAATTAGTGTCGGGTTTGGGTTTTCACAATAGGTACACGACACGGAACGAAAGTACACGAATTAATGAAGTAAATAAATAATTTTAAAAAATATATATTATTTATAGTATTGTATATTTAGAGAATATATAAGCACAACAATAAATAAAAGTTTCACGATTAATTGTCAGTAAGTTATACATTTATATATAAGAAGTATACATTTATATATATAAATTATATTTACAATTTTTTGTAAAATTGTATGTGATAAATATTTAATACACATTTCATAAAAATTTACATAATTAAAATAGTTTTATAATATATAAATTTTAATTAAATTAAATTTATATTTTTGTTTAATGTACACGAATACGACACGTAAAGTACACGACACGTTTTGAATTGGATATGTGTTTCAAATTTAGTACACGAATCCAAAACGGGTTGGATATGGGTTTTACATTAAGTACACGAAAACACGAAAGTACACGACACGAAAGTACACGTACACGGTCCATTGCCAGGTCTACCCGCAATGATACAATGCTGGACATCTTATATTTTTTATACCAAAACTACCCTTTTGGCCCGTTGGTTGTCAAATGCTACACAACCAACCCATCACATCCCTTTAAAAAACACACTGGAGCAATGTTTCATTGCACCCCCCGCAATGATACATTGCTGGACCTCTTTTTTTACCAAGCCTAAAATTTTGGTTTAAAGTCATATCCAAGGATCGAACCAATGACCTCTCCTAAAGATGTATGAAATATTACCACTGCACCAACACAAGTAACTTGTTTAAAGATGATTCGTACTAAATATATCCAAAAACAAGAATTTATTTATTATTTGTAAATTGAAAATTAATTGAATATCAACCTAAATAAAATGTAACTTTAGTCGTGTTTTGGATGTTAAAAGTAAATGAGCTAATGGACCCGGAGTCACGGATTTCGAACTCGACAAGTTTAATTTCATAAATAATAATATTTTTTGAGGTAAAATAAAAATAAGAATATAAGAATCCAAGGTAAAGTAAAAATAAGAATAGTTAAAATATTATTTTTTAAGTTTAAAATTGAAATATAACATAACTAGTAATTGTAAACATAGTATTTTATTTTTTTACAATCATAAATAACAAATATATTCAAAAACAAGAATTTATTTATTATTTGTAAATTGAAAATTAATTGAATATCAACCTAAATAAAATATAACTTTAGTGGTAAAGGTGTGTTGGATGTTAAACGTAATTGAACTAATGGACCTGAAGTCACGAATTTCGAACTGTTTAATTTCATAAATAATAATATTTTTTAAGATAAAATGATATAAGGTAAAATAAAAATAAGAATATAATAATATAAGGTAAAATAAAAATAAGAATAGTTAAAATATTATTTTTTAAGTTTAAAATTGAAATATAACATAGCTAGTAATTGTAAACATAGTATTTTTTTTATAATCATAAATAACAAATATATCCAAAAACAAGAATTTATTTATTATTTGTAAATTGAAAATTAATTGAATATCAACCTAAATAAAATGTAACTTTAGTCGTAAAGGTGTGTTGGATGTTAAACGTAAATGAGCTAATGGACCTGAAGTCACGGATTTCGAACTCGACAAGTTTAATTTCATAAATAATAATATTTTTTAAGATAAAATGATATAAGGTAAAATAAAAATAGTAATATAATAATATAAGGTAAAATAAAAATAAGAATAGTTAAAATAATATTTTTTAAGTTTAAAATTGAAATATAACATAGGTAGTAATTGTAAACATAGTATTTTTTTTTTTATAATCATAAATAACAACTAAGAAAATTTATACATATTAGGTCAATAGTCACTAAGCAGATGATTATTTCACATATCTTTGAGTATATTTCAATTAAATAGCTTAATTTAAATACATATGATGAGAAATAATATCCACAAATTAGCATTTAAGATATTTTGAAATTTAAATGAATGTAATTTAATTTTTATATACATATTTAAAGATTAAAAGATAAAAAAGAATAATTTTAAAAAAAAAGTAAACACCCGCATTGTTACATTGCGGGGGGTGCAATGAAACAATGCGGGGTACTTTGCTGCCGCAATGTAACATTGTTGCTACCGCAATGTTACAGTCCCGCAATTTTTTTACCAGCCAACAGTAATTACGGTAGTTGGGGGGGTTGGCTCGCAAGCATTAAATATACTACTGGAGCAATGATTCATTGCGGGGGGTGCAATGATTCATTGCAGGAGGATAAAAAAACTGATATTAAAATAATAATAAAAAATTAAAAAACTATTATTAAAATAATAATAAAAAATTAAAAAACTGATATTAAAATAATAATAAAATTTTGAAAAAATGAAATAATATTTTTATTATTTTCTCCTTTATGGTAGTTGAAGGTAGTTGGCTGGCATTAAATACACGACTGGAGCAATGATTCATTGCGGGGGGTGCAATGATTCATTGCGGCAATAGTTTACCCTGCCCTACTTAACAAAATTTTTATTTCCCCCCATTTTTCATGTACACTTTCTCACTTTCCCATTAACTTAGGGCTGCGTTTTGGGATCTTTTTCAAGGTCAAAAGCTCAACAAATAAGGTTAGCTCTCTAATTACTATGGCTTCATTTTTATTTGATGATTCTAGTTCATCTAGTGAGCATAATGAGTTCGATTATGTTACACCCATTAGAAAAAATCCGGTATTTCGTAAATTATTTCATGATGTAAACGATATTATAGATGTTGATAGTTATGGTAACGATAATATGGGTGAAGAGAAGATGAATATGAATGATGTTGGTAAAAAGAAGGTGAATTATAACGATATTATAGATGTTGATGGTGATGTTGGTTATGGTGATGGTGGTGATGATGTTGGTTATGGTGATGATGATGATGTTGATGATGATGATGATGATGATGATGTTGATGATGATATTAATATCGGAAATTAAAATTGTGAATTTACATTTCCGAATGTTAATAATGTCGTGCCTTGTGTTGGTATGATTTTCGATACATTAGAGGATGCGGAAAAATTTTATAGGAATTACGGTCGAAGTATCGGATTTGATATAATCATTAGGAGCACTCATAGATATGCACGAAGTAAAGAACCATCATCTCGTATGTTCATTTGTCGGAAGGGTGGAAGAGTAGTACCGAGAGAATTGAATTTAGATGGTCGTGGTAAAGGAAAAAGAATTAGAGATGTAATTCCACAGACAAAATGTTGTGCTCGAATATGCGTGGTTCATAACATAAAGACAACTAAATGGAGAGTTAGTTTGGTCAATTTGGAACACAATCATGGTATGGTAACACCGGAAAAAGTACAATTTTTTCAAAGATCACGCAACATAGACCCGTTCACCCGGTCATTGATTGAGTTGTTTAACAAATCGGGGATCGAGACGTCAAAATTGATGAATTTTCTTGGTGAAGGAAATGGCGGTATTCAAAATCTAGGTTTTTCAAATCAAGACGTGCGTAATGTCATACGTGACATTCGACGTCGTGTGTTTGATTCCGGTGATGCGGAGTGTGGATTGGTCTTGCTTCGAGAATTAAAAGAAAATAATTTTGGGAATTTTTTCTATCGAGTGGATGTGGATGAAGATAATCGTGTTAGGGGTTTGGTGTGGGTTGATCATCGATCCATGAACGCCTACAAGAATTTCGGTGACGTGGTTACTTTCGACTCAACTTATCGGACGAATAGATATTGTATGCCTTTCATACCTATTACGGGGGTAAACCACCACTATCAAAATATTTTGTTTGGATTTGCACTCGTAAGGGATGAGAAAGAGACATCTTATAAATGGGTTTTGAAAACATGGTTGGAAGCCGTTGACAACAAAGCACCCATTACAATCATCACCGATCAAGACATTGCTTTGGGAAATGCTATTGCCGAGGTTCTTCCACAAACAAAGCATACATATTGTACATGGCATATAAGTAGTAAGTTCCCCGAGAAGTTATCTACTTTGTACACCAACTATCCGGAATTCAAAGGAGATTTTAATGCATGTGTGTACAAGTCGTTGACACCCACGGAATTCGAAGGTCGGTGGGAGGAATTGGTCCAAAAGTACGACCTTGAGAATCATATTTGGCTAAGTGAAATGTATCGTATTAAAAGTCAATGGATTGGTGCTTACACGAGAGAATACTTTGCCGCCGGTATGACCACTACCTCAAGAAGCGAGTCACAAATTCTTTTTTTGATGAATATGTGCAAGCATCTACCGGATTGAAAGAATTTATTGAGAACTCACAGAAGGCTTTGGAGACACAATATCTTAGGGAGGTTAAAAGCGACTTCGAGACGGAGGAAACGAAAAGGAGACTAATATTGAACTCGCCCTTGGAAATTCATGCCTCTAAGATTTACACGAAAGAAATGTTTAAGCATTTTCAAAAGGAGCTTTTAAAAAGCACATCGTACAAAGTGACCAAAGCCAAAGAAGGTGGAACTTATTTTTTTAAATTGTTCTTGGTTGAGAAGACTACGATTCCGGAGAATTATAGAAGAAGTTATCGGTTGACGGTTTCCGTGGATGGAACGATTGAATGTATTTGTAAGAAATTTGAGCATTCCGGGATGATTTGTAGACACATGATCCGTTACCTAGACAAGAAGGATAAAACTGAAATACCAACCAATTACATCATGCCTAGGTGGACAATGCATGGCAACAAAATGGTTGGACCTCTACCTTATACCCCTCCTATTTTTGCCAATGTTGGTGCTTCACAAACGTCAAGGTATAGTGCATTGTGCAAATCTTTTCAAAGTTTAGGTGCTATTGGTAGTTGTTCCGCCCCACGGTTCAATTACGTGATGAACATGATTGAGAGAGAGAAGTGTAACGTGAAAAACGCTTTTCCGGAAGAGGAACGTAATGAAAGGATGAATGAGTCATTTAATCAAGATGACTACCAACATGATCCAATATTCGATCCTCCAATGTATGAAACTAAGGGACGAAAGAAAGCGGAAAGATATAAAAGTGGTATTGAAACTTCGACTTCAAAAGCCAAGCCACGAAAGTGCGGAAAATGTAATGAGGAAGGAGCAAAACATGATAGAAGAAATTGTCCTAATTAACTTTTCCAATTCATGTATTAATATTTGAATTTATTTTGAAATTTACTATGTGATATTCAAGTATTGATAATTATTTGGTAAAAAAAAGTTATGATTATTTGGTAAAAAAAATTGTGTTGTAAAAATCGAAGTTTGACAGAAACTTCAGTAGGTTTCCTCTGTTTTATCTTACTGGAGCAATGAAACATTGCGGGGGGGGGGGGGGGGGGGGGGGGGGGGGGGGGGGGTGCAATGTTTCAACGCGGCAACAAAAAGTTTGACAGGTTTGACAGAAACTTCAGTAGGTTTCCTCTGTTTTATTTTACTGGAGCAATGAAACATTGCGGGGGGTGCAATGTTTCAACGCGGCAACAAAAAGTTTGGCAGAAACTTCAGTAGTGTTCCTCTGTTTTTAATACTACTATATTTTTGTAATTAGAAAAATAAAAAATAATATTTTAAGAATAATAAAAAACTGATATTAAAATAATAATAAAAAATTAAAATTATTTCGGTTGTCATGGTATTTTGCATTTTTAAAAAATGAAATAATATTTTTATCATTTTCACCTTTTTTTTTACTTCACTTCGAATTTTCCCTCTTTTTTCTACGATTTCTTTAATAAATTTAATACTAATATTTTTTGTAATTAGAAAAATGAAAAATAATATTTTAAGAATAATAAAAACTGATATTAAAATAATAATAATGGTATTTTTGCATTTAAATTTAACAAAAAAGATAGACAAATGAAATAATATTTGTATCATTGTCTCCTATTGTTCGCCAATTTGTTATGTATTAATTTGTGTGTAGTGGTTTGGCTACACGTCACTCTCCTGAAACACCCGGGTTCGAACTTCAGCAGTTACATTGAAGCATTATTAGTTTTTTTTTGTATCCTGCCCGCAATGAAACATTGCAGCCCCGCAATGAAACATTGCACCCCCCGCAATGAAACATTGCACCCCCTGCAATGTTTCATTGCGGCAGCCTTATTGATTTTTTAAGCCCATGTCTGTTTGTCTATCTTTTCCTGTCTGTGAGTGCCATTAAGAAAACATTCTAAAATCCTGTCAAAACCAATAACTGAATAAAATAAACTAAAAACTTACACAACTCCAAATCAAAACCAATAACCGAATAAATGAACTAAATTACCACCGATAAAACTCACAAAATATGCTAAATATTACATAAGGTTCATTAATTTACAACCTCTAAAAATCCTATAATCAAAAATGTTAACTATGATTACAAAACGAGATTAAAGGCCCATATTCTTTTGTCGAATCCCCCATTCAGGAATAAGTCGTGCTTCCCCATTCCGAAGCTCATTTGAAATGCGATACCTGCACGACATGGAAGTTAGTAGGTCGATCAAAAATAGTTTTCAAACAGTAAATCAACATAATAGTAGTCTTGTTATTTAAAGGGTGTTGAAACGATACCTGAAGGTTATGACATCTTTATCGGGAGTCCAATATGCCGTTTTCAACGATATTCCATTGCAAATGGCATCCATATATTTGCAAACAAACACGCCACAATCGACACCACCCTCTTGTTTGGGTCGTTCCACAACTTCTTTAATTCTCATATACCTTTGTGGAAATTGTTTGTCGTCTAATTTGTGAAGCATAAATGAGAGAAATTTTTCCTACAATTTATTCAAATAATTGGTAACCACACCACCACATATTCAGATATTAAAAGACAAATGAATAAAAAGGTTACCATGAGGTAATACTGAGTGGGGTAAATCAATTTCCCACTGTAATCGTCCCCGTTCCGGAGAGGATCAATCAACAACACTTTCGCCTTCTTGATATCCGCGACAAAAAGTATCCAATGGTTACAATGGCACGTGGGGAAAAATGCAAAGTCACAATCCTGTAGATTTGGTCCAATAAACTGTTTCTGATAGGTTACAATGAAATTGTCCCTATCATCCTTTGCCGCTCCGGTCAGCTCACTTGGTGGAATCTGCATTAAACAAGACTTTGGTCAGCTCACTAAAAAACAAATACAACTAAAAATGCGACAAATAAATGCAATAATTAGTACTAATATGACGGGCCATATGACGGGCCATATACATGTCAGCATCCTCATCATCATCCATCCTCTCGTAAAATCTGTTAAAGTATTGCACATAAGATTAAAATGCAATGGCTGATACTAAAATTTTTGTATTAAACATGTGCAAACTAAAATGCAATCACTGATACCAAAGAATTAAGAATTAATGCAATCACTGATATTAAAGTATTAAGAATTAACCTGGCGTATGGCTGCCATGTGACCCAGTGCGGCTGAAAGCTATCAAAATCCCCTCGATAACCACCAGTATGGTGGTGGGGGTTAACCCTCCTCCGCATCACCGGCTCAGCCCAAGCTAATGCTCTCGGCCACCGAAGCTGCTGGTGTGGTGCAATCTGTGGACGCCCAGGGTTCAATCTCTCCCACGCCCACAACTGAAGAAGCATACTGCACCCGTTGAACGTGTTGCACGACTTCTTCACAGATTTAGACAGGGCTCTGTACAAATGTGCCAGAACTGCAGCACCCCAAGCATAACTAATAATCTCATCCGTCTGCTGCAAAAGCTGTAGATATCGGGGATGCACAACATCCCGGGAGGATGAAGGAAACAGTATAGCCCCGACAATATATAGCACATATGCCCTGCTATACACCACGGGATCCTGAGCAAGTAAATCTAGACGCTTCGATCTTTCACTTCTCTTTGCATATCTATCCCGCAATGCCCACAGTTTTACCCCGCCGCTTTTGGTTGAATACATTTCCTTGCATTTTTTTTATGTAAGCGCAGATCCTCCCAGTTCTGCATCCAGTAGAGACTCGGATTATCAAGCTCAATATGGGTTAAAGCACGTCCACTGATCGGCAAACCCATAATCATGTACACATCCTCAAGTGTAATCGTCATCTCACCAAAAGGGAAGTGAAACGAGTTAGTCTCCGGTCTCCACCGCTCCACCAATGCTTTAATCAGGGTAATGTCATTCTGAGGTACTGAGCGGGGGTTAACAAACACCCCAAAACCCCAAGTACGCAAAAGGGAACGCTGGTCTGCCCGTAACTCCCAATCACCCTGCTTCGTAGTCTGCTGCCTCACATCCAACTTCTTCCGCTCACCTCCCTCCCAAATCAGAGTGCTAATATGATCGTCCTGCTCAACCAGGAGCGACGATCAAGAGGACCACATTGCATATCCATAATATCTGCAATGATTCGAAATATAAAGAAAAATTAGTCACATATCAAACTAATAATAAACTAGTCACATATCAAATATCAGAGAGAGCAGAACATAGATCAGCAGTAAAAGCAAAACAACATATATTTGAACTACTGCAGCAATGATACATTGCACCCCCCACAATGAAACATTGCACCCCCCCCCCCCCCCCCACAATGATACATTGCACCCCCCACAATGAAACATTGCACCCCCCCCCCACAATGATACAGGGAGTGCCTTAAGGTGCTTATAATCTGGTGCCTTAAGGTCACAGACTCACAAAGCACATACTTCAAACAGATATGTAGAGGGCCTGATAAAAGATTCAATTTTTCATTATCTACGGAAACAAGAACACTCTTACTTCTGGAATACAAAAACAATAGTAACTTTTACTCTCAGTTTCCCAATATAAGAACCCAATAGCCAACAGAATTAAACTGTCCAAAACTAAGCAGACAAACAACAAAAGAAAACTCTCATTTTGTAAGCACTTACTAACACTTTGTCTACCAATTCCCCTTGAACCAACAAACTTCACCAAAAGTCTGGTGTACTTAAATCCACAATAATACCATCAAAGGCACACATCGAATACCATCTTATACGAAAGATACCAGATTATCAACAACCATTAACAAATACCCATTTCAGACTTGTACATTTTATTTAGAAAACCAGCTCAATTTCAAGAAAGCCCTACCATCACACAAACACATCGAATATCATCCTATACAAGGGGCTCTCCTCCCTACAACTATGTGGAGGATCACAACTTATAAGATAGCGCAGTCAAACAAATGCTATAGGGTACGGAGTGTTAACTTTGATGCCTGTATAGGAATCATTTGTTGTTATATCTTAAGAAGTGCTGCTATAAGGAGTATGAACAAATTTGAAATCGAGGTTTAGCTTAAAAAGAAGGTTCTTGAGATGAATATAAGGATGAACAAAGTGGACGTGGATTGCTTGCTTCTTGTATAGAACTTGAAGATATATTTGAGTACATATTTTTAGCACAAACATGAACACCAGGCAAAGGTGCCAAATGATGTCTTTGTTCTTTTTGTAACAATATTTGAGCCTCAAGGTTTTTACAAAATTTTCCTTATTGTATAGCCCTTTCTAAAGTTTGTATCATTTTAACCATGCACAAGTAAAACTTTGAACTATCAATTACTTCAAACTTTTGGGTGAATTTTTCAAAATCGCAAAAGCGCCATATTTGGCAAGACCTAAACATAGACTGTCGAGAAAAATTGATTATCATTTAATAATAGTACAGAGTGTTATATAAAGGTTAACTAATTAATTAGTGAACTTCAGTAAGAAATATATATGATTTTTTTGTATATCTGCCTGCTATGGTAGTAGGACTGTATTTTGCAGAGAGATTAGATTTTGCTCTCTATTTTTGAGTTCTTTGTTTCACCAACTAGTCTGAAGATGAGGGGCTTACTTCAGCAGGAAAATGTTATTGTGGCAAATTACTAGGGCTTATAGAGAGGGTAAATGATGGAAAGCATTACACAGATTACCTCTAAATATTTGCTGCCACATATCTTTACAGGCCTGATGTTTCTGATAATTTAATCACTTTGTCGGATAAATAACAAATTTTCTTTGCTTCTGCTTTGTAATACCAGGTTTTTTTTAACAAATGCAGATAGCATCTGAAAACAGAAACAATAATATTTCTTGCACATAATTATTGTACTAGCACTTCGTTAGAGGAAGAAAACTTAACAATTACCAGGTCAATGAAGTTTATGTCAAAGCCTAGATTATAAAAAATCATTGACAAAATACCCTTTTCAAACTTGTACATTTCATACCGTAAGAAATTCTTTTGGGCTTGTTAACCCTAACTATGAACCCTAATTCCAATCTTTTTAGTTTGTAATTAACCCTAACTATCATGTATTTCTTATTAGAGTTCGAATTGAAACATTAAGCAAATCGCCAACAAATCAATATATGACAGTGTGTGTGTTTTCAAGAACAGTGTGTGTGTCAAGAACATTTTATATATATAAAAGTGTGTGTGAGTGTGTGTATCAAGAACAAGAACATTACCTGGGAGTGTATCTTCACCAAATCGCCAATGAAATCGCCAATGAAATCGCCCGCAACTGAGTTGTGTGTTTTCTGTGTATTTCAAAGTATATTTGGGGCTAATTGTAGGGGCAAAAAGGTAAATTACTGCCCCGCAATGTATCATTGCGGCATCCAGGTTGCGGCATCCAGGAGCCCCGCAATGATACAATGCGGCATCCAGCAGCCTATTTTTGAACAAAAAATAATATTTTAAGAATAATAAAAAAAATAATATTAAAAAAATAATAAAAAAATAAAATTATTTCGTTTGTCATGATATTTTGCATTTTTTAAAAATGAAATAATATTTTTATCATTTTCTCATTTTTTTACTTCACTTCGAATTTTCCCTCTTTTTTCTACGGTTTCTTTAATAAATTTAATACTAATATTTTTGCAATTAGAAAAATGAAAAATAATATTTTAAGAATAATAAAAAAAACTGATATTAAAATAATAATAAAAAATTAAAATTATTTCGGTTGTCATGGTATTTTGCATTTTTAAAAAATGAAATAAAAAAACTGATATTAAAATAATAATAATGATATTTTTGCATTTAAATTTAAACAAAAAAGAAAAAAAACGAACTTGTAGAGATGTGCACCTCTACCTGCATTACTTTTTAAACTATTGTCTAGCATTATTAGTTTTTTTGTATCCTGCCCCGCAATGAAACATTGCACCCCCACAATGAAACATTGCACCCCCGACAAAAAGTATTAATAAGTAGTTTTGGGGCTAATTCTAAGGGCAAAAACGTAAATTAGTTACCCGCAATGAAACATTGCACCCCCCGCAATGAATCATTGCGGCATCCAGCACCCCGCAATGATTTATTGCGGCAACTATAGATCTCAGCCGTCCAAATTTAAATTCAACGGATACGATCTGTTGGTTGGATATCCCTTCCCAACCAACCGGGGTTGTGGAAGGGCACCTATATATATATATATATGGTACGTTGTGATTTTACTTAATTGCCCTTAATTAACTATACTTCATGTTTTTACTTATTTATAGAAATATATTATTAAATAATAATATTACCTATTTATAATCAATTACATTTTTCACCAAAAATACATTATTTTTTCTAAATATATAGTTCAAACAGAACTTGATCACGAACATAGGCTAAGAGCATCTCCAACGGTATTGGCTAAAATCGTTAGCTAAAATAATATAAAATGCTGATTATGTAAAATTTGCTGAAGCTGTAAGATATTGTGTTCCAATGGAGTTGGCTATACTAGTTGACTATATTTTAAAAATAGAATGTTATTATTATTTCAAGTTGTTAAAAATAGAATATATGATTTAAATATGGTAATAATTGATGTGGAGTTTTACTACAGGTCCATAGGGGTTCGCCAAAAATAGCCAACATGGAGAGGTTGGCTAAAATTTTAGCTAACAGTTTTATCCCATTGGAACGGATTTTTTTTTACACATTATCTAAATTTTTTATTTATGGCAATACATCTATGATTTTAGCTAAGGGTTCTCCACCATTGGAGATGCTCTAAGCCCTTGTGATTTTCTAAATATGTAAAAAACTAAACATGTATAGAAACTCTAAATAGGACCATGAAATCACCCGGCCAGTCTTATAATAAAGGTATTCCACAAGGAAACATCTATATGATGAGATGGAACTAAATTTTCTTTACAAATTCACCATATATAGCCTTTACATGTACCGTCATCCAATCACCCAAAAAAAAAAATTAATACGGAAGGATGACAACATAAATGCCTTCGAACAACCAACCAACTTTACCCAGTTTACACCTTCCCCTTCAATCAAAATCTTTTATGTATGGGCTACACCAAAAAAAAAAAAAAACTAAGAAACTAACGTCAGAAAACACCTGGTTTCCTACTTTTGAATCAAAGATGAAAAGCAATTTCTCCAATTTAATCTGAAAAATTGCTTTCTCTTGCCTAGATAATAATCAAAACCCAAGAAACTAATTAGGAAAAACACAGATCACAACTAATGTCAAGTCTTCTCTCCGCCTCGTGGAATGGTAATAATTTTGATTGGTTTAGCATATGCATGCCGGTTCTGCATAGAAGGTTGAATAATAAACAACAGATAGAATGAGTTAATAATCACAGCCAATAATTAAGCTTCAATATGCAATTGCCATCTGTGCAAGGCTTAGCATAGCAGATACACCCCCCTCTCCTCTCAGAAAATTAAAGGTATAGAGGGTTCAAGCATCAGTGGAGGAATGTATGTGAGAATTTTAAGTAATTGGTCATTTATACTGTCAATCTTCTCATCTAGTGGAAAGATCTGATGACAAGGGAGTAAAGAAAAAATAAAATCAGAGATGCCTGGATTAAAGTGCTGCAAATAGAAAAACAGACAGAAATTGCAAAGAGATAGGAAACTAAAAGATGACAATTGTAAACCAATTAAGTAATTAATATTGGCTGGGGTCAAGGTTAATGTATTCAAAAATTTAGTTTCTCATGATCTTAACAGAAGCCCAACAGGCTCCCAATTTTCAGTAATATATACTCCCTCCGTTCCATTCAATTGTTAACATTTGGATGGGGCATGGAGATTAAGAAAGGTAAAGGAATGGAAAGAAAGAGGGGGTAAGTTGGTTGGACCTACTGAAATGAAATTAGTGAAGAAAAATATATTATTTTAGGAAATGTTAATAATTGGATGGGACATCCAAAAAGGAAAGTGTTAACGGGACAGGGAGTACTACAATTACGTCAGTAAGACATACAGCAACTCAATCTTTTATACAAAAATAACCTAGAACTACCATCAAAATTTATCCACCATAATTTGACTGCTTTAATTCAAGCTGAATACCAAAACCTCCCAGAATGGTTCCAGACTGCTAGGAAGCATGACAATAGATATGGACATTTTCCCAAGAAACAATTTCCCCAAGTCCCATCTACTGTACTTTTGAAAAACTGTTACGTTGTCTAATATTCCGCTGTGTCCATCTCCGTATTCATGCTTTGTTGGCATTCTGACATCATCCTCAAAGAATAAAGCAGGAACTATTTATAGAACTCAATACTAAAACACATTTCCATTGTGTGTACCTTGTGAATCATGTGGCACGACACTTCAAGCAATCTGAGTTCTGCAGTAGGGTGAGAAAGTTTCACCTATAACATGAGGCAAACATCAAGTCTGTGTAAAATACGCATGTTCCCATGCTTGAAGTTTAGTGAACATGAGCCACTACTACAGCATTCAAAAAATATTGTGACAGTTTTATCAAGGGTTTGAAAAACTAAAAAGGGAATGATTAATAAACACAATTAATTAATCAGATATAATTTAGATGGTTTTTTGATGTCTGAGCTGTCCGACGTACCTTTGTCTTGATCTCATCAAGAACATGGCCTACAGTGCTTTGCTTAGGCAGTCTAATGTAGAGGGCAACCACCTGAAGACAATTAATACAAATTATGACAATGACAGGAACTTTAAAGTGCAGAGAAAGAGGCAAATTCTAGTCTCAGGCACACCTCTTCCTCAGGAGAGCGAAGGAAAGCAACTTTCAGAGTTTTCAGACACTGTAATTCTGGCAAAGGAATATCCAGCACTTCATAATATATAATATCAGGGATCTGTAGAAAGATAACAAGTGTTGACTAAACAAGTTAACCCCTTCACAAAATATACATTTTTATAAACTATAATGAATATATTAGGAGTTCATGGTACCAGTAAAGCACAATTTAGACATATGATCTGATTACTGTCAGCCAGTATGTTACTATTAACCTCTTCTAAAGCAAACTATGCATCTTAATAAAATAATGAATTTATAAGAAGTTCAACCAGTAAAGCACAATTCAGACATATATAGGACCTGATTACAGTCAGCCAGCATGTCCAATAAGCGCTCTGCTCCTCTATATTCGATAGGATAGGGCTCCCATGATCGAAATAATTTCAAATAACACAACATGTACCTGACTTGATCGAAATGAGGCTCCCATGTCAAGGGACACACATGACGCAAGGCTCGAATTTCACTTCCTGTAAATTCAATAATTAAAGTTTGAGTATAAAAGATTTAATGTTACACACAGCATTTACTGGCCTCAAAAGAACTATGGAAAGGATACTGTGGGAACAAAAACAAAAGAAATCGTTACTTATAACATTGACATGTATGAAATCTTGTGATCAGAAGTTACATTGTCACTACCATGTAAGGAACGGGGAAACATGCTACACAGTTCCTATTGATAAATGAAGAACAAACAAACCTCATAGAGATCAATTTCTTCGATCATCAGGATCAAAACCAGCCAGTTCATTCAAGTTTCTTACGATCTCGGTAGGCGTTCCAGTACAATTCACAAAAAGGTTGCCGATATATCTGAAGAGTGGAAACAGAAAATATGTTAGCACTAAGAGAAATTATTTATAAAACTTTTTGGTTGTGAGAATAGAACCGAAATTTCGGTCTTGGTTCAAAACCGGGAAATGCTCACTGCTACATATGACGGTGATCAGGAGCCATTTCCGTCTTCATCCATATACAGGATAATGAAGAAAGGTATAATGAAACAATGTTGGAATAACCATCGACCTTCTACGTACATATACATACACAGACAGAGTTGTATCCATATACATAAACACAACATATATTCATCAAGTCTTTGAATTTGTCGTAAAACAAAACTATATGCCTTCTTTCCAGGATAAGGAGTATATTCCAATATCCATTGTATAAACACAATAGAGAGATTGATTAGCAGATCAAAGTGCAAAACAGGAACATATTTAGGCAAGGTTGTCAGGAAGAAGATTCGAGACAGGCCAGTTAAGTACTGTTTCGTCGAAAAAGTCATCCTACGTGGACAAGTCGTGTACGAGGAACTGTATCATTAATAGACTCACACAAACACTCATTGATAATATTTCCATATTTCTTAAAAGCGAATAAATGAAAAAACTAGAAATCCCAAAACCTATCGGCTATCCCAAACCAGGTACGATATAACCTAGGTTGTAAAGACATGAGGACAATGCTCTTTAAAAAGTAAGAAGCGCCTATAGAAGAACATGCTGACACTTTAGTTTCAATGATATATAAGCAGGTTCTTTGATTACCCGAACTCTTCTTCTTAGGATCGTAAAGCATGAAGCAAAGAATAAAATCCTCCTTCGCGCTGCCAGGTGATGGTATAGGGCACTGTTCCTGAAGAAAAATGATAAGTATCAAAAAACTTGAAGCGAACAAGTATACAGAAAAACATACAAGCAGAATAAGCCCTACAGCAAGAGAATATTACCGTCCCTGGCGCAACTTCCAGCCCTGGCGCAACTTCCAAGAACAACTTCAGTTCTGCATTGTTACCCTTGTTAGAAGCATCCCTCAACTGCCCAACCTGCATTTGCACAAGTAATTAGTTATTATAGCCTAGGCTTCCATCATTTATCCATGTGTAATCATCTCAAAAAATACAAATCTAAACTTAAAAAGAGTATGCATGGTTTATAGTTACTGGCATTCTGCACCGAAAATACAATTTTAAAATTTATAAATCTTAAAATTTTCAAAAAATTATAAATATGTTATATACACTACAAGAAAAACTGAAACAGACAACACTTATCAGACAACGGTCGGTAGTAAAAGCATTGTTTGAAATTTTCACACAACGGTTTTTTTTTTTGCAAAATCTGTCTGTTGTCTGAAAGAACTTCCACAACGGTTTCTAAAACCATTGTCTATTAGAAGGAGTAAAGCAGAGGCTTTACACAACGGAATTATAAAACCGTTGTCTGAAGAAAGGTCAGACAAGTGTTTCATAAACCGTTGTTAAAAACAGACAAGTGTTTTTTTTTTTGTTACTTAAATGGATGTCACACAACAGTTTGAATAAACACTTGTCTGATTCTAACAACGGTTTACAAAACCATTGTCTGAAGAAACTTAAGACAATGGTTTTGTAAACCGTTGTTAGAATCAGACAAGTGTTTTACTTCTATGTGTACTATACTTAATTCACACAACAGTTTCTGCATACCGTTGTCCAATTGAAATCTTAGAGACAATGGTTTTTGGCTGTTAAATATGTTGCTGTCACACAATTGTTTAGCTTACATAAACCGTTGTCTGATAGTTAAAAAAATTAAAAAAAAACCATAAAATAGTTGTGAAGCATGCTCAATATTTTTATCATTACCCTCCACAATCATTGTATCGGCTTGTACACAGACGCCGCTACATTGAACTTGACAAAAACGTACAAGGTCCGGTTGTGCCGCATCTTTTCAAAAACGTTGGAACACTACTACTTTTGGGAACGGGACATGTGTCAGATTCAATGAATATTTTTTTTAAATGATTTCTTCGACGATCCAACCGTACGGATGTTAATCAGTACTCATTCTAGTGTTGGGAAAAAATAATCAAAAAATAACAAGGCCCGGTTGTGCCGCATATTTTCAAAAACGTTGGAACACTACTACTTTTGGGAACGGGACATGTGTCAGATTCACTGAATATTTTTTTTAAATGATTTCTTCGACGATCCAACCGTACGGATGTTAATCAGTACTCATTCTAGTGTTGGGAAAAAATAATCAAAAAATAACAAGGCCCGGTTGTGCCGCATCTTTTCAAAAACGTTGGAGCACTACTACTTTTGGGAACGGGACATGTGTCAGATTCATTGAATATTTTTTTTAAATGATTTCTTCGACGATCCAACCGTACGGATGTTAATCAGTACTCATTCCAGTGTTGGGAAAAAATAATCAAAAAATAACAAGGCCCGGTTGTGCCGCATCTTTTCAAAAACGTTGGAACACTACTACTTTTGGGAACGGGACATGTGTCAGATTCACTGAATATTTTTTTTAAATGATTTCTTCGACGAACCAACCGTACGGATGTTAATTAGTAATCATTCTAGTGTTGGGAAAAAATAATCAAAAAATAACAAGGCCCGGTTGTGCCGCATCTTTTCAAAAACGTTGGAACACTACTACTTTTGGGAACGGGACATGTGTCAGATTCAATGAATATTTTTTTAAAATGATTTCTTCGACGATCCAACCGTACGGATGTTAATCAGTACTCATTCTAGTGTTGGGAAAAAATAATCAAAAAATAACAAGGCCCGGTTGTGCCGCATCTTTTCAAAAACGTTGGAACACTACTACTTTTGGGAACGGGACATGTGTCAGATTCACTGAATATTTTTTTTAAATGATTTCTTCGACGATCCAACCGTACGGATGTTAATCAGTACTCATTCTAGTGTTGGGAAAAAATAACAAGGCCCGGTTGTGCCGCATCTTTTCAAAAACGTTGGAACACTACTACTTTTGGGAACGGGACATGTGTCAGATTCACTGAATATTTTTTTTAAATGATTTCTTCGACGATCCAACCGTACGGATGTTAATCAGTACTCATTCTAGTGTTGGGAAAAAATAACAAGGCCCGGTTGTGCCGCATATTTTCAAAAACGTTGGAACACTACTACTTTTGGGAACGGGACATGTGTCAGATTCACTGAATATTTTTTTTAAATGATTTCTTCGACGATCCAACCGTACGGATGTTAATCAGTACTCATTCTAGTGTTGGGAAAAAATAATCAAAAAATAACAAGGCCCGGTTGTGCCGCATATTTTCAAAAACGTTGGAACACTACTACTTTTGGGAACGGGACATGTGTCAGATTCACTGAATATTTTTTTTAAATGATTTCTTCGACGATCCAACCGTACGGATGTTAATCAGTACTCATTCTAGTGTTGGGAAAAAATAATCAAAAAATAACAAGGCCCGGTTGTGCCGCATATTTTCAAAAACGTTGGAACACTACTACTTTTGGGAACGGGACATGTGTCAGATTCACTGAATATTTTTTTTAAATGATTTCTTCGACGATCCAACCGTTCGGATGTTAATCAGTACTCATTCTAGTGTTGGGAAAAAATAATCAAAAAATAACAAGGCCCGGTTGTGCCGCATATTTTCAAAAACGTTGGAACACTACTACTTTTGGGAACGGGACATGTGTCAGATTCACTGAATATTTTTTTTAAATGATTTCTTCGACGATCCAACCGTACGGATGTTAATCAGTACTCATTCTAGTGTTGGGAAAAAATAATCAAAAAAATAACAAGGCCCGGTTGTGCCGCATCTTTTCAAAAACGTTGGAGCACTACTACTTTTGGGAACGGGACATGTGTCAGATTCACTGAATATTTTTTTTAAATGATTTCTTCGACGATCCAACCGTACGGATGTTAATCAGTACTCATTCCAGTGTTGGGAAAAAATAATCAAAAAATAACAAGGCCCGGTTGTGCCGCATCTTTTCAAAAACGTTGGAACACTACTACTTTTGGGAACGGGACATGTGTCAGATTCACTGAATATTTTTTTTAAATGATTTCTTCGACGAACCAACCGTACGGATGTTAATTAGTAATCATTCTAGTGTTGGGAAAAAATAATCAAAAAATAACAAGGCCCGGTTGTGCCGCATCTTTTCAAAAACGTTAGAACACTACTACTTTTGGGAACGAGACATGTGTCAGATTCACTGAATATTTTTTTTAAATGATTTCTTCGACGATCCAACCGTACGGATGTTAATCAGTACTCATTCTAGTGTTGGGAAAAAATAATCAAAAAATAACAAGGCCCGGTTGTGCCGCATCTTTTCAAAAACATTATAAAATGTTTCCCCCTTAAACGAAAATTATTACGAGCACCCTTTGCCCCCTTAATTAATTTCTCTCTCGCATTCAGTCTTCGATTCACTATTTTTTTAAATTATCAAAAATGATGCAGTAACATTCGAATTTTGAATTAATTTTTACTATTATAAATCATGTATAATATATTAATATTTTTTTAATTATATTATGTAATTGACTAATTACACATGATATTTATTTAATTTTAAATAATAAGAATTAAAAAAACATTACACCCGTCTGAAAAAAATAAAAGGCGGCAAGTTTCCCCCCAAACTAAATTATTGGAAGCAGACTTTTCCCCTTAAACGAGAAAACGAAAAAAACGCTCTCTCATACACTTATCCTCTCAGTCTCAATTTCACTCTCCCTCTCTCACTCAACTTTCAAGCGACGAATTATGAACGCCATAGATTCAAAAACTCAACTCTCATATTTCTTCTCTTCTTTTATCTATTCCCCTTTTTCATCTCTAATTTGAATATAATTTGTTTTTGATTTTGCAGGTGGTTTTTGATTTTAGGGATTCCATCACTGGATTCCATCTCTCAACCAGATTAATTGGTAAATACTTCATAATTTTAACTACTTCATTGATTTTGCTATCTTCTTTACTTTTCTATTTTAATTTCAATTAGGGTTACGATTAGGGGTTTCAATTGAGGGTTTCAGTTAGGGTTTCGATTGGGGCTTTAAATTAGGGCTTTAATTTGGGGCTTTACATTTATATGCATAATTACCCTGTTCATATCGCCTTCGTCTCTGAATCAGATTGTCATATGTGTTTTTGGTCTTATTTATATGCAACTAGTGGGAAACAGCAGACAAGTAGCAGAAAAGACAATTTCCGTCTCAAGTGTGTGTGTTTTTTATTTGAGCCAAAGTCGATTTTGGTAGAAGTATAATATAGAATTTGAGCATGATGATTTTGGTAGAAGTGTAATAATAGACCTTCGACTCTTCTTTGTTATCTGTTAAAAACTCATCTTCAGTTGCAAAGCTCGTGGCACTGCCATGTCATATCTTCTATTCTGTGCATACTATCCATTCATTAATACGACTTAGCAAGTTTGTCATATGATGGGAACAACAGATGAGATTGTGAAGGCACCTGAGAAGGGTCCTGTTTTCATGGAGGACCTTCCAGAAGAAGAACAAGTGGTAGCAGTGGTAACATTCTTTCTTAATGCATCTCACAGATGTTTCATTTCCTCAATCGCTTTAATAGTTGTGAAAATTTTGCAATAGTGCATGCTACACAACATATTCTTATTGGTAAATAATTATCTCCCCCTCCATCATTGTCTAATGCAAATTTTATATGCACCCTAATATTGTTATTCCTCTTGGAATATATTTCCTCCCAGAAGCATTCAGTTTTAGACTCGCTATTCAAATTCGACCAATAACTTACTTCCTCAGACTCATGGAGACAATAATTATGGAGAAGTTATTTCTCAAAAATTTCGGTCTCACTTCTCCTATTACATATTGCAAAAGTCAACCTTTTTTTACTGTCTGGTCTAGGTTGCATATACTAGCTTTTCCAAGTCTGAAATTATGTTTACATTTAAAGAATCATAGTTATGCTTTTATTTTTCTCTCTTACTAATTATTAGTCAATTTAATGATGTTTCCCTACTAGTTTACAGCTTAAATATGCACTTGAATCCTATTATCTTTTAGTAAATAAGACATTTGCTTGTAGGGGCATTCTGCTGGCTTATTTAATCTTGGGAATACCTGTTACATGAATTCCACTGTGCAGTGCTTGCACTCAGTTCCAGATCTGAAGTCTGCTTTGATCATGTTAATCCCTTCTTTAAGCATATATAAATATTATGTTTAGATTATACTGGATATTTGGTTTTCATATGTTGGTAAAATTTACCTTAGAAGACTGAATTCTCACTAATTAATATTATCTAATTTTATGATCAGGTATCCACATTCTGGTAGAAGCAATGATTTAGACCAGTCATCTCATCTCTTGACCGTTGCAACCTGGGATTTATTTAGTGAACTTGATAAAAGTGTTAAGGCAGTTGCACCGATGCAGTTTTGGACAGTATGTCCCTATCCTTTGGAGTTCTGACAGCTCAATGCCAGATGTTTGATTGGATTAAATAATTTTGTAATTATGGCCGAGTTATTAATAATTATGGATTTCCTCGCTCTTAACAAAATTATTTTGTGCATTTTAGATCATATATATGGAAATGGCTTGAAGACCATATTTTTGTTATTGGTATCCATAGCTTACATCCCTTGAAAGGGGATTGTGTTTTAATGGCTTTTGGATGAAAGGAACAATAAAATATCACTTTGCATTTGTTGTCGATTACAGACTTCTGCTAATTTGAGCTCTTCTATAGTTTGAGTTGCTTGTTTAAATATTTCTGTGATAGCTTCTGTGTACTGGTACCATACTTGGATTTTATCTAACTTATCTACACTTGCAGGTTTTGCGCAAAAAGTATCCTCAGTTTGGCCAGGAGTAGCTGGCAACACCACAAACATCATCAGTGCTGCGGTTACTCCAGCTTTTGTAGCTCAATTTCCTGCTGTAAATGGCCTAGGTATATCTTTGGCTCGACTAGATATTGCCGCTGGTGGTGTTATCCCAATGCACACACATCCAGGTGCATCAGAAGTACTAGTAACAATACAAGGTACAATCCTGGCTGGATTTATATCCTCTGCTAACAAAGTTTACTACAAAACTTTGAACAAGGGAGACATTATGGTTTTCCCACAAGGATTGCTGCATTTTCAGATTAATTCCGGAAAAGGTCCAGTTGTTGCATTTGTCAGTTTCAGCAGTGCTAGTCCTGGTCTCCAAATTACTGATTTTGCGTTGTTTACAAATGAATTGCCTACTGAATTGGTGACTAAAACTACATTCCTTGATCCTGTTGTTGTCAAGAAGCTCAAGAAAGTGCTTGGCGGGACTGGTTAATAATTTAGTTGTTTCAATTGTTTATTTCGTGTCTTCGTTTTCCCTTGTTCTTTTGATTGGTTGATGTCTGCAAACAAGATTCTTCTGTTGTATCTGCATAAATATGCAGTACTTTAAATTTGTGGTTTCTGTGTTTATCATGACATGAGTGTTTAGTAAAATGCTTTTTACTAAACACTCATGTTATAGGTTTGTGATTATAAACAATACCCAAAGTTACAGGTTTGTGATTGATTGTTATGTTTTGTGTTAATTAAGGTGTGTTTTGTGATGCGATGTGTGTGTGTGATTGTGATTTGCTAAGTGCTTGACTGGACGACCTAAGACTGGAAAAGGGTAGGCAGGTTTTATGTTGGGTTGAGTTGGAGGCTATTGATACACTCCTGGTACGCTAATAACAGAGAATTAACCATATTACTATCACTTATTAATTCTTTTATTATCAGCCTTTTGAGATAGATCATTCATGTGCAGTTTTTTACTTGTTTCATGGTGCTGCAGGCTTTAAAAATCATCTAGACTGATGAGCCTTTGCTGCGTCCCTGTGGTGTTTCAGAGGTGCTGGCATGAGTGTATAAGAAGTGAAAAAGGTGGAGGTTTTTCGGAATATAAATGTTAGGTTTCGTCGAACTTGTGTAGAGAAATAGAGTATTCATTTTTGACACTGCATCATACCATCAGCTTTACTTGTACACTCTGACTTATTAGATTGAGAATTTCTAAGCATTGTAGATGTATTTTTTCCAGTGTAAGTACTAATAATAAAGTTATTAAGTCATGTTTGGGTTCATATTGAATTTGAAATCTGGGAAATTTTGTTTATTAAAGATTTTTTGTTGCACAAAAATCTAGCTTATTAGATTGTTTTTTGTCCAATACCGTTGTCTATCAAAATCAGAAACAAGTGTTTTAGAAACAAAAACTGTTGTGGTTCTGCTAATGTTCAAACATGTTTATCTTTTTAAACCATTGCCTAACAGCTTTCAGACAACAGGTATTTAAAGAAAACAATTGTGCAAGTCAAGAATAGACAACAGTTTTTAGAAAGGAAACCATTGTGTTAAACTATTAAGACAATGGGGTTGTTCTACTAAAACCGTCGTAAATATTTAGATCACACAACACTCTTTTGGAAAATAAAGCCTTGTCTGAAAATTAAAATAACAACATTTTCTAGTTAATAAACAATTGTTGATTTATTTGTCAGACAATGGTTTCTACAACAACCGTTGTTGTTCACGCGTTTCAGACAACGTTTTCTAAGACCAAAACCGTTGTCTGTAGGGAATCAGACAACGGACGCGTCCGTTGTCTGAGCTGCGTAACAGACGACATCTCAATAGACAACGGTTTTCTAGGGCATCAGACAACGGGCAAAAAGCCTTGTCTGATTCAATTATTCTTGTAGTGATAACAGAACTTATATCAATTTTTTAACACATACTTTTACTAAATATACACATGCATGTATTAATAAATATAATTTATGTTAATAATACAACAGTTGTTACAACTTCAAGTCTGAAAATACCATTGAAGGAAAACTCTACGATCGAGGCTCTTAGACGGCCCGTACGTGATCGGGGCGGGTTCGGGGACTGATTTCGGGGTCGGGTGCGGAAATAACACTCCCCGACCCCGAAGTGATCCGACGCCCATCCCTGGTTATGTTACTGGTTGCTAAGAAAATAGATATTTATAATTAAAAATTAAATATTCAACCGCATAAAATATTGATTGAACAAATATATAATGCTACCATCATAACAAAATAACATAAAATACGATATTAGAATTTGTTTAAAATGTATCATCAGTTTTTAAA
This sequence comes from Heracleum sosnowskyi, assembly GCA_030848705.1. Lineage (NCBI taxonomy): Eukaryota > Viridiplantae > Streptophyta > Magnoliopsida > Apiales > Apiaceae > Heracleum > Heracleum sosnowskyi. The sequence continues at coordinate 44,398,617 of CM061243.1, read as the reverse complement.
TTAATAAGAATGTGGAATGTCCTAACCCATTTTAGAATTATACGTCTTTTTAACTCCATCATCATTGACGTGGATATGCGTTTATTTGTTCCCGATTTTGATTTTAGATTATCACAATAAAATTATCATTATTAGCTGAATCATGCACCTGCTTCAAGAAAAATAAAATGGTTGAGTTATTAAGAATGAGAAAGACAAAATTGATATCGGACAAATATCCCAATTAATTATTTAAATTGAAAATTTTATGTTCACCACGTCATAATTAACATTGTATGAGGTGATTTTAAATTCTTGTGACGGCGTTGAAACTCTAGAATTTGAACTAATTTTACCACATTCGAGGCGAAGTATATTGTATTTATATGTACTAACTTTCAATCATTCAAAGATATAGGAATGTCTGAATTTTTTCCGTAATGATTTTCAATTTTGTAGGATACTGGTTTTCATTTTCTTCTTATGACAAAGGTTTTAAATTCATTAGAATAAATTTTAAACTTACGTTAATATGCTACACTTTTAGGATTTTATATTTAGTACGTCATTACCTTTGACCACAAAAGTTCTCGTCAACATTTGATGATATTGACCGCACCACTTCACAATGTTTGAAGTACTTAACTTCAATTAATAATATCGATGGGTACCTTAAACCTGAAATAATAATATATAATTATGATAAAGAGGATAAGAAGAATTTTTTTTTGAACAATTTGATTTATTAAACATGATGCCTCTAATTCGGGTTTGAGATGATTTTAACACATTTGCATATATATATATATGTATAGCTAATGATAAAGAGTTCCCCGGATTATATCTTCAACACTGCAAACTCATAAATGATATATCGCCTCCATTTGCATTAAGATTGTAAAAGTTTAATAATGAAAAATTGATGATCTAATGACTACACCGAATTGATAACAAAATAAAGAAGAAGTAACATACCGCTTTACTATCTGAACTTCAGAGATCCATAATATGCTTATATATAATATATTATCAAGCTAATGTGAAGATATATCTTATTTAATTTATTAATTAAAAATACTTAAAGAGATGATGTATTCGTTCACGTACAATGTTTAAAAGTTACTTATAAATTAAAATAATTTAAAATTTTATGTCATTAATTCGAATTTATATTGCTAAATTTATTTTAAAACGACCTCGAAAATAGTTTAGTTGACTCTACATGGAATTTGTGTAAGATAGGTTTAAATTATTTTTACATCAGTAAATTGAATTTTTAATAGTTATTAAAATTATTAAAATAGTTAATGTAACAAATATATTATGGAATAAAAAACGTGCTTGTGTATTTAATGCTAAGGTTTAATGAGCTTCGAGCTTTAATGGCTGCACTTGTGTTTCGAGACTAAATCGGTCCTCACAAGATGCCTACGTATCTCAAATCGTTATTGAGAATCAAGCCAAAGACGTAGTTCTGATTGTAGGATCAGGATCCTTATATAGGCGTCTAAAGCCTAGTATTTATGGTATGGCGTCTAAAGACGTAGTTCTGATTGTAGTTCTGCTGTTTTGGAGAAGATGCCTGGATCTCTCACCATTTCTGATTTTCCAAGCCCTTACACTCCTACTCCTTTGGAGTTGGCTTTGGCTAGAGAGGACGACATGGAGGAAGATGACAGGATCTTAGACCTAGATCATACTTCTCCACCTGGTCAAACTGCCAGGGATGATTATGCTGCCACTCACTCTGGTTCTGCTTTAGAGGGAGAGGAAGAGGAGGAGGAGGCCGTAGACAAGGCAGCTTAGATGATGTAGTTTTTCTTTTGTAGTTTTATTTATGGCCTTTCATGGCTTGTACTGTACTTTCAGCCTATGGGCTTAACTTTTATTTAAGCTTTCGTTCAGCCTTTTTACATTCTTGACTTAACATGTCTATCAGAATGCATTGCGTATATAATGAAAACATAAGAATATGGAATTCATAACTTTGAAAATGGGTTCAACCCTTACATAGTACTCAAGTTTAAAACTTGGGTTGGGTCATGCCTGCCAAGGTTTGTGGAATCACCCTACACTTGACCGCATCGTTGGTTGGCTGCAACAACAGTGCATTGGAGAAGGTCCTTACATGATTTGCGGGATCCCCCGTTCCGTCATAGGCTTTGATCGAAGGCATCTTGAATTTTCTGGATATAGCCGTTTTCATGATGTCTTGAGTAAACGGTGGTGTAGGATCATCAGGATCTCCTAGACGCAACAGAATACTAGGATCACCCCTTGGGGCTTCGGCCCTCTTGGTTCTTCTTGCCGGTGGATCCAAGTTGATTATCGGGATCCCTTTAGTCGTTCGGCCTTGAGATTGAGCAGCCTCATCCTCAGCAAGGAATTTCTTGAGTCTTGCAGTCTCTGCCTCATGGGCTGCAATTTTCTCCTTAGTAGTTTGGGGTTGATCCCGATTTGTCTGGGAAGAACGTCTCCTTCTTGGGGCGACATCCTCCCCAGTTGTATAACCCTCATCCTCGGTGTATGGGCCCTAGTAATCTTGAACGAAAGGGGTCTGGCGAGTTTGTTGGTTTTGGGGTCCCAGACCTTGAATGTAAGGGGGCACATATGCCTCATGGTAGATTGGATTAGTTCCACTACCGCCCGCCATGGGTCGAGGGGGCATGCCATAGCTTGGCATCCCCAAAGTCTGATTCGCGTATTGAGGGAGATCAGTAGTATGGAGTTGAAGGCTTCTCGGTGCATTCATGATGAGTGGAGAAGTCGAGATTGGTTGCTGGTGAACGGTCTCTTGTGGATTAGATCCATGAATGACCATCTGCAGGGGATTCGTCCTTTCAACCGAAATTGGGATTTCTGGTCCTTGAGTGTTGGTGAGGATATTCGCCCCTTGAGTGCCAGTAGTCGGCGGTGGTTGATCAGCCTCAGAGGTGATAGGGCGATCCTCAGGAGTTTGAGTATCCCGAGCTGTTCTTCGTGTGTTTGTCATGGTTGATGTTGTCTTCCCACAGACGGCGCCAAATGTTATGGAATAAAAAACGTGCTTGTGTATTTAATGATAAGGTTTAATGAGCTTCGAGCTTTAATGGCTGCACTTGTGTTTCGAGACTAAATCGGTCCTCACAAGATGCCTACGTATCTCAAATCGTTATTGAGAATCAAGCCAAAGACGTAGTTCTGATTGTAGGATCAGGAGCCTTATATAGGCGTCTAGAGCCTAGTATTTATGGTATGTTTAGGAGTCTTAGCGAATAAGTCTCCTTTTTGATATTGGATAAACATTGTATTTCTTGCAGGATAAGTCTTTTCCTTGTTGATAAAGGCTATGACTCATTAATTGGGATTCTGGATCCTTCTTTGACCAATTTACCATATTTTGGACTCTTTTCATGAGCTGTATATTTTCCTTATTCATTAATTACGAAATTAATGAATAATTAGGGTGTCGGGCCTTAAATATCGGCCTTTCCATTGATTTGTCAATTATATTTCTATAATTACTTTTCTGACCATATCATTTGCCCCTCAACTTCTGGGAAAAATCTCCTTGGGGTTTTCGTAGAAGTTATAGCGTGTTTTTCCCCAAAATTTTCTATTTTTAGGGTATTTTCGACCTCAAAATAGGTCATTTTTGACATGGAATTCGACCAGGAATTAGGTCTTTTTCGACCAGGAATTCGACCAGGAATTCGACCTCAAATAGCTGTGAGGTCGAAGCTTTCGACCAGGAATTCCCAGTCTTTTTCGACCTAATCTATTCGACCTCATTTCAATATACCTTCGACCTCAAGTCTTCGACCTCGAAATCGTGCTTTTTCGACCTCAATTGGTTGTGAGGTCGAAGCTTTCGACCTCGATTTTCAGGCTATTTTCGATCTCGTGGCTTCGACCTCGAAGTCGTGTTTTTTCGACCAGGATTTTCTACCTTGGTCATTTACTCTTTCGACCTCATTTTAGTCCCAGGTCGATGGTTACGACCTCGATGTACAAGTCATTTTCGACCTCGGTCATTCGACCTCGTTCCAGCCTTTTTCGACCATGATTTCTAGGTCAATATCGACCTCGATCTCTAGGTCGTTTTCGATCTCATTTTGGCGTGAGGTCGAACGTTTAGCCTTCGTTTTCTAGGCCATTTTCGACCTCATTCTTTCGACCTCGAATCCTTCTGTTTTCGACCTCACTTGGGTGTGAGGTCGAGGGGTTCGAGCTCGATTTATAGTGTATTTTCGATCTCAATCAATCGACTTCGATCTAGGGTCTTTTCGACCTCGAATTTTCAATTTTTGACTGGATTTTTGGTGCGAATTCGATGGAAACGACCCCAATTCCTCGTATATTTTCGACTTCGAGCCTTCGATGTCGTTCTAAGGTTTTTCGACCTCAATTTCATTATTTTTCGACTTTATTTGGGAGCGAGGTCGCTGGAATCGGCCTCTTTTTCCCATATGTTTTCGACCTCGGTTGTACGATTTCGATTTAATGTCTTTTCGACCTTAAATCTTTGATTTTGCCTTGGCTATATTTCAAATTTCATTCTTTTCTTGGGCTTTAACTAGCCCAATTTTTAATTAGACTTAAATTATCCCAGCCTTGGGCCTTATTGGGCCTTTATTGTTTGGGCTTCGAATTTGCCTGAGACCCAAATTATTTGGGTTTTAATCTCTATAATCCATAAATGGATTTGTGGGCCTTAACCGGCTATAGACGGTTGCCCTTCTGTAACCGGTTGGGTTTCCAGTCACTTCAATTATAAAAGAGTGGGATTTCCACTTTGTTCTTCACTTCATACTTTCATCTTTCCAAAATTTCTCTCTAGTATTCTTAATTTTTCTCTCTTCTTATTCCGTAGTAAGGCGATTTCCGGCGAGATTTTCGTAGTGGTTTTCTTCGATTTCTGGGTTTAATCTTCTTCCCTTGAAGATTCCCTGGGTTCAATCTTCATCCCTTGAAGATTTTCTGGGCTTAATCTTCATCTCTTGAAGATTTTCTGGGTTTTAGTTTGGAGATTTGAAGATTTGAAGTTTTTCTGGGATTTCTCCTTGAAGATTTAAAGCTTTTCTGAGAATTTCTTTGAATATTTGAAGATGTCTGATCGTACTGCGCAACGTCTCCAGAAAATGAATCAAGCGTCTAAGAGAGGTATCACCATTCGTTGTTCTCATATGTCTCTTCAAGATATGATTTTAGAACGTAGTGATGAATACCCTTCTATTTCGCACTTAGATTCATTTGATTGTAGCAATAAATTTCATGAAATCGACTTGATTAGGGACTATAATAAAATGTATAGGATTAAGTCCCCCTATAGGTTAGTCCCAGCCGGCCCAGGGGACCGTTCTTGCCATTGGCGTCCTGATGCTCTATGCATTTATAAGGATGCCATTGTTGCTGGACTCAGGTTTCCCTTCCATGAGTTCATTCCCAGGCTTTTGGCTGATGTTGGGATTAACCCTTGCCAACTTCCTCCAAACGCCTGGAGAATCATTATTTGTTTCATTGTTCTTTGCTTGAAGAACAATTTTCCTCTTTCTGTTGCCTTATTTAGGAAAATATTCCAGTTTAAAAATAGCTCTGCCATTACTTTGGGTTGGGTTTATATCAACCACTGTCCTTCCACTCCTCCCATTTTTCATCCAAAATCCATCCCCGATAATAACCCAAGATGGAAAAATGAATTTATGTATTTAGTTTGAGAAGGAGGGGATTGGGGTACCCTTTTCCGTAGATCTTTCAGTAGGGTCTCGGATGGTAGTCCCAGTAATATAATTCTGAATGATGAGGAGGCCCATGCCTATGCCGAGCTCACAAAAGATGATTATGCTACAACGGCTAGGGTGCTCCTGGACGAGTTCCAGCTTAAGTCCTTGGGACTTTCAAACGTTTCTGATAAGGGTAATTCTCACCTCATATTCTCCTTTACTTATTTAAGATTATCTTATACCAACTGTTTCTTTCCTTGTGTTTTTTGCAGCTGCGGTCTTTATCAATAAGACCAACGATCCCCAAGATGGAGAAACAGCAAGGATGAAAAGGGCTCGCTTGGGAGGGAAAGACCCCCGTACTGCAAGTGTCCCAGCCTTAATAAGGCCTCATGTGGACCTTACTGATGAGGTTGAGGGTCCTTCCTCGGCCAAAAGTTCAGTTTAGCGCCCCAATTGGGGTCTTAGGAAGAAAGACACCGTAGTGGGGGTGTCTAAACATGCCGTGGAATGGTCTTATCATTCCTTGACTCCTTGTGACTACAAGGATTTCGTTTCCAATTCCACTTTGGAAAGTGTGGAGCATGCAGGCTCTCAGGCGTTTGCTGCTGTAAGTTGTTTTCTTCCTTTTTTCTTTGTAGTTTTAACATGTTTCAAGTTTTATATCTCGTATTGACTTGTAACTTGTTTGTAGGCTAATGCCAACTTTCAAGGGGCTATCTTTCAAGCCAAGGCTTGGCGCTCATCTTCAGAGGCCAACCAAGGCAAGTTTGAGAAGTCCCAAGAGGAGGTGGGCTCGCTGAAGGCCACACTGGCTAGGAAGGAGAAGGAGTTAGCCGACTCCCAGGCTGAGCTGGTTTCTTTGAGGAAGGGCAAGGATGACTTTATCGACGAGTACCTTGACTCCCAAGAGTACAAGGACTTGATTGATAAGCATGACGATCTCCTCTTCCCAGTTCAGTATACTAAGGGATGGGATGACGCTCTTGCTGCTGTTTTGGAGAAGATGCCTGGATCTCTCACCATTTCTGATTTTCCAAGCCCTTACACTCCTACTCCTTTGGAGTTGGCTTTGGCTAGAGAGGACGACATGGAGGAAGATGACAGGATCTTAGACCTAGATCATACTTCTCCACCTGGTCAAACTGCCAGGGATGATTATGCTGCCACTCACTCTGGTTCTGCTTTAGAGGGAGAGGAAGAGGAGGAGGAGGAGGAGGAGGCCGTAGACAAGGCAGCTTAGATGATGTAGTTTTTCTTTTGTAGTTTTATTTATGGCCTTTCATGGCTTGTACTGTACTTTCAGCCTATGGGCTTAACTTTTATTTAAGCTTTCGTTCAGCCTTTTTACATTCTTGACTTAACATGTCTATCAGAATGCATTGCGTATATAATGAAAACATAAGAATATGGAATTTATAACTTTGAAAATGGGTTCAACCCTTACATAGTACTCAAGTTTAAAACTTGGGTTGGTTTATCAACCTTATTTCTAGTAGTGAGTCCACTTAGGAAACACTTTAAACATAATAAACTTTCAAATTGGAGGCAAGCCAAGTCCTTGGCACCTCATGCCCTTCAAGGGTTTCTAGCTTGTACGAGCCTCGGCCAAATACGTTCTTGACGCGATATGGTCCTTCCCAATTTGGGGCCAACTTGCTTTTTGTCCAACTCCGGATGCCTCAATCTTTCGAAGAACCAAGTCTCCTTGTCGAAAGAACCTTTCTTTAACCCTTAGGTTGTAGTAGAAAGATGCCTTCTTTTGATGCTCAATTATCTTGGCGTTTGCTTCATCTCTAACTTCGTCAATTAGATCTACGGCTAGCCTCAAGCCTTCTTCATTTGTTTCTGGCTCATAGGCCTTAACTCTTGGAGACGTGTGAGTAATCTCCACCGGAACCATTGCCTCTGCTCCATAAGCCAATAGAAATGGAGTTGCTCCGGTGGTGACTTTGCAGGTAGTACGATATGCCCAAAGTCTGGGGAGCAATTCATCTACCCAAGTGTTTCTGGAGCGTTCAACTCTTTTCTTCAGTCCATCTAGGATAATTCGATTTGCAACCTCAGCTTGCCCATTTGCCTATGGATGGGCAACAGAAGTGAAGCGCAACTTGATATCATTCTCATCACAATATTTCTTGAACTCATCATTGTTGAACTGAGTTCCATTGTCCGTGACCAGGATTCGTGGAATTCCATATCTGCATATCACATTTTCCCAGAAGAAATCCATCACTTTCTTGGTGGTTATCTTGGCTAATGGCTTAGCCTCAATCCACTTGGTGAAGTAGTCGATTGCTACTATCAAGAACTTTCGTTGAGAACTTGCCATTGGAAATGGCCCGAGTATATCCATTCCCCACATGGCAAAGGGGATATGTGAGTTAATAGATGTCATCATCTCTGGTGGTTGTCTAACCACTGGTGCATGTTTCTGGCACCGTTCACACTTCTTCACGTAGCTTTTAGCATCAACAAGCATGCTTGGCCAATAGAAACCTAGACGGGTGACTTTATGAGCAAGGGCTCTGCCCCCCAAGTGCTGCCCACAAATTCCTTCATATACTTCCTTTAGGGCCAATTCTGCCTCTTGGGGTCTCAAGCATTTTAGATAAGGAATGATGAAAGACTTCTTGTATAGAATTCCCTCAATCAGGGCATACCTTAATGCTCTCACATACAGCTTTCGTGCTTCTGAAGTGTCGTTGGGTAACCACCCAGTTTCCAGATGAGCTTTGATGGGATCTATCCAACAGCTAGCAACATCAATGGGTGCTACCAATTTTCCGTTAATGCTTGGGGTCCTCAGGACTTGGAAGTATACACTCCCTGCATAGTTTTCAATTTCGGAAGAAGCAAATTTAGACAAGGCATCAGCCTTCATGTTTTCTTCCCTTGGAATGTTCTCTACATAGCATTCATCAAACTGGGTCATGATGGCCTTGACAAGTTTCAAGTACTTGGCCATGACTTCATCTCTGGCCTCAAATTCCCCATTTACTTGGGAAACCACTAGCCTCGAATCTCCACATACTTTCAGAGTTTTGACCCTCAAGGCTCCAGCCAGCCCTAAGCCAGCTATCAGAGCTTCATACTCAGCCTCATTGTTTGTCGTTGGGAAGTCAAGTTTTAGTGCATACTCTATGAGGAATCCATCAGGACTTTGTAGCACTAAACCGGCTCCACTTGATTTTGTTTTTGATGCTCCATCAAAATAGAGCACCCAATATTCTTTGAAATCCATCTCTTGATCTTTCTCATCCTCCACTATTACTTCCTGCCCCCCGACTTCTTGGTTGTCAATGGTACATTCAACCATGAAGTCAGCAAGTGCTTGAGCTTTTATGGTCGTTCGAGGCTTATACTTGATGTCGAATTCGCCCAATTCAATGGCCCATTTGATCAACCTTCCACTAACTTGAGGGCTATGCAAGATGTTTCTCAGAGGTTGATCAGTCAAAACCTCTATCTTATGAGCCTGGAAGTACGAGCGTAGCTTTCTTGAGGCCATTATCAAGGCTAAGGCAAACTTCTCAATCGTTGAATAGTTTATTTCTGCCCCATGTAGAATCTTACTCACATAGTAGATGGGTTTCTGAACCTTCAATTCTTCTTTTACCAAAACGGCTCCAAGGGCTGTACTAGAAATCGCCAAGTACAAATAGAGAATTTCCCCTGGCTTGGGCTTTGCCAACAGTGGTGCCTCAGCCATGTATTTCTTCAGGGCCTCAAAGGCCTCTTGGCTCTCCGTTGTCCATTCAAAAAATTTCACGTTCTTGAATGCTTTGAAGAAAGATAAGCACTTCTCTCCTGACTTGGAGATAAATCTTCCCAATGCTGCCACTCTTCCCGTTAGTTTTTGGACATCCTTGACACTCTTTGGTGGTTCCATGTCTAGAATTGCTTTGATTTTGTCGGGATTGACCTCGATTCCTCTCTTGTAAACCATTAGGCCTAAAAACTTTCCCGAGCCCACACCGAAGGCACATTTAGCTGGATTCAACATCATCTTGTGGTGCCTTAGCACTTCAAATGCCTCTCGGAGGTGCTCAATGTGATCGGCCTTATCGAGGCTCTTGACTAACATGTCATCTACGTAGACCTCCATGGTTTTTCCAATTAGGTGTCCAAAAATTTTGTTTACCAATCTTTGGTAGGTTGCCCCTGCATTCTTAAGTCCAAATGCCATGACTAGATAACAGAAAACACCAAAGTCAGTGATGAATGATACCTTGGAGATGTCATCCTTGTGCATTTTGATTTTGTTGTATCTACTGAAGCCATCCATGAAGCTGAGCATCTCGTGTCCAGCTATAGCATCTATTAATGCATCAATCCTTGGTAAGGGAAAACAATCCTTAGGACATGCATCATTCAAGTCAGTGAAGTCTACACACATCCTCCATTTTCCATTGGCCTTTTTGACCATTACGGGGTTAGCCAACCATTCCGGGAATTGTATCTCTTCAATGAATCCGGCCTCTAGAAGTTTTTCAACTTCTTGTTTAATGGCCTCTTGCCTTTCTGGAGCAAAATTTCTCTTCTTTTGTTTCACCGTCTTTCTTTCAGGATCCACATTCAACCTGTGAGTTATCAATTGGGGATCAATCCCTGGCATGTCAGCCGCTGTCCAAGCAAAAACGTCATTGTTCTCTTGAAGAAAAGATATGAGCTTGCTTTTCAATGGCTCAGGTAGTAGTGCCCCGACATAAGTCACCTTCTCCGATTCACCAGGGACTAAGAGAATTGGGATTAAATCCTCAGCTGGTTTCCCTCTTCGGTCCTCATTGTCGTCAGGATCCATGTCTTCAATTGGGAGAACTTGCCCCCGATTCCATCAGGCCTTAACGCGGCTACATAACAACTTCTAGCCATCTTTTGGTCTCCTCGTTCTTCACCAATCCCATTCCTCATTGGGAACTTGATTTTCAGATGATAAGATGAGGCAACGGCCTTGAACGCATGAAGACCAGTCCTTCCCAGGATTGCATTGTAGGTTGAAGTTGCCTTTATAACTATGAAGTTCAGCATTCGAGTAGACGTATTCATCCCTTGCCCCATGGTCATTGGGAGTTGGATAGTGCCTTCCACTTTTGATTCCACCCCATTGAATCCGTATATGGGCATATTTGAGGGTGTTAATTGAGAATCAGTGTAACCCATCTTGATAAAAGCATCGTGGAACAAGATATCCACTGAAGCTCCATTGTCGACTAGGACTCTCTTTGTTTCGGAATTGCCAATCACAGGTATGATGACTAGAGGGTCATCATGGGGGAACTTCACCCCTTCCAAGTCTGAATCATCAAAACCTATTGACACTTCTGTTCTGGCATGCTTCGGTGCTTCTTCAACCACAGTCATTACCTCTCGAGCATAAGCTTTTCTTGAGTTTCAGGAGGACCCAGCAGCAGTTGGCCCTCCGAATATCATGTTGATGACTGGCCCTCGGGGCTTAGGGTTACGATCTTGGTCGTTGTCCCTTCTGTCATAATCCTTCCTTTCATAGTTTCCTCTTTGACTCCCTTGATTTCCATCCTTGGTGAATTTGCTGAGTTTTCCTCTTCGTATCAGAAATTCGATCTCATCTTTCAATTGCCTACAATCGTCGGTGTCGTGACCGACTTCTTTGTGGAACTGACAGAACTGATTTTGGTTCCGTTTGGACATGTCAGCCCTCATTGGCTTCGGCCATTTGAGATCTCCTTCCTTAGCTATCTCCATCAGAATTTGACTCCTGGGAGTGTTCAATCTTGCATACTCCGTAAACTTTGGCCCAAAATTGTTTCTCTTGGGTGGAGAATCAGAGTCCTTTGACGTTCTGGGAAACTTTTCCTTGACGTCGTACTCCTGAGTTTCTTTTCTTTTCTTTGAGTTTCCACTACCGCTAGCAGTGGGTTCATACTTTCTCATGCTTTCTTCAGCCTTGATATACTTTCCGGCTCTATCTTGGAGCTTCAACATGCTCTCGGGTGGATGTTTAGCTAACGACCTTTTGAAATGGTCATCAGTAGTTCCTTGTTGCAGGGCTATCATAGCCACTCTGTCCTCTAAGTCCGGGACTTTCAAATCCTCCCGAGTGAATCGATTGATGTAGTCCCTTAGGGCTTCATTCTTTCCTTGCTGGATTGCCATGAGTGATGCAGAGCTTTTCTCATGCACCCTTCCACTAATGAACTGATTGATAAAAGCTTTGCTTAGTTCCTTAAAAGACCCAATTGAGTTGGGAGGAAGACGGCTATACCATCGTTGGGCCATGCCTGCCAAGGTTTGTGGAAACGCCCTACACTTGACCGCATCGTTGGTTGGCTGCAACAACAGTGCATTGGAGAAGGTCCTTACATGATTTGCGGGATCCCCCGTTCCGTCATAGGCTTTGATCGAAGGCATCTTGAATTTTCTGGATATAGCCGTTTTCATGATGTCTTGAGTAAACGGTGGTGTAGGATCATCAGGATCTCCTAGACGCAACAGAATACTAGGATCACCCCTTGGGGCTTCGGCCCTCTTGGTTCTTCTTGCCGGTGGATCCAAGTTGATTATCGGGATCCCTTCAGTCGTTCGGCCTTGAGATTGAGCAGCCTCATCCTCAGCAAGGAATTTCTTGAGTCTTGCAGTCTCTGCCTCATGGGCTGCAATTTTCTCCTTAGTAGTTTGGGGTTGATCCCGATTTGTCTGGGAAGAACGTCTCCTTCTTGGGGCGACATCCTCCCCAGTTGTATAACCCTCATCCTCGGTGTATGGGCCCTAGTAATCTTGAACGAAAGGGGTCTGGCGAGTTTGTTGGTTTTGGGGTCCCAGACCTTGAATGTAAGGGGGCACATATGCCTCATGGTAGATTGGATTAGTTCCACTACCGCCCGCCATGGGTCGAGGGGGCATGCCATAGCTTGGCATCCCCAAAGTCTGATTCGCGTATTGAGGGAGATCAGTAGTATGGAGTTGAAGGCTTCTCGGTGCATTCATGATGAGTGGAGAAGTCGAGATTGGTTGCTGGTGAACGGTCTCTTGTGGATTAGATCCATGAATGACCATCTGCAGGGGATTCGTCCCTTCAACCGAAATTGGGATTTCCGGTCCTTGAGTGTTGGTGAGGATATTCGCCCCTTGAGTGCCAGTAGTCGGCGGTGGTTGATCAGCCTCAGAGGTGATAGGGCGATCCTCAGGAGTTTGAGTATCCTGAGCTGTTCTTCGTGTGTTTGTCATGGTTGATGTTGTCTTCCCACAGACGGCGCCAAATGTTATGGAATAAAAAACGTGCTTGTGTATTTAATGATAAGGTTTAATGAGCTTCGAGCTTTAATGGCTGCACTTGTGTTTCGAGACTAAATCGGTCCTCACAAGATGCCTACGTATCTCAAATCGTTATTGAGAATTAAGCCAAAGACGTAGTTCTGATTGTAGGATCAGGGACCTTATATAGGCGTCTGGAGCCTAGTATTTATGGTATGTTTAGGAGTCTTAGCGAATAAGAAGTCTCCTTTTTGATATTGGATAAACATTGTATTTCTTGCAGGATAAGTCTTTTCCTTGTTGATAAAGGCTATGACTCATTAATTGGGATTCTGGATCCTTCTTTGACCAATTTACCATATTTTGGACTCTTTTCATGAGCTGTATATTTTCCCTATTCATTAATTACGAAATTAATGAATAATTAGGGTGTCGGGCCTTAAATATCGGCCTTTCCATTGATTTGTCAATTATATTTCTATAATTATTTTTCTGACCATATCAAAATAGTTATTAAAATTATGTATTATAAATTTTATGCTTGAAATTGAATTATTAATATCGTATTTAATGTAAAATAGCAATCAAATTGTTTGATTAATAAATATTTATGAAACTTTAATTATAAATATGATACTATAATTGTGAATAATTTTAAATAAAAAGTTATTTATTAACAAATATTTTTTTGTGACAAAAAAAAATGTAATACATGGATATTTTAAATCAAGTAATTACTGGATTTAATTTAGAATTGTCAACTAATCATGATTATTAAAATAGGATGAGAATGATAAATAAGAAAAACAAATCTGTAATATGTTTGGTGTGAAATTTAGGAGTGGTTTTTGATTGGTCTTAAAATAATTAATATTTTATGATTAGTGAAGTATATAGCATCTAGACTTAAACATTATAATAAAGTATTACAATAATTTTATACACAAAAGATCCACAAAAAAAATCAACTGTTTCAAGTATCTATTAATATCCTAAGTAACATTTTCTTTAATGTTTTTTAACATAATCCATTAACATCGAATTTTTTAATTACAATAAATAATATATTGTATAATTAGCCTCACATATATGTAAAAATCTGAAATTACGACATTTAACAATTAAATAAACAAAAACATAAATTATAGATTAAAGTTGTAAAAGTTATACATTTACTTAAAATATTTCTTCATTAAGTGTTAGATCATAGAGTGGCATTAGATATTCATCTATAAAATAGATGATTATTTATTGAACGCATAGTTCAACAAATGATCGTAATCTTGAAGTTTATAAATATAATAAAAGATTATATTATAATTAAAAATAAAATAGTTTTAATTGATAACCAAATTCTTGAAATAAAAAAATCTAATAGTAAATAGATTTAATTTTTTTAATATAGTCAATTAAAATAGGATTTTTTTTGACTTTACAGTAAATAATAGATAATTACCCTCACATCTCTGTGTAAAAACTTTAAATTACGATCTTTAACAATTAAAAAATAAAAAATATAAATTATTGATTAAATTCGTAAAAACTATACATATACTCGTAGTGTTTCCTCACTCAATGTGTTGGGTTACAGGTGGTATTAGAAGTTTATCTGTAAAATAGATGATTTTATATTAAATAAATAACACAATTAATGATCAAATCTCGAAGTATATAATTATCATAAAGGATTTAAATTCTAATAAAAAATTAAATAATTTTAATTTATAAACAAATTCTTGAAATAGATAAATATTATTGTCAATAGATTTAAATTCTAATTAAAAATAAAATAATTTTTGAATTTTGTTTGGTTATCGCGCTGCCTTTAGTTAATAGAATTATACGAGTAAAGTTTTAATGGATTTAATTTCTAATTAAAACCAAAATAATTAGTGAATGTTGATCGATTAACCAAGTTTTATAGATAGTCTAACTACCCCTGGTTAATAAAATTATATGAGAAAAGTTTTAATAAATTTAAATTCTAATTAAAAATAAATTAAATTTTGAATTTTGATTGGTTAAATTGTGTTATATGGACAGTCTAAATACAATTGGTTGATAAAATTATATGAGGAAAGGTTTTTGGCTCTTGTGATTGGTCTAAAATTTAGTATTAACATCTAACTTGTTAACCGGTTAATAAAATTATATGATGAAAGTTTCAATTAATTTAAATTCTTGTTTAAAATTATACGAGAAAAGTTTTTAGACTCTTGTGATTGGTCTAAAATTTAGGATTGATCAACCCTTGATTAATAAAATTAAATGAGGAAAGCTTTAATGGATTTAAATTCTAATTAAAAATTAATTTTTGAATTTTGATTGGCTAATCGCGTTGATTGGTCTAATTAAAATATAATAAAAGATTATATTATGATCAAAATTAAAATAATTTTAATTGATAACCAAATTCCCGAAATAAAAAAAAATATAATAGTGAATAGATTTAAATTTTTTAATATAATCAATTAACATAGGATTTTTTTGTTACTTTACAGTAAATAATAGATAACTACCCTCACATCTCTGTGTAAAAACCTTAAATTAGGACCTTTAACAATTAAACAATCAACAATATAAATTATTGATTAAATTATTGATTAAAGTGGTAAAAAACTATACTCGTAGTGCTTCCTCACTCAGGTGTTGGGTCACAAGGTGGTATTAGAAATTTATCTGTAAAATAGATGATTTTATATTAAATAAATAACACAATTAATGATCAAATCTCGAAGTATATAATTATCATAAAGGATTTAAATTCTAATAAAAAATTAAATAATTTTAATTTATAAACAAATTCTTGAAATAGATAAATATTATTGTCAATAGATTTAAATTCTACTTAAAAATAAAATAATTTTTGAATTTTGTTTGGTTACCGCGCTACCTTTAGTTAATAGAATTATACGACTAAAGTTTTAATGGATTTAATTTCTAATTAAAACCAAAATAATTAGTGAATGTTGATCGATTAACCAAGTTTTATAGATAGTCTAACTACCCCTGGTTAATAAAATTATATGAGAAAAGTTTTAATAAATTTAAATTCTAATTAAAAATAAATTAAATTTTGAATTTTGATTGGTTAAATTGTGTTATATGGACAGTCTAAATACAATTGGTTGATAAAATTATATGAGGAAAGGTTTTTGGCTCTTTTGATTGGTCTAAAATTTAGTATTAACATCTAACTTGTTAACCGGTTAATAAAATTATATGATGAAAGTTTCAATTAATTTAAATTCTTGTTTAAAATTATATGAGGAAAGTTTTTAGGCTCTTGTGATTGGTCTAAAATTTAGGATTGACCAACCCTTGATTAATAAAATTAAATGAGGAAAGCTTTAATGGATTTAAATTCTAATTAAAAATTAATTTTTGAATTTTGATTGGCTAATCGCGTTGATTGGTCTAATTAAAATATAATAAAAGATTATATTATGATCAAAATTAAAATAATTTTAATTGATAACCAAATTCTTGAAATAAAAAAAAAATAATAGTGAATAGATTTAAATTTTTTAATATAATCAATTAACATAGGATTTTTTTTGTTACTTTATAGTAAATAATAGATAACTACCCTCACATCTCTGTGTAAAAACCTTAAATTACGACCTTTAACAATTAAACAATCAAAAATATAAATTATTGATTAAAGTGGTAAAAAACTATACTCGTAGTGCTTCCTTTGGGTCACAAGGTGGTATTAGAAATTTATCTGTAAAATAGACGATTTTATATTAAATAAATAACACAATTAATGATCAAATCTCGAAGTATATAATTATTATAATGGATTTAAATTCTAATAGAAAATTAAATAATTTTAATTTATAAACAAATTCTTGAAATATATAAATATAATAGTCAATAGATTTAAATTCTAATTGAAAACAAAATAATTTTTTAATTTTGATTGGTTATCACGCTGCATGGATAGTCTAACCATCTTTAGTTAATAGTTAATAGAATTATATGAGTAAGTTTTAATGAATTTAAATTCTAATTAAGACCAAAATAATTATTGAATGTTGATTGATTAATCAAGTTGTATAGATAGTCTAACCACCCATGGTTAATAAAATTATATGATGAAAATAATTATTTTGGTTAATTAATTATTTTGGTTAATAAAGTAATTATTTTTGGTTAATTAATTATATGGTTAATAAAATTATAATTTTATTTTTGGTTAATAAAATTATATGGTTAATAAAATTATGAATGTAATAGAAAATAATTATATGCCCAACCCTTGGTTAATAAAATTAAATGATGAAAGTATTAATGAATTTAAATTCTAATTAAAAAAATTATTTTTGAATTTTGATTGGTTAATCGTTGTATAGATAGTTTAACCACCCTGGTTAGTAAAATTATACGAGGAAAGTTTTTAGGTTCTTGTGATTTGTCTAAAATTTAGGATTGATATATGATTGGTCCTAAAATAATTCAAATTTTTTTGATTGGTTAACTTATGTGGTAGACTCAGGTATTGCTCTTGAGTAAACAAAAAGAAACCTTTATTATTAGGATTAAAATGTAGTAAGCAGGGACAGATTGGTTAGAAATGTAAATATTTTTATACACACAGCACCTCCTAGCTTCCCCAACATGGTAGTCATATTTTACACATTTCTTCTCTCTGTTTGCCAGCTCTAAGTGCACTACCACCATCAACATATTTCATCTACAGTAGAACCTCGAAAAAAATAACCCTGATATAAGTTACTAGTTTTCTCTTTGACCCATTATGATAGAGACAACTTAAAACAAACCTCAATAGTTCAATAGTTCAATTAACGATTGCACTTAGTTATGTTTATTTCTCTATGCAGATTGCGCCTTCATTAAACCGTGTGTATGAACACATGATACCATTCAGGCCACACACGAGTGTGTATCCGCTAGTATGCATGTTCTCTTGTGAAGCAAACCATTGCATTAACAAGTAGCATAGAAATAAAGAAATATGAAGTCCCTAGAATTTTACCTTGTCAGTAGTATACAAATCAACAAGAGTTTTGGTTTGTAAATCAAAACTCTAGTAGCTTTACCATCTGTGCTTCCTCTCGCGGTACTGATGGCCCAGCACCAGCACCAGCAGAAGGTACAAATCCTCCACGACCACCACTGTCAGGTTTAACTAAGTTTTCAAGTATTTTTTTATGTATTTTTGGTGTTTTTTGGTTTATAAGTGCAGAAAGTAAAGGATAGACAGGATTTAGAGAGAGATTAGCAGAGAGAGATATTCAGAGAGATTTAGAAAAGAAATGAAGAAGAGAGACAGAGTTTAGAAGAGATTCAGTTAGAATCTCTAGAGAGAGAGTAGAATTCAGTTATAGAGAGAGAAAGAGATAAAGAGAGAGTGGTGGAAACATTTTCATTCATATATTCACATAATTCATATATTCACATAATGAAAAACACATAACCTTACAAGTATATAGGCACCTATACAAGTACTGTTATGTAACTGACTTTATGTAAAAGAAAAAACTACCCTTTCACTTTAACAACACAATACACATCACAATACTAAACACAATATACAGTAACATGACAGAACAACTACAACCTTGCCATTGAATGAGGAAAGTTGACCCTCAACAAGTCCTCATCTTCCCAAGTAGCTTCATCTACACTACAACCTTGCCATTGAATGAGGAGCTGGTAAACCACTTTATGATCCCTCAAGACCTGCCTAGCATCCAATTTCCTAGCATCATTCACCTGAGGTAAGTGTTGCAGAACTTGTCTCTGACCAGCAGCTTTCTTTAGCTGAGAAACATGGAACACAGGGTGAACCCTAGAAGTAGCTGGTAGAGCCAATTTGTAAGCCACAGTACCAATCTTCTCTAAAATTTCATAAGGACCAAAGAACTTAGTTGCTAGCTTCAAATTCTTTCTAATGGAAACTGTGACTTGTCTGTAAGGTTGGAGTTTTAAGTAGACCCATTCCCCAGGCTGGAAGCTTCTCTCTGATCTCTTAGCATCTTCATTCTAGTCTGAGCCAACTCCAACAAATCCTTCAACTTACTCTACTGATTTTGCTTGTCAATCAGGAGGTGTTCCAAGCTATGCAGATTGGTGTGATCTCTTGTGTGCCAAGCTAAATGCCTTGGCTTAAGGCCATAGACAACCTGATATGGTGTAGTATGAAGAGTAGAACGAAAAGTGGTATTATACCACCATTCAGCTGAAGATAACCACAAGGACCATTCTTTAGGGCAATGACTGGTCATACACCTCAAGTATTGTTCAAGGCACTGGTTGACTCTTTCAGTACCGCCATCTGATTGAGGATGATAGGCAGTACTGAAGTACAGCCTTGTTCCTAATAGTTTAAAAAGTGTTTGCCAAAACTCACTAAGGAACAAGCTGTCCCTATCACTAACAATAGTCTCAGGCAACCCATGGAGTCTGTAAATATGCTCAAAGAACAGTGATGCCAAATTCTTAGTAGAGATAGGATGAGCTAAGGCCAAGAAATGACTATACTTGTTGAACCTGTCTACTATAACCCATATTACCTCATTTCCTTTAGATTTTGGCAACCCTGTGATGAAATCCATAACAATGTCTCTCCACGGTTCCTGAGGAATAGCCAATGGTTGCAATAAGCCTGGACTCTTAATAGTCTCACCCTTCACATGTTGACAAACTGCACATTCCCTTACCCACTGTCCTACTAACTGATTGATAGTGGGTCAGTAAAAATACTCTCTTATTTTTTTAAGAGTTGATTTCCTACCTGAGTGTCCACCAATGCTATTGGCATGTAATTATGCAAAAATTTGCTTTATTAGATCCCCAGTAGAGCCAATAACCCACTTCCCTCTATACTGTAACAATCCTTGAGACATGTAGTACTCTTGAGGCCCTTCCCTAACTATGGTTCCTTCAGCCATCAATTGTTGAACAACTGCATCACCCTTATAACTTGCCCCAATCTGTTCCATCCACATTGGAACTATCATGGATAACTGAGCACAAGAACTATCTTCAACAACTTGATTTTTTCAGGTAAATTGATCAAGTGGCCCTGCCATTCAAACTGCATAGTTTGTTCCTGGTAGTTACATTTTAAATCACCCAACTGGGAAAGCCATTCAACTCCCAGAATTACTTGCCAATCTTTTAAGTCTATCATATGAGCAACAGTTTTGAAAGTGACATCATTCCAAGTCCACTTGAACTCAGGACACACAACACAACTAGTTATGGTGTTTCCATTTTCTAGATATATAGAAACAGGTGCACTACTAATGACAGTTCCTGGCACAAGTTTGCTTGCACAATGTTCAAAGAACTGCCTCCATCAATGAGCATTTCAACCTTTTTACCTTGAACCATACCTTCAAATTGTAAAGGCTTATGCTTGGTAGGCTCCATTCCTAGGGCTGCCAAAATAATCTTTTGGTCTAACCAATCCTTAGGGTCCTCTCCAGGTTCCTCATCAAACTTAGATTCACTCTCATATCCTGTAAATTCCTCATCTGCTATCATTAGAAAACTTTGAGGTTTTTTGCATTCATGACCCTTGGCAAATTTCTCATCACAATAAAAACAGAGGCCCTTTTGCCTTCTTTCCTCCCTTTGAGAATAAGTCAGTGGCCTTGGTTAAGAACTAACAACCTCTGTAACCTTGGGTTGAACCAGCAGAGGAGCTCCAGTACCACTCTTATTTGCATAACTGTTAGCCTTGTACATTCCACCACCATAGTTACTCTTCTTTGGCTCACTGTTAAGAGTTTGTTCATAGAATCTGGCAAATTTAAGAGCTTGCTCCAAAGTGCTTAGTTCCAATAATCTCAGCATCCCTCTGATTTCCACTTGTAACCCTCCAACAAAGTTCTCCAAAAAGTATTCGTTAGTGAGGCTTGGAATTTTCATCAATAATTGACCTCTGCATTTCTCAAACTCATCAAAGTAGGACTCTACTATAGTCTTGTTCCATGTAACAGTATTAAACAAGACCTCATTAGCGAACTCATTAAGGATCCTGAGTATCTGTGACTGGAAACAGATTTCAACTATCTCGTACCTGGAATCCACCTAGCCCAATTTTTAGCAATACTGATCGGATTATACCCGATGTCATCCTGTTAAAGCAAAGACATGTGATAAGTAATAGTAAGGCTATGATTGTAATCTGTTTCAGAAACTTGATGATTTGGTAAACTACTAAACTAACTTGCATGATATATATATATATATATATATATATATATATATATATATATATATATATATATATATATATATATATATATATTCTTAAGGAATTCGTCAATAATTGACCTCTGCATTTCTCAAACTCATCAAAGTAGGACTCTACTGTAGTAACCTGTTGCAGCTTCTTGAATTTTTCAAACACCAGTTCAGTATCAACTTCTCCAAATCTTGCCAAAAATCCTTGAGTAAACTGATACCAAGTCACTTTGTTTCTTCCAATCATAAAAGATTTATACCATGACGTGGGAGTACCACTTAGATGCATAACAACAATTGCAGCTCTCCTCTTATCATTAACTTCAAATATTGAAAAATATTCCTCACAATCCCTTAGCCATTCCAAGGTATCACTCCCTTCCTTGTAGACAGGAAAACTGAGTTTAAGATGCTTCAGACTGTGAAATTCCTTGTTCTCAATCTTTTCCTCCACTACCTCAATTTCCTGTGAATAAGCTGTTGTTCCAACCTTTGCCTTTCCCAAACTGCATGAGCTGGATTCCTAAAGACACCTTTCTTCCTTGTCTTTACTGGTATCTCCTCATCACAAAATTCTTCTGAAAATTTCTGAGAGCCATTGTTCATCATTTCCTGCATTCCTGATACTAGCATCTCTATAGCCTCCTGCAGTTTATCTATTTTGTCATCTGTTCCTTCTTTAATTCCTTGAACATCCTGCTGAATTGATCTTAAGGTGCCTTGCTGAGAGGTTTCAGCATTCTTAGCACTCCTAGTATTGTAAGTCATCCTCACTTATCATTCCAAATCCAAGATTCAGTTACAAGCTCTAATATTAGCAGTTTCACTTACACACTTCCTCAAACACTTGGTGTGCACAAAGTGAAAACCAACTAATTTCACTTAACAACTCCTCAAATCAGTAATTCAACTTTGATCAAACAATATAACAGCTCCTTAACAGTACTCAATCTCAGTACTTCCACAACTTCAATTATCCACAGTAACACACCAACACAGAATATTATCAATTGTAAAACATAAAAAAAAAACTGAATCTAATCCAATTCATTTGTGTTTCTCCAATAACAGCAAATGATAACACTAAATATATAGAAACGCCACTGAACAATCCATAACAACACTAGTCTTAACTGAATTCAACAAACTAAAAACATATCTGCAAGTAGAAGTAAAAAAACAAAGCACCTGAACAGAAAAACTAAAGTTCTGAACTTTGACCTGCGATTACAGTGAATCTAGGTTCACACCACTCGGAATAGAATACTCAACGCAATCGAAGCAGTAGTTGATCTCATTTTGTAGCTCTGATACCAATTTGTTAGGTTTTACTAAGTTTTCAAGTATTTTATATGCATTTTTGGTGTTTTCTGGTTTATAAGTGCAGAAAGTAAAGGATAGAGAGGATTTAGAGAGAGATTAGAGAAGAGTGATATTCAAAGAGATTTAGAAGAGAAATGAGGAAGAGAGACAGAGTTTAGAAGAGATTCAGTTAGAATCTCTAGAGAGAGAGTAGAATTCAGTTATAGAGAGAGAAAGAGATAGAGAGAGAGTGGTGGAAACATTTCCATTCATATATTCACATAATGAAAAACACATAACCTTACAAGTATTTATAGGCACCTATACAAGTACTGTTATGTAACTGACTTTATGTAAAAGAAAAAACTACCCTTTCACTTTAACAACACAAGACACATCACAATACTAAACACAATATACAGTAACATGACAGAACAACTGACACTAGTCCTGACAACCACCACCACGGTGCTGGGATGGCTCAACATTCACAGAACTACCCAAGGACAAAATTTTCACATGAGCAGCCTCGACATCATTCTCTGCATGAGAAAGAGCATATGTTTCTTCAAATTCAGCTTTTCTGATAGCTTTACATTGATGCAGTTCTTCAATTTCCTCACTAGTCTGAAAAACACTAAAACAATCATTCAACTGCCCTATTATACTGAAAGTCTGAAACCCAATTCTACAAGGTTGGGAGCCTTATATACCTGCTGCTCAATCACATCCCGAGCAAGAGCTACAGAAACGGGAACCTCATTAAGTGATATGTTCCATGTAACAGTATTAAACAAGACCTCATTAGCGAACTCATTAAGGATCCTGAGTACATGTGACTGAAAACAGATTTCAACTATCTCGTACCTGGAATCCACCTGGCCCAATTTTTAACAATACTGATCGGATTATACCCGTTGTCATCATGTTAAAGCAAAGACAGGTGATAAGTAATAGCAAGGCTATGATTGTAATCTGTTTCGGAAACTTGATGATTTGGTAAACTACTAAACTAACTTGCATGATACATATATATATTTTTAAGGAATCCGTCGGAGATGTGTAATACTTGACAAGACTCAAAATATAAAATTGAAGGATTACACAAGCCAAGATAGATGGGGTTCATCCCACGTAATATACAAAAGACAGCATAAACATTCTCATGCAGTTTGGTAATAAGTAATAACCGAAAATGGTCAAGGATCACAAATATCAAATCCTCGGGCTTCTTTGTTCTTTTCTTAATTAATTACAATAACCATCTTAATCGATTGGCCTTATAATGATCCCCACACAATTATATATTCTGAATTTTTGCTCATACATTTGACCATAACGGGTGCACCAAGAAATAAAAAAGTATTGTAAATAAATAATAGGAAGAGGCTTAATCGATTATGTTTCCTCCAACATTTTTAGGTGCAATTACTATTAATAAGTGTTATCGTCTAAATACTTGCTAAAGAGTATTTAACAAACTCTTGCAACCTCGGGACCGAGGTTTAGATACTAGCAATAATGTAAAAGAATGCAAGTTGACTCAAATAGAAAATATACTAAAATCTCTTTGGAAATCTCTTCTTCCAAAGCTGACAGCTGTATCCCCACATTTTCCATTATTTTTTTGGGTGGAAGTCATGTCATGTGCCCCACTTTCTTCGGCATATCCGTTATGTTTTCCGTGTTGGAAGCCGGAACATACATTTCTTCGAGATCAGCTTGCAATGCCTCTATCCTAAATTCTTTAATTTGATTGAGAACCTGGAGATCAGTTATGAACCGAAAAACACTAAAACAATCATTCAACTGCCCTATTATACTGAAATTCTGAAACCCAATTCTACAAGGTTGGGAGCCTAATATATCTGCTTCTCAATCAGATCCAGAGTAAGAGGTGGAGGATTCAGCTCGATATATAAACCTGGGATGTTGAATGGGACCCTTTGCACTTTTGCGGATCCCGTGCCCTTAATGTCTTTAGCAACCATGTTTCTAGATGATTTTTTTATTAATGTGCACAAACAGAAGCATAAAAAGTAATATGTTAGAATTCGTAGTATAAAAATACTCTCAAAAAAGAACAGTTAGCTATGGGTAGTACTCATAGTGCAAAACTGCAACATCATCGCAGGACAACTTCTTGTATCCATCAGGACCAACATAATAAACTAATAAAGAGCACCAAAAGTCAAGAATAATTGTGTTTCAGTAGTGGGAACAAAAAGTACAGAACAAACAACTAAACTAGCCAGTAGGGGTGAGCGTGAAGGTGAGAGCATACCACTAGCAGTACGAGCAAATGTTGCATGATATATGGATCGTTGAGCCAATTCTACAGCCTCATCTATTGTCATGTCATAGCGGTACCTACCAAAGTGATTACTAAGATGAACATAATATATTGCAAGGTAACAGAAAATTGTTGTATATGACACGGAACTAGCAGTTCCAAAAATTAAAGACCATGGCGAAAATGGCAGCTCAGCTCAACTAGAGAATAACAAAAAGTGAGGGTAACTTCTGACGCAAACACAACATCAACAATAATAAGGACCAAGATATCATGTCATATTTGGTCATGTAAACGGGGTACATAATACACTGTCAATAGTGTAAGACAACTACCAAAATGGAAACGAGATAACAATTAACAAGTAGTAATATTTATTCCTTTTTGATCCGCACATAAAGCTGTTACAAACTATAAACCAAATTACAAGTTGCAAAAGGATGCATACCCTATATCCAGTACAACATTAGCATCTCGACAGCCAGAGCCAATAGCAAATCTGTCTCCCTTAAACAATCCTACATCAGAGTGCATACAATAAAGACCAGGGCCCTACACACCAACAAATATTACGCAGTTAGTTACCTCCCATGTTATAATATTAATATTCCTAGTAGAATATTTAATCATCATTACCTTCTCATCCCAACCTGCAATCATCATATCAACTAACGACCCTATACAATGAAGATAGGAAAACATAATTTGTCTCAGCAAAGATGCAGCACGAGTAACCGAAATTCTCCTCTCGTTTTCAAATTCAAACCAACGACACTGCAATGAACAATCAACTAAACATTAACACTTCTTTTATGCAAGATCATCAAAGCTTAAAAGCAATAAATAAAACAATCCTGGTTTATTAAATGTTAATCATAACATAGGGGGGGTTCTTAACTCACTACGTTCTTTCTCTCTAAGTAGAAGTCGTAAATATTTTTTTACACAAATATTAACACAAATATTGATACTGAACTGGTGTTTGACAAATTCAAGAAGCTGCAACGGGTTACTACAGTAGAGTCCTACTTTGATGAGTTTGAGAAATGTAGAGGTCAATTATTGACGAATTCCTTAAATATATATATATATATATATCATGCAAGTTAGTTTATTAGTTTACCAAATCATCAAGTTTCCGAAACAGATTACAATCATAACCTTACTATTACTTATCACATGTCTTTGCTTTAACAGGATGACAACGGGTATAATCCGATCAGTATTGTTAAAAATTGGGCCAGGTGGATTCCAGGTACGAGATAGTTGAAATCTGTTTCCAGTCACATGTACTCAGGATCCTTAATGAGTTCGCTAATGAGGTCTTGTTTAATACTGTTACATGGAACATATCACTTAATGAGGTTCCCATTGCTGCAGCTCTTGCTCGGGATGTGATTGAGCAGCAGGTATATAAGGCTCCCAACCTTGTAGAATCGGGTTTCAGACTTTCAGTATAATAGGGCAGTTTAATAGGGCAGTTGAATGATTGTTTTAGTGTTTTTCAGACTAGTGAGGAAATTGAAGAACTGAATTAACGTAAAGCTATCAGAAAAGCTGAATTTTAAGAAACATATGCTCTTTCTCATGCAGAGAATGATGTCGAGGTTGCTCATGTGAAAATTTTGTCCTTGGGTAGTTCTGTGAATGTTGAGCCGTCCCAGCACCGTGGTGGTGGTTGTCAGGACTGGTGTTAGTTGTTCTGTCATGTTACTGTATATTGTGTTTAGTATTGTGATGTGTATTGTGTTGTTAAAGTGAAAGGGTAGTTTTTTCTTTTACATAAAGTCAGTTACATAACAGTACTTGTATAGGTGCCTATATACTTGTAAGGTTATGTGTTTTTCATTATGTGAATATATGAATGAAAATGTTTCCACCACTCTCTCTTTATCTCTTTCTCTCTCTATAACTGAATTCTACTCTCTCTCTAGAGATTCTAACTGAATCTCTTCTAAACTCTGTCTCTCTTCTTCATTTCTTTTCTAAATCTCTCTGAATATCTCTCTCTGCTAATCTCTCTCTAAATCCTCTCTATCCTTTACTTTCTGCACTTATAAACCAGAAAACACCAAAAATACATATAAAAAATACTTGAAAACCTAGTAAAACCTAACAAATTGGTATCAGAGCTACAAAATGACATCAACCACTGCTTCGATTGCGTTGAGTATTCTATTCAGAGTGGTGCGAGCCTAGATTCACTATAATCGCAGGTCAAAGTTCAGAACTTTAGTTTTTCTGTTCAGGTGCTCTGTTTTTTTACTTCTATTTGCAGATCTGTTTTTAGTTTGTTGAATTCAGTTAAGACTAGTGTTGTTATGGCTTGTTCAGTGGCGTTTCTATATAATTAGTGTTATCAGTTGCTGTTATTGGAGAAACAAAAACGAATTGGATTAGATTAAGTTTTTTTTTAAGTTTTACAGTTAATAATATTCTGTGTTGGTGTGTTATTGTGGATAATTGAAGTTGTGGATAATTGAAGGTTGTTATATGTATCATGCAAGTTAGTTTATTAGTTTACCAAATCATCAAGTTTCCGAAACAGATTACAATCATAGCCTTACTATTACTTATCACGTGTCTTTGCTTTAACAGGATGACAACGGGTATAATCCGACCAGTATTGTTAAAAATTGGGCCAGGTGGATTCCAGGTACGAGATAGTTGAAATCTGTTTCCAGTCACATGTATTCAGGATCCTTAATGAGTTCGCTAATGAGGTCTTGTTTAATACTGTTACATGGAACATATCACTTAATGAGGTTCCCATTGATGCAGCTCTTGCTCGGGATATGATTGAGCAGCAAGTATATAAGGCTCCCAATTCATATTTTATATTTTAATTACAATAAATTTTGCCTTTTATATTTTAATTATAATAAATTTTAATTGTAATTTTAATATTTATTGTAATTTTAATATATTTTAATAAATGAAGCACCGGTAATAAAAATATGAATTGTAATTTTAATATATTTTAAATTAAAATTAGAACCACTACAAAAATAAAAACAAATATACAAAAAGAAATAATTATAATATATTAAATGAAACACATACATTGCACGGGTTATAATCTAGTAGTCCTCTAATAAATATTCTTTGCATATACCAGTGTAACAACCATTAGCTGTCATACAATAGACAAGCTTCAGCTATTCTAGCTTCATTAATGACTCAAGAAATATTCGCGTCTTGGAATCTGGAGAGAGCGAGGGAGAGGGAGCAGAGGGGGAGGTGCACATTGATCCCCCCACTATGTGCTTCTTTGTTGATCGGTAAGTATAATGAACGGTAATTATAATGAAGAGAAGGTAAAGATAATTGAATCTTTTAAAGTTCTTTTATCAATCAATAGTTGTTACTGACTTGCAACTCATTGTTCACAGCAAAAGTATAAGCTGTATGCTGTTGACACTGATAATCAGCGTGATGTTCGAGAGATGTTTTTTCATGGATCTGGGGCAGTTTATGCAAGTCGAGTACTCAACACAAGGTGTGTAATAATTCGTGATTGTGCTTCGTGTTTTAGCTTTTTCAAGGGAATGCAATTTGGTTTTATCTGATTGATGCCGAGATTAGTTTTACATGCCTAATTTCTTTCTAAATTAATTCAACAGGTATCGTTATGACTTAACAACGGACGAAGCAGTAACCTTGGCTATATAGTCAGCATGGTTTGCATCACTGTCGGATCCTTGTACTGGTGGTTATATTTCGGGTATGTTTTCTCATTCTCATTTAATGTAAGTGAACTTTGAACACCCAAATATTTACTTGGCCTTGCATCTTCAAACTAACCCCCTCGAACAGGGAAAAATATTACTTTATCGATAATTTAAGGGATAATAAATTCATGCGCCACTGAACTAACAGTGTTTTATTGTTTAGGCCTTGGGGTGTTTTATTGATTAGGTTCTTGAACTAAAGATTCCAAGATTGGAATCATATACCTTTTTAATTTTCTGATTCAAGTCCCGTTAAAAATGTCTAATAGATGTTAAATTTATGTGATGTAGCAAATGATAAAACTGAATATTGGGTTAGTTGGATGTTGATCGGCAAAACAAACCCACAAATGTCCGGTATGAAAAATTACAATCTTGTGATATTCTATACATATATATAGGTTACGGTTTAACAAAGAACTCTTTTAATTGAGTAATCGAGGAACTAACATAAGCCCTTGGATTAAAACCAATTGTAGGGTTAGAAGAAAAATGTCGCATGTTTTTACTTATTTTTAAAATTTTATATTGTAATACAATATCACTTTGACTTTTACCAAACATCATAATTTATTTAATAACTTCATCAGAAAACTCCATTTTTTTCTCTCAGTTTTATTTACAGAACACAATTTATTCAATTAGAAATTTTGTATTTTGCTTCTTTTTTTTAACTTTATACTTAAATAATATCTACAATTTTACGAAACATAATTCTGAATCTACATATCATGATTGTGGATCTACATAACATAATTTTGTTTTAATAAAATACTACTTCAACAAAAAATGAATGTCTTAATTATTTTAAAATTTGTATGTATAATAGTGATAAATTAGCTCATTTACCCTTAAAGCAAGCATATAAAATAACAAATAGAATTATTTTATGAGTAATGCTAGGGAACCCTAAAATGTTCCTATAAACATCACCATAATGACATGACAGTGCTGACATGACAAAACGAATAATTTTAATTGGTGGAGTTATTGTGAATACATGTGGACCCAATTTATTTATTATCTACACAGCCAAACAAAAGAGGACATGTCTATAATGATAACTTTTACGGGAACTTTTTATGGTTTCCTAGCATTTTTCTAATGCTAAGCACCCAAAACAATCTCCTGAAACTCTTTCCAAATGATGTGGCATCTTTGGTTGGCATTATATATATTTGGCATGTTTTAATTAGTTGGCCCGTATATATACACGTGGGTTTCATCTTTTTATTTCGGGAGAACTTTTGGGTTCTCGAACATTTTTCTTATTTTATCTAAGTTCATCTGAATTTCACAGTTTATCATATCGGAGCTGCAGGCGTTGCGCATTTGGATAGACGACAGTTATCGTTTTTTACAAAGTGGTTCAGGATTAACACCATATTGAAAGGTCAAATCAAATAAGAAAATATTTACATGGAATATCCTATAATGGTAAAATGAGATGCATTTGAAAGGAAAATAATATATAATGCATACCACACTTGTTGCAATGAAAGAAATTTCCACCGCCACCATCTCTGGCATCACAATGGAACTTCAGTTTGTCTGTCTGCAATGGATGTATGTACAAAAAGAAAATGAGAAACCAAACTACAACATCTAGGGTACCTACTCCTAAGTTTGAAATGACTAACTTGTCGAAGATTTCAAAATTGTTTTTCTAAAGAAGGAAACTCAAACAAACTATAATTTAAATACAGATTAAATAATTATGAAGTAGTATTAAATATATGTCAATTACATCGTATCTGCATACGGCACAGAAATATTGTCCCATGTTCACGCCACAACTTGTGCAAGTGCGGGCAACCTGGTAACAATAAGCACAAGGACGAACGGAAATCTTTAGCTACATACTAGATTTACAGAACAAGAACAAAGCAGTACCACATTAAAGAAACACATACCAGCTGCTCGGTGTCACAAACAGAAAAAAGAACCTACAACAAACATTTGATTGTATCATTGTATGCACCTTAGTCATCATTTAAAAACGTAGAAAAAAAATTAGGATGCAATGAGAATAATAAACAAAATAAAGTAGATCCAAACATACTTGTATGTCATCAGCACGGACCAGATCATGCATCTCAGAAGGGTCGCTGAATGTGCCCTGATAAAAAAACGAAGGTCAGCCCCGGAAATTGCACATCAACATAAACATATATAGAAATAAAGTCACATAGGATATCAAGTTGAATGAACATTTTTAAAAGAGCTCAGATTAATCAAATAGGTTGCTCATCAATGCTTCAAGTTCAATAATTTAAAAAGAAGATCAACACATGTAGATGCAAAGCAAAGATATGAGAGAAAAAAACAAATTACATACGGTGGCTTCATATCCAATTTTTCAATGTCATGTTTGTCACAAAAATAAAATACCTTCTTCAAAAGTGAATCCCACCCATCAACTCTAAACTTTTGTAGTTCTTCCTTGGTTGACTCCACTAATGAGATAACATTCAAGATATCTTGATCTTTCCTTTGAAATGCCTGTGACAATACATCTGTGAGCCCCAAAATGTACAACATCAAGTGAAAATAAAATACAAACTCAAATGATGTGAAATATATTTGAAGACCACTTGTTTGACGTTATTGCACATCCTTTTCCCCCTCCCTTTCAACATATTTAAGCACCGCAATTACATTTGGATACAAATCAACCAATCATAGTAGTGTTTTATAATGTGAACTCCAACGTGTATCTCCGGCTCTTATAAGAGAAAGTTCTTGATTCAACCCACTTTCAGTTTCAAGTTCCCCACGACCCATCTCCTTCAACAATCTCTCTTTTTGACTATCTCTAAGCATATCAGTCCTTTTGCAAGACCCACCAACCACATTCATCAAGACCGATATCATATCAAAGAAGTCACCTACAACAAATTATTTTTTTGCAACCGCCACAACAACCAACTGAAGTTGGTGAGCAAATCAATTTACATAATATGCCGAGCTATTTTCTCTCATGATTAATGTTTTCAAACCATTGAACTGACCACACATGTTACTTGCACCATCATAACCTTGTCCTCTCACCTGTTTTAAGCTCAGACCAAACTTTGCAAATAATTTATCAATGACATATTTAAGAGTTAATGAAGATGTCTCTCTCACATGAACAAGACCCACAAATCTCTCATTCACCACTCCACACGTGTCATCAACATATCGCAAAACAACAGCCATTTGTTCCTTTTTAGAAACATCACAAGACTCGTCAACTAACAAAGCAAACACATCATCACCAATTTCTTTAATGATAGATTTGAGAATTTCTTGTGCAAAACAATGACAAATATCTTTTTGAATTTTTGGAGACACCATTTGATTGTTCGCAGGAGCATTTTTTAATGTGACCTTACGAACCATCTCATTTTGGTTCTGAGTATATTTTATCATTTCCAAGAAATTTCCTCTATGTAGTGACTTTTCTGACTCATCGTGACCACGAAAAGGTAATACACTATTTAGAAAAAATCTAGAAGTATCAATGGAAGCATTCAAGAGAATTCGATGCTCATTCTTGACAATATCACTTTGCTTATGAAAAGCAACGGCAATGGATTGTTTTTGTCTTAGTAGATCATCACATTTTTAGTGTCTTATGATGAAAACTATTGACTTCTCCAATATGGCTTCCAAGTCTCTCCGTTTTATTCCAACCATTAAAGCCATCAATTACAAATGCATCACTTTCACTTTGTCTTCCAAAGTGATCTCTAAATAAGTAACAACACAAACAATAGGCTTTATCGGCTTTTAGACTATACTCCAACCATTCCTTATATTTACCATACCACTCAGGGTTAAAACGTCTATCTTTATTTCCAATCTTTGTTTTCGGAAATTCTTGGCCAAGTGGTTGACAAGGTCCTCTAATCAAATATGCCCTCCTTATTTCATCTCTTTGATCAGGATGATATTCTATAATTCTTTTTCTATCGAAGGGATCCCACGGAAGGTCTTTCAAATCAATTTTTTTAGGCATTACAGGACTATAACTTGGTTGAACAGTACTAACATTCTCCACCCACATTACCGGTATCATTTAAAGTATCTGGCAACTTTCTTTTAAAAAATCTTTCCATTTATATCTATAATTTGTCAAATAAACATACTTAGATTTTGACACATAATTACTTGATTCAAACATTAAAAGTAGTTAAACTCAGTTACTCAAAAATTCAAATATGACAATTTCATATTATACCACAAAATTAAAAATGAAACACATAAATATACACTAAAATTAATGAACAAAAACTAACTGAAAATTTTGCACAAGTTAATATACAAAAAAGGAGAGAATAGAATTATAAAATTTACACTTACAAAGGAGATTTGTAACGCCTTAGAATTTTTGACGTGTAAATTATTATCAGTATGTGAATACGATTAATTTTTTTTATATGTGCGTGATAATTGTTTAATAGGCCCTTTGTGCTAATTAGAGTAGCCTTAAATATATTTTGTTAATAAGAGCTGTTTAAAGTTATTTTACAATTATTGCTAGTAATAACAATTGAGATTTTATTTTTGATATTTTATTTAGCAGTGATGATCTTGGTATAATGTGATTTATGTGAGCTCATATTTTAGTTATACTTATTTAAGATAAAAATATTTCTTGGATATAGTCCAATAATTTTGAAATTTCTTTATGTGCAATAATTGTTACGTGCTTAACATGTGAATTATGTGCCTGGTGAATAATTAGTTAATTGTGAATGTGGTTTCTAAATTTTATTTAAGTGCTCTGAGAATTTAATTGAGTCATAAAATATTTATATTAGATTTGGAGTATGCTTTAATTATTTATTTAGCAGCATAAAAATATTTCTTAGCATTATTTTATTCTAGTTTTAAAACTTATGATTTAAATTTTATAATCATTCATTTATTTTTTAATTATTTATTTTGAGAGATACTGCACCTTTAAGATATTTATTCACGATGAGCATTTTATTTATTTATTCTAGTAAGTTGTTAATTTCTTCTTATAATTATTTTTGAGGTAAAAATGCATTTTATTTGATTATTTTCCTGTAAAGGCAATTTATTTATTTAAATCACAAAACTTATTTGTAGAAATAATATTTCATCAAATCTAGAGTGGAGATTATGAATTTACATCACAGCCCTTGTTTTTATTTAATTTGGCAATGGAGTTAGTTGGGCAATTTTGTAATTTTGTAATTTATTTCTAAACTATTTAAGAGATAACATTACTTCTCTTTTATTTCACTTTCTACACACTTCTATTCCATTTCTCAAAACCCACCCTCACCCCTGTCTTTCTCTCTCGCTCTCTACCCTCTCTCCCGTGCTATCTCTCTCTCCAACCCTCTTGTTCTTCATCTTTTAAAAATTAAAACCTCTAATTTCCCTTGTTTCTCTTCACCAAATCGTAAGTATGAGTAACCAAACTAAACCTCTTTCAATCCTCTACAACCCTATGTGCTTAATTTCAAGTTTCATTACAATTTGTGATTCGGGTCTTTTTCAAAATTGGGGATTTCGGTTCCTTTTCTTACATGCAAGTTTTAAGTATGAGTTTGGGGGTTCATTCTCAATGAGACCCATGAATTTCGGGCTCATCCGAGAAGAATCTGACCATTGGCAATGATCTTAGTGAGCCAATGATCTTGTTTAGTTACATGCATGCTTTAATCTTATATATTTTGCTTATTTTGGGTGTTAATAGTGATTGCATGTAATGGATTCTTGTTTTACTTTGTGATTTTAGAGTTAAAGCGTTTGATGGGTTCTAGTTATTTTTAGTGTATGAGTTATGTGTTATGTTGGGTAGTTAAAAATCGTAAGTTTTATTAGTTGCATGTCGATTCTTGTTAGAAAGATTGAAGTTTTACATGATGAGTAGTTTTAAATTGCAAATTTTTTTTTATGTTAATTAGAGATTAATTGATGTAGTTTGGTGATTGTAAATTTATGTTGGATTGCATGAGTTAAGGTGGAAGTGTGTTGGTGGAGATAGGATCGAGAGAAAGAGAGAGTGAGGGGGAGCTGAGAGATGAGAGATTGAGGGAGAAAAGAGAAAGGAGATGTATGAGAGTGTATAGATTGTTGAAGATGTGTATGTACTTGTGTTAGTGTGTGCATGTTTTGTGAGATGAGTCTTGTGGAATGAGAGTGAGAGTGTGTGAGTATGTATTCTTGGGTTATTATGTTTTTGTGTGTGTGTGTTTTCTTTCAAAAATGTGTGTGTGTGTGTGTGTGTGTGTGTGTGTGTGTGTGTGTGTTTGACTATGAGTAGTATATACGCGTGTGGGTGTGTAAGAGAGTTATGAGTGTTTGTTGTTGGTCAAGGCAATAAGGCCGAGAGAGGGAGAAGAAGAGAGAAAAGACCGAGAGGAGAGAAAGAAGAGAGAAAAGAAGATAAGAGAGAAAAAGAGAAAGAAAGGGAGTAAGGAGAAAGGAAGGGAAACAATTGAGAGTTGAAGAGGTGATGATGAAAACTTGTGTGAGATATGTGTTTGTGTGGTTGGTGTGTGAATTGTATAGAATGTGTAAAGTATTGTTGTAATTACATAAGTCCATAGTCGCTCAAATTTCTGCAGCAGCACTGCTCTGTTGGAGCTCTGTTTCGAGCAGCTCAAGGTCACCCTTGGGTTGCAATTCTTTGAGATTCAAGAGCTCCTCAGAATCTAGTGTAAGCACGCGAAAATTTGGAAGCAATCCGATTTTTGAGCTATTTATTATGATTATTTTGGTAGTGTACGCGCAGAGTATAAAACTGTTACGGTTTCTGATTTTCTAAGCTACAATTTAATTGCTTAAACTTTTAATTTCAAGTTGAAACTTTTTCTGTAGCAAGTCAGTAGGTTTATGAAGGTCTCATAAAAATTTCAAATAGATATCATGAATTTTGATTTATTAAAAATGTTAGTGTTTAAAGGTTTATATGGAAGGATGTGAAATACCCAGAAACAGTCTGTTCTGTTTTGGTTAATTTCGAATGGTTGCTGCCTGTTTTAGACAGAAAGTCTAGGAGGAAATTTTCCTAATCGGAGTCTAGTTTGTGCACGCGCAAACCTTGTACCAATAGAGTTAGCGAATAAAGAGTTATGCATGTTTTACTAAAAGTTGCGCAGCAGGAATTTTCTGTGCTTCAGTACATACTTACTTTGACCTGTTCGTTTTTAGTCTAAATGAATTGTTTTGGAGTTGAAACTTTTATGCTAAGTTTAATTAGTAATCAGGAAGTATTTTGTCAAATGTGGTATTTGTTTGATTATTTTTGGATTTATGATAAATATTTTGGTAGAGTGTGCGCAGCAGAATTTTCAGCTTTTGAGATTTAATGCATTATTTGTGAAGGTGTTAAGGATATGGTTAGCATTGATCAAGTTGATTTAAGGTTATACCAAGGGTGGTATGATTTGAAAGTTAAATTATATATGTATTAAAGGAGTATATTATGTGAACTTGAATGGCAATGCGCTTATGTGAGTTTTGTGTTTATTATATGGATAAGAGTTATATGTTGAGAAAATATTATGTGTTATGTGACAACGTGCTATATTATAATGTGGTATATGCATGTAAATAAATATCGTTGGGGTAGAATATGGGTTGATAGGCTAACGTAAACAAGCTGAGGTACTAATAGGGTATTATACCTTTATATAGGTACAAATAGGAGGCCAGGAAAGGAGCCCGCGTACGTAAAGTTGGAGTTGTGAGATACAAGTTATTGAGTTAGTTTATCGGCTTTTGAGGCAAGTGTCTATTCCCTCCACTTATTGTTCAAGTGGTAGTTTCTCTTAAATTTTGATGCGAATGTTTTCCCTAACCAGAATTCTTTCTTTTACTTTCCTTTCATATAATACCTTTGAACATTTTGTTCCATCTTGCAGCTATATCTTTGTATACCTATCCTGCTTTGTCTTAAACCCATCTATTGCCATGCTTACTTATAGCTTGATTATTGTCTAATACCTTTGCTTGACCCTATAGCATGATCTTTCTACTTTTGTTTATCATTTGAATCTCTGAAGCGTTATCATGAATTGAAATCTGTAAAACTGAAACAAGTTGTTCATATAGACTTGATTTATAATTGAAATCTTGACACCCTTATTCGTTGCGAATAATCTGAAATTTTATTCAACCCTGGAATTGGAAATTTGTTTTTGACCGTGACGCCGGTCTGGTTTATGAATTATTTAAGGCCAATATGTTGCCTATGGATCCAGTGTGTGTTTGGAATCACATTAAATATGTGATCCGGAGCTAATGCGTTGGCTGATCACCTAACTTAGCTCGTAGCGTGTGGTTCCAATTCCAATTTGTTTATTTATTGATTCCTATTATGAAACTCTGTTTATTTATCAGACATCCTGATTCATTTCTTATATCTTGTTCAATGTTTCCTGCCTAGCCTCTGAGCCAATTCCTTGAGAATTATGGCTCCTACATTGATCTCCTGATTATGAGCTAAGGAGTAGGCTAGCTTCACTGCAATGTGACTGATGTGGTCCCATCCTGTCTTCCTGCACGGGAACACCTTCTGGAGTGCATCAAACAGAAATGACCACTCCCTTCTGACATGCTTCTTGTTGAGCTTAGCCATGTCAATTTCATCTGCATACTGAATTAGGGTCATGAAGTCCACCATTTGCTTATCAGTGGCTTCTTCATCATGACCCTCAGTCTTGAACCCCAAAGCTTCATTAATCTCCCTTTCCCCAAAATGCAAATGCTTCCCTCCAATTGTGCAATTAACCTCCTGAAATGAAGTCCCATCCTCCCTTGCCATTGTAGATACCATAGCTGTTATCCATAATCCTTCCAGTACATCAACATACAGAGTGGGTTTCATAGTCAAGGCTTGGCGAAGGTAGGATGTGTTCAAGAACCGTACAAAACACTTGTACCTGGGGTTTGCTTCAGCTTCAGATGGGATAGTGAGAAGGTTGGTCTCTTTGGGTACGATTAAAGGGTTTGAAGAAGAAGCTGTTTGAGATTTGGGTGCCATTTGAAATTGAGAGTGAGAAGAGAGAAGAGAATTGGAATTTAGGTTTGAGAATTGATAGTAATAAACAAGATGAAAAGTTGTGAACGGTTAGCAAAAAGTATTTATATGATAGAGACACTACGATATGGAGTTATGAATTTGTACAGGCTATTTTGATGTCGTGAAGTCTCAAAATAGCCTATATCGTGAAGTCTTGCAAAGTATATCGCAGAGTCCAGAAATGAACTATGTCGCAAAGTCTTAAAGGTAGAAAGTATGGGGAGACTTTGCGATATAGTATAAATACCTTGTCTAAAACTCTCCTTTTGGAATTCCAAGCAATTTGTCAGACTTATATCAAAATTTTGAAATAAAATTAATTTAGATCAAAATTCTGCTAAATATGGGGACTTGTCGATATAGTTATTCTAGGTCGCGAAGTCGGAAAATGAACTATATCGCAAACTCAGGAAATGAACTATATCGCGAAGTCTCACAATTTTAACAGTTTGCGATATAAGTCTGTTTTATTTGAACTAAGTCGTGAACTCTCAAATTCACGTATGTAGAGATGTCTTAAGAGCTCATAACTTCACAGAAAAGTATGATTTGAAAAATATGCAGTAAAATACTGAAATATTTATAAATCATATCTCAGCTAATTTTCACTCCATATGAATAGAGCATTTAAATACAGTGAAAATTTACTGCTGCAATAATGAACTAGCATACTTACTTAGAACAACTAAATGAAGGATTGAGCATTCCAATTTCACTCACAAGTCTGTTGAAGACAGCTTCATTTAGAGGTTTAGTAAATATGTCAGCTAATTGTTTCTCAGTTGGAACATAAGAGACTGCTATAGTACCATTTGCAGCATGTTCCCTAATGAAATGGTACCTTATCTCAATGTGCTTTGTAGTAGAATGATTGACAGGATTGGAAACTATGGATATTGCACTAGTATTGTCACACATCAGGGGAATGTGTTCCAACACTAGTCCATAATCCATGAGTTGATTTCTAATCCAAAGCAATTGAGCACAGCAGCTTCCAGCAGCAATATATTCAGCCTCAGCTGTAGATGTTACTGTGGATTGTTGTTTCTTACTGAACCAGGACACTAACCTTTGACCTAAGAATTGGCAGGTGCCAGAAGTGCTCTTCCTGTCAATTCTGCATCCAGCATAATCAGAATCTGTGTAACCGACCAAGTTGAACCCAGTGCCTTTTGGATACCATAAGCCAAGATTAGGAGTCCCTTTCAGATACTTGAAGATTCTTTTGATAGCCATTATGTGAGATTCCTTTGGATCAGATTGAAACCTTGCACAAAGACATGTGGCAAACATGATGTCAGGCCTGCTAGCTGTGAGATAGAGTAATGATCCAACCATCCATCTATAGACCTTGATGTCAACTCTCTTGCCTTTCTTATCTTCATCAAGCTTGATTGCAGTAGACATTGGAGTTTTTGCAGGGTATGAATCTTCTAAACCATATTTCTTTAAGAGATCTTTAACATACTTAGATTGATTTATGAAGATTCCATCCTCCCTTTGATGTACTTGCAGGCCTCGGAAGAAGGTTAACTCTCCCATCATACTCATCTCATATTTGCTTTGCATCAACTTAGAGAACCTTTGACAGAGGTTTTCATTTGAAGAGCCAAAGATGATATCATCCACATAAATTTGAACTAGAATGATATCATTGCCATGCTTCTTGAAGAATAGAGTTTTATCAATTGTACCTCTGGTAAATTGATGCTCAAGAAGAAATTGAGATAGAGTTTCATACCAGGCTCTTGGTGCCTGTTTGAGTCCATAGAGTGCCTTAAGCAGTCTATACACAAACTCTGGAAAGTCTTCATTCTCAAAGCCAGGAGGTTGGGACACATAAACTTCTTCAGCAAGATCACCATTGAGAAAAGCACTTTTCACATCCATTTGATACACCTTGAAATATGAGTGGGCTGCAAAGGCCAAGAAAATCCTGATGGCCTCCAGTCTAGCTACAGGTGCAAATGTCTCATCATAGTCAATGCCTTCTTGTTGACAGTATCCTTTGGCAACCAACCTTGCTTTGTTTCTTATCACCACACTTTCTTCATCCATTTTGTTCCTGAACACCCATTTGGTGTCAATGACATTCTTACCTTCAAGAGGTGATACTAATTCCCAAACTTTGTTTTTCTCAAATTGATTCAACTCTTCTTGCATAGCAAAAATCCAGTCAGAATTCTTCAAAGCTTCTTCAATTACTTTTGGTTCTTCTTGTGACAGAAAGCAGTTATACAGACATGTGTTCATTGTTGATCTCCTTGTTCTAACTCCCTCACTAGGTCACCAATGATTTGATCCCTAGTGTGGACTCTGTCCCATTTCCTTGTGTGACCCTGTTCATCTTCTTGACTTGCCTCGGGGTCATTTTGATTAACAGTTGCATTCTCTTCTTCTCCCTCTGTGTTTGTGTTCCCTTGCACAGGTGTTTGAAGAAGATCATCAACTTCAAGTGTTTCAACATGTGGAACAGTTAGAACAGGTGGTTCATCCTCACTTTCAGAATCCTCAAGATATCCTTGATTTTTAAATCTTAATGGCACACTGTCTTTTGCACTTGTTGCAAGTCCAGGAAATTTCGTGTCATCAAAGGTAACATCCATGCTTTCCATTACTTTGTGTTGCTCAGGTACAAACACTCTGTATGTTTTCCTTTCCAGAGAGTATCCAATGAAGATACCTTCAAATGCCTTAGCATCAAATTTTCCAACATGCTCAGAAGTATCTTTCATCACAAAGCACTTGCTTCCAAAAACATGAAGATGCTTGAAGGATGCTCTTTTTCCAGTCATCAATGAGTAAGAAGTTTTTCCAGACTTCTTATTGATCAATGTTCTATTTTGCACATAGCATGCTGTGTTAACAGCATCAGCCCAAAAGCTAGTAGGTAGCTTTGCATCCAACAACATTGTCCTTGCAGCTTCAATGAGAGTTCTATTCTTTCTCTCAACTACTCCATTTTGTTGAGGGGTTCTAGGAGCTGAAAATTGTTGAGAAATTCATTTATCTTTGCAGAACTCATACAAGGTTGAATTTCTGAACTCAGTTCCATTATCACTTCTCAAAGCAACTACAGAGGAACCAGTGCTTTGTGCTTCTCTATCAACTCTCTTGATATGCTCTATAATTACTTGAGGAGCTTCATCCTTGGAAAACAGGAATTCCACCCAAGTGTATCTTGAATAATAATCAACCATGACTAGAGCATATTTCTTCTTGGAAAGGGACATTACATTCACAGGGCCAAATAGATCCATGTGAATTAGCTGCAGAGGTTGTGAGTTTGAATTGAGCAGTTTGTTCTTGTGACTTGATCTTTTTATCTTCCCTCTTTGGCATGCTTCACTTGCTCCATCTTGAACAAACTCCAAAGCAGGCATGTCTCTGATGAGTTCTCTCTTAGCCAGAGAGTTCATTGCCTTAACATTCAAGTGAGACAGTTTCTTGTGCCACAACCAGAATTCTTCATTGGTGGCTTTAGTGTAGAAACAACAAATTTCTCCCTTGTCTGCAGCCTTAAGATTTGCTACAAACAAGCTTCCTTTCTTCACACCAGTCAAAACAACTTCACCACTTCCCCTTTTTGAGATTAGACATTGATCTTCATCAAATTCCACTTTGAAACCCCTGTTAGTGAATTGTCCAATGCTCAAGAGGTTGTGCTTTAGTCCTTCAACAAATGCTACATCTTCAATAATGATATTTCCAGATTTAACACTGCCATATCCCATTGTATAACCACTGTTATCATTTCCAAAGGTTACTGATGGGCCAGCCTTCTCCTCAAACTGTGATAGCAGGGCTATATCACCAGTCATGTGACTTGAGCATCCACTGTCCAAGATCCATATGACTCTTTTATTCCTGTTGCCCTGCATTCACAAAATGACTAAGTTGTTTTTGGTACCCACACTTGGTAGGGTCCAGTTAATTTAGAAACAGGTTTGTTATTGATTCTTCTATCATAAACAACATTCTTCACAGTAGGAGACTTCACTGTGTTTGTGGCTTTAGAGTTGACACTCTTAGGCTCACATGAAGTCTTTACCCTCTCAACCTTGATTGGGGATCATGTCCTGTGAGTGTGCATATGTGTGTGTGATTCACAGGATTGTGCAGAATCAAGTTTATGCTTTAGAGATAAGCAATTAGCAATCACAGTCACATAGCATGTCATGAAGTTAGAATTACCACAGAAAGAATCATGGATAGTGTTCATGCCAACAGAATGGTTACTCAAGTTATCAACTTCAACATTGACAGGTTTATTACACTTATGAGTCAAATGATTCACAAATAAGCATTTTTGACACTGTTTCCTAGGAGCATTTGGCACATAAGCATAATTGTTTCCCTTGTTGACACCTACTTTACCATTCCTGTTCTGTTTCTTTTTCTTAACAACTTCTTTATTGACCTTAGGACTCTTGACAGGATTGTCTTTGGTTTCTTTCTGATTTACAGATTTGGGAGAGGAAGGAATGTCTTTAGCAGCCTCATCTTCTTCAAGTAATTGTTGTTTGATAACCAGTAGATCCTCATCAAACTCAACAACACTCTTTTTGAAGATGGGCTCTTTGACACTAGACAAAATAGTTGGAGCATTTTTGTTTACAAAAGATTCTTTTCCTTTTCCCTTAGCCTTCTTCCTTCCCTTGTCATTCTCATAATCAAAACCAATTCCAACCTTACAGTCTTCAGTGTGTTCCGTGTGGTAGGTTTGAATAAGCTCAGAGGAGTTTCTATAGCTTCTTATTTTTAATTCATTTTCAGTAATTTGTTCCCTAAGAGCTATTTCTATATGTTCAGCACAAGCCACTTTATTCTTAAGATACTCAACCTCCTTTTTCAAACCATCAAGGCTCACAACCATTAATTTAAGTTCCTCATTCTTTTCTGTAAGTTCAAGATTTTTAGCAGTTAGCCTATCAATTTCTTCATTGGCAACTAACATGCTAGTATGA
This sequence comes from Heracleum sosnowskyi, assembly GCA_030848705.1. Classification (NCBI taxonomy): domain Eukaryota; kingdom Viridiplantae; phylum Streptophyta; class Magnoliopsida; order Apiales; family Apiaceae; genus Heracleum; species Heracleum sosnowskyi. The sequence goes on along the minus strand of CM061243.1, from coordinate 44,356,135 downwards.
ATATTGAACATCTCAGTACTCATGTCTTCAACATTTTGCTTGTATTGAGAGGGAGTCATATCAAGAGATTTCTCCAAAGATGTGCGATCTTTTCTTGGTCATGCCGGATTCTATAGGAGGTTTATCAAGGATTTCTCCAAAGTGGCTCTTCCCCTATCATCTCTTCTACAAAAGGATGTGGAGTTTAACATTGATGACAAATGCAAGGTGGCTTTTGACCATCTTAAGATTGCTTTAACTTCGGCTCCTATCATTAAAGCTCCGGATTGGTCTCTTCCTTTTGAGATTATGTGTGATGCCAGCAATTATGCGGTGTTAGGGCAAAAAGTTGACAAACGATCTCATGTGATTTATTATGCCTCGCACACACTCAACTCCGCCCAAGTAAACTACACCACCACCGAAAAAGAATTGCTTGCTATTGTCTTTGCTCTTGACAAGTTTCGTTCATATCTTCTTGGTTACAAAGTCATTGTGTACACGGATCATGCCGCCTTAAGACATCTTTTGGCGAAGAAAGAGTCAAAGCCTAGGTTGATTCAGTGGATTCTTCTCCTCCAAGAATTTGACTTAGAGATCAAAGATAAAATCGGTGCCGAGAACTTAGTGGCGGACCACTTGAGTCTACTTGTGAGGGGTGAAGATGCTTTTCCTCTTCAAGAATTATTTCCGGATGAGCATTTATTCAAAATTCAAACTGAGGTGCCATGGTATGCGGACCTTGTGAACTACATAGTGTGCCAAACTTTTCCGAGGGGAATGCCTAATTATCAAATGGATAAATCAAGGAGTGAAGCCAAACACTACATTTGGGATGGTACTTATCTTTGGAAGCATTATGCGGATCAAGTCTTGAGAAGGTGTGTTCCCGAGTCGAAAATTGCTTCAATCCTTCAATTTTGTCATTTTTATGATTGTGGAGGCCATTTTGGGAAAGATCGAACGGTGATAAAGGTGCTTGAATGTGGATTTACATGGCCAACCCTTTTTCGTGACTCTCACGATTTTTGTAAGCAATGTGAACCTTGTCAAAGAACCGGCAATATAGCAAAAAGGAATGAAATGCCTCAAACTTCAATTATCGTGGTGGAAATCTTTGATGTGTGGGGTATTGATTTTATGGGGCCATTTCCTTCTTCTTTTCATGGAAATCTCTATATTATCTTAGCCGTTGATTATATCTCTAAGTGGGTGGAGGCCAAGGCAACAAAATCGTATGATGGTAAGGCGGTTGTTACATTTCTCAAATCTCATGTTTTCAACCGATTTGGTGTTCCTAAAGCTATCATAAGTGATCAAGGAACCCACTTTTGTAATAAATTGGTGGGAAATCTTCTTAAATCATATGGGGTCTACCATAGAATGGCAACGGCTTATCATCCTCAATCTAATGGTCAAGCCGAAGTTTCTAATCGGGAGATTAAATCTATTCTTGAGAAGGTGGTGAAACCCTCAAGGAAGGATTGGTGTGTTCGTCTTGAATATGCTTTATGGCCCTATAGGACGGCATTCAAAACTCCTATTGGCATGTCTCCTTACAAGTTGGTTTTTGGTAAATCTTGTCATCTTCCCGTTGAGTTAGAGCACAAAGCTTATTGGGCAATCAAAGCTTGCAATATGGATCTTAATGTTGCCGGAGCTCATCGGAAACTAAATTTGCTTGAATTGGAGGAAATTCGTAACAATGCCTATGAGAATTCTCAATCATATAATGCTAGGGTGAAAGACTTCCATGACCGTTCACTCGTTCTTAAATCATTTTGTGTTGGGCAAAAGGTTCTCCTCTACAACTCTCGTCTCAAGTTAATGCTCGAAAAGCTTCGTTCTCGTTGGTTTGGTCCATTTGTTGTTGTGAAAATCTACCCTCGTGGAGCGGTGGATTTGAGTAGTTTATCTACCAACAAAGAATTCAAGGTGAATGGTCACCGTCTCAAGCCTTTCTATGAAGGATTTCAATAATCTACCGTTGATGTCATCTCATTAGCAGAACCCCTTCATGAATGAGTTTTCTCTTGTGTTCGATTGTGTGTTGGTGTCGTGAGGCACATTCAGGAAGTCGAGCCAACGAAAGTAAACAAAGACGCTTTTTGGGAGGCAACCCAAGGTAAGCATGTATTTATATATTATGCATGTGTCAAATTTTGTTCCTCACTTACATTTATGTAGGGTGTTTTGCATATTGTGAGTTTGGGGATTGATCTAAATATTAGTGAATGAAGGTTTCTTTTTCATCTATTTTAATTCATAGGAAAAATAACCTAAAAATATATAATATTTAATTATTATATGTGATATGGGCTAAAAATAACCCTAGAAATATAATTAATGACGTATTAATTAGACCTAGATTGGTCCAAGAGTTAGGCCCGATAAAAAGGCCTGAAACCCTAATTATTTATTAATTTCGTAATTAATAAATAGGGAAAATATACAGCTCATAAAAAGAGTCCAAAGTGTGATAAAATCATCCAAAAAGTCTGACTTCTACAAAGAAAGATCTAGAATCTCAATCAAAGGAAATAACTAGTCACAGTCCTTATCCTACGATAAGGAAAAGACTTGTCCACCAAGGAATACAATACTTATCCACTGTCAAGAAGGAGACTTATTCGCTAAGTCTCCCAAACATACCCTAAATACAAGGCTCTTGACGCCTATATAAAGGACTTGATCCTTCAATCAGAACTACGTCTTTGGCTTGATTCTCAATTACGAATTGAGATACGTAGGCATCTTGTGAAGACAGATTTAGTCACGAAACATGAGAACAGCCATTAAAGCTCAAAGCTCTCTAACCCTAGCATTAAATTCGTAAGCACAGTTTTTATTCCACAACATTTGGCGCCGTCTGTGGGAAGACAACATCAACCATGGCAAACACACGAAGAACGATTCGAGAAACTCAAACTTCTGAAGGACTTCCTCTCACCTCTGAGGCAGGTACTCAAGGAAGCCAACCACCGCCAACTATTGGCACAGAAGGGGCGAATATCCCCCTCACCACTACACAAGGACCAGAAATCTCGATTTCGGTTGAAGGGACGAATCATCTGCAAATGGTCATTCATGGACCTAATCCACAAGAGACCACTCTCCAACAACCAATCACAACCTCTCCACTGCTCATGAATGCACCACGTAGCCTACAACTTCACACCACGGATCTTCCTCAATACGCGACTCAAACTTTAGGAATGCCAACCTTGGTATGACACCTCGACCCACGGTGGGCAACAGTGGTATCAATGCAACCTACCACGAAGCATATGTGCCTCCTTATGTTCAAGGTCTGGGACCCCAAAATCAACAAACTCAGACTCGACAGACCCCCTTGATTCAAGATTACTTAGGTCCCTATACTGAGGACGAAAATTATTCAACTGGAGAAGAGAGGGATGTTGCCCCAAGGAGGAGACTTTCTTCCCAAACAAATCGGGAACAACCCCAAACCACTAAGGAAAAGATTGCGGCCCATGAGGCAGAGGCTGCAAGGCTCAAGAAAGTACTGGCGGAAGAGGAGGCTGCAAAAGGACAAAGACAATCCACTGGAAGGGTTCCGATGATCAATTTAGATCCGGCACCGAGAAGAACCAAGAGGGCTGAAGCCCCAAAAGGTGATCCTACTGTGTTGTTACCCCTAAGAGATCCTGATGATCCTACACCACCTTTCACTAGGGATATCATGAAAGCTAATATATCCAGAAAATTCAAGATGCCAACCATTAAAGCTTATGATGGAACGGGAGATCCCGCGAATCACGTGAGAACTTTCTCTAATGCACTGCTGTTGCAGCCTACCAATGATGCAGTCAAATGCAGAGCGTTTCCACAAACCCTTGCGGGCATGGCTCAACGTTGGTACAGTCGTCTCCCTCCTAATTCTATTGGATCTTTTAAGGAACTGAGCAAGGCATTTATCAATCAGTTTGTTAGTGGAAGGGTGCATGAAAAGAGTTCTGCATATCTTATGGGAATCCAGCAAGGAAAGAATGAATCCTTGAGGGAATGCATAAATCGATTCACTATGGAGGCTCTGAAAGTCCCGAACTTGGAGGACAAAGTAGCTATGATAGCCCTGCAACAAGGAACCACTGATGATCACTTCAAGAGATCCTTGGAAAAGCATCCACCCGAAAGCATACTGAAGCTTCAAGATATAGCCGAAAAGTATATCAAGGCCGAGGAAAGCATGAAGAAATATGAACCCATTGTTGAGGGAAGTGAAAACGGAAAAAAGAGAAAGGAGACTCAAGAGTATGACGCTGGGGACAAATATCCCAGGACAGCGAAGGATTCTGACTCTCTGCCTAAAAAGAACAACTTTGGACCCAGGTTCAATGAGTATGCAAGTTTGAACACCTCAAGAAGTCAAATTCTGATGGATATTGAGAAGGAAGAAGATCTTCGATGGCCAAAGCCACTAAGATCCGACTTGGAGAAACGAAACAAGAATCAATTATGTCGTTTCCATAAAGAAGTTGGTCATGACCCCGACGATGGAAGACAACTGAGAGATGAGATCGAGTTCTTAATCCGAAAAGGAAAACTCGATAAGTTCACTAAGGAAGGGAATCGAGGAAATCAACAAGGAAACTATGAAAGGAAAGACTATGATAGGAGGGACAACAATCAAGATCGTAATCCTAAGCCTCGAGGGCCTGTCATCAACATGATATTTGGAGGACCGACTTTTGTTGGGTCCTGTAACAGCCCCAGATCCGGGGTCAGGAATCTGGTCGTTACGGTCATCATTCCATACATCATGCTTGACTTGAATCAATATAAAACAACATGCTATGACCCCACCATCTATCTCACACACACACAAGTTATAGTCCCATAGATGAACTTGAAATAAGTACTGCTAACAGGGTCCTTAAACATATCATAAGTGATTACAAGCCCAAATATAATTTACAAGTTTAAGTTTGCTGCCACTTCTTACGTTATGTCATACATATAATTAAAAGCTGAATCTGAACTACCAGTCTATATCACTAGTAGGCTCTACCTCAGCTATGGCGGCTGTAGTATCAAGGGAGAGTCCTTTGGGTACCCGCGCCCTCTTGCGGATGGTGGTTTCGGTACGTGCCATCTGGTTTATCTGTTGTTGTGATATAAATAAACAAGCAAGGGTGAGCAACAAGGCCCACCAAAATAATACTGAACTGATAAACAATATATACAAATCCAAGTATTATCTTTCGTATTAAACTTTTATCTTATATCATATTCCGGAAATAATGTCAAGGCAAAATATTTCCAATCCACTTTCTAAACTTGAATAAACTCGAATAACTTGAATAAACTTTTCTTTTCTGGAAACTTGCTTAAAACATGTTCTTTCTCTGATAACTTGCATAAAACATTTTCTTCCATGGATGATGAACTGTAGTCGGAGATTCTAGGCGACAGGAATACCCCTACGATGATCAGTCGTAAGGCGAATTCCCCATGATCTTTTTCTACGTAGAAGGGAAGAATAGACAGTCTCTAACCGACCTACCTCCCCGCCAATCGGTTGTAGGTGGGAAGAACAGACCCGTTCATAGTCCGTCGGCCTGTTACATCCTCTGGGTGGGAAAACAAACCCGTTCATAGTCCGTCGGTCTGTCACCCTCCTCATACCCTACGGTCGGGCACATACTTATAATCCAAGGGAAGAACAGACCCGTTCATAGTCCGTCGGTCTACGCGTAATTCCCTCGGGGACAGGCGCCACCCAGTCCCTTACATATTCTCCGAGTTCAAGAAAATCCATAATTCTGAAACATAAAGTTCCTTTCCCTTTTTCCCCAAGTATACGACTCCACAAAGTAGTCATATCTGGTTGGAAAGGAAAATTCACCCATATTTCCCAAGCTGATGCTTGTTCATGGATACAACTTATTCCACTGGTCTTACTCCTCGAGTCTTGAGGAAGTAATCAAAACCATTTTGATGGTAGCATACAAAGCTGTTAAATGAATAGTTTCAAAAAGATTTAGGACCGGGCAGTCCATTTGAAACAAACATTAAAACTTGAGAAAGGTCACATGAGTCTTTGTAGTTTGAGCGAACATTTAAGTCTTTCCGAATATAGACTTAAAAGGAAAATAGATTTGGGGACCTTCTCTAACTATATCTATAATTGTCTGAATAAAACTTTATGAGTTATCTAGGGTTAAAGAATAGTTTTCACAAAATACTTCCTTAAGAAGTAGGGCTTTAAATAATTAATGAAAACTATATTTAATAAAGACTATTTATTTAGAAGTAATTCCCAAATACTTTCTTAAGAAAATAAGGGATAATAGTATAAGAATATAACCCTAGATAACAACTAATACCATTCCCGGTCCGTAGAATAAATACATAGTATATACCCTCTACTGAGGGATTCTTCTTAACATATTGAATATTTCCACAACCATAACTTGTAATCCCAACTTAGGCTTAACATCATAAATATCATTTCGAAATCATAAACACATAGCATATATCACAAAACCTTTTTATTTATCACAACAACAGTTTATAGAGGCATAGGTTTGAAAACTTGCCTGATCTCTGGGTCTGTGAGTGGTGTCTTGCAGTGGTCCGGCGATCTATCAACAATAAGAATACCTTTCATCAATAACTTATGCTTAGGAATTAAACAACGACTATTCTCAAATTTAAACACCACACCCATGCAACCATATATTCATAACCCCTTGCAATCTCTACTATCATCTTATAATTAGGCACTTGTTTGCTATCAAGGGACATCATTCCAACTTGTCCTTGGTCTGACTTGAGTCTATAGGTGTTCTAGAGCTAACCTCTTATGATCCATTTCAAGATTTTCAACTCGTTCTCAGGGTTTTTCTAAAGTGGTATTCAAGTGCTTGCTTTAAGGGGTTTCTCGCATTTAACCTTACTTCAAACATTTTTATAAAATCGGAAAACGATCCTTTTTACACAAGGTCTTCTCCCACTCTTTCCTTACTGTCTCTAATATTTTATTATCAAAATTAACCCCTGCTATAACCGGGTTAAGAGAGCTCAATTTCAGTTGCGAACTTTTCTTCTCGTTTTAGAACTACTTTTACTAATTTGACCATATCTCCTAAACCGTAAGTCGAATAGTTTTGATTTTCACGCCAAAACGATCTACGTTCAAAACTCTATAAGTACAAGTCATATACTCATCAAGGTCAGAGACTTATTCTGACTGGTAAGCTCTGTTTTCAAGGGTTTTAGAAATTTCGACATTACGACGGCTATAAATCGGATAATCCCAAATTTCAAACCATCTAAATTGCTCATCAATCACTCCAATCAACATATACATCTGATTCAACCAATAACTGAGGCCAAGCAATGCCTTTACGTTCTTAATACTCAATATTACTTGTAACAAAGCTCAAACATAGCTACTAATGTTAACTAAGGCTATAAACATGCATCAACATCATTAATCATCCATAAACTTCACACTACTTCAAGGGTTTCAAGATTTATACCTTCTTTGGAGTTTATATAAGCCTAATAATCCTTGTATGATCCTAAGATAGCTTGAATCCACAAAAGAAATCATGAAAACAAGGTTAGCTTTCGGAGTTACTATTCATCCAGTGAAAGAACTGCACAAACGAAGGCCTTACCCTGCTTAAATGGGAAACTCTTGTGAAATAGAAGTTGTAGCTTATCGCAAGACCTTTCCAACAAGCTAAAGAACGCAAGATTTGAGTATGAACCGAAGGAGATATGGCTGCTACGGTTTGGCCGAGCTTCACTTCCAAAATGCTTTCCTTTTTCTTTTGATTTTCTTTTCTTTCTTCTTTTGTTTAATTACTCTTGATATTTATCCAATGTGGTGAGTCATCACCTCTGGTCTCTTCTTGTCTTGACACTTGGCAAGCATGCATTGGCTTGGGATAAAGTAGCTTTTCTGGTTCGTTTAATTTCGTAGAACGTTCGCAGGGTTTCTCGAGGGTTCTATCGAGGTATTTTACCGAAATCGTTCTCGATACTTCTAATTCTTTTATTAAATCCATATCCACGGAATTAATAATTTAAATCCTTAAATATCCTCAAATAATAATTATTTAGTCCGTTTTTGGTGAAACTTCGGAGAAAACGAAAAATGCTATTTTTCCGATTCTGACAGCTTCTGCATTCTTTTATTTCCATCGTAGATCACTAATGCGACTTTGAAAGTTTATTATATCGTCCCGCATATAGCGTGGTCTGAAAACTTTTAAATGACAAGTTACTATTCATCAGTGGTGTTTCTACAATCCTTTGGATCAAAATCCGTTCCAATATTCCTGGTTTATTTCCTCTTTACTCTTTGCACTCAGAAAACGTTCTAGTGCTTTCTTGGGCATACGCTATCTTGTTTACGGAGTTGTCGGATGTATTCCAGATATTGATTTGGATGACATAAAAATACTTTTCTTCCTTGAAGTATTGTATTCTTATCTTCCAGATTGATTGTTCTTATTTATATGTTCAGTCCATTCTTATTATTCTCGAAATGTTTGAAAACTAAAATCCATATTCATTTCATACTTAATTCTCCAAAAACCATTACCACCATCCACACATATATATATACATCATCATACAATAAAAGTTTTAATTCTACCCAAAATCTGGGGTCTTACAGGTCCTCCCGAAACTTAAGGAATGCTTATGCCCGAGAGGTAATGATTGTTGTAGGAGAAGCACCGAAACGTGCCAAGACAGAAGTAGTTATTAGCTTTGATGATTCTGATCTTGAAGAGGTGAAGTTCCCCCATGACGACTCGTTGGTCATTATACCTATTGTTAGGAATATGTTGTTCTTGATGATAAACATAAAACACTTAGTAGAATTTGTGTAAAGTTATTTTGTAGCTGTCAACGAAATGGCATGCTTTGCAGCATTCCGTTGACAGGAAGCTCATCAACGAAATGAGTGATGTAGCAATTGCACTGTACAATACTTCACAGTTTGATATGCATTTTGTTGTATGTATTAGATAGGTTTTCTAAGTCATGTTCACTAAATGATAGATAGGCAAAATAGGTTGGTTAATTGTAAATATCTTGTGCCTTGTAATTTTGCCTAAGTGAAGACATGTCAACGGAATGAAGATTACTCATCAACGGAATGAAGTTTACTCATCAACGAAATGAAGTTTACTCATCAACGAAATGGAGAATAAAGCTATCAACGAAACACATCTCCCTTCTATCAACGAATCATTATTGCTTTTCTGAATAGTTGACAAAGTGATAGTGACAGGTTACTGAACAGATCTAAAGGTGATGTGGAAGTGTACTTTGCATTGGAAACCATTAAAATGGACATGGGGAATAAGGAAACATCCCAGTTTCCAATTGGGCTCTTGGGAGTGATCATAATAAGCATCAAGACAAAAGCAAGGATCTCCAAGGACCACTGGACAAAGGGATGAAAAGCAAACTATTGACGGTTACCTTTAGTGTACTTTAGTGTAGCCAAAAATAGCTTTGTAAACTTGGGAATATATAACCAAGTGTAGCAGTTAAAATAAGAGTAAGAGAAGAAAAACAAATAGATTGTATTAGCTATCTTTGAGAGCATTTTTCTTCTCTACATTCTTGTAACTGAGCAGCTGTGTACATTTTGTATCACAGATTATTTCCGCAATAAAAATCACTTCAGTTGGATCATCAAACAATCCAACTGAAATTATTTATGTGCTTGTGATTTTTACTTTAAGTTCAGTTTTTATTTGTAAGTTGTTTTAAGTTTAAGAAATATCAAGAATTGTATTCAACCCCCCCCCCCCCCCTTCTACAATTCTGTTAGGTCATTTGGGATTAACAATTGGTATCATAGCAAGCTTCTAACATACAAGAAGTTTAAAGATCAAGACCAAAACAGTAACCATGGTGAAGAAGGATGCAGGTGTAAATATACCAGTTCTTGATAAGGACAATTACTTTCACTGGAAAGTAAAGATGCATTTACATCTCATGTCTATGGATGAGAGATATGTAGACTTCATTGAGAAAGGTCCACACGTTCCCATGAAGTTTGCATCTAGAGTTGGAGTGCCAGATGATGCTCCTGATGTAGAAATTCCAAAACTTGTCTCAGAATGGACTATTGAAGATCTTGCAGAAATCCATAAAGATAAGAGAACCATGAACATTCTGTTTAATGGTTTGGAGCAAGAGATGTTTGACAATGTCATCAACTGTACAACCTCCAAAGAAGTATGGGACACTGTTAGAACTCTCTGTGAAGGAACTGGGCAAGTTAGGGAAAATAAAATGCAACTCCTTATACAACAATATGAGCATTTTAATTTTAAAGCTGGTGAAACCCTAAATGACACGTTTAGTAGGTTTCAGAAGCTTTTGAATGGATTAAAGCTGTATGGGAGGATCTATCAAACCAAGGATTCAAACCTTAAATTTCTCAGAGCTCTTCCAAAAGAATGGAAGCCTATGACTGTTTCTCTCAGAAACACTCAAGAGTACAAAGACTACACTCTTGAAAGGCTTTATGGAACTTTGAAGACATATGAGTTGGAAATGGAGCAAGATGAAGAAATTGAAAAGGTACAGAAGAAGGGTGGATCTATTGCATTGATTGCATCTGTGAACCAACTGGAAGATGACAATGAAGAAGCTGCAAAGGCCACAACTAGTCGAGCTAGTTGTAGAAGTGATGTTAGCAAGGGTAAAGGCAAGATGACAGAAGAAGAAGAACCAGAATCAACCAACTTGGATGACTTAGATGAGATTGATGAACACATTGCTTTTCTGTCAAGAAAATTCTCTAAGTTCAAGTTCAAGAGAAACTCAGAAGCAAGGCCACCAAGGAGAGACTTTCAACCTAACAAAAGTAACTGGATTGAAAAGTCTAAATCTGAATGTTTCAATTGTGGAATGCTTGGTCACTTTGCTGGAGACTGCAGAAAGCCCAAGATTGAGAAGGGCAACAGGAAATTTGAGCCTGTTGATTATAAAAAGAAATACTTTGAACTTCTCAAGCAAAAAGAAAAGGCTTTCATGTCTCAGGAGTATGATTGGGCTGGTAATGGTGAAGATTCTGATGATGATGTTGAATATGTCAACTTGGCTCTAATGGCTAACAATCATGAGCAGGAAGCAAGCTCCTCAAGCAACCAGGTAACAATTACTAATCTTTCTGAGCTTTCTAAAGAGGAATGCGATAGTGCAGTAAATGAAATGTCTACTGTATTATATAATTTACGTGTTACTCTTAAATCACTTACCAAAGAGAATTCAAGAATAAAAGAGACTAATTTGCTCTTAAGTGATAGGAATGCAATGTTAGAAGCACAGCTCATTGAATTTGAGAAAATGAGATGTGTTAGTAGGGATGCTAAGAAGGAACTTGAGAACGTGTTACAAAGGGAAGAAATTCTTAAGACACAACTTGAAATAGAACAAAGTGTGATTGCTAAGTGGAAAGATGCCAGGAATGTTGCTACCAACATCATTAATGTTCAAGGTATGGAATCTTTCTGTGAACAATCATGGAAAAAGAACAAAGAGAAACTAGGGTATGTTTGTGAAACCTTAGAATCAGAAACAGAGTCAACAAACAACAATGATCATTTGTTGAAGGTTGATATGTCAACGGAATGCAATGTTTCGTTGACAGATGAACCATCAACCGATCAGGCTGTTTCGTTGACAGAGAAAATAAAAGATGAACTCACTAGACTTAATAATAAGTATGGTCCTGTCACCAAGAACTTTGTTCAAGGTGAGTCTAGTAAATCAAAGAAAGTTGAGAAGCCTGTTGAGAGAGCTAATGTAGGTCACTTGTCCAACAAGCAATTGAAAGATAAGTTAGAGAATGTTCAAGTTGAGGCTAAGGGAAATAAAAAGAATAACAGGAATGGCAAAGTAGGGATTAACAAACACAACAATTACACACCTGATAAATATGCTCCTAGAAAGACATGTGTTAATTGTGGAAGTGTTAGTCATTTATCTACTAACTGCAAATCTGTTAAGAAGACTGTTAAAGTGAAAATTCCCAAGCCTGCAATGAATAGTTCTATGCCTACAATGCCTGTTATGCCTAACATGTTTGCTCCATATGCACAATTTCAAAATCCATATGCCAGCATGCCATTTGTGTCTAATCCATACATGAATATGTTTAATGTGCCACAAATGCCATGGAATATGAATAACATGTTTGTTCCTCCAACTATGCATGATGTGAATGAAAATGTGAGCAATCCTCAGAAATCAACACCAAGGATAAAGATTGATTTAAATCAATCTGAGCCCAAGGTGAAAAATGATATAAAAGGAAAAGCAAAGGCTAACAAAACAGGACCCAAGGAAACTTGGGTACCAAAATCGACTTGATTTGGTTTTATTGTGTGCATGGAGACAAAAGGAATCTTTGGTACTTGGATAGTGGTTGTTCAAGACACATGACTGGTGATTCTACCCTGCTCACAGAGTTTCAGGAAAGAGCTGGCCCTTGTATTGCTTTTGGAGATGACAGCAAAGGCTACACTAAAGGATATGGCTTGATTTCAAAAGAGAATGTCATCATAGATGAGGTTGCATTGGTGGATGGTCTTAAGCACAATTTGCTTAGTATCAGCCAACTTTGTGACAAAGGATTTTTAGTTACTTTTTCTAAAGAAGCCTGTGTTGTTTCTAAAGGAGGAAACAACAATGTGGTAATGACTGGATTCAGAAGAGGGAATGTGTACATTGCTGACTTTAGTAGCACAAGTTCAGAAACCATCACTTGTCTTTTCAGCAAGGCAAGCAAAGATGAAAGTTGGCTATGGCACAAGAAATTATCTCATCTGAATTTGAAAGTTATGAATGATTTGGTGAGGAAGGATCTTGCAAGAGGAATTCCACAGGTGGAGTTTTCCAAGGATGGTTTGTGTGATGCCTGTCAAAAAGGGAAACAAAAGAAGGCATCATTCAAAAGCAAGACAGAGTCATCAATTGTCCATCAGCTTGAGTTGCTTCATATGGATTTGTTTGGCCCTGTAAATGTCATGTCTATTTCAAAGAAGAAATATTGTCTTGTGATTGTTGATGATTTTTCTAGATTTACATGGACTTTCTTTTTGCTCTCCAAAGATGAGGCAAGTGAAATCATTATCAATCACATCAAGATGGTAAACAATCATCCTGACTTGAAAGTAAGAAGGATTATGAGTGACAATGGGACAGAATTCAAGAATTCAAGCATGAAGGTGTTCTGTGAAGAAAATGGTATTTTGCATGAGTTTTCAGCAGCAAGGACACCACAGCAAAATGGTGTTGTTGAAAGGAAAAACAGAACACTTATTGAAGCTGCAAGGACAATGCTAGATGAATCAAAGTTACCAACTTATTTTTGGGCTGAGGCAGTTAATACAGCTTGCTTCACTCAAAATATTTCTTTGATCAATCAGGCCAAAGGAATGACCCCTTATCAGCTACTCAAAAGAAAGAAGCCACTATTGGATTTTCTTCATGTCTTTGGATGCAAGTGCTTTGTTCTGAGAAATCAAGCTGAGCATTTGGGGAAATTTGAAGCAAAGGCAGATGAAACAATATTTGTGGGATATGCAGCAGGGAAAGCCTACAGAGTCTATAATCTCAGAACCAACATTGTTATGGAATCTGTACATGTTGTTTTTGATGATCTCAAAATTCAAGGTCTTTGTGATGAAGGTTTCCATGAAAGTCTTTCTTTTGAAAATGAGGAAGGAGATCAAGTGAATCATGTTAAGGCTACTGAGAAACAGCCTAAAGTTGTTGTATCTAGCACAGATGAAAGCAGCAGTGAAGATGAAATTGCTGCATTAAGATTGAAAAGAATAGCTGCTAGCAGACCAAATGGTCATTTCGTTGACAGTCATGATGGTGGATTCGTTGACAGTCAAAATGAGCGTTTCGTTGATAGCCAAAATGGTAATACCGTTGACAGTCATAGAAATGCTTCTAGAAGTGATCATTTAGGGACAACAAACTCAGGGGGAGTTTCTCAAGGACAAATATCCAATCAAGGCAATCATGATCATGAAGCTACCTCTTCAAGAGCAAATCTACCTCCCTCAAGGAAATGGACTAAAGATCATCCCTTTGAACTTATTATAGGTGATGTGTCTTCAAAAGTCCAAACTAGAAGAGCAACTCAAGAAGAATGTTTATATAGTAGCTTTCTGTCTCAAGATGAGCCAAAGAAAGTTGAGGATGCACTTCTAGATCCAGATTGGGTTTTGGCTATGCAAGAGGAGCTAAACCAATTTGAAAGGAACAATGTTTGGAAGCTGGTGCCCAAGCCTAAGGACAGGAGTGTCATAGGCACAAAATGGGTGTTCAGAAACAAGATGGATGAAAATGGCATAGTCACAAGGAACAAAGCTAGATTGGTTGCAAAAGGCTATTCACAGGAAGAAGGAATTGATTTTGATGAAACCTTTGCTCATGTTGCAAGACTAGAGGCAATAAGGATTTTCCTAGCCTATGCAGCCCATGCCAATTTCAAAGTCTATCAAATGGATGTGAAGAGTGCTTTTTTGAATGGTGAATTGGAAGAGGAGGTGTATGTAAGTCAACCTCCTGGTTTTGAAGATGATGACTTTCCAGAATATGTATATTTCCTCCTCAAAGAACTCTATGGTTTGAAACAAGCACCTAGAGCCTGGTATGACACACTTTCACAGTTCCTCCTTGAGAATCACTTCACTAGAGGTACTGTAGATAAAACTCTTTTTCACAGGGTTGTGAATGGCTCTACTATACTTGTTCAAATTTATGTAGATGACATAATCTTTGGGTCTACAGATGTGAAACTTTGTCAAAAGTTTGCCAAGCTTATGCAAAGTAAATATGAAATGAGCATGATGGGAGAATTAACTTACTTTCTTGGTCTTCAAGTGAAGCAAGTTAATGTAGGCATTTTCATTAGTCAAACAAAATATATTCATGATTTATTAAAGAAGTTTAACTTAATGGAATGCTCTCCTGCCAAAACTCCCATGCCTACTGCCACCAAACTTGAATTGAATACTAAGGAAAAATCTGTGGACATTTCAGGTTACAGAGGCATGGTAGGCTCACTTTTGTATTTAACAGCTAGTAGACCTGATATTATGTTTGCTACATGTCTATGTGCTAGATTTCAAGCTGATCCTAGGGAATCCCATTTAGTTGCTATTAAAAGAATTTTCAGATATCTCAAAGGAACACCAAACCTTGGCATTTGGTATCCTACAGAATCTGGCTTTGAACTAATTGGTTATTCAGATGCAGATTTTGCAGGATGTAAAATTGACAGGAAAAGCACAACAGGCACCTGTCAATTCTTAGGAAACAAGCTTGTCTCATGGTTCAGCAAGAAACAAAACTCAGTTTCTACCTCCACAGCTGAGGCTGAGTATATTGCAGCTGGAAGTTGTTGTGCACAGATTTTATGGATGAAAAATCAACTACTTGATTATGGAATAAGAGTTGAGAAAATTCCTATTTTCTGTGACAACACTAGTGCCATTGCCATTACTGAAAATCCAGTGCAGCATTCAAGGACCAAGCACATTGACATCAAGTACCATTTCATTAGAGAACATGTTATGAATGGTACTGTGGAGTTACATTTTGTTCCAAGTGAACAACAACTTGCAGACATCTTTACCAAGCCACTTGATGAATCCACATTTTCAAGATTAGTAAGTGAGCTAGGTATGTTAAATTTCTCTTAATTATTTTGAGATTTTTGCAAGTTAAAATGCAGCCAGAAACTTGTTATGTTTTTCTGTGAATTAATTTTCTCAGAAAACAAAAAGTGAAATTTTGCCTAAGTCAAAATTACTATGTCAACGAAACGAACCATTTCGTTGACAGTCTTAGCATTTTTCTGGGTGTTTCGTTGATAGCTCTTTTATATCAACGAAACGCAGCTTTATCAACGAAATAAGACGGGACTTTAACCGCCCAATCCTGATTCGTTGATTTAGCGCAATTAATCTGAACCGTTGAAATTTGACACGTCCGTTACCACGATCTATGCATACACCCCTGTAAGTATAAATCATGGTAATTCTTTAAAAGTAACGGTTATATTTTTAAGCCAATCCAGTAATTTACATTTATTATTGGACTCTTTTTCTGAGAATTTTTGGGGGAGTATTTAAGAAATTCTATTTTCTTTATTTTCTTTTTACCTGTTCTCAAAAATTCCAAAGGCTTTTTCTCTCTTCTTCTCTCTAACAAGCAATTTAGTTCGAAGCTTTTCTTCACACAACAATGGCACCCATAGTCAAGCTTATGTCAGCAGGAGGGTTCATTTATGAAAAGAACAACTCAATTCCATTTGTTGTCAAGGAGGGTCCAAACAGTATCTTTTTCAAGATGATGGACTTCATGAAGAACTGCAAGTTGAGCTATGCAATGTTTCACTCAATTCCTCTCTACAATGAGATAATCGAGGAGATTTGGACCTCGTGTGAGTATAGTGGAACAAACTGCACACTACAATTCACCATCCAAGGTAAAGAGTACATAGTTAATTCTGATGTATTGCAAGCATGTTTACATATTCCTGAAAATAACTGTAATGCTTTGCCTACAAATACTGAAATGGTTAATTTGCTAAACTCCATAAACTACTCTTTGCCTACTGATAATCTGGGTAGAATAATTAGGAGAGGATTGGTTAGAGAATATAGTTATTTAGCTGATGCATTTATCAAGGTATTTTCTGGTAAGATTAGCAATTTTGATGCATTGACCAATTCTATGTTAATTCTATTTACCATGCTCCTAACTGATAGATATTACAACTTTAGCACCCAACTTATGTATGAAATTGGTGCTAAGTTGGGTGATAAGGCTAATAGGAAAAAGAATATCTATTATGCTAGGTTTCTGATGATGTTGGCTAATCATGTTAGTCCAACACCATTAGTTATTTCTAACCCTATTTCCAAGTTTGAGTGTTTTGTGCAAGAGAAGAGAGTATTGACAGACATACTGAGGCTGAACCACATTGGTGAAGTTCTAGTGGTGTATCTGCCAGTAATTGAGGTAACTACTGCTATCCCTTCTAGTACAATTGTTACTTCAACTGTATCACCCAGTACTGTTGCTGTGGAGTCTGTAGTTGTGACCCAACAGGCTCCTGCCCCAGCAACAAAACCAAAATCAAAGAAATCCTCCAAGCCAACCTCAGGTGCTTCCCAAAAGGCACCTGTTGTAAAATCCACTACACAACCTAAGGGGAGTGTTGTAGGTGCTGTGAGAGGTGAGGGAAGGGGTGAACATAAAAGAAACCCTAAGGATAAGGAAGGAAAGATGAGTGAGATCCAGCCAAGCCCCATTGTGTCTTCTCAACAAGGCACAATGAGTAATATGGATTTAAGCACAAGTCTAATTGCATTCTCTCAAAAGGATGTAATTATTGAAACAAGCTCTCCTCCAAGAGCACACTCCAAGAGGGTAAGGGACACTTCAAGCCCACAGTCTACATTTTCCCAATACCAAAGGAGGGTGAAACAAAAATCCAAGGGTTCACAGGGTGCACACACTCTGGAAGCTACACTTCCAGTTTCACAAATTCAGTTTGATGTAACCCCTATCATTTACTCTGGGGTTACAGTCCCATTCTCTAAACATCAACCTTGAACTATCTCCATCAAATTCACCAACTCTATCTTTAGATGTGGACATGATCCATTCATCTATTCCTGATTCTCCAACTCTAATCTTGGAGAAGCCCCACTCTGAAGCTGGTGGCCATCACTTGTTAAGTGATTTGTTGGGCCATCAACCAATTTTTTCTGAAGTTGCAAGAGGATCTGTGGACCAATCTCTAAAATCAATCACCACAGATTCTACTGTAATTTCACTTTCTCAAAGTGCTTTATTGACTTCATCAACGAAACAGCTTCTTTCGTTGACAAGTGTTTCTCCATCAACGGTATCCATACCGTTGACAGTTCAAACTACCATTCCGTTGATAGGTCCATCTACACCCCTTATTGAAAATCCAGTTGTTTCCACAACTAGTGTAGATGACCTGGTGGTAGTTGAGACACTTTTAGGTTTGAGAGGGAGTGAAATTGAGAGGCTGGCTTGCAGCCAGGCAAAAGGAGAGTCTGAGAGTGAGAGGCTGGCTATTTCTTCCAGCCAGGAAAAAGGAGAGATTGAGAGTACCACCTTAGTAGGTGAAGGTGAGGGTGTGAGAGGTGTGAGCCATGGGGAGCCCATGATGCAAGAAAAGAGTGGAGAGAGAGAAGGGACTACAGGAGTGATAAGGGAGGAAGCAGCCATTGCAAGTGAGTTAATGGGGGGTCAGTGAGGGAGAAAGGGAACTTACCTTCCAAGAGCATTATCAACAAACTCTGGATAGTATTTCCCTGGATCCTGAGACCTTTACTCATCCTGTGTCAGCCTATCAAATTATGGCTCAACAGGGCAATGTGGAGGCAGAAAGGTCACTCAATTTAATTCATACTACTGCATCAATGCAAAGAGCAAAGGATGCCCTGACCAATCTATCTCCAGCAGCTGCAGCAAGTGGAGACTTCAACTTTTCTGATGATGAGGACAGCTTTGGTGACAATCTACAGGTGGCCACTACTACACAGACTGGGACTTCTGTGGTGCTTCCTACACCAAACTGGCTTTCTCAGGATATGCATGGTAGATCCAACTTGGATGCTGCTATCACAAGGTAGTACAATGAAGCATATCTAGCTCATGAGTCAGCAACTGCAATGGACAAGAAATTCTACAAGGCCATAATGGATTCTCTGGAAATTCAAAGGCTACAAATGTTGCAGACAAGGATTGAGGCTACAGAAATCAAGGATTCAATTAGCAACCTTAGGGATGCTACTGACAGGAGGCTAGATGAAAAGCTTCCTCTTCACACTGTCTCCAAGATGTCAAGGTTTTTCACCAAGGAACCTGAAGTTTCCTCATCTTTGAAAACTCTCTCCTCTAGAGTGGACAAAGTTGAGGCTACACTTTCTCACATGCAGAAGGAACAGGAGAAGCAAACTCAGCTACTCACCCAGCTTCTGGCAGCTCAAGGAATCCCTATCATCTCACTTGATGATAACAAAAAGGGGGAGAAAACTAAGGAGCTTGATATACAAATCACAAAGGTTTTGGTCCCAACCATCTCCTTACCAGAAGAGCCATTAGCAATGGGGGAGTTTGGAAAGAAGAAAAAGGATGGTATTGACCTGATCCAGGAAGCCTCTATGAGGATGAAACTTGCAGAACAGATTAAGGATCACTGGTCAAATATAGAAGCAAGAGTAAAGAAGTTAGCTGACACTGCAAAGGCATCAACGGTTCAAGCTACTTCAATACCTCCATCAACGGATCAACCATCAACGAATGCCATGGTTCTAGTGTCAACGGAATGGGAGCCACAGACCAATTCTTTCTATCAGGTAGAGCCCCTTCTACATGGAGTCACTCAAGGTCCAAGGAAGGAAAAAGGACAAACTTCATGCATTAGGGATGTGGTACAAGCTACACTCCAAAGAAGCTTATCTCCCAAGTCCCCTGCTAAACCAAAAGGCAAAAATATAGCAAGGATTCTCTATCCTACACCTTATCCAGATGAGCTCAAGCTTCTTGGTTTACTTATCACAAAAAGTAAGAAAAGCAATGATCCTGAGATAAGGAAGCAAAGGGCAATTGTCTATAGGAATGAGCAAGAAATCTGTGTTTGGGCTGGTCACCCAAACTTTGTTGAAGCTAAAGCTGAAGAGTCAGAAAGAGCAGCAATGCAAGCACTTGCAGTTGCTCAATCTCTTGATGAAGAAGAAAGACAGCTAGAAGAAAAAGCAAGAGAGGAAAGGAGTGCAAAGAAGAGCACAAGGCAACCAAAGGCTAGAGCTAAAAGGAATCTGGACTTTGACAAAGAGGATTCTCAGGACACTGCTCAAGCCTCTTCCACAACAAGTGCACATCAAATTCCTGTTGATCAATCTCATGAAGGAAAATTGGCATGTGATCCTGCACATCCTGTCAACTTTCATGATCAACCAATCATGCCAAAAGAGGAGCCTATTGAATTTGATGAAGCCTATTTTCCAAGGTTCCTATTTGAAAAGGATCAGCCAACAAAGTCAAAGAAAAGGGCTGTCCAGGCAAATCCAATATTTGTGAGAAAGCCACAACCTCAAAAAACCCCTGCAAATCCAGAGGACTGCATGTACATTGCTGACATCAGGGAAGAATCTAGCTTACATCTTGATTTAGACAACCTGGTGGAAGTAAGGGGCATTGCAGCTTCTCAAAAGTTGCCTGAAAGATTAGTTTTCACATTCAAGGGTGGTAGAGAGCAAGTGTGGCCTCTCTACAGGATTTTAGGAGAAGACTACCAAACACTACTCACAGTGTTTAGATGCTTGAAGAAGGACTTTGGCTTCACCAAAATAGCCAAGTCTGAGGTGGTCTCCAAAATATGTCAAATAAAGGCTAGCTGGAACAAACCTGAGGCTCTTCCCAGAATGCTCAGAGTGCCCTCAACAGGAAAGAAGATCCATCTTCAACCTTACTGGATGATGGAATTTAAGGACAAGGACAACTGCAGAAGATTCTTCAGGATGGAAGACCAGCTGGATAAAGCATCTAATCAAACTCTAAAGGTTATGCAATCCATGCTTGGTGATCAAGATGAGGAAGAGATGATCTTTTACAGAAGGCTACAGGTCCAAATTGAAGAAAACAACTCTAAGAGAGGGAAGAAGACTATGCCACAAAGAAGACCAAGATGAATCATTTGCTCAGTCTAGAGGAGCACTTCTAGGCATTAGTCTTGTAAGTCTTTTATTTTGTTCAAAATATTATGAAGCTTAATGCATTTTCTACTTTTGTAATTTATAATGTATCTGAGTGTTTTTGTTATCATCAAGTCTCTTGATTTATGGCTGTTATTCTATCAGTCATAAATTGGGGGAGATTGTTAGGAATATGTTGTTCTTGATGATAAACATAAAACACTTAGTAGAATTTGTGTAAAGTTATTTTGTAGCTGTCAACGAAATGGCATGCTTTGCAGCATTCCGTTGACAGGAAGCTCATCAACGAAATGAGTGATGTAGCAATTGCACTGTACAATACTTCACAGTTTGATATGCATTTTGTTGTATGTATTAGATAGGTTTTCTAAGTCATGTTGACTAAATGATAGATAGGCAAAATAGGTTGGTTAATTGTAAATATCTTGTGCCTTGTAATTTTGCCTAAGTGAAGACATGTCAACGGAATGAAGATTACTCATCAACGGAATGAAGTTTACTCATCAACGAAATGAAGTTTACTCATCAACGAAATGGAGAATAAAGCTATCAACGAAACACATCTCCCTGCTATCAACGAATCATTATTGCTTTTCTGAATAGTTGACAAAGTGATAGTGACAGGTTACTGAACAGATCTAAAGGTGATGTGGAAGTGTACTTTGCATTGGAAACCATTAAAATGGACATGGGGAATAAGGAAACATCCCATTTTCCAATTGGGCTCTTGGGAGTGATCATAATAAGCATGAAGACAAAAGCAAGGATCTCCAAGGACCACTGGACAAAGGGATGAAAAGCAAACTATTGATGGTTACCTTTAGTGTACTTTAGTGTAGCCAAAAATAGCTTTGTAAACTTGGGAATATATAACCAAGTGTAGCAGTTAAAATAAGAGTAAGAGAAGAAAAACAAATAGCTTGTATTAGCTATCTTTGAGAGCATTTTTCTTCTCTACATTCTTGTAACTGAGCAGCTGTGTACATTTTGTATCACAGATTATTTCCGCAATAAAAATCACTTCAGTTGGATCATCAAACAATCCAACTGAAATTATTTATGTGCTTGTGATTTTTACTTTAAGTTCAGTTTTTATTTGTAAGTTGTTTTAAGTTTAAGAAATATCAAGAATTGTATTCAACCCCCCCCCCCTACAATTCTGTTAGGTCATTTGGGATTAACACCTATAATAGGCAACTCTAAAACCAAGAGGGTTCTGGTAGATAATGGAGCTTCCGTGGACATCTTGTTTCATGACGCCTTCATCAAGATGTGATATACCGATTCACAACTGACTCCTTCAAACATGCCCATATATGGGTTCAATGGTGTTGAATCTAAAGTAGAGGGAACTATTCAGCTCCCTATGACAATAGGGCAAGGTTCACAAACGGCAACTCAAATGCTGAACTTCTTGGTGATAAAGGCAAACTCGACTTATAATGCAATCCTTGGGAGGACAAGCCTTTATGCATTCAAGGTTGTTGCCTCAACTTACCATTTAAAAATCAAGTTCCCAACAAGGAACGAGGTTGGTGAAGAACAAGGAGATCAAAAGATGGCTAGGAGTTACTATATAGCCGCGTTAAGGCCTGATGGAGTCGGAGGGCAGGTTCTCCCAATCGAGGTTATAGATTCAAGAGACGATGAAGAAATAAGGGACTGAGATGCCAAGAACATGGCATGCCCCAAATTTGAAAGTTTATTATGTTTAAGTGTTTCCTAAAAGGATCCACTAATAGGATAAGTAGCAATAAGGTCGACGAAACCATTCTGAGCTCTTAAGCTCATAGTAGAAAGTAGAGTACTATGTAAGGGTCAAACCCTCTTTTTAAAAAACATTTCAAGTTCTTTTTCACGATTTTATTACTTATCTTTGTTTGAGCATTTCCTTATTGTTTTACTAAAGAGCAAGTTGTACCAATAGCACTTGATCAAAGTGCCAGCCCATTCAAGAGGCCAAGTACTAGGAATTGCCTTACAAAAGATAAGCAAAATAAATATAAGTGAGCAAGAATGACAAAACAGAATATGCATAAATAAGTTGCATAAACCCCGAAGAAGAAGTATCAGAAGTATGCCAAAAAGGCAAGATGCCTAACATGGAATGAAGACACGAACCTTAGTTTTGAAAATTTTGAATCTTAGTCTTGAAGACCTCAACTTAATTGAATGCTTGAGTTTGTCCTATCTAGATCCCCAATTTAGATTCAAAAGTCAGGAAGACCACGATCCTTAAAATCAGAAGATCAATTGTAGTTCAAAAAACCTCAAGCTCAACTAAAAACCTAAAGAGGCCTATTGGAAGAAGGTTAATATACGGGTTGAAACCCCTGAAAATTTGAGGAAGTAGAGCTCAGAACGAGCTTCGATTCGATATACTGGAAGCTCAAATTAAAGAAACAAGTGAAACGTTATGTCTGTCTTCGTTCATGAAGACCTCTCGATGTGAAAATTAAGATGTTAGACCTCAAATCAGGTCCTCTACCTATAAGCCACGTTTGGCATTGCTAAAACCTCAAACGAGGTCAAATGGCTTCAATCTCAATCCAGGTCGTTACTATTCGACCCGAAAACAAAAATTCAAGCCACGTTTGGCGTTTTTGAAACCTCAAATGGGGTCTAAGGTGTTAGAACTCAAGTTAGTTCTTGTATCTGTAAGCCACGTTTTGGCGTTGTTGAAACCTCAAATGAGGTCTAAGGTGTTAGAACTCAAGTTAGTTCTTGTATCTGTAAGCCACGTTTGGCGTTGTTGAAACCTCAAATGAGGTCTAAGGTGTTAGAACTCAAGTTAGTTCTTGTATCTGTAAGCCACATTTGGCGTTGTTGAAACCTCAAATGAGGTCTAAGGTGTTAGAACTCAAGTTAGTCTTATATCTGTAAGCCACGTTTGGCGTTGTTGAAACCTCAAATGAGGTCTAAGGTGTTAGAACTCAAGTTAGTTCTTGTATCTGTAAGCCACGTTTGGCGTTGTTGAAACCTCAAATGAGGTCTAAGGTGTTAGAACTCAAGTTAGTTTTTGTATCTGTAAGCCACATTTGGCGTTGTTGAAACCTCAAATGAGGTCTAAGGTGTTAGAACTCAAGTTAGTTCTTGTATCTGTAAGTCACATTTGGCGTTGTTGAAACCTCAAATGAGGTCTAAGGTGTTAGAACTCAAGTTAGTTCTTGTATCTATAAGCCACGTTTGGCGTTGTTGGAACCAACCGAGGTTGAAGAAACTCTAGACTGAAATCGAAAGGCTGAGGTCGAAAACATATGGAAATTTGAAGTCGATTCGTTCGACCTAAGACCAATTTAAGGTCGAAACCGAGGTCGAAGAAACCCTAGACTGAAGTCGAAAAGCTGAGGTCGAAAACACATAGAAAATTGAAGTCGATTCGTTCGACCTAAGACCAATTTAAGGTCAAAACTGAGGTCGAAGAATCCCTAGACTGAGGTCGAAAGACTGAGGTCGAAAGTATATGTGAAACTGAGGTCGAATTGTTCGACCTAGGACCAAATTAAGGTCGAAAATCGAGGTCGACAATACCTCAAAAAATTGAGGTCGAAAATTCCTCAAAATGAGGTCTAAAATACCTCAAAATGAGGTCGAAAATACATGAAAAGCTGAGGTCGTTTTGTTCGACCTAGGACCAAATTGAGGTCGAAAATCGAGGTTGACAATACCTCAAAAATGAGGTCGAAAATACCTCAAAATGAGGTCGAAAATACATGAAAAGCTGAGGTCGTTTTGTTCGACCTAGGACCAAATTGAGGTCGAAAATCGAGGTCGACAATACCTCAAAAAAATGAGGTCGAAAATACCTCAAAATGAGGTCTAAAATACCTCAAAAATGAGATCGAAAATACCTTTAAATGAGGTCCGAAATACCTCAAAATGAGGTCGAAAATACCTCAAAATGAGGTTGAAAGTACCCTTAAAAAAATTGGGTAAAATAAATATTATTATTCAATAATAATATTTGAATTTTTTTTTTTTTTTTGAAGTCGACCTCAATGAGGTCGAAAGTGAGGGGCCTCAAATGAGGTCGACACCTTCGACCTGAACCCCCAAAATGGGACTAAACTGCCAAAGTGCAGTTTAGTACCCCAAGTTCTGGATAGTTCACAAACTCTTCCCTGAAGTTTAAAAACTTACAGATTCTCCACTGAACTTTATAAACTAAAAAATTTTCCACTGAAGTTTCAAATCTGACAGATTCACCCCTGAACTTTGGAAAATTACGAATTAGACCCTAAAAAATTATGAAAAGGTGTCTATAATTATGGAAATTCCTAAAATATTAGGAATAATGATTAAAAATATCTGTGGGTACATGAAAATTCCTTAAATATTAGGAATAATTATTAAAAATACCCGTGGGTACATGGAAATTCCTTAAATATTAGGATATATTATTAGAAATACCCGTGGGTACATGAAAATTCCTAAAATATTATGAATAATTATTAAAGTACCCGTGGGTACATGGAAATTCTTTAAATATTAGGAATAATTATTAAAAATACCCGTGGGTACATGAAAATTCCTAAAATATTAGGAATTATTATTAAAAATACCAGTGTGTACAAAACAATTTCTGAAATATTAGGAAAAATATGGAAAAATACAAGAGAAATTATTTAAATATTTCCTCGGTAAGAAGGGCAATAATTTATGTAGATAATACGTAAAAAGCCCCGTAGTTGCCTAAGAAAGGCGCAAATAAAGGATCATTTTCCCCAAATTTTTTGAAATTAAGACATTCTTTTTTAGAATGACCATGAAATTTAGACAAAATAAACCGTGAAAGGTTCATATAAATGTCAAATTAGCCTCGAATAAGGCAACAATCGTCGTAAATGTGTAGGTCGCTCCACACTTTGCAATAAGGCGATACTTGTGAAACACTAGTGTAAATAAAGTCCTAGGTAAAGGATAAAAAAGACCCTAAATCTCGAAAAAGGTCAATATAATTTCTACGAAATCTTGAAAAGTTTTCCTAGAAATTGGGGGGCAAATGATATGGGCTAAAAATAACCCTAGAAATATAATTAATGACGTATTAATTAGATTGGTCCAAGAGTTAGGCCCGATAAAAAGGCCTGAAACCCTAATTATTTATTAATTTCTTAATTAATAAATAGGGAAAGAGTCCAAAGTGTGATAAAATCATCCAAAAAGTCTGACTTCTACAAAGAAAGATCTAGAATCTCAATCAAAGGAAATAACTAGTCACAGTCCTCATCCTACGATAAGGAAAAGACTTGTCCACCAAGGAATACAATACTTATCCACTGTCAAGAAGGAGACTTATTCGCTAAGTCTCCCAAACATACCCTAAATACAAGGCTCTTGACGCCTATATAAAGGACCCGATCCTTCAATCAGAACTACGTCTTTGGCTTGATTCTCAATTACGAATTGAGATACGTAGGCATCTTGTGAAGACAGATTTAGTCAGGAAACACGAGAACATCCATTAAAGCTCGAAGCTCTCTAACCCTAGCATTAAATTCGTAAGCATAATTTTTATTCCACAAAAATATGTTTTTGTGGCGTGACTAATGAATTTTATAATAGATTTAAAAATTTTGTAACAATAATACCTCACTCAATAATATTTAGTATCGTTAATTTTAATTTTTAGCATTTTTATATTTATTTCACTCTTGCCTTGATGTGTTTGTTTCATGTTTTCAGGATTTAATATTTTATTCAGGCATCCAAGAATTTGTGTGAAAAAAAAATTATTTTGAACAACAAATTTTTTTTTAAACAACAAATAAGGATTGCACTGGTGTACAACAGCCCGTGCAACAGGTCGTGCAATTTCTGTTTCGTTATGTCTAAAAACTCTAACACACATTCCCACCCCCCACTCTATTGCACAGCTGTGCAGATTTAAAAAAAATACAAAAATGCAAATTCTAAAACCCACCCCAATTCCCCCTCCCACCCAATTCCCCCACCCCAATCCCCCGCCCCCCTTGCCTCCCACTCCCCAGCCAACCCACCAGCCCCTGTCCCCCACACACCCACTTTCTTCCCCCCGCCCCCACTCTCCAACACTCACCCATCCCTTCCTTCACCAACATTCCAAGCCGCCACCAACCACGTCTCCACCCCTCCACCATCGTTTAATTCAGTTTGAATTTTCTGATTTTCAATTTTTAGTTTCTACTTTTAAGTTTTAAGTTTTTATTTTCTAATTTTAATTTTAATTTTTAGTTTTCAACTTTTAATTTTTTCGTTTTTAATTTTCTGAATTTTATTTTCAGATTTTAATTTTCTGCTTTTTAATTTTCTGATTTTTAATTTACAGATTTTAATTTTTAGTTTTAAGTTTCTAAACTAAACAATTTAGATAATTTCGAAAATCAATTTATTAATTTTTATTTTTGATTTTATTAATAATTGGTTAGTTTATTTATTTTAAAAAAAACTAAAGCACAAAAAATAGTTTATGTATAGCCTTAATTAGTGTGTTGTAGTGGCTTTGAAAGGTGTTGGATTTTGGATTATTGGTTCTTTTTGTTGGTTTGGTTGTGGTGTTGTGGTATTGGCATTTCTTGGCTTGCACTTTTGGGGTGGATTTTAGCAATCATGAGTGGTACATCTTCTAAGCGGGTTAAAAGTTCGGGGAAAGGGTCATCTAAGCGACAAAAAGCTCTCGCTCCACCATCTAAGGAGCCTCAAATTTTTCTCACTCACAGAGAATGTGAGGACACAGGTCTTCCATTGCCTCATCACAATTATGGGCTTGACTTGCAATCCGCTAAGCCAAGTTTATCATTCTCCGGTGATGCCCTCGAGAGGTACAATTCCATTTCTTCGCTTAAGGTTTTGCCATTTCGTTATTTTCATAAGCATTTTATGGAAAAGCTTGGTATTTGGGATGAGGTTAAGAACATTTTGACTAAAGGTGGTTGGTCTTCTTGGGTTGATATGAATGAGCCTACTTGTTCGGATTTGGTGTATGAGTTCTTTGCTACTTTGAAGTGTGATTTCAAAATTAATAATGGTACAAGTTCGGCTACTCGCATCACGTTTCGAATGATGGGTTTATGTTTAGTGTACGGTTGGTGGAGCTATGTGATTGGTTTGGATGGAATCATAAGAGGGGTGGTCATAAGCCTCCTCACCAATTCCAATTTGCTTTTTGGCCCTCCATTTCTTCGGACTCCAAATGGTCTTCAAGTCGGATAAAGTCCACCAAAATTACGAGTCCTAGTTTGAGCAACATTCATCGTATTATGGTAAATTCCTTATATGGCAATAAAGGGTCCAATAACGGCGTTTCTATGACCGAACTTGGGATTCTTTATTATTTGACAAAAGGGTTTTCCGTTAATTGGGATCATTTATTTGTGGCAAGGATGTTGGAGCTTTCGAGGCGAAAAAGGGGTTCTCTTGTCTTTGGCGGGTTTATCACCCGTATTGCCTCTCGATTGAGAGTTCTTGACCGGGGTTGTTCTCATATTCCATGGTTAGAGGGTCGAGACCCCGTTGCTACTATTGACTTCACGGGTTTGAAGAATATGGGTGTTATCTCGGGGAATTTTGAGAATTTTCGATGGATGGGACACAAATCCTCTCACCTCGCATCTCTCTCATCTCCTATTTAGACCGAGGAGGCGCAGGTTTCTGAGCCATTACCTCTTGCCATTGATCGCAAGGGTTCTTCCTATCCTGGACACACTGAGGAGTTCTCTGCACCTCAGCAGGCCTACTTACACCGCATGGAGCAGTCCATTAAAGATCATATTGATACGTGGTTTTCTGAGCATTGTGTGTGGATGGAGCAGTTTTGTGCTTCGATGATGGCCCAGTGTCAGACTAGTTCTCGGGATCCACCCTTGGATCCTCCCGATGATTTGAGTTTCTTGGCTTTGCTCCCGGACCTTGTTGCTTATTTTTCAGGGGAGCTTTCTTTCACTATTTTGTACCTCATTTTTAATTGTCATGCATGGGGACTTGCCATGTTTTAAGTGGGCGAAGGATTATTTATGTTCATCCTTGTAGTGTAGTATGTAACTAGTATTAATACTCTCTTTTGTTTAATTTGATGTCCGTCTCGTTTGCATTTGGAAATGAGTTTAGTCATAAGCTTGTTTACTTGTTTGTAAAATTTAAGACATTTATGAGTTTGTAGTCATGTTGTCTCCTCTTTCGTGCCAAGCATTACCAATTTGATGTGAATCGATAAGTTTAACACACCTTTTTCACACACACACACACACACTTGAAATGGCATGAAAAGTTTAGATTGTCGTAATAAAATTGTGAACATGACGGTTGTCTCTTAGCATGCATGGAAATCAAATCGAGAAGATGTTATTACAACTTAAACCTTGTGAGGCCTTGAGCGATGATTTCTTTTGTGCTTGTGTGTTTCTCCCTCTTTATGTGTGTTTGTTGCTCTAGGGCTTGCATTAAACCTTAATTTTATGGATGCACCATAATAAGAAAATTTTATTTAGGATAACCATTTTGGCCTTTTTAGCTTGTGAACCATGAAAATAATCCCTAGTTGCCCTTTGAAGCTTATATCTATATTTTTCTTCGTCACGTTTCCCCTTTTATACATGAGTCATAGCCAAATACTTCACTCTTGACCTAGTTGAGCTAGTTGAGTCTTGGAAATAATTCATTGATGAGCATGATAATTTGGAGAAGTTGTGAAGAGGAAGAATGCTAATTTTTGTAAGTGGGAACTAGTTTGTGATATGTATGATTATATGTGGTTCAAAGTTCTTTGTAGTATTTATATATGTAATGCATCCCCTTTGCTAAAAAAAGAAAAAAATTGAAAATAAATAAAGAAAGGGGTATGTATGTAAAAGAAAAAAAATAAGAAAACAAAAAAAAACAATAAATCTTTGTACTTTATTCTGATTCAATTTTCTTTGTAAATATGGTTGTGTTTTGTAATTGCAAATGAGTGGAGATCAACTTTAGTTTGAGAGTTTGGTGTATGAGGAAAGCAAGCGTCTTTTTGACTCAACTAGCGAGACTATTACACAACCCTTGAACTTAAATTTTCACACCTTCACCCAAGCCTAGTTACAACCCATTTTATTATTTTCTTATTGTTGGTGCAATCCGGAATTTAGGTGGACATTCAAGGTCAAGTAGAGCGCATGCATTTAGACTTGGAGTTGAGTGAAATCTTCGCCTATACTTGTGTGATCTATAATTGGGAGATGTGAGATTTTTCACCCTTTGAATTTCATCTTCTTAATGCGAAGCCGTGTATGTTTTGTGATAATTTTGTCTAGTGTTCACAATTGAATTACATTCATTCTATCTTTATTGCCATGATTCCACTTTGCACAAGGTGTGTTATCTTGATTCTTGAATTGGGTGCTAGCGTGCTATAGTGGATAACATGGTGGATAATTCTATATGTTTGATTTTAGTTTCAAGTAGATATAGCGGCATGCTTAGCTTGTTTCCTATTTGTATGATGACTCGATCATTTAGGTGTAGTAGTTAGCTTAATTAAGATTAATTATTAGGTAATGTTAGTTTCTTGTTGTTAGTGATTTTTGTGATTTTGTGATTTTGTGGGTACATCATCTATAAACCCTCACGAGACCAAACTCATCCTCCAAGGATACTTGGGGGTTTAAACTATGGTTTGAATACTCTTGTACAACCATTTTCTCGCTTAGAGAAGTGAATTTAGTTTGATAATCTCTTTGTTAATTGTTAGGCTCAAGACATGTCTGAATACCACTATTAACAAGCCTACACTATGTGACTATGTCACATTACATGACCTAGTGAGTTCTATCACTGGGATATAGTATAGGTCTCTAAATGTACTTGTCTTGTTCTCATGAACATTAGCTTGATCATGTATGCTCAAAGTTATAATGAGCTTAGCAAAGTTTCTTGCATCTAGATTGTATATAGGCCATTGAATAATTGTCCTGGTAGAAGTTCAGAAGTGTTCATGCAGCAGGATAGAAATGAATAAGGCCATGAAGAAATAAGTTGCAGAAATTTGTATAAGGCATTATATAGCAAAGTCAGAAGAAAGCTATGTCGTGAAGTCACCAATATCCATGTCGAGAAGTGCTATATCGCATAGTCAATTTTGTACTATGTCGTGAAGTCCTCAAGACTCATGTCGTGAAGTGTTGAAGTCAGCAAAGTCAAAGATGCCTAGATCGTGAAGTCCTCAAATGGCTTATGTCGCATAGTCATTTAATGACCTATGTCGCATAGTCCTCAAATGGCTTATGTCGCATAGTCGTCAAATGGCCTATGTCGCATAGTCATCAAATGGCCTATGTCGCAAAGTCCTCAAAGGCCATACTGCGTAGTCTTTACAAGGGACATCGCGAAGTCAGGAATAAAGTAGAGTTCACGATATCAACACTTAGCCGTTTACAACAAGACAAATCAAGGTACAGAACCAAGAATCAAAAGAGACAAATACTGAAGCATTTGTTCTGGCAAGGTGGTCCAAAGAACAGATGGCAAATCTACAACTAAACTTGGAGAGAAAGATAAGAGATAAGCAGCTACAGAAACGGGAAAGACTCCGAAAAGCAGGTGGTCCTTCCTGACACAGTGAACTTCTTATGGCAGGACAAGTTGGACTTTCAGAAGGGGTAGCTGTGTAATATTGTGTGTGCCTAGTTTGTATAGGTAAATATATATTGTGCACACACCACTGTAAGCTGTAAGAGAGATACACAAGGTTTTATTTTTCTAGCACTCTTTTCTCTGTAAGCAAGCAAGACACAAACTGTTTTTGTTTAGAAGCCAGAATTTCATTTGTGAATTTTTGGAAAGCTGTAGTATTTAATTTACTTATACAAAGTAGATTAAAGTGATTGTGTGAATTATTTACTTTCTGCATATAACATAGCATAATCATATACAGTTTATCTTGTGTTTCAAGAATCGAAAAATATATCAAACTATCCATTCACCCCCCTGTCTAGTTTCTAGTAGTATTCATTTCTAACAAGTGGTATCAAAGCGGGCTGTTAACATACAAACAGAAAAAGATCAAGAATGAGTTCACAGAAACTAAGCAGTATCAAGATCCCTCCCTTTAACAAGGAGCACTACAGCTTATGGAAGAAGAAGATGTTACTGTTCATCAAAGCTTCTAATCCCATGTATTTAGACATACTAAAGCATGGTCCCTTTATTCCAATGATTGAGATTGGTGAAACAACAGTAGGCACTGAGATAATACCAGCAAGGCATGTTCCAAAAGACCCCTCAAAATACACTGATCCTGAAAAGGAGAAAATAGCACTGGATGGACATCTCCAACTTATCATCTGTGAATCTATGGATTTCAACATGTATGGTACTGTTGCCCACTGCAGTAGTGCAAAGAAAATGTGGGATCTCATAGAAGTGCTATGTGAAGGAACTCCTGAGGTAAGGAAGAACAAAAAGCAGATTCTGGTCTCACAGTATGAAGCATTCATGGCTCAACCAAAGGAGGGAATCACAGAAGTATTTGAGAGGTTCAACAAGCTGATAAATGAGCTCAAACTCTATGACAAACACTATGAGACAGAAGAGCTCAATATGAAGTTCTTACTAACTCTTCCAGATCACTTGGAACCAAGAATCTCTTCCCTTAAAGAAAGAGATCTAACAAAGATTGGTTTTGATGTGCTGTATGGTGTTTTGAAGACATATGAGTTAGAGCTGTTTCAAAAGAGATCTATTCAAGCAAAGCAAGGATTAATGGCCAATACCTCTTGTGCCCTTATTGCTGACAATCTAGGTCAAAGAATGGAATCTCTAAAAGTCAGTCAAGTCAAGATTGAGGAACTGGAAAGTGATGACACTGGTGATGAAACTCAGGTTGTGTATGATTTACCTGAGGAGGATGAGTTCTACAGCATAGATGAGCTGGACAAGATGGAAAACAAATCTTTTGCCTATATGGCTAGGAGATATCCTAACATCAGGTTTAAGAGGAAGCAGCCATTCAAGTGTAAATTCAATAGTGGAAATGCTGGTGGTTCAGGTAGCTCAAACTCTTTCAACAAAGGAAAAGGGACTGCTGGTGCAACTAAGGGAGGATACAAATCTGGGAGTGTGGATAGGTCCAAAATAAGATGCTACAACTGCAATGAACTTGGGCATTTTGCCACAGAGTGCAAAAAGCCTAAACAGGTCAAAAAGGATAAAGCATTCTTAGAGCTTGAAGCCAAGTATGAAGCTCTACTCAAGAAACAACAAGGTAAAGCTTTTATTGCTGAGGGAAAGTGCTGGGATGACTCTGATGAAGAAGAAGAACAAGAGTACTCAAACTATGCCTTGATGGCATTTTCTGATGATGGTGATTCTTCAAGTCAGGTACCTATTCTTACTTCTCTTGACATGACTCCCTTTCAATACAAGCAGACTGTTGAAGACATGAGTACTGAAATGTTTAATATTCATACTAGCATGTTAGTTGCTAATGAAGAAATTGACAGGCTAACTGCTAAGAACTTTGAGCTTACAGAAAAGAATGAGGAACTTTAGTTAATGGTGGTGAGTCTTGATGGTTTGAATAAGGAGATTGAGTATCTCAAAAACAAATTAATTTGTGCTGAACAAATAGAAAAGGCACTTAGAGAGCAAATTGCTGAAAATGAATTAAAGCTAAGAAGTTTCAAAAACTCATCTGAGCTTATTCAAACCTATCACAAGGAACACACTGAAGATTGCAAGGTTGGAGTTGGTTTTGACTATGAGAATGATAACGAAAGGAAGAAGGCAAAGGGCAAAGGAAAAGAATCTTTTACAAACAAAAATGCCCCAACCATTCTGTCTAGTGTTGAAAAGCCCATCTTCAAAAAGAGTGTTGTTGAGTTTGATGAAGAACTATTAATCATCAAACAACAACTTCTTGAAGAAGATGAGGCTGCTAAAGACACTTCTTCATCTCCTAAATCTGTCAGTCAGAAAGAGACCAAAGACAACCTTGTTAAGAGTGCTAAAGTAAAGAAAGAAGTTGTTAAGAAAAAGAAACAAAACAGAAATGGTAAGGTAGGTGTCAACAAGGGTAACAACTATGCTTATGTGCCAAATGCTCCCAGGAAACAATATCAGAAATGCTTATCTGTTAATCATTTGACTCATAAGTGTAGTAAGCCTGAAATTGCTGAAGTTGATAACCTGAGTAACCATTCTGCTAGCATAAATTCTAGTCATGATTCTTTCTGTGGTAAGCCAAACTGCATGACATGCTATGTGACTGTGATTGCTAACTGTTTATCTCTTAAGCATAAACTTGACTTTGCACAATCCTGTGAATCACACACACATGTACACACTCACAGGACAGGATCCCCAATCAAGTGTGAGAGGGTGAAAACTTCATGTGAGCCTAAGAGTGTAAACTCCAAAGCCACAGAAAAAGTGAAGTCTCCTACTGTGAGGAATGCAACTTATGACAGAAGAATTGTTAACAAAAATGTTTCTAAATCAACTGGACCCTACCAAGTGTGGGTACCAAAAACAACTTAGTTACTTTGTGAATGCAGGGCAACAAAAATAAAAGAGTCATATGGATCTTGGACAGTGGATACTCAAGTCACATGACTGGTGATATAGCCCTGCTATCACATTTTGAGGAAAAGGCTGGCCCATCAGTAACCTTTGGAAATGACAACATTGGTTATACAATGGGATATGGCAGTGTTAAATCTGGAAATGTCATTATTGAAGATGTAGCAATTGTTGAAGGACTGAAGCATAATCTCTTGAGGATTGGACAATTTACCAACAGGGGTTTCAAAGTGGAATTTGATGAAGATCATTGTTCAATCTCAAAAAGAGAAAGTGGTGAAGTTGTTCTAACTGGTGTGAAGAAAGGAAGCCTGTTTGTAGCTGATCTCAAGGCTGCAGACAAGGGAGAAATTTGTTGTTTCTACACTAAAGCCACAAATGAGGAATTCTGGCTATGGCACAAGAAACTGTCTCACTTGAATGTTCAGGCAATGAACTCTCTAATCAAGAGAGAACTCATCAGGGATTTGCCTGCCTTGGAGTTTGTGCAAGATCGAGCATGTGAAGCTTGTCAGAAAGGAAAGATTAAAAGATCAAGTCACAAGAACAAGTTGCTCAATACAAACTCAAAACCTCTGCATCTAATTCACATGGATTTATATGGTCCTGTGAATGTAATGTCCCTTTCCAAAAAGAAATATGCTCTAGTGATGGTTGATGATTATTCAAGATATACTTGGGTGGAATTCTTATTCTCCAAGGATGAAGCACCTCAAGTCATAATAGAGCATATCAAGAGAGTTGATAGAGAAGCACAAAGCACTGGTTCCTCTGTAGTTGCTTTGAGAAGTGATAATGGGACTGAGTTCAGAAATTCAACATTGTATGAGTTTTGCAAAGATAAAGGAATTTCTCAACAATTCTCAGCTCCTAGAACACCTCAACAAAATGGAGTAGTTGAGAGAAAGAATAGAACTCTCATTGAAGCTGCAAGGACAATGATGTTGGATGCAAAGCTACCTACTAGCTTTTGGGCCGATGTTGTTAACACAGCATGCTATGTGCAAAATAGAACATTGATCAATAAGAAGTCTGGCAAAACTCCTTACTCATTGATGACTGGAAAAAGAGCATCCTTCAAGCATCTGCATGTTTTTGGAAGCAAGTGTTTTGTGATGAAAGATACCTCTGAGCATGTTGGAAAATTTGATGCAAAGGCATTTGAAGGTATCTTCATTGGATACTCTCTGAAAAGGACAGCATACAGGGTGTTTGTACCTGAGCAACACAAAGTCATGGAAAGCATGGATGTTACCTTTGATGACAAGAAAACTCCTGGACTTAAAACAAGTGATCAAGACAGTGTGCTATTAAGATTTGAGAATCAAGGTTATCTTGAGGATTCTGAAAGTAAAGATGAACCACATGTTCAAACTGTTCTAGAAAATGAAATTCTTGAAGTTGACAATCTTCTTCAAACACCTGTGCAAGGGTTCACAAACAGAGGGGGAGAAGAAGAGAATGCAACTGTCAACCAAAATGAACTTGGAACAGACCAAGGAAATGAACAGGGGCACACAAGGAAATGGGACAGAGCCCACACTAGGGATCAAATCATTGGAGATCCTGGTGAGGGAGTTAGAACAAGAAGGGCAACAATGAATACATGTCTGTATAGCTGCTTTCTGTCACAAGAGGAACCTAAAGTAGTTGAAGAAGCTTTGAAGATTTCTGATTGGATTGTTGCCATGCAAGAAGAATTGAATCAATTTGAGAAAAACAAAGTATGGGAACTAGTGCCACCTCCAAAAGAAAAGAATGTTATTGACACCAAATGGGTGTTCAGAAACAAGATGGATGAAGAATGAGTGGTAATTAGAAACAAAGCAAGGCTGGTTGCCAAAGGATACTGTCAGCAAGAAGGCATTGATTATGATGAGACATTTGCACCTGTAGCTAGACTGGAAGCCATCAGAATCTTCCTGGCTTTTGCAGCTCACTCAGACTTCAAGGTGTATCAAATGGATGTGAAAAGTGCATTTCTCAATGGTGATCTTGCTGAAGAAGTTTATGTGTCTCAACCTCCTGGTTTTGAGAATGAAGACTTCCCAAACTTTGTGTATAGACTGCTCAAGGCACTCTATGGACTCAAACAGGCACCTAGAGCCTGGTATGAAACTCTATCTCAATTCCTTCTTGAGCATCAATTTACCAGGGGTACAATTGACAAAACCCTATTCTTCAAGAAGCATGGAAATGATATCATTCTTGTTCAAATCTATGTGGATGATATCATCTTTGGCTCTTCAAATGAAAAACTTTGTGAAAGGTTCTCTAAGTTGATGCAAAGCAAATATGAGATGAGTATGA
The DNA here is from genome assembly GCA_030848705.1 of Heracleum sosnowskyi. Classification (NCBI taxonomy): domain Eukaryota; kingdom Viridiplantae; phylum Streptophyta; class Magnoliopsida; order Apiales; family Apiaceae; genus Heracleum; species Heracleum sosnowskyi. The sequence continues at coordinate 44,319,530 of CM061243.1, read as the reverse complement.
TGGGAGAATTAACCTACTTTCTAGGTTTGCAAGTACATCAAAGGGAGGATGGCATCTTCATAAACCAATCAAAGTATGTCAAAGATCTTTTAAAGAAATATGGTTTAGAAGAGTCATCTCCAGCAAAAACTCCTATGTCTACTGCAATCAAGCTAGATGAAGACAAGAAAGGCAAAAGAGTAGACATCAAGGTTTACAGAGGCATGGTTGGATCACTACTCTATCTCACTGCTAGCAGGCCTGATATCATGTTTGCCACATGCCTTTGTGCAAGGTTCCAGTCTGATCCCAAGGAATCTCACATGATGGCTATCAAAAGGATTTTCAAATATCTGAAAGGGACTCCTAATCTTGGGCTATGGTATCCAAAGGGAACTGGGTTCAACCTGGTTGGTTACACAGACTCTGATTATGCTGGATGCAGAATTGACAGGAAGAGCACCTCTGGAAGCTGCCAATTCTTAGGCCAAAGGTTAGTGTCCTGGTTCAGTAAGAAACAACAGTCCACAGCAACATCCACAGCTGAGGCTGAATATATTGCTGCTGGAAGTTGCTGTGCTCAATTGCTTTGGATTAGAAATCAACTCATGGATTATGGACTAGTGTTAGAACACATTCCTTTGATGTGTGATAATACTAGTGCAATATCCATAGTTGCCAATCTTGTTAATCATTCTACTACAAAGCACATTGAGATCAGGTACCATTTCATTAGGGAACATGCTGCAAATGGTACCATAGAAGTCTCTTATGTTCCAACTGAGAAACAATTAGCTGACATATTTACTAAACCTCTAAATGAAGTTGTCTTCAACAGACTTGTGAGTGAAATTGGAATGCTCAATCCTTCATTTAGTTGTTCCAAATAAGTATGCTAATTAATTGTTGCAGCAGTAAATTTTCACTGTATTTAAATGCTCTATTTATTTGGAGTGAAAATTAGCTGAGATATGATTTATAAATGTTTCAGTATTTTACTGCATATTTTTCAAAATCATATTTGGTGGTGAAGTTGTGAGCTTTTGAGACATCTCGATATAGATGATTTTCAGAGTTCGCGACACAGTTCAAATCAAACAGACTTATATCGCAAACTGTTGAGATTGTGAGACTTCGCGATATAGTTCATTTGATGAGTCTGCGACATAGTTCATTTTATGACTTCGCGACTTAGGATAACTATATCGACAAGTCTCCATATTTGACAGAATTCTGATTTAAATTAATTTTATTTCAAAATTTGATAAAAGTCTGACAAATTGCTCGAAATTCCAAAAAGAGAGTTTTAGATAGGGTATTTATACTATATCGCAAAGTCTCCCCAAATCTTTTCACCTTTAAGACTTTGCGACATAGTTCACTTTTAGACTATGCGATATACTTTGCAAGACTTTGCGGTACAGGCTATTTTTGACTTCGCGACATACAAATAGACTGTACATATTCATAACTCCATATCGCAGTGTCTCTATCATATAAATACTCTTTTCTAACCGTTCACAACTTTTCATCTTGTCTACTGCTCTCAATTCTCAAACCTAAGTTTAAACTCTCTCTACTCTCTTTTTCACTCTCTCTTTTGAAATGGCACCCAAATCTCAGACAATATCATCCTCAATTCCTTTAACCATTCCCAAAGAAACAAATCTACTCTCAATTCCCTCAGAGGCGGAGGCAAATCCCAGGTACAAGTGCTTTGTACGGTTCTTAAACACCTCATACCTCCGCCAAGCCTTGACCCTGAACCCCACTCTATATGTCGATGTGTTGGAAGGGTTCTGGAGAACAGCTTTGGTTGCAACAATGGCGAGGGATGATGGAACCTCATTTCAGGAAGTGAATTGCACAATTGGGGGCAAGCACTTCCAGTTTGGCGAAAAAGAGATTAATGAAGCCCTGGGATTCAAGGTTGAGGGTCATGCTGCTGAAGCCAATGATGATGAAATGGTTGCTTTCATGGACCTCATCAAGTATGCAGATAAGATTGACATGGCAAAATTGAACAAGAAGCATGTCAGGAGGGAGTGGTCGTTTGTTTTTGATACACTCCAAAAGGTGTTCTTATGCAGGAAGACAGGATGGGACCAAATAAGTCACATTGCTGTGAAGCTGGCCTACTCCCTAGCCTACAATCAGGAGATAAATGTTGGAGCAATCATCCTCAAGGAATTGGCTCAGAGGTTAGGGAGAACAGTTCGTGGTAGAGGTAATGAAATCTTTTACCCCCGTTTCCTTCAAGTTATTTTAAACTATCTTGATGCAAATATCCATGAATTGGAGGGTATAGATAAAACTAAAATGGCTTATTCAAAGTCCATGTCCAAGATTCTATTTGGGTCATTGGACACAAGGAATCAAGTTGATGTGATTCTAAGTGTGACCCAGCATATGCAGGACACATTTGAATCATATCAACTTGCTAAGCCAATATACCATGAGCTTTCCTGGACAAGGGAGGCTAAGACTGAAGGAGCTACACAGTCTAACCCTAGCCTTCCTATCCCATCCAGCAACCCCACTGCAAACACATCTGTAGACATTAGGGAGCCAAGTGCATCAGTCTCCCAAAAGACTGATGTTACTAAAAAGAAGACTAAGAAGAGACCCCTAAAAGTGATTCAAGAAACTGTAGAGATAGAAAGTGAGAATCCCGAGTCACCTCTCATCAGACACAGTAAGAAATCCAAATCCAAACCTACCACTGGATCCTCCCAACAAGATTCAGATGTGGAAAAAGGGGTACACCTATTACTGTCAATGGCCTCTCAACAGGTTATTGGCATTGAAAAGAGTAGTCTCCCCACTACAACCTGTACTGAGTCTGCACAGGATCAAGAACTCACTCTTGATCCTAGGAGAAATAATGATGCTGACACATTGAGTGGAGAGCACATCACACTTGAAACTCCTCCTATTTCTCAGGGGGAGTTGCCAAAATCAAATCTACACCACACTACTCTTCCATAATCTACATCTAACATTTCTTCTCAACAGATTAGTCATTCACATGACTTTTCTGAAATTGATCAATCACAATCCAACACTGTGATTGAGCCAAACTCAAGTGACATGGTGCATGACACTGTGCTCACCACCCAGGAACCACATCTAGTTGGTCAGGGAATGCATGCTGGGGCATATCCTAATGACACCAACACAAACATGGAGGATTCACCAGTTGTCACTGGAGACTCTATGCCAAATTCTCCCATCCTTAGGGATGTGGAACTGTCTTCACAGAAAAATAGGGCTGATGTTGTAACACATCTCATTTTAATGGAGACAACATCAGACTCTACAGCCATTCCAAGGCTGGAGGAGACTCAAAATCTCACATCTCATGAAGTGCCTAGCACTAGCTCTCACTTGGCTCAGGCCACTCTGTCAGAATGGCTGAAGCCTGTGCAATATGATAGGCCTTCAGGATCATCAACTGTGCCATCCATAATGACAGAAGAAGCTATTCAAGATCTCCATGTGGCACAGATTGATGAGTTCTCAAAAATAGCTCAACACCTCCTCACCTCAAACTTGCCAAATGCTGATTATGAGGCTATTCTTCTTTGCCACAAGGAGGATGTTGCAGCTCAGCAGGAGAAGATAGTGGATACAGCTGAACCAGAGGGAAATGTGGATGCCTGGTTGGATGCTAAGAGGTCTATCAAACTCAAGGATGCCCTAGCTTTTCTGAGAGAAGAATACCTCACCTCTCTAGGCTCCAATGCAAAAGATCTCTCTCCTGCTGCAGTTTATGATGCTGTAAATGATGTCTACAAGAATCAATTGAAGGCTCTGCACTATCTTGGGAAAGGGCTTCAATCAGAGATTTATTCCATCCAGGAGGAGACAGATAGATCCCTCACTCAGCTAAGAAACTCATATCTCTCAGATTTTCCCAAGGTGGATGGCATCCTCAAAGAAATCCAGAAAACCAATTCTAATGTCAACATGATGGATCTCTCTCTAGCCATGGTCACGGACAACATCAAGAAACTGGCTACAACATTGGAAAATCAAGTCAAGGCCAACATCAACTCTAATGCAATGCTGAATGTTATTTGGAAGAATCAATATGGTGACAAATTGGTGGATGAGGTTCCTATGTCAAACATCTCCAAATTTGACTTTGCCAGGATCAAGGATCAATCTCTCAATTCTTTCAAGTCTCAACATCTATTCTCCAAGGTGGATGGTCTAGAAAGAGAAGTGGCCTCTCTGAAAGATGAAAACAGGATACTTGCTAAATCCTTAAACCAGCTCAATGACAAGCTGGATGACCAAGGCAACAACACCTCCAATATCCTGCTGGTGCAACAACAAATGCTGACTTCTATGATGAGACAAATGAACCTGCCTATCCCTGGGGAAGCTCAAGACATCTTGTCTGATTCCAAGCCTAAGGGGGAGAAACAAAAGGAGGTCATTCTGAAAAAGAAAGGGGGAGTACCTGCCAAGCAACAGAAGCTCAAGGGCAAAATTTCTGAAGAAACAATCAAACCAATAATCCTTCCCCCTGTAGAGGTCATAAGTGCAGAAGGCTAGAAAAGCACAATCTCAACCACCTACTATCCATCCACAATGCCTAAAGACATCTCAACTCCTCAACCTGCTCAACCTACTCCCAATGCTAAACCTGTCAAAGCTACAGTTATCACAGAGGCCAAGCTACAGGAAGTTGCCAATTCAAACATCTATCATGATGAGGCCTTCCTGGAGTTTCTGAAAGCCATCTACAGAAATGCTCAAGAAGATGCAAGGGTTTACAGACATAAGCTCAAGGAAAGCATCAAGTACTTCACAGTTGCAGTAAGGAAAATCAAGGATGTCCATCTAAGAGAGATAATCATGGTGTGCAAGGACAATTGCTTGTGGCACCTAGCATTTCAAACTCTAGAGAAACTGAGATTTACTGAGTTGTCAATCATTCTGGATTTGATTGAAAAGCATGGGATGAATAATGAAAGTCTTTATAATGACTTGAAGATGGACCAAAATCAAAGATTGCCTGAGGTTATATCCAAGCCAAGGACAATAATTTACCAAAGTCTATCTCAAGACAGCAATATTGACCAACTAGTAATTCCCTCAGACCTAACAATGAAGAACAATGCAAAGATCAACCAGGTGCTGCAAATGCTGAGAGCCAAGAGAGGACTTAGGACAGCTGAGGAACTAGAAATGATTCACACTCTACAATCTTTTCTGATTCATGGAGTCATTCCTGAATCTGTCAAAGAAAAGAGCAAGAAGAAGGATTGTGAGGATGATGATGAGGAGAAAACCTACAGAAGGAGATCCCATTCAAGGAGTGATAAGGATGGACCAAGTGACAGTAGCAGGAACAAATCTTCAAAGAAGACAAAAGGTGTTGATGATGACAAGAGGGATTCTAAGGGGACAAAGGAAACAGTCAAGAGAACAAGAAGTGGAATTCAGCAAGTCAAGGACATTGCTAGCAGTACTTTAACCACAACACAAGACTCTAAGTCTATGGTGGGTACTGTTAGTAATGATCCTCCAAAATCATTATCTAAGACTTCTGAACCTGAATTGCCACAGAAGAAAGAAGGAGCCACAAAAGAAACCTCAAACAGACACTTCCACAAAGTCACAGCTAGTGGAGTGTTACAGTGGATGAAGGGAAAAGGAATGAAGCTTCTTCCAAGTGATGTGGCACTGAAGACTGATTCTCCTTGTTCCATAAAGGTGTCTCTTGTGAAGCATATGAAGATCAAGAGTGTACCCAGAAGGATAAGGATAACAAAGAAGACTGGAAAACTCACAAATGTTATTGGCATCAATGTGCTTCCACTAGATGAGGACTATGATGAAGATGCCCTGGCATTTTTGAGGGCTCAAAGGATCTTTGAAGTCAAAGTGAAGTTAGATCATCTAGAGATCAAGTACACTGATGGAACAGAAAGGATTATGAAGCAAGGAGGCTGGCAATATTTCTATAAGTATGAGCTTGAAAGGATAAATGCCTTACTGAATTTTGAAGAAAAAGAAGAAAGGACATGGAAGATGGATATTGCCAGGTTCTTGAAAATGCATGCTGATTATGAAGAAAACCTGAGGAAAGAGAATGAAGAGAAGGAGATACAGAGAGAGAGAGAGAAATGGCTGAGATGGAGGAGAGGGCTAAAGAGCTAAGGCAGAAAGGGTTGTGCAGGGTCAAACAAAATCCTTACATTGTGGAGTACAAAAACTCACAAGGAGGCAAAAGCAAAATAAGGATGGAGTTTCTGGATTCATATGTAGAAAGTGCACTCAAGGGTGCAATTGATGACTTAAAAGGCTCACCTATCATTGAAGAACTAATTGCAAGAGAAGAACTTCAAGAAGCCATCATAGACATGAAGAGAAGAGAAGAGATAAGGAAAAAGAAGATTTATGATGATTTACAAGAGAAGCAATTGGAAGCTGAAGCTGCTGAGCAACAAAGATAATATGTAAGCTTTCAATTTTTCTATGTAATCAAATTCCTGATCTCAATGTTCATAAATTGTCCTCTCTGTTACTTAATTTCCATTTATGTAAGTTAGGCTTGTTATCAGACATGAAATTGTGCCTAAGGATCTTACTCACAATTTGGGGGAGGTTGTTAGGCTCAAGACATGTCTGAATACCACTATTAACAAGCCTACACTATGTGACTATGTCACATTACATGACCTAGTGAGTTCTATCACTGGGATATAGTATAGGTCTCTAAATGTACTTGTCTTGTTCTCATGAACATTAGCTTGATCATGTATGCTCAAAGTTATAATGAGCTTAGCAAAGTTTCTTGCATCTAGATTGTATATAGTCCATTGAATAATTGTCCTGGTAGAAGTTCAGAAGTGTTCATGCAGCAGGATAGAAATGAATAAGGCCATGAAGAAATAAGTTGCAGAAATTTGTCTAAGGCATTATATAGCAAAGTCAGAAGAAAGCTATGTCGTGAAGTCACCAATATCCATGTCGAGAAGTGCTATATCGCATAGTCAATTTTGTACTATGTCGTGAAGTCCTCAAGACTCATGTCGTGAAGTGTTGAAGTCAACAAAGTCAAAGATGCCTAGATCGTGAAGTCCTCAAATGGCTTATGTCGCATAGTCATTTAATGACCTATGTCGCATAGTCCTCAAATGGCTTATGTCGCATAGTCGTCAAATGGCCTATGTCGCATAGTCATCAAATGGCCTATGTCGTAAAGTCCTCAAAGGCCATACTGCGTAGTCTTTACAAGGGACATCGCGAAGTCAGGAATAAAGTAGAGTTCACGATATCAACACTTAGCCGTTTACAACAAGACAAATCAAGGTACAGAACCAAGAATCAAAAGAGACAAATACTGAAGCATTTGTTCTGGCAAGGTGGTCCAATGAACAGATGGCAAATCTACAGCTAAACTTGGAGAGAAAGATAAGAGACAAGCAGCTACAGAAACGGGAAAGACTCCGAAAAGCAGGTGGTCCTTCCTGACACAGTGAACTTCTTATGGCAGGACAAGTTGGACTTTCAGAAGGGGTAGCTGTGTAATATTGTGTGTGCCTAGTTTGTATAGGTAAATATATATTGTGCACACACCACTGTAAGCTGTAAAAGAGATACACAAGGTTTTATTTTTCTAGCACTCTTTTCTCTGTAAGCAAGCAAGACACAAACTGTTCTTGTTTAGAAGCCAGAAATTCATTTGTGAATTTTTGGAAAGCTGTAGTATTTAATTTACTTATACAAAGTAGATTAAAGTGATTGTGTGTGTTATTTACTTTCTGCATATAACATAGCACAATCATATACAGTTTATCTTGTGTTTCAAGAATCGAAAAATATATCAAACTATCCATTCACCCCCCCCTCTGTCTAGTTTCTAGTAGTATTCATTTCTAACATTAATTTTAGTTTTCTCGGGACTAGCAAAGTTCAAGTGGGGGAAGATTTGATAACGTGTATTTTATACACGTTTTTGTCTCTCTTTCTCTTGGTTTTCTTTCGGTTCCATAGGCATTTTATTTATATTTGTTATATTTCCCTTTTTCAGTGCCACATGATTATTTGTTCAAAAGATGGCTTATTGTGGGCTTGAAAGCAAAGATTATTCAAGAGAGAATTTAGATGATGTTGGATTGCGATGCCGGGAGGTTCAAATTCATGATTTTAGAGATTTTTGGCTTGTACGGGCGTCCGCACGGCCGTTCAGTAGGCCGTACGGAGTGTTCCAAGTGATGCAGTTTGAGTTTCCATTTGTACGGGCGTCCGTACGGCCGTACGGAGTGTTCCAATTGATGCAATTTGAGTTTCCATTCGTACGGGCGTCCGCACGGCCGTACATGTCATGCTGAAACTATTTGGAAGGAATTTGACTATTTTATCCTCTTGTCTAATGGATGTATTAATTGTGTAGTTGGGAACCAAACATTATTTTATCTATTATATCAACATTATCTCATCTTTATCTCTTCAAGAACATTCAGTTAGGGTGAGAGGAAACATTTATTACTTATAATCTAGCACTGATTATGAGTAACTAACTTCATTTATTTGGCTCAAGGAAGGACTTCTTGTACTAAACCCATTTCATTTTAAGTAAGATCTATTTCACTCTGTCTTGAATTGTTGTGTTGTATTGTTTATGCATTTGCTTGGAGATTTGTAAGTTGCTTCACCTTACTCTTCTTGTAATTTCAATTGCTAATTGTTTGTGCTAATCCGTAATTGTTAGTACATTCATTGTAGTAACACAAGATTTAGTGTACCTAAATCCTTGATTTGGTTAAACTAGTATTGCTTCTGTTGGGTGTTATATTTAACTATTCGTTTGAAGTATATAACATTGTCCATTTTATTGAGAATCTTGATTGCATATTATTACATTGTCTGTTTATTATATATTATGGATAATCTAGTATCAAATGGGATAACAGAAGATTAGATTATCAATGTCTATATATAATATAATAAAGGTTCACAGTCTAAGTGGTATTAGACAACCCACTGGAATGACTGAAGTATTATTTGGGGATAGTTTATCTTGACTATTGAATAATACTTGTATACTTTGTGTATATTGAACAGGATCAAAATATTAGAATTGTTCTTTTATTCTGACAGTTAAGAAGAACTAAGATTCTATGATATTATTATTGCTTAGGTTCTTAATCCGGATGTAGTGATTGACACTTGTATGCAATGCACATGCTTTGATTCATATACGATGTAATTAATTATTAATTACAATATTATGTATTGAGCAATGACATTGCATGCAGAGTGAGATATTAATTACAGAAGGAATCCATGTCCTGATAATATTCAGGTTGATGATGTCCTCTTGAAAGCTCATAAAGATAATTATGTGAAGCTCTGCATGCAGATTAATTTCTCACATAATTATAAGGTTGAGTGGATAATCAAGGATAAATGAGATATTAATTAAATTAATTGTCAGTGATTAATTTAATTAATGGACATGCGATATCTTAAACGTGGGGAATTTAATAAGCAAATAATATAGGAGCCGAATTAAATAATAAAAGAATTGCGGTATTAGGAACGGTAGTGCACATATTAATTATTTAGTTGATTGAATTAATATTTAATGACATTGAGCTTGACCCGGAATGTCATTGGAAGGCCCGACCTAATTGTCCATGATCCCTACTGAAGCCTATATACATTCTCGTTCTCCTTAAAGCTGGTTACACAATAGAAATCGAAATTGAGACCTAGGGGCAGCCGCACGCAGCTAGGGTTTTGGAATTTCGAGGCTTTGAGGAGAGGAAACTTTGGGAGATCGAAAGCCACACTTCGCTCAAAGGGAATAAAGGAATTCAGTAGAAGATGTGGAATTGAATCGCTTGCGCCGTAGCGATTAAGGTTAATCTTCTTTTCGAACTCTTTAATTTATATCATAAAACACAGCATCGTGATTTATATGTTCCAACAGCTTCAATATTGGTTGCTAGTATCAAGAGAACTAATTTATGTGTTTCACTAAATTAATGTTTTAGAAGAGAAATAAGATTTTGTGTGATTCACCAATTATCTTGGTTAGGTAGAGTTGGGTTTATCTTACTTGAATGTTTTTGGGTTGAAGTACTTGATTTTCCATTATTCTTGAGTCAAATATCTATTTATCTTGCTAATTAACTCTTTGTGCCTTGTTGTGTTGGGAGATTGGATGATTGCCATTGTCTTAGTTGTATTTCTCTAGCCATTTATTTCTTGTATGCAAGGAGTTTGATAAAATACCACAACCAACTCAAAACCCCCACCAATTTACTTTATACTAGTATTGAACGTTATTCACTTAGGTTCGATCCCTACTTGCCACATTTGCTATATTTAATAGTTAAGTGCGCACATAGTAGAGCAAAACAATTATTATCAACTTGGCGCGTCGACGACGGGTGTGGCCAGTATAATTGCCACATAAGCATGCAAACATGGGCGGACTTACATACAAAGTATTGGGGGGACAGGCCCCTAGTGAAATTTGGTCAGCAGTTTAAAATTTTAAGGTCCAATATAGGGTGACCCCATTACCCACCAATTTACCAAGCCCAATTTATTAATATTTTGTCCAAATATTTATAAGCCCAATCCAATACAAAATCTAAGTTAGTATCAAGTCCAATACATCTAAATTAACAATGGGGTAAAAGAAAAAAAAGCCAGAGAGGTGAAAAGGGACAACAAATGAAAAAAACCTAGCATTATAATTGAAAAACCCTATTGTAAATTTGGAGCAAGAACTCAAGAAGATTAAATCATTTGATTATTGTGTACATCTTCTAATCTCCTCTGTAAGTGTAAATTTTATAATTCTATTCTCTCCTCCTTTTATGTATATTAACTTGTGCAAAATTTTCAGTTAGTTTTTGTTCATTAATTTTAGTGTATATTTATGTGTTTCATTTTTAATTTTGTGGTATAATATGAAATTGTCATATTTGAATTTTAAGTAACTGAGTTTAACTACTTTTAATGTTTGAATCAAGTAATTATGTGTCAAAATCTAAGTATGTTTATTTGACAAATTATAGATATAAATGGAAAGATTTTTTAAAAGAAAGTTGTCAGATACTTTAAATGATACCAATAATGTGGGTGGAGAATCTTCAAGAGAGAATGTTAGTACTGTTCAACCAAGTTATAGTCCAGTAATGCCTAAAAAAATTGACTTGAAAGACCATCCGTGGGATCCCTTCGATAGAAAAAGAATTATTGAATATCATCCTCATCAAAGAGATGAAATACGGAGGGCATATTTGATTAGAGGACCTTGTCAACCACTTGGCCATGAATTTCCGAAAACAAAGATTGGAAATAAAGATAGACGTTTTAACCCTGAGTGGTATGGTAAATATAAGGAATGGTTGGAGTATAGTGTAAAAGCCGATAAAGCCTATTGTTTGTGTTGTTACTTATTTAGAGATCACTTTGGAAGACAAGGTGGAAGTGATGCATTTGTAATTGATGGCTTTAATGGTTGGAATAAAACGGAGAGACTTGGAAGCCATATTAGAGAAGTCAATAGTTTTCATCATAAGACACTAAAAAAATGTGGTGATCTACTAAGACAAAAATAATCCATTACCGTTACTTTTCATAAGAAAAGTGATATTGTCAAGAATGAGCATCGAATTCGCTTGAATGCTTCCATTGATACTTCTAGATTTTTGCTAAATAGTGCATTACCTTTTCGTGGTCACGATGAGTCAGAAAAGTCACTACATAGAGGAAAATCATCTAGTTACTATTTTTATATTATTTATTAAATAGAATACAAGACCGAAAACCGAAAACCAAAACTTTCAATGTTTCGGCTTTAATATATAGTATAGATTGTGCCCCCACCAAAATTTATTTCTCGGTTCGCCACTGCATGCAAATAGCTAGATTGAGAAAAATGAATAATTAAAACAATTATGATAAATATAATTTTAATATAAGATTTAGATGATTGGAATATAACTAATTTTGGATGTGATTGGTTTTATTTTAAAATCATACATTGGAATACAAATTTTATTTTATTATCAAAATTCATTTTTTGAATTTATATTATAAGAGTAGCACATGATTTCAGAGAACAAAACTTGTAGAAATATTTCAAAGGAACGATTGCACCCCTATGAATTGATTTAAGAACTTTTGTCATTTTTTTTAAATTACCAATTACCATCTTAAATAAAATGTTAAGTCTACATGCAAATTAATTACCACCATGTGTGTTTTTTTTAAATTTATTTTCCAAAGTTCACTGATCAACCAATCGGCCCATCAAAAGTCCAAAGTTCACAATCGGCCCCTCAAGAAAAGTAAATCCTCGGAATACTGCCCAAAACCCGGAAACATAACCGCCGATAAAAAAATAAACCCTTTCGTCTCCGCCCAGAAGGTCCACTCGAAAGCTGAGCAAGTTATCACAATGTGTCCTAACAAGTTCACTGATGATCTTTTGGCCAAAGTTTTTGTATGACTCCCAGTCAAATCGTTGAACAACTGTTTCAAAATAATGGTTCTCTCTCATTTCTAGCCCAAAATTCAAAAAGTCTATGTTCAATCATGTCAATGCAAAACTTTTAGGCTCCACAGATGACATAATTGATTTTGGGTAATTCTCTTTTCTTGAAATGTATTGATATTAACTTTATGTATCTTTGATCTTTTTATTTGAATATATGGATTTAATGATGTATAATGATGCATGGATCTGTGGTTTTGATTTTGTAGAATTTGACAGTGTAATTGATCTGTTAATGTGATGTCACCATTACCGGAGAAGATGCAAAATCGGAGCTCCTAGCGATGAAATCTTTGATTGCAGTCATCGTCAAAATGAAGCCACCGTATGTTATTTGTTTTTTTCTCTCATCTCTTTGCTTTGCATCTACATGTGTTGATCTTCTTTTTAAATTATTGAACTTGAAGCATTGATGAACAACCTATTTGATTAATCTGAGCTCTTTTAAAAATGTTCATTCAACTTGATATCCTATGTGACTTTATTTCTGTATATGTTTATGTTGATGTGCAATTTCCGGGGTTGACCTTCGTTTTTTTATCAGGGCACATTCAGCGACCCTTCTAAGATGCATGATCTGGTCCGTGCTGATGAAATACAAGTATGTTTGGATCTACTTTATTTTGTTTATTAGTCTCATTGCATCCAATTTTTTTTTCTACCTTTGTAAGTGATGACTAAGGTGCATACAATGATACAATCAAATCTAAGTTAGTATCAAGTCCAATACATCTAAATTAACAACGAGGTAAAAGAAAAAAAACCAGAGAGGTGAAAAGGGACAACAAATGAAAAAACATAGCATTATAATTGAAAAAAACTACTGTAAATTTGGAGCAAGAACTCAAGAAGATTAAATCATTTGATTATTGTGTACATCTTCTAATCTCCTCTGTAAGTGTAAATTTTATAATTCTATTCTCTCCTCCTTTTTTGTATATTAACTTGTGCAAAATTTTCAGTTAGTTTTTGTTCATTAATTTTAGTGTATATTTATGTGTTTCATTTTTAATTTTGTGGTATAATATGAAATTGTCATATTTGAATTTTTGAGTAACTGAGTTTAACTACTTTTAATGTTTGAATCAAGTAATTATGTGTCAAAATCTAAGTATGTTTATTTGACAAATTATAGATATAAATGGAAAGATTTTTTAAAAGAAAGTTGTCAGATACTTTAAATGATACCAGTAATGTGGGTGGAGAATCTTCAAGAGAGAATGTTAGTACTGTTCAACCAAGTTATAGTCTTGTAATGCCTAAAAAAATTGACTTGAAAGACCTTCTGTGGGATCCCTTCGATAGAAAAAGAATTATAGAATATCATCCTGATCAAAGAGATGAAATAAGGAGGGCATATTTGATTAGAGGACCTTGTCAACCACTTGGCCATGAATTTCCGAAAACAAAGATTGGAAATAAAGATAGACGTTTTAACCCTGCGTGGTATGGTAAATATAAGGAATGGTTGGAGTATAGTGTAAAAGCCGATAAAGCCTATTGTTTGTGTTGTTACTTATTTAGAGATCACTTTGGAAGACAAGGTGGAAGTGATGCATTTGTAATTGATGGCTTTAATGGTTGGAATAAAACGGAGAGACTTGGAAGCCATATTGGAGAAGTCAATAGTTTTCATCATAAGACACTAAAAAAATGCGATGATCTACTAAGACAAAAATAATCCATTACCGTTACTTTTCATAAGAAAAGTGATATTGTCAAGAATGAGCATCGAATTCGCTTGAATGCTTCCATTGATACTTCTAGATTTTCGCTAAATAGTGCATTACCTTTTCGTGGTCACGATGAGTCAGAAAAGTCACTACATAGAGGAAAATCATCTAGTTACTATTTTTATATTATTTATTAAATAGAATAAAAGACCGAAAACCGAAAACCAAAACTTTCAATGTTTCGGCTTTAATATATAGTATAGATTGTGCCCCCACCAAAATTTATTTCTCGGTTCGCCACTGCATGCAAATAGCTAGATTGAGAAAAATGAATAATTAAAACAATTATGATAAATATAATTTTAATATAAGATTTAGATGATTGGAATATAACTAATTTTGGATATGATTGGTTTTATTTTAAAATCATACATTGGAATACAAATTTTATTTTATTATCAAAATTCATTTTTTGAATTTATATTATAAGAGTAGCACATGCTTTCAGAGAACAAAACTTGTAGAAATATTTCAAAGGAACGATTGCACCCCTATGAATTGATTTAAGAACTTTTGTCATTTTTTTTAAATTACCAATTACCATCATAAATAAAATGTTAAGTCTACATGCAAATTAATTACCACCATGTGTGTTTTTTTTTAAAATTTATTTTCCAAAGTTCACTGATCAACCAATCGGCCCATCAAAAGTCCAAAGTTCACAATCGGCCCATCAAGAAAAGTAAATCCTCGGAATACTGCCCAAACCCCGGAAACATAACCGCCGATAAAAAAATAAACCCTTTCGTCTCCGCCCAGAAGGTCCACTCGAAAGCTGAGCAAGTTATCACAATGGGTCCTAACAAGTTCACTGATGATCTTTTGGCCAAAGTTTTTGTACGACTCCCAGTCAAATCGTTGAACAACTGTTTCAAAATAATGGTTCTCTCTCATTTCTAGCCCAAAATTCAAAAAGTCTATATTCAATCATGTCAATGCAAAACTTTTAGGCTCCACATATGACATAATTGATTTTGGGTAATTCTCTTTTCTTGAAATGTATTGATATTAACTTTATGTATCTTTGATCTTTTTATTTGAATATATGGATTTAATGATGTATAATGATGCATGGATCTGTGGTTTTGATTTTGTAGAATTTGACAGTGTGATTGATCTGTTAATGTGATGTCACCATTACCGGAGAAGATGCAAAATCGGAGCTCCTTGCGATGAAATCTTTGATTGCAGGCATCGTCAAAATGAAGCCACCGTATGTTATTTGTTTTTTTCTCTCATCTCTTTGCTTTGCATCTACATGTGTTGATCTTCTTTTTAAATTATTGAACTTGAAACATTGATGAGCAACCTATTTGATTAGTCTGAGCTCTTTTAAAAATGTTCATTCAACTTGATATCCTATGTGACTTTATTTCTGTATATGTTTATGTTGATGTGCAGTTTCCGGGGTTGACCTTCATTTTTTTATCAGGGTACATTCAGCGACCCTTCTGAGATGCATGATCTGGTCCGTGCTGATGAAATACAAGTATGTTTGGATCTACTTTATTTTGTTTATTAGTCTCATTGCATCCTAATTTTTTTTTACCTTTGTAAGTGATGACTAAGGTGCATACAATGGTACAATCAAATATAAGTTAGTATCAAGTCCAATACATCTAAATTAACAACGGGGTAAAAGAAAAAAAGCCAGAGAGGTGAAAAGGGACAACAAATGAAAAAAACCTAGCATTATAATTGAAAAACACTACTGTAAATTTGGAGCAAGAACTCAAGAAGATTAAATCATTTGATTATTGTGTACATCTTCTAATCTTGTGACGCCCCCAAATCCGGGGTTAGGATTTGGTGTTACTATCACTCTGAATAAAACATAATTATACAAATGACCCCTCAGCTAAGGATCGATCACAGGTTATGGTATGAAACAAGAAACTAAAATATTAAAGTTATTACAACATCTACTTCAGTTTTATCACAAACTGTTTTCCATCAACTAACCATAGGTGAGATCTAAAATGAACTCTATCTGCCTGCCAACTAGAACCTACTTCTTGAATCAGGCCTCCTCACGGTCTCCTTAGCGGTTACTCGAAGGTAGCTAACTTCGTACGTAACTGAAAGGTTAGGGAAAAATAGCAAGAGTGAGCCAACAATGCTCAGCAAGTGCATAAGGTAATGAGATCTTTTACCCTCGTTTTATTCAATGCATTTTAAATTATCTTGATAATACTGTACATGAATTAGATGGTATAGATCCAACAAAGTTGGCTTATTCCAAGTCCATGTCCAAAGTTCTATTTGGTTCATTGGACACTAGGAATCAAGTGGATGTGATTTTGAGTGTGACTCATCATATGCAAGACACATTCGCATCCTATCCACTTGATAAGCCCATATATCATGAACTTTCCTGGAAAGGGAAAGCTAAGACTGAAGGAGCTTCAAAGTCTAACCCCAGCCTTCCTATCCCATCTAGTGACCCCCCCTGCAAACAGTACCTTAGTGATTAGGGAGCCAAGTGCACCAATCTCTCAAAAGATTGGTGCTACTAAAAAGAAGACAAAGAAGAGAACCTTAGCTATCATTAATGAGTCTGTAGAACTAGGAAGTGAGGAACCTGAGTCACAGCTCACCAGACCAAAGAAGAAATCAAAAGATATAGCTACCACTGAATCCTCCCAACAGGATTCAGATGTGATAAAAGGGGTAAACCTATTACTGTCAATGTCCTCTCAATAGGACATTGGTATTGAAAAGAGTAGTCTCCCCACTACAACTTGTACAGAGTCTGCACAGGGTCAAGAACTCACTCTTGACTCAGGTGGGAATAAGGTTGTTGTAACACTAAGTGGAGAGCACATCACTCTTGAAACTCCTCCTATTTCTCAGGGGAGTTGCCAAAATCTGATCTAGACTCCTCTTTTCTTACAGAATCTCAAATCTCTAAAATTTCTTCTATACAAGAAAGTCATTCACATGACAATTCTGCTCTTGATCAGTCACAACTTCCTTCTGTGACTGAGCCCCTTTCAAGTGACATGGTGCTTGACACTGTGCTCACCACCCAGGACCCACAATTAGTTGGTCAGGAAATGCATGCTGGGGCATATTCTAATGACACCAACACAAACATGGAGGCTTCACCAGTTCTCACTGGAGACTCCATGCCTAACTCTCCAATCCTTAGGGATTTGGACTTGCCTTCACAGGCATATGGAGATGATGCTGTAATTCATCCCATTTCAATGGAGACAGCATCATACTCCACAGCTATCCCAAGGCTGGAGGACACTCTAAATACATTCATACCTGTTGCAGAACCCTCATTTGTGACAGGAGTGCCTAGCACTAGCTCTAACTTGGCTCAGGCCACTATGTCACAATGGTTGGAGTCTGTGCAACAAGACAGGCCTTCAGGATCATCATATGTGCCCACACAATTGACGGATGAAGCACTCCAAAATCTTCATGTGGCACAGATTGATGAGTTCTCAAAGATTGTCCAACATCTCCTCACAGCTGGACTACCAAATAAAGACTATGAAGCTATTTTGCTCTGTCATAAGGAGGATGTTGAGGCCCAAAAGGAGAAGATTGTGGATGAGGCTCAACAGGATGGCAATGTGGATGCCAGGTTGGATGCCAAGAGGTCAGTGAGGCTGAAGGATGCTCTAGCTTTTCTCAGGGAGGACTATCTCACTGCTTTGGGGTCAAATGCAACAGTCTCTCTCCTGCAGAAATCTATGAAGCTGTGAATGAGGTTTACAAAAGTCAATTGAAGGCTCTGCACTACCTTGGGAAAGGTCTTCAATCAGAAATCTCCACTATTAAAGAAGAAACTGACCAATCTTTGGTTCAGCTCAAGAATTCCTATCTTTCTGATTTTCCCAAGGTGGATGGCATCCTTAAGGAAGTAAAGAAGACTGCTCAGAATGTCTCTACCATGGATTGCACTCTAGCTCTGGTGTCTGATAACTTGAAGAAATTGTCTACAAAGCTAGAGAACCAGCTGTAATCCAACATCAACACAAACTCAATGCTCTCAGTCATGTGGAAAAACCAGTATGGTGACAAGCTGGTAGATGAAGTCCCCATCTCAAATATCTCCAAATTTGATTTCTTTAAGATCAAGGAACAGACTCTCAATCCCTTTAAATCTGAGCAACTCCTCTCAAAGGTTGCTAAATTGGAGAAGGAGGTGGCTGAGCTAAAGTCTGAAAACCAAGGTATTTCTTATTCCTTGGAGCTCTTAAATGCCAAGTTGGATGACCAAAGCAACTCCACTTCAAATATTCTGCTAGTCCAACAACAAATGATGACCTCTATGATGAGAAGCATGAACCTTCCTGTTCCTGGAGAAACTCAAGACATCTTGTCTGATCCCAAGCCTAAGGGGGAGAAAGGAAAGGAAGTGATTCTGGAAAAGAAAGGGGGAGCAAAGCTAAAGGGCAAGATAAAAGAGAAAGATCTAAAGCCCATGAACCTTCCTACTGTTTATGTCACCAGTTTAGCTGGCCAGAAAAGTAGTGTGAATACAACCTTCTATCCTGGCACAATGCCCATGGATGTCTCTGCTCCTCTCATCTCCAAAAGTGCTCAGCCTGTCAAAGCAAGTCTAATCACTGAGGCCAAGCTACAGGAAGTTGCCAACACAAACATCTATCATGATGAGGCCTTTCTGGAGTTTCTGAAAGCCATCTTCATCAGTGTACAAGGTGATACCAAGACCTACAGGGCAATGATCAAGGAAAATATCAAGAATCTCACTGTGGTAGTCAGGATAGTCAAGGATGCCTATCTAAGAGAAATTGTAATGGTATCTAAAGAAAATGACCTATGGCATTTGTCTTTTGAAACTCTGGAGAAGCTGAGATTTACTGAACTAGACACTATTATGGAGCTAATAGAGAAGACTGGTGAGAACAACATAATTTTGTATGAGGAATTGAAGAAGGACCAATTCTTGAGATTGCCTGAAGTCATCACCAATCCAAGAACAGTCATTTTCCAAAGTACCATCAGGGCAAACTCTCTAGATCAGCTGATAATTCCTGCACAGTTGGTGATGAAGAATAGGGACAAAATAAATGAGGTGCTTCAGATGCTCAGAGCAAAAAGAGGATTCAGAACTGCTGAAGAGCTAGAAATGATCCAAACTCTACAATCATTCATCATTCATGGCAAAATTCCAGAGTCAATTAAAGATAGAAGAGAAAGGAAGGATGACAAGGATGATGATGAAGACAAGAGCTACAGGAGAAGGAGTTAGTCAAGGAGTGATAAGGATGGGGCAAGTGAGAGCAAAACTTCCAAGAAATCTAAAGATGCTGGAGATGACAAGAAAGACTGTCAGGGAAAGAAAGAGACTGTAAAGAAGAGAAGTGGAAATCAGCAAGTTAAGGACATTGCTAGTAGTATCTTAACCACAACACAAGACTCTAAGTCTAGGGTGGGTACTGTTAGTAATGATCCTCCAAAATCAATAACCAAGACTTCTGAAACTGATTTGCCACTGGAGAAAGGTAAAGCCACCACAACAAAATCAAAAAGACACTTCCACAAAGTCACAGCTAGTGGAGTGTTACAGTGGATGAAGGGGAAATGGTTGAAGCTACTTCCAAATGATGTGGCACTAAAGACTAAATCTCCTTGTTCAGGAAAGCTACCTCAAGTCAAACATTGGAAACTCAAAAGTGTAGCCAAAAGGACAAGGATAACAAAGAAGAATGGGGTGATCACAAATGTAGTTGGGATCAATGTTCTTCCTCTAGATGAAGACTATGATGAAGATGCCCTAGCATTTCTGAGAGCCCAAAGAATCTTTGAAGTAAGTGAAGCAAAATCATCTAGAGATCAAATACACTGATGGAAGAGAAAGAGAGATGAATCAAGGGAGCTGGCAATATTTTCCACAATATGAGCTTGAAAGAATAAATGCACTGCTGAACTTTGAAGAAAAGGAAGAAAGATTGTGGAAGATTGAAATTGCCAGATTCTTGAAAATGCACTCTGATTATCAAGAAAATCTAAGGAAGTCAAATGAAGAGAAGAAGATTCAGAAGGAAAAAGAGATGGCAGAAATGAAAGAGAGGGCTAAAGAGTTGAGGAAGAAAGGGCTGTGTAAAGTGAAACAAAATCCTTATGTTGTGGAATACAAAAATAAAAATGGAGGAAAAAGCAAGATAAGGATGGAGTTTGTAGAGCAGTTGAAGATTTAGAAGACTATCCTCTCATAGAAGAACTAATTGCAAGAGATGAAATTATAGCAGCCATTTCAGAAATGAAGAGAAAGGAAGAAATGAGAAAGAAGAAGGTTTATGATGACTATCTTGAAAAGCAGATGGAAACTGAAGTTGTTTAGCAACAAAGAATATCTGTAAGCTTTCTTTTTCAGTCTGTAATCAAATTCTGTTCACAATGTTCATCTCTTATTCTCCCTGAAATTTAATTCCTTTTATGTAAGTTAGGCTTGTTATCAGACATGAAATTGTGCCTAAGTTTCTTACTCACAATTTGGGGGAGATTGTTAGGCTCAAGGCATGTCTGAATACCACTATTAACAAGCCTACTCATTGTGACTATGTCACTCTACATGACTTGGTGAATTCTTTCACTGGGATATAGTATAGGTCTCTACTGTACTTGTCTTGTTTTCATGTACTTAGTTTTATCTTGTATGCTCAGAGTTATAATGAGCTTAGTAAGTTTCTTGCATCTAGAATGTACATAGGCCATGGAATAATTATCCTAGTAGAAGTTCAGAAATGTTCATGCAGCAGGATGGAGATGAATAAGGCCCTGAAGAAATAAGTTGCAGAAATTTATCTAAGTCCCTATACCGTGAAGTCAAAATAAAGCTATGTCGTGAAGTCCTCAAAATCCATGTCGTGAAGTACTGAGATCGCATAGTCCTAAATGAACTATGCCGTGAAGTCTTCAAGGCTCATATCGTGAAGTGTTGATACAGCAAAGTCAAAATGTACTAGATCGTGAAGTCCTCAAAAAGCCTAGATCGCGAAGTCCTCAAAAAGGCTATGTCGCGAAGTCCTCAAAAAGCCTAGATCGCGAAGTCCTCAAAAAGGCTATGTCGCGAAGTCCCCAAAAAGGCTAGATCGCGAAGTCCTCAAAAAGGCTATGTCGCGAAGTCTTCAAAGGCTATGTCGCGAAGTCTTCAAAGGATATATCGTGAAGTCGGTAACATACTGGAGTTCACGATATCAACACTTAGACGTTTACAACAAGGCAAATGAAGGTACAAACTCAAAGTCAATGGAGACAAATACTGAAGCATCTGTGTTGGTCAGGTGGTCCAAAGACAGATGGAAAATCTACAGCAAAACTTGGAGAGAAAGAAGAAAGACAAGCAGCTTCAGATAAGGGAAAGGACTACAGAAAGCAAGTGGTCCTCCCTGACACAACCAACCTTTTATGGAATGACAAAATGAAGTTGCAGTAAAGGTAGCTGTGTAATTAGGTTTGTGCACTAGTTTTGTATAGGTCAATATATATTGTGCACACCCTACTGTTAGCTGGAAGTGAGCATAACATAGAAATATCTTCAAGCACTTCTTTTCTCTGTAAGCAAAGCAAGAAAACATTGTTCTTGTTTAGAAGCCAGAATTTCACTTGTGAAATTTTGGAGGCTGTAGTATTTAATTTACTTAGGGGTGTAATCGAGCCGAGCCGAGCCGAACACTGCCAGGCTCGAGTTTGAGCTCGACTAAAAAGTTCGGGCTCGAGCTCGGGCTCGAGCTCGACCGAGCCTTCAATTTCAAGCTCGAAGCTCGGCTCGTAAAAAGTTCGATATGTTCGAGTTCGGCTCGAAAGCTCGAATCGATATCACCACATACCGACAAAAGCTCGAATATGACAAGTTCGACTCGAGTTCGACTCGATTATATGGCTCGAGTTCGACTCGATTATATATATAAAATATATCTAAATACTAAATATTTATGAAAATATATATTTATAATATTTAAAAACTAAAAATAATAAAGGCTCGATTAGGCTCGCGAACCCAACGAGCCGAGTAATTTGAAGCTCGAGCTCGGCTCGGTAAATTATTCGAATAGCTCGAGCTCGAGCTCGGCTCGATTATTACCGAGCCGAATTCGAATATTTTCCGAGCCGAGCTCGAGTAGCTCACGAACTGTTTGACTCGTTTACACCCCTAAATTTACTTAATACAAAGTAGATTAAAGTGATTGTGTGTGTTCTGTTTGTTTAATTCTGCATTTACATACAACACAATCTTTCACAACATTTTAGTTTCAAGAAACCGAAAATCATTCAAACTATCCATTCAACCCCCCTCTGTCTAGTTTCTTAGTGTCATTCATAACTAACACCAAATATACGATTCTTTTAAACTCCTTTTGCAATATTACAATACTTTCAAATTAATTGCAATTATACGGTTTGACATGGTCTTATCCCTTCAGTGCACTCTCAAGTCTCTCATCTCCTCTTTACTACTCTATCATCTGCTATCATCTTTTTTCACCGTCTTTTATCAACTTGTGTAATTCTTTTCCTATAGCTTTATAATTTTCATTTCATCCAATCTGATTTAGGCAAGACAGATTATACTAATACTTTTGTACAGAAAAATTCAACTTTTTTTACATCTTTGAAAGTTGGTCTAATAACTGATTCGCCTAAGTATATGTATATATATGTGTGTGTTTATATATGTCAATGGCCGGAGTTTGGAAGCTCACCGGGAAGTCGTCGGCTTCTGAAATTCGATCTGGTTGAATAGGCCCCGCAGGGGCAACAATCTTATAATCAGATTCAAAAGTTGAAAGTTGCATATGCAGTTGATTTTGGTTGATTTCGGTTGATTTCAGTTATAAGTATGTTTAATTGTATTTTTTTTGCTGAATGCAACTTGTTATGCAACCTATTATGCAACTTAAGATAGTTGCGTATGTGGTTAATTTAGTTTGTAGCAAATCAGCATGAATCAACATAAATCAAAGTTGATTTCAGTTGCAACTCGTTATGCAACCAAAGATTATTACAATTATTAAATTTTTATAAGTTGCATTTGTGGTTGATTTTGGTTGCAGATGATTGCATCTAGTTGCAGACCGTATTTTTGAAAATATTTTTAAAAAATTGATATTTTTGCAAATTTTTTTTAAAAAATATAGTATTTAAAAAAAAAAAAATTTAGGTGTGGGTATTTATGAAAAAAACTCTAAAATTATTGATATTTAACTAGGCAACAAAAAAATAAATTGATACAAAATCTGGATCCGAACCCATTATAATATATCCATCATATCCGGATCTAATATATGACATCCCTCTAAAACCCTAGAAACGCAGTCCCCCAATATCCCAACTCCCTCTCTCAGATTGAATTAGCCACATCAACCATGGCGTCCAGTGAGCTAACGGTGCTTCAATTCACGCCATCTCCGACGAGTTTATCGGCGAAGGTTCACCCACTGGTGATATTCAACATATGTGATTGCTTTGTTAGAAGACCTGACCAAGCTGAGCGAGTCATCGGTACTCTTCTCGGCTCAGTCTTGCCTGATGGAACCGTTGACATTCGTAACTCTTATGCTGTTCCTCACAACGAATCGCTGGATCAGGTTTCCCCTTTCCTTCTCCTTTGTTTCTTTTTCGGAGTTTTTCGAATTTTGTTTCCAGATTATTTAACAGAAATTTGAGTTGGAAATGTTAATCTATATAGTATTTGATGATTTGAGAAGGTACTTTGAGATTTTTAAACTACCAGTTAGGTAAATGCAAGGCCTCCAGTAATTTGATATCGTATATATAATTATGTTATATTCTGTTGTCGGATATATGACTTGCGGTGTGTGCCTAAAATTAATGTGTTCTGTTAATTGCTGATAATCGTACCGGATAGATTTAAAATATAGCAATGTTGTTGAATTTAAAATGTGTTTTTCTTGGTATTTTATGTTGGCTAATGTGGTAGAAGTTTGTAATTTATTGCTTTCCAGTGTACTTCGTTTCTATTTTATAATTCGGGTTTTTCTTTAGGTTGCATTGGACATTGATTACCACCACAATATGTTAGCTTCGCACCAGAAGGTCAATCCGAAGGAAGTCATTGTTGGATGGTAATTCTTACCTCTGTATTAAGAGAAGATGTTTGTTTTCTGGTTCCTCTTGTTGCCGAAAGTTATCTCCGCTTGAGATTAACATATGGTGCTCAAGTGTATTAACTGGCTAGATTGGAAATTATTCTGTGTTTGTATGGATGTGTGATGTAGTTTAAATTCCCGATGCGTCTCTTTGTATCTGTACTCGGTAGTTTTTTCAGTTATTAAGTTACTGGGTATGCTGCTTGCCTGATTAATTGCTGTTATGATTCTACAGGTTCTCTACAGGTTTTGGGGTCACAGGTGGCAGTGCTTTAATTCATGAATTTTATTCCCGAGAAGCAACAAACCCTGTACATTTAACTGTAGATACAGGGTTCACAAATGGAGATGCTACTATTAAAGGCTTTGTGTCTGTTAACTTGTCTCTCGGGGATCATCAACTAGCATCACAGTTTCAAGAAATTCCATTAGATCTAAGGATGGTTGAAGCTGAGCGTATTGGATGTATGTAACAACTTAAACTTATTTTTCTTCTTCTTCTATTAGTTTTTTTTAAACCTAAAATGTGAAAATATTAGAGGCTATAGTAAAATGTGTACGGGTTCTAAAATCTGAGTTCTTATACTTACTGTTATTGTTACCTAAAATGTGAATCTTTGAGTCTATAGTGCAAACTGTGTCTAGGTTTTTAAATGTGTGAGTTCTAATGCAAGGAGAACCATGTTTGGGAAAGAAAGTATTAAAGTGTAGTATCCTGCATCTTATCTATAAGTATACATGGTGACTGCGTTTAATCAAGTGAAATTCTCTTAACATAGTTGATGTCCTTAAGAAGACGGCAGTGGACAAACTCCCGAATGATTTGGAAGGTATGGAAGATTCAATGAAGAAGCTACTAGCTTTGATTGATGATGTCTACAAATATGTTGATGATGTTGTGGTGAGTGAATGATTTACCTTACATTTCTTATCTTATATTATCTTGACATGCAAAATCTTTAGGTTGTTTGTATGTATATTTATACTGACTGCATTTCTAATTATTAAATTTAGGAAGGGCGTGTTGCACCTGATAATAACATTGGAAGATTTATTTCGGATACTGTGGCATCTATTCCCAAATTATCTTCCTCAGCCTTTGAGAAGCTTGTGAATGACAGTCTTCAGGTAAGATCAGTTTTCTTTCTATCTTCTGCATCTCTGGGTTCTTTTCTTTCACTCCAACAGAAATCTGGGTAAATTATTTTTCTTCCCTTTATTGTGTTCTGGATGGAGGAGTTCTCTTCTCTGACATGGCCTGCAGTATTCTAATAAAAAGACATGACGTTAGTGATCCCCTTGTATGTTTGTGTTACTCAGTGATGATTTGCTTATGCTCTGAACACACACAAAAAACAAAGTTTACCTTATAGTTTCTGAGGCTTGCCTTTCTCCAACCTCCCCATCTGGATTTCTGTTGCATTAAGATGGAGAGCTAGTTTCTTGACATGTACTGTACTTGCAAGTTGCTAGCTTCTCAAAATAGGCTTTGATGGGTGTTGTCCAAGCATCTAAAGCGTAAGGCTTATATGCTGCCTATGGCTTCACGTGATCCTCAATGAGCTTCTTCTACCGAAGTGTTTATGCTCGTAATTAGTGCCTCACATGAGATCTGTACGGTAATAATTATGAAACTACCTTACTAAAAGTGTGCGAGCAACCAGGTAGAGTATTTCTGGACTAGATAGGTGAAGTAGAGTCTCTCGAGGGACCTGATCTTAGAACTCTCAAACGTGTAAATGCAAAGCAGGAGTTGTACCGGTAATGTTAATTTGTTTGATGGTTATAAAGTACCATATAAAAGAGAAGAGGAAAAAAGTGACGCTTTAACAGCATCAGAGAGAAATTTAAGCGAGCTAGGTTGAGTAATAGCTTACAAAACCTCTGATACGTAGAGTCTGAATGATTAAGCCTGCCCTTCACTTCTTTCAAATGTCACACACTTCCGACTAAAAAAAAGGAGTCAAAGAGGTGTTCATACCGGAATAGGATACATTTGTGCTGCACTGCATTGCTATCGGTAGCCTTTCCTCCACGGGTGGACAATGTTCTTTAGACTTTTAGTAATAGGTATGATGCTGTCATATCAAATATAACAAGAAGGGTACGGATTAAGTTGCTTGATACTGGGAAGAGCTGTCGAACATGCGTAGGTCAAGTCCTGGAAAGCTTTATTAGTAGGTCAAGTAAACTAATTGTTTCCTATTACCACATGCAAAGTGTTCCTAAATCAGAATGGAGTCTATGATTACAATGTTTGTTAACGTTTTGATGTATTATGTGAGGCTGCCAAATTGTTTTAGTTGCACATATTTTCATGCAGCAACCTTCGAATTCCCATCATTTTAAATATATAGTTTTGAATTAGTTTAGAGTTTAGTTTTTCTAACCACGTAGTATGTTTTTCTTTTTTGTTTCTCTGATGTTGTAGGACCAATTAGTGTTGCTGTATTTGTCAAGCATAACAAGAACACAACTCAGTCTGGCAGAGAAGTTGAATACAGCTGCCCAAATTCTTTGAAGCTCCGACGTGGTTCTTGGTCTTGATATTTCTAATCCTTAGGAACTCCCGAGTCTTCTTTTCAGGCTAGGGCAAGGCAAAATAGTCTTTTGATTTTGTTGGATTATCGAAACGAATTGCATACTATGCCTATTTTCTGTGTCTGTCTTGGAAAAATGTTTACCTGGAGTTTTTTTGCTTGCAAATTTGTACCTGGAGTTCTCTGGATAAAATCCATTTAATATTGCCTATGAAATGCAGAACACACCACTTTATTTATGTTTAATTAAAATATCAATTGTTTGTATTGGTGTAATTTGAATGATACTTTTGCTAAGTTAGTTCTCAAGTCACAGAGAACGGCTTTAAGGTCTTGAGACGGGTTGTTTCGTGTTTTATGTTGTAAGCTAAATGTTTTTTTAGACACAATGTCGTGTCTGTATTTATAGTTGCAATCTCTTATTGTGTCAGCAGCGTAAAGCATCCGGAGTATTGATGCAGGAAACTGAGTGTCCTACAACCTCGTCTCATCCATCAAGTATGAGATTCGAGTATATATACAGTAAAACCTCTATAAATTAGTACTCGATAAATTAATAATCTCTCGATAAAATTAATAATTTGTCCAGTCCCAACTTGGTATCAGTATAAAATTGGACCCCAATCGATAAAATAATAAGATAATAACTTTTTTGAAATCCCAAAGTATATATATTGGTCCCAACGAAACTATAAATTAATAATCATTAAAAGATTCCATACATATTCTAAGATTGTCTAGTAAAAAATGAATCTATAGTCACTTGTTTTTTGTTGAACTTCAAATCTATATTGATTTCATCTTTAAATCTCCTCACTGCACTTAAGAGTTGGGGCATTGTCTTCTCGTATTGCAACAAAAAGTTGTGAAGAGTTGTTGCCGCTTGCAATGCTTCTTTCCGAGTGACCGGTTCCAAAGCTATTGAATCATCCTCAACTTCGTCATCGATCGGATTTTGAATGTACATTCATAGAATGTGCCTTGGAACTTATTTTTGTAATTTATTTTTCATCTCTAACTAATATATATTGTAACTAGTACATTAGACATGGAAATTTAAAGGTCTTATGTAAATCCTCTTTAAATTAATAAATTATTAATTTATCGATATAATAATATCTCTCTAAATTAATAAAATATCCCGGTCCCAACATTATTAATTTATAGAGGTTTTACTGTACAAGGAATCTGAATGTTTTAATATATAGCCTCGTGTCTTATCAACTAATATTAGTTGAGTATTGATGCAGGGGCCAATTTTTTTTTCAAACTTGGCTGACTGTGGAACTAAAGAATTTAAATTAAATTAATTATAATCACGAGTCATAACATCATATTCTACGGTTTACTATACGCATGTCCAAGATTTTCTCATTTGGCCTGCTTGATTTATACTCCATTTATATTGTTATCCACGGCTCTCCAAAGAATAGCGTAGAAAGAATATCCCGAACATATACTCCCCAAGAGAAATTGAAAGATGTTAAAATTCTTTGTTATTTGCTTTTATGGTTGTAGATTTCGGGAGGTATCCATTAGCAATTTATCGTCAAATTGAAAATTGTCATAACGATTAATGAAACAAAAATTGATTAAATTTGAATATTTTACTAAATTCAAATATTTATTAACGATAAATCAGAAATTTATCGATGATTTTTGAAAAATGATACAAACACAGTTTGCTTTAATGAATGACAAATAAAAATAAAACTTTATTTAATTTTAATTTTTAAGATTTAGAAGAATGAATTTTGAATGAGGGGTATTACATTACAGGTAAATAAAAGGATGTTGTACATTGGGATACTAAACTTAAAACTTAGGCTCTGTTTGGGATTTCTGTTAAAAATTGCTCTGCTGCTGAAAAAGGTGCTGTTAAAATAAGTGCTGTTACGAAAATCAGATAACTGTTTGGTAATATTTTTGATATGTGCGTGTTTTGAGGTATAATATAAAAAATTAATGTTGGTGGTAAGGTTTGATGTTGAAATCAGTAGTGCTTCCCGCAACAGCTGAAAAACAGCTTTTTTTAAAAGCATGGGGGAACCTGCTTTCTCTAAAAGCAGTTTTTCAGCCAAAAACGCTTTTCAGAAAAGCTACTTTTGATATTTACCAAACAATATTTTACCTGCTTTTCAGAAAAAAGCTGTTGTTGCTTGTCTGCAACAGCAATACCAAACAGGGCCTTAGTATATTATTACAAGGAGTCGTAGTCTACCAAGTCAACATTTGAGCACACTTACGCTACAACCCAAATTATTAGATACACATACCTTTCTCTCCGTGTAACTATATCTCTCCGCCGGGTAATATCAATCTATTCGCCGGAGAAGTATGTCGGACGCTTTAATTAACGGACTCGCCGGAGCTGGTGGTGGGATCATAGCTCAGCTCATCACCTATCCTCTCCAAACTGTATGTCTCTCTCAACTTCTCCCGGATCACACACCATCATGTGTGTATGTATATTTCATTATGTGTATGTATATTTGCCTAATATTTGTGTTCATTATGTAAAGGTGAATACTCGTCAACAAACGGAGAGAGATCAAAGCAGAAGGGATGAAAACACTGGGACTATACACCAAATGTATCAGGTCTGCTTTCTTTTTTATTGCAACTTTTTTATTTATTTTATTTGTTTAACCTGTCACAAGAAAAAACAATTTTAAAATATAGAGGTATTAGTGTGCTCCTCAATTCATGTGGGTTTATTTGATTTAGTAGGATTTTATAAGGAATGGGTTGTTGAAGACTTAAAGTTACTTCTTAGGGTGTGAAAGAATGGAGTTATATGGTAATGTATGTTTGTAGGTTGTCAAACAAGAGGGATGGACTCGTCTATATGGTGGCTTAACAACGTCGCTTGTTGGAACTGCTGCTTCTCAGGTGATCCACCTTATTTCTTTCGTATTTGATCTTGTATCAACTTGGTGCACCCCGTCTTCCTTTTATCGCTACTGTCACTTAAAAATTTGTGGTTCGTTATTAGAATATTATAATTAGAAGACTTGTGTTTTTAACTGAAAGTAATGTCTGTGTGTTGCGCAACAAAGGCTATAAGATTTTAACTGCAAATTATGATTTTTATTTGATGAGCTATTGATGGGAGAGACAGAAGTTTATTCTCGATGCTTTTATTCCGGATATGTGAAAAACTACTACCATTGTTTCTTCGTTTTTATTAAGTATTTGCACAAGGTTGTATCTCTACATTGGGAATCCATAAACTGGTTTCGTTATTACACAGTAGGATAATATTAGTACTGTTCACTTGACATGGTGAATGTGCATTTTTATGAAATTGTAGTATTTTTAGTTAGATGAACCTCTTATCATGACATTTATCAACTCTAATCCAAGGGTTGCATAAGCTCAACCCTTTGGAAAACTCACTTTCACTTACTTACCTCCAAAACGGTCATAAACAATTTACCCCTTAAACGTCTTACTGAGCGGACTACCTGTAATGTTAGCTATGCTCAGTCCTAGTCTCTTAACATTAACTGCATGATATTATCTCATTCACCAACTTTCGGTATAAATATGGAGTCTAGTTGGATATTGCTTAAGATCGTGGATGACGAGTCACGAGTGTGAGGAGGATAACCAATTTGCAACAGATGGGTGGTACTGTGGTAGTCGGTGGCGCCAGAGACGGAACTAGGAACTTAAGATGGGGTGGGCTTGACAACTTATTACAAATTTTCACCACCTGATCACTCATCCATCTATTCTTCAACCATTGTTAATTTTTTTAGCAAATTGACTTTCTATATAGAAAACTATCCTCTATGGCTCTATACTAGGAATAGTCTTGAGAATTTTAAAGATTGTTGTTATTTTTACAGAGATTATCAGCAGCATGGCATGAAAGAGTTTAGCAAATACATATTGGTCACTTAGTTTTTGTGAGCTGGATATATCAAATAAAAGTTGGACCAAGTAAAGTCATAACATGTATAACTAGTAATTTTTTTTCAAAATTTCAACCTGGGCTTAAGCCTGGGGAAGCCCTTTGATGCATCCGTCCCTGGGTGGCGCTCTTGTGGCAGGATAAAATTGTTATGAATTATGATTAACCTCTAATATTATATTCTTGTTAAGTATTATCAATTACCTTGAAGTAGTCTTTCACCAAGATATATAGATATGTTGGTTTTGGCAGGTAATAGTAATACTAATTGCCTTTCACATGCACATTATTTGCCCCAATCCATTTTGTTAAATGATTAAACGGGAAACAGAAAATTACAGTACTACCTGATTTTTTTGTTAAATTACTTCGTCGGATAAACTATTCCATTTATTGTTTGTTCCTTTTTTTCCCTTGCAATGTTAGCCAAAAACAAAAACAAAAAAATTATGTACAATATTAAAAAAGTTGCAAAATTAAGAAAAGGAGATGTTGAGTATACACATCAATATTGTATATAGCCTACTAATTCTCACTCACAACTCTTTGTGTTACAGGGTGTTTACTATTATTTCTACCAAATATTCAGGACAAAGGCTGAAATTACTGCACTTGAACGTCGAAAAAGAGGGCTTGGGGACGGTACAGTTGGGATGTTTTCATCTCTTATGGTGGCTGCGTTCTCTGGGTAACTTATCTTTCTTAGTCGGTATCCCCGCCATTATCTTTAGCTTGTTCAGCCACTGCACTCCAAGTCCGTAACCATTTTGTTCTCTTGATTGACTCTAGAAAAACTACACACAAGGATCATTGCAATATTTAATGCCTATATGTCACTGTGGATATGCAGATGTTCTCATGAGCACCGAATATATGATTTCTGTGCTGTCATCTTACCAAGTACATTGCTTTCTACTGTTGAATGATGGGCCATGAAGAATTACTCAAATTTTGATTCCATTAATATTTTTTATATATTCCAGATACAGGCTTGTAGCCATTTGTAGGCATATATTCAGGATCCAGTTTAGTTGTTTACCTGTTACCATGACCATATCTGGTATAATTATATCTGTTGTTGAATCTAATATTGTATTGTATAACCTTAATTGAAATTATTCTTGTTTTCTTTTATTGTTCAGTTTAGATTATATACTGCATTTTTACTACTGACTCACACTGAAGTTTGTATCTGCTGGTAAATTGTTTCCAACGTAGTTAACTTAAATCAGTTGTCAAACTCTATTAAGATTTTAATAATCTGTATGTTCCTTCACCATCTCCTGTCTTTTCTACAACTGAACAGAATTGACTGTATAATTGTTGTGGTATGGCATTATGAGCAGTTAATAATGTAATGCTATAGTCACACATTGACTTTTTCTATTGTAATAAGCATGCATCAAATTTTTGTTTAATTATAGTAGTACTTGTGCATTTTGGCAACAGCACACAAAACTGTACTTGATTCCTGTTTCAGAAAGTTCATTTGTCCATACATATCTTTCATAGATCAGGAATGTTTCTGACTTTATTCTTTGCAGGTGTGTGAATGTGCTACTGACTAATCCTATATGGGTTGTTGTTACACGCATGCAGGTAAAGATTTCAGTCCTCTTGGTCTTTGTAGAGTTGGCCTATTTAGCTACATAATTAGTGTGATCTTAGCTTTAGACAAAATATTTTTGCATTAGAAAAATCATAAATGGAAGTCTAGTATTTAAGGTCCATCATCTTCAAAATGTTTTCCTCTTTTTCATCTAGTTGCTAAGAATTTTTTATATATTTAAAACATAAGATATTACAAAATTAAAGAGGCATAAACCCAAAGCCTCTTTTAGGAATTTTTTTTATCAAACATTTTCTAGCTTTCAGGTTCTGTACATATAATCTAGGTAGTATTTATTTTCTTTACTTTTCATATCCATCTGCTAGTCTGTGAAAGCAGACTCATTTAAATAGATAACATATTCTTTTTGAGATTGTTTTGTTAGTTCTGTTTAAGGAAGACTCCTCCCACATTTGTTCTTTCTACCACACGATTCTTTCTCTTTTTTTGTTCTATTTTGCATTAATTAGTAGAGTTACTGGAACAGGACTTGTTTTAACTTTTCCAGTGTTAATGAACATATGTATAACACATGTTTATCTTTTCCCAAATCAATACATGGATGATAAATCGAGAAAAAGAAAAGAAATAAAAAGACTTCTATGAGTTTATTTTTTGTTTGATAATAGTAATTATCATCATGGTTTTCGGGATCTGACATCATTTCACATGTAATTGTGTTCTAGCTACATGCTTGGCCTTTCATATCACTTTTATTAACTGCAGACTCACAAAAAGAAATCCCAACCTCAACAAACCGATTCCAAATCTTCAGATGATAGAGTTATTGCTGAAATAGAAGCACCTCCATTTGGAACCAACCTTGCGGTATGTGTATTTATGCGTCAACTTGATACTTGTGCTTGCACTTTGTTAGTACTTGGAAATGCGGATATTATACCCTGCAGTCTTCAGCAGAATTTATAACAACATTTTGTTGGTATACATGGGATGGAGTGCTACCTATGTATGCCACTTAATTAATCTGCAAACAAAATAAAACTTGTTTAACTATTGTTCAGGCTTTGACTGTATCTAGCCTGTTTTACTGTTGTGCCAATAATGATCGTCCAATCATTATTTTCAATTTACTTTTGTATCAAACACCACTACTCTACATTTGCCCAAGTTTGATGCAAGTTATGATTGTCAAGATATAAAAGGATAAGTGGCGGGGAGAAGATTTGCGCTTCATTACATATACATCATATCTGCTTTCTCATTTTTTGTTGCAAGTGTCTTTTCACGAAAAGTGAAGCAGAATTGCCAGAACAGTTCGTTTAATCTTGTCTGATGCAGTGTACTACCCTTTGTATGACACTTATGGTAATTCATATCCGGAATTTAGTACGGACCCTATATGATTATCCCCGAGTGTGGTTGTTTTAGAGTTCAGAGGTTTAACATATTGGACAGAGAGGCATAGGAGATTCTTGAGTTGAGGAAAAGTCTCGGGACAGCATGAGCAGTCATGTATTGACAACAACAAATCTTAGGTGAGTCTTTAGCCTTTAGGCACCCAAGTAGCGCTTAGAGTTTAGAAAAAGACAACTGCTATGGTGTACGTAATGACATATATACTGTGGTTTTATTGATGTTTATTTATTACCATGGGTGCTGAGGGGAAATATGGCTTTAGAAGATGATCATAGAAAAGACAAGTGCCCATTTATTTTTGCGCCTGACATTATTGACCATTTCAGTTTTGGTTTTGGAAGTGCAAATGTGAATGTAGGGTGCTGAGCCTTAATAGTGAGTACTGAGTACCTATACATGATATTTTTTTTTTTGAGATATTTTCCATGTGGCGGAAGCACAAAAGAAAAGCCCATGTCATGTCCTAGTGGTGTTTATGTCTAAATGAAGCCTGTGGCTGGTAGTGGTATCACTTGGATGTAATATTTTATTTCTTTAGTGTAAATTATGGTGCCAGCAAGAAGCTTGATGATAATATTCATCTATGCTTTGGATTCTGAACTCATAACCACAGCCTATAGGTATGCTACTATTTTCTCAAGGGGCAGGGCATGAAAAGCTTGTTCCTTTTACCAGTGAATTCCGGGTTCACGACATACTAAACAAAGTTTCAGCTAAGAAGTAGCTACTGGGGCCTGGGTATTGTTTGCATGTATCTTTTGCATTTTAACTTTTAAGATTTTCATGCGTTTGTGGTGGCTCATGTGTTTGTGGTGGCACATACACATCCTTCTTAATTCCATCTACTCTTTGGTCTCCGCTCTGTCCTCTTACTACAGACCACAACTACACATAGGGAAGTACTCTTTGTTATTAGTACGTTCATAAATCACTCGTTACTGCTTAGCTTGAGCATGTCAATATGTTTTATATCCAAAGTTGAGCCATAAAAGTAGGTTATTGTTCACTTAAAACTGATAAAAACTATGCGGAGCTGCTTATGGAGTTCCTCATTCATTTTAGCAAAATTGTCATCAGTATAGTAGTCAGTTATGGTTTCAAGATGACACTAAAACTTCTAGGCATGCATAAACAGTGAATAAATGAAGCATTCATTAGGCAAGTTCTTATATCACTATAAATTACTAAATGGTCTGTTCGGGAACTTAGATTTCATTTATAGTTCTGGATTTTGTCAAATGACATGTTTGGATAACTAATAGATTTTGGATTTGTATTTCAATCCAAGACATTGTAATATTAGTCTGAATTTGAGAATTTGAAAAGACAACTCAATTCATGTCATTTGAAAACCATCATATGAAATGAATTACATGTTCCCAAACTCAATTTAAGTGTATCTGTTTATTTATCGCTTGCTAAGTGCATAGTGGTTACATTTCAAACCTAAAGAGGGGGTGTTGGAAATAATCCACCCCCCTTCCCCTGATGAAAACTGTAGTATGGAAGTTCTTTTTTTGTGAAAAGGAAAGACATTTTGCCGGCCTGGTTTTTCCTATACTAGAAGTCTAGTACACTTCAATTATTAGTTACTGTGTTATTCACAGTTTATCCGCTGGTGATCTAACTTAGCTAGATTATAGGATTTGCGGTCTGTACGCCATATCCTTAACTGAAATGTTTAATTTTTACAGATTCAGGAACTTTATGATGAATCTGGACTACGTGGATTCTGGAAAGGTGTTTTACCGACATTGATCATGGTAGGTAAAAAGTATCACTGGTACACGCTACAGAATGATTGCTGATTGCTCTCACTATGACATGCAGGTGAGCAATCCTTCCTTGCAGTTTATGCTTTATGAAACCTTATTGAAGAAGTTAAAGCAAAAGCGTGCTCTGAGCAAAAATGCTAAAAAAGGAGTAACTGCATTGGAGGCAAGTAACATTTATAAAGTTCTGTTGGGACTGTTTTATTATGTAATAGGACTGTTTTATCATTCGAATGTACGCCAGTTAATCCACCATATTAATTGACTGCAATTATTGAACAAATTGCTTGCTCTTTTGCTAGATATTTTTGCTTGGGGCTTTGGCTAAGCTTGGAGCTACAGTTGTCACATATCCTCTTCTGGTTGTGAAGGTTAGTGACATTAAATAATTGAAATGGACTTTTTTGTCTGTGTCTGTAAATTTCTTTAGTGGTAACTATGCATGTATTTACTGTCCAGATGATAGTCCTGTCACATTCAACATGTTTCAGTATGTCTTATGTAGTACGTATAACTATGTCAAGAATCAGTCCATTTTTCGGACAAGATGTAGCTGCAGCACTGGAGTTTTGGAGATGTTAACGTCAGTTAATAGAAAAGCCCTAAAGTAATGGTTTGTCGGACTCAAATTGTGTGAATGTAGTTCGATGGTTATGAAACACATTCTGAGCAGAAATGATCTTCTTTAATATTGTTAGTGTCCCCCCTCCTTCCAGCTCTGGGCTTCTACTTTTATAACTTTAGATAATAAAAAATATAACATAAATGTATTCTGATGTGTAATCCCAAGGCTGGCCCTGGAATATGGCAATGGGTGTCCGCCTGAGGTCCCGACTTTCGTAGGGCCAAATTTCTGTTTTTTAATATAAAAATATCAAATACATACAGTTGTGTATTGACCTACTGTTACATAGTGATTAATACTGCTAAATTTTCTTTCTATCTTATGCTTAATGCATGCTCTACTGTATACTACAGTATTGTAGTTGTGTTGATTTTATTGACCTCTACTTTAGGTAATTGATATGTTTTATGAATTTTGGTGAAAACAAATGTTGATTGTCACTTTTAGGATCCCCATTACTGTTTTCTTCCCTAGGCCTCCAAAAAGGTCAGGATGGCCCTAAATGAGCCCCTGAATTAACAGATTTTCCGGAAACTGGGCATACCTTACTGTTTGTTTTTTTGCAGGCAAGGTTACAAGCAAAGCAGGTTATTGACGGAGACAAGAAGCGTCAATATAAAGGTTTGTGACTTTTGATTCACTGTGATGTAGGATAATATATTTTCAAATACAACATGAAAACAAAAAAGGCGCACTATGCCAAAATGTTGAAATGGCATCGAATTATAACTCTGTAACTTCTTCCCTCATACTGTATGCAAATAGGGTTGCAGTTTGTCAGTACGATAATATGGTACAACTATCACAGAGATGGATATGAAAAAGTAGCAAAAAATACTTGGGTAGGTCTTTAAAGTGGTATAATCAGCTTAAAAGATGATGTGGCTCAGCATTAGTTGGTATATTTAGAAAAATCAGCCCAAAATATTTACGTTTAAATGGGAAAAGATAACAGGGGAAGTGTTAATATGTTATAGCACTCAAGAGGCAAGAGTGGTCATCTTGTACGATAGTTACAATTGGGAACAAGCGCAGTGGCGTTTTATGCATTGCTAGGCTTGAGTTCATTCCTTAACCTTTTTTCCTTGGGTTGTGCTTAAAGTTTCCAGTTTTTGCTATTTAATGATACAGGCTGAGTTAATTTTTTCCCCCCAATATAGGTACTATGGATTGCATCATGAAGATGATTAGGTACGAAGGGATTAAGGGTTGTTACAAAGGGATGAGCACAAAAATAGTACAAAGTGTTCTTGCCGCTGCAGTTCTATTCATGATCAAGGAAGAACTTGTTAATGGAGCTAGGTGGTTACTAACAAAAGATGCTATCAATAAGGCAAGATTAAAGGCATCATAATTCTCCCTATCATCTTGGTAACATTTAGTAGAGTGTTGGTTAGCAATCGGTTGTTCTACACTTCTACTGGATATATAAATTATTTATATTAAAGAGAGCAAAAAATGTACTCCGAGAGGGTTCATGGACCCTGATTCATCCTCCATAGTCTGTACCTGTCCCTGTAGCAGAGATAGTAGTGGAACTCAAATCACAGATTGTTTGTTATAGGAAGAAATCATAGGACTATACAACTATAAGTTGTGAAATGGTGTTCTATTGGGAACACTTCGGGTAAACTAGATTTCATGAACCCCATTGAAGTTCCTCTATTTTATTTTCTAATTTATAGGTTAGGTTTTAAATTTATTAAAACTATTGCAAATAGTTAATGGAACAATATAAAGTGTCTTTTCTTTAAGCATTTCTAATAGCTTACTGTATTCGCTTCTTTCCTGCAACATATCAACATGAGAACTTATCTTGTGAAATTATGAAATTGCCAAACACAAACAAATAGTCAATATGGCCCCTGTAAATGTAAGACTGCTCAATAACGTGCTCCAATCTGTTATCAGGTCCCATTTTCTTTTTTTAAATATAGGGTCTCATTTTTTAACGCTGTTATGAAATGATTGAATATAACATCTCCAATGGAATGGAATGAATAGAGTAAATGCATAGTCTTGTATACAAAATAATAAGAACTAGCCTAAAAACCCGTGCGAAGCACGGGCTTGCTTATTTACTGAAATAATTTTTCGCACGAAAATGTATATATATCGAAACAATTTTGTAATTAAAATTAATTTTGAATTTATCTTATATTTGTATAAAAAAATTTTAATTTTTTTAATATTTAATAAGATTTCACAAAATTTGGAAAAAAAATCTATAAAATAAAGATCAAATTATTATTTTCATTTGACAAAATATTAATTTAGTTTTAAATGTCGTGAAATGCATTTTATCAAATTCAACAATTAAATATAAACTAAATGATTATTTTAGTATAGTTGTTTATGATATGGATGTATCTAAACTAATGTGTTTTTAACGAAATGACAATATACTTGTAAATAAAATATAAAGTTGGTCACGTACGTAAGACTACACACCGTGATCACATCTTAAAATATTTTAGTCTAAAGTCCGTATATAACATTAGTGTATGTAAATTAATATGATAACGTAACTGTGCCAAACCCAAGGCTTTGGGACTTGTTCATAGTGAGTATTATTGATATTAAGAACAAATAGAAACAATGTAAAATTTGAAACACGGTCGAACTATTGTTCTTATTGCAATTATAATCAGGTTTACCGGAGTTTTCTATGTTGGAGAAAGTATAATTTGTAAATAGGTATTTTGCCTTAGTAGTTGTTGTTTGTTTTTCAGCGATCAATTGATTTGGTTTTTTTTATTTTTTTGCAGTCTAGAATATAAATCGTTAAATGCACACAATGTTGTTGTAATATAATCGAACACATGTGAATGAGATAGAGGATTTTAAAAAGAAGCTGAAGGTTGGGGCATCTTTGCACACTCTCACGAGACTATCTTGCGGTGTAAATTACAAAATTGTCGGTATATAACATAGGCGATGCAGTCTTAACATTGTCAGATATAAACGTAGGGCTGAGACTTATTACAAAATCTATTAATATTATTTAAAAGTCATCCATGCGGCGTCTCACTCAATTTTTTTACTTTTAAAATTTTATAAAAATTTTATACTCTAATCTTATATGTTATCTATAATCTTATTATTATGTAGAAATTATACGTTATCTATAATCTTATACTCTTTTAAAATTTTATTTTTTATATCAATCATTTAAAATAAAAGAAAGAGAATCGTAGAGTATGCTCAATCCATTAAAATATTTTTGGTAATTATATACAATGCAAAATTTTATAAATAATATAAACCAACATTTTATTTATTTAAAAATAAAAAATTATAAAAAAGAAGATTAGAGAAGAAGAGAAATTAACATTAATAAGATTTTAAAGAAAACTTAAAACAAAATGTACTATGCTACTTATGCATGAGCTTGAGAAGATTAATGGTTCAATTTACTACACTAACATAATTTTATCTACTATTTGCATAAATATAAAAGAGTTGACGTTTTTATAATTTTTTAACATGTAGGGGCAAAATCATAAATTCAAGGTATTAAAATGACATATATCAATAATTTAAATTGATAAAACAGAATTGTAGATTATGTTCAATTGCTAAAAATATTTATTATAACTATGTATTGTGCAATATTCTAAAAATAATATAAATCAATGTTTATTAACTCAAAAAATAAAAAAATTGGAAGAAGATGTGGTTTATCTAATAAGAGTTTGAATATAAGCTCAAAACAAAGTGTAGCACAGTTGGTTATGACATGAGTTTGACATGGATATGTTAAGGGTTCGATTCCCATCATTAACATAATTTCACAATTTTTACATTTTCATTAAAGAATGGTATTTTTGTAATTTTAGAAAATATAAGGGTAAAATCGTAAATTCACAGCCATTAAAATGGCAAACTTTGCCCTTTGTTGACTTTTAATATATAGAGAAAGATATTATATTGATTATATATTTTAGACATGATTTAATTTTTGGTTATATCATTCTGAATGGAAAAAAAATGAATATACTACAGACATGGATATGTGAATGCCTCGAAGTCTGCTATCTTTAGTTGTGGTTTTCACAATATTTTACATCAATGTATTAAAATTTTATATTTTGACAAAAGTTGCAATATTGATGAAAATTTACAAAATACTTTTACTAGAAAATAAATTAAGAATTTTGTGGGCGGTATTGTATTAGTATTTTTAATGACTTTTTTGAGGTTAATGACTTTTAAAGATTTTACATACTTTTAATAACTTCTACGGTATAAGTCATGACAAATCTTATCAAAAAAGTTTATGACTTTTTTTTCAAGTGATATAGTTATAATTTTTGTTAAAAATCATTAGAAGTTATTGACTTTTTGAATAACACGAAATTTTTAAAGAGTTTATAAATGTCTAAATTCAATACCGTTCTATTTTTAAAAACTTCTTAAAAGTGTTAATTGAATAACATCATACTTTTAAACACTCTTTAAATGTTAGAATTAAATACCTCATAAATTTTAAAATCATTAAAAATCTTAAAATCTTAAAATGTTTTGATAAAGTATATTGAAAAAATTATTTTGTATCCGAACTAATATAAGTAACGATGATTCTTTTTTTATTCTAAAATTGTTTGCAAGCAAACGACAAATGACATATTTATTTAGTCGGAGTCATAGAACAAGTCCAACAATGTTCTAGTTGGTTATTTATAAATATGATATAATAATGTGTCCTAGTGATTTAGGGACTTGATTTCTTGTAGGAACTCCAACAATATTACTTATATTCATTCCCTATTATTATTATAATAATAAATTTGAAAAGAGAGAGAAAATGAGTGGAAGAAAAAGAGAGAAAAGAAATGTAGAAAAGGAGGGAAGTGAATTTTTTATTCATAAAAATTAAATAGGTAATGGGTAGTGGTTACCTATTAATAGGTAATGAGATGGATGTCCCAGTGATTTAGGTAACCACTAGGACATTGTTGGAGCGCCATTTTTTACTAAATTACTTATATTTGAGCTTAGGACATGATATAAGTAAGCTCTTGGACTTGCTCTCATATAGTCATACACACGGAAACTCAGAGCAATTAACTAATAATAAAAAAGGGAGTTATATTAACACAGGGGGAACTCATAGCAATTAATTAATTAATAATAAAGGATATCGAAATTATCAAAAATACTACTTTTTCTAAGTTTTTTTGTAATTTTATCATCTTCTGGAAATATTTGCAAAAATACTAATTTTTTGAAAATATTTGGAAAAATACGGTCTACAACTAATTTCAACCATATGCAACTGCAACCAAAATCAACAACAGATGCAACCACAAATACGGTCTGCAACCAACACAACCGAATGTAACCAGAAGCAACTTTTTTAAAATTGATTGAAAAATAACTGAGAATTCAAAAAAATTGTTAGTAAGATGTTTGATAAGCTTGTGGTCTTGATTAAGCCGTTCCCCTGTGATTCAATAGTTAACCTTTGAGGTTCAATGTTGGGTTTTAAAAATATTAAGAACGAGGAATAATCCGTACACGAACTTAGGGTTGACCCTAAACCCTAATCTACCCTGATTTTAGGGAACAACCCTAAAATCAGGGCGCCGGAAAAAAATCATTTTTGATTAAAAAATTGCATATGTGGTTGATTTTGGTTGCAGTTACAGATATGGTTGAAAGTAGTTGCAGACCGTATTTTTGTAAATATTTTCAAAAAGTTGGTATTTTTGCAAATATTTTGGTATTTTCGTAAAAATTTTTAAAAACACGTAGTATTTTTGCAAAAAAGTTTTTTGAGTTGGGTATTTATGAAAAAAGCCCTAAAGGATATGCATACTCTTTATCTTTATTTATACTAGCTTATAGCCCGTGCAATGCACGGTTACTTAAATTTTATTTATAAATATATTTTTATTAACCATGCAACACACGATTGTTTTTTTAATATTTATAATTATATTTATTTATGAATATTTTAATATTTAAAAGTTATTAGTTTACATGATTAAATTATTTTAAAAAAAGATTTAGCCAAAAGAATTATATTTAAAATTTTGATATTTATTATATTTTACACACTCAATTTAATATTTGTTTATATTGAGTTATAAAAATTAGATTTTGCCAATTTTATAGTCCACATGAAATTCACAAAATAGTCTTTAATTTAGTTGTGGTTTTATAGTTCTTTTTCAATTAAAAACTATTCTAAAAATAAAAAGAGAATAAAGTGACAAAATGTAATGTTGAGAATTCTATTCGATTTAGGAAATCTACTTATATGTAGTTTAGATTATTAGAATACCCTTTATTAACCAAATACAGTTTTTAATGTTAAATCTAACGGTTTTCACCTATATATTTAACAGTAAACGATTTTTATTATTTTGGTATTAAATGAGTTTCCTTATTTAATTACAACTATTTTTATGTTTTGACTTTTTAGAAAATCCAATCTTAATATAATATCTTTTAACTTATATCATTTTTAGATAATAACTTCTTTTTATATGATATAATCTTGATCATGTATTTTTAAAAGTATTGGATCTAACGGTTGAGAATGTTTTGCCGGTATTTAGGACCAAACTACCATTATAACATCATTAATTTTTCTTAATATTTATAATTTTTTTAATTTATAATTTTTTTAAATATTTATTGCTGTTGTGGAATAAAATCTGAGCTTACGAATTTAATGCGAGGGTTTAATGAGCTTCGAGCTTTTATGGCTGCACTTGTGTTTCGAGACTAAATCGGTCCTCACAAGATGCCTACGTATCTCAATCGGTGCTGAGAATCAAGCCAAAGACGTAGTTCTTGGTGTTGCCCTCGGGGCTATGGCGGCAGGGGCACACCAAGGACGTAGTGACTTGTATGTCCTTATTCGAGGATGAAGTCTAAAACGTAGTTCTAGGGGTGCCTTTATAGCTTGTTGCACCTTCGAGGCGTTGTGACGTATGGAGCTGTGCCCAAAACGTAGTAGAGGACGTATGGAGCTGTGTCCAAAACGTAGTAGATGACGTATGGAGCTGTGTCCAAAACTTTGTAGATGACGTATGGAGCTGTGTCCAAAACGTTGTAGATGACGTATGGAGCTGTGTCCAAAACGTAGTTCTGATTGTAGGATCAGGGTCCTTATATAGGCGTCTAGAGCCTAGTATTTATGGTATGTTTAGGAGTCTTAGCGAATAAGTCTCCTTTTTGATATTGGATAAACATTGTATTTCTTGCTGGAGAATTCGTTTCCTTGTTGATAAAGGCTATGACTCATTAATTGCCTTTAATTGGGATTCCAGATCCTTCTTTGATGAATTTACCATATTTTGGACTCTTTTTATGAGCTGTATATTTTCCCTATTCATTAATTACGAAATTAATGAATAATTAGGGTGTCGGGCCTTAAATATCGGCATTTCCATTGACTTGTCAATTATATTTCTATAATTACTTTTCTGACCATATCAATTGCTAAAATATAATATACTTTTTTTTGTAATATGTTAAAGATGCGGGAACTTTGAACTTTTGAGAAAATAAAATATCAATTAAAATATAATTTTTTTTGTAATAGTTCTTTTAAAGTAGTACACCGTGATCAAAATTCTGTATAAATTTCATTTTTTTATAGTATATCCGGTAAATATCTATGTTATTATATTAAAGACTAAATAATGAAAGTTTCCTTGTAAGTTAAGTTTGGTCGCTTTGTTTGATCACTCAATCCATAATTGTTGAATCTTTCAAATTAAATTGTTGAAAAACGTTAGATATAACAGTAAAATTATTATGTAGAATGATCTAATATTTGAATCTACTAACAACATATTAAAATTTATAGTTTTTTTTTAAAATAAGAATTTTTTCATTTTTTCTTGCAGACATATGTTATTTGATAATATTTTTTGTAAAGTACGATTTTTCAGAAAAGTGCTATACTAATTGATTAACAAACTTTTAAAGTTT
Source organism: Heracleum sosnowskyi (assembly GCA_030848705.1). NCBI lineage: Eukaryota > Viridiplantae > Streptophyta > Magnoliopsida > Apiales > Apiaceae > Heracleum > Heracleum sosnowskyi. The sequence goes on along the minus strand of CM061243.1, from coordinate 44,275,394 downwards.
CGAATTTTATTATTTACAATGTATATCGGTTTAAAAAGTTTGGCCTCTTCTGTAGCTGAGTCTAAAATTTCAAAATAAGGTTTTTTTTAATATGAATATAGTTCTGCTAACAATGAAATTAGGTATATATGAGTTCTTATAAAACAAAATCACCATTTACGTATAATTTATTATTTAGTAATAAATAATATTTGATTAGTTATGATATAAAACTTAATAAAATAGGATTAAAAATATGCACAATTTTATAAAATTTTATCCTCGTATTATTATATTCTTTGTTGATTTGAATTTTTCTTAGATTGATTTTAATTTTTGAACATATATTTCTAAATTTAAAATAGTTAGAAAAAAGTAATTAAATTGGTGTTAAAATGACGATGACATAATAATTATTATTAGAATTTAAATATTCACTTTATTAATTTGGGCTTTATCTTGTGTTTTAAAAATCAGATTTTGACGATTTTACACCCCACGTGAAGATAACTAAATTATCTTTAATTAAAAGATGGTTTAACAATTTTTATCTAGGTGAAATTGTCCATGGAAGAGAAAAGAAAGTCAGGAATTGTTTACATGGAAAATTCTATTCAATATAGAAAACTTATTTATATTTGGTATATTTGGTTTAAATTATCAAAATACACCTTTTAGAATTTAAATATAATCCTATTATTAATAAAATAAACTTTTTTACTATTTGATCTAACGATTTTTATTTATCTAGTTAAGATCTAATGGTCCTTATTAATTTGGTTGTCTACGACCAAAATTTGGGATAAGATCCCTATTATGATTATTATATATAAGGATTTAATATAATAAGGATATCAAGTATATATTGATATAAGTATTTTACTAACTGCTTTTACTTTTAATGTTTCGGTTTTATTTACGGTTTAAATAAAATTTTAAAATACATTATTACTTAAAAATTATTAAATATAATAAAAATTATGTTATGATTATATAAAATTTTATTCTCATATTATTATATTCTTAATCGATTTGAATTTGTTCTTAATTAATTTTGATACTTTATTGAAAGAAACATAAAATTTCTATATTTAAAAGAATTAGTGGAAAAATAAATAAATTGGTGCTACAATAATAATAAAAAATTATTAAAATTTAGATACTCACTTTAATATTTGGGTTCTATCCTGAGTTTTAGAAATTGAATTTTGACGATTTTACAACTCATGCGAAACTAACAAAATTATCTTTAATTTAATGATGGTTTAATAATTATTATCTAACTTGACCAGTTGACCTACCCATAAAATAAACTGAAAAGAAAAGATGGTTAAAAAGTTTTACACAAAGAATTCAATTCAATATATAAAACCAATTTATAATTGGTTTAAATTATCAAAGCACGCTTCTTAGTATTTAAATATAATCCTACATTTAATCAAATACACATTTTAATATAAGTATTATATTCAAAATTATCGTTTATGAATATGAAACCCTCAACATTTTAATAATATTTTGATATTATCCTTTTATGTTTGTTATATGTAAAATAATATAATTATAATTTGGATTAATCGAATTGTTATGTTCCTTCAGAAAAAAAAAGTGTTTAAATTTATTCATGTACAGGAGTTCTCCTAAGTCTCTTATAACGTAGGGTATCATTGTAATCGATATGAATTGTTATCTTGATATTTGGTAAAATTTTAAATTATCAAAATACACTTTTTAGTATTTAAATATAATTCTATTATTAATCAGATACACTTTTTAATATTAGATCTAACAATTCTCATCGATTTATAATTATTAATTTGGCCGTATACTGATCGTACACGGACCAGATCGATTTTAATTTTTTCTTAAATTGATTTTAATATTTTATTGAAATAAACAAAGAATTTATAATTTTAAAAGAATTAGAAAAAAAAAATTAAATTGGTGCTACAATATTAAAAAAATATTTATTAAAATTTAGATAATAACTTTACTGTTTGGGCTCTTGGGCTCTATCTTGAGTTTTAGACAACAGATTTTAACGATTTTACAGCCCACGCGAAGCTTACAAAATTATCTTTAATTTAATGATGGTTTAATAATTATTATCTAACTGGAACTATCCATAAAATAAAGAGAAAAGATAATTACGAATTTTTACATAAAGATTTATATTCAATATAGAAAACCTATTTATAATAGGTTTAAATTATCAAAATACACCTTTTAGTATTTAAATACTATCCTATTATTAATCAAATACAATTTTTAATATTATATCTGACGGTCCTCATCGATTTGAATATTTATAGTTTTATAATCCAACGGATCGTATACTTTTGGTAGTACAGTGACCGACCAAAGTTTTGGATAAGATCTCCCTTACGCTTATTATATATAAGGAGTTAATGTGCCCGGATTTAGACCAAAATATTCTTATACACATATTCAACTCCAAATTTAAATTTTGAGATGAGAAGAATAATTTGGTCTCAATTTCAATAAAAATATACACTTATATATACAGAATGTGCATATATGAGCTGCCTAAGAAAATTAATAATTCATTTTTTAGAAAATAATTTGATTTTTTTTTTAAAAAGCTCGTCAGCCATCTTACAAAGCTTTAGTCTTTGTTTAGTCTTTCCCTTCAATTTTTAAAAAACTTATTAATTGAAATTTCCATTTTGAGCTTGTAATATGAGTACTCAATATTAATTATTACCTATGTATTTCTTAATCAAATTCTAAAATTTTGAAATGTTATTTTGCAACTATAAAACAATTTATTACTCTTTCCGTAAAATATAAAGTATAATAAAAATCTTTTATTATAATAACTGAGTCTACCGCACATCAGTTAACCAATCAGAAAACTTTGAATTATTTTAGGACCAATCAGATGTCATTCCTAAATTTTAGACCAATCACAATAGCCTAAAAACTTTCCTCATATAATTTTGTTATGGATTAAAAAGTGTACTTGTAAATTAATTGCTAGGATTTATGAGTTTTCGAGCTTTAATAGCTGCACTTGTGTTTCGAGACTAATCGGTTCTCACAAGATGCCTATGTATCTCAATTAATGCTGAGAATCAAGCCAAAAACGTAGTTCTTGGTGTTGCCCTCGGAGCTATGGCGGCAGGGGCACACCAAGGACGTAGTGACTTGTATGTCCTTATTCGAGGATGAAGTCTAAAACGTTGTAGATGACGTATGGAGATGTGTCCAAAACGTAGTAGATGACGTATTGAGCTGTGTCCAAAACGTAGTTCTGAGATGAGGGGTCAAACCCTTTATATAGGCGTTTAGAAGCCTAGTGGATAAGTATTTATTTCCTTGAAGGATAAATCTTATCCTTGACGGTTGATAAATATTATCACTTTCTTGAAGGATAAGTCTTATCCTTGACGGTGGATAAAGATTAATTCTAGATACTTCCTTGTATGAGTTGTTTCCATATCATAACGGACTTGTATTGAAACAAGCCCACTTGTTTTAGAACAAGCTTGTATTCGACGTCTCCTAATACAGGTTGTACTTCTAGCCCAAATATTAATTATGAAATTAATATTTAATTAGAGTTTCGGGCCTTATTTATGGATCATCTAGGTTTAATTAATGCAATATTAATTATGTCTTTATGGTTATTTTTAACCCATATCAATTTTATTAACCAAGGGTGGTTAAACTATCCATACAACGCGATTAACCAATGAAAATACAATTTTTTTAATAGAATATAAATCCATTAAAACCTTCATCATTTAATTTTATTAACCAAGGATTGGTCAACCCTAAATTTTAGACCAATCATAAGAATCTAAAAACTTTTCTCATATAATTTTAAACTAGAATTTAAATTCATCGAAACTTTCCTCATATAATTTTATTAAACAATTAACCAGTCAGATGTCAATACTAAATTTTATACCAATCACAAGAGCCAAAAAAACTTTTCTCATATAATTTTATCAACAAATCATAGTTAGACTATCCATATAACGCAATTAATCAATCAAAATTCAAAATTATTTTTTTAAAAATTAGAATTTAAATATATTAAAATTTTTCTCATATAATTTTATTAACCAGTGGTGGTTAGACTATCCATACAACTTAATTAATCAATCAACATGCAATAATTATTTTGGTTTTAATTATAATTTAAATTCATTAAAACTTTCATCATATAATTTTATTAATTAAATGTGGTTATACTATCCATACAACGCGATAACCAATCAAAATTCAAAATTAAATTTTTTTAAATTAGAATTTAAATATATTAAAATTTTTCTCATATAATTTTATTAACCAGTGGTGGTTAGACTATCCATACAACTTGATTAATCAATCAACATTCAATAATTATTTTGGTTTTAATTATAATTTAAATTCATTAAAACTTTCCTCATATAATTTTATTAATTAAAGGTGGTTATACTATCCCTACACCGCGATAACCAATCAAAATTCAAAAATTATTTTGTTTTTAATTAAAATTTAAATTTATTGACTATTATATTTATATATTTCAAGAGTTTGATTATCAATTAAAATTATTTAATTTTTGAATATAATTTAAATCCTTTATGATAATTATATACTTCAATATTTTGATCGTCAATTGTATTATCTATTTAATATAAAATCGTCTATTTTACAGATTAACTTCTAATACCACCATGTGACCCAACATACCGAGTGAGGAAGCACTATGAGTATATGTATAATTTTTACGATTTTAATCAATAAATTATATTTTTGATTGTTTAAATGTTAAAGGTCGTAATTTAAGGTTTTTAGATAGAGATGTGAGGGTAGTTATCTATTATTTATTATAAAGTCAATCAATTAAAATTATTTAATTTTTGAATAGAATTTAAATCCTTTATGATAATTATATACTTCGGTATTTTGATCGTCAATTGTATTATCTATTTAATATAAAATCATCTATTTTACAGATCAACTTCTAATACCACCATGTGACCCAACACACCGAGCGAGGAAGCACTATGCGTATATGTATAGTTTTTACGACTTTAATCAATAAATTATATTTTTGATTGATTAAATATTAAAGGTCGTAATTTAAGGTTTTTAGATAGAGATATAAGGGTAGTTATCTATTATTTATTGTAAAGTCAAAAAAATCCAATGTTTCGAATACTCATAAGGTTGGGTCGATGCTTGCCTCCCTCCAAAATGTACTTGCAAGTTTCCCCGCCCTAATCCCATACCATACGGGGCGGGTATCGGATCGGGGTCGGCGCGACGATGAGAATGTCCATCCCTAAACGTAACTCATTTTTATATGCGTGCGTATATTTAGTAAACGTATATGAAAAAAAATTAATATTAGTTCTATTATATATAATATATTTTTAATTATTTTAAAACTTTTAAGATTTAAAAAATTTTAAGATTGTGTTTTCGGTGCGTAGCACGGGTAAAACGCTAGTTATATCATTAAAAATAAATTTAATTTACTTTAATATATATATTTGAAATTTTGTAAATTATAAAACAAGAACACATATTAAAATATATATATATATATATATATATATATAACTAATTAGAGAGGGAGGAATCTATAAAAAGGAACACAATATAAGAGATGGGATGGGATCCCTATCCACATTGATAAACCCATCCATAATCAATTTCGGTTCCTTGTTTTGTATTTTCATCTTCTCCGCTTTGGTGTCCGTTAATCAATCCATCTTGTTTTTGTTAATCTGTTGAATAATTAAAATCTAATCCAACATTAAACACGATTCCAAGCTTCAATTAGGGTTTTTAATTTATTTTTTTCCAAAGAAATCAGGTAAAACTATCATATACATACAAACATAATATAATGGGAAACAAAGATAATCGTGAATCTTTAAACAATACGAATCCGAACGATAACAATCTCGACGGAAGTGCGGGGGGAGGCGGTGATGACGTCAGCCTGACGGACCGATTGACGGAGATTCTGGTTGGAGACGGTGACGGCGATTTGTTGCTTCAGCAGAGTGACGGAGAAGATAATGTTTTGCAATGGCTTCAGGCTTTGGATATGCAATTTATGGGCGCTTGTCGTGCCGATGAGAGATTAAAGCCTTTGTTGAAGCGTAGTGGCTCTGGCGGTGTGGTTGATGATGCTTTGCTTGCTCATCTTAGTCAGGTAGACGCTTCTATGTGTAATTGAATTCTAACGGAGAAATTGCGGCTTTTAAGTTCATTTCTGAAAGAGGAGGATTGGAATATATGTGATTGATTAATATCGGTAGAAAGATAAAGAATATTTGAATGTTGCGAAATAAAAATGTTTTAACAGGAGATTAGTTGTATGATATATGAATTCTGTATGCATTTTTAATCTCTTTTAATGTTTGAGTTGTTCAGTTAATAGTTGTGGCGCTCATAGTTGTACTAATTGGTAGTATTGTGTACAATAGTGTTATCCGGATCAGGATGTTTCTGGAATAATATTTGATATGGTTTGGTACTGTAAATTGAAAACTTATGTCTCCTTTATGACTTGTGTTCAGCACTTTGAGCCATCGGAAGTTGCAATGCTGGCCAGGTTTTTGTTTGTTCCGCTTGTTTCCATTAGTGTTGGGAAGGTCAATGAGCAAGGGACTCGTTTGTGCCCAACCAATACAAGGTAACCGTGATTGCTATGCATTGTAATTTCTGTTGCATGGATGTGACAGTTTGTACGTGAGCTGTTGAATTTTGCTTAGTTCTATGGAAGCATTTTGAAATGACATGTATAGAGTTTAGGTTTGGCTCTTGGTCTTTGCTTTGTGCTTTCATGTAAAGCTTTGGGCTCTCGTTGGTGTTTCTTTGAAACATTTTGGTAAAGTATAGCAAATTAGCAAAAACCCACGTTTAGCATGTTGTCAGCTACTAGACTAGTTGAAGTTGGAATTGGAAATACCCTTTCGTCTGTTTCATGTACAATGTCAATAAGTGCTCCTTGCTAGGAAAGAGTCAAATAGTAACTCACTCCTAATGTGATTAGACTGAAATGCTGACAACGCACTGTTAGATTGTCACATGATTTCACATCATATTAGTTCTTGCATTTGAATGTGTTGAAAGGCTGCATAATTGTTAAAAGATGAAATGGATGGAATTGCTCATGCTGTTTTCTTGACCAAATATATTAGCAGATTTTTTTGTTGTCTGGTACTTAGTCATTGGAATTTAAATCTGTTTATTACAGTGCTTCAGAACATTTCTGAATGAGGATCGACTTCCCTCTATTGAGTTTTTGGAGCAATTTAATTTTTTTTATAAGCTAAATAATCCCATGTGGTAAAACTGTGTTATCTCATATCGATAGGGTTGTCATGTAATCGTGTTTCCTACACATTGCTTTCGCCTTTGTATATGATCTCAAGTTGCGGGTTATGTAGTACTCTACTTTTTAAGTTTAAACCATATTCTGGTGTTGAAACATATTACTTTAGCTCTGTCTCTTTTGAAGGCATTTTGCTTGGTGGTAAGCTGCTATCTCTATTAACATTGACCTCTTTCCTCTGTCACGGTTTTGGTAATTCTGTCCTAGATGGCTTCTAGCTTTTTTTCTTCTATTTGTCTGCATTATTGTCTGTGGCTGAAAATTTGGTAAGTTGTGACCCAATGTTTAGATCCCCAAACATTTCTAGGGTGAATATTTCACTTCTTTGTGCACATGCTGGATCATCTTGTTGTTTTGTAGACCAATTCGTCTTCATAGTTTCATATGAAGCCCATCCACATCTAGGTGGTGCATATGACATGAGGAGACACATCAAGGTTGGTTTAGTGAACTTATTGTGTCACCATGTGATGGAATCATTATAGTTTTTCTCTGTCAAGAAGATTTGAATGAGTAACAGAGCAACGCAATTTGCTACAACGAGGCATTGTTAAATTATAGTTCAACAATATGTCATATTCGATTCAACATTACAGTTGAACCTCGATCGAGTAATAATCGATAAAATAATAACCTCGATAAAATAATATTTTTTTCTGGTCCCAACAGAATAGAGACAATGTAGTTTTACTCTCGATAAAGTAATAAACTCGACAAAGTAATATTTTTTCTTGGTCCTAACCTAAGGCTATTACTTTAAAGAGGTTTAACTGTATTTCGTTTGCTATCAGAATCCAATATTTTATTCAACATTATTCATTAGTTGATATTGTTCTTGTATCGCCCCAAAGTCCTAACCTGATAGAAGTTGGCTGAAAGATATACTGTTCTTGGTTGATGATAAGTAGAAATTGCAGATCTCTGTATTTCAGCTTATTCATAGTCGCCATATGTTCATGCTTCCAAGTAAATATATCTTTTGACTTGTAGGTAAAAGTGGATGTTTTCTATTATGATCTCTGAATTAAGGAGAAGTGAAGGTAGTTCCATGCTCCCAAGATATAGATTCTTTTCGGGTGTTTTCTATTGGCTATATGGAATTTTGTGTTTCTACTTTGCTGACTGCAGAAAGTACATTATTGGCTTGTTTCTCTTTAGAATGTTTACTACTAAAACTACATGCAGCATATGCTGAAAGCTCAAGTAGTTGGTATCCCCACGAAAGTGTCCTTGAAAGGACCATGGCTATCTGATTTTTATTTTAAGGATTACTTGCGAAAAAGGGAAATTACTGACACCCAGTAACCAAGTATTCTCTAATGAATTTCTGAGATTTATGCTTTTCAGCCAGCTACTGAATTCTCACGCTGCCGCGTATAGAGTTTGAAGTCATTAGTACTTTTTTTCCTTAAAAATGATCTTTCGAGTTAATAATAGAATAAAGAAAGTAGTAATTGGGGTCAAGCGATCAAATGAAAGTTGAGATTAAGAATAGATATTTTTTAGTTTAGATTTGTGCTGCATAACGACGTTCGGCTGACACTTTATTATGATAGAGATTTACATCTCTGTCTTTCCTTGAGCTCTTTTTTGATTATATAGTAATTTATTCCTGATCTAGTGTGTATGTCGAGCATTCAGAAGTGGATATAATTTTTGGTACTTAACATGATTTGTAAAATCGTGGTGCTTGACAGTGATATTTAACGCATACACATGCATACATGTAGTGTGTGTGCGCCGCGCGCCAGTTTCGGGCTGAGATCTGTATAACATTTTAGTTTACTTGTGTTTTAATTTTTAATTGGATAGTAATATCTGTGGATATTATTTGGCATCAAACTTGTAAAATTACAGTGTTTTACAGTAACATGCAATTCACAAACATCTAAATGTGGTGCGTGGATATGTATATCTACATCATAAGTTTAATCTAGCTTTTATGCTTTTTTCCACTCTTTTTTTTTGCTATCTGAGTAGAATCAAATTATCTTTGCAGAGGGAAATTAACTCTTACGCTTTTGCCAACTTCCAATTTGCGTCTTGCATTCATTGGTAATGATGGTCATGTAGAGAGATTAGCAACAGTGAGGAGCAATTCAAGTTCTTCAGTAGAAATTGAAGCAATCCCAGCAGACAGATCTGGTCGATCTTTTGTAATTAGGATCACTTCATGCGATAATCTATATTTTTGGTGCTCAGAAAAGTCAAAGCTACTTGGAGATGAGTTAATTGACAAGGTATATCTCTAGTTCATGTAATCAGTTTACTTTCTTCTGACACCAACTGGAAGTACCTTGCTTACTAGTTTGTTTATTTTATCAGTTTACTTTCTTCTAACACCAACCGGAAGTACCTTGTGTACTAGTTTGTTTATTTTGTCAGTTTACTTTCTTCTAACACCAACCGGAAGTACCTTGCTTACTAATTTATTTATTTTGGACTATGTTTTAGCTGAACAATCTGCTGAAGAAGAATGCCTCTCTTGCTGAATTAACCGGAATTAGTGAGTCTCGTCTTAGTTGTTTCGCAACAAATGTTCGCTCTTATATTGGTGGGTCAACAATGAATCAAAATCAAACAAGTTCCTTTGCTACTCTCCCATCAGATATGCTGGATGTTCAATCTGTGACTTTGTCAACCAAGCTATCATGCACTCGGCATTATGGCGATCAAACTGTCAAGCCGAATGCTTTTTGTACAGGTAGTCTTAGTCCAAGGGTAAGCTCCTTTGAAGAGGGTGTACCAAGAAATTTATCATCTTTTACTTTAAGAGATAAATCTAGGGGTCTTGGTGACAGCCATCATTCTTTAGTTGACGACATATCTTGTGCCTCACGATTGAACTTAGCACAAACTGATGCAAAGCAGGTCAATCTTACAGAATTCAGGGAGAACCTTTCGTCTCTCACATCAAGTTTTCTAGATTCACTTGGAAAATCAGTTGAACTCCCTTCTCTAAGCACATCAGCATCTCAGGTTCCGTCATCTCTCATCCCTCCCTATTATTGCTGGTTTCCTCCTGTTGCATCAAGTCTGCAATATGCAGTGGCACCTTTACAGTTGCCTATCTCATCAACTGATTCAATCTCTTTGCCTCCTTTTTCTCCCCTTATTTCTTCCTCTATGCCCTCTAGTAGTCTTCTGGCACATGAGTTACCTCTTGAGCTCTCTGAAATTCCTTTAGATCTTCCACCCTTCTTTCCTGATCCACTTAGGTTGCCATTGTCTGTGACATCATCGCAGCAAATTGCAACATTTACACCTTTAATGTGTGATCCTATTGTTCACATTCCAGTTATTGACATTTGCCTGTCAGGCCCAGGTTGCTTGGTGAGTGCTGGACCTGCTATTTCGACCTCAGTTCCATCTTTGCACCTGGATCTCGTTAATCCATTGATTCCTGGAAGTGACTCGATTATCGAGAGCAGTGCAAGAGAAACATTGCGGCTGCTGATCAGTAGGTCCAGTCAGAGTCAGACTAACTCACAGTTGATGTCGGTACTGCCCTCTGTTCTAACAAAAGATGCTGGAACTCGAAGTATACTTGCTACTGGTAGTAGGGCTCTATATGAAGAAGTCGGTGATGGTGCCATTGCTAACAGCATTGCTGCAATGAGTTTGGTGACTCTATCGGAGAGTTCCGGCGGAAGCTATAGCGTCTTCAATAGATGCCTTAGCCAAGGTGACATGGTTGATCAGCTGGAGAAACGAACTGGTGGTGGTGGTGGTTCTGGTGGGACTTGTTTTGACGGTGTGGGAAGGGAGGATTAATCGATAAAATGGCGTGTATAGATGCCATATTTGTCTTCTTTTGTATGTCAATTTTGCGATGGAAATTGTACGTACATATATCTGTAATTTGACTGTTAAAACTGTAAATAATTTTAAACTGTGTCTTTTGCCGTCAGCTTCTTAGTTAAGTGCAGCCATCCCATACTTTACCTGTCATTCTTGGAGATTAAAGAGTTGGGAAGTTGTTTCAACTCTATGGCAAAAACGTTCTAAGTTGTCATAATTGGTAGGTAAGATTTAGCGGTCAAACATAGGATTAGAAACTTTGAAGGATTATAGTCCAATCCCTATGTTATATCTCAAAACAAACATGTGATAAGATAATTTAAAGGGTTAATTTATTTTGGGATTTTCAATTCTAACCTTAATACTTCAAAATAAACATGAAACTAGATAATTCAACCAATTAAATAAAGTCTAAACACTCAAGAGTACCGGTGAAAGACTTGAGAAGCTTAAACACAACATAATGTTTCTTTAATAGGTGCTAAATGTCATGAACCGTTAACACATTTAATAGGAAAGACCAGAATTTTTAGAAGTGTATTACATCTGGCATAAATACTTTGCACACAGGTCGAATCTCCTTGCTAAGTGTGGCAGAAAACATCATCACTTGCTTGTCATGAGGTGTCATCTTAAATATATCCTGCACGTCTGAAAAGGAAAAGCACATAACCTGCATAATGTGTGAATAAAGAGTGATACAATGAAACCGGTGGTTAGAAACTGTTTGCAAGGTTCTTCTTAATTACATCATCGAGGACAAGGATGGTTTGAGGAAGGTACGCAAGAATGAGGTGCTTGAAAATGATGCTGTTACTAGGGGAATTGATGTGGATGTTAGTATTATGGCAACATGATTTTTTTATGATAATTTAAATAAAACGGAACCATAGTACAGACATGAGTTTAAGGAACTCTTAATGCATCACATAAACACTCTGTCAGTGTCAAGTCATGATCTTAGCACCAAGGTTGTAGTTTGTTGTGCATTACAAACTGGTGTGGAAATGCGACACGCAAAGATCTTGAATCTGACTGCTTTAATTTGGAGGTGTGTGAATATAGGTGACACTGATAATGAAGTTCAAAGTTTGTGCTTGAGTTTCCATTGGTTTTTAAGTCTTGAATCTTTCATCTGTTTGGTGCTCTGGGTAATGCTTCAAATTTTTCTAAGAAAATACAGATTTTCGAGAAAATATCTTTTGTGGTTTTACTTTATTACTGGCAAACTATGAAATTTGGAGAGGGTGAGTTTGGAATATATATGTATGGCTGCTACTTCTTGAAAAGCCGGCGTTCTTTATTCATATTGGATTTAACACAAACCAGAGAGTGTACAAGGGTAACAAATTTGGATGAGAGAAGCTTATAGGGTATGGAAAGGAAAATTTTTCCAAGGTTGAAATTATAAAGTTAGAGGCACATGCTGCATCAATTCCTCCAGAGGGCCGAAACGGTGTTCCCACAAGTTATGATATGTTTCTCACCCAGCAATCTCATGTTGTCGTAAAGCTGCAGAGCATTATAACTCCATGCAACCAAGTAGTTTCAATAAAAATTTGGAAAGATTAGTTGTCCATGAATTTAGTTGGAAAGAAGATAAAGCTCATACAAGGTATGGCAAAAGCAATGATGATTGGAACGAAATCGATGGCTTAATCAATTGTCTAGAGTACCAGCTACAACCCACAGGCTCTCATAGGTTCAAACTTGATGAGTTTAAACAATGTTATGCTCCTATTTTACCAAAGGTACCGGTTGTCAAGCAAATGGCCATCGCCTGGTATTGGAGTGCCACCACTCTCGTATTTGATTCGGAAGATGTGTTGTTGCAAAAAATAACAGATTTGATTCATCCTTGAGGACAAGGATAATTCTAAGAGAGAGGTATTTTCACGAAGGGAGTATATTCAGCCAAAGATCGAATCGGACCAGAGCTTATTATTGGGTCATGAAATATTACAGATGACTTGGTGTACTTGGCATATATATATTACTTTCAGTGTTTCATTTCAAATGATGAATGAGAATATATGAACTTTGTTTTGCGTTTATCTTTTTCTCTTCTTCTTCTTCTTCTTCTTGCAGTTTAATTCCAGTATCCATTAAATAAAAAAAATCCAAAAATAGCTTCAATCGTTACATCTCCTATTATATAAGACTACAGATTCACACACAGAGAGAGATATTTAATAAGTTAATTGAATTGAAAAAGATGAGTGAGTGAGTGTAATTACAGAGTTAATTTTCTAGGGTTTGTGAAGTACCTTAGGGTTAGGGTTAAGAGTATTGAGAAAGAAAAAACCGATTTATTTTTGGGTATTTATACAACTTTAGAAGCTTTGGGATGGGCCGCTCCAAAACTTGAAATACTTTCTTATAACATAACGAAGTTGGCTTTGACTCGCATTTTTATGATTTCCAAAACGTATTCGTGTAACTCATAGCTTGAGCAATCAACCTCCATGATTCTTAAATTCTAGTTGCCTAGATGAATTTAGAATAAATAGAAAAAATGTGAGATTTGGATTGAAGCTTTTTTTCTCATTAACTGCAAAATTGGTCCAACAAAGTTCTTTATATTCAATAAGCACAAGAATTGGTGTCGAAATATGAAATTTGGTGAACAAAGTCTCTCTACTCACTTGTTTTTAATACTCTGGGGATGTAATTTACCATTGAGGTTCAAAAAAATAAATTTTGTGCATTCTTTAAAATCAAACACTAGTGTAAAAAACTAGCTCGAATGGTCAAGAACTGGAAATATCTTGCATTTGTTGAGAGTCCCGGCCCCTGGGTATAACTTAACCGGAGTGTAGAAATACTAGGGCTGAGACTTTTTATAGTAGTGCCAAGAAAGACAGTCCAATCCTTGATAATCAAAGCAATGAATATCTCAGAGAAGCGTGAAAGCAATGCTACCACTACAAGAAAAACGGTCATTTTCTATCATTCAATTGGTTGGAAATGACCACATTTTGGTCGGAAATGGAATCAATTCCAACCAAACCCGTTGGTTGGAATTGCTCAAGTCGAAAATGCTTAATGATAAGAATTGCTAGGTTATTTCTAAAAGGCCCCACATGCTAAGTGGCTACTCCACGGCGATACGGACTCAACCCCTCACGTAGTAGGATATGTAAGAATTGGTACACACTATCAACATACAAAACTTCTTTGAGAAAAACTAAATTATAAATGGTCCACAGACCGCAAGTTAATTACCAAGTTTTACTTCTCCTAAATCTAGCTCAATTCACAAAGTTCTCATCTCCATAATTACATTAACAATGGACAGAGTATCATAAGCAACATCACATGCTTAATCATCAATGACAAAACAGGTCTGTGATAAAAGTAATAAATTCAATTCAATAATTCTTGGCTTATTAGACTTTTATTTATGGTCAAATTAACTAACTTTGACTAAAATTTAACATTTTGTTATTTTAGAACTAGATTACATATACATTTTAACAACCTAATTTTTACAGTTGTTTTCAATTATACTGTATAAAATATAAAATCAAAATTTAGTCAATTGGATCTTAAAAAGTCAAATAAATCAAAATTTATGGAACGAATAAAATAGTACCTATGCTCATAAATCAATTAAATTATCTCAGTATAATTCTTAATGTAGTATTAGGACGTGAGAGATCTATAATTTAACTAAGAAATCTAAATATTTGGTGTACATATATGTTAAGTGTGATCTTAATTTCAAAACAATATGAATTATTCTATGTTAAATTTACAGTGTCATTATTATCTTGGGACTAAAAATATTATTTTATCATGTGTCATTAATTTATCGAAATTCTGTTGTAGACATATTTTATTCAATTTCAATATGTTAAATGTTTTTTTTATGTCAGGGGTACTTTAAAAAATATCATATTAATATTTATCAAAAATAAACTATATATGCACTTTATTATCTTTTTTCATATATAAAATGATGCATGATTATACATAGTTATTAACCATTATTTAAATAACATACATATAAATTTATTAGAAAATTATAATTATCTAATATATAAATTACTATTATCAATGTATTACAAATACTGATTATTAATATTATTTTCAATAAATTGAATGATTTAGAAATGTATAAGTCGACTACATATCATACATCACTAATTTATAATATAAAATGATGTAACATATATCAATAAATGTAAAAAAAAAAGATGATTAAAAAGTTATTAATAAGTCTTAGTTGTCAAAATACCAAATATTCTTCAGTGACACCCACACACACATAATAGTGTATGATTGACAACATCGGCATTTTTTTTTCAAAAAATAATAAAGTAATTTAGACATTTGTTTAGTCTAAGTGGTATGATATGATGGTGTGCAAACGAATTATAAGACTTAGGTTCAACTTCCACACTGAACATATTACTTTCAAAAATAATAAATACATGGGTAATTTAGAAATTTCACGTTGAATAAAATGTCTCACTATTTAGATTGATTAAAATGTAAGCATGAAACTATATTAGCTTAAAAATAAAAAGCTGCTACTCAGAAGTCGTTAAATAATTTTTTTTGATGATCTTGGAAATATATAGTTTAATGCTTCCATCACTAAGAGCTGTTGAACATATTTGAACTAGTACTAACGTTATCCTCGAGTATGCATAACTAACTAGTACTATGAACAATTTTAGTATCATTTTAAGAGCCACGTCAGAAGTTTGATCTCCGGTTGCGTGATCGGATATCTCTTGCATATTATAACTAGTCTTGGAGCTGCTAATAAAACAATTGTCATGGAGAGGTTTATCTATCTACAAAAATCTATCTAGATGATGAATGCATAATCTGAGCGTCTTTCTACAACTATCTGGTACTGAAAAAATAAAAAGGTGTTAGACATGTCTCCTAAGTACTTGACCCTTAAGTGTTCCCACTAAGGAGGAGTAAAATAGACAAACATAAAATCATCATCATGTAAGTGATTATAAAATTTTTAATTAAGAACACGTCTTCTACTATCTTGCTAAAGAAATTACTATCCTGCTAAAGATATGATTTTATCACTTTTTAGGGTAGCATAAGAAGTATGATAAATCAACTTGCTCATCAAAACTGGAGGAACCATTACGTGCCTCATATATTCACTTTTCTTTATACGACCTAAGACACCACATTAGCTCGTGACATGATCATTATAATCTTAAACTCTTGGGAAATATTTGTTTTCATAGGATTAAGTAGAAGATATGACTATATTTCTTTAAAAAATTTAATACATGTTTGTTTTGTAAAATCACATATTTGTTTGATGGGATAAAAGATACGATTATAATTTTTTCTAATATGTCTTTAAATGGTATTACTTAATCTTCTCGAACAAGTTATTTTTTAATTTCGAGAAAATAGAAGATTGATAAAAATTTTGTGTAAGTGTGTTGTAAGAATCAGGTGATACTGCCAAATTCTGAATCCAATCCCAAACTGACGTAGTTTGGTGTTCAGTTTCACAAATTCCAAATTATTCTACTTTGTGCAATAGTTCCTAAACTAATTTATTTTATGATACAGATATCAAAAAATTTAAACTACTTTGTTTAATAGTTCCTAAATTAAATGATAGAGTTACCAAAAATTTCACAAAATTCTTTCAAATGAGGCATGACAAGATTTAATTGGTGATAATTTTTATAAAATGATGGGTCCATTATGTGCACACGAATTAAAATTTGTCATGTGTCATTGGGAATGATTTTGGGACCAATTTTTGAGAACTGGAGCATTACTCTTATTTCATTATTCAAATTCAGTATTCATGTGTTCCTTACTTTTTTTCAAAATTTTAATTCATTTACCATTACTTTTGTGGATATTGTAAAACAACAACAACAACAACAAACAACAACAACAACAACAAAATAATAATAAAAATAATAATATAATAATAATATAATAATAATAGTATATTTTAGATTTGGTTTAGAAATAGTTATTTTTGCTAAATTAAACTATTTATATCTTATTTATGATATTTTATATTTTAAGTTATACATTTAGATAAAAATATCACTACACCATAGATTGGCTATTGCAACTCTTACTGAAAAAATTGCTTTAAAATCGTTGCTATTTAATGAGAAGTTTTGACAAGTTTACAAGTATTGCAATGCTTTTTAAAATCGTTACAACTGGATTTCAGTTATACAAAAATTAAATTATATTGCAATGAATATAAATAAACGTTGCAATAACTTCAAAATTTTGGGGTAAAATTTTGGCGGGCTGGCTAAAAAAAATAAGCGGGCTGCTAAAGAAAGAAGCGGGTTTCCAATTTCTTTTGCTCGGGCTTTCTAACCCAACATTTGACTAAAAAACACAACACACACGACATAACACACACAGACATAGAGACAAGCCAGAGAGAGAAGGCGACACAGAAAAGATTGAAGCCCGAAGAACACCTAAGCTCGAACACTCATGCTTGAAGATTCAAGCTCAAAGAACAGTCAAGCTCAAAAAAGGTATCTTAATTATTTCCCCAAATCGATTTTAAAATTGATTTTAGATATATGAATTAGGGGTTTTCTTGTTAATTTGTGCTTTTTTAAAATCGATTTTAGATGTATCAATTAGGTTTAATTTGTTAATTACGGTTACATTGTGATTTTGTTTAAGTCGATATTTAAAATTAGGGGTTTTCAGTTTTAATTGTTTAATTAGGGGTTTTGTTTGGTTTTGGTGTTAGTTTGTGTTAGTTTTGTGTTTAAGGGTATAGATGTAGGGATATGTATGTATATTCGCCAAAGATATTGAAATATGTATGTATGTATGCAGTGAAATTATGTATTGCTAGTGTAAACAGATTTTGTACTTAGTTTCTTTAAGCACATCTTTTTAATTGTCCTCTGGTTGATTTTGTACGTAGTAATGTTGGCTTAATATCTAATTTTTGCACCTCTTTAGACCATGAAATGTGGAGATTTTTTGGTAGTTTGACCCATGATAATTGGTCATGAGTGTTCTGGAATTGTTGAAGAAATTAGGAGGGAAGTGAAGGATCTGGTGTCGGGTGATCGTGTAGCTCTTGAACCTGGGATTAGTTGCTGGAGATGCTGCCAATGTAAACAAGGTCTGGTTGATGTTTTGTGGTTTAGATGTGCATTTCGGAGAACTCAAAGTTGGTGTAGCTTGTGTCTTTGTGGTTTGGGTAGTTGTTTTGAAGAGGGTAATGGCCTTATCTCTTGTTGGTTAAACAATGAAATTTGTAGATTTAAGTTCAGAGAATGAACTTGTAAAATTTGGTAAATATCAGACATGTAGAGGTTGAGATACAGCTGAAATTGTAGGGCTGGTTCGACTTGTGAATGTGCAGAAAACAGGGCTGACTTTAAATCAATGTTGGGAATTGTGTAGGACTGATTTTGTAATGGATTTTGGACATGTTTTAGAGCAAAGGGACTGGCAAGGATCAATAGAGTTTGAGCTATTGAAAAGGACACTAAGGGAGGAAATGAATAAGCAATAGAGGTGAGTGAGATGCTTGATGCTCTTTCGTCTCTTGCGGTCTTGTGTATTTATAGAGCTGCAAGCCACAGAAAGAACCATGAAAGTTAGGGCGGCTGATTACTTTTCCATTTTCGCAAAGGTGAGCTTAACTTATTTCTAAATTCTACTGGGTATTTTATGCCACTAAGCACTTAATTAATAGATTGTTATTAGAGTAATCTAGTAAGGGTTTATAACCTTGCTTTAAGCAGTCCTGTGCCTAGCAATTCCATCCCACATCATATGTTGTTTATCTGAAAAATTATTGTAGCAACAGTTATCTTTGCAAATAGAATATGCCAATTATTACAAATGTAAATTGCTTATATACATCTGGAGGTATGCTATACATTTGGTTGCTCCTCACATTTGTGGAAAACATGAGATTAACTATTCCATTTCCTTTTTTTGGGTGTTTCACAGCAGCTAGCAGCATGAAAAGAGCAGTCTGCACTACGAGCTGTTGTCAAGTGCATTGAAGAGTACAAATTAGAGGCTGAATTCCCTTTAGAAAGTGTGAAGAAACGACTCGAGCAGTTGGAGAAGGTCAAGACAGAAAAGAAAAGGCCAACAGCTGTCCACGGAGGGCCCATGCCTCCAGCCAAGGCAGGTCGCTTGACAAACGCCTATGTATCATCTTTCCCAGCACCTCCCACATTTGTAAGGTCTCCCTCACACTCTCCGTACCCTGCTACTAGAGTTCCGCAATACCAGGTTTCACCACCAATGTACGGGCATGACAGCAGGAGTCCACCAGCCAGCCATTATGTTTAAATTATGTAATAGTTGGCTAACTCCTTTTGTACAAGTAGGTGTATGTGACTTAGCATGTTTTGCTAAGTAATTAAGTGTATGCGCATACAACACTTTGTCGTTTTTCTTAGACTTACCTTTCAGATGGTTTCTACGACGATGTCGTACGTAGTAGTAGTCATGGTGCTGCTTTTGAACTGTTGGTAATTAGTGTTCTATATGAAATGACATTGATGTTTGGTATTGCTTGGATTTGTGGCTTTTATGTCTGGCTAGTTTAATATTCAAATGGAATCACACAATTTTATTTTTAAATATTGTTGCAATTGTGCCAAAAAGATGTTGCAAATAATGTTAAAATTGCTATAAAATTATTGCAATAAGGGCTTAAATTGTTGCAATTTGTCTAATAAATTCATTGCAATTGGACTAATATTTGTTGCCTTAAAGTGACTTGTTTGCCAACCATTTGCTACTGTAATGATTTTTAAATGTTGCTGAAGACCATAAAACGTTGCTACATGCCTATATTGCAATGATTTTTAACGTTGCTATATGGAGCTGAAATCGTTGCTAAATGGCTCTATTGCAACATGGGCGGATGCAACGGTGAAATTTTGGACATTCGTTGCAATTAAGTATAATGCAACAAATATAGGCCTTAAGGCAATATATTTGTGTTGTTGCAATATGCAATCTATGATGTAGTGTATCAATTAGTTATGTTACTTTTTGTGATGTCAAATTTATTGTAAACTTGTGAAAATGTCTGCTTTTGTGGATAACTTATCGGCTTTGGAGTGAATTATCTAGTGTTGTTGTGTAAAATAGTGGGCTAAAATGATATAAATTAATAATTATATAATATTTGTTAAACTTGTAAGGAAATTGTGCTATAATGGAGTTAGCTATAATTATTGACTATATTTTAAAAATGACATGTTATTATTATTTCAACTTATTATAAATAAAATATATTAATTATGTAAGGCAACATTGGAGTTTCAGTACAGGTCTTCAACAAATTTAACCAACATAATGAGCTTGGATAAAAGTTTACCCAAGGTTAATGTAAATGTAAAACATTATACACATTTTTTATAATTCTTATTTATGGCAGGTAATTTGAAATTTTAGCTAACAGGTCTCTCCCATTGAAATTTAGTTGGAATATCAAAAATAAAACTTTTACATAATTTGTAAAAAATTGAGCACTCCAATGTAACAATCATGTTGTCTATAATTTTAGTCAACCCCTTCTAGTTGGATATATTTGTCAATTCTCCGAAGACTGTAGTATAATTCCTCTTACAAATCATATAGCTAAGAGTATCTTCAATGGGTGAAACCCTTAGCTAAAAGTCTTGCTGACATGGCTTAAATAAAAATTATACATAATCTCTAAATTTTCCATCACTCCAATGACATATAACTCTTAGCTATAATTTTAGTTAACCCTTTTTGTTGGTTATTTTTGTCTAACCTCCAGTAGCAAACTTTCACATCATATGTTACCATATTAAAATAATATATTCTTTTTTTAACAACTTGAAATAATAATAACATACTATTTTTAAAATTTAGCCAACTTTAATAACCAATAACATTGGAGTACATAACCTTCCAAAATTTTAGCCAACTAATAATTAATGTTATTATAGCCGACCAAGGACGTTGAACATGCTCTAAACCAATTCAGATAACAGGGAGATGCTCTTGACGCAAGTCCTTTTAAATAATGTGTAAATTTATTATCATCAATCTCATCTAACAGATTTTTTTTTAAATTATGTAGTGGCAAGGATTTTTTTTAATTAATGTGCAACTTTCTCAGTCTAGCTACTATTTTCAACTACTGTCACCATCACACATTTTTATATATTTGACTTTTTACGATTAAATTTATCAAATTTTGACTAATATTTATATACTAATCTTGATTTTAAAAATCTAAAAATGTGTCATAAAGTAAATTAGATATACTTTTGAACAATATAGATTTTATAATTTTTTTGACTATATAATATACACAAATTTTAATCAAAATTTTGTCAATTTAATCACATCAAATAAGATAAAAATTTTGGAACGGATATAGTATTTTATAAACAGTAAATTTTCACTGTCCAATGTTATCAGAGGCTTATATGTCTCTGAAATCTTTCCGTAGAAACACATAACTAGATCAATTTGGGATCGAGTGCGTGTACGTGTTTAATTAGTAAAAAATAAAAATAACTTACTAATGAGAGTCGACCCCTGCCATCATAGTCGCCGCCCTCCCCCTTCTTCTCCATCTACAGCTTCGTTTCCCCCATCAATTCATTCTCCAATCCTCCTCTCAATTATTTAAACCTTTTGTTCCAGTTTTTGTTCAATAAAAATCGAACCAAAACCAAACATCTGGAATTTATTTCTCAGATCTATCTTGATTTTGATTCCGATTCTGCAAATAAAAAATACTTTAGATTCAAATTCTCCTCCTTAACATCATACCAAAATTTGATGTCATTCTGAGGTCTTTGAATTTTTGGTGTTAGTCTCGTCTATTGGCGTGTGTCTGGCTTGTTACCTTTTATTGGGATGTTAAGGTATGTTCTTTTGATGTTAGTATGTGTTTTGTTCCTCGTTACTTTGAAAATGATTTATGTGATTTTGTGGGAGATCTGTAATTCGTGCATTGGATTTGGGCTGGTGTCGGATATTGCAAGAGCTTACTTTTCACAACTAAAATTTGCTCATCTTATGAGATCTTTCACCTGAGGCATGTCTATAGCTGGTTTTCGGCATGTAGATAGCTGGGGTGTGTCTGAACATTTGGCTACAGGTGGTGCGTACGTGAAGGTCATTTGTGATATTACTGGTTCCAGTATTGGTGCAGGGTTGATAGATCGGGAAGCCATTTTAATCTTTTCTAGTTCAAAGAATTTAGAAATTCATGATGTTAAACAGTCTGAAAACATAAGCGGCTATTTGTTTAGCTCGTTTATTTGTTTCTATTCAAGTTGTAGTGTCAGTTCAGGGGTTTGTTCTGACTGTGATTCCGTTGATGCAAGTTAATAAAATCTCTTTGTTTGTCCAAAAAAAAAAAAAAAGAACTTACTGCTACAGATTTCTATTAAATCTTTGTTTATCTTGGCTTTCTAATTTTGCAAGGTCTTTACCAAGTGGGCTTGGCTAGTGGGCATTGCTTCCGTTGCCCATATCTCTAGTCTCTCCCTGAATCAATATTTAATCTTTTTTCTTTTTTTCATAGTTATCAATATTTAATCTTTGAAACTGTAAAATATTATTATCCTTAAAGTCAAGCCCTATCACTTGCAATTTGCAAACAGATTTGTGTGCAAAAACCAAAGTAAAAGTGAAAGCAAATCTCTGCAAAGGCACTCTTTTGAAGAAGCTTCCTTTCAGCAACCTTTTTCGTAGTACTAAATTTCAACCATAAGCAAACCCCATTCATTTGTTTATATTCTATTGGACCGTATTTACTTTGTTTATATAGAATAGGGTCAGCTCGAGTGAGTAGTAAGAATAGGTCGGGTCTTGACATGTGTTGGCGTTGCAGGAAACTACTTCCCTTTTCTTTTCTCAAGAATTACAGGCATTTTAATTCCTTTTTTCCCTGTCTCGTAGACGAAAGATGAAGTGAACCCAGATTTCAAAAAAACCGAAATCGGAGTTAATCGATAGAACTAATTTTTAGTGATTAATTGGATTTACTAATTGGATCATTAATCGAAGGCAATTTTATCTAATAAATGATAATAAATTATTTTATTTAATACCATCAAGCTGTCAAAATATTTATAAAAAGTATCATATATTATTAGTCTAATATTGATATTTAAATGTTAAGATTTACAGAAAAGAACCGAATAACGTTAGTTCATGCTTCGTATGAATAAAGAGAGTAATTCAATTTGAGGGAATAATTAGTATACAATATTTGGAATTTAGTAAAGGATTTCGTAAGTAAATCAATAATTCATACCCATATAATAGTCAATATTTTTTTTATTAAATTTTTTCTAATTTTCTTTTATTAAAAAACATTTTAAATTTACATTTAATAACTAAAGTATTATTAGATTAATATTTTTTTTCAACTTTGATCGATCAATTCAGATTTTGACCGTTTCGATCGATTAATTCCACCTCGCTTGACTTTTGACCGATTTTTTAATAAACAGCTATTTGACTAATTTTTTGTTTAATTGAGACAAGATTTATCAATCTACATTAATCAATGGATTAATCATCTAATCGGCCAATTTTTAAAACACGGAATGAACCTCGTTGTATTACGGAGAAAATACCTATACTATATTATTAAAAACGAAACATTAAAAGTTTGGTAATCGGACGGACGGACGGTCGTACTTAGTGATTTTACTTCATTACCCTTGCTTATTTCTTTAAAAACTATTACTAAATAATAACATTATTTATAACTAATTACCTTTTCAGTTAAAATACATTATCTTTCTATTTTTTCTAACAAAATTCTCTCTTTTTTCTATAAAAAAACACGGGCAATTACCTTTTTCAACTAAAATATGTTACTTTTTCTATTTTTCCTTACTACCCCCCCCCCTTTTTCAAAAATATCACGGGTAAACCCTTATTTATTTTAAAATCAATTTTAATACTTTTATTTACGGGTACTTACCTTTTCAGCTAAAACATGTTACTTTTCCTGTTTTTTTTCATTTTCTAAAGAAACTATCATTAAATAATAAAAGACTTAATTGCACTATGATGGCCTCAACTAAAATTTTTTTGCACGAAAATGGCTTAATTATAAAAGTAGCCACTTGCATATCTCAATTATTATATTTTTAGCATTTTAATGGCTTCTGTCAAATTATAACTAACAACGTTACACTATTAAGGGTATTATTGTCTATTGCACATCTCATGTTCTTGCATAAGGTCAGTTCCCTGGTCCTCACAAACTGTCTATCAAGGTAGCTTTAGTTGACAGCCTAACTTTGTAAAAAATGGACCTGAAGCTGCAGCAAAGGTTGATATACTGGACTTAAACACGCCATTTCTCTCCACACGACGAATAGAATTGCCTCGCTTAAGCTCACGACGCCCTTCCTGGGATACATGCAACAGGGTACCATTTTGATGGGAGCAAACTCCAGGCAAGCCGAAGGGTGACCTTAAAACTTACGATGAGGAACACAATGATGTGCTTCCGCCAAAACTGCCACCCTGCAGATGGCATCCTCCAGCAGAATTAGCAGTTGACACTCGAAATGACAGCAATGATGGTGACACAAATAATGATCATGACCGTAGATTTAATGAAGGAGATTTCTCGGATGCTATCGATATTTTTTCTTTATCGGAATCAGTCGACTTTTTTGACAGAAATGTAGATGATTTTGATACTAGAGAGTCTAGTGCTACTCAGTCTCCAAGTTCCATAATTCAAAGATATCTTTCGGACGCAAAAGCATTGGATGCTGCATCATCTGCTGTTATTCCAACTTCTACAAACAATAATTATATATCATATATAGTTCACGTACAGTTGGGCAATCTTACTTATCACCTAAGAGCTGTGATTTGGACATATTCTTTCCCTGGCGGATGAAGCATAAATTGTGTGGTGTAAAGACCCCGGTGAACCCAACAAGAAGAAAACGTAGTTGTTCATTAGCTCACTCTCAATTTGATTCTTGCCGCTACTGAATCTTTTAGTTCGTTACTCTCAATTTGTTCGCTACTCATTCCAACCCCATACCACTTTGCGAACCAAATGACCCCTTAGTTCGTTACTGTTTTTTTAATTTGGATTAGGTTCAGTTTTTTCGATATTTTTTGAATCAATACGGAATCTATTGCTGATTTGGTATATTTATAAATAGAGTGTGCAAACTTTGGTAAACAAGATGCAACTAATATGTACAGTATGATGTATGTTTATACTTTTTGTTGAGTATTGTCTGAACTTTCGAAAGGTTGAGAAACTGGTTCTTAAAGGTGATTATGCTAGTCATGAAGCATCGAAAGACTTTAACAATAGGATTGTTAGTAAAATGGAAGGAAAAACATATGTACTTCAAGGTGTTACTACCCTGAGGCTTAAAGAAGGCATCAACATCATTGATAATCTTTCTTTCACACAGAATTAACTTGATTTCATGTCCTGATATCAATACTTGTACATGTAACTTGGGATAAAGAAAATGCAGATTACGTGCAAGATTCTATAAAACACAAGTAGGTTACTGCCTGCCTTATACATGTGGTTATTATGTAACAATTATCCTAATCAACATGGTACAGATACTTGGTAACTAAAACCTGGTTTTTCTGCATAGTTTTAAACTTATGAGATGTGGAAAGCTTCAGTTTTCAACACCAGGAGTTCTAACCGAGCTGCGAATTTTACTGTTTTTACATCATCAGACGAGGAAGCCACAACGGGGTTATTATTTTGATCAATTTCATAATCCTATTTTTTTTTGCTTCAAGGGCTACATCATATCCCATTGAAGATGTCTTTTACATATGTCTGTCCTTCCATTCTGGAAATTCAATTCCATTCTCTGTCCATAGTGGAGGTCATGATTATGAAGGCGTGTCTTATGTATCCGAAATGGGTTCACCATTTCTAATTCTTGACCTCTCCAAACTACGATCAATTCATGTTCATATGTATTCTGCTGATGATGTTTCAAAATAGCCTTTTCGTTGATGATCTCGCCCCTCGAATCACATTCTCTATTGACTGATTCAAACCTTTGCTGGAATTTTCATCCTCTTCGAGCTCAGTGGTACATAAACCGAGTTTATTATCAGTTGACAACTCGCAAATCGACGAATTAGTATAGCTAGACTCTGCAGCTACATAAACTGATTTTGTTATCGTTTCGTCTCGAAAAGATAGAGTCTCCAGGTTTCCACAATATGGCCATGGCCACGAGGAAGAGGAAGATAGTGTTTGTTCTGTGGCCTTGGAAATGAATGAAATAAGCTTCATTACTGCAATAGACAATAATACCCTTAATAGTGTAACGTTGTTAGTTATAATTTGACGGAAGCCATTAAAATGCTAAAAATATAATAGTTGAGATATGCAAGTGGCTACTTTTATAATTAAGCCATTTTCGTGCAAAAAAATTATAGTTGAGGCCATCATAGTGCAATTAAGTCATAATAAAATTGTTTATAACCAATTACGTTTTCAGCTAAAATACATTACCTTTTCTAATTTTTCTAACAAAATCCTCTCTTTTACTAAAAAAATAAGTTGTGGAAGTATACTTTATACGAGCCTTAAAATGTGTGCCAAGAAGTGAAAAAAAACTGTAAAAAAATGAGAGAGACGGAGGGAGTTTTTTTTTAATACACATTTTATTTACCAAAATAATAATAATAAAAAAAAGTATTTAAAAAATATTCGTGTTTTGCACGGGCTATAAGCTAGTATATATATATATATATATATATATATATATATATTTAATAACTTTCCTTATAATAAAATAAGACCCGCGTGCATTTATATGCACCCACAAATCAGAATTTTCCACATGTTAAGCCACATCATTTGATAAAAGTTTTGGTAAAAGTTTTGGGATATCTAACACAACTCTAATCTAAATAAATTTATTAATTTTAACATATACGTACTATACAATTTAATATTAGGAAATTTTGATCTCCCAGACATAGGAGCCGTCAAGGCCACCCCTGATAACAATAAGTGCGAAAATATGTATTGTAATTTCAAAATGCTAGAAAATAAGTAATACTACAACAGAAAATGGGGTCTTGGATCAGAAGGAATTTTTATAGAGCAAAAGTTAGGGACGATAAAATATATTGGCTATCAAACCTCAAAAAACCAATAAACATAGTTTTTTTTCAATGAGAGTCGCCTCTCTCTCCCAAATTCAAACTCTTCAACTCTCTCTCCCAAATTCAAACTCTTCAACTTCCTCTTCCCCGTCTCATAATCCACACCCAACTTTCTACTTTTTCACTTCTCTTTCTCTCCGCTTCCTCATCTTTTTCATCCTCCTTCTCTTCCATTGCCTCTCTCCTTTTTACACTTTTCTCTTCTTTCGCCTTTTTCGTGATTTTTAGATCTGATTCTATGAATAAGGTTAATTCTCCTCTTTCCAAGGGTAAGATTGCTCTGGATTCGGGCTCCTCTAGGGATCATGAAGTTCAAGTGAATGTTATTAGTGTGGTGAGTTTTGTCAAGTTCGAGTGTGACAAGCAGAGGTCAACACCTGAAATGGAGAGGGCAATGAGGTTGTGTACCAGTTTCAATCCTTCGACCATTGACGACATCACTAAATATGGTAACTTTTCTGTGAACTTTTCTCCTATGGATGCTAAGAATTTATCGAGTATTATTGTTAGGGATGGGGGTTGATTGTTCAACCTAAGAGTTCTTTTTTAGTACTTCTACTATTTGGAACAATTACTGTATTTGTGTGATAAATGATAGTGTTAAGATGAATTTTAATGACATTCATACTCTAGCTCTTGAGGAATTTAACTTTGTGGGTCTTATTGATGTCTTTCAACATAAATTGGGGTTTATGGTGTTTAAGTTTGATACACATCGGAATCTCCTTAAAGCTACTGCTATGGGCATTATGTTTATCAAGTGTGCTAAACTTGCCTTTGAAGTCTTTTTTAAACCCTGGAATGAAAATCTTTATGCTAGCACTAGTGATACCATTAATATATGGATACACCTGACTAATGTAACTTATATTTATTGGTCTGTTGAGGGCTTATGTATGCTATCCAGTTCGTTAGGGAGACCTCTATAGTTGGATTCTATTACTATGAAAAATATTAAGAGTCTTAAGTCAGTAGATCAAGCTACTGTTTATGTTGACATGTCTATTCTACACTCGAGGCCTAATGTGATTCTGGCTAGTTTGGATGGGTCTGTCACATCTTTGGCCCGTGTACAAGTTCAATACCTCAGTGAGATTGATGCATGTTCTTCCTGTCATGGTCTGTTCCACGATGCTGTGGATTATGAACGTTTATCTCTGATATAGAAAACTCGTAATTTCCTGGATAACATGGATACTCATGAATGGAGGATTAATGGGATCAATGGGTCTATGGACTATTACAGTAAATCTGATGGTGTTACTATTGGGCCTTCTATATAGAAGTGTACAACAAAGAAGTGTACACTTGTGATTAATTTAGACATGACCTCTGATAGCTCTGTTGAAGTTGCTGAAGCCCCATGAAAGAAAAAAGGAAGACCTAGGAAATATAGTGTAGTTTCCACCACACATGTGAATGTTGTCAAACGAGGAAGAGGTAGGACAAGGAAGAACCTCATTGTGAATTTGCTTGATTCCACTCAAGTGACTAAGGATTTCCAGGGCACCAAGAAGACTTGTTCTTTCAAAAAGCACCAAGTACTTTCACTTCAAGGCATATTTCTACTAATGAACATATACTTGAGGAAAATAGGATGTTGGGGCTCAGTGTTGGTAGAGTCAGGAAAATGGCTAAGCTTGAAAATCAGGAGTTCGCAAAGTCTGCGAAGCACGCTCAGAGACCTGGGAAGGGTGTGGAGAAAGCTACCTTGGGATAGTTCTTGTTATTGTGTTTTAATTATAGTTGTTTTAATTGTCTTATGATTGTTCTTATGTAAACTATGAGTAATTCTTACTTTGAGTGCAAGAGTGAACTATTACGGGTCTCTATTGTGAATTCTCGATTATTTCTACATTAATATAAAATGTTTAAAAAAAATGAGGTCTTGCGAAAAGCAACAAAAATAAACTTAAAAGGGAATATGAAACTTATGCCCAAAGAAAAAAAGTGCATGAAGTTGGTTAAGACTTGGGATCACGCAATTGGATATTTAAAAGGAGGGGTCCTGTTGCAACCAAATCATGGACAATCCTCGTAAAAGCTCATAAACTAGACATATTTTAATCCATAATAATACTGGTATTGTAAACGAAGGAATTTGTGATAACAAAGTTTGAGGTTACACGCCAGAATTAATATCTACGATGGTGGTTTGATGACTGAACAGTCGTCGGAGAATGGTGGTGATTGTATTTATAAGAAGCTGAGATCAAAGGAGTGGTGGTGGTCTCTTTGAGCTCTCAACCTCCAACCCCTTTAATGTGCCTACGTACCCTATATTTATAGGGATCAAGCTTCACGTAGTTCTAATAGAACAAGGATCCTAAGTCTGCTAGAGATAGGTCTCCTTGGAGATAAACATCAAGCATAGTCCATATCGGACTAGAACTCTCAACTCATTATGAAATATACATCCAATCCCACTAAGGAGAGCCCATACGATGAAGCCTAGCCCAATGACCCCAAGGCTCAACTATGACCGTGCCTTCATGGATACAACATTAGCCCTAACTTCCGGGGCTAACACCAACCGCTACTAACTACCACATCAATCATTTAGTTGCAGGTACAAGTCACGACTTACTTCAAATGCACAAACTGATCCTTACCCCCCGATGAGGATAACCCACCAAACTACATGTCAAGTTCTCCAAAGTTATCGTCACACCATGTGTATCTTAATCCCCTAACAAGGACAACTTGTTAGAATACATGATTAGACCCTTTAAGTGTATAGACATGCTTATTTACACCTTCATCCCCTAACAAGGACAACTTGTTAGAATACATGAATAGACCCTTTAAGTGTATATACATGTTTATTCTGTGTGCTTATTCACACAGAATCAGGCCTTCAGTCATGTTTGGTCTTCATCTTGCGGTCTTCTATAATTAATCTTCAACACATGTCACTTATTAAATAATACTCTATCTCTTCTTCATCGTACATCCAAGTTGGTGCTCCAACTTGGTCCTCCTCACCTGGTTGGCGCGTCATCCTGTGGTTCGCCCAAGGTTGGCACTCCAACCTTGGTCCTGCCCATGGTTGGCGTTCCAACTCAATTATGCTCCCGCCTTGGAGCTCCAAGTTCACCTCCTGCTACCTTCATCTATCACTAATATTAATATACCCTTGTAATCATGTCATCCTAGTAGTTGATCATCTTCAAATAGTCAATTCTTTCCTTGTATAAATTTTGGGTGTAACAACTACCCCCCAAGCCTCTATTGTATGTGAAAAATGTAAAGAGGCTGTCATAAATCAAACTAAAAATTTATAAGATTGATCCATCCCTTCTTTCTTAATCAACACTGCGCCTATAGAGTATTCCGAAATAGCAATGTACAAAATCAGCACCTCTCCTTCAACTGGTTTAGCGAGCATATGAGGCAAACCCAAATGTTCCTTTATCTTTTGAAATGCCAACTCACATTCAGCCGTCCACATAAAATCCTTCCCGGCCTTCTTAATAGCCTTAAAGAATTCCTGACACTTATTCGAAGACCTTGAAACAAACTTATTCAAAGCTACAATCCTACCAGTCAAGCTCTGTACCTGTTTTACACATGTTGGAGACTTCATGTCAAGGAGTGCCTTGATTTTTGCTGGATTTGCTTCTATACCCCGATGGTTGACAATGAAACCCAGAAATTTTCCTGACTCCACTCTGAACACACACTTAGGAGGATTTAACCTCATCCGATATCTTCGCAATATATTGAACATTTCTTCCAAGTGCTCGACATGATCCACCGCTTTTTTGGACTTGACTAACATGTCATCCACGTATACCTCCATGGTCTTCCCAATCTGATCCTTGAACATCATGTTTACCAACCTCTGATAAGTTGCTCCAACATTAACAAGCCCAAAAGGCATTCCAATGTAACAATAAAGCTCTCTATCTGTGATAAAGGAAGTATGCTCCTGATCAGGCCCATACATAGGAATTTGATTATACCCTGAATAAGCATCCATGAAGCTCAACAATGCATTCCCCGCTGTAGCATCCACCAGTTGATCAATCCGCGACAATGAAAAGATATCCTTCGGACATGCCTTGTTTAAGTCAGTAAAATCCACATAAGTCCTCCACTTCCCATTTGGATTCTTTACCAACACTGGATTAGCCAACCATGTAGGATAGAAAGACTCCTTTATCAAACCAACTTCCAGCAGCCTATAAACTTCCTCCTGTAGAGCCAAAGCGCGTTCCCCACTCACTGGCCTCCATTTCTGTCCGGTACCTTTCTTGGTGGGGTCAATATTCAAATGATGACACATCACTTTAGGATCAATTCCAACCATGTGTACATGACTCCAAGCAAAAAACATCCAAGTTAGCCTTTAAAAAATATGTGAGCTGCCCAGCTAGCTCTGGGTTTAGCTGTGACCTAATTTTCAATTATCTTTCCGGGTAACGAGCATCGACCTTAATAGTCACTATATCTTCTGCAGACCCCGTATTTGCAACTGGAAACAGTATTCTTGGATCAAGATCAATATCAAAATTCATCTAAGAATCATCCCCAACATCAGAATCCACACTCACGGTTGTATCTTTTTCTACCGAACTCGTTTCCCCCAACTCAACAATAGGATACGACTCCGTAACCAAAGTCTTAACGTTGTCAAGTCTCCTGATCTTGCAAACTTCTCTAGATTCCTCCACCATCCACGACTCATTTGATATATTCCTAGAAGATTCATAAGACAACAATAGCTGTGTCAAACTTCTGGTCGCGCCAACCTCCGGAACCGACTCAGTTGGAGCACCAGCTTCAGAGAGAAGCAAAGTTGGAGCGCAAACTTCTGGCGTGTCTGAAATTTCCTCTCCTGTTAACCCTTTATTCATCTCCAAATCATCTAGGAATTGAACTTTATACACGACATTGACCAATTTCTTCTCAACATCAGCCTCCCCATGTACTTATTGTAGCATTCCATGGAATCATACTGACTTCCTCGAACATATCCAATTCCCCTTGGAGTAGGAAATTTCATGGACAAATGATATATGGAAGTAACAGCCCGCATCTCTTTCAACAATGGTCTTCCAATCAACGCGTTATGAAATGATTCTTGATCAACTATCATGAAGTCCGCAATCTGAGTAGCAGAAAACGTCCCACTCCCTAATGTCACTGGCAATCTAATGGTGCCTTTTACTCTGATAGACTCTCCCCCAAATCCATAAATGTAGATATTCTCAACCTTCATGTCTTTGTCAGGCAAACCCATCTTCTTGAAATTATCATAATACAGAATGTTGACCGAACTCCCATTGTCTACAAATACACGGTGTACATTCTGATTTCCAATACCCATAGTGACCACCAACGCATCATTATGAGGATGATCAACCCATTTTGCATCCTCCTCAAAAAAAGTTATATTTATCGACTCTCCCCGAAACAACTTTGGTGGTCGCTGATCTAGTCGATTCACATTGGTCATAGGTATGATTTTAGCCTTTCTAGCATACCTTTCCATAGCTTTGTTACTATCGCCTGCAATATGCGGTCCTCCCACTATGGTGCGGATACTTCCTTCCCTAACGAACTTTGACTCCTCTTGTTTATCCTTGTCATCGTTTGTCGGGGAGCGACCTATACCCCTTTTTTCAACCGGATGGTTAGCTCAATACTTCTTCACCCACTCAGTTAAATACCCATCCTTGATCAAGGCTTCAATTTCCTCCTTAAGTTGCCTATATTCGTGGGTGTTATGGCCGGTGGATTGATGGTACTCACAATATCTGCTTCTGTCTTTGCTTTGGAAAGAATTCAGAGGTGCTGGTTTTCAATATATCCCCATGTCCTTGGTCACCTCGTAGATATGCTCGATCGACGCGGCAAGTGGTGTGTAAGACACCGACCTTCTATCTTGACCTGACAAGGGCTCTCGTCCTCTTTTCTCATTGGTAATATTCACCCAGTTTGGACTTCGTCCACGACCCATGTACTCTGGACTTGGAGATCTATTCCTTCTTTTACTCATGCCCTTATTACTCTCATATACTTCGCCCTTTTTGTTGTCTTCAGAAAACAACTCAGCTAAAGTAGTAGGGTCTTTCCCTTGTAGATGTTTCCAGAAATCAGTCCCTACTCTCAGACCAGTAATCAAGAAGTTTTTTAGTGTTTCATCCGTCGCACCTCTAACCTCTGCGGCCTCTGCACTAAACCGCTTGAAATAAGCACTCAATGTTTCTCCATCACGCTGCTTGATATTTGCCAAGGAAGTTACAGGAGGTGAATATTTGACCACTGCTTGGAACTGTGTTAAAAACATCATCTACATATGATCCCAGGAAGTAATCACTTCACTTCCTAACTTCTGGAACCACTATTGAGCACTGTCTCTGAAGGTTGCAACTAACAAGCGACACCTAGCCAAACTCGGAACCTGATACACATCCATCTCAATATTGAAACACCTTAAGAATTCTTTTGGATCAGAATTGCCATGAAAACGGAGATCGGCTGTCGTGTTTCGGTATCCCATAGGCAGTAAAGCATCTTTCACAACAGTAGAGAATGGAGATGTCACCTTGGTGGAAAAGTCACATGTTCCCCCTTCTAGGTGCGCCAGCAGCTTTCTTATATCTCCCACATTAACATCCCTTAACCCAGGTACATTCTGAACCCCGCTAGGCTAACTTCCAACCAGGAATGCACCCACAATAGGCGGGGTAGGCACGCCAAAACTTACCAACACAGATGATGGTGTGCTTACAATGGGAGGTGTTTGCGTCATAATAGGAGGTGTGAGTTGCACGGAGACATGTGGAATGATTGGTGGAGTGGATACATCAATAGTTTGAGTAGTTTGATTTTGAGTACCATGCAACAAAGGTGGAGTTTGAGCATTAACTGGGATAGGTTGACTTACTTGTTGCTGTGCTGGATCCGGAATCTCTTGCGCGTCTAGTTGAGTTTGATTTCTTCCCATCCCACTAGTTTCACTGTGTGAAGGTACCGGGACAATGACAGGTTCTTTTGGAGGACCCATATCAGTATATTGTCCTGAATTCTCTCGACCTCGTCCTCGATTACCTCCTCCCCGAGAACCTCTTCCTCGATATCCTCCTCGTAAAAGCTACCCTCCTACATGCATCTCCCTCCTTCCATCCTGTCCAACAATATTTGTTCGGCTTCCACCTTGTTCCTTCTCCATCTCTAGAAGCAACTCCTTTATCTCATCACTAGTTAACTCAACTCCAATCCCATGAGATCCATCATTGCCGATAATTTCTGGCCGGTGTTCAGTTGCTAACCACGCGAACCGCCCGGGCGACCAGTGGCATCCAATGTCGAGGGGGCTCGTGGGGACCCAGGAGTGCCATGGGCCAGCTGACTATCCTCAGGAAACTCCACAATAGGTTTAGTCTCTCCAAAGTCTAACCTTCACGGAGTGATAGGTGGTCGCCTTACTATATGAGGGTAGTTAACACCTCTTCCAATTCTGATGGCCGGAACACCTCTGGTAGGTTCACTCTCCATATGACGTCCTCCAAGTCCATACGAACCATGCCGAGACCTTCGAGATTCAACCGCCCTCAACCTAGCGTCAAAACCTCTCACAGTCGCACTCTTATGATGTAACTCGTCCATAAGGTTCGTGTTACTGATCAGCACCGGTGGTCGACTTCCGGTGATATGGGTCGGGTCTGCAACGGTCACCGGAACGTAGGGTTCATCTTCTTCATAACCCTCCAAGTAAAAGCTTCCCTCTTCGTACAAACCTTCATCGCGATTTTGAGACATCTTTCCTCCTAGATGAAGATATAATTCTTCCCCCTCCTTCTAGCGCCAATTTGTTAATGGAGGAATTTGTGATAACAAAGTTGGAGGTTACACGCCGGAATTAAGATCTACGATGGTGGTTTGGTGACTGAACAGTCGCCGGAGAATGGTGGTGATTGTGTTTATAAGAAGCTGAGATCAAAGGAGTGATGGTGGTCTCTCTGAGCTCTCAACCTCCAACCCCTTTAATGTGCCTACGTACCCTATATTTATAGGGATCAAGCTTCACGTAGTTCTAATAGAACAAGGACCCTAAGTCTGCTAGAGATAGGTCTCCTTGGAGATAAGCATCAAACATAGTCCATATCGGACTAGAACTCTCAACTCATTATGAAATATACATCCAAGCCCACTAAGGAGAGCCCATACGATGAAGCCTAGCCCAATGACCCCAATGCTCAACTATGACCGTGCCTTCACGGATACAACATTAGCCCTAACTTCTGGGGCTAACACCAACCGCTGCCAACTACCACATCATTCATTTAGTTGTAGGGACAAGTCACGACTTAATTCAAATGCACAAGCTGATCCTTACCCCCACCGATGAGGATAACCCACCAGACTACATGGCAAGTTCTCCAAAGTTATCGTCACACCAGGTGTATCTTAATCCCCCAACAAGGACAACTTGTTAGAATACAGGATTAGACCCTTTAAGTGTATAGACATGCTTATTCACACCTTAATTCCCCAATAAGGATAACTTATTAGAATACAGAATTAGGTCTTCAGTCATGTTTGGTCTTCATCTTGCGGTCTTTTATAAATCTTCAACACATGTCACTTATTAAATAATACTTTATCTCTTCTTCATCGTACGTCCAAGTTGGCGCTCCAACTTGGTCCTCCTCACCTGGTTGGCGTGCCAGCCTGTGGTTCGCCCAAGGTTGGTGCTCCAACCTTGGTCCTGCCCATGGTTGGCGTTCCAACTCATTTCTGCTCCCGCCTTGGATCTCCAAGTTCACCTCCTGCTACCTTCATCTATCACTCATACTAATATACCCCTGTAATCATGTCATCCTAGTAGTTGACCATCTTCAAATAGTTAATTCTTTTCTTGTATAAATTTTGGGTGTAACAGGTATTAGCAGCTGCTCCATGAAACATTTAAAACGAGCACTACTAAACGAATCAATCACCCATTCATATTCCCAAAATATGACACTACATTTATACGATCGACTGCAAATATTCGAAACTAATCTATACATGATTGATGTGGTAAAGGTGATGTATCAGATCGAAAAATTTTAATTGGAAAAATTGATATGAATATACGAATTCCATTTTATTATAACAAATTAAAACAAAATATTTAATAATTGAGAAATTTTCTGAAAATTAATTTAGGATATTTAAATTTTTTCTCTAATTATTACCCTATAGTTAAGATAACTTTTGGTGATGATGTCTCAATCTCCGGCAAAATAAGGCCATGCAAGATTTGGAACAAGGCCCGGGGCGATTGGGACTAGAGGTGGCCACCCGGGCGGGTCCGACCGGCCAACCCGGGCACGGCACGCCGATATTACTCGTTGAACCCGGCTCGGTAACGGGGCGAGTTGAACCGCGACGGACCGCAACAGAAAACGGGGCATTTACGGGTCAGGAGAATTGAATTCGCGCTCGGCATGGCACGGCACGGTGAACCGGTACGACACATGAACCGCCGTGAACCGGCACGGCCCGCCTGCCCAGCACGTCCAAAACTGCCAACAACAACGGCATTCTGCACACTTCTGTCTTCTGCGCACTCAACGGCTACACTGCTGTGTCTCCTTTGCGCACTCAAACGGCTCCTTCTGCGTCTCCAACGGCCATTTCTCCCCTCTATAAATATGACATTCTGCACCCCATTTCTCTTCACCACATTCTGCACTCTCTATCTCTACTCTCTATCTCTACTCTATACTCTCTACTCTCTACTCTCTAGTCTCTATAACTACTTGCTAACTGCTCTGCTAAGTGCTCACTGGTTATAGAAATTCCGACGAGTCTTTAAAATTTTTCGGCCAAACTCTAGCATTTCCGGCCAAATTCCGACGAGTCTTGAAAAATTTTAAATGGAAGAAGGAAGAGGTACCGTATCATCTCAAGGTTCAACCCAAGCAACATCGATGCCACCTCCTCCATCCGAAACTGGTATTTATTTATTTTTTATTTTTTTTATTCAGTTTTTATATTCGGGAAAATGTTTTTTATATTCGTTTTTTTTATATTCGGTTTTAGAAAAATGTTTGTTATCTATAAAATGTTTTTAAAAAGAAATGTTTTTATGCTTAAAAAATTATTCGGTTTTTATATTCAGTTTTTATATTTAAAAAACGTTCTATTTTTTTGTTTTTAAAAAGATTTGTTTTTCATGCTTAAAAAATTATTTGGTTTTTATTTCGATTTTTTATGTTTTGAAATTAATTAGATTTTATTTGATTTTGTAGGTGGTTCTTCTAGTTCTACGAGACATTCGTCACATGTTTGGAATTATTTTTCGAAAGATCCAACAGAAGTTCCGGACCGATTTAAAGTTTCTTGTTTGATTTGTATTCAAAATAATCGAAAACAAGACCCTTTTGTTCACACTAAAGGGGGCGGTACGGGTACACTTGATCGACACTTGAAAAATCACCATGGAATAACAAAGCAAAGTCATGAAAGTGGAGCGGCACGTGGAGGTTTGAAAGGCATATGTTTTAGCCTATTTGTTTACATCGAGGAATTAACTCAACATTAAACAAGTCTGTAATAAGTAAGTAATAATTCAAATTGTCACAGGAATCTCAGAAGATTATATCTGTCAAAGAATGAAGATTAAAGTCATCTACAGACTTGAAGTGACTCTACATTGAAAGAAGCTCAATTTATTGATCAAGCCTCAATGAAGTATTCAAGCTCAGTGGATTTATTAAAGTGACGGAGATTTCAAGTGGTGACAGAAAAAGATACTGATTACGGAGTTCTTGAATGAGAAGGAAGTGAATCACTGCTTAA
Source organism: Heracleum sosnowskyi (assembly GCA_030848705.1). Lineage (NCBI taxonomy): Eukaryota > Viridiplantae > Streptophyta > Magnoliopsida > Apiales > Apiaceae > Heracleum > Heracleum sosnowskyi. The sequence goes on along the minus strand of CM061243.1, from coordinate 44,237,281 downwards.
AGTCAAACAGATAAAGAATAGACATTGTCGTTAGTCACTCATGAACCAGACAGTGCATCGAGTGTCAACGTACTATTGTGTTTGTTAATTATCTAAGTTTTAAGTGATTCTGGAATTGTTTAAGAAGTCAACTAATTCTATTTATTCTCTTATAAATAATTAATATTATTAAGTATATTATTTATTAATTTAATTCAGTAAAGAATTAATTTAATACATAATTTATTTAATTAATTATTTAAATTAGAATGAATTTGAACTAGGAAGACTTAGGTTTGAACTAGGAAGATGTTAGGTCGAATACACAATATATAATCAATATAAGTATGATAATAACAATTGAGAACACTGTTTATGAATCAACAACTGAATTATATAAATAACTCTTCTCTCAGTGATGTTAAAGAATCACAGAGAGATGCTAGGTTACAAGAATAATGTATTCAGTATTCGCATCCCTTTTAGGGTTAACCTATCTGTGTTTATATAATACACAGTTACATAATCAATCTCTAATTGATATCCTATAAATCAGCTATACAATTTATATCAATCTAGGATTGCTTCTGTCTTCTGTCCCGTTTATTTAGCCATTTCAATATATTCTGCTTCTTTCCATCTTCAGAATATATTGCTTCTAGAATCTTCATATTAGCACCGACAGCTAAAGTAAACTCTCACCCCGTCAGTCTTTAACAAACTCTGACTGGCTTCTAGTAAACTCTGATGAGTACCTGGTACTTAAACACTGATGAACAAACGTCAGCAATTATATCTAACAATCTCCCCCAACTTGTGCATAATAAAAATGTACAAGTTAATAGATAATTGATGATGTCAAAACATATAACAAATGCAGTGTTTAAAATATATCAGAGTTTAACTTTAACTTAGAACAGAAAACTTTAAAAACTTACAATCAGACTTTACTTAATTTCTTCAATATCAGGCACTGTCCTGAGATAGTCAATGAGTAGCCTCCTTTCAGCTTTTTCTAGCTCTTCCACCATGATTTCTTTCAATTCCTTAAGCTCTGGATCACTTTCTCCAGTCTGGTAGATAGCAGCTCTCAGAGAATAAATACTGTTCTTTCTCATTTCATTCCCTAGCCGAATAAAGTAAGATTTATCTGACTCTAGGTTAAATTCCAAAACCTTTATCCCCAGTGCTGTCTTGAACTTGGCACTGTTTCTTTTCATTTCAACAATATTTCCATAAGAATCTCTGTACTTAGGAATATATGCACTTGAAACACCTCCTCCAAGCATAGCTTTTGTTTTCAGCATCCTATCTCTTAAAACTAGAGCAGCATTATGAGTACTTCTATTTTTGATTTTGAGAAGATATAGAACATACTCAAGCTCTTCCCATAGTTTCAATTGAACATCAGCTTCTCCTACTCTGTATACTCTTCCATCAGACATAAAGTATAACAGAACCTCTTTCTTTAATCCTCCATGATAAACCATCTGAACAGACTCTAGTTTATCAAGGCTCTCTTGAGATACCCCAACACCAGGTTCTGCCAGTGATGAATGGTCAAAAAGACTGTTATTGATTCTCTTTTCTCTGTGTGAACCCAAACCAGATTTATCATAAGATTGCTTTCCATGTACTGTTCTGGTTTGAGAAAAGTCTACAGCTTCTAGCTTCAGAGTTTCAGAAAGTACAGGTCTTAAGAAACCTTGGAGTTGTGGAGCTAGCTGAGTTTGTACAACTTGAGCATTGTCAGAGGTTGTCACAACTTTAGTAGAAATATCAACATGAGCAACGTCAGAGGTTGATTGATTTAGCCTTGATTCAACTTGAGCAACGTCAGAGGTTGAATAATTCTTCTTTGGTAACTGTCCTTCTTCTACCAGTATACCTTTTCCTTTATCAGTATTTGCAATCACAGGACTCCTTGTGTATTGTAAACTCTGTTGAGAGTTCACATTTTCTTTAATAGAAATTCCCAGTTCCTTTCTCCTAGGAGCCTTGGCTTTTTTCTTGTAAGTACCAGCTTCAACCTTCTTCTGGTGTTCTTCAGCAAGAAGCTTCAACTCAGCATCCATATCTTCTACTGTGGCTTCACCACAATGTTCTTCCATAAACAGTTTAGCAACAATCTCTTCATCAGTAGTTGGATTTGATGAAATCACTAGACTCTTAAGTCTTGAAGAAGATTGACCACCAGAGTTTATTCTTTCAGAGTATGTCTGTCTAGCAGAGTTTGACCTAAGTCTCCCTTGCTCTTGAGAAGACTTTGACCTTTTCTCTGCTCCTCTGCTTCCACCATCATTAGAATCATCCCTCAGTCTCAAGGTTGGAGTCCTTTTGCATTTGTCTTTAGGTACTTTCTCCCCCTTTTTGACATCATCAGGAATAAAAACTGATGTCAGCAACTCTAGTGATGTAGCAATAGAAGTAAGTTGAGAAGACATAGCAGTCTGATTCTCTTCCACCTTGCTTAGTCTTTGCTTTATTTCCACTTGATCCTTGATCATGGAAGATAATCTAGTTCTATCATTCTTCAAAGCCAACTCCTTAGCAGCAATATCATTACTCAATCCAATGACAGCTTTGTGAGTCTCATCAAAGCGATTGTGCAATGATTTGACTTGAACAACTGTAGCCTTGAAATGTGTCAACAACTCAGGATTTGAAATCTCCTTTGCAGATTGAGCAACAAAATCAGCAGTCCTTTGCTTGGAGAAAATACAATCAGCTCCTGACCAGTTTGCATAATGCATTTCCTTGTAATGAGCTTCAGTTGCATGTTGATTTTCTTTGATAGACTCTGCAGTAGGATCCCTTAGAAAAGGTATTGACTCATGATCATCAGAGTTTGAAAGTGCAGCATTGATCCCAGAGTTTGCATGATCAGAATTTACAGATGTGTGATCAGCATTATCAAAATCAACTCTAGCTTCATTAACATTTTCTGCTATCTGCTCTGCAATTTCTTCAGCAACATTGTTTGCAGTAGCATCAGCGTTTAAATGTGCAGCTTCATGAATCTCAGAGTTTGCATTTACAAGAACCACTGCTTCTACAGGAACAGACTCTGCAACAACTTCTTCTTCTTGAACTACCTTTTCAACAGCATCTTCTTGCATATTCTCTGCTGTAGCATCATCCAATTTCTCCTCAGCAGCTGCAGGAATCTGATCAACCTCCTCACCCATTTCAGGAACTTGATTAGTCACAGAAAGATTTATTGTATAAGTAGCAAGTGACTCTTCTAAAACTAGGGTGGGCTGATCAGCTGCCACATCCTCAGTATCACAAACACTGATACTAGGATGTGCTTCAAGAATTTTATCCATATCAAAATCAGCAGATAAAGCATCTTGCTCAAACATTTCAGCCTATGTATCAGCATTTGCCATGTCAGGCACAGTGGCTGCTTCAACATCTTCAGTAGCCTCCTGAATAATAACTTCAGGAGCTTCATCCTGGACAGCTTCAGTGTCTGGTGTAGATTCATCCAAATTATCAAAAAGATAATTAGCTACTAATCGTCTTTTCCTCTGATGAAGAGTTTCATTATCAACATCATCCTCATCATCAGTTTTTGGTCTATTTGCTCTTCTCTTCTTAGAATGACCAACACCCTTTGGCACAGAAGACTTGGACACTCCCACTTCAGTAGCTGGTCTAACAGACTTTACAGGTTTGGAACCAACATGCTTAGTCCTACCACTGGATTTAGGTTTGACAGATGTAGATGGAGGAAGTTCTGTTTGTAAAGGTTCTGGTTGGGGTTCTGATTGAGAAGGAGTTTGTGTTTGTGGATGGATTTGATCATTAACAAACAGTTGCACAGATACAGGAAGTAACAAATCTCCAACAACCCCTTTCTTAACATCCTTGTTGATAAGATCAGAGAATATCCTCTTGTGTAATTTAAAACAAGAAATAACATCTTCATCAACTATCTCTACCCCTTGAACACAGGCAGAGAATAAAATCTGACAAAATCTAGAAAAGTAAACTACCCCTCGATTCTCTGTCATTTTCTCCCCTAAATTTGTTGAGACAAGTCTTGCAAAATCAAAATGATTATCATATAAAAGAGAATACCCGATTTGCAGACTGTCCGTGGGAATAGCATCCCAGTTGGTGCATTTCTTCCCGAACGTTCTTGTTATGCAGTCAAAGAAGAAGCTCCACTCCTTCCTCAAGAACGATCGCTTCAACTGTCCTATATTTGTCAAGGGCCCAGAATACCCAATCTCACGCATCATCCTTAGCAAATCAGTGTCACCCATTCCAATTATATATGAAGAAAACTCAGGAAACCCCATTGCAGTTCGAATTGTACCAGAAGTAATTACATACTCTGCTTCTTGAAATTCAAAGATTATAGATGGGTTGCCAGAATCACCACCATCATCATTAGTACCCATCTCCCAGAATGCCTTGATTTGCGAACCAGAAAGTGTTGTTGGTTCTACTAGAGCACGCCCAATCGCTGACTGAGCAAGAAATTTCCGAATCATGTGAAACGCCTCTGGTGCGTTGGCAGTGTTTAGTGGTGCTGCATAATTGTTAGGAACGAACTCTAACCCAGAAGAAACAAACGATGTAGTCGCCATTAGTAAGATTTGAAAGAATAACAGAGAATCAGATGCAAAATCTCAAAAGAGTTTGAAAGTAGAAAACTGTTTGTGAATATGTGTGTGTGACAATAGATGTGAATTGGAGTAAGATGTGAAAGGTTTAAACGTATGTGTGTGTATTGTTTAAATATGAATTTCAAAATTAAAAACTGAACAGTTTTTAATCATTAATACACAACTGTCTTACTCCGTTAATCGTGTGAGTGGGACACGTGGCACACATGCAATGACTGACAGCAGTAATTGGCAGTTTCCAATGCGCATGCGCAGTAAAAACAGCAATAATTACCGCCTTTTACACTTTCCTAGACACGCAACCTTTTTCTTCTGTTTAATACAAATTAGAACCGTTACCAATCATACTCTTTTGTTTTCAAGAATGTTTTCTCAAAATTGTTAACCGTCTGAAACAAATAATTAATTTTAATCATCAGAGATTAAAATAAAATTACCTCAGCGTAGAGTACACAGTTCATCAGTGTTTACCAATCCTCCTCCTTTATTCATAATCTCTTTTCTCTCAATGCACAGTTGTGAAACAATTGTGTGTGAATAGCAGAGTTTACTGAATATAAATATTTAGAGCATCTTAAAGTGCATAAAATTCACACAATAAATCAGTAAAAACTAGTTGTCCAAACTCTCATGTATAAAATAAAATCTGATCTCATCTAAACTCTGTACTATAAAATTTATTATTTTCACCCCCTTCGATTTTTTTTATTAGTATTTAATTTTTCCAGTAATCAGTGGTTGGCACTAGTCACCAAAAATCAAAGATTTTAGCCCTTATTTCATACAATAAGTTCCTGGGTCTTCCTAGGCACAACATGATCTCAAAGGAATTTGTGAACTTTTTGGCATCTTTTGATTGGAGGGTGAAATATTTGCAACTAATTATCAGAGTTTAGACTTTTCATCAGTTAATACAATTAATTTATGAGAGAAAGTGCAAACAGCTAATACAGACTCAGTGTATAGGATCAATAAACTAAGAGATGCTATAAATATAGAGACAGTATCATGTTGTGTAAAAATTTCTGCACATTTTGAGATCAGATCATATATTACTCAGAAAGATTCATGATTACTTACTGAGAATCATGCTTCATACAGGTTTCTTCATCGGTCCATATGTTTCAGACAATATTACAATCAGAGTATAACATCAGAGATTAACTTCAGACTTTAACCGACAGAGTATGACTGACACTTTATGACGAACAGAGTTTACTATCAGAGTTTAACATACTAATACAAATAACAGTTAACACATGCAAAGAATCATGAGCATAAAATCAATCATGTATAGATTTTGAATCTAACCAGTATCTCTAGTCAAAACCAGAGACCATTCCAAGTTCATTTACCAGTCTTGTAAAGGTAGCTTCACTCAAAGGTTTGGTGAAGATATCTGCAAGCTGTTGGTCTGTAGACACAAAATGAAGCTCAATATTTCCTTTTTCCACATGTTCCCTGATAAAATGATACCTTATGCTGATGTGCTTGGTCATGGAGTGTTGTACTGGATTACCTGTCATAGCAATAGCACTTTGATTATCACAGAAAATAGGTATTTTAGAGTACCTTAATCCATAGTCCAGCAATTGATTCTTCATCCATAAAATCTGTGCACAACAGCTACCAGTAGCTATATACTCTGCTTCTGCTGTGGATGTGGAAATTGATTTTTGTTTCTTGCTGTACCAAGAAACTAATCTGTCACCTAGAAATTGACAGCTTCCACTTGTGCTTTTTCTGTCTATCTTACAGCCTGCAAAATCTGCATCAGAGTAACCAATTAATTTAAACTCTGATTCTCTAGGGTACCACAAACCAAGGGTTATGGTTCCTTTGAGATATTTGAAAATCCTCTTCACAGCTGTTAGATGTGGCTCTCTGGGGTCTGCTTGAAATCTTGCACAAAGACATGTTGCATACATGATATCTGGTCTGCTTGCAGTAAGATAAAGAAGAGACCCTATCATGCCTCTGTAGTTTGTCATATCTACTGAAGCTCATGTATCTTTGTCTAACTTTGTTGCAGTAGCCATGGGAGTTGTGGCAGATGAACTATCAAGCATACCAAATTTCTTGAGAAGATTTCTGGTATATTTTTCTTGATTGATAAAAATCCCATCATCTGTTTGCTTTACTTGCAAGCCTAGAAAATAACTAAGCTCTCCCATCATGCTTATTTGGTATCTTGACTGCATAAGCTTGGCAAATTTCTTACAGAGTTTGTCATTAGTAGACCCAAAAATTATGTCATCCACATAGATTTGAACTAACAGCAAATCATCACCAGAATTAAAATAGAACAAGGTTTTGTCAATTGTACCTCTAGTGAACCCACTTTCTAAAAGAAATTGAGCTAGAGTTTCATACCATGCTCTAGGTGCCTGTTTTAGTCCATATAATGCCTTGTCAAGCCTGTAGACATAATCTGGATATTTGGGATCTACAAACCCTGGAGGTTGTTCAACAAACACTTCTTCTTCAAGTTTCCCATTAAGAAAAGCACTTTTCACATCCATCTGAAAGACTTTAAACTTCTTGTGAGCAGCATAGGCCAGAAAAATCCTTATTGCCTCCAATCTTGCAACTGGAGCAAAGGTTTCATCATAGTCAATTCCTTCCTGCTGTGAATAGCCTTTAGCCACAAGTCTAGCCTTATTCCTTGTAATCACTCCATCACTGTCTGTTTTGTTTCTGAAAACCCACTTTGTACCAACAATAGATCTATTCTTTGGTCTTGGTACAAGTGTCAAGACTTCATTCCTCTCAAATTCATTTAACTCCTCTTGCATTGCTGTTATCCAGTTAGCATCTTGAAGAGCTTCTTCCACTTTCTTGGGCTCTGTTTGAGATAAGAATGCATGAAACAGACATTCATTATTTGTAGCACTCCTTGTTCTCACACTTGCATCTGGATCTCCAATAATTAAATCAGGAGTATGAGCTTGTGTCCACCTCCTTGCTGTTGGTAAGTGGCTTCTATTATCATTATTAGATCCTCCCCCTTGATCCATGCTCTCCTGATTTTCTTCTTGACCATTTGCATTCTCTGAGGCTCCCCCTGAATTGGACTGTTCAGTATTTGAACTTTCAGAGTTTAACTCGGAGTTTCTGTTTGATTCTTCAGCTGACTCACTTTCAAAATTTGAGTCATTATCTTGAGATGTTTCTGAAGTATCTTCACGTTCCCCCTCGACTGGTTCTCTATTTTGTTCTGTCAGAGAAATTCCCTCAATGTTTACCAGTAAAGGTTCAGAGTATGCTTCATCAGAGTTTGTTGGATTTGCTTCATCAGAGTTTACGTCATCAGAGTTTAGATCTTCATTTTCAAAGCGAAGTTGATCATGATATTCTTCATCTTCTATTCCAGTTATTTTCTTGTCATCAAATGACACATGTATAGATTCCATGATCACTTTAGTTCTCAGATTGTAGACTCTGAATGCTTTAGATGATAGTGGGTATCCAACAAAAATTCCTTCATCAGCTTTTAAGTCAAACTTGGTCAACTGTTTAGGATGAGTTTTCAACACAAAGCACTTGCATCCAAAAATATGAAAATACTTCAAATTTGGCTTCTTATTTTTCACCATCTCATATGGTGTTTTCCCATGCTTGTTGATCAGTGTAGCATTTTCAGTAAAACAAGCAGTTTGAACAGCTTCTGCCCAGAAATAAGTTGGTAATTTTGATTCATCAAGCATTGTTCTGGCAGCTTCGATTAGAGTTCTGTTCTTTCTTTCAACTACACCATTTTGCTGTGGAGTTCCAGGTGCAGAAAATTCTTGCTTCACTCCTCTTTCCTTGCAGAAAGCTTCCATTTCAGAATTTCTGAATTCAGTACCATTATCACTCCTTAGAATTTTCACTTTGTACTGTGATCCTTTGTCCAATAGCTTCACATGATCCATCAAAGTTAAGGCAGTTTCATCCTTCTTTGCTAAGAAGTACACCCAGGTGTATCTGGTGTATTCATCAACAATTACCAAAGCATATTTCTTTCTGCCCATTGACATTACATTCACTGGACCAAAGAGATCAACATGTAAAAGATGATAAGGTTCCACAACTGAAGATTCAGATTTACTCTTGAAAGATGACTTCTTTTGTTTGGCCTTTTGACAAGAATCACACAGACCATCTAAGCTGAGTATTGACTTTGGGAGTCCCCTTACAAGATCTTTTCGAATCAGCTCATTGATGTTGTTCAAGTTTAGGTGAGAGAGCTTCTTATGCCATTTCCAACTCTCTTCATTGGATATTTTTGCAGACAGACACACAGCTTTTCCTTCAGAGTTTGTTATCAAACTTGCTTCATAAATGTTATTGCGCCTGTGTCCAACTAGAACAACTTTTCCGGTAGATTTACTGATAACCTCACAGTGTTCAGTATGAAATCTACATGGTATCCTCTGTCACAGATTCTACTCACAGAAAGCAGATCATGCTTGAGTCCTGAGACTAGAGCTACATTTGTGATGATGACACTTCCAAGATTGATTTTGCCATATCCCAGAGTACGTCCTATGTTGCCATCTCCATAGGAAACTTTTGGGCCAGCTTTTTCCTCAAAATCTGATAGCAGGGCTTTATTTCCAGTCATGTGTCCTGAGCATCCACTGTCCAAGATAAGAGTGCTCTCTTTTATGCCCTGCAATCACAAACAATCACTGAGTGTTAGATTTAAGGATCCAGACTTGCTTGGATCCTTTGGCTTTCTTAACATTGTTAGCTTTTGCAGCGGAATCACTATCAATAGAGTTTAAACTAACATTGTCTGACTTTACACTTGCAGAGTTTGCTCTAACCCATTTCAAGTTGGGTTTTAGCTCATAATAGTTGTGATAAATAGCATGATAACTCTTGCAAGTATAAATGGAATGCCAAGTGCTCCCACAGTGTGTGCATAAAGTCTGAGGTCTAACCCTAACATAATCATTTTTTACTCCACACTTGGAGGGTAAAGAATTAATATCTTTGTTTTTCCTGCAAAAACTAGCAAGATGGTTAGTACTTCCACAGTTATAACATGTTTTTCTTGGAACAACAGTAGTAGGCAAATGATTATTCCTTTTATTTATGCCTATCTTTCCATTCCTGTTCTTCATGAACCCTATCTGTTTCATGACAGACTTTACTTCTTTGAGTTTATGATTGAATTGTTTTTCTGTCATTAAACCAACATTAACCTATTTATCACAGATTTTTACTGGTTCTTTAACAGCTTCTTTCACAACTACAGATTTTAGCTTTCTGGATTCAGAAAAAAATTTCACAGGTTTAAGTTGTGGTTTCACTTTAACTTTATCTTTAAACCTAAGTTCATCTTCCTCACAATAACCTAATCCTACAGTATCTGTCTGAAAAACTTGATGTGTGTCTTTTCCAGAATTGGTCCAGGTTTTAATCACTTTCCTCTCTTTTTCCAACTCAGATTCTATTTGCCTATATCTTTTAAGAAATTCCTGTTCAACATAAACAGCATCATCTCTCTCCTTTTGAACTTGTTGCATGTTAACAAGTCTCTCTTCAAGAAATTTATTCCTCTCTTTAAGACCTAGATTCTCAGATTTGATTCTTTCATTCTCTAAAGTCTGATCCCTATAACTAACATGTATGCTTTTAAGATAAATTCTTAATTCAGATATATTATCAGTATCATAAACATAAGTTGTTAGGGGTACCTTGTTTTCAGATGACTCAGCTTCATCTTTAACAGTTGCCATGAGAGCATAATTGACTCCCTCATCTGAGTCTGAAGTGTCTGCCCAGTCCTTGCCTTTAGTGATGAGTGTTTTCTCAGATTTTCCTTTCTTGCACTCTGGAGCATAATGACCCATCTCTTTACACTTGTAGCACTGGATCTCAGACTTGTCTTTCTTTCCAGACTTGGTATCTCTTTCATCAGACTTTCTGAAATTTCTCTTGTTAGAGTTTGAATCTCTCCTAGAGAATCTTTTTCCTTTCTTGAAGTTCTTGAATCCCATCTTCTTGAAGGTCTTCACCATCAAAGCAACCATTTTCATCATTTCTTCTTCATCATCCTCAGAATCAGAAGCTTCATCATCAGTGTTTGAGCCATCATCAGAGTTTGATGACTCACTGTCAGATTTAATGACTAAAGCCTTTCCCTTGGCTTTCTTTCTTGATGATTCCTTCTTGACAGGCTTTTCTTCAACTTTAAGAGCAACATATTTTGTCTTCTTTCCAGATCTTTTGTTTCTTTGTTCTATTTCAAGTTCATGAGTTTTAAGCAACCCATAGATTTCATCAAGATCTGTTTCTGCAAGATCATAATTGTCTCGTATTGTTGTCGCCTTCAAATCCCATCTTTCAGGTAGGGATAGAAGAAACTTGAGATTTGATTCTTCAAGTTCATATTCTTTATCAACCAGAGACAGATCATTCAATAGTTTACAAAACCTGTCATATGTCTCAGTCAAAGATTCACCAGGTCTTGAATCAAAGTGTTCATACTCCTGTGTGAGAATAGTCTTCCTGTTCTTCTTTATTGCACTTGTTCCTTGACACCTGACTTCTAAAGCATCCCAAATTTCTTTGGCAGTCTTACAGCCAATTACTCTGTTAGACATGACATTATCTAAGGCACTGTGGAGAAGATGTCTAACTTTTGCATCCTTTGCAATTGATGAGATGTCCTCGGGGGTCATATCTTTCTTTTCCTTTGGAACAGTCTTTTGTTCTTGACCATCAACAATAGGAGACAGTTTGGTTGGCATATGAGGACCATCATTGATTCTATCAAGGTATTCTGGATCTGTGGCTTCTAGAAACATGGTCATCTTTACCTTCCATATTGGATATTCCATAGGTCTGAGAATTGGAACCCTGATTGTCTCATATCGACTTACAGAAGTTGATTGAACCTTTTGAGCATTAGAACCTGCCTGGATGTTTTCAGCCATGATTATACTTGTGTTTAGATCGAAAATTGTATATATTTAACAGCCTTGGCTCTGATACCAATTGTTAGGCCGAATACACAATATATAATCAATATAAGTATGATAATAACAATTGAGAACACTGTTTATGAATCAACAACTGAATTATATAAATAACTCTTCTCTCAGTGATGTTAAAGAATCACAGAGAGCTGCTAGGTTACAAGAATAATGTATTCAGTATTCGCATCCCTTTTAGGGTTAACCTATCTGTGTTTATATAATACACAGTTACATAATCAATCTCTAATTGATATCCTATAAATCAGCTATACAATTTATATCAATCTAGGATTGCTTCTGTCTTCTGTCCCGTTTATTTAGCCATTTCAATATATTCTGCTTCTTTCCATCTTCAGAATATATTGCTTCTAGAATCTTCATATTAGCACCGACAGCTAAAGTAAACTCTCACCCCGTCAGTCTTTAACAAACTCTGACTAGCTTCTAGTAAACTCTGATGAGTACCTGGTACTTAAACACTGATGAACAAACGTCAGCAATTATATCTAACAGAAGACTTAGTTTATTAAACTAGGAAGACTCACAAGTGAGTCTTCCCGAAAGTCTTCCTAGGCCAAACCCTAGTTTTCCCTAGAGTCTTCCTAAGCCATTCCTTGTCTTCCCGAGAGTCTTCCAAGAGTAAAAACATTGTTTTTCTGCTTGTCTTCCTAGTGTAAAATCAGTACTGTCAAGTGGATTTTGCACGTGGGTTACATGTTAGAAAAGCAATGATATATAAAGTGAAGGCAGTGGATTGGATCAGTCGGATTCAATACACAGAAGATATTCAACAGAAGCAAATGACACAGAAACTTAATATTACATTCTTCTTCATTACTTCTCAACTGCAAAGCCATTAATTCTGCCAGTGAATTAATTCTTGATTTGTTCTTAACATTAAATCCATAAGAATCATTTCACTTGTACTGTTTTAGCTTTCTAGCGGATCATAATCCCTAGATTTTATATCGAACTACTTTTTAGTATTCGATCCTTTTTATTACAAAAATAGATAAATTCATGTCGAATTTATTCTAGATTTGTTTTATCAAGTTCTTTGTAATCAGTGATCAAAATTGTAACACCCCTCAAGTTTAATAGAGTTTCTATTTAACTTGAATATTGTTTCAGTTTTTATTCCGCATTAATTTGTTCTAAATTGTTTTATCTTAAAAGATTAAATTTCGATAAAACGGTATAGTTTGTATTCAACCCCCCTTCTACAAACTTATCAGTACCTAACAATTGGCATCAGAGCCTTTTGATTGATATACAAATCAAAGATCCAATTGTTTTGAGATTTTTTTCTTAAACTCTGAAATTTTTATTATTCCTAAAAATCTCAAAAGATGTCTACTACACAGAAGGTTGGTACAGTAAAGATTCCCATGTTCAGCAGGGAGCATTATTCAATGTGGAAGAATAAAATGCTTCTATTTCTTAAAGTTGCTAATCCTAAATACTTTGATGTGTTGAAGAATGGTCCCAAAGTCCCTATGATTATTGAGGGAGAATTAATTGAGAATGATGTTGTGACTAGGGCTTCTAGGATGTACCCTAAGGATCCCAAGGATTACACTCCTGGTGAAAAAGAGGATGTTACCTTGGATGCCTGTCTACAGCTGATCCTTGTTGATTGTCTTGATCCTATCATGCATAATCATGTCCTAAACTGTGATACTGCCAAACACATTTGGGAAACTATAGAGATAATCAATGAGGGGACAGAGGAAGTTAGAGAGAATAAGCTGGAAATTCTCACCTCTCAATATGAGCATTTCAGATCAAACCCTGGTGAAGGTATCTCTGAGGTTTTTGAGAGATACAACAAATTAATCAATGATCTGAATCTTAATGGGAAGCGCTACACTATCAAGGAAATTAACAAGAAGTTCCTACTTACACTTCCACGTCATTTGGAGCACAGAATATCTGCCATTAGAGAAGCAAGAGATCTGGGAGAGATTGCTTTGGAAAGACTGGATGGTGTTCTGAAGACCTATGAGCTGGAACAGATTCAACAGGATGAGTTATATGGAACTGGGAGGATAGTTAGTACTTCTACTGCATTGGCTGCTGAAGTCCCACGGAAACTGGAAGTGAAGGCTGTTCAACCTTCCAGTTCTAACATGAATGTTATTGATGCTGAATATGGATTAACATCCATTGATCAATCTGGTGGTGACTTCTATTCTTTAGAGGAACTTGATCAGCTGGAAGATGGTGATTTGGCTTTGATAGTCAGGAAGTTTGGGAAGTTCAGATTCAAGAGGAATCCCAATCTTAAGTTCGGGCCCAGCTTTCAGAGAGGTGGATCTTCCTCTTCAAGTAGCACAAGGGGTGGCTACAAAACTGGAACTGTGGATAGGAGCACAATCAGATGCTACAATTGCAATGAGTTGGGTCACTTTGCTACTGAATGCAGAAAGCCAAAGCAAGTGACAAGAAACATATTTGATTCTAGCAAGAAGAACAAGATTGGGAAAGCCTATGTTGCTGAAGGTAAGAGTTGGGATGACACTGACAGTGATGAAGAAGCAGGTGAGATTGGGAACCTTGCTTTAATGGCTAAAGAGGAAAGCACTTCATCTAGATACATGTCAGAGGTAAAGTTTACTGATACTGAAATGATTCGTCATCTTGGTGGTACCTTAGCTTGTGCTCGCACTGAAAATGATAGAATAATTCTTTTTTACACAACTCTTGAACAGGAGGTAAAAGAATTAAAACTAGTGCATGTTAATCAGGATGAACTTACTGAAAAAATAGCATTTCTTGAGAATAGGGTTAAATGTTATATTCAACTGGAAACCATTCTTAAAGAAAAGATTAGTGAGCTTAATACTAAAGCCAATGCTTACTATAATTCCTGCAAGACTGCTAAAGAGATTTTCAACAAACAATCTATTGGTAATCATGTCAGTATAGGTTATGACTATAATGAGGCCATTGGATTGCCTGGAATTAATTCCCCTTGTAGAGTCAGAACTGAAGGAAGGGGTGTTCCATATGTGCTTAAGGGTATTGAAACACCCTTCTGTAAAGAATCCGAGGCAGATCCTCTAAATGAATACTCTATCATTATTGCCGAGGAGATTCTTGAAGAAGATACTGCTTTGGAAGTTGCACAGTCCAAAAAATGTATATCTGATATTCCAGTCAAAGTTGCTACAACTAAAAAGACTAAATCAGATATCCATAAGTTGGATCAAAACAACTGTAGAACTAACATGCCTGCTGTTAATTCTTCTCATAAAGCATGTGGTGTGATTAATTGCATGTCTTGTGCTTTCAATGTTATGTATGCTTATTTTAATAGTAAGCATGTATCTAGTGATAAGACTTCTCCACGTCAACATGTTAATAATAAGAAGCATGTTAAAGCTAAGACTACTAGTCCTCCTAAGATTAGAGTGGATTAATTTATCCCTAAGCCTACTCAGAAATGTGTTAAGGCTGGCTATAAATGGAAACGCTCTTTTGTGAAAGAGGTTGAAGTAGTTTTAGTTAAAAATGTTGTTTTGCCTGACAAAGGCCAGTTCTTTAAGTATGCCGGACCCAATCAAGTGTGGGTTCCGAGGAAGGACTAATCAATTTGATATTGCAGGGAGTTAAACAAGTAAACCGTGTTATGTGGATTCTTGACAGTGGTTGTTCAAGGCATATGACCGGAGATAGAGCCCTGTTATCAGATTTGGTTGAGAAAGCTGGCCCAGTAGTTACCTTTGGAGATAACAGCAAGGGTATTACGAAAGGATATGGTTGTTTGAAGTACGGAAATGTTATCATTGAAGATGTATCATTTGTGGAAGGTCTGAAGTTCAATCTTCTCAGCATCAGTCATTTCTGTGACAGAGGATATGATGTTTCCTTTGAAAGAGAGAAGTGTCATATCCTTCACAAGAAGAATGGAAAGCCTGCTCTTCAAGGAGTAGGGAAAGGTGACTTGTTCATAGCTGATCTGAACTCTGGATCCAAAGATGAAGTTAATTGTTTTTATGCTAAAGCTTCATCAGATGATAGTTGGCTATGGCACAAGAAGATGTCTCACCTTAACTTCAAAACCATGAACTCTTTAGTCAAGAGGGAATTGGTTAGAGGTTTGCCTCAGATGGAATTTACACAGGAAGGACTGTGTGAGGCATGTCAGAAAGGAAAGTCAAAGAAAGCTTCTCACAAGGGCACTGACACATCATCAATAACTGAACCACTTCAGCTACTGCACATGGATTTGTTTGGTCCAGTTAATGTGATGTCCATGTCAAAGAAACAATATGCACTTGTGATTGTTGATGACTATTCAAAATATACATGGGTTTTATTCCTACATTCCAAGGATGAGACCCCACACCTGGTGATTGACCATATAAAGTTGATTGAGCTGGATTCTAGATTCCCTGTTAGAGCTATAAGGTCAGATAATGGTACTGAATTCAAGAATGCCATTCTTAATGACTTTTGTGCTGATAAAGGAATAACAAGACAATACTCTGCCCCTAGAACTCCTCAACAAAATGGAGTAGTGGAAAGAAAGAATCGTACTTTGATTGAAGCTGCTAGGACTATGTTAAGTGAGTCCAAACTTCCAACGTACTTTTGGGCTGAAGCAGCGAATACAGCTTGTTATACTCAGAATCGAACTTTAATCAACAAGGACTTAATGAAGACTCCTTATGAGATCATGAACAACAAGAAACCAACTGTCAAGTACTTTCATGTATTTGGAGCAAAATGCTTTGTGCTTATAGATGACAATGTGAAACGTGGCAAGTTTGATGCAAAGGCACAAGAAGCTATTTTTGTTGGTTATTCCAGAAGATCTTACAGAGTCTACTTGGTTGGCAGTCACACAGTAAAGGAAAGTGTCAATGTTACTTTTGATGACACTAAGTTCCCTAATATCCAAAAAGAAGATTCATCTGAGAAGCTGAAGTTTGATAACTTGCCAGACTCAGAATCAGATGATGTAGCCCCACCTGAAGTTATTGCTGGTAATGATAATAACAATGATGATAATGATCATGGTGGTGGTGGTGGTGGAAACACTGGTAACAATGGAGATACCACCAACACTGGAGAAGAATCATCAAGGCAATCAAGCAACAACTCAGGGGGAGCAAATGAAGGATCATCTAGTCACTCACAACATCAAAGTGAATTTCAAGGCGAATCATCAAGATCAAATCTTCCGAGACAGACTGTATGGAATAGAGCTCATCCCTTTGAGCTGATCATTGGTGATCCAGGTGTTGGAGTTAAAACTAGAAGTGCAACTTAGAATGAATGTCATTATTTAGCATTTCTATCTGAAATGGAGCCAAAGAAAACTGAGGAAGCACTGACTGATCCAGATTGGGTGATTGCTATGCAAGATGAACTCAATCAGTTTGAACAACAGCAAGTCTGGAAGCTGGTACCCAGGCCAAAGAACAAGAAAGTAGTTGGTACAAGATGGGTATACATGAACAAGCTAGATGAAGATGGCATTGTTACAAGGAACAAGGCAAGACTGGTTGCACAAGGGTATTCTCAAGCTGAAGGCATTGATTATGATGAAACCTATGCACCATTGGCTAGACTTGAGGCCATCAGGATGTTCTTAGCATTTGCTGCTTATTCCAATTTTAAAGTCTATCAGATGGATGTTAAGAGTGCATTTCTGAATGGTGAGCTTGATGAAGAAGTTTATGTGGAACAGCCCCTGGCTTTGAAAATCAGGAGCTGCTGGACTTTGTGTACTTTCTCTTCAAGGCTATCTATGGTCTCAAACAAGCCCCAAGAAAATGGTATGACACTCTCTCTGGTTTTCTTTTAGAAAATGGTTTTGTTAGAGGTATCATAGACAAAGCTCTTTTTTCAAAGAAACACAAAAGTGATATGATTTTAGTCCAAGTCTATGTGGATGACATCATATTTGGGTCTACTAATGATAATCTCTGTAAGAGATTTGCTGAGCTTATGCAGAGTAAGTTTGAAATGAGTATGATGGGTGAGCTGAAGTTCTTTCTTGGATTGCAAGTAAGTCAAAGGTCAAATGGTATATTTATTTGTCAATCCAAGTATCTCAAAGAACTCCTCAAGAAATATCACATGGAGGATTCAGCATCAGCAAGGACTCCATCTTCAACAGCAATCAAACTTGGAGCTTCTGACAATTCTATCAAGGTAGATGTTACAAGCTACAGAGGTATGATTGGCTCCTTACTCTATCTTACTGCTAGTAGACCAGAAATTATGTATGCTACATGCTTTTGTGCAAGGTTCCAAGTGGACCCTAGAGATGTACATCTCGTTGCTGTGAAAAGAATCTTGAGATATCTTAACGGTACACCTAATTTAGGTATCTGGTACCCTAAAGATTCTGGTTTTAATCTTGTTGGATATACAGATTCTGATTATGCAGGTAGTGTTGTGGATAGAAAGAGTACCTCTAGGAGTTGTCAATTCCTAGGAGGTAGGTTGATTTCCTGGTATAGCAAGAAACAACAAACAGTTTCCAATTCAACAGCAGAAGCTGAATATATTGCTGCTGGAAGCTGTTGTGCTCAGATCTTATGGATTAGGAATCAATTAAAGGATGTAAAGCATAATCTAACATAAGATGTAAAAGAGATAACTACAACTCAACAAAGGACAAGACAAACAATAATATTAACAGAAGCACAGGAATCCAGAATCAAAGAAGAAAAGGTAAACTCAAAAAATCAAAATACGTTATGTATTCTTGAAGTCCGTAAACAGGTCACGGAAAGAAGTTCATGAAAATGTTCAAGCCTCAGTGACAGCAAAAGAAACAAGACTTTCAAGACGATAGAAGTATGTGAATGATTTAGGGTTAAGTACCACGGGATTCTAGTGATTTAATTGAAGCAACCAGAACGACAAGGGACTTATCAGAAGCATTAAATTCAAGACATAGAAGAAGAATTGATCAAGTGTTATTCATCTGTGAACCAGACCAGTTGCACTAGTTGACGGCACTGAAAAGATAAAGTTGTTTTATCGTCTCAAAAGAAAGTGATACCAGCGGTTGTCTTTGGAGCACTCATGGTTTCTGAAAATTTCAAATTGTTTAAAATTCAAGAAATTCCAATTAAATGAAAAATTTTGAAAGTTAAAAAATTTGCTTCGAATTTTCACGCTACGTTTGATTTTGGTCTCATTCACCGGATCTGATTTGTATATCAATCAAGTAGCTCCGATACCAATTGTTAGGTCCAAAGTATCGTAGAAGGGGGGGTTGAATACGATACTCACAAATAATTTAATTTCGTTCGCGGATAATTCATTCAGTTCTATAACGAAATCAAACACACCAAACCAAACCAAGTTTCGGGGAATATATCTTTTTATAAATATAAACCTCGAGGGGTGCTACAATTTCTAATCCGTAGATTAGCTTCAATGAGTTCTAAGTTATACACAATCAAAACTTTGATAGATTTCAAGCAGAATTAATTTATCTGGTATTTTCTCTCTGGCTTGATCTCTCTCTCAGTTATTGCTTCTGTGTGAAATAACTTCGACTGAGGAAGACACTGCCTCTCTTAGTAATTGTAGACTTAGTTTTAGAAAACTATCGAACCTCAATTGTAGAAACAATCTTGGCCGTTCAATTCTCATCAACCTGTCCAACAAAGAATACTTTTCACCTGCTCCTTAATTAAAAACCATCGAATGAATTAACTTTATTCACCATTCGATAGTTTTTAAAACAAAACTATCGAATACTAAATAAAGATAAAATGGTTTTCAATTGATTACTTTAAAACACATTCGATGGTTTTCTAAGATAGAAAAACCATCGAATCTTTTTCTTTTCTTTTATCTTTTAATCAATACTCCTGATCTGTATCACTTTCTTCTGAGACGATAAAACAACTTGATCTTTTTAGTGTCGTCACCTAGTGCAACTGGTCTGGTTCACAGATGAATAACACTTGATCAATTCTTCTTTTATGTCTTCAATTCAATGCTGCTGATAAGTCCTTTGTCGTTCTGGTTGCTTCAAATAAATCACTGAAATCCCGTGGTACTTAACCCTAAATCATTCACATACTTCTGGCGTCTTGAAAGTCTTGTTTCTTTTGCTGTCACTGAGGCTTGAACATTTTCATGAACTTCTTTCCGTGACCTGTTTACGGACTTCAAGAATACATAACGTATTTTGATTTTTTGAGTTTACCTTTTCTTCTTTGATTCTGGATTCCTGTGCTTCTGTTAATACTATTGTCTGTCTTGTCCTTTGTTGAGTTGTAGTTATCTCTTTTACATCTTATGTTACATTATGCTTTACAATCTCCCCCTATTTGATTGGATAGAGTTCGACAAGCAAATACTTCGAGGATAACTCAACTAACTAAGGAAACATTAAACTAATTAAAGTAAGACAGCGTAATAATATTAAATGCATTCTGGATCAGATATATATACATTTCCAGATTTCATAAATCAAAAAACAATAAAACTTTATACAATGAAGGTGTTCCTCTAGTCTGAGCTGATAGTTCTTTTGTTCTTTGCTTCAATCTTCAGTCCATTCCAATCTCACCTTCTTCAATCATTGGAGCACTGATAGATAGTGCAGTGGTTCTCCAGGTTTAAGGATTGCTCCTTGGATGTGTCTTCCAATATATTCAACCTCTTGACCCACTCCAGCCCATAACCATGCAATGTTAACATCTTCCTTGTTTAGCTTTGGCATGTTTGGTAATCTGGTATGCACTTCCAATCCTCTTTCCACTCTTTTCCTATAGTAAGGAACATTCTCCATTAGAAATCTTCTAAGAGTGTCTGCTGCTTTGTCCTTCTCCGTTGATGTGAATCCAGTGGATCTAAGATACTTCTCAACTGAGATTAGATAACTGCTTGGGTAGTCCCTCAGTTTGTCCTCAGCCAAATAGCAGATTCTGAACAAGTCATTCGTCATGAATCTAACCATTGGAGGATCTTCAGTAATCTCTGGACCAACTTTCATCAAGATCTCCTTAATATGCTCACGGAGCAGTTCATTTAGCCTTGTCGTCCTTTGAATCTTGATGAGAATAGCCTGCAACTCTGTGTATGTCCTCTGTTCTAAAACCTTAGTGGAAATCACAAATGTACCTTTCTCCAGAAAATTGATCAGGATGTTCCAGGCTCCATTTGCTTTAACCCCAGCTTTCAGAAAGATCATAGAGTTTCTCAATGCTTTGAAGTAAGTCTGATCTTCAAGATTGGCACTTCTGATGTCCTGAATGATAACTTCCACCTCAGCATTATCGTTGACTTCTAATCCGTCTTCAACTCCGCAAAAGGTTTTATAAGCCATCTCCCATTCATTACCTTCTTTCTTTGCCAGATCTATCATCTTCTTCCTCCTCACTTCATTATACACCTTGAATCTCTTCAGTTTTTCACTCCTCAGAATTGCTTGTTGTTTCTCTTTCTCAGCTTGCCTGGAATCTACTGCAGCTCTCTGAGCTCTTATTGCTTCCAAGGCAGCTTCTTCTTCAGGTGATAGAGAATTTGCTTCTTCTTCCATAATATCCTCCCATATTGGATGTTCAACGGGCTCTGGATAATATGGCTCATGCTCCTCCTCAATTGGTTGCTCTTGCATGACCTCAAATTCCTCTTCACTCTTCTCTTCTTCCTGTACAAGTTCTTCTATCCAGTACTGTCTGATTGGAATAACTTCAACTGTTTCCCAAACTCCCCATCCATCCTTAGGCTTCTCTTTCTCCCCTTCTCCAACTTTCTCCCCCTTAGTTGAGGAATCCTCGACGAAAGCATCCTCAGCATAAAAGGTAGTAGAAGGATCAGGTTGCTGATTTGAAGGACCAGGTTGGCCAGTTTGTTGGTTCTTCAGCATAGTCCAGATCGACTGTACTCCATCACTTTGATTTTCCATGAAATCCAATAGATCCTTATTCATCTCTTGCATAGAAGCCAGCTTCAGGTCAATGTCATCCAATCTGGAGTTGGTAGTCTTCTCAATATATTGTCCAATCTCTGGTTCAGCTTAGACTCCACTCTAGAAAGGGTGTTCATTGCATCTTTTACCCTAGCTTGACCATCCCGGATAACCAGAACGTCTTCTCTCAAAGCTTCTTGTCCTTGCGACAAAGCATCTACTTCATTCATGAAACCATCTTTAAGTTCCTTGACGTCCGTCCTCAACTCGATCAGTTCGTCCATAGCTTCCTTCTTTAAGGAGTCCACTACCTGCTTCGTACCTGTTATAGTGCCAGATGCACTGCCAATGACCCTGAATGTTCTTCTAGAATCAGCTGCAGCCAAGGCAACCTTCTCTTGAATAGTCTTTAAAGAAGCATTGTCTTGACTAGAGGAGATCTCTTGGTCAAAGGAAGGTCGCAGTGGAACCTTGAATAATGGATTTCCTTCTTTGTCATGAACTGTCATCTCCTTGAGGGAAGATTGAACTTGTAGCTCTCTTTCTGTCGGTAACAGCAAATCATCAATATTACGTAGGGTTAGGGTGTCACTCCTCACATTTGGCTCTGGGTGTACACTCAACGTTTCTGTCGGTGTTTCACTCATTTTTCCTTTCCCACTCAGGCCAGGTGTAAGTATTTGTGTTTCACTCAATCCCTTTGTGCTAGTTGTACCTGCAGAAGAAAACACCGTAGTCGTCCTTAAGGAGGTCACCGTAGTCTGTGAAGACTTTACCTCAGTTGACTCCTCAATAGTAATTGATTCATTGTCAACGAGTTGCCGATCTGCACCTACGTCAGACCCTTTACCCGCAGGATCCAGATATGTTCCATCTGGGGAGGTAGACAATGACCCTTTAGATTGTGCATTTAGGTCAAAGCCTTCTCTCGACGTCTGTGAAGACCCTTGGTTCTTAGAACCTTCAACCAGTGAACCTGACCGTAATATGGTCGGAACACCAGTTGCTTCCGTCAATTCTTCCTTACCTGATTGAGCTAATGGTTCAGATATAGCTTTCGTTAGCGTAGCCCAATCAGCATCAGAAAAATCAATAAAGGGCGCTTTGGAAGTTTGAAATAAAGTATCAACAGTTGCCTCGGTTTCTGTTCGTCTCCTTTTAGAGGAAGTCAGAGCTGCTGTTGAAGGGTGTATCTCCTTATGTGGTGCTGCTAAGGCACTATCTCCCTCTACACTCACGGATGTCTGAATATTGGGTATAGGAGGGGAAGGAGGTTCGTTTATTGTTTCATTTGGCTCTTCCAAAGGCTCTTCGACCGTGGTTAGAGGTTGTGGGTTTGCAACCTCCTGGTCAGGAATGGCCACTGAGGGCTCTGGATAAACATCCATTGGTTGTGGTTCAGGAGCCAGTTCAGGTTCTGGAATGTTACCTTGATTTACCTGTTCCCCTGGGGGTAGAAGTGGTAGGGGCACCGTTCTTAGATAGTCTGTGAGAACAGTGGGTACCCCTGGAAGATAGTTGTTCTTCCTTATGAGAGCGGTTATGGCAATGCTCTTCATTCTCATGCACTCCATGGTCTCCTCTTCGGCGAATGTCTCGCGCTCATCATCTGTTAAGATATCATTGAGAATTAGCTGTAGGAACCTAGGATAGAAACAAAGCACATCGTCATCTATGCTTGTTCTTTCATCCAGTGGTCCCATGCATATGATTACTTGATCAATCAGTAACCGTCCAATGTTAATATGCCTATTGTTGGCAATGGCAAACCCTATCTTTTGAAGGAATATGGGAATACCATGCAGATTTGTTAGCTTGGCAGTAAAAACATGGATTAGGGTATGAAAGAAAAAGTTCCATGTCTTTGGCAAGTAATGCTTCAGAAACTCTCCCACAAAGAAGTTAGGTTGTTGACTTCTAATGAGAGTGAAGAAAGCATGTATCTCCTCAGTTGTGGGATCCGGAACAAGGTTTTCTGTAGGAAAATGAAGTATTCTATTAAAGTCATGTTCCGTCACCCTTATTGTTCTGCCCCCTGGCACAACAAAACTGAAGGATCTCACATTATTCTCACTTGTATCCGTGGCGGATGTGTACAACGCAGTCAATTGATCGATGCAAAGGACCACGGGAGTACTCAAAGAATATGCCACTAATGAACGTGTGTTCAAAAACTCTGCCCATGCACGAAACTGTAAGTTCGTAATGGCTTGCAGGTTTTGAAACGAGACATGATTAGTCTTGGTAATAATAAATTCTCCAGCCATTATGTTTCAAATTTCCAGAAAATTCAAATAAACCAAAACTATTTTTCACTAAAATTTAATTAATTATTTTAATTAATCAAACTTTTGGCAAAATCACCCTAAAAACAAAATAACCCCTTTTAACACTAGCACAAAAATTCGAACACTTGTAAACTTTAGAACCCTTGAATACTAACCAATATTCAATTCAAAATGTCAAGTTCGATGGTTTCTTTCTCAGAAAGTGCCAAAAAAAAAAAAAATTAAGTTCTCACGGTTAAAAGTTAATCAACAGTGACAACCACTAAAAATTTTAAGGTTTTCTTGCTTAAAAATTGAGAAATCTATCGAATGTGTTCTTGTTTTTGTGTATCTCTTTGTAAGTATTATAACCGGCTATAGCTTTTCTTAGATCTGAGAAAAATGAGAAGAAAAACAGCCAAGTGCCATTTAAATACTTTTTGAAATTCAGGGGCAAAATTGTCAATACAGGTTTCGATAGATTTTAATAGGGATGGCAATTTGTACCGATCCGATTGATATCCGACCCGTTCCGACCCGAATGGGTTAAACCGAACCCGAAATTTTCGGGTTTGGATTCGGGTTTGATTTTGTTTTTTAAACCCGAATTATTTTCGGGTCGGGTTCGGGTTTTGACAATACCGATCCAAACCCGACCCGAAAACCCGAAACCCGTTTCGAACCCGATCCGAATCCGAACCCGAAACCCGAATTAATTTATATATATAATATGTTTTCCTATTATTTTTTTATATATAATTTTAACATATAATAAAATTATATATATGATTTTATATATAATTCTTAACATAAAGTTTTATATATAATTTTTTACATATAATTTTATATATTATTTAATATATAATTTAAAATATAATTTATATATAATATAATATAATTTTTTTACTAGTTTTCATTTCGGGTTTCGGGTTACCCGAAATCCTTTCGGTATCCAACGGGTTCGGGTTCGGGTTTAATATTTCGGATTTTTTCGGGTTCGGGTTCGGGTCCGGTTAAAAATTTCGGGTTCGGGTTTGGATTTTGTAAAACCCGTTTCGACCGACCCGATTGCCATCCCAAGATTTTAAATGTACTACCGATAGATTTTCAGAGGGGCAAAAGAGTCATCTGCACTTCGATGGTTTTTGAAAAACTATCGAAGTGTTTTTAAATTGGAATTTAAAACACTTTTCTGAAAAAACTATCGAAGTCTGATCTGTTTAATCTCCAAAAACTATCGAATGACTTTTGGAAAAACTATCGAGAATTCATATATTAAATCAAGTGAATTCCTTTCGATATTTTTTTCAATCCATTTTCAAAAACTATCGAGAATTAAATATAGAATTAATATAAATTCACTTCGATATATTTTAAAAATATTCTCAAAAACTCTCGAGAATTGTTTTCGATAGATTTTCTTTTCCTTTTCAAAAACTATCGAAAATTAAATTCGATAGATTTATCTATGTACTTGAAAAACTATCGAATTTCCTAAATTCGATATTTTTTGCTTCTTTCCAATTTCTAAAACCTGTTCATGTTCTAAAAATCAGAAATTTTTATCTCCTGTCAAGTTTTAATTTTAATAAATCTTTTAAAATTTAACAAAATCAATTGTTAACAGAAAATTCACAATTTTCTTAGAATAAAATCAATTAAATATCATTGAGTGATATTAACCAATTAAAATCCAATCAATTATGCTGCATTAATCTACAATGTTAAAAACAAAGTAAATTAATTCAAATTAAATAAATGCTTGAATATTTAGAACAAATATTAGCACTTAAATAATTTTTATAATTAATAACCAATTAAATGCCAGAAGATATATCATCCATAATTATGACATAAAATTAGTACAAAAATCCTAACTACGAGAATTGCTCCAGAAAATAAGTTCACGAGTCCTAAAGATATAGAAATTCTTAAACTCATGTATTCACTAGGACTCTCTGCAGTTACTGACTTCTAATCAAAATCAATTAGAAAGATTTAACATCCCAAGTTCACCAACCAGCTTATTGAAAGTGGATTCATCAAGCGGTTTAGTAAAGATGTCTGCAATTTGATCCTCCGTGGGTACAAAATGTAACTCCACGGTTCCATTCATGACATGCTCTCGGATAAAATGATACCTGATGTCGATGTGCTTCGTCCTCGAGTGTTGCACTGGGTTGTTTGAGATTGCTATGGCACTTGTGTTGTCGCAAAATATTGGAATCTTTGTCAACAAAAGTCCATAGTCACGGAGTTGGTTTCTCATCCACAAGATCTGAGCACAGCAGCTTCCAGCAGCAATGTATTCAGCCTCAGCTGTTGATGTGGAAACTGAATGCTGCTTCTTGCTATACCAGGAAACTAACCTTCTTCCAAGAAACTGACAGCTTCCTGAAGTACTCTTCCGATCAATCTTACAACCTGCAAAATCAGAGTCTGTGTATCCAATAAGATCAAATCCTGTATCTTTAGGGTACCAAATTCCAAGATTTGGGGTCCCCTTAAGATATCTAAATATTCGCTTAACAGCTATTAGATGAGATTCTTTAGGATCAGACTGAAATCTAGCACACAAGCATGTTGCAAACATTATATCTGGTCTACTTGCAGTGAGATAAAGTAATGAGCCTATCATACCTCTGTAGCCTGTGATGTCAACCTTCTTACCAGTTTCATCCTTATCGAGCTTAGTGGCAGTTGGCATAGGATTCTTTGCTGTAGATGAGTCTTCCATTTGATACTTCTTCAGAAGATCTTTGATGTACTTGGACTGACAAATGAATATACCATCTTGTTTTTGGTATACTTGCAGTCCAAGAAAGAATGACAATTCACCCATCATGCTCATTTCATAACGACTCTGCATTAACTTAGCAAATCTCTTGCATAGATCATCATTAGTTGAACCAAATATTATGTCATCAACATATACTTGCACCAATATCAAATCATTTTTATGCTTTTTGACAAAGAGAGTTTTGTCTACGACACCTCTTGTAAAATCATTTTCAAGTAAGAATTCAGAGAGAGAGTGTCATACCATGTCCTTGGAGCTTGTTTGAGTCCGTAGAGAGCTTTGAATAGAAAGTACACAAAGTCTGCCAGTTTTGAATCCTCAAAACCTGGAGGTTGTTCCACATACACTTCTTCTTCTAACTCCCCGTTCAGAAAAGCACTCTTCACATCCATCTGATATACCTTGTAATTGGAATGTGCAGCAAATTCCAGAAACATTCTGATGGCCTCAAGTCTTGCTACTAGTGCATAGGTTTCATCATAATCTATACCCTCTTCTTGAGAGTAACCTTTAGCAACCAGTCTGGATTTGTTTCTCGTTACAATACCATCTTCGTCCAACTTATTTCTGAATACCCATCTTGTTCCAATAACAGATTTTCCCTTAGGCCTGGGTACCAGCTTCCAAACTTTCCGCCTTTCAAACTGATTGAGTTCCTCTTGCATAGCAATCACCCAATCTGGATCATCTAGAGCATCTTCAACTTTCTTAGGTTTTGTTTCTGAAAGAAACCCAGAATAGTGACATTCATTTTGTGATGTTCTCCTAGTTCTCACTCCTGTGTCCGGATCACCAATGATCAAGTGAAAGTGATGATCTCTATTCCATACCCTTTTGTCTTGGCAGATGCGATCTTGATGATTCTCCTTGTTCTAGATGTTTTGGAGTGTGACTAGTTGATCCTTCTCCTGTTCCCCCTGAGTTGTTGACGGTTTGATCTGTTGATTCTGAAGACTGACTAGTGGATCCTGTAGAATTTTGAGGATCTCCACTTTGGTCACCACTTGGTCCAGAATCATTATCATTATGATTATTATTAATAACTGTAACAACTTCAGGTACTTCTTCATTGTCAGAGAGATCTCCTGATAGATTTTCAAATACCAAGGATTCAGAGTTCTCTCCAGTTTGTAGGCCTGGTCTTTTGGTGTCGTCAAATGTTACATTAAAGCTTTCCAACACCTTCTTATCTTCAATCACATATACCCTGAAAGCCTTAGATTCCAGAGAATAGCCCAGAAAAAAGCCTTCATCTGCTTTGGCATCAAACTTGCCAAGATGTTCTCCATCTTTAAGTACAAAACACTTTGCACCAAACACATGAAAGTACTTCAGTGTTGGTTTCTTGTTGGCCATTAACTCATACGGAGTCTTTTCATGATCTTTGTTGATCAGGGTTCGATTCTGAGTGTAGCAAGCTGTGTTCACTGCTTCAGCCCAAAAGTAAGTGGGAAGTTTTGATTCACTCAACATGGTCCTTGCTGCTTCAACCAAGGTCCTGTTCTTCCTTTCCACTACTCCATTCTGTTGAGGAGTTCTTGGTGCTGAAAACTGTCTTGATATTCCTTTCTCTGAGCAGAAATCATTAAGAACTGCATTCTTGAATTCAGTTCCATTGTCTGATCTGATTGTCCGTACAGGTAGCTTAGCTTCCACTTCTATCTTCTTGATGTGATCAATGATCAGTTGTGTTGCTTCATCCTTTGTTTGTATGAACAACACCCACGTGTACTTGGAGTAGTCATCCACCATCACCAATGCATATCTATTTCTTGAAAGTGACATAACATTGACTGGACCAAATAAATCCATATGAATCAGTTGTAATGGTTCAGTAATGCTTGTCATTCCTTTGCTTCCATGTGATGCTTTCTTCGACTTCCCTTTTTCACATGCTTCACATAGTCCCTCCTGATTGAATTCCATCAGGGGCAACCCTCTCACTAACTCTCTCTTTACCAAAGAGTTCATAGTTTTGAAGTTCAAATGTGAGAGCTTCTTGTGCCATAGCCAACTTTGTTCTGAAGATGCCTTTGCATAGAAACATGTAACTTCTCCTTCACTGGTAGAACTTAAGTCAGCTATAAACAAATTTCCTTTTCTCACTCCCAGTAGAGTAAGCTTCTCATCCTTCCTGTTGGTGATCAAGCACTTGTCCTTTCTGAAATCTACATTGTAGCCTTTATCACAGAACTGACTGATACTTAGAAGATTGTGCTTTAATCCTTCTACAAGAGAGATGTTTTCAATGATGACATTTCCAGCTTTCAATTTACCATATCCCGTAGTGAATCCTTTGCTGTCATCTCCAAAGGTTACAATCGGGCCGGTCTTCTTAACCACCTCTGTAAGCAGGGACTCTCCACCTGTCATGTGTCTAGAACAGCCACTATCCAGAATCCACACAACCTTTGAGCTTTTAACCTTACCCTGCAATCACAGATTGATTAAGCGGACTTTGGTACCCAAAATTGTTTGGGTCCTGAAGGTTTAGATGATTTAACAGGAGTAATATTCAATTTAGTCTTACCCTGTTTGATATTCATAGTATCTGTGGATTTAACATTAACAGTGCTATTGCTACTATCAGACATCAACGTAAAATAAGCATGCATGATGTTGTACTTACATATCAAACACTCTTTCATTCCACAGGGTTCATGAAGATCAGGCATGTCAGACATGTTATGCATTTCAGAAGTATTAGCAGTTTCTACTTTAACCTTTTACATGCATGCGTAACGTGTCCAGCATAATTACAGATAGTGCACAACTTCCTAGATGCAATGGGAGAAAATGGAGCCATTTCCTGATTAACAATCTTCTTCTTCCCATTCCTGTTCTTTTTAACATTACTAACTACGTCACCTACTTTAGTTTTAGGTAAATCAAGTTTAGGTAATACATTTTTTACTGATTTCCTAGGCAACTTAGTCTTTACCTCTTTTTCCTTCAACAAATCCTCCTCAGGCAATTCTTGTCTTATGAAAAGGTCATCCTCATGAAAGAGTGGTGGAAAAGGCTTACCAAAAACTGGACAATCAACATTCTTAAGAACATGTGGAGTATTCCTTTTGACAACTGAAGGTGTAGTAGGGAATTCCACTATCTTCTTACCAGCTTTCTTGGCATAGTCAAATCCTATAGCAGTTTTATTCCCTATGGCCTGAGTATCAATGATCTCCTTAGCAATTAGGGTGGAATTCTTAAAAGCATTCAGCTTCAAATCTAGATCTGAAATCTTCTTCCTGAGGATAGTCTCTATCTCAGCATTACACTTGACCTTGTTCTCTAAGTACGCATTCTTTTGCTTAAGATCTTCTAATGTTACAGCTACAAGCTCTAGTTCTTCATTTTTAGATTCTAACTGTTTAATCTTAAGAACTAGTTTAGCATTTTCCATTTCTGATGCTAGCATGCTTGTGTGTACATTAAACAATTCTACACTAAGATCTTGCACAGTTTTCTTGTACTCAGAATTAGACATATCAATTGTAGTTAAGATAGGTACCTGAGATGATTGTGGTGATTCCTCTGAAGAGTCAGCCATTAGAGCAACATTTACATATTCCTCCTCTTCATCCGAATCAGTATCATCCTAGTGCTTTCCCTCTGCTATATAAGCTTTCCCTTTCTGCTTTCCAGAGAATGCCTCCAATTGTTGTTTAAGCTTGGTATTCTCTTTCTTCAACTCATCATAAGAATCCTTCTTTCCATAGACATCTTTCATGTCTCTCGCTTGACGAGGCTTCCGGCATTCAGTGGCGAAATGCCCTAACTCATTGCAGTTGTAGCATCTTGATTTGCTTCTATCAATCATGCCAGTCTTGTAGCCTCCCTTAAAGCCTGTACTAGGTGTATAATTGCTCTTCTGGAATCTGTTGGTTGAACCCTTGAACTTGTACTTAGGGTTTCTCTTGAAACGAATGTGACTAAACTTTGCAGCTAAGTACGCCATGGTTTTGTCTTCCATTTGCTCAAGCTCTTCTAGGGTGTAGTAATCACTTTCATCAACACCCAGATTCACAGAATCCATTTCTGCTTCTATTATCACCTCCTTTCCAGCTCTAGGGGTTTGAACCTAAATCTCAGAAGTTATTGGTTCATCCACTACAAGTGTTGCTGATCTCACAAGTGCATTGTGCTTGCTGTCCACTGTCCCTGGTCCGTAGATTATCACTCTTTGTTCATGTTCCATCTCATAGGTCTTCAACTTCCCATAGATCATCTCTAAAGACATCTTTGTGAAGTCAATTCTTTCCCTTATGGATGATGACTTGTGTTCTACATGATGGGGCAGCGTCATCATGAACTTCCTGTTTGACTCTCTCAGTGGATAGGTCTTTCCTTTCATTGCCAATTCATTGAGGAGTTTAGTATATTTCTCAAAGACCTGAGTTATACTTTCTCCTGGCAGAGACCTAAACGCTTCATATTGAGAAGTCAGGATGTCCAATCTGTTTTCCTGCACGTCTTCAGTTCTTTCCATTATCAAGTTAATGGTATCCCACATATGTTTCCCGCTTGTACATTTCATCAACTGATAGCTCATTTCCTTGTCTGCGGAGTCCGCCAATATCAACATTAAACCTGTGTCCAATCGAATCAGTTCTTTGTCAGAATCTGTATACTCAGTAATATCCTTAGGTTGGGTGCCTGAAGGAATCCTGCTACCATCAGGGGCTGTAGATTCATCAACTGATTTCATTGGTACATATGGTCCGTTTTCTAATATGCCCATATACAACGGATTAGATGCCTTGATAAATAACAGCATCTTCATCTTCCACAAATCGAAATCATCTCTAGTAAACGGGGGAACTTTAATACCAGCGGTTGTCTTTGGAGCACTCATGGTTTCTGAAAATTTCAAATTGTTTAAAATTCAAGAAATTCCAATTAAATGAAAAATTTTGAAAGTTAAAAAATTTGCTTCGAATTTTCACGCTACGTTTGATTTTGGTCTCATTCACCGGATCTGATTTGTATATCAATCAAGTAGCTCTGATACCAATTGTTAGGTCCAAAGTATCGTAGAAGGGGGGGGGGTTGAATACGATACTCATAAATAATTCAATTTCGTTCGCGGATTAATCATTCAGTTCTATAACGAAATCAAACACACCAAACCAAACCAAGATTCGGGGAATATATCTTTTTATAAATATAAACCTCGAGGGGTGCTACAATTTCTAATCCGTACATTAGCTTCAATGAGTTCTAAGTTATACACAATCAAAACTTTGATAGAATTCAAGCAGAATTAATTTCTCTGGTATTTTCTCTCTGGCTCAAACTCTCTCTCAGTTATTGCTTCTGTGAAAATAACTTCGACTGAAGAAGACATACTTCCTCTGATAGTAATTGTAGACTTGGATTTGAAAACTATCGAACCAAGTTTGTAGGAACAATCTTGGCCGTCCATCTTCAAAATCAACCTGACAACAAGTCACACTTTTCACCTGCTCCTCAAATTAAAAACCATCGAATGAATAAATCATTTTACCATTCGATAGTTTTTTAAACAAAACTATCGAATGCTAAATTGATTTACTTTGGTTTTCTTTGAATCACTTTTCATTCCATTCGATAGTTTTCTGAAATGAAAAACTATCGAATCCTTTTCTTGTCTTTTATCTCATTTAGTGATTCCACTGAGCTCCTGGGTGTTTAAGTAATAGACTGTATCACTTTCTTCTGAGACGATAAAACAACTTGATCTTTTTAGTGCCGTCACCTAGTGCAACTGGTCTGATTCACAGATGAATAACACTTGATCAATTCTTCTTTTATGTCTTCAATTCAATGCTGCTGATAAGTCCTTTGTCGTTCTGGTTGCTTCAAATAAATCACTGGAATCCCGTGGTACTTAACCCTAAATCATTCACATACTTCTGTCGTCTTGAAAGTCTTGTTTCTTTTGCTGTCACTGAGGCTTGAACATTTTCATGAACTTCTTTCCGTGACCTGTTTACGGACTTCAAGAATACATAACGTATTTTGATTTTTTGAGTTTACCTTTTCTTCTTTGATTCTGGATTCCTGTGCTTCTGTTAATACTATTATCTGTCTTGTCCTTTGTTGAGTTGTAGTTATCTCTTTTACATCTTATGTTACATTATGCTTTACAGTTATTCCAGTTAGACAGTACTGGATTGAAGACATTGTGCAAGAAGAAGAAAGTGATGAGGAATTTGAGATCATGCAAGAGCAACCACTACAGGAGGAGCATGAGCCATATTATCCAGAGCCAATTGAACATCCTATCTTGGATGATGATATGGAAGAAGAAGCAAATTCTCTATCACTGGAAGAAGAAGCTGCCTTGGAGATGGTGAAAGCTCAAAGAGCTGAAATAGATGCCAGGCAAGCTGAGAGAGAAAGACACCAAACAGTTTTGAGGAAGAACTGCAGGTGATACTCATCAAGATTCAAAGAACTACAAGATTAAATGAACTGCTCCGTGAGCATGTTAAGGAGATCTTGATGAAAGTCGGTCCAGAGATTACTGAAGATCCCCCAATGGTTAGATTCATGACGAATGACTTGTTCAGAATCTGCTATTTGGCTGAGGACAAACTGAGAGACTATCCAAGCAACTATCTAATATCAGTTGAGAAGTATCTTAGATCCACTGGATTCACATCAACGGAGAAGGACAAAGCAGCAGACACTCTTAGAAGATTTCTAATGGAGAATGTTCCTTACTATAGGAAAAGAGTGGAAAGAGGATTGGAAGTGCATACCAGATTACCAAACATGCCAAAGCTAAACAAGGAAGATGTTAACATTGCATGGTTATGGGCTGGAGTGGGTCAAGAGGTTGAATATATTGGAAGACACATCCAAGGAGCAATCCTTAAACCTGGAGAACCACTGCACTATCTATCAGTGATTGATTATCAAGCTGCTAACTCCGATCCAATGATTGAAGAAGGTGAGATCGAATTGGACTGAAGAACAGAAGCAAAGAACAACAGAACTATCAGCTCAGACAAGAGGAGCAACTTCAATGTGAAAAGTTTTATTGTTTTTTGATTTATGAAATCTGGAAATGTATATATATCTGATCCAGAATGCATTTAATATTATTACGATGTCTTACTTTAAGTAGTTTCATGTTTCCTTAGTTAGTTGAGTTATCCTCGAAGTATTTGCTTGTCGAACTCTATCCAATCAAATAGGGGGAGATTGTAAAGCATAATGTAACATAAGATGTAAAAGAGATAACTACAACTCAACAAAGGACAAGACAAACAATAATATTAACAGAAGCACAGGAATCCAGAATCAAAGAAGAAAAGGTAAACTCAACAAATCAAAATACGTTATGTATTCTTGAAATCCGTAAACAGGTCACGGAAAGAAGTTCATGAAAATGTTCAAGCCTCAGTGACAGCAAAAGAAACAAGACTTTCAAGACGACAGAAGTATGTGAATGATTTAGGGTTAAGTACCACGGGATTCCAGTGATTTAATTGAAGCAACCAGAATGACAAGGGACTTATCAGAAGCATTAAATTCAAGACATAGAAGAAGAATTGATCAAGTGTTATTCATCTGTGAACCAGACCAGTTGCACTAGTTGACGACACTGAAAAGATCAAGTTGTTTTATCGTCTCAAAAGAAAGTGATACAGTCTATTACTTAAACACCCAGGAGCTCAGGAGTATTGATTAAAAGATAAAAGAAAAGAAAAAGATTCGATGGTTTTTCTATCTTAGAAAACCATCGAATGTGTTTTAAAGTAATCAATTGAAAACCATTTTATCTTTATTTAGTATTCGATAGTTTTGTTTTAAAAACTATCGAATTGTGAATAAAGTTAATTCATTCGATGGTTTTTAATTAAGGAGCAGGTGAAAAGTATTCTTTGTTGGACAAGTTGATGAGAATTGGACGACCAAGATTGTTTCTACAATTGAGGTTCGATAGTTTTCTAAAACTAAGTCTACAATTACTAAGAGAGAGGCAGTGTCTTCCTCAGTCGAAGTTATTTCACACAGAAGCAATAACTGAGAGAGAGATCAAGCCAGAGAGAAAATACTAGAGAAATTAATTATGCTTGAAATCTATCAAAGTTTTGATTGTGTATAATTTAGAACTCATTGAAGCTAATCTACGGATTAGAAATTGTAGCACCCCTCGAGGTTTATATTTATAAAAAGATATATTCCCCGAAACTTGGTTTGGTTTGGTGTGTTTGATTTCGTTATAGAACTGAATGAATTATCCGCGAACGAAATTAAATTATTTGTGAGTATTGTATTCAACCCCCCCCCCCCCTTCTACGATACTTTGGACCTAACAAAGGACTATGGCTTTGCATTAGACAAAATTCCCATTTTGTGTGATAATACAAGTGTCATAGCAATCTCCAACAACCCTGTACAGCACTCGAGAACGAAGCACATTGATATCAGGTATCATTTTATCAGAGAGCATGTCATAAATGGAACTGTGGAGTTACACTTTGTACCCACAGAAGAACAGACTGCAGATATATTCACTAAATCTGTTGACGAATCCACATTTATCAAGTTAGTTGGTAAATTGGGTATGTTAAACAGTCTTAGTGATTAACAATATCTCTGTCATGTTTGTTCTTTCAAAAAGTCATTTTCTCTTGTCATTTAAATGATATTTACTGCCAATTCTCATTTAATATTACATGCTTGTAAATTTAAATAGCTCTGAATATTTTATTTTCTTTAAAAATATTTTTCTCATATTTTTTAGTGGAGAAATGTATTTTTATTAAAAATATATTTATTTAGAATTAGTTAGGTGTTTTTCAGATTGTAAATATTGTTGTTTAAATAATTCTGCAAGTTTATATTATTTTTATGCAATTTTATATAATTCTGCATATTTTTCTAGAATTTTCTGTGAATTTCTCTAGTTTTTTATAAATATTTCATGCATTTTTATTACTTTTATGCATTTTTCTGTAAATATTTTAATTAATTCTGAATTTTTCCTAAGTCTTCCCAGTTTTATACTAGGAAGACTACCGGGAAAACTAAGAATTTTTCTGCTTTGTTTTGCATTTTCTGTTTTATTTTTAATTAATTTTAAGTCTTTTCCTAAGTCTTCCCAGTTTTTGAACTAGGAAGACTATCAGGAAGACTTAAAAATAATTGTTTTTATTTTCTGTTTTTCTTTTATTCAGTTTTCCGGAAGACTTTCTAGTTTGTACTAGGAAGACTACCGAGAAGACTATCCTAAGTCTTCCCGATTGTCTTCCCAGTACAAACGGTAAGTATTCTTTTTCTTTTACAGTTATTTGTTTTTACTTATACATATATATAGATACACAGTACGCACAGTTTTTCTTTAAGTTGCCTTATCAGTTTTTTTCTTGTTTTCAAACCCCCTCTTCGAATTCTCTCATTTTCTTTGCAGAAATCTTTGATCTCAACCTTTGTTGCTCAAGTCTTTACTTAGCAAAACGATTCTTTTCTTTTTAAAATCAAACCAATTAAGTCGAAGTGCTGTTAAAATTTTCATTTTAAAAAAAAAAACATTCGACTTGTTTTTTTGAGAGTTGCTAAGTGATTGCTTGTTTTGTGCTTGATCATAGTTGTTTCTGAGAGTTGTTACTGTGTGTGTTTTCTGTGTGTGTTCTTGAGATTCAAGTGCCCAATATTTAGTTTGCATTTCAAAAGTTTTAGTTCGAATATTTAGGATTAAAATTTAAAATTGATTAATTTTGATAAAATTTAATTTTGAGGATTTTATTTAATTTTAATTATTTCTAAAAATCCCTAAAATTTTAATTTTATTTTAAATTGATTAAAATTTCTTGTTTTATCAAAATGGATCCTAATTTTGAACTTGTTTTAAATAATTATGTTGGGTATTTTGATCCGTCTAAGTGTAAAGTGGAACGTTTTAGACCGTGGATTCAATTTTTAAATAGTGAGACTTGTGTCAGTCATGCTATTTGTGCTAATGCACTTCTTAAAATTGATCCATTAAGGATGTTGTGTTCAAGTGATGTCATTGCTGGAGATTCAAAATCTTTTACTTTCAATATTCTAAACCAGCAATACACAGTCACTTTTGAGTTATTCTGTGATGTGTTGCATTTTCCAAAGGACAGGTTTGATCTCTTACCCTCTGATGATGAGTTATCACAGTTCTTTGTGAATATTCATTATCAGGGTCCCTTTCAAATGGTTAAATTGTCCAAAAGCTTTGTTGTTAGGGAATGGGATCTGTTCTTTGATACTATAGCAAGAGTATTTGGTAACTGCACAAAAACAAATTTTCATTGCATTACCAGTCTTAATCAATATATTGCTTATGCTATAGTATTTGGTCGTAGATTGAATTTTGCTGAGATTCTGTGGAACCTAATGCTGAACAGGCTTGCTCACTCTAGGAGAGATTCTGATAATGGTGTGAAAGTAAAGTGTTGGTACCCTCGCTTTCTCACTCTTATCATTAATCATCTTCTTACTGCTGAGCAGGTAGAACTGTTTCGGGAAACCAGATTTGAAACCTCTCCAACCACAGACACCAAAATCTACACCAGACTTGATGTCTCATCCAAATTCCTCAATATACCTGTTCTTGTTTCACCATTGATGAGTCAATTCATTAATCTTCCTATCTTTGGTGAACAAGTTCCTCAACCACATCCAGTTCCACTGCAGGTAGTTATTCCTAACTCTGGTTCTTCTTCTGGTACTTCAATTGAAACCCAAGTGGTTGTTAGGGCTGACCCAGAGGTTGTAGAACCACAATCTCTGACCCAGGTCATAGAGCCAAACAGAGAGTCAAACACTTCTGATACACAACCTGAGCCTAATATTCAAACCAGTTCAAGAAGAGTTAGTGATATAGCTGAAATGAGTGTTCCCACAGCTCTGTCTCCACCCTTAAAGAAAAGAAGAACCTATAGGGAGGCAACTGTAAGCCCATATGTATCCTCTCAAAAGGATATGGACATTGATATGGCCACTAAACAGTCTCTGGAGACATCCTCTCAACAGGGTGGATCTATTGAAATTCGCCATCGGGCCATGGCATCTTGTACTGAGTCAAGCACTCTCCCATTACTCACAATGGGAGAAGATAACCAAATAGATGACACTCAGGACACTATGCAGGGAGATCACTTAGATTTTGACTTTGAAACAGTGCCAACCATAGTTACGGTAGAAGTGCCTTCACAGGCATCAGAGGGAAAATCTGATTCTTTGTCACCTATTATAGAATCATTTTCTCCCCTCCCAGAGGGAACATCTCTGGCTCCCTTAAGGCATTTTCCACTCGCAGTTTTTACTGGAGAAAGTGGAAGGCAACCTAATGAATCCAACACTGAAGCAATTCAGTTTCAAATTCAATCTGATTTGGATTTCATTGGGGATTGGGAATTGCGAACTCCCATTGTACCACCACTGACCTCTCTTGAAGGGGCTAGGGTGATTTTTCATGCAGGTACATCTTCTGAAAATCCAGAAAGACAGTTAGTGGTGAGAGATATGAGTTAAACACCGAGTGATACACAAGCACGTGAGTTGAGTGAAACACCACTGAGAGCAATTGAAGTGAGTGCACACACTGACACAAACACTGCTTTGTTGAACCAGCTAGCTGATCTACAAAGGAAGTTACAAGAAACCCAGGCTGAGAATAATCTTCTGAAAGCACAAGTGGTTGAACAATCTACCACCTCTGTATCAAATCAGCTGGGTACTGTGAAAGATGACTTGCAAGGATTGAAGAATAATCTACTCCCGAAGCTGAATTCAATCCAACAATCTCAAGTACTGGTGGCTTCAGACATCTCTGATCTTACTACGTCAAATGCTCAGATATCGAAGAGTGTCAAGGAGATTGCTTCTATTTCTACAAAGGTGGAATTTATTCTGCAAACATCTGATGAAAACCAGAGGTTTAATGAAGAAAGGATGTCTAGGATTGAAGGAGGAATGGAGCATCTTAATGAAGGGATGAAGCACCTATACTATATGATCAAGAAATCACATCAACCTACTGAAGAGCAAAGAACATTCTTTGAGGGAGATGATGGTGATGATGATGAGGATGATGATGCTGATGAAGGAGGAGATGGAGCAATAAGGGGAAGAGATGAGGTGAATCCTGAAGCTACTAAAGTAAAGTCTGTAGAGGATTCCTCAACTAAGGGGGAGAATGTGGAGAAACAAGGAGGAGATCAGGCCGGAGGCTCAAACAAGGACAAAGGGAAGCAGAAGTTAACTTTTTCTGATGCTGACTATTATCAAGGTGAACAGGGTGATTTTGACTATGTAGAATCTGAAGAAGCCCCTGAAGATATCTTTGGTAATGTGGAGGTTGAAGAAGAAGCTGATTATGCTGACTGGGAAGAAGAGTCAAATATTGATCCTGTCTTTGAAGCTGAGTTAGTAAGACGGAAGGCTGATCTGAAAAGAAGAGAGGAGGAGAATGTAAAAGTATCTGACATCATTTCTAAGCATCTTGTCATTCAAAAAGCTGAACAACAAGAAAAGCAAAGGCTTCACAATCTGAAGGTCAATGAGAGAAAATTGTATGTGAGGCTGAAGCAAGGAGAAGAATGGGACAAGGCTAGAGAGATGTTTGCACATCAAGAAGGAACTAACAATGATGCAAAGTTTCTTGGGATGTTGAAAAGATACAAGAAGGTCAATCCAGACAACACAGTATATATGAAAGCTCTTCATGCAGAGATTTCAAGGATCACAACTGGATATGACAGAGTTAGAGAGGAGTTTAAGATCTATGTTTACACTCATAATGAGGGAACTTTCTTAGTGTCTCTCAATCTTCTGGAAAGCAGAACTCTCTCTGAACTATGGGTCTTCATGTGCAAAGTAAAAAGAACTTCTCCATTAGCTGAGCTGCTGCATGATCAGCTAAGAGACTTTGCAATGAAAGCTAGTCCACAAGTGGTGGAAGTGCCTTATGAAGTAAAATTTTTTAAAGGAAGGGCACTTCAAACTTGTGGTGTGGATCCAATCTCTCTGAAAGATTTTCCTGCCAAGCATCTTGTCTACTTGGAGAACATGTTGAGGACTTCAGGATTTGCTACACAAGAGAAGACAGAAGTTGCTGATTTGATTCAAGACTATTGTATAGCAAATATC
Organism: Heracleum sosnowskyi; assembly: GCA_030848705.1. Taxonomy (NCBI): domain Eukaryota; kingdom Viridiplantae; phylum Streptophyta; class Magnoliopsida; order Apiales; family Apiaceae; genus Heracleum; species Heracleum sosnowskyi. The sequence goes on along the minus strand of CM061243.1, from coordinate 44,197,610 downwards.
AAAAGATATCATCAAATGAAGAATAGGCTGAAGAAAGTCACAACTCAACCTGTCAGACCTAGTGGCATTACTTCTGAATCTGATCGTGTTCTGGACAAGGATTTGCTTGAAGCACTTGAAGAAGGAGAGATGATTGAGTCTGAAATTTGAAGAAGCTCTGGTTGTAAATATTAAATGTTTAGAGCTTAGGTGATTCAAGATAGGATAAATGTATTCATATGTTCAGTCTAGAGGAACATCTATCTTGTACTTACCTGTAATGTTTGAATCTGGATAATGTTAAATGAAATCTAGAACCTTGTGTTATTATTTACTTATCTTTTAATGTCTTATTTCTACTTGTTTAGTTAGTTGAGTTATCCTCTAGGTATTTGCTTGTTATTCTCTAACAAACAAATAGGGGGAGATTGAAAGGCATATGTTTTAGCCTATTTGTTTACATCGAGGAATTAACTCAACATTAAACAAGTCGGTAATAAGTAAGTAATAATTCAAATTGTCACAGGAATCTCAGAAGATTATATTTGTCAAAGAATGAAGATTAAAGTCATCTACAGACTTGAAGTGAGTCTACATTGAAAGAATCTCAATTTATTGATCAAGCCTCAATGAAGTATTCAAGCTCAGTGGATTTATTAAAGTGACGGAGATTTCAAGTGGTGACAGAAAAATATACTGATTACGGAGTTCTTGAATAAGAAGGAAGTGAATCACTGCTTAAAGTCAAACAGATAAAGAACAGACATTGTCGTTAGTCACTCATGAACCAGACAGTGCATCGAGTGTCAACGTACTATTGTGTTTGTTAATTATCTAAGTTTTAAGTGATTATGGAATTGTTAAAGAAGTCAACTAATTCTATTTATTCTCTTATAAATAATTAATATTATTAAGTATATTATTTATTAATTTATTCTGTAAAGAATTAATTTAATACATAATTTATTTAATTAATTATTTAAATTAGAATGAATTTGAACTAGGAAGACTTAGGTTTGAACTAGGAAGACTTAGTTTATTAAACTAGGAAGACTCACAAGTGAGTCTTCCCGAAAGTCTTCCTAGGCCAAACCCTAGTTTTCCCGAGAGTCTTCCTAAGACATTCCTTGTCTTCCCGAGAGTCTTCCAAGAGTAAAAACATTGTTTTTCTGCTTGTCTTCCTAGTGTAAAATCAGTACTGTCAAGTGGATTTTGCACGTGGGTTACATGTTAGAAAAGCAATGATATATAAAGTGAAGGCAGTGGATTGGATCAGTCGGATTCAATACACAGAAGATATTCAACAGAAGCAAATGACACAGAAACTTAATATTACATTCTTCTTCATTACTTCTCAACTGCAAAGCCATTAATTCTGCCAGTGAATTAATTCTTGATTTGTTCTTAACATTAAATCCATAAGAATCATTTCACTTGTACTGCTTTAGCTTTCTAGCGGATCATAATCCCTAGTTTTTATATCGAACTACTTTTTAGTATTCGATCCTTTTTATTACAAAAATAGATAAATTCATGTCGAATTTATTCTAGATTTGTTTTATCAAGTTCTTTGTAATCAGTGATCAAAATTGTAACACCCCTCAAGTTTAATAGAGTTTCTATTTAACTTGAATATTGTTTCAGTTTTTATTCCGCATTAATTTGTTCTAAATTGTTTTATCTTAAAAGATTAAATTTCGATAAAACGGTATAGTTTGTATTCAACCCCCCTTCTACAAACTTATCAGGACCTAACAAGGTTCACAACAAACACAAATTGGTGGTTTCGTGACTTCGTCTCCCGGTGGAGGTATGCCTTTTGCCTATAATAGAGATAGAATGATAGAAGATTTTGCTACTTATATTACTTTAGACGAGTTACCTTTCTCCCACGGTGAGAGTCCGAATTTAGAGCACATGGTTAAACATTCACTAAACCCGGCATTTAGAAGAATTCCTAGGAACACACTTAAACGTCACACACAAAAACAGTATTATGCTCAACGTGCACAATTAATTAAAAGTTTCGCTAATTTTGATGGTATGGTTTCTTTAACTAGTGATTGTTGGAGTTCGGGTCAAGGCGAGCCTTATATTTGTGTTACGGTTCATTGGATTAGTGATTGGCATATAGAAAAACGAATTATTGCTTTTGATATTATGGATGAGTCACACACCGGTTATAACATAAAACAAAGAATTTTAGATACAATAAAGGATTTTAATTTGTTTAACAAGGTATTTACGATATCTTTAGATAATGCCGCTTCTAATAACAAAGCCATGGATTATGTTAAGAACGACATTCCTTTAGTTTTAGATGGAGTATTTTTACGCGTTAGATGTTGTGCTCACATAATTAACTTGTCGGCCCAAAAAGGAATTGCACAAATAACTCATTTATTAGAACCTATTAGGAAAGTAGTTAAGTATCTACGTTATGCGGGTACATATAGGTCTAAGTATAAAAAATTATGTAGAGAAAATGGATTTAGGCCGAAGAAGTGGGTATCGATTGTTCTACGAGATGGAATTCGACTTTTCAATTATTAAATGATGCAATTCAATATAAGATCATTATCACTGAATTATATAATGAAGACCCTAGGAACCAATACGAAGGTGGACCTATTACCGAATTTGATTGGGAATTGGCATCTAGAGTACGTAACATACTTGATTGTTTTGCACATGCTACTAAGGTTTTTTCTTATGTTTATGAACCAAATGTACATCATGTTATCATTGAGTGTGTTAATATAGTTACTACTTTAAAAGAATATGAAAAAGATCCATATTTTAGTGATATTATTGTTGACATGAAAATTAAGTGGATCGAATACTTTACGGAATTTCCTTATATTTATGGTGTTGCATGTCTTCTTGATCCCGGTGTTAGAAAGGAAGGTTTAGAAGGAATTTTAAGGCATTATTATGAAGTTTTAAACGTTTCATATGATCATGTTTTATATGTTACTCAATGTTTAGACTTGTTGTATCGTCTTGTAGATATTTATGCTCCAAAAGTTCAAAATTTTATACAACCTAGTAGTACTAGTAGTGGTGGTCGTAGTAGGTTTAATACTACAATTTCTTCTATATTGACTAAAAAACAAAAATGTAAAATTTCCACTTCATCTCCCGTACCCGCTTCTTCTTATAGTATGGTTAGAGAATTTTTTTTCTTATCATTATGAATTAAATGAAGATTTTGAAATACTAACATGGTGGAAGAATCATGAGTTACAATTTCCGATTTTAGCAGAAATTGTAAGGGATATTTTTGTTGTCCCCGCTTCTACGATTGCGTCCGAGTCCGCTTTTAGTGCAGGTAGAAGAGTGTTAGACGAGAAGAGAACGAGTTTAGCGCCGGACGTAGTAAAAATTTGTGTTTGTAAAAAAGATTGGGATCAAGCCGCAAAAAGACAACAAGGAAGAAAAGAAGATGACTCGGACGGCAAAAACGATCCGTGGATGACAATGGATACTTCGAATTCCGACGCCGCCTGAACTACCAACGAACAACAATAATCAAATAGTGGATAGCATTTGTTTTGTTTTGTATTTTTATAATTTGTTTGGTTTGTAAATGTTTTAATATGTTAATGCGGTTTGTTCCATTTTTTTAGAGAGCAGTCCTCTCAAATTAATTGTAACATTTTTTTTAATTAATAAAATTTATAGAGGTACCGTCCTCTTTTATTCCAAATTTTTTTATAGTTTCAAACAATTATTTGTATCAAATTAAAAATTTAAACCGCCCCGACCCGCAACCCGTCCGCCAACCCGACGGAACCGTGCACGTGCCAATCATTCTACAGCACGGCACGGCTCGCCCCGCCCCGTCTCCAGAAACGTGCCGTTCGCGGTTTAGTGTTTACACGGACAGCCCGCCCGTAAACCGGCACGGCAGGGGACGGACCGCCCATATGGCCAGCACTAATTGGGACCATGTTTGTCGACCAAGTGGATCAGAAATTTGTGGCAATAAAATCCAAATCGTACCGAGTGTTGACGTTTCAACTAAAGGTTTTCACTAATAATGTCCCTACGTCGTAGCTGTACCCCAGATTATAACGTCAAAACGTCTGGTCTGGTTTTGGACGTTAGTCTTTCAAAAAAGATACGTTACTCTCATTTCTTTACCTTTTTTTTTAATGTTTTTTTCAATTTTTTACATTTCAAAAATTTCCTAAAATAATAAATTTTTATAATATAAAAATAACTACATCCACTACTTTCTCTCACTATATCCACTTTATACATTAAATATTGATTGTTCCCACGACTTTACTCATTTTTCTTATTTATCTTCAGTAAATTACAATTTTTCTTAATCTCCGTGCTTAATCTCAATGTAAAAAATTGAGGAAACCGAGGGAATATATATAGATTTTGAGTTTTGTCGTATATGAAGTAGAAATTACTAGTACTTATGTGATTAGAAATTCTTCGATTCATGTCATTTAACTGAAATTTATTTGTACTGATATTTATTTATACTTTAAATAAGAGTTCAATAGTTAGAAGTCGAGCCTAATCGGTCATCTAGAAATTAAACACACACATTATTTTTTTTGATGATGACCAACTTCAATAAAAGGTTTTATTGTAGCTTAACTTTAGATAGATATTATAAAAATATACCCACGAGCTTATCAATTTAAAAGTAATAAAAATAAAAAATATAATTAATTTGTAATTTATAAATAATAATAATAATAATAATTTATTGTAATTACAAACGCGAGTTTGAGTTCGAGTCGAGCCGGATTTTCGGGTTTTGAGCCGAAACTAGTCGGGTTCGACACATATTCGCGAGCTTATCAATTTAAAATTAATAAATATAATAAATTTATCATTTATAAATAATAAAAATAAAATTTAATAATAACTTAATGTAATTACAAACGAGGGTTTAAGTTCGAGTCAAGACTAATTTTCAAATTTTGAGCCGAATCTAGTCGTGTTGGACACATATTCAACTCAACTCGTATATTTAAACAAGTTCAATTTTGCATTCAAGTTCGGCTTATACTTATATACGAGTTCGAGTTGAACCAGGTTTTAAATAGTGTAAACAAATTTGAGCTCAAGCTGCTTCCAATGAACAATTTCGAGCTCAGACTCAAGCAACTACGCTCAGATTACAGCTCTCGTAAGCGTAACAGAACCTTTTCTCAACATAATATCAATGGCGGAGATTGAATTACACAACTTCTTAATAATTAATCCATAGGACCCTAACTGTTGGGACAAATAAATTAACCGAAACTTATTTATGCCGGCGTAATAACCAAATACATATAACTGAAATTTGTCAATCGGGAGTAATAACCAAATAAATTAATAACTGAAATTTGTCAATCTATAACAAAAAGTATAAATCCATATCGTTTCTGTAACGTATTTGGCAACTCATTAGGTTAAAAAACAGGTCCAGGAAACTAATAAAACGATACATACATTTGACTTTAGAACAGAATAATTATTAAATTATAAAATATAGAAATGCTTATCTTACGAAAAGGAATAAAAAGATAAATATAGTTCTTCGCATGAAACATAATTAATATGTAAAAGATGCCAATTGTAAAACTTTGCAACTTAACAAGATTCTCCTGGTAAATTTTAGTACTGGCCTACTGGCCGTGCTATGATTCTTCGATACATTTAAGCTTCTGGACTGTGCACACGCAAGCTTCTAGATATACCGTAAGATCTCGATAAATTAATAGTTTTGGGATCGATAATTTTTATTAATTTATCAAGATTATTAATTTATTAAGGTAAAGTATACTCTAACTCTATTATATTGAGATCAATTTTTTTTATTAATTTATCGAAATTATTAATTTATAATTATACTGTATTACAATAATTGCTCAACCACAATTACATATAATCATAAATTATAGTAGCTTGAGTAAGAACATCTTTGGCGGTCTCTTTAAGTTATTTTTAAAAAAAATATATGAATAATTGGCTTCTGAAATGTAATGTACATGTTTTTCCGGTTTATATCCACTATTAATTATTTTACTATATTAAAAACAATGTTATAAAATAAGAGTATAATACAAAGTGGAGATAGAAAGTGAAAATCTTTATTTTTTAATTATAAAATATATGTTAAGTAATCGGTCACTATAAAATTTCAAGATTTTAAATTACGGTTTTATCATAATTACATAATATATTCTAAATTCTTCTGGCTTGAAAGTTCATTTATGAGTTGAAAAATAGATTACAAACATTATTTATAATAAATTATGAAACTGTTGATGACATGGAGTCAAAACTAAGTCATGACTTGCTCCAATATAAAGTTAAGTTAACAATTCTCCAAAAAACAGTTAGAAGTTGGATTTATCAGATCATATTTTATCAACAATATAATTTTAGAGAAAAGTTATCTCTTACAAATAAAGAAAAAAGATAGGCTGTTACAACAAGTTCAATTTTTGTGTAAAATGTGGTGTTATTTGTATAATTTAGCATTAAAAAAAATCACTCCAATTGACAACTAAACATTGAGATGAAATAGTAAGATATTAATTAAATATAAATATTATTATAATTGACATATAAGCATGTAAGCGGTTAAGTTATTTGTTAAAGTAACATTGTTAAATATAATTGTATATTAAAAGAAATTTAAAGATAAGCTAGTTGGCACTTGGAATTCAACAATTATATTTGGATATATTTGATGTCATTTCAAAATCAATATACTTATGGCGACACTCAAATCGCTTTATTTTATTTTTTTAATTTTCTCAAAATTTTGAATTATTAATATTAAAGATTCGAAGATGTCTCAATTGCATTTAAAATATTTACTAATGAAAAAAAAAATATACAGTTTTAATATTCTTGTCTTTAAACTGTTTACTAATGAAAGAAACTAAATATACAATTTTAATATTCTCCTAAATTTTTTATTAGAAAATATCTCAATTTACTTTTAAATCTTTACTAAGGGAGAAAACTAAATATACAATTTTAATATTCTTGACTTTAGAATCTTTACTAATGGAGAAAATAAAAAATATACAATTTTAATATTCTCCTAACTTTTTTATTTATGAATATACTTAATAACATAGGAAACTAAATATATTATTTTATTATCTTCTAATACAAAAAAACTAAGTATACTATATTAATTTATTCAAAGAAAAAGTATACTATATTAATATTTCCTAAACTTATCCTACGAGTCCAATTTATTTACTAATTTTTTTTATTATCTTTTAATCGAGAAAAGTATTACAAGAGACAATTTAAGAGAAGTCGATGATTTGAGTGACGCCACCTTGCCGCCCGTCTTCTTCTTTGTATAGTACGGTGAGGTGGCGCCTCTCAAATTTTCTCGATCTATTTTTCTAATTTTATCAAAATTTTGAATTTATAACATTAAAAGTTAGAAACTATCTAAATTGTCAAAAAGTTTTTAGTTATGAAAATCTTAATTACCTTATATTCCCCTAAACTTTCTTTTTAAGTAAATTAGTAACTTAAAGTAAATTACTATTTTTTTTGAAGAAACGAAAATTAATTTAGTAATGAAAAGTCATACGGCATCTACAAAAACAATCGAGTCGAACAAACATAAAACAGATCATATCGTTGATTATAGTCTACACTCAAGTGATTTGTTGAAGTTGATATATACACATGTACCCCACTTCGTCACAACCGGTTTGGGTTTGAGATATCAACTATAATTACAATCGCATAGAAATCTTCATCACTGAATCAAAACCTTGAAAATCACACAGATTTAACATCTTGGATGTTATATTATTCCAAAATACACCAAACTTTCACAAGGAGAGGGTAAACAAAACCCAAATGAACAAGGAACAAAACTTATCAAGATGAGATTTAATTAAAAAAACAAAATAAACTAAAAGGACAGAGTTCCTTACCCAGAAAAGAGGATTATTGAAAAACAAAAATAAATCAAAGAAATTAATTGATTTGTGGTTTTTCACCGGTGAAAACTGATGGAATTCCCGACGGCCGGGAGAGAGAGAATAGAAGCGTATGGTTTCATATATGAATATAGTAAATTACTATCTTAATATTCTCCAAAAATTTATCTTTAAGTCAAATTAACATGTTAATATTATCTTAAACTCAAAGTCACCATTTTAATATTCTCACATATGTTTTCTTCAATTTCTAAATTTTACCTTGAAATCAGAGTATCATCTTAATATTCTCCTAAAACAGCTATTAAAAATTATGTTTTCATATTTTTTTTGTAAAAAAATCCATGTTTAATTTTTAATATATGTTTTACAGATATATTAAAAATCATTTTTGATAGAAAATAGAAAAATGAGGGGTTTTAGTAAGAAAAAATAAAAAAAGTAGCATGTTTTAGTTGAAAAAGGTAATTGCCGGTGATTTTTTTTTTTTAAAGGGGGGATTTGTTAGAAAAAATAGAAAAAAGTAATGTGTTTTAGCCCAAAAGGTAATTGATTATAAATAATATTATTAACTAATAATATTTTTTTAAAAATAAGTAAGTATAATTAAGTAAAATCACTTAGTACCGACCAACCAACCAAAATTTTAATATTTGTCTATTATTATAAGATAGTATAGATTTGAGTTTGTTTTTAATAACTTGATGAATGACTAAAATTCTAGAGGAGCAAATTTTTTTTTCCCACAAATTTGAATTTAAGAGCCAATATAAAAGAATAGTTGGAAATGCTCTAAATCCTTTAAAAAAATTACAGACCGCTAGACAACTGATTTTTAAAAACAAACTGAATATAACACGTGGGAAAATAAATAATGAAATATCAAATTAATTAAACTAGCTTTATAACCCGTGCAAGGCACGGGTATGATCTAAACTTATATTTCATTGGACTACTTACATGTTTTAAAAACGAACTATTTGTCCTGTTATATATTTTTTATTTTGATTTTAATAGGACCTACTCCTATTTATAGAAAAGGTAAATTAAAAGAACTTTGAAGTTTTGAATTTTGCAGTAGTCGTGATTGAGTATGGACGTCCATTAGTTTGGAAGAGACAGTCAATAAATTAAGAAGAAATTGATTTGATTTACATCAGTTGTCTTAATTTTATATGTTGTGTGTATAATATACACGCTAGTAGCTATCTCTTTCATTAATTTCATCAAATGCGTGATAGTCAACCATTTGCACGGTTCAGAACGTATGTTTTTGGTTTTGACGTAAATAAGGTGTAAAACGACATGACTATGTGGATGTTGATGGAAATGAACACATGAACACACGCTTAATCCAATAATCATGGTTACAAACGGTAATCCTAAGTTGTTAGCTTTATAACCCGTGCGAGGCACGGGTATGATTTAATTTTTTTTTATTGGACTGTTTACATGTTTTAGAAATGAACTATTTGTCATGTTAGATGTTTTTCATTTTGATTTGTAATATGACCTACCCCTATTTATAGAAAATGTAAATTAAAAGAACTTTGAAGTTTTGAATTTTGCAGTAGTTATGATTGAGTATGGACGTCCATTGGTTTGGAAGAGACAGTCAATAAATTAAGAAGAAATTGAGTTGATTTGCATGAGTTGCCTTGATTTTATATGTTGTGTGTATAATATACACGATAATAGTCTTTTTCATTAATTCATCAAATACGTGATAGTCAACCACATGCACAGTTCAGACTATATGGATGTTGATGGAAATGAACACACGCTTAATCCGATAATCATGGTTACAAATGGTAAACCTAAGTTCTTAATTTAGACACTGTCTTAAAATTATGTTCTTGAGTCCCAAATATTACGAAGATAATTCTAAGTAGCTAGATAATTTTGTTATTGATGTTCATTGACCATATTGGTTGCGCGATGCTTTTTGTTTCAAACGATTTTTGGTTTCTTTTTCGAACTTGCCTCATCATTGGGAGCAGTAACTGACGTCGTAGATATTGACTTTATGTGCACTATAGTTTATCTGTCATGTCCATCTAGATTGTAGGAGGTACTTTGCACTTCGAATATACATTCCTTGCATACGATGTTGTTGACTATTTGAGTAATATCCTTGGTGGTTTTGTCTATGTGTTGACGGGTGTTTATTAGTTTGATCATGTAACAGCCCGACTTTTCGGACTATTAATTCTAAATACAAAACTAAAACACAATACAATTTATTAATCTAAAAGTCAATTACAAAGATAACTATTACAAAAGCGCAGCTAACGATAATTCAAAAAAAAAACAATCTATTCTGAACCTAAGATCCTCGAACTCGAAAGCACATCCACTTGATCTTAACTCGAACCTGAAAATGTAAGGAATGAGCCATACAGCCCAGCAAGAAACCAATCGATCCAACTAGTCGGGCAAATAACATGTATACATACAAGATAATACGATATTCGATACGATACAATAACATTATACGATACATAATTTCGATACACATATTCTTATTCTTATTCGATACATACAATACCACATAACAACAATAACTCGAAACTCACAATTCAAGCCACGACCACTATAACCCGGTGATAACGGTCCTAAATTTTCAGAAAACTGTCACTATAACCCGGTGACTCGGTCCTTATTCTTATTCGATATTTTCACAAACCATGGCACAAATCAGAATCTCAAGACTATTATTACTTACACATAACACATCAATACTATTATATAATAGACGAAACATTAAAAGTTTGGTTGGTCGGTATGGTACGTTGTGATTTTACTTAATTGCCCTTAATTAATTGTATTTCGTGTTTTTAGTTAATTAACCTTACTTATTTATAGAAATATATTATTAAATAATAATATTACCTATTTATAACCAATTACCTTTTTCACCTAAAATACATTATTGTTTCTATTTTTTCTAACAAATTCCCCGACTTTTTCAAATATATCACGGACAATTACCTTTTTTAACTAAAACATGTTAGTTTTTCTATTTTTCCTTAATAAAACCCCTCATTTTCCAAAAAAATCACGGACAAACATTTAGTTATTTATTTTTAAACCTATTTTAATATTATAATTATTTTTTAAAAGTTTATCTATTTTAACATGTCTACTTATTTTTCTTAACAAATACAATTACTAAAAATATTAAAATATAAATAATCAAATACCTATTTATAACAAATTATATTTTCAGCTAAAACACATTATATATTTTTTTTAACAAAGTCCCTCCTTTTCAAAATATATCACGGGAAATTGCATTTTACAATTTACTTTTTCTATTTTTCTCACTAAAATCTATTCTTTTTCCAAAAAAATCACAGGAAACCATTTATTTATTTATTTTAAAACGTATTTAAATACTTTTAATTATTAAATTTTAAAACCTCATTTTTCAAAAATATCACGGCCATTTACCTTTTTATACTAAATATATGTTACATTTTTTATTTTTTCTTACTAAAACTCCTCATTTCAAAAAACATAACGGGCAAACCCATACTTATTTATTTTAAAATTTGTTTTAATGTTTTTAATTAATTAAAAGTGTTTAGATATTTTAACATACCTACTTATTTTTTGCACAATTACAATTAATAAAATATTAATAAAATAAAAATTAACAATCCGTGCATCGCACGAGTTTTAAGCTAGTATACAATAATACACATCACATCAAAATATATCATCACTAAGCCCAAGTTTATATAATCAAAACACACACACAACGCATAGTTTCGAAAATACTAGATAAATCAATCGAAAACTTACCTCAACGCGAAAAATCAAGAATCAAATCATCCTAGAGCACATACCCAATTCTGATCAGAACTATATTTAGCCTTTCTGACCCTCTAAACGACGTTTTCTTGAAAAACTCAAAGGACGAAAGTTGTTGAGAACGAAAATACCTTTCTGACAAGATAAGGCTCATCAGAAACGGACTTATAACGAATCGGGAATTGAATAAGACGCCCGCTGAATTTGAACAGAAACTGAAAAACGAGTTCTGTTTGTATTTTATGATTTTAAGAACAGTTCAGAGCATAATCTGGGAAAACACTGTGAAACAAAAGTTGTAGAAAATTGAAAGATCTTTCTGAAAAGTCCAAAATCAACAAATTCCGAATTACAATGAATTAACTACGAATTTTACAAGACAGCTGATTTATTTGAGACAAAGACCTACGAATTTTACACACAAGATGGAGAAGGAGAACATAATGTTTATATAACGATACAAAACCCTAATTCCAAACCTACTTGTTATCCGTACTCAAAATCCGATCCAAACTTTAGGTCCATTAGTCTAATTTAATCATTAAATCCTATCCTTTATCAAATTTTAATCCTTTTTTCTATTATTCTAATATAATTATTATTCTAAAAATTACGGGATATTATAGATCATCATGCTCAAATTATTAGTGCGTGTAGTATTTATTTGTCTTAAGTGATCCGACCCGATAGTTTTTTAATATTTTGAGTTAACAATATAGTTTATAGATATACATGACATATTAATTCTGAAATATTATTAAGTAATAATGAGTTAGATATAATTAGAGATATTAGTTATCTAATCATTTAAGTATTAATAGATATATAAATATAATTATAAATTACAAACATATTATGATAATAGAGTAATAAATATAGAGATAATAGTGATGATTAATGAGTTTGATATACTTAATATATGCATTAATTACAAAATTATTATTATATAATAAGTAGAAGTAATGTAGTAATTTTAAATCGAATAAATTGTCTGAATGAACCCTATTATATATATAATAGATAGATAATAGATTTTCCCAATTTTAGCCGGAACATAACAGAATAAACAACTCAAGTGCATTCTTCTCACATAACCGACACTATTTACCATTTGTACTTTTAGTTTTGAGAATTTTCAATTGTATACCAGTATAATTGATAATTCTTTTTTTTTTGTTTTTGGACAAAAGGACAGTTGATAATTCTAGTTGTACATCAAAAAATTAAACTTTTACGGAATACAATTAGATTATTAATCTATTAATGTTGCACACCTGTTATTCCAATTAAAAAAATGGGTTAACATGCACAGTTATAAGTTATTATTACTAGTTAATTTTAAGACATGAAATATGGAGGTAAATAGTGTAGATGTGCATTTTGAATTTTAGAGTAAGAAATCAATCAAATGCAGCATAAGAGCATCTCCTCCCCTTAACGAACTTCAATTCGTAAATTCATCAATTTATTTGGAGAAATCTATTATTATACAAACAAAACTAATATATTGTTATTTTTAATGCAGTAATTACAAATTAAAATAGTTAATTCATTTAAATGAAATTAATGGCGATCAATCGATTAACAAGTTCATCATTTTTAATAAAATTTCATCGATTCATCTAACAATCAATTATTTTTTTATATTAATGGTATGCTCTCAACTGTAAGTAAAGTAGTGGTCACACTCACAAGTCACAGGTGAGAAGGAAAAGAATGGCACGAAATGAGTGAAAAGAAAGGGTGAACAAAAGGGGGCCAAAATGCCTTAGGGAAGTGATGGAACAACAGAAACAGAGTATTGAAATTAACTTCGGCTCTGTTTGAGATTGTTGTTAAAAATTAATGTGCCGTTGAAAAAAATGTTGTTAAAATAGTTGCTGTTGTGAAAATGATGTTGAAACCAGTAACTGATTCCCGTAAAAACTGAAAAACAACTTTTTTCAAAAGCTGAAAATCAGCTTTTTTTCAAAAGCATGAGGACCTGCTTTCTCTAAAAACAGTTTTTCATCCAAAAACGTTTTTGAGAAAACCAGTTTTTAAATTTTACCAAACACTCAACACCAATGCCAAACGGAGGCTTCACCGACTTTAATCATTATTAATTTTTAATTGAATTTATATTATGTTATTGCCAACTTTATTATTATATTATTAAAAATTTATTGCAACTGCATCATGCTTATTAGTAAAATCAAATTTTACATTTTGGCCTCTAACTTCATAAAATATAAACAGACATTTTATTTATAATAATTTTTTTTGAAAATCATATTTGAAATATACATCAAAAGATCAACAAAAAATCAAAACTCGAATTAAGAAAAAAGTCAGAGTTATTTCAAAGAAAAAAAAGAAGATAGAAGTCAGAGTAATTGACATTATTAATTAGGGCAGCACAGTTTAGACTGTTTAAAGATTGAACAAAGACAAATCAACAATACTCACCTACCTCTCTGTCCCAAAATAATTATAATTTTGATTTTTTACGTACATTTTAAAGTGTATAAAAAATATAATTTAATAAATTATTTTTTGAATCTTTTTCAGTAAATCAAAATGTAATATTTATATTTTTATTTTAAAGAAGAAAATTTTAAGAAAAAATATAACTAGCTACGTTTTATATAAATTTTAAAATAATTTTTTATATATATATATCGTAAAATACTGAACAACTATTTTAAAACGGAAAGAGATGCTGTTTGACTTTTTTACCAAAGCAACGATCCAACCAAGCATGCCAATAAATAACAACAGCATTACAGTCACTCTTACTGTTTCAGACACCACTAACTTAACAACAACATTATTACATCCCCCCTTCCACTGCACTCTCCCCCCAATCTAACCTTTTCTTACAACATCCTCCGCCGCACATCTCCCACCCCATGAACCACCGTACCTCAAATCCAACCACCTTAACTTCCCCCATGTCCGACACAGTCTTCGAATGCGTCATCCCTTACATAACCGATCCTAAAGACCGTGCATCAGTCTCACTTGTCTGTAAAAAATGGTACGATCTCGACGCGCTTACTAGAAAACACATCACAATCGCCTTCTGTTACACCTCCACGCCAGCTCAGCTTTTGCGGAGATTTAGTCATATTGAGTCAATAAAGCTTAAAGGGAAGCCAAGAGCTGCTATGTTTAATTTGATTCCTGAAGATTGGGGAGGGTATGTTAGGCCTTGGGTTGTCGGGTTTTCGAGAAGCTTTGTTGCGTTGAATTCTCTTCATTTTAGACGGATGATTGTGTTGGATGAGGATCTTGAGTTGATTGGGAAGTCGCGTGGACGCACGCTCCAGGTTTTGAGACTGGATAAGTGCTCCGGGTTTTCTACTGATGGCTTGTTACATATTACTAGCTCTTGCAGGTATTTTTTAATTATATTTATGATGTTTTGTTAATTAGAAATTGAAAACTTGTGTGTATTTGTATCATATATGAGATATGTGTGTCTGTTAATGTAATCCGTGTGTACAATTATTGTAAGCTGAGGAATACTATTTGCGTTTAGTTTCTAAGTTTAGGGGGTTATCTAGAATAGTGTAATTAAAAAAGTTCAAATGATTTTATAATTTTGGGAAAAAAGTTTTTTTGCTTAACCAGGAGGATTGGTTTGGAACTTTGTATGGTTATTGCAAAGCTAGTGAAATGCAGTTCAACTACGGAAGTTTTTATTGCAAAGCTAGTGAAATGTGGTTTAAATACAAAGGTAGTAAAAAAATTCGGTGACCAGTGAATTCTAGTTCTTCAGGGTTACCTCTATTTGTTATTTATAGAGTCGGTGGTGTTTTTGTTTGTTGGATTTCTTAGGTATGCCCAAGGAGGCTCTGAAGAACTAGATACCAGCGCTAAATAAGTGACGTCAAGCTTATTCATAATTTTTATTGTATGGACTTGGATGAAAGCTTACTGTATTTCTCTTATGTTTTTGATGTACTACCACCATGTTTCTCATTCATTATGTATGCACTTCAGAAATTTAAGAACCTTGTACTTGGAAGAGAGCTCAATCATTGAAAATGGAGGGGAATGGCTACATGAGCTTGCTTTGCACAACAAAGTTCTTGAAACACTGAATTTCTATATGACTGAGCTAGCTGAAGTCAGTTGCCACGACCTTGAACTCATAGCCAAGAACTGTAGTTCTCTAGTCTCGGTCAAGATTAGCGATGGTGAAATTTTGGACCTTGCTGGTTTCTTCGAGGCTGCTTCTGCACTGGAAGAATTTGGTGGAGGTTCATTTAATAATCAACCTGAAATGTATAAATATGTACCAATTCCCCCAAGAATATGTCTTTTAGGCCTAACTTACTTGGGGAAGCATGAATTACCCCATGTATTTCCTATCGCATCCCGAATCAAGAAAGTGGATCTTCTCTATGCGCTTCTTGACACGGAGGACCATTGTCTGTTGATTGAAAGGTGCCCCAACTTGGAAATTCTTGAGGTAAGCTCACACTTTAATCCTGTTTCTGTCTGTTGATAAAGCTTTCGTTAATTCTTTTATGATAAGTGAAATCCTATTTATAGAGCTGGGTATACGATAACAAAGGGTCGAGGGAACTCGTGGGTTTCTGTTGTGTATTCACCTATTTACATTCTTGAATGGCATAAAAATTAACTACGCTGAAGCTGAGATCCTGGTTTCCTACATTTATCATTCTCCCTTCGAGTCCTTCTTGCTTGGTTAATTGTTGAAGTGATCGGATCTTAGATATGGTCTTCTTGTTTCTCTAAAAAAATTGTGTCATCTAATAATCATATTCAAAACTGAGAGGCTTTTACTAAGGCTGAAGATTCATAACGAGTACAGATGATGATATACTAGCTATAATACAGATAAGGGAATTATGGAATCGAGTACTCATGTACGGTTTTTTTTTAAGGCAGAAGATTTGTAGGATGATGATATACACATGTAATGCAGATAAAGGAATTATGGAATTGAGCACTCATGTACTTTTGTTTATTCTCTTTGTTTTCTTATGGACAGACCAGGAATGTTATTGGTGATAGAGGATTGGGAGTCCTCGCAAATTTCTGCAAGAAAATGAGGAGGCTTAGGATTGAGCGAGGTGCCGATGAACAAGAGATGGAAGATGTTGAAGGCGTTGTTTCCCAAACAGGCTTAATATCTTTGGCAGAAGGATGTCGGGAATTGGAATACCTGGCTGTATATGTTACTGATATCACAAATGGATCTTTGGAATGCATGGGCAGACATTTGAAAAATCTTCGCGATTTTCGATTAGTTTTGCTTGAGCAACAAGATAACATAGCGGATTTACCGCTTGACTATGGAGTTCAGGCCCTGTTAAGAGGTTGTCAAAAGCTTAGAAGGTTTGCTTTATACCTTCGTCCTGGGGGATTGACAGATACGGGTCTTGGTTTTGTAGGGCAACACAGCCAAAATGTGAGATGGATGCTTCTAGGTTATGTAGGGGAGTCGGATGCTGGACTTCTAGCATTATCTAAAGGCTGCCCTAAATTGCAGAGGCTAGAAATGAGGGGCTGTTACTTCAGCGAAAGCGCATTGGCTACTGCGGTGTTGCAGTTACCTTCATTGAGGTACTTATGGGTGCAAGGATATAGAAGATCCCAAACAAACAGTGGTCTATTAGCCATGGCTCGCCCTTTCTGGAATATTGAATTGATACCTGCCAGACGTGACATTCACGCCGATGCTCTTGGAGAGGCTGTAGAAACTGAACAACCGTCACATATACTTGCATATTACTCGTTAGCTGGACAAAGAACAGATTTTCCGGATTCAGTTATTCCTTTAAATCCAGTTTCCTCGGTCACTTCATAGATCTGTGTACATCCTTTTCCATACGTTAGGTTACCTTTTCTGCTGCCGGGTTTGCATCCTGTTTATAGGTTTGTGTGTATCTCTCTGTTTGATAAGAAAATTTTCTGTTCTTTTCCTTATTTAATTTTATGGTTCGACATCAGATTGATTTCGACATGTACGTTTGACTGAATTGATTATTTAGGAACCATTGTACACCGTCATGTTGGCTAATGCACACTGGTAATAGTACTTGTGTAAAATTTATTAGTTTGATTCGCCTTTCGGAGAAGTCAGGCAACTAATGCACACTGGTAATAGTAGTAAAA
Organism: Heracleum sosnowskyi; assembly: GCA_030848705.1. Classification (NCBI taxonomy): domain Eukaryota; kingdom Viridiplantae; phylum Streptophyta; class Magnoliopsida; order Apiales; family Apiaceae; genus Heracleum; species Heracleum sosnowskyi. The sequence goes on along the minus strand of CM061243.1, from coordinate 44,179,743 downwards.
TGTATTAGTTTGATTTTATCAGCCAGATTACAGCAGTGCCAGTTTTATGTATGCTAGTTAGTCAACCTCCTCTCTTTTTGTTATCAGTTTTCACAACAATCGCAAACATAATTCTGAGTTACCTCCTGGAAACAAAAATGAATAATTCTGAGTTACCTCCTGGGAACAAAAATCAATCTGACGTCAACAGTTTCATAATAGAGAATGTCTTACATGGTAATGATGCATATACTTATGCATGCAAGTGATGTAAACAGTATAAGTGGGCAATAATAAGCTTTTGGCGAAGAGCAGCAACGTGAATGGCATCCATGCACTAGGGAGGGACTACTAAACGTCTAGACAAGAATAAGAGCACAGAAAGTGAAAGCACTTGCATTGTTTGTGGAATGCCAACTCTTATCCATTTGTATGATCAACACCTCTGTATCCATTCCAACAAACTCGACTAATTCAATCAATCAAATCAAAATTTCTTTTCCCTGGAAGCCAATGCTAGCCTATTTTTAAGTAAAATCCGTTTTAACCAAAGTTTTTAATTTTTTAAAAAATAGTAGTCTAGCAATACAAATTATGCTCTGCTAATATCCCATTTTTTAGTATGATAAGCTAAAGAATTACCAGCTTTCTGAATATGATAGAATAACGAATTAGAAGCAGTCCAGATCCTGACTAGCTACATTGTTAGAATACAATACATGATCCTGGAAAGTGCCTTCCTCTAATACCTTAAGATTTTAGATAAGCTGGTTACTCAACATGGTATCAGAGCTCAGGCAGGCGATGGGCGCCCGTGATCCACTCTTCAACCCAAAAAATGGGATTTCGAGTGAGGGGAGCGTTATCCTGGAAAGTGTCTTACTCTAATACTCTCAACATACATATTCTGAGAATAATAAAGATGGAGAAAAATCACTAATATTATATATATATATATACACCTACACCAGTGGAAAGAAAAGATGCTATATTCTTTAGCATGATTACAATTTGAATCTAATGCTTTAGGAACTTTTCAAATTAATTTATTTACATTTACATAAAAGAAGAAATTCATGAAGTTTAATTTGTAAATTAAAAAAATAGAAAATAAATAATCCAGTGTGCGGAAATTGTGACAGGAACCAGTAAGCCTACTGGAATTATTGGAATGCATAGTCAGGCTCAACAGGGAAGGCAAAGAAGGTTAGTGAGTCAACTTGCCAATTTGAGTAGATGCCAAACAAAAAGCGAGTCGTGCCGTGCCCATTATTCCAATAAATATCCCTTGCATGATGAGGCAGTCGGCTAATTTTCAACCAATCCCATTTGGCCACGACACCTAGTGAACTGGCAGAGTGCAGTGCTTTGTCATTCATTTGCACCTTTAGTTTTGTTGCACATTTCTTTCATATCATTGGAAAGTGAATTCCACTCACATAGCTTGGCTTCTTCTCAATCATATTTGCATCTTCTTTTCGACAAATAGTTTATTTTACTTTTAGTATCTACTTATTATTTTTCGATTAAATTTTTCCATTTTTTAAAATTTCGTCTAAATAATGGATGTGAAAGTGTACGAATTATTTAAACGAATGTCAATACAATCGTTCTCGAATGTTGAATCATATGTGATTTTCAGAAATTAACCATTAGATTCTCAGATGGACCAACATATATAACATTACGAGCAAATTCAATGATTTGCATTCGACATCAAATTAAGTTAAGATATGATTCCATTTCTCTAGATGTTTAACAAGCCAGAGAGTATCACATAATTCTAATCCATAACCAATGACTTGATAAACTCAAGTTTTTTAGCATTCATCAAACAAACTAGCCAACTCATCGAAAGGCAGTGTATTCACCAAATTTGATGTTGGAACTGAAATCCTGAATTCAGAGGGCTGAAATCAGCTCCATGGCCACCAATCTCATGCTTAAACGGCATCAATGTATTATTGTGCATGGAGTTGAACATCATCAATGATCCATCATCTTTGTTACTCCAGTCAAGGACTTTTTTTGGCATGCTAATGGACTCAATATCTGGCTGTGGAATCAAGGTAGACTTGTCGTCTGTAGGAAACTTGTAATCGTCGGATGGAGTAGTATCGGGCAGATGGATTGTTGTGATGTCGTGGATACTAGGCCTCCGCTTTTCTTTCCCTTCTGAAAGTTGTCTCAAGTAGTACTTCTGAGCATGGCTTGCCACTTGAGTTGATGTCTTGGTGATTACAAAGTTTCGCGCAATGTTCCTCCAGTCTCCTTTGCCATGCTTTTGAAGCCCCATCAGAAACCGCCTATCATCAGACAAATAATACTCTACCATTAGAAAATAGAGTGATAACTGTTTGTATGAGCTAAGTTCTGCCTATACAAGTGTTAGTAATCCTCTGATAAGCTAAAAACAAAGTTGTCATAACTCATAAACTGCCTCCACAGCATCACTTCTCATCTTTGATGTACCTAAATGTAAAGTTTGCAGTTCCGACAACAGTGATAAGTCCCTCTAAGTTAAGACATTAGAATTTTTTAACGTGCAGCACCTGCTTAAAAGCTAACCATAGCATGATTACCTTCAAAACAACAAATACAAAAAAAAACACTAAAAAAATCACCTGTGTTCATCTTCTGTCCAAGGTACACCTTTCTTTTTCTCCTGATCAGAAGATCTACAAGGCAAAGGCCTCTTTCTAAATTCATTAAATTCTGGAATTTTTGCCAATTCCATTGTGAAAGAGGAGTCCTGTGGGTCACCTGGAAGTGGGATCAGACCAGCTTCAATATCACAAATATCAGCCACCAATTTTCTGTACTGCTCAATCACATCAAAGACTGTTTTCCCGGGGATCATAGATGCCACCTTTATCCATCGATCAGGGGTCTCTTTGTCGAAAAATGCTAGACAACTCTCAAACTTCTTGTTGTCTTCTGTTGTCCAGATTGTGCTTTGAGACTCTTGCATCAACCAGTTTGAATTGAAAGTGTGAGATGCAGGATACAAAGTCTCCATATTTGCAAAGTTCCAGCTGCCTATGTTAATTCAAAACTTTCAAGATTTAGCAAACAAAATCAAGTATGAAGATATTGACAAACATCACTAAGACCTTAAATATATAATAATCTTTTAATGGGAATCAAAATAGTCTTCTTTATTCCTAACAGCATAAATTAAAGATCCATCAAAATAGTAAAAGAAAATAAAAAATCTAACCTTTTAAGAATCTTGAAAATTAGAACTGATCTTACTAGAATAAATATAAGCCCAAAATCCTGCCAACCAAACAATTAAGCGAATCCAAAATAATTGTTCTGAAGACCTCTAAGCAGAAAAGTGAGAACTAAATCAAATTGAGAAAAGTGATTGATTCTAAAGAATCAAGAGCAAGTTGAAGATTGTGCTTGATAAAAGAAATTAATATAGGAAAAATGATCAGAATATGAGGAAGTAGTCTGGTCATGGATGAACCCAAATGATAAGAGATTTAGACTGAGAAAAGTAGAGATTAAAAAATCAGAAGGTGGCTAATTTTGATTGGGGTTTATGGTTTTTGCAACACATGCATATTTATTTGCCTTTTCTCTCTTATTATAGGGTTAGGGTGGTGATGGAAGAAGGGCCTGGCGGAAATCAATTTACTTTTTTGTCAGCAAATAAAAGTTTACCTTACTATTGGACAATCTTTTAGCAATAGCACTTTTACAAGGTAGACAATAAACAAATAAAGCAAAGGCAAATAAATCGATTTCTTTAGTCCTATTCCTAAAGTTGACAAGGAAAATCAGTCAAGTTGTTGGAGAAAGGCATTTATAATTGAACAGTGGCTGCAGTGAAGGATGCAAATTGCAGTGGAAAAGAAGCTATTCAGGAGTACTTATTATTCCCAAGTGCATAATGAATCAGCTTACAATATGGTTTTCCAGGGAAATGCATAAGTGATGAGCTGATAAAGGCCATGCCTTCAGTTGACAAGCCGTTCTAACTAAAACTCTTATTTTTCGCTTTTATCTAATTATGTATTCGAGCCTTTTATTTGAGAGATTTGCACACTTGTTTCAGCTAAATCACTATCCTCTATTCCCACCATTTCCATCGTCGTCTAGTTTATATGGTAGTCCAAATATATGGGGTCTCTACCAAGTTGGAAGTAAAGGAGATTGATGAGATCAAATCATTTCTTTTGGAATGTAATTGTGGATTTGAAGATGATAGTTGGCACAAACAACAAAAGGTTGAACCCATATTGAAATGCTTTTCGGAATAAAGTCTTAATTAAGTGTCTGCTAAACTTTATCAAAGCTTGCATGAACTTTAAATTCTTTTGCTAAGGTCTTCTTTCTTGAATTGCATACAAAACGGCAAAAGTATTGTTCATCCATTTTCATATCAAACAAGAGCAAGAGGCATACAAATTTCTCAGTCTTGCATTGGAAACTTAAAGCATGAGTGATTTTAAAAACACGTTGATAAACCTTGCGGATAACACACAATTCTGACTAATCATACCAAGAAAAAAAAACAGCACAAGAGTAAACTTCATTTTTTAGGACCGTTTCCTAAGTTCATGCCTGATGCAACACAATTTTATGTAAATAGCAGCCAAGGCCACAAGTTTTGTGCTATTCTACCTCTTTAGCTGTGGATGAAAAGAACGCTTGGGATGAGATTGCAATTTTTTGAACAACCAGCATATTTGTTATATGATCAGCTGCTGAAGTGCCATGACTGCAATGTTCCATCTCTTCTTAGGTAGAAAGGTTCCTTTCCTGGCATTACTTCAAGAACTCATATTACAGGAGCTTGTAAGACCAATATTTTCTTTTTACCAATGTAAAACTAAGCTTGCCATTCACCACCACTTGCCACAAAAGGAGATTCCGTATGGTTTTTCTTTCAATATTTCAGATGTGGGAAACTTTGACTATAAACAAGAGAGAGCCTGAACAAGTGGACATGATTCTAAATTTCAGAATAAGAATAACAATGAAGATCACTAGATAATAAAACAAAATTCATGACTCTAGAACAGGGGACGCAAGTTTCCTGTTTCCATATCTGCTTGATACCCTGAGCTGAAATATTTAATACCATTAATAAAAATAAATATATCCAGAAGTACACATTTTTAGTTGCCAGCACTTGAGCTATCCTTGCTTGAAGAGGTAATAGATGACAACTGAATCTGATGATTTTGTGTATTTTTATAACACTGCAGAATAGCTTTCATCATCCACTGCTCTAAAAATCGTCCCCTCAACATATACCACAATGCTATCATTCAAGAACTCATCTCCCACTCTATTATCATTCAGCAAATCATATTCCATTCTGTTACAAAAATAAGTTTTGAGTGTTTCCATTGCAGAACTCTCACTCTCTCACCAGTGGTAGCAGCTGGCATGACCGGTAAAACCAAAGCTAGCTTAATAAGCATATATACTAGAGGGTAAGCTGAATGTCTACATGTCTTGACCATTTTAACAGCAAGCTCTTCGATATTTTGAAGTTCGGAGAAACTATTATCACTTCCCACATCACAATTGAAATTGTGCAACTGACATTTCAACAACTCTTGGTCAATTGGAGAAAAATCTTTTGGAAAAAATTTAGCAAGTTGTAGAAGTTTTTCACGATCAAAACTCGAAAAGGAATTACTGGGATCAAGAGACCCAATGCAAAGAAGTAACTCTGTACTTCTCTCCGTGAAGCGGCTATTCATCTCTTCAGATATAAGATCAATAACCTAAAGACAATTTTACAAATAATAAAAGGGATATTGAGATTATATAAAATTAAAGTTCTGTAATCCTACTAAAAAAGTACAATAATCAAATTTCACTAACCCCGCAAAAGATTTCAACACGGTATAGGTGAAGGTAAGTCACAGCTTGTTCTTGCATGAAACTCCAACCAGATTCATAATACGAGATAGATGATAAAAAAAATCATATACAAAAAGGGAGCATTTTGCCACATCAACCACTACCAACTGAAGTTCATGACCAAAATAGTGAACATAATATGCAGATGGATTTTCTTTGGAAATGAATGATCTAAAATCATTAAATTTACCACTCATGTTTGAGGCTCCATCATAACCTTGGCCTCTTAATCTGGATAGTGGTAATCCATGTCTTGCAAATAACATATCTATGACATTTTTCATTGCTTCAGATGAAGTGTCAATCACATGTTGAAACAAAATCAATCACTTCACCATGTTTGTTCACATATCTTAAAACAACTGTCATAAGTTCCTGCAAAGAGATATCCCGAGACTCATCAACTATAAGTGAAAAACCCCATGTCGCTAAATATGGCTGATCTTGTCTCAGTTGCACAAGCACTTGCCAATTCTTTTTGTAGCTTCAAAGAAGTAAGTTTACAATATTCGAGAGCATTGAAAGTTATAGCTTGGTCATTATATTTGCAAACTAATTTCAGGATCTCAAGAAAGTTTCCATCGTTGAAAGAAGTTGTAAACTCATCTTCTTGACAATGAAATGGTAATCCTTGTTGCAATAAAAACCTAGTAGCCTTTAAAACTAAGGCCAAACACTTGCGGTAATCAACCTCTTCTGAATTGAACTCGACAGAAGCTCTAGGTGTGCCCAACTCGGAAGCATTCGGTTCAGCACTAGTTGGACACAATGTACCATCTAGATTTCTACTTGTACTGGTGGAACCAGAAGAAGACCTAGCCTTCTTAATCACGAACTTATCCATTGGTGACTTGTGAAAAATCAAAAGGTAAATGGTAGAGATTAGAGAGAGAGAGAGAGAGATTGACCTGATTGGATTTGAGTTGAGCACTTGGTTTTTTGCAGTGTGCAGAGTGGAGTAGTGTGAGTTGAACGTCGTTTGATAAAAGGGCACCACGTTTCATTTCACGATGCTCAATTTTATTAGACCTGCACGTCTTCCGTTCCTCTGACTATTTCGACTCTCTTTTTACTTTTAAAAATGAATGATACACAACCTCCTTTTTTCGCAGCAGCCGTATGGGTTTTTATCGGTTTTCATCGGTGGAAAGCCCCAATTCAATTAATTTCTTTGATTTATTCTTATTTTTTCCAATAATTCTCATTTCTAGTAAGGATTTATGTCCTTTTAGTTTGTTTTGTTTGTTTAATTAAACCTCATCTTGATGAGTTTTATTCCCAATTCATTTGGGTTTTGTTTATCCTCTCACAAGAGAGCTTGGTGTGTTTTGGAATAATCTAACGTTCGAGATGTTAGATCTGCGTGATTTTCAAGATTTTGATTCAGTGATGAAGATTTCTATGAGATTGCAATTACGGTCGATAGATCAAACTGGTCGTGACGAAGGAGGTACATGTGTATATATCAACTTCAACAAATCGCCTCATTGTCTCTCCATGAAGACTGTAATCAGCGATATGATCTGTTTTACGTTTGTTCGACTCGATTGTTTTTGTAGATGTCTTATGACTTTTTATTAATAAATAAATTTCCGTTTCAAAAAAAATGAATGATCGATTTATCAATATATATATATATTGAAGTAGAACAGGTGTTTGGATTTATAGAGGAGAAGAGTTCGGATATAAAATAAGTACTTGCAATTAAAAGTTCTATTGTTGGAAGTAAAATAAAAGTTTGTAATACATAACTAAAAGTTCTATTTGAAGTAGAATATAAAATTATATATGTGTTTTTTTAACGAAAGAGTGTCTCATTAGAAAGGAGTATGATAACATAAAAATTAATATATAGGACAAGTATATATTCAATATATTAAATTTGAGATTTTGATATTAAAAAGGAAAGCGTGTTTCACGGGAAGACGGTTTATTAGCGAGGACCGAGTAATTTCCGTAATTTATTTGATAGAATTTTAAAAAAAAATTATTACGCCGTCGCGAAGCGCAACTTTTTCAACTAGTTTTAAAATATTTTTAGTTTTTAAATCTTTTCGGTTGTAAAGAATAAGGAATTGCTATACATCTAAAAAAGTGTAAGTGAATGAATAACGTAGAAGGAGAATCATCTTAAATTAATTAAAATAGTATTAAAATAATACTATTATTATTACTATTTGTGTAAATATTTTTAAAGTATATAAAAATAATTAAAACTCAGATAGAGTATAATATAAATTTAAAATGAAATAGCACTTACATTAATTATATTTAATATTGATAGTATATAATTTGTAAATGGCCAATTCATCTATTAAAATCAAGCCCAAGTCTAAAACAGAGCATGCAAGGTCTACAATGCCTGCAAGGCCAACAGTGCCCGCAAGGTCCACAATACCTGCAAGGCCCACGATGCCTACAAGGCCACAAGCCTGCAATGTCCACCAAGCCCATAGGGATTGGGCATGACACGTTGCACAACAGACAAGTACGAACAAGACAAAGCTGGCACAAGTACAACTGACATCTACAACAAAGCTGGTGCAAGTACATGGTCCCAAACGCCAGAACAATATGCAACTGACACAAGGTGGACACTGACACCCGACCAAGACCCTAGTTTGCAGCTCATGCCCCCACGTGGACACTCAGTCATGTGCAATGCACGTGACATGAGCCTATATATACCCCCTACTCACTTCAGTGGAAGGGGTTGACAACATTCACTACATTTTCACTATACTCAAATTCTGATAGGTTTTGCTCTACCTTCTCTCTACTTTCTCTCTCTAGAAATTAATACCTATCTACATATCTGTATTATGTTTTCCGTCCACCGGATACTTATTCTCACACCGGAGGTGCTTACGGGGACATAACCCCCCGCGGGCATTTCCGTTTCAGGGAGCGCGGAGCCAATTCCGGTGGAGCTCAGCAAGGCCAACATAGCTCTGCAAGCATTACAAGCCCAGCTAGGTCGACAAAGCCAAACAAGCATTACAAGCCCAGCAAGGTCGACAAAGCCAAACAAGCATTACAAGCCCAACAAGCCAAGCAAGCACCTGTTCCAGCATAATACCAAGGAAGTAGAGCCCGACGGTAGAACGACTTATCATTTGGCGCTAGAAGGAGGGGACTTCCCACGCTCTCCAAACCAGCAAACATGGCACCTGTCACACGTAGTTCTAATCAACAACCCCCTGTCATCCAGGAGGTTGGTGGCCCTGGTCACCCCAACTACGTCCGAGTCCGTAATGCCGACACCGAATCAACCCTCAATGCCAGTCGCGTAGCTCCTAGAGACCTAAGGAATGTGATCAACCAAAACCAAGAGGTTCCGGCCGCCCGAGCGGCTCATGCCCAACAACAACCGGAACAAGTTCAACCTATCATTTGCCCCCCCTCCTTCTAGCGCCAAATGATAAGTCGTTCTACCGTCGGGCTCTACTTCCTTGGTATTATGCTGGAACAGGTGCTTGCTTGGCTTGTTGGGCTTGTAATGCTTGTTTGGCTTTGTCGACCTTGCTGGGCTTGTAATGCTTGTTTGGCTTTGTCGACCTAGCTGGGCTTGTAATGCTTGCAGAGCTATGTTGGCCTTGCTGAGCTCCACCGGAATTGGCTCCGCGCTCCCTGAAACGGAAATGCCCGCGGGGGTTATGTCCCCGTAAGCACCTCCGGCGTGAGAATAAGTATCCGATGGACGGAAAACATAATACAGATATGTAGATAGGTATTAATTTCTAGAGAGAGAAAGTAGAGAGAAGGTAGAGCAAAACCTATCAGAATTTGAGTATAGTGAAAATGTAGTGAATGTTGTCAACCCCTTCCACTGAAGTGAGTAAGGGGTATATATAGGCTCATGTCACGTGCATTGCACATGACTGAGTGTCCACGTGGGGGCATGAGCTGCAAACTAGGGTCTTGGTCGGGTGTCAGTGTCCACCTTGTGTCAGTTGTATATTGTCCTGGCGTTTGGGACCATGTACTTGCACCAGCTTTGTTGTAGATGTCAGTTGTACTTGTGCCAGCTTTGTCTTGTTCGTACTTGTATGTTGTGCAACGTGTCATGCCCAATCCCTATGGGCTTGGTGGACATTGCAGGCTTGTGGCCTTGTAGGCATCGTGGGCCTTGCAGGTATTGTGGACCTTGCGGGCACTGTTGGCCTTGCAGGCATTGTAGACCTTGCATGCCCCAACAACCCCGGACGCACCTATGGCCCTGAACCCTCAACACTTGACACAACAACAGGTCCAACAGATGAACCCTCAATAAAAGGATGCGCTCATCGCCTTCCTCCAGTCTATGGTGCAACCGGCAGCCCCGGTCACACAGCCTCTGGTCGATCCAAATGAGGGCAAATCCGAAGGAAACTCAAGGCACTCTCGTGCCCCACCCTTGCCACAAAGATCAAGGTCAAATGTTCACAGTCGCCTCGGATCCTCGCGCGATCCCGATCATGAAAGGCACAATGGGGATCACCACATAGACGTAACCTGGGCTCATTATAGGAGAAACCGCGAGTACGATTTGAGACACCAACTTGACGATCGCCGTCAACAAAGACGCGCAGAGTCCGAGCAACCAAGAGACATGCAACAAAGTCCCCCAAGAGGCCCTATCCCACAGAGACGCAATGAACAAAGAACTCCCCCTCGGGAGCAAATTCACGACACAAGGGATGGGCTCGCAGCTGAGCAACTGGCGGAGCAGAACGCTCGTTTTCAAAAACAACTTGACAAACTCCATAAGAAAGTGGATGGGGATCCCGACTTTGAGATAATTGAGTCTCCATTCACATTAAGGCTGTAAGCACAACCTCGCGACAAGAAAGCAAAGCACCCTCAACTCAGGTTCTACAATGGGGACAAGAACCCGGGCGATCATACCCAATTTTTCGATCAACAAATGGCGCTGCATGACTATAATGACCTAACTAAGTGTCGGTTATTCGCTTCCACCCTCGAGGGCCATGCTCAAAAATGGTTCTCCCTGTTAACTCCACGGAGCGTTGATACATGGATGGAATTCAGAGCTGCTTTTCTCCGAAGGTTTCGGGCAAACCGCCCACACGATATCCACACTGTCTCTCTTGAAGGAATTGTTCAGAAAAAGGGTGAAATCCTCGATGAGTACATTCTTCGTTTCAAAGAAGGAGTAAATCGTGTCACTTCCGTAGATCAAGGCGAAGCAATCAGCGCCTTTAGACGAGGCCTGGACTTCTACGAATACAAAGACTATGTCCTTGATCTCATTCGCAAAGACCCTAAAGACTTAGCCAAGGTCTACGCCATGGCATCCGAGTACATTACCAGAGACAATGCGCTTCGAGCCATGAGGCTTACCCGGCAAAGAGAGCACTACGAAGCAAAAGTTGATCAGCATGCTCCTAAAGAGTTCAGCAACCATCACAAAGATAAAAAGCATAAACTTAATGGTTCCGGCCATCATAACAATACTACACGTGATCATGGTCCACACCGTGATGCACAACTCAATCGAAATGTCCGGCCCCAAACTCAGAACGCGCCTAAGTTGCCTTCGAAACCAAATCAAGAATGGACAAGGTTCAACCGGAGCACTGCGGTCATACTCCAAGAAATTAAAGGCAAACCATTCTTTGAAAAACCAAGGCCCATGACGGCCCCCATAACAAGCAGAGACCAAACCAAGTTTTGTGACTATCATGAAGATGTTGGGCATGCGACCAACGACTGTGTATCATTCAAGTACTTCCTCGAGAGACAAGCTAAGGCTGGAAAATTAGACAACTACCTCTCACAAAAGAGTGTAAAAAGAACAGAGCCAGAAGGATCTAAGAAGCTTGTGATCAATGTAGTGGTCGAAGGTTCTCCACCACGACCACATGGACATGACACACCCGGGCACGATGAGGTCATGGAGGTTAAGCATAGTCCATCAGTTTGCAATGTCATCTTTTTTAGTGATGAGGATTACGAGGGTGTGGATCCAAATCACAATGAAGCCATCGTCATTACTCTAGACGTAGCCAATCATGATGTTCGTAAAGTATTGGTGGACAATGGATCCTCTGTGGACATTATCTTTCTCCATGCACTCAAAAGAATGAACATAGAGCCTTACAAACTGGAACCAAGTGAACAATCACTATATGGGTTCGGACACAATGTTGTGCAAGTCGACGGGACTGTCCGACTTCCCGTCATTTTTGGATCCAAGCCAAGATAGGTCCATCACATGATCAAGTTCTATGTTATAAATTCTGCATCACCATACAACATCATCCTTGGAAGACCCACATTGTCAAAACTTAGAGCAATAACGTCTACACCACACCTCAAGGTGAAATTCCCAACCCCTCAAGGGGTAGGAATACTCAAGGCGGAACCTGAAGTTGCAGAATGATGCTACGGGGCTGACATCGCAATGGGAGAAACCCACAAAGCCAACAAAAAGAGGGATGCACTCAGACAGCAACAAGAATCTGCGCCACTGCGTGTCACTAAGAAAGCAGCGAGACAGGCTGCGCACCAAGCTCGCATAGTGATAAGTGGGTATTTTATTCACTTAGAACGTTTCCGTTTGGCTTAAAACGTATGTTTGTACTCGAGTTGTGGTATTTTTGATCTCTTTTAAGGGTATTGTGCAGGTATATTGATCACAGGTGTGTTAGGAATGAAGCGAAGCAATTGGAGTGCGAAACGGAGTTATAATGGAAAAAAGGAGAAAAGTCAGTTTTGCTGGACAGAGATCCTGGCGCGGCAGCGCCGTGATAACACTTGAGAGTGGCGCGGCAGCGCCGCAGAGAAAAGGCTGCACAGTGAACTTGGCGCGGCAGCGCCGCAGAGAAAAGGCTGCACAGTGAACTTGGCGCGGCAGCGCCGTTTCCCTATACAAACTTGGCGCGGCAGCGCCGTGGTGTCTGGCGGGGAAATTCCTGTTTTGCCCTAATTTGTGATTTTTCAAGGAAAGTTAAAGAAATCAATTCCTGACGAAATATTGCACTGGGAGGCCTATAAAAAGAAGAAACAAACCCTAGAGAAGAGGGAGAGGAGAGACATATACCACTTGTTATATACGGATCTTTAAAGCACGAAGAAGCGAGGAAGAAGATCGATTCAATTTTATTCTTGTAATCTTTCTAGTTTGTGGATGCTTGGATTTGGTGTACTCTTTAAAAACCCTTGTTATTTATAATAGTTATAATTCGTTTCATCTATCATGTTTTCAATAGAACCCATGGTGACGATTAGTTTGATTATGAACTAACTCGTTATCATGGGGTTTTAACGTAGTTATTCATGAAGTCTATTAGTTGAATTTTCTCGATGCCTATAGTGTGATTGATGTGATATCCTATCATGGTTGTTTTAATTCGTTATAGGAGAGTAGCTAACTCCTGTAATTGTGTGTTAATTCTTTATGAAGCGAAAGTGGATCTAAGAGTTTAGAACTTGCCATGCTAGCATAGGTTTATGCGTGAGAATATCATTCGTAATTAGTGTCATAACTCTAACCGTTTTATGACGACTATGTGATCAATTGAATGCTTGTACTTAAATCATTATGTTTTCAATCTTTATAGACATATAGAGACTAAGCATAATTGGGAGACTAAGTGATTTCTATCTTAATTGTGGATCTTATTTAGGATGGTATTGGTACAACGAGAGTTGGCTTATATCAGTTTTGTGTGTTCGATCAGATATTAATAAATCATATGAAAAGGCTAGAGAATTGAAGACTATAGATGGATTGTTTAATGAAGTTGAAATCCCATGTTTTATTCACATAAGTAAATCAATATAATTCTCAGTTTCAGTAGTGATAATTAGTCATAATTCTTGGTTAAATTTTAGTGATAATCAAAACCACTTTGTTAATTGTTTTAGCATCGAATAATAATCATACATTGGTGAGTGAATTAACTAGACAAACAACGAGTCCCTGTTGGAACGAACCTTATTTGCTATCTGTATTACTTGAGATCACGTGCACTTGCGTGTTTAGTTTGGTCGTAACAAGTTTTTGGCGCCGCTGCCGGGGACTGCGGTTTTATTTGTTTAGTTTAACTATTTACCATCAGTGGTCATTAAAGTTCGGTGACTAGGACGTTTCTCACCAAGTTTTCTAGTTGGTGAATTTCAGGTACTTATTGAGAGTGTATGCGTACACGAGCTCGAGCACGTAGAGAAGAATTAGCAAAAAGAGAAGAACTAGCACGAAGGAAACTTAACTTTGAGAACATCAGTGTGGAAAACAATCTTGAATCAAAAGAAGATATGGCAGATGAAGCACAACCAGCGAAGGCTTTGAGTGAATTCTCTCAGCCAAAGGTGGAGGACATTCATACCAGCATTGTTCGTCCAGCTATTGGGGCGAATAACTTCGAGCTTAAGCCAAACATCATTCAGATGATTCAGAATACAGTTCAGTTTGGGGGTAGTCCTGCTGAAGATCCCAATGCTCATATTAGGGACTTCCTTGAGATCTGTGACACCTTCAAATTCAACGGAGTTACAGATGACGCAATCAGATTGAGGCTATTTCCCTTCTCTCTTAGGGATAAAGCCAAGAGTTGGTTACATTCCATGCCATCAGGTTCTATTACAACATGGGCAGACTGTGCTCAAAAGTTCTTGACGAAGTATTTCTCCATGGCGAAGACAGCAGCTTATAGGAATTCTATTTCTCAGTTTGCTCAGCAACCCCAGGAATCTTTGGGGGAAGCTTGGGAAAGGTACAAGGAGATATTGGCACGTTGTCCTCATCATGGAATGCCGGATTGGATGATAATCAGCAATTTCTATAACGGGTTGGGAGCTCAGTCCAGGCCGATGTTAGATGCAGCATCTGGAGGTGCGCTATGGGCAAAAAGCTATGAGGATGCCTATAATCTTATCGAGATGATGGCAGCCAATGAGTTTCAGAATCCTATTCAACGCTTGCCACCTGCTAAAGTGGCTGGAATTCTTGACTTGGATGCAGCTACTGCTATTGCTGCTCAACTCAAAGCGTTGACAATGAAGGTAGATTCCCTTTCCAATCATGGAACTAGCCAGGTGGCTATGGTGTGTGAATTGTGTGCAGGGGCTCATGACACGAATCTGTGTGCTATCTCATCTGAATCAGCACAGTTTGTTAGTAATTTTCAAAGAGCTCAGCAGCCAGTGCCTAATGCTTATCATCCCAACAATCGGAATCATCCTAATTTCAGTTGGAGCAACAATCAGGGTGGTATTCAGCAACCACAGAATCAGCAGTTCAATGCAAGGCCATATAATCAGAACTATCAACAACCACCCTATGCTCCAAGGCAACCATTCAATCCACCTGGATTTCAACCATCTCAAGGGAACTCTTTGAATCAGTCTGAGAAGTCCGAATTGGAAGAGCTGCGAATGATGTACAAGAGTCAGGCGGTGTCATTGAAAACTTTAGAGAATCAGATTGGCCAACTAGCCAATGCATTGCTGAACCGTCAACCAGGAACACTTCCGAGTGACACAGAGGTGAATCCAGGCAAGAAAGATCACAAGGAACAGGTCCAGGCAGTAACCTTACGATCGGGGAAGATTCTACAAGGTCAGAACGAAGAAAATTCAGCCGAGGAAAAGAATGATAATCTTGACGTTGGGGTCGAATCCGTTCCTGATTTGGTACCTAATGCTATTCTCTCGAATCCTAAAACTGCTAGGACTGATAATTCTCAAAAGGAAGTAGAAGAAAAGGTGTTTCCACCTCCTCCATTCCCAAAACGAGTTCAAAGGCAAAAGTTTGACAAGCAGTTTGCTAAGTTCTTGGATGTCTTCAAGAAGCTTCAGATCAACATACCATTTGCGGAGGCTCTTGAGCAAATGCCGAGCTATGCGAAGTTTATGAAGGGCATTCTTTCAAAGAAATTGAAACTTGAGGAGCTAGAGACAGTTGCATTGACGGAAGAATGTAGTGCCATCTTGCAACAAAAGTTGCCACCTAAGTTGAAGGATCCTGGAAGTTTCACCATTCCATGTACTATTGGAAATCTCTCCTTCAGCAAATGTTTGTGTGATTTGGGGGAAAGCATTAATCTCATGCCCTTATCAGTTTTTATGCAACTTGGTCTTCCAGAACCAAGGCCAACTACTATGACGCTGCAACTTGCGGACCGTTCAGTTACTTATCCTCGAGGAATAGTTGAGGATGTTTTGGTGAAGGTCGACAAGCTTATCTTTCCAGCCGACTTTGTGATTCTTGACTTTGAGGAAGACAAGAAGATCCCTATCATCTTGGGACGGCCATTCTTGGCTACAGGTCGGACTCTGATTGATGTCCAAAAGGGAGAACTCACTATGAGGGTGCACGATCAAAATGTCACCTTTAATGTGTTCAATGCAATGAAGCTTCCAACTGATGAGGAAGTGTGTTTTAAAATTGATATGGTAGACAAGGTGGTTAACTCCGCAACTCAACACTTGATCAAACCTGATGTGTTGGAAAGAGTTCTTGCTAACGACTTGGAGATTGAGAACGAAGAGGAAGAAGAGCACTTGCAATATCTTAATGCATCTCCATGGAAGAAGTTTAAGATTCCGTTTGAATCTTTGGGGTTGTCAGAGCTGAAGAAGTCTCATGTTAGACTTAAGCCGTCTATCGAGGAAGCACCTACATTGGAACTTAAGCCATTGCCTGAACATCTAAGGTATGCCTATCTTGGCGACTCTTCTACCTTACCTGTTATTATATCATCTAAGCTTTCAGGCATGGAAGAGGAAAAGCTATTGCGAATTTTGAGGGATTTCAAATCAGCCATTGGGTGGACTATAGCAGACATCAAGGGTATTAGTCCGTCTTACTGCATGCACAAAATTCCTTTGGAAGAGGGAGCTAAACCTACAGTTGATAATCAAAGGAGGCTGAATCCTGTTATGAAGGAAGTCGTGAAGAAGGAAATTCTTAAATGGCTTGATGCAGGCATTATCTATCCGATCTCTGATAGTTCTTGGGTGAGTCCGGTGCAATGTGTGCCTAAGAAGGGAGGCATGACAGTGGTGACCAATGAAAAGAACGAGCTCATTCCCACTCGAACAGTTACTGGTTGGAGGATTTGCATGGATTATCGAAAGTTGAA
Organism: Heracleum sosnowskyi; assembly: GCA_030848705.1. NCBI lineage: Eukaryota > Viridiplantae > Streptophyta > Magnoliopsida > Apiales > Apiaceae > Heracleum > Heracleum sosnowskyi. The sequence continues at coordinate 44,162,785 of CM061243.1, read as the reverse complement.
CAAGGCTACTCGGAAAGATCATTTTCCACTTCCGTTCATTGATCAGATGCTCGACAGATTGGCTGGACATCAGTACTATTGCTTGCTTGATGGGTATTCTGGTTACAATCAGATTTGCATAGCGCCCGAGGATCAAGAGAAGACTACATTCACTTGTCCATTTGGTACATTTGCATTCAGACGTGTTTCTTTCGGGTTGTGTGGAGCACCAGCTACTTTTCAGCGATGCATGATGGCCATTTTTTCTGACATGATTGGAATTAATGTGGAAGTATTCATGGACGATTTCTCAGTCTTTGGGGATTCTTTTGATGAGTGCTTGGGAAACTTGAGTTTGGTTCTAAAGCGTTGTGTGGAGACAAATCTTGTTCTAAATTGGGAAAAGTGCCATTTCATGGTACAAGAAGGTGTCATTCTGGGACACAAGGTTTCGTGTAAAGGTTTGGAAGTTGACAAGGCAAAGGTGGCAACTATTGAGAACCTTCCTGCCCCTGTTTCAGTCAAGGGTATCCGCAGCTTTCTTGGTCATGCGGGGTTCTACAGGCGTTTCATCAAGGATTTCTCAAAAATATCTAAGCCACTTTGCAATCTCTTGGAAAAGGATGTTCCGTTCAAGTTTGATGAGTCTTGTTTACGTGCATTCGAGATCTTGAAGAAGAAATTGATTTCTGCTCCAGTTATTACAGCTCCTGATTGGAGCCAACCATTTGCTTTGATGTGCGATGCTAGTGATTTTGCACTTGGTGCCGTTCTAGGCCAAAGGAAAGAAAAGGTGTTTCATGTTATTTATTATGCAAGCAAAACTCTTAATGATGCTCAGATGAATTACACCACCACTGAGAAGGAACTACTTGCTATTGTCTATGGTTTTGAGAAGTTTCGTTCTTATCTGCTTGGTACTAAGGTGACAGTTTATACGGATCATGCTGCTATTCGCTATCTCTTGGCGAAGAAAGATGCTAAGCCGAGATTGATTCGTTGGGTTCTTCTGTTGCAAGAATTTGACGTGGAAATCAAGGACAGAAAGGGGACGGAGAATCAGGTAGCGGACCATCTCTCTAGATTGGAAGATCACGGGAAGTCACCTAAGGATAATACAGTTATTAATGAGTTTTTTCCGGATGAGCAACTATTCAGTGTGGAAGATGTTGAACCATGGTATGCCGACATTGTGAATTATCTAGTAAGTAACATCATGCCACCTGAGCTCTCTTATGCTCAAAAGAAGAAATTCTTACATGATGTCAAGCAGTATATTTGGGATGAGCCGTTTTTGTTCAAGCAAGGAGTTGATCAGATCATTAGGCGTTGTGTTCCTTACAGTGAGACCGAGGCTATTCTTAGTGATTTTCATGCTACAGCTTATGGAGGACATTATGCGGGTGAAAAGACAGCCACACGTATTCTTCAAGCAGGTTTCTATTGGCCGACTCTATTCAAAGATGCTCATCAGTTTGTGTTGAGATGTGATCGATGTCAACGAGTTGGTAATATTTCTCGTAGGGATGAGATGCCTCTTAATGTCATGTTGGAGGTAGAAATCTTTGACGTGTGGGGAATCGACTTCATGGGACCGTTCATTCCGTCATGTGGTAATCAGTATATTCTGTTAGCTGTGGATTATGTGTCTAAGTGGGTGGAGGTAAAGGCACTTCCAACGAATGATGCTAAGGTGGTGCTTAATTTCCTTCACAAGAATATATTTACTCGGTTTGGCACTCCGCGAGTTATCATCAGTGATGAAGGTACGCACTTTTGCAATCGGAAGTTTACATCTCTTATGGCACGCTACAATATCAATCATCGAGTGGCTACAGCTTATCATCCTCAAACCAATGGGCAAGCTGAAGTGTCTAATCGTGAAATTAAACGGATTCTTGAGAAGGTGGTAAGTCCTTCTAGGAAGGATTGGGCTTTGAAGCTTGATGAAGCAGTGTGGGCTTATCGGACAGCCTATAAAACGCCTTTGGGAATGTCACCATTTCAGCTTGTGTATGGAAAAGCATGTCATCTACCAGCTGAGTTAGAACACAAGGCTTATTGGGCGTTGAAGAAGCTGAATTTTGATCTTACAGCAGCAGGTGAAAAGCGTATGGTTCAGTTGAATGAAATGGACGAGTTTCGATTGCAAGCTTATGAGAACAACAAGCTATATAAAGAGAAAGTTAAAAGGTGGCATGATCGTCGGTTGGTTCTTAAGACATTTGTGCCCGGGCAATTGGTGTTGTTGTTCAACTCTCGACTTCGGTTGTTTCCTGGAAAGTTGAAGTCACGATGGTCAGGTCCATTCTCCGTTAAAACAGTTTTTCAGCATGGAGCAGTGGAGATTTTTGACAAGTCACCGGACCAGTCGTTCAAGGTCAATGGTCAGCGGTTAAAGCCATATTTTGGCGAGAAGTTGAATCGCGAAGTTGAGACCGCGGTTCTAATTTGCACAACGTAAGGAAATGAAGCTATGTCAAGCTCAGGACTTAAAAAGAGCGCTTCGTGGGAGGCAACCCACGTGATTGTGTGATTTTTTTTTTTAAAAAAAAAAAAAAAAAAAAAATAGAAAATTTTTTTCAGCAGAAGTTCTGGCGCGGCAGCGCCGTGCTGTAGTGTTTTTCTGGCGCGGCAGCGCCGTGGCGCCTGCTGAGAAAAAGAAAAAAAAAAAAAAAAAAAAACTGAAAAAAAAAAATTGCAAAAACAGAAATATTGTTGTTGTATTAGTGGCCCATTACCTATACCCACTACCCAAACCCACTAACCCTAAATTCTCCTTATAAAACCACATCTCTTAGCCCTACCTATACAACCTATACATACACTACTTACAAATCTCACAAATTCTCAACACTCTAAACACTTTCTTCCATTCAATTCAATGGCATACAAGAGACAAAGGGTTGTAATTGGTGGTGGTAGTGAGGGCTCTAGTGGTAGTGGGGCTGGTGGAAGGCACCCTCGTTCTTCTTCTTCCTCTGATTCTGGTGGAGGTAATGGTGGCCCTCAATTTGTTTCCAATGAGGCTCGTGAGGCTTATAACGAGTTGTTGGGGCGCCCTGTTGCTCGTGAGAGAGGTCTTTTGCCCACGGTATCGGATGGGTATATGTTGGAGAATATTGCGGAGAGAGGTTGGGAGCTATTTTGTGAGACTCCGGAGCCTGTTCCGATGACTGTGGTTCGCGAATTTTATGCGAATGCTGGTGTTGACAGGAATGGGATTAGCCAAGTTCGTGGGTTTCGAGTGGACTATCGGCCGCGTGCTATTCGGCGTGTTCTTGGTCTTCCGACTCCTAGGAGGAATCAAGAGGATTGGTCGGGAAGGACCCGTGATGCTGTGGACCTTCAGAATATAATTCAGAGGTTATGTGTTCCAGGTACACAGTGGACTGTGCGGCGTGGCACTACTGAGCCTACTTCGTTTTTGTCGACGGCTCTTAATCAGTATGCGCGTACTTGGCATTTGTTCATTTGTGCTAACCTCATCCCGACTAGGCATTCTAATGAGGTAACAGTGGAGAGAGCTATATTGTTGTTTGCTATCTGCAGCAGAGAGTTGGTGGATGTGGGTAATTTGATCCACCAGGGGATTCTCCGGTTCATGCAAGGGAGTACCACTGCAGCGATACCTTATGGTTCGGTGATTGCTAGGTTGGCTAGGGATGGTGGTGCTATTTGGTCGGAAGCGGAGGTTGTGCAGCAGCCACAGGCAGCCTTGGATCACCAGAGTATAATGAGGCTGAATGTGTGGGATGGCGGTGAGCCGGATTGGTGGGGCCTTGGTTATGTAGTTGAGGGTCAGCAACAACAGCAGCAACAACAACAGCAGCAACAACAACAGCAGCAACAGCAACAGGGGGGAGAGCCTCAGGATGGAGGTTCTCTTATTAGTCAGAGGCAGTATCGGAGATTGACGAGGCGTATCGATGCGGTGCACGATATGCAGGCAGGTTTTAGAGCAGATTTTGGTCAGTTTGCACAGGCATTGAGCACGGCTCTGCGTGCAAGTGGAGTGGACGTGACTTTTCCGTCCTTTGGAGCTGGCGCTGTCTATCCGCCACCGGACACTCCTAATGGGAGTGGTTCGGACGACGAGTAGGTATGCTTTGCACTCTTTTTATTCTTACCTTCAATGTGGGCATTGAAAGTTTTAAGTTTGGGGGTGGGGATGAAAGGTGCATTTGTATATTAGGTGTATTGCATATTAGGAGCAGTTAGCATTTGTGCATGTTAGTTAATTTCATGATAGTTTAGAGCATTGTGTTGCATGAGCATATAGGACATTCTGTTATTTTGTTATTTATGTGCATATAGTTGCATAAGCATGGCATGCATTTTCATGATCCCTTAGGACGAGCTATTTCTGTTTGGCAGGTAGATGTTGATTTGAGTGTGGTAATCATGAATAGAGGGTTGATTTAGAGTTTCTATGAAATTGACATGCATGTTATGGGGACACAAAAACAATTACACAACTCATTGTTTGCTTTTGGGCTAGATTGGGGGTCATGCTTGTTTGGAGGTTTTGAGGTTTAATTACCTGGTTATATTAAGAATGTTCTTTATTCACTTGATAACGTAAGAGCACTAAAGTATAAGTTTGGGGGAAACAGGATTTTCATGCTAGTTTTTTTGTGTTTATGGCTAGGTGTCAAATGGCTAGTAGCCGGCTCATATTTATATGAGTAGTCTAGGGTTGGAATTGAGAATTCTCATTCCAGATTGTATAGAAAAAAAATTTGAGAAAAGAAAAAAAAAGAAGAAAAAAAAAAGAGTCATGTAAATAAGTTAAATGCAAAATTAACCACGAGTGAGCTCTTTAATACTCGAGTAATTAAGTCTGAGGGGACTTAGTCCTAGTGACCTAAGGCTTTTATAGTCTGGGATCCACTGACCTAACACTCGCTACATGGGTATTATTGTATAAGCCTTTTGGGGTCTCACTCATTGCACGGTTAAATAAGCATATGTGTTGTGAATAGTAGTATGTGTCGTGGTAATAAAGCATGAATTCTTGGTTATCCTGAATGAGTATGGAAGTGTCTTGAAGTTATGATGTGTCTACCGTTCATTCTTTTTATAAACTTGTGATTGCCTTGACTAGGAATCGGTATGATTTTTGATCTAGTGTTGGGAGTATATCTGATGAGTATCGCACACACCACGTTCCTATGCATGTATTGTTAGTATACGGGAATTCAGTCGAGCTCTGTTTGGAAGTTGTTGCATGATTTGAGATGTTTGCCTAATGAATGGTTTTGGTTAGTCTAAGGGGGTCCTTGCATTTTCATATAGTTGCATTCATGTAGTTAGTTGCATTTGTAGTTGCATTGTTAGATGGATTTTTTGGGTACATTCACTATAGGCCCTCACGAGACCTTACTCGTCCACTAGGGCTGCCTAGGGGTTTAAAGGGCTTGCTGCATATGCTAAATGCAATCGTGATCACCTACGGAAGTGGTAGTTGTTTATGCTCGAGGACGAGCAACGGTTTAAGTTTGGGGGTGTGATAAGTGGGTATTTTATTCACTTAGAACGTTTCCGTTTGGCTTAAAACGTATGTTTGTACTCGAGTTGTGGTATTTTTGATCTCTTTTAAGGGTATTGTGCAGGTATATTGATCACATGTGTGTTAGGAATGAAGCGAAGCAATTGGAGTGCGAAACGGAGTTATAATGGAAAAAAGGAGAAAAGTCAGTTTTGCTGGACAGAGATCCTGGCGCGGCAGCGCCGTGATAACACTTGAGAGTGGCGCGGCAGCGCCGCAGAGAAAAGGCTGCACAGTGAACTTGGCGCGGCAGCGCCGTTTCCCTATACAAACTTGGCGCGGCAGCGCCGTGGTGTCTGGCGGGGAAATTCCTGTTTTGCCCTAATTTGTGATTTTTCAAGGAAAGTTAAAGAAATCAATTCCTGACGAAATATTGCACTGGGAGGCCTATAAAAAGAAGAAACAAACCCTAGAGAAGAGGGAGAGGAGAGACATATACCACTTGTTATATACGGATCTTTAAAGCACGAAGAAGCGAGGAAGAAGATCGATTCAATTTTATTCTTGTAATCTTTCTAGTTTGTGGATGCTTGGATTTGGTGTACTCTTTAAAAACCCTTGTTATTTATAATAGTTATAATTCGTTTCATCTATCATGTTTTCAATAGAACCCATGGTGACGATTAGTTTGATTATGAACTAACTCGTTATCATGGGGTTTTAACGTAGTTATTCATGAAGTCTATTAGTTGAATTTTCTCGATGCCTATAGTGTGATTGATGTGATATCCTATCATGGTTGTTTTAATTCGTTATAGGAGAGTAGCTAACTCCTGTAATTGTGTGTTAATTCTTTATGAAGCGAAAGTGGATCTAAGAGTTTAGAACTTGCCATGCTAGCATAGGTTTATGCGTGAGAATATCATTCGTAATTAGTGTCATAACTCTAACCGTTTTATGACGACTATGTGATCAATTGAATGCTTGTACTTAAATCATTATGTTTTCAATCTTTATAGACATATAGAGACTAAGCATAATTGGGAGACTAAGTGATTTCTATCTTAATTGTGGATCTTATTTAGGATGGTATTGGTACAACGAGAGTTGGCTTATATCAGTTTTGTGTGTTCGATCAGATATTAATAAATCATATGAAAAGGCTAGAGAATTGAAGACTATAGATGGATTGTTTAATGAAGTTGAAATCCCATGTTTTATTCACATAAGTAAATCAATATAATTCTCAGTTTCAGTAGTGATAATTAGTCATAATTCTTAGTTAAATTTTAGTGATAATCAAAACCACTTTGTTAATTGTTTTAGCATCGAATAATAATCATACATTGGTGAGTGAATTAACTAGACAAACAACGAGTCCCTGTTGGAACGAACCTTATTTGCTATCTGTATTACTTGAGATCACGTGCACTTGCGTGTTTAGTTTGGTCGTAACACATAGCCGAACAAAGGAAAAAGCGAAAGTTTGGACAAATACTTGCAGTAGAGACAGACCCCTGCATGAGGGATCCACCGGAGCCTGCTGGTCATCCAAACGCAAGGCCCTCGCCTGTGGAAGAGACCGAGCAAATTGAACTTGTCCAAGGAGACGCTGAGAAAGTGGTCAACATAAGCACTGGACTCAATGAGACTTTGCGAGTAGGCCTCATTCACCTGTTAAGAGAATATGCAGACATCTTCGCATGGAGTGCATCTGATATGCTCGGATTGGACGAGTCCGTTGCTGTGCATCGCCTCGATGTGGATCCCAATCACGAGCCAGTCAAACAAAAGCGTAGAACATTCGCCCCGGAAAGACAAGAGGCGATAGACGATGAGGTTGAAAAGCTCTTAGCAACAGACATTATATTTGAGATCAAGTACCCGTAATGGCTAGCCAATGTTGTCATGGTCAAGAAACCTAATGGCAAGTGGAGGATATGCGTCGACTACACCGACCTCAATAAAGCATGTCTGAAAGACTCCTATCCCCTCCCCACCATTAATCAACTCATCGATGCTACATCCGGTCACCTTATGCTAAGCTTCATGGACGCATATGCGGGATACAACCAAGTCCCCATGGCTAAGGAAGACATTCCCAAGACTGCGTTCATCACTCACAGAGCCGTCTATGCATACAAATTCATGCCTTTCGGACTTGTCAACGCGGGAGCAACTTACCAAAGGCTTATGAACAAAATCTTCAAAGGCCAACTAGGCCGAAACATGGAGGTTTACGTAGATGACATGATCGTCAAGTCACTTCTTGCCGAAACACATCTTGAAGATCTTAAAGAATGTTTTTGTTAGGCCGAATACACAATATATAATCAAGTATGTATGAGAATAACAATTAATAACACAGGTTTGTAAATCAACAAACTGAATTATATTAAATAATTCTCTCTTAGTGATGTTAATGAATCACAAAGAGCTACTAGGTTACAAGAATAATGTATTCAATGTTCGCGTCCCTTCTAGGGATAACCTATCTGTGTTTATATAGTACACAGCTACATACAATCCATATATAATTGATACTCCTAAAAATTAGCTATACAATTGATATCAATTAAGGATTGCTTCAGTCTTCTGTCCAGTCTCCTTAGCTGTATCAATATATTCTGCTTCTTTCCATCTTCAGAATATATTGCTTCTAGAATCTACCGACAGCTAAGTCAACTTTCATCCTGTCAGACTTTACCAAACTCTGACCGGCTTCCTTTAAACTCTTCACCCTGTCAGACTTTAAATAAACTCTGACCGGCTTCCGATAAACTCTGATCAGTACCTGTTGCTTAAACACTGATAAACAAACATCAGCAATTATATCTAACAATCTCCCCCAACTTGTTCATAATAAAATGTACAAGTTAAAAAGATAATTGATGATGTCAAAACATATAACAAATGCAGTGTTTAACATATGTCAGAGTTTAATTTTAAAACAGAGTTTAAATTTAACTTAGAACAGAAAACATAAAAACTTACAGTCAGACTTTACTTAATCTCTTGAATATCAGGCACTGTCCTGATATAATCTGACAGTAGTTTCTTCTCAGCTCTATTCAGTTCAGCAATCATAATCTTCTTCAGCTCCTTCATTTCTGGTTCATCTTCACCAATTTGATAAATGGCAGCCCTCAAAGAATATATGCTGTTTTTGTCCATTTCATTGCCAAGTCTGATATAAAAAGGTTTATCAGACTCTAGATTGAACTCAAGAACCTTTTTATTTAGTGCAGTTCTGAACCTAGCACTATTCCTTTTCATTTCTACCAACTTTCCATGTGCATCTCTGTATTTAGGAATGTATGCACTTGATACTCCAGCTCCACTCAAAACTTTGGATTTCATCATCCTTTCCTTCAAAACTCGAGCAGCATCATAAGTACTTCTATTCTTTACTTCAAATAGATATAGAACATACTCTAGCTCTTCCCAGAGTTTTAACTGGATATCAAATTCACCAACTCTATACACTCTGCCATCAGCCATAAAATATAACAAGAATTCCTTTTTGATTCCTTTGTGAAAAATCATCTGTACAGATTCTAGTTTGTCAAGGCCTTCTTGAGTAATTCCAACTCCAAATTCTGCCAATGAAAACTTGTCTTGAGATCTGTTATTAGTTCTTCTCTCTCTGTGTGAACCCAGTCCAGATTTATCAAAGGCTTCTTTTCCCAATACTGTTCTGGTTTCTGAGAAATTCACAGCTTCAAGCTTTAAATCTTCAAGAATTTTTGGTTTGCAGAATCCTGAAAGTTGTGTAGATTTCTGTACAACTTGAGCAACGTCAGAGGTTGTCATAACTTTAGTAGTATCATCAACTTGAGCAGCGTCAGAGGTTGATTTTGCTAATCTTGTTTCAACTTGAGCAATGTCAGAGGTTGAATTATCTTTCTTCTCCAGGTTAGGCTCTTCAATCATTATGCCTTTACCCTTATCAGTGTTTCCAATCACAGGTCTCCTTGTATATTGTATACTCTGTTGTGTATTCTCTTTGATAGAAATACCAACTTCTTTCTTTCTAGGAGCCTTGATTTCCTTTTTCTTGTAGATTCCAGCTTCAAGATTTTTCTTGTGTTCCTCAGCAAGCAATTGCTCTTCAGCCTGGATATCTTCAATAGTAACATTCTTACCATGTTCTGCTAAGAATAACTGTGTAGCAACTTCTTCATCAGTAACTGGAGTTTTAGAGGAAAGAATTAAATTTCTAACCCTTGAAGAAGACTGCCCTCCAGTATATCTTGTTCCATCAGCATTTGTCTAAGCATCAGAGTTTGACCTCCTCCCTTGCCTTTGAACATTCTTTGATCTTGGATGATGTTTGTCTCTTGCACCACCATCAACAGTATCATCCTTCTGAGTCAGAGTTTGAGAGCTCTTGCATTTGTCTTTAGATACTCTCTCCCCCTTTTTGACAGCATCAGAAATCAATACTGATGTGAGCAATTCAACAGAATTTGCAATTTCATCCAACTTAGTTGACATTTTGACTTGATTTTCTTCAACCTTGGATAGCCTGGAATCAAAATTCTTCTGATCTTTACACAAAGAGATGTATAGAGATTTGTCCTTTTGCTGTGTAAGCTCTCTGTGAATTATATCATTCCTCAATCCCGTAATCACCTTGTCAGAATCATCAAAACGATTGTTCAATGATTTGATTTGTACAATAGTTGCTTTGAGATGACTGAGAAGTTCTGGATTTGTAATCTCTTTAGAAGACTTTGTGACAAAATCTGCAGCCCTTTCATTGGAAAAGATAGTATCCTTGCTTGACCAATTTGAGAAGTACATATTCTGAAAATGTTCTGCAGTAGCACGATTTGCTTCTCTTTCTTCTTCAGAGGTTGCTTGAATGTCAGACAACTCGACTTGAATATCAGGATTAGAATGAGCAGGACTAGCTTCAGCATTGTCATCCTCTGCTTCATTTTCTGAAATAACATTCTCTGCCACTTTTTCAGGATCATCAGAGTTTGTATTATTACTAAACTCTGCTTCTCTTTGAACATTTTCTGTTGTATCCTTTTCAACAACATCAGGATTCGCAGTTTCTGTAGCAACAGCTTCTGTATCATTAGCAGCTAAAGGCTGATTGACTTCTTCACCTTTCTCAACTTCAAAAGTAAGTATTTCTGTGTGAGAAGCCATGGATTCTTCAATTCTCACAGTGTCCAAATCAGCTTCCAAACCCTCTGTAAAATGTTCAGAATTTAAAGAGGTGTTTGCTTCAAGATCCATATCACATCCCTGTGGCTCAAAAATTTCAGCAGCACCATTATCTGTAGCAGCATCTACAGCTTCCTCAACTACATCATCAGACTTTGATGTAGGAGCTTCAGTTTCAGTATTTACTCTGTCCTGAGTAGGCACAGTAGTATCAAAAATCTCCTCATTCTCTGATGCAGGAGCTTCATTTTCAGTATTTACTCTGTCCTGAGTAGGCACAGTAGTATCAAAAATCTCCTCATTCTCTGATGCAGGAGCTTCATTTTCCTCAGAAACTCTGTTCATATTGACATTGATAGCACCAAAAAGATGTGCAGTTACTAGTCTTCTTTTTCTCTGATGAAGAGTTTCTTCATCAGTTTCAGTCTCTGAGGCTTCATCAACAGACTTGGCCCTATTGGCTCTTCTTTTCTTTAGCCTTGTCTTCTGAGGCATCTCTTCAGGTCTCGATACCCCAGCTTCAGTGGATGATCTCCTTGCAGGTTTAGTACCAATATGTTTGGTCCTACCTCCCCTTGCAGGTTTAACAGTAGTTGATGGAGGTAACTCTGTGTTTAAAGGTTCTGGTTGATATTCAGCTTGTGTTTGTGGATTTACTTGAGCATCCACAAACTGTTGCACAGAAGCAGGTAACAAAAGGTCGCCAACAATTCCTTTCTTAACATCTTTGTTAATGAGATCAGTAAATACTCTCTTGTGTAATTTAAAACAAGAAACATCTTCATTAACAACATCGACCCCTTCAACACAGTAAGAAACCAAAAGCTGACAGAATCTAGAAAAATAAACAACTCCTCTATTCTCTGTCATCTTCTCCCCTAAGTTAGTCAAAACAAGTCGTGCAAAATCAAAATGATTATCATATAATAAAGAATACCCGATTTGCAGACTGTCTGTGGGAATAGCATCCCAATTTGTGCATTTCTTTCCAAATGTCCTCGTGATGCAGTCGAAGAAGAAACTCCATTCCTTGCGCAGAAACGGCCTTTTGAGTTGCCCAATCTTTGTCAATGGCCCAGAGTAACCAATCTCTCGCATCATTCGTATTAAATCCTCATCACCCATTCCAACAGTGTAAGAAGGATACTCAGGAAACCCCAATGCATCTCGAATAGTACCAGCAGTAATAACATACTCTGTTTCTTCAAACTCAAAGATTATGGATGGGCTCCCAGTTTCACCACCATCATCATAAACCCCTGTCTCCCAGAACGCCTTGATTTGTAAACCAGAAAGTTTGGCTGGTTCAACTAAAGCACGCCCAATCGCTGACTGAGCAAGAAACTTTTGAATCATATGAAATGCTTCTGGTGCGTTTGCAGTGTTTAGTGGTGCGGTATAGTTGTTTGGAACGAACTCTAACCCAGACGAAACGAAAGCTGTGGTTGCCATTAGAAGATTTTGAAGAAAGAACAAGTAATTGATGTGAAAGCTTAACAGAGTTTATGTGTAGAAAGGTGTTTGTGACTATGTGTGTGTGATAATAGATGTGTATGAGTAAGATGTGAAAAGTTTAACTGAAGATGTGTGTATTGTATTTAAAAGAAAATTAAAGATTAAAAACTGAAGAGTTTTTAATCATCAATACACAACTGTCTTACTCCTGTAATCATGTGAATGGGACACATGTCAAACGTGCATACGCTGACAGCATATAATTGGCAGTTTCCAATACGCATGCGCAGTAAAAACAGCAATAATTACCGCCTGTTACACTTTTCTATGCAATTAACCTCTCTCCTCTGTTTAAAATATTCTTGAACAACTTTCCAATCTACACGGCAGACGAGGAGACACCTGATATCACATAAGACACTCATAATTTCTGTCAAACAAAATCAATAATAATAAAATTATCGATTTTAATATTTCAGAAACATAATATCGAAGTAGCTCAACAGTCAGAAGAATAATGACTGTCTTGGAACTCCGCACTTTACTGTTCCCAGAGCTTCGAGCCACGCAAAACCTTTCAGTTGCCCTGTTGGATGCTATAAAAGCTGGAGCATTGTAACAACAGGCAATTCATACATTAAAAAATACCATACATCAAATGGCAGGAACCTTTGAATTCATGGATGTAGAATCATTCTTGAATATGAACTGGCGTCAACAAGCAAACTATATTATTGATGAGTTTCTTGTTTTGTCATTTCTGAATGATGAAGGTCTCATCGCTGATGATGAAATAGCGGAAGGACCTATCTCCAATCCCTATGTGCACATCATTCGTCCTGGGCTATATGATGTGCCCATCCTTGCAGATGATGAGGCTGTGGAGATTTGTATGATGCTCTTCTATCAGAGCTACTTGAAGGGTTCGAAAAAGAAATTCTTCTTGGAATCCTGCAAGCTGCAAACCAGAAAGAGAATTCGAGAGGATGATGATGATGATTCAACATCAGGGGGTTGTCAAGCCTTGGAAATCCCAGATGGTATAATGACCAGATAACCGAACAAGTAGCTAGACAAGAGTATGAAATTGTCTGAATGTAAACAAAGTTTGAATCAATTTAAAAAAAATCCATTGTATTGCTTTACATTTCAGTATTAATGTTATGATGAATGTATAATCATAAATGAATTATCAGAACTACAGTCATCAGTATCTCATAGTAATTGTAAAGTGAAAGAAATGATATCACTTTAAACAACAAACTAACATACTCATCAGCGCTACTAATCACCATCAGGACTTATCAAACACACTCTTTCTTTTCTCTGTTTAATGCAAAATAGATCCGTTACCAATCATACTTTTTCGAAAAACAAATGTCTAATCTCAAAATTATAAAATGTCTGAAACAAAGAAATTATTTTAACCATCAGAGATTAAAACAAAGTTACCTCGGCATATGTCACACAATACATCAGTGTTTACCATTTGTCCTTCTTTGTCAATATACTCTTTTCTCAAACTGTACAGGTGTGAAAATATGTGTGTGTAATAGCAGAGTTTACCGAAATCAATATTTAGATCATCTCAAAGTGCATAAAATCCACAAACTAAAGTAGTAAAAACTGGTTGCCTAAACTCTCATGTATAACATAAAATCTGATTTTATATCTAAACTCTGTATTACTGATATCCTTTCATTTGGATATGTCTTTTTATTTTTCACCCCCTTTATATATATATATATATTTTTTTTTATTTTATTTTTCCAGTAATCAGTGGTTGGCACTAGTCACCAAAAATCAAAGATTTTAGCCCTTATTTCATACAATAAGTTCCTGGATCTTCCTAGGCACAACATGATCTCAAAGGAATTTGTGCTCTTTTTGGCATCTTTTGATTTGAGGGTGAATTTTTTTTTTTTTTTTTTTTTTGATTAATAATCAGAGTTTAGACTTTTCATCAGGTAATACAATTAATTTATGAGAGAAAATGCAAACAGCTAATACAGACTCAGTGTATAGGATTAATAAACTAAAAGATGGTATAAATACAGAGACAGTATCATGCTGTGTTAACTTACTGCACATGTTTGAGATCAGAATCTATACAACTCTTAAGGATTCATAATTACTTACTGAGAATTATGCTTCATACAAATTTCTTCATTGGTCCATATGTTTCAGACAAAATTACAATCAGAGTATAGCATTAAACTGTAACAATCAGAGTATGACCAACATTTTATGACTAACAGAGTTTAGCATCAGAGTTTAACCGACAGAGTTTATGACACTGGTACTCGTAACAGTTAATACATGCAAGGAATCATGAGCATTAAAAATCAAACATGTATAGATTTTGAGTCTAACCCGTATCTCTAGTCAGAACCAGAGATCATCCCAAGTTCATTTACCAATCTTGTAAAAGTAGCTTCACTCAAAGGTTTGGTGAAGATATCTGCAAGTTGTTGGTCTGTAGACACAAAATGAAGCTCAATGTCCCCTTCTTCCACATGTTCTCTGATAAAATGATACCTTATGCTGATGTGCTTGGTCATGGAGTGCTGTACTGGATTTCCTGTCATAGCAATAGCACTTTGGTTATCACAGAAAATAGGTATTTTAGAGTACCTTAACCCATAATCCAGCAATTGATTCTTCATCCATAAAATCTGTGCACAACAGCTACCAGCTGCTATATACTCTGCTTCAGCTGTGGATGTGGAAATCGACTTCTGTTTCTTGCTGTACCAAGAAACTAACCTGTCACCTAAAAATTGACAGCTTCCACTTGTACTTTTTCTGTCTATCTTACAGCCTGCAAAATCTGCATCAGAGTAACCAATTAGCTTAAACTCTGATTCTCTAGGATACCACAAACCCAAGGTTATGGTTCCTTTGAGATATTTGAAGATCCTTTTTACAGCTGTTAGATGAGGCTCTCTTGGATCTGCTTGAAATCTTGCACAAAGACATGTTGCATACATGATATCAGGTCTACTTGCAATAAGATACAGTAATGACCCTATCATTCCTCTGTAGTTTGTCATATCTACTGAGGCTCCTGTGACTTTGTCTAGCTTTGTTGCTGTAGCCATGGGAGTTGTAGCAGATGAACTATCAAGCATACCAAATTTCTTGAGAAGATTTCTAGTATATTTTGCTTGATTGATAAAAATACCATCATCTGTTTGCTTGACTTGTAAGCCTAGAAAATAACTAAGCTCTCCCATCATGCTCATTTGATACCTGGATTGCATAAGCTTTGCAAACTTCTTACAGAGTTTGTCATTAGTAGATCCAAAAATAATATCATCTACATAAATTTGAACTAAAAGCAAATCATCACCAGAATTAAAATAGAACAAGGTTTTATCAATTGTACCTCTTGTGAACCCACTTTCTAAAAGAAATTGAGCA
Organism: Heracleum sosnowskyi; assembly: GCA_030848705.1. Taxonomy (NCBI): domain Eukaryota; kingdom Viridiplantae; phylum Streptophyta; class Magnoliopsida; order Apiales; family Apiaceae; genus Heracleum; species Heracleum sosnowskyi. The sequence continues at coordinate 44,147,256 of CM061243.1, read as the reverse complement.
AGAGTTTCATACCAGGCTCTTGGTGCTTGCTTTAGTCCATATAATGCCTTGTCAAGCCTGTAGACATAATCTGGATGCTTGGGATCTACAAATCCTGGTGGTTGTTCAACAAATACTTCTTCTTCAAGCTTCCCATTGAGAAAAGCACTCTTTACATCCATCTGAAAGACTTTAAACTTCTTGTGTGCAGCATAGGCCAGAAAGATTCTTATGGCCTCCAATCTTGCAACTGGAGCAAATGTTTCATCATAGTCAATTCCTTCCTGTTGTGAATATCCTTTTGCCACAAGTCTAGCCTTGTTTCTTGTAATCACACCTTCACTGTCAGTCTTGTTTCTGAAAACCCACTTTGTACCTACAATTGATCTATTCTTTGGTCTAGGTACAAGTGTCCAGACTTCATTTCTCTCAAATTCATTTAACTCTTCTTGCATTGCTGTTATCCAGTTTGCATCTTGAAGAGCTTCCTCCACTTTCTTTGGTTCTGTTTGAGACAAGAAAGCATGATATAGACACTCATTATTTGTTGCACTTCTAGTTCTCACACTAGCATCAGGATCTCCAATTATGAGATCAGGTGTGTGTGCCTGTGTCCACCTTCTTGCTGTTGGTAAGTGGTTTCTTGCATCATTATTGGATCCTCCCCCTTGATCCATGCTCTCCTGATTCATATGTTGACTTTCTGCAGCATCTGAGGCTCCCCCTGAATTGGATGGCTCAGAGTTTGAACTGTCAGAGTTTGAATCAGTTTCCTCAACTGACTCACTTGCTGTGTCTTGTTGAGCTTCTTCACGCTCCCCCTCAACTGGTTCTCTATTTTGTTCAATTTGAGAATTTCCAGTTTCTCCAGTATTTACCAGTAGAGGTTCAGAGTATGCTTCGTCAGAGTTTGTCAACCCTGCTTCGTCAGAGTTTATATCATCAGAGAATTGATCTTCATTTTCAAAACGTAGTTGATCATATCCATCCTTGTCTTCAAGTCCAATTATTTTCTTGTCATCAAATGACACATGTATAGATTCCATGATCACCTTAGTTCTTAGATTATAAACTCTGAATGCTTTTGTTGACAATGGATAGCCAACAAAGATTCCTTCATCAGCTTTTAACTCGAACTTTGTCAACTGTTCAGGATGAGTCTTCAACACAAAGCATTTGCATCCAAATATATGAAAATATTTCAAATTTGGCTTCTTATTTTTCACCATCTCATATGGTGTTTTCCCATGCTTGTTGATCAATGTTGCATTTTGAGTAAAACAAGCAGTTTGAACAGCTTCTGCCCAGAAGTATGTTGGTAATTTTGCTTCATCAAGCATAGTTCTGGCTGCTTCAATTAAAGTTCTGTTCTTCCTTTCAACTACACCATTTTGCTATGGAGTTCCAGGTGCAGAAAATTCTTGTTTCACTCCTCTTTCCTTGCAGAAAGCTTCCATGATTGAGTTTCTGAATTCAGTTCCATTATCACTCCTTATAATTTTGACTTTGTGCTGTGATCCTTTGTCCAGTAGATTTACATGATCCATCAGAGTTTGAGCAGTTTCATCCTTCTTTGACAAGAAATACACCCATGTATATCTAGTATATTCATCAACAATTACTAGAGCATATTTCTTTCTGCCCATGGACATCACATTCACTGGTCCAAAGAGATCAACATGTAGAAGATGATAAGGTTCCACTACTGAAGATTCAGATTTGCTCTTGAAAGATGACTTCCTTTGCTTGGCTTTTTGACAAGAATCACACAAGCCATCTAGACTGAGTATAGATTTTGGAAGTCCCCTTACAAGATCCTTTCTTATTAGCTCATTGATGTTGTTCAAATTGAGATGAGAGAGCTTCTTGTGCCAATTCCAACTCTCTTCATTTGACATTCTTGCAGTCAGACACACTGTTCTTCCATCAAAGTTTGTTACCAAACTTGCTTCATAAATGTTGTTCTGCCTGTGTCCAACTAGAACAACTTTTCCAGTAGATTTACTGATAACTTCACAGTATTCACTATGAAAATCTACATGGTTTCCTCTGTCACAGATTTGACTCACAGATAACAGATTATGCTTGAGTCCTGAGACTAGAGCTACATTTGTAATGATGACACTTCCAAGATTAATATTGCCATATCCCAGAGTGTGTCCTATGTTGCCATCTCCATAGGAAACTTTTGGGCCAGCCTTCTCCTCAAAGTCTGATAGCAGGGCTTTATTTCCAGTCATATGTCCTGAGCATCCACTGTCCAAGATAAGTGTGCTCTCTATTATACCCTGCAATCACAAACAAATACTAAGTGTTAGTTTTAAGGACCCAGACTTGCTTGGATCCTTTGTCTTTCTTAACAGTGTTAGCTTTTGCAGCGGAATTAGTATCTACAGAGTTTAAGCTAACATTGTCAGACTTTACACTTGCAGAGTTTGCTCTAACCCACTTCAGATTGGGTTTTAGCTCATAATAGTTATGATAAATAGCATGATAACTCTTGCAAGTATAAATGGAATGCCAAGTGCTCCCACAGTGTGTGCATAAAGTTTGTGGTTTAACCCTTACATAATCATTCTTTACTCCTGATGTAGAAGATAAAGAATTAATATGTTTGTTCTTAGTGCAAAATCTAGCAAGATGATTAGAACTACCACAATTATAACATGTTTTCCTTGGAGCAGCACCAGTAGGCAAATGATTATTTCTATTATTTATGCCTATCTTTCCATTCCTATTCTTCTTGGACCCTTTTGGTTTCATGGCAGATTTTATCTCTTTCAGCTTATGATTAAACTGTTTCCCTGTCATCAAACCAACATTAACCTGTTTTTCACAAGTTTTTACTGGCTTTCTAACAGCTTCTCTTTCCATAAGTTTTTCTGTTAGAATATTTTCCTGTTTTTCACAGGCTTCATCTGATTCCATATCAGCTTCTCTTATTACAACAGATTTTAACTTATTGGTTTCTGGAACAAATTTCACAGGTTTAAGTTGTGGTTTTACCTTAACCTTGTCTTTAAACCTAAGTTCATCATTTTCACAATAACCTAAACCTACAGAATCAGTCTGAAACACTTGATGAGTGTCTCTTCCAGAATCTGTCCAAGTCTTGATTATTTTTCTTTCTTTTTCTAAATCAGATTCTAGTTGCCTATACCTTTTAAGCAACTCCTATTCAACATAAACAGCATCATCTCTTTCTTTTTGAATCTGCTTCATACTTTCAAGTTCTCCTTCAAGAAACTTGTTTCTATCTTTAAGACTAAGATTCTCAGATTTAATTCTTTCATTTTCTAAAGTCTGATCCCTATAGCTAACATGAACACTTTTCAGATATACTCTTAACTTAGATATATTATCAGTATCATAAGCATAAGTAGTTAGGGGTACCTTATTTTCAGATGATTGAGTCTCATCTCTGACAGTTTCCATAAGAGCATAATTTTCTCCATCATCAGAGTCTGAAGTATCTGCACAGTCTTTGCCTTTAGAGATGAGTGCTTTCTTAGATTTGCCTTTCTTGCACTCTGGGGCATAATGACCCATCTCTTTGCACTTGTAGCACTGGATCTCAGATTTGTCCTTCTTTCCAGACTTGGTATCCCTTCCATCAGACTTTCTGAAATTCTTCTTCTCAGAATTTGAATCTCTCCTTTAGAATCTCTTTCCCTTCTTGAAGTTCTTGAACCCCATCTTCTTGAAGGTCTTCACCATCAATGCAGCCATTTGCATCATCTGTTCTTCATCATCATCAGAGTCAGAAGCTTCACCAGAGTTTGAGTCATCATCAGAATTTGATGACTCACTTTCAGATTTAATGACTAAAGCCTTTCCCTTGGCTTTCTTCCTTGATGATTCCTTCTTAATGGGCTTCTCCTCGACTTTGAGAGCAACAGATTTTGTCTTTTTACTCAATCTTCTATTCCTTTGTTCTATCTCCAGTTCATGAGTTTTCAATAACCCATAGATTTCATCAAGATCTGTATCAGCAAGCTCATAATTATCTCTTATTGTGGTTGTCTTTAAATCCCACTTTTCAGGTAGAGATAACAGAAACTTGAGATTAGACTCTTCAAGCTCATATTCTTTATTAACCAGAGACAAATCATTCAACAGTTTACAAAATCTGTCATAAGTCTCAGTCAAGGTTTCATTAGGTCTTGAATCAAAGTGCTCATACTCCTGTGTGAGTATTGTCTTTCTGTTCTTCTTGATAGCACCTGTTCCCTGGCATCTGACTTCTAAAGCATCCCATATCTCTTTGGCAGTCTTGCAGCCAATTACTCTGTTAGACATAACATTATCTAAAGCACTGTGGAGAAGATGTCTAACCTTTGCATCTTTTGCAATTGATGAGATGTCCTCAGGAGTCATATCTTTCTTTTCCTTTGGAACAGTCTTTTGTTCTTGTCCATCAACAACAGGGGACAATTTAGTTGGCATATGAGGACCATCATAGATTCTGTCAAGGTATTCTGGATCTGTAGCCTCCAGAAACATGGTCATCTTAACCTTCCAAATCGGATACTCTACTGGCCTGAGAATTGGAACCCTGATTGTTTCATATCGACTCACAGAATTGGGCTTAACCTGATCAGCCTTAGGAGCAGTTTGATTTTCTTCAGACATGATTAATACTGTGTTTGAATCGTAAAACTGTATATATTAAACAGCCTTGGCTCTGATACCAAATGTTAGGCCGAATACACAATATATAATCAAGTATGTATGAGAATAACAATTAATAACACAGGTTTGTAAATCAACAAACTGAATTATATTAAATAATTCTCTCTTAGTGATGTTAATGAATCACAAAGAGCTACTAGGTTACAAGAATAATGTATTCAATGTTCGCGTCCCTTCTAGGGATAACCTATCTGTGTTTATATAGTACACAGCTACATACAATCCTTATCTAATTGATACTCCTAAAAATTAGCTATACAATTGATATCAATTAAGGATTGCTTCAGTCTTCTGTCCAGTCTCCTTAGCTGTATCAATATATTCTGCTTCTTTCCATCTTCAGAATATATTGCTTCTAGAATCTACCGACAGCTAAGTCAACTTTCATCCTGTCAGACTTTACCAAACTCTGACCGGCTTCCTTTAAACTCTTCACCCTGTCAGACTTTAAATAAACTCTGACCGGCTTCCGATAAACTCTGATCAGTACCTGTTGCTTAAACACTGATAAACAAACATCAGCAATTATATCTAACAATTTTGAGAACCTCTGAGCATGCAAGATGAAACTCAACCCATCAAAGTGCACATTTGGGCTTAGCGCGGGAAAGTTCCTTGGTTTCCTTGTTAGCAGCAGGGGAATCGAAGCCAACCCAGATAAAATCAAGGCAGTCCTAGAAATGAAAGCCCCTAAGACTCAAAAGGCGGTCCAAAAACTTACAGGGCGCCTTGCCGCTCTTAGAAGATTCATCTCCAAGCTTGCAGAGCGTTGTCTACCCTTCTTTGAAGTTTTAAAGGGAGCAAAAAATTCTAAGGGCCTCACTTGGACACCGGAATGCCAAGAAGCATTTGAAGGAATCAAGCATTACTTGGTCTCAGCCCCAGTCCTAACCAAAGCACTACCGGAAGAGCCTCTCCACCTATACTTGTCTGCGGGACCCCTCGCGGTTAGCGCGGCTCTTGTTCGAGAGGAAGATGGAATTCAAAAGCCCGTGTACTATGTAAGCCAAGTTCTCAAAGACGCAGAAACAAGGTACCCTAACTTGGAGAAATTTGCATTCGTCCTTGTCATGGCTAGCCGAAAGCTCAGACATTACTTTCAAGGGCGCGAGATCAAAGTTGTCACGGACCAGCCACTCAAGAAGATTCTTCACAAACCCGAAATCTCTGGCCGTGTTGTAAATTGGGCTATGGAGTTAAGCCAATTTCAACTTGATTTCATTCCTCGCACAGCCATCAAGGGTCAAGCCCTTGCCGATTTCATCATGGAATGCACATTCCCTGACCATGTTGCGCCTCTTGAAGGCCAATCCTTTAGATCTTGAAGGCCCTCCTTGCGGGTCTCAGGTTGGCTCAACACCTAAAAGTTTCAAGGGTGCTCGTTCATAGTGACTCTCAACTAGTGGTACGCCAAATTAAGGGGGATTACTTAGCCAAAGACCCCATCATGATCAAGTACCAACGTCTTGCCAAAGAGGCCATTGAAACTTTTGAACACTTCCAACTTCAGCAAGTTGAACGAAGCAACAATGCGGTAGCTGACGCCCTCTCCAAGCTAGCAACCTCCGACTTGGAGAAGTTGGAGGGAGCGGTCTACCTTGAGTACCTTGAGAAACCAAGTATAGAAGAAGGTCTTTTGGTTTCCAACATTAACACAGAGTCAAGCTGGGCAACCCCTATCGTCAGCTACCTTCAACATGAAACCTTGCCATCCGACTCCAAAGAAGCTAGATCTGTAAAAGCAAAGTCCACTCATTTCAGTTGGATTGACGGAGCCTTGTATCGCAAGGGATTTCATGACCCTTTACTTAAATGCCTTGCCCCATCTGAGGCTGAGTATTTTATGAAAGAAGTGCACGAAGGCATGTGCGGTGACCACATGGGGGGCAAGGCGCTGGCGCATAAAATTTTAAGGCAAGGCTATTATTGGCCTACTCTCTTCAAAGATTCCCTTAGCTATGTGCAAAAATGCAAACAATGCCAGTTCTACAGCAATGTGCCAAAACAAGCCCCGGCTCATCCATCCTCAATTCTCTCCCCTATTCCCTTTGCCACTTGGGGCATTGATCTCATGGGTCCTTTCCCACTTGCCCCAGGACGACTCAAGTACGTGATCGTGGCTGTGGACTACATGACGAAGTGGGCAGAGGCAAAAGCGCTTGCGCACATTACAGACAAAGAATGCATAAAGTTCTTCCATAGCCAAGTCATTCGTAGGTTTGGAATCCCACACACCTTGATCTCTGACAATGGGACTCAATTTGTGAGCAATGATTTTATGGAGTTTCTCGATGACTTTGGCATTGTCCATAAACGGTCTTCCGTCGCTCATCCTCAAACCAATGGCCAAGTCGAAGTTACCAATCGAAGCTTACTTCGCGGACTCGAGAAACGACTCCAGGATGCTAAGGGGAAGTGGGCAGAAGAGTTACCCAATGTTTTGTGGTCTTACAGAACCACTCCCCGGACTTCCACCGGCGAGTCTCCTTTCAAATTATGCTATGGCACTGAAGCTGTCCTACCCATTGAGATGGGTTCTCCTTCCTTCCGCATCATCAACTACAACGAGCAAACAAACTCGGAAGGACTAAGAACCAATTTGGACTTGTTAGATGAAGTTCGAGACTGAGCTGTGCTTCGTATGACAAACTATAAGCAAAAGACTGCAGCCTATTTCGGGAAGAAAATCAAGCAACGTCAGTACTCTAAGGGAGACCTTGTCCTAAGGGCAACTGAAGTGTCTGATTCCGGGCACCAAGGCAAGCTGAGCCCGAACTGGGAAGGCCCCTACATTGTTACCCAAGTTGTTCGACCAGGAACTTACAAGCTATCTACCATGGACGGAGCGGAGATTTCCAACACTTGGCATGGACTTCGTCTCCGTAAGTTCTATATCTAGGCTCACGTACTTAGTACGTTTTTTGTAAAGGACTCCCCACGGTCGAACTTATAAGGCCCCGGGGTGCCTTTAGAATTATAAAAATAAGAACTTGTCAAATCTCAATTGTTCGCGGACCCAAATCCCCTACATGCCAACTGAACAAGGGCTCTCGCCCGGAATGCTTGTAATCAGCTTTGTTAATGAAATTTGAGACGCTCGTCTCCTTTTTATTAATACTTGTGTCTATTGCATCGTTCACTTACATGTTTGTTAATATTCGATAATATTCATGCACAAGGCAAAGCAAGCCAAGGCCTTGCCAACTTCACAAACAAAGCCTTGCACTACAAAAGCATGAAGTGATAAGTAGATACACATGCAAGATGAGACTAAGCGCTTAGAGTAGTGCCAAGCGAATCATACTACAAGTTCGACAAGACATGCAAGTCTATAACCAATGCAAGTCAAGTACAAATGCTGAATGTCTGAATATGAAAGGATAACATCATAGAATACTACGGGACACAGCCCGGATAAATGACTGAATGTCTGAACATAACAACATGCTAGTCTACTACATAAAATACTACGGGACGCAGCCCGGGTCAGCTACTCCTCATCGGAAACACCCTCTGCATCATCATCCTCAGCAACTGGATCAACACTCTGTCCAGCAAATGATCTATCATATGAAAGCAAGTCCTCCAAAGGGATTTCGTACTCTCCGTCTCCATCGAACGGAACCATCTCCCGAGATGAACTAGTCCCCCCAGAAGCTAAGGCACCATCAGTAGTCATGGCCTTCTTGGCCTGTCTGTCTGCTACAAACTCCATAAAGTTGTGCCTCTCCGAAGTGTACACATTACCCTCCCCAATGAACTCCTCTAAGGCAGTATATCCAAGACGGAAGGCAGGAGAACCCTTCTTGGTGACAAAGGCAGTACACCCCTTGGTGTTAAGGAAAATCTCCACATGCTTACGGTAGTCATCCGTAGCCATGTGCATCAGTCGGGCAATCTCTGCATCCCTGGACTGAACAACCTCTTTCTTCTTCAACTCAACATCCTCTAACTCCCTAGCATGGTTCGCCCGAACCGTAGCAAGCTCTGCAGCCAACTTGGCCTTTTCTCCCTCAAGCTGTCGAAGAGAAACAAGAAATCCATCATGATCACCCTTTGCCTTCTGAAGATCCCTCTCTAGTAGGGCTATTTTGGACCCACTACCCTCAGCAAGCTCCTCCGCCTTTTCTGCACGTTCTTTGTACTTTGAGAGCATGTCTGGCACCGCACAACTGATGGAAAATGCCTACACAAGTGAACAAAGACAGGGCATGAAAAACTACGTGACATAGCCAGGGCACGACAATGTATGCAATGCGCGCATTATGTGCAATGTATGCAATGCAACCAATGTACACAATGTATGCAATATGTTCAATGTGTTCAATATGTGCAATATGGGTAATATACGCGATGTACATAATATTAAACATTTACAAAGTCATACCTCTGCATTGCGAGCCCGAAATGCACTGATAAACTCTGTGTCCTCCATGCTCGCGTAACGTTCCATATCCGCTGGAATTCGAAATGCCTTCAATGTGTCCCACGGCTTACGGCCCTCCCCGGTCCAGCCATCACGAGTCCGAATATCCAGAGTAGACCAACCAACATCCCCCTCAGGCTCAGTCATCCACGAAATAGGAGGTCTTGGACCTCGAATGATAGACTTCACTCCCGGAGCAATCTCAGAATCAGCAGGACCAGAACCAACACCTGATCCCCCGATCGCCTCAACCTGTCCACATGCCCCTAACTCAGCAGCAACGGATGACCCTGCGGGCACAGACACGACCTCAACATGCTGCTCGAGGGATACAGAATCCTCATTGGTATCCACATCTTCAGAGCTAGTCTGCACCACATTGGATCTCTTCCTGGCCACCTTCTTCACTCCCCGAGAAGTACCAGACTCAGCATGCCTCTTCTTACTAACAACCCCACCAGCTTTAGAGCCACGAACCGACTGGCCGGCGAAACAAGCAGTCAAGCTGTCAATATCCATATCAGTGGGTATCACCTCACGAAGCACTGCAATAACAAGTCAAAACAACTGTCAATACACTAGCCATGAATATCTATGACCTACAAGTGGTGCAAGCTATGCAATGAATGCAAGTCATACATGAACTATTCAAGATGACTACACAAACTTGTGCATAGGAAATCGGAGCCCTAAACGAAGATGAGCCAAAGGGAGTGCAACATAACCCTCACCGCGGGGTCTAAATGGAACGTCATCACGTCCAGGAAGCTCAATCTCATACTCAGGCGGAATACTGAAAGCTGCCCGCATCTGCTCAAGACCCAGCGAACATCGGCTAGGAACTGTGGCATACTCCAAATGTCCAAACCTCCTATCCATGCGATCACTATCATATCTAGGAGGAGACACACCCTGTCTCTGTAACTCTCTCTCAAAAGTCTGGAAATAAGATGGCCGAACGGTGCTCTCATCCTCGGGAACTGGAGGAAACATCCTCCCCGTCTCACTCCATCCCCCCATCACACCCCCGAGAGGCGGACGATCAGATGGCTTAGGACAGGTCTTAGCCCTAAAATACTCACTGTGACCCTCGGGAATGTCACGAAAAGAAACCTCTCTCGGACCGGCATGACCTGTCGAGGTCCCTACACTATCCCGATCATAGGGCGTCTGGCCTCGTGGTAAACTTATGGTCTTGGCCATCCAAGCTCGAGAATTCTCCCATACTCTACCTATAGCGGAAAGAGAGTAAACGGAGTCAAAAACAGGGTTCAACTCACGCGAACTCCAAAAACACAAAATTTTGCAAAAAATTCTAAGTTACACCCGAGCGAAACCCAAAACCAATTTTGGCTTTGACGCGACCAAATTCAACCACGAATCCAACCAAAAACTCCAAAATCTAAAATTTAAAATTCTGAGATTCCTTTAACTTTTATTCGGCTACTGGTCAAAGTCACAAACTTTATATACACATTCATAGAGGCTGAATACATAGATTATTCATCAACAGGCAACGATACACATACGCGTAAAAAACCAACTATCTAGCCTACCTATAACCTATACATTAATCATGCTCAGACATACACAAAATTAAGAAACCAAATATGCGTATTAAGAAACCAAATATGCGTATTTTTGCGAAAGCACACACACATTTACTCGTTTACAGCCACTAGCTAGCTTACAACCACATATATATATACACACGTAAACACATTTTCAACCAACCCATGACCTATGTATCAAATACATTCACTAACAGACTCCTCCAATATCCAAAAAACAAACACAGATCCACACACTTCTATCATCAAAAACCAAACACACAAAAAAGAGCATATACACACATGTATATAGGCCAAAGAATTACAAACAAAAATAAAGATCTGAGCGTACCTGAGAAGTTAGAGAAAGTGAGCTGAAATTCAACTCCGATACTCCGCAAGCCTACGGGAACGAACCTACAATATTGCACTGTACAAGCTAATGTGTATACAAATACATATGGGAAGCCACTGGTGAAAAAGAGACAGATACGCAAATATAAGACTCGAAAGTGTCTTCAAGTTTGAAGAACGCAAGCCACCAGTCTGAAATCTTTCACAGCGTGATGGCTGTGTTTACGTATATATGTTTGGATATGAGGAGCAATTTGTATAAGGGGTACAAGAAGACAAGCTTTTATGTTTAGAAATCAACTTATAAAGACTTGAAAAGATATTCATGTGTTGTCAAGTACATTTCATATATCAGTATATGTGGATAAATATATAGGAACTTTCAGAGTCTATAATGCCAAAATTAGAAATATGATCACGGGTGTGCAGCTTGCATTACATTGGAAAAAGAAAACTACAGAAGATCTTGACCGATCAAAACTAATGCGGGAAATCCGAAAAAAAAGCAACAGAATTCAGTTGCTTTGATAGTTGTGCACGCAATCACACTCTTCACACTTATATATTGACTGGGTCAACTAGTCAATCCCGATGCCTGTCCATCTTTTGTATACCACCCAGCCAGCATCCGAGCATTCAAGGCCAACGTGTCCTTGTACTCGCTTATTAAACAAGGGAATGAGCTAATGCGCATCTACTTCTTCATCCGAACGCTGCTACTTCATCTCGGATGTTTTAATATGAATAATGTCAATGGAAGTTTTTTTTTTTTGGAGATAGTATAGATGGAGAATCACATGTGACCTTGTTTGGTATATATATAAGACATGAAGTCATTAGGCTTCATGACCTGGATCATATTTCGAATCAAGACAGGGCTATTGCGAATTCGAGACATTATTTCGTCTACATTGTCTACAAGTAGCATCCGTTCCTTCTACACTTGTCGCGTGCATAGCAATGTATCAAAGGAGAAAGAGTTATACAATGTCTCAGCGTGCGTGGCAATGTCTCAGCGTGTGTGGCAATTATCTACAAATCATAAGTACCAAGCTATATATCTGTTGAAGATGAACTAGCTGTTACGCTAATTTCTCGGGAAAAAAAAAATTGACAAATTTGAGAATGCATACATTGTTGAGTTATACAATGAGTTAATGAGGTGGTAAAAACTACACATGTACACCCACAGTCAAGCAATACATGGTACATGGTGCATGCATGCACATAACCAAGTCAATGGTGCATGCATGTAACGAAGTCAAAGGCGGGCAAGGCGACTGCGTACATTCACACGTAATGAAGTCAGACAAAATGAGAAGGAAAGTACAAAATGCCAAGGGAGTGATCAAGTTCAAAGCAATTGGCTCCAATTATTTTGTTGAAATCAAAGACTGATACACGGGAATGTAGTGCTTTCCAGACAACATGAGAAATTTCATGCACTCGTAACTTCCGGGTGCTATACCACCCAAGCAAATAAAAGGCTATCCGAGCCAAACTACATCTCATGTATGCTAAACTAAATGCTCGGATAAACATAAATTGCGCATGGTGTCAACATACACTCGCATGGTGTCAACATTTGGATGTTTAAATTGTTCAAAGATGACATACACCCCCAGTTGCTCATAAAAACTTTCGGGCGTCTAGCTGCACTTTCAACATCTCCCCGAGTTGCAGGCCACTACACAAAAAACGTAAATACAAAAGCAGAAACATGCGATTCATTTGAGAGATAATAGAAAGCAGAGCATCCGAGCATCCGAGCATCCATGGTGCGTGTATGTATGGCTATGTCTACTAGAAAGACTTCAAGTGCCAGGCCTTCCATCTGTCTAGGCAAGCTAGACCTTGTATTCAATCCTAAAGAAGTCAAAACTCTGGTTATGTAGAGTGCATGCATGTGGTCACGTGGAGACTCATTGTATCCGAGCATACAAGGCAGGGTGATAAGTAAGCAAGCCATGCAAAAAGTCACTCACAAAATAGCATTACAAGTCCTCTAAATTGTTTGCATCAATCAGCTCCTGAATTCATTTTTCGGACAAATTAACAAACTAATGGTGGTCCATGCATGCATTTACGTGGTGGTGTGTGCATAGGAGTGGGTTAGTTAAACAAAAATTTATGCAATATCAAGCCAACCATCTCAGCAGGTACAAATATCATTCATACCTCATGCTCGGATTGCAATATCTAAATCTAATTTTATTGTACTAAAGTTAATATTAGTAATATTATTGATAGTCAAAACTAATAATATTTAATATATTATTATTTTAAGTATTAATTTTATTATTAATAATATACAAACTTTTTACAAAGACCCTCTCGGGTCAGCAAGGTCCTCTCGGATCAACTTGTTCTCTCGAACAAAACTCCTACTTAAGTCCTTGGACCTATCCAAACTTAAGTGGGGGGCAACAATTTTTTTTACAAAGGCCCTCTCGGGTCAGCAAGATCCTCTCGGACCGCCTTGTCCTCTCGGACAGTACTCCTACTTAAGTCCTTGGACCTATCCAAACTTAAGTGGGGGGCATCAAACTTTTTACAACGACCCTCCCGGGTCAACAAGGTCCTCTCGGACCGCCTTGTCCTCTCGGACAATACTCCTACTTAAGTCCTCGGACCTATCCAAACTCAAGTGGGGGGCAACAAACTTTTTACAAAGACCCTCTCGGGACAGCAAGGTCCTCTCGGATCGACTTGTCCTCTCGGACAGTACCCCTACTTAAATCCTTGGACCTATCCAAACTTAAGTGGGGGGCAACAAACTTTTTACAACGACCCTCTCGGGTCAGCAAGGTCCTCTCGGATCGACTTGTCCTCTCGGACAGTACTCCCACTTAAATCCTTGGACCTATCCAAACTTAAGTGGGGGGCAATAAACTTTTTACAGCGACCCTCCCGGGTCAACAAGGTCCTCTCGGATCGACTTGTCCTCTCGGACAGTACTCCTACTTAAGTCCTTGGACATATCCAAACTTAAGTGGGGGGCAACAAACTTTTTACAAAAGCACCTCCAGCTCAAAAAGACCCCCTTGAATTTGCTTGTCCCCTCAAACGACCATCCTACCCGAATCCAACCTAAATCTCTTAATACTCCTCCATCCCTCTAAAGAGGAATGAAGGAGTGGGGGGCAAATGATAGTATACAATTTGTAAATGGCCAATTCATCTATTAAAATCAAGCCCAAGTCTAAAACAGAGCATGCAAGGTCTACAATGCCTGCAAGGCCAACAGTGTCCGCAAGGTCCACAATACCTGCAAGGCCCACGATGCCTACAAGGCCACAAGCCTGCAATGTCCACCAAGCCCATAGGGATTGGGCATGACACGTTGCACAACAGACAAGTACGAACAAGACAAAGCTGACACAAGTACAACTGACATCTACAACAAAGCTGGTGCAAGTACATGGTCCCAAACGCCAGGACAATATGCAACTGACACAAGGTGGACACTGACACCCGACCAAGACCCTACACTACGCCATAAATGGCCTTCTGTAACCCTTGAAAACCGTTGCCGGAAGTTCAGAATTCGTTGGCATAGCCTCAAAAATCTCAAAGGCAACACTTTTTCAGTGTTAGTTTTTTGCCCGTTGCCTTAGGGGTCAACGCCAACACTTTTCTACCTATGCCAACAGGTTAAAATATGTTGCAGTAGATTAGACTTTGTTCAAAAAAATGTGGGCCCCACATGTGGGCCCCACTGTTTTGAGCTCCACATGTGGGTCCCACTGTTCTGGGCCCCACATGTGGGCCCCACCATTAGTGGGCCCTACATGTGTACCCCTTTAGCAACACTTTTTTTGAGCAAATGGCAACACTAAATTAAACTATTACAACATTTTTTGAACAATATTTGCAACACTTTATCATAGCTACTGCAACACTTTTGTAATGGTAAATTAAAAATAATGCAGATATATAAACAATTCTAAGTACCACAGTACTTCAAATATGTCTTTTCATTTCATTCATCAACCCCAAAATAAAACATTATAATTCAGTACAGAACTAAATACACATCATCTTCTTAGACATCAATAATAAGAAGAAAATGAATGTAAATAGGTATTGTTGATCTATTAGCCAAAATATCTTGGAGTAAGCTTTGGTTCCGGTAAGTAAATGAATGCAAGTAGGTTTTGTTGATCCATTAGCAGGAATCAATCTAATGGTTGGGACAAGGTACTTTGCAACCTGCAAAGGGAAAGTAAAAAAATCTCTTAAAAAACCCAAACTTTAACTAGTGTTACTACTACCAACTATCAAAAAATGTGCATACAAAAAATGTACATAAATCTGTGGCATCAATAATAAGCTATCAGCTATAGCCATACGGCCATACCTGTTTGTATTTTTGAAGGAATTAATAGTTGAAAAATTAGTGGACTCAAAATTAGTTGATGCATTACAACTCTTCACTACTTGCAAGCTAGAACAAATAACTAAAATTCACAATGTAAAATTCCATACCAATGCGAAAATTGTGTGACTTCGGCTACTAAATAGGTTAAAGTTGTTTGAGCCAACATGCCGGTGCTCTGCATCAGAAGATAATCGTGAAACTAGTAAGTGAATGCTAAATAGGATTGGAGAACACTTAAAAAAAGAACAAAGAAAAAGCTGAACCGAAAACTCCAGTGAGCCACCTCTGTAGTTGATGAACTACATAACTAAATTTCCTGTAAAAAATCCAAGTGATAAAAAATTAAAAGAAGTACTATACAGCGGTATTCTTTTTATATGCTCAAATGTGCTACTTGGCACTTCCTCTAAATATAGCCAACATTATACTACAAAAAGAGGGAGAAAAAAGAATACTAAATTGTGCTAGATACTGCCAATTCAACAACTTTACATGCCTGGGTAGCCATTGATGTAACTATAAAATGAACATGACTGAAACATATACAGGGAGAACATATTTTTTGTTTATACATGAAGATATGGGAACCCAATCTGACTGTCTTTTTTTTTGCCAAGTCTAATATGACGTCTTGGAGCTCAACCAAAAAGATAGAAAGGATACATTGTAAGGACCCATTAGTGAAAGCTCTCCTCTTTCCAGGTCTGGATCAGTATACACCCTCTACCTACGTGCATTATAATCTTGTACAAAATGAACTAATAACTTGTATTACTAGAACAAAATTTTATAATGCAGAACAATGATCACTAGAACAAAATGCTAGCATTACCACTCTATGTCTCAAGTCTCGTTCATAGAATTACTTTGAACTAACTGTATACAAGTGCAATTGATAACCAAGGAATCCTAAGTATCAAAGATGATTTTTAAAAAAAAAAAAAAACCTTACATGCATAGCATGTGTCTTTCCACTGCTTGTAACACCATAAGCAAAAACAGTTCCTACAGTATCAGAATTCTTTGAATTAGAGTAAGCAACCGATAATCGCAATTGATTTGCTCTTAACTAAGAATTTCATAGCATAGACATTAACATTACACTTAAGAGCAGGATCTAATGTTTCAATTAAACGGCAGATAACAAGAACATACCATTAATACCCTCCATTGCATTTTTTACAACAGGTCAACCAGCTACTTCATAAACATCCTGTGTAGCTGTAGAAGGTCCAAATACCTTATCTGCCATACCAAAAATTAGTAAAGCAGATGTGACAACTTCAACTTAAATCTCTAATGCCACCGGATTTTAAAGTTTCAATGTTGTATCGTAGCTAATTTAATCGGTATTAGTAACTGCTAATCTCAGTCATCCATCATCAAAATAAATACATTTATATATCAAAAAATACAATCATACCAAATGCATAAGAGGTCATCAGATTATACTCATTCCGAACAATTTTATCGCCATCAGCATACCAAGCAAGTTCATCACCAATCTGATACTCCCGGTCACTACCATGACACATTACAATCACTTCAAATTTAGTTCATAAACCCTAACCCTAAATTCCAAGTGGAATCACCAAATTCAACTCTGCTCTTGCGGAGGAGGATTCAGCTTCTGTAAAGATCTCCTGAGCAAGCAAAATGATGTAGATATACAAGAAGGAAAATAGAACTCAGTCTCTAATTTGTTTATGTTTCAAGACAGAGAGTTGTATAGAGAAAAGGATAAAGAGATACACACAGAGAGAGACAGAGATAGATAGATTGAGACATATAGAATGCGAAAGAGGACATGGAGAGACACAAATACACATACATTAATATACATCTATACATTCATGTAGACAAAAAACAAAATTAACAACACCAATTAACACAAATTAACACGAATTAGCAAATTAAAGTCGGGGAGAATGTTACCTTTAACTTAAAGCCGAAATTTGTAGCCTCAAACTGAACCTTTTAACTCCAATTGGAACCCTAATTGAATCCTTAAAGCCCCTTGAACCTTCTTGAAGCCCTTTACTCGAAACCTCTTGAAACCCTAATTGTGCGCAGTTCTACATGAGTGAGAGAGAGAGTGTTTTGAGTTAGAGATAGTGAGATTTGTTTTGTGAAACCAATAATTGAAAATTTTGGGCAAAGTATAGAGGCGGAAGATTTGCCGCTCATCAATTTGGACGATAATTGACCCGCTGTTTGTCTTTTATTAGTTTAATTTCTGAAAACATATTTTATTATGTTAATTTCTGAAAATTTTATTGTTTATTTTTTATTTGTCTATTTTAAAATTATTCAATAAATTATCATGAAATTCCTAATTGAATAACATTTTCTCTATAACTAATAAATGTTTTTATGCAATTAATTATTTAATTTCATTTTTTTATTAATATTATAAAGTTTTTCTTCAAACATAATTTATTATTTTATTTTTAAAATTTGTTCATTAATTTAAATACATTATTTATGAAAAAATATCCTTCACCCCAATTCAAATTTCAATAAATTTATAAATAAATCATTTTCATAAATTTTATTATTTTTATATAAAATTATTATTTAATTTAATTTTTACTTATACTAATAAAAATTTGTTTTGTACAACAACTATGCCAACACTTTATCATGTCTAAGCTAACACATTGAATGTATGTTGTAATAGGTAGGATTGAATAAGGCTATTACAACACTTGTAGTTGGCAACACCTTGCAAAAGCGTTGTAGAAAGCCATCTATGGCGTGGTGCTAGTTTGCAGCTCATGCCCCCACGTGGACACTCAGTCATGTGCAATGCACGTGACATGAGCCTATATATACCCCCTACTCACTTCAGGGGTTGACAACATTCACTACATTTTCACTATACTCAAATTCTGATAGGTTTTGCTCTACCTTCTCTCTACTTTCTCTCTCTAGAAATTAATACCTATCTACATATCTGTATTATGTTTTCCGTCCACCGGATACTTATTCTCACGCCGGAGGTGCTTACGGGGACATAACCCCCCGCGGGCATTTCCGTTTCAGGGAGCGCGGAGCCAATTCCGGTGAAGCTCAGCAAGGCCAACATAGCTCTGCAAGCATTACAAGCCCAGCTAGGTCGACAAAGCCAAACAAGCATTACAAGCCCAGCAAGGTCGACAAAGCCAAACAAGCATTACAAGCCCAACAAGCCAAGCAAGCACCTGTTCCAGCATAATACCAAGGAAGTAGAGCCCGACGGTAGAACGACTTATCAAATATATTAAATAATACTGCAATTTTACTTTAAAAATGCTTAAAGATAATCTATTATATTTTTTATTTTCTATGTTACAAGCAGGGTCCCAACTAATTAACTCCTTATATATAATAAGCGTAAGGGAGATCTTATCCAAAACTTTGGTTACTACCAAAAGTATACGATCCGTTGGATTATTAAACTATAAATCTTCAAATCAATGAGGACCGTCAGATATAATATTAAAAATTGTATTTGATTATTAATAGGATAGTATTTAAATACTAAAATATGTATTTTGATAATTTAAACCAATTATAAATAGGTTTTCTATATTGAATAGAAATTTTTATATAAAAATTCGTAATTATCTTTTCTCTTTAGTTTATGGATAGTTCCAGTTAGATAATAATTATTAAACCATCATTAAATTAAAGATAATTTTGTAAGTTTCGCGTGGGCTGTAAAATCGTTAAAATCTGTTGTCTAAAACTCAATATAAAGCCCAAACAGTAAAGTTATTATCTAAATTTTAATAAATATATTTTTATTATTGTAGCACCAATTTAATTTTTTTTCCTAATTCTTTTAAATTTATAAATTCTATGTTTATTTCAATAAAATATTAAAACCAATTTAAGAAAAAATTAAAATCGATCGTCCGTGTACGATTACGACCAAATTAATAATTATAGTTAGATCTTAAATAGATCGATGAGAATTGTTAGATCTAATATTAAAAAGTGTATCTGATTAATAATAGAATTATATTTAAATACTAAAAAGTGTATTTTGATAATTTAAAATTTTTCTATGTAAAAATTCTTAAATATATTTTCTCTTGAATTTATGTATAGTTCCAGTTAGATAATAATTATTAAACCAAATATCAAGATAACAATTCATATCTATTACAATGATACACGTGGACCCTACGTGGAGAACTCATGTACATGAATAAATTTAAACACTTTTTTTCTGAAGGAACATAACAATTTGATTAATCCAAATTATAATTATATTATTTTACATATAACAAACATAAAATTATAATATCAAAATATTATTAAAATATTGAGGGTTTCATATTCATAAACGATAATTTTGAATATAATACTTATATTAAAATTTGTATTTGATTAAAGGTAGGATTATATTTAAATACTAAGAGTGTGCTTTGATAATTTAAACCAATTATGAATTGATTTTCTATATTGAATTGAATTCTTTATGTAAAACTTCTTAACCATCTTTTCTTTTAAGTTTATTTTATGAGTAGGTCAACTGGTCAAGTTAGATAATAATTATTAAACCATCATTAAATTAAAGATAATTTTGTTAGTTTCGCATGGGTTGTAAAATCGTCAAAATTCAATTTATAAAACCCAGGATAGAACCAAATAGTAAAGTGTGTATCTAAATTTTAATAAATATTTTTTTATTATTGTAGCACCAATTTATTTATTTTTCCACTAATTCTTTTAAATATAGAGAAATTTTATGTTTCTTTCAAAAAAGTATCAAAATTAATTAAGAACAAATTCAAATCGATAAAGAATATATAATAATATGAGAATAAAATTTTATATAATCATAACATAATTTTTATTCTGTTTAATAATTTTTAAGTAATAATGTATTTTAAAATTTTATATACACTGTAATAAAACCGAAATATTAAAAGTAAAAGCAGTTAGTAAGATACTTATATCAGTATATACTTGATATCCTTATTATATTAAATCCTTATATATAATAATCATAATAAGGATCTTATCCAAAATTTTGGTCGTAGATAACCAAATTAATAAGGACCATTAGATCTTAACTAGATAAATGAAAATCGTTAGATCAAATATTTAAAAAGTGTGTTTTATTAATAATAGGATTATATTTAAATTCTAAAAGCTGTATTTTGATAATTTAAACCAAATATACCAAATATAAATAAGTTTTCTATATTGAATAGAATTCTCCATGTAAAATATTCGTGACTTTCTTTTCTCTTCCATGGATAATTCGAGTTAGATAAAAATTGTTAAACCATCTTTTAATTAAATATAATTTAGTTATCTTCATGTGGGGTATAAAATTGTCAAAATCTGATTTTTAAAACACAAGATAAAGCCCAAATTAGTAAAGTAAATATTTAAATTCTAATAATAATTATTATGTCATCATTATTTTAATACCAATTTAATTAATTTTTTCTAACTATTTTAAATTTAGAAATCTATGTTCAAAAATTAAAATCAATCTAAGAAAAATTCAAATCAACAAAGAATATAATAATACGAGGATAAAATTTTATAAAATTGTGCATATTTTTAATCCTATTTTATTAAGTTTTAGATCATAACTAATCAAATATTATTTATTATTAAATAATAAATTATACGTAAATGGTGATTTTGTTTTATAAAAACTTATAGATACCTAATTTCATTGTTAGCAGGACTATATTCATATTAAAAAAACCGTATTTTGAAATTTTAGACTCGAGGCCAAACTTTTTTAACATATATACATTGTAAATTATTAAATTTGAAACTTTAAAAGTTTCTTAATCAATTAGTATAGTACTTTTCTGAAAAATCGTACTTTATAAAAAATATTATCAAATAACCTATGTATGCGAGAAAAAAAATGAAAAAAAATTCTTTATTTAAAAAAAATCTATAAATTTTAATATGTTGTTGGTAGATTCAAATATTAGATCATTCTACATGATAATTTTACTGTTATATCTAACGTTTTTCAACAATTTAATTTGAAACATCCAACGATTATGGATTGAGTGATCAAACAAAACGACCAAACTTATAAGAAAGCTTTCATTATTTAGTTTTTAATATAATAACATAGATATTTATAGGATATACTATAAAAAATGAATTTTATACAGAATTTTGATCGTCACGGTGTACTACTTTAAAAGAAGAACTATTACAAAAAAAAAATATTTTAATTGATAATTTATTTTCTCAAAAGTTCAAAGTTCCCGCATCTTTAACATATTACAAAAAAAAGTATATTATATTTTAGCAATAAATAATTAAAAAAATTATAAATTATAAATATTATAAATATTAAGAAAAATTAATGATGTTATCATGGTAGTTTGTTTCTAAATACCGCCAAAACATTCTCAACCGTTAGATCAATTACTTTTAAAAATAGATGATCAAGATTATATCATATAAAAAGAAGTTATTGTCTAAAAATGATATAAGTTAAAAGATATTATATTAGGATTGAATTTTCTAAAAAGTCAAAACATAAAAATAGTTGTAATTAAATAAGGAAACTCATTTAATACCAAAATAATCAAAATCGTTTAATGTTAAATAGATAGGTGAAAACCGTTAGATTTAACATTAAAAACTGTATTTGGTTAATGAAGGGTATTCTAATAATCTAAACTACATATAAGTATATTTCCTAAATCGAATAGAATTCTCAACATTAAATTTCGTCACTTTATTCTGTTTTTAGTTTTAGAATAGTTTAGCGTGTAAAATATAATAAATATCAAATTTTTAACTATAGTTTTTTTGGCTAAATCTTTTTTAACAATAATTTAATCATGTAAACTAATAACTTTTAAATGTTAAAATATTCATAAATAAATATAATTATAAATATTTAAAAAACAATCGTGTGTTGCATAGATAATAAAAATATAATTATAAATAAAATTTAAGTAACCGTGCATGGCACGGGCTATAAGCTAGTATTTTACAAAGTGTCTAACCAAATTCGGTTAATTGTTTGGAGTACTCCTTGATCCGAATATATGTAATACATTATAAGAATCATCATCAATATATATATATATAAAGGAGGATAAGCGGGAGGTTAGGTGGCCCTAAGATCGTCTCAATCTATTTTTTTAATTTTTATAGAGCTTTACAATTTTAAATACTAATAAATCAAAAAATATTCTTTAGCATATTAGAAGTAGAATAGGTGTTCGAAGTTATAGAGGAGAATAATTCAAGTATAGGAGTAGACATATAAATAAATAAAAATTTATTTTTTAACATACTTAGAGTTGAAAAAGTTTAAATTGATATGAAAAATATACAATTAAAATTAACCGTTCCTATATACTCCGTGATCTTATTAGTCGGGATGAGATCTAGTGGTCTCTCCGCAGTCTCGCTCAGGTATGTTAGCAGTCAGCTGACTCAGCACTTAGCTGCCCTAAATCCTAATTGCTAAAGTGTTTTTTTTCTTTTTTTCTAATGGTTATCCGTGTACATGTATAATGTCAAATGTTCATGCATATGTATTGTTGGATACTTAAGCGGAATTATTTTATTATTATGCAGTAGTAGATACTGGATGAAGAATGGTATCCAAGTCTTTAAAACAATAGGTGAGATTAAATTTTTATTTTTTATTGGCACTATTTAGTTAATTGATTTATCTTTCTTATATGATTTCTCTGATTCATGTTCAACGCTGCTTTTTGTATGAATGGCGGTCAAATTGTGTGGATAGTATTCGTAAATAGGTTTAAGTGCATATTTGAGTTATCATTTTGTAAATAATTCATGATTATAATAATAGTTGTGTTGTTAGCTTTATCGATATATTAACAATCAAATTGTAATGGATGATATTACATCAATTTAGCGAATATTATGCGATCATAGTTTGAAATTAATTGTGTTAATTGTCAAGTTAAGTATTGTTATTTTTGAAACAAAATATTGTTGGAGCCTTTTGTAGTACAATAATGCTAACAAAATATTGTTTGTAGTATGGCATTAAAATATTTTTGCGAAGCCGGTGTTTATAATTTTAAATACTAATATTTAAATATGTTTTTTAATATTTTTGTAGAAAACAAAAACGATCTTTATAATGGAACATAGAGAATAATTACAAATTTTATTGAAAGTATAATAGATATTCGTAAGGAAATAATTAAAAAAATCTACCAAAAGTATAAAGATTTGCGAATTTATAAGGTTAAAGAGTTCAAATTTATAAAAAATACATATATTAAAAATTATATCAGAAGTAGAGAATAAGTGTTTAAAGATATAGTGAAAAAGAGTTCAAATTTAAAGGAGCATACGCGGGAGGTGAGGTGGCGTTTCTAAGATCGTCTCAAATCTTTTTCTACTATTTTTAGAGTTTTACAATTTAAAATAATAATAAATCGAAAAATATTCTTTAGCATATTAGAAATATACCAACTGGTGTGTCCGGAAAATACACCTTTTGACCAAAGTATAAGAGGTGTTCGAATTTATAGAGAACTAGAGTTTGAATTTATAGAGAAGGCATATTAATAAAGTTTTATTTGAAGCAGAGTAGGTGTTCGAATTTATAAAGGAGAATAGTTCAAAATTTTAGGTAAGCCATAGAATTAAGAGTTATACTGAAAGTAGAATAAATGTTTGAATTTATAAAGGAGAACAGTTTGAATTTATAAAAAATATATACAATAAAAAGTTTTATTAAAAGTAAAATATATTTTTCTAGACATAATTAAAAGTTCTATTCGAAGTACAATAAGTGTGCGAATTTATAGAGGAGAATAGTTCAAATTATAGAAAAGAAAAATTGTTAAAAGTTATATTAGAAGTAAAACAGATTGTGAATTTCTATAGTTGTTTTATTAACGAATGAGTGACTAATTAGAAAGGAGTATTTTTACATAAAAATTAACATATAAGATAAGTATTCCATATATTAAATTTGAGATTTTGATCTTGAAAGGGAAAGTGTGTTTCACGGGATGACGACTATTAGGGAGGAACGAGTAATTTTTGTAATTTAATTGAGAGAGATTTTTTCAACGAGAGAGCGGCTCACTGGAAAAAGGAGTATGTTAACATGAAAATTAATATATTATAAAGGATCGAGTAATTTAAGTAATTTAATTGATATCCCCTCTGTCCCACCCATTTGTTTACATTTCGATTGGGCACGGAGGTTAAGAAAAAATAATAGAATAGTAGAAAAAGTAGAAAAAGTGAGTTAAGTGGTGGGACCAATCAAGTTTTAATGTATAAAATGAGGATAGTGGAGGAAAGTAGTGGAATTTATTGATTTTAATATTGTTAAAAGTTTACTACTTTTGAAAAGTTTAGAAATGTAAAAAATTGAAAGGGACATCCCAAAAATTAAATTGTAAAAAAAATGATTGGGATAGAGGGAGTATAATTTTTTTTAAAAATTATGACGCCGCCGCGAAGCGCGGCTTTTACAACTAGTTAAAATAATATATCAATCAAATGTTTGTTAAAAAAATTTATTAATCAAATATGAATAATTATAAATTTTATGATATTATAAATATATATTAATTAATTAATAACTAACTAAAACAGAATATTATATTAAATAATATTATAATATTAAGATACAGTAACATAAAAACACGTGCAAGACACAGAGTTAGATTGTGATTTTAAACTAAACTACGCATTATCAATGTCATTTGACATATATGATTGTATATTTTTGATGTCATAGAGTTTTTATGTTAATGTTGTGACTATGTTGTACTTGCTTAAATATATTGAAGTTTATAATGTGAAAACTAATACGACTAGTTTTGATAAATCATGCTTGTTTTTAATTTTGTTGTGGATCATAGAATAGAATTAAAGTGTTCTATGGATGTTTTCTAATTAAGAAGACATTTTTAATATTATAATCCTAAAATTTTTCCAGTTTTTCAAAAATGATGCATTCATTTAGTTCATCTCCGACAATATTCAAGGTAGAAACTAAAATATTCTTCAAGATGCTGCAGTATGAGATTGTAGGTTTTAGTACTGATTTTACTCAAAAACTTTCCTAAATCTTCTAATACTCTACTTAGGCCTTGCGTTTTTAGTTCTTAAAACTTTCTTTGTAACTTTTTTATTTTTTTTCTTTTGACCTCTTGATTTTAAGCATTTTTTACCTTTATTTCTCTTCCCCTGTCTACCTAACTTTCAGATCCTAGGACAATGTAGCTAATTGACTTA
Organism: Heracleum sosnowskyi; assembly: GCA_030848705.1. Lineage (NCBI taxonomy): Eukaryota > Viridiplantae > Streptophyta > Magnoliopsida > Apiales > Apiaceae > Heracleum > Heracleum sosnowskyi. The sequence goes on along the minus strand of CM061243.1, from coordinate 44,121,641 downwards.
AGTGGAACTACCTTGCCGAATCATTCTATTATTAAGTACGTTTGGTACCATTTCGATGTGTTTCAATTCTTCCAAACAAACAGACTTTTTTTTAACTCTAAACTTGAGAATTGATCAATTATGGATGGATAAATATTTTTTGCTTATATCATCGTAAGTTAAAATTGCTCATATGCCTTATGAGTTCTGTCTGTGTTTTGACAATGAATTTATCCTTTATTTTTTTTCAAAATACACATCTTTAATAATTAAAACACGGGTCATTTTTCTAGCAATTAACATAAATTTCTATTCTTTGAGGTTAATTTTTTTTTCTAGGTATGGTTGCACATTTTTTTTCATCTGTTACAATGTACTTACTTTAATTATATAGATAATTTGATTGATCGGGGACTATAATTTTAAATAACACGGGATGTATAATGTGATTTGATCTGATCATAATGTATGATATGCAATATCATTTTTTTTTAATTTGTTATGGACTATATATTTTAATATGTTTATTGTTTACACAAATTATTATCAAAATTTTAGAATATATAATTCATTTAATTGTTTTGTTGTAGTATCTTTTTATTTTTATTATCTCGCCTTTTACAATATTTTAACTCAAAATAAATAGTTTTTCATATGTTTTATTTATGTTTTTAGTTATTTTACACACGCGCGCACGCACACACACACACACACACATATATGTGTGTATTAATTCAATTCCAAATAACTAATTATTTTCTTTCATAAAATTAATTTAAAATTCATTTGATAATAACAAAAAATGTGTCATATATATAATGCATCCAATCTAATTATAAATCTAGTCACTCCTATTATATATATATATATATATATACTGTATTATTAAAACCGAAACATTGAAAGTTTGATAGTCGGTTGGTACGGTTCTCATATTTTGATATTTGCACTTTAGTTTTTTTATTTTTACTACTTTATTTAATTTATTAAAAACAACAATTTTATTCAAAATATAGTTTGGTAGTCGGTCGGTCAATACGACATTCATATTCTGATATTTGCACTTTAGTCCTTTTTCTTTTGCAATTTGACCTTAATTTATTAAACACAACAATTTTAATTAAATATATTTTTAAAATATTGTTAAACACAAAACTCTTAAAACACAATTTAATCACGCTCAAACAGAAACACACACGTCAATTCAACATTAAGTTCAACAATCACATAAAACTATTCAAATTTAAGATGAACTTCAAACAAAGTAAATATAAATGTAAAATAAGAAGAATATGAATGTCGTATTCATCACACTGACTTTATACTTGTAGTATAGATAAGAACAAATAATTATAAATATCATGTATACATGTTATCAATATGTGCTATTTAACAATGATTATTGTGCGATAAATAAAGTAATTCTCGTTCGAGAATTGAGGCGAGTTCGACGAATGAGTTCATGTTCGGAGTCTCCCCGACCCCGAAGTGACCGATCGTCCATACCTAAATTATTGTCTAATTTTTACACATGTTTTAACACTAATTTCATTAATTTAAAAATAAATAAGTCATAAATATGTAAATAAACTACTTGTAATATGTTATTTGTGTTATATCAACATTTAATAATACATTTTATATATTAATTATTTGAATAATTCAAATATATTGCGTAGTACAAGAAAAGTTCGACTCTGATGCAAGAAAATAGAATATATTATAGCTATCGATACATATACAAAATATTTGTTTAGTTAAAAGAAAGATAAAAAGCACTACACATAATGTTATTTTTAAAACTTAATATTAATATTTTATAAGACTGGTAGTATATATGATTCTGTATGATATTTTAAGTATTAAAAAATTAAAGTTTAATAAATATTATAAATCACCTTAATTTTTACTCAAAAAATTAAATAATAATAATTATAGGATAAGAAAGATGGGAGGTTTATGTCATATGATTTTTAGATCAAAATCAAAAAGAATCATGTAGCTCAATGGTTATAAAGATGACTTCTTTAGCGAATGTCAGTGGTTCGATGGCATGACATGTAATTTCGTAATATATAAGGGTAAAATGGTAATTTCACAGGGGGTTTATTGGCTCAAAATGCCCTTAAATTATCCCATTCAGGGGTCATTTGGCAAATCTGAATATAAATTTCTTAATCATTAAAATATCTGAATGATTTATTAATCTAAATACTTAATGAATAATATTATTTGGTACATAACTTAACAAATATCTGAATGATGTAAATTTTTCTCATGAATCAGTAATATTATACAAATTATTTAATTAAAACAATAGTATATTAGCATCAATAGATTGCAAAGTTTTATCAATATCTAAAATTTGAATTAGGTGAAATTTACATAATTTTTAGATATTTATAATTTTATTTAATAGAATATAATTCTTTTTATGGCAAAATCAAATAAGAAACATGTATGTATGTCTTGCTGTGTGTTTAGTGCTGAAGTAACTCGCAAAATGACTCAAAAGGAAGTTTCTTAATGGTTAGACTAGATGTTTTTATCTCAGCCATTAAGTGGAATTTTAACGGTTAAGAAAGGAAAAAACAAAAACCAAACTATCTTAATTTCTTAATCATTAAAATAAGTATCATTAAGTTCAGACATAAACAAATGGCCCCTCAATCTGATTAATCATTATAATTAATCTCCAATTTATCGATTAATCCTCAACCTCAATTTCCTATTCTCCATATTTACAATACTGATTACAAGATTACAAATCCTCTGTATATGTTTAAGAACATTTTTCTCATATCTAAATAATGTATACATTTGAATTTTTTTTCCCGAAAATGAAAGATAAACAAGCCTTAAAAGTGTGGCAAGCTCGGTCCTAATGTAAAAAACTGATGGGGACGGAGGGAGTAATAAGTAGGAACTAAATTGGTCACTGTATTTTTGCCCTGAAAATGGAAGTGTCATTGTAGCTTAATCGGACAGGAAGACAGCTTGGAGCTTGGACAGCAACTAAAGGGGGACCAGAACCGGATAGGCCTATAATTCTAGTCTTTGTAGATTAATGGACCTCAATGAATGAAGCCTATGCATTTTAATTATACTACATATCTTATATTCCCATTGCAATGATTGTCTATCAGTTGAATATCCAGTTACATCTCAGGTAAACTCTTCTTTTTCTGTGTTTGTGCGTGTGTTTGAAATTATATTATTTTTGTATTTCCATCTGAACATGTAATTATATCAACCGCTAATCGATTGTTGTTAAATGTGAGTGACTGTCTGGTTAGGCGTCTATAATTTAGGTCGAATAAATGAATCATGCAAAGTGTTAAAGAACTTTGATATAATATGTGAGTAATCTTGTTATGCATGATCTTGATATGATCAATAAGTTTGAATGAACCTTAGCATAATCTACAAATTTTACCAAACCTGAGTGTCAACTTGCTGACATCCTTTCAAGATTAGTATTTCGTAATATGTAGCCTCTACTACTGAGTGCACCACAAAACTACATTAACTATTATTTGATCTGATATTTCAAAGTGCTTATAAATAATGAAAAATCTGATGGTTAATGTATAGGTTTTATATATCAAAGTTTTTAGCCCTTGTGAAAAGGCGGGGTTGAGGGGTTCTGTTTAAATCTAGCTGTGATTGCCTGGAATTAGAAGTGACAGGAAAGAGGATCCTTGGCACCCCCCTGCGAAAGAGGCACCCTACCCTCTCTTCAAATTCATACGATCTTGCAATAGTTTACCTTTTTCCTACAAATTTACTGGTATTAGCCCTGCACTGATTGTAGAGAGGAAGTTTTAGAATGTAAGGGAAGACGATTCAAGATTCTAACACAAGCTCGAATTAGGGAAGCACACTGCTGCTTTGTCACCTGTTCTTCTAATTAATTTGTGGCATGGAGCTAGTAGTACTCCATAATCCTAAGAGCAAATATTCATTATAGGGTAGTCGACTTTTCATTTATCCAGACTCCAGAGAGAAGTATCCAGCCAGCTATGGTATTCGTTGACAGAGATTGGCCTTTCTCACATCAGACGTACCAAACAAGACTTTCCATATACATAAAATGCGTTCTCACCTTTCACCTAACTCAGTGCTTAAAACAAACTAGACAGAGTGAGGTAACTGACTACCTTCTACAGTTCACTGGAATATAAATTGTTATGAATGATCAAGTCTCTTTTATTCGCTGGGGTATATATTGCATTTGTTAAGCATACAACCGAGCTTCAGGTGACCAGCATGACCTGGTAGCATAAGCATAATAACCCTATTTATTTGTTCCAACAGTTGGATCCTTCCGAGTAAAGCGCAGCATGTTTGAAGCTGGTCGCTTTTACACAAAAACGGGCTAGTTCTGATATAGGCCAATTAATTAATTAATTATTCGAGTCTTAGTTCGGTTAGTCCCGTGCTCGCCCTCTATATTACTAATACAAGTTGATAAGCTTCTTGCCAACCGCTTTCTTATGCTTAATTTCATAGTCGAAATTCAGAAGGAGACTATCTACCTTTTCGAGAATCCTTTTTCTGGGTTATTGTTTGCAAAGCCTTAAGTTTGTCAAAAAATTGTTAAACAACATTGCGCGATGCAAAGATGAGGAATTCTTTTGTCTTGAATCAAAGTCCAAAGAAACCCTCTACTGATTTTTCTACCAAAAATACTTTTTTTAATTCCACATCCCTTTCTTGCAACTGCAAGCCAAAACTTTTACTAGGCTTGCGTCACTGTTGCAACTTCCGGTAATTCGTTTTCAATTTTTTGATGCCTTCGTCTTACATTCTCACTGATAGGATAGGTCAATATACACCCTCTAAGGTGTCTGCAATCCATAGAAACCCAGAGAAGTCAACAAAGAGTTGACTCTACTGTGACAAGCAAATGTTTGTGGTTTGCACATCCCCTGGTAAGTTTTTTGGCACTTGTGAACTCAGAATTCACCTCTATAAGATTTGTCTTTCCATCCAGAGTTGCAATTTTACAGCATTCCTTATCTCCAAATCTTCAATATTTATCCTTGAATATAACTTGAATCAGATTTACCTCAATGGTACCCCGATTCATGTGATTATTCTTCATCTTGAATAAGAATTCATGTTACTATTCTTTGTACTTGTTCTGATGTATAGAATGTCATTCCAAAAAGCATAAGTGAAGGTTGAAGTTCAGCCAACTATGCAAGATCTAAGTTTTTTTGGTGATGCCATTTACATGTCTGCAATGAGTCAAGATTACTTTACAAAAAAAAAAGCGTCAAGATTGACGGATTTTACTGAAAGCTACCTTTCCCTGTTTGCAGGTGGCATGCAACTACCTGCAACTTGACTAGTAAAACTGTATCTATGGCGTATTTCTCACCATATTACTGATTAGGCTTCTTAAAATGGCTGCTTATGACCATCAAATGGAGCGAGAAATCTCTGCTCAAAGTCTCACAAGTAGAGGAGGCTCAGGCACATACTTAATCTGCTATCTTTGATTATAATTTACGATTATGTCATGAATTGTTAATATTAACTCTATTGGTAGACCACGTTGTTTGCATATTGTTGTGTGATAACGAAAAAAATAATTCAGAATCGACTGCAATGTGATGTAACCATCAAATTGTCAGTCTCCATCACAAATTACACAGCTGGTTTCATCAAAAAGGGTATATGAAGAATAGACTCATGAATGGCATTCATTTGATTCTCTGTGCTACTATAATGGTATGCAATGTGGAACTCTTGTGTTGGTGTCTATGCATTAACAACAGGTCTCATAACTAGATCAACTAATTAGCATTAAATAATTTGATAGATAGAAGACCAAGGCTTTTGTACATTTAGTTGTTATCGTCGCATTCTGTTAGGACATATGTCTGTCGTTCATGGATATAATGACTTTATTATTTTGGAGATATTTATCATCTGCACTTGTTATGTTTCTGCAGAAATTGGAGGCCACTATACAGTGGAAACGGGGATTTACATGTCATCATTTGCTGCTGCAATCTTTGTTGCCTCACTTGCAACAGTTGGGGTTCTACTGATTACTATCTTATTTGCATTGACCATAATGTTACGAGACTGTCAAAGTAAGAGTGCTGGAATTGTTGAATTATGGAAATATAGCGATGATTACATTCAATGTAAGATATCTGCTCTGCATGCGGAGCTCAACAGCTTGGGAGCAAAATCTGTTCCTCACTTTTGTAAGCATGTTGGAGTTCAGTATATCAAGAAAGGCCAATACATGAGAGATTTAAATATTACGGCAACTTTGGTTGAGGATTACTTGAACAGTGCAAAACCACTTACTGACGGTCTTGATGTGGTATTGATGGATGCAGATGATTTCATTCTTTTAGATTCTCACCATGACAATTTGCCGCAGCCCCGGTAATTTCCTTATAACATCAAATGCATAACTCTATTCAAGTTTCTATGACTTATATCATCTTCTTTTAATATAAATTTTTGGTGTTGCATGTTCTTCTGTATATTTGTGATGCCAAGGCAATATCTTTCTCAAAATTTTCATATACAGATATCTCAGTGAAAGTAATGTTAGTTATGAAGAACATGTTGGTTGTTAGTTCTAAGGTGCATTCTGAAGAAATTTTCTGTTTCCATAACTTTCATCATTTATCCTTTGTTGTATTCATGTTATTTATTAGGAAAAAGAAAACCTATATTTCATACCTGCGGTTCCTAAATGTCCATACTTCACTATAACATATTCATCCCTAGAATTGTAGCCTAGTTGATACTTCTGTTCTCTTGGTAACAAGAGGTTGAGAGTTCAAGCATATGTGGATTGTGGAGGCATGGGTGTGCGTATAAACATTTCTGCAATTGACCATTATAAAAAAAACATTATTATAATTATCTAATCTATACTCTTTATTAATAAGCAAAACAATGTTAAAATGGCGCGCGGTACTAAAGTATCAAAGTACCAAAGTACCAAATTTGGTTATCACTTAACCCGAGTTCGATTCCTCGCAACTACATAATTATACAAGATTTATTTACTTTAAATTCTTTAGTTTCATCCAGGGTTCGATTCCTTACAACTACGTAATTATACAAGATTTATTTTTTTATTTTAAATTCAATAGTTTAATCGAGCGTTAGATTCTTTGCAGATACGTAATCATACAAGATTTATTTATTTACTTTAATTTCTTTAGCTTTATGCACAGTTCGATTGTCTATAACTACATAATTAAATAGTTATTTATTTATTATATATTTTTATCATTCAATTCTCGAGAAATACATTTTTAAATAATATTTATTAATAATTTATTAATACTAATATTTTAATGTCGACTCATGCTCGGCACGTGCTTGGCACGGGTTATAAGCTAGTCAATATATATATATAAAGGAGGATACGCGGGAGGTTAGGTGGCGCCCCTAAGATCGTCTCAATCTATTTTTCTAATTTTCTAGAATTTTTGAATTTTAAATACTGATGAATAAAAAAATATCCTTTAACATATCAGAAGTAGAATAGATGTTCGAATTTATTGAGGAGAAGATTTCGAATTTATAGCGAAGACATATAATTAAAAGTTTTATTTGAAGTAGAATAGGTGTTTGAATTTGTAGAGGGGAAGAGTTCAAATATAAAAGAAGTACTTGCAAAGTTCTATTTGAAGTAGAATAGGTGTTTCCATTAATAGAGAAGAAGTATTCGGATATAAAAGAAGTATTTGCAATTACAAGTTCTATTGGAAGTAGAATAAACATTTATAATACATAACTAAAATTTTTATTTGAAGGAGAATATGTAAAGTTATATAAGTGTTTGTTCTACGAAAGAGTGTCTCATTAGAAATGACTATGATAACATAAAAATTAATATATAAGACAAATATATATTAAATATATTAAATTTGAGATTTTGATATTAAAAAGGAAAGCGTGTTTCACGGGAGGACGACTTATTAGCGAGGACCGAGTAATTTTTGTAATTTATTTGATAAAGTTTTTTAAAAATAATTGTTACGCCGCCGCGAAGCGCGGCTTTCTCAACTAGTTTCTACTAATACAAAGAAAAGGCTTATCTGAAAAGAATAGAAATAATGATAAATCATTCAGAAAAAAAACATTATTATAATTATCTAATTTCTACTAATACAAAGAAAAGGCTTCTCTGAAAAGAATGGAAATAATAAGTTTAAACTTTGTCGAATATTCTGCTCTAGGCACTACAAGCAGAATGCCTTGACATATTGTAATTTTTACTGACGAGTGATGAAACTATACCCGTTCCAAATTCATGACCTATTTTGACGGTTGAAATAATTGTACTTGCTTCAAAAAATGATTAAATTTCAGATAATTTGTATTTGATTAATACTAGTATTCTTAGAAAGATAACACTACTTTATGCAAAATATAACATTCTAAACTTTAAATTGAGTTATCATGGCTGTGAAACTAAAATACAAGTCAGGATACTTTTTCAAAATTAAAAAAATGAGTCATAAGCTACAAAAGTACATATTTGGAAATTTACACAAGGACTGACCACCTTGCAAAAGAAATCTTATGTCATCTCCTTTCACTGACCAACTCCTCTACTCATTAATGTTGTCCATAAGTTTTTTCAGGCTCTCTAGTTTTAACACAAGATCTATCCACTAAATCATTGTTATAGCATTTTCACATTATTGAGGACTCATTATTATGTGATGGAAACAGGGGATCTATATCGAGTGATCCTACTGAAGAGGCAGAATTTCTTAAACACGTGTTTTCTCTACAACTGTACATGAAACTGCATGAGGGTGGGTGGCCTTTAATTCTGTTCTCAAGGAAGTCCGAAAAACTAAGGAAGATCACCGAGGAGCGCCTCATTTCAGCTGGATATGTTAATTGGTCTTCATTAATTATGAGGTATACTATGAAGTTGCTTTGCTCCTTTAATAAGATCTTTCAGTGATGATATGTTTACTTCTTTTTAATGTATATTATCTTAACTCTTATGTACAGTTTTTTGTAAGTGTTAGAATACTTTATGTTTGGAGGAACATAGTTTAATTGACCACAAGTCATCCCATATTATATAAGGTTGTACATTAAATTATGTAGTGTCAGTTTGATGGCCTCTAATCTAGGGTTTGTGCAGAACATCTGGGATTTAATGTTTTCGGTTTAGCCAAAAAAAAATTGGCAGTGTAATGGTTTATGTTAGAAATATTAAATTAGCGTATTATAGTTGAAAAGGTGTTCTTTTCATCTCTATTTCCTTGTTAAATCATTATATTTGCATGTATGTGCGTCTTTACATCCGTGCAAAGACACTGCTTAATCTTCCTGGAGTACTGAAGGATTACAATGATATCATGTAAGACAACTGAACCAAGGATATCATGTCTAAAGTCCCCTTATTTGTCGCTAATAGCAGTATATTTCTAGCTCTGCTAAGATGTACACTATGCTTTCTTCACCTTTTTTTCTTATAATATGATCTTCGCCTGCACTGGTGGTATTAATGAAATTATGATGCAGACTAGACGATGAAATGCTAATGAGTACCAGCACATATATCTCTGGACGAAGGAAGTTAATGGAAAGACAGCACTTTCGAATCAAGGCTGTAATCAGCAGCCAGATGGACGCTTTATCAGATCAACCTATGAGCTATCGTGCTTTCAAGATCCCGAACCCCGTCTATTTTAATACACTGCATCATACAGAAATCATATAAAAGTATATCATTATTACTGATAATGTTAAAGGAGATCATTTGTTTGTCCACCACAATCGATGTACCCGTTTGGTAGTGTACATACCAGTTTGAATTATTATACTATTGTATAAACGTTGAATTCTTTTATTCTGTGTACAGAACGGTGATACAGTTTTTATAAGAAGTGAAAAGAATGAGAATAATATGTTCTTTGCAGTGTCTATTATCACCGCTCATTTTGTGTTGATTCGTATTTCACGTTTTGGTTGAGGGTCAGGTTTCACAATGTTGAGTAACCAGCTCATCTAAAACCTCAAGGTTTTAGAGGAAGACACTTTTCAGGATCATATATTGTATTCTAACACTCCCCCTCACTCGAGAGCCCATTTTTGGGTCGAAGAGTGGATCACGGGCGCCCATCTTTGGGGCTTAGTTTTGCCTTTCGTGTCCCTCATAAATTGTGAGAATATTGGGGGTGGCAGGGAGTCGAACCTTGGACCTCCCGCCTGCCTGAGCTCTGATACCATTATTCAACCTGGTTCCACCGCTCGTGATGCGTGGCTTCGTGTAAAAAATCTCTTTCATGACAACAAGAGTGCTCGGGCTGCTGATCTTGATAATCAGTTCAATCACATTAATCTTGAGAATTATCCTAATGTCAAAGCATATTGTCAGCAACTTAAGACACTTGCAGATCAACTTAAAGATGTCGATGAAACCGTGAGTGATCAGCGATTGGTTCTACAGTTAATCAATGGTTTAGCCCCAACGTTTGATAGTGTTGGGAGCATAATTAGTCACATGAATCCTCTTCCTAATTTTCTGACCGCCAGAAGCATGCTTGTACGTGAGGAGACGCGTCGTAATCACTTTCCAGGATCATATATTGTATTCTAACATAAATCCAAGAAAGAACAACAGTGTCTAGTTGTTTCCATTTGGCAGCAGAAACATCAGGGTCAGGAGGAGACGTCTTGGGATCGTCAATATGATCCATCACGTTGTGGGCACGAGCCGCAACTTGAAAAAGCTCTGCCCATGTGTGATACTGGACTCTTTGGAGATCAAGAGTCAAGGGGACTAAATTCTTAATATTATGCACTGTTTGTGCAGGATGAAGAGATGATTTTTCAGCCATGGAAAGAATAAGCAGCAGCGGAAATAAAAGAGAAGAGAAGAGAAGAGGAAAAAAAATGCTAGGGTTGAGGATCAGAAGATGATTTTTCAGCCATGGAAAGAATAAGCAGCAGCGGAAATAAAAGAGAAGAGAAGAGAAGAGGAAAAAAAAAATGCTAGGGTTGAGGATCAGAATGTTGTCAGAGGACGGAGGCTCTGATACCATGTTGAGTAACCAACTCATCTAAAACCTCAAGGTTTTAGAGGAAGGCACTTTCCCTTATCGAACTCTAACAGACTCAAATTTTATTTGCATATTGACTCTGCAATATATAACATGATAAGGTTTTAATTAATACCAGCTCATAACTCACGGACTAGAATGAGCCAAGATTGATATTTTTATTAATAAATTATTGAGAATAAATTATATTGTTATATATAATAAGTCGATATCTTATTCAAAACTCTACCACCAAAACAGTCTCAACCGTTGGATATGATATTTTTAAAAATAGACGATCAAGATTATATCATATTAAAATAGAAATAATTATTTAAAAAGAATATAAATAAAAAATGAAAGTATTAAAATTAGGATTAGAAATAATTAAAACTTAATAAAAAGACCAGTTCCATTAATACTAATATTCAATTCCTATTACATATCAAAATAATAAGGAAAGTTAGATTTTTAAATAGATAGATGAGAATCGTTGGATCGAATATGAAAAAGTGTATTCAGTTGGTAGTTGAATTATATTAAAAATACTAAAAAAATTATCTTGACAATTTAAACCAAATACATGAAAATTTTCTGAATCGAATAGAACTCCACTTTCTTCTTCTATCTTTAGTTTTGCTATAGTTTTAATTGTAAAAAAATTGTTAAACCATCACTAAATTAAAGATTATTTTGTTTGATCTTAAAATAGATTGATGAAAACGTTAGATGTATATTAAAAAGTGTATTTGGTTGTTAGTAGAACTATACTGAGATACTAAAAAGAGTACTTTCATAATTTAAAACATATAAATAAATTTCCTAAGTTGAATAAGAATTATTAATGTAATTTTGTCACTTTTTTTCCTCTTCAGTTTCAAAGTATTTTTAATTGGAAATTTTGAGAATCAACACCTAGAGGGGATGGGTGAATAGGTGTTATGACTAACAATGACCGATTTTAATTTTTACCAAGTTATGTGACTGAAAAAGCAAAAATCAGTCTGTTTTGCTGTCTGGCAGCTTACTGAGTTCACAGAATATAAAGTGGCAGCTAGCTACGTTGTGCAATGCAGTATAGAAAATGTGGAGAAAGTAAAGAACACACAACAATTTTAGCCAGGTTCGACCCCTATCTCCTATAGGTCTACATCCTGGTCCTCTACCAACACGGCAAAGGAATATATTATTGATCAAAGTGAATTACAACTACACAATACAATAATATATCTCCCTGATCTCCCAGTTACTGTTTGCAGCTTGCTGAAACACCTTGTTCCTTGAACGCAGCTCTCTAAGTACTATACTAAACCAAGTATAAACTCCTCTAGCTATCAAGTTCCTTGAACCCTTGTTTCCCAAGCTCACAAAACCAACAACTACCAACTTACAAGTTGAACAATACAAAGATATAATGAATTACAACCGAAACTATGAACTCTAATCAAGAATATATATAGTATAATATATAAGAGCTCAAGTATGTAAAAGATATTGCAAATCAGCTTTTGTAGTACTTGTGTTTCTTTAAAACGTTGTCCAACAACTGAAGATGAAAAACACACAAGTATTTATATAATGAACAAATGATTTTGAATTAATCTAACAACCAACGGTCTTGACCACCAAGTCTCACGTTTTTGTTCCTTGATTAATTCAAGCCCAACGTTCATGAACATAACGTTTAGAAACCAGAAGAATAGAGAGAATAAGAACGTTTAGAAGACACGATCAACTGGTTTGTAAAGCCCAATAAAATAGAAGTCGTTAAAAGATAAAACGTTTATAAACAACTTCCTATAATATAGGAATTATATATATATGAAAATAAATTCGAAATTATTTGAGCCCATATATATATATACCTTATATAACTGATAGAGTCCTTACAAAACGTTTCCTAGAAGATTTCCTATAAATTAGGACTGAAACTCTATCTGCTGAATGTATTGCCAGCTTACTGCCTGCATACAAAATTATTTTGCCAGCTAGCTGCTACGACATGTTTTGTTAGAAAATACCTAGAATTTATCTCCTGCAAAACCATGTTAGTACAATACACTTAACCCAGCTTGCTTCTATAGTGTTATCATCAAAATACCAGGGTTTCAATCTCCCCCTTTTTGATGATTACACAACAATTTTAGGAAGAAACATAATTCTCCCCCTAAATCTAATAACCCTGCAATAAAATATTTATCTAAAAAATATGCAATAACGAATAGTTCCAACATCTGCATAAACCAGCAGTAGTACCACAAATAAGTCTAGAAGAACCAAACAAAACAAGTTCAAATAAGTTTAAAACAACAACCCAACCCAGAAAATCCTAAAATTTATCTCCCCCTTAATCATAAAAAGAAGAAAATTTAGGCATCCATTTTATCATCATCCTCCTCATTTCCATCAGCAACAGCATAGTCCTGAGCAATATCAGCAACCAAGTCCTTAGCAGCATCCAGAGCAGCATCCACAACAGTTGCATTTTGATGAGTGTTATGAGCAGGAGAACCAGATTCTGCAACAGCAGCAGCAAATTCACAAAAACGAGAAGAAGACGTCGAACCAATAATCAAATCTCGAAGAAAACGTATCTCATCAGTCATGACATCGAGTCGAGTATGAACTGCTTTGAAAGAATCACGAACTTCATCCATAAAAACTGCCATTTCAACCTCTTGAACAACCATCTTATCAGTATCAACAGAAATTGGTTGTGGGGGAGGTGGAGTTGGAATTGGCATTTGAATTAACGTGCCATCAGATTCCACTTTGAGATGTGACTGAAGAAGACTCTTGTGATCTAAAAACTCTGTGGCAACCTCTTTATCAGCCTCTCTTAATGGTACCCCATACCACTCAAACACACGAGTTAGTAGCAAACCATATGGCAAACCCGGTTGATTATGAGAATAAAAAACATCCAACATATTCTTGATAATTAACCCAGACAAATCAAACTTACGACCAGACAAAAGCATAGCAACAAGAGTGACATCTTGACCCGCAAAATTTGAACGACTGCCTAAATGCGGATTAATATTGGCCAAACCCACTCGAAACAGTAAATGAGCCATCGGAGTCACAGACTTAGTGGTGGGAGAAGCATATTGTAACAAACCATCAATATTACGAATGACTTTCAATTGATCTAATGCAGAAAAACCCTCAACATCAACTGGACCCTTATTGGTACAAATAGACACATTCGACGGAGCAGTAATACCCAAAATATCATTAAGCGAATTTGGGGTTAACATAATCTTAGTCCCACGAACATTTGACATGCAAATTCCATTCTTAACAATATCCAAATTAGCATAGAACTCATAGACACAATTAGGGTAACATTCGCGAGGCAAATCTTTGATAAATGAATCAAACCCTAACTGAGTGAATAACTTAATAGCACCACACTTGTGATAGGAATTACCTGCAATAGGTCGACCAGTGATGATAGTTCTATCGCCTAAACGAAGATTGGTAAACCGGACCTCAAGCTCCTTAGACACAAAAGTGATGGCATATTTTGTTAGGAATATGTTGTTCTTGATGATAATTATAAAAACACTTAGTAGATTTTGTATTAAGTCATTTTGTAACTGTCAACGGAATGGCATGCTCTGCAGTGTTTCGTTGACAGGAAGCTCATCAACGGAATGAGTGTTGTAGCAATTGCACTGTACAATACTTCACAGTTTGATATGGATTTGATGTATGTATTAGATAGTTTTCCTAAGTCATGTTGACTAAGTACTAGATAGGCAAAATAGGTTGGTTAATTGTAAGTATATCATGCCTTGTAATTTTGCCTAAGTGAAGACATGTCAACGGTATGAAGATTACTCTATCAACGAAACAAGGATACACCATCAACGGAATGAAGAATAAAGCTATCAACGAAATACATTCTCCTGCCATCAACGGATCATTATTGCTCTTCTGTATAGTTGACAAAGTGATAGTGACATCTTTCTGACAGATCAAAAGGAGATGTAGAAATGTGCATTTGCATTGGGAGCCATTAAAATGGTCACTGGAAATAAGGAAACATTCCAATTCCCAATTGGGTTCTTGAGTGGGATCAGAATAAGCATGAAGACAAAAGACAAGGATCTCCAAGGACCACTGGACAAAAGGAATGAAAAGCAAGCTACTGGCGGTTACCTTTAGTGTACTTAAGTGTAACCAAAAATAGTATTGTAAACTTGGGGAATATATAACCAAGTGTAGCAGTTAAAATAGGATAAGAGAAGAAAAACAAATAGATTGTATTAGCTATTTTTGAGAGCATCTCTTCTCTACAAATCTAGTAACTGAGCAGCTGTGTACATTTGTATCACAGATTATTTCCGAAATAAAAACACTTCAGTTGGATCATCAAACAATCCAACTGAATTATTTATATCTTGTGTTTTTACTTATTCAGTTCAGTTTTATTTATAAGTGTTTTAAGTTTAAGAAAATATCAAGAATTGTATTCAACCCCCCCCCTTCTACAATTCTGTTAGGTCATTTGGGATTAACAATTGGTATCAAAGCAAGCTTCTAACATACAAGAAGTTTAAAGATCAAGACCAAAACAGAAACCATGGCGAAGAAGGATGCAGGTGTGAAGATACCAGTTCTTGATAAGGACAATTACTTTCACTGGAAAGTAAAGATGCATTTACATCTCATGTCTATGGATGAGAGGTATGTAGACTGCATTGAGAAAGGTCCACACGTTCCCATGAAGTTTGCATCTAGAGTTGGACTGCCAGATGATGCTCCTGATGTGGAAATTCCAAGACTTGTCTCAGAATGGACTATTGAAGATGTTGCAGAAGTCCATAAAGATAAAAGAACCATGAACATTCTGTTTAATGGTTTGGAGAAAGAGATGTTTGACAATGTCATAAACTGTACAACCTCCAAAGAAGTATGGGACACTGTCAGAACACTATGTGAAGGAACTGAGCAAGTAAGGGAGAACAAAATGCAACTCCTTATACAACAATATGAGCACTTTCACTTTAAAGCGGGTGAAACCCTAAATGACACGTTTAGTAGGTTTCAAAAGCTTCTGAATGGATTAAAGTTGTATGGGAGAATCTACCAAACTAAGGATTCAAACCTTAAATTTCTAAGAGCTCTTCCAAAAGAATGGAAGCCTATGACTGTTTCTCTAAGAAACACTCAAGAGTACAAAGATTACACTCTTGAAAGGCTGTATGGAACATTAAAGACATATGAGTTGGAAATGGAGCAAGATGAAGAAATTGAGAAGGTACAGAAGAAGGGTGGATCTATTGCATTGATTGCATCTGTGAACCAACTGGAAGATGACAATGAGGAAGCTGCAAAAGCCACAACTAGTCGAGCTAGTTGTAGAAGTGATGTTAGCAAGGGAAAAGGCAAGATGACAGAGGAAGAAGAATCAGAACCAGCCAACTTGGATGACTTAGATGAGATTGATGAACACATTGCTTTTCTGTCAAGAAAATTCTCTAAGTTCAAGTTCAAGAGAAACTCAGAAGCAAGGCCACCAAGGAGAGACTTTCAACCTAACAAAAGTAACTGGATTGAAAAGTCTAAATCTAAATGTTTCAATTGTGGAATGCTTGGTCACTTTGCTGGAGACTGCAGAAAGCCCAAGATTGAGAAGGGCAACAGGAAATTTGAGCCTGTTGATTATAAGAAGAAATACTTTGAACTTCTCAAGCAAAAAGAAAAGGCTTTCATGTCTCAGGAGTATGATTGGGCTGGTAATGGTGAAGATTCTGATGATGATGTTGAGTATGTCAACTTGGCTCTTATGGCTAACAATCATGAGCAGGAAGCAAGCTCCTCAAGCAACCAGGTAACAATTACTAATCTTTCTGAGCTTTCTAAAGAGGAATGCGATAGTGCAGTAAATGAAATGTCTACTGTACTATACAATCTGCGTGTTACTCTTAAATCACTTACCAAGGAGAATTCAAGGATTAAAGAATCAAATCTGCTCTTAAGTGATAGAAATGCCATGTTAGAAGCACATCTCATTGAGTTTGAGAAAATGAGATGTGTTAGTAGGGATGCTAAGCTGGAACTTGAGAAAGTATTAAAGAGGGAAGAAATTCTTAAAACACAACTAGAGATAGAACAGAGTGTGATTGCAAAATGGAAAGATTCCAGGAATGTTGCTAGCAACATCATTAATGTTCAAGGTGTGGAATCTTTCTGTGAGCAATCATGGAAAAAGAACAAGGAGAAACTAGGGTATGCTGTTGAAACCTTAGAATCAGAATCAGAGTCAACAAACAACAATGATCATTTGTTGAAGGTTGATACGTCAACGGAATGCAATGTTTCGTTGACAGATGAACCATCAACCGATCATGCTGTTTCGTTGACAGAGAAAAAGAAAGTAGAACTCACTAGACTTAATGAAAAGTATGGTCCTGTCACCAAGAACTTTGTTCAAGGTGAGTCTAGTAAATCAAAGAAAGTTGAGAAGCCTGTTGAAAGAGCTAATGTAGGTCACTTGTCTAACAAGCAATTGAAAGACAAGTTAGAGAAAGTTCAAGTTGAGACTAAAGGTAACAAAAAGAATAACAGAAATGGAAAAGTAGGGATTAACAAGCACAATAATTACACACCTGATAAATATGCACCTAGAAAGACATGTGTTAATTGTGGTAGTGTTAATCATCTATCTGCTAATTGCAAGTCTGTTAAGAAACCTGCTAATGTGAGAATGCCTAAGTCTACATTGAATGATTCTATACCTGCAATGCCTGTTATGCCTAACATGTTTGCTCCATATGCACAGTATCAAAATCCATATGCTGGTATGTCATTTGTGCCTAACCCTTACATGAATATGTTTAACATGCCACAAATGCCATGGAATAACATGTTTGTTCCTCCATCTATGCATGCTGAGAATGAAACTGTGAGCAACCCTCAAAGATCAACACAAGTGAAAAATGATCTGAGAGGGAAATCAAAGGCTAACAAGACAGGACCCAAGGAAACTTGGGTACCAAAATCAACTTGATTTGGTTTGTTGTGTGCAGGGAGACAAAAGGAATCTTTGGTACTTGGATAGTGGTTGTTCAAGACACATGACTGGTGATTCTACCCTGCTCACAGAGTTTCAGGAAAAAGCTGGCCCTTGTATTGATTTTGGAGATGACAGCAAAGGCTACACAAAGGGATATGGCTTGATTTCAAAAGAGAATGTCATCATTGATGAGGTTGCATTGGTGGATGGTCTTAAGCACAACATGCTTAGTATCAGCCAACTATGTGACAAAGGATTTTTAGTTATTTTTTCAAAAGAAGCCTGTGTTGTTTCTAAGGTAGGAAACAACAATGTGGTCATGACTGGATTCAGAAGAGGGAACGTGTACATTGCTGACTTTAGCAGCACAAGTCCAGACACCATCACATGTCTTTTCAGCAAGGCAAGCAAGGATGAAAGTTGGCTGTGGCACAAGAAATTATCTCATCTGAATTTCAAAGTCATGAATGATTTGGTAAGAAAAGATCTTGCTAGAGGAATTCCACAGGTAGAATTCTCCAAGGATGGTTTGTGTGATGCCTGTCAAAAAGGGAAACAAAAGAAGGCATCATTCAAAAGTAAGACAGAGTCATCAATTGTTCAACAGCTTGAGTTGCTCCACATGGATTTATTTGGCCCTGTAAATGTCATGTCAATTTCAAGGAAGAAGTACTGTCTTGTGATTGTTGATGATTTTTCTAGATTTACATGGACTTTCTTTTTGCACTCCAAAGATGAGGCAAGTGAAATCATTATCAATCACATCAAGATGGTAAGCAATCATCCTGATTTCAAAGTGAGAAGAATTAGGAGTGACAATGGGACAGAATTCAAGAATTCAAGCATGAAAGTGTTCTGTGAAGAAAATGGTATATTGCATGAGTTTTCAGCAGCAAGGACACCACAGCAAAATGGTGTAGTTGAAAGGAAAAACAGAACACTTATTGAAGCTGCAAGGACAATGCTAGATGAATCAAAGTTACCTACTTATTTTTGGGCTGAGGCAGTCAACACAGCTTGCTTCACTCAAAATATTTCTTTGATTAATCAGGCCAATGGAATGACACCTTATCAACTACTCAAAAGAAAGAAACCACTATTGGATTTTCTTCATGTCTTTGGTTGCAAGTGTTTTGTTCTGAGAAATCAAGCTGAGCACTTGGGGAAATTTGAAGCAAAGGCTGATGAAGCAATATTTGTGGGTTATGCAGCAGGGAAAGCCTACAGAGTCTACAATCTCAGAACCAATATTGTTATGGAATCTGTACATGTTGTTTTTGATGATCTCAAAATTCAGGGTCTCTGTGATGAAGGTTTCCATGAAAGTCTCTCTTTTGAGAATGAGGAAGGAGAACAAATGGATCATGATAAGACTATTGAGAAACAATCCAAAGTTGTTGTATCTAGCACAGATGAAAGCAGCAGTGAAGATGAAATTGCTGCATTAAGATTGAAAAGAATAGCTGCTAGTAGACCAAATGGTCATTTCGTTGACAGTCAGAATGAGCGTTTCGTTGACAGTCAAAATGGACATTCCGTTGACAGTCACAGAAATGCTTCCAGGAGTGATCAATTAGGGACAACAAACTCAGGGGGAGTTTCTCAAGGACAAATATCTAATCAAGGCAATCATGATCATGAAGCTACTTCTTCAAGAGCAAATCTACCTCCCTCAAGAAAATGGACTAAAGATCATCCCTTTGAACTTATTATAGGTGATGTTTCTTCAAAAGTTCAAACTAGAAGAGCAACTCAAGAGGAATGTCTATATAGTAGCTTTCTGTCTCAAGAAGAGCCAAAGAAAGTTGAGGATGCACTTCTAGATCCAGATTGGGTTTTGGCTATGCAAGAGGAGCTAAACCAATTCGAGAGGAACAATGTTTGGAAGCTGGTGCCCAAGCCTAAAGACAGGAGTGTAATAGGCACAAAATGGGTGTTCAGAAACAAGATGGATGAAAATGGCATAGTCACAAGGAACAAAGCTAGATTGGTTGCAAAAGGCTACTCACAGGAAGAGGGAATTGATTTTGATGAAACCTTTGCTCCTGTTGCAAGACTAGAAGCAATAAGGATTTTCCTAGCCTATGCAGCCCATGCCAATTTCAAGGTCTTTCAAATGGATGTGAAGAGTGCTTTTCTGAATGGGGAACTGGAAGAGGAGGTGTATGTGAGTCAACCTCCTGGCTTTGAAGATGATGATTTTCCAGAGTATGTGTACTTTCTCCTCAAAGCACTCTATGGTTTGAAACAAGCACCTAGAGCCTGGTATGACACATTGTCGCAGTTCCTTCTTGAGAATCACTTCACTAGAGGTACTGTAGATAAAACTCTTTTTCATAGGATTGTGAATGGCTCTACAATACTTGTTCAAATTTATGTAGATGACATAATTTTTGGGTCTACAGATGAAAAACTTTGTCAAAAGTTTGCCAAGCTTATGCAAAGTAAGTATGAAATGAGCATGATGGGAGAATTAACTTATTTTCTTGGTCTTCAAGTAAAGCAAGTTAATGAAGGCATTTTCATTAGTCAAACCAAGTACATTAATGATTTGTTAAAGAGGTTTAACTTAATGGAATGCTCTCCTGCCAAAACACCCATGCCTACTGCCACCAAACTTGAATTGAATACTAAGGAAAAAACTGTGGACATTTCAAGTTACAGAGGCATGGTTGGCTCACTTTTATAGTTAACAGCTAGTAGACCTGATATTATGTTTGCTACATGTCTATGTGCTAGATTTCAGGCTGATCCTAGGGAATCCCATTTAGTTGCTATTAAAAGAATTTTCAGATATCTCAAAGGAACACCAAACCTTGGCATTTGGTATCCTAGAGAATCTGGTTTTGAACTAATTGGTTATTCAGATGCAGATTATGCAGGATGTAAAATTGACAGGAAAAGCACAACTGGAACCTGTCAATTTCTAGGAAACAAGCTTGTATCATGGTTCAGCAAGAAACAAAACTCAGTTTCCACCTCCACAGCTGAGGCTGAGTATATTGCAGCTGGAAGTTGTTGTGCACAGATTTTATGGATGAAAAACCAACTACTTGATTATGGATTAAGAGTTGAGAAAATTCCTATTTTCTGTGATAACACTAGTGCCATTGCCATTACTGAGAATCCAGTGCAGCATTCAAGGACCAAGCACATTGACATCAAGTACCACTTTATTAGAGAACATGTTATGAATGGTACTGTGGAGTTACATTTCGTTCCAAGTGAACAACAACTTGCAGATATCTTTACCAAGCCACTTGATGAATCCACATTCTCAAGATTAGTAAGTGAGCTAGGTATGCTAAATTTCTCTTAATTATTTTGAGATTTTTGCAAGTTAAAATGCAGCCAGGAATTTGCTATAATTTTTCTGTGAATTGATTTTCTCAGGAAAAGGTGAAATTTTGTCTAAGTCAAAATTACTATGTCAACGAAACGCACCATTTCGTTGATAGTCTTAGCATTTTTCTGGGTGTTTTGTTGATAGCTCTTTTATATCAACGAAACACAGCTTTATCAACGAAATAGAAGGGACCTAAAATTCCCAATTCTGATTCGTTGATGTAGCGCTTTTTAATCTGAACCGTTGAAATTGCACGTTCTTTATCACGATCTATACATACACCCCTGTAAGTATAAATCGTGGTAATATTTAATTCTAACGGTTACTTTTTAAGCCAATCAGGTAATTTAGATTAATTATTGGACTTAATTTCTGAGAATTTTTGGGGGAGTATTTAAGAAATTTCAATTTCTTTATTTCATTTCTACCTGTTCTCAAAAATTCCAAAAGTTTTTCTATCTTCTTCTCTCTAACAAGCAATACAGCTCGAAGCTTTTCCTCACTCAACAATGGCACCCATAGTCAAGCTTATGTCTGCTGGTGGGTTCATCTATGAGAAGAACAATTCTATTCCATTTGTTGTTAAGGAGAGTCCGAACAACATCTTTTTCAAGATGATGGACTTCATGAGGAACTGTAAGTTGAGCTATGCGATGTTTCACTCTACACCACTCTACAATGAAATAATCGAGGAGATTTGGACCTCATGTGAGTATAGTGGAACAAACTGCACACTGCAATTCACTCTTCAAGGTAATGAGTACATAGTTAATTCTGATGTTTTGCAAGCATGTTTACATATTCCTGATAATAACTGTGATGCTTTGCCTACTAACACTGAAATAACTACCGTGCTAAATTCTATAAACTACTCTTTGCCTACTGATAACTTGGGTAAGATAATTAGGAGAGGTTTGGTTAGGGAATACAGCTATTTAGCTGATGCATTCATTAAGGTCTTTTCTGGAAAGATTAGTAATTTTGATGCATTAACTAACTCTATGTTAATTCTCCTAACCATGCTTCTAAATGATAGATATTACAGCTTTAGCACCCAACTTATTTATGAAATTGGTGCTAAGTTGGGTGATAAGGCAAATAGGAAGAAAAATATCTATTATGCAAGGTTTCTGATGATGCTGGCTAATCATGTTAGTCCAGAACCATTAGTTATCTCTAACCCTACTGCCAGGTTTGAGTGCTTTGTGCAAGAGAAGAGAGTATTGACAGACATACTGAGGCTGAACCACAATGGTGATGTTCCAGTGGTGTATCTGCCAATCATTGAGGTAACTACTGCTATCCCTGTTAGTATAGCTGTTACTTCCATTGTTTCATCCAACCCAGTTGCTATGGAGTCTATAGCTGTGACCCAACAGGCTCCTGCCCCAGCAACAAAACCAAAATCAAAGAAATCCTCCAAGCCAACCTCAGGTGCTTCTCAAAAGGCACCTGTTGTAAAAACTACCACACAACCTAAGGGGAGTGAGTCTGGAGTTGTGAGAGGTGAGGGAAGGGGTGAAAGTCAAAGAAACCCCAAGAATAAGGAAGGTGAGGTAAGTGTTTCCCAGCCTAGCCCCATTGTGTCTTCCCAACAAGGCACAATGAGTAAAATGGATTTAAGCACAAGTCTAATTGCATCCTCCCAAAAGGATGTAATTATTGAAACAAGCTCTCCACCCAGAGCACAGTCCAAGAGGGCAAGGGACACTGTAAGCCCACAGTCTACAATTTCCCAGTACCAAAGAAGAGTAAAGCAAAAATCCCAGGTTTCACAGGGTGCACACACACTGGAAGCAACACTTCCAGTTTCACAAATTCAATTTGATGTAACCCCTATCATAACTCTGGGGTTACAGTCCCATTCTCTTGATATCAATCTTGAACTATCTCCACCAAATTCACCAACTCAATCATTATATGTGGATATGATCCATTCATCTATCCCTGATTCTCCAACTCTTTTCTTGGAGAAGCCCCACTCTGACATTGGTGACCATCACTTGTTAAGTGATTTGTTGGGCCACCAATCATCCTTTTCTGAAGTTACAAGAGGATCTGTGGAACAATCTCTTAAATCAATCACCACAGATTCTACTGTAATTTCACTTTCTCAAAGTGCTTTCTTGACCTCATCAACGAAACAGGCTCTTTCGTTGACAAGTGTTTCTCCATCAACGGTATCCATACCGTTGACAGTTCAAACTACCATACCGTTGATAGTTCACTCTGCACCTCTAATTGAAAATCAAGTTGTTTCCACAACTAGTGCAGATGATCTAGTGGTAGTTGAGACACTTCTAGGATTGAGAGGGAGTGAAACTGAGAGGCTGGCTTGCAGCCAGGCAAAAGGAGAGAATGAGAGTGAGAGGATGGCTATTTCTTCTAGCCAGGCAAAAGGAGAGATTGAGAGTTCCACCTTAGTAGGTGAAGGTGAGGGTGTGAGAGGTGTGAGCCATGGGGAGCCCATGATGCAAGAAAATAGAGGAGAGAGAGAAGGGACTACAGGAGTCATAAGGGAGGAAGCAGCCATTGCTAGTGAGTCAATGGAGGTCAATGAGGGAGAAAGGGAACTTACTTTCCAAGAGCTCTATCAACAAACTCTGGATAGTATTTCCTTGGATCCTGAGACCTTTACTCATCCTGTGTCAGCCTATCAAGTTTTGGCTCAACAGGGCAATGTGGAGGCAGAGAGGTCACTACAACTAATTCATACAACTGCATCAATGCAAAGAGCAAAGGATGCCTTGACCAATCTATCTCCAGGAGCTGCAACAAGTGGTGAGTTTGATTTCTCTGATGATGAGGACAGCTTTGGTGACAATCAGGTGGCCACTACTTCACAGACTGGGACTTCTGTGGTGCCTCCTACACCAAACTGGCTTTCTCAAGATTGACAAGGAAGGATCTCCCTGGATGCTGCAATCACAAGGCAGTACAATGAGGCCTATCTGGCTCATGAGTCTGCAAATGCCAATGACAAGAAATTCTACAAGGCTATTATGGATTCACTGGAAATCCAAAGGCTACAGATGATGCAGACAAGGATTGAGGCTAGAGAAATCAAGGACTCAATTAGCAATCTCAAGGATGCTAATGAAATGAGGCTAGATGAAAAGCTTCCTCTTCTCACTGTGTCCAAGATGAACAGGTTTTTCTCTAAGGAACCTGAGGTGGCTACCTCCTTGAAGACTCTCTCTTCTAGAGTGGACAAGGTGGAAGCTACTTTATCTCAGATGCAAAAGGAACAGGAGAAGCAGACACTACTCTTGGCCCAGCTAGTGGCAGCTCAAGGACTCCCAGTCATCTCTCTTGATGATAACAAAAAGGGGGAGAAATCTAAGGAGCTAGACATTCAAATCACAAAGGTTATGGTCCCAGCCATTTCCCTGCCAAAGGAGCCACTAGCTATGGGGGAGTCAGGAAAAGCTAAACTGGACAGCATTGACCTGATTCAGCAAGCATCTATGAAGCTACAGCTTGCTGAACAAATTAAAGACAACTGGTCCAGGATAGATGAAAGAATCAAGAAGTTAGATGATTCTGCAAAGATTTCAGATCCATCAACGAATCAAGCTTCTTCTACAGAGCCATCAACGGATGCCATGGTTTTAGCATCAACGGAATGGGAGCCACAGACCAATTCTTTATATAAGATAGAGCCCCTTCTACATGGAGTCACTCAAGGTTCAAGGAAGGAGAAAGGACAAACTTCATGCATTAGGGATGTGGAACAAGCTACATTGCAAAGAAGCTTATCTCCCAAGTCCCCTGCTAAACCAAAGGGCAAAAATATAGCAAGGACTTTCTATCCTGCACCTTATCCAGATGAGCTCAAGCTTCTTGGATTACTTATCACTAAATGCAAGGAAAGCAATGATACTGAGGTAAGGAAGCAAAGGGCAATTGTCTACAGGAATGGACAAGAAATCTGTGTTTGGGCTGGTCACCCAAACTTTGCTGAAGCTAAGGCTGAAGAGTCAGAAGGAGCAGAAATGCAAGCACTTGCAGTTGCTCAATCTCTTGATGAAGAAGAAAGACAGCAAGAAGAAAAAGCCAGAGAGGAAAGGAGTGCAAAGAAGAGCACAAGGCAACCAAAGGCAAGAGCTAGGAGAAATATAGCCTTTGAGAATGATGACTCTCAGAGTATTGCATCAGACTCTTCTGTACCAACTACACCTCCAACAATTCCTGATCCAGCTCTAGGGGTAAAGTTAGCCTTTGATCCTAAACATCCTGTTAATTTCCATGATCAGCCAATTGAGCCAAAGGAAGAGCCAATTGAGTTTGATGAGGCCAACTTTCCAAAATTCCTCTTTGAGATGGATCCAAAGAAGAAATCTAAGCAAAGGGCTACCAAGGCTAAGCCAATTCTAGTAAGGAGACCACAAGCTGAAAAACCTCCTACCAACCCAGAAGACTTCATCTACATTGCTGATATCAGGGAGGAGTCTGACCTACATATCAATCTTGATGACCTAGTTGAAGTGAGAGGAATAGCAGCTTCTTACAAACTACCAGAGAGATTGGTGTTTGTCTACAAGGGTGGGAGAGAACAGGTTTGGCCTCTACATAGAATTCTGGGAGAAGACTATCAGACACTTCTATCTGTGTTTAAATGCCTGAAGAAAGATTTTGGTTTTACCAAAACAGCTAAGTCTGAAGTTGTTTCCAAAATTTGCCAAATCAAAGCTAGCTGGAACAAGCCTGGCGCACTTCCCAGAGTATTGAAGGTCCCTCAAACAGGAAAGAAGATTCATCTCCAACCTTTTTGGATGATGGAATTCAGAGACAAGGACAACTGTAGAAGATTCTTCAGAATAGAAGACCAACTGGAGAAGGCATCCAATGAAACTCTAAGATTAATGCAATCCAAGTTGGGGAATCAAGATGAAGAAGAGAAGATTTTCTACAGAAGACTTCAAGCTCAGATTGAGGAGAACAATGCAAGAAAAGGGAAGAAAACAAGACCACAGAGGCAAAGATGAAAAATCTGCTCAGTCTAGAGGAGCAACTCTGTGCACTTGTTTTGTAAGATTTTCTACTTTGAAATTTAATTAAATTCAATGAAGCTCAATGCAATTTCTATTTTTATCATGTGTAATTGACTGAGTGTTTTTGTTATCATCAAGGCTCTTGATTTATGGCTGTTATTCTATCAGTCATAAATTGGGGGAGATTGTTAGGAATATGTTGTTCTTGATGATAATTATAAAAACACTTAGTAGATTTTGTATTAAGTCATTTTGTAACTGTCAACGGAATGGCATGCTCTGCAGTGTTTCGTTGACAGGAAGCTCATCAACGGAATGAGTGTTGTAGCAATTGCACTGTACAATACTTCACAGTTTGATATGCATTTGATGTATGTATTAGATAGGTTTCCTAAGTCATGTTGACTAAGTACTAGATAGGCAAAATAGGTTGGTTAATTGTAAGTATATCATGCCTTGTAATTTTGCCTAAGTGAAGACATGTCAACGGTATGAAGATTACTCTATCAACGAAACAAGGATACACCATCAACGGAATGAAGAATAAAGCTATCAACGAAATACATTCTCCTGCCATCAACGGATCATTATTGTTCTTCTGTATAGTTGACAAAGTGATAGTGACAGCTTTCTGACAGATCAAAAGGAGATGTAGAAATGTGCATTTGCATTGGGAGCCATTAAAATGGTCACTGGAAATAAGGAAACATTCCAATTCCCAATTGGGTTCTTGAGTGGGATCAGAATAAGCATGAAGACAAAAGACAAGGATCTCCAAGGACCACTGGACAAAAGGAATGAAAAGCA
The DNA here is from genome assembly GCA_030848705.1 of Heracleum sosnowskyi. NCBI lineage: Eukaryota > Viridiplantae > Streptophyta > Magnoliopsida > Apiales > Apiaceae > Heracleum > Heracleum sosnowskyi. Next base: position 44,094,431 of record CM061243.1, on the reverse strand, counting down.
AGCTACTGGCGGTTACCTTTAGTGTACTTAAGTGTAACCAAAAATAGTATTGTAAACTTGGGGAATATATAACCAAGTGTAGCAGTTAAAATAGGATAAGAGAAGAAAAACAAATAGATTGTATTAGCTATTTTTGAGAGCATCTCTTCTCTACAAATCTAGTAACTGAGCAGCTGTGTACATTTGTATCACAGATTATTTCCGAAATAAAAACACTTCAGTTGGATCATCAAACAATCCAACTGAATTATTTATATCTTGTGTTTTTACTTATTCAGTTCAGTTTTATTTATAAGTGTTTTAAGTTTAAGAAAATATCAAGAATTGTATTCAACCCCCCCCCCCTTCTACAATTTTGTTAGGTCATTTGGGATTAACATATTTTGACCTCTTAATCGAAGAACCGTCGCCAAAACCCGAACGCTGTCCACCGGACAATTCATCCCCACTGTCAAGACGAGCCGGAGACAGTTGGACCTCATCATCTTCATCGAACAAGCGTTTATTCTTGCATTTAGCAACCTTGGATTCAGCCGGAGTGAGAGCATTTGAAGCAGCCCTTTTACCACGAGTAGTTCTCATTTTGCGATATGAAGAAAGTGAAGTTGGAGAGAGATGAAGAATGTGAGCGAAAAGAAAAATGAAGAGTCAGGGGAGCCAAATGTGTTTTAATCCTCTTTTTAGAATGTACGGGGGAGTTGAAGAGTTAGGATTGATATTAAAAACTACCCACCCCAAAAATATAGGAAAAGAAAAAAAATATACTTATCCCAACAAAAAATACGAATTTCAAATAAAACACGGAAGACTATAAACAGATGTATATCAACAGGAATGACATATAACAAATATAGAACACCAAATAAAAAGAAACTAAATGATTAGAAAGCAGGATGCAAAAAAATAAAAAAAATCCAGAGAGTACTAGGAAATATTATTGGCAGCTTGCTGCCAAGACATTGCACATGCCAAGTTCTCGACGAAGAACAGAAAAACGTTCCTCAGCTAATGGCTTAGTAAAGATGTCAGCTCGCTGATATTCCGTAGAAACAAATAGTAGCTCAATTTTTCCTTTTGCAACATTATCTCTCAAAAAATGGTGTCGAACATCAATATGCTTTGTTCTTGAGTGATTTACCGGATTCTTTGAAATGTTTATTGTGCTCGTATTGTCACAATATATTGGAATCTTGTTGCACTTGATGCCATAGTCCTTGAGTGTTTGTATCATCTAAAGAATTTGGGCACAGCAGCTTCCTGCAGCTAAATACTCACCTTCTGCAGTGGATAATGCAACATAAGCTTGCTTCTTGCTTTGCCAAGACACCAAATTCTGTCCTAAAAATGCACAAACACCACTTGTACTCTTGCGATCAGTTTGACAACCTGCATAATCTGCATCACTAAACCCAACAAGATCAAAAGCATTTGTGATTGGATAAAATAAACCAAGAGTAATTGTGCCACTCAAATATTTGAATATTCGTTTAACCGCACTTAAGTGAGACTCTTTTGGTTTAGATTGAAACCTCGCACATACACAAACACTATACATTATATCAGGTCTAGAGGCAGTAAGATATAATAAACTACCAATCATACCTCTATACTTGCGAACATCAACATCTATACCTTGTTCATCTGCTGTCAGCTTGCTGGCAGGAGTCATTGGTGTTGATTTCAGCTTGATATTTTCAAATCCAAATCTTTTGAGTAGATTCTTGATATACTTGGATTGATGCACATAAATACCCTCTGGAGTTTGCTTAATTTGAAGACCCAAAAAGTAATTAAGCTCTCCCATCATGCTCATGTCAAACTCACTATGCATACACTTAGAAAACCACTTGCACATATCATCATTAGTAGATCAAAAAATAATGTCATCCACATATATTTGTACAACTAAAATATTAGTACCATTATGTTTAGTAAATAATGTGGGATCAATTTTACCTCGAATGAATCCATTTTTGATCAAAAATTTACTTAACCTCTCGTACCATGATCTAGGAGCTTGCCGCAATCCATATAATGCCTTCTTCAACTTTAAAACATGATTTGGAAATTGCTCATTCTCAAAAGCAGGGGGTTGCTTGACATAAACTTCTTCCTTTAAGAATCCATTAAGAAATGCACTTTTCACGTCCATTTGGTGTAGCTTGATCTTCTTGAAGCATGCAAATGAACGTAGCATCAGTATTGATTCAAGCCTTGCAACCGGGGCATAAGTTTCCTCAAAATCTATTCCTTCTTGTTGATTGTATCCTTGTGCAACTAGTCTTGCTTTGTTTCGAGTAACCGTACCAAATTCATCAACTTTGTTCTTGAAGACCCATTTAGTACCAATGATTGAAGCATCTTTAGGTGGCTCCACAAGTTCCCAAACATCACATCTTTCAAATTGATTGAGTTCTTCTTGCATTGCCATGATCCAATTCTCATCTTGAAGTGCTTCTTTAACATTCTTTGGTTCCTCTTGAGCTAGAAAGGCTGCAAATGCACAAAAGTTGGCTTGACCTTTCCTTGTCTTGATTCCTTCTGATTTATCACCAATGATCAACTCTGGAGGATGGTTCTTCACTGTTCTTGTTGACTTTGGCAATGAATGTTGAGCTATGACTTCCTCATGTACTCGAATTCTCTTGGATGGAGGAGAGGCTTCACCACCTTCATAGATGGGCATCTTTTCTTGTGATCTCTGACCTCTTGGACCTTCCAAGGTGAGCTTTGACAACTTATCAATAGTGTCATCTACTGGAGAAGAGGTTTCAGTTGGCTTTTCAGCTTCTGTAGTTGTCTCAGGCTGGTTGGCAGCTTGCTGCGACACAGTAGTTGTTACTGGCAGCTGGCTGTCATCACCTGCACCTGCAATATCTTCCTCATCTCTTGACAGATCAACATGAGACTCTTGAAATGAAACATCTATAGACTCTTCAACAATACGTTTAGATGTATTATACACTCTATAAGCACGACTTGTTAAAGAATAACCCAAAAATATTGCTTCATAAAATTTAGCATCGAATTTACCATCTCTATCAATAGTTTTCAGTACAAAGCACCTGGAGCCAAAAACCTTGAAATATCCAATGTTTGGCTTCTTATTCCTCAGCAATTCATATGGAGTTTTGTTGAGAATAGGCCTGATAAGCACTCTGTTCAGAACGTAGCTTGCTGTGTTGACTGCTTCTGCCCAGAAACTCCTTGGCAGCTTGCTTTCTTGCAGCAAAGTCCTTGCAGTTTCTTGCAAAGATCTGTTCTTTCTCTCCACAACTCCGTTTTTCTGTGGGGTTCTTGGAGCAGAGAATTCATGTGAAATACCTCTTTCTTCACAATAATCAATGAAGTCTTTTGAGATGAATTCACCTCCTCTATCACTTCTTATACCTATAAGTCTTGTATTCAACTTGTTCTCAAGTAAAGTGATTAGCTTCTCAAATTCACTAAAAGCACAATCTTTAGTACGAAGAAACAATACCCATGTATATCTAGAAAAGTCATCAACAATAACAAATGCATATTGTTTACCTCCAATGCTTTTATATGTTTCCGGATCAAATAAATCCAAATGGAGAAGCTCTAAAGGTTTAGTAGATGATACCATTGTCTTTGACTTATGTGCCGTCCTGATTTGTTTGCCTAATTGACAAGCCGAACAGGTTTCCGTCTTGACATACTTCAATTTGGGTAGTCCTCTAACTAGCTTCTTTGTAGACAGCTTGCTGAGTAAGTCCATATGAGCATGTCCTAGCCTTCTATGCCAAAGATTTGGGTTTGTATCCACAGTAGCTAAACAGCAGCCTACTTCCTCCATCTCAAAGTCCAACATATATATATTTCCTTCCCTTCTAGCAACTAGGGGAACTTTGTTAGTGCCAACATTAATAGTACATTTCTCTTTATCAAAAACAACAGTATGTCCATCATCATATAACTGACTTATACTAAGCAAATTATATTTAAGACCTTGAACATATTGTACTTTATCAATAGAAATGTTACTATTACCAATTGTTCCTTTTCCAAGAATGCGAAGTGTTTTGCTATCACCAATTGTAACACTACCACCCTTTTTCATCTTGAGGCTAAGGAACTGAGATTTGTCACCACACATATGTCTTGTACATCCACTATCCAATATCCATTGATTTGCATCGACTTTGACCACAAGACATACCTACAAACAAAGAACAAACAACTCAACGTTTTGGTACCCAAATTTTGTTGGGTCCAGCATGGTTAGTTGATAAAACATAAAGAACATTCAATTCATATTTCTTGATCCACATTTGGACCACTTTAGATGCTTGGTTTCCTGTTCTCCTTATTCTGGTAGCTTGCTACCCAGAAGTAGTCTGTCTGTTCCAGCTTGCTGGCTTAGTGTTCTCTGTCGGGCAGTGGTGTGACAAATGACCTTTCTTTCCACATTTGTAGCAAATTTTCCACGGCATAGCATAATTATATGGTATACCCTGTTTGCCTTCATATTGAAAAGCCTTGGTCTTTGATGTAGAAGCCATTCCAAGTCCTTCTTTATCCATAGGAACCTTTGTTTGTTTCATAATAGTCTTTAATACTTCCTCTCCTTGAACAAATTTTCCCATGCCTTTCTCAAGCCTTGTAACTTTAGCTTCCAATTCCTTTATCTTCTCAGCTTGTTGAGTAGCTTCAATTGAGATGGATTCTCTGATTTGGAATGTTTCAAGACATACATCTCTAGCTTCAATTTCTGCACGCAGCTCGCTGAGTTCCTTCATCAATGTATCATTTCTTTTGAGAAGTAATTTGTTGAACCCCTCAAGTTGTGTTAACTTTCCTTTGAGATCAGAAATAAGATCTTCATGATTGTTTGATGGAGTCTTTTCAGCTAATAGCTCAGAAATCATCTTTCGAAGTGAAGCATTCTTCTTTTCAAGTTCATTGTTCTCATTCTTTAATTCCACGAACTCCACAATAGATATAGTACTATGTCTCTGCAAAGTTAGTTCATCTAATGAATGATTACTAGAATTTGAATCAGAATTTATAGAATTTACCTCACTACTATTGTCATCCAAATCTGAAGCATCACTTTCTACAAGGCCATCTTTAGTGATTCCTCTCATAGTGTCTTCATCATCCAGACCAACAAGAGCTAGGTTCACCATCTCATCACCTGATTCATCATCAGAAGCTGAGTTCTCATCATCACTCCATGTCAAAAGAGCTTTAGATTTCATTCTGTCCTTTGAGGCAGCTTGCTGCCTAGGCTTGTTCTTCAGCTTGTAGCAGTCCCTTTTGAAGTGTCCCTTCTTGCCACATTCAAAACATGCATCATCCTTTGAATCTCTTGACTCTCTTCTTGCTCCAAAAGCTTTTCCTTTTTCCTTCTTCAGCTTGTTCCTCTTTTCAATCATCTTCTTGATTTTTCTGGGCATAAGAGCCAATTCCTCATCAGATTCTGATTCTGCATCTGAGACCAGCTTGCTGCTACTGGAGTGTAAGGCCAGATTCTTCATCTTTTTGACTGGAGCTCTAACAGATTCCACCTTGCTTTCAAGTATCTTGGTTTCAAATTGTTCTAGCTCAGCAAAGACAGCTAGATGATCCATAGTTTCAAGATTTGAAGAAGACTCCAAGGAAGTAACTTTGGGTTCATAAATAAATGGCACCGCACTTAGAACTTTCATATTGATTTCATCTTGAGGAATCTTTTTTCCAAGTCTTTTAAGTGCATTGATGTTCACTTGAAATCTAGCTTGACTTTCTTTGATAGATTCACCTTCTTTGAGTTTAAAATTTCCAAATTCATTCATTAACTTGCCGAGTTTGACCTTCTTCAAAGATGCTGAGCCTTCATGATAAGTTTCCAATGCATCCCACATCTCCTTTGCTGATTTAAGAGATGATACCTTGTCATGCTCAGCTTGATTAAGCCCATTTATGAGAGAATTCCTTGCCTTTCCATTATAGCCAAACTTGATCAATTCATCGGTAGTAAGATCATCAACATCCTTATCTTTGCCATCTTTGTCAAGAAATACATATGGACCCTTTTGAACAACCCTTAGAACGAGTGGATCTCTGGATAAATATGTTTCCATACGCCCTTTCCACCAGTTGTAATTGTCCGTTCCAGTGAGGAGAGGAGCTCGGTAGTCAGACTTTCCTTCGGGATAATTGTCAGCCATTTGATCGATACTTTTCCTGTTACAGAAAGATTAGTATACCAATGCTCTGATACCAAATGAGAATCAACACCTAGAGGGGAGGGGTGAATAGGTGTTATGACTAACAATGACCGATTTTAATTTTTACCAAGTTATGTGACTGAAAAAGCAAAAATCAGTCTGTTTTGCTGTTTGGCAGCTTACTGAGTTCACAGAATATAAAGTGGCAGCTAGCTACGTTGTGCAATGCAGTATAGAAAATGTGCAGAAAGTAAAGAACACACAGCAATTTTAGCCAGGTTCGACCCCTATCTCCTATAGGTCTACGTCCTGGTCCTCTACCAACACGGCAAAGGAATATATTATTGATCAAAGTGAATTACAACTACACAATACAATAATATATCTCCCTGATCTCCCAGTTACTGTTTGCAGCTTGCTGAAACACCTTGTTCCTTGAACGCAGCTCTCTAAGTACTATACTAAACCAAGTATAAACTCATCTAGCTATCAAGTTCCTTGAACCCTTGTTTCCCAAGCTCACAAAACCAGCAACTACCAACTTACAAGTTGAACAATACAAAGATATAATGAATTACAACCGAAACTATGAACTCTAATCAAGAATATATATAGTATAATATATAAGAGCTCAAGTATGTAAAAGATATTGCAAACCAGCTTTTGTAGTACTTGTGTTTCTTTAAAACGTCGTTCAACAACTGAAGATGAAAAACACACAAGTATTTATATAATGAACAAATGATTTTGAATTAATCTAACAACCAACGGTCTTGACTACCAAGTCTCACGTTTTTGTTCCTTGATTAATTCAAGCCCAACGTTCATGAACATAACGTTTAGAAACCAGAAGAATAGAGAGAATAAGAACGTTTAGAAGACACGATCAACTGGTTTGTAAAGCCCAATAAAATAGAAGTCGTTAAAAGATAAAACGTTTATAAACAACTTCCTATAATATAGGAATTATATATATATGAAAATAAATTCGAAATTATTTGAGCCCATATATATATATATATACCTTATATAACTGATAGAGTCCTTACAAAACGTTTCCTAGAAGATTTCCTATAAATTAGGACTGAAACTCTATCTGCTGAATGTATTACCAGCTTACTGCCTGCATACAAAATTATTTTGCCAGCTAGCTGCTACGACATGTTTTGTTAGAAAATACCTAGAATTTATCTCCTGCAAAACCATGTTAGTACAATACACTTAACCCAGCTTGCTTCTATAATGTTATCATCAAAATACCAGGGTTTCAAATTTTTTATTAAACCATCACTAAATTGAGCGTTCAAATCTGATTTTTATAACTCAATAGTTAATTGAGCGTATAAAATTTAATAAATAAATTCTTAAAATTAATAATATTAAAATATTAAAAAAAAATACATGTAATATATTTATAGATATTAAAAAAAAGAGTCTTGCACGAGATCTTATGAAACTTTGGTACATGTCAAACCATTAAGTACAGTTGATTTTGAAATAAATAAATAAATAACGTTAGATCTAATATTAAAAATTGTATTAGATTGTCATTATAATTATATTCAAATACTAAAAAGTGAATTTTAATAATATAAACCAAATATGAGTAGATTTTCTAAGTTGAATAGAATTATCAAGGTGAAAATTCAGAACTTTCTCTTCTATTCCGTTCTTGAACGTTGAGTAATTTTATTTGAATAATAATGACTAAATCATTATTAAATTAAAAATAATATCTTTAACTAATATTACTATAAATTTAAAAAAAACCGTGCATTGCATGAGTTATAAGCTTGTATAATTAATAAGGGCTCATTTGTTAAATCTGAACAAGATTTTCTGAATAATTAAGATTCTGGATGAATGATAAATATGAATGATGAATAAATGTTGTTGTTCAATAAATAATTTTTAAATTTCTGAATGATGATACTTATTATTTTTGGTTTAATTTTTGTGATCCATAAAATGTAAATAAATAATTTTAAATGCTATGGAAGGAAAAGTTAATTGATATGTTAAAATAGGTTAATTTATTTAATTAGAAATTTAATTATCATATAATAAATAAAAATAAAATTTACAACTAGAGTAAGAAGATGTTATACGAGAAAGATTAGGATTTTTTATTCTAAAGAAATGCTAATTAGAAAGTACTAGCTTATAACCCGTGTAAGACACATGCCTTAAAAATAATAAACTAAAACATTTAATGTGAACTAAAAATATTAAAATAAAAGTAAAAATTAATATGATAAATTATAAAATGAGAAACTTAAATATTAATTGAAACATTAAAAAATATATAAAAAATACATATAGGGAGGAAGATAAATGATGTATTATTAATATTATTTTATAATAAAATAATATTAATAATAAGGACATATAGAAAATCTAACATGTTTTAATTAAAAAAAGTAATTGTCCGTGATATTTTTAGAAGTGTTTTAATTATATTAATTGTATTTATTAAACAAATACGTTGCATGTTAAAATAAGTAAGTTTTTTAATAAGGACAAATAGAAAATCTAACATATTTTAATTAAAAACAAAGTAACTGTCCGTAATATTTTTAGATGTGTTTTAATTATATCAATTGTATTTGTTAAAAAAATACGTTCACTTGTTAAAATATGTAAGTTTTTTTAAATAATTAAAAATATTAACATAGGTTTTAAAATAAGTAAGGATTACACCTCATATTTTTGGAAAATAGAGATTTTAGTGATAACAAATATAAAAGATAATATGTTTTAATTTAAAGGTAATTGTCGTGATATTTTTGGAAAATGAGTAGATTTTATTAGAATTTTTTTTAATTATAAAAGGTAATCAGATAGTTACTATTTTTATATTATTTTATTATTTGTTAAATAGAGTATTAAAATAGGTTTTAAAATAAATAAGTAAGGATTGCACCTCATATATTTTTGGAAAACAGATATTTTAGTGATAACAAATATAAAAGGTAATATGTTTTAATTTAAAGATAATTTCCATGATATTTTTGGAAAAAGAGTAGATTTTATTAGAAAACAAAATATTTTAATTACAAAAGGCAATCATCTAGTTACTATATATATATATATATTTTTATTTATTAAATAGAAAAAAGACCGAAAACCGACCGAAAACCAAAATTTTCAATGTTTCAGCTTTAATAATAGTAGTCTATAACCCGTGCAAGGCACAGACTATCAAAGGAGATTAAAAAAAAGGCTAATTAAAAAAAATTAATGGGAACTTAAAATATAAAATAAAGAATAAAAAACAATACGATAAATTATAAAATGAGAAACTTAAATATTAATTGGAACATAGAAAAATTAAATAAAGAATACAAATGGGGCTGAGGAAGATAAATGTGGCATTATTAATATTATTTTATTATTTATTAAAATAATATTAATAATAAGGACAAATAGAAAATGTAATATGTTTTAATTAAAAAAGTAATTTCCCATATTTTTGGAAATGTTTTAATTATATTAATTGTTTTTGTTCAAAAAAATACGCTAGTATGTTAAAATAGGTAAACTTTTTTAAATAATTAAAAACACACAAGCCATCAAAGGAGATTAAAAATGATAAACTAAAAAATTTAATATGAACGTAAAATATAAAATAAAGAATAAAAATCAATATGATAAATTATAAAATGAGAAACTTAAATATTAATTAGAAAATAAAAAAAGTAAGTAAAAAAATATAAATGGGGCGGAGGAAGATAAATGGGGATTTAAATAAAATAATATTAACATTAAGGACAAATAGAAAATGTAACATGTTTCAATTAAAAAAAGTAATTGCCCATGATATTTTTGGAAGTGTTTTAATTATATTAATTTATTTGTTAAAAAAATACGTTGGCATGTTAAAATAGGTAAACGTTTTTAAATAATTAAAAGCATTAAAATATGTTTTAAAATAAATAAGTAAGGGTTGCACCTGATATATTTGTAAAAGAGTGATTTTAGTGAGAACAAATATAAAAGGTAATATGTTTTAATTGAAATGTAATTACCCGCGATATTTTTGGAAAATAAGTAGATTTTTTTAGAAAAAAGTGTTTTAAAGGATGAATACTAAGGACAAAATAGAAAATGTAACATGTTTTAATTAAAAAAAGTAACTGTCCATGATATTTTTGGAAGTGTTTTAATTACATTAATTCTATTTGTTAAAAAAATACGTTGGCGTATTAAAATAGGTAAACTTTTTTCAATAATCAAAAGTATTAAAATAGGTTTTAAAATAAATAAGTAGGGATGCACCTGTTATTTTTAGAAAAGAGAGTTTTTAGAGAGAACAAATATAAAAGGTAATATGTTTTAATTGAAAGATAATTACCCATGATATTTTTGAAAAAAAGTAGATTTTGTTAAAAAAAGTGTGTTGATTATAAAAGGCAGTTAGTTACTATTTTTATATTATTTATTAAATAGAATAAATGACCGAAAACCAAAAACTGAAAACCAAAACTTTCAATGTTTCGACTTTAATAATATAGTATACATGTGGCATAAGATCGGTAAGGCGACGAAGTGAATAGTCCACAATGAATAGCATGTGAACCATTCAGATAGAAATTGGAAGGGTAGTCGTCCACAAGATTTAACCATTCGTCCAGATTTTGATAATGTTACTCAACCTAATCAATTGATCTGAACAACAAAACAGAACAATCCAGTTCATAATCCTTATCTTCAGTTGTTAACAAATGACGCCTAATGAGTCATTTGACAAATCTAAACAATAATTTTTGAATGGTTAAAATTTCTGACCCAGTCGAATATTTGAATTACTCATTTGTATTGTTTGATTAAATCTGAATCGTATTTTCTGAATAGATCAAAAAATTTAAAATATGGAATAAATATATTATATCTTAATCTTAAAGTCTTCTAATTATATTAAACAAGCTAGGAGTGTTTATTCAACATGTCCAACATTATAATATTAATATTATAAACACATATTTTATACTATATTATCAAAATTGAAATATTAAAAAAATTGATAGTTCGGTCGATCGATCATTAGGCCAATGTACTGGTTATTTATTTTAAAACATATTTCAGTCGGATTAATTATCTTGTAATCTTTTTTAACTTAAATACATTTAAGCATTCTAGTTTAAACACATTTGTAAAGACTACTTATTTAAAAATTTATTTTAACAAACTCATTATTAAAATCATATTTTAAGAAATCTAATTTAATTAAAAATCTAGATAATTAAAAATTATACAACTATTTGAATTAATTAATTCTATGTTAATGATTTATTAACTATTTTTAATATATTAAACATCAAAACTATTTTAACAAGAGCACCTAGCCTATGTTTATCAATGAAATATATATTGGGTGTCTATGTTAACGAACGGTTAAAACAGAAATTTATAGCCCACTCGTTCAGAAGAATTTTGATTCGTTCATGACTTTAAATGGAAAAACAAATGATCTGGACGACTCATTCCCTCTGGTCCAGTTCAAATTTACTGATTCCTAGGTTATCAAAATATGACGATTTTATTTATTTAGATTTTGACCTCTTTTGTGGTGTTTACAAAGGCATCAAAAGTATGTCGTGGGAACCTGAATTCCACGAGGTTACTCGAAAGCATAAATTGTTACTGTTGGAACCAGTTTTCTGCTGCCCTTCGTCCGGTCAACCTGCAGTGAGAAGAATGCGAGGGCTGAGCCCCCCGATTCACCTCCGATGTGAGAATCAGTTAACTGGTCTTTTGTGAGTAGAAGGAACGTACGAATATTGTAATTGTTCTTGTGTCTGTGTGTGTATGAATGAATACGAACCTATCTATTCACTTTACCAATATTTTCCGATCTCTCCGTTCGGGACGTGGCCTCTCTCTCCCACGTGGGCAGTTCCCCTTGACCCAGTCTTCAAACCGTTGGTTGCAGGTTCTGGTATGGGCCTTAGTGAGGGAACTGTAGTCTTTGAGCCGCTCGGCCTGCTTCCAGATGGGCTTTTGCGTTTTCCTACTGGCCCAATAGTGATCGGGCTTAGACCTCCAACATGTCCCTGGACTTCGGTCGAAGAATGTTCGATTGAAGGCCCACATACCAGCCCATCTTCGAGAAGACTCTAGGACAATATGGCAACCGATCGAAGTACCCCTTGTCCGACGTCAGACACGGCCACGTCAGCAGGAGACAGCCGTTGTCATAAATACTCTTTGGGAGTTACACATTTTCCCAAGCCAATCTAAATCGTGAATTCGTATAGCCTCGATCTCAGCCGTGTATTTCGAAACGTTTATTTTATACGTATATAACCGCCTTTCTACATTACCCCTCTATCACTTCCCATGATCACTTACAAGCAATCTCTGCAAAAACCGTACTCTCTGCAAAGTTCCAGGCGAGCAAACCATAGGCGGAAGAATATCCACAGACAAGTGCGAATCCACATCTTCACACTCCAATTCCAGTAATTTTTCTTTCCTTTGGTTCCATTTATGTGCTGTGTAGAATCCATACTAAGAAATCATAAGTAATTGCCATATATCGTATATGTATGTATAGTGGTGCCTTTGGGTTTGTAGGGTACTTTTGGGGTAGCTTATTGCCCAAAATATAACGAAATGACTGCAATTTCACATTTGGCTAGTAAAAAGGAAACCAGGGGTAGAATACGCGCTTTTCTAGGTAGTTTTCTAGGCATGAACACCCTTCAGCCGACACTCATACCTTTAGAACACACTTCAGTCCTTCTCTAGGCCTTGGAACGCCCTTCGGAATTCCCAAACCTGTCCCATTTTCCTTTTCTTCAATTCTTAGGACTTCCTTCGGTCATTACCAGCCCTCTGTACTCGGCTTTGACACAAATTAATTTGGGCCAACATATTCGGCCATGGCCCATTTTAGTGCTTCTAGATTCCCTTCAGCCAATTTAAACTCTGTACTGATGAAGGCCGACGTCTCCAAGATGGCGAAGAAATACGATATCCCGACCCCGGTATTCCAGACATACGATGCTGACGAGACCGATTTAATTTATCACACTCCGAAAGTGGAGGAAGAGTACGGTTCAGTCGCTCTCGGGGTATCTGAGAGGGCATTTTTCTGCGGTCTTCGCCTCCCGCTTCTGCCTGTCTTGAAGAAACTGTTGAAGTACACCCAGGTTGTTTTAGGCCAGTTAGATCCCAATACTTTCATCCACGTCAATTCGTTTCAGAACAGGTGTCTAAAGGCGGGGGTAAGGCCACGATTATCCCTTCTCCTTCATCACTTCGATTTCAGAAAAAATGCCAAGAGTGTAGGGTTTTACCAACTATCCCGAAGGGCCGGTCGGGCGGAATGGGTCGTTACTAATTCTAGTAACCGAGGGACTCACAAAAGTTGGTTTTATATCAGTGGGCACAAACTATCTAAATACTCAGTATGGCGAGAAGTGGATCCCGCTCTTGTTACCGCACCTGAGATGACTGATTTAGATAGGAGGGATTACGCCCGGTTGTGTGAGCCTCAGGAGCCGAATCAGATTTCTCTGATCGTTAGCAGAGATCAGACCTGGATTCGGGCGTTATGGGGTACCGGTAACATTTACTTCATTCATTTCATTTTGCATAATTTCACCTTGCATAACTCCCTTTGTTTCATTGGTTTGTTCGACCTTAATACTTTGGCTCCGTTTGGCATTGCTGTTGCAGACAGCAACAACAGCTTTTTTCTGAAAAGAAGCTAAAAAAGTGTTTGGTAAATTTTAAAAGCCGCTTTTCTGAAAAGCGCTTATGGCTGAAAAGCTGCTTTTAGAGAAAGCAGCCCCCCCATGCTTTTGAAAAAAAGCTGCTTTTCAGCTTTTGCGGGAAGCAGCTACTGGTTTCAACATCAAAACTCACCAAAAACATTAATTTTTTATATTATACACCAAAACATGCACATATCCAAAATATTACCAAACAGTTATCTGATTTTTACAACAGAACTTATTTTAACAGCACTTTTTTCAACAGCACAACAATTTTTAACAGCGATCCCAAACAGAGCCTTTATGCTTATTGATTCTGACTTTTCTTGTCTTGCAGTGTCTACCAGATCCGAGATGATACAAAGGGCGCAAGCCAAAAATGCCCAAAGGCTTGCCGAGCTTGCGGCGAAGCAAGACTCTGAAGCCCCCTCTTAAGCCCAAGTTGAATCAGCTTTAAGAACTCCAGCTGGACGCCGCTCTCCTCCGTCCGATGATGTGGAAATCATTGATACCACAGTTGGCGAGGTGGAAACTATTAACCAGTCTGATGCCGGGCAGATTTCGGCGGCGAAGCGTCCCCGAGGGCCTGAGGGAGAGGCTGTTCTTACTTACCGACCGGATTGGTCCGTGATGACAACCGATAAGTTTGGTGCTCCTGCCCCTACGGCGGAGAAGGAGATCGGTACCGATATGTGTCGGGCATTTATCCTTCCCAAGGATCGCCCGATATATGACGGCGCTGATGCCCTCGCATCCTGCTCTGAGCTCATCGGCCATGTCGCTATGGTATGTACCTTGCCTTATGTTTATTTCTTTTTCAACTAAACCTTTTTTCTCATCCTTCTTTCTTCTAGGTCGTTCCTTGGGTGGCGAAAATCGAGCAGAAAGTGAAAGACTTGGATGTACAGCTGTAGAGTCTTCATTTGACCGAAGAGAAAGCTGAGGCGGCTGAGAATCAAGTGAAGGCCTTGGTCCATGAGAATTCCAGCTTGAACCAGAGGATCGTCATGTTGAAGTCTGATCGGGACGCGGTCAAGGTGGATTTGGACCTCGCCTTCAACCGTCTCCAAAGGAGGACCGCTAAACTGAAGGCTTCTCGCCGTGCGGAAAAGAAGTCGCAGAAGCTGGTCCTTCTGTCCGAAGACCGGGGTTTCATGGCCGGCTTTGATGAGGTAGTTCGGAGGGCCCATGCCGCTGGTTTGGATTACACCAAGCTGCTGGATGAGGGTATGTCCGATCCCATCACTCGACCGGAGGGAAGATGTTCCCCCCATGATCAGTTCCGACCCGGAGTCAGAGTTGTCCGATTAAATATTATTTCACAAGTCTTTTGTAATATAACATTTGCCTTCGAGCTTTACTTTTGCCTTCGGGCTTCAACTTTATAATATTTTGTTTGTTTAAGCTTAGATCTTATTGTCGAGCTTTCCTTGCATTTGATGTTATTACTAGCTTTAGGTCTTATTTGTTTGCCTTAGCTTTTTTTAACATTTTCTTTCCTTATGTGCATAATGCTTCTTTGGACTCGCAAGTTGTCTTAGAATTTTTCCTTATAACGCTTCTTCGGCCTGATAATTTGCCTTGGCGTTTTTCCATGTAATACTTCTTAGGCTTGATCAATTGCCTTAGTATTTATTGTTTTTATCATACCTTTGGCCTGAATGCTTGTTCATTTCGCCTCTTCGGTATGGTGTAGCCCCTCAATATTTCGAAGGGTTTACAGGTAATAGATGTACAATATGGTTCGAGATATTGATAATACATGCTCAATGACAATACATGCTCAATGACAATACATGCTCAACGACAAAATATAAAGCACATAATTTTTCTTCGAATGCCTCCAAGTATGGGCTTATCTATTTGCTTGGTAACATGCTGTTGGTGACCAAATCATACATGTTATCCAAATATGCAAGGCATAGTTGCAGATATAAAAGTAATGAATTAAATCATACTGAAGCCAAAGTACTGAATGGAATTGCTGTAATAAAAGTTCTAGTAAAATGAGGATTTCCAGTAAGCTTACTGGTAGAACCTACGGAGGCGTGAAGCATGCCAGGTGTTTTTTATTAGGGAACCGTCCGATCCAGACAGCTTATATGTCCCCGTCCGAACTACCTCCACTACCACATAGGGGCCTTCCCAATTCGGCATCAACTTCCCTTACTTTGTTGGCATAGAAGTCGCTAGCTCCCTAAGGACAAGATCCCCTACTTGAAACGATCTCTTTCTTATTCCGGCATCATAGTACTGGGCAGCTTGAAGCTGGTATCGGACGTTGCGCTGGTGAGCAGCTTCCCTTTCTTCAACCACCAAGTCCACGTTTGCTCGTAGCCCGAACTCGTTGCTTTCCACATTAAACACCTGTGTTCGGTAAGATTCCAAACCAACCTCGGCGGGCATCAGTGCATTTGTTCCAAATGCTAGCCTGAACGGGGTTTCTCCAGTTGAGGACCTGGGGGTGGTTCGGTAAGCCCAAAGAACATAGGGTAGTTCCTCAGCCCACATTCCCTTAGCGTCCCCGAGTCGGTTCTTAATGCCATCGAAGATGATTTTGTTCGCTGCTTCAATAGCTCTATTCCCCTGTGGGTGTCTGACCGAACTGAACTTCTGTTGGATCCCGAACTTGGCCAAGAACTTCCAGAATTTACTTCCAATAAATTGGGTTCCATTATCAGACACACAAACCATCGGGATTCCGAACCTCGGTATTACCTACTCCAGCATAAACTTCTTTGATGCCTCCTCAGTTATGGCTGATAATGGCCGGGCTTCTACCCACTTTGTCATATAGTCTATGGTTACGATACAGTATTTAGCCTGTTTGTTATTGGTTGGCAAAATTCCAATAATGTCTATAGCCCACATGGCAAAGGGGATAGGACTGAGTACAAATGACATTTCTTCGGGTGGCTGCTTCGGTGTTGTGCTGAACAACTGACATTGTCTACATTTTTTAGAGTAATTCTTGGTGTTTTCCCTTACGGTCGGCCAAAAGAAACCCTGTCTTACTATCTTGAAAGCTAATGACCGTCCAACTAGATGTTCCCCGCAAATTCCTTCATGCACTGTTTCTAAAACTAACCTTTGGTCTTCGAGGGCAAGACACTTCAGAAGCGGTTGAGTAGCCGACCGCCTGAATAACTGCCCCTACCAAGGTTTAGCTAGCTGAGCGATACCTCACTTTATGTGCTTCTTTCTTATCCAGAAGCAAGATTCCCTTTTCTAAGAATACCCGGATGGGGGTCATCCAATTGACCCTTTGATGAATTTCCAGACATTGCTTTTTGTCAATAGATGGTGCACCCACTTCGGTCAAATAGATTGACCCTGTTAGGTTCTGGGTTTCTGCCGAGGCAAGCCTGGACAAAGCGTCTGCTTGGCTGTTATTTTCCCTGGCCACTTGATTTAACTCGAACGATTCGAAATGAAGTGCCCTTTTATGTACCTTGGTGGTGTATGCCTTCGTTCGGGGGTCTTTTTGTCCATAATCTCCTGAAAATTGCTTCACCACTAGCATAGAATCACTGAATACCCTTATGTGTTTCACTTCCAGGCTTTGTACCAAAGCAAGTCCTGCCAACAACGCTTCATATTCGGCCTCATTATGAGTTAAGGGAAAAGTTAACCTGCTAGCTTGGCGTGTTTCGAAGCCGTCGGGGCTAGTAAGAATCATTCCTGCTCCGTACTTAGCTTTTGTGACTGACCCATCCACAAAGAGTTTCCATTTTCCGGGGGCCTGAAGTAGCTGTTCTTCCGGTGCGAGGTCCTTCGGTCCCGAGAATGAGCATTCTACTAGGAAATCAACCAACGCATGTGCTTTGATACACGTCATGGGCACGTATTCCAAGTCAAATTCTCCCAGTTCGACCGACCAAGCCACTACTCTGCCCGAAGCTTCGGGTCTCTGAAGTATTTTTTTCAGAGGTTGGTCAATCACTACCTGTATTGTCCTTCCCTGGAAGTAATGGCGTAATTTCTTTGATGCCACCACTAACCCAAAAGCGAATTTTTCTGCGTTCGGGTATCTCGTTTCTACATCCTTTAGCATGTGCGAGACATAGAATACCAGGTGTTGGTTCTTCTCGTGTTCTTTAACCAATACGGCTCCCAACGTTCGATCATTCACTGCCAAGTAGAGCTATAGGGTTTCCTTGGGGTCAGGTCTCATAAGAAGTGGTGCCTTGACCAAATATTCTTTGACCTCTTCGAATGCCTTCTGGCAGTCCGATCCCCATTCAAAGTTTCTGGAACCTCGAAGCACTTCAAAGAATGGGAGTGCCTTTTCAGCCGATCGGGAAATAAACCTCCACAACGCTGCCAATCGTCCAGTCAATTTCTGGATATCCCTGATTGTTTTTGGTGCCTCCATGTCGATCACTGCATTTATTTTCTCAGGATTCGCTTCTATTCCTCTGGCACTCACCATGTAACCCAAGAATTTTCCACTCAAAACTCCAAACGTGCACTTGCTTGGATTAATTCTCATATTATTCCTTCTCATCGTCTCAAAACACTATTTCAGGTCCTCCGCATGATCCCTGAACATGGATCTAACGATCATATCATCCACGTAACACTCCATATTCCGACCGATCTGTTCCTTGAACACCTTATTGATCATCTTCTGGAAGGTTGCCCCCGCATTCTTCAGCCCGAAGGGCATCTTGATGTATGCATAAGTGCCTTTTGGGGTGATGAATGCTGCCTTCGGAATATCCTCGGCATTCATTGCGATTTGGTGATATCCAGAGAAAGCGTCCAAAAAGCTGAGCACCTGATGACCCGAAGTGGCGTCTATCAGCTGATCAATATTTGGTAGTGGGTAGTGATCCTCCGGACAGGCTTTGTTCAGGTCAGTGTAATCTACACACATTCTCCATTTGTTGTTTGACTTCTTGACCACCACCACGTTTGCCAACCAGTTTGGATACTCAATTTCTTCTATAAACTTGGCTTCTAGCAATTTTTCCACTTCGACTTGAATCACTTGCTGCCTTTCCATGGCGAAATTTCTTTTCTTCTGTTTAACCGGCTTTGCATCAGGGTTTACACTAAGGCAATGTTTTGCTACCGAAGGATCTAACCCAGGCATATCCTCAGGTCCCCATGCAAACACATCGTGATATTGTCTAATCACTTCAATTACCTTCTTTTTCAGTTCAGACTCCATGTTTTTGCCTATTTCAATCATTTTCCCAGACTGTCCCACGTATAGCTCTGTTAGGTCCAAAGTATCGTAGAAGGGGGGGGGGGTTGAATACGATACTCACAAATTATTCAATTTCGTTCGCGGATTAATCATTCAGTTCTTAACGAAATCAAATGCACCAAATCAAAACACGAGTCGAGGAATATATCGTTTTATAAATATAAACCACGAAGGGTGCTACAAATCTAATCCGTAGATTAGCTTCAATGAGTTCAGGTTAACGTAATCAATACAAACTTTAGAAATTAAGGCACTATAAATTTTCTCCATTAATTGTTCTTGAGCACTTAATTCTTCAGAGTAAATACGATTACTTCTGCCAACCAACTGAAGAAGAACACTGTCTTCATTCTCTGTAATTGTAGACTTCTTTTAGAAAAACCATCGAACCAAAATAATTGGATTATTCTTGGCCGTTGGATCTTCATCAACCTATCAAATCAAATAACTTTCCACCTGCTCCTCAAATTAAAAAACCATCGAATGTATAAAGAATTTTACCATTCGATAGTTTTTAAATAAAAACTATCGAAAAGTAAATTCCTTTAAACTAGATTTCTGATTGTTTTCTTAACTCATATTCGATGGTTTTCTAAATAGAAAAACCATCGAACCATTTCTTATCCTTGTTCTTTTAATCAATACTTTTTGAGTATCAGGGTGTTCTAGTTTTAGATTGTATCAATTTCTTCTGAGACGATAAAACAACTTGATCTTTTTAGTGCCGTCAACTAGTGCAACTGGTCTGGTTCACAGATGAATAACACTTGATCAAATTCTTCTTCTATGTCTTCAATTCAATGTTGTTGATAAGTCCTTTGTCGATCTGGTTGCTTCAAATAAATCACTGGAATCCTGTGGTACTTAACCCTAAATCATTCACATACTTCTGTAGTCTTGAAAATCTTGTTTCTTTGATTGTCACTGAGGCTTGAACATTTTCATGAACTTCTTTCCGTGACCTGTTTACGGACTTCAAGAATACATACCATATTTTGATTTTTTGAGTTTACCTTTTCTTCTTTGATTCTGGATTCCTGTGCTTCTGTTAATATTATTGTTTGTCTTGTCCTTTGTTGAGTTATAGTTATCTCTGTTTCATCTTATGTTACATTATGCTTTACAATCTCCCCTATTTGATTGGATAGAGTTCGACAAGCAAATACCTCGAGGATAACTCAACTAACTAAGGAAACATGAAACTAATTAAAGTAAGACAGCTTGAATAATATTAATTGCATTCTGGATCAGATATATATACATTTCCAGATTTCATAAATCAAAAAACAATAAAACATAGAAGTTGCTCCTCTAGACTGAGCTGATAGTTCTTTTGTTCTTTGCTTCTCATCTTCAATCCATTTCAATCTCACCTTCTTCTCTCACAGGATTGGAGTTAGCAGCTTGATAATCAATCACGGAAGGATAGTGCAGTGGTTCTCCTGGTTTAAGGATTGCTCCTTTGACGTGTCTTCCAATATACTCAACCTATTGTCCCACTCCAGCCCACAACCATGCAATGTTAACATCTTTCTTGTTTAGCTTTGGCATGTTTGGTAGACTGGGATGCACTTCCAATCCTCTTTCCACTCTCTTCCTATAGTAAGGAACACTATCCATTAGAAATCTTCTCAGAGTGTCTGCTGCTTTGTCCTTCTCCGTTGATGAGAATCCAGTGGATCTAAGATACTTCTCAACTGATATAAGATAGTTTCTTGGATAGTCTCTCAGTTTGTCCTCAGTCAAATAGCAGATTCTGAACAAGTCATTCGTCATGAATCTAACCATTGGAGGATCTTTAGTAATCTCTGGACTGACTTTCATCAAGATATCTTTAACATGCTCACGGAGCAGTTCATTTAACCTTGTAGTCCTTTGTATCTTGATGAGCAACACCTGTGTTAGTTCAGAATTCAATGATCGTCAGGAGCTAGACTCAACTGATCAGGATTGCTGACGTCATCAGGATTACATGGTCGTCAGGATTGAGATACATATCAGGACTGGGATCAGGATTGATCATCAGGACTGGAAGCTGATCAGGATTCCTACTTCGAGTTATATTTGGAGTCTAGTTAAACATGGAAGTTTATTCTGTCGGTTCCTGGTTTGTAGAATGTAGCTATCAATTATGGATAAGTTTCAATCTTTGTAATTGATTAGGACTTTTCATTGATAGAGAAGTTGTGTAGTATATAAACACAGTTTTGGTTTTGATTTATGGGGGGGAACATAATCGAATAGAAGCTCTTAAGAACATAGAATTTCTTGAGAGAGTTTTTGTAAGCTAGCAGCTCTCAAGAACATCAGAATTTCTTGAGAGAGTTTGTAACAGTTTTATATCAGATTTAATAAAGCTGTTATCTTTCTTTCATATTTGTGATATATACATTAAGAAGTCGATTATCTTATACTATTGTATTCAACCCCCCTTCTACAATAGAGTATTACTGGGCAACAATTGGTATCAGAGCAAACTGATTTAATTCTGAATCAGATACGATCTAAAGATGTCGACAACCAAGTATGAAAGCATGAAGATTCCCATCTTGAAGAAATCAGAATATCCAACATGGAGGGTAAAGATGCTGATGTACCTGGAGGCTATGGATCCTGACTATTTGGACAGGATTCGTGATGGACCATATATTTCTACAAGGATTGTAGAACGAACAGATACAGTACCTGAACATTATGTGGTCAAGGCTAAAAGTGAATGGACTCTAGAAGAAAAAGCTCATGTCTCAGGGAACCAAAGATAAAGAATATCTTACACAGTAGTCTTGATGCTGTCATGTCAAACAGAGTGATTGCATGCAAGTCTTCAAAAGAAATCTGGGATACTTTGGAAACTCAGTGCCAGGGATCTGCATCTGTCAAGAAAAACAGAAGGGCTCTTTTGATTCAAGAATATGAACAATTTGATGCAAGACCCGATGAGAGCCTAACTGATCTATATGATAGATTTCTGACACTATTGAACAGTTTATCTTTAGTTGACAAGGAATATGAAACTGAAGATTCAAACACCAAGTTTCTAAGAGCTTTACCTGAAGAATGGGACACTCAGACCTCGATCATTAGACATTAGTATGATCTTAACACTGTGTCTCTTGATGAAGTCTATGGGATGCTAAGAACTCATGATCTTGAAGTTCAACAGAGAAAGAACAAGAAAAGCAGCAAGGCAAAATCAATTGCTTTGAAAGCAGATGCTAAATCAAAAGGAAAAGCTATGGAGGTCTCTAGAAGTAAAACAAGAATAGTTGAGTCAGATCCTGATGACTCTTCATCAGATACTGATGGCAATGCTGATGCCAATACTGATTATGATTCTTCTGACTCAGACATGGAAGAGATGGTTGCTATGATTTCAGAAACTTCAGAAGGATGAAGTTCAGGAAGAATAGAAGACAAGGCAACTTTCAGAAAAAGGCTTTCAATACAAACAAAGATAAGTATATCAAAAAGGACAGCAAGGGTAGGAAATTTGACAAGTCAAAGGTTAGATGCTACAAGTGCAATGGTATGGGTCACTTTGCTTCTGAGTGCAAGAAGACAAAGGCACTTATCACATCAAGCAAGGATTGGATGGACTCTTCCTCAGAATCTGATACTGAGGTGGTCAACTATGCTCTAATGGCCAATGTTGATGTAACTACTGCTCCTGATGATAAGGTACTAAATACTATCTTTGATTTTGATACTGATAATGCTTCTGAGTTAAGACGTTTTCTAAAATCATTACATATTAGCTTTAGAAGTCAAACTGCTGAAAATACTAGGATCTTATCTGAGATGTCTGAACTTAGAAAAAGGAATGATATATTAGAAGCTGAATTTTCTCGTATGCAAGAAGTACAAAAAGAATGTGATAATGTGAATCACATGTATTTAGAGATGAAATCCAAATGTACTGCTCTTGAAAAGGAACTTGAAAATGCTAATGAGAAAATCAGAACCTGGACAGACTCTGGTAGGAAATTTCATGAGATTAATACCTCTAAGAATTGGAAAGAGTGTCTAGGATATAAGTCAGATGAGGATAAGAAATTGAAAGAGAAAATTGTCATTGATGAGACAGTCAGTCCAAAGACCTATAGACATGTTATAGATGCAACCAAATCTAAGATTACTCCTGTTAATTTTGTTTTTGGTAAGGATTCCAATTCTACTTTTGAAAAGGGATCTAATTCTACTCAAGGAATTAAAATCATAAAGTCTAAACCTGTCTTGAATAAAGTCATTAAAAATGTAGGTCTATTGTCTCAGAAACAGCTTAAAGATAAAATCTGTGAGGTGACAGATAAGAAAAAGGAATCTACTGTTAAGAGAAACAGGAATGGTAAAGTTGGGATCAACAAAGAGAATGGTTATAAATATATCCCAAATGCACCTAGAAAGTGTTGTTTTAACTGTGGTAACTCTAATCATCTTGCTATTGATTGTAAGAAGAGTAAGAAGAAGATTACTGATATTCCTAAGTCTGATGTTAGGAATAGATCAGTATTTTATAAACCACAGAAGTCCTGTTTTCATTGTGGTAGTATATGGCATTCTATTTATACTTGTAAAGATTATCATGAGTTGTACTATAACTTTTATGATCCATTGCCTAAAGTTGATAAAAATAGTGCAAACTCTGGTAGCATTAAGAATGTCAAGTTGGAACATGCTTTTGTTAATACTGATACTGACAAAACAAATCCTGATGAAGTAAATCATGTCAGGACTGCTAAGGTCAGAAAGTCTTCTGCTGTGAAAGTTAATAAATTGCATGGAAAAGGAACCCAACAAGTATGGGTTCCTAAATGTTCTAACTAGTGTGTTTCTATTCTGATTGCAGGGTAAAAAGAAAAATGTGTTAGTCATGGATAGTGGATGTTCTGTGCACATGACTGGAAACAAAGTCCTGTTATCAGAATATGAGGAAAAAGCTGGCCCAACTGTGTCTTATGGAGATGGTAACATTGGACAAACCTTGGGATATGGCAATATAATCATTGGAAATGTCATCATTGAAAAAGTAGCTCTAGTGAAGGGACTAAAACACAACCTGTTGAGTATTAGTCAAATCACTGACAGAGGTTATCATGTCAACTTCTATTCCACTCATTGTGAAGTAGTCAGTAAGGCAACAAGCAAGATAGCACTGACTGGCTACAGACATGGTAACATATATGAAGCCAACATTCAATCAAATACTGAGGACAAGGACTGTCATGGAGTCAATACATGTATCTTTTGATGACAAGAAGATAGCTGGAATCAATGAAGACTCTCATGATAGATTGATTTTTGAAAATGAAGCTACCAAGGAACCTGAAGAAAGTGAATCAGATCCTGTCCATACATCAGATCCTGATGGGTCACCAAATCCTGATGACACACCAGATGCTGATGGTACAAATACTGATGATGCAATCAATAGTAATACTTCTAGTAGTACTAATGTTGAGGGGGAGCAACATCATTCTACTACAAGTTCAGAGTCAACACATTCATCAGGACAGAATTCTTCAGATACTGATTCAAGTGATGATCCTGATAACTTATCAGGAGGAAATAGCAATAATTCAGGGGGAGCTTCAAGACAAGCAAGTTCTTCAAATCAAGATAACACCAATCCAGGAAGATCATCTACTTCAAGAAACAATTTAACACCAGCAAGGAAATGGACTGCAAGTCATACTCCTGATTTGATCATTGGGGATCCTGATGCAGGTGTTCAAACAAGAAGTGCAACTCAGAATGAATGTCTATACAATAACTTTCTATCCAATGAGGAGCCAAAGAAAGTTGAAGATGCACTTAAAGATGCTGATTGGGTTACTGCAATGCAAGAGGAACTGAATGAATTTGAAAGAAATGAAGTCTGGAAACTGGTACCAAGACCAAAGAATAGATCAATTGTTGGTACAAAGTGGATTTTCAGGAACAAGACTAATTCTGATGGAGTAATAATCAGAAACAAAGCAAGACTAGTTGCAAAGGGGTATTCTCAGCAAGAGGGAATTGATTATGATGAAACGTTTGCTCCTGTTGCAAGACTAGAAGCCATCAGGATATTTCTTGCTTATGCAGCACATAAGAAATTCAAGGTTTTCCAGATGGATGTTAAAAGTACTTTCTTAAATGGAGAACTGGAGGAAGAAGTCTATGTTGAGCAACCTCCTGGTTTCATTGATTCTAACTATCCAGATCATGTCTACAGATTGGATAAGGCACTTTATGGACTAAAGCAAGCTCCAAGAGCATGGTATGAAACTTTAGCTCTATTCTTACTAAAAAGTGGATTCAAAAGAGGTGCTATTGATAAAACTCTATTTTATTTGAATCATGGTAAGGACTTGTTGTTAGTTCAGATTTATGTTGATGATATCATTTTTGGGTCAACAAACAATAAGCTTTGTGAAAAATTGTCCAAGCTTATGCAGTCAAGATATCAAATGAGCATGATGGGAGAAATGAGTTACTTTCTTGGTCTTCAAGTTAAACAGACTGATGAAGGGATTTTTATCAATCAGTCTAAATATACAAGGAATTTATTGACAAGGTTTAACATGCAAGATAGTTCTCCTGCTACAACTCCCATAGCTACAGCTACCAAACTTGATCCTGATCAAGGTGCTGAGGTAGATGTAACTCACTACAGAGGAATGATTGGCTCTTTATTGTATCTCACTGCAAGTAGACCAGATATCATGTTTGCAACATGTCTGTGTGCAAGATTTCAAGCAAAACCTAGAGAACCCCATCTGATTGCAGTCAAAAGAATTTTCAGATATCTCAAAGGCACTTCTACACTTGGCCTTTGGTATGCAAGGGAATCAGATTTTGGGTTGTGTGGTTATTCAGATGCTGATTTTGCAGGATGCAAAATAGACAGGAAAAGTACTTCAGGAAGCTGTCAGTTTTTGGGTTGAAGACTAGTTTCATGGTTCAGTAAAAAGCAAAAATCCATTTCCACTTCAACTGCAGAAGCTGAGTACATTGCTGCAGGAAGTTGTTGTGCTCAGATAATGTGGATGAGAAATCAGTTGTTAGATTATGGCCTGTCATACTCAAAAATCCCTATTTATTGTGATAACCAAAGTGCTATTGCAATGACAGGAAATCCAGTTCAACATTCTCTTACTAAACACATCAGTATTCGATATCACTTCATAAGAGAATAAGTTCTGGAAGGAACAATTGAACTTCACTTTGTTCCTACTGATCAACAACTAGCTGATATATTCACCAAGCCACTACCTGAAGCTACTTTCAATAAATTGGTGAATGAACTTGGAATGATGAACTTTGAGAATTTCTGAGGAAAGCTACAGAGAGGAAATCCTGATAACTGTCAAATCCTTATGGTTATTCAGAAAGGTATGTTTTCTTTGATCAAATCCTGATAGGATGTTATCCTGACAGGAAGTCAACTGGTCAAATCCTGATGCTCAGATATTGAAGCTGGTATGAAAATCAGAGGTTCTATGCTAATTTGTCATCAACACTTCTGGTAAACTCTGGAAAATAAGATTTTTACTTAGTCTTTGATTAAGTTTTCAGTCTTAATTCTCAATTTCAATTATATTTTTATCAGAGTTTTCTATTCGTCATTTTATATGTCAAATATCAGTGTTACTAACAAATTGTACAGGAAAAGTAAGAAGGACAAGAACAATTGAGCAAATTGATAGTTTTCATTAAATCTTGAAGATTCTTTACAAATGAAAATGGAAATTACATATTCTTTTCCTAGTCTACTTTTATACTCAGGAACACGTGATGGTTTAATTTCTAATGCTATGGGGCAAGGCCAATCACACCTTGTTCCTAACCCAAGCATTCATCCTAAACAGTCTAAACAGTCAACTGCCACCTCTAATGTCTCTCAAAAGACTTTAGTTGTAAAAGCAAAGAAGTCAGCTAGAACTGATGTGTCAGGAAGGCAATCAGGTTCAAAGGACTTTACCTCTACACCTATCACTAAAAAGAAGTTACAAGGGGGTGTACAAGGGGTCCTGGTGAAGAAAGCTGCAAAGGGAGGTGAGGCTGTTTCTGTTAAAAGAAAGTTAGTGCTCAGGGATGAGACTGACTCAGAGGATGATTTACCTATATCCTCTGTGATGAATGTGAATAAGGAAGTTGCTGATACGGCTACTGCAGCTGTGGTTCCATTGTCTACACCACAAAAGAAAAGGAAGTTATC
This sequence comes from Heracleum sosnowskyi, assembly GCA_030848705.1. Lineage (NCBI taxonomy): Eukaryota > Viridiplantae > Streptophyta > Magnoliopsida > Apiales > Apiaceae > Heracleum > Heracleum sosnowskyi. Next base: position 44,067,122 of record CM061243.1, on the reverse strand, counting down.
AAAAAGCAGGTATCATATTCCTTTAGAAAAGAAGCAGGATACTGATGTACAGGACACTTCTATTCTGAATGAGCAATCAGTTTCTACTGCTCAAGAAAATCCTGATGTTAGTATTCCTGATGCTGCACCAAGTCAAGTGGTTAATATTTCAGACTCTCCAGCACAGGACTCTCCAACAAAAAGACATGTTGATATTTCATGGGAGAAGTATGGTGCTGCTGCTTCTAATCTTGGGATAAAACATCCAATGGAAAAGCTAAGGAAGGCAGAAGAGTTAGTCTATCAGAGACAGAAGAAACTGAAAGGATCAAGCCCACAAGAACCTGAACCTCAAAGTGGTTCAGCAGCTCTTTCTGATGATCCAGCCACACAAGAACCACTCAATCAAAGTTTGAGTGAAGGCTTAGCTAGTGGAATGGTCCCACAAGAACCATTTTCTCAAAGGGAGAATGAAGACATCTACATTCCAGCTACACAAGAACCATCTTCTCAAAGTGAAGATGCAGGCCAAGCTACAGTTTCTGAGAAATTTCCTGACAATGCTCAAGGGATTTCTGGTGCAGATGAAGTTCAAAGATTGGTCGAGGACACTGTCAATAAGGGAAGCACACAAGAACCTTTGACTCAAAGTGTTGAAGAAGCTTCTGAACCTCAAGCTCCACAAGAACCATTGGTAGCAAATACTGATGCAAGCATATCAAATCCTGACGGTGTTCATCCTGACGCTAGTGGTGCTCCTGATGTTGAACCTATCCTGATACAGCCACTTCGTTCAAGACCAATGGATCATCCTATCACAGATTCACAGGATAAAATGAAAGGTATAGCTATTCCTGATCCTGATGATACTCATAGTATTGATGATGATGACTCTGATGATAGTGATGATGATGAGAATCGAAAAGAGAAGGAACAGCTTGCTACAACACTCAAAATTAGTCTTGGAACTAATTTTGGTTCATCAAGTACATATATGGCTGGCAAAGCTTCCACTGGGAAAGATCAGAGACAAGATTTTTCTATTCCTTCCTTTAATCCTGCTGAGGCACTTAGACAGAATGAATGGAACAATTCATGGCACAGATCTGCTGAATCTGTAAGTTATTCTTCTACTTTGGAACATGCCTATGATGCAGTGAAATCTATAGAGAATCAAGACTTGAAGAATCATCTGAAGGCTACAACTTTGTTATCCAAAAGTCTAAAAAGTGAGATTGATTCTATCAAGAACTCAACTGAGTTGGTGAGGAATGATATTTATCAAAATTTTACAAAGGTGCCTACTGCTTTTCAGCTAAGGGTAGTAGAATCCCAAGTGAAATCTGTTATTTCTAAACAAACCTCTATCAACAGAAGGATTGATTCTCTGGATACCAAGGTAACTGACATTCAAGCCTCTCTTTCCTTAATTTTGAATTTATTGTCAAATCCTGATGTCAAAAAGGGGGAGAAGGTTAGTCGGACAAAATGCACACCTGATCTAGTATTAAGGAATAATGATGATGATACTGGAGATGATGGTTGTGACAAAGTGATACAAGGAGAAACCTCTGATGCTGCTGTTATGAAGTCTACAATTCAAACTTCACAAAGTCAAACAATGCAGTCAACTCATGTTTCTGATTCTGGAGTTAAGACAGTAAGAACGTTGGTGCAATCTCAGATCCTGAAGGAAGAACAAATCCTGACACCTGGTCATGGACATACTTTGCTACAATTCCTGAAGGTGGTGAAGATGTGATTATTGATAATCCTGAAGATGCATCAAATTTATTCCAGAAGTTTTCTACAAAAGATGGCAGAATTGTTACTCTATATCACACTGATAAAAGAGTTCAACAATTATATGCAAGAAAAGCACTCTCTACAGCAAGTGAAGAATATCCTGATCTCTCACATGAAGAATTCTTAAGACAACAGAGAGAAATGATGGAAAGCTTTAATAACCCTGCTCCTGCTAGAGGTAGAGGAGACAGAGGTAGGAGAGGAGCTAGAAGAAGTAGAAGAGGTTCTTCAACTCAAACAATACCTAGACAGACAAGGTCTCGAGGGTTAAGAATTGAAGAAATTCCTGAACCTATTCAAACTCTAGTAGTTCCTGACAGATCTACTTTTGGTGATGATGGAAATATTGAAGAAGAACCTGAATTGAGAAGAAAATCAACTCTCTGCAATACAAATCAAATTGAAGAATCTAATCCTGATGTTGTTCCCGATAATATTCAAGATCCTGATGATTCTGAAATTCTGCAAGAGATTGACTTGATAATTTTATCTACTGTGGTTGATTCTCACAACAAGGAAGTAGATGAAGAAGAAGAAGCCAGAAGAAGTGAAATTACAAGATCAACAAATAGAGATTTCAATCTCTATATACAAAGGCTTAAACTCTCAAACAGAAGAGTGTGGAGGAACCCAAGCAGACAAGAATCTTCACTGGAAAGAAGCTATGCCTTTGAAAAGGAAAAGGATAAGAAGTGGAAACATATTAGCACATTAAGTTGTGATACACTTATCAATTTTCAGTCTGGAGGAATTATTACAAGCGCTTCAAGTGTTGTTGATTTATCTGGGATGGTTAGATCAAAAGCACTCTGGTTAAAGATGTTTTCAAATCTGAAGCAATTGACAAGTAATTCAAGAGGAGGTATTGGACACAGGGATGCTGAATATATAAATATGTCATATGTTGATCCTTACTCCTTAACTGAAATTGGATGTACTTTAACTTCTGAAAACTTGAACAATTTACTAGCTGTTGATATAGTTATAGATTGTCATGATGGTTTTGACAAGAAAGAAAAGCTTCTGTACTTCATGAAAGATGGTAGTGTGAAGATTTTATCTATTCAAGATCTGCTGATGAAAACTACACAGGAACTGAAATATGTTCATTATCTTTTGAGATCGAAGAATAAAATATGCACAGAATGGAGTGACATGATTTTGTCAACAATAAGAAGAAGACTGGATGGAAACAGTAATTTCAATGGTAATTATACTCCCATGTACTTAAATCAAAGAGGTCAGGATGTGGAAATGCAAAGGGGTACTGCTGTTAAAGAAGTAAATTTTGGCATGACTCATCTTACTCTCAATCCTAATAGGAAGGAAATTACTTATCTTTTGCTTGAAGAGCATAGTCTTCAGAGAAACTCCATATTGAATCTCATAGCAGCTATCTACCAGATTAATGAGGAAGATGAAGAACTCAGAAATCTTAAGGAAAGACTGATTCAAATTCTTGAAGAAAAAGAAGAAAATTTGTTATCCAACTTCTTGAAGATGAATCTGTTCTATCAAAGAATTTAAACAGATAAGTTGTTGTTGTAGATTCTGTACATTTTGTATATATGTTTTTGACATCATTGAATCTTAGGAATCTATACTTTATTTCACAAAGTATGAGATTGGGGGAGATTGTTAGTTCAGAATTCAATGATCGTCAGGAGCTAGACTCAACTGATCAGGATTGCTGACGTCATCAGGATTACATGGTCGTCAGGATTGAGATACATATCAGGACTGGGATCAGGATTGATCATCAGGACTGGAAGCTGATCAGGATTCCTACTTCGAGTTATATTTGGAGTCTAGTTAAACATGGAAGTTTATTCTGTCGGTTCCTGGTTTGTGGAATGTAGTTATCAATTATGGATAGGTTTCAATCTTTGTAATTGATTAGGACTTATCATTGATAGAGAAGCTGTGTAGTATATAAACACAGTTTTGGTTTCGATTTATGGGGGGGAACATAATCGAATAGAAGCTCTTAAGAACATAGAATTTCTTGAGAGAGTTTTTGTAAGCTAGCAGCTCTCAAGAACATCAGAATTTCTTGAGAGAGTTTGTAACAGTTTTATATCAGATTTAATAAAGCTGTTATCTTTCTTTCATATTTGTGATATATACATTAAGAAGTCGATTATCTTATACTATTGTATTCAACCCCCCTTCTACAATAGAGTATTACTGGGCAACAACCTGCAATTCTGTATATATCCTCTGTTAAAAAAACTTAGTGGAAATCACAAAGGTACCTTTCTCAAGAAAATTAATTATTATGTTCCAGGCACCGTTTGCTTTAACCCCAGCTTTCAGAAAGATCATAGAGTTTCTCAATGCTGTGAAGTAAGTCTGATCTTCAAGATTGGCACCTCTGATGTTCAGAATGATAACTTCCACCTCAGCATTGTCGTTGACTTCTAATCCGTCTTCAACTTCGCAAAAGGTTTTGTAAGCCATCTCCCAATCAGTTCCTGATTTCTTCGCCAAATCCATCATCTTCTTCGTCCTCACTTCACTATACATCTTGAGCCTCTTCAGTTTTTCACTGCGTAGAATTGCTTGTTGTTTTTCTTTCTCAGCTTGCCTGGCATCTATTACAGCTCTTTCAGCTTTCACTATCTCCAAGGCAGCTTCTTCTTCTTGTGACAAAGGATTTGCTTCTTCTTCCATATTATCCTCCCAGATAGGATATTCAACAGGCTCTGGATAATATGGCTCATTCTCTTCCTATAGATGCTCATGCATGACTTCCTCAAATACCTCTTCACTACTTCCTTCTTCCTGTACTATGTTCTCAATCCAGTATTGTCTTACCGGAATAGCTTCAACTGTTTCCCAAACTCCCCATCCATCCAGACCTTGCTCCCCAGTTCCAACTTTCTCCCCCTTAGTTGAGGAATCCTCGATAAATTTATCATCAGCATAAAAGGTAGTAGAAGGACCAGGTTGCTGATTTGAAGGTCCAGGTTGTTGGTTCTTCAGCATAGTCCAGATAGACTGTACTCCGTCGCTTTGGTTCTCCAAGAAATCTGTAATCTGCTTATTCATCTCATTCATAGAAGCTAGCGTCAGGTCAATGTTATCCAATCTTGAGTTGGTAGTCTTTTCAATATGATCCAATCTTTTGTTCAGCTTAGACTCCACTCTTGAAAGGGTGTTCATTGCATCTTTTACCCGCGCTTGACCATCCCGGATAACCAGAACGTCTTCTCTCAAAGCTTCTTATCCTTGTGACAGAGCATATACTTCATTCATGAAACCGTCTTTCAGCTCTTTGACGTCCGTCCTCAAGTCAAATAGTTCTTCCATAGCTTCCTTCTTAAAGGAGTCCACCGCCTGCTTCGTACCTGTTATAGTGCCAGATGCACTGCCAATGACCCTGAAAGTTCTTCTGGAATCAGCTGCAGCCAAGTCAACCTTCTCTTGAATAGACTTTAAAGAAGCATTTCCTTGACTAGAGGAGATCCCTTGGTCAAAGGAAGGTCGCAGTGGAACCTTGTATAATGGATTTCCTTGTTGATAATGAACCGTCATCTCCTTGAGTGAGGATTGAACATGTACTTCTCTTTCTGTTGGTAGTAGCAAATCATCTATATTTGAAAGGGTTAGGGTGTCACTCCTCACATTTGGCTTTGGGTGTACACTCAATGTTTCTGTCGGTGTTTCACTCATTTTACCTTTCCCACTCAGGCCAGGTGTAAGTGTTTTTGTTTCACTCAATCCCTTGATGCTCATTGTACCTGCCGAAGAAAACACCGTAGCCGTCCTTAAGGAGGTCACCGGTGGTGCAATGGGGCTTCGCAAATCCCCGCCCTTGGTTAAACCAAGTTGCTGATCATCCGTGGATGATGTATCCTTGAAAGGTGTTAGGCCGAATACACAATATAATCAAGTATGTATGAGAATAACAATGATTAATAACACTGTTTATGAATCAATAAAACTGTAATCTTATTAACAGCTTCTCTCTTTATGATGTTAATGAATCACAAAGAGAGAAGCTGTTAATAAGATTACAGTTTTATTGATTCATAAACAGTGTTATTAATCATTGTTATTCTCATACATACTTGATTATATTGTGTATTCGGCCTAACAATTGGTATCAGAGCCAAGGCTGTTTAATATATACAGTTTTACGATTCAAACACAGTAATAATCATGTCTGAAGAAAATCAAAATCAAGTTCCTCCTGCGGCTGAACAGGTTAAGCCAAATTCTGTGAGTCGATATGAAACTATCAGGGTTCCAATACTCAGGCCAATAGAGTATCCGATATGGAGGGTGAAGATGACCATGTTTCTGGAGGCTACAGATCCAGAATATCTTGACAGAATTAATAATGGTCCTCATAAGCCAACTAAATTATCTCCTGCTGTTGGTGATAAAGAACAGACACTGATTCCAAAGGAAAAGAAAGATTATACTCCTGAGGACATCTCATCTTTTGCAAAAGATGCCAAGGTAAGACATCTTTTGCACAGTGCTTTAGATAATGTTATGTCTAACAGAGTAATTGGTTGCACAACGGCAAAAGAAATCTGGGATGCTTTGGAAGTCAGGTGTCAAGGAACCACTGCTATAAAGAAGAACAGGAAGACAATACTCACACAGGAGTATGAGCACTTTGATTCAAGATCTAATGAAACCTTGACTGAGACTTATGACAGGTTTTGTAAATTACTGAATGATCTGTCTCTGGTTGACAAAGAATATGAACTTGAAGAGTCCAATCTCAAGTTTCTGTTATCTCTACCTGAAAAGTGGGATTTAAAGTCAACAACAATCAGAGATAATTATGATCTTGCTGATACAGATCTTGATGAGATCTATGGATTGTTAAAGACTCATGAACTTGAGATAGAACAAAGAAACAGGAGGTCAAGCAAGAAGACAAAATCTGTTGCTCTCAAAGTCGAGGAGAAGCCCATTAAGAAGGAATCATCAAGGAGGAAAGCCAAAGGAAAGGCTTTAGTCATTAAATCTGAGAGTGAGTCATCAAACTCTGATGATGATTCAAACTCTGATGAAGCTTCTGACTCTGAGGATGATGAAGAACAGTTGATGCAAATGGCGGCATTGATGGTGAAGACCTTCAAGAAGATGGGATTCAAGAACTTCAAGAAAGGAAAGAGATTCTCAAGGAGAGATTCAAATTCTGAGAAGAAGAATTTCAGAAAGTCTGATGGAAGGGATACAAAGTCTGGAAAGAAGGACAAATCTGAGATCCAGTGCTACAAGTGCAAAGAGATGGGTCACTATGCTCCAGAGTGCAAGAAAGGAAAAACTGGAAAAGCACTCGTCTCTAAAGGCAAAGACTGGGCAGATACTTCAGATTCTGATGATGGAGAAAATTATGCTCTTATGGCAACTGTCAAAAATGAGACTGAATCATCAGAAAATAAGGTACCTCTAACTACTTATGCTTATGATACTGATAATATTTCTGAATTAAGAATTTATCTTAAGAACATACATGTTAGTTATAGGGATCAGACTTTAGAGAATGAAAGGATTAAAACTGAGGGTCTTAGTCTTAAAGAAAGAAACAAGTTTCTTGAAAGAGAACTTGAGAATATGAAGAAGATTCAAAAAGAAAGAGATGATGCTGTTTATGTTGAACAGGAGTTGCTTAAAAGATATAGGCAACTAGAATCTGATTTAGAGAAGGAAAGGAAAATAATTAAAACTTGGACTAATTCTGGCAGAGATACACATCAAGTTTTCCAAACAGATGCTGTAGGTTTAGGATACAGTGAGGAAGATGAACTTAGGTTTCAAGATAAAATTAAGGTTAGAGCTTTCACAAGTTCATATTCAACTCCTGTAACATTTGTTCCTGAGTCTGGAAAGTTAAAATCTGTAGTTGTGAAAGAAGCTGTTATGGAGCCAGTTGAAGCTTGTGTTGAACAAGTGGATATTGAATCTAAAACAGAGAAGCCTGTTGAGCTAGAAGCTGTTAAAGAACCAATTAGAGTCTGTGAGAAACAGGTTAATGTTGGTTTAATGACAGGAAAACAGTTTAAACATAAGCTCAAAGAGGTTAAGTCTGCCATGAAACCTAAAGGGTCCAAGAGAAATAGGAATGGAAAAATAGGCATAAATAGTAGAAATAATCATATGCCTAATGCTGGTGCTTCAAGGAAAACATGTTACAGTTGTGGTAGTTCTAATCATCTTGCTAGATTTTGTACTAAGAACAAGCATATTAATTCTTTAACTTCTACTTCAGAAGTAAAGAATGATTATGTAAGAGTAAAACCACAGACCTTATGCAAACATTGTGGGAGCACTTGGCATTCTATTTACACATGTAAGAGTTATCATGCAATTTATCATAATTACTATGAGCTAAAACCCAACTTGAAATGGGTTAGAGCAAACTCTGCTAGTGTAAAATCTGACAATGTTAGTTTAAACTCTGAGAAAGCAGATTCCGCTGCAAAAGCTAACACTGTTAAGAAAGGCAAAGGATCCAAGCAAGTCTGGATCCTTAAAACTAACACTTAGTGTTTGTTTGTGATTGCAGGGTATAATAGAGAGCACACTTATCTTGGACAGTGGATGCTCAGGACATATGACTGGAAATAAAGCCCTGCTATCAGACTTTGTGGAGAAGGATGGCCCAAAAGTTTCCTATGGAGATGGCAACGTAGGACATACTCTGGGATATGGCAATATTAATCTTGGAAGTGTCATCATCACAAATGTAGCTCTAGTCTCAGGACTCAAGCATAATCTGTTATCTGTGAGTCAAATCTGTGACAGAGGAAACCATGTAGATTTTCATAGTGAATACTGTGAAGTTATCAGTAAATCTACTGGAAAAGTTGTTCTAGTTGGACACAGGCGCAACAATATTTATGAAGCAAGTTTGGTAACAAACTCTGATGGAAATACAGTGTGTCTGACTGCAAAGATGTCAAATGAAGAGAGTTGGAATTGGCACAAGAAGCTCTCTCATCTCAATTTGAACAACATCAATGAGCTGATAAGAAAGGATCTTGTAAGAGGACTTCCAAAATCAATACTCAGTCTAGATGGCCTATGTGATTCTTGTCAAAAGGCCAAACAAAGGAAGTCATCTTTCAAGAGCAAATCTGAATCTTCAGTAGTGGAACCTTATCATCTTCTACATGTTGATCTCTTTGGACCAGTGAATATAATGTCAATGGGCAGAAAGAAATATGCTCTAGTAATTGTTGATGAATATACTAGATATACATGGGTGTATTTCTTGTCAAAGAAGGATGAAACTGCTCAAATTCTAATGGATCATGTAAATCTACTGGACAAAGGATCACAGCACAAAGTCAAAATAATAAGGAGTGATAATGGAACTGAATTCAGAAACTCAATCATGGAAGCTTTCTGCAAGGAAAGAGGGGTGAAACAAGAATTTTCTGCACCTGGCACTCCACAGCAAAATGGTGTAGTTGAAAGAAAGAACAGAACTTTAATTGAAGCAGCCAGAACTATGCTTGAAGAAGCAAAATTACCAACTTATTTCTGGGCAGAAGCTGTTCAAACTGCTTGTTTTACTCAAAATGCTACACTGATCAACAAGCATGGGAAAACACCATATGAGATGGTGAAAAATAAGAAGCCAAATTTGAAATATTTTCATATATTTGGATGCAAATGCTTTGTGTTGAAGACTCATCCTGAACAGTTGACAAAGTTCGAAGTAAAAGCTGATGAAGGAATTTTTGTTGGCTATCCATTGTCAACAAAAGCATTCAGAGTGTACAATCTAAGAACTAAGGTGATCATGGAATCCATACATGTGTCATTTGATGACAAGAAAATAATTGGACTTGAAGACAAGGATGGATATGATCAACTACGTTTTGAAAATGAAGATCTATTCTCTGATGATGTAAACTCTGACGAAGCAGGTTTGACAAACTCTGAAGGAGCATACTCTGAACCTCTACTGGTAAATACTGAAGAAACTGAAAATTCTCAAATTGAACAAATTAGAGAACCAGTTGAGGGGGAGCGTGAAGAAGCTCAACAAGACACAGCAAGTGAGTCAGTTGAGGAAACTGATTCAAACTCTGACAGTTCAAACTCTGAACCATCAAATTCAGGGGGAGCCTCAGGTGCTGCAGAAAGTCAACACATGAATCAGGAGAGCATGGATCAAGGGGGAGGATTCGATAATGATGCAAGAAACCACTTACCAACAGCAAGAAAGTGGACACAGGCACACACACCTGATCTCATAATTGGAGATCCTGATGCAGGTGTGAGAACTAGAAGTGCAACAAATAATGAGTGTCTGTATCATGCTTTCTTGTCTCAAACAGAACCAAAGAAAGTGGAGGAAGCTCTTCAAGATGCTAATTGGATTACAGCAATGCAAGAAGAGTTAAATGAATTTGAAAGAAATGAAGTCTGGACACTTGTACCTAGACCAAAGAACAGATCAATTGTGGGTACAAAGTGGGTTTTCAGAAATAAGACTGACAGTGATGGTGTGATTACAAGGAACAAGGCTAGACTTGTGGCAAAAGGTTATTCACAACAGGAAGGAATTGACTATGATGAAACCTTTGCTCCAGTTGCAAGATTGGAAGCCATAAGGATTTTTCTGGCCTATGCTGCACACAAGAAGTTTAAAGTCTTTCAGATGGATGTGAAAAGTGCTTTTCTCAATGGGAAGCTTGAAGAAGAGGTATTTGTTGAACAACCACCAGGATTCGTAGATCCCAAGCATCCAGATTATGTCTACAGGCTTGACAAGGCATTATATGGACTAAAGCAAGCACCAAGAGCATGGTATGAAACTCTTGCTCAATTTCTTTTAGAAAGTGGGTTCACAAGAGGTACAATTGATAAAACCTTGTTTTATTTCAATTCTGGTGATGATTTGCTATTAGTTCAAATCTATGTAGATGATATTATTTTTGGATCTACTAATGACAAACTTTGTAAGAAGTTTGCAAAGCTTATGCAATCCAGGTATCAAATGAGCATGATGGGAGAGCTTAGTTATTTTCTAGGCTTACAGGTCAAACAAACAGATGATGGTATTTTTATCAATCAAGCAAAATATACCAGAAATCTTCTCAAGAAATTTGGTATGCTTGATAGTTCATCTGCCACAACTCCCATGGCTACAGCAACGAAGCTTGATAAAGACACAGGAGCCTCAGTAGATATTACTAACTACAGAGGAATGATAGGGTCTGTACTGTATCTTACTGCAAGTAGACCTGATATCATGTATGCAACATGTCTTTGTGCAAGATTTCAAGCAGATCCTAGAGAGCCTCATCTAACAGCTGTAAAAAGGATTTTCAAATATCTCAAAGGCACCATAACCTTGGGTTTGTGGTATCCTAGAGAATCAGAGTTTAAGTTGATTGGTTACTCTGATGCAGATTTTGCAGGCTGTAAGATAGACAGAAAAAGTACAAGTGGAAGCTGTCAATTTTTAGGTGACAGATTGGTTTCTTGGTACAGTAAGAAACAGAAATCAATTTCTACATCCACTGCAGAAGCAGAGTATATAGCAGCTGGTAGCTGTTGTGCACAGATTTTATGGATGAAAAATCAATTGCTGGATTATGGGTTAAGGTACTCTAAAATACCTATTTTCTGTGATAACCAAAGTGCTATTGCTATGACAGGAAATCCAGTACAGCACTCCATGACCAAGCACATCAGCATAAGGTATCATTTTATCAGAGAACATGTGGAAGAAGGAAATATTGAGCTTCATTTTGTGTCTACAGACCAACAACTTGCAGATATCTTCACCAAACCTTTGAGTGAAGCTACTTTTACAAGATTGGTAAATGAACTTGGAATGATCTCTGGCTCTGACTAGAGATACGGGTTAGACTCAAAATTTATACATGTTTAATTTTTGTTGCTCATGATTCCTTGCATATGTTAACTGTTATGAGTACCAGTGTCATAAACTCTGTTGGTCAAACTCTGATGTTAAACTCTGTTAGTCATAAAATGTTGGTCATACTTTGAATGTTACAGTTTAAATGCTATTCTCTGATTGTAATTTTGTCTGGAACATATGGACCAATGAAGAAATTTGTATAAAGCATAATTATCAGTAAGTAACTGTGAATCCTTAAGAGTTGTATAGATTCTGACCTCAAAAATGTGCAGTAAGCTAACACAGCATGATACTGTCTCTATATTTATAGCATCTCTTAGTTTATTGATCCTATACACTGAGTCTGTATTAGCTGTTTGCATTTTCTCTCATAAGTTAATTATATTTACTGATGCAAAGTCTAAACTCTGATTATTAATTACAAATAATTCACCCTCAAATTCAAAAGATGCCAAACAGAGCACAAATTCCTTTGAGATCATGTTGTGCCTAGGACGATCCAGGAACTTATTGTATGAAATAAGGGCTAAAATCTTTGATTTTTGGTGACTAGTGCCAACCACTGATTACTGGAAAAATTAAAAAAAAATAATAATAATAAAATAATAATAAAAAAAAAAAAAAATAAAGGGGGTGAAAAATAAAAGACATATCCAAATGAAAGGATATCAGTAATACAGAGTTTAGATATAAAATCAGATTTTATGTTATAAATGAGAGTTTAGGCAACCAGTTTTTACTACTTTAGATTGTGGATTTTATGCACTTTGAGATGGTCTAAATACTGATTTCAGTAAACTCTGCTACTACACACACATACTTTCACACCTGTACAGATTGAGAAAAGAGTTTATTGACAAAGAAGGACAAATGGTAAACACTGATGTTTTGTGTGAAATACGCCGAGGTTACTTTGTTTTAATCTCTGATGGTTAAAATAATTTCCTTGTTTCAGACAGTTTATGATTTTGGGTTTAGTCATTTGTTTTTCGAAAAAGTGTGATTGAACAGAGAAAAGATAGAGTTTGTTTGATAAGTCCTGATAGTGATTAACCAATGCTATTGAGTATGTTAGTTTATTGTACAAAGTGATATCTTCTCTTTCACTTTACAATTACTATGCAATATTGATAATACTGACATGTAAAGCAACAAAATGGGTCTTTTTCATTAATTGATTCAAACTTTGTTTACATTCAGTCAATTACATACTCATGCCTAGCTAATATTTCTGGTACATACTAATCTTTCTGGTTACAAAAGAAAAGATCTATTTAACCAGGATAAGTATTTGAATGCTATATATGAAGCAGAAGAGCTAGAGCCAGAAGCTATTGTGCTCTATTACTTCTGATAATAGCTACCCAGTTGTTCATCTGGTCATTATACCATCTGGGATTGCTTGACAACATCCTGAAGATGAATCATCATCATCATCATCTTCCTGGATTCTCTTTCTGCTTTGCAGCTTGCAGGATTCCAAGAAGAGTGACTCTTCAGTACCCGTCAAGAAGCTCTGTTGAAAAAGCATCATGCAAACCATCATAGCTTCATTGTCTGCCAGGATGGGCATATCATAAGGACCGGGACGGATGATATGCACATACGGATTAGAAATTGGTCCTTCAGCAATTTCATCATCTGCTATAAGACCTTCATCGTTCAGAAAAGAAAGAACAAGAAACTCATCAATGATGTAATTTGCTTGTTGAGGCCAGTTTAAATTCAAGAATGCTTCAACATCCATGAACTCAAAGGTTCCTGCCATTTTGGGTGTATAGTAAGTTTAAGATATGAAGCCTGTTGTTAAAATGCTTTGAGTTTTTAAAGCATTCAAACAGGGTAACTGAAAGGTTTTTACTAGAATCGAAGCGCTTGGGATAAATAAGGTGCGGAGTTTCAAGACAGTCATTATTATTCTGACTGTTGAGTTCCTTTGTACTTTATTATTAAAATTGATAATTTTATTATTATTGATTTTTTTTCTTCTTTTAAGCGAATATTTTGAGTGTTATATGTGATGACAGGTGTCTCCACGTCTGCACGTGTGTATTGGAAGTTGTTAGAAACAGCTGTCAGCGTATTTCCGTTCGACATCTGTCCCACTAACATACTTCTAATCTTTACAGTTATTATTTAATACACTACATACACACGATTCAATCTTTTACGCACTTCATCTTTTCCTAAGTTTTTATTCACACACAAACACTCAAACACTTTCAAAGCCTAGTACTTCTTGTTTTCAAATCTTCTAATGGCAACCACGGCTTTTGTTTCGTCTGGGTTAGAGTTCGTCCCTAACAACTATGCTGCTCCTTTGGCAAATGAGAACGCACCGGCGGCGTTTCATTTGATTCAGGATTTCTTGTCAAACTCTGATGTTGGAACTGCTCTAATCGCCCCTTTGAAGCTGTCTGCATCTCAAATAAGGACTTTTTGGCAGACAGGCACTTATGATAATGGAGGAGAGTCTGGGTCTCCTTCCATAATTTTTGAATTTCAAGGAGAAGAGTTTGTAGTGACTCCAACTACTGTTCGTGATGCTCTGGGCCTTGAAGATTTTAATGCTTTCACAATCTCTGTTGGAGATTCTGAGTTAGTTCGAATGATGAGGGAAATAGGATACTCTGGGTCACTGACAAAGCTTGGTCAGTTGAAGCGACCGCTCTTGCGAAAGGAATGGAGTTTCTTTTTCGACTGCATAACAAGGGCGTTCGGCAAGAAATGCACGAACTGGGATGCTATTCCCATGGATAGTCTGCAAATCGGGTTTTCTCTTCTTTATGGAGGTAATTTTGATGTTGCTAGGCTAGTTCTAAATAATATAGGTGAGAAAATGACTGAAAACAGAGGTGTAGTCTATTTTGCACGATTTTGTCAATTAATATTCTCTGAATGTGTTTCTGAAGTAGAGATAGCTGAGAATGATGTGATTCCATGTTTTAAATTACATAAACGAATATTCTCTGATCTAACCAATAAAGATAACAAGAAAGGAGATGTTGGTGTTTTGATGTTGCCTGAGCTTGTGCAACAATTCTTGATCAATTCACAACAACTACAATCACCATCAAATGCTGAAGCTGGGCCTTCTGTGTCTCAACCACAAAGGTCAAAGAAATCTACGGTAAAGGTTGTTCAGTTGCAACACACTGCAGCTGAGGCATCAAATGTTGATGCTGTGCCTCAGAGAAAAAGAATGAAGAAAAGGCGCGCTCAAAGGGCAAAGTCTGTTGCTACTGATTCTATTGCCGACTCAGAGACTGAAACTGATGAAGAAACTCTTCATCAGAGAAAGAGAAGACTAGTGGCTGCACATCTTTTTGGTGCTGTAAATATAACCATGGACAGAGTCTCTAAGGTCACTGAAGCTCCTGCATCAGAGAATGAGGAGATTGTAGCAGAAGCTGTTCCTCAAGCTACTCCTGACATTGCTGTTGAGGAGGATATTTTCAATGCTGATGAGGACAGAGTGTTTGTAAACACTGAAACTCCTGAAGTGTTTGTTCAGGAGGATGCTGCAAATGCTGAAGCTGTCAATCTAGACAGATTAAATACTGATGCTACTATGGATTTAGATGCTCCTACATCAAAGGCTAATGATGTAGTTGAGGAAGCTGCTACTCATTCTGATAGCAGAGTTTTTGATTTTGAAGCACACACCTCTATCTATTCTGATCTTTATACAGAGGGTGTGGAAGCTGATCAAGTCACTGATCAGGTAGAAGAATCTCTGGCCACTCACACTGAAATTATTTCTTGTGATCTTGACAAAGGTGAGGAGGTTACTCAGCTGATTAAAGTCACAGAGAAAATTGATGAAGCTGTGATGGAAAAGGAACAAGAGGCTACTGATGAGCTAAACTCTGAGAACATTATTCTTGAAGCTTTACAACAATCTGTTGTAGAGATTGTTCAAAGAGAAGCAGAGGTTTTTGCTCAGGCCACCTCTGATATTCCTGAAGCTGTAGCAGAGGAGAAAATTGATGAAGCTGCACAGTTTACTGCTGAAAATATTCTTCCTGAAAATGCAGCAGATAATATTGACGAAGCTGGAAATGATGCTGAGGGTTCTCATTCACATCCTAGCATTCAAGTTTCATTGGCTGATGATGTTAATAGTGATGAAAGACTGGAAGTTAATAGACAGACCAATGAGCATTTCCAGAATATGTACTACAAAAATTGGGCTGATGCAGATTGCATTTTCTCAGCACAAAGGGCTGCAGATTTGCTATCTGATTCTATCAAGAAGATATCCAATACTGATGTACTTACAAGTTTACAGGCAACTGTTGTTCAAGTCAAATCTCTTAATAATAGATTTGATGAGAATCAACAGATGTTTACAAATCTAAGGAATGAATTTTCTCTCAGGGATACAACTTTGAAGCTTGACAGATCATTTTACTCTACACAATTCAAGCAGCAAGCCAAGAATTCAAGCAGCAAGCCAAGGATTCTGAGGAAATCAAGAAAAGGCTTGAAAAAGTTGAGGAGAATCAAGCTGAAATGTCTACTCAATTGAATTCTATTTCTAATGCTCTAGAATTGCTGACATCAGTATTACTTTCTGATGATGTCAAAAAGGGGGAGAATGTACATTCAAACTCTGAGACAGAGGGATGATTCTACTGATGGGGGAAGCAAAGGAAATAAAGGAAAGGAGGTCATTGCTCAAAGGCAAAGCAGGACTAGAGTAAACTCTGGTAGACAAATAAACTCTGAAAAGATAAACTCTGGTGGTCAATCTACTTCAAATCTCAAGAGTTTAGTTGTTTCAACTAATCCATCCACTGATGAAGAGATTGCTGCTAAGATATTCATGAAAGAGCATGGAAAGAATGTAACTATTGAAGATATCCAGGCTGAAGAGCAAATGCTTGCTGAGGAACACAAGAAAAATCTTAAAGCTGGAATCTACAAGAGAAAGGAAATCAAGGCTCCTAGAAAGAAAGAAGTTGGTATTTCTATCAAAGAGAATATTCAACAGAGTGTACAAAATACAAGGAGACCTGTGATTAGAAACTCTGATAAAGGTAAAGGCATAATGATTGAAGAGCTTAATCTAAAGAAGAAAGATATTTCAACCTCTGACATTGCTCAAGTTGAAACAAGATTAGCTAAATCAACCTCTGACGCTGCTCAAGTTGATGTTTCTATTGAAGACATGACAACCTCTGACGTTGCTCAAGTTGTACAGAAATCTACACTACTTCCAGGATTCAGCAAACCAAAAATTCTTGAAGACTTAAAGCTTGAAGCTGTGAATTTCTCAGAAACCAGAACAGTATTGGGAAAAGAAACCTTTGACAAATCTGGACTGGGTTCACACAGAGAGAGAAGAACTAATAACAGATCTCAAGACAAGTTTTCATTGGCAGAATTTGGAGTTGGAATTACTCAAGAAAGCCTTGACAAACTAGAATATGTACAGATGATTTTTCACAAAGGAATCAAAAAGGAATTCTTGTTATATTTTATGGCTGATGGCAGAGTGTATAGATTTGGTGAATTTGATATCCAGTTAAAACTTTGGGAAGAGCTAGAGTATGTTCTATATCTACTTGAAGTAAAGAATAGAAGTACTTATGATGCTGCTCGAGTTTTGAAGGAAAGGATGATGAAATCCAAAGTTTTGAGTGGAGCTGGAGTATCAAGTGCATACATTCCTAAATACAGAGATGCACATGGAAAGTTGGTAGAAATGAAAAGAAATAGTGCGAGGTTCAGAACTGCACTAAATAAAAAGGTTCTTGAGTTCAATCTAGAGTCTGATAAATCTTTTTATATCAGACTTGGCAATGAAATGAACAAAAACAGCATATATTCTTTGAGGGCTGCCATTTATCAAATTGGTGAAGATGAACCAGAAATGAAGGAGCTGAAGAAGATTATGATTGCTGAATTGAATAGAGCTGAGAAGAAACTACTGTTAGATTATATCAGGACTGTGCCTGATATTCAAGAAATCAAGTAAAGTCTGACTGTAAGTTTTTAATATGTTTTCTATTCTAAGTCAAATTTAAACTCTGTTTTAAATTAAACTCTGTTATATGTTAAACACTGCATTTGTTAAATGTTTTTTTTTTGACATCATCAATTATATGTTTAACTTGTACATTTTATTATGAACAAGTTGGGGGAGATTGTTAGATATAATTGCTAATGTTTGTTTATCAGTGTTTAAGCAACAGGTACTGACAAGAGTTTATCAGAAGCCAATCAGAGTTTAGTTAAACTCTGATAGGGTGAAGAGTTTAAAGGAAGCCGGTCAGAGTTTATTTAAAGTCTGACAGGGTGATAGTTGAATTAGCTGTCGGTGCTGAATTGAAGATTCTAGAAGCAATATATTCTGAAGATGGAAAGAAGCAGAATATATTGATACAGCTAAGGAAACGGAATAGAAGACTGAAGCAATCCTTAATTGATAACAATTGTATAGCTAATTTGTAGGAATATCAATTAGATAAGGATTGTGTAACTGTGTATTATATAAACACAGATAGGTTATCCCTAGAAGGGATGCGATCATTGAATTATTATTCTTGTAACCTAGAAGCTCTTTGTGATTCATTAACATCATAAAGAGAGAAGCTGTTAATAAGATTACAGTTTTATTGATTCATAAACAGTGTTATTAATCATTGTTATTCTCATACATACTTGATTATATTGTGTATTCGGCCTAACAAAAGGATCCAGAGTTAGAATCTCTAGGGGTTAGAATCAGGCTCTATTAACAGCAGAGATCCTGAAACTTCCCCTTGAGTCTGTGAAGACTTTACCTCAGTTAACTCCTCAATGTGAATTGATTCGTTGATACCGAGTTGCCGATCTGCACCTACGTCAGACCCTTTACCTGCATGATCCAGATATGTTCCATCTGGGGAGTTAGGTAATGACCTTTGAGATTGTGCATTTAGGTCAGAACCTTCTCTCGACGTCTGTGAAGACTCTTGGTTCTTAGAACCTTCAACCAGTGAACCTGACCGTAATATGGTCGGAACACCAGTTGTTTCTGTCAATTCCTCCTTGCTTGATTGAGCTATAGGTTCAGATATAGCTTTGGTTAGTGTAGCCGAATCAACATCAGAAAAATCAATAAAGGGCTCTTTGGAAGTTTGAAATAAAGTATCAACAGTTGCCTCGATTCTATTCTTCTCCTTTTAGAGGAAGGCAGAGCTGTTGTTGAAGGGTGTATCTTCTTATGTGGTGTTGCTAAGGCACTATCTCCCTCTACACTCATGGATGTTTGTATATTGGGTATCGGAGGGGAAGGAGGTTCGTTTATTGTTTCATTTGGCTCTTCCAAAGGCTCTTCGACCGTGGTTAGAGATTGTGGGTTTGCAATCTCATGGTCTGGAATGGCCACTGAGGGCTCTGGATCTACATCCATTGGTTGTTGTACAGGAGCCATTTCAGGTTGAGGAACATTACCTTCAATTACCTGTTCCCCTGGGGGTAGAAGTGTTAGGGGCACCGTTCTTAGATAGTCAGTGAGAACAGTGGGTACCCCTGGAAGATGATTCTTTCTTATTAGAGCGGTTATTGCATTGCTCTTCATCCTCATGCACTCCATGGTCTCCTCTGCTGCAAATGTCTCACGTTCACCATCTGTTAAGACATTATTGAGAATTAGCTGTAGGAACCTAGGATAGAAACAAAGCACATCGTCCATGCCTGTTCTTTCATCCAGTGGTCCCATGCATAGAATGACTTGATCAATCACTAGCTTTCCTATGTTAATATGCCTATTGTTAGCAATGGCAAACCCTATTTTTTGAAGAAATAAGGGAATACCATACAGATTTGTAAGCTTAGCAGTAAAAACATGGATTAGTGTGTGAAAGAAAAAGTTCCATGGCTTTGTCAGGTAATGCTTAAGAAACTCTCCCACAAAGAAGTTTGGTTGTTGACTTCTTATGAGAGTGAAGAAAGCATGTATCTCCTCAGTTGTGGGATCCGGAACATGGTTTTCTGTTGGAAAATGAAGTATTCTGTTAAAGTCATGTTCCGTCACCCTTATTGTTCTGCCCCCTGGCACAACAAAACTGAAGGACCTTATGTTATTCTCACTTGTATTCGTGGCGGTTGTGTACAACGCAGTCAATTGATCGATGCAAAGGACTACGTGAGTACTCAAAGCATATGCCACTAACGAACGTGTGTTCAGAAACTCTGCCCATGCACGAAACTGTAAGTTCGTAATGGCTTCCAAGTTCTGAAACGAGACATGATTAGTCTTGGTTACTATAAATTCTCCGGCCATTATTTTTCAAATTTCCAGAAAAATAATTTTAAACCAAAACTAAAATTTTAATTAATTATTTCTAATTAATCAAACTTAACAAAAAATACCCCCCCTTTTTTTAATTAAACACCTTAACCAAAAACAATTTCCTAATCTTAGAACTCTTAAGATAAATTGATAATTACCAAGTGAAAGTAACCCTTAAGAACCCTATTGAGTAATCAACAGAGTACTAATTTGTTTCGAATTATCAAGGTATCCCAAGTTCAACTGTATCTATCTCTCTCGATGGTTTTCTCTGGAAACTAATTAAAAACCCAACAAAACTCAAGTATACAGTGATTTCCCAGTTAAAAGAAGTGACTGTAGTAAAAATAAATTCTTGAAGGTTTAAAGAAGTTCAACTGTATCGAGTATAGTTTTGTTCTTGGTTGTGTATCTCTTTGTAAGTATAAACTCGGCTATAGCTTTTCTTGAATGTGTAAAACAATGAAAAGAAAAAGGCTAAGGCATTGTTATATACGCTTTAAAACTGTCAGGGGTATATCTGTCTCTCTACTGTTCGATGGTTTTTAAACATACTATCGATAGATTTCTGTGAGGGGCAAAAATGTCAACTGTACCTCGATAGTTTTTCAAAAACTATCGAAGTGATTGAAAAAGTGAATTTAAAACGTTTTTCTGAAAAACTATCGATGGCTTTCTCTGAATAAAACCAAAAACTATCGAACTAATTTTAGAAAAACTATCGAGAATTTTAATATTGAATTAATTAAGTTCACTTCGATACTTTTTCTACTGAATTTCAAAATTTATCGAAAGGTTTCTTTCGATGGTTTTTCTTTTCCTACTTAAAAACTTATCCAATTTTCCTTCGATGGTTTTCATTTAGTACTTAGAAAAACTATCGAATTTTCTAAATTCGATGGTTTTTGCTTCTGATTCAATTTTTAAAACCTGTTCTTGTTTTAAAAATCAAACCTTTTAATTTTTTGTCAAGTTTTACTTTGAATAAACTTTTTCAAATTTACCAAAATCAATTGTTAACAGAAAATTCACAATTTTCTTAGAATAAAATCGACTAAATATCATTGAATGATATTAACCAATTAAACTCCAATAAATTATGTTGCATTAATCTAAAATGTTAAAAACACAGTAAATTAATTCAAATTAAATAGATGCTTAAATATTTAGAACAAATATTAGCACCTAAATAATTTTTAGAATTAATAACTAATTAAATGCCAGAAAATATATCATCCATAATTATGACATAAAATTAGTACAAAAATCCTAACTACAAGAATTGCTCCAGAAAATAAATTCACGAGTCTCCTAAGGACATAGAAATTCTTAAAATCATGTATTCACTAGGACTATCTGCAGTTACTGACTTCTAATCAAAATCAATTAGAAAGATTTAACATCCCAAGTTCACCAACCATCCTTGAAAAAGTGGATTCATCAAGCGGTTTAGTAAAGATGTCTGCAATTTGTTCCTCTATGGGTACAAAGTGTAACTCCACAGTTCCATTCATGACATGCTCTCGGATAAAATGATACCTGATGTTGATGTGCTTCGCCCTCGAGTGTTGCACTAGGTTGTTAGAGATTTATATGGCACTTGTGTTGTCGCAAAATATTGGAATTTTAGTCAACAAGAGCCCATAGTCTCGGAGTCGGTTTCTCATCCATAATATCTGAGCATAGCAGCTACCAGCAACAATGTATTCAGCCTCAGCTGTTGATGTGGACACTGAATGCTGCTTCTTGCTATACCAGGAAACTAACCTTCTTCCAAGAAACTGACAGCTTCCTGAAGTACTCTTCCAATCAATCTTACAACCTGCAAAATCAGAGTCTGTATATCCAATAAGATCAAATCATGTATCTTTAGGGTACCAAATTCCAAGATTTGGGGTTCCCTTAAGATATCTAAATATTCGCTTAACAGCTATTAGATGAGATTCTTTAGGATCAGACTAAAACCTAGCACATAAGCATGTTGCAAACATTATATCTGGTCTACTTGCAGTGAGATAAAGTAATGAGCCTATCATACCTCTGTAGCCTGTGATGTCAACCTTCTTACCAGTTTCATCCTTATCAAGCTTAGTGGCAGTTGGCATTGGAGTCTTTGCTGTAGATGAGTCTTCCATTTGATACTTCTTCAGAAGATCTTTGATGTACTTGGACTGACAAATGAATATAC
Organism: Heracleum sosnowskyi; assembly: GCA_030848705.1. Taxonomy (NCBI): domain Eukaryota; kingdom Viridiplantae; phylum Streptophyta; class Magnoliopsida; order Apiales; family Apiaceae; genus Heracleum; species Heracleum sosnowskyi. The sequence continues at coordinate 44,044,997 of CM061243.1, read as the reverse complement.
CATCTTGCCTTTGATACACTTGTAGTCCAAGAAAGAATGACAATTCACCCATCATGCTCATTTCATAACGACTCTGCATTAACTTTGCAAATCTCTTGCATAGATCGTCATTAGTAGAACCAAATATTATGTCATCAACATATACTTGCACCAATATCAGATCATTTTTGTGCATTTTATAAAAGAGAGTTTTATCTATGACACCTCTTGTAAAATCATTTTCAAGTAAGAATTCAGAGAGAGTATCATACCATGTCCTCGGAGCTTGTTTGAGTCCATAGAGAGCTTTGAATATAAAGTACACAAAGTCTGCCAGTTTTGAATCCTCAAACCCTGGAGGTTGTTCCACATACACTTCTTCTTCTAGCTCCCCATTCAGAAAAGCACTCTTCACTTCCATTTGATATACCTTATAATTGGAATGTGCTGTGAATGCCAAAAACATCCTGATGGCCTCAAGTCTTGCTACTGGTGCATAGGTTTCATCATAATCTATACCCTCTTCTTGAGAGTAACCTTTAGCAACCAGTCTGGCTTTGTTTCTCGTTACAATGCCATCTTCATCCAGCTTATTTCTGAATACCCATTTTGTTCCAATAACAGATTTCCCTTTAGGCCTGGGTACCAGCTTCCAAACTTTCTGCCTTTCAAACTGATTGAGTTCATCTTGCATTGCAATCACCCAATCTGGATCTTCTAGGGCATCTTCAACTTTCTTAGGTTCTGTTTCTGAAAGAAACCCAGAATAGTGACATTCATTTTGTGATGTCCTCCTAGTTCTCACTCCTGAATCTGGATCACCAATGATTAAGTGAAAGGGATGATCTCTATTCCATACCCTTTGCCTTGGCAGATGTGATCTTGATGATTCTCCTTGTTCTGGATGTTGTGGAGTGTGACTAGTAGATCCTTCTCCTGCTCCCCCTGAGTTGTTGACGGTGTGATCTGTTGATTCTGTAGACTGACTAGTGGATCCCGTAGAAGTTTGAGGATCTCCACTTGTGTGACCACTTGGTCCAGAATCATTATCATTATGATTATTATTATCACCAGGAACAACTTCAGGTTCTTCCTCTATGTCAGAGAGATCTCCTGATAGATTTTCAAATATCAAGGATTCAAAGTTCTCTCTAGTTTGCAGGCCTGGTCTTTTGGTGTCGTCGAATGTTACATTAAAGCTTTCCAACACCTTCTTATCTTCAATCACATATACCCTGTAAGCTTTAGATTCCAGAGAATAGCCTAGAAAAATGCCTCCGTCTGCTTTGGCATCAAACTTGCCTAGATGTCCTCCATTTTTTAGTACAAAGCACTTTGCACCAAACACATGAAAATACTTCAGTGTTGGTTTCTTGTTGGCCATTAACTCATAAGGAGTCTTATGATGATCTTTGTTAATCAGGGTTCGATTCTGAGTGTAGAAAGCTGTATTCACTGCTTCAGCCCAAAAGTAAGTGGGAAGTTTTGATTCATTCAACATGGTCCTTGCTGCTTCAACCAAGGTCCTGTTCTTCCTTTCCACTACTCCATTTTGTTGTGGAGTTCTTGGTGCTGAATACTGTCTTGATATTCCTTTCTCTGAGCAGAAATCATTAAGAACTGCATTCTTGAATTCAGTTCCATTGTCTGATCTGATTGCCCGCACAGGTATCTTGGCTTCCACTTCTATCTTTTTTATGTGATCAATGATTAGTTGTGTTGCTTCATCCTTTGATTGTACAAACAACACCCACATGTACATGGAGTAGTCATCCACCATCACCAATGCATATCTTTTTCTTGAAAGTGACATAACATTAACTGGACCAAATAAATCCATATGAATCAGCTGTAATGGTTCAGTAATGTTTGTCATTTCTTTGCTTCTATGTGATGCTTTCTTTGACTTCCCTTTTTCACATGCTTCACACAGTCCCTCCTGATTGAATTCCATCAGGGGCAACCCTCTCACTAACTCTCTCTTTACCAAAGAGTTCATAGTTTTGAAGTTCAGATGTGAGAGCTTCTTGTGCCATAACCAACTTTGTTCTGAAGATGCCTTTCCATAGAAACATGTAACTTCTCCTTCACTGGTAGAACTTAAGTCAGCTATGAACAGATTTCCTTTTCTCACTCCCAATAGAGCAAGCTTCTCATCCTTCCTGTTTATGATCAAGCATTTGTCCTTTCTGAAGTCTACATTGTAGCCTTTATCACAGAACTGACTGATACTTAGGAGTAACATTCAGTTGTGTCTTACCCTGTTTGATTTTCATAGTATCTGTGGATTTAGCCTTAACAGTGTTTTGCTACTATCATTCATCAACTTAAAATAAGCATGCATGATGTTGTATGTACATAGCAAACACTCTTTATTACCACAGGGTTCATGAAGATCAGGCATGTCAGACATGTTATGCATTTCAGAAGTATTAGCAGTTTCTACTTTAACCTTTTTACATGCATGTGTAAGGTGTCCAACAGAATTACAAATAGTGCACAACTTCCTAGATGCAATGGGAGAAAATGGAACTATTTCCTTATTAGCAATCTTCTTTTTCCCATTCCTATTCTTCTTAGCCTTGCTAACTAAGTCACCTACTTCAGTTTTAGGTATTACAGTTTTTACTGAATTCCTAGGCAACTTAGTCTTCACCTCTTTTTCCTTCAATATATACTCCTCAAACAATTCTTGTCTAAGATATAAGTCATCCTCATGAAAAGGTTCTGAGAAGGGCTTGACAAAAACTGGACAGTTAACATTCTTGAGAATGTGTGGAATATCCTTTCTGACGACCTTAGATGTCACAGGAAACTCCACTGACTTTTTCCCAGCATTTTTGGAGTAGTCAAGTCCTATTGCAGTTTTATTACCCTGGGTCTGAGTTTCAATGATTTCCTTAGCTATCATGGCGGAATTCTTAAAAGCATTCAGCTTCAGATCTAAATCTGAAATCTGCTTCCTGAGGATAGTCTATATCTCATCATTACACTTGACCTTGTTCTCTAAGTACACATTCTTCTGCTTAAGATCTTCTAATGTAACAGCTACAAGCTCTAGTTCTTCATTCTTAGATTCTAAATTCTTAATCTCAAAGAACTAGTTTAGCATTCTCCATTTCTGATGCTAGTATGCTTGTATGAACATTAAACAATTCTACACTAAGATCTTGCACAGTTTTCTTGTACTCAGAATTAGACATGTCAATTGTAGTTAAGATAGGTACCTGAGATAATTGCGGTGATTCCTCTGAAGAGTCAGCCATTAGGGCAACATTTACATACTCTTCCTCTTCATCCGAATCAGTATCATCCTAGTGTTTTCCCTCTGCTATATAAGCTTTCCCTTTCTGCTTTCCAGATAATGCCTCCACTTGTTGTTTCAGCTTGGCATTCTCTTTCTTCAAATCCTCATATGTGTCTTTCTTTTCATAGACTCCCTTTTTGTCTCTTGCTTGACGAGGCTTTTGGCATTCAGTGGCAAAATGCCCAAACTCATTGTAGTTGTAGCATCTTGATTTGCTTCTATCAATCATGCCAGTCTTGTAGCCTCCCTTAAAGCCAGTGCCTGGTGAATACTTGATTTTCTAAAATCTATTTGTTGAGCCCTTGAACTTGTACTTAGGGTTTCTCTTGAAACAGATGTGGCTAAACTTTGCAGCTAAGTACGCCATGGTTTTGTCTTCCATTTGCTCAAGCTCTTCTAGGGTGTAGTAATCACTTTCATCAACACCCAGATTTGCAGAATCCATCTCAGCTTCTATAATCACCTCATTTCCAGCTCTAGGGGTTTGAACCTGAATATCAGAAATTGTTGGTTCATCCACTACAAGTGCTGCTGATCTCACAAGTGCATTGTGCTTTTTATCCACTGTCCCTGGTCCGTAGATTATCACTCTCTGTTCCTGTTCCATCTCATAAGTCTTCAACTTGCCATTGATCATCTCTAATGACATCTTGGTGAAGTCTATTCTTTCCCTTATGGATGATGACTTGTGTTCTACATGATGGGGCAGCGTCATCATGAACTTCCTGTTTGTTTCTCTCAGTGGATAAGTCTTTCCTTTCATTGCCAATTCATTGAGGAGCTTAGTATATTTCTCAAAGACCTGAGTTATACTTTCTCCTGGAAGAGACCTAAAAGACTCATACTGAGAAGTCAGGAAGTCCAATCTGTTTTCCTGCACGTCTTCAGTTCCTTCCATTATTAGGTTAATGGTATCCCACATATGTTTCCCGCTTAAACAGTTCATTATTTGGTAGCTCATTTCCTTGTCTGCGGAGTCCGTCAATATCAGCATTAAACATGTATCCAATCTAATCAGTTCTTTGTCTGAATCAGTATACTCAGAGATATCCTTAGGTTGGGTGCCAGCAGGAATCCTGTTACCTTCAGGGGTAGTCGTTTCATCAACTGATTTCATAGGTACATATGGTCTGTTTTCTAAAATGCCAATGTACAACGGATTCGATGCCTTAATAAATAACATCATCTTCATCTTCCACAAACCGAAATCATCTCTTGCAAACGGGGGAACTTTAATACCAGCGGTTGTCTTTGGAGCACTCATGGTAGAAAATTTCAAATTGTTTAAAATTCAAGAAATTCCAATCAAATGAAAAATTTTGAAAGTTAAAAAATTTGCTTCGAATTTTCGAGCTATGTTTGATTTTGGTCTCATTCACCGGATCTGATGTGTACGTCAATCAAGTAGCTTTGATACCAATTGTTAGGTCCAAAGTATCGTAGAAGTGGGGGTTGAATACCATACTCACAAATTATTCAATTTCGTTCGCGGATTAATCATTCAGTTCTTAACGAAATCAAAGGCACCAAATCAAAACACGAGTCGGGGAATATATCGTTTTATAAATATAAACCACGAAGGGTGCTACAAATCTAATCCGTAGATTAGCTTCAATGAGTTCAGGTTAACATAATCAATACATACTTTCAAAATTAAGGCACTATAAATTTTCTCTAGTAATTGTTCTTGAGCACTTAATTCTTCAGAGTAAATACGATTACTTCTGCCAACCAACTGAAGAAGAAAACTGTCTTCATTCTCTGTAATTGTAGACTTCTTTTAGAAAAACCATCGAACCAAAATAATTGGATTATTCTTGGACGTTGGATCTTCATCAACCTATCAAATCAAATAACTTTCCACCTGCTCCTCAAATTAAAAAACCATCGAATGTTTAAAGAATTTTACCATTCGATAGTTTTTAAATAAAAACTATCGAAAAGTAAATTCCTTTAAACTAGATTTCTGATTGTTTTCTTAACTCATATTCGATGGTTTTCTAAATAGAAAAACCATCGAACCATTTCTTATCCTTGTTATTTTAATCAATACTTTTTGAGTATCAGGGTTTTCCTATTTTAGACTGTATCAATTTCTTCCGAGACGATAAAACAACTTGATCTTTTTAGTGCCGTCAACTAGTGCAACTGGTCTGGTTCACAGATGAATAACACTTGATCAAATTCTTCTTCTATGTCTTCAATTCAATGCTGTTGATAAGTCCTTTGTCGATCTGGTTGCTTCAAATAAATCACTGGAATCCTGTGGTACTTAACCCTAAATCATTCACATACTTCTGTAGTCTTGAAAATCTTGTTTCTTTGATTGTCACTGAGACTTGAACATTTTCATGAACTTCTTTCCGTGACCTGTTTACGGACTTCAAGAATACATACCATATTTTGATTTTTTGAGTTTACCTTTTCTTCTTTGATTCTGGATTCCTGTGCTTCTGTTAATATTATTGTATGTCTTGTCCTTTGTTGAGTTGTAGTTATCTCTGTTTCATCTTATGTTACATTATGCTTTACAAGCTCTACTTCTTCCGTCTCTGCAGCCGGTTCTGCTATTGGATTTGACAGGTCTGCTCCGAATTTCTCCAGCTCAATACTCATCGTTTGATGACTGCTCCCAATTTCATTTTCGGCTCGCTTCCTTTTCCCCCCCTTCAGTTCTTTCCACTTCTTGATCCTTCTCGAGGTCTTCCAACATTATTATTCGGGCGGCTTTCTGATCACCCCTCATTTCTCCTATGCCAAGCTCGGTTGGAAACTTCAACTTCAAGTGAGGAACCGAGGCCACGGCTTGGAAAGCGCTGAGGATCGGTCTTCCCAGAATGCCATTATAAGGACTATCCACGTGCACCACATAAAATTTGGCTTCCTTTTCCATGATATAGGGGGGCCTTGCCCAATACAATCGGGAGGGTGATTGTCCCTTCAATCGGCACAGGTTGGTTTCCGAATCCATACAGCGGGGCTTCGTGACAGGGCTCTAGCTGTTCAACCCCCCCCCCCAGTTCATTTTACTGTACGTTCGGTGATACATGATAATGACCGAACTACCACCATCAACTAGCACTTTCCATATTTTGTTCTCGCCTATGATAGGGTTGATGATGAGTGGATCTTCGTGCGGCCATATCACATCTTCATAGTCATCCTCTGTGAAAGTAATGGAAAGAGTTTGCTTAGCTACATTGGTTTGGTATAAGCTGTAGACTTATCGAACATACTTCTTCCGGGCAGTCTTGCTGCATCGCTCCATGACCGTACCACCTGATATGGTTCTGACTTCACCTCGATATTTCTCTTTATCTTCGGGCTCCTTATCTTTGCCCTTTTCTTTGGAACCTAGCTTGCTCCTCAGGTCTCCAACAAACTCGCTTAACTCTCCCCCTTTGATCATTTTCTCGATCAATTTTTTCAAGTGGTAACACTGATCAGTGTTATGCCCTTTGTCTTTGTGGTAATCACAGTATGTGTCCCCGTTTTTCTTATGGTCCGGGGTTTTTAGCCTGGCTGGCCGAACAAAACCGGGCTTTCCTTTACTTTCATGAAGAATCTTCGAGATGGGTGTATTAAGAGGGGTAAACACCGTGCTATCTCTATCTCGCCTCCTGTCAGCACCCTTGTCGGGCCTTGTATCGGTCAGCCTGCTTTTTATGTCTCCCCGACCTCTTCGGTCATCTCTTACCGAGCTTTCATACCTTCGATTATCTCTAGAACCTCCAATTGATTCTAATTTTCTCCGAATGGCCTCGCCTCTCAAATAAATATCATTTAAGGATTTAGGGGGCACATCATAAAGAGAGGATCACAGTTTTTTACCTTTGACGGGGTCCAACCCAGCAGCGAGGAATCCTGCAGCCTTCACCTTATCTAAGTTAGTAACCATTCATGCTTCCTCCTTGAACCGGGCTAGATAGTCTCCCAACTCTTCGTTATGTCTCTATCTACAGTGAATTAGCGCTTCCGTATATTTTTCTCTTCTACACAGGTGGTAATAATGCCGAAGGAATCTTCTCTTAAGCTGATCGTAGGAGCTGATTGATCGGGGTCTTTGCGAACGATACCACATCATCGTTGTTCCCTTTAAGTATGTCTTGAACATTTTACATAGCATGATATCACAGTGTCCCATACCTATCATTAGCGACTCATATTTCTCGCAATGGTCTTCGGGATTACCTTTTCCGCTGAACTCGTTCATTTTTGGGAATTGCCTTCCCGGAGGAGGCCGATATTGCTCGATATCCTTAGTGACAACCGGTTCATGACTTATTTTTCGTTCACCGAACATGGCTTTCTCCATCCTTCTAAGACGGCTTTTAACATGGGGGTCGTCCTCTTCTTCCGATTCTGAGGACATTACGATTTTAGATCGAATCCTCCTATGACACGATTCGGAGTCTGTAGACTCGTCTTCATCGTTATGGGGTCGTTTCTCCCTTTGAATCTCAAGCTCAAGTAACGGGGTTTCTTCCACCGCCACTGAATCCCTCAGAGCTTTCTCCTCCATCTCAATTTCCTCCCTTCAGAGTCTAAGAGCTTCCAATTTCAGGAGATCAACCTCCCTTTTCTTTGCTCGTATCTGAGCCTCTTTTGCCGTTTGATCAGACTCTCGCTGTTTACCCTTCTTGGTGGCCTGTTCCTGCCTCCACCTAAGTAGTAATTCTTTCTGTTCTTCAGGGGTCGGCATAGGTCCGTCATCCCCTTCTGAATCAAAATTCAACGTCCTATTGATCAACGGCTTGACCGTGGCTGAACCGTCAAGTCGGTCCGAATCTTCAAACCCAGGCGGTCGGTCCACCATCATGATAGCAAACTTTTAATCACAAATAAATCATATGTTTCCCACAGACGGCGCCAAATTTTGGAATCAGTTTTCTGCTACCCTTCGTCCGGTCAACCTGCAGTGAGAAGAATGCGAGGGTTGAGCCCCCCGATTCACCTCCGGTGTGAGAATCAGTTAACTGGTCTTTTGTGAGTAGAAGGAACGTACGAATATTGTAATTGTTCTTGTGTCTGTGTGTGTATGAATGAATACGAACCTATCTATTCACTTTACCAATATTTTCCGATCTCTCCGTTCGGGACATGGCCTCTCTCTCCCACGTGGGCAGTTCCCCCTTGACCCAGTCTTCAAATCGTTGGTTGCAGGTAGGTTCTGGTATGGGCCTTAGTGAGGGAACTGTAGTCTTTGAGCCGCTCGGCTTGCTTCCAGATGGGCTTTTGCATTTTCCTACCGACCCAATAGTGATCGGGCTTAGACCTCCAACAGTTACCGTCAGTGGATGGCACTGGATAGATCCTTGTTAATATTGCTGGTGCCGCGGTATCCAAGGTAGGTTTTTAAAGTGATAAGCAACACGACTACCACCACGAATGTCTGTGGAGTTGTTTTTGCAGCTAATAGTGAATTGAACTCACCTGACTGCGCAACTGTTCCTTTTTTGAAGAAGACTGTTGAGTAACCAGCTCATTTTAAGGTGTTAGAGGAAGGCCCCAAATGAATCTTATGCTATATTTCAACAAAGCCTGAGGATGAAATAATACTAGGACCTGATGGCGTGATTCCTTTGTCCAAATCCTTTGTAGGCGTGCCTTTGCATTCTAAGCTTCGCTTGGAAGTTTCGCTGATAGTTAATGGTCACCCTCACACTGCAATCCTTAGCTTTGATCCTGTGGACAAAGGGATAGAGGTAGGATTTTTAGGTCAAGATGGGGAACTTAGGGTCCTTGTAAAAGTCACTTGGGAAGTTGAAGTTAATAAAGCTCCAATCTATGACATAGACTACGTTAGACAGAGAAATATCATGTTGCGTAGTGCTGATGTGATGCAGTTTGTGGTGGAAGAGGATGTGGCCTTGGAATTCCGCTCACTCAAGGACAAGATCGAAAAATGTAATTTGGTGAACCCTACTTACTCTATTATTGGTATTACCGGCAGCATTTTGCGGGAGATTATCTATTACAGCAAGCATCATGTTCGTCCATCATTCAGCAGTGATGATGAATTTTTTGGACAACGAGATCTAGTGACCGTTTAATCTCATTCAGGCGCGCACCACTTTCAGATCAAGAGTCTAATGGAGTTGACATGTTGAACATTGGCGGAAAAGGTCAAGACCGCCAACACATATGAGGAGATCATGGACGATGCATCAATCCAGATTGAATTGAGAACTCCCTTAGAGAAAGATATTCCGGACATTGGTAGCATATTGAGACAATGTGAAAGTACACTGTTACTCACTATATTTGAATTCTGAAAACTGTATAATATATATATATTGTATATTAGAGATTGTGCAGTAAAACAAATAACACTCTTACTTATAGAAATAACCAAGCTACAGCTTTTATATTACAAGGCTACGGCCTTTGAATTTTCTGGCAGAGCTTCAGCTCTTTCTTTTCAATGCGCTCTGATACCACTTGTTGGAAACGTGTATAGGCTCTTTCGATTTTAACACCCAGAACCTGCTACTGTATAAACTTTGTATATGTAATTTGAGATTTAAACATACACACAATGATTTTATTTTCCAGTATATAACACCAGGCTACAGCCTTTGTTTACAAATAGAGAGAGCTTCAGCTCTTTCGTTTTCTCACACAACTTTCACTCCTGTTTTTTTTATATCTTACTCTATTTTAACACTAAAGGATCAACCTTTATATAGGCCTCTAATTTGCTAAGTTACGTCATGCCTTACTTCATGGGCTACTTATTACATCCAGCCATTTTATCTTGTACATGTCAATGGCCTACCTTTATTTTAGGATTCAAACTCTCTTCCATGTAATAACCTGCATAATTTTCTCCACACCGTGTATGGATATAGGTGCTGCATGTGCACTTGACTTTCCTGCCTACCATATTTCCTGGATCTTTTGTTTCTGCTCTTTGTGTTCATACATTATTCACTCTACTGCAGACCTAGCTAATTGCTTATCATTTATCTTATACAGACACGTACAACTATTTTTAGTTATAGCTGCCACCCTTATTTTGCATGCGTAGAATACAAACTAAACAGCTTATTTATTGGAGGGTTTGAAATTCTAACACTCCCCCTCAAACCCGACTTTGCATTCCAAGCTTCACTTTCATTTATGAAATATTTCCGACTTCAATGGCTTTGTAAAAATATCTGCTAAATTTTCTTCGGTCCTGCAGTGTACCAGCTCCACGATTTTATCATTCACATGTTCTCGAATAAAATGATATTTTATGTTGATGTGCTTGCTTCGACTGTGTGACATTGGATTTTTCGCAAGTGAGATAGCAGATTTATTATCCACGTAAATGGTAACCGGATCATCCTTGACAAGATTTAACTCTCCCAATATGTAGCCTAGCCACATAGCTTGACATGCGCACGCTGCTGCTGCGATGTACTCTGCCTCACATGTTGACAGGGCAACTGTCTGTTGCTTCTTTGATGACCACGAAAATATTCCTGAACCGATATGAAAAACATATCCCGAAGTACTTTTCCCGTCATCCAAGTCACCTCCATAATCACTGTCTGAGTAGCCAACTAATTTTGAATCCTGAGAGTGTGTACAAAATAGACCATGATCAAGTGTTCCTTTTATGTACCTCAAAATTCTTTTAGCTGCCATGAAGTGATCTTGCTTCGGCTTCTCCATGTACCTACTTACCAGTCCAACTGCGTACATAATATCTGGACGAGTAAAAGTTAGGTACCTCAGACTTCCAACCAGACTTTTGAACAATGTCGGATTTACCGACTCCCTCGTTGAATCAATTCTGAGCTTTATGCTTGCTTCTGCTGGTGTGCTCACCGGCTTGCATTCCTCCATTCTGAATTTCTTTAAAATCTGCTCTGCATATTTTTTCTGTGACATAAAGATCCCATCTTTGTTTTGCTTCACCTCGACTCCAAGAAAGTACGACATTTGACCAATATCTGTCATCTCAAATTCGTTAGTCATAACTTTCTTAAAATCATCAAACATACCAGGATTGTTTCCAGTAAAAATCATGTCGTCCACGTATAAGCACACGATCATAATATCTCCCCCTGAATTTGTTTTGGTGTAAAGTGCATGCTCTTATGGACTTTTCACAAAACCATTTTTCTGGAAATATTCATCAACCCTTGTGTTCCATGCTCGCGGAGCTTGCTTCAAACCATACAAGGCTTTCTTTAGTCTGTAGACTTTATTTTCCCGGCCTTTTTGAACATATCCGGGAGGTTGCTCAATGTAAACTTCTTCTTCGAGATAGCCATTCAAGAATGCTGACTTCACGTCCATCTGAAAAATCTTCCACTGGTTCTGAGCTGCAATTGCTGTAAGAAGTCTGATGGTATCAACTCTTGCAACTGGAGCGAATACCTCATCATAGTCAATCCCGTATCTCTGTTTGTAGCCTTTAGCCACCAACCTTGCCTTGTGTTTTTCCACTTTGCCTTCTTGATTTGTCTTGGTCTTATAGACCCACTTGACACCAATTGCTTTGTGTCCTTCTGGAAGATCTGTGAGCTCCCAAGTATCATTCTTCTTAATTGCACCAATTTCCTCATCCATGGCTTTGTTCCACTTGCTTTCTTCAGAAGCTTCCTCAAATGTTACTGGATCACATTCAGCCATTAGACAAAACAATGAATAATCAAAGGTAGTTTGTACCGGACTTGTTGCATCATAAATGTCATCCAGACTCCGCATTTTTCTCGGTGCTCCCCTTGAACTGTTGTTGCTACTGCTTCCTGAACTCGATGGTGTCGAGGCAGGAGTTTGTTGGTTTGGACTTTGTGGAGGAGTTGGATCATCATTTTCATCATCTTCTATGTTGGTGTCATCATCATCATTATCATCATTAAAGAATAAGCCTGCAACTTTTCTTTCTTCGTCGCTCCATTTCCAGTAGTCTGATTCATCGAACTCAACATCTCGAGAAATGATTAATTTCTTCATGAGGGGATTATAGAGCCTGTACGCCTTGCTTCTTTTGTCATATCCGGTAAAGATACACTTCTTGCCTTTGTCATCCAACTTCTTTCTTTTCTGATCTGGAACATGTGCATATGCAATGCACCCGAAAATTCTGAGATGTCCAACAGATGGTTTGCTACGACTCCATGCTCTCTATTTGTAAACAAAGGCTGTAGCCTGGTGTTATATACTGGAAAATAAAATCATTGTGTGTATGTTTAAATCTCAAATTACATATACAAAGTTTATACAGTAGCAGGTTCTGGGTGTTAAAATCGAAAGAGCCTATACACGTTTCCAACAAGTGGTATCACAGAGAGCATTGAAAAGAAAGAGCTGAAGCTCTGCCAGAAAATTCAAAGGCCGTAGCCTTGTAATATAAAAGCTGTAGCTTGGTTATTTCTATAAGTAAGAGTGTTATTTGTTTTACTGCACAATCTCTAATATACAATATATATATTATACAGTTTTCAGAATTCAAATATAGTGAGTAACAGTGTACTTTCGCTTACAACAAGCTGCTTCAGCGGCTGCATCTGCGGGCTCAATAAACCCACTTTCGACAATATCCCAATTGTCGTAGGAACCGAGTAACACCTTCATCTGGATACTCCAATTCCCGAAATTTGTCGCCGTCAATTTTGGAATGTTGGGTTGCACAATATTCGCCATTTTTCTTGAACGGAACGCTGGCTCGGATACCACTTGTTGTAAGCGAAAGTACACTGTTACTCACTATATTTGAATTCTGAAAACTGTATAATATATATATTGTATATTAGAGATTGTGCAGTAAAACAAATAACACTCTTACTTATAGAAATAACCAAGCTACATCTTTTATATTACAAGGCTACGGCCTTTGAATTTTCTGGCAGAGCTTCAGCTCTTTCTTTTCAATGCGCTATGATACCACTTGTTGGAAACGTGTATAGGCTCTTTCGATTTTAACACCCAGAACCTGCTACTGTATAAACTTTGTATATGTAATTTGAGATTTAAACATACACACAATGATTTTATTTTCCAGTATATAACACCAGGCTACAGCCTTTGTTTACAAATAGAGAAAGCTTCAGCTCTTTCGTTTTCTCACACAACTTTCACTCCTGTTTTTTTTTATATCTTACTCTATTTTAACACTAAAGGATCAACCTTTATATAGGCCTCTAATTTGCTAAGTTACGTCATGCCTTACTTCATGGGCTACTTATTACATCCAGCCATTTTATCTTGTACATGTCAATGGCCTACCTTTATTTTAGGATTCAAACTCTCTTCCATGTAATAACCTGCATAATTTTCTCCACACCGTGTATGGATATAGGTGCTGCATGTGCACTTGACTTTCCTGCCTACCATATTTCCTGGATCTTTTGTTTCTGCTCTTTGTGTTCATACATTATTCACTCTACTGCAGACCTACTAATTGCTTATCATTTATCTTATACAGACACGTACAACTATTTTTAGTTATAGCTGTCACCCTTATTTTGCATGCGTAGAATACAAAATAAACAGCTTATTTATTGGAGGGTTTGAAATTCTAACACTCAGCCCATGGGTTACTTGCTTCCCAAGAACTACGTCTGGCTTGATCCCTATAAATACGGGTATGTAGGCACATTGTATGGCACGATGCAAACTTGCAAACAAGAGAGCATTCAATATTCAATCTCAATTGCGACCTATTCTCACATACAATCTTAGCCATCCCCAAACCATAAACCCTAACCCTCTCAACCTACGCTGCACACCGTCATCGACTACCACCACAATTCCAGCTACCCTCCCGGAATTTGTTTTCACCAAATCCCTCCGTTAACAAAGCTGTTGTCTGATCCCGTTGCAATTGTCAATGTTGCGGGTTTGATGGCATTGACGCGTTTAGCTTATTCTTCCTGTACATACATGGAAGTTATCCTCGGAAACGGTGCTTTGGAAGAAGGGCAGTCTTACGAGTCTGACTCTAAACGTTGGTTAGCCAAGTTTCTGGCAGTCGTTTGTTACGGAGATCTTCCTCACTATAAGGTCAAGGTAGCTCTTACAACTGCGGAAGCTAGACTTACTTGGAATGAGTTCGTTTCCTGATCACGGTAGAGTGTCAACATGCATGCTATGCGCTCCAATATCTTACTTACGGAAGGCATGACAGACCTACCCGAAAAATATTAATCTGGAGGAGATGGCATGCTATACAGGACAAAATGATCAGCTGGAAAATGCTATCTGAACGGTGACGGACCTAGAGCAATACGGGGGTCCAAAAATTTAAGTCGTCCTGCCATGGTGATGGAGGTGGTAATGAAGTATGATATATTTTCGTTTTTGTTGAATAAAAATTGTGTAGTTTGTCTTGAAAACGAATCATCATCTGTTTTTGGACTGCTTTTGACTTGTTGAATTAATAATTATCGTTTGCATCTCCAAAAAAAATAAAAATAAAAATATAACTGTTACAAATCGAGTAATTACACATCCATCACCCAAAAAATCCATTAGATTACATATCTGTTTTTGTCAAAATCCATTAAATTATTTTAGATTTCATTATTATCTATAATAAAAGTTAAAACACTAGTTTCCCCTTAAAATTCGCAAGCCTCGGTTTCTTGTCTGGCGATCACTAGCTAAGCCATTAGCACCTTGATTCTTTGTTTTCTTGGAGATCAGTAGCAGCTAGCGGTATGCAATTGTTTCTTTCTTTTCTTGTTTGCCACTTCATTTCATTTTTTTTTGGTTTAATTCATATATAAATGTTTGTTTTCTCTTTGATGTTGATTTTATCTTAGTTTACTTACACAGTTATGAATTATTCTCAATAAATAGGTCAGAAACTATGTATTCACAATCATTAATTGTGTAATTGTTTAGTAGGGCACTTGACTTGATCTTGAGTTTAATCATAGCAATTTCCTTGTATCCATTTGGGGTTTCATTTTATGATTGTGGATTGATCAGATGGTTTTTGTAAAGAAGTTACTATTACGTAATTGAATTTATACAGTTTTGAAGATATAGTAGTTATGGATCAGGTTAAATTTCTTATTTAAAACCGACAACAGCTTGTAATTAATGGATTCAGTTAGTTTCGTATCCAGAATGCTCGATTTAAAATTTTCCGGATTAGTAATCTTTGATGGTATTTATTGTTCGTATGAATTACATTGTCTTATTGTTTCGTTACCATCATGGCTTCTAAATGGATCTGTATTGTTGATGCTAAATCATGATGTGAATATACTTTGCGGCTGCTAGATTATTTTAATATGTTATTTAATAGTTATGATAATTATATGTTAGGTTCAATTTAAAGATCAAACCTTTGCATAATCCAAAACCCCTAATTGAGCGTGCGTAAACCCTAGAAAAAGAGCATAAAATTGATGCGGCAGACTGTCATATTTGTTGTGCTTGTGTCACTACAAGAAAACAGAGCATAACCGACCGTCAAAAAGGGTCGGTTATATCCGAAATCGGTCGGTTTTACGTGTAAAACCGACCGTCATCGATGGTCAGTTTTAGACTGGTCGGTTTTAAGAGTTGGTCAGGTTTAACACATATAACCGACCACGGGGCGGTCGGTTATGTCCGTTTTAAATTCCCAAACGGACCGATTATGTCTTTCTTCCCAAACGACGCCGTTTCAGCCTCAACAGGTACAAACAATTTAATTTAACACATATAACACATATACTAGGACCTTGATCGGTCGGTTATGTCTTTCTTCCCAAACGGCGCCGTTTCAGCCTCAACAGGTACAAACAATTTAATTTAAATTATTTTTTATTCAGTTTCGGCGCCCACTTAAAACTGACCGAATGAATCGGTTGGTTTTGTGCCTGCCACGTAAACAATATAACCGACCGATCCCGTGTCGTCGGTTTTATCTCTGCCACGTCACTAAAAACGGTGTCGTTTATGTGTGTGCTACAGTCGAAACCGACCGCTAGATGCATGGTCGGTTTTACCTTTCCCCCATCGCGTGCCACGTTAGCCGAAACGATGTCGTTTTTGGTTTATCCACAGTTAAAACCGACCAACTAGACCTACGGTCGGTTTTAATCACCCCGGTTTTATTCGGTCGGTTTTAAGTGGTCGGTTTTAAACAGTTTTCTTGTAGTGTGTGTTGTCATTTAGGGAACCAAGTTGGTTTACCTAGCATTCCTTATTAGTATTAGATAAAATTATCAAATTTATTAGGTAGAAATCAAACACCCTTTTTTCCGAAATTCGTGGATTTAATCATTTCATATCGGGAGTACTACTTCTACTTTACAATAGTGAGCTATGATGGTATTATTTCCTTTAATTGCGAAAAAAGGAAAGATAACCTAAGTCGTATTTGTCATTACCTATAACCAAGTTAGTGAAACAAAAGATCGGGGATGTGGATTGTTTATTTGTGATTTTTGTTTTTCTACAACCTCGCAAACTATTTGCAAAGTTTGGCTTCCCACATTATCTCACAAAATGCATATGTGAATATCGCACTCTTGAATTAGAAATGGGAAGATAATTTTGATAAAGGGTTTGCTATGTGGCATTGAACTATTCTCAATACCAATTTATCACCTTCGATTCCCTTCATGCTAGCTCAAATATTCACCTAGGATGGGTGGATTTAATTGTCTGGTATGGCAAGTGACTGAAGTGGTTTAGTTGAGATTTAGTGGTTTATATCTTGCCTTTAATCATATGATCAACTTTAATGTTGTCAAACTCGATGTATGTTGGGAAAGAAGCAAATTTGAACTTTAACAGACTTTTGTCTCCAAGTAATATATAAATTATTTGTTTAAATTTCAGCTGATCAGATTTAGAATTAAACCTTCAAATGTTGGACCTCTTGCTTAAAAATCTGTGGCTCTTCTCTGTTTCTTAACAAATTACCAGTTAACTGTCATAAACGTTTTTTTATCAATCCACAGTCTGTCAGGATTTTCTTCTTCTGTGTTTCTGTGATTATCTCTGTTCACACACAAAGATGCTTTTAATAGCAGAAGTTCAGAACATTAGGGCCTGAGATTTCTGTATGATGATACTGGATAAATTTTGTCTTATATTAATCGAATACGTGATTTGCATGGAGTTACTAGGTAATGATCATAAAATGTGAGTGTTATCATTAACTGTTTTTTTTTGTGAACACGCACATATATTGTATGGATATATGTGCAAGTATTAGCATATTATCTGCTCTTGGTTTGGCCAACAATATTTCAAATTTTGTGGTTGTGCCTTTATTTCACTGCTATTTGCTTTTATAAATTCACCTAACATGTATGACATTTACCTTGTTATATTATGCATGTATGACAAAATCAAACCATACACTAAATTCGTACTTCATATTGTTTTTAATATAATAAAATATAGTTCTGTTTGCTCCTTTTTAGCAAATTGTATTCGTGCACTTCTACAAAAAAGAATATGTGTTGATAGTAAATGACAGACAAGTATGTGTCTCCTAATTTGGTAACTTTTCTCTTTTTTTATTTCAGGAAATGGACTCCGAGAGGGCATTGGGTAAAAGAAAAATTAAGAGACGATATCCAGTGTTGAAGAAGAACAATGGCATTGACAATACTGAAAAACTTCCAGATACTGTTCTTTTAATCATTCTGCTTTGATTCCAACTGAATCACTGAGGTATAGGGTTAAGTACGTTTGCAAGCGATGGTTCAAATTAATCACTAAAGAAATATTGTCTGAAGTAGCTTTTTTCGTCATCCAACGGCCATGTTTAGAGAATTATTTTTCTAACATTCATTTAGTGGAGATATCTGAAGAGAAAAACAATTTGTATGCGGCCGACGGACTAGTATATTCAACAGGACGTGTAAGGTCTTCCTGTAATGAGTTACTGTTGATGACAGATCCCAGTAAGTCTGGAGTGCTGCGTGTTTACAATCTTATAAGCAACGTTGGTAGAACTCTTCATATAGCGATAAACTGTGGAGGACACTCACAGTTAAAGTGCGGGTTAGCTCTTGTATATGATAAGTTCAAAGGATTGTTTAAGATAGTTCATATATTTGCGGGCAACCCATCAGTTCACTGTGAGATTTTAGAGCTGGAAAGTGAGTCGTTTCGGAAAATCGATGTGCCCTTATATATTGGAGAAAGAAAACATGACTGGGGTGATCCCATCTTTGTCAGTGGTAGGTATATTTACTGGGATGTTTGTTCTTCTGAATGCATACTCTCAATGGATATATGTGAAGAGAAGTTTTATGAGATTCCTCTTGCAAGGTCTACAAACAATTATTCAGTTCTGGAAAGAGGTGGTTGTCTAGGTCTCGAATTGGCCATTGATATTGGAGCTGCCAAAATGTGGTTTTAGAATCATGTAGAGGGAACAGAATGGCAAAAATTAAAAGGGGTGAGAATTGAAGACGGGATGCATGAATTCAATTGTCCAGATAACATTGTTTTGTTAAGAGTGGGTGATTTCGTAATCTATAAAAGACGCGGGACATGCTCTGTGTTATTTGGATACAAACAAAAAACAAGAGATGTAAAAAGTTTGGAAATTCTGAATAATGTTTGTAGCCTCATCAACAGGCGGAAGAGCAATATTGGAGGAAACTGAAGGTTGCCATATTGCAGCAAACTGTGTTTTTCTAAAAATTATTTTGAGGGATGTTCCCCCTTTCTTAATAATAAGATGCTTTTGTTTGGAGTTTGTGCCAAGAGACCGTAGGAAAGGAACTAAGTTTAGTTATGTGTTTCCAAGATCCATGCAAGAACATTTCTTTTATGTACTTTTAGAGGGGAATTGATATGTACTTTAGTTTTCTTTAAGCAGGCTGTTTCTTGGGGAGTTGGGGTCGAATAGTATGTTGTGTTTTGTTGGTTTTGCTTATCACATAGTTCTGGCATTCATTTCTTTTGTAAATCATTATATTTATAGACAAAAAAATCCACATTTTGCTTTGGATACCAAAGAATCCTCAAAAAAATGTGTGAAGTAGAATTCAGGAGATGCGCCTAAGATCCATACACTAGCTAAGCACTAATGCAACAAGAAACTACATCAACAACTAATACGAATTCACATTTTTGTTAACTTATAAAATTTTAATTATTAACTACTTAGAGAAACAAATCGAGAAAAACATATAATATGTATAAATATAAATATATAGTAAACACAATATTCTACAAAGTAAACTTACATAAACAATATAATAGACTATTTACATATTTTATGCCGATTTTGTGTCATATTTTCTTGAGTCAACGCCCGTTGCATAAATACATATAATTATAAAATTTAAATATTAACCACCGCTTCAAACTTCAACCATAAGTATTATAACAAAAAAATTATAAATTTTGCTTATTTTGTGTCATATTTTCTTCGGCCGACACCCAGTCAATACATATAAATTAAAAATACTAAAAGTAAGGTATAATAAATACCTAATTATTAACCACCACTTCAAACTTCAACAAAACATAATTGTTTTTTATATAATCATTGTCTTTATGGTGAACTTGAATGTAAATAAGGGAATTCAATTTTATTTTAGTTAAGAAAAAATTTAATATTTGTTTAATTGAATTCTGAACTTTGACTTTATATTTATTGTTTTTACTATAAATTTTAATGTAAATAAAGAAATTCAATTCTCTTGGCATGATTAATTATGAAAGAAATATATGAAATTGTAAATTAATCACGTGTCTCTCATAAAAAAATTATGAGATAATTGTATTGAATATAACTCTAATTAGTTCTCAAAATCACAAAAATAATATATCAAAAACTATAATTGTTTACACGGATGTAATATGTACCTTTTTGAATAGTGTCTTTCATCTTGTGCTAAACTCTATCAAACTCAAAAGAACATATATACCTAACCAAAAAAAGTAATAAAAAAAATATTGTTTGTGTATATTCGATGCTGCAGCTGCACGAATATGCTTGTGTACATAAATCCTAAAATTTATTTAGTATGCCACACTTTTATATAATATAAAGATATAATAAAGATTAAATTCTAAATAAGATTATAATAAAAAAGATTCATTAAAGATTAAATTATAAATATAAGATTAAATTCTAAACATAAGATTAAATTCTAAACATAATTATAATATAAGATTAAATTAAATTTATATTTTCATGATTTTTCTCAAATGAAAACATTCTTTAAACATCTAGCACTACTCTAATTAATAATTGTGGCAAATATTGACCCTTAAAATTGCAAAGTATAAAATAAATTATGTAATTCAAAGCAAAATCTCTAAAACAATCGGTAATAAAATAATTATAGTTATCAAGTATCAACTAATATTCTCGGAACATGGAAGAAGTAAGGTGTGAAAGTTTTAAATAGAGTTAACTTTTATATATTTATTGTATTCCCTAAAAATTCAAATGTAAATAAAGAATTTTAATTTTATTGAATTAAAATTGAGGAGATCTAGAAAAATAGATAAATATTTTTCGGACGACAAAATATTAAAAATGTAAATATTTTAATTTTATTGAATTAAAATTTTATATTCGACTAAGTCGCGCTTCACGACGGCCTTATAATATTTTTTGTAAAATTTTTAATATTACCTATTACATAAATGATCAAGAAAAAATATATAAAATATCATATAAATATTCTACACAATATTAAAAAAAGGCTATTTACATTTTTTTATGCTGGTTTGGTGTCATATTTTCTTGAGCCGATACCAAGTACATATAAATACAAAATACTAAAAATATGCAATAATAAAATTTAATATTAACCACCGCTTCAAACTTCAACCATTAGTATTTTAACAAAATTAACAAATTTCTTAAATCTCCCTAGACTTTTATGTCTATTTTGTGTCAAATTTTTTGAGCCAAACTCCCTTTGCCCAAAATACATATAAATTAAAAATACTAAAAAAATTTATGTATTACCCCAGCTTCAAACTTCAAACTTCAACTATTCGTATTATCACAAAATCATAATTTTCCTAAATATTCCTAGACATTTTAATAATTTTTTAAGTACGCATCATTACCCTATCAAACTTAAACAGGACACATAAAATATTATTAAAATAGCAAAACATAAATATTATCACAAAACTACAAAGATTATCAGAAAAATTCATTCATATTGTAACATAAACATGTAACACCATCAATAAAAAGATATACTCTAGAACTAATAAACAAAAAATCAGCTAAAATTAGATTAAATAATTTTAAGGCGCCCAAGATTCTCCTTTATATAATATAAAAATAAAAATTTAAATTATAAGTAGCATTCAAGTTAGTTGAGAAAATGTAATATATATTTAATTAAATTCTAAAGAGGATTAATTAAATTCTAAATAAAGTTAATTAAATTCTTAACATGATTTTTCAATATAAATAAGGAAATTCAATTTTATTGAATTACAATTGAGGAGCTAGAAAAAAAGATAAATGTGTTTCAAATGATTTAAAGGCGCCCATGGATTGTCTTCATATGTAAAGATAAAGATTTCAATTATAATATGATTTAAGTTAGTTGAAAAAAAGGCAATATATATTTAATTAAATTCTAAATATGATTTATTAAATTCTAAATAAGGTTAATTAAATTCTAAACATGATTGATTTTTGAATGTAAAAAAGAAAATTCAGATTGATTGAACTGAAATTGAGGCGTTTTAGAAAAAAAGATAAATATTTATCAAACAATTCTAGAGCATCGCGGTAGCCTTATAATATTTTTTCTAAAACTCAAAATATAGATTATATAAAAAAAATTAAGAAGCAATATTTATAAAATCATATAAATTTGTAAATGCAGTATTGTACAAATTTAATACACATAGCCGTTAAACTAAAATTATCATATAATATTTAAATAAAAATTAAAGATATTGTTAGATTATACTCCTAATTGCAAATATTATGAATAGGGTTTATGGATATTATTTTGCAAGTTTTCCTGAAAAAACAGAAATTGAAGTTGGCGAATGAGAGATAAATAATACTCCCTCCGTCCCCCTCAATGACGGCACAGGGTTAAGAAAAAATATAAATTAATAGAGAAAAAGTGTAAATTAATAGAGAAAAGTAAGAAAAATAAGTAAAGTGGTGGGACCAATCAATATTTAATGTATAAAGTAGGTATAGCGGACGAAAGTAGTGAATATGATTGAATTTTATATTATAAAATGTTACTATTTTTGGTAGATAAAGAAATGAGAGGGACGTACCAAAAAGGAAAGTGTAAAGAAATGAGAGGGACAGCGGGAGTATAAAGTTTAACAATTTTAAAATTAGAACAAAATGTACCCGCACTTGCAATACTTACAAACAAAATGTACTTTAGAGTAAAATACATCACTTGCAATACTTTACTTCAAAATTTAGAGTAAAATGCGAGTACACAAAATGTACTTTAGAGTAAAATGCGAGTACACAAAGTGCATTTTACTCCCTATATTAATAACGGAGTTAACCTCAATTAACGGAATGCAACAAAGTGCAGTGAAATACAAACATTGATATTGCAACTGCTCGATTTTAAACTATAGTATTGCAAGTGGTGTTTTGACTAAAGTACGAGTACACAAAGTGCACTTTACTCTTGATTAATTTGTAAGAGCATTAGCATGACTACAATTAAAAACATGTTATTTACAACCTTACACATAAATCAATTTAGAAGTTGTCTAATAAAAACACGATGAAACAAATTCAAGATAACCTACTACTTGACTAAATTTCTTTGTAAAACACCAATCCAAAACCAGGTAGCGTCAAAGGAATAAAACCGTGCATGATCATGGTACGTAATTGTTCTGCAGGTGTTGAAAGTTTTAAGTCTCCTGGAAAGTAAAATTCATGACAGTTCAGTAATCAGTTATAGCATGACATACCGTATCATACCCGATGGCCGATACCGATACATATTCCATAAACTAAAAGCATTAAACTACAGCTACTTTCATTGCAAAAGTTCCATCACTTTCACAAGAAAGAAATTCCAAATCAGTGAAAAAAAGGTTTCAATGTTAATCTTCCAGTTTCTCAAGTCTCAACTGCCAAAGAATAAATATATTTTTGAGTGTCAGATTGATACATTAGAAACACATAAGGTTTTAAGATGAAGGCTAAAATCATCAGCTTCACAAACAAAAAATAATAATAATTGAGCATATAATGACATTAAATTTTAGAGAAACATTACAGTTACGCATACATGTATTCGTGTTTTGATCCCAATATTCTTGTAAATATAGGTCAGCAAAAAACATTATTCTTGTAGTATATATATAAGTTAAATAGAAACGTAAGCAACCATAGCGAAGCGTGTGCTTGTTCCATAAGTTACAGTTTCCAAGATTGCAATTTGCAAGGGGCAACGTAGCGGTTATAATCCTTTTTCTACGAAACGTGTTCAACATCTTGTGTCGTGTTTAGCACCGCTGCAAATCAAATTTAAGCACACAATCATCAATCTTAAAAAAATTGTTTAATAAATAACTAAATCATTATGAGCATAATAAAAAACACAAAGATTGTAAGCAAAAATTAATTATCATCTATCTAGCCATGATGATTATAAAAATAATAAAATCAAGAAACCTGTATTGCAACTCTATGAATGGACGGAGATTAAGGGACTTTATACAACTTTTTTCCGACGTATTATGGGAACTGAAAATTCTTTAATTACTTTTTTAATAAATATGGTAATTTCACACTACCGTGTATTCAAATTTATTCGTCAAGAAAGTCAACGTTTACATGTTCAAATTTACTTGATAAGAAAAAAGTAATATTTATTTAATTAAATTCTAAAGATGATTAATTTTTATATATTTATTATTTTTGTTATAAATTCTAATGTAAATAAGGAAATTCAATTTCTTGTATTTTATAAGTAGAAGTTATGGTACCGGTGATGGAAATAATAAAAGAAAGTTCTATCAAACCTACAAATTCGAAAATAATAAGGAAGTTGTAATTTTCTAAATCAAAGAAAGTTCTATAAAGTTTGAAAATAATAAAAGAAAGTTCTATCAAGCCTACAAATTCGAAAATAATAAGGAAGTTGTAATTTTCTAAATCAAAGAAAGTGATATGGTCAGAAAAGTAATTATAGAAATATAATTGACTGATCAAACGAAAGGCCGATATTTAAAGCCCAATACCCTAATTATTCATTAATTTCGTAATTAATGAATAGGGAAAATATACAGCTCATAAAAAGAGTCCAAATTATGGCAAATTGGTCAAAAAAGGATCCAGAATCCCAATTAAAGGCAATTAATGAGTCATAACCTTTATCAACAAGGAAACGAATTCTTCAGCAAGAAATACAATACTTATCCAATATCAAAAAGAAGACTTATCCGCTAAGTCTCCCAAACATACCATAAATACTAGGCTCCAGACGCCTATATAAGGTCCCTGATCCTACAATCAGAACTACGTCTTTGGCTTGATTCTCAACATTAATTGAGATACGTAGGCATCTTGTGAGGACCAATTTAGTCCGGATACACGAGTGCAGCCATTAAAGCTCGAAAGCTCATTAATCCAAGCAATTAATATACAAGTACGTTTTTTAATCCATAACATTTGGCGCCGTCTGTGGGAAGACAACATCAACCATGGCAAACACACGAAGAACAGCTCGGGATACTCAAACTCCCGATGATCGCCCTAACACTTCTGAGGCTGATCAGCCACCGCCGACTACTGGCACTGAAGGGGCGAATATCCCCACCAACACTCAAGGACCGGAAATCCCGATTTCGGTTGAAGGGACGAATCCCCTGCAGATGGTCATTCATGGATCTAATCCACAAGAGACCGTTCACCAGCAACCGATCACGACCTCCCCGCTGCTCATGAGTGCACCAAGGAGCCTTCAACTCCATACTACTGATCTCCCTCAATACGCGAATCAGACTTTGGGGATGCCAAGCTATGGCATGCCCCCTCGACCCATGGCGGGCGGTAGTGGAACTAATCCAATCTACCATGAGGCATATGTGCCTCCTTATATTCAAGGTCTGGGACCCCAAAATCAACAAACTTGTCAGACCCCTCTCATTCAAGATTACTCTGGCCCATACACTGAGGATGAGGGTTATACAACTGGGGAGGATGTCGCCCCAAGGAGGAGACGTTCTTCACAGACAAATCGGGAGCCACCCCAAACTACTAGGGAGAAGCTTGCAGCCCATGAGGCAGAGACTGCAAGGCTCAAAAAACTCCTTGCTGAAGAAGAGGCCGCTCAAACTCGGGGCCGAACGACTGAAGGAATCCCGATAATCAACTTGGATCCACCAAGAAGGACCAAGAGGGCTGAAGCCCCAAGGGGTGATCCTAGTAATCTGTTGCCCCTAGGAGATCCTGATGATCCTACACCACCGTTTACTCAAGACATCATGAAAACGGCTATATCCAGAAAGTTCAAGATGCCTTCGATCAAGGACATTCTCCAATGCACTGCTGTTGCAGCCAGCCAACGATGCGGTCAAGTGTAGGGCGTTTCCCCAAACTCTTGCTGGTATGGCTCAACGTTGGTACAGCCGTCTACCTCCCAACTCTATTGGGTCCTTTAAGGAGCTAAGCAAGGCTTTCATCAACCAGTTCATCAGTGGAAGGGTGCATGAGAAAAGTTCTGCATCACTCATGGCAATACGTCAAGGAAAGAATGAAGCCCTAAGGGACTACATTAATCGATTCACTCGAGAGGCTTTGAAAGTCCCGGATTTGGACGACAAAGTGGCTATGATAGCCCTGCAACAAGGAACCACTGATGACCACTTCAGGAGGTCGTTGGCTAAACATCCACCAGAGAGCATGTTGAAGCTCCAAGATAGAGCCGGAAAGTACATCAAGGCTGAGGAAAGCATGAGAAAGTATGAACCCACCGCTGGCGACAGTGGAAACTCAAAGAAAAGAAAAGAAACTCAGGAGTACGACGTCAAGGAAAAGTTTCCCCGAACATCAAAGAATTCTGACTCTCCACCCAAGAGAAATAACTTTGGGCCAAAGTTCACAGAGTATGCAAGATTGAATACTCCCAGGAGTCAAATTCTGATGGAGATAGCCAAGGAAGAAGATATCAAATGGCCGAAGCCAATGAGGGCTGATTTGTCCAAACGGAACCAAAATCAGTTTTGTCGGTTCCACAAAGAAGTCGGTCATGACACCGACGATTGTAGGCAATTGAAAGATGAGATTGAGTTTCTGATACGAAGAGGAAAACTCAGCAAGTTCACTAAGGATGGAAGCCAAGGTAGCCAAAGGGGGAACTATGAAAGAAAGGATTATGATAGAAGGGACAACGATCAAGATCGGAATCCCAAGCCCCGAGGGCCAGTGATCAACATGATATTCGGAGGGCCAACTGCTGCTGGGTCCTCCCGAAACTCAAGAAAAGCTTATGCCCGAGAGGTACTGACCGTCGTTGGAGAAGCACCGAAGCGTGCATGAACAGAAGTGTCAATAGGTTTTGATGATTCAGACTTGGAAGGGGTGAAGTTCCCCCACGATGATCCTCTTGTCATAGTACCTGTGATAGGCAACTCCGAAACAAAGAGAGTCCTAGTCGACAATGGAGCCTCAGTAGATATCTTGTTCCACGATGCCTTTATCAAGATGGGTTACACTGATTCTCAGTTGACACCCTCTAATATGCCCATATATGGGTTCAATGGAGTGGAATCAAAGGTGGAAGGCACTATCCAACTCCCAATGACCATGGGACAAGGAACGAATACATCCACTCAGATGCTGAACTTCATAGTTATAAAGGCAACCTCAACCTACAATGCGATCCTTGGGAGGACGGGTCTTCATGCGTTTAAGGCTGTTGCCTCATCTTACCACCTGAAACTCAAATTCCCCACTCGGAATGGGATTGGTGAAGAACGGGGAGACCAAAAGATGGCTAGAAGCTGTTATGTAGCCGCGTTGAGGCCTGATGGAGTTGGGGGGCAGGTTCTCCCCATTGAAGATATGGACACTAGTGACAATGAGGACCGAAGAGGGAAACCAGCTGAGGATTTAATCCCAATTCCCTTAGTCCCGGATGAACCAAAGAAGGTGACTTATGTTGGGGCACTACTGCCCGAACCATTGAAAGGCAAACTCGCATCTTTTCTTCAAGAGAACAATGACGTTTTTGCTTGGACAGCGGCTGACATGCCAGGGATTGATCCCCAACTAATATCTCACAAATTGAATGTGGATCCAGAAAGGAAGGCAGTGAAACAAAAGAAAAGAAGTTTTGCTCCAGAGAGGCTTGAAGCCATTAAGCAAGAAGTAAATAAGCTTTTAGAAGCTGGGTTTATTGAAGAAATCCAATTCCCAGAATGGTTAGCTAACCCTGTGATGGTCAAAAAAGCTAACGGGAAGTGGAGAATGTGCGTCGACTTCACCGATTTGAATGATGCATGTCCTAAGGATTGTTTTCCCTTACCTAGGATTGATGCCTTGATAGATGCCACTGCTGGGCATGAGATGCTAAGTTTCATGGATGGCTTCAGCGGATATAATCAAATCAAGATGCACAAAGATGACATCGCCAAAGTGTCGTTCATCACTGACTTTGGTGTCTTCTGTTTCTTAGTCATGGCTTTTGGGCTTAAGAATGCTGGAGCAACCTATCAAAGGTTGGTGAACAAAATCTTTGAGCACCTGATTGGAAAAACCATGGAGGTCTACGTAGATGACATGTTAGTTAAAAGCCTCGATAAGGCCGATCACATTAAGCACCTCCGAGAGGCATTCGAAGTGTTGAGGCACCACAAGATGATGTTGAATCCAGCTAAGTGTGCCTTTGGTGTAGGCTCGGGAAAGTTTTTAGGTCTGATGGTTTCCAAGAGAGGAATCGAGGCTAATCCCGACAAAATCAAAGCGATTCTAGACATGGAACCACCAAAGACTGTCAGGGATGTCCAGAAACTGACGGGAAGAGTGGCTGCTTTGGGAAGATTCATCTCCAAGTCTGGAGAGAAGTGTTTACCCTTCTTCAAAGCACTCAAAAAAGTGAAGAATTTTGAATGGACAACTGAAAGTCAAGAGGCCTTTGAGGCCCTGAAGAAATATATGGCTGAAGCACCACTGTTGGCAAAACCCAAGCCAGGAGAAATTCTCTATTTATACTTGGCGGTTTCCAACACAGCCCTTGGAGCTGTTTTGGTAAAGGAAGAAGTAAAGGTTCAGAAACCCATCTACTATGTGAGCAAGATTCTACATGGGGCAGAAATAAACTACTCAATGGTTGAGAAGTTTGCCTTAGCCTTGATAATGGCCTCAAGAAAGCTACGCCCCTACTTCCAGGCTCACAAGATAGAGGTCTTGACTGATCAACCTCTAAGAAACATCTTGCATAGCCCTCAAGTTAGTGGAAGATTAATCAAATGGGCCATTGAATTGGGAGAATTTGATATCAAGTATAAGCCTCGGACGGCCATAAAAGCTCAAGCACTTGCTGACTTCATGGTTGAATGCACCATTGACAACCAAGAAGTCGGGGGGCAGGAAGTAACTATGGAAGATAAGAAAGATGAGGAAATGACCTTCAAAGAATGTTGGGTGCTCTATTTTGATGGAGCATCAAAAACAAAATCAAGTGGAGCTGGTTTGGTGCTACAAAGTCCTGATGGATTCCTAATAGAGTATGCACTAAAACTTGACTTCCCGACGACAAACAATGAGGCTGAGTATGAAGCTCTGATAGCTGGCTTAGGGCTGGCTGGAGCCTTGAGAGTCAAAACTCTGAAAGTATGTGGAGACTCGAGGCTAGTGGTTTCCCAAGTAAATGGGGAGTTTGAGGCCAGAGATGAAGTCATGGCCAAGTACTTAAAACTTGTCAAGGCCATTATGACTCAGTTCGATGAATGCTATGTGGAGCACATTCCAAGGGAGGAAAATATGAAGGCTGATGCCTTGTCTAAGTTTGCCTCTTCTGAAATTGAAAACTATGCCGGGAGTGTATACTTCCAAGTCTTGAAGACCCCAAGCATCAATGGAAAGTTGGTAGCCCCCATTGGTATCACCAGTTGTTGGATTGATCCCATCAAAGCTCATCTGGAAACAGGGTGGCTGCCCAACGACACTTCAGAAGCACGAAAGCTATACGTCAGAGCACTAAGGTATGCCCTAATTGAGGGAATCCTATACAAGAAATCTTTTGTTATTCCGTACTTAAAGTGCTTGAGACCTCAAGAGGCAGAATTGGCCCTAAAGGAAGTGCATGAAGGGATTTGTGGGCAACACTTGGGGGGCAGAGCCCTGGCTCATAAAGTCACTCGTCTAGGTTTCTATTGGCCAAGCATACTTGCTGATGCTAAGAACTACGTCAAGAAATGTGAACGGTGCCAGAAACATGCACCAGTGGTTAGGCAACCACCAGAGATGATGACATCCATTAACTCACCTATCCCCTTTGCTATGTGGGGAATGGATATACTCGGGCCATTTCCTATGGCAAGTGCTCAAAGAAAGTTCTTGATAGTAGCAATTGATTATTTCACCAAGTGGATTGAGGCTAAGCCATTAGCCAAGATAACCACCAAGCAAGTGATGTAATTCTTCTGGGAAAATGTGATATGCAGATATGGAATTCCACGAGTCCTGGTTACGGACAATGGAACCCAGTTTAACAACGATGAGTTCAAGAAGTATTGTGATGAAAACGATATCAAGTTGCGCTTCACTTCTGTCGCCCATCCTCAAGAAAATGGGCAAGCTGAGGTTGCAAATCGAATCATCCTTGATGGACTAAAGAAAAGAGTTGAACGCTCCAGAAACACTTGGGTAGACGAATTACTCCCTATACTTTGGGCATATCGTACTACTTGCAAAGTCACCACCGGGGCAACTCCATTCCTATTGGCTTATGGAGCAGAGGCAGTGGTCCCAGTGGAAATTACTCACACCTCCCCAAGAGTTGAGGCTTATGAACCAGAAACAAATGAAGAAGGCTTGAGGCTATCCTTAGATCTAATTGACGAAGTTAGAGATGAGGCAAACGCCAAGATAGTTGAACATCAAAAGAAGGCATCTTTCTACTACAACCTAAGGGTTAAAGAAAGGTTCTTTCGACAAGGAGACTTGGTTCTCAGAAAAATTGAGGCATCCGGAGTTGGACAAAAAGGGAAGTTGGCCCCAAATTGGGAAGGACCATATCGCGTCAAGAACGTATTTGGTCGAGGCTCTTACAAGCTAGAAACCCTTGAAGGGCATGAGGTGCCGAGAACTTGGCATGCCTCCAACTTGAAAGTTTATTATGTTTAAGGTGTTTCCTAAGTGGATTCACTACTAGAAATAAGGTTTGATAAAACCAAACCAAGTTTTTAAAACTTGAGTATTATGTAAGGGTTGAGCCCATTCTTCAAAGTTCTGAATTATATACTCCTATTCATCATGTTTTGAATGCATTACATACTGATAGATATGTACAAAATGCTAACTAAACATGCAAAAGGCAAGAAAACAACACAAGCCATGAATGGCCATAAAATATAAATAAAACTAAACTTACAAAAGTTTAAGTTAAGCCCAAAGGCTGGAAATACATAGAAAGAAAATACAAAGCCATGAATGGCCATAAGTAAACTACAAACTACGGCTGCGCGTCACCATCCTTGACTCCCGCATCTGTCTCCTCCCCTGAACTAGAGCTGGAAGAATGCTTACCAGCATCCTCAGCATCATCAGCAGGAGCATCACTGAGGGGTGATGAATGCTCTGGAACTAAAATCCTAGCATCTTCCTCCATATCGTCAACTCCGGCCAAAATACGCTCCAAGGGAGTAGGAGGGTGAGGAGCAGGAAAGTCAGCAACATCAAAGACTCCAGGATGCTTGGCCAAGATAGCCTGAACAGCATCTTCCCATCCTGAAGTATGCTGGACTGGGAAAAGGACCTCGTCATGCTTCTCGATCAAGTCCTTGTACTCCTGAGAGTCAAGGTACTCATCGATGCAATAGCTTGAGCCCCGAGATGCTCAGCACCCTCAAGGGTGGAATCTGCAACGAAATCCTTGTAATCACAGGGGGTAAGAGAGTGGTACGACCGGTCCACAGCATGTTTGGACACCCCAGTAATGGTGTCCTTCTTCCTGATACCCCAGTTGGGGCGCCATACTGAGGACTTGGCAGACACAGGAATGTCCACCTCATCCACAGAAGGGATCAGGAAACTAGGAGCACTGGCCTTCCCCCTTGGATCCTCTCCAATCCTAGCCCTTTTCATCCTGGATGACTCTACATCCTTGGGCTCATTGGTCTTGTTGATAAAGGCCGCAGCTGCAAGAAAAGCCAGAAAATGGTTAGCAGAAAATCATAGGGAAAGAAAAATAGACATAATGAAAAGGGATAAGCAAAAATACCCTTATCATGAACAGTAGAGAGCCCAACGGACTTGAGGACGAACTCGTCCAGTAACTCCCAAGCCACGGTAGTCCCATTATCCTTAATGAGCTCTGAGTAGGCATGGAGCTCCTCCTCATTTAAGACAATGTTACCGGGACTACCATCAGAAACTCTCCCAAAAGATGTACGGAACAGGGTTCCCCAGTCCCCTCCTTCCCATACAAGATACATGAACTCATTTTTCCATTTGGGGTTATTATCTGGGATTGATTTGGGGTGAAAAATGAAAGGGAAGCCTACCCTATGGCTTATATACACCCAACCCAAGTTGTTGGCTGAGCTATTCTTAAACTGAAAGATCTTTCTAAACAAAGGTACAGAAAGAGGAAAGTTTTTACGAAGGCATAAAACCATGAAACAATTAATTATCCTCCAGGCATTCGGAGGTAATTGGCAAGGGTTGACTTGGACATCTGCCAAAAGTCTAGGAATAAACTCGTGAAAAGGGAACCTAAGGCCAGCAACTATGGCATCCCTATAAATACACAAAGCATTTGACCGCCAGTGACAAGAACGGTCACCGGGGCCGGCAGGAACAAGCTTCAAGGGGGCCTTTACCCTATACATCTTATTATAATCTTTTATCATATCTACTTCATGGAATCTATTGCTACAATCA
Organism: Heracleum sosnowskyi; assembly: GCA_030848705.1. Classification (NCBI taxonomy): domain Eukaryota; kingdom Viridiplantae; phylum Streptophyta; class Magnoliopsida; order Apiales; family Apiaceae; genus Heracleum; species Heracleum sosnowskyi. The sequence goes on along the minus strand of CM061243.1, from coordinate 44,012,712 downwards.
TACGAATCTAAAGCAGACACTGACGGGTATTCATCCCCACGTTCATTAATCATATCATGCAAAGACATGTATTTTGAACGAATAGGAATGGGGGTACCTCTTTTTGAAGCGGAATTCATCTTTTGGAGGCGTTGGGAAGCTCGATCGGCCATTTCTAACCCAGAAAATCTTCGAATCTTCAAAGAAAATTGCCCAGAAATCTTCAAGGAAACCCAGAATCTTCAAAGAAACCCAGAATCTTCAAAGAAAATCTTCAAATCTTCAAGTGAAAACCCAGAAAACGGTGAGAAAATCTCGCCGGAAATCGCCTTGCGACAGAACCCTAGCAGAGCAATCTAAAGAAAATATCGGAGAAAATTTAGCAGAGTAACTTTGAGAAAGTGAAATGTGAAGAATGAATGGAAGCAAACGAGAACTCACCCTTATATAGGGATCACAGCCGGTCAATGGGCCGGTTGAAGGAAGGGCAACCGGCATTAGCCGGTACGGCCCATAAAAGGCTAAAAGCCCAATTGATAAAGTTGAACAGTGAAGATCCTTGGGCCCAACTAAGCCCAATTATTAAAAAAAAAGAGGCTAAAGGCCCAATAAAAAGATGAAGGCCCAATTGCTAAAATCCTTGGGCCCAAATGAAGCCCAATATATGTGGGCCCTAAAAGTCTGTAACGAACCAAGTATTCGACCAGAATCCTAGTCGAATGAGTTCGAACAGGCACCAAAACTGAAGTCTCGTTCGACCATGTTCCTGGTCGAAATCATTCGACCAGGCACTAAAACTGAAGTCTCGTTCGACCATGTTCCTGGTCGAAATCATTCGACCAGGCACCAAAATTGAAGTCATGATCGACCAGAATCCTGGTCGAAACCATTCGACCAGGAGACAAAATGGAAGTAAGCTTCGACCAGAATCCTGGTCGAAACCATTCGACCAGGAGACAAAATGGAAGTAAGCTTCGACCAGAATCCTGGTCGAAACCATTCGACCAGGGGAAAAAATGGAAGTAAGCTTCGACCAGAATCCTGGTCGAAACCATTCGACCAGGAGGCAAAATGCAAGCAAATTTCGACCAGAATCCTGGTCGAAGGAGTTCGACCAGGAGCTAAAATCAAGGTCAAATTCGACCAGGATCCTGGTCGAAAATGACATGAAAAATTCAAAAATCAATTTATGTTCCAAGGAATTGATGAAAAATCCCGATTCCTGTTTTGGAGAATTATAAAATTGATTTAGGACTATACGTTCGTCAAACCAAGCCACGATATGGAAGAAAATTTCGTAACTCCTGAATGAAATAACTTCTACGATAATCCAAGAGAGATTTTCCTAGAAGTTGGGGGGCAAATGATATGGTCAGAAAAGTAATTATAGAAATATAATTGACTGATCAAACGAAAGGCCGATATTTAAAGCCCAATACCCTAATTATTCATTAATTTCGTAATTAATGAATAGGGAAAATATACAGCTCATAAAAAGAGTCCAAATTATGGCAAATTGGTCAAAAAAGGATCCAGAATCCCAATTAAAGGCAATTAATGAGTCATAACCTTTATCAACAAGGAAACGAATTCTTCAGCAAGAAATACAATACTTATCCAATATCAAAAAGAAGACTTATCCGCTAAGTCTCCCAAACATACCATAAATACTAGGCTCCAGACGCCTATATAAGGTCCCTGATCCTACAATCAGAACTACGTCTTTGGCTTGATTCTCAACATTAATTGAGATACGTAGGCATCTTGTGAGGACCAATTTAGTCCGGATACACGAGTGCAGCCATTAAAGCTCGAAAGCTCATTAATCCAAGCAATTAATATACAAGTACGTTTTTTAATCCATAACAGAAAGTTATATCAAGTCCTACAAATTCGAAAATTATAAGGAAGTTGTAATTTTCTAAATCAAAGAAATTTTCTAAATTAAAGAAAGTTCTATCAAGTCCTACAAATTCGAAAATAATAAGGAAGTTGTAATTTTCTAAATCAAAGAAAGTTCTATCAAGTCCTACGATTTCGAAAATAATAAGGAAGTTGTAATTTTCTAAATCAAAGAAAAAGGAAGTTGTAATTATTAAAATTAAAAATTGTGAAAAATTAAGAAAATTAGAAAAATAGAACGGAGCGATTCTAGAGGCGCCACCTCACCGCCCCTGTCTTCTCCTTTATATAAGTATATATTCGAAAATAATAAGGAAGTTGTAATTTTCTAAATCAAAGAAAGTTCTATCAAGTTTGAAAATAATAAAAGAAAGTTCTATCAAGCCTACAAATTTAAAAATAATAAGGAAGTTGTAATTTTCAAAATCAAATAAAGTTCTATCAAGTCCTACGATTTCGAAAATAATAAGGAAGTTGTAATTTTCTAAATCAAAGAAAAAGGAAGTTGTAATTATTAAAATTAAAAATTGTGAAAAAAATGAGAAAATTAGGAAAATAGAACGGAGCGATTCTAGAGGCGCCACCTCACCGTTCAAAAATAATAAGGAAGTTGTAATTTTCAAAATCAAATAAAGTTCTATCAAGTCCTACGATTTCGAAAATAATAAGGAAGTTGTAATTTTTTAAATCAAAGAAAAATGAAGTTGCAATTATTAAAATTAAAAATTGTAAAAAATTGAGAAAATTAGAAAAATAGAACGGAGCGATTCTAGAGGCGACACCTCACCGCCCCGTCTTCACCTTTGTATAAGTATATTGATGATTTATATTTTTACTTGAAAGTAAAAATTAATTAATTGAATTTATAAAACTCTCCATATATTAGTAGTACGTACGGGTTATTTTTTGTAAAATGGGCCAAGCCCGAAACACTACTGAGACTGTGAAAGCAGTTGTAATTTGTCAGAGTCATTTGTGTTCCCCGTAAAATTCGCAGCAGTTTGATTTTCCTGGGTCCGTCCTACTCGTGAAGATCCGTAGCAATGGTATGCAATTCTTAATTCTTCCTTTCTATTCATTTCCATTTAATTCATTTCCAGTTTGTTTTGAATTATTCTCAATTAGGTCGGTCGGAAACTATGTATATACAACAATTAATTGTGTATTAGGGTACAGGAGTTCATTTTCAGTTTATTTCTAAGAATTTTCTTTTGATGATTCCGGAATCACTTGGTTTTTAATGTTGTGTTTCAATAATTTATTAACATTACGTAATTTAATTTATACAGTTTCCAACATATATATGTTAATAATGGATTTGCCTACATTTCCTAAATGGATGAATACTTGATTTTCTTTTGTTGAAGAATATTAAAAGGAAAATAAGATTATGTGAATCACAATGTCTTATTATAGTTACCAACCAATGACAGCGTTTAGGTCTGATTTAAGATTATTGAAAATATCTTATGCCCGCCTAGAAATGTTTTATGAAACTTGAATTTGCAGATTATGCGAGTATAAGTTTGTAAGTTCATAGAGCTGGTAACTCAAATAGGACTGAGTGTGTACAAAATGATGCGGCAATACTTTCATGGATGCTACATCATCTTATTAAAGTAATTGATAATTATTGTAATAACAGTTAAATGATAAGTTTACAGAGATAGAAGAACAAACACATGCAGAATCCGAAAACCCTAATTGAGGGAGGGTGAACCCTTGAAGAACATGATACTGATGGGGGCACATGTTATATTCTTTGTTTTCAGATTTTAATGGATTACATTAATTTCAAATCGGGAGTTCTGGACTACTACTTCTACCTTTCTTTACATAGTGAGCTCTTACGACATTAGTACTTGCATTGAGGAGATGATATATAATATAAATACAATAATAACCGATAAACTTGTGATGTAGAACAAGATAACAAAAGCAAAGAAAACCAATAATAGTTTGTTCTACTAATAAAAACCAATAATGATATGTCTATAAACAATATAACGGGACTGATCCCTATCAACTTGGGTGGATTTATTACAGAAAACCCACTACCCCTAGGCGTTCCCAACCACGAAATGGAAAAAAACTATGGATCGCAACCCATATAGGAGACCAAATTTAATATTGATATAATAATTACGGTATATTAATCAAGTCTAAGATAATATGTGGGGGATTACATCACACTTATATAGAATAAAACCCTAGTACTATACCTAATGGACCAATGTTTGTTACCAATTAGGCTTATTATAAATTACCTATTACATACTTGGTAAGTTTTGACCCCACCTACATAAATTATTGATAAAATATATTATTTATCTCTACACTAAATATATACACACAAGTAAATAGCATATATATAAATTCTGCACTTTCATTCCCATCAAAAGGTCTCTTAAGTTGTATCATTACCCATGAGCAAGTTAGATAAGCAAGAGACGCAGGATATGGACTGTCTATTCCTAGCAAAATTTTGTGAAATTTTATGTTTTATTATGTTATAAATTAGTTTGAATATATTAATTAATTACTTTGATGATGATGTATTTTTAATTTTTATGTACATATGACAAAATTTTAGAAGTTTTGATATTAAAATCTTATGCGTCATTAATATGTGTAAAAATGTCTGTTTATGTATATATAAATGCAAGGTTTTTACAACTTGTGTGTGTCCAAAAGGGCCTTGCGGCTCTCGCCTTCAATAATGTTGATGATGATGCTAGATAATGAATATCTTTTATTAATGAATACATGATTAGCATGAAACAAGATTTGTAATATGTAAGCTAGATTGACTGCATGCAGAATGTGGCAAGTTGGTTGACTCAATACTTTAAACATGAAACCTATTTTAAAAAGCATTTCTCGAATAATTAGCATGGTTATATATACATGCACATGATCCCTATAAAGCTCTCTTTCCAAAAGTATTATGTGTTGCAATCTGGCCAGTTGCGTTTATCCTATTTTTTTTTATGGCTTTTTGCATATAGTTACACATGAAAGGAAACAGCAACAAAGATTTTGAAAGAAACAAGCAACATCAAGTTTGTAATATAACTTATAAGTGTCCCTTATTTTGACAATTTACAGAAAGATTACCTCTATCCTCTTGTCAGTGTCATAGTCTCGTAGATGTCGAGGTGCTCACATGAAATTCCAACAACTTTTAGCTCATCTATGAATAATGAATATATATTGTTAATAAACCAGAAAACCGAAAAATGAAATTAACTGTTAACTTATCAATTGTTTAATACAGTTTTCACAAAGAATTTCTAAGAAGAAAGTTTCAGTTGTCATTGACAACTGTATGAGAAATTCTCACTACAACTAACAGAAAGAAGAACATTAGTAACATTTAGACTAACATTAAAAAGGAAAGAAGCAGCAGTTAACAGAAGCAGCTTATGTTACCTAGACTCGGGTACGACCGTCCAGATCCAAGAGTCGGATTCTTAGTTTTAAAATATATAGGACTCTTGGATATGGATCTGAAATTGGACACAGGTGTAGCGACTCAGCATGAAAGCTTCACACAGTTAAAACTTTGCATAGACTGATCTATTGTACTTGTACATTAATAAAAATAGTGTCAGACTACCAGAGACTACCAGGGACACGTACAATTCATTATGTATGTTAGTTTGTAGCAAAATATTACACTAATACATTAACATAGAAACAAGTCATCATGGACCTTGTGCTCTATGAACGAGTTGTAAAGAGGCCTTTTATTTCATTTTAAACTGGGATGACGCAAGGTTAAGTGTCAGGGTAAAATAAGAAGGATCCTACTCAGATCCCTTACCTACACCCATATAATGGGGAAAAATGGAGAGTCCGGGTAACAGAGCTAGGAGCAATAACATTACCATTCTCCAATTTCTCAAGTTGTAGGTACTCTTCTAGTTCTCCTTTAAGATCAGTAACATCTCATAACTTCTTAGCCAATTTTGGGTACAAACTACCACTTCGGTTGTCTTTGGTGACGGCGAACTTAGGTTGGCATATACCCAACACATGCTTAGCAATTTTCAGAATATTTATTATTTCACTGCCCAAACTCATTTATTTTTTCCTGCTTAATTAACAAAATATGTATATACATGTATATATTAATTGTAGAATTTATCTTAGTTATATAAATTATAAATCTATTTTGATAATCGATTTGGTTTGGTTGGAACCTATAACCGGAACCAAACCATTTAAAATGGTTCGTTTTTTTTTAATTTTTCGGTTCGGTTTTTAGCGATATCGGTTTTAATTTGGCTTTTTTTCTCAGTCCTAATTATTACTATTATTACTAGCTAGTAATTGTAAATGTGAATGTTATCATAAATTAGGTAATTTAATTATGCAGTGTTATTTTGTGTGTGCATGCACATACATGTATGTGTATGTGTGCAAGTATTAGTAAGTTAATAGTTTTTGGTTTGGCTTACAACTTTTCAATTTTTCCACTGTTTTGTTATATTTTTTCAATGCTCTTTGCTATTATATGTTTAACTAACATTCTATAACATTTGTCTTGTAATAATATGTATATATGACGAATTCAAACCACACACTAAATCCCATACTTCATAATGTTTAAGAATTGAAAAGGAACTACAAAGCATCACTAAAAATAACTTTACTAGCAAGAGTTAACCATAGTATAGTTTTTATATTAAATTTACATAGTGTATAGGAGAGAACATAGTATCATTTATTGTTATTTACCGAACTACAAAAAGCGGTAATCTGTACAGAAAGCAGTAATTTCTGTGCACATGCCACAGAAACTACCTCTTTCTATGAAATTTAATTATAGATTAAAAGAAACACGTGTGTATGACATACAAGTATGTGTTTTCTTTGATGACATTTCTCTTTTTTGATTTCAGGAAATGCACTCAAAGAGAGCAATGGTTAAAGAGAATATCAAGCGACAATCAGTGATGGAGGACAATGGTATTGACAATACTGAGAAACTTCCCGATGGTATTCTTTCTAACATTCTGCAATTGATTCCAACTGAATCACTACGGTACAGAGTTAAGTATGTGTGCAAGCGGTGGTTCAAAATAATCACTAGTGAGATATTATCTGAAGTAGCTTTTCATGTCATCCAACGGCCATCGTCAAGGGATTATCATTATGAAATTCATTTCGGGGAGATAAGTGAAAAAAATGGCAAATTAAATGGGGAACTAAAGTTTTTACCATTACCTTGCGATGGACGTGTAAGGTCTTTATGTAATGAGTTATTGTTAATGACAGAACCAAACAAGGATGGAGCTCTCTATGTTTATAATCTTATAAGCAAGGTTGGGAGAACTCTTTCTCTATCGGTGCATTGTGGAGGACACTCAAAATGTAAGTGTGGATTAGCTCTTGTATATGATAAATTCAGAGGACTATATAAGATAGTTCATGTATTTGTGGGTAATCCATCAATTCAGTGTGAGGTTTTTGAATTAGAAAGTGAGTCACTGTTCCTTGAGAGATCAGAGTGGAGGAAAATCGACGGGCCTTCATATGTTGGACAGAGGAAATATTACTGGGATGATCCTATCTCTGTCAATGGTAGATATATTTACTGGGATGTTTTTTCATATGAATACATACTTTCTATGGATATAGTTGAAGAGAAGTTTTACAAGATTCCTCTTCCAAGGATTAGGGAAAATTACTCGGTTCTTGAAGTAGGTAATTATTCTTATTTAGGTCTTGAATTGCCCATCCGTATTGGTGCTGCTCATATGTGGATTTTGAACCATGCGAAAGTAGAAGAACTTGCAAAATTTCTGTGCATTAAACGTATCAGGAATCATGCAGGGGAAAAAGAATGGCAAACATTAAGAGGACTTAGGATTGAAGATGGGGGGCCTGTATGTAAATATGCACATGATGTTGTTTTGATACAAACCGGTGATTACGTAATTCACAAAAGACGTGGTATGTGCTCTATCTTATTCGGATACAAACCAGAAGCAAGAGATGGAAGAATTTTGGACACTGCTGTTGTTGTTTGGCCCCTTCAACGGACTGCTGATTAAATATATGAGGAAACTGAAGGTTGTTGCATTGGAGTAAGTTTAGTTTCAGTTAATCATTCATTCCAAAAACTATTATCTAGGGTGTTCCCCCTTTGTAATAAGACTGTTTTGTTTCCAAAGTAATTTTGTTATGTCTTGGCAACATAGCCTTAAAAGGTTGGTTTTGCTTATATTGCTTATATCATATAGTTCTGGTATTCTTCAAACTTATTTGCTGTTCTTGTTAACTTGCTATTTCCTGTATCAGATAGTTAATCCACTTGCATTGTTTTCTTTACCTAATTCTTGGGATGACTATGCTGCAAGTATTTCCTTCCAAGTCCTTTTCTTAAACTGTCTATACGACATTAGACACGGGGGGAGCTTCCTTTTTTTATTTATCCCAACATATTGGAGATTTTGAGCTGCGGGTACATGATTGTAAATGTTGCACACGGAACTTGGTTAGAAAAAAATTGTTAGACGCGTAAATTGAACTCCAAAATTGCTTGTTTACCCCTAATGATGATAGTTTGTTGCGATTACCATAGCCAATGCTGTCTATGACAGATAAATTTAAGCTAAAATAGAAGCAGAACAGTGTCATCAGAGGCAAAGACCATCACAAACCAAACAAGGACGAAAGTCCTAATGAAGTCATTTCACACTGGGATTGTGTTTGTCCACAATTTTAACAGGAATGCCCACCAAATGACAGAAACCAAGACAAACAAGTCCAGTCAGTTAACCACAATGGCGACACTCCAGTAAAACATGCTCAAAGATTGTGAATTGCTAATAAGTAGACACAGGTGGGCATAAAGGGGATTTGGAGGGGGGTGGTCAAGCTTCAGGAACTGCGGCTGCAGGGCGCCTGATTGATGCAGACTTAAGAAGATGGTTGTAGCTGCCTTTCTCCTTGAAAAGCTGAGAAAAATGATGTTTACAGTACAAAGTGCCTTCAAGGGCTGCATAAGTTGATGGAGTTATGTGGCATCCTCCATGAGAGCACTTGAAGCATGTTTTATGATAAGCTTCGTTCTCCACTGTTACCTGACATTTTCACAAACCAAAATAAATCAACAAGATATTTTAGCTACAGACCCACCTACAGATAAGTATTATTATGCAACACTAGCTTATCAGACAATGTAGACAACTATAACCGATCTACCGTTGATATCTATTATAAACTCACCTAATCATGGCAAACCTTGGACATTCATTTCAGTTTTAGAATATGACCTTTTCTGAGTAAAATACTCTTAATCCCTAACAATTAGAATTACATCCTGAACTTTTGCTAGTACGGCTTATAATGAAGGGCCTCAAGCTACAAATTTTATTAGTCTTGTCAAAGTGTTACTCTAACTCTTAGAAAGTAATCCTAACAATGCAAGAGAGAGAAATGAAAGGTGTGCAAAATATTGGTCTTTTTATGCATTTTTCTAGTAAAGGGATGCAACTAAAATAACTAAGCACATTCAATAGTGAACGATGGTGCCCTATTAAGTCTGTTTACATTAAGGCTGATAACTAATAAGGGTCAACTTGCATCTCCTGAGAAGCTTATTCTGATTTATAACACTTGCCGATTACAAAACAAACACATTAAACTGTCTCTGCTGTCAATCATGGGGACGTGCTGCTTGTAATTCTTATATCTTAAATTATTTTGACATGGAGGTTGATGAAATAATAGGAGTCGACTAATCTATCCTGAGAAACATTTTTTTTTGACATCCTCAAACTTTCCAAACAACATTGTGTAGTTTACTAAACTAACACATCAAGTCATATCAGCCGGTAATCATATTTTAACTGAAGGTATTGGTGCATGCTCCGTGTAATTGTTAGATATTTTAGAACTATAGATTATGTGATGGACGGAGTTCGTAGCAGTTTTTGGCCTGATAAAATGTTATGTTTGGATAAAATTGAAGGTTTTATCGAGCAAAAGGTGAGACTAAGGAATAAAAGGAGCCAGGGCAAAGCTACTTTCCTGCAATTATGGTTGAGAGGAATTGCTTGCAATTAATTCATGCCCTTTATATAGTTTAGCTGAATACCTTCTCAAGTGGATATGCTGTTTTACCACAAGTTGCACATTTTTCTTGTGTCCCAGAAAACATTCCAGCAGCTTTGCTCGGTGTCCTTGTCTGTAAAATTATAGGTGACATGAGTTTGCTTAAATCAAGAAGACCAGTATGGTCCTTCTAGGACAGATATATATCGAGGAAAATTTACCAGCTCTGGGGTTGTCCTATCAGCCAACTTTGCAGCTGAAAGAAAACATTATGCATTTCAAAGTGAACATGTAATTAAGATATGCAAAAAATATAATTGTACTATATAGATAAAAAGGCATACCTGACTGAAAGTTCTTGTTGTAATTCCCGGACTCCTTGAAGAGTTGTTCAAAGTGAGGCTTACAGTACAGAACACCTTCCATTGAGGAGTAATTACCCAGCTGCAGGATAGGTACAAAAGATAACAATTTGCTCATAAAGCATCATGGACAAGGTAGTTGTATTTAGCTAATGATTAAGTAGTCATCTCAAATAACATGAGATCTCAAACAAAAAAGATATGGGGATTTTAACATCTTCAAGGATTATCAACTGGGTTAAAAGTTAAAACTTCCTAACTTACTGAAGATAAAGAAAGTTTCGAATCCTCATACTAACAAAGATGCAAGTAGAGAGGCATAAGCAACTTAGTAAACTAGCAAAATCCAATATTGCACTAGTAATTTAGTTCAGTTAAGTGTCAATGGTAAGTACACTTTTAGCTGGTTTATGTCAATATACACAATTTTAACCATTCTCCGACAGCAAATATATTATTGAACCAAAATCCCATTGGTTTTCTAATATACATAGCATTTAAACAAGTTACTATCGAAATATCAACCGGAAAATGTTTTGAGCTAACAAGCATTAAAACCCACAAAAACAAATGAAGCAAAGAGTAAAACAGTAGAAAAATTGCCTTTAGGGTGCCTTTGCAGTGAGTGCACCTGAAGCAAGATTTGTGAAAATCAACTCCATCAGCAGACACTAACTCCATTGGATAAACAGTCTTCTCACAGGCCTTGCATTTCTGTTGGGTACCAATAAAAGACATATCTTTACTTAGATCTGATCTTGGCCTTCTTAAATTTCCTTGCTTTAGCAACAACCAAACCAATTTAGCTTATCTTTTGCCTTTCTTTAAGCTTAGCTCAAATTGAACTCCAACCCTTTACAATCTTAAGCTTCACAAGTACAAAAAACAAGAAACAAAAATATTATAGTGCACTTTACAAGTAGAATGTATGAGTACAAATATTAGTAACATGTTAGATTCCCATGAAGTAATGAGTAATTTAACTCAAGCCCATTTGTAAGAAGGGTATATAAACGTACCTTAATAACACAGATTTGAAGATGGAGCTCAAAGTTGTTGATGAAGCTCAAATGTAGAGAAATTCAAAGCTCAAGAAAGAGCCTTTTAATGGAGAATGGAGAGAATATATGAGAATAAAGGATAAATGTAAACAAGTAGTGAGTGAGTGCTTGTAAACAGATTTGTTAAAAAATGCGGAGGAAGAATGTTTAAAGTCTTTCATGTACCCCACCACTTCAAATGTAACTTTATCTTACATTCCCAATTCTCCCCTCGTCCCAAAAAATTGTTACTCACTCCGTCCCGGTGAGTTCTATACACTGGGATTGGAGTCAATATTTAATAATAGATTTGAGATAGTGAAGGAAAGTAGTGAGTGTAATGTAATAGTGTTTTATATTATTATAGAATAGAGATAGTGAAGAAAGTAGTGGGTGTAATAGTGTTTTATATAATTAAAAATTACTATTTTTGGAATGTATAGAAATGAAAGGGACATCTCAAAATGAAAAGTGTATAGAAATGAATGGGACAGAGGGAGTACATTTGAGTTAAAGCACAGACGTTTAAAAAAAATTAAAGTAAAAAATTGGGTAAAGAAGTGTGATATAGTGCAAGTACAGTAGATAAAATCAGGAACTTAATCACGACAACGAGAACAGTATTTTGTGACGTGTGCAATATTTAACGATGTCGTTTGGATAATGTGATTGCAACCCGATTAATGTGAATATGAATGAGATTTTAGTGATCGTTTGGATAATGTGATTGCAACCCGGTTAATGAGAATATGAATGAGGTTCTTTTACATTTATGTATTGAAATTTCATTGACATTCTCATTAAACAGGTTGAAATCTCATGATACAAATGAGCACTTAATTAATTGAATTTTTGTATTCGAAATTAGTTTTGTAACAATTTATCATTATCTACTGTTTATTATTTATGATGTTGAGTAATTTTTGTAAGATAAAATTTTAAAACAAAGGACTGTTGCAACTTGAAAAACACTACTGGAATCGAACCGGTCCTGCTCTTTAAAATACTTGACATGAGACGTGGCTGGATGTTTGCAGCCAACCATGTGAATCTTTTATGACATCGTGTGTCCTAGAAGAAGAAACCAAATGGACAGGACCTGTGAGTTGTTTAAAATGTCCTCCAACAAATATATCAACGCAATTATGTGTCTGTATAATTGAGTAGCTGTTGGGGAGATTTGGTGCAGCTGCACTTGGACAGATCACGTATGTTTCTCTGCATTTTTTTTGGTTTCGAATTTAAATTAAATACTCACGCACATGTGCCGTCCTAATCTCAAACTCGCACCATACAGGTTAAAAATGATTTTATAGGTTTATAAGTTAAGAATGAGCTTTGGCTTTGAGCCTCTGTTCACCTCCGCCACTCAACGTGTGGTTGGGGTAGTGGAGAGGTGGTGAGGCTTCCTGCGGAAAGTGGTTGCAGGATCAAGATTGGAGGAATTTGGTGAACCACAAACGCGAGGCAAGGACATAACTCGGGCTTCTATTTGTAAAGAATAAGGAACTAATTTCAGCTTTGTACAAGTGTTTATAGTAAGCTGGAAGAAGAAGATGAACTACACAGTCCACCAAGCAATCAACAATGGTGGATTGATGTATTACAGAGAGAAAGAGAGAAGCAACTGTATGGTTACAAAAACATAATGAAAGTAAAGTGAAAGTTTTACAAAACTAGTTGTCAACCTATACAGCAAGTCAAACCGTAACAAACTCTACAATAAAGCTGTAACAAACTGTAACAAACTGTAACAAACTAAAGTCAAAGTCAAAACAAGTAATATTGTTTTTCTTCATATGGTTCAACATTCCCCCCTCAGATTAGAATGGGGAGAGAGAACATTTAATCTGGAAAGGATATGCCAATGAGAATTTCTGCAGAGGCCTTTAGTAAGGATATCAGCCAACTGCTGAGAACTAGGAACATAGATTGGTTGAAGAAGGTTCAGCTGGACCTGTTGCCTGACAAAATGACAATCAATTGTAAAATGTTTAGTTTTAGGATGAAAGACTAGATCTGCAGCTATATCAATGGTTGCCTGACTATCACTGTATATAGCAACAGGAAAAGATTGTGGAACCAACAATTATGACAGTAACAAATGCATCCAAGCTAGATCACAAGAGGCATCAGCAATAGCCCTTAATTCTGATCCAGCTGTGGATCTAGAGACAACAGGCTGTTTCTTAGACTTCCAATTAACCAAAGAATTACCAAGAAGCAAACAGAAACCACTAACACTGCGCCCAGTATCAAAACAAGATCCCCAGTCACTATCACAATAAGCATATAATTTCAGAGAAGAGGAAGCAGAGAAAAACAACCCTTGAAAAGGTGTACCCTTAAGATACCTCAGTACTCTTTGCACAACAAGTAAATGAGGATCTTTTGGAGCTTGAAGAAATTGACTAAGATGATGCACTATGTAGGCAATATCAGGTCTAGTGGCAGTCAAATATAACAATTTGCCAATAAACTTCCTATACAGAGAAGGATCATCTATAGGTAAACCCTCTTGTAAAGACAATTTCACTGTAGTATTCACTGGAAGAGATAATGGTTTACTATTTTTTAAACCAGCTTCTACTAACATATCATGGATAAACTTGTGCTGGTGTAGGTAAATACCATCAGGAGTTTTAGTAACTTCCAATCCAAGATAATATTTAACTAGACCTAAATCCTTAATGGTAAAAATCTGATGAAGAACAGCCTTCACATGAGAGATGTATGTAGAATCCATACCAGTCAAGAGAATATCATCAACATATACAAGGGCTACCACAAAAGAAGTTTTGTTGTGATAGACAAACAAGGAAGAATCAGCCTTGGTTTGAGTAAAACCAAGAGAAAACAAAGTGTCAGCTAGCTTATCAAACCACTCCCTAGATGCTTGTTTAAGACCATAAATGATTTTATTAAGTTTGCAAACAAAAGTACCATGTAAAGGATGCCCTTGTGGCAAATCCATGTACACTTCTTCATGTAGATCACCATGAAGAAAAGCATTATTAATGTCCAACTGATGTACATCCCAAGATTTAGTAGCAGCAATAGCCAAAAGAGTCCTAACAGTCTGCATTTTAGCTACTGGAGCAAATGTGTTATGATAATCCTCTCCAGCAGTTTGAGTAAAACCCTTAGCAACTAACCTAGCTTTGAATTTGTCAATAGCACCGCTGGATAGGTATTTAACCTTATACACCCATCTACACCCAACAACCTTTTTTCTAGGAGGTAAAGACATTACTGTCAATTTATTATTTGATTCCAAAGCTAGCAATTCTTTATTCATTGCATCAACCCACCTAGGATCTAAAATAACTTGTTTATAACTAGTAGGTTCTGGAATAACTTGTGTAGAATCCACTGTGCATGCAAAAATATCAGATGCAATGGGAGAATAATGCTGAAAATTGTATTTATCTTTACTGATAGGACAATGCAGAAGCACAGAATGTGCTTGAACAAAAGGAACTTCTGGAACAAAAGAATTATATACTTTATAATCTTTCATCCAAGAAGGCTGAATCTTGTTTCGTAAAGATACTCTAGACACAACTTGTGTAGGATCAGAAAAAGGAACAGGGGTAGGTTCAGATGAGGACACATCAGTAGAAGGGGAAGGACTATGGACATCTAAAGAATTCTGTGACAAAGGAAATTCAGTATCAACATGTGTGTCAACATGTGGATATTGAGTATCAATATGTGGATGTTCAATATCAATATGTGAAGGTTCAGTAGGAAGAGTTGAGAAAAACTCATCTAAAGGACTGTCAAAATCATCAAAGTCAGAATGTGAATCATGAGGAAAACAAGGTAAAGAAGGAACTTCATCTTGATAAGGAAACACAGATTCATCAAAAACAACATGTCTGGAAACATGAAAAGAATGATTAACTGGATCAAAAAGTTTATAGCCTTTTTGAGTGAGAGAATAACCAATGAAAATAGTTTTGACAGCTCTGGGTTCTAGTTTATCAGGTAAATGTTGACTCATATAAGCAAGACAACCAAAAGCTTTGAGATGATGATAAGAAGGGGGTGTTTTAAAAAGTTTTTCAGAAGGACTTATGAAGCCTAAAACGGAATTAGGAAGTCTGTTTATCAAGTAAGTAGAGGTAAGTAAACAATCTCCCCAAAAGGACTTGGGAAGCTTACTCTGAAATCTTAGAGCTCTTGTCATTTCAAGAAGGTTTCTATGTTTTCTTTCTACTCTCCCATTTTGTTGGGGAGTATAAGGGCAAGATGTTTGATGCAAAATACCAGAAGTGGACAAGAAAAGATAAAGATCAGAATTGACAAATTCCCCCCCTCCCCCCCCCCCCCCTCATTATCTGTCCTAATACACTGAATAGGACTATGAAATTGAGTCACAACATAAGAACAAAAATCTTTTATAGACTGAGTGGCATGCTGTTTGGTGGGTAGAAGAATAGTCCAAACTGCCCTAGTGTGATCATCAATGATTGTTAAAAAATACTTACAACCATTACAAGTAGATGTTCTATAGGGTCCCCACAAATCACAGTGTATGTGCAAAAGGAGTTGAGGACAAAGATGTACTAACTGTAAAAGGCAATTTACATTGTTTGGCTAATGGACAAATATCACAGAGAGAAGTATTATCAGGTAAAGTATGTGTACTAAGCAGATTAGGAATTTTTGTGAGATTTTTATGAGGTACATGTCCTAACCTTTTATGCCATAGAGAATGAGAAGAATCTTTTGAAACAGAAGAAACTGAGACCTTGGAATTGACAAACTGATACAGACCACCAGCAAGTTTACCAAGAATCAGGGAATTGGTCTTGAACTGGTCCTGCATAATACACTCAAGTTCATTGAAAATAATGAGAGATTTGGTTTGGGAAGCTAATTTGCTAATAGATAGCAAATTGAATTTAAAAGAAGGTCTCAAGTAAGACCTCAGGAATTAAAAGAGAAATATGAGATAATAGCACTGAGCCTGTATGTGTAACTAAAGAAGTTTCTCCATTAGGAAACTTAATAGTTATAGGTTCAAGCAAAGAATGTAGGTCTTTGAAGTCATCAGCATTGCAACACATATGATTAGTTGCACCTGTGTCTAAAATCTAGACTTTTGAAGATAAATCTGAAATAAACAAGAGAGAGTATGTTGTACCTGCTACATTGTTATAGCCTGGAAAAGTATTCTGAATAGGAGAAGGCAAATGTGCAGTAGTAGTCATCACATTATTTCCATAAGCAGCTGGAGAAATCTGATTCTGATTCTGAGAGTAAGAATGTACTGGTGCCTGAGAACTTTGATACATAGTCTGTCTTAGAGAATTCATCTGATTCTGCAAAGCCTCCATTTGAGAATTCCAGTTAACAGCATAATTAAAACCAGATGTATCAGATGAACCAGAAATTGTATTAGTATTGACTCCTGCATTAGAAGCTTGCATTGCCTGACCAGATTTGTTCCCTGAATTACCAGAATTATTAAAATGACCAAATTGTTGTCCTCGCTTAGTGAAAACCTTTCTTTTTCCTTTGTTACTAGGATGAAAAGGATGCTCAGCTGGATAGCCAACCAACTTATAACATCTATCCTTGGTATGATTCTTACCATGACAATACGTACACTCCAAAACAATACCAGACTTTTCAGTGGATAACCTCTGAAAATTGTTGTAAGTAGACTTAGGTGTAGTAACCATCATAGCCAGAGGTGTACTAGTACCATGGACTTGCCTTTGTTTTTCCTCTTGTTTAATGAGCATATAAGCCTGATTAACTGTAGGCCAAGGATTCATCATAAGAAGATGTCCACGAGCAGCAGTGTAACTACTATGCAATCCCATCAGAAACTGAATCAACCTAGTTTTTTCAATTTGAGCATCCCATTCTTTAGTGGCTCCACAAGAACATTTAATAATTGGTTCCAATGCCCTCAATTCATCCCACAATCCTTTCAACTTGTGAAAATAAAACTCCACAAATTCATTTCTTTGCTCCAATTTAAACAATTCCTTCTGAGTCTCATAGATCTTATGTCCACTAACCGCAGAGAATCTTTCACTCAATTCAGTCCAAACATCAAACACACTATCAAAATAATGCATACTAGTACTAATTTCATCAGATATATTTAAAATCCAGGTGATTACCATATCATTAACTCGTTTCCATTGAGGAAATATTTGTGATTTCTCATCAGGTATTTTATATTCTCCAGACAAAATAACAAGCTTATTCTTAGCAGACAAAGCAATTTGTATAGAACGCTTCCAACTAACATAGTTTTCAGATCCAGTAAGTTTCTTTGATATTAAAATCATTCCTGGTTGATCGTTGTTATGAAGATACAAAGGATGCGAGTTATTGTTAATACTACTCATTTCATCAGCAATAACAGTATGCGCTTCAGTTTCCGCATCACCATTAACATGAGTACGTACATGAGGATAATCAGATTGATTAGCCATTGAATTCGGAGTACCTGTAACTGCATTCACATAAGACTGAGAACGGAGATTGAACTGATTGTGAAGATGATTCATGAACACCGTCGGAAAACACCGGAGAAGACACCGTAGCACCGTAGAAACGGCTAATTGAAGATTGAAACCCTAACTGATAAGCAAAAAACTGTAAATCGAGATGAAAATTGCGGATTATGCTCTGATACCATGTAAAGAATAAGGAACTAATTTCAGCTTTGTACAAGTGTTTACAGTAAGCTGGAAGAAGAGTCCACCAAGCAATCAACAATGGTGGATTGATGTATTACAGAGAGAAAGAGAGAAGCAACTGTATGGTTACAAAAACATAATGAAAGTAAAGTGAAAGTTTTACAAAACTAGCTGTCAACATATACAGCAAGTCAAAACCGTAACAAACTCTACAATAAAGCTGTAACAAACTGAAGTAACAAACTGAAGTCAAAGTCAAAACAAGTAATATTGTTTTTCTTCATATGGTTCAACACTATTCCAGTACCTCGTCACTTCTTAACTGTAAGGAATAAGGTACCAGCTGTTTGTTTTTCTCCAATTCATGGTAAAAGTTCTGATCAATTGTTAGGTAATGCATAATGATTTTTTCAAGTAGGAACACTTAATATTTTAGTCTAGGACAGACGTAGGGGCCTGTACTTTCCTCGTACTTTTATATTAAAAGAAACTTCTGGCTTCGGGGATGTATCATAAATTGCTCCAAGTCAATGATAACTAGTCTATCACAATAAACTTTATGGTTTTCTATGTGCAATTCCTTGTCTGAGTTTTATCTTAATCACTTGAAATTTCATTACAGTTTCTTTAATATGATAATGACATGTTAACTCCTATGAAGACTTTCAGAGTTAGAGGTTCCAATCAGGAGTTCAGGACATTGTCCCAACGAACTGCTTATACCAGCAAACACGATTTCAGAACCGTTTCAACTTCAAGTTCATTCTGAAATTTCAAATATCCAGAAAAAAGAAGGGACCGACACATTCATTATAATGGTTTATGTTTATTCTAAAGTGGTATGTTTGTTTCTGATCTGTCTCTTGTTCAATAAAAGTAGGATCCAGGCACTTGATGGGAATGAAACCGATCGACAGTCACTGTTGGCCTTCAAAAAAGCCATTATGCAAGATCCTCAAAACGCTCTTATCTCGTGGAATGATTCTGTGCATTTCTGCCAGTGGGAAGGTATATCACGCGGTCGACGCCACCAAAGGGTCACAAGAATTGATATTACTTCTAGGGACTTGTCAGGTCCACTGTCTCCTTATGTAGCCAATATGAGCTTTCTTCAAACTCTACAAATAAACAACAACAGTTTGCATGGTGAAATTCCTCCTCAACTTGGTAACTTGTTCAGGCTAAAAGGTCTAAATCTCTTTTTGAACAATTTAAAAGGTGAAATTCCAGCCAACATTTCTCGTTGCGCTAACCTTCAACATCTTCGTCTTGGTCGAAATAATCTAGTTGGGAAACTACCAGAAGAACTTGGGGCATTGTCCAAACTCAGGTCTCTCGTTATCGAAGAGAACAGCTTGACTGGAAGAATCCCACTGTTTCTTGGAAACTTTACTTCGCTGGAAATTTTGTATGCCACGCGAAATCATTTTTCTGGAAGCATTCCAGATACAATCGCCAATATGTGAGAAGGCTTAGCATACTTGGATTGGCTACTAACAACTTGTCAGGTGTGATTTCACTTTCAGTTTATAATCTATCCTCATTGACAATGTTATCTTTGGATCAAAATGAACTCCAAGGTAACCTTCATCCGACCATTGGTTGGAAGCTCCCATATCTGCAAGTTATTCAATTAAGTAATAATCAGTTTACGGGATTGCTTCCTTTATCACTCTCCAATTGTTCTGAATTGGTAAGACTTCAGTTAGATTCAAACTTCTTTGAAGAAAAAATTGCACTCGACTTTGGAGGCCAGAAAAGTATAACATATATTATACTAGATGGTAACAATTTTGGAAGTGGAGAACCCGATGAAATGAATTTCATTAGCTCCCTAAGCAACTGCAGCAATTTGCTAGAGCTGAGTTTATCTGGCAACAAATTGAGGGGGACAATACCAACTTCCGTAGGAAACCTTTCAACAGAGCTCACATTTCTAAATTTCGAAGGGAATCAATTATACGGAAGACTCCCTTCAGCTATAGGTAATCTTCTCAATCTAGACACCTTTGGTCTTGATGGTAACCAATTTGCTGGCACAATTCCCTTTAGCATAGGAAATCTTGGAAAGCTACAAGTGGTTACATTTTCGAACAATAAATTTTCTGGTGCAATTCCTCAATCTATTGGAAATCTTACATTGTTGATCAAACTCTACATGAACATGAATAGATTAGAGGGGATCATACCAATAAGCCTTCCAAATTGTACAAAATTGTTATTTTTAGTACTTTCTCGAAATAACTTCAGCGGCGTTATTCCTAAACAACTGTTTAGTCTTTCAACTCTATCAATTACTTTTAATCTTTCTAACAATTATTTTCACGGACCTCTTCCTTTTGATGTTGGCAACCTCGAACACTTAGGGTCCTTGGATTTATCTAACAATCGGTTATCTGGAAAAATTCCAGCTAGTCTTGGTAGCTGCTCTAGCCTTGAAAATCTGTTCCTTCAGAACAATTTGTTTCAGGGACTAATACCATCATCTTTAAGTTCATTAAAAGGTATCCTTAACATTGATTTTTCTCAAAACAATCTGTCTGGACAAATTCCAAGATTTTTCGAGCAATTATCAGTAAAGTACCTGAATTTATCCTTTAACGATCTAGAGGGTGAGGTACCAAGTACTGGAGTTTTTTCAAATATAAGTGGAGTATCAGTTGCTGGAAACAGCAAGCTTTGCGGGGGTATGTTTGAGCTTGACCTACAGAAATGCACCAATGAAGGATCAAGAAAACAACAAAGAAAATCCCGTGTTCTAATAATTTTGTTCTCTGTGATAGGCATACTTATCTGCTCAACCATGATGTTGTGGTTTTTGTTCAGGCATAAGAAAATTAGAGAAGTGAATTCACTCGGGCCAGTGGCAAATAAACCATACTTAAGATTGTCCTACGCAGATATCCACAAAGCAACAGATAGATTTTCTTTGGAGAATGTGGTCGGACAAGGTAGTTTTGGTACTGTGTATAAAGGGGTTCTTGATGCGAATAAAATGATTATTGCAGTGAAAGTATTAAACCTTCATTCTCAAATATTTTACAAAAGTTTTACGAATGAGTGTGATACCCTGAGAAATGCTAGACACCGGAATCTTGTTAAGATAATAACTACTTGCTCTAGTGTTGATTTCCATGGTAATGACTTCAGAGCCTTGGTTTACGAGTTCATGCCCAATGGGAGCTTAGAACAATGGTTGTACTCAAATTCGGAATCACAAAAAGATCAGAGTGAGCATCAAAGGCTCACTCTAGTCAAAAAATTAAATATGGCACTAGACGTGTCTTGTGCGGTTGATTATCTTCATAATCAATGTGAAAAGCCCATCATACATTGTGATCTAAAGCTGAGCAACATTCTACTTGACGATGACATGGTTGCTCATGTTGGAGACTTTGGACTAGCAAAAATTATTCATCCTGAAATTGCAGATGTAACTCAAAGCAGCTCTGTTGGACTGAAAGGAATGATTGGATATGCAGCTCCAGGTATAAAAGTTTAATCACTGTGTGCATGCTTGGGTAATATAGTACCTTTAATTTATATCATGTTTTCCAGTTAAATCAATGTTTAACTATGATGTTATTAAAAGTTTGCAGTTAGAATTGTTTTTTTTGTTTTGATGTGTTCTTTTAGAGTATGTTCTTGGAAGTGAGATATCTACAAATGGGGATGTCTACAGTTTTGGGATTTTGTTGCTAGAAATGATAACAGGGAAGAGACCTACTGATGCCTTGTTTAAGGAAGGCCTTAATCTTCACAAATTTGTAGGCATCACACTGCTAGATCATGTGAAAGATGTAGTAAGCCTATCAATGTTTTATGATGACTCTCAAAATAGGATAGTAACAACCAAAAACAGTGGCAGTGACAGTGACAGCGACACAAGTTTAAGTGAAAATTTAACAAGGGAGTGCTTAGTTTCAGCTCTAAAAGTGGGCATTGCATGCTCTGCAGAGTCGCCACAAGCTCGAATGAGCATTACAGATGTTGTTGTTAAGCTCAAATCTATCCTTGACATCATCAACTCCCTTGAAATGCAATCTGGAGATGCCAAGAGCTGCGGAATTTAAGCTTTTTATTCAATATCTTTGCATCTACTCAGTTAACCTTTATTTTTATATATGAAGGAAAAAACATTCCTGGCGTAATAGACATGTGCCATACACATAATTTGTTAAATAAATTTGATTTTGCATTTTCTGCATGTCAAGAAAAATGTAGATATCAGAAACTTTTCACTTAAGAGCTTTTTTAGGTATTGAAGAGTTTTCATTAAAATCTTGTAACATCTGCTTTGCCTATAACATGAATTTTTATGTAGTCTTCTTTCTCCAGAATAAAAACAAAAACATCACTTTGTATGCACTTGCACTTGGATTGATTTGTCTTGGTCAATATATACACTGTTTGGTTCGGTTTGATTTGATTTTACAAAATCAATTTGTTTAAGATTTCCAATTAGCTTCATAAATTTGTATGCTAGTGCTTATTTTGTCAGTATTCTTCATATATTGATTGGAAATTTGGAAATATAGTAACATCAAAGAGATAAGAGAGTTTATGAATAGAACCAATGGAGAGTTGGGTAAAGAAAAGAACAAGTGTTTCTTAAATGTGTTCTCATTACTTTTGACATGAGACTTGGCTGGATGTTTGCAGCCCCGGGGAGGAACAAGGGAGAAACCTAGGCTGAACTTGAGCTAATCTTCAAATATTAGTAGAAAGTTTTTACAGTTTTTTTAGTTCTGCTCCTAGTACAATGAGAACAATTACAAAAAAAAACTGCTAAAGCTATGAAAATATATTTTTGAATCATTTTAACACCAACTTGAATGAAATCATGGTTCCGACATTGCAACTACCTATTTTGAATCTTTTCCAACATGGTGTATCCAAGAACAAGAAACCAAAGGAACATGAATTATAGTGTGAATTGTCAAAAGGACCCTAAAACAAATCTATCCCATAGAAAGAACAGATACTACAAGTTGGTACGTGACAGATCACGGCTGTGTCTCTGCATAATTTGGTTTTGATTTGAGAAATTTAACTATTAGGCCATAGGTGCCAGTGCTACCACTAATCTCAAACTCACACTGTCAACATTAGCAAAAAAAAGTGGAAACTGAGTATTTTATAGTTTAGACCCTGCATCCCAATCAAGCTCAGCTTGCTCGTTGTTATTTTGGGATGTACTATCAGTTCAGACTCACCATCACTAAGATCTACAAGATTCGGTATAAAATAAAATTTTATGCGAGTTTATTTACTTTTAGTTGGTTGAATAATTAAACTAATGCCTATAATAAGAATCGGAGAAATTTAAGAAAAGCAATGTCGATTTCTACATGTACTGATTACTGATGAACATTAGTAGAACTGTAAACTTAAGTATATATTCCAGGTGGGAACGCTTGAAAGTGTAGCATGAAAGGTCCAGAATGTTGCTAGTACTTTCTTAAACTTAAAATTCATAAATTGTTTAAATTCAAAGACAACTTTCCTATCACACTAAAGTTCATTGTCTTCTTTTCCATGTGCAGTTCCTTGTAAGTTTTTATCGTAAAAGGTTGAAACAATTCAATACAAAAATTTCAATAGGGCAAGACGTGTTACCTACCATGATGACTTACATTTTGCAATCAAGACATTGTTTGACAACTATACTTATATCAGAGAAACACAATTTCAGAACAGAATTAACTCAAACTTGATTATACAACTTGTAATCTCTGCAGAAAGGGGCAAAAGGGACTGCTGCATTGATAATAATGTTTTACGTTTTTTCTCAAGTGGTATGTGTGATTCTTATCAGTCTTTTGTTTAAGAACACTAGAATCCAGGCACGAAATGGTAATGTAACGGATCGATTCTCACTGCTGGCCTTCAAAAAGTCCATTGTGCAAGATCCTCAAAATGCTCTTGCCTCTTGGAATGATTCTCTGCATTTCTGCCAGTGGGAAGGTGTAACATGTGGTAGACTCCACCAAAGAGTTACGAGAATTGATTTTACTTCCACGGCCTTGTCCGGTCCACTGTCTCCTTACGTTGCCAATCTAAGCTTCCTTCAGGTTCTACAGATTAACAACAACAGTCTGTATGGTGAAATTCCCCCTCAACTTGGTAAGCTGTCCAGGCTGAAAGCTCTAAATCTTTTCTTAAACAATCTGGGAGGCGTAGTTCCAGCTAACATTTCTCGTTGCTCTAACCTTCAACACCTTCGTGTTGGTCGAAATAATCTAGTTGGTAAACTACCAGAAGAACTAGGTGCATTGTCCAAGCTCAAATCCCTTGTTATTGAAGAAAATAGCTTCACGGGAAGAATTCCACCATTTCTTGGGAACTTACTTCGTTGCAAATATTGTATGCTAGGAGAAACCATTTTTCTGGAAGTATTCCATATACAATCGGCAATATGAAAAAGATTAGCATACTTGGATTGGCTACTAATAATTTGTCTGGTATGATCCCACTTTCACTTTATAATCTCTCCTCATTGACACAATTATCTTTGGATGACAACAAACTCCAGGGTGTACTTTATCCGAGCATTGGCTGGATGCTCCCTCTTCTGCAAGCTATTCAATTAAGTGATAATCAGTTTACTGGATTGCTTCCATTATCACTCTCCAATTGTTCCGAATTACAAATATTTCAGTTAAATTCAAACTTTTTTGTGGGAAAAATTGCAAGTGATTTTGGAGGCCAGAAAAATATAATGAAAATTGTACTAGATGGAAACAATTTTGGAACTGGAGAAACTGATGAAATGAATTTCATAGGCTCCTTAAGCAACTGCAGCAATCTGCAAGGGCTTTCTGTAGCCAGCAACAAACTAAGGGGGATATTACCAAACTCTGTGGGAAACCTTTCAACCAAGCTCACGTTTCTGAATTTCGAAGGAAATCAATTATACGGAAGACTCCCTTCATCTATAGGTAATCTTCACAATCTAGATACGTTTGGTCTTGATGATAACCAATTTACTGGCACAATTCCCTGGAGCATAGGAAATCTTAAAAAGCTTCAATTAGTTACATTTTCACAGAATAAATTTTCTGGTGTAATTCCTCAGTCTATTGGAAATCTTACATTATTGACCAAACTCTACATGTTCATGAATAGATTGGAGGGGAACATTCCGTCGAGCCTTGTGAATTGTACTAAATTGTTGTTTTTAGAACTTTCTCAGAATCACTTAACTGGCCTTATTCCCCAACAACTATTTAGTCTTTCAACTCTATCAATTACCTTGAATCTTTCGCACAATTATTTTCATGGACCTCTTCCATCTGATGTTGGCAACCTTATACACTTAGGGTCCTTGGATTTATCCAACAATAGGTTATCCAGAAAAATTCCAGCTAGTCTTGGTAGCTGCTCTAGCCTTGAATATCTTTTCCTACAGAACAATGTATTTCACGGTTCAATACCATCATCTTTGAGTTCATTGAAAGGTGTCATAAACATTGATCTTTCTCGGAACAATCTGTCTGGGAAAATTCCAAGATTTTTTGAGCAATTATCACTAGAGTACCTGAATTTATCTTTTAACAATCTAGAGGGTGAGGTACCAAGCAGAGGAGTTTTTTCAAATCTAAGCAGAGTATCAGTTGTTGGAAACAGTAACATTTGTGGGGGTATGTCTGAGCTTCACCTACGAAAATGCACCAATGGAGGATCAAGAAAAAAACATAGAATATCTCACGTTCTTATAGTTCTATTCTCTGTTATTGCCTTGCTTATCTGTGCAACTATGATGATGTGGTTCATATTCAGGCGTAAGAAACTAAGAAAATTGGAGTCACCCGTGCCAATGGTAGATAGATCATACTTGAGATTATCCTACGCAGATCTCCACAAAGCAACAGCCGGATTTTCCTTGGAGAATCTAGTCGGCAATGGTGGTTTTGGTTGCGTTTATAAAGGAGTTCTTGATGCAGATAGAATGAGTACTGTTGCAGTGAAAGTGCTAAACCTTCGTACTCGAGAATCCTACAAAAGTTTTATGAATGAGTGTGAAACCTTGAGAAATACTAGGCACCGGAATCTTGTTAAAATCATAACTGCGTGCTCTAGCATTGATTTTCAGGGGAATGACTTCAGAGCCTTGGTGTATGAGTTCATGCCCAATGGGAGCTTAGAGCAATGGATGTACCCGAGTCTGAAATTACAAAAAGAGCGAAGGGTCAATCTAGTTCAGAAATTAAACATTGCAATAGATGTGTCTTATGCAGTTGATTATCTTCATAATCAGTGCGAGAACCCCATTATACATTGTGATCTCAAGCCTAGCAACATTCTACTTGACGATGACATGGTTGCTCATGTTGGAGATTTTGGACTAGCAAAAATTGTTCATCCTGAAATTACAGAAGTAACTCAAAGCAGTTCAGTTGGACTAAAAGGAACAATCGGATATGCAGCTCCAGGTATGCAATTTAATCACTTTATACATGCTGAACATAATATAGTACCTCATTTACATCAATGTTTAGCTATGATGTTATTCAATATTTTCATATAATTATTTATACATATTATGATTTTTTAAGATTGTTTTTTGTTTTGATGTGTTATTATAGAGTATGGTCTTGGAAGTGAGATATCAAAAAGTGGGGATGTCTACAGCTTTGGGATTTTGTTGCTAGAGATGATAACAGGGAAGAGACCTACTGATGCCATGTTTAACGAAGGCCTTAATCTTCACAAGTTTGTAAGCATCAGCCTACAAGATCATGTCAAAGGGAAGAGATCAACGTTTCATGGCGACTTTGAAGAGACAATAGAAACAACCAAAGAAAGTGGCAATGGCACAACTATAGGTGAAAATGTAGTAGGAGAATGCTTACTTTCAGCTTTAAAAGTAGGTATTGCATGCTCTGTGGAGTCACCACAGGCTCGAATGAGCATCGCAGATGTGGTTTTTGAGCTAAATTCTATCCGTGACACTCTCACCTCTTACTGAAATGCAATCCGTAGATGCACAGAGCTGTGTAATCTCTTAGATGTTAAACAATGCATTCTTGGTGTAGCAGACAGTTGAAATATATTTGTTAACTTTGATTATACATTTGCCGCGAGTCTAGATGGTACACTTTCACAACTAAATCTTATCCAGGTATCGTATTGTTTTAACTTGTAAATTATGTTTTGCCTCCAACATGAATTCTGTGCTCTTGTCTACTTTCTACTGTTCTACGCAACTAGCTCCAAATATTTCATCTGTGACGCATATATTATTAGCATATAGCGAACATGAAAACTAATCAGATGTGTCAATGTGTCAAATTCACTTTATGTGCTGTTTTGATATCTTCATTCTTGACTCATTCAAGGAGGAGGTGTTTATGGCGTAATGGTCTGTACTATCAATACAGTACTATCAAATCAATACTATTATATAATAGACGAAACATTAAAAAGTTTGGTTGGTCGGTATGGTACGTTGTGATTTTACTTAATTGCCCTTACTTAACTGTACTTCGTGTTTTTACTTAATTAACCTTACTTATTTATAGAAATATATTATTAAATAATAATATTACCTATTTATAACCAATTACTTTTTCCACCTAAAATACATTATTTTTTCTATTTTTTCTAACAAATTCCCCTACTTTTTCAAATATATCACGGACAATTACCTTTTCTAACTGAAATATGTTAGTTTTTCTATTTTTTCTTATTAAAACCCCATTTTCCAAAAATATCAAGGACAAACATTTAGTTATTTATTTTTAAACCTATTTTAATATTATAATTATTTTTTAAAAGTTTACATATTTTAACATGCTTACTTATTTTTCTTAACAAATGCAATTACTAAAAATATTAAAATATAAATAATCAAATACCTATTTATAACCAGTTACCTTTTCAGCTAAAACACATTATAGATTTTTTCTAACAAAATCTCTCCTTTTCTAAATATATCACGGGAAATTACCTTTTTCAATCTACTTTTTCTATTTTTCTCACTAAAATTCATTCTTTTTCTAAAAATATCACAAGAAGCCCTTTACTTATTTATTTTAAAACATATTTAAATATTTTAATTATTAAATTTTAAAAACTCACTTTCCAAAAATATCACGGACATTTACCTTTTAAACTAAATATATGTTACATTTTTTATTTTTCTTTACTAAAACATCTCCTTTTCCAAAAATATAACGGACAAACCTTTACTTATTTATTTTAAAATATGTTTTAATATTTTTAATTAATTAAAAGTGTTTAGCTATTTTAACATGCCTACTTATTTTTTTAACAAATACAATTAAAAAAATAATAATAAAATAACAATTAACAATCCGTGCATCGCACGAGTTTTAAGCTAGTATTATATAATAGACTAAACATTAAAAGTTTGGTTGGTACGTTGTGATTTTCCAAAAATATCACGGACGTTTAGTTATTTATTTTTAAAACTATTTTAATATTATAATTATTTTTTAAAAGTTTACCTATTTTAACATGTCTACCTATTTTTCTTAAAAAATGCAATTACTACAAATATTAAAATATAAATAATCAAATACCTATTTATAACCAATTACCTTTTCAGCTAAAATACATTATATATTTTTTCTAAAAAGTTCCTTCTTTTTTAAATATATCACGGGAAATTGCCTTTTACAATTTACTTTTTCTATTTTTCTCACTAAAATATATTTGTTTTCTAACAAAATCTACTCATTTTCCAAAAATATCATTACAATTATCTTTAAATTGAAACATATTACATTTTATATTTGTTATTACTAAAATCTATGTTTTCCAAAAATATGAGGTGCAATCCTTACTTATTTATTTTAAAACCTATTTCAATACTCTATTTAATAAATAATAAAATAATATAAAAATAGTAACTAACTGATTGCCTTTTATAATTTAAAAAAAATCTAACAAAATCTACTCTTTTTCCAAAAATATCACGACACTTACCTTTAAATTAAAACATAATATTTTTTATATTTGTTATCACTAAAATCTCTATTTTCCAAAAATATGAGGTGCAATCCTTACTTATTTATTTTAAAATCTATTTTAATACTCTTTTTAATAACTAATAAAATAATATAAAAATATTAACTAGCTGATTGCCTTTTATAATTAAAACATTTTTTTTCTAACAAAATCTACTTCTTTTCCAAAAATATCACGGACAATTACCTTTAAATTAAAATATATTACCTTTTATATTTATTATCACTAAAATCTCTATTTTCCAAAAATATCAAGTGCAACCCTTACTTATATATTTTAAACTTATTTTAATACTTTTAATTATTTAAAAAAAAAACTTACCTATTTTAACAATTGAACATATTTTTTTTAACAAATACAATTAATATAATTAAAACACATCATCACTAAAATCCCTATTTTCCAAAAATATGAGGTGCAATCCACACATCATCACTAAAATTCCTATTTTCCAAAAATATGAGGTGCAATCCTTACTTATTTATTTTAAAACCTATTCTAATACTCTATTTAATAAATAATAAAATAATATAAAAATAGTAACTAGCTGATTGCCTTTTATAGTTAAAACATTTTTTCTAACAAAATCTACTTTTTTCCAAAAAGATCACGGGTAATTACCTTTAAATTAAAATATATTACCTTTTATATTTGTTATCATTAAAATCTCTCTTTTCCAAAAATATCAAGTGCAGCTTATATATTTTAAAACCTATTTTAATACTTTTAATTATTTTTAAAAACTTACCTATTTTAACAAGTGAACGTATTTTTTTAACACATAAAATTAATATAATTAAAACACATCTAAAATTATTACGTGCAATTACCTTTTTTTAATTAATACATATTAATTTTTCTATTTGTCCTTATTAAAAAAACTTACTTATTTTAACATATCAACGTATTTTTTTAATAAATACAATTAATATAATTAAAACACTTCTAAAAATATCAAAGTCAATTACTTTTTTTAATTAAAACATGTTAGATTTTCTATTTGTCCTTATTATTAATATTATTTTATTATAAAATAATATTAATAATACCTCATTTATCTTCCTCGACCTCATTTGTATTTTTTATTATATTTTTTTATGTTCCAGTAAATATTTAAGTTTCTCATTTTATAATTTATCATATTAATTTTTACTTTTATTTTAATATTTTCCGTTCACATTAAATTTTTTAATTTATTATTTTTAAGGCCCGTGCCTTGCACGGGTTATTGGCTAGTATTATTAAAGCCGAAACATTGAAAGTTTTGGTTTTCGGTTTTCGGTTAGTTTTTGGTTTTCGGTACTTTTTCTAATTAATAAATTAATAATATAATCAAAATTCGGGAAAGTTTTATTCTACATTAATATTTCACTATATTTTACTACATAAAAATAAAATAATATTGAAATCTAATAAAAAAATGAAAATGTGGGATTTAATTTGTTTAAATTTAGGATACACTGCAACAAATATACTTCTTTCTTTTTATTTAGGATAACGAAATCTATTACAAATCAAATCTTTTATGGAATTGTATTATTGTCAAGTTACCAAAATAGTAACTAGATGATTGGCTTTTATAATTAAAATATTTTTTTTTAACAAAATCTACTCCCTTTCCAAAAATATCATTACAATTATCTTTAAATTAAAATATATTACCTTTTATATTTGTTATTACTAAAATCTATGTTTTCCAAAAATATGAGGTGCAATCCTTACTTATTTATTTTAAAACCTATTTTAATACTCTATTTAATAAATAATATATAAAAATAGTAACTAATTGATTGTCTTTTATAATTAAAAAAAAATCTAACAAAATCTACTACTTTTCCAAAAATATCACGACAATTACCTTTAAATTAAAACATAATATCTTTTATATTTGTTATCACTAAAATATCTATTTTCCAAAAATATGAGGTGCAATCCTTACTTATTTATTTTAAAATCGATTTTAATACTCTATTTAATAAATAATAAAATAATATAAAAATATCAACTAGTTGATTGCCTTTTGTAATTAAAACATTTTTTTTCTAACAAAATCTATTTTTTTTTTCAAAAATATCACGGACAATTATCTTTAAATTAAAATATATTACCTTTTATATTTGTTATCACTAAAATCTATATTTTCCAAAAATATCAAGTGCAACCCTTACTTATATATTTTAAAACTTATTTTAATACTTTTAATTATTTAAAAAAACTTACCTATTTTAACAAGTGAACGTATTTTTTTAACAAATACAATTAATATAATTAAAACACATTTAAAAATATTATAGGTAGTTACTTTTTTTAATTTAAACATGTTAGTTTTCCTATTTGTCCTTATTAAAAAAACTTACTTATTTTAACATGTCAACGTATTTTTTTAATAAATACAAGTAATATAATTAAAACAATTTTAAAAGTATCACGGGCAATTACTTTTTTTTTTAAAATTAAAACATGTTAGATTTTCTATCTGTCCTTATTATTAATATTATTTTATTATAAAATAATATTACTAATACCTCATTTATCTTCATGAGCCCCATCTGTATTTTTTTAATATTTTTTTACGTTCCAATTAATATTTAAGTTTCTCATATTATAATTTATCATATTAATTTTTAATTTTATTTTAATATTTTCCTTTCACATTAAATTTTTTAGTTTATTATTTTTTAAGGCTAGTTATATTAAAGACGAAACATTAAAAGTTTTTGTGGTCGGTTTGTAGTCTGGTCCTCCATAGTTTGGTCATCCCATCTCTAACCGTTAGATCTTTTAAATTAAATTAATGAGAACCATTGGATATAATACTAAATATTTTTTGGTATGTTGTGATTTTACTTAATTGTCCTTACTTAATTGTACTTCGTGTTTTTACTTAATTACTCTTACTTATTTATAAAAATATTATTAAATAATAATATTATCTATTTATAACCAATTACCTTTTACACCTAAAATATATTACTTTTTTTATTTTTACTGAAAAATTCCCTTACTTTTTCAAAAATATCACGGGCAATTACCCTTTTTAACTAAAACATATAAACTTTTTATTTTTGCTTACTAAAACCTCTACTTTTCCAAAAATATCACAGACAATTTCATTTATTAAAATAAAATAAAAAAATAATAATTGTTAATAACTAACCAATTACCTATTTTAGCCAAATTGTATATTCTTTTTTATATTTTCTAACTAAAATTTGTACTTTTCTATTTTTCCTAACTAAAACTTCTCATTTTCCAAAAATATCACAAGCAGTTCTTTTTAATGAAATAAAATAATAATATTTATAATTACTAATAACTAACCGATTAACCTTTTTTTCCCAAAGCGTATATTCTTTTTTATATTTTCTAACTAAAATTTTTCCTAAGTAAAATATAACATGTAATTTCATTTAGTAACATAAAATAGTAATATTTATAAATACTAATAATTAACTGATTACCTTTTTTAGCCAAAACGTATATTCTTTTATATATTTTTTAACTAAAATTTCTCATTTTCTAAAATTATCGCAGACGATATCTATCTATACTATACTATATTATATAATAGCCGAAACATTAAAAGTTTTGATTTCAATTTTCGGTAATTTATTCTATTTAATCTATCTATATGTACTATTATATAATAGCCGAAACATTGAAAGTTTTGATTTTCGATTTTCTCACATATATAACATAACTACAAACTCTTTTAATTATACTTTACTTAAAATTCAAAAACACGACATTTTTTTAGAAAATATTTATATATATTACAACAAAATATATTGATAATTTTGACGGTTATCTTTACTAACATGTTTACTAAGCTTGACATGCTTACTAAGCTAATAAACTATTATAAAATCTATAAATTTTTTAGATTTAACGTATTAAAGTAGTACTTTTAATTTATTTTTTTAAAGTAGCATTTTCAGAAGTATTAAAATCTCAAAAAATTTAAAAGTAAATTTTAAAATTAATATTAAAGTCGTCCGTGCGTTGCACGGGTTATAGGCTTATATATATATATATATATATATATATATATATATATATATATATATACTATTATATTAAAATGGAAACATTGATTTTCAATTTGATTAATCCGTCATTCTTAATAAACAATAAAATAATCTAGTAAGCTAAAAAGGATGGAGTACAAGTAACAAGTAATTTCTCACAATACTCGAGCATGTCAAGTTTTGTCCGTCATATTTGCACTACTAGAAAACAGTCAATAGACATCGGCTAAAAACCGATGTCTGGCAACTTTTCAACCGATGTCTTGGTCGGTGTAGAGAAAGGTCCATGTCTTTGACATCGGTTTTAAGCCGATGTCTAAAGTACCTTTTGACATCGTTTCTCGACAACCAACTGATGTCTAAGACTCTATAGACATCAGTCTGAAACTGTTGTCTAAGACTCTATAGACATCACTCTTTAACTGATGTCTAAAATACTACAAGACAACTTTTGTGTATGATCTTTAACATCAGTTCTACAATGAAAAAAAAGAAAAAACGATGTTACTATGTTTCAATTACACCAGTTTATTTATTTCAGTTCCTTTAACTGATGTATAATTAAACAACAATATCAACCAAATCAATACCATAAAACCTTGCCAAAACCAAGAACAAACCTATAATGGCCGCATAAAATAACAAAAACCATTCAACAAAAATAAAGGCACATCGGCCATAACATTTCATCTCACAATTCCTTGCATACCATTTGGCATAACATATCAACACAAAAATCATCCACTTTCCACATTCTACATATCATCCACCTTAGACTAGGCTAGAAAACCAACAAAAGGAACCAAATTGTTTAGGTTGATCGAACAAAAGGAACCAAATTGTTTAGGTTGTTCGCTAAAGAAGTTTGTTGCTGCTTGAAGCTCTGCCACACTGCAGATCTTTGTGCCTATTGGGATTCTGCTCTTCCTAGAGAAACTTCTTCGAGATATTCTCATAGTTCTGGTTCGAAGAGGTCGCAAATACTTTGGATTAATCAGAGGAGGAGAACTAATAGTTGATACTTCTGAGCTATCCTCTGGAGCAGTGGAAGAGAACTCTTGAACCAATAGAAAGAATTAGTCAGATTAGTATTATGCTATTGTAGCCCTTCAGAATAAGAAAGACCAGAAGAAAATTTTAATGTCACCTATGGCTGTACTGACTGGAAGAGACTGCCACGAGCTATGATTGCCCTCCAAGTGTCTCAGTCTTCTTCCCATATGTTGAATACGGTCCACAGCAAAGAAAACAGATAAATCAATGATGAGTATAGTCTCCTATAAGAAACATTTACTGTAAGCAAATCAATTATTTGTATTATTGCATGGAAATAGTGATGTTCTAGATTTAGAACTAGTGCTGTTTAAGATTTAGATCTCAAAAAGAGAATTTATGTGACTAACCAATTACAATTATCAGCTTTTGAAAGGGAACAAAGCTCGAAACCTTTTCGAATTCGACGCATAGTATTATCATGGGCCAAAAGAGAAGCATCGGGATTGCTCTTCTGGACAGCTAAAAGACCTGAACCAAGATATTGTTTATACAACATAAATAAGTCTGACTTGTTTTAAACAAATGATAGCCATGGTAAAATTAATGAAACAACGTCAATGCACTAGTGGAAGCATAAAGAAACAAACAAGTAACACCATTAAATTGATATCAGAATGCAACACCAACCAGTAATTACAATTCATACAGTATTGTATAAGACCAGATATTGGGGTCTAAAGATAAACTATTGCTCCATATTATGCAAGCTTATATTAAATGGAGAAGTCGAAATTAAGATCTGGAAGATAACTTTACAGGAATTCTATTCTACAATTTATAATTAGAGAAAACAAATGGATCTATTCTACAATTCTATACACACTGAAAACTGTATACAACAAACAGGAGAAATGTATTCAAAAAATATTAACTATGTACATAAATGATAAAACACAGTTCAAGAATTAGATAGTGCATTCTCAATTCTCATACTTGCAAAACATGATAAACTTCAACCACTAATATTCAGATAATATACAAGAGATCATGTACACTAAGCAATACTAAATTGTGCTTTTAGATGTTTAAAGGGAAAAGTACTGTTAGTCCTTGTGTATTGCAGAAGGGGGGGGATGAATGCAATACTGATAAAATTCAATCTAAATTTCAACAACTAAAATCAAGATTAAACGTTATCAGCAATATATGCAATCACGAACAGTATTCAGTAAGAACAAGATTCACAAAATAAATGTTTTATTTATTTTGCAAAGTGTTGCTACAACCTCAAGAAAGAATTCTCGAGCTTCGGGTTTTCTTCAAAGACACTTGCTTGTCTTCGTTACAATTCTAGAATGAATTGATAGTAGGTATAAGACTAACCCTATCACTATCAGTCACGGGTTTGTGAAGCTGCTGTCACTGTCAAGTGGCAGCTTCTTACAGATTGTCTTACCCATGTGACTTTCCTAAATTGCTAACATGTCAGATATACATTACAAAGAAAGCAACCTAGATTCATTCCATTTCCAGCTAAACCAATTCAGCAGATAAAGACTTGACCTTGCTCTTGAATTGATTCGCTTTTGTTTTGCAGTGCTTGAAGCTTCTGTCGTAGTCTTGCAGACTTGGTGCAGCTTAGGGATACTGCATCACGCCTGTTTCTTGAACATTTAAACTGTCACGGGATTTGACTGAGAAAGATACCTAGCATAAGGATCTTTATTGAGACAGTTACTTTTGCCGCAAAGCTTGCTGTCACAGGAATGATCTTTTGGTGACAGTATGAGTTCCCCGCATAGAGTGCTGTCGAGGATCCCAAACTTGCTGTCGAGGGCAATAGTTGCTGTCGCGTAGTCTTCCGCCAATGTTGCTGTCAGAGTGAATATGCTGTCGTGACTTGCAACATTCTGTCTTCTTGTAATCTTACTGTCACAGCTTTAGGACAGTAACCTTTATTCATGTTGTCATCCAAAAAGCATTCTTTGAGGCTTGAACACATAAGTGAACTTCTTTCAAACAATACAACTAGAATAACATTACATACTGATTACAAGAACATACTTTGGCTATGACAGTATGTTCTACTTAATTTGAAAAATTAAGTACAATCAAAGTTAAGTTATTTCAATGCTATCACCCATAAATCCCAACAATCTCCCCCAATTTGTTTTTATGGAAAATAACAACAAATTTACAATATGTGCTGACAACTTAACTACCAAGATCAGAATTTAAGAATTTTCACTTAGCTTGAGATCTCCTCTTCTGTCTTGCTGCATCCTCTCTTTTGAGAGCTTCTGCCAAGCAGCTTCTTAGACTTTCTACAAGAGAAATTTCAGCAGCAGACACTGCATCATCCTCTACTTCATCAATGATCTTCTTTATGGAAGGGGATATGAGAGAACTAACATCCCTGAGATTCAGCCATTGCTCTATATCATATGGATAGGTTCTGAAATGAAGTTCTTCATTAATGAGCTTGAATCTACTTCCAGGATAAGCATTGAGAGACTTCCTTCTTTGCTTGTCCAGTTTTGAGTCTTCTCCTTTTCTCCCTTCCAATAACTTCTCTATCTCATCAGAACAAATCTGTTCCAAGGGATGAATTGAACCAGCTACCATATACTGTAAATCCTTCAGAGTGGATGTTTTAAGCTTATGCAAGCTGCAAACATAGATTTCTTCTTTTAGGAACTTGACTCTTAGGGGATTTTCCAGCATATATGGTTGATAATTTGGAGCTTCACTTTCTGCCTTGTTAGAGGCCTTGTGTTTTTCCAGTAATTCAGCTTCCTTCTTATCAAGTTCTGACTGAGTTTGAGAATATTCAGAAGATTCAGGTTGTTTGCTTGGCTTGGGTTCCCCTTCCTTAGTTGGTTGGGTTTGCCCTTCTTCTGTGGGTAAATCATCAAACTCATAGTACCAGTGGTATGGTATAGGAGAGGCTGGGAGATCAGTAAGAATATCAGCATCATCAAAATCTGCAAAGTTATAGCCAAATTTCTGATAAAATTCAGCATCCCTATCTGCCTGATATTTTAGAACATGTTCCATGACAGCCTTTGAAACATCATCATAGCTCTCCAGCAACTCTACCATTCTTTCCAGGTAAAAGAAATCAATTCTTCTTTTATCTATGGTTGATGTACTTTTCTTGGTTGATGTGGCTACCAGATTGAAGTCCTTGTCAATCTTGGCTGACCTTGATTCTTCCCACCACAGAATGTACTCAGTGGCCTCTTGATTTGCATCCAGCTTAACCTCAACGCTCTTGATTTCTCTTGATTGCATTTGTTGAATCTTGAGACTGTTGGGAGGAATTGATTGAATTGGCTTTTTGAGATTCCTGCCAAATCCAGTGGCCTTTTCCTTTCCTGAGTACTTGTGCTTCCATGTAGGTTTCTGTCTAGAAAACCATGCCTTAGCTTTAGCTTTCAGTCTTTTGGACTTGACAGTAGCCTTGGCTTCATCCTTGACAGAACCTTCCTTGACAGTACCCTTGTCGACAGCATCTTCCAAGACAGCATCTTCTATGACAGTATCCTTGTCGACAGTACCTTTGGTGACAGCATCTTTTTCAGCATTTATGTAGTCAATAGCACATCTAAGAATGCTTGCCTCCAAAGCTTCCAGTATTCTTGACTCCTCTTCATCTGTTGCACCAGCATCTTTCTTTTCCTGGCTAGGAGTTTCTTTATTGCCTTCATTCTGGGATTGAATACCAGTATTCCCAGAATTACTTCCACCAGCATTTCCAGAAGCTTCACCACCTCCATCCTCACCATCTTCATCATCATCATCATCATGGGGAGGAATGTTATAGAAGCAACTTCCACCTTGATCATTTCTTTTGGCATTGGCTCTAGTGATTAGCTCCTTCATTCTAGCTCCCAGTGCCTTGTCTCTCAACACCAGCATTTTGTAGATTTCTTGAACAGCATGAACTCTTCCTGGATTGGCATTTGAACTGAGTATTCCATCTAGTACCTTCAGAATTGACTTGGTTTCCATTCTGGATGGGCTACCCAAATTCATGAAGCTGTTCCTTCTTGTGCCATCCTTAGTTTTGGATCTGTATAAAACACTTGGTGGATTTGAGTAGACTTCAGGTAGCTTCTGTGTGATCAGGTTCTGGATTTGCATATCCAATATTTCATTGAATGGTGTTTGAGTTGCCCTGATCATTCCCTTCAAAGCACACAACACCTTTGCTGGCAGACTCTGCAATAGCTGCATTGTGATGAAATAAGATATGCCAGAAGTGAGATAAATACTTACAGCCCATCTTTTCTCATCATTCACCATTACACTGACACTAGTAATTTGTTCCTTTAACAGTTTTGTAGTGTTGGTTGGACGGTTGCTAGGAGCATTCATTGCTTCTTCCACCAAACTGCTAAACTTACTGTCATGGTTGTGTAATGTGCTCTCCCTGTAATCCACCATCAAGACATTGGCTTCCTCTTGATCAAATTCAGTGCCATTTGTCCAAATAATTCCACCATGAATGGATTCAGGCAGTTTCCCTTTACCTTTCCCAAGTTTGTTTTGTTCCTCCATTTCTCTCCATTTCTTCTGTAAAGCAGTTTCTTGAGTTTCTGGAGTAGGTTCTCTAATCACCACAGGAGGCAAGATTGGATGTCTAGATGCAGGTCTTCTTTGCAATGCATCTTGAGTTTCCTTTGACATTAACACCCTTTCTCCATCCATTTCCACTTCAACAGGCTTTTCAGCTTTATCCTGTGGTTTTGCACTGCTTGGTTTGACTTGCTCCCCCTTAGACATTGCTTTCCTTTTAGCTCCCCCTCTGGTCTCCACAGCTACAGGCTCCCCCTGAGTTCCACCTGATTCTTGAATAGGCAATGATTCTGATCTTGCTACCTTCTCCCCCTTAATTAGTTGAGTTGGCAGCTACCAGGTAAGTAAGGAACTGAATAGAGAGTTGAGTAGCAGCAAAACCATCAACCACCAGTTGAGAGAGAGAGTCCAGTTTGGAGTCCAAAGTAGCACACTGTCCTTCAAGAGCTGCAATCATGTTACCAAAAGTAGCAGAGGGGCCACCAGACCTTAACCTTCTTGGAGGGGAAGGAAAAGACAGGGGCCTGGAGGCTATGGGGGTTCTCACACTCTCAGGGTGTTTTTGAGTGATCTCATCACCCCTCACAGTTTGACTCTCAAGGCCTAGTGCCTGAATAGTGTGGGCTCCCTCAATATCTCTCTGGACATGCTCAAGTCCCTCTCCTTTTGCCAGCTCATTTGGCTGCCTCTCATTTTTATGCTCACCTCTCTTTTCTTTTATCTCTCTTTTCTTTTGCACACCCTCACTCAACCTAGATGCATGGGTATGAGCAGTACTAACATGCATGGAAGGAGAAGATTTAGAATGTACCTTTAGGAGTTTGGCAAGAGGTAGGTCATCATCAGAGGCATCCTCAACAAGTACAGCATCAAAATCAGGCTGGGAGGGCTGGACAGCATCTTGAGTAGGAATGGTACTGTCAGTTGGAGTCTGGACAGCAGGTTCTGGCATGACAGCATCTTTGGGAGGTGGAGTGACAGTAGGTTCTGTAGTGACAGTATCTTTCTCTCCACCTTTGACAGTAGCTGTGTCCAGGACAGTAGCATCCCCAGTGTCTTTGACAGCAACAGAGGCTGTGACAGCATCTTCCTGAAGGTAAGATGCTCCTTGGAGATCAGACAAAGTGTTGGCTGTTTCATTTTCTGACAAAATACCACTTTGCCCTAGCTCAGTGTTTGGAGGAGTGGTGTCCATCTCACTTTGAGAAATGGGTTCTTGTGGACCACTAGATGGGGGCTCATCCATGATTGGAGATGGATGATCAAAACCTGAAGGGTTGGGACTGTCCCCTTCTCTAGGTTGTGGAGAAGAAACAAAAGAATGTGTAGGGAAGGAAGAAGGTGAAAGTGTAGTAGAGAGTGGGGGCTGATTCACAGATGAAACATGTGAACCATCAATAGGAGTAGAGAAATCCTCACTGTGCCCTAACTCACTGTGTGTTTCTTCAAGTGGGGGTATCTCAGGTTGGGAACCATGAGTTTGTGCAGACTCTGTACAGGGTGCCTTGGGAGACAGGCCAATTTCAATAGATGTCCCTTGTTGAGAAGGCACATCTAGGGAGGAGTTTATTTCCCTGGTTTCCTCTACAGTCTTTTGGGAGACTGCAGGGTGGCTGACAGTGGTTTTGGTCCTCCTAGCTCTCTTCTTCTTAGGCTCAGGGGGAACCACTGTGGGTTCTGTTTGACTACCTTCCTTATTTGCTGCACTAGGTGCAGTGTCTCCCTCTTGACTAACAGAGCTACCACCAACATCAGCTTCTAAGGATCTTTTTCTGGATTCTTGCAAGGCTTCTCTTTGGGCTTTGGGAAGTCTAGAGGGCCTAGGCTGAGTGTATGGTGTTGAATGGGGGTTAACTGAATTTGGGTCTAATTCAGTTTCATTCTCAAGAGAAAAAGAATC
This sequence comes from Heracleum sosnowskyi, assembly GCA_030848705.1. Taxonomy (NCBI): domain Eukaryota; kingdom Viridiplantae; phylum Streptophyta; class Magnoliopsida; order Apiales; family Apiaceae; genus Heracleum; species Heracleum sosnowskyi. The sequence goes on along the minus strand of CM061243.1, from coordinate 43,972,194 downwards.
ATAACCAGAAGGTAATGGATAATCAAGGTTGGACACTTGATCAACCATGTGCTGAGTGAAACAAATTGGAATATGTGCATTGAGATTTTGTGATGATAATAGTGTGTGTGTGTTCTTTTTCAAAACTGAGCAAGCCTCTAAACGAGGAGCAGCATCATTAAAATCACAGAATGAATTAATGCACAACATAAGAAAGCGAGGGTAGTGTGATACCTTCTTACCTATGGCAGCTTTGAGTTGTGCCATGAGGAGAGCTCCAACATTCACCTTGTATCCATGGACAAGAGAATGTGTCAGTTTCTTGATGTAGGAGGGTATCCCATTCCAGCCTGTGGACTTGGTAGAGAACACCTTGACCATTGCATCAAATATCATGCTCCACTCCTTCCTTAGATACTTCCTGTCCATTTCACCAGACGGGTACCACTTGGTTGTTCCCTCTTCGAGAATAGGGCCTGCATACCCAATCTTCAAGAAGAGCTTCTTCAGAGTGTCATCATTAGCAAGTGGAGCAAAGTTTTGGCCTTCTTCCAGTGTAATTCCAAGAGCAGTATTGATGACCTCAGCTGTGAGAATGTATTGTTGCCCAGAGATTGTGAATTGAATACCAGGGTTCTCACCCTCAGTTTGAGCAACAGCAGTTTGCCAAAACGCCTCAAGTCTGTCTAAGTCGAGAATGGGGGTTGAGGTTATGGCATAACCGAGATAGGACTTGTTCAAGAAAAACACTAGTCCTTTGAAACCTTCACCAGCATCATTTGGGGAAAAGATGCCAGCAAAGTTTGTTTGAGAGAGAGTCTGTTTGGGGGCCATTGAGATTTCAAGAAAAGAAGAAAGTGAGAAAGTAGCTTTTTGCTTGAAGAAAAGTATTTTGCCTTGAGTTTTGTGAGAGTGATATGTCTGAGTAACTGGAGAATAAATATGGGTATCTCAAACGTTTGCTCAAAAAGTGGAGTTAAAGGACGTGTCTTAACCCACTCTCTTAACACGTGAGTTACTGCCCGTTATTCACTGTCAATCGTGGGGTGAATATCCAATTACAACGGTCCACTATTGTTGACAGTAACCTGTGCGCTAGAAACAATCTGTCAGTAATAAGTGGTGGTGACAGTAGGTTTTGCGCGACAGCAACTATTGCGCAAAAACATGCTGTCACCGTTAAGCATTTGAGTGACAGTATCCTTTAAAGGTCGTGACAGAAAGTCTTTCCATGCTGTCAAGAAGGTTGCTGTCAAGAGACACGGGACAGTATCCTTCTTTGTGACAGTAATTTAAATGGGAAATTGTTTCTGTCAGGAACTAATTAGAATGCGTTGCTCATATACTTAACCTAAAATTAACAGAATATGAATTTAGCAATGTAATCTTTCAAACACAGATATTAAGCAAGTTACACAGACAAGTCATAAACTCAGTAACCACATAAACAGGAACTTTTATTATTGTTAATAAAATCATTAATATTGAACATTGAGTACATCATTCTATGATTTTATCAACTAGTTCTAAGACTTCTTCCTTAATCTCTTCTTCAGAGCGGCCTTCTTTTTCAAGAAGTGCCTGAAGCTCCTTCTCTTCTTCCATAGCCTTGGCCTCCTCTTCCTTAGCCTTGGCCTCCTTTTCCTCATCTATCTCATCCATGGCGTCCAACAGCATTTCAAAGAGCTCATCGATCTCTTCATTGTCGGGTTCACTATCACACTTCTTTAGACCAACTTCGATTCCTACTTTGTTTTCCATTATTTACTTTAAAACTGAGAGCAGACTGGTGAAACCTAAGGTTAATTTATAGGCAAAACCGTCTAAGGATCAAAGTCTAATGGTCAACAGTTAGAGTACCCATACAACTACCACAAAAGTAATTAATGGTCGTGTCCTCCTTTAATCCTACAGATTAATGCAAAAGAGTGTGAAAGTCCAATGGAACAGATTTTTAACTCTCAAACTTAACGGATAACCACATTAAAGTCATACACGGTTTAAAAGTATGAGACTGGCACAAAATACTGACATGAAAAGTCAAATCAACACATGCTGTCACATAACAGACATAAACCAAGTAGACAGTAACTTCTCTTGACAGCAGGTTTGAAGTTGCTGTCATGAGCTTCAATAAGAATTGAAAATTTAGAAACCTTAGTAAATTAACATACCAGATTCAGCATTCCCAATTCACTTACCAACCTGTTGAAGGTTGCTTCATCCAATGGCTTAGTGAAGATGTCAGCAAGTTGCTTGTCAGTTGGGACATAAATCAGCTTCACAGTTCCTTGTTCAACATGCTCTCTGATAAAGTGATGTCTTATATCAATGTGCTTTGTCCTAGAGTGTTGAACTGGATTGTCTGAGATGGCTATGGCACTAGTGTTGTCACAGTAAATAGGAATTTCTCTTAACACTAGACCATAATCTAGAAGTTGACTTTTCATCCATAGAATTTGTGCACAGCAACTGCCTGCAGCAATGTACTCAGCTTCTGCAGTTGAGGTAGAAACTGAATGCTGCTTCTTGCTAAACCATGAGACCAATCTTCCACCAAGAAATTGACAGCTACCAGTAGTACTCTTTCTGTCAATCTTGCATCCAGCATAGTCTGAGTCTGAGTAACCAATTAGATCAAATCCAGTATTCTTAGGATACCAAAGGCCTAGGTTAGGAGTGCCTTTTAAGTATCTAAATATTCTCTTGATGGCTACCAAGTGTGACTCCTTTGGATCACTTTGAAACCTTGCACAGAGACATGTAGCAAACATGATGCCAGGTCTGCTAGCAGTTAGGTATAGGAGGGATCCTACCATGCCTCTATAGGTGCTTGAGTCAACTTTCTTTCCTTTAGGATCAAGATCCAGACTAGTTGCTGTGGACATTGGTGTCTTTGCAGGAGATGAATCTTCCAAGTTGAACTTTTTGAGAAGTTCCTTGATATACTTAGCTTGACTTATGAAGATTCCATCAGTTTGTTGAAGAATTTGTAACCCCAGAAAGAATGACAGTTCTCCCATCATGCTCATCTCATATTTGTTGCTCATGAGATGGGAAAACTTCTCACACAGCTTCTCATTTGTAGAACCAAAAATGATGTCATCCACATAGATTTGTACCAGAATGATGTCCTTGCCATGATGTTTGTAGAAAAGTGTCTTGTCCACCACTCCTCTGGTAAACTGGTTTTCCAGAAGAAAGGTGGAAAGTGTGTCATACCATGCCCTGGGTGCTTGCTTTAGTCCATACAAAGCTTTGAAGAGTTTGTACACAAAATTATGCATCTCAGCATCCTCAAACCCTGGTGGCTGTTCCACATACACTTCTTCTTCCAGCTCTCCATTTAGAAAGGCACTTTTGACATCCATCTGAAATACTTTGAAGTTGCAGTGTGCAGCATAAGCTATAAAGATTCTTATAGCTTCAAGTCTTGCAACAGGAGCAAATGTCTCATCATAATCTATTCCCTCCTGTTGACAGTAACCTTTAGCCACTAGCCTTGCTTTGTTCCTTGTCACCAATCCATTTTCATCAAGTTTGTTTCTGAAAACCCACTTGGTCTCAATAACTGACTTTCCCTTAGGTCTTGGAACCAATTTCCATACATTGTTTCTTTCAAACTGATTTAGCTCTTCTTGCATGGCTATCACCCAGTCAGAATCCAACAATGCTTCATCAATTGTCTTGGGTTCCATTTGTGACAGGAAGCATGAAAACATGCTGTCAGCAGAGACTTTGTTCCTTGTCCTCACTCCAGAATTAGGATCACCAATGATAAGGTCATTTGTGTGATCCTTGTTGAGTTGAATGCTCATCAATTCCATTGTCTCCACCATGTTCTTCATTGTCTCCAGAGTCATCACTGTCATGAATGTTAGAGGATATGGTATGTGACTGAGCTGGAGTTTGGTTGACAGTAGTGGCATTGACAGTATCTTTATCAACTTCAACAACTTGAGTGAAGCTAGGTTCTTCATCCACAATCTCCTCAGCTTCCAGGTATCCTTGATTCTCAAATCTGAATGTCTGCATCTTTCCTTCTTCATGCAGTCCTGGAAACTTGGTTTCATCAAATGTGACATTAACACTTTCTTCAATAATCCTGTGTTCCATAACATAAACTCTGTAGGCAGTCCTTTCTGTGCTGTAACCCATGAATAGTCCTTCAAAAGCCTTGGTGTCAAATTTTCCTTTCTTCTCATGATTGTCCTTCATCATAAAGCATTTGCTTCCAAACACATGAAAATATTTGACAGTAGGTTTCTTTCCAGTTAGCAGACAGTAAGGTGTGCTTGCATGAGTTTTGTTGATCATGGTTCTGTTCTGAGTATAACAGGCTGTGTTGATAGCTTCAGCCCAGAAATATGTTGGCAGCTTAGCATCATGCAACATAGTTCTAGCTGCTTCAATGAGAGTCCTGTTCTTTCTTTCTACAACTCCATTCTGTTGTGGAGTTCTTGCAGCAGAGAATTGTTGTACAATTCCTTCATCTTTGCAGAAATTTCCAAGTGTGGCATTTCTGAATTCTGTACCATTGTCACTCCTCAAGATTTGAACTTTTGAGTTTGGGGTTCTATCAAGAACTCTGACTTGATCAATAATCATTTGAGCAGCTTCATCTTTGGATTCAAGAAGTTTCACCCAAGTGTACCTTGAGTAATCATCCACCATTACTAAGGCATATCTCTTTCTGGCCATAGATGGTACATTGACTGGTCCAAAGAGATCCATGTGAATTAACTTGAGTGCTTCTGTGTTGGTGTTTACTTGCTTGGACTTGTGCACAGCTCTTCTCAGTTTGCCCATTTGACAATCTTCACACAATCCTTCTTGACAGAATTCCTGTTGGGGCAAACCTCTCACTAACTCTTTCTTCATTAGAATGTTCATTGTTTTGAAGTTGAGATGTGAGAGCTTCCTGTGCCAAAGCATACTGTCACCAATAGTAGCTTTGCTGTAAAAACAGTAAACTTTATCCTTCTTTGTTGAGCTTAGATCAGCAACAAACAGGCTTCCTTTTCTGACCCCTTTTAGAGAGAGGCTTCCATCCTTCTTGTGATAGATGTTGCACACCATCATGTCAAAGTCAACCTTAAATCCTCTGTCACTGAATTGGCTGACACTGAGTAGGTTGTGCTTCAATCCATCCACAAGAGCAATATCTTCAATGACAACATTTCCAATTTCCAGACAGCCATATCCCACTGTGTAACCCTTGCTGTTGTCTCCAAAGGTTATGATTGGGCCAGCTTTCTCTACATAATGTGATAGCAGGGCTTTATCACCTGTCATGTGTCTTGAGCAACCACTGTCAATAATCCACATGACCTGATTTTTCTTCTTACCCTGCAAAACAGAATGTTTCTAAGTTGCATATGGTACCCAATCTTTGTTGGGTCCTGCAGTTTCAGTGTTTCCTGAGTTTCTTTCAGTCACAACATCACAAGCATTATCAAAGACTTCCTGTTTGACTTCTCTTTTCACCCACTTAGGTTTAGAATTGGACTTGGTCCTTTTCTTAGTGGATGAAGCCTTTTTGCTGTTGCCAGCAGGCTCAGAAGTCTCAACAGTGTTTAGGTATGAGCATTTTTCAGTAGAGAGAACAGGTAAGTTAAAGCATGTACTCATGGCAGTGATTTTGCATGGCATACAATCAATGTTATTACAGACACTCATAGTTCTATGCATAAGGGGGGTTCTGTGTAAGTTACCATTGAGTTCAGTAGCATTGATCTTATCCTCAATTGGTTTCTTACAAACATGTGTTAAGTGATGAGTAGATCCACAGTTATTGCACAGTTTCCTAGAAGCACCTCCAACATTAGTGTATCCATTTCCTTTATTGACACCTACCTTACCATTTCTGTTTTTAGACTTGGGAGTTACTGGATTGACAGTATGTTCAGAAGTTGCTGTCGAACTTTCCTTGACAGTATCTTTTATTCCTACTGTCTTGACAGAAGGTTTGAAAGTTGCTGTCTTGGAACCATTCTTGACAGTATCTTTGAAAGATTCTGTCTTGCCAACTTTGACAGCATCTTTTGAACTTACTGTCTGATTGCTTGGTAAGTTTACTGTCTTGGGGATTGTGACAGTATCCTTTCCATCCTTGAATGTGCTGTCAACACCTTCATCCTCATCAAGAATTTCTTGTTTGATGAGCATGGCTTCTTCATCAAACTCAATTTCAGCAGCTTTGAAAATAGGAGTTTTAACTTTCTTGAGAATGGTGGGTTTGACAGCAGCATTTCCAGGACAATCTTGAATCACAGTTTCCTTTCCAGGTCTTCTACCATAAGAAAAACCTATACCAACAGACTGATTTTCTGTATGCTTATCATTGTAATCCTGAACTATCTTTGATGAGTTTCTATAGGCCTTAATCTTAAATTCATTTTCAGCAATCTCATTCCTCAGGAATTCCTCAACCTCCTTAGCACATTTTAATTCATTTTTAAGTTTAGCATTCTCTTGAGCTAAAGAGCCTAGTGAACTGGTTTTGAGAACAAGAGAATCATTTTCAGACTGAAGTGTTTCATTTAGCTTACTTAGTCTAGAGATTTCCTCATTAGCAGCAGACAAGCTAGTATAGACATTGAACATTTCAGCACTTAAGTCTTTAATGGTTTTCTTATACTCATCAGTAGACATATCAAGTAAGACAAGTGAAGGTACCTGACTTGAAGGTGTTGATGCTACCTCATCAGTGCTAGCCATGAGAGCTAGGTTGACATATTCTTCCTCTTCTTCATCATCAGAATCATCCCAACACTTTCCTTCAGCCACATAGGCTCTACCTTGATTTTTCTTGGAGTATCCACCAGTTCCTTTCTCATATCTTTGAACCTGTTTGGGTCTTTTGCATTCAGTAGCAAAATGACCAGGTTCTCCACAGTTGTAACATTTGAACTTTGATCTATCCACAAATCCAGTTTTGTATCCTCATTTGGTTGAACTTCCCACAGCAGCCTTTGATGAGCTTCCTTTGCTGAACTTGGATGCTTGGCCTTGAGGCTTGTATGACCTATCCTTCTTGAACCTAAAGTTCTTGAACTTTTTGGCCATGTAAGCCATAGTAGGGTTGTCCATGCTTTCCAGTTCCTCCATTGTGTAGAAGTCTTCATCTTCCACATCTTTGAGCTGTAGTACCACTTTCTCATCATCTTCAACCACCTCTTCTATCTTCAAGGTCTGTGTTGGGGTTGATGGTGTGATCTGTAGTACTTCACTTGGCTGTGTGATCCTTGGCACATGTGCTACTAGGGCACTTGACATATTAGCCATCTTGTTCCTTGTTCCACTTTGTATGGCTCTCTTTTGAAAGAGTTCGAGTTCATAAGATTTCAGAATACCATAAAGTGTCTCAAAGGTTATATTGTTGAGATCTCTTCCTTCTCGTATGGCTGTTGTCTTGTGTTCAAGGTGATCAGGCAGTGTGAGCAGGAACTTGACATTTAATTCTTTTCTGTCATAGTACTTGCCATGTATCTGTAATTCAGTTAAGAGCTTACTGAACCTTTCAAACATGGAGGTTAAGTCTTCACCAGGCTTGGCCATGAATGCCTCATATTGAGATATTAGAATTTGCCTTTGGTTGCCCTTAACCTCTTCACTTCCTTCACAGAGTAAGGCTAACCTGATCCACATCTCCTTGGCTGATGTGCAGCTTATCACACTTCCACACATGGCTTTATCCAGCGTGAGAGAATCGAGCAAGATAAGTTGCAAATGATCATCTAGCACCATTTTCTCCTTTTCAGGTTCCAAGATTTCTGAGGGATCTTTGGGAACCCAATGTGCAGGAACAATCTCACCATTCACTGTTGTGGCTTCAATTTCCTTTCTTGGTATGAAAGGACCATTCTCGAGTATACCTGGGTATAGTGGATTTGCAGCTTTGATAAACAACAAGATTTTTCTTTTCCAAATGCTGTAGTTCTCTTTATCAAATGCTGGGATCTTGATACTGTTTGATTTCTGCATTTTCTTCGGGATCTCAGATATGTATGTTAATCTGAAAGCTCTGATACCAGTTGTTAGTCCTTGTGCATTGCAGAAGGGGGGGGGGATGAATGCAATACTGATAAAATTCAATCTAAATTTCAACAACTAAAATCAAGATTAAACGTTATCAGCAATATATGCAATCACGAACAGTATTCAGTAAGAACAAGATTCACAAAATAAATGTTTTATTTATTTTGCAAAGTGTTGCTACAACCTCAAGAAAGAATTCTCGAGCTTCGGGGTTTCTTCAAAGACACTTGCTTGTCTTCGTTACAATTCTAGAATGAATTGATAGTAGGTATAAGACTAACCCTATCACTATCAGTCACGGGTTTGTGAAGCTGCTGTCACTGTCAAGTGGCAGCTTCTTACAGATTGTCTTACCCATGTGACTTTCCTAAATTGCTAACATGTCAGATATACATTACAAAGAAAGCAACCTAGATTCATTCCATTTCCAGCTAAACCAATTCAGCAGATAAAGACTTGACCTTGCTCTTGAATTGATTCGCTTTTGTTTTGCAGTGCTTGAAGCTTCTGTCGTAGTCTTGCAGACTTGGTGCAGCTTAGGGATACTGCATCACGCCTGTTTCTTGAACATTTAAACTGTCACGGGATTTGACTGAGAAAGATACCTAGCATAAGGATCTTTATTGAGACAGTTACTTTTGCCGCAAAGCTTGCTGTCACAGGAATGATCTTTTGGTGACAGTATGAGTTCCCCGCATAGAGTGCTGTCGAGGATCCCAAACTTGCTGTCGAGGGCAATAGTTGCTGTCGCGTAGTCTTCCGCCAATGTTGCTGTCAGAGTGAATATGCTGTCGTGACTTGCAACATTCTGTCTTCTTGTAATCTTACTGTCACAGCTTTAGGACAGTAACCTTTATTCATGTTGTCATCCAAAAAGCATTCTTTGAGGCTTGAACACATAAGTGAACTTCTTTCAAACAATACAACTAGAATAACATTACATACTGATTACAAGAACATACTTTGGCTATGACAGTATGTTCTACTTAATTTGAAAAATTAAGTACAATCAAAGTTAAGTTATTTCAATGCTATCACCCATAAATCCCAACAAGTACCAAGATCACAGTTGTTGATGCCAATAAGTTCAATCCCGTCTATTTCAATAACACGATCCATTTCCCTCTCATTATGTACCTAAATAACAATGAACAATAACAAAGAAGACAAACTAATTTATTTTGGACAAAATGACAGCAGCCACTTTTTACGTGAGATACATTGCAACCAGTGAATTTGAACTCATTGACTACAGTTGAGTGCCAATAATGATTGTAGTCTTACATTTAGAGGTAAAAAGGGAGAGAAATAGAGAGATTATTCAGAAGTCACGTGTTTGCAGAGTTTCACAGGAAATACATATCTCTTACTAACTTAAACTGTAATCATTCCACCCAATCTAGATAAAAGTCGCCTATGTGTACAAGCTGGTGCCAGAAAGATAACATATTAATTGCAATTTAGAATGAAATTTTAGCTAGAAGTATTGAGTATAGAGCAACAACTATAACAAACTCTCCAACAGAGAAAACAAATCTCATATTCTTACCATTCAAGGAACATCAACCTAGTAAAATAAAAGATAGAACATAGAAGAAAGAACAATCTAACCTCCAAAAGTGATGCCAAACCAAGCTTCTTGCAAATCTTTGACATGTATTTGATATCAAGATCGGGTAAGACGCTAGCAATCAACAAAATTGCATCCGCACCTTTACTTCGGGCATAGTAGATTTGCCATGCATCAATAATAAAATCTTTGCATAATAGTGGGCACTACAAACTTAAACTATTAGAATAATGCTGAGGAGGTGTTCTGTTAAACTTTCTAACACACAAATTTTGATGATAGTGCCTTGGAATATAGTAAGAAGTAGTGAGATAAACCCCAACATCAACAATTCTGCAAACACCCTTAAATTTATTAACAAAAGTAGCCAGATTCATTTCAGAATACTAAAAACTAATAGATCATCCCGTACACCATAAAATTAAGGGGAAAATAGTGCAATATGTAGCCTCTCATTGCACATATTTAACCAATCTATAAAGAAATAATCTTTATACCCACACATACAAACATATACAAAGTACAAAAACCACACTCAGAATACGTGCATATACACCACGCCCGTAAAGAAGATATCATCCAATTCACAAAATTAATCAAGTTGTAACTTTTAAACAAACAATCGTTTCCCCCTTAATAAGCATATAAAACAATACATAATTTCCGAAAACAATCACATTTCCGAAACTCAACACTGTTAACACCTAATAAACATTTCCGTAAACTACATTTAACCACAATTATCAACACAAAACTTAAAAAAAACATGAAAACACAAATACACATCAAATTCCGAACAAAACCTGAAGACCGCGCAAATTATCAACCAAAACAAGTCCATCAGCCTCACTCAACTTCCCATCTGTCTCCAAACACTCTCTCAGAGACTCAAATGACGAAACCGAAAACTGCTTAAACACAACCCCCATATCAAAATAAATCAACCCACTACACGGAATATCAACCTAATTCCCTTAACAAGAAACCACAAAAATAGCTCCTCAGCCTCAATTCCGGACACTTTGCCCAATTGCCCGACCCGAATCGTACCCGAAACGTTTAAATCGTATCGAACATTCTATTCGAACTTAGCGTTACATGATTGTTGTAAGTAGACTTCGAATTTATCGGTGGAGGTGTCAATTGTAAAGTTTGTGATGCCTTTGGGGAAGAGGCCAATTGGGAGGCTGTGAGAACTGAGAATATCGTAGATTGATGGAGATGATGACGTGGATGATAGAGATATAGATATAGAGATTGTGAGTATAGATAGTGTGAGTGTTATGAAGAAGTGAATTTGGGGATTCATTTTTTTAGAGCAAAACCAATAGAGGTTCTTCAGTTCTCGAGAGAGAGGGGTGAGGGAGAGAGAGAGAGAGGGGTGAGTGAGAGAGGGGTTTAATTAGTTTTTGTTTTAATTATATTATGTTTTTAATTTTGTACTATGATTTAGGGGAGGTAGCTAAAAGAAATGGGGGGAAGAAAAATTGACTAAGGGGGGAAATTGTAGAGGGAAAACATTTGGTATAAGGGGAGAAGTATTAGCGGGTCTTAAAATTTTTTAAAGACGACGTTTATACATCGGTTCGGATGTAATCTGATGTTGTAACAATACAAAGACATCAGTTATTTTGAAACTGATGTTAATTAGGATCTTTTACATCGGTGGCCCCAACAACCGATGTTATATGGGCGATGTCTATTGACCTTTTTCTAGTAGTGTTGTATAATGGAATGAGGTTTATTGTATATCAGGCATTGTCACCCTGCACTTTGGAGTGCGCATGAAACTAGAAAAAAAATTAGAGTTGCATATTGAAGAAATTAAAAACTTAGTATAAAGATTATCCCAAAAACTGCAATAAAGTAAAGGCTTAATGATTTTTAACCCTTAAAGTTTAAGACTTTATACCCATCAACCCTAATTGTTTCAAGTCGTACCTTTTAGCCCCTTGAGTACCCATAAAATTCCAATTAATCCTTTTTTCTATTTTTATTCCGATAATACCCCTGCATGATATATACCTTTTAGCCCTTGAAGTATGCAAAAAAACTACCTCTTAGCCCTTGCAGAGTCTTTTGCGATAGTAGAATGCAAGGGCTAAAATGGTTACTTAGATCCGGACTATTCGCTAGCTGCTACAGAAATATAATATCTGGCCATGCAAATTGCAAACTAGAATTTACTAGGACAGCTTCACAATTCGTCGAGTATAATGGAAAAGATTAGGTGCTAAAAAGATAACAAATAAGGACTGCTTGATAGTGATCAAGATGTTGAAGACTCGAGTAGTACAAAAGGCAACTTTTTGCAAGAACCTTACAATGTTGCATGTAAAGTATTAGGTAGAATGTTGAGCACTATCACTAATATCGGTCCTACTTTGAGAGCTGTTGCATCTATGAAAAAGTACGACTGGATCTTGATATTTGAAGATTGGAAAGATGAATTTCATTTTATATGTGGAATATACCTGCCTAAATATGAACTTATATTTTTAGCTGTGAAAATCACTCTGAGGTTACTGGTTAAGACTTGTCGTGGAAAGAGTTTATCTAAGAGGGAGAGGCAGTTACTTACCCAAGCACAACTAATTTATTCTTGCTTCTTCCTGTTTTTTATGTATATTTTTGTTCCGCTGATTGAATTTATGTGGCCGGTATTCCTAAAGCTATTCACAAGCATGTTACCGCCAACCTCTCAAGACAAGATGAAGGAAGAAGCATTGAAAAGGAAGGTGAGGGGCCTAAAGGAAAGAAGTGAATTTGCGGTTTCTCTTCAGGATACAGTTAGAGCAATATAACCAAGTTAGACATCAAGCAAACAGCTCAGGATCATGATATTTTTGTGAACACGTTTAGAAGATATGAGCCCCGTATCTGATAAGGACATTTTGTGTTTCGCTAGATTGTTCGATGATGAGCTTATATGAAATAATATTAGCATATGCCAATCAGTGAATATGTGCAATTGTATGGGAATCCCTCCGTGTGGAACATATGAATATGTGTGTTTTATGATTCCGTAAAGACCAAAATTGATTTAAAAAGAGGATAAGTTAAAATCAACGCGAAGGGTCTGGAGTCTCTTTCGGAAGCTGATCTTCATAAATACTGTAAAGAGAGAGCGATACATTCGGTGAAAGAAATGCGTCAACAGCTTCATGATTGGTCTGGATTTATCACTTGATCATTATGTACCATCTTCAGTTCTCATTGTCTTCAGAACCTTCACCATGACCGGAAAGTTAAAGCCTGAAGAAGCTATTTTTGCTAAAAATTGATTCATTTCCATATGATTTAGTAGTTATTGCTAGCGCCAGATCCTTACCGAGTCCATATTCTGCTCATTTAGTAGTTAAGATATTATGATCCATGCATTCTAGTGTAGCAAAAAACTCTGCAAGGGCCAAGAAGTAGTTTTTTTGCATACTTCAAGGGCTAAAAGATATATATCATGCAGGAGTATTATCGGAAGAAAAATAGAAAAAATGGTTAATTGAATTTTTATAGGTACTTCAAGGGCTAAAAGGTACGACTTAAAATAATTGGGGTTGATGGGTATAAAGTCTTAAACTTTAAGGGTTAAAAGGTCATTAAGCCTTAAGTAAATAACATTCCTGTTTTGTTCTCTTCAATCGTTTTCGGCACTCATGCACTGTTTACAGTTCTATCAATCAACTTCATACCCACCTTCATTTCCCCGTAGCTTTAACGCGTGAAGTCTATAGTGTCTGTTCAATCAATAGATAGTTGATAGATCATAGACAAAGACTTAAGACTTACTGTATATGCAGTGCTGACTGTTGAACCAAGTCAATACTACAAATTCTCAGTGTATTTGATCATTCTCATCTTCTTGTCCGGGCACTTCACTTTTCATGCTTGCCTAATGCCTACATTCACCTACTATAAATACTGGTGGCAAACACAATATTAAATATTCTACATTCATTTTATATTGAGTTAAGTGCACTTCGTGTACCTACAATTTGGCTATCAGACCACTTGAAATACTGACATTCAAAAACTTTCGCTTGCAATACTGGACTTTTCAACTTTTTATAATGTGTGTACTACCGTCAAATTTGGCTAACTCCGTTAGTTCGAGCAGGGGTATTTCAGTCTTTTGCTGTGACATTTAGCATTTTTATCATTTTTAAGCCTGAATCTTTTATGAAAACAACCCAGTGTGCAGTGCAAATATCACCATCATGCTTCCGAGTTCCGAGCACGACAACAGGTGATGTATTTGTAATTGTTATAGCATGTTAGGAAATTACCTGGAGTTTCGTAATCTTGAGAATGTGCTTTATGCTATTAGGTGTTTCGTGTCTAGTTAGGTTATATTCTCCTTTATGCAAGGATTGAGTAGAGATTTAAAACACATGATATTTGATACTATGATGTATCATTCAATCACAGTTTTGGACTCCAGTGATGAATTGGAATTTCAATCAGAGATTAATATACTAGTATAGTTGATTGTTGAATGATTGTTGCAAGAATATATGCACATATTTGTGTAGAAGAAGCTAACCCAACCACCTCCAGACTCCAGTCGGTGGGAGTAGTTTATTAGAGCTGGCAATGCAAATACACCAGACTTGACTATCATTTCTAATAGATTACTGGCAACCATGTTTGTTTGAAAAACTGAAGGCCATCTAAGCTTTGATTATGAACAGCTGTGCTAACGTCGTCATGGTTGTAAATCACCCTCTTTTCTAAAAAAATTGCTGTGACTTGGAAAGAAAAATGTTAGTAATATTTCATGGTCCTTTTTAAATCCTAGAAAAGTAAATGGAGGATGCAATTGAGAGAGTTAATGATATGTTTGATCTAATTTGAAGGTCTGCAACTGAATTGTAAATTTAGAGTTTAAAAAAAATGACCAAATTACAATTAGGGTTTATTGAATTGAATTGGGGGTTTAATTGTGTGCATTATATTCATTGCAAGCTAAAAATACTAAAATGCCCTTCAGAAAACTAACAGAGTTAGCCAAATTTGACGGCAGTACACACTCTCTAATTATTCTGTAAGTGTAGTATTGCAAGTGGGAGTTTTTGAATGTCAGTATTTCAAGTGGTCTGACAGCCAAAGTGTAAGTACACGAAGTGCACTTTACTCTTTTATATTCCTACATATTCTGTAGTTACTAATGATTTTGTTAGGATATGCCATGAATCAGTAATGCCCCAAACTTTGGGACTTCGGGGGTCTCGCTAGAGAGTACTATAAACTTTCTAGGTCATAACCTAGATGTATGTTGTAACATGTATCCTCAAAATCAATAAAACTTTTCTCTTCTGCCTATCTGTGTTTTTCTTTTATGTCTATTATAATCTTTCTTGCTTCCGTTATAACAAACTAGTATCAGAGCGATTTCGGTGAGAAAGATGTCTAGTGGTATTAACGTGAAGGTCGACAAATTTACTGGGAGGAATAGTTTCAGTCTATGGCAAATCAAGATGTGTGCCTTGTTAATAGGGGCTTTAAGCGTCGTTGAAAAAGAAATCGACGGATCCTCAAAGCGTTGAGATGGCCAGTCTAGAAGAAAAGGCACACTCAACAATTTTGTTGTGCCTTGCAGATGATATTATTACTGAAATCGCGGAGGAGGATACCGCGTCTGGTTTGTGGTTGAAGCTTGAAGGTCTCTGCATGACAAAGTCTTTAACAAATAAGTTGCTTCTGAAACAACGTCTATTTAGTCTGCGAATGCAGGAAGGTATGCCTTTTCGAGATCACTTAGATTAGTTAAACACAATCGTATTAAAATTACGTGATATTGATGTTAAAGTTGAAGATGAGGATGATGCTTTAATTCTGTTAGTTTCTTTACCATTATCATATGAGAATTGTGTGCAATCATTTATTGTTGGTAAAGATACTATTTCTCTAGAGGAGGTTAGATCTGATCTTCATTCTAGAGAGCTGCACCATAAGGCGGCTGATACAGGTGCAGATAATCAGGCTGTTGGGTTAGTAGCCAGCGGGAGTAATGGACATGGAAAGCCGGGGAAGAATAAATTCAAGAAACCAGCTCCTAAGGGTCCGAAATCTAATGATGTCTGTAATTACTGTAAAGAGAATGGACACTGGAAATCTTATTGTCCCAAGAAAAAGAAGCAACATGATAAATTGACAGGTACTGCTGTTATAGCTGGTACCAATTCTGAAGAAGATATTGCTCTAGTTGCTGATGAGCACACACATCACTCTGATGTGTGGATCCTTGACTCTGGAGCGTCTTACCAGGTATGTCCGTGCAGGGAGTGGTTTACAACCTACGAGCAAGTAGACGGTGGCAAAATTTCTATGGCTAACAGTTTTGTTTGTGAGACGGTTGGAATAGGCTCGATTAAAATTCGGACACATGATGGTAAATTCTGCACATTTAATGATGTTAGAGTATGTTAGACAACAAGGGTTTCAGTTTTCAAGGTGAAGGTGGAGTTCTACATGTCTGCATGGGTTCTGATGTGGTTTTGAAAGGTGTTAAACGTGGTACCTTGTATCTTCTTCAAAGTTCTACGTTATCAGGTTCTGTTGTTGTCGCGTCCTCGGAGATTGATAAGGAAAACATGAACAGGTTGTGGCACATGAGGCTTGGTCACATGAGTGCAAGAGGGATGCAAATTCTTTCAAAAGCTGATCTTCTTTGTGGTCATAAGGTCACATGTCTTGAGTTTTGTGAACATTGTATTTTTAGAAAGTTAAATCGCAGCAAGTTTCCTAAAGCAACACACAGAACAAAAGACACACTTGATTACATCCATTCTGATTGTTGGGGTCCTTCCCGGGTGGAGTCTTTAGGGGGTCACAGATATTTTGTGTAAATGATTGATGATTTCTCAAGAATGACTTGGTTGTTCATCATGAAGCATAAAAGTGAAATCTTTCAGATTTTCAGGCAGTGGAAGGCATTATTGGAGAATCAAACATGGAAGAAGATTAAGAGACTGCGAACTGATAATGGTCTGAAATTTTGCTCGTCTGAGTTTGATGAGTTCTGCAAGAATGAAGGGATTGCTAGGCATCATACAGTCAGGGATACACCACAGCAAAATGGTGTAGCAGAACGTATGAATCAGACACTTCTAGAGAGAGCTAGGTGCATACTCTCTAATGCTGGACTAACTAGAAGATTCTGGACAGAAGCAGTTAGTACAACATGTTATCTGATAAATTGTGGACCTCACACAGGTATCCATCTCAAAATTCCTATTGAGAAATGGTCTGGTAAGCCTGCTGATTACTCCAATTTAAGAGTTTTTGGTTGTACTGTTTATTATCATGTAAATTAGGGTAAATTGGAGCCACAAGCTAAAAAGGAGTATTTTTAGGCTATGGGGATGGGGTTAAAGGTTATATAATCTGGTCTCCATCTAAAAACAGGGTTATACTAAGTAGAAATGTAGTTTTTTGATGAAAATTCTATGTTTAACCCTACTGTGAAGTCTACTATTGTGTCAGAAAGTGGTAGTGTTGAAAAACATGTGGAGCAGCAAGTCACTCAAGATGAGAGTGAACCACAACATGAAGTTCAACAACCACAGTCAGAATCAGAATCATCAGTTTTATCATTACCAGTAATGAATCAGCACAGTTTGGCTCTTGATCGATAAAGGAGAGCTAATTATGGGGTGCCTCCAAAGAGATATGGTTTTGAAGATATGGTGGCCTATGCACTACAGGTTGCTGAAGAGGCGGAACCTAACTCTGATGAGCCATCCACCTACAAAGAAGTAGTTACATGTACTGAGTCTACCAAATGGTTTGCTGTAATGGGAGATGAAATGGAGTCACTTCATAAGAATCAGACTTGGGAATTAGTCAAGCGGCCTCGAGACAGAAAGATCGTCACTTGTAAATGGGTCTACAAGAAGAAGGAAGGAGAAACATTTGTTAAGGGTATCAAGTATAAAGCTCGATTAGTATCTAGAGGGTTCACTCAGAAAGAGGGAGTAGACTACGATGAGATTTTTTCTCCAGTGGTCAGACATACTTCCATTAGGGTGCTATTAGCAATAGTTGCATATCAGAATCTGGAGCTTGAACAACTAGATGTGAAGACAACTTTTCTGCATGGAGAGCTGGAAGAGGAGATATACATGACTCAGCCAGATGGGTTTCAGGTTCTAGATGATCTGTAGTAGACCAAAGACCCATGAATCTGGAAATAAACCATAATTGTGCTGGTAAGGAAGACCATGTTTGCAAGTTATTGAAGTCCTTGTATGGACTAAAGTAGTCTCTGAGGCAATGGTACAAGAAATTCGACAGCTATATGATAGGTATTGGCTACAACAGGAGTCCGTATGATTGTTGTGTTTATTATAGTAAGGCAACAAATGGTTCTTTGATTTATCTGGTCATGTATGTAGATGATATGTTGATAGCTGCAGAGAATAAGTCTGATGTTCAGAAGTTGAAGGGTCTCCTTAGTGCAGAGTTTGAAATGAAAGATTTGGGTGCGACTCGGAAAATTCTGGGAATGGAGATATATAGGGATAGAAGCAAAAGAAAACTCTTCTTATCACAGAAGGGATACATTCAAAAGATTTTGTCAAGATTTGGCATGTCTACAACAAAGTTGTTGGTCCTTGAGTATTGCAGAAGGGGGGGTTGAATGCAATACTGATAAATTTCAATCTATGTTTCAACAACTAAAACTAAGATTAATGTTTATCAGTAGAAGAAATGCAAACACAAGTAGATTACTCATATCTCTATCATCACGGGTTTGTGGAGCTGCTGTCATTATCTTGTGGCAGCTCCTTACAACTTGCACAACCATGTGACTTTCCTAAATTGCTATACAATCAGAGTTATCAATACATAAAAAGAAATCTAGATACATTCTAAGTTAAGCTAACACAATCCCAGTAGATGTTAATTTGTCATACTCTTGAATTAGTAAGCTTTGTCTTGTTATCTCCAAAGCTTCTGTTGTAGTCTTTGCAGGCTTGATACAGTGTTGGGATACTGCAGCATGCCTGTTTCTTAAACATCCAAATTGTCACATGTTTGACTGGGTAGATCCCCAATTCAAAGTAATCCCTTTGAGACAGTATCCTGTACTTCCAAGTTTGCTGTCACAAGAATGCGCTTTTGGTGACAGTATGAAATCCCCGCAGTAGATGTTGTCAGGAGTTCCAAACTTGTTGTCAGGAGAATAGAAAGTAGTTGTCTCAAGGCTTCCGCCAATGTTGCTGTCAGAGTGAATATGTTGTCATGACTTCCAACATGATGTCTTCTTGTAACCTTACTGTCAAAGATATGACAGTAACTTTTATTCTTGTTGTCGACCTGATGTACTTCTTGAGGCTTGAACAAATGAATGAACTTCTTCCAAGATATACAAACAATTTTATTGCAGCAAATTAAATGGCTACAAGAACATACTCTGGCTGTGACAGTATGTTCTACTTAATAAAATTAAGTCTTACTAAACACAAAGTTAAGTTGTCTTATAAGCTATCACCCATAAATCCTAACAAAAGCTCATAGACACTCTTAGTGCTGCCCCTACACCATATATGGGATTGGCCAACATTAATTTTTGTGTTACCGGTCAAAATGTTACCTTAGATGACTTAAAATAGATATAAGGCAATACAATTTTTTAGTGTTACTGTTGATGTAATTTTGTGTTACCTTAAATATAATTAAATTTCTATTGTAACAGAAATTCGGGCGTTACAATTGATGATTAAAAAAGTGTTAGCAAAACAACTAAAAAATAAGCGGGCAAAAACTTAACCCAACTTATAACTAGGCGGGGAAAATTTTTGTCTAAAATTTTGGGCGGCCTATATCCTAAAATTAAACCTGCTGAAACATTTTGGGGCTTATACACACAAGCATTACTCAAATACTCTCTCTCCCTCTCTCTCAAAACATTATTCTCTTAAATATTTCTCTCTCGCTCGACAGGTTCTACATGGCATAGAGTGAATTAGGGTTCCTCGCAGTTTAATTAGGGTTCCTCACAGTTTAATTAGGGTTCTTCACGGTTCAATTAGGGATTCTACAGATTGTAGCAATTAGGGATTCTACACACAGACATCAATTGGGTCTTTTATGTGACCCATTTGGCCAGTGTTCTTGTTTTGCTTCTCAAGATCCACACCATTAAATCTTGTGCTGGTACTCTCTCTTACCCAACTCACCATTAACTCTTTCTTGTACTTTCTTGATTTTAATGTTGCTATCTTTTTGTGAATTAGTGTGTAAAGTTGTGAACTTTTATGTATGTTAGTGTGTTATTTGTCAATTTCTTGTTAATTAGAGCATACCCTTTTTGTTTTCTTGGTGAAATTGCAAGATGGGGTTTTAGTTTAGTTTGCGGGTTTGTTGAAGTGAAGTGGTTTTTCGAGTATTTACATGTGTTGCCTGAAGTTTTGTTTTAAGTCTGAAGGGATTGCGTTGCGGATATCTTAATGTTTCGAAGATTTTTGTGTTTTAGACTCTGAGGTTAACATTGAGTGGAGTAGTTGGTGTTCATGGTTTAGGTTTGTTTAGGATAGCGAAATCCGAACCAAATAAGACGATGTAGGGTTCCGAGAGTAAGTGTTAGATTTATATGATCAGTTTAGTGGTTTTCCCTAAACTAAAGTAATTGTATTGCAAATGTATCCAGGGTTTTATTGTTAGACTCTGAGGTTAACATGTACTAAGTAGTTGATGTTAAATTGTTAATAGTGTAGGTTAATCTAGGATATTGAATATAGCTATTGCATGCAATGCTCATAACTTCGTATCCATAGAAGTATTAATTCATGACATAAACTGCAGGATTATCTCAATGATTGGAGGAAAACTTCTCTGATCCTGACCTCTATTTTCTTTTTGGCTTCTGCAATTTGGTTCATAGGTAATAAAATCTGTATTTGTGTGTATGTGTGTATATATTACTTTTTCTCTTCTTTTCCTAAAAACATAAAAGGGTTCTTTACTCCAAAGCTGTATAAATACATTTTCCTTTATTGTCAGCAAAAGTTTAGACAACTTGTATTACAATTGTGTTTTCGGGAATATATATTTTCAAGGAAGATATTTAAAATAAAACATATGTAGATTTAACTCACCATATCAATGTGTCAATAAGAAAAGAAATTTTATGGTCTTAGGAAAACAATTCTCTATTCAGGCTTCCATGTTTCGTCAAATAAGAAATACTCTTGGCAAAATATTAATTTGATCTTTGGTAACTTTGGCAGGAATATTCCTCCATAGTGTGGACAGATTTAATGAAGACAGTGAGCATTCAGTCATTGGAAGTGGCGCTTCAAGCAGCATTCCCTTGCTTAAAGAAGATACCATAGAAACAACAGAATACATGGCTGACCTATAGTTCCAAATGTAATTTCCACGTCTTCAGATGTTGATAACATAGTAAGCAGGTACATAATGGTTTAATTCTACAGATAGTTCTTTACTCGTGTAAGTTTTTATGATGTAGAATTTTTCTTGTAGCACTTGGGAACTGAAGTGAAAATCACCGGGCTGATGCATCTACATGCTTATAAATTTGTGAAGCAGATAGAAGCTTCAGAGAATATAGTTGTATTATGCATAATACTATAATAGTAAATAGTAAATACCAGATTAAGCTTCATTTGTGTTTTGTAGATTATAATATGCAAAGATGGGCGGTGGAATCTCAGCTTTGAAGGATCCTGAGATAAACTTTTTGGTTTGATTTTTTATTTGGCCTGCCCTGAAAAATCTAACACATGATTCATGCTATTATGGCAAAGCTAAGTGGGCAGATTAGAACTATATTCCCTTAAAGATTCACCTAATCTCAACTGACCTTTTTTAGGTATTTTGCAATTTACTAAATCAGAAAGGACATCTCGAAAACGTTTATGTGCTCGAAACACCAACTATCCTTATGTGCTCAGAAAGGCAATTCTGTGTTACTTTAAGATGGATTTCTAACTATATCTGTTTTGTATATTTGAACAGGTAATGTGGATGTTTTCTTTATATTTGGAGGCTATTGCCATACTTTCTCAGCTGGTGTTGCTACAAAGGACAAGAAATATCGACAATTTGACAGGGCAATATGTGATCCTTCTTGGGTAATCACTTCAAACTGATTTTAGTTTCAGTCAATAACAGTAGTGCTAGGTATTGCCATGTTTCTGTTCTGCTGTTCTGGAGCCATTAACAACAGTTTTAGGTAATAGCATTATAGTGGAATTGTTCTATTTGTTTTCTAGTTTAATTACGCGCTGACCTTGAGTCTTTTGAGTATACGAGTAAAGAGTTATCATAGTTTTACTAAGGTCGCGCAGCAGAAAATTTTCTGTACTTTGGCACATGATTGTTTAGCTGGTTGTTCTTGATAAAGAATTGGTTTTGGTTGGGAATTTTTCTGGTATACTGATATGAGGTTCAGGAGGATCTCAAAAA
Source organism: Heracleum sosnowskyi (assembly GCA_030848705.1). NCBI lineage: Eukaryota > Viridiplantae > Streptophyta > Magnoliopsida > Apiales > Apiaceae > Heracleum > Heracleum sosnowskyi. The sequence goes on along the minus strand of CM061243.1, from coordinate 43,950,173 downwards.
AGTTTGGTATTGAAATGATTAGTTTTCGATTTGCTAAAAATGTTTAGGTATAGCTTGCGCAGCAGCATTTCAATTTCCAGGTTGACTGCCCTGTTTTGGGGAGTTGTTTTGAAGAGTTTAATAACCTTATTTAATGTTGGATAAAAGATAAAAGTTATAGGTTTTTGTCTTGTTTGTGTTCCTGCCGAATATGGTATATACCAGACTTGTGAATACTGAGTTAGAGCTGATTGAATGCCGTTAACTCAAAATTTTTTGAACAAGCTGTAGGGCTGTTTTAAAATTGATGTTCTAAACTATGTAGACATGTTTTAAAGCTGAATTTTGGACATGTTATAACCTTGAAGGTCTAATTTACTCTAAAAGAAAGATTAGAATAAGATATTGAATGTTTTGGGCTAGTACGATAATATACCTATAAGGATAATAACTTCTTAGTTGTGATTAGAATAAGATATTGAAGTGTAATTTCTATATGGGATATTTATCGAGTGATTTCTTTCCCATGATCTGGGTGCTTCAGTACTTGAAGGAATTCTGACATAGTTTTGCCTTCCGTCTTAAATTTAGTTTTAGCTTGACAACAAGTTAAGGGAGAAGGTAAGCGGTAGAGTTCAGATAATGTGCTAGTATAAGCTAAAAAACCCGTAGTTAGTGGAAATTTTTGTTTAAAAATTGTTTACAATTCTTTTATGAAATTGTAAACCCAAGTCCAACTCATATATGTAACTATTTTTAACAGTTTTCTTTTTCAAAAATAGATATCAATTCAATTATACGTGCCTTCTATACACTTCCTAAGAAACCCCATTGCGGTAAAATTTTGGGCAGGTCAATCCTTCAGACGTGATACTCTTGGAAGGTATACTCATTTTCCATTATGCTCGCGTCCGAGATCTGATGAACATGAAGATTTTTGTCGATACAGGTTATGTTCCCTCCTTATAGAGAAGTTGATATCTTTTTAGTAATATTAAGGAAATAATTGTAGTCAGATGCAATCTCCTTTTTTTTTTAAATTCATCTATACGGGTCTAGATAAAAAAAAGTGATTGACATTTGATTTATTACTTACGAGTGACGATCCACTCGAATTATGTGAATTTTTAATGGAACATACACATTACATCTACTCATGGGCTATAAGAACTTAATGTTTTACCGTGCACAATTTGAAAGCTGAAACAAATCACTCGTTTTGTATATTTTGCAGCCTATATGTAATTAGTGTTTTGTCTTCCTCATTTTGTTCGTGCTTCTGCTTTAATCATATGTCAGGTGTATAAAGGCATGTGGTATTTTATCTTGGTACCAATGATTTCTCTCATTTGGCGATTCCAGTTTTATTAGATATACGGTTGTTACATTGGCCTTTACAATGTCATGTGAATGCAGATGCTGATGTGCGCCTGGCAAGGAGAATAAGACGTGACAGTTGAAAATCTGAGAATAAGGGTGCCCTTCAGCTCTTCTTTACTTTTTTTGTTCATCATTTTACTTTTTAAAATCTGAGAGTCTCACTATTGTGTTTCGTTTGTCCACCAGGTGTTGTAAAGATATCCTTAACTTCATTCATTGTGTCTACTTTTAGGGAATGCGTTTATCCTGGTGCGGTTAAGCATGAATCAGATTTTAGAGGACATATAGAAGGATATAGATTCAGAGCATGTTTGGGCATAAATTGATGTAAAACTAAGTTATGTATAGTAGCTTTTGATATGTTTTTATCGTCTTTGTAGTAGCTTTTGGAAGTTTATTTGTGTCGAATGGCGATAACTTCAAACATTTGTTTATATTGATGTAGAAAAATGCAATTGATATTTGTTTGGCAAGTTCTTAAAGTGTTTAATGTGTTGGCAAAAAATGACTAATGTTGAACAAATTAATGTTGTTGCCAAATACAAAAAAGTGTTTCACGAATAAGTGTTGGAATAGAGCACTGGGTGTTGCCAATTAGAAAAATAGTATGGAATACTTGTGTTGGCATAGGGTCTATTCCAACGTTTTTCCTAGTGTTGGTAAAGACAAGAAAGTATTGCCATTGGGGTATACGGTAACATTTTTTTCATGTGTTGCTGCTGGTTCATCAAGTGTTGGCATAGACCCCTACGGCCACGGTGCAAAGTCCAACACTTCGAAAATTGGGAAAAGTGTTGGCGTAGGCTATTTTTTTGCTTTTAGCAACACTATTCATGATTTTTCACACTTTTTTTAGGTGTTGGTAAATATCATATATGGTGTAGTGTGCAAATGCACATTTGTCTGCTGCTTTTGCACCTAAGTCTGCCGAAGAAAAGGAGTAGATGTCTCGATTTCCCTATGCTATTGTAGTAGGAAGCTTGATGTATGCAATGGTCTGCACTAGACCTGATCTTGCACAGTCTGTTAGTGTTGTTAGTAGGTTTATGGGTGAACCAGGCAAGGAGCATTGGCAAGCTGTGAAGAGGGTTTTTCGGTACTTAAAAGATACGTCTGATGTTGGTCTCATTTATGGAGGTGATACAGAGTGTTTGGTGACAGGGTTTTCAGACTCTGATTATGCTAGAGATTTTTACAGTAAAAGATCTATGACTGGTTATGCTTTCACTCTGGGTGGTTCAATTGTCAGTTGGAAAGCTAATCTGCAACCTACGGTGACTTTGTCTACTACAGAAGCAGAATACATGGCATTGACAGAAGCAACAAAAGAAGGAATGTGGTTGAAAGGATTGGTCAGTGATTTGGGTCTACATCATGATCAGGCTACAGTGTACTGTGACAGTCTCAGTGCAATCTGTTTAGCTAAGGATCAAGTCCATCTTGAGAGTACTAAGCACATAGATGTAAGATATCATTTTCTAAGAAGTGAGAAGAGAATCAAGGTGAGCAAAGTGGGTATTGCTGATAACCCAACTGATATGCTCACCAAGCCGGTTTCACATAGCAAGTTTCAACATTGTTTGGATTTGCTAAATGTTCGGAGTTGTTGATTGCCCTTTTAGGGCAATAATCTGAGGTAGAAGAGTTTTTTCTAGTACATCTGGCATTATTATGGTGCACCTGGTACATCTGTTTTTTTGTGAGAGGATTCAAGTCAATGTGGAGATTTGTTAGAATATGCCTTGAATCAGTAATGCCCCAAACGCTGGAACTTTGGGGGTTATCTGTTTTGGGCCTATTTTCTGGGCTTTTCTGTAACCACCTAGAGAGTACCATATAAACTCTCTAGGTCATAACCTAGATGTAACTTTTCTCTTTTGCCTATTTGTGTTCTTTCTTTACGTCTATTATAATCTTTCTTGCTTCCGTTATAACAGATTTGTTTCCGAACTATGATATTTCAGTTTTTGTTCATCTTTTTATTTAGCGTTGAAGCGATTTACACAACAAATGTAACGGATCAACAGGCACTTCTGGCCTTCAAGCAGTCCATTTTGCGACATTCACCAGAAAATACTCTGAGCTCATGGAATGACTCTTCTCATTTCTGCCAATGGGAAGGTGTTGAATGCGGACGCCGTCATCAAAGAGTAACTTCTATATATGTGGAAACCAAAGGTTTGGCTGGTCCTTTGTCTCCGTACCTGGGAAATCTGAGCTTTCTTCGGATTCTATACTTGTACAACAACAGTTTTGAGGGTGCAATTCCCACGCAACTTGGTCATCTATTCCGGCTATAGCACCTGGACCTTAATCATAACAAATTTAAAGGAGAAATTCCATCCAACATATCAAGATGCCAGAGTCTCCAATATATTGATGTTGGTCACAATAATCTTTATGGAAAATTTCCAAAAGAGCTCGATGCATTGCCAGTTCTGGAAGTTCTTGTTGTCGACAGGAATCGTTTCACTGGCGGTATCCCGAATTTTATTGAGAATATGACATCCCTGCAAGTTATATCTACCATTGAAATTCCATTTGGTGGAAGCATTCCAGATTCTCTCGGTCAGTTGAAAGATCTTAATTATCTTGCATTAGGTGGCACTAATTTGTCTGGTATCATCCCTCTTTCATTTTATAATCTTTCATCGATAGCTACCATAAGTTTGGACAAAAATCAGTTACAAGGTACACTTCTTCCCAGCATAGGTTTGATGTTCCCTAGACTTGAAATCCTTCACATACCAATTAATCACTTTACTGGAACCATTCCCGTATCACTCTCCAATTGTTCAAATTTAACGACACTCGAATTTAGCATCAACAATTTTTATGGAAAATTTGCACTAGATTTTGGAGGTCTAAAAAATATGAAGAGTATACGTATGAGTGACAATTATCTTGGAAGCGGGGAGGCTAATGAAATGAGTTTTATTGACTCTCTGACCAAATGCAGCCATTTACAAACTTTGGAACTAAGGGGTAACAGATTAAAGGGGCCTATACCAATTTCAATAGGTAACCTTTCATCCAACCTGTCGTTTCTTAATCTTCAATTTAATCAATTACATGGAGAACTCCCTCCAACGATAGGTAATCTTGTTGGTTTACAGAATTTGATTGTAGATAATAACCAATTCACTGGCACTATTCCCTCTACGATAGGCAATCTTACAATACTAGGGAGATTGTGGTTACAAAACAATAGTTTTTTTGGTATTATTCCAGATTCTACTGGAAAGCTATCTATGTTACTAGAACTCCACATGGAGCTGAACCAGTTGGAGGGTGTCATTCCTACAGGTCTCGGAAATTGCCAAAGACTATTAAAATTAGATCTTTCTCAAAATAACCTCAGTGGCCTCATACCTAATGTAGTTTTTACAATTTCAGCTCTATCGAGTTACTTAAATTTGTCCGGAAACCATCTTCATGGATCTATGCCATCAGATGTGGGCAATCTTAGAAATTTGGGGTCCTTGGATTTGTCTAAGAATGATTTGTCTGGGATAATTCCAAATAGTTTTGGCACTTGTACTAGTCTTACCAATCTTCAACTTCAAGAAAATAACTTTCAGGGTTCCATACCATCATTATTTAATTCTTTGAAAGGTGTGACATACCTAGATCTTTCAAAGAATAATTTGTTAGGGGAGATTCCAGCATTTCTTGAGAAATTCTCAATAGAATACTTGAATCTCTCTTTCAATAACTTTGACAGTGAAGTACCAACGAAAGGAATTTTTGCAAATCAAAGTGGAATATCAGTTGTTGGTAATGTTGGGCTCTGTGATGGAGTGCCTGAACTTAAGCTACACAAGTGCTCCTTCAAAAATTCAAAAAGAATATCTCGTGCTCTCATCATCGGGATTACTACTAGTGGCACTTTTCTGTTTGTAACTGCAATGTTGATTCCATTGTTTTGTTGGCGCAAGAAAAGTATAAAAGAGAAATATCCAGAAACATTGCTGAAAGAACCGTTCTTGAGAGTATCGAATGAGATGCTCCTCAAAGCAACTGATGGCTTCTCTTCGGAAAATTTTGTTGGCAAGGGTAGTTCTGGTTATGTTTATAAAGTAGTTCTTGATGTATTTGAAACAATTGTTGCCGTTAAAGTACTTAACCTTCAATCTCGAGAAGCCTCTGAGAGTTTCATGAATGAGTGTGAAGCTTTAAGGAGTGTCAGACACATAAATCTTCTAAAGATTGTTGCTCCATGCTCCAGTATTGATTTTCAAGGCAATGACTTCAAAGCTATTGTATATGATTTCATGCCTAATGGAAGTCTAGAAAGCTGGTTACATTCAAGACCCAGAGCAGAAAATGAGCAGAGCGAGCTCAGTGGACAACTCAGCCTTCTGCAGAGAATAAATATTGCCATATATGTTGCATGTGCACTTGATTATCTTCATCATCGCTGCGAAATCCCTGTCATACATTGTGATCTAAAGCCAAGTAATGTCTTACTTGATGAAGACATGGTTGCTCATGTCGAAGATTTTGGGTTGGCCAAGTTATTCAATCCCAAACAGAAAGATGGAAATCAGAGCAGCTCACTCGGATTAAGAGGAACTACTGGATATGCGGCTCCAGGTATGCAAACAAAAAAAGATCATATACTGTAGTTTGTACATGAAAAGTAAGACATAATTCTCCTTTCGTATTTTTAATATTTAATGTACCAAACTACCAATGGCAGAATATGGTCTTGGAAGTAGAGGTGGCCAAACAGGCGGCTCTGCACGGATAAATCGGGACCGGCTCGCCAAAAAAAACCGTCTGACTCGGCTCGAAACGGGCCGGTTCGAAACCGGCACGAACCGCAGAGAGATACGGGGCGTTGACGGGTTTAATATTGTGGAACCGAACTCGGCACGGCACGGCACTGCAACCCGGCTCGTGCACGGCTCGCTAGTGATTCCCCCGGCTCGTGCACGGCTCGCTAGTGATTCGTCCGGCCCGCTCGGCACGGCACGCATGTGTATTCAATCTTCAAAAATAAAAAATATCTCTGGATCTAGTTTTGTTCTTTTAGAACCAGAATTAAACTTGTGACAAACATATTTTAACTAACCATTACAATTTAATGTTAGACCAGGAATAAGGTGCAGTGGCTATTTCACAATATACATATATTGTGAGGTAAGTGTGACGTTGATTAACATATAAATTACGTTGATTAACATTTATACTCTTTATAATAAGCAAAATGTGTAAATGTCGCGCGGTATCAAAGTACCAAAATATTCGTTTTTTATGTTTTAAAAACATTCGCTTTTTATATTTTAAAAAATATTCATTTTTTATGTTTAAAAAAATATTCATTTTTTATGTTTAAAAAAAATTCGTTTTAAAATAAATCGTATAATTTTAAATAATATTTAATCGAATTAAAAGTTAAAAAAAAAATTGAACTGCCCCGCCCCGCCAAGTCAAGCCGCGCCAGCCTTTCTTCGACACGGCACGGCCCGGCACGGCCCGGCACGGCAACGTGCCGGTCCCGTGTACCAACCCGGCTCGCCAGAAAACCGACACGGCTCGGCACTCCCGCCCGTTTGGCCACCTCTACATGGAAGTGAACTATCTACACATGAGACGTCCACAGAGACCAACGGATAACATGTTTGTGGAAGGCCGTAATCTTCATAATTTCGCAAGCATGGCATTGCCAGGATAGGTGAGAGACATAGTGGATCCATTAGTTTTGGAAAATGACGAAGTGACTAGGCACGCGGAGCAAGAAAATAATAGGCAATCCGCGCATGCAAAAGTAACAGAATGCCTTGCTTCAATCATAAAAATTGGAGTCGCATGCTCTGTGGAGGCACCACATGCTCGAATGAATATCACAAATGCTTACAATGAGCTGAATTTGGTTAAGAATACTATATTACGACAGTGAAGTATGTGCCAATCGAAATCAGGTTAGGCGACATTTGGACAAAGGTCACTGCCTTTTCTGTTGAAGTGTTTATGAGTATCCTGTGTTGCCCTGTATCAAGGTTTAAAAACCAAGTCACAATACAAATTTGTGGCACATCAGCTGTAACGAGTCCTCGAAAGATTTTACAGGTGCATATGATCAAGTTTGGTTTGGGATATATTCTAGTAGAACTACGATTGGTTAAATATTAAATACATAATTCATTATATTCAAATGTATCAAATTAATCACTCATTGTAAAATTGTCTTAATTTAGTTACTAATTTAAGATTTTGTATTAACTTGATCATTAAAATGTTAAAATTTTGTATCAATTTAATCATTCTCAGGTGATGTCTTTGATACGAAATTTTAAATTAGTGACTAAATTGAGACATTTTTACAATAAATGATTAATTTGATACATTTAAATACAATAAATGACGTATTTGATATTTAACCCCATTTATAACAAGTAGTAATTAATATGAAACTGCTTTCTTTTATTATAATATGAGGTACCTTTTTAATCCCATCTTAGGGAGAAGAATAGAGAAACAAATAATCATTTCGGGTTAAATATCAAATTGGTCATTGAATTGAAGGTCGTATCTCAATTTCTTCGTAAATTTTAACGGGATCTCATTTGAATCACGTAAATCATAATAAATATCAAACATGTATCTCCAAAAATATGTGATCGATAAATAAAATAATTTTTTTATTGATTTCTATACATTATTTTTCAATGTCATCATAATCATATGAAATGTCATGAATTGTAGTAGTTTAGATAATATATTCAAATTTATTAAAAATTTATTGGTAATTTTATAGTTATTTTCTTTGATTTAATTAAAAATAAATCGTAAACAAATTCTAAAAAATCTAAATATATTACCTAAAATAATACAATTCATGACTTTTCATTTGATTATGGTGACATTGAAAAACAATGTATAGAAATCAATAAAAAAAAATTATTTTACTTCTCGATCACATATTTAAATATATCTGTTTGATATTTATTATAATTTAAGTAATTCAAATGAGACCCGTTAAAATCGATGTATAGCCGCCATTTCAGTGACCATTGATCACAGTAAGGCTCAAAAGAATTCTTGACAGTTTCTTCAATGGTGTAAAGAGGGTTTGATATTTAACCCTAATCATTTGTAGACCGTCTACTCTCGTATTGTGGCCTGTGGGCGACTAGCTTGTACGCAGACCATCTAAACGATACTATGTACTGCATATATAAATGGGATTATGGCCCGTTTGACATTGCTGTTGCAGACACGATAATAGTTTTTTTCTGAAAAATAGTTAAAAAAGTGTAGAGAAAGCAGATCCTCATTCTTTTGAAAAAAGTTGTTTTTCAACTTTTAGGGGAAGTGGTTTCAACATCGAACTTCACCAAAAACATTAAATTTTTATATGATACATCAAACATGCACATTTCAAAAATATTACCAAACAGTTATCTGATTTTCACAATATCACTTATTTTAACGGTATTTTTTTCAACACCACAACAATTTTTAACAGCAATTTCAAACAAAGCCTATATCACCAATTGTGAGCACACATTATCGAATATCTTGGTTCAGGAAACTCATTATCTTTTCCTGGAACGCTACTTGGCTTCACTACATCGGGTTCCCTAAAACTGGAATTGCATAACCAAAGATGAAGCATTGCATTAACTGGTACGGGATATTTGAAAATCAACATTTAGACAACCACCACTACTGATCCTCAAGTCAAGCTACAGTCTCTCTGATTTGGTATAATCTTCCAGCTGACATATCTGAAAGTCAAATCATGTTTTACAGTAAAGACTTCCTCTCACTTGATTTTTCATAAACGTCGTCAAAGATTTGCAGCTCAAGTTAGCTACTGCCTACTCGACCATTTTTACTACTTTTGAAATTTTAATTTTTTGCTGTTTTGTCTGCGTAGCCTATTACATACTTCATAACTAGGGAACCGTTTTCATCATTGTTTAACTGATCAACCACTAGCAGTTATGACTACAGTGACAACCAGAACAAGAATACAACACACCTCCCTCTTCATGGTGACCCAAAATGCTAACAAAACACTGAAAAATGATCTAGTGGTTCCAATTGCTTAACTAAAGTCAAGGAGTCCAACAAATGTTTCCCACCAAGGCATTGACAACAAAGGATTAGAACACTAGTATACAGAGATCTTAGAAGGTGTTTGCTTGAGATTAGCAGTCTGACCAAATATGTTTATGCTAAAAAGGATAAGAGGCGGAACCAGTGTTTGCAAGTCAAAGTTCTAGGAATTATACAACAAAGGAAACCTAGTAGTAAATATGCTCACAAGGACTGCCCGAAACAAAGCAAATTTTCAATCTCCAAGTCTGCAGTATTCAGATTCAGAATTTGAGACTAACGAAATAAAATAAGATAACAAATACTTGTAAAATAAACTGGTCTCATTCAATTTTTCAGGGAGTTAAAATGAACAAAAATATAAGGCTTCTTAACATCCAGAGATTACATAAATGATAAAACCAAGTCTAAGATTCTAATTTGGCACTAAAAAAGAGTCTTATCAAATAAACTGTTATCTTTGACCCGGCTTGCAAGAACCTTCCAAAACAACCAAGAAAACATTTCCACCAGTCCCAATATGCTGCAATAAGAGGAAACACGTATGTAATTACAATTGAGAACCATCACGTACAACCTTCAAGTCAACTTGAAACAAATATACTCAGTAGACATGGAAAACAAGTCTAATGTTTAAACAAGAATGGTTAATGGTGTGACAGTAAAAGACCTATAAAACAGAGTAACAAAACCATAAAGACATTCTAATACAAAGTAACAAATATTCAAGAACATGTAACCTACAATTATGTACAAAATTTTGTTTGAACATAGCTCAGTAACTATGATGTTCCTACAGTCTATTTATATAATAAATGCACAACAGTATACATATATTAATGCGTATACAGAAAAATAAAATCAATGGAGAAAAATAAAATCAATGGGTATTACTGCTCATCCGTACTCAATCAACTGCAAAGTGAAAACAGGACGGGACAAAAAACAAAAAAACACCACACTCAAGTATCTTCTCTTAATTTGTCATACACTAAACAACAAAGTTAAATTTCTGCATCACAATTTTAACAAGCCATTAGAACCATTCAGTCTTCTACCACTACTATCACAAAGCCAATTGTTATAATCAGGTGCTTAATTTTGCAAGGAAAGAATGAAATGTAACATAATTGTTCTAACACTTAACTAGCTTCTTAAACTTAGCGAATCACATTCATTCACACATTCAATTACAACATTTCCAATTACATTCATTCACACATTCAATTACAACATTTTGAATTACCATTCACACCCGATATTCCAAAGCAAAAACCCAGAAATAGTAAATAAGCATTCACTAACTACACACCTTACATATCATCAACCAACATCCCATTAAAATCAAGACAACAGAAAATATTTACGAAACAATAAATTAATTGAATGTACCTTAGATATTGCTGGGGAACATCATAACCCTGACCCTCGATCCCTACATTAAAACAACAACCACCACCATTCATCAACAATCCATAATAACCACATTTCAAACATTTTCAAAAAACAAAAATGAATAAATTTAATTACCATAGATTTGGGAGGGAGATTGGAAGTGAACTTAGCACGAACAATACCAGTGTTACCATGAGGCCTAATAACCTTACCCCAAATGCAACGATAATTGGACCCACCAACCTTAACCTTAGACTTATAAATATAAGCCACACGTTTGCCCTGGTACCATGAAACCTCTTCCTTAGTATTAACTCCTTCAATCTGAACCAAAGATGTGTTTGGGTACTGGTTCGATTTCGACCTCTTGTAGCCCAAGATTGTTCCTCGTACATACAACCTGTTTATGTTTAATTAGCCACCCCAAACACTTCATTAACATAGTATAAAACAAGACAATTTTGTTATGTATGTATAGTTTATGTAAGATGTAAGTATAGATTGTGTAGATCCAACCTGACGCGCTCGCCTTGTCTGCCTTTCACCATTTTTGCTGCTCTGGGGAAGTTGGGCGAGAATGTGTTGGCGGAGGAGGAAGATAAAACCCTAATCAAATGAGATAAATGTTTCTTTATATATGGGTTGAATAAACCCTATTGGCCCATTTTGTTTTAGTCTCTGTTCGGCCCATGTGCAATATTTTGGGCTTCTTTGTTGCAAACTGGAATAAGTTAAATATGAAGACCTGTTTGAATTTACTTTTGAAAATAATACTACTGTAGTATGTTTTTTTTTGGTTTATTTTTTTTCTTATATTTGTAAGTAAGAAATGATTTTTTACTTAGCTTAATTATACTTTTTGGTAATATATTATTTGTATTGTATGAAAGTTATTGTGCACCAGTAAAGTACCAAAAATTAACTTTTAAGTTAATATGAAAAAATTAAAATAATTAGTTGAAATAATTACGTATCTTGTATCTCATACTTTGCAGAATTCAACTTATAAACTATTTATATAAGTTGTTTTTTATTTATGAAACAAATTATTAAATACTGAAGTTTTAAGTAATTTTGATTTATAATTACATGTTAAATAATACAAACCACCATAAAATATGGTCAAATAAGTGGAACTATTTCTTAAAGATATTGTTAATTAAATATTCAATAAAACAAAACAAACCAGCCCAAATTATGGTCAAATAAGTGGTAGTATTTTTTCAAGATATTATTAAAATCATAATTGATGTCATGAACTATTGTTTTGGAAAATGTATTTTTTGAAGATATGATTTCTGAGATGATAAAATGCAGTACCTTCTGGCTCCTTTTGGAGTGCCATTTAAGTCCTAGTTGCATATTCATTACATAACCCTCATCTTTCTTCTGGACGGCAATTATAAGAACTACTGAGAGGCCTTGAGGTTGTAAAAGGGACGCAACAAGATTTTATAACATATAACTTCTTATCAATTGCAGAGAGTGGGAGGAAGAGTGACAATCTTATGAACAGAAAGATTGCAATGGCGCTGCGGAGCAGAATAATCGGAAAACAAAATCATTTTTGCTTAAAAGAATCGGAGAATAGTCATACAATTCTTTTTTGATGTAATAGTTTGTTACTTCTGCAGAAGCCTAAATGTAGATGCATTAACATAAAGCAATACAAACATTGAGACAGTTTCAAAAATGTAAACGAAAAAGTATTCCAGGATGAACAAAAGCTATAATTATCATCATCTTCTTCTTGTTCTTATTGGACTGTTAGAAACAAGGTACAATGCTATCCATCATCTTTTAAATAGCAGTAAACTTTGATAGGACGAAGGAACAAAAATTATAGATCAGCAAAGATGTTATAATGTTTAGAGTCTACAACAATCAGCCTCACTCCAGCTATTGCTGCTGCAACAGCCAAGCAGCTAAAAAAGATGATATTGATCCAGTGCCAGATCTTTGATATTGAACTTAATTCGTTCTTCTTAGCAACTACGTACATGTGGTTGGCAAGGATAAATGTGAGCGGGAATGTGCTTATAGCCCCTGTGAGACTCATGAAGTCTCCAATAAAAGGCAGTATAGCGGCAACGAATGTCGTTAGAGCTAGATAAGTTCCTCTCACCCCAATTCTAAAAGACAAGTTGCGGAAAGCCAGTGCGCTCCCTTTAATGCCATATCTTGTGTCCAAATACTCATACATTGGACTTGCAAAAATCTGTTAACAGAGGAGGAAGCTTTACGCATTCTACTGAGAGTAATAAGATACAGTAGCAAAATTCACACTAGGGTCATATATATATATATATATCCAGGATAAAGCCAGACTGCAAACAAAATATAGTGAAGGAACTACAGATTCCTACAACAGAAGAGCCAAAGTAGAAGAGACTTACATGCAAAGCAATGACGGTTTGCAGAAAGGCAGCAATATTGGCGAGAGTCTTCACCCAATGTGGGCCACTAACACTGTTGAGTAAATAGGAAGATGCATCGGACCCATAGGCCCAATATCCAACAAAAGCAACAGCATATAAAGGTAAAACACCTACTGTGAATTGAAAGTAAAGACCTTTCAACATGTTCTTGACCACAGGCTCTCTCACAGTGGCCTGTTTCAAGAAAATTAGAATAACCAACTCATGAACATAAAACGTAAGAATACTCTTTCATAAAATTGGTTAAGTTCGAAAAAATACTGTAACAGATCTACATAGTATAAAATGCACTATCATTTGTCAAGAATTTGTTCACTACCTGTATTTCAGGAAGCATTCCTGTATTGAAAGCAAAAACAGAGCTTGCCATTGCACCAATAGTTGAAAATATCTTGCCTACTTTTGTTCCTGGAATGTCATAATCCCTAGATGGACTTCTACTTCCTGTAAGAGTTTACGTATTACTGATTTGCTGAGGGTACCTTAAAAGAAACTGTTTCGTTGCAGATCTTAGAAAAAGAAACATGGATGAGCCTAAGGGAGCAGATGTGGGTTACAACAACATAGGGTTAATGACAGCAACTAGATTTATATCTACCAAATCCTATAAACATTGTATTTCACTATGGCGCATATAAAAATATAGTGGAAAGTTTAGAGAGACACATGTGGTTTAGAAATTAAAAGAGCTCAGTGAGATTCTAAAAGCATAACTGCAGAGAAGTTCAATCATCAATTCTTACGCTACCTTAACTTCATAAGTAGTCTCAAGTTCTACTTTTTGAAATACTAATACAGGTTAATCATTATTGCCAAATTGTATAACACTAAGAAACTTAATCGAAAGTGCATTGATGTGCTTGTATAACTACATTGTGATTACATCTAGTTCATTGTCAGTAAACGGTTTAGAAGTTTAGAACTAATAAAGTAATACCGAAAATCGCAAAGGAGCTCGAAATATTTAAACATACACTGCAAATTTGATCTCCTAACAATCGCATATATCTGCAATATTGCCAACAAAGCCATTACAGCCAAATCTAGTTAAAAAGGGTTAACAAAACAAAATAAAACTATAATAGTTTTTTTTTTTTTGGAAAGAATCTCAATCATGTCTTGTTCTGCTTGCACATTGGTATGTGATTTGCCTGTTCTGTTCAATATAAACAAAATGCAAGAATTTCAAGTAACATAACAGGAGCAGATAATGACATGATTTTAGTAACACAGTTACGCCATAAAATGGGGGGGAAATGATAAAAAGAAACAGTACATACCATCTCTAGCTGACAGTACTATTGAGACAACAATGTAAATAAGGCTAAAGAGTGTTGAAAATCCCAGCCAGACCCTCAAAGCTGACAGATGCGGAGTTGCGATTGCAAATAGAACACAGGTGAACCCAGCAATAATGATAAAGTATGGGAGCTTCATATCATGTTCATCCGTGTAAATAACATAGACAGCCTGCATATATTAAGTGGAGAAAAAAGTTGAGAACTTCTAAAGGTAACACATCAAATGCAAGATTATTAGTAAACAAAAGAGAAGGAATAAAAAGGTTTAGTAAAATTTAATTATAAAACACCTATTTAGAACGAATGAAACATAAATTAAAAGCTAACATAATGAATTGTTGCAACTTGATTTTGTAACTTGAACTTACTTTTAGGGCCTGACCGGCCAAAATGAGGTATCCAACATTAATCATAAAAAGATTGACATATTGCAATGCCCATGTAAGAGCATAAGCTCTTTTACCTGCAATAACAATAGCCTCATTCACCATACAGAAATTATACTTAACAAATAATACGGTATTCAAGAAAAAATGGTGATGAATTTAATTGTATACCGTATATAAATCCTGCAAGATCTCTGTACCTAATGTGCCTCTTTCCTCCAACTTCATGGATCCTTGCAACCAAAACATTTGCATACAATGATACGGCAGTGGCTACAATCAAAGCAATGACACCACCTACCCAACCAAGAGGAACCATAACTGCACCAGAGTATCCTAGTACATACGCACTATTGATACCAGTAGTGAGAACGAATCCCGCTTGTAACCATGAATCTACAAAATTTCAAACAGGCTAAGTAATTTCAAAAAAAATGATACAACTCATCGCTATCCGCTTCTTAATTCTCAGTAGCAGCATAAATATAGAATCATGCATAAATAAAACATCTACTAATCGACAGTAATCAACCTTAAATAGAAACATCCATGATAACATTAGTAATTCGACACAAACCTCTAGAAAAACATAGCTTAACATAAACCAGAGAACATAGGATAAAAACATGGAAATCAAGATTTATGAAACCAAACTAAACATACCCAGTGTAATAACCAGTATTAGTCAATAGAGAAAACATAGCACTAAAATTAAAACATGGTCATTATTACAATAACCATATATTCAAAATTAACAAAAATTTAAGCTATTCATACTTATCAAACACATATTAACATAAATAAATCTGATATCCTTGAACAAACAAATCTAGATGCACACAAAAAAACCCATTATATCATTAAAAAAACAGACATGCACAAAAACCCAAATGGTGAACCAAAATAAAAAGTGAATTCTTGAAAAGCAGAGTGAAAAAGTAGGGGAGGACCTTGACTAATCTGATGAGCTGTTTCGGGGATTTCAATGGAGAAATGCTCGTTGGCGTGCAATTTCCGGTAAGTGTCGGCGATATCGTCGTTGGAAACTTCCATTGTAAACAATCAATCAATGGATTACAACCGAATCAATCAATGAATGAATGGATTATGATACAGAGTAGTGCGTGGGTTGTATTATACATCACTCTATTTATAAGTAAGACGTCTACGTGTGTTTGGACTGTGAATATTTAGAAATTTTTGGAAAAGGTTAAATGCGCGACATATTTGTTTTTATTTATATAAAAACATCATCTCTATTTTGACTTTAGAAATTTTTGGAAAATTTAGAAATTTTTGGAAAATGTTAAATGCGTGACATATTTGTTTTTATTTATATAAAAACATCATCTCTATTTTGACTTTTCGCCTTTTTTTACTCTATCAATTATTACAGATTTCAACAAATAACAGAAATTTAAAAAATGAAAAAAGGAATCTTTACTTCGATTCTCGGATAATAGATTAAAGAAGAAAATGTCGAGCTCCGTCTAAGTGGGTATATTTATTCCAGATTATGAAAGATTTTAAAGAATTGATAATAATCAATGAAGTTTTAAAGATTATTATTGATTTTAATTCTACGAAGAGTTTGACGAATTTGACGTGAAATCTCGTAGAGTTATACAGAGTATTGCTGATTTTAGTAGAATCCTTCGAAATCTAATAAAATTTGGTAAAATTTCAAAACACATAAAACAACACCGACAAATCCTTCAAAATGTATCATTTTATAGACGGCAATAACCCAAATTTAAATGTAGCAATAACCGAAATTTAACCAAACTCAAATTATCAAAACAAACCCTAATTATCTCTATTAGGTTTTGTGCTGTTTATAGTAGTATTTTTGTGTCATCTAGTGTGAGATAGTGCCATTTATGTTGACTTTTTGACCATATATGACGGTGTTATGCATCTCTGATGATGACTTTGTGCCATATTAGGTGGCTCTTATGTATTGTAAAACAAATTATTAAAATATAGTGTTTTTGTTCTAACCAATGGGATCCCCTTTGGTTGGATACATACAATTTATATTTATTCTTTAGATAGTAAATAACATCGTTTCATTTATTTGCTTAGACTAATTATATGTTCTGTTCAATTTTTATCTTATTTTCAGCGTGCTTAGTATGTTCGACATAGTAAAGGAGCAACCTAGTATAGAGTAAAAAAAAAAGAAGATAGGGGATGAAATGAAGATCTCGGGTACAAGTCAATTTAGCTACAAGTATTGATGGCAGCAAGGAATTACTAAAGTCGACAGAAGTTACTAGTCTTTATTTTAGTTTTTTGTAAACGATGTAGGACACTCTTTTTCCTCCTTGAGTTTTTTCCATAGGGTTTTACTCTTGCGGGGTTTTAACGATGCTTTTTTTTTTGGTGGGTTATCTTTTCAGTCATTAAAGGAGATATTGTCTAAACTTCTGGGAGTACTTGCTTAATTTTCGGTTAGATGATATACTTTTTTTGAATGAAGGAAACTCTATTTTTCCGGACATTGTATCTTCGATATTTTATTAATGAAAATCGTTTCTTCTTGTCAAAAAAAAATTCATGATTTTTTGAATACCCTCAAATTTTAGAGATTGTTTTAAATCTTGATTGAATACCACCAAATTATAAAGTACTTTTTTTAATCCTGATTAAATACCCCCGGGATTTCAAAAGACTTCTTAAAATCCAGATTGAATACCTTCAAATTTTAGTGGATTATTTAAAATCCAAATTGAATATACTCGAATTTTTAAAATCCATAAAAATTCTTCAATATCTTGAATGAATACACCCCACAAGATTCTTAAATGAATATTATATTCTATATATATTAATGTTAAAATTTTTAAAATCATTTTTTAAAAATTTATGTTAATTAATTATTGATCATTTTTACATTTGTACTCGTGTATTAATATTATCATAAAATCGAAACGCTTTTTCCATTCAATTTAAGATTCCTAAAAAATGCTAGGAACCCAGTTTCTAAAATATTTCCCAAATAATATATCAAATACTAACTTGCCTTTCATACGAGCACATATTAGTTTTTCAACTTAAATATATGAATTTGTAAATGCTGAAATGAAATGCATATCATATATGTTAGTGTCACCTCATTTGAGAAATATTTATGAATAATAAGAACTATAAAAAAACATAAATTATAATGGGATCTGCTGATATGTGCACACCCTTAAATTATATATGCACGCATTTTATTGATATTGAGACCAAACTACCATCATGCACATTTTTAATTTAAAATTATCTTTATATATAATAAGGATAATTTAATCTCGATATCAATTAAAAATATGCATATATAACTTACGAATGTGCACATATCAGCTTCCATTATAATTGGTAAACTAAATACAACCTAAATATGCAATTTCACCGATTTTGGTTTATTATGGTAGTGAGCATGTAGAGAGGCCGAAGGTTAAAGTTATTGACATATATAGTATCTCTCAAGTCTTATCTACATATAGTCATTGATACTTATACAGATTAATAATACGTTCCTATTGTGAATTAGTTGTAAAAACATAAACCAACTATTTTCAAATATTTATAATTGAAAAAATACTTTTTAATAAATTTATATTAATTTTGAATGTATGGGTTCTTGGAATCTTTAGATTCTCTTTACCCATGAACTCTTTTTGGTTGGACGCGATATGATGGACTTGTTTTTGTCCTCGAAGTTTGCCAAAATTGCCAGATTTAAAATTTTGGGAATAGTAATAAAATTGTTCTCATGTGTGTAATCTTTCTTCATCCCAGTCTCGGAGGGTTGGTGGGATTAAAAGGGAAAATTCAATTGAAAATTTAGAATTCATTCACATATGAATCACTGATGATTTGGTCAAATCAAAATTGGACGTGCAAGGGCAGAAAGGCTGTAGTGTCTCTAAAGCACAGGCTTAATAGGTTTGATTCTATGACTTTACCTATTTGATCCATGAATTTTGCATATGACAATGAATCTGTGTTTAATGTAAGTTGTAATTGTGCTAGTTTCGGGAATTTTTTCGAAATCCTACTTTGAATTTTTAGACTATGCTTCTGAGGGCTTGTGTATCTAGTTTTATCACTAAATTTGACTTAAAGATTATTGAGGTTGATTTGGTTATGCATCTTGATGATGCTTACAAAATTATGTTGTTAGAAACTAATTATTTTGGAATGTTCAATATATTCTATCATGAGTTAAAATTTATACTTTTTCGATTCAGGACATGGAATAGGGTCTTTACGTTTATGTTCGCCACTGCTCATGATCATTGTGGTATGATAGTACAAGCTTATTAGATGCGTCTTCACTCTTCTGAGAGAGAATACATATTGACAGTTGTGTTCGATACTGAAAAACCAACACATTCTTACTATAGGATTAATGTGATGAAGACATATGGATGGGCTCAAATGAGTTTGGTTAAATTGTTGATTACTGATTGTTATCTAATTCTGAATGGTCATGACTTAACAACACTTCAATCTCGATTAGAGTATAGTTATTATAGGAATGTTGTCTTTGTGGATGATAATAATGTGAAAGAATACAATGGTGGGCTGAAGGAGGAACCTGTTAGAAAACGAAGTTAAGTAGTGGATGTTGATAATATTGGTGTTAGATCTAATGTAAAGTTCTTGAACGACAAACAAATGTTGTTGTGTGGATTGTTTAGCCAACCTTAATAAAGTTGGCTCTGTTACAATTACTAATGTGATAAAGCAAGAAGATGCATTTGCGGTGCAAGAAATGTGTCATGAGACTGGTGAGTTACAAGATGGTAATTTAGGGCTCGAGAACAAGCAAAAAAAGGCATTGGCGGTTATAAAAATTCTTTTGGGGGATCATAATGAAGCTCTAAAGGAGCTGGGGTGCTGCTCTTTCGGAAACTGTTAATGGACAAAACTGTTAATGAACATAATGTTGTAGAACAAGTTGGTGCTGAAGATCTAACAGAGGGAGATGCCCAAGGGCAAGAAGAAGAATAGCACTGCTTCCTGGTGTTTATTTTGCTTGTTATTGAAGGAATATAAGGATGAGCGGAAGCATGAAATAACATTTTATTTCGTAAAATCCATATATCGCACATATAGAAAACTGTAAAATGATGTGGAATCAAAATCTTACCTTGAAAAAACGAAGCTTTGAATCGAGATGATCGTTAGCAGTAGCTTCTCAGAGTGTGAAGCCCTCTACCGGTATCCACCAAGAATAATTCTTCGATGAAGCTTTTTATAAAACTTGAAGCTTTATAAAATGGAGGTTTTCCTTTTTCTTTTGAGAGAGAGAGAGAGAGATGAAGAAGAAAGGAGGCAACTAGGTTTTTCACAAAAACAAAAGTGTATCTAACTCATCTCATCTCATCCTTTATATAGGGCTCAAGTAGGGTTAATATATTTAATATATCAATATATATATTAATATATAAATCCCTCACTTTCTCTTATAAAATGTTTAAATAATAATTAAAACTATTTTAATCATTATTATTATTCTCTCTCAAAATACCTTCATCAATAAATTAATCTTTTTATGGTGTGACCCTGTAGGTTCAATATTAAGCCGGTAGTAGAAATAAATAATAATAAACTTTTTATTTATTATTTATATGAATTCTAAAATTCATTAAATATAATTAACTGATTAATTATATTTATTCTACATCGTGAGTGATGCTTCTCAACATATCGCGACTATCCGGATAATATGAATTCACTGCTTAGAATACCAAGAACCTGTCAGTGACTAGTTACAGTACAATCAATTCCTTCTACCCTACAATATCCCGATTAAATACAAGGCACGGAACTCGTGTCAAGCCTATCAGATTTAATCATATGATTTCTTATTCATAATGCAAAGTTCATATTAATGCAAATTAGAAACTCCTTTCTAATTTCATTCACTCTGGCCAGAGATTCCAGAACTCGCATACTAAGAATAACATAGGATATTCACTTCCTATACTGGAAGGGGTAGATCCTCTATTGACGTTAACTATCTCCATACACAAATCCCTATGCCCAGAATAGACCTAATGGATGTCCTTGAGACTAAGGACTAAACCAAAGCACAGTTCATTATATACAAGATAACTTTAACGATCTCAAGTCTAAGGACACTTGTACAACTATCACTCAGTGAACAACTATCGACACGTGAGTAATCTCCATTAGTTGTCCAACTACTCGAGTCATGTTCAGTGAACTTATTCCCTAATAAGCACCTACATACTAGCTATAGTGTCACCACACAAATGCCTATGAGAACAGACATCCTCCTGAAGGGAGCAAGCATAGTATGTACCAATCTTTGCGGATTCACTAACTTCCGATTAGTTATCCTATGATCAGGAACTGTTTAAGTCTAGAGTTATCATCTTCTAGATCTCACTATTACAATCTCATTATAATTCTAGAAGCTTTACTCTAAACTATGGAACATCTTATTTAAAAACACTTTAAATAGATAAAGCCCGTAATAAAAACAAAACAAGTCTTTTATTAATATAAACGAAATCAAATAAGAATACAAGAAAGTTCTTCCTAACTCATCATACATGATTGGATTTAGGACAAAACACTTTCAGTTATTTCATCAAAGTATGTGATTATGTTGATTTTATGGTCTCATTATGTTGAACTTGTTACCTGTAATTGTAATTCGAGCTTGAACTTACTCCTTTAGTGAAATTTGGGTGTCTGTAATGGATTCACTTTATTTTATATAAAATTTAAATGGTGAGTAAAATAAAAAATATGAATTGTTTTTCATGTTTGTATCAAAATTTATCATCAAGTCAAATTTAACTTATTAGAACATTTTCAACGATATTAGCTACCAAAAATATAATATACTGATTATGTAAAATTTGTTAAACCTCTGAGATACTATTCTCTAAGATACTATTCTCTAATAAAGTTGGTTATAATGAGTGATTATTTTAAAAATCAGTGTGGTAATAATATTTTAAATTGTTATAAATATAATCATATATATATATACTAATATAAAAATAAATGATATGCAGTTTAACCTTAAGTATAGATAATATTTTTGAGTTGGCTAAAATTTTTGGTTACGATTAAAAAACGTTGGAGTGCCAATAATTTTACAAACTAGACTTATATATATATATATATAACTAAATAAAGGAGGATACACGGGAGTTTAGGTGGCGCCTCTAAGATTGTTTCAATCTATTTTTCTAATTTTCTAGAATTTTAGAATTTGAAATACTAATAAATTAAAAAATATCTTTTAACATATTATAAGTAGAATAGGAGTTTGAATTTATAGGTGACGTATAAATAAAAGTTTTATACCAAGTAGAACAGGTGTTCGAACTTATAAAGGAGAAGAGTTCGAATTTATAGGGAAGACTTGTAAATAAAAGTTATATTTGAAGTATAATAGGTGTTCGAATTTATAAAGAAGAATAGTTCAAATTTATGGGCTAGATATATAATTAAAGTTCTATCAGAAGTAGAATAGGTTTTTGATTTGTGGAGTAAAAGAGTTCGAATTTATAAAAATGAAAAGTTTTATCGGAAGTACAATAGGTACTTGTAAGACATTGTTAAAAAATTTATTGGAAGTAAAATATGAATGCGAATTTATATATACTAGCTTAAAACCCGTGCGATGCACGGATTGTTAATTGTTATTTTATTATTATTTTTTTAATATTTTAATTAATTAAAAACATTAAAACAGATTTAAAAATAAATAAGTATGAGTTTGCCCGTTATATTTTTGGAAATGAGGGGTTTTAGTAAGAAAAAATAAAAAAATGTAACATATATTTAGTTTAAAAAGGTAAATGTCCGTGATATTTTTGGAAAATGAGGTTTTAAAATTTAATAATTAAAAGTATTTAAATACGTTTTAAAATAAATAAGTAAAGGGTTTCCTGTGATATTTTTGGAAAAAGAATGAATTTTAGTGAGAAAAATAGAAAAAGTAAATTGTAAAAGGTAATTTTCCGTGATATATTTAGAAAAGGAGGGACTTTATTAGAAAAAATATATAATGTGTTTTAGCTAAAAAGGTAATTGGTTATAAATAGGTATTTGATTATTTATATTTTAATATTTTTAGTAATTGCATTTCTTAAGAAAAATAAGTAGACATGTTAAAATAGGTAAACTTTTAAAAAAATAATTATAATATTAAAATAGGTTTAAAAATAAATAACTAAATGTTTGTCCGTGATATTTTTGGAAAAGGAGAGGTTTTAGTAAGGAAAAATAGAAAACCTAACATGTTTTAATTAAAAAAGGTAATTGACCGTGATATATTTGAAAAAGTAGGGGAATTTGTTAGAAAAAATAATGTATTTTAGGTGAAAAAGGTAATTGGTTATAAATAGGTAATATTATTATTTAATAATATATTTCCATAAATAAGTAAGGTTAATTAAGTAAAAACATGAAATATAGTTAATTAAGGGCAATTAAGTAAAATCACAACGTACCATACCGACCAACCAAACTTTTAATGTTTCGTCTATTATTGTAGAAAACTGAAGTAAAATGCAGAAACTAATCTTCGTTTGTGGAGTAAAGCTCCATTTTCTTCATTTAGAACTAACTGTGAAATTGTATATACAAGACTCTTAAGAAAGAAGAAGAAGAAGTATTACGTACATCATTTACTGTATCTATATTCTTGAATCTGAAATGTACAAGACACTCTAACTTGCTATATAAAGAAAATAACAAACTCTGCTGACATGGCATTCTATAACTAACTCATTGGACTGATAATGAATAGTAAAGTGAATGGGCTTGAGGATTGGGCTCCTGCCACTTGGTTGTACTGGACTGAGTAGAAGGAGTAATATTAACATCCCCCCTCAAGTTGGAATGGGAGGATTCGATCATTCCCAACTTGGAAAGCAAGAGATTAAACTGCTGCGATAGTAAGATTTTAGTAAACATATCAGCTAGTTGACTGTGCGTAGGAAGGTATGTAAGCTGCAAAAGACCTTCGAGAACTTTATCTCGTGTGAAGTGACAATCGATCTCGATATGCTTCGTGCGTTCATGAAACACAGGGTTCTTAGCAATATGAATCGCAGATTGGTTGTCGCAATGAAGAGTGATTGGTTTTAAGCCTTGAACACCCAGTTCTTCTAATAAACGAACAGTCCAAGTTACCTCACTGGCTGCAGAGGCCATTGCACGATACTCAGATTCAGAAGAAGAACGGGACACAGTGATTTGTTTCTTCGACTTCCAGGCAACAGGAGAATTACCAAACAGTAAGATATATCCAGTAATTGATCGTCGGGATTCAGGGCATGCAGCCCAATCCGAGTCAGAAAACGCTTGCAATGTAAGTTCATTCGAAGCTTTAAGTAATATACCTTGGCCTACACTGTTGGCAACATATCGTAAGGTATGAATAAGAGCTTGTTGATGGGGTAAACGAGGTGCTTGCATAAATTGACTAAGAACTTGTACAACGTAGCTCAAATCAGGACGAGTATTAGTCAGGTAATTAAGTTTGCCAACGAGTGAACGATAAATCTCTGGATCAAGTAAAAAATCACCCTCATCAGAATGTAACTTGAGAGCCAGAGGTAAGGGAGTAACGACACGAAGAGACAAATCAAACGGACAACCATGAAGCAACTCAGTAGTAAATTTATGTTGGCTGAGAACAATGCCAGAATATGTATAACCAATTTCAATGCCTAAAAAGTAATTCAACAAACCAAGATCCTTAATGCTAAAAACATCATCAAGATGTTTTTTAAGAGAATATATGGTATTGAAATCAGATTCAGTCATGATTATGTCATCGACATAGACGGCAACTATAGTGATATGAGACTCAGTTTTCTTGAGAAATAAACTGTAATCATACTTTGATTGAACATAGCCTTGAAGAATAAGTTCCTCCACAAGTTTTGCAGACCATTGACGAGAGGCTTGCCTTAAGCCATATAGAGATTTAACTAACCGACACACCTTACCAACAGAATATAAATGAGATAGTCCTTCAGGAATCTTCATATATACCTCTTCGTTTAAATCACCATGCAAAAATGCGTTATTGACATCCAACTGGTAAATAGGCCATTTTCTGCTTGCAGCAAGAGCAATGATACACCTAACTGTATTCATTTTGATTACTGGAGAAAAAGTTTCCTCAAAATCTATGCCATACCGTTGATTGAAACCCTTTTGCAAACAATCGAGCCTTGTATCTTTCAAGACTCCCATCAGCCTTCAGTTTAACTTTAAACACTCATTTACAGCTGTTAGGTCCCGAAGTATCGTAGAAGGGGGGGTTGAATACGATACTCACAAATAATTCAATTTCGTTCGCGGATAATCATTCAGTTCTATAACGAAATTAAACACACCAAACCAAATCAAGTTTCGGGGAATATATCTTTTTATAAAGATAAACCTCGAAGGGTGCTACAATTTCTAATCCGTAGATTAGCTTCAATGAGTTCTAGGCTATTCATAATCAATACTTTGATCGAATTCTGAGCACTATAAATTTTCTTTTCTTCTCCGGCTCAGAACTCTCTCTCCGTGAATGCTACTATGAAAAAGCCAGACTGAAGAAGACACTCTCTTCCTCTGTATAATTGTAGACTTCTTTTTCTGAAAACTATCGAACCAAAATTAAAGAATTAATCTTGGCCGTCCAATTTCCATCAACCTGACAACAAATAAACTTTTCACCTGCTCCTCAATTTAGAAAACCATCGAATTATTAAAAAGAGTTTTCCATCCGATAGTTTTTAAATAAAAACTATCGAATTTAAAAGATCTTTTGTAATAATTCAAGTGGGCTCCATTTAACCATTCGATAGTTTTGTTTTTGGAAACAAAAAACTATCGAGCTTTTACTTATTACTTTTGAGATTCTTTAGAAAAGTTTTCGATGGTTTTTTCTTTAAAAAAGAAAAAACTATCAAGTCACTTTCTTTTTCAGAAACCATTTCATTTCTTTATGTCACCTTCGATGGTTTTTATAAACAATAAAACCATCGAACTCTTTTCCTTGTCCTTGACCTTTTAGAAAATCCATTCAGCTCCTTGGTGTTTAAGTTTTAGACTGTATCAATTTCTTCCGAGACGATAAAACAATTTGATCTTTTAGTGCCGTCACCTAGTGCAACTGGTCTGGTTCACAGATGAATAACACTTGATCAATTCTTCTTTTATGTCTGCAATTCAATGCTGCTGATAAGTCCTTTGTCGTCGTGGTTGCTTCATCACTGGAATCCTGTGGTACTGACTCTAAATCATTCACATACTTCTGTCATCTTGAAAGTCTTGTTTCTTTTACTGTCACTGAGGCTTGAACATTTTCATGAACTTCTTTCCGTGACCTGTTTACGGACTTCAAGAATACATAACGTATTTTGACTTTTTGAGTTTACCTTATCTTCATTGATCCTGGATTCCTGTGCTTCTGTTAATATTATTGTCTGTCTTGTCCTTGGTTGAGTTGTAGTTATCTCTTTTACATCTTATGATACATTATGCTTTACAATCTCCCCCTATTTGATTGGATAGAGTTCGACAAGCAAATACTTCGAGGATAACTCAACTAACTAAGGAAACATGAAACTACTTAAAGTAAGACAGCGTAATAATATTAATGCATTCTGGATCAGATATATATACTTTCCAGATTTCATAAATCAAAGAAACAATAAACCTTTTCACATTGAAGTTGCTCCTCCTGTCTGAGCTGATAGTTCTGTTGTTCTTTGCTTCTGTTTTTCAGTCCATTCCAATCTCACCTTCTTCAATCATTGGATCGGAGTTAGCAGCGTGATAATCAATCACTGATAGATAGTGCAGTGGTTCTCCAGGTTTAAGGATTGCTCCTAGGATGTGTCTTCCAATATATCCAACCTTTTGACCCACTCCAGCCCACAGCCATGCAATGTTAACATCTTTCTTGTTTAGCTTTGGCATGTTTGGTAGTCTGGGAAGCACTTCCAATCATTTCTCCACTCTCTTCCTATAGTAGGGAACATTCTCCATAAGATATTCTCTTAGAGTGTCGGCTGCTTTTGTCCTTCTCCGTTGATGTGAATCTAGTGGATCTAAGATACTTCTCAACTGATATTAGATATTCGTTTGGGTAATCTCTCAGTTTGTCCTCCGTCATGTAGCAGATTCTGAACAAGTCATTCGTCATGAATCTAACCATAGGAGGGTTTTCAGTAATCTCTGGACTGACCTTCATCAAGATTTCCTTAACATGCTCACGGAGCAGTTCATTTAGCTTTGTAGTTCTTTGGATCTTGATGAGAATCACCTGCAGTTTTGAGCTGCTTGGTGTCTTTCTTCCAGTGATAGAGAATTTGCTTCTTTGGCTCATGCTCCTCCTGATTCGGTTGCTCTCGCATGAATTCAAATCCCTCTTCACTTTCTTCTTCTAGTACATGTCCTCAATCCAGTACTGTCTAACTGGAATGACTTCATTGGTTCCCAAACTCCCCATTTGTCCTTGTCCCCTTCTCCAACTTTTCCATTTATCCTTGTCCCCTTCTCCAACTTTCTCCCCCTTAGTTGAGGAATCCTCGAAGAAGTTATCCTCATTCCAAAAGGTAGTAGAAGGATCAGGTTGTTGTTGTGAAGGTCCGGGTTGTTGGTTCCTCAGCATATTCCAAATAGACTGTACCCCGTCACATTGATTCTCTTTGACATCAGTCCTCAATTCGACCAGTTCTTCCATAGTGGATTTCCTTGATTGTTGTGAACTGTCATCTCCTTGAGGATGAATTGAACATGTACCTCTCGGTAATAGCAAATCATCGATATTTGTAAGGGTTAGGGTGTCACTCCTCACGTTTGGCTCTGGGTGTACACTCAACGTTTCTGTCAGTGTTTCACTCATATTTCCTTTCCCACTCAGGCCAGGTGTAAGTGTTTTTGTTTCACTCATTCCCTTAGTGCTAGTTGTACCTGCAGAAGAAAACACCGTAGCCGTCCTTAAGGAGGTCACCGGTGGTGCAATGGGGCTTCGCAAGTCCCCGTCCTTGGTTAAACCAAGTTGCTGATCATCCTTAGATGATATATCCTTTGAAGGATCTAGAGTTTGAATCTCTAGGGGGTTAGAAACAGGCTCTTTTAACAGCAGAGATCCCAATCTTCCCCAATAGTCTGTGAAGACTTTACCTCAGCAGACTCCTCAATTAAAATTGATTCATTGTCACCGAGTTGCCGATCTGCACCTACGTCAGACCCTGTACCCGCAGGATCCAGATATGTTCCATCTGGGGAGGTAGACAATGACCTTTTAGATTTTGCATTTAGGTCAAAGCCTTCTCTCGACGTCTGTGAAGACCTTTGGTTCTTAGAACCTTCAACCAGTGAACCTGACCGTAATATGGTCGGAACACCAGTTGCTTCCGTCAATTCTTCCTTACTTGATTGAGCTATTGGTTCAGATATAGCTTTCGTTAGCGTAGTCCAATCAGCATCAGAAAAATCAATAAAGGGCGCTTTGGATGAGAGAAATGAAGTATCAACAGTTGCCTCGGTTTCTGTTCTTCTCCTTTTAGAGGTAGGTAGAGCTGTTGTTGAAGGGGTGTATCTCCTTATGTGGTGCTGCTTTGGCACTATCTCCCTCTACACTCAGGGATGTCTGTATACTGGGTATAGTAGGAGAAGGAGCTTCGTTTATGTTTTCATTTGGCTCGTTCAAAGGCTCTTCGACCGTGGTTAGAGATTGTGGGTTGCAATCTCATGGTCTGGATGGCCACTGAGGGCTCTGGATCAACATCCATTGTTGTGGTTCAGGAGCCAGTTCAGGTTGAGGAATGTTACCTTCATTTACCTGTTCCCCTGGGGGTAGAAGTGGTAGGGGCACCGTTCTTAGATATTCAAGTTTGAACAGTGGGTACCCCTGGAAGATATTCTTTCTTATCAGAGCGGTTATTGCATTGCTCTTCATCTTCATGCACTCCATGGTCTCCTCTTCGGCGAATGTCTCACGCTCATCATCTGTTAAGATATCATTGAGAATTAGCTGTAGGAACCTAGGATAGAAACAAAGCACATCATCTATGCATGTTCTTTCATCCAGTGGTCCCATGTCAGGTAATGCTTAAGGAACTCTCCCACAAAGAAGTTAGGTTATTGACTTCTGATGAGAGTGAAGAAAGCATGTATCTCCTCAGCTGTGGAATCTGGAACATGGTTTTCTATAGGAAAATGTAGTATTCTGTTAAAGTCATGTTCCGTCACCCTTATTGTTCTGCCCCCTGGCACAACAAAACTGAAGGATCTTACGTTATTCTCACTTGTATCCGTGGCGGTTGTGTACAACGCAGTCAATTGATTGAAGCAAAGGACTACGGGAGTACTCAAGGCATATGCCACTAATGAACGTGTGTTCAGAAACTCTGCCCATGCACGAAACTGTAAATTCGTAATGGCTTGCAAGTTTTGAAACGAGACATGATTAGTCTTGGTTACTTTTAAACCAAAACTAAAACCAATTAAATTTAATTAATTATTACTAATTAATCAAACTTGACACAAAATACCCTTAAAACAAAATTACCCCTTTTTCTTAATAAACACAACTTCGAATCACTATTATCAAGAACCCTACTTTTGGTAACACAAATAATCAGAATTATCTGAAGAAATCAATTGAAAACAATTAACTTCTAAAGAACAATAGTGAAAATAGTTTTCTTAGAAACAAGTTCTTGAGGCAGTGATGTTCTTGGTTATATGTATTCTAGTAAGTATAAACAAAAGCCCTTAGATCTGATAATAAGAAAAAAAACGTAAGGGGTTGTTAAATACTTATTGAATTGACAGGGGCAATATTGTCTTTACAGTGTTCGATGTTTTTAATAGTATGTTCGATGGTTTTCAGAAGGGGGGTAAAACTGTCAACTTTACTTCGATAAATTTTGAAAAATAACGAAGAGTTTGAAAATCAGAATTTAAAAAGTTTTTCTGAAAAACTATCGAACTTGTTTCCTTTTAAAGCTTGAAAAACTATCGAGGGATCCTTTGTGGAAAAACTATCGAGAATTAAAATAAAGGAAAAATTAATTCTCTCAGATAGATTTTCATTTTAATTCAAAAACCATCGAGAATTTAGATAAAGAATTAAGAAATTCAATTCGATGCTTTTTCAAATTTTCCTCAAAAAGTATCGAGAAATGTTTTCAATAGTTTTTTTTTTCCTTTTCAAAAACTATCGAAAATTTATTTCGATAGATTTATCTATGTACTTGAAAAACTATCGAATTTCCTAAATTCGATATTTTTTGCTTCTGTTCAAATTCCAGAACCTGTTCATGTTCTAAAATTCAAACCTTTCATTTCCTGTCAAGTTTTAATTCTAATAAATCTTTTCAAATTTACCAAAATCAATTGTCAACAGAAAATTCACAATTTTCTCAGAATAAAATCGACTAAATATCATTGAATGATATTAACCAATTAAACTCCAATAAATTATGCTGCATATTTATTTTATTTATTTTAAATTATGGAGCAAATAAGATATTGAACTGCTTCAATTTCCATAATTCAAATTTCATAAAATAAATAATAATAAATTAATACTAAGTATCTATGAGCTAGATATTAGCACTAAATTATTAATGTGAGGACTGGATGTTTGAAGACATGCTTTTGAAAGAGATGATACCTGTTGTCAAGGTGCATTGTCGTGGAGTGGTCCACAGAGTTGTTGGAGATTAATTTATTTCCTTTTATCATAAAAAGAAATCAATCTTCCTCCACGAAGTTGACAGCTTCTAGAGATGCTTCTCCTGTCATTTGGGTTGACAGCTTACAGAGATGCTTCCCCTGTCTTTCTTACAACCTGCGTATTTTATATCTAAATAGCTAAACATGTTAACAAGTATCTTTAGGTTACCATATTCTGAGATTTGGTATTCCCTTAAGATATCTAAAAATCATGTTAATAGCTATAAGACTAGATTTCCTTCCACTCGGAACCTTGCACATTGGCAACTTGAGAATAAAATATGTGGTGTCAATTTGCAGCTAATAACTTAATGAGACGCATACCTCTCTAGCTTGTCATTTCTGTCTATTACCTGATTTGTCCTGATCAAGCTTTAGTGGCTGCTGTTGGCAGGGAGTCTTGGCATGTCTAGAATCTTCTCAATTGTGCACATTCAAAAGATTCTTGACTTACTTTTATTGCCATCACTCTTTTGGCTTACTTGTGCTCCTAAAAGAATTATTCTTCTAGCTTGCTCAAAGTAATTCCAAAAAGAATTGCAACTTTCCCAACTTACTCATCTCGTACATTCTCTGCAGTGACTTGGCAAATTTCTTGCACAAGTTTTCGTTAGTAGACCAACATATAATATAATCATGATATCACTGCACATATATGACATTATGTTTGTGCCTTATGACAACTCTAATAAATTCATATTCTGTAAAAGTTCAGTTAGAGTGTCATACCATGTCTTTGACGATTGCTTGAGTATTGATACCGGTTCATACCAATCTGCAGTGATCTTGTGAAGAGAAGTTATACAACGTCCAATTGATCTGCAACAGCAAATGCCAGGATCTGTTGTACATTGACTTCTTCTACTATCTCACCAATCAGGAGAGCACTTGATCACATTCACCATACAGATATATCCTGATATCCTCAAGTCTCGTCACTGGTGCTTCTTGTTAGATATTGCTTCCTAATAGTAACCTAGCATCCAGTTTGGCCTTGTCCCTCATAACAATGCCAATGTTGTCCAGTGTCCTGGATACCCATTTTGTTCCAATAACAGATTTTCCCTTAGGCCTGGGTACCAGCTTCCAAACTTTCTGCCTTTCAGATTGATTGAGTTCATTTTGCTTTGCAATCACCCAATCTGGATCCATCAGAGCTTCTTTACCTTTCTTTGTTTCTTCTTCAGAAAGAAAACCAAGAAAATAATTATCCATACTATACAGCTCCAGTCTTTACTCCACCACTAGGATCACTAAGAACTAGACATCAGGAATGATATTGAATCTAAACCCTTTGTCTTGACAGATATGTTCTTAAAGTGTCCTCTTGATTTTCATTGTGGTGTTGATCTGACTAATTGATCCTTCTTTTGCTCCCCCTAAGCTGTTGCTGGGATTTCCTGAGAATCCTTATCCTTGCTGAGTGGTTCTGTTGAAGTACTGGGATGTGTAGATAAACTACCATTACCACTGCTTGGATTTGAATTATCATTACCATAATTTCACACATAACAGCTGAGAGCTTGGAGTTGTTGAACATCATATTCAGACTTTCAATCACCTCTTGTTGATTAATCAAATTTACCTCGTAGGCTTATTCCACTGATTAGCCGAGGAACATATCCTAAAGAGCCTTAGCTGCCAATCTTGCCAAGATGCTTACTTGTAAAACATTTTCCTCCAAACCCCTGAAATAAATTCAGTGTTTGCTTCTATTGGCCATCAGGGAAATGTGATTAACCTCATCTGTGATGTACAGTCCTTCAGATTGAACAAACAACACCAGTTTGTATTAAGAGTAGTCATCAACCATCACTGAAGTATATCTTTACTTTGTTGTAGACAAGACATTAACTAGTCCGTAGAGTTCCATAAGTATCATCTGAAGCGGCTCAGTAATGCTTATCACAATATAGATTTTCTGTGATGTTTCTTTGACTTCCCTTAATGACATGCCTCATATATTTCATCCAGCTTGAATCCCAGATGAGGCAGTCCTCTCACCAACACCATCTTTAGAAAAGAGTTCCTTGTATTGTCATGCAAGGGTGAGAGCTTCTCAACCTTCCTGCTTGAGATAAAACACTGCTCCTTCATTGAATAAAAAGATTTGTGCTTTGAATCTTCAGCAAGAAAGTTGCTTCTAATTGATATCCTTGACTCCAATTATCAGTTGTTATCAATGATACCAATTATTGTAAACATGATGACATTCCATTTCAAACGTAGCCTTGTCCCGTGATGAAAACCTTTGGTGTCATCTCCAAAGATTATTAACGGAACAGCTTTCTCAATCACATTTGATGGCAAGTTCTTTCTTCGATCATATGTCTTCAGTAGTAAAGACCAAGAAAGCATATAAATCGATTAACCTGATTTGCCTGCACTCACAAATGGATTGACAGTTCTTGGTACCCAACTTATTTGCTTGGGTCCAGATGGATTAGAGATTTTGCTTTTAAAAGTGGTAACAACAGCTTCAACCTATACATGCTTATTCTTATCTCTGACTGACCTTGCAGTCGTTGCTCTAATGTAATTCTTTAAACATGTTTTTTTCTATGATTAATGCAAGTTCTAAGAGATGCATTCATAATATTTAAATAAGCAAACATGTTAATAAGAATAAATGGCATACATTGAGCATTTTGACATTGCAGATAAGAGATGTGCAAATTAGGCATTTTAGAAAATTCAGTACTTTCTACTTTAACCAATATACACAAGTGTAACAGGTAGCAAGTAGATTTACAGATATTCAATAATTTTCTAAGCACACATGGAATAAAAGAATTAACAATTAAATCACTAATTCTATCTAATCCATTCTGTTGTTGTATGGCATCTAACTTTCTCTATTACCTAAGTCAGTTTTAGATACAGCTTGGTGTTCTACAAATTCTACTGACTCTAAAGGTAATTCATCCATCCTTCAAACTGATTATCCCTTAACAAACAATTTAGAATAAATGAGCAAATCTTGTTCTACTAGGGATACTGAAACTTAGCTTTACTAAGGTCTTATGTGCCAGAAACTTAACCCCTAAAACTAAGAGTTGTTTCCTAAGAAAGCTTCTATCTCACTTGCAAATCTTATTCTTCAAATATTCATACACACATATATGATCACTATGTACATGCGTTGAATGTTGAGAATTAAATACTGCATTGGTTCAAGGAAAAGATACCTGAGATATGTGAGGTGAATCATCTTCAGAGATTGCTATGAAAGCAAGATATCCATGATTTTCTCGTCATCTGATCCATCCCAACTCTTTCCTTCAGCAACATAAGTTGTGCTGATGCTTTTTCAACAAAGCATTCCACTTCTGTTTCAGCTCATTAACTTAGTCCCTATTCTTCTTTGTTTGTTAGGCTCCTTCATTGTGTAGCACACCCTGATAGCTTCTCGTTACATAGTTCTTATCATAGTTGAAACTATCAGTCTTGATTTTGTTACCATCTCAGTCTGTAACTACCTCTTGAACTGAATCCTGAAGAATCTTTGCTCCGTAATAAATAAGCCTGATCCATGGATGTGGCTTTTGTACTCCTTCTGAATCTGATGTGACTAAACTTCCTTGACAAGTGAAACACTGATCTTTAGTCTAGTCTCTCGAGGTTTTCTACCTGAGCTTCTTCTGATTCAGCTACTAGTAATTCTTCTATTCTGTTCTGAGGTTCCAACATTAATAAACGTTACTGAGATATTTGTTTGTCCGTTCAATTCTCTAACACCCTTTATTCCTCCCTTCATAATCTCTTTTGATTAAATCTCCTTAAAAAAAAATATATCCGTAGAAACTTCTTCCTGAAATCAGCTTCATGGTCATCTTTTTCTTCGAAAGATAAAAAACAGTTTAACACCCGGAGGAATCTTCTTCTACAAGCCCCTGAGCACCCTCAATTTAATACTTAAGAAAAATTTAAATATTCAGAATTTTTAAATTTCCTTAAAAATAAATTAATCAAAAATAAATATTTACAAAACATTTAATTTTCAAGAATTTCGAATTCTTAAAAATTAAATCATGTAAATTAATATTTAAGAAAAATTAGAATTTAAGAAATATTTTTAACAAAATTCGAAATAAATAAATAACTCAGAAATGTATTAATTCGGGGTGTTTTTGTACAGCTGGCCAATTCAAGCACTTGATTGTTTTTAAAACAAAAAGGATTAGGCTAACCACTTTAGAAAAACTAAGAAACAAGAAAACCCACTTCGATAGTTTTAAACCAAAAACTATCGAAGTCACTTCTCAACTTCTCAGACTAAAAAAAAGTTTGGCCACCTAAATTGACTTTGACTTGCTAAAGGGTCTCTTTAGAACACTACAAATTGCTCTGTGCCGCACCTCTAAAATAAATTCATAACATAAATTAAATTTACTTAAGTTTAAAATATAAATTTATTTAACTTGAATTTATAAAATAAATTTATTTAAATTAAGTTAATCAAATAAACTTATTCAAGTTTAAATAATGAACTTATTTAAATTAAATTTATAAGATAAATTCATTTTAACTTAAATTTATAAAATAAACTTATTAAAATATAAATTTATAAAATAAATTTATTTAGAAGTTGGCCTCCTCAGAATTCTTGTCTGACTGGTCTGAAATACCCGGATCTAATCTGTATGTCGATTAACAAGCTCTGATACCAATTGTTAGGTCCCGAAGTATCGTAGAAGGGGGGGTTGAATACGATACTCACAAATAATTCAATTTCGTTCGCGGATAATCATTCAGTTCTATAACGAAATTAAACACACCAAACCAAATCAAGTTTCGGGGAATATATCTTTTTATAAATATAAACCTCGAAGGGTGCTACAATTTCTAATCCGTAGATTAGCTTCAATGAGTTCTAGGCTATTCATA
Organism: Heracleum sosnowskyi; assembly: GCA_030848705.1. Classification (NCBI taxonomy): domain Eukaryota; kingdom Viridiplantae; phylum Streptophyta; class Magnoliopsida; order Apiales; family Apiaceae; genus Heracleum; species Heracleum sosnowskyi. The sequence goes on along the minus strand of CM061243.1, from coordinate 43,914,593 downwards.
ATCAATACTTTGATCGAATTCTGAGCACTATAAATTTTCTTTTCTTCTCCGGCTCAGAACTCTCTCTCCGTGAATGCTACTATGAAAAAGCCAGACTGAAGAAGACACTCTCTTCCTCTGTATAATTGTAGACTTCTTTTTCTGAAAACTATCGAACCAAAATTAAAGAATTAATCTTGGCCGTCCAATTTCCATCAACCTGACAACAAATAAACTTTTCACCTGCTCCTCAATTTAGAAAACCATCGAATTATTAAAAAGAGTTTTCCATCCGATAGTTTTTAAATAAAAACTATCGAATTTAAAAGATCTTTTGTAATAATTCAAGTGGGCTCCATTTAACCATTCGATAGTTTTGTTTTTGGAAACAAAAAACTATCGAGCTTTTACTTATTACTTTTGAGATTCTTTAGAAAAGTTTTCGATGGTTTTTTCTTTAAAAAAGAAAAAACTATCAAGTCACTTTCTTTTTCAGAAACCATTTCATTTCTTTATGTCACCTTCGATGGTTTTTATAAACAATAAAACCATCGAACTCTTTTCCTTGTCCTTGACCTTTTAGAAAATCCATTCAGCTCCTTGGTGTTTAAGTTTTAGACTGTATCAATTTCTTCCGAGACGATAAAACAATTTGATCTTTTAGTGCCGTCACCTAGTGCAACTGGTCTGGTTCACAGATGAATAACACTTGATCAATTCTTCTTTTATGTCTGCAATTCAATGCTGCTGATAAGTCCTTTGTCGTCGTGGTTGCTTCATCACTGGAATCCTGTGGTACTGACTCTAAATCATTCACATACTTCTGTCATCTTGAAAGTCTTGTTTCTTTTACTGTCACTGAGGCTTGAACATTTTCATGAACTTCTTTCCGTGACCTGTTTACGGACTTCAAGAATACATAACGTATTTTGACTTTTTGAGTTTACCTTATCTTCATTGATCCTGGATTCCTGTGCTTCTGTTAATATTATTGTCTGTCTTGTCCTTGGTTGAGTTGTAGTTATCTCTTTTACATCTTATGATACATTATGCTTTACAATCTCCCCTATTTGATTGGATAGAGTTCGACAAGCAAATACTTCGAGGATAACTCAACTAACTAAGGAAACATGAAACTACTTAAAGTAAGACAGCATAATAATATTAATGCATTCTGGATCAGATATATATACTTTCCAGATTTCATAAATCAAAGAAACAATAAACCTTTTCACATTGAAGTTGCTCCTCCTGTCTGAGCTGATAGTTCTGTTGTTCTTTGCTTCTGTTTTTCAGTCCATTCCAATCTCACCTTCTTCAATCATTGGATCGGAGTTAGCAGCGTGATAATCAATCACTGATAGATAGTGCAGTGGTTCTCCAGGTTTAAGGATTGCTCCTAGGATGTGTCTTCCAATATATCCAACCTTTTGACCCACTCCAGCCCACAGCCATGCAATGTTAACATCTTTCTTGTTTAGCTTTGGCATGTTTGGTAGTCTGGGAAGCACTTCCAATCATTTCTCCACTCTCTTCCTATAGTAGGGAACATTCTCCATAAGATATTCTCTTAGAGTGTCGGCTGCTTTTGTCCTTCTCCGTTGATGTGAATCTAGTGGATCTAAGATACTTCTCAACTGATATTAGATATTCGTTTGGGTAATCTCTCAGTTTGTCCTCCGTCATGTAGCAGATTCTGAACAAGTCATTCGTCATGAATCTAACCATAGGAGGGTTTTCAGTAATCTCTGGACTGACCTTCATCAAGATTTCCTTAACATGCTCACGGAGCAGTTCATTTAGCTTTGTAGTTCTTTGGATCTTGATGAGAATCACCTGCAGTTTTGAGCTGCTTGGTGTCTTTCTTCCAGTGATAGAGAATTTGCTTCTTTGGCTCATGCTCCTCCTGATTCGGTTGCTCTCGCATGAATTCAAATCCCTCTTCACTTTCTTCTTCTAGTACATGTCCTCAATCCAGTACTGTCTAACTGGAATGACTTCATTGGTTCCCAAACTCCCCATTTGTCCTTGTCCCCTTCTCCAACTTTTCCATTTATCCTTGTCCCCTTCTCCAACTTTCTCCCCCTTAGTTGAGGAATCCTCGAAGAAGTTATCCTCATTCCAAAAGGTAGTAGAAGGATCAGGTTGTTGTTGTGAAGGTCCGGGTTGTTGGTTCCTCAGCATATTCCAAATAGACTGTACCCCGTCACATTGATTCTCTTTGACATCAGTCCTCAATTCGACCAGTTCTTCCATAGTGGATTTCCTTGATTGTTGTGAACTGTCATCTCCTTGAGGATGAATTGAACATGTACCTCTCGGTAATAGCAAATCATCGATATTTGTAAGGGTTAGGGTGTCACTCCTCACGTTTGGCTCTGGGTGTACACTCAACGTTTCTGTCAGTGTTTCACTCATATTTCCTTTCCCACTCAGGCCAGGTGTAAGTGTTTTTGTTTCACTCATTCCCTTAGTGCTAGTTGTACCTGCAGAAGAAAACACCGTAGCCGTCCTTAAGGAGGTCACCGGTGGTGCAATGGGGCTTCGCAAGTCCCCGTCCTTGGTTAAACCAAGTTGCTGATCATCCTTAGATGATATATCCTTTGAAGGATCTAGAGTTTGAATCTCTAGGGGGTTAGAAACATGCTCTTTTAACAGCAGAGATCCCAATCTTCCCCAATAGTCTGTGAAGACTTTACCTCAGCAGACTCCTCAATTAAAATTGATTCATTGTCACCGAGTTGCCGATCTGCACCTACGTCAGACCCTGTACCCGCAGGATCCAGATATGTTCCATCTGGGGAGGTAGACAATGACCTTTTAGATTTTGCATTTAGGTCAAAGCCTTCTCTCGACGTCTGTGAAGACCTTTGGTTCTTAGAACCTTCAACCAGTGAACCTGACCGTAATATGGTCGGAACACCAGTTGCTTCCGTCAATTCTTCCTTACTTGATTGAGCTATTGGTTCAGATATAGCTTTCGTTAGCGTAGTCCAATCAGCATCAGAAAAATCAATAAAGGGCGCTTTGGATGAGAGAAATGAAGTATCAACAGTTGCCTCGGTTTCTGTTCTTCTCCTTTTAGAGGTAGGTAGAGCTGTTGTTGAAGGGGTGTATCTCCTTATGTGGTGCTGCTTTGGCACTATCTCCCTCTACACTCAGGGATGTCTGTATACTGGGTATAGTAGGAGAAGGAGCTTCGTTTATGTTTTCATTTGGCTCGTTCAAAGGCTCTTCGACCGTGGTTAGAGATTGTGGGTTGCAATCTCATGGTCTGGATGGCCACTGAGGGCTCTGGATCAACATCCATTGTTGTGGTTCAGGAGCCAGTTCAGGTTGAGGAATGTTACCTTCATTTACCTGTTCCCCTGGGGGTAGAAGTGGTAGGGGCACCGTTCTTAGATATTCAAGTTTGAACAGTGGGTACCCCTGGAAGATATTCTTTCTTATCAGAGCGGTTATTGCATTGCTCTTCATCTTCATGCACTCCATGGTCTCCTCTTCGGCGAATGTCTCACGCTCATCATCTGTTAAGATATCATTGAGAATTAGCTGTAGGAACCTAGGATAGAAACAAAGCACATCATCTATGCCTGTTCTTTCATCCAGTGGTCCCATGTCAGGTAATGCTTAAGGAACTCTCCCACAAAGAAGTTAGGTTATTGACTTCTGATGAGAGTGAAGAAAACATGTATCTCCTCAGCTGTGGAATCTGGAACATGGTTTTCTATAGGAAAATGTAGTATTCTGTTAAAGTCATGTTCCGTCACCCTTATTGTTCTGCCCCCTGGCACAACAAAACTGAAGGATCTTACGTTATTCTCACTTGTATCCGTGGCGGTTGTGTACAACACAGTCAATTGATTGAAGCAAAGGACTACGGGAGTACTCAAGGCATATGCCACTAATGAACGTGTGTTCAGAAACTCTGCCCATGCACGAAACTGTAAATTCGTAATGGCTTGCAAGTTTTGAAACGAGACATGATTAGTCTTGGTTACTTTTAAACCAAAACTAAAACCAATTAAATTTAATTAATTATTACTAATTAATCAAACTTGACACAAAATACCCTTAAAACAAAATTACCCCTTTTTCTTAATAAACACAACTTCGAATCACTATTATCAAGAACCCTACTTTTGGTAACACAAATAATCAGAATTATCTGAAGAAATCAATTGAAAACAATTAACTTCTAAAGAACAATAGTGAAAATAGTTTTCTTAGAAACAAGTTCTTGAGGCAGTGATGTTCTTGGTTATATGTATTCTAGTAAGTATAAACAAAAGCCCTTAGATCTGATAATAAGAAAAAAAACGTAAGGGGTTGTTAAATACTTATTGAATTGACAGGGGCAATATTGTCTTTACAGTGTTCGATGTTTTTAATAGTATGTTCGATGGTTTTCAGAAGGGGGGTAAAACTGTCAACTTTACTTCGATAAATTTTGAAAAATAACGAAGAGTTTGAAAATCAGAATTTAAAAAGTTTTTCTGAAAAACTATCGAACTTGTTTCCTTTTAAAGCTTGAAAAACTATCGAGGGATCCTTTGTGGAAAAACTATCGAGAATTAAAATAAAGGAAAAATTAATTCTCTCAGATAGATTTTCATTTTAATTCAAAAACCATCGAGAATTTAGATAAAGAATTAAGAAATTCAATTCGATGCTTTTTCAAATTTTCCTCAAAAAGTATCGAGAAATGTTTTCAATAGTTTTTTTTTTCCTTTTCAAAAACTATCGAAAATTTATTTCGATAGATTTATCTATGTACTTGAAAAACTATCGAATTTCCTAAATTCGATATTTTTTGCTTCTGTTCAAATTCCAGAACCTGTTCATGTTCTAAAATTCAAACCTTTCATTTCCTGTCAAGTTTTAATTCTAATAAATCTTTTCAAATTTACCAAAATCAATTGTCAACAGAAAATTCACAATTTTCTCAGAATAAAATCGACTAAATATCATTGAATGATATTAACCAATTAAACTCCAATAAATTATGCTGCATATTTATTTTATTTATTTTAAATTATGGAGCAAATAAGATATTGAACTGCTTCAATTTCCATAATTCAAATTTCATAAAATAAATAATAATAAATTAATACTAAGTATCTATGAGCTAGATATTAGCACTAAATTATTAATGTGAGGACTGGATGTTTGAAGACATGCTTTTGAAAGAGATGATACCTGTTGTCAAGGTGCATTGTCGTGGAGTGGTCCACAGAGTTGTTGGAGATTAATTTATTTCCTTTTATCATAAAAAGAAATCAATCTTCCTCCACGAAGTTGACAGCTTCTAGAGATGCTTCTCCTGTCATTTGGGTTGACAGCTTACAGAGATGCTTCCCCTGTCTTTCTTACAACCTGCGTATTTTATATCTAAATAGCTAAACATGTTAACAAGTATCTTTAGGTTACCATATTCTGAGATTTGGTATTCCCTTAAGATATCTAAAAATCATGTTAATAGCTATAAGACTAGATTTCCTTCCACTCGGAACCTTGCACATTGGCAACTTGAGAATAAAATATGTGGTGTCAATTTGCAGCTAATAACTTAATGAGACGCATACCTCTCTAGCTTGTCATTTCTGTCTATTACCTGATTTGTCCTGATCAAGCTTTAGTGGCTGCTGTTGGCAGGGAGTCTTGGCATGTCTAGAATCTTCTCAATTGTGCACATTCAAAAGATTCTTGACTTACTTTTATTGCCATCACTCTTTTGGCTTACTTGTGCTCCTAAAAGAATTATTCTTCTAGCTTGCTCAAAGTAATTCCAAAAAGAATTGCAACTTTCCCAACTTACTCATCTCGTACATTCTCTGCAGTGACTTGGCAAATTTCTTGCACAAGTTTTTGTTAGTAGACCAACATATAATATAATCATGATATCACTGCACATATATGACATTATGTTTGTGCCTTATGACAACTCTAATAAATTCATATTCTGTAAAAGTTCAGTTAGAGTGTCATACCATGTCTTTGACGATTGCTTGAGTATTGATACCGGTTCATACCAATCTGCAGTGATCTTATGAAGAGAAGTTATACAACGTCCAATTGATCTGCAACAGCAAATGCCAGGATCTGTTGTACATTGACTTCTTCTACTATCTCACCAATCAGGAGAGCACTTGATCACATTCACCATACAGATATATCCTGATATCCTCAAGTCTCGTCACTGGTGCTTCTTGTTAGATACTGCTTCCTAATAGTAACCTAGCATCCAGTTTGGCCTTGTCCCTCATAACAATGCCAATGTTGTCCAGTGTCCTGGATACCCATTTTGTTCCAATAACAGATTTTCCCTTAGGCCTGGGTACCAGCTTCCAAACTTTCTGCCTTTCAGATTGATTGAGTTCATTTTGCTTTGCAATCACCCAATCTGGATCCATCAGAGCTTCTTTACCTTTCTTTGTTTCTTCTTCAGAAAGAAAACCAAGAAAATAATTATCCATACTATACAGCTCCAGTCTTTACTCCACCACTAGGATCACTAAGAACTAGACATCAGGAATGATATTGAATCTAAACCCTTTGTCTTGACAGATATGTTCTTAAAGTGTCCTCTTGATTTTCATTGTGGTGTTGATCTGACTAATTGATCCTTCTTTTGCTCCCCCTAAGCTGTTGCTGGGATTTCCTGAGAATCCTTATCCTTGCTGAGTGGTTCTGTTGAAGTACTGGGATGTGTAGATAAACTACCATTACCACTGCTTGGATTTGAATTATCATTACCATAATTTCACACATAACAGCTGAGAGCTTGGAGTTGTTGAACATCATATTCAGACTTTCAATCACCTCTTGTTGATTAATCAAATTTACCTCGTAGGCTTATTCCACTGATTAGCCGAGGAACATATCCTAAAGAGCCTTAGCTGCCAATCTTGCCAAGATGCTTACTTGTAAAACATTTTCCTCCAAACCCCTGAAATAAATTCAGTGTTTGCTTCTATTGGCCATCAGGGAAATGTGATTAACCTCATCTGTGATGTACAGTCCTTCAGATTGAACAAACAACACCAGTTTGTATTAAGAGTAGTCATCAACCATCACTGAAGTATATCTTTACTTTGTTGTAGACAAGACATTAACTAGTCCGTAGAGTTCCATAAGTATCATCTGAAGCGGCTCAGTAATGCTTATCACAATATAGCTTTTCTGTGATGTTTCTTTGACTTCCCTTAATGACATGCCTCATATATTTCATCCAGCTTGAATCCCAGATGAGGCAGTCCTCTCACCAACACCATCTTTAGAAAAGAGTTCCTTGTATTGTCATGCAAGGGTGAGAGCTTCTCAACCTTCCTGCTTGAGATAAAACACTGCTCCTTCATTGAATAAAAAGATTTGTGCTTTGAATCTTCAGCAAGAAAGTTGCTTCTAATTGATATCCTTGACTCCAATTATCAGTTGTTATCAATGATACCAATTATTGTAAACATGATGACATTCCATTTCAAACGTAGCCTTGTCCCGTGATGAAAACCTTTGGTGTCATCTCCAAAGATTATTAACGGAACAGCTTTCTCAATCACATTTGATGGCAAGTTCTTTCTTCGATCATATGTCTTCAGTAGTAAAGACCAAGAAAGCATATAAATCGATTAACCTGATTTGCCTGCACTCACAAATGGATTGACAGTTCTTGGTACCCAACTTATTTGCTTGGGTCCAGATGGATTAGATATTTTGCTTTTAAAAGTGGTAACAACAGCTTCAACCTATACATGCTTATTCTTATCTCTGACTGACCTTGCAGTCGTTGCTCTAATGTAATTCTTTAAACATGTTTTTTTCTATGATTAATGCAAGTTCTAAGAGATGCATTCATAATATTTAAATAAGCAAACATGTTAATAAGAATAAATGGCATACATTGAGCATTTTGACATTGCAGATAAGAGATGTGCAAATTAGGCATTTTAGAAAATTCAGTACTTTCTACTTTAACCAATATACACAAGTGTAACAGGTAGCAAGTAGATTTACAGATATTCAATAATTTTCTAAGCACACATGGAATAAAAGAATTAACAATTAAATCACTAATTCTATCTAATCCATTCTGTTGTTGTATGGCATCTAACTTTCTCTATTACCTAAGTCAGTTTTAGATACAGCTTGGTGTTCTACAAATTCTACTGACTCTAAAGGTAATTCATCCATCCTTCAAACTGATTATCCTTTAACAAACAATTTAGAATAAATGAGCAAATCTTGTTCTACTAGGGATACTGAAACTTAGCTTTACTAAGGTCTTATGTGCCAGAAACTTAACCCCTAAAACTAAGAGTTGTTTCTTAAGAAAGCTTCTATCTCACTTGCAAATCTTATTCTTCAAATATTCATACACACATATATGATCACTATGTACATGCGTTGAATGTTGAGAATTAAATACTGCATTGGTTCAAGGAAAAGATACCTGAGATATGTGAGGTGAATCATCTTCAGAGATTGCTATGAAAGCAAGATATCCATGATTTTCTCGTCATCTGATCCATCCCAACTCTTTCCTTCAGCAACATAAGTTGTGCTGATGCTTTTTCAACAAAGCATTCCACTTCTGTTTCAGCTCATTAACTTAGTCCCTATTCTTCTTTGTTTGTTAGGCTCCTTCATTGTGTAGCACACCCTGATAGCTTCTCGTTACATAGTTCTTATCATAGTTGAAACTATCAGTCTTGATTTTGTTACCATCTCAGTCTGTAACTACCTCTTGAACTGAATCCTGAAGAATCTTTGCTCCGTAATAAATAAGCCTGATCCATGGATGTGGCTTTTGTACTCCTTCTGAATCTGATGTGACTAAACTTCCTTGACAAGTGAAACACTGATCTTTAGTCTAGTCTCTCGAGGTTTTCTACCTGAGCTTCTTCTGATTCAGCTACTAGTAATTCTTCTATTCTGTTCTGAGGTTCCAACATTAATAAACGTTACTGAGATATTTGTTTGTCCGTTCAATTCTCTAACACCCTTTATTCCTCCCTTCATAATCTCTTTTGATTAAATCTCCTTAAAAAAAAATATATCCGTAGAAACTTCTTCCTGAAATCAGCTTCATGGTCATCTTTTTCTTCGAAAGATAAAAAACAGTTTAACACCCGGAGGAATCTTCTTCTACAAGCCCTTGAGCACCCTCAATTTAATACTTAAGAAAAATTTAAATATTCAGAATTTTTAAATTTCCTTAAAAATAAATTAATCAAAAATAAATATTTACAAAACATTTAATTTTCAAGAATTTCGAATTCTTAAAAATTAAATCATGTAAATTAATATTTAAGAAAAATTAGAATTTAAGAAATATTTTTAACAAAATTCGAAATAAATAAATAACTCAGAAATGTATTAATTCGGGGTGTTTTTGTACAGCTGGCCAATTCAAGCACTTGATTGTTTTTAAAACAAAAAGGATTAGGCTAACCACTTTAGAAAAACTAAGAAACAAGAAAACCCACTTCGATAGTTTTAAACCAAAAACTATCGAAGTCACTTCTCAACTTCTCAGACTAAAAAAAAGTTTGGCCACCTAAATTGACTTTGACTTGCTAAAGGGTCTCTTTAGAACACTACAAATTGCTATGTGCCGCACCTCTAAAATAAATTCATAACATAAATTAAATTTACTTAAGTTTAAAATATAAATTTATTTAACTTGAATTTAGAAAATAAATTTATTTAAATTAAGTTAATCAAATAAACTTATTCAAGTTTAAATAATGAACTTATTTAAATTAAATTTATAAGATAAATTCATTTTAACTTAAATTTATAAAATAAACTTATTAAAATATAAATTTATAAAATAAATTTATTTAGAAGTTGGCCTCCACAGAATTCTTGTCTGACTGGTCTGAAATACCCGGATCTAATCTGTATGTCGATTAACAAGCTCTGATACCAATTGTTAGGTCCCGAAGTATCGTAGAAGGGGGGGTTGAATACGATACTCACAAATAATTCAATTTCGTTCGCGGATAATCATTCAGTTCTATAACGAAATTAAACACACCAAACCAAATCAAGTTTCGGGGGATATATCTTTTTATAAATATAAACCTCGAAGGGTGCTACAATTTCTAATCCGTAGATTAGCTTCAATGAGTTCTAGGCTATTCATAATCAATACTTTGATCGAATTCTGAGCACTATAAATTTTCTTTTCTTCTCCGGCTCAGAACTCTCTCTCCGTGAATGCTACTATGAAAAAGCCAGACTGAAGAAGACACTCTCTTCCTCTGTATAATTGTAGACTTCTTTTTCTGAAAACTATCGAACTAAAATTAAAGAATTAATCTTGGCCGTCCAATTTCCATCAACCTGACAACAAATAAACTTTTCACCTGCTCCTCAATTTAGAAAACCATCGAATTATTAAAAAGAGTTTTCCATCCGATAGTTTTTAAATAAAAACTATCGAATTTAAAAGATCTTTTGTAATAATTCAAGTGGGCTCCATTTAACCATTCGATAGTTTTGTTTTTGGAAACAAAAAACTATCGAGCTTTTACTTATTACTTTTGAGATTCTTTAGAAAAGTTTTCGATGGTTTTTTCTTTAAAAAAGAAAAAACTATCAAGTCACTTTCTTTTTCAGAAACCATTTCATTTCTTTATGTCACCTTCGATGGTTTTTATAAACAATAAAACCATCGAACTCTTTTCCTTGTCCTTGACCTTTTAGAAAATCCATTCAGCTCCTTGGTGTTTAAGTTTTAGACTGTATCAATTTCTTCCGAGACGATAAAACAATTTGATCTTTTAGTGCCGTCACCTAGTGCAACTGGTCTGGTTCACAGATGAATAACACTTGATCAATTCTTCTTTTATGTCTGCAATTCAATGCTGCTGATAAGTCCTTTGTCGTCGTGGTTGCTTCATCACTGGAATCCTGTGGTACTGACTCTAAATCATTCACATACTTCTGTCATCTTGAAAGTCTTGTTTCTTTTACTGTCACTGAGGCTTGAACATTTTCATGAACTTCTTTCCGTGACCTGTTTACGGACTTCAAGAATACATAACGTATTTTGACTTTTTGAGTTTACCTTATCTTCATTGATCCTGGATTCCTGTGCTTCTGTTAATATTATTGTCTGTCTTGTCCTTGGTTGAGTTGTAGTTATCTCTTTTACATCTTATGATACATTATGCTTTACAACAGCTTATTGGCTTCTTACCAGGTGGTAAATCCACAATATGCCATGTCTGATTATTTGCCAAAGCAGTTAACTCCTTTTGCATAGCCTCTACCCAGGTAGTTAAGTGGCTCTTTGATATTAGACAGGTGGGACAAAAAAGCTTTATGTTTGGTTGTGTAAAAGTCAGATGTGACCAAATTACACCAATGAGATGTTGAACTGGAAAGACAATGATAATCGGACAAGTACTGAGGTTTAGATTTAGTCCTAATAGAAGTTCTAATAGGTATACTGATGTCAACTAAATTATCAGAAGCATACATGCTAACATCAGAAGTAATGAATTCAGTAAAATCAGTACTGGTAGTATTTCTAGTATCAGTAGATGTAGGATTGGAATGGATGACTGGATTATTAGGAGTAGTATTACTGAGAGATGGTTCTGAAGAATGAGGAATGACAGAATCATCAAGAGATGTAAAGGTTGGTAGAAAAATGTCAGAATTATAAATAATATCTGGTTTATTTGACATAACATGATAAGGAAAATGAAGTTCATGAAACTTTACATCTCTGGAAATAGATAAAGCTTGAGTTTGCAGATTAAGTACCTTAAATCCCTTTTGTGAATCAGAATAACGAAGAAAAACATAAGTTGTAGCTCTTGGTTGGAATTTAGATCTCTGATTCTTGACTGTAGCCACAAAGCATAAACAACCAAAAGGTTTTAGTAAAGACAGATCAGGTGAGTTCTTATACAAAAGCTTGTATGGTGTATTGTTATTAATACTAGCTAGAGGCATTCTGTTGATCAGATAAGAGGCACACAGAATGCAATCTCCCCAAAACTTATCAGGAACTTTAGATTGAAAAAGAAGTGCTCTTGTAGTGTCAAGGAGGTGCCTATGTTTTCTTTCAACAACACCGTTCTGTTGAGGTGTGTGTACACAGCTTGTTTGATGTATAATGCCCTTGTGCTGATAGAAAAGTTTAGATTTACCTTCACAAAACTCTAGAGCATTATCAGTCCTAATGCATAAGACTTTCTCTGCAAACTGAGTCTCAGCATAGGTAACAAATTGTTCCAATATAGAAGGAACCTCAGATTTGTATTTGATTAAGTGTATCCAAGTAAATCTGCTGAAATCATCCACTATAGTTACAAACATTGAACAACCAGAGTAAGTTTTGGTTTTGTATGGACCCCAAATATCAACATGTAACAATTCTAACACTGCTGACGATTTGATAGTACTATGAGGAAATGAAGTCCTTGTCTGCTTAGCAAGAGGACAAACTTGACATATTGTATCTGAAATAGTTTCTTTAACACCGATATCTGGAAATAGAAGTTTCATCTGAGCAAAAGGCATATGGCCAAATCGAAGATGCCAAAGCTGAGCTTCTGTGATAGCTGAGAAGCAAAATTTGGAGAAATTAGATGCAACAGCAACCAAATCTTTATGATCAACAACATACAATCCATTTTTTAGTCTACCAAGAAGAATCGGCTGCTCTTTCTGAGAAAGGTCATGTAGAAAGCATTTGCCATCAGAAAATAGTAATGTGCAGTGAAGATCTTGACATAACTTGTGAACTGAGATAAGCTTGAATTGAAACTCTGGAACATGAAGAACATCTTGAAGAATCATGTTACCATATAATGTAACAGATCCTACATATAATGCTCGTATTTGTCTGCCATCAAGTATAGTAATATTGCAACCAATATTTGAAATTGTCTTATAGGTAGTGAAAACATCAATGTCAGGACATATATGATATGTTGCTCCACTGTCAAGAAGCCATTGTGAGGAAGAGAAAACAGACAGCAAGCAAGTTTTACCTGCAAGTACAACATGTTTAGATGGATCTTCAATGTCAGTCTGCAATTTCTGAGTACTGAGTAACTCAATGAGATGATTATATTATTCAACTGATATTGATGGAAAGTCTTTAGTATCAGTTGGACAATCAGAATTAACTTGTGAAATAGCTGCAAATTTTCTGTTATTTGCAGCCTTGAAACCAACAGGATAACCATGCAATTTAAAACACCTTTCATTACTATGACCTGCAATCTTGCAATGTGTACAGTAGTAATTTGAGCCTGGCTTGATATTTCTCTTGATATTGTTATTGTTGACATTGCCAATACCACCAAATGATCTAGAGGTCTGTCATGCAGCAGATTTGTAGTTAGGTCTGAAATTTCCAGAATTATTCCCAGTAAAATTCTTCTTATCAGCAAAAAATTCCATGGCATCTGTTTGTGTAGGGTTCGAAAAATCCTTGTGATTTTCCTCTTGCATAATCAGTCTGAAAGCTTGAGATACTGTAGGCAATGGATGCATCATCAAAATGTGCCCTCGAACAACAGAAAATTGATCATTGATCTTCATTAAGAACTGAAGCAATCTCTGCTCTTGTTGCTTCTTTAAGTGCTTAGAATTAACCTCACATGTACACTTTCCACAATCACAATAGATCATTGGACTCACATCATCAATATTATCCCAAATTGACTTTATATGAGTATAGAATTCAGAAATACTTTGATTTCCTTGAGTAACATCAGACAACTTCTGTTCAAGTCCATATACTTGAGTAACATACGCAAAACCAAACCTATCCTCTAGGTCTTTCCAAATTTCTCTTGCAGTGTGGAGAAACAACACACTTTTAGCAATATTTTCATCTAGATTAAAAAGCAACCATGATATAACCAAATCATTGCATCTTTCCCAAGCCACAAGATTCGGAGAAGCAGCATCAGGTTTTGTTATAGTTCCGTTAACAAAACCTAATTTATTTTTTGCAGAAAGAGTCAACATAATAGACATTTTCCAACTTGTAAATCCATTTCCATTAAACTTGACTGAAACTAATTGAGATGTTGTTGCATCTGACGGATGAATATAATATGCACTAGACGGATCATTATTAGTAGAAGTAGAACTAGCCATAGCATACAAAGCTCAGTTTACGATATGAATAAAGAATCACAGACCAAATTGTTGATTCTTGATCAGAAACGATGAGATAATTGCAGAAATCAAAGAATTTTGAGTATGAATCAAGGATCGATTAGAAAACAAGAAATGACATAGTATCAATTCTTCAGATTTAGTAAATTAAGCAACGATTATCGATTTGATACTGATTCTACACAATTATGATTTCAAGAATCACAGAAGTAAACAGATTGAATGAGTGAGTAACGATAAAACCTGATTGATTGAAAAATGAGAAAGTCTGATTGATTTCATTGCAGAATCGATGCAGCAGCTCTGATACCATGTAGAAAACTGAAGTAAAATGCAGAAACTAATCTTCGTTTGTGGAGTAAAGCTCCATTTTCTTCATTTAGAACTAACTGTGAAATTGTATATACAAGACTCTTAAGAAAGAAGAAGAAGAAGTATTACGTACATCATTTACTGTATCTATATTCTTGAATCTGAAATGTACAAGACACTCTAACTTGCTATATAAAGAAAATAACAAACTCTACTGACATGGCATTCTATAACTAACTCATTGGAGTGATAATGAATAGTAAAGTGAATGGGCTTGAGGATTGGGCTCCTGCCACTTAGTTGTACTGGACTGAGTAGAAGGAGTAGTATTAACAATTATATAATAGTATTGATAGGTGTTTTATCGATGAGAGAACGGCTTATTAAAAAGAAATATTCTATATGTTAAAATTAGAATTTTAATCTTAATGTGGAAAGTGTGTTTAACGGGAAAATGACTTATTAATGAAGAATAAATTTGATTGTAGAAAAGTTTATAACTATGAATGCAAAGCGGTGTTTTATCGACTAATTTAACTAAAAAAAAGAGATTCTCGTCATTGGAAATACTCTGGGAGAATCGGTAGTAGAAAACCTTTTTCTTGAGCAAAGAAACTATGAATACAGTTAGCAAAAAGGAAACGACGACTTAGCAAAAGAATAAAAAAAAGGGAAAACGATGAGTACACGAGAGTTGAAGACAATTGAGAAACGTACACACCATAGTGAACTGTTAGGAGTTTGTTACATGTTCGACTGACTACATCTGGGCTGTCTCAATTTCAACTCTCTTGTCTTCGATACACGTATTTGTTTCTTCTGATTCGATCGGATCATGACATCTGTTCAACACAAGCTTCTATATTTTAACTAGAAATAGTCATTTTAAACCCTCTCACAACATACTGATACACATTCCAATATTCCATATTTATAATACATGCATTGTATCAGCCTATCAGGGACGAAGCGGGGACTTGAGTAAGATGAGACCAATTTTTTTTTTTTTTTGAAATAAAGGTGTTAATTCAATAATAAAAAGTCATACGGCATCTATACCAATGATCGAGTCAAACAAACAGTAATTTGCAATCGCATGTTCTCATGAAAAGACAGTTAAGCGATATTTTGAAGATAAAGTATATACAAATACAAGTACCCACTTTGTGCATTCTCGTTGGATTACTGGTACCCCCTTCATCATGCCCCGATGGAGCTATCGTTTGAGCTATCGACCAAAGCTGCAATCCCATACAAAACTTTATCACTAAATCAAGACCCCCGCTCACAATTAAGAAGCGAATAACAAAATCAAAACCATAAAACTCTATCAAAACCAAAAAAATCCTGCAGATCTGAAGTCCCGGATATTAAAACACACCAAACACACAAAGAACACACCAAACTCTCACAAGGAGAGATAAACTAGACCCAAATAAAATTGGGAAAACTCTCACCAAGAAGGGAGATTATTGAAAAACAAGAACAAAAACAAAGGAAATTAAAAGATTTGGGGCTTTCCACCGGTGAAAACCGATGGAAGCCCCGACGATTAGGCAAGAAAAAGAGGGGAAAAGAGAGGCGGCTGTGGAGAGAAAAAGATGAGACCAATTTTAAACTTAAATGAAAATATTATAGTACAGTATCAAAAAAATAATATAATATTATTAATATAATTGGGGTTTTAGACCGAGAGAAAGATATACATTTTCTTTTCGATCAAATAAAAATAGTAAAAATATGGATATTTCAATAATTTATTGTTAATAAAATATTATCTAATGATCTGTTTAATTATAATCTTTCAAATAGATACATAAATAATTACAAATGAAACTATTTTCATGCGTTTAATGAACCAATTTTATATTCAATAGGGATAAAAAATATAAAATTTTAACATTATGTAGTAAAAATAAAAAAATATTATTAAAAAATATACTACATATAAATTATATTAGAACAATCCCCAGGGGCCAGGGGTCATAGCCATCTTTAGCCCCAATGTAGCCTGGTCCATGCATTGTGTCTCTTCGATAAATTCATATCGATTGGTAATGACATATTTTATTACTTCAAGATTCAAGTCATCTGAATAATTGAATATTAAATTTGTTATTTTTGTTTTGATTAAAGTAAAATCTTATTTTATTTGTTGATATCACCATGCTGTTCTTTTCTAAAGACTGTTTAACATAAATTATTTTACGTATATTCTTAAGATTTGTGCTATAGGGGATCAAATGAAAATTAATTAATTTATTTTCAAAATAATATATAGTAACGAAGACTTTAAATTACTATTTTTCTAAAACAATAATTATAACTAATTAAAATGAGCCGAACATTTATAAATTTATTAAACAAACACATTTTTAAAAATAAAAATAAAATTTAGTTCTGAAAGTTAAAAAGCATGATTCTATTTAGCAAAAAAGAAAAAGAAAAAAGCACGATTCCTCTATGCGAACACAAAATGATTGATTGACATCGGAGCACTACATACATAAGTCATAACTCATAACCCATACGTTTGCATTTTATCTTTAGGCACATAATTGAATGAATCTTTTCAGAAAGATGAAAGCTAAAGTGATGAGTTTATTAGTGTTTTAGTCAACAATTTTTTTTGGTATTAGTGCAGTATTACATTGCACCTTTATTCGCTTTTATGTAGAGAAGAGCCAGCCCAGTACACTCAAGACGCACCATTTAAGCATATGCTTTGCCTTTTAATTTATGACCAAACCGCAGTTCGTTTAATCTATGATTGCAATTTGCAAGACAAGGAACTTTCGGGTACTACGTTTTTCTTTAATTCATTTCACAGAATAGGCAATTTAAATGTATTTATGAATTGTCCTTACATTGTCTAGCGGGTATTTGTAATTTAATGATTTTTTTTTCATAATTTACTGAAAATAATTTTTCAGCTTTTTAAAAAGAATATCACTCTCCACCAAACTGGTGGAAATGAATATCTATCATCCACCAATATTGGTGTATCTTATATTTTGGCTTTTATCATCATTTTAAAAATATTAAAATGCTTTTCCTTGTATAGTTAATATATTAAAAATAGATATAAATTCAAAAAGAACACTTACTAGTATGCATATTCGCACTTCTTATATCATACCCCCATTCTAAAAATCTATTTAGGCGAAGGCGATTTTAAAATCTCGTGTCAATAATATTCTATGTTATCAATACTATTATATAATAGACGAAACATTAAAAGTTTGTTCGGTCGGTATGGTACGTCGTGATTTTACTTAATTGTCCTTTCTTAAATTTGTGTTTTTACTTAATTAATCTTACTTATTTATAGAAATATATTATTAAATAATAATATTACCTATTTATAACCAATTACCTTTTTCACCTAAAATACATTATCTTTTTAATTTTTTCTAACAAATTCCCCCACTTTTTCAAATATATCACGAGCAATTATCTTATTAACTAAAACATGTTAGTTTTTCTATTTTTTCTTACTAAAACCCTCATTTTCCAAGAATATCACGGACAAACCTTTAGTTATTTATTTTTAAACCTAATATTATAATTATTTTTTTAAAAGTTTACATATTTTAACATGCCTACTTATTTTTCTTAACAAATGCAATTACTAAAAATATTAAAATATAAATAATCAATTACCTTTTCAGCTAAAACACATTATAGATTTTTTCTAACAAAGTCCCTCATTTTCTAAATATATCACGGGAAATTACCTTTTTTCAATTTAATTTTTCTATTTTTTTCACTAAAATCCAATCTTTTTCTAAAAATATCACGGACAAACCCTTTACTTATTTATTTTAAAAAGTATTTAAATATTTTAAATTATTAAATTTTGAAACCTCATTTTCCAAAAATATCACGGGCATTTACCTTTTTAAACTAAATATGTGTTACATTTTTTATTTTTCCATACTAAAACCCCTACTTTTCCAAAAATATAACGAACAAACCTTACTTATTTATTTTAAAATCTGTTTTAATGTTTTTAATTAATTAAAAGTGTTTAACTATTTTAACATGCCTACTTATTTTTTTAACAAATACAATTAAAATAATAATAATAAAATAACAATTAACAATCCGTGCATCGCACGGATTTTAAGCTAGTATTATTAAAAATGTAATATTAAAATTTTTGTTGGTCGACCTTGATCGGTACAATTTTTGATACTTCGTGATTTTACTTAACTACCATTATTTATTTCTAAAAATATTATTAAATAATAACATTACCTATTTATAATCAATTACCATTTTCGGCTAAAACACATTATTTTTTTAACATTTGTTTTTTCAAAAATATCACGGACAATTATCTTTTTAAACTAAAATATATTACCTTTTCTTTTTCTTAATAAGAACCCTCATTTTTTCAAAAATATCAAAGACAAAACTTTATTTATTTATTTAAACATATTATAATGTTTTTAAATATTTAAAAAAATTACCTATTTTAACCTAACTACATATTTTTTTAAACAGACTCAATTAATAAAATATTAAAATATAAATAATAAAATAAAAACTATTAAAAATAATTAATGCATCGCATGAGTTTTAAACTTGTAACCTTTATTAAGATGGAAAAGTTAAATATTTTATTTTAGCTCCCCATCTACTCATTTTTATTGCTCAATAAAAATTTCTTAAATTGAGAATCCTGAAAATTGGTAATTTGTGTATAAATTCAAAATTTTTAATTGACACCAAATTATTGATTTGTCAAATTTAAAATTTTATTTTTATAAAATCACTGATTTTAACGATAAAGGTTATTAATTTTCACCTTTATTATTTCAAGAAATTATCATGTAAACGAAATTCTTGTATATATCATTTATAAACAAAAACAACACTTACATGTCGACATTTGACAACAATGTTCTAAAATTGATATCATTTACAAAGCTCTAGTGTTTTTTTTTTTGGTAAATTTATTACCAAATTCTTGTATAATTAATAATTTTTATATTAATATAATAAGACCCTGTGTCTCCATATTTATTGAGATTGTATTCTAAATTTAATGTTGTAAAAAATGGTAATCGGCATAAAAAAATCGATAAGATGATCTTATTATGATTAATTGAGTAATGAGTAATTAATCGGAATGATTAATTAGAGTATTAATCGAATATATTAAAATAATAATTTACTAACCTTAACATATTAGTTTATGAAAATATGTCGAATTTTAAAAATCAAATCGGTAAAACACCTTATAAGAATTTATTGAAAAATCAGGAACGTTTTGAATTATGTCTAAATTACATTGAATTTAGATGATTAACAACAAAACATTTAACAATTTATGAAAAAAATATGAAAACTAACAATACATGGCAAAATATACCGGGCAGGCCTGTCAATGGATCGGAGATCCAACCCGATCCGATCCGATCCGTAGCTAAATTAACGGGTATGGATCTTGTCAAAAAAAATTTGATCCGTTAATGATCCGATCCAATAAAGGTCCGATCCGATAACGAGCGGATATGGATTTAGTATGATCCGATAAGGATCCGATCCGAATATATTATATTTATTTTATATTTTATATATTAATATAATATATATTAATTATATGTAAAACATATATAATATATTATATTTTATATAAATAAGATTATTTTGAAATTTAAATTTGAATTTGTCAATGTATATGTCATAATTTAATTTAATTTCGTAATTTTTTTTAAAAAAAAATATTTTTTGAATTAAAAAAAAGAACAAAATTAGTTTTTTTTAATATATTAAACGGGTCGGACCTCCGATCCGATAACCCGAAATCCGAACGGATCGGGTATGGATCAACCTAAAAAATATCCGACTCCTGATCCGATCCGATCCGAACCCGAAAAATTTTAACGGATTCGGATATGGATTTAGGATAATCCGATCCGAATCCGACCCATTGACAGACCTCGTACCGGGCAAGTAAGTATCGTGCGGGAATGTGAATGAGAGGCATGTGGATGGTGGTCAATAAAAATTGGAATGATATATTATCTCAAGAGAAGGAAGAAGGCAGAGTACGGAGGAAAGAGATTATGATTTACCCTTATAATGAATGAAGTTTCCAATCTCAATCATCAAATTATCAATCCAAACATCAATAAATGAGTTTAAGGTTCTGATTTTTTTGTTAACCGGACTCATTAATCATGAATCAAACTGTTAATACCCTCCCGGAAGAAGTCTCTTTGCCCGGAAGAAGTCTATTTACCTGCCAGATATGACCATGTCCCGGAAGAGTTCAATGGACAACTTGTCACACCCAAAGTGGACTAAGGAAAATAAGTGAATGCAATACTATCTCTTCCGGACCAAAGACAGTTCATTCCTCCAGCACCTTCCACCTCTTGGGCAAAAGCTGCTCCCTTCTCCAATACTCTTACATCAACTCACACCTGTCACAAGGAAGGGAGCATTCTTCCGGACCGGGGGACAAAGGAAGGTAACACTAAACCTTATAAATACTCAAGCAGCCTCACATATGCACGGGTTCGAATTTTTCCACATTCACACACATTCACTCTCACATTTCACAAAACGCTCTCTAAACTCAGTCACCGGAAATATATTTTCTGATATTGTTTCTTGTTATTCTCCACCACCAAGTTACTTACTCTCACGCCGGAGGTGCTTGACGGCCACCACCCCCGGTCAGGCATTGTTTTGCAGACTCCCTTCCGACAGCTACACCACATTCCCGACCAAGCATTGCCGGAAGAGGGACAAGTACGGTAGAGTGGAGCAAGGAGCATTATCATTTGGCGCTAGAAGGAGGGCAATTTTCCTCATAGACACCCTCCATCCTTTCCAGTTTTACTTTTGGTGTTTGGGCATCCTTTGATTCCTTAGAATTAATCGACGTCCAAGCATACAAGAGAATTTTAGTCACAAATCCTTCTCAATGGGTCCGTCGAAGAATACAAGGTTGCAAGTAAGAAATATACCAGATGGGAACAACATAAACAACAATGAGGAGCAACTTCAAGACAATCAATATGAGACGATTCCTGACGTCTCTCACCATAGTGAACCCGTCCTCCAACGAGTTGGAGCAAGGGACGGGGACCCTCCTCTCAACTTGGACTTGACAAGTTTCGCTCCAAATCAAATCGATTTCCTTCTCAGTGTTGCTGCCAATCTCCAACACCCCAACCAGCAAAATGACCCACCTCGGTCAAAAGGGAGACGGGAACCACCTCCCCACGAGGATGAAGCACATAGTGCTATCAACAATGACACCAAAAGGCCGAGGACAACAAAATCCATCTTCTCTCGTCTCGGTTCTTCCCAAAACACTCAAAATGTCCGCCATGATAAGCCTCACCACCGTCCTGAGACATGGAAGGAAAATCGAAGAGTACGGGACTTAAGACGTCAGATTGAGGACAAAAGGGCCGAGTACGAAAGGGAAAAGCGAAGACTGGAAGAAGAATTCTACCAAGAGAAGGAAAGGGACAGGACTCCCGAACCCACCCCGGTGGGAGGTGATGGCAGCTCTCAACAAGAAATCCTCCAAACTCTCATGGAGTTGAAGCGCAAAGTTGAGGGAGAAGTTTCAGCCAGCCCGGGAGAATCCCCCTTCTCCAAAAGATTAGAAGATGAAAGTAAGCAAACACATTTGAAACACCCTCACCTGGACTCATATGATGGCAATGGAGACCCGGAAGAACACTTGAGTTATTTTGATCAAATAGCCCTTTTCTATGGGTACCGGGACTTAACATGTTGCAGATTCTTTGCTTCCACCTTAAGAGGAAGTGCACAACGATGGTTTTGTAGGCTTCCTCCCAGGACCATTGACACATGGGCCGATTTCAAAAAGGCCTTTCTGAATAAGTTTAAGGCAAATCAACCACATGAAGTGCACACTGTCTTCCTTGAGACCATAGCCCAAAAGAGCGGAGAGACACTTGAAAGTTATCTAAAGAGGTTCAAGGAGGCGGTAAACAAAGTGGTGTCAGTGAATGAGACGGAAGCGTTAGTGCATCTAAGAAGGGGTCTAGACCCTTATGATTGTGAAAGATACATTTGCAAGCTCATGGAACACAAGCCCACTACGCTAGCCAGAGCATATGAATTGGCCTCTTACTTCATCACTGAGACGGAGGCCATGAGAGTCATGAAACAAACAAGGAATCCTCCCCAACCAAAGCCTTACTTCCAGAAGGAACGTTTCACTTTCCACCACACTCAGAGGCCCGTCCAAGAGCACCAAGTCCAAACCACCCATGGTCCTGCCGTGTCAAGGCAAAAACCCGTCTTCGACAAGTCGAGGCTCTCTTCTTCCACCTCATCAAGGCCGGCACGGAAACCTGAGCCAGAGTGGACAACCTTGAGCATGCCTAGAGCACATATCTTGCGGGAGATACAAAACAAACCTTTCTACCAGGCACCTCAACCGCTTTGGACAGCCCCGGGTGATAGAGACTCCACTAAGCAATGTGAGTATCATGCCACGCACGGACATACCACAGAGAATTGTCTCTCTCTCAAACACTTCCTCGAGAGGTTGGTCCGTCAAGGACTCATTAACCAATACCTTCCCCGGCAAATTACGAGCGGGAACAACTCGAGTATTCCTTCCACTTCTCAAGCCAACAAAGGCAAGAACATTGTCAATGTGGTTATTGGAGGAACACAATCTCCCCCACGAGCTTCGGGAACTCAAGAAGTGTTAACGATATCAGAGAAAGACATGATGGGAGATGTTATCACTTTTTCTGACGCTGACTTGGAGGGAGTCAATCCTTACAATACTGAAGCTTTGGTGGTCACGGTAGAAACACGAGATAATGTGGTCAAGAAGGTCTTGATTGATAATGGCTCCTCGGTGGATATAATTTTCACGCACTGTTGGGAAAGGCTGAAGTTGGAAGATAAGTTGGAAGAATGTCGAGAGGAGGCACCCCTTTACGGTTTTGGCCACAATGCAGTCCCCATAGCGGGAATAGTGAAGTTGCCCATACTCTTCGGGACAGCCCCGAAACAAGTTCGACATTTTATCAAGCTCTATGTGGTTAACACACCATCTTCTTATAATATGATCTTGGGAAGGCCGACTCTGACTCGCTTAAGAGCCATAACCTCCACTACCCACCTGAAAATGAAGTTCCCTACCATTGCGGGAATAGGAGAAATTAAAGGAGATACGGAGGCTTCGAAATATTGTTATGGTTCCGCCCTCAACCTTGCTCAGACTGACCCAAGTAACCTAAGAAGGGCGCGAACAACTCAGCGGAAAAGGGAGAAAAGGAAGAGGCATCTCGAACACCAGCGAAGCCAAAGGAAGAGGACAAGGGATGTCCAAGTAGTGGAAGACACAAATGATCAGAACATGGAAGAACTAGAGCAACGAATGGATGCCAACTTGAGAAAATGTTTACAGAAAGAAGAAGTGCCCATTGTGACACCCGCAGTAGAAACAGAAAAGATCGAATTGGTACCCGGAGACGGGACGAAGCGAATTAGCATTGGTGCCGGTCTCGACTCGGTATTCAAAGAAGGATTGATAAAATTATTGCGAGAGTATGCCGACATTTTTGCTTGGAGCCCAAAGGAGATGCCTGGACTTGATGAGTCCGTAGCCATGCATAAATTGAATGTTCACAAAGAGGCCATCCCAAAAATGCAAAAGAGAAGGAATGTTGCTCCAGACAGGCAGAAAGCAATTGATGAAGAGATAGACAAAATGCTAGACGCTGATCTCATTTGTGAAGTTACTTACCCGGAATGGGTAGCTAATGTGGTTTTGGTAAAGAAAGCTAATGGCAAGTGGAGGGTTTGTGTCGACTACACTGATCTTAATGCTGCATGCCCAAAGGATCCTTACCCTCTTCCAAGCATCGATCAACTAATTGATGCCACTGCGGGTCACCTCATGCTAAGCTTTATGGATGCCTTTTCGGGATATAATCAAATCAAGTTAGCACCAGAAGATAGAGAGAAAACATCTTTCATCACTCATCGAGGGGTTTATTGTTACAAGGTCATGCCTTTCGGCCTTATCAATGCTGGAGCAACGTATCAAAGGATGATGAATAAAATCTTTGCTGGGCAACTTGGTAGAAACATGGAGGTATATGTTGATGATATGATTGTTAAATCTTTGTTATTAAACACTCACCTTGCAGATTTGAAAGAATGTTTCGAGAAGTTACAAGCACATAACATGAAGCTCAATCCGGACAAGTGTACATTTGCCTTGGAGGCAGGAAAGTTCTTAGGTTTCTTGGTGAGTCAAAGAGGAATAGAGGCTAATCCAGAGAAAATTCAAGCAATATTGGACATGCACCCTCCCAAGACAATTCGTGATGTCCAAAGACTAACAGGAAGGTTGGCCGCCTTGAGAAGATTCATATCAAAATTGGCAGAGAGATGTCTACCTTTCTTTGATACTCTAAGGGGAGCGACAACTACAAAGACTATCAAGTGGACTCCCGAATGTCAAATCGCTTTTGATGAGTTGAAGGCATATCTCTCATCTCCACCTTTGCTAGCAACAGCCGCTCCGTCCGAGCCTTTGTCCATCTATTTGTCGGCATCCAATGCGGCAGTGGGGGCCGTCTTGATTAAGGAAGATGGTGAAGGACAAAAACCCATCTATTATGTTAGTCAAGTATTGAAGGATGCGGAAACTCGTTACCCCCCTGTAGAGAAGTTTGCTTATGCCCTTGTCACGGCAAGCAGAAAACTAAGGCATTACTTCCAAGGGAGAGAGATCAAGGTTGTCACCAATCACCCTTTGAAAAAGCTTCTACACAAGCCAGACCTTTCAGGACGATTGATTAATTGGGCTGTGGAGTTGAGTCAATTCTCTATCTCTTATGAGCCAAGGAAGGCGATCAAGGCTCAAGTTCTTTCAGATTTCATTGTAGAATGTTCATTTGGTAACAAAGAAAATATGCCCTCTCTTGAGGACAGTTCACCCGCCAAAGAACTTCTCCCTCCTCCGAACCCAACGTGGAAGCTTTTTGTGGACGGATCTTCTACCTCGGCAAGGAGTGGAGCAGGACTTATCTTGATCAGCCCCGAGGGGTTCCAAGTGATGCAAGCCATAAGATTCACTTTCAAGGCTACCAATAATCAAGCCGAGTATGAGGCACTCATTGCAGGCCTCAACTTGGCACGCAGTCTCCAAGTCCAACGTCTCTCCATTTTTAGTGATTCCCAAATTGTGGTAAGGCAAACCACTGGGGATTATGCTACAAAAGACATCATCCTCGCCAAGTACCAAGCTTTGGTTAGATCCCTTCTCTCTTTCTTTGCCAGCCACACACTTGTTCAAGTGGATAGAGAAGACAACACTATTGCAGACTTGCTTTCCAAGCTGGTAGAATCTGAAAAGGATCACCTAGATGGTTCCGTCTATTTTGAAGAACTAAAAGTGCCAGCAATTGAAGGACAACATATCATGGAAATTGGCACGGATGACCCGACTTGGATGACACCCATCATCGACTACTTGAAAGATGGAATTCTACCAGAAGACTCTACTAAGGCCAAACAACTCCGCTCTCAAGCTGCCAAATACTTCATTCAAAATGACACCCTCTACAAGAGAACTTTTGATTCTCCTATCCTAAAATGTGTCGACCCTGACGAGGCTTTGTATTGTATGCGAGAAGTCCACGAGGGAATATGTGGTGATCATATGGGAGGAAAAGCTCTGGCTCACAAAATTCTAAGACAAGGATACTTTTGGCCTACTTTGGCTAAGGATTGCCAGGCTTTCGCCAAAAAGTGTACACAATGCCAGCTCTTCAGCAATGTCCCTAAACAAGCACCTGCCTTGCCCTCTTCCATCTTATCCCCCATTCCCTTTGCCATGTGGGGAATCGATATCATGGGACCTTTTCCCAAAGCTAAGAATGAATTACAGTATGTGATGGTAGCAATTGATTACATGACTAAGTGGGTTGAAGCTAAGGCCCTAAGGAATATCACCCAAGAGGATGCTATAAAATTTGTCAATGAAAACATAGTTACAAGATTTGGAATCCCAAGGATAATGGTGTCGGACAATGGAACTCAATTTGTTGGGTCAAAGTTCGTGAAATTTCTTTCAGAAAGAGGAGTGAAACATAAGAAAGCTTCGGTGTGCCACCCTCAAAGCAATGGGCAAGTGGAAGTCACAAACCGCACTATCGTGCGAGGTCTTGAGAAAAGGCTCCAGACATCCAAGAAGAAATGGCCCGAAGAACTTCCTAATGTGTTGTGGGCTTACCGCACATCAGCTAGAAGCAGTACTAAGGAAACCCCTTACAAATTAGCCTTCGGCACTGAAGCCCTCCTCCCAGTAGAAGTAGGCTCACCCTCCTACCGAGTCTTAAACTTCGATGAAGAAGCTAACACAGAAGGCCTCCGTGACAACATCGAACTCCTTGATGAAGTCAGAGATGATGCGGTGCAAAGAATGGATACATATAAAGAGAAAACTAAGGAATACTTTGCCAAGAAGACAAGGATCCGAAAATTTGAAGAAGGAGATTTGGTGTTGCGGGCAACGGAGGCCTCAGACCCGCGCCATACGGGGAAACTCATGCCTAAATGGGAAGGTCCATACAAGGTGAAACAAGTGCTACGTCCAGGATCATACAAGTTGGAAAGGTTGGATGGAACCGAAGTAAACAACACATGGCATGGAGACAAGCTGCGAAAATATTACACCTAAGGGTAGTTTGTTCCCTATCACTACAAAGAAGTGTGGAAGACGTAATTCTATAAGCCTCCACAACAAATTATCTATGTTTTTAGTACTTTTTCAATCAAAGGCTCATGTACCTGTCTGCCATGAATGAACTTTCCTTTTTCCGGTCACAATATGTTATACATTTAAATTATCTCAGACACAAGTCATACTCTTTCAGACACAAAGCGAAGAAAATACCTCAGACACAATTGCAACACCTCCGACACAATTATCTCAGACAAAATTTAGTAAATTATGTTATCACATGAGTTTTATACAGACACAAGGCGGACGAAACCGCCACAGGAACAAATAACTTATCTCTGACACAAGTAACAATACTTCAGAAACAATTACGTGCAACATATTACCTAAGGAGAATTATTCAAACACAACATAAATACTTTTACGACAACTTTCATGAAATGCATTTTTTCCGAGTTTTATTTAGTCAAAAGAAGGATGCGGGTAAGAAACTCCAACATCATAAAATAGTTCAGCGTGATACAACTACAAATGAAAAAGTACAAGTACAAGAACATCTTGACATGAGAAAACACTAAGTCATAATACACTAACTAATCAGAAGAAGGAGCATGTCACGGGAGCGGATGTGCCTTCCTACGAACATAAGCCTCCCTCCGGGCTTTCATCCACTCCATAAAGAAAACATCGAAGTCATCTTTTGGCCGTCTGAGATCATCCCTAAAAAATTCTCGGCAACAAGCAACGATAAGTGGAGCCATCTTCTGGCTCTCAGCACCAACTATCTCCTTAAAGACACTAGTCCCTCGGAAGGCTGCAACAGTATCATCACAGTCTTTCTTGTACGCCGGAGAAGCTTTATAATCTCGAATCACCTCTACTGCAGATGGCATGGCAGCCAACTTCTCCTTCGCACGGTTGGCGTCATCCACAGCTTCTCTCACTTGATCTTCCAAGCGTTTCCGGTCAGCAGCGAAGCCTTCTTTAGCTTCTTCTTGTAGAAGATCCATGTCAGCTATTAGGCCACCATTCTCTTGCTTCAGGGTTTTTACTTGTCTCTCTGCCACCTTCCGCCTTTTTCCCTCACGTAAAAGCTTGTTTACCAATCCGGCGCCATAACCTCCAACCTACAACAAAGCATCAAACCAGGGAAGTTGTTTAGAACTAACACAAATGAAAACAAGAAGACCGTATACACAAATAATACAGAAAGCTACAACTAAGAGTGTCACTTACCCGAGCATAATGCTTCTCAAACCTTAAAATCATCTTCTGTTTCGTCACCTTCGCAAGTTTTCCACGATCGTCAGGGGTAAGCATCTCGGGTAAAACCGCCTTGGGAGCTGTAGGAAACAAATATCCTACTCCTTTCCTTTGCACACCAGTAGAGGAATCTACAATCTCATCATCAGAGGACGCATCATAAGCAAAAGTGGAGTCTACCACCTGCTGCGAGCCGGACCTCCGTTTCATGCCAAGTCGGGAGCAAGAAACTAATGTCTTTGGACGGGCTCTCAGTACACACCTAGCTCCACCAGCACCCTCACCGATAGCCTCCTCTACTCGACCGAGAGTATCTCCTTCCTCAACATGTTTTTCCCTCTCACCAGGCAGACCTACATCATAAATCAAAAAATATGGTGAACATGTCCAAAATAAATAAGCAAGAAGCAAAGTAGACAAGAGGTAAGAATAAGGCAACATACCAGTGCTCATCAATGGCTCCTCATTATCCGCCACTAAAGCCTCCCCCGCGGGGGCAACGCTCTCTCCATCAAGTCCCCCCACAAAGAAATCAGCCTCCATTGACACATAATCAGCAAACACCGCATGCAAGTTGACAGGATTATCTCCTTCCACCCACGCCTCTGTGGTCACATTTTCCTGATGTTTCGTCGGCTCCCTAGTATTATGTACCGGACGAGACCCAATCAAATCTACACCATTACCAACATCAACTGGGACTCTCTCATGATCACCAAGTCTCGGCTCAAACACCTCCTCATACCCAGCATCCAACGCCGCATCAACACCTTCTACCTCCTCATCTTCCATATCGGCATCATCGTCCTCGCCCTGTTTATTTAAGTGTTCGGGCTTAGGGGGTCCACTCTTTAAGAGCTCTTCAATCTTCCTTTTATCTTTACCCCATGCAAGCTCGGGCATGTCCATTGACGCTGGGGGATACACTGTCACAAAAAATATATACTTAGTTCATGGCCAACATAACACAAATAGCAGGCTAAGTAATACATGCACATATCATATGACAGCATCTACCACAACAAAGGGAACACTTACATCCGTAGAATTTCAGCTTGCTAACACTCTGGAACTCAGCCTCGCCCAAGACAAACTCAAAAATACGGAGTAAATCCGCACAATGCCTCACTTGGTTATCCGCCAACGTATCTCTCCGTATAATACATTGTGGCTCGACTTTAGAGGAAAATCCCGGCATGTAGCTCCAATCCCCACCACGAATTACAACATATTCATATTGCCAATGCTTCTTAGTGGTCGTCAACTTCACTGGCTTATGGCCATCTGCAAGAAGACCCACCCGGCTATTTTTGTTACCTTGGACAATCTCATAAAATGGAGCACAGTTGGACTTTTTTGATGAAAAGATCGTGAAGAATGCCTCGAAGGTTGGCTGTCGACTACTATGATCACATGCAGCAATGAACCACAATATCAGTCGAATGGAATTTGGCGTAAATTGTGCCGGAGTACACTTAAACTGCTGTTTAAACAAAGCTACCAAGAATTTGTGGGGTTTGGGCGTTAAACCCGCTTTCAAGTGCTCAAGTGGCATAACTATCCCACCATCGTCGGGCCGTGAATATAACCTCTCGCTCGGAGTAGGAGCTCTCCAAGAATAATCTCCCCCAATTTGGAAGGCCTTCGGCATAAAATCCTTCCATTTGGAATCTTGAAATGAGCTCCGATATTTCAAGTGCTTATACCCTCCCCATTCAGCATCCAATTGGGCACTATCAAACTGTGGTGGATCAATGTGCTTTTCTTGATAGTATTTATCCATACTAGTAAAGTAAGCTTCGGGATCAATAGTCACAGGAGGGACAGGAAAGTGAGTAAGGGAATCCGCCCAACTACCATCCTTACGGAGCAAGCTTGTAACAGTTTTGATGTTACTTCTTCCGCGAGAAGGACCAGCTCCAGCCATCTGTCAACACACAACAGAAACAAGTCAGAAATTTTCTCAATATAACAAGAAATATATTTACTATAAATTCTAAGGCAAAGTGGCGCAGCAACAAGGCATACAGTCACAAATTAAATTAGCCTCTTTTCCAATTTTAAATCAGCATACACAACAATACCATAAATCAGCATACACAACAAGGCATAAGGAATATTAGTGTAGGGGTGTAGTGTTTGTTCCCCCCCTTCCAGAACAAAAAATATACAAAAAAAAATAAAATAAATTATTATACCTATACTCCAAGTACTACAAACACTACACCCCAGTCTCGCATAATATTTGTCAATTAGTATTTATTAGATGTTAATCTACATTTAATTTATTTAAACTTTGCAAAGTCACCCACCTCTGTCCCGGTTTTGAAACCCACAGCCACAAGCAACTACACGTATGGCCATTTTCTACCCAATGTCACACTTCCCTCCACCAATAAATAAATATATACACATACATATATATATTTCATCCGGTCCCGCCTTCCTCCCATGCACCAGCATCTCTATCTACCATTACTACTAGTATATTATTATTACCTATGTTTCCCCCACAAAAGAAACACTCTACAAAAACTAAGTAAAGGGTTTCTCATTCCCGCTTCCCCACACCAGGATACCCTTGTCCCGCTTCCACTCTTCCACTCTCCCAAAACCTTGTCCCGCCTCCACTCTCCCAAAACCCACTCCTTTTGTATAAACTGTACATGTGTCTAACCCACGCTTGCTACAAAGGTCCACACCTTCGAAAACCACGCCTGCTACAAGAGTTTGCACATCCAATAAGCAGCTGAAATGCATACAAACCTATGCTTTATAGAAGATAAAGCTAATGTCTTTTACAAATAATACCTGTCTATTCATACACACGTGTATCTATACTTAATAAAACCATACACGCAAACATACTACACATCCCATGCAAAGAAAATAGATAGCCAGCCAGCCCTGCATCCCCAGTCCCGCTTCCCCGGTCCCGCCTCCCCAATCCCGTTTCCCCGGTCCCTTTTCCCCAGTCATTTTCGCTCACCTTTCTGTACCCACACATACACCCTGGACACCTATATCTATAACCCTACACACTCTAACACTCACCAGCAAACTACTATCAAACCTTCTACTGAATCCCTCTTCCCTCTTCCCCTCTCCCTCTTCCAAGACTCCCCACCCACACGCTGCTACAATTCCTAATTCACATGCACTGTATACACCTGCTACATAACCCACACCTACAAAAAGCCAAGTTAAAAATACCCCATGAAACATGTACATACATCATAGACCCCGTAAAGTAACGACACAAACACACCAAGATTTTTAACTAAGTCAAAATCTTGTCCCGCTTCCACTCTCCCGTGTATATCGCTAGTGGAGCGTTGCCAACAAAACGGAACACATTGTTCAGTTTTCATACAGGACCGTGAAGGTCGACATGTATGTCCTGTAGAGCACCTGAGGATAACTGCAGTTAGAACTAAATTAAACACTCTACCAACAGAGACAGGTAAACGGCTGACTAATTTTGCCACAAGAACCACTCAACCAAGCACCTCGAAAGGGTACTCAACACACTACAATCTATGTGGCTCAAATGGCTGTATTCAGAGCTTTCTCACACGATGGAAAGTACATAAATATATACACACATATTACCTTATTATGCTCTACAAACATGTCAAAGATCAGTTATAGTTCAGCTGGAGAGGTATTTGTGTTAGGTATGATGCAGTGAATGACGATGCTAGAGAGGAAGATGTTTCAGGGTTTTCAACCACTCGTTCCTCGCACTTCTTTGCCACTCAACAAACGTCAAGTAAACAAACATCACGAAGAAGACAGCCAAACTCACTTGCAAAGCAAAGTAATGGAAACTGACTCTCGACTGGATATATACTCATGACAATGGAAACAAGAGCAAAGCATGAATCGAGACATGCACATACCCGTTCAACAACAATAAAAATAAATAAGATGACGTGGTAGTTGTTATCGAAGGGAAAAGAAGGGCCCCGGTCACCTGAACGATGTTATACAGAACCGTGATAAGCTATATAGAGCTGGTATTAGGACGGAGGGAGGTGTTAAACGGAATAAGTTTGATGAAGATAAGCAAGAATCAAGCCTGGAAATCAGGAATCAGTTGTTGAATCAGCTGGTGGAAGAGCTTTTTGTTGATTGTCTTAATCTTTAAAATCAAAACCAAGGCCCAAGGGCGTACACAGTAGGGTAACAATGTTCAAGTTAGGGATAACCGCAGAAAAACGACAATACAGGAGTTTTTTGTTCAGTTAAGTTCAAGTTTAAACAACATACAAGACAATGTTAGTAAAGAATGTATAGAGATGTGACCTCAAACCGCAAAGCGTTGAAGGAAGCCGTGGCCGCGTCGTCACTTACTAATATCCGTGATATCTTTATTTTGCATGAATCTCCAGTTCTCACCAGTTGTTGCCGTCCATGTCTCTGGTTGAAGATAGTGAACGGAGACGAAGAAGGAGACAAGACTATGACCTTCTTGGGTAATGCATATTGTACACGTAAACAAGTATCAAGTATATATTCAAATATGCAAGTACAAACAAACCACTTCTTTCTAAAAAACAAAAGCCCACAGTTTTAATAATAGTATAGCCCATCACCTTTTTTAACATCCCACTCTCTTTTCTGCATGTAGTACACTTACTGTCTACGTTTCAACAGACACACAACTATCGTCCTTTAATATATTTTAACAGCTTTTTCGCCACCCCTGTCCTTAACACTGTTAACACACGTTCCTAGCCTCAGTAGTGGTCACATCTTCTAGCCTCAATTAGTCAACTTTTACCAAATTTCTATTCTTGTTTTTGTAACACACAGTCAGGTTGTGAATCCCAAATGCATGCATGACCAAATAGTTATTTTCTCCTGTCGTATTTATTCCAACAAACACGATAAATTACGGCGCACATGATTTCGACAGTTTTAAAAAAAAAAAAAAAAAAAAAAAAATTAAATTAAATTAAATTAAAATACTGGCACAAAAAATCATGTGCAATATTATTTTTCTAATTCTTTATATCTATATATATATATATATATATATATATATATATATATATATATTTTTTTTTTTTTTTTTTTTTTTTTTTTTAAAAACACCTTACTAAAATCTCAAATTTTATTCTTAACATTATTGTTACTCACTACCAATGGCTGGAGGCACCAAAAATTCCTGGGTCAAATTTTCGGGGGGCACAAAAAATTTCTTCCTCCCCAGACAGGGTTTTGCCCTCCTCCAACTACTTATACAAATTTTCACCAGTAATTCCTTGGTCAAAATTTCAGGGGACACAAAACATTCCTTCCTCCCCAGACAGGGTTTTGCCCTCCTCCAACTACTTATACAAATTTCCATCAATAATTCCTTGGTCAAAATTTCGGGGGGCACAAAAAATTTCTTCCTTCCCAGACAGGGCTTTGCCCTCCTCCAACTACTTATACAAAAATTCCTTCCTTCCCAGAAAATTTCTTTTCCCTCCTCCAAGCATGTAGAAAATTTCATGTTGAGATCATTGCTAGTGAGCACTACCCACCAGCAATGTCCCGGGGGGCAACACGAGCCAAAATAACAAAGGTAGCACGAGCACGGAAACAAACACATTTCATTCA
The DNA here is from genome assembly GCA_030848705.1 of Heracleum sosnowskyi. Classification (NCBI taxonomy): domain Eukaryota; kingdom Viridiplantae; phylum Streptophyta; class Magnoliopsida; order Apiales; family Apiaceae; genus Heracleum; species Heracleum sosnowskyi. Next base: position 43,880,560 of record CM061243.1, on the reverse strand, counting down.
TTAAAAAGGAATACAAGATAAAAAGGATCAATGAAGGACATGCCCTCAAGATTCCATTACAACATCAATTAAAAGAAGAGACTAAACTAAGCAGAGACATCTTCATCATCGGCCTCCTCGCGGTCTACCTCAGCCTTCAACTCCTGCAACTTCATCAACACAGCTTTACGTTTGGCCATCTCCCAATCCCTCAAGCGATCAATCTTGTTCATGTAGAAGCGGTGCAGCTGGTTTTTCTCACGGACTAGCTCCTCAATAGCGTCACAAGCCCGAACACCAAGAGGCTCATCAATCCAAATGTCATAGTGGCATTCCCTAGCTGCACAACACTCAAATCTCCGACCAGCATTGTTCCCAGCCCATACGGTCTTCATGACCACTGGCATGTCGCAGTAACAAGTAATTCTCCTACCTTCCATGAGGGAGCTTTTCAAGACCTACACAAAGGAGATAAGAGATAAAAGATTTCAATAAAGCAAGATAAACAAACACCTGGATACAGCACATGTATTTATAGGGTCTCACCAGCTAGCCGTTGTAAAAGAGCCGTTGAAGCTATTAATCTCAAGAATCCCAGCAATGGTATGCATTTACTCCTCCAACTCACTAAAGTAAGTCGAAGGAGTGGGGGGCAATGTTAATACCCTCCCGGAAGAAGTCTCTTTGCCCGGAAGAAGTCTATTTACCTGCCAGATATGACCATGTCCCGGAAGAGTTCAATGGACAACTTGTCACACCCAAAGTGGACTAAGGAAAATAAGTGAATGCAATACTATCTCTTCCGGACCAAAGACAGTTCATTCCTCCAGCACCTTCCACCTCTTGGGCAAAATCTGCTCCCTTCTCCAATACTCTTACATCAACTCACACCTGTCACAAGGAAGGGAGCATTCTTCCGGACCGGGGGACAAAGGAAGGTAACACTAAACCTTATAAATACTCAAGCAGCCTCACATATGCACGGGTTCGAATTTTTCCACATTCACACACATTCACTCTCACATTTCACAAAACGCTCTCTAAACTCAGTCACCGGAAATATATTTTCTGATATTGTTTCTTGTTATTCTCCACCACCAAGTTACTTACTCTCACGCCGGAAGTGCTTGACGGCCACCATCCCCGGTCAGGCATTGTTTTGCAGACTCCCTTCCGACAGCTACACCACATTCCCGACCAAGCATTGCCGGAAGAGGGACAAGTACGGTAGAGTGGAGCAAGGAGCATTATCACAAACGTTTAATAGTAACTCCAACTCTTTCTAGCAATTCTTTAACTTTTTCTTTCATGGTGTTTCTTTTAGTTCCTTATATTTCAAAAAATTTAAAATTATATACTTGATTTCAAATTCAAAATCCGAGTAATTGATCAGTTTTTTGTGTATTAATTTTCAACATTCAAGTATTTACTCAAATTTAGATCAGTTAAACTCCAATTTTTAAGTATTCATCCCGGTACTCGTCATAGACAATCGATTTTTAGAATACTAGTACGTATAAAGGAAACATTTATACAATTAACTATGTATAGCTTAAAACCCGTGCATCTTGTTATTAATAATTATTATTTTTATTATTTATGTTTTAATATTCCATTAATTTGCATTTGCTAAAAAAAGTAAGTAGGCGTGTTAAACTTTTTAAAATCATTAAAAGTATTAAAATAGATTTTAAAATAAATTAATAACTGTTTGTTCGTGATATTTTTGGAAAATGAGGGGTCTTAATAAGGAAAAATAGAAAAAGTAACGTGTTTTAGCTGAAAAGGTAAGTGCCCGTAATTAAAAGTATTTAAATAAGTTTCAAAATAAATAAGTAAGAATTTGCCCTGGATATTTTTGGAAAATGAGAGATTTTAGTAAGAAAAAAATAGAAAGAGTAACATGTTTTAGTTGAAAAAAGGTAATTGCTCGTGCTTTTTTTAGAAAAAGAGATGATTTTGTTAGAAAAAATAGAAAAAGTAATGTATTTTAGCAGAAATGGTAGTTGGTTATAAAAATGTTATTATTTAATAATAATTTCTTTAGAAAATAAAAAAATAGAAAAAGTAACACGTTTCAGCTAAAAAAGTGTTCATAATTAAAAGTATTAAAATAGATTTTAAAATAAATAATTAAGTATTTGCCTGTGATATTTTTGGAAAATGAGAGATTTTAGTAAGGAAAAATAGAAAGAGTAACATGTTTTTGTAAAAAAGATAACCGCCCGTGTTTTTTTTTAGAAAAAGAAAGGATTTTGTTAGAAAAAAATAAAAAAAGGTAATGTATTTAGCTGAAAATTTTAATAATATAGATTAAAACCCGTGCGTTGCACAGATTGTTTTTAATAATTAATAATTTTATTATTTATTATTTATATTTTATTTATTGCATTTATTAAAAAAAAATAAGTAGGCGTGTTAAACATTTTTAAACAATTAAAAGTATTAAAATAGATTTTAAAATAAATAAGTAACGGTTTATCCGTGATATTTTGAAAAAAAAGTGGCTTTAGTAAGAAAAATATAAGGAACATGTTTTCGTTGAATTTTAAAATATAAAGTAACGATTTGTCCGTGATATTTTTGAAAAAAGAGGGGTTTTAGTAAGAAAAATAGAAAATGTGACATGTTTTAGTTGAAAAAGGTAATTGTAAATTAAAAGTATTAAAATAGATTTTAAATTAAATAAGTAAGGGTTAGCCCGTGATATATTTGGAAAAAGAGAGATTTTAGTAAGTAAAATAGAAAATATAACATGTTTTAGCTGAAAAAGGTGATTACCCTGTGATTTTTCTAGAAAAAGAGGGGAAGGTAATTGCCAATTAAAAGTATTAAAATAAGTTTTAAAATAAATAAGTAAGGATTTGCTCGTGATATATTTGAAAAATGAGGGATTTTAGTAATTAAATAGAAAAAGTAACATGTTTTAGCTGAAAAGGAAATTGTTTCGGCTAAAAATGGTAATGAGTTAGTTATTAGCAATTATAAACTTATTATGTTATTTTATTAAATGAAACTGTATACGATATTTTTGGAAAATGAGATATTTTAGTTAGGAAAAATAGAAAAGATATTCTATTTAATAATTTTAATATTTTATTTAACGGTTCTCATCGATTTGATCAGAGATATCTAACGGCTATGAATGGAGTGACCAGACTACAAAAACTTTCATGACCAGATTACAAAACTTTCAATGTTTCGTATTTAATATAATAGTATAGATTTAAAAAAAACTACGTATAATTATATAAATAAAAGGTATTAAAATCTATATACGAGTTGATATCTTCGACTCATTTGTTCAATCAGTTTTTGATAGACCTAACAGTTTTGATAGACCTAACAGTTTTTATGCAACCAATCTGTTCATAAAATTTGGAACAAACAACTCCTTCCCTTGGAAAGGGGGAAATAACAAAAACGATGAAATGATTAATGAACAACGTAATTTTGCACCATAAAAGTTGAAGCGTCAGAAACCATTGATTTATACAAATATAGGAGTGCTAGTTAATTCAAACTACCAACTAAAAGTCGAACAAGATGCCAATTCAATTTATAAAGTCCAGAGCTATAACCAATATCCTGGGTTACAAAAAAGCATATGTTTCTCCTTTTATTATTCCCTTATCTTTTCCTTCAATGGGCTGCATTACTTACGAGCCCACCTGCAATATTGACATTTTGTTCCCTTATCTTTTCCTTCAATGGGCTGCATTTTGTTCTATCTATCTACAAGCTTCAAGATGGCTTTAAAGTATGGTATGAAAATATACAGTAACAAGATATCGTTTAACTGAATTGACAAAATTATAAATCAGCAAATATATCGTAGGTTTTGGAGTCTACAACAATAAGCCTCACTGAAGAGACTGTTGCGGCAACAGCCAAGCAGCTAAAAAAGATGACATTGAGCCAGTGCCACATCTTTGATAAAGAACTTAATTCGTGCTTCTTAGCAACAAGATACATGTGGTTGGCAAGGATGAATGTGAGAGGAAATGTGCTGATTGCCCCTGTGAGACTTATGAAGTCTCCGATAAAAGGCAGTATAGCAGCCACAAATGTTGTTACAGCAAGATAAGCTCCTCTCACCATAATTCTGAAAGACAAGTTGCGGAATGCCAGTGCACTTCCTTTAATCCCATACCTTGTGTCCAAATACTCATACATTGGACTTGCAAAAATCTGCAAACAGATTATAAAGCTCAAGTGTTGCGTTGACGATGAAAATATATCCAGGATAAGGCAGGCGGAAAATGAGACCAGAGACTTGAAGAAATAATCATCAAGGAGCTACAAGTTTTCACAGGAGAAGGGAAAAGTGCGCGAGACTTACATGCAAAGCAATTGCGGTTTGCAGGAAGGCAGCAACATTGGCGACTGTTTTCACCCAATCCGGGCCACTAACACTGTTGAGTAAATAGGAAGATGCATCGGATCCATAGGCCCAATATCCAACAAAAGCAACAGCATATAGAGGCAGAACGCCTATGATGAATTGAAAGTAAAGACCTTTCATCATGTTCTTGACTACAGGCTGTCTCACAGTTGCCTGTTTCATAACAAATAAAATAACCAACTCCTGAGCATAAAGATAAATAAATGGAAGTAAACCAATTCAAAGCAAGACAGCAGATAAAATATATTTCAACTGCAACTTGGATTATCATCTTGGCAAGTGTAGACTGCATGTACAGCAAATTACTCTCACAGCTGACCTTCATCAAAATATCAGTATGCCTTTCTGCCTACAAATACCATGCTTTGACAAAAAGGTATACAAATTAGGACTGCCAAGTAGAATGATGTATTACTCACTCCCCGGAAAATGCCTGTTAATCGAATATCAACTAACAAAATTTTGAGAGGTAGTCGAACAAGTTGTAATCACTCATAAAAAATTCTCTAAGTTTAACAACAAAATGCACAACAACTTCTAAATAAAATCTTAGTGGAACACATTCCATATAGGACGGATTTTTTATGTAAGCTTTACCTCTGGGATTTATTACTACATATCAAACTCGTCCAGGATGAAAAAAAACACATATGAGGATCGATCATGGTTGCCTAGATATCAGTAATATCATTTCACAAAAATAACATTCTTGTTGAGCATCTTATATTGGTACATCAAAATACTATATACTGCATTATCACATGTCAAGGATATATTTGTTCCCTACCTGTATTTCTGGAAGCATTCCTGTGTTGAAAGCAAAAACAAGGCTCGACATTCCACCTATAGTTGTAAATACCTTGCTTATTTTTGTTCCGGGAATGTCGTAATCCCTAGGTGGACTTCTACTTCCTGCAAGAGTTTACAGTATACTGAATCGAATTGGTGATTGTTTGCTATAAATTTGATATCAGGGGGATTAATTAAAATCAAAATTAAAAAATGAAACAAGCACAATTATGTTTCTTGCGCTAGAGCATCTAATTTGTGTGGTCTCTAGTTCAATATAAACAGAGACCATATATAGACTAGACATGAATTTTTAAATAAGACAGTTTGGGCCAGAAGATGACACGAAATTGATACAAATAGGAGTACATACCATCTCGAGCTGACAGTACAATCGCGACAACAATGTAGATAAGGCTAAAGAGTGTTGAGATTCCCAGCCAGACCCTCAAAGCTGACAGATGTGGAGTTGCAATTGCAAACAAACCACATGTGAACCCGGCAATAACAATAAAGTAGGGGAGCTTCATGGCATGTTCATCTGTGTATAGAACATAAATAGCCTGCATATATCAAGTGATATTTTTTAAGAACTTCAGGGAGAGCTCATCAAATGCAAGATCATTAGCAAACACAATCAGATAAGATAAAATAAAGGACTTGATAGGGAAAATATAAATCTAACTTGTAACATGTTTAAATATACGTTCAAAGATAACTTGGCATATAATTGAAACTATAATTTCTACCTTGAACTTACTTTTAGAGCCTGACCAGCCAAAATGACATATCCTACATTAATCATAAAAAGATTAACATATTGGAACGCCCATGTAAGAGCATAAGCTCTTTTGCCTGCAATAAACAATAGTCTCAATTCTCATTCACCGTAAAGAGGTACCTAACAAATAATATGGTTTTGAGTAACAATTGGAACAAATTTATAAGCATACCATATATAAATCCCGCAAGATCTCTATATCTAATGTGCCTCTTTCCTCCAAATTCATGGAGCCTGGCAATCAGAGCATTTGCATACAATGATATAGCCGTGGCTGCAATTAGACCAATTACACCTCCTGCCCAACCAAGTGGAACCATGACTGCAGCAGAGTATCCTAGCACGTATGCACTATTGATACCGGTGGTTAGAACGAATCCCACTTGTAACCATGAATCTACAAAATTAGAACAAGAGAAATATTCTTAATAATGTAAGTCGATGCTGTTAGCTTCTTATTAGCTGAAATATACACTCATCTAATATTAGAGCAAATCCAATGCACATAGCTAAATGTGGTGCTATAGCTAAAATATGAAACTAAATTTAGAACTACTCAATCCAATGCATAGCCTAACCTGAATCTAAAATAGAAAAAAAATGCAAACATGGTTCTATAACTACACTAGAACTAGAGATAGCTACGGCTAATCATGCCACATTATCAACTAGTTGGGAAAGGTGGGAAATAGACACTTAACATAGCTAATTATGCCCCATCTCTCACTGTGTTTCCGAATCTTGTTAGTTTAGACGCTTAGTATGAAAACCGGATGGAGAACTGCTGAGAAAATTAAGAGAGATTTGTTCTTGGAAAATTGTAGATCCATTGGCTCTAGTTCAATCATTATTTTGATGGCACAAATTGTCTCTATCAATCCACAAGACCAGATACCACACAAGAAGTTCCATAACATCTCTTTTAGTGTTACAAATACTATTAGTACAGAGGTCATTTTTGCAGGACACCATATGACCCGAGTGTTGAATAATATTTCTTATAGTATTAGAGTATAAGATCCTGTTGGGGTATTTCTCCGACACTTTTAGAACAACTGGTTTCTTAACACTAATATGACACAATTGCCCAACAAATTTGGCCTTTCCACATAGCTATACACCATGGGCAAGACAAATTGCATGTGTAATAGAATTTGATGGAAGAGTTGGTTTAATTAAAAAAATATTTGGCCATGTTTTAGAATGAAGCATTGACGTTAAAGTTCTATTTTGACAACAAAAATCATTTTTGGCTCTACTAAATAACAGTAACCATTTTATGTGAAAAACACTCATGCTAACTTTAGTGATCCCACACAAACCTTTCGAAAAACATAGCTTAATATAAAGTATAAACCACAAAACACAGCCAAAGATTGAAATAGAAACAGAGGAAGAAAGAAAAACATGAATGAAGCACAGAAATGAATGAGAGGAAGAAAAGTCCACCTTGACTAATCTGATGAGCTGTGTCAGGTATTTCAATGGAAAAATGCTGGGCGGAGTGCACTTCCGGGTGAACTTCGGTGGTGGAATCTTTAGATCCTCCCATTGCACACAGCTAAACACTCAAATGATTACAACTGAATCCAGATACAGAGTACTCTGTGTGCAATATTTATAGACAGAGACAGACGGGTGCTTTACGAGTCGTCAAAGTGTGTGCATGGACCGTGGAATTTAACAAAACAGAAAGGCAAATCGAAAAGTAAAACAGAAGAAAAAATGGAGTACGTAATAAACTAAATATGTAGGTTTTTATTTTGTAATTAATATACTCCTGCGAGCATGGTAATTTTGAAAAAAAAGAGGTATAGATTTGGTTTGTGTGTACAAAAATAGGCAATTAAAATGTGTTATTTGAACAGCAATAACTTCCTGGCGTTGTTGCTCCAGTGTGCATGTGGGAAAAGCTGAAGGTCAAACACATCTCTATCATGTTGCTATGTACACGCCTAATCATTATTTTATGGGCACATTGCTACTTGTTTACATGTGAAACCAACAAATCTGGGACCAAATCAAGAATTTACTGTAGTGAGATAGACTTTCCCGCACTTTGCTTGGTCTTTGTCTCTTAGAACTCTTAAAAACGATGGCATGTCGTTTATAATTACAGCCCAAATCACGTCCTTATTCTTAATAATTAATATTTATTTTTAAATAAGTATTAAATACTTGTAACTATATAAATATTAAGTATTAAATACTTACAACCATATAGGTAAATCATTGATATAAAATGCACTTTACTTCCTAAATTAATAACGAAATTATTTTCGGTTAATGGAATGCAACAAAGTGCACTGAAATACAAACATTGATATTGCAATTGCTCCATTTTGAGTTATAGTATTGTAAGTGGTGTCTTGACTAAAGTACGAGTATGCACTTTACTCAAAAAAATTATGCAAATTTTGAACTTAAATTTATGCTTATCCAAGTAAATATACCCACTAATTTTGTGATGAATGTTACATTTTTTTTCAATATTTTTCTAATTTTAATTATTATTTTTAAAACAAACGTCCTCAACATTGAATGCGATGGATATCCAACCCCTACTTACAAAGTACTGTATTAAATAAGTAGGAGTATTAAATACTTACAACCATATAAGTATTAATAATGTTTTTTTCGTTTTTTGCTAAATAGAATTAATAAAATTTGTATGGCGTGTGAATAAGAACATTTCTGGCAAGGTGATGGTTACAAGGGACTTGGTAGTCGGCACAGATAGCTGCGGGTACGCAAGTAGAAGTAGTATATGACAGTAGTTAGCATATTCAACTCTTTGCCGTTTGTTTCTATTGACTATGCATAAGGGCAAGGTGACACGCCATCCGTCTCTTATTCAACTCTCAACTCTCATAATCCACCGTTCATAGGGAGGGGCATTCACCCAATCACCCCACTCCTCCAGATTCCAATTCGATACTCATCCTGTTTGGAATGAGAAATTGGAGATTTTTTCGAATACGGGATAGAAATTGGTAACAATTATATGAAAATTTTCGGGATGGGGGTGGGAACGGGAATTAGGATCTTTCCATCCCGATTCTCGTTTTCTGCTCCTCAAACCTTATTTTTTATAAAAAAATTACTTTTTTATATGTATATTAAATAAATTATCAAAATATATAAATAAAATGTTATAATTTTGAATTTTTTTATCCACTCTATAATTTAAATATTAAATAATATTAAATAAATTAATTGCATACGTAAAATTTCATTCAAATAAAGATTAAAAATATTATTTTAAAATATAAATATAAATAAATATTATTATTTATCATGTTAATTTATATTATAAAATATTATTTATAATTTACAAATTTTTAAAAAAATAAATAAGTTCCTCGATTTCTCGTAGTAACCCCGATCCCTAGTTGAAATAATTCCCGTCTAAAGATTGGGGCGGATTCGGGGATGGGTTTTGGGGGCGAGGATAGTATTTCCCGACCTCGAAAAGACTCGACGCTTATCCCTAAATCCGTTCATTTATAGCAAAGAATAGGAACACAAACACTTAACACAACCTTTGTTTTTAAAGGCAAGGCATTATTAAATCTTTATCTACAATAAGCATAAGGGGTTCTTATCCAAAACTTTGGTACTCTGGTCCCTGTAAGATCAATATATGACCAAATTAATAAGGACCGTTAGATATTAAATAGATATGTGAGAACCGGATTTAATATTTGATTAATAGTAGGATTATATAAATACTAAAAAGTGTATTTTGATAATTTAAACCAAATTTAATTGGTTTCCTATATTGAATAGAATTTTCTATGTAAAAATTCATAACATTATTTTCTCTTCAATTTATGGGTAAATTAGATTATAATTGTTAAACCAAAAATCTAGATATCGTTCATATCAATTACACTATTAAAAAATTATTAATATAATGTTCATGTATATCATGAATAACAATAATACACGTGGATCATATGTTATAAAAGACATAGGAAACATAGAATATATATGTGTTGTGGACCCTATGTTATAAGAGACATAGGAATATACATTATATATATATATATATATATATATATGTTTTGTACATGGTAAACACAATACGAAATATTTTATCCAAAAATATATCCTTATACATATTTTATCCATAATTTCAGTCGTAACGGTACAATACTATAAAAAGTTAAAATTTAAAATAAATATAAGAGAATCGTAAAATGTTCGAACTCTATCAACAACGTATCAAATATATAAAATAATATTTTTTTAAAAAAAGTCAAGAATTTTGGTCGTTAAGGACGATACTACAAAAAAGAACGATTCATTGGATATTAAAATAATAAATAGATGAGAACCGTTGAGTATAATGTCAAGTAATATTTTATATTTTAGTATATCGTTTCTTTTTTCAAAAGCTTACGGGTTGGAATTCGTTAACAATATATTAAAGAGTAAAGTGCACTTATTGTACTAGTACTTTAATCAATACACCACTTGCAATACTATAACTCAAAATCGAGCACTTGCAATATCAATGTTTGTATGTCACTGCACTTTGTTGCATTCCGTTAACTGAGATTAATTTCGTTATTAATTTAGGAAGTAAAATGCATTTTGTGTACTTGTACTTTACTCTAAAGTGCATTTTGTGTACTCGCACTTTATTCTAAATTTTGAACTAAAGTATTGCAAGTGATGTTTTGAACAAAGTGTGGGTACACAAAATGCACTTTAGAGTAAAGTGTGTTAGGATTTATGGGTGATAGCTATGAGACAACTTAACTACATAATTTTTAATGCTTAATTTTATTAAGTATGAACATATTGTCACAGCCAGAGTATGTTCTTGTAACCACTTTATTTGTTATTAAATAAGAGTTTAAGTACATCTTGGTAGAAATTCATTTATTTGTTCAAGCCTCAAGAAGTGCTCAAGAAGGACAACAAGAATAATTGTTACTGTCATAGCACTGACAGTAAGGTTACAAGAAGACAGCCAAGTCACGACAGTACATTCACTCTGACAGCAACATTGGCGGAAGCCCTCAGACAACAACTTTACCTTAGCCTGACAGCAAGCTTTGAAATCTTGACAGCACCTTCTGCGGGGATTTCTTACTATCACCAAAATCGCATTCTTGTGACAGCAAGCTTAGCCATCAGGATACTATCATGAAGGGATAATATTTGTATTGGGGATCTACCCAGTCAAACATGTGACAGTTTGGATGTTCAAGAAACAGGCGTGCTGTAGTATCCCAACATTGCACCAAGTCTGCAAGACTACGACCAAAGCTTGAGAAATCACATGACAAAGCTCACCAATTCAAGAGTATGACAAATATACACCTACTGAATTGTGTTAGCTAAATATAGAATGGTTCTACATTGCTTTGTCCAGTACTGATAAGTTGTTTGTATAGCAATTTAGGAAAGACTCACTGGTAGACAATTTGTAAGAAGCTGCCACATGAAAATGACAGAAGCTTCACAAACCCGTGATGATAGAGATAGGATTAGTTTACTTAGACTATCTCTCAATCCATTCTTTGTATGACTAGAGAAATTGAAGCTCAAGAAAACCAACATTTTTCTTGAGGTTGTAGCAACACATTGCAAAATAAATAAAACATTTATTTTGTGAGAAAAACTCGTGTGTCTACTTGTGTTTGCATTCCATAAACTGATAAACGTTAATCTTAGTTTTGTTATTAAAACGTAGATTGAGATTTATCAGTATTGCATTCAACCCCCCTTCTGCAATAGTCAAGGACCAACAACTGGTATCAGAGCAAACAGATTGTTCTACAAATATGAGATCATGACAAGTATGCAGAAGTTAAGTAGCATAAAGATTCCAGCGTTTGATAAGGAGAACTACAACGTGTGGAAAAGAAAAATCTTGCTGTTTATCAAAGCTGCGAATCCTTTGTACTTGGGTATCCTCCAAAATGGTCCCTTTGTTCCATAGAAGGAGATTGAAGCCTCAACTGCGGACGGTGTTCTTATTCCAGCACACTGGGTTGCTAAGTTACCTTCTGAGTTTCTGGAGCCAGAAAAAGAGAAGGTGGCTTTGGATGATTACTTGCAACTCATCCTACTGGATGCTCTCACTTTGGACAAAGCCATGTGTGGAAATGTCATTGGGTGCTCATCAGCTAAGGATGTGGAATAAGATTGAGCTGTTATGTGAAGGAAGTGAAGAAGTGAAAGACAATCAAAGACAAATTCTTATCTCACAGTATGAAGCTTTCATGGCAAAGTCAGGAGAAGATCTAACAACTATGTTTGAGAGGTTCAGTAAACTTCTGACTGAGCTACATATTCATGGCAAGTACTATGATAGGAAAGAGTTAAATGTTAAGTTCTTGCTCACACTTCCTGAGCATTTAGAGCACAGAATCACTGCCATAAGAGAAGGAAGAAATCTAAACAATGTTTCTCTTGAAACATGATATGGTGTGCTTAAATCATATGAGCTTGAATTTTTCCAGAAAAGAGCTATACAAGCTGGATCAAGAGGAAAAATGGCTAATATGTCTGGTGTTCTTGTGGCTCATGTGCCAAGAATCACTCAACCTATTGAAGGAATTCAAATCACCCAACCTGCTCCAGTGCCTACTCTTAAGATTGAAGAGGTTGTGGATGATGATGAGAAAGTTGTGCTGCAAATAACCGATGTTGAAGATGAAGACTTCTACTCCTTAGAAGAAATGGAGAAGATGGACAATCCAACTATGGCTTACATGGCTAAGAAGTTAAAAAACATAAGATTCAAGAGAAACAAGCCATTTAAGCCTCAAGGTCAAACATCAAGGTTCAGCAGAGGGAATTCTTCCAAGGTTGAAGGTGGTGCCACAAGAGGTGGTTACAAAACATGGATGGTGGACAGATCCAAGTTTAGGTGTTACAACTGCAATGAGCTTGGTCATTTTGCTACTGAGTGCAGAAGACCAAAGCAGAATCAAAGGATTGATAAAGGGTCAAGTGGACACTTCAAGAAAGGACAAGGGAAAGCCTATGCGGCTGAGGGAAAATGTTGGGATGATTCTGATGATGAAGAGGAAGAGGAATATGTGTATCTAGCCCTCATGGCTAAGTCTGATGAGGTCTCCTCTAGCTCTCCAAGTCAGGTACCTTAACTTGTCTTACTTGAAATGTCTAAAGAAGAATACAAACAAACTGTTGAGGAATTGAGTGCTGAAATGTTTAATGTTCATACTAGTCTAACTTCAGCTAATGAAGAAATAGCTAGGTTAACTAAACTGAATGAAACACTCACTTCTGAGAATGACATGCTTTTATTGAAGACCAGTCGATTAGAATCTCTAGCACAGGAGAATGCCAAACTTAAAAATGAATTAGACTGTGCTAAAGAAATTGAGAAGTTTCTAAGGAAAGAAATAAGTGAAAATGAATTCAAGATTAAAGCCTATAAAAACTCATCCAAACAACTTCAGGATTATCATGAGAAACACACAGAGGATCAAAAAGTAGGGATAGGTTTTGAGTATGGTAGAAGACCTGGTAAGGAAATTGTGAGTCAGGATTGTTCAACTGATGGTTCTGTCAAACCTCATGTTCTCAAGAAGATCAACAAACCAATCTTTAAACTTTCTGAACTTGAGTTTGATGAGGAAGCCATGCTCATCAAGCAACAACTTGATGATGAGGATGAAGGCATTGACAGTACAACAGTTGATGGAAAAGATACTGTCACAATTCCTAAGACAATAACTTTCCCAGACAATCAGACAGAATGTTCTAAAGATGCTGTCAACAATGGCAAGACAGTAGCTTCAAAAGATACTGTCAAGAGAGCTTCGAAGACAGCAACCTCTAAACCTACTGTCAAGACAGAAGGTGTAAGAGGTACTGTCAAGAAAAGCTCAACAGCAACTTCAGAACATCCTGTTGACACAGTTACCTACAAGTCTAAAAACAGGAATGGTAAGTTAGGAAATGGCAATGCTAATGCTGGTAATGCTCCCAGAAAAATATGCAATAACTGTGGCTCTTCACATCACTTAACTCATGTTTGTAAGAAACCAAAAGAGGTCAAGGACAATGTGACCAAGATAGATGGTAACTTACATAGAACCCCCATTATGCATAGATCTATGGTAGTCTGCAATAACATTGATTGTATGCCTTGTAAAATAACTGCCATGAGTACTTGTTTCAATCTGCCTATTTCATCTACTGAACAATGTCTCTATATGCAAACTGTTGAGAGTTCTGAGCCTACTGGAAACAGTAAGAAGGCTACATCCACTAAGAATAAGACCAAGTCTAATTTTAAAGCAAAGTGGGTGAAGAAAGGAGTCCAACAGAAGATTCCTGATATGATGGTTAAAGTTGAAAATATTGTATACTCTTGTGATACTGAAGTAGCATGACCCAACAAGGATTGGGTACCATATGTCTCTTAAAATACAATTTGTTTTGCAGGGCAAGAATAAGGAGCAAGTCATATGGATCATTGACAGTGGCTGCTCAAGACACATGACTGGTGATAAAGCCCTGCTATCACAATTTGTGGAGAAATCTGGCCCAATCATAACCTTTGGAGACAACAGCAAAGGTTACACAGTGGGATATGGCTGTTTGGAAATTGGGAATGTTGTCATTAATGATATTGCACTTGTTGATGGATTGAAGCACAACCTGCTCAGTGTCAGCCAATTCAATGACAGGGGATTCAAGGTTGATTTTGACATGATGGTGTGCAATATCTATCACAAGAAAGATGGAAGCCTCTCTCTCAAAGGGGTAAGGAAAAGAAGCCTATTTGTTGCTGACCTAAGCTCAACAAAGAAGGACAAAGTCTACTGTTTTTACAGTAAAGCTACTGTTGGTGACAACATGCTTTGGCACATGAAACTCTCTCACCTAAACTTCAGGACAATGAATACGCTGATGAATAAGGAACTAGTAAGAGGACTATCTCAACAGGAATTCTATCAAGAAGGACTGTGTGAGGACTGTGTGAGGACTGTCAAATGGGAAAATTGAGAAGAGCTGTGCATAGGTCAAAGCAAGTTAACACCAACACAGAACCACTCAAACTAATTCACATGGATCTCTTTGGCCCAGTAAATGTTCCATCCTTAGCCAAGAAAAGATATGCATTAGTTATGGTGGATGATTATTCTAGGTACACTTGGGTGAAGTATCTAGAATCAAAAGATGAAGCTGCTCAAGTCATCATTGATCACTTAAGTGTTCTTGATAGAACTCCAAATGCCAAGGTTCAAATTCTGAGAAGTGACAATGGCACTGAGTTCATAAATGCCACACTTGGTAATTTCTGCAAAGATAAAGGAATTGTGCAACAATTTTCTGCTGCAAGGACACCACAGCAGAATGGAGTTGTAGAAAGGAAGAACAGAACTCTCATTGAAGCTGCCAGAACTATGCTTCATGATGCAAAGTTACCTACATACTTCTGGGCAGAAGCTATCAACACAACCTGTTATACACAGAACAAAACCTTGATTAACAAGACTCATGGGAACACTCCTTACTATCTGCTAAATGAAAAGAAACCTACTGTCAAGTATTTCCATGTGTTTGGAAGCAAATGATTCATGATGAAAGACAACCATGAAAAGAAAGGGAAATTTGACACCAAAGCTTTTGAAGGTATTTTGATGGGGTATGCTCTAGAAAGGACTGCTTACAAAGTCTATCTCTTGGAACACATGATCATAGATGAAAGTGTAAATGTCACATTTGATGAAACCAAGTTTCCTGGTTTGCATGAGGATGGTCAAATGCAGATTCTTAGATTTGAGAATCAAGGATACTTGGAGGAAGAAGAAATTGTTGATGAAGAACCCACATACACTCAAACTGTTGATCTTGAAAAAGATGCTGTCATTGAAAGTGATGCTAATCAAACTCCAGCTCAGTCACAGACTATTTCAGGAAATATTCAAAATGATGGTGACTCTGGAGATATTGAAGAAAATGGTGGAGACAATTGCCCCGGTGAAGACTCAGTTCCCCAAACTGAGGCTACTGTTTTAGGTCAAACATGAAGCTTGTCTAGAACCACAAGGTGGAACAAGGATCACACAAATGACCTAATTATTGGAGATCCTTCTTCTGGGGTGAGAACCAGGAACAATGTTTCTGCTAACAACATGTTTTCCTGCTTTCTGTCTCAAGTGGAGCCAAAAGCTATTGTTGAAGCATTGTTGGATTCTGATTGGGTGATTTCTATGCAAGAGGAACTCAACCAGTTTGAAAGGAACAATGTATGGAAATTTGTTCCAAGACCAAAGGGAAAATCAGTTATTGAGACAAAGTGGGTATTCAGAAACAAATTGGATGAAAATGGAAATGTGACAAGGAACAAGGCAAGGCTAGTAGCTAAAGGTTATTGTCAACATGAAGGTATAGACTATGATGAGACATTTGCACCTGTTGCTAGACTTGAAGCTATAAGGATCTTCCTAGCCTTTGCTGCACACTGTAACTTCAGGGTGTTCCAAATGGATGTCAAAAGTGATTTTCTAAATGGAGAGTTGGAGTAAGAAGTGTATGTTGAACAACCACCAGGTTTTGAAGATGCTGAAATGTATGATTTTGTGTACAAGCTGTTCAAAGCACTTTATGGTTTGAAACAAGCTCCAAGAGCCTGGTATGATACCCTCTCTGTCTTTCTATTGAAAAACCAGTTTACAAGAGGTGTAGTAGATAAGACTCTATTCTACAAGCATCATGACAAAGCCATTATTTTGGTTCAAATCTATGTTGATGATATCATCTTTGGTTCATCAAATGAGAAGCTGTGTGAGAATTTTTCATCTCTAATGAGAAACAAATATGAGATGAGCATGATGGGAGAACTGTCATTCTTCCTTGGTTTACAAGTTCTTCAGAAAGATGATGGAATCTTCCATCTCTACAACAACTAGTTTGGATCTAGACTCCAAAGGGAAGAAAGGGGACTCTAGTGCTTGTAGAGGCATAGTTGGATCTCTTCTCTACCTAGCTGCTAGCAGACCTGACATAATGTTTGCTACATGTCTCTGTGCAAGGTTTCAAGCTGATCCAAAAGAGTCACACTTGGTAGCCATCAAGAGAATTTTTAGGTACCTCAAGTGCACTCCTAATCTAGGCCTTTGGTATCCTAAAAATACTGGATTTGAGCTAGTGGGGTACTCTGATTCAGCATATGCTGGATGTAGGATTGACAGAAAGAGTACAACAGGAAGCTGTCAATTTCTTGGTGGAAGATTGGTGTCATGGTTTAGTAAAAAGCAACATTCAGTTTCTACATCTACTGCAGAAGCTGAATACTGCAGAAGCTGAATACATTGCAGCTGGAAGTTGCTGTGTACAAATTCTGTGGATGAAGAATCAACTGTTGGATTATGGTCTAGTGTTAAATAATATCTCCATCTACTGTGACAACACTAGTGCCATAGCCATCTCAGACAATCCTGTTCAACACTCTAGGACAAAGCACATTGATATTAGACATCATTTCATAAGAGAGCAGGTTGAAAGAGGAACTGTGAAGTTGATCTATGTCCCTACAGAGAAGCAACTTGCAGACATCTTTACAAAACCACTGGATGAAGCAACCTTTAACAGGTTGGTAAGTGAATTGGGAATGCTAAATATGGTATGTTAACTTACTAGTTTTTACATTTTCATATTTGCATGCAGCTTGTGACAGTAACCTAAAAGTCACTGTCATGAGAAGTTACTGTCACACAAGTTTTTATTCTCTCTGACAGCATATTTGCTATGACTGTGTTGAATTGATTTTTGTGTTAGTCATGCTGTCAGTAATAAAACTTTGTGTCATTAACTTGGATAACCTCAAAGTCTGTATTTTTTTTTTGGTCAAAGACTTTGTATTGATTGGCTGTTGTGTGTTAATTGTTAGTTTAGTGGAGAACATGCATAATAATTGCAATCTGTGGCAGTTGTATGGGTACTTTGAACTGTTGACCATTTATCTTCCTTTTACCTAGTATGCATATAAATTGAACCTTAGTTCATATTAGTGAATCATTCAGAAAAGATAAAATGGAAAACAAAGTAGGAATTGAATACATGCCTAAGATTAGTACAGAGTCTCCATTTAAAGAAGAAGTTGAAGAATTATTTGATGAGTTAGAGGATCTTCTCGATGAGGAGAATGAGAAAGAACTTGCTGCAAAAGCCACTGAAGAGGCTAAGTGGCAATAACATGAGAAGGAGTTTCAAGCTCTCCTCAAGGAAGAAGGAACCACAGAAGAAGAAGTTAGGGCATAATTTCTAGAATTGATTAAGAAAACCTGTAATGAATAGTTGCATTAATCAATTGTAGTAATTTCACCTTTCGTTTCTTATAATAAAATTATCAATTTCCTTCTGCAGTTCCTTATTATTTGTTGTGTGTCAGTTTTGTTAAGTTGATTAATCTAATGTGCCGGGATAATGAATCTGTCATCTATTGCATAATTGTGAATGGTATGTATTGAGTTAAGTACATTAATGACAACATTCATTAAAACTCATGACAGTTACTATTTTTCCTAGAACGTTACTGTCATCAAGAAAAGAACTGTCACGGAACTTCATGAAAGCTAGTTTCTTGACAACAGTAAATAACATACTGTCAAGAGCTTTAATAGATACTGTCATCAAAGTACTTAACGATGACAGTAAGTTTTTCGCGACAATGTTACTGTCAAGACAAACCTACTGTCATCACCCAAATGTCATTGACAGTTTGTTTCAGCGCACAGGTTACTGTCAACATTAGTGGACTGTTAAAATTGCAAATTCAACCTCCACGTTGACAAAAATTAAAGGGAGTAACCCACGTGGTGGTGTTATTGGGTATTAGCACGATTCCAAATATCTCCTTTTTCAGCTAAACGCTTGAACTGCTCTTTATACATCAGTTAATCAGACAAAAGCAAACCTGACATAGAACAACCAAAAGCAAACAAACTTTCTGCTAAATTTCTCTCTCTACTCACTCAACATACTCATTTTCTCTCTCTTCACAACAATGGCACCAAAACAATCAATTTCTCAGACCAACTTTGCTGGCATCATCTCTCCAAATGATGCTGGTGAAGGCTTCAAAGGGCTTGTTTCTTTCATGAATAAGTCCTATCTTGGGTATGCAATTACCTCAACCCCTATACTTGACCTAGACAAGATAGAGAACTTCTGGGAATATGCTATTGCTCAAGGAGATGGTGACAACACAACCATTCAGTTCAAAATCAAGGAGCACAGTTACATTCTCACCATCAAGGGCATCAATGCAGCTCTGGGAATTGTGCTAAAACCAGGAAAGACTTACACTAAGCTTGCTAATGATGAGACCTTGAAGAAGCTCTTCTTGCAAATTGGGTATTCTGGACCCATTCTTGAAGACGGAACAACAAAGTGGTACCCTTCTGGTGAAATGGACAGGAAGTATCTAAGAAAGGAGTTGAGCATGGTGTTTGATGCAATGGTGAAGGTGTTCTCTACCAAGACCACTGGCTGGAATGGGATTCCCACATACATCAAGAAGCTCACTCACTCTCTTGTTCATGGGTACAAAGTGGATGTTGGAAAGCTACTCATGGCACACATCAAGGCTGCCATAGGTAAGAAGGTAAACATTTATCCTCGCTTTCTAATGTTGTGTATTAATTCTTTGTGTGAGTTTGATGAAAATGCCCCTCGTTTAGAGGTGTGCAGTGTCTTGAAAAGAAATACACACACAACTCTCACCTCACTGAATTTGAATGCACATATTCCACTATGCTTCACCAAACACATGGTTGATCAAGTGCCTAACCTTGATTTTCCATTGCCTTCTAGTTATGCCTCCTTCACTCTTGAGGATGAGGCTAGATTAGACCCAAATTCAGCTAACCCCTATTCTACCCTATACACTCAGCCTAGGTTCTCTAGACTTCCCAAAGTTCAGAGACAAGTCTTGCAAGAAACCAGAAAAAGACCCTTAGAAGCTGATGTTGGTGGTAGTGCTGAGAGTCAAGAGGGAGTTCCTGCACCTAGTGCAACAAATAAGGAAGGTAGTGAAACAGAACCCACAGTGGTTCCTCTTGAGCCTAAGAAGAAGAGAGCTAAGAGGGCCAAAACCACTGTTAGGCACCCTGCAGTCTCCCAAAAGATTGTAGAGGAACAAAGGGCAGTAAACACCTCCCTAGATGTTCCTTCTCAACGAGGGACATCTATTGAAATTGGTTTGTCTCCCAAGGCACCCTGTACAGAGTCTGTACCACCTCATGTTCCAACCCATGAGGAGCCTCCACTTGTAGAAACACACATGGAGTCAAGACACAGTGAGGATTTCACTTCCCAAGTTGATGCTTCACAAGTACCATCTGTGGAGCAGCCATCACTCTCTTCTACACTTTCACATTCTTCCTTCCCTACTCATTCATTTGTTTCTTCTCCACAACCTAGAGATGGGGACAGTCCCAACCCTTCAGGTTTTGATCATCCATATCCAATCATGGATGAGCCCCCATCTAGTGGTCCACAAGAACCCATCTCTCAAAGTGAGATGGACACCACTCCTTCAAACACTGGGAAAGAGCAAGGCACATCTCTGCTAGAAAGTGAAACAACCAGTACCTTGTTCAATCTCCAAGGAGCATCTTACCTTAGGGAAGATGCTGTCACAGCCTCAGTTGATGTCAAAGACTCTGAGAATGTTGCTGTCACAGGTGACCCTGCTGTCGAGGACTCAGTTGAAGTTGTTGTCACAACCAAACCTGCTGTCCAAGCTGCAGTGGAACCTACTGTCAATCTTCCAACTGACAGTAACATTCCTGGAAAAGCTACTGTCACCTCTGCACAGCCTGATTTTGATGCTGTAACTGTTGAAGATGTCTCTGATGATGATGTGCCACTATCTCAGTTCTTAAAGGTACATTCTAAACCATCTATTTCATTGCATGTAAGTACTGCTCATACCCATGCATCTAGGATGAGTGAGGGTGTGCAAAAGAAAAAAGAGATAAAAGAAAAGAGAGGTGAGCATAAATATGAGAGGCAACCAAATGAGCTGGCAAAAGGTGAGGGACTTGAGCATGTCCAGAGTGCACTTGAGGGAGCCACAAATGTTCATGCACTAGGCCATGAGAGTTCTTCTATGAGGAGTGATGAGATCACTCAGAAAAACATTAAGAGTGTGAGAACCCCCACAGCCTCCATGCCCCATTCTTTTCCTTCCCCTCCAAGAAGGTTAAGAACTGGTGGCCCCTCTACTGCTAACAGGCTGAAAGCCCTAGAGCACAGGTGTCACTCCATGGAAACTAAGATTGACAGCCTGTCTACCATGGTGGCCTCTGGTTTCTCTAGCATTCAGGAAGCTATTCAAGCTCTATCTGCAACTATTGATGCTGCCAACTTACCTAAGGGGGAGAAAAGGGCAAGATCAGAATTTGATCCAGAATTTGACCCCAGGCAAGATGGTGCATCTCAGGGGGAGCCTGCTTCTAAGGAGGAATCAAGGAGTAAGGGGGAGTCTGCAGCTAAGGAGAAATCAGTGTTTGCAAAGAAGAAAAGGGGAACAAAAGAAGATTCAGGGAGTAAGGGGGAGCAAGAGCAAGAAGCTGGAAATCTCTTTGAATATGAGATGGCTGGAGAAACAGTTCTAATGTCTAAAGAAGCACTGTAAGCAATGCAAGGGAATGCTCCATCCAAAAAACCAGTACTACCTCCTGTGACAATAAGAGAGCCAACTCCAATGCCAAAGGAGAATGCCCTTGAAAAGAAATGGAGAGAACAGGAGGAGCAAAATAGGCTGGGAAAAGGGAAAGACAAGATGCCTGAATACATCTTGTCAGGAAACACATGGAGTGAAGGAATAGAGTTCAGTCAGGAAGAAGCTAATGCTTTGATGGTTGACTACAGGGAGAGCACTCTAAAGAACCATGATGAGGACTTCAGCATGATAGTTGAGGGAGCTATGTTGGAACCTAGCAGAAGGTTGAATAACTGCTCAACTTTGCTAAGGGAGAAGATCATTAGTGTATGTGTGAAGATCAATAAAGAGAAGAGGTGGGCTATTGATGTATACCTGAACAATGGAATATCTATGTTCATCACTATGCAGCTGTTGCAGAGCGTTCCAGCAAAGGTGCTAACTGTGATGAAGAACAAAATCAAGGCAAACCATACATCCTTCAATGAGATTCTGCAATTGCTAATGATGAACCTAATCTCAGAGAAACTTCCAGAAGTCTACACCAATCCATTCTGTGTCTACTATGCATCTACCACAAGGGATGGCAAAAAGAGGTGTGCATACATGAGTCTAGGAGGCACTTCCACAATGGAGTTAAAGTCAATTCTGAAGGTGCTAGACATGATTCTCAACTCTAAAGCCAACAAGGAAAGAGCTCTAGATGTTAATGCAATCTATGATTTGCTGGTGAAAAGAGACAAGGAACTGAGCTCTACTGTGAAGAAGATGATCATCCAAGCAAACTCCAAAAGAGTTGATCAAGGAGAAAGCTGCTCTTTTGATGTTCCTTTTGATGATAATGATGAGTTGGATGGAAGTGGAGGAACTGAAGAAGTAGGAAATGCTAGTGGAAGTAATTCTGGGAATGTTGGAACTAAATCCCAGGAGGAAAATAAAGAAGAAGCTCCTGTGCAAGAAAAGAATGATGTTGGAGTTACAGAAGAAGAGGAGTCTGAAATATTTGAAGCTTTGGAGGCAAATATCTTGAGATGTGCTATAGACAGTATAAATGCTGAAAAAGATACTATCACCAAAGAAGCTGTCACAGAAGACACTATCCTGAAAGAAGCTGTCTTAGAAGACACTGTCATGGAAGAAGATACTATCTTGAAGGACACTGTCGAAGAAGATGCTGTCAAGGATGGAATCAAGCATACTGTCAAACCAAAAAGGACAAAATCCTTAGCCAAGGCTTGGTTTTCTAGACAAGAACCTGAACCTAAGGAGACTTCTAAAGCAAGGAAAGGAAAGACCAAGTACTTAGGAATTCATAAAGCTACAGGGCTATGCAGGAATCTGAAGAAGCCTCTTCAAGTCAAATACCCAAACTCTTTTGAAGTACAACATGCAAAATCCAAAGAAATCAGAAGTGTTAAAGTGGAGTTAGATGCCAATCAGGAGGCAAGCATGTACACTCTCTGGTGGGATTCATCAAGGTCAATAAAGGTGGATACAGACTTCATCATGGAAATTGAGTCAATTTCTGTGAATGACATCCCTGTGATTGTAAGAACAAAGGTTAGGAGAAGGATTGATTACTTCTTCTTGAACAGAATGGTGGAGCTACTCCAAAGCTATGACAATGTACCCAACAAGGTCATGGAACATGTTCTGAAGTACAAGGATGAAAGGGATATGGAATTCTATCAGAAGTTTGGCATGTTTGAAGATCATGATGATTCTGACATTGCTCACTTGTTGGAGTATTCTGATGAAGAGGTAGCTGATTATGAAGAGGATATTCCTGAAGAAGAGGTGCAAACCCAACCAGGTCAAGAAGGACCTTCAAATCCTTCAGCAAGAAATGCCACTGAAGATATGGAAGCTCCATTTTTGAACAAGTGCAAAGAAGCCAACAGGGTGGAGAGTGAAGGACCTAATTACCAACCTTGTATGCTAGAAAACCCCCTGAGGATCAAGTTCATAAATGAAGAGATCCCTGTTGGAAGTTTTCATAAGATAAAAACAAGTGCATTGAAGGATCTACTCTATTTGGTAATTGGATCAATTCATCCATTAGAACAACTATGTTCTTCTGAGATTGAGGGCATTCTTCAAAGGAGAAAGGGTGAAGACTCAAAAACGGATAAATCAAGGAGAAAAACCCTGAATGCATATCTTGGAAGAAGATTTAAACTTGTTGAAGGCATACTGAAGTTCAGAACTTATGCATTTGGTAAAGACTTGTGGATGGACCTTCAGGATGCTAAAGTATGTCTCTCCAAAGCAGTCCGTAAGTACATTGATGAGATAGAAGATGATGCCATCTCTCCTGATGAGAAGGCATTAGTGGAAGGACTCAAGGAGATTCTGAAAGAAGCTCTCAACAGAGAGGATGAAGCAAGACAGAAAAGGAAATCTGAAGCTAAGTAAAAATCTTTTGTCAGTTCTGATCTTGTTAGTTAAGTTGTCAGCATGTATTAATTGTAAATTTGTTGTTATTGTCCATAAAAATAAATTGGGGGAGATTTTTAGGATTTATGGGTGATAGCTAT
This sequence comes from Heracleum sosnowskyi, assembly GCA_030848705.1. Taxonomy (NCBI): domain Eukaryota; kingdom Viridiplantae; phylum Streptophyta; class Magnoliopsida; order Apiales; family Apiaceae; genus Heracleum; species Heracleum sosnowskyi. The sequence goes on along the minus strand of CM061243.1, from coordinate 43,856,399 downwards.
GAGACAACTTAACTTGATACTTTTTAAAGCTTAATTTTATTAAGTACGAACATAATGTCACATCCAGAGTATGTTCTTGTAACAACTTTATTTGTTGTTAAATAAGAGTGTTAGGCTCAAGACATGTCTGAATACCACTATTAACAAGCCTACACTATGTGACTATGTCACACTACATGACCTAGTGATTTCTATCACTGGGATATAGTATAGGTCTCTATATGTACTTGTTCTCATGAACATTAGCTTGATCATGTATGCTCAGACTTATAATGAGCTTAGTAGGTTTCTTGCAATCTAGAATGTATATAGGCCATTGAATAATTGTCCTGGTAGAAGTTCAGAAATGTTCATGCAGCAGGATAGAGATGAATAAGGCCCTGAAGAAATAAGTTGCAGAAATTTGTCTAAGGCATTATATAGCAAAGTCAGAAGAAAGCTATGTCGTGAAGTCACCAATATCCATGTCGAGAATTGCATATATCGCATAGTCTATTTTGAACTATGTCGTGAAGTCTTCAAGACTCATATCGTGAAGTGTTGAAGTCAGCAAAGTCAAAGATGCCTAGATCGTGAAGTCCTCAAATGGCTTATGTCGCATAGTAATCAAATGACCTATGTCGCATAGTCCTCAAATGGCTTATGTCGCATAGTCATCAAATGATCTATGTCGCATAGCCATCAAATGACCTATGTCGCATAGTCATCAAATGACCTATGTCACATAGTCATCAAATGACCTATGTCGCATAGTCCTCAAAGGCCATACCGCATAGTCTTCACAAGAGACATCACGAAGTCAGGAATAAAGTGGAGTTCACGATATCAACACTTAGCCGTTTACAACAAGACAAATCAAGGTACAGAACCAAGAATCAAAAGAGACAAATACTGAAGCATTTGTTCTGGCAAGGTGGTCCAAAGAACAGATGGCAAATCTATAGCTAAACTTGGAGAGAAAGATAAGAGACAAGCAGCTACAGAAACGGGAAAGACTCCGAAAAGCAGGTGGTCCTTCCTGACACAGTGAACTTCTTATGGCAGGACAAGTTGGACTTTCAGCAGGGGTAGCTGTGTAATATTATGTGTGCCTAGTTTGTATAGGTGAATATATATATTGTGCACACACCACTGTAAGCTGTAAGAGAGATACACAAGGTTTTATCTTTAGAATTGTTTTCTCTGTAAGCAAGCAAGATACAAACTGTTCTTGTTTAGAAGCCAGAAATTCGATTGTGAATTTTTGGAAAGCTGTAGTATTTAATTTACTTAATACAAAGTAGATTAAAGTGATTGTGTGTGTTGTTTACTTTCTGCATATAACATAGCATAATCATATACAGTTTATCTTGTATTTTCAAGAATCGAAAAATATATCAAACTATCCATTCACCCCCCCTCTGTCTAGTTTCTGGTAGTATTCATTTCTAACAAGTGGTATCAAAGCGGGCTGTTAACATACAAACAGAAAAAGATCAAGAATGAGTTCACAGAAACTAAGTAGTATCAAGATTCCTCCCTTCAACAAGGAGCACTACAGCTTATGGAAGAAGAAGATGTTACTTTTCATCAAAGCTTCTAATCCCATGTACTTAGACATTCTAAAGCATGGTCCCTTTACTCCAATGATTGAGATTGCTGAAACAACAGTAGGCACTGAGATAATACCAGCAAGGCATGTTCCTAAAGACCCCTCAAAATACACTGATCCTGAAAAGGAGAAAATAGCACTGGATGGACATCTCCAACTTATCATCTGTGAATCTATGGATTTCAACATGTATGGCACTGTTGCTCACTGTAGTAGTGCAAAGAAAATGTGGGATCTCATAGAAGTGCTATGTGAAGGAACCCCTGAGGTAAGGAAGAACAAAAAGCAGATTCTAGTCTCACAGTATGAAGCATTCATGGCTCAACCAAAGGAGGGAATCAAAGAAGTATTTGAGAGGTTCAACAAGCTGATAAATGAACTCAAACTCTATGACAAACACTATGAGACAGAAGAGCTCAACATGAAGTTCTTACTAACTCTTCCAGATCACTTGGAACCAAGAATCTCTTCCCTTAAAGAAAGAGATCTAACAAAGATTGGTTTTGATGTGTTGTATGGTGTTTTGAAGACATATGAGCTAGAGTTGTTTCAGAAGAGATCTACTCAAGCAAAACAAGGATTAATGGCCAATACCTCTTGTGCCCTTATTGCTGACAATCTAGGTCAAAGAATGGAATCTTTGAAAGTCAGTCAAGTCAAGATTGAGGAACTGGAAAGTGATGACACAAGTGATGAAACTCAGGTTGTTTATGATTTGCCTGAGGAGGATGAGTTCTACAGCATTGATGAGCTGGACAAGATGGAAAACAAATCTTTTGCTTATATGGCTAGGAGATATCCTAACATCAGGTTTAAGAGGAAGTAGCCATTCAAGTCTAGATTCAATAGTGGAAATGCTGGTGGTTCAGGTAGCTCAAACTCTTTCAACAAAGGAAAAGGGATTGCTGGTGCAGCTAAAGGAGGATACAAATCTGGGAGTGTGGATAGGTCCAAAATAAGACGTTATAACTGCAATGAACTTGGGCATTTTGCCACTGAGTGCAAGAAACCTAAACAGGTCAAGAAGGATAAAGCATACTTAGAGCTTGAAGCCAAGTATGAAGCTCTACTCAAGAAACAACAGGGTAAAGCTTTTATTGCTGAGGGAAAGTGCTGGGATGACTCTGATGAAGAAGAAGAACAAGAGTACTCAAATTATGCCTTGATGGCATTTTCTGATGATGGTGATTCTTCAATTCAGGTACCTATTCTTACTTCTCTTGATATGACTCCCTTTCAATACAAGCAGACTGTTGAAGACATGAGTACTGAAATGTTTAATATTCATACTAGCATGTTAGTTGCTAATGAAGAAATTGACAGGCTAACTGCTAAGAACCTTGAGCTTACAGAAAAGAATGAGGAACTTGAGTTAATGATGGTGAGCCTTGATGGTTTGAATAAGGAGATTCAGTATCTCAAAAACAAAGTAATTTGTGCTGAACAAATAGAAAAAGCTCTTAGAGAGCAGATTGCTGAAAATGAATTAAAGCTAAGAAGTTTCAAAAACTCATCTGAGCTTATTCAAACCTATCACAAGGAACACACTGAAGACTGCAAGGTTGGAGTTGGTTTTGACTATGAGAATGATAAAGGAAGGAAGAAGGCAAAGGGCAAAGGAAAAGAATCTTTTACAAACAAAAATGCCCCAACCATTCTGTCTAGTGTTGAAAAGCCCATCTTCAAAAAGAGTGTTGTTGAGTTTGATGAAGAACTATTGATCATCAAACAACAACTTCTTGAAGAAGATGAGGCTGTTAAAGACACTTCTTCCTCTCCTGAATCTGTCAGTCAGAAAGAGACCAAAGACAACCTTGTCAAGAGTCCTAAAGTAAAGAAAGAAGTTGTTAAGAAAAAGAAACAAAACAGAAATGGTAAGGTAGGTGTCAACAAGGGTAACAACTATGCTTATGTGCCAAATGCTCCCAGGAAACAATGTCAAAAATGCCTATCTGTTAATCATTTGACTCATAAGTGTAGTAAGCCTGAGATTGCTGAAGTTGATAACCTGAGTAACCATTCTGCTAGCATAAATTCTAGTCATGATTCTTTCTGTGGTAAGCCAAACTGCATGACATGCTATATGACTGTGATTGCTAACTGTTTATCTCTTAAGCATAAACTTGACTCTGCACAATCCTGTGAATCACACACACATGTACACACTCACAGGACAGGATCCCCAATCAAGGGTGAGAGGGTGAAAACTTCATGTGAGCCTAAGAGTGTAAACTCCAAAGCCACAAAAAAAGTGAAGTCTCCTACTGTGAGGAATACAATTTATGACAGAAGAATTGTTAACAAAAATGTTTCTAAATCAACTGGACCCTACCAAGTGTGGGTACCAAAAACAACTTAGTCACTTTGTGAATGCAGGGCATCAGGAATAAAAGAGTCATATGGATCTTGGACAGTGGATGCTCAAGTCACATGACTGGTGATATAGCCCTGCTATCACATTTTGAAGAAAAGGCTGGCCCATCAGTAACCTTTGGAAATGACAACATTGGTTATACAATGGGATATGGCAGTGTTAAATCTGGAAATGTCATTATTGAAGATGTAGCATTTGTTGAAGGACTGAAGCATAATCTCTTGAGCATTGGACAATTTACCAACAGGGGTTTCAAAGTGGAATTTGATGAAGATCATTGTTCAATCTCAAAAAGAGAAAGTCGTGAAGTTGTTCTAACTGGTGTGAAGAAAGGAAGCCTGTTTGTAGATGATCTCAAGGCTGCAAACAAGGGAGAAATTTGTTGTTTCTACACTAAAGCCACAAATGAGGAATTCTGGCTATGGAACAAGAATCTGTCTCACTTGAATGTTCAGGCAATGAACTCTCTAACCAAGAGAGAACTCATCAGGGATTTGCCTGCCTTGGAGTTTGTGCAAGATGGAGCATGTGAAGCTTGTCAGAAAGGAAAGATTAAAAGATCAAGTCACAAGAACAAGTTGCTCAATACAAACTCAAAACCTCTGCAGCTAATTCACATGGATTTATTTGGCCCTGTAAATGTAATGTCCCTTTCCAAAAAGAAATATGCTCTAGTGATGTGTTAGGCCGAATACACAATATAATCAAGTATGTATGAAAATAACGACAATTAAGAACACTGTTTATGAATCAATAAACTGTATTTATATTAACAGCTTCTCTCTTTATGATGTTAATGAATCACAAAGAGCTTCTAGGTTACAAGAATAATATATCGATAATCGCGTCCCTTCTAGGGATAACCTATCTGTGTTTATATAGTACACAACTACATACAATCCTTATCTAATTGATATTCCTACAAGTTAGCTATACAAAACTTATCAATTAAGGATTGCTTCTTATCTTCCATTCTGTTTCCTTAGCTGTATCAATATATTCTGCTTCTTTCCATCTTCAGAATATATTGCTTCTAGAATCTTTAATTCAGCACCGACAGCTAACTTAACTATCACCTTGTCAGACTTTACATAAACTCTGACCGGCTTCCTTTAAACTCTTCACCCTGTCAGAGTTTAATTAAACTCTGACCGGCTTCTGATAAACTCTTGTCAGTACCTGTTGCTTAAACACTGATAAACAAACATTAGCAATTATATCTAACAATCTCCCCCAACTTGTTCATAATAAAATGTACAAGTTAAACATATAATTGATGATGTCAAAACCATTTAACAAATGCAGTGTTTAACATATAACAGAGTTTAATTTAAAACAGAGTTTAAATTTGACTTAGAATAGAAAATATTAAAAACTTACAGTCAGACTTTACTTGACTTCTTCAATATCAGGTACAGTCCTGAGATAATCAATCAGCAGTCTTCTCTCAGCATTCTCAAGTTCAGCTATCATAATTTCTTTCAGCTCCTTATACTCTGGATCTCCTTCACCAGTTTGATATATGGCAGCCCTTAGAGAATAGATACTGTTCTTCTTCATATCATTCCCTAGCCGAATGTACTGAGCTTTATTTGACTCTAAATTGAATTCTAAGACTTTTAATCCCAGTGCAGTTTTAAATCTAGCACTGTTTCTCTTCATCTCCACCAATTTTCCAGTATGATCTCTATACTTTGGAATATAAGCATTTGAGACTTCTCCTCCTCCAAGCATCACTTTTGATCTCAGCATCTTTTCTTTTAAAATTTGAGCAACATTATGTGTATGTCTGTTCTTAACTTTTAACAGATAAAGTACATATTCAAGTTCTTCCCATGATTTGAGATTTACATCAGATTCTCCAATTCTATAAACTCTTCCATCACTCATGAAGTATAACAGAAACTGCTTCTTCAAGATCTTGTGAAAAATCAACTGAACAGATTCTAACTTATCAAGATTTTCTTGTGTATTCACAATACCAGATCCTGTCAGTGAAATATTGTCTTGAGATCTGTTATTTATTCTCTTCTCCCTATGTGAACCTAAACCAGACTTATCATAAGATTCTTTTCCAAGTACAGTCCTGGTTTGAGAAAAATCCACAGGTTGAAGTGTCAGAGTTTCAGAGAATACAGGTCTTAAGAACCCTTTGAGTTGAGGAGCTAGCCGAGTTTGCACAGCTTGAGCCTTGTCAGAGGCTGGCTTAACTTCAATAGTATCATCAACTTGAGCAGCGTCAGAGGTTGATTTTGGTAATCTTGTTTCAACTTGAGCAATGTCAGAGGTTGAATAAATCTTCTTAGGTAACTGCTCTTCTTCTACCAGTTTACCTTTTCCTTTATCAGCATTTTTAATCACAGGCCTCCTTGAGTACTGTAAGCTCTGATCAGAGTTTACATTCTCTTTGATAACAATTCCTTTTTCTTTCTTTCTAGGAGCCTTGATTTCCTTCTTCTTGTAAGTACCATCCTTCAATTTCTTCTGATGCTCTTCAGCAAGACTCAGCATTTCAGCTTCCATGTCTTCAACTGTAGCTTCATTACCATGTTCTTCTAGAAACATCTTGGTAGCAATTTCTTCATCAGTTAATGGATTGGCTGAAATAATTAAACTCTTAAGTCTTGAACCACTGGCAGAGTTTGAAATTTCTTTACCAGAGTTTATCAACCTATTAGAATTTAATTTTGATGTTCTTTTCCCTTGAACAGAAAGTAAATGCCTCTCAGATTCCTTGCTTCCACCATCAGCAGAATCATCATCCCTCCGTCTCAGAGTTTGAGTATCTTTGCATTTGTCATTATGTACACTCTCCCCCTTTTTGACATCATCAGAAATTAGTACTGATGTCAGCAATTCAAGCGCAATAGAAATGGAATTCAATTGAGTGAACATTGCAGCCTGATTCTCCTCAACTTTTCCAAGCCTTGTCCTGATTTCCTCAGAATCCTTGGCTTGCTGCGTGAATTGTGTAGAATAAAATGATCTGTCAAGCTTCAAAGTTGTATCCCTTAGCGAAAATTCATTCCTCAGATTTGTAAACATCTGTTGATTCTCATCAAATCTATTATTGAGAGATTTGACTTGAACAACAGTTGCCTGTAAACTTGTAAGAACATCAGGATTTGTAATCTTCTTGACAGAATCAGATAAGAAATCTGCAACCCTTTGCGCTGGAAGGATACAATCTGCATTAGCCCATGCACTGTAGTACATATTCTGATAATGCTCAGAAGCAGCCCTTTGAATTTCCCTTTCTTCAGTAGAATTTGCTTGAATATCAGAAATTTCCACTTGAATATCAGAGTTTGAATGAGAAGGACTAGCTTCAGCATTGTCATCCTCTCTGTGAATATCTTCAAGCACATTTTCAGCAGTGATTTCATCAATTGACTGTGCAGTCGCATCAGGTACTTGATCTGCTACAGTTTGAGGAACATCAGAGTTTGCAGGAGCAGTAACCTCTGCTTCTCTCTGAACAATCTCAACAACGGATTGTTGCAAAGTTTCAAGTAAGACAATATCCTCATGATCATTATCTGTTGCATCTACAGGTACAGCAACAGCTTCTGGAACTGAATCAACTCTAATCTGATCAACTTCATCACCTTTCTCAAAATCAATAGAAATGATTTCTGTGTGAGAAGCAATAGGTTCTACTAACTCAGTAGATGCTTGATCAGCTTCCGGTACAGTATCTTCATGATCAAGAATCCTGCTGTCAGAGTATGCAGCAGCTTCCTCCACTACATCATCAGCTTTTGATGTAGGAGCTTCTGTTTCAAAATCCATCAGAAGAGTTACAGGATTTGCAGCATCCTCAGCAGTTAGAACAGTCTCCTCAACAACAACTGCAGGAGTACTTGAAGGAACAATTGTAATCACAATCTCCTCATTCTCTGATGTAGGAGCTTCAGTGTCCTCAGGTTCTTTGTCCAGATTGGCAATGATATCACCAAAAAGTTGATCAGCAACTAGCCGTCTCTTTCTCTGATGAAGAGTTTCTGCATCAGCTTCAGTTTCTGAGTCTGCACGAGAAGCAGCAGCAACAGACTTTGCCCTGTTGGCTCGCCTTTTCTTCATTCTTTGTCTCTGAGGCACAGCATCAACATTTGATACCTCAGCTTCAGCGGGTTGCAAACCAGACTTTATTGCTCGAACTTTAGATCTCTTTGACCTCTGTGGTTGAGACTCAGAAGGTCCAGCTTCAGCAGTTGAGACTTGTTGTTGCTGTAAAGTGTCAAGAAATTGTTGCACTGATGCAGGCAACAGTAAAGGACCAACTTCTCCTTTCTTGTTGTCCTTGTTGATAAGGTCAGAGAATATACGTTTGTGCAGTTTAAACGAAAGTATAACATCATCCTCTACTATCTCAACATTTGGACAGCAAAAATTGAATATCAATTGACAAAACCTAGAGAAATAAACAACATTTCTATTCTCTAGCATTTTCTCACCAATATTAGTTAAAACTAATCTAGCAACATCAAATTGACTGCCATAGAGAAGAGAATACCCGATCTGTAGACTATCCGTGGGAATCGCATCCCAATTGGTGCACTTCTTTCCAAAAGCCCGAGTAATGCAATCGAAAAAGAAGCTCCATTCCTTGCGCAAAAATGGCCTTTTGAGTTGACCTATCTTTGACAAAGGTCCAGAGTAGCCGATTTCTCTCAACATCCTAACCAACTCAGAATCACCAACAGATATCGTGAAAGCATTAAAATCTTCAAGACCCAAAGCATCACGAACAGTAGTAGGAGTAACAACAAATTGATCTTCTTGAAACTCAAAAATGATAGATGGAGATCCAGACTCTCCTCCATTATCATAAGTACCTGTCTGCCAAAAAGTTCGAATTTGAGTCGCAGACAGCTTCGATGGTGCTGTTAAAGCAGTACCAATATCAGAGTCTAACAAGAACCTCTGAATCAAATGAAACGCCTCCGGTGCGTTCTCATTTGCTACAGGAGCAGAATAATTGTTGGGAACAAATTCTAAGTCAGAAGCAATAAACGCTGTAGTTGCCATTAGTAAGATTTGAAAACAAGAAATACTGGGCTCAGAAAGTGTTTGAGTGTTTGTGTGTGAGTAAAATCTAATGAAAAGATGAAGTGCGTAAAAGATTGAATCGTGTGTATGTAGTGTTGTAAATAAGAACTGAAAAGATTAAAAGTATGTTAGTGGGACAGATGTCAGACGTGAATACGCTGACAGCTGTATCTAACAACTTCCAATACACACGTGCAAACGTGGAGACACCTGTCATCACATAACACTCAAAAATTTTCGCTTAAGAGAAAAAAAAATCAATAATAATAAAATTATCAATTTTAATAATAAAGTACAAAGGAGCTCAACAGTCAGAAAAATAATGACTGTCTCGAAACTCCGCATCTTATTATCCCAAGCGCTTCGATTCTAGGAAAAAACCTTTCAGTTACCCTGTTGAATGCTTTAAAAACCGAAGCATTTTATCAACAGGCTTCATACCTTAAAATTACCATACACCAAATGGCAGGAACCTTTGAGTTCATGGATGTCGAATCATTCGTTAACATGAACTGGCAGCAACAAGCAAACTATATCATCGATGAGTTTCTTGTTCTGTCTTTCCTGAATGATGAAGGTCTTATAGCAGATGATGAAATAGCGGAAGGACCAATCTCTAATCCTTATGTGCACATCATCCGTCCCGGTCCATATGATGTGCCCATCCTGGCAGACGATGATACTATGGAGATTTGTATGATGCTCTTCCAGCAGAGCTTCCTGATGGGTACGGAGGAGTCAATCTTCTTGGAGTCCTGCAAGCTGCAAAGCAGAAAGAGAATCCAGGAAGATGATGATGATGATGATTCATCCTCAGGATGTTGTCAAGCAATCCCAGATGGTATAATGATCAGATGAACAACTGGGTAGCTCTCATCAGAAGTAGTAGAGCACAATAACTTCTGGCTCTAGCTCTTCTGCTTCAGATGTAGCATTCAGATACTTGTCCTGGTTAAATAGATCTTCTCTTTGTAACCATAGTGATTAGTATGTACCAGAAAGATTAGCTAAACATGAGCATGAAATTTTCTGAATGTAAATTTGAATCAATTAATGAAAACAAATTTGTTTCTTTACATATCAGTATTATCAATATTGCATAGTAATTGTAAAGTGAAAAAAAAAACGATATCACTCTAAACAATGAACTAACATACTCAGCCGCACTACGAATCACTATCAGGACTTATCAAACGCACTCTTTCTTTTCTCCGTTCAATCATACTTTTTCCGAAAAACAAATGACTAATCTCAAGAGTATAAAATGTCTGAAACAAGGAAATTATTTTAACCATCAGAGATTAAAACAAAGTAACCTCGGCGTATTTTACACAATACATCAGTGTTTACCATTTATCCTTCTTTGTCAATAAACTCTTTTCTCAATCTGTACAGTTGTGAGAAATGTGTGTGTAGTAGCAGAGTTTACCGAAATCAGTATTTAGATCATCTCAAAGTGCATAAAATCCACAAACTAAAGTAGTAAAAACTGGTTGCCTAAACTCTCACATAGACACTGATTTTTCTATCTAAACTCTGTATTACTGATATCCTTTCATTTGGATATGTCTTTTATTTGTCACCCCCTGTATTATTTATATATTTTTTTTATTATTATTATTATTTTTTTTTTATTTATTATTTTTCCAGTAATCAGTGGTTGGCACTAGTCACCAAAAATCAAAGATTTTAGCCCTTATTTCATACAATAAGTTCCTGGATCGTCCTAGGCACAACATGATCTCAAAGGAATTTGTGCTCTGTTTGGCATCTTTTGATTTGAGGGTGAATTATTTGTAGTAAGTAATCAGAGTTTAGACTTTGTGCTGTGATCATAATTAACTTATGAGAGAAAATGCAAACAGCTAATACAGACTCAGTGTATAGGATCAATAAACTAAGAGATGGTATAAATATAGAGACAGTATCATGCTGTGTTAGTTTACTGCACATAAATGAGACCAGAATCTATCAACTCTTAAGGATTCACAATTACTTACTGAGAATTATGTTTCATACAAATTTCTTCATTGGTCCATATGTTTCAGACAAAATTACAGTAGAGAATAGCATTAAACTGTAATTACCAGAGTATGACCAACAGAGTTTAACATCAGAGTTTACTTTCAGAGTATGACTGACACTTCACAGAGTTTATCATCAGAGTTTAACATGCTGGTTCACATAACAGTTAACACATGTAAGAAATCATGAACATAAAAAGTGAGTCTAACCCGTATCTCTAGTCAGAACCAGAGATCATTCCAAGTTCATTTACCAATCTTGTAAAAGTAGCTTCACTCAAAGGTTTGGTGAAGATATCTGCAAGTTGTTGGTCTGTAGACACAAAATGAAGCTCAATGTTTCCTTCTTCCACATGTTCTCTGATAAAATGATACCTTATGCTGATGTGCTTGGTCATGGAATGCTGTACTGGATTACCTGTCATAGCAATAGCACTTTGGTTATCACAGAAAATAGGTATTTTTGAGTACCTTAACCCATAATCCAGCAGTTGATTCTTCATCCACAGAATCTGTGCACAACAGCTACCAACTGCTATATACTCTGCTTCTGCAGTGGATGTAGAAATTGATTTCTGTTTCTTACTGTACCAAGAAACCAATCTGTCACCTAAAAATTGACAGCTTCCACTTGTACTTTTTCTATCTATCTTACAGCCTGCAAAATCTGCATCAGAGTAACCAATTAATTTAAACTCTGATTCTCTAGGATACCACAAACCCAAGGTTATGGTTCCTTTGAGATATTTGAAAATCCTTTTTACAGCTGTTAGATGAGGCTCTCTGGGATCTGCTTGAAATCTTGCACAAAGACATGTTGCATACATGATATCAGGTCTACTTGCAGTAAGATACAGTAGAGACCCTATCATTCCTCTGTAGTTAGTCACATTTACTGAGGCTCCTGTGTCTTTGTCAAGCTTCGTTGCTGTAGCCATGGGAGTTGTAGCAGATGAACTATCAAGCATACCAAATTTCTTTAGAAGATTTCTGGTATACTTTGCTTGATTGATAAAAATCCCATCATCTGTTTGTTTGACCTGTAAGCCTAGAAAGTAACTAAGCTCTCCCATCATGCTCATTTGATACCTGGATTGCATAAGCTTTGCAAACTTCTTACAAAGTTTGTCATTAGTAGATCCAAAAATAATATCATCTACATAAATTTGAACTAAAAGCAAATCATTACCAGAATTGAAATAAAACAAGGTTTTATCAATTGTTCCTCTTGTGAACCCACTTTCTAAAAGAAATTGAGCGAGAGTTTCATACCATGCTCTTGGTGCTTGCTTTAGTCCATATAATGCCTTGTCAAGCCTGTAGACATAATCTGGATGCTTGGAATCTACAAATCCTGGTGGTTGTTCAACAAACACTTCTTCTTCAAGCTTCCCATTGAGAAAAGCACTCTTTACATCCATCTGAAAGACTTTAAACTTCTTGTGTGCAGCATAGGCCAGAAAAATCCTTATGGCCTCCAATCTTGCAACTGGAGCAAAGGTTTCATCATAGTCAATTCCTTCCTGTTGTGAATAACCTTTTGCCACAAGTCTAGCCTTGTTTCTTGTAATCACACCTTCACTGTCAGTCTTGTTTCTGAAAACCCACTTTGTACCTACTATTGATCTATTCTTTGGTCTAGGTACAAGTATCCAGACTTCATTTCTTTCAAATTCATTTAACTCTTCTTGCATTGCTGTAATCCAATTAGCATCTTGAAGAGCTTCCTCCACTTTCTTTGGTTCTGTTTGAGACAAGAAAGCATGATACAGACACTCATTATTTGTTGCACTTCTAGTTCTCACACTAGCATCAGGATCTCCAATTATGAGATCAGGTGTGTGTGCCTGTGTCCACTTTCTGGCTGTTGGTAAGTGGTTTCTTGCATCATTATTGAATCCTCCCCCTTGATCCATGCTCTCCTGATTCATACGTTGACTTTCTGCAGTATCTGAGGCTCCCCTTGAGTTGGATGGCTCAGTGTTTGTACTGTCAGAGTTTGAATCAGTTTCCTCAACTGATTCACTTGCTGTGTCTTGTTGAGCTTCTTCACGCTCCCCCTCAACAGGTTCTCTATTTTGTTCAATTTGAGAATTTTCAGTTTCTTCAGTATTTACCAGTAGAGGTTCAGAGTATGCTCCGTCAGAGTTTGTCAAACCTGCTTCATCAGAGTTTACATCATCAGAGAATAGATCTTCATTTTCAAAACGTAGTTGATCATATCCATCCTTGTCTTCAAGTCCAATTATTTTCTTGTCATCAAATGACACATGTATGGATTCCATGATCACCTTAGTTCTCAGATTGTAAACTCTGAATGCTTTTGTTGACAATGGATAGCCAACAAAGATTCCTTCATCAGCTTTTAACTCGAACTTTGTTAACTGTTCAGGATGAGTCTTCAACACAAAGCATTTGCATCCAAATATGTGAAAATATTTCAAATTTGGCTTCTTATTTTTCACCATCTCATATGGTGTTTTCCCATGCTTGTTGATCAGTGTAGCATTTTGAGTAAAACAAGCAGTTTGAACAGCTTCTGCCCAGAAATAAGTTGGCAATTTTGCTTCATCAAGCATAGTTCTGGTAGCTTCAATTAAAGTTCTGTTCTTTCTTTCAACTACACCATTTTGCTGTGGAGTTCCAGGTGCAGAAAATTCTTGTTTGACTCCTCTTTCCTTGCAGAAAGCTTCCATTATTGAGTTTCTGAATTCAGTTCCATTATCACTCCTTATAATTTTGACTTTGTGCTGTGATCCTTTGTCCAGTAGATTTACATGATCCATCAGAGTTTGAGCAGTTTCATCCTTCTTTGATAAGAAATATACCCATGTATATCTAGTATATTCATCAACAACTACTAGAGCATATTTCTTTCTACCCATGGACATCACATTTACTGGACCAAAGAGATCAACATGTAGAAGATGATAAGGTTCCACTACTGATGATTCAGATTTGCTCTTGAAAGATGACTTCCTTTGCTTGGCCTTTTGACAAGAATCACATAGACCATCTAGATTGAGTATTGATTTTGGAAGTCCTCTTACAAGATCCTTTCTTATCAGCTCATTGATGTTGTTCAAATTGAGATGAGAGAGCTTCTTGTGCCAATTCCAACTCTCTTCATTTGACATTTTTGCAGTCAGACACACTGTTTTTCCATCAGAGTTTGTTACCAAACTTGCTTCATATATATTGTTGCGCCTGTGTCCAACTAGAACAACTTTTCCAGTAGATTTGATGATAACTTCACAGTATTCACTATGAAAATCTACATGGTTTCCTCTGTCACAGATTTGACTCACAGATAGCAGATTATGCTTGAGTCCTGAGACTAGAGCTACATTCGTGATGATGACACTTCCAAGATTGATATTGCCATATCCCAGAGTGTGTCCTATGTTGCCATCTCCATAGGAAACTTTTGGGCCAGCCTTCTCCTCAAAGTCTGATAGCAGGGCTTTGTTTCCAGTCATATGTCCTGAGCATCCACTGTCCAAGATAAGTGTGCTCTCTATTATACCCTGCAATCACAAACAAACACTAAGTGTTAGTTTTAAAGATCCAGACTTGCTTGGATCCTTTGTCCTTCTTAACAGTGTTAGCTTTTGCAGCGGAATCAGCATTTTCAGAGTTTAAACTAACATTGTCAGATTTTACACTAGCAGAGTTTGCTCTAACCCATTTTAAATTGGGTTTTAGCTCATAATAGTTATGATAAATTGCATGATAACTCTTACATGTGTAAATAGAATGCCAAGTGCTCCCACAATGTTTACATAAAGTCTGTGGTTTTACTCTAACATAATCATTCTTTACTTCTGAAGTAGAAGGTAAAGAATTAATATGTTTGTTCTTAGTGCAAAATCTAGCAAGATGATTAGAACTACCACAATTATAACATGTTTTTCTTGAGACACTAGCATTAGGCATATGATTATTTCTATTATTTATGCCTACTTTTCCATTCCTATTTCTCTTGGATCCTTTAGGTTTCATGGCAGACTTAACCTCTTTGAGCTTATGTTTAAACTGTTTTCCTGTCATTGAACCAACATTAACCTGTTTCTCACAGATTCTAATTGGTTCTTTAACAGCTTCTAACTCAACAAGCTTCTCTGTTTTAGATTCAATATCTACTTGTTCAGCACAAGCTTCAACTGGCTCCATAACAGCTTCTTTCACAACTACAGATTTTAGCTTGGTGGATTCTGGAACAAATATCACAGGTTTAAGTTGTGGTTTAACCTTAACTTTGTCTTTAAACCTAAGTTCATCGTTTTCACAATAGCCTAAACCTACAGAATCTGTTTGAAACACTTGATGAGTGTCTCTTCCAGAGTTTGTCCAAGTCTTAATTATTTTTCTTTCTTTTTCAAGTTCAGATTCTAGCTGCTTATTTAACTTAAGCACTTCCTGTTCAATATAAACAGCATCATCTCTTTCTTTTTGAATCTGCTTCATATTCTCAAGTTCTCTTTCAAGAAACTTGTTTCTATCTTTAAGACTAAGATTCTCAGATTTAATCCTCTCATTCTCTAAAGTCTGATCCCTATAACTAACATGTATGTTCTTAAGATAAATTCTTAATTCAGAAATATTATCAGTATCATAAGCATAAGTAGTTAAAGGTACCTTATTTTCAGAAGATTCAGTCTCATCTCTGACAGTTGCCATAAGAGCATAGTTTTCTCCATCATCAGAGTCTGAAGTATCTGCCCAGTCTCTGCCTTTAGAGATGAGTGCTTTCTCAGATTTTCCTTTCTTGCACTCTGGAGCATAATGACCCATCTCCTTACACTTGTAGCACTGGATTTGAGACTTATCCTTCTTGCCAGACTTGTTCTCCTTTCCATCAGACTTTCTGAAACTTCTCCTTTCAGGGTTTGAATCTTTCCTTGAGAATCTCTTTCCTTTCTTGAAGTTCTTGAATCCCATCTTCTTAAAGGTCTTCACCATCAATGCAGCCATTTGCATCAACTCCTCTTCATCATCCTCAGAGTCAGAAGCTTCATCAGAGTTTGAGTCATCATCAGAGTTTGATGACTCACTCTCAGATTTAATAACTAAAGCCTTTCCCTTGGCTTTCTTCCTTGATGATTCCTTCTTGATGGGCTTCTCCTCGACTTTGAGAGCAACAGATTTTGTCTTCTTGCTTGACCTCCTGTTTCTTTGTTCTATCTCAAGTTCATGAGTCTTTAACAATCCATAGATTTCATCAAGATCTGTATCAGCAAGATCATAATTATCTCTGATTGTTGTTGCCTTTAAATCCCACTTTTCAGGTAGAGATAACAGAAACTTGAGATTGGACTCTTCAAGTTCATATTCCTTATCTACCAGAGACAGATCGTTCAACAGTTTGCAAAATCTGTCATAAGTCTCAGTCAAGGTTTCATTAGTTCTTGAATCAAAGTGCTCATACTCCTGTGTGAGTATTGTTTTTCTGTTCTTCTTAATAGCACCTGTTCCCTGGCATCTGACTTCTAAAGCATCCCATATCTCTTTGGCAGTTTTGCAGCCAATTACCCTGTTAGACATAACATTATCTAAAGCACTGTGGAGAAGATGTCTAACCTTTGCATCCTTTGCAATTGATGAGATATCCTCAGGAGTCATATCTTTCTTTTCCTTTGGAACAGTCTTTTGTTCTTGACCATCAACAACAGGGGACAATTTAGTTGGCATATGAGGACCATCATTAATTCTGTCAAGGTATTCTGGATCTGTAGCCTCCAGAAACATGGTCATCTTCACCTTCCAAATCGGATACTCTACAGGCCTGAGAATCGGAACCCTGATTGTTTCATATCGACTCACAGAATTAGGCTTAACCTGTTCAGCCTTGGAAGCAGTTTGATTTTATTCAGACATGATTATTACTGTGTTTGAATCGTAAAACTGTATATATTAAACAGCCTTGGCTCTGATACCAATTGTTAGGCCGAATACACAATATAATCAAGTATGTATGAAAATAACGACAATTAAGAACACTGTTTATGAATCAATAAACTGTATTTATATTAACAGCTTCTCTCTTTATGATGTTAATGAATCACAAAGAGCTTCTAGGTTACAAGAATAATATATCGATAATCGCGTCCCTTCTAGGGATAACCTATCTGTGTTTATATAGTACACAGCTACATACAATCCTTATCTAATTGATATTCCTACAAGTTAGCTATACAAAACTTATCAATTAAGGATTGCTTCTTATCTTCCATTCTGTTTCCTTAGCTGTATCAATATATTCTGCTTCTTTCCATCTTCAGAATATATTGCTTCTAGAATCTTTAATTCAGCACCGACAGCTAACTTAACTATCACCTTGTCAGACTTTACATAAACTCTGACTGGCTTCCTTTAAACTCTTCACCCTGTCAGAGTTTAATTAAACTCTGACCGGCTTCTGATAAACTCTTGTCAGTACCTGTTGCTTAAACACTGATAAACAAACATTAGCAATTATATCTAACATGATGGTTGATGATTATTCAAGATATACTTGGGTGGAATTCCTATTCTCCAAGGATGAAGCACCTCAAGTCATAATAGAGCATATCAAGAGAGTTGATAGAGAAGCACAAAGCACTGGTTCCTCTGTAGTTGCTTTGAGAATTGATAATGGGACTGAGTTCAGAAATTCAACATTGTATGAGTTTTGCAAAGATAAAGGAATTTCTCAACAATTCTCAGCTCCTAGAACACCTCAACAAAATGGAGTAGTTGAGAGAAAGAATAGAACTCTCATTGAAGCTGCAAGGACAATGTTGTTGGATGCAAAGCTACCTACTAGCTTTTGGGCTGATGCTGTTAACACAGCATGCTATGTGCAGAATAGAACATTGATCAATAAGAAGTCTGGCAAAACTCCTTACTCATTAATGACTGGAAAAAGAGCATCCTTCAAGAATCTGCATGTGTTTGGAAGCAAGTGTTTTGTGATGAAAGATACCTCTGAGCATGTTGGAAAATTTGATGCAAAGGCATTTGAAGGTATCTTCATTGGATACTCTCTGGAAAGGACAACATATAGGGTGTTTGTACCTGAGCAACACAAAGTCATGGAAAGCATGGATGTTACCTTTGATGACAAGAAACTCCTGGACTTAAAACAAGTGATCAAGACAGTGTGCCATTAAGATTTGAGAATCAAGGTTATCTTGAGGATTCTGAAAGTGAAGATGAACCACCTATTTAAACTGTTCTAGAAAATGAAATTCTTGAAGTTGACAATCCTTTTCAAACACCTGTGCAAGGGTTCACAAACAAAGGGGAAGAAGAAGAGAATGCAACTGTCAACCAAAATGAGCTTGGAACAGACCAAGGAAATGAACAGGGGCACACAAGGAAATGGGACAGAGCCCACACTAGGGATCAAATCATTGGAGATCCTGGTGAGGGAGTTAGAACAAGAAGGGCAACAATGAATACATGTCTGTATAGCTGCTTTCTGTCACAAGAGGAACCTAAAGTAGTTGAAGAAGCTTTGAAGAATTCTGATTGGATTGTTGCCATGCAAGAAGAATTGAATCAATTTGAGAAAAACAAAGTATGGGAACTAGTGCCACCTCCAAAAGGAAAGAATGTTATTGACACCAAATGGGTGTTCAGAAACAAGATGGATGAAGAAGGAGTGGTAATTAGAAACAAAGCAAGGCTGGTTGCCAAAGGATACTGTCAGCAAGAAGGCATTGATTATGATGAGACATTTGTACCTGTAGCTAGACTAGAAGCCATCAGAATCTTCCTGGCTTTTGCAGCTCACTCAGATTTCAAGGTGTATCAAATGGATGTGAAAAGTGCATTTCTCAATGGTGATCTTGCTGAAGAAGTTTATGTGTCTCAACCACCTGGTTTTGAGAATGAAGACTTCCCAAACTTTGTGTATAGACTGCTCAAGGCACTCTATGGACTCAAACAGGTACCTAGAGCCTGGTATGAAACTCTATCTCAATTCCTTCTTGAGCATCAATTTACCAGGGGTACAATTGACAAAACCCTATTCTTCAAGAAGCATGGAAATGATATCATTCTTGTTCAAATCTATGTGGATGATATCATCTTTGGCTCTTCAAATGAAAAACTCTGTGAAAGATTCTCTAAGTTGATGCAAATCAAATATGAGATGAGTATGATGGGAGAGTTAACCTACTTTCTAGGTTTGCAAGTACATCAAAAGGAGGATGGCATCTTCATAAACCAATCAAAGTATGTCAAAGATCTTTTGAAGAAATATGGTTTAGAAGACTCATCCCCTGCAAAAACTCCTATGTCCACTGCAATCAAGCTTGATGAAGACAAGAAAGGCAAAAGAGTAGACATCAAGGTTTACAGAGGCATGGTTGGATCACTACTCTATCTCACAGCTAGCAGGCCTGATATCATGTTTGCCACATGCCTTTGTGCAAGGTTCCAGTCTGATCCCAAGGAATCTCACATGATGGCTATCAAAAGGATTTTCAAATATCTGAAAGGGACTCCTAATCTTGGGCTATGGTATCCAAAGGGAACTGGGTTCAACCTGGTTGGTTACACAGATTCTGATTATGCTGGATGCAGAATTGACAGGAAGAGCACCTCTGGAAGCTGCCAATTCTTAGGTCAAAGGTTAGTGTCCTGGTTCAGTAAGAAACAATAGTCCACAGCAACATCTACAACTGAGGCTGAATATATTGCTGCTGGAAGTTGCTGTGCTCAAGTACTTTGGATTAGAAATCAACTCATGGATTATGGACTAGTGTTAGAACACATTCCTCTAATGTGTGATAATACTAGTGCAATATCCATAGTTGCCAATCCTGTTAATCATTCTACTACAAAGCACATTGAGATCAGGTACCATTTTATTAGGGAACATGCTGCAAATGGTACCATAGAAGTCTCTTATGTTCCAACTGAGAAACAATTAGCTGACATATTTACTAAACCTCTGAATGAAGCTGTCTTCAACAGACTTGTGAGTGAAATTGGAATGCTCAATCCTTCATTTAGTTTTTCTAAATAAGTATGCTAGTTAATTGTTGCAGCAGTAAATTTTCACTGTGTTTAAATGCTCTATTTATTTGGAGTGAAAATTGGCTGAGATATGATTTATAAATATTTCAGTATTTTACTGCATATCTTTCAAAATCATATTTGGTTGTAAAGTGGTGAGCTTTTGAGACATCTCGATATAGATGTTTTTCAGAGTTCACGACACAGTTCAAGTCAAACAGACTTATATCGCGAACTGTTGAGATTGTGAGACTTTGCGATATAGTTCATTTCATGAGTTTGCGACATAGTTCATTTTATGACTTCGCGACTTAGAATAACTATATCGACAAGTCTCCATAATTAACGGAATTTTGATTTAAATTGATTTTATTTCAAAATTTGATAAAAGTCTGACAAATTGCTTGGAATTCCAAAAAGAGAGTTTTAGACAGGGTATTTATACTATATCGCAAAGTCTCCCCAAATCTTTTTAACCTTTAAGACTTTGCGACTTAGTTCATTTTTAGACTATGCGATATACTTTGCAAGACTTTGCGGTACAGGCTATTTTTGACTTCGCGACATACAAATAGACTGTACATATTCATAACTCTATATCGCAGTGTCTCTATCATATAAATACTCATTTCTAACCGTTCACAACTTTTCATCTTGTCTACTACTCTCAATTCTCAAACCTAAACTCAAATTTTCTACTCTCTTCTTCACTCTCAATCTTAAAATGGCACCCAAATCTCAAGCAGTATCATCCTCAATTCCTTTAACCATTCCCAAAGAAACAAATTTACTCTCAATTCCCTCTGAGGCGGAGGCAAACCCTAGGTACAAGTTCTTTGTACGGTTCTTAAACACTTCCTACCTCCGCCAAGATTTGACCCTTAACCCCACTCTGTATGTCGATGTATTGGAAGGGTTCAGGAGAATAGCGTTGGTTGCAACAATGGCGAAGGAGGATGGGACTTCGTTTCAGGAGGTGAGTTGTACAATTGGGGGCAAGTCCTTCTAGTTTGGGGAGAAGAAGATTAACGAGGCCCTAGGGTTCAAGGTTGAGGGTCATGATGCTGAAGCTAATGATGATGAAATGGTTGCTTTCTTGGACCTCATCAAGTATGCAGACAAGGTTGACATGGCTAAGTTGAACAAGAAGCATGTCAGGAGGGAGTGATCGTTTCTTTTTGATACACTCCAAAAGGTGTTCTTATGCAGGAAGACAGGATGGGACCACATCAGTCACATTGCTGTGAAGCTGTCCTACTCCCTAGCCCACAATCAGGAGATAAATGTTGGAGCAATCATCCTCAAGGAATTGGCTCAGAGGCTAGGGAGAATAATTCGTGGTAGAGGTAATGAAATCTTTTACCCTCGTTTCCTTCAAGTTATTTTAAATTATCTTGATGCAAATATCCATGAATTGGAGGGTATAGATAAAACTAAAATGGCTTATTCCAAGTCCATGTCCAAGATTCTATTTGGCTCATTGGACACAAGGAATCAAGTGGATGTGATTCTAAGTGTGACCAAGCATATGCAGGACACATTTGAGTCTTATCCACTTGATAAGCCCATATACCATGAACTCTCCTGGACAGGGGAGGCTAAGACTGAAGGAGCTATACAGTCTAACCCCAACCTTCCTATCCCACCAGTAACCCTACTGTAAACACCACTCTAGAAGCTAGGCAGCCAAGTGCATCAATCTCTCAAAAGGTTGGTGTTACTAAAAAGAAGTCAAAGAAGAGAGCCCTAGAAGTGACAAATGAATCTGTAGAGATAGAAAGTGAGACTCCTGAGTCACCTCTCACCAGACAAAAGAAGAAGTCGAAATCTATAGCCACCACTGAATCCTCCCAACAGGATTTAGATGTGCAACAACGGGTACACCTATTACTGTCAATGTCCTCTCAAAAGGGCATTAGCATTGAAAAGAGTAGCCTCCCCACTACAACCTGTAATGAGTCTGCACAGGGTCAAGAACTCACTCTTGACCCTAGGAGAAATAAGGATGATCATACACAGAGTGGAGAGCACATCACTGTTGAAACTCCTCCTATTTCTCAGGGGGAGTTGCCAAAATCCAATCTACACCCCACTTCTCTATTAGATTCTTCCATAAAAATTTCTTCTGCACAAGAGAGTCATTCTAATGACAATCTTGCCCTTGATCAATCACAATCCACTCCTGTGATTGAGCCCATTTCAAGTGACATGGTGCATGACACTGTGCTCACCACTCAGGACCCCACTCAGTTGGTCAGGGAATGCATGTTGAGGCACATCCTAATGACAGCAACACAAACATAGAGGATTCACCAGTTCTAACTGGAGACTCTATGCCAGACTCTCCATTTCTCATGGATTTGGATTTGCCTTCACAGGCATCTAGAGATGGTGCTGTAACACATCCCATTTCAATGGAGACAGCATCAGACTCTACAGTCATTCCAAGACTGGAGGAAACTCATCAATCAATCACTCCTGAGGTGCCTAGCACCAGCTCTTACTTGGCTCAGGCCACAATTACTGAATGGCTGAAACTTGTGTAACATGACATGGCTTCAGGATCATCTACTGTGCCACCACAATTGACGGAAGAAGAATTACAAAATCTTCATGTGGTACAGATAGATGAGTTCTCAAAGATAGCTCAACATCTCCTCACCTCAAATCTACCAAATGCTGATTATGAAGCTATCTTACTTTACCACAAGGAGGATGTTGAAGCTCAGCAGGAGAAGATAGTGGATGAAGCTGAACCAGAGGGAAATGTGGATGCCTGGTTGGATGCAAAGACGACTCTCAAACTCAAGGATGCCCTAGCTTTTCTAAGAGAAGATTACCTAACTTCTTTGGGCTCCAATGCAAACCTTAGATCATTCTACGTGATAACTTTACCGTTATATCTAACGTTTCTCAACAATTTAATTTGAAAGATCCAACGATTATGGATTGAGTGATCAAGCGACCAGACTTATAAGAAAGCTTTCATTATTTAGTCTTTAATATAATAACATAGATATTTACGGGATATACTATAAAAAAATGAATTTTATACAGAATTTTGATCGTCACGGTGTACTACTTTAAAAGAAGAACTATTACAAAAAAAAAATATATTTTAATTGATAATTTATTTTCTCAAAAGTTCAAAATTCCTGCATCATTAACATATTACAAAAAAGAGTATATTATATTTTAGCAATAAATATTTTAAAAAAATAAAAATTAAAAAAATATATCAATATTAAAAAAATTAATGATGTTATCCTGGTAGTTTGGTCATAAATACCGCCAAAACATTCTCAACCGTTAGATCCAATACTTTTAAAAATAGACGATCAAGATTATATCATATAAAAAGAAGTTATTATCTAAAAATGATATAAGTTAAAAGATATTATATTAGAATTAGATTTTCCAATAAGTTAAAACATAAAAATAGTTGTAATTAAATAAGGAAACCCATTTAATATCAAAATAATAAAAATCGTTTAATCTTAAATAGATAGGTGAAAACCGTTAGATTTAACATTAAAAAATGTATTTGGTTAATAAAGGGTATTCTAATAAGAGTAATGCTAGATGTGGGTACCGAATTTTGGTATCAAATGATGTGGTATCGGTGATATGGAAGTTTGGGATGATTTTATTGGGGGAATTAATGTGAATGCATGAGGTCCACTATTATTAATTAAGTTGTAGCCAATAATAACATGACATGACATTTGGGATCCATTTTGGGATCCAATTTGGTACCCCTAGCATTATTCTTCTAATAATCCAAACTACATATAAGTATATTTCCTAAATCGAATAGAATTCTCAATATTAAATTTCGCCACTTTATTATCTTTTTAGTTTTAGAATAGTTTTTAATTGAAAAAGAACTATTAAACCACAAATAAATTAAAGATTATTTTGTGAATTTCATGTGGACCATAAAATTGGCCAAATCTAACTTTTATAACTCAATATAAACAAATATTAAATTGAGCGTGTAAAATATAATAAATATCAAATTTTTAACTATAATTTTATTTGGCTAAATCTTTTTTAACAATAATTTAATCATGTAAACTAATAACTTTTAAATATTAAAATATTCATAAATAAATATAATTATAAATATTAAAAAAACAATTGTGTGTTCCATGGGTAATTAAAATATAATTATAAACAAAATAATTATAAAATAAAATTGAAGTAACCGTGCATCGCACGAGCTATAAGCTAGTATAGATAATAAGATAAAAAATATTAAAATTCATCCGTGCACGGGTTATAGGCTAGTATACTTAATACATCAAATATTTAAACTTTCAATTCATGATTATTATGTTTTTAATAATATTTTTTTTATTTTAGAATCAACGATCATTTATTTAGTTCAAATAAAATACGATACTGGCTCATATTTAACTTGTATCTGATGGATCACAAACTACCCGGTTTGAAAAAATAAAATACGATATCGGCTCATATTTGGTTTGGATCCGAAATCTAATACCCGGGATAAGTTTATATTCGAATAAAATGATCCAGACCCAAATCTGAATATTATAAAAATAAAATGATATGAGACTTGAGCAAATGAATGTACGGTCATAGGATCATTTTACCCCTAATCAAAAGAGACACTACAAGATTCCAAAGACAATCTTCTACAGCAAATCCTAAACCCAGAGCAAAATAAGATACTGGCAGCCCATGACCAACCCAAGCCCAGCACTAGTAGTCTAGTACCATCCTTGAATCAGACATCTCTTTTACAACCTAAGGATTAAAAATATTATTCATATTTCAAATTCGAAAATTTAAATCTTGGTCCCAAAATTTGTCTTATCGAGAAACCTAATAACTAGCTCGGCTAACCTCCCAACCTTTTGATTTCTGGACTTTCCTTTTAACAACATATCTATCTATATACTACAAAACATTAAAAGTTTTGATACCTGTTTATTTTTTTGGTATGGTACTTGTCCTTAATACCTTTTTTTGGTACGGCTTTATTTAATTATTTTTAATAAAATATTTTTATTACTATTTTATAATAGCCTAAATAACAAAATCCACTACTTTTCCAAAAAAATCATAAGAAAATACTTTTTTCAATTAAAACATGTTATTTTTTCTATTTGTTCTTATTAAAATCTCTTTTTTTTTTCAAAAGTATTATATTATAAAAGAAATATATAAAAAAATTATATTATATTTTTACTATAAAATAAATATTATAATATAATCCACTAATTTTCCAAAAATATCACGGACAATTACCTTTTTCAATTAAAAAATGTTATCTTTTCTATTTGTGCTTACTAAAATCTCTACTTTTCCTAAAATATTATATTATAAAGAAATATATAAAAATATTATATTATATTTTTATTATAAAAAATTATAATATCTTTAGTATACTCTATATATGAGTCTGAATAATTCTAACCTAAGGACACCTATAGGCTATATAACTCCCCACACCAACTAATGAATTCAAACAGTTACATACAAATTTATTAAGTTAATAAATCATCAACACCTTTTGCCTGTAAAATATTTAGCACCTTTTTAGTAAAGTTTTAACAACTACACAATACACCTTTAAAATTTAAAATACAAAGTTTCATTCAAAACAATTATTGGTTTGTTACAATTATTTTTCTTAATTATCAACACTTAGAAACTATTTAACATCTTCTCACTGCATAGATTATAACTTTTTAATATGAATTATTCCACCTTTTAGTGTGAGTGTTTTTTTTAAGAATTTAGTGTGAGTTTTTAATAATTATCATTAACTAATTAATTTTTCTAAACTAAACTTAATTAATACAACATTTACTTTTACTATTATAAGATTATTACTTTATATTTTGTAAAATTTAGATACTAACATCTCAAACTTAATAACTTTCTATTTTAAAAAGATTCTACTAATTTTTTTAAGACAAATGAAAAAAATAAACTAATGTTATCAATTAAATATATCTTATACTTTTTGTATTTATGTCAACTTTGTGCTAAACCGTAATATAAATTAAAATATTATATTATTTAATAGTTTGTTGCCCTTAAATTATAATTTTTTATATTAAAAGGTTTATGTATAAATATCTTAATTAAACACCAACTACTACATTATATTTTGAAAAATATAATGACATGCACGTAACAATTTTGTGTACAAAATTAATTTTATACTTTTAACAATTCTTATTATAATTTATTCTGAACAAAAATTAAATGAAACTATTATATAGGACCAACTAAACTTAATATACTATTGTATTATAATAAATGTGTAAATTATGTTATATTTTTACACTAATCTAAATTTTCAACATCATCTTTTGTAATCACAAGAAATAAAACACTAGCAATAAAGTATAAAATAAAATATAAACGTTATACTTTGACATATAACATTTCACTTTTAATAGTTATCATATATACTTAAATTTTTTACACATATTAAATTTTAAACTAAATTTAAGTATCCTACTTTAATTTACTAATCTAAATTATAACTTTGTATATAACGTTCATAAGCTAATACAATTTCATAATTTCATGGTTACATGGTAGGTTTTATCTATGACATATACACACCAACTAAACTTAATATACAATTCTATTATAATAAATGTGTAAATTATGTTATATTTTTACACTAATCTAAATTTTCAACATCATCTTTGTAATCACAAGAAATAAAACACTATTACAAGTACAAAATAAAATAAAAATGTTATATATAACATTTCACTAGTTATCTTATACTTAAAATGTTACACATATTAAACTTTAAACTAAATTTAAGCATACTACTTTAATTTACTAATCTAAATTATAACTTTGTATATAACATTTAGAAAAAGCTAATACAATTTCATAATTTCATGATTCCAAGTGGTAGGTTTTATCTATTTATGACATCAAAATAGTGAAAAGGACACCTGTTATGGATTAAAAAAACGTACTTGAGTGAATTTAATGAGCTTCGAGCTTTAATGACTGCACTCGTGTTTCTGGACTAAATTGGTCCTCACAAGATGCCTACGTATCTCAATTTGTTATTGAGAATCAAGCCAAAGACGTAGTTCTGATTGTAGGATCAGGGACCTTATATAGGCGTTTGGAGCCTAGTATTTATGGTATGTTTGGGAGACTTAACGGATAAGTCTTCTTTTTGATATTGGATAAGTATTGTATTTCTTGCTGAAGAATTCGTTTCCTTGTTGATAAAGGTTATGACTCATTAATTGCCTTTAATTGGGATTCCGGATCCTTCTTTGATCAATTTGCCATAATTTGGGCTCTTTTAATGAGCTGTATATTTTTCCTATTCATTAATTACGAAATTAATGAATAATTAGGATGTCGGGCCTTAAATATCGACCTTTTGTTTGACCAGTCAATTATATTTCTATAATTACTTTTCTGACCATATCATTTGCCCCCCAACTTATGGGAAAATCTCCTTAGGGTTTTCGTAGAAGTTACAGCGTATTTTTTCCTAAATTTTTCCATTTTTCAGGGCATTTTTAACCTTAATCTAGGTCATTTTCGACCAGGAATTCGACCTGGATTTCAGTGTAAATTCGACCTGGATTTCGACCAGGACTGTCCCCAGGTCGATGGGCTCGACCTCGAATTCCTAGTCTTTTTCGACCAGGATCTTTCGACCTCAACCAGCCTTCCTTCGACCTCGTTTTTGTCCCCAGGTCGATGGGCTCGACCTCGAATTCCTAGTCTTTTTCGACCAGGATCTTTCGACCTCAACCAGCCTTCCTTCGACCTCGTTTTTGTCCCCAGGTCGATAGGCTCGACCTCGAATCGTAGGTCTTTTTCGACCTCGATGTGTCGACCTCAGTTTCATGTTTGTTCGACGAGGAATCCTTAAGTCATTTTTGACTTGAATTCCATGTTTTTTCTAGCTTTATTTTGGAGCGAAGTCGAACAATACGACCTCAATTCCCCATGTATTTTCGATCTCACATGTTCGACCTCATTCTCATGTGTTTTCGACCAGGAATTCCAAGGTTAAAATAGAATTAATTTCTGGGCCATTCTCGACCTCGTTTCAGTATGAGGTCGAGTGATACGAACTCGATTAATAGTATATTTTCGATCTCATTCGTTCGATCTCGACCCAGGGTCTTTTCGACCTCATTTTGCCAACTTTTTGACTTGTTTTTGGTGCGAAGTCGATGGCCACGACCTCAGTTTCGTGTGTATTTTCGACTTGGGTTGCACGACCTCGATTTAAGGCCTTTTCGACCTCAAATCATTAATTATTTCCCTTTATTTGGGAGTGAGGTCGTTTGATACGACCTCATTTTCCTATATATTTTCGACTTCAAGCCTTCGATGTCGATCAAGGGTCTTTTTCGACCTCGATTTTGTTTTTACCTTGGTTTTATTCCAAGATTCTTTCTTTGGGCTTTTGATTAGCCTAATTGGGCTTAAATATTTCTAGCCTTGGGCCTAAATGGGCCTTATTAATTTTGGGCTTTTGAATTTGCCTGAGATTTAATTAGTTTGGGCCTTTGCCTTTGTAGTCTATAAATGGATTTATGGGCCTTACCGGCTATAGCCGGTTGCCATCCCACAACCGGTTGATCTTCCAGTTATCCTCAGTATAAAAGAGTGAGATTTCTCATTTCACTCTCACTTCTCACTTTTCACTTTCCAAAATTTCTCTCTAGTTACCACAGTTTTTTCTCTCTTTTATTCCGTGGAGAGGCGATTCCCGGCGAGCTTTTTACGGTGGTGTTCTTATTTTTCTGGGATAAATTTCATCCCTTGAAGATTTCTGGGTTTTCAATATTCATCACTTGAAGATTTCTGGGTTTTTTGAAGATTTTCTGAGAATTTTCCTTGAAGTTTTGAAGATTTGAAGTTTCTTTGAAGATTTTTCTGGGGATTTCCTTGAACGCTTGAAGATGTCTGACAAAGCTGCTCAACGCCTTCAAAGAATGAACAAAGCTTCTAAGAGAGGTATCATCATCCGTTCTTCTCATATGTCACTTCAAGATATGATTTTAGAACGTAGTGATGAATATCCCTCTGTGTCCCACTTAGATTCTTTCGACTGCAGTAACAAATTTCATGAAATCGATAAAATTAGGGACTATAATAAAATGTATAGGGTTAGGTCTCCTTATAGGTTAGTCCCAGCCGGCCCAGGGGACCGTTCTTGTCATTGGCGTCCTGATGCTTTATGCATTTACAAGGATGCCATTGTCGCGGGACTCAGGTTCCCTTTTCATGAATTTATTCCCAGGCTTTTGGCTGATGTTGGAATCAACCCTTGCCAACTTCCTCCAAACGCCTGGAGAATCATTATATGTTTCATTGTTCTTTGTTTGAAGAACAATTTTCCTTTATCTGTAGCTTTGTTTAGAAGAATCTTTCAGTTTAAGAATAGCTCAGCCATTACTTTGGGTTGGGTTTATATCAATCACCGTCCTTCCACTCCCCCCATATTTCACCCTAAATCCATCCCAGATAACAACCCAAAATGGAAAGAAGAGTTTATGTACTTAGTTTGGGAAGGAGGGGATTGGGGCACCCTTTTTCGTAGTTCCTTTAGTAGGGTTTCAGATGGTAGCCCTAGTGATATCATCCTGAATGACGAGGAGGCCCATGCATATGCTGAACTTACAAAGGATAATTACGCCACAATGGCTTGGGTGCTCCTGGATGAGTTCCAGCTTAGGTCCTTGGGCCTTTCCAACGTTTCTGATAAGGGTAATTCTCACCTCATATCTTTCTTAATTTATTTAAGATTAACTTATACCAACTGTTTCTTTCCTTATATCTTTTGCAGCTGCGGTCTTTATCAATAAGACCAACGAGCCTGAAGAGGGGGAAACAACCAGGATGAAGAGGGCACGTTTGGCAGGGAAAGACCCTCGTGCTTCTAGTATTCCAGCTTTCATAAGGCGTCACGTGGACCTTACTGAAGATGCTGAAGGCCCTACCTCGGGCAAGAGTGCAGTTTGGCGCCCCAACTGGGGTCTCAGGAAGAAGGACACTGTAGTAGGAGTGTCTAAGCATGCAGTGGAGTGGTCTTATCACTCTCTAACTCCTTGTGACTACAAGGATTTTGTCTCTAACTCCACCATCGAGGGGGTGGAGCATGCTGGATCTCAGGCTATGGCTGCTGTAAGTATTTCTCTCCTTCTTTTCTTTGTAGTCTTTGATTTATTTCAAGTTTAAGTTTTTAACCTATAACTTGCTTGCAGATGAATGCCAACTACCAAGGGGCTCTTTTTCAAGCTAAGTCTTGGCGCTCATCCTCTGAGGCCAACCAAGGCAAGTTTGAGAAGTCCCAGGAGGAAATGGCTTCAGTGAAGGCCACCCTGGCTAGGAAGGAGAAGGAGTTGGCTGACTCCCAGGCTGAATTGGTATCTTTGAGGAAGGCCAAAGATGATTTTATTGATGAGTATCTCGACTCTGAGGAGTACGGGGACTTGATTGATAAGCATGATGGGCTCCTCTTCCCTGTTCAGTATACTAAGGGATGGGATGACGCTCTTGCCGCTGTCTTGGAGAGGATGCCTGGATCCCTCACTATATCTGATTTTCCAAGCCCTCACCCTCCTACTCATATGGAGTTGGCTTTGGCTGGAGAGGAGGACATGGAGGAGGATGACAGGATCCTAGACCTGGATCATACTTCTCCTCCTGGTCAGGATGTTGGAGCTGATGACACTGCCCCTCACTTGGGAGAGGAAGAGGAGGATGAGGAGCAGGACGTGGATAAGGAAGATTAGGTGTAGTTTTTCCTTTTGTAGTTCTTATTTATGGCCTTTCCTGGCTTGTAACAGTATTGATGTACTTTTGGCCTACGGGCTTAACTTAACTTTTATTTAAGTTTTTATTTATATCTTGTGGCCATTCATGGCTTGCATTTTTTCTTGTTTTTTCCATGTTTATGAACACTCATAATAGATAAGCTTTAAAACATGAAAATGCTGAATTTATTCATAATTTGAAGATGGGATAAACCCTTACATAGTATCCCAGTTTAAAACTTGGGTTGGTTTCATCGAACCTTATTTATAGTAGTGAGTCCACTTGGGAGACACCTTAAACATAATAAACTTTCAAATTGGAGGCATGCCAAGTCCTTGGTACCTCATGCCCTTCAAGGGTTTCTAGCTTGTATGAGCCTCGACCAAATACGTTCTTGACGCGATATGGTCCTTCCCAATTTGGGGCTATCTTCCCTTTTTGTCCAACTCCGGATGCTTCAATCTTTCTGAGAACCAAGTCTCCTTGACGAAAGAACCTTTCTTTAACCCTTAGGTTGTAGTAGAAGGATGCTTTCTTTTGATGTTCAACTATCTTGGCGTTTGCCTCATCTCTAACTTCGTCAATTAGATCCAAAGCCAGCCTCAAGCCTTCTTCATTTTCTTCTGGTTCATAAGCCTCAACTCTTGGGGAGGTGTGAGTAATTTCCACCGGGACCACTGCCTCTGCTCCATAAGCCAATAGAAATGGAGTTGCCCCGGTGGTAACTTTGCAAGTAGTACGATATGCCCAAAGTATAGGGAGTAATTCGTCTACCCAAGTATTTCTGGAGCGTTCAACTCTTTTCTTTAGTCCATCAAGGATGATTCGATTTGCAACCTCAGCTTGCCCATTTGCTTGAGGATGGGCGACAGAAGTGAAGCGCAATTTGATATTGTTTTCATCACAATACTTCTTGAACTCATCGTTGTTAAACTGAGTTCCATTGTCCGTGACTAGGACTCGTGGAATTCCATATCTGCATATTACATTTTCCCAGAAGAATTGCATCACTTGCTTGGTGGTTATCTTGGCTAAGGGTTTAGCCTCAATCCACTTGGTGAAATAGTCAATTGCTACTATCAAGAACTTTCTTTGAGCACTTGCCATAGGAAATGGTCCGAGTATATCCATTCCCCACATTGCAAAGGGGATAGGTGAGTTAATGGAGGTCATCATCTTTGGTGGTTGCCTAACCACTGGTGCATGCTTCTGGCACCGTTCACATTTCTTGACGTAGCTTTTAGCATCAGCAAGTATGCTTGGCCAATAGAAACCTAGACGAGTGACTTTATGAGCCAGGGCTCTGCCCCCC
Organism: Heracleum sosnowskyi; assembly: GCA_030848705.1. Taxonomy (NCBI): domain Eukaryota; kingdom Viridiplantae; phylum Streptophyta; class Magnoliopsida; order Apiales; family Apiaceae; genus Heracleum; species Heracleum sosnowskyi. Next base: position 43,824,237 of record CM061243.1, on the reverse strand, counting down.
AAGTGTTGCCCACAAATCCCTTCATGCACTTCCTTTAGGGTCAATTCTGCCTCTTGAGGTCTCAAGCACTTTAAGTATGGAATAACAAAAGATTTCTTGTATAGGATTCCCTCAATTAGGGCATACCTTAGTGCTCTGACGTATAGCTTTCGTGCTTCTGAAGTGTCGCTGGGCAGCCACCCAGTTTCCAGATGAGCTTTGATGGGATCAATCCAACAACTGGTGATACCAATGGGGGCTACCAACTTTCCATTGATGCTTGGGGTCTTCAAGACTTGGAAGTATACACTCCCGGCATAGTTTTCAATTTCGGAAGAGGCAAATTTAGACAAGGCATCAGCCTTCATATTTTCCTCCCTTGGAATGTGCTCCACATAGCATTCATCGAACTGAGTCATAATGGCCTTGACAAGTTTTAAGTACTTGGCCATGACTTCATCTCTGGCCTCAAACTCTCCATTTACTTGGGAAACCACTAGCCTCGAGTCTCCACATACTTTCAGAGTTTTGACTCTCAAGGCTCCAGCTAGCCCTAAGCCAGCTATCAGAGCTTCATACTCAGCCTCATTATTTGTCGTCGGGAAGTCAAGTTTTAGTGCATACTCTATTAGGAATCCATCATGACTTTGTAGCACTAAACCAGCTCCACTTGATTTTGTTTTTGATGCTCCATCAAAATAGAGCACCCAATATTCTTTGAAGGTCATTTCCTCATCTTTCTTATCTTCCATAGTCACTTCCTGCCCCCCGACTTCTTGGTTGTCAATGGTGCATTCAACCATGAAGTCAGCAAGTGCTTGGGCTTTTATGGCCGTCCGAGGCTTATACTTTATATCAAATTCTCCCAATTCAATGGCCCATTTGATCAATCTTCCACTAACTTGAGGGCTATGCAAGATGTTTCTTAGAGGTTGATCAGTCAAGACCTCTATCTTGTGAGCCTGGAAGTAGGGGCGCAGCTTTCTTGAGGCCATTATCAAGGCTAAAGCAAACTTCTCAACCATTAAGTAGTTTATTTCTGCCCCATGTAGAATCTTGCTCACATAATAGATGGGTTTCTGAACCTTCACTTCTTCTTTTACCAAAACAGCTCCAAGGGCTGTGTTAGAAACCGCCAAGTATAAATAGAGAATTTCTCCTGGCTTGGGTTTTGCCAAAAGTGGTGCTTCAGCCATATATTTCTTCAGGGCCTCAAAGGCCTCTTGACTTTCAGTTGTCCATTCAAAATTCTTCACTTTTTTGAGTGCTTTGAAGAAAGGTAAACACTTCTCTCCAGACTTGGAGATGAATCTTTCCAAAGCAGCCACTCTTCCCGTCAGTTTCTGGACATCCTTGACAGTCTTTGGTGGTTCCATGTCCAGAATCGCTTTGATTTTGTCGGGATTAGCCTCGATTCCTCTCTTGGAAACCATCAGGCCTAAAAACTTTCCCGAGCCTACACCAAAGGCACACTTGGCTGGATTTAGCATCATCTTGTGGTGTCTTAGCACTTCAAAAGCCTCTCGGAGGTGCTCAATGTGATCGGCCTTATCAAGGCTCTTGACTAACATGTCATCTACGTAGACCTCCATGGTTTTTCCAATCAGGTGCTCAAAGATTTTGTTCACCAACCTTTGATAGGTTGCTCCAGCATTCTTAAGCCCAAAAGCCATGACTAAGAAACAGAAGACACCAAAGTCAGTGACGAACGACACTTTGGCAATGTCATCTTTGTGCATCTTGATTTGATTATATCCGCTGAAGCCATCCATGAAACTTAGCATCTCATGCCCAGCAGTGGCATCTATCAAGGCATCAATCCTAGGTAAGGGGAAACAATCCTTAGGACATGCATCATTCAAGTCGGTGAAGTCGACGCACATTCTCCACTTCCCGTTAGCTTTTTTGACCATCACCGGGTTAACTAACCATTCTGGGAATTGGATTTCCTCAATGAATCCAGCTTCCAAAAGCTTATTCACTTCTTGTTTAATGGCTTCAAGCCTCTCTGGAGCAAAACTTCTTTTCTTTTGTTTCACTGCCTTCCTTTCTGGATCCACATTCAATTTGTGAGATATTAGCTGGGGATCAATCCCTGGCATGTCAGCCGCTGTCCAAGCAAAAACGTCATTGTTTTCTTGAAGAAAAGATGCGAGTTTGCCTTTCAATGGTTCGGGCAGTAGTGCCCCAACATAAGTCACCTTCTCTGGTTCATCCGGGACTAAGGGAATTGGGATTAAATCCTCAGCTGGCTTCCCTCTTCGGTCCTCATTGTTACTAGTGTCCATATCTTCAATGGGGAGAACCTGCCCCCCAACTCCATCAGGCCTCAACGCGGCTACATAACAGCTTCTAGCCATCTTTTGGTCTCCCCGTTCTTCACCAATACCATTCCTGGTGGGGAATTTGAGTTTCAGGTGGTAAGATGAGGCAACAGCCTTAAACGCATGAAGACCCGTCCTTCCAAGGATCGCATTGTAGGTTGAGGTTGCCTTTATAACTATGAAGTTCAGCATCTGAGTGGATGTATTCGTTCCTTGCCCCATGGTCATTGGGAGTTGGATAGTGCCTTCCACCTTTGATTCCACTCCATTGAACCCATATATGGGCATATTAGAGGGTGTCAACTGAGAATCAGTGTAACCCATCTTGATAAAAGCATCGTGGAACAATATATCCACTGAGGCTCCATTGTCGACTAGGACTCTCTTTGTTTCGGAGTTGCCTATCACAGGTACTATGACAAGAGGATCATCGTGGGGGAACTTCACCCCTTCCAAGTCCGAATCATCAAAACCTATCGACACTTCTGTTCGTGCACGCTTCGGTGCTTCTCCAACAACGGTCAGTACCTCTCGTGCATAAGCTTTTCTTGAGTTTCGGGAGGACCCAGCAGCAGTTGGTCCTCCAAATATCATGTTGATCACCGGCCCTCGGGGCTTGGGGTTTCGATCTTGATCATTGTCCCTTCTATCGTAATCCTTTCTTTCATAGTTCCCCCTTTGGCTCCCTTGGCTTCCATCCTTAGTGAACTTGCTGAGTTTTCCTCTTCGTATCAGAAACTCAATCTCATCTTTCAATTGCCTACAATCGTCGGTGGCATGACCGACTTCTTTGTGGAACCGACAAAACTGATTTTGGTTCCGTTTGGACAAATCAGCCCTCATTGGCTTTGGCCATTTGATATCTTCTTCCTTGGCTATCTCCATCAGAATTTGACTCCTGGGAGTGTTCAATCGTGCATATTCTGTGAATTTTGGCCCAAAATTGCTTCTCTTGGGGGGAGAATCCGAGTTCTTTGATGTTCGGGGAAACTTTTCCTTGACGTCGTACTCCTGAGTTTCTTTTATTTTCTTTGAGTTTCCACCGTCGCCAGCGGTAGGTTCATACTTTCTCATGCTTTCTTCAGCCTTGATGTACTTTTCGGCTCTATCTTGGAGCTTCAACATGCTCTCTGGTGGATGTTTAGCCAACGACCTCCTGAAGTGGTCATCAGTGGTTCCTTGTTGCAGGGCTATCATAGCCACTTTGTCATCTAAGTCCGGAACTTTTAAAGCCTCCCGAGTGAATCGATTGATGTAGTCCCTTAGGGCTTCATTCTTTCCTTGACGTATTGCCATGAGTGATGCAGAACTTTTCTCATGCACCCTTCCACTAATGAACTGATTGATGAAAGCCTTACTTAGTTCCTTAAAGGACCCAATAGAATTGGGAGGTAGACGGCTGTACCAACGTTGGGCCATGCCTGCCAAGGTTTGTGGAAACGCCCTACACTTGACCGCATCGTTGGCTGGCTGCAACAGCAGTGCGTTGGAGAAGGTCCTTACATGATTTGCGGGATCTCCCGTTCCATCATAGGCTTTGATCGAAGGCATCTTATATTTTCTGGATATAGCCGTTTTCATGATGTCTTGAGTAAACGGTGGTGTAGGATCATCAGGATCTCCTAGGGGCAACAGAATACTAGGATCACCCCTTGGGGCTTCAGCCCTCTTGGTCCTTCTTGGCGGATCCAAGTTGATTATCGGGATTCCTTCAGTCGTTCGGCCCCGAGATTGAGCGGCCTCTTCTTCAGCAAGGAGTTTTTTGAGCCTTGCAGTCTCTGCCTCATGAGTTGCAAGTTTTTCTCTAGTAGTTTGGGGTTGCTCCCGATTTGTCTGTGAAGAACGTCTCCTCCTTGGGGCGACATCCTCCCCAGTTGTATAACCCTCATCCTCAGTGTACGGGCCAGAGTAATCTTGAATGAGAGGGGTCTGACGAGTTTGTTGATTTTGGGGTCCCAGACCTTGAATATAAGGAGGCACATATGCCTCATGGTAGATTGGATTAGTTCCGCTACCGCCCGCCATGGGTCGAGGGGGCATGCCATAACTTGGCATCCCCAAAGTCTGATTTGCATATTGAGGGAGATCAGTAGTATGGAGTTGAAGGCTCCTTGGTGCACTCATGAGCAGCGGGGAGGTCGTGATTGGTTGCTGGTGAACGGTATCCTGTGGATTAGATCCATGAATGACCATCTGCAGGGGATTCGTCCCTTCAACCGAAATCGGGATTTCCGGTCCTTGAGTGTTGGTGGGGATACTAGCCCTTGTGTGCCGGTAGTCGGCGGTGGCTGATCAGCCTCAGAGGTGATGGGGTGATCATCGGGAGTTTGAGTATCCCGAGCTGTTCTTCGTGTGTTGGCCATGGTTGATGTTGTCTTCCCACAGACGGCGCCAAATGTTATGGATTAAAAAAACGTACTTGAGTGAATTTAATGAGCTTCGAGCTTTAATGGCTGCACTCGTGTTTCCGGACTAAATTGGTCCTCACAAGATGCCTACGTATCTCAATTTGTTATTGAGAATCAAGCCAAAGACGTAGTTCTGATTGTAGGATCAGGGACCTTATATAGGCGTTTGGAGCCTAGTATTTATGGTATGTTTGGGAGACTTAACGGATAAGTCTTCTTTTTGATATTGGATAAGTATTGTATTTCTTGCTGAAGAATTCGTTTCCTTGTTGATAAAGGTTATGACTCATTAATTGCCTTTAATTGGGATTCCGGATCCTTCTTTGATCAATTTGCCATAATTTGGGCTCTTTTAATGAGCTATATATTTTTCCTATTCATTAATTACGAAATTAATGAATGATTAGGATGTCGGGCCTTAAATATCGACCTTTTGTTTGACCAGTCAATTATATTTCTATAATTACTTTTCTGACCATATCAACACCTACAGAATATACCTTTAAAATTTAAAATACAAAGTTTCATTTAAAATAATAAAATATTTAACACTTGACTCACGTGAATACACCTTTAAAATTTAAAATACAAAGTTTCATTTAAAATAATTATTAGTTTGCTACAATTATTTTTCTCACTTATCAACACTTACAACTATTTAACACCTTCCTACTTCATAAATTATAAACCTTGTGTGAGTTTTTAATAATTATCACTAACTATTTTTTTAAAAAAAAATAAATCTAAGTAGTACAACATTTACTTTTACTACTATAAGATTATCAATTTATATTTTGTAAAATTTACATACTAATATCTTAAACTTAACAAATTTCTATTTTAAATAGATTCTACTAATTTTTTAAGAAAAAAGAAACAAAATAAACTAATGTTATCAATTAAATATACCTTATATTTTTTGTATTTATGTACTCTTTTTGAAAGATTGAGCTTATATATTTACTCGAACAAAAGTTCATAAACAACTTTGTGCTAAAGCGTAATATAAATTAAAACGGTATATTATTTAATAGTTTGTTGTCCTTAAATTACAAATTTTAATATGAAAATGTTTTTGTATAAATATCTTAAACACCAACTACTACATCATATTTTGAAAAGTCTAATTACAAACATCTGCAGTAATTATTATATAACAATTTTGTGTACAAAATTAATTTTATAATTTTAACAATTCTTATTATAATTTTTTCTGAAAAAAATTACTCAAAACAAAACTATTATATAGGACAACTAAACTTAATATACTATTGTATTATAATAAAGTGTAAATTATATTATATTTTTACACTAATCTAAATTTTAAAAATTATCTTTTGTAATAACCTGAAATAAAATATTATTGCAATAACTAAAAAATAAATATAAATGTTATACTTTGAGATATAACATTTCACTTTTAACAGTAATCCTTAAAATTGTTACATATATTAAACCTTAAACTAAATTTAAGCATATAACTTTAATTTACTAATCTAAATTATAACTTTGTATATAAATATGGTAAAACTAATACATTTTCATGGTTCCAAGTGGTAGGTTTTATCCAAACATATTTATTTAGGTAAAAACTAAAAATATTTTTTTAGAAACAACTTAAGAGAAAACGTACACAAGTATAAATTTACGAAATTGATGATGAGTGCTTATTTCTAACCAATTTTAATATTACTTACAACAATAAACATTTATTTCACCAATTAAAAATGTTTCATAAAAAAATAAGTACTAATTATTTTTTTAATTTTTTTACCATTTAATTTTCAATTAATATATTATAATATAGTATTAAACTAATTAAAAATATAGAAAAAGTTATTATAGAGAAAATTGTCTTTGCATTTTTTTAAAAAATTTACAAAATCCTGGCAAGTACTAGTATTAAAAAAGCTCGTGCTTCGCACAGGTTATAAGCCAACTAGTGTTTTACCTGCCGACTCACAATTGCTATGAATTTTTAAAATATTAAAATGTGAAATTTAAATACAAAATACATGTCTATATGAATCGTATTAGTATTTTCATTAATACATAGATTTAGGTATACAAATTATAAGAGATATCATTGTATTACAAAAATTTATATAATTATATGTCTATGAGTTAAATTAGTCATTACTAATCATTTATTAGACATAGTTTTGTAATTTTGACCTATCTATTATATAGATATTCATTTTAAGGATCATTAGAACTTAAACTAATTTGAAATATATGATCTAAATTTAATCACAAAATTTTTATTTCTAATGTCAATTAAATATATAAATTAACGACGATCTTCTTTTCAAATTAAGCAAAATAGGAAAGTAATGGTAAGAGAAAACATATTTTATCAATCTAATTTTAATATTCCTCTCAAAAGAAGCACATGTGGTCCTACTCTAAAATAATAAATTGTTGAAAATTTTGTATTTATATTCTCTGTGACATATCTTTTTGTATTTTTAAGTGATTAAATGTGTGGATTTCATGATGTTCACATTCTTACTATGATAATGACCGATTATTAGAATTTCCGATTATTAGAATTTCTGAATGGTGACTGTTTCGTAGGATCACACAATGGTAAAATTGGATCATAGTAGGTCGAATGTGTATCGGCTCGATTATTACGATCGATCATCTTTCTACAAATTTGTGATGCGTTATTTTAACATTATTTGTTTCGTTAATAATTTCACAATTATGAAGAAATACATTTAAGTACATTGTTGAAATATGATTGGTTTAAGATTAATTTGAATATTTTTTTGTTGGTTGAGCCTAACTTTTTACTTTTTATATATAGTAATATTTAATTTTTAAATTTATATAGATGAAAACTTCAACACTCAACTAGGATTTTGCAGTAATCGATAGAATAATAAATATGTTCTTGTTTATAATTATTTAATTCAAAGTAATAGAAAATTTATTGAAATATCACGTTTCGTAATTTACGATTTAAAAATTTTATATATGACATAAAAGGTTATAAGCAAATCGAACTGAATACGAACGATATCTTATCGAATGGAATAGTATTTGATAATTTTATTAAACACATTTTTTTCCCAAACTCGAATTCGAAAATATATCAACCTTATTTATAAATAAGCTATTTTAATAGTTGGACTCGAGTAATGATTTAATAAATTGGACAGTGTTCGATAATTCTATTTGTAAAGCATAATGTAACATAAGATGTAACAGAGATAACTACAACTCAGCAAATGACAAGACATACAGTAATATTAAAAGAAGCACCGAAATCCAGAAGTAAAGAAGAAAAGGTAAACTCAAAAAATCAAAATATGCTATGTATTCTTGAAGTCCGTAAACAGGTCACGGAAAGAAGTTCATTAAAATGTTCAAGCCTCTGTGACAAATAAAGAAACAATACTTTCAAGACTACAGAAATATGTGAATGATTAAGAGTTAGTACCATAGGGTTCCAGTGATTTAATTGAAGCAACCAGGACGACAAAGGACTTATCAGCAACATTGAATTGAAGACATATAAGAATTGATCAAGTGTTAGTCATCTGTGAATCAGACCAGTTGTACTAGTTGTCAGCACCTAAATGATCAAGATGTTTATCATCTCAGAAGAAGTTGATTTAAAGTCTAAATCTGAAACATCCTGAAAGTGAAAAGAATATTACAAGGTATGTTTAGGTTTAAAGAGAAGTACAAATCACTTGCAGTAAAAAGAAATAAACTTCAAGGGTCAAAGTGATAAAGGATTCGATGGTTTTCTTTTTGGAAAAACCATCGAAGTGGATCAAGTGAAGTGGAAAGAAAAACCATCGAAGGATTGTTTTAAATGAAGGAGTAGGTGAAACTTTTGTTGTTGTGTCAGGTTGATTGAAAAATGGACGGCCAAGATTAACTTGATTTTGGTTCGATAGTTTTTCAAAACAAAGACTACAAATAGAGAATGAAGACAGTGTTCTTTTTCAGTTGGTTAGCAGTTGTGATCATATTTACATTGAAGAATTTAAGAGCTCAAGAACGATTACTGGAGAAAATTTATAGTGCCTTAATTTCTAATGTTTGTATTGATTACGTTAACATGAACTCATTGAAGCTAATCTACGGATTATATTTGTAGCAACCCTCGCGGTTTATATTTATAAAACGATATATTCCCCGACTCGTGTTTTGATTTGGTACATTTGATTTCGTATTAGAACCTAAAGAATTATCCGCGAACGAAATTAAATAATTTGTCAGTATCGTATTCAACCCCCCCTTCTACGATACTTTGGACCTAACAATTGGTATCCAAGCTATTTGATTGACGTACAAATAAGATCCGGTGAATTAGACCAAAATCAAACAAGGCTTGAAAATTTGAAGCAAATTTTTTAATTTTCAAAATATTTCATTTGATTGAAATTTCTTGAATTTTAAATAGTTTGGAATTTTCAAAAACCATGAGTGCTCCAAAGACAACTGCTGGTATTAAAGTTCCCCCCTTTACTAGAGATGATTTCGGTTTGTGGAAGATGAAAATGCTGTTATTTATCATGGCATCTAATCCGTTGTATATTGGCATATTAGAGAACGGACCGTTTGTACCAATGAAACCAGTTGGTGAATCATCATCTCCCGATGGCACCAGAATTCCTCAAGGCTCAATCCCAAAGGAATTATCTGAGTTCACAGATACAGATAAAGAACTGATTCGATTGGATACAGGTTTGATGCTGATATTGACAGACTCCGCAGACAAGGAAATGAGCTATCAGTTAATGAACTGTGTGAGTGGGAAACAAATGTGGGATACCATAAATTTGATAATGGAAGGAACTGAAGACGTGCAGGAAAACAGATTGGACATCCTGACTTCTCAGTATGTATCATTTAGGTCACTTCCTGGAGAAAGTATAACTCAGGTCTTTGAGAAGTATACTAAGCTGTTAAATGAGTTAACCATGAAAGGGAAGACCTATCCTCTGAGAGAGACAAACATGAAGTTCATGATGACACTGCCCCATCATGTAGAACTCAAGTCCTCATCCATAAGGGAAATGATTGACTTTACTAAGATGCCATTGGAGATGATATATGGCAAGCTTAAAACTTATGAGATGGAGCAAGAACAAGAATTCTGCACTCGGAAGATCAGCAGCACTTGTAGTGGATGAACCAACAACTTCTGATATTCAGGTTCAAACCCCTAGAGCTGGAAATGAGGTCATTATAGAAGCTGAAATGGATTCTGTGAATCTGGGTGTTGATGAAAGTGATTACTACACCCTAGAAGAGCTTGAGCAAATGGAAGACAAAACCATGGCGTACTTAGCTGCAAAGTTTAGCCACATTCGTTTCAAGAGAAACCCTAAGTACAAGTTCAAGGGCTCAACCAACAGATTTCAGAAGAGCAAGTATTCACCAGGCATTGGCTTTAAGGGAGGCTACAAGACTGGCATGATTGATAGAAGCAAATCAAGATGCTACAACTGCAATGAGTTAGGGCATTTCGCCACTGAATGCCGGAAGCCTCGTCAAGCAAGAGACATGAAAGATGTCTATGAGAAGAAAGATTCTTATGAGGATTTGAAGAAAGAGAATGCTAATCTGAAACAACAACTGGAAACCTTATCTGGAAAGCAGAAAGGAAAAGCTTATATTGTAGAGGGTAAAATTTGGGATGATACTGATTCGGATGAAGAGGAAGAGTATGTAAATCTTGCCCTAATGACCGACTCTCCAGAGGAATCACCACAATCATCTCAGGTACCTATCTTAATAACAATTGACATGTCTAATTCCGAGTACAAGAAAACTGTGCAAGATCTTAGTGTAGAATTGTTTAATGTACACACAAGCATGCTAGCATCAGAAATTGAAAATGCTAAGTTAGTTCTTAAGATTAAAAATCTAGTATCTAAGAATGAAGAACTAATGCTTGTAGCTGTCACATTAGAAGATCTTAAACAGAAAAATGAGTACTTAGAGAACAAGGTCAAGTGTAATGATGAGATAGAGACAATCCTCAGGAAGCAGATTTCAGATCTAGATTTGAAACTGAATGAATCTAAGAACTCCGCCCTAATTGCTAAGGAAATAATTGATACTCAGACCTTAGGGAATAAAACTGCTATAGGATTTGACTACAACAAGAAAACTGGAAAGAAGATTGTGGAATTTCCTGTGACATCTTCAGCTGTCAAGAAGAATACTCCACATGTTCTTAAGAATGTAGATTGTCCAGTTTTTGTTAAGCCGTTTCCAGCACTTTTCAATGAGGATGATCTAATCATAAGACAAGAATTGCTTCAGGAGGATTTATTGAAGGAAGTAGAGGTAAAGACTAAGTTGCCTAGGAAGTCAGTAAAAACTGAATTACCTAAAACTGATGTAGGCAATAAAGTTAGCAAGGCTAAAAAGAACAGGAATGGGAAAGCTAGTGTTAATCAGAATATTGTTTCAACTACTCCCATTGCATCTAGGAAGTTGTGCACTAATTGTAATTTTTTTGGACACCTTACACATGCATGTAAAAATGTTAAAGTAGAAACTGATGTTACTTCTGAAATGCATAACATGTCTGACATGCCTGATCTTCATGAACCATGTGGAAAGAAAGAGTGTTTACTTTGTGCATATAATATAATGCATGCTTATTTTAAGTTGATGAATGCATCTAGTAGCACTAGTACTGTAAATGATAAATCCACAGACAGCATGAAAATCAAGAAAGTTAAGACTGACTTGAATGTTACTCATGTTAAAGTATCTAAACCTTCAGGACCCAAACAAGTTTGGGTACCAAAGTCCGCTTAATCAATCTGTGATTGCAGGGTAAGGTTAAAAGCTCAAAGGTCGTGTGGATTCTGGATAGTGGCTGTTCTAGACACATGACAGGTGAAGAGTCCCTGCTTACAGAGGTGGTTAAGAAGACCGACCCGATTGTAACCTTTGGAGATGACAACAAAGGATTCACTACAGGATATGGTAATCTGAGAATTGCGAATGTCATCATTGAAAACATCTCTCTTGTTGAAGGATTGAAGCACAATATTCTAAGTATCAGTCAATTCTGTGATAAAGGATACAATGTAGATTTCAGAAAGGACAAGTGCTTGATCACAAACAGGAAGGATGAGAAGCTTGCTCTACTGGGAGTGAGAAAATGAAATTTGTTTATAGTTGACTTAAGTTCTACCAGTGAAGGAGAAGTTACATGTTTCTACAGTAAGGCATCTTCAGAACAAAGTTGGCTATGGCATAAGAAGCTCTCACACTTGAACTTCAAAACTATGAACTCTTTGGTAAAGAGAGAGTTGGTGAGAGGGTTGCCCCTGATGGAATTTTATCAGGAGAGACTATGTGAAGCATGTGAAAAAGGGAAGTCTAAGAAGGCATCACACAGAAGCAGAGAAATGACAAGCATTGCTGAACCTCTTCAGCTGATTCATATGGATTTATTTGGTCCAGTCAATGTTATGTCACTTTCAAGAAAAAGATATGCATTAGTGATGGTGGATGACTACTCCAAGTACACGTGGGTGTTATTCTTACATTCAAAGGATGAAGCAACACAACTAATCATTGATCACATCAAAAAGATAGAAGTGGAAGCTAAGCTACCTGTGCGGACAATCAGATCAGACAATAGAACTGAATTCAAGAATGCAGTTCTTAATGATTTCTGCTCAGAAAAAGGAATATCTAGACAGTATTGTTAGATCAGAATTCAATGATCGTCAGAAGCTAGACTCAACTGATCAGGATTGCTGACGTCATCAGTATTGCATGGTCATCAGTATTTGATCAAGCGTCAGTATCTTATTGATCATCAGGATTCCTACTCAGACTATGATCAGGTTTGATCATCAGGACTTGAAGCTGATCAGGATTCCTACTTCGAGTTATATTTGGAGTCTAGATAAACATGGAAGTTTATTCTATTTGTTCCTGGTTTGTAGAATGCAGCTATCGATTAAAGATATGTTTCTATCTTTGTTATGATTAGGACTTATCTTGTTATTGATAGAGAAGCTGTGTGCACTATATAAACACAGTTTTGGTTTCGATTTATGTACTTATCAGAGAGAGAGAACATAATCGGAGAGAAGCTCTTAAGAACAGAATTTCTTGAGAGAGTTTTTGTAAACTAGCAGCTCTTAAGAACATCAGAATTTCTTAAGAGAGTTTGTAACAGTTTTATATCAAAGTTAATAAAGCTGTTATTGTTATTGTTATTGATCTTTCATATTTGTGTTATATAAAGTCGAGAATCTTATACAATTGTATTCAACCCCCCTTCTACAATTGTTATTCACTGGGCAACAATTGGTATCAGAGCAAACTGATTTAATTCTGAATCAGATACGATCTAAAGATGTCGACAACCAAGTATGAAAGCATGAAGATTCCCATCTTGAAGATATCAGAATATCCCACATGGAGGGTAAAGATGCTGATGTACCTAGAGGCTATGGATCCTAACAATCTGGACAGGATTCATGATGGACCATATATACCAACAAAGTTCGTAGAACGAACAGATACTGTACCAGAACATTATGTGGTCAAAGCTAAATCTGAATGGACTCCAGAAGAAAAAGCTCATGTACTCAGAGAACCAAAGATAAAGAATATCTTGCACAATGGTCTTGATGCTGTTATGTCAAACAGAGTGATTGCATGCAAGTCTTCAAAAGAAATCTGGGATACTTTGGAAACTCAGTGCCAGGGATCTGCATCTGTCAAGAAAAACAGAAGGGCTCTATTGATTCAAGAATATGAACAATTCGATGCAAGACTTGAAGAGAGCCTGACTGATCTATATGATAGATTCCTGACACTATTGAATAGCTTATCCTTAGTTGACAAAGTATATGAAACTGAAGATTCAAACACCAAATTTCTTAGAGCTTTACCTGAAGAATGGGATACTCAGACCTCAATCATTAGACACCAGTATGATCTGAACATTGTGTCTCTTGATGAGATCTATGGGATGCTAAGAACTCATGATCTTGAAGTTCAACAGAGAAAGAACAAGAAAAGCAGCAAGGCAAAGTCAATTGCTTTGAATGTAGAAGCAAAATCAAAAGGGAAAGCTATGGAGGTCTCTAGAAGGAAAGCAAGAGAAGCTGAGTCAGATACTGACGACTCTTCATCAGATACTGATGGCAATCCTGATGCCAAGACTGGTGATGAATCTTCTGATTCAGACATGGAAGAGATGGTTGCTATGATTGTCAGAAACTTCAGAAGGATGAAGTTCAGGAAGAATAGAAGACAAGGCAATTTTCAGAAGAAGACCTTCAAAGCAGACAAAGACAAGTATATCAAGAAGGACAGCAAGGGTAGCAAATTTGACAAGTCAAAGGTTAGATGCTACAAGTGTAATGGTATGGGTCACTTTGCTTCTGAATGCAACAAGACAAAGGCACTCATCACATCAAGCAAGGATTGGATGGACTCTTCCTCAGAATCTGATACTGAGGTAGTCAACTATGCGTTAATGGCCAATGCTGATGTAACTGCTGCTCCTGATGATAAGGTACTAAATACTATCTTTGATTTTGATACTGATAATGCTTCTGAGTTAAGACGTTTTCTAAAGTCATTACATATTAGCTTTAGAAGTCAAACTGCTGAGAATACTAGAATCTTATCTGAGATGTCTGACCTTAGAAAGAGGAATGAGATATTAGAAGCTGAATTTTCTCGTATGCAAGAAGTACAAAAAGAATGTGATAATGTTAAGCACATGCACTTAGAGATGACATCTAAATGTACTTCCCTTGAAAAAGAACTTGAATTTGCTAATGAGAAAATCAGAACCTGGACAGACTCTGGTAGGAAATTTCATGAGATTAATACCTCTAAGAATTGGAAAGAGTGTCTAGGATATAAGTCAGATGAGGATAAGAAATTGAAAGAGAAAATTGTCATTGATGAGACAGTCAGTCCAAAGACCTATAGACATGTTATAGACTCAACCAAATCTAAGATTACTCCTGTTAATTTTGTTTTTGGTAAGGATTCCAATTCTACTTTTGAAAAGGGATCTTCTTCTACTCAAGGAATTAAAATCGTTAAGTCTAAACCTGTCTTGAATAAAGTCACTAAGAATGTAGGTCTATTGTCTCAGAAACAGCTTAAAAATAAAATCTGTGAGGTTACAGATAAGAAAAAGGAAGCTACTGTTAAGAGAAACAGGAATGGTAAAGTTGGGATCAATAAAGAGAATGGTTATAAGTATATCCCAAATGCACCTAGAAAGTGTTGTTTTAACTGTGGTAACTCTAATCATCTTGCTATTGATTGTAAGAAGAGTAAGAAGAAGATTACTGATATTCCTAAGTCTGATGTTAGGAATAGATCAGTACTCTATAAACCGCAGAAGTCCTGTTTTCATTGTGGTAGTCTATGGCATTCTATTTATACATGTAAAGAGTATCATGATTTGTACTATAACTTTTATGATCCATTGCCTAAGTTTGAAAGTAGTACAAAGTCTGATAGAACTGAAAATGTCATAATGAAGCATGCTTTTGTTAATACTGATACTGACAAAGCAAATCCTGATGGAGTAAATCCTGTCAGGACTGCTAAAGTCAGAAAGTCTTCTGCTGCTAAAATTAATAAATTGCATGAGAAAGGAACCCAACATGTATGGGTTCCTAAGTGTTCTAACTAGTGTGTTTCTATTCTGATGCAGGGTAAAAGGAAAAATGTGTTAGTCATGGATAGTGGATGTTCTGTGCACATGACTGGAAACAAAGCCCTGTTATCAGAATATGAAGAAAAAGCTGGCCCAACTGTGTCTTATGGAGATGGCAACATTGGACAAACCTTGGGATATGGCAATATAATCATTGGAAATGTCATCATTGAAAAAGTAGCTCTAGTGAAGGGACTAAAACACAACTTGTTGAGTATTAGTCAAATCACTGACAGAGGTTATCATGTCAATTTCTATTCCACACATTGTGAAGTAGTCAGTAAAGCAACAGGGAAGATAGCACTAACTGGCTACAGGCATGGTAACATATATGAAGCCAACATTCTCTCAGATACTGATGGCTCCCCTACATGTTTCATCAGTAAAGCTTCAGTAGATGAAAGTTGGAATTGGCACAAGAAGCTTTCTCATCTCAACTTCAGCAACATCAATGAGTTGGTTAAGAAAGAGTTAGTAAGAGGATTACCTAATGTCTTATATACACCTGATGGACTCTGTGATGCATGCCAAAAAGCAAAACAAAGAAGGACATCATTCCAGAGTAAATCAGAATCCTCTATTGAAGAACCATATCACATGCTACATCTTGATCTGTTTGGTCCAGTCAACATCATGTCCATCAGTAAGAAAAGGTACACTCTTGTAATTGTTGATGAATATTCTAGATTCACCTGGGTGTATTTTCTGCACAGAAAAGATGAAACTCCTGAAGTTCTGTTGGATCATGTGAGGATGATTGAGACAACCACAAAGTACAAAGTCAAGATTCTGAGAAGTGATAATGGTACTGAATTTAAGAATTCAAAGATGGAAGAGTTCTGCAAATACAAAGGAATCATTCAACAATTCTCTGCTCCTGGCACACCTCAGCAAAATGGAGTAGTAGAAAGGAAGAATAGAACTCTTATTGAAGCTGGCAGAACTATGTTGGAAGAAGCTAAATTACCTACATATTTCTGGGCAGAAGCAGTCAACACAGCATGCTATACACAAAATCTCACATTGATAAACAGGCATGGTGTCACTCCTTATCAGTCTCTCAAAGAGAAGAAGCCAAGTCTGAAGCATTTGCATGTGTTTGGCTGTAAATGTTTTGTTCTCAGAACTCATCCTGAACAGCTAGGGAAATTTGAAACAAAGGCTGATGAAGGAATATTCATAGGTTATCCTACATCAAGAGCCTTCAGAGTTTTTAATTTGAGAACAAGAACTGTCATGGAGTCAATTCATGTATCTTTTGATGACAAGAAGATAACTGGAATCATTGAAGACTCACATGATAGATTGTTATTTGAAAATGAAGCTTCCAAGGAACCTGAAGAAAGTGAATCAGATCCTGTCAATACATCAGATCCTGATGGGTCACCAAATCCTGATGACACACCAGATACTGATGGTGCTAATACTGATGATACAAACAATAGTGATACAACTAGTAGTGCTAATGTTGAGGGGGAGCAACGGCATTCAACTACAAGTTCAGAGTCAACTCAATCATCAGGACAGAATTCTTCAGATACTGATTCAAGTGAAGATCCTGATAACACATCAGGAGGACATAGCAATAATTCAGGGAGAGCTTCAAATCAATCAAATTCTTTCAATCAAGATAACACCAATCCAGGGGGAGCATCTACTTCAAGAAACAATTTGACACCAGCAAGGAAATGGACAAAAGATCATACTCCTGATTTGATAATTGGAGATCCTGATGCAGGTGTTCAAACAAGAAGTGCAACTCAGAATGAATGTTTATATAATAACTTTCTATCCAATGAGGAGCCTAAGAAAGTTGAAGATGCACTTAAAGATGCTGATTGGGTTACTGCAATGCAAGAAGAACTGAATGAATTTGAAAGGAATGAAGTCTGGAAACTGGTACCAAGACCAAAGAATAGATCAATAGTTGGTACAAAGTGGATTTTCAAGAACAAGACTGATTCTGATGGAGTCATTATCAGAAATAAAGCTAGACTAGTTGCAAAGGGGTATTCCCAACAAGAGGGAATTGACTATGATGAAACTTTTGCTCCTGTTGCAAGACTAGAAGCCATCAGGATATTTCTTGCTTATGCAGCACATAAGAAATTCAAGGTTTTCCAGATGGATGTTAAAAGTGCTTTCTTAAATGGTGAACTGGATGAAGAAGTTTATGTTGAACAACCTCCTGGTTTCATTGATCCTAAATATCCAGATCATGTCTACAGACTGGATAAGGCACTTTATGGACTAAAGCAAGCTCCAAGAGCATGGTATGAAACCTTAGCTCAATTCTTACTGGAAAGTGGATTCAAAAGAGGTGCAATTGATAAAACTCTATTTTATTTGAATCATGGTAAGGAGTTGCTGTTAGTTCAGATTTATGTTGATGATATCATTTTTGGGTCAACAAACAATAAGCTGTGTGAAAAGTTTTCCAAGCTTATGCAGTCAAGATATCAAATGAGCATGATGGGAGAAATGAGTTACTTTCTGGGTCTTCAAGTTAAATAGACTGATGAAGGGATTTTTATTAATCAGTCTAAATACACAAGGAATTTACTGACAAGATTTAACATGCAAGACAGTACTCCTGCTTCAACTCCCATAGCTACAGCTACCAAACTTGATCCTGATCAAGGTGAAGAGGTAGATGTAACTCACTACAGAGGAATGATTGGCTCTTTATTGTATCTCACTGCCAGTAGACCAGATATCATGTTTGCAACCTGTCTATGTGCAAGATTTCAAGCAAAACCTAGAGAACCACATCTGATTGCAGTCAAAAGAATTTTCAGATATCTCAAAGGCACTCCTTCACTTGGCCTTTGGTATGCAAGGGAATCAGATTTTGGGTTGTGTGGTTATTCAGATGCTGATTTTGCAGGATGCAAAATAGACAGGAAAAGTACTTCAGGAAGTTGTCAGTTTTTGGGTGGAAGACTAGTTTCATGGTTCGGTTTTCCATAAATATTTTTGCCTCGTTTGCTGGTAAGCGTGTTTTAATTCTATGACTATTAATTTGGTTATTTTTCTTAAACCAAAACGCTATTCAGGATTGTTAAAATAAATTTTGTTTTCTTAAATAAAATTTTATTTTACTCTTATTGAATATTTTTTTTTAATCCTGATATGGCAAAATATTTTGTGCGGAAATGCTTTTATTCCTGATGAGGTTAGGTTTTTCTTACATCAGAAAATGCCTACTCGTTATGGACTACTTTCTAATGCTATGGTACAAGGACCAACCCACCTTGTTCCTGACACAAGCATGCAACCTAAACAGTCTAAACAGTTAACAACCACCTCTACTGTCTCTCAAAAGACTTTAGTTGTAAAATCAAAGAAATCAGCTAGAACTAATGTGTCTGGAAGGCAATCAGGTTCAAAGGATTTTTCCTCTACACCACTCACTAAAAAGAAGATACAAGGGGGTGTACAAGGGGTCTTGGTCAAGAAAGCTGATAAGGTTGTTAAGAATGTTCCTGTGAAAAGGAAGTTAAGGTTGATTGATGAAAGTGATTCAGAGGATGACTTACCTATATCCTCTGTGATGAATGTGAACAAGGAAGTTGCTGATACTGCTACTAAAGCTGTGGTACCTTCATCAAAACCACAAAAGACAAGGAAATTATCAAAGAGCAGGTATCATATTCCTTTGACAGTGCAAATGAAGGATACTGATATTCAGACATCAAATCCTGATGTTAGTATTCCTGATGCAACAACAAAAGTTGTCTCTATATCAGACTCTCCAGCCTCTCCATCTCAGATTCGAGGACATTCTTGGGAGAAGGTTTCTACAACTGCTTCCTTGGTTGGTCTTACACCTACATCAAAGAAAAAGAGGAATGCAGAAGAGTTAGTCTATCAGAGACAGAAGAAGCTGAAAGGATCAAGCCCACAAGAACCTGAATTTCAGAGTAATTCAGCAGCTACTGTTGATCCTGCCACACAAGAACCACTCAATCAAAGTTTGGGTGAAGGCTTAGCTAGTGGAATGGTCACACAAGAACCATTTTCTCAAAGGGAGAATGAAGACATCAACATTCCAGCTACACAAGAACCATCTTCTCAAAGTGAAGATGCAGGCAAAGCTACAGCTTCTGTTGAAAGATTGGTCGAGAACATTGTCAATGAGGGAAGCACACAAGAACCTTTAGCTCAAAGTGTTGAAGCAGCTTCTGAACCTCAAGCTCCACAAGAACCATTGGTAGCAAATACTGATGCAAGCATATCAAATCCTGACGATGTTCATCCTGACGCTAGTGGTGCTCCTGATAATGAACCTATTTTGATACAGCCACTTCGTTCAAGACCAATAGATCATCCTATCTCAGAATCTCAGGATAAACTGAAAGAAAAGAGAAGGAACAGCTTGCTACAGCACTCAAGATTAGTCTTGGAACTAATTTTGGTTCATCAAGTACATATATGGCTGGCAAAGCTTTCACTGGGAAAGATCAGAGACAAGATTTTTCTACTCCTTCCTTTGATCCTGCAGAGGCATTTAGACAGAATGAATGGAACAATTCATGGCACAATTCTGATGAATCTATCAGTTTTTCTTCTGCTATTGAACATGCCTATAATGCAGTGAAGTCTATAGAGAATCAAGACTTGAAGAATCATCTGAAGGCTACAACTCTGTTATCCAAAAGCCTGAAAAGTGAGATTGATTCTATCAAGGGTTCAACTGAAAAAGTGAGGACTGATATCTTTAATAATTTTACAAAGGTGCCTACTACTTTTCAACTAAGGGTAGTGGAATCCCAAGTGAAATCTGTTGTTTCAGAACAAACCTCCATCAAACAACGAATTGATTCTCTGGATACTAAGGTAACTGAAATTCAAGCCTCTCTTTCCTTAATTTTGAAATTATTGTCAAATCCTGATGTCAAAAAGGGGGAGAAGGTTATTCAGACAAAATGTACACCTGATCTAGTATTAAGAAATAATGATGATGATACTGGAGATGATGGTGGTGACAAAGCGATACAAGGAGAAACCTCTGATGCTGTTGTTATGAAGACAATTCAAACTTCTCAAAGTCAAACAACGCAGTCAACTCATGTTTCTGATTCTGGAGTTAAGACAGTAAGAACATTGGTGCAATCTCAGATCCTGACGGAAGATCAAATCCTGACACTTGGTCATGGACACATTCTTGCTACAATTCCTGAAGGTGATGAAGATGTGATTATTGATAATCCTGAAGATGCATCAAATTTATTCCAGAAGTTTTCTACAAAAGACGGCAGAATTGTTACTCTATATCACACTGATAAAAGAGTTCAACAATTATATGCAAGAAAAGCACTCTCTACAGCAAGTGAAGAATATCCAGATCTCTCACATGAAGAATTCTTGAGACTACAAAGAGAGACAATGGAAAGCTATACTGCTCCTGCTAGAGGTAGAGGAAGCAGAGGTAGGAGAGGTGCTAGAAGAAGTAAAAGAGGTTCTTCAACTCAAACAGTACCTAGACAGACAAGGTCTAGAGGGTTAAGAATTGAAGAAATTCCTGAACCTATTCAAACTCTAGTAGTTCCTGACAATTCTACTTTTGGTGATGATGGAATTGTTGAAGAAGAACCTGAATTGAGAAGAAAATCAAGAAAATCAACTCTCAGCAATACAAATCAAATTGAAGATTCTAATCCTGACAATATTCAAGATCCTGACGAATCTGAAATTCTGCAAGAGGTTGATTTGATAATCTTATCTACTGTTGTTGATTGTCACAACAAAGAAGTAGATGAAGAAGAAGAAGCCAGAAGAAGAGATATTACAAGATCAACAAATAGAGATTTCAATCTCTATGTACAAAGGCTTAAACTCTCAAACAGAAGAGTGTGGAGGAACTCAAGCAGACAAGAATCTTCGCTGGAAAGAAGCTATGCCTTTGAAAAGGAAAAGGACAAGAAGTGGAAACATATTAGCACATTAAGTTGTGATACACCTATCAATTTTCAGTCTGGTGGAATTATTACAAGCGCTTCAAGTGTTGTTGATTTGTCTGATATGGCTAGATCAAAAACACTTTGGTTAAAGATGTTTTCAAATCTGAAGCAATTGTCAAGTAATTCAAGAGGAGGTATTGGACACAGAGATGGTGAATATCTGAATATGTCATATGTTGATCCTTACTCCTTGACAGAAATTGGAGGTACTCTAACTTCTGAAAACCTGAACAATTTATTAGCTGTTGATATAGTTATAGATTGTCATGATGGTTTTGAAAAGAAAGAAAAGCTTCTGTACTTCATGAAAGATGGTAGTGTGAAGATTCTATCTATTCAAGATCTGCTGATGAAAACTACACAGGAACTGAAATATGTTCACTATCTGTTAAGATGGAAGAACCAAGTGTACAAAGAATGGAGTGACATGATTTTGTCAACTATAAGAAGAAGACTGGATGGAAACAGTAATTTCGATGGTAATTATACTCTCATGTACTTAAATCAAAGAGGTCAGGATGTGGAAATGCAAAGGGGTACTGCTGTTAAAGAAGTAAATTTTGGCATGACTCATCTTTCTCTCAATCCTGATGGGAAGGAAATTGCTTATCTTTTGCTTGAAGAGCACAGTCTACAGAGAAACTCCATACAGAATCTCAGAGCAGCTATCTACCAGATTAATGAGGAAGATGAAGAACTCAGAAATCTTAAGGAAAGACTGATTCAAATTCTTGAAGAAAAAGAAGAAAGTTTATTATCCAATTTCTTGAAGATGAATCTGTTCTATCACAAAGCTTAAACAGATAAGTTGTTTCTGAAGATACTCGTACATTTTGATACATGTTTTTGACATCATTGAATATTTGGAATCTATACTTTATTTCACAAAGTATGAGATTGGGGGAGATTGTTAGATCAGAATTCAATGATCGTCAGAAGCTAGACTCAACTGATCAGGATTGCTGACGTCATCAGTATTGCATGGTCATCAGTATTTGATCAAGCGTCAGTATCTTATTGATCATCAGGATTCCTACTCAGACTATGATCAGGTTTGATCATCAGGACTTGAAGCTGATCAGGATTCCTACTTCGAGTTATATTTGGAGTCTAGATAAACATGGAAGTTTATTCTATTTGTTCCTGGTTTGTAGAATGCAGCTATCGATTAAAGATATGTTTCTATCTTTGTTATGATTAGGACTTATCTTGTTATTGATAGAGAAGCTGTGTGCACTATATAAACACAGTTTTGGTTTCGATTTATGTACTTATCAGAGAGAGAGAACATAATCGGAGAGAAGCTCTTAAGAACAGAATTTCTTGAGAGAGTTTTTGTAAACTATCAGCTCTTAAGAACATCAGAATTTCTTAAGAGAGTTTGTAACAGTTTTATATCAAAGTTAATAAAGCTGTTATTGTTATTGATCTTTCATATTTGTGTTATATAAAGTCGAGAATCTTATACAATTGTATTCAACCCCCCTTCTACAATTGTTATTCACTGGGCAACAAGTATTCAGCACAAAGAACTCCTCAACAGAATGGAGTAGTGGAAAGGAAGAACAGAACCTTGGTTGAGCAGCAAGGACAATGCTAAATGAATAAAAACTTCCCACTTACTTTTGGGCTGAAGCAATGAATACAGCTTGCTACACTCAGAATCGAACCCTAATCAACAAAGATCATCAAAAGACTCCGTATGAGTTAATGGACAACAAGAAACCAACACTGAAGTACTTTCATGTGTTTGGTGCAAAGTGCTTTGTACTAAAAGATGGAGAACATCTAGGCAAGTTTGATGCCAAAGCAGATGAAAGTCATTTTTCTGGGCTATTCTCTGGAATCTAAGGCTTACAGGGTGTTTGTGATTGAAGATAAGAAGATGTTGGAAAGCCTGAATGTAACATTTGATGACACCAAAAGACCAGGCCTGCAAACTAGAGAGAACTCTGAATCCTTGGTATTTGAAAATCTATCAGGAGATCTCTCTGACATTGAAGAAGAACCTGAAGTTGTTATAGTTAATAATAATAATGATATTGATAATGATTCTGGACCAAGTGGTGACAGTGGTGGAGATACTCAAACTACTACTGGATCCACTAGTCAATCAACAGGGTCAACAGATCATACTGGCAACAACTCAGGGGGAGCAGGAGAAGGATCAACTAGTCACACTCCACAACATTTTGAACAAGGAGAATCATCAAGATCGCATCTGCCAAGACAAAGGGTATGGAATAGAGATCATCCCTTTCACTTGATCATTGGTGATCCAGACACATGAGTGAGAACTAGAAGGACATCACAAAATGAATGTCACTATTCTGGGTGTCTTTCAGAAACAGAACCTAAGAAAGTTGAAGATGCCCTAGATGATCCAGATTGGGTGATTGCAATGCAAGATGAACTCAATCAGTTTGAAAGGCAGAAAGTTTGGAAGCTGGTACCCATGCCTAAAGGAAAATCTGTTATAGGAACAAGATGGGTATTCAGAAATAAGTTGGATGAAGATGGCATTGTAACGAGAAACAAAGCCTGACTGGTTGCTAAAGGTTACTCTCAAGAAGAAGGTATAGATTATGATGAAACCTATGCACCAGTAGCAAGACTTGAGGCCATCAGAATGTTTCTGGCATTCGCAGCACATTCCAATTACAAAGTATATCAAATGGATGTGAAGAGTGCTTTTCTGAATGGGGAGTTATAAGAAGAAATGTATGTGGAACAACCTCCAGGGTTTGAGGATTCAAAACTGGCAGACTTTGTGTATTTTCTATTCAAAGCTCTCTATGGACTCAAACAAGCTCCAAGGACATGGTATGACACTCTCTCTGAATTTTTACTTGAAAATAACTTTACAAGAAGTGTCGTAGACAAAACTCTCTTTTATAAACAGCACAAAAATGATTTGATATTGGTGCAAGTATATGTTTATGACATAATATTTGGTTCTACTAATGATGATATATGCCAGAGATTTGCTAAGTTAATGCATAGTCGATATGAAATGAGCATGATGGGTGAATTGTCATTCTTTCTTGGACTGCAAGTGTATCAAAGGATGGATGGAATATTCATTTGCCAGTCCAAGTACATTAAAGATCTTCTAAAGAAGTATCAAATGGAAGACTCATCTACAGCAAAGACTCCAATGCCAACTGCCACTAAGCTTGATAAGGATGAAACTGGTAAGAAGGTTGACATCACAGGCTATAGAGGTATGATAGGCTCCTTACTATATCTCACTGCAAGTAGACCAGATATAATGTTTGCAATATGCTTGTGTGCTAGGTTTCAGTATGATCCTAAAGAATCTCATCTAATAGCTGTTAAGCGAATATTTAGATATCTTAAGGGAACCCCAAATCTTGGAATTTGGTACCCTAAAGATACATGATTTGATCTTATTGGATATACAGACTCAGATTTTGCAGGTTGTAAGATTGATCGGAAGAGTACTTCAAGAAGCTATCAGTTTCTTGGAAGAAGGTTAGTTTCTTGGTACAGCAAGAAGCAGCACTCAGTGTCCACATCAACAGCTGAAGCTGAATACATAGCAGCTGGTAGCTGTTGTGCTCAAATCTTTTGGATGAGGAACCAACTCCGTGACTATGGACTTTTGTTGACTAAAATTCCAATATTTTGTGACAGCACAAGTGCCATAGCAATCTCCAACAATCCAGTGCAACACTCGAGGACAAAGCACATCGACATCAGATATAATTTTATCTGAGAGCATGTCATGAATGGAACTGTGGAGTTACATTTTGTACCCACAGAGGAACAAATTGTAGACATCTTTATTAAACCGCTTGATGAATCCACTTTTTCTAAGCTACTTGGTGAACTTGGGATGTTAAATCTTTCTAATTGATTTTTGATTAGAAGTCAGTAACTGCAAGATAATCCTAGTAAATACATGAGTTTAAGAATTTTTATATCATTAGGACTCGTGAATTTATTTTCAGGAGCAATTCTCTTAGGTTAGGATTATTGTACTAATTTTATGTCATATTTATGGATGATATATCTTATGGCATTTAACTAGTTAATAATTCTAAAATTATTTAGGTGCTAATATTTGTTCTAAATATTTAAGCATCTATTTAATTTGAATTAATTTACTTTGTTTTAAACATTGTAGATTAATGCAACATAATTTATTGGATTTTAATTGGTTAATATCATTTAATGATATTTATTCAATTTTATTCTAAGAAAATTGTGAATTTTCTGGTAACTTTGAATTTTTGGAGAAGAATGTTTATCTAAAATAAATTCACAGTTAACAGAAAATAAAAAGGTTGTTTGATTTTTAAAGACAAGAACATGTTTTAAAAATTAGACACGAAGCAAAAAATATCGAATTAGGAAATTCAATACTTTTTCTAAGTACTAGAAAAAAAATATCGAAAGAAATTTTCGATAGGTTTTGGAAAGGAAATGAAAAACATATCGAAGGTATTTCTCGATAGTTTTTGAAATTGAAGTGAAAAGTATCAAGGGATTTATAATTTTCCAATATTAAAATCCTCGATAGTTTTCATAAAAATAGGCTCGATAGTTTTTGGTTTAAAAACAGAAAAAGCTTTCGATAGTTTTTCAGAAAGTCGGTTTAAATTCTAGATTTTAAACACTTCGATAGTTTTTCAAAAAACTATCGAAGTGATTTTGACCTTTTTGCCCCTCTGAGAAAACCATCGACAGTACATTTCAAAAACTATCGACCATGAATTTACTAAAATACCCCTACAGTTTCGAAAAGGTATTTAACAGGCCCTTAGCCGTTTTTCTTCACATTTTCTCAGATCTAAGAAAAGCTTTTGGCGATTATAATACTTACAGAAAATAGATACAGACAAAGAACATCACCATCGATAGTTTCTTAAGTTTTTACCGATTAAAACTTGAAATAATCACTGTTTGACAACTGCGAATTGTTTTTAACCGAGCAATTGTGATTACCTTGAGTTTTTTTATCTTTCTTTTAAGAAGAAACCATCGACAGTGATCTTTTAGAACTCAACAAATTGTTAACTGTTCATAATAAGAAATTAGTTGTTAAAACAATTGATTTCTTTCTGTTTTTTAAAAAAAAAGAAAGGAAATTTTCGAAAGCAACAGTTAGGGTTCTTGAGTATTTGTTCTTAGTTTGTGTATTCAGAAAAAAGGGTTATTTTAAAACTTAATTAATTAGAAATAATTAATTAAAATAGTTTTGGTTTAAAGATAAATTTTCTGGAATTTTTGAAAATACAATGGCCGGAGAATTTATTGTAACTAAGACTAATCATGTCTCGTTTCAGAATGTGCAATCCATTACGAACTTACAGTTTCGTGCATGGGCACAATTCTTGAATACACATTCTTTGGTGGCTTATGCATTAAGTACTCTTGCGGTCCTTTGTATTGATCAATTGACTGCATTGTACACGACAACCACTGACACATCTGAGAATAACATAAGTTCTTTCAGTTTTGTTGTGCCAGGGGGCAGAACAATAAGGGTGACGGAACATGATCTTAATAGGATTTTACACTTTCCAACAGAAAACCATGTTCCTGATCCCAATACTGAAGAAATACATGCTTTCTTCACTATCATTAGAATTCAACAACCTAACTTCTTTGTGGGAGAGTTTCTAAAGCATTACCTGACAAACCCATGGAATTTCTTCTTTCACACCTTAATCCATGTTTTTACTGCCAAGCTTAAAAATCTGCATGGCATTCCTCTGTTTCTTCAGAAACTAGGGTTTGATATTGCTCACAATAGGCATATAAACATCGGAAGGCTTGTGATTGATCAAATGATTCTGTGCATGGGACCACTGGATGAAAGAACATGCATAGATGATGTGCTTTGTTTCTATCCAAGGTTCCTACATCTAATTCTGAATGATGTGTTAACAGCTGAAGAACGGGAGATTTTTGAAGGTGAGGAGACCATGGAGTGCATGAAGATGAAGAGCAATGCTATAATAGCTCTGATCAAGAAGAATCATCTTCCAGGGGTGCCTACTATTCTAACTGAATATCTAAGAACGGTACCCCTACCACTTCTACCCTCAGGGGAACAGGTAAACGAAAGTAATATTCCTGAACCTGTTGTGGCTCCACAACCTCAACCAATGGATGTTGATCTAGAGCCCTCGGTGGCCATTCCTGACCAAGAGATTGCAAACCCACAATCTCTAACCACGGTCATAGAGCCTTTGAACGAGCCAAATGAAAACATAAACGAACCTCCTTCCCGTACTATACCTAACATACAGACATCCGTGAGTGTAGAGGGAGATAGTGCCTTAGCAGCACCACATAAGGAGATACGCCATTCAACAACAGCTCTGCCTCCTCTAAAAGGAGAAGACTATAAAATGAGGCAACTGTTGAAACTTCATTTCAAACATCCAAAGAGCCCTTCACTAATTTTTCTGATGCTGATTGGGTTACACTAACCAAAGATATATCTGAACCAATAGCTCAATCAAATAAGGAAGAATTGACGGAAGCAACTGGTGTTCCGACCATATTACGGCCAGGTTCACTGGTTGAAGGTTCTAAATTGAACCAAGAGTCTTCACAGACGTCGAGAGAAGGTTTTGACCTAAATGCACAATTACAAGGGTCATTATCTAGCTCCCCAGATGGAACATATCTGGATCCTGTGGGTAAATGGTCTAACATAGGTGCAGATCGGCAACTCGGTGATAATGAATCAATTTTAATTGAGGAGTTAACTGAGGAAAAGTCTTCACAGACTTTAGAGGGAGTTTCAGGATCTCTGTTGTTAATAGAGCCTGATTCTAGCCTCCTAGAGATTCAAACTCTAGATCCTTCAAAGGATACATCATCTACGGATGATCAGCAACTTGGTATATCCAAGGACGGGGACTTGCGAAGCCCCATTGCACCACCGGTGACCTCCTTAAGGATGGCTACGGTGAATTCTGATGCAGGTACAACGAGCAATAAGAGAATGAGTGAAACAAAAACACTATCACCTGGCCTGAGTGGGAAAGGACAAATGAGTGAAACACCAACAGAAACGTTGAGTGAACACCCAGATCCAAATGTGAGGAGTGACACCCAAACCCTTACAAACATTGATGATTTGCTGAAACCTACAAACAGAGAACTACATGTACAATCCACTCTCAAGGAGATGACAGTTCATGATCGTCAAGGAAATCCTCTATTCAAAGTCCCACTGAGACCTTCCTTTGACCAAGGGATCTCCTCCGGTCCAGTTAATGCTTCTTTAACTACTATTCAAGAGAAGATTGACTTGGCTGCAGCTGATTCCAGAAGAACCTACAGGGTCTTAGACAGTGCATCTGGCACTATAAAAGGTACTAAAAAGGCAGTGGACTCCCTGAAGAAGGAAGCTATGGAGGAACTGGTCGACTTGAGAGCAGACGTCAAGGAACTTAGAGATGGTTTTATGAATCAAGTGCATGCCCTACAACAAGGACAAGAATCTTTAAATGAAGACGTTCTGGTTATCCGGGATGGTCAAGCTAGGGTCAAGGATGCAATGAACACGCTGTCAAGAGTGGAGTCTCGTCTCAACAAAATATTGGATAAAATCGAGCAGACTACCAACTCAAGACTAAGTGATATTGACTAGAAGCTAGCTTCTATGCAAGAGATGAACAAGGACATTGCTCTATTCATGGAGAACCAAAGTGACGGAGTAGAGTCAATCTGGAATATGTTGAGAAACCAACAACCTGGTCCTTCAAACCAACAACCTGGTCCTTCAACAACCTATTATGCTGAGGATGACTTCGTGGAGGATTCCTCAACTAAGGGGGAGAAAGATGGATGGGCGAAATGGGAAGGATGGGGTAAATGGGAAACTAATGAAAATATCATAACCACTATTCCAGTGAGACAATACTGGATTGAAGACATTGTAGAGAAAGATGTTGAAGAGGGATTTGAATTCATGCACGAGCAACAACCACTGGAAGAGCATAAACCATATTATCCAGAGCCAATTGAACATCCTATCTTGGATGATGATATGGAAGAAGCAGATCCTCTTACAACAGAACAAGAAGCTGCCTTGGAGAGATTGAAAGCTGAGAAAGCAGAAAGAGATGTCAGGCAAGCTGAGAAGGAAACTCACCAAGCAGTTCTAAGGAGTGAAAAGCTAAAGAGATTCAAGATGTATAATGAAGCAAGGAAGAAGAAGATGATTGATTTGGCACAGAAACAAGGAAAAGAATGGGAGGTAGCTTACAACACTTTCTGCGGAGTTGAAGACGGTTTAGAAGTCAACGACAATGCCGAGGTGGAAGTTATCATTCAAGATATAAGGAGTGCAAATCAGGAAGATCGGACTTACTTCACTACATTGAGAAATTCTCTTATCTTTCTGAAAGCTGGGGTTAAAGCAAATGGTGCCTGGAACATACTGATCAATTTTATTGACAAAAGTACATTTGTGATTTCAACTAAGTTTTTCGAACAGAGAACATATACAGAACTGCAGGTGATGCTCATCAAGATCCAGAGAACCACAAGACTAAATGAACTGCTCCGTGAGCATGTTAAGGAAATCTTGATGAAGGTCAGTCCAGAGATTACTGAAGACCCTCCTATGGTTAGATTCATGACGAATGACTTGTTCAGAATCTGCTATCTGACGGAGGACAAACTGAGAGATTATCCAAATAACTATCTAATATCAGTTGAGAAGTATCTTAGATCCACTGGATTCACATCAACGGAGAAGGACAAAGCAGCAGACACTCTAAGAAGATATCTGATGGAGAATGTTCCCTACTATAGGAAGAGAGTGGAGAAAGGATTGGAAGTGCATACCAGACTGCCAAACATTCCAAAGCTAAACAAGAAAGATGTTAACATTGCATGGTTGTGGGCTGGAGTGGGTCAAGAGGTTGAAGACACATAAAAGGAGCAATCCTTAAACCTGGAGAACCACTGCACTATCCTTCTGTGATTGATTATCAAGCTGCTAACTCCAATCCAGTGATTGAAGAAGGTGAGATTGAGATGGACTGAAGAAATGAAGCAAAGAACAAAAGAACTATCTGCTCAGACTAGAGGAGCAACTTCATTGTAAAAAGTTTTAATGTTTTTTGAATTTTGAAATCTGGAAATGTATATATTTAATCCAGAATGCATTTAATATTATCAAGTTGTCTTACTTTAATTAGTTTCATGTTTCCTTAGTTAGTTGAGTTATCCTTGAGGTATTTGCTTGTCGAACTCTAACAATCAAATATGGGGAGATTGTAAAGCATAATGTAACATAAGATGTAACAAAGATAACTACAACTCAGCAAAGGACAAGACGACAGTAATATTAAAAGAAGCACAGGAATCCAGAAGTAAAGAAGAAAAGGTAAACTCAAAAATCAAAATATGCTATGTATTCTTGAAGTCCGTAAACAGGTCACGGAAAGAAGTTCATTAAAATGTTCAAGCCTCTGTGACAAATAAAGAAACAAGACTTTCAAGACTACAGAAGTATGTGAATGATTAAGAGTTAGTACCATAGGGTTCCAGTGATTTAATTGAAGCAACCAGAACGACAAAGGACTTATCAGCAACATTGAATTGAAGAAATAGAAGAATTGATCAAGTGTTAGTCATCTGTGAATCAGACCAGTTGCACTAGTTGTCTGTTTATCATCTCAGAAGAAGTTGATTTAAAGTATAAATCTGAAACATCCTGAAAGTGAAAAGAATATTACAAGGTATGTTTAGGTTTAAAGAGAAGTACAAATCACTTGCAGTAAAAAGAAAGAAACTTCAAGGGTCAAAGTGATAAAGGAATCGATGGTTTTCTTTTTGGAAAAACCATCGAAGTGGATCAAGTGAAGTGGAAAGAAAAACCATCGAAGGATTGTTTTAAATGAAGGAGCAGGTGAAACTTTTGTTGTTGTGTCAGGTTGATTGAAAAATGGATGGCCATGATTAACTTGATTTTGGTTCGATAGTTTTTCAAAACAAAGACTACAAATAAAGAATGAAGACATTGTTCTTCTTCAGTTGGTTGGCAGTTGTGATCATATTTACACTGAAGAATTTAAGAGCTCAAGAACGATTACTGGAGAAAATTTATAGTGCCTTAATTTCTATTGTTTGTATTGATTACGTTAACCTGAACTCATTGAAGCTAATCTACGGATTAGATTTGTAGCACCCCTCGCGGTTTATATTTATAAAACGATATATTTCCCGACTCGTGTTTTGATTTGGTACATTTGATTTCGTATTAGAACCTAAAGAATTATCCGCGAACGAAATTGAATAATTTTTGAGTATCGTATTCAACCCCCCCTCTACGATACTTTGGACCTAACACTATTGATCATATTTTTTGTTCTGAATTCAAATTCGATAACATATATTAAATCAAACATATTGGGTATGGACTGAGCTAGACTCGAACGAAATTATTGAATAGCTCTATTCATTTACGACTCCAATTATATGTTAATTAGAATATAAAAGTTGTATAAAAAAATCATTGAGTACTTATGACTGTTTGAAGAATAATGATCAATTTCTAGTTGTTTGGGAAAAACAATTTAGATTTCAATTGATAATTATATTTTACAGTATAAAGAGTTTGTTTTGCTAATTATTATAATAAAATAGTTGTATTGAAAAAAAAAATTAGATTTTAATATATATTTATATTTTACAGTACTACAATAAAAGAGCTTGTTTTACTAATTATTACAATAAAATAGTTGTATTGACATTAGGCGTGGAGTTAAATTAATATATTATAAGTTTTATTGTGTTCATACAATATCACGCAAGTATACGCGGTCACAAGTAATATAAGAATAAGTAGAGTTCGTTCCCACAGAGACTGCTATGGTTATTATAGTTATGCACTTATGCAACAATGTATGGCTATCGTTCAATGCTAAGACAAGTATCAAATTGTGTTTTGATTAACTAAATTAACTAAACAAATTATCAAGACTATATTAAACTAAAGATTGCTGATATATTACTTATGAGAAAATAAACATGGGATCCTAACTTCATTAAATACTTCATTCAGAGTCTTTTGTCTTTAATCAATGCATGTGACGGTTGTGACAACTAATCGGATAACACGAAATCAGTACACGCTACCTTTCAGTATACGTATACCAAACCACTCAAACATCCACAAAAGAGATAGAAGTTAAGCAGACACCAATTATGCTTAGACCCTATATGTCTATAAGATTTGAAAACATAACGGTTTAACGAGCAAGTTATCCATTCAGATTACATAGGGCAGGTAAGATGGTTAAAATTACCTACGAATCATGCATGACAAACATACACAAACCTATGCTAGCATGGCAAGTTCTAAACCTCTATATCCACTTTCGCATTCAATAGAGATTAAAAAAACAACTTAGATGTTCGCGACGCATCCAAGAAGAATAAGCACAACCAAACTAGGATATCAATAAGTCATCACACACAAATCTTTAAAACAATCAACTACTAAAATCCATAGATAAATCCACTAGGACCCCATGACAACGATTAGTTCATGATCGAACTTCTCATCGTCACGGGGTTTGATGAAAGCATGATGAAAAACAAGAAATCAATGATGTAAATATGAATAAGAGTTAAAGGTTTAGAGGACAAATCTGGAAGCATCCAAAAGTTACACCAAAATTGAAGAATACAAGAAAAAACTATGTCTAGATCTCCTCGTAGTCACGTTCTTCGTTCTTGGCTCCTCGATCTTGTGCTCCAATATTGAATCTGATCTCTGGTGTGTTGTGATGTATTGTGATGTATTGTGATGTGTTGATTATGTCCCCCCAAGGTGTGTATTTATAGCTCCAAGTTGTCCCTCTTCCAAGCAATTGCCGTTTTTGAGTTAGAATAGAATTACGGCAATTTCCATCTTTGAATGCAATAAGAATTGCATATTCCATGTTTACAACTGATTCTGGAAGTTTCTGGCCGCCCCAAGCAATTACCATATTGATTAGAAGTCGAATTTGTGAAACTTTCCTAATTAAAATCGAATTCTGGCAATTTCTGGCGGTTCTGACTTCCTGGGCGGCCGCGCAGAATTCCAGTACAATTCCTGGGCGCCCGCACAGAACCTTATAGAAAATGTTGTCCTCTTCGCGTGAGCTGTAAGATCATCAGAATCAGACTTGTAGAACTCCAGATATGGCCAAAACAGTGCAGACTGCGCAACCTACCCGGAAAATCCGAATTTTAATCAAATTAACCTCCAACTCTTGGTTCTGCAAAACTTAATGAAAACACATTAAACACACCACATACTTGAGTTCAAGTCATCAATTTAAGCCGATATGAAGCGTTCCAAGTGGAGTAAAAATCCACTTATCACACCCCCAAACTTAAACCGATGCTTGTCCTCAAGCATAAATAATATAACTATATACAACTAACTAGTACCACTTCCGTAGGTGATCACGGTTGCATTTGGCATATGCAACAAGCCCTTTAAACCCCTAGGCAGCCCTAGTGGACGAGTAAGGTCTCGTGAGGGCCTATAGCGAATGTACCCACAAAATCCATCTACTCATGCAACTAACAATGCAATACATGTATGCAACTAATATGAAAATGCAACGATCCCTTCAAACCAACCAAAACCAATCAACAAGCCAACATCTCAAAGAACACAGTCTTCCAAACAGAGTTCGACCAAATTCCCATCGACCAACGAGACAAACACAGAAACGTGCGTGTGTGCGATGCTCACCAATATACTCCCAAACTAAATCAAGACCATACCTACTCTTAGCCAAAACAACCACAAGCTTACAAACAGAATGAACGCTAGACACAAGAACTTTTAAGAGACACCTTCGCAGTCCATCTGAGTTAGACAAGAATTCATGTTTTATTGCACAAAAACAACTACACACAACACACATGCTTATTTGACCGTGCAATGGTTGAGACCCCGAAAGGCTTATACAATAATACCCATTTAACGAGCTTTAGGTCAGCGGATCCCAGACCGGAAAAGTCTTAGGTCACTAGGCACAAAGTCCCCAAAGAACTTACTTGCTCGAGTACTAAAGAGCTCACCCTGATCAATTCTGCATAAACACAAAACAAACACAACTCTTTTTTTTTTTTTTTTCTTTTCTTCAACTTTTTTTTTTTTTTTCAACAATTTCGGAATGAGTGCTCTTTGCCTTTTTCTCATCCCACCCTAGACTACTCATCTTTTCAATGAGCGGCTACTAGCCATTTGACGCCTAGCCTTTATTACAACTAGCATGAAATCCCTGGTTTCCCCTAAACTTATACATAAGTGCTCCTACGTTTTCAAGAATCTAGCCAACATTCTAAATGTAAACAAGTGGTTAAATTCTAACACCAAACAAGCATGGTCTGATCAAATTCAAAAGCAACCAATGAGACTTATGAAATAGATTTGTTTCTGGCATGCAAGTCAATACTTAAAAACTTAATCAACCCTCTATTCATCACAACAACACTCCAATCAACATCGACTCATCAACGGAAATAGTCAAATCCTACGGGATCATGAAATATGCATGCAACTAAAATGGACTCACATAATAAATAAAAACTATGCAAACAGAATGCCCTATATGACATGAACATGCAAAACTACGAATAAACTACAACTACACATGCAATATGAATCCTACATGAGACACACACTAACTATACAAACCCATACATCACCCCCAAACTTAACATATTCAATGTCCTCATTGAAGATAATAAAAAGATAGTAGAAACATACCTAACACATGGGTTGCCTCCCACGAAGCGCTGTCGTTAATGTCATTTAGCCGGACAAATGTGAATCAAATCATGGTGGCTCGAAGATCGCATTTGACTTGTCCTTAGCAGAAGGACCATTCACCCATTGTTTGATAACCTTCTTGCTTTCTTCCCACATCTTGTCCAAATCAAACTTCACCTTGACTTTTCCACCAATCGATTTTTTCTTTTTCTTCTTTACACCTCTAAGGTGTTTATGCTTCTCCGTCGATTGATAAGAACACTCTTTTACCTCATCATCCTTGTTCCACCTTCTCAACACATTATCTTCACACTCTTTAAAAATCACCAACTCATCATTCAGAAGGACATACTTCAAATGTGGTGGAAGTTTTCCAAGCTTGACATTCGAAAGATCTCGAATGGAAGAATTGTCAATGGAATCACTGATGTGATGCTCGAACTTGTGCATGTCCGAATTTTTGCTCAACAGCTGATCGAACTCCTTTCTCTGACCCGTATCAACCATCTTCAAGCTAAAACACTCTTCCTCCTCTGTCGGAAATGTCATAGCCTTGAACACATTAAAGATGACCTTTTGATTACTCACCCTCATTGTGAGCTCTCCTTTCTGAACATCGATCAACGCTCGGCCAGTAGCCAGAAAAGGTCTTCCCAAGATGATAGGAATCTTCTTATCCTCCTCAAAGTCAAGAATAACAAAATCAGCAGGAAAAATCAGCTTATCCACCTTTACCAAGACATCCTCCACTATACCCCTTGGATATGTGATCGACCGATCAGCCAACTGTAAATTCATATTAACTGGTTTCGGCTCAGGCAACCCAAGTTGCTTAAAAACAGACATTGGCATTAGATTAATGCTAGCTCCCAAATCACATAAGCATTTGCTGAAAAGTTGATTGCCAATAGTGCAAGGTATGGTAAAACTTCCCGGATCTTTAAGCTTCGGTGGCAATTTCTGCTGTAGAACTGCACTACACTCCTCTGTCAAAGCAACGGTGTCCAAATCCTCGAGTTTCAACTTCCGAGATAGAATACCTTTCATGAACTTAGCATAGCTCGGCATCTGTTCAAGAGCTTCTGCAAAAGGTATGTTGATGTGTAACTTCTTGAAAACCTCGAGAAATTTGGCGAATTTTGTGTCAAGATTCTGCTTCTGTAGCCTCTTTGGATATGGAGGAGGAGGATAGATCTGGTTACTCTCTGTAGTCTTCTTCTGGAGCCTCTTTGGGTATGGAGGAGGTGGGTAAATAGTCTGCTCCGAAGTAGACTTGTCAGCAGAATTTTTGCTCTTTTCAGCCTCACCGTCCAACTGCTTAGCTGCCAAATCAAAAATTGGCTTTTCCTTAGAAGGTTCCACCTGATGCTGCTGAATTTCTTCCTCTTCTTCAACTGCTGATTTTTGATTGCCCGTGACCTTTCCCGATCTCAAGGTAACTGCTTTCACATGTTCTTGGACAATTGTCTTTCCTGGATTAGGCTCCGTATCGCTAGGAAGAGTTCCCTGAGCTCTGCTGAGTAAGGCACTTGCCAACTGCCCCATCTGATTCTCCAAAGTCTTGAGCGATGCCGCCTGGCTTTTAACTATCATTCTCAACTCATCCAATTCAGATTTTTCATTCGAAGACTGCCCCGCACTAGCATGAGGTTGTTGCGGAAATCTTGGTGGCTGAAATTGTTGCCTAGGAGCATACTGTGGCTGAAAATTCTGCCCTTGCTGCTGTTGAAAATTCTGAGGATTGTAAGGCTTTGCTCCAAATTGCTGTCCTTGGAATGGCTGATAAGGCTGCTGTTGTTGACCTCCCTGATTGTTGCTCCAGCTGAAATTAGGGTGGTTCCTGTTATTGGGATGATAGACATTTGGCACGGGCTGCTGTGGTCTTTGAAAGTTGCTCACAAACTGTGCTGATTCACTTGATATGGCGCACTGAGTCGTGTCGTGTGCACCTGCACATAGCTCACACACACTAGCCACCTGCTGAACTCCATAGTTAGACAAAGAATCAATCTTCATTGACAAAGCCTTCAACTGAGCTGCAATTGCCGTAGCTGCATCCACTTCCAGAACCCCTGCTACCTTGCCTTGCGATAGCCTTCCAGTTGGATTCTGGTATTCATTAGCAGCCATCATCTCAATCAGCTCATACGCTTCATTGTAGCTCTTAGCCCACAGAGCTCCACCTGATGCCGCATCAAGCATTGGCCGAGATTGACCTCCCAGACCATTATAGAAACAGTTGATCACCATCCAATCAGGCATTCCATGATGAGGGCACTTCCTAAGCATCTCCTTTTAGCGCTCCCAAGCTTCACATAAAGTTTCACCAGAATGTTGTGAAAACTGAGTAAGAGCATTCCTGATTGCAGCAATTTTAGCCATGGGGAAGAATTTAGTAAGAAATTTTTGAGCAAGATCCTCCCATGTAGTAATAGAACCTGCTGGTAGAGAGTGCAACCAGCCCTTAGCCTTATCCCTCAGAGAAAATGGGAAAAGTCTCAGCTTCACGGCATCTTCCGACACTCCGTTGGTCTTGAAGGTGTCGCAAATCTCCATGAAGCTCCGAATGTGCATGTTAGGATCCTCCGTAGCAGCACCCCCAAACTGAACTGAGTTTTGTACCATCTGAATCGTGCTAGGCTTGATTTCAAAGGTATTGGCTGCAATGGCAGGTCTGACAATGCTCGACTGAATGTCATTGATCTTAGGCTGAGAATAGTCCTTCAAAGCCTTCATTTCTGGTGCTAATTGATCTCCCATAACTAGACTTGATTCACGTTCTTCTTTCTGAGATTGAGAACGTGTTCGCATACACTTTCACTTAAGTATCTGAAACACACAGAACAAACAACTACAATCCGAGTCAGTGAACTTTAACGACCACTGATGACAAGCACATAAACTATATAAATAACACCGAGTCCCCGGCAGCGGCGCCAAAAACTTGTTCACACAATATCACGCAAGTATACGCGGTCACAAGTAATATAAGAATAAGTAGAGTTCGTTCCCACAGAGACTGCTATGGTTATTATAGTTATGCACTTATGCAACAATGTATGGCTATCGTTCAATGCTAAGACAAGTATCAAATTGTGTTTTGATTAACTAAATTAACTAAACAAATTATCAAGACTATATTAAACTAAAGATTGCTGATATATTACTTATGAGAAAATAAACATGGGATCCTAACTTCATTAAATACTTCATTCAGAGTCTTTTGTCTTTAATCAATGCATGTGACGGTTGTGACAACTAATCGGATAACACGAAATCAGTACACGCTACCTTTCAGTATACGTATACCAAACCACTCAAACATCCACAAAAGAGATAGAAGTTAAGCAGACACCAATTATTCTTAGACCCTATATGTCTATAAGATTTGAAAACATAACGGTTTAACGAGCAAGTTATCCATTCAGATTACATAGGGCAGGTAAGATGGTTAAAATTACCTACGAATCATGCATGACAAACATACACAAACCTATGCTAGCATGGCAAGTTCTAAACCTCTATATCCACTTTCGCATTCAATAGAGATTAACAAAACAACTTAGATGTTCGCGACGCATCCAAGAAGAATAAGCACAACCAAACTAGGATATCAATAAGTCATCACACACAAATCTTTAAAACAATCAATTACTAAAATCCATAGATAAATCCACTAGGACCCCATGACAACGATTAGTTCATGATCGAACTTCTCATCGTCACGGGGTTTGATGAAAGCATGATGAAAAACAAGAAATCAATGATGTAAATATGAATAAGAGTTAAAGGTTTAGAGGACAAATCTGGAAGCATCCAAAAGTTACACCAAAATTGAAGAATACAAGAAAAAACTATGTCTAGATCTCCTCGTAGTCACGTTCTTCGTTCTTGGCTCCTCGATCTTGTGCTCCAATATTGAATCTGATCTCTGGTGTGTTGTGATGTATTGTGATGTATTGTGATGTGTTGATTATGTCCCCCCAAGGTGTGTATTTATAGCTCCAAGTTGTCCCTCTTCCAAGCAATTGCCGTTTTTGAGTTAGAATAGAATTACGGCAATTTCCATCTTTGAATGCAATAAGAATTGCATATTCCATGTTTACAACTGATTCTGGAAGTTTCTGGCCGCCCCAAGCAATTACCATATTGATTAGAAGTCGAATTTGTGAAACTTTCCTAATTAAAATCGAATTCTGGCAATTTCTGGCGGTTCTGACTTCCTGGGCGGCCGCGCAGAATTCCAGTACAATTCCTAGGCGCCCGCACAGAACCTTATAGAAAATGTTGTCCTCTTCGCGTGAGCTGTAAGATCATCAGAATCGGACTTGTAGAACTCCAGATATGGCCAAAACAGTGCAGACTGCGCAACCTACCCGGAAAATCCGAATTTTAATCAAATTAACCTCCAACTCTTGGTTCTGCAAAACTTAATGAAAACACATTAAACACACCACATACTTGAGTTCAAGTCATCAATTTAAGCCGATATGAAGCGTTCCAAGTGGAGTAAAAATCCACTTATCATATTGAATATTATCTTGTTCTTATTTTTATAATAACAATAATATTAAATATAACAAATAAATTGAAAAAAATTAGTATTAGTATAAGAAATCATATTATTATTACTTTTAAATTAATTTTTGAATTTTAATTGGTTAATCATGTTGTATGGATGGTCTAACCACTTTTGGTTAATAAAATTATACGAGAAAAGTTTTAATGAATTTAAATTCTGATTAAAAACCAAATTATTTTTTAATGTTGATTGGATAATCGTATGGATATGATTTAAATGCTAATAAAAATAAAATAGTTTTTAAATTATGATTGGTTCTTTGTGTTGTATGTATAGTCTAACCATCCTTGGTTAATAAAATTTTAAGAGGAAAGTTTTAATGAATTTAAATTCTAATTAAAAACAAAATAATTTTTGTATGTTAATTGGTTAATCGCGTTGTATGGATAACCATCACATCTCTGTGTAAAAATCTTAAATTACGACTTTTAATATTTAAATAATTAAAAATATAAATTATTGATTAAAGTCGTAAAAATTATAGATATTCTCGTAATGCTTCCCCGCTCGATATGTTAGGTCAAAGGGTGATATTAGAAGTTTATTTATAAAATAAACGATTTTATGTTAAATAGATGGTACAATTGGTATGAAGGATTTAAATTATAATAAAAAATAAAATAATTTTAACTGATAATAAAATTATTGAAATATTTAAATATAAAATAAATATTTAAATTCAAATTAAAAGCAAAATAATTTTTGAATTTTGATTGGTTAATCGCGTTGTATGGATAGTTCTAACCACATTTTGTTAATAAAATTATATGAGTAAATTTTTAATGAATTTAAATTCTAATTGAAACTAAAATAATTATAAAATGTTGGTTGGTTAATCACGTTATATGAATAGTCTAACCACCAATAGTTAATAAAATTATATGTGAATTTTTTTAATATATTTAAATTCTATTTAAAAATAAATTACTTTTTTAATTTTGATTGGTTAATCGCGTTGATTGGTATAAAATTTAGTATTGACATATGATTTTGCTAACCACCCCTGATTCATAATATTATAGGAGGATTCATAATATTATGGGAGGATTCATAATATTATATCAGGAAAGTTTTTGGACTCTTGTGATTGGTCTAAGATTTAGGATTGACGCACCCTTGGTTAATAAAATTATATGAGGAACATTTTAATGGATTTAAATTCGAATTAAAGATAAAATATTTTTTGAATTTTGATTGGTTAATCGCGTTGTATGAATTGTCTAACTACTCTCGGTTGGTAAAATTATATGAGGAAAGTTTTTAGGCTCTTGTGATTGATCTAAAATTTAGGATTGACATTTGATTGGTTCTAAAATAATTAAAAATTTAGGATTGACAACTAATTGGTCCTAAAATAATTAAAACAATTTAGGATTGACATCTGATTGATCTTAAAATAATTAAAATTTTCTGATTAATTAACTGGATAGTGTGATAACTCAGGTATTGTAAAAAAAATATTTGTAATTTTCTCTTAATGCATTTGGGTAGTTAATATTATCAAATATTAATGGATCGCAATTCTCATGTCCATTTTATCTTTTCAGGGCCCAGTCCATATATCTCTCCCATTACTATTGAGGAACACTCTTTAAGTTTTCTACTGGAGTCGGTAGTTAAGAGAGGGTTTAAAGATGTAAACATAATCATTGCTACAGATTCAACATTACTCTCTAATTATCGCAGACTAAGTATTGAAGGCCATGCAGACAGCCACCCTACAAACCCTTTATAATATCAAAGTGGTTCACATCAACAGACTTTACAATATAGAAGCAGACAAATTGGCAGCGGAGGGTAAATATAGCGATAACATTATTGCAGGATGGGTGTAGTAGAGGTGGTGTACCCAGATTTTATATATCAGCAGTTAACTCCACTGACACTCAAGTTTATCAAGGCAAAAGAGTATCATCAGGTCCCTAAATGAGGCAACAATTCAGTTATAGAGATAGGCTGGTGCTTTTATAGACCAACACATGGAAGCTTGCATGGCTCTCATCACTACACTTGTCATCTCCCTATTAATTTAGTCCTCATAAGTAATCCCGGTTCATTTAGACGGTTTGAATTAAGGACGACTATAGATAGTTATTGATAAGGGCACAGATTAATTACCTGGGTTTATTACAGGTTGATTATATAAATGATCAAATAGAATATATTTTGTAATATTTGTATTTGGGTAGTTAATATTATAAATTATTTACATATTCCTTTTGTTTATATAGTTTGATTTTTTTATTTTCTTGGACCGATACCATTGCAATATATATATATATATATATATATATATATATATATATAAATTATATTGATAAAAATCAATATAAACATATAGTATTACTTATATTTATGTAGTATTATTAGAAAGAGTTAAGTTCTATGGAGACCACCTTTTTTGTGAAGACCGGAGACCACATACGTTATGTAATCTAAATTTGGCAAAATAGATCATATTTTGTAATAAAAAATTTGCAAAACGTA
Source organism: Heracleum sosnowskyi (assembly GCA_030848705.1). Taxonomy (NCBI): domain Eukaryota; kingdom Viridiplantae; phylum Streptophyta; class Magnoliopsida; order Apiales; family Apiaceae; genus Heracleum; species Heracleum sosnowskyi. Next base: position 43,782,021 of record CM061243.1, on the reverse strand, counting down.
CTATTTTGCAAAGTATATTCTATGAAAATCACTATTTCATTTAAAAATTTGAAAATCATGTAAGTTCTGCAAACTAAACAAATGTTCTGCAAACCGAACATGTTTTGCTATGTTTTAGTTGCAAAACATATATAATTTTAAAGATTTTAAATGAAAATAGTTATTTTCATAGAACATAATTTATAAAATATTATATTTTGCTAAATTTAGATTGCATAACGTATGTGGTCTCCAGTCTCCACAAAAAAGGTGGTCTCCATAGAACTTAACTCTTATTAGAAAAGATAATATTATAACATGATAGTTAGAATTTTAACTTATGTAATAGTATAAGTTATATATTACTCTAATATATTACTGTATCAAAATACCCGAGAGTATGTTAGTGTCATTAATATGTGCATCAATCATATCCGGAAATATGAACTGAAATTCGTGCAGTGATATGTTGACGATGCATTCTTCCATTCTCTTAGGCGACGTTATATGTATGAAGAGCAATTTAGACCCAGGTGATAGTGGTCTATATTTTTCTGTACTTGAAATAACTTTCAGATTTTTGATGCTGTACACGAAACCTTTCTCTAAAAGATCTTTGAACCGAGAGACCAGAATCTTTGGGATCGTAGCATGGATCAAATTTTCCTGTTATACAACATATCTTAGAAAAGTTAATAACATCATACAATTTGACAAACTAATAAGTTATAAGTATATTGATTTATTAACCTTTTCATCGATCAAAATCATGTCAAGACTGATCAGTTCTTCAGTATTTGGATTGACAGATTCTCACATCCTACACACTCGTACTCTTATCATCCAGATATAGTTGCTGTCGTTCAAATCATCCAACATGGTGTAGGCCATAGTTATATTGATTGTAAATATGGTTGTAAAGATTTGGAGCTATGTAAAAAAGTTTTGGTGTACATTTTTTGTTATGAATTGTCTTTAATTTATAGGTGTTTGTAAGGTGAATAACATGGAAATCCATTATGTTTAAAAGTCAAAAAGTATTAAATAGTAACTTACCTTTCAGATATTAAGTTAATTGGTAAAAGTTATACAACTTTTCTTATAAGCATACTTTTTAGTCGATAAAGAAGATGCCGAGGAAGGAAATAAACTGTTTGAGTTAGGGCCCGTATATGAATAATTATTGCAAATTCTAAAAATACAAAAGAAAGTTGTAAATAATAATGCATCAGATCCTAAAAATTCGAAAGTAATAAAGAAATTAACATTAAATCTTACAAATTTGCAATTTTCCAATTCCATATTTACAAATTTGAAAACGATAAAAGGAAATTGTAACTATTAACATAAGATCCTACAAATTTGAAAATAAATAGGAAGTTTTAACATAAGATCCTACAAATTTGAAAATAATAAGGATGTTGTAATTTTCTAATTCCTCCAATCTTACAAATTTGAAAATAACAAAAGAAAGTTCTATCAAGTTTGAAAATAATAAAAGAAAGTTTTATCAAGTTTGAAAATAATAAAAGAGAAAATTGCAATTATTAACATAAGATCCTACAAATTCGAAAATTATAAGGAATTTGTAATTTCTAATTCAAAAAAAGTTCTATCAAGTTTGAAAATAATAAAAGAAAGTTCTATGAAGTTTGAAAAAAATAAGAAAGTTTTAACATAAGATCCTAAAAATTTGAAAATAATAAGGAAGTCGTAATTTTCTAATTCCTCCAATCTTACAAATTTGAAAATAATAAAAGAAAATTCTATCAAGTTTGAAAATAATAAGAAAATTCTATTAAGTTTGAAAATAATAAAAGAGAAAATTGCAATTATTAACATAAGATCCTACAAATACGAAAATTATAAGGAATTTGTAATTTCTAATTCAAAGAAAGTTCTATCAAGTTTGAAAATAATAAAAGAAAGTTCTATGAAATTTGTAAATAATAAGAAAGTTTTAACATCAGATCCTAAAATTTTGAAAATAATAATGAAGTCGTAATTTTCTAATTCCTCCCATCTTAAAATTTTGAAAATAATAAAAGAATGTTCTATCAAGTTTGAAAATAATAAAAGAAAGTTCTATCAAGTTTGAAAATAATAAAAGAGAAAATTGTAATTATTAACATAAGATCCTACAAATTCGAAAATAATAAGGAAGTTGTAATTTTCTAATTCAAAGAAAGTTCTATCAAGTTTGAAAATAATAAAAGAAAGTTCTATCAATTTTGAAAATAATAAGAAATTTTTAACATCAGATCATAAAAATTTGAAAATAATAAGGAAGTCGTAATTTTCTAATTCCTCCAATCTTACAAATTTGAAAATAATAAAAGAAAGTTCTATCAAGTTTGAAAATAATAAAAGAGAAAATTATAATTATTAACATAAGATCCTGCAAATTCGAAAATAATAAAGAAGTTGTAATTTTCTAATTCAAAGAAAGTTCTATCAAGTTTGAAAATAATAAAAGAAAGTTCTATCAAGTTTGAAAATAACAAAAGAGAAAATTGCAATTATTAACATAAGATCCTACAAATTTAAAAATAATAAGGAAGTTGTAATTTTCTAAACCGACCATTCTTACAAATTTGAAAATAATAAAAGAAAGTTCTATCAAGTTTGAAAATAATAAGAGAAAGTTCAATCTAGTTTGAAAATAATAAAAGAAAATTCTAAATAATAATGCATTAGATCCTAAAAGTTCGAAAGGAATAAAGAAATCGATATTAGATCTTACAAATATAAGAAATTACAATTTTCCAATTCCCTTCCTACAAAATCGAAAATAATAAAGGAAGTTGTAATTTTTCAATTTCCTTCCTACAAATTCGAAAATAATAAAGGAAGTTGTAATTACTAATATTAAAAATTGTGAAAAATTGAGAAAATTAAAAAAATAGAACGAAGCGATTTGAGAGCCGCCACCTCACCTTACCGCCATCATCTTCTCCTTTATATAAGTACTACGTTACTAAGTTGTGCTTCACAGCTGCATTAGAATATATTTTTTAAAAAAAAGAATATTAGAATAAAATTTGTGAAATAAATATCTACAAAATTATATATATTATCAAATAAAATATATTCTGTAAAATTTGCGTTTGGTTAGGTAATGTTATAAATTATTTACATATTCCTTTTGTTTATATAGTTTGATTTTTTATTTTCTTGGACCGATACCATTGCCATATATATATATATATATATATAATTATACTAATAAAAATCCATATAAACATATAATATTACTTATATTTATATAGTATTATTGGAAAAGATAATATTAGAACATGATAGTTTGAATTTTAACTTATATAATAGTATTACTTATGTATTACTCTAATATATTACTGCATCGAAAAGTGATATGTTGACGATGCCTTCTTCCAATCTCTTAGACGTGCGAATGAAGAGCAATTTAGACCTATGTGATAGTGGTCTATATTTCCCTATACTTGAAAAAAAATTCAAAATTTTGATGCTGTATAAGGAGCCTTCCTCTAAAAGATCTTTGAACCGAGAGACCACAATCTTTTGGATCGTAGCATGGATCAAATTTTCCTACCATACAACATATCTTAGAAAAGTTAATAACATCATACAATTTGACAATTTAATAAGTTATGAGTAAGTTGATTTATTAACCTTTTCATCGATCAAAATCATGTCAAGACTGATCAGTCCTTCAGTATTTGGATTGACAAATTCTCACATTCTACACACTCGTACTCTTATCATCCAGATATAGCTGTTGTCGTTCAAAGCATCCAACATGGTGTAGGCCATAGTTATATTGATTGTAAATATGGCTGTAAAGATTTGGAGCTATGTAAAAAAGTTTTGGTGTAGATTTTTTGTTATGAATATAATGACCTTTAATTTATAGGTGTTTGTAAGGTGAATAACATGGAAATCCATTATGTTTAAAAGTCAAAAAGTATTAAATAGTAACTTACCTTTCAAAATTGTAACTATTAACATAAGATCCTAAAAATTTGAAAATAATAAGGAAGTCGTAATTTTATAATTCCTCCAATCTTACAAATTTGAAAATAATAAAAGAAAGTTCTATCAAGTTTGAAAATAATAAAAGAGAAAATTGTAATTATTAACATAAGATCCCACAAATTCGAAAATAATAAAGAAGTTGTAATTTTCTAATTCAAAGAAAGTTCTATCAAGTTTGAAATAATAAAAGAAAGTTCTATCAAGTTTGAAAATAATAAAAGAGAAAATTGCAATTATTAACATAAGATCCTACAAATTCGAAAATAATAAGGAAGTTGTAATTTTCTAAATCGTCCATTCTTACAAATTTGAAAATAATAAAAGAAAGTTCTATCAAATTTGAAAATAATAAGAGAAAGTTCTATCTAGTTTGAAAATAATAAAAGAAAATTCTAAATAATAATGCATTAGATCCTAAAAGTTCGAAAGGAATAAAGAAATCGACTTTAGATCTTACAAATATAAGAAATTACAATTTTTTCCAATTCCCTTCCTACAAAATCGAAAATAATAAAGGAAGTTGTAATTTTTCAATTTCCTTCCTACAAAATCGAAAATAATAAAGGAAGTTGTATTTTAAAAATAAAAGAAAGTTTTATTAAGTTTGAAAATAATAAAAGAAAGTTCTATCTAGTTTGAAAATAATAAAAGAAAATTCTAAATAATAATGCATTAGATCTAAAAGTTGGAAAGGAATAAAGAAATCGATATTAGATCGAAGTTGCAATTTTTCAATTTCCTTACTATAAAATCAAAAATAATAAAGGAAGTTTGAAAATAATAAGAAAGTTTTAACATAAGACCCTAAAAATTTGAAAATAATAAGGAAGTTGTAATTTTCTAGTTCCTCCAATCTTACAAATTTGAAAATAATAAAAGAAATTTCTATCAAGTTTGAAAATAATAAAAGAGAAAATTGCAATTATTAACATAAGATCTTACAAATTCGAAAATAAAAGGAAGTTGTAATTTTCTAAATGAAAGAAAGTTCTATTAAGTTTGAAAATAATAAAAAAAAGTTATATCAAGTTTGAAAATAATAAAAGAAAGTTATATCAAGTTTGAAAATAAAAGAAATTTCTATTAAGTTTGAAAATAATAAAAGAAAGTTTTATCTAGTTTGAAAATAATAAAAGAAAATTTTAAATAATAATGCATCAGTACCTAAAAGTTCGAAAGGAATAAAGAAATCGACATTAGATCTTTTAAATATGAGAAATTGCAATTTTCCAATTTTCTTCCTACAAAATCGAAAATAATAAAGGAAGTTGTAATTCTTCAATTTCCTTCCTACAAAATCGAAAATAATAAAGGAAGTTGTAATTTTCTTTTAAAGTTCTATTAAGTTTGAAAATAATAAAAGAAAGTTCTATCTAGTTTCAAAATAATAAAAGAAAATTCTAAATAATAATGCATTAGATCTAAAAGTTGGAAAGGAATAAAGAAATCCACATTAGATCTTACAAATCTGAGAAGTTGCAATTTTCCAATTTCCTTACTATAAAATCGAAAATAATAAGAGAAGTTGTAATTTTTCAATTTTCTTCCTATAAAATCGAAAATAATAAAGAAAGTTGTAATTATTAATATTAAAAATTATGAAAACTTGAGAAAATTACAAAAATGGAACGAAGGATTTGGGAATTGATATATTTGGTGCATCACTAAAAAGCGTGCAGTCACGACATATGAGAAGAGAGGCACGTCAAAGACGGCAAATTTTCTATTATATTCTTCACCAGACTCGATCAAACATTAATCTCTGCACTACTATGTACTCCAAATTACTCCGTCCCACTAATTTTCACTCTACATTGTGTCTTCCTCTACTACTCATATGAGGACCTTGTGCCCCAATCTGGATAGGGAAGATGGACTTGAAACAGTCTTGGAAATTCCTATTCCAGAAGAAACCTTCAGTACTTTTCCAGACAACAACAATACTACAATTTCTACTCCTACTGCATGGCACAATATTAAGTCATGGATGAAACCACAAACAGAGAGATCACCACCACCTTCACCTGTCTCGAGTCCGAACACTATTAATATTCAATTCTTGCTCGGTGTTGTTGGAGCTCCTTTGATCCCTCTTCCTGTTCATTCAGATCATACTGTCAGCAGTCGCAATATCAAAGATCACCCTATTGTAAGCATACATGATATACTACAATTTTATTTTACAATATATGTAGGAGTGCCATGTTCCGCTGCAACTATTTTGGCCTACAAATTTTATAAGAAGCTACAAATCACCTCACATCACTACAAATATCGGTCAGGCAGCGCTCTCAGTGCTATAAAGCAATAGTTTGTAGGCTAAATTAATTAGTTTGTATGTGAACAAACACTTAATGTAAATATTTGTATTTTTGCGTAGTCCTTAAAAAATAATTTGTGATATGCAGGAAGCTGCAATGTCAAAGTACATAGTGCAGCAGTATATAGCAGCCACGGGAGGACAAAAGGCTATCAACTCAATTGATAGCATGTGTATTATAGGGAAGGTGAAGATGGAAACATCAGATTTTATAAGTGGCGATACTCTAGGTTTAAGTGAAGGTGATAATAATAAGACGATGAGGAGCAAGAGTGCGAAAAGTGGAGGAGAGATGGGAGGATTTGTGTTGTGGCAGCAAAAGAGGACTGAGCTATGGTGCTTAGAGCTGGTGGTGTCTGGTTATAAGATTAGCGCTGGTAGTGATGGTAAGGTGTCTTGGAGGCAGACTCCGTGGAACCATTCCCATGCATCTCGTGGCCCCCCTAGGCCCCTTCGTCGTTCTTTTCAGGTAATATCCCCCATCTTCTTGAATTTTATTAAGATACAAATTGTACATATTTGCGTTTTGCTTGAAAGTAACTGGAATATTGTAGGCTTTTTATGATATGTCAAGTAATGTGAAGGTGTCATACATCTGTCTGGTTTTTTCTATCCTACACTAGGCCAAGATCTTATGGGCTCTTTTGTATTTGGAGAAAGAGTGTCACTTCACTTGGGAAAACTTAGTAGAATGCATTCCGCTGGCCTAAAATTGAAAAATTCTTCTGCCAAAAATCGGACATACTGTCTAAACTCTGGATTCAGTTCGTATTAAACGAATATCTACAAGTTCGTAGCAAATATTACATCTCTGTAAATTTACAACTTCATTCATGAATCATGATTCTATACTATGGTGTACTTTGATTTTACTAATATATAACTAGTAGTAATAAACTGTCAGCCTAATATGGTATCTAGCATCATATACACAGACCAAGCTCTCATCATTAATAGTGCTAAACAGGGACTTGATCCAAGATCAACTGCCAATTTGTTCTCCGACTCAATTTGTGTTGGGGAGAAGACAATCAACAACGAAGATTGCTTTGTGTTAAAGGTCCAAGCAGAGCCCACAACACTAAGAGCAAGAAGTAGCAACAATGTAGAGATAATCCAGCACACGGTTTGGGGATATTTCAGCCAAAGAACGGGACTCCTCATAAAACTAGACGACTCTCACCTCCTTAAAATCAAAGCCAAAGTCCAAGAAACTGACAATGTACTTTGGGAAACAACCATGGAATCATTAGTCCAAGATTACAGGACTATAGATGGAGTTAATATTGCGCACTCAGGACAGACAACTGTGTCTTTGTTTAGGTTTGGGGAGAACTCAGAAAGCCATTCCAAGACACGAATGGAGGAGGTTTGGAGGATCGAAGAAGTGAACTTTAACATCAAGGGCTTATCTATGGACTGTTTCTTGGCTCCTGGTGACTTGAAGGAAGAATAGCGGTGTGGTGCTGATAACTTATACATTACTACATTACCATTTAATTTACCAGCAAGGCTTACAAAGGGTTAGAGAAAAAGAAACGGTATTAACATGTTAAGTACTTGTAGGAATTCAGATTAACAGGAAAATTGATTTTGGTTCGTTCGTTTAGAATCAATAGTAATACCGTGTAAAATGAACATGGGCTCATTATTCTATAACCAATCAAAATATGACAGTGTTATTTGATAAATTCTTTTTAATTAATTTGTGCCCTCTAACATTTTTCTTTTAATATTTGAATCGACTGTATTTCCATGTTTTTAAATGACACATCCATTTTTCATGCAGTGTAGTTTGGAATTGGAATGAAATACAACTATATATTAATTGCATGTGTTTGGTTTTCAATATATTCTAAATTTGTCTTTACTAAAATTTTATTTGTCGTAATTTCAAAAACTTGATATGTTAGAGTAAACTAAAATTTGATATCATTTGTGTTGTAATGGGTTCATTTGTACCTATGTATTGCCAAACTAGTCTAAAACATTGTATCACATTTAGAATTAAAGCTCAAGACAAACTTAGATTTAGAATACAAACCTGAGTAAAAGATTTGAGTTATAAGTCAAAAATATTCTATTAAGTAATTTATCTTTAATTAAAAAGAGTCTTTTGAACATTTTTTCTTTCTTACAATAAGACAACAGACTTTAGTAGGATGTGAAATTTCATACAAAAATTAATCATGATTAAATTTCATATAAATTGAAATTCGTATTTAACAAATTGCATTTTGTTCTATTTAGAGACAACGAAATAGCCGGTGATTCATCACCAAGAAATGCAAGAACTAGGGTCGTAATTCGAGTTCGAGTTGGGTATTAATTCGAGCCGAATTTTTTTTTACGAGCCGAGCCGGCTCGTTTAATTAAACGAGCCTAATCTTCTGCCCGAACTCGGCTCGTTTAATTTCACGAGTCGAGCCGAGCCGGTTCGTTTAATTAAATGAGTCTATTTAAACGAGTCGGACGAGCCGGCTCGTGTAAAAATATACTTAAACAAGCCTAATTTTCTACCCGAACTCGGCTCGTTTAATTTCACGAGTCGAGTCGAGCCGGTTGGTTTAGTTAAACGAGTCCGGTCTTATGTTCAAGTTTGGTTCATTAATGAATTCGAATCAAAACGAGCTTTACTAAACGAGCCGAGTCAGGTCGGGCTCGCGAGCCGCCCGACTCGAATTACAGACCCAGCAAGAACCCACGCTATTAGCCTTAAACTTGTTTCTTTTTTCAGGTTTTGTCCGTCTTTAAAGCAACTTCAATATAAAATTATAACACAGTGTACTTTATTATGTAAAAGTCATTTTAATATAATATTATAATCATGTAAAAATTGAATAAAATAAATAGCGTGATACAACTTTAGTGTGAAAAGTACATTCAATGTTATTTTTACACAAAAATTAATGTCTTTTACGATTTCTACAATGTTTTTATATTTGTTGATAAAAAAAATTTGATCCCCGGATATCCTACTAAAATCATTTGTTTTGTATTTCTTAAATTTAAATTTTATCAACTTTTGAAATATTAGCTTGTTAATTAACAATGTAGGAACTAAGATTAAATACGGAAATTCTGCCTGTTTATGAAGGGGCTATTTCTTTTTCTAAAGCAGGGAAGTGATTTGTAACCAAAGCAGAGTAATAAACTTTGACGGAGCTACACAGGATTAGTTTAGTAGGGACCAGAGTCCATATTAAAATCAATTCCACTCGAACAAATATATCAAAAATTATATTGACTCGTAAATTTGTTTTTTTCTTTTATTTTAACACCATCAACTAATATTAACTATGTTAATACTAGGACTTGACCTGATTTATTGATATAGAAACAAAAAAGTAAATAGCTTATACCGAACAGCAATGGTAGCCGTAGAGCACACAAAATGATTGGTTTCTTCATATCTTAGTGCACATACATTTTCTGTGCGGGTTGATTTGGAATGAAGTGCTAGTATTAAATCGTTCAAACATTTCTTTTTCTCTTGGCTTGTTTGTTAAATATTTGTGTATCCAAATTAATCTTTATTAGAAATATAGGTACCCCAATTTAATATGTTGGAGCAAACTAAAATCTTATATGTATTTGATATTTAGTAAATGACACCAAATACCGGATATGAGTTCTGTTTATAATTAATTGGATGACTAACTAATTCAGCATTTTAGTTTATGTCTATTAAATAATGCTATAAATTTCATTTTTTATTTCAGATTTATTTCTAACAATTTAAATATGAAATTATGTACCCAACTTTATTTGGCATCGACTCAGACTTAATTAGCAAATGATTTATGTATAAACCTTGTGTTAGAAATGAATACCACAAGAAACTAGACAGAGGGGGGGTGAATGGATAGTTTGATATATTTTTCGATCTTGAAAACTAAGTAAACAACTGTATGTGATTATGATATGTAATATGCAGAAAGTAAATAACACACACAATCACTTTAATCTACTTTGTATAAGCAAATTAAATACTACAGCTTTCCAGGAAATTCACAATCGAATTTCTGGCTTCTAAACAAGAACAGTTTGAATTTGCTTGCTTACAGAGAAAAGAGCTTAGCAAATAACTATGTGTATCTCTCTTACAGCTTACAGTTGCGTGTGCACGATATATATATTCCCCTATACAAACTAGGCACACACAATATTACACAGCTACCCCTTCTGAAAGTCCAACTTGTCCTGCCATAAGAAGTTCACTGTGTCAGGAAGGACCACCTGCTTTTCGGAGTCTTTCCCGTTTCTGTAGCTGCTTGTCTCTTATCTTTCTCTCCAAGTTTAGCTGTAGATTTGCCATCTGTTCTTTGGACCACCTTGCCAGAACAAATGCTTCAGTATTTGTCTCCTTTGATTCTTGGTTCTGTACCTTGATTTGTCTTGTTATGAACGGCTAAGTGTTGATATCGTGAACTCCACTTTATCCCTGACTTCGCGATCTCCCTTGTGAGGACTATGCGATATAGCCTTTGAAGACTTTGCGACATAGGTCATTTGACGACTATGCGACATAGGTCATTTGATGACTATGCGACATAGGTCATTTGATGACTATGCGACATAGGGCTTCTGAGGACTTCACGATCTAGGCTCCTTTGACTTTGCTGACTTCAACACTTCACGACATGTGTCTTGAGGACTTCTCGACATAGTACAAAATGGACTATGCGATATAGTACTTCACGACATGGATATTGGTGACTTCACGACATAGCTTTCTTTTGACTTTGCTATATAATGCCTTAGACAAATTCCTGCAACTTATTTCTTCATGGCCTTATTCAACTCTATCCTGCTGCATGAACACTTCTGAACTTCTACCAGGATAATTATTCAATGGCCTATATACATTCTAGATGCAAGAACTTTACTAAGCTCATTATAGATCTGAGCATACATGATAAAGCTATTGTCCATGAAAACAAGACAAGTACATTTAGAGACCTATACTATATCCCAGTGATAGAAATCACTAGGTCATGTAATGTGACATAGTCACATAGTGTAGGCTTGTTAATAGTGGTATTCAGACATGTCTTGAGCCTAACAATCTCCCCCAAATTGTGAGTAAGATCCTTAGGCACAATTTCATGTCTGATAACAAGCCTAACTTACATAAAAGGAAATTTAGTAACAGAGAGAACAATTCATGAACCTTGAGATCAAAAATTTGATTACATAGAAAAATTGAAAGCTTACAGATTACTTTTGTTGCTCAACAGCTTCAGCTTCCAATTGCTTCTCTAGCAAATCATCATATATCTTCTTTTTCCTTATCTCTTCTTTTCTCTTCAAGTCTATGATGGCTTCTTGAAGTTCTTCTCTTGCAATCAGTTCTTCAATGAGAGGTGAGCCTTCCAAGTCATCAATTGCAGCCTTGAGTGCACTTTCTACATAGGAATCAAGAAACTCCATCCTTATTTTGCTTTGACCTCCATGTGAGTTTTTGTACTCCACAATGTAAGGATTTTGCTTGACCCTGCACAACCCTTTCTGCCTTAGCTCTTTAGCCCTCTCCTCCATCTCAGCCATTTCTTTTTCTCTCTGAATCTTCTTCTTTTCATTCTCTTTCCTCATGTTTTCTTCATAATCAGCATGCATCTTCAAGTACCTGGCAATATCTATCTTCCATGTCCTTTCTTCTCTTTCTTCAAAATTCAGTAAGGCATTTATCCTTTCAAGCTCATACTTATAGAAATATTGCCAGCTTCCTTGCTTCATTATCCTTTCTCTTCCATCAGTGTACTTGATCTCTAGATGATCCAACTTCACTTTGACTTCAAAGATCCTTTGAGCCCTCAAAAATGCTAGGGCATCTTCATCATAGTCCTCATCTAGTGGAAGCACATTGATGCCAGTAACATTTGTGAGTTTTCCAGTCTTCTTTGTTATCCTTATCCTTTTGGGTACACTCTTGATCTTCAAATGCTTCACAAGAGATACCTTTCTGGAACAAGGAGAATTAGTCTTCAGTGCCACATCACTTGGAAGAAGCTTTATTCCTTTCCCCTTCATCCACTGTAACACTCCACTAGCTGTAACTTTGTGGAAGTGTTTTCTTGATATTTCTTTTGTGGCTTCACCCTTCTTCTGTGGCAACTCAAGTTCAGAAGTCATGGATAATGATTTTGGAGGATCATTGCTAACAGTACCCACCCTAGACTTAGAGTCTTGTGTTGTGGTTAAAGTACTACTAGCAATGTCCTTGACTTGCTGAATTCCACTCCTAGTTCTCTTCACTGTCTCCTTTGCCCCCTTTGTGTCATCACCAGCATCTGTAGATTTCTTGGAAGATTTGCTCCTGCTGCTGTCACTTGGTCCATCCTTATTACTCCTTGAATGAGATCTCCTCCTGTAGGTTTTCTCCTCATCATCATCCTCCCCATCCTTCTTCTTGTTCTTTTCTGTGACAGATTCTGGCAAAACACCATGAATCAGAAAAGATTGTAGAATGTTAATCATCTCTAATTCCTCTGCTGTCTTGACTCCTTTCTTTGCTCTCAGCATTTGCAGCACCTGATTGATCTTTGTGTTATTCTTCATTTGCAGATCTTTGGGAATGACTAGTTGGTCAATACTTCTGACTTTGGATAGACTTTGAAAAATTACTGTCCTTGGCTTGGGTATGACCTCAGGCAGTCTTTGATTTTGGTCCATCTCCAAGTCATTATAAAGACTTTCATTGTTAGCCCCACTCTTTTCAATCAACTCCAGAATTATTGACACTTCAGTGAACTTCAGTTTCTCCAGAGTTTGAAATGCTAAGTGCCACAAGCAGTTGTCCTTGCATACCATGATTATTTCTCTCAGATAAACATCCCTGATTTTCCTTACTGCAACTGTGAAGTACTTGATGCTTTCCCTGAGCTTCTTTCTATATGCTTGTGCATCTCCTTGAGCATTCTTGTAGGTGGCTTTCAGAAACTCCAGGAATGCCTCATCATGATAGATGTTAGAGTTGGCAACTTCCTGTAGCTTGGCCTCAGTGATAAGTGTAGCTTGGGTAGGTTTAGCAATTGGAGTAGGTATAGCAGGTTGAGAGGTTGAGATGTCTTTAGGCATTGTGGATGGATAGAATGTTGTGGTGACTGTGCTTTTCTGACCTTGTGCATTGATGACCTCTACAGGGGGAAGATTGATTGGCTTTATTGTCTCTTCAATGAGCTTGCCCTTAAGTTTTGACTGCTTGGTAGGTGCTCCCCCTGTCTTTTTCACATTGACCTCCTTTCCTTTCTCCCCCTTAGGCTTGGGATCAGACAAAATGTCTTGAGTTTCCCCAGGAATAGGCAGGTTCATAGATCTCATCATTGAGGTCATCATTTGTTGCTGCACCAGCAAAATGTTTGTTGTGTTGGTGCCTTGATCATCTAGTTTGTCATTGAGTTGGCTTAGAGATGTAGATAACATTCTGTTTTCATCCTTGAGAGAGGCCACTTCTCTTTCTAAGCCATCCACCTTGGAGAATAATTGTTGAGACCTAAATGAGTTGAGGGATTGATCTTTGACCCTGGCAAAATCATATTTGGAGATGTCTGACAGAGGGACTTCATCCACCAGCTTATCACCATACTGGTTTTTCCACATGACATTCAACATAGCATTGGTGGTGATGGTAGATTTTGCTTGATTTTCCAGTGTAGAAGCCAGTTTCTTGATGTTGTCCGTGACCATGGCAAGAGTCACATCCATCATGGACACATTGGTGGAGGTTTTCTGGACTTCTTTGAGGATACCATCCACCTTGGGAAAATCAGAGAGATAAGAGGTTCTGAGCTTAGTGAGGGATCTTTCTGTCTCCTCCTGAATTGAAGAAATCTCTGATTGAAGCCCTTTCCCAAGATAATGCAGAGCCTTCAACTGGTTCTTGTATACATCATTCACAGCATCATAGATGGCAACAGGAGAAAGATCCTTAGCATTGGAGCCCAGAGAGGTGAGGTATTCTTCTCTCACAAAAGCCAGGGCATCCTTGAGCTTGAGAGTCCTCTTAGCATCCAACCAGGCATCCACATTCCCCTCTGGTTCAGCTGTATCCACAATCTTCTCCTGTTGAGCTTCAACATCCTCCTTATGGCATAGCAGGATAGCTTCATAATCAGCATTTGGAAGGTTGGAGGTGAGGAGATGTTGAGCTATCTTTGAGAACTCATCAATCTGTGCCACATGGAGATCTTGTATGGCTTCTTCAGACATTTTGGAAGGCACAGATGACGATCCTGAAGGCCTGTCATGGTGCACAGGCTTCAGCCATTCTGACATTGTGGCCTGAGCCAAGTGAGAGCTAGTGCTAGGCACTTCATGAGATGTGTGAGTTTGAGTCTCCTCCAGCCTTGGAATGGCTGTAGGGTCTGATGTTGTCTCCATTGAAATGGGATGTGTTACAACATCAGCCCTATATGTCTGTGAAGACAGTTCCACATCCCTAAGGATGGGAGAATTTGGCACAGAGTCTCCAGTGAAAACTGGTGAATCCTCCATGTTTGTGTTGGTGTCATTAGGATATGCCTCAGCATGCATTCCCTGACCAACTGAATGTGGGTCCTGAGTGGTGAGCACAGTGTCAAGCACCATGTCACTTGAAGTTGGCTCAATCACAGGGCTGGATTGTGATTGATCAAGGGCAAGATTGTCATGAGTATGACTCTCTTGTTCAGAAGAAATTTTAGTGGAAGAATCTGAGAGAGAAGTGGGGTTCAGATTGGATTTTAGCAACTCCCCCTGAGAAATAGGAGGAGTTTCAACATTGATGTGCTCTCCACTTAGTGTTTGATCACCCTTATCACTCCTAGGGTCAAGAGTGAGGTCTTGACCCTGTGCAGACTCGTTACAACTTGCAGTGGGGAGGCTGCTCTTTTCAATACCCATGACCTGTTGAGAGGCCATAGACAGTAGCAGGTGTACCCCTTTTTGCACATCTGAATCCTGTTGAGAGGATGCAGTGGTGGCTACAGATTTTGATTTCTTCTTTGGTCTAGTGAGAGGTGACTCAGGAATCTCACTTGCTAACTCTACAGATTCATGGATAATAGCTAGGGTTCTCTTCTTCTTCTTTTTAGTAACATCAACCTTTTGAGAGATTGATGCACTTGGCTGACTATCCTCTATAGTGGTGTTTACAGTGGGGTTGCTGGATGGGATAGGGAGGCTTGGGTTAGACTGTGATGCTCCTTCAGTCTCAGCCTCCCCTGTCCAGGAAAGAGCATGGTATATGGGCTTATCAAGTGGATAAGACGCGAATGTGTCCTGCATATGCGGGGTCACACTCAAGATCACATCCACTTGATTCCTTGTGTCCAATGAACCAAACAGAATCTTGGACATGGACTTGGAATAAGCCATCTTTGATTTATCAATACCCTCCAAGTCATGGACATTAGCATCAAGATAATTTAAAATAACTTGAAGAAAGCGAGGGTAAAAGATGTCATTACCTCTTCCACGGACTGTCCTCCCTAGCCTTTGAGTCAATTCCTTGAGGATTATTGCTCCAACATTGATTTCCTGATTGTAGGCTAGGGAATAGGCCAGCTTCACAGCAATGTGACTGATATGGTCCCATCCTGTCTTTCTGCAAAGGAACACCTTCTGGAGTGCATCAAATAGAAATGACCACTCCCTTCTTACAAACTTCTTATTCAGCTTTCCAGTATCTATCTCATCAGCATACTGAATGAAGGTCATGAAGTCTACTATTTGAGCATCAGTAGCTTCTTGGTCATGACCCTCCACCTTGAACCCTAATGCTTCATTTATCTCCTTCTCCCCAAACTGGAAGTGTTTGCCTCCAATTGAACAAGCTATCTCCTGGAACGAAGTTCCATCTTCCCTGGCCATTGTAGAAACCAACGCCGTTCGCCAAAATCCTTCCAATACATCAACATACAACGTGGGGTTCAAGGTTAGGGCTCGGCGGAGGTAGGAATCGTTCAGGAACCGTACAAAACACTTGTACCTGGGTTTAGCCTCAGCCTCAGAGGGAATGGTGAGAAGATTTGTTTCTTTGGGGATGGTTAAAGGAATAGAGGAGGATTCTGTTTGAGATTTGGGTGCCATTTCTTGAGAGAGAGAGTAAGAAAGAGAGTAGAGAATTTGTGCTTAGGTTAGAAAGTTTGAGAGCAATAGACAAGATGAAAAGTTGCAAACGGTTAGAAAATGGTATTTATATGATAGAGACACTGCGATATGGAGTTATGAATGTGTACAGTCTATCTGTATGTCGTGAAGTCAAAAGTGGCCTGTACCGCAAAGTCTTGCAAAGTATATCGCATAGTCTCAACAATGAACTATGTCGCAAAGTCTTCAAAATGAAAGGATCGGGGAGACTTTGCGATATAGTAGAAATACCCTGTCTAAAGCTCTCTTTTAGGAATTTTGAGCAATTTGTCAGACTTTTATCAAATTTTGAAATAAAATTAATTTAAATCAAAATTCTGTCAACTATGGAGACTTGTCGATATAGTTATTCGAAGTCGCGAAGTCATAAAATTAACTATGTCGCAAACTCATGAAATGAACTATGTCGCGAAGTCTCACAATCTCAACAGTTTGCGATATAAGTCTGTTTAATTTGAACTATGTCGTGAACTCTGAAAATCATCTATGTCGAGATGTCTCAAAAGCTCACAACACCACTAACAAATATGATTTTGAAAAATATGCAGTAAAATACTGAAATATTTATAAATCATATCTCAGCTAATTTTCACTCCAAACAAATAGATCATTTAAATACAGTGAAAATTTACTGCTGCAACTATTAACCAGCATATTTACTTAGAACAACTGAATGAAGGATTGAGCATTCCAATTTCACTCACAAGTCTGTTGAAGACTGCTTCATTCAGAGGTTTAGTAAATATGTCAGCTAATTGTTTCTCAGTTGGAACATAAGAGACTTCTATGGTACCATTTACAACATGTTCCCTAATGAAATGGTACCTGATCTCAATGTGCTTTGTAGTAGAATGATTAACAGGATTAGCTACAATGGATATTGCACTAGTATTATCACACATCAGAGGAATGTGTTCTAACACTAGTCCATAATCCATGAGTTGATTTCTAATCCAAAGCAATTGAGCACAACAACTTCCAGCAGCAATATATTCAGCCTCAGCTGTGGATGTTGCTGTGGACTGTTGTTTCTTACTAAACCAGGACACTAACCTTTGACCTAGGAATTGACAGCTTCCAGAGGTGCTCTTCCTGTCAATCCTGCATCCAGCATAATCAGAATCTGTGTAACCAACCAGGTTGAACCCAGTGCCCTTTGGATACCATAGCCCAAGATTAGGAGTCCCCTTCAGATATTTGAAAATTCTTTTGATGGCCATCATGTGAGATTCCTTGGGATCAGACTGGAACCTTGCACAAAGGCATGTGGCAAACATGATGTCTGGCCTGCTAGCTGTGAGATAGAGCAGGGATCCAACCATTCCTCTATAGACCTTGATATCAACTCTCTTGCCTTTCTTGTCTTCATCCAGCTTGATTGCAGTAGACATAGGAGTTTTAGCTGAGGATGACTCTTCTAAACCATATTTCTTTAAAAGATCCTTGACATACTTAGATTGGTTTATAAAGATGCCATCCTCCCTTTGATGTACTTGCAGGCCTAGGAAGTAGGTTAACTCTCCCATCATACTCATCTCATATTTACTTTGCATCAACTTAGAGAACCTTTTACAGAGTTTTTCATTTGAAGAGCCAAAGATGATATCATCCACATAGATTTGAACAAGAATGATATCATTTCCATGCTTCTTGAAGAATAGGGTTTTGTCAATTGTACCCCTGGTAAATTGATGCTCAAGAAGGAATTGAGATAGAGTTTCATACCAGGCTCTTGGTGCCTGTTTGAGTCCATAGAGTGCCTTGAGCAGTCTATACACAAAGTTTGGGAAGTCTTCACTCTCAAAGCCAGGTGGTTGAGACACATAAACTTCTTCAGCAAGATCACCATTGAGAAATGCACTTTTCACATCCATTTGATACACCTTAAAATCTGAGTGAGCTGCAAAAGCCAGAAAGATTCTGATGGCTTCCAGTCTAGCTACAGGTGCAAATGTCTCATCATAGTCAATGCCTTCTTGCTGACAATATCCTTTGGCAACCAGCCTTGCTTTGTTTCTTACTACCACTCCTTCTTCATCCATCTTGTTTCTGAACACCCATTTGGTGTCAATAACATTCTTTCCTTTTGGAGGTGGCACTAGTTCCCATACCTTGTTTTTCTCAAATTGATTCAACTCTTCTTGCATGGCAACAATCCAATCAGAATTCTTCAAAGCTTCTTCAATTAATTTAGGTTCCTCTTGTGACAGAAAGCAGCTATACAGACAAGTATTTAATGTTGCCCTTCTTGTTCTAACTCCCTCACTAGGATCTCCAATGATTTGATCCCTAGTGTGGGCTCTGTCCCATTTCCTTGTGTGCCCCTGTTCATTTCCTTGATCTGTTCCAATCTCATTTTGGTTGACAGTTGCATTCTCTTCTTCTCCCCCTGTGTTTGTGAATCCTTGCACAGGTGTTTGAAGAAGATTGTCAACTTCAAGAGTTTCATTTTCTAGAACAGTTTGAACAGGGGGTTCATCTTCACTTTCAGAATCCTCAAGATAACCTTGATTCTCAAATCTCAATAGCACACTGTCTTGATCACTTGTTTTCAGTCCTGGAGTTTTCTTGTCATCAAAGGTAACATCCATGCTTTCCATGACTTTGTGTTGCTCAGGTACAAACACTCTGTATGCTGTCCTTTCCAGAGAGTATCCAATGAAGATACCTTCAAATGCCTTAGCATCAAATTTTCCAACATGCTCAGAGGTATCTTTCATCACAAAGCACTTGCTTCCAAACACATGCAGGTGCTTGAAGGATGCTCTTTTTCCAGTCATTAATGAGTAAGGAGTTTTGCCAGACTTCTTATTGATTAATGTTCTATTTTGCACATAGCACGCTGTGTTAACAGCATCAGCCCAAAAGCTAGTGGGTAGCTTTGCATCCAGTAGCATTGTCCTTGCAGCTTCAATGAGAGTTCTATTCTTTCTCTCAACTACTCCATTTTGTTGAGGTGTTCTAGGAGCTGAGAATTGTTGAGAAATTCCTTTATCTTTGCAAAACTCATACAATGTTGAATTTCTGAACTCAGTCCCATTATCACTTCTCAAAGCAACTACAGAGGCACCAGTGCTTTGTGCTTCTTTATCAACTCTCTTGATATGCTCTATTATGACTTGGGGTGCTTCATCCTTGGAGAATAGGAATTCCACCCAAGTATATCTTGAATAGTCATCTACCATCACTAGAGCATATTTCTTTTTGGAAAGGGACATTACATTCACAGGGCCAAATAAGTCCATGTGAATTAGTTGCAGAGGTTTTGAGTTTGTATTGAGCAACTTGTTCTTGTGACTTGATCTTTTAATCTTCCCTTTCTGACAAGCTTCACATGCTCCATCTTGCACAAACTCCAAGGCAGGCAAATCCCTGATGAGTTCTCTCTTGGTTAGAGAGTTCATTGCCTGAACATTTAAGTGAGACAGTTTCTTGTGCCACAGCCAGAATTCCTCATTTGTGGCTTTTGTGTAGAAACAACAAATTTCTCCCTTATCTGCAGCCTTGAGATTAGCTACAAACAAGCTTCCTTTCTTCACACCAGTTAGAACAACTTCACCACTTTCCCTTTTTGAGATTGAACAAAGGTCTTCATCAAATTCCACTTTGAAGCCTCTGTTGGTAAACTGTCCAATACTCAAGAGATTATGCTTCAGTCCTTCAACAAATGCTACATCTTCAATAATGACATTTCCAGATTTAACACTGCCATATCCCATTGTATAACCAATGTTGTCATTTCCAAAGGTTACTGATGGGCCAGCCTTTTCCTCAAAATGTGATAGCAGGGCTATATCACCAGTCATGTGACTTGAGCATCCACTGTCCAAGATCCATATGACTCTTTTATTCCTGTTGCCCTGCATTCACAAAGTGACTAAGTTGTTTTTGGTACCCACACTTGGTAGGGTCCAGATGATTTAGAAACATTTTGATTAATAATTCTTCTGTCATAAATTGCATTTCTCATAGTAGGAGACTTCACTTTTTCTGTGGCTTTGGAGTTTACACTCTTAGGCTCACATGAAGTTTTCACCCTCTCAACCCTGATTGGGGACCCTGTCCTATGAGAATGTATGTGTGTGTGTGATTCACCAGATTGTGCAGAGTCAAGTTTATGTTTAAGAGATAAACAGTTAGCAATCACAGTCACATAGCATGTCATGCAGTTTGGCTTACCACAGAAAGAATCATGACTAGAATTTATGCTTGCAGAAAGGTTACTTAGGTTATCAACTTCAACAATTTCAGGCTTACTACACTTATGAGTCAAATGATTAACAGATAGGCATTTTTGACATTGTTTCCTGGGAGCATTTGGCACATAAGCATAGTTGTTTCCTTTGTTAACACCAACTTTACCATTTCTGTTTTGTTTCCTTTTCTTAACAACTTCTTTCTTTGCTTTAGGACTCTTGACAAGATTGTCTTTGGTCTCTTTCTGATTGACAAGATCAGGAAAGGAAGAAGTGTTCTTAGCAGCCTCATCTTCTTCAAGTAGTTGTTGCTTGATGATCAGTAGTTCCTCATCAAACTCAACATCACTCTTTCTGAAGATGGGCTGTTCAACACTTGACAGTATGGTTGGGACATTTTTGTTTGTAAAGGTTTCCTTTCCTTTGCCCTTGACCTTCTTCCTTCCTTTGTCATTATCATAGTCAAAACCAACTCCAACCTTGCAGTCTACAGTGTGTTCCTTGTGGTAGGTTTGAATAAGTTCAGAGGAGTTTTTGAAGCTTCTTAGTTTCAGTTCAGTTTCAGCAATTTGTTCTCTAAGGGCTTTCTCTATCTGCTCAACACAAATCACTTTGTTTTTAAGATACTCAACCTCCTTTTTCAAACCATCCAGGTTCACAACCATTAACTCAAGTTTCTCATTCTTTTCTGTAAGCTCAACATTCTTAGCAGTTAGTCTATCAATTTCTTCATTAGCTACTAACATGCTAGTATGAATATTAAACATCTCAGTGCTCATATCTTCAACAGTTTGCTTATATTGAATGGGAGTCATATCAAGAGAAGTAAGAATGGGTACCTGACTTGAATCACCATCATCAGAAAATGCCATCAAGGCATAGTTTGAGTACTCTTGTTCTTCTTCTTCATCAGAGTCATCCCAGCATTTTCCCTCAGCAATAAAAGCTTTGCCCTGTTGTTTCTTGAGTAGAGCTTCATACTTAGCTTCAAGCTCTAAGTATGCTTTGTCCTTCTTGACTTGTTTAGGCTTTTTGCACTCAGTGGCAAAATGCCCAAGTTCATTGCAGTTATAGCATCTTATTTTGGTCCTATCCACACTTCCTGTCTTGTATCCACCCTTAGCAGCACCAGCCATCCCTTTTCCTTTATTGAAGGTGTTTGAGCCACTAGATCCACCAGTGTTTCCAGTATTGAACTTGGACCTGAATGGCTGCTTTCTTTTAAACCTTATGTTAGGATATCTCCTAGCCATATAAGCAAAAGATTTGTTTTCCATTTTGTCCAGTTCCTCCATGCTGTAAAACTCATCTTCCTCAGGCAAATCATAGATGACCTGGACCTCATCACCAGTGTCTTCAACTTCCAGTTCCTCAATCTTCACTTGACTGACTTTAAGAGAGTCCATTCTTTGACTTAGGTTGTCAGCAATAAGTGCACAGGAGGTATTAGCCACTAATCCTTGCTTTGCTTGAATAGATCTCTTTTGAAACAGCTCCAACTCATATGTCTTCAAAACACCATATAACACATCAAAACCAATCTTTGTTAGATCTCTTTCTTTAAGGGAAGAGATTCTTGGTTCCAAGTGATCTGGAAGAGTTAGTAAAAACTTCATATTGAGCTCTTCTGTTTCATAGTGTTTGTCATAGAGTTTGAGCTCGTTTATCAGCTTGTTGAATCTCTCAAACACTTCTGTGATTCCCTCTTTTGGCTGAGCCATGAAGGCTTCATATTGTGAAACAAGAATCTGCTTCTTGTTCTTTCTTACTTCAGTAGTTCCTTCACAGAGCACTTCTATAAGATCCCACATCTTCTTGGCACTAGTACAATGAGCAACAGTGCCATACATGTTGAAGTCCATAGATTCACAAATGATAAGTTGAAGATGTCCATCCAGGGCAACTTTTTCTTTTTCAGGATCAGTGTATTTTGAGGGATCTTTGGGCACATGTTTTGCTGGTATAATCTCAGTGCCACTGGTTGATTCACCAATCTCAATCATTGGAATGAAGGGACCATGCTTTAGAATATCTAAATACATGGGGTTAGAAGCTTTGATGAAAAGCAACATCTTCTTCTTCCATAAACTGTAGTGCTCCTTGTTAAAGGGAGGAATCTTGATACTGCTTAGTTTCTGTGAACTCATTCTTGATCTTTTCCTGTTTGTACGTTAACAGCCTTCGCTCTGATACCACTTGTTAGAAATGAATACCACAAGAAACTAGACAGAGGGGGGGGGTGAATGGATAGTTTGATATATTTTTCGATCTTGAAAACTAAGTAAACAACTGTATGTGATTATGATATGTAATATGCAGAAAGTAAATAACACACACAATCACTTTAATCTACTTTGTATAAGCAAATTAAATACTACAGCTTTCCAGGAAATTCACAATCGAAATTCTGGCTTCTAAACAAGAACAGTTTGAACTTGCTTGCTTACAGAGAAAAGAGCTTAGCAAATAACTATGTGTATCTCTCTTACAGCTTACAGTTGCGTGTGCACGATATATATATTCCCCTATACAAACTAGGCACACACAATATTACACAGCTACCCCTTCTGAAAGTCCAACTTGTCCTGCCATAAGAAGTTCACTGTGTCAGGAAGGACCACCTGCTTTTCGGAGTCTTTCCCGTTTCTGTAGCTGCTTGTCTCTTATCTTTCTCTCCAAGTTTAGCTGTAGATTTGCCATCTGTTCTTTGGACCACCTTGCCAGAACAAATGCTTCAGTATTTGTCTCCTTTGATTCTTGGTTCTGTACCTTGATTTGTCTTGTTATGAACGGCTAAGTGTTGATATCGTGAACTCCACTTTATCCCTGACTTCGCGATCTCCCTTGTGAGGACTATGCGATATAGCCTTTGAAGACTTTGCGACATAGGTCATTTGACGACTATGCGACATAGGTCATTTGATGACTATGCGACATAGGTCATTTGATGACTATGCGACATAGGGCTTCTGAGGACTTCACGATCTAGGCTCCTTTGACTTTGCTGACTTCAACACTTCACGACATGTGTCTTGAGGACTTCTCGACATAGTACAAAATGGACTATGCGATATAGTACTTCACGACATGGATATTGGTGACTTCACGACATAGCTTTCTTTTGACTTTGCTATATAATGCCTTAGACAAATTCCTGCAACTTATTTCTTCATGGCCTTATTCAACTCTATCCTGCTGCATGAACACTTCTGAACTTCTACCAGGATAATTATTCAATGGCCTATATACATTCTAGATGCAAGAACTTTACTAAGCTCATTATAGATCTGAGCATACATGATAAAGCTATTGTCCATGAAAACAAGACAAGTACATTTAGAGACCTATACTATATCCCAGTGATAGAAATCACTAGGTCATGTAATGTGACATAGTCACATAGTGTAGGCTTGTTAATAGTGGTATTCAGACATGTCTTGAGCCTAACACCTTGCATCAAGTCTATAGAAAGTTACAATTTTATTCTATTTTACAATTTAATATGAAAATTTTGTATATAAAATTTTATTTGGCATTTATAGTTCGCAGACAAGTTTAAGATCTAAAGCAAATAAGAAAACTAAAGTGTGTGGTAACGGATAAGATGGAGGGGAGAATGACGAGGAAAGTTGTAGAAACTTCCAGCTAAGTCCCCAGAGTATGACGTGTCTACCTTACGTGGATTCTCAATTGTTCCAGAACACACTTCTTCTATGCTATATATGAACACATGTTTGTTGTCTGCAAAACAGAAAAGCAAAACACAAAATTAAAAACCAAACCCAGTTCTTTCTATCAATTAACAAAAAATGTCACTGATTCCAAGCTTCTTCGGTGGGCGTCGGAGCAACGTCTTCGATCCCTTCTCCCTCGAAATCTTCGATCCTTTTCACGACTTCCCTAGCGCTCTCACGGGCGCTGCTGGTGGACAAAATGAGACAACTGCAATAGCCAACATGCGAATCGACTGGAAGGAGACCCCGGAAGCACACGTGTTCAAGGCTGACATGCCGGGACTCAAGAAAGAGGAGGTGAAGGTGGAAGTTGAGGAAGGAAGAGTTCTGCAGATAAGTGGAGAGAGGAGTGAAGAGCAGGAGGAGAAGAATGACAGGTATCATCGCGTGGAGAGGAGTTCTGGCAAGTTCTTGAGGAGGTTCAGGCTTCCGGAGAATGCAAAGATGGAGGAAGTGAAGGCTTGTATGGAGAACGGCGTGCTTACTGTGACGGTCCCTAAAGTTGAAGAGAAGAAACCACAAGTCAAGGCTATTGATATCTCTGGCTAGACACATAATTAATTAATATGAGTGAATATTTCTGAGTGTTGTTGATGTTTCTCTAGTGGAGGTTTTGTATTGTGCTAGTTTCTTGTACTTTTGTCTAATATCGTGTTAATGTTCTGTCTAATTTTGTGATATATTATGTAGTACTCTATAAATAAATTTTACTTTTCGTTAGCTTTGCTGTTATATGGTGCTTGCAGAAATAGTTTAGTTTACTATAGCCCATTCAACTGTTGTGCTAATCGTTTCTGTTCCAGGAAAAACCAGTTCCGGCGCCAAAATTAAACTAGTTTCATATTTTCCTGTGCCCTCAAAATCCAACAACACATCCAATAAATCCTTCCTCGTCTTCTCTGATGCTTGTTTTCTGTTCTGTTGTCGATGTCTCACAATTTCCTCCACGAATCCTGATGTGATATTATTATTTTGTCCAGGTAGCAATCTCTACTCCTCCTTAATCCTTGCAAGTACGTCAAGCCATCTAAGCCAGGGAAACAAATCTGAAAATTTTGGACGCCCCAAACACTCTGCAAATTTCCTGACAGGGCCGCGTAAAATTCAGAGGCAATCTTCACATGTGGATCCACCAAGTCACGAGAAAGCATGCGAATTCCAATCATGT
Organism: Heracleum sosnowskyi; assembly: GCA_030848705.1. Classification (NCBI taxonomy): domain Eukaryota; kingdom Viridiplantae; phylum Streptophyta; class Magnoliopsida; order Apiales; family Apiaceae; genus Heracleum; species Heracleum sosnowskyi. The sequence continues at coordinate 43,756,479 of CM061243.1, read as the reverse complement.
TAAATAGGGCCGGAATATGGGGGCAGAGAGCATGATTTCAAAGTGATATCAAATTTCAGGTTTTGAGTACACAACACTGATGAAAATTCAAATATTCAGCCAAGTCATTTCCTAAGAGCACTCCGATGCTGAAAAACCTTTAACTAATATTATTATGTGGTATATTAAAAATAAAATTTATTAAAAATATGTCAAAAAATCATCCCTTCAATGGGACAACTTTTTTATACTCTCTCTGTCCCTCTCATTTCTTTACAGTTTTTTTACACTGCTTGACACACATTTTAAGGCTCATATAAAGTATAGCTCTACAACATATTTTTAAAACTTTCTTTTTCTAAATAAAAATTTAAATATTATATTTTTATTCAGAAAAAGAAAATATTTAAAATAATTTATCGAAGTATATATTAAAGGAGTCTTAAAATGTGTGACGAGCTCCCGTCTCCCCCAACGTAAAGAATTGAGGGGGACTGAGGGAGTATAATTTTAGCCAATTTCTTGATATTGATGATGAACTCTCTTGATATTGACTGAATTTTTAGAGACCTATAGCAAAGTTCTACTTATAGGTATAATTCGAATCAAGTCGAAAATTGTCAAACTTCGGGTTCAAACTTAGATTCGAGTTCGATCGACCCTTAAATTTCAAGCTCGAAACTAGAATAGTAAAAAATTTCATATGTTTGAGTTCATGCAACATGTTTGTAACAGGGAGAGTGTTAGGTAATAGGCTCCTCTAAAGTTTTAATACTCTAAAATTTTAAGTTACAAAACAAATAAAATGTTAATCTACCTAGTACAGTTTCCACCCAATTAAATACATCGTACTTCCACCCAACCCGTTTCACATTATGTTAGTTCAAAATGCTAGAACGAATATGTTATAGCGTTTATAGCGTTGCACTCAAGACAACAAAAGTATCGAAATTTGATATGTAGATGGTAAAATATCGGTAAAAATATTAAAAGTTTGTAATATTATTCCTTGAAGACAATTAAACGATAATTGAATATGGATTTGGTTTTTTCTTTAATAAAATTTACATCTAATTTGATAGTTTAGTAAAAATAAATTAATGATCCATATTATAGCATTATTAATTAATTTAATGTCAATTAATTTTATAATGTTAGTATATCTCACATTTGTAGAGTAAGAAACAATGCTCCCTCGTTTTAAAATAACTAGTTTACTAAGCCGTGATTCGCAACGGCTTTATAATAATATCTCTAAATTTTCTCAAAAAATATTCCACAAAATACATTTTTAAATAAAATAATATTTCTAATATAAAATTAAGTTTTGTTTTGAATTATATATATATAACGTTCTAGATCGTTTAATCAAAAACTACAATTATACCTTCATAGCTATTAAAATATTCACTACCTCAAAATCTACTCCCAGTAATAAAAAAATCAAAAAATATGAACAAACATCTTTTTTGTTGTTGGGAGAATTTTTTATTAATAATGATCTCTTTTTGTCAAAACAAATAACAACAAAAACAACAACAACCTCTTCCTTTTTTAAAATAAATAAATTAATGATCTCTTCTCAATGTTTCTTATTCTTGTAGGACTTTTGTTATATATGCACCGACTTATTGAATTTTGTTAAAAATGCACACACTAATTAAATTCTTCAGTTGAATAAATCTTAACATGATATTTTCGAAATACATACACTATAAATTTCTTAATATACAATTTTTATCTTTGAATTTTCGTGTATGAATTACAGAAAATATTTTACTAAAAGATATAATCTTTTCTCATAAAAATTAGAGCAATAACTATCTAAACGTTAATAAACAATGATAAAATTTGTTTTTGAAGACATGATGAATTCTCCCTTTCGAGTTACCTTGTATACATGTGTATCAACTTTTAACTATAAATTCAAAACTAATAACGTACTCACATAAACATATAAATCAATTCACAACTGAATGTACATGAAAATCACCTTGTCCGGCCTATTATTTTAATTGATTAACTAATGAATCGCCCTCCTTATTAATCCATGTCTTAACTCAATCAACACTAATAGCAAATAACTTGTCTTGTCAAAGATTTTAATATGATCCTGCATTAGGATACAAACAAACTTAATAAGATAATAACATAAAGGAAAAAGTCTCATACTCATGTACTCATATACACACTTTTAACATGAACAAACAAAAAAGTAAAAGAAGAACAATGTTGGCAACAAAAATTGAAGTAGACAATTAACAGAGTTTATGTGTATATTTATACTATTAATTAGCTGTTTGTACGAAAGTATTAAAGGTAATTAATTATTTACCAAGTAATAACTTAATTTCTTATGCAAGACCGATCTAATTTCTTAACTTCTTATTTACCGATATTTTCTTGTATTTTCTATTATATTACATAAAAAAATAAAGTTTAGGAGAGCAGAATATTAATATGGTAATTTCATTTGAAAAGAAATATTATGAGAATATCTAGATAATAATAAAGGGAAGTTCAAAATAATGTAAGGTAATACACCTTTTTTTTTTAATTTAGATATTTGAAGGCAAGAATATTCTAATTGAATATTTAGTTTCCTCCATTTGTAATATTTAGTTTCCTACATTAGTAAAGATCTATTGTATATTTATTTTCTCTATTAGTAGAGATTTTAAATGCAAGAATATTATATTTACTTTCCTCCATTAGTAGAGATTTTAAATGCAAGAATATTAAAATTGTATATTTAGTTTCCTCCATTAGTAAATATTTAAAAAGCAATTGAGATTTTTTTATCTTTGGTATTAATTACTTAATTTCTTATGCAAGACCGATCTAATTTCTTAACTTTTTATTTACCAAAACGTTTCTGTATTTTCTATTATATCACATAAAAAAAGAAGAAAGTTTAAGAGAAGAGAATGTTAGGATGTTAATTTCATTTGAAAATAAATATTATGAGAATATTTAGATAATAATAGAGGAAAGTTTAAAATAATGTAAGGTAATACACTTTTTTTATAATTTAGATATTTTGAAGGCAAGAATATTATAATCGAATATTTAGTTTCCTCCATTAGTGATATTTAGTTTCCTCCATTAGTAAAGATCTATTATATATTTATTTTCTTCATTAGTAGGGATTTTAAATGCAAAAATATTATATGTTTCCTCTATTAGTATTGATTTAAAAGCTAATTGAGATTTTTTCGAATTTTTAATATTTTTAATTCAAAAAATTGAGAAAATTAGAAAAATAGAACGAAGCGATCTGAGAGCGCCACTTCACCGCCCCCGTCTTCTCCTTTATATAATAGTATTGATGAAAATAAATATTATGAGAATATTTAGATAATAATAGAGGAAAGTTTAAAATAATGTAAGTTAATACACTTTTTTTATAATTTAGATATTTTGAAGGCAAGAATATTATAATCGAATATTTAGTTTCCTCCATTAGTGATATTTAGTTTCCTACATTAGTAAAGATCTATTATATATTTACTTTCTCCATTAGTAGGGATTTTAAATGGAAAAATATTATATGTTTCCTCTATTAGTATTGATTTAAAAGGTAATTGAGATTTTTTCGAATTTTTAATATTATTAATTCAAAAAATTGAGAAAATTAGAAAAATAGAACGAAGCGATCTGAGAGCGCCACCTCACCGTCCCCGTCTTCTCCTTTATATAATAGTATTGATTGTACACTTTTGAATCTTCTCATTTAAATTGAACAAATTTTGAATGAAAATTTTAAAATATGTCAAATTGCAAAAAATAAAAAGTTATATTATTAAAACATATATATAATTTTCATGAAAACATATATATAATTTTTATGAAAATATATTTTCAATTTTTTAAAAATTTTAAAAAGTAACTTTCAATATACACCTCAAAATTTGATTACTTTAGTTATAATAAGTCAACAATGGTAATTATTTTGAAATGGAATATCTCATTTGCAATAAACTAATTATAAGTAAAGCCATATTATTCATTCCACAAGTAGTTGTTTATATTTTTTGAATAAAACTGTGTACATTCAAAGAACATTTACGGTCAAAACTGAATTTTCACAATTAAAAAAGTCAATGCAAATCATTAATCATGTGCTTCTATCTAAAAAGTGATTAGTGATCTCTTAAATTTTTATCTAATTCTGATTGTATTATTCTTTTCCCAAAAGTAAATATTGGATCTATATATACAAAATGAGTTGTTTAAGTTAGAAAATATAAGTAATGTGCTCGTGTTATTTTTAGAAAATGAGTTGTTTTAATTAGAAAATAAGAAACAGGTAATGTGCTGAAAAAGACAGTTGGTTATTTATTAATAACTAGATTTATAGCCCGTGCGAGGCACGGGCATGCTCTAGACTCATATGTTACTAACTCAAATGTTACTAAAGTGTGTACATATTGTATTGTAAGATGCAATTTCTTCCATTTTGTACATGGTCTTGTCGTGCTAATGAATAACATTAGTTAGTGATATACCTTGAAAACGTTTTAAAGTTTTGAATTCTACAGTTGATGTCACTAAGCACATGCATTTATTGGTTTGGCAAGATCCAGTTAGTGATAAACGACAAGTTTATGCAGATATTGTTTAAATACTATTATTAAAATTATGTTTTTAGTCCTACATACGAGCATGCTCTAGATACGAATATATTTATTATTCTTTTTTCAAAATATATTGTACACCTAAACCTTAAATGCACGCTAAATCAATTATATGATAGTTAATATTGACATCAGTATTGTTGTGAAGTTAATGATCCCCTAATTTGTTGAAGTGTTATGCTTATATATATAAAAATTTGATAATTGTAGTCTCTATCTGAGTTTAAGATTAATAGCAGATATATTGAATTCGATAATTGTACAATTGTGGATATACTTTATTTTATAAAACTATTACTTATATATCTCAAAAAGTTGGTAAATTGATTCGTGATAAGTTACTCGCTTTACCTTACAATTGCCACTTGACACAAATAATTTAACATTTAATACTTTTAATATTTTATCATAAATATTCGAAAATTTTAAACCGATATTAGTTTATATTTGATTTAGTCATACGATGACAACCTCAACTTTCTTGTAAAAGTCTCCTACAATTTTTTTTAATAGTATACAAAGAGAAAAATATTTTCAAGTTTTCAGGTTATATACTTTGGTTCAATACTTTATATACTGGTTTGTCAAGATCCAGTTAACGATACATGACAAGGTTATGCAGATATTGTTTAAACATTGCCATTAAAATTATGTTTTTAGTCCTACACACGGGCATGCTCTAGATACGAACATATTTTTTTCTTTTTTTCAAAATATATTGTATATCTAAACGTTAAATGTGCGATAAATCAATTATATGATAGTTATTATTGACATCAGTATTGTTGTGAAGTTAACGATCCCCTAATTTGTTAAAGTGTTATGCTTATATATATATATAAATTTGATAATTATAATCTCCATCCAAGTTTAAGCTTAATAGCAGACATTGAATTCGATAATTGTACAATTGTTGACATGCTTTATTTTAGAAAACTATTACTTTTATCTCTCAAAAATTGGTAAATTGATTCGTGATAAGTTACTCGCTTTATCTTACAATTGCTACTTGGCACAAATAATTTAACATTCAATACTTTTAATATTTTATCATAAATATTCAAAAAATTTAAACTGATGTTAGTTTATATTTGATTTAGTACGATGATAACCTCAACTTTCTTGTAAAAGCCTCTTGCAAAAACTTTTTTATTAGTATACAAAGAGAAAAATCTTTTCCAGTTTTTATATTCAATACTTTATATACTGGTTTGGTAAGATCCAGTTAGTGATAAACGGCAAGTTTATGCAGATATTGTTTAAACACTGCCATTAGAATTATGTTTTTAGTCCTACGTACGGCCATGCTCTAGATACAAATATATTTTTTATTCCTCTTTTCAAAATATATCGTATATGGAAACGTTAAATGTGCGATAAATCAAATATATGATAGTTAATATTGACATCAGTATTGTTATGAAGTAAACGATCCCCTGCTTTGTTGAAGTGTTATGCTTATATATATAAACATTTGATAATTGTAATCTCCATCTGAGTTTAAACTTAATAACAGACATATTGAATTCGATAATTGTACAATTGTGGATATACTTTATTTTAGAAAACTATTACTTATATCTCTAAAAAAAGTCGGTAAATTGATTCTTGATAAGTTACTCATTTTACCTTACAATTATCACTTGACACAAATAATTTAATATTTTAAAATAAATATTCAAAAATTTTAAACAAATATTAGTTTATATTTGATTTAGTCGTACGATGACAACCTCAACTTTCTTCTAAAATTCTGCTACAAAAACTTTTTGATTAGTATACAAAGAGAAAAATCTTTTCCAGTTTTCAGGTTTAATACTTTCTAGACTAATAGTGTAGTTTTCGAAAATAATCAACATATAAATTTTATTTATTGAAGACGAAAATTTAAAAAATGGATCTGCAATTATAAGTTGTTAATGTCTAATAATGAAAAAGATTTAAATGTAAAATAATAGATAAAATTCGTTTTCTGCTTATTACATATGAGAATATAATTAGAAAGGGGTAAATATGTTGATAATTTTAAATTTTAAATTAAATATTAAAGAAAAATATAGCAAGTGATATTTGGTTGACATTAAAAAAATTCAATATTGTAGTAGTGGCAGATGTTAATATCGAATTTGTATTATAAATATTATTGGTACTACTCTAAAAAAAATATTAAGAAACATAAAACAAGTGATTTTCGTGAATATGAGGTTAATAATTTTTAAGTTCTTATTCAAGTGTTGAGATGGTGTAGTGGATACATATGTACACATTTGTCACACCTGGGTTCTAGGTTCAATTCCCATCAAGAATAAATTTTTTATCATTAATATAATATAATATAAGAGGGGTAATTTAGTAATTTCAAGATGATTAAATTGTCTCACTAAACCCCCTAGTTGCTCTATTATATATATATATATATATATATATATATATATATATATATATATAAATATAATAGATTATACAAAATTATTTTACGTTTTTATAATATAAAATAGGTAATGTGAGTTGTTTTATTTAGAAAATATGAAACAAGTAATATGTTTTAGCTGAAAAATGTAATTAGACAGTTATTAGTAATTATAATATAAAATATTTATAAGATGAGTTGTTTAAGTTAGAAAATATAAAATCGGTAATGTGCCCGTGTTATTTTTAGAAGATGAGTTGTTTTAGTTAGAAAATACAAAACTGATAATGTACTGAAAAAAACAGTTGATTTTTTATTAATAATTATATAAAATTACATTATGTTTCCATATATATGTTGCCCGTATTATTTTTAGAAGATGAGTCATTTAGGTTAGAAAATATAAAATCAGTAATGTGCCCGTGTTATTTTTAGAAAATGAGTCGTTTTATTTAGAAAATATAAAAAAATAATATGTTATATAATTTTGATTTGAAAGATCCAACGGTTGAGAATTGATGTACCAAACTTTGGAGGACTAAACTACGAAAACTTTCAATGTTTCGTCTTTAATATAATTTAATATTCTCCTAAATTTTTTAATTTATCTGTATACCTACTAAAAAGGAAAGTAAATATATCATCTTAAGGGCGGTGAGGTGGCGGCTCTCAAATCGCTTCGATCTCTTTTTCTAAGTTTCTCAAAATTTTGGATTAATAAAATCAAACTTTAGAAAAAGTCTCATTTGTCTTTTAAATCCTTTCTAATGAAGGAAACTAAATATACAATTTTAATATTCTTGTTTTTAAAATCTTTACTAATAGAGGAAAGTAAAAATTAAAAAAACTTCATTTGTCTTTTAAATCCTTGCTAATGAAGTAAACTAAATATACAATTTTAATATTCTTGCCTTTAAAATTTTTACTAATGAAGGAAAGTAAATAAACAATTGAAGTATAATACTAATTTTTTGGTTAGAAAATATCTTAATTGCATTGTTAAATCTTTCTTAATAGAAGAAAATAAATATACAATTTTAATATTCTTGCCTTTAAAATTCTGACCAGACTACAAAAATTTTCAGGACCAGACTACAAAACTTTCAATGTTTCGTCTTTAATATAATAGTATAGATAGATATATTATAAATGTAATATAATTTTATATAATCATTAATAAGTAACTAACTGTCTTTTTATGGACATTGCATGTTTTATATTTTTTTTACTAAAACAACTCATATTTGAATTAAAAATAACATGGACAAAATATAGATATAATGACAAAGTTATTATATTAAAATTATAAAATTCATGTTAAATATAATTTTTTACAACATACAATTTAAATAAGATAATTAATAAAAAATAAAAGTAATAGCATTCGTTAAAAGAAACTCGGTACATTACAGAGCACATATTTTATTACTTGCACTTTAGTCACTTTTAGATTTTTTAAGAGCAAATAAATACAAACCGTTAGATCTATTATTTAAAAATATTTTATATTTTAATATCTAAAATACTACTAAAGATTACGTCAACAAATTATTAAATTAAAATATTTATATTATTAGATATATAAATCCAATTTATTATATACACGTATAAATATATATATATATTAAAATTTCATCAAATAATATATAATTACAAAAATCTAAATAAAAAATAATAAAATATTAAGCTATTCGGTTGTGAAAGGAGTATTATCTTGTTGGGTGTTTGAGCAAATTGGGTTCGTGAGTCATGACTAGCCATGGCTATAAACCGTGTCGTGTACTTTTGTGTCGTTTACTTTCGTGTTTTCGTGTACCTAATGTAAAACCCTTTTGGGATTCGTGTACTAAATTTGAAACACATGTCCAATTCAAAACGTGTCGTGTACTTTACGGGTCGTATTCATGTACATTAAACAAAAATATAAATTTAATTTAATTAAAATTTCTATATTATAAAACTATTTTAATTATGTAAATTTTTATGAAATGTGTATTAAATATGTATTACATACAATTTTACAAAAATTTGTAAATATAACTTATATATATAAATGTATACTTCTTATATATAAATGTATAACTTATTGTCAATTAGTCGTAAAACTTTTATTTATTGTTCATATGTAATTGCTTATATATTTTCTAAATATGCAATACTATAAATAATATATATTTTTTAAAGTTATTTATTTACTTCATTAATTCGTGTACTTTCGTTCCGTGTCGTGTACCTATTGTGAAAACCCAAACCCGACACTAATTATATTCGTATTTTTTCGTGTTCACGTACTTTCATGTTCGTGTACCAAATTTTTGCACCCAAACATTAATTATCTGTGTCGTGTTCGTGTTACCTATCATATACCAAATTGTCAGGTGAGTCATGACCATTCAACAAAGGGTTTGGTCAACCACGGTCAGTTTACTCATTCCTTCAGTCATTGACAGTTTGACACCGATCATCATAAATATTCAAAATATAAAAATGTAATAAGTTAAAATATCAATATAATCAAAAATATATTTTTTAAATTTGTTAAAAAACAAAATTCAAATGCACAATATGTCAAAAAGAATCTAATGCACGTACAAGAAAGACATTCAATTAGAAAACTATAATATAAGAAAAGTTTTTCAATATGTTAAAAATGAGATTTCGATCTTAACGAGCGAATTGTGTTTAATAGAAACACGATTTATTAGGGAGGAATAAATAATTGTTTTAATTACAAAAAAAATCCTTTTACATATTAGAAGTAGAAAAGTAGAAAATGTGTCAAATTTATAGAGGAAAATATTCGAATTTACAGGAAAGACACATAATAAAAGTTATATTTGAAGTATAATAAGTGTTCGAATTTATAAAGGAATTTAGTTTAAATTTATAGGTTAGATATCTATACTATATTATAATAGACGAAACATTAAAAGTTTGGTCGGTACGGTATCTGTTTGTTAGTAAATGTTTTTTGGTACTTTGTGATTTTACTTAATTACATTTACTTATCTATAACAAAAAAATTATTAATTAATAAGACATATTTATAACCAGTTACCTTTTTCAGTTAAAACACATTACCTTTTCAATTTATTTCTAACAAAATCACTTCCTTTTCCAAAAATATCACGGGCAATTACCTTTTTAACAAAAACATGTTGCATTTTCTATTTTAACGTACTAAAACCCCTCCTTTCCCAAAAATATCACGGGTAAACCCTTAATTATATTAAAACCTATTTTAATGTTTTTAATTTTTTAAAAAATATAGCTATTTTAACATGGTTATTTAGTTTTTTAACAAATGCAATTAATAAAATATTATAACGTAATTAATCAAATAATAAATATTAAAAAGAATTCGTGCATCGCACGAGTTTAACTTTTTCTATTTTTCTTTACTAAAACCTCTTATTTTCCAAAGATATCACGGACAACCTTTACTTATTTTCTATTTTTCCTAGCAAAATACCCTCCTTTTACAATAATATCACGGACAATTACTTTTTTCAACTAAAAGATATTCTTATTTATACCAATTACATTTTTCAACTACTTTTTCTATTTTTCTAACAAAATCTCTTTTTTTCCAAAAATATCAGGGTCAATTATCTTTTCAACTAAAACACACGTTAACTTTTCTATTTTCCCTTACTAAAACCTCTCATTTTCCAAAAATATCTAAGACAACCCTTACTTATTTATTTTAAAACTATTTTAATGCTTTTAATTATTTAAAAAACTTTACCTATTTTAACATACATACTATATCACGGTTAATTACCTTTTTCAACTAAATTATGTTATATTTTATATTTTTCTCACTAAAATCCTTCTTTTTCCAAAAATATCTCGGACAACCTTACCTATTTATTTTAAAATCTATTTTAATGTTTTTAATTATTTAAAAAATTCACCTATTTCAAGATGTGTACTTATTTTTTTAACGAATATAATTAATAAAATATTAAAACATAAATAATAAAATAATAACTAAATAATCTGTGCTCGGTTTTAACTAGTAAATATAAACTACTCTCCTTTACAATATGGTTTCAAAATTAAAAAATCCAGACTATAAATAAATAATTAAAAAAATAAACCTGGATAAATTTGATCAAGAACACTCTTAATTAATTAGGTATTAGATTATTTTTAATAAATTTGTCCAACCTACCACTCATTAATATGCATGTGACTGGCTGTAGGGTATATATCTGACCAAAACTCAAGAAGTTGAAGCAGTGAGCAACAATGGCAGATGCACTAGAATGCAAGACACTTATCAAGAGTGAGGCTCTACAGCAGGTGATATTAATAAATATTTAGTTTGTTTTTAGGTTGAATTTATTATTATTATTGTTGCTAAATGAAAATTTAGTGACAAGCCTAAAATTTATGGTAACTGGCCTATATACGCGACTCCGTAGCAATTCTGGTACGTTTACGTACAGAAATTGCAAAAATGATACAGTTAGGTTGAAGTTTGCAAAATGGTACAGGGAGCCACAGCCCGTGGCAATCCCAGCTAGAGTTCGCCACAGCTGGTGGTGAACCTAGCATGGGGCGCCACAGCCTGTGACGACCCTAGCATTTTTATTTTATTTTTGATTTTCAGTTCTCACGTGTTTACTTAGTAAAACAAGTTGGCTACTTAGTAAAAATTGTTTTTTTAACAATAACTTTTGTAGGTTTATAAATTGTACTTGCAAAAAATATATTTTCATTTTCTTTGTTTTAAATTAAACTTGAACTGTTGTACTTTGCTACTATCCAAAAATTTAAAAAAAATATTAAGCGTAATTATGTAAAATTTTGGTCCAAAAATGATACCTACACAAAATTGTAATTTATGAATAATGATATGTTCAGACCCGAAAACGACTATAACAAAACCTTTAAAGTACTCAACATTTAGAAACATGATAATAATGCAAGTTTTATGTTACTGTTGACGTGACTACACCACTTTTACATTTTCAGAACAATAATAATAATATCAACAGTTGTATTCTGATAGCATGAGAGCTGAAAGCTGAATTTTTATTTTGACGTGACTAGACATCTTTTTTCTATACATTTGAGATATTATTTATGAAAAAGATGACAATTAAACCAAAGCATTAAATTTCTGCAAAATATGAGTGGTAACTTCAAGACCTGCATAAGCAGTAAGACATGACAACTACACTTTCAAGTATGTTATATACTTGATGATTGTAGCTTCATTCCGTCCCTCACAAATTAATTTGTAAAGTATTGTTCACTTTGGAATACAAAAAATGGGTGAGTACGAGTGTCGTATTTGGTTGCTTGCTGAAAGAGATGACGATTACCGTAGGTTAAGACGAAGCGATCCAAAAGAGTATTTTGCAGGCATTCGTCGAGAATGGGCCTATCGACGTGAGGAATCTGAAAGATTGAGAAATGACCTCATTCGTATTGGTGCAAGGGTTCCCACTCGTGATTCGCTTATCATGTATCCTGATCCCGGGGAATGTGGCAATTGGAATAAGTATAGGAAAAGAGTCATTGGTGCTGTGTCACAGATACGATTTGAAAATAATCTAATGTTGGTGCGTAGAGGTCGTCAGTATATGTATCAACTTGCCACAGATTCCGTTAGTGCTATGGGCAGAGAGCTCACAGAACGCGAACAATATCATCTTGAACATAATCCGAACTATGTGTCCGATGGAGCCATATCCGATGAAACGGAAGAAGAGTGATATGCGTATTATGTATTGTTATACTGTTGTCTTTTAATTATGACCAAGTGTTCTTAATTTCTATTGTTGTATCTTGAGTCACCTATTAATGTATGAATTTGGTATTTATGATTACTCTTTTTAGTAGTTTGATGAAAGATTCATGATAATACACCACGACAATGCATAAATAAGAACAACATAACAATACATGAAAATAACATAACTGACATTCTTTACGAGAAAGAATGTACATTCTTGAAAAAAAATAAGAAAAACTTAAAAAACACAAACATCATGAACAACTTTAAAAATCATCATCATCCTCATCTGTGTCCTCATTCTCATCATCATCGTAATTCTCGTACTCGTTACGATTCTCATCATCAGCATCATCATCCTTATCGTCATTCTCATTTTGGACTTCATCCCCGGAGTCAGTTATCTGTTGTATGTTGAAACTTTGCATTAGTTGTTGCATCTCATACTCATGGTGATCTTTTTGCCTTGTTATCTGCTTTTTAAGATCTTCAATGATAATTGCTGCACGCTCCTCCAGTGGGTCTTCAATCCAACAACTGTATCCACATCCATTCGATCCATCTGGACAGTTCACGGACCTTCTTCCAGCATTGGCCCCGTACCAGCACATCCTTTCAACCATTAACTTATTGCAAAATCAAATATCCGGATCAGGAACGTTAGACATCTTAATTATAACAAACCAGTGGTAGATATATTTGAAGTATTTTAGTGAAGAAGTAATCGCATACATGAGGTTTTATATAGGCTTAACATGTAAATTAGCACATGCTGTGAAATTGATCTCGTGATTACAAGACTACTCATTTTTATTTTTCAGACCTTGGCAGTGCTTTTTTAACATTTGCAGACACTGCAAAGCAAAATTGCTGACACTGCAAAACAGTAGGGATGAGTGATCAAATCAACTTTAAAATAAAGTTACAAAGTTGAGTTGTCACCTCACATCTCACAATTTGCAGGCCAAAATAATGGACGTGTATTACTGTTGTGTAATATTAATCAATACATTTTCCCTATAAATAGGTCTTCTCTCTTATGCATAATCATAGTTTTCCTCTCTTTTCTTTAAGTCATTTTGCATCAAATGGATAAGGGAAAGAGGCCAATCAGTTCGGGTTCGGAAAGTAACAATAGGGCGGGGTCAACAATTATGCCAAAGGACGGAGAATATGATAACCACATATATGGAAAAGGCTAAATCACATACGGTGCATACATTCAGTAAACAACTAGGCATTTTCAAAGTTGTTAAAGGAGGCACAAAGGGGGGGCGCACCCAAAATGTGGACATGAGTCAACAAATATGCACTTGTGATTTCTTTCCAAGATCTCCTCAATCACGCGCGGCCTTTTATGGGTTCAATTAATTCAGAGAATTCTGGGTCTTTAAATTCCGATGAGTTTTCGGAACTAATCGGCCACAACTACGGCATCCCCCCTCAGGTTCAGAGGTTAAATGCTTATATCTTGCAACAAAATTATGCTCATAACCCTCTGGCGGATGATATTGCTGAACCGTTACCGGAGCTTCGTCGGCATATGGAAGCTAGGGCGGATTTTGTCCGGAATGGGGGTGCTGTTCAAGAGGATTCAGGTCCTTCTTTGAATACCACTTCTCCTGGTTCTATTGGCTCCTCTAACCCATCGGTTCCGACTTCATACACTGCTGCACCAACCCAAGGTATGGTTGACACACCCCCTCAAGTTGAATTACATTCGGCTAACCTTAGTTCTTTGCAAGATAATATTGTTGTGAAGAATGGCATATTGACAGTCCAGTCGACTATAGAGGCTAGCCCCAATACTCTGTCCTGGAGTAATTTGGTGCAGAAAAACATCCCTAATGCTGCTCCTAAAATTCAACCTAATTCTGTGATTACTTTTAATGAAGATGGTTCGGCTAACATTAGACCATCTAGGGATTTTCTGATTAATGCAAGAAAACAATGGGAAACTAGCTTAATTGGTCACTTTATTGGTGGAGGGTTCGCTTTCTCTTTTGTGCGAGAGCAAGCTTTTAAGCTATGGAAAAATTGGGGTTTATCCAGGGTTTACTACAGTTCCATGGGATACTACACCTTCAAATTTAATTCGGTAAAAGAGATGAAATCAATTCTGGATTTGTCCTCGGTTCAAATGAGGGGTAAAAATCTTTATGTTTCCCCTTGGGTCGAAGGATCCAAATTCAAGAAAAATGTGATAGATAAAGTTCCATGTTGGATTAGACTGGTGGAGGTGCCACCCTCATATTGGTCTCGAGACGGTCTCTGCGAAATTGCTTCTTGTGTGGGAAGACCTCTAAAATTTGATGAGACAACTGCAAAGTTTGAACCTTTAAAATATGCTTCTGTGCAAGTTGAACTTGCTTATGATTCTCAAAGACCTCCGCATGCCTGGGTTGATGTTATTCATGGAGACGGTACCGAGGAGAGACTCAAAGTGGAAATTCTCTATTCGCAGCTGCCTTATTCTTGCAGCCTATGTAAGGCTTTCGGCCATTCTCTTTCCCGTTGCAATGATAATCCTGATGCTATTAAAAAGACTCCAAGACAAAGTAATGCTAATAAGAATGGGAGTGGTGTTTCTAATAAATCTGTGAGCAGTATTGCAGAGTTTAATACTGATGGGGATGCTAATGTGGGTTATGCAGGGCGTTGTTAGATCAGGATTCAATGATTGTCAGGATCTAGACTCAACTGATCAGGATTGCTGATGTCATCAGTATTGCATGGTTATCAGTATTTGATGAAGCGTCAGAATCAGGATGTATATCAGGACTGAGATCAGGATTGATCGTCAGGACTGGAAGCTGATCAGGATTCCTACTTCGAGTTATATTTGGAGTCTAGTTAAACATGGAAGTTTATTTTGTCGGTTCCTGGTTTGTAGTAATGTAGCTATTGATTAAGGATAGGTTTCGATCTTTGTAATTGATTAGGACTTATCTTGTAATTGATAGAGAAGCTGTGTAGTATATAAACACAGTTTTAGGTTTCGATTAATCATCGATCACATACACGAGTATTCTTGTAATCTAGCAGCTCTCAAGAACACAGAATTTCTTGAGAGAGTTTGTAACAGTTTTATATCAGATTTAATAAAGCTGTTATCTTTCTTTCATATTTGTGATATATACTTTACTAAGTCGAGAATCTTATACAATTGTATTCAACCCCCCCCCCCTTCTATAATTGTTTATTACTGGGCAACAATTGGTATCAGAGCAAACTGATTTAATTTTGAATCAGATACGATCAAAGATGTCGACAACAAAGTATGAAAGCATGAAAATTCCCATCCTGAAGATATCAGAATATCCAACATGGATAGTAAAGATGCTGATGTACCTGGAGGGCTATGGATCCTGACTATTTGGACAGGATTCGTGATGGACCATATGTTCTTACCAGAATCGTAGAACGAACAGATACTGTACCTGAACATTATGTGGTCAAGGCTAAAAGTGATTGGACTCCAGAAGAAAAAGTTCATGTTCTCAGAGAACCAAAGATAAAGAATATACTGCACAATAGTCTTGATGCTGTCATGTTAAACAGAGTGATTGCATGCAAGTCTGCAAAAGAGATCTGGGATACTTTGGAAACTCAGTGTCAGGGATCTGCATCTGTCAAGAAGAACAGAAGGGCTCTCTTGATTCAAGAATATGAACAATTCGATGCTAGACCTGATGAGAGCCTAACTGATTTATATGATAGATTTCTGACACTCCTCAACGATTTATCTTTAGTTGGCAAGGAATATGAAACTGAAGATTCAAACACCAAGTTTCTAAGAGCTTTACCAGAAGAATGGGATACTCAGACTTCGATCATTAGACATCAGTATGATCTCAACACTGTGTCTCTTGATGAAGTCTATGGAATGCTAAGAACTCATGATCTTGAAGTTCAACAGAGAAAGAATAAGAAATGCAGCAAGGCAAAATCTATTGCTTTGAAAGCAGAGGCTAAATCAAAAGGAAAAGCTGTGAAAGTTCCAAGAAGGAAATCAGAAGTAGCTGAGTCAGATCCTGATGACTCATCATCAGATACTGATGGCAATCCTGATGCCAATACTGATGATGACTCTTCTGACTCAGACATGGAAGAGATGGTTGCTATGATTGTCAGAGGTTTCAAAAAGATGAAGTTCAGGAAGGCTAGGAGACAAGGCAACTTTCAGAAAAGGACCTTCACTGCAGACAAAGACAAGTATATCAAAAAGGACAGCAAGGGTAGCAAATTTGACAAGTCAAAGGTTAGATGCTACAAGTGTAATGGTATGGGTCACTTTGCTTCTGAGTGCAAGAAGACAAATGCACTCATCATATCAAGCAAGGACTGGATGGACTCTTCCTCAGAATCTAATACTGAGGTGGTCAACTATGCCCTAATGGCCAATACTGATGATACTGCTATCCCTGATGATAAGGTACTAAATACTGTCTTTGATTTTGATACTGATAATGCTTCTGAGTTAAGACGTTTTCTAAAGTCATTGCATATTAGCTTTAGAAGTCAAACTGCTGAGAATACTAGGATCTTATCTGAGATGTCTGAACTTAGGAAAAGGAATGAGCATTTAGAAGCTGAATTTTCTCTTATGCAAAAAGTACAGATAGAATGTGATAATGCTAAATACATGTACTTAGAGATGAAACTTAAATGTACTACTCTTGAAAAAGAACTTGAGGATGCTAATGAGAAAATCAGAACTTGGACACACTCTGGTAGAAAATTTCATCAGATTAATACTTCTAAAAACTGGAAAGAGTGTCTAGGTTATAAGTCAGATGAAGATAAGAAATTGAAAGAAAAGATTGTTATTGATGAGACAGTTAGTCCAAAAACCTATAGACATGTTATAGACAAAACCAAATCTAAGATTACACCTGTTAATTTTGTTTTTGGTAAGGATTCCAATTCAACTTTTGAAAAGGGGTCTACTTCTGATCAATGTGTCAAAATTCTTAAGTCTAAACCTGTCATGAGTAAAGTTACTAAGAATGTAGGTTTACTGTCTCATAAACAACTTAAGGATAAAATCTGTGAGGTTACAGATAAGAAAAAGGAAGCTACTATCAAGAGAAACAGGAATGGTAAAATTGGGATTAATAAAGAGAATAATTATCAGTTTATCCCAAATGCTCCTAGAAAATGTTGTTTTCACTGTGGGAACTCTAATCATCTTGCTATTGATTTTAAAAAGAGTTTAAAGAAAATTACTGAAATTCCTTTGTCTGATGTGAGGAATAGATCAGTATTTTATAAACCACAGAATTCCTGTTTTCATTGTGGTAGTAAATGGCATTCTATTTATACATGTGAAGAATATCATGATTTGTACTATAACTTCTATGATCCATTACCTAAGTTTAAGAATAGTGCAAATTCTGATAGCCTTAGGAATGTCAATGTGGTGCATGCTTTTGTTAATACTGATTCTGACAAAGCAAATCCTGATGGAGTAAATCCTGTCAGGACTGCTAAAATTAGAAAGTCTTCTGCTGCTAAAATTAATAAAATGCATGGACAAGGAACCCAACAAGTGTGGGTTCCTAAACATTCTGACTAGTGTTTTAATATTCTGATTGCAGGGTAAAAAGAAAAATGTGTTAGTCATGGATAGTCGATGTTCTGTGCACATGACTGGAAACAAAGCCCTGTTATCAGAATATGAGGAAAAAGCTGGCCCAACTGTGTCTTATGGAGATGGCAACATTGGACAAACTTTGGGATATGACAATATAATCATTGGAAATGTCATCATTGAAAGAGTAGCTCTAGTGAAAGGACTAAAACACAACTTGTTGAGTATTAGTCAAATCACTGACAGAGGTTATCATGTCAATTTCTATTCTACACATTGTGAAGTAGTCAGCAAAGAAACAGGGAAGATTGCATTGACTGGCTACAGGCATGGTAACATATATGAAGCCAACATTCAATCAAATACTGATGGCTCTCCTACTTGTCTCATCAGTAAAGCATCAGTAGATGAAAGTTGGAATTGGCACAAGAAGCTTTCTCATCTCAACTTCAGCAATATCAATGAGTTGTTCAAGAAAGATTTAGTTAGAGGATTGCCAAATGTTCTGTATACTCCTGATGGTCTCTGTGATGCATGTCAAAAGGCTAAACAGAGAAGGACATCATTCAAGAGTAAATCTGTATCCTCTATTCAAGAACCATATCACATGTTGCATCTTGATCTATTTGGACCAATCAACATCATGTCCATCAGTAAGAAAAGGTACACTCTTGTAATTGTTGATGAATATTCTAGATTCACCTGGGTGTACTTTATGCACAGAAAAGATGAGACTCCTGAAATACTGTTGGATCATGTGAGAATGATTGAGACAACTACAAAGTACAAAGTCAAGATACTGAGGAGTGATAATGGTACTGAATTTAAGAATTCAAAGATGGAAGAGTTCTGCAAATACAAAGGAATAATTCAACAATTCTCTGCTCCTGGCACACCTCAGCAAAATGGAGTAGTTGAAAGGAAGAATAGAACTCTTATTGAAGCTGGCAGAACTATGTTGGAAGAAGCTAAATTACCTACATATTTCTGGGCAGAAGCAGTCAACACAGCATGTTATACACAGAATCTTACCTTGATAAACAGACATGGTGTTACTCCTTATCAATCTCTCAAGGAGAAGAAACCAAGTTTGAAGCATCTGCATGTGTTTGGTTGTAAATGTTTTGTTCTCAGAACTCATCCTGAACAGCTAGGAAAATTTGAAACTAAGGCTGATGAAGGAATTTTCATAGGCTATTGTTAGGCCCAAGACATGTCTGAATACCACTATTAACAAGCCTACACTATGTGACTATGTCACACTACATGACCTAGTGATTTCTATCACTGGTGTAACAGCCCCAGATCCGGGGTCAGGGATCCGGTCGTTACGGTCTCAATTCCTATCAATGATACTTGCACTTGAATCAAAACAATTAATCTACATGCTGTGACCCCAGAATACATCACCATACACACTCAACTAGTTATAGTCCCAGAGATGAAATTGAAATAAGTATTTAGTCATAGGATCCACAAATTATAAGTTATTACAAACCCAAAAGATTACAGAGCATTTAAAAGTTCTTGTCGTTGATTACATTAATCATAAATATAAATAAGTCTGATACACAAAAGCTGAAGCTTAAAACACTGGTGGTTACTACCTCAGCTATGGCGGCTACGACATCAACGGGTAAATCTCTGACAACTGCTACCCGCTTGCGCAGAGTGTGCTTGAACCGGCCCATCTGCTCTAGCTGTTGTTGTGATATAAATAAATAAAGCAAGGGTGAGCAATAGAGCCCACCAAAATAACTTTATAACAGATTACCAAAATATAATAATTCAAAGATATTTCTGTAGTCACATGCTATGCCTTAAACAGATAAGAAACTAGTATAATATAAAGGATGTAGTTACAAGGAAAATTATTAAAATATTTCCGTAACCCAAAATCCACTTATGCATATATATCCTTAATCAGGATTTATCAGAGTCATAATTCATAAAAGGTGGAGTTGTATGAATTTATTGCCACTTAGATTTCAAGCATTTTTCGACCCCCTGCCAACAAGATTGGTCCTTCATCCCAATACATGTTGCAGGAATATCCAAATTAGATGATGAACTAATACTGGAGTTGCTACCGCGTCCGCTGTGCCTAACCTTGCTATGATCAGTAGCAGGTCGCACCGCTCAAATAGTTTTCTACATGTAGATGGAAGAATCACGACAGCCTGACATTGTCTACTGCCTTACTGTGACCTCCCGGCCCATTTGGGGCAATAAAAGAAATTGGATGGGCCCACGCAACTTGACCACTTACACCACTCCTAGTTCAGATGAAATCCATGACTCTGAAACGTAAAGATCGTCCTCCTTTCCCCAAGTGTAACACTTGTTGATACGACTCCACGAAGTAGTTATATCTAGGTTGGAAAGGAAGAGTCTCCAATATTTCCCAAGCTATTGCTTGTTAATGGATATCGACTTGTTCCAGGAATTTACCCCTCGATCGTTGAGGTGGTAACACAATATTTGACTTGCAGCAATTACATAGCTTTGAGAAAATATCTGTCCCCTGACAGTTTTGAGTTGAGAGTTTAAAAAGAGTAGTAGTCACTTAAATCAGGTTTCCCATATTTTTGATAGTTGAACGAGCATTTAAATCCCCTTTAAAGGACAGATTTAAATGGAAAAACATTGTTTTGGGAACCTCTTTTTGATTTGAAAATAATTAATAATCTTTATTAAATAAGTAACCTTCAAATGAATATTCGAAAATAATATTCATTAAGTAAATAAACATTAAATGAATATTCAAAGATAATATTCATTAAATAAATTAGGATTAAATGAATATTTAAACTAATATTCATTAATTAATAAATTTCAAATGATTATTCGAAAATAATATTCATTAAATAATTAAGTCTCAAATGAATATTCAAAAGTAATATTTCTCAAATAAATAATCCTCGAATGAATATTCAAAAATAATATTCTTTGAATAATTAAATCTTAAATGAATATTCAAAAGTAATATTCATTAATTAAATAAATCTCAAATGAATATAAACAATATTCTGTAAGTCAATAATCCTCAAATGAATATTAATAAATAATATTCTTAAAATGAATATTAATAAATAATATTCTTAACGTCAATAATCCTCAAATGAATAAATAATATTCTTAAATAAAATAATTAATCCTCAAATAACGGTTACCCGATATCTTTATCGGAAAATAACCTTTCATATATACCGAAATATAATTACTTCTGTTTTTAGAGAAAATCAACCGCCCTTATCCTAGGGCATTATATACAAAACTGGCTTATAACTGATATCCCATATCTAGCT
Organism: Heracleum sosnowskyi; assembly: GCA_030848705.1. Lineage (NCBI taxonomy): Eukaryota > Viridiplantae > Streptophyta > Magnoliopsida > Apiales > Apiaceae > Heracleum > Heracleum sosnowskyi. Next base: position 43,734,803 of record CM061243.1, on the reverse strand, counting down.
TATAAGCCCCACATCAAATCATATCCTCAAGTATTGCTATATATATATAGCAGTTCAAAAACAAGCATGCAATTTATATATCGCATTTACATCACATATATGAAAACAGTTTATTATCACAACAACAGTAGTATAGGTTTTGAAAACTTGCCTGGTGGTGAGGTAGGGGTAGTGTGCCTCGAGTCAATCCGGCGATCTATACATAGTCAAAAGATCCAAGGTTAATCACTTGAATACTTGCACGAAACTAAGTAGGTACTTCACTTAAACCAAGACATGATTTCTAGTTAACTCCTTAAGAATCCTCTTGCGCACGCTCGACTCGAACCTTTTTATAAAATAGAGATTAAATCCTTTTAACACGAAATCTTTTCGAGGGTCCTCCTAAACATACCTAGCATGTTAACACAAAGTTTCACATTCTGATTGGTCACTTAAGGGGTTTGATCATTGCCTCAAAGTTGGCTAAGTGGTATAGTTCGGTTTCTCGAAACGTCCTTAATTAAAACATTCGTTTCTCCTAAACCGTAATTCGGAATCACATGATCTTTATATCAAAACGAACCTTGAAACAAGACCTACACAATACTAGGCAGTGGTGACTCTGGACAGAAGTCCTTATATCCGAACATCATAGACAAAACAATGGTTAAGGAAAATCGGGCATTATAACGGCTATGTTTTAACGATTCCAAAGTTTAATCATAAACTTTACATACACAACCAAACCAATACACCAAGTCAAATCTTTAGAATCAATACTAATCCATAATCATCACTAATCAGTCAAAATCAACCCTTACTTGTTTATCATCAAAACAACACCAAACTTTCATCAATCATTCGTCAAAACCACTCAATCATCCTTATGATCATACCAACTAAACTATACTTAAAACTAACCATATAAATCAAATTATAACTAAGGGTTTCAAGAGATTATACCTTCCTTGGAGTGTATATGACCTTTACAAGCCTTGTATAGTCCTTATATATCTTTAAGCTAGCTTGAATCATCAAAAGAAACCAAGAATCAAAAGTTAGTTCTTGAAATCACTATTCATTTCACTATTCATCCTCATCTTTAATCAAGGATTTGAACATGATAACCTTAATAGATGGTTCTAGGATTTAGAGAATACCTTAGTTTGGAAATATGGAAGCTTTTGAATCCAAGAACATGAATTATGGAAGCTTGGATGATTGATTTTGAAAAATGTATACTTGTTTTTCTTAAAAGGGCCGAATGGTTTTTCTTGAAGATGGGGGAGTTGTTCTTTCTTTTCTTGCCTTGGATAATGATAGAAATTCTGATATTTTGATGGCCAAATGGTGAGTCATCAAGTTTTGGCTTGTCACAGGGCACGTGTCGCACATGCAGGAGTCCTGATAAAGTGGCTTTACTGGTTTGCTTTACTGGTTTGTTTCCTTTCACATGGATGATCCAAATGTTGCATTCCTCGAATCAATCTTGTTACATGTTACTTCCATGTCTATATTTAATCCCGTAAGTGTTCCGCTTCCGTTTAATCGCGTAGAATGTTCGCAGGGTTTCTTAAGTGTTCTATCGAAGAAATTTTCTGTAATTGTTCTTGATATCCCTAATTCTTTTATTAAATCCATGTCCATGAAATTGATACTTAAATCCTCAAATATTCTCAAATAATAATTAATCCGTCCGTTATTGGTGAAATTTCGGAGAAAATGGAAATGCTATTTTTCTGATTCTGACGGCTTTTGCATTCCTTTATTTTCATCGTAGATCACTAATACTGCTTTGAAAGTTCATTATATCGTCCCGTATATAGGGTGGTCTGAAAAACTTTTTGAATGAAAAAGTTACTATTCATCAGTGGTTTTTAACAAAAGTCACTATTCATCCATAATCATTTGGATCATTATCCGCTCCAATATTCCTGTTTTATTTCCTCTTTATTTCTTGTACTTAGACAATGTTCTAGAGCTTTCTTGGGCATACGCTATCTTGTTTACGGAGTTGTCGGATGTATACCAGATATCGATTTGGATGACATAAAAATACTTTCTTTCCCTGGAGTATTGTATTCTTATCTTCCAGATTGATTGTTCTTATTTATGTGTTCAGTCCATTCTTATTATTCTCAAAATGTTTGATAACTGAAATCCATATTCATTTCATACTTAATTCTCCAAAACCATTACCACCATCCACATATATATATACATCAATATAAAATAAAAGTTTTTAATTCTACCCAAATTCTGGGGTCTTACAACTGGGATATAGTATAGGTCTCTAAATGTACTTGTCTTGTTCTCATGAACAATAGATTTATCATGTATGCTCAGATTTATAATGAGCTTAGTAAAGTTTCTTGCATCTAGATTGTATATAGGCCATTGAATAATTGTCCTGGTAGAAGTTCAGCAATGTTCATGCAGCAGGATAGAGATGAATAAGGCCATGAAGAAATAAGTTGCAGAAATTTGTCTAAGGCATTATATAGCAAAGTTAAAAGAAATCTATGTCGTGAAGTCACAAATATCCATGTCGTGAATTACTATATCGCATAGTCCATTTTGTACTATGTCGAGAAGTCCTCAAGACACATGTCGTGAAGTGTTGAAGTCAGCAAAGTCAAAGGAGCCTAGATCGTGAAGTCCTCAGAAGCCTTATGTCGCATAGTCGTCAAATGACCTATGTCGCATAGTCGTCAAATGACTTATGTCGCATAGTCGTCAAATGACTTATGTCGCATAGTCGTCAAATGACCTATGTCGCAAAGTCTTCAAAGGCTATATCGCGTAGTCCTCACAAAGGAGATCGCGAAGTCAGGAATGAAGTGGAGTTCACGATATCAACACTCAGCCGTTTATAACAAGACAAATCAAGGTACAGAACCAAGAATCAAAGGAGACAAATACTGAAGCATTTGTTCTGGCAAAGTGGTCCAAAGAACAGATGGCAAATCTACAGCTAAACTTGGAGAGAAAGACAAGAGACAAGCAGCTACAGAAACGGGAAAGACTCCGAAAAACAGGTGGTCCTTCCTGACACAGTGAACTTCTTATGGCAGGACAAGTTGGACTTTCAGAAGGGGTAGCTGTGTAATATTGTGTGTGCCTAGTTTGTATAGGTGAATATATATATCGTGCACACACAACTGTAAGCTGTAAGAGAGATACACATAGTTATTTTAGCTAAGCTCTTTTCTCTGTAAGCAAGCAAGTACAAACTGTTCTTGTTTAGAAGCCAGAAATTCGATTGTGAATTTCTTGGAAAGCTGTAGTATTTAATTTGCTTATACAAAGTAGATTAAAGTGATTGTGCGTGTTGTTTACTTTCTGCATATTACATAGCATAATCATATACAGTTTACATTTAGTTTCAAGAAAGCAAAAATCCATCAAACTATCCATTCACCCCCCCCCCCCTCTGTCTAGTTTCTAGGTGATATTCATTCCTAACAAGTGGTATCAGAGCGTAGGCTGTTAACGTACAAACAGGAAAAGATCAAGAATGAGTTCACAGAAACTGAGCAGTATCAAGATTCCTCCCTTTAACAAGGAGCACTACAGTTTATGGAAAAAGAAGATGTTGCTTTTCATCAAAGCTTCTAACCCCATGTATTTAGATATTCTAAAGCATGGTCCCTTTATTCCAATGATCGAGATTGGTGAAACAACCAATGGCACTGAGATTGTACCAGCAAAACATGTGCCCAAAGACCCCTCAAAATACACTGATCCTGAAAAGGAGAAAGTAGCACTGGATGGACATCTTCAACTTATCATTTGTGAATCTATGGACTTCAACATGTATGACACTGTTGCTCATTGTACTAGTGCCAAGAAGATGTGGGATCTTATAGAAGTGCTGTGTGAAGGAACTACTGAAGTAAGAAAGAACAAGAAGCAGATTCTTGTTTCACAATATGAAGCCTTCATGGCTCAGCCAAAAGAGGGAATCACAGAAGTGTTTGAGAGATTCAACAAGCTGATAAACGAGCACAAACTCTATGACAAACACTATGAGACAGAAGAGCTCAATATGAAGTTCTTACTAACTCTTCCAGATCACTTGGAACCAAGAATCTCTTCCCTTAAAGAAAGAGATCTAACAAAGATTGGTTTTGATGTGTTGTATGGTGTTTTGAAGACATATGAGTTAGAGCTGTTTCAAAAGAGATCTATTCAAGCAAAGCAAGGATTAGTGACCAATACCTCCTGTGCCCTTATTGCTGACAATCTAGGTCAAAGAATGGATTCTCTAAAAATCAGTCATGTCAAGATTGAGGAACTGGAAAGTGATGACACTGGTGGTGAAACTCAGGTTGTGTATGATTTACCTGAAGAGGATGAGTTCTATAGCATTGATGACCTGGACAAGATGGAAAACAAATCTTTTGCTTATATGGCTAGGAGATACCCTAACATAAGGTTTAAGAGGAAGCAGCCATTCAAGTCTAGATTTAATAGTGGAAATGCTGGTGGTCCAGGTAGCTCAAACTCTTTCATCAAAGGAAAAGGGATTACTGGTGCAGTTAAGGGAGGATACAAATCTGGGAGTGTGGATAGGTCCAAGATAAGATGCTATAACTGCAATGAACTTGGGCATTTTGCCACTGAGTGCAAAAAGCCTAAACAGGTCAAGAAGGACAAAGCATACTTAGAGCTTGAAGCTAAGTATGAGGCTCTACTCAAGAAACAACAGGGTAAAGCTTTTATTGCTGAGGGAAAATGCTGGGATGACTCTGATGAAGAAGAAGAACAAGAGTACTCAAATTATGCCTTGATGGCATTTTCTGATGATGGTGATTCTAGTCAGGTACCTATTCTTACTTCTCTTGATATGACTCCCCTTCAATATAAGCAAACTGTTGAAGATATGAGTACTGAGATGTTTAATATTCATACTAGCATGTTAGTAGCAAATGAAGAAATTGATAGACTAACTGCTAGAAATCTTGAGCTTACTGAAAAGAATGAGGAACTTGAGTTAATGGTTGTGAACCTTGATGGTTTGAAAAAGGAGGTTGAGTATCTTAAAAACAAAGTGACTTGTGCTGAACAAATAGAGAAAGCTCTTAGGGAACAAATTGCTGAAACTGAATTGAAACTAAGAAGCTTTAAGAACTCCTCTGAACTTATTCAAACCTATCACAAGGAACACACTGAAGATAGCAAGGTTGGAGTTGGTTTTGACTATGAGAATGATAAAGGAAGGAAGAAGGCAAAGGGCAAAGGAAAAGAATCTTTTACAAACAAAAATGCCCCAACTATTCTGTCTAGTGTTGAACAGCCCATCTTCAAAAAGAGTACTGTTGAGTTTGATGAAGAACTATTGATCATCAAACAACAACTTCTTGAAGAAGATAAGGCTGCTAAAGACACTTCTTCCTCTCCTGAATCATTCAGTCAGAAAGAAACCAAAGACAATCTTGTCAAAAGTCCTAAAGCAAAGAAAGAAGTTGTTAAGAAAAAGAAACAAAACAGAAATGGTAAGATAGGTGTCAACAAGGGTAACAATTATGCTTATGTGCCAAATGCTCCTAGGAAACAATGTCAGAAATGTCTATCTATTAATCATTTGACTCATAAGTGTAACAAACAAGTGAATGTTGAAGTTGATAACCTGAGTAACCATTCTGCTAGCATAAGCTCTAGTCATGATTCCTTCTGTGGTAAGCCTAATTGCATGACATGCTATGTGACTGTGATTGCTAACTGTTTATCTCTAAAGCATAAACTTGATTCTGCACAATCTAGTGAATCACACACACACAGGCACACTCACAGGACAGGATCCCCAATCAGGGTTGAGAGGGTGTTCACTTCATGTGAGCCTAAGAGTGTGAACTCCAAAGCCACAAACAATATGAAGTATCCTACTGTGATGAATGCAACTTATGACAGAAGAATTGTTAACAAAAATGTTTCTAAATCAACTGGACCCTACCATGTGTGGGTACCAAAAACAACTTAGTTACTTTGTGAATGCAGGGCAACAGGAATAAAAGAGTCATATGGATCTTGGACAGTGGATACTCAAGTCACATGACTGGTGATATAGCCCTGCTATCACATTTTGAGGAAAAAGTTGGCCCATCAGTAACCTTTGGAAATGACAACATTGGTTATACAATGGGATATGGCAGTATAAAATCTGGAAATGTCATTATTGAAGATGTAGCATTTGTTGAAGGACTGAAGCATAATCTCTTGAGCATTGGACAATTTACCAACAGGGGTTTCAAAGTGGAATTTGATGAAGATCATTGTTCAATCTCAAAAAGAGAAAGTGGTGAAGTTGTTCTAACTGGTGTGAAGAAAGGAAGCCTGTTTGTAGCTAATCTCAAGGCTGCAGACAAGGGAGAAATTTGTTGTCTCTACACTAAAGCCACAAATGAGGAATTCTGGCTATGGCACAAGAAACTGTCTCACTTAAATGTTCAGGCAATGAACTCTCTAATCAAGAGAGAACTCATCAGGGATTTGCCTGCCTTGGAGTTTGTGCAAGATGGAGCTTGTGAAGCTTGTCAGAAAGGAAAGATTAAAAGATCTAGTCACAAGAACAAGTTGCTCAATACCAACTCAAAACCTCTGCAGCTAATTCACATGGATTTATTTGGTCCTGTGAATGTAATGTCCCTTTCCAAAAAGAAATATGCTCTAGTAATGGTTGATGATTATTCAAGATACACTTGGGTGGAATTCCTATTCTCCAAGGATGAAGCACCTCAAGTCATAATAGAACATATCAAGAGAGTTGATAGAGAAGCACAAAGCACTGGTTCCTCTGTAGTTGCTTTGAGAAGTGATAATGGGACTGAGTTCAGAAATTCAACATTGTATGAGTTTTGCAAAGATAAAGGAATTTCTCAACAATTCTCAGCTCCTAGAACACCTCAACAAAATGGAGTAGTTGAGAGAAAGAATAGAAATCTCATTGAAGTTGCAAGGACAATGCTGTTGGATGCAAAGCTACCCACTAGCTTTTGGGCTGATGCTATTTACACAGCATGCTATGTGCAAAATAGAACATTAATCAATAAGAAGTCTGGCAAAACTCCTTACTCATTAATGACTGGAAAAAGAGCATCCTTCAAGCATCTTCATGTGTTTGGAAGCAAGTGTTTTGTGATGAAAGATACCTCTGAGCATATTGGAAAATTTGATGCAAAAGCATTTGAAGGTATCTTCATTGGATACTCTCTGGAAAGGACAGCATACAGAGTGTTTGTACCTGAGCAACACAAAGTCATGGAAAGCATGGATGTTACCTTTGATGACAAGAAGACTCCTGGACTTAAAACAAGTGATCAAGACAGTGTGCCATTAAGATTTGAGAATCAAGGTTATCTTGAGGATTCTGAAAGTGAAGATGAACCACCTGTTCAAACTGTTCTAGAGAATGAAATCCTTGAAGTTGACAATCTTCTTCAAACACCTGTGCAAGGGTTCACAAACACAGGGGGAGAAGAAGAGAATGCAACTGTAAACCAAAATGAGCATGGAACAGATCAAGGAAATGAACAGGGGCACACAAGGAAATGGGACAGAGCCCACACTAGGGATCAAATCATTGGAGATCCTAGTGAGGGAGTTAGAACAAGAAGGGCAACATTAAATACATGTCTCTATAGCTGCTTTCTGTCACAAGAGGAACCTAAGGTAGTTGAAGAAGCTTTGAAGATTTCTGATTGGATTGTTGCCAGGCAAGAAGAATTGAATCAATTTGAGAAAAACAAAGTATGGGAGCTAGTGCCACCTCCAAAAGGAAAGAATGTTATTGACACCAAATGGGTGTTCAGAAACAAAATGGATGAAGAAGGAGTGGTAATTAGAAACAAAGCAAGGCTAGTTGCCAAAGGATACTGTCAGCAAGAAGGCATTGACTATGATGAGACATTTGCACCTGTAGCTAGACTGGAAGCCATCAGAATCTTCCTGGCTTTTGCAGCTCACTCAGATTTCAAGGTGTATCAAATGGATGTGAAAAGTGCATTTCTCAATGGTGATCTTGCTGAAGAAGTGTATGTATCTCAACCACCTGGCTTTGAAAATAAAAACTTTCCAGACTTTGTGTACAGACTGCTTAAGGCACTCTATGGACTCAAACAGGCACCAAGAGCCTGGTATGAGACTCTATCTCAATTCCTTCTTGAGCATCAATTTACCAGGGGTACAATTGACAAAACCCTATTCTTCAAGAAGCATGGAAATGATATCATTCTTGTTCAAATCTATGTGGATGATATCATCTTTGGCTCTTCAAATGAAAAACTCTGTGAAAGGTTCTCTAAGTTGATGCAAAGTAAATATGAGATGAGTATGATGGGAGAGTTAACCTACTTTCTAGGTTTGCAAGTACATCAAAAGGAGGATGACATCTTTATAAACCAATCAAAGTATGTCAAAGATCTTTTAAAGAAATATGGATTAGAAGACTCATCCCCTGCAAAAACACCCATGTCCACTACAATCAAGCTTGATGAAGACAAGAAAGGCAAAAGAGTAGACATCAAGGGTTACAGAGGCATGGTTGGATCACTACTCTATCTCACTGCTAGCAGGCCTGATATCATGTTTGCCACATGCCTTTGTGCAAGGTTCCAGTCTGATCCCAAGGAATCTCACATGATGGCTATCAAAAGAATCTTCAAGTATCTGAAAGGGACTCCTAATCTTGGGCTATGGTATCCAAAGGGCACTGGGTTCAACCTGGTTGGCTACACAGATTCTGATTATGCTGGATGCAGAATTGACAGGAAGAGCACCTCTGGAAGCTGTCAATTCTTAGGTCAAAGGTTAGTGTCCTGGTTTAGTAAGAAACAACAGTCCACAGCAACATCCACAGCTGAGGCTGAATATATTGCTGCTGGAAGTTGCTGTGCTCAATTGCTTTGGATTAGAAATCAACTCATGGATTATGGACTAGTGTTAGAACACATTCCTCTATTGTGTGATAATACAAGTGCAATATCCATAGTTTCCAATCCTGTTAATCATTCTACTACAAAGCACATTGAGATAAGGTACCATTTCATTAGGGAACATGCTGCAAATGGTACCATAGAAGTCTCTTATGTTCCAACTGAGAAACAATTAGCTGACATATTTACTAAGCCTCTGAATGAAGCTGTCTTCAACAGACTTGTGAGTGAAATTGGAATGCTCAATCCTTCATTTAGTTGTTCTAAGTAAGTATGCTAGTTAATTGTTGCAGCAGTAAATTTTCACTGTATATAAATGCTCTATTTATTTGGAGTGAAAATTAGCTGAGATATGATCTATAAATATTTCAGTATTTTACTGCATATTTTTCAAATCATATTTGGTTGTGGAGTTGTGAGCTTTTGAGACATCTCGTATAGATGATTTTGAGAGTTCACGACATAGTACAAATCAAACAGACTTATATCGCAAACTGTTAAAATTGTGAGACTTTGCGATATAGTTCATTTCATGAGTTTGCGACATAGTTCATTTTAATGACATTGCGACTTAGAATAACTATATCGACAAGTCTCCATACTTGACAGAATTTTGATTTAAATTTACTTTATTTCAATTTTTGATTTAAGTCTGACAAAATCTTAAAAATTTCAAAAAGAGAGTTTTAGACAGGGTATTTTCACTATATCGCAAAGTCATCCCAATTCTGATATCCTCAAGACTTTGCGACATAGTTTCATTCAGGACTCTGCGATATACTTTGCAAGGACTTTGCTGTGACACCCCCAAACCAGTGCCACGAACATTTACATAATATAACAAACAACCTAGGCATGCATCTAATAAATGGAAACCATACCCCAAGCCAAGATCGCTACCAGGTCGAAGTATGAAACAACATATCTAAGTTCCAACATTTAAATGAGTTACTAATTAAGTTTTACAAGTCTAAACGATTTAAATATTACAACTTAAACCAAATGTCTTAAGTCTATTAGGAAACCAAAAGTACTTAAGCATCTAAAACCTGTGCATGGGTCGGGAACCCAAACCACGGGCCGCTCCTAGCAGCAAACTCTCTAGCAAAAGACTTCCTAGCAGTGCGGAATGTACGGACCATCTTCTGACTTCACTCAAAGGTTAAGGTAAAAACAAGAAAATGAGCCAAAGAATGCTCAGCAAGTATAATCAACAACATATGTAACTAGAAATCCATTAGTAATCAAATGGTAATTAAATGGTAATCAACTGGTAATCAAATGGTAATTGACTGGTAACCAACTGGAAATCAATAGTTTCAAGATATACATCTCTATTCAAAGGGAAAGATTTAAGAAATGGAATTGGAACTTCCGGTAAGACGGTACGAGCTATATGGGTGATCAGCCACATAAAGCTCCAGACCAGGTTTTCACCAGGTCCTAACATTCAGGATCCATAGGCACACATTGGCCTTAAAATACATACATAAGTAACCAGGACCGCCGCCACGGCCAAAGTTTGTTCCATTTATGAGTAATTCAAACAAAAGGATTAAATGAACAAGAGGCTTTTAACATATTCGATGTTCATTTCAGGGCATAAACTATTTCAAGATTTTATTGCAGGGGCTTAAAGAATGAACAATTGAAAGGCATGGTAAGTAAATGAACAAAGGAATAGGTATGCTCCGGGTATTCAAAAGTTAACAAAGGTCAACAAGGTATAAGTCAAGGAAAAAGGCTCATATGGACAAAGCAAAGTTAAAGGAACAATTGTAGGTTTTATAAAAAGGGTAAGGTGAAAAGGGATACAATAACGTAGTATGGAAATTGATTGCATAATAATAATTTAAAGGACAAGTAAGAGTTTAACGTATACTTGCCTTAAGTAGACAATATCTCAGTATCTGAATCTCAGGGTTCCAACTTCACTTCCACTGGCTCTTTGCCTAGCCTTCTACTGGAACCTATACAAGAATATAATACTGTCTTAGTCTCTAATTCTTAGTACCTCAGCTTTGTTTACGTATCTCTAAGTATTTCTACCCCATTGCTATACAATCATATATTCTTATATATATATTTAACCAAGTAATCACTTAGGAAGCACATAATACTTTAACGACTCAATTAACATTAATCATGTAGTCACTTAACATCACATGACATCCTTAACACTTAATCATATAAGCCATGTATACACTTAAGATTGAACCAAAACTATGTCATTACAATACCACCATTTACACCTTCCTCCCTTCTTCCCTTCTCCTTCTCGGCCTCTCGGCCTCTCCCTCTTTTCTCAATCTCCCTCGGCCTTATACTAACACCAATCACACACGAACAAGTACACACACACAAGGACACAATGGTGAAAACATTTTAAAAGACTACGCACACACACACATACACTAACCCAAATTACACAACCTTTGCGAAAACACACATTACCCAAGTTTACATTTTTAAACCTTACGCACACTTTTAAAATCACTCTTTTAGTCACTCACACCTAAATTACATTTTTAGACTAACACACACCTAAGAACACATTTTGAAAATACACACACCTATAATCACATTTTGAAAATACACATTCCTATGATCACATTTTGAAAATACACATACAAAATCCATTTTTCTAATCACACTCTCATGCTCACAATTTAACACTCAACTCCTTCCCTTCCATCTCCATCTCTCTCTCGGCTCACCCTCAACCTCTCCTCATTTCTCCCTCTCGGCCTCTCTCTCCCTCACTCGACCTCTCTCCCCCTCTCGGCTTCTCCCTTTCTCTCGGCTTCTCCCTCTCTCTCATTCTCTTTCTAACCTCCTTCCACCTTAACTCCCATCTTCCAAACCATAAATCATTTCAATCTCAACCCAAAGCTCAATCAACAACTTTCAATTGTAACTAACATTTATAAATAAAAATCATACTTTCTCTTAAACTAACATGCAACTCACAATACATTTAAATAACATATATACAAGTTCTATTTCATCTTGAAATTAATAACCCATCAAACTTTAATACCAAAATCACTAAGATCTTCAAGAATCCCTTACATGCAACCAATAATATTTCAAATTTCTACTACCCATATTAAATACAACATATATAATTAATAAAAATTGAAACCCACTAACAAACTTTAATCAAAACCATCATGGATCATAAAATTAGTGGCATGCATCAACAAAATGAACTTGAGTTCAACTTTTAAACATAAAAATCAAGACCATGGCTCACAAGGATCATTGCCATGGTCGGGTTTCTTCTCGGATGAGCCCAAAACAATGGGTCTCATCGAGAATGACCCTAAATACACACAATCGACCTTTGCATGTAAGCTTTATGCATAAAGACCCTTAAATCCGAAAATTCCAAATTTTGAAATCATGATAAAACTCGAAATTAGTACAAGAGGGTTGTAGAGATTTGAGAGAGGAGTGTTTTGGTTACTCACACTTGTAATTTGGGTGAGAGAAACACAAGTTATGGTGGTTTTGATTTTGTAAGAGATGAAGAACAAGAGAGAGAAATGGGTGTTGGGGAGAGAAGAAGAAGAAGAAAGAACGGGGTGGGGGAGCCGATGGGGGGTGGGTAGGGGTTTTTATAGGGGAGTTAAAGTAATGTAAAAGTAAACACTTTTTAGTTATTTAATTATTAAATGACAAAAATGTCCAATTAAATAAAATACTAACATGATAAAAATCAAGGGCTTTCATGTAAATTCATAATCCCATTTCTAGATCCAATAGAAATATTATTCTACAAATAACTTTTGTAGATTAGTTAAATAAAATTACATTTACAAAGAATAATCAAATAAAATGTCTTTTAATCTCAAAAATAAATTTTAAATAGAATCTTACCATTCACTAGGTAAATACATAAATTACCTATTGAAAATAAATAATCTTGAAGGTGTAGCATCTCTCAAAATAATTAATTAAAATAATGAAGTGGTTATAAAAATTTAAATCATGAGTTTAAAACTAAATTAAAATATAAATAATGCTAAGAAATATTTTATGCTACTTAATTAAATAATTTAGCATACTCTAAATTTATTATAATTATTATATGACTTAAATAAATTTACAGAGCACTTAAATAAAATTTAGAAACCAGATACGAAATTAACTAATTACTCACAAAGTGAATAATTCACAATTCTAAGCACATAACAATTATTGCACATAATAAACACCTAACAATAAAATGTACGTTTCATTAAAATATTTAAGTCGAAATTTAGAATCGTTACATCATCCCCCCCTTAAAAGGATTCTGTCCTCAGAATCTACTACGTAAACAGCTGATGGTACTTTTCTAACATTTCGCTTTCTAACTCCCAAGTTGATTCTTCAACCTTGGGGTTCCTCCACAATACTTTTACTAATAAAACTGTTTTATTTCTAAGTACTTTCTCTCTACGATCTAATATTTCAATTGGTTGCTCTACATACGACAAATCTGTCTGAATTTCTACCGGTTCATACTCAACTACATGCTTGGAATCAGGATGATACTTCTTGAGCATCGAAACATGGAATACATTGTGGATGTGCTGCATATGGGGTGGTAAAGCTAGTTCATACGCAACTTTCCCTATACGTCTTAGAATTTCAAAAGGGCCGACAAATCTCGGACTAAGCTTTCCTCTCTTTCCGAATCTAGTCAAACCTTTCCATGGTGACACCTTTAGTAACACGGGTTCACCTACTTCAAAATCTACATTCTTCCTGGTTGGATCTGCGTACTTCCTTTGTCTATCTTGAGCAGTTATCAATCTCTTCTGGATGAGTTCCACAGTTTCTTTCGTTTGCTGAATCAATTCTGGTCCAAATATCTTGCGCTCTCCAACTTCGTCCCAACATATTGGCGATCGACATTTTCTTCCATACAAGGCTTCGTAGGGAGGCATTCCGATACTGGCGTGGTAACTGTTGTTGTACGAGAACTCTACTAGAGGCAAATGTTCGTCCCAACTACCTTCAAAATCCAGGGCACAGACCCTTAGCATGTCCTCAATTGTTTGAATGGTTCTTTCGCTTTGACCGTCAGTCTGTGGATGATAAGCTGTACTCATTTTCGGTTGAGTCCCTAAGCATTCTTGAAATTGTCTCCAAAACCTTGAGTTGAATCGGGGATCCCTGTCTGATACAATAGACACGGGGACTCCATGGCGTACCACTATCTCTTTCAGGTACAAGTGAATGAGCTTATCTATTGAGAATCTTTCGTTGATCGGAAGGAAGTGAGCTGATTTCGTCAGCCTATCCACGATAACCCAAATAGCGTCGTGATTCGATTTAGTTCTCGGTAATCCTACGATGAAGTCCATCGCAATGTGTTCCCACTTTCGCTCGGGAATCTCTAGTGGTTGTAGCAATCCGCTCGGTCTCTGATGTTCTGCTTTGACCCTTTGACAAGTGTAACATTTACTAATCCATTCTGCAATTTCTCGCTTCATGTCAGGCCACCAAAAGTTTTCCTTTAAGTCATGGTACATCTTAGTGCTTCCAGGATGAATTGAATACTTCGAGTTGTGAGCCTCGTGCAAAATCTCTCTTTTCAGTTCTGTCACATTGGGTATCCAAATTCTTGAAGAAAATCTCAAAATTCCCTTGTCATCTTTTTGCGTGCACAATTCTTCTCCGGTCAAATCATTGACCTCATGATTCATCGCTTCTTCTTGGCATCTTTTAATCTTCTCCAATAGTTCTAGTTGAAATGTCATGGTATAAAACATCTCACTGGTAGATCCTGGGGCATAAACCTCTAAGTTCAACTTCTCAAATTCCTTAGACAATTCCTTGGTCATGGTCAACATGTTCAACCTTTCTTTTTGGCTTAACGCATCTGCTACCACATTCGCCTTGCCCGGGTGATAATTGATGGCGCAATCGTAGTCCTTGATCAGTTCTAACCATCTTCTTTGTCTCATGTTCAATTCCTTTTGGGTGAAGATGTACTTCAGGCTCTTATGGTCGGTGAAAATCTCGCATTTTTCTCCGTAGAGGTAGTGTCTCCAAATCTTTAGCGCAAACACTATAGCAGCTAGTTCCAAGTCATGTGTGGGATATTTTTGCTCATGGGGTTTCAATTGTCTGGAACCATACGATATCACCTTGTCACGTTGCATCAATACGCATCCCAATCCTTTATGCGAAGCATCACTGTAAATCACAAAGTTTCCTTGGTCATCAGGTAGTGCTAAAACAGGTGCAGTCACCAATCTTTTCTTTAGTTCTTGAAAACTCTTTTCACACTTATCACTCCATTCAAACTTCTGATTCTTTCTGGTAAGCTGAGTCAAAGGTGTGGCTATCTTGGAGAAGTCCTTAACAAATCATCGGTAGTATCCGGCTAATCCCATGAAACTTCTTACTTCTGTCGGGGTTCTTGGTCTTTCCCAATTTACCACTGCTTCTATCTTGGCTGGATCCACTCTTACCCCTTCACTGCTGACTATGTGCCCGAGAAACTGCACTTCTTTCATCCAAAACTCACACTTAGAGAACTTTGCGTACAACTTCTCCTTTCTCAAGATATCCAGAGCTATCCTCAAATGTTCAACATGTTCTACTTCCGTCTTAGAATATATCAGTATGTCATCAATGAATACGATCACGAACTTGTCCAAATACTTCTTGAAGACTCGGTTCATTAAGTCCATAAAAGCAGCAGGTGCATTAGTTAATCCAAAAGACATCACTAAGAATTCATAGTGTCCATACCTTGTTCTGAAGGCTGTTTTCGATATGTCTTCGGGTTTGATCTTCAGCTGATGATATCCGGATCTTAAGTCGATCTTGGAAAAATATGATGCTCCTTTCAGTTGGTCAAACAAGTCGTCTATCCTGGGAAGAGGGTACTTATTCATGATTGTCAACTTGTTCAATTCTCGATAGTCGATGCATAACCTCATACTTCCATCCTTCTTCTTTACAAATAACACAGGTGCGCCCCACGGGGAAACACTTGGCCTTATGATGCCTTTATCCAAAAGTTCTTGCAGTTGGTCTGCCAATTCCTTCATTTCTATGGGTGCCATTCTATAAGGAGCTTTCGAAACTGGTTCCACGCCGGGTATTAATTCGATGGCGAATTCCAATTGCCTGTCAGGGGGTAATCCTGGAAGTTCTTCTGGGAATACGTCGGGAAACTCATTAACCACTGGGATCTCTCCCATACCTATTGCTTCTTTCCTTGTATCTACCATGTGTGCAAGATAGGCTTCACAACCTTGTCGTAGCAATCTCTTCGTCTGAATGATGGTGAGAAAGGTCTTGGTCTGTTTCTGACCCTTAAATACTACGGTGTCGCCAGTCGGAGTTCGCAAAGTCATTTTCTTATTCCTACAATCGATCTGTGCTTCATTTTTGGCCAACCAATCCATTCCTAGGATTACATCAAATTCTCCTAACTTGAAGGGTATCAAATCCACAAGAAAGAGAGTTCCAGAGATATCTATCTCACAACTGGGGCAAATTTGATTTACGGGTATGCGATCTTGATTAGCTATCACAATATCTAAGGCCTTGTTTAATACTTGAGTTTCACAATTCAATTTAGCAGCAAATTCCTTAGAAATGAAAGACCTAGTAGCACCGAAATCAATTAACACATTGGCACTTATGGTGTTGACGAAAAGCGTACTTGCAACTACGTCTGGGTTCTGAATCGCATCTTTGATATTCAAATTGAAAGTCCTTGCTTGAGCCTGATTAAGCGGAGGAGGCGCTGTTAACCATAACAAATTCCCACTTTGAACTGGAGTCTTACATTCCCTGGAAATGTGTCCGACCTTTCCACACTTGTTACACGTGATGTTCGGTCTCGGGTTGCAGCATTCGTTAGCAAAGTGGCCCTTCTGGTTGCATCTATAGCACACCATGCTAGGTTTGTTACAAACTCCGGCGTGCTTCTTCCCAAAAGTCTTGCATTCCATTATTGGAGGTCTTGGTAATCTTGGTTGCTCGGTATTCTGTGGTCGGTTTTGTGGGTGGTTCTGTGGGCGATTCCCTGGGTTCAAATTTCCCCCTTCTTGCCTTCGAAAGGGTGCTCCTCTGTTCTGCTGAAATCCAAACTTTCTGTCCTTGTTTTGGAAAATTCCTTGTCCTTGATCTAACGGACCTGTCTTCCTTTTCTTGCTTTCTTTTTCCTTCTGGGAGTACTCACACTACTAGAAAAACGTCAATAGACATCGGCTAAAAACCGATGTCTGGCTACTTTTCAACCGATGTCTTTGTCGGTGTAGAGAAAGGTCCAAGTCTTTAACATCGGTTTTAAGCCGATGTCTTTAGTACCTTTTGACATCGTTTTTGGCAACCAACTGATGTATATACATATAAATGGCATCAGTCAGTAACTGATGTCTAAGATAACAACGACTACAGTCAGTAACTGATGTCTAATATAATAAAGAATACAGTTTATAACTGATGTCTAAGATAGCTAATACAATCAATAACTGATGTCTAAGACAACAAAGACATCAGTTGCAGATTTTGTTACAAAGAAAAAACGATGTTACTGTGTTTAAATTACATCAGTTTGTTTATTTTATTCCATGCAACTGATGTATAATGGAATACCATTTTAGTACCATAAAATACCAAATCCATGCCAAAAAAACAAGAACAAACTATGACAAAAACCATTCAACCAATTCAACAAACTATACCAAATTTAACAAAAACCATCCAACAAAAATAAAGGCACCTAGCCATAATTTCATCCGACAATGCAATTCCAACTCTTTACATACCATCTACCATGACTAAACCTTGTATCCCATGGGAAAATTTACAAAAAAATCTAGAAGTACTAGAAATATATGTGATCTTGTATATACTTGACAGTCCAAATGCATCACGCCAAATTCCACCTTCTTCTAAAATGTCTGAACCTTGATTAACCACTGCAAAATGTAATAGACAAAGAAAAAATTAGCATAACATTCATTCTAATATTATTTTTCAAAGAACACCTTTTTATTATCTTTTATTAATCTAGAGGTCCATCAATATTTAGTTTGTGTCATATCATCAAACTACAAGTACTCCTAGTAAGGTATAATTCACAAAGAGAACTTCACCTTAGAATTCAAGTCCATGGTGTTATATATAGATATCTACACATTCTTCTTTTAAATTTCTTTCTTGCATCCCATTTTCATGTCACCTGCCTCAATTCTGTCACCTCTCTCTCTTCGTTAGGTTTCCTTCTATGCAGTCATGACAATTATCAATCTAAACTGTTTGGTATTCATTACTATTGGTTTTATTTCATCAATGTAAATGAAATGCCAACTTCCTCTTCGGAGCTGCATTGAATTTCTCTAAATGTAAGATAAAAGATAAACATTAATGCTTAAGGCAGTAATAGCACCTGGGTATCGTTGGTTTCTGAACCACTATTCGTGAAGAATACTTTTGCCATTTTAGTAGCAGTAAAAATTTCCAGAAGCTCCTTTGTAAGATCCTGCACAATTTGGCAAGAAACTTTACTACGGTTAGAAAGCACGATTTGGCAAGTCATAATTTACAAGTGATCAATAAGCAAACCAAAGTGGGTTTTGTAGAACGATTCCAAAAGGAATGATAAAATGGCAGGGTGCTAAGTTGTTTAGCTGCATCATCAAGCAAGCGAGGTTCACTCCCTCCTGGAAAATGATAGTTGTAGAAATATGTAAATTCAAAAGGATAGAATGTGAACAGGATCGGGGGAAGAAGGCATCGAGAGAAACGATTTACACCGATAGTATAGCAAAAAAAATTACTGAAAATAATACTCAGGTGCTGCCCCTTTAGTTCCAATAGGAAGCAGGAGAAGTATATACCGAAAATTAACAGGATAAAACAATTAAAAAAAACAGAGCACCAGAATGGCTTGTGAATGCAAGCATATCTGATCATATATGCACCTGATCATGGCTAGTAATCAAGATACTTATTTCATTTGACTAGTAATGATCTTTTCTAAACAAGAACAGAAGCTGCAACCTATCTGATCATGGCACAAATCCACCTGTTTTATGAGGTCATTGCATAGTCTTCTTAACCTAGGTACCATATATGAAAGTCCCCATGCTGCAATTGCTGTTGTCTGGGAAATCCTGGAATTGAAAGGAGACATTAGCAATACAATATATAGGAATAGGATATAGCTTGTGAATGCAAGCATAAGACCACAAGTTAAAAGCACAAAAGAGGAGAGAACATGCACTTCTCTTGATTCATGGCTATAAAATCTATCGTTTGAGCAGAAAATTCTAGTGAGCCTTTGAAGATCCTGTAGGTAGCTATATAGATCTGAGTTTTTGTCAAGGCCATTGCTTCGTAGTCCAGAAGTGCTTCTTTCATGGGCAATTTTTCAAACTTGATGAAACACTTCGCCAACTCTACCATAGTATTAGCCAACATTCTCAAGGCCTTAAACTGAATCCTCAACATGTTCAGATCCGAAGGATATTGCTTGTGCAGTCCAGCTGATGCTGCCAAGTGATTATAAGGGTACGATTGCTTTATGAGCCAGCATTCACCACAGCTTGTCGCTAATGACGCAAGTATTAGCACCACTTTGGCATCCCAGCTATATTTTCCTAACATATGCAACAAGACCATTGTCTTTGTGTGTAAATTACTATCTGCAGAGCACCTCACGAGCATCTGCAGTCAAACTGTGCCATTAGACAGAGGATACAAACATGCACAGAAAGGCCAAGAACAACTCATTACCTCAAGTGAGATCTTATAGATAATATGTTCTAGAGATTCTTCCGAACCAACAACTTCAACAATGGCACCATCATTATATAGATCAGACACCTGGAAAGATGGCTACGAAAATGTAAAATGTAAGCTGTAAGCAAGACACAAATGGATTGTCATCATGTATAGATGACAATCACCTATATTGTCCATCTATTTATAATGTTACACTAAGAAAAAATTGGGGCTGGAAAACATGATTCAGTTTCCATTGATATATACTAGTTATGCAATAGATTCGAAAAGAATAAAGATCTTGTAGCATTAGCTTAATTTTAAAATGTGCAAAGAGAGGAATCCTACATCTGCAGTAGCAGCTGAACACAAGACATTTTCCACTGCTTGAAGCAGCAGCTCAGAATCAAGGTATCGACCATCAGGATCATGCGTGAGTACAATCTTCCTAATGAGGAAATCATCTTCAGAAGACTCTAAAGAAAAACTTTCCTTTTCATCCAAATTCATGGCAGACTTAAAATAATCGACTTAGATATTTTGATGTTATATATGCACATTAGCATCAGAAAAAGGCAGCATGTACAAGATCTTACTGTGCTCTCTTCTTCTTTCTGGTCCAATTTGGTTGTACAATTTTGCTTTTGTAAAGTAAAGACAACAAACATAGATGTCTCTTATCATCTAGAAAAGATATATTGATTGTAAAATTATGCTCTACTCAGTTTTTAAACATTCAACTAAAATCTTATCAATTTATCATTGGTAATTTTGTCCACGATTTCCTTTTTTTTTTTATAAAAGCAAAACAAATAAGTCTGGTTGTGTTAGTTTCATCTGCATTTTAAACAGCTATATAGCCTTGTTTCATGATGAAAATTTTCTTTTTATATAGGTTATATGCATTTTTAAGACGATCCACAATCTCAATGAAATAGATAGAGAAAAAGGAAAAAAATTAAACGCTGCCTCTGGGGACAAAAGGGAAAGTCTATAGCAGGCGAGAGAAAATAAAGAAAATGCTTGCTACAATGAAAACCACAACATAACATCATTTGTAGAAGCTTACCATGCGGCCAACACCACAACTGGGACACAGCTGGAGTGTTGTCGTAACAAATTCTTTTCCATATTTTGCTGTGAAATGCTTTTAACATCTAACAGTTCTGGTACATCTGAACATCTGGGTGCTGTGAATATTACACTTGTAATTGCTTCCTTCAAGTCAATTGGGCAATTCCTTTTAATATTATTTGTAACAAATTATTACAGAAAAACCTTCAGAAAAAATAGATTTTTTGCAACTTCAAGAATATTGATATTTGATATTAAAGCAGTTATGGAGCTAGTTAAATTATTATGAACAATAATTGAGATAACAACACTTGCAACCTCATTTACTAATAACATTGAAACCAATGCTTGTGTTGGCTGTTGAATAATTAAAACTTTTACCATCATTTTAATCTTGCTCCTCCTCTCTGTACCTGCAATATTAATAGATATACATTTAAATTAAAACCTTTTACTTATTTCATATTATTTTATAGCAAAATCAGATATGCCCATAAATATTCTAATTAGAAATTTAGGAAATTAAAGAAAAAATGACCTGAAAGATCCATTTGTTCATCCTCTGTTCTTTCTCTTCTTTAAAATTTACCTAAGAAGAACAAAACCATATTAAATCCTTAATAAATCAACCAATCTACTACTAGCAAAACAACATTAAGAATTAATCTGCTTAATGTTGCTTGTTGAATCAAACTCCAATTTATAGAATAAGTGAAATTGAAAAACAAAAACTGAAATTTGATAAGAAATTCAAAAACCACTTACTAATTGGAAGAAGACAAAGCTAAAAACTGGAGAGAATAACACGATTTAAGCTTTAGTTCTGCCTAATTGACACAAATCGACCAATTTTGACACGAAGAAAAGCTAGGTTTGCGTGTAATTGAAATCTGGTTGAACTCTTTTCGATCTAGGGTTTCAATAGTATACAAGGTTTCAGAGAAAAGATATGGTTCTAAGATTAAAAGGGTGTGTGTGTTTAAATTTTATGTGGGTTTGTGTGTTTTGAGATAGCAGAGAGAATCGAAAGTGAGTAAGAGAGGGGAGGAAAAGACTCGAGAAAAGGGGGGAATATTTGGCTGGGGGAATGAAAAAATTTGTAAGGGGGAAACCCTTTTATTACAAGGGGGAATTTATCCGCCTTTTTTTTTTGATTTTTTGAAAAGTACTTTAGACATTAGTTTTTCTTCAGACTGATGTAAAAAAACCTTTTTAACATCATTTCCAAGTTTTCCGATGTCAAAAAGGTCTTTAACATCAGTGGTTTTTACAATCGATGTTAAATGTGTGATGTCTATTGCACTTTTTCTAGTAGTGTCACTCTCGCTCTCCACAATACTTGCCTTCTGAACCACTCCTGCATATGTGTTTAATTCAAAAACTGCCACTCTACTGCGGATCCACGGTTTAAGTCCTTGCTGAAATCTCTTAGCTTTCTTTTCCTCAGTATTCACATACTCGGGTACAAATCTTGCAAACTCCGTAAATTTCTTCTCGTATTCTGCGACGCTCAAGTTTTCTTGCCTAAGTTCGAAAAATTTCAACTCCATCTGATTTTGAATGTACCTTGGAAAGTACTTGTCTAAGAACAGCTCGGTGAACCTATCCCAGGTTATCACAACAGTTTCTTCTAAAGCGCTAACAGATTCCCACCAATAAGTAGCTTCTCCCTTTAACAAGTAACTAGCGAATATCGTCTTCTGGTCAGCTCCAACATTCACTAAGGCAAAAGCTTTTTCTATTTCTTTTAACCAAGTTTTGGCCGCAATTGGGTTAGTGATACCTTCAAATTCTGGGGGTTTAACACCTTGGAAAGTCTTGAAGGTTACAGTCTGTGCAGGTGGTGGTTGATTTTGTTGTGGTTGTTGCTGAAACTGTTGTTGAAGTAGTTGTTGTTGGGTAAGGGCAGCTGTTTGTTGTCGGAGAAGTTCCATCATTTCAGCCATGTTGGGGTTGTCTTGCCCCTCTGGCGGGTTCTGGTTTCTGGTACGCGTATTTCTTCTTGGAGGCATCTTACTGATAAGAGGAAAATAGTTGATTATACAGTTCTATAATATCGAAATTTGGCAGTATATAAGCAATATGGTACTGAAATGTAAACAGGATGTCGATATATAGAGGTATGTATGGGTACAATAAAAAGGAAATCACATAAATAAACCATTGACTGATAAACAGTCACCAACAGTACGAATCTGATACAGAGTACGAATAAAAGAGTCATTAATAATAGTACAACCCATAAATAGTGTCTAATACGATGGCCATGCCACCAAACAGCTAATCATAACATAAAGTAGATAGGTCTACCACTAAACAACTATGGCAACCTCACAGCAGCATCAGGAACCATCTCTAGTCATCAGCGGTCGAGCCCTCTCCTGCCAAAGTCCTAGCTATCCTAGTCAACAAGAAATGAACCATCCTGATAATCTCATCAAAAACTCTATCCCTGTCGGCGCAAGTCTCAAGTCCACGAAGCCCACGGTCAGTCACATCCACTAATGACTGGAGTCTAACACCTAACCCTGAAGAAGGAGATGGTGCAGGGGCTCCACCCACTAAGGAGTCGACCAAAGCACGGACCTCCGAATCCCGTCCAAAGAGAGTATCACTCTGACGAGCTAACAACACATAGACGCTATACGGAACACTAGTGTGGCTGGATGGATGAACAGGAACTCCATGCAGAACTGATGGGGAAACAACAGGTGGTGACGGTGATCTAGCAACTCGGGGAGGTGGCTGGAACACTAGCTCAGTCTCAGACTCATCAGAGCCATCAAAGGATGAATCATCAAATGGAT
This sequence comes from Heracleum sosnowskyi, assembly GCA_030848705.1. NCBI lineage: Eukaryota > Viridiplantae > Streptophyta > Magnoliopsida > Apiales > Apiaceae > Heracleum > Heracleum sosnowskyi. The sequence continues at coordinate 43,711,261 of CM061243.1, read as the reverse complement.
CGGTCTCAGCATCAGAATCAACCTCAACTGGGGTATCTGGGGATCCTCCTCTCCTACGGCGTCTCTCTGACTCATCTACACTAGCATCCGGGTACTGCAATAATAACGTAACACATACATAATAATAGTTACTGTGTTAATAATAAAATCCTACCTAAGTGATAACCTATAACTAACCTATCCTTAAGTGATAAATCCTATTCTTGATAATCTATCTAACTTAGTATGACTTATAGCTAATTCCTATCTTTAGTGATCTATGATTCCTATCCTATGTTCAATTTTCCTACGTTGTTTCAGTGACTTCAACCTGTAGCTCTGATACCAAACCTGTGACACCCCCAAACTAGTGCCACGAACATTTACATAATATAACATAATATAACAAACAACCTAGGCATGCATCTAATAAATGGAAACCATACCCCAAGCCAAGATCGCTACCAGGTCGAAGTATGAAACAACATATCTAAGTTCCAACATTTAAATGAGTTACTAATTAAGTTTTACAAGTCTAAACGATTTAAATATTACAACTTAAACCAAATGTCTTAAGTCCATTAGGAAACCAAAAGTACTTAAGCATCTAAAACCTGTGCATGGGTCGGGAACCCAAACCACGGGCCGCTCCTAGCAGCAAACTCTCTAGCAAAAGACTTCCTAGCAGTGCGGAATGTACGGACCATCTTCTGACTTCACTGAAAGGTTAAGGTAAAAACAAGAAAATGAGCCAAAGAATGCTCAGCAAGTATAATCAACAACATATGTAACTAGAAATCCATTAGTAATCAAATGGTAATTAAATGGTAATCAACTGGTAATCAAATGGTAATTGACTGGTAACCAACTGGAAATCAATAGTTTCAAGATATACATCTCTGTTCAAAGGGAAAGATTTAAGAAATGGAATTGGAACTTCCGGTAAGACGGTACGAGCTATATGGGTGATCAGCCACATAAAGCTCCAGACCAGGTTTTCACCAGGTCCTAACATTCAGGATCCATAGGCACACATTGGCCTTAAAATACATACATAAGTAACCAGGACCGCCGCCACAGCCAAAGTTTGTTCCATTTATGAGTAATTCAAACAAAAGGATTAAATGAACAAGAGGCTTTTAACATATTCGATGTTCATTTCAGGGCATAAACTATTTCAAGATTTTATTGCAGGGGCTTAAAGAATGAACAATTGAAAGGCATGGTAAGTAAATGAACAAAGGAATAGGTATGCTCCGGGTATTCAAAAGTTAACAAAGGTCAACAAGGTATAAGTCAAGGAAAAAGGCTCATATGGACAAAGCAAAGTTAAAGGAACAATTGTAGGTTTTATAAAAAGGGTAAGGTGAAAAGGGATACAATAACGTAGTATGGAAATTGATTGCATAATAATAATTTAAAGGACAAGTAAGAGTTTAACGTATACTTGCCTTAAGTAGACAATATCTCAGTATCTGAATCTCAGGGTTCCAACTTCACTTCCACTGGCTCTTTGCCTAGCCTTCTACTGGAACCTATACAAGAATATAATACTGTCTTAGTCTCTAATTCTTAGTACCTCAGCTTTGTTTACGTATCTCTAAGTATTTCTACCCCATTGCTATACAATCATATATTCTTATATATATATTTAACCAAGTAATCACTTAGGAAGCACATAATACTTTAACGACTCAATTAACATTAATCATGTAGTCACTTAACATCACATGACATCCTTAACACTTAATCATATAAGCCATGTATACACTTAAGATTGAACCAAAACTATGTCATTACAATACCACCATTTACACCTTCCTCCCTTCTTCCCTTCTCCTTCTCGGCCTCTCGGCCTCTCCCTCTTTTCTCAATCTCCCTCGGCCTTATACTAACACCAATCACACACGAACAAGTACACACACACAAGGACACAATGGTGAAAACATTTTAAAAGACTACGCACACACACACATACACTAACCCAAATTACACAACCTTTGCGAAAACACACATTACCCAAGTTTACATTTTTAAACCTTACGCACACTTTTAAAATCACTCTTTTAGTCACTCACACCTAAATTACATTTTTAGACTAACACACACCTAAGAACACATTTTGAAAATACACACACCTATAATCACATTTTGAAAATACACATTCCTATGATCACATTTTGAAAATACACATACAAAATCCATTTTTCTAATCACACTCTCATGCTCACAATTTAACACTCAACTCCTTCCCTTCCATCTCCATCTCTCTCTCGGCTCACCCTCAACCTCTCCTCATTTCTCCCTCTCGGCCTCTCTCTCCCTCACTCGACCTCTCTCCCCCTCTCGGCTTCTCCCTTTCTCTCGGCTTCTCCCTCTCTCTCATTCTCTTTCTAACCTCCTTCCACCTTAACTCCCATCTTCCAAACCATAAATCATTTCAATCTCAACCCAAAGCTCAATCAACAACTTTCAATTGTAACTAACATTTATAAATAAAAATCATACTTTCTCTTAAACTAACATGCAACTCACAATACATTTAATTAACATATATACAAGTTCTATTTCATCTTGAAATTAATAACCCATCAAACTTTAATACCAAAATCACTAAGATCTTCAAGAATCCCTTACATGCAACCAATAATATTTCAAATTTCTACTACCCATATTACATACAACATATATAATTAATAAAAATTGAAACCCACTAACAAACTTTAATCAAAACCATCATGGATCATAAAATTAGTGGCATGCATCAACAAAATGAACTTGAGTTCAACTTTTAAACATAAAAATCAAGACCATGGCTCACAAGGATCATTGCCATGGTCGGGTTTCTTCTCGGATGAGCCCAAAACAATGGGTCTCATCGAGAATGACCCTAAATACACACAATCGACCTTTGCATGTAAGCTTTATGCATAAAGACCCTTAAATCCGAAAATTCCAAATTTTGAAATCATGATAAAACTCGAAATTAGTACAAGAGGGTTGTAGAGATTTGAGAGAGGAGTGTTTTGGTTACTCACACTTGTAATTTGGGTGAGAGAAACACAAGTTATGGTGGTTTTGATTTTGTAAGAGATGAAGAACAAGAGAGAGAAATGGGTGTTGGGGAGAGAAGAAGAAGAAGAAGAAGAAGAAGAAGAAAGAACGGGGTGGGGGAGCCGATGGGGGGTGGGTAGGGGTTTTTATAGGGGGAGTTAAAGTAATGTAAAAGTAAACACTTTTTAGTTATTTAATTATTAAATGACAAAAATGTCCAATTAAATAAAATACTAACATGATAAAAATCAAGGGCTTTCATGTAAATTCATAATCCCATTTCTAGATCCAATAGAAATATTATTCTACCAATAACTTTTGTAGATTAGTTAAATAAAATTACATTTACAAAGAATAATCAAATAAAATGTCTTTTAATTTGAAAAATAAATTTTAAATAGAATATTACCATTCACTAGGTAAATACATAAATTACCTATTGAAAATAAATAATCTAGAAGGTGTAGCATCTCTCAAAATAATTAATTAAAATAATGAAGTGGTTATAAAAATTTAAATCATGAGTTTAAAACTAAATTAAAATATAAATAATGCTAAGAAATATTTTATGCTACTTAATTAAATAATTTAGCATACTCTAAATTTATTATAATTATTATATGACTTAAATAAATTTACAGAGCACTTAAATAAATTTAGAAACCAGATACGAAATTAACTAATTACATTGCACATAATAAACACCTAACAATAAAATGTACGTTTCATTAAAATATTTAAGTCGAAATTTAGAATCGTTACATTTGCGGTACATGCCATTTTGAGACTTCGCGACATACATTTAGTCTGTACATATTCATAACTCCATATCGCAGTGTCTCTATCATATAAATACTTTTTGTCGACCGTTCACAACTTTTCATCTTGCCAATTGCTCTCAATTTCTGAAACCTAAACTCTTCTCTCTCTTCTTCAATCTCAATCTCAATTTCAATGGCACCCAAATCTCAAACAGCTCCCTCTTCAAGCCCTTTAACCATTCCCAAAGAAACAAATCTTCTCACCATTCCTTCTGAGGCTGAGGCTAACCCCAGGTACAAGTGTTTTGTACGGTTCTTGAACACTTCCTACCTACGCCAAGCCCTAACCTTGAACCCTACATTGTATGTCGATGTGTTGGAAGGATTCTGGAGAACGGCGTTGGTTTCAACAATGGCTAGGGAAGATGGAACCTCATTCCAGGAGGTTAGCTGTTCAATTGGAGGCAAACACTTCCAGTTTGGTGAAAAGGAAATCAATGAAGCTTTGGGGTTCAAGGTGGAGGGTCATGACCAAGAAGCTACAGATGCTCAAATCATAGCCTTCATGACCTTCATTCAGTATGCTGATGAGATAGATACTGGAAAGCTAAACAAGAAGTTTGTGAGAAGGGAGTGGTCATTTCTGTTTGACGCACTCCAGAAGGTGTTTCTATGCAGGAAGACATGATGGGACCATATCAGTCACATTGCTGTGAAGCTAGCCTACTCCCTGGCCAACAACCAGGAGATTAATGTGGGAGCCATAATTCTCAAGGAATTGGCTCAGAGGCTAGGCAGGACCATTCGTGGTAGAGGTAATGACATCTTTTACCCTCGTTTCCTTCAAGTTATTTTAAATTTTCTTGATGCAAATATCCATGAATTGGAGGGTATAGATAAAACTAAAATGGCTTATTCCAAGTCCATGTCCAAAGTACTATTTGGCTCATTGGACACAAGGAATCAAGTGGATGTGATTCTAAGTGTGACCAAGCATATGCAGGACACATTTGAGTCTTATCCACTTGATAAGCCCATATACCATGAACTTTCCTGGACAGGGGAGGCTAAGACTGAAGGAGCTGCACAGTCTAACCCTAGCCTTCCTATCCCATCCAGCAACCCCACTGCAAACACATCTGTAGAAGTTAGGGAGCCAAGTGCATCAGTCTCCCAAAAGACTGATGTTACTAAAAAGAAGACTAAGAAGAGACCCCTTAAAGTAATTCAAGAAAGTCTAGTGATAGAAAGTGAGACTCCTGAGTCACCTCTCACCAAACACAGTAAGAAATCAAAATCCAAGCCTACCATTGGATCCTCCCAACAGGATTCAGATGTGGAAAAAGGGGTACACCTGTTACTGTCAATGGCCTCCCAACAGGTCATTGGAATTGAAAAGAGTAGTCTCCCCACTACAATCTGTACTGAGTCTGCACAGGATCAAGAACTCACTCTTGATCCTAGGAGAAATAAGGATGCTGACACATTGAGTGGAGAGCACATCACACTTGAAACTCCTCCTATTTCTCAGGGGGAGTTGCCAAAATTCATTCCACACCACACTTCTCTTCCAGAATCTACATCTAACATTTCTTCTCAACAGATCAGTCATTCACATGACTTGTCTGCAATTGATCAATCACAATCCAACACTGTGATTGAGCCAACCTCAAGTGACATGGTGCATGACACTGTGCTCACCACCCAGGAACCACATCTAGTTGGTCAGGGAATGCATGCTGGGGCATATCCTAATGACACCAACACAAACATGGAGGATTCACCAGTTTTCACTGGAGACTCTATGCCAAATTCTCCCATCCTTAGGGATGTGGAACTGTCCTCACAGACAAATAGGGTTGATGTTGTAACACATCCCATTTCAATGGAGACAACATCAGACTCTACAGCCATTCCAAGGCTGGAGGAGACTCAAAATCTTTCATCCCTTGAAGTGCCTAGCACTAGCTCTCACTTGGCTCAGGCCACTATGTCAGAATGGCTGAAGCCTGTGCAACATGACAGGCCTTCAGGATCATCAACTGTGCCTTCTAAAATGACAGAAGAAGCCATTCAAGATCTACATATGGCACAGATTGATGAGTTCTCAAAAATAGCTCAACACCTCCCCACCTCAAACTTGCCCAATGCTGACTATGAGGTTATTCTGCTTTGCCACAAGGAGGATGTTGAAGCTCAGCAGGAGAAAATAGTGGATGCAGCTGAACCGGAGGGAAATGTGGATGCCTGGTTGGATGCTAAGAGATCTATCAAACTCAAGGATGCCCTAGCTTTTCTGAGAGAAAATTATCTCAGTTCTCTAGGCTCAAATGCAAAAGATCTCTCTCCTGCTGCAGTTTATGATGCTGTAAATGATGTATACAAGAATCAATTGAAGGCTCTGCACTATCTTGGGAAAGGGCTTCAATCAGAGATTTATGCAATCCAGGAGGAGACAGAAAGATCCCTCACTTAGCTAAGAAACTCATATCTCTCTGATTTTCCCAAGGTGGATGGCATCCTCAAGGAAATCCAGAAAACCAACTCAAATGTCAACATGATGGACATCTCTCTAGCCATGGTCACTGACAACATCAAGAAACTGGCTACTACACTGGAAAATCAAGTCAAGGCCAACATCAACTCTAATGCAATGCTGAATGTGATTTGGAAGAATCAATATGGTGACAAATTGGTGGATGAAGTTCCTATCTCAAACATCTCCAAATTTGACTTTGCCAGGATCAAGGATCAATCTCTAAATTCTTTCAAGTCTCAACAACTATTCTCCAAGGTGGATGGTCTAGAAAGAGAAGTGGCCTCTCTAAAAGATGAAAACAGGATGCTTGCTCAATCTCTAAACCAGCTCAATGACAAGCTGGATGACCAAGGCAACAATACCTCCAATATCCTGCTGGTACAACAACAAATGTTAACCTCTATGATGAGACAAATGAACCTGCCTATCCCTGGGGAAGCTCAAGACATCTTGTCTGATTCCAAGCCTAAGGGGGAGAAACAAAAGGAGGTCATTCTGCAAAAGAAAGGGGGAGTACCTGCCAAGCAACAGAAGCTTAAGGGCAAGATTTATGAAGAAACAATCAAACCAATAATCCTACCCCCTGTAGAGGTCATAAGTGCACAAGGTCAGAAAAGCACAGTCACAACCACCTACTATCCATCCACAATGCCCAAAGACACTTCAGCTACTCAACCTGCTCAACCTACTCCTAATGCTCAACCTGTCAAAGCTACAGTTATCACAGAGGCCAAGCTACAGGAAGTTGCCAGTTCAAACATCTATCATGATGAGGCCTTCCTGGAGTTTCTGAAAGCCATCTACAGAAATGCTAATGAAGATGCAAGAGATTACAGAGAGAAGCTCAAGGAAAGCATCAAGTACTTCACAGTTGCAGTAAAGAAAATCAGGGATGTTCATCTAAGAGAGGTTATCATGGTGTGCAAGGACAATTGCTTGTGGCATCTATCATTTCAAACTCTAGAGAGAATGAGATTTACTGAGCTATCAATCATTCTGGAGTTGATTGAAAAGCATGGAGTGAACAATAAAAGTCTATACAATGACTTAGAGATAGATCAAAATCAAAGATTGCCTGAGGTTATCTCCAAGCCAAGGACAATTATCTACCAAAGTCTATCTCAAGACAGAAATATTGACCAACTTGTCATTCCCTCAGACCTGAAAATGAAAAACAATGCAAAGATCAAACAGGTGCTGCAGATGCTGAGATCTATGAAAGGAGTTAGGACAGTTGAGGAACTAGAAATGATTCACACTCTACAATCTTTTCTGATTCATGGAGTCATTCCTGAATCTGTCAAAGAAAAGACCAAGAAGAGGGATGGTGAGGATGACGATGAGGAGAAAACCTACAGAAGGAGATCTCATTCAAGGAGTGATAAGGATGGACCAAGTGAAAGTAGCAGGACCAAAGCCTCAAAGAAGACAAAAGGTACTGATGATGACAAGAGGGATTCTAAGGGGACAAAAGAAACAGTCAAGAGAACAAGGAGTGGAATTCAGCAAGTCAAGGACATTGCTAGCAGTACTTTAACCACAATACAAGACTCTAAGTCTAGGGTGGGTACTGTTAGTAATGATCCTCCAAAATCATTATCTAAGACTTCTGAACCTGAATTGCCACAGAAGAAAGAAGGAGCCACAAAAGGAACATCAAAAAGACACTTCCACAAAGTCACAGCTAGTGGAGTGTTACAGTGGATGAAGGGAAAAGGAATGAAGCTACTTCCAAGTGATGTGGCACCGAAGACTAATTCTCCTTGTTCCAGAAAGGTATCTCTTGTGAAGCATTTGAAGATCAAGAGTGTACCCAGAAGGATAAGGATAACAAAGAAGACTGGAAAACTCACAAATGTTATTGGCATCAATGTGCTTCCACTAGATGAGGACTATGATGAAGATGCCCTAGCATTTTTGAGGGCTCAAAGGATCTTTGAAGTCAAAGTGAAGTTGGATCATCTAGAGATCAAGTACACTGATGGAAGAGAAAGGATAATGAAGCAAGGAAGCTGGCAATATTTCTATAAGTATGAGCTTGAAAGGATAAATGCCTTACTGAATTTTGAAGAAAAAGAAGAAAGGACATGGAAGATAGATATTGCCAGGTACTTGAAAATGCATGCTGATTATGAAGAAAACATGAGGAAAGAGAATGAAGAGAAAAACATACAGAGAGAGAAAGAAATGGCTGAGATGGAGGAGAGGGCTAAGGAGCTAAGGCAGAAAGGGCTGTGCAGGGTCAAACAACATCCTTACATTGTGGAGTACAAAAACTCAAATGGAGGTCAAAGCAAAATAAGGATGGAGTTTCTTGACTCCTATGTAGAAAGTGCACTCAAGGCTGCAATTAATGACTTGAAAGGCTCACCTCTCATTGAAGAACTGATTGCAAGAGAAGAACTTCAAGAAGCCATCATAGACATGAAGAGAAAAGAAGAGATAAGGAAAAAGAAGATATATGATGATTTACTAGAGAAGCAATTGGAAGCTGAAGCTGCTGAGCAACAAAAGTAATCTGTAAGCTTTCAATTTTTCTATGTAATCAAATTTTTGATCTCAATGTTCATGAATTGTCCTCTCTGTTACTAAATTTCCTTTTATGTAAGTTACGCTTGTTATCAGACATGAAATTGTGCCTAAGGATCTTACTCACAATTTGGGGGAGATTGTTAGGCCCAAGACATGTCTGAATACCACTATTAACAAGCCTACACTATGTGACTATGTCACACTACATGACCTAGTGATTTCTATCACTGGGATATAGTATAGGTCTCTAAATGTACTTGTCTTGTTCTCATGAACAATAGCTTTATCATGTATGCTCAGATTTATAATGAGCTTAGTAAAGTTTCTTGCATCTAGATTGTATATAGGCCATTGAATAATTGTCCTGGTAGAAGTTCAGTAATGTTCATGCAGCAGGATAGAGATGAATAAGGCCATGAAGAAATAAGTTGCAGAAATTTGTCTAAGGCATTATATAGCAAAGTTAAAAGAAAGCTATGTCGTGAAGTCACCAATATCCATGTCGTGAAGTACTATATCGCATAGTCCATTTTGTACTATGTCGAGAAGTCCTCAAGACACATGTCGTGAAGTGTTGAAGTCAGCAAAGTCAAAGGAGCCTAGATCGTGAAGTCCTCAGAAGCCTTATGTCGCATAGTCGTCAAATGACCTATGTCGCATAGTCGTCAAATGACCTATGTCGCATAGTCGTCAAATGACTTATGTCGCATAGTCGTCAAATGACCTATGTCGCATAGTCGTCAAATGACTTATGTCGCATAGTCGTCAAATGACCTATGTCGCAAAGTCTTCAAAGGCTATATCGCGTAGTCCTCACAAAGGAGATCGCGAAGTCAGGAATGAAGTGGAGTTCACGATATCAACACTCAGCCGTTTATAACAAGACAAATCAAGGTACAGAACCAAGAATTAAAGGAGACAAATACTGAAGCATTTGTTCTGGCAAAGTGGTCCAAAGAACAGATGGCAAATCTACAGCTAAACTTGGAGAGAAAGACAAGAGACAAGCAGCTACAGAAACGGGAAAGACTCCGAAAAGCAGGTGGTCCTTCCTGACACAGTGAACTTCTTATGGCAGGACAAGTTGGACTTTCAGAAGGGGTAGCTGTGTAATATTGTGTGTGCCTAGTTTGTATAGGTGAATATATATATCGTGTACACACAACTGTAAGCTGTAAGAGAGATACACATAGTTATTTTAGCTAAGATCTTTTCTCTGTAAGCAAGCAAGTACAAACTGTTCTTGTTTAGAAGCCAGAAATTCGATTGTGAATTTGTTAGTCCTTGTGTATTGCAGAAGGGGGGGGGGGTGAATGCAATACTGATAAAATTCAATCTAAATTTCAACAACTAAAATCAAGATTAAACGTTATCAGCAAAATATGCAATCACGAACAGTATTTAGTAAGAACAAGATTCACAAAATAAATGTTTTATTTATTTTGCAAAGTGTTGCTACAACCTCAAGAAAGAATTCTCGAGCTTCGGTTTTTCTTCAACGACACTTGCTTGTCTTCGTTACTTCCTATTCTAGAATGAGTTGATAGTAGGTATAAGACTAACCCTATCACTATCAGTCACGGGTTTGTGAAGCTGCTGTCACTGTCAAGTGGCAGCTTCTTACAGATTGTCTTACCCATGTGACTTTCCTAAATTGCTAACATGTCAGATATACATTACAAAGAAAGCAACCTAGATTCATTCTATTTCCAGCTAAACCAATTCAGCAGATAAAGACTTGACCTTGCTCTTGAATTGATTCGCTTTTGTTTTGCAGTGCTTTGAAGCTTCTGTCGTAGTCTTGCAGACTTGGTGCAGCTTAGGGATACTGCATCACGCCTGTTTCTTGAACATTTAAACTGTCACGGGATTTGACTGAGAAAGATACCTAGCATAAGGATCTTTATTGAGACAGTTACTTTTGCCGCAAAGCTTGCTGTCACAGGAATGATCTTTTGGTGACAGTATGAGTTCCCCGCATAGAGTGCTGTCGAGGATCCCAAACTTGCTGTCGAGGGCAATAGTTGCTGTCGCGTAGTCTTCCGCCAATGTTGCTGTCAGAGTGAATATGCTGTCGTGACTTGCAACATTCTGTCTTCTTGTAATCTTACTGTCACAGCTTTAGGACAGTAACCTTTATTCATGTTATCATCCAAAAAGCATTCTTTGAGGCTTGAACACATAAGTGAACTTCTTTCAAACAATACAACTCGAATAACATTACATACTGATTACAAGAACATACTTTGGCTATGACAGTATGTTCTACTTAATTAGAAAAATTAAGTACAATCAAAGTTAAGTTGTTTCTATGCTATCACCCATAAATCCCAACAATCTCCCCCAATTTGTTTTTATGGAAAATAACAGCAAATTTACAATATGTGCTGACAACTTAACTAACAAGATCAGAATTCAAGAATTTTTACTTAGCTTGAGATTTCCTCTTCTGTCTTGCTATATCCTCTCTTTTGAGAGCTTCTGCCAAGCAGCCTCTTAGACTTTCTACAAGAGAAATTTCAGCAGCAGACACTGCATCATCCTCTACTTCATCAATGATCTTCTTTATGGAAGGGGATAATAGAGAACTAACATCCCTGAGATTCATCCATTGCTCTATATCATATGGATAGGTTCTGAAATGAAGTTCTTCATTAATGAGCTTGAATCTACTTCCAGGATAAGCATTGAGAGACTTCCTTCTTTGCTTGTCCAGTTTTGAGTCTTCTCCTTTTCTCCCTTCCAATAACTTCTCTATCTCATCAGAACAAATCTGTTCCAAGGGATGAATTGAACCAGCTACCATATACTGTAAATCCTTCAGAGTGGATGTTTTAAGCTTATGCAAGCTGCAAACATAGATTTCTTCTTTTAGGAACTTGACTCTTAGGGGATTTTCCAGCATATATGGTTGATAATTTGGAGCTTCACTTTCTGCCTTGTTAGAGGCCTTGTGTTTTTCCAGTAATTCAGCTTCCTTCTTATCAAGTTCTGACTGAGCTTGAGCATATTCAGAAGATTCAGGTTGTTTGCTTGGCTTGGGTTCCCCTTCCTGACTTGGTTGGGTTTGCCCTTCTTCTGTGGGTAAGTCATCAAACTCATAGTACCAGTGGTATGGTATAGGAGAGGCTGGGAGATCAGTAAGAATATCAGCATCATCAAAATCTGCAAAGTTATAGCCAAATTTCTGATAAAATTCAGCATCCCTATCTGCCTGATATTTTAGAACATGTTCCATGACAGCCTTTGAAACATCATCATAGCTCTCCAGCAACTCTACCATTCTCTCCAGGTAGAAGAAATCAATTCTTCTTTTATCTATGGTTGTTTCACTTTTCTTGGTTGATGTGGCTACCAGATTGAAGTCCTTGTCAATCTTGGCTGACCTTGATTCTGCCCACCACAGAATGTACTCAGTGGCCTCTTGATTTGCATCCAGCTTAACCTCAACGCTCTTGATTTCTCTTGATTGCATTTGTTGAATCTTAAGACTGTTGGGAGGAATTGATTGAATTGGCTTTTTGAGATTCCTGCCAAATCCAGTGGCCTTTTCCTTTCCTGAGTACTTGTGCTTCCCTGTTGGTTTCTGTCTAGTAAACCATGCCTTAGCTTTAGCTTTCAGTCTTTTGGACTTGACAGAAGCCTTGGTTTCATCCTTGACAGAACCTTCCTTGACAGTATCCTTGTCGACAACATCTTCCAAGACAGCATCTTCTTTGACAGTATCTTTGTCGACAGTACCTTTGGTGACAGCATCTTTTTCAGCATTTATGCAGTCAATAGCACATCTAAGAATGCTTGCCTCCAAAGCTTCCAGTATTCTTGACTCCTCTTCATCTGTTGCACCAGCATCTTTCTTTTCCTGGCTAGGAGTTTCTTCATTGCCTTCATTCTGAGATTGAATACCAGTATTCCCAGAATTACTTCCACCAGCATTTCCAGCATTTCCAGAAGCTTCACCACCTCCATCCTCACCATCTTCATCATCATCATCATCATCATCATCATGGGGAGGAATGTTATAGAAGCAACTTCCACCTTGATCATTTCTTTTGGCATTGGCTCTAGTGATTAGCTCCTTCATTCTAGCTCCCAGTGCCTTGTCTCTCAACACCAGCATTTTGTAGATTTCTTGAACAGCATGAACTCTTCCTGGATTGGCATTTTAACTGAGTATTCCATCTAGTACCTTCAGAATTGACTTGGTTTCCATTCTGGATGGGCTACCAATATTCATGAAGTTGTTCCTTCTTGTGCCATCCTTAGTTTCAGACCTGTAGAAAACACTTGGTGGATTTGAGTAGACTTCAGGTAGCTTCTGTATGATCAGGTTCTGGATTTGCATATCCAATATTTCATTGAATGGTGTTTGAGTTGCCCTGATCTTTCCCTTCAAAGCACACAACACCTTTGCTGGCAGACTCTGCAATAGTTGCATTGTGATGAAATAAGATATGCCAGAAGTTAGATAAATACTTACAGCCCATCTTTTCTCATCATTCACCATTACACTGACACTAGTAATTTGTTCCTTTAACAGTTTTGTGGTGTTGGTTGGACGGTTGCTAGGAGCATTCATTGCTTCTTCCACCAAACTGCTAAACTTACTGTCATGGTTGTGTAATGTGCTCTCCCTGTAATCCACCATCAAGACATTGGCTTCCTCTTGATCAAGTTCAGTGCCATATGTCCATATAATTTCACCATGAATGGATTCAGGCAGTTTCCCTTTACCTTTCCCAAGTTTGTTTTGTTCCTCCATTTCTCTCCATTTCTTCTGTAGAGCAGTTTCTTGAGTTTCTTGAGTAGGTTCTCTAATCACCACAGGAGGCAAGATTGGATGTCTAGATGCAGGTCTTCTTTGCAAGGCATCTTGAGTTTCCTTTGACATTAACACCCTTTCTCCATCCATTTCCATTTCAACAGGCTTTTCAGCTTTATCCTGTGGTTTTGCACTGCTTGGTTTGACTTGCTCCCCCTTAGACATTGCTTTCCTTTTAGCTCCCCCTCTGGTCTTCACAGCTACAGGCTCCCCCTGAGTTCCACCTGATTCTTGAATAGGCAATGATTCTGATCTTGCTACCTTCTCCCCCTTAGTTGAGTTGGCAGCTACCAGGTCAGTAAGGAACTGAATAGAGAGTTGAGTAGCAGCAAAACCATCAACCACCAGTTGAGAGAGAGAGTCCAGTTTGGAGTCCAAAGTGACACACTGTCCTTCAAGAGCTGCAATCCTGTAACCAAAAGTAGCAGAGGGGCCACCAGACCTTAACCTTCTTGGAGGGGAAGGAAAAGACAGGGGCTTGGAGGCTATGGGGGTTCTCACACTCTCAGGGTGTTTTTGAGTGATCTCATCACCCCTCACAGTTTGACTCTCAAGGCCTAGTGCCTGAATAGTGTGGGCTCCCTCAATATCTCTCTGGACATGCTCAAGTCCCTCTCCTTTTGCCAGCTCATTTGGCTGCCTCTCATTTTTAAGCTCACCTCTCTTTTCTTTTATCTCTCTTTTCTTTTGCACACCCTCACTCAACCTAGATGCATGGGTATGAGCAGTACTAACATGCATGGAAGGAGTAGATTTAGAATGTACCTTTAAGAGTTTGGCAAGAGGTAGATCATCATCAGAGGCATCCTCAATGATTACAGCATCAAAATCAGGCTGAGAGGACTAGACAGCATCTTGAGTAGGAATGGTACTGTCAGTTGGAGTCTGGACAGCAGGTTCTGGCATGACAGCATCTTTGGGAGGTGGAGTGACAGTAGGTTCTGTAGTGACAGTATCTTTCTCTCCACCTTTGACAGTAGCTGTGTCCAGGACAGTAGCATCCCCAGTGTCTTTGACAGCAACAGAGGCTGTGACAGCATCTTCCTGAAGGTAAGATGCTCCTTGGAGATCAGACAAAGTGTTGGCTGTTTCACTTTCTGACAAAATACCACTTTGCCCTAGCTCAGTGTTTGGAGGAGTGGTGTCCATCTCACTTTGAGAAATGGGTTCTTGTGGACCACTAGATGGGGGCTCATCCATGATTGGAGATGGATGATCAAAGCCTGAAGGGTTGGGACTGTCCCCTTCTCTAGGTTGTGGAGAAGAAACAAAAGAATGTGTAGGGAAGGAAGAAGGTGAGAGTGTAGTAGAGAGTGGGGGCTGACTCACAGATGAAACATGTGAACCATCAATAGGAGGAGAGAAATCCTCACTGTGCCCTAACTCACTGTGTGTTTCTTCAAGTGGGGGTATCTCAGGTTGGGAACCATGAGTTTGTGCAGACTCTGTACAGGGTGCCTTGGGAGACAGGCCAATTTCAATAGAAGCACCTTGTTGAGAAGGCACATCTAGGGAGGAGTTTATTTCCCTGGTTTCCTCTACAGTCTTTTGGGAGACTGCAGGGTGGCTGACAGTGGTTTTGGTCCTCCTAGCTCTCTTCTTCTTAGGCTCAGGGGGAACCACTGTGGGTTCTGTGTGACTACCTTCCTTATTTGCTGCACTAGGTGCAGTGTCTCCCTCTTGACTAACAGAGCTACCACCAACATCAGCTTCTAAGGATCTTTTTCTGGATTCTTGCAAGGCTTCTCTTTGGGCTTTGGGAAGTCTAGAGGGCCTAGGCTGAGTGTATGGTGTTGAATGTGGGTTAACTGAATTTGGGTCTAATCCAGCTTCATCCTCAAGAGAAAAAGAATCATAACCAGTAGGTAATGGATAATCAAGGTTGGACACTTGATTAACCATGTGCTGAGTGAAGCAAAGTGGAATATGTGCATTTAGATCCTGTGAAGATAACAGTGTGTGTGTGTTCTTTTTCAAGACAGAGCAAACCTCTAGACGAGGGGCATCATTATTAAAATCACAGAAAGAATTGATACACATCATAAGAAAGCGAGGGTAGATTGATACCTTCTTACCTATGGCAGCGTTGAGTTGTGCCATGAGGAAATCTCCAACATTCACCTTGTATCCATGGACAAGAGAATGTGTCAGTTTCTTGATGTAGGAGGGTATCCCATTCCAGCCTGTGGATTTGGTAGAGAACACCTTGACCATTGCATCAAATATCATGCTCCACTCCTTCCTTAGATACTTCCTGTCCATTTCACCAGACGGGTACCACTTGGTTGTTCCCTCTTCGAGAATAGGGCCTGCATACCCAATCTTCAAGAAGAGCTTCTTCAGAGTGTCATCATTAGCAAATGGAGCAAAGTTTTGTCCTTCTTCCAGTGTAATTTCAAGAGCAGTATTGATGACCTCAGCTGTGAGAATGTATTGTTGCCCATTAATCTTGAATTGAATAGCTGGGTTTTCACCCACAGTTAGAGCAACAGCAGTTCGCCAAAATTCCTCAAGTTTGTCTAGGTCGAGATGTGGAGTTGAGGTAATGGCTGAACGAAGATAGGACTTGTTCAAGAAAAACACCAGTCCTTTGAAACCTTCACCAGCATCATTTGGGGAAAAGATGCCAGCAAAGTTTGTTTGAGAGAGAGACTGTTTGGGGGCCATGGAGATTTCAAGAAAAGAAGAAAGTGAGAAAGTAGCTTTTTGCTTGAAGAAAAGTATTTTGCCTTGAGTTTTGTGAGAGTGATATGTCTGAGTAACTGGAGAATAAATATGGGTATCTCAAACGTTTGCTCAAAAAGTGGAGTTAAAGGACGTGTCTTAACCCACTCTCTTAACACGTGAGTTACTGCCCGTTATTCACTGTCAATCGTGGGGTGAATATCCAATTACAACGGTCCACTATTGTTGACAATAACCTGTGCGCTAGAAACAATCTGTCAGTAAGAAGTGGTGGTGACAGTAGGTTTTGCGCGACAGCAACTATTGCGCAAAAACTTGCTGTCACCGTTAAGCATTTGAGTGACAGTATCCTTTAAAGGTCGTGACAGAAAGTCTTTCCCTGCTGTCAAGAAGGTTGCTGTCAAGAGACACAGGACAGTATCCTTCTTTGTGATAGAATTTAAGTGGGAAATTGTTTCTGTCTTGAACCAATTAGGATGCGTTGCTCATATACTTAACCTTAAAATTAATAGAATGTGAATTTAGCAATGTAAACTTTCAAACACAGATATTAAACAAGTTACACAGACAAGTCATAAACTCAGTAACCACATAAACATGAACTTTTATTATTATTAATAAAATCATTAAAATTGAACATTGAGTACATCATTCTATGATTTTATCAACTAGTTCTAAGACTTCTTCCTTAATCTCTTCTTCAGAGCGACCTTCTTTTTCAAGAAGTGCCTGAAGCTCCTTCTCTTCTTCCATAGCCTTGGCCTCCTCTTCCTTAGCCTTGGCCTCCTTTTCCTCGTCTATCTCATCCATGGCGTCCAACAACATTTCAAAGAGCTCATCGATCTCTTCATTGTCGGGTTCACTATCACACTTCTTTAGACCAACTTCGATTCCTACTTTGTTTTCCATTATTTACTTTAAAACTGAGAGCAGACTGGTGAAACCTAAGGTTAATTTATAGGCAAAACCGTCTAAGGATTAAAGTCTAATGGTCAACAGTTAGAGTACCCATACAACTACCACAAAAGTAATTAATGGTCGTGTCCTCCTTTAATCCTACAGATTAATGCAAAAGAGTGTGAAAGTCCAATGGAACAGATTTTTAACTCTCAAACTTAACGGATAACCACATTAAAGTCATACACGGTTTAAAAGTATGAGACTGGCACAAAATACTGACATGAGAAGTCAAATCAACACATGCTGTCACATAACAGACATAAACCAAGTAGACAGTAACTTCTCTTGACAGCAGGTTTGAAGTTGCTGTCATGAGCTTCAATAAGAATTGAAAATTTAGAAACCTTAGTAAAATTAACATACCAGATTCAGCATTCCCAATTCACTTACCAACCTGTTGAAGGTTGCTTCATCCAATGGCTTAGTGAAGATGTCAGCAAGTTGCTTGTCAGTTGGGACATAAATCAGCTTCACAGTTCCTTGTTCAACATGCTCTCTGATAAAGTGATGTCTTATATCAATGTGCTTTGTCCTAGAGTGTTGAACTGGATTGTCTGAGATGGCTATGGCACTAGTGTTGTCACAGTAAATAGGAATTTCTCTTAACACTAGACCATAATCTAGAAGTTGACTTTTCATCCATAGAATTTGTGCACAGCAACTGCCTGCAGCAATGTACTCAGCTTCTGCAGTTGAGGTAGAAACTGAATGCTGCTTCTTGCTAAACCATGAGACCAATCTTCCACCAAGAAATTGACAGCTACCAGTAGTACTCTTTCTGTCAATCTTGCATCCAGCATAGTCTGAGTCTGAGTAACCAATTAGATCAAATCCAGTATTCTTAGGATACCAAAGGCCTAGGTTAGGAGTGCCTTTTAAGTATCTAAAGATTCTCTTAATGGCTACCAAGTGTGACTCCTTTGGATCACTTTGAAACCTTGCACAAAGACATGTAGCAAACATGATGTCAGGTCTGCTAGCAGTTAGGTATAGGAGGGATCCTACCATGCCTCTATAAGTGCTTGAGTCAACTTTCTTTCCTTTAGGATCAAGATCCAGACTAGTTGCTGTGGACATTGGTGTCCTTGCAGGTGATGAATCTTCCAAGTTGAACTTTTTGAGAAGTTCCTTGATGTACTTAGCTTGACTTATGAAGATTCCATCAGTTTGTTGAAGAATTTGTAACCCTAGAAAGAATGACAATTCTCCCATCATGCTCATCTCATATTTGTTACTCATGAGATGGGAAAACTTCTCACACAACTTTTCATTTGTTGAACCAAAAATGATATCATCCACATAGATTTGTACCAGAATGATGTCCTTGCCATGATGCTTGTAGAAAAGTGTCTTGTCCACAACTCCTCTGGTAAACTGGTTTTCCAGAAGAAAGGTGGAAAGTGTGTCATACCATGCCCTGGGTGCTTGCTTTAGTCCATACAAAGCTTTGAAGAGTTTGTACACAAAATTATGCATTTCAGCATCCTCAAACCCTGGTGGCTGTTCCACATACACTTCTTCTTCCAGCTCTCCATTTAGAAAGGCACTTTTGACATCCATCTGAAATACTTTGAAGTTGCAGTGTGCAGCATAAGCTAGAAAGATTCTTATAGCTTCAAGTCTGGCAACAGGAGCAAATGTCTCATCATAATCTATTCCCTCCTGTTGACAGTAACCTTTAGCCACTAGCCTTGCTTTGTTCCTTGTCACCAATCCATTTTCATCAAGTTTGTTTCTGAAAACCCACTTGGTCTCAATAACTGACTTTCCCTTAGGTCTTGGAACCAATTTCCATACATTGTTTCTTTCAAACTGATTTAGCTCTTCTTGCATGGCTATCACCCAGTCAGAATCCAACAATGCTTCATCAATTGTCTTGGGTTCCATTTGTGACAGGAAGCATGAAAACATGCTGTCAGCAGAGACTTTGTTCCTTGTCCTCACTCCAGAATTAGGGTCACCAATGATAAGGTCATTTGTGTGATCCTTGGTCCACCTGGTGATTCTGGGCAAGCTACTTGATTGAACAGGAACATTTGCTTCAGCTTGTTGAGTTGAATGCTCATCAATTCCATTGTCTCCACCATGTTCTTCATTGTCTCCAGAGTCATCACTGTTCTGAATGTTAGATGTTATGGTGTGTGATTGAGCTGGAGTTTGATTGACAGTAGTGGTGTTGACAGCATCTTTGTCAACTTCAACAATTTGTGTGAAGCTAGGTTCTTCATCTACAATCTCCTCAGCTTCCAGGTATCCTTGATTCTCAAATCTGAATGTCTGCATCTTTCCTTCTTCATGCAGTCCTGGAAACTTGGTTTCATCAAATGTGACATTAACACTTTCTTCAATAATCCTGTGTTCCATAACATAAACTCTGTAGGCAGTCCTTTCTGTGCTGTAACCCATGAATAGTCCTTCAAAAGCCTTGGTGTCAAATTTTCCTTTCTTCTCATGGTTGTCTTTCATCATAAAGCATTTGCTCCCAAACACATGAAAATATTTGATAGTAGGTTTCTTTCCAGTTAACAGACAGTAAGGAGTACTTGCATGAGTTTTGTTGATCATGGTTCTGTTCTGAGTGTAACAGGCTGTGTTGATAGCTTCAGCCCAGAAATATGTTGGCAACTTAGCATCATGCAACATAGTTCTAGCTGCTTCAATGAGAGTCATGTTCTTTCTTTCTACAACTCCATTCTGCTGTGGAGTTCTTGCAGCAGAGAATTGTTGTACAATTCCTTCATCTTTACAGAAATTTCCAAGTGTGGCATTTCTGAATTCTGTACCATTGTCACTCCTCAAGATTTGAACTTTTGAGTTTGGGGTTCTATCAAGAACTCTGACTTGATCAATAATCACTTGAGCAGCTTCATCTTTGGATTCAAGAAATTTCACCCAAGTGTACCTTGAGTAATCATCCACCATTACTAAGGCATACCTCTTTCTGGCCATAGATGGTACATTGACTGGTCCAAAGAGGTCCATGTGAATTAACTTGAGTGATTCTGTGTTGGTGTTTACTTGCTTGGACTTGTGCACAGCTCTTCTCAGTTTGCCCATTTGACAATCTTCACACAGTCCTTCTTGACAGAATTCCTGTTGGGGCAAACCTCTCACTAACTCCTTCTTCATCAGAATATTCATTGTCTTGAAGTTGAGATGTGAGAGCTTCCTGTGCCAAAGCATACTGTCACCAACAGTAGCTTTACTGTAAAAACAGTAAACTTTATCCTTCTTTGTTGAGCTTAGATCAGCAACAAACAAGCTTCCTTTTCTGACCCCTTTTAGAGAGAGGCTTCCATCCTTCTTGTGATAGATGTTGCACACCATCATGTCAAAGTCAACCTTAAATCCTCTGTCACTGAATTGGCTGACACTGAGTAGGTTGTGCTTCAATCCATCCACAAGAGCAATATCTTCAATGACAACATTTCCAATTTCCAGACAGCCATATCCCACTGTGTAACCCTTGCTGTTGTCTCCAAAGGTTATGATTGGGCCAGCTTTCTCTACATAATGTGATAGCAGGGCTTTATCACCTGTCATGTGTCTTGAGCAGCCACTGTCAATTATCCACATGACCTGATTTTTCTTCTTGCCCTGCAAAACAGAATGTTTCTAAGTTGCATATGGTACCCAATCTTTGTTGGGTCCTGCAGTTTCAGTGTTTCCTGAGTTTCTTTCAGTCACAACATCACAAGCATTATCAAAGACTTCCTGTTTGACTTCTCTTTTCACCCACTTAGGTTTAGAATTGGACTTGGTCCTTTTCTTAGTGGATGAAGCCTTTTTGCTGTTGCCAGCAGGCTCAGAAGTCTCAACAGTGTTTAGGTATGAGCATTTTTCAGTAGAGAGAACAGGTAAGTTAAAGCATGTACTCATGGCAGTGATTTTGCATGGCATACAATCAATGTTATTACAGACACTCATAGTTCTATGCATAAGGGGGGTTCTATGTAAGTTACCATTGAGTTCAGTTGCATTTATCTTATCCTCAATTGGTTTCTTACAAACATGTGTTAAGTGATGTGTAGATCCACAGTTATTGCATAGTTTCCTAGAAGCACCTCCAACATTAGTGTATCCATTTCCTTTATTGACACCTACCTTACCATTCCTGTTTTTAGACTTGGGAGTTACTGGATTGACAGTATGTTCAGAAGTTGCTGTCGAACTATCCTTGACAGTATCTTTTATTCCTACTGTCTTGACAGAAGGTTTGAAAGTTACTGTCTTGGAATCATTCTTGACAGTATCTTTGAAAGATTCTGTCTTGCCAATCGTGACAGCATCCTTTGAACTTACTGTCTGATTGCTTGGTAAGTTTACTGTCTTGGGGATTGTGACAGTATCCTTTCCTTCCTTGAATGTGCTGTCAACACCTTCATCCTCATCAAGAATTTCTTGTTTGATGAGCATGGCTTCTTCATCAAACTCAATTTCAGCAGCTTTGAAAATAGGAGTTTTAACTTTCTTGAGAATGGTGGGTTTGACAGCAGCAATTCCAGGACAATCTTGAATCACAGTTTCCTTTCCAGGTCTTCTACCATAAGAAAAACCTATACCAACAGACTGATTTTCTGTATGCTTATCATTGTAATCCTGAACTATCTTTGATGAGTTTCTATAGGCCTTAATCTTAAATTCATTTTCAGCAATCTCATTCCTCAGGAATTCCTCAACCTCCTTAGCACATTTTAATTCATTTTTAAGTTTAGCAT
This sequence comes from Heracleum sosnowskyi, assembly GCA_030848705.1. NCBI lineage: Eukaryota > Viridiplantae > Streptophyta > Magnoliopsida > Apiales > Apiaceae > Heracleum > Heracleum sosnowskyi. The sequence continues at coordinate 43,689,211 of CM061243.1, read as the reverse complement.
TCTCTTGAGCTAAAGAGCCTAGTGAACTGGTTTTGAGAAAAAGAGAATCATTTTCAGACTGAAGTGTTTCATTTAGCTTACTTAGTCTAGAGATTTCCTCATTAGCAGCAGATAAGCTAGTATACACATTGAACATTTCAGCACTTAAGTCTTTAATGGTTTTCTTATACTCATCAGTAGACATATCAAGTAAGACAAGTGAAGGTACCTGACTTGAAGGTGTTGATGCTACCTCATCAGTGCTAGCCATGAGAGCTAGGTTAACATATTCTTCCTCTTCTTCATCATCAGAATCATCCCAACACTTTCCTTCAGCCACATAGGCTCTACCTTGATTTTTCTTGGAGTATCCACCAGTTCCTTTCTCATATCTTTGAACCTGTTTGGGTCTTTTGCATTCAGTAGCAAAATGACCAGGTTCTCCACAGTTGTAACATTTGAACTTTGATCTATCCACAAATCCAGTTTTGTATCCTCCTTTGGTTGAACTTCCCACAGCAGCCTTTGATGAGCTTCCTTTGCTGAACTTGGATGCTTGGCCTTGAGGCTTGTATGACCTATCCTTCTTGAACCTAAAGTTCTTGAACTTTTTGGCCATGTAAGCCATAGTAGGGTTGTCCATGCTTTCCAGTTCCTCCATTGTGTAGAAGTCTTCATCTTCCACATCTTTAAGCTGTAGTACCACTTTCTCATCATCTTCAACCACCTCTTCTATCTTCAAGGTCTGTGTTGGGGTTGATTGTGTGATCTGTAGTACTTCACTTGGCTGTGTGATCCTTGGCACATGTGCTACTAGGGCACTTGACATATTAGCCATCTTGTTCCTTGTTCCACTTTGTATGGCTCTCTTTTGAAAGAGTTCGAGTTCATAAGATTTCAGAATACCATAAAGTGTCTCAAAGGTTATAGTGTTGAGATCTCTTCCTTCTCGTATGGCTGTTGTCTTGTGTTCAAGGTGATCAGGCAGTGTGAGCAGGAACTTGACATTTAATTCCTTTCTGTCATAGTACTTGCCATGTATCTGTAATTCAGTTAAGAGCTTACTGAACCTTTCAAACATGGAGGTTAAGTCTTCACCAGGCTTGGCCATGAATGCCTCATATTGAGATATTAGAATTTGCCTTTGGTTGCCCTTAACCTCTTCACTTCCTTCACAGAGTAAGGCTAACCTGATCCACATCTCCTTGGCTGATGTGCAGCTTATCACACTTCCACACATGGCTTTATCCAGCGTGAGAGAATCGAGCAAGATAAGTTGCAAATGATCATCTAGCACCATTTTCTCCTTTTCAGGTTCCAAGATTTCTGAGGGATCTTTGGGAACCCAATGTGCAGGAATAATCTCACCATTCACTGTTGTGGCTTCAATTTCCTTTCTTGGAATGAAAGGACCATTCTCGAGTATACCTGGGTATAGTGGATTTGCAGCTTTGATAAACAACAAGATTTTTCTTTTCCAAATGCTGTAGTTCTCTTTATCAAATGCTGGGATCTTGATACTGTTTGATTTCTGCATTTTCTCCGGGATCTCAGATATGTATGTTAATCTGAAAGCTCTGATACCAGTTGTTAGTCCTTGTGTATTGCAGAAGGGGGGGGGGGATGAATGCAATACTGATAAAATTCAATCTAAATTTCAACAACTAAAATCAAGATTAAACGTTATCAGCAAAATATGCAATCACGAACAGTATTTAGTAAGAACAAGATTCACAAAATAAATGTTTTATTTATTTTGCAAAGTGTTGCTACAACCTCAAGAAAGAATTCTCGAGCTTCGGTTTTTCTTCAACGACACTTGCTTGTCTTCGTTACTTCTTATTCTAGAATGAGTTGATAGTAGGTATAAGACTAACCCTATCACTATCAGTCACGGGTTTGTGAAGCTGCTGTCACTGTCAAGTGGCAGCTTCTTACAGATTGTCTTACCCATGTGACTTTCCTAAATTGCTAACATGTCAGATATACATTACAAAGAAAGCAACCTAGATTCATTCTATTTCCAGCTAAACCAATTCAGCAGATAAAGACTTGACCTTGCTCTTGAATTGATTCGCTTTTGTTTTGCAGTGCTTTGAAGCTTCTGTCGTAGTCTTGCAGACTTGGTGCAGCTTAGGGATACTGCATCACGCCTGTTTCTTGAACATTTAAACTGTCACGGGATTTGACTGAGAAAGATACCTAGCATAAGGATCTTTATTGAGACAGTTACTTTTGCCGCAAAGCTTGCTGTCACAGGAATGATCTTTTGGTGACAGTATGAGTTCCCCGCATAGAGTGTTGTCGAGGATCCCAAACTTGCTGTCGAGGGCAATAGTTGCTGTCGCGTAGTCTTCCGCCAATGTTGCTGTCAGAGTGAATATGCTGTCGTGACTTGCAACATTCTGTCTTCTTGTAATCTTACTGTCACAGCTTTAGGACAGTAACCTTTATTCATGTTATCATCCAAAAAGCATTCTTTGAGGCTTGAACACATAAGTGAACTTCTTTCAAACAATACAACTCGAATAACATTACATACTGATTACAAGAACATACTTTGGCTATGACAGTATGTTCTACTTAATTAGAAAAATTAAGTACAATCAAAGTTAAGTTGTTTCTATGCTATCACCCATAAATCCCAACAGAATTTCTTGGAAAGCTGTAGTATTTAATTTGCTTATACAAAGTAGATTAAAGTGATTGTGCGTGTTGTTTACTTTCTGCATATTACATAGCATAATCATATACAGTTTACATTTAGTTTCAAGAAAGCAAAAATCCATCAAACTATCCATTCACCCCCCCCCCCTCTGTCTAGTTTCTAGGTGATATTCATTCCTAACAGCTATCCTACATCAAGAGCCTTCAGAGTTTTTAATTTGAGGACAAGAACTGTCATGGAGTCAATACATGTATCTTTTGATGATAAGAAGATAACTGGAATTAATAAGGACTCACATGATAGATTAGTTTTTGAAAATGAAGCTACCAAGGAACCTGAAGAAAGTGAATCAGATACTATCAATTCATCAAATCCTGATGACACATCAAATCCTGATGTCACACCAAATACTGATGGTGCTAACTCTGATGATGCAAATAATGGAGATACATCAAGTAGTGCAAATGTTGAGGGGGAGCAACAGCATTCTACTACAAGTTCAGAGTCAACTCAATCATCAGGACAAAATTCTTCAGATACTGATTCAAGTGATGATCCTGATAATTCATCAGGAGGAGATAGCAACATCTCAGGGGGAGCTTCATCTGAAGCAAATTCATCAAATCAAAATAACACCAATCCAGGGGGAGCATCTACACCAAGAAATGACTTTACACCAGCAAGGAAATGGACTGCAAGTCATACTCCTGATCTGATAATTGGAGATCCTGATGCAGGTGTTCAGACAAGAAGTGCAACTGAGAATGAATGTCTATATCATAACTTTCTATCCAAGGAGGAACCAAAGAAAGTTGAGGATGCACTCAAAGATGCTGATTGGGTTACTGCAATGCAAGAAGAATTAAATGAATTTGAAAGGAATGAAGTCTGGAAACTGGTACCAAGACCAAAGAACAGGTCCATTGTTGGTACAAAGTGGATTTTCAAGATCAAGACTGATTCTGATGGAGTTATGATCAGGAACTGATGTGAAAATCAGGAACACAAAGACAATCTGACAAACAACACTACTGGTATTCTCTGGAAAATAAAATTTATTCTTAGTCTTTGATTAAGTATTAAGTTTTGTTTTTCAACTTCTATTCCACTTTTATCAGAGATTATTAGTCATTATCTTTAATATCATTTGCAGTGTTACTAACAATTTGTGCAGGAAAGTAAAGAAGAAAGACGATTGAGAAATTTAATCCATTTCATTAATACTTGAAGATTTTACAAATGAAAAGGAAATTACAAATTTTTCTTTCCTAGTGTAATCTACTCAGGAACACATGCCCTGTAAATTAGCATGAATTCTCCTGAGCAGCTTCACAGTCCATCAGGACTAGAAGGTCTCTTGTTCCATCCTTAAAAGATAAGGAGGGGAGCAGATGCACTTGAAGGTGGATCATCACCGTGGTCACCGGGATTCTTCCGTGCCTCCACCTTGCATGAAGCACATGCATCAATCTCTCTCTTTCTTCTTCTCTCAAGCTCTCGCACGAGCTCCTCATCCTCTTCATCATCCTCTTCGTCTTCATCCTCTTCATCATCAAAGATGAGGTTATCCAGAGGATTCCAATCAGGATTTGCCTGATGGAAGTTATGAAAGAGAACATCTACCATGGCATCCACAAACGCCTCGTGTTCCTGAGGGTCAGGAACAGGTTGTGGTTCCTCATGCTCTGCGATTTCAGCCAGAGCCTCATCCATTTGTTGCCAAATTACATCAAAATCTTCAACAGGTAGGTTATTTTGGTTGTTGTCAGCCATAGAGAAAAGAAGAATATGAAAGGTTTGGTATTTTTGTTCTGAGAAGAGGGTTTTGTGTTTTTGTTGGAAAATGATTATTATGATTGACAGTCTCTATTCTTTATAAAGATTATATGCTGAGAGTGCAGGTCATTTTTTATAATCTCGAGGAGACGGTTCAGTTTCTCATGACTATTTTGCCTCGTTTGCGGGTAAGCGTGTTTTAATGATTACTATGCCATTAATTTGGTATTTTTTAAAAAAAAAACGTTATTCAGGATTGTTGAAATAAATTTTATTTTCTTAAATAAAATTTTATTTTAATCTTATCAAAAATATTTTTCAATCCTGATAAGGCAAATGGTTTTAGAGGCAATGCTTTTATTCCTGATGAGGTCAGGCTTTTCTTGAAAGAGAAAATGCCTACTCAATATGGATCAGTTTCTGATGCTATGGGGCAAGGCCAATCACACCTTGTTTCTGACCAAAGCATCCATCCCAAACAGTATAAGCAGTCATCAGCCACCTCTATTGTCTCTCAAAAGACATTAGTTGAAAAATCAAAGAAATCAGCTAAAACTGATGTGTCTGGAAGGCAATCTGGTTCAAAGGATTCTTCCTCTACACCACTCACTAAAAAGAAGTTACAAGGGGGTGTACAAGGAGTCCTGGTGAAGAAAGCTGTCAAAGGTATTGAGTCTGTTTCTGTTAAAAGGAAGTTAATGCTCAGGGATGAGACTGATTCTGAGGATGATTAACCTATATCCTATGTGATGAATGTACAGAAAGCAGTTGCTGATACTGCTATTGCAGCTGTGGTTCCATTGTCTAAGCCACAGAAGAAAAGAAGATTATCTAAGAAGCAGGATACTGATGAACAGGACACTTCTTTTACTGATGAGCATTCAACTCCTGATGCTCAAGTCAATCCTGATGTTAGTATTCCTGATGCTGCACCAAGTCAAGAGATTGCTATTTCAGACTCTCCAGCAAAAGACTCTTCAACAAAAAGACTTTTTGATGTTTCAAGGGAGAAGTCTGGTGCTGCTGTTTCCAATCTTGGGATTAAACATCCAATGGCAAAGTTAAGGAAGACAGCTGAGTTAATGTTCTCTAGACAGAAGAAACTGAAGGGATCAAGCCCACAAGAACCTGGACCTCAAAGTGGTTCAGCAGCTAGAACTGATGATCCAGCCACACAAGAACCACTCAATCAAAGTTTGGGTGAAGGCATAACAATTGGAATGGTCACACAAGAACCATTTTCTCAAAGGGAGAATGAAGACACTTCTATTCCAGCTACACAAGAACCATCTTCTCAATGTGAAGATGCATGAAAAGCTAAAGTTTCTGAGGAATTTCCTGACAAAGCTCAAGGGGTTTCTGGTGTAGATGAAGTTGAAAGATTGGTCGAAGACACTGTCCATGAGGGAAGTATACAAGAACCTTCAGCTCAAAGTGTTGAAGAAGCTTCTGAACCTCAAGCTCCACAAGAACCATTGGTATAAAATACTGATGCAGGCATTTCAAATAATGACGGTGTTATTCCTGATGCTAGTGGTGCTCCTAATGCTGAGCCAATACTGATACAGCCACTAAGATCACGACCAATGGATCATCCTATCACAGATTCATAGGATAAACTGAAAGGTATAGCTATTCCTGATCCTGATGCTACTCATGGTACTGATGATGATGACTCTGATGATAGTGATGATGAAAATAATGAAGAAAAGGAACAACTTGCCAGAGTTTTAAAATCTAGTCTTGGAACTAACTATGGTTCGTCAAGCACCTTCATGACTGGCAATGCTTCTACTGGAAAAGACTTCAGACAAGACTTTTCTGTTCCTTTTGTAGATCCTGCTGAGGCAATTAGACAAAATGAATGGAATAATTCATGGTACAAATGTGCTGATTCTGTGAGTTATCCTTATGCTCTAGATCATGCCTATGATGCAGTGAAGTTAATAGAGAATCAAGACTTGAAGAATCATTTGAAGGCTACTACTCTGTTATCCAAAAGCCTCAAAAATGAAATTGATTCTGTCAAGGCCGCAACTGAGTTGATAAGGGGTGATATTTCTCTTAATTTTACAAAGGTGCCTACTGCTCGTCAGTTAAGAGTAGTGGAATCTCAAGTACAATCAGTTCTTTCAGAACAATCCTCCATCAACAATAGAATTGATTCTCTTGATTCTAAGGTAACTGACATTCAAACCTCTCTTGCCTTAATTTTGAATATATTGTCAAAAACTGATGTCAAAAAGGGGGACAAGGTAAGTCAGACAAAATGTACACCTGATCTAGTATTGAGAAATAATGATGATGATGATAATACTGGAAATGATGGTGGTGACAAAGTGTTACAAGGAGAAACCTCTGATGCTGCTGTTATGAAGTCTACAATTCAAACTTCTCAAAGTCAAACAACGCAGTCTACTCATGTTTCTGATTCTGGAATAAGAACAGTAAGAACACTGGTGCAATCTCAGATCCTGACGGAAGAACAAATCCTGACAGGTGATCAAATCCTGATGAATGATCAAATCCTGACACCTGGTCATGGACAAACTCTTTTTACAATTCCTGAAGGAGATGAAGATGTGATTATTGACAATCCTGAAGATGCATCAAATCTATTCCAGAAGTTCACAACAAGGGATGGTAGAATTCTTACTCTCTATCACACAGATAAGAGGGTTCAACAATTATTCGCAAGGAAAGCACTCTCTACAGCAAGTGAAGAATATCCTGATCTCTCACATGAAGAATTCTTAATTCAACAAAGAGAGATAATGGAAAGTTTTAATAATCCTGTTCCTGTTAGAAGTAGAGGAAGCAGAGGAAGGAGAGGTGCTAGAAGAGGTAGAAGAAGCTCATCAACTCCAACAATTCCTAGACAGACAAGGTCTAAAATTTTAAGAATTGAAGAAATTCCTGAAACTTCACAAAATCCAATAGATCCTGTTGTAAGGGATATTATTGAGAAGGAAGATAAAGAGGTTATTGAAGAGGAATCTGAACTGAGAAGAAGACCAAAACAACCAACACTCATCAGCAATACAGCTCAAATTTCAGACTCAAATCCTGACATTGCTCAAGGTCTTGATGATTCTGAAATTCTGCAAGAGATTGAATTGTTAATCTTGTCTACTGTGGTTGATTCTCATAATAGGGAAGTTGATGAAGAAGAAGAAGTCAGAAGAAGAAGAATAACAGAGTCAACAAATAAAGACTTTCAGCTCTATAAGCAAAGACTCAAAGCTTCAAATGAAGGGTTATGCTTATGAGAAAGAAAAAGATAAGAAGTGGAAACATATTGACACACTTAGGTGTGATACGCCTATCAATTTTCGGTCTGGTGGAATTGTTTCAAGTGTTGTTGATTTATTTGGTTTAGTTGAATCAAAAACACTCTGGCTACGAATACTTTCAAATTTGAAGCAATTGACAAATAATTCAAGAGGAGGTATTGGACACAGGGATGCTGAATATCTGAACATGCCTTATCTTGATCCTTATTCTTTGACTGAAATTGGAGGTACTTTAACTTCTGAACACCTGAACAATTTATTAGCTGTTGATATAGTTATAGATTGTCATGATGGTTTTGAAAAGAAAGAGAAGCTTCTGTACTTCATGAAATATGGTAGTGTGAAGATTCTATCCATTCAAGATTTGCTGATGAAAACTACAAAGGAACTGAAATATGTTCATTATCTGTTAAAATGGAAGAATGAAGTGTGCAAAGTATGGAGTGATATGATTCTGTCAACAATAAGAAGAAGATTTCTTGAAGGAAAGAACTACAATGGTGATTATACTCCCATGTATTTAAATCTAAGAGATCAAGATGTGGAAATGCAAAGGGGCACTGCTATTAAAGAAGCAAATTTTGGCATGACACATCTTACTCTCAATCCTGATGGGAAGGAAATTGCTTATCTTCTTCTTGAAGAACATAGTCTACAAAGAAGCTCCATTCAAAATCTCAGAGCAGCTATTTACCAGATTAATGAGAAAGATGAAGATCTCAGAAATCTTAAGGAAAGACTGATTCAAATTCTTGAAGAAAAAGAAGAAAATTTGTTATCCAACTTCTTGAAGATGAATCTGTTCTATCAAAGGATCTAAACAGATAAGTTGCTGCTGCAGATACTTGTACATTTTGTATATATGTTTTTGACATCATTGAATCTTAGGAATCTATACTTTATTTTACAAATTATGAGATTGGGGGAGATTGTTAGATCAGGATTCAATGATTGTCAGGATCTAGACTCAACTGATCAGGATTGCTGATGTCATCAGTATTGCATGGTTATCAGTATTTGATGAAGCGTCAGAATCAGGATGTATATCAGGACTGAGATCAGGATTGATCGTCAGGACTGGAAGCTGATCAGGATTCCTACTTCGAGTTATATTTGGAGTCTAGTTAAACATGGAAGTTTATTTTGTCGGTTCCTGGTTTGTAGTAATGTAGCTATTGATTAAGGATAGGTTTCAATCTTTTTAATTGATTAGGACTTATCTTGTAATTGATAGAGAAGCTGTGTAGCATATAAACACAGTTTTAGGTTTCGATTAATCATCGATCACATACACGAGTATTCTTGTAATCTAGCAGCTCTCAAGAACACATAATTTCTTGAGAGAGTTTGTAACAGTTTTATATCAGATTTAATAAAGCTGTTATCTTTCTTTCATATTTGTGATATATACTTTACTAAGTCGAGAATCTTATACAATTGTATTCAACCCCCTTCTACAATTGTTTATTAATGGGCAACAGGCCTAGTGTGGTCGAGCCTCTTATTGATCAAGACAACCCCACTGATCTTATTTGTGTCGAACCTGTTATGGGCGAAGCTTTCATACCTAGAAACTCTGACTTTGTTGAAAACATGGTCGTTGGTCCATACAAGATAGGGGAACTTATGGGGTGTGATGTTGTTATGGACGAAGACCAGATTCTTACTGAAATCCTTAATATAAATGAAGATAACCTTGTTGAATTTGATTCTGTTCCCCCTACCAATCTTCAGGATTCACTTGATGACAATGCTAGTGATGATGCTGATTTGCAAGGAAGGAAGAGGAAAATGGCAAACCCTGGTTCTATTACAGTCAATGGTTCAATCCCAGACCCTACATCTAGTCCCATACATCCGGTTGTCATAGCTCTGGCTACTGCTTCTAGTCTTCCACCTATGCCACCAGCAAAATCTAATAAGAGCCAGCTTACTGATGAAGATGGGTTTACAAAAGTCACATATAAACGCAGTCCTGGAAAGAAAAACACTAGCAAGAAATCCTTGCGGTTGGCAGGAAAACCAACCAATTTTACTAGTTTAAAATGAATTTTGCCACATGGAATGTCCGTGGCTTGAATAAAAGCACTCATCAGAAGGAGCTCAAGAATTTTATTACTACTAATCACCTTAGCTTTTTGGCTTGTCTAGAAACTAAAGTCAAGGTGCACAATTCTATTTCTACCTCTAGGCGTATTTCTCGCCACTGGAACTGGTTTTTTAACTATAATCATCACTTTAATGGTAGAATTTGGGTTGGTTTTGATCCCACTGTTTGGGGAGTTTCTGTTTTAGCTAGCTCGACTCAACATATCACATGCTCTGTTACTTTTCTAGAAAAACAGTTTACTTTTATTACCTCCTTTATCTATGCTTTTAATAAGCCTCACCAAAGATTGGCCTTATGGTCTGAATTATTGGCTCTTAGTCAACAAATTTCTCTGCCTTGGACTGTTTTGGGCGACTTTAATAGTATATTGCAGATTACTGAAGTCTATGAAGTTGAACAAGGATATGCAAAATTTTAAGGATTGCATTGCTGACTCCAATTTGGACCATCTCAGAACGGTTGGCCCCTTGTTCACTTGGTGCAATAATAGACTCCAGGGCATCATAAATAAAAGTTTGGACAGAATTTTGGTTAACTCCCACTGGTTGCTTGCTTGTCCTGACAGTTTGGGAATTGTGAAATCCAAAGGGCTCATGGATCATTGCCCTCTGATTGTTCATACGCCCATGCAACTTGAAAAAATCCAGAAACCTTTCCAATATTTTTCTTTTATGAAAGATCTTCCGGGGTTCTCTGATGTGGTGTGGAAAGCTTGGGATTCTTCTTGATTTGGCAACCCTTTATCCATTCTCCATCAAAAAATGAGAGAGGTTAAACATGCTCTGATTCTTCTTAATAAATCTAATGGCAATGTGCATAGTAATGTGGACCTTTGCCGAGCTGACTTGCTGGATATTCAAGTCCAATTGTCTCAAGATCCTCATAATGTCAATCTCTTTAGCCAGGAAAAAATCTGTTCTGCTAACCTTGAGAGATGTCTCATGCAGGAAGAAGCCCTCGATCATCAGAAATCCAGGGTCAAATGGCTCACATTGGGGGATGGTAATAATGCATTCTTCTTCAATAAATGTAAAGCTAATTGGAATGCTTCAAAAATCTTGGCCATTGAGAATGCTAATGGGGAAATGGTTCATGGCCACAAACTCTGTTCTCAGGTTGTAGTCAATTTTTTTGAGAACACGTTGGGTGCTCAAAACCCTACTGTGCGTGATTTGGATGACATTTCTTGTCCCACCCTCACTCAAGATCAGCAACTCCTTCTGCTTGCCCCAATTTCCCATGATCTTATTTACAAAACCCTGAAGTCTATGAAGTTGAACAAGGCTCCAGGCCCCGATGGGTTCACTGTGGAATTTTATCTTGTTAGCTGGGATATTGTTGGTTCCACCTTCTGTGAGGCAGTCATGCATTTCTTTGATACCTCTATTATGCATCCTGGCATCAACTCAACAAGCATTGCTTTGATTCCTAAAAATCAAACTCCTTCATCGATGAAAGATTATAGGCCTATATCTCTTTGCTCTATTTCTTATAAATGCATTGCTAAAATTCTTGCCAATAGGATGAAACATGTCTTGCCTTCAATCATTAATATAGCTCAATCTGCGTTTGTTAAAGGGAGGTGTATTTCTGATAACATTCTGATGGCCCAGGAGTTGTGGCTACTCGAGAGATTCTGGGTTGCCTAAATGCGCCCTAAAAATTGACCTAAACAAAGCTTTTGATTCTCTTAACTGGGACTTTCTAGTCAAGGCCATACAGAAACACAATTTTCCTCCTGCTTTTACAAGGTGGGTCTATTCTTGCATCTCTACAGTTCAGTACTCGGTCAAGGTTAATGGCAGTTTACAGGGCTATTTTAAAGGTGGTAAGGGTCTAAGACAAGGTGACCCTATGTCCCCATATCTCTTCACGGTGGCCATGAATATTTTGTCTTACTTGCTCAATGAAAAGCCTTCTACTTTCAAGCACCATTGGAGGTGCAAAGAGTTGGGTTTGTCGCACCTCTTTTTTGCTGATGATGTCCTTCTTTTCTCTCGAGGGGATATGTCCTCCTTACAGCACATTATGGATTGTCTTGCTCGGTTCTCTAGAGGCAGTGGCCTCCACCCCAGTGTTCACAAAAGCTCGGTCTATTTTGCTAATTGTACAGATGAGGTTACGCAATGGTTTGATTACACTTACCATGTTCCTCATGGCCTTATTCCTGTTAAGTTTCTTGGAGTCCCCTTAATTTCCTCTAGGCTCAGTGTCAATGACTGTGTTCCACTCATTGATAAGGTTACTAGTCGAATGTACAATTGGACTTCCATCTTCTTATCCCTTGCAGGCCGTATGCAACTCATCAAATCAGTATTATTTTCGATCCAGGCTTACTGGACAAATCATTTCTTACTTCCCCAATCTGTGCACAAATGCATACAATCCTTATTCACTCGATTTCTATGGAAGGGTAATCCTGATACTAAAGGGGGAGCTAAAGTCAGTTGGGCTAATCTTTGTACTCCCAGAACGGAAGGGGGCCTTGGTCTAAAGGATTCTAGTGATTGGAATCGTGCTCAAATTATACACCATCTGTGTAGGGTTATCACCAAAAGCTCGAACTTATGGCCTCTTTGGATTAATTCTACAGTCCTTAGACGCCAAAATTTCTGGACAATGCTGGAATTGGGGACGGTGGCTCTATTTCTTTGTGGTTCGATCCTTGGTGGAGGAACCTTTGCCTTGCCAGTTCGTCCTTAAACAACATCATTTCTCAAGCATTTTCGCACCCCAATGCAATGCTCAATCAACTCATCCACTCAGGTACTTGGCAGCTTCCCACCTTTAATTCTCGGCTGCATTACATTAACCCTAGGCTCATGGACTGGACCACTAATTTTGATTCTCCCACCTTCAATCTTAACACTCGGGATTGTATTCTTTGGGATGGTGTTTCTCTTCACAAGGTTCGCACTAGGCATATTTGGGACTCTATTCGGTTTAAACTCCCGGAAGTCTCTTGGCATAAATTTGTTTGGCATAAGTTGCATATTAGTCGATATGCCCATGACATGTGGCTTGCTTGCCATGGTCGACTCAATACTTTCCATAGGGTTGCTTCATTTGGTATCAACATTCCGCAGCACTGCCTTTTGTGTGCGGGGGGTATTGAAACTTTGGACCATCTCTTGGTTTCATGCCCGTTTAGCTCCTTCATTCTGCACAGGTTCACTAGCATGGTTCATAATTCTTCAAATGCGGATTTCTCTACTTGGCTTGGTCTTCTTAATGCCTGGGGTGGTATTGATAATGCTCTCCACAAATATCTGTTGTTACTGCTTGCTCAGGTCTTTTGTTATCACATTTGGAAAGAGAGAAATGCTCGTTTTCATAACAATGGTTGTCGCGGCCTGCACAATTTGCTGGAAGGGATTGTCACTGATGTGAAATTAAAACTTTGTAACTCTACTTTTTTTGTTAATTTAGTAGCTCGCTATGACTGTTGTAATCGTTGGCTAGATTAGTTTGGTGTTTCTTTGTTTTGCTTTCTATTTTCAATCTTTCTGCAAAGATTGATTATAGATAGCGCCTCCTCTATGGTTTGTCATGGAGCAAGGGTTAATCCCTGTATTCTTTCCTTTTTCTATAAATATTAATTAGCAAAAAAAAAAATGCACTTGTGGAAAATGGATTTGCCACCATTTGCCTTGTTCTCATGTATTGGCTGGTTGTTTGGCAGAGAATCTTGATTGGAAAAAGTGGATTGAACCTTACCACTACACTTCCAAATTGCATAAGTTATGGGAGCCTATCATATTTCCATTGGATCCTACTGAGTGTTGGAACTACGTCTTACCGGTACAGTGGCAGAGGTATGGTAAGTTGGTACCCGATGAAGCCTACAAAAAGATAAAGAAAAAACGTGGCAACAAGGGGGAGTCTGTAAGAATTCGTACTGAGATGGACCAGTCGCGTTCGGGGGTAAAATGTAGCCGCTGTAACCAAGAAGGACATATGAAACAGAGCAAACTTTGCCCACTACGTTCTAATGCAGTTTGACGTTGCTACACTTACTTTGCAATTTTTCATATGAATTTATACTATTTGCTTTGTGTGATTTCATTTCCTACATGTACTTCTTTTATTTCATTTCCTATTCGTGTAGTTTTAATATCGCTTCCATTTTTTCTTCTCTCAAATGTTGGAAACTTAATGACATGCAAATTTAGTTAACAATGCAAAACTAGTCATAAATTGAAAAATTACTCATACTTGAATATTAAAAAGTACAATAGTTTAGTCCTCGTCGGACATGAAGCTGTCTGAGTCATTATCAGCACTCACGCTCCATTGGTGATACTGTCTTGCACGTAGCATGTCTCCATCCTCTGTAAACATCCTTGCATCTACTGCTAGACAATGTCGATGTAAGCGCAATCGCATTCGGTTCTCTTCCTCTCGTGCACGAAACAATGCAACTTCAAGTTGTTGTGGAGTACTGCGTTGCATCATTATAGCGCGTTGTTTCGGTATTCTAAGTCCATGCAAGCGACTTTGTTCAACACAACAAGAAAGACATTGCATACGCCACTCCCACTCCCTCTGCATTGTTATTATTGCCTGACTTGAGTAACGATGAATAGGGTTCATTGAGTACACAAAATCATCGTCACATAACAATTTTCTACCCATGGCTCTGAAAATATCACCACTAGTATAACCATTTGCCATTTTTCAAAGATGATCATAATGAGCATAGGGTATTTATAGGTTATATATGAGAATTAAAATTCTTAATAGTTAAAGAAAATAATTTAGACCACGAGACCATTTTCCTATGTATTCACGGGTTCATATTATGCCAAAAAAAAAATCAGAACTGCATACACACTTTTATTACTTTTTCCTGTATATTCACGGGACACGTTAACAAAACTTGAAAGTTGTGTCTTCTTGTCATTTTTGGACAAATAATTAACATAGTGAATCTATTGTTTTGTTTTTTGCATTTTCAGGGTCTCAAGTTCGGCTGATAAAAATTCATAATTCATGCTATTTTTTTAACTCAATTTTTTACTTTTAACAAAATTGGACAGTTCTACTTTTAATATGGAAAAAAAAACAAAATATTATAATTTATTACTTCATTTTTTAAAGCTTGAAAATGAATGTTTAAGATAAAGGAAAACACTCATAAATCTATAATAAACAGTTTTAACAACGGCAAACAAATAAAAAACAATATTTGTTAGAGTTCGCCACAGCCCGTGGCGCCCCATGCTAGGGTCGCCACCAGCTGTGGCGAACTCTAGCTCGGGTTGCCACAGGCCGTGGCGCCCTGTACCATTTTTGCAATCTTGAACCCAACTATACCATTTTCGCAAAAATGGTACATAAACGTACCAAAAATGCTACGGAGCCTATATATGCAGTACATCTATGATGTCAGTGCAAAAGGAAGGGAGCATAAGCTACTAATTAAGGGAATAAGAGATGCCAGCTTCGAAAAATATAGCTCCAAGCATGGTTGTAGATTTCGGAAATCGGAACAAATCGGTTGAGGTACTGTATAGTGATTTATCAGCGAATCGGGGATTTAGGAATGATAAATTGGAACAAAAATCGGATAAAATGTAATATTTTAAATATATTTAATATATTAGCCTTAGATATAATATAATAAACCATTTAAAAATAATTCATAGCGATATATCGGATTTCAAAATCGAATCGGTCAAATATTTTTAAACGATAAATCGGCGATTTTTGAAAAATCGGACGATTTTTGAAAAATCGGACGATTTTTAGAACACTGGGTCCAAGTAATTAATGACTCCATCCTGCTTTTTACATTTTGTGCACATTGACATGTTCGAAATATATATGCATGTTATTTGTGCATGGGAGAGATCAGATGGAATTAAAACATATATACTTTCTTATATACAGGGCTATAATGGGAGTGCTTCCTGATGAAGGGTTTTTTCTGTCCATGCTGTTGAAACTGATGAACGCGAAGCAGACATTAGAAATCGGAGTGTTCACTGGTTATTCTCTCCTAACTATTGCCCTTGCATTGCCGGATGATGGCAAGGTATATATGCAGTGTTGTGTAAATTTTAGTGTTGTTTATGTAAGCTAAACAATTGGTTATCATATATGGTTCTTGTTGATGGATGATTTTGGCAGATCATAGCAGTAGATCCAAGTCTGAAGGCATACGAAATTGGCTTGCCATTCATTCGTGAGGCTGGCATAGAACATAAAATCACCGCGTGTGTGTCAGTCATTGTACTATACAAAATTTTAAATTGTTTAAATTTTAAATCGTACCATCAATTGTCTCATAACTGACGGTGCGCTTACAGCCGGTTTTCCAAAACCAAGAACTTCTTCCTAATTTTGCCACAAATTCATATTCAACTTCTATCTTCAAGAGCCATTATAGTCTTCCAAAGCGAGGCTCTTTGTTAGCCGTTTGTAGGAAGTGCAATGGCTGTGTTAGGAATATGTTGTTCTTGATGATAAACATAAAACACTTAGTAGAATTTGTGTAAAGTTATTTTGTAGCTGTCAACGAAATGGCATGCTTTGCAGCATTCCGTTGACAGGTAGCTCATCAACGAAATGAGTGATGTAGCAATTGCACTGTACAATACTTCACAGTTTGATATGCATTTTGTTGTATGTACTAGATAGGTTTTCTAAGTCATGTTGACTAAATGATAGATAGGCAAAATAGGTTGGTTAATTGTAAATATCTTGTGCCTTGTAATTTTGCCTAAGTGAAGACATGTCAACGGTATGAAGATTACTCTGTCAACGGTATGGAGTTTACTCATCAACGAAACGAGAGAAACACCATCAACGGAATGAAGAATAAAGCTATCAACGAAACACATCTCCCTGCTATCAACGAATCATTATTGCTTTTCTGAATAGTTGACAAAGTGATAGTGACAGGTTACTGAACAGATCTAAAGGTGATGTGGAAGTGTACTTTGCATTGGAAACCATTAAAATGGACATGGGGAATAAGGAAACATCCCAGTTTCCATTTGGGCTCTTGGGAGTGATCATAATAAGCATGAAGACAAAAGCAAGGATCTCCAAGGACCACTGGACAAAGGGATGAAAAGCAAACTATTGGCGGTTACCTTTAGTGTACTTTAGTGTAGCCAAAAATAGCTTTGTAAACTTGGGAATATATAACCAAGTGTAGCAGTTAAAATAAGAGTGTGAGAAGAAAAACAAATAGTTTGTATTAGCTATCTTTGAGAGCATTCTTCTCTACAACCTTGTAACTGAGCAGCTGTGTACTTTTGTATCACAGATTATTTCCGCAATAAAAATCACTTCAGTTGGATCATCAAACAATCCAACTGAAATTATTAATGTGCTTGTGATTTTTACTTTAAGTTCAGTTTTATTTGTAAGTTGTTTTTAAGTTCAAGAAATATCAAAATTGTATTCAACCCCCCCCCCCTTCTACAATTCTGTAAGGTCATTTGGGAATAACAATTGGTATCAGAGCGAGCTTCTAACATACAAGAAGTTTAAAGATCAAGACCAAAAACATAAACCATGGTGAAGAAGGATGCAGGTGTGAAGATACCAGTTCTTGATAAGGACAATTACTTTCACTGGAAAGTAAAGATGCATTTACATCTCATGTCTATGGATGAGAGATATGTAGACTGCATTGAGAAAGGTCCACACGTTCCCATGAAGTTTGCATCTAGAGTTGGAGTGCCAGATGATGTTCCTGATGTAGAAATTCCAAAACCTGTCTCAGAATAGACTATTGAAGATCTTGCAGAAATCCATAAAGATAAGAGAACCATGAACATTCTGTTTAATGGTTTGGAGCAAGAGATGTTTGACAATGTCATCAACTGTACAACCTCCAAAGAAGTATGGGACACTGTTAGAACTCTCTGTGAAGGTACTGAGCAAGTTAGGGAAAACAAAATGCAGCTCCTTATACAACAATATGAGCATTTTCATTTTAAAGCTGGTGAAACCCTAAATGACACGTTTAACAGGTTTCAAAAGCTTTTGAATGGATTAAAGTTGTATGGGAGGATCTATCAAACCAAGGATTCAAACCTTAAATTTCTTAGAGCTCTTCCAAAAGAATGGAAGCCTATGACTGTTTCTCTCAGAAACACTCAAGAGTACAAAGACTACACTCTTGAAAGGCTTTATGGAACCTTGAAGACTTATGAGCTGGAAATGGAGCAAGATGAGGAAATTGAAAAGGTACAGAAGAAGGGTGGATCTATTGCATTGATTGCATCTGTGAACCAACTGGAAGATGACACTGAAGAAGCTACAAAGGCCACAACTAGTCGAGCTAGTTGTAGAAGTGATGTTAGCAAGGGTAAAGGTAAGCTGACAGAAGAAGAAGAACCAGAACCAGCCAACTTGGATGACTTAGATGAGATTGATGAACACATTGCTTTTCTGTCAAGAAAATTCTCTAAGTTCAAGAGAAACTCAGAAACAAGGCCACCAAGGAGAGACTTTCAACCTAACAAAAGTAACTGGATTGAAAAGTCTAAATCTAAATGTTTCAATTGTGGAATGCTTGGTCACTTTGCTGGAGACTGCAGAAAGCCCAAGATTGAGAAGAGCAACAGGAAATTTGAGCCTGTTGATTATAAAAAGAAATACTTTGAACTTCTCAAGAAAAAAGAAAAGGCTTTCATGTCTCAGGAGTATGATTGGGCTGGTAATGGTGAAGATTCTGATGATGATGTTGAATATGTCAACTTGGCTCTTATGGCTAACAATCATGAGTAGGAAGCAAGCTCCTCAAGCAACCAGGTAACAATTACTAATCTTTCTGAGCTTTCTAAAGAGGAATGCAATAGTGCAGTAAATGAAATGTCTACTGTATTATATAATTTGCGTGTTACTCTTAAATCACTTACCAAAGAGAATTCAAGAATAAAAGAGACTAATTTGCTCTTAAGTGATAGGAATGCAATGTTAGAAGCACAGCTCATTGAATTTGAGAAAATGAGATGTGTTAGTAGGGATGCTAAGAAGGAACTTGAGAACGTGTTACAAAGGGAAGAAATTCTTAAG
Organism: Heracleum sosnowskyi; assembly: GCA_030848705.1. Taxonomy (NCBI): domain Eukaryota; kingdom Viridiplantae; phylum Streptophyta; class Magnoliopsida; order Apiales; family Apiaceae; genus Heracleum; species Heracleum sosnowskyi. Next base: position 43,670,349 of record CM061243.1, on the reverse strand, counting down.
ACACAACTTGAAATAGAACAAAGTGTGATTGCTAAATGGAAAGATGCCAGGAATGTTGCTACCAACATCATTAATGTTCAAGGTATGGAATCTTTCTGTGAACAATCATGGAAAAAGAACAAAGAGAAACTAGGGTATGTTTGTGAAACCTTAGAATCAGAAACAGAGTCAACAAACAACAATGATCATTTGTTGAAGGTTGATATGTCAACGGAATGCAATGTTTCGTTGACAGATGAACCATCAACCGATCAGGGTGTTTCGTTGACAGAGAAAAGAAAAGATGAACTCACTAGACTTAATAATAAGTATGGTCCTGTCACCAAGAACTTTGTTCAAGGTGAGTCTAGTAAATCAAAGAAAGTTGAGAAGCCTGTTGAGAGAGCTAATGTAGGTCACTTGTCCAACAAGCAATTGAAAGATAAGTTAGAGAATGTTCAAGTTGAGGCTAAGGGAAATAAAAAGAATAACAGGAATGGCAAAGTAGGAATTAACAAACACAACAATTACACACCTGATAAATATGCTCCTAGAAAGACATGTGTTAATTGTGGAAGTGTTAGTCATTTATCTACTAACTGCAAATCTGTTAAGAAGACTGTTAAAGTGAAAATCCCCAAGCCTGCAATGAATAGTTCTATGCCTACAATGCCTGTTATGCCTAACATGTTTGCTCCATATGCACAATTTCAAAATCCATATGCCAGCATGCCATTTGTGTCTAATCCATACATGAATATGTTTAATGTGCCACAAATGCCATGGAATATGAATAACATGTTTGTTCCTCCAATTATGCATGCTGTGAATGAAAATGTGAGCAATCCTCAGAAATCAACACCAAGGATAAAGATTGATTTAAATCAATCTGAGCCCAAGGTGAAAAATGATATAAAAGGAAAAGCAAAGGCTAACAAAACAGGACCCAAGGAAACTTGGGTACCAAAATCGACTTGATTTGGTTTTATTGTGTGCAGGGAGACAAAAGGAATCTTTGGTACTTGGATAGTGGTTGTTCAAGACACATGACTGGTGATTCTACCCTGCTCACAGAGTTTCAGGAAAGAGCTGGCCCTTGTATTGCTTTTGGAGATGACAGCAAAGGCTACACTAAGGGATATGGCTTGATTTCAAAAGAGAATGTCATCATAGATGAAGTTGCATTGGTGGATGGTCTTAAGCACAATTTGCTTAGTATCAGCCAACTTTGTGACAAAGGATTTTTAGTTACTTTTTCTAAAGAAGCCTGTGTTGTTTCTAAAGGAGGAAACAACAATGTGGTAATGACTGGATTCAGAAGAGGGAATGTGTACATTGCTGACTTTAGTAGCACAAGTCCAGAAACCATCACTTGCCTTTTCAGCAAGGCAAGCAAGGATGAAAGTTGGCTATGGCACAAGAAATTATCTCATCTGAACTTTAAAGTTATGAATGATTTGGTGAGGAAAGATCTTGTTAAAGGAATTCCACAAGTGGAGTTTTCCAAGGATGGTTTGTGTGATGCCTGTCAAAAAGGGAAACAAAAGAAGGCATCATTCAAAAGCAAGACAGAGTCATCAATTGTCCATCAGCTTGAGTTGCTTCATATGGATTTGTTTGGCCCTGTAAATGTCATGTCTATTTCAAAGAAGAAATATTGTCTTGTGATTGTTGATGATTTTTCTAGATTTACATGGACTTTCTTTTTGCTCTCCAAAGATGAGGCAAGTGAAATCATTATCAATCACATCAAGATGGTAAACAATCATCCTGACTTGAAAGTGAGAAGGATTAGGAGTGACAATGGGACAGAATTCAAGAATTCAAGCATGAAGGTGTTCTGTGAAGAAAATGGTATTTTGCATGAGTTTTCAGCAGCAAGGACACCACAGCAAAATGGTGTAGTTGAAAGGAAAAACAGAACATTTATTGAAGCTGCAAGGACAATGCTAGATGAATCAAAGTTACCAACTTATTTTTGGGCTGAGGCAGTTAATACAGCTTGCTTCACTCAGAATATTTCTTTGATTAATCAGGCCAAAGGAATGACCCCTTATCAGCTACTCAAAAGAAAGAAGCCACTATTGGATTTTCTTCATGTCTTTGGATGCAAGTGCTTTGTTCTGAGAAATCAAGCTGAGCATTTGGGGAAATTTGAAGCAAAGGCAGATGAAGCAATATTTGTGGGATATGCAGCAGGGAAAGCCTACAGAGTCTATAATCTCAGAACCAACATTGTTATGGAATCTGTACATGTTGTTTTTGATGATCTCAAAATTCAAGGTCTCTGTGATGAAGGTTTCCATGAAAGTCTTTCTTTTGAAAATGAGGAAGGAGATCAAATGAATCATGTTAAGGCTACTGAGAAACAGCCTAAAGTTGTTGTATCTAGCACAGATGAAAGCAGCAGTGAAGATGAAATTGCTGCATTAAGATTGAAAAGAATAGCTGCTAGCAGACCAAATGGTCATTTCGTTGACAGTCAAAATGAGCGTTTCGTTGACAGCCAAAATGGTAATACCGTTGACAGTCATGGAAATGCTTCTAGAAGTGATCATTTAGGGACAACAAACTCAGGGGAGTTTCTCAAGGACAAATATCCAATCAATGCAATCATGATCATGAAGCTACCTCTTCAAGAGCAAATCTACCTCCCTCAAGGAAATGGACTAAAGATCATCCCTTTGAACTTATTATAGGTGATGTGTCTTCAAAAGTCCAAACTAGAAGAGCAACTCAAGAAGAATGTCTATATAGCAGCTTTCTGTCTCAAGATGAGCCAAAGAAAGTTGAGGATGCACTTCTAGATCCAGATTGGGTCTTGGCTATGCAAGAAGAGCTAAACCAATTTGAAAGGAACAATGTTTGGAAGCTGGTGCCCAAGCCTAAGGACAGGAGTGTCATAGGCACAAAATGGGTGTTCAGAAACAAGATGGATGAAAATGGCATAGTCACAAGGAACAAAGCTAGATTGGTTACAAAAGGCTATTCACAGGAAGAAGGAATTGATTTTGATGAAACCTTTTCTCCTGTTGCAAGACTAGAAGCAATAAGGATTTTCCTAGCCTATGCAGCCCATGCCAATTTCAAAGTCTATCAAATGGATGTGAAGAGTGCTTTTCTGAATGGGGAATTGGAAGAGGAGGTGTATGTAAGTCAACCTCCTGGTTTTGAAGATGATGATTTTCCAGAATATGTATACTTCCTCCTCAAAGCACTCTATGGTTTGAAACAAGCACCTAGAGCCTGGTATGACACACTTTCGCAGTTCCTCCTTGAGAATCACTTCACTAGAGGTACTGTAGATAAAACTCTTTTTCACAAGGTTGTGAATGGTTCTACTATACTTGTTCAAATTTATGTAGATGACATAATCTTTGGGTCTACAGATGTGAAACTTTGTCAAAAGTTTGCCAAGCTTATGCAAAGTAAATATGAAATGAGCATGATGGGAGAATTAACTTACTTTCTTGGTCTTCAAGTGAAGCAAGTTAATGAAGGCATTTTCATTAGTCAAACAAAATACATTCATGATTTATTAAAGAAGTTTAATTTAATGGAATGTTCTCCTGCCAAAACTCCCATGCCTACTGCCACCAAACTTGAATTGAATACTAAGGAAAAATCTGTGGACATTTCAGGTTACAGAGGCATGGTAGGCTCACTTTTATATTTAACAGCTAGTAGACCTGATATTATGTTTGCTACATGTCTATGTGCTAGATTTCAGGCTGATCCTAGGGAATCCCATTTAGTTGCTATTAAAAGAATTTTCAGATATCTCAAAGGAACACCAAACCTTGGCATTTGGTATCCTAGAGAATCTGGTTTTGAACTAATTGGTTATTCAGATGCAGATTTTGCAGGATGTAAAATTGACAGGAAAAGCACAACAGGCACCTGTCAATTCTTAGGAAACAAGCTTGTCTCATGGTTCAGCAAGAAACAAAACTCAGTTTCTACCTCCACAGCCGAGGCTGAGTATATTGCAGCTGGAAGTTGTTGTGCACAGATTTTATGGATGAAAAATCAACTACTAGATTATGGAATAAGAGTTGAGAAAATTCCTATTTTCTGTGACAACACTAGTGCCATTACCATTACTGAAAATCCAGTGCAGCATTCAAGGACCAAGCACATTGACATCAAGTACCATTTCATTAGAGAGCATGTTATGAATGGTACTGTGGAGTTACATTTTGTTCCAAGTGAACAACAACTTGCAGACATCTTTACCAAGCCACTTGATGAATCCACATTCTCAAGATTAGTAAGTGAGCTAGGTATGCTAAATTTCTCTTAATTATTTTGAGATTTTTGCAAGTTAAAATGCAGCCAGAAACTTGCTATGTTTTTCTGTGAATTAATTTTCTAAGGAAAAAGTGAAATTTTGTCTAAGTCAAAATTACTATGTCAACGAAACGAACCATTTAGTTGACAGTCTTAGCATTTTTCTGGGTGTTTCGTTGATAGCTCTTTTATATCAACGAAACGCAGCTTTATCAACGAAATAAGACGGGACTTTAACCGCCCAATCCTGATTCGTTGATTTAGCGCTTTTAATCTGAACCGTTGAAATTTGACACGTCCGTTACCACGATTTATGCATACACCCCTGTAAGTATAAATTATGGTAATTCTTTAATTCTAACGGTTACTTTTTAAGCCAATCAGGTAATTTAGATTAATTATTGGACTTAATTTCTGAGAATTTTTGGGGGAGTATTTAAGAAATTTCAATTTCTTTATTTCATTTCTACCTGTTCTCAAAAATTCCAAAAGTTTTTCTATCTTCTTCTCTCTAACAAGCAATACAGCTCGAAGCTTTTCCTCACTCAACAATGGCACCCATAGTCAAGCTTATGTCTGCTGGTGGGTTCATCTATGAGAAGAACAATTCTATTCCATTTGTTGTTAAGGAGAGTCCGAACAACATCTTTTTCAAGATGATGGACTTCATGAGGAACTGTAAGTTGAGCTATGCGATGTTTCACTCTACACCACTCTACAATGAAATAATCGAGGAGATTTGGACCTCATGTGAGTATAGTGGAACAAACTGCACACTGCATTTCACTCTTCAAGGTAATGAGTACATAGTTAATTCTGATGTTTTGCAAGCATGTTTACATATTCCTGATAATAACTGTGATGCTTTGCCTACTAACATTGAAATAACTAACTTGCTAAATTCAATAAACTACTCTTTGCCTACTGATAATCTGGGTAGAATAATTAGGAGATGTTTGGTTAGGGAATATAGTTATTTAGCTGATGCATTCATTAAGGTCTTTTCTGGAAAGATTAGTAATTTTGATGCATTAACTAACTCTATGTTAATTCTCCTAACCATGCTTCTAAATGATAGATATTACAACTTTAGCACCCAACTTATGTATGAAATTGGTGCTAAGTTGGGTGATAAGGCAAATAGGAAGAAAAATATTTATTATGCAAGGTTTCTGATGATGCTGGCTAATCATGTTAGTCCAGCACCATTAGTTATCTCTAACCCTACTGCCAGGTTTGAGTGCTTTGTACAAGAGAAGAGAGTATTGACAGACATACTGAGGTTGAACCACAATGGTGATGTTCCAGTGGTGTATCTGCCAATCATTGAGGTAACTACTGCTATCCCTGTTAGTATAGCTGTTACTTCCATTGTCTCATCCAACCCAGTTGCTATGGAGTCTGTAGCTGTGACCCAACAGGCTCCTGCCCCAGCAACAAAACCAAAATCAAAGAAATCCTCCAAGCCAACCTCAGGTGCTTCTCAAAAGGCACCTGTTGTAAAATCCACTACACAACCTAAGGGGAGTGTTGTAGGTGCTGTGAGAGGTGAGGGAAGGGGTGAACATAAAAGAAACCCTAAGGATAAGGAAGGACAGGTGAGTGAAATCCAGCCAAGCCCCATTGTGTCTTCCCAACAAGGCACAATGAGTAAAATGGATTTAAACACAAGTCTAATTGCATCCTCCCAAAAGGATGTGATTATTGAAACAAGCTCTCAACCTAGAGCACAGTCCAAAAGGGTAAGGGACACTTCAAGTCCACAGTCTACATTTTCCCAATACCAAAGGAGAGTGAAGCAAAAGTCCAAGGGTTCACAGGGTGCACACACACTGGAAGCAACACTTCCAGTTTCTCAAATTCAGTTTGATGTAACCCCTATTATCACTCTGGGGTTACAGTCCCATTCTCTAAACATCAACCTTGAACTATCTCCATCGAATTCACCAACTTTATCTCTAGATGTGGACATGATCCATACATCTATTCCTGATTCTCCAACTCTAATCTTGGAGAAGCCCCACTCTGAAGCTGGTGGCCATCACTTGTTAAGTGATTTGTTGGGCCATCAACCAATTTTTTCTGAAGTTGCAAGGGGATCTGTGGACCAATCTCTCAAATCAATCGCCATAGACTCTACTGTAATTTCTCATTCTCAAAGTGCTTTCTTGACTTCATCAACGAAACAGTCTATTTCGTTGACAAGTGTTTCTCCATCAACGGTATCCATACCGTTGACAGTTCAAACTACCATACCGTTGATAGTTCACTCTGCACCTCTAATTGAAAATCAAGTTGTTTCCACAACTAGTGCAGATGATCTAGTGGTAGTTGAGACACTTCTAGGATTGAGAGGGAGTGAAACTGAGAGGCTGGCTTGCAGCCAGGCAAAAGGAGAGAATGAGAGTGAGAGGCTGGCTATTTCTTCCAGCCAGGCAAAAGGAGAGATTAAGAGTTCCACCTTAGTAGGTGAAGGTGAGGGTGTGAGAGGTGTGAGCCATGGGGAGCCCATGATGCAAGAAAATAGAGGAGAGAGAGAAGGGACTACAGCAGTCATAAGGGAGGAAGCAGCCATTGCTAGTGAGTCAATGGAGGTCAATGAGGGAGAAAGGGAACTTACCTTCCAAGAGCATTATCAACAAACTCTGGATAGTATTTCCCTGGATCCTGAGACCTTTACTCATCCTGTGTCAGCCTATCAAGTTATGGCTCAACAGGGCAATGTGGAGGCAGAAAGGTCACTCAACTTAATTCATACTACTGCATCAATGCAAAGAGCCAAGGATGCCTTGACCAATCTACCTCCAGGAGCTGCAGCAAGTGGAGAATTTGAGTTTTCTGATGATGAAGACAGCTTTGGTGACAATCTACAGGTGGCCACTACTACACACACTGGGACTTCTGTGGTGCCTCCTACACCAAACTGGCTTTCTCAAGATTTACAAGGAAGGATCTCCCTGGATGCTGCAATCACAAGGCAGTACAATGAGGCCTATTTGGCTCATGAGTCTGCAAATGCCAATGACAAGAAATTCTACAAGGCTATTATGGATTCACTGGAAATCCAAAGGCTACAGATGATGCAGACAAGGATTGAGGCTAGAGAAATCAAGGACTCAATTAGCAATCTCAAGGATGCTAATGAAAGGAGGCTAGATGAAAAGCTTCCTCTTCTCACTGTGTCCAAGATGAACAGGTTTTTCTCTAAGGAACCTGAGGTGGCTACCTCCTTGAAGACTCTCTCTTCTAGAGTGGACAAGGTGGAAGCTACTTTATCTCAGATGCAAAAGGAACAGGAGAAGCAGACACAACTCTTGGCCCAGCTAGTGGCAGCTCAAGGACTCCCAGTCATCTCTCTTGATGATAACAAAAAGGGGGAGAAATCTAAGGAGCTAGACATTCAAATCACAAAGGTTATGGTCCCAGCCATTTCCCTGCCAAAGGAGCCACTAGCTATGGGGGAGTCAGGAAAAGCTAAACTGGACAGCATTGACCTGATTCAGCAAGCATCTATGAAGCTACAGCTTGCTGAACAAATTAAAGACCACTGGTCCAGGATAGATGAAAGAATCAATAAGTTAGCTGATTCTGCAAAGATTTCAGATCCATCAACGAATCAAGCTTCTTCTACAGAGCCATCAACGGATGCCATGGTTTTAGCATCAACGGAATGGGAGCCACAGACCAATTCTTTATATAAGATAGAGCCCCTTCTACATGGAGTCACTCAAGGTTCAAGGAAGGAGAAAGGACAAACTTCATGCATTAGGGATGTGGAACAAGCTACATTGCAAAGAAGCCTATCTCCCAAGTCTCCTGCTAAACCAAAGGGCAAAAATACAGAAAGGACTTTCTATCCTGCACCTTATCCAGATGAGCACAAGCTTCTTGGTCTACTCATCACAAAAAGCAAGGAAAGCAATGATTATGAGATAAGGAAGCAAAGGGCAATTGTCTACAGGAATGGACAACAAATCTGTGTTTGGGCTGGTCACCCAAACTTTGCTGAAGCTAAAGCTGAAGAGTCAGAAAGAGCAGCAATGCAAGCCCTTGCTGTTGCTCAGTCTCTTGATGAAGAAGAAAGACAGCAAGAAGAAACAGCAAGAGAGGAAAGGAGTGCAAAGAAGAGCACAAGGCAACCAAAGGCAAGAGCTAGGAGAAACATAGCCTTTGAGAATGATGACTTTCAGAACACTGCATCAGACTCTTCTGTACCAATTGCACCTCCAACAAATCCTGATCCAGTTTCAGAGGTAAAGTTAGCCTGTGATCCCAATCATCCTGTAAATTTCCATGATCAACCAATTGAGCCAAAGGAAGAGCCAATTGAGTTTGATGAGGCCAACTTCCCAAAATTCCTATTTGAAAAGGATCAGCCAATGGAGCACAAGAAAAGGGCTGTCAAGGCAAAGTCAATATTTGTGAGAAAGCCACAACCTCAGAAACCCCCTTCAAATCCAGAGGACTGCATGTACATTGCTGACATCAGGGAAGAATCTAGCTTACATCTTGATTTAGACAACCTGGTGGAAGTAAGGGGCATTGCAGCTTCTCAAAAGATGCCTGAAAGATTAGTTTTCACATTCAAGGGTGCTAGAGAACAAGTATGGCCTCTCTACAGAATTTTAGGAGAAGACTACCAAACACTACTCACAGTGTTTTGATGCTTGAAGAAAGACTTTGGCTTCACCAAAACAGCCAAGTCTGAGGTGGTCTCCAAAATATGTCAAATAAAGGCTAGCTGGAACAAGCCTGAGGCTCTTCCCAGGATGCTTAGAGTGCCCTCAACAGGAAAGAAGATCCATCTTCAACCTTACTGGATGATGGAATTTAAGGACAAGGACAACTGCAGAAGGTTCTTCAGAATGGAAGACCAGCTGGATAAGGCATCTAATCAAACTCTAAAGCTTATGCAATCCAAGCTTGGTGATCAGGATGAGGAAGAGAAGATCTTCTACAGAAGGCTACAGGTCCAGATTGAGGAAAACAACTCTAAGAGAGGGAAGAAGACTATGCCACAAAGAAGACAAAGATGAATCATTTGCTCAGTCTAGAGGAGCACTTCTGGGCATTAGTCTTGTAAGTCTTGTATTTTGTTCAAAATATTATGAAGCTTAAATGCATTTTCTACTTTTGTAATTTATAATGTATCTGAGTGTTTTTGTTATCATCAAGTCTCTTGATTTATGGCTGTTATTCTATCAGTCATAAATTAGGGGAGATTGTTAGGAATATGTTGTTCTTGATGATAAACATAAAACACTTAGTAGAATTTGTGTAAAGTTATTTTGTAGCTGTCAACGAAATGGCATGCTTTGCAGCATTCCGTTGACAGGTAGCTCATCAACGAAATGAGTGATGTAGCAATTGCACTGTACAATACTTCACAGTTTGATATGCATTTTGTTGTATGTACTAGATAGGTTTTCTAAGTCATGTTGACTAAATGATAGATAGGCAAAATAGGTTGGTTAATTGTAAATATCTTGTGCCTTGTAATTTTGCCTAAGTGAAGACATGTCAACGGTATGAAGATTACTCTGTCAACGGTATGGAGTTTACTCATCAACGAAACGAGAGAAACACCATCAACGGAATGAAGAATAAAGCTATCAACGAAACCCATCTCCCTGCTATCAACGAATCATTATTGCTTTTCTGAATAGTTGACAAAGTGATAGTGACAGGTTACTGAACAGATCTAAAGGTGATGTGGAAGTGTACTTTGCATTGGAAACCATTAAAATGGACATGGGGAATAAGGAAACATCCCAGTTTCCATTTGGGCTCTTGGGAGTGATCATAATAAGCATGAAGACAAAAGCAAGGATCTCCAAGGACCACTGGACAAAGGGATGAAAAGCAAACTATTGGCGGTTACCTTTAGTGTACTTTAGTGTAGCCAAAAATAGCTTTGTAAACTTGGGAATATATAACCAAGTGTAGCAGTTAAAATAAGAGTGTGAGAAGAAAAACAAATAGTTTGTATTAGCTATCTTTGAGAGCATTCTTCTCTACAACCTTGTAACTGAGCAGCTGTGTACTTTTGTATCACAGATTATTTCCGCAATAAAAATCACTTCAGTTGGATCATCAAACAATCCAACTGAAATTATTAATGTGCTTGTGATTTTTACTTTAAGTTCAGTTTTATTTGTAAGTTGTTTTTAAGTTCAAGAAATATCAAAATTGTATTCAACCCCCCCCCCCCCCTTCTACAATTCTGTTAGGTCATTTGGGAATAACAGGCTGCAACATTTAGTAGATGATATAGCATAGTGTTATTGCCAAAATGACGACCTCGCCTTTTAAGGTGGCCTCGCCCCCTGTTGGGTCGAGAAGGGGAGGACTGGATCAGTAAACCTTTGAGATAGTAAAGAATCTTTGATGGGCCTAACCCGTTTACTTACAAATCTCGCCTTTCTTGGGGCGAAGATTAAGCATAATTTGGGCTCGGTCCAGGTATGCCCGCTCAATAAACATTCTCGCCCACTAATCAGGTGGCGGCTTAACCTGGTGATTGCTAGCCAACCTCGCCCTAAGATCTACTGGGCAATCTCGCCCCCGCAGACTTGAAGATGACTTCGCCCAAAAAGGGTTTGAAGCTAACTTCGTCCAGGAGGGTGAGGAGTCTCACTTAGGGTAAATAAAATATTTAAATTATATTAATTAAAGACCATCCAGGCTAGTGAACTTTGCTTTACTAGGAAAGTTGAAGGATATTACCCTTTTTGATATGCACAGAGCTGGACTTTCGCCATCTCTTATTAGATAAGTATTGACCCCGATAATCTCGGATCAATAATTATCTCATCTTATCCCGAGATAATAGCAAGACCATGACAGCTCATTATGATATGTCAAGGATAATAATCCCAATTTTTCCACCCTTTAAAGAAGGAAACTTGCCCCATGGGTTACTTGCTCTCCACGAACTACGTTTGGCTTGATCCCTATAAATAGGGTACGTAGGCACATTGTATGGCATGATGCAAGCTTGCGAACAAGAGAGAATTCAATATTCAATCTTAATTGCGACCTATTCTCACATACAATCTCAGCCATCCCCAAATCATAAACCCTAATCCTTTCAACCTACGTTACATATCATCAGTCTCTACCACAATTCCAACAACCCTCCCCGAATTAGTTATCACCAAATTCCTCCATTAACAATTGGCGCTAGAAGGAGGGCTTTTTGACATCTCTGGAGGAAGGATGTCGCATCATACCGAAGAACCAGTTAATATAGGCAACGACACGAGGGAGGTTCAGATCCATACAACAGATCTACCTCCTCCGCCACAAAGGCAATCAGATCTGAGAGAGGGTACCACGCCAAACCAAATAAACTCGGTTCCTCGCCTTGGAGGAGATCCTCCTGTCTTGATGAGCAACACCGAACTATTAAGTCAAATTGCTCACATGGGAAACACGGTGAATAAAATGGCGGAACGCATGCAGTCGCTTGAGAGAGAGAGAGAGAAGGTTACCAGAATGTACCCACCGTAGCCCAGATAGGCGACGTACCTCTACCAGGGACATGCGTCCCCCACTTACCGATAGCCGACGTCGATATGCAACCGAGAGACTCCACCGCCCCGGGAAAGAACCTGTCACGGGCCGTAGAAGGCTCTCAAGAAGGGATTCCCCCCTGAAAGAGAGATTCGAACGGTTGATGAAAACCGTCAGAATCGAAGATTTCAAGCTGTAACCCCTAGGGTGTTAACCTATGGTGATAATGCCACCCCATATGTGGAGTTTCCCCCTGATCATCCAGGTTGACCTTCGAGACCCCCCACCCCGAGAAATCAAGGCCCAAGCGATCTGAGAATCGAACCTTACAATTAGCATGAACGACACCCTAGACCAACATCACCTGAAGATCTACATAGGAGGATGGAAATCTATCAAGGAACAGATCAATGGAGATCAAGAAGAGGGCGACGCTCCCCACCGGGGGCGAGGTATGTAAATCAAGAGGGTGACCGTCGTAGGAATTCTCAATCAGACGAAGATGTTGTGATAATAAACCCAGGAACTCAGGACTCTGGGAGACCTCGCCTTCAGGAAGTACAAGCTTTGAATCAGCGAAGGGTAGATGAACGCAGGGCCTCATACGAAAAAATGGAGGAAGATACTAACAGAGACCTAGTTTTGTTCCAAAACAGTCAAGGTGGACACCGCACTAATCGAAATAGTGAGCCGTATCAGTTTATTCGGCAAAGGGAACCTACGCCGCAAGAACCAACCTATCAGCAGAGGGAGGCTACTCCTCAAAGATCTATTTATCCTCAAAGGGAACCTATGAAACAACAAACAGAGCCTATACCCCAGCGAGGACTCTCTTATCAACAAAGGATCTCTACGTCTCAGCAAAGACATAACCCTTACCTAGCAATGCCAATTCCTTTTCAACAGGAACCTGTACCTCATGCGGAACTAGCAGGCGGAACTCAGACGATCCCAGGCTTGGAAGGTATCAATGTGAATGCACTACGAAGGCTCATTGCTCAGTCGGAAGGTCAGGGAGGTACGATACCTGATGCAACACCTTCTCCTTTTTCTGCTGTTGTACGAGAGGCTCCTCTTCCACCAGCATTCAGAGGTACAGGGGATCTTCGCTTTAATGGAAGCACGGACCCTGCAGAGTACATTGGTAGGTTCAATACAGAGATAGAACTTTACCAAGTGGAGGACTTAACAAAGTGTAGACTTCTTGCTTCAACTCTAAGGGGAAATGCTCATCAGTGGTTTCAAAAGCTAGGACCTGCATCAATCACTTCCTGGGAACAAATGCGTAAGATGTTTTTAATTCAGTTTCAATCTTCAATTCATTATGCTCCACCTGTTACAACTTTAGCTAACATCAAACAACGAGATGGAGAGACTCTCCAAGAATACTTCAAACGTTTCAATGCAGAAGTTCCTGCTGTTCGTGGGGCGTCCGATGAAACCATTAAGAATTTCTTGATTGCTGGGGTTCGCGTGGGAACCGATTTCTGGAAAAATTTGCAAAGAGAGGAACCCTCAACGTTGGCAGCTTTGTATCTACAGGCTGAGCCTTTCAAACGAGAGGAAGAGGCTTTGAAGAGAAGTGATTATGGAGATACACCTCGGCGGAGTAAACGGAAAGAAAGGTCTCCTAGCCCCAAAACAGAAAGAAAGAACGGTAGAGAAGATATGAATCTAGTTGAGGTTAAGAAGCCAGCCCATTCGAAATCCCTTAGTCCAAAGGGGAACAAAGGAAGGGATAGATTCATCAGATATAGATCACCTAGCCCCCCAAGTTGTCCGCCTCCGCCTCCGAATCGGTGAGAGAATCAGACAGTACCCCGTAAGTATTACACTCCTCTCACAGCGTCCATTGATTATATCTATGAGATTACCAAGAGTCAAGGCCTATACAAGAAGCCCTCACCATTGTCAAGATCCTCTACGAAAGATAAAGGAAGGTATTGCGCATATCATGAGTCTCATGGGAACCACACCTATGCTTGCAGACAGCTAAAAGAAGAAATTGAAAAGTTGATAAAGGAAGGAAAGCTTACTGACTGGGTAGTCAAGGAAGTGAAGAAATATAAAGAAGAGGCTCCAGTTAAGGTAACCGAGGTTATTGAAGGCTCCACGGAAGGAAAAGAACTTGAGAAACCTGTGTTCGTAAGAGAGGAAAGCATACATACGATCTTTGGAGGACCTCATATTGGGGGAAATGGGAGAAATGCAATGGAGAGATACGTTCGAGAAGCTCAACATCCGCCTCTGAACAACGTGAATCATCTATCAGAAAGACCTCCTAAGTTATTTAAGGGAGAAGACATTCAGATAATTTTCTCTAAAGAAGATGCCAGATGGGTACATCATCCTCACAGTGATGCTCTGGTAGTTAATGTCCGGATTGGATCTAGGAATGTCCATCGTGTGTTCGTTGATACAGGGAGTTCAGTGAATATTCTCTACTATGGGACGTATAAGAAGACGGGGTTGCTGGATAAAGAGCTGACTCAGGGAACAACTCATATCTATGGTTTTACAGGAGACTCCGTTTGAGTGAAAGGAACAATCAGGCTACCACTGACCCTAGGGGAAGGTTCTCTCTCTGCTATACAAGTTTTCGATTTTTTGGTCGTCGATCAACCAACGCACTATAATGCCTTATTAGGATGATCAGTTCTAAAGGAAATGCGGTTTGTCACCTTAATTTATCATCTGTCCATGAAGTTCCCGACCCCAAATGGTGTAGGTTGCATTAAGGGATGTCAATACGATTCATATAATAACCCAAATTTTTGGTAAAATTTAAAACTTTTCTTATTATGATTAAGTGCATCAGTGAATAGTGAATTGGTGGATGAATAGTGATTTTGAGGGTTAAGAAAATTTTTCATGCCACCTATGTACGAGACGTAGTGTGGATATTCCGAAGTCATATTAGTGATCTCCGGAGTAAATAAGTGAATGCAAAGACGATCGGAATTCAGAAATTCCAAATTTTATTTTGGTGTAGTATTTGACCGGGAAGTGATTTATTATTATTATATTCAAGAAAAGAGATATTAAAATTGAGGATTTGAGGATTTAATATTTTGGAATTTTATTATTTTATTAAAGTCGATTTAAGGATTCGATTGTTGAAGTGAATAGTGAATAGTTACTATTCACTGCGAGAATCGCGTAGAGTTTTCTTCGCTCTTTTTGGAAAATATTTCGAATCGTTTCAAGAAGAACAGGGCAACATTTACAGGATTAAATATAGACATGGAAGTAACATGTAACAAGATTAACTCGAGTGATGCAACATTTGGATCATCCATGTGAAAGGAAACGAACCAGTAAAGCTACTTTAACCAAACACATGCATGCGCGACACGTGTCCTGGTGACTCACCAAAATGTGATGACTCACCACTTTTATACAAATATCAGCATACTTATCTATTTATCAAAACAAAAAGAAAAAGAAGAGGAAGAACTCTCCCCCCCCCCCCATTTTCGGCTCAGCTTGCACAAGGAGGAGAGAAAAATTCATAACTCCATTTCTATCCATCCTTAAATCACCAAATTTTAACCATAGGTTCTCCACTCCATGGGAAACATTATTTCAAAATTTCATGACCAACAAAGGAGTGTAGCCTAGTCAAATTCTTTCCCCAAGTCGGAGAACCGAAACTGTCCTGCTTTTTCCAGTTTCGACCACTCACCTTAGAAAGCCAATAGGTCGAGCTTCAAGCATCCCATGGTGATGAGATAGGACTCAAAAGAAAGCCCTTGAAGAGTAGAAGGTGTGGTAAAAAGTTGAGAACCAAACTCTTGTTGTTCGATTTTATATGGATTTTACAAAGTGATGATGAATAGTAACTCCGAAATGTTGTTAACTTGTTTTCTTGATTGGATCTTAAGGTTTAAGCTTTGTAAGGAGTATCTAAGGCTTGTTGACTGATTGTGAGCACTGATTAGTGTTTCTAGAGCTTCCAAGAAGGTATACCACTCATCCACCCTTTGATTTATGTTGGATTTTAAGTGAAGTTTTTAGTAATGTTCAAGACTAAGCATGTTTATGGAATTTGGAGTAGGTATGGTTGAATCTTGATGGATACTTGTTGTTGGTTGATGTTGGTGATATGTTCTTGAATTATATAAACTTATTATGTTGTAACAATTGTTGGGTTGTTGAATTCATTTGGTTTTAAGAGGTTTTGACATAGCAAAAACCGGGAAACGTTAGGATTATAGCCGTCGTAATGCCCATTTGATTTAAGGCTGTTTTGAGCAAGAATTACGAACTGGTATTGGAATATTTTTGAACAACACTGACCATGAACATGTAGGTCTTGTTTTAAGGTTTGTTTTGGTATAAAGATCATGTCTATACGAATTACGGTTTAAGAGAAAAGTGAGTTTTAGTAAACGCCGTTCGGAGGAACAACCCATCTCTGGTCAGTCACTTTGAGGCTATATTTGGACCACTTAAAAGCCATATTAAAATGTGAATCTTTGAGGAATAATACTAGAGACAGTTAGGAAGGCTCACGAAAAAGATTCGGATTAAAAAGATTATATTTCGATTTTATAAAAATGTTGTATCCGAGGTCGCGCAAGTGAAAACCACTAAGAACATGACTTAGAAACCAATGTTGTAAATGGTTAAGTATAACTTGTATTCGAGGATCGATTTCGGACTAAACCTACGACTTAAGTAATTTTCGACTAAACGTGGACTTAGTATGAGCCTATAACGAGCTAGTAATTCCTTGGTTGTGTTTCGCTTACGTGTTTAAGCATTGAGTACAAGTGGATTATCCAGGGGATTAATCGTGCGTTTGTTTTGACTTTGTCTAGATTGTCCGGCATCGTCGCGAACCCCTATCACTTCTCGAGTATCAGGCAAGTTTTCTCATTACATGTTGTATTATAAAGTACCATATTCTGATGTATGCATCTAGATGCAAGTTTTCAAACCTATACCTCTATAAACTGTTGTTGTGATAAATAAAAGATATTGAGATTTATGCTATGTGATCATGATTTCGAAACGGTACTTATGATGTTAAGTAAAAGTTGTAGTATAAGTTGACTTATAAGCTATGGTTATGGCAATATTATAAGCCGATATGTTAAGAAAAACCCTCAGTAGGGGGTATATACTCTGTATTTAAACTACGAGCCGGGAATGGTATCAGTTGTTATCTAGGGTTATATTATTATTATTATTTATTATCCCTTCTCTTGTTAAGAAAGTAATTGAGGATTACTTCTAAATAAATATTCTTTATTAAATATAGTTTTCATTAAGTATTTAAAGCCTTACTTCTTAAGGAAGTATTTTGTGAAAACTATTCTTTAACCCTAGATAACTAATAAGTTTTATTCAGACAATTATAAATATAATTAGGGAAGGTTCCCCCATCTATTTCCCTTTTAAGTCTATATACGGAAAGACTTAAATGTTCGCTCAAACTACAAGACTCATGGGACCTCTCTCAAGATTATATGTTTGTTCCAAGTGGACTGCCCGGTCCTAAATCTTCTCGAAACTATTAATTTAACAGCTTTGTATGCTACCATCAAAATGATTTTGATTAATTTCTCAAGATTCGAGAAGTAAGATCGGTGGAATAAGTTGTATCCATTAACAAGCATCAGCTTGGGAAATATGGGTGAATTTTCCTTTCCAACCAGATATGACTACTTTGTGGAGTCGTATACTTGGGGAAAAAGGGAAAGGAACTTTATGTTTCAGAGTCATGGATTCACTCGAACTCGGAGAATATGTAAGGGACTGAGTAGCGCCGGTCCCCTAAGGGAATTACAATAAGACCGACGGACTATGAACGGGTCTGTTCTTCCCTTAGATGATTAGTAAGTGCCCGACCGTAGGGTAAGAAGAGAGTAACAGGCCGACGGACTATGAACGGGTCTGTTCTTCCCACCTACAACCGAAGGCGGGGAGGTAGGTCGGTGTGAGACTGAATATCTTCCCTTCTACGTAGAAAAAGACCAGGGGGATACATCTTGCGACTGATCATCGTAGGGGTATCCTCGGCGCCTAGCATCTCCATCTACAGTTCATCATCCATGAAAGAACATGTTTTAAGCAAGTTTCCAGAAAAGAAAAGTTATTCAAGTTATTCAAGTTTATTCAAGTTCATGCAAGTTTATTCAAGTTTAGAAAATGGATTGGAAATATTTTACACTGTCTTTATTTCCAAATTATGATATGAGGTAAATGTTTGATATGAAAGATGATATTTGGAAATTCCTGCAACTTCATCTTTTATCTTATGAGTTATGACTCTGATAAAACCTGATTAAGGATATATATGCATAAGTGGATTTTGGGTTACGGAAACCTTATATTGAATTTTCCTTATAACTTCATCTTTTAAGTTATATGTTGATAGTCTGCTTATATTTTATATAGCAGATATTTTACAAAAAGGATATACTGAGTTATCTTGCTACTTCATCTTTTATATTATACTAGAACTTTGTTCAGAGTATGAATATTGAAAATTGCAGAGTATTATGGAAATGATATTTGAAATACAGCAATGGTACTATTTTTGGAATACATTCTGATAAGAAAATGATTTCAGTATCGAGATATTTTGACAAATTATTGTCTTATACCCGCTTTATTCCTGGGTTGAATTAAGGGCATAATTATGCCATACTTTTATTACCTTGCTGAGCTATCGCTCACTCTTGCTATTATTTTATATATATTATATAGCAGCGAAGCAGGATGCCAATGGGACGACACATACCTCGCAAGGCGTTTCCATAAACAGTTTCTAGCAGTGATCCCGGGAGTAGTACGAACCAATCGAATCAGGCTACGGCTTTTGGCATTCAACTTATGTATAGACATGAATGGTATTAGAGGATTGTGAGCATCAGAAGGCTAAGTTGGTAATGTAACAATACTTAGAAATTGTATCAGTAACAGATTCAAAAGACATTTGGGTATTGTAATAAAAATTATTTATTCCGAAGTTGTTGTATGGTGTCGTTTCTGAGACTCTAACCTGTGTGTGTGTGTGTGAAGACATATATTGTGGGGTCATGAGCAGGTGAATTATGAATGGTGTGAGTAATACAGGTAAGTCAAGGAATACATGGATCGTGACTACCCTAAACCCCTAACCCCGGGTTTGGGGCTGTTACAGAGATGGTATCAGAGCATTAGGTTACAGTCCTCAGAAACGATAGAAGATCGAGTCTTACAATACCCTTAATAATGATAAGAACATCTAGAGCTCAAATTGAGTTCGTAGTCGGGTTAGAGGACATGACCCTGACTGTTTAAGATGAAGCCCGAGATGGGACTTCTTTTGGGAAACCGTACTTAGGACTTCATGGTTAGTCACCTCGATTCGTATGAGTTATAGATGGATGGGACTCCGAGATACCAGATCTCGAGGCCTTCAAGTAGGCAATTGATGATGCGTTCCTTGAAATGGACGGAGACCCGATAAAGGAAGATCCATAGGAGGATCTAGAGGAAGACTCCATAGTGGGTCAAGGAAAGAATCTTGTAGAGCACGTGTTGATTGATAAAGATGTGATGTGTTATTTGAGGTATAATAAGACCGGATGAACCTTCAAGGGATAAATAAGTGACGAGACGAGAGTTTAAGGATCGTTCATGATTCATCAAGAGGTATGACAAAGAAAATGGAGTAGAGTCTCCAAGGCAGAAGAGGTAGAGGCAGTATAGCCAGTATCAGTGGATTGATTCGACTTGGACGAAACCTGTTACTCGTAGTCAGTTATAGTTGCCCATAAGGAGGCGACATACGTAAGAACCAAGGTGTTCAGATTTTCACGAACAATTAAGGGTACTTAGTTGCCTAGTATAGTGAAAGGAATTGCTTTGGCTACGAGGTTTCAATCCCCCACGACCAGCGATTCCACTGGAAATAGTGTCTATTACATCATTGAGGGATTTTATTATCTCAAGGAAAATTTTGGGTATATGTACCATGAAAATGATATTGCAAGACAAGCACGCTAAGACGGAATCGAGAACGAGATTTACCACCCTCAGGAAACCAGGAAGGAATTATGAGGATAGAACAGAAAGGTCGGAAATCAGATCCGAGCATTACTAGTAGGTAAATAGATTGATCAAATTTCCCTGATTCTTGGAAAGAAATTCAGCAAATTTTGGCAAACCTTGTCTTTCTGATTACCAGAGGATGTCACCAAAGAGAGTGGAAATTAGAGCGAACCCTGTGGATTGGGTAAGATAGCCGTTATATGGGTTGGTGGACAGACCCTGATTGCTATAATTGATTGTAGAGATAAAATGATGAAGTTGAGATTGGACGGTAAAGGCAAAATATATTTAAGGACCAAGACGGACTGAGAAATTCCGGGATTGACTTAAATGAAAAGGCTATTGTGCCAAAAGTGTTAAGCTTATGTAGCGCACGTGATTGATATGGAAGAAGGAATATTGGGTATAAGGATGATTGAAATAGAGACCGGATTTAAGCTTGTAGTTTCTAACGATCTTCCGAAGTACCGCCCAGTCGACATGTGGAAGTATCATTGCTATGGGCGACAACGGTATCGAAGTCTTCTTATAGAACAGAACGGTTACTTGAGATGTTTGCGCCTAGTCGAATAGAATTCCCTGCGATTGCAAATGTTGATGGTTGAATTCTTAGCGACTATTATAAGTCGGCAATGACGTAAGTATCGAACAACTTAGGGTGCGTGGAAAAGAAAAGCTTTGGAACTGAACGATTATCCATTAGAGGAGCCGACATAAAAGGCATCCGTAGAGACCTTGGTAGTACCCTCCCCATTTGCAAATTATGCGGGGTACCTCCCCAATCTATGATATATCTTGACCTCTCTCCAGGAAAGAATTCTGATAAAGGGTATACTCCCTCTTCGAAGTTGTTTTATAACACTTGTGCTAAACCATATTCAGTTTCACTTGTGCCAGAGGCGGTCACAATGCCTACTTTCAGGCTTTCGAAGCCCTGTCAAATGATGTTATTTAAGCTTTCACTTTTTTTCAAATAATGAATGACCCTATGGTGATACCTCACCACTTGTTTGTTAAGTACCAGTATCTTTTTGGTTATTCTTTTCTTTGTATTTTCTTTGGAAACCGCACCTTTGGAATCTGTTAAATTTTAATCCAAGATGTTTCTTTAAGAAATATTGTCGAAAGACGATAATCATTAAATTGATCTCGAATTGCTTTCATACTTTTCAACTTCCACTGAGACGAACAACCCTATGTTTATAGGGGCTACAAGGACTATCTGTCTGTGTGATAGAAGTCGGATGGGACGCCATCACTTGTAAGTTGTGAAATACAAGAAGGCTAATTACCTTTAGTAATGTCTCAATCGAGGCACACAACGTTGAGTTCTTATGATCATGTTGATCTCTCGGTAAATTCTCTTACCTCCAATAAGGTTACCTTAAAACTCATAACCTTATGATCACCAGTGTGTGACGTTTTCCTTGATATGGGAGCTGTCTTTTCAAGGCCCCATAATTTTTGTTATCCTCATTGAATTCTAAGGGGAGGCCACCCAGGTCAAATAAGTCAAAAATTCGCTGATAGGAATTAGATTCGCAACGAAGTCGCCTATGACAGGAGCGAATCCCTAAGACGAATAGAATGTTAGTGACATATCGATGAAATTGGCTTATTCTCCCAAGGATATTATGATAATGGAAAGCTTGTCAATCGATATATGTGAAAGGAATAGCGATGTGCCGTGAACTCCAGTGACAACGGTGTTAGATAGATGCCCTATGATGAGATTGAGATTTTGGAGGAGTTGTTTACGAATGGATACTACCTCTGGGTTAGCAAGATAAGTATTGACGATGGAGTCAGAGGGAGCTGGTGTTGTGACTTGGGAGAGGTGCAGCGTGTGTGGTTCTAGAGGAATAATTTCCGGAAATATATGGAGACCCGGATGAAAATGAAAGTTAAAGAGTTAAAACAAGAAACCATGACTGTGACCGAGTATGAGGCCAAGTTTTCCGAATTATCGAGGTTTGTTCCGGAGTTTGTGAACACAGAAGAAAAGAAAGCCAGTAGGTTTCAACCAGGGCTACCTCCAACAAGCAGCCCACTGTCAGGACCTTTAAATAGCAGGTGCCCTTCTATACTGTTTAGGCAGAGCTAATGTATCGTTGTATATCAAGAAGTTGCATGACAATTAAACCTTAAGGCCGAGCCACTAAGGGAATAATTACAAGTAGAAATAGTCAATCGAGGGATTTTCCCATAGGACTGGTACATCTAGGTTGTGAACTAGAAATATGAAGTCGACACTTTTGATAGGCCTGATTCCTTTCAAGTTGGGAGAAGTTGATATTATAAGAAGGATGGGTTGGTTGACACCCAATGGAGCCCAGACTGATTGTAAGGGAGAGAGAGTAATAAATAAAGGATGGAGATAGATTCAGAGATTCTTGAGTATAGTTCAGACTAAGAAATTATTATGCCAGAGATATGAGGCTTAATTAGCCCTTATGGTGGACGCCAAGAAAAGAGATACCAAGTATAAAGGGAACTACAATGGTTTTGGGAGATTGTACAAGGTTTTAATGAGCTACCAAATATCGATTTGGATGACATGAGAATGAATACCGAGTATTCAGAGTATAATGGGAATGGAAGGGTTAGTGACTCAGTTACAAGAGTTGTTGTATAAGGGTATGATAAGACCCAGTGTACCACCATGGAGAGCCCGGTGTTGTTGTAAGAGAGAAATATGTTAGCACAAGATTATGTATCGAACCTCGAGAGTTGTATGAGTTCGACATGAAGAATAGGTACTCTTGTAAATGATTGTTTGATCAGCGGAAGAACGCTGTGTATTTCCAAATTTATTTAAGAATTGGGTGTCACCAGTTGGAAGTTAAATCCGAGGATATACCCAAGACTGCGATTCGTACTTGGGATAGACACTTCGAGTTTTCAGCGAGGTTATTTTGGGTTAACTAATGCACCCACAAATTTTATGGAATGTAATGAATTGGCTTTGAGTTACCCGTGATAGTAGATAACATGAGATGGAGAAATGGCTAGAATTGACCTAGAATTATGACTGTGAGATACACTACCATCCGGGGAAGGCCAATGTGGTGGCCGATACCCTTAATTAAAATGAGACAGAGATGGATTCCGAATGATCGGGAATTAAAGGATGAGATTTTACACAAAACCCAAGTTGGTCCAACAAACTAGAAAGACAAAAGATTTCACCAACAAGCGGCTAGTGACAACCAAGATAGACAGGGAAAGTATGCGGACTAAGCCCGCGAGTATAGAGATAGTACTGCTATTGATAAGCTAAATAGCATGTTGATGGATGACAAGCAAGTTTATGTTGGTGTATTTTCTGTACAAACAAGATGGAGAATATGAGGTTAGAGATTCGTGATGCTAAAAGATATCCTCGTGGAAGGAATTAAGGAGATTTGGAAAGAAAAGGGAAGTTGAGCCCGAGATTCATTGGGCCATCTGAGATTTTAAGACGCGTCAGGAAGGTGGCCTACGAGCCAGCCTTACCCCCCCCCCCCCCCAAACTTGTAGAATGGTCATAACGGGGTTCATGTGTCAATGCTACGTCAGTATACTAGAGATGCCCGGCATATGTTAGAGTACGAGCAGGTAGACATACAACTTGGTTTGACTTACAAAGAACAACCTGTGGAAATCACGGATAGAAAAGAGCAAGTGCTAAGTGACGAGATTGCCAAGGTAGTGAGAGGTTTGTGGAAAAACAAGAGGTGGAAGAATCCACCTGGGAGTTAGAAAGTGCAACGGGAGAAAAGTACCCCCAGTCATCCCTAAGCTGATTCTGGGACGGAATCCTTTTAAGGAGGGGAGACTATAATAACCCGAATTTTTGGTAAAATTTAATACTTTTCTTATTATGATTAAGTGCATCAGTGAATAGTGAATTGGTGGATGAATAGTGATTTTGAGGGTTAAGAAAATTTTTCATGCCACCTATGTACGAGACGTAGTGTGGATATTCCGAAGTCATATTAGTGATCTACGGAGTAAATAAGTGAATGCAAAGACGATCGGAATTCAGAAATTCCAAATTTTATTTTGGTGTAGTATTTGACCGGGAAGTGATTTATTATTATTATATTCAAGAAAAGAGATATTAAAATTGAGGATTTGAGGATTTAATATTTTGGAATTTTATTATTTTATTAAAGTCGATTTAAGGATTCGATTGTTGAAGTGAATAGTGAATAGTTACTATTCACTGCGAGAATCGCGTAGAGTTTTCTTCGCTCTTTTTGGAAAATATTTCGAATCGTTTCAAGAAGAACAGGGCAACATTTACAGGATTAAATATAGACATGGAAGTAACATGTAACAAGATTAACTCGAGGGATGCAACATTTGGATCATCCATGTGAAAGGAAACGAACCAGTAAAGCTACTTTAACAAAACACATGCATGCGCGACACGTGTCCCGGTGACTCACCAAAATGTGATGACTCACCACTTTTATACAAATATCAGCATACTTATCTATTTATCAAAACAAAAAGAAAAAGAAGAGGAAGAACTCTCCCCCCCATTTTCGGCTCAGCTTGCATAAGGAGGAGAGAAAAATTCATAACTCCATTTATATCCATCCTTAAATCACCAAATTTTAACCATAGCTTCTCCACTCCATGGGCAACATTCGTTCAAAAGTTCATGGCCAACAAAAGAGTGTAGCCTAGTCAAATGCTTTCCCCAAGTCGGAGAACCGAAACTGTCCTGCTTTTTCCAGTTTCGACCACTCACCTTAGAAAGCCAATACGTCGAGATTCAAGCATCCCATGGTGATGAGATAGGACTCAAAAGAAAGCCCTTGAAGAGTAGAAGGTGTGGTCAAAAGGTGAGAACCAAACTCTTGTTTTTCGAGTTTATATGGATTTTACAAAGTGATGATGAATAGTAACTCCGAAATGTTGTTAACTTGTTTTCTTGATTGGATCTTAAGGTTTAAGCTTTGTAAGGAGTATCTAAGGCTTGTTGACTGATTGTGATCACTGATTAGTGTTGATAGAGCTTCCAAGAAGGTATACCACTCATCCACCCTTCGATTTATGTTGGATTTTAAGTGAAGTTTTTAGTAATGTTCAAGACTAAGCATGTTTATGGAATTTGGAGTAGGTATGGTTGAATCTTGATGGATACTTGTTGTTGGTTGATGTTGGTGATATGTTCTTGAATTATATAAACTGATTATGTTGTAACAATTGTTGGGTTGTTGAATTCATTTGGTTTTAAGAGGTTTTGACATAGCAAAAACCGGGAAACGTTACGATTATAGCCGTCGTAATGCCCATTTGATTTAAGGCTGTTTTGAGCAAGAATTACGAACTGGTCTTGGAATATTTTTGAACACCACTGCCCATGAACATGTAGGTCTTGTTTTAAGGTTTGTTTTGGTATAAAGATCATGTCTATACGAATTACGGTTTAAGAGAAAAGTGAGTTTTAGTAAACGCCGTTCGGAGGAACAACCCATCTCTGGTCAGTCACTTTGAGGCTATATTTGGACCACTTAGAAGCCATATTAAAATGTGAAACTTTGAGGAATAATACTAGAGACAGTTAGGAAGGCTCACGAAAAATATTCGGATTAAAAAGATTATTTTTCGATTTTATAAAAATGTTGTAGCCGAGGTCGCGCAAGTGAAAACCACTAAGAACATGACTTAGAAACCAATGTTGTAAATGGTTAAGTACAACTTGTATTCGAGGATCGATTTCGGACTAAACCTATGACTTAAGTAATTGTCGACTAAACGTGGACTTAGTATGAGCCTATAACGAGCTAGTAATTCCTTGGTTGTGTTTCGCTTACGTGTTTAAGCATTGAGTACAAGTGGATTATCCAGGGGATTAATCGTGCGTTTGTTTTGACTTTGTCTAGATTGTCCGGCATCGTCGCGAACCCCTATCACTTCTCGAGCATCAGGCAAGTTTTCTCATTACATGTTGTATTATAAAGTACCATATTCTGATGTATGCATATACTAGATGCAAGTTTTCAAACCTATACCTCTATAAACTGTTGTTGTGATAAATAAAAGATATTGAGATATATGCTATGTGATCATGATTTCGAAACGGTACTTATGATGTTAAGTAAAAGTTGTAGTATAAGTTGACTTATAAGCTATGGTTATGGCAATATTATAAGCCGATATGTTGAGAAAAACCCTCAGTAGGGGGTATATACTCTATATTTAAACTACGGGCCGGGAATGGTATCAGTTGTTATCTAGGGTTATATTATTATTATTATTTATTATCCCTTCTCTTGTTAAGAAAGTAATTGAGGATTACTTCTAAATAAATATTCTTTATTAAATATAGTTTTCATTAAGTATTTAAAGTCTTACTTCTTAAGGAAGTATTTTGTGAAAACTATTCTTTAACCCTAGATAACTAATAAAGTTTTATTCAGACAATTATAAATATAATTAGGGAAGGTTCCCCCATCTATTTCCCTTTTAAGTCTATATACGGAAAGACTTAAATGTTCGCTCAAACTACAAGACTCATGGGACCTCTCTCAAGATTATATGTTTGTTCCAAGTGGACTGCCCGGTCCTAAATCTTCTCGAAACTATTAATTTAACAGCTTTGTATGCTACCATCAAAATGATTTTGATTACTTTCTCAAGATTCGAGAAGTAAGATCAGTGGAATAAGTTGTATCCATTAACAAGCATCAGCTTGGGAAATATGGGTGAATTTTCCTTTCCAACCAGATATGACTACTTTGTGGAGTCGTATACTTGGGGAAAAAGGGAAAGGAACTTTATGTTTCAGAGTCATGGATTCACTCGAACTCGGAGAATATGTAAGGGACTGAGTAGCGCCGGTCCCCTAAGGGAATTAAAATAAGACCGACAGACTATGAACGGGTCTGTTCTTCCCTTAGATGATTAGTAAGTGCCCGACCGTAGGGTAAGAGGAGAGTAACAGGCCGACCGACTATGAACGGGTCTGTTCTTCCCACCTACAACCGAAGGCGGGGAGGTAGGTCGGTGTGAGACTGAATATCTTCCCTTCTACGTAGAAAAAGACCAGGGGGATACATCTTGCGACTGATCATCGTAGGGGTATCCTCGACGCCTAGCATCTCCATCTACAGTTCATCATCCATGAAAGAACATGTTTTAAGCAAGTTTCCAGAAAAGAAAAGTTATTCAAGTTATTCAAGTTTATTCAAGTTCATGCAAGTTTATTCAAGTTTAGAAAATGGATTGGAAATATTTTACACTGTCTTTATTTCCAAATTATGATATGAGGTAAATGTTTGATATGAAAGATGATATTTGGAAATTCCTGCAACTTCATCTTTTATCTTATGAGTTATGACTCTGATAAAACCTGATTAAGGATATATATGCATAAGTGGATTTTGGGTTACAGAAACCTTATATTGAATTTTCCTTATAACTTCATCTTTTAAGTTATATGTTGATAGTCTGCTTATATTTTATATAGCAGATATTTTACAAAAAGGATATACTAAGTTATCTTGCTACTTCATCTTTTATATTATACTAGAACTTTGTTCAGAGTATGAATATTGAAAGTTGCAGAGTATTATGGAAATGATATTTGAAATACAGCAATGGTACTATTTTTGGAATACATTCCGATAAGAAAATGATTTCAGTATCGAGATATTTTGACAAATTATTGTCTTATACTCGCTTTATTCCTGGGTTGAATTAAGGGCAGAATTATGCCATACTTTCATTACCTTGCTGAGCTATCGCTCACTCTTGCTATTATTTTATATATATTATATAGCAGCGAAGCAGGATGCCAATGGGACGGCACATACCTCGCAAGGCGTTTCCATAAACAGTTTCTAGCAGTGATCCCGGGAGTAGTACGAACCAATCGAATCAGGCTACGGCTTTTGGCATTCAACTTATGTATAGACATGAATGGTATTAGAGGATTGTGAGCATCAGAAGGCTAAGTTGGTAATGTAACAATACTTAGAAATTGTATCAGTAACAGATTCAAAAGACATTTGGGTATTGTAATAAAAATTATTTATTCCGCAATTGTTGTATGGTGTCGTTTCTGAGACTCTAACCTGTGTGTGTGTGTGTGTGAAGACATATATTGTGGGGTCATGAGCAGGTGAATTATGAATGGTGTGAGTAATACAGGTAAGGCAAGGAATACATGGATCGTGACTACCCTAAACCCCTGACCCCGGGTTTGGGGCTGTTACAATTCTCGTGACTATTAAAGCAGAATGATCAGGTCATCTCGCAAAGGAAGCAAAAGAGTAGGGGAGGATGCCAATATGCCTGACTTCGAGCAAGAAAATACGCAGAAAACTCAAGCATCTTTCAGACCCCCACATGCTAGCACTAATATGGTTTACACAATCGAGTTTCCGGAGGAAGAAAGGCTTCTGGAATATGAAGCCTTGGCAAGAGATGGAACTCCAATTTTCTTTTTGGAAGCCCCACCATCTGCGGGTGGAACTACTGACATAATAAAGGCAAAAGAGGTTTTTCATGGAGACAAGACTCCTTTGAACCAGAGGCATGGGGTGTTGATGATTGAAGCTCTGCCACTAAATCCTTTTTATGAAGGAATTGTGGAAGACGCTAGTGACGACGAGGCGGATCAACGTAGTCTACAGGCAAAGAAAGGTAAAATGATCATGGAAGACAGCTTTGAACCTTTGGTAGAATTCCCTGCAGAGTTGTCCTCCCAGCCACCTACGCGGGACGAGATAATGTCTGTACGAGAAATAGGAGAATCTAGTGGCATAATAGACGTTGAGGTTGATCTAGATCCGCGTTTACCTGAGAATGACAAAAAGATAGCACCAGCAGAGGATACCCTCTCAATTTTAATGGAGGAAGCAGATTCTCCCAAGATACTTCAGATAGGGGCTAGGCTCGTGCCCGGCTTGAGGGCGAGGTTAATTGAGTTCCTGAAGAAAAATTTGGATGTTTTCGCTTGGAGTCATGCTGGCATGGTAGGAATCGATCCAGACGTTATGTGTCATCATCTCAACATTGACCCCCCGCGGAAGAAAGGCTTCAGGAAAAAGAGGCGTCCGATCAGTGGAGAGAGAGCAATAGCTTTGAAAGAAGAGGTTGATCGACTTATGCAAGTTGGCCTAGTTAAAGAGTCTTTCTATCCTAACTGGCTGGCAAACCCTGTTTTAGTAAAAAAGCCTAATGGAAAGTGGAGAGTTTGTATAGACTTCACAGATTTAAACAAAGCGTGCCCAAAGGATAGCTTCC
The DNA here is from genome assembly GCA_030848705.1 of Heracleum sosnowskyi. NCBI lineage: Eukaryota > Viridiplantae > Streptophyta > Magnoliopsida > Apiales > Apiaceae > Heracleum > Heracleum sosnowskyi. The sequence goes on along the minus strand of CM061243.1, from coordinate 43,641,273 downwards.
CTTTGCCCAGAATAGATCAAATGGTAGATGCCACGGCTGGGCATGCTCTTCTCAGTTTTATGGATTCTTATTCAGGGTACAATCAGATTCCCATGTATGAACCAGATTAGGAGGAGACCTCGTTTATCACAGATAGGGGGTTATACTGTTACATAGGAATGCCCTTCGGCTTGATTAACGCAGGAGCTACGTACTAAAAGTTGGTCAACATGATGTTTAAAGAGCAGATTGGAAAGATAATGGAGGTTTATGTAGATGATATGCTTGTAAAATCTAAACGGGCAGAGGATCATATAGTTCACCTAGATGAGACGTTTCAGATATTAAGAAAGTACAGAATGAAGCTCAACCCTCAGAAATGTGTATTTGGGGTTGAGTCTGGATTTTTTTTGGGATTTATGGTGAATTACCGAGGAATAGAGGAAAACCCAGCAAAAATACAAGCTCTTCTTGACATGAAGTCGCCCAGAACAGTGAAGGAAGTTCAGAGTCTGACTAGTAGGGTGGCAGCTTTGAATCGTTTCGTATCCAAATCCTCTGATAAGTGCCGAGAATTATTCAAAGTTATCAAGGGTGCAGGAAAGAGGTTCGAATGGACAGTTGAATGTGAAGAGGCTTTTCAACAGCTAAAATACCACATGGGATCTCCTCCTCTCTTATCTAAACCTTTAGAAGGTGAGACCCTTATTTTGTATCTGGCTGTCTCGGAATATTCGGTAAGCGGAGTCCTGGTTAGAGAAGAAGGCGAGGTTCAGTGCCCAGTCTACTATGTGAGAAAAAGACTATTGGATGCGGAGACCTGATATAACAACATGGAGAAGCTTGTTTATGCTTTGATCTTGGCTTCCAGAAAATTGAGGCCTTATTTCCAGGCACACAAGGTAGAGGTCCGAACAGCGTATCCTTTGAGGCAAGTATTGCATAAGCCGGAGACTTCTGGACGTATGCTTCGGTGGGCTATCGAGTTGGGGCAGTTCGATGTAGTATACAAACCTCAGAATTCTATCAAGGGGCAAGCTTTGGCCGATTTCATTATGGAGTTCCCTCTTGAACGAGAAGGCGACAACCTTGCGATAATCTCGATGCCATTGCCTGAGGCTGAAATTGAGCTGGTTACTTCGTCCCCATGGTGGACTTTGTACGTGGACGGTGCTGTCAATAATGAGGGAGCTGGAGGAGGAATAGTCTTGGTTAGTCCTGAGGGGCATCATTTACAGAGCGCCATTCACTTCACCTTCTATGCTACAAACAATGATGCTGAGTATGAAGCTTTAATCTCCGGTTTGAAACTTGCCCTTGAGATGAAAGTAGAGAATATCAATATCTGGAGTGATTCTATGCTGGTTGTACACCAAGTCAACGGGGGGTTCTAGGAAAGAGGACCTCGTACGGAGTTATATATGAGATGCACTCAGCGGTTGATGAACTTGTTTAAGGAGGCTAGGTTGGAACAACTTCCTAGAGCTGCTAATGCAGAGGCGGATGCTTTGGCGATGTTAGGATCTCAAAGGGGTGCTGCACTCTTGGGGGTCATTCCTTTGGAAGTAAGAAGGCAACCTAGTGTGCCAAAAGTTGATTTGATGCAAGTGGAGGAACCTGTCCTCCTCACATGGAAAACTCCGATTTGGGAGTATCTGATGAAGTGAACTCTTCCTGAAGACAAGGGGGAGGCTCGAAGGCTACGTTACAAAGCAGCCCGGTATGTTAACTATGAAGGAATTCTTTACAGGCGAGGTTTCAATCAACCTCTACTTAAGTGTCTGGATGGTGATGAATGTTCCTACGTTCTCCGTGAGGTTCATGAGGGTATTTGTGGCAATCACTCGGGGGGTGGATCTTTAGCCCAGAAGGTATTATGGCAAGGGTACTTCTGGCCTACGTTGAAGGAGGATGCTACTCAGTTTGTTCAGGCTTGTGATAAGTGCCAAAGGTATGCCAATTACATCCATAACCCCGCTGCTCCACTTACTTCTATCACTAGTCCTTGGCCTTTCTCTATGTGGGGGATTGACTTGATTAGAGAGTTACCTAAAGGAAAGGGAGGTGTCAACTATGATGTGGTTGCCGTGGATTACTTTACCAAGTGGGCAGAGGCCGAACCTTTGGCTACAATTACTGCTAAGAAGTTAGTAGATTTTGTGTATCGTTCTATTGTTTGCCGGTTTGGAATTCCTTATAAGCTCATATCTGACAATGGAAAGCAGTTTGACAGTAAAGGGATGCGTGAGCTATGTGGTAACCTTGGCATTGTGAAGAGTTTCTCTGCTGTTAGTCATCCTCAGACTAATGGCCAAACAAAAGCAGTTAATAAGATCATCAACATACTTTGAAGGCGAAGTTGGAAGATAGCAAGGGTAACTGGCCTGAGGAATTACCCAATGTACTTTGGAGTTATAATACCACTCCCAGAACCACAACAGGAGAAACTCCTTTCGTTCTGACTTATGGTTGTGAAGCTATGGTACTAGTCGAGCTTGGAGCAGGATCGTTCAGAAGGGATCACTTTCAGCCAGAAGTCAATGAGGTAAATCATCGTCTCTATCTAGATATGATGGAAAAACTCAGGACTACCTCTCAGACTAGGTTAGCGGCCTATCATCAAAGGGTGGCGAGACATTACAATACCAAGGTAAAGGCGAGGCCTCTTAAGATTGGTGATTATGTTCTGCGACGGGTTATGCCTAACACCAAAGTTCACAATCATGGGGTCTTTGGAGCAAACTGGGAAGGAACATACCGAGTCCGGGCTGTGTTATGGAGTGGAACCTATTATCTTGCTGATATGAATGGAAATGACATTCACCGTTCTTGGAATATGGAGCATCTCAAACAGTATTATCTGTAGCGTATGCTATTCTAACTATATTATGTAAACTTTATCTTAATTAATTGGCAATAAAGTTTAGGGGGTAGTGCATGTACTTCTCATTTGACAGAACTTATTTTATATTTATGAATAAAACATGCATTTTTCTCTCACAAATTTTTTTTTGTGTGGTTTGCAATTCTTAACGGAATCTACTTGATACGTTTTACAAAACCTTGGTAAACCCGTACTTCCGAGGTGCTTATCCGTACTTCCGGAAAGCTCACCAAGAAGAAAGTCTTACCCTCTTTCCCCCTAAAACTCTGCTTCTGCATAGAGTAGATAGGTGGGCGATGTTACCGTCTTTCCCCCTAAAACTCGGCTTCTGCATGGAGTAGATAGGTGGGTGAGGTTACCCTCTTTTCCCCTAAACCTCTGCTTCTGCATAGAGTAGATAGGTGGGCGAGGTTACCCTCTTTTCCCCTAAAACTCTGCTTCTGCATAGAGTAGATAGGTGGGCTAGGTTACCCTCTTTCCCCCTAAAACTCTGCTTCTGCATGGAGTAGATAGGTGGGCGAGGTTATCCTCTTTCCCCCTAAAACTCTGCTTCTGCATAGAGTAGATAGGTGGACGAGGTTACCCTCTTTCCCCCTAAAACTCTGCTTTTGCATGGAGTAGATAGGTGGGCGAGGTTACCCTCTTTCCCCCTAAAACTCTGCTTTTGCATAGAGTAGATAGGTGGGCGAGGTTATCCTCTTTCCCTCTAAAACTCGGCTTTTGCATAGAGTAGATAGGTGGGCGAGGTTACCCCTTTTTCCCTGAATTTTTGGCTAAGCATAAAAGCAGACGAGATTGTTTATATAAAGATGAGATTGTCTATACAAAGGTGACTTTGTTGGTTTGTTGTTATTTGTTTTATATCTGGACGAGGCTATATATTCAATGAAGACACCTCGCCCAAGAACATCTTACCTGTAAAGTTTTTATAAGCAAGAAAGCAGAATACGACTGATAAAATTAAAGTGCAGCAGTTTCAGATACAAGTGTGACGCCTATAAATGGGGGGCGCGCTTCCCCGGGTACTTGAAAAAAGTTATTAATACACACGAAATGTTGAGGTCAATAAAGCATTTGTACTCCAATTGTTTTTTCAATAATGAATAAATCACATAGTCAGGAACCAACAGTTTCAGAAGGGGACGCCATGGTCCTGTTCTTCTACTCGACCTCGCTTGTCTTCTTCTTCTTCTCCTCGATTGCAGCTAATTCAGCCCTTATCTTCTTTTGAAGGTCTTCCTCGGCCTCCTTGATAGCTGTGATATTATCCGCTTTGAATTTGGCCATGTAAGCAGGGGTGGAAGGAGCAAAATGTGTAGACCAGTCATACTCGGGGTCGGCTGCTAGGAAATTTTGAAGATAGCCGAGGAATCCCAGGCTGTAGGCATCGCTGAGTTCTTTATCCCTGCTTCCCTTGACATTTGTCAGTTCCTCCTTCAAGGCGGCATTCTCTTTCTCCAAGGCCTCACCCATGGTTCTCGCTTCTGAAGATATCTGATTTAGAGAAGCTTGAAGCTTCTCAACCTCGCCTTTCCTAGCTTTGGCCTCGTCGCTAAACTTTTTCTACGCCTCAGATAACTTTGTATTAAAGGAGGAAGCCTCGCCTTTTATCTTTTTTAAAGCCTTGTCTTGTTCTTTTATCTGAACATTCTTCTGGGCGAGGACAGATAGCCCATGAACAAATGCGTCGCCCAGGCCGACTTTGAAACTCAGTTCGTCGTCCTCCTCTTTGCGGGTGAGCTATGCTTGCGCGTCCTGATCAGAGTAGTTATCTGATGCAATAGAACCAAAAAGCGAGGTCATCGGGTCAATAGGCGCGTCCTCCGTAGCAGTAGCCTTTAGCTTCTTCTGGGGATTTTGACAGTTTCTACCCCTCCCCTTTTTTTTGTTTTTTTCAACATTATGGATAAGGGGAGGAGGTGGAAATTTTGCCAAGGTTGAAGCAAAAGGGCGAGATTGACTGGCGGTTGTCGCAGCTGGTGTAGCAGTTGGTTTCGAAAAAGGATTCTTGCCAAAAGGAAGGGCGGTCATTAGTCCTGAAAATCAAGATAAAAAATAAGTTAAGGCAATCTGCAAATATAGAATGGTTATATCTCTACAAATTCGAGTAAACAGATAAATGCTAACAAGGGGCGACGCTGTCTAAATTACCTTTGCCAGTTAGAGTTTCAGTTTGTTTTTTGCGAATTCTTTTTGATGAATTCCTTATGAATTTGATTGGAGTGAGTTGTCCAAATCCCGTATTGTAGAAACCGTGGGCGAGAAGATTTTCGGGTGTAACCAATAAATTCAAGTCCTTCTCATCTCGAGAAAGGTTTCCTATTGCCTGAGCTCTTAGGAAGGCCTCGCCTCTGAGCTCTACTTGGGAAGGCTTAACTGGAATGTGAAAAGTTGACGATGAAATAGTAAATAAATGAGCAATAAAAAGAAAGAAGGCGAGGTGTTTATTGAAGGGCGAGGATTGTAGAATACTTACAAGCTTCTAGATTGAACTGAGTCCTCGTTCTTGGGACATCATACAGGTAGAAAAATCCGTCTTTCCAGACTTTCATGTTGCTTGGATTTCCAGTGGCAAAACCCTTTTTTTATGTTTCGCCCAGAAAGCAAGGTAGTAAAAGCCGAGGTCCTTACCGTTGTTCCTCAAAGATAAGAAATGACTAACCTCGCCTATTGATGGAGCCTCATATCCATTGTTTCGATACATCATATATAGTCCGATGGCTGCTCTATAGCTGTTAGGCGATAACTGAATTGGGACGATCTTGTATTAGTCTATCAATTCCTGAAGGAAAGGATGCATAGGCCATCCTAGACCTAATTCAACCAATTTGTTTGTCAGGACCATCCTTGGAGTAGGAAGTCCTACCGTATCGAATATAAGCATTATCATAAATGAGCGAGGCCTTAGCCATTTTCCTGCTAGGTTGTAGTATTCAATTAAATACATAATTTCTTCGGACGAGATTCTTGATCTAAGGCCTGCACAGGAAATGATTCTTCTTTCATAACGAGCATCTCCTTTTTCTTTTTCCGAAAATTCTTCCCCGAAATCTAGATCTAGCTTATGTTCAAATATTAGAGCTTTATAAGGATTATGTTGAGGAGAGGGAAGTTCCATGGCATATCGAATTGGTGAAACAGAAAGAACCTCGTCCTCGTCTCCGATCTCGCCTTCAGATGATTCATATTCTTCGCCTTCGCTGTGATCTTCCTCGCTCTCTGGGTCAGGTTAGTCGCGGATAAGTGCCTCGTATTTAGCAAAATCTTTTCCTCGTCCCTTTCCTAGTCTTGAAGGGCCTACTTGTGGGTGGTCGAGGTCTGCAAACAGATCATGGAGGTCGTCATCATTGTCCTCCCCCATTTCCTCCGCATGAAATGTACTCGAAAGGTCTTCAATGCCCTCGCCCGTGTTTAGGTCCTCGGATAGCTCAATGATTTCGGGAGCTCGGAGTAGAATATTCGTAGAATTGTTATTTCTTCGATGGGCTCGTAACCATTGGGGATTTAGGTATTTTTGAAGATTGTCTTCTTCTCGATTGAAAGATGATGTTTTCGAGGGCGACGACGAATGATTCCCGGCAAGCGAGTCTTCGTTCGACATATGAAATAAAGGGCGAGGACATTGTTAGAAAGGAAAAAGGAGGACAGAAGGAAGATTTAGGAGGTTGGGTGTTTTATTTGGAACGAGTGAAGAAGAGGGTTTTAATGTCCTCGCCCTATCAAGTGAAGGAGACGTCCTAAAACTACTTACGTCCTATCCTAGAGTGGACCTAAAGGAATATCGCCTATTTATGATATAAATAATACAATGATAAAATTAAATGAAGACAAGAGGTTATACCTTAGTGAAGTTGAGAAGATCGCCTTTGAAAAAGTAGGAGTCGCCTTGTGATTTATGAATCTCGCCTTTCAGAAACGGAACCTCGCCTTCTTCGTACAGAGAGAATTTTGGCAGCACTTTGATAGATTTTTAGAAAGTTTGAAAAATGAGGAAAATTTTGGGGTTTTTATAGGCAAACGAAAAAATTACCACGTGGCTATCTCTGATTGGGTTTTGGATTTTTGTGACCGTTGGAGAGAAAATTGTAATTTATCAGGAAGAATAGCTTGTACGTATATACAAGTGTATAATGACAGAGGAAAGAATTACAAACCAACCTCGCACCTCATGGGAGAAAATATTCCAAAAAGGGGCGACACCTATAAAGGGCTCGTCCGATAAATTTTCTTTTACAAATTCTTGTTACAAGAAATTGGGGGGTAGTTGTTATTGCCAAAATGACGACCTCGCCTTTTAAGGTGGCCTCGCCCTCTGTTGGGTCGAGAAGGGGAGGACTGGATCAGTAAACCTATGAGATAGTAAAGAATCTTTGATGGGCCTAACCCATTTACTTATAAATCTCGCCTTTCTTGGGGCGAAGATTATGCATAATCTGGGCTCGGTCCAGGTATGCCCGCTCAATAAACATTCTCGCCCACTAATCAGGTGGCGGCTTAACCTGGTGATTTCTAGCCAACCTCGCCCTAAGATCTACTCGGCAATCTCGCCCCCGCAGACTTGAAGATGACTTCGCCCAAAAAGGGTTTGAAGCTAACTTCGTCCAGGAGGGTGAGGAGTCTCACTTAGGGTAAATAAAATATTTAAATTATATTAATTAAAGACCATCCAGGCTAGTGAACTTTGCTTTACTAGGAAAGTTGAAGGATATTACCCTTTTTGATATGCACAGAGCTGGTCTTTCGCCATCTCTTATTAGATAAGTATTGACCCCGATAATCTCGGATCAATAATTATCTCATCTTATCCCGAGATAATAGCAAGACCATGACAGCTCATTATGATATGTCAAGGATAATAATCCCAATTTTTCCACCCTATAAAGAAGGAAACTTGCCCCATGGGTTACTTGCTCTCCAAGAACTACGTTTGGCTTGATCCCTATAAATAGGGTACGTAGGCACATTGTATGGCACGATGCAAGCTTGCGAACAAGAGAGAATTCAATATTCAATCTTAATTGCGACCTATTCTCACATACAATCTCAGCCATCCCCAAATCATAAACCCTAATCCTTTCAACCTACGTTACATATCATCGGTCTCTACCACAATTCCAGCAACCCTCCCCGAATTGGTTATCACCAAATTCCTCCGTTAACACATAGCTTGAAAGGAGATTCACTGGCTGGGTGCAATTTCTGGAGCTTATAGAAGAAATAAACTGAATCTTGTGTTACGATAAAAAAAGAAGTTATCATTCAGCTGATTTTATAAATTTGCAACATCTCTTTTACTCTGTGAAATCTGCGAGAACTGGTGACATTGCAGTACTGGTAAAAACAGTACTTAGTGTTGAATCTAAATGAAGAGAGTATTGTATTTCTTGCTTTCGCAACTTAAACATAATGGAAGGTTAACTAACCAATAAGAAAACATGATTAAATCACCAAAGAATAACATCCGTATAACAATAACTTACGACATTTCCAACAGAAGTTCATCGTAGCCTCTTATTCTTTATTAAACATCCCTGCTTCTCGAATCTACCAGTACAAACATAACGAGATGTAGCTGTCCGATAAATTAGCTGGTTCATTCTTTCATAGACTCCAAATTTTCTCTCTCCTTGAGAGTCTCTAAGATCATGTCATATATTGATAAGCTAAATAATTTAAGCTTACAACTGTAGTGTACTGAATAACAGAAAGAGATGGAGCACTTATATGCAATCAGATGTATTCCTTACTTAGTCTCAATGATAGAGTACCCAAGCTTATATAGCAGGGTCATACATATGGTTCAGGAAATGATTCCTTTTACAATGCTAACAGACTGGATAGTGACAATAGTGGTCGAGGAGATAACAATCAATAATAATAACAGTCATGAAAAAATAAACATAAGGAACATTTTGGCCTTGCTATTCCCCTTAATACTCCCCCTCAAGCTGAGAGGTGGAAGAACTAACAGCTCCAAGCTTGCGTAGAAGATACTGGTGTTGATTGACTGAGATGCTCTTGGTCAGTATGTCTGCAATTTGATCCTTGGACGAGACTTTGGTAGGCTGTATATTCCCAGCTTTCATCTGATCCCTGATATAATGACAATTGATTTCGACATGCTTGGTCCTCTCGTGCAACATTGGATTTGCAGCAATGGCTAACACAGCTTGGTTGTCGCACTTAATCACTGTAGGTGGCAGATTGTGTAGTCCCAAGTCTTTTAGGAGAGCAGTAAGCCAAGTAACTTCGCAGGCAGTCACGACCATGGCCCTGTATTCGGCCTCTGCAGACGACCTAGGTACAATTGGCTGCTTCTTGGCTTTCCACGAAATAGGAGATGAACCGAGCAAAATACAGTAGCCAATTGTGGACCTCCTAGTGATTGGGAAACTTGCCCAATCACTATCACAATACGCTATTAAATGGGCTGCTGAGGATGCTGCTAGTAAGATTCCTTGTGTAGGTGAGCCTGCAAGATACCTTAGAACTCTTTTACCAGCTTGCATATGTACATTGGTAGGCTGGTGCATAAATTGGCTGAGCACTTGCACTGTGAATGCCACGTCTGGTCGAGTGATTGTTAAATATATCAACTTGCCCACCAATCGTTGATATTTTGAAGCATCAGGTAAAACAATTCCCTTGTCAGGTGTTAGTTTTAGTTGAGAATCCATTGGCAACTTTAGCGGTTTGACATCTAGCATACCATATTCTTTAAGTAAATCCAATGGATACTTTGTTTGAGATAAGAATATACCTGAGGAGTTTCTGTCAATTTCGACGCCTAGGAAGTATCTCAAAGCCCCCAGGTCCTTCATTTTGAAATTAGCTGACAGCATGACTTTGAGATGCTGAATTTGAGTAGTGTTGTTGCCACAAATCAACAAGTCATCCACATAAATGAGGCATATGGTGATGGTATCCTGGACAGTCTTGGTGAAAAGACTATAATCAGCTTTGGATTGAAGGAAGTCATGCTCCAACAAGGTAGTTGTTAGTTTAGAAAACCAATTTCTAGGAGATTGCTTCAAACCATAAATCGATTTCTTCAATTTACAGACCAGGGTTTGCTTTGTTGTGTTAATCTCCGACGCAACTTCACTAGTTATTTTGCAGCCAAAGTGCTTGTACCCTGGAGGCATCTTCATGTCCACATCCTCCATCAATTCCCCGTACAAAAATGCGTTCGCCACATCCATTTGACATGTTTCCCAGTTTTGAATGGCTGCAACAACTAATAAGGTTCAGACTGTAGTGAGTTTGGCCACAGGAGCGAACGTCTGATCATAGTCCACTCCTGCCATTTGTCTACAGTCTAATATAATGAGCCTTGCCTTGTGTCGTTCCAATGAGCCATCAGGATTGTATTTTGACTTATAGAGCCACTTGCAAGCAATAACACTCTTTCCTGGTGGTAAATTGGTGACCTCCCATGTATGATTTTGTTCCAAGGCTTCTAATTCTAGGTTCATAGCCTTGATCCAGTGATCCTGTTGTATAGCAGTTTGAAAATTTGCGGGATCAGTTTGAGTTGTAAGATTGGCTAAAAAACATTGAAAATCAGGAGCCACTTCAGTGTAGGCAAGGTTGGATATTTGAGTTGTTTTGTCTGTGATGAAATCAGAATGCCATTTAGGTGAATGGTGGAGTCTAGCACTTCTCCTTGGTGGTGGTGCAGGTGTTTGAACAGGGTTTAAATTAGGCGGGGGAACTGAAATGCGAGTTTCAGAATCAGGTGTAGTGTAACTGATGAGTGTGTTTGGTACTGATTTGTCTGGAAAATCTTCTGAATATAGAAAATCATCTAAGACATGTGTGGTTTGTGTGTTGGTTTGTGGTATAGGTGTCATGTATGATGTTTCTCAGTTTGAGTTAAATGGGAATATTGACTCATGGAATTTTACATCTCTTGAGACGAAAGTTTGTTTGGTAATCAGGTTTAAGAGCTTATATCCTTTCTTGTAAGCAGGGTACCCCAACAAAACACATGGCACACCTCTCATAGAGAACTTATCAACATGAATATCAGGATTGTATGCAAACACAAGACAACCGAAGGTTCTGAGGGATTCATAATCTGGAGTTCTCTTATACAACAGCTCGTATGGTGTTTTATGACTTAACACAGATGAGAGTGTTCTATTTATCAGATGTACAGCAGTCAAGACGCAGTCCCCCCAATAAACCTGAGGTAACGATGCTTGAAAATGAAGGGATCTAGCCACCTCTAAGATATGCCTATGTTTTCGCTCAACACGAGCATTTTTTTGGGGACGATATGCACATGAAGTTTGATGTATTATTCCTTGATTAGCAAAAAACTTCTTACAATGCACATCATCAAATTCAAGCGCGTTGTCTGATCTTATAGTTTTGATAGTGGTATGGAAATGTGTTTGAACATAAGACAGAAAAGTTTCAAGAGTTTTTAAAGCATCCGACTGTTAGTACTTGTGCCCTAGACACAATACTATAATGTTCTTAGGGAAGACATTTTGATTATTAATAAATATGTTCTATGGATTTTCTTTCAATTATTTATTATGTGTTTATGAACTGCGATATAAATATTAGAATAATAAATGTCCTTGGAATATAAGCATGAATTCTATATCTCTAAGTATGTGACTTAGAAATGAGATTATATGAGTAGTGTTTATAATCCTAAAAGATCCCTAGTCGAGTATTATTATTTGAGAACAATAATAATGCATTAAGACTAGTATGTTTGTTGACTGATGACCACATCTCATTGGTCATAGTGTGGTGATACTAAAGTCAAAGACATAAGTGCATGTTAGCAGAACATGGCACTGGATAGACCCACCGTGTGAATTCTTCATGGTAAGTGTTATCAAGTGTCATAAGCAATTCTCACAATGATAATGGTGTAACGATCCTTAGACTTGACATCATTATATTTCTATATGAGAATTAATATACTTTGATTCTACTCAAAGTTACCTTTGACCGAGTAATGATAAAGGTGGACATTGGGCATATTATGAATCATATGAGAAATATGAATGATAGATATAGGATTTAACCCTCCTGTTTTAGGAGTGATATTATTGGCCTCTTGATTGAGTGAGACTATGAAATGCATGGCCATGCTCAAATTGTGATTTTTTTAATAGTCTACTCATCGATCAAGTAAACCGGGATTAAATGTTGAAGATGATGACATAAACCATGCCTCGAGTTTAATCTATAATATAAGGTTAAAATGATTATATTACATGGAACATTATTCATTAAAGGTTTAATTGGATCACCAATTATTATTATTACTTGGGTAGCAATGATGTATTACTAGATGCCGCTCATTGTTTATAATTTTATTATGAGATATTAAAATTATTGCCAACGTAATAATAACCTAAAGGGTCACACACAAAGAATATTTTAAACGGAGCATTAATTAAATTTTGAATTTAATTGAATTATTAGATTAATTAAGTAGGACTTGATTAATTATATAATAATTCGAATATGATAAATAATACTACTAATAATCAGATTGGGTTTTGGAAGCCCAATCAGATTAGGTATAGGCCCAGAATTCTCTCCATATAAATACATTAAGATGTATTGTTTTAGGGTTAATAGAAAGAATTCGTTTTTTTGTAAAACCCTAGCAGCTCTACATCTAAGAGAGGCGAGAGAGAGAGAGAGAGAGTTCCGAGGGCAGTTCTTGGCTAGTACCAACTCCGGTGATCGTTGGACGATCGGGCGTTCGTGTGGACTGATTAGAGACGTATATCGCAAGGCGGGATACGTGGTGATCATAGCAAAGGACCTCCATCTGTGAACCAATTTTAAAGCTTTTTAAAAGGTAAACAATTCTGTTCACGAATTAAATATCGTGTTTCGCATGGATCCTGCGGAGGGTTTCATTATTTTTCTGTTTTTACGTGTTTTTCCGTTGCGTTTTCATGCCCGAAACCCTTCAATGGTATCAGAGCTACTTGCGAATAATGTTTAATTCGTTTACTTGTTTAATGTTTTATTGATAATAGCATGCTTACAATCTTCCGACTGATATGTATGCGATTTTGTTTGATATGCATGATGTTCTGTTTATATATATAAACTGATGGGTTCTGATGTGTATTGACACATTTGTTATTGTTGGTGAGGTCTGTATGTATATGATACGTGATACAGAGGCTTGAGGATCGATTGAAATTGTTTCTTTTGATTCCGAAAGCGAAAAATCTGCAGAAAAAGTTTCTGCGGTGAATAGTGGTTTTCCGATTTTTCGGTGTCAGAATTCGACGAACAATACCTTTTTGGAAAGGGAAAATCGTCACGAGTAAAACTCACCACTTTTTAGTGACCTAAGTTGCTTTTTGGCCGTTTGACATCGTTTAGGCCCTCAAAACTGCGATTTACTGTTTTCTGTCATGATTTCGATTTTTTTTTATTTGTGCCTTTTATGATTTTTTTGATTGGATCAAGAGAAATGTGATATGGTATGATGTCTTGATGAAATCTGAGATGTTCTTAACTGTTAATTGAGCATGGTGTATGGTTATGGCCCTAAGACCCATAGGTTAGTGGTTTTGATTATGGTTTTGGTTTTTAAATACGACTTGCATGTCGTTCATTCTTGTAATGATTAAATCTCGAATGTAACTCGAGTTTCACTTGTAAGTTTATTAGATTAGCTTGTTTCATATTTTGTAATGTAATTGATGATATGAAGACATGGAGGCATACCAAGGAGGCGATCAAAGGAGACATTACAAGGAAGCATGAAGACATGTATCATTTATTATGTTGTATTTGATACCACAATAGATTGACCTTGATTTTTCCTTAGCTTGGAAAAATCGCATAGGATTGGGCCATAACCAAGCACGTTTACTTTACGCACTTTACATATATGATGCATGTGATGATGATATGTATGCGTAGCTATAATGATGCATGTTTTAATTAAATTAAACGTGTATGCATTAGATACATCACCCATGCCATGTTTGCTAAACAAGATAAAATCTTTAACGATTCAAGATTTTAAAATTGAACAAAACGAACATGAGATTCCCGTGTTTATGAAACACGGAAATAAGTATGAATTTTCAATTTTTTGATATGGGGCGATTTTGACAAAAATACAAGCAGCGCTTGTAAGAAAGGCGGGTTTTAAGTGAGACCACTGTGACTCCTCCGTTGGACTGGAAATCAAACCATTGATGACTTTTGAATTGAAGTACTTAGTTCAATGAAAAATTGGGAATCTCTTGATGATGGGATCATGGTCGTTTTAATAATAAAATCCCTATATTTAAAATATTAAGTTAATTAGATGCCTTCCAATGGGCAACACTCGTCAAGACCTAGATCGAGAAAGAGTGGGTTCGCCAAAGCGAGGCACTCCAATCTATCGTGGTAAGACGCGATGAAGTAAATGTGATACTTAACTGTTAGACCATTGGGTTAGACTTAACTAAGTTAACACAATAGGATTGTGAACTTAGAGGCATGGAGTTTGGTATGATTTATTGGATAAATGTGGACAAATGTTGTTCTACCAAACTTTCCAAGAGTTATATATGATATAATTGACAAGAGTTGTCTAACTAAATAAATCATGTTTCGGGAGTAAAGCCAAAGCTGACCTTAAGCATGATGAAATATGGATCTCGGCTCACTAGAAGGATTTAGAGTAATGCCTTCCGAATTAATAGTTAGGGCTATTGATTTGATAAAAATAGTAGGAGATATATATTGTGAATATATATAGATAATCACTTGAACATAATTTAATAAATTTGCAACTAACTAATTTTATGCATTTTAACATTGTAGATATCTAAATGGAAAACTCAAACAATTTCTCTGTGCGATCAGTCCTTGAGAAGGAAAAGCTGACAGGAACCAACTTCCTTGATTGGCAAAGGAATTTGAGGATTGTCCTCAGGCAGGAGCGAAAGCTTTATGTCCTTGATATTCCTCACCCTGGACCCCTTTCTGCTGAAGCAACCGAGGCTCAACAAAATGCTTATCAGAAGCATCTTGATGATTCTACGGATGTCGATTGTTTGATGCTAGCGACTATGAGTCCTGAGCTTCAGAAACAACATGAGCGTATGGACGCCTATGACATGATAGAGCACCTCAAAAGGAAGTTTGAGGGTCAAGCTCGTCAAGAGAGGTTTGATGTAAGCAAAGCGTTATATGCATGCAAACAGGGAGATCGTGACCCGGTTGGACCGCATGTTCTAAAGATGATAGGGTATTTGGAAACCCTTGAGAATTTGGGTTACCCGGTTTTACCGGAACACCAAACAGATTTGATCTTGCAGTCTTTGAACATCAACTACACTCAATTTGTTATAAACTATATTGTGAGTGAGATAGACAAAACACCTACCGAACTACTGGCATTATTGAGGACTGCTAAGACCAATATGTCAAAGGCTAACCCTGCTCCCATAATGATGGTGAATAAAGGGAATGCCAAAGGAAAGGGGAAATGGAAAGGCAAGAAGAAGATTGGATCTAAATCTGCTAATCCGAAGCCTGCTTTCAAAAAGGCTTTGAAGCCTACTGGAGGTGTTGCAAAAGGTGTTGCAAAGGGTGATGTATGTCACTTTTGCAAGAAGCCGGGTAATTGGAAGCGAAATTGTCAAGCTTATTTGGAGGATCAGAACCTGAAGGGAATGAAGTCTGTGAAGATTTCTGATTCAGGTATGTATGTTATAGAAGTCAATTTGTCTACTTCTACATCATGGGTATTGGATACTGGATGTGGTTCTCACATTTGTATAAATGTGCAGGAACTGCGAAGGAGTAGGACTTTGGCGAAAGGAGAAGTCGACCTACGCGTTGGCAATGGAGCAAAGGTTGCTGCTTTGGCTGTAGGGACTTATAATTTATCGTTGCCCACTGGGCTTATTTTATAACTTGAGAACTATTTTTACGTGCCTGCGATTTGCAGAAACATTATTTTTGTTTCTTGTTTGGACAAGAAAGGTTTTTCCTTTACAATTCAGAACAATAGTTGTTCCTTTGGTTTGAATAATGTTACCTATGGGGTTGCACGTTTATTTAATGGTTTATATGTTCTTGATCTTGATATTCCTGTCTACAATGTAAATAATAAACGTATTAAGGCTAATGACTCAAATCACACATACCTTTGGCATTGTCGTTTAGGCCATATAAATGAGAAACGCATTTCCAAGTTACATAAGGATGGATACTTGGATAAGTTTGATTTTGAATCATACGAAGAATGTGAACCTTGTCTCATTGGAAAAATGACTAAAGCTCCTTTTACCGGAATTGGTGAGAGGGCCACCGAACGATTAGAACTTATACATAGTGATGTATGTGGTCTAATGCGTACGATGGCAAGAGGTGGCTTTTACTACTTCATAACCTTTACTGATGATTTTAGTAGATACGGATATGTGTATCTTTTGAAGAACAAATCCGAATCATTTGAAAAATTCAAAGAGTACAAGGCAGAAGTGGAAAAGCAAATAGGCGGAAGTATTAAAACTCTACGATCTGATCGTGGAGGTGAGTACCTAAGCTTAGAATTTAAGAATTTCTTAAAGGAGTGTGGTATTGTATCACAACTCACACCTCCTAGAACACCACAGTGGAATGGTGTATCTGAAAGGAGAAATCGTACCTTGTTGGACATGGTGCGATCGATGATGAGTCTAGCGGATCTTCCAATTAGTTTCTGGGGTTATGCTCTGGAAACGGCTGCACACACACTTAACCGAGTTCCTACTAAATCGGTTCAAACTACACCATATGAGATATGGACTGAGAAACGTCATAGCATGTCCTTTTTGAAAGTATGGGGATGCGAAGCGTTTGTGAAACGTTTAGTCACTGACAAGATAGGACCGAAATCAGACAAATGTAATTTTTTGGGATACCCAAAAGAAACTAAAGGGTATTACTGCTCAAGAAATACAGGTTGTTCGTAGATCTGGTAGGATTCGCCACGAGCCTGAGAGATATTATGGATTTCTCTTAACTCAGACTGGCGATGTAATGCTTATGGATGAAGATGAGCCTCTTACCTATCAGGATGCTATGAATAGTCCAGATTCTGAGAGATGGCTGGAAGTTTTGAAATCTGAGATGGATTCCATTTATGAAAACAAAGTATGGACTTTGGTTGAACCACCTGAAGGGGTAAAACCTATTGGGTGCAAATGGGTTTTCAAGAAGAAAACATACAAGGATGGTAATGTAACGAACTACAAAGCAAGACTAGTGGCGAAAGGTTTCAAACAAATTCATGGTATTGACTATGATGAAACTTTCTCACTAGTAGCTATGGTCAAGTCCATCAGGATTTTGCTTGCGATAGCAGCTTACTATGACTATGAAATCTGTCAAATGGATGTCAAAACCGCTTTCTTAAATGGGAGCTTAGAAGAGGATGTGTATATGATACAACCAGAAGGTTTTGTCGATCCGAGATTTGCTAAAATGGTCTGTAAGCTACTACGATCTATTTATGGATTGAAGCAGGCCTCAAGGAGTTGGAACATTCGTTTTGATATAACAGTCAAAGAGTTTGGCTTTATTCAAAATGAAGATGAGCCTTGTGTATACAAGAAGGTTAGTGGGAGCAAAGTGGCATTCCTAGTATTATATGTTGATGATATATTACTAATAGGGAATGACATACTTTCTCTTCAGGCTGTTAAGACTTGGTTGGGAAAAGTTTCTCAATGAAAGACTTAAGCGATGATACCTATATATTAGGGATCAAGATCTATAGAGATAGATCTAGAAGATTAATCGGCTTAAGTCAGAGTACATACATTGACAAAGTATTGCATCGTTTTGGGATGCAAGAGGCAA
This sequence comes from Heracleum sosnowskyi, assembly GCA_030848705.1. Lineage (NCBI taxonomy): Eukaryota > Viridiplantae > Streptophyta > Magnoliopsida > Apiales > Apiaceae > Heracleum > Heracleum sosnowskyi. The sequence goes on along the minus strand of CM061243.1, from coordinate 43,623,560 downwards.
AGAGGGGATTTGTCCCTATGTCTCATGGGATAGTGATCTCAAAAGAAAATTGTCCTAAATCATTAGATGATAAGGACCGTATGAAAAAGGTACCATATGCTTCTGTAATTGGTTCAATAATGTATGCAATGATATGTACTCGATCTGATGTTTCGTATGCTTTGAGCATGACGAGCAGATACCAGTCTAATCCAGGTGAAGGTCACTGGACGGCAGTCAAGAATATTCTTAAGTACCTCAAGAGAACTAAAGATTCATTCTTGGTATATGGAAGAGATGAGAAGCTAGTTGTAAGAGGTTACACTGATGCTAGTTTCCAAACAGACAGAGACGATACTGTGTCTCAATCTGGGTTTGTGTTTTGTCTAAATGGAGGTGCTGTAAGCTGGAAGAGTTCGAAGCAAGAGACAGTAGCTGATTCTACAATGGAAGCTGAGTATATTGCTGCCAGTGAAGCGGCCAAAGAGACTGTTTGGCTTCGGAAATTTATTGAGGGACTTGGAGTATGTAATAACCCGAATTTTTGGAATAATTTAAAACTTTTCTTATTATGATTAAGTGCAGCAGTGAATAGTGAAGTTGGTGGATGAATAGTGATTTTGAGGATTAACAAAATTTTTCTTGCCACCTATGTATGAGACGTAGGGTGGATATTCCGAAATCATATTAGTGATCTACGGAGTAAATAAGTGAATGCAAAGACGATCGGAATTCAGAAATTCCAAATTTTAGTTTTGGAATAGTATTTGACCGGGCAGCGAATTATATATTATTATATTCAAGAAATGAGATATTAAAATTTAGGAATTGAGGATTTAATATTTTAGAATTTTATTATATTATTAAAGTCGATTTAAGGATTCGATTGTGGAAGTGAATAGTGAATAGTTACTATTCACTGCGGGAACCGCGTAGAGTTTTATTAGCCCTTTAGAAAATATTTCGAATCATTTCAAGAGGGACAAGACAACATTTACGGGATTAAATATAGACATGGAAGTAACATGTAACAAGATTAATTCGAGAAATGCAACATTTGGATCCTCCATGTGAAAAGAAACGGACTAGTAAAGCTACTTTAACCAAACGCGTGCATGCGCGACACGTGTGCCGGTGACTCACCAAAAGGTGATGACTCACCCCTTTTTTTAACCACAAATATCAGCCAAGATAAGGATAAAAAAAAGAAGCAAATCTTCATCTTTTTTGGAAATTCCCGAAGAGAAAAATGAGAAGAAAATGGGGGAGAAAGAAACGATCGTAACTCGAGATTCCGTGGTCCGTTTTTGGCGTTCTACCACTCAAATCGAAGCTCTCGAGAAGCCCGACGTAACCATGGTAAGCAATCACCTCAACTCCGTGATTTACCCCTTCGATTCAGTGATTAACAGTTGGAGAAGATGATGAATAGTAACTTGTATCTTGTTTTGTTTTGTTTTGATAATGAGTTTGTAGCTTCCAAAGGTTGTATTAAGCAAGGATTTGAGGTTACATAAGGATTATAGCAGTAAGCAAGCTTGGAGGAAGGTATAAACCTCTGCCCCTTTGAGTTATATGAGTTTTAATATGGTTTTGATGTTTATATAAAGTTAAGAGCATGATTAAGTGATTATATGAATTGTTGGTTGAGTTTGGAGGATGGATTATGAATTTGTTTTGATTATTCATGGAGGATTTGACTGAGTGGAGGGTGTATAAGGTGGATGGTGAGTTTGGGATTGTTTGGTATTGATTTGAGTGTGTTTTGAAAATGGAAAACGTTACGATTATAGCCGTCGTAATGCCCGATTCCCGTTAACTCTAAAAACTGCCTAGAGTCCGGAAACTTAACTACCTCTTTTGGTTCAGTGAGGAACATGAGTGTGTAGAGGTTTGTTTCTAGTTTACGTGAGCGCAAGAATCATGCCGTTATGATTTACGATTTAAGAGAAAAGTGAGTTTTAGTAAACGCCGTTCGGAAGAACGACCCATCTCTGGTCAGCAACTTTGAGGCTATATTTGGACCACTTAGAAGCCATATTAAAATGTGAAACTTTGAGGAATAATACTAGAGACAATTAAGAAGGCTCACGAAAACGATTCGGATTAAAAAGATTATGTTTCGATTTTATAAAAATGTTTTAGTCGAGGGCGCGCAAGTGAAAACCACTAAGAGCGAGACTTAAAAACCAAGGTTCCAAATGGTTAAGTATAACTTGGATTTGAGGATGGATTTTGAACCAAACTTATGATATAAGTATTTAACGGATAACATGGACTTAGTATGAGCCTATAACGAGTTAGTAATTCCTTGGTTGTGTTTCGCTTACGTGTTTAAGCATTGAGTTATAAGTGGTTTATCGAGGGGATTAACCGTGTGCTTTCGTTTGACTTTGTCTAGATTGTTCGACATGGTCAGGAGCCCTATCACCTCTCGAGCATCAGGCAAGTTTACTAAACCTTACTCTATTATTAGAGTGAGCATATTTTCGAATGTTTAATACTTGTTGATTCAAAAATATATCTATATATATATATTCTTTGTTCCAAGTATCGTGCAAGTTTCTAAAACCATATTTTGAAGTATGCTTATACTAGATGCAATTTTTCTTATTCCATGTTATGTTTTCCATTAAGTATACTAATGATGCATACGATATGATATTATGCATGTTTTCAAACCTTACATCGTATATAGATGTAATGGTAATAAAATGTTGAGACGTAATATATGCATATGATAGATGCATGCAAGTTTTTCAAACCTATATGTTTTTTTAACTGTTGTGGTGACGAATAACAGGTTTTGAGATATATGCTATATGTTATGTGTTTTGATTTCGAAATGATACTTATGGTGCTAAGTAAAAGTTATTGATATGAGTTGAGCTTATAAGCTATGGTTATAGCAATATTTTTGGAGCTGATGTGCTAAGCAAAACCCTCAGTAGGGGGATATATACTCTGCATTTATACTTTGGACCGGGAATGGTATCAGTTGTTATCTAGAGATATATTATATATTCTCTATATTTATTTTACATACTAAGAATGGTATCAGTTGCTATCTAGGGTTATTTTATTGTGTTATTACAATTAATCTCGATAAGTGGTTTGCAAATTAAAGATCATTTGGAGTTTAATCTATTAAGGGTATATTTTAAATATATGATGAATAGTTGTTATCTACCCTTTTTGATAAGAAAGTACTTGAGAATTATTTCTAAATAAATATTCTTTATTAAATATAGTTTGATTTAATTATTTAAAGCCCTACTTCTTAAGGAAGTATTTTGTGAAAACTATTTTTAAACCCTAGATAGCTAATAAAGTTTATTCAGACAATTATAAATATAATTAGAGAAGGTTCCCAAAACTATTTCCCGTTTAAGCCTATATTCAGAAAGACTTAAATGTTCGCTCAAACTTCAAAGATACATGGAACCTTTCTCAAGATTTTATGGTTGTTTGAAGTGGACTGCCCGGTCCTAAATCTTTTAAATCAATGAATTTATCAGTCTGGTTTACTACCATCAAAATGATTTTGATTACTTCCTCAAGATTCGAGGGGTAAGATCAGTGGAATTAGTTGCATCCATTAACAAGCGTCAGCTTGGGAAATATGGGTGAATTTTCCTTTCCAACCAGATATGACTACTTTGTGGAGTTGTATTCTTGGGGAAAAAGGGAAAGGAACTTCATGTTTCAGTGTTATGGATTTACTCGAACTTGGAGAATGTGTGAGGGACTGAGTAGCGCCGGTCCCCTAAGGGAATTACAATATGGCCGACGGACTGGTGAACGGGTCTGTTCTTCCCTTAGTTTATCAGAAATTGCCCGACCGTAGGAAGAGGAGAGCAACAGGCCGACGGACTGGTGAAACGGGTCTGTTCTTCCTCATAGGAGAGTACCAGGCCGACGGACTGGTGAAACGGGTCTGTACTTCCTGCCTACAACCGATTGGCGGGGAGGTAGGTCAGTCAGATACTGCCTATTCTTCCCTTCTACGTAGAAAAAGATCAGGGGGATACAGCTTGCGACTGATCATCGTAGGGGTATCCTTGGCGCCCAGAATCTCCAGTTACAGTTCAGCATCCATGAAAGAGCATGTTTCATGCAAGATTTCAGAAAAAGAAAGTTTGTTCCAGCTATTCAGTTTCATGAAAGTTTTCAGAAAGGTTACTCAAGAGTAATCCAGTATATTCCAGTATATGAGTTTATAAGAAAGAGTATGAATTTACGAAAAGTATATGATTTTATCTACAGGATATACGTGATCAGATGAGTTTAGAAAATGAATTGGAAATATTTTACATTGTATTTATTTCCAAATTATGATATGAGGTAAATGTTTGATATGAAAGATGATATTGAATTTTCCTTATAACTTCATCTTTTAAGTTATAAGTTGATAGTCTGCTTATATTTATATAGCAGATATTTTACGGAAAGGATATACTGAGTTATCTTTCTACTTCATCCTTTATTTTATACTAGAACTTTGTTCATAGTATGAATATCGAAAGTTGCAAAGTATTATGAAATGATATTTGAAGTACAGTAATGGTACTATTTTTGGAATACATTCCGATAAGGAAATGAATTCAGTATCAAGATATTTTGACAAGTTATTGTCTTATACCCGCTTTATTTCTGGGTTGAATAAAAGGGCAGAATTATGCCATACTTTCATTACCTTGCTGAGCTATCGCTCACTCTTGCTATTATTTTATATATATTATATAGCAGCGAAGCAGGATGCCTACGGGATGGCACGTACCTCGCAAGGCGTTTCCACAAACAGTTTTTAGCAGTGATCCCGGGAGTAGTACGAACCAATCGAATCAGGCTACGGCTTTGGTATTCAACTCATGTATAGACATGAATGGTATGAGAGGATTGTGAGCATCAGAAGGCTAAGTTGGTAATGTAACAATACTTAGAAATTGTATCAGTAACAGATTCAGAAGACATTTGGGTATTGTAATAAAAGTTATTTATTCCGCAGTTGTTGTATAGTGTCGTTTCTGAGACTCTAACCTGTGTGTGTGTGTGTGTGAGACATATGTTGTGGGGTCATGAGCAGGTGAATTATGAATGGTGTGAGTAATACAGGTAAGGCAAGGAGTACATGGATTGTGACAACCCTAAATCACTGACCCCGAATTTGGGGCTGTTACAGAGTAGTTCCATCGATCGCAGATCCAGTTGATCTTTATTGCGATAACAATGGAGCTATTGCGTAGGCTAAGGAACCAAGGTCCCATTCCCGAGCAAAGCATATACTTAGACGATATCTTCTACTTCGAGAGATTACAAGGATGGGAGATATACATATATGTAAAGTGCATACTAATGATAACGTTGCAGACCCACTGACTAAGGCTCTGTCACAGCAGAAGCACGAAGGTCACACTAGTTCCATGGGTATTAGATACATGGGTGATTAGCTCTAGTGCAAGTGGGAGATTGTTAGTACTTGTGCCCTAGAGACAATACTATAATGTTCTTAGGGAAGACATTTTGATTATTAATAAATATGTTCTATGGATTTCTTTCAATTATTTATTATTTCTTTATTAACTGCGATATAAATATTAGAATAATAAATGTCCTTGGAATATAAGCATGAATTCTATATCTCTAAGTATGTGACTTAGAGATGAGATTATATGAGTAGTGTTTATAATCCTAAAAGATCCCTAGTCGAGTATTATTATTTGAGGACAATAATAATGCATTAAGACTAGTATGTTTGTTGACTGATGACCACATCTCATTGGTCATAAGTATGGTGATACTAAAGTCAAAGACATAAGTGCATGTTAGCAGAAAATGGAACTGGATAGACACACCGTGTGAATTCTTCATGGTAAGTTGTTAGGCTCAAGACATGTCTGAATACCACTATTAACAAGCCTACACTATGTGACTATGTCACATTACATGACCTAGTGTTTTCTATCACTGGGATATAGTATAGGTCTCTAAATGTCCTTGTCTTGTTTTCATGGACAATAGCTTTATCATGTATGCTCAGATTTATAATGAGCTTAGTAAAATTCTTGCATCTAGAATGTATATAGGCCATTGAATAATTATCCTGGTAGAAGTTCAGAAGTGTTCATGCAGCAGGATAGAGTTGAACAAGGCCATGAAGAAATAAGTTGCAGGAATTTGTCTAAGGCATTATATAGCAAAGTCAAAAGAAAGCTATGTCGTGAAGTCACCAATATCCATGTCGTGAAGTACTATATCGCATAGTCCATTTTGTACTATGTCGAGAAGTCCTCAAGACACAAGTCGTGAAGTGTTGAAGTCAGCAAAGTCAAAGGAGCCTAGATCGTGAAGTCCTCAGAAGCCCTATGTCGCATAGTCATCAAATGACCTATGTCGCATAGTCATCAAATGACCTATGTCGCATAGTCATCAAATGACCTATGTCGCAAAGTCTTCAAAGGCTATATCGCATAGTCCTCACAAGGGAGATCGCGAAGTCAGGGATAAAGTGGAGTTCACGATATCAACACTTAGCCGTTCATAACAAGACAAATCAAGGTACAGAACCAAGAATCAAAGGAGACAAATACTGAAGCATTTGTTCTGGCAAGGTGGTCCAAAGAACAGATGGCAAATCTACAGCTAAACTTGGAGAGAAAGATAAGAGACAAGCAGCTACAGAAACGGGAAAGACTCCGAAAAGCAGGTGGTCCTTCCTGACACAGTGAACTTCTTATGGCAGGACAAGTTGGACTTTCAGAAGGGGTAGCTGTGTAATATTGTGTGTGCCTAGTTTGTATAGGGGAATATATATATCGTGCACACGCAACTGTAAGCTGTAAGAGAGATACACATAGTTATTTGCTAAGCTCTTTTCTCTGTAAGCAAGCAAGTTCAAACTGTTCTTGTTTAGAAGCCAGAAATTCGATTGTGAATTTCCTGGAAAGCTGTAGTATTTAATTTGCTTATACAAAGTAGATTAAAGTGATTGTGTGTGTTATTTACTTTCTGCATTTTACATATCATAATCACATACAGTTGTCTACTTAGTTTTCAAGATCGAAAAATATATCAAACTATCCATTCACCCCCCCTCTGTCTAGTTTCTAGTGGTATTCATTTCTAACAAGTGGTATCAGAGCGAAGGCTGTTAACGTACAAACAGGAAAAGATCAAGAATGAGTTCACAGAAACTAAGCAGTATCAAGATTCCTCCCTTTAACAAGGAGCACTACAGTTTATGGAAGAAGAAGATGTTGCTTTTCATCAAAGCTTCTAACCCCATGTATTTAGATATTCTAAAGCATGGTCCCTTCATTCCAATGATTGAGATTGGTGAATCAACCAGTGGCACTGAGATTATACCAGCAAAACATGTGCCCAAAGATCCCTCAAAATACACTGATCCTGAAAAAGAAAAAGTTGCCCTGGATGGACATCTTCAACTTATCATTTGTGAATCTATGGACTTCAACATGTATGGCACTGTTGCTCATTGTACTAGTGCCAAGAAGATGTGGGATCTTATAGAAGTGCTCTGTGAAGGAACTACTGAAGTAAGAAAGAACAAGAAGCAGATTCTTGTTTCACAATATGAAGCCTTCATGGCTCAGCCAAAAGAGGGAATCACAGAAGTGTTTGAGAGATTCAACAAGCTGATAAACGAGCTCAAACTCTATGACAAACACTATGAAACAGAAGAGCTCAATATGAAGTTTTTACTAACTCTTCCAGATCACTTGGAACCAAGAATCTCTTCCCTTAAAGAAAGAGATCTAACAAAGATTGGTTTTGATGTGTTATATGGTGTTTTGAAGACATATGAGTTGGAGCTGTTTCAAAAGAGATCTATTCAAGCAAAGCAAGGATTAGTGGCTAATACCTCCTGTGCACTTATTGCTGACAACCTAAGTCAAAGAATGGACTCTCTTAAAGTCAGTCAAGTGAAGATTGAGGAACTGGAAGTTGAAGACACTGGTGATGAGGTCCAGGTCATCTATGATTTGCCTGAGGAAGATGAGTTTTACAGCATGGAGGAACTGGACAAAATGGAAAACAAATCTTTTGCTTATATGGCTAGGAGATATCCTAACATAAGGTTTAAAAGAAAGCAGCCATTCAGGTCCAAGTTCAATACTGGAAACACTGGTGGATCTAGTGGCTCAAACACCTTCAATAAAGGAAAAGGGATGGCTGGTGCTGCTAAGGGTGGATACAAGACAGGAAGTGTGGATAGGACCAAAATAAGATGCTATAACTGCAATGAACTTGGGCATTTTGCCACTGAGTGCAAAAAGCCTAAACAAGTCAAGAAGGACAAAGCATACTTAGAGCTTGAAGCTAAGTATGAAGCTCTACTCAAGAAACAACAGGGCAAAGCTTTTATTGCTGAGGGAAAATGCTGGGATGACTCTGATGAAGAAGAAGAACAAGAGTACTCAAACTATGCCTTGATGGCATTTTCTGATGATGGTGATTCAAGTCAGGTACCCATTCTTACTTCTCTTGATATGACTCCCATTCAATATAAGCAAACTGTTGAAGATATGAGCACTGAGATGTTTAATATTCATACTAGCATGTTAGTAGCTAATGAAGAAATTGATAGACTAACTGCTAAGAATGTTGAGCTTACAGAAAAGAATGAGAAACTTGAGTTAATGGTTGTGAACCTGGATGGTTTGAAAAAGGAGGTTGAGTATCTTAAAAACAAAGTGATTTGTGCTGAGCAGATAGAGAAAGCCCTTAGAGAACAAATTGCTGAAACTGAACTGAAACTAAGAAGCTTCAAAAACTCCTCTGAACTTATTCAAACCTACCACAAGGAACACACTGAAGACTGCAAGGTTGGAGTTGGTTTTGACTATGATAATGACAAAGGAAGGAAGAAGGTCAAGGGCAAAGGAAAGGAAACCTTTACAAACAAAAATGTCCCAACCATACTGTCAAGTGTTGAACAGCCCATCTTCAGAAAGAGTGATGTTGAGTTTGATGAGGAACTACTGATCATCAAGCAACAACTACTTGAAGAAGATGAGGCTGCTAAGAACACTTCTTCCTTTCCTGATCTTGTCAATCAGAAAGAGACCAAAGACAATCTTGTCAAGAGTCCTAAAGCAAAGAAAGAAGTTGTTAAGAAAAGGAAACAAAACAGAAATGGTAAAGTTGGTGTTAACAAAGGAAACAACTATGCTTATGTGCCAAATGCTCCCAGGAAACAATGTCAAAAATGCCTATCTGTTAATCATTTGACTCATAAGTGTAGTAAGCCTGAAATTGTTGAAGTTGATAACCTAAGTAACCTTTCTGCAAGCATAAATTCTAGTCATGATTCTTTCTGTGGTAAGCCAAACTGCATGACATGCTATGTGACTGTGATTGCTAACTGTTTATCTCTTAAACATAAACTTGACTCTGCACAATCTGGTGAATCACACACACACATACATTCTCATAGGACAGGGTCCCCAATCAGGGTTGAGAGGGTGAAAACTTCATGTGAACCTAAGAGTGTAAACTCCAAAGCCACAGAAAAAGTGAAGTCTCCTACTATGAGAAATGCAATTTATGACAGAAGAATTATTAATCAAAATGTTTCTAAATCATCTGGACCCTACCAAGTGTGGGTACCAAAAATAACTTAGTCACTTTGTGAATGCAGGGCAACAGGAATAAAAGAGTCATATGGATCTTGGACAGTGGATGCTCAAGTCACATGACTGGTGATATAGCCCTGCTATCACATTTTGAGGAAAAGGCTGGCCCATCAGTAACCTTTGGAAATGACAACATTGGTTATACAATGGGATATGGCAGTGTTAAATCTGGAAATGTCATTATTGAAGATGTAGCATTTGTTGAAGGACTGAAGCATAATCTCTTGAGTATTGGACAGTTTACCAACAGAGGCTTCAAAGTGGAATTTGATGAAGACCTTTGTTCAATCTCAAAAAGGGAAAGTGGTGAAGTTGTTCTAACTGGTGTGAAGAAAGGAAGCTTGTTTGTAGCTAATCTCAAGGCTGCAGATAAGGGAGAAATTTGTTGTTTCTACACAAAAGCCACAAATGAGGAATTCTGGCTGTGGCACAAGAAACTGTCTCACTTAAATGTTCAGGCAATGAACTCTCTAACCAAGAGAGAACTCATCAGGGATTTGCCTGCCTTGGAGTTTGTGCAAGATGGAGCATGTGAAGCTTGTCAGAAAGGGAAGATTAAAAGATCAAGTCACAAGAACAAGTTGCTCAATACAAACTCAAAACCTCTGCAACTAATTCACATGGACTTATTTGGCCCTGTGAATGTAATGTCCCTTTCCAAAAAGAAATATGCTCTAGTGATGGTAGATGACTATTCAAGATATACTTGGGTGGAATTCCTATTCTCCAAGGATGAAGCACCCCAAGTCATAATAGAGCATATCAAGAGAGTTGATAAAGAAGCACAAAGCACTGGTGCCTCTGTAGTTGCTTTGAGAAGTGATAATGGGACTGAGTTCAGAAATTCAACATTGTATGAGTTTTGCAAAGATAAAGGAATTTCTCAACAATTCTCAGCTCCTAGAACACCTCAACAAAATGGAGTAGTTGAGAGAAAGAATAGAACTCTCATTGAAGCTGCAAGGACAATGCTACTGGATGCAAAGCTACCCACTAGCTTTTGGGCTGATGCTGTTAACACAGCGTGCTATGTGCAAAATAGAACATTAATCAATAAGAAGTCTGGCAAAACTCCTTACTCATTAATGACTGGAAAAAGAGCATCCTTCAAGCACCTGCATGTGTTTGGAAGCAAGTGCTTTGTGATGAAAGATACCTCTGAGCATGTTGGAAAATTTGATGCTAAGGCATTTGAAGGTATCTTCATTGGATACTCTCTGGAAAGGACAGCATACAGAGTGTTTGTACCTGAGCAACACAAAGTCATGGAAAGCATGGATGTTACCTTTGATGACAAGAAAACTCCAGGACTGAAAACAAGTGATCAAGACAGTGTGCTATTGAGATTTGAGAATCAAGGTTATCTTGAGGATTCTGAAAGTGAAGATGAACCCCCTGTTCAAACTGTTCTAGAAAATGAAACTCTTGAAGTTGACAATCTTCTTCAAACACCTGTGCAAGGATTCACAAACACAGGGGGAGAAGAAGAGAATGCAACTGTCAACCAAAATGAGATTGGAACAGATCAAGGAAATGAACAGGGGCACACAAGGAAATGGGACAGAGCCCACACTAGGGATCAAATCATTGGAGATCCTAGTGAGGGAGTTAGAACAAGAAGGGCAACATTAAATACTTGTCTGTATAGCTGCTTTCTGTCACAAGAGGAACCTAAATTAATTGAAGAAGCTTTGAAGAATTCTGATTGGATTGTTGCCATGCAAGAAGAGTTGAATCAATTTGAGAAAAACAAGGTATGGGAACTAGTGCCACCTCCAAAAGGAAAGAATGTTATTGACACCAAATGGGTGTTCAGAAACAAGATGGATGAAGAAGGAGTGGTAGTAAGAAACAAAGCAAGGCTGGTTGCCAAAGGATATTGTCAGCAAGAAGGCATTGACTATGATGAGACATTTGCACCTGTAGCTAGACTGGAAGCCATCAGAATCTTTCTGGCTTTTGCAGCTCACTCAGATTTTAAGGTGTATCAAATGGATGTGAAAAGTGCATTTCTCAATGGTGATCTTGCTGAAGAAGTTTATGTGTCTCAACCACCTGGCTTTGAGAGTGAAGACTTCCCAAACTTTGTGTATAGACTGCTCAAGGCACTCTATGGACTCAAACAGGCACCAAGAGCCTGGTATGAAACTCTATCTCAATTCCTTCTTGAGCATCAATTTACCAGGGGTACAATTGACAAAACCCTATTCTTCAAGAAGCATGGAAATGATATCATTCTTGTTCAAATCTATGTGGATGATATCATCTTTGGCTCTTCAAATGAAAAACTCTGTGAAAGGTTCTCTAAGTTGATGCAAAGTAAATATGAGATGAGTATGATGGGAGAGTTAACCTACTTCCTAGGCCTGCAAGTACATCAAAGGGAGGATGGCATCTTTATAAACCAATCTAAGTATGTCAAGGATCTTTTAAAGAAATATGGTTTAGAAGAGTCATCCTCAGCTAAAACTCCTATGTCTACTGCAATCAAGCTGGATGAAGACAAGAAAGGCAAGAGAGTTGATATCAAGGTCTATAGAGGAATGGTTGGATCCCTGCTCTATCTCACAGCTAGCAGGCCAGACATCATGTTTGCCACATGCCTTTGTGCAAGGTTCCAGTCTGATCCCAAGGAATCTCATATGATGGCCATCAAAATAATTTTCAAATATCTGAAGGGGACTCCTAATCTTGGGCTATGGTATCCAAAGGGCACTGGGTTCAACCTGGTTGGTTACACAGATTCTGATTATGCTGGATGCAGGATTGACAGGAAGAGCACCTCTGGAAGCTGTCAATTCCTAGGTCAAAGGTTAGTGTCCTGGTTTAGTAAGAAACAACAGTCCACAGCAACATCCACAGCTGAGGCTGAATATATTGCTGCTGGAAGTTGTTGTGCTCAATTGCTTTGGATTAGAAATCAACTCATGGATTATGGACTAGTGTTAGAACACATTCCTCTGATGTGTGATAATACTAGTGCAATATCCATTGTAGCTAATCCTGTTAATCATTCTACTACAAAGCACATTGAGATCAGGTACCATTTCATTAGGGAACATGCTGCAAATGGTACCATAGAAGTCTCTTATGTTCCAACTGAGAAACAATTAGCTGACATATTTACTAAACCTCTGAATGAAGCAGTCTTCAACAGACTTGTGAGTGAAATTGGAATGCTCAATCCTTCATTCAGTTGTTCTAAGTAAATATGCTGGTTAATAGTTGCAGCAGTAAATTTTCACTGTATTTAAATGATCTATTTGTTTGGAGTGAAAATTAGCTGAGATATGATTTATAAATATTTCAGTATTTTACTGCATATTTTTCAAAATCATATTTGTTAGTGGTGTTGTGAGCTTTTGAGACATCTCGACATAGATGATTTTCAGAGTTCACGACATAGTTCAAATTAAACAGACTTATATCGCAAACTGTTAAGATTGTGAGACTTCGCGACATAGTTCATTTCATGAGTTTGCGACATAGTTAATTTTATGACTTCGCGACTTCGAATAACTATATCGACAAGTCTCCATAGTTGACAGAATTTTGATTTAAATTAATTTTATTTCAAAATTTGATAAAAGTCTGACAAATTGCTCAAAATTCCTAAAAGAGAGCTTTAGACAGGGTATTTCTACTATATCGCAAAGTCTCCCCGATCCTTTCATTTTGAAGACTTTGCGACATAGTTCATTGTTGAGACTATGCGATATACTTTGCAAGACTTTGCGGTACAGGCCACTTTTGACTTCACGACATACAGATAGACTGTACACATTCATAACTCCATATCGCAGTGTCTCTATCATATAAATACCATTTTCTAACCGTTTGCAACTTTTCATCTTGTCTATTGCTCTCAAACTTTCTAACCTAAGCACAAATTCTCTACTCTCTTTCTTACTCTCTCTCTCAAGAAATGGCACCCAAATCTCAAACAGAATCCTCCTCTATTCCTTTAACCATCCCCAAAGAAACAAATCTTCTCACCATTCCCTCTGAGGCTGAGGCTAAACCCAGGTACAAGTGTTTTGTACGGTTCCTGAACGACTCCTACCTCCGCCGAGCCCTAACCTTGAACCCCACGTTGTATGTTGATGTATTGGAAGGATTTTGGCGAACGGCGTTGGTTTCTACAATGGCCAGGGAAGATGGAACTTCGTTCCAGGAGATAGCTTGTTCAATTGGAGGCAAACACTTCCAGTTTGGGGAGAAGGAGATAAATGAAGCTTTAGGGTTCAAGGTGGAGGGTCATGACCAAGAAGCTACTGATGCTCAAATAGTAGACTTCATGACCTTCATTCAGTATGCTGATGAGATAGATACTGGAAAGCTGAATAAGAAGTTTGTAAGAAGGGAGTGGTCATTTCTATTTGATGCACTCCAGAAGGTGTTCCTTTGCAGAAAGACAGGATGGGACCATATCAGTCACATTGCTGTGAAGCTGGCCTATTCCCTAGCCTACAATCAGGAAATCAATGTTGGAGCAATAATCCTCAAGGAGTTGACTCAAAGGCTAGGGAGGACAGTCCGTGGAAGAGGTAATGACATCTTTTACCCTCGCTTTCTTCAAGTTATTTTAAATTATCTTGATGCTAATGTCCATGACTTGGAGGGTATTGATAAATCAAAGATGGCTTATTCCAAGTCCATGTCCAAGATTCTGTTTGGTTCATTGGACACAAGGAATCAAGTGGATGTGATCTTGAGTGTGACCCCGCATATGCAGGACACATTCGCGTCTTATCCACTTGATAAGCCCATATACCATGCTCTTTCCTGGACAGGGGAGGCTGAGACTGAAGGAGCATCACAGTCTAACCCAAGCCTCCCTATCCCATCCAGCAACCCCACTGTAAACACCACTATAGAGGATAGTCAGCCAAGTGCATCAATCTCTCAAAAGGTTGATGTTACTAAAAAGAAGAAGAAGAGAACCCTAGCTATTATCCATGAATCTGTAGAGTTAGCAAGTGAGATTCCTGAGTCACCTCTCACCAGACCAAAGAAGAAATCAAAATCTGTAGCCACCACTGCATCCTCTCAACAGGATTCAGATGTGCAAAAAGGGGTACACCTGCTACTGTCTATGGCCTCTAAACTAGATGATCAAGGCACCAACACAACAAACATTTTGCTGGTGCAGCAACAAATGATGACCTCAATGATGAGATCTATGGACCTGCCCATTCCTGGGGAAACTCAAGACATTTTGTCTGATCCCAAGCCTAAGGGGGAGAAAGGAAAGGATGTCAATGTGAAAAAGACAGGGGGAACACCTACCAAGCAGTCAAAACTTAAGGGCAAGCTCATTGAAGAGACAATAAAGCCAATCAATCTTCCCCCTGTAGAGGTCATCAATGCACAAGGTCAGAAAAGCACAGTCACCACAACATTCTATCCATCCACAATGCCTAAAGACATCTCAACCTCTCAACCTGCTATACCTACTCCAATTGCTAAACCTACCCAAGCTTCACTTATCACTGAGGCCAAGCTACAGGAAGTTGCCAACTCTAACATCTATCATGATGAGGCATTCCTGGAGTTTCTGAAAGCCACCTACAAGAATGCTCAAGGAGATGCACAAGCATATAGAAAGAAGCTCAGGGAAAGCATCAAGTACTTCACAGTTGCAGTCAGGAAAATCAGGGATGTTTATCTGAGAGAAATAATCATGGTATGCAAGGACAACTGCTTGTGGCACTTAGCATTTCAAACTCTGGAGAAACTGAAGTTCACTGAAGTGTCAATAATTCTGGAGTTGATTGAAAAGAGTGGGGCTAACAATGAAAGTCTTTATAATGACTTGGAGATGGACCAAAATCAAAGACTGCCTGAGGTCATACCCAAGCCAAGGACAGTAATTTTTCAAAGTCTATCCAAAGTCAGAAGTATTGACCAACTAGTCATTCCCAAAGATCTGCAAATGAAGAATAACACAAAGATCAATCAGGTGCTGCAAATGCTGAGAGCAAAGAAAGGAGTCAAGACAGCAGAGGAATTAGAGATGATTAACATTCTACAATCTTTTCTGATTCATGGTGTTTTGCCAGAATCTGTCACAGAAAAGAACAAGAAGAAGGATGGGGAGGATGATGATGAGGAGAAAACCTACAGGAGGAGATCTCATTCAAGGAGTAATAAGGATGTACCAAGTGACAGCAGCAGGAGCAAATCTTCCAAGAAATCTACAGATGCTGGTGATGACACAAAGGGGGCAAAGGAGACAGTGAAGAGAACTAGGAGTGGAATTCAGCAAGTCAAGGACATTGCTAGTAGTACTTTAACCACAACACAAGACTCTAAGTCTAGGGTGGGTACTGTTAGCAATGATCCTCCAAAATCATTATCCATGACTTCTGAACTTGAGTTGCCACAGAAGAAGGGTGAAGCCACAAAAGAAATATCAAGAAAACACTTCCACAAAGTTACAGCTAGTGGAGTGTTACAGTGGATGAAGGGGAAAGGAATAAAGCTTCTTCCAAGTGATGTGGCACTGAAGACTAATTCTCCTTGTTCCAGAAAGGTATCTCTTGTGAAGCATTTGAAGATCAAGAGTGTACCCAAAAGGATAAGGATAACAAAGAAGACTGGAAAACTCACAAATGTTACTGGCATCAATGTGCTTCCACTAGATGAGGACTATGATGAAGATGCCCTAGCATTTTTGAGGGCTCAAAGGATCTTTGAAGTCAAAGTGAAGTTGGATCATCTAGAGATCAAGTACACTGATGGAAGAGAAAGGATAATGAAGCAAGGAAGCTGGCAATATTTCTATAAGTATGAGCTTGAAAGGATAAATGCCTTACTGAATTTTGAAGAAAGAGAAGAAAGGACATGGAAGATAGATATTGCCAGGTACTTGAAGATGCATGCTGATTATGAAGAAAACATGAGGAAAGAGAATGAAAAGAAGAAGATTCAGAGAGAAAAAGAAATGGCTGAGATGGAGGAGAGGGCTAAAGAGCTAAGGCAAAAAGGGTTGTGCAGGGTCAAGCAAAATCCTTACATTGTGGAGTACAAAAACTCACATGGAGGTCAAAGCAAAATAAGGATGGAGTTTCTTGATTCCTATGTAGAAAGTGCACTCAAGGCTGCAATTGATGACTTGGAAGGCTCACCTCTCATTGAAGAACTGATTGCAAGAGAAGAACTTCAAGAAGCCATCATAGACTTGAAGAGAAAAGAAGAGATAAGGAAAAAGAAGATATATGATGATTTGCTAGAGAAGCAATTGGAAGCTGAAGCTGTTGAGCAACAAAAGTAATCTGTAAGCTTTCAATTTTTCTATGTAATCAAATTTCTGATCTCAAGGTTCATGAATTGTTCCCTCTGTTACTAAATTTCCTTTTATGTAAGTTAGGCTTGTTATCAGACATGAAATTGTGCCTAAGGATCTTACTCACAATTTGGGGGAGATTGTTAGGCTCAAGACATGTCTGAATACCACTATTAACAAGCCTACACTATGTGACTATGTCACATTACATGACCTAGTGTTTTCTATCACTGGGATATAGTATAGGTCTCTAAATGTCCTTGTCTTGTTTTCATGGACAATAGCTTTATCATGTATGCTCAGATTTATAATGAGCTTAGTAAAATTCTTGCATCTAGAATGTATATAGGCCATTGAATAATTATCCTGGTAGAAGTTCAGAAGTGTTCATGCAGCAGGATAGAGTTGAACAAGGCCATGAAGAAATAAGTTGCAGGAATTTGTCTAAGGCATTATATAGCAAAGTCAAAAGAAAGCTATGTCGTGAAGTCACCAATATCCATGTCGTGAAGTACTATATCGCATAGTCCATTTTGTACTATGTCGAGAAGTCCTCAAGACACAAGTCGTGAAGTGTTGAAGTCAGCAAAGTCAAAGGAGCCTAGATCGTGAAGTCCTCAGAAGCCCTATGTCGCATAGTCATCAAATGACCTATGTCGCATAGTCATCAAATGACCTATGTCGCATAGTCATCAAATGACCTATGTCGCAAAGTCTTCAAAGGCTATATCGCATAGTCCTCACAAGGGAGATCGCGAAGTCAGGGATAAAGTGGAGTTCACGATATCAACACTTAGCCGTTCATAACAAGACAAATCAAGGTACAGAACCAAGAATCAAAGGAGACAAATACTGAAGCATTTGTTCTGGCAAGGTGGTCCAAAGAACAGATGGCAAATCTACAGCTAAACTTGGAGAGAAAGATAAGAGACAAGCAGCTACAGAAACGGGAAAGACTCCGAAAAGCAGGTGGTCCTTCCTGACACAGTGAACTTCTTATGGCAGGACAAGTTGGACTTTCAGAAGGGGTAGCTGTGTAATATTGTGTGTGCCTAGTTTGTATAGGGGAATATATATATCGTGCACACGCAACTGTAAGCTGTAAGAGAGATACACATAGTTATTTGCTAAGCTCTTTTCTCTGTAAGCAAGCAAGTTCAAACTGTTCTTGTTTAGAAGCCAGAAATTCGATTGTGAATTTCCTGGAAAGCTGTAGTATTTAATTTGCTTATACAAAGTAGATTAAAGTGATTGTGTGTGTTATTTACTTTCTGCATTTTACATATCATAATCACATACAGTTGTCTACTTAGTTTTCAAGATCGAAAAATATATCAAACTATCCATTCACCCCCCCTCTGTCTAGTTTCTAGTGGTATTCATTTCTAACATAAGTGTTATCAAGTGTCATAAGCAATTCTCACAATGATAATGGTATAATGATCCTTAGACTTGAAATCATTATATTTCTATATGAGAATTAATATACTTTGATTCTACTCAAAGTTACCTTTGACCGAGTAATGATAAAGGTGGACATTGGGCATATTATGAATCATATGAGAAATATGAATGATAGATATAGGATTTAACCCTCCTGTTTTAGGAGTGATATTATTGGCCTCTTGATTGAGTGAGACTATGAAATGCATGGCCATGCTCAAATTGTGATTTGTTTAATAGTCTACTCATCGATCAAGTAAACCGGGATTAAATGTTGAAGAGGATGACATAAACCATGCCTCGAGTTTAATCTATAATATAAGGTTAAAAGGATTATATTACATGGAACATTATTCATTAAAGGTTTAATTGGATCACCAATTATTATTATTACTTGGGTAGCAATGATGTATTACTAGATGCCGCTCATTGTTTATAATTTTATTATGAGATATTAAAATTATTGCCAACGTAATAATAACCTAAAGGGTCACACACAAAGAACGTTTTAAACGGAGCATTAATTAAATTTCGAATTTAATTTAATTATTATATTGAATTATTAGATTAATTAAGTAGGTCTTGATTAATTATATAATAATTCGAATATGATAAATAATACTACTAATAATCAGATTGGGTTTTGGAAGCCCAATCAGATTAGGTATAGGCCCAGAATTCTCTCCATATAAATACATTAAGATGTATTGTTTTAGGGTTAATAGACAGAATTCGTTTTTTGTAAAACCGTAGCAGCTCTACATCTAAGAGAGGGCAGAGAGAGAGGGAGAGTTCCGAGGGCAGTTCTTAGCTAGTACCAACTCCGGTGATCGTTGGACGATCGGGCGTTCGTGTGGACTGATTAGAGACGTATATCGCAAGGCGGGATACATGGTGATCATAGGAAAGGATCTCCATCTGTCAACCAATCGTAAAGCTTCTTAAAAGGTAAACAATTCTGTTCCCGAATTAAATATAGTGTTTCGCATGGATCATGCGGAGGGTTTCGTTATTTTTCTGTTTTTACGCGTTTTTCCGTTGCATTTTCATGCCCGAAACCCTTCACCGACTTAAGCTGAAAAAATAGACCCAAGTGTGTCTAGTGCAATCATCCACCAGTCTAAGAAAGTATTTAAATTTCCCTTTAGTACACACCTTATACGGTCCCCAAATGTCTATATGCACAACATAAAAAACAAGTAAGGCATGTGATTCACTAAGTGTGTATGGCATTTTGGTGAACTTAGCCAAGGGACAGGTGAGGCATACCTTGCTTGTGTCATGTGCTAGATGAGATAAGAAGGGAATGTGCTTCATATTAGCAAGTGGCATGTGTCCAAGCCTATGGTGCCAGATTTCCATATAACTGTGATCCTGAGCTTTAGCAGATCCAGTGACAGAAGTATTGGAACACATGTATCTTTTATCAAGTGAAGCAAACCATTTTGTAGGTAGGTCATGTTGTAGATGATCCACCAAGTAGTATAATCCATTTCGAGCCTCACTAATGCCCATAAGAGTGCCAGTACTGTTATCTACAATAAGACAATGTGTAGGGAAGAAATGCACTGCACAGTTGGAGTCATTTACCAATTTTTGCACCGAAAACAGGTTGTGATTGAAGTTTGGCACATGAAGTACTTTTTCTAATTGAAGACCAGTAGGCAGTATGACAACTCCTATATGAGTGATTTCAGCTTGGTTTCCATTCGGGAGATTGATATGTAAATTTGCAGTCGATTTGTAGTTACTAAGATTGGCGATTCTGGAAGTCATGTGGTCCGATGCACCACTGTCTATTATCCAGTCTCCAGAGTTACTTGCAGCACGAAAACATGTGATCATACCAGAGAAATGATCTAACTCATCATCGGTTTCAGATTGAGATAAGTGGACGGTTTGAAGTTGAGGAATCGGCTTTATTAATTGCTCTAATTGTTGTGGTGAAAAACCAGCATTTGTCATATCTCTTGCTGTAACAGTAGCTACCATTTTGGATGAGTTTTGGTTTCCTGGTGACCATTTCTGAGACTGGCCTGCCTTTTAGGTTTAAATTGGCCTTGTGAGTGAGGATTTTTAGTGTGCCATTTGGGGTACCCAACAACGGACCAACATTTTTCTTTGCTATGACCCCTGTTACCATATGCAGTACAAGTGAGAAATCTATCAGCGCTGGACCTAGTTGGGTTAGTCTTACCATACATAACCATAATACTCTCCTCAGATTTATCACTGTTCAAAATTTCCCTCTGCGCCTCTTCTTGCCTAGTAGGATTAGCAATAGTAGGGAGAATGTTCATACATTCAACCTCTTCCCACAATGATTTCATCAGAGTATAATACTCATTCACAAGCATATTATTTTGCCTAATTTCATACAACTCTTTATTGAGTTTGTACTTTCTAGATCCGTTTGTTAGTGAAAACCTCTTTTCTAAATTAATCCAGATTTCATGTGCTGTAGACATATACATAACAGATTTACGTATAGAAGGAGAAACATTGCAAGTAAGCCAAGCGATTACCATATTATTGAATGTTTCCCACATATCAGCCTTTTGTTCATCATCTGTAGGTACAACAACAGTTCCAGTAGCAAAGCCAAACTTCATTTTTTATGACAGATTGATCTCCATAAACATAAGGAACGTTATTTAAATTGGTCTTGCTGTTCCCCTTAATATATATGAACTGAACGTCTGGGTACTACTTTCAGCGGTTGTAGTTTTCTTGCCGTGGCCCCCATTGTCTCCCTCATGTCCATTCTGGTTTCACTGTTGAGATTTTCACAAAGTTCCCAATCGAAATGATGAAGTAACGAGCCTAGAATCAACGGCATCACACAATGAGCCAATGGAAGACCTGCACAAATTCTTCTCCCAGCTCCAAATGGTATAAACTCAAAGTTATGACCTCTGTATCCAATATTGGATACCAGAAATCTTTCAGGTTTAAAAGACAAAGCGTCTTCCCAACATTCTTCATCCATTCCAATTGCCCAAGCATTTATCCAAACTTGTGTACCTTTCGGAATGTTATAGCCCATGAGGTTGCTGATATCGTGAATTGCTTTCCTCGGAAATAAAAGTGGAGCTGGTGGATGCATTCGTAGTGTTTCCTTCACAGTTGCTCGCAAGTAATGCAAATTGTCAATGTCAGTCTCCTTCAGTTTCTTGTTTGCTCCAACAACTCTACCAAGCTCAGCTTTAATCTCTACCACTCCTTTACTATTCTGCAAGAGCTCACACATAGCCCATTCAACAGTCGTGCTGATTGTTTCTGATCCAGCAAAAAACAGTTCCTGCACCAATATTGAGCCATTGTACACCTCTGTATACGTTAGAGTTGCAATTTGGATTCTTATACTTTTCATAATATAGAGAGTTTAATATATTAGAACTAAGTAGTCTGGTACAGTTGATCAATTGATGATTTTGGAAGGAAGAAAACTTCAAGGTGCTTGAGCAAGCAAAAGAATTTAAGGGCAAAGCACTGGGACCAATAGACTCTCAAATAGTCAAATGGACAAGCAACTTTTGTTTATATGACTTAATTTTTGCTCGAAATACTTACCTGTAGGAAAATGGTGATCTGGTGGTGTGATAATTTATCTATTTCATCTTTTCCTGTGCCCTCAAAATCCAACAACACATCCAAGAAGTCCTTCCTTGTCTCCTCTGGTGCTTCTTTTCCGTTCTGTTGTCGATGTCTCACACGTTCCTCCACGAATCCTGACATGATTTCTATCATTTTCCCCAGGTGGCAATCCATACTCTTCCTTAATCCTTGCAAGTCAAGCCATCTAACCGAGGGAAACAAATCTGAAATATTTGGACGACCCAAACACTCTGCAAATCCTGACAGGGCCGTGTAAAATTCAGAGGCGATCTCCATATGTGGATCCACCAAGTTACGAGAAAGCATGAGATTTCCAATCATGTTAAATAGGGCTGGAAATACAAAGTGTGTCACTGTGATTGCTGTATTTTCACAATTCTTCACTTCCATTTCGATCCATAATAACATGTCGTCTATGCAGTTTTGCCTAAGTAGCATTGTTTCATTGATTCTTTTAGTAGTGAAGAGCTCAATGGTACATATTCGCCTCAAAGTTCGCCAATAAATGTTGTACGAACTTAAGCTCATAGCACTCTTGTAGACATCGTGGGACCTCATTGTGTCGATAATAGTTCTGTCAAACAAGGAGAGATCATGGTTTCTAAACAGTTCTTCGGCTGCAACTGCTGATTGAACCACTATGACGTTAACTGAACCAATACTTAACCACACAAGAGGCCCATGTTTTTCTTTTAATGCGGCAAGGCTTCTGTGTGGTAAGGTTCCAAGATCGAATATGTTGCCGATCATCGGCCAACCCCGTGGCCCTGGGGGAAGCTTATAAGCAGAATTACAGTTGGACTTTTTCCTCCATAGGCGCCAAAGAAGTGATACCAAACTGATCAATATGGGGCAGAGAACATGATTCCAATTCCATTCCATGCACAAATTTCAGGTTTGGTATGCAATGTCAACAGACTGTTTGAATATGAAATTATTCCGTCAAGTGATTTCATAATTATTAGAATCATATTTGGAACATATTTGCACCATTGTTATATATATGATGACCGTCTAATACACTAGTCAAACACCCCATGCACTCAATTTTAATTGAGAAAAATGCCTGTAAGTAAGTACTTAGTGTATTTTAATGATAAATTTATAAATATTTGATCAAATTTTAAAATAATAAAATAATTACAATAGTTACGTGTATCATTTTAATTTTTGATGTTATTTTAATGACTTATTTGGGTTTTTAAGTTCTATATACCGCATGAGTTTTTTCTATATCAAAAAGTAAAGAGTAATATTAAAAGAACTAAAATTGGATACCAAATTTTTTTACAAAAGTAAAAATGGTAATGTGGCAACATGTATTTTCAAAAACTTCATTTTGAGAAATTATCAAAAATTATTATTTTTTAAACTTATTTGCAGCTCTACTAAATTTTGAAAATATTTGTGAAAATGCGGTTTGCAACTAGAAGTACGCAACTTCTTTTTTTTTTTTACAATTTGCAATCAGATGCGACTTATTTTTATATTTTTCTAAAAAATAATTACAGTTGCTTTTGGTTGAGGTTGCAAAATCATAACTTATTTTTATGTTTTTCTCAAAAATAATTGCAGTTGCTTTTCGTTGAGGTTCATCTAGTTACATTAGGTTGCAAAATTGTATTTTTGCAAAAAAATCAATTCTGAAAAATTGTATTTTAGCAACAAAAAAAAAAATTCTAAAAATTAAAAGAAAAATTATAATTTTGGAAAACCTCTTGTTTTTGTTGTCGATATCAGTGTAAATCATATAATCAATCATAAGCTAATATGATACATATGATTTTGTATATTCTTTTTACTAATTTAAAGTCCCTGACATTTAAATTGTGGTGGTAAAATCCTAGCCAATAAACATGTATCTGAAACAAAAACAGTCTCTCTTCCTCAACAAGTTGGGTTTCAGGAAATAATTAAACGCTTAGAACTTACCAAAAACTAGAGCACTAATTAATAATTTGGTGAACATTTAGTTGCTAGAGAATTTTTGATGTAAATAAAGTTTTTGAATATTTTTTAAGGTATTCTTTTGATTTTGATTTTTTTAAATGATAACATTTCTTATTTTGGGTATCCTTATACTTTATGTTTCGTATATGTCATACCATTATGTTACTAAAATGTTAAATAAATGTTAAAATATAAATAAATAACCTAATTATCCATTCAAATTTTAATTATCAAAATATTTGAACAAAAAACAATCTAAAATTTCAGAAAATATTTTTATGAATATTCTCTAAAATATCATTGTTCTATTCACTTTTGTTACTGATATTTAAGGTTAGTTTAGGTATATGTAAAACCTAAAATATAAGGATACTATCAAAAGAAAGAATGATATCATTTGAAAATGTAAAAACTAAATAGGTAATATCCCTAAAATTTTAAACAAGTACTTATTATTTTTATTATAATATAAATAATAAATCATTCAAATTTATTTTAAATTACGTAAAAAAAATGCTTATGATTTGATTGGATGTACAATAGAAAAGTGAGAAAACCGCTAACACATATTTATAGCACAAACACATTTGACATTTTCGAACAATTTTAAGATTGGGTTTAAATACAATGCAAACTTTTTTTTAAGTCATATTTTTGTGTAACTAGCATGTAAAGATTATATTTTCTTGATTGTTTTGAATTCTATTTTTAACATGAAAGCTTTATTACCCAAATTTTTTGAAACATTCTTGCATACCTTGGTTTAGATAATAAGCTATCTTGAATCTTTTTTTTTTCTTTTTTTTTTTTAAACATAAGATACTTTATTTCATAAATGAATTGTATCGAATACAATATTTAAAATATAATAGTACAATAATCAGAGAAAAGGGTTTTCCTTCCATCAAGAAAGTTTGAATCCTTTTTTCTGATAGATATTGTATTGGATAAAATTTATTCACTTCAAATATATACTGACAAGAAGAAAAAATGTTCCTACATACCTAGATGTAAAATTCCAAAAACTTTTCCATATACTTCCAATATTTGCAATGTTATTTCCAACATGACATTATTTGTAAATATTTGAATAATCTCACGATATAGATTATGGTTCTTCTAACATACCTATATTCTATATTTTAAAAGTTTCGCACTTTTGTGAAGGATGAATTACCCAAATATTAAATCATTTCGTTATTTAGAAAGTATAACAGGGACATGGAGAAATGGTACAAATAGATTTTTCTTTTTTAATTTTTTTTTTAAATTTTATAGAGTATGATTCATATGTTCATTCAAAAAGAAAAAAGAAAAAAATCGCATCACGTACGGACTACACTCTCCCACCGACAGTACGACTCCTTGTACAAATTTTAACCCAACACCCTAAATGCAAACCAAAGAAAAGCTATAAACTAAATTAACTAAATATGGATACACCGCCAAAGGTAATTACTTAACTTTTTAGGAATATTAAGTAAATATGGCAAGACAAATAGTTATTGATTGTTACAACACACATTTTTTAGAATATGTATAAATAATGGATACTATATAAACCGCTATAAACTAACCCACATGAAAAAGGGTTAACCGTCCAAAGATTGAGAGAGAAATGTGTAATATAGAGGGAAAGTACACATTACCTGGGATTATTTTGAGTTTGTATGACGTGCAGTTTGAGTGAAGTACCTAACCTGGCCACCTGGGGAATACTCACCCTTGCTGCTGGTTTGGATTTGATGCTCGGGCCAAATCAACTATTGTGTGATTGAACATTCATTCTTGTTGTATATTAATTTGTACAAGTAGAATACTTGTTAGTGACTTTTACATGTACCCTTCAATATATCTTCTATATTATATAGTATCTCTTGCCTGTTTTGTGTTTTGTACGGTATTTTTACAATTTTAAGTCTTTATCCTTATTTTTTCAGTTATTTACAAAATTGCCAATCTTGCTGTTCACATTTCATGTGCTCTCCGTACTAACTTTATTTCATTCAATTTAAAAGAAGCTTCTCCCAGAAGCTTACAATCAAGTTTGAAAGCTCATGCCTCAAGAATTCAAATTTGAATTAGGTATTGTTTCTACCGCTCTCAAGTCTTAGTCTCTACCTCTCTTTAGTTTTCTTTCTTTTCTCTTTTAATTTGTATCTTCTCTCTAATATTTATCTAACCATTTCTTTTTTTGTATTAATTGCAGAATCAAATGCGTGCAATTTCGGTTCACCTTTGATAATTTGATAATAGAATCCAATCCGAAATTTTATTCTAAGGTTTGATAATGATGATTCTATATCTACTCAAAAGCATGAGTTGTTCTTTTTCGAGATTTTTTCCCATATTAAAATAGTTTAAACCTTGCACTCAAACTGTTTGATTTCAGTTCTAATATAACTTTTCGTTGTTATTTTGTTGTTTGAACTTCTAATGTTTCTCTCAGGAATCAAGTTCAATTTAATTTGATAATACACTATTGAAACTGAGATTACGTTCTAACAAGGTAATGGTTTATAATTGAAGGAGTTTATTTCAAAATTGTATTGTTCGTATATAATTGTGTGAGTTTATTCTGAAATTGTATTGTTCGTATTTATCCTAATCCTCTGGTTACATTAGTTCCATATTATACTTTGTCTTTCCTAATGATGGTCGTTTATGTATGGCAGTACGAATTAGCTAAGTAATTGTTCGATGATATGCCTAAAAGAAAAGGTTGGTGAATTTCTATTTGGTTTCTATGTGTAATTTATTTGATTTGTACTTTTGTTTTTAAAAAGGTTTTAATATGTGTATGTATCGTGATTGAATTATACTGCTACAATCTTCATAAATTTGTTAGAGCAACGCGTTATGAATTCGCCCACGACAATGGAAAAACAGATTCAAAACACAAATTTATTGAGAAGCAACTACATGAGATGATTCTGTTATACATATACAATTTTTAATTGTTTATATCTCAATCGTTTTTAGATACATTTCAGTTTTTTCTTTTGCAGGTTTAATCTATTGAGTACACACAGTTGATACATCATTGTATAAATGAATTGGAACTTTCTTGGGAAAGTCTTGGATATGTTTTTGTATGTTTTGTGATTTTATTGATATGAAATTTACAGTTTTAGCATTTAGATTTTAGATGTCCACACTTTTTATAAGTTTTTTGCTTTTATAAATCCACAATTGCTAAAGGCCTAAGATATCAAATATTTAGGCATTTTACACTTTTGTTTATGTTTTCTGCATCTATGTTAAACTCATATAGGCATAATTGTTTTGCTTCATTCTTTATGCCACTGAGATGGGTCTATTGGTTTCTATCTCCCTTGACAAGGCAGATAAATTTAGGAAATTGTCTTCGTATTTGCAGAGAAGGAAGAAGGGATTGTGATACAAGCGTTTTGATGTACCCAGGTTATCTACAAGCTCTCCTTTTTATATATGGTATATTCATGGTTGAGTATTTAGTTCATCTAACTTTATAGTTGATTTGCTTGCGAGATATTTATATTGATTTACTTTGAATTAGTTTTAATAGTGTTTGTCACATATTTTTCATGCCATGTTTTTTAAATTGTCATTTTTTAACAATCAAGTGTTGACCAGAGTGGTCATGTTGAAGTTTTATGTGACTTTTGCGGGTTGATGTTCCTTCTCTCTATGTTAATATTGTTATATTGTTGGTCTTACATTTATAGGTACCTAATACATTTTTTGTGATTGGATTGGTCTCTATGTAGCCTAATATGGCAGTTGTATTATATGACTGGATTGGATTAGTCTCCATGTAGTCGAATTGTTACTTGATGCTCAATTTGAGTAAGGGTCTGTAAGTATGGACTGATTCTAATTCTATAGCATTAGAAAACGAAATCAAGTTTTGGTGTCAGGAGCTCGCCTAGCTTTTGCTATTAAAGATTTTAGTTTTTAAAGATTGCATTTATTATGAGGATGTGGCAAAGCATCCCTGATATATTTTAAAATTTGCTAACTTGGTCATGAAATATTTGAAACATGTTGTGCATTTATCTACCATTGATACTTTAAAACTTAAAAATTACATGGTACCAGAAATTTCAGTTTTTGCACAATGATGACTGTCTCAAGCCAAAGGCTTCTGTTGATTGAGAGGCTGACGACTTCACGGGTTATTTCAAAAGCCCTACATAGTACATTTTCCTCATTTTTTTATAGCCAAGCGGTCAAGACTCAAGCGTATTAAAGTACTACCAAATTTTTTGTAAGTGCAGGACATTCAGCACCATTAGTATGTATCATTTGTACCCGGTATAACATTGTGGTTTGTGATTTTGTTTTGAGGTATTAGTGAAGAATAACACCTGGAGATGGAAGAACTCTCTTCATTATTACATTTCTTTTTAATTTCTTTGTTCCTTTGTTCATTCACCGGTAGACTTAATGAAAATAGTTGTCTCAATAAACAAACAAGAATGTGTTTACACAAGCTTAATCTCAAAATCATTATAATGTTATTATTCATGATTTAAACTTTTTGGATGTATTTGAAATTATACAAACTATTTTAAAATAAAAAGAATTAGCATAATGGCCCATGTCGAGAATATATATCGATTTAATTTTAAATTTTACAAGCCAGTTAATAAACTTTTATATAAATTTTAATTTATAAATGTAAAAGTTCTCAAATATTTTTGATATTAAATATTAATGAAATATAAATATAACATATATTAAAATGTTACATTTCTTAATAATTCTCAAAATACATATTAAAGTCCATTGTGTATATATAATTTAAAGTGCTAATATATAAATTCAAGTTGTAAAGCATAATGTAACATAAGATGTAAAAGAGATAACTGCAACTCAACAAAGGACAAGACAGACAATAATATTAACAGAAGCACAGGAATCCAGAATCGAAGAAGAAAAGGTAAACTCAAAAAATCAAAATACGGTATGTATTCTTGAAGTCCGTAAACAAGTCACGGAAAGAAGTTCATGTTAATGTTCATGCCTCAATGACAGTTAAAGAAACAAGACTACAGAAGTATGTGAATGATTTAGGGTTGGTACCACAGGATTCCAGTGATTTATTTGAAGCAACCAGATCGACAAAGGACTTATCAGCAGCATTGAATTGAAGACATAGAAGAATTGATCAAGTGCTATTCATCTGTGAACCAGACCAGTTGCACTAGTTGACGACACTTAAAAAGATCAAGTTGTTTTATCGTCTCAGAAGAAATTGATACAGTCTAAAACTAGACACCCTGGAACTCAAATGAATTTTCAAATGATTAAGTATAAAAGCAAAGGTTCGATGGTTTTTCATAAATGAAAACCATCGAATATGGTTAAGGAAATTCTTTAAGAAAACCATAATTAAGTATTTGTCATTCGATAGTTTTATTTGCACTTATTTAAGAACCATTTATGAATAGTAACTTTTGTTAAAAACCATTGATGAATAGTAACTTTTTTTTTTAGAAAGTTTTCAGACCACCCTATGTACGGGACGATATAATGAACTTTCAAAGTCGTATTAGTGATCTTCTATGTAAATGATTGAATGCAAAAGCTGTCAGAATCAGAAGAATATCATTTTCTGTTTTCTCCGAAATTTCACCAATAACTGATGGATTAATCATTATTTGAAAATATTGGAGGATTTAAATTATCAATTCCATGGATATGGATTTAACAAAAGAATTAGTGATGTCAAGAACGTTTACGGTAAACTACTTCGATAGAACACTTAAGAAATCCTGCGAACATTCTACGAGATTAAGCGGTGACGGAACAACGCGACACTTACAGGATTAAATATAGGCATGGAAGTAACATGTAACAAGATTAATCCAAGGAATGCAACAATTGTATCATCCATGTGAAAAGGAACAAACTAGTAAAGCTATCTTGCCACCATGATCTCCCATTGCTTGACATGTGTCCTGATAATGAGGCAAACAAGCTATGACTCACTAAACCAAAGATGTGACAACAAAATATCAAGGAAATAGGCAAGAACCAAGCTAACCACTCCCCCCACTTGAAGAAGAACCATTCGGCCCCTTTTCTTTATCAAAGGATACATTTTTCAAAATCAAACTTCCAAACTTCCATAAATCATGATGTTGGATTCAAAAGTTTCCTAATTCCTATACTAAGGTATGCTTTAATTCCTAGCTTCATCCATGGATTGTAACATGCTTGAATATTAGATCAAAGATGAGAGTGAATAGTGAAATGAATAGAAATCTTTTGTATTCTTGATTTTGTTCTTAAAGATTAAGCTTGTTAAGGATAGTTTAAAGCTCAAGGAAGGATTATAAGTTATTGTGGGTGTTTATAAAGCATCAAGAAAGGTATAACTCTTGAAACCCTTGGTTATAATTTGATGTATATGGTTAGTTTAAGTGTAGATTAGTTAGTATGATCATAAGGATGAATGATTGATTTTGATGAAAGTTTGATGTTGTTTTGATGATGAATAAGTAGATGTTGGTTTTGACTATGGTTGATGATGATTATGGATTAGTAATGATGTTGAGGGATTGATTTGATGATTTGGTTGGATTGATCATGTAAAGTTTATGATTTAAACTTTGGAATCATTAAAACATAGCCGTTATAATGCCCGATTTTCCTTAACCTTGTTTTGTTTGTGATGTTCGAACATAATAAATTCTGTCCAAGATCACCACTACCCATTATAGTGTAGGTCTTGTTTCAAGGTTCGTTTTGGTGCGAAGATCATGTGAATCCGATTTACGGTTTAGGAGAAACAAGTATTTTAGTAAAGGATGTTTCGCGAAACCAAACTATACCACTTAGCCAACTTTGAGGCAATGATCAAACCCATTAAGCGACTTATTAGAAGGTGAAACTTTGTGTTAACATGATAGGTACGCTTAGAAAGACCCTAAAAAAGATTTCATGTTAAAAGGATTTAATCTCTTTTTATAAAAATGCGGGAGCGAGCATGCACGAGTGGAAGTTCTTAAAGAGTTAACTTGAAAATGAACTTGTTACTTGAGATAGTACGTACTTAGTGTCATAAAAGTATTAAGTGATTAATCTCGGATATTTTGACTATGTATAGATCGCCGGATTAACCCGAGGCACACTACCCCTACCTCACTACCAGGCAAGTTTTCGAAACCTATGCTTACTGTTGTTGTGATAATAAACTGCTTTCATATATGATATGCAAATGAGAAGTATACGTGTTTTATTCCCAAGCACATTGCGATATATAAATTGCATGCTTGTCTTCGAACTGCTATATATATAGTGATACTCGAGGTTATGATTTGATTATGGGCTTCTAAGCTAGATATGGGATATTAGTTAGAAGCCAGGTTTTTATAAATGCCCTAGGTTAATGGCGTATGATTTTCTTTAGACCGGAAGTAATTATATTTTCTGTATATGTTAAAGATTATTTTTCCGATAAAGATATCGGGTAACTGTTATTCGATGATTATTTATTTAATGAATATTATTTTTGAATATTCATTTAAGGCTAATTTAATTAATGAATATTATTTTGAATATTCATTTAATCCTTATTTATTTAATGAATATTATTTTGAATATTCATTTAATTCTTATTTATTTAATGAATATTATTTTGAATATTCATTTAATCATTATTTATTTAATGAATATTATTTTTGAATATTCATTTAAAGTTTATTTATTTAATAAATATTATTTGATTATTTATTAAATACTTTTAACACATTTTTAAATTGAGTTGTATTATTTAAAGTTATTCTTGACCTTCAACATTTATGAAGGATATTCTAAGCTGTATTATTAATTATTTTAAATCAAGGAGAGGTTCCCAAAACACGGTTTTCCATTTGAATCTATCTTTTTGAAGAGGATTTAAATACTCGCTCAACTATCCAGAATATGGGAAACCTGATTTAAGTGTCTGCTACTCATTTTAAACTCTCAACTCAAAACTGTCAGGGGACAGATATTTTCTCTGAGCAATTTAATTGCTGCAAGTCAAATGTTGCGTTACTACCTCAACGATCGAGGAGTAAATTGATGGAACAAGTCAATATCCATTAACAAGCAATAGCTTGGGAAATATTGGTAAATTTTCCTTTCCAATTAGATACGACTACTTTGTGGAGTCCTATCAACGAGTAATATACTTGGGGAAAGGAGGACGAACTTTACGTTTCAGAGTCATGGATTTTATTCGAACTAGGAGCCGAGTAAGTGGCCGAGTGGCGCCGGTCCATCAATGGCCCAACCGTTGGCCGGGTGGTTCCAGGAGGCGGTGGACAAGTAAATCCGTCGGCGGTGGACAAGTAAATCCGTTGGTTCTTCCTTCTACATGTAGAGAAACAAATGGTGAGATGCACAACATACGACTGATCATCGTAAAGGTTGTGGCTTCTGCGCGACAATGCTCCAGTATTAGTTCATCATCCAATTATGGATAATTCTGCAACATGTATTGAAAGGTGACTAAGGATAACACCCTTGGTTCAGGTTTACCGATTATGTTGGCAAGGATTTGAAAAATATTCAAAAATGAAGTTACAATAAATCCTTGCAACTTCATCTTTTATTTTATGAGTTATGCCTCTCATAAAAATCTTACTCAGATTATATATGCATAAGTGGATTTTGGGTTACGGAAACCTTATATTGAATTTTCCTCGTAACTTCATCTTTTATGTTATACTAGTATCTTATCCGTTTAATGCATAGCCTGTGGTTACAAAGATATTTTCGAACTGTTATATACTGATGATCTATCATAAACTATTTTGGTGGGCTCTATTGCTCACCCTTGCTTTATTTATTTATGTCACAACAACAGCTAGAGCAGATGGCCCGCAACAGGCGCACTCAGCGCAAGCAGGTATCGGCCGTCAGAGATCTACCCGCTGATGTCATAGTCGCCATAGCTGAGGTAGTAGTAACCAGTAGCCTAGGCTACAGCTTTTGTGTATCAGACTTATTTATATTATGATTAATGTAAGCAACGGCAAGAACTATTAAGCGTACTCTGTAATCATTTGGGTTTGTAATAACTTATAACTTGTGGATCCTATGACTAGATACTTATTCCAATTTCATCTCTGGGACTATAACTAGTTGTGTATGGTGTTGTTATTGCGGGGTCAAAGTATGCAGTTTATTTGTTTTGATTCAAGTTCAAGTATTATTGAAGGAAATTGAGACCGTAACGACCGGATCCCCGACCCCGGATCTTGGGCTGTTACAGAAATGGTATCAGAGCTCGAGAGTTATAAACCCCAGAGATGATGCGACGTTACAATAATAAATTCACTAAGATAATAAGAACTCTTGCCAAGTTCGATTAAAACCCTTATGGGAACTTTAATATCATGATAGTAACATGGTCGTTATTGTGTAGGCGAGCGACATCTCTGACCCTGAGGCTTTCGAGAGACAGCATGATGAGGACTTGCTCCGGACTACAGACCCATATTATGAGCGTTTTGAGGAGGAGGACCCAGAGGAGGTCCAGGAAGATGCGGACACCGAGGTTGTTGATGAGGATTGTTAATCCCAAATGACCTAACAGAATTGTAGAAGGGGGGGTTGAATACAATTCTTGATATTTCTTTAAACAAAAAAACACTTTATAAAATTAAACTGAACTGAATAAATAAAAACACAAGATATAAATAATTCAGTTGGATTGTTTGATGATCCAACTGAAGTGTTTTTATTGCGGAAATAATCTGTGATACAAATGTACACAGCTGCTCAGTTACAAGGTTGTAGAGAAGAGTTGCTCTCAAAAAGCTAATACAATCTATTTGTGTTTCTTCTCTTCCTTCTAAAGTAACTGCTACACTTGGTTATATAATCCCAAGTTTACAATTCTACGTTTGGTTAAACTAAAGAATAATAGTAGTAACCATCAGTAGCTTGCTTTTCATTCCTTTTGTCCAATGGTCCTTGGAGATCTTTGCTTTTGTCTTCATGCTCATTATAATCATTCCCAAGAGCCTTATTGGAAATTGGAATGTTTCCTTATTTCCAGTAACCACTTTGATGGCTTCCAATGCACAGTACACTTCCATATCTCCTTTTAGATCTGTTCAGTAAACTGTCACTATCACTTTGTCAACTGTTCAAAAAGCAACATTGATTCGTTGATAGCAAGGAGATGTGTTTCGTTGATAGCTTTATTCTTCATTTCGTTGATGGAGTTTCCCTTGTTTCGTTGATGGGTAAACTCCATACCGTTGACAGAGTAATCTTCATACCGTTGACATGTCTTCACTTAGGCAAAATTACAAGGCATAATATATGTACAATTAACCAACCTATTTTGCCTATCTAGTACTTAGTCAACATGACTTAGAAAACCTATCTGATGCATACAACAAAATGCCTATCATACTGTGAAGTATTGTACAATGCAATTGCTACAACACTCATTTCGTTGATGAGCTTCCTGTCAACGAAACACTGCAAAGCATGCTGTTTCGTTGACAGTTACAAAATAACTTAATACAAAATCTACTAAGTGTTTTTATAATTATCATCAAGAACAACATATTCCTAACAATCTCCCCCAATTTATGACTGATAGAATAACAGCCATAAATCAAGAGCCTTGATGATAACAAAAACACTCAGGCATATTACACATGATAAAAGTAAAAATTGTATTGAGCTTCATAAAGTTTTAGAAATAATGCAAGACTTACAAGACTGATGCCCAAATGTGCTCTTCTAGACTGAGCAAATAATTCATCTTTGTCTTCTTTGGGGCATAGTCTTCTTCCCTCTCCTAGAGTTGTTCTCCTCAATCTGGACCTGTAGCCTTCTGTAAAAGATCTTCTCTTCTTCATCTTGATCACCAAGCATGGATTGCATAAACCTTAGAGTTTGATTAGATGCCTTGTCCAGCTGGTCTTCCATCCTGAAGAACCTTCTGCAGTTGTCCTTGTCCTTGAATTCCATCATCCAGAAAGGTTGAAGATGGATCTTCTTTCCTGTTGAGGGCACTCTTAGCATCCTGGGAAGAGCCTCAGGCTTGTTCCAGCTAGCCTTTATTTGACATATTTTGGAGACCACCTCAGACTTGGCTGTTTTGGTGAAGCCAAAGTCTTTCTTCAAGCATCTAAACACTGTGAGTAGTGTTTGGTAGTCTTCTCCTAGAATTCTGTAGAGAGGCCAAATTTGTTCTCTACCACCCTTGTATGTGAAAACCAATCTTTCAGGTAGCTTCTGAGAAGCTGCAATGCCCCTTACTTCCACCAGGTTGTCTAAATCAAGATGCAAACTGGATTCTTCCCTGATGTCAGCAATGTACATGCAGTCCTCTGGATTTGAAGGGGGTTTTTGAGGTTGTGGCTTTCTCACAAATACTGGCTTTGCCTTGACAGCCCTTTGCTTCAATTTCTTCTTTGGATCCATCTCAAAAAGGAATTTAGGAAAGTTAGCCTCATCAAACTCAATTGGCTCTTCCTTTGGCTCAATTGGCTGATCATGATAATTAACAATATGTTTGGGATCACAGGCTAACTTTAAAGATGGATCAGGAATTGTTGGAGGTACAGAAGAGTCTGATGCAATACTCTGAGAGTCATCATTTTCAAAGGTTATGTTTCTTCTAGCCCTTGCCTTTGGTTGCCTTGTACTCTTCTTTTCACTCCTTTCCTTTTGGGCTTTTTCTTCTTGCTGTCTTTCTTCTTCATCAATAGATTGAGCAACTGCAAGTGCTTGCATTGCTGCTCTTTCTGATTCTTCAGCTTTAGCTTCAGCAAAGTTTGGGTGACCAGCCCAAACACAAATTTCTTGTCCATTCCTGTAGACAATTGCCCTTTGTTTCCTTATCTCATAATCATTGCTTTCCTTGCTTTTTGTGATGAGAAGTCCAAGTAGCTTGAGCTCATCTGGATAAGGTGCAGGATAGAAAGTTCTTGCTATGTTTTTGCCTTTTGGTTTAGCAGGAGACTTGGGAGATAAGCTTCTTTGTTTTGTAGCTTCTTCCACATCCCTAATGCATGAAGTTTGTCCTTTCTCCTCTCTTGGTCCTTGAATGACTCCATGTAGAAGGGGCTCTATAGCATAAGAGCTCTTGAACTGTGGCTCCACTTGTACAGTCACCATTGCATTTGTTGATGGCTGATCTGTCTTTGAAGATTCAGTAATTTTCTTGAACCTTGCTTCTATGTTGGACCAGTGATCTTTGATCTGTTCTGCAAGTTGTATCCTCATAGAAGCTTCCTGGATCAAGTCAATGCTATCCTTATTCTTCTTTCTAAACTCCCCCATTGCTAGTGGCTCCTGTGGCAATGTGATGGCTGGGACCAGCACCTTTGTGATTTGAATGGTTAGCTCCTGAGATTTCTCCCCCTTTTTGTTATCATCAAGAGAGACAACTGGGAGTCCTTGAGCTGCCACTAGCTGGGCCAAAAGTTGAGTCTGCTTCTCCTGTTCCTTTTGCATTTGAGATAAAGTAGCTTCCACCTTGTCCACTCTAGAAGAGAGAGTCTTCAAGGAGGTAGCCACTTCAGGTTCCTTAGAGAAAAACCTGTTCATTCTGGACATAGTGAGAAGAGGAAGCTTTTCATCTAGCCTCCTATCATTAGCATCCCTAAGGTTGCTGATTGAATCCTTGATCTCTGTAGCCTCAATCCTTGTCTGCAACATTTGTAGCCTTTGAATTTCCAGAGAATCCATTATGGCTTTGTAGAATTTCTTGTCCCTTGCTCCTGCAGACTCATGAGCTAGATATGCTTCTTTGTACTGCCTTGTGATAGCAGCATCCAAATTGCTTCTACCATGCATATCTTGAGAAAGCCAGCCTGGTGTAGGAGGCACCACAGAAGTCCCAGTCTGTGAAGTGGTGGCCACCTGTAGATTATCACCATAGCTGTCCTCATCATCAGAAAAATCAAATTCTCCACATTGCTTCAGCTCCTGGAGGTAGATTGGTCAAGGCATCCTTTGCTCTTTGCATTGATGCAGTTGTATGAATTAGTTGTAGTGACCTCTCTGCCTCCACATTGCCCTGTTGAGCCAAAATTTGATAGGCTGACACAGGATGAGTAAAGGTCTCAGGATCCAGGGAAATACTATCCAGAGTTTGCTGATAAACCTCTTGGAAAGTAAGTTCCCTTTCTCCCTCACTGACCTCCATTAACTCACTTGCAATGGCTGCTTCCCTCCTTATAGCTCCTGTAGTCCCTTCTCTCTCTCCACTCTTTTCTTGCATCATGGGCTCCCCATGGCTCACATCTCTCACACCCTCACCTTCACCTACTAAGGTGGTACTCTCAATCTCTCCTTTTGCCTGGCTGGAAGAAATAGCCAGCCTCTCACTCACATTCTCTCCTTTTGCCTGGCTGCAAGCCAGCCTCTCAGTTTCACTCCCTCTCAGTCCTAGAAGTGTCTCAACTACCACTAGATCATCTGCACTAGTTGTGGGAACAACTTGATTTTCAATTAAAGGTGCAGAGTGAACTATCAACGGAATGGTAGTTTGAACTGTCAACGGTATGGATACCGTTGATGGAGAAGCACTTGTCAACGAAATAGACTGTTTCGTTGATGAAGTCAAGAAAGCACTTTGAAAATGAGAAATTGCAGTAGAGTCTGTGGTGATTGATTTTAAAGAATGGTCCACAGATCCCCTTGCAACTTCAGGAAAAATTGGTTGATGGCCCAACAAATCACTTAACAAGTGATGGCCACCAGCTTCAGAGTGGGGCTTCTCCAAGATTAGAGTTGGAGAATCAGGAATAGATGTATGGATCATGTCCACATCTAAAGATTGAGTTGGTGAATTTGATGGAGATAATTCAAGATTGATGTTTAGAGAATGGGACTGTAACCCCAGAGAAATGATAGGGGTTACATCAAACTGAATTTGAGAAACTGGAAGTGTTGCTTCCAGTGTGTGTGCACCCTGTGTACCCTTGGACTTTTGCTTCACTCTCCTTTGGTATTGGGAAAATGTAGACTTTGGGCTTGAAGTGTCCCTTACCCTTTTGGACTGTGCTCTAGGAGGAGAGCTTGTTTCAATAATCACATCCTTTTGGGAGGATGCAATTAGACTTGTGTTTAAATCCATGTTACTCATTGTGCCTTGTTGGGAAGACACAATGGGGCTTGGCTGGTACACACTAACCTGTCCTTCCTTATCCTTGGGGTTTCTTTGATGTTCACCCCTTCCCTCACCCCTCACAACTCCAGACTCACTCCCCTTAGGTTGTGTGGTAGTTTTTACAACAGGTGCCTTTTGAGAAGCACCTGAGGTTGGCTTGGAGGATTTCTTTGTTTTTGGTTTTGTTGCTAGGGTAGGAGCCTGTTGGGTCACAGCTACAGACTCCATAGCAACATTGGAAGGTAAAACAGTAGAGGTGTTAGCTACACTAACAGGGATAGTAGTAGTTACCTCAATGATTGGCAGATACACCACTGGAACATCACCATTGTGGTTCAGCCTCAGTATGTCTGTCAATACTCTCTTTTCTTGCACAAAGCACTCGAACCTGGCATTAGGGTTAGAGATAACTAATGGTGCTGGACTAACATGGTTAGCCAACATCATCAGAAACCTAGCATAATAGATATTTTTCTTCCTATTTGCTTTGTCACCCAACTTAGCACCAATTTCATACATAAGTTGGGTGCTAAAGTTGTGATATCTATCATTTAGAAGCATGGTTAGGAGAATTAACATAGAGTTAGTTAATGCATCAAAATTACTAATCTTTCCAGAAAAGACCTTAATGAATGCATCAGCTAAATAACTGTATTCTCTAACCAAACCTCTCCTAATTATTCTACCCAGATTATCAGTAGGCAAAGAGTAGTTTATAGAATTTAACATGGTAGTTATTTCAGTGTTAGTAGGCAAAGCATCACAGTTATTATCAGGAATATGTAAACATGCTTGCAAAACATCAGAATTAACTATGTACTCATTACCTTGAAGAGTGAATTTTAGTGTGCAGTTTGTTCCACTATACTCACATGAGGTCCAAATCTCCTCGATTATCTCATTGTAGAGTGGTGTAGAGTGAAACATTGCATAGCTCAACTTGCAATTCTTCATGAAATCCATCATTTTGAAGAACAGTCTGTTCGGGTTTTCCTTGACAACAAAAGGGATGGAGTTGTTCTTCTCATAGATGAACCCTCCAGCAGACATAAGCTTGACTATTGGTGCCATTGTTGATTAAAGGAAAGCTTCGAACTGAATTGCTTGTTAGAGAGAAGAAGAGAGAAAAAGCCTTTGGAATTTTTGAGAACAGGTAAAAAGAAATAATGAAAATAAAATTTCTTAAATACTCCCCCAAAAATTCTCAGAAAATGAATCCAATAATAAATGTAAATTACTGGATTGGCTTAAAAATATAACCGTTACTCTTAAAGTATTACCATGATTTATACTTACAGGGGTGTATGCATAGATCGTGGTAAAAGACGTGTCAAATTTCAACGGTTCAGATAAAAAGCGCTAAATCAACGAATCAGGATTGGGCGGTTAAAGTCCCGTCTTATTTCGTTGATAAAGCTGCGTTTCGTTGATATAAAAGAGCTATCAACGAAACACCCAGAAAACTGCTAAGACTGTCAACGAAATGGTGCATTCCGTTGGCATAGTAATTTTGACTTAGACAAAATTTTACCTTTTCCTGAGAAAATTCATTCACAGAAAAACATAGCAAATTTCTGGCTGCATTATGACTTGCAAATATCTCAAAAATAATTAAGAGAAATTTAGCATACCTAGCTCACTTACTAATCTTGAGAATGTTGATTCATCAAGTGGCTTGGTAAAGATGTCTGCAAGTTGTTGTTCACTTGGAACAAAATGTAACTCCACAGTACCATTCATAACATGTTCTCTAATGAAATGATACTTGATGTCAATATGCTTGGTTCTTGAATGCTGCACTGGATTCTCAGTAATGGCAATGGCACTAGTGTTGTCACAGAAAATAGGAATTTTCTCAACTCTTAATCCATAATCAAGTAGTTGATTTTTCATCCATAAAATCTGTGCACAACAACTTCCAGCTGCAATATACTCAGCCTCAGCTGTGGAGGTGGAAACTGAGTTTTGTTTCTTGCTGAACCATGACACAAGCTTGTTTCCTAAGAATTGACAGGTTCCAGTTGTACTTTTCCTGTCAATTTTACATCCTGCAAAATCTGCATCTGAATAACCAATTAGTTCAAAACCAGATTCTCTAGGATACCAAATGCCAAGGTTTGGTGTTCCTTTGAGATATCTGAAAATTCTTTTAATAGCAACTAAATGGGATTCTCTAGGATCAGCCTGAAATCTAGCACATAGACATGTAGCAAACATAATATCAGGTCTACTAGCTGTTAAATATAAAAGTGAGCCTACCATGCCTCTGTAACTTGAAATGTCCACAGATTTTTCCTTAGTATTCAATTCAAGTT
The DNA here is from genome assembly GCA_030848705.1 of Heracleum sosnowskyi. Classification (NCBI taxonomy): domain Eukaryota; kingdom Viridiplantae; phylum Streptophyta; class Magnoliopsida; order Apiales; family Apiaceae; genus Heracleum; species Heracleum sosnowskyi. The sequence continues at coordinate 43,583,192 of CM061243.1, read as the reverse complement.
TGGTGGCAGTGGGCATGGGAGTTTTGGCAGGAGAGCATTCCATTAAGTTAAATTTCTTTAATAAATCATGAATGTATTTTGTTTGACTAATAAAAATGCCTTCATTAACTTGCTTCACTTGAAGACCAAGAAAGTAAGTTAATTCTCCCATCATGCTCATTTCATATTTACTTTGCATAAGCTTGGCAAACTTTTGACAAAGCTTCACATCTGTAGACCCAAAGATTATGTCATCTACATAAATTTGAACAAGTATAGTAGAGCCATTCACAATCCTATGAAAAAGAGTTTTATCTACAGTACCTCTAGTGAAGTGATTCTCAAGAAGAAACTGTGAGAGTGTGTCATACCAGGCTCTAGGTGCTTGTTTCAAACCATAGAGTGCTTTGAGGAGGAAGTATACATATTCAGGAAAATCATCATCTTCAAAACCAGGAGGTTGACTCACATAGACCTCCTCTTCCAATTCCCCATTCAGAAAAGCACTTTTCACATCCATTTGATAGACTTTGAAATTGGCATGGGCTGCATAGGCTAGGAAAATCCTTATTGCTTCTAGTCTTGCAACAGGAGCAAATGTTTCATCAAAATCAATTCCTTCTTCCTGTGAGTAGCCTTTTGCAACCAGTCTTGCTTTATTCCTTGTGACTATGCCATTTTCATCCATCTTGTTTCTGAACACCCATTTTGTGCCTATGACACTCCTGTCTTTAGGCTTGGGCACCAGCTTCCAAACATTGTTCCTTTCAAATTGGTTTAGCTCTTCTTGCATAGCCAAAACCCAATCTGGATCTAGAAGTGCATCCTCAACTTTCTTTGGCTCATCTTGAGACAGAAAGCTGCTATATAGACATTCTTCTTGAGTTGCTCTTCTAGTTTGGACTTTTGAAGAAACATCACCTATAATGAGTTCAAAGGGATGATCTTTAGTCCATTTTCTTGAGGGAGGTAGATTTGCTCTAGACGAGGTAGCTTCATGATCATGATTGCCTTGATTGGACATTTGTCCTTGAGAAACTCCCCCTGAGTTTGTTGTCCCTAAATGATCACTTCTAGAACCATTTCTATGACTGTCAACGGTATGACCATTTTGGTTGTCAACGAAACGCTCATTTTGACTGTCAACGAAACCACCATCATGACTGTCAACGAAATGATCATTTGGTCTACTAGCAGCTATTCTTTTCAATCTTAATGCAGCAACTTCATCTTCACTGCTGCTTTCATCTGTGCTAGATACAACCACTTTAGGCTGTTTCTCAGTAGCCTTATCATGATTCACTTGTTCTCCTTCCTCATTCTCAAAAGAGAGACTTTCATGGAAACCTTCATCACAGAGACCTTGTAATTTGAGATCATCAAAAACAACATGTACAGATTCCATAACAATGTTGATTCTGAGATTAAAGACTCTGTAAGCTTTCCCTGCTGCATATCCCACAAATATTGCTTCATCTGCCTTTGCTTCAAATTTCCCCAAATGCTCAGCTTGATTTCTCAGAACAAAGCACTTGCATCCAAAGACATGAAGAAAATCCAATAGTGGCTTCTTTCTTTTGAGTAACTGATAAGGGGTCATTCCTTTGGCCTGATTAATCAAAGAAATATTCTGAGTGAAGCAAGCTGTGTTAACTGCCTCAGCCCAAAAATAAGTTGGTAACTTTGATTCATCTAGCATTGTCCTTGCAGCTTCAATAAGTGTTCTGTTTTTCCTTTCAACTACACCATTTTGCTGTGGTGTCCTTGCTGCTGAAAACTCATGTAAAATACCATTTTCTTCACAGAACGCCTTTATGCTTGAATTCTTGAATTCTGTCCCATTGTCACTCCTGATCCTTCTTACTTTCAAGTCAGGATGATTGTTTACCATCTTGATGTGATTGATAATGATTTCACTTGCCTCATCTTTAGAGTGCAAAAAGAAAGTCCATGTAAATCTAGAAAAATCATCAACAATCACAAGACAGTATTTCTTCTTTGAGATGGACATAACATTTACAGGGCCAAATAGGTCCATATGAAGCAATTCAAGCTGCTGGACAATTGATGACACTGTCTTGCTTTTGAATGATGCCTTCTTCTGTTTTCCCTTTTGACAGGCATCACACAAACCATCCTTGGAGAACTCCACCTGTGGAATTCCTCTAGCAAGATCTTTCCTCACCAAATCATTCATGACTTTGAAATTCAGATGGGATAACTTCTTGTGCCATAACCAACTTTCATCCTTGCTTGCCTTGCTGAAAAGACAAGTGATGGTGTCTGAACTTGTGCTACTAAAGTCAGCAATGTACACATTCCCTCTTCTGAATCCAGTCATTACCACATTGTTGTTTCCTCCTTTAGAAACAACACAGGCTTCTTTTGAAAAAGTAACTAAAAATCCTTTGTCACAAAGTTGGCTGATACTAAGCAAGTTGTGCTTAAGACCATCCACCAATGCAACCTCATCTATGATGACATTCTCTTTTGAAATCAAGCCATATCCCTTTGTGTAGCCTTTGCTGTCATCTCCAAAAGCAATACAAGGGCCAGCTCTTTCCTGAAACTCTGTGAGCAGGGTAGAATCACCAGTCATGTGTCTTGAACAACCACTATCCAAGTACCAAAGATTCCTTTTGTCTCCCTGCACACAACAAAACCAAATCAAGTTGATTTTGGTACCCAAGTTTCCTTGGGTCCTGTCTTGTTAGCCTTTGCATTCCCTTTTGTACCATTTTTCACTTTGGGCTCAGATTGATTCAAATCAATCTTTACCCTTGGTGTTGATTTCTGAGGGTTGCTCATATCTTCATTTACAGCATGCATATTTGGAGGTACAAACATGTTATTCATATTCCATGGCATTTGTGGCACATTAAACATATTCATGTATGGATTTTGCACAAATGACATGTTAGCATATGGATTCTGAAATTGTGCATATGGAGCAAACATGTTAGGCATAACAGGCATTGTAGGCATAGGACTATTCCTTGCAGGCTTGGGAATTTTCACATTAGCAGTTTTCTTAACAGATTTGCAGTTAGTAGACAAGTGACTAACACTTCCACAATTAACACATGTCTTTCTAGGAGCATATTTATCAGGTGTGTAATTGTTGTGTTTGTTAATTCCTACTTTGCCATTCCTGTTATTCTTTTTATTTCCCTTAGCCTCATTTTGAACTTTTTCTACCTTATCTTTCAATTGCTTGTTAGACAAGTGACCTACATTAGCTCTCTCAACAGGCTTCTCAACTTTCTTTGAATTACTAGACTCACCTTGAACAAAGTTCTTGGTAACAGGACCATACTTGTCATTAAGTCTAGTGAGTTTCTCTTTTCTTTTGTCTGTCAACGAAACAGCCTGATCGGTTGATGGTTCATGTGTCAACGAAACATTGCATTTCGTTGACATATCAACCTCCAACAAATGATCATTGTTGTTTGTTGACTCTTTTTCTGATTCTAAGGTTTCACCAACACACCCTAGCTTCTCTTTGTTCTTTTTCCATGATTGCTCACAGAAAGATTCCATACCTTGAACATTAATGATGTTGGTAGCAACATTCCTGGCATCTTTCCATTTTGCAATCACACCTTGTTCTATTTCAAGTTATGTTTTAAGAATTTCTTCCCTTTGTAACACGTTCTCAAGTTCCTTCTTAGCATCCCTACTAACACATCTCATTTTCTCAAATTCAATGAGCTGTGCTTCTAACATTGCATTCCTATCACTTAAGAGCAGATTGGTCTCTTTTATTCTTGAATTCTCTTTAGTAAGTGATTTAAGAGTAACACGCAAATTATATAATACAGTAGACATTTCATTTACTGCACTATCGCATTCCTCTTTAGAAAGCTCAGAAAGATTAGTAATTGTTACCTGGTTGCTTGAGGAACTTGCTTCCTGCTCATGATTGTCAGCCATAAGAGCCAAGTTGACATACTCAACATCATCATCAGAGTCTTCACCATTACCAGCCCAGTCATACTCCTGAGACATGAAAGCCTTTTCTTTTTCCTTGAGAAGTTCAAAGTATTTCTTTTTATAATCAACAGGCTCAAATTTCCTGTTGCCCTTCTCAACCTTGGGCTTTCTGCAGTCTCCAGCAAAGTGACCAAGCATTCCACAATTGAAACATTTTGACTTAGACTTTTCAATCCAGTTTGTTTTGCTAGGTTGAAAGTCTCTTCTTGGTGGCCTTGCCTCTGAGTTTCTTTTGAACTTGAACTTAGAGAATTTCCTAGACAGAAAAGCAATGTGCTCATCAATCTCATCTAAGTCATTCAAGTTGGCTGGTTCTGATTCTTCTTCTTCTTCTGTCATCTTGTCTTTACCCTTGCTAACATCACTCCTACAACTAGGTCGACTAGTTGTGGCCTTTGCAGTTTCTTTACTGTCATCTTCCAGTTGGTTCACAGATGCAATCAATGCAATAGATCCACCCTTCTTCTGTACCTTTTCAATTTCCTCATCTTGCTCCATTTCCAGCTCATAAGTCTTCAAGGTTCCATAAAGCCTTTCAAGAGTGTAGTCTTTGTACTCTTGAGTGTTTCTAAGAGAAACAGTCATAGGCTTCCATTCTTTTGGAAGAGCTCTGAGAAATTTAAGGTTTGAATCCTTAGTTTGATAGATCCTCCCATACAGCTTTAATCCATTCAAAAGCTTCTGAAACCTACTAAACGTGTCATTTAGGGTTTCACCAGCCTTAAAATGAAAATGCTCATATTGTTGTATAAGGAGTTGCATTTTATTTTCCCTGACTTGCTCAGTTCCTTCACAGAGAGTTCTAACAGTATCCCATACTTCCTTAGAGGTTGTACAGTTGATAACATTGTCAAACATCTCTTGCTCCAAACCATTAAACAGAATGTTCATGGTTCTTTTGTCTTTATGGACTTCTGCAACATCTTCAACAGTCCATTCTGAGACAAGTTTTGGAATCTCTACATCAGGAGCATCATCTGGCAGTCCAACTCTCGAATCAAGCTTCATGGGAATGTGTGGACCTTTCTCAATGCAGTCTACATACCTCTCATCCATAGACATGAGGTGCAAATGCATCTTTACTTTCCAGTGAAAGTAATTGTCCTTATCAAGAACTGGTATCTTCACACCTGCATCCTTCTTCACCATGGTTTCTGTTTTTGGTCTTGATCTTTAAACTTCTTGTATGTTAGAAGCTTGCTCTGATACCAATTGTTAATCCCAAATGACCTAACAGAATTGTAGAAGGGGGGGTTGAATACAATTCTTGATATTTCTTTAAACAAAAAAACACTTTATAAAATTAAACTGAACTGAATAAATAAAAACACAAGATATAAATAATTCAGTTGGATTGTTTGATGATCCAACTGAAGTGTTTTTATTGCGGAAATAATCTGTGATACAAATGTACACAGCTGCTCAGTTACAAGGTTGTAGAGAAGAGTTGCTCTCAAAAAGCTAATACAATCTATTTGTGTTTCTTCTCTTCCTTCTAAAGTAACTGCTACACTTGGTTATATAATCCCAAGTTTACAATTCTACGTTTGGTTAAACTAAAGAATAATAGTAGTAACCATCAGTAGCTTGCTTTTCATTCCTTTTGTCCAATGGTCCTTGGAGATCTTTGCTTTTGTCTTCATGCTCATTATAATCATTCCCAAGAGCCTTATTGGAAATTGGAATGTTTCCTTATTTCCAGTAACCACTTTGATGGCTTCCAATGCACAGTACACTTCCATATCTCCTTTTAGATCTGTTCAGTAAACTGTCACTATCACTTTGTCAACTGTTCAAAAAGCAACATTGATTCGTTGATAGCAAGGAGATGTGTTTCGTTGATAGCTTTATTCTTCATTTCGTTGATGGAGTTTCCCTTGTTTCGTTGATGGGTAAACTCCATACCGTTGACAGAGTAATCTTCATACCGTTGACATGTCTTCACTTAGGCAAAATTACAAGGCATAATATATGTACAATTAACCAACCTATTTTGCCTATCTAGTACTTAGTCAACATGACTTAGAAAACCTATCTGATGCATACAACAAAATGCCTATCATACTGTGAAGTATTGTACAATGCAATTGCTACAACACTCATTTCGTTGATGAGCTTCCTGTCAACGAAACACTGCAAAGCATGCTGTTTCGTTGACAGTTACAAAATAACTTAATACAAAATCTACTAAGTGTTTTTATAATTATCATCAAGAACAACATATTCCTAACAAGGATTCTGACGATGAGGATCCAGAGGAGATCCAGACCCTAGCTGACACTGAGATTATGGAGGGGGATGCTGAGGAGCCAGTCGGTGATGCTACTGGGAGCTCAGGACTTTACTTGCCTCCACTTCCTACTGAGAGAGCCCCTACCCCTTCACCACTGCCTTTGAGCCCTTCCCCTGATGATTTTGAGGAGCTTACCCCTGAGCCACAGCAGACAAAGGCTGCACCACCAGCAGACCCGGCTACCCCACCTCATGTTCCGATAGAGGGGATACCATTGTTTGTGCATAACTGGATAGTGGGCAGAGTTCATTCAGAGTTGGTAGTGGCTGAGGCTAAACTAGCAGAGTCACGGATGCAGCTAGTAGCAGAGAGAGCTGCCAGGATTGGACGCCAGGGCGGCGGGAGATCTGTGCCCCCTCGAGCTGCCCGGAGGGCGATGACTCGCATTGAGCTGAGGGCACTGATGAGGATTCGAGCTTTGCCTACTGATGGCGATGGCAGGGTATCCAGGATTGATGCTGAGGAGATTTTCCGCATGGCTATGGTGAGGGTGAGGGCATTGGGCCGCACTAGTGGCTGATTTCAGAGTTGGTGATGTAGTAGTCTAGTCTTCTAGTCATGTACGGACATAGTAGTGCCGATTTTTGTGGGATTGTTCCATTGTATATAGTATCCCTTTTGTGACTAGAGGATAGACCATGTATCTCACTTTTGACTAGATGTTGTTAGGACGGTTGTACTTGTAAACTGTCGATGTTGACTCAGATTATGTATCTTTGGTACCATGTATATATTTGTTTCCTTTCGGTTGAATCCAACCCTGTTGTGACGTGATCACGAGTTTATTATAGTGTTGTCTGCACTGTATGATTAAATTGCTATAAAATATAGAACTGCGAGAGTCTACTTCCAATTATGTACGACTGTACAAGAGAAAAATCTGTAACCAAGTGAATGAGCCTAATATAGAATTTTCCAAATTTTCAGTAAGATGCCTCCACGAAGAATGGGAACTAGGGCTAACCCCCATGAATCTGATTGTAATAACCCCAAATTTTGGACTTTTTTAAAAAAAATAAAAAAAAATATGATGAATAGTAAAATCCTGATGAATAGTAAATTTCTGAACCGAAAAAGATTTTCAGACCACCCTATGTACGGGACGGTATAATGAACTTTCAAAGTCGTATTAGTGATCTACGATGTGAATGAAGGGATGCAAAAGCTGTCAGAATCAGAAAAAGAGCATTTTCTATTTTCTCCGAAATTTCACCTATTACTGATGGATTAATCATTATTTAAATATATTGGAGGATTTGAAATTATCAATTCCATGGATATGGATTTAATAAAAGAATTAGTGATATCAAGAACGTTTACGGTAAACTACTTCGATAGAACACTTAAGAAATCCCTGCGAACGTTCAACGAGATTAAGCGGTGACGGAACGAACCAGTAAAGCTACTTTATTTCAACCCTTGCATGCATGACAAGTGTCCAATGATGAGGCAACAAGGGCTATGACTCATCACTTTCATACAAAATATCTTATTTTCCATCAACAAATCAGCCAAGGCAAGAAAAGAAAAATACTCTCCCCTTTTCTTCCCAGATTTCTGCTCAGCTTGCACAAGGAGAAAGGAAAAATTCATAACTCCAAATCTACTAGTCCTAAAATCACCCAATTTTAACCATAGCTTCTCCACTTGATATATAACATTCGTTCAAAATTGCATGGTCAACAAAGGAGTGTAGCCTAGCCAAATCGCTTCCACAAGTTGGAGAACCCAATCTGTCCAGTTTCTGTCAAGCAGAAAGATGGAGCTCAAAACCCTAGCTAGGAAGCTTCAAATTTGGCGATCTATAACTCAAAAGAAATATTATGAAGAGAACAAGGTCTGATAAAAATCTTAGCACCGAACTCTTATTTTTCGATTTGTTATGGATTTTACAAGATGAGGATGAATAGTAACTTTTCATGATTCTTGATTTTGTTTCTTAAGGATTAAGCTTGTTAAGGTTTGTTCAAAGCTCAAGGAAGGATTACAAACTATTGTTAGTGTATATGAAGCATCAAGGAAGGTATAAACTCTTGAAACCCTTAGTTATAAATTGATTTATATGGTTAGTTTTAAGTATAGTTTAGTTAGTTTGATTATAAGGATGATTAAGTGATTTTGATGAAAGTTTGATGTTGATTTGATGATAAGCAAGTAGATGTTGGTTTTGACTGGTTGATGATGATTATGGGTTAGTAATGATGTTGAGGATTTGACTTGGTGATTTGGTTGGATTGATTATGTAAAGTTTATGATTAAACTTTGGAATCGTTAAAACATAACCGTTATAATGCCCGAATTTTCTTAACCTTGTTTTGCTTGTGATATTCGAACCTGATAACTTCTGCCCAAGATCACCACGGCCTCTGTTTGTGTAGGCCTTAGTTCAAGGTTCGTTTTGGTGCGAAGATCATGTGAATCCGATTTACGGTTTAGGAGAAACAAGTGTTTTAATAAAGGATGTTTCGTAAAACCAAACCGTGCCACTTAGTCAACTTTGAGGTTATGATCGAACCACTTAGAGGTCATCATAGAATGTGAAACTTTGTGATAACATGCGCGGTATGTTTAGGAAGACCCTCGAAAAGATTTCGTGCTAAAAGGATTAAATCTCAATTTTATAAAAATGCGTGAGCGAGCATTCTCGAGTAGAGGATCTTAAGGAGTAACTTGAAAATGGACTTTGTACTTGAGTTAGTGTATACTTAGTATGGTGAAAGCGTTTAAGTTATTAATCTGTAACCTTGTGTTGATTCTAGATTACTGGACCAACAACCTGAGACTTACGGCTACTTCGGGATTTCCAGGCAAGTTTTCAAAAACCTATTTTGTACTATTGTTAATTGTGAAATATGTGATGCAAGAATATGCATATATGTTTTGAGCTGTTATATAACAATATCTGTATTGTAATTTTGATAAGTTGCTTATAGGCTAGTATTGATTGATAGCTATAAGTCGGATATTATGAGTGCCGTTAGTGTAGGGCGTATCTTCGAGATATTTTGTTACAAACCGGAAACGGTGTAAGTATGTATATATATATAGGGATATATATACCTTGAGATTATTTCTGAGAATTGTTTTCGATGAATATTATTCTTGAATATTCATTTGAGGTTTATTTATTTAATGAATATTATACTTGAATATTCATTTGAGGTTTATTTATTTAATGAATATTATTCTTGAATATTCATTTGAGGTTTATTTATTTAATGAATATTATTCTTGAATATTCATTTGAGGTTTATTTATTTAGTGAATATTATTTCTAAATATTCATTCAAGGTTGTTTATTTAATGAATATTATTTTTGAATATTCATTTAATCATCATTTACTTAACGAATATTATTTTCGAATATTCGTTTAAGGTTTACTTATTTAATAAATATTACTCGATTATTTATTAAATACTTTTAACCCGTTTTAAAACGAGTTATATTATTTAGAGTTTATCCTTGACCTTCAATATTTACGAAGGATATTCTAAGCTGTACTATTGCTCGTGATAAAGTGTATATACTTATATATATATATATATATATATATATATATATGTATATGCATAAACTAAATATGAGTTGAGGAATATTATGAGGTAGGCATGGCTACCCTAAGTAATATATATGTATAAGGACTTGTGAATCTCTAGAATAGGGGAGTGTAATTAAGTGAAGTGGACTCAAATGAATGATACGGAAATGAACTAAGTATTTTGTTGGTAATAGTTATTATAGTTCGAAGATTGTTCCTTCGAACATTATATGAGTAAAGGTTTTTTTTCTATTATTAAGGGGACTTGTTAGTGCAGGGATCATTGTATATGATGCCCTAACAGATGTGACCGGATTGGTCAGTGTACTATTGCAACTAGATTGTAACAGCCCCAGATCCGGGGTCGGAGATCTGGTCGTTACGGTCATTATTCCATACATCATGCTTGACTTGAATCAATATAAATAAATGACATGCTATGACCCCGCAATCTAAGCTCACATATACACATACAAGTTATAGTCCCAGAGATGAAATTGAAATAAGTAACGCTAACAGGATCCACATACATATCATAAGTGATTACAAACCTCAAAATATAATTTACAAGTTTATGTTGGTTGCCACTTCTTAAGTTATGTCATACATATAATTAAAAGCTGAATCCAAACCAGTCTATAACACTAGTAGGTTCTACCTCAGCTATGGCGGCCACAGTGTCAGGGGAGAGTCCTCTGGGTACCCGCGCCCTCTTGCGCATGGTGGGTACGGTACGTGCCATCTGGTTTATCTGTTGTTGTGATATAAATAAACAAGCAAGGGTGAGCAACGAGGCCCACCAAAATAATACTGAACTGATAGACAATATATAAACCAAGTATCATCTTTCATATAAAACATTTACCTGATATCATAATCTGGAAATAAAGACAATGTAAAATATTTTCAATCCATTATCTAAACACATATACTTGTATAAACTTAAATAAACTTGCGTAAACTTTCTTTCTCTGAAAACTTGCATAAACTTTCTTTCTCTGATAACTTGCATAAAACTTTTTTCTCTGATAACTTGCATAAAACATGTTCTTTCATGGATGATGAACTGTAGATGGAGATTCTAGGTGCCGAAGATACCCCTACGATGATCAGTCGTAAGCTGTATCTCCCATGGTCTTTTTCTACGTAGAAGGGAAGAATAGACAGTCTCTCACTGACCTATCTCCCCGCCTGCGGTTGTAGGTGGGAAGAACAGACCCGTTCATAGTCCGTCGGTCTGTTACTCTCCCGTTACCCTACGGTCGGGCACTTACTTATCATCTAAGGGAAGAACAGACCCGTTCATAGTCTGTTGGTCTTATTGTAATTCCCTTAGGGGACCGGCGCTACTCAGTCCCTTACATATTCTCCGAGTTCGAGTGAATCCATGACTCTGAAACATAAAGTTCCTTTCCCTTTTTCCCCCTAGTATACGACTCCACAAAGTAGTCATATCTGGTTGAAAAGGAAAATTCACCCATATTTCCCAAGCTGATGCTTGTTAATGGATACAACTTATTCCACGGATCTTACTCTTCGAGTCTTGAGGAAGTAATCAAAATCATTTTGATGGTAGTAATCATTTTGATGGTAGTATACATATAATCTTGAGAAAGGCCCCATGAGTCTTTGTAGTTTGAGCGAACATTTAAGTCTTTCTGAATATAGACTCAAAAGGGAAATAGATTTGGGAACCTTCTCTAATTATATTTATAATTGCCTGAATAAAACTTTATTAGTTATCTAGGGTTAAAGAATAGTTTTCACAAAATACTTCCTTAAGAAGTAGGGCTTTAAATAATTAATGAAAACTATATTTAATAAAGAATATTTATTTAAAAGTAATTCCCAATTATTTTCTTAAGAAAAGGATGGATAAAATAATAATAATAATATAACCCTAGATAACAACTGATACCACTCCCGGTCCGTAGTATAAATACAGAGTATATACCCCCTACTGAGGGTTTTTCTTGACATATCGACTTATATATATATTACCATAACCATAGCTTATAAGTCCAACTTATACTTAGCATCATAAGTATCGTTTCGAAATCATGAGCACATAGCATATATCTCAAAATCTTTTATTTATCACAACAACAGTTTATAGAGGCATAGGTTTGAAAACTTGCCTGATCTCTGAGTCTGAGGGTGGTGTCTTGCAGTGGTCCGGTGATCTATCAACAATAAAGATACCTTTCATCAATAACTTATACTTATGAATCAAGCAAACATTATTCTTAAACTTAAACACCACACCAAGGCAACTATATGATCATAACCATTGCAATCTCTACTAACATCTTATAATCAGGTACTTGTTTGTTATCAAGGGACATCACCCCAACTTACTCCTGATCTGACTTTGAAGTTATAAATGCTCTAGGGTCAACCTCTTATGATCCGTTTCAATATTTTCGATTCGTTTCTCAGAGTTTTTCTAAAGTTATATCCAAGTACTTGTTTTAGGGGGTTTCTCGCACTTAACCTTACTTCGAACATTTTTATAAAATCGAAAAACGATCTTTTTCACACAAGGTCTTCTCCCACACTTTCCTTACTGTCTCTAATATTTAATTATCAAGATTATCCCCTGCAATGATATAGTTAAGAAAGCTCAATTTCAGTTACGAACTTTTCTTCTCGTTTTCGAATCACTTTTACTAATTCGGCCATATCTCCTAAACCGTAAGTCGGATAGTTCCGATTTTTGCGCCAAGTACAAGTCATATACTCATCAAGGCCCGAGACCTATCCCAACTGTTATGCTCTGTTTTTTAAAGGTTTTAGAAATTTCGGCATTACGACGGCTATAAATCGGATAATCCCAAAATTTCAAACCATTCAACTTGCTCATCAATCATTCCACACAACATATACCTCTTATATAACAAAGAACTGAGGCCAAGCAATGCCTTTCCGTTCTTAAAACTCAATATAACTTATAACAAAGCCCAATCATAGCTACTAAGATCATAAACAAGCATTTACACCATTAAAGCTTCAAAAATCACTTAATACATCCAAGGGTTCAAGGTTCATACCTCCTCCAAGCTTGTTTACTCCCAATACACCTATATAAGCCTAAATCCTTGCTTGCTATATCCTTTAGAAGTCAAAGATTCAAGATTAAAACCAAACAAAAACTTGGTTACTATTCATTCATCATCTTCATCCATTTATTTGAAATTGAAAGACTTAAAGAAAGGCTATACAATTCATGGCTCACCTTGTACTAATCACTAGCTTTGTTTTAAGCTCTAGCTTGCAATTGTTGGTGGAAGGAATCTCCAAATCCCCTTGTTGAAGCTTCTTGGCCGAGAGCTTCTTGATGGTGGTGGTGATGTTTCTTTTTGCTTTATCACTTTATTACATGTATTATTGTGTATTTATCCTCACTTTTTTCAGGTGTTAATGCTAGCCATTGGATGAGGTTTCCACTTTTGTGTTGGTCAAATCTTGGCCGTCCACTTGTTGGCTTGTTACTTGTTGCTTTTACTTTAGCAATATGCAAACTAGTCCTTCATCTTTGGGTTGACTTACACTCTAGTCACTCTTGAATTTCCTTCTTTCACCAACTAACTTCTCCTTTATATTTTTAACAAAATAATGTTACACTTGTATGTCACATTTTATTTATTCGTATTTCGTTGATCCGATACTGCTTTGCTTCGTAAAGGTTTTCAGTGGTTTCTCTATAATCCTCTTGAACTATTTTCTCTGAATGTCCTGAGTATCTTAAATAAAATCTTATATTATAATTCCATGTACTCCCTTGTCTAAAATCTTTATTTAATAAGGGATCATAGGTTTCCTGAGCTTTCTGGTGGAATTTTCAGAGAAAACTGAAAGTACTCGAATGCTGATTCTGACGACATTTACATACACTTATTTTGATTCTGGATTACTAATCTAACTTCCAAAATTCCATTTGTAGACTCGTATATAGTGTGGTGTGATCCCATTCTCATCTTAAGGAATCTACCATCCACCATAATCATTTGGATCAATATCAGTTCCAATATTCCTGGTTTATTTCCTCTTTATTTCTTGCACTTAGAAAATGTTCTAGTGCTTTCTCGTGCATACGCTATCTTGTTTACGGAGTTGTCGGATGCATACCAGATATTGATTTGGATGACATTAAAATACTTTTCTTCTCTAGGGTGTTATATTCTTACTTTCCAGATAGATTATTCTAATCTAAATGGTCAGCCCATTCTCACTATTCGCAAAATACTTGAAAACTGAAATCCATATTCATTTCATAAACTTGATTCTCAAAATCATTGATACATCGTAGTCACAACCATTATTCATATGTACATCAACATATAATAAAGTTTTAATTCTACCCGAAATCTGGGGTCTTACAGTCTCCCCTCCTTAAAAGGATTCCGTCCCGGAATCACTCTGAAAACAAATGGGGATATCTTTCTAGCATTTCGCTCTCTAGTTCCCAAGTTGATTCTTCCACATTATGATTTCTCCACACAACTCTGACTAGTTTGATGACCTTGTTCCGGAGCACTTGTTCCTTTCGATCTATAATTTCCATTGGTTGCTCCACATAGGTCAAGTCGGGTTGTATGTCTACGTGCTCGTATTCCACTATATGCTTAGCATCTGACTTGTAGGGCCTTAGCATCGAAACATGAAACACGTTGTGGACTTGTTGCAAATATGGGGGTAGTGCCAGTTCATACGCTAGCTTTCCAATACGTCTCAAAATCTCAAACGGCCCAATGTATCTAGGGCTCAACTTTCTTTTCTTTCCAAATCTCATCAACCCTTTCCAAGGAGACACTTTTTAGAACACTAGGTCTCCTACTTCATACTCTTTGCCCTTCCGAGCCAAATCTGCATACTTCTTTTGTCTATCCTGGGCTGCTACTAGCCGTCCTCGGATTAGATCAACTACGTCCTTTGTCCTTTGAACCATTTCAGGTCCTAGCAACTTACGCTCACCAACTTCATCCCAATACAAGGGAGACCTGCATCTTCTTCCATAAAGGGCCTCATAAGGTGGCATTCCGATGCTCGCATGGAAGCTATTATTATAAGAGAATTCAACCAATGACAAGTGATCATCCCAACTTCCTTTAAGATCTAGGGCATAGAACCTCAGCATATCCTCGAGTGTTTGGATGGTCCTTTCACTTTGCCCATCTGTCTGAGGGTGATAGGCAGTACTCATAATCAGCTTGGTTCTGGCACATTCCTGAAAGCTCCTCCAAAATCTTGAATTAAATCTGGGATCTCGATCTGATACAATGGTCACCGGGACTCCATGCCGGGCCACAATCTCCTTCACATAGATATCTACTAGTTTGTCAACAGTGAACCTTTCATTAATTGGTAGAAAGTGGGCTGACTTCGTTAGTCGGTCTATTATCACCCATATGGCGTCATGATTGGCCTTGGTCCTTGGTAGACCCACAACAAAGTCCATTGCTATATGATCCCATTTCCATTCGGGAATTTCCAGAGGTTGTAGAAGTCCGCTGGGCCTTTGGTGTTCAGCTTTCACTCTTTGACAGGTCAGGCATTTGCCTACCCATTCTGCCACGTCTCTTTTCATGTTAGGCCACCAGTAATACTCTTTCAAATCTTGATACATCTTATTTCCTCCTGGGTGAATTGAGTATCTGGTATTGTGAGCTTCATGCAGAATCTCATCTTTTAGCTCTGGGACGTTAGGAATCCAAATTCTGTAAGTATATCTCATTATGCCCTGGTCGTCTTTCTCAGTCTTCATCTCTTCCCCAGTCAGGGATCCTCTTTCTTCTTGGAGCATTCGTTCTTGGCACAACTTGATCTTTTCTAACAATGGTGGTTGGACTTGAATTTCCATCAACTTTTCTTGACTATCTCTTGGCATTCTGATCTCAATTTCCAACTTCTCCATATCTCTTATCAGTGTTTCCTCCAAAGTCATCATTTTAAGCCTCTCCTTTCTGCTAAGGGCGTCAGCCACCACATTGGCTTTACCCGGGTGATAACGAATTTCACAGTCATAATCTTTAATCAGTTCTAGCCATCTTCTCTGGCGCATGTTAAGTTCTTTCTGGGTGAAGATGTACTTGAGGCTCTTATGATCAGTGTAGATTTCACATTTTTCCCCATACAAGTAGTGCCTCCAAATCTTTAAGGCAAAAACTATCGCTGCCAATTCTAGATCGTGAGTTGGGTATCGAATCTCGTAGTCCTTTAGCTGCCTTGACGCATACGCGATTACTTTATCATGCTGCATAAGCACACACCCTAATCCTTTGTGCGAAGCATCACTGTAAATCACGAAGTCTCCTTTTCCATCAGGCAACGCCAACACGGGGGCCGTCACCAACCTTTTCTTCAGCTCTTTGAAAGCTTTTCTCACATTTATCTGTCCATTCAAACTTCTCCGTCTTGCGGGTAAGTCGTGTTAACGGGGCTGCTATCTTTGCAAAATCTTGCACAAATCTTCAGTAATACCCTGCCAGTCCGATAAAGCTTCTTACCTCTGTTGGGGTGGTTGGACGCTCCCAATTCGAAACTGCTTCTATCTTGGAGGGGTCAACCAACACTCCTTCTTTATTAATCACATGCCCTAAGAATTGCACCTCCTTCTTCCAGAATTCACACTTCGAGAACTTGGCATACAACTGCTCTTTCTTGAGAATTCCTAGGGCTATCCTCAGATGCTCAGCGTGTTAGAAAAGTATACATCATCTTTTAGCTGATCACACAAATCATCGATTCTTGGCAAAGGGTACTTGTTCTTTATGGTTAGCTTGTTTAATTCCCGATAGTCGATGCATAATCTCATACTCCCATCCTTCTTCTTGACAAACAACACTGGTGCGCCCCAAGGCGACACACTAAGTCTTATAAAACCTGTTACGACCAATCTCAACACGCAAGTGCACGTGATCTCAAGTAATACAGATAGCAAGTAAGGTTCGTTCCTACAGGGACTCGTTGTTTGTCTAGTTAATTCACTCACCAATGTATGATTATTATCCGATGCTAAAACAAATAACAAAGTGGATTTTTGTTATCACTATAATTAATCTAAGAATTATAACTAATTATCAACTACTTGAACTGAGATTTATGTCGAATTACTTATGCAAATAAAACATGGAATTTTAACTTCATTAAACAATCCATCTATAGTCTTCAATTCTCTAGCCCTTTCATGTGATTTGTTAATACCTGATCGAATACACAAAACTGATAAAAGCCAACTTTCGTTGTACCAATACCATCCTAAATAATATCCACAATGAAGATAGAAATCACTTAGTCTTCCAAATATGCTTAGTCCCTATATGTCTATAAAGATTGAAAACATAATGGTTGAAGTACAAGCATTCAATTGATCACATAGTCGTCATAAAACGGTTAGAGTTACGACACTAATTACGAATGATATTCTCACGCATAAAACTATGCTAGCATGGCAAGTTCTAAACTCTTAAATCCACTTTCGCTTCAATAAGAATTAACACACAATTACAGGAGTTAGCTACTCTCCTATAACGAATTAAAACAACCATGATAGGATATCGCATCAATCACACTATAGGCATCAAGAAAATTCAACAAATAAACTTCATGAATAAATCCGCTAAAACCCCATGACAACGAGTTAGTTCATAATCAAACTAATCGTCACCATGGGTTCTAATGTAAACAAGATTGAAGAAAACGAATCAATATTGGAATAATTATCAAAGGTTCTAAAGAATACACCCAAACCAAGCATCCACAAGCTAGAAAGAATACAAGAATAAATTGAAAACTATCTTCTTCCTTGCTTCTTCGTGCTTTAAAACTCCGTAGATAATATGTGGTATGTGTCACCCCCGTTCTCTAGGGTTTTTTTTCTCTTTATATAGGCCTCCAGGTGCAAATAAGTCGTACGGAATTGTAATTTGACTTCAACTCGAAAAATCAGCAAATCGGGTTCAAAACAGGAAATTTCGTCAGAATGTCTGGCGCTGCCGCGCCACAGTTACATAGGAGAGCGGCGCTGCCGCGCCATAGATTTCATGCGGCGCTGCCGCGCCATAGGCAAGCTCAAAAACGGCGCTGCCGCGCCGTGCCTTCTGTCCAGGAAGACGAATTTTTCCATTTTCTTCGTTTTAGCTCCAAATTGCATTCCGATTGCTCCGCTTCATTCCCATTACACCTGTGATAGATATTCCTGCACAATACCCTTAAAAGAGATCAAAAATACCACAACTCGAGTACAAACAATCGTTTTAAGCCATACGGAAACGTTTTAAGTGAATAATATACCCACTTATCACACCCCCAAACTTAAACCGATGCTCGTCCTCGAGCATAAACAAACAATTTATTACAACTAACTAGTACCACTTCCGTAGGTGATCACGGTTGCATTTGGCATATGCAACAAGCCCTTTAAACCCCTAGGCAGCCCTAGTGGACGAGTAAGGTCTCGTGAGGGCCTATAGTGAATGTACCCACAAAATCCATCTAACAATGCAACTACAAATGCAACTAACTACATGTATGCAACTATATGAAAATGCAACGATCCCTTCAAACCAACCAAAACCAATCAACGAGCCAACATCTCAAAGAACACAGTCTTCCAAACAGAGTTCGACCAAATTCCCATCGACCAACAAGACAAACACAGAAACGTGCGTGTGTGCGATGCTCACCAATATACTCCCAAACTAAATCAAGACCATACCTACTCTTAGCCAAAACAACCACAAGCTTACAAACAGAATGAACGCTAGACACAAGAACTCTTAAGAGACACCTTCGCAGTCCATCTGAGTTAGACAGGAATTCAAGATTTATTACACAAAAACAACTACACACAACACACATGCTTATTTGACCGTGCAATGGATGAGACCCCCAAAAGGCTTATACAATAATACCCATGTAGCGAGCGTTAGGTTAGCGGATCCCAGACCGGAAAAGTCTTAGGTCACTAGGCACAAAGTCCCCGAAGAACTTACTTGCTCGAGTACTAAAGAGCTCAACCTGATCAATTCTGCATAAAAACAACTCTTCTTTTTTTTTTTTTTTTCAACTTTTTTTTTTTTTTTTTTTTCAACAATTTCGGAATGAGTGCACTTTGCCTTTTTTCTCATCCACCCTAGACTACTCATTTTTTACCAATGAGCCGGCTACTAGCCATTTGACGCCTAGCCTTTATTACAACTAGCATGAAATCCCTGGTTTCCCCCAAACTTATACATAAGTGCTCCTTCGTTTTCAAGAATCTAGCCAACATTCTAAATGTAAACAAGTGGTTAAATTCTAACACCAAACAAGCATGGTCTGATCAAATTCAAAAGCAACCAATGAGACTTATGAAATAGATTTGTTTCTGGCATGCAAGTCAATGCTTAGAAACTTAATCAACCCTCTATTCATCACAACAACACTCCAATCAACATCGACTCATCAACGGAAATAGTCAAATCCTACGGGATCATGAAATATGCATGCAACTAAAATGAACTCACATGATAAATAAAAACTATGCAAACAGAATGCCCTATATGACATGAACATGCAAAACTACGAATAAACTACAACTACACATGCAATATGAATCCTACATGAGACACACACTAACTATACAAACCCATACATCACCCCCAAACTTAACATATTCAATGTCCTCATTGAAGGTAATAAGAAAGATAGTAGAAACATACCTAACACATGGGTTGCCTCCCACGAAGCGCTGTCGTTAATGTCATTTAGCCGGACAAATGTGAATCAAATCATGGTGGCTCGAAGATCGCATTTGACTTGTCCTTAGCAGAAGGACCATTCACCCTTTGTTTGATAACCTTCTTGCTTTCTTCCCACATCTTTTCCAAATCAAACTTCACCTTGACTTTTCCACCAATCGATTTTTTCTTTTTCTTCTTTACACCTCTAAGGTGTTTATGCTTCTCCGTCGATTGATAAGAACACTCTTTTACCTCATCATCCTTGTTCCACCTTCTCAACACATTATCTTCACACTCTTTAAAAATCACCAACTCATCATTCAGAAGGACATACTTCAAATGTGGTGGAAGTTTTCCAAGCTTGACATTCGAAAGATCTCGAATGGAAGAATTGTCAATGGAATCACTGATGTGATGCTCGAACTTGTGCATGTCCGAATTTTTGCTCAACAGCTGATCGAACTCCTTTCTCTGACCCGTATCAACCATATTCAAGCTAAAACACTCTTCCTCCTCTGTCGGAAATTTTATAGCCTTGAACACATTAAAGATGACCTTTTGATTACTCACCCTCATTGTGAGTTCTCCCTTTTGGACATCAATAAGAGTCCGACCTGTAGCCAAGAATGGTCGTCCCAAGATGATAGGGATCTTCTTGTCTTCCTCAAAGTCAAGAATAACAAAGTCGGCTGGAAAGATAAGCTTGTCGACCTTCACCAAAACATCCTCAACTATTCCTCGAGGATAAGTAACTGAACGGTCCGCAAGTTGCAGAGTCATAGTAGTTGGCTTTGGTTCTGGAAGACCAAGCTGCATGAAAACTGATAAGGGCATGAGATTAATACTTGCACCCAAATCACACAAGCATTTGCTGAATGAGAGATCTCCAATAGTACATGGTATGGTAAAGCTTCCAGGGTCCTTCAACTTAGGTGGCAACTTTTGTTGCAAGATGGCACTACATTCTTCCGTCAATGCAACTGTCTCTAGCTCCTCAAGTTTCAATTTCTTCGAAAGAATGCCCTTCATAAACTTCGCATAGCTCGGCATTTGCTCAAGAGCCTCTGCAAATGGTATGTTAATCTGAAGCTTCTTGAAGACATCCAAGAACTTAGCAAACTGCTTGTCAAACTTTTGCCTTTGAACTCGTTTTGGGAATGGAGGAGGTGGAAACACCTTTTCTTCTACTACTTTCTGAGAATTATCACTCTTCCCAGTTACATGAGTCGAGAGAGTAGCATTAGGTACCAAATCAGGAACAGAATCGACCCCAGCGTCAAAATTATCTTTTTCTTCCAGAAGGGCCGGCGCTGCCGCGCCGTTTTTATACTGGGGAGCGGCGCTGCCGCGCCGCACATTCTGATCAGAAAATTCATTTTTTTCCTCGGCTGAATTTTCTTCGTTCTGACCTTGTATAATCTTCCCCGATCGTAAGGTTACTGCCTGGACCTGTTCCTTGTGATCTTTCTTGCCTGGATTCATCTCTGTGTCACTCGGAAGCGTTCCTGGTTGACGGTTCAACAATGCATTGGCTAGTTGCCCAATCTGATTCTCTAAAGTTTTCAACGACACCGCCTGACTCTTGTACATCATTCGAAGCTCTTCCAATTCAGACTTCTCAGACTGATTCAATGAATTCCCTTGAGATGGTTGAAATCCCGGTGGAATGAATGGTTGCCTTGGAGCATAAGGTGGTGGTTGATAGTTCTGATTATATGGCCTTGCATTGAACTGCTGATTTTGTGGTTGCTGAACACCACCCTGATTGTTGCTCCAATTGAAATTAGGATGATTCCGATTGTTGGGATGATACACATTAGGTGCTGGTTGCTGAGTTCTCTGAAAGTTACTAACAAACTGTGCTGATTCAGCTGAGATAGCACACAGATTCATGTCATGAGCCCCTGCACACAATTCACACACCATAGCAACCTGGTTAGTCCCAAGATTAGAAAGGGAATCTACCTTCATTGTCAACGCTTTGAGTTGAGCAGCAATAGCAGTAGCTGCATCCAAGTCAAGAACTCCAGCCACTTTAGCAGGTGGCAAGCGTTGAGTAGGATTCTGAAACTCATTGGCCGCCATCATCTCGATAAGATTATAGGCATCCTCATAGCTTTTTGCCCACAGTGCTCCTCCAGAAGCTGCATCAAGCATAGGCCTTGACTGAGCTCCCAATCCGTTGTAGAAATTGCTGATTACCATCCAATTCGGCATCCCATGATGAGGACAACGTGCCAATATCTCCTTGTACCTTTCCCAAGCTTCCCCCAAAGATTCCTGGGGTTGCTGAGCAAACTGAGAAATAGAATTTCTATAAGCTGCTGTCTTCGCCATGGAGAAATACTTCGTCAAGAACTTTTGAGCACAGTCTGCCCATGTTTTAATAGAACCTGATGGCATAGAATGTAACCAACTCTTGGCTTTATCCCTAAGAGAGAAGGGAAATAGCCTCAATCTGACTGCGTCATCTGTAACTCCGTTGAATTTGAAGGTGTCACAGATCTCAAGGAAGTCCCTAATATGAGCATTGGGATCTTCAGCAGGACTACCCCCAAACTGAACTGTATTTTGAATCATCTGAATGATGTTTGGCTTAAGCTCGAAATTATTTGCCCCAATAGCTGGACGAACAATGCTGGTATGAATGTCCTCCACTTTTGGCTGAGAGAATTCAATCAAAGCCTTCGCTGGTTGTGCTTGATCTTCCATATCTTCTTTTGATTCACGATTGTTTTCTACACTGATGTTCTCAAAGTCAAGTTTCCTTCGTGCTAGTTCTTCTCTTCTTGCTAATTCTTCTCTACGTGCTCGAGCTCGTGTACGCATACACTCTCAATAAGTACCTGAAATTCACTAACAAGAAAATTGGTGAGAAACGTCCTAGTCACCGAACTTTAATGACCACTGATGGTAAATACTGAAACTAAACAAATAAAACCAAAATCCCCGGCAGCGGCGCCAAAAACTTGTTACGACCAATCTCAACACGCAAGTGCACGTGATCTCAAGTAATACAGATAGCAAGTAAGGTTCGTTCCTACAGGGACTCGTTGTTTGTCTAGTTAATTCACTCACCAATGTATGATTATTATCTGATGCTAAAACAAATAACAAAGTGGATTTTTGTTATCACTATAATTAATCTAAGAATTATAACTAATTATCAAGTACTTGAACTGAGATTTATGTCGAATTACTTATGCAAATAAAACATGGAATTTTAACTTCATTAAACAATCCATCTATAGTCTTCAATTCTCTAGCCCTTTCATGTGATTTGTTAATACCTGATCGAATACACAAAACTGATAAAAGCCAACTTTCGTTGTACCAATACCATCCTAAATAATATCCACAATGAAGATAGAAATCACTTAGTCTTCCAATTATGCTTAGTCCCTATATGTCTATAAAGATTGAAAACATAATGGTTGAAGTACAAGCATTCAATTGATCACATAGTCGTCATAAAACGGTTAGAGTTACGACACTAATTACGAATGATATTCTCACGCATAAAGCTATGCTAGCATGGCAAGTTCTAAACTCTTAAATCCACTTTCGCTTCAATAAGAATTAACACACAATTACAGGAGTTAGCTACTCTTCTATAACGAATTAAAACAACCATGATAGGATATCGCATCAATCACACTATAGGCATCAAGAAAATTCAACAAATAAACTTCATGAATAAATCCGCTAAAACCCCATGACAACGAGTTAGTTCATAATCAAACTAATCGTCACCATGGGTTCTAATGTAAACATGATTGAAGAAAACGAATCAATATTGGAATAATTATCAAAGGTTCTAAAGAATACACCCAAACCAAGCATCCACAAGCTAGAAAGAATACAAGAATAAATTGAAAACTATCTTCTTCCTTGCTTCTTCGTGCTTTAAAACTTCGTAGATAATATGTGGTATGTGTCACCCCCGTTCTCTAGGGTTTTTTTTCTCTTTATAAAGGCCTCCAGGTGCAAATAAGTCGTACGGAATTGTAATTTGACTTCAACTCGAAAAATCAGCAAATCGGGTTCAAAACAGGAAATTTCGTCAGAATGTCTGGCGCTGCCGCGCCACAGTTACATAGGAGAGCGGCGCTGCCGCGCCATAGATTTCATGCGGCGCTGCCGCGCCATAGGCAAGCTCAAAAACGGCGCTGCCGCGCCGTGCCTTCTGTCCAGGAAGACGAATTTTTCCATTTTCTTCGTTTTAGCTCCAAATTGCATTCCGATTGCTCCGCTTCATTCCCATTACACCTGTGATAGATATTCCTGCACAATACCCTTAAAAGAGATCAAAAATACCACAACTCGAGTACAAACAATCGTTTTAAGCCATACAGAAACGTTTTAAGTGAATAATATACCCACTTATCAAAACCTTTCTCTAACAGTTCTTGCAACTGGGTAGCCAGCTCCTTCATCTCTACTGGGGCTAATCTGTACGGGGCCTTGGACACGGGTGCCGTCCCTGGGGCTAGCTCAATCGCAAACTCAATTTCTCTGTCGGGTGGTAATCCGGGAAGATCTTGGGGAAACACATCCTCGAATTCATTGACTATTGGAATATCTTGCAGATTGGGCACCTCCTTCTGGGTGTCCACCACGTAAGCTAAGTAAGCTTCGTTTCCCTTTCGCAACAATCTCTTGGTTTGGGCCATGGTTAAGAATTTTCGTGTCTGTCTTATCCCTTTAAACACTATATCTTTCTTCCCTGGGGTACTCAATCTAATCTTCTTCCCTTTACAATCTATTTGAGCATTATTACGGGACAACCAATCCATTCCTAAAATAACGTCAAACTTCCCTAACTTAAAAGGAATCAAATCAACAGAAAAAGATTGATCTCCTATTTTTAACTCACATCCGGGGTGAATCTGATTAACTGGAACTATCTCATGATTGGCTATTTCTACTTGCAAGGAACCTCTCAGGGGTTGAGCTTTAAGTCTTAATTTATAAGCAAAGTCCCTTGATATAAAAGATTTAGTCGCTCCAGAATCAAATAAAACATTTGCACTAACTGAGTTGAGAGAAAGAGTACCCGCTATCACATCGGTATCCCTCACTGCATCCTGCACGATCATGTTAAAAGTTCTGGCCGTTGGTGGCTTGTTGGAGGCAGCCTTGCTGGCCCCTGATGCTGCTGGCTTGCTCTTTGGGCAACTTCTTGATATGTGTCCCTGTTGACCGCAATTATAACAAGTAGGACCCTTGCTGACACTAGGGGAACCCATGGTGTAAGAATTAGCATAATGGCCTGGTCGTCCATATTTATAACAAGTTGTCGCACCCTTTCTGCATTCACCTGGATGTCTCCTTCCACAGTTGGCACACGCCGGAAATGAAGGTCGAGAGGATTGAGACTGTGGTGCTCCCGACTGCTTATTACCTTGATTTATACTGGTGCTCATGGTTGGCCTGGATCCTTCATTTCTACCAGGTAGGGAAACTTCCCTGTGATTGAATTTGTTTGAAGGGTTGCCTCCATCCGAACCCCCTCCCATACTCATATGTTTCCTCTTTATCCCCCCTTTTCCTCTTTCCCTCTGCATCTGATCACTCCATGCTTCCACGATTGAAGCCTTTTGCACCAATGTGGCATAGTCCGTAATCTCCAAGACTGCCACACGATTCTGAATCCACTGCTTCAATCCTTGTTGAAACCTATTAGCTTTCTTTTCTTCCGTGTTAACGAACTCAGGCACGAACCTTGATAGTTCAGTAAACTTCGCTTCATACTCTGCTACTGATAAATTATTTTGCTTTAGCTCCAAGAACTTGAGCTCCATCTGTGTCTTCATAAACCTCGGAAAATACTTCTCCAGAAATAACTGCTTAAACCTTTCCCATGCTATCACAGCATCTGCTTCCATATTTCTCTAGGCCTCCCACCAATAGTTGGCCTCTCCCTTTAACATGTACGTTGCAAAAACGGTCTTTTGTGCTTCCGCAATGCTCAGAATTTCAAACGACTTCTCCATCTCCTTAATCCATGCCCTTGCCTCTACTGGGTCGGCTGATCCTGTAAACTCAGGAGGCTTTAGTGATTTAAAGGCCCTGAAAGAGTTGGCCACATTACTGCTGTCCCCTTGAGGTGGTTGGGGTTGTCGAACCAAATTTTGTCTGAGCAAGTCCATGAACTGACCCATAGGGTCTCTATTCCGATCTTCCCTCTCTTGCTCAACCTCAGTTTCTTCCCTTTCATCCTCAAACTCCTCGGTGTAGAAGGTTTCATCTCTTTCCCCATACTGGGAGTCTTCCTGCTCATTATAATCTTCGTCATATTCTTCATCATACTCAGGGTTTTCACCATGTTGGTTGTGACTCTCTTGGTCGGTAGACTCATGGGGATTAGCCCTAGTTCCCATTCTTCGCGGAGGCATTTTACTGAAATTTTGGAAAAACCACATTAAATTTATGCACCTGTTTTGTAGGATTTCTCCTTACACAGTGATAGTATATTTGGGATTTAGGATCCCCAGTTCTATATATGATGGCAATTTAATCGGAAAGTACGCACAGATAAAGATCAAACAAAATGGTGACCATGTCACCAAACTGGTGTAACTGAAACGAAAACCCATATATACATAGTGCTGCCAAAATACAACATCTGAACCAACATCATAGTTTTAGAGTACAACTGCCTGATAACAACAACTAGCATAAAAGTGAGATACAAAGTCTATCCATCTAGTCTGCCTACGGGAAACTATATACAACAAAACAAACCCTCCAAAAGTCGGCACTCCACTATGGCCGGGCAAGGCTAGAAGGCTAGACTACCATATCGCTGTATCTGGAATCAACCACGAGCACGGGTCAGGGCCCTCACCCTGATCATCGCAAGACGGACGATCTCCTCAGTATCAAATCGGGACACTCTGCCATCTCCGTCTGTCGGTAAAGCCCTAATCCTCGCTCGTGCCCGACACTCAATGCGGGTCACCTCCCTCCTAAAAGCCTGAGGACGAAGGGTCCTCCTGACACGTTGGAGCCTAAGCCTCTCAGTCCTCTCTGCGGCGAGCTGTAGCCGAGACTCTGCCAACCTGGCCTCTTCCGCTGTCAAGTCTGTCATCATCCTGCTCACAATCCATCCATGCACAAAAACCGGTACACCATCTAGGGGAACATGGGGCGGAATGACTGGGCTCGCTGGCGGGGCATCCTCTGCCTGAGTGGGCTCTGGGGTCTGCTCCTCATAATCCTCAAGAGGACTCAACGGGAGAGGTGGGGGACTAGGGGGACTCCCAGGGGGAAGTGGAGGTAAGACAGCAACTGGACTCCCCGAATCATCCCAACCCTGCTCCTCAGCCTGAGTCTCACTCTCCATCTCCTCCTCTGAATCTATCTCAACAGCAGGAATCTCCTCTCCGAGCTCAGTGGCCGGAGCCCA
Organism: Heracleum sosnowskyi; assembly: GCA_030848705.1. NCBI lineage: Eukaryota > Viridiplantae > Streptophyta > Magnoliopsida > Apiales > Apiaceae > Heracleum > Heracleum sosnowskyi. The sequence goes on along the minus strand of CM061243.1, from coordinate 43,556,255 downwards.
CTCTGGATCCTCCTCTGGATCCTCCTCCGGATCCTCCTCCTGGTGCTCATCTCCTGATCTCTCATAGTGTGGATCTGAGGCCCGGAGTACCTCCTCATCATGCTGCCGCGCGACCGCCTCTGGGTCTGAGATATCGCCCGCCTACACAATAACGAACTATATTACTATCATGGTATTTAAAAGTTCCCATAAGGGTTTTAGGTGAACCTGGCAAGGGTTCTTATTATTTTAGTGAGTTTATAATTATAACGTCTCATCATCTCTGGGATATCTAACTCTTCTCTGATACCATCTCTGTAACAGCCCCAGATCCGGGGTCGGAGATCTGGTCGTTACGGTCATTATTCCATACATCATGCTTGACTTGAATCAATATAAATAAATGACATGCTATGACCCCGCAATCTAAGCTCACATATACACATACAAGTTATAGTCCCAGAGATGAAATTGAAATAAGTAACGCTAACAGGATCCACATACATATCATAAGTGATTACAAACCTCAAAATATAATTTACAAGTTTATGTTGGTTGCCACTTCTTAAGTTATGTCATAAATATAATTAAAAGCTGAATCCAAACCAGTCTATAACACTAGTAGGTTCAACCTCAGCTATGGCGGCCACAGTGTCAGGGGAGAGTCCTCTGGGTACCCGCGCCCTCTTGCGCATGGTGGGTACGGTACGTGCCATCTGGTTTATCTGTTGTTGTGATATAAATAAACAAGCAAGGGTGAGTAACTAGGCCCACCAAAATAATACTGAACTGATAGACAATATATAAACCAAGTATCATCTTTCATATAAAACATTTACCTGATATCATAATCTGGAAATAAAGACAATGTAAAATATTTCCAATCCATTATCTAAACACATATACTTGTATAAACTTAAATAAACTTGCGTAAACTTTCTTTCTCTGAAAACTTGTATAAACTTTCTTTCTCTGATAACTTGCATAAAACTTTCTTTCTCTGATAACTTGCATAAAACATGTTCTTTCATGGATGATGAACTGTAGATGGAGATTCTAGGCCCCGAAGATACCCCTACGATGATCAGTCGTAAGCTGTATCTCCCATGGTCTTTTTCTACGTAGAAGGGAAGAATAGACAGTCTCTCACTAACCTATCTCCCCGCCTGCAGTTGTAGGTGGGAAGAACAGACCTGTTCATAGTCCGTCGGTCTGTTACTCTCCCGTTACCCTACGGTCGGGCACTTACTTATCATCTAAGGGAAGAACAGACCCGTTCATAGTCTGTCGGTCTTATTGTAATTCCCTTAGGGGACCGGCGCTACTCAGTCCCTTACATATTCTCCGAGCTCGAGTGAATCTATGACTCTGAAACATAAAGTTCCTTTCCCTTTTTCCCCTAGTATACGACTCCACAAAGTAGTCATATCTGGTTGGAAAGGAAAATTCACCCATATTTCCCAAGCTGATGCTTGTTAATGGATACAACTTATTCCATGGATCTTACTCTTCGAGTCTTGAGGAAGTAATCAAAATCATTTTGATGGTAGTATACAAAGCTGTTAAATAGTTTCAAAAGATTTAGGACCGGGCAGTCCACTTGGAACAAACATATAATCTTGAGAAAGGCCCCATGAGTCTTTGTAGTTTGAGCGAACATTTAAGTCTTTCTGAATATAGACTCAAAAGGGAAATAGATTTGGGAACCTTCTCTAATTATATTTATAATTGCCTGAATAAAACTTTATTAGTTATCTAGGGTTAAAGAATAGTTTTCACAAAATACTTCCTTAAGAAGTAGGGCTTTAAATAATTAATGAAAACTATATTTAATAAAGAATATTTATTTAAAAGTAATTCCCAATTATTTTCTTAAGAAAAGGATGGATAAAATAATAATAATAATATAACCCTAGATAACAACTGATACCACTCCCGGTCCGTAGTATAAATACAGAGTATATACCCCCTACTGAGGGTTTTTCTTGACATATCGACTTATATATATATTACCATAACCATAGCTTATAAGTCCAACTTATACTTAGCATCATAAGTATCGTTTCGAAATCATGAGCACATAGCATGTATCTCAAAATCTTTTATTTATCACAACAACAGTTTATAGAGGCATAGGTTTGAAAACTTGCCTGATCTCTGAGTCTGAGGGTGGTGTCTTGCAGTGGTCCGGTGATCTATCAACAATAAAGATACCTTTCATCAATAACTTATACTTATGAATCAAGCAAACATTATTCTTAAACTTAAACACCACACCAAGGCAACTATATGATCATAACCATTGCAATCTCTACTAACATCTTATAATCAGGTACTTGTTTGTTATCAAGGGACATCACCCCAACTTACTCCTGATCTGACTTTGAAGTTATAAATGCTCTAGGATCAACCTCTTATGATCCGTTTCAATATTTTCGATTCGTTTCTCAGAGTTTTTCTAAAGTTATATCCAAGTACTTGTTTTAGGGGGTTTCTCGCACTTAACCTTACTTCGAACATTTTTATAAAATCAAAAAACGATCTTTTTCACACAAGGTCTTCTCCCACACTTTCCTTACTGTCTCTAATATTTAATTATCAAGATTATCCCCTGCAATGATATAGTTAAGAAAGCTCAATTTCAGTTACGAACTTTTCTTCTCGTTTTCGAATCACTTTTACTAATTCGGCCATATCTCCTAAACCGTAAGTCGGATAGTTCCGATTTTTGCGCCAAAACGATCTACGTTCAAAATTCTATAAGTACAAGTCATATAATCATCAAGGACCGAGACCTATCCCAACTGTTATGCTCTGTTTTGTAAAGGTTTTAGAAATTTCGGCATTACGACGGCTATAAATCGGATAATCCCAAAATTTCAAACCATTCAACTTGCTCATCAATCATTCCACACAACATATATCTCTTATATAACAAAGAACTGAGGCCAAGCAATGCCTTTCCGTTCTTAAAACTCAATATAGCTTATAACAAAGCCCAATCATAGCTACTAAGATCATAAACAAGCATTTACACCATTAAAGCTTCAAAAATCACTTAATACATCCAAGGGTTCAAGGTTCATACCTCCTCCAAGCTTGTTTACTCCCAATACACCTATATAAGCCTAAATCCTTGCTTGATATATCCTTTAGAAGTCAAAGATTCAAGATTAAAACCAAACAAAAACTTGGTTACTATTCATTCATCATCTTCATCCATTTATTTGAAATTGAAAGACTTAAAGAAAGGCTATACAATTCATGGCTCACCTTATACTAATCACTAGCTTTGTTTTAAGCTCTAGCTTGCAATTGTTGGTGGAAGGAATCTCCAAATCCCCTTGTTGAAGCTTCTTGGTCGAGAGCTTCTTGATGGTGGTGGTGATGTTTCTTTTTGCTTTATCACTTTATTACATGTATTATTGTGTATTTATCCTCACTTTTTGCAGGTGTTAATGCTAGCCATTGGATGAGGTTTCCACTTTTGTGTTGGTCAAATCTTGGTCGTCCACTTGTTGGCTTGTTACTTGTTGCTTTTACTTTAGCAATATGCAAACTAGTCCTTCATCTTTGGGTTGACTTACACTCTAGTCACTCTTGAATTTCCTTCTTTCCCCAACTAACTTCTCCTTTATATTTTTAACAAAATAATGTTACACTTGTATGTCACATTTTATTTATTCGTATTTCGTTGATCCGATACTGCTTTGCTTCGTAAAGGTTTTCAGTGGTTTCTCTATAATCCTCTTGAACTGTTTTCTCTGAATGTCCTGAGTATCTTAAATAAAATCTTATATTATAATTCCATGTACTCCCTTGTCTAAAATCTTTATTTAATAAGGGATCATAGGTTTCCTGAGCTTTCTGGTGGAATTTTCAGAGAAAACTGAAAGTACTCGAATGCTGATTCTAACGACATTTACATACACTTATTTTGATTCGGGATTACTAATCTAACTTCCAAAATTCCATTTGTAGACTCGTATATAGTGTGGTGTGATCCCATTCTCATCTTAAGGAATCTACCATCCACCATAATCATTTGGATCAATATCAGTTCCAATATTCCTGGTTTATTTCCTCTTTATTTCTTGCACTTAGAAAATGTTCTAGTGCTTTCTCGGGCATACGCTATCTTGTTTACGGAGTTGTCGGATGCATACCAGATATCGATTTGGATGACATTAAAATACTTTTTTTCTCTGGGGTGTTATATTCTTACTTTCCAGATAGATTATTCTAATCTAAATGGTCAGCCCATTCTCACTATTCGTAAAATACTTGAAAACTGAAATCCATATTCATTTCATAAACTTGATTCTCAAAATCATTGATACATCGTAGTCACAACCACTATTCATATGTACATCAACATATAATAAAAGTTTTAATTCTACCCGAAATCTGGGGTCTTACATAGATTGCGGTCGACTTGAATGTCGTTACTGCGGATTGAGAATACCAGATATGCGGTAAACCTGCGTAAGTGACCGTATCTAGTCGGTCCAGCCATTTTATTTCTGGCCCATGTGCTGCCAAAGGATGATTGACAAGTTCGAAAAGTGTTCTTGCATCATCAAGACAAGTTCGAAAAGTGTTCTTGTCATGGTCAGGTTCGAAAAGTGTTCTTGGCCTGGTCAAGTTCGAAAAGGGTTCTTGTCCATCTACTAGTAGTAAAAAGGTCCCTCGGAAGGACATGATTGAAGCGACTGATCATCGTTTAATCATATCCAGTGGTTTGAAAGTCCCAGTCCCTCGGATAAGATAATAATGAAAATGTTTTAAAAGTGAATTGTTTCAGATAAATGCTGTTAATAAATAGAGTAACTATATTGTGTTATCTCTACAACAGATTGAACTGTTAAGATTGATTGATATTGAAACAGCTTGGAGGCTGATATTGATTGTTGAAAGAGTGATTAGGAATTTGTTGTTATTAAACTGTAGTACAGCTTAAGTGCTGGGTAATAATTTATTTCTGATTAATTGAATGAGAAGTATATCCCATAGTAACTTGAACTATGAGAGGATTATCAAATGTTGAGGATTTCAAATTGTGTTGAGGTTGATTAATTACAGCTCAAGTGCCAGTATATGACTAAGGTTACAATCTAATAATATATATCTAACAGTATCTTGAACTGTTGAGGGTTATAATGTGATGGAATTATAACAATACTTGAGTTTTATAAAGGATGTTGAGGGTCTGTTATATTTTGCAGAACAGAGGTATTTACGAAAATGTTTTATTGAAGTACCTTGTAACTTCATCTTTTAGATTATATTGGAACTTGTTCATATTATATATTGGAGCTTGAATGCTTCCTCGTATACAGTATTTTGAATTGTATGGTATTTTAATTCAATTGTTATACTTAATGGTTTTGGTTGTTAAACCAACAAAGGTCATTGGATTTCAGACTTTATAGTTGTGAAACTATTTATTTTATTATGGGATACTTGCTGAGCATTCTTTCGCTCATTCTTGCTTTAATTTATATTAACTTTCAGTAAAGAGAGAACCTAGTCAGTTAATCCGTACTACAAGATAAGGGAAGTGGAAGATTCAACCTTGAGGTAGTCCAATTCAGAAGGGTTAATGCAGAAGTAAGTTGCATGGGTTCAGCTGCTATTAGTGAGAACCTGGATAGTACATTTGGGTTGTAATAACAGATGTTGATTATTGTTGCTCATTTCCAAGGCTATAACTTGTGTGTGTGCGTAAGTGATTGGGGTCTTTGGAGTTGTAGTGTGAGAATGTTGTAAGTAATGCAGGTATTGTATCATTGATGGAGCGTGACAACCCAGATTCCTGACCCCGGATCTGGGGGTCTTACAGAAATGGTATCAGAGCGTTAAGTTATAAACTTGGATATGAGAGTGTTAAGAGTTATATCGAAGTAAGAGAATGACGAGAGGACTCATATAGAGTTCGTTAAGTAGACTACCGGAAGTAGTGCCACTGAGGATGTTAAGATTAAAGAGTTTAGTTGAGGACTTATCGGAGGACCGATAGGACCGTTGAAGATCATCATAATGATGAGAAGGACGTTTAGAGTTGTACACGGATTATAAAAAACATTAAGATAAGACGCGAAGCAGAGTCTCGGTTGCAGTTGGGGTAAGGTCGGAATGGCCAATACCAATGGATAACTTGACTTAGTCAGAACCTAAGTGTTTGTAGTTCATCGTAGTTTGCCACGAGGAGGCAGCACATGTGAAGATTGAGACGTTTACAGTCCTTTACGCGATCCGAATTACTAAATTGCGTGGACTAGTTAGGGCATTATCTTGTGTATGAGGTCCAAGCCTTGAGAACAACGATTCCACAAGAGTTGGTGTCTTTTCCGTCGATGGGTATTTTGTTACCTAAAAAGAAGACTGTTGCGTACGTGTAGTACCAGAACGTTACCGTGAGACGAACGTGCTAAATCGCATCGCGAGTATATTTCGTACGATAGGCCATGATGGCTCGACTCCGAAATCAAAGACATGAAGAATGGATAGCGTGATTCTGATAAAGACACGTATGGTTGCAATGAGCAATGCGACAATCTCAGGACCTACGAGGAATGAGACCTATGGTGGCCTGGGGTTGGATTCGTTCGATACGATTAGTGTTAAGAAATTACATATGCGTTAATGGACCTTCATCTTTTGAGGATGTGTTGATGTGGCCGTAAGAGGCTCAATCTCGGGACGATTATCGTGGAATGACAAATATGTTCGAACTCCCGACCTATTTAAGGACTTGTACGATTTTGAGGTACCGTTGGTTAGTACCATAAGCCATAAAGGCAGAAAGATAAGATCATCCTCGTACGGGTGATGTTAGAAATTATGATGACCATTGACTTTTTGGTATCTACTTGCTGGTACACTCCTCAATCTAAAACTGTTCCTGCCTATGTTACCTTGAATAGTTCATGTCAGGTAACCCCTTTAATTTCTTACTTCAACTTGGGATGCAACCAACAACTGTTATGTTCAGTTTATTCATTTTCTTTCCTCCACTCATTACCTTAAGGGTTAAATACGTAGAATTAAGTTACCATTACTCACCGGAGCGTTTTGTTCATGTTCCAGGATGACCTGAAGAGGGAACCATTATTCATATATCCTTCCAGGTCTATAATTTATTTCGTATTCTTTCAATTATCTAAGGAATGTTCAATTAATGCTTCCTTAATTATTTGACGAATATTCTTTAACGATTGTCTTGATATTCGATTTCTTCTTTCATACTTGGACTCCTCAGTCGAGTTCATAAATATCTAACTATTTGTTTAAACATGAAGGATTTATTATTTAGAGATTCCTCGTAGATTCTTTTATTCTATTTTAAGATGAGATTTGTAAATCAGACGTTGAAATCATAGAAAGGATATCAATTTGATATTGGTAGTCCGAATTAAATTCTATTGAGGAATTTGATAAAGTATATGTACGGAGGCCCTTTTGGGTGGACCGTTTCACTGATGAGAAATATTTGATGGGAGGTTATCGATTGTCCCGATACCAAGAACCATCTATTCAAACCTTATATTCTATTCAAAGGTTATAATTACCTTGTTCATCCTAAACTTATTTACTCTTCTTTTCAATTCATTATCCGAGTAGTCAAAATGTTGTTTTCTTTCTTTCTTTGGCTACAAGGTCGAGATTTTGTACTCGTAGATTGAAACTGGCTAATTATATGTGCCATGATGAGTGACTAGTTAATTGTTCTAACTAGTTGAAATTTTAATGATATGATGAAAATCTAGCTAATTATCCTAGCTAGTTAGTACTTGTGCCCTAGAGACAATACTATAATGTTCTTAGGGAAGACATTTTGATTATTAATAAATATGTTCTATGGATTTCTTTCAATTATTTATTATGTCTTTATTAACTGCGATATAAATATTAGAGTAATAAATGTCCTTGGAATATAAGCATGAATTCTATATCTCTAAGTATGTGACTTAGAGATGAGATTATATGAGTAGTGTTTATAATCCTAAAAGATCCCTAGTCGAGTATTATTATTTGAGGACAATAATAATGCATTAAGACTAGTATGTTTGTTGACTGATGACCACATCTCATTGGTCATAAGTATGGTGATACTAAAGTCAAAGACATAAGTGCATGTTAGCAGAACATGGAACTGGATAGACACACCGTGTGAATTCTTCATGGTAAGTGTTATCAAGTGTCATAAGCAATTCTCACAATGATAATGGTATAATGATCCTTAGACTTGAAATCATTATATTTCTATATGAGAATTAATATACTTTGATTCTACTCAAAGTTACCTTTGACCGAGTAATGATAAAGGTGGACATTGGGCATATTATGAATCATATGAGAAATATGAATGATAGATATATGATTTAACCCTCCTGTTTTAGGAGTGATATTATTGGCCTCTTGATTGAGTGAGACTATGAAATGCATGGCCATGCTCAAATTGTGATTTGTTTAATAGTCTACTCATCGATCAAGTAAACCGGGATTAAATGTTGAAGAGGATGACATAAACCATGCCTCGAGTTTAATCTATAATATAAGGTTAAAAGGATTATATTACATGGAACATTATTCATTAAAGGTTTAACTGGATCACCAATTATTATTATTACTTGGGTAGCAATGATGTATTACTAGATGTCGCTCATTGTTTATAATTTTATTATGAGATATTAATATTATTGCCAACGTAATAATAACCTAAAGGGTCACACACAAAGAACGTTTTAAACGGAGCATTAATTAAATTTCGAATTTAATTTAATTATTATTATATTGAATTATTAGATTAATTAAGTAGGTCTTGATTAATTATATAATAATTCGAATATGATAAATAATACTACTAATAATCAGATTGGGTTTTGGAAGCCCAATCAGATTAGGTATAGGCCCAGAATTCTCTCCATATAAATACATTAAGATGTATTGTTTTAGGGTTAATAGACAGAATTCGTTTTTTGTAAAACCCTAGCAGCTCTACATCTAAGAGAGGGTAGAGAGAGAGAGAGAGTTCCGAGGGCAGTTCTTAGCTAGTACCAACTCCGGTGATCGTTGGACGACCGGGCGTTCGTGTGGACTGATTAGAGACGTATATCGCAAGGCGGGATACATGGTGATCATAGGAAAGGATCTCCATCTGTCAACCAATCGTAAAGCTTCTTAAAAGGTAAACAATTCTGTTCACGAATTAAATATAGTGTTTCGCATGGATCATGCGGAGGGTTTCGTTATTTTTCTGTTTTTACGCGTTTTTACGTTGCGTTTTCATGCCCGAAACCCTTCACCGACTTAAGCTGAAAAAATAGACCCAAGTGTGTCTAGTGCAATCATCCACCAGTCTAAGAAAGTATTTAAATTTCCCTTTAGTACACACCTTATACGGTCCCCAAATGTCTATATGCACAAGATCAAAAACAAGTAAGGCATGTGATTCACTAACTGTGTATGGCATTTTGGTGAACTTAGCCAAGGGACAGGTGAGGCATACCTTGCTTGTGTCATGTGCTAGATGAGATAAGAAGGGAATGTGCTTCATATTAGCAAGTGGCATGTGTCCAAGCCTATGGTGCCAGATTTCCATAAAACTGTGATCCTGAGCTTTAACAGATCCAGTGACAGAAGTATTGGAACACATGTATCTTTTATCAAGTGAAGCAAACCATTTTGTAGGTAGGTCATGCTGTAGATGATCCACCAAGTAGTATAATCCATTTCGAGCCTCACTAATGCCCATAAGAGTGCCAGTACTGTTATCTACAATAAGACAATGTGTAGGGAAGAAATGCACTGCACAGTTGGAGTCATTTACCAATTTTTGCACCGAAAACAGGTTGTGATTGAAGTTTGGCACATGAAGTACTTTTTCTAATTGAAGACCAGTAGGCAGTATGACAACTCCTATATGAGTGATTTCAGCTTGGTTTCCATTCGGGAGATTGATATGTAAATTTGCAGTCGATTTGTAGTTACTAAGATTGGCGATTCTGGAAGTCATGTGGTCCGATGCACCACTGTCTATTATCCAGTCTCCAGAGTTACTTGCAGCATGAAAACATGTGATCATACCAGAGAAATGATCTAACTCATCATCGGTTTCAGATTGAGATAAGTGGACGGTTTGAAGTTGAGGAATCAGCTTTATTAATTGCTCTAATTGTTGTGGTGAAAAACCAGCATTTGTCATATCTCTTGCTGTAACAATAGCTACCATTTTGGATGAGTTTTGGTTTCCTGGTGACCATTTCTGAGACTGGCCAGCCTTTTAGGTTTAAATTGGCCTTGTGAGTGAGGATTTTTAGTGTGCCATTTGGGGTACCCAACAACGGACCAACATTTTTCTTTGCTATGACCCCTGTTACCATATGCAGTACAAGTGAGAAATCTATCAGCGCTGGACCTAGTTGGGTTAGTCTTACCATACATAACCATAATACTCTCCTCAGATTTATCACTGTTCAAAATTTCCCTCTGCGCCTCTTCTTGCAGCAAAACAGAGCAAACAATCTCTACTGTCGGTAGAGGATCCATCAATAACATTTGGCTTCTTTGGGAGTTGTAGACATCATCAACCCCATTTAAAAACTGAAACAGTTTTGTTTCTTCTCTGTGCGAGTCAATGACTGTCAGCAATTTCTTTACTTCATCTGTAGGATTAGCAATAGTAGGGAGAATGTTCATACATTCAACCTCTTCCCACAATGATTTCATCAGAGTATAATACTCATTCACAAACATATTATTTTGCCTAATTTCATACAACTCTTTATTGAGTTTGTACTTTCTAGATCCGTTTGTTAGTGAAAACCTCTTTTCTAAATTAATCCAGATTTCATGTGCTGTAGACATATACATAACAGATTTACGTATAGAAGGAGAAACATTGCAAGTAAGCCAAACGATTACCATATTATTGAATGTTTCCCACATATCAGCCTTTTGTTCATCATCTGTAGGTACAACAACAGTTCCAGTAGCAAAGCCAAACTTCATTTTTTATGACAGATTGATCTCCATAAACATAAGGAACGTTATTTAAATTGGTCTTGCTGTTCCCCTTAATATATATGAACTGAACGTCTGGGTACTACTTTCAGCGGTTGTAGTTTTCTTGCCGTGGCCCCCATTGTCTCCCTCATGTCCATTCTGGTTTCACTGTTGAGATTTTCACAAAGTTCCCAATCGAAATGATGAAGTAACGAGCCTAGAATCAACGACATCACACAATGAGCCAATGGAAGACCTGCACAAATTCTTCTCCCAGCTCCAAATGGTATAAACTCAAAGTTATGACCTCTGTATCCAATATTGGATACCAGAAATCTTTCAGGTTTAAAAGACAAAGCGTCTTCCCAACATTCTTCATCCATTCCAATTGCCCAAGCATTTATCCAAACTTGTGTACCTTTCGGAATGTTATAGCCCATGAGGTTGCTGATATCGTGAATTGCTTTCCTCGGAAATAAAAGTGGAGCTGGTGGATGCATTCGTAGTGTTTCCTTCACAGTTGCTCGCAAGTAATGCAAATTGTCAATGTCAGTCTCCTTCAGTTTCTTGTTTGCTCCAACAACTCTACCAAGCTCAGCTTTAATCTCTACCACTCCTTTACTATTCTGCAAGAGCTCACACATAGCCCATTCAACAGTCGTGCTGATTGTTTCTGATCCAGCAAAAAACAGTTCCTGCACCAATATTGAGCCATTGTACACCTCTGTATACGTTAGAGTTGCAATTTGGATTCTTATACTTTTCATAATATAGAGAGTTTAATATATTAGAACTAAGTAGTCTGGTACAGTTGATCAATTGATGATTTTGGAAGGAAGAAAACTTCAAGGTGCTTGAGCAAGCAAAAGAATTTAAGGGCAAAGCACTAGGACCAATAGACTCTCAAATAGTCAAATGGACAAGCAACTTTTGTTTATAGGCTTAATGACCTTTTAGCCCCTGAGGTTTACTCCCATATACCCATCAGCCACTGTATTTCAAAAGTGTACCTTTTAGCCCCCGAGGTATGAAATTCGTACCTTTCGACCCTTAAACCCAGTTCAGTTAAAAAAGTCGGGTTTTAACTGAGGGGCAAAACTGTCTTCAGGGGCTAAAAGGTACACTTTTAAAAGACAGGGGCTAAAAGGTACACTTTTAAAAAACTTATCTGAGTTGGTGCAAATTTGCCAGAAAGTAGTGCAAGTTAAGGCGCTTTTTAAGAACCTCTCAAGAGGTCACAATGAAGCTTCAAGGATGTCTGTTGAAACAGGCCCCTTCATTTTCCAGTATCCTTTATCATTCTTCTCAATGGTTCCTTTTATGATTTCTGCAGTGCTACTTTCTCTAATCATTCTCCTGTTCATATAGAACATAGTAATATGTACGAGTTTCACTGAATATTTGAATTATGTATGTTGCAATTACTTATCTGAGAAAATGAAAAGCACCAACATGTATGGGCATTTCAAATGCCAAATTATATATAGTAGTCAGTTTGTGTTTCTTTCACTTGAACATGTAGGCGATACTTCTTGGGTAACTAGTATAGTCCTTATATTTTATGGAATAAATAAGGAGGTGTATTGAAAGTGGAGATAAAAGATGAAGTGGTTGCAAATTTCTGTTGCATGGTAGATAGCAAATTTGCCAGAAAGTAGTGCATAAAAAATCCACATGAACATGACAGGAAAAGAAAATTAAGGTTGAATAGCATCAGCATCAAACTGAAGATCTAAATATTTCCCAGAATGATGGTTATTTTCCACATTAATTAGCGGTTATTGGTCTTACTTTTAAAAGAAAACAATGGTTTATTCCCTTCCCTTATTTTCTTTGTTCTTTCCCACTGTAGCACTTTGTGGAGCAAAATGAAGATTTGTGTTACTTGCTCTTTCTTTTGAAGTATCATTCTTTGTTTGGCATTTGAAAGGAAATTAGTGGTAGGTCTGGGACTTGCCACTAATATCATCTTGTTTGATTGTTAGTTGTGAGTCTGTAGACAATCTATTTATTATGTTTCATGACAATATGTGTTTCTGTCAGTGTCTATTAATCACACAATACAGTGCTCTCAAATTTTATTTATTGACTGTTGCGACCTCTGCATCTCTAGTTCCTCAATGCATGCTGGATTTGTGTTACAGAAGGTTGTATAAACATATACATACATTTTTCACTTCTCTCTGTAGTTCATTCTTCATTGTCAGGCTACTTTTTGTTTTACTTAGTGCATAAAGCTTGCCCTACTTTACGTCTTGCCATCTTATGTTGGTTGTATCCTTAACATGTGGATTCAGTTATATAATTGAAGGCCGTGTCTGTTATTTAATGGTGAAAACATTTCATTTACAGGTTTAAAGAATGGGGTTTTGAAAAGGGATGGGGAGACAATGCTGAAAGAGTTAGGGAAACAATGAGATATCTTTCTGAGGTGCTCCAAGCTCCAGATTCAGTAAATATGGAGAAGTTCTTTAGCAGGGTCCCGACGACTTTCAATGTTGTCCTGTTTGCTGTCCATGGCTACTTTGGCCAAGCAGATGTCCTCAGATTGCCAGACACTGGTGGTCAGGTAATGCATTTTACATCCTCAAAATTTATATATGAAGTGGTGCTGCCGGTTTTGAATTCACGTTATTAAAACTCAGATAAGTTTTTTAAAAGTGTACCTTTTAGCCCCTGTCTTTTAAAAGTGTACCTTTTAACCCCTGAAGACAGTTTTGCCCCTCAGTTAAAACCCGACTTTTTTAACTGAACTGGGTTTAAGGGTCAAAAGGTACGAATTTCATACCTCGGGGGCTAAAAGGTACACTTTTGAAATACAGTGGCTGATGGGTATATGGGAGTAAACCTCAGGGGCTAAAAGGTCATTAAGCCTTGTTTATATGACTTAATTTTTGCTCGAAATACTTACCTGTAGGAAAATGGTGATCTGGTGGTGTGATAATTTATCTATTTCATCTTTTCCTGTGCCCTCAAAATCCAACAACACATCCAAGAAGTCCTTCCTTGTCTCCTCTGGTGCTTCTTTTCCGTTCTGTTGTCGATGTCTCACACGTTCCTCCACGAATCCTGACATGATTTCTATCATTTTCCCCAGGTGGCAATCCATACTCTTCCTTAATCCTTGCAAGTCAAGCCATCTAACCGAGGGAAACAAATCTGAAATATTTGGACGACCCAAACACTCTGCAAATCCTGACAGAGCCGTGTAAAATTCAGAGGCGATCTCCATATGTGGATCCACCAAGTTACGAGAAAGCATGAGATTTCCAATCATGTTAAATAGGGCTGGAAATACAAAGTGTGTCACTGTGATTGCTGTATTTTCACAATTCTTCACTTCCATTTCGATCCATAATAACATGTCGTCTATGCAGTTTTGCCTAAGTAGCATTGTTTCATTGATTCTTTTAGTAGTGAAGAGCTCAATGGTACATATCCGCCTCAAAGTTCGCCAATAAATGTTGTACGAACTTAAGCTCATAGCACTCTTGTAGACATCGTGGGACCTCATTGTGTCGATAATAGTTCTGTCAAACAAGGAGAGATCATGGTTTCTAAACAGTTCTTCGGCTGCAACTGCTGATTGAACCACTATGACGTTAACTGAACCAATACTTAACCACACAAGAGGCCCATGTTTTTCTTTTAATGCGGCAAGGCTTCTGTGTGGTAAGGTTCCAAGATCGAATATGTTGCCGATCATCGGCCAACCCCGTGGCCCTGGGGGAAGCTTATAAGCAGAATTACAGTTGGACTTTTTCCTCCATAGGCGCCAAAGAAGTGATACCAAACTGATCAATATGGGGCAGAGAACATGATTCCAATTCCATTCCATGCACAAATTTCAGGTTTGGTATGCAATGTCAACAGACTGTTTGAATATGAAATTATTCCGTCAAGTGATTTCATAATTATTAGAATCATATTTGGAACATATTTGCACCATTGTTATATATATGATGACCGTCTAATACACTAGTCAAACACCCCATGCACTCAATTTTAATTGAGAAAAATGCCTGTAAGTAAGTACTTAGTGTATTTTAATGATAAATTTATAAATATTTGATCAAATTTTAAAATAATAAAATAATTACAATAGTTACGTGTATCATTTTAATTTTTGATGTTATTTTAATGACTTATTTGGGTTTTTAAGTTCTATATACCGCATGAGTTTTTTCTATATCAAAAAGTAAAGAGTAATATTAAAAGAACTAAAATTGGATACCAAATTTTTTTACAAAATAATGTAATAATGGTGATGTGACAATATGTATATTTAAAAATTTCATTTTGAGAAATTATCAAAAAACTATTATTTTTTTTAACTTATTTGCAACTCCACTAAGTTTTGAAAATATTTGCGAAAATACGGTTTGCAACTTGAAGTAATCAAATGCAACTTCTTCTTTTTTTTTACAATTTGCAATCAGATGCACTTATTTTTACATTTTTCTAAAAAATAATTATAGTTGCTTTTGGTTGCATTTGAGGTTGCAAAATCGTAACTTATTTATATGTTTTTCTGAAAAATAATTGGAGTTGCTTTTCGTGGTTCATATATTAGGTTGCAAAATCGTATTTTTGCAAAAATATCAATTCTGAAAAATTATATTTTTGCAAAAAATAAAATAAACGTATTTTTGCAAAAAATTAAAAAAAATTATATTTTTGGAAAACATCTTGTTTTTGTTGTTGATATATATCAGTGTAAATCATATAATCAATCATAATCTAATATGATACGTATTTTGTATATTCTTTTTACCAATTTAAAGTCTCTGGCATTTAAATTGTGCTGGTAATGAAATAGTAGCCAATAATGTATCTAAAACAAAAACAATCTCTCTTCCTCAACAAGAAGTTGGGTTTCATTTGCGAACTGGAAAGGGGATAGGTGAGAAACTTGTGTTTCTCCACATTTATTTATGTAGTTTTGTCTTTGGTTCTTTCTGTTTTAACTGCTCCAAGTCGTATATCAAGCTCTAGCTTGTCTTTGGGGCTGAATAGTTTCTTTGCAGTAAATCTTTTTGGGTTTGTACTCTCTCTTTATCTAATATAATTTCTTCTTGCTCTTCAAAAAAAAAGAAGTTGGGTTTCAGGAAATAATTAAACACTAAGAACTTACAAAAACTAGAGCACTTAATAATTTGGTGAACATTTAGTTGCTAGAGAATTTTTTATGTAAATAAAGTTTTTGAATATTTTTTAAGGTATTCTTTTGATTTTGATTTTTTTAAATGATAATATTTCTTATTTAGGTACCCTTATACTTTATGTTTAGTATATGTCATACCATTGTATTACTAAAATGTTAAATAAATGTTAAAATATAAATAAATAGCCTAACTACCCATTCAGATTTTCATTATCAAAATATTTGAACAAAAAACAATCCAAAACTTCACATCATAACATGTTTATGGATATTCTCTAAAATATCATTGTTCTATTCACTTTTGTTAATGATATCATTATATTTTTAACAATCATTATATTTTTAACTTCCGGTTATAGTCCCTTATATTTTCACGTTGGCTAACGTGTGAAACTTATAAGGATACCACTGGTAAGTCAAAAGAAATAATGGTATCATTTGAAAAAGTAAAAACTAAATAGGTAATATCTCTAAATTTTAAAAAACTTATTATTCTTATTATAAGATAAATACTAAAATAATTCAAATTTATTTTAAATTACGTAAAAGAAATGCTTATGATTTGATTGGATGTACAATAGAATGAAACCCTGGTGTTTTGATGATAACAATATATCAGCAAGCTGGGTTTATTGTGTTGTACTAACATTGTTTTGCAGGAGATAAATACTTTGTATTTTATAACAAAACATGTTGTAGCAGCTAGCTGGCAGACTAATTTTCTTTGCAGACAGCAAGCTAGCTGAGTAATTTTGTACGCAGGCAGCAAGCTGGCAACACTTCCAGCAGATAGAGTTTCAGTCCTATTTTATAGGAAAACTTCTAGGAACTGATTTGTAAGGACTCTATCAGTTATATAAGTCGTGGATATATATATGGGCTCAAATAATTTCGAATTTATTTTCATATATATATAATTCCTATATTATAGGAAGTTGTTTATAAACGTTTTATCTTTTAACAACTTCTATTTTATTGGGCTTTTCTAACCAGTTGAACGTGTCTTCTAAACGTTCTTATTTTCTCTATTCTTCTGGTTTCTAAACGTTATGTTCATGAACGTTGGGCTTGAATTAATCAAGGAACACAAACGTGAGACTTGGTAGTCAAGACCGTTGGTTGTTAGATTAATTCAAAATCATTTGTTCATTATATATACTTGTGTGTTTTTCATCTTCAGTTGTTTGGCCAACGTTTTAAAGAAACAAAAGTAATATCAAAGGCTGATTTGCAAAATCTTTTACATACTTGAGCTCTTATATATTATACGATATATATTCTTGATTAGAGTTCATAGTTTCGGTTGTAATTCATTATATCTTTGTATTGTTGAACTTGTAAGTTGGTAGTTGCTGGTTTTGTGAGCTTGGGAAACAAGGGTTCAAGGAACTTGATAGCTAGAGGAGTTTATACTTGGTTTAGTATAGTACTTAGAGAGCTGTGTTCAAGGAACAAGGCATTTCAGCAAGCTGCAAACAGTAACTGGGAGATCAGGGAGATATATTATTGTATTGTGTAGTTGTAATTCACTTTGATCAATAATATATTCCTTTGTCGTGTTGGTAGAGGACCAGGACGTAGACCTATAGGAGATAGGGGTCGAACCTGGCTAAAATTGTTGTGTGTTCTTTATTTTCTGCACATTTTCTATACTGCATTGAACAACGTAGCTAGCTGCCACTTTACATTCTGTGAACTCAGTAAGCTGCCAGACAGCAAAATCAGACTGTTTTTGCTTTTTCAGTCACATAACTTGGTAATAATTAAAATCGGTCATTGTTAGTCATAACACCTATTCACCCCTCCCCTCTAGGTGTTGATTCTCAATTGGTATCAGAGCATTGGTGTACTAACATTTCTGTAACAGGAAAGTACAGATCCTATGGCACACTTTTATGTAAAGGGAGAATCATTAAACACGCCACCGCTTCTCAATGGGGTAGAAAATTATGATTTATGGAGACTAAAGATGAAGGTGTTCTTGAGTAGAAATCCATTTGAGTGGAGAGTCGTTAAGGACGGTCCATTCACTTTTTTGGATAATAATGGCAAGCCAAAAGATGTTGATGATCTTACCGAGGCAGAATTGATGAAAACAAGCTATGATGGAAGAGCAAGGTACACACTAATATGTGGTCTTTCAAATTCAGATTTTGACAAGGTTTCTTCATGTAGCACAGCAAAGGATATATGGGATACCTTAAAAATGCATTATAAAGCTACAACAAAATCAAAGGATGTATGTTTCAAGTCAAACCAGCAAGCTGCCTCAAGAGATAAAAAGAAAGCAAAGGCTCAAATCACTTGGAGTGACGAGGAATTTAATTCCAATGAAGACTCAAGCGAAGATATGCTAAATATTGCATTGGTTGGCATTGACGATGATATGGTTCGAGGAAACACCGAAGAAGTCCTTGTAAATAGTGATGTATCACATTCGGACTCCGATGTTGAATCTAGTGCGGTAAACTCATTTCAGTTTAACATATCTTCTGAAAATGTTATATTAGAATCACTAACCATGCAGGAACATAATAATATATCTATTGTGGAGTTCATGGAATTGAAGAATGAAAATAATAAGCTTGAAAAGAAAAATGCTTCTCTTCGAAAAATGATTTCTGAGCTAATGGTTGAAAAGACTCCATCAAACAATCATGAAGATCTCATTTCTGATCTAAAGGGAAAGCTAACACAACTTGAAGGGTTTAACAAGCTGCTCCTCAAAAGAAATGACACATTGATGAAAGAACTCAACGAGCTACGTGCAGAAATTGAAGCAAGAGATGTATGTCTTGAGACATTTAAAATCAGAGAATCCATCTCAATTGAAGCTACTCAACAAGCTGAGAAGATAAAAGAATTGGAAGCTGAAGTTGCAAAGCTTGAGAAAGGCATGGGAAAATTTGTTCAAGGAGAGGAAGTATTAAAGACTATTATGAAACAAACAAAGGTTCCTATGGATAAAGAAGGACTTGGAATGGCTTCTACATCAAAGACCAATGCTTTTCAATATGAGGGCAAACAGGGTATTCCATATAATTATGCTATGCCTTGGAAAATATGCTACAAATGCGGAAAGAAAGGTCATTTGTCACATCACTGCCCAAGTCAGAATACTAACCCAGCAAGCTGGAACAGACAAACAGCTTCTAGGCAGCAAGCTGCCAGAACAAGGAGAACAGGAAATCAAGCATCCAAAGTGGTCCAATTGTGGATTAAGAAATCTGAATTGAATGTTCTTTATGTTTTATCAACTAACCATGCTGGACCCAACCAAATTTGGGTACCAAAACGTTGAGATGTTTGTTTTATTGTTTTGTAGGTATGTCTTGTGGTCAAAGTCAATGCAAATCAATGGATATTGGATAGTGGATGTACAAGACATATGTGTGGTGACAAATCTCAGTTCCTTAGCCTCAAGATGAAAAGGGGTGGTAGTGTTACAATTGGTGATAGCAAAACACTCCGTATACTTGGCAAAGGAACAATTGGTAATAGTAACATTTCTATTGATAAAGTACAATATGTTCAAGGTCTTAAATATAATTTGCTTAGTATAAGTCAGTTATATGATGATGGACATACTGTTGTTTTTGATAAAGAGAAATGTACTATTAATGTTGGCACTAACAAAGTCCCCCTAGTTGCTAGAAGGGAAGGAAATATATATATGTTGGACTTTGAGATGCAGGAAGTAGGCTGCTGTTTAGCTACTGTTGATACAAACCCAGATCTTTGGCATAGAAGGCTAGGACATGCTCATATGGACTTACTCAGCAAGCTGTCTACAAAGAAGCTAGTTAGAGGACTACCCAAATTGAAGTATGTCAAGACGGAAACCTGTTCGGCTTGTCAATTAGGCAAACAAATCAGGACTCCACATAAGTCAAAGACAATGGTATCATCTTCTAAACCTTTAGAGCTTCTCCATTTGGATTTATTTGGTCCGGAAGCATATAAAAGTATTGGAGGTAAACAATATGCATTTGTTATCGTTGATGATTATTCTAGATATACATGGGTATTGTTTCTTCGAACTAAAGATTGTGCTTTTAGTGAATTTGAAAAGCTAATAACTTTACTTGAGAACAAGTTGAATACAAGACTTGTAGGCATAAGAAGTGATAGAGGAGGTGAATTCATCTCAAAAGGCTTCATTGATTATTGTGAAGAAAGAGGTATTTCACGTGAATTCTCTGCTCCAAGAACCCCACAGCAAAACAGAGTTGTGGAGAGAAAGAACAGATCTTTGCAAGAAACTGCAAGGACTTTGCTGCAAGAGAGCAAGCTGCCAAGGAGTTTCTGGGCAGAAGCAGTCAACACAGCAAGCTACGTTCTGAACAGAGTGCTTATCAGGCCTATTCTTAACAAAACTCCATATGAATTACTGAAGAATAAGAAGCCAAACATTGGATATTTCAAATTATTTGGCTCCAGGTGCTTTGTACTTAAAACTATTGATCGAGATGGTAAATTCGATGCTAAATCTTATGAAGCAATATTTTTGGGTTATTCTTTAACAAGTCGTGCTTATAAGTATATAATACATCTAAACATATTGTTGAAGAGTCTATAGATGTTTCATTTCAAGAGTCTAATGTTGATCTGTCAAGAGATGAGGAAGATATTGCAGGTGCAGGTGATGACAGCCAGCTGCCAGTGACAAATACTGTATCGCAGCAAGCTGCCAACCAGCCTGAGACAACTACAGAAGCTGAAAAGCCAACTGAAACCTCTTCTCCAGTAGATGACACTATTGATAAGTTGTCAAAGCTCACCTTGGAAGGTCCAAGAGGTCAGAGATCACAAGAAAAGATGCCTATCTATGAAGGTGGTGAAGCCTCTCCTCCATCCAAGAGAATTCGAGTACATGAGGAAGTCATAGCTCAACATTCATTGCCAAAGTCAACAAGAACAGTGAAGAACCATCCTCCAGAGTTGATTATTGGTGATACATCAGAAGGAATCAAGACAAGGAAAGGTCAAGCCAACTTTTGTGCATTTGCAGCCTTTCTAGCTCAAGTGGAACCAAAGAATGTTAAACAAGCACTTCAAGATGAGAATTGGATCATGGAAATGCAAGAAGAACTCAATCAATTTGAAAGATGTGATGTTTGGGAACTTGTGGAGCCACCTAAAGATGCTTCAATCATTGGTACTAAATGGGTCTTCAAGAACAAAGTTGATGAATTTGGTACGGTTACTCGAAACAAAGCAAGACTAGTTGCACAAGGATACAATCAACAAGAAGGAATAGATTTTGAGGAAACTTATGCCCCGGTTGCAAGGCTCGAATCAATAAGAATGCTACTTTCATTTGCATGCTTCAAGAAGATCAAGCTACACCAAATGGACGTGAAAAGTGCATTCCTTAATGGCTTCTTAAAGGAAGAAGTTTATGTCAAGCAACCCCCTGGTTTTGAGAATGAGCAATTTCCAAATCATGTTTTCAAGTTGAAGAAGGCATTATATGGATTGCGGTAAGCTCCTAGATCATGGTACGAAAGGTTACGTAAGTTTCTGATCAAAAATGGACTCATTCGAGGTAAAATTGATCCCACATTATTTACTAAACATAATGGTACTGATATTTTAGTTATACAAATATATGTGGATGATATTATTTTTGGATCTACTAATGATGATATGTGCAAGTGGTTTTCAAAGTGTATGCATAGTGAGTTTGACATTAACATGATGGGAGAGCTTAATTACTTTTTGGGTCTTCAAATTAAGCAAACTCCAGAGGGTATTTATGTGCATCAATCCAAGTATATCAAGAATCTACTCAAAAGATTTGGATTTGAAAATATCAAGCCGAAATCAACACCAATGACTCCTGCCAGCAAGCTGACAGCAGATGAACACGGTATAGATGTTGATATTCGCAAGTATAGAGGTATGATTGGTAGTTTATTATATCTTACTGCCTCTAGACCTGATATAATGTATAGTGTTTGTGTATGTGCGAGGTTTCAATCTAAACCAAAAGAGTCTCACTTGAGTGCGGTTAAACGAATATTCAAATATTTGAGTGGCATAATTACTCTTGGTTTATTTTATCCAATCACAAATGCTTTTGATCTTGTTGGGTTTAGTGATGCAGATTATGCAGGTTGTCAAATTGATCGCAAGAGTACAAGTGGTGTTTGTGCATTTTTAGGACAGGGTTTGGTGTCCTGGCAAAGCAAGAAGCAAGCTTCTGTTGCATTATCCACTGCAGAAGGTGAGTATTTAGCTGCGGGAAGCTGCTGTGCCCAAATTCTTTGGATGATACAAACCCTCAGGGACTATGGCATCAAATGCGACAAGATTCCGATTTATTGTGACAATACAAGCACAATTAACATTTCGAAGAATCCGGTGAATCACTCAAGAACGAAGCATATTGACGTTCGACATCACTTCTTGAGAGACAATGTTGCAAAAGGAAAAATTGAGCTACTATTTGTTTCTACAGAATACCAGCTAGCTGACATCTTCACTAAGCCATTGGCCGAAGAAAGATTTTCTGTTCTTCGTAGGGAAATTGGCATGTGCAATGTCTAGACAGCAAGCTGCCTACAATTGTCTGGTAATGTTAGCTCACTTAACATGATAATCCATGCTGATTTGAATTTTATATTATTGATAACATGTGAGTAACCTTTTTGATGAATAAGGGGGAGAAAATTCAGGATCATTGCATGTGTGATTTAGGGGGAGTTTTTAGTTACTCTTTGGGTCACATGTTTTTAATATGAATTTATGCTAATGCTAAATTTTAATGTGATGCCATGAAAATATGCTTAGCTGCTTGGATAGAATGCTAATTTTTTTTTGCAGGGGAAACATAATTTTAGGGGGAGTATTTTGCTCCTGAATATCATAATTTTAGGGGGAGTATTTTGCTCCTGAATATTGTTGTGTAATCATCAAAAAGGGGGAGATTGAAACCCTGGTGTTTTGATGATAACACTATAGCAGCAAGCTGGGTTTATTGTGTTGTACTAACATTGTTTTGCAGGAGATAAATACTTTGTATCTTATAACAAAACATGTTGTAGCAGCTAGCTGGCAGACTAATTTTCTTTGCAGGCAGCAAGCTAGCTGAGTAATTTTGTACGCAGGCAGCAAGCTGGCAACACTTCCAGCAGATAGAGTTTCAGTCCTATTTTATAGGAAAACTTCTAGGAACTGATTTGTAAGGACTTTATCAGTTATATAAGTCGTGGATATATATACGGGCTCAAATAATTTCGAATTTATTTTCATATATATATAATTCCTATATTATAGGAAGTTGTTTATAAACGTTTTATCTTTTAACAACTTCTATTTTATTGGGCTTTTCTAACCAGTTGAACGTATCTTCTAAACGTTCTTATTTTCTCTATTCTTCTGGTTTCTAAACGTTATGTTCATGAACGTTGGGCTTGAATTAATCAAGGAACAAAAACGTGAGACTTGGTAGTCAAGACCGTTGGTTGTTAGATTAATTCAAAATCATTTGTTCATTATATATACTTGTGTGTTTTTCATCTTCAGTTGTTTGGACAACGTTTTACAGAAACACAAGTAATATCAAAGGCTGATTTGCAAAATCTTTTACATACTTGAGCTCTTATATATTATACGATATATATTCTTGATTAGAGTTCATAGTTTCGGTTGTAATTCATTATATCTTTGTATTGTTCAACTTGTAAGTTGGTAGTTACTGGTTTTGTGAGCTTGGGAAACAAGGGTTCAAGGAACTTGATAGCTAGAGGAGTTTATACTTGGTTTATTATAGTACTTAGAGAGCTGTGTTCAAGGAACAAGGCGTTTCAGCAAGCTGCAAACAGTAACTGGGAGATCAGGGAGATATATTATTGTATTGTGTAGTTGTAATTCACTTTGATCAATAATATATTCCTTTGCCGTGTTGGTAGAGGACCAAGACGTAGACCTATAGGAGATAGGGGTCGAACCTGGCTAAAATTGTTGTGTGTTCTTTATTTTCTGCACATTTTCTATACTACATTGAACAACGTAGCTAGCTGCCACTTTACATTCTGTGAACTCAGTAAGCTGCCAGACAGCAAAATCAGACTGTTTTTGCCTTTTCAGTCACATAACTTGGTAATAATTAAAATCGGTCATTGTTAGTCATAACACCTATTCACCCTTCCCCTCTAGGTGTTGATTCTCATAGAAAAGTGAGAAAACGGCCAACACATATTTATAGCACAAACACATTTGACATTTTCGAACAATTTTAAGATTGGCTACACTGTTTAAATACAATGCAAACTTTTTTAAGTCATATTTTTGTGTAACTAGCATGTAAAGATTATATTTTCTTGATTTTTTTTATATCTAATTTTAACATGAAAGCTTTATTACCCAAATTTTTCGAAACATTCTTGCATACCTTGGTTTAGATAATAAACTATCTTGAATCTTTTTTTCTTTTTCTTTTTTTTTTGACATGAGAAACTTTATTTCATAAAAGAATTGTGTCGAATACACTATCCGAAATATAATACAATATTTAGAGAAAAGAGTTTTCCTTCAGTCAAGAAAGTTTGAATCCTTTTTTCTGATAGACTTATTGGATAAAATTTATTCACATAAAAATATATACTGACAAGAAAAAAAAATGTTCCTACCTAGATGTAAAATTCCAAAAAAATTTCCATATACTTCCAATCTTTGCAATATTATTTCCAACATGACATTATTTGTAAATATTTGAATAATCTCACGATATAGATTATGGTTCTTCTAACATACCTATATTCTAAATTTTAAAAGTTTCGCACTTTTGTGAAGGATGAATTACCCAAATATTAAATCATTATTTAGAAAGTATAACAGGGACGTGGATAAATGCTACAAATAGATTTTTCTTTTTCAATTTTTTTTAAAATTTTATAGAGTATGATTCATATGTTCATTCAAAAAAAAGAAAAAAAAATCGCATCTAGCCCTACATACCGGTCACATATTTAACGATCTGAGTGATAGGCTATGTATAGCCCGGATATGTCCGGAACCCCGGATTACTACCAAATTAAAGGACCCGGACTCATTCTCAATCATGGTTCACCAGCTAGTCTGGATTCATATTTTGTCACGACTCACCTACAAGTCCTAACCCATATCGGAGCCATGGCTCATCTCTAAGTCTGGACTCATTTGGGGGTTATGGCCCATCTAGTAATCCGAACTCATCTTGGAGTCCCGGTTCATCAACAACTCATTTTGGAGTCCGGGCTCACCTGGGAACCCGAGCTTGCAGTTAGGATATGGCTCAAGCCCAAAGTTCAACTCATTCCTTGCAACCAAGGCAATACCTTGTGTTAGAGAAGCTATGCTTCATTACGTGACGTGCCTAGGTCATCGTTGATCGCCACGCTTGATAGTGACACATAAGGATACCTAATGATTGAGATAATCATTCCCTATTTAAGCCACACGCCAGCAGGAGCCTGGCACACGACACCACAATCCTTCACCTGGACACGTGCAATCCATCAACATCACCCAGGTGTCCTACCTACCTAGGATCCAACGCTCATGATTGCAGGTACAACCCCAAAACCCTAATCCTTGGCCTATAAATAGACCAAGGAGGAAAGGTTCAGGGGTTACATTCTCCTTTACACACTTCGCCTATACTATACACACACTATACATACACCCTCCATATTAGATTTCTCTCTATTCCTGTCTTCCTTTCCAAAACCATTACTTATTCTCACGCCGGAGGCGCCGCCAGGGTCCAAACCCCTTCCGGTGTTGTTTTGCAGACACCCAACGGCAGCAACACCACATCCAGGCGTGGGAAGCGGCTGGGAAGGGCTAGATCTGGATTTGGAGTTATCATTTGGCGCTAGAAGGAGGGGAACCCTGTCCTTTGGTCTCGGTGCCACTGGACTCACCGTCATCAACAAGCTCCTTCATTTTTGAAGGAGTCCTAGTTAAATCCAGTAAGATCTAAACAAACCCACATTCTGTAACCATGAAAATGAACTCCTTAGCCAACCTCTTTAACGTATGCATGTTTCTTAACCTTATTTAGCCCAGATCTGTTTATTTTTAGCCTTGTTTAGCATTACCTAGCTTTCTTGCTCCAGTTGTTGCTTAGATCTACATTACTCTCTTATAGATCTGTCTTGAAAACCAATTTTCTTGCTTAGAGAAACGTTAAACCCAGAAAGGGCATGCATACGTTGATTTATCTTCATTAAGTAAACCCAGATCTAGTTGTGACTCTCTTTGTTATCAAAAATTGTTATAAATTGTGTCAAAAATTGTGCAAAATTGTCGTTCTTGAACCATGGCTCGAGGTAGCAAATCTACAATAAGGCCCGCAACCAGTACCCCAAGACAA
Organism: Heracleum sosnowskyi; assembly: GCA_030848705.1. NCBI lineage: Eukaryota > Viridiplantae > Streptophyta > Magnoliopsida > Apiales > Apiaceae > Heracleum > Heracleum sosnowskyi. The sequence goes on along the minus strand of CM061243.1, from coordinate 43,529,742 downwards.
GAACCACCCACAAACCCAATTATTGAACCACCACCAGTCCTGACCCTGGCATCCCAAATAATTCGGCCAGGAGATGCCCGGATTGAAATTGAAGTTAACAAGTTCAAATACACGGATGTCAACATGGAACCCGGACTCATGGAAAATTTGACCGGGGACCAGCTTGCTGACGCAATCCGGATGTACAAGGAAGCTCGGCTAAATGAAGTTGACCAAGTTGAGAACTCACATAACTCTGTAGACTCCCACCGATCCCGTCCCTCAGTTTTCGACAGAATTGGGGACAAAGACAAAGAAGTCCGAAAACGGACCCACCACAGAACCAACAGTCAAAACCGAGATACTGAAGCTGAGAAGCTCAAAAAGCTGGCTGACTTGAGGGAAAAAATCCGGAACGAAGAGCAAGCTAAACTCGATCTCAAAATCCAAAGAAGAATTCAAGAGGAGGAGGCCCGGATTATGGGCAGAAATCGTGAAAAAAGGAGAACCCGGGCCCCTAGCCTCGACATAATCTCAGATGATGAAGAACCCCAGGAGGACTTGATGGACATGATCCATGAACTTCAGAAAAAGGTGGGACAGGATTCGGGGATTGACATTGGGGATACACTAACACCCTTCAGCTACTCCCTCGAGGCTACACCCAGGCAGAAAAATCTCAAACACTACAACTTTGATTCCTTTGATGGTTTGGGTGACCCTGAGGAACATATAAATTACTTTGAACAAATTGCAATGATATATTACTACAATGATCTAACCAAGTGCAGGTTTTTGGCATCAACCCTCAAGTCCGGGGCCCAAAGATGGTTTAGCAGAATCCCATCCCGTAGCATCCACAATTGGAAGCAGTTTCGTGAGTCCTTCCTGAGACGCTTCCGAGCCAATAAAACCCATGAAATGCACATGTGTCACTTAGAGACAATCCGGCAGGCTCGGGGAGAAGCACTGGCCACATATATGAAACGCTTCCAGGAAGCCATCAACAATGTGAGCAACCTGGATGAACGTGAGGCCCTTACAATTTTTCGAAGAAACCTAGACCCCGACAATAATGAGAGGTATGTCCTTGACCTCATCCATAAAGAGCCACAGAGCCTGGCAGCAGCCTACTCCATGGCAGCCCGGTTCATCAAAGAAACAGATGTCCTTCAAGCTATGAGGATGACCAGGCCAGGACTCTCCCCACCCCGGACTGAAGACCGCCCAAAAAGCAATTTCCACCAAGACAAAAAATTTAAGCCCAACAGACAAAGCAACTACATCCAAAGCTCTCAGCTTACAGTACCAGCTCTACCCCCGGACTCCAGTCAAAAAAGTGAGTCCGGACAGCCTAAACCCAAGCGTGAGCCCAGACCTGAACCTAACTGGACTCTTCTCAACCGGGCTCGCGCAGATATTCTGAAAGAAGTGCGAGATAAGCCATTCTATTACCCTCCCAAGCCAATGCTCACAGCACCAGAAAACTGATCAGTCCATAAACACTGCGACTACCATGAAACCCATGGGCATACAACTGAAAATTGCCTATCTTTGAAATTTTTTGTGGAGGACCAAATCAAAAAAGGCAACATGGGACAATACCTAGCTCGGAGAGTTGCCGACCGAGGAGAGGGTTCCGGAAAGGACAAGAATGTTGTCAATGTTGTTATGGGGGGTCCAATTCCCCTCCACGGAGCCCGGACTCAGGTGATGAGGTAATGATGGTGCAATCTTGCCCGGAGCAGATCATAAGCTTTAGCAAAGAGGACTTCGAAGGAATAAACCCAAATCACAATGAAGCACTTGTTGTAACACTTGATATTGCTGATAATGAGGTCAGAAGAGTCCTGGTTGATAACGGCTCTTCTGTCAACATTTTGTTCAAACACACAATGGATCGAATGCAGCTGGGGAGTGTGAAGATGAATGACTGTAGAGAAGACCCACTCTACGGATTTGGGAACAATTTGGTTCCAATCCATGGAACTCTATATCTCCCAGTACTATTTGGCACTTTCCCGAAGCAGGTTAGCAACCTGGTCAAATTCTATATCATAAATACCCCCTCCTCCTATAATGTCATTCTGGGAAGTCCAGCCTTGACAAAACTCCAAGCTATAACATCAACCCCACATTTAAAGTTCAAGTTTCCTACACCCGGAGGAATTGGCGAAGTCCGGGGAGATTTTGAAATGGCTAGCCGATGCTATGGTCAGGCTTTGGTCATGGCTGAAACTGACCCGGAAAACAAAAGGAAGGCAAATGCTTACCAGAAGAACATCAGTAGAAAGAAGCACAGGTACAACCAGAAAAAAGAATCCGGCAAGGAAGTCCAAAACATAGAAAACACATCAGCCCAGACTTACCTTGACCAGGTGGTGCAAGCCCGGGTTCAACAATATGTCTCCAAAGCAGAAATGGGAAAAGTTGAAGCGGCTGTTGAGCTCGAGACCATTGAACTAGAAGAAGGGAACCCGGAGAGGAAAGTTAAAATTGGAACCGGGCTGGACACCGTATTCAAGAAGGAGCTAACAGAGTTACTCCGGGAGTATGCAGACGTTTTTGCTTGGAGCCCGGACGACATGCCTGGACTCCAGGAGTCTGTTGCTATGCATAGCTTAGATGTCGACCCTAGAAAGAAGCCGGTAAAACAGAAAAGGAGGAACTTTGCCCCGGAGAGACAGAAGGCAATCGACGAAGAGGTTGAAAAACTTCTCAAAGCCGACATAATCTGTGAAATAAAGTATCCGGAATGGCTTGCAAATGTAGTCTTAGTCAAGAAACCAAACGGAAAGTGGCGAATGTGTGTGGACTACACTGATCTAAATGCTGTCTGTCCAAAAGACCCTTACCCACTTCCAAGCATCGACCAGCTCATAGACGCGACAGCCGGGCATGTCATGCTGAGCTTCATGGACGCCTTCTCCGGCTACAATCAAATTAAAATGAACCCAGCTGATATAGCCAAGACTGCATTCATCACACACCGGGCTGTTTATGCCTACAAACTCATGCCATTCGGACTAAGGAACGCTGGATCCACATACCAGAGAGCAATGGTTGAAATCTTCAAGAGTCAGCTGGGAAGAAATCTGGAATCCTACGTTGACGATATGATAGCAAAATCCACCATAGTTCAGAACCACATTGCTGATTTGAAGGAATGCTTTGACAACCTAAGGAAACAAGAGATGAAGCTGAACCCGGAGAAATGCACTTTCGGAGTGGAAGCTGGAAATTTTTTGGGATTCATGATTAGTCAAAGAGGAATTGAAGCCAATCCGGAAAAGATCAAGGCTATAAGAGAAATGAAGGAACCCCGGACTCATAGAGATATACAAAAGTTAGCCGGGTCTCTGGCAGCTCTAAGAAGGTTCATTCCTAAACTCGCTGAGCGCTGCTTACCTTTCTTTACACTGCTTAAAGGAGCCCAGAAAAAAAAGGATATTATTTGGAGTCCGGAGTGTCAAAGTTCTTTCGAGTCAATTAAAGAATACCTAGCTGCACCACCAATCCTGACCAAGCCAGAACCTGGAGAACCCCTTAGCCTCTATCTGTCTGCAGGAACCCTGGCTGTTGGGGCGGCCCTTATCCAGGATCATGAGGGCCAACAAAAACCAGTCTACTATGTGAGCCAAGTGCTCAAGGATGCTGAGACGCGGTATCCGAACCTTGAAAATTTTGCCTTTGCTTTGATAACCGCATCACGCAAGCTAAGACATTACTTTCAAGGAAGGGAAATCAAAGTCATTACTGATCAACCACTCCGGAAGATAATTCACAAACCAGATGTTTCAGGAAGATTAGTCAATTGGGATGTGGAGTTAAGCCAATTTTCACTCACCTTTGTCCCAAGAACATCAATCAAAGCCCAGGCTCTAGCTGATTTTGTTGTAGAATGTTCGTTTCCAGAAATAACCCCATCTATAATGAATACTGAACCCGGAGAAGATAGCAACTAGGATCCAGAGTCTTGGACACTACATGTGGATGGTTCTTCGACTAATGAGAGGTCCGGGGCTGGACTCATTCTAAAGAGCCCGGATGGATTCCTGATCAAACAAGCCATTTCATTCAATTTCACGGTAACCAACAATCAAGCTGAATACGAAGCACTTTTGGCAGGACTCCGTTTAGCCAGGACTCTCAGAATCAAAAAGCTCAATATTTTTAGTGATTCACAGATCGTGGTAAAGCAGACAAGTGAAGAATATGTTGCGAAAGATCCTACTCTAGCCCGGTACCAAGCTCTACTAGTACAGAGTCATCTGGCCCAGATTGCCAATGTTGAGATAATACAGGTGAACAGAGAAGACAATGCTCAGGCTGATATTTTGTCCAAGTTGGTCCAGAATTCGGCAGAACTAGACAGCTCGGTTTATTTCGAAGAGTTGGAAAAACCTACGGTGGAGCAGGAGGAAATAATGGAGATTGACGACCAGCCTAATTGGATGACCCCAATAGTCTCATATCTGGAAAAAGGGGACCTCCCGTCTGATAAAAACCAAGCTCAAAGGTTGAAGGCCAAATCTGCTAAGTTTTTTCTAGAAGAAGGATTATTGTATCGCCGGACTTACTCGTCTCCTATCCTGAAGTGCGTTAGTCCGGTTGAAGCCCAATACTGTCTGCAAGAAGTTCATGAAGGGATTTGTGGTGATCATCTTTCTGCAAAAGCCCTAGCACACAAGATTATAAGACAGGGTTACTACTGGCCTACAATCCATAATGATGCTGTTGAGTTTGTGGAAAAGTGCAAGAATTGTCAACTTTTCAGTAATGTACCTAGACAGAGCCCGGTCTTACCATCCTCAGTCCTGTCTCCTATCCCGTTTGCAGTTTGGGGTATTGATATCATGGGTCCGTTTCCCCGGGCTAAAGGCGACCTGAGATATTTGCCGGTGGCAATTGATTACATGACCAAGTGGGCTGAAGCCAAGGCAATGAGAACAATCAACCAACAGGATTGCATCCGGTTTATGGACAACATATTAATGAGGTTCGGGTTACCAATGGTTCTAGTTTCTGATAATGGCCCGCAATTCGTGGGATCTGAGTTTCAAAGCTATCTGAAGGAAAGAGGGATAAAGCATAAAAAGTCATCTGTTGCATACCCAAGAGGAAACGGCCAAGTCGAAGTTACAAACCGGATTTTGCTTAGAGGAATTGAGAAGAGGTTACAAGAAAGTAAGAATAAGTGGCCTGAGGAGCTGCCAAATGTATTATGGGCATACAGGACTAGTCCCCGGACTAGCACTGGTGAAACCCCATTCAGACTCGCCTACGGCACTGAAGCTTTACTACCCATTGAAGTCAGAAATCCCTCCCATCGAGCGATAAATTTTGAAGAAATAGCTAACGAAGAAGGGTTGCAGACTAACTTGATAATGATTGACGAGGTCCGGGATCAAGCTATTAAGAGGATGAAAAAATACAGGGAAAAAACTAGAGAGTACTTTGGGAAGAAGGCCCGGGTTAAGAACTTTCAAGTTGGAGACCTGGTCCTTCGTGATACTGAAGCTTCCGACCCTACTAATACTGGCAAGCTCATGCCAAAATGGGAAGGACCCTACAAGATAAGGGAGGTACTCCGGCCTGGAACATACAAGTTGGTTCATATGGATGGTTCTGAGGTCCCCAATACTTGGCATGGCCTTAGACTCCGAAAATTCTACCAGTAAGAAGATTGCAGCGACCGGATAAAGAATAAGGAGCTCCCAAAAGCCCAGACTAGAATAAGAGCTTTGTATTCCTGATTTTTCTATAAATAAAACCGGTCTCTTTGTTTTGTTTTGTTTTCATATTATCATGTATTTTTCAACTTACAGTAAAAATTAATTTCTTGCAATGGCCCGGGCTAAGAGCTATAGGCATAACATATAGCCCGGGTCCCTAGCAATACGCAAAACTAGTAACCCTGGCTCGGAGCCATAGGCAAAGATTGCAGCCAGGGTCCCCAGCAATACGCACCAAAACCAATAAAGAGTCCGGCTCAGAACCAAGCTATAAGACCGGACTCATGAGCAATATGCACCAAATGAAAATCTTAGATTTTATTCTAAGTACAAAAGAAAAGAGTCCGGCTCAGAAACAAGCTATGAGACCAGACTCACGAGCAATAAGCAATAAAACTATTTACTTGGATTTTATTCTAAGTATAAAAGAAAAGAGTCCGGTTCAGAAACAAGCTATGAGACCGGACTCACGAGCAATAAGCAATAAAACTATTTACTTGGATTTTATTCTAAGTATAAAAGAAAAGAGTCCGGTTCAGAACCAAGCCATGAGACCGGATTCACGAGCAATAAGCAATAAAACTATTTACTTGGATTTTATTCCATGTACAAAAGAAAAGAGTTCGGTTCAGAAACAAGCTATGAGACCGGACTCACGAGCAATAAGCAATAAAACTATTTACTTGGATTTTATTCCAAGTATAAAAGAAAAGAGTCCGGCTCAGAACCAAGCCATGAGACCGGACTCACAAGCAATAAGCAAAAAATCATTTACTTGGATCTTATTCTAAGAAAGAGTCCGGCTCAGAACCAAGCCATGAGACCGGACTCATGAGCAATATGCACCAAACGAAACCCTTAGATTCTATTCTAAGTATAAAACAAAGAGTCCGGCTCAGAACCAAGATATGAGACCGGACTCACGAGCAATACGCATCAAATGAAAATCTTAGATTCTATTCTAAGTATAAAACAAAGAGTTCGGCTCAGAACCAAGCTATGAGACCGGACTCACGAGCAATACGCATCAAATGAAAATCTTAGATTCTATTCTAAGTATAAAACAAAGAGTCTGGCTCAGCACCAAGCTATGAGACCGGACTCACGAGCAATACGCATCAAATGAAAATCTTAGATTCTATTCTAAGTACAAAACAAAGAGTCCGGCTCAAAACCAAGCTATGAGACCGGACTCACGAGCAACATGCATCAAACGAAAATCTTAGATTCTATTCTAAGTATAAAACAAAGAGTCCGGCTCCGAACCAAGCTATGAGACCGGACTCACGAGCAATATGCGTCAAATGAAAATCTTAGATTCTATTCTAAATATAAAATAAAGAGTCCGGTTCAGAACCAAGCTATGAGACCGGACTCACGAGCAACATGCAACCTAATGACCCTGGCTCGGAGCCATAGGCAGATAACGTGGCCAGGATTCCCATCTATAGGTATTCATAAGCTGAGGAAATATTCCTAAGTACAAGAAAAAGCAAACACGGAATTGTTAAGAGAGCAAGGGAAGAAAAAGCAAAATATATTACCAAGGTCATAATAAATATAGAAGCCCGGGTTGTCCGTACAACCCGGAAACACTTCCAATGTTAAGAGAGACAAGTCAAACGGAAAAGTAACAGTTACATGGGAATTCAACCCCAACAGGCAAACGCAGTTGCACCAGTTTATTCCGGAATGTGATTAGTTCATTTTGATGGCTGAGGAGAATCCGGACCAGTTGGAATGATAAATGGATTCGGGCCATCATAAGGCATAGGCTCCCCAAGGCCATCTTCAATATCCTTCTTGGCCGCAACAAAATGGTCTATGAAAGATCCCCAGCAAGCGCCCGGATCAGTCTTGAGATGCTTTTCAGCAACAACAAAGGTTCGGTAAATCTCAGGAGCACCGGCGTCAGCAATAGCTTGGTCATAAGCGGCAGATTTCTGAAACTCGGCGATAATCTCCTCCTTTGACTTTCTAAGCTCAGCCTGCAAGTCATCATATTTATCTTTCATAGCCCCGGACTCCTCTATGGCGCTCGTGACTTGGGCCTTCAGTTTAGAAACTTCAGAACTTAGATCGGAAACCTTACTGTCATAAGTCGTCTTCAAAGAGGACAACTCATTTTCCAGGCTTTGATTCCGGTCCTTTTGCTACTTCAACTCTTGATTCAAGCTTTCCAATTCATGAACAAAAACTGTGGCAGCTCCACTGATCAACGCCCCAGACTGTGAATAAATATGTTAGTGACACGAACATTAAGAACTCAAATTCACAAGGAAAAACCATACTTACATGACCCCAGTGTCCAATGGCACGTTTTAGAACAGCTATAACCCCGGACCGTTTCATTTCGTCAACATCTTCATCCGTGGGAATTTCAGATGCCAAACTGGCAAGCTTCTTCAAATCACATGATCCAACCATGACCGGTTGTCCATCAGCACCTTTACCTTTGTCATCAGCGGTGATTTTCTCTACAACAACTCGGGGCTTAGAGGGTGGTTTCCGGCCAATACTAATTCTTCTTTTCTTAGTAGTCCGGTCATCAGGAACATCAATGTTCTCCACATCAATAGCATCAACATCAGGGGCGGGGTGGTTTAAGACCGGAGCAGCAGACTCAGCACCGCCCTCTTTCAAAACACTGGAACCGGACCCCTCACCAACTTTCTTCACCTTGTCATTATGAACCCCGGAAATCTTCTAATTCCGGATTGTAGTGGGGAAAACCTGAAATGACACAAAGGTTAGCAAGAGGCTCGGGCTATAAAACAGTGGAAATAAAGTCGTGAATCAGAAACAAACAACTTACATCCTAAGTCAAAGAGTTTCTTATGATCCATATAGGTATCCCGGGTACATTGAAACCCAAGAATCCCACAAAACTTACGAATTCTTCTCAAAGCAGAACCGGTTAACAGTTTCAAATGTCTTGGCTTCCTTATCTAAAACAATATGGGGCATGCCACCAAGATCCCAGCCCCTCAACATCAAAACCTCCCCGGACCAACCTTTCAAGGTACTTTGTTGAATCACAGGCTGGGCAGATCCTGACGGAAATCCACATTCCTTAGCACGAAACCGGAGCTCGTAAAGAGGTTTCTTGTTAGACCGGACTAATTGAAAAAGCTGATGGAAAAGTCGGAAAGTGGGGATATATTCGGATTTCTCGCAGCAAGCCAAGAACCAAACAACCCATTTAATCCCGTTAGGGGTCACTTGCATAATTGAGATTTCATATTCATATTTAAAGAGGTGCTTTACAAAATTGTGACATTGTGGATTCCAGCCGGACCGAAGATGCTCCAACCAAACCCCAATATACCCATCGTCATCCCGGTCATATATGTGCTCATGGGGTTCGTGCCATCTCCACTCAATTTCTGGCCCGAGTTGGAAAGCAGCCCGGATGGCAACATCCATTTCCTCTTTGGGAAGATCCAAAAAAGGCGTTTTGAGTGGGTTAGGAGTTCGGCCAACAACAAGCTGCGCGCAAGCCTGGTCCATAATCTCTTTATTTACAGGCCCAGGAATTCCTCTAGCACCATGGTTATTGTTATAGTGATGATTGAGATTTTGGTAATACAGATGATGGTCATAGTCAGAGGGTTTCTTAACAAACATATAATCGGTATCGTGGTAAAATCCTAACGGAGTTATAAGACCTCGGCCAGGGGCCAACACCCTCTCGTTCAGTTGAGTTACTACTGGGGGGTCCGAGCTAGTTGACATTATACACCAATCTAAATCTACAAGTTCAAGATACTGATTTTGGCTAGATGACGATGAGGATGTACAAGAGAAGAAGGAATTACTACTATGGCTTTCAGAAAGTGGAACACACACCCTGTTGGCACGCTTCGCTATCCGAACCATACACACCTATTAAGAATCCGGATTAACTATGGTTAGTTTATTCAATTTATCCTTCAAAACATTACATGATTTTTCATACATGTTAATGTTTGTTAAGGTACAGTAAACCAAGTATAGGAAGCTAGTCCGGACGATCCCCAAAACCAAAAAAAAAAAAAGTTATAGCTAATCCGGACTGGGACCTAAACACTACACATAAAATACCAAACCCGGATTCGTCTACAAATCTAAACCACAGAAACACAAAGACAAAATGACACAAACATCACACAAGATCAAAACCACAATACTTATAACTTATAAAATCCCCAAATCAAGAACGCCAAGAACAACACAGAAATCCAGAAATTCGAAAACGACCAAATTGGAGTTATCAAGAAGCATGCAACAACAGTGGTGACCAGCAAAGCAAACACAAGCCAGTACACATACAACCAAGCCACGACTAAACACTCCTACACAGGTTACTATAACAATAGACTATTAAAACCATTCAAGAAACTTCTCAAAACCCCCAATTGAAACGGGAACAGCGCATGCAAAAGGGGAAAATACGGACATGGATTAACAGGATGTAAAAAAAAAATATAGAGCGAGACCAGGTACTTACAGAGAGCGGAAGGATGCAATAGCGTCACAATACAAGACCAAAGATCGCCTGAGAAAGAAAAACCGGCAGAAATGAAGGAGAAGTGTGGAAAGATAAAAGGTAAAAAGAAGATGAAAGAGAGTCTTTTATAGGCAAAGGGAAGATAGCTCAACAAGGACAGGTGGCACATCGTGGTTGGTCACCAAAATCGGAAAAGGAAAAAGTAGAAAAACAAAAGGACAGAGTAATTAATATTGACAGCGGTTTCACACGGTTACCTAGAAAAAATGGGAGAACACCTTTTCGAAATAAAAGGGGGGAAATGAGAAAAATTGGTTCAAATTCTAGAATTAAAATATTCAAGAGGAGCCCGGATTTCCATCTTTGGACTTGAGAAAGAATAAGAGATTTCTTATACTCTCAACCCCGGATTGCGATCTTTGATAACAGTCCGGGTTGGGGGCAACAATAAAGCCATAAATTTTTCTAAGTCACCCAAAGCCCCAAAGCTTTGGACTTGAGAAAGAATCAAGACTCACTCTCAACCCCGGATTGCGATCTTTGATAACAATCCGGGTTGGGGGGCAACAATAAAGCCAGAAATTTTTCTAAGTTACCCAAAACCCCAAAGCTTTGGACTTGAGAAAGAATCAAGACTCACCCTCAACCCCAGATTGCGATCTTTGATAACAATCCGGGTTGGGGAGCAACAATAAAGCCAGAAATTTTTCTAAGTCACCCAAAGCCCCAAAGCCCCAAAGCTTTGGACTTGAGAAAGAATCAAGACTCACTCTCAACCCCGGATTGCGATCTTTGATAACAATCCGGGTTGGGGGGCAACAATAAAGCCAGAAATTTTTCTAAGTTACCCAAAGCCCCACAGCTTTGGTCTTGGGAAAGAATCAAGACTCACTCTCAACCCCGGATTGCGATCTTTGATAACAGTCCGGGTTGGGGGGCAACAATAAAGCCAGAAATTTTTCTAAGTCACCCAAAAGCCCCAAAGCTTTGGACTTGAGAAAGAATCAAGACTCACTCTCAACCCCGGGTTGCCATCCTTGATAACAATCCGGAGTGAGGGGGCAACCATCAAGCCAAAAATTTTTCCACGTTACCCATTCAAGAGATTCTACTCCCCCATCCAGAAAATCTGCATAAGGGAGTGGGGGGCAAATGATAGGCTATGTATAGCCCGGATATGTCCGGAACCCCGTATTACTACCAAAGGACCCAGACTCATTCTCAATCATGGTTCACCAGCTAGTCTGGATTCATATTTTGTCACGACTCACCTACAAGTCCTAACCCATATCGGAGCCATGGCTCATCTCTAAGTCCCGGTTCATCAACAACTCATTTTGGAGTCCGGGCTCACCTGGGAACCCGAGCTCGCAGTTAGGATATGGCTCAAGCCCAAAGTTCAACTCATTCCTGGCAACCAAGGCAATACCTTGTGTGAGAGAAGCTATGCTTCATTACGTGACGTGCCTAGGTCATCGTTGATCGCCACGCTTGATAGTGACACATAAGGATACCTAATGATTGGGACAATCATTCCCTATTTAAGCCACACGCCAGCAGGAGCCTGGAACACGACACCACACTCCTTCACCTGGACACGTGCAATCCATCAACATCACCCAGGTGTCCTACCTACCTAGGATCCAACGCTCATGATTGCAGGTACAACCCCAAAACCCTAATCCTTGGCCTATAAATAGACCAAGGAGGAAAGGTTTAGGGGTTACATTCTCCTTTACACACTTAGCCTATACTATACACACACTATACATACACCCTCCATATTAGATTTCTCTCTATTCCTGTCTTACTTTCCAAAACCATTACTTATTCTCACGCCGGAGGCGCCGCCAGGGTCCAAACCCCCCTCCGGTGTTGTTTTGCAGACACCCAACGGCAGCAACACCACATCCAGGCGTGGGAAGCGGCTGGGAAGGGCTAGATCGGGATTTGGAGTTATCACTGAGAATATTTTACAATAAACTTTTCATGAACTACCAGTCCTGAATGAAAATAAATCAATTTGTAATGAGACTGTAGGTTTATCTTAATAATTGATCTTTTGTGAGTACTGAGTTAATTACAGATTACACTCTCCGACAGTCCGACTCCTTGTACAAATTTTAACCCAACACCTTAACGTTGTGCTCCCAAGTTTTGTGATGGAGAAGATAATGGAAGAAAAAAGATTAGGAAAGAATAGAAACAACAAATTTTCTTCAATGTGCTCTCAAGTTTTTTGTTGATGATAAGAGAAAATTTTGAAAAATATGATATGGAGGGAAACATTTTGAAAATGAATGTGAGAGCTTCTCTCCCAATCATCCGATTTTTGGAAAGAAACTTTTGGGGAGAAAATTTTAAAAAAATTCTTTTCTCTTCACTCCTTCAACAATTCGGGAGCTCCATTAAGATTTTTTTTTTCAAAATTCTCTCTTCTATTCTATTCTCTTCTCTCCATATTTCAACTCGAAAGCACAACGTAAATGCAAAGAAAAGCCATTGTAGATTGTGAACGGATAAGTACACCGCCAAAGGTAATTACTTAACTTTTTAGGAATATTAACTAAATATGGCAAGACAAATAGTTAATGATTGTTACGACACACATTTTTTAGAATACGTATAAATAATGGATACTATATAAAGTATAAACCGCTATAAACTGACCCACATGAAAAAGGGTTAACCATCCAAAGATTGAGAGAGAAATGTGTAATATAGAAGGAAAGAACACATTACATGGGATTATTTTGAGTTTGTATGACGTGCGGTTTGAGTGAAGTACCTAACCTGGCCTCCTGGGAAATACTCGCCCTTGCTGCTGGTTTGGATTTGATGCTCGGGCCAAATCAACTATTGTGTGATTGAACATTCATTCTTGCTGTATATTAATTTGTACAAGTATAATACTTGTTAGTGACTTTTACATGGACCCTTCAACATATATAAATATAGGTGATGGCTTGGATAATCTAGCTATCGCGGTGAGGTCAAATCGCTTCGTTCTATTTTTCTAATTTTCTCGAATTTAGAAAAACGTAATATATAATTTTAGTATTATTGCCTTTAAAATCTTTTCTAATGTAGGAAACTAAATCTAAAATTTTAATATTCTCCTGAATTTTTTATTAGAAAATATCTCAATTGTGTTTAAAATCTTTACTAATGGAGGAAACTAAATATACAATTTTAATATTCTTGCCTTTAAATATTTACTAATGAAGGAAACAAAATATACATTTTTAATATTCTCCAAAAAAAATTATTTTTAAAATCTTTACTTATGGAGAAACTAAATATACAATTTTAATATTTTTGACTTTAAAATCTTTACTAATGGAAGAAACTAAATAGAGAATTTTAATATTCTTCAAATTTTTATTAGAAAATATCTCAATTGTCTTTAAATCTTTACCAATGGAGAAAAGTAGATATACAATTTTTATATTTTTGCCTCTAAAATTTGACTAATGGGGGAAACTAAATATACTTTTTTAATAATATCTCAATTGATTTTAAAATATTTACTAATGGAGGAAATTAAATATACAACTTTATTGTTCTTACCTTTAAAATCTTTACGAATGTGGATACTAAATATACAATTTTAATATTCTCCTATATTTTTTACCTTCAAAGGGCGGGTGCCTCTTAGTCATTTCAATATATTTATTTAATTTTCTTAAATTTTGATTTAATAAATAGAAAAAATCTTAATTATCTTATATTTTTCTAAACTTTCTCCTTACCCCAAATTATCATCTTAAAAATCTCCTAAAATTTTTGTACAATTCAAATTACCTTACTAATATTATTTATTTAACTTTCTCTTAAACATAAAGTTATACAGGCCATCAGAATTAAAGCACCGATGAGGTCCGGGTGGGGTGCGATGATATTGTCTTGACGGGAACTATGCCAGAGTTTAAACAATGTGGAGTTGTTATTTGTGAAGCGGTCTGCAAATATGGTAGCCCATCAGCTAGCTAGGTAATCATATTTATACCCACATCATAGTTTTAGTAGGTCGACTATTCCGAATGTCGTCCAAAATTGTATTGAGATGGATTTGATAAGTTAATAAAATTTCCCAACTTTTCATCAAAAAAAGTTACCACCATATTATTCTCCTCAATGTTCTCTTCATGTTCTAAAAATTTTCAATATTTTTCTAAATTATTTTATTCAAGTAATAATAATTTGCATTCAACGAGAGAATGGCTCAAAAAATATTTTAATTATTAGAACGAGAGAGCGGCTCATTGGGAGGAAACATGTTTAATGAGAGTGTGGTTCATTAAGAGGAGCATCTTATATAATTATGAAAATATTAAAATTATTGCTTTTTTGATTTATTCAAAAAAATTTGAATGATCACGACGAAAATGACAATCCAAGAAAATCCTTAAAGTTATGTTAAAAATATTAATATTTATTTATTTATACTTAAAATAATTAAAAATAAATAAAATATAAGACCGCTGCCAAGCGCGGCTTAGTAAACTATTTTTAAATATAATTGAACAATAAAATTATGAAGTAAATGTAATTATCGATATGATCGTTTTTTCAATTTTGTGGCACCAAAAATTTAAGCGTATGTGTTAAGATTACATTTTTGCTGATTATATGATGACATCATCAATTTATAATACCACCTTAATATATATTTTTTAGGCTACAATCGTAATAGGTTTGAATTGAAATTTAAGAATTTGCATTTATTTTTCTCCAAGAAAAATATAAAGTTTAATTTTCAAATTCCCATACAATCAGAAAAAGTGTATGTTCACTAAAAATAATTAATCCATTTTCAAATTTCACAAAATTCAAATTTAAATAAAAAATAAACATGCCAATCAATATCAATACTATTATATAAAGAAGAAGACGGGGGCGGTGAGGTGACGCTCTTAGATCGCTTCGTTCTATTTTTCTAATTTTCTCAATTTTTTGAATTAATAATATTAAAAATTCGAAAAAATCTCAATTACTTTTTAAATACTTACTAATTGAGGAGACCTATAATATTTTTGCATTTAAAATCCCTGATAATGGAGAAATTAAATATACAATAGATCTTTACTAATGGAGGAAACTAAATATCACTAATGGAAGAAACTAAATATTCAATTATAATATTCTTGCCTTCAAAATATCTAAATTAGAAAAAAAGTGTATTACCTTACATTATTTTGAACTTTCCTCTATTATTATCTAAATATTCTCATAATACTTTTTTAATTAAATTACTATCTTAACATACTGCTCTCCTAAACTTTCTTTTTTTTATGTAATATAATAGAAAATACATGAACGTTTTGGTAAATAAGAATTTAATAAATTAGATCGGTCTTGCATAATAAATTAAGTAATTAATATCTATTATTATCTAAATATTCTCATAATACTTTTTAATGAAATTATTATCTTAACATACTGTTCTCCTAAACTTTCTTTTTTATGTAATATAATTGGAAAATACATGAACGTTTTGGTAAATAAGAATTTAATAAATTAGATCGGTATTGCATAAGAAATTAAGTAATTAATACCAAAAACTAGAAAAAATCTCAATTGCCTTTAAATATTTACTAATGGAGAAAACTAAATATACAATTTCAATATTCTTGCATTTAAAATCTCTACTAATAGAGGAAAGTAAATATAATATTCTTGCATTTAAAATCTCTACTAATAGAGAAAGTAAATATGTTAGATATAATTGCTGACGTTTGTTCATCAGTGTTTAAGCAACAGGTGATCATCAGAGTTTACATTGAAGCCAGTCAGAGTTTGTTAAAGTCTGATGTGGTGATAGTTGAATTAGCTGTCGGTGCTGAATTGAATATTCTAGAAGCAATATATTCTGAAGATGGAAAGAAGCAGAATATATTGATACAGCTAAGGAGACGGAATAAAAGACTGAAGCAATCCTTAATTGATATGAATTGTATAGATAACTTATAGGAATATCAATTAGAGATGGATTGTATGTAGCTGTGTATTATATAAACACAGATAGGTTATCCCTAGAAGGGATGCGATAATTGATATATTATTCTTGTAACCTAGTAGCTCTTTGTGATTCATTAACATCACTAAGAGAGAATTATTTAATATAATTCAGTTTGTTGATTTACAAACTTGTGTTCTTGATTGTTATTCTCATACATACTTGATTATATATTGTGTATTCGGCTTAACAATTGGTATCAGAGCCAAGGCTGTTTAATATATACAGTTTTTCGATTCAAACACAGTAATAATCATGTCTGAAGAAAATCAAGCTCCTCCCAAGGTTGAACAGGTTAAACCTAATTCTGTGAGTCGTTATGAAACAATCAGGGTTCCAATTCTCAGGCCAGTGGAGTATCCAATTTGGAAGGTGAAGATGACCATGTTTCTGGAGGCTACAGATCCAGAATATCTTGACAGAATCAATGATGGTCCTCATATGCCGACTAAATTGTCTCATGTTGTTGATGGTCAAGAACAAAAGACTGTACCAAAGGAAAAGAAAGATATGACTCCTGAGGACATCTCATCAATTGCAAAAGATGCAAAGGTTAGACATCTTCTCCACAGTGCTTTAGATAATGTTATGTCTAACAGAGTAATTGGTTGCAAAACTGCAAAAGAAATCTGGGATGCTTTGGAAGTCAGGTGTCAAGGAACCACTGCTATAAAGAAAAACAGGAAGACAATACTCACACAGGAGTATGAGCACTTTGATTCAAGAACCAATGAAACCTTGACTGAGACATATGACAGATTCTGTAAACTGTTGAATGATTTATCTCTAGTTGATAAAGAATATGATCTTGAAGAATCAAATCTCAAATTTCTCTTATCTTTACCTGAAAGATGGGATTTGAAGACAACAACTATAAGAGATAATTATGAACTTGTTGAAACTGAACTTGATGAGATTTATGGGTTACTGAAAACTCATGAATTGGAGATAGAACAAAGAAACAGAAGATCAAGCAAGAAAACAAAATCTGTTGCTCTCAAAGTTGAGGAGAAGCCCATCAAGAAGGAATCATCAAGGAAGAAAGCTAAGGGAAAGGCTTTAGTCATTAAATCTGAAAGTGAGTCATCAAACTCTGATGATGACTCAAACTCTGATGAAGCTTCTGACTCTGAGGATGATGAAGAACAGATGATGCAAATGGCTGCATTGATGGTGAAGACCTTCAAGAAGATGGGATTCAAGAACTTCAAGAAAGGAAAGAGATTCTCAAGGAAAGATTCAAACTCTGAAAGGAAAAGTTTTAGAAAGTCTGATGGAAGGGAGACCAAGTTTGGCAAGAAAGATAAATCTGAAATCCAGTGCTACAAATGTAAGGAGATGGGTCACTATGCCCCAGAGTGCAAGAAAGGAAAATCTGAGAAAGCACTCATCTCTAAAGGAAAAGACTGGGCAGATACTTCAGACTCTGATGATGGAGTAAATTATGCTCTTATGGCAACTGTCAAAGATGAGACTGAATCATCTGAAAATAAGGTACCTCTAACTACTTATGCTTATGATACTGATAATATATCTGAGTTAAGAGTATATCTGAAAAGCGTACATGTTAGTTATAGGGATCAGACTTTAGAGAATGAGAGAATTAAATCTGAGAATCTTAGCCTTAAAGATAGAAACAAGTTTCTTGAAGGAGAACTTGAAAATATGAAGCAGATTCAAAAAGAAAGAGATGATGCTGTTTATATTGAACAAGAGTTGACTAAGAGATATAAGCAGCTAGAATCTGAACTAGAAAAAGAAAGAAAAATAATCAAGACTTGGACAGACTCTGGAAGAGACACTCATCAAGTGTTTCAGACAGATTCTGTAGGTTTAGGCTATTGTGAAAATGATGAACTTAGGTTTAAAGACAAGGTTAAGGTTAAACCACAACTTAAACCGGTGAAATTTGTTCCAGAAACCAATAAGTTAAAATATGTTGTAGTAAGAGAAGCTGATATGGAATCAGATGAAACCTGTGGAAGACAGGAAAATATTATAACAGAAAATCTTATGGAACTAGAAGCTGTTAGAAAGCCAGTAAAAACTTGTGAAAAACAGGTTAATGTTGGCTTGATGACAGGAAAACAGTTCAATCATAAGCTCAAAGAAGTAAAGTCTGCCTTGAAACCAAAAGGGTTCAAAAAGAATAGGAATGGAAAAGTAGGCATAAATAAAAGGAATAATCAACTGCCTACATCAGTAGCTCCAAGAAAAACATGTTATAACTGTGGTAGTGCTAACCATCTTGCCAGTTTTTGCAGGAAAAACAAAGATATTAATTCTTTACCCTCCAAGTCTGGGGTAAAGAATGATTATGTTAGGGTTAGGCCACAGACTTTATGCACACACTGTGGGAGCACTTGGCATTCCATTTATACTTGCAAGAGTTATCATGCTATTTATCACAACTATTATGAGCTAAAACCCAACTTGAAATGGGTTAGAGCAAACTCTGCAAGTGTAAAGTCTGACAATGTTAGTTTAAACTCTGTTGATAGTGATTCCGCTGCAAAAGCTAACACTGTTAAGAAAGACAAAGGATCCAAGCAAGTTTGGATCCTTAAAACTAACACTTAGTGTTTGTTTGTGATTGCAGGGCATAAAAGAGAGCACCCTTATCTTGGACAGTGGATGCTCAGGACACATGACTGGAAATAAAGCCCTGCTATCAGATTTTGAGGAGAAGGCTGGCCCAAAGGTTTCCTATGGAGATGGCAACATAGGGCGTACTATGGGATATGGCAATATCAATCTTGGAAGTGTCATCATCACCAATGTAGCTCTAGTCTCAGGACTCAAGCATAATCTGCTATCTGTGAGTCAAATCTGTGACAGAGGAAACCATGTAGATTTTCATACTGAACACTGTGAAGTTATCAGTAAATCTACTGGAAAAGTTGTTCTAGTTGGACACCGACGCAACAACATTTATGAAGCAAGTTTGGTAACAAACTCTGATGGAAAAACAGTGTGTCTGTCTGCAAGAATGTCAAATGAAGAGAGTTGGAAATGGCATAAGAAGCTCTCTCATCTCAATTTGAACAACACCAATGAGCTAATAAGAAAGGATCTTGTAAGGGGACTCCCAAAATCAATACTCAGTCTAGATGGCCTATGTGATTCTTGTCAAAAGGCCAAGCAAAGGAAGTCATCTTTCAAGAGCAAATCTGAATCTTCAGTAGTGGAACCTTATCATCTTCTACATGTTGATCTCTTTGGACCAGTGAATGTGATGTCTATGGGCAGAAAGAAATATGCTCTAGTAATTGTTGATGAATATACTAGATATACATGGGTGTATTTCTTATCAAAGAAGGATGAAACTGCTCAAACTCTGATGGATCATGTAAATCTACTGGACAAAGGATCACAGCACAAAGTCAAAATTATAAGGAGTGATAATGGAACTGAATTCAGAAACTCAATCATGGAAGCTTTCTACAAGGAAAGAGGAGTGAAACAAGAATTTTCTGCACCTGGCACTCCACAGCAAAATGGTGTAGTTGAAAGAAAGAACAGAACTCTAATCGAAGCTGCCAGAACTATGCTTGATGAAGCAAAATTACCAACTCATTTCTGGGCAGAAGCTGTTCAAACTGCTTGTTTTACTCAAAATGCTACACTGATAAACAAACATGGGAAAACACCATATGAGATGGTGAAAAATAAGAAGCCAAATTTGAAATATTTTCATATATTTGGATGCAAATGCTTTGTGTTGAAGACTCATCCTGAACAGTTGACCAAGTTCGAGTTAAAAGCTGATGAAGGAATCTTTGTTGGCTATCCATTGTCAACAAAAGCATTCAGAGTCTACAATCTGAGAACTAAAGTGATCATGGAATCCATACATGTGTCATTTGATGACAAGAAAATAACTGGACTTGAAGATGAAAATGAATATGATCAACTACATTTTGAAAATGAAGATTTATTCTCTGATGATGTAAACTCTGATGAAGCTGGTCTGACAAACTCTGACGAAGCATACTCTGAACCTCTACTGGTAAATACTGGAGAAACTGGAAATTCTCAAATTGAACAAAATAGAGAACCAGTTGAGGGGGAGCGTGAAGAAGCTCAACAAGACACAGCAAGTGAGTCAGTTGAGGAAACTGATTCAAACTCTGTCAGTTCAAACTCTGAGTCATCCAATTCAGGGGGAGCCTCAGATGCTGCAGAAAGTCAACATATGAATCAGGAGAGCATGGATCAAGGGGGAGGATCCAATAATGATGCAAGAAACCACTTACCAACAGCAAGAAAGTGGACACAGGCACACACACCTGATCTCATAATTGGAGATCCTGATGCTAGTGTGAGAACTAGAAGTGCAACAAATAATGAGTGTCTGTATCATGCTTTCTTGTCTCAAACAGAACCAAAGAAAGTAGAGGAAGCTCTTCAAGATGCTAATTGGATTACAGCAATGCAAGAAGAGTTAAATGAATTTGAAAGAAATGAAGTCTGGACACTTGTACCTAGACCAAAAAATAGATCAATTGTAGGTACAAAGTGGGTTTTCAGAAACAAGACTGACAGTGAAGGTGTGATTACAAGAAACAAGGCTAGACTTGTGGCTAAAGGTTATTCACAATAGGAAGGAATTGACTATGATGAAACCTTTGCTCCAGTTGCAAGATTGGAGGCCATAAGAATTTTTCTGGCCTATGCTGCACACAAGAAGTTTAAAGTCTTTCAGATGGATGTGAAAAGTGCTTTTCTCAATGGGAAGCTTGAAGAAGAAGTGTTTGTTGAACAACCACCAGGATTTGTAGATCCCAAGCATCCAGATTATGTCTACAGGCTTGACAAGGCATTATATGGACTAAAGCAAGCACCAAGAGCATGGTATGAAACTCTTGCTCAATTTCTTTTAGAAAGTGGGTTCACAAGAGGTACAATTGATAAAACCTTGTTTTATTTCAATTCTGGTGATGATTTGCTTTTAGTTCAAATTTATGTAGATGATATTATTTTTGGATCTACTAATGACAAACTTTGTAAGAAGTTTGCAAAGCTTATGCAGTCCAGGTACCAAATGAGCATGATGGGAGAGCTTAGTTATTTTCTAGGCTTACAGGTCAAGCAAACAGATGATGGGATTTTTATCAATCAAGCAAAGTATACCAGAAATATTCTAAAGAAATTTGGTATGCTTGATAGTTCATCTGCTCCAACTCCCATGGCTACTGCAACAAAGCTAGACAAAGACACAGGTGCTACAGTGGATATGACAACCTATAGAGGCATGATAGGGTCTCTTCTGTATCTCACAGCAAGTAGACCTGATATCATGTATGCCACATGTCTTTGTGCAAGATTTCAAGCAGATCCCAGAGAGCCTCATCTAACAGCTGTAAAAAGGATTTTCAAATATCTCAAAGGAACCATAACCTTGGGTTTGTGGTATCCTAGAGAATCAGAGTTTAAGCTAATTGGTTACTCTGATGCAGATTTTGCAGGCTGTAAGATAGACAGAAAAAGTACAAGTGGAAGCTGTCAATTCTTAGGTGACAGATTGGTTTCTTGGTATAGCAAGAAACAGAAGTCAATTTCCACATCCACTGCCGAAGCAGAGTATATTGCTGCTGGTAGCTGTTGTGCACAGATTCTGTGGATGAAGAATCAGTTGCTGGATTATGGTTTGAGGTACTCTAAAATACCTATTTTCTGTGATAACCAAAGTGCTATTGCTATGACAGGTAATCCAGTACAGCACTCCATGACCAAGCACATCAGCATAAGGTATCATTTTATCAGGGAACATGTGGAAGAAGGAAACATTGAGCTTCATTTTGTGTCTACAGACCAACAACTTGCAGATATCTTCACCAAACCTTTGAGTGAAGCTACTTTTACAAGATTGGTAAATGAACTTGGAATGATCTCTGGTTTTGACTAGAGATACGGGTTAGGCTAAAAAACTATACATGTTTGATTTTTAAGCTCATGATTCCTTGCATGTTTTAACTGTTATGAGTACCAGTGTCATAAACTCTGAAAGTAAACTCTGATGCTAAACTCTGTTAGTCATATAGTGTTGGTCATACTCTGATAGTTACAGTCTAATGCTATACTCTGATTGTAATTTTGTCTGAAACATATGGACCAATGAAGAAATTTGTATGAAACATAATTCTCAGTAAGTAATTATGAATCCTTAAGAGTTGTATAGATTCTGATCTCAAATATGTGCAGTAAGTTAACACAGCATGATACTGTCTCTATATTTAAAGCATCTCTTAGTTTATTAATCCTATACACTGAGTCTGTATTAGCTGTTTGCACTTTCTCTCATAAATTAATTGTATTAACTGATGAAAAGTCTAAACTCTGCTAATTAATAGCAAATATTTCACCCTCATATCAAAAGATGCCAAAAAGAGCACAAATTCCTTTGAGATCATGTTGTGCCTAGGAAGATCCAGGAACTTATTGTATGAAATAAGGGCTAAAATCTTTGATTTTTGGTGACTAGTGCCAACCACTGATTACTGGAAAAATAATTAAAAAATAATAATAATAATAATAATAATAATAAAGGGGGTGAAAAATAAAAGATATATTCAAATGAAAGGATATCAGTATACAGAGTTTAGATAAGTATCAGATTTTATTTTATACATGAGAGTTTGGGCAATCAGTTTTTACTGCTTTAGTTTGTGGATCTTATGCACTTTGAGATGGTCTAAATATTCATATTCGGTAAACTCTGCTATTGCACACACAATTATTCACACCTGTACAGTTTGAGAAAAGAGTTTATTGACAAAGAAGGACAAATGGTAAACACTGATGTATTGTGTGAAATACACCGAGGTAACTTTGTTTTAATCTCTGATGGTTAAAATAAATTATTTGTTTCAGACATTTTATAATTTTGAGATTAGACATTTGTTTAGAAATTCGAAAGAGGATGATTACAAACGGTTCATATTTGTATTAAACAGAGGAGAGAGAGGTTGAGTGTTTTGAACAATGTGAAAAGCGGTAATTATGGCTATTTTTACTGCGCGTGTGTATTGGAAGTTGTTACATACAGCTGTCAGCATATACATGTTTGACAACTGTCCCACTCACACATTTTTCAAAGACGCCTACTGTGTGTAGTAATGATTAAAACGATTGGGTTTTAATTTTCACTGTTATTATTTAAACTTACTACACATAAACGGTTCATTCTTTTACACACTTCATCTTTTCATAAGTTTTTACTCACAAACACTGTCTCAAACACTTTCACTGCATACATTCTACACTTTTCTCTGTCTTCTTTCTTGCTTTCTTCTAAACATCTCTAATGGCTACAACAATGTTTACTGCTTCTGGGTTAGAATTTGTCCCAAACAACTATGTTGCTCCTTTGGCAAATGAGAACGCACCGGAGGCGTTTCATTTGATTCCGAATTTCTTGTCAAACTCTGATGTTGGTACTGCTCTCACCGCACCGATGAAGCTGTCTGCATCTCAAATAAGGACTCTTTGGCAGACAGGCACTTATGATAATAGAGGGGAGACTGGGTCTCCATCTATTATTTTTGAATTTCAAGGAGATGAATTTACAGTTACTCTAACTACTGTTCGTGATGCTTTGGGTCTTGAGGATTTCAATGCTTTCACAATCTCTGTTGGCGATTCTGAGTTGGTTAGAATGATGAGAGAAATAGGCTACTCTGGACCATTGACAAAGATTGGTCAACTCAAAAGGCCATTTTTGCGCAAGGAACGGAGTTTCTTTTTCGACTGCATAACAAGGGCTTTTGGAAAGAAGTGCACGAATTGGGATGCAATTCCCACTGATAGTCTGCAAATCGGGTATTCTCTTCTTTATGGAAGTAATTTTGATGTTGCTAGGCTAGTTTTAACTAATATTGGTGAGAAAATGCTAGAGAATAGGAATGTTGTTTATTTCTCTAGATTTTGTCAATTGTTATTCAACTTTTGCTGTCCTGATGTTGAGATCTTAGAGGATGATGTCATTCTCTCGTTTAAATTGCATAAACGCATATTCTCTGATCTCACTAATAAAGATAACAAGAAAGGAGATGTTGGTGTTTTGATGTTGCCTGAGTCTGTGCAACAATTTCTGGTCAATTCACAACTGTTAGAAATGAATACTACTAGAAACTAGACAGAGGGGGGGGGGGTGAATGGATAGTTTGATATATTTTTCGATTCTTGAAAACTAAGTAACAGACTGTATATGATTATGATATGTAATATGCAGAAAGTAAAATAACACACACAATCACTTTAATCTACTTTGTATAAGCAAATTAAATACTACAGCTTTCCAAGAAATTCACAATAGAATTTCTGGCTTCTAAACAAGAACAGTTTGAACTTGTTTACTTACAGAGAAAAGAGCTTAGCAAATAACTATGTGTATCTCTCTTACAGCTAACAATAGGATGTGCATAATATATATAAGCCCTATACAAACTAGTGCACACACCTATTTTTACACAGTTACCCCTTGCTGAAAGTCCAACTTGTCCTGCCATAAGACGTTAACTGTGTCAGGAAGGACCACCTTCTTTTCGGAGTCTTTCCCGTTTCTGTAGCTGCTTGTCTCTCATCTTTCTCTCCAAGTTTAGCTGTAGATTTGCCATCTGTTCTTTGGACCACCTTGCCAGAACAAATGCTTCAGTATTTGTCTCTTTTGATTCTTGATTCTGTACCTTGATTTGTCTTGTTGTAAACGGCTAAGTGTTGATATCGTGAACTCCACTTCATTCCTGACTTCGCGATCTCACTTGTGAGGACTTCGCGATATAGCCTTTGAAGACTTTGCGACATAGGTCATTTGAAGACTATGCGACATAGGGCTTCTGAGGACTTCACGATCTAGGCTTCTTTGACTTTGCTGACTTCAACACTTCACGACATGTGTCTTGAGGACTTCTCGACATAGTACAAAATGGACTATGCGATATAGTACTTCACGACATGGATATTGGTGACTTCACGACATAGCTTTCTTCTGACTTTGCTATATAATGCCTTAGACAAATTTCTGCAACTTATTTCTTCATAGCCTTATTTATCTCTATCCTGCTGCATGAACACTTCTGAACTTCTACCAGGATAATTATTCAATGGCCTATATACAATCTAGATGCAAGAAACTTTACTAAGCTCATTATAACTTTGAGCATACATGGTCAAGCTAATGTTCATGAGAACAAGACAAGTACATTTAGAGACCTATACTACATCCCAGTGATAGAACTCACTAGGTCATGTAATGTGACATAGTCACAAAGTGTAGGCTTGTTAATAGTGGTGTTCAGACATGTCTCGAGCCTAACAATCTCCCCCAAATTGTGAGTAAGACCCTTAGGCACAATTTCATGTCTGATAACAAGCCTAACTAACATAAAAAGAACAAGTATAAAGAAGATAAAGTTAAGAACAGAATTTGATAACAACTTGGAAATTTGGTCTTACAGAATTTCTCCTTGAGCTACATAGCTTCAGTTTCCAATTGTTTCTCTAAGAAATCATCATAGACTTTCTTCTTCCTTATTTCTTCATTCTTCTTTATTTCAGAGATGGCCAGTAAAATTTCATCCCTTGCAATCAGTTCTTCAATGAGAGGAGAATCTTTTAGATCTTCAGCTGCTGTTCTGAGGGCACTTTCCACATATGAATGTATGAACTCCATCCTTATCTTACTTATTCCTCCATAATGATTTTTGTACTCGACAGTATAAGGATTTTGCTTTACCCTGCACAGCCCTTTCTTCCTTAGCTCCTTTGCTCTTTCTTCCATCTCAGCCATCTCCTTTTCTTTCTCACACCTCTTTTCTTCATTCAGCTTCTTTAGATTTTCTTTATATTCAGAGTGCATTTTCATGAATCTGGCAATCTCTGTTTTCCACAACCTATCTTCCTTTTCTTCAAAATTTAACAAGGCATTGATTCTTTCTTGCTCATAGGTGTCAAAATGTTGCCATCCCCCTTGCTTCATTATTCTTTCTCTTCCATCAGTGTACTTGATCTCTAGATGATTCAACTTCACTTTGACTTCAAAGATCCTTTGAGCCCTAAAAAATGCTAGGGCATCTTCATCATAGTCCTCATCTAGTGGAAGCACATTGATGCCAATAACATTTGTGAGTTTTCCAGTCTTCTTTGTTATCCT
Source organism: Heracleum sosnowskyi (assembly GCA_030848705.1). Taxonomy (NCBI): domain Eukaryota; kingdom Viridiplantae; phylum Streptophyta; class Magnoliopsida; order Apiales; family Apiaceae; genus Heracleum; species Heracleum sosnowskyi. The sequence goes on along the minus strand of CM061243.1, from coordinate 43,503,367 downwards.
TATCCTTCTGGGTGCACTCTTGATCTTCATATGTTTCACAAGAGACACCTTTCTGGAACAAGGAGAATCAGTCTTCAGTGCCACATCACTTGGAAGAAGCTTCATTCCTTTTCCCTTCATCCACTGTAACACTCCACTAGCTGTGACTTTGTGGAAGTGTCTTTTGAAATTACTTTAGTGGCTTCATCTTTCTTCTGTGGCAATTCAGGTTCAGAAGTCATGGATAATGATTTTGGAGGATCATTGCTAACACTACCCACCCTAGACTTAGAGTCTTGTGTTGTGGTTAAAGTACTGTTGGCAATGTCCTTGACTTGCTGAATTCCACTTCTTGTTTCCTTTGTCCCTTTTGAGTCCCTCTTGTCTTCACCAGCATCTTTTGATTTCTTAGGATATTTGCTCTTGCTGCTCTTATGCTTTGGCTGCTTGGCAGGTACTCCCCCTTTCTGTTTCAGAATGACCTCCTTTTATTTCTCCCCCTTAGGCTTGGGATCAGACAAGATGTCTTGAGCTTCCCTGTCCAGGGAGATCTTGTATGGCTTCTTCTGTCATTTTGGAAGGCACAGATGATGATCCTGAAGGCCTGTCATGGTGCACAGGCTTCAGCCATTCTGACATAGTGGCCTGAGCCAAGTGAGAGCTAGTGCTAGGCACGTCATGAGATGTAAGGTTTTGAGTCTCCTCCAGCCTTGGAATGGCTGTAGGGTCTAATGTTGTCTCCATTGAAATGGGATGTGTTACAACATTAGCCCTATTTGTCTGTGAAGACAGTTCCACATCCCTAAGGATGGGAGAATTTGGCATAGAGTCTCCAGTGAAAACTGGTGAATCCTCCATGTTTTTGTTGGTGCATTAGGATATGCCCCAGCATGCATTCCCTGACCAACTGGATGTGGGTCCTGGGTGGTGAGCATAGTGTCATGCACCATGTCACTTGAAATTGGCTCAATCACAGGAGAGAATTATGATTGATCAAAGGCAAGATTGTCATTGGAATGACTCTCTTGTTCAGAAGAAATTTTTATGGAAGAATCTGAGAGAGAAGTGGGGTTAGATTAGATTGTGGCAACTCCCCCTGAGAAATAGGAGGAGTTTCATCAGTGATGTGCTCTCCACTCTGTGTATGATCAGCCTTATCACTCCTAGGGTCAAGAGTGAGTTCTTGACCCTGTGCAGACTCTGTACAGGGTGCAGTGGGGAGACTGCTCTTTTCAATGCCAATGACCTGTTGAGAGGCCATGGACAGTAACAGGTGTACCCCTTTTTCCACATCTGAATCCTGTTGGGAGGATCCAGTGGTAGGTTTGGATTTGGATTTCTTACTTTGTCTGGTGAGAGGTGACTCAGGATTCTCACTATCTATCTCTACAGATTCATTTATCACTGCTAGGGCTCTCTTCTTTGACTTCTTTTTAGTAACACCAGTCTTTTGAGAGAGTGATGCACTTGGCTGCCTAACTTCTATGGTACTGTTTACAGTGGGGTTGCTGGATGGGATGGGAAGGCTGGGGTTAGACTGTGTAGCACCTTCAGTCTCAGCCTCCCCTGTCCAGGAAAGGGCATGGTATATTGGCTTATCAAGGGGATAAGACTCAAATGTGTCCTGCATATGCTTGGTCACACTTAGAATCACATCCACTTGATTCCTTGTGTCCAATGAGCCAAATAGAACTTTGGACATGGACTTGGAATAAGCCATTTTAGTTTTATCTATACCCTCTAATTCATGGACATTTGCATCAAGAAAATTTAAAATTACTTGAAGGAAACGAGGGTAAAAGATGTCATTACCTCTACCATGAACAGTCCTGCCTAGCCTCTGAGCCAATTCTTTGAGAATTATGGCTCCCACATTGATCTCCTGGTTGTTGGCCAAGGAGTAGGCTAGCTTCACAGCAATGTGACTGATATGGTCCCATCCTGTCTTCCTGCAGAGAAACACCTTCTGGAGTGCGTCAAACAGAAATGACCACTCCCTTCTCACAAACTTCTTATTTAGCTTTCCAGTATCTATCTCTTCAGCATACCGAATGAAGGTCATGAAATCTACGATTTGAACATCTGTAGCTTCTTGGTCATGACCCTCAACCTTGAACCCCAAAGCTTCATTGATTTCCCTTTCACCAAACTGAAAGTGTTTGCCTCCAATTGAACAACTAACCTCCTGGAATGAGGTTCCATCTTCCCTAGCCATTGTTGATACCAACGCCGTTCTCCAGAATCCTTCCAACACATCGACATACAAGGTAGGGTTCAGGGTTAGGGCTTGGCGTAGGTAGGAAGTGTTCAAGAACCGGACAAAACACTTGTACCTTGGGTTAGCCTCAGCCTCAGAGGGAATGGTGAGAAGATTGGTTTCTTTGGGAATGGTTAAAGGGATAGAAGATGATACTGTTTGAGATTTGGGTGCCATTTCGAGAGAGAGAGTGAAAGAGAGAGTAGAGAATTTGTGCTTAGGTTTGAGAGTTTGAGAGCAATAGACAAGATGAAAAGTTGTGAACGGTTAGAAAAGGGTATTTATATGATAGAGACACTGCGATATGGAGTTATGAATTTGTACAGTCTATTTGTATGTCGCGAAGTCAAAAAATGGCCTGTACCGCAAAGTCTTGCAAAGTATATCGCATAGTCTCAGAAATGAACTATGTCGCAAAGTCCTCAGGATGAAGGGATTGGGGAGACTTTGCGATATAGGGAGATACCCTGTCTAAAGCTCTCTATGAGGAATTTTAAGCAAATTGTCAGACTTTTATCAAATTTTGAAATAAAATTAATTTAAATCAAAATTCTGTCAAATGTGGAGACTTGTCGATATAGTTATTATAAGTCGCGAAGTCATAAAATGAACTATGTCGCAAACTCATGAAATGAACTATGTCGCGAAGTCTCACAATCTCAACAGTTTGCGATATAAGTCTGTTTGATTTGAACTGTGTCGTGAACTCTGAAAATCATCTATATCGAGATGTCTCAAAAGCTCACAACTTTACCAACAAATGTGATTTTGAAAAATATGCAGTAAAATACTGAAATATTTATAAATCATATCTCAGCTAATTTTCACTCCAAACAAATAGAGCATTTAAATACAGTGAAAATTTACTGCTGCAACTATTTGCTGGCATACTTACTTAGAGCAACTAAATGAAGGATTGAGCATTCCAATTTCACTCACAAGTCTGTTGAAGACTGCTTTATTCAGAGGTTTAGTAAATATGTCAGCTAATTGTTTCTCAGTGGGAACATAAGAGACTTCTATGGTACCATTTGCAGCATGTTCCCTAATGAAATGGTACCTGATCTCAATGTGCTTTGTAGTAGAATGATTAACAGGATTGGCAACTATGGATATTGCACTAGTATTATCACACATTAGTGGAATGTGTTCTAACACTAGCCCATAATCCATGAGTTGATTTCTAATCCAAAGCAATTGAGCACAGCAACTTCCAGCAGCAATGTATTCAGCCTCAGCTGTGGATGTTGCTGTGGACTGTTGTTTCTTACTAAACCAGGACACTAACCTTTGACCTAGGAATTGACAGCTTCCAGAGGTGCTCTTCCTGTCAATTCTGCATCCAGCATAATCAGAATCTGTGTAACCAACCAGGTTGAACCCAGTGCCCTTTGGATACCATAGCCCAAGATTAGGAGTCCCCTTCAGATACTTGAAGATTCTTTTGATAGCCATCATGTGAGATTCCTTGGGATCAGACTGGAACCTTGCACAAAGGCATGTGGCAAACATGATGTCTGGCCTGCTGGCTGTGAGATAGAGTAAGGATCCAACCATTCCTCTATAGACCTTGATATCAACTCTCTTGCCTTTCTTGTCTTCATCCAGCTTGATTGCAGTAGACATAAGAGTTTTAGCTGGGGATGACTCTTCTAAACCATATTTCTTTAAAAGATCCTTGACATACTTAGATTGGTTTATAAAGATGCCATCCTCCCTTTGATGTACTTGCAGGCCTAGAAAGTAGGTTAACTCTCCCATCATACTCATCTCATATTTGCTTTGCATCAACTTAGAGAACCTTTCACAGAGTTTTTCATTTGAAGAGCCAAAGATGATATCATCCACATAGATTTGAACAAGAATGATATCATTTCCATGCTTCTTGAAGAATAGGGTTTTGTCAATTGTACCCCTGGTAAATTGATGCTCAAGAAGGAATTGAGATAGAGTTTCATACCAGGCTCTTGGTGCATGTTTGAGTCCATAGAGTGCCTTGAGCAGTCTATACACAAAGTTTGGGAAGTCTTCACTTTCAAAGCCAGGTGGTTGAGACACATAAACTTCTTCAGCAAGATCACCATTGAGAAATGCACTTTTCACATCCATTTGATACACCTTAAAACTGAGTGAGCTGCAAAAGCCAGGAAGATTCTGATGGCTTCCAGTCTAGCTACAGGTGCAAATGTCTCATCATAGTCAATGCCTTCTTGCTGACAGTATCCTTTGGCAACCAGTCTTGCTTTGTTTCTTATTACCACTCCTTCTTCATCCATTTTGTTTCTGAACACCCATTTGGTGTCAATAACATTCTTTCCTTTTGGAGGAGGTACTAGTTCCCATACTTTGTTTTTCTCAAATTGATTCAAATCTTCTTGCATGGCAACAATCCAATCAGAATTCTTCAAAGCTTCTTCAATTAATTTAGGTTCCTCTTGTGACAGAAAGCAGCTGTACAGACATGTATTTAATGTTCCCCTTCTTGTTCTAACTCCCTCACTAGGATCTCCAATGATTTGATCCCTAGTGTGGGCTCTGTCCCATTTCCTTGTGTGCCCCTGTTCATTTCCTTGATCTGTTCCAAACTCATTTTGGTTGATAGGTGCATTCTCTTCTTCTCCCCCTGTGTTTGTGAACCCTTGCACAGGTGTTTGAAGAAGATTGTCACCTTCGAGGATTTCATTCTCTAGAACAGTTTAAACAGGGGGTTCATCTTCACTTTCAGAATCCTCAAGATAACCTTGATTCTCAAATCTCAATGGCACACTGTCTTGATCACTTGTTTTCAGTCCAGGAGTTTTCTTGTCATCAAAGGTAACATCCATGCTTTCCATGACTTTGTGTTGCTCAGGTACAAATACTCTGTATGCTGTCCTTTCCAGAGAGTATCCAATGAAGATACCTTCAAATGCTTTTGCATCAAATTTTCCAACATGCTCAGAGGTATCTTTCATCACAAAGCACTTGCTTCCAAACACATGCAGGTGCTTGAAGGATGCTCTTTTTCCAGTCATTAATGAGTAAGGAGTTTTTCTAGACTTCTTATTGATTAATGTTCTATTTTGCACATAGCATGCTGTGTTAACAGCATCAGCCCAGAAGCTAGTGGGTAGCTTTGCATCCAGCAGCATTGTCCTTGCAGCTTCAATGAGAGTTCTATTCTTTCTCTCAACTACTCCATTTTGTTGAGGTGTTCTAGGAGCTGAGAATTGTTGAGAAATTCCTTTATCTTTGCAAAACTCATACAATGTTGAATTTCTGAACTCAGTCCCATTGTCACTTCTCAAAGCAACTACAGAGGAACCAGTGCTTTGTGCTTCTTTATCAACTCTCTTGATATGCTCTATTATGACTTGGGGTGCTTCATCCTTGGAGAATAGGAATTCCACCCAAGTATATCTTGAATAGTCATCTACCATCACTAGAGCATATTTCTTTTTGGAGAGGGACATTACATTCACAGGGCCAAATAAGTCCATGTGAATTAGCTGCAGAGGTTTTGAGTTTGTATTGAGCAACTTGTTCTTGTGACTGGATCTTTTAATTTTTCCTTTCTGACAAGCTTCACATGCTTCATCTTGCACAAACTCCAAGGCAGGCAAATCCCTAATAAGTTCTCTCTTGGTTAGAGAGTTCATTGCCTGAACATTCAAGTGAGACAGCTTCTTGTGCCATAGCCAGAATTCCTCATTTGTGGCTTTAGTGTAGAAACAGCAGATTTCTCCCTTATCTGCAGCCTTGAGATTAGCTACAAACAAGCTTCCTTTCTTCACACCAGTTAGAACAACTTCACCACTTTCCCTTTTTGAGATTGAACAAAGGTCTTCATCAAATTCCACTTTGAAACCTCTGTTGGTGAATTGTCCAATACTCAAGAGATTATGCTTCAGTCCTTCAACAAATGCTACATCTTCAATAATGACATTTCCAGATTTAACACTGCCATATCCCATTGTATAACCAATGTTGTCATTTCCAAAGGTTACTGATGGGCCAGCCTTTTCCTCAAAATGTGATAGCAGGGCTATATCACCAGTCATGTGACTTGAGCATCCACTGTCCAAGATCCATATGACTCTTTTATTCCTGTTGCCCTGCATTCACAAAATGACTAAGTTGTTTTTGGTACCCACACTTGGTAGGGTCCAGTTGATTTAGAAACATTTTGATTAATAATTCTTCTGTCATAAATTGCATTTCTCATAGTAGGAGACTTCACTTTTTCTTTGGCTTTGGAGTTTACACTCTTAGGCTCACATGAAGTTTTCACCCTCTCAACCCTGATTGGGAACCCTGTCCTATGAGAATGCATATGTGTGTGTGATTCACCAGATTGTGCAGAGTCAAGTTTATGTTTAAGAGATAAACAGTTAGCAATCACAGTCACATAGCATGTCATGCAGTTTGGCTTACCACAGAAAGAATCATGACTAGAATTTATGCTAGCAGAATGGTTACTCAGGTTGTCAACTTCAACAATATCAGGCTTACTACACTTATGAGTCAAATGATTAACAGATAGGCATTTTTGACATTGTTTCCTGGGAGCATTTGGCACATAAGCATAGTTGTTTCCCTTGTTAACACCCACTTTACCATTTCTGTTTTGTTTCCTTTTCTTAACAACTTCTTTCTTTGCTTTAGGACTCTTGACAAGATTGTCTTTGGTCTCTTTCTGATTGACAAGTTCAGGAAAGGAAGAAGTGTTCTTAGCAGCCTCATCTTCTTCAAGTAGTTGTTGCTTGATGATCAGTAGTTCCTCATCAAACTCAACAGCACTCTTTCTGAAGATGGGCTGTTCAACACTTGACAGTATGGTTGGGGCATTTTTGTTTGTAAAAGTTTCCTTTCCTTTGCCCTTGACCTTCTTCCTTCCCTTGTCATTATCATAGTCAAAACCAACTCCAACCTTGCAGTCTTCAGTGTGTTCCTTGTGATAGGTTTGAATAAGTTCAGAGGAGTTTTTGAAGCTTCTTAGTTTCAGTTCAGTTTCAGCAATTTGTTCCCTAAGGGCTTTCTCTATCTGCTCAGCACAAATCACTTTGTTTTTAAGATACTCAACCTCCTTTTTCAAACCATCCAGGTTCACAGCCATTAACTCAAGTTTCTCGTTCTTTTCTGTAAGCTCAACATTCTTAGCAGTTAGTCTATCAATTTCTTCATTAGCTACTAACATGCTAGTATGAATATTAAACATCTCAGTGCTCATATCTTCAACAGTTTGCTTATATTGAAGGGGAGTCATATCAAGAGAAGTAAGAATGGGTACCTGACTTGAATCACCATCATCAGAAAATGCCATCAAGGCATAGTTTGAGTACTCTTGTTCTTCTTCTTCATCAGAGTCATCCCAGCATTTTCCCTCAGCAATAAAAGCTTTGCCCTGTTGTTTCTTGAGTAGAGCCTCATACTTAGCTTCAAGCTCTAAGTATGCTTTGTCCTTCTTGACTTGTTTAGGCTTTTTGCACTCAGTGGCAAAATGCCCAAGTTCATTGCAGTTATAACATCTTATTTTGGTCCTATCCACACTTCCTGTCTTGTATCCACCCTTAGCAGCACCAGCAATCCCTTTTCCTTTATTGAAGGTGTTTGAGCCACTAGATCCACCAGTGTTTCCAGTATTGAACTTGGACCTGAATGGCTGCTTTCTTTTAAACCTTATGTTAGGATACCTCCTAGCCATATAAGCAAAAGATTTGTTTTCCATTTTGTCCAGTTCCTCCATGCTGTAAAACTCATCATCCTCAGGCAAATCATAGACGACCTGGACCTCATCACCAGTGTCTTCAACTTCTAGTTCCTCAATCTTGACCTGACTGATTTTAAGAGAGTCCATTCTTTGACTTAGGTTGTCAGCAATAAATGCACAGGAGGTATTTGCCACTAATCCTTGCTTTGCTTGAATAGATCTCTGTTAGGTCCTGATATGTTTGTAGAAGGGGGGGTTGAATACAAACTGTACCGTTTTATCGAATTTGTTCGGTTCGTGATTTAACAATTCAAGAACAAATAAGTGCGGAATGAAATGAAACAAAATTCAAGTTAAATATAATTTATATTAAACTTGAAGGGTGTTGCAAATACAGTACAGATTACAAGGTTTGAATCTCAAACTATTTAAAACAAATCTAGAATAAATTCGACATGAATTTATCTATTTTTGTAATAAAAAGATCGAATAGTAAAAACTAGTTCGAGATCAAATTCTAGGGATAATGATCCGCTAGATTGTCAAACAAGTACAAGTAAATAACTTCTAGTGGTTTGGATTTAACAATAATGCTAGAAATGATTTACTGTAAAAGATTTGAGCTCCGGCAGTTGTTTGGTGAAGACAGAGAGAGAGAAAAATGAAATGTTAAAGTTTGGCTTCTGTCTTTCTATTTGATGATCAAGTGTTCTTTTTTTTGATTTATGTACGCCATTTTGCTTATTTTCCAAAAGTCAACTGCACTTTACTTTAAAGAAAATGTACGCCATTTTCTTTTCATTTTCAATAGAAGTACTATCGGTAGTACTTAAGTTTGGCTTAGTAGTACTTAGGTTTTATACTTAGCAGGACTATCATTATATTTTAGTAATACTATTGTTTTGCTTAGTAGTACTATCGGTAGTACTACCATTTGAATTGGTAGTACTATCTATAATACTAAAACAGTTAGTACTACTAGAATAATATGATAGTACTACTAGTTATAATCAGAAAATAGAATATAACCAATTTAATTTATTTACTTTTAATTACTTTAATAAATGAATTAATTCAACCGAATAAATTCATAGATTAAAATAAATAAAATTGATGACTTTAAATAATTCAATAAATAAATTAATTCTTAGAATTAATTTATAAATAAATTAATTAAAATCTAGATTGATTAATTTAATATATGAATTAATTCTGAAAGAATTAATTCATAGATTAAATTAATTATCTTACTAAATAAATTAAAAGAGAGTTAAAACTACTTCTTAGAACCACTAAAAATAATGACGAACTGTCACTGACTGACGTTGACACTCCATGTACTGTCTGGTTCATGAGCGACTAACATCAATGAGGGTTCTTCATCTTTGACTTCAAAGCTGTGGTCCATCTTCTTTTCCCTTTCAATAAACCCTGTAACCTGTACGCTTCCTGTCACACTTCTGAAATCTCTGTCACTTTAAATAGATCCATTTTCTTGAATACTTCACCGAGGCTTGATCAAATAAATGAACTTCTTCCAGTGTAGAATAACTTCAAGTCTGTAGATGACTTTAATCTTCATTCTTTTGACAGATATAATCTTTTGAGATTCCTGTGACATCTAATCTAATATTTACTTATTACATTCATGTTTAAGTTGAGTAAAATCCTCGAATTACAAATAGGCTATTGCATATGCCTTTCAATCTCCCCCTATTTGTTTGTTAGAGAATAACAACCAAATACCTAGAGGATCACTCAACTAAAACCAAGAAAAAGATAGGACTCTTAAGCCTAAGTAAATACTAGAAAGTTCTGGATCAAATATGACATTTCCAGATTTCACCAGTAAAGATAAATGCAAGACAGATGTTCCTCTAGACTGAACATATGATAACATTGAACCTGTCTTGATTTACCTAAGCTCTATACATATAACATTTACAAAACAGAGCTAATTACCTTTACTCCCCTGAAACTCCTCATGTTCCTTTTATATCTTTTTCAGCTCCCTCTTCCTAGCTTCTCCAAATTTCTCTATAAACTTCTCCCCCTTAGTTGAGGAATTCTCTACAGATTTAACTTTATGAGTCTCTGAAGCTAGTAGGAGTTGAGATAGTTGATGGAGTTGATCTTGGAAGTAAATTTGTCTTCAATATTTCCTTGAGCAGTCCCATCTGATTGTTGACAGAGGTGGAAGAAGAAGACCGTTCAACCACTTGTGCTTGCAAAATTTCTTTATCAGCCTGGGTTCTGAATAGATGTTCCTGTAGATCAGCTATGTGAGCTAACTACATTGCAGTGTATGTGTCTGTGTGTGCACTCACTTGAATTTCTCTTGTAAGTGTATCACTCATCTCACGTGCATGTGTTTCACTCAGTGTTTGACTCACATCACTCAACATTAGCTGTCTGTTTGCTCCTTTTTGATCAGTACCTGCATTGAAACTCACCCTAGCCTCTTCAAGAGAGGTCAGTGGTGGTGCAATGGGAGTTCGCAAATCCCGATCCTCAATCATGTCTATCAAATCACTTGGATTTGAAATCTGAATTGCTTCAGTGATAGACTGACCAAGTTGCCTTCCACTTTCTCCAGATAAATCTGCGAGTGGAAAATCCCTTAGGGAGCCAGAGGTGTTCACTCTGGGAGGGGAGAAAATGATTCTATTTGATTTGGCAAAGAATCAAATTTTCCCTCAGATGCCTATGAAGGCACTTCTACCGTAACAATGGTAGGCACTGTAACCAGTTGCAGGTGCTCTGCTTTCACTGTGTCCTGAGTTTCATCTAATGAAATTGTTTTCTCCCATTGTGAGTAATGAGAGTGTGCTTGACTCAGTACAAAGTGCCATGGCCCTATGGCGAATTTCAATAGATTCATCCTGTTGAGAGAATGTCTCTAGATACAGTTCATTGGCCATTTCAAAGTCCATATCCTATTGAGAGGATACAGATGGGCTGACAGATGCCTCAGTATATGTTGAATTTCTTTAGAGGAGGCAGAGCTGTGGGATCACTCACTATTTCAATCAAAATACTTCTTTATTTAACATTTGATTTCTGTTTAGGCTGAGAGGTCAAGTAATTAAGTTGTAGACTCATTGTTTGGCTCTAAGACCTGGGATAGAGATTGTGGATCTACAATCCCTTGGTCAGCCCTAACAACCACTTGGGTTCAGCAACCGTAGAAGAAGTGGATTGAGAGATAGAAAGTAATACCTGAATTGGAATTGGCACTGAATCTCCAACTAAGCAAGAGCTAGATCAAAAATACTATATACAATATATTTATACAAATAACTAAGATAAATAGAAAATAAAAGATAATAAATAATAAGCAATAAAAATAAAATACAATAATAATAAAAAAAACATATTTACAGGAAACTATTTACATGCAACTAAAGAAATAAACTGAATTAAAATACAATGCAGAAAGTATTTACATGCAATAACTATACAGAATATTCGAATATTTTAAAATAAAAGATTTTCAATAAAAATAGATTTCTCTACAATTTTAACTTGTAAAATTTGAGAAAAATATTTTTAGAGAAAATAATTAATCTTAACTTACTCAAACTAAGAAGCTTAACAATTAGACAAGACATGGCAATAATCTACAATCAACATGCATAAGAGAAAATGAGATGATAAAATAAATTTACAAGTGATTTAAAAAATATATATACAACAAATGAACACTTGTAAATTTAATTAAGAACAAACATAAAAAATAAACAGAGTTAATCACTAAAACTATTTAACATACCCAATTTACCAACCAATCTGGTAAACATGGATTCATCAAGAGATTTAGTGAAAATATCTTTTGTTTGTTCCTCTGTGGGTACAAAGAGTAACTCCACAGTACCATTCATGACATGCTCTCGGATAAAATGATACCTGATGTCAATGTGCTTTGTCTCCTGTGATTATGCCATCTTCATCTAATTTATTTCTGAATACCCACCGAGTACCAACTACTTTCTTGTTCTTTGGTCTAGGTATCAGCTTCTAAACTTGTTGTTGTTCAAATTGATTGAGTTTATCTTGCATAGCAATCACCCAATCAGGATCAGTCAGTGCTTCCTCAATTTTCTTTGGTTTCATTTCAGAAAGAAACCCTGAATAATGACATTCATTTTGATTAGCACTTCTAGTTCTGACTCCAACACCTGGATCACCAATAATCAACTCAAAAGGATGAGCTCTAATCCAAACTGTTTATCTTGGAAGATTTGATCTTGATGATTCGCCTTGTTCTACATTATGGTGTTGTGAATGACTAGTTGACCCTTCATTTCCTCCCCCTGAGTTGTTGGCAGATTGTCTTGGTGATTCTTTTCCAGTGTTAGTGGTATCTCCATTGTAACCAATGTTTCCACCACCATCACTCTCACCATTATCATTGTTATCACCAGCAACAACCTCAGGTGGATTCTTATCATCTGATTCTGAATCTGACATTTCATCAAACTTCAGTTTCTCAGATGGATTTTCTGTTTGGATATTAGGGAGTTTGGTGTCATCAAATGTAACATTGATGTTCTTATTGACTGATAACATTTCTTGATTTCAAACAGGCCATATCCTCAGTTATACCCTTGCTGTTATCTCCAAAGGTAAGCACTGGGCCAGCTTTCTCAACCAAATCTGATAGCAGGGCTCTATCTCCGGTCATATGCCTTGAACAGCCACTGTCAAGAATCCATATAACACGGTTTACCTGTTTAACTCCCTGCAATATCAAATTGATTAGACCTTCTTCGGAGCCCAAAATTGATTGGGTCCGGCATACTTAAAGAACTGGCCTTTGTCAGGCAAAACAACATTTTTAACTATAACTACTTCAACCTCTTTCACATAAGAGCGTTTCCATTTATAGCCAGCCTTAACACATTTCTGAGTAGGCTTAGGGATAAATGAATCCACTCTAGTATGAGGAGGACTAGTAGTCTTTGTTTTAACATGCTTCTTATTATTAACATGTTGACGTGGAGCAGTCTTATCACTAGATACATGCTTTTTATTAAAGAAAGCATACATAACATTAAAAGCACAAGACATGCAATTACTCACACCACATGCTTTATGAGAAGAATTAATAGCAGGCATGTTCGTTCTACAGTTGTTTTGATCCAACTTATGGATATCTGATTTAGTCTTTTTAGTTGAAGCAACTTTGACTGGAATATCAGATATACACTTTTTGGACTGTTCAACTTCCAAAGCCATATCTTCTTCACGAATCTCTTCAGCAATGATTATAGAGTATTCATTCATAGGCTCTGCCTCAGACTCCCTACAGAAGGGTGTTTCAATACCCTTAAGTATATATGGAACAACCTTTCCTTCAGATTTGTATCTACAAGGGGAATTAATTCCAAGCAGTCCAATAGCCTCATTATAATCATACCCTATACTGACATGATTACCAACAGCTTGCTTATTGAGAATTTCTTTAGCAGTCTTACAAGAACTGAAATAAGCATTAGCTTTGGTCTTAAGCTCACTAATCTGATCTTTGAGAATGGTTTCCAGTTGAATATAACATTTAACCCTGTTCTCAAGAAAAGCTACCTTATTAGTAAGTTCATCTTGATTGATATGCACTAGTTTTAAATCTTTTATTTCCTTTTCAAGATTTGTGTTTAAAAGATTTATTCTATCATTTTCAGTGCGTGCACAACTTATGGTGCCACCAAGATGATAAATCATTTCAGCGTCAGTAAACTTTACCTCAGACATGTTGGGTGAAGATAACATGGAATCAAAGAGTTTGCCTCCTTTTGCCACAAGTGCAAGATTTCCAACTTCTTCATCTTCACTGTCTGTATCATCCCAGCTCTTCCCTTCAGCAACATAAGCCTTCTCAATCTTATTCTTCTTGCTAGAATCAAATGAGTTCCTTGTCACTTGCCTTGGCTTTTTACATTCAGTAGCAAAGTGACCCAACTCATTGCAATTGTAGCATCTGATTGAGCTCCTCTCCACAGTTCCAGTTTTGTAGCCACCCCTTGTGCCACTTGAAGATGAGGAATCACCTCTCTGAAACCTGGGCCTGAACTTAAGATTGGGATTCCTCTTGAATCTAAACTTCCCAAACTTCCTGACTATCAAAGCCAAATCACCATCCTCCAGCTGATCAAGTTCTTCTAAAGAATAGAAGTCACCACCAGATTGATCAATGGATGTTAATCCATATTCAGCATCAATAACATTCATGTTAGAACTGGAAGGTTGAACAGCCTTCACTTCCAGTTTCTGTGGGACTTCAGCAGTCAATTCAGTAGAGGTACCAACAATCTTCCCAGTTCCATACAGCTCCCTCTGTTGAATCTGCTCCAGCTCATAGGTCTTCAGAACACCATACAATCTCTCCAAAGCAATCTCATTCATATCTCTTGCTTCTCTAATGGCAGATATTTTGTGCTCCAAATGAGGTGGAAGTGTAAGAAGGAACTTCTTGTTAATCTCCTTGTTGGTGTAGTGCTTCCCATTGAGATTCAGATCATTGATTAATTTGTTGTATCTCTCAAAAACCTGAGTGATACCTTCACCAGGGTTTGATCTGAAATGCTCATATTGTGAGGTGAGAATTTCCAGCATATTCTCTCTAACTTCCTCTGTCCCCTCATTGATTATCTCTATGGTTTCCCAAATGTGTTTGGCAGTATCACAGTTTAGGACATGATTATGCATGATAGGATCAAGACAATCAATAAGGATCAGCTGTAGACAGGAATCCAAGGTAACATCCTCTTTTTCACCAGGAGTGAAATCCTTGGGATCTTTAGGGTACATCCTAGCAGCCCTAGTAACAATGTTACCCTCTTTTAATTCTTCCTCAATAATCATAGGAAGTTTTGGTCCATTCTTCATCACATCAATGTATTTAGGATTTGCAACCTTAAGAAATAGGAGCATTTTCTTCTTCCACATTGGATAATGCTCCTTGCTGAACATTGGGATTTTCACTGTACCCACTTTCTGTGTAGTAGACATCTTTTGAGATTTTTAGGAATAATAAAAAATCAGAGTTTAAGAAAAATCTCAAAACAATTGGATCTTTGATTTGTATATCAATCAAAAGGCTCTGATGCCAATTGTTAGGTCCTGATATGTTTGTAGAAGGGGGGGTTGAATACAAACTGTACCGTTTTATCGAATTTGTTCGGTTCGTGATTTAACAATTCAAGAACAAATAAGTGCGGAATGAAATGAAACAAAATTCAAGTTAAATATAATTTATATTAAACTTGAAGGGTGTTGCAAATACAGTACAGATTACAAGGTTTGAATCTCAAACTATTTAAAACAAATCTAGAATAAATTCGACATGAATTTATCTATTTTTGTAATAAAAAGATCGAATAGTAAAAACTAGTTCGAGATCAAATTCTAGGGATAATGATCCGCTAGATTGTCAAACAAGTACAAGTAAATAACTTCTAGTGGTTTGGATTTAACAATAATGCTAGAAATGATTTACTGTAAAAGATTTGAGCTCCGGCAGTTGTTTGGTGAAGACAGAGAGAGAGAAAAATGAAATGTTAAAGTTTGGCTTCTGTCTTTCTATTTGATGATCAAGTGTTCTTTTTTTTGATTTATGTACGCCATTTTGCTTATTTTCCAAAAGTCAACTGCACTTTACTTTAAAGAAAATGTACGCCATTTTCTTTTCATTTTCAATAGAAGTACTATCGGTAGTACTTAAGTTTGGCTTAGTAGTACTTAGGTTTTATACTTAGCAGGACTATCATTATATTTTAGTAATACTATTGTTTTGCTTAGTAGTACTATCGGTAGTACTACCATTTGAATTGGTAGTACTATCTATAATACTAAAACAGTTAGTACTACTAGAATAATATGATAGTACTACTAGTTATAATCAGAAAATAGAATATAACCAATTTAATTTATTTACTTTTAATTACTTTAATAAATGAATTAATTCAACCGAATAAATTCATAGATTAAAATAAATAAAATTGATGACTTTAAATAATTCAATAAATAAATTAATTCTTAGAATTAATTTATAAATAAATTAATTAAAATCTAGATTGATTAATTTAATATATGAATTAATTCTGAAAGAATTAATTCATAGATTAAATTAATTATCTTACTAAATAAATTAAAAGAGAGTTAAAACTACTTCTTAGAACCACTAAAAATAATGACGAACTGTCACTGACTGACGTTGACACTCCATGTACTGTCTGGTTCATGAGCGACTAACATCAATGAGGGTTCTTCATCTTTGACTTCAAAGCTGTGGTCCATCTTCTTTTCCCTTTCAATAAACCCTGTAACCTGTACGCTTCCTGTCACACTTCTGAAATCTCTGTCACTTTAAATAGATCCATTTTCTTGAATACTTCACCGAGGCTTGATCAAATAAATGAACTTCTTCCAGTGTAGAATAACTTCAAGTCTGTAGATGACTTTAATCTTCATTCTTTTGACAGATATAATCTTTTGAGATTCCTGTGACATCTAATCTAATATTTACTTATTACATTCTTGTTTAAGTTGAGTAAAATCCTCGAATTACAAATAGGCTATTGCATATGCCTTTCAATCTCTTTTGAAACAGCTCTAACTCATATGTCTTTAAAACACCATACAACACATCAAAACCAATCTTTGTTAGATCTCTTTCTTTAAGGGAAGAGATTCTTGGTTCCAAGTGATCTGGAAGAGTTAGTAAAAACTTCATATTGAGCTCTTCTGTTTCATAGTGTTTGTCATAAAGTTTGAGCTCGTTTATCAGCTTGTTGAATCTCTCAAACACTTCTGTGATTCCCTCTTTTGGCTGAGCCATGAAGGCTTCATATTGTGAAACAAGAATCTGCTTCTTGTTCTTTCTTACTTCAGTAGTTCCTTCACAGAGTACTTCTATAAGATCCCACATCTTCTTGGCACTAGTACAATGAGCAACAGTGCCATACATGTTGAAGTCCATAGATTCACAAATGATAAGTTGAAGATGTCCATCCAGTGCAACTTTTTCCTTTTCAGGATCAGTGTATTTTGAGGGATCTTTGGGCACATGTTTTGCTGGTACAATCTCAGTACCAATGGTTGTTTCACCAATCTCGATCATTGGAATGAAGGGACCATGCTTTAGAATATCTAAATACATGGGGTTAGAAGCTTTGATGAAAAGCAACATCTTCTTCTTCCATAAACTGTAGTGCTCATTGTTAAAGGGAGGAATCTTGATACTGCTTAGTTTCTGTGAACTCATTCTTGATCTTTTCCTGTTTGTACGTTAACAGCCTTCGCTCTGATACCACTTGTTAGAAATGAATACTACTAGAAACTAGACAGGGGGGGGGGTGAATGGATAGTTTGATATATTTTTCGATTCTTGAAAACTAAGTAACAGACTGTATATGATTATGATATGTAATATGCAGAAAGTAAATAACACACACAATCATTTTAATCTACTTTGTATAAGCAAATTAAATACTACAGCTTTCCAAGAAATTCACAATAGAATTTCTGGCTTCTAAACAAGAACAGTTTGAACTTGTTTGCTTACAGAGAAAAGAGCTTAGCAAATAACTATGTGTATCTCTCTTACAGCTAACAATAGGATGTGCATAATATATATAAGCCCTATACAAACTAGTGCACACACCTATTTTTACACAGTTACCCCTTGCTGAAAGTCCAACTTGTCCTGCCATAAGACGTTAACTGTGTCAGGAAGGACCACCTGCTTTTCGGAGTCTTTCCCGTTTCTGTAGCTGCTTGTCTCTCATCTTTCTCTCCAAGTTTAGCTGTAGATTTGCCATCTGTTCTTTGGACCACCTTGCCAGAACAAATGCTTCAGTATTTGTCTCTTTTGATTCTTGATTCTGTACCTTGATTTGTCTTGTTGTAAACGGCTAAGTGTTGATATCGTGAACTCCACTTCATTCCTGACTTCACGATCTCACTTGTGAGGACTTCGCGATATAGCCTTTGAAGACTTTGCGACATAGGTCATTTGAAGACTATGCGACATAGGGCTTCTGAGGACTTCACGATCTAGGCTTCTTTGACTTTGCTGACTTCAACACTTCACGACATGTGTCTTGAGGACTTCTCGACATAGTACAAAATGGACTATGCGATATAGTACTTCACGATATGGATATTGGTGACTTCACGACATAGCTTTCTTCTGACTTTGCTATATAATGCCTTAGACAAATTTCTGCAACTTATTTCTTCATAGCCTTATTTATCTCTATCCTGCTGCATGAACACTTCTGAACTTCTACCAGGATAATTATTCAATGGCCTATATACAATCTAGATGCAAGAAACTTTACTAAGCTCATTATAACTTTGAGCATACATGGTCAAGATAATGTTCATGAGAACAAGACAAGTACATTTAGAGACCTATACTACATCCCAGTGATAGAACTCACTAGGTCATGTAATGTGACATAGTCACAAAGTGTAGGCTTGTTAATAGTGGTGTTCAGACATGTCTCGAGCCTAACAACAACAACAACAACAATCACTTGCAAACGCTGAAGCTGGACCTTCTGTGTCTCAATCACAGAGGTCAAAGAAGTCTAAGAAGAGAGTTGTTAAGTCTGTTAGAGTGAAGCCATCAAATACTGAAGCTGGGATATCAACTTCTAATGATATGCCTCAGGAGAAAAGATTAAAGAAAAGAAGAGCCAATAGGGCAAAGACTGATGATGTTGATGAGGAGAGTGAAACTGATGATGAAACTCTTCATCAAAGAAAAAGAAGATTGGTAGCAGCACATTTATTTGGAGCTGAGAATGTTTCTTCACAAGTTGTTGAAACTCTTGAAGTTGAGATTCAGGAGGATGAAGCTGTCAATGTGGACAGAGTTTCTACTGAAGATGTAGCTCCTGAAGTTGTTCTTCAAGAGGAGATTTTTGACACTCCTGTGCCTACTGAGGACAGAGTAAATGCTGATACTGGCATGATGGATTTTGAGAAAGAAGCTCCTACATCAAATGCTGATGATGTAGTTGAGGAAGCTGCTGATCATTCTGACAGCAGAGTTTTTGCGCATATGGATTTATTTGTTGATGAAGATATTCTGGAAGCACATCCTAGTATCAGTATTTGTGATACTGAGGATGTGGCAGCTGATCAAGCCACCTTGGTGATTGAAGACTCTGTGGGTTCTCACACAGAGGTTCTTTCAGTAAATAATGCTCATTCTGAACAAGGTGAGGAAGTTGATCAGAGTTTGGAGGTTGTAACAGAGAATGTACAAGAAGCTGCTGATAAGATAAACTCTGAGGATATTATTGTTCTTGAAGCTTTGCAACAATCTGTTGTTGAGATTGTTCAAAAAGAAGCAGAGTTTGATACTAATGCAAACTCTGATAATCCAGAAAGAATGGCAGAGAATGTTTCTGCAGAGAATACAGCAGAGGATGAAAATGTTGAAGATAGTCCTGCTCATTCCCATACTGATATACAAGTGGACTTATCTGATATTCAAGCAAACTCTGATGAGGAAAGAGAGGTCAATCGAGCTATTGCTGAGCATTTTCAGGATATGTACTACAAAAGATGGGCAGCTGCAGATTGTATCTTTTCTGCACAAAGGGCTTCTGATCTTCTTAATGATTCTATTAAGAAAATTTCTTCTCCTGATGTACTTGAAAGTTTAAAGGCAACTGTTGTTCAAGTCAAATCTCTTAATAATAGATTTGATGAGAATCAACAGATGTTTACAAATCTTAGGAATGAATTTTCTATCAGGGATACAACTTTGAAGCTTGACAGATCATATTACTCTACACAATTCAAGCAGCAAGCCAAGGATTCTGATGAAATTAAGAAGAGGCTTGGGAAGGTTGAGGAGAATCAGACTGAAATGTCTGCACAATTGAATTCTATTTCTACTGCTCTAGAATTGCTGACATCAGTACTACTTTCTGATGATGTCAAAAAGGGGGAGAGTGTACCTAATGACAAATGCAAAGACACTCAATCTCTGAGACGGAGGGATGATTCTGCTGATGGTGGAAGCAAGGAATCTGAGAGGAATTTAATTTCTACTCAAGGGAAAAGAAGATCAAGATTAAATTCTAATAGGTTGACAAACTCTGGTAAAGAAATCTCAAACTCTGCCAGTGGTTCAAGACTTAAGAGTTTAATTATTTCAGCCAATCCATCTACTGATGAAGAAATTGCTACGAAAATGTTTCTAAAAGAACATGGTAATGAAGCTACAGTTGAAGACATGGAAGCTGAAATGCTGAGTCTTGCTGAAGAGCATGAGAAGAAATTGAAGGATGGTACTTACAAAAAGAAAGCTGTCAAGGTTCCTAGAAGGAAAGAAAAGGGTATTTCCATCAAGGAAATTTCTCATCAGAGTATACAAGACTCAAGGAAGCCTATGATAGCAAATACTGATAAAGGCAAGGGTAAACTGGTAGAAGAAGAACAGTTACCTAAGAAGAATTATTCAACCTCTGACAAAGCTCAAGTTGAAGTTTTTGAAGCTAGATCAACCTCTGACAATGCTCATGTTGTGCAAACTCAACTAGCACCTCAACTCCAAAGTACTTTTAGAAGACCTGTACTCTCTGAAACTCTGACACTTCAACCTGTGGACTTTTCTCAAACCAGGACTGTACTTGGAAAAGAATCTTTTGATAAGTCTGGTTTAGGTTCACATAGGGAGAAGAGAATAAACAATAGACCTGGAGATCAATCATCACTGGCAGTATCTGGTATTATCACTCAAGAGAGTCTTGATATGCTAGAATCTGTTCAGATGATATTTCATAAAGTGTTAAAGAAAGAGTTTTTGTTGTATTTTATGACTGATGGAAGAGTTTACAAGGTTGCAGAGTCTGACATCAATCTCAAATCTTATGAAGAATTGGAGTATGTTCTATATTTGTTAAAAGTCAAGAATAGAAGTACTCATGATGCTGCTTTAGTTATCAGAGAAAGGATGCTTAGATCAAAGATAATGCTTGGAGGAGGAGTCTCGAGTGCATATATTCCTAAGTACAGAGATGCTTATGGAAAAAATGTGGAGATGAAGAGGAATAGTGCTAGGTTCAGGACTGCACTGGAAATGAAAGTTCTAGAATTTAATCTAGAGTCTGACAAGCCTTTCTATATAAAACTTGGAAATGAAATGAAGAAAAACAGTATCTATTCTCTGAGGGCTGCCATATATCAAACTGGTGAAGGACATCCAGAGCTTAAGGAGCTGAAGGAGATTATGATTGCTGAACTGGAAAGAGCTAAGAGAAGATTACTTACAGACTATCTCAGAACAGTGCCTGATATTCAAGAAATCAAATAAAGTCTGACTGTAAGTTTTTAAAGTTTTCTATTCTAAGTTAAAGTTAAACTCTGACATATTTTAAACACTGCATTTGTTATATGTTTTGACATCATCAATTATTTGTTTAACTTGTACATTTTTATTATGCACAAGTTGGGGGAGATTGTTAGATATAATTGCTGACGTTTGTTCATCAGTGTTTAAGAAACAGGTGATCATCAGAGTTTACATTGAAGCCAGTCAGAGTTTGTTAAAGTCTGACGTGGTGATAGTTGAATTAGCTGTCGGTGCTGAATTGAATATTCTAGAAGCAATATATTCTGAAGATGGAAAGAAGCAGAATATATTGATACAGCTAAGGAGACGGAATAGAAGACTGAAGCAATCCTTAATTGATATGAATTGTATAGCTAACTTATAGGAATATCAATTAGAGATGGATTGTATGTAGCTGTGTATTATATAAACACAGATAGGTTATCCCTAGAAGGGATGCGATAATTGATATATTATTCTTGTAACCTAGTAGCTCTTTGTGATTCATTAACATCACTAAGAGAGAATTATTTAATATAATTCAGTTTGTTGATTTACAAACTTGTGTTCTTGATTGTTATTCTCATACATACTTGATTATATATTGTGTATTCGGCTTAACAAAATATACAATAGATCTTTACTGATGGAAGAAACTAAATATCACTAAAAGAGGAAACTAAATATTCGATTATAATATTTTTGCCTTCAAAATATCTAAATTATAAAAAAAAAAATGTATTACTTTACATTATTTTAAACTTTCCTCTATTATTATCTAAATATTCTCATAATATTTCTTTTCAAATGAAATTAACATCTTAACATTCTTTTCTCCTAAAATTTCTTCTTTTTTATGTGATATAATAGAAAATACAGGAACGTTTTGGTAAATAAGAAGTTAAGAAATTAAATCGGTCTTGCATAAGAAATTAAGTAATTAATACCAAAGATTAGAAAAAAAAACTTAATTGCCTTTTAAATATTTACTAATGGAGGAAACTAAATATACAATTTCAATATTCTTGCATTTAAAATCTCTACTAATGGAAGAAAGTAAATATAATATTCTTGCATTTAAAATCCCTACAAATGGAGAAAGTAAATATACAATAGATCTTTACTAATTGAGGAAACTAAATATTACAAATGGAGGAAACTAAAAATTCAATTATAATATTATTGCCTTCAAATATCTAAATTAAAAAAAAAAGTGTATTACTTTACAATATTTTGAACTTCCCTTTATTATTATCTAGATATTCTCATAATATTTCTTTTCAAATGAAATTACCATCTTAATATTATACTCTCCTAAACTTTCTTTTTAATGTAATATAATAGAAAATACAAGAACATATTGGTAAATAAGAAGTTAAGAAATTAGACAGGTCTTGCATAAGAAATTAAGTAATTACTTGGTAAATAATTAATTACCTTTAATACTTTCATACAAACAACTAATTAATAGTATAAATATACACCTAAACTCTGTTAATTGTCTACTGCAATTTTTGTTGTCAACATTGTTCTTCTTTACTTTGTTCATGTTAAAAATGTGAATGTGAGTACATGAGTATGAGACCTTTTCCTTTATGTTATTTATCTTATTACGTTTGTTTGCAGGATCATAATAAAATCTTTGACAAGATAAGTTATTTGTTATTAGTGTTGATTGAGTTAAGACATAGATTAATAAGGTGGGGGATTCATCAGTTAAAATAATAGGCCGAGCAAGGTGATTTTCATGTACATTCAGTTGTGAATTGATTTAAATGTTTATGTGTGTACGTTATTAGTTTTGAATTTATAGTTAAAAGTTGATACACTTGTATACAAGGTAACTCGAAAGTGGAGAATTCATCATGTCTTCAAAAACAAATTTTATCATTGTTTTTTAACGTTTAGATAGTTATTGCTCTAATTTTTATGAGAAAATATTATATCTTTTAGTAAAATATTTTATGTAATTCATACACGAAAATTCAAAGATAAAAATTGTATATTAAGAAATTTATAGTCTATGTATTTCGAAAATATCATGTTAAGATTTATTCGACTGAAGAATTTATTTAGTGTGTGCATTTTTAACAAAATTCAATAAGTCGATGCATCTATAACAAAAGTCATACAAGAATGAGAAACATTGAGAAGAGGTCATTAATTTTTTTTTTTTAAAGGAAGAGGTTGTTGTTGTTTTTGTTGTTATTTGTTTTGATAAAAAGAGATCATTATTAATAAAAAATTCTCCCAGCAACAAAAAGATGTTTGTTCATATTTTTTGATTTTTTTTCTTACTGGGAGTAGATTTGGAGGTAGTGAAAATTTTAATAGCTCGGAAGGTATAATTGTAGTTTTTGATTAAACGATCTAGAACTTTATACATATATATATATATATATATATATATATATATATATATATATATATATAATTCAAAACAAAAATTAATTTTATATTAGAAATATTATTTTATTTAAAAACGTATTTTGTAGAATATATTTTGAGAAAATTTAGAGATATTATTATAAAACCGCTGCGAAGCGCGGCTTAGTAAACTAGTTAATTAATAAGAATAAACATCATTTCCATATTTGCATCAAAAGGACACAATTGGAAAATAAAATATAAACAATTAACTCATATATGGAAGCATTTAAATATATGGAATCAATTAATCGGAATTTATTTGATTGGATTACTTATTTCGAATTAAATTAACATTTATTACAAATTATCAATTTGTGTAAAAAAAGTTGAATAACTATGAAATCTTACCGTAATAAAGAGAGTTCTTAGAGCATCTCCAATGAGATTGGCTATAATGGTTGGCTAAAATAAAATAAAATAATGGTTGGCTAAAATTTGTTGAATCTGTAAAGTGTTGTGCTACAATGGGGTTAGCTATAATGGTTGACTATATTCTATTATATTAATATTTTATCATTTTTGAACAAATTCTTTTTAAATAAAAATTAAAATTTAATAAATTAATATTAATACTAATTAATCTTAAAAGAATTTTGAATTAAAAATCTATTATATTTAATATATTAATAACCAAAGTAATAGTTTCAGCCACAGTTGCTTTTACGTGAAAAATTAGAGAATAAAAATGTTTAACCAATTCAATACAAATGACATGAAATTTGTGTTTATCATACTATACTTAACCAAATGATATCAAAACATTACACATCATCCACAATTAAGTATAAACAATTCATAGGATTTTGTTACAGCTTTGAGAGGAATCAACAAATATGACCAACCAATTAAGGTTGGCTATATTTATACCTAACAGCTTTTGATGGTTGGAGTGTTCAAATTCAGGCAAGTTATGTAAAATGTCAACAGTAAGACTGCCATGTAGGATGATTTGGACAAGGGCATCTCTGGTTGGAGATGCTCTTAGAAGAGTAGGTTTGAAGAGGCAAATGAGTTTCTGTATCTATCTTGTATCTATTTTAGATGTTATTTGAATCAACAGATTAATATTTATTAGTCTATGTTAATCGGCCCCGGGGAAGTGTTACATATTAGTTAGTTATGCAATCTATTATGCAAACAAGATGAATCCAATTATTAAAATTTAATAAGTTGTATTTGTGATTGATTTTAGTTGATACAGTTGCAGATATGGTTGAATCTAATACCGTATTTTTCCAAATATTTTCAAAAAAATTATATAACTTTATATAACTAACAAATTGATTAAATTCAGTTTTCACATACGTCAAAAGTGTGGGCATGGCTTGATTGGTATTGCCTCTCGTGGAACTTTATATAACGAACAAATTTTAGTTCAAAATATTGAAAATGGTGATTTATCATTCCCGAATAATTTATTTTGTGAATTATCCAAAATACCTATATTTTAAATTGATTTGAATATTTTATTTTGGAAATTATCCAAAATACCTGTTTTTTTAAATTGATTTTCAAAAGTACAATTATCTTCGAACTTGTTTTACAAAGATGTTAATTTTTCAAATGTTTTATTTCAGAAAAAATACGATTTGTAACTTTTGTAACTTTGTTACATTAATTGTATTTGAACATTATTTTATACAAAAACGTGTTTATGAATATTTATTATAAAAAATGTATTTTTAAAAGACCCTTTTTATTTTTTATGATCAACAACAATTGTAAATGTGAGATTAAAAATAAAAATGAAATAATAAAATTCATTACTAAGTATAATTTTTTTAATTTTAAATTGAGAAAATATTTGTTTATGCGATAAGCTATGAAAATATAGTACTCCTTCCATCCCACTTTATTTGACCATGATTAAAAAGGGTGAAAGTCCCAAATACTAATTGTTCAACAAAACATATCCAAAATACCAATATTCAGTAAACATAACCTTAAATACCCACCTGATACCCCTGGAGTATTAGGATGATACGCCACTCCCAAAGGAGTATCAGGGATATACTCCACTACTGGTGGAGTATCAGGTTGGATATTCCACTGATAGTGGAGTTTCTGAACGTCGGATACTCCACACCTTGTGGAGTATCACTCCTGACACTCCACTGAATGAGTAGTATCACCAAACTCCACTGACGTGGGTATTTTGGTTAGTGTTTCAGAAAATGGTTATTTTGGGTAAATAAACACCAAAAATGAGGTATTTTGGTCTTTTTCTCGATCCAAAAAATCACATTTTATTCCATCATATGACATAAATTGATTGTTACCAAATAATAATATTATTTTTCATAAAAATTATCATAATTAACACATAATTTACCAAATTAACTATATGTGGACAATAGTTTTGAGACAAACGAAATAGGAAATAGTCGCCATATTGTTTTTCCAACTTAAATGTAAATATAATGACAATTTATCAAAAATACTAGTTTTTCTAAGTTTTTTTGTGATACCATCTTCTGAAAATATTTACAAAAATATGGTCAGCAACCAAAACAACTAAATGCAACTTGTATTTTGTTTTTCTAAAAAATAAGTAAGTTGATTTTGGTTGCATTTGAGATTGCTTTTGGTTACATTTGAGTTTGCTTTTGTTTTAACGAGTTCAAACTTGTTAAAAAACCTATATACAACCAAACATGATTTCAATTATTAAATTTTTAAAGTTGCATTTATGGTTACTTTTGGTTGATGTAGGTTGCAAAAGTTGGAGACCGTATTTTTGCAATTTTTTTTTTTTTTTAAAACCAACATTTTGGGAAAAAAAATTGAATTTAGGTATTTCTGAAAACCCCCCAAATATAATTGTACCTAATTCGACGATTTGTAGGTCTATTTGTCAATTTGGTTTATAATGCATATAACAAATAATTTTATATTCTTCTATTTTAACCAATTAAATTGAAATCCTGTCAATCAAAAAATAATATTTTTTAATCTTACATATGAAACATGCATACTTAGAGAATGAAGGTATATTAGGCTGATTATGTTCACTTTTCCAAAATAGTTTATATCAACCCGATCAGAATATATTAGTGATCAAAGTAAAGAACGATTATAAGATATAATAATATATCGCCCAATGTTCCCAACTGTTGTTAATAACTTGTTGATAACCTGAATCTAAACTTGCATTGTATAAATTTGAATACAACTCAAATTTAGAGAATCTTTATTATGTATTGTATAGAATATATTTAAGAGTTCGAGAGAACCGTTTAGGACTTATAACAATGAAAGTACTGAGTTAGGAGTGTTCTTGTTGCACTTAGTTAAAAAATGAATTAAATACAAGAACGACTATTTAGAAACCTACAAACAACGTTCAAAAAATAATTCAACAATTTGCAACGTTTAGAATCAAATTCTAACATTCAAGTTAGTTAGATTTATTTCTAACATTGATGTAAACGTTATATTGAAATATAAAAGAAAGTAAAACGATTATAAACTGATCTTTCAGAATATATAAGTATAAAACGTATAGAAGTTGTTATAGGAAAAATATGATTTGAAATAATAACAAACTCCTATATTTTAAGAAAATAATTTTTGATATTTGAAAATGTTTTAATAAAGAAATCTAAAATATATAATTTATGAATAATATAATAAAGAAGCCCTTGCAAATGTCTATCAGAGTTCCCTGAAAAATCTCCTTGAATTTTGAACTTCTAGTCTATCTTTAACCGAATATGAACAGTTGATCTTGGCTTGTTGTTATGGCATATTTGCTTGAGGTCAGCTTTCCTAGATGATTTAATCTAGTACTAGTTGCTTGCTGCAAAGAAATTCTGATATAAATATCAGTAAGTTGTTATTATGATACAATGCAAAATATAAAATTAAGTGCAACAGATATAATTAAGAACACACAAGACTTTTAGACAGGTTCGGCCCCTAATCCCATATGGTCTATGTCATTGTCCCTTACTAACCCGGTAGAAGAATATATTATTGATCAAGCTAAAAAACGATTACAAGATATAATAATGTATCACCCAATCTTCCTAGCTGCTGATAATGGCTTGTTCTCTAGCACTAGTTCACCATGTTAGTATTAGTGCTCTAGAGACAATACTTTTATGTTTTAAAGAAAACATTTTATTATTATAAATTATGTTTTATTGATTATTATTATTAATTTATTATCTCTTTATTTACTGCGTTATAAATGTTAGCATAATAAATGTCCTTGGAATTATGATACGTATTCGATATCTTTAAGTATGTGACTTAAAAATGAGATTATATGAATAGTATCTTTATTCCTAAATATCCCTAGTCGAGTGTTATTATTTAAGGACAATAATAATGCACAGATACTAGTATGTTTGTTGACTGATGACCACATCTCATTGGTCATAGGTATGGTGATACTAAAGTCAAAACATAGGTGCATGTAAGAGTACATGACACTGGATTGACCCGCCGTGAGATTACACATGTTAATAGTGTCATAAGTAATTCTCACTGTGATAATGGTGTAATGATCCTTAGACCTGAAATCATTATATTTTTATACGAGAATTAATATACTTTGATTACATTAAAAGTTACCTTTGACCGGGTGATGATAAAAGTGGACATTGGGTATATTATGAATCGTATGAGAAATATGAATGATCTAGATGGGATTTAACCCTCCTAATTTTAGGAGCGATATTATTGACCTCTTGTTTGAGTGAGACTAAGAAATGCACGGCCGTGCTCAAATGTTGATTTGATTTATTAGTCTACTCATCGATCAAGAAAACTAAGATTAAATTATGAAGAGGATGACACATTACATGCCTCGAGTTTAATCTATAATATTAAGGTTAAAGGGATTATATTACATGGAACATTATTCACGAAAGGCTTAATCGAATCACCGATTTAAATATTATTACTTGGGTGACAATTATGTATTACTAGATGCCGCTCATTGTTTACAATTTTAATTAGTTATTAAAATTGTTACCAACGTAATAATAACCTACAGGGTCACACACAAAGAACGCTTGAAGGAGAAATAATTTAAATTATGAATTTAAATTTAAATAAGTAATTTATTCTATTTATAATATTAATTAAGTATGACTTGATTAATTATTTAAATAGAAAATGGAATTACTTAAACTAGTTCTGAAATTAATTATTAATTAATTAATTGCGACTTAATTAAATAATAAATTGGAATTTCGGATTAGTATTTTATTATAATTGGATTATAATTAGAAAACTTATTTTCTTCTCTATATAAACTCTAAAAGAGGGCTGATTTTAATGTGAAAAACGTTTTTATATTAAAACCCTAGCCGCTTATGAGAGCAATAAAAGAGAGAGAGAAAGAAGCAGTTTTCGGGTGCTAGTATACATCAATCCTTCAAGAAAAGCGTTCGTGTGGATACCGTAGAGCGTAGATCGCGAGAGCGGGATACGTGGTGATTGAACAAGCTTTGGATCTCCATTAATATTCCATTGATGAATTGTTAAAGCGTTTTAAGGTAAAACACTAATCTCCGAATTAAATCTTTTGTTTTTCGCATGGATCCTGCGGAGGGGTTTTGAATTTTGATTTTATTTTACGTTTTCCGTTGCGTTTATGTGCTCGAAACCCTACAATGGTATCAGAGCTACTTGCGAAAACGTTTTAATTCGGTTATATGTTTAAAGTTTTGATGTATATACAAGCATGTTTGCGATTATCATGATTGATGTGTTGTTTTGATTATAACATTGATGTATATGCATAAACTTTACGTTTATGATGATTGGGATGATCATATAATCTGTATGTATACTGATATATACATGATATATGTTTGTTCTTGTAATGAGAATCGTATTTGATACGATTTCTGAACATGCTGCGCAGATTTAGTGAAATTTGAATACTCTGTCCGATTTTCATCGAAAATACCTTTTCGGAAAGGTAAACGGGCATCTGAACAAAACTGATATAGTCACTCGTTCGTCTGTAAACAGCGATTTAATGTTTTCAGAATTCTGATTTTGATTTTCTGATTTACACTTTATTTGATTTCTATGATTGCATCATGAGAAATATGATATGGTATGATATGTTAATGCAATATGAGATGTTCTTAATTGTTATATGAGCATGGTGATTGGTTATGGCCTAAAGACCCATAAGATAGTGGTTTTGTTTTAATGGTTTGGTTTCTAAATACGACTTGCATGTCGTTATTCCTTGTAATGTTTAAATCTCGAATTTCACTCGAGTTCTACTTGTAAGTTCAGTAGGATAGGTTGTTTTATTTATGTAATATATATGAAGACGTCCAAGATGGAGAACCAAGGAAGCATTACAAAGAGGCAAGCAAGGAGGCAAGTTAAGGCTTGAAGACTTGTAACATTGTATTGTATTTTGATACCACCATAGATTGACCTTGATTTTTCCATTAGCTTGGAAAGATCACTTAGGTTGGGCCATTACCAAACACGTTTAATTTACGCACTTTACATATATGATGCATGTGATGTAGATAATAATGCATGCTTTAATTAGATTAAACATGTATGTATTAGATACGTCACCCATGCCATGTTTACTAAACAAGATAAAATCTGTAACGATTCAAGATTTTAAAATTGAACAAAAACGAACATGAGATTCCTGTGTTTATGAAACACGGAAATAAGTATGAATTTCAAATTTTGATATGGGGCGATTTTGACAAAAATACAAGCAGCGCTTGTAAGAAAGGCGGGTTTTAAGTGAGACCACTGTGACTCCTCCGACGGACTGGAAATCAAACCATTGATGAATTTTGATTTGAAGTACTTAGTTCAAGGAAAAATTGGGAATCTCTTGATGATGGGATCATGGTCGTTTTAATAATAACAAATCCCTAAAGTTAAAATATTAAGTCAATTAGATGCCTTCCAATGGGCAACACTCGTCAAGACCTAGATCGAGAAAGAGTGGGTTCGCCAAAGTGAAGCACTCCAATCTATCGTGGTAAGACGCGATGAAGTAAATGTGATACTTAACTGTTAGACCATTGGGTTAGACTTAACTAAGTTACCACAATAGGATTGTGAACTTAGAGGCATGGAGCTTGGTATGATTTATTAGATAAATGTGAACAAATGTTGTTCTACCAAACTTTCCAAGAGTTATATATGATATAATTGACAAGAGTTGTCTACCTAAATAAATCATGTTTTGGGAGTAAAACCAAAGCTGACCTTAAGCATGACGAAATATGGATCTTGGCTCACTAGAAAGATTTAAGAGAAATACTTTCCGAATTAATAGTTAGGGCTATTTATTTGATAAAAATAGTGGGAGGTATATAATGATATACCATAATCACTTAAACATAATAATAAATAAATTTGCAACCTAGATTAATTTTATGCACTTTAATATTGTAGCTATCAAATGACAAATAACACAAACAACTTCTCTATGCGATCAGTCCTTGAGAAGGACAAGCTGACAGGAACAAATTTCCTCGACTGATATAGGAGCTTGAGGATCGTCCTCAGGCACCATGATGTTAGTCAAATTATTCTTACCTTTTAGCTGAGAATGTAACATGTGCCGAACATAATGCTTATTGGAAGCAAATTGATGATTCGACTGATGATGCTTCATGTCTCATGCTTGCAACTATGAGTGTTGAGCTTAAGAAACAATATGAGCATATGGATGCTTATGAGATATTTTAGCACCTTAAAAGATGTTTGAGGAAAAGGCTCGTCAAAAGGGATTTGACAATAGCAAGACACCATACACCTACAAGTAGGGAAAGTGAGATTTGGTTGGTCCAAATGTTCTAAAGATGATAGGGTATAATGAGTACCTTGATTATTATTTTTTGGGTTTCAAGATTGGTCTAGAGACTCAGAATGATTTGATCATACAAATCTTTGAACAATAACTATTCTCAATAAGTTAGTGAACAACGAAATAAATGAGATAGACATAGCACCCATTAAGTTGTGAAGCACGTTGAGAACTGCTGTAAGCAACATGATAAATGCATGGACTACTCCCATAATGATGGTGAATGTAGGAATGTTTTGGGAAAGGAAAATGGATTGGAAAGAAGAAGATTTGATCTAATTCTATAGCCATATTAAACTCCAATCCCAAGAGGTTTCGTCGCCTAAAGGAGGTGTTGCTAATTAAAGAAGACGATTGTCGCTTCTGTGGAAAACTGAAAGACTGGAAGTTAAACTGTCATGCTTATTTGGAAGATCTAAGAAGAAGACCGGCGAGGGTCAAGCTTCAGGTTTCGGGTTAGAATTGGAGCAAAAGTTGTTGCTCTAGTTGAAGTAACTCGTTACTTAATTTTGCCTATAAGGCTAAGTTTAGAACTTGATAATTGTAACTACGTGCCTCTAAGAGTAGAGACATTATATTGGTTTCTTGTATGGACAAGAAAGGTTTTTCATTTTAATTGGATATATAACAATTGTTGTTTATTACATTTCAATGAAAAGGTTAATGATGTTGCACAATTAGTTAACAATTTAAATGTTCTAAAATGACTCAAATCAAACATTACCTTTGGCACTGTAATTAAGGCCGTATTATAAGAAATGCATTTCCAATTTACATACTGATGGATGATTGGATAAGTTTGATTATGAATCATACGAAGAATGCGAATCTTGGTTTATTTGGTAAAAAGACAAAAAGCCCCTTTTACTAGAAATGGTGAAAGGGTCATCGAACGATTATGACTTATACATGGTGATGTATGTGGTCATATACGTACGATGGCAGAAGGTAGGTTTTACTACTTTATAGCGGTTACTGATGATTTCAGTAGATACGAATATGGATATCTTTTGAAGAACAAATTCAAATCTTTTGAAAAGTTCAAAGAATATTAAGCTGAAGTAGAAAAGGTTCAAAGAAAGGGGTTTCTAAGAACTAAAATCACACTTTATTGGACATAGTGCGATGGATGATGAGTCAAGAGGATCTTCCAATAAGTTTCTGGGGTTATACCCTAGAGACATGTGCATATACACTAAACCGTGTTCCTACTAAAATGGTTCAGGAGACACCATATAAGATATGGACTGAGAAAAGTCATAGCATGTCATTTATGAAATTAGGGGATGCCAAGCGTTTGTGAAACGTTTAACCTCTAACAAGCTAGGACCAAAATCAGATAAATGTAATTTTGTGGGATACCAAATTAAAACAAAAGGGGTATTACTTCATTAATCCTCCAGAGAACAAAGTGTTTGTTGCTCGAACTGCTGTATTTCTTAAGAGATAATTTCTTTCTAAAAGAAATAGTGGGAGGAAAATAGATCTCGATGAGGATCGAGAACCATGAGATAACATTGAACTGAAGTTGGAACAAGAGCAGAATGTACAAGAAAATGTTAATGACAATACTGCTCAAGAAACACAGGTTGTTCGTAGGTCTGGTAGGATTCACCATGAGTCCGAGAGATATTATGAATTTCTCTTGACTCAGAATGGTGATGTAACGCTTGTGAATAATGATAATGAGCCTCTTACCTACCAAGACACTATGAACATTCCAAGATCTAAAAGTTGGCAGGAGGCCATGAAATCTAAGATGGATTCCATGTAAGAAAAACCAAGTATGGACTTTGGTTGATCCACCTAAAGGGGTAAAACCTATAAGGTGCAAGTGTGTTTTCAAGAAGAAAACTGACATGGATAGTAATGTACAGACCTATAAGGCACGACTGGTGGCAAAAGGTTTCAAGTAAATTCATGGTATTGACTATGATGAAACTTTCTCACCAGTGGCAATGGTCAAGTCCATTAGGATTTTGCTTTCTTACTATGACTACGAAATCTGGCAAATGGATGTCAAGACTACTTTCTTAAATGAGAGCATTGAAGAGGTTGTGTACGTGACACAGCCTGAAGGTTTTGTAGATCCAAGTTTTGCTAGAATGGTTTATAAGATAAGTCGATCCATTTATGGATTAAAGTAAGCCTCGAGGAGACGGAATATACGTTTTGATGAAACAGTCAAATAGTTTGGCTCTATTCAAAATGAAGATGAACCGTGTGTTTACAAGAAGGTTAGTGGGAGCCATGTGGCATTCCTAGTATCATATGTAGATGATATATTACAAATAAGGAATGACATTCTTTCTCAACAGACTGCTAAGACTTGGTAGAGAAATAGTTTCTAGATGAAAGAATTAAGAGATGTGTCCTATATCTTAGGGATCATGATCTATAGAGATAGATCACGAATATTTTTCGGCTTAAGTCAGAGTACATACATTGACAATGTATTACACCAATTAGGGATGCAAAGAGGCAAAAGAAAAAAGGAAATGTTCCCATGTCTATGAGATAGTGATCTCAAAATAAATGGTCTAAAATCATTGGATGATATGGACCACATTAGTGTAGTTCTATATGCTTCGGAAATTGGTTTCATAATGTATGTGATGATATGTACTCGTCATGATGTCTCATATGCTTTAAGCATGACGAGCAGGTACTAGTCTAATCCAAGTGATGGTCACTTGATTGGAATCAAGAATATTCTTAAGTGCCTGAAGAGGACTAAAGACTCATTCTTGGTATATGGAGGAGATGGGAAGCTGGATGTAAAATGTTACACGGATGTTAGTTTCTAGACATACAGGACGGTTTTGTGTCTTAGTCTGGATTTGTGTTTTGTCTAAATAGATGTGTTGTAAGCTAGAATAGTTCATAGCAAGAACCGTAAATGATTCTACAATCGAAGCTTAGTATATTGATACTAGCGAAGTAGCCAAAGAGGATGTTTTGGGAATTTACTAAGGCGATATCACCTTATTAATGAGATTAATGATCAAGGAGATATACTTATATGTAAAGTGCATACTATTGATAATATTGCAGAACCACTGACTAAGGCTTTGTCGCAGCAGAAGCATGTAAGTCACACTAGTTCCAAATGTATTGGATACATGGGATATTGGCTCTAGTGCAAGTGGGAGATTGTTAGTATTAGTGCTCTAGAGACAATACTTTTATGTTTTAAAGAAAACATTTTATTATTATAAATTATGTTTTATTGATTATTATTATTAGTTTATTATGTCTTTATTTACTGCGTTATAAATGTTAGCATAATAAATGTCCTTGGAATTATGATATGTATTCGATATCTTTAAGTATGTGACTTAAAAATGAGATTATATGAATAGTATCTTTATTCCTAAATATCCCTAGTCGAGTGTTATTATTTAAGGACAATAATAATGCACAGAGACTAGTATGTTTGTTGACTGATGACCACATCTCATTGGTCATAGGTATGGTGATACTAAAGTCAAAACATAGGTGCATGTAAGAGTACATGACACTGGATTGACCCGCCGTGAGATTACACATGTTAATAGTGTCATAAGTAATTCTCACTGTGATAATGGTGTAATGATCCTTAGACCTGAAATCATTATATTTTTATACGAGAATTAATATACTTTGATTACATTAAAAGTTACCTTTGACCGGGTGATGATAAAAGTGGACATTGGGTATATTATGAATCGTATGAGAAATATGAATGATCTAGATGGGATTTAACCCTTCTAATTTTAGGAGCGATATTATTGGCCTCTTGTTTGAGTGAGACTAAGAAATGCACGGCCGTGCTCAAATGTTGATTTGATTTATTAGTCTACTCATCGATCAAGAAAACTAAGATTAAATTATGAAGAGGATGACACATTACATGCCTCGAGTTTAATCTATAATATTAAGGTTAAAGGGATTATATTACAAGGAACATTATTCACGAAAGGCTTAATCGAATCACCGACTTAATTATTATTACTTGGGTGGCAATGATGTATTACTAGATGCCGCTCATTGTTTACAATTTTAATTAGTTATTAAAATTGTTACCAACGTAATAATAACCTACAGGGTCACACACAAAGAACGCTTGAAGGAGAAATAATTTAAATTATGAATTTAAATTTAAATAAGTAATTTATTCTATTTATAATATTAATTAAGTATGACTTGATTAATTATTTAAATAGAAAATGGAATTACTTAAACTAGTTCTGAAATTAATTATTAATTAATTAAGTGCGACTTAATTAAATAATAAATTGGAATTTCGGATTAGTATTTGATATGGGCCGAAATATAACCCTAGATATAATTAATGATATATTAATTAGACCTAGTTTGGTCCAAGAATTAGGCCCGACAAAAGGCCCGAAACCCTAATTATTTATTAATTTCGTAATTAATAAATAAAGGAAAATACGCAGCTCATAAAAGAGTCCAAATATGATAATATCTTCATAGAAGGATCCAGAATCCCAATCAAATATTACGATGAGTCACAACACTTATCAGATGAGGATAATACTTGCCTGCCAAGCAAAACACTCCTTATCAGTTATCAATAACGAGACTTATCCATTAAGTCTCCTAAACATACTCTAAATACAAGGCTCCTGACGCCTATATAAGGACCCTCGTCCTTCATTCTAGAACTACGTTTTATTGGCTTGATTCTCTATACAGCAGAGATACGTAGGCATCTTGTGAGGACCGATTTAGTCTCGAAACACAAGAGTAGCCATTAAAGCTTGAATGCTCACAAACCCTAGCATTTAATTCACAAAGCACGTTTTTTAATCTATAACATTTGGCGCCGTCTGTGGGAAAACAACATCAACCATGGCAAATACACGAAGAACAGCTCGAGATACTCAAACTCCTAAGGATCGCCCTGTCACCTCTGAGGCTGATACTCACGGAAATCAACCACCGCCAACTACTGGCATTGAAGGGGCGAATATCCCCACAAACACTCAAGGACCGGAAATCCCGATTTCGGTTGAAGGGACGAATCCCCTGCAGATGGTCATTCATGGATCTAATCCACAAGAGACCGTTCACCAGCAACCGATCACGACCTCCCCGCTGTTCATGAATGCCCCGAGGAGCCTTCAACTCCATACTACTGATCTCCCTCAATACGCGAATCAGACTTTGGGGATGCCAAGCTATGGCATGCCCCCTCGACCCCCAACTGGTGGTAGTGGAGCAAATCCAATCTACCATGAGGCATATGTGCCCCCTTATATTCAAGGTCTGGGACCACAAACAAGACGAACCCCTTTGATTCAAGACTTTTCAGGTCCCTATACCGAGGACAAGAATTACTCAACAGGAGATGAGAGGGACGTTGCCCCAAGAAGGAGACGTTCTTCCCAAACCAATCGGGAACAACCCCAAACTACTAGGGAGAAACTTGCAGCCCATGAAGCAGAAATTGCAAGGCTCAAAAAACTCCTTGCTGAAGAAGAGGCCACCCAATCTCGGGGCCGAACGACTGAAGGGATCCCGATAATCAACTTGGATCCACCGGCAAGAAGGACTAAGAGGGCTGAAGCCCCAAGGGGTGATCCTACTGTTCTGTTGCCCTTAGGAGATCCTGATGATCCACAACCACCATTCACTCAAGACATCATGAAAGCCACCATATCCAGAAAATTCAAGATGCCGACAATCAAGGCTTATGATGGAACGGGGGATCCCGCAAATCATGTAAGGACCTTCTCCAATGCAATGCTGTTGCAGCCAACCAACGATGCGGTCAAGTGTAGGGCGTTTTTCGCAAACCTTGGCAGGCATGGCCCAACATTGGTATAGCCGTCTACCTCCCAACTCTATTGGGTCGTTTAAGGAATTGAGTAAGGCTTTTATCAATCAGTTCATTAGTGGAAGGGTGCATGAGAAAAGTTCTGCATCACTCATGGCAATCCGGCAAGGGCAGAATGAGGCCCTAAGGGACTACATCAATCGATTCACTCGAGAGGCTTTAAAAGTCCCGGACTTAGAGGACAGAGTGGCTATGATAGCCCTGCAACAAGGAACCACTGATGACCACTTCAAACGGTCGTTAGCTAAACATCCACCCGAGAGCATGCTACAACTCCAAGATAGAGCCGGAAAGTATATTAAAGCTGAAGAAAGCATGAGAAAGTATGAACCCACTACTGGCGGTAGTGGAAACTCAAAGAAAAGAAAAGAAACTCAGGAGTACGACGTCAAGGAAAAGTTCCCCAGAACATCAAAGGACTCCGACTCTCCACCCAAGAAAAACAATTTTGGGCCAAAGTTCACGGAGTATGCAAGATTGAACACTCCCAGGATTCAAATTCTGATGGAGATAGCCAAGGAAGAAGATCTCAAATGGCCAAAACCAATGAGGGCTGATTTGACCAAACGGAACCAAAATCAGTTTTGTCGGTTCCACAATGAAGTCGGTCATGACACCGACGATTGTAGGCAATTGAAAGATGAGATTGAGTTTCTGATACGAAGAGGAAAACTCAGTAAGTTCACTAAGGATGGAAGCCAAGGGAGCCAAAGGGGAAACTATGAAAGGAAGGATTATGACAGAAGGGACAACGATCAAGATCGGAATCCCAAGCCCCGAGGGCCAGTAATCAACATGATATTCGGAGGGCCAACTGCTGCTGGGTCCTCCCGAAACTCAAGAAAAGCTTATGCCCGTGAGGTAATGACTGTGGTTGGAGAAGCACCAAAGTGTGCCCGAACAGAGGTGTCGATAGGTTTTGATGATTCTGACTTGGAATGGGTGAAGTTCCCCCACGATGATCCTCTTGTCATAGTACCTGTGATAGGCAACTCCGAAACAAAGAGAGTTTTAGTTGACACTGGAGCCTCAGTGGACATCTTGTTCCACGATGCTTTTATCAAAATGGGTTACACTGATTCTCAGTTGACACCCTCGAATATGCCCATATATGGGTTTAATGGAGTGGAATCAAAGGTGGAAGGCACTATCCAACTCCCAATGACCATGGGACAAGGAATGAATACATCCACTCAGATGCTGAACTTCATAGTTATAAAGGCAACCTCAACCTACAATGCGATCCTTGGAAGGACGGGTCTTCATGCGTTTAAGGCTGTTGCCTCATCTTACCATCTGAAAATCAAATTCCCCACGAGGAATGGAATTGGCGAAGAGAAAGGCGATCAGAAAATGGCTAGAAGCTGTTATGTAGCCGCGTTGAGGCCTGATGGATTTGGGGGGCAGGTTCTCCCAATTGAAGACATGGACATCAACAACGATGAAGAAAGAAGAGGAAAGCCAGCTGAGGATCTTGTTCCCATCCCCCTGATTCCAGGAGAACTAGACAAGGTCACCTACATTGGAGCTCTACTACCTGAATCTATGAAAAGCACGTTGACATCCTTTCTTCAAGAAAACAGTGATGTATTTGCTTGGACAACAGCTGATATGCCAGGGATTGATCCCCAATTGATAACCCACAAATTGAATGTGGATCCTGAAAGAAAAATAATAAAACACATAATCAACCTCCAAGCATTTGGAGGTAGCTGACAGGGGTTAATTCCTACGTCGGCTAAAAGTTGGGGAATAAAAGGGTGAAATGGGAATCGAACTCCTGCAGCAAGGACCCCCTTATAAATGCAAAGAGCATTTGGGCGCCAATGGCAGGAACGATCCCCAGGACCAGCTGGGACTAACCTATAAAGTGGCCTAATTCTATACATATTTTTATAATCAGCAATTTTATCAGCATCATGAAATCTATTGCTATGGTTAAAGGAATCCAAATGAGATACAGAAGGGTATTCATCACTACGCTCTAATATCATATCTTGTAAAGACATAGTGGGAGAACGAATGATGATACCTCTCTTAGAAGCTTGATTCATTTTCTGGAGGCGTTGAGCAGAACGATCAGCCATTTCAGGAATCTTCAAAAAACTGGAAAAAACCTTCAAATCTTCAATAAAATCCTAGAAAAATCTTCAACCAATGAAGATCAAAACCCAGAAACCTTCTTGGGAAGAAGATTTGAACCCAGAAAAGCGTGATAATTCCAGAAAATCTTCAACGAAGGAAGAAAAATTCCAGAAAATCTTCAACGAAGGAAGAAAAATTCCAGAAAAATAAGAACACCACCGTAAAAGACTCGCCGGAAATCGCCTTACCACGGAGAAAAAGAGAGAAAGACAGAGAGATTTAAGGAAAGTAATTTTTTGGAAAGATTTGAGTGAAGAGTAAGAAATGAAATCTCACTCTTTTATAGGCAAAGTGACTGGAAACTCAACCGGTCAAGGAAGTCTAACCGGTTACAGCCAGTCAAAGCCCATAATTGTTCTTTGGGCTGCTGGAATTAAAGGCCCAAGAATTAGGCCCATTAAGGGCCCAAGCTCCGCTATTAAACCCAGAAAAATTCAAGGCCCAAAGTCTAAAAGAAAGGCTCAATATCAATAGAGCCCAACAGAATACGAAGGCCCAATATGCTATCAAGGCCCAAGAGGTTGAAAGCTTAAGAAAATTCTAACTCAAAGGTTAGAAATAATTCTAAGGCAAAAAAACGAGTTCGAGATCGAAAATATACTGAAAGCAAGTTCGAGAAATTGAGTTCGAAATTACCTTAAAAATCCAAATCGAACTAAACGACCTGAAACCTATTTGAGGTCGAAAAACAACTACAAAATCGAGGTCGAAATTGTGCTAAGTCATAATCGATAAAACCTGTTCGAAATTGAACGGAAATTTCTGGTCGAAAAATACCTAATTCTTGGCCATTTTTGGGCTGAAAATGCTTTGAAAAAATGGGAAAATTCCGGGAAAAATATGAAATAATTTCTACAAAACTCTTGAATGGTTTTTCCAGAAATTGGGGGGCAAATGATATGGGCCGAAATATAACCCTAGATATAATTAATGATATATTAATTAGACCTAGTTTGGTCCAAGAATTATGCCCGACAAAAGTCCCGAAACCCTAATTATTTATTAATTTCGTAATTAATAAATAAATGAAAATACGCAGCTCATAAAAGAGTCCAAATATGATAATATCTTCATAGAAGGATCCAGAATCCCAATCAAATATTACGATGAGTCACAACACTTATCAGATGAGGATAATACTTGCCTGCCAAGCAAAACACTCCTTATCAGTTATCAATAACGAGACTTATCCATTAAGTCTCCTAAACATATTCTAAATACAAGGCTCTTGACGCCTATATAAGGACCCTCGTCCTTCATTCTAGAACTACGTTTTATTGGCTTGATTCTCTATACAGCAGAGATACGTAGGCATCTTGTGAGGACCGATTTATTCTCAAAACACAAGAGCGGCCATTAAAGCTTGAACGCTCACAAACCCTAGCTTTTAATTCACAAAGCACGTTTTTTAATTTATAACAGTATTTTATTATAATTGGATTATAATTAGAAAACTTATTTTCTTCTCTATATAAACTCTAAAAGAGGGCTGATTTTAATGTGAAAAACGTTTTTATATTAAAACCCTAGCCGCTTATGAGCGCAATAAAAGAGAGAGAGAAAGAAGCAGTTTTCGGGTGCTAGTACACATCAATCCTTCAAGAAAAGCGTTCGTGTGGATACCGTAGAGCGTAGATCGCGAGAGCGGGATACGTGGTGATTGAACAAGCTTTGGATCTCCATTAATATTCTATTGATGAATTGTTAAAGCATTTTAAGGTAAAACACTAATCTTCGAATTAAATCTTTTGTTTTTCGCATGGATCCTGCGGAGGGGTTTCGAATTTTGATTTATTTTTACGTTTTCCGTTGCGTTTATGTGCTCGAAACCCTACACACCAGACCTGTTGCCCAGTAATAAACAATTGTAGAAGGGGGGTTGAATACAATTGTATAAGATTCTCGACTTTAAACACAAATATGAATAATAACAGCTTTAATAATTCTGATATAAAACTGTTACAAACTCTCTCAAGAAATTCTAATGTTCTTGAGAGCTTTTAGGTTACAAAAATACTCGAGTGTATGATCGATATAAATCCAAACCTAAACTGTGTTTATATACTACACAGCTTCTCTATCAATGATAAGTCCTAATCAATTACAAAGATTGAAACCTATCCTAAATTGATAGCTACGTTCTGTTAGTGTAGGTGCCCTAGAGGCAATACATTGTCACTTTTAATAAACCTTTATGTCATTTGATTATTCAATAAACGTATTTATTATGACTTTAATTACTGCGATATATTTGTTAGCATAATAAATGTCCTTAGAATCATGATACACATTATATAGTTTAAGTACATGACTTGAACTTGAGATTATATAATATATCATATTCTTAAAAGGTCCCTAGTCGAGTATTATTAAATATAGGACAATAATAATACATAAATAGACTAATATGTTAATTGACAGATAACCACATCTCATTGGTTATAAGTATGGAGATACTAAAGTCAATGCATAGGTACATGTAGGAGTACATGGTACTGGACAGACCCACAGTGAGATTCTTCATGTTTAATAAAGTCATAAGAAAGACTCACAGTGATAATGGTGTAATGATCCTTAGACTTGAGATCATTATATTTCTATACGAGGATTAATATACTTTGACAACGTTAAAAGTTACCTTTGACCGGGTGATGATAAAAGTGGACATCGGGTATATCATGAGTCATATGAGAAATATGAATGATAGATAAAGGATTTAACCCTCCTATTATTAGGGGAGATATTATTGGCCTCTTGATTGAGTAAGACTATGAAAATGCATGGCCATGCTCAAATATTGATTTGTTTTAATAGTTTACTCATTGATCAAGGAAACCCGGATTAAGCATTGAAGAGGATGACTAAATACATGCCTCGAGTTTAATCTATAATATTTGGTTAAAGGGATTATATTACACGGAAACATTAATCACGAAAGGTTTAATTGGATCACCAATTATTATTATTACTTGGGTAGCAATGATGTATTACTAGATGCCGCTCATTGTTTATATTTTGTTATTGGATATTGAAATTATTGCCAACGTAATAATAACCTAAAGGGTTACACAATAAGAACGTTTTAAAAGGAGTTTTAATTTAAATATCAGATTTAAATTAAATAATTATAAATTCGAAATTGGTTAATTAATTAATTAAGTTGGACTTAGTTAATTAAATGATATTTCGAATTTAATTCATTAACAACCCAAATCAGTTTGGTTTAGTTGAAGCCCAAGCTGATTAGGGTTAGGCCCAATCTCTCTACCCTATATATACATAATGATGTATAGTTTTAGGGTTCAGTTCAGAAAATTCGTTTTCAAGAGAGGCTAGAGAGAGAGAGAAGGCAGTTTTATTTGGCTAGTACCTGCTCCTTGGATCGTTGGACGATCGGACGTTCTTGTGGACGATTTAGAGACACAGATCTTGACGCAAGGTTTGTGTGGTGATTGCAATCCAGGACCTCCATCTTACAGAATTCGTAAAGCTCTTAACTGGTATGATTTCGTTTCTCCATAATCAGTCAGAACTTATACATGGATCCTGCGTTAGGGTTTCGTAAATTTTATTATTTTACGACTGTTTTTCGCTGCGTTTTTACAATGAAACCCAACAATGGTATCAGAGTTACGTGTATAAGGGGCTGATTTGGTTACATGTTTACTGTATTTTACGAGTATGCATGTTTGATGAATCTGCCATGATACAGTTATGTTATATGATTGATATAATGAATATGTATATAATCTGATATGATGATACTAGTATGTTTAGAATCTGCCATGACTCATCTATATGCGATCTGTTATGATATGTATGCTGTTTAGTTTGTATAATGATATAAACGAACGGATAGATGTATTTGGATACGATCTATTTGCTGAGATTATGGTTACGTGTATACTGATACATGTTTCTGGTAACTGGGATTTGGGTCGTGTGTATACTGATACATGCTTCTGGAATTGTATACTGATACATGATTTTGCTTGTATTCTGATACATGATTTTGCAAAATTTTCCGCCATCGGGGGGCGCGCTGCCCCCCCCCCCGAACCTCCCCAGCGACCTCACCGCGGGTTAGGGCTTTGTTTTAATTTGTGCTTGTGACATATGCTTTGTTTATTTATTATTCATGATTGGATCATGAAAAAGTAATAAACAGTATGTCATCCTTATATGATATGTCATGTCATTAATTGTTTATATGAGCATGGTGGATGGTTATGGCTTATTGACCTATAGGATAGAGGTTTTTGTTTTAATGTTGGTTTGGTTTCTAAATACGACTTGCATGTCGTCTTCATTCCTTGTAATGTTTTATCTCGAATGTAACTCGAGTTCCTTTGTAAGTTCCTTAGTATAGCTTTCATTGTAATCATCCATGGAGGTTTTGGAAGCATTGAAGACTAAGGATTCAATGGAAGAAATGGAGAAGATTTTGTAATAGTTAGATATAACCACCATAGATTGACCTTGATCTTTTCATTAGCTTGAAAAAGGATCACATAGGATTGAGCCATAACCATTACACATTTACTTTACGCACTTTACATATGATGTATGGAACGTATGTATAGAGTAGAAGATGCATGCTTTAGTTAGATTAATGATGTATGCATGTATTAGATACATCACCCATGCCATGCTTGCCATGTTTAAACAAGATAAAATCTGTAACGATTCAAGATTTTAAAATTGAACAAAACGAACATGAGATTCCTGTGTTTATGAAACACGGAAATAAGTATGAATTTCCAATTTTTTGATATGGGGCGATTTTGACAAAAATACAAGCAGTGCTTGTAAGAAAGGTGGATTTTAAGTGAGACCACTGTGACTCCTCCGCTGGACTGGAAATCAAACCATTGATAAATTTTGAATTGAAGTACTTAGTTCAAGGAAAAATTGGGAATCTCTTGATGATGGGATCATGGTCGTTTTAATAATAAAATCCCTTAACAAAATATTAAGTTTTAATCGAATGCTTTCCAATGAATGAAC
This sequence comes from Heracleum sosnowskyi, assembly GCA_030848705.1. NCBI lineage: Eukaryota > Viridiplantae > Streptophyta > Magnoliopsida > Apiales > Apiaceae > Heracleum > Heracleum sosnowskyi. Next base: position 43,458,845 of record CM061243.1, on the reverse strand, counting down.
ACTCATCGAATCCTAGATCGATTAGGGGAAGGGCTGTCAGTGGCAGGGGACTCCTATCTATCGTGGTGAGATGCGACGAATATAAACGATTATATTCGGCCGTTGTATCATTGGGTCAAACTTAACTAAGTCATCATAATAAGGTGAAAATAAACGGTTATATTCAACTATTATGAACTTAGAAGCATAGAGTTTGGTTAAAAATCTATTAGATAGATAAGATCAATCGTTGTTCGCCAAACTATCCAAGAATTATATGTGATATAATTGACAATTGTTGTCTACCTAAATAATCATTTTTAAGGACTTCCAGTGGTTGACTTAGAACATGACGAAATATGGATCTTGGCTCACTAGAAAGAATTATGCGATATACTTTCCGAATTAATAGTAAGGGCTATTAATTTGATAAAAATAGTGGGAGATATATTATGAATATATCATAATCTTTTGAACATAATAATTGATAACTCAGATAATCTAATGTTTATTTTGTGCTTTTATCTTTGTAGAAATGGCAAATAACACAAACACACTATCCGTACGATCAATCCTTGAGAAGGATAAACTGACAAGAGGAAACAACTTCCTAGACTGGCAGAGGAATTTGAGGATTGTCCTCAGGCAGGAGCGCAAGCTTCATGTCATTGACATCCCTCCGCCAGGTCCCCTTCCTGAGGGTGCTACTATTGAGGAACAAGCGGCCCACACAAAGGATGAGAATGATGCAAATGATGTTGCATGTCTTATGTTGGCAACTATGAGTGCTGAGCTTCAAAGACAGCATGTGCATATGGATGCATATACTATCTATGAACACTTGCAAAGCATATTTGCAAGCCAAACTCGTCAAGAAAGGATCAACACGAGTAAGTCACTTTTTAATTGCAAACAAGGGGCAAGTGAACCAGTTGGACCACATGTTCTGAAGATGATTGGTTACATTGAGTACCTTGAAACTTTGGGTTTCCCGGTTGGACCGGAAACTGGTATTGACCTTATCATGAATTCTTTGAACAACAAATTCACTCAGTTTGTTGTGAACTACAATATGAATGAATTTGACAAAACACCTACTGAATTGTTGTCTATGTTGAGAACATATGAGACTAACATGAAGGCAGCTGAACCTGCTCCCATACTGATGGTGGGCAATAAAGGTAAGGCGAAAGGGAAAGGCCAGTGGAAGGGTAAGAAGAAGACTGGATCTGATTCTGCACCCAAGCCAAAGTCAGGTCCCAAACAGGCTTTCAAGCCTAAAGGTGGTGTTGCTAAGGGTGAATGTCACTACTGTAAGAAAACTGGTCACTGGAAGAGAAACTGTTCAGTTTACTTGGAGGATCTGAAGAAGAAGAAGGTTGATCAAGCTTCTACTTCAGGTATATATGTTATAGAAGTCAATCTGTCTATTTCTACATCTTGGGTATTGGATACTGGATGTGCTTCTCACATTTGTTTAAATGTGCAGGAAATGCAGAGAAGTAGGACATTGGCTAAAGGAGAAGTGGACCTACGAGTTGGCAATGGAGCAAGAGTTGCTGCTTTAGCTGTAGGAACTTATTATTTATCTTTGCCCTCTGGGCTTGTTTTAGAACTAGAAAACTGTTTTTACGTGCCTGCGATTTGCAGAAACATTATTTCTGTTTCTTGTTTGGACAAGAAAGGTTTTTCGTTTACAATAAAGAACAACAGTTGCTCTTTTGCTTTGAATGATTTAACCTATGGTGTTGCACGTTTGTTTAATGGTTTATATGTTCTTGACTTAGATAATCCTATCTATAATATAGAAAACAAACGACTTAAAGTTAATGACTCAAATCAAACATACCTCTGGCATTGTCGTCTAGGCCATATAAATGAGAAACGCATATCCAAATTACATAAGGATGGATACTTGGATAAGTTTGATTTTGAATCATACCTAGAATGCGAATCTTGTTTGCTTGGTAAGATGACTAAAGCCCCTTTCACTGGTAAGGGTAAAAGGGCCACTGAACGTCTGGAGCTAATACATAGTGATGTATGTGGCCCAATGCGTGTGATGGCTAGAGGAGGCTACTACTACTTCATAACATTTACTGATGATTTCAGTAGATATGGATATGTATATCTTATGAAGAATAAATCCGATTCTTTTGAAAAGTTCAAAGAATACAAGGCTGAAGTAGAGAAGCAAATTGGCGGAGGTGCAAGTATTAAGATCTTACGATCTGATCGTGGGGGTGAATACTTAAGCACTGAATTTAAAGAGTATTTAAAGGAGTATGGTATTGTATCACAACTCACTCCGCCAGGTACACCTCAATGGAATGGAGTTTCAGAGAGGAGAAATCGCACCTTGTTGGACATGGTGCGATCGATGATGAGTCATGCAGATCTTCCAATTAGTTTCTGGGGTTATGCTCTAGAAACAGCGGCTTTCACACTTAACCGTGTTCCTACTAAGAAGGTTCAAAAGACTCCATATGAGATATGGATGGAGAAACGTTCAGGCATGAGCTTTATGAAAGTTTGGGGATGCAAGGCGTTTGTGAAACGTCAAGTATCTGACAAGCTTGGACCTAAATCCGAAGAATGCAATTTTGTGGGATACCCTATTGAAACAAAGGCGTATTATTTTTATAGTCCTTCTGAGCAGAAAGTGTTCATTGCTCGAGATGCTGTCTTCATGGAAAGAGATTTTGTTTCCAAAAGAAACAGTGGGAGAACTATAGATCTCGATGAAGATCGAGAACCAGAAAATAACATTGAACCTGAGGTGGAACAAGAGCAGGATAATAATAATGCTCAACAAACACAGGTTGTTCGTAGATCTGGTAGAATTCGCCATGAGCCAGAGAGATATGGATTTCTCTTAACTCAATGTGGTGAATTAATGCTCATAGATGAAGATGAGCCTCTCACATACCAAGATGCTATGAACAGTCCAGACTCTAAGAGATGGCTAGAAGCCATGAAATCCGAGATGGATTCCATGTACGAAAACCAAGTATGGACTTTGGTTGATCCACCTGAAGGGGTAAAACCCATAGGGTGCAAATGGGTTTTCAAGAAGAAAACTGACATGGATGGAAATGTTCAGACCTATAAAGCAAGGCTGGTTGCAAAAGGTTTCAAACAAATTCATGGTATTGACTATGATGAGACTTTCTCACCAGTGGCTATGGTCAAATCCATAAGGATTTTGCTTGCCATTGCAGCATTCCATGATTATGAAATCTGGCAAATGGATGTCAAAACAGCCTTCCTTAATGGAAGCCTTGAAGAGGATGTGTACATGACACAGCCTGAAGGTTTTGTCGATCCAAGGAATGTTGGCAAGGTATGTAAATTACGTCGATCCATTTATGGATTGAAGCAAGCCTCTAGGAGATGGAATATCCGTTTTGATGAAACAATCAAGGAGTATGGTTTTGTTCAAAACGAAGATGAACCTTGTGTTTACAAGAAGGTTAGTGGGAGCCATGTGGCATTCATAGTATTATATGTTGATGATATACTACTAATGGGGAATGACATACCTACTCTAAAGGCTGTTAAGACATGGTTAGGGAGCAACTTCTCTATGAAAGACTTAGGAGATGCATCCTACATTCTAGGAATGAGGATCTATAGGGATAGATCTAGAAGGATGATCGGTCTAAGTCAGAGTACATACATTGATAAGGTTGTGCATCGTTTTGGTATGCAAAATGCAAAAAGGGGATATGTCCCCGTGTCTCAAGGGATAACGATCTCTAAAGATCAGTGTCCGAAATCATTGGATGAGAAGGACCGCATGAGTAAAGTTCCATATGCCTCAGCAATTGGATCTATCATGTATGCAATGGTGTGTACTCGCCCCGATGTTTCGTATGCTTTGCGCATGACGAGCAGATACCAGTCTGATCCAGGTGAAGGTCACTGGACGGCAGTCAAGAATATTCTAAAGTACCTGAAAAGGACTAAAGATTCATTCTTGGTGTATGGAGGAGAGGAGAAACTGGTTGTAAAAGGTTACACCGATGCAAGTTTCCAAACAGACAAGGATGATACTGTATCACAGTCTGGTTTTGTGTTTTGTCTAAACGGAGGTGCTGTAAGCTGGAAGAGTTCAAAGCAAGAGACATTAGCTGATTCTACAATGGAGGCTGAGTACATTGCAGCTTGTGAAGCAGCTAAAGAAGCAGTTTGGATTCGAAAATTCATTACTGAATTGGGAGTGGTTCCATCGATTGCAGATCCAATAGACTTGTACTGCGATAATAATGGAGCCATTGCACAGGCTAAAGAACCTAGATCTCACTCCCGAGCCAAGCATATACTCAGAAGGTATCACCTTATTCGAGAGATCAATGAAAGGGGTGACATACACATATGTAAAGTGCACACAAATGATAACATTGCAGACCCACTGACCAAAGGCTTGTCGCAGCAGAAGCACGACGGTCATACTAGTTCCATGGGTATTAGATACATGGGTGATTGGCTCTAGTGCAAGTGGGAGATTGTTAGTGTAGGTGCCCTAGAGGCAATACATTGTCACTTTTAATAAACCTTTATGTCATTTGATTATTCAATAAACGTATTTATTATGACTTTAATTACTACGATATATTTGTTAGCATAATAAATGTCCTTAGAATCATGATACACATTATATAGTTTAAGTACATGACTTGAACTTGAGATTATATAATATATCATATTCTTAAAAGGTCCCTAGTCGAGTATTATTAAATATAGGACAATAATAATACATAAATAGACTAATATGTTAATTGACAGATAACCACATCTCATTGGTTATAAGTATGGAGATACTAAAGTCAATGCATAGGTACATGTAGGAGTACATGGTACTGGACAAACCCACAGTGAGATTCTTCATGTTTAATAAAGTCATAAGAAAGACTCACAGTGATAATGGTGTAATGATCCTTAGACTTGAGATCATTATATTTCTATACGAGGATTAATATACTTTGACAACATTAAAAGTTACCTTTGACCGGGTGATGATAAAAGTGGACATCGGGTATATCATGAGTCATATGAGAAATATGAATGATAGATAAAGGATTTAACCCTCCTATTATTAGGGGAGATATTATTGGCCTCTTGATTGAGTAAGACTATGAAAATGCATGGCCATGCTCAAATATTGATTTGTTTTAATAGTTTACTCATTGATCAAGGAAACTCGGATTAAGCATTGAAGAGGATGACTAAATACATGCCTCGAGTTTAATCTATAATATTTGGTTAAAGGGATTATATTACACGGAAACATTAATCACGAAAGGTTTAATTGGATCACCAATTATTATTATTACTTGGGTAGCAATGATGTATTACTAGATGCCGCTCATTGTTTATATTTTGTTATTGGATATTGAAATTATTGCCAACGTAATAATAACCTAAAGGGTTACACAATAAGAACGTTTTAAAAGGAGTTTTAATTTAAATATCAGATTTAAATTAAATAATTATAAATTCGAAATTGGTTAATTAATTAATTAAGTTGGACTTAGTTAATTAAATGATATTTCGAATTTAATTCATTAACAACCCAAATCAGTTTGGTTTAGTTGAAGCCCAAGCTGATTAGGGTTAGGCCCAATCTCTCTACCCTATATATACATAATGATGTATAGTTTTAGGGTTCAGTTCAGAAAATTCGTTTTCAAGAGAGGCTAGAGAGAGAGAGAAGGCAGTTTTATTTGGCTAGTACCTGCTCCTTGGATCGTTGGACGATCGGACGTTCTTGTGGACGATTTAGAGACACAGATCTTGACGCAAGGTTTGTGTGGTGATTGCAATCCAGGACCTCCATCTTACAGAATTCGTAAAGCTCTTAACTGGTATGATTTCGTTTCTCCATAATCAGTCACAACTTATACATGGATCCTGCGTTAGGGTTTCGTAAATTTTATTATTTTACGACTGTTTTTCGCTGCGTTTTTACAATGAAACCCAACACGTTCCTACAGATCAGGAACCGACAGGATAAACATCATTATTTAACTATACTCCAAATATAACTCGAAATAGAAATCCTGATCAGCTTCCAGTCCAAATGATCAATCCTGATCCCAGTCCTGATGTGAAATCCTGATACTGACGCTTGAGCAAATACTGATGACCATGCAATACTGATGACGTCAGCAATCCTGATCAGTTGAGTCTAGATCCTGACGATCATTGATTCCTAGATTCAATGATGTCAAAAACTTATTTACAAAATGTACAATTATTTACAGCAGCAACTTATCTGTTTAAATTATTTGATAGAACATATTCATCTTCAAGAAGTTGGATAACAAATTTTCTTCTTTTTCCTCAAGAATTTGAATCCGTCTTTCCTTAAGATTTCTGAGCTCTTCATCTTCCTCATCAATTTGGTAGATAGCTGCTCTGAGATTCTGAATGGAGCTTCTTTGTAGACTGTGCTCTTCAAGCAAAAGATAAGCAATTTCCTTCCTATCAGGATTAAGATTAAGCTGTGTCATGCCAAAAATCACTTCTTTAACAACATTGCCCCTTTGCATTTCCACATCTTGACCTTTCTGATTTAAGTACATGGGAGTATAATCACCATTGAAATTTCTACTACCATCAAATCTTCTTCTTACATTTGACAGAATCATGTCACTCCATTCCTTGCACACTTCATTCTCCAATTTCAGTCAAAGCATGAGGATTAACATGAGGTGTATTCAGATATTCAGCATCCCTGTGTCCAATACCTCCTCTTGAGTTGTTTGCCAATTGCCTCAGATTTGAGAACATCTGTAACCAGAGTGCTTTTGATCTAACTATATCAGATAAATCAGCAACACTTGAGGCGCTTGTGATAATCCCACCAGACTGAAAATTAACAGGTCTATCACACCTAAGTGTGTCAATGTGTTTCCACTTCTTATCTTTTTCTTTCTCATAAGCATAACTCTTTTCTAGCTGAGGTTGTTGTCTTCTTACATTTCTCCACAACCCTTCATTTGAAGTTTTGAGTCTTTGCTTATAGAGTTGAAAATCTCTATTTGTTGACCTTGTTATTTTTCTGCTTCTGTCTTCTTCTTCTTCATCTACTTCCTTATTGTGAGAATCAACCACTGTAGAAAGAATTAACAAATCAACCTCTTGCAGAATTTCAGAATCATCAGGATCTTGAATATTGTCAGGAACAATATCAGGATTAGACTCTTCAATTTGATTTGTATTGCTGAGAGTTGATTGTTTTGGTCTTCTTCTCAATTCTGGTTCTTCTTCATCAATTCCATCATCACCAAAAGTAGACCTGTCATGAACTACTAGAGTTTGAGTAGGTTCAGGAATTTCTTCAATCCTTAATCCTCTAGACCTTGTTTGTCTAGGCATAATTGGAGTTGATGAGCTTCTTCTACCTCTTTGAGCACTTCTTCTACCTCTGCCTCCTCTACCTCTAGCAGGAGCAGGATTCTTGAAACTCTCCATCATTTCTCTTTGAGCATTTAAGAACTCTTCATGAGAGAGATCAGGATATTCTTCAGTAGCAGTAGAAAGTGCCTTTCTAGAAAATAATTGTTGAACCCTTTTATCAGTGTGATAAAGAGTAACAACTCTACCATCTTTTGTAGTGAACTTCTGGAATAGATTGGATGCATCTTCAGGATTATCAATGAGCACATCTTCATTACCCTCAGGAATTGTAGAAAGAATCTGTCCTTGACCAGGTGTCAGGATTTGATCATCCATCAGGATTTGATCACCTGTCAGGATTTGCTTTTCCGTCAGGATTTGAGATTGCACCAATGTCCTCACTGTCTTTACTCCAGAATCAGAAACATGAGTTGACTGCGTTGTTTGATTTTGAGAAGTTTGAATAGTCTTCATAACAGCAGCATCAGAGGTTTCTCCTTGAAGAACCATCATTTCCAGTATCATCATCATTTTTCCTTAATACTAGATCAGGTGTACATTTTGTAGAACTTACCTTCTCCCACTTTTTGACCTCCCCCTTTTTGACATCAGGATTTGACAATAAATTCAAAATTAAGGCAAGAGAGGTTTGTATATCAGTTACCTTAGAATCAAGTGAATCAATTCTGCTGTTGATGGTGGTTTGTTCAGTAATGACTGGCTTGACTTGGGATTCCACTATTCTTAGTTGAAGAGCAGTAGGAACCTTTGTGAAGTTTTGAGAAATGTCATTCCTTACTAATTCTGTAGCAGCCTTGATAGAATCAATTTCATGTTTGAGACCTTTGGATAATAGAGTAGTGGCCTTCAAATGATTCTTCAAATCTTGATTCTCAATCAATTTCACTGCATCATAGGCATGATCCAAAGCATAAGGAAAGCTAACGGATTCAGAAGATTTATACCATGAATTGTTCCATTCATTTTGTCTAAGTGCCTCAGCAGGAGAAATTGCAGAAGGAACAGAAAAATCTTGTCTGAGATCTTTTCCAGTAGAAGCCTTGCCAGCCATGAATGTGCTTGATGAACCAAAGTTGGTTCCAAGACTAGCTTTGATTGCTGTAGCAAGCTGATCCTTCTCTTCATTATTATCATCATCACTATCATCACTATCATCAGCATCAGAATCATGAGTAACATCAGGATCAGGAATTGCAATACCTTTAAGTTTGTCCTGTGATGTTGTGATAGAATCTGTCATTGGTCTTGAGCTAAGTGGCTGTATCAAGATTGGTTCATCATCAGGAGCACCACTAGCGTCAGGAGCAACACCGTCAGGATTTGATAAGATTGCATCAGGATTTGATACTGATGGTTCTTGTGTAGCATGAGGTTCAGAAGCTGCTTCAACACTTTGAGTTGGAGGTTCTTGTGTGCTTCCCTCATTGACAGTGTTCTCGACCAATCTTTCATTTTCACTAGAAATCCCTTGAGCATTGTCAGGAAATTTCTCAGAAGCTGTAGCTTTGCCTGCATCTTCAGATGGTTCTTGTGTGGCTGGAATGTTGATGTCTTCATTCTCCCTTTGAGAAAATGGTTCTTGTGTAACCATTCCAATAGCTATGCCTTCACTCAAACTTTGATTGAGTGGTTCTTGTGTGGTAGGATCTTCAGTAGCTGCTGAATCACATTGAGATTCAGGTTCTTGTGGACTTAATCCTTTCAGCTTCTTTTGTCTCTGAAAGACTATCTCTTCTACTTTCCTTTTCTTGTCCATAGGATGTACAAACCCAAATTTAGAAGCAGCAGCACCAAGCTTCTCCCATGATATATCAACATGTCGTTTTGTTGGAAAGTCTTTGGCTGGAGAGTCTGAAATAGAGACAACTTTACTTGGAGTAGCATCAGGAATACCAACATCACGATTTGTTTGAGCATCAGGATTAGATGTCTCATCAGGATTTGATGTCTGAATATCAGTATCCTTCATTTGCACCTCCAAAGGAATATGATACCTGCTTTTTGATAATTTCTTTTTCTTCTGTGGTTTTGATGAAGGTGCCACAGCTTCAGGTGCAGTATCAGCAACTTCCTTGTTTATCTTAAACTTGGAGGAGATAGGCATATCATCCTCAGAATCACTTTCATCTATTAACCTCAACTTTCTTTTGACTGGAACACCCTCAACAACCTTGTCAGTAACAATCTTAGCACCCTTCTTCACCAGGACCCCTTGTACACCCCCTTTTATCTTCTTTTGAGTGAGTGGTGTAGAGGAAAAATCCTTTGATCCTTATTGTCTTCCAAACACATCAGATCTAGCTGATTTCTTAGATTTTACAACTAAAGTCTTTTGGGAGAGAATAGAGGTGGCAGTTGATTGTTTTGACTGTTTGGGTTGGATGCTTGGGTCAGGAACAAGGTGTGATTGGCCTTGCCCCATAGCATCAGAGAGTAAACCATAACAAGTAGGCATTTTCTGATGTAAGAAAAACCTAACCTCATCAGGAATAAAGGCATTGCCTATAAAACCATTTGCCTTATCAGGATTGAAAAATGTATTTTTGATATGCATTGTAAAATAAAATTTTATTTATGAAAACAAAATTTATTTCAACAACCCTGAAAAATGTTTTGTTTTTAAAAAAAAAATGAGTACCAACTTAATGGCGTAGTAACCACTGAAACACTCTTACCAATTAACGAGGCAAAATAGTCATGGGAAACTGAACAGTCTCATCGAGATTTGAGTAAACGACCTACACTCTTAACAAATAATCTCTATAAAGGATAGAGAATGTCAATCATATTTATCATTTATCATCAAAACACAAAAACCCTCTCCACAGAGAAAACAAAAGTGTTACTCAAACCTTTCGTATTCTATCTTTCTCCATGGCTGCAAACAATCAACCAAATGATTTACCTGTTGAGGAACTCGATAACATCGAGTTAATCTGGCAAGAAATGCAAGAGGCTCTGGATGAAATCGCAGAGAATGAAGAGCCACAGCCTGTTCCTGACCCTCAGGAACATGAGGCCTTCTTGAATGCAATGGCTGATGTCCTCCTTCACAACTTCCAGCAGGCAAACCCTGATTGGAATCCTCTCGATAATCTCATCATCATCAATGAAGAAGAGGAAGAAGACGGTGACGATGATGGTAATGATGATGAGGATGAGGAGCTCGAGCGAGAGCTTGAGAGAAGAAGAAAGAGGAAATTCGATGCTTGTACTTCATGCAAGGTGGAAGCATCGAAGAGTCCCTGTGATCACGGTGACGATCCACCTTCAAGTGCATCAGCTCCCCTTCTTGTCCTTTAAGGATGGAACAAGAAAACCCTAGATGGATCTTGGTGGACAACTCCCTTCCAATCCTGACGGACTGTGAAGCTGCTCAGAGGAGTTTTCGCCTGGTTATGATCCATCGAACAGGGGTAGAGAAATAGACTAGAAAACAAACAATGTAATTTCCTTTTCATTTTTAAAGAATCTCCAAGTATTAATGAAATTGATCATATTTCTCAATTGTTCTTCTTCGCTGCTTTCCTGTACAAATTGTTAGTAACATTGCATTTGATATTTAAGATGATGAATAGTAATCCCTGAGAGAAGTTGAATTAAGATTGAAAATTAAAACTTAATACTTAATCGAAGACTAAGTATAAATTTTATTTTCCAGAGAATACCAGCAATAATGTTGTCAATTTTTTTTTGTACTTCTGGTTTTCACACCAGCTTCTGCAGTCGAAGTAGAGATAGACTTTTGCTTTTTACTGAACCATGAGACTAATCTTCCACCCAAAAACTGATAGCTTCCTGAAGTACTTTTTCTATCTATTTTGCATCCTACAAAATCAACATTTGAATAACCACATAAACCAAAATCTGATTCCCTTGCATACCAAAGGCCAAGTGAAGGAGTGCCTTTGAGATATCTGAAAATTCTTTTAACTGCAATCAGATGAGGTTCCCTAGGTTTTGCTTGAAATCTTGCACACAGACAGGTTGCAAACATGATATCTGGTCGACTTGCAGTGAGATACAACAAAGAGCCAATCATTCCTCTGTAGTGAGTTACATCTACCTCAGCACCTTGATCAGGATCAAGTTTGGTAGCTGTAGCTATGGGAGTACTTGCAATAGCACAATCTTGCATGTTAAACCTTTTCAATAAATTCCTTGTATATTTTGACTGATTGATAAAAATACCATCTTCAGTCTGTTTAACTTGAAGACCAAGAAAGTAACTCATTTCTCCCATCATGCTTATTTGATATCTTGACTACATAAGCTTAGAAAACTTTTCACACAGCTTATTGTTTGTTGACCCAAAAATGATATCATCCACATAAATCTGAACTAAAAGTAAATCCTTACCATGATTCAAATAGAATAGAGTTTTATCAATAGTACCTCTTTTGAATCCACTTTCCAGTAAAAATTGATCTAGAGTTTCATACCATGCTCTTGGAGCTTGCTTTAGTCAATAAAGTGCTTTATCCAATCTATAAACATGATCTAGATATTTAGGATCAATGAAACCAGGAGGTTGTTCAACATATACCTCTTCTTCCAGTTCACCATTTAAGAAAGCACTTTTCACATCCATCTGGAAAACCTTGAATTTCTTATGAGCTGCATATGCCAGAAAGATCCTGATGGCCTCTAGTCTTGCAACAGGAGCAAAAGTTTCATCATAGTCAATTCCTTTTTGTTGAGAATACCCCTTTGCAACTAGTCTTGCTTTGTTTCTGATAATTACACCATCTGAATCAGTCTTATTTTTGAAAATCCACTTTGTACCAACAATGGACCTATTCTTTGGTCTTGGTACCAGTTTCCAGACTTCATTCCTTTCAAATTCATTCAATTCTTCTTGCATTGCAGTAACCCAATCAGCATCTTTAAGTGCATCTTCAACTTTCTTTGGCTCCTCCTTTGACAGAAAGTTATTATATAAACATTCATTTTGAGTTGCACTTCTTGTCTGAACACCTACATCAGGATCTCCAATTATCAAATCAGGAGTATGACTTGCAGTCCATTTCCTTGCTGGTGGAAATTCATTCCTTGATGTAGATGCTCCCCCTGGATTGGTGTTATCTTGATTAGAAGAATTTGTTTCATTAGAAGCTCCCCCTGAATTATTGCTATTTCCTCCTGATGAATTATCAGGATTGTCACTTGAATCAGTATCTGAAGAATTTTGTCCTGATAATTGAGTTGACTCTGAATTTGTAGTAGTTTGTTGTTGCTCCCCCTCAACATTTGCACTACTAGATGAATCATCATTATTTGCATCATCAGTATTAGCACCATCAGTAATTGATGCTTCATCAGGATTTGATGGATCATCAGGATTTGGTGACCCATCAGTATCTGATGAATTGTCAGGATCTGATTCATTTTCTTCAGGTTCCTTGGTAGCTTCATTTTCAAAAACCAATCTATCATGTGAGTCTTCATTCAATCCAATTATCTTCTTATCATCAAAAGATATGTGTATTGACTCCATGACAGTCCTTGTTCTCAAGTTAAAAACTCTAAAGGCTCTTGATGCAGGATAGCCTATGAAAATTCCCTCATCAGCCTTTGTTTCAAATTTCCCTAGCTGTTCAGGATGAGTTCTGAGAACAAAACATTTACAGCCAAACACATGCAGATGCTTCAAACTTGGTTTCTTCTCCTTGAGTGACTGATAAGGAGTAACACCATGTCTGTTTATCAATGTGAGATTTTGAGTATAGCATGCCGTGTTGACTGCCTCTGCCCAGAAATATGTAGGTAATTTAGCTTCTTCCAACATAGTTCTGCCAGCTTCAATAAGAGTTCTATTTTTCCTTTCATAACTACTCCATTTTGCTGAGGTGTGCCAGGAGCAGAGAATTGTTGAATAATTCCTTTGTATTTGCAAAACTCTTCCATCTTTGAATTCTTGAATTCAGTACCATTATCACTTCTCATTATCTTGACTTTGTACTTTGTGGTTGTCTCAATCATTCTCACATGATCCAACAGTATTTCAGGAGTTTCATCTTTTCTGTGCAGAAAATACACCCAGGTGAATCTTGAATATTCATCAACAATTACAAGAGTGTACCTTTTCTTACTGATGGACATAATGTTGACTGGTCCAAATAGATCAAGATGCAGCATGTCATATGGTTCTTCAATAGAGGATTCTGATTTACTCTTGAATGATTTCCTTCTTTGTTTAGCCTTTTGACAAGCATCACAGAGTCCATCAGGAGTATACAAAGCTTTAGGTAATCCTCTCACTAAATTTTTCTTAACCAATTCATTGATATTGCTGAAGTTGAGATGAGAAAGCTTCTTGTGCCAATTCCAACTTTCATCTACTGATGCTTTACTGATGAGACATGTAGGGGAGCCATCAGTATTTGAGAGAATGTTGGCTTCATAAATGTTACCATGCATGTAGCCAGTCAATGCAATCTTTCCTGTTTCTTTGCTGACTACTTCACAATGTGTGGAATAGAAATTGACATGATAACCTATGTCAGTGATTTGACTAATACTCAACAAGTTGTGTTTTAGTCCCTTCACTAGAGCTACTTGTTCAATGATGACATTGCCAATGATTATATTGCCATATCCCAAAGTTTGTCCAATGTTGTCATCTCCATAAGACACAGTTGGGCCAGCTTTTTCCTCATATTCTGATAACAGGGCCTTGTTTCCAGTCATGTGCACAGAACATCCACTATCCATGACTAACACATTTTTCTTTTTACCCTGCAATCAGAATGATAAAACACTAGTTAGAATGTTTAGGAACCCACACTTGTTGGGTTCCTTTTCCATGCATTTTATTAACTTTAGCAGCAGAAGACTTTCTGATTTTAGCAGTCCTGGCAGGATTTACTCTATCAGGATTTGCTTTGTCAGTATCAGAATTAACAAAAGCATGCTTCACCTTGACATTCTTAAGGCTATCAGAATTTGCACTATTTTTAAACTTAGGTAATGGATCATAAAGGTTATAGTACAAATCATGATATTCTTCACATGTATAAATAGAATGTCATTTACTACCACAATGAAAACAGGAATTCTGTGGTTTATAAAATACTGATCTATTCCTGACATCAGACCTAGGAATTTCAGTAACCTTCTTTTTACTCTTTCTGCAATCAATAGCAAGATGATTAGAGTTACCACAGTTAAAGCAACATTTTCTAGGTGCATTTGGGACATATTTATAACCATTTTCTTTATTAATCCCAATTTTACCATTCCTGTTTCTTTTGACACTTGGTTCCTTCTTCTTATCTTTAACTTCACAGATTTTATCCTTGAGTTATTTATGAGACAATAAACCTACATTCTTAGTAACTTTACTCATGACAGATTAAGACTTAACAATGTTAACACTTTGAACAGAAGTAGATCCCTTTTCAAAAGTTGAATTGGAATCCTTATCAAAAACAAAAGTAACGGGAGTAATCTTAGATTTGGTGTTGTCTGTAACATGTCTATAGGTTTTTGGACTAACTGTCTCATCAACAACAATTTTCTCTTTCAATTTTATATCTTCATCTAACTTATACCCTAGACATTCTTTCCAATTCTTAGAGATATTAATCTCATGAAATTTTCTACCAGAGTCTGTCCAGGTTCTGATTTTCTCATTAGCATATTCAAGTTCCTTTTCAAGAGCAGTACATTTAAATTTCATCTCTAAGTACATGTGTTTAGCATTATCACATTCTATCTGTACTCTCTGCATAAGAGAAAATTCAGCTCCTAAATGCTCATTCCTTTTCCTATGTTCAGACATCTCAGATAAGATTCTAGTATTTTCAGCAGTTTGACTTCTAAAGCTAATATGCAATGACTTTATAAAATGTCTTAACTCAGAAGCATTATCAGTATCAAAATCAAAGACAGTATTTAGTACATTATCATCAGGAATAGCAGTATTGGCAATTAGGGCATAGTTGACCACCTCAGTATCAGATTCTGAGGAAGAGTCCATCCAGTCCTTGCTTGATGAGATGAGTGCCTTTGTCTTCTTGCACTCAGTAGCAAATTGTCCCATACCATTACACTTGTAGCATCTAACCTTTGACTTTTCAAATTTGCTACCCTTGCTATCCTTTTTGATGTATTTGTCTTTGTTAGTATTGAAGGTCCTTTTCTGGAAGTTGCCTTGTCTTCTAGCCTTCCTGAACTTCATCTTTTTGAAGCCTCTGACAATCATAGCAACCATCTCTTCCATGTCTGAGTCAGAAGAATCATCATCAGTATTGGCATCAGGATTGCCATCAGTATCTGATGATGAATCATCAGGATCTGACTCCACCACTCTTGATTTCCTTCTAGAGACCTCCATAGCTTTTCCTTTTGATTTAGCCTCTACATTCAAGGCAATAGTCTTTGCCTTGCTGCTTTTCTTGTTCTTTCTCTGTTGAACTTCAAGATCATGAGTTCTTAGCATTCCATAGACTTCATCAAGAGACACAGTGTTGAGATCATACTGATGTCTAATGATCGAGGTTTGAGTATCCCATTCTTTTGGTAAATCTCTTAGAAACTTGGTATTTGAATCTTCAGAAACATATTCCTTGCCAACTAAAGATAGATTGTTCAGGAGTGTCATAAATCTATCATATAAATCAGTCAGGCTCTCATTAGGTCTAGCATCGAATTGTTCATATTCTTGAATCAAAAGAGCCCTTCTGTTTTTCTTGACAGATGCAGATCCCTGGCACTGAGTTTCCAAAGTATCCCATATTTCTTTTGCAGACTTGCATGCAATCACTCTGTTGGACATGACATCATCAAGACTATTGTGCAGGATATTCTTTATCTTTGCTTCCCTGAGTACATGAGCTTTTTCTTCTGGATTCCATTCACTCTTGGCCTTGACCACATAGTGCTCAGGTACAGTTTCTGTTCGTTCTATGATCCTGGTAGGAATATATGGTCCATCACGAATCCTGGCCAAAAAGTCAGGATCGATAGCCTTCAGGTACATCAGCATCTTTACCTTCCATGTTGGATATTCTGATTTCTTCAGGATGGGAATTTTCATGCTTTCATACTTGGTTGTCGACATCTTAGATCGTATCTGATTCAAATTTAAATCAGTTTGCTCTGATACCAATTGTTGCCCAGTAATAAACAATTGTAGAAGGGGGGTTGAATACAATTGTATAAGATTCTCGACTTTAAACACAAATATGAATAATAACAGCTTTAATAATTCTGATATAAAACTGTTACAAACTCTCTCAAGAAATTCTGATGTTCTTGAGAGCTTCTAGGTTACAAAAATACTCAAGTGTATGATCGATATAAATCGAAACCTAAACTGTGTTTATATACTACACACCTTCTCTATCAATGATAAGTCTTAATCAATTACAAAGATTGAAACCTATCCTAAATTGATAGCTACGTTCCTACAGACTAAGAACCGACATGATAAACATCCTTATTTAACTAGACTCCAAATATAACTCGAAATAGAAATCCTGATCAGCTTCTAGTCCTGATGATCAATCCTGATCCCAGTCCTGATGTGAAATCCTGATACTGACGCTTGAGCAAATACTGATGACCATGCAATACTGATGACGTCAGCAATCCTGATCATTTGAGTCTAGATCCTGACGATCATTGACTCCTGATCTAACAAGACCCTATGTCCCCTTGCCAATTATCCACCAGGCACCAACTAACACTTGCAAATTGCACAATAAATTCAATGAAATGAAATGATATACTACCCCGAGTACACTTCTCTAGCACTAGTTGCATTGTTATAATACCCCGAGTACACTTCTCTAGCACTAGAACTAGCTGCTGATAATGGCTTGTTCTCTAGCACTAGTTCACCAGACCCTATGTCCCCTTGCCAATTATCCACCAACTAACACTTGCAAATTGCACAATAAATTCAATGAAATGAAATGATATACTACCCTGAGTACACTTCTCTAGCACTAGTTGCATTGTTATAATATTTTTCTTGTTAAGATAATTTTATTTATAATTGTTTAGTTGTTGGCTATATAAGTCTTTTTTTATTGTAATCGAGAACAAGTTCATTATAATAAAATCCTTCTTTTCCCCCCTCTACTTTATCAATCCAAAAGTTAATCATATTATTACCGCAAGTTAAACAACTTTTTCCTTTCAAAATGAAACAAATTCTTCACCAAAAGGTGTTAATTGTAAGTAATGGATACCTTCATTCATGAAATTTTTGATGGAAAGATTCGAGGCATATATTTATTTTCATCTGACTAAATATTCTACAAATAATAAAAAATGACGAAAGTAATTCAATTGTAAGATCACCTTTTCATTAATGTTTTTGAATTGTTTATGTAAATCAATTTAAATACTTGCATAATTTGAATACTTATTACAATTTTGATTGTCGAATTTATAATTTTATTTTGATCAACAAAAAAATATATTTATAATTTGAAATACCAAAAAACTCTTGGAATGTGAAATTTTAAAAAGGAAAATTGAAATTTTATTTTTATTTTTTAATATATTTTCCACATATCAATTATATCTTCTTTTTCGCTTGTTTCTTTTTTAATTATTTACTTATATAAAACTATTTGGCATTATTTAGTCTTCTCTATTTCATTTTTACAACCTAAAATATTTTGTATCATTTACAAATTTTTAATCTAAACTAATATTCATACGTGTAATTGGGAGTCGTATAAAATTAAAGTAATTGAAATTTCACCCCCAGAATGAATTATAACCTACAATATTAATTTATTATTTTTTATGACTAAAAAATAATAACATTTAGCTCATACTTTTTTATTCTTATAATTATTCTTTTCAAATTTTATGAAATAAATACTACCTCTGATATTTTAGCTAATATAGAAAATTATGATCTTTGATTCTATTTTTAGGTGATAAATATTTAATGTAGATTTTTATATTTATGATCATGTTTGTTACGAAACTAAACCGCCCATTATCGTACTATATATATGTGATGTATAAGGCGCATATTCATATAAATTTATTTACATATATTATCTGGTTTGTACACACATTGAGATAGAAAAGAAGTTGTTTTAATCAGGTTTTTACAATTTAAGGATGTTTATGATACATCATCATAACAAAAATCTATATGATGATGTACCATAAATAATCCTTTGATTTTACATACCTATACGAGAATAATTTGTTGACAGATACAAATTAGTGTTAATTATAGCTACTATGTTCATATTGCAACTTTTTATTCTTCATTGTGTAATATAACACACTATAAGAGTCATGATTCCCACATATATATCAATTCAATGATTTTTTTTCCTACCATTATTCGCAGGCTTTTTCACGAGAAGCTCATGGAAAAATTGAATGGTTATCACTAATTATAGATAAGATCACTTGGCTAAATTATAGATGTATCTAGACATAAATAAGGAAAATAATTCGTCTTTATTATTATATTTTATAAAAAAAGAAATGTTGATAAGGTTTGAATAATGAGAACTTGTGTATGTTTGATTTCCTCATACATTTGTAATGCTTAAATATATCATTATGTTCCTCTATGCAACAAACGGTGCATACATTGCACAAAATTTCTTGTAGTAAACTATCTTGTCTTTTTTTTAAGTAGTATACCTATTTTGCTTTCTTTCAATAAAGATTATTTTTAATAAATTGCATTTTTCTAAATAAATTCATTTTAATACAAATTTTGTTACTCTATTTTTTACCTCAATAAGTTATTCTTAAAGAAATTAGACTTCTTGCCATAAAAAGCGATGTATGAAAATTATTTTGACAATGTTCATTCTATCACTTATTTATATAAAATATTTCATTTTCTTATGGAATCGTCGTCATTTAACTTATAGAGTCGTCGGTTTTTCTATACGCACACATTTGCAAGGTTGTCTCCCTCGTTGAGGACGAAGCCAAGATGATACAAAAGGCAAGTTAAAAGGAAAGATTTTATTTCATTACCGTCTAGGAAATGAAATTTTATTAACTATCGGAGATGAGAAGTGTAATACAAAAAATACTCAGGATGGAATTGCGAGTCTTTGTCGAGTCAGTGAGAGTAGTACGTATATTGATTGATCATAACACTTTACTCACTTTTCTTCAATATTGTAACACCCCCAGATCCGGGGTCAGGAATCTGGGTTGTCACGCTCCATCAATGATACAATACCTGCATTACTTACAACATTCTTATAATACAACTACAAAGACCCTAATCACTTACGCACACACACATAAGTTATAGCCTTGGAAATGAGCAACAATAATCAGCATTTGTTATTACAACCCAAATGTACTATCCAGTACCTCATCTATTATTTACAACCTCTACCTGAAGTTACAATAATAGACCTCACAATTCTATACAAGGTTTCGTAATACAAACCCACTCAAAATAATTCTCATTAATTCAAGCTGTAACTATTCTGCTCACACCGACAGTATCCATCCTGCATCAACTAACTCCAGGGTGGCCTCTCCATTCCCTTGCTCTCGTAACACGTGGTGGATTCGGCAATGTTTTCCCCATGCTGAAATATTTAATAAAGCAAGAATGAGCTAATAGTGCTCAGCAAGAAATCTATCCCAGTTTAAATCTTTAAACCTTTTTGGAAGATAATCCATATGGGATCAAAGTTTTTAACACTACTAGGGTCTAACCCCAAAATAGTATACCGTTCAAAACACCGTGTGACTTATAATCATACTTATATACTCTTCGTAATCATTTGGAAATCCTTGGTATCAGTATGATAAACCAATACTCAAAATATCAAATATTGGAATCAAGGCTTAAAGCCTATTCATTGATTCAAAACACTATATAGTACGAAAATATCTTTGTAACCACATGTTATGCCTTTAACGGATAAGAGACTAGTATAACATAAAAGATGAAGTTACGAGGAAAATTAATATAATGTTTTCGTAACCCAAAATCCACTTATGCATATATAATCTGAGTAAGGTTTTATCAGAGTCATAACTCATAAAATAAAAGATGAAGTTGCAAGGATTTATTGTAACTTCATTTTTGAACACTTTTCAACCCCTGCCAACATGATCGGTAAACCTGTACCACGGTGTCATCCTTAGTCCCTTTCAATACATGTTGCAGAACCCCCTGCCAACATGATCGGTAAACCTGTACCAAGGATGTCATCCGTAGTCCCTTTCAATACATGTTGCAGAATTATCCAAAATGGATGATGAACTAATACCGGAGTTGCTACCGCGCCCGTCGTACCAACCTTACTATGATCAGTAGCAGGTCGTACAACAAAAATATGTTCTCTACATGTAGATGGAAGAATCACGACAGCCTGACATTGTCTACTGCCTTCCCGGATCTCCCGGCCCATTTGGGGCAATAAAATGGATGGGTCGGCGCAACTGGACCACTTACACCACTCCTAGTTCGGATGAAATCCATGACTCTGAAACGTAAAGATCGTCCTCCTTTCCCCAAGTGTAATACTTGTTGATACGACTCCATTAAGTAGTTATATCTAGGTTGGAAATGAAGATTCTCCAATATTTCCCAAGCGATGCTTGTTAATGGATATCGACTTGTTCCATCAATTTACCCCTCGATCGTTGAGGTGGTAACACAACATTTGACTTGCAGCAATTAAATTGCTCCGAGAAAATATCTGTCCCCTGACAGTTTTGAGTTGAGAGTTTAAAATGAGTAGCAGTCACTTAAATCAGGTTTCCCATATTTTTGATAGTTGAGCGAGCATTAAATCCTCTTAAAAGACAGATTTAAATGAAAAAACAGTGTTTTGGGAACCTCTTTTTGATTTAAAATAATTAATAATACAGTTTAGAATATCCTTCATAATTATTGAAGGTCGAGGATAAACTTTAAATAATAGTACTCATTTTAAAACGTGTTAAAAGTATTTAATAAATAATCGAATAATATTTATTAAATAAATAAACTTTAAACGAATATTCAAAAATAATATTCATTAAATAAATAATGATTGAATGAATATTCAAAATAATATTCATTAAATAACTAAGTATTAAATGAACATTCAAAATAATATTCATTAAATAAATAAATCTCGAATGAATATTCAGAATAATATTCATTAAATAAATAAACCTCGAATGAATATTTAAAATAATATTCATTAAATAAATAAACCTCGAATGAATATTCAAAATAATATTCATTAAATAAATAATTATCGAATAACAGTTACCCGATATCTTTATCGGAAAAATAATCTTTCATAATCAAATCATAAAGCAAGTATCATAATATACTTTCGAAAACAGTTATGCCTTCCATTATCATATATAACGGAAATAGTATTCAAATAGTATTTCTCGACTGAGATAATGCTCAAATAACATTCCTTGAAAGATATAGTAAGCAAATATCATTTCTCGAATGATATCATACTCGAATAACAATCCTCAAAGTACATAGTATTCTGCCGATGGAATCCCTCCGGGTTTCCACGGCTATCTACATATCTCAAAATACCGACTCCCGATTTAGAGTCGAAAACAATGAATATGCTCTTATATTTAGAGCTACCAGGTAAACCGATTCATAACTACTTAACTCAAAAGATTTTATATAATCCAAAGGTCAATCCATTTCAACAAGAAATAAGATATATCGCAAAACTGTCCAATTTTATACATGGCAAAAGCAGTATTATATAGTCAATACTTCAAAGTATAGATTTAGAAACTTGCATCTATTATATGCATACATCAGAATATGGTACTTTAAAATACAGCATGGAATGAGAAAACTTGCCTGAAAATCCCGAAGTAGCAATAAGTCTCAGGTTGGTCCAGTAATCTAGAATCAACACAAGGTTCAAGATTAATAACTGAAACGCTTTCACCATAATAAGTATATACTAACTCAAGTACAAGTCCATTTTCAAGTTAACTCCTTAAGAACTCCTACTCGAGCATGCTCGCTCACGCATTTTTATAAAATTGAAATATAATCCTTTTAACACGAAATCTTTTCGAGGGTCTTCCTAAACGTACCTATCATGTTAACACAAAATTTCACATTCCAATAAGTCGCTTAAGGGGTTTGATCACTATCTCAAAGTTCATGCATTGAACCACTTAGTTACGCGAAACCGCTTTCACTGAAACGGACATTTCTCTTAAACCGTAAATCGTAACGACGCGATTCTTTTGCTAAAACAATCTAGGAAACAAGGCCTACATGTTCATGGTCAGAAACTTCATGTTCATGCCCTTTAATGTAACCGTCATTTCTGCCTAAACTATCTAAGGAAATTTCGGCATGGTAACGGCGCTTATACGCGATTCCCGTGTTTTTAAACACTTCAAACAACCACCAATCAACAATCAACCAACCAAACCAACAACCATTATACTTCATCAACACATCCAAAACAGCCCCAAAACATTATCATACACTAAATCAAGCTTCACAAAATCACTCATCCTGAAATCGAACATAAGATTCACGGATCTTAACGATAACACGAATAACGACTCTAATCATTATTTCAACCATAAAACTCATATAAACAAAAAGGGGCAGAGGTTTTTATACCTTCCTTAGAGCTTGAGAGACATTAACAATCACTTATAACCTCTAATCAAGCCTTGGGTGATCCTTGGAAAGCCTAGAGTTTAAGATCAAAGAAGTTAGTTCTTGAAATCACTATTCATCCTCATCTTGTAAAATCCATAACAAATCGAAAAATAAGAGTTTGGTGCTAAGCTTTTTAGCAGACCTTGTGCTCTTCATAAGATTTCTTTTGAGCTATAGATCGTAAAATTTGAAGCTTCCGAGCTATGGTTTTGAGCCCCATCTTTCCGCTGAACAGAAACTGGACAGATTGGGTTCTCCAACTTGGGGAAGCGATTTGGCTAGGCTACACTCCTTTGTTGACTATGAAATTTTGAAAGAATGTTACCCATGGAGTGGAGAAGCTATGGTTAAAATTTGGTGATTTAAGGATGGATAGAAGTGGAGATATGAATTTGTCTTTGAGCTTGGTTTCTGCTGGGTAGAATTTGTTTGTTTTGTTTGGTTGTTGTGAAATGAATTAATACATGTATATATGTATTAATTTTTTTGGATGCATCTTCTACCTTTTGTGTTGTCAACACTTCATTGGTCCAAGTGTTGGCTTTACATAACACTTCCCACTTTTTGGTTAAATGCAAAAGGGTCATCCTTGTTATAGTTGACTTTCAAGCATGATACTTTGGTTTTTCTTCTTCCACCAACTGGATCGTCTTTGTGTCCTTTTAATAAAATCAATACGTTACAGCTTATATGTTGCATTTTATTACTCCACTGTGGCACAATCCCTTATATGTTCCCTCTTTATTCCTTGTTCTTAGAAAATGTTCTCGCGTTTCTTCGAATATTCTCAATCTCTTTTTATAGAGTTCCTTAACTCTTGGTTAGCTTCCTTTTTGTTTAAATCCTTGAATCCACTTGATATATTTCTCTTGATGATCATGTAGGATATTTAATCTTGTCATAATTTCAATCCTTAATCCATGATTCGTTTGCTTAATCGCTTAATCTCGTTGAACGCTCGCAAGAATTTCTTAAGTGTTCTATCGAAGTAGTTTACCGTAAACGTTCTTGATATCACTAATTCTTTTATTAAATCCATATCCATGGAATTGATAATTTAAATCCTCCAATATTTTCAAATAATGATTAATCCGTCCGTTATTGGTGAAATTTCGGAGAAAACAGAAAATGCTATTTTTCTGATTCTGACAGCTTTTGCATTCCTTCATTTTCAAAGTAGATCACTAATACGACTTCGAAAGTTCATTATCCCGACTCGTACATAGGGTGGTCTGAAAATCTTTTTCGGTTCAGAAATTTACTATTCATCAGGATTTTACTATTCATCGAAAAAAAAAAATTTAACTAAGTCCAAAATTTGGAGTTATTACAAATATTTTGCACATTTTCTTTACTTACGTTTCCAACTCAAATCATCAATAAGGAAAATACGACGACGGTGAGCTGGCGACTCTCAAATCATCTCAATCAATATTTCTAATTATATCAATTTTTGAATTAGTAAATATACAAAATCTTAATTACTTTATATTTTCATAAAATTTCTCCTTAAATCAAATTATCATCTTAATATTCTCCTAAAACATCTCAATCTATTTTTTCTAATTTTCTCAAATTATTGAATTAATAAATAAAAAATATCTTAATTTACCTTATATTTTTCTACACTTTCTCCTTAAGTCAAATTATCATTTTAACATTCTTATAAAATATCTCTTCTTTTCAACTCAAATTTATCATCTTAATATTTTCCTAATTTTTATATTCAAGTTCTTAAATCTCTAAGAGTCATAATGCCATCTTAATATTCTCATAAATTTTCTTTTCGGGTCAAACTAAATTTTCTCAAAATTTTGAATTAGTAAATAGAAAAAAATTTAATTACCTTATACTCTTCTAAACTTTCTCCTTAAGTTTAATTACCATCTTAATATTCTCCTAAAATTTCTCTTCAGGTCAAGTTACCATATTAATATTCTCTTAAACTTTCTCTTCAACTCAAAGTTATCATCTTAATATTCTTATAAATTTTCTCCTCAAATTCTAAAATTTCTCCTAAAATTTCTCTTCATCAACTCAAAGTTACCATTTTAATATTTTCTTAAATTTTCTCCTCAAGTTCTAATTTCTCTTATATTCATAAAGAATTAATGCTAGGGTACCAAATTGGGTACAAAAACTATTACACAATGACATGACATTGGTGATGTGATAGTATATAATGTTTTGATTAGTTGATATCGGTGTTAATGCACGTGGGCCCATTATATTTAATTGAGTAATAACCAATCATAACATGACATGTGGCATTTGATAAATGTTTTTGTACCTAATTTGGTACTTCTAACCATATTTCAAAATGATATTATCATCTTAATATTCTCCTCAACTTTTTTTTTTCAAGTCAAACTTGTCATTTTAATATTTTCCAAGACTATTACTTTAAGTCAAATTTTAAAATGTAAATAAATTAGTTAACTTTTTTTAGAAGCAGCGAAATGCATTAAAAAGGAACATTACACAATTCTGGATAGACCCAAAAGCACCTGCCACAGATTTGGGACTTAACAAGTTGCCCATCTAACATTAAACAACTAGATATTAACCGTACTTAGATAAAAAAAAAACCTACCCGAACTCCCTTTCTACTTATACATTACCTTTATACCTGAAAGTGAATATACATGAACTCCCATACTAGTACATTTCCAACACCTACCCGATGACATGTATTTATTATATTTCACACTAATAGAAATCCAGATTGATCAGATTGAACTTATCCATTCCCACCAGACTTCTTTATATATGAATTCTTTAAAAAGGAATAAAGTTTAGATTCATTTAATTTCTGATTTATGGTTTCCACGGATTCCTAAGATTGGAGGCGTAAGAGGCCGAGTGACGCCGGTCCAGTACTTTTTAATTATAATAAAAAAGACTAGGGATGGAATAGTCTAAATGCCAATGTGTGCCTATTGGGACCCAATACAAGGACCAGAAGGACTGTGTGTCCGGTATGGGGACTTTACGTGGCTGATCACCCGTATTGTTCGGTGCGTTGTGAAAAATCTCCAAATTACTTATTGCTTTTCTTGAAAACAAATATCTTTATAATGAAATTGGTTTACCCTTTGAAATTGTATAATCAGTTCATTGTTCAGATAATCCCTTGATATGGATTCTGCTATACTTATGACATACAGATTGATATTGGAAACTTTTTCATTGTGGTTAACTATTTGGCCATATTATTACTTGCTGAGCATTTGGCTCATTCCATTTTCTGTTCTAACCCACAGTTAAACGAGAAGATGGTACGCACATTTCAGACAGCTAGGAAGTCTTCTTATAGGGTTATACTTGAGATGCCAGCTCAGGTAGGTGTTGACCACTTTTAGAAGGTGTTTTGTAGAAGGGAACGTAGTGCTTTTGAGACATGGTTGTAATGACTTTTAAGACTTTTATTATGTAATAATATGAATTAGATAGTTGATGCTTGTTTCATACCATTACCTGTTAAAGATCCAGGGTAGAGTTCGGGTCGTGTTTGCATGTCATTTTATTATTCACAGGTTTATATTTATAAAGGTTGTAGTGACTCCCCGATCATGACCCCAGATTGGGAGGGCGTCACAGGTTGGTATCAGAGCGGTCAGTTTTTGGTCACTGAAACAAGCCAGGATTAGGATCCCTATTAATAAAAGATGATTAGGATAGTTATAAAAGGAGTAGGAATCAGTTGGAATTTTAGATTGATAGATGTTAAGTAGCAACAGTAGGTATAAGTACTTTCTTTTAGTTAGGTCTTTAGAATTAAGATAACCTTTTATTATATAAGTATCCATATCTATGTTGTTATCGCAGGAGATGGACGTTCTTGGTGGAGACACACCCCCTCACCCATCTATCACATCCTCTGACCCTATGCATACTTTGTCTGACCCTGAGGAGGATCCAGTGGAGATAGATAGTCCTAGTGTTCAGCCCATTGACCTACCATTTGCACCCGTACCTGTTCCGACGACTATCCCTTGGAGAGCAGCATCTTTTGATTCTCGTGTTTTGGTCATGGGAGATCCTTTACCTGTTTTTCTCCATGCACATGTAGACCTTGTTAGAGACTTAGAAGCCCTTTCCGAACAGAATACCGAGCTTCAGGCCCTTGTAGACCAGATGTCTGATGAGGTGGACCGCCGTGTTGCTGTTACTGAGGCGGAGTGAGAGGATAGGATTCGTACTGTGGAGGAGACGGTGCGAAAGCGCCTAGCTGAGGGACCAGTTACTGATGATGCTTTAGAGGAGGCCAGGAGGATGACTAGGATTGTTAGCTGGATGCTGTGTGAGTTGAGAGTTGTGGACGAGGCTAGAGATGGTTGGATTCTGAGAGTGGGACATCTGTTAGAGCCCATTGGTTTTAGTTCTTGTTATTGCACGGATGACTACTAGCTTTTAGGATGTTTTCCCTTTTTCCTAGTACTAGTAGATAGTATTATATGATATTTGCTTAGACGTAGACTCTACTTTGACTTTGCGGGGTGATCATGTACCCTGTTATCCGTTGTACCTGACTCTTATTTAATGTTATGCACGTACTTTTCCTATACCTTGCTTTAAATTGTTTTACCACTTATTGTTAACATGTTCCTATAATACCTATGCTTACCCTATTTACCCTGTTATGGAGACGAGCAAGTTATCTAACAATTTGGCTAAAGGTTAGATTTTATGTTGCATACAGTTTTATAAACATTTTAAAAGAAGTTTACACTTTGGTATATATGTGCATATTGTTTCATAAATTGCTTATCTCTTATCAGAAAAATGCCACCAAAGAAAAAGACCACTGCTTCTATCCAACGGACAACCAATACCGGAGCCCAGAACCCGGTAGACCCAACTATAACCCATATACTTCAACTACTCCAACAACAAACTGCTACATTGACTCATCAACAACAACAAACAGTTCAACCATTGACAACCTTTAAATCATTTCAAGCAGTACACCCACCTGAATTTAAAGGCACCCTAAACCCTGTAGAGGCGAAATCGTGGTTAATCGACATTGAAAAAGCTTTTACGTAAGTTCAAGTTGGGGAAGATCAGAAAACTGAATTTGCTAGTTACTACCTGAAAGCAGAAGCTAATTTTTGGTGGGAATCTGTGAAGTTAGGAGAAGGAGAAATTACTTGGCAAAGATTTATAGAACTATTTCAGGAAAAGTATTTACCAAGGTATCTACAAGATCAGTTGGAAGTTCAGTTCTTAGAATTAAAACAAGAAGGGATGAGTGTGGCAGAATACGAAGCCAAATTTACTGAATTGGTAAGATTTGCACCCAGGTACGTAGGAGATGATGTCAGAAAGGCCAGAAAGTTTCAACATGGATTAAAACCATGGTTAAGGAGTAGAGTTGCGGCATTTGAGTTGAGAAGTTATAAATCAGTAGTGTAGAAAGCGATGATCATTGAAGGAGAAAGCGAATTAGTTCAAAAAGAGAAATTTGGGAGGAAACGAAAGTTTGGGGGATCTGAAAGAAGTCAAGGTGATGAAGGACAAGGAAGTTCTCAAAATAGGAAAAGGTTTGGAAATCAATCAGGAGGAGATAGGAGTTTCCAGAGACAGAGGAGTGGATTTGGAAGTTCAGATAAGAAGCCTCAAGGAGGGAAGCCACCAGCCATAACGGGAAAGCCGTTTATACCAGAGTGCAAGACGTGTGGTAAAAGACATTCGGGAATCTGTAACAAGTTGAATATCACATGTTTTAAATGCAATAAGAAGGGACACTATGCTGATGGATGTCCAAGTTCAAAGCCAGGAGGACTAACATGTTTAAGTGTGGAAAAGCGGGACATTTTGCACGAGAATGTAAAGAACCAGTCCAATCTGCTAATGTACTTAGGCTCACTGCACCACCAACACAGGCACAATCATCTCTACCTCGAGCAAGAACTTTTATTATGTCAATCAATGAAGCGGTTCAGGATAGAGATGTAGTAGCAGGTACGCTCCCTGTGAATTCTATTAAAGCTAAAGTGTTAATTGATTCTGGAGCAACTAGATCTTTTAAATCTGAAATATTCCTTGATAAATTACAATGTGAGATACAACCATTAGAAAGGACGTTGGTAATAGAAGTGGCTAACCAGGATAGAGTTCCCGTAGACCAACTGTGTCCTAACTGTAAAATAGAGATCGGTGGATATCTTTTCCATGCGGATTTGATACCGTTCAAAATGGGAGAGTTCGATGTTATCCTAGGAATGGATTGGTTAGTAGATTGCGATGCGTAGATTGAATGTAGGAAAAAGCAAGTAAGATTACGTGTGGACGAAGACCAAGAAGTGGTGTTTCAAGGTCAAAGACAAACTAGGAAGTTCCTAACGTTTATACAAATGACACGACTACTTCGACAAGGTTGTGAAGCTTATTTGGCTCATGTAGTGGATGTGGAGAAGCAAGTATTGAAGATGGAGGAAATACCAGTTGTAAATGAATTCCCTGAAGTTTTTCCTGACGAACTACCCGGATTACCTCCAGATCGAGAAGTAGAATTTACAATTGATTTGGCACCTGGCACGGAACCAGTATCTAAGGCACCTTACAGAATGGCACTGGCAGAGATGAAGGAATTGGCTACGCAGCTACTAGATCTTCTGGATAAAGGAGTTATAAGGCCTAGTATATCACCGTGGGGAACGCCGGTATTATTTGTCAAGAAGAAAGACAGGAGTATGAGGTTGTGTATAGATTATCGAGAACTCAACCAGTTGACTATAAAGAATAAGTAGTCGTAACCACGAATCGATGATTTATTTGATCAACTCAAAGGAGCAGCCTATTTCTCAAAGATTGATTTAAGATCTGGATACCATCAATTGAAAATCAAGCCTGAAGACATTTCGAAGACTGCTTTTCACATGAGATATGGACATTACGAATTTATGGTGATGCCATTTGGATTAACCAGCGCCCCGGCCGTGTTTATGGATTTGATGAATCGAGTTTTTCGAACGTATTTGGATAAGTTTTTGATTGTATTTATTGATGACATCTTGATATATTCAAAGTCTTCGGAAGATCATGCGGAACATCTAAGGACTACATTAGAAATCTTGAGAAAGGAAAAGTTATATGCAAATTTTTCGAAGTGTGAATTCTGGTTGGAAGAAGTACAATTTCTTGGACATGTTATTAGTCGAGAAGGAGTGAGAGTGGACCCCGCCAAGGTTGAAGCCGTGGTTAATTAGGAAAGACCAAAGACCCCTACTGAAGTGATAAGTTTTCTCAGATTAGCTGGATATTACCGGAGATTTGTTCAAGATTTTTCGAAGATAGCTACACCGTTAACTACACTGACTCGGAAGAATGAGAAGTTTGTCTGGACTGAGAAATGTGAAGAAAGTTTCCAAGAGCTGAAAAGAAGATTAGTGACAGCACCAGTCTTAGTTTTACCATATGATCAAGTGGATTTCATTATCTATAGTGATGCTTCACACAAGGGATTGGGATGTGTTTTAATGCAACATGGAAAGGTGATCGCGTATGCTTCACGACAACTCAAACCTCACGAACAAAAGTACCCAACTCATGATTTGAAATTAGCAGCTATCGTATTCGCGCTGAAGATTTGGAGACATTATCTATACGGAGAGAAGTGTGAAATCTACACGGATCATAAGAGCTTAAAGTATATATTCACTCATAAGGAATTGAATATGAGGCAACGGAGATGGTTGGAGCTAATTAAGGACTATGATTGTAGTATTAACTATCACCCAGGAAAAGCGAATGTTGTGGCAGATGCGTTAAGTCGAAAAGAGAGATTGAACTTATTCACAATACCAAAAGAATTGCTTCAAGAATTTGAGAAGTTGAAATTAGAAGTTTATGATTCGGAAGTTACTAACGAAGTTCTCAACGCTATGATGTTTCAACCGGACTTGTTGCAAAAGATACAAAGATGTCAGGAGGAGATTATGAATAAAGAGATGAATACGTTAACCGATGAAGAGATCTGTACCCAAAAGGATGACAAAGGAATTTTAAGATTTTCTACAAGGATATGGATTCCAAATCTGACGGAATTGAAGAACAATATCTTGCGGAAAACCCATAGTTCACAGTACTCAATTCACCCTGGTAGCACGAAAATGTATCAAGATTTGAAGGAACAGTTCTAGTGGCCTGATATGAAAAGAGAAATTGCTGAATGGATAAGTAAGTGTTATACTTGTCAACGAGTCAAAGCCGAACATCAAAAACCGAGTGCACTGTTGCAGCCATTAGATATCCCTGAATGGAAGTGGGAACATCTTGCTATGGATTTCATTGTTAGACTACCGAGGACGAAAGCTAATCATGATGCTATATGGGTAATTATAGACCGTCTGATCAAGTCTGCACATTTTCTCCCAATCAATGAAAGATTTTCACTGGATAGGTTAGTACAGTTATACTTGAAAAAAGTTGTGACACGCCACGGAGTTCCAGTAACCATTGTGTCGGATCGTGATCCAAGGTTTAACTCCCGATTTTGGAGACAGTTTCAAGAATGTCTAGGTACCAAGCTTAAAATGAGTACAGCATATCATCCGCAAACAGATGGCCAAAGTGAACGAACAATTCAAACCATTGAAGACATGCTTAGAGCTTGTGCACTAGATTTTAAAGGAAGTTGGGATGAACATTTACCGTTAGTAGAGTTTTCGTACAACAATAGCTATCACGAAAGTAATGGAATGCCCCCGTATGAAGCCTTGTATGGAAGGAAATGTAGGTCACCTGTGTATTGGGAAGAAGTGGGAGAACGAAAAGTTTTGGGACCTGAGCTAGTACAACAAACGAAGGAAAAGATTGAAATAATTCAGAAAAGACTTGTTACGGCACAGGACAGACAACGGAAGTACGCTGACCAAGACATGAAGGATCTAAGCTTTGAAGAAGGAGATCAAGTGTTGCTAAAAGTGTCTCCATGGAAAGGAGTTACGAGATTCGACAGGAAAGGGAAACTTAGCCCGAGATATGTGGGACCGTTTGAGATACTGAGACGTATCAGAAAAGTTGCATATGAGTTAGCGTTACAACCACACATGGAGCACATTCACAACGTTTTTCATGTGTCGATTCTTAAAAGATTTAATCCTGATACAAATCACGTGATCGAATATGAGCCAATTGAGATTCAGCCAAATTTATCTTATGTAGAACAACTTGTAGAAATTCAAGATCGTATGGATAGGAAACTAAGGAATAAAACTGTTAGACTAGTTAAGGTTTTGTGGAGGAATCCCAGAGTTGAAGAATCGACTTGGGAACTTGAGAGCGAGATGCTTGAAAAGTATCTGCATATGTTTTCATAGGGTAGATTATGGGGATAGAATCTTTTTAATGGGGGAAGATATAACGATCTAGAAAAACGCATGTATTGTATTAATATTTAATAATATTTTTGAGATTTGTGATATGTGAATTTTGTGTGAAAGGTTGATATTTGAAAATGTGTCACTTAAATGTTTACTTGGTGAATGGTATGGATTAAAATCTATGTGTATGCTTTAATTGCATTTTATATGATTTTCTTATTAAAAATCAATTATTTTTGACCTTCCGGGAATTTTATAAAATCATCAGAGATTCTTTTTATTGTGAAATATTCTTCATTACTCTTCTTTTATATTCTATTATTTTCTAAAATTAGTGGAGGGATTTATTTTTAGTGTTAAGGATTTAAAAATGATTTTATGATTTAAATGTCATTTTTGTGATTCAAACTTTGAAAATTCATATTTAATTCATCTTCAATCACAAAAATATTTTTAAAATATGTGAGAGCTTGTATATTTGTACTCTTTGTTTTAAAAATAAAATTTTGATTTTTAGTTATTATTTTCATCCTATTTCAGATTTTAGAAATGCAATTTATTGGTTTTCTTTTATTTAAAAATCAAAATTTTGAATTATGAAATTACCCAACTGCCCTTGGGGTTATAAAACCCTTGTCACCAGTTTTCTCCCCCATTTTGCTGTGTTGCTCCACTCTCTCTTCTCTCTTCTCTGTTCTCTCTCTCGGCCCTTCTTTTTTTTCAATAAAAATCTTCATCTCTCTCTTTTCTCTCCACATAATTGATTGTTATATATATATATATATATATATATATATATATATATATATATATAACCGTGCTTATGTGTGTGTGTGTGGCAGTGTGTATACGTGTGTGTATCAGTTTGCATGCAAGAGGTTTTATTGAGAATCGAAAGTGAATCAAGTTTGATATCATTGTTTTATGATGATTCCTTGATGGGTTAGTTGTTTAATTGTTATTGGCGAGATTTTTTGAAGGAAACCCGAATTCTGGGCACCTCCGAACCATGCCGCTGTCGGCAATGAGCTCCGGCGAGCCGACGGGGACAATGATGCTGCTATTGAGTCCAACTTCTATATTAATAGTTATATTTAGATGTAATTTTGATTGCATGTTGAAGGATTGAAATGCATGTGTGAATTTTCGATTTTCTTCACAAAAATAGGTTTGAAATTATTTGTGTTGATGATTAATTGATAGTCTCAAGGTTTTAGTGATTGCATGTCAATTATTGTGTTAAGTATAAAATTTTCAGATTGACTAAGTTTTAGAGTTGAGTATATTTGGGGGTTTTGATTGAGATTTTGCTTGAAACATATTTATATTGATTGTTGATATTTGATGAATTGCAAGTGTATGATTTGAGTATGTTTATTTTGAGATTTTGTTCTTTTTGAATTATGGTAGTAAAGGGGAGTTTAAATTCGGATAGTTAATGATTGGTTGTAGTAGGAATTTTGTTTGTGTTTGATTTCAAATAGATGAACACCATGTTGAGATGCCCAGAAACTGCCTGTTCTATTTTGGTTGATTGCGATTGTTTGTTACCTGCTTTAGATAGTAAGTATAGGATGAAATTGTTCTAGTTGGAGTCTAGTTTGCTCACACGCAAACCTTATATAGATTCATTTAGCGAGTAAAGAGTTATACATGTTTTACTAAAGGTTGCGCAACAGGAATTTTCTGTGCTTCAGTACATATTTAACCAGTTCGTTTTTAGTCTAAATGAATTGTTCTGGAGTTGAAATTTTTATACCAAGTTGGATTAGTAATCAGGAAGTAGCCTGTCAAATGTGGTATTTATTTGGTTATTTTGGATTTATGATAACTGTTTTATTAAAGTATGCGCAGCAGAATTTTCAACTTTTTAGATTGAATACATTATTTGTAAAGGTGTTAAGGACATTGTTGATATTTGACCAAGTATGGTCTAAGGGTATACCAAGTGTGGTATAATTGGAAGTTAGGATATATATATTAAAGGAGTATGTTATGTGAACTTGAATGGCAATGTGCTCTTATGTGAGTTTTGTTGCTTATTATATGGTTATGAGTTATACGTGACATATATATTATGTTAGGAAACGTTGGGTAGTTTAGAATAAAGATTAGAATTTTGAGAGGATCATACTGAAATAGTATATACTCTTTTGCAGAGTCTCGAGACGTGGAACTTAGAGCTAAAGGCAAGACCAAGGTGGAGAACCAGTGATTCCCTTTACCCTTTTTAGCTATTTAAGGCAAGTAATACTGACTTGCTTTCATATTTCAATTCCCTTCTTTCATTTTTGCTATATGAATAATTCTAAAATCACCTCATGTTCATTGGTAAACCTTATTTTTGTTCATATACCATGTTGTTCTGTACACCATACTCTGTTTAATTTCTTTCCTTGAACCTTTATACCATGATCACAACAATGTGTTAAAGCCTAATAACCTATGATTCTATAATCCGAATTTGATCGTCTACTTATGCATTCCCTTTATACCTGAAAGTGAATATACCAGAACTCACATCCTAGTACATTTCAAAAACCTACCCGATGACATGTATTTCTTATATTCCACACTAATAGAAATCCAGATTGATCAGATTGAACTTATCCATTCCCATCAGACTTCTTTATATATGAATTTTTTAAAAAGGAATAAAGTTTAGATTCATTTAATTTACGATTTATGGTTTCCACGGATTCCTAAGATTGGAGGCGTAAGAGGCCGATTGACGCCAGTCCAACACTTTTTAATTATAATAAAAGGACTAGGGATGGACTAGTCTAAAGGCCAATATGTGCCTATTGGGACCCAATACAAGGACCAGAGGGACTGTGTGTCCGGTATGGAGACTTTACGTGGCTGATCACCCGTATTGTCCGGTGCGTTGTGAAAAATCTCCAAATTACTTATTGCTTTTCTTGAAAACAAATATCTTTATAATGAAATTGGTTTACCCTTTGAAATTGTATAATCAGTTCATTGTTCTGATAATCCCTTGATATATATTCTGCTATACTTATGACATACAGATTGATATTGGAAACTGTTTCACTATGGTTAACTATTTGACCATATTATTACTTGCTGAGCATTTGGCTCATTCCATTTTCTGTTCTAACCCACAGTTAAACGAGAAGATGGTACGCATATTTCAGACAGCTAGGAAGTCTTCTTATAGGGTTATACTTGAGATAACAGAGAGGGACGAACGAGAGAGAGATTGAGACAGAGAAAGAGATGGCGAGATAGAGAGATTTGCACAGAGAAAGAGAGGGGGACGGAAGAGAAAGCAGGGGATGGGGTACGGGGGACGGGGGCAGCTGGCGGCGCATGGGCCACATGCGCATGGCGTGTGCCAGCGTGTGCCACGCGTACGCCAGCATTTGTGTGCGTGTGTGTGCTGAGTGTGCGTGTGTTTTGTGTGTGTGTGTGTGGGTGATTAGTTAGGGTAATAATTATTTAAATAAGATATTAAAATGGGTAATAAAATTTGAATAATAAAATAGATTTAAGTATTAAAATATGGATTTATTTAGAGGACTAATAAATTGGTAATTTGGGAATAATCTTGATTAATTGGAATGAAATAGATTATTTTAGAGACTAAAAATAGATTAATTGTAGAGATTTTAGAACAGACCTTTTCGATTTAAAAATGAAATTTAGGGGCATTAAATTGAGAATTATTTAACAAATTTCCCGTTAATTATTTTAGAGATATCTGAGCACCCTTGTGATTTAATAGGGATTAATTATGTCGAAATTTCGTCCTGAGGATTTATTTATTTAACTAGTTTAAAAGTAGGAAAGACGCATAGAGTTTCTACCTATACTAATAATATTATTATTTTATTTTATTTTATTTTATTTATTGTCGACCCGGTTTATTTGCGACGATTTGTTCACGTACTTGTGATTAATTCTTTTAGAGAATATTTTCCCCGACTTGTAAATTGAAGGCCTGGTAGAGTATTAATATTATTCGATTTTGTTGCACATCGAGATCGAGGCAAGTTCCTTCTGACCCTCACTCCTATTGCATTATTTTGAGAAGTACTGATTTCGAAATTTTGTTTAAATTACTTTTTCTGAAATGTTTATTTTAAATAGTTTCTGTCAGTTTATTATGTCAGGAATATCGGTTTATTAATTGCAGAGATACCCCTAAAAATATTTCGTGTCCCTAAATCGTATTTTAATTTAAAAGTTTGGGCATCTTATTTGTTTACGATGACCCTTAAAAGTCATTCAGTTATAACTACTCTCCTATATCGAGGTAGTTAAAATTTATTTATTTAAGTCGGATTTATTGTTCAGATCCGATAATTTTTATTTTAAATTTCTAAATTTGATTCATTCTTCGGATCAAATATATACGTTCAGATTAGTGAAAAGCTGGATCAAATTTCATCAGAACCTACTCTTAAATAGTTATTCTAGCGTAATAATTTATTGTTTTGCTGATTTGAGTCGTTTTATCATTCAGGACGACTCCAAAAAAATTATTTCATTCAACGAATCTCTTTTTTTCGAGGTTTGTTACCCTGTTCGTCTTGGGTTGACATATCATTCGTGTCAATATAATTAATTTTATAAAATATTTTAACGTCCTATTGTTCGGGTCGATATCGCACAAACTGTAGAACGACAGTCGACCAAAGTTTAATAGGAATTTTCAAATAATTATTCACATTTCATTTTCATATCTTTTCCGTAGGAATAATCCTTACTCCAACTGGTCAACGTGGGAGTGGACCATGGATTTTTCTTTCTGATCAACACGAGATATAAACTCGTGCTATCAAGAGAGGACTATATATTTATATTTGGCACAAGAAATGCCGGCTTGATTCTGCAACCCACTATTTGCTAGCAAAACGAAATTGTGATACTTGCGACATAGTTGTGATCATGCTATGGGGTATCACGGGTGTGAGGTACTTGAGACACGGTAGTTGATCACGCCGTGGGGTATCGTAAGGGGAAAGACCAGTATTTAATACGTTCAA
This sequence comes from Heracleum sosnowskyi, assembly GCA_030848705.1. NCBI lineage: Eukaryota > Viridiplantae > Streptophyta > Magnoliopsida > Apiales > Apiaceae > Heracleum > Heracleum sosnowskyi. Next base: position 43,421,472 of record CM061243.1, on the reverse strand, counting down.
ATTTCAAATGCGATTGTTTTGAAACAAATGTTTCTGTCAGCCAATGGACTTTTATTCCGTCAGAGTAAACCGTCACTTGTCGAGTTTTATAAATACTATTTTCTTTTCACTCAATACTAGTGTTAGTAAGAGAGATCCAGTCAGTGGATTTGTTGAGCACATAGTTTCTCACCCATGTTGTTAATCATGTTTTTAACAGTTAGAGAGGAAAGAGGCGAATCATCCCGATACAAGGCTAAAGGGAAGGAGATGATGCAGCAATGCACCGACTTGGAGTAGTACTACCATTTCAGAGATGCTGTTTAGAGGAACTATACTGGAGATCATTATCTATCAATAAACTTTATGTACCTAGTGGCTTGGTGTGTCATAAGTAGTAATGTTGTAATAAGTAAGAAGTAGAGCGATGCCTGGACTTGTGGGCTAGAACCACTGCTTGTTGTATGGATTATAATTATTATGATAAGTATTGTATTTTGTGTAATGCAGATGACCATGGTACGTGGCGTCTTGAGTCTGTTGTTAGTGGATTTGGGGGCGTCACACTAAGACTGAGCTAAAGCAGATGCATTGTAATGTAACCAAACAAGCTAATATGACATTATTCTATCCTCGTAGAATATTGTGACGCCGGAACAATAATATAAATCGACTACTGGGCTTAAAGAAAATGACAAAATGTATATTAAAGGACCAAATTAACATACATAAAGGAACCGCGTCGATAATAAACGGAACTGCAAGACCCCGAACACAAAACGAGTTGGTGTCAGAATAGTGAGTTCTCGCTGGAAAATTTAATTTACCGGAAATTTTAAACCCATCGGAAAAATTCAACAACACCCAAACAAATCATTTAAAGCTAGATCTAGGAATTAAAGGTCCTAAATTTAACACTAACAAAATCAAATCTTACTCTACTTTATCAAACCCATTACATCCAAACAACAAATCCAAGCACCAAAATTAGATCTACAAGCTTCTTTCAACCACCCAATATCAAATCTAACACTAAATCACCAAATCCCACTACAATATCACACCAACACCATCAAGAAAAGTAAATCTAAGGCTTAAATCATCAAACCCAACATTAAAATTAAATTTAAAGGGTCTCAACTCAAGAACACAACAAAAAGTAAATTTAGAGAATTAACACTACTTAACATTAAATAAAAATGGCTCATTTATACCTCAAGTGGTAGCACAAAGGCTATTTCACCCACTTTATTTGATTTACAAAAGTTCATAGCCAAAAGATGAAGTAAAAGACTAGATATGAAAAAGAAAAGAAAGCTTCCATTAATTTAACAAAGGATGTTTACAAAATTTAAAGCTACTACAAAGAGAGAGAGAGAGAAACTAGATCTAGAACATTTAAAATGAAAAGGAGGCTACTTCTAAAATTTAGGGTAAGCTAAAAATCTAGGTTTATTACAAAGGAAAAGAGGGGGGTATTTATAGGAAAATTTTAGGGCTAAGGGGAGGTGTTGGGTTAATCTTGGCCCTTCATCTTAATTTTTAATCAACCAACTCCATCCTTTGGCTTTTTCTTCAAGTCTTGATTTTCTTTTCCACTTTTGCCCTTCCTTGTCCCATATTAATCTTTTTTTCATCTTTTTCTCATTTTTCCAAATATCTACAAAATAACGAAAATGCAACTAATTTATTTATTAAAAACACGAAAACAAACAATAAAATAGGTACAAAAATACGCACTTATCAAAGTGCCTTCACAAGCATCAGAGGGAAAATCTGATTCTTCGCCACCAATAATAAAATCATTTTCTCCCCTCCCAGAGGGAACATCTCTAGCTCCCCTAAGGGATTTTCCACTCGCAGTTTATACTGGAGAAAGTGGAAGGCAACCTGGTGTGTCTATCACTGAAGAAATTCAGATCTCAAATCCAAATGATTTGATAGACTTCACTAGGGATCGGGATTTGTGAACTCCTATTGCACCACCACTGACCTCTCTTGAAGGGGCTAGGGTGATTTCTATTGCAGGTACATCAAATTCTGGAGAAAATAGACAGCTAGTGTTGAGAAATGTGAGGCAAACACAAGCACGTGAGTTGAGTGAAACACCACTGAGAGAAATTGAGGTGAATGCACACACTGGCACAAACACTACTTTGTTGTTAGTTAAGATATCTGATCTACAAGAACAATTATCAAAACCCCAAGCTGAGAAAGAATTTCTACAAGCACAAGTGGTTGAACGGTCTTCTTCTTCCACCTATGTCAACAATCAGCTTGGACTAATCAAGAATGATGTTGAAAGCCTGAAGACTACTTTTCTCCCCAAAATTAATGCCATTCAATAATCTCAACTCCTAGTGGCCTCAGACATTTCTGCTCTATCAGATTCACAAGCTCAGATCTCAGAAAGTGTCAAGGACATAGCTTCAATTTCTGCTAAAGTGGACTTACTTCAGAAAATAGTGGATGAAAATCAACTGTTTGATGATGCAAGGTTTGCAAGAATAGAAGGAGGAATAGAGCATCTAAATAAAGGCATGAAGCACTTGTATCCGATGATCAAAAATTCTCACCAACCTAATGCTGAGCAACAAGCTTTCTTTGAAGGAGGAAATGGTGGAGATGATCAAGGAGATGGAGGAGATGCTGGAGCTAGGAAATAGGTAAATCCTGAAACTCATAGATCTAAATCTGTAGAGGATTCCTCAACTAAGGGGGAGAAGAAAGGAGGAGAATGTTAATCCCAAATGACCTAACAGAATTGTAGAAGGGGGGGTTGAATACAATTCTAGATATTTTTAATCTTAAAACAACTTTTAAAATAAATTAACACAGAAAATAAAAACACAAGCAAATATAAAATTTCAGTTGGATGTTTTGAGGATCCAACTGAGATGTTTTTATTGCGGGAATAATCTGTGTTACAAACGTAGCACAGCTGCTCAGTTCCTAATGTAGAGTGAGAGTGCTCTTGAAATAAGCTAATACAAAGTTATTTTATCTTACTCACTTACAATAAAATGAACTGCTACACTTGGTTATATATCCCAAGTTTACAATGCTATTTTTGGCTACTCTAAAATGTACTAAGGGTAACCACCAGTAGCTTGCTTTTCATTCCTTTTGTCCAATGGTCCTTGGAGATCTTGTCTTTTGTGTTCATGCTTATTATGATCACACTCAAGAACCTAATTGGAAATTGGAATGTTTCCTCTTTCCCAGTGACCATTTTAATGGCTCCCAATGCAAAGTACACTTCTACATCACCTTTTGATCTGTCAGAAAACTGTCACTATCACTTTGTCAACTATTCAGAAAAGTGATAATGATTCATTGATAGCAGTGATATGTATTCCGTTGATAGCTTTATTCTTCAATCCGTTGATGGTACATTCTTCATTCCGTTGATAGTGTAATCTCCATTCCGTTGACATGTCTTCACTTAGGCAAAATTACAAGGCATGTTATATTTACAATTAACCAACCTATTTTGCCTATCTAGTACTTAGTCAACATGACTTAGAAAACCTATCTAATACCTACAACAGATGTCTATCAAATAGTGAAGTATTATGCAGTGCAATTGCTACATCACTCATTTCGTTGATGAGCTACCTGTCAACGGAAGCTACAAAGCATACCATTCCGTTGACAACTACAAATTGACTTAACACAAAATCTACTAAGTGTTTTTACAATTATCATCAAGAGCAACATATTCCTAACAGAGAACAATGAGGAGAAGCTGGAAGAGCTTCTGAAAAAGACAGCAAGGGCAAAGGGAAGTAGTCAATGCTTGATGATAACCTCTATTACCAGGATGAACATGATGATTTTGATATATTTGGTGTTCAGGAGGAGGCTTTCCTTGGAGAGACTATCCCTAAAGAACTCATTGGCGAGGAGGAAGTTGAAGAAACGGAAAATTTTGATGAATGGGAAGAAGATGCTCCCTATGATCCTTTGTTTGAGAAAGAGCTGAGAAAGCAGCAGGCGGATTTTCGAAGAAGGGAAGATGATAATGCAAAGACATCTGAAATCATCACCCAGAAGCTACAATTGCAAAAGGCTGAACATGAAGAAAAGCAATGTCTTCACAGTCTGAAAGTTAAAGTAGGAAAGTTGGATGTGAAGCTGAAGCTGAGTGATAGATGGGATAAAGCAAGGGAGATGTTTGCACTCCCTCAAAGAGGAACAAACAATGATGGTGGATTTCTTGGTGTTCTTGAAAGGTATAGAACTGTCAATTCAGATAATTCAGTGTACATGAAAGCTTTTCAAGCTGAAATCTCAAGGATTACAACTGGATTTGACAGAGTAAGAAATGAAATGTATATCTATATCTCTAGTCATAGTGAAGGATCATTCACGGTTTCTCTTAACCTTCTGGAGAGCAGAACACTGTTAGAACTTTGGGTTCTCATGAACAAAGTTAAAAGGACATCTCACCTGAATGAATTGCTACATGATCAGCTCAGGGAATTTTCTTTGAAGGCCAGTCCTCAGGTTGCAGATGTGCCCTTTGAAGTCAAATTCTATACAGGTCAAGCACTTCAGACCTGCGGAGTGGATCATATTTCTTTGAATAATTATTTTGCCATGCATCTTGTGAAGTTGGAAAACATGTTAAGGACTTCTGGGTTTGCTACTCAAGAAAAGACTGAAGTTGTTGATATGATTCAAGACTATTGCATAGCCAACATCAAAAGTTATCATCAGTTGAAGAATAGGATGAAGAAAGTCACAACTCAACCAGTCAGACCCACTGGTCTCATTTCAGAAAGTGATCATGTCCTTGATAAATAATTGCTAAGCACCCTACAAGAGTCTCAAGAAGGTGAGATTAGAGATTAAGGCACGTGAACTCAAGCTCAAGTTGTATTGTAATATGTTTAGAGCTTAGTTGAATCAAGATAGGATCAATGTAATCATATGTTCAGTCTAGAGGAACATCAATCTTGTATTTATCTTTATTGTTTGAATCTGAAAATGTTAAATATAAACCAGAACTTTTTATTATTTACTTGGCTCTTAAAGTCTCATCTTTTTCTTGTTTATTAGTTGAATTATCCTCTAGGTATTTGGTTGTTATTGTCTAGCAAACAAATAGGGGGAGATTGAAAGGCATATGCATAGGCCTATTTGTAAACACCGAGGATTCGACTCAACTTAAACAAGAATGTAATAAGTAAATAATATGTTAAACTGTCACAAGAATCTCAAAAGATAATATCAGTCAAGAGAATGAAGATTAAAGTCAATCTACAGACTTGAAGTAATTCTACATTGAAAGAAGTTCATTTATTTGATCAAGCCTCAGTGAAGTATTCAAGCAAGTGGATCGATTTTGAATGACAGAGATTTCAATAGTGTGACATCAAGTGTACAGATTACAGAGTTTATTAAAGGGAAAAGAAAAAGAACCACCGCTTAAAGTCAAAAGATGAAGAACCGTCATTGTAGTTAGTCACTCATGAACCAGACAGTACATAGAGTGTCAAAATCATTCAGTGGAAGTTCGTTATTAATTTCAGTGGTTCAAAGGATGTTTCTGTCATCAAGAAATTGTATTAATTCTCTTTTAATTAATTAAATCAGTTAGTTAATTTATCCAATAAATTAATTCAACAAGAATTAATTTATTCCTTAAATTAACTATAAGATTAATTAAATTAGAATTAGTATTATACTAGTATGACTTTGATAATTGAACTAGTATGACTATATAATTGAACTGATATGACTATCAATGATAGTCATACCGATAGTCATTGTAGTTCAACTATTAGTCATACCGATAGTCATTGCAAGAGAAATTGATAGTCATGCCAGGACATATGATTGTCATCCCGAGAGTCATTGTAGTTCAAGTGGAAAGTCATGCCAGTTCAATGATAGTCATCCCGAAAGTCATTGCAAGCCATTTTCTGATAGTCATGCTAATTCAACTCAAGCAAGCGTACAAATATCTAATTGAGGCAGTTGAAAAGTGCACTTGAACAAAAAGAAAGGACAGTAGCTAAAAACATATCACTTCATCTCTCTGTCTTAACTCAAGAACTGCCGAGCTTTAATTCCTACAAGTGTATTAATTTCTAGCCATTATTGTTATATTCAAACCACTAGAAGTTGTTTACTTGTACTCTTTGACTATCCAGCATATCATAATCCCTATTATTTATCTCGAACTACTTTTTAGTATTTGATCATTTTATTACAAAAATAGATAAATTCATGTCGAATTTATTCTAGTTTTGTTTTAATTAGTTTGAGATTAAAACCTTGTAATCCGTACTGTATTTGCAACACCCTTTAAGTTTAATATAAGTTATATTTAACTTGAATTTTGTTTCATTTTATTCCGCACTTATTTGTTCTTGGATTGTCAAATCACGAACCGAACAAATTCGAACTATTTTAACATGTCTATTTGTTTAACAAACCCCTCTTTTCCAAAAATGTCACGGGCAATTATCTTTTTAAAATTAAACATGTATGTTTTCTATTTTTCCTTGCTAAAACCCCTACTTTTCCAAAAATATCACGGGTTTGACGTTACAATTTATTTTAAAACCTATTTTAATGTGTTTAATTATTTAACAGAGTTTACCTATTTTAACATGTCTACTTATTTTAAAAAGACATGTTTACTTATTTTTTAACAAATACATTTAATAAAATATTAAAATAACAACTATTAAAAAACAATATGTGCATCGCACGGGCAATTAAGATAGTTTTTCGGAAAATATCTCATTTTCCAAAAATATCACAACAAATCTATTTAATAAAATAAAGTAATAATATTATAATTGTTAATAATTAAGAATTTACCTTTTTTTAGCCAAATTGTATTTTTTTTTTTATTTTCTAACTAAAATTTCTACTTTTCTATTATTTCTAACTAAGACTCTCATATTCCAAAAATATGACGGGCAGTTCCATTTAATAAAATAAAATAATAATATTACTAATAACAAACCACTTACCATTTTTAGCCAAAGTGTATAGTTTTTATTATTTTATATTTTCTCAGTTTTTTCTAACAAAATCTCCACCTTTTCCAAAAATATCACGAGAAATTACCTTTTACTTTTTCTATTCTTTTTAACAAAATCCCTACTTTTTCTAAAATATCACGAACAATTGTCTTTTTTCAACTAAACATGTTATCTTTTCAATTTATCCTTACTAAACCCTTTTTTTCAAAAATATGACGGAGAAAATCTTACTTAATTTTTAACAAATACAATTAATAAAATATTAAAACGGAAATAAAAAAATAACAATTATAAAAAACAATCCGTGCATAGCACAGGTTTTAAGCTAGTAATAATATAGATATATATGTTGTTATTTCATAAAAAAACAACTAGAATATAGATACATGAAAAGAAGAGCATAAAATTTATTACAAAATTTTTAATCTTTTATTATAATACCTGAGTCTACCCAGGTATGCAGTTAAAGTGTAGTTAACCAATCAGAAAATTATGAATTATTTTAGGATCAGAAAATTATGAATTATTTTAGGACTAATCAGAGTTCATTCCTAAATTTTAGACTAATCATATTATATTAAGAGTTTTCTTTATTTAACATTCTCATCCTATTTTACTAACCCCTAAATTTTAGACCAATCATATTATATTAAGAGTTTTTCTTATTTAACATTCTCATCCTATTTTACTAACCATGATTAATTTAACCATTCTAACTTAAATACAATAATGATTTTATTTAACCTATCTATATATATATACATTTTTGTTATATCAAAAAATAATAATTAAATTGGTGTTAATGTAATAATAAAATTATTATTATTATTATTAGAACTTAGATACCCACTTTACTATTTGGGCTTTATCTTGAGTTCTAAAAATCGGATTTCGACAATTTTACAGCCCACGCGAAGCTAACAAAATTATCTTTAATTTAATGATGGTTTAACAAACATTTTCTAACTGAAACTATCCATAAATGGAAGAGAAAAGAGAGTTACGAATTTTTACTTGGAGAATTCTATTCAATATAGAAAACATATTTATATTTGGTTTAAATTATCACAATACACTTCTTAGTATTAGTTATAATCCTCATATTAATCATATACACTTTTTAATATTAAATCTAACGGTTCTCATATATCTATTTAAGATCTAACAGTTATTATTAATTTGGTCGTCCAGAGTTTTGGATAAGATCTTTTAACGCTTATTATATAGGGATATATAATTTTAAATTATTTTTCATAATTACAAATTTATAAATCAACTACTGTTTTAGTATAAAGTCCATCACAATTATACTACAATACGTTATAAATTAATTTTCATAATTATATCCTGTTATTTAATAAGAGTAAAAGCGCTAATATAACAATTAATACTAACATATATAATGTGATCGATTTCCATCTACGATATATTTAATAAAAACAAAATTATATTCAGAGATCTACAACTATACTAAAAGTAGTATTTAATAATATGTAAGAAAGATAATTTAAAAATACTATCAAAGATCAACGGTTCGAAACTCATTAAAAATAAATTTAAATATAATATTTAAAAATCAAAATATAGTACTATAGGTTAATATTTTATAATAAAATATTATTAAATATGTATTTATCAAACGTATATAAGCACTCAACAGTACATATATTTTTATTATTTAAAATATTAAATACACGGTAAAAGTATATTACCATTGTTTGGTGAATAAATTACTAATAAAAAATAAAAACTATTTTGTAAATAAATTTTCTATTTATGTGTATATATGTATGTTACACATGTTTATATATATTTTTATTATAAATGTTTTAATATTTTTATTATAATACTCAAGTTTACCATATATTAATTTATCAATGGGAAAATTGTGAATATTCTAGCACCAACCAAAGTCCACTTCTAAATTTTAGGCCAATAAAATTAAACCTAACATGTTTCTTTATTTAATTTAGATTATACCTTCTAATAAAGTTTAAACTCAACTGAAGTTAAACTCCTTACCAACTTAATTTTATTTTTTTTATATCTACTAACTATACATTATAACTACTAATTTTTTTATTTTGACGATTAACTAATTAAAATTTTACATTAAATAAAAATATCTAAAACACAATATCCTTAATTATTATAATCAAATAACAAACTAAAAATTAAAATTATATCAATGTAATCATTACAACAAATCTAAGCATCTTTTACCCCACTTTCTATCAGACCCGACCAATTTTGACGAACTAAGTGCTTGCATCAATTTTCCTCCTTGTTAAATCATTTCAATTTTAGTTAATATAACACTTTGTATCACTTGGATGGATTATCTTTGTATTTTGATTATATATATATTATGTTTTTTTTGCTAAGCATATATATTTTATGTTTTAATTGTCAACAACTGAAAAATGACAAAAAAAAAAACTTAGGTTTTCATCATCCTCACCCCGAATTCTCTCAAAATTATTTCCCATACATATATTCAGTGGTCAGCTCCAACAATTCTGTGACTTACTCAACTGTTATCATCAATCGTTTCCACATTATACCAATTTGTTCACATGATTGATATTTTTTACAATGTTGGGTTGTCAATTTTTTTATTCATAACTTACCTGCATGATAACAAATATTGTATCATTATCTATACATTTGAAAGTACGATATAGTTTTTCTCATATGACCTTTCTAGAGGGTCAATGCCCATATAAGATTAGTTTCTCAAATGCTCACAAGCAGAATTTTCGTAGATCGGTAGAAGTTGATTCTTGAGGAAAACAAACAAGTATTTTCATCGATACATCAATCAAAAATATATATGCATTCATAAACTTAATTGATAATGGAGTCAACTTTGTATAAATTTCTACTTTATCAACTTAATTCTAAAAGGTATATCATTAATGATTAGAACCCTTCATGAAGCATCTTGGCTCCATAAAATGAATGAATGACCTAGGGTACAGAATCAATCTTAGAAGCATTAATTATCATTCATTTTGAACCAATTTTTTGTATAATTATCATTTAGAATCAAAATCATTCATTTTTCTATAATTATCATTTTGATTATTTCCATTAAATTTGTGGTTTCATATCTATTAAAAAAATCTAGAAATGTGAACACAATAATTAGAAAGTCTGTATTAAAATTAATATTAAATTAGATATACAAATAGTTAAATTTAGAGTTCATTATTATCTTTTAAAATCTGAACCATTCATTTTTTCCTATTATTAACATTTTAAATATTTGTCCTTGAATTTTATTGTGGTTTATTATTGATTAAAAAATCTAGGAATGTAAAGAAAATTACTTAGTAGATTCAGGAATGTAAAGAAAATTACTTAGTAGGTCCACATTAAATTTGATATTAAATTAGATGTACATATATGTAAATTTGATGTGGTAAATGTGTACACAAAATATTGATTTCATAGATATATTAATTATTTTAATTTCTTTTTTTAAGGTTTTAACAATTCTATATTCTTTTACGTCTCATATTCCTCTCTACTTCTAACTTTTTACATTGGTTCCACGACCGCCTCCATCTTTTACAAACTAATCAGATTGGTATATATGAAATATATATGTAAAGTTGACAAGTTATAGTAAGAATGAAGATATTTCATTGTAAATTTTGTTTATGACCCGTTGCAAGGCCAACAAGATCGTTACAAAAAAAAAATCATTTTCTCTACTTTTTTGAGATTATAGATCCTGTTTGTATAGCTTAAAATAATTATTTATGTCTTAAAGTTGCTTAAAGTGAAAAGCCAAAATTTTAAGTAAATATCCGTACAATTTTTAAGTTGAACATGTGAACGATGATATTATTTTTTACTAAATAAAATTATAGAAGTAAAATGAATAGTTCAAAAACTACATCCTACCAACTTTTGACTTTAAACCATTTTTTCAATTTTAAATTACTTTTTACGTTATTACACAAACAAACATACATTTTTAAACATAAAGTTTAAAACAACTTTAATCTCTTAGCTTTATGAAAAGCCAAACGAGATATGTACCACACACCCCAATGAACATCCTTATACATCCCCTGAACTAACCATGCCTACCGTATTTGCGTAACTACGGCGTATTTATATTTGGCAAATTAAATTATTAGATGCAAAAAAAGTCGATGTTTGCGAGCCATGTTGTTTTCGGTAAGAGTTGATCACTTTCTGTCTGTACTTTTTGTTTTTTTACTAACAAAATACATACACAAAATACATACACACACGGATCTGTACCACACACCCCAATAAACATCCTTATACATCCCCAAAACTAACCATTACTGTCGTATTTGCGTAATTATGAAGTATTTATATTTGGCAAATTAAATTGTTATTCCCAGACAATGAACCGAGATTGTAGAAGGGGGGGGGGTTGAATACAATCTTGAAAAATCTTTTCAATTCTTGATAGTGAAAATAAAAACAAGAACAGAAACACAAGTAATTTGACACAAGAATTAAAAATTCAGGTGGATTGTTTTTGTCCACCTGAGAGATTTTTATTGAAGAAATATCTGTGATTTTTATGAATAAACACACAGCTGAAAGTACACAACTCTAGCTTCAGCAACTTACAAAGGATATTGCTTTGTGCTCTCTAAATTGCTAAAACCTGATTTCTTGGTTCTAGAGTTATGCTACTACTTGGTTATATAACCCAAGTTTACAAAGATATTTGAACAGCTAATAATACAAAAAGTACATGTGTTCAGAATCCTTGTTTCTCTATCCCGAGCAGTGGTCCGTGTTTGTAGCTTGCCCTTCTTGGCTGATTATCTTTTATGGAAATGCTACCTTTGACCATGCAAACAGAATGCTGCTTTCTTCTTGTCATCTTTCCAGAAATACTAGCTCACATGCTCTGCGTAGTCTGTCAACCCATGTGCTCTGACATCGTTGTCCCTTTCACAAGTACAGTGAGTATCCGTAGAAGCTATTCGACACTACTAGAAAAAGGTCAATAGATATCGCCCATATAACATCGGTTGTTGGGGCCACCGATGTAAAAGATCCTAATTAACATCAGTTTCCAAATAACTGATGTCTTTGTATTGTTATAACATCAGATTATATCTGAACCGATGTAATAACGTTGTCTTTAAAAAAATTTAAGCGCCCGCTAATTCTTCCCCTTATACTAAATGTTTTCCCTGTACAATTTCCCCCTCTTTGCCAATTTTTCTTCCCCCGTTTTTTTGAGTTGTTGTACCCCTCTCCTCTAAATCATACAAAAGTAAATATTTACTTGAAACAAAAACTAATTAAACGGAGAAAACACCCCCATCTCTCTCGACCTCACCTCTCTCTCTCTCTCGCGAAGAACCCCTTTCTCCTCTGTTCATCTCTCTCTAGTCTCTCACTGCTCTTTCTTCCGTCTCTCTCAATCACATATACATTCACATTCACTGTCCTAATTCGAGCTATTAGCATAGAAGCCCTAATTTGAGCAATTGATTTTTGATTCTCTAGAAGACGATACTCTCAAAGCCTATACAAGTTCTAATCGAGCCCTATAACACGAATCGGGGTCTAATTTGTAAGTGTATTTCAAATTTACTTTGAAATTTTATTTTTGTTGTTTGATTTCAGTTTTTTGAACATATTAATTGGTGATTTTGACAAATTACCAATTAATTAGATGCCTAGACCTCGTCCTAAACCTTGTGAGTGTGTTAGAAGAGCTTGGCATAGTGAAAATCATTCAACAAATTTTCAGGTTTGTGATTTTCTTGATTTTCTTGAAATTTTATGTGTTTTTTTTTATGCCCACCATGTGTTTGATTAGAGTTGTGAATGGGAAGCACTCTGTTGGTCGTCGTCATAGTTCACTGTTAAAGAGTGTTATCATTGAGGTACCAGTTTACACTATTCTGGAGGTACCAGTTACTGCTTTTCGATTACCATATCACACACACACACACACCCATGTAATGCTTTTGACCTGCTGGTTGCTAGAACCTTTTTCTTGTATATTATAGAATTTCTTATTGATGTCTTTGGTTTTGTATTAATAAGCTCTGCCTTATGTCCATTGGTTCGATTGTGGTAGATTGTGTGTGGTAATTAGTCACTACTACAGAACAGCTTTCACATCTAGCAAGCAAATATAAAAAAAGCTGAATCTTTTTTTGATTTCGACTAAGAGCATTGACAGAGCCGGAGATGATATATCTATATATATGAATCCGATTGGAAGTGTACTTTGTTATATTGGATGAAGCATCTAATATTTGGCTTTTCTTAATCAGGTCTATAGAGTTTCTGATATGGAACTTGTGAGAGTGCTTCCCAGTGCAGAGGATGAAGTCAATGTAGCCTGCTTCCATCCAGCGGTTGTACATTTGGACAAGTGTATTGCTTTTGACATATTTATGCACTTCAGAGATATTATTTTCAAGGATTCTTAATCTTGACAAACATTATTCCTATTTAGAAGCTACTGACATTTTCAGTTTGCAAATCGTCTGTCAATTGGCAAGCATGTGTGCAGTTAAAGGTATGCTTATTTGTTAGCCATATGAGGTTCTCAGTCAACGTGGCTCCTAACCTATGATTACCCTTCCCAATCAAATGGTCTTCCAGGGAACATGACCATTCTGACCCAGCTGTAAATTTGTATTACCAGGCACAAGAAAAAGTACTATACTAAGGCAGACATACATCATTCATAACTATTACTAATACTGACTAAATGGGATCTCGATTATGTTGTCTTTACGCTTTCAATTAACTTTGTTTGGTTAGCAGGCTGCTTACTGTATTTTAACTTGAACTTGTTATGCTCCAATTAAAGTGTAGCAGGCTGCTTACTGTATTTTAACTTGAACTTGTTATGCTCCATTACAGTGGATAACAAGTGCTAATTTTGTGTCTTGCAGGTTCTTGGAGTAGAAACGACAACAACTCAGCAGGAGATAAAGAGAGCATATCACAAGTTGGCGTTGCGATTACATCCTAATAAAAACCCTGGCGATGAGGTAATAGGTAGTTTCTTCTGTCAGGGAACTGCACTCGGTTATTTTTATATAAATACTTGTATTGAATAATCATTAAAATTTTATTGTATCATAGGTTTGTGCAATTTTAAGAAGTTGATGAATCTTCACCAAGCCAATATGGTTGCCTACTGCAAATCTCTTTTAGATGGAATTGTAATATTTTTTAGAATAAACAGGCTAGTTTGTCATGATTAATCAACCTTACTATTGCATCATTATTATACAGTGCTTACTTAAAAATATTTTGCAAGCTGTGAAATTTATCTGTTCAATGATTTAGAATTTTTGGGAAATCAAAATCTCTTTTTCATGCCTTTTTCAAAGAGCAAACATGAATCCATCAGCTAACAATGTTAGGAGCCAAATGCAACACTCGGGAATGGGGGTTTAGGACGGCTAGCCTCCTGCTTTTTGGATTCCTTGGCCACGCTGAATTACCCTGCATGGGGTTACGGTCTAAGATATAGATATGGACTATTCAAATAGCTTATCACAAAAGACGGACAAGAAGAAGTTGTAGAAAGTTGGCTTGAGGTGATAAAATTTATTTTCATTTATTCTAATTTTAGTATAAATTCTTTTAGTACTATACTAAGGTAGACATGCATCATTCATAACTATTACTAATACTGTTATTGCCTATGATGTTCCTATACCAGGATATAAAACCAAAACAACCATCAACCTTCGACTATGGTCAACAAAAGTCGCTTCATCAGAGTTCGACTTAAATGCTTATAATGCTGGTGAGCATACTAAAGCATATGAGGCCCTTAAAAAGGCTGAAAAGGTTTGTTTATATTTTTATTTAATTGCAGCAATTCTTTCTTTTGTTTACAATTCTGCATTTAACTATGCAAATACATGAACTAGAATATATTTGGGGTATGCAATGCATTAATTCTGTAATTTCAGTAGACTATTCTTAGTCACTCAGATTCTTTGTGCTTTACATCAAAATTAGTGGTTAGGCACTTGACAGCCTATTGGGATTTCACAAGTTTATGCAATAAACATTGTAAATTTTCATTTGTTTTTTACTGCCATTATAAGATTATTGAGTTTGTTCTTACAGTGACCCAAATAATATATGGTACTTTTGAAGTCATTTATGTGTCTTGTTCGGTACTAGTCATTTATATAATTGTTCAATCATCTGTCTTGAATAAGTTCTGAGATGTAACACTATATAACTGATTTATTTGCTTTATATACATTTGAAACTTGCTACTTAAGTTCTTTAACATATGATTAATAATTTTGCAACTGTTACGTCTTGATTATTACAAGCCAAGTTGCACTTGTCAGTTCTGTATTCTTCATTATATTTGAAATTACAAACGTTGGCATGTTAATTTTACTCTTTTTTAATGATGTGATGTTAGTGTTTTTAGTGCAGGGCGTCAGATTTTCCAAGAGACTATGATGGTGCATGTGTTCAGATGAGAATGTCCTATAGCACAGCTGCTCATTTGTTCCTGTTCCTGGTACAATGGACGGATTGTCACCTTGCTGGTGCTTTTGGACTATTGAGAATCTTAATCTACAAGGTACAAACTTTTTTAATATCTTTGTCTATCTGTCTGAATAGCTTGTGACTTAGGTTGTGACAATAATTAGTAATTTACATTGCAGGTGTATGTTGATGGCACCACAACCATGTCAATCCATGAAAGAAAAGCAAGTATCAGAGATTTCATGCGTCACTAGAATAAGATGTTTTACATGAAGAACTTTGTTGTGGTGCATTTGGAGACGAACGACTATATTGAAAATCTTATGTAGAACTACTAGTACTTCTTGCCTTTTTAATTTTGTCATGGAACAACTGATCTTGTCGAATAGTTTATTTTGACTAGCAATAGCAATTAGAACATTATGTTTTTTGGTTTTGTTATTGTTGTATACTGAAATCATGTAGATTGGTTTGGTAATGATATTCAGAGTTTTGATTTTCTTTTGCGATCATTTTAACTTGTTGTTTTTGGTATGTGTGTTTTGGTATTTTTTGGTGTATATGATTACGGTTAA
This sequence comes from Heracleum sosnowskyi, assembly GCA_030848705.1. Classification (NCBI taxonomy): domain Eukaryota; kingdom Viridiplantae; phylum Streptophyta; class Magnoliopsida; order Apiales; family Apiaceae; genus Heracleum; species Heracleum sosnowskyi. Next base: position 43,405,415 of record CM061243.1, on the reverse strand, counting down.
TTATAAATACATACATTAGTTTATAAGAACTAAAAAGAATGTCCAAATAGGCTATTTTAACATCGCTTACAGAAAAGAAACTGATGTATATAGGACATTTTAACAACACTTACAGAAAAGAAACTGATGTATATAGGACATTTTAACATCGCTTTGTTTAGTAAAGGCGATGCTAAAGGTACTAGACATCGGCTAGCAACTGATGTAAAAAGAAACTTTCAAATCAGTTATTAGCCGTTGTCTGGGAGCATCTAAGACATCGGTCACTTAGTAAAAAAACGATGTTTTACATGCTCTTTGACATCGGTTTTTAACCGATGTAAAAGCATATGACTTTTCTCTACACCGACAAAGACATCGGTTGAAAAGTTCACAGACATCGGTTTTTAACTGTATCCGTTGACAGTTTCTTGATCAACCAGTACTTCTATCCGTAGACAGTACAGTGTCCACATCCGTAGAAGGCTAATCAAGCTATCCGTAGACAGTCAATTTCACGTATGCGGAATTCACTACTAGAAAAACGTCAATAGCATCGGGTAAAAACCGATGTCTAGCAACTTTTGAACCGATGTCTTTGTCGGTGTAGAGAAAGGTCTAAGGCTTTGACATCGGTTTTTGCCCGATGTATTAGACCATTTTTGACATCTTTTATGTTAGTGTTAGTGCCCTAGAGACAATACAATTGTACTTCTGGGAAACACTATTTTGTTATTTAATAATGATTATGTTCTATTGATTATTCGACAACAATTATTATGTCTTTATTTACTGCGATATTAATGTTAGAGTAATAAATGTCCTTGGAATATTGAACACGTATTCTATATCTTTAAGTATGTGACTTAAAAATGAGATTATATGAATAGTGTTTATATTCCTAAAATATCCCTAATTAAGCATTATGAATTGGGACAATTATGATGCATAAAGATTAGTATGTTCGTTGACTAAATGACCACATCTCATTGGTCATAGGTATAGTGATACTAAAGTCAAGAACATAGGTGCATGTAATATTCTACATGGCACCGGATAGACCCACAGTGAGATTCTACATGGTAATAAAGTCATAAGAATAGCTCACAGTAATAATGGTGTAATGATCCTTAGACTTGAGATCATTATATTTCTATACGAGGATTAATATACTTTGATTACATTAAAAGTTACCTTTGACCGGGTGATGATAAAAGTGGACATCGGGTATATTATGAGTCGTATGAGAAGTATGAATGATAGATATAGGATTTAACCCTCCTATTATTAGGAGAGATATTATTGGCCTCTTGATTGAGTGAGACTATGAAAATGCATGGTCATGCTCAAATACTGATTTGATTTAATAGTCTACTCATTGATCAAGGAAACCTGGATTAAACGTTGAAGAGGATGACTAATAACATGCCTCGAGTTTAATCTATAATATTTGGTTAAAGGGATTATATTACACGGAAACATTAGTCACGAAAGGTTTAATTGGATCACCAATTATTATTATTACTTGGGTAGCAATGATGTATTACTAGATGCCGCTCATTGTTTATAATTTTATTATGAGATATTAAAATTATTGCCAACGTAATAATAACCTAAAGGGTTACACATAAAGAACGTTTTAGACGGAGCAATAATTAAATTTCGAATTTAATTGAATTATTATTATTATTGAATTATTGGATTAATTAAGTAGGACTTGATTAATTATATAATAATTCAAAAATAATAAATAATACTACTAATAATCAGATTGGGTTTTGGAAGCCCAATCAGATTAGGTATAGGCCCAGATATACCTCTCCATATAAATACATTATGATGTATTGTTTTAGGTTTAGTGACAAAATTCGTTTTCACACAAAACCCTAGCATCTCTGCATATTAGAGAGGCTAGAGACAGAGAGAGAAAGGTTTTCGAGGGCGGGTTTTTGGCTAGTAACAACTCCGTGATCGTTGGACGATCGAGCGTTCGTGTGGACTACTTTGGCGACGCAGATCTTGAACAAGGGCTGCGTGGTGGTTACAACAAGGACCTCCATCTTTCTGAATATTATAAGCTCAATTAAGGTATGATTTCGTTTCTCCATAATCAGCCATGTCTTGTACACGGATCCTAGGGTTAGGGTTTCGGATTTTTATTGTTTTTACGACTGTTTTCGCTGCGTTTGTTGCCCCGAAACCCAACAGTTTATTGGCATCAAACTGATGTTATACACATAATTAAACATCAGTTTTACAAGAAAAATGATGTCTAATTGGTCCCTTTAACATCAGTTTTGGTTTGGAAATCGATCTAGTAAGTTCTCTTAGACATCGGTCAGAAACTGATCGCTAAGGCACTTCAAGACATCAGTCAAAAACCGATGTCTAAGATACTACAAAGACCAAATCAGTACCATAAAATACCAAAACCATGCCAAAAACAAGAATAAACTATAATGGTCGTAGATAAATAACAAAAACCATTTAACAAAAATAAAGGCACCAAGCCATAACATTTCATCCGACAGTTCTAACTCCTTACATACTATCATCATTTACAAATATCATTTACTTTCCACATTGTAAAGATCATCCACCTTACATATCATCCGACTTGAAAGAGTACAAAAGTAAACTAGGCTAGCAAACCAACAAAAGAAGCGAAACTATTTAGGTTGAAGTTCACATGATAGTAGAAAATTGAGGCAGCTAGCTAGTAGTACTGGTTAATAATCTAGTACACAAATCCTTGGACATGACCAAGAGTCTCGAAACGCACGTCATCAAGCTCCTCCTTCTAGCAGGTGTGCATCAGAAGGAACAATGTCTCTTAGTTTGATGCTAACTATATCACCAGGAACCAACGATATTGTGTCTTCATCTTTCCATTTTCCATCGCGTAAAACCTGGTACATGGTAACAAGGAAATCAAACTAGGAATAAATTAGGATTTTCCACTGTGACCATATGACTTGCACTTATTCATTAAATTAGGATTAATTTTCTGTGAGTTTTGAAGGCTATGTTAGTGGTACCTGTTCCAGGGGCTTCATCCATTCCCAACTACGTTTCCTCATTTCAGCTCAGCGTCAACTTGGTTTCTAACTCACTTTCCCTCGTACTCAGGCAACCTGCCAACATAGGGGACTCGATGCAACTGCACTTTATAGATAGATATATACTCAAGCTTAGAACAAGTTCAACAATGTAATGTTCCTTGGACCATCTCTCATCCATTACATTAAAATTATGCATCTTTTACACTATTTTATTTTAAAAATTACATTACTCACAAAATCAACTTCAACCTGTTTACACTACTATATTTTATATATACATATGAGTTACAGGTACCAATTTATTATGTTCTACCTCATGCTTTTCTTTCATGCTCTCTTGTGCTTTTCTTGTCTTCAGATTGTTATTTTACTTCATCAATTTCTAATAGAAATATATGATCAAGGATAACTACCTATATACAAGGTCATATACCCCCTTAATACGGAAAAAAAACATTACAAATGACACATAAATTTCACAAATAGTGAGTTTGCAGCTTGAATACTTTTCTAAATTTCTGATGTATAATGTAAAAAGCATTATGTAGGATTACTTAAGCTTGTTTCAGATGATGAGGTGCGCATGCAAAATGACCATTTTGCCTAACAGGCTGTTGTGGATTTTTTGTATTATAAACTGTAAATTCGTAGCAGTGGATTGAAACATTGTACTTGACATGGTTGACAACTTTCACCAGCACTATGTCACCTTCCCTAGCGGTTAAAGTAGGTCCTGGGAATCGTCCATTCATGGTTACAATCGGCTTTGTTGAGCACAACTGGCTTGAATTTTTCATCACCACCTTCAGAAAATTGAACAAAATTCATCTTTTTCCATTGCTAAGATATTCAAATGAAAGACAGAAGTAACTATTTTACAACATTTTATGCATTATTCGTTTACAAGTGCTAAAACTAGATTTCACAAATTTAGACAAGCTTTGTATATTACTTGGCATGCGTAATACCCTGCATTCATAGGTTGCACAAGTACTCAAGTAGTACTGTCATATCGTGAGCAATGCGAAGAAAATTCTATAAAAATATGTAAACCTATTTCATAGATTAACTCGGCAGATTTGGTGACATGAAGATACTTACGTTGAACTTGTAATGTCGAACTCTGCATTCAACTAAAATCGGAAAAAGACATGCTGCAAACATCAAAACTCGAATCCAAGACTCCATTTTTTATGTTGTTTGTAGCTTGATTTGTTTAAGGTACTTAAAAATGTATGGGGCAGCACGTGATGGGGCAGCACGTGATGGGGCAGCAGTACCAGATGCCACAGAAACTGCCAGTTGACCTAGTGAACCCCATCGTTCTTCAACCACCTGCAAAGTTTAGTGATTTAATTTAGCTTTAGGTAAGGTCAAAATAGTAATGGATTAAATAGAAATTTCAAACAAAAATATTGCGCCCACCGCGAGTTGCTTGCTCTTTAGCACATTTTAAAGCTTTCAGTCTCCAACTTGCACCTCCATCTCCTACAACAGAAAAAGAAAAAAGATGATCATGTCTAGCCTTTTCCTTAATTGTGTCATCTGGATAACCACTGCCGCTATCCTTCAAATATGGGTTTAGTTCTCTAGGATTTACTTGCTTAATCTGTTGGAAAAGAAAGAGGCTTCACAAGGTTAACCATTTATCCATGTAGGCTTGGCCTTAAAATCTTGATGAAGAAATTTAAATTGTCAATTTACATGCATAAGATCATTATATGACTCCATTAGTCAGCTAAAATAATACTGTTAAAACTAGGTACTTGAAAAAAATGCAATAACTGGACAAACGTGTAGCTATACTTGATAAGAAGGTTACCACATTAATTAAACATTATACAAAACTTTGAAGCAACATATATTAGAAATTTGACCTATAAATTTTTTAGAAGTTGTTATGCAACATGTAAATATATATCACCAGTCCCTTCCTAGCTATCAAATAATAACATAAATTGCAAGGTTGTATTAAATAATTCATACAACTTGTACCTCGACAACTAGATTTTCCTGTGGCAGATGGTCAGAATCATCTTTGCATTTCTTTTCAGTGTCATCTTTCGGTCTAAGCATCCAATCAGATTTTTCAACGACATCTCTCTCTACACCTTCTCAGCTATCCTCGTACTTTTTTCTTGCTTTTTTATTATCAGTCTTCCTTTTCCCTAATTTAGACTCGCTTTGACTGTCAGATGATGATTCATTTGAAGCATACCAATTCTTTATATTCCTCGACTTTTTTGTTATTCTTTCCAATTCTTCATCTGAACGAGACTTCTCCTCTCATGTTTCTTTCCATTACTTGACTTGTTACTCTCTTTCATATAATCATAAACCTTGTCTTGTTTAACCTAAAATCACCAAAATAAACAAAGCAATATGAAAATGCAAATACAGAACAATTAGCCAAGTATAAACTCTGGTGCTGCTAGTCTGATACTAAATGAAACTATAAAAAATGACGATCAATTCAAATACAGAACAATTGAAAAAGATGATAAATATAAAACAATTTAATCATAACATATTCAACAATTTCATCTCCTACTTGTTTAATTTACTCGAGCTGTTAAACCATCCTGTTATTGCTTATTGGATGTCGTGTTTTCTTATCATCATAACAGCTTACAACACAACCACAAACTCTTAATAAACTAGATCAACAACTACAACATAATCTGGATACAAAACGTACCATGTCAGGATCCAATACATCAATCGCGTAAAGTCCATCTCTATCGTGAGGAACCACAATATTCGTCTTCTGATCTAACAACACCGTTTTTCCTGTTACAAAAAAACCCAACACATCAACCTCCACATCCCCAATCACAAATCAATACACCGTAAGATCACTATCGGAATCATATTTCACTCATTTAACCGAAACAACACACACATCAAACAATTCAACAATTCAAGTGTTCTAAACAACAACTAACATCTATACATACAAAAACAAATTTATATATATATATATATATATTGACCTGATTTAGGATCAAATCTGGACCAAAGCTTGGTACAAAAGTCACAATCTGACCCGAAAATCCGGACCCAAACCCGCTCCTCTTTCCCTTTCTCATCAACAACTTTCAATATGGACCCAGCAATACCCAGGTGTGTGTGTTTAGAGAGAGAGAGGGGGTCAGAGAGAGGGTCGAGTGAGAGGGGGGGTGAGAAATTATTGAGAGATTAGAGAATAATGAGGAAGGGGGGAATACATGGGGCGGGGATTAAAAACATTTCAAAGGGGAAATGCTTTTATCTAAAGGGGGAAAGTATCCGCCTTTTGTTTTTTCGTTTTTTAAAAAGTACTTCACACATCGGTTCACTTAACATCTGATGTCTAAAAATACATGTAACATCGGTTATAAATATTTTGATGTTAAAAAATTCTTTAACATCGGTGGTTTTTTGAAACGATGTTAAAGAGGTGATGTCTATTGCACTTTTTCTAGTAGTGATTACAAGGCATCGACTATTTACAATTAGCCTCCCTATTCTACATATCTATTGAGAGTCAACATGACTCATTTAACCTATCAAGACTGCTTCAACTTCAACATCAGAAATACACAAGCATGTTACATTGAGTCTTATCCGTAGATAAGCTTCCCATCTACGGATAATGTAAGAGCATACTATCCGTTGATGGCTACATTTACTTGTACAATTTTTACCAAGTTAATTTGGTTATCATCAAGATTCAACATAGTTCCTAACAATCTCCCCCAATTTATGCCTGGTTGAGAATCAGACATAAATTAAGAGTCTTGATGATAACAAAACCACTTCCAACATATAGATAATAGGAGTAAAAATTGTGTCAAGCTACATGAAATAAAACTCAGAAGAGTAGAGATAGTTACATAGAGAGTGCTCCTCTAGACTGAGCATAATCAATTTCTTTTCTTCTCTCTTGGAGGTTGAACCTTTTGTCTCCCTTCCTTAGCATAATTTGCCTGGATTTGATCCTGAAGCTTTCTGTAGAAAGCATCTTCTTCAGCAATTTTTGGATCTAACTTGCCTTGCAACCATCTAAGATACCTATTGCTGGCCTTAGACAGTTGATCTTCAATCCTGAAGAATCTTCTACAGCTCTTTTCATCCTTGAATTCCATCATCTAGTAAGGTTAAAGATGAATTCTTTGTCCATTAAAAGGAATCTTCAGCTTCCTCGGCAAACAATCAAGAGACCTCTAGCTGCTCCTGATTTCCTCAATCTTCTTTAACACAGCACTCCTGGCAACCTCAAAAAATCCCCTTGTGTTCTTGAAGCCTGAGAAGACTTTCACCAAGGTAGAGTATCCTTCATTGAGCACTTGTTGCAGGGGTCATGCTCTCACTTTTCCTCCTTTGTAGATAAAAGTTAGTCTTTCAGGCAAATCTCTGAACTTGTCTGTGCCTCTGATTTCACTAACTTCATCAAGGAATAGCTCCATGGTTGAGTACTCCTGTATCTCTGCAATGTACAAAAAGTCTGCCTTGTTCTCAACAGGTTTGGCAACTTTTGGTGCAACATTCAGCTTGATTAGTCCTTGTTGAGCTTTCTTGACTGGTGCCCTTTTTCTTGACATCTTTTCTGCTTCAATCATGAACTTAAGGAATACCAAGTCTTCAAACTCAATAGGTTCTTCTTTAAGCTCTACAGGAGTCTCATGGTAGGTGGTTTGAGATTGAGTTGAAGCTGGGACAGGGTCTTCAATGACAATCCTCCTCTTTGTATCTCTTTTCTCTTCTTCCTTCTCAGGAGAGACAGACCTATGAGATATTTTCTTCCATCTAGGGGGCTTGGATTTAGGCACTGTCTTCCTTTTCTTCAATTTCTTCTTAGTAGGGGCCTCTTCCTCTACAGCCTCACTACTTTCTTCCTCCATTTCCCTATCTAACTCTTGGGCTAATCTAGCCCGTCTTTCAGGTGTAGATTCATAACCCTAGGGATTGGCTTCTCTCCTTATCCTGGAAATCTCTTCTGTTTTGGCTTCATTGAACCTGGGATGGCTGCTTGTGATATGAATTTCCTTGCCATTTCTGTAGATAACAGCCAACCCTTGTCTCAGCATTACATCATGAGTATTCTTGAGATCCCTGATAAGAGTTGCTAACACCTTAGACTCATCAGGCTTGGGAAGTGGGTAGTCCACCTCAAGCTTGTTCTTGCCATAATGTTTAGGTGGTGATCTAGTCCTGCCACTGAAGATAGGTTCAAACTCCTTGACACTAGAATGTTCAACATTATAATTGCTTTGCAGAACAGTGGTGTCAGGAGTGAGAACCTTCAGAATTGTTGTGTGGACAGGATGGCTGCTTGTGGATGAAGTCAAAGCCTGGAAGATGGATTCCTTGATCATCTGTTCAGAATTGAGAAATACTTGAACATCCTTGGCTCGAGGAGAGACCACCTTTGTGAGTTGAAACTCACTTGGATTTGCTATTATTTGAGGTGACTCCCCCTGACTTGATGGCACACCTTGAGTTACTGGTACAGAGACCACTTGTGCACTCTCCCCCTTACTTGTATTCTCCCCCTTTTTGTTATCATCAAGGGTTTGAGTGACACCAGTTGACTGCAGCAACTGTTGCAGAAGCTGAGTCTGTAAATTCTGGTTGACCAAGAAGGTGTCCATTTGTTTCTCCATCTTATCCATCCTCACAGTAAGAGCATCCACATCCTTCACCAACTTGTCTTGTTTATACCTCTGAGATGTGGAAGGTGCAACAACATCAACTCTTCTTGCTAAAGCATCCTTCACCCCATCCAGATGGTTCTTGATATCATCAGTATTGGCTCTTTGCTGAAGGATGTGGGCTTGATGAAGCTGAAGCGGAAGCGATGCCACAAAGTTATGAACTACGGTGGCATGCTGTGGATTTGATGTTTGAGCTTCACCATGTTCCCTTTGATAATTCCTGAGAATGACTGCCTTGGTGTCATTGTGAACATAGGAGTTGGAGAAAAACCAAGTAGGCATCTCTTGGAGAGTGGAAGGGTCTTCATCTCCTCCTTCACCACTCTCAGAATCATCACTGTCTTCATCATAGCTGAAATCTTCACCAGCTCCTGGAGGCAAATTCTGAATAGCTTCATTTGCCCTAGACATTGATTCAGTTGTGTGTACCAAATTCAACATCCTTTCTGCCTCCACATTGCCCTATCTAGCCAAGACTTGATAGGCTGGACCAGGATGAGTAAATGTCTCAGCATTCAGGTTGACTTGATCCAACGCATTTTGATAATCAAGTTGGAACAGTCTTTCCCTGTCTGCATTACTGACATCCATTGACTCACTGGCAATGGCTGAGTCTTTCATCCTTATTTCTCCTGTACCTGTTTTTCTCTCAATTTCTCTCTTTTCTTGCATCAGGGGCTCCCCCTGGCTCACACCTCTCACACCCTCACCGTCACCTACTAAGGTGGAACTCTCAGTGCTCACTTTTACCAGACTGGAAGAAACAGTCTGTCCCTCTTGCTCTTCCTCTCCTTTTGCCTGGTTGTAAACCAGCCTCTCACTCTCGGTGGCTTCACTCTCTTCCCTCAAGCCTAGAAGTGTTTGAACTACTGCCAACTCATCCACACTTGAAGTAGAAATACTTGAAGTTTGAAGTGCAAGTGTGGAAGGAATATCCGTAGAGGCAGTAGAAGTAGATGTCAACGGATAGCTGATTTGGGGCATATCCGTAGACAGACAAACACTTGTCAACGGATGAGAGATATCTGTAGATGAAGGAAAAGAAGTAGCTCTTGAAATGGAGACTAAGGCTGAATCTGTGGAGATTGATTTGAGATTTAAAGCCACAGATGGAGCCAGATTCTGAGAAATGATAGATTGGTGATCCAACAAATCATTAATAAGATGATGATCACCAATTTCAGAGTGGGGCTTCTCCAAGAAGGTTAAAGATGGAGAATCAGGAAGTGATGTGTGAATCATATCCATATCTAGAGAGAGAGTGGGTGAGCTTGGTGTTTCTGTTTCAGTTTGAATGATTAGAGAATAGGGTTGTGACTCCACATTTGCTGGAGCCACATCAAACTGAATTTGAGATGGTGTCATTGACACTGTGTGTGATCCCTGTGTAACCCCAGATTATTTAGACCTTTTTCTCCTTGTATAGGCCACGGTTGTATCTGTGGGGCTGTTGGTGTCCCTATCCCTCTTGTACTATGTCCCTGGTTGGGGACTCTTTTCAATAGCAACATCCTTTTGGGAGGATGCCACTAGGGATGTGGTATTTTCCTTTTCAACCACTGCATCTTTTTGAGCAGATATAGGGTGGCTAGGCTGGGACACACTTATCTCACCCTCCTTGTTCTTGGGGTTTCTTTGATGTTCACCCCTTCCCTCACCTCTCACTACCTCCTTCACACTCCCCTCAAGGGTTTTGGTAGTTTTTGCAACAGGTGCCTTTTGAGAAGCACCTGAGGTTTGCTTTCTAGATTTGGATTTGGGAATTTTTGAGGTTACCACTTGGGTAGGAGACTGTTGGACAGTTCCAGTCTCCATTGTGGCACTAGGAATCAAAGAAACAACAACAGAGGTAGGAACAATTGAGGAGATTACCTGACTCACATGTGCCTCTTGAGCTGCATTGAAAATTAGTGGATACACCAATTGAACCTCCATGTTGTGGTTCAGCCTATTCAAGTCCTAAAGGACTCTCTTATTTTGAACCCAACACTCCTTGGAGTTTGCAGGGAATTGGATCACCAAGTTGTTGTCTACATGGTTAGCTAGCAACATAAAGAATCTAGCATAATAGATATTCTTACTTCTAGATGCTTTATTTCCTAACTTAGCACCTAATTCATAAAGAATTAGGGATCCTATGTTGTAAAAGCTATCATTAAGAAGCATGTAGGCAATATCTAGCATGGAAGAGATAACAGCATCATAGTTGCTAATCTTACCAGAAAACACCTTTAGAATGGCATCAAAGAAAAAACTCCATTCTTTGACCATTCCTTTTCTTTGAATCTTACTCAGATTATCAGTAGGTAAAGCATAGTTAATCGAATTCAGCATGTTAACTATATCAGTATCACTATGCTTTTCCAACCTATTGTTAACAGGTAAATTCAAACAAGCAGAAATAATGTCACCATTAATGACATGTTCCTTACCTTGAAGAACAAAAGTAATTGTAGCATCCACAGAATCAAAAACAGCTGATTCCCAGATGGCTTCAATTACTTCAAAATAAAGGGTGGGGGCTTCAAGCATAGCCTTGGAGAGCTTCCAGTTCTGGAGGAACCTCATCATAGTGTGATATGATGCGCTCTACTCCTCGAAGTCCACCAGAGCTGTGAAGTTGTTCTTCTCGTATGTGAACCCAGTGAGTGACATTGTTTTGCTTACAGGTGCCATTGGTAACAGCTTAGAGCTTGCAGAGAGAAATTAGCTTTGAGAGAAAAGAGGGTTTCTTGCCTTAGTGAATTTTTGGAGAAAGGTAGAAAAAGATGAGCTGAGAGTCAAATTTAATTTATACTCCCCCAAAATAATTCACTAATTAAATCAGAATACTTGCAAGAAATAATCTGATTGGGCAAGAAAGTAACCGTTAAAAAGTAATGGAATGAAAAGTAAAGCCACGAATTTACTGTACACAGGTAACTACGGATAAGATTGTGACTTTAACGGTTGCGATTAAACAAAACTATCTACGGATAGGATTTTACCTTGGGATTTGATATCCATAGAGGTGTAAAAACGGTATCCGTAGATAAGGAAAATCCAGTGTCAGAAATGACCATCTACGGATAGGGGTATCCGTAGAAGGAGAAATTTTGACTTAGGCAAAATTCTTCTTTCTCAGAGAGTTTTAATTTTCAAGAAAATCATTGTGGACACTGGCTGCATATCAAATCATCAGACATTTAAATAAATCAAGAATAATTAAGCATACCTAGCTCACTTACCAACCTTGAGAATGTTGATTCATCAAGTGGCTTAGTAAAACTATCTGCTATTTGCTGCTCACTTGGAACAAAATGAAGTTCCACAGTAACATTCATCGCATGTTCCCAGATGAAGTGATACTTTATGTCAATGTGCTTGGTCCTTGAGTGTTGTACTGGATTCTCAGTTATGGCAATTGCACTAGTGTTGTCACATAATATTGGAATCTTATTAACTGTTAGACCATGGTCTATTAGTTGATTTTTCATCCAAAGTATCTGTGCACAACAACTTCCAGCAACAATGTATTCTGCCTCAGTTGTAGAGGTAGAAACAGAATTTTGCTTCTTACTGAACCATGAGACAAGCTTGTTTCCTAGAAATTGACAGGTGCCTGTTGTACTTTTTATGTCAATTTTGCAACCTGCATAGTCTGCATCTGAATAACCAATTAGATCAAAACCAGATTTTCTAGGGTACCAAATGCCAAGGTTTGGTGTTCCCTTGAGATATCTGAAAATCCTTTTGATAGCAATTAAGTGAGACTCTCTAGGAACAGCCTGAAATCTAGCACAAAGACATGTAGCAAACATAATATCAGGTCTACTAGCTGTTAAATATAGAAGTGAGCCCACCATGCCTCTATAGCTTGAAATGACCACAGATTTTTCCTTAGTATTCAATTCAAGCTTAGTGGCAGTTGGCATGGGTGTTTTAACAGGAGAGCAATCCATTAGATCAAACTTCTTCAACAAATCAAAGATATATTTAGTTTGACTAATAAAGATTCCTTCTTTCACTTGCTTAACTTGTAAGCCAAGGAAATAGGTAAATTCACCCATCATGCTCATTTTATATTTACTTTGCATAAGTTTGGCAAACCTTTTGCAGAGCTTCTCATCTGTAGACCCAAAAATTATGTCATCTACATAAATTTGAACAAGTATACTAGAGCCATTAACATTTCTAAAGAAAAGAGTTTTGTCAACAATACCTCTAGTGAAATGGTTCTCTAAAAGAAACTGTGACAGAGTGTCATACCAGGCTCTAGGTGCTTGCTTCAGTCCATAGAGTGCCTTGAGTAGGAAGTAGACGAATTCTGGATAATCTGGATCTTCAAAACCAGGAGGTTGACCAACATACACATCCTCCTCCAGTTCCCCATTCAAGAAGGCACTCTTGACATCCATTTGATAGACTTTGAAATTGGCATGGGCTGCATAGGCTAGGAATATCCTTATTTCTTCCAGTCTAGCAACAAGGGTAAATGTTTCATCATAATCTATTCCTTCTTCTTGAGAATAGCCCTTAGCAACCAATCTAGCTTTGTTCCTTGTGACGATGCCATTTTCATCCATCTTGTTTCTGAATACCCACTTTGTACCTATAACACTTCTGTCCTTAGGTTTGGGTACCAGCTTCCACACTTTGTTTCTTTCAAATTGGTTTAGCTCTTCTTACATGGCTAAAACCCAATCTAGATCTAAAATAGCGTCCTCAACTTTCTTTGGTTCTTCTTGAGAAAGAAAGTTGTTGTATAGGCATTCATCCTGAGTAGCTCTTCTAGTTTGGACATTTGCGGATGCATCACCAATGATCAGTTCAAATGGGAGATCCCTTGTCCATTTTCTTCTTGTAGCAGGTGTAGGTCTTGAAGATGCAGCATCATTCTCATTAGCATGATCATGTGAGGTTGATCCTTGTCTTACAGAAACTCCCCCTGAGTTTAATGGGGTGGTAACTCTGTGTTGCGATCCACCTCCGGATGCTCCAATTTGGCTTCCTACGGATGCTTCCATTTGGCTGCCTACGGATGCTTCATTCTGGCTTCCTACGGATGCTCCCCTTGTCCCTTCTATGGATGGCTCGTTAGAACTTGAGTTATCCATATTATAGACAATTGTTCTTGGAGGAACTGATTCATCCACATGATAATCATCTTCATCATCATAATCGAGACCTTCCACCTCATTGTGAAACCTGAGAGTTTCATGAAAACCCTCATCAGTAAGACCCTGTATTCTGGCATCATCAAAAACAACATGTACAGATTCCATAACAATGTTGATTCTGTGATTAAAAACCCTATAGGCTTTTCCAGCTGCATATCCCACGAAAGTGGCTTCATCTGCCTTTGACTCAAATTTTCCAAGATTTTCACCTTGATTTCTCAATACAAAGCATTTGCATCCAAAGACATGTAGACAATTCAAGGATGGTTTCCTTCCTTTGAGCAGCTGATATGGAGTCATTCATTTTGCTTGGTTGATCAAAGAAATATTTTGAGTGAAACATGCAGTGTTAACTACTTCAGCCCAGAAATAGGTAGGTAACTTTGATTCTCCTTGCATTGTTCTTGCAGCTTCAATAAGAGTTCTATTTTTCCTTTCTACCACTCCATTTTGTTGTGGTGTCCTTGCTGCAGAGAACTCATGAATGATTCCATTTCCCTCACAAAACAGCTTCATTGTAGAATTCTTGAACTCAGTGCCATTGTCACTCCTGATTCTTCTTACTTTGAGATCAGGATGATTGTTGGCAGCCTTGATGTGATTGATTATGATTTCACTTGCTCCGTCTTTGGAGTGCAGAAAGTAAGTCCATGAAAATTTAGAGAAATCATCCACAATCACAAGGCAGTACCTTTTCTTTGAGAGTGACATGACATTTACTGGTCCAAACAAATCCATGTGCAACAACAGTAGAGGTTGATCAATTGATGAATCCAGCTTGCTTCTAAAAGAAATCTTCTTTTGCTTCCCTTTCTGGCAAGCATCACAAAGTCCATCCTTAGAGAATTCCAACTGAGGAAGTCCTCTTACTAGGTCTCTTCTTACCAAATCATTCATAGACTTGAAGTTCAAATGTGACAGTCTTTTGTGCCATAGCCAACTTTCATCATTGCTTGCTTTACTCAGAAGATAAGTGATGGAATCTGTACTTGTTGAGTTGAAGTCAGCTATGTACATGTTACCTTTCCGGTATCCTGTCAACACCACGTTTTTGTTTTCCTTACTGGATACCACACAGGCTCCTTGATTGAATGAAACTGAGAAACCTTTATCACACAGTTGACTGATACTCAGCAAGTTGTGCTTAAGTCCGTCAACCAGTGCTACTTGATCAATGATGACATTATCCTTTGAAATCAAGCCATATCCCTTAGTAAAACCTTTGTTGTCATCTCCAAAAGTAATGCTAGGGCCAGCTTTCTCCATAAATTCTGTGAGCAGGGTAGAATCTCCAGTCATGTGCCTAGAACATCCACGGTCAAAGTACCATAGATTCTTTCTGTATCCCTGCACACAACAAAACCAAATCAAGTTGATTTTGGTACCCAAGTTTCCTTGGGTCCTTTCCTGTTAGCTTTGCCTTTCTTGTCATTTTGCACCTTAATCTCAGGTTGAGTTAAATCAACCTTGACCTTGGGTGTTGACCTCTGAGAGACAAAATGCTGAGGATGTTCATATGCAAACATTTAGTTATTTATTTTTAAACCTATTTTAATATTATAATTATTTTTTAAAAGTTTACCTATTTTAACATGTCTACTTATTTTTCTTAACAAAAGCAATTACTAAAAATATTAAAATATAAATAATCAAATACATATTTATAACCAATTACCTTTTCAGCTAAAATATATTATATATTTTTTCTAACAAAGTCCCTACTTTTCTAAATATATCACGGGAAATTGCCTTTTACAATTTACTTTTTCTATTTTTCTCACTAAAATCAATTCTTTTTTCAAAAATATCACAGGAAACCCTTTACTTATTTATTTTAAAATGTATTTAAATACTTTTAATTATTAAATTTTAAAACCTCATTTTCCAAAAATATCACGGGCATTTACCTTTTTAACTAAATATATGTTACATTTTTTATTTTTTTTACTAAAACCCCTCATTTCCAAAAATATAACGGGCAAATCGATACTTATTTATTTTAAAATATATTTTAATGTTTTTAATTAATTAAAAGTGTTTAGCTATTTTAACATGTCTACTTATTTTTTGCACAATTACAATTAATAAAATATTAAAAAAATAATAATAAAATAACAATTAGCAATCCGTGCATCGCACAGGTTTTAAGCTAATTTATTTTAAAACATATTTTAATGTTTTTAATTATTCAAAAAACCTTACATATTTTAACATGCCAACGCATTTTTTTGACAAATACAATTAATATAATTAAAAAACTTCTAAAAATATCACGGGAAGTTATTTTTTTTAATTAAAACATGTTAGCTTTTATATTTGTCTTTATTATTAATATTATTTTAATAAATAATATTAATAATATCTCATTTATCTTTCTCAACCCCATTTGTATTCTTTATTTATTTATTTTTATGTTCCAATTAAAATTTTAGTTTCTCATTTTATAATTTATCATACTGATTTTTATTCTTTATTTAATATTTTTTATTCTCATTATTTTTTTTAGTTTATCATTTTTTAATCTCCTTTTGATGGAACGTGTTTTGCACGGGTTATATGCTTAGTCTTTAGTAAAAAGAAAGTAAGAAATTATTCAATTTAAAGAAAACATAAATCATTCATCGTTGATTTTTGATGAGGAGTGAATAAAAGAATAAGCACAAAAAGGTGGTGGAATAATTTTTAAAGTAAGAATTAACTTTAATCATAAAAATGTAATTTATTATACATGTTAAAATGATTTTCAAAATCGAATCAAATCATAAAATTTCAATTTTTTAATTAGAAAAATCAAAATTAAATTTTCAAAAAGCTTAAAGTTTTAATTTGGATCGTTCATTTTAAATCGATTACTTTGGTTTCCGGACAGGCGGTGTCAAACAAGGCAACGGCAAATTAAAACAGTATAACAATTAAGACAAGTACTATCAGTTTATCTAAGCAAGTTGCCAAAACACACAATCCACGCTCTTATAAAAATATTGACAGAAGTCAATACAGAACCAATATTCCAAACTCAACGGCCGGAAAAATTACAACCCAAATCAATGGAGAAAACCCCAGCCCAAACTCAACCCCATGTCTTGATCTTCCCCTTACCACTCCAAGGCCCAGTTAACTCCATGTTCAAACTCGCTGAACTCCTCTGTCTCTCCAACATCCACGTCACTTTCCTCGTTACTGAACACATCCACTCCCGTCTTATTCGCTTCACTGATGTCCAATCTAGATTCCAACGTTATCCTGGCTTTAGTCTTGAGACAATCTCCGATGGGTTGCCGGAGGATCATCCACGTGGCGATAAGTTTATGGAGCTTTTTGATTCTTTAAGGATTAATACAAAGCCGCTGTTTAAGAAGTTTTTGATGTCTTGTACACGGCCGGTTAGTTGTGTAATAGCTGATGGAATCATGGGGTTTACTTGTGATGTTACTAGTGAAATCGGTGTGCCTATTATTTATGTTAGGACTATTAGTGCTTGTTGTCTTTGGGTGTTCTTTTGTCTTCCTAAGCTTATTCAGTCCGGAGAGCTTCCTTTTGATGGTATGTGTGTATGTTTGTTATCGTTTTTTAGTGATTTTAACTGAGGTCTTTGCTGAAACAGTCTCTCTATTTTTATTTTATTTTTGTATTTGACTATTGGCAATATCTCGATTTGTAAGTACAGAGGTAATATCTGCGTATATCTTAATCTCATGCGTGTGGACGAGATGTATACTCGATTTTTATGTTTTTGTATTTAGTTTGGTTTAGGTATTTGTGTACATGTATTACAATTTTGTTTTGATAGTTGAATTATTGAATATGTAATGTTGTGAAATTATAGGAGATGATTTGGATGCACCAATTAAGAGTGTGGCTGGAACGGAAGATTTTCTGCGAAGGAGAGATCTACCGAGTTTTTGTCGTTTGGGGGATTTGTCTCACCCCAATGTTCAGCTTTATAAATCTGAATCTGAAGAAAATCCACGGGCTTATGGACTGATTCTCAATACATTTGATGATCTTGAAGGGCCAATTCTAGCTCAATTGCGTAAATTTTGTCCTAATTTGTACACAATTGGACCACTCCACACCCATCTAAAAATGAAACTTGCTGGGGATAAGATGTCTCCGGCACAAGCAACATCATCAAACAGTTTATGGAAGGAAGATAAGAGTTGCATCACATGGCTCGATTCACAACCTGAGAAATCAGTGATTTATGTTAGTTTTGGAAGTCTAGCTTTGATGACGAAAGATCAATTAATGGAATTTTGGTATGGACTAGTGAATAGTGGATGTAAATTTTTGTGGGTCATTAGGCCGGATGCAGTTGCCGGAGAAAATGAAGTTCCGGAAGATTTGAAACAAGGAACTAAAGAAAGGGGGTACATTGTGGAATGGGCGCCACAGGAGGAGGTACTCGCCCACAAATCAGTAGGTGGGTTCTTGACACATAGTGGATGGAACTCAACTTTAGAAAGTGTGATTGAAGGAGTGCCAATGATATGTTGGCCTTATTTTATGGATCAGCAGGTGAATAGTAGGTTTGTGAGTGAGGCTTGGAAGCTTGGTCTTGATATGAAGGATACTTGTGATAGAGTTATTGTTGAGAAGATGGTTAAAGATTTGATGGTGGAGAGGAAGGATGAGTTCTCCAAGTCAGCTGATCGAATGGCTATGCTGGGGAAGAAATGTTTGGGTGAAGGGGGATCTTCTTATTGTAATTTGGAACGTCTGATTCATGATATCAAATTGATGTGACGAAGACGAGGAGAATAACCTGAATGCTGCCTGTTGTCGAATAGGTTCGGTGTTGTTGCTTATTTTCTTCCACATACGTATTATCATGAAAACTGATATTTTAGCATACAGCTTCAATATATATATACAATTGTTTGCTACAGCAAATTTTTGATACATAGACTTGTATTCGAGCAAAATAAAAATTGACAACTCACAATCCTCTATTGTTGAAGATCTTATGGTTCTTTTTTTGAGAAAAAAGATCTTATGGTTTAAGTAATTCGAATTGGTACAATGATCATTGATTGTAGTGCTGTTACTGTACCGAGATGATTTGTTGCGTTGTAACTTGCAAGAGCACCCCGATAAGTTATCTAAAATGGTTCTTGAATATATCATAAACATAATTATACATTGTAGGAAAATAAAAAATTACTTTACTTCAATGGGTTATCTATGTTTCATATATAGTATTTATTTATTTTAGATATATTCATGTTTGGAGATAGTACAGTCTACCTTTTGGATCCCATTCCTTTCACCTAAAGTTTTTAGTAATAGGTAAACACTAGCCTGGAGTTCATTTTTCAGGACTAGGTTGGACTTTGGAGCTTATTTTTAGACTAAAACCCCTAATTTGTATACTTTCGCAATGATCTAGGTAAGAATTTTCATGCATAGGAGATAAGATGATTTGTTTCATTTTATTTTTATGTTTGTTTTACATGAAATCTTATTGAAACGATTTTATTTTTTTTAAAGATGGCTTGTTAATAAGGATTAAATTATAAAGGTATCTCAATGGAAAAATGGTTGGAAGATGCTTCAAGTCTTAAATTGGAAGAGGATAAGTTAGCTAAGGCTAAAGGAGCGAGCAGGTGAATCCTCTAGCTGGATGGATTCTCTAGGTTCTGTAGATGGTGAAGAGCTAGTTTGTGTCAAATTATTTAATTCTGGGCGCAGTTTGGTGATGAAGCTCGAGATCTCCAATGATGCTGTTTGAAGTTGGATGGATTCTCCAACTTCTGTTGGTGGTGAAGAGTTCAGTTTGAGTCAGATAATTTTATTCTGGGCGCAGTTTGGTGATGAAACTCGAGATCTCCAGTGATGTCATTTGAAGTTTTCTGATTTTTATGCTTTGTGATCGCTCATATCCTTTAGATGCTAGGTGGTTAGATGCTTTGTTGGACTTGCTCTAAGTGCCTGTTTTGTTATGTTCTGTTTGGCTTAAGTGGTTCCTGACTTTCATTGTATCATACCTCTTTTGATTATCTAATGGATTCTTGTTTAAAAAGAAAAAGTATTAGAGGGAATTATGTTCATATTCTTACTTAAACAAAATAAATATATGATATAGCTTTTTGACTAATCCTGAATAAATTTTCACAAAAGTAAACATGGAACTAAAACTTATAAAGGATACTATCCCATAAAAAAGTGATTCCTTGAATTTTTTTTTGAATTTCAAAAGTATGGGATATTTAATTTGAATTCTAAAAAATTCATTAAAATATGGATATACTACAAAGATATTACAGAATTTATTAATATCCAATGGTATCTAATCAAGAATTTTAAAACATTGAAATATTCAATCAAGATTTTAAATAAAAAAAATTCGAATTTAAGAATACTTGATATGGATTACAAAATACTGTAATCTGTTAATATCCCTGAATTATCTGTGTTATCTTCTGAAATTCAATACCCAAAACTCCTTACATAGAAAAACGTATACAAATTGTGAGTTTTGTACAAAGTTTAACATTATGCTAGTATATGTTTGTACAATTCTGCATACTGCCAATTATATTGTCGGCATCTGATTAATATATATCAAAGTTGTTAAGATTTAGCGGTCCTGGTTGTCTGATTACTCAAGCAGCTGTCATCTCTTAGAGCATCTTCAACCATGAATTCTTAGTTATAAATTCATATGACATGCCTTAAATAGAAATTAGAAATTATAGAGAATGTGTAGAGACCTGTAGCAAAATTACACATCAATTGTTACCATATTAAAATAGTATATTGTAAGTTCAGCAAATTTTATATAATCAATATTTTGCCAACCATTTTACAGAACACCGTCAGAGATGCTCTTACAAACCACACAAACTAAGATAATTCTTCATAGCTGCAATATCAGATTCTGTAAACAAGGAGAACTGCAATGGCAAATCCAAGTCACGTGCTCATCTTCCCGTTTCCTATACAAGGCCACATGAACTCAATGTTCAAACTAACTGAGCTTCTGTGCCTAGCCGACATTCATGTTACTTACCTTGTTACTGTCGAAAACCATACCCGTCTACTGCAGAACACAGATATTGTTTCCAAGTATACTAAGTATCCGGGGTTCCGTTTCCAAATACTTCCTGAGAGTGTTTCGAATGGAAATGCCCAGGCCTTTGATCTAGTACTAAACTTGTACGAATCTTTGAAAACTGCAAAAACATTTCTCAGAGATCTTCTGATTGGCCAAGGCCATACACAGCCAGTGACTTGTCTTATTACAGATGGACTTATGAATTTTACACTTGATGTTGGTGAAGAGACTGGTGTACCAGTCATCTACTTCCGTACTGCTAGCGCCTGTTCATTTTGGGCTTTCTTTTGCGCAGACAAAGTTATTGAAGCCGGTGACTGTCCGTTTAAAGGTTAGTAAATATTGTTGACCTCTTTATATATTTTTTCAAAGGCAAGCACCAAGGTTTGTTGTCAGAATGCAGTGGTTTTTTTTTGGTACATCAATAAAATTGAACACCATCAATCCGTTAGCTGCTCCATCAAAACTTGATGGATTGATTGTCATGAATTTGATTGATGGATCAAAACAGACCCGCTGCATTTATAAAAATCCATCAATTCATTGATTCGTCGGACAAAATAACTCTTCTAATTTGTATTGCTGCATAAAAAATAACAAAATAGTTATAAAAAAAATTGTGTAGTAATAAATTTCATCAAGTAACGAACTAACGGATTGAAGGCCGTTGAGAGTTGGGGATGCTCTTAAGGATTTCAACTCATGGCCTTGTCATGCGTTGAAAGGGGTAGGAGATATATCTCTACCCTAGTCACCAGGCTACCTCCGAATCCTCCTTTTTGATTTTTAATGTTCTTCGTGTATTTATGTTACTTAAGTTCGTGTTTCTTAATTTTTGTTCTTTATAGGAGATGACATGGACCATCCAATCAGGAGCATACCAGGCATGGAAAGTTTTCTGAGGCAACGTGATCTGCCAGGTATCTTTCGTTCTCGAGACATAAATGATAGCGCTTTCAAGATGGTGACTACCGAAACTCAGCCAACTGTTCGAGCCCAAGCCCTTATCCTGAACACATTTGAGGATCTTGAGGGACCGACTCTGTCACAGTTACGCACTCAAATTCCAAACATTTACACAATTGGACCGCTTCATGCACACCTCAAGGTCCAAACGGAGTTGCAAACAACTTCCTCCACGTTGACTTCTTCAAACAGCTTATGGAAAGAGGACAGGAGCTGCATCAAGTGGTTAGGGGACCAGCCAATGAAGTCGGTGATGTATGTCAGTTTTGGAAGTCTTGCCATTGTAACAAAAGAGCAGCTCGTAGAATTTTGGCATGGTCTGGTCAATAGTGGGTGCAGATTCTTGTGGGTGATTAGGCCGGACTCAGTGGGTGATATGGAGGGTGGACGAGAGTTTTCTGCAGAGCTGGAGGAAGGAAAGAAGGAAAGAGGTTATATGGTGAACTGGGCTCCACAAGAAGAGGTTCTAGCTCACCCTGCAATTGGTGGATTCTTGACTCATAGTGGATGGAACTCGACTTTGGAAAGCATATACGAAGGGGTGCCAATGATTTGTTGGCCATATTCTGTTGATCAACAATTAAATAGTAGATTCGTTGGCGAAATCTGGAAGCTTGGGCTGGACATAAAAGATACTTGTAATAGAGTTATTATCGAAAAAGCTGTAAGAGATCTCATGGGGGAGAGGAAGGAAGAGTTTTTAAGATCAGCCAAGGAAATGGCTATGTTAGCTAGGAAAGCTGTGAATGAAGGTGGAGCCTCGCATTGTAATTTGAAGAAGTTGATTGAGGACATTCAGTTGATGAATGTGGTTGCAAAACATGCCTAAAGTCGGACATTGAGTTGATTAAAGTATCACTCTCATCTTGCGTAGTTGATTGAAGTAATCACTCTCATTTCGCGTTTCCATAAAACCGTTTTATTGTTGTTATCTGCAGGCAGGTGGAATTGTTGTCTAGCATACCTCATTATATGGGCAGAAGTACAATCTTTGTTATAAATGTTCCTCCCTGGATAGAGTTGTGTGGTATGTTGGCCCTTTTTCCAAATGACTTGCACTTATATTTAATAGGCTTAATGACCTTTGAGCCCTAAAGGTTTACTACCATATACCTATCAGTCCCTGTGTTTCAAAGTTGTACCTTTTATCCTCTGAGTTACTAAAATCATACCTTTTGACCCTTATACCGGTTCAGAATAAAAAATCGGTGTAACTCGGATGGGCAAAACAAGCTTAAATCCATGTTTTAAAGACTGTTTTAAAGATGACAATATATGAAACGCTTGTGATATAGTCATTATTAGAAAGATGGTTAAAATACAATAGTGGATGTGAGAGATGAGTTTATGAAGTCAGCGGAACTGATGGCTATGCTGGGAAGAAATGAGGTGAAGGTGTGTCCTCTTACTGTAATTTGGACGGTCTAGTTTAAGATATCAAATTGATGTGATGACCATAGGATTAATCTAAAATTATAAATACAGAAGTTGCTATGTAGTTTTGGTTTCTCTATTTTTCAGCTGCTGATTTTCTGTCCACATATAGTTACGGAAATAGACATTCTAGCATTGAGATTGAATATTATCACAAGTGCTACGATTATCCATTATCGATATCCAATAATTTAAGTGATTTGTATATCTGTAATATTGTGATTGTGATTTGTAAGGTGGATGATCTATGTCTGTTTCTAGAGTTTTAGGCTAAGATTGATTGCTTTTATCTGTGTGTGACTCTATTAGGCATTTCTGTAAACTGTGATTGATATCAAGTGGTGTAAATTTGTTTTACTTAGTTAACTAAGTTAGTCTAAGCCTCATCAGTTGCCTTCAATCTTAAAGAGGACCGCTTGTTTAGTTGTTTAAACAAGCTGCTATGGTCAAGAAACAACACAAAGTGAGCTAATTCTTTGGCATTGCAATATTTGGTTCTGTGAAGAAGGAAACTGAAATTGCAGAGCCGATAACTATTCCAACTGATGTGTTCATCTTCCCGTTCCCGCTGCAAGGCCAAATTAAGTCCATGTTTAAACTAAGTGAGCTCTTGTGCCTAGGAACCATGAACTTATATTACCCGGGACTCATATTAAAATTTGAAAATTATTCGGTGCTAAAAAAAAAATTTCAACATTTATAGTAAAAACTCGAAATTAAAAAAAAAAAATCTATGAAATTTTTTTTTTTAATATAGCCGGTACTCTAACTTCCCTTGATTCCGTCCCTGCCTATGCCTTGCCGGCATCCATGTCACCTACCTCATTACTGTCCAAAACCATTCTCGCCTCCTGCAAAACACCTGTTACAAGGTATGCTAAATGTCCAGGGTTCCATTTTCAGATGCTGCCCGAGAACAAAACACCCAGGATAAGCGACAAAGATGACATCTCAATAACTTTGGGATATAAACGGTCACAAATTTGTAATTTACTCTACATAATTTTAGATGCTATATATTGTGAAAAATTAAAAAAAGAACTCATTTCAATTTCAGAAAAAGAAAAAAAGAAACTATTTAATTTTATATAAAAAGAAATCATTGATTGCTTTTTCTTTTTTTTGAAATAAAGAAACCATTGATTGTTAATTGTTGTTGAGAATTAAATTAAAGAAGCAAGGCAGGGAAAGATGGCGAAATAATTTTGAAACTGAAAATTAACTACAATAATAGATAACCTTTGGATGCTTAAACTAAACTACTAAAATATTATTTTGTGTTATGTGATGATCGGTTTAGAAGTAATAATCAAGCTAAGTTGAAAATTTTCGATTTTTTTGTTAAAAAAAACAAAATTATATTTGCCATAAGCTAACTTATTCTCGTGCAGCCAAAGAGGCCCATACATACAAATCATCACACGCAAAATTATATTTTCTAATCGGCAATTACATTGTTAGTTTGTTATTATTGTTGATAATGGGTCTGTTTGGCAAGCATAGTTTATGCATTATAAGTTGATAAGAACTTATGAATGGTGTTTGTGTACTCAGCTTATTTGATAACTTATAACTTATAAGTTGATAAGTTGAATGTTAGAAATCACCAACATTTTACTTAACTTATCAACTTATTCTTTGATTTCTTTATATTTCTAATATTTTATATTTTTACATTTGTGTTTTTAAATATATTTTTAATTTAAAATACAAGTGTTGAAATCATTGTATTTAAAAATTATTTTTTCAAATTTAATTTAGCAAATTCTTCACTAACTTATAAGTAAATTTATCCAAATACTCGTATAACTTATAAGAATTCATCAACTTATCACTTATATGACACTTACTCATTTTAAGCTATAAATCAACTTTTTTGTTATACTCCAAATACGCACAATGTTACAATATTACAAAATGATGTGTCAACTTTCAAGTTTGTCTTGTTCAATAGGCCAAAAAGTGTAATATCGTCACACTAATAAACTACAGGCTCTAATTTCTCTTTATCTTTTCCGGTGTTCTAAAAGTCGGTCGATCAATCGATTAATTGATAGTCGGATGAGTTCCGTTTTGGTTAAGCGGAAATCAAGTCAAAGAGCGGTCTTTTAAAAAATCAGGTTAAAAGTCAGTTGAGACGGAATTAATTGGTTGAATCGGTCAAAAATTGGACAAAGTTCAAAAAAAAAAAAAAAAAAAAAAATTTAAAAGTTAAATTATTTTAAAAAAAGAGCTAATAGACTATTATATGGATATGAGTTATTGATTTATTGACTAAAAACTTTACTAAATCCCTAATATACAGATTATTTTCTAAAAGTGAATTATTTTCTTCGTTCATACTAGATATACACCGATGATATATTGAAATGTGGCTTATATTTATAAATTTTGATACTTAAATATCAACTTTTTTGTAAATTTTTTGACTAACTTGATGGTACTAATATAAAATTATATATTATTATTTATCTAATTAAAATATATCTGATTAATCACTAGAAGGTAGCTCTACCGACTAATAGCGATTACCGTCTTTTAAAACACTGATCTTTTCTCATATATAACCATTTTTATTGAATGATTTATTTCTTTAATTTATTTGGACTAAATTGGTCTAATGTTTTAAATATTCTCAAAATACAACTCATAAGGTGATAATGTTAAAGAAAAAAAAGGAAACAAGAGATATTATTTTTAGTTTTTGTCGGAATAACATAACTGTATAATATTGCACTGAGAGCGATATCATTTTTCGAAGAAATTTTATTATATATGTAATGTATTTTTGGAAGTTTAGATCCTAAAACTTTAATGTTCGAAAATAGCAATCTTGCATAGCAATCTTGTAACTATATTCCAGCATGTAAGAATTTTAAGTGTATAATGTGTTGGAGATTAAAGAGAAGAAACTTGTTCTCAATAATCCACACAACTTACTCACACAAAATATAAAACTCACAAATGTATTTCACTCAAAAGATTTTGATAATTCTTAATTTTACAAAGCTTGGAAGATTGTCCTATTTATAGGACAAGATGGAACCTCCTAGAACACTTCTAGTACATGCACCTTATTTAATATGTAACTCCCTAAGTACATGAACCATCTTGAAATACAAAAAGGTTTTGAACTTCAAAAGTCTATTCTAGATACTTTCAAGAACATTCTAGATAATAAAAATAATAATCCAAAGTTTAGATTATATTATTATTTTAACAGCCCCCCTTAAGCTAAACTTTGCACATGCCACGTTTCTTCTTTAACTCCTTGATGTAGTGTGTATGCTCAAATGGACACCTCTTGAATCCCATCTTCATAAAATAATCATTGATGCGGCTATACCATGCACGTGGGGCTTGCTTTAGACCGTACAAAGCCTTCTTCAAACGATAGACTTTATTTTCTTCGTTCTTTTTCACACAGCCCGGTGGTTGATCAATATACACCTCTTCTTGTAATACTCCATTCAAAAAAGCGGACTTGACATCCATTTGGTGAACTTGCCACTTGTTTTGAGCGGCCAAAGAAATTAACAAGCGAATTGTTTCAAGACGTGCCACGGGAGCAAATACTTCTTTGTAATCAACACCATATTTTTGTTTGTAGCCTTTTACCACCAAACGTGCCTTATGTTTTTCAACTTCACCTTGTGCATTCAACTTTGTCTTGTAAACCCACTTGACTCCAATGGATTTCTTTCCTTTAGGAGCTTCAACTAACTCCCTAGTTTCATTCCTTTCAATTGCATCAATTTCTTGATCCATGGCTTGTCTCCATTTATTTTCTTTAGCGGCATCTTCAAAAGCAACCGGATCCGCATTTGCATATAAGGCAAAATCAACAAATTCATCTTCCAAAATTCTTGTTGTTGCTCCATAAAGATCCGCCATTGATCTTGTCTTTCTTGGTGGTGACTCGGAACTTGAAGATGATGATGATGAGCTTGGTGGAGAATTAGATGGTGGAGTAGGTGGAGTGGAGCCTTCTTCTTCAATTGGATCAAATGCATCATCATCAAGAAAAGTACTTGAACTTTCTTTCTCATCCTTCCATTTCCATGAAGCCTCCTCGTTGAAAATTACATCACGACTAATTATGACTTTCTTTGTGATGGGATTGTACAATTTGTATGCCTTAGAAGCTTCACTATAGCCAACAAAGATGCATTTTTCAGATTTATCATCAAGTTTACCTCTCTTTTCATCGGGCACATGAGAGTAACAAATACTTCCAAAAATTCTAAAATGAGAGACACATGGCTTCTTGCGACTCCAAGCTTCTTGTGGAGTCTTTCCTTGCACACTTTTAGTAGGTGCACGATTGAGAACATAACATGCACAAGCAACCGCTTCGGCCCAAAACATCTTAGGCAATCCTTTTGTTTTCAACATACTTCGAACAAGCTCCATGATTATTCGGTTCTTCCGCTCGGCTACCCCATTTTGTTGAGGGGTTGAACGAACCGTTAGTTGATGGCGAATTCCATGCTTTTTCAAAAAACCTCCAAATTCTTCGGACATATATTCACCACCACGATCGGATCGTAGTGTCTTTAAAAAATGACCACTTTCTTTCTCCACATATGCTTTAAAATCTTTAAATGTTTCAAATACTTGAGATTTTTCTTTGAGAAAATAAATCCACATTTTGCGACTATAATCATCAATAAAAGTGAGGAAATAACGACTACCTCCAATAGAGTTGGTGCGCATAGGTCCACATAAATCCGAATGTATCAACTCCAATGGTTTTTTAGCTCGCCATGCCTTCTCTTTCGGAAATGGATCTCGGTGATGCTTGCCAAAAACACAATCTTCACATACTTGATCTTGCTTTTGAATATTTGGAATGCCTCTTACCATATGACCTTTACAAATCTTGGATAGAGTGCTAAAACTCAAGTGATTAAATCGAAGATGCCAAAGCCAAGACTTGTCGTTCACAATATTAGCAAAACATGGAAGAGCCTCACTTTGAATTTTCAATGGAAACATTTTAGTTGATGTCATCTTGACTTTTGCAACAAGAATCCCATTTTTATCTTTGATCTCACAAAAATCATCTTTAAAATTCACATGATGCCCCTTTCTTAAAAGTTGCCCAACACTTAAAAGATTATGTTTAAGATCGGGAACATAATAAACATTAGAGATATAATTTGTACCTTGCTTTGTTCGAATTGGAACATCACCACAACCTTTGACAATGAGCCTTTTGTTGTCACCCGTCTTGACTTCTCGTTGGACACTTTCGTCAAAATTCACAAAACAATTTTTCTTTCCGGTCATGTGGTTACTACAACCACTATCGATATACCAAACATCATCAATAGATTCTTCTTGAACTTCTTGAACATTACTAACAAGAAGCATACTTTTATCTTTCTCCTCAATGTCCTCATGTAGAAAATTTGAGTCATCTTTTTCATCATTAATCCTTTTGTAACAATCCTTTTTCATATGCCCAATTTTATGACAATAATGGCATTGAAAATTAAAAGAATTACCTCTTCCTCTTCCATTGTAACCTCCACGAGCTCTTCCTCTTCCTCTTTGGAATGAGCTTGAATTTTCACTTGGCACATTTCCTCTTCCTTGTCCTCGACCACGAAATGATCCTCTTCTACCTCTTCCTCTAAAACCACCACGATTAGTGTCTTGAACTTGAAAAGCTTGCTCGGAAGGAGAGGAATCAAATTGTTTGATGCGAAGTTCATGAGATTGGAGTGAACCCAATAATTCTTCAAGAGAGAAAGTATTTAAATCCTTTGATTCTTCAATAGCCACAACAACATGCTCAAATTTTCGAGTCATGCTACGAAGAATTTTTTCCAAGACTCTTTTATCCGTAATATCTTCACCATTTACAAGAAGTTGATTAACAATCGAAATTGTTCGATTATAATATTCCTCCACCGTTTCACATTCCTTCATCTTGAGTGAATCAAATTCACCTCTTAGAGCTTGAAGTCTCACCATTTTTACTCTTTCTTCTCCTTTGTAGGCCTTGTTGAGGATATCCCATGCCTCCTTTGATGTTGATGCCGTTGAAATTCTCTCAAAAATTACTTCATCCATCGCTTGATAAATAAAGTAGAGAGCCTTCTTGTCCTTCTTTCGATTTTCCTTCAAAGTACTCAATTGTTGTGGTGAGAGATTGGCTTGATTCGCCGGTTCTTCATATCCACTTTCCACAATCTCCCAAAGATCTTGAGAGCCATATAAAACCTTCATTTGTATGCTCCATTGGTTGTAATTCTTTCCCGTCAAACGAGGAAGTTGAGGTTGCAACATATTGTTGTTGGAAGCCATCTCTAAACCTTGCTCTTGATACCACTTTGTAAAAATTTTAAGTGTATAATGTGTTGGAGATTAAAGAGAAGAAACTTGTTCTCAATAATCCACACAACTTACTCACACAAAATATAAAACTCACAAATGTATTTCACTCAAAAGATTTTGATAATTCTTAATTTTACAAAGCTTGGAAGATTGTCCTATTTATAGGACAAGATGGAACCTCCTAGAACACTTCTAGTACATGCACCTTATTTAATATGTAACTCCCTAAGTACATGAACCATCTTGAAATACAAAAAGGTTTTGAACTTCAAAAGTCTATTCTAGATACTTTCAAGAACATTCTAGATAATAAAAATAATAATCCAAAGTTTAGATTATATTATTATTTTAACACAGCATTCCAAGCACACCACTGTTGGCATCAAATCTTGAAGAGGGTCGCTTTTTTGTAAGCAAGCTATTTTGGTCAAGAAACAACACAAACTGAACTATATAACTGGCATTGCAACATCTGGTTCTGCCAAGAAGGAAACTGAAGATGGCAGAGCAAACAGCTATCCCAACTCATGTGCTCATCTTCCCGTTCCCGTTGCAAGGCCACATGAACTCTATGTTTAAACATAGTGAGCTCTTCTGCCTTGTTGGCATCCACGTCACCTACCTCATCACTGTCCAAAACCATATTAGCCTCCTGCTGAACAAAAACATTGGTTTCTGGTATGATAAATATCCAGGGTTCCGTTTTCAAATGCTGCCCGAAAACGTCTCCCATGAAAACTCCCAACCCATGGAATTATTCTTAAGCTTGTACGAATCTTTGAAAACAGTTAAACCGTTTCTTAAAGATATGCTGTTTGGCCAATGTTATAGTCAAAATTTGACAATGGATTTTTAGGTTAGGTTCGGGTCAAGT
The DNA here is from genome assembly GCA_030848705.1 of Heracleum sosnowskyi. Classification (NCBI taxonomy): domain Eukaryota; kingdom Viridiplantae; phylum Streptophyta; class Magnoliopsida; order Apiales; family Apiaceae; genus Heracleum; species Heracleum sosnowskyi. The sequence goes on along the minus strand of CM061243.1, from coordinate 43,374,843 downwards.
AGGCTCCAACTGAAATATCTAAAATATAATTAGGGCTAAGTTTGATGTAAGAGATAGTTGGGGCTTGCCCTCGTAAGGGTAAGGACGCGCCCTCTTTAGACCGTCCACCCCTTGAGGGCGCGCCCTCATGGTAGTTACAGCTTAACGGATGGTTTGATAAAGGATAACAGCTATATTGACGGCGCGACATAAGGAAGATTCAGGACTTGTTCTCTTAGGGGAGAAGGCATGCCTCTGTTGCTTATCTAACCCCTAGGGACGCGTCCTCTCGATGTGGATTGATTATTGTACATGAATAGAAGACTTGATAGAGTGATGACTCCATTGATATGGAACTAGCACAAGGAAGACCTAAGGCTTGTTCTCTCATGAGGACAAGGGCACGCCCTTTTGGCCGTCCACCTCTTGAGGGCGCGCCCTTATGATTTGAAGTATCAATTTGGTGATGAAGGATGACTCCCTTGGCTTGGTGTTGGCAAGATATTGAAGAATTCCCTCCTAGGATGTGTCTTGGGAGGGGGATGTCTGTGGTTGAAGGCCTCCAGGGGTTTGCCTGATGATTGAAGGCCTCTTCCTGTATTCAATGGACGCGTCCTCATTGGGGATGTGGAGTTAACCTTGGTGTGTGCTTTGGGAGCTATGTTCCTGTACTCAATGGGCGCGTCCTCATTGGAGAACTTTGGAGTAATCCTGCACTTTGCACCCAAACACTTGGGATCACTTGTCCTGCTATCTGGTGGGTACTTCTCATTCGGGGGACAAGGATTCGTCTAGCATTTAAGGTAAGTCATGGCTATACATGCATCTATGAATTAAGGAAATAGTTGGTAATGGATAGGACTAGTCCTCGACGGGGGAAGTTTCCTTATTCATGAAGTCCTGACGTCATAGATGAGCCTTGGGCCTTTTTGGCTAGGCCTTATCGTTAGACATTCCTAAAGTGAGCTAAACTCTAAGTATGGAAAGAGATGGAAGTCCTACGTTTAAGTATGGAAGGCATCCTAAACATGGAAGGCGGTGGAAAAGTCATACGTCTATGCATGGAAAGGCGGTGGAAGACTTCGACTGGGCTCTGAAGATCAGAGACCAAGCCCATGGAGGAAACTTCCTCCCCAAGAACTACGTTGGCTTCATCTCCTATATAAAGGGGTACGAAGGCACATTGTAAGGGGTCAAAAGTTGAGAGTTCTGAGGCAGCCAACATAAACCCTAAGCAATCTCAGCCACCAATTAAACACAACCACCATACTCCGGCGAATTCACCACCTAAGGACCACCATTGTAGATCATGATTCCGACAACAAACCTCGAATTTTGTTAATACCAAATTGCTCCGTTAACAGCCAAGACCAAACAAGGCCAGTAACTTGTCTTATTACGGATGGATTCATGAAATTTATACTTGATTTTGGAGAAAAGACCGGTGTTCATGTTATCTACTTTCGTACTTCTAGCGCCTCTTCTTTTTGGGCTTACTTTTGCTCTGACAAAATTGTTCAAGCCGGTGATTGTCCTTTTGAAGGTCAGCTATTAATTGATACTAGCATAATAACCCGTGCGAGACACGGACCATTCTCTAGCATTGTCTCAAAATGCATATCATTTTTAATTTAAACGGTTTGAATTAAATAATTTTCTAAACATTTTGTTGCATATATAGCCCGTAATGAAACTCAAGGACAAGATCACACGCCGAACAATATCTAGCAATTAAATAACAATGCCTGAGGCTATCAATAATATTGTTATAATGATCTGACATAATTAAAGATCGATTTTTTTCAACCCAGAGTAACCTGATGCGCTTTATAGAGCACCAAGTGTCAACCACATAGGTGAGAAATAGTCTGCCTCAAGCAAAAAAGTATTTCCTTCAACAGTGCGGTAGTGTGTCCTAATTGTATAAAATTCACGAATATTAATTATACTATTCCTCTAGTGTTGTGAACTTTCCACATTCGGTGCTTGATATTAGTTTGATACCCATCTCTTTTATAGGGAACAATAGTAATTGACATAAATTCGTTTACTTTTGTGACTTAAAAGATACATTTGAGTGTAATTATATATTTTTCGTTCATACATATTTTGTTATAATGTTTGTGTTTTAATTTACATATAATTTGACTTACTTGTTCACATAAGCATCAACAAAAAGATATTTTACAGCGTATTGTACAGACTAACACATATACACCGATTCTTTTAATATGTACGAATTTATGTCATAAGTAGAATAATTTGGTCCTATAATAACTCTGAACTCTGGGTAAGAGAACATAAAGTTTAAAAATAAGAGTGTTTTTATTTTTTATTCTTCTTAGAGTTTTTCATCGACGCAAATCAAATTTTGGAATGAAGTTGTTCAATATTTTCATTTCTTTCCTTACCGAGGTATATTTGAAAACACAATCACAATATAAATGAGTTATACAAGAATGACATATTATGTCATATATCAATTATAATTTTGACACCACAAAAAACGTATTATTTATCAACATAATGTTGAGAAGCAGTTGAGATGTCGTTCAATCAATATGTGAAAAGTTAATTATATCTTTTAAATTTTTAATAATTTTACTTACTCACATGTATAATGTTGTTGATCGACCATAATATTTTGTGGGCATGCCTACTATGCATTATCCTATTTTCTAATATATTGATTCTTGTTAACTTGATTATTTTAATCCATTTTCTATAAAGTTTATTATCTTTAATATTTATTCCAACCGAAATTTCTAAGTGCGTATTATCCGACATTATAATCGATGTGCATATATATAGATTAATTCTTAAATTTTCTCCTATTATATATTATATATGATACTTTTTTTCAAGAAAGTTTTTCTTTTTTAACTTTTATAAGATTCATTTAACTACCTTCTTTGTACTATCTAATATTTTTAAGAATCTCATCTTTCAATTATTTTAGCTCAGGACCAAATTACTTTTTCAAATATAATTACATTTATTAATTAATTTGATTTTGACTAATCAATCTATTTATCTTTGATAAAATTACCATATAAATTCATATTAATATTAACTAAAAATATGTTAAGACAAATTTACATTACGTGATATTATTATCAAAAAATTTGAAATTGGTAGAATACATAATTTCGTACCATATTTCTTTTCAAAATAGAACATTTTAAAAATAATGTGAATACCATCCGCTACAAGAAATTTCAATTTTAACAACAGAAAATTCCGTTGGCAAGATAAGAAAATCCGTTAGTAAGACAGCTTGCTAACGGAATACCCACCAAAATGGACCGTTGGTATAAACGTCGTTGGGAAGTCTCTGCTAACGGATTTGTTTCTGTAGCCAATGTTACCAACGGAATAACAACAAACCACTAACAGCCCTCCTTGTTTACTAAGCCACCAAAAAGTACCATCCCACCAACGGAATTTTCCGTTAGCAATTATAGCAACAATTTCTCAACCGATAATCTGTCGTTAAATTAAATAACAAAGACTCCCAACGGAATAATCTCAGAATGATATGGTTGTGGAATCATCAGGTGCCAATTTTTCATTTTTTTAGCCCTGTAAATTTTTCTATTTATATAGAATTTTAAATAAAATAAAAGTTACAGTCTTTTATATATAATCACATCATCACAATTTAAAATGGATATAAGAGTTGCACCGTCTCTCTAATCCAATACAATAGTACGACTATAGCTAACCATATTCTACTTGAAGCACAATTAGTGTCCTACAACATAATTTTCAGTTTAAGTACACCATGAACATACTAAACTAGTTACTCATTGTCTTGTCACCATTGTGACTACAGCTAAATCAGTATTAGGGGACTTAGGATGTAGGAAAGAATTAGGCTCGAGAATTCTGGCTATTAGATTCTCTATTTCTTTCATCTGATCCTTCTTTACTTTAGTTCTTCCCGCAACTTTCGATTTATGCATTGGCAACAGATCAACTGCAAGGGTTCATCTCTGGCATATAAAAGATGTTTTGCGATCAACCAACTCCACACACCCTTTTTTTCTTATTAACCCATCATGATGCATCAAGAAACAATGCATTTTTATCAACAGGCTATCCACCTTCCTCCTGCTGCTCACGAAGTTTCTCTAACTTATCCTGTATCCAGCAATAATTATCAGCCAATGACCATGCTAGAAATGTAATTATTCAGACTCAAAGGAAGATAGTATATCAATCGATTGAAAGATATTAGTATATATACATAAATGTACACGGTCTTATTTCACAACTTAAATCTGTCTTTCTACTATCTTCGTATAAAATATAGGGCATTGACGACATTATCTTACCAGTTGAACAAGTATTTTGTAAGTGAAAATAAACAAGTACCTAGGCACACGTGACAATAATTTGTGAATTGTATAAGAACAATCTATTGACCAGGACTCCAAATTTACTAACCTACTATGATATAAATTTAAATCTATAACCCAGAAAAACAGAATCCTAACTATCATGATTCAGAAGAGCTCGTGTTGCCTTGAGTTCTATATTTGAATCCCAAGCACATGTATAAGCTAAAGTTGCATGTGGTACTTCTGATAAACATCAAAATTATATTAAGCAGACTCCAAAAGAAATAGTTATGTATAAATCTGTTCCTCAGAATTAGACATATCAACCAATGTCCAAGAGATTAGATTTTCTTCAATTTAATGATATAAGTAAAACCGACCAATGCCGTGAACAAGCAATAGCACAAAAGGAAGGTCTCGTTACACACAACCTACTATTATATTAATTTCTTTTCCAAAAAAATCAAGGTGTTTACGGGGTTTGAATAACATATATAAAAAAAAATTACACACTTGAAATAAACCAAGCACGACCTTCAACAAGTCAATTAAACACTCTCTGGACTCCCTCCATAAGCTACTACTATATCAAGATGTACAACTGCTTAGCTATTTACACAACTATATCACATCCAAATATCCAATTCAAGTTTTTCCTCCCAACTCATCACCATATTAATCTACTCTATTTATTAACTTTTCCATAATTGAAGCGAATTAATAGAACTACAATTCCACAACCACAACATATACTGTACTTGCATAAAATTATTTAGGGGAATTTAAAAACTCACGTTTATTTGTTGATTTTTTTTGTCAATCCATATCCTTGTGCCAATGGAATAAAGAGAAGCTTCTCATCCATCCTCCACATATAATCTTAATTACATTATCAGCCATAAGGTACACCTATCAAGAAACAGTGCCAGGTCACAAGAAGTTTGGCATTCTCTGATAAACAATATAAATATCTTGTACGAACTACTCAAATGTCAAACAATTGAAAACAATTTCGTATCTAGCATGACATAATTGCATAAAAAGAACACATGGTAAACCAAATCGGATGATTAAACACTTGACACTTGACAACCCCATTCCAAGCCCCAATTGAAACCCTTTACCTTGAAACCCTGAACGAAAAACCCCAATTGAAACTCTAATTAAAAATCAATATACACAAAAGTGAGTGTGATACCAATTAATCAGAGCATTTAACTCGAGAAAAGGGAAGAAAATACCAATTAATGGGAGCCCTAATCAGTCACCTGCAAAGTGAAAACCAAATTAGAAACAGAGAGAGAAAATAAGAGAGAGTTGAGAGAGAGAGAGAGAGAGAGAGAGAGAGAGAGAGAGAGAGAGAGAGAGAGAGAGAGAGAGAGAGAGAGAGAGAGAGAGAGAGAGAGAGAGAGAGAGAGAGAGAAGAGAGACATCGGGTTCTTCGAGTTGAGAGTTGAGAATTGAGAGAGAGTTGAGAGAGAAAGGAGATTGATTTATTCGATGAGGGTGAGTTACAGAGAGATTAAAGTGAGAGAGTAAAGTATAAAAATTTTCGTGTAGGTATCTAAATTTTGGATTGACGGTAAAATTGCCGCCCTGCAAATTTTCACCTTAAATTATATTTGTTTAATTATTAATTTATTTGTTTAATTAATATATTAATTAAAGAATGGTCAAAATAATAATTTATTAGATTAAAAAATAATGAATTTTTTAAATATTTATATATGAACAATAATTTAAAATATGTCTTAAATTATATATTAATTTAGAATACATTATTGTTATATATTACAATGTTTTTGTTAAGATGTGACATAGCCAGACCTTTTTATTTTTTTGATTATATTTTATTAACATTAGGATGAGTATACTTATTAACATCCGTACGATTGAATCGTCGAAAAAATCATTTTAACAATTTATTCAATGAATGTGGCACACGCCCCGTTATAGAAATTAGTACTATAATAACGTTTTTGCTAAGATTCGGTACAACCGGGCCTTTTTATTTTTTTAATTATTTTTTTCCAGCACTAGATTGAGTACCTATTAACATTCGTACGGTTGGATCGTCGAAAAAATCATTTAAAAAAATTCTTTACTGAATGTGGCACGCCCCCGTTAAAGAAACTAGTACTATTACAATGCTTTTGTTAACGAGCGGCACAATCGGAACTTTTTCTTTTTTGATTATTTTTTCACATCACTAGAATGAGTACCTATTAACATCCATATGGTTGGATCGTCGAATAAATTAATTAAAAAGATTATTCAGTGAATCTGGCACGTACCCCATTATGGAAAGAAGTACTATTACAACATTTTTGTTAAAATACGGTACAACCGTGTCTTTTTATTATTTGATTATTTTTTTCTCAACACTATAATGAGTACCTACTAACATCTGTACGGTTGGATCGTCGAATAAATCATTTAAAAAATTTATTCAGAGAATCTGACAGTGCCCCGTTACTAGAAGTAGTAATGTTATAATGTTGTTGTTAAGACGCGGCACAACCGAGCCTTTTTATTTTTTGATTATTTTTTTCTAGAATGAGTACTTATTAGCATCCGTAGGGTTGGATGTTGTGAATAAATCATTTAAAAAAATTATTTAGTAAATCTGGCACGTGAGCTGTTACTAGAGGCAGTATTGTTACAACGATTCTGTAAAGATGCGGCACAACCAAGCCTTTTATTTTTTGATAATTTTTTTTTAATACTATAATGAGTACTTATTAACATTCGTATGGTTCGATCGTCGAAAAAATTATTTAAAAAAATTATTTAGTGAATCTGACATGTGCCCCATTATAGAAAGCAATACTATTACAACCGGGCCTTTACATTTTTTTGATTAATTTTTCCTAACACTAGTGTTGTAGAATAAAAACTAGGTCTTTAAATTACGGATATGGTTTCGTGATAAATATTTTTAAAAAATTGAAACACTAATTCACGAGAAAACACTATTTGGAAGTACAAGTAAAAGTACTAATTGACTCTTAAAATCTCAAATCAAATAAATTTATTATTTTCAAAAAAATTTGAAATATCATCAAAATATATGGATCTTCACATCCGTACGGTTGGATAGTCGATAAATATTTCTTCAAAATCAAAACATCAATTCGGGACAAAACATTAGTTTGAAGTACAAGTCAAAGTACTAGTTGACTCTTAAAATTTCAAACCATGTAAATTTATTATTTTCCAAAAATTTTGAAATATCATTAAAATAGGCAGATCTTTACATATGTACGGTTGGATCGTCGATAAATAATTTTTAAAAAATTGAAACAACAATTCGGGAGGAAATACTAGTTAGAAGTACAAGTCAAAGTACTAATTGACTCTTAAAATTTCAAACCAAATAAATTTATTATTTTCCAAAATTTTTGAAATATCATCAAAATATATAGATCTTCACATCCGTACGGTTGTATCGTCGATAAATATTTTTAAAAATCAAAATATCAATTCGGGACAAAACACTAATTAGAAGTACAAGTCAAAGTACTAATTGATTCTTAAAATCTCAAACCAAATAAATTTATTATTTTTCAAAAATTTTGAAATATCACTATAATTGATAGATCTTTACATCCGTATGGTTGGATAGCCGTTAAATATTTTTTAAAAAGTCAAAACATCAATTCGGGAGGAAATACTAGTTAGAAATACAAATTAAAGTAGTAATTGACTCTTAAAATCTCAAACCAAATAAATTATTATTTTCCCAAAATTTTGAAATATCATTGAAATTGATAGATCTTCACATAGTTCGATGGTCGATAAATATTTTTTTTTAAAATCGAAACACCAAGAGAGGAAAATTTTCAGAATTAATATTACCAATGAAATAGTAACAGATACAATTTAACCGATCTGTTATTATATAAGAGACAAGCCTATAACCCGTGCAATGCACGGACGACTTAAATATTAATTTTGAAATTTACTTTTAAATTTTTTGAGATTTTAATACTTCTGAAAATACTACCTTTTTAAAAAGAATTAAAAGTACTACTTTAATAATTTAAATCTAAATTTTTTTATAGATTTTATAATAGTTTATTAGATTAGTAAGCATGTCAGTAAAGATAACCGTTAAAATTATCAATATATTTTGTTGTAATATATATAAATATAAATATAAATATTTTCTAAAAAAAGGTCGTGTTTTAGAATTTTAAGTAAAGTATAATTAAAAGAGTTTGCAGTTGGTCCTGAGCAAAGACGTTAAAAGGCTTATTAGGGATCTCCCCGAAGGGGATTTCTTTGGTATCTCGTCTCAGAGGTACAAAACAGTGCTAGGCGGGTAATAGATCCAATGAGGTCCAGCCTGTAGTCTATTCTCTAGAAGGTCATAGTGGCCTTCGAAAGAGGGAGAAATCCCGCTTGCTTATCAACTTAGCAAAAAAAAAAAAAAAGTTTGCAGTTATGTTATATATGTGAGAAAATCGAAAATCAAAACTTTCAATGTTTCGGCTATTATATAATAGTACAGATAGATAGATTAAATATAATAAATTACCGAAAATGAAATAAAAACTTTCAATGTTTCGGTTATTATATAATATAGTATAATATAGATAGATATTGTCTGCGATAATTTTAGAAAAGGAGAAATTTTAGTTAAAAAATATAAAAAAAGAATATACGATTTGGCTAACAAAGATAATCGGTTAATTATTAGTATTTATAATATTAGTATTTTATGTTACTCAATGAAATTACATGTGATATTTTTGAAAAATGTGAGATTTTACTTAGAAAAAATTTTAGTTAGAAAATATAAAAAAGAATATACACTTTGGGAAAAAAAATCTAATCGGTTAGTTATTAGTAATTATAAATATTATTATTTTATTTCATTAAAAAGAACTGCCCGTGATATTTTTGGAAAATGAGAGGTTTTAGTTAGAAAAAATAGAAAAGTAAAAATTTTAGTTAGAAAATATAAAAAAGAATATATACTTTGGCTAAAATAGGTAATTGGTTAGTAATTAACAATTATTATTTTATTATTTTATTTTAATAAATGAAACTGTCTGTGATATTTTTGGAAAAAGAAATGTTTTAGTAAGCAAAAATAAAAAGCTTATATGTTTTAGTTAAAAAAGTTAATTGCCCGTGATATTTTTGAAAAAGTAAGGGAATTTTTCAGAAAAAAAATAAAAAAAGTAATATATTTTAGGTGTAAAAGGTAATTGATTATAAATAGGTAATATTATTATTTAATAATATTTTTTTAAAAATAAGTACGGGTAATTAAGTAAAAACACGAAGTACAATTAAGTAATGGCAATTAATTAAATCACAACATACCAAAAAATATTTAGTATTATATCCAATGACTCTCATTAAATTAATTTAAAAGATCTAACGATTAGAGATTGAATGACCAAACTATGGAGGACCAGACTACAAACCGACTACAAAAACTTTTAATGTTTCGTCTTTAATATAATAGTATAGATTAGTAACGGAATATATTTAACCGATCTAAAAATGGTAACAGACTACTAACGAAATAAAAGTTGTAACTTCCGTTAGCATGGGGTTGAAAATTCGTTACTAAACAGTTATTATGTCATTACTATTTCGTTGGCAAATATCCGTTGACAAACCATTGTTATTCCATTGGCACATTTGGGAGGGCATTTTTTGCGCCTATTTTACCAACGAAAATATTCCATTATTAAATATCCGTTAGTGATCCGTTGGATTTCGGTTGGTAGAATTCATACTTTTTAAACATTCGAGATCCGTTAGCAATCTGTTGGTAATTACTAACAGATGGATTTCCGTTGCTAAATTCCGTTGTATATCATTTTACTCAAATGTTAAAGTAAAAATGTTAAAGTAATAGTAAAAATAGGATACATGTCGGATTTACGTAAAAGAATTTTTAACTCAAAAGTAAAAATTTATGTAACACTTAGAATGATGAATTATTTAAATGAAATTAGTGGTTTAGTTCACCACAACAAATAAATTAACTCATTTTTTCATTAAATAAGAGAGTGGCAATTTGTTTTTGAAATTGGTTTTACATGAAAACTAAAATACAAAATTTCAAAAATAATGTGAATCATCATTATTTTTACTTTAAAATTAAAATAATAGTAAAAGTAGGACAAATGATTTGTTGGCCATGTGCTGCTGATCAAAAGATCAATAGTAGATTCGTTGGGGAGGTTTGGAAGCTTGGATTGGACATAAAAGATACTTGTGATAGATTTATTATAGAAAAAGCTGTTAGAGATCTTATGGGAGTGAGGGAGGAAGAGTTTGCAAAATCAGCCAAGGAAATGGCTACATTGTCTAGGAAAGCTGTGAGTGAAGGTGGAGACTCCCATAATAATTTGAACAAGTTGATTAAGGACATTAAGATGATGAATGTCGCTGCACTTCATGCCTAAATTCGAAAGTCCTAATGATTGGTTCTTTGGCATGAATATAAACCAACTCATTCAAATTTCCTTGCAAACCGATTATATGTAATAATTTGCAGGCAGCTGTGCATGCACTTCCAAAAAGCACATCTTTGTTAAGTTTATTCCTCACCAGAGGGAGTTATGTGATTCGTATGCACTTCTTTATAATAATAAATGGCTGGTAAGTTTTACATGAGCTAGAACAAAATGTTAGAAGTTTTTTATGTACTTGGCATCTAGTACCAGCGATGAATATAGTTCATCATCAGGCCTTTCCAAAAAGTAATTTCTGTTTAGAAAGTATCATAATCTTATTTATTAGTTCTACACTCGAGAAACTGGGTATGGAAATGTTTTAAAAGGTGAAAGAGGACAAGTTTTATAGCAATGTATTATAAGATTGGTCTGGGGCTTAATTTTACCAAGTGCGTCGCTGAGACAACTGAATCTGCTCAATCTTAACTTAGTTGAGCGGCGTACATTGAAGGAGTGCAGGATAAATTCAAAGCAGACACCTAAACCTCAATCCTCTGCCACATTCCAGCAAGCAACTTGAAAGAAACATAAAAGAAAACAAAAACAGATGTAAAAGAAATGCAGTCTCAAATGGCTTAACCACTACAGTAGGAAGGAACTAACAAGTTTGGGAAAAAAAAATCCTGGCATTTAACATGATTTAATATAGCATACCAAGCTCTCAAGAGACTTATTTGATGATCCACCTTGCTGCAAACACTTATTAACCTTTTCTTTCAGATGTTCAGCTCTCTCTTTCATCTCTTTCCCTTCTTTCTCCACCATCACTCTTTTAATGTCCCTTTTAATTTGTGCTCTTTCTAGTCCATTTTCCAGTTGCAACCCTACTGCCCAAACATGTGTTACATACCTAGCATTCACCATTTGGTCAGTAAAACAAGGCATACAAATCATAGGTACCCCTTCACAGATACTCTCTAATGTCGAGTTCCATCCATTATGCGTCCAAAATGCTCCAACAGCAGGATGAGCTAGTACTTCCTGTTGAGGAGCCCACTTAACAATATGACCCCGACCATCCAACATCTTTAAGTAACCATTTGGCAATGATTCAATCCAATCAGATCCACGAATCAATCCAGGCCTAATCACCCACAGAAAAGGGTGCTTGCTATCAGCTAGACCCCAAGCTATTTCCAAAAATTCTTTATCACTAATTGCTGCAATGCTTCCGAAGCTGACATAGATTACAGAGTTGGATTCTTGCTTGTCTAACCAAGAAATGCAGGTTTGATCATGCGGGATCAAACTACTTGAACAAGCTGGGAAGTATTTATGAAACGGGCCTACTGGAAAGATTCGAATTGGGAAGTCTTGCATAAGTGTGGCCAATGCTGGTTTTTCAAGTTCTTCAAAAGAGTTCCAGATGAGCCCTGATGAAGCCTTAGTTTCTTTCACCATGCCTTCTACTAGTTGATAGAGTGTCTCAGGGTTGTTTGTCTTAATCAAAGGAAGGTCTTTAACACGTAGTGGTGGCAGCTCTGGAACAAGTTCTTCTAATCGTGAATCTAAGAAATTGCAGACAAAAAGAAATAATCAGCAAGAAGGAAAACAATATATCGGACATACCATAAGAAGATTTAAGCAAATTTTTAACCTTGATCGAGCAGATAACCCTTTTGCTGCAAAACTGGGAAAGCTGCAAAAGCCAGAAAAGAAGAGACTCCACCAGTCCTTAACACAAGTCTTGGAAGCTGAAAACTTTTCGCAACTGCAGAGGTGAAATGTAGAACAGCATCTGAAATCAAGCAAGCAACAGGCTCTTCACTGTCATCAGATAAAATTCGAGCTAAACATTCTTGAAACGGTGCAACACATTTAACATTGAGGAGTGACAGAAGAGCAATGACATCTTTCGTTGAAGCTTCAGCAGCTGACAGACCTTCGGAAATAGAATGAAAAGTGAAGTGAGGAAAATGAGAAGCATCAGGAGAGTTGAAGGTAGTGTGAATGACAGTGATACTGAAGCCTTTCGAGTGAAGTATGTTAGCAAGTTGTAGCATGGGATTAATGTGGCCTTGAAGAGGCAATGGAAAGAATAAAATCCTTTTTCGTTGTGTTTGTGTATCCCCTGCTTTTTCCATTGAGCTTATAAGTTTCAGTAGCTTTGGGGATTTCACAGTCATATATACAAGGGTTTTAACACATTTGAATTCTTGGTAATTTCGAAAATGTATATGAAAATGGTCCAGTTGTCTGTAGTGTCACGTGATTAAACGTTGATAACACCAAACAGAACAAAGTTAATGATAGTTTTGTTTTATACTTGAGGAAACCTGCAACTAGAGCTGGCCACACGGTCGGGCTGAATTGACCAACCATAAATATAATTTGATACAAATAATTGTTTGAAACTATAAAAAAAAAATTGGATGAAAAGAGGACGGTACCTCTATAAATTTCATTAATTAAAAAAAATGTTACAATTAATTTGAGAGAACTCATCTCTAAAAAAACGGAACAAACCGCATTAACATATTATTTTTGAACTTTTTGTACCAGGAAATCGCTTTATAGTCCACCATACAGAGACGTTAAGGACTTTCTATCCACATCCCAAACAAACCAAAGTACAACATTTTTGTAGGGAATATTGACCATAATTTCTAATAATTTACAACAAAAACAATTATACGAAATTATCGAAAATTAATTAATTGCAAGGGAATTAAGACTGAGGAGGAGGGGAAATAGGCCATATTAAAATCATTATAACATGGAATAAAAAGAAAGGGAAATGAAGTGAAATGGGTTAATAGTGATCGGTGAAAGTGTTGGGTTTTATACTTAACTATTCGTTTGAAGTATATAAACATTGACCATTTTATTGAGAATCTTGATTGCATATTATTACATTGTTTGTTTATTATATATTGTGGATAATCTAATATCAAATGGGATAACAGAAGATTAGATTATCAGTGTCTATATATAATATAATAAAGGTTCACAGTCTAAGTGGTACTAGACAAACCACTGGAATGACTGAAGTATTATTTGAGAATAGTTTATCTTGACTATTGAATAATATTTGTATACTTTGTGTATATTGAATAGGATCAAAATATTAGAATTGCTCTTCTATTCTGAAAATAAAGAAGAACTAAGATTCTTAATCCGGATGTAATAATTGACACTTGTATGCAATGCACGTGTTTTGATTCATATGTGATGTAATTAATTATTAATCACAATATTATGTATTGAGCAATGACATTACATATAGAGTGGGATATTAATTACAGAAGGAATCTATGTCCTGATAATATTTGGGTTGATGATGTCCTTTTGAAAGCTCATTAAGATAATTATGTGAAGCCCTACAGGCAGATTAATTTCTGACATAATTATAAGGTTGAGTGGATGATCAAGGATAAATAAGATATTAATTAAATTAATTGTCAGTGATTAATTTAATTAATGGACATGCGATATCTTAAATGTGGAGAATTTAATAAGAAAATAATATAGGAGCCGAATTAAATAATAAAAGAATTATGGTATTAGGAACGGTAGTGCAAATATTAATTCTTTAGTGGATTGAATTAATATTTAATGACATTGGGCTTGACCCGGAATGTCATTGGAAGGCCCGACCTAATTGTCCATGATCCCTACTGAAGCCTATATATATTCTCGTTCTCCTTAAAGCTGGTTACACAATAGAAATCGAAATTGAGACCTAGGGAATATTTATCAGAACATGGTATCACATCCCAGTTGTCTGCACCTGGCACACCTCAGCAGAACGGTGTAGTAGAGAGAAGGAACCGGACTCTGTTGGAGAGTGTTAGATCGATGATGAGTTATTCGGATTTACCCAATTCGTTTTGGGGACATGCTTTAGAAACATCGGCTTACCTTCTGCACCTAGTACCTTCTAAGTCGGTTCCTAAGACTCAGATATAATTGTGGACTGGTGACAAGCCAAGTCTAAGACACAGTCGGATTTGGGGTTGTCCAGCACATGTGCTAAATAAGAACGCGACTAAGTTAGATTCTCGTACAGAAGTGAGGCTGTTTGTGGGCTATCCCATGGGAACGAAAGGCTATTTGTTTTATAGTCCTAAGGATCGGGATGTCATTGTTAGCACCAATGCTAGATTCTTAGAGGAAGACTATATAATGAACCACAAACCCATGAGTACTGTTGTTTTAGAGGAATTAGTTGGAGGAACAGATAATCCTAATATGCCGATAGTACAAGTAGAACAACCACAAGTAAATGCACAACCTATCACTAATACCACACCAGTGCTTCGTCGTAGTGGAAGGGTTGTTCAACAACCTGGGAGATTCATGTTTTTGGGAGAGTCTTCGGACTTAGTCTTTGGTGAACATGATGAGGATCCCAGGACATACGAAGAAGCACTTCAAGATAAGGATGCAGATATATGACATAAGGCTATGCAATCTGAGATGGAATCAATGTATTCCAATAAAGTTTGGGAGCTCGTGGAACCACCCAAAGGTGTAAAACCCATTGGATGTAAGTGGATCTACAAGAGAAAAAGAGGATCTGATAAAAAGGTGAAATCCTGGAAGGCAAGACTTGTTGCGAAAGGGTATACTCAGAAAGAAGGGATCGATTATGCGGAAACTTTTTTGCTAGTAGTTATGCTTAAGTCAATTCGGATTCTTTTGTCTATAGCAGCTCATCTCGATTATGAGATTTGGAAAATGGATGTCAAGACAGCTTTCCTTAATGGAAGTCTTGAGGAAACCATCTATATGCAGCAACCAGAGGGATTCATTAAGGAAGGCCAAGAGCATCTAGTGTGTAAGCTTAAGAAGTCTATTTATGGACTAAAACAAGCTTCCAGGTATTGGAACATTCGTTTTGATCAGGCAGTCCAGTCATATGGATATGATCAGAGTCCAAGCGAAGCGTGTGTGCATAGGAAGAGTGATGGAAATGTAGTGGTTTTTCTAGTGCTATATGTAGATGACATTTTACTCATTGGAAACAATGTAGAGATGTTGTCATCAATTAAGGCATGGTTGTTCAAACAATTTGAAATGAAGGACTTAGGTGAAGCCGCATACATCCTTGGGATCAAAGTAATAAGAGATCGCAAGAAAAGGATGTTGACTTTATCTCAAGAACCTTACATTGATGAGGTATTGGCTCGTTTTAACATGCAGGACTCTAAGAAGGGTAATTTACCTTTTAGACATGGAGTTTCTCTATCGAAGGAGCAGTGTCCTACGACACCTAAAGAGATAAAGAACATGAAAGCAGTTCCTTATGATTCAACATGTGGAAGCTTAATGTATGTGATGTTATGTACGAGGCCTGATATTTGTTTTTACATGGGCATGGTCAGTAGATATCAGTCTAATCCAGGTCAGGAATATTGGAGTGCAGTAAAAACAATACTTAAGTACCTGCGAAGGACTAAGAAGTATATGTTAATTTACAAGGCCTCGGACTTGTTGCATGTGGGATATACCGATTCTGATTTCCAGACAGATAGGGATAAGAGGAAGTCAACCTTGGGGTGTGTTTTTACTTTAGGAGGTGGAGCCTTAATATGGAGGAGTGTGAAGCAGAAATGCATCGCAGACTCAACCATGGAAGCCGAATATGTGGCAGCTTTTGAGGCAGCCAAAGAGGCAGTATGGTTCCGGAATGTCCTATTGGATTTAGATGTAGTTCTTGATTTGTCATGGCATATCAAAATTTATTGTGACAACACTGGTGTTTTTGCAAATACAAAGGAACCACGAGAACATAAGGCAGCAAAACACATCGAGCGTAAGTATCACCTCATACGACAGTTCGTTAAGCGAGGAGATATCGTTGTGACCGATATAACATCAAAGGACAACCTGGCAGATCCTTTCACGAAGTGCTTACCAGCTAAGGCTTTTGAGGAACACGTGAAGGCGATATGAGTCAGATGTCTGGTCACATAGTAGTTATTTAAACTGGTAGTGGATTGCTTGTAATAAACACTGATATACTCAAAGAATAGCTTGAGTATAAGTGGGAGATTGTTGGGTTTTATACTTAACTATTCATTTGAAGTATATAAATATTGACCATTTTATTGAGAATCTTGATTGCATATTATTACATTGTCTGTTTATTATATATTATGGATAATCTAGTATCAAATGGGATAACAGAAGATTAGATTATCAGTGTCTATATATAATATAATAAAGGTTCACAGTCTAAGTGGTACTAGACAAACCACTGGAATGACTGAAGTATTATTTAGGAATAGTTTATCTGACTATTGAATAATACTTGTATATTTTGTGTATATTGAACAGGATCAAAATATTAGAATTGCTCTTCTATTCTGAAAATAAAGAAGAACTAAGATTCTATGATATTATTATTGCTTAGGTTCTTAATCTGGATGTAGTAATTGACACTTGTATGCAATGCACGTGCTTTGATTCATATGTAATTTAATTAATTATTAATTACAATATTATATATTGAGCAATGACATTGCATGCAGAGTGGGATATTAATTACAAAAGGAATCCATGTCCTGATAATATTCGGGTTGATGATGTCCTTTTGAAAGCTCATTAAGATAATTATGTGAAGCCCTACAGGCAGATTAATTTCTGACATAATTATAAGGTTGAGTGGATGATCAAGGATAAATAAGATATTAATTAAATTAATTGTCAGTGATTAATTTAATTAATGGACATGCGATATCTTAAATGTGGAGAATTTAATAAGAAAATAATATAGGAGCCGAATTAAATAATAAAAGAATTGTGGTATTATGAGCGGTAGTGCAAATATTAATTCTTTAGTGGATTGAATTAATATTTAATGACATTGAGCTTGACTCGGAATGTCATTGGAAGGCCCGACCTAATTGTCCATGATCCCTACTGAAGCCTATATATATTCTCGTTCTCCTTAAAGCTGGTTACACAACAGAAATCAAAATTGAGACCTAGGGGCAGTCGCACGCAGCTAGGGTTTTGGAATTTCGAGGTTTTGAGGAGAGGAAACTTTGGGAGATCGAAGGCCACACTTCGCTCAAAGGGAATCAAGGAATTCAGTAGAAGACGTGGAATTGAATCGCTTGCGCCGTAGCGATTAAGGTTAATCTTCTTTTCGAACTCTTTAATTTATATCATAAAACGCAGTACCGTGATTTATATGTTCCAATAGAAAGGTGATATTATGCTGAGGTGTTGTTGACATAATATGGTTTAGGAAAGGTAAAGAATGTGGTATGAAAATAAAATAATGTGGGACTTGTTGGGGTCATCCCCACTACACAACAATGTCTTAATCACTTTGAGGAGAGGTTAATGAACGAGTCGGGCGGGCAGTTCACGGGCGTGTCGTGCCGGTTCATGGACGAATTGGGCACGAGCCGGTTTGATGTGTCGTGTCGTACGCGGTTAAGCAGATACGGACCCGTATTCGCCCCATTTTCTATAGCGGTTCGTGACGGGTTGATTCGGCTCGTTACCGAACCGAGTTACGCGAGTCAATTTAACGAGCCGGGTACAGGTTAGTCGGTGGAACCCGATCGTGTGGCCAGCTCTACCTGCAACGTTAGAATTAGATTATTGTTTTTATAACATCACATATTGAAAAAGCCAGTTTCAAGTCAATCAAGTTATTTGTGCTAATATGATTTATATCGATGGATAATATGAAATAAGTACTTGTTACCACTTTTACAACTTCGATACTTTCACGTACCAATTGGACGTCAGATGTACGTGAGATTAATAGAGTAGAAATTTGTTACTTCTTTCCCTCATTTCTCAAATCTGAGTGAAAGAAAAAAGCAAAAAATAAAAGGTTTATTTCGATATTTCGATGTATTAAGAAGAAATGGACTCCTTTGATAGAAAATAGAAGTTTGTTGATTAAAAAAAGGGTTGAATTCGATGTATAAAGAAGAAATGGACTCCTTCGATAGAAATTAGAATTTTGCTGATTGTCAACTCCATAACTGGAGATTAGTTATACAAAGTAATGAAGAAGACTGTTTAGAAATGTACAGAAATGATATAGATTTAATTGTGTTGTTTACAGAGAGAGGTTTATATATTGACTCTAATCTATTTACATACAGATTTTATATCTATAAACTGTAACTAACTCCAGCTCATACTAACAACCATCAGCTTATTGTGTGCACTCTATTGTCTTATTGTGTGCACTGTCTATATTAGTTACATCACCTCCCCCCCCCCCCTCAAACTTGGAGGAGAAAACAAGTTGAGCACTCCAAGCTTGGACATCAAATACTCCGTAGAATAAGAGGAAATAGCCTTTGTAAACAAGTCAGCAGGTTGCTCCTTTGAAGCAATATAGGTAGTAGTAATGAAGTCTTTTTGAAGTTTTTCACGAACGAGATGATAGTCGATCTCAATATGTTTGGTTCGTTCATGAAATACCGGATTGGCAGCAATGTACATGGCCGAACGGTTATCACAAAAAAGAGTCACTGTCTTGAGAGAAGCAACACCAAGTTCTTGAAACAAACTCAAAAGCCACGTAATTTCACAACAGACATCTGCTAATGCACAGTATTCGGCCTCTGCAGACGAGAGCGAAACAGTGTGATGTTTCTTAGATTTCCAAGAAAGCAAAGACGATCCAAAAGTAACACAATATCCCGTAAGGGACTGTCGAGTAAGGGGGAACCCACCCCAATCTGCATCAGCATACGCACACAACTCCAATGAACTAGTAGAAGACAGTAAAAGTCCCTGACCAAATGTATGTTTAAGGTACCTAACCACCCGAAATGCTGCATCCATGTGACACTGTCGAGGAGATGAAAAGAACTGAGATAGAACATGAACATCATAGGAGAGATCAGGGCATGTGATTATCAAGTAAATCAAACGTCCAACTAAACGACGAGAGGGAGCAGGATTGAACAAAAATGGTGATGTGGTGTTACTAAGCAGAGTATGATTCTGCTCCATTGGAACTGCAGCAATGCGAGCACTTTCAAACCCAACATCTTTAATAATGTCCTAAGTATATTTCCTTTGATTGAGGTAAATACCTTTATCTGAACGGGCAGCCTCAATCCCTAAAAAATATTTAACCGGCCCCAAATCTTTAATCTTAAAATGACTGGCAAGATGATCTTTAAGGTGTTGTATAGTAGCCTGAACATTCCTAACAACTAGGATGTCATCAACGTAGACAAGAATAGCCATAAAGCTAGCAGGAGTAGCAAGAATAAACAAATTGTGATCTGATCTGGCATGTTTAAAACCATAGGGAATGAGCACTGATTTAAACTTAATAAACCACTTTCGAGGAGATTGTTTGAGTCCATAGAGGGATTTTATTAACTTGCAAACCAGAGGTACTTTAGAGGAGTAGTTGGTAAACTCATCGGGTAAAGTGTACCCTTGTGGAATAGACATGTACACCTCCTCTTATAGCTCGCCATATAAAAACGCATTTATAACGTCCATTTGAGTTACTGACCAGTTACTAACAGCTACAAGGGACAGCAAGACAAGCACAGTTGCCATTTTTGCAACCAGTGCAAAAGTGTCAAAGTAGTCCAAACCCTCAGTTTGAGTAAAACCACGAGCCACCAATCGGGCTTTATAGCGTTCCACGGTACCGTCTGAATGAAATTTCACTCTGTATAGCCATTTACAACTTACAACCTTCTTGCCAATAGGAAGTGGAACAATTTTCCAGGTCTTGTTAGCTTCTAGTGCAGCTAGTTCACATGCCATTGCCTCACACCAAACAGAACGTTGACATGCAATTTTATAGGAAAAAGGCTCGGGAACATGAGTAATATTGGCAACAAAAGATTGATAGTTATGAGAGAACACTGTATTAATAGATGGGTTTAAAGTAGATGGGAGACCTACAAAGTCCTGAAATTTTGCAGATACAGTTTTAACTCTAGTACTTTGCCTTTGTATGATAGGTAAAGGAGGCACATACGTGACAGGAGATGCAGAACTAGTGTCTTCAGACACAGATTGTGACATAGGTGAAACAGAACTGTGAACAGGTGATGTAGACTCAGAAATAGATTCATAAAAAGGATCCACATGGAAAGTGATGTTTGAATTGAATAAATAAGATGATGTACGAGGACAAACTATATGTTTAAATGGGAAAATATTTTCATGAAAAATTACATCTCGTGACACAAAAACTTTACATGTATCAAGGTCCATTACTTTGTATGTTTTTTAATAAAATGGATAGCCTAGGAATAAACATTTAATAGCTCGTGGACCAAATTTATCTTTGTGAGGTAACACATTATTAGCATAACAGAGAGTGCCAAAAATTCTCAAGTGATTATAAGATGGAGGCTGTGAGAAAAGTAACTGATAAGGGGATAAACCTTGGAGACTTTGTACAAGAGTTCTGTTTAAAAGATATGTTGTTGTAAGAATACAGTCACCCCAAAACGAAATAAGAAGAGAAGCTTGTTGGCGTAATGCTCGAGCTGTATTTAGTAGAGATTTGTGTTTTCACTCCACAACACCATTTTATTGTGGAGTAGAAGTGCAACTCTTTTGATGAATAATACCAAGAGTAGCTAGATAAGATTGAAATTCAAGGCTCAAAATTCTGAACCATTGTCAGAATGAAGCTTTTTAACATGACACATGAATTGAGTATGAACATAAGTGATGAAACGTTAAAGAAGAGTAGGCACTTGACTTTTATTAGAAAACAGAAAAACCCATGTAGCTTTAGACAAGTCCTCAACAATAGTTAAGAAATAACTACAATTACCATGGGTTTTATACTTGTAGGGACCCCAAACATCTACATGTATAAGGTCAAATAATATAGTACTGGTAGTGGTACTATCAAAAAAATTCAACCGATTTTGCTTGGCTAAATGACACGTATCAGATTCATTAAATGTAACTGATTTATGATACATGGAATTAGGAAGAAATTTCATTGAAGAAACATATGGATGCCCTAAACGAGCATGCCACAAATTCGAAAAGTCTACAGATTTAGAAACATTATTACAAACAGAATGATCATGAGGAATAGCTGGTAACTATTCAGGACTGGACATGGGATGATGAAGACGATAGAGTCCATTTTGAAGTTCACCAATCTATGTGGTCCTCTTCAAGACAAGGTCTTGAACATAGCAAGCATCTTTAGTAAAGAAGACATTACAAGAATTTGTGGAAGTTTAGGAATAGAAAGAAGATTGTAATTAAAGCTTGGCAAATACAGTACATCTGTTAGAACAATGTTAGCATGCAAATAAACAGTACCAACATGTGTAACATTTGAGTTTTGACCATTGGGTAAATGCAACACAGAATTTAGTTTGTGCTCATCAGTTAATAAATGAAAGTGAGGTGTGACATGGTCAGTTGCACCCGAATCTAAAATCCACATGTTTGCACCTAAAACTGATTTAGTGTTTGTATGACAAACAAAGTGCATAGTATTACCATACATCTTAGTGGAAGAAGTAGCATTATTAGCCATATGAGTGGAGTTCCACTGAAAAGGAAAGCCAGAGGCACCAGATGTGGTTGCAGCATTAGAAGATCCAGTTGACAATTCTTTGATACCACTCTGTATCATAGTCATTAACTGTTGACACTGAGCATTAGTGAAACATGCAGTAGGAGTAACATCTTCAACATTCTGATCAAATGTCTTGACTGTAGCATTTGTATCAGTAAAACCGGTCATGACATTATAGGCCTGTGTAGATTTAACTTGAGATTTTGGTCTTGGTTTAGGTTTGTCATAGAGACGATGCCAAGAGGGGTAACCATGAACACAAAAACATTTTTCTCGAGTATGACCAGTTAAATGACAGACATCACATATAACAGAGCTATCTCCAATAGGTTTTTTACCACCAGTATACTGTCTTCCAGACTTAGTAGAACCATATGAACTAGAATTCCCATTTGAAGTTTCTGAAAACTTGACTGATAAAGCAACTAAGTCTGTAACAGGGACATTAACACCAAGTTCTCTTTGATTTTCTTCTTACATTAGAAAACTATAACCAGCACTAAGCGTTAGAATATGATTCATTAACAAAATATGACCTCTGATGGTTGTGTACTATTCACATAATCCCATAAGAAACTTTGACAATTTTATGCTCTTACTAAAATTCTCTAGCTTAGTATTAACAGCACATGAACATTTACCACAATCACAATATGGCACTGCAGCTAGTGCATCCAATTCATCATTAAGTGCTCTAAATTTGGTGAAATAGGCAGAAATTGACAAGTTACCCTGATTTAGAAAGGCAATCTCCTTACGCAGATTAAACAGCTTAGGAACATTTGTTTGAGCAAATCGTATATTAAAATCATCCCAAATGTCCTTCGCAACAGTCATATAGAGTACACTTTGACGAATCTCAGGAGAAACGGTGTTAAGAATCCATGAAATCACAATATTATTGCAACGATTCCAATACAGTAGCAGATTAGCATTGTTAACAGGTTTAACATAAGAACCATCAACAAAACCTAATTTCAATTTTGAAGACAATGCAATCTTCATTGATCTAAACCGTTGATTATAATTCTGCTCGGTCAAAGTAATAGTAAGTAGTATTAAACCTGGATGATCGGATGGATGAAGATAATACGGATGATTTGCATTAATTACAGTCGACATTGATGTACCAGTTGTTGCATTCAAGTATGATGGAGATGATGCCATAGATGAAGACTATGTAACAAACTTCTTACGAGATACAATCAGATCGCAGAGATGATGAAATCACAATGAACAAGAAATCTCTATGAAAATTTGCAGTGAGAGAGATTACAAATCGCAATGAAATTATGTATGCAGCGGAAAGAGCTTCTCGCTCTGATACCATGTCAACTTCATAACTGGAGATTAGTTATACAAAGTAATGAAGAAGACTGTTTAGAAAGAAATGATATTGATTGAATTGTGTTGTTTATAGAGAGAGGTTTATATATTGACTCTAATCTATTTACATACAAATTCTATGTCTATAAACTGTAACTAACTCCAGCTCATACTAACAACCATCAGCTTATTGTGTGCACTGTCTATATTAGTTACATCACTGATCATTGTTGTATCCTTTATTTCTCTCTCTAAAAAAAGAAGTGAATTTCAGTGATCAATCCATGACTGGCTAATGTGGGAAAAATTGGAACTCACTACTGATGTGTACCCTCAGCTCACCCTAATCCCACTAGACGTTTCACATAGCAATACAAGCCCGAGACCTCTTCGGACGAAGGAAGCTTGGAGACACGACAGTAACTTTTAGTATCAACTATCAACTAGCAATCCATTTGTTTTCTCTGCTTCGTTTAATTCTGGTTTGACAACAGTAACCTATATTTTGTACCACATTTATCATTGTATTTGGCAGTTTTAGAGCATCTATGTTCCAAGAGGTTGCCAAATCATATGTAACATGGCACCCTTGGTTGGCAACTATTTTGACAACCTTTATTGGAGATGCTCATAGAACGAGGAATTGATAGCTTCAACTTTTACATTAAAAGTTGAAATGGACAACTAATAAGTCAAGTGATAGGAATTATGTGTAATATTGTAATTTGTGATTCGTATGATTTATGTCTGGTTTCAAGAATTCTTAGGATTAGTTGTGTCTTTTTCTTCGAGAAAGGATTAGTTATTATTTCCACGTTACTTTATTGACATTTCTGTAAACTCTGATTAATATCAAGGGGTGCAAGACACAGACACAAGACAAACTACAAAATGGTTACAGCTTCTGAATTAAAATAGACTACCCATTTAATAACAATTACGATAAACGCGGGACATTCTAGAGGCCTGATCAATCCCAGATAGACAAGTTTACGCTATTCATAATACTGATTGTCTTTTTCAGTCATCGTGACTTCTGGTCGCCTATCACAACTTCTCATAGCATTTCATTTTCGGGCAAGTGTTGATCTTGTTTTCCAGCAATACTAAACATTACTTTCAAAATTATATATTCAATGTAATGAACTAATGTTTCAGAATTAATGTAAAATATCGCAAAACTTGTCACATACAAGGTTCCGCAAAACTCTGAGTTATGCAGTGTTCAGCAATATACAGTGTCTGCAACCATGGTGAGATAAAAACATGATTTCATAATATTGTTGAAATAGTTAAAATAAAAATAATGGATATTGGTGGTGATTTTGTTTAAATTAAAGAAGTAAGAACATCTTCCATCATCAGAAGCCCTTAGCTAAAATCTTATGTGGCATGCCTTAAATAAATCTATGGACCTTACGAACTTGTAGCAAAATTCCACCTCATCTATTATCATATTGAAATAATAAATTCTATTTATAACAACTTGAAATAATAGTAACATATTATTTTAAAAATAACTAATTGAAATTTAGGGAATTTGGCACAAAGCAATGCTCCAACCATGTCTAATGATTCCCTAAAATACTAAGCTTTATTTGTGATGAATTTTTAGGCATTCCTAACTTAACTTTTATTAATTAAAAATTCATTTTTCTTTTTTACTTCTCTTTCCGTTCTTAAATGGAATCTTTATTTTATTATATTTATAGGGAACAAATTAAGGAACGGTTAGACTTGCTCTAAGGAAGAAAGAACAATGTGATGTGCCGCAAATTATTTTTTAGTTTTAAAAACATTTATTTTGACAAGTTAATTTTTAGTTATTTTTTTAGTTTATCCTTTATTAATTTTATACTGTAGCCAACTACACTAAAATTCTGTTTGTCTAATTTAACTGTTCGCTCATTTTATCATATTTTTATCATATTTCCCTTTTTCTTACTCCCTCCGTCCCATCCATTTGTTATCGTTAAAAATGGAAGGTTTGACACGCATTTAAAGGCTCTTATAAAATATAATTCCATTACTTATTTTTAAAAAAATTCTTCTTTGAATAAAAATTAAATGTTTGGATTTTTATTCAAAGAAGAATTTTTTTAAAAATAAGTAATGAAACTATATTTTATAGGAGCCTTAAAATGCGTGCCGAACCTCCCATTTGAAACGATAACAAATGGGTGGGACTAAGGGAGTAGTTTTTAAATCATACTATTTCTGAGGCCTGTCAAATGAAACAGTATTTTGAATCGAAGATTGTCCTCACGTGATGCATATTTTATGGAAGACCTTCGATAAATTTTAAATTGATCAATTTTTTTATTAAAAAGTTTACTTCTAATTTAAACTTGTTGCTATCTAAAAATTATTTGTTTGTTTAACAAGTACTTCATGAATATTATTTATTTTTTTTTAAATGATTAAAATTTAGTTGTAAAATCATGAATACAGTATGTTTAAACATAATATGGACTATTACAAAATAAAGTGTTAACCTCTCCATTTGTCTTGTTTATTAGGTCAAAAAGTGTAATATCCCTACAATTAACATATTTCAAATTCAACATTTTTCATTTTCTCTTTTTAGTTTCTTATATAAAATTTATTTTATTGGATGAATTATTAGAATATATTTAAATATAATATGGACTATGTTATAAAATAGGTTTTATGATATTTTCGCCCTTCAAGTATGGACTATTGTACCCATAAACCCTTCAAGTATTAAAGTGTATCTTTTCGCCCCTCGGATATCAGGATCGTACTCTTTTGCCACTCAACCGGGACAGAATGAACTATCGGCTTATAATGTTACAAACTGCCGGGGATATTATTGGAAAGCTAGTTTCTGTTTTCCCTCCACTTACGCTTATACTTCTCCCGCCAAAATCAACAGATTAGGATAAAATGTGGATGACTATGTTGATTTTGTGTATTCAATATCTAACTATAAGAAAGATTATTCTGGAATAATATATCCTATGAATGGACACATGGCTTGGGAAAGATCATGAATTTCTTTGAAACCACCAACAATTGAAAAACAGTCAGGCAGACCCAAGAAGAAAAGAAGGCTAGAACCTAAAGAGGCATATGAAAAGGTTGAAAATGGAGTGAAGATATTAAGCAGGACAACTCAGAAGTCTATGAGGTATATTAATGTTTTTTGGATTTATTGTGTGTCTCATACATTGTGCACTTATTTTAATGCTACTTATGTTTGTAAGTGTGAAAAATGCAACAAAACCGGTCATAACAAAAGAACAGAAACTAGTTTTCCGATAATATCCCCAGCAGTTTGTAATGTTATAAGCCGATATGGCATCTGTCCCGGTTGAGTGGTAAAAGAGTACGTTTCTGATACCCGAGGGGCGAAAATATACGCTTTAATACTTGAAGGGTTTATGAGTATAATGGTCCATACTTGAAGGACGAAAAGGTCATAAAACCTATAAAATAAGGTGTTAACTTTTACAATTGCACTGTTTATTAGGTCAAAAATCACAACATCCCTACAAGAATAACATATTTCAAATTCAACATTTTTTGTTTTCTCTTTTTATGAAAAAAACTTCTCTCTTTTTATTTTCTTATATATAATTTATTTCATTGAATGATTTATTAGTTTACTTGAATTAAATTGGTTTATTTTTTAAATATTCTCAAACTACAACTCATAAAATTTAAAAGAAAGAAGTTTACACATTTTATCTTTTGAAATTTTATGCAAGTTTGAATGTATAGTCTAGCTGTTAAAATGTTTTACTAGTAAATGAAAAAAATTATAATTTCATTCTGTATAATATTAAAGTAAGACTCGTAAATCTAATAAAACTATAAAAATGTAGGTTAAAAAAATAAATTGTGCAAATAAATTTCAGAATGAGACGTACAATAATATAAAAACTCATCAAAACTATTTAATATTCGCGCAGTTGGTTGGTTTTATGGGTTGCATGAGTAAGATCCAGATCTGAAGAACCGAACCGAAATTTACGGAATCGAATTCGATTTTGTATCCGAATTAGTAAATCCGATAATGATCCGAAAACCGACTTGAATCGATCTGAAAATTTAACAAAAATGATCCAATCCGATTATGATCCAAACCGATCATAATCGAATAATAAATTATCTGAACCGAATATGAATCGAAATACGTGATCCAATTTATATCCGAACTAAAAAATGGTGAATTTAGTTTTAGTTGAGTTATAATTTTTACATATCATAATATACATATATTAAGACACTTTTAATTCAATAAATTAATCTATTTATAAGCAAAATTCATATTTAGAACAATTTCATGTCAAAAATAAGATAGATATTTAATCAATAATTTTGGAAAAACACATTATTTTATACTAAAAATAATATATTTTATGATAAGTTATTTTTTAAAGTCTTACAAAATAAAAAAAAATGAATGAGCAATGATCCGAAAATATCCGAACCGAATTTGATCCGAACCAAATTAATCTGATTTTAATCCAAATTTTATTCGATTTAAATCTGAAGTAGACCCGAACTGAATCAGATCCGATCTGATCCGAACTATACCCAAATATATCATAACCGAAAATTGATCTGATTCGAGATTGATCTGATTCGAAACCGAACCGATTATCCAAATTATCAGATCTAAATGCAATAAATTGCACCGAATATTAGGTACGCAAGAACAGAAACAAGGTAATTCTATTTGTCAATACTATTTCTAAATTTGAATCTTTTAAAGGCAATTGGATCTTCATTTTCGAAGGTAATAATTGAGAATAGTTATAGAAAAAAATTATCCAACTAATCTCTTTTGTTTTTTTAAAAAGAAACATAAAAGCTAAGCACGAAAGCATTATTATTATTATTATTATTATTAGAGAAATGCTAGTGAATCATAAAAAAATTCTCATAAAATACAGGTTCTCTTGTGATTGGTTGTATATATAAATAATGAAATAGGTCCCCCTACATACACAATATTTTCATCAATTAAACTTATTTATTTTGTCATGTGAGCACTGTCTGGTGATTTTTATGGGAATATTTTAAGATTTCTAGCATTACTCTTATTATTATTATTACCCTCTTCGTCCCTAATTAATTGTCATGTTTAACTTTTGAATAGTCGAATTTATCAAATATTACATCTATACTCTTTATTAATAAGCAAAACAATGTGAAAATGGCGCGCGGTACTAAAGTACCAAAGTATCAAAGTACCAAATTTGGTACCCAAAGTACCAAATTTGGTTATCACTTAACCCGGGTTCGATTCCTCGCAACTACATAATTATACATGATTTATTTACTTTAAATTATTTAGCTTCATCCAGGGTTCGAATCCTTACAACTACATAATTATACAAGATTTATTTATTTACTTTAAATTCAATAGTTTCATACAAGATTTATTTATTTACACAACTACATAATTATACAAGATTTATTTATTTACTTTAAATTCAATAGTTTCATACAAGATTTATTTATTTACAGGCTAGATGTATATAAATAAGTGGATTTGTTTGTATTTGGCTATTAGTTTGTTAGAGCATCTCCAATGGAATTCATCTCCAATGAAATTATGTATATTGATAATGTAAAATAATAATTTTAAAAAATTTGTTGAACCTGTCAGCTAACCTACTCCAATGGTATTATGTAAAATGATTGGCTATAGATTAGAAATACATATAAATGATGTCACGATAATCGTTCACCTTTAGAGTTTCTGTAAAAATATTTAGATATTGCTAGAAACAAATTATCTATATATTTTGACAAGGGAGAGAGGGTTGGAGATGAGAAAAATAAAATAAAAACCTTTATGTAAAATTAATGTTACATCATCTTTTTAGCTAAGGGGAGTGTAGCATTGAAGATGCTCTTATGGTTTGTCTATTTTATATATCTTAGATTGTAGAAGCAACCATGAGTTTCAGTTATTTTGTTTAGTAATTTACCATAATTGATAATGATTAGCAATAGTCTACTTTTTATTCTGTCTAAAATATCTATTTGATTGATGCATTCTGGATTTTAAATTCTACTATACTTTTATCATGATAAATGTAAGAAAGCAATATGCGATTACACACATGCAACAACAAACTATTGAATACTGCATTAGGTATCATCAGTAGAAATCAAACCATTACTTACAACTACATAATTATTTATTTATTTACTTTAAATTCAATAGTTTCATACAAGATTTATTTATTTACAAGATTTATTTATTTACTTTAATTTCTTTAGCTTTATGCACAGTTCGATTGTCCATAACTACATAATTAAATAGTTATTTATTTATTATATATTTTTATCATTCAATTATCGAGAAATACATTTTTAAATAATACTTATTAATCTATACTCTTTATTAATAATCAAAATAATGTAAAAATGGCGCGTGGTACTAAAGTACCAAATTACCAAATTTGGTTATCACTTAACCCGGGTTCGATTCCTCGCAACTACATAATTATACAAGATTTATTTATTACAAGATTTATTTATTTACTTTAATTTCTTTAGCTTTATGCACAGTTCGATTGTCTATAACTACATAATTAAATAGTTATTTATTTATTATATATTTTTATCATTCAATTATCGAGAAATACATTTTTAAATAATACTTATTAATAATTTATTAATACTAATATTTTAATGTCGACTTATACTTGGCCCGTGCTTGGCACGGGTTATAAGCTAGTATATATTAAAAACAAAAAGTATAATAAAAAATTTATTATTAGAAAGTACATTTATTCTACTTTATTATGTATCTTTTAAAATTTGTAAATTATAAAATAAGAACACATTAGTCAATTTGATCGTGAGAGCAAGTCTAGATGCAAAATATCTACAACTATTTTTATAATTTGACACTAAAAAGTGTTTTTTTTTGTGTTAAAATGGAACTTAAAATTCATGCTAAATGCATTTCGCATCTAAATAATTATAAATTTAACTATTTTTTAGTCTTTATTCCCTATTTTTCATGTAAAGTACACTAACATGCAATTCATATGATTAAATGATGATGTGACATGAATGTCTCCTTAATTTCAAATTTAGAACTAAGTATGTGTTTATGCATATTTACTTTCAAGTATAGAACTTCTTTAAAATTGAATTTTTTGATACTTAATTTAAAATTATAGAAATAGAATCGATTTCAGTGTGCATTGGACTTGCTCTAACCCATGGAGTATTTATTTACTTTATATTTTTGAAGATGAAACAAGTGTGTGTTATATATTGGACATAAATATGTTCCCATTTCCACGATTCCATCTACCCTTACGCAATGCCTTACATCACGTGGTTCAAATCTAGTCACGCAATGACTTACGATCAGCGGTGCAAAACCAGTCTTTGACTTGGTCCAAGTCTCTCCACTGCATAGACTCATAGCCATCCATCTTTAAGAGGAGACCCGCTTGTTTTATCAACTTATTGTGGTCAAGAAACAACACAAACTCAACTAAATCTTGGCATTTCAATCTCTGATTCTGCAAAAAAAAGTTATCTAAAAATGGCAGATTCGACAAGCATTCCAGCTCACGTTGTCATCTTCCCGTTCCCAGTACAAGGTCACATGAACTCCATGTTTAAACTAAGTGAGCTCCTCTGTCTTGCCGGCATCCACGTCACCTACATCGTCACTGTCGAAAACCATAATCGCCTCATGAACAACACTGGTTCCTGGTATGATAAATATCCAGGGTTTCGGTTTCAGATGCTGCCTGAAAACGTCTCCCAGAGAAATGTCGGGCAACTACAGTTGTTTGTAAGCTTGTACGAATCTTTGAAAACAACTAAACCATTTTTTAGAGATTTGCTGTCTGGCCAGGGACAAACAGGGCCAGTTACTTGTCTTATTACGGATGGACTCATGAAATTTACACTTGATGTTGGTGAAGAGACTGGTGTTCCTGTTATTTACTTTCGTACTGCTAGCCCTTGTTCTGTTTGGACTTACTTTTGTTTGGACAAACTTATTGAATCTGGTGATTGTCCTTTCCAAGGTTAGCTACTAAACTGATATTTTAGAAAAATGTATTAGAACTTTTAAGTTTGATATATTGATTTTTGAGATTGTGTTATGTAATTTTGTTTGTTTGTAGAGGATGGTATGGATACTCCAATCAGGAGCGTACCAGGCATGGAAGGTTTTCTTAGGGGACGTGATCTGCCAAGTCTGTTTCGTGTTCGTGACATGAGTGATACTAGTTTGTGCAAGATTTTTGCTGGTGAAACTCTGGAAACTGTTCGAGCTCGAGGCTTTATACTCAATACATTTGAAGAACTTGATGGACCAATCATTTCTCAGATAAGCACTAAGATTCCAAACATCTACTCAATTGGACCGCTTCATGCACTCCTCAAGACCCGATTGAAGCTGGAAACGACTTCCTCAACGGGGGGCTCTTCAAACAGTTTGAGGGAAGAGGACAAGAGCTGCATCAAGTGGCTCGACGAGCAACCGTTAAAGTCGGTAATTTATGTCAGTTTTGGAAGTCTTGCCACGGTAACTAAGCAGCAGCTCATGGAGTTTTGGTATGGTCTGGTCAATAGTGGGCACAGATTCTTGTGGGTAATTAGGATAGACTCAGTGGCTGATAAAAATGATGAACAAGAATTTCCAAAAGAGCTGGAGGAGGGAACCAAGGCAAGAGGTTATACGGTAACTTGGGCTCCACAGGAAGAGGTTCTAGCTCACCCTGCAATAGGTGGATTCTTGACTCATAGTGGATGGAACTCAACTTTGGAAAGTATATATGAAGGGGTGCCCATGATTTGTTGGCCATATCTTGCTGATCAACAGATCAATAGTCGATACATTGGGGAGGTTTGGAAGCTAGGATTGGACATCAAAGATACTTGTGATAGATCTATTATAGAAAAAGCTGTTAGAGATCTTATGGAGGTGAGGAAGGAAGAGTTTGCAAAATCAGCCAAGGAAATGGCTACATTGGCTAGGAAAGCTGTGAATGAAGGTGGAGACTCCCACAATAATTTGAACAAGTTGATTGAGGACATTAAGATGATGAATGTCGCTGCACATCATGCCTAAACTGATTAAATGCAACAATTTGCAGCAGCTGTGTTTGCTGTCTAGCCTTAATAAATTTATTGGCAAAAGCACAATCTTTCTTAAGTTATTCCTCCCCAGATAGAGTTATGTGATTCTTATGCACTTCTTTTTAACAAGAAATGGCTGGTGAGTTTTACATGAGCTACAACAAAATGTTAAAGTTTTCAATGCACCTGGCATCTAGCACCGGCTATTTAGGTAAGTATCATAATCTTATTACTGCCCGGAAAACTTCTGTTAACCAATTTTCTGTGCGTCCATTTGTAAGCTTTAATGGTTTTTTTATTTCACTTATGGACATTGATTCTTTTTCTTATTTCCTTTGTTTGGCGAATCGGTTGAGTAGCTTCTCTGTCCCTTGTTTCAGAATCTGTATAATGCTTCTGAGTTGTTGTAGTAATTGATGGTTTTTTGTTGGTTAAAGCTGTTTAATTTGAAGTGAGAGCATTCTAAGGGTTTAAGGGTATCACTTGTAGTGCTATCTGTATCTCATGTTTATCATGATCTTTTCTATAAGCTTATTGTGAAAATTGGTTTCTGGGTATTGTTGAATCTCTCATGAAACTATAACCATCCATTGTGAAAAAAAAAAAGTCTCAAAACTCAAAAGTCTTAACCACTAAGCTCTCAAGAGACTTATTTGATGATCCACCTTACTGCACACACTTGTTGACCATTTCTCTCAGATGTTGGGCTCTCTCTTTCATCTCTTTCCCTTCTTTCTCAACCATCACTCTTTTAATGTCCCTTTGAATTTGTGCTATTTCAAGTCCATTTTCCAATTGCACCCCTACTCTCCAAACATGTGTTACATACCTAGCATTCACCATTTGATCTGTAAAACAAGGCATACAAATCATAGGTACCCCTTCACAGATACTTTCTAGTGTCGAGTTCCATCCATTATGCGTCCAAAATGCTCCAACAGCACGATGAGCTAGTACTTCCTGTTGAGGAGCCCATTTTACAATATGACCCCGACCATCCAAAATCTCTAGGTAACTATTTGGTAATGATCCAATCCAATCAGATCCGCGAATCAATCCAGGCCTAATCACCCACAGAAAAGGGTGCTTGCTATCAGCAAGACCCCGAGCTATTTCCAAAAATTCCTTATCACTGATTGCTGCAATGCTTCGGAGAGGCTGACGTAGATTACAGAGTTAGATTCTTGCTTGTCTAACCTAGAAATGCAGGTTTGATCATGCAGGATCAAACTACTAGAACAAGCTGAGAAGTATTTATGAAACGGGCCTACTGGAAAGATTGGAATTGGAAAGTCCTGCATAAGTGTGGCCAGTTCAGGCTTTTCAAGTTCTTCAAAAGAATTCCAGATGAGCCCTGATGAAGCCTTTGTTTCTTTTACTATGCCTTCTACTAGTTGATAGAGCGCCTCAGGGTTGTTTGTCTTAATCAAAGGAAGGTCTTTAACACGTAGTGGTGGCAGCTCTGGAACAAGTTCTTCTAATTGCGAATCTAAGAAACTACAGACAAAAAGAATTAATCATCAAGATGGAAAACAAAAATTTAAGCATATCATACTAAGATTATAAGCAAGTTTTAACCTTGATCGAGTGGATAACCCTTTTGCTGCAAAACTGGGAAAGCTGCAAAAGCCAGGAAAGAAGAGACTCCACTAGTCCTTAACACAAGTCTTGGAAGCTCAAAACTTTTCGCAACTGCAGAGCTGAAATGTAGAATAGCAAGTTGTAGCATGGGATTAATGTTAGAAAATTGATAGTTTAAGGATATAATTAAATATATTCTTGATGTTAATTCAAATTTCTAATGATTGGAAGTTGTTCCTTGTTATGGGAACTTAAACTTTCATGTATGGGTTTAATAATTTTCTTGTTTAAATCCATAAGAGAAATTGAGATGAAGGTAGTAGCTTGAAAAATCATGTTATAAAGATGTTTCATTTGTCCCACATAGAAAAGAATAAGGGGATTTGGTGGCTTTATATAGCATTACACACATGAGTAGTATACAACTACTAAGGTGTGTGATGGTGCATGGTGTTGGTGTGTGCTTCACGCGCACACGCGCACACACACGCGCGCGCCGCTGCCGCCCGCCACGCACCGGGTCGGGTGGGGTCGGACTTCTCTCAAAAAACTCTCTGCCCTACCTCTCCATATAGTTTTTCCCGGCGACTGAGGTGCTGGTCGTAGTTGAGCGTTGCTGTTGCTGTGAACACCTTGCTCTGTTTTATCCTGGAAGTAGTATCTCGCCGACAACCTGACACAGTAAGTGGGGGCGAATAACTCTTCAAGAACAGTCAGGGTTTCTCGAAGTCCTGACGACTCAGCTGTTGCTTCGTTATTTATGTTCTTATACATTGTTAAGCTATGGCTACAGGTACTGTTTCTGTCTCCCTGGTTATTTATCAGTTTCTGATATGCATGCTTTCTACCTTCATGCTTTGTTTTGTTAACTTTGGTCTTGGCCTGTCAATGTTATATCTATTATATAACTGCCTCCATGTTGCTGTAGTACTTGTTATTTCCAACATTCTTGAAGAGTTATTCTGTTATATAATATTTAGCATTATGGTTAATGAAACTGTAGTTACTGTAGATGGGAGTACGTCTGATGTGTCTGCTATGGTCATTGATTGGACCACTTACTGTTTCCCACAACCCGTTGAACTAACGGGCTTACTTGAGAAATTCAACGGTGATGTCGGCTTTTCTCGCTGGCAGAAAAGGATGAAATTGTGGTTGACTGTAAAGGGTCTGTGGCCTGTTGTGGAGTATGAGAAATCGATGGTGGTTCAAGAAAAGGCTGAAACAGTTAAGGCTTACGCAATGTGGGCTGAAAAGGATGGGGTGGCTAGGGCAGCCATTCTGGCAGCCCTAACGAACACTCTGTTTGATGTTTATTCATCCGATGCCTATAGTGCTAAGCTCTTATGGGAGAAGCTGGACCTCACTCACAATATTGACTCTCAAGGTCTGGAAAAGTATTCTGTAGCGAGGTTCCTTGAATTTAAGCTGGTAGACAACAAATCCATGACTGAGCAGGTGCATGAGTTCGAGATGATTGTGCATGCTTTGAAGGAATCCGGCATGGATCTCCCTGATAAGTTCAAGGTTATGAGCGTGATTGAAAAGCTTCCGAAGTCTTGGGAAGAGTTCGCTCTCTCCCTGAAAAGACAGAAATGAGAGATCACTTGGACCAACCTTATGCTGGACATCTCGGTACAAGAACAACACAAGTCCAAACAGGGACATGTGATGCCATCTGAACACGGTAGCTCGAAGGTGAATGTAGTAACCATATGACATAAAAGGAAGGTTGTTGCTAGGAAGGGTAATGTTAATAAACCTAAGATAGACAAGGATAAGGCCAAGAAACCAAGGGCAAACAAACCATGTTGGAATTGTGGGCAGGTTGGGCACTGGAGTAAGGACTGCCCTGCAAAGAAAGGGAAGAAAACCGAGGTGGTAGCTCAAGCGAATGCTGTGCTTGGAACCACAAGTGGGCCTGTAGTGAACATGGTTGTTGGTGAGGCTTCGGCTTCTGAAACCAACGAAAACCGGTATGTGACCTACAACCCTGTACTATTTTCCACTTATCTGTCAAATGAATGGTTGATTGATACTGGAGCTAATGTGCATATTTGTGCTGATATTAGTTTGTTTGTATCTTATCAACAGAGTCATATCATGACAGTAACGATGGGGAATGCGAGTGCCGCTCAAGTTCATGGAGTGGGAGACGTGGACCTGAAGTTTCCTTCGGGGCGTATTCTATCCCTGACAAGAGTGCATCATGTTCCCGACATGCGTAGAAATATAATAAGTGGAAGCCGTTTAGTTACAAATGGTTTTGAAATTTCCTTAAGATGTAGTAAAGTAGTTCTTATTCACACTGGTACTTTCTTTGGCAAGGGTTACTTGTCAAATGGTTTATTTGTTATAAATGTTGAGCCTGTTTTGGGCACTTCCTTTAATGAAATTACACCTTCTGTTAACTGTGTAGAATCATCCAACTTATGGCATGCTAGACTTGGTCACTTAAATCTTGGTGCTCTTAAAAATATGATGAACTTAGAGTTGATTCCAAAACATACTATAGAAAAGAATTCTAAATGTCAAGTATGTGTGTCTGCTAAACAAATAAGGAAACCTTTTCATAATGTTGTTAGGGATTCAGACTTGTTATATTTAGTACACACTGATATTTTTGAATTTGGTGGTATGTTAATTAAGGACCATTTTAGATACTTCATTACTTTTATAGATGATAGTAGTAGATACTGTTATGTTTATTTACTTAGACATAAGGATGAAGCACTTAGCAAATTCATGATTTATAAAACTGAAGTTGAGAAACAAACTGGTAAGGTACTTAAAAGGTTGAGATCGGATAGAGGTGGTGAGTATACGAGTAACTCCTTTAATGAATTTTGCGCAAGCAATGGAATAGTTCATGAAGTTACTCTACCATACACACCTGAGTCTAATGGGGTCGCTGAGCGAAAGAACAGAACGTTCAAAGATATGATTAACAGTATGCTTATTAACTCTGGGTTGCCTAAATACATGTGGGGAGAGGCTCTGAATACGGCTTGCCATATTCTGAACAGAGTCCCTCTGAAACACATGGATAAGACACCTTATGAGTTATTGAAAGGCAAGAGGACTAGTCTCAAGTATCTTCGAGTGTGGGGGTGCCTTGCAAAGGTACTTGTCCCTGAACACAAGAGGAAGAAACTAGGTCCGAAGACGGTTGATTGTATCTTTCTGGGCTATCTTGAAACCACTACAGCTACACTACGCCATATATGGGCAATAGCTACGCCTAAAAAAGTGTGCTTATAGCCCAAAAAGTGTGGCTAAAACAAAAAAAACAGGCTACGGTTACACTTTGACCAAATTTGAGGGTGTTACAAAAACGGCCGCAACCATAGACCCCTATGCTGACACTTTTTTGGTTTCTGGTGACACGAGTATATTATGTAGCTGTAGACCCCTATGCTTACACTTTTCTTTTCTGTGGCTACATCTTGAAACTTGTCGCTGTAGACCTATGCCAACACAATTATCAATATGGTAACACCATTAAAAGTATAGCCGTAGACCTATGCCTACACCTGTTGAGTATAACTGTAACATGATACTGTGAAACAGTTTGATATTTTTGGCAACAACTTTATCACTATGGCTACACTTTTATCTTTAACAGTTTAATATTTTGCCTACACTTTATTATACTTTTGCCAACACTTTAAATACAAAAATGGAATATATGATATTGAAATATAAAGCTTCCCATTAAAAATATTGTCAAACATCCCAAAACACAAACAACCATCCAAATTACACAAGACTGTCAACAAACCATTCCAATACAACCAACCATCCAAATTTACTACAAAAACCAACAAACCATCCAAATTAACTAAACCAACATCCAAAAGCTGACTTAATTAATACCATCAGCTCCACACATCAAGCCCTTCAGCAGCCGTTACCGAAGAAATTCTCATTTGTATATAAGGGCATCGCATCCAGGCCCTATACCTATGTAATAAACGGGTACACCAACAAACTCTTCTATTCTTTCCACGTAGTCACGTGCAGCCTTTGGCAGATCAGAGTAGTACTACTTAACTCTTTGATACACCAAGGGAAACAACTAGCAATGTCATAGCTATAGATTGTTTTTGTTATAAATTCCTCAATGTTGAGTGCTGAGAGACCGCACAAATGATTGTCTGCAGAGATCAGCCAGTGATTGTATTTCAGATGAAGTTACGTGGTGGCTTGTAGCTTCAAATGCCAGAGGTGAATAGAGGGGACCTGCGATCAAGTGATGAGTCATGTCCAGGCGCAGAATAGCTACAACCATAAATAGAGTACAAGCAGCAATATAAGTGCAAGATCAGAGCAGAGGCTCTTGAGCAAAGAAACACGGTTTGAAAAAGATCTTGTCTACCCATGTGAATATGAGTCTGAAACCTTCATTCTCAACATCCTTTCGATCTACTGGTACATCTATATATAAAAATTCATAGCTTTAAGATTAAAAGGCTCACCTTCACTTGAGTACCAAGGAGCAGATCCTACAAAGCAGCCTTTTCCAGAAGATTCTGACCAGTATCCCTGTAGCAAGAACATCAATCTAGCAGGCATCCTGGGATGTCCAGATGATCTTCCGTAAGTTGAATTACTTGCAGCATGATACATATTTTTATTATACACCCTGAAAATCAACTCTGCATCAACCTTGTAAACCCCGTGAAGATCTGTTGCATATATATTTCTTGACGAGTGAAAACCAAAGAAAGTTAGAGAAGTATGGGATGAGTTCTTTCCCAAGATTCTTTCACCGCCTGTTATAAAAGAAGTTAATGTTTGCAGACAAGGGAAATCAATTTCTGCATAAGTTGTTGGAGTAGC
This sequence comes from Heracleum sosnowskyi, assembly GCA_030848705.1. Lineage (NCBI taxonomy): Eukaryota > Viridiplantae > Streptophyta > Magnoliopsida > Apiales > Apiaceae > Heracleum > Heracleum sosnowskyi. Next base: position 43,335,685 of record CM061243.1, on the reverse strand, counting down.
CTCAGGGACAACAGAACCACATTGTTTGGAGTAAGAGACTGATGATTGACTTGTCGAAATTGTAAACTTGTACAGAATCAACAAGACAAATATACAAGTACGAGGCCATGTAAATTGGCAACAAAAACTTGACATTTGTAATAAGAAAGCTGGAAATATGAAAAATTTTACTGGAAGAATGTATACATCTCCAGAAATTTAGTTTATTTCTTGTGCTTGTTGCATTGTACCAGAACTACATTTGCCTAAACATACTTTTTTTTTTCGCTATGTGCCTAAACATACTTTTTAGCTATTTGCACGTTAAATTATGTTGTATCAAGTCAACTGATAAGTAGGATTTTTCTATTTTTTTTTGTTATAAATTGTTGTATAATACATAGCAACTTCCTAACGCAAGCACTTGGACATATTTTACAGGATAGAACAAACAACGGAAGGTTTCTGTTGACTTCAGTTTAGTGCTCGGTTTGTGACAGAATATATAAATGAATTTTGAATTTTTAATGAATAGTATAAGAGATTATACACTTGAATTTTGACAGAATATATAAATGAATTTTGAATATATAAGAGATTATACAGGTACATCTCAAACTCTCCATAACTCCATTTCTACTTCATAATCTATATATAAAACAGTATAAATTATGGGAATTAATTCTACATACATTTCCAGAATACAAGTAAGACAACGGTTCAAGCAAGATAGAGACAAGCTGAATCAATAAAACAATTATTCAGCCTACTAATATTTCATGTTCTATTATCTAATTGTCGACTGGCTTCATCCCTGTCCAATCCCAAACGTTAAACATTTTACACAATATTTAGGATTCTACTGCACATTTTCCTAGGATTTTCTGTGCTAGATTACAGTAGCAGATACTAGGTATGTTCCATCATCAATTTAGCACCAAATCAATCTAGTTCACCATATTCATCTCAGAACAATTGCAGTTATATAGATTATTAGTAAGCCTTAGGTAGAGTACACAATATAATTAAGTTACAGATTGATTACCTTAGTTCTGTACAGTGTAGACAATCAGGGAGCTTCACACCTCCTCTTCCGGCTCCAATAACCAAAGAAAAACACAGAGAGTACCATAGGCAGGTAACCATGGCTTATAAGCCACTGTATGCATCTATTGTAATAAAAAAATGAACTTTTACAAGTAAAAGAATCAAATTACAAGTCTAGTGCTTCAGAAACCTTTTGCAATAGTATAAAAGAATAACAATAAGCAGAGTCGTCATAATTCAAGTGCCACAAACTGAAGCAAACAGAAAAGCATCTATTGATTGTGATTTGAAATCAGGTAGAAAAATACTATACTACTTCGCAAAACCACCTTCCCCGGATTGGACTCTAATGAGCCACAAAAGCAAAAGCCATCAGAGAACCAGGGAGCCAATTGGCTGACTCCTGTACTTCTGCAGGTAGAATACTACTTCTGAAACAGATTAATATACATACTACACTTTCTCTTGTTCCAAAAAAAATAAAAAAAATTAAACCGATATAACAACAAAGATAATGCTACTATCACTTACCACTCCGACAATATCACCAAGGACCCTAGGTGCAACACCAAGCCCAGTGCAGATTCCACCAGCATATGGACTGGAGGATGTAACGAAAGGGTAAGTCCCGAATAAAGACTAAATACTCCATTTACTTACCATTTAAACCAACCAATATTGCTCTAATACATCTTTCAAACCCGTAACTAAATCTAACTTAAGAAAATCATAATCGATACATATAAAAATACAAAAATAATGAATCAAAACATGTTATAAGCATGTTATACACAAACAAATATTCCTAATCGAAGCCCCAATCATGAATCGAGGCCCCAAACCAGCAAATAACCATGTAATACACAAACAAGAACAAGGAAGTAAGAATGTAAAGAACAATACCCGAAATTAGGCAGTAGAAAATTTAATCAAACACGAAGAACCTTGAAAGAACCCAATAGAACCTGAATCGAACCCTAACCCGTAATCGAAGCCCTAATTGAACCCGAAGAGAACCCTAATCTACAAGCCCTAGTTGTAGAGAACTCGTAGAGAGAGAACCTGTAAATAATCAGTAGAGAGAAAGCTCTAATTGAGATTTGAGAGAGACAGAGAAAGTTGAGACAGCGAGGGAGAGTACTTGAGAGATAATGAGTGAGAGATAATGAGTGAGAGATGATCGAGAGAGGGAATAATTGAAAGAGAATGAAATTTGACCCGCCTAATTGAAATATTTGGACAAATATTGAGGCCGCCTGTTTAATTTCACCCGCTTAAATGAAATATTGAGCCGCCTAATTCTCTTTTTATTTTTAAAGACCAACGGTTACACTTTTATTAAAGACCAACGGCTACACCGAATTTGGCGTTAGCATAGATACTGAATCACGTTTATCGTAACACTAATTTATAGAAATGCTAACATAGAAAAAAAGTGTAGGCGTAGATCCATTTTAAGGCATATATGGTTACACTTTTGCTTTTTACTCTGAAAAAAGCGTAGCTATTGCCCACATATGGCGTAGTGCTATGAGATTTTTAGTAATAAAATCTGACATAGATGGTATAGTGGCTAACACGATAGTTGAATTTCGTGATGCTACATTCTTTGAGGATGTCTACCCTATGAAGACTGGTATACCTCAAGGTACTTCTGAGGAAGATCTCACTCACACATCAAGTTCTATTCCTGATCATGTGGAAAAGATGACAAATGTGGGGGCGGAACCTGGTAGTAGCTCTACTCCTATGGAGGAAGAGGAACCTAGGAGGAGTAAGCGTGCAAAGGTATTCAAGGACTTTGGAAGTGATTTCATCACTTACAATGTCGAGGACGAACCTTTAACTTTCCGACAGGCTATGGACTCCTCGGAGTCTAGGCACTGGAAGGGCGCTGTAAAGAGTGAAATTGACTCTATTGTTTCTAACGGAACATAGGAGTTAGTTGATCTCCCTCCTGGGTGCTATACTATTGGGTGCAAGTGGATCTTTAAAAGGAAGTTGAACCCTGATGGCTCAATAGAGAAGTACAAGGCTAGACTGGTGGCTAAGGGTTTTAAGCAAATGGAAGGAATTGATTTCTTTGATACATACTCTCCCGTTGCCAAAATGATAACAATCCGAATGCTTGTAGCATTGGCTTCCGTACATGATCTGCTCATCCATCAAATGGATGTAAAGACAGCTTTTCTTCATGGTGAACTTGAAGAAGAGATTTATATGGATCAACCTAAGGGATTTGTTGCATCTGGCAACGAAAGGAAAGTATGTAAGTTAATCAAATCTATTTATGGCTTAAGACAAGGTCCCCGGGACTGGCACAAAAAGTTCGATGAAACGATTGTGATATTCAGTTTTGTTAGTAATGATAGCGATAAGTGTGTCTACTCAAAAGTTAAAGGTAGTGAATGTGTCGTATTATGCTTATATGTGGATGACATACTACTGTTTGGAACCAATATTGAGATTATTAACGAGACAAAGGATTTCTTGAAAAGGCACTTTGAGATGAAGGATATGGGTGAAGCTAGCGTGATTCTTGGTATCAAGCTGACTCAGTCAGCTGATGGAATAACCCTATCGCAATCTCATTATATAGAAAAATCTGTACTTGAGAAATATGGTTATTCACAATGTAGAATCGCTAGTACACCCTATGATCCTAAAGTTCCCCTTATCAAGAATAGTTCGGGAGTCCCTGTGTCTCAGTTAAGGTACTCTCAGATTATTGGAAGCTTGCAGTATTTTGCTAACTGTACTAGACCAGATATATCATATTCTGTGTCTAAGCTAGCTAGATATACAAGCTGTCCGAACAGAACTCATTGGGATGCTCTTGATAGAGTGCTTAGATATCTGAAAGGCACAATGTACCTTGGATTACACTATAGGAGATTTCCTGGTGTACTTGAAGGGTACAGTGATGCAAGTTGGATAGCTAAGAAGTCTGGTTCCAATGGAGTGACTGGATACGTGTTTACCCTAGGGGGTGGAGCAATATCCTGGAAGTCGACAAAACAGACTATAGTAACTCGGTCTACTTTTGAGGCTGAGTTGTGTGCACTTGATGCCACTGGGACGGAGGCTGAATGGTTACACGGACTGATGTCCGTGATACCTGTAGTAAGCAGACCGCTTCCTGCGATTGCTATTCATTGTGACAGTCGAACAACTATCGACAAGATTAGCAGTAAAAAGTACAATGCTAAAACAAAGAGACACATCCAAGTTAGACTTAAGTCTATAAGGGGATTAGTGTCTGATAGGATTATAGCTGTAGAGTTCATTGGAACTCAGGAAAATATAGCTGATCATTTGACTAAAGGACTGGAACCTGCAGTGGTCCTTAAGTCGAGGTTGGGGATGGGACTGACAACCCATCACGACTCATCAACAGTGGGAACCCAATACACATGAGAGGAGATCCCTCGAAGTGTATTCAAGGTGGTAATAACAAGCTGTAAGGATGAGTTGGTAGTACCTTGATACATAGATGATACTTAGTATCTGAGTCTATCCCCTGTAAACCTATAAAGTACTGAAACTGCTGAAAGTAAGAGTTTAAAAACTCTGAATGGGGTCAAGTCATTTGAAGAGATGGTTGCAGTACATCTCTGGAGATGCCCAGCTAAGCGAATGTGATTGTGAGGTCGCAATTAGAGGAAAGGGTTATTCCTTGAAGCATTCGACGAACAGGATCGAGACAGGACCATTAATGTCTCAAAGCCGTAGATTGGCACCATAGCCTTTGACTTGTCGTCGTCTATGGAGAATGGTTACACATAACGGATTAAGATTCAAGGTGAAAAAAAAAATCCATCTGAATCCGGTAGCCATCGAAGTAGGGGACTTAGGAGGGTTCAAACCCGGAAGGGTACCGACTCTGAAAAACCAAGTCATGTTAAGAACCTGTCTACATTTCTATATGGATTTGTGGGGGATTGTTAGAAAATTGATAGTTTAAGGATATAATTAAATATATTCTTGATGTTAATTCAAATTTCTAATGATTGGAAGTTGTTCCTTGCTATGGGAACTTAAAATTTCATGTATGGGTTTAATAATTTTCTTGTTTAAATCCATAAGAGAAATTGAGATGAAGGTAGTAGCTTGAAAAATCTTGTTATAAAGATATTTCATTTTTCCCACATAGAAAAGAATAAGGGGACTTGGTGGCTTTATATAGCATTACACACATGAGTAGTATACAACTACTAAGGTGTGTGATGGTGCATGGTGTTGGTGTGTGCTTCACGCGCGCACACACACGCGCGCCGGGTGTATAATAGATGAGGACCGTTAGATATAATATTAAAAATTGTATTTGATTAATAATATGATAGTATTTAAATACTGAAAAATGTATTTTGATAATTTAAACCAATTATAAATGGGTTTTCTACATTGAATAGAAATCTTTATGTAAAAATTCGTAATTATCTTTTCTCTTTAGTTTATGAATAGTTCCAGTTAGATAAAAATTATTAAACCAACATTAAATTAAAGATAATTTTGTTAGCTTCGCATGGGCTGTAAAATCGTTAAAATCTGTTGTCTAAAACTCAAGATAGAGCCCAAACAGTAAAGTGATTATCTAAATTTTAATAAATGTTTTTTTTATTGTAGCACCAATTTAATTTTTTTCCTAATTCTTTTAAATTTATAAATTCTATTTTTATTTCAATTAAATATTAAAATCAATTTAAGAAAAAATTAAAATCGATCTGGTCCGTGTACGATCACTATACGACCAAATTAATAATTATAGTTAGATCTTAAATAGATCAATGAGAATTGTTAGATCTAATATTAAAAAGTGTATCTCATTAATAGTAGAATTATATTTAAATACTAAAAAGTGTATTTTGATAATTTAAAATTTTTCTATGTAAAAATTCTTAAATATCTTTTCTCTTGAATTTATGTATAATTCCAATTAGATAATAATTATTAAACCAAATATCAAGATAACAATTTATATTGATTACAATATTAAAAATTATCAATATAATGCTGATATATATCATACTAACAATGATACACGTGAACCTAGAGAGACTTATGAGAACTCATGTACATAAATAAATTTCAACACTTTTTTTCTGAAGTAACATAACAATTTGATTAATCCAAATTATAATTATATTATTTTACATATAACAAACATAAAAGGATAATATCAAAATATTATTAAAATATTGAGGGTTTCATATTCATAAACGATAATTTTGAATATAATACTTATATTAAAATGTGTATTTGATTAAAGGTAGGATTATATTTAAATACTAAGAAGTGTGTTTTGATAATTTAAACCAATTATAAATTGATTTTCTATATTGAATTGAATTTTTTATGTAAAAATTCTTAACCATATTTTCTTTTCGGTTTATGGGCAGGTCAACGGGTCAAGTTAGATAATAATTATTAAACCATCATTAAATTAAAGATAATTTCGTTACTTTCACATGGGTTGTAAAATCGTCAAAATTCAATTTTAAAACTCAAGATAGAACCCAAATAGTAAAGTGAGTATCTAAATTTTAATAAATATTTTTTTATTTTTGTAGCACCAATTTATTTATTTTTTCACTAATTGTTTTAAATATAAAAATTTTATGTTTCTTTCAATAAAGTATTAAAATTAATTAAGAACAAATTCAAATCGATAAAGAATATAATAATATGAGAATAAAATTTTATATAATCATAACATAATTTTTATTCTATTTAATAATTTTAAAGTTATAATGTATTTTAAAATTTTATATACACCGTAAATAAAACCGAAATATTAAAAGTAAAAGCAGTTAATAAGATACTCATATCAGTATATACTTGATGTCCTTATTATATTAAATTCTTATATATAATAAGGATAAAAGGGATCTTATCCAAAATTTTGATCGGATAACCAAACTAATAAGGACCATTAGATCTTAACTAGATAAATGAAAATCGTTAGATCAAATATTAAAAAAATGTATTTTATTAATAATAAGATTATATTTAAATTATAAAAATTGTATTTTGATAATTTAAACCAAATATACCAAATATAAATAAGTTTTCTATATTGAATATAATTCTCCATGTAAAAAATTCGTGACTTTCTTTTCTCTTTCATAGACAATTCCAGTTAGATAAAAATTGTTAAGTCATCTTTTAATTAAATATAATTTAGTTATCTTCATGTGGGGTATAAAATCGTCAAAATCTAATTTTTAAAACACAAGATAAAACCCAAATTAGTAAAGTGGGTATTTAAATTCTAATAATAATTATTACGTTATCATTATTTTAATGTCAATTTAATTAATTTTTTCTAACTATTTTAAATTTAGAAATCTATGTTCAAAAATTCAAATCAATCTAAGAAAAATTCAAATAAACAAAGAATATAATAATACGAGGATAAAATTTTATAAAATTGTGCATATTTTTTATCTTATTTTATTAAATTTTATATCATAACTAATTAAATATTATTTATTATTAAATAATAAATTATACGCAAATGGTGATTTTGTTTTATAAGAACTCATAGAGACCTAATTTCATTGTTAACAAGACTATATTCATATTTAAAAAAACCGTATTTTGAAATTTTAGACTCAGCTACAGAAGAGACCTAACTTTTTTAACATATATACATTGTAAATTATTAAATTCGAAACTTTAAAAGTTTGTTAATCAATTAGTATAGTACTTTTTTGAAAAATCGTACTTTATAAAAAATATTATCAAATAACCCATGTCTACAAGAAAAAAAAATGAAAAAATTCTTATTTTTCAAAAAAAACCTGTAAATTTTAATATGTTGTTGGTAGATTCAAATCTTAGATCATTCTACGTGATAATGATAATTTTACTGTTATATCTAACGTTTCTCAACAATTTAATTTGAAAGATCCAACGATTATGAATTGAGTGATCAAGCGACCATACTTATAAGAAAGCTTTCAATATTTAGTCTTTAATATAATAACATAGATATTTACGGGATATACTACAAAAAAATGATTTTTTTTACAGAATTTTGATCTTCACGGTGTACTACTTTAAAAAAAGAACTATTACAAAAAAAATTATAGTTTAATTGATAATTTATTTTCTCAAAAGTTCAAAGTTCCCGCATCATTAACATATTACAAAAAAGAGTATATTATATTTTAGCAATAAATATTTAAAAAAAATAAATATTAAAAAAATTAATGATGTTATCCTGGTAGTTTGGTCCTAAATACCGCCAAAACATTCTCAACCGTTAGATCCAATACTTTTAAAAATAAACGATCAAGATAGTTGTAATTAAATAAGGAAACGTTATCTAAAAATGATATAAGTTAAAAGATATTATATTAGGATTGGATTTTCCAAAAAAGTTAAAACATAAAAATAGTTGTAATTAAATAAGGAAACTCATTTAATATCAAAATAATAAAAATCGTTTAATCTTAAATAGATAGGTGAAAACCGTTAGATTTAACATTAAAAACTGTATTTTGTTAATAAAGGGTTATCTAAAAATCTAAACTACATATAAGTTGATTTCCTAAATCGAATAAAATTCTCAATATTAAATTTCGTCACTTTATTCTCTTTTTAGTTTTAGAATATTTTTTAATTGAAAAAGAACTATTAAACCACAACTAAATTAAAGATTATTTTGTGAATTTTATGTGGACCGTAAAATTCGCCAAATCTAACTTTTATAACTCAATATAAACAAATATTAAATTGAGCGTGTAAAATATGATAAATATCAAATTTTTAACTATATTTTTTTTGGCTAAATCTTTTTTAACAATAATTTAATCATGTAAACTAATAACTTTTAAATATTAAAATATTCATAAATAAATATAATTATAAATATTAAAAAAACAATCGTGTGTTCCATGGGTAATTAAAATATAATTATAAACAAAATAATTATAAATAAAATTTAAGTAACTGTGCATCGCACGGGCTATAAGCTAGTATTATAAGCAAACCACCCTCTATTTGGTCGGTAGTGGTCATTTAGTTTGGTCCTCTAAATAATAACCGTTAGATGTAAATATAGGTAAATGAGAACCGTTGGATGTAATATTAAAAGAATATTCTTTTTTTGATATCTAAGATGCTCTCACGGGTTCAAAGTTCGAATCCCGTCAACAACATATTAAAAAATTTTAAGATCAAAATACAAATAAATGCTAATAAAATAAGATAAAAAATACTAAAAAATCATATTAAAAAATACTAATATAAGCAAACTACCATCTATTTGGTTGGTTGGTAGTTTGGTTCTCTAAATAATAATCGTTAGATATGAATATAGATAAATGAGAACCGTTTGATGTAATATTAAAAGAATATTATTTTCTTGGTATCTAAAATACTCTCACGGGCTCAAGATTCGAATCCCGTCAACAGCATATTTTTATTATTAAATATTTATATCATCTATTTTTCTAAGCTACATTCAAAAGTTCAAGATATTATTCCGTCGATAACATATTAAAAAAAATTTAAGATCAAAATACAAATAAATGATAATAAAATAAGATAAAAAATAATAATAAATCATATAAAAATAATAAATTAATAAATTAATAAATTAAAAATACTAAAATTCATCCGTGCATCGCATGAGTTATAGGCTTGTATTATTAAAGACGAAACATTAAAAGTTTTGGTCGGTCGGTCAGTAGGTCGGTATTTGGGTCGGACCTATCGATAATTTGGGTTGGGTCTATCTATAACCAATTTATTTAAAACCAATTACTTTTCCAGCTAAAACACATTACTTATTTTATATATTTTTCTAACCAAAACAACTCATCTTTTAAAAATAAAACATGTAACATATATATATAATGGTAATATTATTACATATTTATAATCGATTACCTTTTTCAGCTAAAACACATTATTTGTTTTACATTTTCTAACTAAAACAACTCATTTTCTAAACATAGCACATGGAAAATAAATATGTAATGGTAATATTTTTATATATAATTATTAATAAATATCCACTTACCATTTTCAGCTAAACACATAACTTTTTTTATTTTTTTCTAACTTAAACAACTAATTTTCTAAAAGTAACACGGACAATATATATATATATATATATATATATATATATATATATATCAATTCTATTATATAATAGACGAAACATTAAAAGTTTGGTCGGTCGGTATGGTACGTTGTGATTTTACTTAATTGCTCTTTCTTAAATTCGTGTTTTTACTTAATTAACCTTACTTATTTATAGAAATATATTATTAAATAATAATATTACCTATTTATAACAATTACATTTTTCACCTAAAATACATTATTTTTTTCTAACAAATTCCCCTACTTTTTCAAATATATCACGGGCAATTACCTTTTTTAACTAAAACATGTTAGTTTTTATATTTTTCTTTACTAAAACCCCTCATTTTCCGAAAATATCACGGACAAACCTTTAGTTATTTATTTTTAAACCTAATATTATAATTATTATTTTAACATGTATAATTATTTTTCTTAACAAATGCAATTACTAAAAATATTAAAATATAAATAATCAAATACCTATTTATAACCAATTACATTTTCAGCTAAAGCACATTATAGATTTTTTCTAACAAAGTCCCTCATTTTCTAAATATATCACGGGAAATTGCCTTTTTCAATTTACTTTTTCTATTTTTCTCACTAAAATCCATTCTTTTTCTAAAAATATCACGGACAAACCCTTTGCTTATTTATTTTAAAACGTATTTAAATAATTTAAATAATTTAAATAATTAAATTTTAAAACCTCATTTTCCAAAAATATTACGGGAATTTACCTTTTTAAACTAAATATATTTTACATTTTTTATTTTTCCATACTAAAACCCTCCCTTTTCCAAAATTATAACGAGCAAACCCTTACTTATTTATTTTAAAATATGTTTTAATGTTTTTAATTAATTAAAAGTGTTTAGCTATTTTAATATGCCTACTTATTGTTTTAACAAATACAATTAAAATAATAATAATAAAATAACAATTAACAATCTGTGCATCGCATGAGTTTTAATCCAAACTGCCTTGTATATTATTAAAGACGAAACATTACAAAAATTTGTCGGTCGGTCGGTATTTGGGTCGGGCATATCTATAATTTGGGTTGGGTCTATCTATAACCAATTTATTTATAACCAATTACTTTTTCCAGCTAAAACACATTACCTATTTTATATATTTTTCTAACCAAAACAACTCATCTTTTAAAAATAAAACATGTAACATATATATAAAATGGTAATATTATTACATATTTATAATCGATTATCTTTTTCAGCTAAAACACATTATTTGTTTTACATTTTCTAACTAAAACAACTCATTTTCTAAACATAGCACATTGAAAATAAATATGTAATGGTAATATTGTTATATATAATTATTAATAAATATCCACTTACCATTTTCAGCTAAACACATAACTTTTTTTTATTTTTTTCTAACGTAAACAACTAATTTTCTAAAAGTAACACGGACAACATATATATATATATATATATATGTAATATAATTTTATATAATTATTAATAAGTAACTAACTGTCTTTTTAAGGACATTGCCTGTTTTATATTTTTTAACTAAAACAACTCATATTCGAATTAAAAATAACACGAACTGGGTCCATTCTAGTAATGGTCAGTACACTGTGAAGTCAGGGTACTTTCAATGGTGTAAAAATCAAACTGCAGAAGGAGTTCAACTACCAAGTGGCTGGAGCATATGAATCACCTTTTCATTGACTGTAACTATGCTAAGGAGTGCTAGCATGAAGTAGGTCTCAATTTTGATGTGAGAGAGGAGGAATATGCCCATGTATGGTTACTCAATATGACTCAATATGCTGACAAGTGCACCATATGATATTTTGATCAAAATTTCGACTGTGCTTTGGGGAATTTGGTTTGCAAGAAATAAGCGCATCTTTGAAAGTAAGAATATGTCACCATCCTTTGTGATTTCCTGGAGTAAAAAACAAGTTGAAGAGTGGCAGATAGCAAATAAAAGGAATTTGAATGTGCAGATTACTGGGGAGAACAGGACAATGAGTGATCAGAAATGGAAACCTCCAGAGGTGGATCAACTCAAAATCAATGTCGATGCGTCAGTTGTGGCAGGGCAAAACTCTTTTGCAGTTGGTATGGTTCTTAGAAATCACCAAGGCCAGTACATTGCAGGAAAAACAATGAGGTTTGCTGGTGTTGTTCCAGTCTTGAAAGCAGAATTAACAGGGATTTGGGAAGCTATCTTGTGGTCTTAGGAAGTTGTAGGTGGTCCTATTACTGTTGAGAGCGATTCTTTGCTTAGTGTCAATGCAGTCAATCAAGGCCATGATAACTTACTGGAGAGTGGAGACTTAGTGCAGCAATATCAAAAGTTGTTAAAGAGTAATGATAGGATCTCAGTTAGTCATATTAAAAAGCAGACGAACAAGGTAACGCATAATCTTGCTAGGTTTCCTTGTGAGCTTAATTGCTTTAATGTAATCCCGTCTCCTCCATCATGTTTGTTGGAGATATTATTGTCGGATGTTTTGGCGTTTTAATGAAATTCTCATTTTCAAAAATAAAAAAATAAAAAAAAAATAACACAAACAAAATATAGATATAATGACAATATTATTATATTAAACTTATAAAAATCCATGTTTAATATAATTTTTTATAACATACAATTTAAATAACATAATTAATAAAAAAATATAAGTAATAACATACGTTAGAAGAAACTCGGTACAGAGCACATATTTTGTTACTTGCACTTTAGTCAATTTTAGATTTTTTAAGAGCAAATAAATACAAACCGTTAGATTTATTATTTAAAAATATTTTATATTTTAATATCTAAAATACTACTAAAAATTACGTCAAAAATTTATTAAATTAAAAAATATATATTATTAGATATAGAAATCCAATTTATTATATACATATATAAATATATATATTAAAATTTCATAAAATAATATATAATTACAAAAATGTAAATAAAAAATAATAAAATATTAAAGAAAACTGTGCATCGCACGGGATATAAGCTAGTATTATATAATATACGAAACATTAAAATTTGGTTGGTCACGTTGTGATTTTATGTATTTCGTATTTTTACTTAATTAACCTTACTTATTTATAGAAATTTATTATTAAATAATAATATTACATATTTATAATCAATTACTTTTTTCACCTAAAATACATTATTTTTTCTATTTTTTTCAACCAAATTCCCCTAGTTTTCCAAATATATCACGGACAGTTACCCTTTTTAACTAAAACATGTTAGTTTTTCTATTTTTACTTACTAAAACCCCTCATTTTCCAAAAATATCACGGACAAACCTTTAGTTATTTATTTTTAAACCTATTTTCATATTATAATTATTTTTTAAAATTTTACCTAATTTAACATGCCTACTTATTTTTCTTAACAAATGCAATTACTAAAAATAATCAAATATAAATAATCAAATAACTATTTATAACCAATTACTTTTTCAGCTAAAATATTATGTGTTTGGGTTATTCAGAACGTGTTAAGTTATGTGGTGTGTGTTGAAACAGGTTGGCTTTTCTGAACGTTGTTAGTTTTTGGAACTTGGTTATCATATGTTTTTGAACCTGGTTTATGGTTTTATGAAATTGAACCTGGTTTATGGTTTTATGAAATGCTTGGTTTTATATCTATGTTATTAGCATTTCAATATTTTGCTAAGTTTCTTATGCAGGTATTTAGGGGGAGTTTTTTAACTTTCCTAAATAGATGAGTTAATAATCATCAAAAAGGGGGAGATTGATACTCTCTTGATTTTGATGATATTAATCTTAGCCAGCTGTTAGTATAAGAAATGATAGTATGTGTATCTATATTTGACTAACAGTTTTGCAGGCTTTATATTACTTGTTATTAGCCAACTATCTTTGCAGGAATACAGTATCTTAGCAAGCTAACTTTGAAGTAATAGTACATTTCAGCAAGCTAAGACTGTTCCTCCAGAAACTGTCAAAGTCAAACGGAAGTCCTAAATTCATGGAGATTTTATAGGACATGATATGTAAGGACTCTATAAATTATATAAATGTAATATATATAATTTTAGAGCTCAGTTTTTCACAAAGACTTTTTCAAAACAGTTTTCCTATTTATTAGGAGTTTGTTTCTTTCAGACGCTTTATCCTATACAAACTCTCTAAACTCGGTTTTGGTTTTATACTGAATGTTTTATGCTCTAAACGTCTTTTCTCTTAAACTTCAGTATGTTAACGTTATGTGAACGTTGATGAACGAATTTATCAAACAAACTAAACGTGAGAAAAGGTTTCAAGACCGTTGTTATGTTTTATTGGTTAATTCGAACGTTAATTGTTCTTTATAAATACTTGTGTGGCTGTTTTCGTTTGTTTTTCGGGAAGAACACACAAGAACAACTCAGTATCTCTTTCAAATCTTCTTACTTGAGCTCTATTATTACGTATACGTTTATATTCTTATTAAGAGTTCATAGTTTGAGTTGTATCTTTCTTCAACTGATTGTATCGTTCAGATTGTAAGGTTTGTTGCTAAGGTGCAAGCTAGGACACAAGGGTTCGGGAATTAGTTTGATAGAGAAGTTTATACTTGGGTAGTATATTACTTAGAGATCATTTGATTCAGGGAACAAGAGTGTCAGCTAGCTGCTATCAGTGACAGGGAAGAAGGGAGATATATTTGTTAATCTTGTAATCGTTTTTATAGTGATTAATAATATATTCTCTTACCAGGTTTGGTAGGGGACCAGGACGTAGACCATAGAGAATAGGGGTCGAACCTAGCTAAAACTCTTGGTGTTTTTACTTACTGCTATTTCAATTCTGCATTGCATTGTTTATCTTAGCTAGCTGATAGACTTCGTTTTGTTCATCTTAGCTAGCTGACAAGTTGGCAGTTAATTATTTGGTAAAACTTTAAAATTGGATATAGTTGGTCATAACACCTATTCGCCCCCCTCTAGGTATGCATTTTCATTTGGTATCAGAGCATTGGTATACTAATATTTCTGTAACATGAAAAGTATCGATCAAATGGCTGACAACTATCCCGAAGAAAAGTCTGACTACCGAGCTCCTCTCCTCACTGGAACGGACAACTACAACTGGTGGAAAGGGCGGATGGAAACATTTCTATCTAGAGATCCACTTGTGTTAAGGGTTGTTCAGAAGGGTCCATATGTTTTCCTTGATAAAGATGGCAAAGATAAGGATATTGATGATCTTACTTCCGATGAATTGATCAAAGTTGGCTATAATGGAAAGGCAAAGAATTCTTTCATGAATGGGCTCAATCAAGCTGAGCATGACAAATTATCATCTCTTAAATCAGCAAAGGAGATTTGGGATGCATTGGAAACTTATCATGAAGGTTCAACATCTTTGAAGAAAGTCAAACTCAGCAATCTAATGAATGAGTTTGGGAATTTTAAACTCAGGGAAGGTGAAACTATCAAAGAAAGTCAAGCTAGATTTCAAGTGAACATCAATGCACTTGAGAGACTTGGCAAAAATATTCCTCAAGATGAAATAAACATGAAAGTTCTAAGTGCGGTACCATTCATTTATGAACCAGAAGTTACCTATTTGGAGTCTTCATCAAATCTTGACACTATGGATCATCTATCTGTTTTTGTTGAGTTAGAACAGTTTGAGACCAAGATACATGAAAGCAAGATGGAATCTGTGAAAGCTCTAGTTGATAAGATGAAGAATCTAGCCTTACACTCTAGTAGCAAGCTGACTTCAGATGCAGAATCAGAATCAGATGAAGAATTGGCTCTTATGTCCAGAAAAATCAAGAAGATGATTGAAAAGAGGAATAAACTAAAGAAAGGAAAGGCCTTTGGTGCAAAAAGAGAGTCAAGGGATTCAAAGGATGATGCATGCTTTGAATGTGGCAAGAAAGGACACTTCAAAAGGGACTGCTACAAGTTGAAGAACAAGCCAAAGCAGCTAGCTACCTCAAGGGACAGAAAGAAGTCTAAAGCTCTTTTGACATGGAGTGATGATGAGGATTCAGCTTCTGATGATTAATCCGGTGATGAGATGGTGAACTTAGCCCTTGTTGGTCTTGATGATGAAGACACAATACGAGGAATCACGGAAGATGGCCTTGTAGAAAGTGATTCTTCATATTCGGATGACAATAATAGTGAGGTAAACTCTATAAATTCTGATTCAAATTCTAGTAATCATTCATTAGATGAACTAACCTTGCAGAGAAATAGTACTATATCTATTGTGGAGTTCATGGAATTAAAGAATGAGAACAACGAGCTTGAAAAGAAGAATGCTTCTCTTCGAAAAATGATTTCTGAGCTAATGGCTGAAAAGACTCCATCAAACAATCATGTAGATCTCATTTCTGATCTAGAGGGAAAGCTAACACAACTTGAAGGGTTTAACAAGCTGCTCCTCAAGAGAAATGACACATTGATGAAAGAACTCAGCGAGCTACGTGCAGAAATTGAAGCAAGAGATGTATGTCTTGAAACGTTTAAAATCAGAGAATCCATCTCAATTGAAGCAAATCAACAAGCTGAGAAGATAAAGGAATTTGAAGCTGAGGTTGCAAAGCTTGAGAAAGGCATGGGAAAATTTGTTCAAGGAGAGGAAGTATTAAAGACAATCATGAAACAAACAAAGGTTCCTATGGATAAAGAAGGACTTGGAATGGCTTCTACATCAAAGAACAAGGCTTTTCAATATGAAGGCAAACAGGGTATTCCATATAACTATGTTATGCATTGGAAAATTTGTTACAAATGTGGAAAGAAAGGTCACTTATCACATCACTGCTCAAGTCAGAATGCTAAACCAGCAAGATGGAACAGACAGACAGCTTATAGGCGGCAAGCTGACAGAACAAGGAGAACAGGAAATCGAACATCCAAAGTGGTCCAAATGTGGATCAAGAAATCTGAATTGAATGTTATTTATGTTCTATCAACTAACCATGCGGGACCCAACCAAATTTGGGTACCAAAACGTTGAGTTGTTTGTTCTTTGTTTTGTAGGTATGTCTTGTGGTGAAAGTCAATGCAAATCAATGGATATTGGATAGTGGATGTACAAGACATATGTGTGGTGACAAATCTCAGTTCCTTTGTCTCAAAATGAAAAAGGGTGGAAGTGTTACAATTGGTGATAACAAAACACTTCGCATACTTGGCAAAGGAACAATTGGTAATAGTAACATTTCTATTGATAAAGTTCAATATGTTCAAGGTCGTAAGTATAATTTGCTTAGTATAAGTCAGTTATATGATGATGGACATATTGTTGTTTTTTATAAAGAAAAATGTACTATTAATGTTGGCACTAACAAAGTCCCCCTAGTTGCTAGAAGGGAAGGAAATATATATATGTTGGACTTTGAGATGCAGGAAATAGGTTACGGCTTAGCCACTGTTGATACAAACCCAAATCTTTGGCATCGAAGGCTTGGACATGCTCACATGGATTTACTCAGCAAGCTGTCTTCCAAGAAGCTAGTTAGAGGATTGCCCAAATTGAAGTATGTCAAGACGGAAACCTATTCAGCTTGTCAATTAGGCAAACAAATCAGGACTCCACATAAGTCAAAGATAATGGTATCAACTACTAAACCTTTAGAGCTTCTACATTTGGATTTATTTGGTCCGGAAGCCTATAAAAGCATTGGAGGTAAACAATATGCATTTGTAATCGTAGATGATTATTCTAGATATACATGGGTATTGTTTCTTCGTAGTAAAGATTGTGCTTTTAGTGAATTTGAGAAGCTAATCACTTTACTTGAGAACAAGCTGAATACAAGACTGGTAGGTATAAGAAGTGATAGAGGAGGTGAATTCATTTCAAAAGACTTCATTGCTTATTGTGAAGAAAGAGGTATTACACATGAATTCTCTGCTCCAAGGACACCTCAAAAAAACGGAGTTGTGGAGAGAAAGAACAGATCTTTGCAAAAAACTGCAAGGACTTTGCTGCAAGAAAGCAAGCTACCACGGAGTTTCTGGGCAGAAGCTGTCAACACAGCTAGCTATGTTCTTAACAGGGTGCTTATCAGGCCTATACTCAACAAAACTCCATATGAATTGCTGAGGAATAAGAAGCCAAACATTGGATATTTCAAAGTCTTTGGCTCCAGGTGTTTTGTACTCAAAACTATTGATCGAGATGGTAAATTTGATGTTAAATCTTACGAAGCAATATTTTTGGGATATTCTTTAACAAGTCATTCTTATAGAGTATATAATATATATAAACGTATTGTTGAAGAGTCTATAGATGTTTCATTTCAAGAATATAATGTTGATCTGTCAAGGGATGAGGAAGATATTGTAGGAACATGTCATGACAGCGAGCTGACAAGGCAAATTTCATCATCTCAGCAAGCTGACAACCAGTCTGATGCAACTCAAATAGCTGAAAAGCCAGCTGAAACTTCTTCTCCAATGGATGAAACTATTGATCAGTTATCAAAGCTCACCTTGGAAGGCCCAAGAGGTCAGAGATCACAAGAAAAGATGCCTATCTATGAAGGTGGTGAAGCATCTCCTCCATCCAAGAGAATTCGAGTAAATGAGGAAGTTATAGCTCAACATTCATTGCCAAAGTCAACAAGAACAGTGAAGAATCATCCTCCAGAGTTGATTATTGGTAATAAATCAGAAGGAATCAAGACTAGGAAAGGTAATGCTAACTTTTGTGCATTTGCATCCTTTCTAGCTCAAGAGGAACCAAAGAATGTCAAAGAAGCACTTCAAGATGAGAATTGGATCATGGCAATGCAAGAAGAACTCAATCAATTTGAAACATGTGATGTTTGGGAACTTGTAGAGCCACCTAAAGATGTTTCAATTATTGGTACTAAATGGGTATTCAAGAACAAAGTTAATGAATTTGGTACGGTTACTCGAAACAAAGCAAGACTTGTTGCACAAGGATATAATCAACAAGAAGGAATAGATTTTGAGGAAACTTATGCCCCGGTTGCAAGGCTCGAATCAATAAGGAAGCTACTTTCATTTGCATGCTTCAAGAAGATCAAGCTACACCAAATGGACGTGAAAAGCGCATTTCTTAATGGATTCTTAAAAGAGGAAGTCTATGTCAAGCAACCCCCTGGTTTTGAGAGTGCACAATTTCCAAATTATGTGTTCAAATTAAAGAAGGCATTATATGGATTGAGACAAGCTCCTAGATCATGGTACGAAAGGCTAAGTAAGTTTTTGATCAAAAATGGATTCATTTGAGGTAAAATCGATCCCATATTATTTACTAAACATAATGGTTCTGATATTTTAGTTGTTCAAATATATGTGGATGATATTATTTTTGGATCTACTAATGATGATATGTGCAAGTGGTTTTCTAAGTGTATGCATAGTGAGTTTGACATGAGCATGATGGGAGAGCTCAACTACTTTTTGGGTCTTCAAATTAAGCAAACTCCAGATGGTATATATGTGCATCAATCCAAGTATATCAAGAATCTACTCAAACGATTTGGATTTGAGAATATCAAGCAGAAATCAACACCAATGACTCCTGCCAGCAGATGAACAAGTGATGCAGATTATGCAGGTTGTCAAACCGATCGTAAGAGTACTATACCAGGTTGCGGATGACAAGGTTAGACATACCAAGTTGCGGATGACATGGTTAGAGAAGATAAATCTGGTTAATCTACCTGGTCTAAGAAAGATGGTCCAACTGACCATTTATGATTACCTAGATATTTTGGGTAATCTGGGTTTAAAACCAATTTTTCAGAATTTTCTGAAGAACTAGTTTCGGCGAGAGAGTCATTACTTCTCTGTCTTATGAATTGACCTATGTGGATGCATAAGTTATCGACTTCATTTTTATTGTTCAGATAGTATGAACTCAGACTAGTGGTGTGTGTGCATTTTTAGGACAGAGTTTGGTTTCTTGGCAAAGCAAGAAGCAAACTTCTATTGCATTGTCTACTGCCGAAGGTGAGTATTTGGCTGCAGGTAGCTGTTGTGCCCAAATTCTTTGGATGATTCAAACACTTCGAGATTATGGAATAAAATGTGCCAAGATTCCAATTTATTGTGATAATACAAGCACTATCAACATTTCGAAGAATCCAGTGAATCATTCACGCACAAAGTATATTGATGTTCGTCATCACTTTCTGCACGATCATGTTGCAAAAGGACACATCGAGTTGGTATTTGTTTCCACAGAATATCAGCGAGCTGACATTTTTACCAAGCCTCTTGCAGAAGAAAGGTTTTGTGTTCTTCGTCGCGAACTTGGTATGTGCAGTGTTTAGTTAGCTAGTTGAGATTTCTACACCGGTCATATCCTTTATTTCAGGTTTTATTTTTTTCTTTTATTTATTTTTTTGTGTGCATAAATTTTTTGTTTAGCAGGTTCGTTGCTATCTCTTAGATTCATTATTTGAATTAGTTTGAATTTATTTGCCTTGTCTTAGTTTCTGTGCCGTGTTTTTAATGATAGAATTTTGACTGTTTTTTTATTATTTCTGATGTGGTAAGTTAAATTGGTTATATTTTATCATGTTGCGTATGTTTAGGGGTTGGGTTTTTTCTAATTTCTATCCTAAAAATACATCTCCCTTAAATTATTTTCAAAGAGGTCTTAAACAAACGCTTCGTTTCTGACTTTTCCATTCTCTCTCTCTTTTCCCCAAATTTCTTCTAGGGTTTTCTCCCGTCTCTCTCAAAATTGTCTGTTCGTTCTCTCTTTCTTTTGGATTTTACTGTATAATGAGGCGCACTCGAGGTTCTACTACATCCGTTACTCCTAAGACTCCGAAGAACAAACGCAAATTGGCGGATACCGAGACTGAAATTGAGCATAGTGGTGATGAATCGGCTGTCAATCGCTCTGGTGGTCGTGATGGTTCTGCATGCAAGAAAATCAATATGAATTCTGAGTTTGAAGCCCGTTTTAAGTCTCTCGATTTGGGTTCTCGGAAAATTATCCTTGGTCGTCCTCTTGCTGGTAAGCTTTTTCATCAATCTGGCGCTGTTAAGATGTTTTCCGATTTGGGTTTTGAGTCGTTTCTTGTAGAGATGCCTAAGGATTTTTATCCAGAGTGTATTCTTGAATTTTATGCTAATTTCACTCCTAATAAGTATGGCAATTTTATGTCGTATGTTCGTGATACGAAAATTATGCTAAATGTTTCTGTGTTAAATTCAATTTTGCGTATTGAAAACCCATCCTCTGTCTCTGTTTATACACCCAAAGGACCTAAGGATTTATAAGGTTTTTCTGCTCTAGATCAATTAAGACTCATTCGTGATATTCCTGGTATTCTTGAATTTGCTGCTCCTACTACTCACACTGTCACACCTTTAGCTCATCTGGTATTCAAAATTTGTTTGGCAAATGTCAATCCTCGTTTGGGTACTCGGTCTAATTTCTCTGCTCAAGATGTCATTGTTGTGTCAATGTTGATGTCGGGTCGTAAGTTTGATCTTTCTGAATTGATTCTCCAAAATATGATGGATGTTTTCACTGCTGCCCCGGGTACTGGTCTTCCATATGGTTTACTGTTAACTCGTATTTTTGATTGGTTTGGTGTTAAGTTGTCTGAGGAAGATAAGGTTGTTGCCAAAGATTTCTTGGATTGTAATAGTTTGAAGCAGTCTTCTCTTCGTGTTGAGAAAGATGGTTTTGTTATGCATGTTGAACCTCCTGTTGTTGTTTCTGAGAAGCCTACTGCTGCTGTGTTGTCGGGTATTTCTGAAATTCGTTGGAACGAGTTTATGCGTGAGTTTCGTGAGAGTCACTTGACAATGTGTCGTAAGATTGATGATGTTGGTGATGAGTTGAAATTTTTACGTGATCTTGTTCTTGGTACAAACACTCCTACTTCTGCTCGTACTGGTCCATCTGTTCATGTTCCTTCTCCAACTGGTGGTTTGCATGATCTTGCTGCGGTGGTTACACTGGATGTTGCCGGTACTAGTTCTCATTTGGATGTTGTTGATGCTGTTCAGAATTTGGATGATGTTGATGGTCCTGATGGCATGGAAGAGAATGACGATAACAACGATGTCTAAGTTTATTTCCTTTTTAATGATTAAGGGGGAGATTTATTTAGGAAATTATGTGTTTGGGTTATTCAGAACGTGTTAAGTTTTTGTTAAGTTAAGTTATGTGGTGTGTGTTGAAACAGGTTGGCTTTTCACAACATTGTTAGTTTTTGGAACTTGGTTATCATATGTTTTTGAACCTGGTTTATGGTTTTATGAAATTGAACCTGGTTTATGGTTTTATGAAATGCTTGGTTTTATATCTATGTTATTAGCATTTCAATATTTTGCTAAGTTTCTTATGCAGGTATTTAGGGGGAGTTTTTTAACTTTCCTAAATAGATGAGTTAATAATCATCAAAAAGGGGGAGATTGATACTCTCTTGATTTTGATGATATTAATCTTAGCCAGCTGTTAGTATAAGAAATGATAGTATGTGTATCTATATTTGACTAACAGTTTTGCAGGCTTTATATTACTTGTTATTAGCCAACTATCTTTGCAGGAATACAGTATCTTAGCAAGCTAACTTTGAAGTAATAGTACATTTCAGCAAGCTAAGACTGTTCTGCCAGAAACTGTCAAAGTCAAACGGAAGTCCTAAATTCATGGAGATTTTATAGGACATGATATGTAAGGACTCTATAAATTATATAAATGTAATATATATAATTTTAGAGCTCAGTTTTTCACAAAGACTTTTTCAAAACAGTTTTCCTATTTATTAGGAGTTTGTTTCTTTCAAACGCTTTATCCTATACAAACTCTCTAAACTCGGTTTTGGTTTTATACTGAATGTTTTATGCTCTAAACGTCTTTTCTCCTAAACTTCAGTATGTTAACGTTATGTGAACGTTGATGAACGAATTTATCAAACAAACTAAACGTGAGAAAAGGTTTCAAGACCGTTGGTGTTTGATTGGTTAATTCGAACGTTAATTGTTCTTTATAAATACTTGTGTGGCTGTTTTCGTTTGTTTTTCGGGAGGAACACACAAGAACAACTCAGTATCTCTTTCAAATCTTCTTAGTTGAGCTCTATTATTACGTATACATTTATATTATTATTAAGAGTTCATAGTTTGAGTTGTATCTTTCTTCAATTGATTGTATCGTTCAGATTGTAAGGTTTGTTGCTGAGGTGCAAACTAGGACACAAGGGTTCGGGAATTAGTTTGATAGAGAAGTTTATACTTGGGTAGTATAGTACTTAGAGATCATTTGATTCAGGGAACAAGGGTGTCAGCTAGCTGCTATCAGTGACAGGGAAGAAGGGAGATATATTTGTTAATCTTGTAATCGTTTTTATAGTGATTAATAATATATTCTCTTACCAGGTTTGTTAGGGGACCAGGACGTAGACCATAGAGAATAGGGATCGAACCTGGCTAAAACTCTTGGTGTTTTTACCTACTGCTATTTCAATTCTGCATTGCATTGTTTATCTTAGCTAGCTGATAGACTTCGTTTTGTTCATCTTAGCTAGCTGACAAGTTGGCAGTTAATTATTTGGTAAAACTTTAAAATCGAAAAATCCATTAAAATCTGATGGTATTCAACAATCCATGAACTTTTTTTATTTAATAAAATGATGGATTTTGATGGATTTGTTAGTATATTTTTAAAATTTTAGAATAAGACCAAAATCATTGAAATTTTGAAAAATTTATCAGAAATATTTCAAAATCTCTGAGACTCTACGAGATTTTACATCAATTCTATAAGAATTCGCGTAGAATTAAAATCAGCAATAATCTTATAAATTTTATAAATTATTATTAATCCATTAAAATCTGAAATAAAGCATTTCCCTTTTTTCTAACCTTGTTAATTTGAAGTTATTATTAATCAGAAAACTTTGGTTTTGTTTTAATCACAAAATTTAGGATGTTTTTCAAAGACACTTTTCTTACAAATGCTCAGAAAACATAATTTTTTAAAAGGTAGTAATCTGTAAAAATTTGATTTTCAAAAACACCATATATAACTTTGCAATCTAGTATACAGCCTTTTTTAATATTTTCCGAAATTAATTTCAAATCAACTGATGATACTGTACTTGGTTACTCACGGAACGATCAACCAAAAGCAAATCTGTGAAGACGACGAACACATCATAAAAAATTGAAAAACACAAAATCTTGAAGCATCAAAACAAGAGTTTAAAATTTATCAGACCGAAATGTGAGTGAACAACAAATTTAGATAATATAATATTTTGGACAATGCAATCCTATAGAAAAACATTTTTTCAATAAAACTTCTTAAAATGGAACTATCAAATGAGATAGGCTGTTCACGAATATTGTTGTTCGTGAACAAACTCGAGCTCTACTCGGCTCAGTTCGCTTAAAATTCGAACTCGAGTTCGAACACAAAAAAATATTTGTTAAGAAAACGAGTTCGATCCGAGCTATTAGTGAGCTCGTTCGGCTCGATAAAGCTCAAAAAAATGAAATTTATTCAGTATTTTTTTATAATATTTGTTGTATTTTATAATATTTTAAATTAAAATTACAATTTATAGTACGTTTATTTTAAATTTAATGAGAATTGATTGGAGAATTGGGTTGAACTTGGACAAAAAATATTTTAGTTCGTCTCGCTCATTTTTGTTTGATAAAAGCTCGTGTTCGGCTCGTTAGTTAAGAAATTCGAGCTCGAACACGAATTTTGTGCAATAAAAAAGCTCAACTCGACTCATTTCATCGTCAGAAAAAAAACATAAAACTCAACTCATTTACATCAAAACTTGGCTCAATTTGCAATAAATAAACAAGAATACGTAGGCAAGTACAAACACCCCAAAATTTTTATTATTAATAAAGGTATAGCAAAGGCCAAAGGGTTACATTAAAGTTTAAACATACCAAGATAAATATTATGGGTAATTTAGCTGGCTGCATCTTTGGCACCACCAAAAAACCAACCCCTGAACCTACAATACTAGACCACCGGATTATGCCTACAATAAGGAGGATACTAGTACTGATTTTGCTTTCATGTCCATCAATCCCCCCCTCATCATCATATCATATTCTTTTACTTTACTCTTCCTTCTCATTCCTTGATCACTTTTCCCACTAGTCAACACACACAAAACTTTATGCCCACCAAAAAAAACACCACCCTTGTAATAATTGCTCCCCCCTTATTTACTGCTGCTGCACTTCACTTCCTCTTCATTTACTTTTGTGAAGAAGAGAATGAAATTTATACCCTTCCTGATTATACAGCCATACTACTATATTATTATTATTATTATTATTAATTATATATATCAACTACACCCTACATTCATTACAAACTTGCAACTGCAACTCTGCTGCCTTTCATCACCAAGACTACCACTCTGGTGGGAGGTGATGATGCATGTCATAATTCATTGCCTTATTCGCAGCTGCCATCATTTCAACTCCATTGCGCCACTGCTGCGCCAATACTGCATTTCTACGCATTCTCATCTCCTCTGCACAACCCAACACACATAATAATATTATTAGTCCTAGCAGTACACTCTGAATTGGCCAATTTGGTGTTCTTAAATGTATACCATGATTTGGAGTGACACCATCTAAGAAGCGTGGCTGAGCTTCAGCAGGATGCATCATCAGATTATCATTCTTCATATTTATCATAGCTTCAGCTGCCCTTTGCTGAGCCAAGCCTGGGGAACAACCTAAACAAGAACCAACTGATTACTAAATTAACAGTGCTAGTATTTCAATTAAATAATCACAAATGAAATGCGGAATGTAGACCCAACGATATTAAAAAAATTGCTCAAATATATTAAAAAATGAACAGCTGGATTTAAATGGGGACACAGTACCCAATAGTCAAAATCTAGAAAAGGCTTTTGCAGGTTTAGAAAACAGAGCAATTAAAGAAAGAGAGAAGAGAGACAAGTATCTAGGGGGCACAACAAGCAATAAAGCAACTCATAACAAAGTAAATGGATTACAACTGTAAACTCCGAACATCCCCCCAAGCCCCCCAGAAACAGAGATTATTACTGTTGGCCCACCAATCCAGGGTTATTGCAACTTCGTTGTGCTTTGTTTAAAAATATTTAAACAGCAGCTACTTCAAATTTACAACAGTAAAATATTACCTGATTTTGCACGATATTCAACAGGGTCAGGACAAGTACGAGGCAAAAACACACCGGTCCCAGCACATTTCTTCTTAACACCACCGCCCGGAACATTTTTCCGGCCACCGGAAAACAATGAACTGTGGTCACCCACGAAGCCATTCAAATTACATAGGCTGTGTGGGTTTCCACACATCACATTTCCTCCAAAACCACAAGTATTCTGAACTCCAAACTGAGGCCTCTTTTGACAAGCATGTGGCCCAGCCCAAATAGATCCACAGTTGGTCTTCAACTGCAAGAAAACTAAAAAAATCAGACATGTTGGTTGAAACCTTAACATGTCCAGAATAAAAAATATATTCATTTATAAGTGAGTATACATACATGGTTTTCACTGTAGAAACAAGGGTGAGGCTTAGAAGAGTGAGGATGGGTGAAGTTACTAGCTAAGCAGAGTAGGTCTCTGTTGGTTTTGAGGGCTTGTTGGGCTTTTAACTTGTTCAACATGTTGACTTGGCCTGCAGCTTCACGTATAAGATCCCAGGAATAGTCAGTTGGAGCAAAGGGGCCTGTTGGAGAAGAAGGTCCCTGGAAAGGCCCAGTTGGGCTTCCATTGCTAAACACTGGGCTTGGTGTTGACTGTGGTGAGCTGGACAAACTCCATTTCCTCTGTGTCTGAAAGAAAACAAGTTATTTCGAGTTAGTACAAGTGAGAGAGAGGGAGAGAAGGGGGGAAAGAGAGAGAGGTACCTGAGAAGCAGCATATTTGAGTTTGTTGGAGTCGAGCAGAGTGGAGAGAGCAAACTGGCGCGTTAAGCCAGTAAAGAAATCGCCCTCGTCATCCTCAGTGGGGGAAGTGAAGGAGGCAAAATCGTAAGGGAACTCAGTTGGGAGTTGGTCAGTGAGCAACTCTGAGGGAAGTGAATATCCTATATGGTTATGACTATTTTCCACCATTTTTTACAGGTTCAATTTGAAAATAGAAGAGGAAGAAAATGGAGGAGGGGGGGAGATTTTGAAAAATGAGGGAGAGAGAGAGAGAGAGAGAGAGAGAGAGAGAGAGGGAAGGAGAAAATGAGTGTGTGACTGACTGTCTGGTTGCTGCTGGATGAAGATTTAATAAAGACCCCCCTCCCTCGAGTTACGTGGGTCCCTTCTACTGCCATATTACGCATAGGGGGTGGAGAATGTTCAACCAACAACCATGTTGCCTTTATTTATTTTTTTGTTCTGTGATTTATTTCCCTTAGCTTCCGTTTCGTTGTAGAGTAACATATCAACGTTCATTCGAGATTTATGTGGAACTAGAAATAAATTACTCCCTCCAACCCTCCTAATATTTTACATTGAGTTATAATATTAAGGTTAAGAAAAATTATAAATTAATATGAAAAATGAGTAAAATGGTGGGATCAATCAATATTTAATGTATAAAATGGGTATAAATTATGTATAATAGAGAAAATTAGTGAATATGATTGAATTTTATATTATAAAATATTACTATTTTTGATATGTAAAGAAATGAGAGTTACATACCAAAAAGAAAAATGTAAAGAAATGAGAGGGACAGAGGGACTATATCAGCTTACAAGTTACTCCTATAAGAAAAGTCGAAAGACAATCTTCTTCATTTCTTAATTATTCCGACTCTGTAAATTTGTGCCTAAATTTAAAAGCCAATAACACGTTTTTTGCCCCTTCAAATAAAACGAGATCCAAGAAATTCGTAACATCAATAAAATTTGAGTTACGATACAATAATTTCCATCATCCCGGAATTTATAAATATAAAAATTATTACTGCCTTTAAATAAGTTTGAAATAAAAAAATTACTAATATATTTAAGATACAGTAACTGAAAGCAGCGTAGGAAAGTATTATACGAACAAATGATGAAATGAAGAGTCGTGGATGAGAGAGAGAGAGAAGATCCTGAGCAGAATCTGAATCTCTGTAGCAGGGGTGCAGTTGGAGAGAAGTAACTGCAAAACGCCGCATGCCTTTACCGCCCCATCCCTGTCCTTTTCTCGAGACTACACACACCTAATATACGCCTCTCAACGGAGCGGAGATCCGATCCATCCGAGACTGTTTTAATAGATATGAATTTGACAAAAAAAACCCAATTGATAAAAAAAATCCGATAATAAATGAAGCGGATATGGATTTAGGTCGATCCGATCCGTTAACGATCCAATCCGAATAAAATATATATAAATATATTATATATAATATTTATATAAATATATTGTATAATATATATTATGAAAAAATTATTTGCAATTTTTAATAATTAATACTTTGTAGTCTATACAATTATACTAATTAAAATGTGAGATAAAATTTTTCCGAAGTATAATATCATAGTTTGGTCTATGAATTATCGTGTTTTTCTCAATATTATTTTAAATTTTAAATTTTTATTTGTTTTAAAATTTCTAATATTATGTTAGAGTTCGTATTTTAAATTTTAGAGTTATTATTTAATTATTTTGTTTACCATTACAAGATATTGTAAAAAAAATCAATATTAAATGAAATTTTAACTGAAATCAAAATTTTTAAAGAAAAATATAACTGAATCGGATATCCGGTTCTGATCCGATCCGAATCCGAATCCGTTAAAATAAATGGATATAGATATAGATATAGATTTAGACCGAACACATTCGTTGACAGGCCTAATGCCCCCTAGTCATCTTTTCCTTTGTCCTTATGCCAATTTTTACTCCGAACGGCGGTTATCCCACTTTCAAAATCTAAACACACACAACCCCCACTAACCTCAATCCGGTTCGGGTTATCCCAATCTATCTTTTGTTGTACTTGTAACTCAGAAGCAGTGTCATAAAAATGATCTTAGAAAATTTTAAAAAAAAACGCAAAGTATATACAGTAGAATGCAGTAGTTTCTCCTGATGAAGCATTGTATGTACTCGACAAGAAATCACTTACAATATTATATTTCAAAATCGAACGTTTATAATATCACAGACTATATTATAAAGAAATTATTGGAAATGCATGGCTAAACTAGGAGCATTGTGGATTGGGTGGGATTACATCGAACAGTCACAAACTCACAGTGTGATATTTGCATGAATATTCACGAGATCTGTGAGTAGTGACCCTCATGAAATAAAATAGTCATAAAAACGAAACTGGAAAGAGGAGGTGGGGTATCCATGTCGTGTCTTTTCTGATCCTTCCATTTTCCATCCGCAAATTATATTTTATAGTATTTGGTTTTCCCGCCAAACGGACATGGTCTCTCTCGCTTTCTCGTCTTTCTAAGTTTGAACTCTGTATGTATACTTTTGTCTCTATCGACTACACATCTCCACCATCTCTACTCCAATTGCTTTTGAATTTTGCTTCATAATTTTATTGCAACTAATTCCTTATTCCCTTCTTTATTCCTCTATTCCAACGATTTTAAACTTTTACGGCGGTATGAAATTTTAATTGCCGTTGTCATTTTAATTATTTACTCCCATCGTTGTCCTCATTTTTTTACAATTTTTTTCAGTGTTTGACATGTATTTTAAGACTCGTATTAAGTATAGTTTCACAACTTATTTTTAAAATTTTCTTTTTTAAATAAAAATTTCAATACTAAATTTTTAAGAGTCTTAAAATATGTGTCGAGCTCTCATCCTCCGATGTAAAGAACCTAGGGGACAGAGAAAGTAATTAATAAAAGACTCGTTTGTTTCGTCAATTTTATAATTACACAGGAACTTGAACTTCCCAATAACTAAGTTACAATTATAGGTTTCAAGGTAATAAAATTGTTTGTATTTGATTTATTATCATGTAACTACAAATTACATAATTAATTTTGTTAAACTACAAAAATTTTGGAACTTAGAGTTCCTTTGACTAATTTCAAATACAACAAATTAAACACAGTAACTCATTTATAATTAAAGAAATTTCGAGTTACATAATTGGATTATATCGAAACAAACGAGGCCAAAATTGAATTTGAAAATTGTGAAACTAAATAAATGTAATCACAGTAAATCTTGTTTAATTAAATAGTTGCAAAAAATTGAAAACAGTGACAATTAATTAACTTACATAGTTAATAATCAAAATTTCATACTTTGATTTTACGCCCTTCCATCTATCTATTATATATATAATAGAGCAACTAGGGGGTTCATTGAGACAATTTATTCGGTTTGAAATTACTAAAATACCCCTACTTATTATATAATAATAATTTTGTAATTAATGCATATATTAAGTATATCTAACTCATTAATCATCACTATTATCTCTATATTTATTACTCCATTATAATAATATGTTTGTAATTTATAATTATATTTATATATCTATTAATACTTAAATGATTAGATAACTAATATCTCTAATTATATCTAACTCATTATTACTTAATAATATTTCAGAATTAATATGTCAATACACGCATGTATATCTATAAACTATATTGTTAACTCAAAATATTAAAAAATTATCAAGTCTGATCACTTAAGACAAATAAATACTACACGCACTAATAATTTGAACGTGATGATCAAACTAATAAACACCCCTCAACACATAGACAAAACCACCAAGGATATTACTCAAATGGTCAACAACATCGTAGGCAAGGAATGTATATTCGAAGTGCAAAGTACCTCCTACAATCTAGATGGACATGACAGATAAACTATAGTGCACATAAACTCAATATCTACGGCGTCAGTTACTGCTCCCAATGATGAGGCAGGGACATGTTCAAAAAAGAAACCAAAAATCGCTTGAAACAAAAAGCATCGCGCAACCAATATGGTCAATGAACATCAATAACAAAATTATCTAGCTACTTAGAATTATCTTCGTAATATTTGGGACTCAAGAATATAATTTTAGGACAATGTCTAAATTAAGAACTTAGGTTTACCATTTGTAACCATGATTATCGGATTAAGCGTGTGTTCATTTCCATCAACATCCATATAGTCTAAACTGTGCAGGTGGTTGACTATCACGCATTTGATGAAATTAATGAAAAAGACTACTAGCGTGTATATTATACACACAACATATAAAATTAAGGCAACTCATGCAAATAAACTCAATTTCTTCTTAATTTATTGACTGTCTCTTCCAAACCAATTGACGTCCATACTCAATTATAACTACTGCAAAATTCAAAACTTCAAAATTCTTTTAATTTACATTTTCTATAAATAGGGGTAGGTCCTATTACAAATCAAAATGAAAAACATATAACATGACAAATAGTTCATTTCTAAAACATGTAAACAGTCCAATAAAAAAAATTAAATCATACTCGTGCCTCGCACGGGTTATAAAGCTAACAACTTAGGTTTACCGTTTGTAACCATGATTATCGGATTAAGCGTGTGTTCATGTGTTCATTTCCATCAACATCCATATAGTCATGTCGTGTTACACCTTATTTATGTCAAAACCAAAAACATACGTTCTGAACCGTGCAGGTGGTTGACTATAACACATTTGATGAAATTAATGAAAGAGATAGCTACTAACGTGTATATTATACACACAACATATAAAATTAAGACAACTGATGTAAATCAACTCAATTTCTTCTTAATTTATTGACTGTCTCTTCCAAACTAATGGACATCCATACTCAATCACGACTACTGCAAAATTCAAAACTTCAAAATTCTTTTAATTTACCTTTTCTATAAATAGGAGTAGGTCCTATTAAAATCACAATAAAAAATATCTAACATGACAAATAGTTCATTTTTAAAACATGTAAGTAGTCCAATGAAATATAAGTTTAGATCATACCCGTGCCTCGCACGGGTTATAAAGCTAGTTTCCATTAATTTGAGATTTCATTTTTCTGTTTAGTAATTAGATATTTATGATATAGAGTCAAGTTCTATGGAGATCATATTTACTTGGAGACTTAGAGACCATTTACATTCTGCAACCTAAATAACGTGTAGAACATACTTTACGTAACAAAATCATTGTCAAATTAGATATCTTACAGTATAAAATCATCATCAAATTGAATATTTTTGTAAATCATACATGTTATATTTACAGAACATTGTCATGCATATTACCCCATTATAATTGTTCTGCAAATAAGACATGTGCATAATATCTTTGTAGAACTAAAATTACAATCAAATTGGATATTTTATAGACCATATATGTTATGTTTACTAAATATTACTCTACGTATTATTCTTATAGAGCATTTTATGAATGTATTTTAGTTGCATAACATATATGATCTCCAAGTCTCCAACTAAATATGGTCTCCATAAAACTCTTCTCTTATGATATATAATATATATATATATATATATATATATATATATATATATATATATATATATAGCCATCTTATATAAAGAATTGGGGATAATCATATATTCTATTATAGAATCTCATAAATAATTTAAAATTTTTTTACATAAAATATATAATCTGATTTTAATGTAGAATATTAGCATATACAAATTTTATAAAAAAAATTAACATTTAAAATTTAAATAAAAACATTAATTTTAAATTTGATTCTACTGCAGAATCATTTTGGATAAATTTGATTTTGTTGTACAATCATTTTGTACTATTTGACTAACATTTGATTTTTTTTTTAAAAGTAGTTTAATTTCGTTTTTTGATTTAATAATTGAAATTTATAATCATGTCTAATAAAAAAATATGATAAAAAATTGTATTATGAATATTTATGTAATGATTCTTTCCCGGACTTTATATAAGAAGTTCTCTCTTGAATACCACCGTATATTAAATTTTAGGTTAAGTTAATAATAAAAAAACATTTTGCTATAACTTCTTATCACTTCAACTATTTTTCTATTTATTCTATTTGTTCAAATGACTGTTAACACTTTTCTTTTTGGACATTTTATCCCATTGTTAACTGTTTCTAAAATAACATTTTTTTTTTTACTAATTTGAGTAGATCACAACAACCTCCCTTCTCTTTCTTCCACTTTCTTTATATTTCTTAATCCATGTGTCTCACCCAAATATTAATAGATGGATGAGACGAAGGTTGTAATAAAATATCCAATTAATATAAGATACCGAATTTTTAAAATTATCAATTATTATATTGGATTTCTAACTTTTTTACGATGTGTGTACTTTAAATACACAAAGTGCATTTTAATCTAAATATAAATATAAAATATTGTGCGCCATTGTTTACACACTTAGAGCATCTCCAATGCTATAAAACCTTTAGCTAAAATGATCATGTGGCATCTATGTGTCACTTTTTAGACATTATGTAAAAGTGTGAGCACTCCAACCATATACCCCTTAGCAAAAAAATATAGTCAATCATATTTGATTGGCTATATTTGTTGAACCACTAAACCCCTTGGGTATAATTTTACCTAACAAAAATTTAGAGAACACCATTGGAGTACATCTCTTTACCTTTAGCAAAAAATTTATATAATCATTATAGCCAACCACAATAGCCAACCATTTTAGCTATTGCCCTTGGAGATGCTCTTACCAGTCACCACCGATTTGTGCTGTACAGTACAGTACATGCAGGGCAACTACAGATTACAAGGAAGTGGATTCACATGCCTCCTCCAATCCAATCTGGGCACCAATGTTTAAGCTTTGGACTTCATAAATCTTACAACTTTTATTGTCACGTGATCCTGCCAGTGCTAGGAGTTCGTTCTTCGGTGTACATATACTATATTGTACTCCATTTCCCCCGGTACAAATTACAACCGACTTTGCACAGGTTGTATAAATTCTAACATCGGGAAATGAAAATCGAAAAAGTATTAAAAATTTAATTATTTTGCGAGTACGATTTGTCATGTCAATATACTCCGTCCCAGTGAATTCTATACACTGGAACTGTGCACGTATATTAAGAAAACAAATATAAAAAATGATTAAAATTAGATGAAAAATGAGTAAAGTGACGGGACCTATCAATATTTAATAGTAGATTTGAGATGGTGGAGGAAAGTAGTGGTGTAATAGTGTTTTATATTATTATAGAATAGAGATAGTGGAGAAAGTAGACCCGACAATTTTCGACACGACACAAAACGACACGAAAATTTAGTGTTTGGGTTTGCATTTTTAGTACACGAAACGAAAGTACACGAACACGAAAGTACACGATCGAGATTTAGTGTCGGGTTTGTGTTTTCCCTTCAAGTACACGACACGACACGAATTACACGAAATAAATAAATAAATATTTATAAATTAATATTTATATTATATATTTTTATATTTTTATTAGGTACTTAACATTTATTCATGTGATTATACA
Organism: Heracleum sosnowskyi; assembly: GCA_030848705.1. Lineage (NCBI taxonomy): Eukaryota > Viridiplantae > Streptophyta > Magnoliopsida > Apiales > Apiaceae > Heracleum > Heracleum sosnowskyi. Next base: position 43,301,129 of record CM061243.1, on the reverse strand, counting down.
GAAATTTATAATATTATTTGTAAATATTATGTAAATATATTTTTTAATACATATTTGTAAAAATATTGCCGAAAATTTTAATATTTTAATACATTTACTTATTTATTTTTATTTTTATTATTAATTAGAATTACACGAAAACACGACACGAAAAATACACGAAACGAAAGTACACGAACACGAAATTACACAAACCCTAAATGAGTGGTTTTGGGTTTAGCATTTAGATACATGAAACACGAAAGTACACGACACGAAGGAATTGTCAGGTCTAGGAGAAAGTAGTGGGTGTAATAGTGTTTTATATTATTAAAAGTTATTATTTTTTGAATGTATAGAAATGAGAGGGACATCCCAAAATGGAAAGCGTATAGAAATGGCTGGGACGGAGGGAGTATCATTCTTTGATGATTTTTGTGCAAATATAAACTGCAGAGTGTTAATTTAAAGTTTTATGTAAACCACTGTTTAGTCGAAGATTTAGAAACATATTCGGTAAATAAAATACATTCATAAAATGTTCTATAAAATAATACTAGCTTATATCCGGTGCGATGCACGGATTTTTTTAATATTTTATTATTTTTATTTAGATTTTTGTAATTGTATCTTTTTTGATGAAATTTTAATATATATTTATATGTGTATATAATAAATTGGATTTATATATCTAACAATATAAGTATTTTAATTTAATAAATTGTTGACATAATCTTTAGTAGTATTTTAGATATTAAAATAGAAAAATATTTTTAAATAATAGATCTAACCATTCGTATTTATTTGCTCTTAAAAAATCTAAGAGTGATTAAAGTTCAAATAAAAAAATATGTGCCCTGTAATGTGCCGAGTTTCTTTTAACATATGCTATTAATTTTATTTTTTATTAATTATCTTATTTAAATTGAATATTATAAAAAAATTATATTAAACATGAATTTTATAAGTTTAATATAATAATATTGTCATTATTTTTATATTTTGCCCGTGTTATTTTTAATTCGAATATGAGTTGTTTCAATTAAAAAATATAAAATAGACAATGTCCTTAAAAAGACAGTTATTTACTTATTAATAATTATATAAAATTATATTACATTTATATATATGTTGCCCCGTGTTACTTTTAGAAAATTAGTTGTTTAAATTAGAAAATAAAAAATTATATTACCTTTCTATATATATGTTGATGTTGTTACTTTTAGAAAAATTAATTGTTTAAGTTAGAAAAAATAAAAAAAGTTATGTGTTTAGCTGAAAGCGGTAAGTAGTTATTTATTAATAATTATATATAACAATATTACCATTACATATTTATTTTGCATGTGTTATGTTTAGAACATGAGTTGTTTTAGTTAGAAAATATAAAACATATAAGGTGTTTTAGCTGAAAAATGTAATCAGTTATAAATATGTAATAATATTACCATTATATATATATATATATATATATATATATATATTACCTATTTTATTTTTATAAGATGAGTATCTTTAGTTAGAAAATTAGATAAAATAAATAATGTATTTTAGCTGAAAAAAACAATTGATTATAAATCAATTAGTTATATATAGGCACAACCCAAATTATAGATAGGCCCGGCCCAAATACCGACCGACCGACCAAAACTTTTAATGTTTCGTCTTTAATAATATAGTATAGATATTGAATAATATTTTGTAAACATTGTTAGGCTCAAGACATGTCTGAATACCACTGTTAACAAGCCTACACTATGTGACTATGTCACATTACATGACCTAGTGAGTTCTATCACTGGGATATAGTATAGGTCTCTATATGTACTTGTCTTGTTCTCATGAACATTAGCTTGATCATGTATGCTCAAAGTTATAATGAGCTTAGCAAAGTTTCTTGCATCTAGATTGTATATAGGCCATTGAATAATTGTCCTGGTAGAAGTTCAGAAGTGTTCATGCAGCAGGATAGAAATGAATAAGGCCATGAAGAAATAAGTTGCAAAAATTTGTCTAAGGTATTATATAGCAAAGTCAGAAGAAAGCTATGTCGTGAAGTCACCAATATCTATGTCGTGAAGTGCTACATCGCATAGTCCATTTTGTACTATGTCGAGAAGTCCTCAAGACACATGTCGTGAAGTGTTGAAGTCAGCAAAGTCAAAGAAGCCTAGATCGTGAAGTCCTCAGAAGCCCTATGTCGCATAGTCGTCAAATGACTTATGTCGCATAGTCGTCAAATGACTTATGTCGCATAGTCGTCAAATGACTTATGTCGCATAGTCGTCAAATGACCCATGTCGCATAGTCATCTTATGGCCTATGTCGCAAAGTCTTCAAAGGCTATATCGCGTAGTCCTCACAAGGGAGATCGCGAAGTCAGGAATGAAGTGGAGTTCACGATATCAACACTTAGCCGTTTATAACAAGACAAATCTAGGTACAGAACCAAGAATCAAAAGAGACAAATACTGAAGCATTTGTTCTGGCAAGGTGGTCCAAAGAACAGATGGCAAATCTACAGCTAAACTTGGAGAGAAAGATAAGAGACAAGCAGCTACAGAAACGGGAAAGACTCCGAAAAGCAGGTGGTCCTTCCTGACACAGTGAACTTCTTATGGCAGGACAAGTTGGACTTTCAGAAGGGGTAGCTGTGTAATATTGTGTGTGCCTAGTTTGTATAGGTCAATATATATATATTGTGCACACACAATTGTAGCAAGCAAGAGAGACACATATAGTTTCTATCTCAAGCTCTTTTCTCTGTAAGCAAGCAAGTACAAACTGTTCTTGTTTAGAAGCCAGAAATTCGATTGTGAATTTCTTGGAAAGCTGCAGTATTTAATTTGCTTATACAAAGTAGATTAAAGTGATTGTGCGTGTTGTTTACTTTCTGCAAATTACATAGCATAATCATATACAGTTTACATTTAGTTTCAAGAAAGCAAAAATCCATCAAACTATCCATTCACCCCCCTCTGTCTAGTTTCTAGGTGATATTCATTCCTAACAAGTGGTATCAGAGCGAAGGCTGTTAACGTACAAACAGGAAAAGATCAAGAATGAGTTCACAGAAACTGAGCAGTATCAAGATTTCTCCCTTTAACAAGGAGCACTACAGTTTATGGAAAAAGAAGATGTTGCTTTTCATCAAAGCTTCTAACCCCATGTATTTAGATATTCTAAAGCATGGTCCCTTTATTCCAATGATCGAGATTGGTGAAACAACCAATGGCACTGAGATAGTACCAGCAAAACATGTGCCCAAAGACCCCTCAAAATACACTGATCCTGAAAAGGAGAAAGTAGCACTGGATGGACATCTTCAACTCATTGTTTGTGAATCTATGGACTTCAACATGTATGGCACTGTTGCTCACTGTACTAGTGCCAAGAAGATGTGGGATCTTATAGAAGTGCTCTGTGAAGGAACTACTGAAGTAAGAAAGAACAAGAAGCAGATTCTTGTCTCACAATATGAAGCCTTCATGGCTCAGCTAAAAGAGGGAATCACAGAAGTGTTTGAGAGATTCAATAACCTGATAAACGAGCTCAAACTCTATGACAAACACTATGAGACAGAAGAGCTCAATATGAAGTTCTTACTAACTCTTCCAGATCACTTGGAACCAAGAATCTCTTCCCTTAAAGAAAGAGATCTAACAAAGATTGGTTTTGATGTGTTGTATGGTGTTTTGAAGACATATGAGTTAAAGCTGTTTCAAAAGAGATCTATTCAAGCAAAGCAAGGATTAGTGGCCAATACCTCTTGTGCCCTTATTGCTGACAATCTAGGTCAAAGAATGGATTCTCTAAAAATCAGTCAAGTCAAGATTGAGGAACTGGAAAGTGATGACACTGGTGATGAAACACAGGTTGTGTATGATTTACCTGAAGAAGATGAGTTCTACATCATAGATGAACTGGACAAGATGGAAAACAAATCTTTTGCTTATATGGCTAGGAGATACCCTAACATCAGGTTTAAGAGGAAGCAACCATTCAAGTCTAGATTCAATAGTGGAAATGCTGGTGGTTTAGGTAGCTCAAACTCTTTCAACAAAGGAAAAGGGATTGCTGGTGCAGTTAAAGGAGGATACAAATCTGGGAGTGTGGATATGTCCAAAATAAGATGCTATAACTGCAATGAACTTGGGCATTTTGCCACTGAGTGCAAAAAGCCTAAACAGGTCAAGAAGGACAAAGCATACTTAGAGCTTGAAGCTAAGTATGAGGCTCTACTCAAGAAACAACAGGGTAAAGCTTTTATTGCTGAGGGAAAATGCTGGGATGACTCTGATGAAGAAGAAGAACAAGAGTACTCAAATTATGCCTTGATGGCATTTTCTGATGATGGTGATTCTAGTCAGGTACCTATTCTTACTTCTATTGATATGACTCCCCTTCAATATAAGCAAACTGTTGAAGATATGAGTACTGAGATGTTTAATATTCATACTAGCATGTTAGCAGCAAATGAAGAAATTGATAGACTAACTGCTAGAAATCTTGAGCTTACAGAAAAGAATGAGGAACTTGAGTTAATGGTTGTGAACCTTGATGGTTTGAAAAAGGAGGTTGAGTATCTTAAAAACAAAGTGATTTGTGCTGAACAAATAGAGAAAGCTCGTAGGGAACAAATTGCTGAGACTGAATTGAAACTAAGAAGCTTTAAGAACTCCTCTGAACTTATTCAAACCTATCACAAGGAACACACCGAAGATAGCAAGGTTGGAGTTGGTTTTGACTATGAGAATGATAAAGGAAGGAAGAAAGCAAAGGGCAAAGGAAAAGAATCTTTTACAAACAAAAATGCCCCAACCATTCTATCTAGTGTTGAACAGCCCATCTTCAAAAAGAGTGTTGTTGAGTTTGATGAAGAACTATTGATCATCAAACAACAACTTCTTGAAGAAGATGAGGCTGCTAAAGACACTTCTTCCTCTCCTGAATCTGTCAGTCAGAAAGAGACCAAAGACAATCTTGTCAAGAGTCCCAAAGCAAAGAAAGAAGTTGTTAAGAAAAAGAAACAAAACAGAAATGGTAAGGTAGGTGTCAACAAGGGTAACAACTATGCTTATGTGCCAAATGCTCCCAGGAAACAATGTCAGAATTGTCTATCTGTTAATCATTTGACTCATAAGTGTAACAAACAAGTGAATGTTGAAGTTGATAACCTAAGTAACCATTCTGCTAGCATAAACTCTAGTCATGATTCCTTCTGTGGTAAGCCTAATTGCATGACATGCTATGTGACTGTGATTGCTAACTGTTTATCTCTAAAGCATAAACTTGATTATGCACAATCTAGTGAATCACACACACACATGCACACTCACAGGACAGGATCCCGAATCAGGATTGAGAGGGTGAACACTTCATGTGAGCCTAAGAGTGTGAACTCCAAAGCCACAAACAATATGAAGTATCCTACTGTGATGAATGCAACTTATGACAGAAGAATTGTTAACAAAAATGTTTCTAAATCAATTGGACCCTACCATGTGTGGGTACCAAAAACAACTTAGTTACCTTGTGAATGCAGGGCAACAAGAATAAAAGAGTCATATGGATCTTGGACAGTGGATGCTCAAGTCACATGACTGGTGATATAGCCCTGCTATCACATTTTGAGGAAAAGGCTGGCCCATCAGTAACCTTTGGAAATGACAACATTGGTTATACCATGGGATATGGCAGTATAAAATCTGTAAATGTCATTATTGAAGATGTAGCATTTGTTGAAGGACTGAAGCATAATCTCTTGAGCATTGGACAATTTACAAACAGGGGTTTCAAAGTGGAATTTGATGAAGATCATTGTTCAATCTCAAAAAGAGAAAGTGGTGAAGTTGTTCTAACTGGTGTGAAGAAAGGAAGTCTGTTTGTAGCTGATCTCAAGGCTGCAGACAAGGGAGAAATTTGTTGTTTCTACACTAAAGCCACAAATGAGGAATTCTGGCTATGGCACAAGAAACTGTCTCACTTGAATGTTCAGGCAATGAACTCTCTAATCAAGAGAGAACTCATCAGGGATTTGCCTGCCTTGGAGTTTGTGCAAGATGGAGCATGTGAAGCTTGTTAGAAAGGAAAGATTAAAAGATCTAGTCACAAGAACAAGTTGCTCAATACAAACTCAAAACCTCTGCAGCTAATTCACATGGATTTATTTGGTCCTGTAAATGTAATGTCCCTTTCCAAAAAGAAATATGCTCTAGTGATGGTTGATGATTATTCAAGATACACTTGGGTGGAATTCCTATTCTCCAAAGATGAAGCACCTCAAGTCATAATAGAGCATATCAAGAGAGTTGATAGAGAAGCACAAAGCACTGGTTCCTCTGTAGTTGCTTTGAGAAGTGATAATGGAACTGAGTTCAGAAATTCAACATTGTATGAGTTTTGTAAAGATAAAGGAATTTCTCAACAATTCTCAGCTCCTAGAACACCTCAACAAAATGGAGTAGTTGAGAGAAAGAATAGAACTCTCATTGAAGCTGCAAGGACAATGTTATTGGATGCAAAGCTACCTACTAGCTTTTGGGCTGATGCTGTTAACACAGCATGCTATGTGCAAAATAGAACATTGATCAACAAGAAGTCTGGAAAAACTCCTTACTCATTAATGACTGGAAAAAGAGCATCCTTCAAGCATCTGCATGTTTTTGGAAGCAAGTGTTTTGTGATGAAAGATACCTCTGAGCATGTTGGAAAATTTGATGCAAAAGGCATTTGAAGGTATCTTTATTGGATACTCTCTGGAAAGGAAAGCATACAGAGTGTTTGTACCTGAGCAACACAAAGTCATGGAAAGCATGGATGTTACCTTTGATGACAAGAAAACTCCTGGACTTAAAACAAGTGATCAAGACAGTGTGCCATTAAGATTTGAGAATCAAAGTTATCTTGAGGATTCCGAAAGTGAAGATGAACCACCTGTTCAAACTGTTCTAGAAAATGAAGTTCTTGAAGTTGACAATCTTTTTCAAACACCTGTGCAAGGGTTCACAAACACAGGGGGAGAAGAAGAGAATGCAACTGTCAACCAAAATGAGCTTGGAACAAATCAAGGAAATGAACAGGGGCACACAAGGAAATGGGACAGAGCCCACACTAGGGATCAAATCATTGGAGATCCTAGTGAGAGAGTTAGAACAAGAAGGGCGACTATGAATACATGTCTGTATAGTTGCTTTCTGTCACAAGAGGAACCTAAAGTAGTTGAAGAAGCTTTGAAGATTTCTGATTGGATTGTTGCCATGCAAGAAGAATTGAATCAATTTGAGAAAAACAAAGTATGGGAGCTAGTGCCACCTCCTGAAGGAAAGAATGTTATTGACACCAAATGGGTGTTCAGAAACAAGATGGATGAAGAAGGAGTGGTAATAAGAAACAAAGCAAGGCTGGTTGCCAAAGGATACTGTCAGCAAGAAGGCATTGATTATGATGAGACATTTGCACCTGTAGCTAGACTGGAAGCCATCAGAATCTTCCTTGCTTTTGCAGCTCACTCAAATTTCAAGGTGTATCAAATGGATGTGAAAAGTGCATTTCTCAATGGTGATCTTGCTGAAGAAGTTTATGTATCTCAACCACCTGGCTTTGAAAATGAAAACTTCCCAGACTTTGTGTACAGACTGCTGAAGGCAATCTATGGACTCAAACAGGCACCAAGAGTCTGGTATGAGACTCTATCTCAATTCCTTCTTGAGCATCAATTTACCAGGGGTACAATTGACAAAACCCTATTCTACAAGAAGCATGGAAATGATATCATTCTTGTTCAAATCTATGTGGATGATATCATCTTTGGCTCTTCAAATGAAAAACTCTGTGAAAGGTTCTCTAAGTTGATGCAAAGCAAATATGAGATGAGTATGATGGGAGAATTAACCTACTTTCTAGGTTTGCAAGTACATCAAAGGGAGGATGGCATCTTCATAAACCAATCAAAGTATGTCAAAGATCTTTTGAAGAAATATGGTTTAGAAGACTCATCCCCTGCAAAAACTCCCATGTCCACTGCAATCAAGCTTGATGAAGACAAGAAAGGCAAAAAAGTAGACATCAAGGTTTACAGAGGCATGGTTGGATCATTACTCTATCTCACTGCCAGCAGACCTGATATCATGTTTGCCACATGCCTTTATGCAAGGTTCCAGTCTGATCCCAAGGAATCTCACATGATGGCTATAAAAAGGATTTTCAAATATCTGAAAGGGACTCCTAGTCTTGGGCTATGGTATCCAAAGGGAACTGGGTTCAACCTGGTTGGTTACACAGACTCTGATTATGCTGGATGCAGAATTTACAAGAAGAGCACCTCTGGAAGCTGCCAATTCTTAGGCCAAAGGTTAGTGTCCTGCTTCAGTAAGAAACAACAGTCCACAGCTACATCCACAGCTGAGGCTGAATATATTGCTGCTGGAAGTTGTTATGCTCAATTGCTTTGGATTAGAAATCAACTCATGGATTATGGACTAGTGTTGGAACACATTCCTCTGATGTGTGATAATACTAGTGCAATATCCATAGTTGCCAACCCTGTTAATCATTCTACTACAAAGCACATTGAGATCAGGTACCATTTCATTAGGGAACATGCTGCAAATGGTACCATAGAAGTCTCTTATGTTCCAACTGAGAAACAATTAGCTGACATATTTACTAAACCTCTGAATGAAGTTGTCTTCAACAGACTGGTGAGTGAAATTGGAATGCTCAATCCTTCATTTAGTTGTTCTAAGTAAGTATGCTAGTTAATTGTTGCAGCAGTAAATTTTCACTGTGTTTAAATGCTCTATTTATTTAGAGTGAAAATTAGCTGAGATATGATTTATAAATATTTCAGTATTTTACTGCATATTTTTTTTAAATCATATTTGGTGGTGAAGTTGTGAGCTTTTGAGACATCTCGATATAGATGATTTTCAGAGTTCACGACACAGTTCAAATCAAACAGACTTATATCGCAAACTGTTGAGATTGTGAGACTTCGCGATATAGTTCATTTCATGAGTTTGCGACATAGTTCATTTTTGACTTCGCAACTTAGAATAACCATATCGACAAGTCTCCACATTTGACAGAATTTTGATTTAAATTAATTTTATTTCAAAATTTGATAAAAGTCTGACAAATTGCTTGAAATTCCAAAAAAAGAGTTTTAGACAGGGTATTTACACTATATCGCAAAGTCTCCCCAAATCTTTTCACCTTTAAGACTTTGCGACATAGCTCATTTTTAGACTATGCGATATACTTTGCAAGACTTTGCGGTACAGACTATTTTTAACTTAGCGACATACAATTAGTCTGTACATATTCATAACTCCATATCGCAGTGTCTCTATCATATAAATACTCTTCTCTAACGGTTCACAACTTTTCATCTTGTCTATTGCTCTCAAACTCTCAAACCTAAGCACAAATTCTCTACTCTCTTCTTCACTCTCTCTATTGAAATGACACCCAAATCTCAAACAGTATCATCCTCAATTCCTTTAAGCATTCCCAAAGAAACAAATCTACTCTCAATTCCCTCAGAGGCGGAGGCAAATCCCAGGTACAAGTGCTTTGTATGGTTCTTAAACACCTCATACCTCCGCCAAGCCTTGACCCTGAACCCCACTCTGTATGTCGATGTGTTGGAAGGGTTCTGGAGAACAGCCTTGGTTGCAACAATGGCGAGGGACGATGGAACCTCATTTCAGGAAGTGAATTGCACAATTGGGGGCAAACACTTCCAGTTTGGCGAAAAAGAGATTAATGAAGCCCTGGGATTCAAGGTTGAGGGTCATGTTGCTGAAGCTAATGATGATGAAATGGTTGCTTTCATGGACCTCATCAAGTATGCAGATAAGGTTGACATGGCTAAGTTGAACAAGAAGCATGTCAGGAGGGAGTGGTCGTTTGTTTTTGATACACTCCAAAAGGTGTTCTTATGCAGAAAGACAGGATGGGACCAAATAAGTCACATTGCTGTGAAGCTGGCCTACTCCCTAGCCTAAAATCAGGAGATCAATGTTGGAGCAATCATCCTCAATGAATTGGCTCAGAGGTTAGGGAGAACAGTTCGTGACAGAGGTAATGAAATCTTTTACCCCCGTTTCCTTCAAGTTATTTTAAATTATCTTGATGCAAATATCCATGAATTGGAGGGTATAGATAAAACTAAAATGGCTTATTCCAAGTCCATGTCCAAGATTCTATTTGGGTCATTGGACACAAGGAATCAAGTTGATGTGATTCTAAGTGTGACCCAGCATATGCAGGACACATTTGAATCATATCAACTTGCTAAGCCAATATACCATGAGCTTTCCTGGACAGGGGAGGCTAAGACTGAAGGAGCTACACAGTCTAACCCTAGCCTTCCTATCCCATCCAGCAACCCCACTGCAAACACATCTGTAGAAATTAGGGAGCCAAGTGCATCAGTCTCCCAAAAGACTGATGTTACTAAAAAGAAGACTAAGAAGAGACCCCTAAAAGTGATTCAAGAAACTGTAGAGATAGAAAGTGAGAATCCTGAGTCACCTCTCACCAGACATAGTAAGAAATCCAAATCCAAACCTACCACTGGATCCTCCCAACAGGATTCAGATGTGGAAAAAGGGGTACACCTATTACTGTCAATGGCCTCTCAACAGGTTATTGACATTGAAAAGAGTAGTCTCCCCACTACAACCTGTACTGAGTCTGCACAGGATCAAGAACTCACTCTTGATCCTAGGAGAAATAAGGATGCTGACACATTGAGTGGAGAGCACATCACACTTGAAACTCCTCCTATTTCTCAGGGGGAGTTGCCAAAATCTAATCTACACCACACTTCTCTTCCAGAATCTACATCTAACATTTCTTCTCAACAGATTAGTCATTCACATGACTTTTCTGACATTGATCAATCACAATCCAATCCTGTGATTGAGCCAAACTCAAGTGACATGGTGCATGACACTGTGCTCACCACCCAGGAACCACATCTAGTTGGTCAGGGAATGCATGCTGGGGCATATCCTAATGACACCAACACAAACATGGAGGATTCACTAGTTTTTACTGGAGACTCTATGCCAAATTCTCCCATCCTTAGGGATGTGGAACTGTCTTCACAGACAAATAGGGCTGATGTTGTAACACATCCCATTTCAATGGAGACAACATCAGACTCTACAGCCATTCCAAGGCTGGAGGAGACTCAAAAACTCACATCTCATGAAGTGCCTAGCACTAGCTCTCACTTGGCGCAGGCCACTTTGTCAGAATGGCTGAAGCCTGTGCAACATGACAGGCCTTCAGGATCATCAACTGTGCCTTCCCAAATGACAGAAGAAGCTATTCAAGATCTCCATGTGGCACAGATTGATGAGTTCTCAAAAATAGCTCAACACCTCCTCACCTCAAACTTGCCAAATGTTGATTATGAGGCTATTCTTCTTTGCCACAAGGAGGATGTTGCAGCCCAGCAGGAGAAGATAGTGGATGCAGCTGAACCAGAGGGAAATGTGGATGTCTGGTTGGATGCTAAGAGGTCTATCAAACTCAAGGATGCCCTAGCCTTTCTGAGAGAAGACTACCTCGCCTCTCTAGGCTCCAATGCAAAAGATCTCTCTCCTGCTGCAGTTTATGATGCTGTAAATGACATCTACAAGAATCAATTGAAGGCTCTGCACTATCTTGGGAAAGGGCTTCAATCAGAGATTTATTCAATCCAGGAGGAGACAGATAGATCCCTCACTCAGCTAAGAAACTCATATCTCTCTGATTTTCCCAAGGTGGATGGCATCCTCAAGGAAATCCAGAAAACCAACTCTAATGTCAACAGGATGGATCTCTCTCTAGCCATGGTCACGGACAACATCAAGAAACTGGCTACAACATTGGAAAATCAAGTCAAGGCCAACGTCAACTCTAATGCAATGCTGAATGTTATTTGGAAGAATCAATATGGTGACAAATTGGTGGATGAGGTTCCTATGTCAAACATCTCCAAATTTGACTTTGTCAAGATCAAGGATCAATCTCTCAATTCTTTCAAGTCTCAACAACTATTCTCAAAGGTGGATGGTCTAGAAAGAGAAGTGGCCTCTCTGAAAGATGAAAACAGGATACTTGTTACATCCTTAAACCAGCTCAATGACAAGTTGGATGACCAAGGCAACAACACCTCCAATATCCTGCTGGTGCAACAACAAATGTTGACTTCTATGATGAGACAAATGAACCTGCCTATCCCTGGGGAAGCTCAAGACATCTTGTCTGATTCCAAGCCTAAGGGGGAGAAACAAAAGAAGGTCATTCTGAAAAAGAAAGGGGGAGTACCTGCCAAGCAACAGAAGCTCAAGGGCAAAATTTCTGAAGAAACAATCAAACCAATAATCTTTCCCCCTGTAGAGGTCATAAGTGCAGTAGGCCAGAAGAGCACAATCTCAACCACCTACTATCCATCCACAATGCCTAAAGACATCTCAACTCCTCAACCTGCTCAACCTACTCCCAATGCTAAACCTATCAAAGCTACAGTTATCATAGAGGCCAAGCTACAGGAAGTTGCCAATTCAAACATCTATCATGATGAGGCCTTCCTGGAGTTTCTGAAAGCCATCTACAGAAATGCTCAAGAAGATGCAAGGGTTTACAGACAGAAGATCAAAGAAAGCATCAAGTACTTCACAGTTGCAGTAAGGAAAATCAAGGATGTCCATCTAAGAGAGATAATCATGGTGTGCAAGGACAATTGCTTGTGGCACCTAGCATTTCAAACTCTAGAGAAACTGAGATTTACTGAGCTGTCAATCATTCTGGATTTGATTGAAAAGCATGGGATGAACAATGAAAGTCTTTATACTGACTTGAAGATGAAACAAAATCAAAGATTGCCTGAGGTTATATCCAAGCCAAGGACAATAATTTACCAAAGTCTATCTCAAGACAGCAATATTGACCAACTAGTAATTCCCTCAGACCTAACAATGAAGAACAATGCAAAGATCAACCAGGTGCTGCAAATGCTGAGAGCCAAGAGAGGAGTTAGGACAGCGGAGGAACTAGAAATGATTCACACTCTACAATCTTTTCTGATTCATGGAGTCATTCCTGAATCTGTCAAAGAAAAGAGCAAGAAGAAGGATGGTGAGGATGATGATGAGGAGAAAACCTACAGAAGGAGATCTCATTCAAGGAGTGATAAGGATGGACCAAGTGAAAGTAGCAGGAGCAAATCTTCAAAGAAGACAAAAGGTGCTGATGATGACAAGAGGGATTCTAAGGGGTCAAAGGAAACAACCAAGAGAACAAGAAGTGGAATTCAGCAAGTCAAGGACATTGCTAGCAGTACTTTAACCACAACACAAGACTCTAAGTCTAGGGTGGGTACTGTTAGTAATGATCCTCCAAAATCATTATCTAAGACTTCTAAACCTGAATTGCCACAGAAGAAAGAAGGAGCCACAAAAGAAACATCAAAAAGACACTTCCACAAAGTCACAGCTAGTGGAGTGTTACAGTGGATGAAGGGAAAAGGAATGAAGCTACTTCCAAGTGATGTGGCACTGAAGACTGATTCTCCTTGTTCCATAAAGGTATCTCTTGTGAAGCATTTGAAGATCAAGAGTGTACCCAGAAGGATAAGGATAACAAAGAAGACTGGAAAACTCACAAATGTTATTGGCATCAATGTGCTTCCACTAGATGAGGACTATGATGAAGATGCCCTAGCATTTTTGAGGGCTCAAAGGATCTTTGAAGTCAAAGTGAAGTTGGATCATCTAGAGATCAAGTACACTGATGGAAGAGAAAGGATTATGAAGCAAGGAGGCTGGCAATATTTCTATATGTATGAGCTTGAAAGGATAAATGCCTTACTGGATTTTGAAGAAAAAGAAGAAAGGACATGGAAGATAGATATTGCCAGGTTCTTGAAAATGCATGCTGATTATGAAGAAAACCTGAGAAAGGAAAATGAAGAGAAGATAATTTAGAAAGAGAAAGAAATGGCTGAAATGGAGGAAAGAGCAAAGGAGCTGAGAAAGAAAGGGCTTTGCAGGGTAAAACAAAATTCTTATGTTGTGGAATACAAAAATTTTTATGGAGGCATGAGCAAGATAAGGATGGAGTTTCTGGATTCATATGTGGAAAGTGCTCTTAAAGCTGCAATTGATGATCTAAAAGACTCCCTTCTCATTGAAGAACTGATTGCAAGAGAAGAACTTCAAGAAGCCATCATAGACATGAAAAGAAGAGAAGAGATAAGGAAAAAGAAGATTTATGATGATTTACAAGAGAAGCATTTGGAAGCTGAAGCTGCTGAGCAACAAAGATAATCTGTAAGCTTTCAATTTTTCTATGTAATCAAATTCCTGATCTCAATGTTCATAAATTGTTCTCTCTGTTACTTAATTTCCTTCTATGTAAGTTAGGCTTGTTATCAGACATGAAATTGTGCCTAAGGATCTTACTCACAATTTGGGGGAGATTGTTAGGCTCAAGACATGTCTGAATACCACTATTAACAAGCCTACACTATGTGACTATGTCACATTACATGACCTAGTGAGTTCTATCACTGGGATATAGTATAGGTCTCTATATGTACTTGTCTTGTTCTCATGAACATTAGCTTGATCATGTATGCTCAAAGTTATAATGAGCTTAGCAAAGTTTCTTGCATCTAGATTGTATATAGGCCATTGAATAATTGTCCTGATAGAAGTTCAGAAGTGTTCATGCAGCAGGATAGAAACGAATAAGGCCATGAAGAAATAAGTTGCAGAAATTTGTCTAAGGCATTATATAGCAAAGTCAGAAGAAAGCTATGTCGTGAAGTCACCAATATCTATGTCGTGAAGTGCTACATCGCATAGTCCATTTTGTACTATGTTGAGAAGTCCTCAAGACACATGTCGTGAAGTGTTGAAGTCAGCAAAGTCAAAGAAGCCTAGATCGTGAAGTCCTCAGAAGCCCTATGTCGCATAGTCGTCAAATGACTTATGTCGCATAGTCGTCAAATGACTTATGTCGCATAGTCGTCAAATGACCCATGTCGCATAGTCATCTTATGGCCTATGTCGCAAAGTCTTCAAAGGCTATATCGCGTAGTCCTCACAAGGGAGATCGCGAAGTCAGGAATGAAGTGGAGTTCACGATATCAACACTTAGCCGTTTATAACAAGACAAATCTAGGTACAGAACCAAGAATCAAAAGAGACAAATACTGAAGCATTTGTTCTGGCAAGGTGGTCCAAAGAACAGATGGCAAATCTACAGCTAAACTTGGAGAGAAAGATAAGAGACAAACAACTACAGAAATGGGAAAGACTCCGAAAAGCAGGTGGTCCTTCCTGACACAGTGAACTTCTTATGGCAGGACAAGTTGGACTTTCAGAAGGGGTAGCTGTGTAATATTGGGTGTGCCTAGTTTGTATAGGTCAATATATATATATATATATATATATATATATATATATATATTGTGCACACACGATTGTAGCAAGCAAGAGAGACACATATAGTTTCTATCTCAAGCTCTTTTCTCTGTAAGCAAGCAAGTACAAACTGTTCTTGTTTAGAAGCCAGAAATTCGATTGTGAATTTCTTCGAAAGCTGTAGTATTTAATTTGGTTATACAAAGTAGATTAAAGTGATTGTGCGTGTTGTTTACTTTCTGCATATTACATAGCATAATCATCTACAGTTTACATTTAGTTTCAAGAAAGCAAAAATCCATCAAACTATCCATTCACCCCCCTCTGTCTAGTTTCTAGGTGATATTCATTCCTAACAAACATAATATATGTGGTCTATAAAACATCAAATTTGATGATAATTTTAATTCTACAAAGATATTATGCACATATCTTATTTGCAAAATATTTGTAATGAAGTAATATGCACGATAATGTTTTGCAAGTATAACATGCATGATTTACAAAAATATTCGATTGCTAATGATTTTATACTACAAGATATCTAATTTGATAATGATTTTTGTTATGTAAAATATGTTTACGTTATTTAAGTTGCAGAACGTAAATGGTCTCCAAATCTCCAACTAAATCATAATCTCCATAAAACTTGACTAGTTTTAATTTTTATATTAAAAGTATTATTTTTTTTATATAAGATCCATCTATTTATGATAGATTTTGGTCATGTATTTTTTGTTTAAAGTCGATTGATCTAAAAAATTTATTTACTTACTTTTGTAATATTAATAATTATGTCATTAATTTTTTTTTTGATTATATGAATAAACTAGACTACAGGAGGGACATTTAACATTTTTTTTATTAAACTATTCATAGACGTTCGTTAAAAATAACTTCTTTTAGATATTACTAGCTTATAGCCCGTGTGATGCACGGTTACTTAAATTTTATTTATAATTATTTTGTTTATAATTATATTTTAATTACCCATGGAACACACGATTGTTTTTTTAATATTTATAATTATATTTATTTTTGAATATTTTAATATTTAAAAGTTATTAGTTTACATGATTAAATTATTGTTAAAAAAGATTTAGCCAAAAAATATTGTAGTTAAAAATTTGATATTTATTATATTTTACACGCTCAATTTAATATTTGTTTATATTGAGTTATAAAAGTTAGATTTGACCAATTTTACGGTCCACATGAAATTCACAAAATAATCTTTAATTTAGTTGTGGTTTAATAGTTATTTGTCAATTAAAACCTATTCTAAAACTAAAAAGAGAATAAACTGACGAAATTTAATATTGAGAATTCTATTCGATTTAGGAAATCTACTTATATGTAGTTTAGATTATTAGAATACCATTTATTAACCAAATACAGTTTTTAATGTTAAATCTAACGGTTTTCACCTATCTATTTAAGATTAAACGATTTTTATTATTTTGATATTAAATGGGTTTCCTTATTTAATTACAATTATTTTTATGTTTTAACTTTTTGGAAAATCCAATCCTAATATAATATCTTTTAACTTATATCATTTTTAGATAATAACTTCTTTTTATATGATATAATCTTGATCGTCTATTTTTAAAAGTATTAGATCTAACGGTTGAGAATGTTTTGGTGGTATTTAGGAACAAACTACCAGGATAACATCATTAATTTTTTTAATATTTTTTTTTAATATTTATATTTTTTTAAATATTTATTGCTAAAATATAATATACTCTTTTTTGTAATATGTTAATGATGTGGGAACTTTGAACTTTTGAGAAAATAAATTATCAATTAAAATATAATTTTTTTGTAATAGTTTTCTTTTAAAGTAGTACACCGTGAAGATCAAAATTCTGTATAAAATTCATTTTTTTATAGTATATCCCGTAAATATCTATGTTATTATATTAAAAACTAAATAATGAAAGATTTCTTATAAGTCTGGTGGCTTGATCACTCAATCCATAATCGTTGGATCATTCAAATTAAATTGTTGAGAAACGTTAGATATAACAGTAAAATTATCACGTAGAATGATCTAAGGTTTGAATCTACCAACAACATATTAAAATTTACAGGTTTTTTTGAAAAATAAGAATTTTTTCATTTTTTTTCTTGTAGACATGGGTTATTTGATAATATTTTTTATAAAGTACGATTTTTCAAAAAAGTACTATACTAATTGATTAACAAACTTTAAAAGTTTCGAATTTAATAATTTAAAATGTATATAGGTTAAAAAAGTTAGGCTTATTCTGTATCTGAGTCTAAAATTTCAAAATACGGTATTTTTAAATATGAATATAGTCCTGCTAACAATGAAATTAGGTATGTATGAGTTCTTATAAAACAAAATCACCATTTGCGTATAATTTATTATTTAATAATAAATAATATTTAATTAGTTATGATATAAAATTTAATCAAATAGGATAAAAAAAACATGCATAAATTTATAAAATTTTATCCTCGTATTATTATATTCTTTGTTGATTTGAATTTTTGAACATAGATTTCTAAATTTAAAAATAGTTAGAAAAAAGTAATTAAATTGGCATTAAAATAATGATGCGTAATAATTATTATTAGAATTTAAATACCCACTTTACTAATTTGGGCTTTATCTTGTGTTTTAAAAATTAGATTTTAACGATTTTACACCCCACATGAAGATAACTAAATTATCTTTAATTAAAAGATGGTTTAACAATTTTTATCTAACCGGAATTGTCCATGAAAGAGAAAAGAAAGTCACGAATTTTTTACATGGAGAATTCTATTCAATATAGAAAACTTATTTATATTTGGTATATTTGGTTTAAATTATCAAAATACACTTTTTAGAATTTAAATATAATCCTATTATTAATAAAATAAACTTTTTTAATATTTGATCTAACGATTTTCATTTATCTAGTTAAGATGTCCTTATTAGTTTGGTTGTCTATGACCGTACGATCAAAATTTTGGATAAGATCCCTATTATGTTTATTATATGGGTTCAGCGGAGACTAACAAAAAGGCACCTGGAAACCAATTCTACACCCTTAGATTAACTTGAATTCAATGGTCATCATTTTTTATTATACTTTATAAAATTAAACATAACAAAATTATATTATTATACACAATTATACATGTTGTTCTTTTTAACCATCCACGTTCTTAAAACCTACAACATCCGACATTTTATTTAGCAAGTTCGGAGGATTTGGGAGGATCTATATCACTAAACATCGTACTGCAAATATTATAAACAAAAAGTTCTGCATATAAAAAATATGTTTTACAAATAAAAAAAAACCAATGCTTGCTGCATAACAATGAAAAAAATGTGTAAAAATTTAAATTATGCAAAAATAAAGAATAAAATAGTAAAATAATAATGTTTTGCAACTAAAGTAATGCACTAAATTAAAATAATAATATATTGCACTAAAATATTATGAATACAATAATTGAAAGTAAAAAGTTTTGCAAACAAAATAACATAGAATAGTAAAATTGTGCAAATGTTTTGAATAAAAAAAATGGATGACGTGAGAATGAATGTAATGCATATTGTAGTTAACGTTGTTGGTAACGTATAAGTTGTATATGCCTACATACAACCAATTTATAAGTGTGTAAAACAAAATAATATGTACCCTTGGATTAGATAGAAAATAATGGTATAAGATGTGGTCTCCAGGTCTCCAGTTAAGTTTAGGTCTCCATAGAACTTATCTCTAAGGATTTAATATAATAAGGATATCAAGTATATACTGATATAAGTATCTTACTAACTGCTTTTACTTTTAATGTTTCGGTTTTATTTACAGTGTATATAAAATTTTAAAATACATTATTACTTAAAAATTATTAAACATAATAAAAATTATGTTATGATTATATAAAATTTTATTCTCATATTATTATATTCTTTATCGATTTGAATTTGTTCTTAATTAATTTTAATACTTTATTGAAAGAAACATAAAATTTCTATATTTAAAACAATTAGTGGATAAATAAATAAATTGGTGCTACAAAAAAAATATTTATTAAAATTTAGATACTCACTTTACTATTTAGGTTCTATCCTGAGTTTTATAAATTGAATTTTGACGATTTTATAACCCATGCGAAACTAACGAAATTATCTTTAATTTAATGATGGTTTAATAATTATCTAACTTGACCAGTTGACCTACCCATAAACCGAAAAGAAAAGATGGTTAAGAATTTTTACATAAAAAATTCAATTCAATATAGAAAACCAATTTATAATTGGTTTAAATTATCAAAACACACTTCTTAGTATTTAAATATAATACTACATTTAATCGAATACACATTTTAATATAAGTATTATATTCAAAATTATCGTTTATGAATATGAAACACTCAATATTTTAATAATATTTTAATATTATCCTTTTTTTTGTTTGTTATATGTAAAATAATATAATTATAATTTTGATTAATCAAATTGTTATGTTCCTTCAGAAAAAAAAGTGTTTAAATTTATTTATGTACATGAGTTTTCGTAAGTCTCAGTAGGTTCACGTGTATCATTGTTAGTATGATATACATGAGCATTATATTGATAATTTTTAATATTGTAATCAATATGAATTGTTATCTTGATATTTGGTTTAACAATTATTATCTAATTGGAACTATACATAAATTCAAGAGAAATGATATTTAAGAATTTTTACATAGAAAACTTTTAAATTATCAAAATACACTTTTTAGTATTTAAATATAATTCTATTATTAATCAGATACACGTTTTAATATTAGATCTAACAATTCTCATCGATATATTTAAGATCTAATTAATTTGGTCGTATAGTGATCGTACACGGACCAGATCGATTTTAATTTTTTCTTAAATTGATTTTAATATTTCATTGAAATAAAAATAGAATTTATAAATTTAAAAGAATTAGGAAAAAAATTAAATTGGTGCTACAATAAAAAAATTATTTATTAAAATTTAAATAATCACTTTACTTTTTGGGCTCTATCTTAAGTTTTAGACAACGGATTTTAACGATTTTACAGCCCATGCTAAGCTAACAAAATTATCTTTAATTTAATGATGGTTTAATAATTTTTATCTAACTGGAACTATCCATAAACTAAAGAGAAAAGATAATTACGAATTTTTACATAAAGACTTCTATTCAATATAGAAAACCCATTTATGATTGGTTTAAATTATCAAAATACACCTTTTAGTATTTAAATACTATCCTATTATTAATCAAATACAATTTTTAATATTATATCTAACGGTCCTCATCTATTTGAATATTTATAATTTTATAATCCAACGGATCATATACTTTTGGTAGTACAGTGACCGACCAAAGTTTTGGATAAGATCTCCCTTACGCTTATTATATATAAGGAGTTAATGTGAAAATATATAGCTGAATTAAGAAATGTTGACAGAAAATTTAATTAAAATATGACATAATAACATTTTACTAATAGAAAGTTAGCACAAATCAAAAATTAAAATCATAAACACATCATGCATAGAATTCAAAAAAATTAATATCATTCATAAAAGATAATTGAACAATGATATCATACAAAATATTCTTTTATTTTTAGTAACCATTTTTTTTAGATTTTTTAACAAAAGAAAGGAATCGAAGAGTACGTTAAATATGAACTTGGTTTGAAAGGACCTTACTAGTACTAACAAAAACTTGTCCATAATGTGTTCTGAATTTGTTACATTTTACAAAACCCAAGTTCAAATCATCCAAAAACCGTTCTCATTTAAGCCACTTGGGGATATCAAATGTCCACCGTATTTAAAGAAAAAAAAAGTAGTCAAAAAAATGATTTAGAATATAATAGAAGCATACCACATGTTTTACAAGAAATTTAAAAAGATTTCATTTATTTTAACCCGAGCTGAATCTAAACTCCCCAACTTATGGTTATATTTTGTATCTCTCTGAATTCATTTCACAATTCACTCAAGTAAACAAAACCACAAGTAAGACTGGGTGTGAGTATTTTGGGGACAGATTCTCAATTAATTTAGCTGCTACTGCACTGTGGCACACTAGAAGCTGAGAAGGTTCTATCAAGGAAATATAAATTGAGAATCTGAAATGGTTCAACGAGAAAATCTTGTGGCTTGAGCAGAAGATCCTAGATGCAAAATGCAGACGATCAATCAAGAATCACTAAACGATGAAACCCATGGAGCTTCTGTATCCACTCTGTTAATTATTGCTTCATTCAACTTTTCTCTCTGACATAATTATCTGTAAAGCACATCCGTAAATGTGATGCGTACCTTATTTACCACATTGAGACTCCTATGCAAGACAATTAGTCATTAAGAACTTGTTTACAAGTATAGATGACATAATTGGAAATGAACCGTATAATGTGCCGATGATCCAACTAGCCGACTTTGCACAAGGGGATAGGAATTGTAGATACTTTGAGGAGATGCAATACTTCTGGGATATTACTGAATCTTTGGCTTTGCCAAGGATATCTGCATACAATTTAAATCAAAAAGCTGACAGTCAGTCTTTGCGTATACATCTTCCTAATTTAATCAATATGGGGAAATACCACCTCCATTTTTCAAAAACTTTTGGTTTACCTCTGTATTCTGAAAAGAAAAACATAGCAGCTCAAAGCCTCAAAAGAAAATAAAATAAAATAAAATAATAGCATTCTTTCTTCCGGGTTTCCTATTTTTCTTGGCGAAAAATGCATATTTTTGTTTTGTTACTAATTAAAGTAGAACGTTGAGACAAGCCGGTTCAACATAAGAGTGGTGTGACGTGCCACACATGGGAACTACTGATTTACACTCTATGCTCCGAGTTTTAACTAGGAAGGAAAGCTGATGGATATGAAGTAAAATGACATAATCTGCATTCCATTTCGAGCTTCTATATTTTTGCCTTTTGTTTTTAATGAAGGAAAGCAAGGGGAAAGGGATGTGAATATCATATCCTTTCCACCCACGAATTGCACTCCAAAAAAGGGATGCAAGAGGATGTACGGAGATGGGAGGAAATTATAAGAGGCTAATGTTACAGGTATACCCTACTATTTATTGATTAATTTTAATATAAAAAACCTTAAATTGTAATTTTACAATTATTTATAAGATTAACTTCCAACTCGAGAGCACGTCAATGAAAGTTGTTCCACTCTCATTTTTACTTGCGAGCAGGGACAAGTATTCGTCTCATTCCACTTCCTTTACTTTCCTCCCACCACTGTTTTTTTGGATAAGGTCAATCAAAAGAAATTTAAGCACTCACACAGAGTTGCCGCCATAAGGCTGGAACCCCCGACCTTTGGTAACTAAAGACGAGGATAACATCTTGTAGGAGCAAGGGTATCCTGACAATCTGCAGCTATCACATATACATTTATTTGTTGTTGCTAAATATCACATATACATTGGTGACCAGACCTATCTGAATTCAGAGATTAGTGATAACGAGTACAGATGGATTACCAGTAGGAGATCCTCATCAGTACCAAAGGATTTGCGGGCCTTTTCCAGACATCTTAATGTGATCCTCTCATGTTTCCTGCACATGTTTTTAAAGTTTATGCAACTATCACAAGGCCATTTGCCACATATTGGTGACGCACTTATTCTGTTAATCATATGCTCATACAATAAAACATGCATCTAAAACAAATTTTACACCATACTAAATATCTTCGATACAATATTTCTGTAATTATGTCAGTATGCAGTAAACTAATGTCTATAATCTGTGAACTTTTATAAGTTCGTTCAACCAAAAGTACCTATCCAACATACATACTACACTGACCAAGCTAAATATATACCCACAGGTTCAGCCACTTGTCATTTAAGTTGTATTGAATAAAATCTGCATTTCGTACATTATAATTTAATAAAATTTTCCCATGACATACACAAGGTGATTTCACAAAATACTCAACTTTGACAGGACAAGAGGTATTGTGAATTGGTGTCAAATATGTGAAATCTAATGTAGAGGCAAACAACAAAAAAAAGCAAGCATACACTAGTTTTTTTTATTAGCCACAAGCACATTTTTTGATATAAGCTATTGCCAGAAAATCATGCATATTAAGACATCCGGTATAAGGAGCTCCGGGCATCCACTTGCAAATATTAGGAAGCTACTGTGGAAACAACAGTGCAGAACATGATGTAGACACTTATTATAATCACTACAAAATTTAAATAGTATGAATACCTAGAACTAGCTGGATCTCGAATCTCAAACTCATCTGTAGTAGAATCATAGCCAGATATTACGACATAATGACCTGTAGAAGACATCCGTTTTCCTTTAGTAGTAATACAATTGCGGAGTGGATAAGAATGGGATCAACTTGCACATGAACACTTGAGGCAAATAAATAAAAGAACAGGGAAGAATAATTGGATAAGTTCAGAAAAAATAATAAGTGAAGTACAATAAAATAATGAGTAAATTACAAAGTGGTGGCCGTACTTCATAAGGAATTTCATAAAGTTGCTAAACTTTCAAGTTTGCAAATTAATGGTCAGCTTTTATTTCCGGCTTCCAACAGAAAGGCCCCCGTTAATTTATGAACGTGAAAATGAGCCATTCTTTTAAAAAGTGGAAACGAAATCTGGCCATTCTTTTAAAAAAAGGTTAGCGGGAACCATTCTTTTAAAATGCGAAAACTAAAACTGGCCATTAATTTGCAAACTTGAAATCTTGGCAACTTTTTTGAAATTCAGTGTAAAGTACGGCCATCACTCTGTAATTTACTCTAAAATAATTTTTCATCAATAATGCATTATACAAGAAAAGCAACACTTACGAAGTAGCTAGACCAATTAATTATAGGTCAAGTTAAAACAATTTTTGAGCCTGTTACAATCGACACGATGAAGTACATCTAAGGATTATGATCCAATACCTGGAGATATGACACTACTTACCAGTGTAACTAAAGCTTCCATTGCACAAGCTTGAGACACAACAATCTTCTAGCCATGACCGACTGAATAAAAAACAATAGTAGCTCTTATGCATTACACTAGTAAAGATTTAGATATTATGCATTACACTAGTAAAGCTTTACTTTAGTTGTTATATGTAGAGGAAATAAAATTGGTGGTGTCAACTAAGAAAATAGAAAGAAATTAAGTTGGCACCTTAATCTGTATTGGTCAACCAACGCAATTGCTATATATTTTCCTGACAAGATTAAAAGAGAGAGCTGTTCTCCACTAATTGACCTGCACTGTATAAAACATAATGTCCATTTAGAATATGAAAAGTGTAATGAAGGTAATAACATTCAAGTCGACGTCTAAATAATTGATCAATAGCAGCAGTAGGAAGACAGAAATTTATACATGGCCCGCCTTTGATATCTGCTAAAACTTAAGTGATGGCCTATGGCTTACAATTGATATTTTTTCATCCAATAATTAAATAACAGTCGGTGTTCGTTATCACTGTCTGGACCCTGGACAGAGAGGATGACTAGAAGGCAAGAAAGAGAGGACCAAGAAGTAGAATTATAGAAAGAGTCGTACGAGTGTGAAATGATAAAGGAAAGACAATGGACTGGATCGAGTTGATAATTTAGTCTAGGCCTGTCAGGTATTAGACTAGAAAACAATGCACTGGCACAAATTGATAACTTTAGATTATGATTGTCAGACCAGACCTCTTTTCGTCAACATTATATCCACTAATTTTTAATTTACTCCAGTTCAAACCACTGAATGATTGTAAATTATAGTATGAAAAGAGTGGAGGTTTTGCTATTAAATTCTAAGTTAGTTGGAGAAGGTAAGGGAATCTTTAACACGTGAAGATCGTCTTATAGATAGGAATGATGCAATTAGTATTCTAAATGATTATGATGAATAGAGATCAAACATGAAATTCTTTTGATTCACAACTATCATCAATATCCCGTTGTGATTATATATTATGAACTTTTTCAATCAGCAAGCCAGATTTCACTTTTCAGATATCGAAACAAAGAACTTAGTTGTCGAATCCACAAAGAGCCCTGACTATTACACAATACGTCATATCTGAATATTAGAAATTTCTGAATAATCTAGCAGAATCTGGAACCTTGACAATTGCTCTGAAATTCAAACTGTTATCCAAGCACAATTGAAGTTCGTAAATTTAGAAGCAAGAAAAATAAGATTAATCATCATTCATCAATGACCTGTATATTTTACTTTTACTATATGACTGGAATACTTTTAAAACTATAGTAAGTTGTACCTCTATACTTATTCCAGCATCCATTGCTTTCTGAAACAGTGTATCCACTCGTGCAGAATCATTAGGCAATTGCTCCTGCAAGATGCAAATTTCGCAATTCATCAGGATACAACAACTTTTAAAAGCAAATTTCCCAAAGAAGTTTGTAAATATGTTGAGAGTTGTGTCAATCTCATGATGAAAGCATAAACAATTAAACCGGGGGCA
Organism: Heracleum sosnowskyi; assembly: GCA_030848705.1. Classification (NCBI taxonomy): domain Eukaryota; kingdom Viridiplantae; phylum Streptophyta; class Magnoliopsida; order Apiales; family Apiaceae; genus Heracleum; species Heracleum sosnowskyi. The sequence continues at coordinate 43,275,220 of CM061243.1, read as the reverse complement.
GCTTAAAGCTATGAGACAGAATAAACATGCCTAAACTAGTTTGCAAATACCAAATTTAACAAAAATGTGGATAATATTAGTAACAGACTAACAGGACTTAATTCTTGCTGTATAGTAAACCAAAATGTCCAAACATGGCATGGTGGGAAAACTCTATAAAGATCACATGATAAAGTGCACCTAACTTTGCCTGATATTTGCTAATTAATAATTTTCAAAGACGTTACTGACAACATTATAGTCAAAGACTTAAAAGTTTATCTTAGATTATAAATATATTCAAAATGCTCAAACTAGCATAGAAAAAAGTTTGTGGCTCTAGAGCACCCTATGCACATTAACTGATAGTCATTCTCATTTCATTCCACTAAATGATCACATGAAATGATCTCTTATATTTTCATCACATATTTCCTTATTGACTTGTCTGCTTTAGCAAAAAAACAAAAAACAAAACCATGAGGAAATTTATTCCATATTCAAATCTTCTTTACAATCACAAAGTGTATGATCCTACTTCTGTTACAATTCTTGTTGTAAATCGAAGTGCACAATAACAATACTGCAGGGCCAAACAAAAACAAAATCAACATAAATAAACCAACGAAAGTGAGTGATAATAAAAGCATGATATAAGAAAAAACCATAATAAGGGTATTAAATAAAAAAAATCTAATTGAGCTTACTTCAGATATACCACTGGCTCTTACAGTCTGTCAGTCACACATAAGCTATTACGTAATATAATTGATTTATTATTTTAAAAATTAAACTAACTACACCCCAACTAATGGAAGTCTGACATGATTAACCTGAGTACAGGAACAGGAATGTAATAATATAGATTACTCGGTTCATAGCATCAGAAGCCACCTTGTAGAATATCTCTGCAGAAAAATTTGGATTTGCTCCTAATGTTACAGTGAAGTACGAAAAGTTTACAGCAAACTTCTGCAGCAGATATGCGAGATCAACAGTCCAAATACTGCAATTATAGATCAAGAGATATCCAACCTGTGTTAACAATAGAATATAGATGCATGTGTTTTTAAAAGTTTGTCTCTGTTGATGTAAGTACGTAGTAAAAACATTCACAGAATTTTTAAAAGAGATGTGTAATAGTAAAACTGCAAAATCCTATACAATTGTCAAATAAAATTCAGATCTTCAAAATTTATTAAAAATCATGAACACCATGTATAAAAGCTACTCCCTCCGTCCCAAAAAGGATGAACCACTTCTTTTTGCACGCATTTCAATGCGCTCGATTGAAGTACTTGTAAATAATATTTTTTCAATTTTTTTGATTTGTATAAAAGTATAAATCCTATATTTTTATACAAATCAAAAAAATTTTAAAAATATTATTTACAAGTACCTCAACCGAGCACATTGAAATGCGTGAAAAAGTCAGAGGTTCAAACAATTTGGGACGGAGGGAGTAGTATATTAACTGCAAATCTTGACTGCATATTTTCAGCTTTCTTTTGAAGTTCCCTAACTACTATTCAGGTGGCTTAGAGTGTCCAAATATATGTGGCAGATTTTCCAGAGAATCACAAAACATCACCATGCCACCATAGGTTACCAGTTTTTAGGAAACTCTTTTAGGTTGCCGTCATTTAGTATAAATTGATCGAATTTCTATATAAATAATGTGAAGTTCCTACTAGAATATTTGGGAATGCGATATGCTGATTGTGTATTACTTAAATTGTCTAAGTTTTATAGCTAGCTTTCCAAGACATTTAGTGAGTGCCACACCACAGAAAGAGTGACTAATGTTGTGAGACTGAGGTAGGATGTCCATAGGCATGTTAAAGTTAAGGAAAGAAAATGAACAATGGAATCAATTTATAAACAAACAGCATGAACTTAATGGATGCACACATTCTGTAGCAGCAGATACATATTATATTGTATTAAAAGCAAATTAAATTATTAAAGTCTAACATATCAAGCCTAATTTTTACAAACTGGAATTTACCTGGTGGTACAGCATAATTTATCCAGTTCTTGAATATTACAGGTTTTTATACCAAGCGTTTTTAATGCCATCAAAACACAATAGAGACCACAATCCCATGTGCGTAGCTGGTTTATGTGGGGCACCTACAGCCAAACATAGACCAATTAATTTAAACAAGAGAAGAAAAGACTCGAGAATAACTAGAGGTATGAAATGTAACTTAATTTTAATTATATCTTTAATCAGCGAGAGCTTAAAGGTTCTACAAAATGCAGAGATTTAATCACTTGTGACGTTTCTTTGTAGTATGAAACATTAGCATAATACTAATAAAATTTGGACACTTACATCTACAAAATATGATCTAGGCAAGAGCGCAGCATCATAATTGCCATTCATAACTGATTGTCTGAATGAAAAGGATTCAACCAAACTCCAATGATTTTCATCCGATTGTTGGTCATCTAGTTCATCCATACCCAAAAGCTTGTTTACGAGAACATGTAAAGGCCACATTGACGACCAAATTAATGTGTGAAGCTATAGGCTATACTTTGCACACAAACACCAGTAAGCTGTAACCGGTGTGATTGGCCTTCACTTGTTCTTGTAAAGATTGCTATTAATTGCAAGTATCCATTATCTGCAACATGAGCATTCAGACGGACTAAACCAACGAAAATCCTGCAAAAGATTACTACCTATATACACCGCAGAAGTGGATAGCCTAAGGCCCTAAATGCCTATCTCAAGTTTGAAACACATAATACAAAGGAACAAGGTAAAAACATCAGTTTAGAGCCTAAAAGTAGTGAACATGATAAATCAACCACAAGACATGATATAAATAATTTTCAACCCCAACTAAAAACATGTAAGGAAATTTAAAGTATATCCAATTAAAAGAATATAATAGATGCATACCACATGTTTCAAAGAAATTTTAAAAGAATATTGTTCAACCTATTTTATCGGAAATAAACTCAACCTCAGTTTTTCCAACTACAAATGATCTTACATAAACCTTATTACAGATAGATCAGGTGGCCCACTTTCTTTTTCCGATCAAACACAACAGCAACTAACCAACAATTCACATTCTTGTTGATTCAACACAAAATTCTTTCAATTAATTAAACAAATTCGAATCATAAAAAAAAACTTAACATCTAGGATAGTAAAATCAAATGATCTAGCATGTAATCCTAACAAACTAGACTCTATCATTCAATACCCCAAGATCAATCAATAAAAAAACAAGATTTTTTAATCTTTTTTTTATTATTTTACAGAAAACTGAGCTGCCCATATGACAAAATTCAAAAACAAATATAAAAGATGGATTTGATAAGTGAAAAATCGAATGTTTTTGCAAAAGAAAGAAAAAGGGTACCTTAAAATTGAAGAGTTGGCGAAGGGAGGATAGAGAAAAGAGCATGTGGGTTAAATTGGGAGGGGAGCTGAAAGTCAAATAGCTCCCTCCAATTGGCTTAAGAATTGGCCTTTCCCGGCGGCTGCCTTTGGGCCCCACTACCTTTTTTTCTTTCTAAATCCACTTCACCGTTTTCCCTTCTATTTATTTCATTTCACATAAAAATAAATAAATAATTCATAAAAGTACTGATTTCTCTAGAACCACGACTATATGTTTTCACACATGAAACAATCTCTATTCAGGCTAAAATTCAAATTTGGATCTTCAAATTGTTGACCAACTTTAGGGTGATTCAAATTTTGATTCAAATTACTTTTTACATATTACCGTGCAATTAGAAAATAATAAATTAAAACATTTAATGTGAACGGAAAATATTAAAATAAAATTAAAAATTAATATGATAAATTATAAAATGAGAAACTTAAATATTAATTGTAACGTAAAAAAATATTAAAAAATACAGATGGGGCTGATGAAGATAAATGAGGTATTATTAATATTAATTTATAATAAAATAATATTAATAATAAGAAAATATAGAAAATCTAACATGTTTTAATTAAAAAAAGTAATTGCCCGTGCTATTTTTAGAAGTGTTTAATTATATTATTACTTGTATTTATTAAAAAAATACGTTGACATGTTAAAATAAGTAAGTTTTTTTAATAAGGACAAATAGGAAAGCTAACATGTTTTAATTAAAATAAAGTAACTACCTATAATATTTTTAGATGTGTTTTAATTATATTAATTGTATTTGTTAAAAAAATACGCTCACTTGTTAAAATAGGTATTTTTTTTAAATAATTAAAAGTATTAAAATAAGTTTTAAAATATATAAGTAAGGGTTGCACTTGATATTTTTGGAAAATAGAGATTTTAGTGATAACAAATATAAAAGGTAATATATTTTAATTTAAAGGTAATTGACCGTGATATTTTTGGAAAAGAAGAAGATTTTGTTAGAAAAAAAATATTTTAATTATAAAAGGCAATCAGCTAGTTAATATTTTTATATTATTTTATTATTTATTAAATAGAGTATTGAAATAGATTTTAAAATAAATAAGTAAGGATTGCACCTAATATTTTTGGAAAATAGAGATTTTAGTGATAACAAATATAAAAGATATTATGTTTTAATTTAAAGGTAATTGTCGTGATATTTTTGGAAAAGGAGTAGATTTTGTTAGATTTTTTTAATTATAAAAGACAATCAGTTAGTTACTATTTTTATATTATTTTATTATTTATTAAATAGAGTATTAAAATAGGTTTTGAAATAAATAAGTAAGGATTGCACCTCATATTTTTGGAAAACATAGATTTTAGTAATAACAAATATAAAAGGTAATATGTTTTAATTTAAAGATAATTGTAATGATATTTTTGGAAAAGGAGTAGATTTTGTTAGAAAAAAAATATTTTAATTATAAAAGTCAATCATCTAGTTACTATTTTGGTAACTTGACAATAATACAATTCCATAAAAGATTTGATTTGTAGTAGTTTTCGTTATCCTAAAAAGAAAAAAAAATATTTGTAGCAGTGTATCCTAAATTTAAACAAATTAGATCCCACATTTTCATTTTTTTTTTATTAGATTTCAATATTATTTGATTTTTATGTAGTAAAATATAGTGAAATATTAATGTAGAATAAAACTTTCCCGAATTTTGATTATATTATTAATTTATTAATTAGAAAAAGTACCGAAAACCAAAAACTAACCGAAAACCAAAAACCAAAACTTTTAATGTTTCGGCTTTAATAATATAGTATAGATATTACATAAGTTTTATATTAAATTATTTAATCTTAAATTTAAAATTTGATCATTTTTAACTACTTAAATTAAATTTAATAGATTAATTAAATTAAAAATATTTTTTTTTAATATACGTAAATAACATTAAAATTGTATACTTAATTAACGAAAAACACATTCATTTTATTCATAACATAAAACATCATTGATACATACTAATATATTCTTCCCACAAATGCTCAATTAATGCATCTCTAAGTGCAATATGAGGCTCTTTATTTTTTATTTTTCTATGTCGGCTAAGAAATTCTTGGAATCGAGCATTTTCATCAATCGGAATTGTCCCAAATTCTGGATCCGGCACTTCTAATCGTTCTTCAATTGGTGTACTTAAATCTCGTTCATCTTCAATTATCATATTTTGAATAATAATGCATGTAGTCATTATATCTTGTAGTACTCCATCTTTACTCCAAAAGCGTGATGGTCCGACAACAATTGCAAAGCGTGATTTGAGTACTCTAAATGCACGTTCAACATGTTTCCGGCATGCCTCTGAACGGAAATTACAATTAGCATAATATAAAGAAGAAAATAAGATTTTGTTTAAAGATTTGAACTCTATATTTGATCCAAACTTAAGTGAATTTGTTCATGATGAAAATATTAGAATTATGCAAAAAATGACTCAAGAACAAAGATCAACACCTCAAAATCGAGGAAATGAAGATGAAGGCCAAGGATCTCAAAACAATATTAATAGTTACGGACAATATTTTGACTATTTCGGAGGAAACATAAATAATTTGTACGATTAAAACAAAAATTATGTTTTTTTCTAGTCATGTTCTAGTCATTTTCCGTATTGTAATTTTAATTTCTAATCATCTAATGTACTTTTTATTTAATGCATCTAATGTACTTTTATTTAAATTTTAATGAAATATGTTTTTTTTTTCATTATTGTAAATTTATTCCAAAAATTAAATTTTATTAATTTTTAATGCTGTACTATATATTATTACTTAAATAATTAAAAAAATCATAAATCAATTTTTAATCTAATAAACCAAGAATATACAAATAACAAAAGCATTATTTTAATATTAAACCAACTGATTCAAATTTGGATCAGTGAATAGCGGTGATCCAAATTTGGGGTAATCTGTCCCAAATTTGGATCTTTGGATCACTGCTGGGTTTGCCCTCAGTACCCGAATTTTTCAAATATATTTTGAGAAATATTTTTTGATCTGAATTCCCGAAATCAATATTTTTAGAGAATTGAAGTTATTAACCATCGCTCTTTAACGCGAATCGCCTTTTGTCATACCTATCGTTATAACTTACTTAAGAAAATTATTTATTTGTTTCCTTCAATAAAAAATTATATTTGTTTAACTAAAATAAAAAAAATACATAATAAAAATGAATAAACGACTAATATTTCATCTTTGAAATTTTAGCAGTTGAAAGTTGAAAAATGCATATTCAGTTTTTTTATATATTTTTTCGGTCATTAGACGTCCGTTCAATGTGTGCTTGATACGTGCACATTTTAGATGAACAAAATGACGGTGCTAAAATAAGTATATTGTTAGGATTTATGGGTGATAGCTATGAGACAACTTAACTAAATATTTTAAATGTTTAATTTTATTAAGTATGAACATACTGTCACAGCCAGAGTATGTCTTTGTAACTATTTTGTTTATTGCAAATAAGATTCCAGTACATCTCGATAGAAGTTCATTTATTTGTTTAAGCCTCAAGAAGTGCTCAAGATGGACAACAAGAATAAATGTTACTGTCACAACATTGACAATAAGGTTACGAGAAGACACCATGTTGCAAGTCATGACAGTACATTCACTCTGACAGCAACATTGGCGGAAGCCCTCTGATAGCAACTTTACCTTAGCCTGACAGCAAGCTTGGAAATCCTGACAACACTTTATGCGGGGATTTCTTACTGTCATCAAAAGCGCATTCCTGTGACATCAAGCTTAGCCATCAGGATACTGTCACGAAGGGATAATACTAATATTGGGGTTCTACCCAGTCAAACATGTGACAGTTTGTATGTTCAAGAAACAGGCGTGTTGCAGTATCCCAACACTGCATCAGGTCTGCAAGACTACGACCGAAGCTTGAGAGATCACATGACAAAGCTCACCAATTCAAGAGTATGACAAATCAACATCTACTGAATTGTGTTAGCTAAATATAGAATGTATCTAGTTTGTTTTTCCCAGTTATGTTAATCTTGTTTGTATAACAATTTAGGTAATGCTCACGGGTAGATAATTTGTAAGAAGCTGCCACATGAAAATGACAGCAGCTTCACAAACCCGTGATGATAGAGATATGATCAGTTTGCTTAGACTATCTCTCAATTCATTCTATGTATTACTCGAGAAACTGAAGCTCAAGAAAACGAACATTTTCTTGAGGTTGTAGCAACCCATTGCAAAATAAATAAAACATTTATTTTGTGAGAAATACTCTTGTGTCTACTTGTGTTTGTAATTCATAAACTGATAAACGTTAATCTTAGTCTTTGTTGTTGAAGCGTAGATTGAGATTTATCAGTATTGCATTCAACCCCCCCCCCCCTCTACAATAGTCAAGGACCAACAACTGGTATCAGAGCAAACAGATTGTTCTACAAATCTGAGATCATGACAAGTATGCAGAAGTCAAGTAGCATAAAAATTCCAGCTTTTGATAAAAAGAATTACAATGTGTGGAAAAGAAAAATCTTGCTGTTTATCAAAGCTGCAAATCCCTTATACTTGGGTATCCTCCAAAATGGTCCCTTTGTTCCACAGAAAGAGATTGAAGCCTCAACTGTGGACGGTGTTCTTGTTCCAGCCTACTGGGTCAACAAACTACCTTCAGAGTTTCTGGAGCCAGAAAAGGAGAAGGTGGCCTTGGATGATTACTTGCAACTCATCTTACTGGATGCTCTCACTTTGGACAAAGCCATATGTGGCAATGTCATTGGATGCTCATCAGCCAAGGATATATGGAATAAGATTGAGCTGCTGTGTGAAGGAAGTGAAGAAGTGAAAGACAATCAAAGACAAATTCTTATCTCACAGTATGAAGCTTTCATGGCAAAGTCAGGAGAAGATCTAACAACAATGTTTGAGAGGTTTATCAAACTGCTGACTGAGCTACAGATTCATGGCAAGTACTGTTAGGCCGAATACACAATATATAATCAAGTATGTATGAGAATAACAATCAAGAACACAGGTTTGTAAATCAACAAACTGAATTATATTAAATAATTCTCTCTTAGTGATGTTAATGAATCACAAAGAGCTACTAGGTTACAAGAATAATATTTTCAATGTTCGCGTATCCCTTCTAGGGATAACCTATCTGTGTTTATATAGTACACAGCTACATACAATCCTTATCTAATTGATACTCCTATAAATTAGCTATACAATTATTATCAATTAAGGATTGCTTCAGTCTTCTGTCCAGTCTCCTTAGCTGTATCAATATATTCTGCTTCTTTCCATCTTCAGAATATATTGCTTCTAGAATCTTTATCTTTGCACCGACAGCTAAGTCAACTATCACCCTGTCAGACTTTATCAAACTCTGACCGGCTTCCATGTAAACTCTTCACCCAGTCAGACTTTATCAAACTCTGACTGGCTTCTATATAAACTCTGATATGTACCTGGTACTTAAACACTGATGAACAAACGTCAGCAATTATATCTAACAATCTCCCCCAACTTGTTCATACCAAAATGTACAAGTTAAACATATAATTGATGATGTCAAAACATATAACAAATGCAGTGTTTAAAATATAACAGAGTTTAATTTTAACTTAGAATAGAAAACATAAAAACTTACAGTCAGACTTTACTTGACTTCTTGAACATCAGGTACTGTCCTGAGATAATCAATCAACAGTCTTCTTTCAGCATTCTCAAGTTCAGCTATCATAATCTCTTTCAGCTCCTTATACTCTGGATCTCCTTCACCAGTTTGATATATGGCAGCCCTCAGAGAATAGATACTGTTTTTCTTCATGTCATTCCCTAGTCGAATGTAATGAGCTTTGTCTGACTCTAGGTTAAATTCTAAAACCTTTATTCCAAGTGCAGTTTTAAATCTAGCACTGTTTCTTTTCATTTCCACTATTTTTCCAGCATGATCCCTATACTTTGGAATATAAACACTTGACACTCCTCCTCCAAGCATAGCTTTAGATCTCAGCATCTTTTCTCTCAACACTTGAGCGACATCATGAGTGTGTCTGTTCTTGACTTACAAAAGATAAAGTACATATTCAAGTTCTTCCCATGATTTGAGATTGACATCAGATTCTCCAACCTTATAAACTCTTCCATCACTCATGAAGTATAACAAAAATTGCTTCTTCAATACTCTGTGAAAAATCAACTGAACAGACTCTAACTTATCGAGGTTTTCTTGTGTAACCCCAATACCAGATTCTGCCAGTGAAATGTTGTCTTGAGATCTGTTATTTGTTCTTCTCTCTCTGTGTGAACCCAGTCCAGATTTATCAAAGGCTTCTTTTCCCAATACTGTTCTGGTTTCTGAGAAATTCACAGCTTCAAGCTTTAAGTCTTCAAGAATTTTTGGTTTGCTGAATCCTGGAAGTAGTGTAGATTTCTGTACAACTTGAGCAACGTCAGAGGTTGTCATAACTTTGGTAATAACATCAACTTGAGCAGCGTCAGAGGTTGATTTAGCTAATCTTGTTTCAACTTGAGCAATGTCAGAGGTTGATTTAAACTTCTTATTCATGTTAGGCTCTTCAATCATCACGCCTTTACCTTTATTAGCATTTGAACAAATAGGCCTCCTTGAGTACTGTAAACTCTGATCAGAGTTTACATTCTCTTTGATAACAATTCCTTTTTCTTTTCTCCTCGGAGCCTTGATAACCTTCTGTTTGTAAATTCCAGCTTCAACATCTTTCCTGTGTTCTTCAGCAAGCAATTGCTCTTCTGCCTGGATATCTTCAATAGTAACATCTTTACCATGTTCTGCTAAGAATAACTGTGTAGCAACTTCTTCATCAGTAACTGGAGATTTAGAGGAAAGAAGTAAACTTCTAACCCTTAAAGAAGACTGCCCTCTAGTGTATAATCTTTTTCCATCAGCATTTGTCTGAGCATCAGAGTTTGACCTCCTCCCTTGCCTTTGAACATTCTTTGATCTTGGATGATGTTTGTCTCTTGCACCACCATCAGCAGTATCATCCTTCTGAGTCAGAGTTTGAGAGCTCTTGCATTTGTCTTTAGATACTCTCTCCCCCTTTTTGACATCATCAGACAGCAAAACTGATGTGAGCAATTCAATGGAATTTGCAATTTCATCCAACTTAGTTGACATTTTGACTTGATTTTCTTCAACTTTGGACAACCTGGAATCAAAATTCTTCTGATCTTTACACAAAGAAATATACAATGATTTATCCTTCTGTTGTGTAAGCTCTCTTGTAGCTATATCAGTCCTCAAACTTTCAATCACCTTGTCAGAAGCATCAAAACGATTGTTTAATGATTTGATTTGTACAATAGTTGCTTTGAGATGACTGAGAAGTTCTGGATTTTTAATCTCTTTGGAAGACTTTGTCACAAAATCTGTAGCTCGTTCATTGGAAAAGATAGTATCCTTGCTTGACCAATTTGAGAAGTACATATTCTGAAAATGTTCTGCAGTAGCACGATTGACTTCTCTTGCCTCATCAGAGTTAGCTTGAATATCAGATAACTCTACTTGAATATCAGGATTGGAATGAGTAGGACTAGCTTCAGCATTGTCATCCTCTGCTTCATTCTCTGTAATAACATTCTCTGCCACTTTTTCAGGATCATCAGAGTGTGCATTATTACTATACTCTGCTTCTCTTTGAACAATCTCAACAACAGATTGTTGTAGAGCTTCAAGAACAAGAGCATCCTCAGAGTTTGCAACAAACTCTGCTTCAAAAGGAACATTTTCTGTTGCATCCTTGTCAACAACATCAGGATTTGCAGCAACAGTTTCTGTAGCATTAGCAGCTAAAGTCTGATTGACTTCCTCACCTTTCTCAACTTCAAAAGTAAGTATTTCTGTGTGAGAAGCCATAGATTCTTCAATTCTCACAGTATCTAGATCAGCTTCCAAACCCTCTGTGAAATGTTCAGAGTTTAAAGAGGTGTTTGCTTCAACTTCCATATGAAATTCTTGAGGCTCAAAAATCCTACTATCAGAGTGATCAGCAGCTTCCTCAACTACATCATCAGCATTTGATGTAGGAGCTTCTGTTGCAGTATTTACTCTGTCCTTAGTAGGCACAGTAGTATCAAAAATCTCCTCTTGTACTTCAGGAGTTACATTCTCCATAGAAACTCTGTCCTCAAAGACAGCTTCATCCTCTTGAATCTGAACTTCAAGATTTTCTACAGCTTTGGAAGAAATATTCTCAGCACAAAATAGATGTGCTGCTACTAATCTTCTTTTTCTCTGATGAAGAGTTTCTTCATCAGTTTCACTATCTTCAACAGCAGCATCAGACTGTGCTCTGTTGGCTCTTCTTTTCTTTAGCCTTTTCTCCTGAGGCATACCATCAGTTTTTGATGCCCCAGCTTCAGCATTTGACTTAGCAACCCTGGCAGGTTTAGTACCAACATGCTTAGTCCTACCACCCCTTTTAGATTTAACAGAAGTTGACGGAGGCAGTTCTTGTTGTAGAGGCTCAGGTTGAGAAGAAGCTTGTGGTGGTGGATTGACTTGAGCATTTAAAAACTGTTGCACAGATTGAGGTAGCAACAAGTCTCCAACAACCCCTTTCTTAACATCTTTATTAATAAGATCAGAAAATATTCTCTTATGTAATTTAAAACAAGAAACATCTTCTTCACCGACTTCCACTCCTTCAACACAGTAAGAGAACAAAGTCTGACAGAATCTAGAGAAATAGACTACTCCTCTATTCTCTGTCATTTTCTCTCCTAGATTATTCAAAACAAGTCGTGCAAAATCAAAATGATTATCGAATAAAAGAGAATACCCGATTTGCAGACTGTCTGTGGGAATAGCATCCCAGTTTGTGCATTTCTTGCTAAAAGTCCTTGTGATGCAATCAAAGAAGAAGCTCCACTCCTTCCTTAAGAATGGTCGTTTTAGCTGTCCAATCTTCGACAAGGGTCCAGAATACCCAATTTCTCGCATCATTCTTATCAAGTCCTCATCACCCATTCCAATTGTATACGAAGAAAATTCAGGAAACCCCATTGCAGCGCGAATGGTTCCAGCAGTTATTACATACTCTGTATCTTCATATTCAAAAATAATCGATGGGTTACCTGTTTCACCACCATTATCATACAATCCTGTTTCCCAGAACGTCTTTATCTGTGAACTAGAAAGTTTTTCAGGTTCCACCAAAGCACGCCCAATCGCTGACTGAGCAAGAAAGTTTTGTATGATATTAAACACCTCTGGTGCATTGACAGTGTTTAATGGGGCTGAATAATTATTAGGAACAAACTCTAACCCAGAAGCAACAAAAACTGTAGTAGCCATTAGTACGAATCGAGAAGAAAAATCAAAGAAACTGATTCAAAAGAGTTTGTGTGTAGAAAAGTGTTTGTGAATATGCTTGTGTGACAATTGATGTGTGTTGGAGTAAGATGTGAAAAGTTTTGACGAAGGTGTGTGTATTGTATAAATGTAAAATTCAAAATTAAAAACTGAACAGTTTTTAATCATTAATACACAACTGTCTTACTCCGTTAACTGTGTTAGTGGGACACGTGGCATACATGCAATGACTGACAGCAAATAATTGACAGTTTTCAATGCGCATGCGTAGTAAAAACAGCAATAATTACCGTCTGTTACACTTTTCTAGGCATTAACCTCTCTCCTCTGTTCAAAAACATCCTTGAACAACTGTCCAATCATACTCTTTTTAAATTTTCGAAACAAATGTCTTTTTCTCAAAATTATAATATGTCTGAAACCAACAAAATTTATTTTAACCATCAGAGATTAAAATTAAATTACCTCGGCGTAGAGTACACAAATCATCAGTGTTTATCAATTCTCCTCCTTTATACATAAACTCTTTTCACAAACTGTACAGGTGTGTGTATTTGTGTGTGAATTAGCAGAGTTTACTGAATATAAATATTTAGACCATCTCAAAGTGCATAAAATCCACAAACTAAAGCAGTAATAACTGGTTGCCTAAACTCTCATGTATAAAATAAAATCTGATTCTTATGTCTAAACTCTGTATACTGATATCCTTTCATTTGGATATATCTTTTATTTTTCACCCCCTTTCTATATATGCTTTCATATATATTTTTAATTAAAATTTTTTTTTATTTTTTTTATTATTATATTTTTCCAGTAATCAGTGGTTGGCACTAGTCACCAAAAATCAAAGATTTTAGCCCTTATTTCATACAATAAGTTCCTGGATCTTCCTAGGCACAACATGATCTCAAAGGAATTTGTGCTCTGTTTGGCATCTTTTGATTTGAGGGTGAATTATTTGCAATTAATAATCAGAGTTTAGACTTTTCATCAGTTAATACAATTAATTTATGAGAGAAAATGCAAACAGCTAATACAATCTCAGTGTATAGGATCAATAAACTAAGAGATGCTATAAATATAGAGACAGTATCATGCTGTGTAAAATTTCTGCACATTTTGTAATCAGAGTTTATAATACTTAGAAGGATTCATGATTACTTACTGAAAATCATGCTTCATACATTTTTCTTCATCGGTCCATGTGTTTCAGACAAAATTACAATCAGAGTATAACATTAGACTGTAACTATCAGAGTATGACTGTCAGAGTATGACTAACAGAGTTTACTTATCAGAGTATAACATGCTGGTACAAATAACAGTTAATACATGCAAGGAATCATGAGCATAAAAATCAAACATGTATAGTTTTTGAGTCTAACCCGTATCTCTAGTCGAAACCAGAGATCATTCCAAGTTCATTTACCAATCTTGTAAAAGTAGCTTCACTCAAGGGTTTGGTGAAGATATCTGCAAGTTGTTGGTCTGTAGACACAAAATGAAGCTCAATGTTCCCTTCTTCCACATGTTCCCTGATAAAATGATACCTTATGCTGATGTGCTTGGTCATGGAGTGTTGGACTGGATTACCTGTCATAGCAATAGCACTTTGGTTATCACAGAAAATAGGTATTTTAGAGTACCTCAAACCATAATCCAGCAATTGATTCTTCATCCATAGAATCTATGCACAACAGCTACCAGCTGCTATATACTCTGCTTCTGCTGTGGATGTAGAAATTGATTTCTGTTTCTTGCTATACCAAGAAACCAATCTGTCACCTAAAAATTGACAGCTTCCACTTGTACTTTTTCTGTCTATCTTACAGCCTGCAAAATCTGCATCAGAGTAACCAATTAGCTTAAACTCTGATTCTCTAGGATACCACAAACCCAAGGTTATGGTTCCTTTGAGATATTTGAAGATCCTTTTTACAGCTGTTAGATGAGGCTCTCTGGGATCTGCTTGAAATCTTGCACAAAGACATGTTGCATACATGATATCAGGTCTACTTGCAGTGAGATACAGTAAAGACCCTATCATTCCTCTGTAGTTAGTCATATCTACTGAGGCTCCTGTGTCTTTGTCTAGCTTTGTTGCTGTAGCCATGGGAGTTATGGCAGATGAACTATCAAGCATACCAAATTTCTTTAGAAGATTTCTGGTATATTTTGCTTGATTGATAAAAATACCATCATCTGTTTGCTTGACCTGTAAGCCTAGAAAATAACTAAGCTCTCCCATCATGCTCATTTGATACCTGGATTGCATAAGCTTTGCAAACTTCTTACAAAGTTTGTCATTAGTAGATC
The DNA here is from genome assembly GCA_030848705.1 of Heracleum sosnowskyi. Lineage (NCBI taxonomy): Eukaryota > Viridiplantae > Streptophyta > Magnoliopsida > Apiales > Apiaceae > Heracleum > Heracleum sosnowskyi. Next base: position 43,260,136 of record CM061243.1, on the reverse strand, counting down.
CAAAGATAATATCATCTACATAAATTTGAACTAAAAGCAAATCATCACCAGAATTGAAATAAAACAAGGTTTTATCAATTGTACCTCTTGTGAACCCACTTTCTAAAAGAAATTGAGCAAGAGTTTCATACCATGCTCTTGGTGCTTGCTTTAGTCCATATAATGCCTTGTCAAGCCTGTAGACATAATCTGGATGCTTGGGATCTACAAATCCTGGTGGTTGTTCAACAAACACTTCTTCTTCAAGCTTCCCATTGAGAAAAGCACTTTTTACATCCATCTGAAAGACTTTAAACTTCTTGTGTGCAACATAGGCCAGAAAAATTCTTATGGCTTCCAATCTTGCAACTGGAGCAAAGGTTTCATCATAGTCAATCCCTTCCTGTTGTGAATAACCTTTAGCCACAAGTCTAGCCTTGTTTCTTGTAATCACACCTTCACTGTCAGTCTTGTTTCTGAAAACCCACTTTGTACCTACTATTGATCTATTCTTTGGTCTAGGTACAAGTGTCCAGACTTCATTTCTTTCAAATTGATTTAACTCTTCTTGCATTGCTGTAATCCAATTAGCATCTTGAAGAGCTTCCTCCACTTTCTTTGGTTCTGTTTGAGACAAGAAAGCATGATACAGACACTCATTATTTGTTGCACTTCTAGTTCTCACACTAGCATCAGGATCTCCAATTATGAGATCAGGTGTGTGTGCCTGTGTCCACTTTCTTGCTGTTGGTAAGTGGTTTCTTGCATCATTATTGGATCCTCCCCCTTGATCCATGCTCTCCTGATTCATATGTTGACTTTCTGCAGTATCTGAGGCTCCCCCTGAATTGGATGGCTCAGAGTTTGAACTGTCAGAGTTTGAATCAGTTTCCTCAACTGACTCATTTGCTGTGTCTTGTTGATCTTCTTCACGCTCCCCCTCAACTGATTCTCCATTTTGTTCAATTTGAGAATATTCAGTTTCTCCAGTATTTACCAGTAGAGGTTCAGAGTATGCTTCGTCAGAGTTTGTCAGAACCGCTTCATCAGAGTTTGTCGGTACTGCTTCATCAGAGTTTACATCATCAGAGAGTAAACCTTCATTTTCAAAACGCAGTTGATCATATCCATCTAAGTCATCAAGTCCAGTTATTTTCTTGTCATCAAATGACACATGTATGGATTCCATGATCACTTTAGTTCTCAGATTGTAGACTCTGAATGCTTTTGTTGACAATGGATAACCAACAAAGATTCCTTCATCAGCTTTTAACTCGAACTTGGTCAACTGTTCAGGATGAGTCTTCAACACAAAGCATTTGCATCCAAATATATGAAAATATTTCAAATTTGGCTTCTTATTTTTCACCATCTCATATGGTGTTTTCCCATGCTTGTTGATCAATGTCGCATTCTGAGTAAAACAAGCAGTTTGAACAGCTTCTGCCCAGAAATAGATTGGTAACTTTGCTTCATCAAGCATTGTTCTGGCAGCTTCAATTAAAGTTCTGTTCTTTCTTTCAACTACACCATTTTGCTGTGGAGTTCCAGGTGCAGAAAATTCTTGTTTCACTCCTCTTTCCTTGCAGAAAGCTTCCATAATTGAGTTTCTGAATTCAGTTCCATTATCACTCCTTATAATTTTGACTTTGTGCTGTGATCCTTTGTCCAGTAGATTTACATGATCCAACAGAGTTTGAGCAGTTTCATCCTTCTTTGATAAGAAATATACCCATGTATATCTAGTATATTCATCAACAATTACTAGAGCATATTTCTTTCTGCCCATAGACATCACATTCACTGGTCCAAAGAGATCAACATGTAGAAGATGATAAGGTTCCACTACTGAAGATTTAGATTTGCTCTTGAAAGATGACTTCCTTTGCTTGGCCTTTTGACAAGAATCACATAGGCCATCTAGACTGAGTATTGATTTTGGGAGTCCCCTTACAAGATCCTTTCTTATAAGCTCATTTATGTTGTTCAAATTGAGATGAGAGAGCTTCTTATGCCAATTCCAACTCTCTTCATTTGACATTTTGCAGTCAGACACACTGTTCTTCCATCAGAGTTTGTTACCAAACTTGTTTCATAAATGTTGTTGTGCCTGTGTCCAACTAGAACAACTTTTCCAGTAGATTTACTGATAACTTCACAGTATTCAGTATGAAAATCTACATGGTTTCCTCTGTCACAGATTTGACTCACAGATAGCAGATTATGCTTGAGTCCTGAGACTAGAGCTACATTTGTGATGATGACACTTCCAAGATTAATATTGCCATATCCCAGAGTGTGTCCTATGTTGCCATCTCCATAGGAAACCTTTGGGCCAGCCTTCTCCTTAAAGTCTGATAGCAGGACTTTATTTCCAGTCATATGTCCTGAGCATCCACTGTCCAAGATAAGTGTGCTCTCTATTATACCCTGCAATCACAAACAAACACTAAGTGTTAGTTTTAAGGACCCAGACTTGCTTGGATCCTTTGTCTTTCTTAACAGTGTTAGTTTTTGCAGCGGAATTACTATCAACAGAGTTTAAACTAACATTGTCAGACTTTACACTTGCAGAGTTTGCTCTAACCCATTTCAGATTGGGTTTTAGCTCATAATAGTTGTGATAAATAGCATGATAACTCTTGCAAGTATAAATGGAATGCCAAGTGCTCCCACAGTGTGTGCATAAAGTCTGTGGTCTAACCCTAACATAATCATTCTTTACTCCTGATGTAGAAGGTAAAGAATTGAGATTTTTATTCTTTGTGCAGTAATTAGCAAGATGATTAGAACTACCACAATTATAACATGTTTTCCTTGGAGCAGCAGCATTAGGCAAATGATTATTTCTTTTATTTATGCCTATATTTCCATTCCTATTCTTCTTGGATCCTTTTGGTTTCATGGCAGATTTTACCTCTTTGAGCTTATGATTGAACTGTTTTCCTGTCATCAAACCAACATTAACCTGTTTTTCACAAGTTTTTACTGGCTTTCTAACAGCTTCTCTTTCCATAAGTTTTTCTGTTATAATATTTTCATGTCTTTCACAGGCTTCATCTGATTCCATATCAGCTTCTCTTATTACAACAGATTTTAACTTATTGGGTTCTGGAACAAATATCACAGGTTTAAGTTGGGGTTTAACCTTAACCTTGTCTTTAAACCTAAGTTCATCATTTTCACAATAGCCTAAACCTACAGAATCTGTCTGAAACACTTGATGAGTGTCTCTTCCAGAATCTGTCCAAGTCTTGATTATTTTTCTTTCTTTTTATAGATTAGATTCTAATTGCTTATATCTTTTGAGCAACTCCTGTTCTACATAAACAACATCATCTCTTTCTTTTTGAATCTGCTTCATATTTTCAAGTTCTCCTTCAAGAAACTTGTTTCTATCTTTAAGACTAAGATTCTCAGCTTTAATTCTCTCATTCTCTAAAGTCTGATCCCTATAGCTAACATGTACGCTTTTCAGATATACTCTTAACTCAGATATATTATCAGTATCATAAGCATAAGTAGTTAGGGGTACCTTATTTTCAGATGATTCAGTCTCATCTCTGACAGTTGCCATAAGAGCATAATTTTCTCCATCATCAGAGTCTGAAGTATCTGCCCAGTCTTTGCCTTTAGAGATGAGTGCTTTCTCAGATTTGCCTTTCTTGCACTCTGGGGCATAGTGACCCATCTCCTTACACCTGTAGCACTGGATTTCAGATTTATCCTTCTTGCCAGACTTGGTCTCCCTTCCATCAGACTTTCTAAAACTTTTCCTTTCAGAGTTTGAATCTTTCCTTGAGAATCTCTTTCCTTTCTTGAAGTTCTTGAATCCCATCTTCTTGAAAGTCTTCACCATTAAAGCAGCCATCTTCATCATCTCTTCTTCATCATCCTCAGAATCAGAAGCTTCATCAGAGTTTGAGTCATCATCAGAGTTTGATGACTCACTTTCAGATTTAATAACTAAAGCCTTTCCCTTGGCTTTCTTTCTTGAAGATTCCTTCTTAATGGGCTTCTCCTCAACTTTGAGAGCAACAGATTTTGTCTTTTTACTGAATCTTCTATTCCTTTGTTCTATCTCCAGTTCATGAGTTTTCAACAACCCATAGATTTCATCAAGATCTGTATCAGCAAGCTCATAATTATCTCTTATTGTGGTTGTCTTTAAATCCCACTTTTCAGGTAGAGATAACAGAAACTTGAGATTAGACTCTTCAAGCTCATATTCTTTATCAACCAGAGACAGATCATTCAATAGTTTGCAAAATCTGTCATAAGTCTCAGTCAAGGTTTCATTAGGTCTTGAATCAAAGTGCTCATACTCCTGTGTGAGTATTGTCTTTCTGTTCTTCTTAATAGCACCTGTTCCCTGGCATCTGACTTCTAAAGCATCCCATATCTCTTTGGCAGTCTTGCAGCCAATTACTCTGTTAGACATAACATTATCTAAAGCACTGTGGAGAAGATGTCTAACCTTTGCATCTTTTGCAATTGATGAGATGTCCTCAGGAGTCATATCTTTCTTTTCCTTTGGAACAGTCTTTTGTTCTTGACCATCAACAACAGGGGACAATTTAGTCGGCATATGAGGACCATCATAGATTCTGTCAAGGTATTCTGGATCTGTAGCCTCCAGAAACATGGTCATCTTCACCTTCCAAATCGGATACTCTACTGGCCTGAGTATTGGAACCCTGATTGTTTCATATCGACTCACAGAATTAGGCTTAACCTGTTCAGCCTTGGGAGCTGTTTGATTTTCTTCAGACATGATTATTACTGTGATTGAATCGTAAAACTGTATATATTAAACAGCCTTGGCTCTGATACCAATTGTTAGGCCGAATACACAATATATAATCAAGTATGTATGAGAATAACAATCAAGAACACAGGTTTGTAAATCAACAAACTGAATTATATTAAATAATTCTCTCTTAGTGATGTTAATGAATCACAAAGAGCTACTAGGTTACAAGAATAATATTTTCAATGTTCGCGTATCCCTTCTAGGGATAACCTATCTGTGTTTATATAGTACACAGCTACATACAATCCTTATCTAATTGATACTCCTATAAATTAGCTATACAATTATTATCAATTAAGGATTGCTTCAGTCTTCTGTCCAGTCTCCTTAGCTGTATCAATATATTCTGCTTCTTTCCATCTTCAGAATATATTGCTTCTAGAATCTTTATCTTTGCACCGACAGCTAAGTCAACTATCACCCTGTCAGACTTTATCAAACTCTGACCGGCTTCCTTGTAAACTCTTCACCCAGTCAGACTTTATCAAACTCTGACTGGCTTCTATATAAACTCTGATATGTACCTGGTACTTAAACACTGATGAACAAACGTCAGCAATTATATCTAACAAGTACTATGATAGGAAAGAGTTAAATGTTAAGTTCTTGCTCACACTTCCTGAGCATTTAGAGCACAAAATCACTGCCATAAGAGAAGGAAGAAATCTAAACAATGTTTCTCTTGAAACATTATATGGTGTGCTTAAATCATATGAGCTTGAATTTTTCCAGAAAAGAGCTATACAAGCTGGATTAAGAGGAAAAATGGCTAATATGTCTGGTGCTCTTGTACCTACTCTAAAGATTGAAGAGGTTGTGGATGATGAGGAGAAAGTTGTACTGCAAATAACTGATGTTGAAGATGAATACTTCTACTCCTTAGAAGAAATGGAGAAGATGGATAATCCAACTATGGCTTACATGGCTAAGAAGTTCAAAAACATAAGATTCAAGAGAAACAAGTCATTTAAGCCTCAAGGTCAAACATCAAGGTTCAGCAGAGGGAATTCTTCCAAGGTTGAAGGTGGTGCCACAAGAGGTGGTTACAAAACAGGGATGGTGGACAGATCCAAGTTTAGGTGTTACAACTGCAATGAGCTTGGTCATTTCGCTACTGAGTGCAGAAGACCAAAGCAGAATCAAAGGATGGATAAAGGGTCAAGTGAACACTTCAAGAAAGGACAAGGGAAAGCCTATGTGGATGAAGGAAAATGTTGGGATGATTATGATGATGAAGAGGAAGAGGAATATGTGAATCTAGCCCTCATGGCTAAGTCTGATGAGATCTCCTCTAGCTCTCCAAGTCAGGTACCTTCACTTGTCTTACTTGAAATGTCTAAAGAAGAATACAAACAAACTGTCGAGGAATTGAGTGCAAAAATGTTTAATGTTCATACTAGTTTAACTGCAGCAAATGAAGAAATTGCTAGTTTAACTAAACTTAATGAAACACTCACTTCTGAGAATGACATGTTTTTGTTAAAGACCAGTCGTTTAGAATCTCTAACACAGGAGAATGCCAAACTTAAAAATGAATTAGACTGTGCTAAAGAAATTGAGAAGTTTCTAAGGAAAGAAATAAGTGAAAATGAATTCAAGATTAAAGCCTATAGAAACTCATCCAAACAACTTCAGGAGTATCATGAGAAACACATAGAGGATCAAAAAGTAGGGATAGGTTTTGAGTATGGTAGAAGACCTGGTAAGGAAATTGTGAGTCAGGATTATTCAATTGATGGTTCTGTCAAACCCCATGTTCTCAAGAAGATCAACAAACCAATCTTTAAACTTTCTGAACTTGAGTTTGATGAGGAAGCCATGTTCATCAAGCAACAACTTGATGATGAAGATGAAGGCATTGACAGTACAACAGTTGATGGAAAAGATACTGTCACAATCCCTAAGACAGTAACTTTCCCGGACAATCAGACAGAATGTTCTAAAGATGCTGTCAACAATGGCAAGACAGTACCTTCCAAAGATGCTGTCAAGAGAGCTTCGAAGACAGCAACCTCTAAACCTACTGTCAAGACAGAAGGTGTAAGAGGTACTGTCAAGAAAAGCTCGACAACAACTTCAGAACATCCTGTTGACACAATTACCTACAAGTCTAGAAACAGGAATGGTAAGTTAGGAAATGGCAATGCTAATGTTGGTAGTGCTCCCAGAAAACTATGTAATAATTGTGGCTCTTCACATCACTTAACTCATGTTTGTAAGAAACCAAAAGAGGTCAAGGATACTGTGACCATGATAGATGGTAACTTACATAGAACCCCCATTATGCATAGATCTAAGGTGTAAGAGGTACTGTCAAGAAAAGCTCGACAGCAACTTCAGAACATCCTGTTGACACAATTACCTACAAGTCTAGAAACAGGAATGGTAAGTTAGGAAATGGCAATGCTAATGTTGGTAGTGATCCCAGAAAACTATGCAATAATTGTGGCTCTTCACATCACTTAACTCATGTTTGTAAGAAACCAAAAGAGGTCAAGGATAATGTGACCATGATAGATGGTAACTTACGTAGAACCCCCATTATGCATAGATCTATGGTAGTTTGTAATAACATTGATTGTAGGCCTTGTAAAATAACTGCCATGAGTACTTGTTTCAATATGCCTATCTCATCTACTGAACAATGTCTCTATATGCAAACTGTTGAGACTTCTGAGCCTACTGGAAACAGTAAGAAGGCTACATCCATTAAGAAGAAGACCAAGTCTAATTCTAAAGAAAAGTGGGTGAAGAAAGGAGTCCAACAGAAGATTCCTGATATGATGATTAAAGTTGAAAATGTTGATTATTCTTGTGATACTGAAGTAACAGGACCCAACAAGGATTGGGTATCATATGCCTCTTAAATACAATTTGTTTTGCAGGGAAAGAATAAGGAGCAAGTCATATGGATCATTGATAGTGGCTGCTCAAGACACATGACTGGTGATAAAGCCCTGCTATCACAATTTGTGGAGAAAGCTGGCCCAATCATAACCTTTTGAGACAACAGCAAAGGTTACACAGTGGGATATGGCTGTTTGGAAATTAGAAATGTTGTCATTAATGATATTGCACTTGTTGATGGATTGAAACACAACATGCTCAGTGTCAGCCAATTCAGTGACAGAGGATTCAAGGTTGATTTTGACATGATGGTGTGCAATATCTATCACAAGAAAGATGGAAGCCTCTCTCTGAAAGGGGTAAGGAAAGGAAGCCTATTTGTTGCTGACCTAAGCTCAACAAAGAAGGACAAGATTTACTGTTTCTACAGTAAAGCTACTGTTGGTGACAGTATGCTTTGGCACAGGAAACTCTCTCACCTCAACTTCAAGACAATGAATATGCTGATGAAGAAGGAATTAGTGAGAGGACTACCTCAACAGGAATTCTGCCAAGAAGGACTGTGTGAGGACTGTCAAATGGGAAAATTGAAGAGAGTTGTACACAGATCAAAGCAAGTCAACACCAACACAGAGCCACTCAAACTAATTCACATGGATCTCTTTGGACCAGTCAATGTTCCATCATTAGCCAAGAAGAGATATGCATTAGTTATGGTGGATGATTACTCTAGGTATACTTGGGTAAAATATCTAGAATCAAAAGATGAAGCTGGTCAAGTTATCATTGATCACTTAAGAGTTCTTGACAGAACCCCAAATGCCAAAGTTCAAATTCTGAGAAGTGACAATGATACTGAGTTCAGAAATGCCACACTTGGCAATTTCTACAAAGATGAAGGAATTGTGCAACAATTTTCTGCTGCAAGGACACCACAGCAGAATGGAGTTGTAGAAAGGAAAAACAGAACTCTCATTGAAGCTTCCAGAACTATGCTTTCATGATGCAAAGTTACCTACATGCTTCTGGGCAGAAGCCATCAACACAACTTGCTACACACAGAACAGAACCTTGATCAATAAGACTCATGGGAACACTCCTTACTATTTGCTGAATGAAAAGAAACCTACTGTCAAGTACATTCATGTGTTTGGAAGCAAATGTTTCATGATGAAAGATAGCCATGAAAAGAAAGGGAAATTTGACACCAAAGCTTATAAAGGTATTTTCATGGGTTGTGCTCTAGAAAGGACTGCTTACAGAGTCTATCTCTTGGAACACAGGATTATAGATGAAAGTGTGAATGTCACATTTGATGAAACCAAGTTTCCTGGACTGCATGAAGAAGGTCAAATGCAGATTCTCAGATTTGAGAATCAAGGGTACTTGGAGGAAGAAGAAATTGTTGATGAAGAACCTACCTATACTCAAACTGTTGATCTTGAAAAAGATGATGCCATTGAAAGTAATGTCAATCAAACTCCAGCTCAGTCACAGACAATTTCAGGAAATATTCAAAATGATGGTGACTCCGGAGATATTGAAGAAAATGGTGGAGACAATTGCCCTGGTGAAGACTCATTTCCTCAAACTGAGGCTACTGTTTCTGTTCAAACAAGAAGCTTGCCTAGAACCACAAGGTGGAACAAGGATCACACAAATGATCCTATTATTAGAGATCCTTCTTCTGGGGTGAGAACCAGGAACAATGTTTCTGCTGACAACATGTTTTCTTGTTTCCTGTCTCAAGTGAAGCCAAAAGCAATTGATGAAGCATTGTTGGATTCTGATTGGGTGATTGCTATGCAAGAGGAACTCAACCAGTTTGAAAGAAACAATGTATGGAAATTGGTTCCAAGACCAAAGGGAAAGTCAGTTATTGAGACAAAGTGGGTTTTCAGAAACAAATTGGATGAAAATGGAAATGTGACAAGAAATAAAGCAAGGCTAGTAGCTAAAGGTTACTGTCAACAGGAAGGAATAGACTATGATGAGACATTTGCACCTGTTGCCAGACTTGAGGCTATTAGGATTTTCCTAGCCTTTGATGCACACTTTAATTTCAAGGTGTTCCAAATGGACGTCAAAAGTGCTTTTCTAAATGGAGAGTTGGAGGAAGAAGTGTATGTTGAATGACCACCAGGTTTTGAAGATGCTGAAATGTATGATTTTTTGTACAAGTTGTTCAAGGCACTCTATGGATTGAAACAAGCTCCTAGAGCCTGGTATGATACCCTCTCTGCCTTTCTATTGGAAAACCAGTTTACAAGAGGTGTAGTAAACAAGACTCTTTTCTACAAGTATCATGGCAAAGACATCATTCTGGTTCAAATTTATGTTGATGATACCATCTTGGTTCATCAAATGAGAAGTTGTGTGAAAAGTTTTCATCTCTAATGAGAAACAAGTATGAGATAGTTTTATGTTGATGTTACAAATGAATACCACTAGAAACTTGTTGCCCAGTAAATAACAATTGTAGAAGGGGGTTGAATACAATTGTATAAGATTCTCGACTTTATATAACACAAATATGAAAGATCAATAACAATAACAATAACAGCTTTATTAACTTTGATATAAAACTGTTACAAACTCTCTTAAGAAATTCTGATGTTCTTAAGAGCTGCTAGCTTACAAAAACTCTCTCAAGAAATTCTGTTCTTAAGAGCTTCTCTCCGATTATGTTCTCTCTCTGATAAGTACATAAATCGAAACCAAAACTGTGTTTATATAGTGCACACAGCTTCTCTATCAATAACAAGATAAGTCCTAATCATAATAAAGATAGAAACATATCTTTAATCGATAGCTGCATTCTACAGACCAGGAACAAACTTCCATGTTTATCTAGACTCCAAATATAACTCGAAGTAGGAATCCTGATCAGCTTCAAGTCCTGATGATCAAACCTGATCATAGTCTGAGTAGGAATCCTGATGATCAATAAGATACTGACGCTTGATCAAATACTGATGACCATGCAATACTGATGACGTCAGCAATCCTGATCAGTTGAGTCTAGCTTCTGACAATCATTGAATTCTGATCTAACAATCTCCCCCAATCTCATACTTTGTGAAATAAAGTATAGATTCCAAATATTCAATGATGTCAAAAACATGTATCAAAATGTACGAGTATCTTCAGAAACAACATATCTGTTTAAGCTTTGTGATAGAACAGATTCATCTTCAAGAAGTTGGATAATAAACTTTCTTCTTTTTCTTCAAGAATTTGAATCAGTCCTTCCTTAAGATTTCTGAGTTCTTCATCTTCCTCATTAATCTGGTAGATAGCTGCTCTGAGATTCTGTATGGAGTTTCTCTGTAGACTGTGCTCTTCAAGCAAAAGATAAGCAATTTCCTTCCCATCAGGATTGAGAGAAAGATGAGTCATGCCAAAATTTACTTCTTTAACAGTAGTACCCCTTTGCATTTCCACATCCTGACCTCTTTGATTTAAGTACATGGGAGTATAATTACCATTGAAATTACTGTTTCCATCCAGTCTTCTTCTTATTGTTGACAAAATCATGTCACTCCATTCTTTGTACACTTGGTTCTTCCATCTTAACAGATAGTGAACATATTTCAGTTCCTGTGTAGTTTTCATCAGCAGATCTTGAATAGATAGAATCTTCACACTACCATCTTTCATGAAGTACAGAAGCTTTTCTTTCTTTTCAAAACCATCATGACAATCTATAACTATATCAACAGCTAATAAATTGTTCAGGTTTTCAGAAGTTAAAGTACCTCCAATTTCTGTCAAGGAGTAAGGATCAACATATGACATATTCAGATATTCACCATCTCTGTGTCCAATACCTCCTCTTGAATTACTTGACAATTGCTTCAGATTTGAAAACATTTTTAACCAGAGTGCTTTTGATCTAGCCATATCAGACAAATCAACAACACTTGAAGCGCTTGTAATAATTCCACCAGACTGAAAATTGATAGGTGTATCACAACTTAATGTGCTAATATGTTTCCACTTCTTGTATTTCTCCTTTTCATGAGCGTAGCTTCTTTCAAGTAAAGATTCTTGTCTGCTTGAATTTCTCCATTTTCTTTCATTTGAAACTTTAAGCCTTTGTAGATAGAGATTGAAATCTTTATTTGTTCTTCTTGTAATATCTCTTCTTCTGGCTTCTTCTTCTTCATCTACTTCTTTGTTGTGACAATCAACAACAGTAGATAAAATTATCAAATCAACCTCTTGCAGAATTTCAGATTCGTCAGGATCTTGAACATTGTCAGGATTAGAATCTTCAATTTGATTTGTATTGCTGAGAGTTGATTTACTTGATTTTCTTCTCAATTCAGGTTCTTCTTCAACAATTCCATCATCACCAAAAGTAGATCTGTCAGGAACTACTAGAGTTTGAATAGGTTCAGGAATTTCTTCAATTCTTAACCCTCTAGACCTTGTCTGTCTAGGTACTGTTTGAGTTGAAGAACCTCTTCTACTTCTTCTAACACCTCTCCTACCTCTGCTTCCTCTACCTCTAGCAGGAGCAGTATAGCTTTCCATTGTCTCTCTTTGTAGTCTCAAAAATTCTTCATGTGAGAGATCTGGATATTCTTCACTTGCTGTAGAGAGTGCTTTTCTTGCATATAATTGTTGAACTCTTTTATCAGTGTGATATAGAGTAACAATTCTGCCGTCTTTTGTAGAAAACTTCTGGAATAAATTTGATGCATCTTCAGGATTATCAATAATCACATCTTCATCACCTTCAGGAATTGTAGCAAGAATTTGTCCATGACCAGGTGTCAGGATTTGATCTTCCGTCAGGATCTGAGATTGCACCAATGTTCTTACTGTCTTAACTCCAGAATCAGAAACATGAGTTGACTGCGTTGTTTGACTTTGAGAAGTTTGGATTGTCTTCATAACAACAGCATCAGAGGTTTCTCCTTGTATCGCTTTGTCACCACCATCATCTCCAGTATCATCATCATTATTTCTTAATACTAGATCAGGTGTACATTTTGTCTGAATAACCTTCTCCCCCTTTTTGACATCAGGATTTGACAATAATTGCAAAATTAAGGAAAGAGAGGCTTGAATTTCAGTTACCTTAGTATCCAGAGAATCAATTCTTTGATTGATTGAGGTTTGTTCTGAAACAACAGATTTCACTTGGGATTCCACTACCCTTAGTTGAAAAGTAGTAGGTACCTTTGTAAAATTATTAAAGATATCAGTCCTCACTTTTTCAGTTGAGCCCTTGATAGAATCAATCTCACTTTTCAGGCTTTTGGATAACAGAGTAGTAGCCTTCAGATGATTCTTCAAGTCTTGATTCTCTATAGACTTCACTGCATTATAGGCATGTTCAATAGCAGAAGAAAAACTGATAGATTCATCAGAATTGTGCCATGAATTGTTCCATTCATTCTGTCTAAATGCCTCTGCAGGATCAAAGGAAGGAGTAGAAAAATCTTGTCTCTGATCTTTCCCAGTGAAAGCTTTGCCAGCCATATACGTACTTGATGAACCAAAATTAGTTCCAAGACTAATCTTGAGTGCTGTAGCAAGCTGTTCCTTCTCTTTTCTATTCTCATTATCATCATCACTATCATCATCAGAACTATCATCATCAGTATCAGGAGTAATATCAGGATCAGGAATAGCAATACCTTTCAGTTTATCCTGTGGTTCTGAGATAGGATGATCTATTGGTCTTGAACGAAGTGGCTGTATCAAAATAGGTTCATTATCAGGAGCACCACTAGCGTCAGGATGAACATCGTCAGGATTCGATATGCTTGCATCAGTATTTGCTACCAATGGTTCTTGTGGAGCTTGAGGTTCAGAAGCTGCTTCAACACTTTGAGCTAAAGGTTCTTGTGTGCTTCCCTCATTGACAATGTTCGCGACCAATCTTTCAACAGAAGCTGTAGCTTTGCCTGCATCTTCACTTTGAGAAGATGGTTCTTGTGTAGCTGGAATGTTGATGTCTTCATTCTCCCTTTGAGAAAATGGTTCTTGTGTGACCATTCCACTAGCTAAGCCTTCACCCAAACTTTGATTGAGTGGTTCTTGTGTGGCAGGATCAACAGTAGCTGCTGAATTACTCTGAAATTCAGGTTCTTGTGGGCTTGATCCTTTCAGCTTCTTCTGTCTCTGATAGACTAACTCTTCTGCATTCCTCTTTTTCTTTGATGTAGGTGTAAGACCAACCAAGGAAGCAGTTGTAGAAACCTTCTCCCAAGAATGTCCTCGAATCTGAGATGGAGAGGCTGGAGAGTCTGATATAGAGACAACTTTTGTTGTTGCATCAGGAATACTAACATCAGGATTTGATGTCTGAATATCAGTATCCTTCATTTGCACTGTCAAAGGAATATGATACCTGCTCTTTGATAATTTCCTTGTCTTTTGTGGTTTTGATAAAGGTACCACAGCTTTGGTAGCAGTATCAGCAACTTCCTTGTTCACATTCATCACAGAGGATATAGGTAAGTCATCCTCTGAATCACTTTCATCAATCAACCTTAACTTCCTTTTCACAGGAACATTCTTAACAACCTTATCAGCTTTCTTGACCAGGACCCCTTGTACACCCCCTTGTATCTTCTTTTTAGTGAGTGGTGTAGAGGAAAAATCCTTTGAACCTGATTGCCTTCCAGACACATCAGTTCTAGCTGATTTCTTTGATTTTACAACTAAAGTCTTTTGAGAGACAGTAGAGGTGGTTGTTAACTGTTTAGACTGTTTAGGTTGCATGCTTGTGTCAGGAACAAGGTGGGTTGGTCCTTGTACCATAGCATTAGAAAGTAGTCCATAACGAGTAGGCATTTTCTGATGTAAGAAAAACCTAACCTCATCAGGAATAAAAGCATTTCCGCACAAAATATTTTGCCATATCAGGATTGAAAAAAAATATTCAATAAGATTAAAATAAAATTTTATTTAAGAAAACAAAATTTATTTTAACAATCCTGAATAGCATTTTGGTTGAAGAAAAATAACCAAATTAATGGTCATAGAATTAAAACACGCTTACCAGCAAACGAGGCAAAAATATTTATGGAAAACCGAACCGTCTCATCGAGATTGTAGAAATGACCTGCACCCTTAATACACATTCTCTATAAAAGAGAACTGTTAAGCATAATCGAGATTGTACTTGCCTGCAAAATTTGTTAGTAACACTCATAGTGAAATTGAGATGATAAATAATAAACTCTGATAATAATGACATTGATAATTAAGACTGAAAACTTAATCAAAGACTAAGTAATAATCTAATTGTCCAGAGTTTACCAGGAGTGTTGATGACAAATTAGCATTGAACCTCTGGTTTTCATACCAGCTTCAATCATCTGAGCACCAGGATTTGACCAGTGGACTTCCTTTCTGAATAACCATCAGGATTTGACAGTTATCAGGATTTCCTCTCTGTAGCTTTTCCTCAGAAATTCTCAAAATTCATCATTCCAAGTTCATTCACCAACTTATTGAAAGTAGCTTCAGGTAGTGGCTTGGTGAATATATCAGCTAGTTGTTGATCAGTAGGAACAAAGTGAAGTTCAATTGTTCCTTCCAGAACCTGTTCTCTTATAAAGTGATATCTGATACTTATGTGTTTAGTAAGAGAATGCTGAACTGGATTTCCTGTCATTGCAATAGCACTTTGGTTATCACAATAAATAGGGATTTTTGAGTATGACAGGCCATAATCTAACAACTGATTTCTCATCCACATTATCTGAGCACAACAACTTCCTGCAGCAATGTACTCAGCTTCTGCAGTTGAAGTGGAAATAGATTTCTGCTTTTTACTGAACCATGAAACTAGTCTTCCACCCAAAAACTGACAACTTCCTGAAGTACTTTTCCTGTCTATTTTGCATCCTGCAAAATCAGCATCTGAATAACCACACAACCCAAAATCTGATTCCCTTGCATACCAAAGGCCAAGTGAAGGAGTGCCTTTGAGATATCTGAAAATTCTTTTGACTGCAATCAGATGTGGTTCTCTAGGTTTTGCTTGAAATCTTGCACATAGACAGGTTGCAAACATGATATCTGGTCTACTGGCAGTGAGATACAATAAAGAGCCAATCATTCCTCTGTAGTGAGTTACATCTACCTCTTCACCTTGATCAGGATCAAGTTTGGTAGCTGTAGCTATGGGAGTTGAAGCAGGAGTACTGTCTTGCATGTTAAACCTTGTTAGTAAATTCCTTGTGTATTTAGACTGATTAATAAAAATCCCTTCATCAGTCTGTTTAACTTGAAGACCCAGAAAGTAACTCATTTCTCCCATCATGCTCATTTGATATCTTGACTGCATAAGCTTGGAAAACTTTTCACACAGCTTATTGTTTGTTGACCCAAAAATGATATCATCAACATAAATCTGAACTAACAGCAATTCCTTACCATGATTCAAATAAAATATAGTTTTATCAATTGCACCTCTTTTGAATCCACTTTCCAGTAAGAATTGAGCTAAGGTTTCATACCATGCTCTTGGAGCTTGCTTTAGTCCATAAAGTGCCTTATCCAGTCTGTAGACATAATCTGGATATTTAGGATCAATGAAACCAGGAGGTTGTTCAACATAAACTTCTTCCTCCAGTTCACCATTTAAGAAAGCACTTTTAACATCCATCTGGAAAACCTTGAATTTCTTATGTGCTGCATAAGCAAGAAATATCCTGATGGCTTCTAGTCTTGCAACAGGAGCAAAAGTTTCATCATAGTCAATTCCCTCTTGTTGGGAATACCCCTTTGCAACTAGTCTAGCTTTATTTCTGATAATGACTCCATCAGAATCAGTCTTGTTCTTGAAAATCCACTTTGTACCAACAATTGATCTATTCTTTGGTCTTGGTACCAGTTTCCAGACTTCATTCCTTTCAAATTCATTCAGTTCTTCTTGCATTGCAGTAACCCAATCAGCATCTTTAAGTGCATCTTCAACTTTCTTAGGCTCCTCCTTGGATAGAAAGTTATTATATAAACATTCATTCTGAGTTGCACTTCTTGTTTGAACACCTGCATCAGGATCTCCAATTATCAAATCAGGAGTATGATCTTTAGTCCATTTCCTTGCTGGTGTCAAATTGTTTCTTGAAGTAGATGCTCCCCCTGGATTGGTGTTATCTTGATTGAAAGAATTTGATTGATTTGAAGCTCTCCCTGAATTATTGCTATGCCCTCCTGATGTGTTATCAGGATCTTCACTTGAATCAGTATCTGAAGAATTCTGTCCTGATGATTGAGTTGACTCTGAACTTGTAGTTGAATGTCGTTGCTCCCCCTCAACATTAGCACTACTAGTTGTATCACTATTGTTTGTATCATCAGTATTAGCACCATCAGTATCTGATGTGTCATCAGGATTTGGTGACCCATCAGGATCTGATGTATTGACAGGATCTGATTCACTTCCTTCAGGTTCCTTGGAAGCTTCATTTTCAAATAACAATCTATCATGCGAGTCTTCAATGATTCCAGTTATCTTCTTATCATCAAAAGATACATGTATTGACTCCATGACAGTTCTTGTTCTCAAATTAAAAACTCTGAAGGCTCTGGATGTAGGATAACCTATGAATATTCCTTCATCAGCCTTTGTTTCAAATTTCCCTAGCTGTTCAGGATGAGTTCTGAGAACAAAACATTTACAGCCAAACACATGCAAATGCTTCAGACTTGGTTTCTTCTCTTTGAGTGACTGATAAGGAGTGACACCATGCCTGTTTATCAATGTAAGATTTTGTGTATAGCATGCTGTGTTGACTGCTTCTGCCCAGAAATATGTAGGTAATTTAGCTTCTTCCAACATAGTTCTGCCAGCTTCAATAAGAGTTCTATTCTTCCTTTCTACTACTCCATTTTGCTGAGGTGTGCCAGGAGCAGAGAATTGTTGAATGATTCCTTTGTATTTGCAGAACTCTTCCATCTTTGAATTCTTAAATTCAGTACCATTATCACTTCTCAGAATCTTGACTTTGTACTTTGTAGTTGTCTCAATCATCCTCACATGATCCAACAGAACTTCAGAAGTTTCATCTTTTCTGTGCAGAAAATACACCCAGGTGAATCTAGAATATTCATCAACAATTACAAGAGTGTACCTTTTCTTACTGATGGACATGATGTTGACTGGACCAAACAGATCAAGATGTAGCATGTGATATGGTTCTTCAATAGAGGATTCTGATTTACTCTGGAATGATGTCCTTCTTTGTTTTGCTTTTTGGCATGCATCACAGAGTCCATCAGGTGTATATAAGACATTAGGTAATCCTCTTACTAACTCTTTCTTAACCAACTCATTGATGTTGCTGAAGTTGAGATGAGAAAGCTTCTTGTGCCAATTCCAACTTTCATCTACTGAAGCTTTACTGATGAAACATGTAGGGGAGCCATCAGTATCTGAGAGAATGTTGGCTTCATATATGTTACCATGCCTGTAGCCAGTTAGTGCTATCTTCCCTGTTGCTTTACTGACTACTTCACAATGTGTGGAATAGAAATTGACATGATAACCTCTGTCAGTGATTTGACTAATACTCAACAAGTTGTGTTTTAGTCCCTTCACTAGAGCTACTTTTTCAATGATGACATTTCCAATGATTATATTGCCATATCCCAAGGTTTGTCCAATGTTGCCATCTCCATAAGACACAGTTGGGCCAGCTTTTTCCTCATATTCTGATAACAGGGCTTTGTTTCCAGTCATGTGCACAGAACATCCACTATCCATGACTAACACATTTTTCTTTTTACCCTGCATCAGAATAGTAACACACTAGTTAGAACACTTAGGAACCCATACATGTTGGGTTCCTTTCTCATGCAATTTATTAATTTTAACAGCAGAAGACTTTTTGACTTTAGCAGTCCTGACAGGATTTACTCCATCAGGATTTGCTTTGTCAATATCAGTATTAACAAAAGCATGCTTCATTATGACATTTTCAGTTCTATCAGACTTTGTACTACTTTCAAACTTAGGCAATGGATCATAAAAGTTATAGTACAAATCATGATACTCTTTACATGTATAAATAGAATGCCATAGACTACCACAATGAAAACAGGACTTCTGCGGTTTATAGAGTACTGATCTATTCCTAACATCAGACTTAGGAATATCAGTAATCTTCTTCTTACTCTTCTTACAATCAATAGCAAGATGATTAGAGTTACCACAGTTAAAACAACACTTTCTAGGTGCATTTGGGATATATTTATAACCATTCTCTTTATTGATCCCAACTTTACCATTCATGTTTCTCTTAACAGTAGCTTCCTTTTTCTTATCTGTAACCTCACAGATTTTATCTTTAAGCTGTTTCTGAGACAATAGACCTACATTCTTAGTGACTTTGTTCATGACAGGTTTAGACTTTATAATTTTAATTCCTTGACTAGAAGAAGATCCCTTTTCAAAAGTAGAATTGGAATCCTTACCAAAAACAAAATTAACAGGAGTAATCTTAGATTTGGTTGAGTCTATAACATGTCTATAGGTCTTTGGACTAACTGTCTCATCAATGACAATTTTCTCTTTCAATTTCTTATCTTCATCTGACTTATATCCTAGACACTCTTTCCAATTCTTAGAGGTATTAATCTCATGAAATTTCCTACCAGAGTCTGTCCAGGTTCTGATTTTCTCATTAGCAAATTCAAGTTCTTTTTCAAGGGAAGTACATTTAGATGTCATCTCTAAGTGCATGTGTTTAGCATTATCACATTCTTTTTGTACTTCTTGCATACGAGAAAATTCAGCTTCTAATATCTCATTCCTTTTTCTAAGGTCAGACATCTCAGATAAGATTCTAGTATTCTCAGCAGTTTGACTTCTAAAGCTAATATGTAATGACTTTAGAAAACGTCTTAACTCAGAAGCATTATCAGTATCAAAATCAAAGATAGTATTTAGTACCTTATCATCAGGAGCAGCAGTTACATCAGCATTGGCCATTAACGCATAGTTGACTACCTCAGTATCAGATTCTGAGGAAGAGTCCATCCAATCCTTGCTTGATGTGATGAGTGCCTTTGTCTTGTTACATTCAGAAGCAAAGTGACCCATACCATTACACTTGTAGCATCTAACCTTTGACTTGTCAAATTTGCTACTCTTGCTGTCCTTCTTGATATACTTGTCTTTGTCTGCTTTGAAGGTCTTTTTCTGAAAGTTGCCTTGTCTTCTATTCTTCCTGAACTTCATCCTTCTGAAGTTTCTGACAATCATAGCAACCATCTCTTCCATGTCTGAATCAGAAGATTCATCACCAGTATTGGCATCAGGATTGCCATCAGTATCTGATGAAGAGTCGTCAGGATCTGACTCAGCTACTCTCGCTTTCCTTCTAGAGACCTCCATAGCTTTCCCTTTTGATTTTGCTTCTACATTCAAAGCAATTGACTTTGCCTTGCTGCTTTTCTTGTTCTTCCTCTGTTGAACTTCAAGATCATGAGTTCTTAGCATCCCATAGATCTCATCAAGAGACACAATGTTCAGATCATACTGGTGTCTAATGATTGAGGTCTGAGTATCCCATTCTTCAGGTAAAGCTCTAAGAAATTTGGTGTTTGAATCTTCAGTTTCATATACTTTGTCAACTAAGGATAAGCTGTTCAATAGTGTCAGAAATCTATCATATAGATCAGTCAGGCTCTCTTCAGGTCTTGCATCGAATTGTTCATATTCTTGAATCAAAAGAGCCCTTCTGTTTTTCTTAACAGATGCAGATCCCTGGCACTGAGTTTCCAAAGTATCCCAGATTTCTTTTGAAGACTTGCATGCAATCACTCTGTTTGACATAACAGCATCAAGGCTATTATGCAAGATATTCTTTATCTTTGGTTCCCTGAGTACATGAGCTTTTTCTTCTGGAGTCCATTCAGCTTTAGCTTTGACCACATAATGTTCTGGTACTGTATCTGTTCGTTCTACGAACTTTGTTGGTATATATGGTCCATCACGAATCCTGTCCAAGTAGTCAGGATCCATAGCCTCCAGGTACATCAGCATCTTTACCCTCCATGTAGGATATTCTGATATCTTTAAGATGGGAATCTTCATGCTTTCATACTTGGTTGTCGACATCTTTAGATCGTATCTGATTCAGAATTAAATCAGTTTGCTCTGATACCAATTGTTGCCCAGTAAATAACAATTGTAGAAGGGGGTTGAATACAATTGTATAAGATTCTCGACTTTATATAACACAAATATGAAAGATCAATAACAATAACAATAACAGCTTTATTAACTTTGATATAAAACTGTTACAAACTCTCTTAAGAAATTCTGATGTTCTTAAGAGCTGCTAGCTTACAAAAACTCTCTCAAGAAATTCTGTTCTTAAGAGCTTCTCTCCGATTATGTTCTCTCTCTGATAAGTACATAAATCGAAACCAAAACTGTGTTTATATAGTGCACACAGCTTCTCTATCAATAACAAGATAAGTCCTAATCATAATAAAGATAGAAACATATCTTTAATCGATAGCTGCATTCTACAGACCAGGAACAAACTTCCATGTTTATCTAGACTCCAAATATAACTCGAAGTAGGAATCCTGATCAGCTTCAAGTCCTGATGATCAAACCTGATCATAGTCTGAGTAGGAATCCTGATGATCAATAAGATTCTGACGCTTGATCAAATACTGATGACCATGCAATACTGATGACGTCAGCAATCCTGATCAGTTGAGTCTAGCTTCTGACAATCATTGAATTCTGATCTAACAAAACTAGACAGAGGGGGGGGGTGAATGGATAGTTTTGATATTTTTCGATTCTTGAAGCTTAAAATAAACTGTATATGATTATGCTATGTAATATGCAGAAAATGAACAACACACACAATCACTTTAATCTACTTTGTATTAAGTAAATTAAATACTACATCTTTCCGGAAATTCACAACAGAATTTCTGGCTTCTAAACAAGAACAGTTTGTACCTTGTTTTTTCTTACAGAGAAAAGAGTGCTTAAGATAAAACAATGTGTATCTCTCTTACAGCTAACATAGGGGTGTGCATGATATATATATGTCCTATACAACCTAGTGCACACACCTAATTACACAGGTGCCCCTAGCTGAAGGTCCAACTTGTCCTGCCATAAGAGGTTAACTGTGTCAGGAAGGACCACCTGCTTTTCAGAGTCTTTCCCGTTTCTGTAGCTGCTTGTCTCTTATCTTTCTCTCCAAGTTTAGCTGTAGATTTGCCATCTGTTCTTTGGACCACCTTGCCAGAACAAATGCTTCAGTATTTGTCTCCTTTGATTCTTGTTTCTGTACCTTGAATTGTCTTATTGTAAACGGCTAAGTATTGATATCGTGAACTCCACTTCATTCCAGACTACGCGATGTCACTTGTAAAGACTACACGATATGGCCTTTGAGGACTTTGCGACATAGGCCATTTGAGGACTTCACGATCTGGCATATCTTGACTTTGCTTACTTCAACACTTCATGACATGAGTCTTGAGGACTTCACGACATATTACAAAATGGACTATGTGATCCAGCACTTCTCGACATGGATATTGGTGACTTCACGACATAGCTTTATTCTGACTTTGCTATATAATGCCTTAGTCAAATTTCTGCAACTTATTTCTTCAGGGCCTTATTCAACTCTATCCTGCTGCATGAACAATTCTGAACTTCTACCAGGACAATTATTCAATGGCCTATATACATTTTAGATGCAAGAAACTTACTACGCTCATTATAATTCTGAGCATACATGATCAAGCTAATGTTCATGAGAACAAGACAAGTACATAGAGAGACCTATACTATATCCCAGTGATAGAATTCACTAGGTCATGTAGTGTGACATAGTCACAGATTGTAGGCTTGTTAAAGGTGGTATTAAGACATGTATTGAGCCTAACAATCTCCCCCAAATTGTGAGTAAGACCCTTAGACACAATTTCATGTCTGATAACAAGCCTAACTATCATAAAAAGAACAAATATAAAGAAGATAAAAGGATAAACAGAATTTGATAACAACTTGGAAATTTAGGCTTACAGAATTCCTCCTTGAGCTACATAGCTTCAGTTTCCAATTGTTTCTCTAAGAAATCATCATAAACCTTCTTCTTCCTTATTTCTTCATTCTTCTTTATCTCAGAAATGGCCATTAGAATTTCATCTCTTGCAATTGACTCTTCAATGAGAGGAGAGTCTTTTAGATCTTCAGCTGCTGTTCTAAGGGCACTTTCCACATATGAATCTATAAACTCCATCCTTATCATGCTTTTTCCTCCATAATGATTTTTGTACTCCACAATATAAGGATTTTGTTTTACCCTGCATAGCCCTTTCTTCCTCAGCTCCTTTGCTTTTTCCTCCATCTCAGCCATCTCCTTTTCTTTCAGACACCTCTTTTCTTCATTTAGCTTCTTTAAATTTTCTTCATAGTCAGAGTGCATCTTCATGAATCTAGCAATCTCTATTTTCCACATCCTCTCTTCTTTTTCTTCAAAGTTCAATAAGGCATTTATTCTTTCAAGTTCATAGGTTGGAAAATATTGCCAGCTGCCTTGCTTCATCTCTTTCTCCCTTCAATCAGTGTATTTGATCTCAAGATGATTGTTCTTCACTTTGACTTCAAAGATTATTTGAGCTCTAAAAAATGCTAGGGCATCTTCATCATAGTCTTTATCCAGAGGAAGCACTTTGATCCCTACTACACTAGTGATTACCCCATTCTTCTTTGTTATCCTTTTCCTTTTAGCTGCCCTCTTGATCTTCATATGCTTCACTTGAGGTAGCTTTCTGGAGCAGGGAGAATTAGTCTTCAGTGCCACATCATTTGGAAGCAGCTTCATTCCTTTCCCTTTCATCCACTGTAACACTCGACTAGCTGTGACTTTGTGGAAGTGTCTTTTAGATTTTTCTGTTGTGGCTTGAATTTTCTTCTGTGGCAAATCAGGTCCAGAAGTCTTGGGTAATGATTTTGGAGGATCATTACTAACAGTGCCCACCCTAGACTTAGAGTCTTGTGTTGTGGTTAAGGTACTGCTAGCAATGTCCTTGACTTGCTGATTTCCACTTCTCTTAACAGTTTCCTTCTTTCCCTGGGAGTCCTTCTTGTCATCAGCAACATCTTTAGTCTTCTTTGAGGTTTTGCTCTTGCTTCTCTCACTTGCACTATCCTTATCACTCCTTGACTGACCTCTTCTTCTATAGCTTTTATCTTCATCATCATCCTTGTCATCCTTCCTGTCCCTTCTTTCTTTTAAAGACTCATGAATTTTGCCATGAATGAGAAATGATTGAAGAGTTTGGATCATCTCTAGCTCTTCTGCTGTTCTGAAACCTCTTTTTACCCTGAGCATATGAAGTACACCATTTATTTTGTCCTTATTCTTCATCACCAACTGTACAGGAACTACAATCTGATCAATAGAGTTTGCTTTGGTGGTGCTTTGGAAAATTACTGTTTTTGGTTTTGAGATGACCTCAGGCAATCTTGAAAATTGGTCCTTCTTCAAATCCTCATACAGCATTCTGTTGTTGTCCCCTTCCTTCTCTATTAGCTCTAGTATGACATCTAGTTCAGAATATCTCAGCTTCTCCAGAGTTTCAAAAGACAAATGCCAAAGGTCATTTTCTTTGGATACCATGATTATTTCTCTTAGATAGGCATTCTTGATATTTCTGACTACCACAGTTAGGTATTTGATGTTTTCCTTGATCATTCTCCCGTAGTTCTTGGTGTCACCTTGTACACTGATGAGGATGGCTTTCAGAAACTCCAGAAAGGCCACATCATGATAGATGTTTGAGTTGGCAACTTCCTGTAGCTTGGCCTCAGTGATTGTGTTGGCTTTGACAGGCTGAGCACTTGTTGAGATGAAAGGAGCAGAGACATCACTTGGCAATGTGCCAGGGTAGAAGGTTGTAGTCACACTACTTTTCTGGCCAGCTAGACTGGTGACAGAAATAGTAGGAAAGGTGATTGGTTTGAGCTCCTCTTCTGATTTAACTTTCCCTTTCAGTTTTTGCTTTGTAGAAGTTCCCCCTCTCTTTTTTAGAATGACACCTTCCTTTCCTTTCTCCCCCTTAGGCTTGGGATCAGACAAGATGTCTTGAGCTTCTCCAGGAACAGGAAGATTCATGCTTCTCATCATAGAAGTCATCATTTGTTGTTGTACCAACAAAATGTTGGACGTTGAGTTGGTTTGATCATCCATTTTGGCATTTAGGAGCTCCAAGGATTGAGAAATCCCTTGGTTTTCAGATTTCAAGGATGCCACTTCCTTCTCCAACCTTGCAACCTTGGAAAACAGCTGCTCAGACTTGAAAGGATTGAGGGCCTGGTCCTTGAGCTTTGAGAAGTCAAATTTTGTAATATTGGAGACAGGTACCTCATCCACCAGTTTGTCACCATACTGGTTTTTCCACAGCACTGAGAGCATAGAGTTGATATTGATGTTGGACTGCAGTTGGTTGTCTACCTTGGTGGACATTCTCTTCAAATTGTTAGCCACCATAGCTAGAGAGAGATCCATTGTAGACACTTGCCGAGTGGTCTTTCTGACTTCTTTGAGGATGCCATCCACCTTGGGAAAATCATAGAGATAGGCATTCCTTAGCTGAGCCATAGATTGGTCAGTTTCCTCTTTGATAGTTGAGACCTCTGATTGAAGACCTTTCCCAAGATAGTGCAGAGCCTTCAATTGACTTCTATACACCTCATTCACTGCCTCATAGATATCTGCAGGAGAAAGACCCTTGGCATTTGAACCTAGAGCTGTGAGATAGTCTTCCCTGAGATAGGCTAGTGCATCCTTCAGCTTCACTGACCTCTTAGCATCCAACCAGGCATCCACATTTCCATCCTGTTGGGCTTCATCCACAATATTTTCTGCCTGAGCCTCAACATCCTCCTTGTGACAGAGCAAAATAGCTTCATAGTCCTGATTTGGGAGTCCAGCTGTGAGGAGATGTTGGGCAATCTTTGAGAACTCATCTATCTGTGCCACATGAAGATTTTGCAATTCTTCTTCCGTCAATTGTGGTGGCACAGAGGATGATCCTGAAGCCATGTCATGTTGCACAGGTTTCAGCCATTCTGTCATGGTGGCCTGAGCCAAGTTAGAGCTAGTGCTTGGCACTTCAGGTGCGGTGGATGTCTGAGTTTCCTCCAGTCTTGGAATGACTGTGGAGTCTGATGTTGTCTCCATTGAAATGGGATGAGTGACAACATCATTTCCATGTGCATGTGAAGGCAGGTCCATGTCCAAAAGGAATGGAGAGTTTGACATAGAGTCTCCAGTGAGAACTGGTGAATCCTCCATGTTTGTGTTGGTGTCATTAGGATATGCCCCAGCATGCATTCCCTGACCAACTAGATGTGGTTCCTGGGTGGTGAACACAGTGTCATGCACCATGTCACTTGAGGTTGGCTCAATCACAGATTTGGATTGTGATTGATCAATTGCAGAAATGTCATGAGAATGACTATTCTGTTGAGAAGAAATATTAGATGTAGATTCTGGAAGAGAAGTGTGGTGTAGAACAGATTTTGGCAACTCCCCCTGAGAAATAGGAGGAGTCTCAATTGTGATGTGCTCTCCACTCTGTGTAGGACCACCCTTATTTCCACTTGGGTCAAGAGTGAATTCTTGACCCTGTGCAGACTCTGTACAGAATGTAGTGGGGAGACTACTCTTTTCAATGCCAATGTCCTGTTGAGAGGTCGTTGACAGTAACAGGTGTACCCCTTTTTGCACATCTGAATCCTGTTGGGAGGATTCAGTGGTGGCTATTTCTTTAGACTTCTTCTTTGGTCTGGTGAGCTGTGACTCAGATTCCTCACATCCTATTTCTACAGACTCATTGATAATAGCTAAGGGTCTCTTCTTTGTCTTCTTTTTAGTAACACCAATCTTTTGCGAGACTGGTGCACTTGGCTCCCTAATAACTATTGTACTGTTTACAGGGGGGTCATTGGATGGGTTAGGAAGGCTTGTGTTAGACTCTATAGCTTCATCAGCCTTAGCCTTTCCTTTCCAAGAAAGTTCATGATATATGGGTTGATCAAGTGTGTAAGTTTTGAATGTGTTTTGCATATGCTCAGTCACACTCAAAATTACATCAACTTGATTCCTAGTGTCCAATGTACCAAATAGAACTTTGGACATGGACTTAGGATAAGCCAACTTTGTTGTGTCTATCCCTTCTAGTTCATGCAAATGAGGATCTAAATGATTTAAAATGCATTGCAGAAAATGAGGATAGAAGATTTCAGTACCTCTGTGGCGTGGAGACTTACCCAACCTTTGAGCCAATTCCCTTACAATGATTGCTCCTACATTGATTTCCTGGTTGTATGCCAGGGAATGAGCAAGCCTCGCTGCAATGTGGCTGATTTGATCCCACCCAGTCTTTCTGTACAGAAACACCTTCTGCAGAGCATCAAACAATAACGACCACTCCCTCCTTACATGCTTCTTGGTCAGCTTCCCCATATCTATCTCATCAGCATACTTTATTAGTGTCAAGAAATCCACCATTTCCTGGTCACTGGCTTCAGCATCATGCCCCTCCGTCTTAAAACCAAATGTTTCATTTACTTCTTTCTCCCCAAACACCAACTCCTTTCCTCCAATACTGCAGGTTACTTCATAGAATGAAGTGCCATCCTCCCTTGCTAGTAAAGTGCAATTGGCCATCCTCCAAAACGCCTCAAGAATATCAACATACATGGGTGGATTCATCGTCAACGCCTGACGAAGATATGAGGTGTTCAGAAAGTGTACAAAGCACTTATACCTTGGATTGGCCTCGGTTTCAGATGGAATGGTGAGAAGATTGGTTTCTTTGGGAATGGTTAAAGGGTTTGAAGAAGAAGTTGTTTGAGATTTGGGTGCCATTTGAAATTGAGATTGAAGAAGAGAGAAGAGAGTTTGAGTTTAGGTTTTAGAAATTGAGAGCAATAGACAGAATGAAAAGTTGTGAACGGTCGGCAAAAAGTATTTATATGATAGAGACACTAAGATATGGAGTTATGAATATGTACAGGTTATTTGTATGTCGCGAAGTCTCAAAATGGCCTGTACCGTAAAGTCTTACAAAGTATATCGCAGAGTCTAAAAATGAACTATGTCGCAAAGTCTTAGAGATCGAAAGATTGGGGGGGACTTTGCGATATAGTGTAAATACCCTGTCTAAAACTCTCGTATTGGAATTTCAAGCATTTTGTCAGATTTATATCAAAATTCTGAAATAAAATTAATTTAATTCAAAATCCTGTCAAATATGGAGACTTGTCGATATAGTTATTCTAAGTCGCGAAGTCATAAAATGAACTATGTCGCAAACTCATGAAATGAACTATATAGCGAAGTCTCACAGTTTCAACAGTTTGCGATATAAGTCTGTTTGATTTGAACTAAGTCGTGAACTCTCAAGATCACCTATGTAGAGATGTCTTAAAAACTCATAACTTCTCAGAAAAGTATGATTTGAAAAATATGCAGTAAAATACTGAAATATTTATAAATCATATCTCAGCTAATTTTCACTCCAAATGAATAGAGCATCTAAATACAGTGAAAATTTACTACTGCATTAATTAACTAGCATACTTACTTGGAACAACTAAATGAAGGATTAAGCATTCCAATTTCACTCACAAGTCTGTTGAAGACAGCTTCATTTAGAGGTTTAGTAAATATGTCAGCTAATTGTTTCTCAGTTGGAACATAAGAGACTTCTATGGTACCATTTGCAGCATGTTCCCTAATGAAATGGTACCTGATCTCAATGTGATTTGTAGTAGAATGACTAACAGGATTGGCAACTATGGATATTGCACTAGTATTGTCACACATCAGAGGTATGTGTTCCAACACCAGTCCATAATCCATAAGTTGATTTCTAATCCAAAGCAATTGAGAACAGCAACTTCCAGCAGCAATATATTCAGCCTCAGCTGTGGATGTTGCTGTGGATTGTTGTTTCTTACTGAACCAGGACACTAACCTTTGACCTAATAATTGGCAGCTTCCAGAGGTGCTCTTCCTGTCAATTCTGCATCCAGCATAATCAGAATCTGTGTAACCAACCAGGTTGAACCCAGTGCCTTTTGGATACCATAGCCCAAGATTAGGAGTCTCTTTCAGATACCTGAAGATTCTTTTGATAGCCATCATGTGAGATTCTTTCGGATCAGATTGAAACCTTGCACAAAGGCATGTGGCAAACATGATATCAGGCCTGCTAGCTGTGAGATAGAGTAATGATCCAACCATGCCTCTGTAAACCTTGATGTCAACTTTCTTGCCTTTCTTGTCTTCATCAAGTTTGATAGCAGTGTACATGGGAGTTTTTGCAGGGGATGAGTCTTCCAAACCATATTTCTTCAAAAGATCTTTGACATACTTTGATTGATTTATTAAGATCCCATCTGTAACAGCCCCAGATCCGGGGTCGGGGATCCGGTCGTTACGGTCTCAATTTCCATCAATAATACTTGCACTTGAATCAAAACAATTTAAACTGCATGTTGTGACCCCACAATAACAACACCACACACACAACTAGTTATAGTCCCAGAGATGAAATTGGAATAAGTATCTAGTCATAGGATCCACAAGTTATAAGTTATTACAAACCCAAAAGATTACAGAGTACACTTAATAGTTCTTGCCGTTGCTTACATTAATCATAATATAAATAAGTCTGATACACAAAAGCTGTAGCCTAGGCTACTGGTTACTACTACCTCAGTTATGGCGGCTACGACCTCAGCGGGTAAATCTCTGACGGCTGCTACCTGCTTGCGCAGAGTGTGTCTGTTGCGGGCCATCTGCTCTAGCTGTTGTTGTGATATAAATCAATAAAGCAAGGGTGAGCAATAGAGCCCACCAAAATAGTTTATGACAAATTATCAGTATATCATAGTTCGAAAATATCTTTGTAACCACATGTTATGCTTTTAACAGATAAGAGACTAGTATAACATAAAGGATGAAGTTACGAGGAAAATTAATATAATGTTTCCGTAACACAAAATCCACTTATGCATATATAATCTGAGTAAGATTTTATCAGAGTCATAACTCATAAAATAAAAGATGAAGTTGCAAGGATTTATTGTGACTTCATTTTGTTAAACAGTTTTCGACCCTCTGCCAACATGATCGGTAAACCTGTACTAAGGGGGCTACCCTTTAGTCCCTTTCAATACATGTTGCAGAATTATCCAAGTTGGATGATGAACTAATACTGGAGTAATCTCCGCGCCAGTTGCCCAACCTTACTATGATCAGTAGCAGGTTGTACAACTAAAAAGGGTTTTCTACATGTAGATGGAAAAACACGACAGCCTGACATTGTCTACCGCCTGTCTGGATCTCCCCGGCCCATTTGGGGCAATAAAATGATGGATCGGCGCGACTCAACCTCTTACACTTGCTCCTAGTTCGGATGAAATCCATGACTCTGAAACGTAAAGATCGTCCTCCTCTCCCCAAGTGTAATACTTGTTGATACGACTCCACTCAGTAGTTATATCTAGGTTGGAAAGGAAGATTCTCCAATATTTCCCAAGCGATGCTTGTTAATGGATATCGACTTGTTCCATCGATTTACTCCTCAATCGTTGAGGTAGTAACACAACATTTGACTTGCAGCAATTAATTGTTCCGAGAAAATATCTGTCCCTTGACAGTTTTGAGTTGAGAGTTTAAAAAGAGTAGCAGTCACTTAAATCAGGTTTCCCATATTTTTGATAGTTGAGCGAACATTTAAATCCTCTTAAAAGACAGATTTAAATGGAAAAACATTGTTTTGGGAACCTCTTTTTGATTTAAACATAATTAATAATATTAAATAAATAAGTAAACCTTAAATGAATATTCGAAATTAATATTCATTAAGTAAATAATGATTAAATGAATATTCGAAAATAATATTCATTAAATAAATAAGGATTGAATGAATATTCAAAATAATATTCGTTAAATAAATAAACCTTAAATGAATATTCAAAAATAATATTCATTAAATAAATAAATCTTAAATGAATATTCAAAATAATATCCACTAAATAAATATTCCTTAAATGAATATTCAAAAGTAATATTCATTAATTAAATAGTCATCGAATAACGGATACCCGATATCTTTATCGGAAAATAATCTTTAACATATACAGAAAATATATTTACTTCTGATCTAAAGAAATATCATACGCCCTTAACCTAGGGCATTTATAAACAAATCTAGCTTATATCTGATATCCCATATCTAGCTTATAAGTCCCAATATCAAGTCATAACCTCGAGTATCACTATATATAGCAGTTCGAAAACAAGCATGCCATTTATATATCGCATTTGCATATCATATATGAAAACAGTTATTATCACAACAACAGTAGTATAGGTTTCGAAAACTTGCCTGGTGGTGAGGTAGGGGTAGTGTGCCTCGGGTTGATCCGACGATCTATATATAGTCAAAATATCCGAGGTTAATCACTTAACACTTTCATGATACTAAGTACGTACTATCTCAAGTAACAAGTTCATTTTCAAGTTAACGCTTTAAGAACTTCTACTCGCGTAAGCTTGTTCACGCATTTTTATAAAATTGAGATTAAATCCTTTTAACACGAAATCTTTTCGAGGGTCTTCCTACACGTACCTAGCATGTTAACACAAAGTTTCACATTCTAATTAGTCGCTTAAGGGGTTTGATCATTGCCTCAAAGTTGGCTAAGTGGTATAGTTTGGTTTCGCGAAACATCCTTTACTAAAACACTTGTTTCTCCTAAACCGTAAATCGGATTCACATGATTTTCGCACCAAAACGAACCTTGAAACAAGACCTACAATATAATGGGCAGTGGTGGTCTTGAACAGAAGACATTATGTTCGAATATCACAAACAAAACAAGGTTAAGGAAAATCGGGCATTATAACGACTATGTTTTAACGATTCCAAAGTTTAATCATAAACTTTACATGATCAATCCAACCAAAACCTCAAGTCAATTCCTCAACATCAATACTAATCCATAATCATCATCAACCAAAGTCAGAACCAACATCTACTTATTCATCCTCAAAACAACATCAAACTTTCATCAAAATCAAACAATCATCCTTATGATCATACTAACTAAACTATACTTAAAACTAACCATATAAATCAAATTATAATCAAGGTTTTCAAGAGTTATACCTTCCTTGGAGTGTATATGAGCTTAATAAGCCTTGTATAGTCCTTATATAACCTTAAGATAGCTTGAATCAACCAAAGAAATCAAGAAACCAAAGTTAGTTCTTGAAATTACTATTCATTTCACTATTCACTCTCATCTTCAATCAAGGATTTGAACATGTTAACCTTAATGGATTATTCTAAGATTAAGAGAATACCTTAGTTTGGAAATATGGAAGCTTTAGAATCCAAGAACATGATTTATGGATGAGTGGAAGATGATCTTTGAAAAATGTATCCTTTATTTCTTCAAAAGGGCCGAATGTTTTTGTTCTTCAAGGTGGGGAGAGTTCTTGCTTTTTGGTCTTGGTTACTTGTTGATAGAAATGATATTTTGTATTAAAAGTGGTGAGTCATAGCTCTTGTTGCTTTATCATTGGACACTTGTCAAACATGCATGAGTCTAGAGATAAAGTGGCTTTACTGGTTCGTTTCCTTTCACATGGATGATCCAATTGTTGCATTCCTTGTATTTATCTTGTTACATGTTACTTCCATGTCTATATTTAATCCTGTAAGTGTCGCATTGTTTCGTCACCGCTTAATCTCGTAGAATGTTCGCAGGGTTTCTTAAGTGTTCTATCGAAGTAGCTTACCGTAACCGTTCTTGATATTACTAATTCTTTTATTAAATCCATATCCATGGAATTGATAATTTAATCCTCCAATATTTTCAAATAATGATTAATCCGTCCGTTATTGGTGAAATTTCGGAGAAAACAGAAATGCTATTTTTCCGATTCTGACAGCTTTTGCATTCCTTCATTTACATCGTAGATCACTAATACGACTTTGAAAGTTCATTATATCGTCCCGTATATAGTGTGGTCTGAAAAACTTTTTAAATGAAAAAGTTACTATTCATCAGTGGTTTTTAACAAAAGTTACTATTCATCAATAGTTCTTAAATAAGTACAAAATTTGGGGATATTACACCATCCTCCCTTTGATGTACTTGCAGACCTAGGAAGTAGGTCAACTCTCCCATCATACTCATCTCATATTTGCTTTGCATCAACTTAGAGAACCTTTCACAAAGTTTTTCATTTGAAGAGCCAAAGATGATATCATCCACATAAATTTGGACTAGAATGATGTCATTTCCATGCTTCTTGAAGAATAAGGTTTTATCAATTGTACCCCTGGTAAATTGGTGCTCAAGAAGAAATTGAGATAGAGTTTCATACCATGCTCTAGGTGCCTGTTTGAGTCCATAGAGTGCCTTGAGCAGTCTATACACAAAGTCTGGGAAATTTTCATTTTCAAAGCCAGGTGGTTGGGACACATAAACTTCTTCAGCAAGATCACCATTGAGAAATGCACTTTTCACATCCATTTGATACACCTTGAAATCTAGTGAGCTGCAAAAGCCAAGAAGATTCTGATGGCTTCCAGTCTAGCTACATGTGCAAATGTCTCATCATAGTCAATGCCCTCTTGTTGACAGTATCCTTTGGCAACCAACCTTGCTTTGTTTCTTATTACCACTCCTTCTTCATCCATCTTGTTTCTGAACACCCATTTAGTGTCAATAACATTCTTTCCTTCTGGAGGTGGCACTAGTTCCCATACTTTGTTTTTCTCAAATTGATTCAATTCTTCTTGCATGGCAGCAATCCAATCAGAGTTCTTCAAAGCTTCTTCAATTACTTTTGGTTCCTCTTGTGACAGAAAGCAACTATATAGACAAGTATTCATTGTTGCCCTTCTTGTTCTAACTCCCTCACCAGGATCTCCAATGATTTGATCCCTAGTGTGGGCTCTGTCCCATTTCCTTGTGTGACCCTGTTCATGTCCTTGACTTGATCCAGGATCATTTTGAGTGTCAGTTGCATTCTCTTCTTCTCCCCCCCCCCCCGTGTTTGTGAATCCTTGCACAGGTGTTTGAAGAAGATCATCAACTTCAAGAGTTTCATTTTCTAGAACAGTTTGAGCAGGAGGTTCATCCTCGCTTTCAGAATCCTCAAGGTAACCTTGATTTTCAAATCTTAATGGCACGCTGTCTTGTTCACTTGTTTTAAGTCCAGGAGTTTTCTTGTCATCAAAGGTAACATCCATGCTTTCTATGACTTTGTGTTGCTCAGGTACAAACACCATGTATGATGTCCTTTCCAGAGAGTATCCAATGAAAATACCTTCAAAAGCTTTAGCATCAAATTTTCCAACATGTTCAGAGGTATCTTTCATCACAAAACACTTGCTTCCAAACACATGAAGATGCTTGAAGGATGCTCTTTTGCCAGTCATCCATGAGTAAGGAGTTTTTCCAGACTTCTTATTGATCAATGTTCTATTTTGCACATAGCATGCTGTGTTAACAGTATTAGCCCAAAAGCTAGTAGGTAGCTTTGCATCCAACAACATTGTTCTTGCAGCTTCAATGAGAGTTCTATTCTTTCTCTCAACTACTCCATTTTGTTGAGGAGTTCTAGGAGATGAAAACTGTTGAGAAATTCCTTCATCTATGAAAAACTCATACAATGTTGAATTTCTGAACTCAGTCCCATTATCACTTCTCAAAGTAACTACAGAGGAACCAGTGCTTTGTGCTTCTCTATCAACTCTCTTGATATGCTCTATGATTACTTGAGGTGCTTCATCCTTGGAGAATAGAAATTCCACCCAAGTGTATCTTGAATAATCATCAACCATGACTAGAGCATATTTCTTCTTGGAAAGGGACATAACATTCACAGGGCCAAATAGATCCATGTGAATTAGCTGCAGAGGCTTGGAGTTTGAATTGAGCAACTTGTGACTTGATCTCTTAATCTTTCCCTTTTGGCATGCTTCACATGCTCCATCTTGCACAAACTCCAAAGCAAGCATATCTTTGATGAGTTCTCTCTTTGATAGAGAGTTCATTGCCTGAACATTCAAGTGAGACAGTTTCTTGTGCCATAGCCAGAATTCTTCATTTGTGGCCTTGGTGTAGAAACAACAAATTTCTCCCTTGTCTGCAGCCTTGAGGTCAGCTACAAACAAGCTTCCTTTCTTCACACCAGTTAAAACAAATTCACCACTTCCTCTTTTTGAGATTAGACAATGATCTTCATCAAATTCCACTTTGAAACCCCTATTGGTAAATTGTCCAATACTCAAGAGGTTGTGCTTTAGTCCTTCAACAAATGCTACATCTTCAATAATGACATTCCCAGATTTAACACTGCCATATCCCATTGTATAACCAATGTTGTCATTTCCAAAGGTTACTGATGGGCCAACCTTCTCCTCAAATTGTGATAGCAGGGCTATATCACCAATCATGTGACTTGAACATCCACTGTCCAAGATCCAAATGACTCTTTTATTCCTGTTGCCCAGACTTGAGGAATCACCATCATCAGAAAATGCCATCAAGGCATAGTTTGAGTACTCTTGTTCTTCTTCTTCATCAGAGTCATCGCAGCTCTTTCCCTCAGCAATAAAAGCTTTACCCTGTTGTTTCTTGAGTAGAGCTTCATACTTAGCTTCAAGCTCTAAGCATGCTTTGTCCTTTTTGACCTGTTTAGGCTTTTTGCACTCAGTGGCAAAATGCCCAAGTTCATTGCAGTTATAGCATCTTATTTTGGACATATCCACACTCCCTGATTTGTATCCTCCTTTTGCAGCACCAACAATACCTTTCCCTTTATTGAAGGAGTTTGAGCCACTAGAACCACCAGAATTTCCACTATTAAATTTGGACTTGAATGGCTGCCTCCTCTTAAACCTAATGTTAGGATATCTCCTAGCCATATATGCAAAAGATTTGTTTTCCATCTTGTCCAGCTCATTTATGCTGTAGAACTCATCCTCCTCTGGCAAATCATAAACAACTTGAGTTTCATCACCAGTGTCATCACTTTCCAGTTCCTCAATCTTGACTTGACTGACTTTAAGAGATTCCATCCTTTGACCTAAATTTTCAGCAATAAGGGCACAAGAAGTGTTGGCCATTAATCCTTGCTTTGCTTGAATAGATCTCTTTTGAAACAACTCTAGCTCATATGTCTTCAAAACACCATATAACACATCAAAACCAATCTTTGTTAGATCTCTTTCTTTAAGGGAAGAGATTCTTGGTTCCAAGTGATCTGGAAGTAGGCATGTCAATGGAGCGGAGATCCGATCCGATCCGATCCGATCCGAGACTGTTTTAATGGATATGGATTTGGCAAAAAAAAATCCGATCCGATAAGAAAATTCCGATAATAAATGGAGCGGATATGGATTTAGGTCGATCTGATCCGTTAACGATCCGATCCGAATATAATATATATAAATATATTATATATAATATTTATATAAATATATTGTATAATATAAATTATGAAAAAATTATTTGCAATTTTTAATAGTCTATACTTTGTAGTCTATACAATCACTACTAATTAAAATGTGAGATAAGATTTTTCCGAAGTATAATATCATCGTTTGGCCTATGAATCATCGTGTTTTTCTCAATATTATTCTAAATTTTTAATTTTTATTTGTTTTTAAATTTCTAATATTATGTTAGAGTTCGTATTTTAAACTTTAGAGTTATTATTTAATTATTTTGTTTACCATTACAAGATATTGTAAAAAATTTCAATATTAAGTGAAATTTTAATTTAAATCAAAATTTTTAAGGAAAAATATAAATGGATCGGATATCCGATCCGCGATCCGTGATCCGAACGGATCCGGATATGGATCGGCCTATAAAAAATCCGGTCATGATCCGATCCGAATCCGAATCCGCTAAAATAAATGGATATGGATATGGATTTAGGCTGATCCGATCCGAATCCGATCCGTTGACAGACCTATCTGGAAGAGTTAGCAAGAACTTCATATTGAGCTCTTCTGTCTCATAGTGTTTGTCATAGAGTTTGAGTTCATTTATCAGCTTATTGAACCTCTCAAACACTTCTGTGATTCCCTCCTTTGGCTGAGCCATGAAAGCTTCATACTGGGAAACCAGAATCTGCTTTTTGTTCTTTCTTACTTCTAGAATTCCTTCACATAGCACCTCTATAAGATCCCACATTTTCTTTGCACTACTGCAGTGAGCAACAGTGCCATACATGTTGAAATCCATAGATTCACAGATGATAAGTTGGAGATGTCCATCCAGTGCTATTTTCTCCTTTTCAGGATCAGTGTATTTTGAGGGGTCTTTAGGAACATGCTTTGCTGGTATTATCTCAGTGCCTACAGTTGTTTCACCAATCTCAATCATTGGAACAAAGGGACCATGCTTTAGAATATCTAAATACATGGGATTGGAAGCTTTAATGAAAAGTAACATCTTCTTCTTCCATAAGCTGTAGTGCTCCTTGTTGAAGGGAGGAATCTTTATATTGCTCAGTTTTTGTGAACTCATTGTTGATCTTTTCATGTTTGTACGTTAACAGTCTCGCTCTGATACCACTTGTTAGAAATGAATACCACTAGAAACTAGACAGGGGGGGGGGGGGTGAATGGATAGTTTTGATATTTTTCGATTCTTGAAGCTTAAAATAAACTGTATATGATTATGTTATGTAATATGCAGAAAATGAACAACACACACAATCACTTTAATCTACTTTGTATTAAGTAAATTAAATACTACAGCTTTCCGAAAATTCACAACAGAATTCCTGGCTTCTAAACAAGAACAGTTTGTACCTTGTTTTTGCTTACAGAGAAAAGAGTGCTTAAGATAAAACAATGTGTATCTCTCTTACAGCTAACAGAGGGGTGTGCATGATATATATATGTCCTATACAACCTAGTGCACACACCTAATTACACAGTTGCCCCTAGCTAAAGGTCCAACTTGTCCTGCCATAAGAGGCTAACTGTGTCAGGAAGGACCACCTGCTTTTCGGAGTCTTTCCCATTTCTGTAGCTGCTTGTCTCTTATCTTTCTCTCCAAGGTTAGCTGTAGATTTGCCATCTGTTCTTTGGACCACCTTGCCAGAACAAATGCTTCAGTATTTGTCTCCTTTGATTCTTGTTTCTGTACCTTGAATTGTCTTGTTGTAAACGACTAAGTATTGATATCGTGAACTCCACTTCATTCAAGACTACGCGATGTCACTTGTAAAGACTACGCGATATGGCCTTTGAGGACTTTGCGACATAGGCCATTTGAGGACTTCGCGATCTAGCCTTTTTGAGGACTATGCGACATAGACTATTTGAGGACTATGCGACATAGACTATTTGAGGACTATGCGACATAGGCTGATTGAGGACTTCACGATCTAGCACATCTTGACTTTGCTTACTTCAACACTTCACGACATGAGTCTTGAGGACTTCACGACATAGTACAAAATGGACTATGCGATCCAGCACTTCTCGACATGGATATTGGTGACTTCACGACATAGCTTTATTCTGACTTTGCTATATAATGCCTTAGTCAAATTTCTGCAACTTATTTCTTCAGGGCCTTATTCAACTCTATCCTGCTGCATGAACAATTCTGAACTTCTACCAGGACAATTATTCAATGGCCTATATACATTTTAGATGCAAGAAACTTACTAAGCTCATTATAATTCTGAGCATACATGATCAAGCTAATGTTCATGAGAACAAGACAAGTACATAGAGAGACTTATACTATATCCCAGTGATAGAATTTACTAGGTCATGTAGTGTGACATAGTCACATAGTGTAGGCTTGTTAAAGGCGGTATTCAGACATGTCTTGAGCCTAACAGATGAGCATGATGGGAGAACTGTCATTTTTCCTTGGTTTACAAGTTCTTCAGAAAGATGATGAAATCTTCATTTGTCAAGCAAAGTATGTCAAGGAACTTCTCAAGAAGTTCAACTTAGAAGATACATCACCTGCAAAGACTCCCATCTCTATATCAACTAGTTTGGATTTAGACTCCAAAGGGAAGAAAGTGGACTCTAGTGCTTACAGAGGCATGGTTGGATCTCTTCTCTACCTAACTGCTAGCAGACCTGACATAATGTTTGCTACATGTCTCTGTGCAAGGTTTCAGGCTGATCCAAAGGAGTCGCACTTGGTAGCTATCAAGAGAATTTTTAGATATCTTAAGGGCACTCCTAATCTAGGCCTTTGGTATCCTAAAAATACTGGATTTTTACTAGTGGGGTATTCTGATTCAGACTATGCTGGATGTAGGATTGACATAAAAAGTATACCGGAAGCTGTCAATTTCTTGGTGGAAGATTGGTGTCATAGTTTAGTAAGAAGCAACATTCAGTGTCTACATCTACTGCAGAAGCTGAATACATTGCAGCTGGAAGTTGTTGTGCACAAATTCTATGGATGACGAATCAACTCTTGGATTATGGTCTAGTGTTAAATAATATCCCCATCTACTGTGACAACACTAGTGCCATAGCCATCTCAAACAATCCTGTTCAACACTCTAGGACAAAGCACATTGATATCAGACATCATTTCATAAGAGAGCATGTTGAAAGAGGAACTTTGAAGTTGATCTATGTCCCTACAGAGAAGCAACTTGCAGACATCTTTACAAAACCACTGGATGAAGCAACCTTTAACAGGTTGGTAAGTGAATTGGGAATGCTAAACTTGGTATGTTAACTTACCAGTTTTTACATTTTCAAATTTGCATGCAGCTTGTGACAGTAACCTAAAAGTCACTGTCATGAGAAGTTACCGTCACACAAGTTTTTATTCTCTCTGACAACATATTTGCTATGACTGTGTTGAATTGATTTTTGTGTTAGTCATGCTGTCAGTAATAAAACTGTGTCATTAACTTGGATAACCTCAAAGTCTGTCTTTTCTGGTCAAAGACTTTGTTTTGATTGGTTGTTGTGTGTTAATTGTTGGTTTAGTGGAGAACATGCATATTAATTGCAATCTGTGGCAGTTGTATGGGTACTTTGAACTGTTGACCATTTATCTTCCTTTTACCTAGTTTGCCTATAAATTGAACCTTAGGTAATATTAATGTACCATTCAGAAAAGATAAAATGGAAAACAAAGTAGGAATTGAATACAGGCCTGAGATCAGTATAGAGTCTCTATTTAAAGAAGAAGTTGAGAAATTGTTTGATGAGTTAGAAGATCTTCTCGATGAGGAGAATGAAAAAGAACTTGCTGCAAAAGCCATTGAAGAGGCTAAGTGGAAAGAACAGGAGGAGGAGTTCCAAGCACTTCTCAAGGAAGAAGGAACCACAGAAGAAGAAGTTAGGGCAGAATTTCTAGAATTGATTAAGAAACCCTGTAATGAATAGTTGCATTAATTAATTGTAGTAATTTCCCCTTGCGTTTCCTTTAATAAAATTATCAATTTCCTTCTGCAGTTCTTTATTATTTGTTGTGTGTCAGTTTTGTTAAGTTGATTAATCTAATTTGCTTGAACAATGAATCTGTCATATATTGCATAATTGTGAATGGTATGTATTGAGTTAAGTACATTAATGACAACATTCATTAAAATTCATGACAGTTACTGTTTTTTTTTCGTTAATGTCATCAAGAAAAGAACTGTCACGGAACTTCATGACAGCTAGTTTCTTGACAGCATTAGATAACATACTGTTAAGAGTTTTAATAGATGATGTCATCAAAGTACTTAACGATGACAGTAAGTTTTTCGCGACAATGTTACTGTCAAGACAAACCTACTGTCATCACCCAAATGTCACTGACAGTTTGTTTCAGCGCACAGGTTACTGTCAACATTAGTGGACCGTTAAAATTGCAAGTTCATCCTCCACGTTGACAGAAATTAAAGGGAGTAACCCACGTGGTGGTGTTATTGGGTATTAGCACGATTCCAAATATCCCCTTTTTCAGCTAAACGCTTGAACTACTCTTTATACATCAGTTAATCAGGAAAAAGCAAACCTGACACAAAACAACCAAAAGCAAACAAACTTTCTACTAAATTTCTCTCTCTACTCACTCAACACACTCATTTTCTCTTTCCTCACAACAATGGCACCAAAACAATCAATTTCTCAGACCAACTTTGTTGGCATCATCTATCCAAATGATGCTGGTGAAGGGTTCAAAGGGCTTGTTTCTTTCATGAATAAGTCCTATCTTGGGTATGCAATTACCTCAGCCCCTATCCTTGACCTAGATAGGATAGAGAACTTCTGGGAATCTGCTGTTGCTCAAGGAGATGGTGATAACACAACCATTCAGTTCAAAATCAAGGAGCACAATTACATTCTCACTATCAAGGGCATCAATGCAGCTCTGGGAATTGTGCTAGAAAAAGGAAAGACTTTCACCGAGTTTGCTACTGATGAGACCCCGAAGAAGCTCTTCTTGCAAATTGGGTATTCTAGACCCATTCTTGAAGAGGGAACAACAAAGTGGTACCCTTCTGGTGAAATGGACAGGAAGTATCTAAGAAAGGAGTGGAGCATGGTCTTTGATGCAATGGTGAAGGTGTTCTCTACCAAGACCACTGGCTGGAATGAGATTCCCACCTACATCAAGAAGCTCACTCACTCTCTTGTTCATGGGTACAAAGTGGATGTTGGAAAGCTACTCATGGCACACATCAAGGCTGCCATAGGTAAGAAGGTAAACATCTGTCCTCGCTTTCTAATGTTGTGTATTAATTCCTTGTGTGAGTTTGATGAAAATGCCCCTCGTTTAGAGGTGTGCAGTGTCTTGAAAAGAAACACACACACAACTCTCACATCACTGAATTTGAATGCACATATTCCACTATGCTTCACCAAACACATGGTTGATCAAGTGCCTAACCTTGATTTTCCATTGCCTTCTGGTTATGCCTCCTTCACTCTTGAGGATGAGGCTAGATTAGACCCAAATTCAGCTAACCCCCATTCTACCCTCTACACTCAGCCTAGGTT
Source organism: Heracleum sosnowskyi (assembly GCA_030848705.1). NCBI lineage: Eukaryota > Viridiplantae > Streptophyta > Magnoliopsida > Apiales > Apiaceae > Heracleum > Heracleum sosnowskyi. The sequence goes on along the minus strand of CM061243.1, from coordinate 43,218,435 downwards.
CTCTAGACTTCCCAAAGTTCAGAGACAAGCCTTGCAAGAAACCAGAAAAAGACAGTTATAAGCTGATGTTAGTGGTAGTGTTGAGAGTCAAGAGGGAGTTCTTGTACCTAGTGCAGCAAATAAGGAAGGTAGTTAAACAGAACCCACAGTGGTTCCTCTTGAGCCTAAGAAGAAGAGAGCTAAGAGGGCCAAAACCACTGTCAGCCACCCTGCAGTCTCCCAAAGGACTGTAGAGGTAAATAGGGAAATAAACTCCTCCCTAGATGTTCCTTCTCAACAAGGGCCATCTATTGAAATTGGAATGTCTCCCAAGGCAACCTGTACAGAGTCTGCACCACCTCATGTTCCAACTCATGAGGAGCCTCCACTTGCAGAAACACACATGGAATCAGGACACAGTGAGGATTTCACTTCCCCTATTGATGCTTCACAAGTTCCATCTGTGGAGCAGCCATCACTCTCTTCTCCACTTTCACCTTCTTCCTTCCCTACACATTCATTTGTTTCTTCTCCACAACCTAGAGAGGGGGACAGTCCCAACCCTTCAGGTTTTGATCATCCATCTCCACTCATGGATGAGCCCCATCTAGTGGTCCACAAGAACCCATTTCTCAAAGTGAGATGGACACCACTCCTTCAAACACTGAGAAAGAGCAAGGTACAGCTCTGCTAGAAAGTGAAACAGCCAGTACCTTGTTCAATCTCCAAGGAGCATCTTACCTTAGGGAAGATGCTGTCACAGCCTCAGTTGCTATCAAAGACTCTGAGAATGTTGCTGTCATAGGTGACCCTGCTGTCAAGGACTTAGAAGAAGTTGATGTCTCAACCAAACCTGCTGTCCAAGTTGCAGTGGAACCTACTGTCAATCTTCCAACTGACAATAACATTTCTGGCAAGGCTACTGTCACCTCCTCTCAGCCCAATCTTGATGATGTCACTGTTGAGGATGTCTCTGATGATGATGTGCCACTGTCTCAATTCTTAAAGGTACATTCTAAATCTTCTTCTACATTGCATGTCAGTACTGCTCTTACCCATGCATCTAGGATAAGTGAGGATGTGCAAAAGAAAAGAGAGATAAAAGAAAAGAGAGGTGAGCATAAAAATGAGAGGCAACCAAATGAGCTGGCAAAAGGTGAGGGACTTGAGCATGTCCAGAGTGAATTTGAGGGAGCCTTACATTTTCAGGCACTAGGCCTTGAGAGTTATTTTGTGAGGAGTGATGAGATCACTTAGAAAAACACTGAGAGTGTGAGAACCCCCACAGCCTCCATGCCCCAGTCTTTTCCTTCACCCCAAGAAGGTTAAAAACAGGTGGCTCCTCTACTGCCTAAAATTGGAAGCTCTAGAGAACATGTGTCTCTCCATGGAATCCAAAATTAACAACCTGTCTACCATGGTGGCCTCTGGCTTCTCCAGTATTCAGGAAGCCATTCAGGTTCTTTCTGCAAGTCTTGATGCTGCCAACTTACCTAAGGGGGAGAAAAGGGCAAGATCAGAATCACAAAGGGCGGAATCAGGAAGGGCAAGATCAGAATCAGAAGGTGTCTCCAAGCAGGGTGTTGCTCAGGGGGAGCCTGTCTCAAAGGAGGATTCAAGGAATGAGGGGGAGCTTGCAGCTAAGGAGAAAACAGTGTCTGCAAAGAGAAACAGGGGAGCAAAAGGAGTTTCAGGAAGTAAGGGGGAGCAAGAGCAAGAAGCTGAAAATCTCTTTGAATATGAGATGGCTGGAGAAACAGTTCTTATGTCTAAAGAAGCCCTGGAAGCAATGCAAGGGAATGTTCCTTCCAAGAAACCAGTACTACCTCATGTGACAATAAGAGAGCCAACTCCAATGCCAAATGAGAGTGCCCTTGAAAAGCAATGGAGAGAAAAGGAGGAGCAGAATAGGCTGGGAAAAGGGAAAGACAAGATGCCTGAATACATCTTGTCAGGAAACACATTGAGTGAAGGAACGGAGTTCAGCCAGGAAGAAGCTAATGCTTTGATGGTTGACTACAGGGAAAACACTCTGAAGAATCATGATGAGGACTTCTACAGGATAGTTGAGGGATCTATGTTGGAGCCTAGCAGAAGGTTGAATAACTGCTCAACTTTGCTAAAGGAGAAAATCATTAGTGTATGTGTGAAGATCAATGAAGAAAGGAGGTGGGCCATTGATGTGTACCTGAACACTGGAATATCTATATTCATCACTATGCAACTGTTGCAGAGTCTTCCAGCGAAGGTGCTAACTGTGATGAAGAATAAAATCAAGGCAAACCATATATCCTTCAATGAGATTCTGCACCTGCAAATGCTGAACTTAATCTCAGAGAAACTTCCAGAAGTCTACACCAATCCATTTTGTGTCTACTATGAAAGTACAACTAAAAGTGGTAGTAGGAGATGTGCATACATGAGTCTAAGAGGCACTTCAACAATGGAGTCAAAGGAAATATTGAAAGTGTTAAACATGATTCTCAACTCTAAAGCCAACAAGGAAAGAGTTCTTGCTATCAATGCAATCTATGACTTGCTAGTGAAAAGAGACAAGGAACTGAGCTATACTATAAAGAAGATGATCTCCAAAGCAAACTCCAACAGAGCTGAACAAGGAGAAAGTTGTTCCTATGATGTTCCTCATGGTGATGATGATGAGTTGGATGGTAGTGGAGGAACTAGAGAAGCAGGAAATGCTAGTGGAAGCACTTCTGGGAATGTTGGAACCAAATCCCAGGAGGAAAATGAAAAAGAAGCTCCTGTGCAAGAAAAGAAAGATGCTGGAGTTACAGAAGAAGAGGAGTCTGTATTGATTGAATTTTTGGAGGAAAATATCTTAAGATGTGTTATAGACAGTATAAATGTTGAAAAAGATACTGTCACCAAAGAAGCTGTCACAGAAGACACTGTCCTCAAGGAAGCTGTCATGAAAGAAGCTGTCACAGAAGACACTGTCAAGGAAGATACTGTCATGGAGGACATTGTCAACAAAGATGCTGTCAAGGATGAAATCAAGCCTATTGTCAAAACTAAAAGGACAAAATTCTTAGCAAGGGCTTGGCTTTCTAGACAGGAACATGATCCTGAGGAGACTACAAAATCAACGAAAGGAAAACACAAGTACTCAGGAAAGGAAAAAGCCACTGGGCTTGGCAGGAAACTGAGGAAGCCCATCCAATCAAAACTTTACAGCTCTTTGGATCTTTTGGAAAAAGAAGCTGAACAAATCAAGAATGTTGAGGTGAAGTTGGATAACAACAAAGAAGCAACTGAATATGTTCTTTGGTTTGATGCATCAAGATCTGTGATAGTTAAAAAGGATTTTACCATGGAGGTGTTATCACATGATGTATCAAAGACTCTTTCATACAGTAGGAGAACAGAAACAAGGAGAATTGAATACTTCTACTTGGTAAGGATGGTCAATCTAATGCAAGGTTATGACAATGTTCCTGAGAAAGTCATGAACCATGTTTTGGCATACAAAGCTGTGAGAGATGAAGAATTCTATCAGAAATTTGGGGAATGGTCACTATTTGATGATGCTGACATTGCTCATTTACTTGAATATTCTGATGAAGAAATAGCTGAGTATGAAGATGATCTTCCTGAAGAAGAGGTGCAAACTCAACCAAGTCATGAAGAATCCTCAAAGCCTACAAGAAGAGAAACCACTGAAGATATGGATGATTCATTCTTGAATAAAAGCAGAGAAGCCAGCAGGGTGGAGAGTGAAGGACCCAATTACCAATCTTGTATGCTTGAGAATCCTCTGAGAATCAAGTTCATATGGGAAGAGATTCCAGTGAGAAGCTTTCATAAACTCAAAACCAGTGCCCTGAAAGACTTACTCTACCTGGTGATTGGATCAATTTATCCATTGGAACTTCTATGCTCTTCTGAGATTGAGGGCATTCTTCAAATGAGAAAGGGTGAAAACTCTAAACTAGATAAATCAAGGAGAAAACCCCTGAATGCATATCCTGGAAGTAGATTCAAACTTTTTGAAGGCATACTGAAGTTCAGAACTCATGCATTTGGTAAAGACTTATGGATGGATCTTCAGGATGCTAAGGTATGTCTCTCCAAGGCAGTCCAAAAGCACATTGATGATATTGAAAATGAGGCTATCTCTCCTAATGAAATAGCACTAGTGGAAGGACTCATAGAAGTTCTTAAGGAAGCTCTCAACATAGAGGATGAAGCAAGACAGAAAAGGAAATCTGAAGCTAAGTAAAAATCCTTTGTCAATTCTGATCTTGTTAGTTAAGTTGTCAGCATGTATTGATTGTAAATTTGTTGTTATTGTCCATAAAAACAAATTGGGGGAGATTGTTAGGATTTATGGGTGATAGCTATGAGACAACTTAACTAGATATTTTAAATGCTTACACTACGCCATAGATTGCTTATAGCAACCCCCAAACTGTGTTACCATAGACCCGTTTTAAAGTTACCATAGGCCAAAATTGGGCTATAGTAACACCAAAGCTGTGTTACGTTCTCAGCAGTAACTACAGGTATCTAAGGTAACATAAAACCACAGCCTATGGTAACATAGCAAATGTGGTTGCAAAAAACCTCTATAGTAACATCTTAAACATTCTATAGTAACATAGTTTGTGTGTTACAATAGATGATACAAATTTGCACAACAGTGGGGCCCACACGTGGGATCCCCACGTGGGACCCCACGTGGGACCCCCACGTGGGGCCCACATGTAAGATCCGGGAAAATTACGTGTTATTATATGATATGAAATGAGATTTTAATTTCATATTAAGAGTTATTAAATGATTTATCTGTTTAAACGTGCTAAATTATTCGTTAAATGATTGAATATGTGACAATGTGATGCTATGTGAAATGTGTGGGGAATTTGAAATTTTTTTGAAAAGGGTGTCATACTATTTTATTTTATTTTAATTATCGAAAAGAAAATTTGGATCGTTCCCAAATTATTCGGGCAATTGGTATATCGTTCGTACCAATATTTCATTCGTTAAAGTGGAAAGTATTCGAAAATATTCGTAATAGAAGTATTTTGGTTCGTATATCTATTATTAAACGATACTTGTAGTTATCTGTACTTTATGGATGATTATCGTCTCGTAAAACGTGTATTCTGCTTTATTAAAGATTTAAAGTGTTTTATCTGTTAAAATGTATTTAAAGCGATCTATCGGATCAGTATCGATTCAAAAATGTCGTTTGGGGTATTATTTTCCGTTTAATATAAAAAGGCAAATCGTACTTTGTTTTTCGCATAATCAAGCTTAATTACAGTTAAAAAATCTAAAAACCCCTGAAACGTGTTCTTCGTGTTCTTGAGAATCAAACTCACTTTTGAAGACGTTATCGGATTCCGATTTCGATGTTCTTGTAACCAAATCGAATCTCTCATCATCCTCTACCTAAATCCATCATCAAAATCTATGTGGGTATGATCTTTGAATTTTTCCGATTTTTAAGTAATTTATTATTTCGAATTTTAGGGTTTTATTTGGGGGTTTCTTTATTATTGATTGTTCTTGATGATTGATAGCTTAATCGTGTTTGTTGTGTGATTTAGAGTGTAAGTATGATTTTTAATTTAAGTTTTGAGCCGGTAATCGAGTAGATCGGAAAATTGTATATGACCGGAGTTTGGTCGGGATTTTGATCGGCTAAGTGAACGTTGATAACGTTTGTACCATTGAATAGATCGTCGAATAAGGAATCTGTTGGTATAAGAATCTTTGAGTTTGGTGTTAGTTTTGACCTCGCCGGAAAATCGCCGCCACCGCCGGTGACTTTCGTTTCTGGCGATTCTATACTGTTTTTGCATGTGTTTTATTGGGTTAAATGAAGTTGTGATGTTGCTACTGATTTCCTGAACAAATCCGTGTGTTTGGGTCGAATTCGGGCATGGCCGGAGAAGTTTCCGGTGGCCGGACGCCGGCCGGAAACTGGGAAACCCAGTTTTCCGGTGGTGTTCTTCGCCAACCCGGAAACATTCTTCATGACCCGTTTCGTAACCCTAACCCGACCCGGTTTGATCTTAGAAACCCTAATCTATTTTCAGAAAAGTGTTTCTGGGTTTTTATTTTAAAAATAATTCAAAAATAGTTTTATAATTCTAAAAAAATCATATCTTTAATTTAAAAATACATTTTATTATTCCGAAAATTTTATAAATTCATAAATATTTATTTAAATTCGAAAATTGATTAAATTTAATTATTTTAATTATTTTTGATTAATAATTAATTTATTTAATTAATTGATTAATTCTTTTAATCAGTTAATTCTTAATAATTAATTATTAATTAGATTTAATTAATTAAAATTAAGTTTAATTATTTTCTAGCTTGGTTTATTTATTTAAAAATAGTTTGAGCATTTAAAGAGTGTCAATTAATTTTATTAATTGATTTATTTGCATTTAAAATACTTATATTGGATTTAAAAATCCGATTTTTGATTTAAAAATTAGTCGTGACTTATTTAAAATTCAAATAAGCTTTGTGTGATGTTTTAAAAAATAGTTATAAGTGCTATATGATGTGTACGAGTTGTGTAATGTGTTTTATAGTCCGTATATGCCCGTACTAGGGCTAGCGTCTGAGTTTTTAATCTCGTAAATTATACCGGACGTCCGATACGTACCCGGTTACTTGTTTAAATGTGTTATGTGAATGATGTGAATTATTTGTTGTTGAGTCATGCATGCGAATAATTGTTTTGAGACGTGTTTAAATGTAGTAGTTGTGTCTAAAATTATCGTGTGGGGTAGTTGGGATAGAAATTTGTCGGTTATGTTAGAAAGTGAGATTTACGAGGCCGTTGACTTGGATGTTGACTTTTTATAGTATGGGGATTGTCGTCAAGCAAGTTACGTGGATTACTTATGTGGTTGATTGTGATTGGTCTATCAGTTGAGATGTGGATGTTTATGCAACAGAGATATCGGTAAGATCGGTAAGTGCGTCGAAGTTAAGTTACGATCATTTATATAATATGAGGATTATACGTTGAAGACTAAGTACCGTCTCATGTTTGACTATCGAGGCTGGCACGTGGATTCGAAATGGTAGAAGCAGACTAGTGGTATTCGCAAGAGCGTTAAAGCAAAGAAGGACGGAAGTCGAGAATCGTGCGATAAGACAGAATAAGGAGGGATCGTATTGTTTCAGCATTACGAAATAGCTAAGGACCAGAGGCAAGTGTTTATACCCTTGCTTATTAATTAAGGGATATTATCTTGAATTATTAGTATGTATGTTGAATGTTTATTACTGAGTTTTCAAATGTTGATTTCCATGCATTGAATTGCAAGTATGTTATTTAATCTCGTAAATTGACGAGTACTCTTTTATACCTTTTTAGTTTAGATTCATATTTTCATATTGATCGGAGAGATATAATTTCTTATATTGAAATGATTGAAAAGATAATTATGGGCCGTATACTAAGGCTTTCTTTTAAAAGACATGATTTAAAAATGCTAAGTTGGAATATTACCAACCCTAGATGAGCGAGAACTTGTGAACCCTATGAGGGAAAACTTATTCTAAAATTCTGAAGTTGTGTTGCTTACCCTTCCAATATTCCATTTTTCACCTTGCACCTATGCAAACCTTGTTATCCTTTCTTGTTATAAACAATTATCTGATCCAGCCCCTGATTCAAATTCTATTACGTTGTGTATGAGTTGGTTTACTTCTTTCAAACGTGAGGCTTATCCGTTATAAGTATACGTTCGAGGGATCTAGACTAATTCTGTCAGAAGCCAGTAAACCCTTGTTTTTCTCTAACTATAAACTTACCTTGAATTTTCCTTAGACTTAAACTTGACTTTCTTGTCACTTACCAAATTGGTGAACTTTGACTAATTCTTCCACAATGTGTTAAATCATACTGTTGAGGCCATCTAGAGCCTGTTCTTTGAACCCTACTCTATATTAATCTAATAAAATTTCTGTTGACATCCTAATGCCTGTTTCATATCAGACTCGATCTTATTGAGCATGTTATTGTTTATTCTTCATTGCTATTCCAGTTGTTGCATCGATCTTGTCAATGTTTATTATGTTGTTACTTGTGATACGTATTCCCCATTGTTGTGTCGATCTCGTCGATACTAGATTATATTGCTATTCCTTATTGATTCTTCATATTTAACTATCTCCTGGAACGTGAGTTTCCAGCAATTGTTGTATTAAGGTCGTCGATTCTTCCGACACCTGATTGTCGAAGTAAGGTTGTCAATTGTACTGACACCTGACGTATAAATAATATAGAATTGGAATGTTTTTAAAAATGGACCAATTATTGGTCGATGTAATTAAGGCCCAGATTGGCCTAGGATCCAGTAGAGGACTATGACATGAGCTAGTCCGGGGTTGATGCGTGGCTGGCCAGCAGCACAACCTTTGTATTTGATAATTGTTAAAAATCCAATTCTAATATGAATTTTCATTTCTAGGATGAGTTACATCCATATACTTTGTACTTGTGAGATATGACCTGATTCTCAGGTTTATTCGTTGCGTGAAGTTGTTGGTTTGTTGATTATTAATAGTGGTTTCAATCTTGCTGAAATCGCTTACTCTTAATACATTCGGATTCCAAATAGTTGAAATCCACTTCCTTGATTCCATTGGCAGTCGTGAGATATCTATCTTGTTGAGTTTTATTCATACCGCATATCCAGTCGGTACCATGTTGAAGTCTTGAAGTGCGTTCTTTATTTCTTAACCGAGCGTGTTGGCTCATTCTTGCCCCTTGATTATTCTAACCTTCCAGAGTTGTTGATTTCGGAAAATGTCGTGAATAGACCTGTTATCTTCAAATTAGTATTTTTGTACAAACTATGGTCTTGAAGACGTACGAGTTATATTTATTTCATATTTTCTACATACTATTGTAGTTATTGTTGATTCGGTCATCGTAACGACCTATATAAATCTTTTGTGTTTTAAAACTATTCGGTTGCGAGAAGCTAAATGAGATATTGTGATAAATTACCAAACTTACTTTGAAAATATTAGAGATTACAAATGTTTAAGCCATAGGCTTGTTTATTTGAAAATCCAAAGTTTATTTTGGAAACCTTTCGTATCATATTTAATAATACGCTTGCTGAGCAATTCATTCGCTCATACTTGTTTTATTTATATATATTTTAGCCTGCCGGAAAGAAGGTGTATTGGCGAGAGTTGTCCGCGTAGCTGATCAGAGATGGGGAAAGATATTAGCGTAAAGACGTTTTGATCCAGAGCAGTGGAGCTAGTGAGAGGTTTTGTATATAGATGTTTTCTATTGCTTAATATATTGTATAAGATTAGTTGCCTGGTATACTTCTTATCGAAGTTATACTAGTGTATTAGAATTTTGTAAAGAGAATGGTTGTAAAGAAGAAAGATTGTTGTAATGAATTTGGATTCTTGTTTCTAGCACTATAACCTTTAAAGATTCTTGGTAGAGTTGGGGTCACAGATATTATTATTATTGTGTTGATTTTATATTGAACAGGTTGTTTGGATTAAGAGTGCAGTGTGACGACCAAATCATTGACCCCGGATTTGGGGGCGTTACAGTTGGTATCAGAGCAAGGGTTATAGTAAAACTAGAAACGAGAGTGTGTGGGAGTGTATATAGTTATATAAGGAACGTCAGAGCTCATTTAGAGTTCGTGTTGGACTATTGGATATAGTACCGCTGAGTGAGTTGAGATGGAGGTATTTGATTGAGATAGTTGTGCTGAAATAGATAGAACTTCTTGCGTTTGTAGACGTCTATGGCGGAATCTTTGAGGACTATTACGAGTCGACGACGACGTACGATATTGATAACCTTGCGACGTGGAAAAGAAGGGCTGAAATCGAATAACGTGGACAAGAAGGGCTGAAATCGAATAACGAGCTATCGAAGGAGTCGACGGAGGAGTCATGTGTGAAGACCCTGGTAATACCCTCCCATCCTAAGGAAATATTTGACATTTCTTTAAGCGAAACTTGTGTTGGTGAATATATTCCACCTTTTGACTTTGTACTTGATACTTTTGATCAATCATGATTGCAATTGCATCAGAGGTTGTTGTGACATCTATTTCAAATTTGTGAAACCTGTTGAAAATATGTTATTTAAATTCCAACTCCTTCATTCTTCCGGAGTGGATAACTCTAATTGTGATGTAACACTATTTGTTGATACTTCCTTTCTGGTTGTTCTTCTTTTCTGAAATAACACCTTTGGAATTTATTCAATTTCAATCCAAGGTGTGTATTTGAGAATTCTTATCGAAAGGCCCTGATTGTTATTCTGACTCTAAATTTCTTTCATATTTCTCTACTCCAACTGAGATAAACAACCCTATTTATAGGGGACACAAGGACTATCTGTCTATGTGATAGAAGTCTGACGGGACGCCGTCACTTGTGTGTTGTGAAATACAAGAAGGCTAATTACCTTTAGTACTGTCTTAATAGAGACACACAACATTGAGTTCATGTGATCAAATTGGTCTCTCAGTAATCCTTTCACTTCCAATAATGTTGCTTTGGAATATACAGATTTGGTAACCCCAATTGTGGGACATTTGCTACGATATAGAATCTTTTCACTTCAAACTATCATGAACTTCTTACTTCAAATAATCTGGGAGGTATGCCATTAGGGTGAACTGGAATTTACCCTACCTTACCGAACGAAGAATTTGCGATTGAATTACCATGAACGAAAGCGGACTACGATGCGATTAGAATACTAGTAACATATAACGGAGCCAGTTGTTCTCTCTCTATCGATTAATGTTACGATGTGGAAGAGGTGAAGTTAGATGATTCAAAAGTTGATTGGAAATTGGGGAAAAATGTGTAATTGTGCTGATGTTATCCCAGGTTGTGGAAAATGGACATAATAGATTTTTGTCTCAATGAGAAGAACTTTTAAGATTGGATGATAGGCTAATAATGGAGAATGAGTTAATCTTTGAGTATTTCAGGATTGTATGATATGGTTGCAAGTCTTTTGCTCACGATAGTTAAGGTAGATTTTACCAGTCAATGTGGATGTATAGAATGAGAATCAAGATAATGTCGAGTTGATCAAGCTGTTTGGGAAATGAGATGGAACCATGGAAAAGGTGTCATGAGTGTTACTGTGAAGATAGGAAAAGAAGATGAAGAGGTGTTAATAAGGATTTAAAGACAATGGATGAGGTAATGAAGGGTTGTTTTCAGCTGAAGAGTTAATTGGCATGAAAGGTATGTGATTGTTGAAAGCAGTTGTTAGATATATTGGAAATAGGTAAAGTTGACCCAAGAATATGGATGGCTGATAGTATGAGTAGTAAAGGAGGGAATTGAGATGAAAATATCTTCGGTACAAGGATTAGAAAGGATGGAGCTTTAAGGTTATGATAATGAGAGATTAACTAAAAGAAATGACGGGAATAAGGATTCAACCAGGATTGATTAGAGAGAAAGGGCTACATAAAGGAAACAGTTATGGAAAGAGAAATGGAATTCAATTACAGGAAGGAGCAAGAAAGAATAAGGGATAAGAAAGAAATGTAAGGATATATTAGAGACTTAAAGGAATATTGATGTTAGTGAGTGTTTAAGTACTTGAGGTGTTGGAAAATGAAGACAGAATAACAGAGGTATAGTAGACGACTACAACTAAAGAGATTCCTGAATGGAGACGAAGACATGTTGAGATAAACTGTGTAGTAGAGTTGCTAAGGCCTAGAGCTTATCATGATGTTATTTGAGTTATAATTGACCGATTAATGAGAGATAGTAGTACGGCATGGAATGACGGGTTCAATTGTATTTGGCAGAGATCCGCGACGTAATTGAAGAATTCAGACAGACTATGATTGTGTACTAAATTTTGAAGGTAATTGGGAGGATCGTTTACCGTTGATTAGATTCTCTTACGACAACAGTTACTATGACGATTTTGAAATGCTACCTTACGACGATTTATTGAGTGTTGGGAAAGTGCGTATAAGTTTGCTTGCCACCCCGTGAGTGGTATATTCATAGTGTATTTCGTAGAATATGAACCTATAGAGATCTAGTTAAATTGTTCTATGTTGAGTAACCGATTGAGATATTGAGTCAGTATGAGAGAGTGATGAGTAATAGAGGAGTCAAATTAGTATGAGTATGAGGAGAAATCCTAAGGTTGAAGAGTCAACCTAGGAATTTGAGAATGAGATGTTGGAAATTATCCACCTACGTTTGCGCGAGCTGATTCTGAGGACAGAATCCTGTTAAGGGGGGAAGGATGTAAGATCCGGGAAAATTACGTGTTATTATATGATATGAAATGAGATTTTAATTTCATATTAAGAGTTATTAAATGATTTATCTGTTTAAACGTGCTAAATTATTCGTTAAATGATTGAATATGTGACAATGTGATGCTATGTGAAATGTGTGGGGAATTTGAAATTTTTTTGAAAAGGGTGTCATACTATTTTATTTTATTTTAATTATCGAAAAGAAAATTTGGATCGTTCCCAAATTATTCGGGCAATTGGTATATCGTTCGTACCAATATTTCATTCGTTAAAGTGGAAAGTATTCGAAAATATTCGTAATAGAAGTATTTTGGTTCGTATATCTATTATTAAACGATACTTGTAGTTATCTGTACTTTATGGATGATTATCGTCTCGTAAAACGTGTATTCTGCTTTATTAAAGATTTAAAGTGTTTTATCTGTTAAAATGTATTTAAAGCGATCTATCGGATCAGTATCGATTCAAAAATGTCGTTTGGGGTATTATTTTCCGTTTAATATAAAAAGGCAAATCGTACTTTGTTTTTCGCATAATCAAGCTTAATTACAGTTAAAAAATCTAAAAACCCCTGAAACGTGTTCTTCGTGTTCTTGAGAATCAAACTCACTTTTGAAGACGTTATCGGATTCCGATTTCGATGTTCTTGTAACCAAATCGAATCTCTCATCATCCTCTACCTAAATCCATCATCAAAATCTATGTGGGTATGATCTTTGAATTTTTCCGATTTTTAAGTAATTTATTATTTCGAATTTTAGGGTTTTATTTGGGGGTTTCTTTATTATTGATTGTTCTTGATGATTGATAGCTTAATCGTGTTTGTTGTGTGATTTAGAGTGTAAGTATGATTTTTAATTTAAGTTTTGAGCCGGTAATCGAGTAGATCGGAAAATTGTATATGACCGGAGTTTGGTCGGGATTTTGATCGGCTAAGTGAACGTTGATAACGTTTGTACCATTGAATAGATCGTCGAATAAGGAATCTGTTGGTATAAGAATCTTTGAGTTTGGTGTTAGTTTTGACCTCGCCGGAAAATCGCCGCCACCGCCGGTGACTTTCGTTTCTGGCGATTCTATACTGTTTTTGCATGTGTTTTATTGGGTTAAATGAAGTTGTGATGTTGCTACTGATTTCCTGAACAAATCCGTGTGTTTGGGTCGAATTCGGGCATGGCCGGAGAAGTTTCCGGTGGCCGGACGCCGGCCGGAAACTGGGAAACCCAGTTTTCCGGTGGTGTTCTTCGCCAACCCGGAAACATTCTTCATGACCCGTTTCGTAACCCTAACCCGACCCGGTTTGATCTTAGAAACCCTAATCTATTTTCAGAAAAGTGTTTCTGGGTTTTTATTTTAAAAATAATTCAAAAATAGTTTTATAATTCTAAAAAAATCATATCTTTAATTTAAAAATACATTTTATTATTCCGAAAATTTTATAAATTCATAAATATTTATTTAAATTCGAAAATTGATTAAATTTAATTATTTTAATTATTTTTGATTAATAATTAATTTATTTAATTAATTGATTAATTCTTTTAATCAGTTAATTCTTAATAATTAATTATTAATTAGATTTAATTAATTAAAATTAAGTTTAATTATTTTCTAGCTTGGTTTATTTATTTAAAAATAGTTTGAGCATTTAAAGAGTGTCAATTAATTTTATTAATTGATTTATTTGCATTTAAAATACTTATATTGGATTTAAAAATCCGATTTTTGATTTAAAAATTAGTCGTGACTTATTTAAAATTCAAATAAGCTTTGTGTGATGTTTTAAAAAATAGTTATAAGTGCTATATGATGTGTACGAGTTGTGTAATGTGTTTTATAGTCCGTATATGCCCGTACTAGGGCTAGCGTCTGAGTTTTTAATCTCGTAAATTATACCGGACGTCCGATACGTACCCGGTTACTTGTTTAAATGTGTTATGTGAATGATGTGAATTATTTGTTGTTGAGTCATGCATGCGAATAATTGTTTTGAGACGTGTTTAAATGTAGTAGTTGTGTCTAAAATTATCGTGTGGGGTAGTTGGGATAGAAATTTGTCGGTTATGTTAGAAAGTGAGATTTACGAGGCCGTTGACTTGGATGTTGACTTTTTATAGTATGGGGATTGTCGTCAAGCAAGTTACGTGGATTACTTATGTGGTTGATTGCGATTGGTCTATCAGTTGAGATGTGGATGTTTATGCAACAGAGATATCGGTAAGATCGGTAAGTGCGTCGAAGTTAAGTTACGATCATTTATATAATATGAGGATTATACGTTGAAGACTAAGTACCGTCTCATGTTTGACTATCGAGGCTGGCACGTGGATTCGAAATGGTAGAAGCAGACTAGTGGTATTCGCAAGAGCGTTAAAGCAAAGAAGGACGGAAGTCGAGAATCGTGCGATAAGACAGAATAAGGAGGGATCGTATTGTTTCAGCATTACGAAATAGCTAAGGACCAGAGGCAAGTGTTTATACCCTTGCTTATTAATTAAGGGATATTATCTTGAATTATTAGTATGTATGTTGAATGTTTATTACTGAGTTTTCAAATGTTGATTTCCATGCATTGAATTGCAAGTATGTTATTTAATCTCGTAAATTGACGAGTACTCTTTTATACCTTTTTAGTTTAGATTCATATTTTCATATTGATCGGAGAGATATAATTTCTTATATTGAAATGATTGAAAAGATAATTATGGGCCGTATACTAAGGCTTTCTTTTAAAAGACATGATTTAAAAATGCTAAGTTGGAATATTACCAACCCTAGATGAGCGAGAACTTGTGAACCCTATGAGGGAAAACTTATTCTAAAATTCTGAAGTTGTGTTGCTTACCCTTCCAATATTCCATTTTTCACCTTGCACCTATGCAAACCTTGTTATCCTTTCTTGTTATAAACAATTATCTGATCCAGCCCCTGATTCAAATTCTATTACGTTGTGTATGAGTTGGTTTACTTCTTTCAAACGTGAGGCTTATCCGTTATAAGTATACGTTTGAGGGATCTAGACTAATTCTGTCAGAAGCCAGTAAACCCTTGTTTTTCTCTAACTATAAACTTACCTTGAATTTTCCTTAGACTTAAACTTGACTTTCTTGTCACTTACCAAATTGGTGAACTTTGACTAATTCTTCCACAATGTGTTAAATCATACTGTTGAGGCCATCTAGAGCCTGTTCTTTGAACCCTACTCTATATTAATCTAATAAAATTTCTGTTGACATCCTAATGCCTGTTTCATATCAGACTCGATCTTATTGAGCATGTTATTGTTTATTCTTCATTGCTATTCCAGTTGTTGCATCGATCTTGTCAATGTTTATTATGTTGTTACTTGTGATACGTATTCCCCATTGTTGTGTCGATCTCGTCGATACTAGATTATATTGCTATTCCTTATTGATTCTTCATATTTAACTATCTCCTGGAACGTGAGTTTCCAGCAATTGTTGTATTAAGGTCGTCGATTCTTCCGACACCTGATTGTCGAAGTAAGGTTGTCAATTGTACTGACACCTGACGTATAAATAATATAGAATTGGAATGTTTTTAAAAATGGACCAATTATTGGTCGATGTAATTAAGGCCCAGATTGGCCTAGGATCCAGTAGAGGACTATGACATGAGCTAGTCCGGGGTTGATGCGTGGCTGGCCAGCAGCACAACCTTTGTATTTGATAATTGTTAAAAATCCAATTCTAATATGAATTTTCATTTCTAGGATGAGTTACATCCATATACTTTGTACTTGTGAGATATGACCTGATTCTCAGGTTTATTCGTTGCGTGAAGTTGTTGGTTTGTTGATTATTAATAGTGGTTTCAATCTTGCTGAAATCGCTTACTCTTAATACATTCGGATTCCAAATAGTTGAAATCCACTTCCTTGATTCCATTGGCAGTCGTGAGATATCTATCTTGTTGAGTTTTATTCATACCGCATATCCAGTCGGTACCATGTTGAAGTCTTGAAGTGCGTTCTTTATTTCTTAACCGAGCGTGTTGGCTCATTCTTGCCCCTTGATTATTCTAACCTTCCAGAGTTGTTGATTTCGGAAAATGTCGTGAATAGACCTGTTATCTTCAAATTAGTATTTTTGTACAAACTATGGTCTTGAAGACGTACGAGTTATATTTATTTCATATTTTCTACATACTATTGTAGTTATTGTTGATTCGGTCATCGTAACGACCTATATAAATCTTTTGTGTTTTAAAACTATTCGGTTGCGAGAAGCTAAATGAGATATTGTGATAAATTACCAAACTTACTTTGAAAATATTAGAGATTACAAATGTTTAAGCCATAGGCTTGTTTATTTGAAAATCCAAAGTTTATTTTGGAAACCTTTCGTATCATATTTAATAATACGCTTGCTGAGCAATTCATTCGCTCATACTTGTTTTATTTATATATATTTTAGCCTGCCGGAAAGAAGGTGTATTGGCGAGAGTTGTCCGCGTAGCTGATCAGAGATGGGGAAAGATATTAGCGTAAAGACGTTTTGATCCAGAGCAGTGGAGCTAGTGAGAGGTTTTGTATATAGATGTTTTCTATTGCTTAATATATTGTATAAGATTAGTTGCCTGGTATACTTCTTATCGAAGTTATACTAGTGTATTAGAATTTTGTAAAGAGAATGGTTGTAAAGAAGAAAGATTGTTGTAATGAATTTGGATTCTTGTTTCTAGCACTATAACCTTTAAAGATTCTTGGTAGAGTTGGGGTCACAGATATTATTATTATTGTGTTGATTTTATATTGAACAGGTTGTTTGGATTAAGAGTGCAGTGTGACGACCAAATCATTGACCCCGGATTTGGGGGCGTTACACCACATGTGGGGCCCACTTCTGGGTAGGGGCCACATGCGGGGCCCACTTTTTGTGCCTGCAGTGGGGCCCACCTGCTCACTGTTCAAGGTCTATTGTAACACCTAATATTACCTACTGTAACACCTAATATTATCTAATGCAACACATACAGTGATAAATATAATAGCCTATTGCAACACACATTTTACCTATTGTAACACCATAAATGTAACCAAATAAAAATGCACCAACAGAATATTTAATTCCCATAAAACAAACCAACAACAATTCTAATCCAAAAGCAACTACATCAAAATCCAAACCAACAATTCAAATCCACCAGCAATACATCAAATCCACCAGCAGTTTTATACATAACTAAAATAGACAAAGCAATAGAAGTCTAAGAGCTAGGTCCATTGGTCATAGGAGTACCATCACCTACTGTGTCACTGGAAATCGTCGCACAGATTTCACCAATATCAACATTCAGAGTGGGGTTTGCTTCAGCTAATTTTTTTAGGGCCAATGTCAAGTTGTCCTGGACCTTCCGATTGATCTTGCCATCCACTTCATCGCAGACCTTCTGGTTTACCTTTGCTTCCACTTCGACAGCAACTTCCTGCCTTATCTTTTTTGTCAGCTTTTGCACGTATGAATCGGTTGGAGCTGGAGCTGAAGTAGAAGTTTTGAGACACTTCGGGTCATGTCTTCCTATATTGACATGCATATGAATTAATACTAATGTATACAAGTATTAAATCAAATAAACGAAGATAAACCTGCTTCAACTTCTTCCATTTCAATGTCTGGTAGGTCAGTTTCCGGAACTTTGTCATTTTTAGTTCCACATTCAGTGAGCTGCAAATAACACTTTCAGCAAGACCAGTCCACAACTGGATACATTCAGTGAGCTGCATCAGGATTCAATGGACTGATTCTGCATACGTATATCTGTATGATATATGTTATATGTTATATGCTTCAGATACTTGATTTGAATCAGTTGCTTTCATCTGCAATTGTCAAAACATAACTGGACACTTAACAAAATTTGATAATGTGATAGGTCATAATCTTCCAATAAAACCTGTTAAAAGAGTGGGTAAACAATAATCTATTAAATTAAAGATAATGAATAAAAAAAAAATTGTATATTTATATATAAACAAAATTTTAAATTTTAAATTTTAAAAAAATATTCCGGTTGGATCGTCGAATTTATTTAAAATTAATTTTTTTAATTTAAAATTTAAAAAATATTAGTAGGGCCTACTTTTATTATTATTATTATTATTTAATTACAATTTAAATAATTATTATTTTTTTTAGTTAAAATTTAAAAAATATTAGTGGGGCCCACTTTTATTATTAATTTTTTTAAATTAAAAATTAAAAATTAATTATTTTTAAGTAAAAATTAAAAAAACATTAGTGGGACCCACTTTTTTTGTAAATATTATCAATTTATTTTAATTTCTTGAAATTAAAATATAATGTTAAATTTATTATTTTCATAATTTTGTAATAATTCACAATTTATACATAACTTAGTTTTCCTTATACATAATTTATTAAATTTTTTAATGAATTTAGGTTAAATTTAATAATTTTTTGATATTATTTTATTTAAAAACCTTTTTATTTGAAATTTATAAACAAAAGGTAATATTTATGAAAAATCAATAATTTAATTATTTGATGGAATATTACGTTTTAAAATGATAATTTCAACAATTTTGTCAAAATTAATTATTTTCTAAATTCAAATAATTATTAAATCATTAATTTTAAATAACATAAAAATTTTGTTTATGAATACCCTATGGTAACACATCACATGGTGTTACCCACTGTTAACACCTTTATAGCTATAGTAACATACTTTTGAGGATTTGGTAACACCACAATCACAAGGTTGCGATAGCTCAAAAATGTCATACCTATGGTAACATCCTTAGTGGTAACACCCATGCCCAAAAGTTGCAATAGGTCATCTATGGCGTAGTGTTAATTTTATTAAGTATGAACATACTGTCACAACCAGAGTATGTCTTTGTAACTATTTTGTTTATTGCAAATACGATTCTAGTACATCTTGGTAGAAGTTCATTTATTTGTTCAAGCCTCAAGAAGTGCTCAAGATGGACATCAAGAATAAATGTTATTGTCAAAACATTGATAGTAAGGTTACGAGAAGACAACATGTTGCAAGTCACGATAGTACATTCACTCTGATAGCAACATTGGCGGAAGCCCTCTGACAACAACTTTACCTTAGCCTGACAGCAAGCTTGGAAATCCTGACAGCACCTTATGCGGGGATTTCTTACTATCATCAAAAGCGCATTCCTGTGACATCAAGCTTAGCCATCAGGATACTGTCATGAAGGGATAATACTGATATTGGGGTTCTACCCAGTCAAACATGTGACAGTTTGTATGTTCAAGAAACAGGCGTGTTGCAGTATCCCAACACTGCATCAGGTCTGCAAGACTACGACCGAAGCTTGAGAGATCACATGACAAAGCTCACCAATTCAAGAGTATGACAAATCAACATCTACTGAATTGTGTTAGTTAAATATAGAATGTATCTAGATTGCTTTTCCCAGTAATGTTAATCTTGTTTGTATAGCAATTTAGGTAATGCTCACGGGTAGACAATTTGTAAGAAGCTGCCACATGAAAATGACAGCAGCTTCACAAACCCGTGATGATAGAGATAAGATCAGTTTACTTAGACTATCTCTCAATTCATTCTATGTATTACTCGAGAAACTGAAGCTCAAGAAAACGAACATTTTCTTGAGGTTGTAGCAACCCATTGCAAAATAAATAAAACATTTATTTTGTGAGAAATACTCTTGTGTCTACTTGTGTTTGTAATTCATAAACTGATAATCGTTAATCTTAGTCTTTGTTGTTGAAGCGTAGATTGAGATTTATCAGTATTGCATTCAACCCCCCCCCCCCCCTTCTGCAATAGTCAAGGACCAACATATATTATTATATTTTAAATTTAAAAATTAGAAGAGTGTACACGTTATCTGCTTAATCACATCAATCACTCGAATTACCCCCAACCAAATTGCATTTTGTAGATAACCAGCAAAACGTGAATGATTGTGGATCCAATATTTTAATCCCTCATTTGATCACATATTTATAAATTAATTAATTATATGTGTTTATATATATATATATATATATATATATATATATGATTATATAAATACAAAATATACTTTAAAATAATGTTATTTCTTAACACAAATTAGTGTACAGAATCACAATTGATATATCGCCTAATTTTTAACTAACCATTTCAGTATAAATATTAAATTTCATTCGTGTTTATTTATGAGAGTACTTAAATGAAATAACGTGCAAGTCTTATTACTTTTATTTATTAATAACAAGACTCCTTAAAAAAAAATTGGAATACTACATACAAAAACATTACTTGAATTCAAAAAAATTATACTTAATTTATTATATAACTTCTAATATGTAGTTGAGCCGCAAACCGATCCACTCCAACCGCAAATTCGTGATTAAAAATATCACGATTAACCGCAGCTGAAGTTGTGGTAGCGGTTCAAGATTTTAGATAATCACAAAATGTGGTTTGGTGTGATTTTTACCCTTCAACCGCACCAAACCGAATCACATACACCCCTTATATAGTATTAAAATAATACCAAACATATTCAATAAAATTATAGAGTAAACCACATTTTACACTCATTATTTATAGGTGTTTTTTCGATTTGGATATGTATTACCCCCTCAGTCTCATTTTGTTTGCACCACTTTTTTTTTTTGGATTTTCCAAAAAGAATGAACTTTCCTTTTATAACATTCATTTAAAATTGTCTCAACCACACATTAATATATAATACTTATTTATCACTCACTATCTCATTTTTTGTGGTTGAGATTAAAGTCAAAATTGATACATTAAAATTCGTGCAATATTGACTGGCTCATACATTAGGGGATGGAAGAAGTATTTTTCTTGGCACTTTGCACCTAAATGTTTAATTGTCGCTTCAATTTGCAACTTTCTAATAAAGTTTCGTCAAACATGACCGTTAATGTTAAATCGAAATAATATAGAATTAAATCGAAAAATATAAAGGATGTGTATCGGATCACTTCGGGACTGAGGAGTGCTATTTCCGGCCCCGATCCTCGAATTTGAACCCATTACCCAATCCCACCCCGATTCTTCTTCCCTCGTACCCACTCGGCCACCCCGAACACGGAATAGAGATCTCCACGGGGCAAGAAGATGAAAATATGATTAAATATGGTACTTGTTTTGGTGTATATTAGATTTTAGAAAACAAATGTTAAGCTCGGTATTGTATTACGCTATCTAACAAAGAAATAATATGATTATATATTCTTGAATCATCATGATCATGACAAAAAGCAACATAGTTAACAGAATAATGTTTACTAAATATGCTATGTTGTGTCAGACAATTCATTTCACATAAAGTGTGACAATATTCTTGAAACATGGTCCGAGACAATTGAATTAAGATAACATTATTCGGGAATGACATTTAAATTACAAATACGTAAATGTTGCATTATTATAAGGTTCGACAAGCTAAATATAAAATATGTCACATTTGTAGCTTCTGTGAAGACATATAAGTTCTCCTTTAAGCAGCAAAGTGGGACTCATTTATTCTGTCAATCAAGACTCCAAGAAAACTTCTCCGACTTGAAACCCTATTGATTTTGATGATAACACATAGTAAGAAAGATGGATCTATTGTTTTGAACTAACATTGTTTTGCATAATATATATTTTATAATGTTTATCTTGTTGTTAGCAAGCTAACAGTGCAGAAACAGAGTATCTTAGCAAGCTAACAGTGCAGACACAGAGCATCTTAGCATGCTAACAGTGCAGTAGTAGAGTATTTTAGCAAGCTAAGACTGTTCCGCCAGAAACTGTTCAAGTCAAACTGAAGTCCTAATTTCATGGAGATTTTATAGGACATGATGTGTAAGGACTCTATAAATTATATAAACGTAATATGTAATTTTAGAGCTCAGTTTTTCACAAAGACTTTATCAAAACAGTTTTCCTATCTTTTAGGAGTTTGTTTCTTTCAAACGTTTTATCCTATACAAACTCTCTAAACTCGTTTTTGGTTTATATACTGAATGTTTTATGTTCTAAACGACTTTTCTCCTAAACTTCAGTATGTGAACGTTATGTGAACGTTGATGAACGAATTTATCAAACAAACTAAACGTGAGAAAAGGTTTCAAGACCGTTGGTGTTTGGTTGGTTAATTCGAACATTAATTGTTCTTTATATATACTTGTATCTGTTATTTTTCGACCTAACAAGGAAGAAGATTATCAGATTACAAGAACAACTCTGTGCTATACTTTGAAAATCTTTTTACTAGAGCTCCACTATTACATATACGTTTATATTCTTATTAAGAGTTCATAGTTTGAGTTGTATCATTCTTAATTGATTGTATTATTAAGATTGTAAGGTTTGTTGTTGAGGTGCAAGCTAGGACACAAGGGTTCGGGAATTAGTTTGATAGAGAAGTTTATACTTGGGTAGTATAGTACTTAGAGATCATTTGATTCAGGGAACAAGGGTGTCAGCTAGCTGCTACCAGTGACAGGGAAGAAGGAAGATAAATTTATTAATCTTGTAATCGGTTTTTATAGTGATTAATAATATATTCTCTTACCAGGTTTGGTAGGGGACCAGGACGTAGACCATTAGTGTTAAGGGTCGAACCTGGCTAAAACTCTTGGTGTTTTTACTTACCGCTATTTCAATTTTGAATTGCATTGTTTATCTTAGCTAGCTGACATACTACATTTTATTCATTTTAGCTAGCTGACTAGTTAGCACTTAATTATTTGGTAAAACTTTAAAATTGGATATAGTTGTTAGGAATATATTGTTCTTGATGATAATTATAAAAACACTTAGTAGATTTTGTATTAAGTCATTTCGTAACTGTCAACGAAATGGCATGCTTTGCAGTGTTTCGTTGACATGAAGCTCATCAACGAAATGAGTGATGTAGCAATTGTATTGTACAATACTTCACAGTTTGATATGCAATTTTGTTGTATGTATTAGATAGGTTTTCTAAGTCATGTTGACTAAGTACTAGATAGGCAAAATAGGTTGGTTAATTGTAAATATATTATCCCTTGTAATTTTGCCTAAGTGAAGACATGTCAACGGTATGAAGATCACTCTGTCAACGGTATGGAGTTTACCCATCAACGAAATGAGGGAAACACCATCAACGGAATGAAGAATAAAGCTATCAACGAAACACATCTCCCTGCTATCAACGAATCACTATTGCTTTTTGAACAGTTGACAAAGTGATAGTGACAGTTTACTGAACAGATCTAAAGGAGATATGGAAGTGTACTTTACATTGGAAGCCATCAAAATGGTTACTGGAAATAAGGAAACATTCCAATTTCCAATAAGGCTCTTGGGAATGATTAAAATAAGCATGAAGACAAAAGCAAAGATCTCCAAGGACCATTGGACAAAAGGAATGAAAAGCAAGCTACTGATGGTTACTACTATTGTTCTTTAGTTTAGCCAAACGTAGAATTGTAAACTTGGGTATATATAACCAAGTGTAGCAGTTACTTTAAGTGTGTGAGAAGAAAAATAAATAGATTGTATTAGCTATCTTTGAAAGCATACTTCTCTACACTCTTGTAACTAAGCAGCTGTGTACATTTTGTATCACAGATTATTTCCGCAATAAAAATCATTTCAGTTGGATCATCAAACAATCCAACTGAAATTATTTATGTGCTTGTGATTTTTACATTAAGTTCAGTTTTTATTTGTAAGTTGTTTTTAAGTTTAAGAAATATCAAGAATTGTATTCAACCCCCCCCCCCTTCTACAATTCTGTTAGGTCATTTGGGATTAACAATTGGTATCAGAGCAGGCTTCTAACATACAAGAATTTTAAAGATCAAGACCAAAACAGTAACCATGGTGAAGAAGGATGCAGGAGTAAAGATACCAGTTCTTGATAAGGACAATTACTTTCACTGGAAAGTAAAGATGCATTTACATCTCATGTCTATGGATGAGAGATATGTAGACTGCATTGAGAAAGGTCCACACGTTCCCATGAAGTTTACATCTAGAGTTGGACTTCCAGATGATGCTCCTGATGTGGAAATTCCAAAACTTGTCTCAGAATGGACTATTGAAGATGCTGCAGAAGTCCATAAAGATAAAAGAACCATGAACATTCTGTTTAATGGTTTGGAGCAAGAGATGTTTGACAATGTCATAAACTGTACAACCTCCAAAGAAGTATGGGACACTGTTAGAACTCTCTGTGAAGGTACTGAGCAAGTTAGGGAAAACAAAATGCAGCTCCTTATACAACAATATGAGCATTTCCATTTTAAAGCTGGTGAAACCCTAAATGACACGTTTAGTAGGTTTCAAAAGCTTTTGAATGGATTAAAGTTGTATGGGAGGATCTATCAAACCAAGGATTCAAACCTTAAATTTCTTAGAGCTCTTCCAAAAGAATGGAAGCCTATGACTGTTTCTCTCAGAAACACTCAAGAGTACAAAGACTACACTCTTGAAAGGCTTTATGGAACCTTGAAGACATATGAGTTGGAAATGGAGCAAGATGAAGAAATTGAAAAGGTACAGAAGAAAGGTGGATCTGTTGCATTGATTGCATCTGTGAACCAACTGGAAGATGACAATGAAGAAGCTGCAAAGGCCACAACTAGTCGAGCTAGTTGTAGGAGTGATGTTAGCAAGGGTAAAGGCAAGATGTCAGAAGAAGAAGAATCAGAACCAGCCAACTTGGATGACTTAGATGAGATTGATGAACACATTGCTTTTCTGTCAAGAAAATTCTCTAAGTTCAAGTTTAAAAGAAACTCAGAAGCAAGGCCACCAAGAAGAGACTTTCAACCTAGAAAAACTAACTGGATTGAAAAGTCTAAGTCTAAATGTTTCAATTGTGGAATGTTTGGTCACTTTGCTGGAGACTGCAGAAAGCCCAAGGTTGAGAAGGGCAACAGGAAATTTGAGCCTGTTGATTATAAAAAGAAATACTTTGAACTTCTCAAGTAAAAAGAAAAGGCTTTCATGTCTCAGGATTATGATTGGGCTGGTAATGGTGAAGATTCTGATGATGATGTTGAGTATGTCAACTTGGCTCTTATGGCTGACAATCATGAGCAGGAAACAAGCTCCTCAAGCAACCAGGTAACAATTACTAATCTTTCTGAGCTTTCTAAAGAGGAATGCGATAGTGCAGTAAATGAAATGTCTACTGTATTATATAATTTACGTGTTACTCTTAAATCACTTACCAAAGAGAATTCAAGAATAAAAGAGACTAATTTGCTCTTAAGTGATAGGAATGCAATGTTAGAAGCACAACTCATTGATTTTGAGAAAATGAGATGTGTTAGTAGGGATGCTAAGAAGGAACTTGAGAACGTGTTACAAAGGGAAGAAATTCTTAAGACACAACTTGAAATAGAACAAAGTGTGATTGCTAAATGGAAAGATGCCAGGAATGTTGCTACCAACATCATTAATGTTCAAGGTATGGAATCTTTCTGTGAACAATCATGGAAAAAGAACAAAGAGAAACTAGGGTATGTTGGTGAAACCTTAGAATCAGAAACTGAGTCAACAAACAACAATGATCATTTGTTGAAGGTTGATATGTCAACGGAATGCAATGTTTCGTTGACAGATGAACCATCAACCGATCAGGCTGTTTCGTTGACAGATGAACCATCAACCGATCAGGCTGTTTCGTTGACAGAGAAAAGAAAAGATGAACTCACTAGACTTAATAACAAGTATGGTCCTGTCACCAAGAACTTTGTTCAAGGTGAGTCTAGTAAATCAAAGAAAGTTGAGAAGCCTGTTGAGAGAGCTAATGTAGGTCACTTGTCCAACAAGCAATTGAAAGATAAGTTAGAGAATGTTCAAGTTGAGGCTAAGGGAAATAAAAAGAATAACAGGAATGGAAAAGTAGGGATTAACAAACACAACAATTACACACCTGATAAATATGCTCCTAGAAATACATGTGTCAATTGTGGAAGTGTTAGTCATTTATCTACTAACTGCAAATCTATTAAGAAGACTGTTAAAGTGAAAATTCCCAAGCCTGCAATGAATAGTTCTATGCCTACAATGCCTGTTATGCCTAACATGTTTGCTCCATATGCACAATTTCAGAATCCATATGCTAGCATGTCATTTGTGCCTAATCCATACATGAATATGTTTAATATGCCACAAATGCCATGGAATATGAATAACCTGATTGTTCCTCCAACTATGCATGCTGTGAATGAAAATGTGAGCAACCTTCAGAAATCAACACCAAGGGTAAAGATTGAATTAAATCAATCTGAGCCCAAGGTGAAAAATGATGTAAAAGGGAAAGCAAAGGCTAACAAAACAGGACCCAAGGAAACTTGGGTACCAAAATCAACTTGATTTGATTTTATTGTGTGCAGGGAGACAAAAGGAATCTTTGGTACTTGGATAGTGGTTGTTCAAGACACATGACTGGTGATTCTACCCTGCTCACAGAGTTTCAGGAAAGAGCTGGCCCTTGTATTGCTTTTGGAGATGACATCAAAGGCTACACAAAGGGATATGGCTTGATTTCAAAAGAAAATGTCATAATAGATGAGGTTGCACTGGTGGATGGTCTTAAGCACAATTTGATTAGTATCAGCCAACTTTGTGACAAAGGATTTTTAGTTACTTTTTCTAAATAAGCATGTGTTGTTTCTAAAGGAGGAAACAACAATGTGGTAATGACTGGATTCAGAAGAGGGAATGTGTACATTGCTGACTTTAGTAGCACAAGTCCAGATACCATCACTTGTCTTTTCGGCAAGGCAAGCAAGGATGAAAGTTGGCTATGGCACAAGAAACTGTCTCATCTGAATTTCAAAGTTATGAATGATTTGGTGAGGAAAGATCTTGCTAGAGGAATTCCACAAGTGGAGTTTTCCAAGGATGGTTTGTGTGATGCCTGTCAAAAAAGGAAACAAAAGAAGGCATCATTCAAAAGCAAGACAGAGTCATCAATTGTCCATCAGCTTGAGTTGCTTCATATGGATCTATTTGGCCCTGTGAATGTCATGTCTATTTCAAAGAAGAAATATTGTCTTGTGATTGTTGATGATTTTTCTAGATTTACATGGACCTTCTTTTTGCACTCCAAAGATGAGGCAAGTGAAATCATTATCAATCACATCAAGATGGTAAACAATCATCCTGACTTGAAAGTAAGAAGGATTAGGAGTGACAATGGGACAGAATTCAAGAATTCAAGCATGAAGGTGTTCTGTGAAGAAAATGGTATTTTGCATGAGTTTTCAGCAGCAAGGACACCACAGCAAAATGGTGTGGTTGAAAGGAAAAACAGAACACTTATTGAAGCTGCAAGGACAATGCTAGATGAATCAAAGGTACCAACTTATTTTTGGGCTGAGGCAGTTAACACAGCCTGCTTCACTCAAAATATTTCTTTGATTAATCAGGCCAAAGGTATGACCCCTTATCAACTACTCAAAAGAAAGAAGCCACTATTGGATTTTCTTCATGTCTTTGGATGCAAGTGCTTTGTTCTGAGAAATCAAGCTGAGCATTTGGGGAAATTTGAAGCAAAGGCAGATGAAGCAATATTTGTGGGATATGCAGCAGGGAAAGCTTACAGAGTCTATAATCTCAGAACCAACATTGTTATGGAATCTGTACATGTTGTTTTTGATGATCTCAAAATTCAAGGTCTCTGTGATGAAGGTTTCCATGAAAGTCTATCTTTTGAGAATGAGGAAGGAGATCAAGTGAATCATGTTAAGGCTACTGAGAAACAGCCTAAAGTTGTTGTATCTAGCACAGATGAAAGCAGTAGTGAAGATGAAATTGCTGCATTAAGGTTGAAAAGAATAGCTGCTAGCAGACCAAATGGTCATTTCATTGACAGTCATGATGGTGGATTCGTTGACAGTCAAAATGAGCGTTTCGTTGACAGCCAAAATGGTCATACCGTTGACAGTCATAGAAATGCTTCTAGAAGTGATCATTTAGGGACAACAAACTCAGGGGGAGTTTCTCAAGGACAAATATCCAATCAAGGCAATCATGATCATGAAGCTACCTCTGCAAGAGCAAATCTACCTCCCTCAAGGAAATGGACTAAAGATCATCCCTTTGAACTTATTATAGGTGATGTTACTTCAAAAGTCCAAACTAGAAGAGCAACTCAAGAAGAATGTCTATATAGCAGCTTTCTGTCTCAAGATGAGCCAAAGAAAGTTGAGGATGCACTTCTAGATCCAGATTGGGTTTTAGCTATGCAAGAGGAGCTAAACCAATTTGAGAGGAACAATGTTTGGAAGCTGGTGCCCAAGCCTAAGGACAGGAGTGTCATAGGCACAAAATGGGTGTTCAGAAACAAGATGGATGAAAATGGCATAGTAACAAGGAACAAAGCTAGATTGGTTGCAAAAGGCTATTCACAGGAATAAGGAATTGATTTTGATGAAACCTTTGCTCCTGTTACAAGACTAGAAGCAATAAGGATTTTCCTATCCTATGCAGCCCATGCCAATTTCAAAGTCTATCAAATGGATGTGAAGAGTGCCTTTCTGAATGGGGAATTGGAAGAGGAGGTGTATGTAAGTCAACCTCCTGGTTTTGAAGATGATGATTTTCCAGACTATGTGTACTTCCTTTTCAAAGCACTCTATGGTTTGAAACAAGCACCAAGGGCCTGGTATGACACACTTTCACAGTTCCTCCTTGAGAATCATTTCACTAGAGGTACTGTAGATAAAACTCTTTTTCACAGGGTTGTAAATGGCTCTACTATACTTGTTCAAATTTATGTAGATGACATAATCTTTGGGTCTACAGATGTGAATCTTTGTCAAAAGTTTGTCAAGCTTATGCAAAGTAAATATGAAATGAGCATGATGGGAGAATTAACTTACTTTCTTGGTCTTCAAGTAAAGCAAGTTAATGAAGGCATTTTTATTAGTCAGACAAAATATATTCATGATTTATTAAAGAAGTTTAACTTAATGGAATGCTCTCCTGCCAAAACTCCCATGCCTACTGCCACCAAACTTGAATTGAATACTAAGGAAAAATCTGTGGACATTTCAAGTTACAGAGGCATGGTAGGCTCACTTTTATATTTAACAGCTAGTAGACCTGATATTATGTTTGCTACATGTCTATGTGCTAGATTTCAGGCTGATCCTAGGGAATCCCATTTAGTTGCTATTAAAAGGATTTTCAGATATCTCAAAGGAACACCAAACCTTGGCATTTGGTATCCTAGAGAATTTGGTTTTGAACTAATTGGTTATTCAGATGCAGATTTTGCAGGATGTAAAATTGACAGGAAAAGCACAACTGGAACCTGTCAATTCCTAGGAAACAAACTTGTCTCATGGTTCAGCAAGAAACAAAACTCAGTTTCTACCTCCACAGCTGAGGCTGAGTATATTGCAGCTGGAAGTTGTTGTGCACAGATTTTATGGATGAAAAATCAACTACTTGATTATGGAATAAGAGTTGAGAAAATTCCTATTTTCTGTGACAACACTAGTGCCATTGCCATTACTGAAAATCCAATGCAACATTCAAGGACCAAGCACATTGACATCAAGTACCACTTCATTAGAGAACATGTTATGAATGGTACTGTGGAGTTACATTTTGTTCCAAGTGAACAACAACTTGCAGACATCTTTACCAAGCTACTTGATGAATCAACATTCTCAAGATTAGTAAGTGAGCTGGGTAAGCTAAATTTCTCTTAATTACTTTGAGATTTTTGCAAGTTAAAATGAAGCCAGAAACTTGCTATGTTTTTCTGTGAATTAATTTTCTCAGGAAAAAGTAAAATTTTGTCTAAGTCAAAATCACTATGTCAACGAAACGAACCATTTCGTTGACAGTCTTAGCATTTTTCTGGGTGTTTCGTTGATAACTCTTTTATATCAACGAAACGCAGCTTTTTATCAACGAAACAAACGGGACCTTAAACGCCCAATTCTGATTCGTTGATATAGCGCTTTTAATCTGAACCGTTGAAATTTTGACACGTCTTTTACCACGATCTATGCATACACCCCTGTAAGTATAAATCATGGTAATACTTTAAAAGTAACGGTTATATTTTTTAAGCCAATCCAGTAATTTACATTTATTATTGGACTCAATTTCTGAGAATTTTTGGGGGAGTATTTAAGAAATTCTATTTTCTTTAATTTCTTTTTACCTGTTCTCAAAAATTCCAAAGGCTTTTCTATCTTCTTCTCTCTAACAAGCAATTTAGTTCGAAGCTTTTCTTCACTCAACAATGGCACCCATAGTCAAGCTTATGTCAGCAGGAAGGTTCATTTATGAAAAGAACAACTCAATTCCATTTGTTGTCAAGGAGAGTCCAAACAGTATCTTTTTCAAGATGATGGACTTCATGAAGAACTGCAAGTTGAACTATGCTATGTTTCACTCAACTCCTCTCTATAATGAGATAATCGAGGAGATCTGGACCTCGTGTGAGTATAGTGGAACAAACTGCACACTGCAATTCACTCTTCAAGGTAATGAGTATATAGTTAATTCTGATGTATTGCAAGCATGTCTACATATTCCTAAAAATAACTGTGATGCTTTGCCTACATTCAATGAAATGGTTAACATGCTAAACACCATAAACTACTCATTGCCTACTGATAATTTGGGTAAGATAATTAGGAGAGGTTTGGTTAGAGAATATAGTTATTTAGTTGATGCATTTATCAAGGTATTTTCTGGTAAGATTAGCAACTTTGATGCATTGACCAATTCTATGTTAATTCTATTTACCATGCTCCTAACTGATAGATATTACAACTTTAGCACCCAACTTATGTATGAAATTGGTGCTAAGTTGGGTGATAAGGCTAATAGGAAAAAGAATATCTATTATGCTAGGTTTCTGATGATGTTGGCTAATCATGTTAGTCTAACACCATTAGTTATTTCTAACCCTGTTTCCAAGTTTGAGTGTTTTGTGCAAGAGAAAAGGGTTCTGACAGATATACTGAGACTTAACCACAATGGTGATGTCCCAATGGTGTATTTGCCCATCATTGAGGTAACTTCTTCTAACCTTGTTAGTATAGTTGCTACCTCTATTATTCCACCCACCAATGTTGCTATGGAGTCTGTAGATGTGTCCTAACAGGCTCCTGCCCAAGCAGCAAAACCTAAATCAAAGAAACCCTCAAAGCCAACCTCAGGTGCTTCTCAAAAGGCACCTGTTGCAAAAACTACCTCACAACCCAAGGGGAGTGATTCAGGTGTTGTGAGAGGTGAGGGAAGGGGTGAAAATCAAAGAAACCCTAAGAATAAGGAAGGAAAGCAGAGTGAAATCCAGCCAAGCCCCATTGTGTCTTCCCAACAAGGCACAATGAGTAAAATGGATTTAAACACAAGTCTAATTGCATCCTCCCAAAAGGATGTGATTATTGAAACAAGCTCTCCACCAAGAGCACAGTCCAAGAGGGTAAGGGACACTTCAAGCCCACAGTCTACATTTTCCCAATACCAAAGGAGAGTGAAGCAGAAATCCAAGGGTACACAGGGTGCACACACACTGGAAGCAACACTTCCAGTTTCTCAAATTCAGTTTGATGTAACCCCTATTATCACTCTGGGGTTACAGTCCCATTCTCTAAACATCAATCTTGAACTATCTCCATCAAATTCACCAACTCAATCTTTAGATGTGGACATGATCCAGACATCTATTCCTGATTCTCCAACTCTAATCTTGGAGAAGCCCCACTCTGAAGCTGATGGTCATCACTTATTAAGTGATTTGTTGGGCCATCAACCAATTTTTTCTGAAGTTGCAAGAGGATCTGTGGACCAATCTCTAAAATCAATCACCACAGATTCTACTGTAATTTCACTTTCTCAAAGTGCTTTCTTGACTTCATCAACGAAACAGTCTCTTTCGTTGACAAGTGTCTCTCCATCAACGGTATCCATACCGTTGACAGTTCAAACTACCATACCGTTGATAATTCATTCTGCACCTTTTATTGCAAATCCAGTTGTTTCCACAACTAGTGTAGATGACCTGGTGGTAGTTGAGACACTTTTAGGTTTGAGAGGGAGTGAAATTGAGAGGCTGGCTTGCAGCCAGGCAAAAGGAGAGTCTGAGAGTGAGAGGCTGGCTATTTCTTCCATCCTGGCAAAAGGAGAGATTGAGAGTACCACCTTAGTAGGTGAAGGAGAGGGTGTGAGAGGTGTGAGCCATGGGGAGCCCATGATGCAAGAAAAGAGTGGAGAGAGAGAAGGGACTACAAGAGTGATAAGGGAAGAAGCAGCCATTGCTAGTGAGTTAATGGGGGTCAGTGAGGGAGAAAGGGAACTTACCTTCCAAGAGCATTATCAACAAACTCTGGATAGTATTTCCCTGGATCCCGAGACCTTTACTCATCCTGTGTCAGCCTATCAAATTATGGCTCAACAGGGCAATGTGGAGGCAGAAAGGTCACTCAATTTAATTCATACTACTGCATCAATGCAAAGAGCAAAGGATGCCCTGACCAATCTATCTCCAGCAGCTGCAGCAAGTGAAGACTTCAATTTTTCTGATGATGAGGATAACTTTGGTGACAATTTACAGGTGGCCACTTCTACACAGACTGGGACTTCTGTGGTACTTCCTACACCAAACTGGCTTTCTCAAGATATGCATGGTAGATCCAACTTGGATGCTGCTATTACAAGGCAGTACAATGAGGCATATCTAGCTCATGAGTCAGCAACTGCAAGGGACAAGAAATTCTACAAGGCCATAATGGATTCTCTGGAAATTCAAAGGCTACAAATGTTGCAGACAAGGATTGAGGCTACAGAAATCAAGGATTCAATTAGCAACCTTAGGGATGCTACTGACAGGAGGCTAGATGAAAAGCTTCCTCTTCACACTGTCTCCAAGATGTCAAGGTTTTTCACCAAGGAACCTGAAGTGTCTTCATCTTTGAAAACTCTCTCCTCTAGAGTGGACAAAGTTGAAGCTACACTTTCTCACATGCAGAAGGAACAGGAGAAGCAAACTCAGCTACTCACCCAGCTTCTGGCAGCTCAAGGAATCCCTATCATCTCACTTGATGATAACAAAAAGGGGGAGAAAACTAAGGAGCTTGATATACAAATCACAAAGGTTTTGGTCCCAGCCATCTCCTTACCAGAAGAGCCATTAGCAATGGGGGAGTTTGGAAAGAAGAAAAAGGATGGTATTGACCTGATCCAGGAAGCCTCTATGAGGATAAAACTTGCAGAACAGATTAAGGATCACTGGTCAAATATAGAAGCAAGAGTAAAGAAGTTAGCTGACATTGCAAAGGCATCAACGGTTCAAGCTACTTCAATACCTCCATCAACGGATCAACCATCAACGAATGCCATGGTTCTAGTGTCAACGGAATGGGAGCCACAGACCAATTCTTTCTATTAGGTAGAGCCCCTTCTACATGGAGTCACTCAAGGTCCAAGGAAGGAAAACGGACAAACTTCATGCATTAGGGATGTGGAACAAGCTACACTCCAAAGAAGCTTATCTCCCAAGTCCCCTGCTAAACCAAAGGGCAAAAATATAGCAAGGATTTTCTATCCTGCACCTTATCCAGATGAGCTCAAGCTTCTTGGTCTACTTATCACAAAAAGCAAGGAAAGCAATGATTATGAGATAAGGAAGCAAAGGGCAATTGTCTACAGGAATGGACAAGAAATCTGTGTTTGGGTTGGTTATCTAAACTTTGCTGAAGCTAAAGCTGAAGAGTCAGAAAGAGCAGCAATGCAAGCCCTTGCTGTTGCTCAGTCTCTTGATGAAGAAGAAATACAGCTAGAAGAAAAAGCAAGAGAGGAAAGGAGTGCAAAGAAGAGCACAAGGCAACCAAAGGCAAGAGCCAGGAGAAACATAGCCTTTGAGAATGATGACTCTCAGAGCATTGCATCAGACTCTTCTGTACCAATTGCACCTCCAACAATTCTTGATCCAGTTTCAGAGGTAAAGTTAGCCTGTGATCCTAATCATCCTGTAAATTTCCATGATCAGCCAATTGAGCCAAAGGGAGAGCCAATTGAGTTTGATGAGGCCAACTTTCCAAAATTCCTCTTTGAAATGGATCCAAAGAAGAAATCTAAGCAAAGGGCTACCAAGGCTAAGCCAATTCTGGTAAGGAGACCATAAGCTGAGAAACCCCCTACCAACCCAGAAGACTTCATCTACATTGCTGATATCAGGGAGGAGTCTGACATTCATATCAATCTTGATGACCTGGTTGAAGTGAGAGGAATAACAGCTTCTTACAAACTACCAGAGAGATTGGTATTTGTCTACAAGGGTGGGAGAGAACAGGTTTGGCCTCTACACAGAATTCTGGGAGAAGACTATCAGACACTGCTATCTGTGTTTAAATGTTTGAAGAAAGATTTTGGTTTTACCAAAACAGCCAAGTCTGAGGTTGTCTCCAAGATTTGCCAAATCAAAGCTAGCTGGAACAAGCCTGGTGCACTTCCCAGAGTATTGAAGGTCCCTCAAACAGGAAAGATAATTCATCTCCAACCTTTTTGGATGATGGAATTCAGAGATAAGGACAACTGTAGAAGATTCTTCAGAATAGAAGACCAATTGGAGAAGGCATCCAATGAAACTCTAAGGTTAATGCAATCCAAGTTGGGGAATCAAGATGAAGAAGAGAAGATTTTCTACAGAATACTTCAAGCTCAAATTGAGGAGAACAATGCAAAAAAAGGGAAGAAAACAAGACCACAGAGGCAAAGATGAAAAATCTGCTCAGTCTAGAGGAGCAACTCTGTGCACTTGTTTTGTAACATTTTCTACTTTGCATTTCAATTAAATTCAATGAAGCTCAATGCAATTTCTACTTTTATCATGTGTAATATGTCTGAGTGTTTTTGTTATCATCAAGGCTCTTGATTTATGGCTGTTATTCTATCAGTCATAAATTGGGGGAGATTGTTAGGAATATGTTGTTCTTGATGATAATTATAAAAACACTTAGTAGATTTTGTATTAAGTCATTTTGCAACTGTCAACGAAATGGCATGCTTTGCAGTGTTTCGTTGACAGGAAGCTCATCAACGAAATGAGTGATGTAGCAATTGTACTGTACAATACTTCACAGTTTGATATGCAATTTTGTTGTATGTATTAGATAGGTTTTCTAAGTCATGTTGACTAAGTACTAGATAGGCAAAATAGGTTGGTTAATTGTAAATATATTATGCCTTGTAATTTTGCCTAAGTGAAGACATGTCAACGGTATGAAGATCACTCTGTCAACGGTATGGAGTTTACCCATCAACGAAACGAGGGAAACACCATCAACGAAACGAGGGAAACACCATCAACGGAATGAAGAATAAAGCTATCAACGAAACACATCTCCCTGCTATCAACGAATCACTATTGCTTTTTGAACAGTTGACAAAGTGATAGTGACAGTTTACTGAACAGATCTAAAGGAGATATTGAAGTGTACTTTACATTGGAAGCCATCAAAATGGTTACTGGAAATAAGGAAACATTCCAATTTCCAATAAGGCTCTTGGGAATGATTAAAATAAGTATGAAGACAAAAGCAAAGATCTCCAAGGACCATTGGACAAAAAGAATGAAAAGCAAGCTACTGATGGTTACTACTATTGTTCTTTAGTTTAGCCAAACGTAGAATTGTAAACTTGGGTATATATAACCAAGTGTAGCAGTTACTTTAAGTGTGTGAGAAGAAAAACAAATAGATTGTATTAGCTATCTTTGAGAGCATACTTCTCTACACTCTTGTAACTGAGCAGCTGTGTACATTTTGTATCACAGATTATTTCCGCAATAAAAATCACTTCAGTTGGATCATCAAACAATCCAACTGAAATTATTTATGTGCTTGTGATTTTTACATTAAGTTCAGTTTTTATTTGTAAGTTGTTTTTAAGTTTAAGAAATATCAAGAATTGTATTCAACCCCCTCCTTCTACAATTCTGTTAGGTCATTTGGGATTAACAATAGTTGGACATAGAACCTATTCACCCCCCCCCCTCTAGGTTGCATTTTCATTTGGTATCAGAGCTTTGGTGTACTAACATTTCCGTAACAGGAAAGTACAGATCATATGGCATA
The DNA here is from genome assembly GCA_030848705.1 of Heracleum sosnowskyi. NCBI lineage: Eukaryota > Viridiplantae > Streptophyta > Magnoliopsida > Apiales > Apiaceae > Heracleum > Heracleum sosnowskyi. The sequence continues at coordinate 43,182,056 of CM061243.1, read as the reverse complement.
CTTTTATGTAGAGGGAGAAACATTAAACACGCCACCACTTCTCAATGGGGCAGAAAATTATGATTTATGGAGACTAAAGATGAAGGTGTTCTTGAGCAGAAATCCATTTGAGGGGAGAGTCGTTAAGGACGGTCCATTCACTTTTTTGGATAATAATGGCAAGCCAAAAGATGTTGATGATCTTACCGAGACGGAATTGATAAAATCAAGCTATGATGGAAGAGCAAAGTACACACTAATATGTGGTCTTTCAGATTCAGATTTTGACAAGGTCTCGTCATGTAGCACAACAAAGGATATATGGGATACATTAAAAATACATTTTCAAGCTACATCAAAATCAGAGAATGTATGTTTCAAGTCAAACCAACAAGTTGCCTCAAGAGATAAAAAGAAAACAAAGGCTCAAATCACATGGAGTAATGAAGAATCTAATTCCAATGATGACTCAAGTGAAGAGATGATCAATTTTGAATTGATTGGCATTGACGATGATGTGGTTCGAGAAAACATCGAAGAAGTCCCTATAGATAGTGATGTATCACATTCAGACTCGGATGTTGAATCTAGTGCGGTAAAATCATTTCAGTTTAATATATCTTCTGAAAATGTTATATTAGAATCACTAACCATGCATGAACATAATAATATATATATTGTGGAGTTCATGGAATTGAAGAATGAAAATAATAAGCTTGAAAAGAAAAATGCTTCTCTTCGAAAGATGATCTCTGAGATAATGGCTGAAAAGACTCCATCAAACAATCATGAAGATCTCATTTCTGATCTAAAGGGAAAGCTAACACAACTTGAAGGGTTTAACAAGCTGCTCCTCAAAAGAAATGACATATTGATGAAGGAACTCACCGAGCTACGTGAAGAAATTGAAGCAAGAGATGTATGTCTTGAAACATTCAAAATCAGAGAATCCATCTCAATTGAAGCTACTCAACAAGCTGAGAAGATAGGGATTGGAAGTTGAGGTTGTAAAGCTTGAGAAAAGCATGGGAAAGTTTGTTCAAGGAGAGATATGAAGGCAAACATGGTATTCCATATAACTATGCTATGCCATGGAGAATTTGATTCAAATATGGGAAGAAAGGTCATTTGTCAAATCATTGCCCAAGTCAGAATGCTAAATCAACAAGCTGGAACAGGCAGACGGCTTACAGGCAGCAAGCTGATAGAACAAGGAGAACAGGAATTCAAGCATCAAAAGTGATCCAAATGTGGATTAAGAAATCTGACTTGAATGTTCTTTATGTTTTATCAACTAACCATACTGGACCCAAACAAATTTGGGTACCAAAACGTTGAGTTGTTTGTTCTTTGTTTTGTAGGTATGTCTTGTGGTCAAAGTCAATGCAAATCAATGGATATTGGATAGTGGATGTACAAGACATATGTGTGGTGATAAATCTCAGTTATTTAGTCTCAAAATGAAAAAGGGTGGAAGTGTTACAATTGGTGATAGCAAAACACTCCGCATACTTGGCAAAGGAACAATTGGTAATAGTAACATTTCTATTGATAAAGTTCAATATGTTCAAGGTCTTAAGTATAATTTACTTAGTATAAGTCAGTTATATGATAATGGACATATTGTTGTTTTTTATAAAGAGAAATGTACTATTAACGTTGGCACTAACAAAGTCCCCCTAGTTGCTAGAAGAGAAGGAAATATATATATATATATATGTTGGACTTTGAGATGCTCGGTTTTTAGAGCTATAATTATTAAATTAAAGTGATTAAAATTTGTAAAAATAATTTTAAAATAAAAGACATGTTCCGTAATTAAAATACATCATATTATTTTTTTTTTAAACAATTACATTAAAAGGAAAATATTACTCAAATAACAGTCTTCCATTACTCGAATAATTTGATTGCTTAAAAAGAAGTCTGGCGTGTCTGGCCTGAGTGTTCAGATGTGTATAAAGTATTAATTAAATAAGAAAAAGGAGGAAGTGAGACAAGCCCACCAGTCCGGGACTGCCCACTTCTTTCTGGTTTCATGCAATGCGTAAACCGAGTCTCTCACATGGCCAGGTCCATTTTGTGGGTGGGGATTGAAGCAGCATGAGGGACTGCGTTGTACATGATCTAAGACCATCTCCAATGCGAGCCCAAGTACTGCGCTCTGGAGAACGTGAAATGGATCTGGTTTCTTAGAGCACCTCCGGTGCTAGGCCAACTCCTTCTCGGGACATGCAAAATGGCAAGTGAGCAGAAAAAATATTGGTTTTTGCATTGCATGGACAAAAAAGAAAGCGATCACGGCCGGCAAATTGGTCACGCCCGTTTCTGAACTTTACAATTACTTATTACATTAATATTTTAGTCATCACTTAATGCATTCACTACAACTAGCTTCAATACCCGTGCAAGGCACGAGGTTACTCTAGTCTACAGAATGTGATTTTTTTTTCGTTACGGAATTTTAAGGTTCACATTAGCTCAGATCCTATGATCATAATACAAAAACATTTCGAAAGATATTGAAAGATTTCCCTGTAATATTTTGATTGTAATTATGATTAACTCAAACTTATTTTGATCGATATGAGAATACAAATGTTGATGCATTTGCACTCGCTTAAATAAAAATAGAAGGGCTACAAGAGATTTGGTCATGTCATGAAAAGATTTTATCATCCCACGATTCAATCACCATTCAAATATATACATTTTAACCTCGACAAACAAATATTCAATAAATAAATAAACTTATTAAATGAATAATTTTTTATCCCAATAAAACAGAGACAATGTATCTTTAACTTAAATAAAATGATAATCTCGATAAATAAGTTAATTTTTCTGATTTTGAGGATATAAATTATTCAGATTTAATACTATATTAATAATTTTGTATTAAGTTACCATTAAACCATGTATCTTAATATTTTTTTATGTGCATGAAACTGTATTTGTTTAAGATAAACCAACTATCTAACTGCTCCTGATCGACCCCTTCCATGTCTACTTGCTGAAAGTTTCATCACTTGCTTCCATGTCCCTCATGTTGATGTCCGCAATCAACATGTTCTCTCCTTCTCATCAGCTTCCATGCTATAACTGCTCTTGATTGACCTCTTCCATGTCTAGACGTTCTAACTACACATATTCTTCCTCATAATTTCTTCAAACAACTCACTCCTCTGTCCAAACCTATGTCTAGCCTCCATTATGCCCTAACCTGACCAAATGATTACTACCAACCTTGTTCTGCTTCTTGCTCCATCCTCTGCCTGAAACCTGGCGAGCCTATCTTGAATCTCTTCCACCGCCCTCACCCTCAACGTTAGCTTGGTTCTTTCTTTCTTTGCTCAAGTTGTTGAATCACCCTTTCATGATTTGGGCCAATGAATCAACGCCAGTACTCCCGCTCCTTAACGGCTGCTACATTATCCAATTTAAGCTGAATATTATTTTATGTCTCATAAAACGCACTCGTCAACCCAACAAGTAAAGCCCACAATTTATTTTCCCTAAGAGACAAGTTCCTTTTCGTCACCAAAACCATTGTCACTATGACCTCCCTGATTTGCCTCCTATTACAATCCATATATCAGAGTCTTTTCCATCAGACAAAGGTTCGTTAAGGGTAAATGCATGTACATTAACCTTATCAAAACCCACATCTAGAAACTCCCCATTCCTCTACATGTACATTAGTAAGTTCAGAGACGTAGAAATTTGATTTTAAATAGTAGGAACATTTTTATATTAAAAGAAATGTGATATATAGATGTATTATATATAAAATAAAATAATAGATAGATAAAAGATTAGAATAATTGAAAAAAAAAATTGTCCAATAAACGACTCTATAAAGATTTTGATTTTTAACTTTTTTATGAAAATTAATAATACATGTACCGTTAATTTAATTAAGTAGATACATGAATGCTTGTGTGTACATGAAGATATAAAAAGTTTCCCAAGAAATCAATAGATGAATGATATGTAAGAGACAAAAAAGAAAAAGAAAATCATTGATCATGCATCTATTTAAAGAGTTCTAATATTTACTCAATTGTGTGCTTAGTTCAATGGTTGTAGAGGTGACTTATATGTTTATGGTTGTGATTGAGAGGTCATAGGTTCATTTCCCAACAAGGTTTCATTTTTTAAAACTTTCATAGTTCTGAAGGGGCATAACTGTAATATTACATGAATAAAATAGAACATGTTGTGCTATTATATATATAACTAGCTCCCTAACCCGTGCAAGGCACGGGTTTGCTTTAAATAATATGTTTCATTGATATATTATTTGTGGTATTTTGCTTCCTTGATTGTAATCTATGTATATAATAATTTCCGAACAATTTTAAAGGGGTAAGAAGGTAATTTCACTTTCAAAAATAATTTTAAAAATAGCCACGTCAGCATTGTTATAAATTTAATCATTAATGTTATTAATTAAATATGGTTATCACAATCAATCATGCATTTTATTGTTTTTTTCACTAATTATGCTTAGTTTTGAAATCAAATTTTAGATTACTACAAATAAATTAAGTTATGCACATTAACATCTTTATATTTGGTATATCCAAAGATTAGATCTTCAAAAAATTTCTATTCCTTTCTTTGATCCTCTCAATTTATTTTCTCTTCCTTGAACACTATCAAATCAATATTCAATTTTGATTTTAATATAATTCAAAATTAATTAACTTAATTTATTTTTTTTAATATCAATATATGTTTTTTTCTATAAATCAATGATATATGCATGTGTAAGATTCTACTATACGATGAAAATTTCTTAGTTTTAATTTCTTAATGTTTAATCATATAGTATTTTTATTATTTAATTGGTACATCAATCAGACGACATGATATAAATATTTATCACTTAAGTTATCTAATCATCACAAAATTATGTTAAAAAAGAAAATAAATCATCTTGGATCTTGTTTTGATAAAAAAATTTAAATTTAAATTTAAATTTTGAATAATTTATCATATTGACCAAGATTTTTTGAAACTTAAATGGTGAGTTTTGAAAATAATTATATTTACTTATAAGAATAACTTCTTTTCTCTAAAATAAAAATAAAATGTACATAGTTTATCAAATCAAATTTTATATTAACGGTCCTATAAATCTACTAATAAATCACTTTTGTTTTCTCTAAAATAAAGATAATCATTGACTTAATTGAGTCAAACAATTTGAATCAAGATTTATAAAGTTAAAAATTTCTCAAATATCTTTCAAACACGTCTTATATCTTCATAGTTGAAGCTCCTTATGAGCTACCACCATATCTCGAAAGACACCTTCAAATCCAAATTCAAAATCTTAAATATATTTTATAAAAAAAATTATAAATATTTTAATACTTTTATCAACATCAAACCCACCTTCTCCTAACAGCAAGTAAACTCATGGTCAAATATTGCAAGTAAAAAGATTAATTTATCGTAAAAAAAAACAATTACAAAACGAATTTCTACCTATAAATTATAATTATAGGTTTTATCATTAAATAAATCAAAAGGATGTGATATAGTTAATAAATAAATAAAATTGGAAGCCCGTGCGCGGAACGCGGGCAAGAAAACACTAGTTGATTATAGTGGAAGAAAAATTATAAAACAGTTGTTATTATATGTTTATCAAGGTTTATTATAATTTTAGACACATGTATTTTGACACATGTATAATGCTAACAAACCTCTAACTCACTTGCAAAGGAAGAACAACAAAATATTTTGAGCATAAGTGAAAACTCAAATTGAAGACAGCTATGCGCTTAAAGAAAGTGTTCAAAATTTTCGTGTAGGACATGAGTACAATTGTAGAAGGTCATTGGTTCGATTCCCAAATCTAGCATAATTAAATCTAGTTGTTGCATAAATTTACTAACATGGTTGAACCGTAGAATAAAATATTTCCCCAAAAAGTGTATGTTGGAGTATTAGAGTAACTATATACTATTCAATATTCTAGAAATGATATAAACCAATATTTATTTACTCAAAAATAAAAATCAGAAAAAATGGGAGAAAATGTGGTTTATGTAATAAGATGTTTGAAAGTAATCTCAAAACAAGGTGTAGCACAATTGGCCATGACATGAGTTCAATTGTGTAGAAGGTCACTGGTTCGATTCTTTGCTATGTCATAATATTTTTAGACTTAATAAAGGGTTAGAGGGGTAAGAATGTAATCTCACGCGAATAAAATCACTCCCCAAAAATATCATGTTCCAGTATTAGATATAGAATAGACGATATACTATTCAATATTCTAGATATGATATAAACCAATATTTATTTACTCAAAAATAAAAATCAGAAAAAATGGGAGAAAATGTGGTTTATGTAATAAGAGGTTTGAAAGTAATCTCAAAACAAGGTGTAGCACAATTGGCCATGACATGAGTTCAATTGTGTAGAAGGTCACTTGTTCGATTCTTTGCTATGTCATAATATTTTTAGACTTAATAAAGGGTTAGAGGGGTAAGAATGTAATCTCACGCGAATAAAATCACTCCCCAAAAACATCATGTTCCAGTATTATTAGATATAAAATAGATAACTAGCATAAAAACCCGTGTAAGGCACAATCTGCTAGCTTAGATTGTAATTTTAAACTAAACTACGCATTATCAATGTCATTTGACATATATGATTGTATATTTTTGATGTTCATAGAGTTTTTATTGTTAATGTTATGACTATGTTGTACTTGCTTAAATATGTTGAAGTTTATAATGTGAAAACTAATACGAGTAGTTTTGATAAATCATGTCTGTTTTTAATTTTGTTGTTGATCATAGAATAGAATTAGAGTGTTCTATGGATGTTTTCTAATTAAGAAGACATTTTTAAAATTATAATCCTAAAATTTTTCCAGTTCTTCAAAAATGATGCATTCATTTAGTTCATCTCCGACAATATTCAAGGTAGAAACTAAATAGCCTTCAAGATGATGCAGTATGAGATTGTAGGTTTTAGTACTGATTTTACTCAAAAGCTTTCCTAAATCTTCTAATACTCTACTTAGGCCTTGCGTTTTCAGTTCTTAAAACTTTCTTTGTAACTCTTTTATGTCTTTTCTTCTGACATCTTGATTTTAAGCATTTTTTATCTTTATTTCTCTTCCCCTATCTACCTAACTTTCAGAACATAGGACAATGTAGCTAATTGACTTAAGTTGAACTACCTTGTGCCAAATCATTCTATTATTAAGTAAGTTTGGTACCATTTTGATATGTTGCAATTCTTTCAAACAAACAGACTTTTTTGTAACTCTGAACTTGAGAATTGATCAATTATGGATGGATAAATATTTTTTGCTTATAATCGTAAGTTAAAATTGCTCATATGCCTTCTGAGTTCTGTCCGTGTTTTGACAATGAATTCATCCTTTATTTTTTTCAAAATACACATCTTTAATAATTAGAACACAGGTCATTTTTCTAGCAATTAACATAAATTTCTATTTTTTACGGTTAATTTTTTTTTTCTAGGTATGGTTGCACATTTTTTTCGTCTGTTACAATGTACTTACTTTAATTTATATAGATAATTTAATTGATCGTGGACTATAATTTTAAATAACCCGGGCTGTATAATGTGATTTGATATGATCATAATGTACGATATGCAATATCATGTTTTTTTTTTAAATTTGTTATGGACTATATATTTTAATCTGTTTATTGTTTACACAAATTATTATCAAAATTTTAGAATATATAATTCATTTAATTGTTTTGTTGTACTATCTATTTATTTTTATTATCTCGCCTTTTACAATATTTTTACTCAAAACAAATAGTTTTTCATATGTTTTATTTATGTTTTTTAGTTATTTTACACACACACACACACACACACACATATATATATATACCAAATAGCTAATTATTTTCTTTCATAAAATTAATTCAAAATTCATTTGATAATAACAAAAAATGTGTCAATTATATAATGATAATGCATCTAATCTAATTATAAATCTAGTCACTCCTATTATATATATATATATATATATATATATATATATAGTTAGTCGGTACGGTTCTCATATTTTGATATTTGTACTTTAATTCTTTTATTTTTACTACTTTATTTAATTTATTAAAAACAACAATTTTATTCAAAATATAGTTTGGTAGTCGGTTAATACGACATTCATATTCTGATATTTGCACGTTAGTCCCTTTTCTTTTGCAATTTGACCTTAATTTATTAAAAACAACAATTTTAATTAAATATATTTTTAAAATATTGTTAAACACAAAACTCTAAAAACACAATTTAATCACGCTCAAACAGAAACACACACGTCAATCCAACATTAAGTTCAACAATCACATAAAACTATTCAAATTTAAGATGAACTTCAAACAAAGTAAATATAAATGTAAAATAAGAAGAATATGAATGTCGTATGCATCACACTGACTTTATACTTGTAGTATATATAAGAACAAATAATTATAAATATCATGTATACATGTTATCAATATGTGCTATTTAACAATGATTATTGTGCGATAAATAAAGTAATTCTCGTTCGAGGATTGAGGCGGGTTCGACGAATGAGTTCATGTTCGGAGTCTCCCCGACCCCGAAGTGACCGATCGCTCATACCTAAATTATTGTCTAATTTTTACACATGTTTTAACACTAATTTCATTAATTTAAAAATAAATAAGTCATAAATATATAAATAAACTACTTGTAATATGTTATTTATGTTATATCAATGTTTAATAATACATTTTATATATTAAATAGTTGAATAATTTAAATATATTGCGTAGTACAAGAAAAGTTCGACTCTGATGCAAGAAAATAGAATATATTATAGCTATCGATACATATACAAAATATTTGTTTAGTTAAAAGAAATATAAAAAACACCACACATAATATTGTTTTTAAAACTTAATATTAATATTTTATAAGACTGGTAGTATATATGATTTTGTATGATATTTTAAGTATTAAAAAAATAAAGTTTAATAAATATTATAAATCACCTTAATTTTTACTCAAAATTTTAAATAATAAATATAGGATAAGAAAGATGTGAGGTTTATGTCATATGATTTTTAGTTCAAAATCAAAAAGAATCATGTAGCTCAATGGTTAGAAGGTTGACTTCTTTAGCAAATGACAGGGGTTCGATTCCTGATTAAAATATTATTTACTTAGTTTTTTCCTTCAGATAAGAGAGTAGTGGCATGACATGTAATTTCTTAATATATAAGGGTAAAATGGTAACTTCACAGGGGTTTATTGACTCAAAATGCTCTTAAATTATCCTATTGTTCTCCTATCATATATAGAATAGATAGATAGATTATGTGCATAGCATGCTTCTCAAAAATTATAACGGGATATGTCTTTTATATTAAAAAATTGTAATCACTTCAATTTAATTATTACAATTTTAACATTATTTTATTAAACTAAAATTGAATTATATAATATCATGTTATTACAAATATGATATAATAAGAATAAAATGAATCCTACAAATGTGGCAAGTGGGCTTAGCATTACATGAAATTGGCTATTTTTTTTATTTGCCCACTTCGATGTGAAATGACATGCAATGGGGTCCAGAAAATATGGGAAATGAGCACTTGCGTCTTGCACAGTTGCACCGGAGGTACTCTTATTTCTGCGTTGGAGTAAAGACTGGACTTGGCTAGAGCAGGAGTTCATTTGTTTTGTAGTGTGACTGTACTACCACCGCTCACTTGCATTGTCTCTTTTCTTTGTATCTCCTTTTTTCCTAACAGTAAAAATAATTCTGCCATCTGAAATATTAACATTGATATATACGCTGAATAATTTTAAAAATGCAAAATTCCAAAATCTTTTCCCTACAAATAACAAGTTGACTCATAAATGTAATGTTTTTAATTTTATATTTTTTATATTCTTGTGATCTAACTTTTTATTATGTAATTCAATAGAATTTTAAGTTTACTTAATTATATATTTTATTTTAAAATTATTTTTTTATCATTTAATTTAAATTGTTATAATATAAAAAATATTTAAACTTTAATATTTATTAAAGGTAACACATAAAATGTTTAAAAAATATATAAATATAACACATAAAACGAGAAAATAGGACCTGCTAACTTGTTGAGTTGGGCTTTGCATTGGAAGGAATTGGACAAGTTTATGGCAAAACCAAGTTTTGGCATAAAAGTGGGTTCCAAAAAAGTGGACTCAGGCTCTGGCATTGCAGATGACCTAACTTGAGCGGTTAGATTCTAAGAGTAACTCCGACACTGTCGTAGCACACTTCTCAAAAATAGTAATATATTATTGGATCTTACTTCTTAGTTAATTAAAACATTTTCCTAGCATTATCACCAACACCTTCCTTATTCTTGGCTCTTAAATAATTTTTTATGATTAAAGTGTACACAATATTCTGAGAAAGGAATGTGACACCATCCACAATGTTGTCCAAAATTTTAAAGCCCAACTCATGTCACTTAAGCAAGAAATAGGTTTTCAAAAAAATTGACCAACTTCATTCAATGTCAAGCCTAGTTCACACCTCACCTCTCGGGCATTTCCTTATATTCACATTATATGGACCAGTTAGAAAAATGAAAGGCAATGAGAATGAAGTTGAATAAAATAACAATAAAAAACTGAAAAGTAATCAAATGTGTCGAGACCACTATAGAGGGACCACCCACTTTAGAGCATCCACAATGTTGTTCAAAATTTTAAAGCCCAGCTCATGTCACCTAAGCAAGAAACCGGTTTTCAAAAAAATTGGCCAACTTCATTCAATGTCAAGCCCAGTTCCCACCTCTCGGGCATCTCCTTATATTCATATTATATGTACCGGTTAGAAAAATGAAAGGTAAGGAGAATGAAGTTGAATAAAATAACAATAAAAAACTGAAAAGTAGTCAAATGGGTCGAGGCCACCATAGAGAGACCGCCCACTTTACATGTTATTCCTCTAAGGCTCCAATGCAAAATTGTCTTGGTCAACCCATTTTACGAGGATCGAGGCACTAATTGGGCTCCTATTGTGGATGCTCTTACATGTTACTCCTCCAATGCAAAATTGTCTTGGCCAACCCATTTTACGGGGATCGAGGCACCAGTTGGGCTCCCATGATAGATGCTCTGAGATCTGTACAAAACTAAAAAGAGGTGAGATGTATCAATAAAAAATGAGATAAGGAGAGGAGAAAGAGTCCTAAGATTGAGGAAGATACAAAGGCTCTTAAAAGTTTAGAGATAATTTAAGAGTTTGTTGGAGCTCAATTTTTACACATTTTCCTCAAATTTTGACTTGAAGAGCCTATTTAAGAGTTTGCTGGAGATGCTCTAACATTCTACACTTTCTCTATCCTAGTATTTTGCTTCTTGTCTTTTTGTGCACCGCAACTTTGAATTCATTAGAGCATCCGCAATGCATCAGTGTCATTCTCCGGGGTCCCTTCCGATGCCACCTCAGTCATAAGTGGGTTTTCGAAAAAATTAGGCAAACTCTTTCGATGCAAGCCCACTTCCCCGTTTGTAGAATTCATCATATTTTTATTATATAATATTTGTAGTAATTTAATTTAGTACCGATAGCAACCACAATGCTGCAGACCACATGTTCTTTTGTCATTCTCTTGCAAAAAGAAGTGAAATGGGACGGTCCCGTGATGGTGGGACTGGGACTGCCCACTTCTCCCTCTACCTATACAATGCAAAATGAGTCCCTATTTTCATTATAATCTCACTTCATGTGGCCCGAGAAACTAAATGAGAGTGCATTGTAGATGCTCTTAGGTCTCCAACACAAAAAATTAAAACATTTTTCTTTAAATTTATTCAAATTAAAACTTTAAAGAGGGTACAGTATAAGCCGGAAAATTCAAAAAAGAAAAGGACCTTACACTTTCGTGTAAATGAAGTTGTTCCGGAAGCTGAGATCAACAATTGGCAATCTTTCCTCTTATTTTGAATTTTGAAGGAATTTAACAATATGCAAATATAGAAAAGTAAAAAATAAAATAAAAGGGTCAAGATTATTGAAATGAAAGCGAGGGAAGTTGGCATGTGGCAAACACAACTTCCTTTACAACTTTGGACCCATAATTTTGAAATAAAGAGCAACTCAGTAGTACAAATATCAGCAGAGAAGCAATGTCATATTTCAAAATTCAAGTGGTAATTTCTATTTGTTTGATGTCGTAAATTTAAATACGCACGCAAACTAGTTTCCGAACTTGGAACCCTCTACCTTCTGTTTTGCTTTTTAAAAACACATTCTCTGAATTTATTGATGAAAATGTCGTGTGAAGAGAGTAAGAAAGAATGTGGGTTTGAGTCATCTGATGCTGGTGGTGGTTTGATATCTCAGTTCGGAGATATGAGTATAACGTCAAGGCGATCAAGCTCAGCAAGTAATTCAGGAGAGGCTAAGGCTAAAGAACGTTCTTTGGCAGCCTTACTAGGTGGCTGGCCTAATCACAAGCCTCGACTGCCAGAAGAATGCTTGGTCGAAACCAAAACCAATTTGCCTGATTGCAAATTTGAGGCAAGAAACACGAGATCACAAGTATCAGGTGAGTATATTTAATCAAGTATCTTTGATTGACTTCATCTGTGAGGACTATATAGAGTTTGTTGTTAATTCGGACGAGATTAAGTCCCTGTGTGCTAGCATTAGGATTATATAAAGTCCGGAACCTATTAAACGACTTGATTCCTTGGTTTAGTGATACAATGCGGATTAAGTATCAGGGGATGCACAACCAATGTTTTCTGCAAAATATAAGAGCAGGACATTTCATGTTTGTTTGTTTTTTCAAAAAATATACTAAAGAAAAGATTTAAAAACTCAAGTTTTGATTTAGTGAGCTAAGAGGTTTTTCTTGTCCACTTTTCAAACCATGTAGTGATTGCTGTTTGTAAAATGTGAATATAATTCAAAATTTGAATTTATTGCCAGGTAAATTCAAATGTTAGCTTTGTACTCTTTTTTTTCCTGACTACTTTAAGCTCACTTTTCCCACTTGGTTTTGAATTTGGTAGAAATAGAGAAAATGAAAGAAAGGTTTGCAAGACTAATGCTTGGCGAAGACATGTCTGGAAGTGGTAAAGGGGTTTCCACAGCTTTGGCAATTTCTAATGCCATCACTAATCTTTCCGGTACTCTCAATTTCTAATGTATTCAACTTTTTACGACTTCAGATGTTGTAGGTTGTGCCATTACTTTATGCTCTAGTGAAGCAAACCTATCATGTTTTACAAAATTATAATTTGATGCCTTCTTAGCTACAACATTCGGCCAACTGTGGAGATTGGAACCATTGCCTTCTGAGAAGAAATTGATGTGGAGAAGAGAGGTGGAGGCTCTTCTTTGTGTTTGCAATCACATTGTTGAATTTGTACCCTCTTGGCAAAGGTTTCCAGATGGAAGTGAAGTTGAGGTATATTTCTTTCTACACACACAAACTATAACTTACAACTTCTATCAGCCTTGCCTTGTTGATGGTAGATACTTCCTCTTCCTCCTAATTTTGTTGACTCAGTTTTGATAGGTCAATTCATCGTATCTAGACTATATTCTAAACTATATTTTGGTTAGTCCTGTAGTGAGGGGTGTGTCAACTCATGATGATAAATGATGTTAACCATATCTGACAATGCTAAGAATAAATTGGTCAAGATTTACTAGATCGTTATTGTATTGTTCATGTAACCCTTCCCTCTTCTGCTATTGTGCAGGTAATGGCTCGTAGACCTCGTGCAGATCTTTATATGGACCTCCCAGCACTTCGTAAGCTAGACAACATGATCCTTGTAAGGCTCACCAGTCCCCTCAATTCAGCATGAAATATATGCATATATTCATGTTTCATTTTTATGCCGTACAGGAAATCTTAGACAGGTTCAGTAGCACAGAGTTTTGGTACATCGAACCAGGGAACATAGCATATAATGATGATCTGTCAGCCTCCTTTCGCAAAACTATGCAGCGCCAAGAGGAGAAATGGTGGCTTCCTGTGCCTCGTGTACCCTCAGGTGGTCTCCTTGAAGATACAAGGAAGCAATTGAACCACATACGTGATTGTGCAAACCAAATACTGAAAGCTGCCATAGCTATCAACAACATGGCCTTAGCTGAGATGGAAATTCCGGAATCATACTTGGAAAGCCTTCCAAAGGTTTGTAAATATAAATATTCACTCAAAAATTGGCAGTCTACTTTTGTCAGCGAACACTTATTTTCATCTTGTCTAAAGAGATTTCTGTGCTAACAAATCTAAGAACGATTATAACTTTTCAATGTAGAATGCAAGAACTTGTCTAGGAGATTTCATCTACCGTTATATCACTTCAGAACACTTTTCATTAGATTGCTTGCTGGATTGCCTTGAGTTGTCTACTGAACATTCCTCCTTAGAGATGGCTAATCGCATTGAGGCATCAATTTACGTATGGCGCAGAAATCCCCATTTTGGTAGCCCCTTAAATACTATAAACCTTTCTACAACGAAATCATCTTGGGAGATGGTTAGAGATCTGATAATTGACGAAGATAAGACGGATTTGTTTGCTGAAAGGGCTGAAAGCCTTTTGCGAACCTTAAAACAAAAGTTTCCTTGTCTCAGCCTGACTACACTTGACACCAGCAAGATACAATGCAATAAGGTTCAACTTACCTCCACTAAACATTCTTGTTCCTTCACAAAATTTACAATGCTATATTTAGTTCTTTAATTCTTTCTATATTATATAGGACATCGGAAAATCCATATTGGAGAGCTACTCAAGAGTCCTGGAGAATTTGGCATACAATATTGTTGCACGTGTTGATGATTTGTTATACGTAGATGACTTGACTAGACAGTGCGATAAGCTCTCTTCAGTTTCTAAAGTAAGCGTGATAACTCGCAAAAGGATTACAGTCCAATATCCACTGTCTGCCTCAGGCACTCCTTACAAGTCCGCTTGTGCAACACCAAAATTTTCACCAGCAAAGGTGGTAAATAGTCCTGCCAAAGCTGAAAGAACTCCACTTCGTGATGGCAACAACAGCAGCAGGATCACTCATCGCGGCTTTGGGGTGAGAAAAGTCTTGTCTAATTATCTTGGTTGCGATGCAAATGTTAATAGCTGCATCGGTGATCAACAAGGTTCATATTCTGTAGCTAGAAAAAGTGTGGAGGTGCCAGCATCAAGCAAACAGAAGGAAAATTCAGAGCCTCATAATGAGTTATGAGCTCATGAGAGTTCACTAGTCAAGTACATAGAAATGCTGGTGTCAGAACATGTATTGTATTTTTTAATCAAAGGAGACGTTATTAAATTTAATCATCAGTGATCAGACACCAACAAGTTACAAGTTTTAGTAAACTAGCAGAAACATCACTTGTGCAGAACTATGTACGTTTATTAGTCTCTTGTTAAACTATGCAGGTTTATGTTAGCAGCACGATAAACAAATGCAAGTTGAACAAATCTCAGCTGAGAAAATTGCTTTCTACAATCACCAACGACCAAATTAAATGAAGATCTCAGGTTTCTTCACTCCTAATAACAAACTTCAATTAAATTTATACTTTTGTTTGTGCTGAATTCGGAATTGAGTAACTACAGAGCATCCAACAAAAATTTCAAAATTTGTACAGAATGATATGACAGTTGACAATTTTTAATGAGTAAATTTTTACCTAGTAATTACTCCAACGTTAGCATTAAATGCCCGTATATTTTATTAGGTATAATTTGACAACAAATATATCTATCTCATTTAATACTATATCTATTTAAGATATATTTAAAATTTCTATCTTATTTAATAGCATATCTACCTTAATATATTATTTCATAATTTTATCTTATTTAATAGAACATCTATCATATTTAAATATCCAAATCTTTTATTTAACATTTCTATTATATTTTAATAATGGTATTATGTCAATATTTTAAAAGAAAATAATTAACTTTACTTAATTCTTTTTTAGTATTCTCTGTGCTATTTTTTTTAATAACAGTAGTTACAATTTCTAATTGTTTAAGCTTAAAATTTGAAAATTAAATACATATCTTAATTGCAACCAATGATTTTGCTAATATAATAAATTTTTAAATAATCATATTCAAATTACTTACAAGAAATTAGACACGTAAATATGCTCTAAATTACACATTATCAATTAACTACATAATAATTTTCAATTTTCAATTCTATTTTAATAGAGTATAATACGAAATAATAATTCAAAAATGCAAAATACTTAATAAAAGTAGTTTTGCTCTTTTTTCACTCCAAAGTTAAAAAAAAACAACGCCGCACTGCTATAAAAAACGGTACCTTGACTAATGGTTAAGTGTTGTACATGCACATAAACTCTAATTTAAATAAAGTAATTATAAAATTTATTTTTAAAAATTTTGCAACCTCTCAATAATTCTTAAAATACAATATTTTAATATACACAATCAGTATTGTAAAAAGCGGGAATCGGAGTTAATCGGTGAAGGCACCGTCCAGGATTAATCGGGTAATCGGGAATTAATCGGAATGATTAATCGGGTCATTAATCGGAATAAATTTAATAATATTTTTTATATATAATTATATTCATATATATAATTGTTTCGTTATTTCAACTAAACATATGTTATTATCATATATTTATGCAAATATGTTTAAAATATTATATAATTTTAATAAATAAAATTTTGAAGGTTTAACTTTTTAATTAGAGATCAATTTAAGAGAAAAAATTAAGAGAATTTACGATTTTGACATCTAAAATTATAATTAAATGTATAAAAATAATGTGTTTCCCTATCATTTAATCATGTTTCTACATTTTAAATTTTCTAATTAATTTTTTTAATTTTAAATATTTTTTAATAATTAGCCTGATTTTTGACCGATTAATCCGATTTTTGACCGTTTTTCTGAAAAAACGATTAATTGACCGATTTTCGCTTAATCAGTTCGGTGGTCCGCCGTCTAGCGATTAATCCCGATTAATCGCCGACTTTTAGAACACTGTACACAATTAACTAAAACAAAAATATTAATTTTTAATATTTTTTACATTTTTTTCCCAATAATAACAACCTAAACTAGTAAATAAGAAAATATATTGTTAGATGCATTTAGAAAGTAGTATCTTAAATAAATTTTTTTATTAAATGCATATATATATATATATATATGTGATGTATTAACCATAACAGAAAATAACTTAGGGATATTTTTGTAATTACTGATTAGTGCGTTAAGTAAAAATTTACTGCGTTTAACAATTATGTTTTTAATTCGTGAACGCATATGTATATGTATGCACGCCGTCCATATTTTTATTAGCAATTTTATCATTAAGAATGGATTTGGAAGATGTTTTGGAAACATTTTTCTTCTGAATTTTAAAACATCTAAAAAGTTAATTAATATTGGAAAACAGAGTTATGTTAGTATAGACCACTTAGATGTGTGTATATATATATATATACTAGCCTACAACCCGTGCAAGCCAAAAGAGATTAGAAAATGACAAATTAAAAAAATGAATAAGAATGAAAAATATTAAATAAAGAATAAAAACCAATATGATAAGTTATAAAATGAAAAACTTAAATATTAATTGGTATATAGAAAAAATAAATAAAGAATACAGATGGAGAATTATTAATATTATTTTATTATTCATTAAAATAATATTGATAATAATGACAAATAAAAAAGCTAACATGTTTTAATTAAAAGAAAAAGTAACTGCCCGTGATATTTTTAGAAGTGTTTTAATTAAATTAATTGTGTTTGTTAAAAAAATATGTTGGCATTTAAAATAGATAAAAAAAAATTAAATTAGTAAAATGGGTTTTAATAAAATAAATAAGTAAGGGTTGCACCTGATATTTTTGGAAAAAAGAGATTTTAGTGAGAACAAATATAAAAGGTAATATATTTAAATTTAAAGGTAATTTCCTGTGATATTTTTGAAAAATGAGTAGATTTTGTTAGAAAAAAGTGTAATTAGTACAAATAGAAAAACTAACATGTTTTAATTAAAAAAAGGTAATCATCTGTGATATTTTTAGAAGTGTTTTAATTATATTAATTGTGTTTGTTAAAAAAATACGTTGGCTGATACTCTCTTGATTTTGATGATATTAATTGTGTCTGTTAAGATGTTTTTCGATTTGGGTTTTGAGTCGTTTCTTGTAGAGATGCCTAAGGATTTTTACCCATAGTGTATTCTTGAATTCTATGCTAATTTTACTTCTGATAAGTATGGCAATTTTATGTCGTATGTTCGTGATACGAAAATTATGCTAAATGTATCTGTGTTAAATTCAATTCTGCGTATTGAAAAACCATCCTCTGTCTCTGTTTATACACCCAAAGGATCTAAAGATTTAGAAGGTTTTTCAGCTCTAGATCAATTAAGCTTCATTCGTGATATTCCTGGTATTCTTGAATTTGCTGCACCTACTACTCACACTGTCACACCTTTAGCTCATCTGGTATTCAAAATGTGTTTGGCTAATGTCAATCCTCGTTTGGGTACTCGGTCTAATTTATCTGCTTAAGATGTCATTGTTGTGTCTATGTTGATGTCGGGTCGTAAGTTTGATCTTTCTGAATTGATTCTCAAAAATATGATGGATGTTTTCACTGCTGCCCCGGGTACTGGTCTTCCATATGGTTTACTGTTAACTCGTATTTTTGATTGGTTTGGTGTTAAGTTGTGTGAGGAAGATAAGATTGTTGCCAAAGATTTCTTGGATTGTAATAGTTTGAAGCAATCGTCTCTTCGTGTTGAGAAAGATGGTACTGTTGTGCATGTTGAACCTCCTGTTGTTGTTTCTGAGAAGCCTACTGCTGCTGTGTTTTTGGGTATTTCTGAGATTCGTTGGAACGAGTTTATGCGTGAGTTTCGTGAGGGTCACTTGACACTGTGTCGCAAGATTGATGATGTTAGTGATGAATTGAAATTCTTACGTGATCTTGTTCTTGGTACAAACACTCCTGCTTCTGCTCGTACTGATCCATCTGTTCGTGTTCCTTCTCCAACTGGTGGTTTGCATGATTTTGCTGCGGTGGTTACACTGGATGCTGCTGTTACTAGTTCTCATTTGGATGTTGCTGATGTTGTTCAGAATTTGGACGCTGTTGATGGTCCTGATGGCATGGAAGAGAATGACGATAACAACGATGTCTAAGTTTATTTCCTTTTTAATGATTAAGTGGGAGATTTATTTAGGATATTATGTGTTTGGGTTAAGTTTTTTAAGTTATGTGGTTTGTGTTGAAACATGTTGGCTTTTCTGAACGTTGTTAATTTTTGTTATCGTACGTTTTGGAACCTGGTTTATGGTTAAACTAGATTTATGAAATGCTTGGTTTTATGATATTTATGTTATTAGCATTTCAATATTTTGCTAAGTTTTTTTTTATGCAGGTATTTAGGGGGAGTTTAACTTTCCTAAATAGATGAGTTAATAATCATCAAAAAGGGGGAGATTGATACTCTCTTGATTTTGATGATATTAATCTTAGCTAGCTGTTAGTATAAGAAATGATAGTATGTGTATCTATATTTGACTAACAGTTTTTTGCAGGCTTTATATTACTTGTTATCAGCCAACTAACTTTGCAGGAACACAGTATCTTAGCAAGCTAACTTTGAAGTAACAATACATTTCAGCAAGCTAAGACTGTTCCGCCAGAAACTGTCAAAGTCAAACGGAAGTCCTAATTTCATGGAGATTTTATAGGACATGATATGTAAGGACTCTATAAATTATATAAACGTAATATATATATAATTTTAGAGCTCAGTTTTTCACAAAGACTTTTTCAAAACAGTTTTCCTATCTTTTAGGAGTTTGTTTCTTTCAAACGTTTTATCCTATACAAACTCTCTAAACTCGGTTTTGGTTTTTATACTGAATGTTTTATGCTCTAAACGTCTTTTCTCCTAAACTTCAGTATGTTAACGTTATGTGAACGTTGATGAACAAATTTATCAAACAAACAAAACGTGAGAAAAGGTTTCAAGACCGTTGGTGTTTGATTTGTTAATTCGAACGTTAAATGTTCTTTATAAATACTTGTATCTGTTATCATTCTACCAACAAGGAAGAACACTATCATATTACAAGAACAACTATGTGCTACTTTGCAAAATCTTTTTACTTGAGCTCTACTTTTATATATATACGTTTATATTCTTATTTAGAGTTCATAGTTTGAGTTATATTACTCTTAATTGTTTGTATTGTTCATATGGTAAGGTTTGTTGCTGAGTTGCAAGCTAGGACACAAGGGTTCGGGAATTAGTTTGATAAAGAAGTTTATACTTGGGTAGTATAGTACTTAGAGATCATTTGATTCAGGAAACAAGGGTGTCAGCTAGCTGTTATCAGTGACAGGGAAGAAGGGAGATAAATTTGTTAATCTTGTAATCGGTTTTATAGTGATTAATAATATATTCTCTTACCAGGTTTGCTAGGGGACCAGGACGTAGATCATAGAGAATAGTGGTCGAACCTGGCTAAAACTCTTGGTGTTTTTACTTACTGCTATTTCAATTCTGCATTGCATTGTTTATCTTAGCTAGCTGACAGACTTCGTTTTGTTCATCTTAGCTAGCTGACAAGTTGGCAGTTAATTATTTGGTAAATCTTTAAAATTGGATATAGTTGATCATAACACCTATTCACCCCCTCTAGGTGTACATTTTCACTGGCATGTTAAAATAGGAAAAAAAAATTAAATTATTAAAATTATTAAAATGGGTTTTAATAATATAAGTAAGTAAGGGTTACACCTGATATTTTTGGAAAAAAGTGATTTTAGTGAAAACAAATATAAAATGTAATATGTTTTAATTTAAAGATAATCGTCCGTGATATTTTTGGAAAAAGAATAGATTTTGTTAGAAAAAAACTGTTTTAATTATAAAAGTCAATCAGCTAGTTACTATTTTTATATTATTTACTAAATAGAATAAATGACCGAAAACCGAAAACCAAAAATTTCAATGATTCGGCTTTAATAATATAGTACTAACCTATAACCCGTGCAAGGCACGTGCCTTAAAAAATAAAAAATAAAAAAATTTAATGTGAACGAAAAATATTAAAATAAAAGTAAAAATTAATATGATAAATTATAAAATGAGAAACTTAAATATTAATTAGAACATAAAAATTAATATGATAAATGAGGTATTATTATTATTTTATAGTAAAATAATATTGATAATAAGGATAAATAGAAAATCTAACATGTTTTAATTAAAAAAAGTATTTGCCCGTGATATTTTTAGAAGTGTTTTAATTATATTAATTGTATTTATTAAAAAAAATACGTTGACATGTTAAAATAAGTAAGTTTTTTTAATAAGGACAAATAGAAAATCTAACATGTTTTAATTAAAAAAAGTAACTACTCGTAATATTTTTAGATGTGTTTTAATTATATTAATTGCATTTGTTAAAAAAATTATTTCACTTGTTAAAATAGGTAAGTTTTTTTAAATAATTAAAAGTATTAAAATATATAAGTATGGGTTGCACTTGATATTTTTGAAAAATAGATATTTTTGAAAAATAGATATTTTAGTGATAACAAATATAAAAGGTAATATATTTTAATTTAAAGGTAACTGTTCGTGATATTTTTGAAAAATAAGTAGATTTTGTTAGAAAAAAATGTTTAAACTATAAAAGACAATCACCTAGTTACTATTTTCATATTATTTTATTATTTATTAAATAGAGTATTAAAATAGGTTTTAAAATAAATAAGTAAGGATTGCGTCTCATATTTTTGAAAAATAAAGATTTTAGTGATAACAAATATAAGGATAATATATTTTAATTTAATGGTAATTGTCGTGATATTTTTGGAAAAGGAGTATATTTTGTTAGAATTTTTTTTTAATTATAAAAGTCAATCACCTAGTTACTATTTTTATATTATGTTATTATTTATTAAATAGAGTATTAAAATAGGTTTTAAAATAAATAAGTAAGGATTACAACTCATATTTTTGGAAAACATAGATTTTAGTAATAACAAATATAAAAGGTAATATGTTTTAATTTAAAGATAATTGTAATGATATTTTTGGAAAAAAAGTAGATTTTGTTAGAAAAACAATATTTTAATTATAAAAGGCAATCATCTAGTTACTATATTTATATAATTTTATTATTTATTAAATAGAATAAAAGACCGAAAACCGAAACAATAATATATTAATTTTATAATTCATCAAATTAATTTATTATTAATAATATTAATTAATAATATTATTATATTAATATTAAATATATTAATTAATAATATGATAAATTATAAAATGAGAAACTTAAATATTAATTGAAACATAGGAAAAATATATAAATAATACAAATGGGGCTGAGAAAAATAAATAGGGCATTATTAAAAGAATTGTATTAATTATAATAATAATAATAATAATAATGACAAATTGAAAAACTAACATGTTTTAATTGAAAAAAGTAATTGCGTGTGATATTTTTGGAAAATAGAGATTTTTTTGAGAATAAATATAAATATTAAGGACAAATAGAAAAGTTAACATATTTTAATTAAAAAAAAGTAACTGCTCGTAATATTTTTAGAAAATAGAGATTTTAGTGAGAACAAAAAGTGATTGTCCGTGACATTTTTGGAAAATAAATATTTTAGTGAGAACATATATAAAATTAATAAGGACAAATAGAAAAGTTAACAGGTTTTAATTAAAAAAAATTAATTGTCCGTGACATTTTTGGAAAAAATACATTTTAGTGAGAACAAATATAAAAGATAAGATGTTTTAATTTAAAGGTAATCACCCGTGATATTTTTGGAAAATAAGTAGATTTTGTTAGAAAAAAGTGTTTTAATTATAAAAGGCAATCAGCTAGCTATCATTTTTATATTATTTTATTATTTCTTAAATTGAATAAATGACTGAAAACCGACCGAAAACCAAAATTTTTAATGTTTCGGCTTTAATAATATAGTATATATATATATATATACACACACACTAGCCTATAACCCGTGCAAGGCACGAGCCTTAAAAAATAATAAACTAAGAATTTTAATGTGAACGGAATATATTAAAATAAAATTAAAAATTAATATGATAAATTATAAAATGAGAAACTTAAATATTAATTGGAACGTAAAAAAAATATTAAAAAATACAGATGGGGCTGATGAAGATAAATGAGGTATTATTAATATTATTTTATAATAAAATAATATTAATAATATGGACATATAAAAAATCTAACATGTTTAAATTAAAAAAAAGTAATTGCCCGTGATATTTTTAGAAGTGTTTTAATTATATTATTTGTATTTATTAAAAAAAATACGTTAACATGTTAAAATAAGTAAGTTTTTTTAATAAGGACAGATATGAAAGTAACATATTTTAATTAAAAAAAAGTAACTACCTATAATATTTTTAGATGTATTTTAATTATATTATTGTATTTGTTAAAAAGATACGTCCAGTTGTTAAAATACGTACGTTTTTTTAAATAATTAAAAGTATTAAAATAAGTTTTAAAATATATAAGTAAGGGTTGCACTTGATATTTTTGGAAAAGAAAAATTTTAGTGATAACAAATATAAAAGGTAATATATTTTAATTTAAAGGTAATTGTCCGTGATATTTTTGGAAAAGAAGTTGATTTTATTAGAAAAAAATGTTTTAATTATGAAAGACAATCAGCTAGTTAATATTTTTATATTATTTTATTATTTATTAAATAGAGTATTAAAATAAATTTTAAAATAAATAAGTAAGGATTGCACCTCATATTTTTGGAAAATAGAGATTTTAGTGATAACAAATATAAAATATATTATGTTTTAATTTAAAGGTAATTGTCGTAATATTTTTGGAAAAGGAGTATATTTTGTTAGATTTTTTTTTTATTATAAAAGGCAATCAGTTAGTTACTATTTTTATATTATTTTATTATTAATTAAATAGTGTATTAAAATAGGTTTTAAAAGAGAAATTGTCAAAAATACTACTTTTTCTAAGTTTTTTTTCAATTTTACTATCTTCTGAAATTATTTTCAAAAATACGGTCTGCAACTATAAGCAACTAGATGCAACCAAAAAATATTTTCAAAAACTACAGTCTGCAACCAAAGCAACCAGATGCAACTAGATGCAACTTTTTAAAAAAATAATTGAAAAAATGACTAAAAATTCAAAAAAAAATATTAATAAAAGGGGTAAACTTGTGGTCTTGGTTTACCATGGGGGTTCAATAGTTAACTTTTGGGGTTCAATGTTTCTATTTTGGATTTTAAAAATATTAAGAATGACGAATAATTCGTATACGGACTTAGGGTTTAGGGTTGTTTACAACCCTGGCCCTAGACTCTAAACCCTAACCTACCCTGGTTGCAAAAGTTGCAGATGGTTGCATTGATTCTGATTGTAAAAGTTGCACATGCATCTAGTTGCGGACCGTATTTTTGAAAATAATTTCAAAAAGATAGTATTTTTGCAAAAAGTTCAAAAACCCATAGTATTTTAAAAAAAAAACATTCAGGGGTGGGTATTTATGAAAAAAACCCGTTTTAAAATAAATAAGTAAGGATTGCACCTCATATTTTTCGAAAATATAGATTTTAGTAATAACAAATATAAAAGGTAATATGTTTTAATTTAAAGATAATTGTAATGATATTTTTGGAAAACAAGTAGATTTTGTTAGAAAAAAATATTTTAATTATAAAAGCCAATCATCTAGTTACTATTTTGGTAACTTGACAATAATACAATTCCATAAAAGATTTGATTTGTAGTACCTTTCGTTATCCTAAAAAGAAAGAAGTATATTTGTAACATTGTATCCTAAATTTAAACAAATTAGATCCCACATTTCCATTTTTTTATTAGATTTCAATATTATTTGATTTTTATGTAGTAAAATATAGTGAAATATTAATGTAGAATAAAACTTTCCCGAATTTTGATTATATTATTAATTTATTAATTAGAAAAAGTATCGAAAACCAAAAACTAATCGAAAACCGAAAACCAAAACTTTCAATGTTTCGGCTTTAATAATATAGTATTGATATATAGGCTATTGTTCAAGAGAAACCATCTTAGAATCGGGAAGAACCATATATTATATTATAGAATCTCATAAATAATATATAATCTGATTCTAACGTAGAATATTAGCATATTCAAACTATATAAAAAAATTTAAAATTTGAATAAAAACATTGATTTTAAATTTTATTTTGCTGCAGAATCATTTTGGATAGATTTGATTCTGATGTAGAATCACTTTGGACTATTTGACTAATTTTCAATAATTTTTTTTAAAAAAAGGAGTGTAATTTCGTTTTTTGATTTAATAATTGAAATTTATAATCAAATGTGATAAAAATATGTATTATGAATATTTATGTAATGGTTCTCTCCAAAGTTCTTTCTGGAATGACACCCTATATATACTAAATACATTGTACAATTAAGTTTTTTTTATTCATATTTTATGCATTATATCTCCGGGCAGTCTAATATTTAAAAAAAAAAATCATAATCAAAATGGATTTGTTTTGTAAATCAAAATTCATAGTACTGTAATTTTTAGATTCATTGTACCGCAATCAGTATATAAGTAAAAAATACATTGTACTAATCTAAAATCTAAGATTTAAGTGGTCTAAACATTTATCTTGAAAAACATGTTTATACTTATATTAGTTTTACATTAAAAAAAAAGATATTATTCCACGTTGCCCCCACCTCCCTAAAATTCATAACTAAAATTTTTTTTAGAGTAAAATTAATGTAACTTTGACTGATATTCAATAAATATATTATGCATAAAAATTATGAAAAACAATCACTAAAAAATATTTAATTTACTATCACATTTAATCTGTAAAATTATTAAGTAAAATATAATTAACGAGCAAACTCAAACACGTTTAACTTTTAAAATCGTATACCGTCGATTTGGACGAATGAAGTATAATGTGACAAAAATGAGAATAAGGGGTGTATTCGATTCAGATTTTGATGAATTAATTATAATTTATGAATTTTATAAGATTGTTGTTGATTTTAATTTTACGTGGAGTTGATGTAAAATCTCGTAAAATTGATATAGACTTTAGCAGATTTTGAATTTTTTTAAACAAATTCATCAAAATCTCATAGATTTTAACTGAATTTCAAAACTTAAAAAAATACTAACAAATTCATCAAAATCCACAATTTTATCAAAATACAAGAAAATTCATGAATTTTTGAATAATACCAGATTTTAATTGATCTTTTAAAATTGAAACTGAATACACATAGATTTTTAAAAAAATTCAAAATTTTAATTAAATATCCCAGATTTTAAAAGATTTTTCAGAATTTTAAATAAATACTTCTAAATTTTTAAAAAATATTTAAAATTTTAATTGAATACCCATGAATTTAACATCCTTTAAAATAACAAATAAATACACCACTAATTTTTTTGGGAATCTTGATCGAATTAATTTTCAATTTTGTTACAAAATAAAATTCATTCATAAGTGGGTCCTACTGTTACCTGTCTACCATCCAACAAAATTCGAACCTCGTCCACAGTCCACACCAGTTCTTTCCCTTTCCTCATTTCCTCTCTCTTTCAAACACAAACACCCCCATTACAACATCCCACATTTCCCGGCCAACCCAACTATGGACCAAACCAACCCGACCCGATTCGGAACCAGCATCCACATAACCGCCCTCGACGGCATCATAAACGTCAACTCCCTCTTCACCTTAGCCGTCTTCATCGGTCTCACCTGGAACCCATCCGACCCGAACAACAGTCTCATATCCGACCCGGCTTGTTTCCCCGGACCCGATCTCGCCGAGAATCTCATCGCCTTCCACGTCTACTCTTTCAGCTCCTTCCTCTTCTCAAGCCTCATCGCATTGGGTCTCAAACAAGTCATCCGGATCGCCAAAAACTCGGGGGACCCACATTGGCATTTGTTCACATTTGATATGTGTCATGTGAATAAGAGTGTGCTTCGGGTCGGGTACTTGGTTTCAGCTGTCGGGTCGGTTTTCGGGTGTGGGTTTTTGATGATGGCGTTGGTGAATGTGGCTCAGATTAAGCTGGGGACTTTGAGTTGTGGGAGTGCAGATACTTATAGTGCTGTTGTGCCTTTGTTGATTTTGGTTCCTTGTGCTCTTGTTATTTATGCTTCTTTTGTTTTGTATGCTTTTACTCACTGATTTTTACCCTCCTCTTGTTGTGTCTTTAACTAGACTGAATCGAATCGAATTGAATTAGATAAATCGGAGTGTAAGGTTTATGCATACGATATCTTGGGACTTTGTGTAACTAGAATGTACTGATGAAATCAGAAAGATTTCATCTTGTTCACTTTTCTATATGATGTGCATAGTTTTGTTGAAGCGGATATATTAAAAGTTTGGTTAAATTTCTTGGTAATGTTTTTCTTGGGTACTTTTTGATCGGAATTTTATTTGTTCGTATGGTTTTCGGATTTATGATACTGATCAATGAACTGAAAAGTCGTATTTTTATGATGTGTCCCCAACCATTAAGAGTTGTGGGTAATCTGACTGTTGTTTACATCAATGGTGGAGTGTGATATGCACTGTGTCTGATTGGAAGCTTCAATGAAGTATATGTGTTCTGGGATTTCTTGGTTGACAATTGCAGGATTGATCGGGCCTATCTATAGTTACTCTTTCAAATACTACTGGGACTGGGAGTTTCTCAGCTAAGATCACATCTATCTATACCATTGTGGAGGTAATATTTAATGTTTTGCCACATGTACTACATATTAAATTTTTAGGTTGTTCATTCTGTTTAGTGTTTACCTTTCTGTTTGGTTTTGCTTTGCTGCCCTTTTCTCTGTGTTGAACATTTTCTGGTGTCAATCTTTGAAAGCATCTGCCTTATTTCCATTTCCACTTTATGAGTTCCGTTTAAGAGACAAAACCTCTAACATCAATTATTAGTGAAATATATTTTGTTAAATAAACCTGTAAATATTTCGTATGTTCAGAACTGAACCTTTAGGACATATCTAGCCCTTATATTAAGTGATCATATGACATACAAGACTTCCTGAAATCGACTGATAGACTAGAGATAAAGACAAGGGCAATTAAAGACAACAGATGGGAAGAAAAACAACATATTACAAATTGCCTTCTGATTGCTTGATATTAAAACCTTTTCTCTGTATCCTCAGATGTTGCTTACTAAGTAGGTAGTTAATATCATTATACCTGTAAAAAATCAATAATAAGTACATGGTTCATCTGATTTTGGATAATATTGTAAAAATTCTAAAATTTATGTCTGTTTGACATGCAAAGTCTACAAATAAGCTAACATAATTTTCTGTGGTGATGTAATCATTGATTACCTTGATTCCAGAACGATATTTTGCACATGTGAAGAGAGTCTAGTAATACAAGGATCCTGAAAGAAAAAAAACTTGTTTCAGGTGATATTGCTGCAGAAACATTACTGTCATAACTGTCATCTAGTTGAGATTACGGTGTTTGAGGGTGCGGTTATGTGTGCACGTGCATGTGTGCTCACTCAAATTTGTGTATAAATAGGGTTAAATGCTCAACAGTTTCTTCTAAGGTATGCAAGATTGCAGACCTCAGAGACAGTTAAGCAGTCCCCATCCTTGACCTTTTAGTCACTTACAAATAAATCCCTCAACTTATACATACCCTGCCACCAGTTTCCTCGCGAAGCACTGTTCAAATTGCTTCCGTTAGAATCATCATCTCCTCCCTCTTTTTTGAACTGAAAAAAGCTTCAACCACAATATTATTAGTTATCCAGCCTGAATAGTTACTTTTTAAGACATCAAGGATGCAATATAATTATTTTGATCAAAGTTATTAGATCATGCAAAGAGTTGTACTTACAGTATTATAAGTATTTTTTGACTGGAGATTTGTAGAATAAATTTCTTGGCCGCCATAGTAGATTGATGAGTTGAAATAACAGGGCTCTACTGTTTCATTTTGATAAATGGTACTCCAGTCCTTGCTTTGTACGCTACCAATTTGACCAGAGCCTTTTGGAGTTCTGTAATCTACATTTGACAAAAAAGGGTTTAAAATTGTGACCCATAGTTTCCAAAAGTTTTAAAACTTTTAACCTTCCATTTTAGATCAATTTATGTCATGTACATTCTCGTAGATGACCATTCTATGTAAAATATACTTTCTGGCATTGTATACATGCATAATAAATTGCAAGTGGAAATGCTAGTAATTTGCAAACCTTGAGTTTCATGCTTTGCACTGCCATATTCAGTTGCATGAGCAGAATTCTGGTGTCTGGGTGTTCTTGATAATCCTGAGCGAGAAAAATCCCTCCCTAGCCCCTAAAAGTTGAGACTAGAATTTAGAAACAATGGACACAATAGCATTCTGCTGTGTGATTAATTAAGTTTACTTCATTTGAAAATAAGCGTGTCTGAAGAAGACAATTATATTGAACTAAAGTATCTGTACCAAAGCAATGACAAATGTGGAGACTAGAAGATTGAGGTTTTTATACGTTAAAAACTAACAAAATTATAAAAGTTCCCTGGCTAAGGATAAACAAAGAAGCACCACCAGTTGATGAAGAAACTATGTAAGAACCGAGACAGCATAAACCATCTTTCATGTTAATCGAACTTTTATAAATTAAATAGTTTGTTGGCACGTCATAATAATACCTTTTCTGTAAAATGGCTATCAGTGCCTTGCTAGTAGATTAGCAAGAGTCCAGGTAGAAAGACTTGTATGTTTGTCGAAAGGTATTTTTAGACAGGGCTCAGTTGCTCCCGTGTCTTGTGAGGGAATAATACCAAATATGGAGACATTTATCCCCTGTGTGTTGTGACTTGTGAGGGAATGATACCAAATTTAGAGACACTAGGCATGCTTTAGTTGTTTAAAGTTCTTTCTTTAAAACCCAACTTTTAAGTTGACAAATATATGTAGGTGTGGCTGGACTTTTATGTAGCTGTGAATTTAAAGTGAGCAGGTAGCAAACATTTTAAGATTCAGAAAAAAAAAACAAGAGAAAGGAAACAATACCGTGGAAGAAGGCCCAAAAACAGAGCTGAAGAGTCCCGTGGAAGAGGATGAATGCATTGAAGAGTCCTTTGGACCGAAAAGATCCACAAATGAAGAAGATGAACCACTGGTTACTTTCTTTGTGGACTCCATTTATATAATAATAATTTGCAGATGAAGAAGAAAAGTGAGCACGGGATGTGAAGAAAAGCTAAGCTAGCTGATTGGAGGCAGAGGGAGAAGGAAGCAGAGGATGTGAAAAAAATAAAATGAGTGTTTGGTATTTATAAAGATATACTACATGATTTGCCAACAGGACATATTACTATGTCCAACCTCCTTCCTCCACGTGTCCACACTGAATACACACATACACAGGTATACATAATTTATGACCTTGTTACTTGTATTTGTAATTTAATTAGAAGTGCTATTGATTCTTGGGATATATTGACATTCGGAATGGATGCATTTAGTAGAAGTAGAACACATGTGTTTTGACACATATAGGTAGGAAAGCGTAGTTTTGGCAGGATCCTTAAGCTTATTCTTACAAACATGTTTTCATTAGACTCGAACACTCAACCTTTTTTGGCCGAGAAAAAAGTAGTATTTACCAGGTTACAAGACAAGGGACAAATTATTGGTTCGGATTGTCATTCATACGAGATTTTTCCTACCTATACTGATCTCCATATAACATTCTATTTCGTTTATTGTTAAAATAGCAGTTGAATACAAGAAGAAAAAGAAATGGATATACCAATGTCTTCCTAATCCTGTTGCCACACCTAGTTGGAGATTGTATCGGTTTGACTTTTGTCTCTTGGTTGAGAGAGATAGGAGCCTAGGACCATGGAGAGTAGTCTCTGCAGGAGAAAATTGAAGAAGTCAATCTCTCCTCAAACACACACAAGTTGGAATCTATTCCAATTAGGTCATCAACCAAATTATTTGACCATTTTTGTTATTCCTTTATTCTCCTACACATCTTACAAAAGCTATGCAATGAAATTAACATTACATTCACCACTTTCCTCCTAGTTATTCACTTATTCTTCGAGAATTACAGCCCAATATCGGTCGCCTCTCTTTGTGCACAGGAGTGCCCATTTCTGCTTGTTTTACTACAACTTCTTGGAGAATAGGATAGATTCGGCTTTTGGAAAATCAAGTTGTTGCCAATATATAAAACAATAGGATACAGAATTATATATATGTAGGAATATGTGGGTGTTGCAGCACCTTGAATGTACAAATCATATGATATTTCATATATACCAATAAAGCTATACAAGATAATGAATTGGAGTGGTCAGTTTGTGAACTATCATGCAAGACCTGACCCCATGATCAATCATCAATCACTCCGGAGGACTTGATGGTAATTATAAATCATAGCTATACGTGGTTCTTATTGCATTAGTACAGATATTCAGGATATGTTATATGGAATGCCTGATCTTAGCTGTTACAAAGTACTTGCTGGGATTGAACTTTCTTGTTCCCAGCTGTTCATTTGGCTGCTTTATAGTGGACACATTAACTATAGTCTTGAGGAAGATAGATACAAGTACAGGGTTTGATAAGGATAAGATTCTTATCTTAAGTTTATAAATCATATCTTTATCCATAAAGAGGGGTTTTCTTATCCAAAAGTAGTAGGAGATGACTGATGAGGTTTACTATGTTGAAAAGTTGAGACTATATTACAATAGTTTGTCTAAATTAAGACAAAGTGCGATTTGAACTTTTTTTTAAATCCTATGAATTCCCAAGTTTTAAGGGATATCATTAGATATGAAGGAGCTATTGACAATCATTGTATATCTGAACTCTCATTCTAATCTGCAGTGCTTAGATGAGGGAAGCATGCCCCACAGGCCACGGTGCGGAGGAAGAAACTCATGCGATGAAGAAATATAATCTCAACCAAAAACCAGCAAAAAAATCAGATCTTTCGGACAGTACATTCGATATTGAAAATGATTTACTTCGAAAATAAACATAAGTAAATAAAGATGGGTGACTTTTTGCGGTAGTCATTGCAAAGTAGGAGCTATATGCTTGCCGGAGCTATATATTGATATGAAAAATGGTAGATAAAACAATTTCTGGTTCCGATTGGTTGTCGATCTTTAGGCAGCAGCAACAGTTTTGTAAGTCATCGTAGTATGCTAAGGAGTCTCCTCCAAAGTACTGTACCTATTAAAATGATGAAATACTTTGCTAAATATGACATGCAAGGTTGCTGCTTGCTTACTAGCAATCTTTGTAGGATCTCTACCCTCAAAGCTTGCATTTTGTCAAGTTCCATGCATCTCTTTCTTAGAGTTTAAAACTAGCGCCTCTACTTGTAATTGGGATTTTGCAAACTGTTTGACAATTAGCGATTAGCGATAACATACTGAATTAGTTGTTTTGATTAGCGGATTGAATTAATTGTTTTGAGTGAAATTGTTTGGTAATAGCCGTTTGAGTAAGATATTTATATATTAAGTAGACACATGACAATTGAGCTTTGTCAAAATTAGCGAATTGAGTTCAAAATGATATTTTAATCCGTCAAACTTATGATTTGGTTCGATACTCTAACTTTTCTTAAACCGCTAAGTTGCCTATAGTTATATACGGCAAGGACAATATATAAATTTGCAGGATACACTTTGGTAAAGAAAGTTTATAATTCTTAATGTTTTCTATAAAAATTAAATATAAAAGTTCTCAAAAATTGAATTTCTTGCCTTGTATCTTAATAATTTTTAGAGCCAAAAACCAATCGGAATCAAATCCTTTTTGTACTTTGAAGATATGGTCAAGATCTTCAGTACTTTCTAGCACTTGGGGCTGCCAGGAAATTTTAGAATCATTGGTCCACCAATGATTCTTTGGAATTTTTCATTGAACAGCGGCATTTGGTAGAATTAGTGTTTTAAAAAACAATGTTTATCCAGTTGTGTTTGGTAGAATTAGTGTTCTAAAAAACAAATGTAACCGGAACAAAAAGAAAGTCCTTGAATTGAATGACTAAACGTTTTTGAGATTAAGCGGAGAAAGAGGTGTTGATTGGTGTTTTTCTTCCCAAGAAATCAGAGAAACAAAACAAAACTCTGATCCATGTTGAAAACTCTGGACAACCACTTTATGACAATGTTGAAAATGTGCACTTAAAATTTCATGCACGTAATTACCAGACACTCCAATTTGGTCGTAGTTTCAAGAACAAAACTGCCGCATGTGCCTCAAATTCTCTGTGAGCTTCAGTTGTCGTAGTGGTAGATGACGGAGGCATCAGAAGGACGTGATCTCTAATTCTTCGCGACTGATTTGTTTTATTCTTTGAAGTTTTGTCATGGTAACATGATGAGGTGCTCTGCACCGGTTATTCTACCACCAAATCATTTAATAATAGTTTTATAACGGAGTTGTAGTATCTTCTGCTTCAGAATATTCTGAAATTTTTTCTGGTATGCCACTAGGAGATCCACGCTAGGGAGCTAGACCAAGCACTGACAAGGGATCTAAGTTGCTGTAATATATCCATGGTGATCTAGGAGACAGAACAGTCACTTAGTGAGGCGTGTTTTGTTATACAACAGAGTGCTTGTGTTCATGAATGAAATTTTGCATGTCACAAGGAGATCCCCATAAACGAGCTAAACCAAACAGTCCGTCCAATCCTGGAACCTGGAGCCAAACAATGTGTGCCCAAAATCAATGAGAAAAGCATGTCCGTAGAAACAAACATGTCCCAGGAGATTAAGAACGGTTAATTACCGGATTCTCTTTGCTCCGGAAGGAGCTAAAACCAAACACGCACATCTTGTTAGCGGTTTCCTGAAGACCAAGTTTAAGTGAGAATGTCTGGTTTAGCTTTTTGATGATACTCTTTTGGTGCAAATATCTGCTTCATATCAGTTACCTCATCCTCCTGTTAATTAACCAAAATTTGGTGCTGTCATATCTCAAAACCTAAGGCCATGTTTGTTTCATGGCATTAAGTATGAGATACGATAATAATTTTTTAAATTTTCTTATCCCATGTTTGTTTTTCAAAAAACTTATTTAGGATTAGTTTAAGGATTATAATTTTTTAAATTTTTCGTATCCCGTGTTTGTTTTGTTGTAGGGGATATGATTATAATCTCCTCTAGTACGTACTTGGTTGGAGGTATTATGTAATTCTAGTAGTCCAATTCATTATCCCTCAAAACAAACAAGTGATTAAATTTTAAAGGATT
This sequence comes from Heracleum sosnowskyi, assembly GCA_030848705.1. Classification (NCBI taxonomy): domain Eukaryota; kingdom Viridiplantae; phylum Streptophyta; class Magnoliopsida; order Apiales; family Apiaceae; genus Heracleum; species Heracleum sosnowskyi. The sequence goes on along the minus strand of CM061243.1, from coordinate 43,147,680 downwards.
ATATTTCAATCATAAACTTAATACTTCAAAACAAACATGGGATAACATAATTTAAAGTATTATAATCTCTACCACTTTAATTGATTGGATTATTTATCCCCTCCTAATAGTAATTCGGAGATTATAATCACTCCAAACAAATATGGTCTTAAGAGTACCTTGACATAAACCCTACCAAAATATTCTTATTTTAACATGATGTAGTCATAAACCTAACCACCAAATTTCTTGGTTCTTTATAATGTTTAATGTAAATAGATTTGTAAGATCAATATAAAAGTTTATATCATTTATATTCCTTTAAGTGAAAAAGGATCCTGAGGTAGACTTTAGGAAGATTCTTCTGAGGTAGTGATTGTCTTAGTGTATTCTAATTATTTACTTACCTAATTTATATACAAGTAAAATATATGGTAAGTGAATATTTAATAATAAATAATTAAATGTGTTCATTTACATGTATTCTATATGATCTTAGAAAAAATATCTAAGGTTAACCTTAGGATACCAATGTCCTTCCTTTAATTCAACTTTTGTTATCGTCAAGAAAAAATATCTACAAAATATAAATTTACTGCAAGTGGGATTTCATATATTCAAAGCTCGGATATCCAAGTGCAAGTTGCACCAAGAGCCAAGAATTAGGAAATGCTAATGTTTTTGCAACTTGGCAAATGAGTGAAATAAAGATGTGGTTATATATGTTTTTTCTTTAAAAAATGAAAACTGAATTATTATTTTATAGGATTTCCATACAAGCTCAACATAATTTGCGTGTTCGATAAAAAACTGAAGACATGTTTATTTTAATTTTCACTTTTACATATACTAGCTTAATATCGAATTATTTTTAATAATTGTTATTTGATTACTTACGTTGTAATATTTTATTAATTATAGTATTTGTCAAAAAAATAAGTATTTAAGTTAATAGGTAATTTTTTTAAAAAATAAAAGCATTAAAATAAGTTTTAATTAAGGGTTTATCTGTGATATTTTTGAAAAATGAGGGGTTTTAGTAAGTAAAAATAGAAAAAGTAACTTATTTTATTTTAAAATAATAATTACAAGTGATATTTTTGGAAAATGAGGTGATTTTGTTAAAAACAATAGAAAATGTAATGTGTTTCAATTGAAAAAGGTATACGGTTATAAATATGTTTTATTATTTAATAATAGTTTTTACCAAAAAACAGGTACCGACCAAATTTTTAATGTTTTATTTTTAATAATACTAGCTTAAAACCCGCGCGATGCACAAATTATTTTAATAATTATTATTTTATTTTTTAAGTTTTAATATTTTATTAATTACATTTTAAAAAAAAATAGGCATGTAATATGTAAACTTTTTTTATAGAATTAAAAGCATTAAAATAGGTTTTAAAACAAATAAGTAAGGATTTGTCCGTGATATTTTTGGAAAAAGAGGGATTTTAGTAAGAAAAAATTGAAAATATAACATGTTTTAGTTGAAAAAGTTATTTGTTCATGATATTTTTTGCAAAAGGAGGAGATTTTATTAGAAAAAATAGAAATTACGTTTTAATATTTTATTAATTATATTTGTTAAATAAATAAGTATGTAGGTTAAAATATATAAATATTTTTAAATAATTAAAAGCATTAAAATAGATTTTAAAATAAATAAGTAAGGGTTTGTTAGCGATATTTTTGGAAAAGAAGGGGTTGTAGTAAGAAAAAATAACATGTTTTAGTTAAAAGGTAATTACCCGTGATATTTTTTTTTTAAAAAAGATATTTTATTGGAAAAATAAAAAAACAATGTGTTTTAGCTGAAATAAGTAATGGATTATAAATAGGTACTTTTATTATTTAATAATATTTTTTATAAATAAGTAAGAGTAATTAGAACTTGACCCGATTTTCAAAAAATACTCGGATTTGATTCATGTTGTCACATATGATATCAGAGCCGACTCTCAAACGGAGGTGTGGACACGAAACCAGCCGATATTATCCACATTGGCCAGAGAGGTACGAACTTGGACCTATGAAATATTTGTTCGGGCCCAATTAGGACAATATAATATTTTGAGAATCCATGATGAGCTTGTCGTTATCCAAATTGGCTGCATTTAGGCTAGTATGTTTTAACTTATTTGGATTCGAAATTAGAACTTAACAGGACAATATTATCACGTATCACATGTTTGATTCAGGGGTGAATCTATAGCCAAAGTTATGGGTGCCTGGAAACCCACTCAACTTTTCGCTCAAAAGCAATTACATGGCAATTTTAAACAAGGAATCCATTATCAGGAACCCACTAATATTACCACAAATCTAATAAATAGTAGCCTAAAATCAGAAAACTTCAACTGCTACTTAAACTAAGCTTATGTACCTAGATGTGCTACCGCCGAGTGATCGAGTTAAGAGTGAAGAGCCGAAAGCGCAACTCGGTTTATACAAGGAACCCACTAAAAAATATTTCAGGGTCCGCCACTGTTGATTATCCTTTTTTTTTTGTAATTTCTATTGATGTCTTATTTGCAATTTTGTTTTCTCATAATTGCATCAAGTTTATCTTGTAAAATTCTAATTTAAATATATTATCATTTAACCAACTAAAATTGAGAATTTTATTTGTTAAAATTTAATTATTGAACCTAGTTTTAACTTTCACTAAACTTCAATCCCGTCTTGTTTTTTTGTTATGGCAAGTACAATTCAATATCTCGGCTTTTTGGTAAAATTAAAAAGTACTTGTGATCATTTTTTTTTGCAGAGAAAATTCATTTCCTTTTACTACTTTTCCTATATCATGCGAGAATACATGAATATTACGTCCTACTTTTAAAACAGGTCATTCCCTTGTTTTATCTTCGCAGAGAAGTCATTCTTCTATGTGATATATTTTTATTATGAGTAATGATAGAGATACCGAATTGGGTATCGAATTTTGGTACCAAATGATGTGGCATTGGTGATGGGAAAGTTTGAGATGTTTTTATTGGAGGAATTAATGTGAATGCAGGGGTCCACTATTATTAATTAAGTTGTAGCAAATAAGAACATGACATGTGTCATTTGTGATCCATTTTGGGACCTAATTTGGTACCTCTAGCATTACTCTTTTATTATATTATATACCCTATATTTGTTGGGTCGCGCAACACCCATTAACTCCACATTAATATGATATTATCTGCTCTGGGTCGTGGTCAAGTTCACACGAATTTGTTTTTAGGCTCCTGCCAAAAGGTCTCAGAGCTGTTTTTGCTGCTTATATTCAAGATAATTCTTCTTTATCTTATCGATGTGAGACTTGGGTTGACACCCACTCTAAAGTCTCCCCTCAATCCAAGAACCACCGATCTTTCTCGTAACTCTTATACCGCCGCCATTCATCTGTTATGCATCTTGCGGGACACGTCGCCCGACCACACCTCAGTGTCAGAAAGACTTTCGACACAAGTTGTCCAAGATCTTCAACCGTAGTTCTGGAGAGTCTCCCCACACCACGTAGTAACTTGCAGTCCGCAACCCCAAGATCAATTCTTAACCATCGGCTCTGATATCACTTGTTGGGTCGCGCAACACCCGTTAACTTCACATTAGTATGATATTATCCGCTCTGGGCCGTGGCCAAGTTCGCACGAATTTGTTTTTGGACTCCTCCCAAAAGACCTCATACCAATGGAGTTGTTTTTTACTACTTATATTCAAGATAATTCTTCTTTATTTTATCGACATGGATCTACGATATCATGCAAAAATACGTAAAATTTACAAAAATAATCAAATTTTGATAACAAAATAATTATATAAATTTTTTCCAAGAAATGAAATGTCCACAGAATATTCTTACCACATATACTCAGTCGCTTGTACGAATAATCTTATTTGATTTCTACAACTACAACACATCCCCCCCTCTCTTAACCGACTTGACTTTCTATTTTATTTTTCTCTCTTTTCTTCAAACCACGCAACGCACATTTCTCAATCTTTTTACTACTTTTTACAAATGCAAACCGAAGCTACGGTGCTCAATTCCGGCCACGGCGGCCTCGTCGCCGACGGCGCGGCGGCGCACAAGATAGTGTCTCAGCAACCACGGAGAGCGATGCAACATCATCAATCGCAGATCGGTACGATTTCCCAGCTTCTCGCCGGCGGTGTCGCCGGCGCTGTTAGTAAGACCTGTACGGCTCCTCTCGCTCGCCTTACTATCCTCTTTCAGGTTCATTTCTTGACTTTATTTGCCAAATTATGTAATTTCAATTTAATGTCTTTTTGAAGTTTGAATTTATAATTAGTTGATTTGTTCAGAATTGGAATTGTTATTAGGTTTACGAGGTTTTTGAATTGTAAAGGCGGAGTCTTGATGGATGTGGAAGTGTTGTGAACAAATTCTAGGGTTGTGGTCTAGTTAAAGTTTCTGTTTTTCTTTGAATTCTATTTGTAAATTGTCAACTTGGTTTTTTTTACATTCTCGCGTTATTCTGTAGGCGTAGAGCCGAGAATTGGTTTATTATGCGTTGTAAACTAGGGATGTATAAAAATGTGTAATTTATGTATTAGTTGGGTTCAATGACACTACATCTTCTTAGGATCTTTTAGTAGCATGCCACTAAGTAATTGTGATAGAGTTGTTTTGGTGTGGTTTAAAGTACTAATGAAGAAGATTCGTTGATAGCCTAGGGGGAAGGCTCCTTCCCCGTCCCCGTCATGCCCACATATTATAAGTTCAATCCTCATTCCACTTGTCCATATACTTGAAAAGCTAATGAATTGGAAATATGTAACATACCGTAAAATGGGGGCAATATACTTGATTAAAATTCTGTTTATTTCATCATTTTCCAAAGCTTGTGATTTAATAATTTCAGTCTGAGTCTACAGGTGCAAGGCATGCATTGTGATGTTGCTAACATGAGAAAGCCTAGCATATGGCGGGAGGCTTCACGTATTATCTCAGAAGAAGGAGTTCGTGCTTTATGGAAGGGAAATTTGGTTACTATTGCTCATCGTCTTCCTTATTCTTCCATCAGTTTTTATGCTTTCGAACGCTACAAGAATGTTGGTACAACCTTTCTGTTGAGGATTTCATTTTTACATACTACTGTTTGCATTCATGGACTTCGCTTTTTATCTTCCTGTCATTGAATTGGATATAATTTCACTTTGCAGTTATTACAAGTTATTTTGGGGATTGAAAATAGTAATGAAAACATAAGTACAGACCTTGGTATACGACTCTTTAGTGGTGGTCTAGCTGGAATAACTGCTGCCTCTGTTACTTACCCATTGGATCTTGTGAGGACCCGTTTGGCTGCTCAGGTAATACCAGTAATGCATGTTTTTGTTTTGATCCTCATTTCTGAGGCAATAAGCAATTCGTTCATTGTGAAGCTACTTGAATCGTGTTTTGCCTTTGCAGACAAATGTAATATACTATAGAGGCATAGGGCATACTTTACGTACCATCAGCAAAGAAGAAGGGGTGTTTGGCCTCTATAAAGGACTTGGAGCAACTTTATTGGTATTTATCATTTGTAGTCGCAGTCTGTGTAACTTTCATTATTATCCGTATGTAATTTTCATTTATACTAATAATGCAGGGTGTTGGTCCCAACTTAGCCATTAGTTTCTCTGTATATGACACAATGAGATCTTATTGGCTGTCGCATAGGTAATTTTTTTTTGTGAATTCCGTAGTTCTCATTGCAAAAAATATATAGTGTATTTTCCCCTCCTCTCCCTGTTACGCTCAAACATCTGCAGACTGATGTCATATTATTTTTGATAACATTGATGCAGACCCAACGACTCTACTATCCTTGTCAGCCTTGCTTGTGGCAGTCTTTCAGGTGTTGCATCATCAACAGGTGAGTCATCCTAAACTATCAGTACATGTATGTAGCATGTACCTTACTATTTCAAGTGGCACAGCAGCCCTACTTAACCTTATAACCACGTTTTGCGGAACAACACTTGACTATTGTTGTCTAAAGTATCCTGCATTTTGTGCATTTTTGGTGTTGCTCATGCTAGTATCAAGTTTTATCTTCCACTTCTTTCTGAAAATAATTGATAAAGGGAGGGGATCATTTTATATGTTGAATAATTCCTTCAAATATGTTTAGAAAGCAGAATGAGTTCAATATCGTATTTTGTTCAATTTTTTTTATTTAGAGTCAAGGTCTTTGCGGAAATTTATCGTTGTTGCTTTTCGTAGTGTATTTGTGCAGGTTCTACTAGTAGCAGTATGTCCGTGACTAGTTTGCTGTTTAGTTTAGTACAGAGTTTTCTCAGTTATAAACTTGCAGTACTACTTATAAATATATGTAATAGGAAATAGAGCAAGTGTTTCATAAATTTCAGGTATCTTTGTGCAATGTCATATATATTTGTTCCCTACTATTAATCTTGCCACAGAGGGCTGATTGGATAGTTTATTTCAAATTAACAGTGATTTAATTCTTACTAGGCAGTGTTGATAATACATAGCAAAAGAAGTTAACGCCTGGAGCTGTCTTCAATGCTTTTTATGCAGAGAAGCAGGTTGAGACGCAGGCATTGCTCTATGTGTTTAACCAGACTGACCCTTAGATCCAGAGACAACAGAACAAGTTTATCTGGCACTTGAAAACAGTAGTAAGGAAATTGACAAAAAGTATATTTTAAGCTTTCTGTCAATCGAAACTAACTTTATATTTATATAAGAATAAATTCTTAATTTCCTTGAGATCTACTACATTTTAATAACTAATTCTCCCGATATTGCAGTTGGTTCAGTCATAAGAATTGTAACCACGCTTGCAGTCTAAAACATGAGAGGGTTCCTCTCTGGGTATGCTTTTCTCATGTTGGGATTATCTGCAATTTGCTTGCAGTTTGGCGGTCATGATGAAAATTTCATCATCTCACTGGTTCATCGATTCAAGCATGAGTAGTCATAACTAAAACCCTCAACTCCCTCCAGAATATTTAAAGAAATAAAAAAAGAGTAATTGATTGACGTGGAAAAGAAAAAGGCAGCAAAGTAATATAGAGAATATTTCTTTGTGGCTTTTCTTAGCATAAGATATTCTGAAAAGTATATGTAGCTTTTTCCTGGTAAAACTATTCTCTTTTTGGACCCCTCACTTTATGGCACATGATCTAATCATGGATCTTTTGGGTAGTTTATTTTAGCTATAATATGGAGTGTCTGAGCAGTAAACCTATGTCAGTGAGAAAAAGGGGACCTGATTACTGAGTAAGCCTTACTTGGGTTTGAGCCAGAATAAATAGGAACAAGTTCCTCTTGGTCTTGTACTCATCGATACGTAAGGCCATATCAAAGACACATATGTTTGTGCCTTTGCGGTTGCCACTTAAATTACAAGGCATTCTACTGATTAGACGTCATTTGTTTATGTTCCAGCATGTTATGAGAAGTTGAATTTAAGAGCTTCTTTCCTGAATTAATGACATAAAGACGCTATCATGATTCTATTACATAGCGGTCTCTTTTGTTAATTTATAGAAGTGGATGTTTGATCTGACTAGGGATTTTACTGGGAAGACTTTTCCAATTCACATCTATCCCTCAATATTTTTGCAGTATATTGAGAGACTCTGTTTTTAAGTAGTTAAGGTAGTTGGTTAAAAAAAAGTAGTTAAGGTAGTCTTTTAGTTGATGTTGAAAATGAGAGTTCTCTGTTTTTACTTGCACACCATATCTTAGGAAAGTGGGTGAGTGAAGTTGTGCACAGGAGAGAGTATTTTTAAATAATATAATAAATCCTGCTAGTAATGAAAGTGTTAAGTATCACGCAATCACATAATTTTGAGTTATGTTGTATTTGAGTATATTGGATTAGCTTGTGTTTTTTTATATAAGCTTGCAAGTTGGGATATGGAATTTTGTATTTGGGGAAAATGTTAGTAGACGTTCCTGGAGTATCTAATGAAATACTTTAGTGCCATAATGAATAAGACTGTCAAAAGACTATATTATGTCATTATCAATGTCTGCAATCCAAATCTTCTATAAAGGTTTTCTCTTGCACAATGTAATCCGTACAACATACCTCTTCATATAAGTTCAACGCACATCTCTTCTTGCTAGGGCTACTGATTTTTATGTTAGGAATAAAATCTGGTATTTTCTTGTGGTTGTCAATTTGACCGGATTAATTGCCACCATAAGTTGCAGCTATAATGTATTGGGGTGAATAGGCTAAAACATAATCGAACCGACCCAAAACTTGCAATTGAGTTACTGAATTCAAAAAACTTGCATTTACATAACTCAAAGAATTAAAACTTACATTTAGGTAACTGCCGTTAACATCACTAACAGAATAAAAACTGAACTTGCAATTTACAAAACTGAACTCAACTCCAACTTGCATTTACATTATTAGATTAATAAAAACTTGTAACTAGGGACACTGAATAAAAATAAAGTTTCAACTGGAGTACTGAACAAAAATAAACTTGCAATCTCTTTCAATCTCTCTCATCTCTCAATATCTCTCAATCTATCTCCTCTCTCAATCTCTCACCATCTCTTTCAATCTCTCTCTCGTCTCTCCATCTCTCTCCTCTCTCTTCTCTCTCAATCTTCATCCTCTCTGAATCTCTCTTTTCTCAATCTAACAAAATATTCCCGAATACTATAATATAATTTTAACACGATTATCTTTTTATGATTTTGGATAAGTACAAAGTTGATTTCAATTGTTAATTTTTATATTAAAAACTAAATTATTAATTTTAGTTGAGTAAATAAATGTATATAAATGAAAATATGTAATATTTTTTGACTTTGATTACCCAATTGCAAGTTTAGGATTAGTTCAGTTATTCGATTGCAACTTTTTATTAGTTCAGTTACTTAATTTCAAGTTTATATTAGTTCAGTTAGTCGAGTGAGTTTTTTGAGTTAAGTAATTCAATTGCAAGTTTTTGGTTAGTTCAGTGATGTTTTAGCCTATTAACCCTAATGTATTGTGCTGTCACAAGTTTGTCTGGTTCAGATTGAGTTGCTTAAATGTCAACCTAATTTTCATGACGTGGTGTTATAAAATCAGAATTCTTTGAGCACTATATTTTTAACTCTGATACTTGTGGTTTTAATGTTGCGTTTGGTTAGGATGAATGAAATTGGAGGGAATGGAATGAGATTTGAACTATTTTATGGGTGAATGTCCAAAATTGTCATTCCTTTTTCCATTCCATACCTAACCACCCTAACTAAAGTTCAAACCCCCCAATTTGAGAAGGAATGCTCCACTCTCCACCATACCCCTTTTCTTCACAATTCCCATCATAGAAAATTTCCACTCACAATTTTTTTTTTCAAAAATTCCTCCTATCTTCATTGTTACCCTTTGATTTTTATTCATTCCGTTCCATTCCGTTCCATTCTCCCCAACCAAACACAACATAAGTATCTTCCTGTTATATACTTGCATTTGTTGAAGTATATCGTTTTAATTGGCCCTTGGTTCTTTATCCCTGTTACTGTGCTGGATTATTTAATTTCATGTATAATGTGGTAAGCTTAATAAAGGCTTCCTGAATTTTAGGCTGAGGGTAATTTTAGGCACGCATGTGCACCAAACTATTTTCTGTCATTGCAACCTCTATTTAAGTTTCCAACTCTTTATGAGTTAATTACATGTTACATGTTCCAACATAGGTTGGTTCAACTTTAGTCTATACCTCTCTGGGACTTGCTTGGGATAGTAACTTTTACAGTTTGCATCCCTTTGGACAGTTGCTGTTAGAATCAGAGTTAGTGGCAGTTTGCACCCCGAAGCGTTCAACAAAGAACACCTTAGTTCCAGAAGTTTTAACATAACATCTTGCATTCCAATTATTCGAATACCCCCTTCAACAATTTTCCAACTGAAATAGCCTATAACTTTAAAGGAGGGCATCTCATGTATTTAAATAATAAAATCAACACATAATTTGCCCTTCAGTCGTTACTCCCCTTTCTACATTATTCAAATACACGGATTGCTTGTCATAAATGGCAGTAAAGAAAGATTCCGTGCAAGAAAAATCATTGCTTTAGAATGTTCATAAATGCCAGTAATTCTGTCCCAAACATGCAGAGAATCTTAGTAGCTTCATAATATGTGGGCCAAGTATGAAGGAGAAGGGAAACCGTTGTTTAAATCTAACAATGTAGCACAACAAAATCAATTTTACAACATGCAATACTGCTGCTCTCAATCGTAAATGTACAAGCGGGGTGCATATTTGAAGTTATTACAAACTTATGTTCAAAATTCTGGTACAAAGGTGTTTACCCTGAAATATAGGATGAAAGTACAAATAAATCATAGAATGATATTGCATTGACTCTTTTAAATGTATTTTAGTAGGTGCATGCTGAAAAGATATCTTCCTTCTGTTATTTGATTTAAACCCTAAACTAATTAAATCCTTAATCACTTTAGTTCTTGTTAAACACTAAATTTAAGCTTTTAAAATTAAAGGTATGTCTTGTAGAATAAGAAATGGTATGTCTCGATAATGCTTCTGCTGGTAGCATGAGCGTTAGCTTTTCATCTTCATGGCTGTTTCCTGCTTAATTTATCTTTTCTTTAGACTATTGTCATGGTTAAAACCTCAATTTGGCTGACTATCCTGTTTCTATGATATACGACACAAAAGTAAATATTTGTTTATATGTACAGGTGTGCACACATGCTATGATCCCCTCATGTGTGCGTTTTTATGCAAGACATCAGATAGTTTTCTTTAATATATGTGGTTGAATTCATCTTTCCAACTTATTGCAACTTTTACAAGTTTCATTCTGTTATTGCCTTCTGTTCATTCTTTAACAAATAATCCTGATCTTTAAAGATGTTTTCCCTGTCAGATCAGAAGTAGACATGTCGGATTTGGCAGTATCCATTGTTCCGTTATTATTCAAACCTCATGTCTTAGTTGTAAGTCTTGAAGATATATAAACGCAAGTGATATACATGTTAATGTGTAAATGCAAAATGTAATTTTCTCTGTTGTATTGATGGTACTTTCTAGCTTCAGATTATCACATGCAGTTTAGCTTCATAAAAACTCCATATGATAATCTATAAACTTAGTTTGAATCTAGGAGACTCAAGGTCATGACTCTACAGTGTAATAAAATAGAGTCTATGTTTGGGGTTCAGGTGATATGGCTGTGTGTTGTGAGCTTATTATGTCTTGTACTGTCTGTGCTTTCAGTATTAGCAATTTTCTGTTATATATTCAGATGGGCGTGTATATGTTTTTGCACTTCATTTTAGATAAATGAAGCTGTTGCTTGAACTTTTGGCCAATTGATCTAAAGCACCAAGCAGAACATGAAATTTCTCCTCTAACTCATTTTCATCATACTTGTGCAGTTACATTCCCATTGGATCTTGTGAGGCGGCGGATGCAACTGGAAGGAGCAGGTGGCCGTGCTCGTGTTTACAAGTCAGGTCTTTTCGGTACATTTCGGCATATAGTCCGAGCAGAAGGCTTACGTGGTTTGTATAGAGGGATCCTGCCCGAATACTACAAGGTGGTTCCAAGTATTGGTATCGTTTTCATGACGTACGAGAAGATGAAGCAAATTTTGTCCGATTTACCTTCCAATTGAGAAAAAACTCCTTCACATTAAGGATGAGCTCTACGATTGTATTACTTGATGTATCAGTTATTGCTGGGTCACAACGTATTGTAAGAGTTAAAATTAGTAATAGTTACACTAACATCACATTGTTTCATGTATAGCTAAAAGAGCATATGCACCCAGCTGGTCACATTTCAAGTGTAATGTAACTGTAACTGTTTTGCTTCTTGAAAACAATTGTTGCATCGATTATATTGGAGAAATGAGAAATCTACTTTGTTCGATTTTCGCTGCATCACTCCAATTTTTTAAACTAGCATTCATTTAGCTGTACCCATTCACAAGAATATGAGTTGGTAATGCATAAACTTTATAAAAGAGAGAAAACAGTTAAACATCACTTTCATGTTTCTTTTATTTCAAAACATGAGTGTACCAAAATAATGCTGATAAGGATCTAAATAGGCGCATAAATAGGATCGCATAAGTTTATTTGTTAATTCTATATAAAAAAATCAAATACAAAGAAGTTAAAAGAATTGAAAATTTAATATAAAACGACCACACTATACCATACAATTAATCCCTTGACACCAATTTATATATAAAGATATAATTATTATTATTAAAAAAATATAAATCGGAACTACATGATAAATAATTAGAATATCTAGCATAAGGTATAAAATATTCTAATTAATGAAATACAATTAATAATTTTTTTTGAATATATCTTAATAATCGAACATATATTAAATATTAAAATAAAGAATAAAAATCAATATGATAAATTATAAAATGAGAAACTTAAATATTAACTCAAACATAGAAAAAATAAATAAATAATACAAATGAGACCGAGGAAGGTAAATGAGACATTATTAATATTATTTTATTATTCATTAAAATAATATTAATATTAAGGACAAATAAAAAAGCTAACATTTTTAATCAAAAAGTAAATGTCCGTGATATTTTTAGAAGTGTTTTAATTATATTAATTGTATTTGTTAAAAAAATATATGTTTTAAATAATTAAAACTATTAAAATAAGTTTTAAAATAAATAAGTAAGTGTTGCACCTGATATAAATATAAGGTAATATGTTTTAATTTAAAGGTAATTGTGTGTGATATTTTTGAAAAATTAGTAGATTTTGTTAGAAAAAAATGTTTTAAATATAAAAGGCAAATAATTAGGAAAAATAGAAAAGCTAACATGTTTTAATTAAAAAAATTAACTGTCCGTGATATTTTTAGAAGTGTTTTAATTATATTAATTGTATTTGTTAAAAATATACGTTGATATGTTAAAATATGTAAGTTTTTTTAAATAATTGCAAGGCACAAGCCTTACAAACTAATAAACTAAAAAATTTAACGTTAACGAAAAATATTAAAATAAAAGTAAAAATTATTATGATAAATTATAAAATGAGAAACATAAATATTAATTGGAACATAAAAAAATATAAAAAAAATACAAATGGGGCTGAGGAAGATAAATGAGGTATTATTAATACTATTTTATAATAAAATAATATTAATAATAAGGACATATAGAAAAGCTAACATGTTTTAATTAAAAAAAGTAACTGCCCGTGATATTTTTAGAAGTGTTTTAATTATATTAATTGTATTTATTAAAAAAATACGTTGACATGTTAAAATAAGTAAGTTTTTTTTAATAAGGACAAATAGAAAAACTAACACGTTTTAATTAAAAAAAAAAGTAACTTCCCGTAATATTTTTAGATGTGTTTTAATTATATTAATTCTATTTGTTAAAAAAATACGTTCACTTGTTAAAATAAGTAAGTTTTTTTAAATAATTAAAAGTATTAAAATAGGTTTTAAAATATATAAGCAAGGGTTGCACATGATATTTTTGGAAAATAGAGATTTTGGTGATAACAAATATAAAAGGTAATATATTTTAATTTAAAGATAATTGTCCGTGATATTTTTGGAATTATCAAATGCAATGAGCTAGTTACTATTTTTATATTATTTTATTATTTATTAAATAGAGTATTAAAATAGGTTTTAAAATAAATAAGGGCATATTTTTGGAAAACAAAGATTTTAGTGATAACAAATATAAAAAGGTAATATATTTTAATTTAAAGGTAATTGTCCGTGATATTTTTGGAATTATAAATGACAATGAGCTAGTTATTATTTTTATATTTTTATATTATTTATTAAATAGAGTATTAAAATAGGTTTTAAAATAAATAAGTAAGGATTGCAACTCATATTTTTGGAAAATAGAGTTTTAGTGATAACAAATATAAAAGATAATATGTTTTAATTTAAAGGTAATTGTCGTGATATTTTTGGAAAATAAGTAGATTTTGTTAGATTTTTTTTTAATTATAAAAGTCAATCAACTAGTTACTATTTTTATATTATTTTATTATTTATTAAATAGAGTATTAAAATAGGTTTTAAAATAAATAAGGATTGCACTCATATTTTTTAAAAACATAGATTTTAGTAATAACAAATATAAAAAGTAATATGTTTTAATTTAAAGATAATTGTCATGATATTTTTTGAAAATGAATAAAAATGAATAAATTTTGTTAAAAATAATAATATAATATAGATAAATAGTATAGATTGTAAAAAATTAATTAATTTAATGAGATTATTCATTTATGGAATATACGATAAATTACGGAAAAAAACCGCCAGCTTAAAGTTTAAGCAGTCTCTTTCTTCTGAATCTACGTACAAACTACTACAGTCCTACGTAAAATAGCAACAGTATTTGACCATCACTAGTACCCACTGTGCATATATAAAATTTATACATAAAAACAAACTGGGTATCTTTTTTCATCTCAATTGCATGATATATATTTATGTATGAACAAAAATTAGGGGTTTTGTTTCATTAGTGTTAACATGGATATTGCAGCAGTAGATAAGCTAATTGAGCGGCTAATTGAGGTCCGATCATCGAAACCGGGTAAACCCGTTCAGCTATCAGAGTCCGAAATCAAGCAGCTTTGTGCAACAGCTCGTGATATCTTCTTTAATCAGCCTAATCTTCTTGAACTTGAAGCACCCATCAAGATTTGTGGTATTTTTGTTAACCCCTTTTGATTTGTTTCTAGGGTTGTTGTTAGTTTGCTTGTGTTTGACTAATTTTTGGTTTTAGATTGATTTTGGTGGTTTTTGTTGGTAAAGGTTTGTGCTTTATGGTGAAATTTGTTATTTTGAAGTGGGTTTGTTGGATTTGTTGTTAGTTTGTAATTGAGATATATGTTAGTGTTGCTGGATTCTGATTAAGAGAAAAAAGGGAATCTTGATCTTTGAAATTGCAATGTGCTGCTTGCTTGTTTTCGGTATTTGGAAGTAGTTTTTTTTTTTTTTGGGGGGGGGGGGGGGGGGGGGGGGAGGCTGTGATTGTATTTTTGGTTATAATGCATGAGTGATTTGAAGAATTTGTAGCGGTGATTATCACTTCAAGTAGTCTATTTTTCACGTTTAGTAGAAGGTAGTTGTAAACGGTTTCCCGATCTGAGATCCATGGATCACAGACGGTATCTCCCCATGGCCTTTCACCTCTGAAAGCGTCCTTCCTTATATTGTAAGCCAGTAGTCAGTTATGGTTTACAGAAGTCAAATAAGTTCCTTTTTTTCATGGCCGAAGAGAAGGTAAAGTGCACTAAAGAGGAATGTATGTGATGATAATGTGGCTTTAGAGTTCCACTCACTTCTGACGTAGTCCAGTGAATAAGCGATTTTCAATTCTTGAAGTGGAAAACTGTGTGCATTTAGATCAGTGAAGCATTTCCCTATTCATCTAATCTCTGATAATAGTAACTACAATATTGGTATTATACTAAAAAACGGAATCCTTTGTTTTTCTACTGTTAATCATGTTTGTTTAGAATTGACTACAAGAAGCCAAATATTGTCCATATTCCACTTCCCACTTCCCATTTCCCACTTCCCACCATCCCAGACTAAGGACATGGTCCTGGAAGATGCTCACACAATAGGATCCATGAAGTTGTTTAAATCAGCATCTTGTGTTGTGAAAGCTTGGAATAGTATAAAGTATGTATTGGGGTTGCTTGCCGAACACAGATGTGGATTCATATTCTCTTCATTATTATCGTGATTTTGTGTGAAAGTTAATGTAGAAGTTGTGTACTTTAGACTGCTAAATGTATCATGAACTTATCTTGCATTATCACTCATTGCTGCTGTATTTTAATTCATAAAATATAACAAGCTATTGATTTAATTGGACAGGTCACTTTCTTTATCCTAAAAAGGTCCGGGGTATGATTCATCTGAGTTCTGATAAACAGTAGGGCACTTTTGAACAAATAAGAAAAAACAATTGCTTGGTACTCTTATTACCGGCCCCATTGTGATTTTTAAATGGTTTTCCTATCTTGAGAATGGGTAAAATACAATGCAGTTAGTATTGGTCCTAACTGTTAAATGGAGTTTTTTCACTATGAAATGGTCCTCGCACATTTTTGCTTTGGTTGCCAGGCAACATGTGTATGAAATCATCAGACCTTAATAAATGTATAATTGGACCCACATGGTTGTAATACACTAGTTCAAATTTGCAAGAGTACATGGCTGATATGTAGTTTGTTGTAGGTTGCTGTAAACACCCGCCTCTCTCACCCACTCACTTACCCCCCCACCCCCCCTCCCCCCCACATGCTTTGACCCAGACGTATTTGGAACTGGTTAAGTGTCGTCTGTCTGTGATTAAATATCAGAGAATATGTTGGCTTTGCTGTGGAACATTTTTTTCCTCTCTAAAGTCCTGTTGCCTCTGTATCCTTATTCCTTATTACATAATCTTTCTGGTTTTCATTCAGGAGATATTCATGGCCAGTACAGTGATTTATTACGTCTCTTCGAGTATGGTGGTTTTCCCCCTCAAGCAAACTATCTTTTTCTAGGAGACTATGTAGATCGTGGAAAGCAGAGTTTGGAAACCATATGCCTCTTGCTCGCTTACAAAATCAAATATCCAGAAAACTTTTTCCTTCTCAGGGGAAACCATGAATGTGCCTCTATCAACAGGATATATGGATTTTATGATGAATGTAAGCGACGATTTAGTGTGAAACTATGGAAAACCTTCACTGACTGTTTTAATTGTCTTCCAGTTGCGGCTCTTATAGATGATAAGATATTGTGCATGCACGGGGGCCTTTCCCCTGATCTTGTGAACTTGGATCAAATAAGGAACTTGCCACGGCCTACTGCTATACCAGACACAGGATTGCTCTGTGATTTACTCTGGTCGGATCCAAGTAGTGATGTCAAAGGATGGGGAATGAATGATCGAGGAGTTTCGTTTACCTTTGGCCCTGATAAGGTTGCGGAGTTCCTAGCAAAGCATGACTTGGACCTTGTTTGTCGTGCTCATCAGGTTTACCTATATGTTTCTGTTTTCTCTTGCCCTAACTAACTGTTTTTTAGGTACTGATATAATCGTTGTATGCAGGTTGTGGAGGATGGTTATGAATTCTTTGCTGAGAGGCAGCTTGTCACCATATTTTCTGCCCCAAATTACTGTGGTGAATTTGACAATGCTGGTGCAATGATGAGCATTGATGGAAATTTGATGTGCTCTTTCCAAATTCTTAAGCCAGCTGTGAAAAAGAACAAGTTCACGATCTCTACAAAGATGTAATAGGTAAATAATGCGACATCCTTCCAATTTTTTTTCAATATAAGCTCAGCTGTGTATGGGATATAAGTTTTTGTGCTCTGTTTTCTATTTTGTTTTCAATATAAGCTTAGCTGTGTACGTTAGTTAATATCTATTTTCTGGTTATTCTATATATATTCAAATTACTTGTATATCTGAACCTCTGAAGGCTTATGAAAGGCTGAAATTAAGTTTCTCATGAAATCCATGTTGTGCTGCAACTATAGGCTCTAACATTATACAAATTAATGGATTCACAAATCAGATAAGTATTTATAAAAAGATTGTGCTGCATACTATAAGAAAGATTTTGATCTAGATTTTAGACTTCTCTTTCAATACTTTATCCTTAATATTGCAGTACTGGTGTGTGCTAATTGTATAATATAACTTTGTATCACTCCTTGTTAGGTTTGCTTTCAATTCTAATATTCTCTTGGGGAAATATATAATAGCCTTAATTGTTTTAAACATATAGCTTTTGTTTGCAACTCCCCCCCCCTTTTTTTCTCGAACAACGATAATTTAAATATATGTAGTAAAAGACTAACAGGGATAATTTAAATATATGTAGGGAATTGCGAAATGCTGAGGAGGCATGGGTTGTTCATCAAGAAACTTGGTATGAAATCCTGGAAGGATTTTGTGATATGCACTCTTGTTGGGAGGACTTTTTAAAATTGTCAGTAGATAGTTTATATAAAAAACTGAATCTGTCGAAAAGGCTCATTTGTCTTTACACTTTTTAATGGTTAACTGTGCAGCTTGTGCTTGCTAAAGCATTTTCTTTGGTAATTTACTTAAACTCTACACTGTGGTAGTATGGGATGTTGATAGATTCCAAGAAATCTGTTATGTAAATTAAGAAAACTAGCTTTACTTTTTTAGCTACTTTGTCATAACCTCACTGCAGAATCACATATTAAGCAACATAAGTAGGAGATAACCAGTGGCACTGTACCTACTGTGCTCGGAACTAATTGAACTGAACAAGTTGACAAATTAGCTCGGGTTTACATGAAGATACAGGATCAATTGAAAATGTCTCCTTTGTTAATAGATATTTTAAGTAAGAGTTCAGAAAGTCATTCATGAATGTCTAGGGCCAATCTTGTTGGGGAACCAATATGACCTGAGATACACTGTTGCATTGGAATCTGTAGAAAATTCGCTGAGTTATATATTTTTTCCCATAACCCGTGTTATAGATTTTTTTGTTCTTGATGTAACTTGGAATATTTCTTAAAAAGGATTGACTATTGAGGGTAAATGCGAGTACCATCATCGGACCTTAACAGACATTAAATTCAAGCGGGATTGGTCAGGTTTGATTTAGAGGATAGAATAGTTAGTAATTCAACCACAATGCTTAGTTAGGCTTGTGAAATTATTTCCACCTCGATGTACAATTAATTAGGATAATTGTTTGACATTACGATCATATTCTTTGTCCATTAGAATTTCAACCTAGCCACAAATGTTGTAATTTTAGTCTGAGCTAGTCATCCTAGTTTTCGCTGCAGACATCGTAAATCTAGATTCACTGATCAAATAAGTGTTTGAAAAGATTGTGCTGCATATTATTTCTCCATTTTACAGAACACCATGATCTGTATATTTCTCCAAACAAGTGATTGCCTGCAGTCTGCAGATCCTGACCTATCTACAACCAGGTGTTCTAATGAGTTGTTCATCATGCAAGAAATCTGAAATGAGCTAGTACTCATTTCCATTGAGATAAACATGGTGTAGAGTTCATCATGCATGTTCACATTCTATAGCTCCTGATCAAATCATTCTAGAATCTGGACTCTGGAGGGCAGTCCAATTTCTATTGATTTCCAATTTTCGAATATATGTACATGTGTGGTACGTGCCTGCCTTCTCTCAAATTTCTATGGACAATCGTTATTATCAAACTTAGTGTGCCATAGATTGGATATATTTCTTGGTTGGTAATGATCTCAACCTGTAGTGGACTAAATCCCGTCAATAATTGTTTGACATCAAGACCATAATTTTTGCCTATATATTTTCAACTTTTACCACAAATTTTGTAATCTTGGTTTGAGTCGCACACCCTAGTTTTCCCTGTAAACACCAGCTGCGGCCTGCGAGTGAACCAGCTCCGGAGCCGTATGACAATAATTGAAAAAAAATATTCTAAGATACCGTTTGATCGAGCTACAGCCCGAAAACACACTTTGAATGAAAATGAGTTATTACTGAGTTGCATTACAAGCTTCACAACAATAGTTTGTAACTTTGACAAATCAAGTGATCGAGTACGCTAAATGCTAATCACTCTCTTGTGATCATATTCAGAATTTCGTCCTCATCTCATCAGTTTGACGAACTTTGATCAAGTTCTTGATCCTCGAATGGTGGACAAACCAAAGGCTTAGGAGGCATCACCAGAAGTTTGAAGTCCCCTTCAAGCATTTCAATAACTTTGTTCATTGCAGGACGCTCACTTGGCTTCATTTGTATACACCACATGGCTACAACAATCATCTTCTTAACCAACTCCTCATTTTCAGACACATTTTCCATTTCTATTTCATTCCCTTCTCTAAGTTGGTCGTAAATCCACGAAGGGAAATATATTTGGCTACTTTGATCAACGAATGGATTCAAATTTCTTCTTTTCCCGGCCATTTCCATTAACAACATCCCAAAGCTATAAACATCAGCCTTATAAGAAACACCACCAATATTTTTGTAAAATAATTCTGGAGCCATGTAACCCAGTGTTCCCCTTGCTGCAGTCATAGTCACGATGCTATCATCAGTAGCACGTAATTTTGCAAGGCCAAAATCAGAGATTTTTGGATTGAAATTTTCATCGAGGAGGATGTTATGAGGCTTGATATCAAAATGCAAGATTTGCATGTCACATCCTCGATGCAAATACTCAATGCCAGATGCCACTTTGCAGCAAATCTCATAAATCTTTTCACAACTCAAAGTGGTTGTCCCTTGTCCACCTCCTTCGAAAATATATTTATCAAGAGATCCATTAGGCATGAACTCGTAAATGAGAGCACATTTTGTACCCTCAACACAAAAGCCAACAAGTCTCACAATGTTAACATGATGGATCCTACCAATTGTACCAACTTCATTGACGAAATCTTGGCCGCTAGCCTTGTAGTTGTTGAGTATTTTAACAGCTACGAGGAGACCACTACGAAGTTTTCCTTTATATACAGTACCAAAGCCTCCTTCGCCAAGTTTATCTTTCAATCCAGTGGTAATTTTCTTTATTTGAGAATAACTATATCTAATAGGCATGAGATTGCTCTGACCTTGCAGGAAGTCTTCAATGGTGTCGTTCGCCGATGTATGTCTTCTCCTTAATTTATATACCAAAAATACCGACAGAAATGCTATTCCACACAGGAACCTCGTGAAAAGAAAAATTGCTGGAAAAAACTAAACATAATTAAGATGACTAAAAGATCTTATTGTGAATATACAATAAATCGCAATTCTCTGTACTGGAACACAATATTCATGTTATAGAATTTAAATTGATATCTTTTCAACCTTAGCTAAGTTGTCTTCTTGAGCTAATCTCATTATAACTTTTCCCTCTAAATTAAAAATTTTCAAAAAAAATTAAAAAAAGTTCCCATTAAAATTTTCTTTTGTTTTCTTAAAAAATAAGATTCTTGGAAGAAATTTCTCAAAAAAATGTTTCTCAAAAGATAGTTTTCCGGACAAATATCAATTTACTAGCCTTTAAAAAAACAAATTTTTACTAACATGCATGATTCCAAAATTTTCCAGTTTTTCTTAAAGTTTTTGATTAATGCTTGAAAAATATCTTATCGACTTTTAAAATCTGATTCTTAACTTTTTAATAATAGTAAGTTGCTAATAGATGAATTATTTAACATTTTTATTACTTTCTGAAATATCATTTTTGTAGTATCTTTTTTTTTTTGAATAATCTTTTTTTATATATTTAATAAATCGAAATAGAAGGAGGAGACCATCATTACAGTAACCTCACCTAACGAGGGAAAAAGCAAAGTAACAGGTAACAAGTTTAAATTACAATCCCAAAATAAGAAACATAAAAGAGTGTTGGTTGACTTAGAGCAAGTCCAACAATATGCTAGTCCATTCTCAATAATTTCTATAAAATAATGAATCATAGTAGTTTAAGGATATCATTTTTAATATTTATTCCAACAACAATCCCTATTTACCTTCCTCATTATTATTAAATTGTCACCAAACTAAAATTAAAAGGAGGGAAGAGAGAAAAAAAAGAGGGAAAAATGGGGGGAAATGAATATTTTATTTATAAAAATGAAATAGGGGATGACTAGAGGATACCTATAAATAGGAAATGACTAGTGAATTTGAGGTTGTGCTAGTGGTTTAGGGGATCACTAAGATACTGTTGGAGTCCCATTTTGTGTCATATTTCCTATATTTGAAGTTAGGATATCATTTAGGGATAATATTGGACTTGCTCTTACATTTGAAATAAAAATAAAGATAGGATATTAAAATATTGGAGTTAATTGGAGTTACAAATCAGAATGTTTATTATATTGATTACATATTTATTAAAGGCAGTTACATGTGGGGTGGAAGAGATGTGTGTATTGCCTATAAATAGTGGATATTGTCCAAAAGAAAAAGTACACACAAGAACTTGTTCTACACATCTACTGGAACCCCAAAATTCTTATAATCTTATTTTCTGCTCTTCCTTAAATACAAACAAATATTATTATTGTTATGTCCAAAAATAAACCTCGCCTTCAGTAATGACGTTACCATATGGTGGATTCTGGAAGCATACCCGTTTACTATTTATTGGGTCTAGCCTACGCTCATACGAAGCCTAGCCCACTAGTTGACGACATGCCGATATTGGGTCTAGCCTACGCTCATACGAAGCCTAGCCCACTAGTTGACGACATGCCGATATTGGGTCTAGCCTACGCTCATACGAAGCCTAGCCCACTAGTTGACGACATGCCGATATTGGGTCTAGCCTACGCTCATACGGAGCCTAGCCCATTAGTTGACGAAATGAAGATATTGGGTCAAACCTAGGCTCATACGAAGCCTAGCCCATTAGTTAACGAAATGAAGATATTGGGTCTAACCTAGGCTCATACGAAGCCTAGCCCAATAGTTGACGAAATTACTGGCCCATTACTGATGTTGGGCATATCCTAGGTTCATATGAAGCCTAGCCCATTGGGTGACAATCAAAGTATCGGGTTTAACCTAGGTTCATACGAAGCCTCGCCTTCTTGGAAACCTAGGTTACAGATAAAAATGGATGACTAGTGTAAGTAAGGAATGTGCCCTTTTTGGCTTATTCTGAGGTATAAACTACCTTATTTACCTCATCACTTAAATATAGGAACCTCGTCTTCTAAAAGATGAAGGTTCCTTAACTTTTATTGATTTATTGAAAATTAACCTATTAACGCTGAGAAACTTCGCCTTGCGAGAAGCCTCGCCCTTTTGAGATTCATAAGAGCTTGTCTTTCCTTATTTTCCATGGATCGAGATAAGCGTTGGCTCCGATAAATCCGGGTCAATGAATTATCTGATAAGTCCCAAGAAAATAGTGAAACCATGACAACTCATAATGACATATCAAAGGCGGTGATCCCGGTCTTTCCGCTCTTTAAAGAAGGAAACTCGGCCCATGGGTTACTTGCTCCCCAAGAACTACGTATGGCTTGATCCCTATAAATAGGGTACGTAGGCACATTGTATGATACGATGCAAACTTGCAAACAAGAGAGAATTCAATATTCAATCTCAATTGCGACCTATTCTCACATACAATCTCAGCCATCCCTAAATCATAAACCCTAATCCTTGCAACCTACGTTACATATCATCCTCGGTTTCCACCACAATTCCAGCAACCCTCCCCGAAATTTGTTATCACCAAATTCCTCCGTTAACAATTGGCGCTAGAAGGAGGGGGATTGACATCTCTGGAGGAAGGATGTCGCATCATACCGAAGAACTAGTTGATTAAGGTAATCACGTAGACGAGGTTGTGGTTCCCACATGGATCTACCTCCACCACCACCAAGACAACCAAATCTGAGAGACACTTGGGATCTGAGAGATAACCAGGTCCTCCCCTAGAGATGGAGCATACCCACAGTGGGAGCCTACGCCTCAACAACGGAGACCTACACTTCAGCAGCTGGAGCCTACGCCTCTGCAACAAGGACCTATACCCCAACAACAAGGACTGAACATGAATATTTTTGTGGAGATGGTTAAGAGGGAGAAGTTAAGGGAACATTGTCAAAATTGGAAGGATTGGTTGAAGATCGAAGAACGCCATCTACCCAACAGAAAGAAGCCTCGGCTTGGTGTCGGCAACCAGCGTCGCCCGTTGGGAGATCGACAACAACTTTGGCATCCGCCTCTCAGTGAGACGCCTATGTTTGAGATACTCCATCGAGGTTCCATCTGATCTTGAATTTATTTACACTTATTTGCATCATATATTCATTCGTAGCATTGCATATTCTTAGATTTGTGGTTATATCTGTTCGAAATTCGTTCTTTAAATATATTATTCATGGATTGCTCTAGAGGATGTCCTCCTTTTAGGAGGGTCTCCCTTAGTCTACTCTCTTAGTCTACTCTGGAAGATGTGTATCTCCTTTAACCCATAGTCAGTTGTGAATTCTTTCGGGGTAATCTTGTTTTGAAGGCCCTTCAGCAGAAGATGATCCTAGATTTTGTGGTTGTCTCCCCCGAAATTTGGTTATCAAGAAGACTATCTTTGGAAGACCCCTCAGCAGAAGATGCTTAGGAATACGACTTCCTTAGGGAGCGTAAGTCCACTAAATGTATAAAGCTTGGAATCTATCTCTTACAAAACCTTGGTAAACCCGTACTTCCGGGGTGCTTATCCGTACTTCCAGAAAGCTCACCAAGAAGAGAGTTCTAGCTCTTAAGAAGGCGAGGTTACTCTTCCCTTTTCTTAAACTCTGCTTAGCATAGAGTGTATAAGAAGGCGAGGTTACTCTTCCCTTTTCTTAAACTCTGCTTAGCATTGAGTGTATAAGAAGGCGAGGTTACTCTTCCCTTTTCTTAAACTCTGCTTTGCATAGAGTGTATAAGAAGGTGAGGATACTCTTCCCTTTTCTTAAACTCTGCTTTGCATAGTGTATAAGAAGGCGAGGTTACTCTTCCCTTTTCTTAAACTCTGCTTTGCATAGAGTGTATAAGAAGGCGAGGTTACTCTTCCCTTTTCTTAAACTCTGCTTAGCATAGAGTGTATAAGAAGGCGAGGTTAATCTTCCCTTTTCTTAAACTCTGCTTAGCATAGAGTGTATAAGAAGGTGAGGTTACTCTTCCCTTTTCTTAAACTCTGATTTGCATAGAGTGTATAAGAAGGCGAGGTTACTCTTCCTTTTTCTTAAACTCTGCTTTGCATAGAGTGTATAAGAAGGCGAGGTTGCTCTTCACTTTTCTTAAGCTCTGATTTTGTATAGAGTGTATAAGTAGATAAGTAGGCGAGGTTGTCTCTTCCGCCTAGGGCGAGGTTGTCTCTTCAGCCTAAGGCGAGGTTGTCTATTCCGCCTAGGGCGAGGTTGTCTTTTCCGCCTAGGGCGAGGTTGTCTTTTCCGCCTAGGGCGAGGTTGTCTCTTCAGCCTAAGGCGAGGTTGTCTATTCCGCCTAGGGTGAGGTTGTCTTTTCCGCCTAGGGCGAGGTTGTCTCTTCCGCCTAGGGCGAGGCTGTCTCTTCCGCCTAGGGAGAGGCTGTCTCTTCCGCCTAGGGAGAGGCTGTCTCTTCCGCCTAGGGCGAGCCTGTCTCTTCCGCCTAAGGCGAGGCTGTCTCTTCCGCCTAGGGCGAGGCTGTCTCTTCCGCCCAGGGCGAGGTTATCTCTTCCCCCTAAGGAGAGGATGTCTTTTTCGCCTAGGGTGAGGTTGTCTCTTACCCCAGTCTTCTTCGCTTCGTCTTTAGCCTGGGCTTTCAGCTTAGCTTCGATCTTCTTTTGGAGATCCTTCTTCACCTCCTCAATTGCCTGGATGTTGGTTGCCTTGAATGTTGCCATGTATTCAGAAGTTGAGGGGGCGAAATGCTTTGACCAGTCGTAGTCAGGATCAGCTGCAAGGAAGTTTTGAAGATAACCATGGAAGCCAAGGCTATAAGCATCACTCATCTCCTTGTCCATGCCTCCTTTAAGCTCGTTCAATTCTTTCTACAGCCTCTCATTGTCCATCTTCAGAGCCTCGCCCCTGGCTTTGGAATATGTAGAAAGTTCATTAAACTTGCCCTGAAGTTTCTCAAGCTCGCCTTGCTTTGCCTTGGATGCTTCATCAAGCCTTTTCTGGGTATCTGATAACTGAGCTTTGAGCGAAGAAGCCTCGGCTTTCCATTTCTTCACAGTCTTTTCTTGATCATGAATGATGGTATTCTTTTTAGAAAGGATATTGAGACCATGGTAGAAAGCCTCGCCCAGACCCATCTTGAAAGAAAACTCGGCATCAGTGCTATCTCTCTTCATAAATAGCCTCTTGTCATCATCTGAATAATGGCTTGCAACAAGAGAACCAAGGGTAATGATAAATATCAGTCTCTCTTTAGACATAGGCGTCTCCCTCTGATGGGTCAAAACAAGAAGACCTCTTGATAACGAGTCTAAAAAACAGGGAAATCTATATCAGAATATATGCTTCAAACTAGGTGAGTCTTTCTATGCAGGTGAAGATTTCAGAATCATTAACTCTAGTTCCTTTTATAAACAATTATTGCAAGGAATTGGGGGGTGGTTATTATACCCCAACAGGCCTCACTTTATCTAAAGGCGTCGTCTCTACAACTGAAAGAAGAAGTTTTTTAAAGGTAGGTGACGTCTTCCCGGAGGATGACGCTTACAAAGAAAATATTTGTAGTAAGAAGGCCCTAAGGGGTGATTGTCTTTGAAGGCCCTTCGGGGTGGTTTTTCTTGGAAGACCCATCTAGGGTGATCTTTCAGCATAGGCCATCAATAGTGATCCTACGTCAGAAGAAAATTGAAGGGATACTAACTACCAAGCTTTCTTAGAGAGAGATAGGCCTATCATTTTTTCAGAAGATCAAGAAAATATCACTACAATCCAAATGATCACCAACCTCTCTTGACTATCAAAGTTTTTGAAGGAGAATAGATTTTGAAGATAGTGTGCAGACTTCAATTTGGAAAATTTAGAAGATGTGTTTATGTCTATTTGTCAACCAACGTCTTTGCTTTCTACTGAAGTGGCCTCGCCCTCTTAAGGCCTAGTTCAGAATATATGTTAGAATTGTTAATTGAAGACTACAATGAGATATTGAAGATGATGTCTTGTGCCTCTTTATCAACTAAAGACATCTCCTACTTATCAGCAGCCTACGCTACTAGTGAAACCTCACACTCTACAAAAGTCCTCTCCTTCTCTTTGTATCTTCGCCCCCTATCTAGGATCTTACCAGGAGACATCTCACCTATAGGATTAAGATACACACATAAATATTATTAATGGAAAAATTAAGATATCAAGGGTCTCGCATCTCAATGACACCTCTTACTTCAATGGCGTCGACGTCTTCCAATGAAGGTCGAGGTCATGAAGACTATTAGCACATGAAGATATCTTATTAGGGGACCTCGCCTATACCTACCTCAACATCGAAAAGTTTCAGAATTACTTTGAAGAAAATGAGAAGAATAAGCATACGACGCATATGTCGAGTAACTCAAGAACATGTTCAGATAGACGTCAACCTCCATTTACTTTCTTGAAGATGATTCATATCAAAAGACTTATCAACTCCACCGGAGACCTCGCCTACCTGAGAAGGTTATGCCACCTACCGAAGAAGGCATGAAGGATGTTTACTTTGGCAATTTGTTAAAGGAACCGCTAGAAAAAGCTTAAATATCAACTGGAACTCTCGTTGAAATCTTTATCTCGGGTCAAGAAGAAATTACATCAACAGCATGGAGTGACACCAAGGGTAAGGCTCGCCTTTGGGATTTTTTCTGGATATTAAGACTTAGTTTCTTTTACAAATACTTGTTGCAAGAAACTGGGGGGTAGTTGTTATGTCCAAAAATAAACCTCGCCTTCAGTAATGACGTTACCATATGGTGGATTCTGGAAGCATACCCGTTTACTATTTATTGGGTCTAGCCTACGCTCATACGAAGCCTAGCCCACTAGTTGACGACATGCCGATATTGGGTCTAGCCTACGCTCATACGAAGCCTAGCCCACTAGTTGACGACATGCCGATATTGGGTCTAGCCTACGCTCATACGAAGCCTAGCCCACTAGTTGACGACATGCCGATATTGGGTCTAGCCTACGCTCATACGGAGCCTAGCCCATTAGTTGACGAAATGAAGATATTGGGTCAAACCTAGGCTCATACGAAGCCTAGCCCATTAGTTAACGAAATGAAGATATTGGGTCTAACCTAGGCTCATACGAAGCCTAGCCCAATAGTTGACGAAATTACTGGCCCATTACTGATGTTGGGCATATCCTAGGTTCATATGAAGCCTAGCCCATTGGGTGACAATCAAAGTATCGGGTTTAACCTAGGTTCATACGAAGCCTCGCCTTCTTGGAAACCTAGGTTACAGATAAAAATGGATGACTAGTGTAAGTAAGGAATGTGCCCTTTTTGGCTTATTCTGAGGTATAAACTACCTTATTTACCTCATCACTTAAATATAGGAACCTCGTCTTCTAAAAGATGAAGGTTCCTTAACTTTTATTGATTTATTGAAAATTAACCTATTAACGCTGAGAAACTTCGCCTTGCGAGAAGCCTCGCCCTTTTGAGATTCATAAGAGCTTGTCTTTCCTTATTTTCCATGGATCGAGATAAGCGTTGGCTCCGATAAATCCGGGTCAATGAATTATCTGATAAGTCCCAAGAAAATAGTGAAACCATGACAACTCATAATGACATATCAAAGGCGGTGATCCCGGTCTTTCCGCTCTTTAAAGAAGGAAACTCGGCCCATGGGTTACTTGCTCCCCAAGAACTACGTATGGCTTGATCCCTATAAATAGGGTACGTAGGCACATTGTATGATACGATGCAAACTTGCAAACAAGAGAGAATTCAATATTCAATCTCAATTGCGACCTATTCTCACATACAATCTCAGCCATCCCTAAATCATAAACCCTAATCCTTGCAACCTACGTTACATATCATCCTCGGTTTCCACCACAATTCCAGCAACCCTCCCCGAAATTTGTTATCACCAAATTCCTCCGTTAACAATTATATATTTTTTATATCATTGATATCAGAGCCTAAGTTTTTTTGAGTATAGTAATCATTCCGAGAACCATCAGCTTTTGATTTGTTACATCGGCCTGGGCATATTTTCATCAGTTTTTCCTTTTTCGGCTTCGTGCATCTTCGGTCCATTAGCCCACATCGGATTCTCTATTTTGTCACATCTCCTCTGTTTTTCCTCTTTTCTGTCTGACTTGTTCACGTGATACACTTTTTTTTTCTTTAATAGATTGCATGTTTTGAGGTGTGGTTGTACGTGTATTTTTTGTTGGCATTCACATGCATACTGTGGTGTATATTAGTAGTTTCAATTGCTTGCATTGCATAGTCGTTTTTGTGATATTTAAATATTATCCTATACTGATTGTGTAGTGTTTTTCCGGATTGAATTGCAGTTGTTGGCAAACGCTTTCATTGCTATTTTTTTTTTAACTTTTCTTTTCAGTGCAGTTTTGGTTGGTTTTTAGCTTCTTTTTCGGAGCCTGCTTGCTATCTTGTTAAATTGGCAGAGATATTAATTATGCATAAATTGGAAAATATTGTTGAAATGGATGGTATGGTACTAGAAAAAAATGTTTAGTAACGCTCAGAATATAGAGCAAATGAAAGATCATTTTGTTGGTTTAGTCGAATGTAATATAGGTCATGTGACCAAGGATATAGATGATTGATGGATTGACTTTGGTGCAGTCCGTCACATTGCAAAAACGAGAAATATTTTAACTGAGTTTATAGAACTCAAGAAAGGAGAACAAATAATTTATATAGGAAATAACACCGGCCTAAATGTATTAGAGGTCGGTACATGTAAATTGGACCTGGGGACTAGTATATTAATTTTTAAAGATGTACTATTTGTTCCAAAAATTAAGCGTAATATCATTTCAGTTTCCGCATTGACCAGAAAGGGTCTGGAAGTGCAATTTTATGATAGTAAATTTTCAATTGAGAATGAGATATTTGTTATGGACACATATGAACGCGAACATGGATTGTTTAAACTTTCGATTATAAACAGTATTGAGAATAATGATGTTGGCACTTCCAATCAGATTTTGTCTAATAATATATCTATGTATGACATGTGACATCAAAGATTGGGACATCCGGGTATTAACAAGATGGAACACATTATTAAAGATATTTTGTTGCCTCAAATGGTTATTAACAAGTCAATTTGTGAACATTGTATAAAAGGAAAAATGACGAGAAAACCTTTTAAAGAAGGGGAAAGAGCTAATGAGCTTTTGAGTTTGGTACACTCGGACATATGTCGTCTATTGAATTGTAAAACCTATTATAATAAAGAATATTTTATTACATTTATAGATGATTACTCCAAGTATGCTCAAGTGTATCTTATATCAAGAAAATCGGAAGCATTTGAATGTTTTATGAGTTATAAGATTGAAGTTGAAAAGCAACTTGGAAGAGATATAAAAGTCTTAAAAACCGATAGAGGTGAAGAGTATAGATTCACAGAATTTGACAATTATTGCAAAGAGAATGGAATAATAAGACACATGACTATGTCTTATATGCCACAACAGAATGGTGTGGCGAAAAGAAAAAATAGAACATTGTTGAATGTTGTGAGATGTATGTTATCACATTCTGGACTGTCTAAGAGATTTTGGGGAGATGCATTACTTACTGCGAATTATATCTTAAATAAAATTCCAACAAAATCAGTAGATTTGACACCTTATGAAGTGTGGACTGGAATAAAATCAGATTTGAGTATTATGAGAAAATGGGGATGCGTTGCACATGTACTGATTCCATCTCAGAATAGAGATAAATTAGACTTCAGAACAGTGAGGTACAATTTTATCGGTTACCCTGAAAATTCTAAGGTTATAAATTTTGTAACAAAGAATTAAGAATAATTGAGAGTAGAGATGTTGTTTTTATAGAAAGTTCTGAGGAACAAGAGAATGTGGTAGATGACACGTACCCTCTAAATGTTATTGATGATCTTCCTCATGAAAATCTTGGTACACATATGGAACAAGATCCAATTAGGAATAGTGAATTGGATCAAAATGTTAGTAAAGAACCAGTCGACATAGTTGGAAATAAGAGATCAAGAGCTCCACCTGAATGGATGAACGACTATTATGTATATGATAGTGAAGCATCTTGTTTCTCGGTAGATATGGATATAAGTGATCCTGTTGATCCCACTAATTATTTAGAAGCGATGAGGTCGCAAGAATCTAAATTATGGAAGAAGGCCATGAAAGATGAAATTGAGTCAATAGAGAAGAATCAAGTGTGGGAGTTGTGTGATCTGCCAAAAGATAGAAAATCCATAGGTTGTAAATGGATTTTGAAACGAAAATATAAGGCTGATGGGTCTATTGACAAGTTTAAGGCCCGCCTAGTTGCGAAAGGTTTTACACAAAAACCGGGAATAGATCATCAGGAGACGTATTCTCGTGTGGCGAAGTTTGCGTCAATAAGAATTATATTAGCTTTAGTAGCTTGTCTTGATTTAGAACTTTACCAAATGGATGTAAAGACAACTTTTCTTAATGGGGAGTTAAATGAGGATATTTACATGGATCAACCTGAAGGATTTCAGGTTGAAGGACAAGAAGACAAAGTCTACAAGTTAAGGAAATCGTTATATGGACGAAGACAAGCATCTAGAGATTGGAATCTCAAATTTTATGAGGTTGTAGTTTAGCTTGGTTTTGTCAAGAATAAATTAGACAATTATGTCTACACTTTGAAAAGTGGGAGTTCGTTTGCAACATTATCAGTGTATGTGGATGATAAATTGCTAGAGGGAAATGACAAAGATGTGTTAAACAACGTCAAGTTGGAACTTAGTAACAAATTTGAGATGAAAGATATGGGTGAGGCTTCATATGTTCTAGGAATCCAGATTATAAGGGATAGG
The DNA here is from genome assembly GCA_030848705.1 of Heracleum sosnowskyi. Classification (NCBI taxonomy): domain Eukaryota; kingdom Viridiplantae; phylum Streptophyta; class Magnoliopsida; order Apiales; family Apiaceae; genus Heracleum; species Heracleum sosnowskyi. Next base: position 43,116,187 of record CM061243.1, on the reverse strand, counting down.
AATAATAGAACATTGAGTTTGAACCAAGAAAGATATTTACGTAAAGTGCTTAATCGTTTTGGGATGCATAACTGTAGTCCAGCCCCAACCCCATTGGTAATGGGTAAACGATTAACACGTAGTAAAGATCCAGAACATGGACAAGAACCACTAGATGTACCATATGCGCAAGCGGTCGGAAGTTTGATGTATAAAATGTTATGTACTCGACCTGATTTGGCATACCCGATAAGTCTAGTAAGTAGATACCAAAACAATCCTAATCAAGCCCATTGGGAGGCTGTGAAGAGGATAATGAAGTATTTGAAGGGTACATTGCACCATAAATTGGTATATCAGGCAAAGAAGCCTGAAATAATTGGTTATTCCGATTCAGATCTCGGTGATGATAAAGATGATGGAAAATCAACTCCGGGACACCTGTTTATATTTGGTGGTGCCGCTGTAAGTTGGAGAAATAAGAAATAGGGATGTGTAACAAGGTACACACAAGAAGCCGAATATATAGCTTGTAGCATGGCTGCTACTCACGCTGTTTGGATACGACGATTCTTACTTGAGTTAAATCTAAATCTAATAGATGGACCCCTTGAGATTTATTGTGACAATACTTCTGCTATTGATTTGATTTATAGTGGTGCAAATAGTTCGATAGGGCAACACATTGATATACAGTATCATTATATTCATGATATTGTAGTTGAAAAGAAAGAGGTAAAGGTGACATACATTCCCACTAGTGATATGATTGTAGATCCTTTGACAAAAGGGATTCGTGCGGAAACATTTGTCAAACATGTTGGTTTGATGGGACTTAGAAATATTTAAGTGATAATGTTTATTAGTTGTTCTCACGAATAGTGGGAGTATGAGTACATTCTGAGAAAAGTGGGAGTCGGATAAATTATTTCAAAATGACATCAAGTGGAAGATGTTGGTTGACTTACATTTGAAATAAAAATAAAGATAGGATATTAATATATTGGAGTTACAAATCAGAATGTTTATTATATTGATTACATATTTATTAAAGGCAGTTACATTTGGGGTGGAAGAGATGTGTGTATTGCCTATACATAATGGATATTGTCCAAAAGAAAAACTACACACAAGAGCTTATTCTACACATCTACTGGAACCTCAAAATTCTTATCATCTTATTTTCTGCTCTTCCTCAAATACAAACAAATATTATTATATATTTTTTATATCAAAGAGATCCCGTCAAGGATCATTCTCTATAGTTGTGTCCATGTCACCAGCAGCAACCTTTTCCTCAGCTATAACACCTCCTTCATGCAGGCCAAGAACTCTTCCAGTGGCTTCACCACTACCCTCACTGCCTTTGGGGTGGTTCTCCCGAGGCCTTTGAGTATACTATAATCTCTGGCCACATCCAACATACACCTGACTCTGTCTCCGTCTCTGAATGGTCTCTGAGGGAATCCAATCACCAGTGTCAACATTAGCCACCTGTGCTACCTGTGTTGCAGTCATCATACCAATAGAATTGTTAGCAATATTGTCAACATGAGTCTCAGAACTGAGACCCTTAGCATCCCCTACACTCAAGGCAGTGGTAACCCCAACTTCCAGATCATAAGTGTCAATGACATCAATCAAATCAAGACTATCCGAGTCATCTCCTCCTTCAGCATTCAGAAGTCTAGAACTTTCTATATCACTGTCACCTTCACTAATGGCATCACAATAGCCAGAATCAGAATCAATAATAATATTAGGCTCACACGGAGAGATCTTAACCTCGTCCGCCTCACAGTCCTCAATGGAAAACAAATCTCTAACACCCGAACAGACATCAGAGTGCGAAGTCACAAGATATCCCTGACAGCAACTATTCCAGTCACAAGAGATCAACACCTTAGACTTACTTCCAGTAATAAAGTTGTTAACCAACACAAAAGAAGGGATTGTCTCCAGACTTCCTAATTCAATCAAGACTTTAGCACTGACCAAGGGTTCATTCACAATAGCAGCATTAAAGGTGTCATTAGCAAAAGCAATAGGTGTCCCAATGGATTTACATAGGAGGAAAATACCTTTAATACTCCAGTAATCAAAGGGAGCTCTAGAGAAATTAACCCAGATTATGTCTCTAACATTCTGATCAATTTCAGGATAGCAATCCACCCATTGTCTAAGAATGAAATCACTGTTGCCTAACTTAACAGGATTCCATCGCAAAGCTCTAAGTAAGCCCTCTTTATCTGAGAATTTAAGAACTAAAAAACCCCCCAAAGTGGTTATAAACCTTAACCAAACCCACATGATCAAACACATTATGAGCAGAGGTCCGAAGAGCCTCAAAATCAAGATCACAGAAAACAGAATTCCTAGGTAACGCCATACAACAAGTACTCCAGTTCAAAGCAGCAGTCTTAAATAAATCAGTCGTAGGGTCAATACAGACAATTCCATTAGACTTCGATAGAGCGTTCTCTAATCTAGTAGAGTAGACGTCTAAATCACCAGAAAGAGTAAAGGAAAGGGAAGGCACCTGACTAATCTCATTAGGAAAGGCTTGAAAGGAAGTACCAGCAACCAAAAATGCTTTGTCGGAACTAGGACGAGAACCACCAAGACCCTCATCATGAGCAGGACCACAAGTCTTCAGAGAATTAAAAGAATCTTTCACTTGAACTTGACCAAACACATCATGCATAGGTCCCAGAGGCGAACCCATATCAATAATCGCCTCGTTGGATGAAGAGACACCCACCATATGAACTTGACTAGATCGAGAACCTTCTAGGCCCACAACTTGTTTAGAATCCAGGTTGTGAGTAGTGTTAGTCCTTGAAGCACCGGTGAAGTCAGTCACTTGAACCCTAGGTTCAGTAGGTCTTGAGGAATTAGTCATATTATCAAGATCCATATTTGAATTAGGCATCTTAGATAATATGATATCAAGAGATTTCTTGTGAGAAATCGCCGAGCGAAACATGATACACAGGGGGCAGGGCAGAGAAATGGGAAGTGGAAAAGTGGAGTAAAGAAGAAATCCAAAATGTTGCGTAAAGAAAAGGTGAAAATCGATTGGGGGAGGGGAGGTGAAGCGATTGTCTAGGGAAAGGTGAGAGGGAGAGAGGGAGGGAGAGAGAAGAGAGGCGCGTGTGCGAGCGCGACGACTCTCATTTGATTTTTTTGGATAAATGATCATTTTTTTTGTAGTATCTTTATTACGGTTCCTAATTAATCTTTTTCTTACATCTATCTATACTATCTATACTATAATATTATTAGCAAACTACCCTCTATTTGATTGGTAGTCTGGTATTCTAAATAACAACCGTTAGATTTAAAGATAGATAAAAGAGAACCGTTAGATGTATTGTTAAAAGAATATTGCTTTCTTGATATCTAAAATGCTCCTACTGGTTCAAGGTTCGAATCTCGTCAACAACATATTATTATAAAATATTTATATTATCTATTTTTTAAGGTACGTTAAAAAATTCAAGATATTATTTCCATTGATAACATATTAAGAATTTTTATCACCAAAATACAAACAAATGTTTAGAATAATATCATAGATATATTATTATATTTTTAAATTTTATTTTCCTACTGATAAAACCATATAAATCAAAATATAGATAATAAGATAAAAAATATTAAAAATCGCACAGATTATAGGCTAGTATACTTTATATTTAAGATGAATATAAAACGTTACTCAGATAATTCTTTTCAAAATAGAAGTTTCATACAAATGTTTTATTTAGAGAGAAAATTTAAAAAATTAGGGTGGTACTTTTTATATACCGTAAATGTGAGATAGCTCCACCGTCCACGCTATGACAAAGAAAACAAAGTTCAACTCTTACCCGGGTACAAGTATAAATATAAACCGAACGGGAGTAACCAGAGGAGAGTCCAAGTCAAAATGCAGAACCAGCCTAACAGACAAGCAAGACCTCTTAGCAAACTTGAAAGCAAATGTGTATTTTGAAAACCAAAACACAGATAAATAAAATGTAACCAGTTGATGCTGATTTAAATTTCAAAGCACCGAATGGTTTTCTGAGAAAATATTTTGAAGTCGCAATTATGCTTTAGTAAAAGATTTCGTGATGGAAAATAACGAATTGTTTTGATAGAAAAATGATCTGCGGCTAGTTTCCAAATGTAGTCTTAATTAATCAGAGTAATACACATCTAAATAAAATATCTGTTACAAACTCTCATAAACTTTTTATGATAATTAAATGATGAAAAATAATTTTATTTTATGGGCAAGTACTTTTATAAAACTTATTTCTTGATCATTTTTCTGTATTTTAATAATTAAATTATTTTCAGCCAGATATAATTGAGCATTAACATCATTATAAAGCTTAAGATCTTACCCAGTAACGCGCTTGCAGCTTCTGCGGGGGCGTAGTTATCATAAGAAAGCAAAAATATGTTAGACACCACTTAAAACAAGACTGTTTGTTGAGACTTCAGAGAAGATGTGAAAAATCATTGGACTGCTCACCCAGAAAGTATATCCAAATCGAGGAATATCTGCCTGCGACAGGAGATCAAAATAGTTAGAATTTATGAAAATAGATTACAGTGTTTGATTTACCTTAAATATTAAAAATAAAAACCGTTACGAGTCTTTAGATTAATCTAATCTAATGGCTCTCCACCACACATCATTAAAATCACACACAATTAAAATATACCTTCCAATACATAACCTCACCTAATCTCTTTCGTTTTAAATTTGATTTTTTTTTGTTAATCGATGAGTTTTTTTTGAAATTAGGTATGAGTACTGCATTTTTCTCCATCTTCCAACTATTAATTTACATACTATATATGCTATATTTAAACGCAATTAATTTTTTTTTAAATTTAATTTCCGGTCTAATAAAGACTTGAGATTAATCTAATCTAATGGTCCTTTACCTCACACCATTAAAATCACACACAATTAAAATATACCTTCCAATACATGACCTCAATTAATCTCTTTCGTTTTGAATTTGATTTTTTTTTCCCGTTAATTGATGAGTTATTTTTTTGAAATTCAGCATCACTATATTTTTCTCCATCTTTCAATGATCAATTTACATACCATATGTTCTATATTTAAATACAATTTTAAATTTTTTTTATTTAATAATTTCCAGTCTAATAAAGACTTTTACTAGAAACCCTATTATATGGAGGGTTAAGTGGTAACTTAGTAACTATAAAAATAATAAAAAGAAACCGAGGGGTAGGAGAAAGAGGGAAGCAAAATGTTAAAAATGCATAAAATATTGAACGATTGGTAATTACTCCTACGTATCTGTATTCGTTGATGGTAGTAGAATACTCACCGTCACCGCAGTAATCGAAAGCATTTTCCCTTTGAACAGCCCGGCAATACGGCGATCGAGGAGCATGACAGTTGAGGCAGGAAAAGTAACGGAATGGAAGTTCTATCCCGTAAGTAGCCATATCATCATGAGTGTCAAGGAAAGACGTTTTGTTAATATTAGGCCAGGCAGATGAAACCCAAGTAGTCTTCCGAATGGTGCAATTATACTCCACTTCCGAGGAATCCATGTATCCAATCACAACGTACGAAGAGACTGATGATGATTTGCAAGGAGGTGCGGGTCTATATCTTCTTGTTGTGGATGATGAATTGTTGACAGGAGCTGGACAGTCTATATATGTCATTGGCATATTCAACTCCCCAACGGGAGAAATACTATTCCTTCCGTGAACATATTTTTCCATAAAATCATTAGAAGAACGATACAAAAGATAACCGAAAAAATCATCACTAGAAGAGCATGAGGCTGGCTCTGAATCAATTATCCGAACAGTTGATTTCACATAATTGATAGCCTCCACATAAAAGGTAGAACTGTAAATATATATAGTTGTACGGTTGTTCTGGCAAAAGAGTTCATAGCTGAAACTGTGACATTTTTGTGGATGACCTAGTACATAAAAAGGGCAGCTTACGTTATAATCTACTATATTATTACCACAAGAAGGTGGTGAAGAAATATCCGATGAGGAACTACTAGCTTCGAGGCTGCTGCCGGTTACTAATGACAACGCTATAATAATTATTAGTAACCACGACGACGACGACATCATTTGCCCTGGATCATTCACCGATCTTTACAATTGTATACTATGGTTATTGAGTTATTGTATACTCCCTCTGTTATTGTATACTCTCTCTTGCCTGTTCAATTGTTTACATTTGGGTTGGGTACAGAGATTAATTAATAAAATAGAGAAAAAAAGTAGAAAGAATGAGTAAAGTGATGAAATTTCATAAGTAAAGTGAAATAAAGTAGTGGAAATAGTTGATTTTTATATTATAAAACTTTACTATTTTTTAAAAGTTTTGAAATTTAAAAAAATGGATAAAACATTTAAAAAAAATGTAAAAAAATAAATGAGACAGAGGGAAGGAGTATAAGTTACGTCATCGAGTGCTTACATTTAAACCAACTTTGAGAAAATATCATGAGAAAGGATAAGGTAGACAGCTAGATGGGTTTATGCTGTGACATTTCTGAAAAGCTACGTTGAAAGCAAAAATAAGAACAGTAAATATCCACTTTACAGCGTCGAGAAGGTAATAAGTTCACCCTTTTTTTTGGGAACCCTATACTTTCATGCACTTTCAACAATACTTTCAAAATTTTTTAAGTATAAAGTAATATTTTATTATCATATCGATAAATTAATAAACTTGATAAATTAATATTTTTTTCGATTCTAAATATATTATTTTAAAGAATTTTAACTGTAATCTACTCACTCTTTATAGAAATTGTATTCAATAATCAGAAAACTACTCTATTAAAAAAAGAAATGTAGATCATTTTAAAATGATTTAAACGTTAATATTCAAGATTAAATATTTGATTGGAGTAACATTTTACACCCCCACGTAATTTTAATGAGAAGATCATTAAGTAATGACCATTAAATAAAATACATTTGTTTTCTAAATTGTAACTTGATAATTATTTAATGGCCCTTATTTAATAGTTGTGGATGCCACTCATGTCAGCATCATAGTCAACGTCGTCAATGGACTACTATTCTATTTGATTATTTGATTGGGAATTTTCGTTTAATGGCATCTACTTTTTATTTTGACAAGAAGAACGAGCAGTTTTTATTCATCCAAAAAAACTTGATCACTGATTACAAACGAAAGCACTTTATTGGGAACTTTCTCGATCCATACTCTCATTTTCTCATAGTTAAAACCGGCAAGATTATTAGCTACCAAAATTCCTAAAATTAACACCAAGCTTCCTGATGTCTAAAACAATACTTTCAAAATAAGATGCTTTTTTTAAGTTTTTCTCTAGATGGTTGTATAACTTCATGTTATCCGATATTCAAGAGCAATTACAAGATCACGACGGACTACTGCAACATCAATCTCTAAGGCTCTGTTTGAGATTGCTGTTAAAAATTGCTGTGCTATTGAAAAAAGTGCTGTTAAAATAAGTGCTGTTGTGAAAATCAGATAACTGTTTGATAATATTTTTGATATGCGCATGTTTTGGTGTATAATATAAAAAATTAATGTTTTTGGTGAGTTTTGATGTTGAAACCAGTAGCTGCTTCCCGCAAAAGCTGAAAAGCAGCTTTTTTCAAAAGCATGGGGGACCTGCTTTCTCTAAAAGCAGCTTTTTTCAAAAGCATGAGGGACCTGCTTTCTCTAAAAGCAGTTTTTCAGCCAAAAGCGCTTTTTTGAAAAGCAGCTTTTAAATTTTACCAAACACTTTTTTAGCTGCTTTTCAGAAAAAAACTGATGTTGCTGTCTGCAACAGCAATGCCAAACGAAGCCTAAGTCTCCTTCCATACGGAAACAAATGGCTACTAGGATATCTCCAACCCTATCTCTCATTAGAGCACCAGGACCACAAATGCCTTCTCTGAAAATAAAATCAAGAGTGGCCACCAAGACCACAATACATTCTCTGAAATAAAACCAAGAGTGGCCAGTAATGAGTCGAATCTTAAACCTTCCACATGCATGCCCGAAGTCTTATACAATGTTAAGTAATCAATTCAGGAAGACACCTTTTAGGATTGTGTTATTCTAACAAATGTCACTAATAAGTTTAAAACAGAAATAAAAGCTGAAATGGACCACCAATTTTCTTTAATTAAAGTTTTAGAATATTTATAGTATCTATTCAATATATACAGGAGTATAACAAAGTATGTTTTGATGCTCCTACTGATGAGTACCCACCGTCACATTCGACGTCATCTTTATATATTTTGTATTTATTATTTGAATTTACAAATTTATTGTTGTGTATTTTTCTTATGAAACATATTGTTGTGTATCTTGAAGTAAATTAAAAATTTATGTTCTGAATTAGAAAAGTTGAATTTCTAAGTTTCGTGTATATAAATATCTATAGAATTTATTACAATTTAATCAATTGGGAGTATTCTTTTGTTTTTATTTTTGATTTATTAGACTTATATGTCACTAGAGTCAACTCAGCGCTCAATTGGGTATTCTTGCTTTAATTACTACTCCCTCCGTCTATCGGGACTAAGCACGTAAACTAAGAAAAGATATAAAAAATGAGTAAAATTAGATGAAAAGTGAGTAAAGTGGTGGGACCTATCAATATTTAATAATAGATATGAGATAGTGGAGGAAGTAGTGAGTGTAATAGTGATTTATATTGTTATAAAATAGAAACAGTGGAGAAAGTAGTGGGTGTAATAGTGTTTTATATTATTAAAAGTTACTATTTTTGGAATGTATAAAAATGAATGGGACGTTCCAAAATGAAAAATGTATAGAAATGAATGGGACGGAGAGAGTATACAATTAATGGAGAGTTCATTATCTTGATGGGGTACAAATATCCATAAGTTGTATCCTGAGTAAACTTTGTGTTGCAACTTGATAATTATTTAATGGACCGTATTTAATAATTGTGAATGTCACCATCATAGTCAACGTCAACGGACTACTATTCCATTGTTGGGAATTTTCGTTTAATGACAGCTGCTTTTTTTTCGAAAGAATGACAAAAATACCAACTTTTTTAAGGTTAAGTAACCAAAATACCCATTTTTGAGATTTTGGTTATTTTTACCGACCAAATACCCATTCTTAGACTGGGTATCTCAAAAAATGTTAATTCTATATTTTTTAATGAAATATGTATTTTTACAAAAAAAAAAAAAAAAAATTTGGGTGAATACCCAGTCTCAGAATGGGTATATGGTCAGATACCCAGTCTGAGAAAGCGTATTTCAGAATACCCAGTCTGAGAAAGCGTATTTCAAAGAAAATTTGAGCCGAATACCCAGTCTGAGAAAGCGTATCTCGAGATACCCAGTCTGAGAAAGCGTATCTCGAGATACCCAGTCTGAAAAAGCGTATTTCACTGGTATTTTTGGCCAAATTTTTAAAATGTGGTATTCTGGTCATCAAATTTAAAAATTGTGGTAATTTTGGCCATCACCCTTTTTTTTTTGACGGGAAGAACGAGCAGTTTTTATTCATTCAAAAAAAACTTGATCACTAATTACAAAAGAAAGCACTTTAGAGCAATTTCAAAGAAAGGTTTCAACACCTCAGAGCATTCTTGTTAGAGCAAGTCCAAGAACTTACTTATATCATGTCCTAAGCTCAAATATAAGTAATCTAGCAAAAAATGGTGCTCCAACAATGTCCTAATGGTTATCTAAATCACTAGGACATCCATCTCATTACCTATTAATAGGTAACCACTAGCCATTACCTATTTAATTTCCATGAATAAAAAATTCACTTCCCTCCTTTTCTACATTACTTTTCTCTCTCTTTCTTCCACTCTTTTTCTCTCTCTTTTCAAATATATTATTATAATAATAATAGGGAATGAATATAAGTAATGTTGTTGGAGTTCCTACAAGAAATCAAGTCCCTAAATCACTAGGACACATTATTATATAATATTTATAAGTAACCAACTAGGACATTGTTGGACTTGCTCTTAGTCGTTAGCATTTCATTGGAGTTGTTGAGATTGAGGTGCCAAGTGATATGGCACGGGGGCTTAAAAATTGGCATTCCATAAAATATGATACAAACTTCATTTGTGGTCCCAATAATGAATAAAATATTATTTTTATAATATGTTTATGTTATTTTTTTTGAATTTGACAGTGCCAACCATTGTAGTGTTTTCTGAAAAAAAAAGTGCAAAAAATGATGCTGAAGAGAGATAATATAAAAAATAATATTTTTGAGTATGTGGCAAAGTTGACAACCCTTGAAGAGTGCCAACTATTGAAGATGTTCTTATCGGGAACTTCCTCAATCCACACTAGAAATGTACAAAAGGTTTTTCGGATCGTGTTTTATTTGGGCTTTTTTGAGTTTACACTGGAATCAAAATTAGTTTCGATCATAAATTTATTGAGTATTATACAAATAATCTCTCATTATATATATATTTATTCATAATATAGCAAATAATTGTTTATAGGATATATTATGAGAATTTCTTACCTAACATTAAATGACAAATCTTGATCTTATTTCTTATTAATTTCTAATAAATAATTTAATTTTGAATAATTTTTATGATATTAGTGATTTTATAAGAATTATTCTGAATATAATGGATCTAATATTTGTTTATAATTTACCGTCAGTTGATTATAGTTTTTTATATAGTATAAATTTATTATTTGAATACAAATATACTTCAATTTACACTAAAATCTCTACCAACTTTAAAATTTATAAAATAATATGCATGTAATATTCTTTAAAATAATAAAATATTACTTTATCAGTAAAGTAATATTTTATTGTCATATGGATAAAGTAATAAACTCGATAAAATAATATTTTTTTCGATTCTAAATATATTATTTTAAAGAATTTTAACTGTAATCTACGCACTCTTTATATAAATTGTAGTCAATAATTAGAAAACTACTCTATTAAAAAAAGAAATGTAGATCATTTTAAAATGATTTAAACGTTAATATTCAAGATTAAATATTTTATTGGAGTAACATTTTACACTCCCACGTAATTTTAATGAGAAGATCATTAAGTAAGGACCATTAAATAAAATACTTTTTTTTCTAAATTGAAATTTGATAATTATTTAATGGCCCTTATTTAATAGTTGTGGATGTCACTCATGTCAGCATCATAGTCAACGTCGTCAATGGACTACTATTCTATTTGATTATTTGATTGGGAATTTTCGTTTAATGGCATCTACTTTTTATTTTGACAGGAAGAACGAGCAGTTTTTATTCATCCAAAAAAACTTGATCACTGATTACAAACGAAAGCACTGATAACGGTACTATAGCAAAAGCAGAATGATATGTCATTAGGACAACTCAACACAAAGTTTTTAGAAGGAAAGTTTGTTACAATCTACAGCTGACAGTTTGTTAGGATTGGTAGATATAAATATATAGAAAGGATCATTCTGTAATTACTTTTTTATTAGAAAGGATCATTATGTAATTACATTTTTATCATCATCTGTTATACACTGCAATGTAAACACTTATCAATATTAATCGTCTTCTTTGCAAAATTGTCATGGTATCAGAGCTATGATATCACTCTTCCGCAAACTCTACCATTAATTCTTTGTTACAAAGCTTGATTTACTCAATCTCTTTCACTTTATTTCGTCATTTTCCAATCTCTTCACTATCTGGTGAGGTTCTGTGCAATTGGTGATTAATTGCAGATCTGAACTTTGTGATTTATTGTTTCATTCATTTTATCAATGGCAACTACATATTCTGCTGCTGCTTCTGGTACGGTAATTGATGCAAATTATCAATATTATCTACATCCTTCTGATCATCCTGGTATGATCTTGACTACTATAACACTGTCTGATCGAGTCGATCTATGAAAACCGCACTTTCGTCTAAGCTAAAATTAGGTTTTATTGATGGATCTTGTGTTAAACCTGCTGCTACTTCCACATTGTTGTTATACTGGAATCAGTGTAATGATGTTGTAATTTCTTGGTTGATGAATACAATATCCTCTGAAATTCGACAAAGTGTGATGTATATGACCTCAACTAAGGCTATTTGGGATGATTTAGCTATGCGTTTTGCGCAAACAAATGTGCCTAAGTTGTTTAATTTGAGAAAAGATATTGTCAGATCTGTTCAAGACATTTATCTTAATCAACGTAAGTATTCACTGGATATCATTAAAGATGTTGGGTGTTGGGTTTGAAACTGCAAAGACGTCTTTGGTGCCTATTGAACAGAATCATACACTTTTGTCAGATACTACTTCTGTCTTTCTGAATAATCCTGGTGTGTATCGAAGATTAGTGGGGCGTCTCATTTATCTAACGATCACTCGTCCTGACATATGTTATGTTGTTCATGTGTTATCTCAATTTTTGGCCACACCTAGACAATGTCATTTGGACGCCGCTTTCAAAGTGGTTCGTTATATTAAGCATACACTTGGTCAAGGAATTTTGTTATCTGCTACAAGTTCTTTATCTATGAGAGCATATTCTGATTCTGACTGGGGGGGGGGGGCTGCCCTCTTACTAGACGTTCCTTAACTGGCTATTGTGTTACACTTGGTTCATCGTTGATATCCTGGAAATCAAAACGTCAAGCCACTGTCTCCCGTTCCTCTGCAGAAGCGGAGTATCGAGCTTTAGCTGATGTTTGTTGTGAACTAACGTGGTTACTTAACCTTTTCAAGGAATTATGAGTTACTTCTTTGACTCCTGTTAAGCTGTTTTGTGATAATAAATCTGCTCTCTACCTTGCTTCCAATCCCGTGTTTCATGAACGAACCAAACACATCGGAATTGATTGTCATTTGGTTCGTGAAAAATTGCTCAAAATTATTATTCAGACTGCTTATCTTGCATCCAAAAGTCAACCAGCTGACCTGTTTACCAAGTCCATTCCATCATATGCTATGCGATTTTTACTCTCCAAGCTTGGAGTGTTCAATCTGTTTTCCTCTCCAAGCTTGAGGGGGGATGATAACGGTACTATAGCAAAAGTAGAATGACATGTCACCAGGACAACTCAACACAAAGCTTCTAGAAGGAAATTTTGTTACAATCTACAGTTGACAGTTAGTTAGGATTGGTAGATATAAATATATAGAAAGGATCATTCTGTAATTACTTTTTTATCATCATCTGTTAACACTGCAATGTAAACACTTATCAATGTTAATCGTCTTCTTTACAAAACTGTCAAGCACTTTATTGGGAACTTTCTCAATCCATACTCTCATTTTCTCATAGTTAAAACCGACAAGATTATTAGCTACCAAAATTCCTAAAATTAACACCAAGCTTCATCTCTAATGTTGTGTTTGGTTGGGATGATTGGAATGGAATGGAATGAGATTTAAAGTATAAATAGTTAGATACTTGTAATTTTCATTCTTTATCTCATTCTATTCTTAATCACATACATTATAATTTAAACACCCCACTTTGTGATGGACTGCTTCGTTCCTTAACTCATTCATTTTATTCACAATTCTTATCATAACAATTTTGCAATATCTCATTTTTTTTCAAATCTTTCCTCTAACTCCCATTATTTTCCTTTAATTTCATTCATTCCATTCACCCAAACCAAACACAACATAAGTCTCATTCCATACCGAGGAGTCGAACCTTAGACCTCCCGCATGCCTGAGGGATGATACTATGTTGAGTAACCAGGAAAAAGCGCTTTTGAGGATTGTGTTATTCTAACAAGTGTCCCTGAAAAGTTTAAAACAGAAATAAAAGCTGAAATGGACAGCCAATTTTCTTTAATTAAAGTTTTAGAATATTTATTAGTATCACCAAGTATGTTTTGATGCTCGTACTGATGAGACCCACCGTCAGATTCGACGTCATCTTTATATATTTTCTATTTATTATTTGAATTTACAAATTTATTGTTAGTGTATTTTTCTTTTGAAACATATTGTTGTGTATCTTGAAGTGAATTAAAAATTTATGTTCTGAATTAGAAAAGTTGAATTTCTAAGTTTCGTGTATATAAATATCTATAGAATTTAATACAATTTAATCAATTGGGAGTAATCTTTTGTTTTTATTTTTGACTTATTAGACTTACTAGCCTACAACCCTGTCATCAAAAGATATTAAAAAATGACAAACTAAAAAAATTAATTTGAACAAAAAAATATTAAATAAAGAATAAAAATCAATATTATAAATAAATAAGTAATAAAAATGGGGAATTATTAAAATTATTTTATTATTTATTTAAATAATTTGAATAATAAGGACAAATAGAAAACTAACTTGTTTTAAATATAAAAAAAAAATAACTGCCCGTGATATTGTTAGAAGTGTTTTAATTATGTTAATTGTGTTAAAAAAATACGTTGGCATGTTAAAATATGTAAACTTTTTTAAATAATTAAAATTATTAAAATAGATTTTAATAAAAAAAATAAGTAAACGTTACACCTGATATTTTTTAAAAAGAGAGATTTTAATGAGAACAAATATAAAAGGTAATATGTTTTAATTTAAATTTAATTGTCCGTGATATTTTTGGAAAATGAGTAGATTATGTTAGAAAAAAGTGTTTTAATTATAAAAGCAATCAGCTAGTTACTATTTTTATATTTTTATATTATTTTATTATTTATTAAATATAATAAATAACAGAAAACCAAAAACCAAAAACAAAAACTTTCAGTGTTTCAGATTTAATAATATAGTACTAGCTTATAGCCCGTGCGATGCACGGTTACTTAAATTTTAGTTATAATTATTCTGTTTATAATTATATTTTTATTACCCATGCAACACACGATTGTTTTTTTTAATATTTATAATTATATTTATTTATGAATATTTTAATATTTAAAAGTTATTAGTTTACATGATTAAATTATTGTTAAAAAAGATTTAGCAAAAAATAATTATAGTTAAAAATTTGATATTTATTTTAATTTACACGCTCAATTTAATATTTGTTTATATTGAGTTATAAAAGTTAGATTTGACCAATTTTACGGTCCACATGAAATTCACAAAATAAATCTTTTTTAAATATTTATTGCTAAAATATAATAGACTCTTTTTTGTAATATGTTAATGATGCGGGAACTTTGAACTTTTGAGAAAATAAATTATCAATTAAAATATAATTTTTTTGTAATAGTTCTTCTTTTAAATTAGTACACTGTGACGATCAAAATTCTGTATAAAATTCATTTTTTTTATAATATATCTCGTAAATATCTATGTTATTATATTAAAGACTAAATAATGAAAGCTTTCTTATAAGTCTGGTCGCTTTGTTTGATAACTCAATCCATAATCGTTGGATCTTTCAAATTAAATTGTTGAGAAACGTTACATATAACAGTAAAATTATCATGTAGAATGATCTAAGATTTGAATCTACCAACAACATATTAAAATTTACAGGTTTGTTTTTCATTTTTTTTCTTGCAGACATAGGTTATTTGATAATATTTTTTGTAAAGTACGATTTCTCATAAAAGTACTATACTAATTGATTAACAAACTTTTAAAATTTTGAATTTAATAATTTACAATGTATATAGGTTAAAAAAGTTAGGCCTGTTCGGTAGCTGAGTCTACAATTTCAAAATACAGTTTTTTTTTAATATGAATATAGTCATGCTAACAATAAAATTAGGTCTCTATGAGGGCTTATAAAACAAATTCACCATTTGCGTATAATTTATAATTTAATAATAATATTTGATTAGTTATGATCTAAAACTTAATAAAATAGGATAACAAATATGCACAATTTTATAAAATTTTATCCTCGTATTATTATATTCTTTGTTGATTTGAATTTTTCTTAGATTGATTTTAATTTTTGAACATAGATTTCTAGATTTAAAATAGTTAGAAAAAAGTAGTTAAATTGGTGTTAAAATAATGATGACATAATAATCATTATTAGAATTTAAATACTCACTTTACTAATTTGGGCTTTATCTTGTGTTTTAAAAATCAGATTTTGACGATTTTACACCCCACGTGAAGATAATTAAATTATCTTTAATTAAAAGATGGTTTAACAATTTGTATCTAACTGGAATTGTCCATGGAAAAGAAAAGAAAGTCACGAATGTTTTACATGGAGAATTCTATTCAATATAGAAAACTTATTTATATTTGGTATATTTGGTTTAAATTATCAAAATACAATTTTTAGAATTTAAATATAATCCTATTATAAATAAAATACACTTTTTTAATATTTGATCAAACGATTTTCATTTATCTAGTTAAGATCTAATAGTCCTTATTAATTTGGTTGTCCATGACCGTACGATCAAAATATTGGATAGGATCCCTATTATACTTATTATATATAAGGGTTTAATATAATAAGGATATCAAGTACATACTGATATAAGTATCTTATTAACTGCTTTTACTTTTAATGTTTCGGTTTTATTTATAGTGTATATAAAATTTTAAAATACATTATTACTTTAAAATTATTAAACAGAATAAAAATTATGTTATGATTATATAAAATTTTATTCTCATATTATTATATTCTTTATCGATTTGAATTTGTTCTTAATTTATTTTAATACTTTATTGAAAGAAAGATAAAATTTCTATATTTAAAAGAATTAGTGGAAAAATAAATAAATTGGTGCTACAATTATAAAAAAATATTTATTAAAATTTAGATACTCACTTTACTATTTGGGTTCTATCCTTGGTTTTACTTAGTTTTAGAAATTGAATTTTGACGATTTTACGACCTATGTGAAACTAACGAAACAACCAATGTGAAACTAACGAAATTATCTTTAATTTAATGATGGTTTAATAATTATTATCTAACTTGACCAGTTGACCTACCCATAAACCGAAAAGAAAAGATGGTTAAGTATTATATTCAAAATTATTGTTTATGAATATGAAACCCTCAATATTTTAATAATATTTTGACATTATTCTTTTATGTTTGTTATATGTAAAATAATATAATTATAATTTGGATTAATCAAATTGTTATGTTCCTTCAGAAAAAAAAATGTTTAAATTTATTCATGTACATGAGTTCTCCTAAGTCTCTTATTATAATGTAGGGTCTATGTATCATTGTTAGTATGATATACGCATTATATTAATAATTTTTAATATTGTAATGGATATGAATTGTTATCTGATATTTGGTTTAACAATTATTATGTAACTGGAACTATACATAAATTAAATTAAAGAGAAAAGATATTTAAGAATTTTTACATAGAAAAATTTTAAATTATCAAAATACACTTTTTAGTATTTAAATATAATTCTATTATTAATCAGATACACTTTTTAATATTAGATCTAACAATTTTCATCGATCTATTTAAGATAAAACTGTAATAATTAATTTGGTCGTATAGTGGTCATACACGGACCAGATCGCTTTTAATTTTTTATTAAATTGATTTTAATATTTTATTGAAATAAACATAGAATTTATAAATTTAAAAGAATTAGGAAAAAAATTAAATTGGTGCTACAATAATAAAAATTATTTTATTAAAATTTAGATAATCATTTTGCTGTTTGGGCTCTATCTTGAGTTTTAGACACAGATTTCAACAATTTTAGAGCCCACGCGAAGCTAACAAAATTATCTTTAATTTAATTATGGTTTAATAATTATTATCTAACTGGAACTATCCATAAACTAAAGAGGAAAGATAATTACGAATTTTTACATAAAGATTTCTATTCAATATAGAAAACCCATTTATAATTGGTTTAAATTATCAAAATACACTTTTAGTATTTAAATACTATCATATTATTAATCAAATAAAAATTTTAAAATTATATCTAACGGTCCTCATTTATTTGAATATTTATAGTTTTATAATCCAACGGATCGTATACTTTTGGTAGTAGTGACCGACCAAAGTTTTGGATAAGATCCCCTTACGCTTATTATACACTAGCTTAAAACCCGTGCGATGCACGGATTGTTTTAGTAGTTGTTATTTTTATTATTTATGTTTTAATATTTTATTAATTACGTTAGTTAAAAAAAAATAAGTAGGTGTGTTAAATCTTTTTAAATAATTAAAAGTATTAAAATAAATAAGTAACGGTTTGCCCGTGATATTTTTGAAAAATGAGGGGTTTAATAAGGAAAAACAGAAAAAGTAACATGTTTTAGTTTAAAAAGTTAATTGCCCGTGATTAGAAGTATTAAAATAGGCTTTCAAATAAATAAGTAACGGTTTGCCCGCGATTTTTTTGAAAAAGGAGGGGTTTTAATTTTTAGTAAGGAAAAATAGAAAATGTAACATGTTTTAGTTGAAAAAGGTAATTGCCCGTAGTTATAAATATTAAAATAGGCTTTAAAATAAATAAGTAAGGATTTGTCCGTGATATTTTTGGAAAAGGAGAAATTTTATTAAGAAAAAATAGAAAAAGTAACATGTTTTAGTTCAAAAATGTAATTGCCCGTGATTTTTTTTAGAAAAAGATGGGATTTTGTTAAAAAATAGAAAAAGTAATGTATTTTGGTTGAAAAGGTAATTGGTTATAAATAATGTTATTATTTAAAAATAAGTAAGGGTAGTTAAGTAAAATCACTTAGTACCGACCGAACGACCAAACTTTTATTGTTTCGTCTATTATAATATAGTAAGTGTAGATAGTATAGAGAAGTAAAGGATTTACCCGTGATTTTTTTAGAAAAAGAAGAGATTTTAGAAAGAAAAATAGAAAAAGTAAGTTGAAAAAGGTAATTGTCCGTGATATTTTTTAAAAAGGATGGATTTTGTTAGAAAAAATCTATAATGTGTTTTAGATAAAAAGGTAATTGATTATAAACATGTAATGTTATTATTTAATTATTTTTTATAAATAAGTAAGTGTAATTAAGTAAAAACACTTTGTTAAGTTAGGGTAATTAGGTAAAACCACTTTGGTACCGACCGACCAAAATTTTAATGTTTCTTCTATTATATAATAGTATAGATAGATAGTATACATATTTTTTTGTGCATTCCTGTAATTTTTGATGCACCTACTTTTTTTGAAAAAGGTAATTGCGTGTGATATTTTTTAAAAAGGATGAGATTTTGTTAAAAAAAATAGAAAAAATAATGTATTTTAGCTGAAAAAGGTAACCCGTCATAACTATGTCTTATTATATAATATTTTTTTTTTATAAATTTTATAAATAAGTAAGGGTAAATAAGTAAAATCACGAAGTACCAAAAAACATGTACCAAAAAACGGGTACTGTACTGATAGATAGTATAGATGTCGTTTGTGATAATTTTAGAAAAAGAAAAATTTTAGTTAGAAAATATGAAAAAAAATATACGCTTTGGCTAAGAAAGGTAATCGGTTAATTATTAGTATTTATAATATTAATATTTTATGCTACTAAATGGAATATTCCGTGATATTTTTAAGATTTTAGCTAGGAGAAATATTATTTAGAAAATATAAAAAAAAGTTATACACTTTGGCAAAAAAAGCTAATCGGTTAGTTATTAGTAATTATAATATTATTATTTTATTTTATTAAATAGAACTGCCCGTGATATTTTTGGAAAATCAGAGGTTTTAGTTAGGAAAAATAAAAAATAGAAATGTTAGTTATAAAAAAGAATATATGTTTTGGTTAATAAAGGTAATTGATTAATTATTAGTATTTTATGTTACTAAATAAAATTGCCCGTGATATCTTTGAAGTTTTAGTTAGGAGTTGAAAATATAAAAAAAAAATATACATTTTGGAAAAAAAAATCTGATCAGTTAGTCATTAGTAATTATAATATTATTATTTTAATTTGTTAAATAGAACTATCTGTGATATTTTTGGAAAATGAGAGATTTTAGTTAGGAAAAATAGAAAAATAGAAATTTAGTTAGAAAATATAAAAAAGAAGATACATTTTGGCTAAAAAAGGTAATGGGTTAGTTATTAGCAATTATAACTTTATTATGTTATTTTATTAAATGAAACTGTCTGCGATATTTTTGGAAAATGAGATTTTTTTAGTTAGGAAAAATAAAAAAAGATATTCTATATAATAAATTTAATATTTTATCTAACGGTTCTCATCGATTTGATTAGAAATATCTAACGGCTATGAATAGTGTGACCAGACTACAAAAACTTTCAGGACCAGATTACAAAACTTTCAATGTTTCGTCTTTAATATAATAGTATAGATATATAGATATGTCACTTGAGTTAACTAGCTTTAATTTACTTTAATTACTACTCCTTGTCCTCTCATTTCTTTACACTTTACTTTTTTGGAGGTCCCTCTCAATTCTTTACTTTTCAAATTTTTTCTAAAATAATAAAGTTTTATAATATAAAAATTAACCATATCCACTACTTTCCCCCACTATCTTCACTTTATACATTAAATATTGATTGGTTCCACCACTTTCCTCACTTTTTTTATTTTTCTTCACTAAATTACACTTTTTCTTAACCTCCGTGCCCAAGCTCAATAAAGAATTGAGGGGACGGAGGAGTATACAATTAATGGAGAGTTAATTATCTTGATGGGGTACAAATATTTATCCAATTTAGAAAATTCTAATTTTAGATTAATAAAGAGTTGTGTGATAAATGTAAGGTTTCCTAGAAATTTCTTCACAAATTTTAACTGTAAGCTTACGGAACAAACATTACTATTTGAGCTATCCTGGACATGACTATGTGAGCTTCTTTGTTGGTTAAGAGCATCTCCGAGGGTAGTAGCTAAATTGGTTAGCTAAAATAATATATAATAATTGTTAGCTAAAATTTGCTGAACCTGTAAGGGGTTGTGCTCCAATGGGGTTAGCTACAATGGTTAGTTATAATTCAAAAATAGTATTTTATCATTATTTTCAAATTCAAACGATTATATTCTAACAACTATATTTTCAAATTATTTTTCCAATTTTTCCAATGACTATATTTTTAACAGCTATTTTCCAGCGGCTATATTAACAACAACTATATTTCAGATATTATATATAAATAGCAAAACTGAGAGTTAAACAAAACACAAACTCCAAACAATCTTAAATTCACTCGTACTTCTAAAATATTCATTTGTAATGGACAACACCACACAAATGATTCTTGATATTATGCCGGTAGAAGAAGAGCTGAAGCAAGAATGAGAATGAATGCTGTTTACCTTCATCATCGACGACAAACAGCGAATTCTGTCTCTTATCATGGTGGTTCCGTAATAAATCATCGCGTAATTGATCGCAATAGAGAATAAGGTCATGATAGACTATATCGTGATTATTTTTTTGATACACCTACATACACAGAAACACAGTTTCGTCGACGATTTCCGATGCACAGATCATTGTTTTTACGGACAATATCATCCTAAAGACAACGGACAATATCAATCTAGTAGACATACAATCTACAATTCTTAATTATGCACAAGCTTTCATTCAGGTTTATACTTGCTAAAATTCCATTATCAACATACCCCAAATTAGAAACCAGCATGGCCAAAACTAAACAGAAAAAGATGTGATCTTTACATCACATGGCCAAAATGGTATCAAAAAAACTATCAAGATCATCAAATTTGCCTAGCACCAAGACTCCCTAAAATGCAAACTAAGGTGATATACATATTAGGTTACATAAAATACGAAGGATTATAAAATTAGTACCTTATCTAGCTCACTTAATCCACTCTGATTTCTTGCAAAGATTTGATTGCAGATTCCAATAAACTTGGCCACTTTTTCATTGATTGTGCACCAACGATTACACAATGAATTAGCAGTTCGATCACTTACGATACCTTCTTTATTTTCCTCGAAATAGTTCCAAATCCTGTCCCAATAACACTTATGTGTTTTATTGTTAATACTTCTGTCTTGTTCTGTTGTCTGTTGTCTTGTAATTATCTTATGTGTCTTTATATTAAAAACACTGCATTCCTTTTTGTAATCCCACGTGCCTTTTGACAGAATAAAATTGCCTTTGGAAGACAAGCAGAAAAACAATCCTTTTTGCCTTGGAAGACAATCGGGAAGACAAGGAAATGTATTAGGAAGACAATCGGGAAGACAAGGTTTTACTCTAGGAAGACAATCGGGAAGACTCACTTGTGAGTCTTCCTAGTTTAAAAAACAGAGTCTTCCTAGTTTAAACCTAAGTCTTCCTAGTTCATTTTTATTCTAATTTAAATAATTAACTAAATAAATTATGTATTAAATTAATTCTTTGCAAAATTAATTTAATAAATAATTTACTTAATAGTATTAATTATTTATAAGAGAATAAATAGAATTAGTTGACTTCTCAATTAATTTCAGAATCACTTAAAACTTTGATAAAGAATAAACATAATAGTATGTTGACACTCAATGCACTGTCTGGTTCATGAGTGACTAACGACAATGTCTGTTCTTTATCTGTTTGACTTTAAGCAGTGATTCACTTCCTTTTCATTCAAGAACTTTGTAACTAGTATCTTTTGCTGTCACCACATGAAATCTCTGTCACTTTAATAAATCCACTGAGATTGAATACTTCACTGAGGCTTGATTAATAAATTGAACTTCTTTCAATGTAGAATAACTTCAAGTCCGTAGATGACTTTTAATCTTCATTCTTTGACAGATATAATCTTCTGAGATTTCTGTGACATCTGACTTTTATTATTTACTTATTACATCTTATTTTAAGTTGAGTAGAATCCTCTGTGTTTACAAATAGGCCTAGACATATGCCTTTCAATCTCCCCCTATTTGTTTGTTAGACAATAACAATCAAATACCTCTAGAGGATAACTCAACTAAAACAAGAAAAGATAAGACTTTTAAGAGCCAAGTAAATAATAAAAAGGTTCTGGATTATATATAACATTTTCTAGATTCAAACAATAAAGAAAATGTTAGGTCCTGATAAGTTTGTAGAAGGGGGGTTGAATACAAACTATTCCGTTTTATCGAAATTTGTTCTTTGAATAATTTAACAATTGAGAACAAATTAATGCGGAATATAAATGAAACAAGATTCAAGTTAAATATAACTTATATTAAATTTGAAGGGTGTTGCAAATACAATAAGGATTACAAAGTATTTATCTCAAACTAATTAATACAAATTTAGAATAAATTCGACATTAACTCTTCTAATATTTGTAATAAAAAGATCGAATGCTAAAAGCAAGTTCGAGATAAATTCTAGGGATAAAAATCCGCTAGATAATCAAAGCAATACAAGTAATCAACTTCTAGTGGTTTGGATTTAACAATACAAACTAGAATTAATTGCTTGAGAAGAAATGAGATTAAATGGCTTCTTCGTTCTTGAGAGAGAAATGTCTGTTGCTTTTCATTAACTGACGTGTTCTGTCTGTACTGTCATGTCTTTAATACAATTGCAATTAGCCTTGTATGACCTGTTTATTAAATCAAAAAGATTTAATAAAACAATTCATACACTTGTATGACCTGACATATAAAGATCGGTAGAACCTAGCTTCATCAATAGAACCTGTCAAAAGTGTCCGGTATGACCTTCTGTACTTTCACCAACTCTGGATAGAACCTGGGAAAGCAATCTGTATGACCTGACAGAATTGTATGGTATGACCTGAAGTATAATTCGGTAGAACCTAGGGTATTAAAACAATAGGTCATACCGAGTCTTCTAAACAGGTCATACCGAGATTTAAAAAGAAAATCCTTTTAATTTATTTAGATTGATTAAATTCTAGATTAAATTAATTCTTTTATAGAATTAATTTAATAAATAATTTAAACAACTAACTTAATTAATTTAATAAATTAATTAATTCTGATAGAATTAATTCTTTAATTAAATTGAATTAATAAATTAAAGAAGATAACTTAAAATCCTTGCATTCCTCTATCTTCTGAAAACCACTGAATATAGATGATTTAATTCCACTGATTGATGTCGTCATTCGATGCACTTTCTGGTTCATGAATAACTGACTTCAATGATAATTCTTCATCTTTAAAACATTTAAATCCGTGGCTTCTTTTCTTTAGCTCTGAATAAACTTTGTATCCTGTACTTCTTCTGTCACCAACTGGAAATCTCTGTCACTGTAGTAGATCCACTTTCTTGAATACTTCACTGAGGCTTGAACAATAAATTGAACTTCTTTCAATGTAGAATAACTTCAAGTCTGTAGATGACTTTAATCTTCATTCTTTGACAGATATAATCTTCTGAGATTCCTGTGACAATTTTGAATTATTACTTACTTATTACAGACTTGTTTAATGTTGAGTTAATTCCTTGATGTAAACAAATAGGCTTAAACATATGCCTTTCAGAAAAATACAAGATAGATGTTCCTCTAGACTGAACATATCAATAAATTTTCCTATCTTGATTTTCCTAGCTCTAAACATTTAACATTTACAAATGAGCTAAACCTATCATGTCTTAGTCTCTAATTTCACCTTCTTCAGCTTCTTGCAAGGTGACTAGAAGATCTTTGTCAAGGACACGATCACTTTGAGAAACCACTCTTCTTGGCATTACTGGTTGAGAGGTGATCTTCTTCAGTCTGTTCTTCATCTGAGCATACCTTGGAACTTTCTCCGTGTAATAGTCTGAGATCATATCAGCAACCTAAGACTTCTCTACAATAGTAAACCCAAAAGTTCTCAGAAGATTCTCCAACTTCACCAGTTGCATAGCAGTTTGAAGCTTCAATGAATCAGGATCCAGCCTTACCGTCTCCAAAGTTGTACCTCTATAGATTTTGACTTCATACGGGAAGTGCACAACTTGAGGGCTGGCCTTCATTGCAGACTCTCTCAGCCGGTCATAAAGAAGCTCATTCAAGCAGGAAGATCTCTTTACCTTACTCATAAGAATCCACAATTCAGAGAGAGATCTTCTTTGTAGGAGTTCAAGAGAGACGGTGAATGACCCTTCAAGAGCACTGGACACATAGATATACAGTTCTTGCCTCACTTGATCAAATGCAGATGTAATCCTTAGGATATCTTCCTTCAATGCCTTCATGTATAATGAGTTGTCCGGATTAACTGTTCTGATCTTCTCAAGCAACTTCAAAAAAGTAGCATCATTGTTTGTGCTTCTCTGAGGGATATCAAACATCTCCCCTGCCTTATCCCACTTGCCTCCTTGATTCATCCTAACATCCAATCTCCTTTCTTTGACATGAATACTATGAAGACGTTGTTTGTCTTCATGTTCAGCCTTTTGAATTTTTAGCTTCTGAGAAATGATGTCAGAGACCTTGGCACTTTCATCCTCCTTTCTCCTTAAGTCTGCCTGCTGCTTCTTCAACTCCTTTTGAAACAAAGGGTCAGGTGTGTATAAATCAGCTTCATCTTCCCAATCATCAAAGTTGGCTACCTCTTCAACCTCCTCCTCACCAAAAGCTTCTTCAGGTATGGTCTTCTCCAGATCACCAGATGTGTCAAATTGGAAGTCATCCTGTTCACCATGGTAGTAGTAGGCATCATCAAACACAGTCTCCTCCAATGATTGTTTCCCTTTCCCCTTATCTTTTCCAACTCCAGAAGCTCCTCCAACTTCTCTGTTTCCTCCTTTCTTCTCCTTCTCCCCCTTAGTTGAGGAATCCTCTACAGATTGAGCTTTGGAAGCCCTAGGATTCACCTCAGAAGTTCTCCTTATCTCTCCTTCTTCTCTCCTATCTCCTCCATCTCCTCCTTCATCAGCATCATCCTCATCATTATTATCATCATCATCATCTCCCTCAAAGAATGTTCTTTGCTCTTCAGTAGGTTGATGTGAATTCTTTATCATATAATACAAGTGCTTCATTCCTTCATTGAGATGCTCCAATCCTCCTTCAATTCTCAACATCCTTTCTTCATTAAACCTTTAATTTTCATCAGATGTTTGCAGAATAAAGTCCACCTTGGTAGAAATAGAAGCAATCTCCTTGACACTCTCTGATATTTGAGCAATTGACGTTGTAAGATCAGAGATGTATGAAGCCACCAGTACTTGAGATTGTTGGATTGAATTCAGCTTCGGGAGTAGAGTATTCTTCAATCCTTCCAGGTCATCCTTAACAGTACCCAGCTGATTAGATACAGAGGTGGAAGATTGTGCAACCACTTGTGCTTTCAGAAGATTGTTCTCAGCCTGGGTTTCTTGTAACTTTCTCTGTAGATCAGCTAGCTGTTTCAACAACAAAGCAGTGTTTGTGTCAGTGTGTGCACTCACTTCAATTTCTCTCAGTGGTGTTTCACTCAACTCACGTGCTTGTGTATCACTCGGTGTTTGACTCTCATTTCTCACAACTAACTGTCTGTCTAGGTTCTCAGTAGATGTACCTGCATAAGAAATCACCCTAGCCCCTTCAAGAGAGGTCAGTGGTGGTGCAATGGGAGTTCGCAATTCCCAATCCCTGGTTGAGTCTGTCAAAATATTTGACATTGTAAACTGAATTGATTCAGTGACAGACTCACCTGGTTGCCTTTCACTTTCTCCAGTATAAACTGCGAGTGAAAAATCCCTTAGGGGAGCCAGAGATGTTCCCTCTGGGAGGGGAGAAAATGATTCTATTAGAGGTGGCGAAGAATCAGATTTTCCCTCTGATGCCTGTAAAGGCACTTCTACCGTAACTATGGTAGGCACTGTTTCAAACTCAAAATTAAAGTGCTCTCCTTGCATAGTGTCCTGAGATTCATCTATATGGATATCTTCTCCCATTGTGAGTAATGGGAGAGTGCTTGACTCAGTACAAGATGCCATGGTCTTATGGCGAATTTCAATAGATTTACCCTGTTGAGAGGATGTCTCCAGAGACTGTTCAGTGGCCATTTCAATGTCCATATCCTGTTGAGAGGATACATATGGGATTACAGATGCCTCCATATAGGTTTTTCTTTTCTTTAAGGGTGGAGACAGAGCTGTGGGAGCACTCTTTTCAGCTATTTCACTAACTCTTCTTTAACTGGTTTGAACATTAGGCTCAGGTTGTTTGTTAGTAGTGTTTGACTCTCTGTTTGGCTCCATGACCTGGGTCAGAGACTGTGGTTCTACAATCTCTGGGTCAGCCCTAACAACCACTTGGGTTTCAATTAATGTACCAGAAGAAGATCCAGGGTTAGGAATAACTACCTGTAGTGGAACTGGATGTGGCTGAGGAACTTGTTCACCAAAGATAGGAAGATTAATGAATTGACTCATCAATGGTGAAACAAGAACAGGTGTGTTGAGGAATTTGGATGAGACATCAAGCCTGGTGTAGAATTTAGTATCTGTAGTTGGAGAGGTTTCAAATCTGGTTTCCCTAAACAGTTCTACCTGCTCAGCAGTGAGAAGATGATTAATGATAAGAGTGAGAAAGCGAGGGTACCAACACTTCACTTTCACATGATTATCAGAATCTCTCCTAGAGTGAGCAAGCCTGTTAATCATTAAGTTCTACAGAATTTCAGCAAAGTTTAATCTACGACCAAATACAATAGCATAAGCAATATATTGATTAAGACTGATAATGCAATGAAAAATGGTTTTTGTGCAATTACCAAATACTCTTGCTATTGTATCAAAGAACATAATTGGTTTTGCTAAGTAAAGACTTGAGCAATAATGGATTAAGATCAATGGTTTCTGCAGAATTGATGGAATTCGAAATGGGAGAGTTTTGAAAGAACAAGAAAAACTGATAAGGCAAACAGGAAATGAAATGCTGCGTATGTAATGTGTATGTATATAAATATATAAGAGACAAAACAAATAACTGTAAAAGAAAAGAAATGAACGGTTTTTAAAAAAAATTTGTATTAGGAAGACAATCAGGAAGACTTAGGATAGTCTTCCTAATACAAATTATAAAGTCTTCCGAAAAATCAATAAAAGAAAAATCAGAAAAAGAAATAATTAATTCTAAGTCTTTCCGATAGTCTTCCTAGTTAAAATTAAATAGAAAAAACAAAAAACAAAAAGAAAAAATTCCTTGTCTTCCCGGTAGTCTTCCTAGTATAAAACTGGGAAGACTTAGGAAAAACTTAAAAATAATTAATTTTTTTACAGAAAAATGCAGAAAACTAATAAAAATGCATGAAAAATATATAAAAGTCTAGAAAAATTCACAGAAAAATTCCATAAATCCTAGAAAAATATGCAGAAAAATATGAAAGTGCATAAAATTAATATAAACTTGCAAAAAAAGTTAAACAACAATATTTACAATCTGAAAAACATCTAAATAATTCTAAATAAATTCATTTTCAATAAAAATACATTTCTCCACTTAAAAAATATGAGAAAAATATTTTTAGAGAAAATATATTATTCAAAAATATTTAAATCAACAAGCATGCAATTTCAAACAAGAATGAGCAGTAATATCACTTAACAACCACAAGAGAAAAATGATTTTTAGAAAAGAACAAACATGACAGAGATATTATCAATCACTAAGATTGTTCAACATACCCAACTTACTAACTTAGTAAATGTGGATTCGTCAAGAGATTTAGTGAATATATCTGCAGTTTGTTCTTCTGTGGGTACAAAATGTAACTCCACAGTTCCATTCATGACATGCTCTCTGATAAAATGATACCTGATATCAATGTGCTTCGTTCTCGAGTGCTGAACAGGGTTGTTGGAGATTGCTATGGCACTTGCATTATCACATAAAATAGGGATTTTGTCTAATACAAAGCCATAGTCCTTCAATTGATTCATTATCCATAGGATCTGAGCACAACATCTTCCAGCAGCAATATATTCAGCTTCTGCTGTTGAATTGGAAACTGTTTGCTGTTTCTTGCTATACCAGGAAATCAATCTACCTCCTAGGAATTGACAACTCCCAGAGGTACTCTTTCTATCAACAACACTACCTGCATAGTCAGAATATGTATATCCAATAAGATTAAAACCAGAATCTTTAGGGTACCAGATACCTAGATTAGGTGTACCCTTAAGATATCTCAAGATTCTTTTTACAGCAACAAGATGTAAATCTCTAGGCTCCGCTTGGAACCTTGCACACAAGCATGTAGCATACATAATATCTGGTCTACTTGCAGTAAGATAGAGTAAGGAGCCAATCATACCTCTGTAGCTTGTAACATCTACCTTGATAGAATTTTCAGAAGCTCCAAGTTTGATAACTGTTGAAGATGGAGTCCTTGCTGATGCTGAATCCTCCATGTGATACTTCTTGAGGAGTTCTTTGAGATACTTGGATTGACAAATAAATATACCATTTGACCTTTGACTTACTTGCAATCCAAGAAAGAACTTCAGCTCACCCATCATACTCATTTCAAACTTACTCTGCATTAGCTTAGCAAATCTCTTACAGAGATCATCATTAGTAGACCCAAATATGATGCCATCCACATAGACTTGGACTAAATATCATATCACTTTTGTGTTTCTTTGAAAAAAGAGTTTTGTCTATGATACCTCTAACAAAACCATTTTCTAAATGAAAACCAGAGAGAGTGTCATACCATTTTCTTGGGGCTTGTTTGAGACCATAGATAGCCTTGAAGAGAAAGTACACAAAGTCCAGCAGCTACTGATTTTCAAAGCCAGGGGCTGTTCCACATACACTTCTTCATCAAGCTCACCATTCAGGAATGCACTCTTCACATCCATTTGATAGACTTTAAAATTGGAATAAGCTGCAAATGCTAAGAACATCCTGATGGCCTCAAGCCTAGCCACTGGTGCATAGGTTTCATCATAATCAATGCCTTCAGCTTGTGAATACCCTTGTGCAACCAGTCTTGCCTTGTTCCTTGTCACAATGTCATCCTCATCTAGCTTGTCTCTGTATACCCATCTTGTACCAACTACTTTCTTGTTCCTTGGTCTGGGTACCAGCTTCCAGACTTGCTGTTGTTCAAACTGATTGAGTTCATCTTGCATAGCAATCACCCAATCTGGATCAGTCAGTGCTTCCTCAGTTTTCTTTGGCTCCAATTCAGATAGAAATGCTGAATAATGACATTCATTCTGAGTGGCACTTCTAGTTTTAACTCCAACATCTGGATCACCAATGATCAGCTCAAAGGGATGAGCTCTATTCCATACAGTCTGTCTTGGAAGATTTGATCTTGATGATTCGCCTTGAAATTCACTTTGATGTTGTGAGTGACTAGATGATCCTTCATTTGCTCCCCCTGAGTTGTTGCTTGATTGCCTTGATGATTCTTCTCCAGTGTTGGTGGTATCTCCATTGTTACCAATGTTTCCACCACCACCACCATGATCATTATCATCATTGTTATTATCATAACAGCAATAACCTCAGGTGAAGCTTCATCATCTGATTCTGAGTCTGGAAAGTTATCAAACTTCAGCTTTTCAGATGAGTCTTCTGTTTGGATACTAGGGAGCTTAGTGTCATCAAAATTAACATTGACACTTTCCTTTACTAGATGACTACCAATCAAGTAGACCCTGTAAGATCTTCTGGAATAACCAACAAAAATAGCTTCTTGTGCCTTGGCCTCAAACTTGCCAAGTTTAACATTGTAATATTTAAGCACAAAGCATTTTGCTCCAAATACATGAAAGTACTTGAGAGTTGGTTTCTTGTTGTTCATGATCTCATAAGGAATCTTCATTAAGTCCTTGTTGATTAAAATTCGATTCTGAGTATAAAAAGCTGTATTCACTGCTTCAGCCCAAAAGTACATTGGAAGTCCTGGTAGCTTCAATCAATGTACGATTCTTTCTTTCTACTACTCCATTCTGTTGAGGAGTTCTAGGGGTAGAATATTGTCTTGTTATTCCTTTATCAGCACAAAAGTCATTTAGGACTTCATTCTTGAATTCAGTTCCATTATCTGACCTTATAGCTCTAACAGGGAATCTAGAATCCAGCTCAATCAACTTTATATGGTCAATCACCAGCTGTGGGGTCTCATCCTTGGAATGTAGGAATAAAACCCATGTATATTTGGAATAGTCATCGACAATCACAAGTGCATAAATTTTCTTTGACATGGACATCACATTAACTGGACCAAAAAAATCCATGTGCAGTAGCTGAAGTGGTTCAGTTATTGATGATGTGTCAGTGCCCTTGTGGGAAGCTTTCTTTGACTTTCCTTTCTGACATGCCTCACACAGTCCTTCCTGTGTAAATTCCATCTGAGGCAAACCTCTAACCAATTCCCTCTTGACTAAAGAGTTCATGGTTTTGAAGTTAAGGTGAGACATCTTCTTGTGCCATAGCCAACTTTCATCTGATGAAGCTTTAACATAAAAACAAGTAACCTCATCTTTGAATCCAGAGTTTAAGTCTGCTATGAACAAGTCACCTTTCCTTAATCCTTGAAGAGCAGGCTTTCCATTCTTCTTGTGAAGGATCTGACACTTCTCACTTTCAAAGGAAACAACATATCCTCTGTCACATAAATGACTGATGCTGAGAAGATTGAACTTCAGACCTTCCACAAATGATACATCTTCAATGATAACATTTCCAAACTTCAAACAGCCATATCCTTTTGTAATACCCTTGCTGTTATCTCCAAAGGTAACTACTGGGCAGGCTTTCTCAACCACATTTGATAGCAGGGCTCTATCTCCGGTCATATGCCTTGAACAACCACTGTCAAGAATCCACATAACACGGTTTACATATTGACATATTAAAATAAGCAGTCTTATTATTAACATATTGACGTGGAGCAGTCTTATCTTTAGATACATGCTTACTATTAAAATAAGCATACATAACATTGAAAGCACAAGACATGCAATTAATCACACCACATGCTTTATAAGAAGAATTAACAGCAGGCATGTTAGTTCTACAGTTGTTTTGATCCAACTTATGGATATCTGATTTAGTCTCTGTTGTTGAAACAACTTTGACTGGTTTATCAGACATACACTTGTTGGACTGTTCAACTTCAAAAGCAAGATCTTCCATACGAATCTCCTCTGCAATGATGATAGAGTATTCATTCATAGGTCCTGCTTGGGATTCTCTAAAGAAAGGTTTATCAATACCCTTAAGCACATCTGGTATACCCCTTTCTTCAGCACTGACTCGATTAGGGGTATTTATGCTTTATTTACCAATAGACTCATTATAGTCATACCATATTCCTACAGTATGACCAATACTTTGTTTATTGATAATTTCTTTAGCAGTCTTACAAGAGTTATAGTAAGCATTAGCCTTGACCTTAAGTTCACTGATCTGATCCTTGAGAATGGTTTCCAGTTGAATATAACATTTAACCCTATTCTCAAGAAATGCTATTTTCTCAGTAAGTTCATCCTGATTAACATGCACAAGTTTTAATTCTTTTATCTCCTTTTCAAGAGCTGTGTTCAAAAGAATTATTCTATCATTTTCTCTACGTGCACAAGAAACAGTAGTACTAAGATGAAAGATCATTTCAGTATCAGTAAAATTTACCTCTGACATGTATGTTGATGAAGTGCTTGCCTCATTAGCCATTAAAGCAAGGTTTCCAATTTCACCTGCTTCTTCATCACTGTCAGTATCATCCCAACTCTTTCCTTCAGCAACATAAGCTTTCCCAATCTTGTTCTTCTTTCTAGAATCAAATGAGTTTCTTCTCACTTGCTTTGGCTTTTTACATTCAGTAGCAAAGTGACCCAACTCATTGCAATTGTAGCACCTGATTGTGCTCCTTTCCACAGTTCCAGTTTTGTAGCCACCCCTTGTGCTACTTGAAGAGGAAGATCCACCTCTCTGAAATCTGGGCTTGAACTTAAGATTGAGATTCTTTCTGAATCTGAACTTCCCAAACTTCCTGACTATCAATGCCAAATCACCATCCTCCAGCTGATCAAGTTCCTCTAAAGAATAGAAGTCACCACCAGATTGATCAATGGATGTTAGGCCATATTCAACCTCAATAACATCCATGTCAGAACTGGAAGGTTGAACAACCTTTACTCCCAGTTGCTGTGAGACTTCTGTTGTCAATGCAGTAGAAGTACTAACTATCTTCCCAGTTCCATAGAGTTCCCTTTGTTGAATCTGCTCCAGCTCATAGGTCTTCAGAACACCATAAAGTCTTTCCAAAGAAATCTCTCCCAGATCTCTTGCTTCTCTAATGGCAGATATTCTGTGCTCCAAATGAGGTGGAAGTGTAAGTAGGAACTTCTTGTTAATCTCCTTGATAGTGTAGTGCTTTCCATTGAGGTTCAGATCATTTATCAATTTGTTGTATCTCTCAAAAACCTCAGAGATACCTTCACCAGGGTTTGATCTGAAATACTCATAAGAAGAGGTGAGAATTTCAAGTTTATTCTCTCTAACTTCCTCTGTCCCCTCATTGATTATCTCTATAGTGTCCCAAATGTGTTTGGCAGTAGCACAATTTAGGACATGATTATGCATGATAGGATCAAGACAATCAACCAATATCAATTGTAGACAGGCATCCAAGGTAGCATCCTCTTTTTCATCAGAAGTGTAGTCCTTGGGATCCTTAGGGTACATCCTAGCAGGTCGAATAACCACATCATTCTCTATCTGCTCTCCCTCAACAATCATAGGGACTTTAGGACCATTCTTCAACACTCCTAGATATTTAACATTTGCAACTTGGATAAACAGGAGCATTTTCTTCTTCCACATAGGATAATGCTCCTTGCTGAAAATGGGAATTTTGACTGTACCAACTTTTTGTGTAGTAGACATTTTTGAGATTTTTAATGAATAATAAAAATTTCAGAGTTTAAGAAAAAATCTCAAAACAATTGGATCTTTGATTTGTATATCAATCAAAAGGCTCTGATGCCAATTGTTAGGTCCTGATATGTTTGTAGAAGGGGGGTTGAATACAAACTATATCGTTTAATCGAATTTGTCCTTTAAAAGATTTAACAGTTTAGAACAAATTAATGCGGAATAAAACCGAAACAATATTCAAGTTAAATATAACTTATATTAAACTTGACGAGTGTTACAATTTGATCACTGATTACAAGTTTCTTGATAAAACAAACCTAGAATAAATTCGACATGAATTTATCTATTTTTGTAATAAAAAGGATCGAATACTAAAAAGTAGTTCGATATAAAATCTAGGGATTATGATCCGCTAGAAAGTCAAAGCAGTACAAGAGAAATGATTCTTATGAATTAAATGTTAAGATCAAATCAAGAATAAATTCTCTGGCAAGAAATGAATTGCTTTGCAGTTGGAAGTTGAAAAGAAGACATAAAGCTTTTAATTTGATGTTGTTAATACTTCTGTCTTGTTCTGTTGTCTGTTGTCTTGTAATTGTCTTCTGTGTATTTATATTAAAAACACTGCATTCCTTTTTGTAATCCCACATGCCTTTTGACATAATACAATTGCCTTTGGAAGACAAGCAGAAAACAATCCTTTTTGCCTTGGAAGACAATCGGGAAGACAAGGAAATGTATTAGGAAGACAATCGGGAATACAAGGTTTTACTCTAGGAAGACAATCGGGAAGACTCACTTGTGAGTCTTCCTAGTTTAAAAAATAGAGTCTTCCTAGTTTAAACCTAAGTCTTCCTAGTTCATTTTTATTCTAATTTAAATAATTAACTAAATAAATTATGTATTAAATTAATTCTTTGCAGAATTAATTTAATAAATAATTTACTTAATAGTATTAATTATTTATAAGAGAATAAATAGAATTAGTTGACTTCTCAATTAATTTCAGAATCACTTAAAACTTAGATAAAAAATAAACATAATAGTGCGTTGACACTCAATGCACTGTCTAGTTCATGAGTGACTAACGACAATGTCTGTTCTTTTTCTGTTTGACTTTAAGCAGTGATTCACTTCCTTTTCATTCAAGAACTTTGTAACTAGTATCTTTTGCTGTCACCACTTGAAATCTCTGTCACTTTAATAAATCCACTGAGCTTGAATACTTCACTGTGGCTTGATCAATAAATTGAACTTCTTTCAATGTAGAATAACTTCAAGTCTGTAGATGACTTTTAATCTTCATTCTTTGACAGATATAATCTTCTGAGATTTCTGTGACATCTGACTTTTATTATTTACTTATTACATCTTATTTTAAGTTGTGTAGAATCCTCTGTGTTTACAAATAGGCCTAGACATATGCCTTTCTAGTTAAGTGTTACAAAGAATTAGAAACCATTCTTAAAGATAAGATTACAGAACTTGAGACCAAGATAAGAGCATACTATAATTGTTGTAAGACTGCTAAAGAAATCTTCAATAAACAAGCTATTAGTCAAACTGTTGGAATAGGTTATGACTATAACGAGGCTATTGAAGAATTAAGCATTAATACCCCGAATAGAGTCAGTGCTGAAGAAAGGGGTGTACCACATGTGCTTAAGGGTATTGAAAAACCTTTCTTTAAAGAATCTATAGTAGAGCCCCTGAATGAATATTCCATAATCATTCAAGAAGAGATCCGTTCTGATGACATTGCCAATGGGATTGTTCACTCCAACAAATGTGTGCCTAAGGGTTCTGTCAAAGTTGTTCCCACAACTGAGACCAAATTAGACACTCAGAAGTTGGAGCAAAACAACAACACATCTAACTTGCATAACATGCCTAGTGTAGATTTATATCACAAAGCATGTGATGTTGCAAATTGCATGTCTTGTGCTTTTAATGTCATGTATGTTTATTTTAATAGTAAGCATGCATCAAATGATAAGACTGCTCCCCATCAACATGTAAATCATAAGAAGCATGCTAGATCCAAAACTTCTAGTCCTCTTAAAGATAAATTAGACACATTTATACCCAAACCTAATCAAAAATTTGTTTAGGCTGGTTATAAGTGGAAATGCTCTTTCATTAAGGAGGTTGAAGTAGTTAAAATCAAGAGTGTTGTTTTTCCTGATAAAGGTCAATTCTTTAAGTATGCCGGACCCAACCAAGCTTGGGTTCCGAAAAAGGTCTAATCAATTTGATAGTGCAGGGTGTGAAATAGGTGAATCAGGTTGTGTGGATTCTGGACAGTGGATGTTCAAGGCATATGACCGGAGATAGAGCCCTACTATCAAATGTGGTTGAGAAAGCTGGCCCAGTGGTTACCTTTGGAGATAACAGCAAGGGTATAATTGAAGGATATGGCTGTTTGAAAACTGGAAATGTTATCATTGAAGACGTATCTGTTGTGGAAGGTATTTAGCACAATCTTCTTAGTATCAGTCAATTTTGTGATAAGGGATATGTTGTTCACTTTGACAAAGAGAAGTGCCAGCTCTTACACAAAAAGAATCTAAAGCATGCTCTTCAAGGAGTAAGAAATGAAACTTGTTCATAGCTGACCTGTACTCTGGATGCAAGGATGAAGTCAATTGTTTTTATGCTAAAGCTTCATCAAGTGATAGTTGGCTATGGCACAAGAAGTTGTCTCACCTCAATGTCAAATCAATGAACTCCCTAGTCAAGAGGGAGTTGGTGAGAGGGTTGCCTCAAATGGAATTTACACAGGAAGGACTGTGTGAGGCATGTCAAAAAGGGAAGTCAAAGAAAGCATCTAACAAGGGCACTGACACATCTACAATAATTGAACCTCATCAGTTACTACACAAGGATTTGTTCGGTCCAGTTAATGTAATGTCTATGTCAAAGAAACTATATGCTCTTGTGATCGTCGATGACTATTCCAAATATACATGAGTTTTATTCCTACATTCCAAGGATGAAACTCCACAAATGGTGATTAATCATGTAAAGTTGATTGAGCTGGATTCTATGTTTCCAGTCATAGCTATAAGGTCAGATAATGGAACTGAATTCAAGAATGCAGTCCTGAATGACTTTTGTGCAGACAAGGGGATAACAAGACAATACTCAGCCCCTAAAACTCCTCATCAGAATGGAGTTGTAGAAAGGAAGAATCGTACATTGATTGAAGCTGCAAGAACAATGTTAAGTGAATCAAGACTTCCAATGTACTTTTGGGATGAAGCTGTAAATACTACTTGTTATACCCAAAATCGAACCTTAATCAACTAGGACTTAATGAAGACTCCTTATGAGATCATGAATGACAAGAAACCAACACTCAAATATTTTCATGTATTGGGTGCCAAGTGCTTCGTGATTAAAGATGGAGATGTTCGATGTGGCAAGTTCGAGGCCAAAGCATATGAAGCAATTTTTGTTGGTTACTCCAGAAGATCTTACAGGGTATATAAATCAAATTAAAAATGAAGGGAATTAGATGGGATTGTGTATGTGAGGGTGTATTTTAAGTGTGTGTGGTGCAGTAGAGGGCCATTAGATTAGATTAATCTAAGGGCTTAGATTAGTTTTTAGTTTCTATTTTAATTTTAGTTTCTAGTTGAACAAAAGCCTATATATACCATCTAATTCCCTTCATTTTTAATTTGATTTTTCCCGTGAATCGGTGAACTTTTTTTGAAATCCGACTTCACTATATTTTTCTCCATCTT
This sequence comes from Heracleum sosnowskyi, assembly GCA_030848705.1. Taxonomy (NCBI): domain Eukaryota; kingdom Viridiplantae; phylum Streptophyta; class Magnoliopsida; order Apiales; family Apiaceae; genus Heracleum; species Heracleum sosnowskyi. Next base: position 43,078,768 of record CM061243.1, on the reverse strand, counting down.
CCAACGATCAATATGCATATCATATGTGCTATATTACGGAGTACTAAAATTTTAGTTGTTTCTGTAATAATAAATAGTGATTTCAGCATAGATCTAGCGATTTATTTTTATATACGTATAAATTTAGTGATTTTGCAGTACAAAATTTGTAATTTACGTATAGGCCTGGAGAAAAAATCACAACATTTACGCAAAAATCACTATTTATTCTTACATGAATCACCAACATTTTAGTGATTCTCGCAAGCATAAATAGTGATTTATCGTCGAAATATATCAAATATGGTATGCAAACTAATTGTTGCGAGATGAAAAAAAATACAGTGAAGTCAGATTTCAAAAAAAGATCACCAATTAACGGGAAAAATATAATTACGAATGGAGGGGATTAGGTGGGGTTGTATGTGAGAGGGTGTATTTAACTGTGTGTGGTGCAGTTTCTAGTTTTTAATTAGTACAGATTTCTAGTTGAATAGGACCCTATATATATATATATATATATATATATATATATATATATATATATATATATATATATATATATATATATATATATATATATATATAGGAGGAGGTTCAAAAGAGACCCTAGCTTAGGGAGAGACCGAGAGACCCTGCTTATTTACCATTGATTTGATATTGATCCTATGGTCCGGATTGTGTACAAATCTAACAGTATATATCTAGTTTTTCTATACAGGGCAATAGAATATTTTATAAAAAAATACAAAATGAACATACGTATATCCTTATATTAGTTACCATATTTATAAAGATTGGATGAGATTTGCTATATTATCAGCTTTTCAATTTCCTTTTAACAGTTGTCAATAAATTTAACGTAATTGATTCTTCTAATTTCTCATAATTTTACATACTCAATTTGTAAGTATCAGTATCTCACAATTTATAATTTTGATTCGGTGTTTTAAGTTATAATATCACTTCGTTATAATTTTTAATCCTTAAAGCTCACATAATTCTAAACTACGATGGATAATATCATGTAGAAGGAAGTATTGGTAAATTCAATACCAAAGCATTTTTAGGGTTATAACGTTTATGGTCTTCATTTTTCTGTTAGGATTCTTGTTAGTGTTCTTAAGATATAACAGAGTATGCTTTTAGGTAGTTACATACTTGACTGCAATGTCATTTCTGGTTTTAAATTTTCAAATTATTGTAGTTGTTGAAGTCAATAATACATTTGAGTTTGTTGCTATTGATGATGGTTTGAAAGTGTTAATGTCACACCAGGTTCTTGCTAGTGTTCTTACAACATTGATCTACATTCATAATACTTCTCTTTGTAACACTAAATCACTTTGTCCACGTCTTTAATCTTACACTGCACTAATTATCTTGTTACACTATCTTGTTATTGTTTTCTAGTTGTTGTTGATATCAAGGTTTCACCAGATTCGTATAAGTGTTTACTGATATGAAAAATGCATTTAAATTGTATAACAACCATGGAAATATAGTTTTTATGTGCTGAAAATCATAACCACGCCTTTCACCCTACAGAGTTCCACAAACCAAACCAAAGTGTTAATGTCACACCAAACCAAGGTTCTTGCTAGTGTTCTTACAACATTGATCTACATTCATAATACTTCTCTTTGTAATACTAATTCACTGTGTCCACGTCTTTAATCTTACACTGCACTAATTATCTTGTTATTGTTTTCTAGTTGCTGCTGTTAGTGTTGCTGATATCAAGGTTTCACCAGATTCGTGTTTACTGATATGAAAAATGCATTTAAATTGTATAACATGTTAGTGTTAGTGCCCTAGAGACAATGTGATTGTGCTTCTAGGAAATACTTTTGTTAATTAATGATTATGTTCTATCGATTATTCTACATTAATTTATTATGTCTTTATTTACTGCGATATAAATATTAGTATAATAAATGTCCTTGGAACATACAACACGTATTCTATATCTTTAAGTATGTGACTTAGAAATGAGATTATAAGAATAGTGTTTATATTCCTAAATATCCCTAATCGAGCATTGTAAGTTTGGGACAACTATAATGCATAAAGATTAGTATGTTTGTTGACAGATGACCACATCTCATTGGTCATTGGTATAGTGATACTAAAGTCAAGAACATAGGTGCATGTAATATTCTACATGGCACTGGATAGACCCACAGTGAGATTCTTCATGTTTTATAAAGTCATAAGAAAGACTCACAGTGATAGTGGTGTAATGATCCTCTGACTTGAGATCATTATATTTCTATACGAGGATTAATGTAATTTGACTACATTAAAAGTTACCTTTGACCGGGTAATGATAAAAGTGTACATCGGGTATATTATGAGTCGTATGAGAAATATGAATGATAGATAAAGGATTTAACCCTCCTATAATTAGGAGAGATATTATTGGCCTCTTGATTGAGTGAGACTATGAAATGCATGGCCATGCTCAAATATTGATTTGTTTTTAATAGTCTACTCATTGATCAAGGAAACCCGGATTAAATTATGAAGAGGATGACAATGAACATGCCTCGAGTTTAATCTATAATATATGGTTAAAGGGATTATATTACACGGAAACATTTATCATGAAAGGTTTAATTGGATCACCAATTATTATTATTACTTGGGTAGCAATGATGTATTACTAGATGCCGCTCATTGTTTATAATTTTATTACTGGATATTAAAATTATTGTCAACGTAATAATAACCTAAAGGGTTACACAATAAGAACGTCAAAACGGAGTTTTAATTTAAATTCCGAATTTAAATTAAATGATTATATATTTGAAATTGGTTATTTAATTAATTGAGTTGGACTTAATTAATTAAATCATAATTCGAATTAAATCATTAAATCCAAATAAGGATGGGTTTAGTAGTAGCCCAAACTTATTTTGGGTTAGGCCCAACTCTTCCTCTCTTATAAATACATAATGATGTATTAGTTTTAGGGTGGAATGAAAAATTGGTTTTTCACTAAAACCCTAGCCACTCTACATCTTGAGAGGCTAGAGAGAGAGAGAGATAGAGGGCAGTTATCGGCTAGTACCGACTCCGGTGATTGTAGAGACAATCGGGCGTTCGTGTGGACTAATTAGAGACGCGGATCTTGCATCAAGGGCTGCGTGGTGATTGCATCTTGGACCTCTTTAATTCTCCCTTATTAAATTGTTAAAGGTAAATCATCTAACTCTGAATTAAATATCATGTTTTTGCATGGATCCTGTTATTGGGTTTCGTTTTTTTATTGTTTTAATTATTGTTTTCCGCTGCGTTTGATGCACGAAACCCTTCATAACAACCATAGAAATATAGCTTTTATGTGTTGAAAATCATAACCACGCCTTTCAAGCTATAGAAGTTCCACGCTTTTTACGTTTTTATAAGATTCATTACCATATATCTTTAAAAGATTTGCTAAATTTTTGTCATTTGTTAACCATACACATGCCATATATGAATCTATCAACTATTTTATTCTTACAATTTTAGTTAATTTGATTGTAATGCACTACACTAACATTATAAATCATTTTTTAATATTTTTTGCTTCTATTCAGAAGATCAAACAAATTGATATCATTATACGTGAAATTTGCAAGATGTGTAGAGATTCTATTACCTTTGTTTTAATCTAGTTCAAGAAAAATCAGTGCATTAACAAAACAACTCTCAATATAACAAAGATAATCTAAACTAATGAAACACTTAAGAGAATCTCAATATAACAAAGATATTCTTTAAATTTTTTTTTTTTTATAATTAGATAAAATTGATTTAAAATTGGAAATTTGAAACTTCTATTAGATTATTAGATCAGTAATCTGTTGAAAATTTAATTATTGTTATTTTTTTTCTGGTAATATAAATGTCATTGTAGATTTTTTAAGAAGTTATATTGAGATTCTCTTAAGTGCTTCATTATTGTATTTATTTTAATTAATATTTGTTTTTCAAAATTCTCTTTAAGTGTTTCTTTGTGAGATTCTTAAATGTTTGATTATAATCTTATACTAGCTTATAAGCAATGCATGAACTTTTTAATAACATGATGTACGAATTGTTTTTTAAAAATTATTATTTTATTATTCACGTTTTAATATTTTATTAATTACATTTGTTAAAAAAATAAGTGCACGTGTTAAATTTTTTTAAATAACTAAAACTATTGGAATAAGTTTTAAAATAAATAAGTATTTAAGAGTCATATATTCTTAATAATGTGTAGCTTAAAATATATGATTTTTTCTGAATTTATGATTTTTTATACAAAACACTTAATAGAATTTAATGATGTCCATTTAAAAGTTGATTTTAAGAATGTATGATATTACAAATTTTATTATTTGTCTTTTTTATGATATATAAAGATTTTTTCAGTGTAATTTTGAGAAATCATATTATTTTGAAAGTGAAATTCAATATGATGGTTTATGAAAAAAATATATAACGAGATTCTGTTAAGTGTTTTGGTACAATTTATCTTAACATTCTAAGATTTTTAATCTTTGAATTCATTAAACATGTTAACCTATGCTTTTTCTAATATTTTTTATAAATAGAGATTTTATTTTTCAATTGTTCTTAAGTAAAAAAAGGCACATTAAGATTCTTTTAAGTGTTGTAATATTAGTTTAAGTATTTGAGAGTAGATTTTAAAACTACATGTTTTTTTAATATAATGAAATTCAATATTGTCCTTTTTACAGAAGATGTAAAAAAATTAATTTTTTACCAGATTCTCTAGACTATTTAAGAGTAATGTATAATTTAAAATATTTAAATTTTCTTATAAAATTAGCGTAGATTTAGAAATTTGACTTTTTATAAGCTTAGATTATTTATTTATTTAATATTTTTATAAGCTCTGTATATGAATTTTAAAATTTAAATATTATAAAAGACGTACTAAAAATATATTAAAGATTTGCTTAACAATTTCAGAGTAATTTTGAGAAAGTATCTTATTCTAAAAAAAATAAAATTCAATATGATCATTTACATAATTAAAAATATATAATTTTTACGAGATTCTTCTAAGTGTTTTAGCAAAATATTTAATATTTGGAGTTTTTAATCTTTCAATTCATTAAATAAGTTAACATATGACTTTTAATATTGTTTAGAGATTTTCATTTTTGAGTTATTTTTAATTATAAGCCATTTTAAGATTTTCTTAAGTGTTGTAAAATCCGCTTAAGTGTTTTATAGTAGATTTTGAGAATGTGTGTTATTTTTATATAATTAAATTAACTATCGACCTTTGAAAATCACATTTTCAAAAGTGTTATATCTTAAGTGTTGTAAGATTTGATATAAGATTCTTATTTTGGAGAATGTATGTTATGTTAATATATAATGAAATAAGTATTTTAGTATAATTTATGTTTATAGTTTGAAGTTTGAATCTTTAATTCAACAAGTTAATGTATGACTCTTTAATATTATTTAATAAATACATATTTTATTTCTCAATTGTGGCACTTAGAGATTTTATTAACATTCTCGTAAGTGTTAATATTGGCTTAAGTGTTTTAGAGTAGATTTTAAGAATGATATGTTAATAAAATATAATAAACTTTCACTATTGTTTTTTTTTACAAAACATATAAAAATTTATTTTTTTACGAGATTCCCTTAATAACTATCTAAGAGTAATACTTTGAATAATATATATAGTTTACAATATTTGATTTTTTAATAGAAATTGACGTTTTTAGTCTTAATATTACATTTAGAGATTTTACCTTTTTTTATTCAATGTTTATTATAAGATTCGTATATGAATTTTAAAATTTAGATATCATAAAAGACATACTACAAATATTTTAAAGGTTTTTGTAAGTGCTTCAGTGTTATTTTGAGAAAATAACTTATTTTGAAAAATTAAAATCTAATATGATTGTTTATAAAAGTTGAAAAATATTATTTTTTACGAAATTCTCTTAAATATTTTAATACAATATTTTAATATTGCGAGTTTTACACGTAAGAAAATCTTGTTTGAATAAACTTTTTAACTACCATTTTAATTTTCGTGTACCATTTCTCTTTATAAAAGATATTATATTTTTTCATGTGACAATATTTTTTTCAACAAATATGACCACATACAACATTTAATAGAATCTGGAAAGTGTTACTTTTAGTGTTTTATAAAGTATTCTTTATGACTTTATAAGATTCTTCAAAGTGTTTTACTTATTTTTATGAGTACTAATAAATTTCAATTAGTAAATTATAATAACTTATATTATTTAAGTTTATTCACATTGATAGTAGAACAATAGTTAAATATTGAAGTACTTCTTTATTAGATTTCAAAACAGAACACTTACTCCAATATTGTAAAACACACAACAAAAAATTGTAAAATATCCAAAAAATATAATAAATACTTGAAGAACATCCTAAAAAACTCAGAATTATAAGAAATATTACAAGAAATATAATCTTAATTTAACACAAACTTGTGCACATAAGGAGACATGGATTGGTTGAAGTTCTCCGTTTCTATTTCGTGAAACATCTTAAGTGATGTTGGTCAAGTTACTGGGGTTATCTTCCTCTGATTTGTTTGGTTATACAGGACTTGGTTGAGGGTATTATTATTTTCTATCCCCAGTAGCTATCAAAATGACTAAACAAATACCAGCATGGGGAAGGAAAATGAAAACAGTTGAAAAGAAACTTGTTCCTGCTTGAGCGAGTAGTTCAGGGGAAATGTTGCTAAGCGCCGAAGCAGCATAAACAGGCTTCGAGTGCTGCTCACCACTCCTCGAGGCCAAGGACAGGGTCTAACCTCCCAACCCCCGCAAGCGTATGGCCAATTCTGTGCATAATGCGGCGGTTCTATTAATCAATAAGGTTGCCCTCAAATTTGGAGTATCCCTTTGAAAACGCAAATTACAAGAGTTGTAGACCAGAAAACTCTAGAAGCAAAAGACATGCTCTTGATCACCACTACCACAAAACTAATAACTCCACTAGATGTGCTCCAAACCTTTAAACAAGAACATAAGCAGAGAACTCAATTAGGTGGTGAAAATTTTCGACCAGAACCACAAGAATATAAACTGAGATAAACCAATTCCATTTCATGCTAGAAAGAAAAACTCTAAAATAGAACTCCACTCCAAAAGACTCTGTCATAATAATCAACATTAACATCATCAAATAACATCATCAAATGTGATAAAGTACCACATTATAAGGGAAAAACGGAGATATATATTAACAAAAACAAAACAATTTTAACACCCACTTACACTTAACGACAAGAAAACCTTCAGGAGTATGAGATTTGAAAATGTTAGTTATCACCAGGTCTATATAGACTTATAACAAAATTAACGAAGAATGAAACATTTTCAGAAAATGTTTCACCATGCTCTAGGAAGATTTATACAAAATATCCACATATCCTACAAATGTTTTCTCCATTAATAAGTAGGGACGAAGATTTTGGTTGATAGAAATTCAAATAAATGAGCATATTTCGACATGATATTCTCTTATATTGAAAAACAAAATTGACCCCAAATCAGTTTCATTAAACCATTTTTTCTAATCTTCTGTCAAAGAAGAAACCACAACTGTCAAAAGTTGTGGTTAAAATCTTACCATTTGATGTTGTTCTTCACTTTTTTGTGAAGATTCTTTGATTCCTTAATGACATCATGTCACTGGTTCACATAAAAATGATTCTTGTGAGAGTTCTTCAAAGTTTGATTAGTTTTTATCTATATCACTCACATATATAGTTCATAAAAACATCATGATTATACTATATTTTAAATATGATTTCGTTTTAGAACTCACAACAAAGCAAGAAATCAGTACCTTGGTAGATTCCGAAGTTGTTTCGGAATTCATATCAATCTTGCAATGATCAGAAACACAGATTCTCTTAGGTGCTTTGATATATCCTTGGTTGATGAATCTATAACAGCACTGCATGTCAAAAAACATAGAATATGTTAGTGTTGCGATTCTATTCAGTGTTTTGCATTACTTAAACATATTTTATAGAAAAATATGAATGAATATCACCGTATAATATGAGTGTCTTCACGTCTGTGTTTCTTTGCGCCTGGGTTAGCAGACTGTATTCTTCATTTTCTTTTATCATTCTACGTGTATATCATTACAGCGAGTAATTTCAAACACAGATTCATTTTCAAAAATAAAAAATCTCAATCATGCAATCAAATATGCTTGAAAGAATCTTCCCATGTTTAGTTTAAGTACAAACCGTATAATGTACACTAATTATAGTGTAAGTATCCTTGGCTTTTACATGTATTTACCACATTGCCATTAAATATAGTATATTGTAATGTATTAAAATTTTAATTAATGAACGGTCAGGATTGAGTCTCTTGGATCTCTTGATAAGGAGGGTCTCCATGGAACCTTACCCATATATAATTTAATACAATTTAATCAATCGGGAGTATTCTTTTGTTTTTGATTTATTTGACTCATATGTCACTTGAGTCAACTCAGCGCTCAATTGGGTGTACTTGCTTTAATTACTATCCATTAAGTTCATTATCTTGATGGGGTACAAATATTTATCCAATTTAGAAAATTCTAATTTTAGATTAATAAATAGTTGTGTGATAAATGTAAGGTTTCCTAGCAATTTCTTCACAAATTTTAACTGTAAGCTTACAGAACAAACATTACTATTTGAGCTATCCTGGACATGACTATGTGAGCTTCTTTGTTGGCTAAGAGCTTTGAAATGGTGGTTGTCCATGTATTAAAGTTTCTTATATCTATAAGTTGTATCCTGAGTAAACTTTGCGTTGCAATAGCAGAAGATGACGAATGCACTGTGACAAGGTGCCATCACCGAGGAAGCGAAATTCGATTCCCTTTCCGTATGAATTATCATAAGCAGCTGCAGTCAGATCATGATGGCTCCCCTGCTGGCTTTGAACTCTCTTGCGAAAGTGATTATCCGGATAGTCTTGCGATTTCCAATAAAGATCGTCCTTATTATTCTGAGTATTCGCATAAATATTCGGATTATCCGGTACTGGAGTTCAAATACCAGGCGAACACCTCTTCCCCGGGACTCCATCTATTATTCAGTGTTAAGGCCTATGTGCATTGCATTGACTACAAATTGCGGCAGCTCCATTTTATTTACAAGTCCATCAAAATCACAAAAGAACACAGCCAATATGTGTCTGATTCTCCCTTTAAACCTTTTACATTAAAGAAACATCATCAAGTTGACTCTACCCAAAACTTGACGGACTATACCTTCTACAGATGTTCGTCATCAGGATCAGACTCACTCCAAAATGTAATTGAAGAGGTTCCTTCTCTACGAGATACAAACAATGCAGTCTATGCCGTCTATTCTTACTTGAGAACCGCAGAAGCGGTCCTAGCATCTTGTACCAAGTTGTACAATATTTCTGATGTCCCGTTTTTCGGAGGAGGGCTGTCTTGGTCTGGACCCGATTGTGCGGCCTGCGAAGACACAAGACGGTACTGCAAATTCAAAGCAAAGAATACTACCCTTACAGACTGCTTCCCTATTCCAAAAGGTTACATTACATATTCATTTCTTGCTTATGTATTAATCCTTAATTCTCAGATATATTTTCTAGACGCTCCAAATATGCATGAATTAATGTATTCAATTGTCTTGTTTTTATTTTGCAGTTCCCAGTAAACTTCTGGTACCAGGTAAAATTTTCAATTTCTATTAAATCTCTAACCATCAATTTGTTAATTGTAGTTCTATGCATATAGTGTGTTTTGTTGCCAAGAGATTTTAATATAGTTGACAATATTATGATTTCCAAAGTTTTAAACAATATTTGAAACCCACAAAAAAAAAAAAAAAAGAATCATCAAATTGCACAGATTGTGATTTCCAGACGATTGTTTAAAATCATCAAATTCACCTTAAATAGGATTGTTGTTCAAGGATTTTGAAAATCACAAATAAAGAACTTTTGGAAATCTTTGAATAAACCGCATGTTAGGATATGATGTAAATTCTATTTATAGTTATTAATCGTCACATATAGAACTAGTTTATGATGTTTTATGGATCAACTGCATTTCACAAGTCTTAATATTGACTTCAATGAAGAAAATTAATGCAGAGAGGTCTAATGTAGTTTTTTTTTTCTGTTCCAAACACTAGTAGTTAACTTTTGATGTATGTAGGTGAAGTTGGAGGGATCTTTTTTCTGTCAGTTATCCTTGTAGCCATTTGTTATTCTATATACTTATATAAGAAGAAGAAAAATTATCAGCAGAAGATTGAAATGTTCCTGGAGGACTACAAAGCTCTTAAGCCCACAAGATACTCTTTTGCTGACATTAAAAAGATAAGCAATCATTTTAAAGTCAAAGTAGGGGAAGGAGGTTATGGCTCAGTGTTTAAAGGACAACTTTCAAATGATGTTCCAGTTGCAGTAAAGATCTTAAATGATAAGGTTGATGCTAAAGGAAGTGGCGAAGATTTCATAAACGAAGTTAGTACTATCGGCTTAATCCACCATGTCAATGTGGTTCGTCTGGTTGGATATTGCGCTGATGGATGTAGGCGAGCTCTTGTTTATGAGTTTCTACCAAACAATTCTCTGGAAAAGTATGTATATTCTAGAGAGAATCGCAGAAACGGGTTCCTTGGTTGGGAAAAGATGGAAGAGATTGCTTTAGGGATCGCCAAAGGAATCGAGTATCTTCACCAAGGGTGCGCCCAACGAATCTTACACTTTGATATCAAACCTCATAACATTTTGTTAGACCAGAACTTCAATCCAAAAATCTCTGATTTTGGCTTAGCAAAATTGTATACCAAAGGCCAAAGCATAGTGTCCATGACTATGGCTAGGGGAACCATAGGTTATATTGCACCAGAAGTGTTCTCTAGGAATTTTGGAAAGGTGTCATCGAAGTCAGATGTTTATAGCTTCGGGATGTTGTTGCTTGAAATGGTTGGAGCAAGGAATCATACTGCAGTAGCAACAGAAAACACGAGCGAAGTACATTTCCCTGAGTGGATTTTCCATCAGCTTGAGCAAGAAAGGGATACAAGTCAGATTGAGGAAGAAGGTAATGGTAAGATAGAAAGGAAGCTAACAGTTGTGGGACTTTGGTGCGTGAACTGGCATCCTGCAGACAGACCTTCAATGAAACATGTGATCCAAATGCTGGAAGGGGAAGACTGCCCCGCCATACCTCCAAATCCATTTAGCTCAACAAGTTCAAGAAATGCATTCGCACCAGCTTCTGCTAGGCCATTTGCCAACGAGCTTGAAGTTATTTCAGAATCAGAGTGATTACGAGTTGAAGCACGGTGCCTTGGTCAATGTTCTGTAATCAAAATCCTTGAAAATGTTTTGAATGTATCTGGAAATATGTATCCTTGTTCATGCAAACCCTTGACTTGTATTATATTGGTTCCTGAGCCCGAGTACTCGGCTACTAGGTACAGAAATGGTGCAATATTTAGACAATGTTCATGTAGAATTGTAATAAATGTGCATACTAATAAGTGCATTGCAGGTAGAGCTTCTGCGTATAAAAACTCTGAATAATTGGCGATTGATATAATACAAGTGATTAGGAGGTATTTTTGTAAATTCATAATCAAAATCTCATTTTCTACAATTTAACTTTGGTGTTGGCTAAGCAACACTAGCCAAAATATGCCTGGAAGTTTGCTGTTTACATTGTTTCTAGTGCAAGAACAATCCCAGTCACGGCCTTTATTATTTTTGTCGCAACTCAACCTGAAGAAGAAGAAAATTCTAAAAAAGTGGTCCATCTAGTTGTTATCATCATGTCCCTCTATTTAATATTTTGGTTAAATGACCTGTTTTTATTTGCTGTGATAAATGATAACAGAATATCAACCAACCACTCAGGTCAACGTCTACGCCGTGTAATAGTAATACTCCATTCGTACCACTCAAATTGATTTGTTTGACTTTTATTGATTAAATTGACTAAATTTTGATTAATTTTTAAAAATTATTGACTTACATTTCTTCAAATCTAAAGAATGTATGTTATAATAATTTCTTTATATTTCTTTATAAGATTTTTTACATTAATTATATTCAATATATAATATATGTAATTTACATTACAAAATTAGTCAATTTGACCAAAAAAAGTCAAACAAGCCAGTTTGAGTGGGACAGAGGGAGTATAATTTTGATAAGAGTAATGATAAGGTACCGAATTATGTACCGAAATTTGATACTAAATGAAAAAGGGCATCGATAACGTGATAATTTGAAATGATTTCATTATTATTAATTGAGTTATAATCAATCAGAACATGACACGTGGCATTGAGATCTATTTTGAGAACCAATTCGGTACCTCTAGCATTAATACTATCACGTCATTTGGAAATTAAATTTGTTACATATATATGGCAAGTCAATGTCTTCTGTTTTAGCCAGTATTGAAATCGATATTCAAGTGGTATGCTCCTCAATGAATTATAACATTATGTAGGCTTTGTGAATATATTTTCCGCTCAAGTTTAAATGTCGATATGAGATACATGAACGGCTTTGTAGATAAGGTATATTTTTAAGGCATTCGAAAATTATCTTGCTTAGCACTGATCATGTACTAGCTGTGGACTTCATCACTTCAGTCGATAAATGTTGACATGCAATAGAATCTCCGAATGCCATTTTTTGGAACAACTACAGAGGCCTTAAACCGATGAAGGAAAAATATATGGCCACTGCAAGTTTCGAGTTACAAACGCTCAGAGTTTCGAGCTTTCCATGAATATAAGTGATTGCTGGTTTGCATTACAAGCTTCACACAAATAGTTGACAGTATAACAAATCAAGTGATCGAATAGGCTAATCACTCTCTTGTAATTATATTCAGAATTATGTCTACATGTCATCAGTTTCAACATGTAAAACTAAGTTCTGCATCCTCAGTTGACGCCTCCTCTGGACAAATTAAAGGTTTTGGAGGCATCACCAAAAGTTTGAGGTCCCCTTCAAGCATTCCAATAACTTCGTGCATTGAAGGTCGCTCAGCTGGCTTCATTTGTATACACCACATTGCTACAATAATCATCTTCTTCACCAACTGTTTTTCATTTTCAGTAGCATCTTCAATTTCAATCTCTTTTCCTTTGCTAATTTGGTCATAAATCCATGAAGGGAAGTAAATTTGGCTAATTTGATCCTTCAACGGATTTATGTTTTTCCTTTTACCGGCCATTTCCATTAACAACATTCCGAAACTATAAACATCTGCCTTCATAGAAACACCTCCAATATTTTTGTAAAATAACTCTGGAGCCATGTAACCCATTGTTCCCCTTGCTGCAGTCATAGTCACAATACTATCATCAGTAGCATGTAGTTTTGCAAGCCCAAAATCAGAAATTTTTGGATTGAAGTTCTCATCAAGGAGGATATTATGAGGCTTGATATCAAAATGTAAGATTTGCATGTCACACCCCCGATGTAAATACTCAATGCCACATGCCACTTTGCGTGAAATTTCATACATCTTTTCACAACTCAAAGTGGTGGTTTCCCCAGCTTCACGTCCATCTCCATCTACGAAAATGTATTTATCAAGAGAACCATTAGGCATGAACTCATAAACCAGAGCACGTTTTGGACCCTCAACGCAGAAGCCAACAAGTCTCACAATGTTAACATGATGAATCCTTCCAATTGTACCAACTTCATTAATGAAATCTTGACCGCTAGCCTTGTAGTTGCTTAATACTTTAACAGCTACAACGAGGCCACTTCGAAGTTTCCCTTTGTATACAGTACCAAACCCTCCTTCACCGAGTTTATCTTTAAACCCGTTGGTGGATTTTTTAATTTGGGAATAACTGTACCTAATGGGCATGAAATTGTTTTGACGTTGGAGGAAGTCTTCTATGTTGTCATATACAGATAAATGTCTTCTCCTGAATTTATATACTAGACATCCAATTAAAAATACTATTCCGCAAAGTAATCTTATAGACACTTCAATATCTGCAAAATACAAAACATAATAGAAAAGAAACTTGTTTTATGCGAGACGTTATACCAGAAATCTCAATTTTTTTAAACATATTAGCAGAGGAATAATTTCTATGAGAAGTTTTAACTTCTTACCTTGGACCAAGGGGCCAAAATGTCCTGTAAGGTTAAAAGAAAGAAGAAGGATATGTTAAAGAACACTCGAAAAATACTGGATGGAGAAAAAGAGGAAAATTTTATGATTACTCACGCTGCAGAAGCCAAAACAGAGCTGAGAACGGACCACCTACAAGACATGTATGCACAGAGCTATTTTAGCTTAGTCATAATCAATCGGGAACACAAATTATTGTAATCATGAGTATGATTACTAGTTTAGCGGAGTTTTAGGTATCACACAAACTGTCAAATGAAAAATCTTATACGAAATTTTCAACTTACAGGTGAAACAAACAGGCCCAATGTTAACAGATAGAGTTTTCAGTTTGGAAGTGTTTTCAGTTAAAGAAAAGGCAGTCATCGTAAAATATGAGGTTTAACATCTTACCCGAGATGACGCCTGCAATATCTGTGCGGCATGGCGCAATGATAACAAGGTAAAACACAACAAAAATTAAGTTAACACTTGAATAATACTTATCAAAATAGATGAATATGCATATTTCACCACCAAAGATTATTGATGGATTGAATAAAGGAGGGAAACTGTCAGATTACTCACCCAGGTACCTAAACCAGCTGGGATACCGAATTCCTACAAAGACATAAAAAGCCGGTTTGTAAGTAAAACTTAAATAAGGCACATCTGGGTTTAAAAATGAATGTTTATCTCCCGGATAAACATTCGATAAGTGATTTTCTATGTATAAATGAACTCACCATCAGGGCAGCGTAAGCCAGGATTTTCAGATTTTACATCCGAACAATACGCGGTTAGAAGATTATGACACTCTAGGCAGGAAAAATATTTGAATGGAAGCTCTACCCCGTATACCATGTCCTGGATGTCCAAGAAAGATTTTCTATTAATATTAGGCCACGCGGATGACACCCATGTCGCCTTCTGAATCGTGCAATTGTTCGCCACTTCCGAGGAGTCCATATCTCCAATGACAACGTATGAAGAGACTGATGATGAGCAAGGAGTTGTGGGTTTATATCTAGATTTTGTCACAGGAGCTGGACAGTTAATATATGTTATTGGCTTATTAAACTCTCGAATCGCAGGAAAAGTAGGCATCATATTCATGTACTTAAAATCTGTTTTATTGAAGAAAGGATGAAGAGGAGCAGAGGAACATGAGTCGTTCTTTGTGGCAATCCCTGAATCAATCATACGAACAGTAGATTTCTCGTAATTG
The DNA here is from genome assembly GCA_030848705.1 of Heracleum sosnowskyi. Taxonomy (NCBI): domain Eukaryota; kingdom Viridiplantae; phylum Streptophyta; class Magnoliopsida; order Apiales; family Apiaceae; genus Heracleum; species Heracleum sosnowskyi. The sequence continues at coordinate 43,063,395 of CM061243.1, read as the reverse complement.
ATAGCCTCCACATAGAACTTGGGAAATTGAGGAGTACGAAATTGTAAAACAGTGTGATTTTCCTCGCAAGAGAGTTCATATTTGAAGCCATCCCATTTGTGTGGTTGACCTCTGAGATAAAAAGGGTAGCTAATGTTAGAAATACTACCGCAAGAAGAAGATGATGTTGGATAAGAAGCTTTGCAACAGCTGTTGGATAGTGTTGTTAACGCTACAATGATGACTAGTAAAGAAGACGACATTATTTCTTGTGGATCAAGCATCCATCAGACCATCCCTGCAATAGTTTTAGCTACTGGAACTTGAAGGTTATGAGGGAAAAAAAAGAGAGGATAAATTATGGTAGTACAAGGAAGAGTCTCAAGCTCAAGACTGAAGTAGTTCATGTTGTTCATTAAACTGAGAGTAATATTTTTCAGGAGTACAGGATTGGATATAAAAATTATTAGAAAATAATGTAACATTATCAAATGCTTTCATTGATTTGATATATGCAGGTGAGTCCGTTGAATTATAACCTTTGGTAAATATTTTCTTAAACTTATAAACTCTGATTTTGAATTACAAGCTTATAAGTTATAACAACCTATATTATTACATTATTCATCATTGTAGCGTTAACAACACTATCCAACAGCTTTAATAATATCCACAAGAAAAAAAAGAGTGGATGATTGCCGGGAAAAAGAGAAGATTTTGTTAGAAAAAAATATTTTAATTATAAAAGGCAATTATCTAGTTACTATTTTTATATATATATTTTTTATTAAATAGAATAAAAGACCGAAAACCAAAACTTTTAATGTTTCGGCTTTAATAATATAGTATAGATTTATAATATTACTATTTTATGTTACTAAATAGAATTGCATGTGATATTTTTGAAAAATGTGAAATTTTACTTAGGAAAAAATTTAGTTAGAAAATATAAAAATAAATATACGCTTTGGCAAAAAAAAAACTAATCTGTTAGTTATTAGTAATTAATAGCTTATAACTCGTGCGAAGCACGAGCTTCTTTTAATAAAATATAATATTTCTTTGTTGTTAAAATATTTTTTTGTATTAATAATAGAAATATATATAATACAGTATAATTGACATTTATATTAAGAAAATATTGTGTTTGATATTTTTGGTAATGTATTAATAATTGAAATATATATAATTAAAAAAGGCATTATTAATTATAAAAAGATATGTTATGGTAATTTTTATATTTTGGCGTGTTTATAAAAGCTAATATATTTTCATTAAAAGATAATGTGTTTTATATTTATACTTTATATTATTCAGAAATTATCAAAAATACTACTTTTTCTAAGTTTTTTTTGCAATTTTACCATCTTCTGGAAATATTTGCAAAAATACTAACTTTTTGAAAATATTTTCAAAAATACGGTCTGCAACTACTTTAAACCATATGCAACTGCAACTGTGATTCAATGATTCTGCATGCACGGATTATTTTTAACCGTTATTGTTTTATTATGTACGTTTTAATATTTTTTAATTGTATTTTTAAAAAAAATAAGTAGGCATGTTAAAATAGGTAAACTTTTTAAAATAATTAAGCACATTAAAATAGATTTTAAAATAAATAAGTAAGGGTTGTTCGTAATATTTTTGAAAAAAGGAGAGATTCTAGTAAGGATAAATGGAAAATATAACATGTTTTAGTTGAAAAAATATTGCTCGTGATATTATTGGAAAATGAGTAAAATTTTTTTAGAAAGAATGCGTTTTAATTATAAAAGTCAATTAGTTGGTTACTATTTTTATATTATTAAATTATTTTTTAATTAGAATAAAAGACCGAAAACCGAAAACCGAAAACCAAAACTTTCAATGTTTCGGCTTTAATAATATAGTATATATAAATATTATTATTTTATTTCATTAAATAGAACCGCCCGTGTTATTTTTGGAAAATGAGAGGTTTTAGCTAGGAAAAATAGAAAAGTAAAACTTTTAGTTCGAAAATATAAAAAGGAATATACACTTGGACTAAAATAGGTAATTGGTTGGTCATTAACAATTATAATTTTTATATTTTATTTTAATAAATGAAACTGTCTGTGATATTTTTGGAAAAAGAGGGGTTTTAGTAAGGAAAAATAAAGAGTTTATATTTTTTAGTTAAAAAGGGTAATTGTCCGTGATATTTTTGGAAAAATGAAGGTAATTTTTCAGAAAAAATAAAAAAAATAATAATGTATTTTAGGTGAAGAAGATAATTGGTTATAAATAGGTAATATTTAGTATTATATTCAATGGCTCTCATTAATTTAATTTAAAAGATCTAACGGTTAGAGATTGAATGACTAAACTATGGAGGACCGGACTAAAAAACTTGTAATGTTTCGTCTTTAATATAATAGTATAGATAATACATATTTAATAAGAATAAATTTAATATCTATATATATAATAAAATTGTAAAATAGTTAGATCCTTAAAGTTTAGAAATATATTTAAAAAATTAATTATAAATGTTTTAGTAGAAATAATAAATTAAATATTTACTTTATATTTTTTAAATATGTGCTTAGAAAGTTTAAAAAAAATTATAGATGAAATTAATGGCAGACCAAAGTACAAGTATCCGACAACTGATTAATCCCAATTTTACATTTTGATTATATCATCATGTTGTACTTTTGATTAATTTTCTTAAAATTGAGTTTTGTGCCACTAAAATGTCATATTATATCTTTTGATTATTTTTCTTAGCATTGGATTTTCTTAGAAACAATTTGATAAATATTACATACATTACCTAATTAAATATAACATTTGTAATTTTAAATGACAAAAATATAATCAACAATTCCAGTACAAAAGGGAGTGTAATTTCAAATTACAAAAATATATTACCTATGTTCCAAAAAAATGTAACCTCTATTTTTTCACGCATTTTAATGTATTGTAAAAAATATATTTTTAATTTTTTGATTTTGTATAAAAATGTAGATCTTAAATTTTTATATAAAATCAAAAAGTTGATAAAGTACCATTCAAACAAGTACATACCATTTCCGATAACAGCGGGCGTGCAAACTAATGTTGTGTTTGATTGAGGTGAATAGAATATGTCGGAGGCCCGAATATAATTGGGCCGGATGATCGACCAAGCCCATTAAAGTGAGGCCCGTTATTCGGGGGCTAATTAATCACAGGTGACCGTTAGTCCACGGAGACTTGGTCTTATTCACTTCAGAGACGTGGAGAAGCACGTCCGCCACGTTCAGAATGGTTCTTCTGAAGCCCTCGGAAACTGACAACTCGTGAAGCATATATTATCATCAATCAGGTTTTGCTTAAGCATACACATTTTTTTACATACACAAGCTCTTGTACGTTCATTTATTCACCGGAACCTATTAACTTATTCTCACACCGGAGGTGAATCGGGGGGAACATCCCTCGCATTCTTCTCTTTGTAGGTTGATTCGAAGAACCTCACGAGAATCCGACCCAACAGAAATTTGGTTCCAACATTTGGCGCCGTCTGTGGGAACGTACAAGTAAGCTTGAAATACATCAAACAGACACGATGGCAATTGATAACATCGATGATAGGCCGCTCGGTTTCACTGAAGCTGTTAGGATTTATGGGTGATAGCTATGATACAACTTAACTAGATATTTTATGTACTTAAGTTTATTAAGTATGAACATACTGTCACAGCCAGAGTATGTCTTTGTAACTGTTTTATTCAGTACAAATAAGATTCTAGTGCATCTTGGTAGAAGTTCATTTATTTGTTCAAGACTCAAGAAGTGCTCAAGATGAAGAGCAAGAATAAAGATTACTGTCACAGCGCTGACAGTAAGGTTACTTGAAGACAACATGTTGCGAGTCACGACAGTACATTCACTCTGACAGCAACATTGGCGGAAGCCCTCTGACAACAACTTTACCTTAGACTGACAACAAGCTTGGAAATCCTGACAGCACCTTTAGCGGGGATTTCTTACTGTCACCAAAAGCGCATTCCTGTGACAACAAGCTTAGCCATCAGGATACTGTCATGAAGGAATAACATTTGTATTGGTAAACAACCCAGTCAAACTCGTGACAGTTTGGATGTTCAAGAAACAGGCGTGTTGCAGTATCCCAACACTGTAACAGGTCTGCAAGACTACGACTGAAGCTTGAGAGATCACATGACAAAGCTCACCAATTCCAGAGTATGACAAATCTACATGTACTGAATTGTGTTAGCTTGAAATAGAATGTTTCTAGATTGCTTTGTAATGTATTGATAAGCTGTCTGTATAGCAATTTAGGAAAGAATCACGGACAGGCAAATTGTAAGAAGCTGCCACTGGAAAATGACAGCAGCTTCACAAGACCCGTGATTGAAAGTGATAGGTTTAGTCTACTTAGTCTATCTCTCAACTCATTCTTTGAAATCACTCGAGAAACCGAAGCTCAAGAAAACAAACATTTTCTTGAGGTTGTAGCAACCCATTGCAAAATAAATAAAACATTTAGTTTGTGAGAATTACTCGTGTGTCTACTTGTGTTTGCAATTGATAAACTGATAATCCTTAATCTTAGTTCTTGTTGTTGAAAACGTAGATTGAGATTTATCAGTATTGCATTCAACCCCCCCCCCTTCTGCAATAGTCAAGGACCAACAACTGGTATCAGAGCGGACAGATTGCTCAACAAATATGAGATCATGACAAGTATGCAGAAGTCAAGTAGCATAAAGATTCCAGCTTTTGATAAGGAGAACTACAATGTATGGAAAAGAAAAATCATGTTGTTTATCAAAGCTGCGAATCCATTATACTTGGGAATCCTCCAGAATGGTCCCTTCGTGCCACGTAAAGAAATTGAAGCCTCAACTGTGGACGACATTCTTATTCCAGCCTACTGGGTCAACAAATTACCTTCGGAGTTTCTGGAGCCAGAAAAGGAGAAGGTAGCTTTGGATGATTACTTGCAACTCATCCTACTGGATGCTCTCACTTTGGACAAAGCCATGTGTGGGAATGTCATTGGGTGCTCATCAGCCAAAGATATGTGGAATAAGATCGAGCTGCTGTGTGAAGGAAGTGAAGAAGTGAAAGACAAACAGAGACAAATCCTTATCTCACAGTATGAAGCCTTCATGGCAAAGTCACGAGAAGACCTAACAACAATGTTTGAGAGGTTTAGTAAACTTATGACTGAGCTACAGATTCATGGCAAGTACTATGATAGAAAGGAATTAAATGTCAAGTTCTTGCTCACACTTCCTGAGCATCTTGAGCACAAAGTCACTGCCATAAGAGAAGGAAGAAATCTGAATAATATCTCTCTTGAAACTCTATATGGTGTGCTTAAATCATACGAGCTTGAGTTTTTCCAGAAAAGAGCTATTCTAGCTGGATCCAGAGGAAAGATGGCTAATATGTCAGGTGCTCTAGTGGCTCATGTGCCAAGAATCACTCAACCTAGTGAAGAAGCTCAAATCACTCAACCTGCTACAGTACCCTCTCTTAAGATCGAAGAGGTTGTGGATGATGAGGAGAAAGTTATACTGCAGATAACTGATGTTGAGGATGAAGACTTCTACTCCTTAGAAGAAATGGAAAAGATGGATAATCCAACCATGGCTTACATGGCTAAGAAATTCAAGAACATAAGGTTCAAGAGAAACAAGCCATATAAGTCTCAAGGTCAAACATCAAGGTTCAGCAAAGGGAACTTCTCCAAAGTTGAAGGTGGTGCCACAAGAGGTGGATACAAAACAAGGATGGTGGACAGATCCAAGTTCAGGTGTTACAACTGCAATGAGCTTGGTCATTTTGCTACAGAGTGCAGAAGACCAAAGCAGAATCAGAGGATGGAAAAAGGGTCAAATGGACATTTCAAGAAAGGACAGGGAAAGGCCTATGTGGCTGAAGGAAAGTGCTGGGATGATACTTATGATGAAGAAGAAGAGGAGTATATGAATTTAGCACTCATGGCTAAATCTGAAGAGGCCTCCTCTAACTCTTCAAGTCAGGTACCCTCACTTGTCTTACTTGATATGTCTAAAGATGAATACAAGCAAACTGTTGAGGAATTAAGTGCAGAGATGTTTCATGTTCATACTATTTTAACTGCAGCTAATGAAGAAATTTCTAGGTTAACTAAATTGAATGAAGAACTCACTACTGAAAATGATTTCCTTTTGTTAAAGACCAATCGATTAGAATCTTCAACACAGGAGAATGCTAAACTGAAAAATGAGTTAGTCTGTGCTAAAGAAATTGAGGAGTTTCTTAGGAAAGAAATTAGTGAAAATGAATTCAAGATTAAAGCCTATAGAAACTCATCCAAACAACTTCAGGATTATCATGAGAAACACACAGAGGATCAAAAGGTAGGAATAGGTTTTGAATATGGAAAGAGACCTGGTAAGGAAATTGTTAGTCAGGATTGTTCAATTGATGCTACTGTCAAACCTCATGTCCTTAAGAAACTCAACAAACCAATTTTTAAACCTTCTGAACTTGAGTTTGATGAGGAAGCCATGCTCATCAAGCAACAACTTGATGATGAGGATGAAGGCAATGACAGTACAATAGTTGGCGGAAAAGATGCTGTCAAAATCCCCAAGACAGTAACTTTGCCTAACAATCTGACAGAATGTTCTAAAGATACTGTCAAGAGAGCTTCAAAGACAGCAACTTCCAAACCTACTGTCAAGACAGAAGGTATGAAAGGTACTGTCAAGGAAAGCTCGACAGCAACTTCAAAACATCATGTTGACTCAATAACCTACAAGTCTAAAAACAGGAATGGCAAGTTAGGAAATGGCAATGCTAATGCTCCTAGAAAACTATGCAATAATTGTGGCTCTTCATATCACTTAACCCATGTTTGTAAGAAACCAAAGGAGGTCAAAAACAATGTGACCCTGCTAGATGGTAACTTACACAAAACCCCCATTATGCATAGACCTATGGTAGTGTGTAATAACATTGATTGTATACCATGCAAAATAACTGCCATGAGTACTTGTTTTAATCTGCCTATTTCATCTAATGAGCAATGTACCTACCTGCAAACCGTTGAGACTTCTGAGCCTACTGGAAACAGTAAGAAGGCCTCATCCACAAAGAAGAAGACCAAGTCTAATTCTAAAGATACGTGGGTGAAGAAAGGAGTCCAACAGAAGATTCCTGATGTGATGATAAAAGTTGAAAATGATAATTATGCTTGTGATACTGAAGTGACTAGACCCAAAAAAGATTGGGTACCATATGCCTCTTAAATACAATTTGTCTTGCAGGGTAAGAATAAGGAGCAGGTCACTTGGATCATTGACAGCGGCTGCTTTAGACACATGACTGGTGATAAAACCATGCTGTCACAATTTGTAGAGAAATCTGGCCCAATCATAACCTTTGGAGACAACAGCAAGGGTTACACAGTGGGATATGGTTGTTTGGAAATTGGAAATGTTGTCATAAATGATATTGCACTTGTTGATGGATTGAAGCACAACCTGCTCAGTGTCAGCCAATTCAGTGACAGGGGATTCAAGGTTGATTTTGACATGATGGTGTGCAACATTTATCACAAGAAGGATGGAAGCCTTTCCTTGAAAGGAGTAAGAAAAGGAAGCCTGTTTGTTGCTGACTTAAGATCAACACAGAAGGACAAGATTTACTGTTTTTACAGTAAAGCTACTGTTGGTGACAGTATGCTTTGGCACAGGAAACTCTCACACCTCAACTTCAAAACAATGAATATGCTGATGAAGAAGGAACTAGTGAGAGGACTACCTCAACAGGAATTCTGTCAAGAAGGACTGTGTGAGGACTGTCAAATGGGAAAACTGAAGAAAGCTGTGCACGGATCAAAGCAAGTCAACACCAACACTGAACCACTCAAACTAATTCACATGGATCTCTTTGGACCAGTCAATGTTCCATCATTAGCCAAGAAGAGATATGCATTAGTTATGGTGGATGACTATTCTAGGTATACTTGGGTGAAGTATCTAGAATCAAAAGATGAAGCAGCTCAAGTCATCATTGATCACTTAAGAGTTCTTGAAAGAGCTCCAAATGCCAAAGTTCAAATGATAAGGAGTGACAATGGGACTGAGTTCAGAAATGCCACTCTTGGTAATTTCTGTAAAGATGAAGGAATTGTACAACAATTTTCTGCTGCAAGGACTCCTCAACAGAATGGAGTTGTAGAAAGGAAGAACATGACTCTCATTGAAGCTGTCAGAACTATGCTTCATGATGCAAAGTTACCTACATACTTCTGGGCAAAAGCTATCAACACAGCCTGCTACACACAGAACAGAACCTTGATCAACAAGACTCATGGGAACACTCCTTACTATCTGCTCAATGAAAAGAAACCTATTGTCAAGTATTTTCATGTGTTTGGAAGCAAATGTTTCATGATGAAAGACAACCATGAAAAGAAAGGGAAATTTGACACCAAAGCTTATGAGGGAATTTTCATGGGGTATGCTTTAGAAAGGACTGCCTACAGAGTCTATCTTTTGGAACACAGAATCATTGATGAAAGTGTGAATGTCACATTTGATGAAACCAAGTTTCCTGGACTGCATGAAGAAGGTCAAATGCAGATTCTTAGATTTGAGAATCAAGGATACTTGGAGGAAGAAGAAGTTGTTGATGAAGAACGTACTTTCACTCAATCTGTTGAAACAAAAAAGGATGCTGTCATTGAAGAGAATGTCAATCAAACTCCAGCCCAGTCACAGACCATCACAGGAAATACTCAAATTAATGGTGACTCTGGAGACATTGAAGAAAATGGTGAAGACAATTGCCCTGGTGAAGATTCAGTTCCTCAAATTGAAGTTACTGTCTCAAATCAAACAAGAAGCTTGCCCAAAACCACTAGGTGGAACAAGGATCACTCAAATGATCTAATAATTGGAGATCCCTCTTCTGGGGTGAGGACTAGGAACAATGTTTCTGCTGACATCATGTTTTCCTATTTCCTATCTCAAGTGGAGCCTAAAGCAATTGATGAAGCATTGTTGGATTCTGATTGGGTGATTTCTATGCAAGAGGAACTCAACCAGTTTGAAAGAAACAATGTTTGGAAGTTGGTTCCAAGACCTAAAGGAAAATCAGTTATTGAGACAAAGTGGGTTTTCAGAAACAAACTGTATGAAAATGGAAATGTGACTAGGAACAAGGCAAGGCTAGTAGCTAAAGGTTACTGTCAACAGGAAGGGATAGATTATGATGAGACATTTGTACCTGTTTCCAGACTTGAAGCTATCAGGATTTTCCTAGCCTTTGCTGCTCACTGTAATTTCAAGGTGTTCCAAATGGATGTCAAAAGTGCTTTTCTAAATGGAGAGTTGGAGGAAGAAGTGTATGTTGAACAGCCACCTGGTTTTGAAGATGTTGAAATGTATGATTTTGTGTACAAGCTGTTCAAGGCACTTTATGGTTTGAAACAAGCTCCAAGAGCATGGTATGATACCCTCTCTGCCTTTCTATTGGAAAACATTTTACAAGAGGTGTAGTAGATAAGACCTTATTCTACAAGCATCATGGCAAAGACATCATTCTGGTTTAAATTTATGTTGATGATATCATCTTTGGTTCATCAAATGAAAAGCTGTGTGAGAAGTTTTCATCTCTAATGAGAAACAAGTATGAGATGAGTATGATGGGAGAACTGTCATTCTTCCTTGCTTTACAAGTTCTTCAGAAAGATGATGGAATCTTCATTTGTCAAGCAAAATATGTCAAGGAACTTCTCAAGAAGTTCAACTTAGAAGATTCATCACCTGCCAATACTCCTATTTCTACCTCAACTAGTCTGGATCTAGATTCCAAAGGAAAGAAAGTGGACTCTAGTGTATACAGAGGCATGGTTGGATCACTTCTTTATCTAACTGCTAGCAGACCTGATATAATGTTTGCTACATGTCTTTGTGCAAGGTTTCAAGCTGATCCAAAGGAGTCACACTTGGTAGCAATCACGAGAATTTTTAGATACCTTAAGGGCACTCCTAATCTAGGCCTTTGGTATCCTAAAAACACTGGATTTGAGCTAGTGGGGTATTCTGATTCAGATTATGCTGGATGTAGGATTGACAGAAAAAGCACTACAGGAAGCTGTCAATTTCTGGGTGGAAGATTGGTATCCTGGTTCAGTAAAAAGCAACACTCAGTTTCTACATCAACTGCAGAAGCTGAATACATTGCAGCTGGAAGTTGCTGTGCACAAATCTTGTGGATGAAGAATCAACTGTTGGATTATGGTTTAGTGTTAAATAATATCCCTATCTACTGTGACAACACTAGTGCCATAGCCATCTCAGACAATCCTGTTCAACACTCTAGAACTAAGCACATTGATATCAGACATCATTTCATAAGAGAGCATGTTGAAAGAGGAACTGTGAAGTTGATCTATGTGCCCACAGAAAAGCAACTTGCAGACATTTTTACAAAACCACTGGATGAAGCAACCTTCAACAGGTTGGTAAGTGAATTGGGAATGCTAAATCTGGTATGTTAACTTACTAGTTTTTCATTCTATTATTCAAATGAAGCTTGTGACAGTAACATCTTCAGAAGTTGCTGTCATGAGAAAGTTACTGTCTACCTAAGTCTCTATCTGTTTTCGACAGCACGTTTACTTTGACTTTGTTAAAATTGAATTTTGTGCTAGTCTCTTACTTGAAAGTTGATTTTTGTATGACACTAACTTGCATGTTTGTTGAAATTGAAATTGGTCAAGGATTCTCCTTAATTGGTCAGTTTTGCCTTGATTGTTGTATTAGTGGTAGACATCACTTAATTGCAATATGTGGTAGTTGTATGGAAATTCCAAATTGTTGACCGGTTACATCCCTCTTAACCTAGTATGCCTATAAAATGAATCTTAGGCCATATTAGTGAATCATTTGGAAAAAGGGTAAAATGGAAAACAAAGTAGGAATTGAGTACATGCCTAAGCCTTGTGGAAGTGAACCCTACAATGAAGAGGTAGAAGCACTGTTTGATGAATTATGGGATATCCTCGATGAGGAAGAGGAAAAAGAACTTGCAGCCAAGGCCGCTGAGGAGGCTAAGGTGCAAGAAGAGGAAAAGGAGTTTCAAGCACTCCTCAAGGAAGAAGGAACCTCAGAAGAGAAAGTTAGGGAAGAAGTCCTAGAATTGGTTAAGAAAGACTGTACTGATTAGTTAATCTCACCAATTGTAGCATCTTCCTTTCTTCATTTAATTAAATCAATAAAACTTCTCTTTCTGCAGTTTCTATTTGCTTCATGTGTGTTGTTTAATTGCTTAACTGGTTGAATGTTGTTATGAATGAATAATGAATCAGTAATAAATATTGTGAATGTTTAACTGGTGACTCCTCAGTTAAGTTTTTAATCATAACAGTTTCAATTCAAAGTCCTGACAGTTGTTGTTTTCCCGCAAAGGTTGATATCATCAAGAAAGGTTGCTGCCACAATTCTTTGACAGCTAACTTCTCGACAGCAGTAAACAACCTTCTGTCATGACTCGTAAAAGATACTGTCATATGAGAACTTAACGATGACAGTAAGTTTTGCGCGAAATGTTTCTGTCACGCAAAACATGCTATCATCACACCAAAGTTACTGACACGGTTGTTTTGAGCGCACAGGTTACTGTCAAATTAGTGGACCGTTAAAATTGGACACACATCCTCCACGAGAAGAGAGAAATCAGCCAGTAACCCACGTGATTGCTAAGTGGGTTAAGACACGATTTCACTTTTCCACTTTGTCAGTCAAACGCTTGAACTTCCCTCTAAATTCATCAAACATTCAACTGTTCTCAAAAAGCAAACACAACACTCACCTTTCTCTTATCTCCAAGCAATTCATCTCTTACTTTCTCTCTTCTTCTCTCAAGCAAAACAAATGGCCCCCAAACAATCAATTTCACAAACCAACTTTGCTGGCATCTACTCTCCAAGTGATGCTGGTGAGGGTTTCAAAGGGCTTGTTTATTTCATGAATAAGTCCTATCTTGGGTATGCAATTACCTCCACTCATGTTCTTGACCTAGACAAGATTGAAAATTTCTGGGAGACAACCGTTGCTCAAGAAGATGGTGACATCTCCTCCATTCAGTTCAAAATCAAGGAGCACATCTACTCTCTCACTGTTCAGGGCATCAATGCAGCTTTGGGAATTGTGCTAGAACCAGGAAAGGATTATGCTGAGCTTGCTAGTGATGAGACCCTGAAGAAGCTCTTCTTGAAGATTGGGTATTTTGGCCCTATTCTTGAAGAGGGAACAACAAAATGGTACCCTTCTGGTGAAATGGACAGGAAATATCTCCGCAAGGAGTGGAGTATGGTGTTTGATGCTATGGTGAAAGTGTTCTCTACCAAGACCACAGGATGGAATGGAATTCCCACCTACATCAAGAAGCTCACTCACTCTCTTGTTCATGGGTACAAAGTGGATGTTGGAAAGCTACTCATGGCACACTTCAAGGCTGCCATAGGTAAGAAGGTAAACATCTATCCTCGCTTTTTAATGTTGTGTATCAATTCTTTATGTGACTTTGATGAGAATGTCCCTCGTTTGGAGGTGTGCCCTGTACTAAAAAGAAACACTCACACAACTCTCACTTCACATAATTTAAATGCACATATTCCACTATGTTTCACCAAACACATGGTTGATCAAGTGACTGACCTTGATTTTCCATTACCTTCTGGTTTTGATACCTTCACTATTGAGAATGAGACTGAATTAGACCCAAATTCAGTCAACCCTCATTCTACCCAATACACTCAGCCTAGGTTCTCTAGACTTCCCAAAGTACAGAGGCTAGCCTTACAAGAAACCAAAAAAAGGCCCCTAGAGACTGGTGGTAGTGGTAGTGTTGAGAGTCAAGAGCGAGTTCCTGCACCTAGTGCAGCAAATAAGGACGGTAGTCAAACAGAACCCACAGTGGTTCCTCCTGAGCCTAAGAAGAAGAGAGCTAAGAGGACCAAAACCACTGTCAGCCACCCTGCAGTCTCCCAAAAGACTGTAGAGGAATCAAGGGAAATAAACTCCTCCCTAGATGTGCCTTCTCAACAAGGGACATCTATTGAAATTGGCCTGTCTCCCAAGGCACCCTGTACAGAGTCTGCACAACCTCATGTTCCAACTCATGAGGAGCCTCCACTTGCAGAAACACACATGGAGTCAGGACACTGTGAGGATTTCACTTCCCCCTTTGATGCTTCACAAGTTCCATCTGTGGAGCAGTTATCATTCTCTTCTCCACTTTCACCTTCTTCCTTACCTACACACTCTTTTGTTTCTTCTCCACAACCTAGAGAGGGGGACAGTCCCAACCCTTCAGGTTTTGATCATCCATCTCCAATCATGGATGAGCCCCCCTTCAGTGGTCCACAAGAACCCATTTCTCAAAGTGAGATGGACACCACTCCTTCAAACACTGAGAAAGAGCAAGGTACAACTCTGCTAGAAAGTGAAACAACCAGTACCTTGTTCAATCTCCAAGGAGCATCTTACTGTTGGGTTTTATACTATACTATTCATTTGTAGTATATAAACATTGTCCATTTTATTGAGTATCTTGATTGCATATTTTTACATTGTCTGTTTATTATATATTGTGGATAATTTAGTATCAAATGGGATAACAGAAGATTAAATTATCAGTGTCTATATATAATATAAAGGGTTCACAGTTTAAGTGGAATTAGACAAACCACTGGAATAACTGAAGTATTATTTGGGAATAGTTTATCTTGACTATTAAATAATACTTGTATACTTTGTGTATATTGAACAGGATCGAAATATTAGAATTGTTCTTCTATTCTGACAATAAAGAAGAACTAAGATTCTATGATATTATTAATGCTTAGGTTCTCAATCCAAGTGTAGTGATTGACACTTGTGTGCAATGCACATGCTTTGATTCATATGTGATGTAATTAATTGTTAATTATAATATTATGTATTGAGCAATGACATTGCATGCAGAGTGGGATATTAATTACATAAGGAAACCATGTCCTGATAATATTCGGGTTGATGATGTCCTCTTGAAAGCTCATAAAGATAATTATGCTTTAGTCCTGCAGGCAGATTTGTTCTTGCATAATTATAAGGTTGAGTGGATGATCAAGGATAAAAAGATATTAATTAAATTAATTATCAGAAATTAATTTAATTAATGGACATACGATATCTTAAACATGGGGAATTTAATAAGCAAATAATATAGGAGCCGAATTTAATAAGCAAATAATTACGGTATTAGGAAAGGTAGTGCAAATATTAATTCGTTAGTGGATAGAATTAATATTTAATGACATTGGGCTTGACCCAGAATGTCATTGGGAGGCCCGACCTAATTTTCCATGATCCCTACTGGAGCCTATATATATTCTTGTTCTCCTAAAGCTGCAGAGAAGAATTCGAGATTAAAAACCTAGGGCAGCCGCAAGGAGCTAGTGTTTTGGGATTTCGAGGCTTTAAGGAGAGGAAATTTCGGGAGATCGAAGGCCACACTTCGCTCGAAGGGAATCAAGGAATTCAGTAGAAGACGTGGATCTGAATCGTAGCGATTAAGGTAAAGTTTTCTTTTCGAACACGTAATCAATCATATAGTAAAACGCAGAACAGTAATCATTCGTCCCAACAATTGGCATCAGAGCCTGCTTATGCAGTTCTGCGTTTTATGATATGATGTCCATGTCGTAATTATATATGCATGTATATGGTGGTTGCTTGTATTGATTCTGTGATGCAGGTTGTAATCCACTATTATGGTCATGTTTTATTTGATTATGTGATTGGATCCCACGTGGTTTATCGTGGATGTTTGATTGTTGTAAATCACGAGGGTTTATCGTGATAGTTAAGATTATGATCAGATGTATGTAATAGAATAGGTTTGTTTTGATGTATTATGTTGTATGTAATCGTTTAAACATCGGAGATACGAGAAACAGGGTTCTTCCGCTGCGCCATACTGTTTTCGTGGTAGCTTCGCTGTTTTGGCTGCAGATTTTGCATACGATGTCCGATTTGGGCGAATAAGCACTTTTCGGAAATGGTAGAACGAAACGAACATGCTAGAATGTAGCTAAAGAACCATTCCCCGATTTTTCGACCCATTCTGACGCTGTTTAGGCCTCCAAACGGGCTCCTGAAGATTTCGGGAAACTTTCAACGAGAGAATTCGAAGCTAATTTTCTGGGGCCATAATAGTGGATGTGTTTTATTATGTTTTACATAATTTCTGCTATTTATTTTAATTATTGCAATTTTATATGCCTTACGTGATTATCATGCCATGCAATACTAACCTTAGTATGCTAGAACGACATGGACATAGGGTTATATGCTATGCTTTAATTATGTTGATCGTCATGCCATGTTCTTCTATGTTATGTGTTCTTTGTCTTGTTATTATAATAACATGTGGACCTCGAAGAATTAACATAGGACGATGCATGTAGATATAAAAAAATCCTCAAAGTAAAATACTAAGTGGGAGACGGAATTAATTTGATATTAGATCCCATGGTCATCCATTTTTGGTTGTATGTAATTTAACACTAGGACGATTATGAATTGGATATATGTCACCCATCGTGGCGTATGATTTATGACGTATGGGTAGTGTTAAGGATATTACTAGGACAATCTTCTTAAGTTAATCACGAATATTGAAAGGTAAGCTCACCCCATCGTGACATACCAAGTTTCATAGAATTCGAGAAAAAAGTTGGACATTCCTTGATTGATGTTGATAATGGATATTTCTGTCTTAGGGGTTGTGTTCTTAAGCGAGTCCGTCTGTGACTTCACCGAAAACATCTGGGATTTATCCATTGATACATCGAACGGATGGGTCTGACTAAAGGCAACTTAAGATCTAAATAATGGTATACACTTAGCTATGAAAGATAATATATAGTCCACCCTAACGTGGCGTATTATTTAGTAGTAGGACCGAAGTAATATTTAAATTTAAATGGTATATATGTCACCCATCATGGCGTACCAGATATTTATGGAATTTAAATATTAGTGCATTAATTTTAATTAATTGTTATAGGAAACAAATAGGTTTTAAGATATATGCAATTTTCTGATTAAGTGTTATATGCATGATTCTCAGGATAGAATGGGCTTTAATCCACTTTTCACCATACTTAAGGATAACAAACTTACCGGACCTAACTATATTGAATGGAAACGCAATTTGGACATAGTGTTGACTGCTGAAGAGTTCAAATTTTGTACTATTGAACCCAAACCGGAACAGCCTGCTGTCGATGCTCCGGATGAGGATAAAGAGTATTTTAAGAAGTGGACTAAAGCAGATGAGATGTTGCGATGTTACATTCTGGCAGCAATGTCGGGTGTTTTACAACATCAGCATCAGGCCATGACCACTGCTGCAGATATGCTCTTTAATCTCAAGGAGCTTTTCGGAGATCAGAATAGGGCTGCTAGGCAAGTAGCAATGAAGTCTCTAATGAACACTCAGATGGCTGAAAAAACACCTGTAAGGGACCATGTTCTTCTGATGATGTCTCATATAAATGAACTAGAGGTCCTTGGTGCTGATATTGATGCAGAAACGCAGGTCGATATCATACTTATGAGTTTGCCAAAAAGATTTGAGCCGTTTCGCTTGAATTACAACATGAACAAGAAGTTGTATAGTCTTGCAGAACTTCTGACAGAGCTTCAGGCAGCGGAATCATTATTTCAGCAGCATGTTCAGGTAAATGTGGCTGAGAAAGTTTCTTCTTCAAAGCCGAAAGGAAAGAAGAAGAAGAAGGTTCAGGCACGGAAAGTTGTGAAACCATTGGGAGTTCTGAATTCAGTGAAGAAGCCTAAGGGCAAGTGCTTCAAGTGCAAGCAGTCGGGTCACTGGAAAAAGGATTGTCCTCTTTCTAAGAAGAACAATGCTGGTATGTCTCTTTCTCTTATTACGGAAACATATATAGCGGCTATGTCTACGAGCACTTGGTGTGTAGACACAGGAGCCACTGATCATGTTTGTATTTCCATGCAGGGGTTCCAGAAAACCAGGCTGCTTAGAGATGGCGAGATATATGTGTTCATGGGAGATGCTACGAAAGTAGCAGTGGTTGCAGTTGGAGTTATTTCTTTATCTTTTGGTTATGATAGGATTTTGGTTTTGAATAATTGTCTTTATGTACCTTCATTTAGAAGGAATTTAATTTCGGTTTCTAAACTTGCTATGGATGGTTATAATGTTTGTTTGGATCGTAATGTTTCCATTATGATGAATAAACGAGTTATATGTTCTGGTACATTGCAAGACAATTTATATATTATTAATCCGATAGAACCAATGCTGCAACCAAGTGAAATTAATAATACACTTTCTACCTCTAGTAAAAGAAAGGAACCTTCTGGATTGAACCAAACATATCTTTGGCACTTGAGATTAGGTCATATTAACTTGAGGAGGATTCAAAGATTGGTAGTAGATGGGCCTTTAGGCTCGTTGGCAGTGGAGCCATTTCCAGTCTGTGAATCTTGCTTGGAAGGAAAAATGACCAGTAGACCTTTTAAGGCAAAAGGAAATAGAGCCAAAGATGTGTTAGAATTGATTCATACTGATTTATGTGGACCTATGAATATCCAAGCGAGAGGTGGGTATGAATATTTTGTCACTTTCATTGATGATTATTCGAGATATGGATACATTTATCTGTTGCACCGCAAGTCTGAGTGCTTTGAAAAATTCAAAGAGTACAAAGCAAGTGCGGAGAAGCGACATTCAGGAAAATGTATCAAGTCACTACGATCAGATCGTGGGGGCGAATACCTGCTTGGAGAATTTAGAGAATATTTATCAGAACATGGGATTTCATCCCAGTTGACTGCACCTGGCACACCTCGGCAGAATGGTGTAGCAGAAAGAAGTAACCAGACTCTTTTAGAGAGTGTTAGATCGATGATGAGTTATTCGAATTTACCCAAGTCGTTTTGGGGACATGCTCTAGAAACAGCGGCTTATCTTCTAAACTTGGTACCTTCTAAGTCAGTTCCAAAAACTCCAAAAGAATTGTGGACTAGTACCAAACCTAGTTTGAAACACATTCGGATTTGGGGTTGTCCAGCACATGTGCTGAACAAGAATGTGACTAAGTTAGATTCTCGTACAGAAGTGAGGCTGTTTGTGGGTTATCCCAAGGGAACAAAAGGGTATTTGTTTTATAGTCCTAAGGATCGGGATATCGTTGTAAGCACCAATGCTAGATTCTTAGAGGAAGACTATATAATGAATCACAAACCCATGAGTACTATTGTTTTAGAGGAAATAGTGGGAGGACAAGATAATTCTAATATGCCACCGGTACAAGTAGAACAACCACAAGTAAATGAACAACCTATCACTAATACCACACCAATGCTTCATCGTAGTGGGAGGGTTGTTAAACAACCTGAGAGGTTCATGTTTTTGGGAGAGTCTTCGGACTTAGTCTCTGGTGAACATGATGAGGATCCCAGGACATACGAAGAAGCAATGCAAGATAAGGATGCAGATCTTTGGCAAAAGGCTATGCAATCTGAGATGGAATCTATGTATTCCAATGAAGTATGGGATCTCGTGGAACCACCCAATGGTGTAAAACCCATTGGATGCAAGTGGATCTACAAAAGAAAAAGAGGATCTGACAAAAAGGTGAAAGCCTGGAAAGCAAGACTTGTTGCGAAAGGGTATACTCAGAAACAAGGAATTGATTATGAGGAAACCTTTTCTCCGGTAGTCATGCTTAAGTCAATCCAGATTCTTTTATCTATAGCAGCTCATCTCGATTATGAGATTTGGCAAATGGATGTCAAGACAGCTTTCCTAAATGGAAGTCTTGATGAAAACATCCATATGCAGCAACCAGAGGGATTCATCAAAGAGGGCCAAGAGCATCTAGTGTGTAAGCTTAAGAAGTCCATTTATGGACTGAAACAAGCTTCCAGGGAATGGAACATTCATTTTGATCAGGCCGTCCAGTCAAATGGTTATGATCAGAGTCCAAGCGAAGCATGTGTGTATAGGAAAAGTGAAGGAAATGCAGTGGTTTTTCTAGTACTATATGTAGATGACATTTTGCTCATTGGAAACAATGTAGAGATGTTGTCATCTATTAAGGCATGGTTGTTCAAACAATTTGAAATGAAAGACTTAGGTGAAGCCGCATACATTCTTGGGATCAAAGTTATAAGAGATCGCAAGAAAAGAACGTTGGCTTTATCTCAAGAACCGTACATTGATGAGGTATTGGCTCGTTTTAACATGCAGGACTCTAAGAAGGGTAATTTACCTTTTAGACATGGAGTCTCTCTATCAAAGGAGCAGTGTCCTAAGACACCTAAGGAGATAGAGAACATGAAAGCAGTTCCTTATGCTTCGGCATGTGGAAGCTTAATGTATGTTATGTTATGCACGAGACCTGATATTTGCTTTGCCGTAGGCATGGTCAGTAGATATCAGTCCAATCCAGGTCAGGAACATTGGAGTGCAGTAAAAACGATACTTAAGTACCTGCGAAGGACTAAGAAGTATATGTTAATTTACAAGGCTTCAGACTTGTTTCCTGTGGGATATACCGATTCAGATTTCCAGACAGATAGGGATAAGAGGAAGTCAACCTCGGGGTGTGTTTTTACTTTAGGAGGTGGAGCTGTAATATGGAGGAGTGTGAAGCAGAAATGCATCGCAGACTCAACCATGGAAGCTGAATATGTGGCAGCCTCTAAGGCAGCCAAGGAGGCTATATGGTTCCAGAATTTCCTGCTGGATTTGAATGTAGTTCCTAATTTGCCACGGCAAATCACAATTTATTGTGATAATACTGGTGCTGTTGCAAATACAAAGGAACCACGAGAACATAAGGCAGCAAAACACATTGAGCGTAAGTATCACCTCATACGACAGTTCGTTAAGCGAGGAGATATTATTGTGACTGATATAGCATCAAAGGACAACCGGGCTGATCCTTTCACGAAGAGTTTACCAGCTAAGGTTTTTGAAGAACACGTGGAGGCGATAGGAGTCAGATGTCTGGTCACGGAATAGTTATTTAAACTGGTAGTGGATTATATTAATAAACACTTATATACTCAAAGAATAGCTTGAGTATAAGTGGGAGATTGTTGGGTTTTATACTATACTATTCATTTGTAGTATATAAACATTGTCCATTTTATTGAGAATCTTGATTGCATATTTTTACATTGTCTGTTTATTATATATTGTGGATAATTTAGTATCAAATGGGATAACAGAAGATTAAATTATCAGTGTCTATATATAATATAAAGGGTTCACAGTTTAAGTGGAATTAGACAAACCACTGGAATAACTGAAGTATTATTTGGGAATAGTTTATCTTGACTATTAAATAATACTTGTATACTTTGTGTATATTGAACAGGATCGAAATATTAGAATTGTTCTTCTATTCTGACAATAAAGAAGAACTAAGATTCTATGATATTATTAATGCTTAGGTTCTCAATCCAAGTGTAGTGATTGACACTTGTGTGCAATGCACATGCTTTGATTCATATGTGACGTAATTAATTGTTAATTATAATATTATGTATTGAGCAATGACATTGCATGCAGAGTGGGATATTAATTACACAAGGAAACCATGTCCTGATAATATTCGGGTTGATGATGTCCTCTTGAAAGCTCATAAAGATAACTATGCTTTAGTCCTGCAGGCAGATTTGTTCTTGCATAATTATAAGGTTGAGTGGATGATCAAGGATAAAAAGATATTAATTAAATTAATTATCAGAAATTAATTTAATTAATGGACATACGATATCTTAAACATGGGGAATTTAATATGCAAATAATATAGGAGCCGAATTTAATAAGCAAATAATTACGGTATTAGGAAAGGTAGTGCAAATATTAATTCGTTAGTGGATAGAATTAATATTTAATGACATTGGGCTTGACCCAGAATGTCATTGGGAGGCCCGACCTAATTGTCCATGATCCCTACTGGAGCCTATATATATTCTTGTTCTCCTAAAGCTGCAGAGAAGAATTCGAGATTAAAAACCTAGGGCAGCCGCAAGGAGCTAGTGTTTTGGGATTTCGAGGCTTTAAGGAGAGGAAACTTCGGGAGATCGAAGGCCACACTTCGCTCGAAGGGAATCAAGGAATTCAGTAGAAGACGTGGATCTGAATCGTAGCGATTAAGGTAAAGTTTTCTTTTCGAACTCGTAATCAATCATCTAGTAAAACGCAGAACAGTAATCATTCGTCCCAACACTTACCTCCGGGAAGATGCTGTCACATCCCAAGTTGTTGTCAAAGACACTGTGGATGTTGCTGTCACAGGTGATTCTGCTGTCAAGGACTCAGTTCAAGTTACTGTCACGACCAAACCTGTTGTCCAAGTTGTAGTGGAACCTACTGTCAATATTCCAACAGACAGTAACATTCATGGCAAAGCACATGTCATCTCTTCACAGCCTGATCTTGATGCTGTAACTGTTGAGGATGTCTCTGATGATGATGTGCCACTATCTCAGTTCTTAAAGGTACATTCTAAACCATCTATTTCATTGCATGTAAGTACTGCTCATACCCATGCATCTAGGATGAGTGAGGTTGTGCAAAAGAAAAGAGAGATAAAAGAAAAGAGAGGTGAGCATCAAAATGAGAGGCAGCCAAATGAGCTGGCAAAAGGTGAGGGACTTGAGCATGTCCAGAGTGAAATTGAGGGAGCCTTACATGTCCAGGCCTTAGGCCTTGAGAGTTCTTTTGTGAGGAGTGATGGGACCACTCAGAAAAACACTGAGAGTGTGAGAACCCCCACAGCCTCCACGCCCCAATCTTTTCCTTCACCCCCAAGAAGGTTAAGATCAGGTGGCCCCTCTATATCCTTCAGGTTGCAAGCTCTTGAGAACAGGTGTCTGTCCATGGAATCCAAAATTGACAGCTTGTCTACCATGGTGGCCTCTGGATTCTCTGCCATTCAGGAAGCCATTCAAGCTCTATCTGCCAATCTTGATGCTGCCAACTTACCTAAGGGGGAGAAAGGGGCAAGATCAGAATCTCAAAAGGCAGAATCAGGAAGGGAAAGCTCTGAAAAAGAAGGTTTCCCCAAACAGGATGTTGCTCAGGGGGAGCCTGTCTCAAAGAAGGCTTCAAGGAGTGAGGGGGAGCCTGCATCTAAAAGAAGATCAGTGCCTACAAAGAGAAAAAGGGGAACCAAAGGAGATTCAGGAAGTAAGGGGAGCAAATGCAAGAAGCTGAAAATCTCTTTGAATATGAGATAGCTGGAGAAACAGTTCTAATGTCCAAAGAAGCCCTGGAAGCTATGCAAAGGGGTGTTTCTTCCAAGAACCCAATACTACCTCCTGTGACTATAAGAGAGCCAACTTCAATTCCAAAGGAGAGTGCTCTTGAAAGGCAGTGGAGAGAAAAGGAGGAGCAGAACAGGTTGGGAAAAGGGAAAGACAAGATGTCTGAATACATCCTGTCAGGAAACACCTGGAGTGAAGGAACAGAGTTCAGCCAAGAAGATGCAAATGCCCTAATGGTTGACTACATGGAAAGTACTCTGAAGAATCATGATGAAGACTTCTACAAGGTAGTTGATGAAGCTATGAAGGAGCCTAACAGAAGATTGAGTAACTGCTCAACTTTGCTCAAGGAGAAAATCACCAGTGTATGTGTAAAGATCAATGAAGAAAGGAGGTGGGATATTGATGTGTACTTAAACACTGGAATATCCATGTTCATTACTATGCAGCTGCTGTAGAGCCTTCCAGCAAGAGTGCTAACAGTAATGAAGAACAAAATCACAGCAAACCATACAGCCTTCAATGAGATCTTGCATCTGCAAATGCTGAGTTTAATTTCAGAAAAACTCCCAGAAGTTTACACCAATCCATTTTGTGTCTACTATGAAGGCACCACCAAAAGTGGTAGCAAGAGATGTGCATACATGAGTCTAGGAGGCACTTCAACAATGGAGTCAAAGTCAATCTTAAAGGTGTTAAACATGATTCTCAACTCCAAAGCCAACAAGGAAAGAGTTATTGCTGTCAAAGCAATTTATGACTTGCTGGTGAAAAGGGACAAGGAACTGAGCTCTACTATGAAGAAGATGATCTCCAAAGCAATCTCCAACAAAGCTGAACAAGGAGAAAGCTGCTCCTATGAGGTTCCTCATGATGATGATGATGATGAGTTGGATGGTAATGGAGGAACTGGAGAAGCAGGAAATGCTAGTGGAAGCACTTCTGGGAATGTTGGATCAAGGTCCCAGGAGGAAAATAAAGAAGAAGCTCCTGTACAAGAAAAGGAAGATGCTGGAGCAACATAAGAAGAGGAGTCAGTAATTTTTGAAGCTTTGGAGGCAAATATCTTAAGATGTGCTATTGACAGTATAAATGTTGAAAAAGATACTGTCACCAAAGAGACTGTCACAGAAGACACTGTCCTCAAGGAAGCTGTCAGCAAAGAAGTTGTCACGGAAGAAACTGTCAAGAAAGATACTGTCATGGAGGACACTGTCAACAAAGATGTTGTCAAAGAAGAAATCAAGCCTACTGATAAGCCAAAGAGGTCAAAAACCTTAGCAAAGGCCTGGTTCTCTAGACAGGAACCTGAACCTGAGGAGATTTCAAAAGCAATAAAAGGAAAACACAAGTACTCAGAAAGGAGAAAGCCACTGGGCTTGGCAGGAAACTGAAGAAGCCTATCCAATCAAAACTCTACAGCTCTCTGGATCTTTTGGAAAAGGAAGCTG
Organism: Heracleum sosnowskyi; assembly: GCA_030848705.1. Lineage (NCBI taxonomy): Eukaryota > Viridiplantae > Streptophyta > Magnoliopsida > Apiales > Apiaceae > Heracleum > Heracleum sosnowskyi. The sequence continues at coordinate 43,039,610 of CM061243.1, read as the reverse complement.
ATCAAATCAAGAGCGTCGAGGTAAAGTTGGATAACAACAATGAAGCAACTGAATATGTTCTTTGGTTTGATGCATCAAGACTTGTGAAAGTCAAAAAGGATTTTACCATGGAAGTGTTATCATATGATGTATCAGCAACTCTTTCAATGACAAGGAGAACAGAAACAAGGAGAGTTGAATATTTCTACTTGGTAAGGATGGTCAATCTAATGCAAGGTTATGACAACGTCCCTGAAAGTGTCATGAACCATGTGTTGGCATACAAAGCTGTGAGAGATGAAGAATTCTATCAGAAGTTTGGAGAATGGTCAATATATGATGATAATGACATTGCTCACTTACTTGAATATTCTGATGAAGAAATGGCTGAGTATGAAGATGATATTCCTGAAGAAGTGGTACAAACCCAACCAAGTCAAGAAGAATCCTCAGAGCCTACAAAAAGAGAAACCACTGAAGATACAGAAGATACATTCTTGGACAAAAGCAGAGAAGCCAACAGGATGGAAAGTGAAGGACCCAATTATCAATCTTGTATGCTTGAGAATCCTCTGAGAATCAAGTTCATATGGGAAGAGATTCCAGTCAGAAGCTTTCACAAACTTAGAACCAGTGCTCTGACAGACTTACTGTTCTTGGTGATTGGATCAATTAATCCATTGGAACAACAATGCTCTTCTGAGATTGAGAGCATTATTCAAGCAAAAAAGGGTGAAGACTCAAAGCTGGACAAGTCAAGGAGAAAAACTCTGAATGCATACCCTGGAAGCAGATTCAAGGACTTTAATGGTACTCTGAAGTTCAAAACTCATGCCTTTGGCAAAGACTTATGGTTGGATCTTCAGGATGCTAGGGTATGTCTCTCGAAGACACTCCAGAAACACATTAATGAGATTAAAGATGAGGCTATCACTCCTGATGAAATAGCACTGGTGGAAGGACTCAGAGAAGTTCTTAAGGAAGCTCTCAACAGAGAGGATGAAGCAAGACAGAAAAAGAAATCTGAAGCTAAGTAAAAATCTTTTGTTAAATTCTGATCTTGTTAGTTAAGTTGTCAACATGTATTAATTGTAAATTTGTTGTTATTGTCCATAAAAACAAATTGGGGGAGATTGTTAGGATTTATGGGTGATAGCTATGAGACAACTTAACTAGATATTTTATGTACTTAAGTTTATTAAGTATGAACATACTGTCACAGCCAGAGTATGTCTTTGTAACCGTTTTATTCAGTACAAATAAGATTCTAGTGCATCTTGGTAGAAGTTCATTTATTTGTTCAAGCCTCAAGAAGTTCTCAAGATGAACAGCAAGAATAAAGATTACTGTCACAGCGCTGACAGTAAGGTTATTTGAAGACAACATGTTGCGAGTCACGACAGTACATTCACTCTGACAGCAACATTAGCGGAAGCCCTCTGACAGCAACTTTACCTTAGACTGACAGCAAGCTTGGAAATCCTGACAGCACCTTTAGCGGGGATTTCTTACTGTCACCAAAAGCGCATTCCTGTGACAGCAAGCTTAGCCATCAGGATACTATCATGAAGGGATACCATTTGTATTGGTAAACAACCCAGTCAAACTCGTGACAGTTTGGATGTTCAAGAAACAGGCGTGTTGCAGTATCCCAACACTGTAACAGGTCTTCAAGACTACGACTGAGAGATCACATGACAAAGCTCACCAATTCCAGAGTATGACAAATCTACCTATTCTGAATTGTGTTGGCTTAAAATAGAATGTTTCTAGATTGCTTTGTAATGTATTGATAAGCTGTCTGTATAGCAATTTAGGAAAGAATCACGGGCAGGCAAATTGTAAGAAGCTACCACTGGAAAATGACAGCAGCTTCACAAGACCCGTGATTGAAAGTGATAGGTTTAGTCTACTTAGTCTATCTCTCAACTCATTCTTTGAAATCACTCAAGAAACCGAAGCTCAAGAAAAAAAACATTTTCTTGAGGTTGTAGCAACCCATTGCAAAATAAATAAAACATTTATTTTGTGAGAATTACTCGTGTGTCTACTTGTGTTTGCAATTGATAAACTGATAATCCTTAATCTTAGTTCTTGTTGTTGAAAACGTAGATCGAGATTTATCAGTATTGCATTCAACCCCCCCCCCCCTCTGCAATAGTCAAGGACCAACAGAAGCTCATCGCCAAGGGGCTTTCACAAACACCCCTATGGTAAACCGTATTCTTAACTTCAATGATGAGATAGAAGATGGCCCAATGCCCACTCCTGAAGAGCAAAAGGCCATGCTTCTTAAATGGCGTGAAGAAACGGCCTCAATGAATGGGAAGCTAAAGGAGCTGGAGCAGGCAGAGAAGGAAGCCCAGGCAAGGGCGAAGAAGAGAGAGGATGACCTAGCGAAACTGGAGGCCATTAAACGCCGAAGGGCCAAACTGGACGCAGAAGAAAAAGAGCTCTTCAGGATGTTGTGGAGGCCGGCGAAAGAACCCTGATAGTGACTGGGCAAAGGAAGGAAAAGAGGGTGTATAACGATGAAGACGAGTCTTCGGATTCTGAATCGCACCCCCGAAGAACTCGCTCTAAAATCACGATTCGATCGGATACTAAAGACGAAGGGGATCCCCGTATGAAAGACAGGCTGAGCCGAATAGAGAAGGCTATGTTCGGTGACCGAAGGGTAAGTCATGAGCCCGTCATATCTGAAGAGATTGAGCAATACAGGCCTCCAACTAGGGGACAGTTCCCGAAGAGGAACGAGTTTAACGGTAAAGGTGACCCCGAAGACCATTGTGAGAAATATGAGTCTCTCATGATTGGCATGGGTCATTGTGACATAATGTTGTGCAAGATGTTCAAGACCTACTTGAAAGGTGCTGCTACCATATGGTATAGATCCATGAAGCCAAGGTCAATTCACTCATACGACCAACTGAAGAGGAAATTTTTGAGGCACTACTCCCACTTGTGCCGAAGAGAGAAAGATATAGAGGCCTTGATTCACTGCAGGCAAAGGCCGGACGAAGAGTTGGGAGATTACTTAGCCAGGTTCAAGGAAGAAGCTGGGATGGTGACAAACTTGGATAAGGTGAAAGCAGCTGGATTCCTGTCGGCCGGTCTAGACCCCGTTAAAGGTAAGAAACTCATATCTTCTCTGTATGATATTCCCCCTAAATCTTTAAATGATATATACTTGAGAGGAGAAAGTATCCAAAGAAAGATGGAGTCAATTGGGGGCTACAAGGATAGCCGTAGAGAGGATCGTGGGAAGAAGGGTCGAGATAGATACGAGTTTGGCCAAAGGTATGATGACAGGAAAAGCGAGACGAAGGGTCGTGACAAAGGGGCCGAACGAAGAAGAGATAGAGATAGTATGGTGTTTGCTCCCTTGAATGCACCTATCTCGAAGATTTTCCATGAGATAAAGGGAAATCCAGGTTTCGTTCGCTCAGCCCGATTGAAGACACCTGATTACAAGAAGAATGGTAATAAATACTGTGATTACCATAAAGACAAAGGTCATAATACCGATGAATGCTACCATTTGAAGAAGTTGATTGAGAGGATTATCAAAGATGGAGAGCTGAACCAGTTTGTCAAAGACCTAAGGGACAAGCTGGCCTCGAAGGAAGACAAGCGGAAGGAGCCCGAAGATGGTGAGAGGTACAGGGGCGAAGTGAAAACCATTTCCGGAGGAAGCACCCTGGACCGAGATAGCAAAACAACGAATAAGAGGTATACTAGATAGGTATACAACTTGTACCAGTTTCAATCAGCCAAGCAAGCAATGCCAATCGTATTTATCGAAGACGATTATGAAGACGTTATTTGGCCCCATGAGGACCCTCTAATCATTAACCCTGTGATCGGGCAAAACAAAATTTGGAAGGTACTAGTAGATGGGGGAAGTTCGGTCAACATCTTATACCACTGGACGTACAGCAAGATGAATTTGGGAGGCGAGCAGTTGGAGCCGTGTCATGAGGCTCCTTTGTATGGATTTGGAAACTAGCCAGTCCCGATTGAAGGTAATATTACTTTATTTGTTCTTTTAGGTAAAGCACCATATACTGTTGAAAAATAGGTGAAATTCTACGTGGTTCGGGTCGAATGCCCGTATAATGCAATCTTGGGAAGACTAGCTCTCACATCTTTTCAAGCGGTGTCTTCAATTCTTCACCTAAAGCTGAAATTTCCAACCGAACATGGCATCGGAGAGATGAGGGGCGATCAGAAGACAACCCAAATTATAATGCTGGATGACCTGGAAAAGGATCAGGAATTTGAGGAGTCTGAAGGGGGCAAAAGAAAGAGAGCTGATGGTGAATCTAGTGGGAGTCGCCAAATAATGAATATTGAATTAGAGAAGTTTGAAGCGGACCTATCCAACCCAATTGTCGAACCCGCAATGAAAACAAAATAGGTAGAGTTATATGCAGGTTGTTCGGGCAAGATGATTCGAATTGGAAAGAATATGGAGCTTGAACTAAAGAAGAAAGTGATTGAAGTGGTTAGACAATACCACGATGTCTTTTCATGAGGGCCCGAGGATATGCCTGGTTTAGATCCAAAGACGGCGAAGCATTGCCTTAATGTTAAGCACGAGGCCAAACCAGTCAAACAAAGGAAGAGGACTTTTGCAATGGAGGGACAGAAGATTATCGAAGCCAAAGTAGAAAAACTGTTGGAAGCAAAGTTCATAGAAGAGATTGAATATCCCGAATGGTTAGCCAATGTGGTAGTGGTGAAGAAAGCCAACAACAAATGGAGAATGTGTGTCGATTACACAGATTTGAACAAGGCGTGCCCGAAGGAACATTACCATCTGCCAAGAATTGATCAACTCACAGATGCTACCTCGGGATATCAGGTACTTAGTTTTTTGGACGCTTTTTCAGGTTATCATCAGATAGCGATGAATGTCGAGGACATTCTGAAAACAGCATTCGTCACCCCGAAGGGAACCTATGCCTACATCAAAATGCCCTTCGGCCTGAAGAATGCAGGAGCCACATTCCAAAGAGTGGTCAACAAGGTACCCGAATGCTGAGAAGTTCGCATATGGGTTAGTGATGGCTACCCGAAAATTGTGACATTACTTTCAAGGGCGAACAGTACAGATAGTGACCGACCAACCTCTCAAGAAAATCTTGACAAGGTCAAGGCGTCAGGAAGGGTGGTAGCATGGTCCATTGAGCTGAGCGAATTTGATCTGGAATACATCCCGAGGACCTCTATCAAAGCCCAGGCGTTGACAGATGTTAGGGTTGATACATTTGGAATGATGATAACAAAATACTCAAGACAAGAATTTGATCATGATACCGAAGCTGATTGTCAGAAAGCTAGTTCACAGAAGCTGATAAATCAGGAAGCAAACTAGAAGGCATTTTATCTATCCAAGGTCTAAAAGCCACATCAAATGAATGGAAGATATTCTGTCATTAAGTTAGGAAGCAATTCAGAAGCAAGCCAACAGACGTCTAATCAAGAACCAAGTGTTTCAGTGGTAAGCCTACCCAAACAACTCAGTAATGGTGAATCGATAAGGATGACAAGATGTTTTATCTAAAGATGAAGCTAAGTGTATATGTTCTACGGATAAAGCTATGGAAATCTTATTTCATCTACGGATACGAGCTGAAAACATCAAATGCCATCAACGGATAGAAGCTGAGGACATTTATCTCATCAATGGATAGAAGCTGAGAACACCTTATCTCATCTACGGATAAAAGCTGAGGACATCATATCTACGGATAAAAGCTGAAGGAAGTCGATCTACAGATACAGCAGAGGATGTCATGTTTTATCTATGGATGCAACTAAGGAGGTCATGGTCTATCTATGGATGCAGCCAAGAATGTCATGTCCCATCTATGGATACAGTTATAGAATATTACTTCTACGGATATTCTGAGATTACCTTTCTACGGATAATTGACGTAGAATGGTAGTCTACGGATAAGAAATTAATACGCCTAATGATGTTCATCTCATTCAGCATGAAAAACAAATCTATGTAAAGGAATCTTTTGAAGTTTTCCTTATTTAAGAGGTTGAATGGAGGGCAGTCTTAGAGATCATCATTACACACCCATGACTAAAAGATGTTGGATAACGACACAAAAGATGTATGGAATAGGGAGCCAAATTGTAAATATTCGAAGGCTCAAATTTCTACAAATGAAATGTGAATTCATCCATTATCTTCTATGTCTCGATGGATATATAAGAGTTAAAGCAGCTACCTAGAAGTTTACCTTCTAACTGAACACAAAGGACAAGCTTGACAAGCATGAAGACCTATATGCAATACTACATGTTCACTTATCTCAGCTGATAGTGACTTGACAGTCGGGTAACCAAGAAAAGGTCTCTTTCATGCAGATGTCACATGGGCTTGGAAGCTAGGTCAATTGCATGGACTTAGTAACTTTTGAAGAGAGAGAAGCACACTCAATCAGAAAGCACCATTTGGGACTATACAAGTTTATCTGTGATGTCAGCCAAGGCATTTCCCGAAAATGATAGTTTCTGAGACGAGCATGTGATCAAGCAGAACCAAAAATGTAATATTTTATTATGTTGTAGGTTTTGTTTGTAACACACAGTCGATGTATATAAGACTGTGTGTAGTAGCATAGAAACATGTGAAGAGAGCACAAAACTGAATCTAAAAAGACTTAGGCTCTCTTTCATCATCTGTGTAAGCAGCTGGAGTTTGTTGAAAAACAAAACCAGAGAATTCTTCAATATACATCTCAGGTGGGCTTTTTCCGAGAAACCCACCTGAAAAGTTTAAAAAGTTTGCTTGTCTCCTGCATTTCTTTTTAACTCGAAGAATTCATTTATGTTCACGGCTTGACTCAATTTTAGTTAATTTGCAAGCACATATGTTCATATTGTAAAAGGTTTGAAAAAGTTTTATAAAATTAACTAGATTGTATTCAACCCCCCCCCCCCCCCCCTTTCTACAATCTAGGTTGCATTGTTGTAAAAGCCCCAGTGGATAGGTCTTTCCTTTCATTGCCAATTCATTGCCAATGGATAGGTCTTTCCTTTCATTCCCAATTCATTTAGGAGCTTAGTATATTTCTCAAAGACCTGAGTTATACTTTCTCCTGGAAGAGCCCTAAAAGCTTCGTACTGAGAAGTCAGGATGTCCAATCTGTTTTCCTGCACGTCTTCAGTTCCTTCCATTATCAAGTTAATGGTAGCCCACATATGTTTCCCGCTTGTACAGTTCATCAACTGATAGCTCATTTCCTTGTCTGCGGAGTCCGCCAATATCAACATCAAACATGTGTCCAATCGAATCAGTTCTTTGTCAGAATCTGTATACTCAGTAATATCCTTAGGTTGGGTGCCTGAAGGAATCCTGCTACCATCAGGAGCTGTAGATTCACTAACTGGTTTCATTGGTACAAAAGGTCCGTTCTCTAATATGCCAATATACAACGGATTAAATGCCTTGATAAATAATAGCATCTTCATCTTCCACAAACCGAAATCAACTCTAGTAAACGGGGGAACTTTAATACCAGCGGTTGTCTTTGGAGCACTCATGGTTTCTGAAAATTTCAAATTGTTTAAAATTCAAGAAATTCCAATTAAATGAAAAATTTTGAAAGTTAAAAAATTTGCTTCGAATTTTCACGCTACGTTTGATTTTGGTCTCATTCACCGAATCTGATTTGTATATCAATCAAGTAGCTCTGATACCAATTGTTAGGTCCAAAGTATCGTAGAAGGGGGGGTTGAATACGATACTCACAAATAATTTAATTTCGTTCGCGGATAATTCATTCAGTTCTATAACGAAATCAAACACACCAAACCAAACCAAGTTTCGGGGAATATATCTTTTTATAAATATAAACCTCGAGGGGTGCTACAATTTCTAATCCGTAGATTAGCTTCAATGAGTTCTAAGTTATACACAATCAATACAATGATAGAGTTCCAGCAGAATTAATGTTCTTAGAATTTTCTCTCTGGCTTTTCCTCTCTCTCAGTAATTGCTTCTGTTTTATAACTCGACTGAAGAAGACACACTTCCTCTGATAGTAATTGTAGACTTGGTTTTTGAAAACTATCGAACCAAACTTGTAGAAACAATCTTGGCCGTCCATCTTCAAAATCAACCTGACAACAAGTCACACTTTTCACCTGCTCCTCAAATTAAAAACCATCGAATGTAATAAATCATTTTACCATTCGATAGTTTTTAAAACAAAACTATTGAATGCTAAATTGATTTACTTTGGTTTTCTTTGAATCACTTTTCATTCCATTCGATAGTTTTCTAAATAGAAAAACTATCGAATGATTTTCTTGTCTTTTATCTCATTTAATGATTCCACTGAGCTCCTGGGTGTTTAAGTGATAGACTGTATCACTTTCTTCTGAGACGATAAAACAACCTGATCTTTTTAGTGTTGTCACCTAGTGCAACTGGTCTGGTTCACAGATGAATAACACTTGATCAATTCTTCTTTTATGTCTTCAATTAAATGCTGCTGATACGTCCCTTGTCGTTCTGGTTGCTTCAATTAAATCACTGGAATCCCGTGGTACTTAACCCTAAATCATTCACATACTTATGTCGTCTTGCAAGTCTTGTTTCTGTTGCTGTCACTGAGGCTTGAACATTTTCATGAACTTCTTTCCGTGACCTGTTTACGGACTTCAAGAATACATAACGTATTTTGATTTTTTGAGTTTACCTTTTCTTCCTTCATTCTGGATTCCTGTGCTTCTGTTAATATTATTGTTTGTCTTGTCCTTTGTTGAGTTGTAGTTATCTCTTTTACATCTTATGTTACATTATGCTTTACAATCTCCCCCTATTTGATTGGATAGAGTTCGACAAGAAAATATTTCGAGGATAACTCAACTAACTAAGGAAACATTAAACTAATTAAAGTAAGACAACTTAATAATATTAAATGCATTCTGGATCAGATATATATACATTTCCAGATTTCATAAATCAAAAAACAATAAAACTTTATACAATGAAGTTGCTCCTCTAGTCTGAGCTGATAGTTCTTTTGTTCTTTGCTTCAATCTTCAGTCCATTCCGATCTCACCTTCTTCAATCATTGGATCGGAGTTAGCAGCTTGATAATCAATCACTGATAGATAGTGCAGTGGTTCTCCAGGTTTAAGGATTGCTCCTTGGATGTGTCTTCCAATATATTCAACCACTTGATCCACTCCAGCCCATAACCATGCAATGTTAACATCTTTCTTGTTTAGCTTTGGCATGTCTGGTAATCTGGTATGCACTTCCAATCCTCTTTCCACTCTTTTCCTATAGTAAGGAACATTCTCCATTAGAAATCTTCTAAGAGTGTCTGCTGCTTTGTCCTTCTCCGTTGATGAGAATCCTGTGGATCTAAGATACTTCTCAACTGATATTAGATAGTTGCTTGGATAGTCTCTCAGTTTGTCCTCAGCCAAATAGCAGATTCTAAACAAGTCATTCGTCATGAATCTAACCATTGGAGGATCTTCAGTAATCTCTGGACCGACTTTCATCAAGATCTCATTAACATGCTCACGGAGCAGTTCATTTAGTCTTGTAGTTATTTGAATCTTGATGAGTATCACCTGCAGTTCTGTGTATGTTCTCTGTTCTAAAAACTTAGTGGAAATCACAAATGTACCTTTCTCAAGAAAACTTATCAATAAGTTCCAGGCTCCATTTGCTTTAACCCCAGCTTTCAGAAAGATCACAGTATTCCTCAGTGCAGTGAAGTAAACATGATCATCAGGATTTGCACTTCTTATGTTCTGAATTATGACTTCCACCTCTGCATTGTCGTTGACTTCTAATCCTTCTTCAACTCCACAGAAGGTTTTATAAGCCATCTCCCATTCACTTCCATGCTTGCTTGCCAAATCCATCATCTTTTTCTTCCTTACTTCAGCTTGCACCTTGGATCTTTTTAGCTTTTCAATCCTTAGAACTGCTTCGTGTCTTTCTCTTTCAGCATGCCTGGCATCTATTACAGCTCTTTGAGCTCTTACCGCTTCCAAGGCAGCTTCTTCTTCTTGTGATAGAGGATTTGCTTCTTCTTCCATATTATCCTCCCAGATTGGATATTCAACAGGCTCTGGATAATATGGCTCATGCTCCTCCTGAATTGGTTGCTCTTGCATGACCTCAAATACCTCTTCACTCTTCTTTTCTTCTAGTACAAGTTCTTCTATCCAGTACTGTCTTATCGGAATAGCTTCAACCGTTTCCCAAACTCCCCATCCATCCTTCTTTCCATCTCCAACTTTCTCCCCCTTAGTTGAGGAATCCTCGATAAAAGCATCCTCAGCATAAAAGGCAGTAGAAGGATCAGGTTGTTGATTTGAAGGTCCAGGTTGTCCACTTTGTTGGTTCTTTAGCATAGTCCAAATAGACTGTACCCCGTCACTTTGATTTTCCATGAAATCCAATAGATCCTTATTCATCTCTTGCATAGAAGCCAGCTTCAGGTCAATGTCATCCAATCTGGAGTTGGTAGTCTTCTCAATCTTGTCCAATCTCTGGTTCAGCTTAGACTCCACTCTAGAAAGGGTGTTCATTGCATCTTTTACCCTAGTTGGACCATCCCGGATAACCAGAACGTCTTCTTTCAATGCTTCTTGTCCTTGTGACAAAGCATCTACTTCATTCATGAATCCATCTTTAAGTTCCTTGACGTTCGTCCTCAACTCGATCAGTTCCTCCAATGCTTCCTTCTTTAAGGAGTCCACTGCCTGCTTCGTACCTGTTATAGTACCAGATGCACTGCCAATGACCCTGAATGTTCTTCTGGAATCAGCTGCAGCCAAGTCAACCTTCTCTTGAATAGACTTTAAAGAAGCATTGGCTTGACTAGAGGAGATCCCTTGGTCAAAGGAAGGTCGCAGTGGAACCTTGAATAGTGGATTTCCTTCTTTGTCACGAACTGTCATCTCCTTGAGGGTAGATTGAACTTGTAACTCTCTTTCTGTCGGTAATAGCAAATAATCAATATTTGGAAGGGTTAGGGTGTCACTCCTCACGTTTGGCTCTGGGTGTACACTCAACATTTTTGTCGGTGTTTCACTCATTTTTCCTTTCCCACTCAGGCCAGGTGTAAGTGTTTTTGTTTCACTCAATCCCTTTTTGCTCAATGTACCTGCAGAAGAAAACACCGTAGCCGTCCTTAAGGAGGTCACCGGTGGTGCAATGGGGCTTCGCAAGACCCCGTCCTTGGTTAAACCAAGTTGCTGATCATCCGTAGATGATATATCCTTTGAAGGATCTAGAGTTTGAACCTCTAGGGGGTTAGAAACAGGCTCTATTAACAGCAGAGATCCCGAATCTTCCCCAATAGTCTGTGAAGACTTTACCTCAGTTGACTCCTCAATAGTAATTGATTCATTGTCACCGAGTTGCCGATCTGCACCTACGTCAAACCCTTTACCCGCAGGATCCAGATATGTTCCATCTGGGGAGGTAGACAATGACCCTTTAGATTGTGCATTTAGGTCAAAGCCTTCTCTCGATGTCTGTGAAGACTCTTGGTTCTTAGAACCTTCAACCAGTGAACCTGACCGTAATATGGTCGGAACACCAGTTGCTTCCGTCAATTCTTCCTTACTTGATTGAGCTATTGGTTCAGATATTGCTTTCGTTAATGTAGCCCAATCAGCATCAGAAAAATCAATAAAGGGCTCTTTGGATGAGAGAAATGAAGTATCAACAGTTGCCTCGGTTTCTGTTCTTCTCCTTTTAGAGGAAGGCAGAGCTGTTGTTGAAGGGTGTATCTCCTTATGTGGTGCTGCTTTGGCACTATCTCCCTCTACACTCAAGGATGTTTGTTTACTGGGTATAGGAAGGGAAGGAGGTGCGTTTATTGTTTCATTTAGCTCTTCCAAAGGCTCTTCGACCGTGGTTAGAGGTTGTGGGTTTGCAACCTCCTGGTCAGGAATGGCCACTGAGGGCTCTGGATCAACATCCATTGGTTCAGGTGCCATTTCAGGTTGAGGTGGAGGAATATTACCTTCAATTACATGTTCCCCTGGGGGCAGAAGTGGTAGGGGCACCGTTCTTAGATAGTCTGTGAGAACAGTGGGTACCCCTGGAAGATAGTTGTTCTTCCTTATGAGAGCGGTTATTGCATTGCTCTTCATTCTCATACACTCCTGAGTGGCTTCACCTTCAAATATCTCCCGTTCATTATCTGTTAAGACATCATTGAGAATGAGCTGTAGGAACCTAGGATAGAAACAAAGCACATCGTCCATGCCTATTCTTTCATCCAGTGGTCCCATGCATAGAATTACTTGATCAATCAGTAACTTTCCTATGTTTATATGCCTATTGTTAGCAATGGAAAACCCTATCTTTTGAAGGAATAAGGGAATACCATGCAGATTTGTAAGCTTAGCAGTAAACACATGGATAAGTGTATGAAAGAAAAAGTTCCATGTCGTTGTCAAATAATGCTTCAGAAACTCTCCCACAAAGAAGTTAGGTTATTGACTTCTTATGAGAGTGAAGAAAGCATGTATCTCCTCAGTTGTGGGATCCGGAACATGGTTTTCTGTTGGAAAACGAAGTATTCTGTTAAAGTCATGTTTTGTCACCCTTATTGTTCTGCCCCCTGGCAAAACAAAACTGAAGGACCTTACATTATTCTCAGTTGTATCCGTGGCGGTTGTGTACAACGTAGTCAATTGATCGATGCAAAGGACCACGGGAGTACTCACAGCAAATGCCACAAATGAACGTGTGTTCAAAAACTCTGCCCATGCACGAAACTGTAAGTTCGTTATGGATTGCAAGTTCTGAAACGAGACATGATTAGTTTTGGTAACAATAAATTCTCCAGCCATTATTTTTCAAATATCCAGAAAATTCAATTTTAAACCAAAACTAATTTACCAATTAAATTTAATTAATTATCACTAATTAATCAAACTTTAACTAAATTAACCACTTTACTTTTAAAAAGACACAAACTCGAACCAAACACAACTTAAATTTGAACCTTAAATTGTTAACTTCAAATATTCACTTTAATCCAAAGAAATCAATTGATAAACAAATAATTTCTAAAGAGTAACACTGTTAATAGTTCTATAAGGTTCAAGGATTCAAGTTCGATGGTTTTCTTCCTTGACATGTTTCAAAAACTCAAAAAGAAACAAACTTCACGGTTAAAATCAATTAACAATGGAATAACAGTAACTTTTTCAAGTTTTAATCTGAGATTTTGAAGAAAATATCGATATAGACGTTCTTGTTTGTGTATGTAACTTTGTAAGTATAAAATTCTTTTCTTAGATCTGTGAATAGAAGAAGAAAAAAACGTCTAAGGGGCTCTTTTATACCATTTTTACACTGACAGGGGTATTTTAGTAAACACAATGTTCGATAGATTTTTAATTAACCTTCGATATGTTTTCTAGGGGGGTAATAAAGTCATTAATCCTTCGATAGTTTTTGAAAAACTATCGAAGCTGAAAAATATGAAGTCCAACGGACTTTATCAGAAAACTATCGAAGGTGTTTTTCTATTAAAACTCAAAAACTATCGAACTGTTTTTAGAAAAGCTATCGAGAATTTAAATATAAAAAGTAATTAAATTCACTTCGATGCTTTTTCTACAGATTTTCAAAATCTATCGAAAATTTAAATATTGAATTAGGTAAATTCCTTCGATATATTTTAAAAATATTCTCAAAAACTATCGAAAGGTGTTTTCGATGGTTTTTCTTTTCCTATTTAAAAACTATCGAATTGATGTTCGATGGTTTTTATTTAGTACTTAGAAAAACTATCGAATTTTCTAAATTCGATGGTTTTTGCTTCTGTTCAATTTTTTAAAAACCTGTTCATGCTTCAAAAATCAAACTTTTTATTTTCTGTCAAGTTTTATTTTGAATAAATCTTTTAAAATTTACCAAAATCAATTGTTAACAGAAAATTCACAATTTTCTTAGAATAAAATCAACTAAATATCATTAAATGATATTAATCAATTAAAATCCAATAAATTATGCTGCATTAATCTACAATGTTAAAAAAACAAAGTAAATTAATTCAAATTAAATAGATGCTTAAATATTTAGAACAAATATTAGCACCTAAATAATTTTAAAATTAATAACCAATTAAATGCCAGAAGATATAGCATCCATAATTATGACATAAAATTAGTACCATAATCCTAACTACGAGAATTGCTCCAGAAAATAAATTCACGAGTCCTAAGGATATAGAAATTCTTAAACTCATGTATTCACTAGGACTTTCTGCAGTTACTGACTTATAATCAAAATCAATTAGAAAGATTTAACATCCCAAGTTCACCAACCAGCTTAGAAAAAGTGGATTCATCAAGCGGTTTAGTAAAGATGTCTGCAATTTGATCCTCTGTGGGTACAAAATGTAACTCCACAGTTCCATTCATGACATGCTCTCGGATAAAATGATACCTGATGTCGATGTGCTGCGTCCTCGAGTGTTGCACTGGATTGTTAGAGATTGCTATGGCACTTGTGTTGTCGCAAAATATTGGAATCTTTGTCAACAAAAGCCCATAGTCACGGAGTTGGTTTCTCATCCACAAGATCTGAGCACAGCAGCTTCCAGCAGCAATGTATTCAGCCTCAGCTGTTGATGTGGAAACTGAATGCTGCTTCTTGCTATACCAGGAAACTAACCTTCTTCCAAGAAACTGACAGCTTCCTGAAGTACTCTTCCGATCAATCTTACAACCTGCAAAATCAGAGTCTGTATGTCCAATAAGATCAAATCCTGTATCTTTAGGGTACCAAATTCCAAGATTTGGAGTCCCCATAAGATATCTAAATATTCGCTTAACAGCTATTAGATGAGATTCTTTAGGATCAGACTGAAACCTAGCACACAAGCATGTTGCAAACATTATATCTGGTCTACATGCAGTGAGATAAAGTAATGAGCCTATCATACCTCTGTAGCCTGTGATGTCAACCTTCTTACCAGTTTCATCCTTATCAAGCTTAGTGGCAGTTGGCATAGGAGTCTTTGCTGTAGATGAGTCTTCCATTTGATACTTCTTAAGAAGATCTTTAATGTACTTGGACTGACAAATGAATATACCATCTTGTTTTTGGTATACTTGTAGTCCAAGGAAGAATGATAATTCACCCATCATGCTCATTTCATAACGACTCTGCATTAACTTAGCAAATCTCTTGCATAGATCATCATTAGTAGAACCAAATATTATGTCATCAACATATACTTGCACCAATATCAAATCATTTTTATGCTTTTTGACAAAGAGAGTTTTGTCTACGACACCTCTTGTAAAATCATTTTCAAGTAAGAATTCAGAGAGAGTGTCATACCATGTCCTTGGAGCTTGTTTGAGTCCGTAGAGAGCTTTGAATAGAAAGTACACAAAGTCTGCCAGTTTTGAATCCTCAAAACCTGGAGGTTATTCCACATACACTTCTTCTTCTAACTCCCCGTTCAGAAAAGCACTCTTCACATCCATCTGATATACCTTGTAATTGGAATGTGCTGCGAATGCCAGAAACATTCTGATGGCCTCAAGTCTTGCTACTGGTGCATAGGTTTCATAATAATCTATACCCTCTTCTTGAGAGTAACCTTTAGCAACCAGTCTGGCTTTGTTTCCCGTTACAATGCCATCTTCGTCCAACTTATTTCTGAATACCCATCTTGTTCCAATAACAGATTTTCCCTTAGGCCTGGGTACCAGCTTCCAAACTTTCTGCCTTTCAAACTGATTGAGTTCCTCTTGCATAGAAATCACCCAATCTGGATCATCTAGAGCATCTTCAACTTTCTTAGGTTCTGTTTCTGAAAGAAAACCAGAATAGTGACATTCATTTTGTGATGTTCTCCTAGTTCTCACTCTTGTGTCTGGATCACCAATGATCAAGTGAAAGGGATGATCTCTATTCCATACCCTTTGTCTTGGCAGATGCGATCTTGATGATTCTCCTTGTTCTAGATGTTGTGGAGTGTGACTAGTTGATCCTTCTCCTGCTCCCCCTGAGTTGTTGACGGTTTGATCTGTTGATTCTGAAGACTGGCTAGTGGATCCTGTAGAATTTTGAGGATCTCCACTTTGGTCACCACTTTGTCCAGAATCATTATCATTATGATTATTATTATTAACTGTAACAACTTCAGGTACTTCTTCATTGTCAGAGAGATCTCCTGATAGATTTTCAAATACCAAGGATTCAGAGTTCTCTCCAGTTTGCAGGCCTGGTCTTTTGGTGTCGTCAAATGTTACATTAAAGCTTTCCAACACCTTCTTATCTTCAATCACATATACCCTGAAAGCCTTAGATTCCAGAGAATAGCCCAGAAAAATGCCTTCATCTGCTTTGGCATCAAACTTGCCAAGATGTTCTCCATCTTTAAGTACAAAGCACTTTGCACCAAACACATGAAAGTACTTCAGTGTTGGTTTCTTGTTGGCCATTAACTCATACGGAGTCTTTTCATGATCTTTATTAATCAGGGTTCGATTCTGAGTGTAGCAAGCTGTATTCACTGCTTCAGCCCAAAAGTAAGTGGGAAGTTTTGATTCACTCAACATGGTCCTTGCTGCTTCAACCAAGGTCCTTTTCTTCCTTTCCACTACTCCATTCTGTTGAGGAGTTCTTGGTGCTGAAAACTGTCTTGATATTCCTTTATCTGAGCAGAAATCATTAAGAACTGCATTCTTGAATTCAGTTCCATTGTCTGATCTGATTGTCCGCACAGGTAGCTTAACTTCCACTTCTATCTTTTTGATGTGATCAATGATTAGTTGTGTTGCTTCATCCTTTGTTTGTATGAACAACACCCACGTGTACTTGGAGTAGTCATCCACCATCACCAATGCATATCTATTTCTTGAAAGTGACATAACATTGACTGGACCAAATAAATCCATATGAATCAGTTGTAATGGTTCAGTAATGCTTGTCATTCCTTTGCTTCCATGTGATGCTTTCTTCGACTTCCCTTTTTCACATGCTTCACATAGTCCCTCCTGATTGAATTCCATCAGGGGCAACCCTCTCACTAACTCTCTCTTTACCAAAGAGTTCATAGTTTTGAAGTTCAGATGTGAGAGCTTCTTGTGTCATAGCCAACTTTGTTCTGAAGAAGCCTTACTGTAGAAACATGTAACTTCTCCTTCACTTATAGAACTTAAGTCAGCTATAAACAAATTTCCTTTTCTCACTCCCAGTAGAGTAAGCTTCTCATCCTTCCTGTTGGTGATCAAGCAATTGTCCTTTCTAAAATCTACATTGTAGCATTTATCACAGAACTGACTGATACTTAAAAGATTGTGCTTTAATCCTTCAACAAGAGAGATGTTCTCAATGATGACATTTCCAGCTTTCAATTTACCATATCCCGTAGTGAATCCTTTGCTGTCATCTCCAAAGGTTACAATCGGGCCGGTCTTCTTAACCACCTCTGTAAGCAGGGACTCTTCACCTGTCATGTGTCTAGAACAGCCACTATCCAGAATCCACACGACCTTTGAGCTTTTAACCTTACCCTGCAATCACAGATTGATTAAGCGGACTTTGGTACCCAAAATTGTTTGGGTCCTGAAGGTTTAGATGATTTAATAGGAGTAACATTCAATTTAGTCTTACCCTGTTTGATATTCATAGTATCTGTGGATTTAACATTAACAGTGCTATTGCTACTATCATTCATCAACTTAAAATAGGCATGCATGATGTTGTACTTACATAGCAAACACTCTTTCTTTCCACAGGGTTCATGAAGATCAGGCATGTCAGACATGTTATGCATTTCAGAAGTATTAGCAGTTTCTACTTTAACCTTTTTACAGGCATGTGTAAGGTGTCCAGCAGAATTACAAATGGTGCACAACTTCCTAAATGCAATGGGAGAAAATGGAACAATTTCCTGATTAGCAATCTTCTTTTTCCCATTCCTGTTCTTTTTAACATTACTAACTAAGTCACCTACTTCAGTTTTAGGTATAACAGTTTTTACTGATTTCCTAGGCAACTTAGCCTTTACCTCTTTTTCCTTCAACAAATCCTCCTCAAGCAATTCTTGTGCTATGTAAAGGTCATCCTCATGAAAAGGTTCTGAGAAGGGCCTGACAAAGACTGGACTGGCCACATTCTTAAGAATGTGTGGAATATCCTTCTTGACAACAGAAGATGTCACAGGGAATTCCAAGACCTTTTTCCCAGCCTTTTTGGAATAGTCAAGTCCTATAGCAGTTTTATTACCCTGGGTCTGAGTATCTATTATCTCCTTAGCAATCAGGGCGGAATTCTTAAAAGCATTCAGCTTCAAATCTAAATCTGAAATCTGCTTCCTGAGGATAGTCTATATCTCATCATTACACTTGACCTTGTTCTCTAAGTACGCATTCTTTTGCTTAAGATCTTCTAATGTTACAGTTACAAGCTCTAGTTCTTCATTTTTAGATTCTAACTTTTTAATCTTAAGAACTAGTTAAGCATTTTCCATTTCTGATGCTAGCATGCTTGTGTGTACATTAAACAATTCTACACTAAGATCTTGCACAGTTTTCTTGTACTCAGAGTTAGACATATCAATTGTAGTTAATATAGGTACCTGAGATGATTGTGGTGATTCCTCTGAAGAGTCAGCCATTAGAGCAACATTTACATATTCCTCCTCTTCATCCGAATCAGTATCATCCCAGTGCTTTCCCTCTGCTATATAAGCCTTCCCTTTCTGCTTTCCAGAAAATGCCTCCAGTTGCTGTTTAAGCTTGTCATTCTCCTTCTTCAAATCCTCATATGAGTCTTTCTTTCCATAGACATCTTTCATGTCTCTTGCTTGACGAGGCTTCCGGCATTCAGTGGCGAAATGCCCTAACTCATTGCAGTTGTAGCATCTTGATTTGCTTATATCAATCATGCCAGTCTTGTAGCCTCCCTTAAAGCCTGTACTAGGTGTATAATTGCTCTTCTGGAATCTGTTGGTTGAACCCTTGAACTTGTACTTAGGGTTTCTCTTGAAACGAATGTGACTAAACTTTGCAGCTAAGTACGCCATGGTTTTGTCTTCCATTTGCTCAAGCTCTTCTAGGGTGTAGTAATCACTTTCATCAACACCCAGATTCACAGAATCCATTTCTGCTTCTATTATCACCTCCTTTCCAGCTCTAGGGGTTTGAACCTGAATCTCAGAAGTTATTGGTTCATCCACTACAAGTGCTGCTGATCTCACAAGTGCATTGTGCTTGTTGTCCACTATCCCTGATCCGTAGATTATCACTCTTTGTTCCTGTTCCATCTCATAGGTCTTCAACTTGCCATAGATCATCTCTAATGACATCTTTGTGAAGTCAATTCTTTCCTTTATGGATGATGACTTGTGTTCTACATGATGGGGCAGCGTCATCATGAACTTCATGTTTGATTCTCTCAGTGGATAGGTCTTTCCTTTCATTGCCAATTCATTTAGGAGCTTAGTATATTTCTCAAAGACCTGAGTTATACTTTCTCCTGGAAGAGACCTAAAAGCTTCGTACTGAGAAGTCAGGATGTCCAATCTGTTTTCCTGCACGTCTTTAGTTCCTTCCATTATCAAGTTAATGGTAGCCCACATATGTTTCCCGCTTGTACAGTTCATCAACTGATAGCTCATTTCCTTGTCTGCGGAGTCCGCCAATATCAACATCAAACCTATGTCCAATCGAATCAGTTCTTTGTCAGAATCTGTATACTCAGTAATATCCTTAGGTTGGGTGCCTGAAGGAATCCTGCTACCATCAGGAGCTGTAGATTCACTAACTGGTTTCATTGGTACAAAAGGTCCGTTCTCTAATATGCCAATATACAACGGATTAGATGCCTTGATAAATAACAGCATCTTCATCTTCCACAAACCGAAATCATCTCTAGTAAACGGGGGAACTTTAATACCAGCGGTTGTCTTTGGAGCACTCATGGTTTCTGAAAATTTCAAATTGTTTAAAATTCAAGAAATTCCAATTAAATGAAAAATTTTGAAAGTTAAAAAATTTGCTTCGAATTTTCACGCTACGTTTGATTTTGGTCTCATTCACCGAATCTGATTTGTATATCAATCAAGTAGCTCTGATACCAATTGTTAGGTCCAAAGTATCGTAGAAGGGGGGGTTGAATACGATACTCACAAATAATTTAATTTTGTTCGCGGATAATTCATTCAGTTCTCTAACGAAATCAAACACACCAAACCAAACCAAGTTTCGGGGAATATATCTTTTTATAAATATAAACCTCGAGGGGTGCTACAATTTCTAATCCGTAGATTAGCTTCAATGAGTTCTAAGTTATACACAATCAATACAATGATAGAGTTCCAGCAGAATTAATGTTCTTAGAATTTTCTCTCTGGCTTTTCCTCTCTCTCAGTAATTGCTTCTGTGTTGTAACTCGACTGAAGAAGACACACTTCCTCTGATAGTAATTGTAGACTTGGTTTTTGAAAACTATCGAACCAAACTTGTAGAAACAATCTTGGCCGTCCATCTTCAAAATCAACCTGACAACAAGTCACACTTTTCACCTGCTCCTCAAATTAAAAACCATCGAATGTAATAAATCATTTTACCATTCGATAGTTTTTAAAACAAAACTATCGAATGCTAAATTGATTTACTTTGGTTTTCTTTGAATCACTTTTCATTCCATTCGATAATTTTCTAAATAGAAAAACTATCGAATGATTTTCTTGTCTTTTATCTCATTTAATGCTTCCACTGAGCTCCTGGGTGTTTAAGTGATAGACTGTATCACTTTCTTCTGAGACGATAAAACAACCTGATCTTTTTAGTGCCGTCACCTAGTGCAACTGGTCTGGTTCACAAATGAATAACACTTGATCAATTCTTCTTTTATGTCTTCAATTAAATGCTGCTGATACGTCCCTTGTCGTTCTGGTTGCTTCAATTAAATCACTGGAATCCCGTGGTACTTAACCCTAGATCATTCACATACTTCTGTCATCTTGCAAGTCTTGTTTCTGTTGCTGTCACTGAGGCTTGAACATTTTCATGAACTTCTTTCCGTGACCTGTTTACGGACTTCAAGAATACATAACGTATTTTGATTTTTTGAGTTTACCTTTTCTTCCTTCATTCTGGATTCCTGTGCTTCTGTTAATATTATTGTTTGTCTTATCCTTTGTTGAGTTGTAGTTATCTCTTTTACATCTTATGTTACATTATGCTTTACAATCTCCCCCTATTTGATTGGATAGAGTTCGACAAGAAAATACTTCGAGGATAACTCAACTAACTAAGGAAACATTAAACTAATTAAAGTAAGACAGCTTAATAATATTAAATGCATTCTGGATCAGATATATATACATTTCCAGATTTCATAAATAAAAAAACAATAAAACTTTATACAATGAAGTTGCTCCTCTAGTCTGAGCTGATAGTTCTTTTGTTCTTTGCTTCAATCTTCAGTCCATTCCGATCTCACCTTCTTCAATCATTGGATCGGAGTTAGCAGCTTGATAATCAATCACTGATAGATAGTGCAGTGGTTCTCCAGGTTTAAGGATTGCTCCTTGGATGTGTCTTCCAATATATTCAACCTCTTGACCCACTCCAGCCCATAACCATGCAATGTTAACATCTTTCTTGTTTAGCTTTGGCATGTCTGGTAATCTGGTATGCACTTCCAATCCTCTTTCCACTCTTTTCCTATAGTAAGGAACATTCTCCATTAGAAATCTTCTAAGAGTGTCTGCTGCTTTGTCCTTCTCCGTTGATGAGAATCCTATGGATCTAAGATACTTCTCAACTGATATTAGATAGTTGCTTGGATAGTCTCTCAGTTTGTCCTCAGCCAAATAGCAGATTCTGAACAAGTCATTCGTCATGAATCTAACTATTGGAGGATCTTCAGTAATCTCTGGACCGACTTTCATCAAGATCTCCTTAACATGCTCACGGAGCAGTTCATTTAGTCTTGTAGTTCTTTGAATCTTGATGAGTATCACCTGTAGTTCTGTGTATGTTCTTTGTTCTAAAAACTTAGTGGAAATCACAAATGTACCTTTCTCAAGAAAACTTATCAATAAGTTCCAGGCTCCATTTGCTTTAACCCCAGCTTTCAGAAAGATCACAGTAATCCTCAGTGCAGTGAAGTAAACATGATCATCAGGATTTGCACTTCTTATGTTCTGAATTATGACTTCCACATCTGCATTGTCGTTGACTTCTAATCCGTCTTCAACTCCACAGAAGGTTTTATAAGCCATCTCCCATTCACTTCCATGCTTGCTTGCCAAATCCATCATCTTTTTCTTCCTTACTTCAGCTTGCACCTTGGATCTTTTTAGCTTTTCAATCCTTAGAACTGCTTCGTGTCTTTCTCTTTCAGCATGCCTGGCATCTATTGCAGCTCTTTGAGCTCTTACCGCTTCCAAGGCAGCTTCTTCTTCTTGTGATAGAGGATTTGCTTCTTCTTCCATATTATCCTCCCAGATTGGATATTCAATAGGCTCTGGATAATATGGCTCATGCTCCTCCTGAATTGGTTGCTCTTGCATGACCTCAAATACCTCTTCACTCTTCTCTTCTTCTAGTACAAGTTCTTCTATCCAGTACTGTCTTATCGGAATAGCTTCAACCGTTTCCCAAACTCCCCATCCATCCTTCTTCCCATCTCCAACTTTCTCCCCCTTAGTTGAGGAATCCTCGATAAAAGCATCCATAGCATAAAAGGTAGTAGAAGGATCAGGTTGTTGATTTGAAGGTCCAGGTTGTCCACTTTGTTGGTTCTTTAGCATAGTCCAAATAGACTGTACCCCGTCACTTTGATTTTCCATGAAATCCAATAGATCCTGCTCCTCAAATTAAAAACCATCGAATGTAATAAATCATTTTACCATTCGATAGTTTTTAAAACAAAACTATCGAATGCTAAATTGATTTACTTTGGTTTTCTTTGAATCACTTTTCATTCCATTCGATAGTTTTCTAAATAGAAAAACTATCGAATGATTTTCTTGTCTTTTATCTCATTTAATGATTCCACTGAGCTCCTGGGTGTTTAAGTAATAGACTGTATCACTTTCTTCTGAGACGATAAAACAACCTGATCTTTTTAGTGCCGTCACCTAGTGCAACTGGTCTGGTTCACAGATGAATAACACTTGATCAATTCTTCTTTTATGTCTTCAATTAAATGTTGCTGATACGTCCCTTGTCGTTCTGGTTGCTTCAATTAAATCACTGGAATCCCGTGGTACTTAACCCTAAATCATTCACATACTTTTGTCGTGTTGCAAGTCTTGTTTCTGTTGTTGTCACTGAGGCTTGAACATTTTCATGAACTTCTTTCCGTGACCTGTTTACGGACTTCAAGAATACATAACGTATTTTGATTTTTTGAGTTTACCTTTTCTTCCTTCATTCTGGATTCCTGTGCTTCTGTTAATATTATTGTATGTCTTGTCCTTTGTTGAGTTGTAGTTATCTCTTTTACATCTTATGTTACATTATGCTTTACAGATCTGGTCGTTACGGTCTCAATTTCCATCAATAATACTTGCACTTGAATCAAAACAATTAAACTGCATGTTGTGACCCCGCAATAACAACACCACACACAACTAGTTATAGTCCCAGAGATGAAATTGGAATAAGTATCTAGTCATAGGATCCACGAGTTATAAGTCATTACAAACCCAAAAGATTACAGAGTACACTTAATAGTTCTTGTCGTTGCTTACATTAATCATAAATATAAATAAGTCTGATACACAAAAGCTGTAGCTTAGACTACTGATTGCTACTACCTCAGCTATGGCGGCTATGACATCAGCGGGTAAATCTCTGACGGCTGATACCTGCTTGCGCAGAGTGTGCCTGTTGCGGGCCATCTGCTCTAGCTGTTGTTGTGATATAAATAAATAAAGCAAGGGTGAGCAATAGAGCCCACCAACATAGTTTATGACAGATCAAAATTATATACAGTTCGAAGATATCTTTGTAACCACAGGCTATGCATTAAACAGATAAGATACTAGTATAACATAAAAGATGAAGTTACGAGGAAAATTAATATAAGGTTTCCGTAACCCAAAATCCACTTATGCATATATAATCTGAGTAAGGTTTTATCAGAGTCATAACTCATAAAATAAAAGATGAAGTTGCAAGGATTTATTGTAACTTCATTTTTTTGAACACTTTTCAACCCCCTGTCAACCTGATCGGTAAACCTGTACCAAGAATGTCATCCTTAGTCCCTTTCAATACATGTTGCAGAAAACCCCCTGCCAACATGATCGGTAAACCTGTACCAAGGATGTCATCCTTAGTCCCTTTCAATACATGTTGCAGAATTATCCAAATTGGATGATGAACCAATACTGGAGTAATCTCCGCGCCAGTTGTCCCAACCTCACTATGATCAGTAGCAGGTCGTACAACTAAAAATGTTTTCTACCTATAGATGGAAGAACACGACAGCCTGCCATTGTCTACTGCCTTTCTGGATCGCCCCGACCCATTTGGGGCAATAAAAATGATGGATCGGCGCGACTCGACCTCTTACACTGCTCCTAGTTCGGATGAAATCCATGACTCTGAAACGTAAAGATCGTCCTCCTTTCCCCAAGTGTAATACTTGTTGATACGACTCCACTCAGTAGTTATATCTAGGTTGGAAAGGAAGATTCTCCAATATTTCCCAAGCTATTGCTTGTTAATGGATATCGACTTGTTCCATCAATTTACCCCTCGATCGTTGAGGTGGTTGTTAGGAATATGTTGTTCTTGATGATAAACATAAAACACTTAGTAGAATTTGTGTAAAGTCATTTTTGTAACTGTCAACGAAATGGCATGCTTTGCAGCATTCCGTTGACAGGAAGCTCATCAACGAAATGAGTGTTGTAGCAATTGCATTGTACAATACTTCACAGTATGATAGGCATTCTGTTATATGTTTTAGATAGGTTTTCTAAGTCATGTTGACTAAGTACTAGATAGGCAAAATAGGTTGGTTAATTGTAAATATGTTATGCCTTGTAATTTTGACTAAGTGAAGACATGTCAACGGTATGAAGATTACTCTGTCAACGGTATGGAGTTTACCCATCAACGAAACGAGGGAAACACCATCAACGGAATGAAGAATGAAGCTATCAACGAAACACATCTCCTTCCTATCAACGAATCAATGTTGCTTTTTGAACAGTTGACAAAGTGATAGTGACAGTTTACTGAACAGATCTAAAAGGAGATATGGAAGTGTACTTTGCATT
The DNA here is from genome assembly GCA_030848705.1 of Heracleum sosnowskyi. Classification (NCBI taxonomy): domain Eukaryota; kingdom Viridiplantae; phylum Streptophyta; class Magnoliopsida; order Apiales; family Apiaceae; genus Heracleum; species Heracleum sosnowskyi. The sequence goes on along the minus strand of CM061243.1, from coordinate 43,014,339 downwards.
GGAAGCCATCAAAGTGGATACTGGAAATAAGGAAACATTCCAATTTCCAATAAGGCTCTTGGAAATGATTATAATGAGCATGAAGACAAAAGCAAAGATCTCCAAGGACCATTGGACAAAAGGAATGAAAAGCAAGCTACTGATGGTTACTACTATTATTCTTTAGTTTAACCAAACGTAGAATTGTAAACTTGGGATTATATAACCAAGTGTAGCAGTTACTTTAGAAACAAAAGAGAAGAAAAACAAATAGATTGTATTAGCTATTTTTGAGAGCATTTCTTCTCTACAACATTGTAACTGAGCAGCTGTGTACATTTGTATCACAGATTATTTCCGCAATAAAAACACTTCAGTTGGATCATCAAACAATCCAACTGAATTATTTATATCTTGTGTTTTTATTTATTCAGTTCAGTTTTATTTTATAAGGTGTTTTTAAGATCAAGAAAATATCAAGAATTGTATTCAACCCCCCCTTCTACAATTCTGTTAGGTCATTTGGGAATAACAATTGGTATCAGAGCGAGCTTCTAACATACAAGAAGTTTAAAGATCAAGACCAAAAACAGAAACCATGGTGAAGAAGGATGCAGGTGTGAAGATACCAGTTCTTGATAAAGACAATTACTTTCACTGGAAAGTAAAGATGCATTTACATCTCATGTCTATGGATGAGAGGTATGTAGACTGCATTGAGAAAGGTCCACACGTTCCCATGAAGCTTGATTCTAGAGTTGGACTGCCAGATGATGCACCTGATGTAGAGATTCCAAAAACTGTCTCAGAATGGACTGTTGAAGATATTGCAGAAGTCCATAAAGACAAAAGGACCATGAACATTCTGTTTAATGGTTTGGAGCAAGAGATGTTTGACAATGTTATCAACTGTACAACCTCTAAGGAAGTATGGGATACCGTTAGAACTCTCTGTGAAGGAACTGAGCAAGTCAGGGAAAATAAAATGCAACTCCTTATACAACAATATGAGCATTTTCATTTTAAAGCTGGTGAAACCCTAAATGACACGTTTAGTAGGTTTCAAAAGCTTTTGAATGGATTAAAGTTGTATGGGAGGATCTATCAAACCAAGGATTCAAACCTTAAATTTCTTAGAGCTCTTCCAAAAGAATGGAAGCCTATGACTGTTTCTCTCAGAAACACTCAAGAGTACAAAGACTACACTCTTGAAAGGCTTTATGGAACCTTGAAGACTTATGAGCTGGAAATGGAGCAAGATGAGGAAATTGAAAAGGTACAAAAGAAGGGTGGATCTATTGCATTGATTGCATCTGTGAACCAACTTGAAGATGACATTAAAGAAGCTGCAAAGGCCACAACTAGTCGATCTAGTTGTAGGAGTGATGTTAGCAAGGGTAAAGACAAGATGACAGAAGAAGAAGAATCAGAACCAGCCAACTTGGATGACTTAGATGAGATTGATGAACACATTGCTTTTCTGTCTAGAAAATTCTCTAAGTTCAAGTTCAAAAGAAACTCAGAAGCAAGGCCACCAAGAAGAGACTTTCAACCTAGCAAAACAAACTGGATTGAAAAGTCTAAGTCAAAATGTTTCAATTGTGGAATGCTTGGTCACTTTGCTGGAGACTGCAGAAAGCCCAAGGTTGAGAAGGGCAACAGGAAATTTGAGCCTGTTGATTATAAAAAGAAATACTTTGAACTTCTCAAACAAAAAGAAAAGGCTTTCATGTCTCAGGAGTATGATTGGGCTGGTAATGGTGAAGATTCTGATGATGATGTTGAGTATGTCAACTTGGCTCTTATGGCTGACAATCATGAGCAGGAAGCAAGTTCCTCAAGCAACCAGGTAACAATTACTAATCTTTCTGAGCTTTCTAAAGAGGAATGCGACAGTGCAGTAAATGAAATGTCTACTGTATTATATAATTTGCGTGTTACTCTTAAATCACTTACTAAAGAGAATTCTAGAATAAAAGAGACCAATCTGCTCTTAAGTGATAGGAATGCAATGTTAGAAGCACAGCTCATTGAATTTGAGAAAATGAGATGTGTTAGTAGGGATGCTAAGAAGGAACTTGAGAACGTGTTACAAAGGGAAGAAATTCTTAAAACACAACTTGAGATAGAACAAGGTGTGATTGCAAAATGGAAGGATGCTAGGAATGTTGCTGCCAACATAATTAATGTTCAAGGCGTGGAATCCTTCTGTGAGCAATCATGGAAAAGGAACAAAGAGAAGCTAGGGTATGTTGGTGAAACCTTAGAATCAGAAACTGAGTCAACAAACAACAAGGATCATTTGTTGAAGGTTGATATGTCAACGGAATGCAATGTTTCGTTGACAGATGAACCATCAACCGATCAGGCTGTTTCGTTGACAGAGAAAAGAAAGGATGAACTCACTAGACTTAATAACAAGTATGGTCCTGTCACCAAGAACTTTGTTCAAGGTGAGTCTAGTAAATCAAAGAAAGTTGAGAAGCCTGTTGAGAGAGCTAATGTAGGTAACTTGTCTAACAAGCAATTGAAAGACAAGTTAGAGAAAGTTCAGGTTGAGGCTAAGGGAAATAAAAAGAATAACAGAAATGGTAAGGTAGGGATTAACAAACACAACAATTACACACCTGATAAATATGCACCTAGAAAGACATGTGTCAATTGTGGAAGTGTTAATCATTTATCTACTAACTGCAAATCTGTTAAGAAATCTGCTAATGTGAAAATGCCCAAGCCTGCAATGAACAGTTCCATGCCTAAAATGCCTGTTATGCCTAACATGTTTGCTCCATATGCACAATTTCAGAATCCATATGCTAGCATGCCATTTGTGCCTAATCCTTACATGAATATGTTTAACATGCCACAAATGCCATGGAACATGAATAACATGATTGTTCCTCCAACTATGCATGCTATGAATGAAAATATGAGCAACCCTCAGAAATCAACACCAAGGGTAAAGATTGATTTGAATCAATCTGAGCCCAAAGTTAAAAATGGTACAAAAGGGAATGCAAAGGCTAACAAGACAGGACCCAAGGAAACTTGGGTACCAAAATCAACTTGATTTGGGTTTATTGTGTGCAGGGAGACAAAAGGAATCTTTGGTACTTGGATAGTGGTTGTTCAAGACACATGACTGGTGATTCTACCCTGCTCACAGAGTTTCAGGAAAGAGCTGGCCCTTGTATTGCTTTTGGAGATGACAGCAAAGGCTACACAAAGGGATATGGCTTGATTTCAAAAGAGAATGTCATCATAGATGAGGTTGCATTGGTGGATGGTCTTAAGCACAACTTGCTTAGTATCAGCCAACTTTGTGACAAAGGATTTTTAGTTACTTTTTCGAAAGAAGCCTGTGTTGTTTCTAAAGGAGGAAACAACAATGTGGTAATGACTGGATTCAGAAGAGGGAATGTGTACATTGCTGACTTTAGTAGCACAAGTTCAGAAACCATCACCTGTCTTTTCAGCAAGGCAAGCAAAGATGAAAGTTGGTTATGGCACAAGAAATTATCCCATCTGAATTTCAAAGTTATGAATGATTTGGTGAGAAAGGATCTTGCTAGAGGAATTCCACAAGTGGAATTTTCCAAGGATGGTTTGTGTGATGCCTGTCAAAAAGGGAAACAGAAGAAGGCATCATTCAAAAGCAAGACAGAGTCATCAATTGTCCAGCAGCTTGAATTACTTCATATGGACCTATTTGGCCCTGTAAATGTTATGTCCATCTCAAAGAAGAAATACTGTCTTGTGATTGTTGATGATTTTTCTAGATTTACATGGACTTTCTTTTTGCACTCTAAAGATGAGGCAAGTGAAATCATTATCAATCACATCAAGATGGTAAGCAATCATCCTGATTTCAAAGTAAGAAGGATTAGGAGTGACAATGGGACAGAATTCAAGAATTCGAGCATGAAGGTGTTCTGTGAAGAAAATGGTATTTTGCATGAGTTTTCAGCAGCAAGAACACCACAGCAAAATGGTGTAGTTGAAAGGAAAAACAGAACACTTATTGAAGCTGCAAGGACAATGCTAGATGAATCAAAGTTACCTACATATTTTTGGGCTGAGGCAGTTAACACAGCTTGCTTTACTCAAAATATTTCTTTGATTAATCAGGCCAAGGGAATGACCCCTTATCATCTACTCAAAAGAAAGAAGCCACTATTAGATTTTCTTCATGTCTTTGGATGCAAGTGCTTTGTTCTGAGAAATCAAGCTGAGCATTTGGGGAAATTTGAAGCAAAGGCAGATGAAGCAATATTTGTGGGATATGCAGCAGGGAAAGCTTACAGAGTCTATAATCTCAGAATCAACATTGTTATGGAATCTGTACATGTTGTTTTTGATGATCTCAAAATACAAGGTCTCTGTGATGAAGGTTTCCATGAAAGTCTCTCTTTTGAGAATGAGGAAGGAGAACAAGTGAATCATGATAAGGCTACTGAGAAACAGCCTAAAGGTGTTGTATCTAGCACAGATGAAAGCAGCAGTGAAGATGAAATTGCTGCATTAAGGTTAAAAAGGATAGCAGCTAGCAGACCAAATGGTCATTTCGTTGACAGTCATGATGGTGGATTCGTTGACAGTCAGAATGAGCGTTTCGTTGACAGCCAAAACGGTCATACCGTTGATAGTCATAGGAATGCTTCTAGAAGTGATCAATTAGGGACAACAAACTCAGGGGGAGTTTCTCAAGGACAAATATCCAATCAAGGCAATCATGATCATGAAGCTACGTCTTCAAGAGCAAATCTACCTCCCTCAAGGAAATGGACTAAAGATCATCCCTTTGAACTTATTATAGGTGATGTTTCTTCAAAAGTCCAAACTAGAAGAGCAACTCAAGAAGAATGTCTATATAGTAGCTTTCTGTCTCAAGATGAGCCAAAGAAAGTTGAGGATGCACTTCTAGATCCAGATTGGGTTTTAGCCATGCAAGAAGAGCTAAACCAATTTGAGAGAAACAATGTTTGGAAGCTGGTGCCCAGGCCTAATGACAGGAGTGTTATAGGCACAAAGTGGGTGTTCAGAAACAAGATGGATGAAAATGGCATAGTCACAAGGAACAAAGCTAGACTGGTTGCAAAAGGCTACTCACAGGAAGAGGGAATTGATTTTGATGAAACCTTTGCTCCTGTTGCAAGACTAGAAGCAATAAGGATTTTCCTAGCCTATGCAGCCCATGCCAATTTCAAAGTCTATCAAATGGATGTGAAGAGTGCTTTTCTGAATGGGGAATTGGAAGAGGAGGTGTATGTAAGTCAACCTCCTGGTTTTGAAGATGGAGATTTTCCAGACTATGTGTACTTCCTTCTCAAAGCACTCTATGGTTTGAAACAAGCACCTAGAGCCTGGTATGACACTCTCTCACAGTTCCTCCTTGAGAATCATTTCACTAGAGGTACTGTAGATAAAACTCTTTTTCACAGGGTTGTAAATGGCTCTACTTTACTTGTTCAAATTTATGTAGATGATATAATCTTTGGGTCTACAGATGTGAAACTTTGTCAAAAGTTTGCCAAGCTTATGCAAAGTAAATATGAAATGAGCATGATGGGAGAATTAACTTACTTTCTTGATCTTCAAGTAAAGCAAGTTAATGAAGGCATTTTCATTAGTCAAACAAAATACATTCATGATTTATTAAAGAAATTTAACCTAATGGAATGCTCTACTGCCAAAACTCCCATGCCTACTGCCACCAAACTTGAATTGAATACTAAGGAAAAATCTGTGGACATTTCAAGTTACAGAGGCATGGTAGGCTCACTTTTATATTTAACAGCTAGTAGACCTGATATTATGTTTGCTACATGTCTATGTGCTAGATTTCAGGCTGATCCTAGGGAATCCCATTTAGTTGCTATTAAAAGAATTTTCAGATATCTCAAAGGAACACCAAACCTTGGCATTTGGTATCCTAGAGAATCTGGTTTTGAACTAATTGGTTATTCAGATGCAGATTTTGCAGGATGTAAAATTGACAGGAAAAGTACAACAGGAACCTGTCAATTCCTAGGAAACAAGCTTGTGTCATGGTTCAGCAAGAAACAAAACTCAGTTTCTACCTCCACAGCTGAGGCTGAGTATATTGCAGCTGGAAGTTGTTGTGCACAGATTTTATGGATGAAAAATCAACTTCTTGATTATGGATTAAGAGTTGAGAAAATTCCTATTTTCTGTGACAACACGAGTGCCATTGCCATTACTGAGAATCCAGTGCAGCATTCAAGAACCAAGCACATTGACATCAAGTACCATTTCATTAGAGAACATGTTATGAATGGTACTGTGGAGTTACATTTTGTTCCAAGTGAACAACAACTTGCAGACATCTTTACCAAGCCACTTGATGAATCAACATTCTCAAGATTAGTAAGTGAGCTAGGTATGCTAAATTTCTCTTAATTATTTTTGAGATATTTGCAAGTTAAAATGCAGCCAGAAACTTGCTATGTTTTTCTGTGAATTAATTTTCTTAGGAAAAAGTGAAATTTTGTCTAAGTCAAAATTACTATGTCAACGAAACGAACCATTTCGTTGACAGTCTTAGCAGTTTTCTGGGTATTTCGTTGATAGCTCTTTTATATCAACGAAACGCAGCTTTATCAACGAAATAAGACGGGACTTTAACCGCCCAATCCTGATTCGTTGATTTAGCGCTTTTAATCTGAACCGTTGAAATTTTGACACGTCTTTTACCACGATCTATGCATACACCCCTGTAAGTATAAATCATGGTAATACTTTAAAAGTAACGGTTATATTTTTTAAGCCAATCCAGTAATTTACATTTATTATTGGATTCATTTTCTGAGAATTTTTGGGGGAGTATTTAAGAAATTTTATTTTCATTATCTCTTTTTTACCTGTTCTCAAAAATTCCAAAGGCTTTTTCTCTCTTCTTCTCTCTAACAAGCAATTCAGTTCGAAGCTTTCCTTTAATCAACAATGGCACCTATAGTCAAGCTTATGTCTGCTGGAGGGTTCATCTATGAGAAGAACAACTCCATCCCTTTTGTTGTCAAGGAAAACCCGAACAGACTGTTCTTCAAAATGATGGATTTCATGAAGAATTGCAAGTTGAGCTATGCAATGTTTCACTCTACACCACTCTACAATGAGATAATCGAGGAAATTTGGACCTCATGTGAGTATAGTGGAACAAACTGCACACTACAATTCACTCTTCAAGGTAATGAGTACATAGTTAATTCTGATGTTTTGCAAGCATGTTTACATATTCCTGATAATAACTGTGATGTTTTGCCTACTAACACTGAAATAACTACCATGCTAAATTCTATAAACTACTCTTTGCCTACTGATAATCTGGGTAGAATAATTAGGAGAGGTTTGGTTAGGGAATACAGTTATTTAGCTGATGCATTCATTAAGGTCTTTTCTGGAAAGATTAGTAATTTTGATGCATTAACTAACTCTATGTTAATTCTCCTAACCATGCTTCTAAATGATAGATATCACAACTTTAGCACCCAACTTATGTATGAAATTGGTGCTAAGTTGGGTGACAAAGCAAATAGGAAGAAAAATATCTATTATGCTAGGTTTCTGATGATGTTGGCTAACCATGTTAGTCCAGCACCATTAGTTATCTCTAACCCTAATGCCAGGTTTGAGTGCTTTGTGCAAGAAAAGAGAGTATTGACAGACATACTGAGGCTGAACCACAATGGTGATGTTCCAGTGGTGTATCTGCCAATCATTGAGGTAACTACTACTATCCCTGTTAGTGTAGCTAACACCTCTACTGTTTTACCTTCCAATGTTGCTATGGAGTCTGTAGCTGTGACCCAACAGGCTCCTGCCCTAGCAACAAAACCAAAATCAAAGAAATCCTCCAAGCCAACCTCAGGTGCTTCTCAAAAGGCACCTGTTGTAAAAACTACCACACAACCTAAGGGGAGTGAGTCTGGAGTTGTGAGAGGTGAGGGAAGGGGTGAACATCAAAGAAACCCCAAGGATAAGGAAGGACAGGTTAGTGTGTACCAGCCAAGCCCCATTGTGTCTTCCCAACAAGGCACAATGAGTAACATGGATTTAAACACAAGTCTAATTGCATCCTCCCAAAAGGATGTGATTATTGAAACAAGCTCTCCTCCTAGAGCACAGTCCAAAAGGGTAAGGGACACTTCAAGCCCACAGTCTACATTTTCCCAATACCAAAGGAGAGTGAAGCAAAAGTCCAAGGGTACACAGGGTGCACACACACTGGAAGCAACACTTCCAGTTTCTCAAATTCAGTTTGATGTAACCCCTATCATTACTCTGGGGTTACAGTCCCATTCTCTAAACATCAATCTTGAATTATCTCCATCAAATTCACCAACTCAATCTTTAGATGTGGACATGATCCATACATCTATTCCTGATTCTCCAACTCTAATCTTGGAGAAGCCCCACTCTGAAGCTGGTGGCCATCACTTGTTAAGTGATTTGTTGGGCCATCAACCAATTTTTCCTGAAGTTGCAAGGGGATCTGTGGACCAATCTTTAAAATCAATCACCACAGACTCTACTGTAATTTCTCATTCTCAAAGTGCTTTCTTGACTTCATCAACGAAACAGTCTATTTCGTTGACAAGTGTTTCTCCATCAACGGTATCCATACCGTTGACAGTTCAAACTACCATTCCGTTGATAGTTCACTCTGCACCTTTAATTGAAAATCAAGTTGTTCCCACAACTAGTGCAGATGATCTAGTGGTAGTTGAGACACTTCTAGGACTGAGAGGGAGTGAAACTGAGAGGCTGGCTTGCAGCCAGGCAAAAGGAGAGAATGTGAGTGAGAGGCTGGCTATTTCTTCCAGCCAGGCAAAAGGAGAGATTGAGAGTTCCACCTTAGAAGGTGAAGGTGAGGGTGTGAGAGGTGTGAGCCATGGGGAGCCCATGATGCAAGAACAGAGTGGAGAGAGAGAAGGGACTACAGGAGTAATAAGGATGGAAGCAGTCATTGCTAGTGAGTTAATGGAGGTCAGTGAGGGAGAAAGGGAACTTACTTTCCAAGAGGTTTATCAACAAACTCTGGATAGTATTTCCCTGGATCCTGAGACCTTTACTCATCCTGTGTCAGCCTATCAAGTTTTGGCTCAACAGGGCAATGTGGAGGCAGAGAGGTCACTACAACTAATTCACACAACTGCATCAATGCAAAGAGCAAAGGATGCCTTGACCAATCTACCTCCAGGGGCTGAAGCAAGTGGAGAATTTGATTTTTCTGATAATGAGGATAGCTTTGGTGACATTCTACAGGTGGCCACTACTGCACAGACTGGGACTTCTGTGGTGCCTCCTACACCAAACTGGCTTTCTCAAGATATGCATGGTAGATGCAATTTGGATGCTGCTATCACAAGGCAGTACAATGAAGCATATCTAGCTCATGAGTCTGCAGGAGCAAGGGACAAGAAATTCTACAAAGCCATCATGGATTCTCTGGAAATTCAAAGGCTACAAATGTTGCAGACAAGGATTGAGGCTACAGAAATCAAGGACTCAATCAGCAACCTTAGGGCTGCTACTGACAGGAGGCTAGATGAAAAGCTTCCTCTTCACACTGTCTCCAGGATGTCAAGGTTTTTCACCAAGGAACCTGAAGTGTCTTCATCTTTGAAAACTCTTTCCTCTAGAGTGGACAAAGTTGAGGCTACACTTAGTCACATGCAAAAGGAGCAGGAGAAGCAAACTCAGCTACTCACCCAGCTTCTGGCAGCTCAAGGGCTCCCTATCATCTCACTTGATGCTAACAAAAAGGGGGAGAAATCTAAGGAGCTAGACATTCAGATCACAAAGGTTATGGTCCCAGCCATCTCCTTACCAGAAGAGCCATTTGCAATGGGGGAGTTTGCAAAGAAGAAAAAGGACAGTATTGACCTGATCCAGGAAGCCTCTTTAAGGATGAAACTTGCAGAACAAATCAAGGATCACTGGTCAAATATTGAAGAAAAGGTCAAGAAGCTAGCTGACACTAAAAAGGTATCATCTGTACAAGCTACTTCAATACCACCATCAACAAATGCAATGGTGACAGTGCAAATGGAGCCACAATTCAGGAGTTCCTATGTCATGGAACCCCTTCAGCATGGAGTCCTTCAAGATTCAAGGAATGAGAAAGGACAAGCTTCATGTTTGAGGAATGTGGATGCAAGAGGGATATCTCCAGTATCTCCCATAAAACCCAAAGGCAAGAACATAGAAAGGATAGCTTATCCTCCACCAAAGCCAGATGAGTTCAAAGTCTTAGGGAAGCTGATCAAGGAGAGCAAAGAAAGCAATCATCCAAGCATAAGGAACAAGAGGGCACTCATCTACAGGGATAGCAAGGAAATCTACATTTGGGTTGGTCACCCAAATTTTGCTAAGGCCAAAGCTGAAGAAAGTGAAAGGGCAGCAATGCAAGCTCTTGCAGTTGCTCAATCACTTGAAGATGAAGAAGCCCTACAGGAAGAAAAGGCCAAGGATAAAGCTAAGGAAGCTGGAAAGAAGAAGAGAACAAGTCAGCCAAAGGCTAGAGCTAAGAGGAATCTGAACTTTGATGAAGATGATTCTCAAGAAACTGCTCAAGACTCTTCCACAACAAGTGCACATCAAATTCCTGTTGATCTACCTATTGAGGGAAAGTTGGCTTGTGATCCTGCACATCCTGTCAACTTTCATGATCATCCAATCATGCCAAAAGAGGAACCTTTTGAATTTGATGAAGACTACTTTCCAAAGTTCCTGTTAGAGAAGGACCAACCAATGAAGACAAAGAAGAGGTCTGTCAAAGCAAAGCCTGTTCTTGTGAGAAAGCCACAATCTCAAAAACCCCCTGCAAACCCAGAGGACTGCATGTACATTGCTGACATCAGGGAAGAATCCAGTCTACATCTTGACTTAGACAACCTGGTGGAAGTAAGGGGAATTGCAGCTTCTCAAAAGTTGCCTGAAAGACTAGTGTTCATATTCAAGGGAGGTAGAGAACAAGTGTGGCCTCTCTACAGAATTTTAGGAGAAGACTATCAAACACTACTCTCAGTGTTTAGATGCTTGAAAAAGGACTTTGGTTTCACCAAAACAGCCAAGTCTGAGGTGGTCTCCAAAATCTGTCAGATAAAGGCTAGCTGGAACAAGCCTGAGGCTCTTCCCAGGATACTTAGAGTTCCCTCAACAGGAAAGAAAATCCATCTTCAACCTTATTGGATGATGGAGTTTAAGGACAAGGACAATTGCAGAAGATTCTTCAGAATGGAAGACCAGCTGGAGAAGGCATCTAATCAAACTCTAAAGCTGATGCAATCCAAGCTTGGTGATCAAGATGAAGAGGAGAAAACCTTCTACAGAAGGCTACAGGTCCAGATTGAGGAAAACAACTCCAAGAGAGGGAAGAAGACTATGCCACAAAGAAGTCACAGATGAAACATTTGCTCAGACTAGAGGAGCACTTGTGGGCATTAGTCTTGTAAGTCTTGTATTTTGTCTATAAAGTTTTGAAGCTTAATACATTTTCTACTTTTGTAATTTATGATGTATCTGAGTGTTTTTGTTATCATCAAGTCTCTTGATTTATGGCTGTTATTCTATCAGTCATAAATTGGGGGAGATTGTTAGGAATATGTTGTTCTTGATGATAAACATAAAACACTTAGTAGAATTTGTGTAAAGTCATTTTTGTAACTGTCAACGAAATGGCATGCTTTGCAGCATTCCGTTGACAGGAAGCTCATCAACGAAATGAGTGTTGTAGCAATTGCATTGTACAATACTTCACAGTATGATAGGCATTCTGTTATATGTTTTAGATAGGTTTTCTAAGTCATGTTGACTAAGTACTAGATAGGCAAAATAGGTTGGTTAATTGTAAATATGTTATGCCTTGTAATTTTGACTAAGTGAAGACATGTCAACGGTATGAAGATTACTCTGTCAACGGTATGGAGTTTACCCATCAACGAAACGAGGGAAACACCATCAACGGAATGAAGAATGAAGCTATCAACGAAACACATCTCCTTGCTATCAACGAATCAATGTTGCTTTTTGAACAGTTGACAAAGTGATAGTGACAGTTTACTGAACAGATCTAAAAGGAGATATGGAAGTGTACTTTGCATTGGAAGCCATCAAAGTGGATACTGGAAATAAGGAAACATTCCAATTTCCAATAAGGCTCTTGGAAATGATTATAATGAGCATGAAGACAAAAGCAAAGATCTCCAAGGACCATTGGACAAAAGGAATGAAAAGCAAGCTACTGATGGTTACTACTATTATTCTTTAGTTTAACCAAACGTAGAATTGTAAACTTGGGATTATATAACCAAGTGTAGCAGTTACTTTAGTAACAAGAGAAGAAAAACAAATAGATTGTATTAGCTATTTTTGAGAGCATTTCTTCTCTACAACATTGTAACTGAGCAGCTGTGTACATTTGTATCACAGATTATTTCCGCAATAAAAACACTTCAGTTGGATCATCAAACAATCCAACTGAATTATTTATATCTTGTGTTTTTATTTATTCAGTTCAGTTTTATTTTATAAGGTGTTTTTAAGATCAAGAAAATATCAAGAATTGTATTCAACCCCCCCTTCTACAATTCTGTTAGGTCATTTGGGAATAACAGTGGTAACACAACATTTGACTTGCAGCAATTAAATTGCCCAGAGAAAATATCTGTCCCCTGACAAATTTGAGTTGAGAGTTTAAAATGAGCAGCAGTCACTTAAATCAGGTTTCCCATATTTTTGGTAGTTGAGCGAGTACTTAAATCCTCTTAAAAGATAGATTTAAATGGAAAAACAGTGTTTGGGAACCTCCCCTTGATTTAAAATAATTAATAATACAATTTAGAATATCCTTCATAGTATTGAAGGTCGAGGATAAACTTTAAATAATATAACTCATTTTAAAACGTGTTATAAGTATTTAATAAATAATCGAATAATATTTATTAAGTAAATAAACTTTAAACGAATATTCAAAAATAATATTCGTTATATAAATAATGATTGAATGAATATTCAAAATAATATTCATTAAATAAATAAGTCGCTTAAGGGGTTTGATCATTGCCTCAAAGTTGGCTAAGTGGTATAGTTTGCTTTCGCGAAACATCCTTTACTAAAATACTTGTTTCTCCTAAACCGTAAATCGGATTCACATGATCTTCGCACCAAAACGAACCTTGAAACAAGACCTACACTATAATGGGCAGTGGTGATCTTGGACAGAAGTTATTATGTTCGAATATCACAAACAAAACAAGGTTAAGGAAAATCGGGCATTATAATGGCTATGTTTTAATGATTCCAAAGTTTAATCATAAACTTTACATGATCACTCCAACCAAATCATCAAGTCAATCCCTCAACATCATTACTAATCCATAACCATCATCAACCATAGTCAAAACCAACATCTACTTATTCATCCTCAAAACAACATCAAACTTTCATAAAAATCAATCATTCATCATTATGATCATATTAACTAATCTACACTTAAACTAACCATATAAATCAAATTATAACCAAGGGTTTTGTTAATCCCAAATGACCTAACAGAATTGTAGAAGGGGGGGTTGAATACAATTCTTGATATTTCTTAAACTTAAAAACAACTTACAAATAAAACTGAACTTAAAGTAAAAATCACAAGCACATAAATAATTTCAGTTGGATTGTTTGATGATCCAACTGAAGTGATTTTTATTGCGGAAATAATCTATGATACAAAATGTACACAGCTGCTCAGTTACAAGAATGTAGAGAAGTATGCTCTCAAATATAGCTAATACAATCTATTTGTTTTTCTTCTCTTCCTCTTATTTTAACTGCTACACTTGGTTATATATATTCTCAAGTTTACAAAGCTATTTTTGGCTACACTAAAGTACACTAAAGGTAACCGCCAATAGTTTGCTTTTCATCCCTTTGTCCAGTGGTCCTTGGAGATCCTTGCTTTTGTCTTCATGCTTATTATGATCACTCCCAAAAGCCCAATTGGAAACTGGGATGTTTCCTTATTCCCCATGTCCATTTTAATGGTTTCCAATGCAAAGTACACTTCCACATCACCTTTAGATCTGTTCAGTAAACTGTCACTATCACTTTGTCAACTATTCAGAAAAGAAATAATGATTCGTTGATAGCAGGGAGATGTGGTTCGTTGATAGCTTTATTCTCCATTTCGTTGATGAGTAAACTTCATTTCGTTGATGAGTAAACTTCATTCCGTTGACAGAGTAATCTTCATACCGTTGATAGAGTAATCTTCATATCGTTGACATGACTTCACTTAGGCAGAATTACATGGCATAATATATTTACAATTCACCAACCTATTTTGCCTATCTAGTACTTAGTCAACATGACTTAGAAAAACCTATCTAATACATACAACAAATTGCATATCAAACTGTGAAGTATTGTACAGTACAATTGCTACATCACTCATTTCGTTGATGAGCTTCCTGTCAACGAAACACTGCAAAGCATGCCATTTCATTGACAGTTACAAAATGACTTAATACAAAATCTACTAAGTGTTTTTATAATTATCATCAAGAACAACATATTCCTAACAATCTCCCCCAATTTATGACTGATAGAATAACAGCCATAAATCAAGAGCCTTGATGATAACAAAAACACTCAGACATATTACACATGATAAAAGTAGAAATTGCATTGAGCTTCATTGAATTTAATTGAAATGCAAAGTAGAAAATCTTACAAAACAAGTGCACAGAGTTGCTCCTCTAGACTGAGCAGATTTTTCATCTTTGCCTCTGTGGTCTTGTTTTCTTCCCTTTTCTTGCATTGTTCTCCTCAATTTGAGCTTGAAGTCTTCTGTAGAAAATCTTCTCTTCTTCATCTTGATTCCCCAACTTGGATTGCATTAACCTTAGAGTTTCATTGGATGCCTTCTCCAGTTGGTCTTCTATTATGAAGAATCTTCTACAGTTGTCCTTATCTCTGAATTCCATCATCCAAAAAGGTTAGAGATGAATTATCTTTCCTGTTTGAGGGACCTTCAATACTCTGGGAAGTGCACCAGGCTTGTTCCAGCTAGCTTTGATTTGGCAAATCTTGGAGACAACCTCAGACTTGGCTGTTTTGGTAAAACCAAAATCTTTCTTCAAACATTTAAACACAGATAGCAGTGTCTGATAGTCTTCTCCCAGAATTATGTGTAGAGGCCAAACCTGTTCTCTCCCACCCTTGTAGACAAATACCAATCTCTCTGGTAGTTTGTAAGAAGCTGCTATTCCTCTCACTTCAACCAGGTCATCAAGATTGATATGAATGTCAGACTCCTCCCTGATATCAGCAATGTAGATGAAGTCTTCTGGGTTGGTAGGGGGTTTCTCAGCTTGTGTTCTCCTTACCAGAACTGGCTTAGCCTTGGTAGCCCTTTGCTTAGATTTCTTCTTTGGATCCATTTCAAAGAGGAATTTTGGAAAGTTGGCCTCATCAAACTCAATTGGCTCTCCCTTTGGCTCAATTGGCTGATCATGGAAATTTACAGGATGATTAGGATCACAGGCTAACTTTACCTCTGAAACTGGATCAGGAATTGTTGGAGGTGCAATTGGTACAGAAGAGTCTGATGCAATGCTCTGAGAGTCATCATTCTCAAAGACTATGTTTCTCCTAGCTCTTGCCTTTGGTTGCCTTGTGCTCTTCTTTGCACTCCTTTCCTCTCTTGCTTTTTCTTCTAGCTGTATTTCTTCTTCATCAAGAGACTGAGCAACATCAAGGGCTTGCATTGCTGCTCTTTCTGACTCTTCAGCTTTAGCTTCAGCAAAGTTTGGGTGACCAGCCCAAACACAGATTTCTTGTCCATTCCTGTAGACAATTGCCCTTTGCTTCCTTATCTCATAATCATTGTTTTCCTTGCTTTTTGTGATAAGTAGACCAAGAAGCTTGAGCTCATCTGGATAAGGTGCAGGATAGAAAGTCCTTGTTATATTTTTGCCCTTTGGTTTAGCAGGGGACTTGGGAGATAAGCTTCTTTGGAGTGTAGCTTGTTCCACATCCCTAATGCATGAAGTTTGTCCTTTTTCCTTCCTTGGACCTTGAGTGACTCCATGTAGAAGGGGCTCTACCTGATAGAAAGAATTGGTCTGTGGCTCCCATTCCGTTGACACTAGAACCATGGCATTTGTTGATGGTTGATCCGTTGATGGATTTGAGTCCTTTGTAGTTCCAGCAATTTTCTTGACCCTTGCTTCTATGTTGGACCAATGGTCTTTGATTTGTTCTGAAAGTCTCATCCTCATAGAAGCTTCCTGTATTAGGTCAATACCATCCTTTTGCTTCTTTCCAAGCTCCCACATTGCTAGTGGCTCATTTGGTAAGGAAATGGCTGGGACCATAACCTTTGTGATTTGAATGTCTAGCTCCTTAGATTTCTCCCCCTTTTTGTTATCATCAAAAGAGATGACTGGGAGTCCTTGAGCTGCCACTAGTTGGGTGAGTAGCTGAGTTTGCTTCTCCTGTTCCTTCTGCATGTGAGAAAGTGTAGCCTCAACTTTGTCCACTCTAGAGGAGAGAGTTTTCAAAGATGAGGACACTTCAGGTTCCTTGGTGAAAAACCTTGACATCTTGGAGACAGTGTGAAGAGAAAGCTTTTCATCTAGCCTCCTGTCAGTAGCATCCCTAAGGTTGCTAATTGAATCCTTGATTTCTATAGCCTCAATCCTTGTGTGCAACATTTGTAGCCTTTGAATTTCCAGAGAATCCATTATGGCCTTGTAGAATTTTTTGTCCCTTGCTTCTGCAGACTCATGAGCTAGATATGCCTCATTGTACTGCCTTGTGATAGCAGCATCCAAGTTGCATCTACCATGCATATCCTGAGAAAGCCAGTTTGGTGTAGGAGGCACCACAGATGTCCCAGTCTGTGTAGTAGTGGCCACCTGTAGATTGTCACCAAAGTTGTCCTCATCATCAGAAAAATTAAAGTCTCCACTTGCTGCAGCTGCTGGAGATAGATTGGTCAGGGCATCCTTTGCTCTTTGCATTGATGCAGTAGTATGAATTAAGTTGAGTGACCTTTCTGCCTCCACATTGCCCTGTTGAGCCATAACTTGATAGGCTGGCACAGGATGAGTAAAGGTCTCAGGATCCGGGGAAATACTATCCAGAGTTTGTTGATAATGCTCTTGGAAGGTAAGTTCCCTTTCTCCCTCACTGACCCTCATTAACTCACTAGCAATGGCTGCTTCCTCCCTTATCACTCCTGTAGTCCCTTCTCTCTCTCCACTCTTTTCTTGCATCATGGGCTCCCCATGGCTCACACCTCTCACACCCTCACCTTCACCTACTAAGGTGGTACTCTCAATCTCTCCTTTTGCCTGGCTGGAAGAAATAGCCAACCTCTCACTCCCAGTCTCTCCTTTTGCCTGGCTGCAAGCCAGCCTCTCAATTTCACTCCCTCTCAAACCTAAAAGTGTCTCAACTACCACAAGGTCATCTACACTAGTTGTGGAAACAACTTGATTTTCAATAAGGGGTGTAGAATGACCTATCAACGGAATGGTAGTTTGAACTGTCAACGGTATGGATACCGTTGATGGAGAAACACTTGTCAACGAAAGAGGCTGTTTCGTTGATGAAGTCAATAAAGCACTTTGAGAAAGTGAAATTACAATAGAATCTGTGGTGATTGATTTTAGAGATTGGTCCACAGATCCTCTTGCAACTTCAGAAAAAGTTGGTTGATGGCCCAACAAATCACTTAATAAGTGATGACCACCAGCTTTAGAGTGGGGCTTCTCCAAGATTAGAGTTGGAGAATCAGGAATAGATGAATGGATCATGTCCACATCTAAAGATTGAGTTGGTGAATTTGATGGAGATAGTTCAAGGTTGATGTTTAGAGAATGGGACTGTAACCCCAGAGTAATGATAGGGGTTACATCAAACTGAATTTGTGAAACTGGAAGTGTTGCTTCCAGAGTGTGTGCACCCTGTGTACCCTTGGATTTTTGTTTCACTCTCCTTTGGTATTGGGAAAATGTAGACTGTGGGCTTGAAGTGTCCCTTACCCTTTTGGAGTGTGCTCTTGGAGGAGAGCTTGTTTCAATAATCACATCCTTTTGGGAGGATGCAACTAGACTTGTGTTTAAATCCATTTTACTCATTGTGCCTTGTTGGGAAGACACAATGGGGCTTGGTTGGATTTCACTCTGCTTTCCTTCCTTATTCTTAGGGTTTCCTTGATTTTCACCCCTTCCCTCACCTCTCACAACTCCTGAATCACTCCCCTTTGGTTGTGAAGTAGTTTTTGCAACAGGTGCCTTTTGAGAAGCACCTGAGGTTGGCTTTGAGGATTTCTTTAATTTAGGTTTTGCTGCTTGGGCATGAGCCTGTTGGGACACAGCTACAGACTCCATAGCAACATTGGTGGGTGAAATAATAGAAGTAGCAACTATACTAACAGGGTTAGAAGAAGTTACCTCAATGATGGGAAAATACACCATTGGGACATCACCATTGTGGTTAAGTCTCAGTATATCTGTCAGAACCCTTTTCTCTTGCACAAAACACTCAAACTTGGAAACAGGGTTAAAGATAACTAATGGTGTTGGACTAACATGATTAGCCAACATCATCAGAAACCTAGCATAATAGATATTCTTTTTCCTATTAGCCTTATCACCCAACTTAGCACCAATTTCATACATAAGTTGGGTGCTAAAGTTGTAATATCTATCAGTTAGGAGCATGGTAAATAGAATTACCATAGAATTGGTCAATGCATCAAAATTGCTAATCTTACCAGAAAATACCTTGATAAATGCATCAGCTAAATAACTATATTCTCTAACCAATCCTCTCCTAATTATTCTACCCATATTATCAGTAGGCAAAGAGTAGTTTATGGAGTTTAGCAAGTTAACTATTTCAGTATTTGTAGGCAAAGCATTACAGTTATTTTCAGGAATATGTAGACATGCTTGCAATACATCAGAATTAACTATGTGCTCTTTACCTTGGATGGTGAATTGTAGTGTGCAGTTTGTTCCATTATACTCACATGAGGTCCAAATCTCCTCGATTATCTCATTATAGAGAGGAGTTGAGTGAAACATTGCATAGCTCAACTTGCAGTTCTTCATGAAGTCCATCATCTTGAAAAAGATACTGTTTGGACTTTCCTTGACAACAAATGGAATTGAGTTGTTCTTTTCATAAATGAACCCTCCTGCTGACATAAGCTTGACTATGGGTGCCATTGTTGTGTGAAGAAAAGCTTCGAACTGAATTGCTTGTTAGAGAGAAGAAGAGAGAAAAGCCTTTGGAATTTTTGAGAACAGGTAAAAAAGAAATTAAGGAAAATAGAATTTCTTAAATACTCCCCCAAATATTCTCAGAAAATGAGTCCAATAATAAATGTAAATTACTGGATTGGCTTAAAAAATATAATCGTTACTCTTAAAATATTACCATGATTTATACTTACAGGGGTGTATGCATAGATCGTGGTAAAAGACGTGTCAAATCTCAACGGTTCAGATTAAAAGCGCTATATCAACGAATCAGATTTGGGCGTTTAAGGTCCCGTCTATTTCGTTGATAAAGCTGCGTTTCGTTGATATAAAAGAGCTATCAACGAAACACCCAGAAAAATGCTAAGACTGTCAACGAAATGGTGCGTTTCGTTGACATAGTAATTTTGACTTAGACAAAATTTCACTTTTTCCTGAGAAAATTAATTCACAGAAAAACATAGCAAATTTCTGGCTACATTGTAACTTGCAAATATCTCAAAAATAATTAAGAGAAATTTAGCATACCTAGCTCACTTACTAATCTTGAGAATGTTGATTCATCAAGTGGCTTGGTAAAGATTTCTGCAAGTTGTTGTTCACTTGGAACAAAATGTAACTCCACAGTACCATTCATAACATGTTCTCTAATGAAATGGTACTTGATGTCAATGTGCTTGGTCCTTGAGTGCTGCACTGGATTTTCAGTAATGGCAATGGCACTAGTGTTGTCACAGAAAATAGGAATTTTCTCAACTCTTATTCCATAATCAAGTAGTTGATTTTTCATCCATAAAATCTGTGCACAACAACTTCCAGCTGCAATATACTCAGCCTCAGCTGTGGAGATAGAAACTGAGTTTTGTTTCTTGCTGAACCATGAGACAAGCTTGTTTCCTAAGAATTGACAGGTGCCTGTTGTGCTTTTCCTGTCAATTTTACATCCTGCAAAATCTGCATCTGAATAACCAATTAGTTCAAAGCCAGATTCTCTAGGATACCAAATGCCAAGGTTTGGTGTTCCTTTGAGATATCTGAAAATTCTTTTAATAGCAACTAAATGGGATTCCCTAGGATCAGCTTGAAATCTAGCACATAGACATGTAGCAAACATAATATCAGGTCTACTAGCTGTTAAATATAAAAGTGAGCCTACCATGCCTCTGTAACCTTAAATGTCCACAGATTTTTCCTTAGTATTCAATTCAAGTTTGGTGGCAGTAGGCATGGGAGTTTTGGCAGGAGAGCATTCCATTAAGTTAAACTTCTTTAATAAATCATGAATATATTTTGTTTGACTAATGAAAATGCCTTCATTAACTTGCTTCACTTGAAGACCAAGAAAGTAAGTTAATTCTCCCATCATGCTCATTTCATATTTACTTTGCATAAGCTTGGCAAACTTTTGACAAAGTTTCACATCTGTAGACCCAAAGATTATGTCATCTACATAAATTTGAACAAGTATAGTAGAGCCATTCACAACCCTGTGAAAAAGAGTTTTATCTACAGTACCTCTAGTGAAGTGATTCTCAAGGAGGAACTGTGAAAGTGTGTCATACCAGGCTCTAGGTGCTTGTTTCAAACCATAGAGTGCTTTGAGGAGGAAGTATACATATTCTGGAAAGTCATCATCTTCAAAACCAGGAGGTTGACTTACATACACCTCCTCTTCCAATTCCCCATTCAGAAAAGCACTCTTTACATCCATTTGATAGACCTTGAAATTGGCATGGGCTGCATAGGCTAGGAAAATCCTTATTGCTTCTAGTCTTGCAACAGGAGCAAAGGTTTCATCAAAATCAATTCCTTCTTCCTGTGAATAGCCTTTGGCAACCAATCTAGCTTTGTTCCTTGTGACTATGCCATTTTCATCCATCTTGTTTCTGAACACCCATTTTGTGCCTATGACACTCCTGTCCTTAGGCTTGGGCACCAGCTTCCAAACATTGTTCCTCTCAAATTGGTTTAGCTCCTCTTGCATGGCCAAAACCCAATCTGGATCTAGAAGTGCATCCTCAACTTTCTTTGGCTCATCTTGAGACAGAAAGCTACTATATAGACACTCTTCTTGAGTTGCTCTTCTAGTCTGAACTTTTGAAGAAACATCACCTATAATAAGTTCAAAGGGATGATCTTTAGTCCATTTCCTTGAGGGAGGTAGATTTGCTCTTGAAGAGGTAGCTTCATGATCATGATTGCCTTGATTGGATATTTGTCCTTGAGAAACTCCCCCTGAGTTTGTTGTCCCTAAATGATCACTTCTAGAAGCATTTCTATGACTGTCAACGGTATGACCATTTTGGCTGTCAACGAAACGCTCATTTTGACTGTCAACGAATCCACCATCATGACTGTCAACGAAATGACCATTTGGTCGGCTAGCAGCTATTCTTTTCAACCTTAATGCAGCAATTTCATCTTCACTGCTGCTTTCATCTGTGCTAGATACAACAACTTTAGGTTGTTTCTCAGTAGCCTTAACATGATTCACTTGATCTCCTTCCTCAATCTCAAAAGAAAGACTTTCATGGAAACCTTCATCACAGAGACCTTGAATTTTGAGATCGTCAAAAACAACATGTACAGATTCCATAACAATGTTGGTTCTGAGATTATAGACTCTGTACGCTTTCCCTGCTGCATATCCCACAAATATTGCTTCATCTGCCTTTGCTTCAAATTTCCCCAAATGCTCAGCTTGATTTCTCAGAACAAAGCACTTGCATCCAAAGACATGAAGAAAATCCAATAGTGGCTTCTTTCTTTTGAGTAGTTGATAAGGGATCATACCTTTGGCCTGATTAATCAAAGAAATATTTTGAGTGAAACAGGCTGTGTTAACTGCCTCAGCCCAAAAATAAGTTGGTAACTTTGATTCATCTAGCATTGTCCTTGCAGCTTCAATAAGTGTTTTGTTTTTCCTTTCAACTACACCATTTTGCTGTGGTGTCCTTGTTGCTGAAAACTCATGCAAAATACCATTTTCTTCACAGAACACCTTCATGCTTGAATTCTTGAATTTTGTCCCATTGTCACTCCTAATCCTTCTTACTTTCAAGTCAGGATGATTGTTTACCATCTTGATGTGATTGATAATGATTTCACTTGCCTCATCTTTAGAGTGCAAAAAGAAAGTCCATGTAAATCTAGAAAAATCATCAACAATCACAAGACAATATTTCTTCTTTGAAATAGACATGACATTTACAGGGCCAAACAAATCCATATGAAGCAACTCAAGCTGATGGACAATTGATGACTCTGTCTTGCTTTTGAATGATGCCTTCTTTTGTTTCCCTTTTTGACAGGCATCACACAAACCATCCTTGGAAAACTCCACCTGTGGAATTCCTCTAGCAAGATCCTTCCTCACCAAATCATTCATAACTTTAAAATTCAGATGAGATAATTTCTTGTGCCATAGCCAACTTTCATCCTTGCTTGCCTTGCTGAAAAGACAAGTGATGGTTTCTGGACTTGTGCTACTGAAGTCAGCAATGTACACATTCCCTCTTCTGAATCCAGTCATTACCACATTGTTGTTTCCTCCTTTAGAAACAACACAGGCTTCTTTAGAAAAAGTAACTAAAAATCCTTTGTCACAAAGTTGGCTGATACTAAGCAAATTGTTCTTAAGACCATCCACCAATGCAACCTCATCTATGATGACATTCTCTTTTGAAATCAAGCCATATCCCTTAGTGTAGCCTTTGCTGTCATCTCCAAAAGCAATACAAGGGCCAGCTCTTTCCTGAAACTCTGTGAGCAGGGTAGAATCACCAGTCATGTGTCTTGAACAACCACTATCCAAGTACCAAAGATTCCTTTTGTCTCCCTGCACACAATAAAACCAAATCAAGTTGATTTTGGTACCCAAGTTTCCTTGGGTCCTGTTTTGTTAGCCTTTGCTTTTCCTTTAATATCATTTTCCACCTTGGGCTCAGATTGATTTAAATCAATCTTTACCCTTGGTGTTGATTTCTGAGAGTTGCTCACATTTTCATTCATAGCATGCATAGTTGGTGGAACAAACATGTTATTCACATTCCATGGCATTTGTGGCACATTAAACATATTCATGTATGGATTAGGCACAAACGACATGCTAGCATATGGATTCTGAAATTGTGCATATGGAGCAAACATGTTAGGCATAACAGGCATTGTGGGCATAGAACTATTCATTGCAGGCTTGGGAATTTTCACATTAGTAGACTTCTTAACAGATTTGCAGTTAGTAGATAAATGACTAACACTTCCACAATTAACACATGTCTTTCTAGGAGCATATTTATCAGGTGTGTAATTGTTGTGTTTGTTAATCCCTACTTTGCCATTCCTGTTATTCTTTTTATTTCCCTTAGCCTCAACTTGAACATTCTCTAACTTATCTTTCAATTGCTTGTTGGACAAGTGACCTACATTAGCTCTCTCAACAGGCTTCTCAACTTTCTTTGATTTACTAGACTCATCTTGAACAAAGTTCTTGGTGACAGGACCATACTTATTATCAAGTCTAGTGAGTTCATCTTTTCTTTTCTCTGTCAACGAAACAGCCTGATCGGTTGATGGTTCATCTGTCAACGAAACATTGCATTCCGTTGACATATCAACCTTCAACAAATGATCATTGTTGTTTGTTGACTCTGTTTCTGATTCTAAGGTTTCACCAACATACCCTAGCTTCTCTTTGTTCTTTTCCCATGATTGCTCACAGAAAGATTCCATACCTTGAACATTAATGATGTTGGTAGCAACATTCCTGGCATCTTTCCATTTTGCAATCACACTTTGTTCTATCTCAAGTTGTGTTTTAAGAATTTCTTCCCTTTGTAACACGTTCTCAAGTTCCTTCTTAGCATCCCTACTAACACATCTCATTTTCTCAAATTCAATGAGCTGTGTTTCTAACATTGCATTCCTATCACTTAAGAGCAAATTAGTCTCTTTTATTCTTGAATTCTCTTTGGTAAGTGATTTAAGAGTAACACGCAAATTATATAGTACAGTAGACATTTCATTTACTGCACTATCGCATTCCTCTTTAGAAAGCTCATAAAGATTAGTAATTGTTACCTGGTTGCTTGAGGAGCTTGCTTCCTGCTCATGATTGTTAGCCATAAGAGCCAAGTTGACATACTCAACATCATCATCAGAATCTTCACCATTACCAGCCCAATCATACTCCTGAGACATGAAAGCCTTTTCTTTTTGCTTGAGAAGTTCAAAGTATTTCTTTTTATAATCAATAGGCTCAAATTTCCTGTTGCCCTTCTCAATCTTGGGCTTTCTACAGTCTCCAGCAAAGTGACCAAGCATTCCACAATTGAAACATTTAGATTTAGACTTTTCAATCCAGTTACTTTTGTTAGGTTGAAAGTCTCTCCTTGGTGGCCTTGCTTCTGAGTTTCTCTTGAACTTGAACTTAGAGAATTTTCTTGACAGAAAAGCAATGTGTTCATCAATCTCATCTAAGTCATCCAAGTTGGCTGGTTCTGATTCTTCTTCTTCTGTCATCTTGCCTTTACCCTTGCTGACATCACTCCTACAACTAGCTCGACTAGTTGTGGCCTTTGCAGCTTCTTCATTGTCATCTTCCAGTTGGTTCACAGATGCAATCAATGCAATAGATCCACCCTTCTTTTGTACCTTTTCAATTTCTTCATCTTGCTCCATTTCCAACTCATATGTCTTCAAGGTTCCATAAAGCCTTTCAAGAGTGTAGTCTTTGTACTCTTGAGTGTTTCTGAGAGAAACAGTCATAGGCTTCCTTTCTTTTGGAAGAGCTCTAAGAAATTTAAGGTTTGAATCCTTGGTTTGATAGATCCTCCCATACAACTTTAATCCATTCAAAAGCTTTTGAAACCTACTAAACGTGTCATTTAGGGTTTCACCAGCTTTAAAATGAAAATGCTCATATTGTTGTATAAGGAGCTGCATTTTGTTTTCCCTAACTTGCCCAGTACCTTCACAGAGAGTTCTAACAGTGTCCCATACTTCTTTGGAGGTTGTACAGTTTATGACATTGTCAAACATCTCTTGCTCCAAACCATTAAACAGAATGTTCATGGTTCTTTTATCTTTATGGACTTCTGCAACATCTTCAATAGTCCATTCTGAGACAAGTTTTGGAATTTCCACATCAGGAGCATCATCTGGCAGTCCAACTCTAGATGCAAACTTCATGGGAACGTGTGGACCTTTCTCAATGCAGTCTACATATCTCTCATCCATAGACATGAGATGTAAATGCATCTTTACTTTCCAGTGAAAGTAATTGTCCTTATCAAGAACTGGTATCTTTACTCCTGCATTCTTCTTCACCATGGTTACTGTTTTGGTCTTGATCTTTAAACTTCTTGTATGTTAGAAGCTTGCTTTGATACCAATTGTTAATCCCAAATGACCTAACAGAATTGTAGAAGGGGGGGTTGAATACAATTCTTGATATTTCTTAAACTTAAAAACAACTTACAAATAAAACTGAACTTAAAGTAAAAATCACAAGCACATAAATAATTTCAGTTGGATTGTTTGATGATCCAACTGAAGTGATTTTTATTGCGGAAATAATCTGTGATACAAAATGTACACAGCTGCTCAGTTACAAGAATGTAGAGAAGTATGCTCTCAAATATAGCTAATACAATCTATTTGTTTTTCTTCTCTTCCTCTTATTTTAACTGCTACACTTGGTTATATATATTCCCAAGTTTACAAAGTTATTTTTGGCTACACTAAAGTACACTAAAGGTAACCGCCAATAGTTTGCTTTTCATCCCTTTGTCCAGTGGTCCTTGGAGATCCTTGCTTTTGTCTTCATGCTTATTATGATCACTCCCAAGAGCCCAATTGGAAACTGGGATGTTTCCTTATTCCCCATGTCCATTTTAATGGTTTCCAATGCAAAGTACACTTCCACATCACCTTTAGATCTGTTCAGTAAACTGTCACTATCACTTTGTCAACTATTCAGAAAAGCAATAATGATTCGTTGATAGCAGGGAGATGTGTTTCGTTGATAGCTTTATTCTCCATTTCGTTGATGAGTAAACTTCATTTCGTTGATGAGTAAACTTCATTCCGTTGACAGAGTAATCTTCATACCGTTGATAGAGTAATCTTCATACCGTTGACATGTCTTCACTTAGGCAGAATTACATGGCATAATATATTTACAATTCACCAACCTATTTTGCCTATCTAGTACTTAGTCAACATGACTTAGAAAAACCTATCTAATACATACAACAAATTGCATATCAAACTGTGAAGTATTGTACAGTACAATTGCTACATCACTCATTTCGTTGATGAGCTTCCTGTCAACGAAACACTGCAAAGCATGCCATTTCGTTGACAGTTACAAAATGACTTAATACAAAATCTACTAAGTGTTTTTATAATTATCATCAAGAACAACATATTCCTAACAGGTTTCAAGAGTTATACCTTCCTTGATGCTTTAAATATACTCACAATAGCTTATAATCCTCCCTTGAGCTTTGAACTATCCTTAACAAGCTTAATCTTTTAGAACAAAATCAAGAACACAAAAGATTACTATTCATTTCACTATTCACCCTCATCTTTGATCTAAGATTCAAGCATGTTACAACCCATGGATAAAGCTAGGAATTAGAGCATACCTTAGTCTAGGAATTAGGAAACTTTTGAATCCAACATCATGATTTATGGAAGCTTGGAAGATGATCTTTGAAAATTAAACCTTGGTGGAACTATTTGGGCCAAATGTTTCTTCTTCAAGTGGCGGTTCTTTTCTTGCTTTTTGCCTTGGTTGATTTTGATAGAAAATGTGATATTTTGTAGTCAAATGGTGAGTCATAGCTTGTTTGCCTCATCATCAGGACACATGTCAAGCAATGGGATGTCTGGGTGGCAAAGCAACTTTACTAGTTCGTTTCCTTTCACATGGATGATATAATTGTTGCATTCCTTGGATTAATCTTGCTACATGTTACTTCCATGCCTATATTTAATCCTGTAAGTGTCGCGTTGTTCCGTCACCGCTTAATCTCGTAGAATGTTCGCAGGGTTTCTTAAATGTTCTATCGAAGTAGTTTACCGTAAGCGTTCTTGACATCACTAATTCTTTTATTAAATCCATGTCCATGGAATTGATAATTTAAATCCTCCAATATTTTCAAATAATGATTAATCCATCAGTTATTGGTGAAATTTCGGAGAAAACAGAAATGCTATTCTTCTGATTCTGACGGCTTTTGCATTCCTTTATTTACATCGTAGATCACTAATACGACTTTGAAAGTTCATTATACCGTCTCGTACATAGGGTGGTCTGAAAACTTTTTAAATGAAAAAGTTACTATTCATCAGTGGTTTTTTAACAAAAGTTACTATTCATCAATGGTTCTTAAATAAGTACAAAATTTGGGGATATTACAATTGTTCTGGGAATAACAACAGACTTCATGGTGGAATGTTCTTTCTCCGGGCCAAAGGACCTAGCCCCCGAAGAACAACTGATCTGAACCCCAGGAAAATGGAAGTTATTTTAAGATGGTTCGGTCGCCGGTTCAAAGTGTGGAGCTGGGTTGATTCTTTCCACCCCGGATGGGTTTGAAATATACCAGACGATAAGGTTCACTTTCCCTTTGACAAACAATGAAGCCTAGTACGAAGCATTACTGGCTAGACTGAATCTGGCGAAGAATATGGAAGTGAGACATCTCAGGGCATTCAGTGATTTTATGCTGGTAGTTAAACATTTCTTCGGGGAATACGAGCAAAGAGAGCCCCGAATTAAAGCTTATGCCATAAAGGTACGTGAGGCTTTGAATTTATTTGAATCATTTGAGTTAAGTCAAATTGGCAGGGAGGACAACAACCGAGCCGATGCACTATCTAGGCTCGCTTCGGTAGAAACTCATAACTTGATAGGGTCGATTTACCTAACCGAAGTAAAACAACCTTCAGTTGACAAGAAGCAATGCATGGAAATTCACCAATGTATCAATTGGATGACTCCGATCAGGGCATACCTCGAGAAAGGTACCTTGCCCCGAGACCGGAAAGAAGCACATAAGGTGAAGTACAGGACAATAAGCTACACCCTCATCGGAGGAAAGTTGTACAGGAGATCGGCGACCGAACCCCTCCTTAGATGTTTGAATGCCCAAGAGCAGCTGCTAGCATTAGAAACTGTACATGAAGGAATATGTGGAGAACATCTAGCCGGTCGGTCACTTGCCTTTAATATCCTCAGACAAGGATTCTATTGGCCGAATTTGCGAGCAGATGCAGCTGAATACGCGAAGAAATGTCGACAATGCCAACTGTTTAGCACCATACCAAAGCAGCCTCCCGAAGAGATGACATCAGCCCTAAGCCCAATACCCTTCTCCATATGGGTGGTCGACATTGTAGGGATCTTGTCCACGAGCACAAAACAAGCCAAGGAATGTATTGTGGCGATTGATTACATGACCAAGTGGGTAGAAGCAAAACCATTGGCCACCATAACAGAAGATGCAGCAAAAAAGTTCATGTTCGAACATGTGATACTTAGATTTGGAATTCCGAAGGTGTGCGTCTCGGACAATGGAACGCAGTTCATAGGGAACAAGTTCAGAAAGTTCCTAGCCCATTTCGGGGTGCAACAGAAGTTCAGTTCAGTTGGACATCCCCAAGGAAATGGAGCAATCGAAGCAACGAACAAGATCATTTTTGACGGGATAAAAAAGTGCTTGGGCGATGCTAAAGGACTCTGGGCTGAAGAGCTACCCTGGGTCTTGTGGGCGTAACGAACAACTCCGCGTTCGTCTACCGGAGAAACCCCCTTCAGGCTGGTATTCGGGACAGATGTCTTAATCCCTGTGGATGTCGGTTTAGACTCTTATCGAACTGAGGTATTCAATGTTGAAGCAAATGTGTTTGGCCTCAAGGCGAATGTAGATCTACTGGAAGAGGAAAGAGAGGTTGCCCACCAGAGGAACCTGAAATACCAGCTTTAGGCGGCCCAATATTATGATTCGGGAGTGAAAAAAAGAGCTTTCCTAGTCGGAGACTTAGTACTGCGAGAACTGGAACCTCTATGCCGACAAAACAAGGAAAGCTAATGTCTAACTGGGAAGGACCTTATAAAGTGATCGAAGTTGTTCGGCCCGGAACTTACAAATTGGCGACTTTGGATGGCGATCCGATCAAAAACACTTTGCATGCCTCGCGCTTACGCAGGTACTACCAATGAGGCCTGATTCATTTTTGGAAATGGCTTTAAACACTTAGCCCTCCTTATCGTTTCATTTTGAAATTCTTTATTCAGTATTGTATTTGAATTCCCTAAAAAAGAGAATGTTTAGCTAACTCTGAAATATTATCAATGAAAGCACATGCTTATGGTTGTTTCGAATCTTTATGCTATTGCGATGATTTAACACTACTGCCTTATTATATTGTTTAATCATGCAAATTAGATTAAATAAAATAGACACTTATCTAAGGGCGACCGAAAAAGATAAGTGTCAGACTTTTTCCTTTTGCTAAATATTTTGTAAATACGGCGACCGATTAGAAAATGGCGCCCGATTCCCTAAATATTTGGGGGCAAGATCTATGCCAAGGCAAAGTAAAGGCCGAAGAAGCATAAACCCCCAATAAAGAAGTAAAACTATGCTAAGGCAAAATATTAAGCCGAAGACGCATAAAGCAAGTAAAATTATGATAAGGCAAAATATTAAGCCGAAGAAGCATAAAGGAGTAAAATTATGTTAAGGCAAAATATTAAGCCGAAGAA
This sequence comes from Heracleum sosnowskyi, assembly GCA_030848705.1. Classification (NCBI taxonomy): domain Eukaryota; kingdom Viridiplantae; phylum Streptophyta; class Magnoliopsida; order Apiales; family Apiaceae; genus Heracleum; species Heracleum sosnowskyi. The sequence goes on along the minus strand of CM061243.1, from coordinate 42,984,288 downwards.
GCATAAAACAAATAAAATTATACTAAGGCAAAAATGTTAAGCCGAAGAAGCATAAAAGATGCAAAATTATGCTAAGGCAAAATGTTAATCCGAAGAAGCATAAGGAAATAAAATTATGCTAAGGCAGAAAATCAAGCCGAAGAAGCATAAAAAAAATATATTAACTTACGCCAAAGCAAAAACTAAGCTGAAAAAGCATGGAATTGTGCTAAGGATAAATATTACACCGAAGAAGCATAAAAGATATAAAATTATGCTAAGGGAAAAACTAGACCAAAAACACGTCAAATAAAACAATTAAAAAGCCCGGAGCCTGCATAGTTAAAGCCCGAAGGCCAAAAAGTCATTGCCCGAAAGCGTCAACACTTAATTAAACAAATTACAAAGTCCTAGTCGAACAGGGGTTCATCTTCGCCCGAAGAAACGACTGGAGGCTCATCGGGCTCATCTTCGCAACCAACTGGATCGGGGAAACCATCCTCAATGAGGTGCTTGTGATGGAAGCTCAACCTGTGAGCTTGTAATATGCAAGCATCGTAGCCCATCTGGTAACAGCGATCTTTGGCCAGCACCCTGAGTTTCGCCTCCTTCCGAGCCAGCTTTCGAGAACCTTGGAGATGTAGGTTCCGGCGGGTTAGTCGGGCTTGAAGGCCGCTGATATCATTCAGAAACTTCTCCCTATTGGCTTGGAACGCCGAAGCCTGGCCCTCTATCTTCTCAATCTCCAGCTATGCGCGCCGAAGCTCTTCCTCTACCTTAGTCGCCCTAACATCTGCTTTGGTCGCCCTAACCTCTAGTTCAGACATTTGGGTCATGCGGGATTGCAAATCCCTCATCTTGTCGGCCACTACAGCTGCCAAAGGAGTAGCCTGAAAAGGAATGTTAAAAGCCGGTTAGACATGATCAACAGTTTAAAGGTTGGCAAGAGAATTGAAGTACGATTAAATGACACGTACCAAATAAAGGAGCCCCATCATCTCTGAGTAAGCATCCATCGGGCTCAGCTGATTGTAAGTGGCCTGATCACCTGGGAGTATCAAATCCCTGCACAGGTCAAGGACGTAGGTTTTGATCGCATCAGAGCTTCGGCGTACCCGCTTCCTGACAACCTCGGAGGATGGAAGTTGCTCGCTCCTTGATTGTTCGGCCTCAGGGGGAGGGGTTGGAGCCTTCTATTCGGCTATGCGTTCGGCCTCAAGGGAGGGGTCTCCTGGCGTTAAGCGGACACCCCAGCCTGTTTGGCAAGAAGCTTCTGCCTTCGGCGATCGACGAGGTCCTGGCGACACGACACTGCGCAGATAGCGAAATAACTCAAACGAAGAGATTAAGTAGCCGAAGCGTTCTGGTCAAGTAAAAATTTAAAAAGGAGCAAAATATGAAAAGAACAATACCATCACCCCATAGGGCGAATATCCAGTCGTTGTCCCGACTATCGGCTAGCAATATTTTACCCCCTCGTACCCAGTAAGGAGGTCGTATTCAACCTCTTCGGCGTCAGTGAGGTCGGGTAGTGTAATTTGTTCGGCTGGATCGACTCGTTGCCATTTTGAAAATTGAGCAATCTTCGAGCCGACAATGAAACACCACTTGTCGTGGCTCCCCTTATTGTTGGAATTAGTCTGTACCCAGTCCGCCCTGCCGGTCCTTCAGCTAATGGTGTAAAACCCCTTACTCTTATCGTTTTTTTAAAGTCATAATGGTGTTAGAATAAACGGGTTGTGGGGGTTACCTCCATGGCCAGACATCGACGTTGGAAGCAGTTGATGTCAAGGAAGCTATTCGGGTCTAGTTGGCCCAGGGCGATTCTCATCTCCCTGAACAGTTTCTTCGCCAGTGGAAGCATGGGGACCCGGAAACCACACTTAAAAGCGGGTTCAGATACACCCGTGACGACCCCCCCCCCCCCAATAACTTTCGGGGACTGATGGTGTCTGCCAAATACGGTCATTCTTTTTAGCCAAATAAATATGCCACACTCCGGTGGGAATGTCGTATTCATCGGCAAACTTTGCCACATCCTCTTTGGTGAGTTGAGAGGGGAGATTGGCGGCAGGATAATCTTTGAGGCTGCCGAAGATAGACCTATCTGAAGAAGGTCCCGCCTCCGGATTTGACCGATCCATAATCCCTGCATTTAGAAATGAAGAGATATCAGTCATGTACTCGGGAAAAATCTCAGAAACAAATAAAAGAAAGTGGAAAAAAGCCGAGTACAAAGGGTCGGGATCGGTCGAGGGCATCCTAGTAACTAATTCAAGGTAAACTTAGGGACATACGTTCCGAAGACAGTTCTACTAACCCGAAAAGTGTTCTAGGATATGAAGGTGACCGAAGAGGATTCTGGGCCCAGAATCTAGAGACAAGACCTATGTTTGAAGCCCATACAACCCCCCCCCCCCCCCCGGAGAAACCGAAAAATATGCATGCTTATACCAACATTCTTATCTACAGATAGTATAATGTTTCCTAGATTGCCAGGCAGTAATGAAAATGCATACAATTTAAAATACAAGGGAAAAAGTGTGGAGGAAAACTTACTAGTGATAGAGGATTTGGAATGAGAGAGTGAAGTGCTGGGATTGTTCCTGGGACCACTTGAAACTGAATTTGCTTGATGGTGTTTAGAGAGAATGTTGGATATAATGCGCGAGCGTAAAAGTTAACAGGGGGGGGATATGTGTCTTATAAAGCAGTTGAGTCACGTTTGGACAAGGGATGTGCAACGTTTTGGATTCAATGGTCCATATGGAGACGTTCTAAATTCAACGGTCGAGATGGGGCGCGAATCTCGGAGACCGACAGTTGTCATCATTAAGATGACACATTTCCCCACGTGACGTGTCATTGGAATAAAGCACGGAACTCCAAGAGTTATCCCGAAGAAAGACATGGGGTTGGGACTCCGATCGAATGAGACATCCGACCGAAACCCAGGGACATGTTGGAGGTCCGAATATAATTGGGTCGGATGATCGACCAAGCCCATTAAAGTGATGCCCGTTATTCGGGGTCCAATTAATCACAGGTGACCGTTAGTCCATGGATACTTGGTCTTATTCACTCCAGAGACGTGGAGAAGCACGTCCGCCACGTTCGGAATGGTTTCGAAGTCCTCAGAAACTGACAACTCGTGCAGCATATATTATCATCAATCAGGTTCTGCTTAAGCATACACATTTTTTTACATACATAAGCTCTTGTACGTTCATTTATTTACCAGAACCTATTAACTTATTCTCACACGGAGGTGAATCGGGGGGAACATCCCTCGCATTCTTCTCTTTGCAGGTTGATTCGAAGAACCTCACGAGAGTCCGACCCAACAGAAATTTGGTTCCAACATAATATATGAAATTAAAGAAAAATAATGAAAATTGGAGAGAAGATTTGAGAAAAAATGAAATAGTGCAAAATTGTTATGATAAGAATTGTGAAGAAAATGAATGGATTATGAAATGAAGCATTAGTATTTAAATTATAATATAGGTGATTCAAAATAAAATGAGATAAAAAATAAAATATTTGAATATTTAACTATTTTATACTTTAAACTCATTTCATTCCAATCGGCCCACAACATAAATACCTCGTATAAATTGGGACGGAGGAGCAAACAACAATTCTACTTGCAAAAGAGAAGTTAGAAAACTGGGCTACTTGCAAGTTGCGACTTGCAAACCCACCCTTTCCTCCTGTCACCGACTCACCGTTTTAAGGTTGCAACGTTGCCAACAACACATTAACGTCAAACTTAATTGTATCAGTGTAAATGTGTAATACTTTTTTCGTTCTATTTTATGTGAGCTACATTTTTTTTATGAATATCCTAAAAAAGATGAACTTATTTTTTATAATACTAATTTAAAATTGTTATACCCATATAGTATTTATTAAGCTTTTCATTTATCTGGTTGTAAATAAATGTTAGTAAAGTCAAGTTAAATTTTCTTAAATTACATGGGACGAAAAAAGTATTCCCTCCGTCCCAGCTATTTCTATACACTTTCCATTTTGGGACGTCCCATTCATTTCTATACATTCCAAAAATAGTAACTTTTAATAATATAAAACACTATTACACCCACTACTTTCTCCACTATCTCTATTCTATAACAATATAAATCACTATTACACCCACTACTTCCTCCACTATCTCAAATCTATTATTCAATATTGATAGGTCCCACCACTTTACTCACTTTTCATCTAATTTTACTCATTTTTTATATCTTTTCTTAGTCTACGTGTCCAGTCCCAGTGTATAGAATTCACCGGGACGGAGAGAGTAATAAATAAAGGGTCTTGGTCCCTGACAATTGATTGTCATGGACCATTTATTTAACAATCTGTTCTTGAACCGTTGGATCAACATTTTGACAGTTAAGATTAAAAAAAAAAATTAGTCACTCCGCGTATTTTTTCCGCGGAGCACTATTCCTCCGCGGAAATTTATCACGGAGCCCTGTACCCGCTCCGTAATAATTTTCCGCGGAGCTTTTTGATTAACATTTAAAAATACGGAATGAATTGAATAGCTGGGGAATGAATATAATTCTTGTTGGATTTTGTGTTTGAGATTGATAGAAATATGTAGTGTGTGAAAAGTAGGACTTTTAAGGGGTCATAGCTTTAAATATGGGGCTGCCACTGACATGATCATGCAATGACATTTTGGTTGAATAAAATGAACAAGTACATGAGTTGGTTAATAAGTTACTCACTCTGTCTCATCTATTTGTTAACATTTAAAATGGAGGGGTCGACACGCATTTTAAAACTTCTATAAAATATAGTTCAATTATTTATTTTTAAATTTTTTCTTTTTTGAATAAAAATCCAAACATTTAATTTTTATTCAGAAGAAAAAAAAATTAAAAAAATTAATGAAAATATACTTTAAAGGAGCCTTAAAATGCGTGTCGAGTCTTCTCTAAAGTATATTTTCATTAATTTTTTTAATTTTTTTTTCTTCTGAATAAAAATTAAATGTTTGGATTTTTATTCAAAAAAAAAATTAAAAATAAATAATTGAACTATATTTTATAGAAGCTTTAAAATGCGTGTCGACTCCTCCATTTCAAATGTTAACAAATAGATGGGAGAGAAGGAGTAACTTATTAGCCAACTCATGTATTTGTTCATTTTATTCAACCAAAATGTCAAAGCGTGATCATGTCATGGCAGCCCCATATTTAAAGCTATGACCCCTAAAAGTCCTACTTTTCACACACTACATATTTCTACCAATCTCAAACACAAAATCCAACAAGAATTATATTCATTCCCCCAGCTATTCAATTCATTCTGTATTCTTAAATGTTAATCAAGAAGCTCCGCGGAAAATTATCGCGGAGCGGGTACAGGGCTACGCGATAAATTTCTGCGGAGGAATAGTGCTCCGCGGAAAAAATACGCGGAGTGACTAAATTTTTTTTTTTAATCTTAATCGTCGAAATGTTGATCCAACGATTCAGGAACAGATTGTTAAATAAATGGTCCCTAACAAATATAGAAATAAATAAAATACTGACATCCTACGGCCTACATAACATTCCATCGCGACGACCTGTGGCCTAGTCAACTGCTGGACTAATAAATAAAGCTAATAACAGCCATACTTTGTTTTCCATTTTGCAGTCTATGAACTAGGCCCAGCTAGGCCTGAGCATCAGCTCAACCGCACCGCAATCAATTAAGTGCGGTTTTGAAAACTAAAAACCAAAACGAAACTAAAAAAATTTGGCTTGATTTGGTTTCAAAAATTGTGAAGGTTCGATTTCGATTTTAAAATTATTTCATAGAAATTTATCAGAGCCGGCTCTCGAGGGAGTTGCCTAAACGTGGATCTAGGGTCACAAAAAATTTTAGGGTCACAAATTTTTTTTCCTATATATAATGTGGTTAACATTTTATTATCAAAACCCTCATCAATTTTTTTTAATTTATTATCAATCTTATTTAGGAAATTGATAAATAATCTTCAAGTATTGATATTTAAACTTTATTCTTATATATAATTTACATAAATATCCCTTACATGATGGAACTTGGTGAAGTTTAAATAGTAAAGTTATGAATATTTAAGTAATATAAATATTAAAATAGAACTTAAATATCAACACTTGAAGCTTATTTATCAATTCCTTTTATTTAATATGAAATTATACAACATTTCCTGGAGTTTCGAAGGAGTCCAATATTCAATATTTAGTAAGAGTATGTCTATTAGAATTAAAAGTAGAGTAAATTGCAAAGTGTCTGAGCTTCACCCGTTTTAGTACTTTCTGGTCAGATTCAAATTTAGAAAACGATGGCGGAAAATTGCTTTTATTTTTTCGAAAAAGTGGCTAAGATCCACGTTTTTTATAAAAACAAAGTGGTCACCAACCATTTTTTTGATAAATAAAAGCAATATTTTGCCACCAAATTGCGAATATAAAACTATGGTCATCAAAATACTAAATTAAGTAAAAATTTGCAAAATTATAGTTTATAATCAAAATTAAATACATATGTTAAAATAGTTACAGTTGCATTTGATTGTAATTTTTGATTTTTTTTAAAACTATATTATATTTTAATTCAATTTAGTTCTGGCATGTATTTATTCGAATATTTTTAGAAAAAGTTGTATTTCTAAAAAATTTCATTTTATTAAATTGTACTTTCACAAAAAAACAAAATTGTTATCTTTATAAAAATATTTTATTTAATTTGAAAATTAGGGCCCAGTGCCTCCAAATTGCTGGAGACGGTCCTGAAATTTACAAAAAAAAATTATCTACATTCAAATCGATAAAGTTGGGAGAGAAGAGTGAAAAGTATTATATTAAACATGTTGAGTTATGTTAAATGTAGACCACTTAAATTTAGACTATATATATACTAAATATATTGTACAACATTATATTCTGCATTATTAAATTTTATTTTATATATATATTTTATGCATTATCTCCCGGTCAGCCTACAATCTTTATTTCAAAAAAAAAATCATAATCCAAATTAAGTTGTTTTGTAAATCGAAATTCATTGTACTGCAATTTTTAGATTTATTTTACTGCAACTTCAGTGTTAGTATATAAGTCAAAAATACATTGTACTGTAATTTTGGTTTAACTTGTCTAAACTTTAAGTGGTCTATACTGAATATCTGCCTAAACATGTTATTGTTTACCATATAAATGAGGCTTACATAGCCAATAATCAAACTATAATAAAAAAAATTCATAACAAATGAAACCTACTACAATAACAAAATTATTTAATAATAATAATATTATTATATATGTTAACACAAGTAATAACAAAACACAATGTGAATATTAAAATTAGAGTAATGCTAGAGGTACCGAATTCGGTACCGAAATCTGGTACCAAATGATATGACATTGATGACGTGACAATTTAGAATGATTTTATTGGTGAAATTAATGTGAATGCAGGAGGTCCATTATTATTAGCAAATCAAAATATAACACATGATATTTGATACCAAATTTCGATACCCAATTTGGTAGTGCGCTTTTTTTAGTGCGGTTTAGACTTTTGATTTGGTTTATGCTCATCCCTATTCCCTAGGCCCAACTATTCAAAATTTGCAGAACAGTTATATCGGAGGAAAACATTGCTAAATTGATCTCACAAAAATTTATCAGTTTAAAAGCATCTTCAATGAAATTGATTACATTGGAGCTACATTGGATATAATAATTAGTTATATTTTTAAAATAACATATTACATAATTTAATTTTAATATATTAATATTAATGTTAATTAATCTGAAATTGCGGTCACATATTTTTTGAAACTTAAATTAAAGATTTATTAGATTCTAATATATTATATAAGCACTAACTGATTTGATAATTGTAGTCACATATTTGTAGCTGATACAAAATATAAAACAAGAGATAAAAGATACATTCATTGTGAAAGAGATAAGTGGCGGGAGCTTGTAACAAAGAGCGGGAGAAATACAGGGTTGCAGATTTTCAACAAATATGGTCCGTACGTAGAGGTTGACAAAATTAGCAAAAAAAAAGGGGTAGATGTTGACAATAAATATAGATAAGGGTTTTTATTGATTGGTGTGCAAGTTAGACAAATTATGTAAGGGATCGTTTGGTTCATTCATTTAGATGAGTTTGGAATCAGAAATCGGGTTTAGGTGATATGAGATGAAAGATTATTTATGATATTATGTATTTGGTTTAGTTTTAGAATGATCTTTAAAATGATATTAAGTTATATATTAAATTAATTTATTATATTATAAAAAAAAATTATTGTTATCAATAACATTTGTTTGTATATAAAATATTTTTTAATATTTTTTGCATGAAATTAATAAAATGATATAATAATTGATACTCATACACATACTCCTATTTTTGTACTCATACTGGGGTATCAAAATCTCACATCTTGTGAATTTGAGATAAGAGTTTAACAATAAAAAAAATTTGAACCATGAGATATGAATTTTGCTTATTTTAAACTCATATCTAATATCAATGAACTAAATGACCCCCTAAAATATTTGTTGTTATCACGCGAGATCAGATTTTTTGGATAAGGTTTAAATTTAGGTAATAGAGCGTTAAGGGCAACCGCATACTAAAGATTCAAATTTAATTCACTACAATCGTGAACTAAAAAGTGATTCAAATTTGATCACTGATCCAATTTTTTTTATTATTATAATATTGCTACATTTTTTATTTTTTTTATTTTATTAATATTATTAGATGTAAATTAATTAGGTTTAGATAAATTGTAAAATTCATGAAAATTAAAAATATAAAATAAAATACAACTTCACGTAATCTTTATTTTTATCTAAAATTTTATTTGTTTCGAATGTAATTTGTAACGTTTTATCTCTATTTAAATGTATTTTAGTTATAATCTGATTGTTGATGTTATATTATGGTTTATAATGAAATTAATTAATCTTTTTCAAAATACTTAAATCAAAATATAATAATAATAATTGAATTAAAATTTATATTAAAATCACATAATTGAAATAGAATTTGAATCATATCCAAAATTTGGATCATTTGATCATTCAAATTTGGATTCATGGTTGGAGTTAGCATTGTAGCTAACGGGGTATAAGAGCATGTACAACGCAGATCCATTTCTGCATTAATTCACGTAAAAATGAATTAGGAAATGGGCAGAAGAGTATGTGTTTATTTGCATGGGACAGACAGAAAGAAAACCGGACAGGGGTGGTGGGACGAGCTCACTTCCTTCTTTTTATTATTTAATTATTACTTTAACACACGCCAACCACTTAACCAGACTGATAGTATATTTTTTAGTTTATCAAAACTAATGGTAATATAACGTATCTTTTTATAACGTAAACTTAAAAAATAGTCATATTTTTTTTCTATAAATACACAATTCTCGTATCCTATTTTTTCATAATCTTTACTTTTTCCAAAAATTTAGATTTTCTTATTTCTATAAAAAAGATGAATCCAAATAATACTCCCCTTCAAATTCTTAAAATTCAAACTCAAAATTTCCATACCTATATCCAAGTTCCTATTTTCCAAACTCAGAAAATTATAATTTTAATTCTCAAAATCCAAAATTCTCAATATCAATTTTCACATTCTCAAAATTCTCAATTTCCATTTTCATGTCCTAAAAATTAAAATTAAAATTATTTTTACAAATTTTAATTAAAATTATTTCTTGGAACATACATTAATTAAAATTATTTTTACAAATTTTAATCACTTTAATTTAATAATTACAGTTTTAACACTATTTATTAAAATAAAAACAATTATACAATATTATTTTGTACTATTTATAATATAATAACAACAAAGGGATCCTACATAATGGATGGGCTTTGCATCACGAAGTTGGTCACTTTTTCTATCCGGTCACTTTTGAGTCATGTGACTTGGGATCAAGCATATTTGAAAAATGGATTTAGCATCGTAGACGCTCTAACAACTAGGATTGTCATGGAAAATAAATATGATTAGGCCAGTAACAATTTAAATCACTTCAATCATGAACTAAAAAGTGATTCAAATTTGATTGATCCAAATTTTTTTATTATTATAATATTACTACATTTTCTATTTTGTTGATTTTATTAATACTAGCCCCGTGCGATGTACGATTACTTAAATTTTATTTATAATTATTTTGTTTATAATTATATTTTAATTACCCATGGAACACACGATTGTTTTTTTAATATTTATAATTATATTTATTTATGAATATTTTAATATTTAAAAGTTATTAGTTTACATGATTAAATTATTGTTAAAAAAGATTTAACCAAAAAAAATTATAGTAAAAAATTTGATATTTATTATATTTTACACGCTCAATTTAATATTTGTTTATATTGAGTTATAAAAGTTAGATTTGGCCAATTTTACGGTCCACGTGAAATTCACAAAATAATCTTTAATTTAGTTGTGGTTTAATAGTTTTTTTCAATTAAAAACTATTCTAAAACTAAAAAGAGAATAAAGTGACGAAATTTAATATTGAGAATTAAATTCGATTTAGGAAATTTACTTATATGTAGTTTAGATTATTAGAATACCCTTTATTAACCAAATACAGTTTTTAATGTTAAATCTAACGGTTTTCACCTATCTATTTAAGATTAAACGATTTTTATTATTTTGATATTAAATTGGTTTCCTTATTTAATTACAATTATTTTTATGTTTTAACTTTTTGGAAAATCTAATCCTAATATAATATCTTTTAACTTATATCATTTTTAGATAATAACTTCTTTTTATATGATATAATCTTGATCGTCTATTTTTAAAAGTATTGGATCTAAGTATTTAGGACCAAACTACCAGGATAACATCATTAATTTTTTTAATATATATATATATACTAGCGTAAAAGCCCGTGTGAGGCACGAGCCTGTTTATACACTCGAATAATTTCTCACACCAACATGTATATATATTGAAATAATTTTTATAATTAGAAATGTGGTAAAAGATAATATTTCGAATTTACCTTATATTTGTTTAGTATTTTTTAAATATTTTTTAATTTCATAAAATTTCAATTAATTTCTATAAGATAAAGATCAAATGATTATTTTTAATTACCAAAATATATATTTAGTTTTAAATGATGTAAAATGAATTTTATCAAATTCAACAATTGAATATAATAAAAATAATTAAACAATTTTTTAAATCCATACTCAATTATATTTTTATGTATAATTTATGCTCTAAAATTTGGTGTTTAATAATCCCGATAATCGTTAGACGGTAACTAATCGCTTTGATTATGTTAAAATCAGTTTTGATAAAAGTTGATGAAGAGGTTATAAAATTCAGTCTAATCCTTCCAATATTGGCCTGATTTATAATTTTTAGGAAATTTATAGGTAAAAGTTCCAAAATTAAAAGGTTGAAATTTGAATAAAAGATAATAACAACATTTTTATGTATACGTAGTTCTTATTTTAGACGGTCAAAATCACGAATTCTCATAATTTTATCTCACAACTTGATCACTAATCCAAAATTTAAATCTATAAATTTTATTTTTTTCAATCATAATATGTTTTTAAATAAATTTAAATTATGTGATAATATACATATAATTAAAATTATTACACAATATATATATAATATTAAATTGATCCACACTAATCATTCTAATAATCTTTAATTATCCGATTTAATCCATAGGTAATACATCCACGGATTACTCCAATTATGATTGTTCATGATTTACCAACCTGATCAAACTGAACTAACCCTCGCTCTCTTTTCAGCCGACCAAGCCAAGTCTACCCAACCAATTTAAATAGGTTGGGTATGAGTTTTATATTTTTTCGGCCGACCCTACCCAACCCGATTTAAGTTACAAATTTTGTTCAATAATATTTATACAGAAGCGCGCGCGCACACACACACACACATATATATATATATATATATACATACAAATTATATACTACCATACATTATATGATATATCGTACTTTTCAATTATAGATGTGCTTACATTTTATGCATATGCACACGATTTACAACATAATTTACATTACTAAAATTATAATGTTAATCAAACTAAACATTAGTATTAAAATCCCAAATTATACGTATTTTTCAATGTTCTTAAATATGGAAATCGACATTAGTCGGTAAAGTTACCTTGTAGTGATTACTCGGATAATAGGTGATTAATCGGATTTATTAAACATTTATCCTTCGTCAAATATTTGATATTTAAGTGTTAATATTTACATAAAAGAACTGCATTCATTACTCCATACTTGTACATGAATGAAAAGAGTAACATATATATATACTTATCGAGTTTAAAAGCAGCTTTTTAATTTTCGAAAGATATTTTATATATATATATATATATATATATATATATATATATATATATATATATATATATATATATATATATAATATAAGTCAATTAAACCGACCCAACCTGACCCAAATCGATGTACGATTAAGAGTTGGGTCACAAATTAATATTTTGTGTGATGGGATGAAATTTTTTCAAACCGATTTAATTGGGTTGGATTGCAAAAATGCTTTCAACTCGGCAAATACAACCCATAAACACCCATAACTCTAATTCACACTTTTTACGATAATAATTTTAATATATTCTAAATTATATTATATTTGTGTATCAATACCTAAATAACCTATATAAAGTATAAATCATATAAAAATTTACAAAATAAATAATATATAATTCAAAAATACAGGTGAAATAAGAATTTATAAATATAATTGAATACATAATTATATGTAGAATAACGAAAATTTGAAAAATGGAGCTATATAATAATATGAACTAACATTTAATTTACTGAGAATGTAAAATTAAAAAAATTGAATAAACATGTTTTTATTAATAATATAAAACAACATGTTATTTGCTCAAAAATTAATATATATATATATATATATATATATAGGAGGAGGTTCAAAAGAGACTCTTGATTATTGAGAGACCAAGAGACCCACAATCTTAACCATTAAATTCATTCTAATCATGTGGTTTAGATAATTTAAATCTCAATTTGTATTTATACTTATTTATACCTATTTAACACTAAAGGGTAGTATTTGTGAACAAAAAATACAAATTTTATACACATACAATCTACAGATCCAATCAAATTGTTACCATACTTAAAAGATTGTATTAAATCTTGTTTGCACGTCTCACGCTCCAGTTATTTCCATATTTCTGTTTTCTTTTAGTAGAGTGATCTTTGATATTATAACTATATCGATTTGATTGATTTTGATCAAAGTATAGATGAACTGATGAATAACATAAAGTTAGGTTAACAATTCTACATCTCTCTTTTACATAATTAACTTGTTAATATGAAGTGGCTGACGTTTTATGGATTTTGTTGTTAACATCAACCAAAGGCGTGCTAATGAGAATCTTAATCTCCATATCAGTCGACATATCAGTCGATTCAGTGAGTACTGAGTGAAAATCCTTGTGGTTATTCAGACTCTGTTTAATCGAGTTTAGAAATTGTAGTATAATGATATGGGACATGGTCCAGTGAATCCTCCGTTTGTTAAATTTATCCAAGAATTTAGCAGATATTGTAGTAAATGAAGAGGAAGAGGTGGTTGATGATGGGGCAAATGTTGGTCACTACTCACGACATGGATGCAGGTTGAACTCGTTATATGAAGAACTCGTTTTATGAACTTGATAGATGTGATAGATGTAGAACTCTAGGTGGACACACAATAGATTTCACAGCTGGAACACGTTAAAGAACACATGATTATAATCGTGCATCTGTTATGGTAATCGATTATCACAGAAACAAATATTTTGATACACGGTCTTTAAATTATATAGTACTACACTTCAATTAAAATAAATTATAATCAGTAGAACACATATCACTAAAAATGTTTTCTTCATGTGTCATTAATAGAACACCTTAAAGACTGTTTTTTTTGTAGGTGTTGTTGAACGTAGAAAAGTGTTATATGTTTGACAAATAAAACAAATGCTTTTATAAAGAATTAATAAAATAGTAATTAAACATTAAAGAAAATATCGCCTAATTGTAAAAATATTTTTAAATATTAACAAAATAAATAAAAATACTTAATAGAATTCATGTAGAAAAACATGCACAAAAAACCTTAATTATGTCTTTTGCATAACATAAAAAAGTTTACTTTTTACGAGATTCCTTAATTGATTAAGAATAATATTCACAAAAGATTTTAAAAATCCTAATTGAATATCCCAAAATTTTAAAAGATTTTCTATAATTCAAGTTGAATACCATCAGATTTTAAAGGATTTTTTAAAATCCAAATTGAATACCAATTGATTTCTAAAATTCAATAAAATCCTTCAAAATCTCAATTGAATATACCCCCTTGTTTAAAATATTTGACTTTTGTTTATATTCATTTTTTAAATTATATTTTGAAACTTGACATTTTTTATAGGTTAACCTTTTTTCCGTATTAAGTTATATTAATATATGTATTTTAAAATTTAGATATCATAAAATCCTTATTAAGAATATTTTTGTGAAATGACCTTATTTCGAAAAGTTGAAATTCAGTATTAGTCTTAACAAAACTACAAATAAATTATATTTTCACAAGATTCTCTTAAGTGTTTTAGTACAATATTTTTAACATATTGAGGTTTTTTACTTTTACAATTCATCTCTTAAGATTCTCTTAGATGTTTTGGTTGAAATTAAATTCTTATTACTTCAAAAAAACATATTCAAAATCATACTTAGGTCAAAATCAATTTATTAATTTTTTTCAAAAAAAGTAATACAACAATACCTTAAATTTTCAAAGGCAAATACATTTTTCATCTAATCTAAAAAGAAAGAATATGTGTTCTTCTAAAAAGAATTATAAAGAATCTCATATTTTTTAATAGGTATAAGAATTTATTACACTCGAGAGTTTGATATTAGAGTAAATGATATTAAATGGAGTAGTAAATATTTAAATATAAAGCACTTAAATAAATTTTATTTAAAATATAATAAAATCTATGTTATAATAAAGATTACTATCTTCTTAACTTTAATAACAAGAAGTATTCTCTTTTTGTTTTTTGGTATTAAAATTGGTATATATTTTCTTTACATTTCCACACCTTTAAAAATAATATAAAAATTCTCTTAGGTGTTTTAAGAAAAGTGTTATATGTTTGACAAATAAAACAAATGCTTTTATAAAGAATTAATAAAATAGTAATTAAACATTTAAGAAAATATCGCCTAATTGTAAAAATATTTTTAAATATTAACAAAATAAATAAAAATACTTAATAGAATTCATGTAGAAAAACATGCACAAAAAACCTTAATTATGTCTTTTGCATAACATAAAAAAGTTTACTTTTTACGAGATTCCTTAATTGATTAAGAATAATATTCACAAAAGATTTTAAAAATCCTAATTGAATATCCCAAAATTTTAAAAGATTTTCTATAATTCAAGTTGAATACCATCAGATTTTAAAGGATTTTTTAAAATCCAAATTGAATACCAATTGATTTCTAAAATTCAATAAAATCCTTCAAAATCTCAATTGAATATACCCCTTGTTTAAAATATTTGACTTTTGTTTATATTCATTTTTTAAATTATATTTTGAAACTTGACATTTTTTATAGGTTAACCTTTTTTCCGTATTAAGTTATATTAATATATGTATTTTAAAATTTAGATATCATAAAATCCTTATTAAGAAT
The DNA here is from genome assembly GCA_030848705.1 of Heracleum sosnowskyi. Lineage (NCBI taxonomy): Eukaryota > Viridiplantae > Streptophyta > Magnoliopsida > Apiales > Apiaceae > Heracleum > Heracleum sosnowskyi. The sequence goes on along the minus strand of CM061243.1, from coordinate 42,968,503 downwards.
ATTTTTGTGAAATGACCTTATTTCGAAAAGTTGAAATTCAGTTTTAGTCTTAACAAAACTACAAATAAATTATATTTTTACAAGATTCTCTTAAGTGTTTTAGTACAATATTTTTAACATATTGAGGTTTTTTACTTTTACAATTCATCTCTTAAGATTCTCTTAGATGTTTTGGTTGAAATTAAATTCTTATTACTTCAAAAAAACATATTCAAAATCATACTGAGGTCAAAATCAATTTATTAATTTTTTTCAAAAAAGGTAATACAACAATACCTTAAATTTTCAAAGGCAAATACATTTTTCATCTAATCTAAAAAGAAAGAATATGTGTTCTTCTAAAAAGAATTATAAAGAATCTCATATTTTTTAATAGGTATAAGAATTTATTACACTCGAGAGTTTGATATTAGAGTAAATGATATTAAATGGAGTAGTAAATATTTAAATATAAAGCACTTAAATAAATTTTATTTAAAATATAATAAAATCTATGTTATAATAAAGATTACTATCTTCTTAACTTTAATAACAAGAAGTATTCTCTTTTTGTTTTTTGGTATTAAAATTGGTATATATTTTCTTTACATTTCTACACCTTTAAAAATAATATAAAAATTCTCTTAGGTGTTTTAAGAAAAGTGTTATATGTTTGACAAATAAAACAAATGCTTTTATAAAGAATTAATAAAATAGTAATTAAACAATTAAAAAATATCGCTTAATTGTAAAAATATTTTTAAATATTAACAAAATAAATAAAAATACTTAATAGAATTCATGTAGAAAAACATGCACAAAAAACCTTAATTATGTCTTTTGCATAACATAAAAAAGTTTACTTTTTACGAGATTCCTTAATTGATTAAGAATAATATTCACAAAAGATTTTAAAAATCCTAATTGAATATCCCAAAATTTTAAAAGATTTTCTATAATTCAAGTTGAATACCATCAGATTTTAAAAGATTTTTTAAAATCCAAATTGAATACCAATTGATTTCTAAAATTCAATAAAATCCTTCAAAATCTCAATTGAATATACCCCTTGTTTAAAATATTTGACTTTTGTTTATATTCATTTTTTAAATTATATTTTGAAACTTGACATTTTTTATAGGTTAACCTTTTTTCCGTATTAAGTTATATTAATATATGTATTTTAAAATTTAGATATCATAAAATCCTTATTAAGAATATTTTTGTGAAATGACCTTATTTCGAAAAGTTGAAATTCAGTCTTAACAAAACTACAAATAAATTATATTTTTACAAGATTCTCTTAAGTGTTTTAGTACAATATTTTTAACATATTGAGGTTTTTTACTTTTACAATTCATCTCTTAAGACTCTCTTAGATGTTTTGGTTGAAATTAAATTCTTATTACTTCAAAAAAACATATTCAAAATCATACTTAGGTCAAAATCAATTTATTAATTTTTTTCAAAAAAAGTAATACAACAATACCTTAAATTTTCAAAGGCAAATACATTTTTCATCTAATCTAAAAAGAAAGAATATGTGTTCTTCTAAAAAGAATTATAAAGAATCTCATATTTTTTAATAGGTATAAGAATTTATTACACTCGAGAGTTTGATATTACAGTAAATGATATTAAATGGAGTAGTAAATATTTAAATATAAAGCACTTAAATAAATTTTATTTAAAATATAATAAAATCTATGTTATAATAAAGATTACTATCTTCTTAACTTTAATAACAAGAAGTATTCTCTTTTTGTTTTTTGGTATTAAAATTGGTATATATTTTCTTTACATTTACACACCTTTAAAAATAATATAAAAATTCTCTTAGGTGTTTTAAGAAAAGTGTTATATGTTTGACAAATAAAACAAATGCTTTTATAAAGAATTAATAAAATAGTAATTAAACATTTAAGAAAATATCGCTTAATTGTAAAAATATTTTTAAATATTAACAAAATAAATAAAAATACTTAATAGAATTCATGTAGAAAAACATGCACAAAAAACCTTAATTATGCCTTTTGCATAACATAAAAAAGTTTACTTTTTACGAGATTCCTTAATTGATTAAGAATAATATTCACAAAAGATTTTAAAAATCCTAATTGAATATCCCAAAATTTTAAAAGATTTTCTATAATTCAAGTTGAATACCATCAGATTTTAAAGGATTTTTTAAAATCCAAATTGAATACCAATTGATTTCTAAAATTCAATAAAATCCTTCAAAATCTCAATTGAATATACCCCTTGTTTAAAATATTTGACTTTTGTTTATATTCATTTTTTAAATTATATTTTGAAACTTGACATTTTTTATAGGTTAACCTTTTTTCCGTATTAAGTTATATTAATATATGTATTTTAAAATTTAGATATCATAAAATCCTTATTAAGAATATTTTTGTGAAATGACCTTATTTCGAAAAGTTGAAATTCAGTATTAGTCTTAACAAAACTACAAATAAATTATATTTTTACAAGATTCTCTTAAGTGTTTTAGTACAATATTTTTAACATATTGAGGTTTTTTACTTTTACAATTCATCTCTTAAGATTCTCTTAGATGTTTTGGTTGAAATTAAATTCTTTTTACTTCAAAAAAACATATTCAAAATCATACTTAGGTCAAAATCAATTTATTAATTTTTTTCAAAAAAAGTAATACAACAATACCTTAAATTTTCAAAGGCAAATACATTTTTCATCTAATCTAAAAAGAAAGAATATGTGTTCTTCTAAAAAGAATTATAAAGAATCTCATATTTTTTAATAGGTATAAGAATTTATTACACTCGAGAGTTTGATATTAGAGTAAATGATATTAAATGGAGTAGTAAATATTTAAATATAAAGCACTTAAATAAATTTTATTTAAAATATAATAAAATCTATGTTATAATAAAGATTACTATCTTCTTAACTTTAATAACAAGAAGTATTCTCTTTTTGTTTTTTGGTATTAAAATTGGTATATATTTTCTTTACATTTCCACACCTTTAAAAATAATATAAAAATTCTCTTAGGTGTTTTAAGAAAAGTGTTATATGTTTGACAAATAAAACAAATGCTTTTATAAAGAATTAATAAAATAGTAATTAAACATTTAAGAAAATATCGCTTAATTGTAAAAATATTTTTAAATATTAACAAAATAAATAAAACTACTTAATAGAATTCATGTAGAAAAACATGCACAAAAAACCTTAATTATGTCTTTTGCATAACATAAAAAAGTTTACTTTTTACGAGATTCCTTAATTGATTAAGAATAATATTCACAAAAGATTTTAAAAATCCTAATTGAATATCCCAAAATTTTAAAAGATTTTCTATAATTCAAGTTGAATACCATCAGATTTTAAAGGATTTTTTAAAATCCAAATTGAATACCAATTGATTTCTAAAATTCAATAAAATCCTTCAAAATCTCAATTGAATATACCCCTTGTTTAAAATATTTGACTTTTGTTTATATTCATTTTTTAAATTATATTTTGAAACTTGACATTTTTTATAGTTAACCTTTTTTCCGTATTAAGTTATATTAATATATGTATTTTAAAATTTAGATATCATAAAATCCTTATTAAGAATATTTTTGTGAAATGACCTTATTTCGAAAAGTTGAAATTCAGTATTAGTCTTAACAAAACTACAAATAAATTATATTTTTACAAGATTCTCTTAAGTGTTTTAGTACAATATTTTTAACATATTGAGGTTTTTTACTTTTACAATTCATCTCTTAAGATTCTCTTAGATGTTTTGGTTGAAATTAAATTCTTATTACTTCAAAAAAACATATTCAAAATCATACTTAGGTCAAAATCAATTTATTAATTTTTTTCAAAAAAAGTAATACAACAATACCTTAAATTTTCAAAGGCAAATACATTTTTCATCTAATCTAAAAAGAAAGAATATGTGTTCTTCTAAAAAGAATTATAAAGAATCTCATATTTTTTAATAGGTATAAGAATTTATTACACTCGAGAGTTTGATATTAGAGTAAATGATATTAAATGGAGTAGTAAATATTTAAATATAAAGCACTTAAATAAATTTTATTTAAAATATAATAAAATCTATGTTATAATAAAGATTACTATCTTCTTAACTTTAATAACAAGAAGTATTCTCTTTTTGTTTTTTGGTATTAAAATTGGTATATATTTTCTTTACATTTCCACACCTTTAAAAATAATATAAAAATTCTCTTAGGTGTTTTAAGAAAAGTGTTATATGTTTGACAAATAAAACAAATGCTTTTATAAAGAATTAATAAAATAGTAATTAAACATTTAAGAAAATATCGCTTAATTGTAAAAATATTTTTAAATATTAACAAAATAAATAAAAATACTTAATAGAATTCATGTAGAAAAACATGCACAAAAAACCTTAATTATGTCTTTTGCATAACATAAAAAAGTTTACTTTTTACGAGATTCCTTAATTGATTAAGAATAATATTCACAAAAGATTTTAAAAATCCTAATTGAATATCCCAAAATTTTAAAAGATTTTCTATAATTCAAGTTGAATACCATCAGATTTTAAAGGATTTTTTAAAATCCAAATTGAATACCAATTGATTTCTAAAATTCAATAAAATCCTTCAAAATCTCAATTGAATATACCCCTTGTTTAAAATATTTGACTTTTGTTTATATCATTTTTTAAATTATATTTTGAAACTTGACATTTTTTATAGTTAACCTTTTTTCCGTATTAAGTTATATTAATATATGTATTTTAAAATTTAGATATCATAAAATCCTTATTAAGAATATTTTTGTGAAATGACCTTATTTCGAAAAGTTGAAATTCAGTATTAGTCTTAACAAAACTACAAATAAATTATATTTTTACAAGATTCTCTTAAGTGTTTTAGTACAATATTTTTAACATATTGAGGTTTTTTACTTTTACAATTCATCTCTTAAGATTCTCTTAGATGTTTTGGTTGAAATTAAATTCTTATTACTTCAAAAAAAACATATTCAAAATCATACTTAGGTCAAAATCAATTTATTAATTTTTTTCAAAAAAAGTAATACAACAATACCTTAAATTTTCAAAGGCAAATACATTTTTCATCTAATCTAAAAAGAAAGAATATGTGTTCTTCTAAAAAGAATTATAAAGAATCTCATATTTTTTAATAGGTATAAGAATTTATTACACTCGAGAGTTTGATATTAGAGTAAATGATATTAAATGGAGTAGTAAATATTTAAATATAAAGCACTTAAATAAATTTTATTTAAAATATAATAAAATCTATGTTATAATAAAGATTACTATCTTCTTAACTTTAATAACAAGAAGTATTCTCTTTTTGTTTTTTGGTATTAAAATTGGTATATATTTTCTTTACATTTCCACACCTTTAAAATTAATATAAAAATTCTCTTAGGTGTTTTAAGATTTTCGTTAAACTTAAATGTTTATTTCTTAAAAAAACATATTCAAAATCATGTTTAGGTCAAAATCATTTTATTATCTAATTTAAAAAGAAAGAATGTGAGTTCTTCTAAAAAGCATTATAAAGAATCTCATATTTATGTATAGGTATAAGAATTTATTACACTCAAGAGTATGATACTAAAGTATATGGTATTAAATGGAGTGGTAAATATTTAAATATAAAGCACTTAGAGAAATTTTATTTAAAATATAATAAAATCTATGTTATAATAAAGATTATAATATTCTTAAGTTTAATAACAATAAATATACTCTTTATGTTTTTTGGTATTAAAATTTGTATGTATTCTCTTTACCACACCTTTAAAAATTATATCAAGATTCTGTTAGGTGTTTTAAGATTGTTTTAGGTGTTTTGGTTAAAATTAAAGGTATTATTTCTTCAAAACATATTCAAAATCATGCTTAGGTCAAAATCAATTTATTATTATTCTTTTCAAAAAATAATACATCTATATCTTAAATTATCAAAAGGCAAATACATTTTCCATCTAATCCAAAAAGAAAGAATATAAGTTCTTCTAACAAGAATTATAAAGAATCTTATATTTTTGAATGGGTATAAGAATTTATTACACTCAAGAGTATGATACTAAAATAAATGATATTAAATGGAGTAGTACATATTTAAATATAAAGCAATTAAAAAATTTCATTTAAATTATAATAAAATCAATGTTGTAATAAAGAATACAATCTTCTTAAATTTAATAACAAGAAATATTTTCCTTATTTTTTTTGTATTAAAATTCGTATATATTCTCTTTACATTTCCATACTTTTAAAAATTATATTAAGATTCTCTTAGATGTATATATTCTTTTAGATATTAAAATACTATATAATATAACATTGTGATTCTTTAAAATGTCATGTTAAGTAATTTTCACAATATTCAGATTTTAAAAACTTATATACAAGTTTTCGATTTTTCATTGAATTCTTTTTTAATGTTAAGATTAAGTTGGAATTCTTTGGATTGTTTCTTTAAGTATTTTTCAAAATACTCAGATTCTATAAAATGTTTATTTATTAGAAATACTTATTTATTTGAATATTTATGTAAATAATGAGATTCTCTAAAGTGTTTTTTAATTTGATTACGATACATATGCTTTAAGCTTAGATTTTTTGTGAACAAGACAATTTAATATGAACTAATCCTAATAAAAGTCTAACAAGTATTATTGTCTAAAAAAACTACTCCCTCCATCCCATTCAAACTGGACGGAGTACTGTTTCTTATTCAAGTCAAGAGGTCTTTAAACATTAAAAAAAAATCTTACAAATCCAACTGCCTAAATAAAATAAAAAATGGAGATCATCTACATTCATTTCTCGTTTGGATTTCATAATCTCGGCGACATTTCTGGGGAGAACACCTTGTGGAACACCTTGGAGAATAAATTAATAAATCTTAACAACATACACCTTGGAGAATAAATTAATAAATCTTAACAACATGACAATTCATCGAATATATACGGGAACTACTGACTAGTGTACCAGCTCCCACATATACCAACATCAGCTCCCACATATACCAACATCTGCAATAGAGCTAAAATTTACAGAAGTACATAACAGAAGTTCCTGCACAATGGGATTGTAGAAAAATTAAATTGTTATTTCGAGAAACATTGAGATATCTTTTTCTACCTATAAATTATAATGCACATCTTCTATCACATAATGAAACACAAGACTGGGAAAAACATTTACGTGCAAACTTTGCAGCTCCGAAGCTTCCTTTTTCTATCTCATTTAAGAATCACAAACTTGATGTGTTTTAATGCAGAAACAAGTATATGTTTATAAAAGTGACTACCTCCTGGAGCCAAGAAACCAAGAGAATCATCTTTCGGGAACCATAAATACTGAGAAAGAAAGAAAATAAATAGATTAAAAATTAAATAATCATACCAAATAATTACTATGGTATTATGTAGAATATATACAAGTATCAATGGCAATCTCAACATTCTTCATGTTTCCTATTAAAAGAATAAGTATAGTGTTATATCAGAGTTAAAGGCTGTAAAAGTAATTACAGTTCTGAAATCACACCGTGGGATTCAAAAATAATGATCAAGACGCATGGTTCATGTAATATTAGTTCTCTACACAATGGGGCATATGAGTTTTAGAATTTTAACAAATCGTGCACTATGTAATCATCTATTGAAAAACACACATTATCATCGTAAAAAACTATACAAACTCAAGTAGTTCCAATTTAATCAAATTCTTACCACTAATCTCCAATCAAATATTGAAACCACAAAACACCAAGAGTCGTATACCCCAAATCTAATATGCAACATCATATTCCCCAAATCTTCTCAAATAAAACCATGATACAAAGAATCGTGAATGGCAACCAAATCTTGAGGGCTCTTTGTCTGGTACCGGATCCATATTTGCCTGCAAATATGAATGTTAAACTCGTGTCTAACGTTAAAATCACCAAATGGCCAAGCAAAGATTTTACGTTGCTAGGAGGAAACAATATGAAACGTTTATTAAAGATTCTCTATTGTATTCTAGGTAAAACTTGATCTTAATTTTTTACAACTGTGAAGTGAGTATAAGCGTGTTTTATAACCTAATTAGAGGTTGTATGGTTACCATTAATCCAAAGATTCTGATTGCATAGTTAGAGCTGTATAATCTCTCATTGCCATGTTTAAAAGAAACGAGCGTAGAAAAATACAAGAAAGGGTAATACATTTTGCATATAATCTTCAAACTATTCACAAAAATGCCATTTTGAATCAATAAATCAGCTAAATGACAATAATAATAAATCAACGGTCTTAGATCAGGTCTCTTGGGTCTCTTGATAAGGAGGTTCTCCCTAGAACCTTACCCTATATATATATATATATATATATATATATATATATATATATATATATATATATATATATATATATATATATATATATATATATATATATATATATATATATATATATATCATGATAATGTAGTTTATATAATAATATTTTTATAATAAACTCAAACTCAATGTTACGTACTTAGGTATTAGATGAAATTATATAAGAAAGTTTGGAATACGATTATCAATGTTCACACAAATCTAATCTACTTTAGCTTAAATAATAAAGGGTTGACAATTCTGTAATTTTTAAAAATATAAGAGTATAATAATAAATTTATTGCCATTTTCTTACTTTTTTTGTCCTTGGTTGGCTTTTAATATATACAAAGTAGATAAAATATAATTATACATTAAGATTTTGAAACTAAAAAAATCAAGTTATATAAATAATATAACCCAACATTTTACTTAAACAAAAAAATAGGACAAAAAGAGGTGATGTGGCTTATCTAATAAGATTTTTAAGTTAAACCAATAAGTAAGCGTAGCACAATGGTTATAACGTGAGTTTTATAGGAGGAGGTTGGAGGTTCGATTCCTAAGAGCAACAAAAATCTTTTATTTTTACATAAATGATAGAGGGATGGCAAGTTTGTTATTTTTCAACAAATAAGGGCAAACTTGTCATTTCACAGCCATTTTCTTGGCTCAAATTGCCCCTAGACGAGCTTTAATATATATAAGTAGATTGTTGGGATTTATGGGTGATAGCATAGGAACAACTTAACTTTGTATATACTTAATTTTTTAATTAAGTAGAACATACTGTCACAGCCAAAGTATGTTCTTGTAATCAGTATGCAATGTTATTTTAATTGTGTAATTTGGAAGAAGTTCACTTTCTGTGTTCAAGCCTCAAAGAATGCATATTAGATGACATCATGAATAAAGGTTACTGTCATAAGCATTGACAGTAAGATTACAAGAAGATAGAATGTTGCAAGTCAAGACAGCATATTCACTCTGACAGCAACATTGGCGGAAGACTACGCGACAACAACTTTAGCCCTCGACAGCAAGTTTGGAAACCTCGACATCACACTATGCGGGGAACTCCTACTGTCACCAAAAGCACATTCCTGTGACAGCAAGCTTTGCGGCAAAAGTAACTGTCTCGAGAAAGATCCTTTTTCTAGGTATCTTTCTCAGTCAAATCCCGTGACAGTTTTAATGTTCAAGAAACAGGCGTGTTGCAGTATCCCTAAGCTGCACCAAGTCTGCAAGACTACGACAGAAGCTTCAAGCACTGCAAACAAAAGCGAATCAATTCAAGAGCAAGGTCAAGTCTCTATTTGCTGAATTGTTTTAGCTAGAAATAGAATGAGTCTAGGTTGCTTTCTTTGTAATGTATATCTGACATTGTTAGCAATTTAGGAAAGTCACATGGGTAGACACTTTATAAGAAGCTGCCACTTGATAATGATAGCAGCTTCACAAACCCGTGTTGATAGTGATAGGATTAGTCTTATACTTAGACTATCAATTCATTCTAGAGACAGAAGAAAGACAAGCAAGTGTCTTGAAGAAAAACCGAAGCTCAAGAATTCTCTCTTGAGGTTGTAGCAACACTTTGAAAAATAAATAAAACATTTATTTTGTGAATCCTGTCTTCTCGATTATACTGTTTGTGAATGCATACATATTATTGATAACATTAAATCTTAGTTTTGGTTGTTGAAACTGAGATTGAATTTTATCAGTATTTCATTCATCCCCCCCCCCTTCTGCAATACACGAGGACCAACAACTGGTATCAGAGCTAACAGATTAACATACATATCTGAGATCACGACGACAATGCAGAAATCAAACAGTATCAAGATCCCAGCTTTTGATAAAGAGAACTACAGCATTTGGAAAAGAAAGATCTTGTTGTTTATCAAAGCTGCGAATCCACTATACCCAGGTATTCTCGAGAATGGTCCTTTCATTCCAAGGAAGGAAATTGAAGCCACAACAGTAAATGGTGAAGTCATTCCTGCACATTGGGTTCCCAAAGATCCCTCTGAATTTTTGGAACCTGAGAAGGAGAAAATGGTGCTAGATGATCACTTGCAACTCATCTTGCTCGATTCTCTCACGTTGGATAAAGCCATGTGTGGAAGTGTGATAAGCTGCACATCTGCCAAGGAGATGTGGATCAGGTTAGCTTTACTATGTGAAGGAAGTGAAGAAGTTAAGGGCAATCAAAGGCAAATACTGATATTACAATATGAGGCATTCATGGCCAAGCCTGGTGAAGACTTAACTTCCATGTTTGAAAGGTTCAGTAAGCTCTTAACTGAACTACAGATACATGGCAAGTACTATGACAGGAAAGAATTAAATGTCAAGTTCCTGCTTACACTACCTGATCACCTTGAACACAAGACAACAGCCATACGAGAAGGAAGAGATCTCAACAATATAACCTTTGAGACACTTTATGGCATTCTGAAATCCTATGAACTTGAACTCTTTCAAAAGAGAGCCATACAGAGTGGAACAAGGAACAAGATGGCCAATATGTCAAGTGCCCTAGTAGCACAAGTGCCAAGGATCACACAACCAAGTGAAGTACTACAAATCACACAACCAACCCCTGTACAATCCTTGAAGATAGAAGAGGTTGTTGAAGATGATGAGAAAGTAGTACTGCAACTCAAGGATGTGGAAGATGAAGACTTCTACACAATGGAGGAACTGGAAAGCATGGACAATCCTACTATGGCCTACATGGCTAAAAAGTTCAAGAACTTTAGGTTCAAGAAGGATATGTCATTCAGGCCCCAAGGCCAAGCATCCAAGTTCACCAAGGGAAGCTCATCAAAGGCTGCTGTGGGAAGCTCATCCAAAGGAGGATATAAGACTGGATTTGTGGATAAATCTAAATTCAAGTGTTACAACTGTGGTGAACCTGGTCATTTTGCTACTGAATGCAAAAGACCCAAACAGGTTCAGAGATTTGAGAAAGGAACTGGTGGATACTCTAAGAAGAATCAAGGTAGAGCCTATGTGGCTGGAGGAAAGTGTTGGGATGAGTCTGATGATGAAGATGAAGAAGAATATGTCAACCTAGCTCTCATGGCTAGCACTGATGAAGTAACATCAACATCTTCAAGTCAGGTACCTTCACTTGTCTTACTTGATATGTCCACTGATGAGTATAAGAAAACCATTAAAGACTTAAGTGCTGAAATGTTCAATGTCTATACTAGCTTATCTGCTGCTAATGAGGAAATCACTAGGCTGAGTAAACTAAATGAAACACTAAAGTCTGAAAATGAATCTCTTGTTCTCAAAACCAGTTCACTAGACTCTTTAGCTCAGGAGAATGCTAGACTTAAAAATGAATTAAAATGTGCTAAAGAGGTTGAGGAATTCCTGAGGAATGAGATTTCTGAAAATGAATTCAAGATCAAGGCTTATAAAAACTCATCTAAGATAGTTCAGGATTACAATGATAAGCATACAGAAAATCAGACAGTTGGTATAGGTTTTTCTTATGGTAGAAGACCTGGAAAGGAAACTGTGATTCAAGATTGTTCTGGAAATGCTGCTGTCAAACCCACCATTCTCAAGAAGGTTAAAACTCCTATTTTCAAAGCTGCAGAAATTGAGTTTGATGAAGAAGCCATGCTCATCAAACAAGAAATTCTTGATGAGGATGAAGGTGTTGACAGCACATTCAAGGATGGAAAGGATACTGTCACAATCCCCAAGACAGTAAACTTACCAAGCAATCAGACAATAAGTTTAAAAGATGCTGTCACAGTTGGCAAGAAAGTATCTTCCAAAGATGCTGTCAAGAATGGTTCCAAAACAGTAACTTCCAAACCTTCTGTCAAGACAGTAGGAATAAAAGGTACTGTCAAGGAAAGTTCGACAGCAACTTCTGAACATACTGTCAATCCAGTAACTCCCAAGTCTAAGAATATGAATGGTAAGGTAGGTGTCAATAAAGGAAATGGATACACTAATGTTGGAGGTGCTTCTAGGAAACTATGCAATAACTGTGGATCTTCACATAATTTAACACACGTTTGTAAGAACCCAATTGAGGATAAGATCAATGCTACTGAACTCAATGGTAACTTACACAGAACCCCCCTTATGCATAGAACTATGAGTGTCTGTAATAACATTGAATGTATGCCATGCAAGATCACTGCCATGTGCACATGCTTTAACTTACCTATTCTCACTACTGAAAAATGCTCATACATGCACACTGTTGAGACTTCTAAGCCTGCTGGTGACAACAAAAAGGCTTCATCCACTAAGAAAAGGATCAAGTCCAATTCTAAGCCTAAGTGGGTGAAAAGAGAAGTCAAACAGGAGGTTATTGATGATGCTTGTGAACTTGTAACTGGAAGAAACTCAGGAGACACTAAAGCTGCAGGACCCAACAAGGATTGGGTACCATATGCATCTTAAATACATTCTGTTTTGCAGGGCAAGAAGAAAGATCAAGTCATGTGGATCATTGACAGTGGCTGCTCAAGACACATGACAGGTGATAAAGCCCTGCTATCACACTATGTAGAGAAAGCTGGCCCAATCATAACCTTTGGAGACAACAGCAAGGGTTACAAAGTGGGATATGGCTGTCTGGAAATTGGAAATGTTGTCATTGAAGATATTGCTCTTATGGATGGATTGAAGCACAATCTACTCAGTGTCAGCCAATTCAGTGACAGAGGATTCAAGGTTGATTTTGATATGATGTTGTGTAACATCTATCACAAGAAGGATGGAAGCCTCTCTCTAAAAGGGGTTAGAAAAGGGAGCTTGTTTGTTGCTGACTTAAACTCAACAAAGAAGGATAAAGTTTACTGTTTCTACAGTAAAGCAACTGTTGGTGACAGTATGCTTTGGCATAGGAAGCTCTCACATCTCAACTTCAAAACAATGAATATTTTGATGAAGAAGGAGTTAGTGAGAGGTTTGCCCCAACAGGAATTCTGTCAAGAAGGACTGTGTGGAGATTGTCAAATGGGCAAACTAAGGAGAGCTGTGCACAAGTCCAAGCAAATGAACACCAACATAGAAGCACTCAAGTTGATTCATATGGATCTTTTTGGACCAGTCAATGTACCATCTATGGCCAAAAAGAGATATGCCTTAGTAATGGTGGATGATTACTCAAGGTACACTTGGGTGAAGTTTCTTGAATCCAAAGATGAAGCTTGTCAAGTGATTATTGATCAAGTCAGAGTTCTTGATAGAACTCCAAACTCAAAAGTTCAAATCTTGAGGAGTGACAATGGTACAGAATTCAGAAATGCCACACTTGGAAATTTCTGTAAAGATGAAGGAATTGTACAACAATTCTCTGCTGCAAGAACTCCACAGCAGAATGGAGTTGTAGAAAGAAAGAACAAGACTCTCATTGAAGCAGCTAGAACTATGTTGCATGATGCCAAACTGCCAACATATTTCTGGGCTAAAGCTATCAACACAGCTTGTTATACTCAAAACAGAACCATGATCAACAAAACTCATGCAAGTACACCTTACTGTCTGTTAACTAGAAAGAAACCTAATGTCAAATATTTTCATGTGTTTGGGAGCAAATGCTTTATGATGAAGGATAACCATGAGAAGAAAGGAAAATTTGACACTAAGGCATTTGAAGGACTATTCATGGGTTACAGCACAGAAAGGACTGCCTACAGAGTTTATGTTATGGAGCACAGGATTATTGAAGAGAGTGTAAATGTCATATTTGATGAAACCAAGTTTCCAGGACTGCATGAAGAAGGAAAGATGCAGACATTCAGATTTGAGAATCAAGGATACTTGGAAGCTGAGGAAATTGTTGATGAAGAACCTAGCTTCACTCAAATTGTTGAAGTTGACAAAGATACTGTCAATGCCACTACTGTCAACCAAACTCCAGCTCAGTCACATACCATAACTTCTAACATTCATTACAATGATGACTCTGGAGACAATGAAGAACATGGTGAAGACAATGGAATTGGTGAGCATTCAACTCAACAAACTGAAGCAACTGTTCCTGTACAATCAAGTAGCTTGCCCAGAATCACCAAGTGGAACAAGGATCACACAAATGACCTTATCATTGGTGACCCTACTTCTGGAGTGAGGACAAGGAACAAAGTCTCTGCTGACAGCATGTTTTCATGCTTCCTGTCTCAAATGGAACCCAAGACAACTGATGAAGCATTGTTGGATTCTGACTGGGTGATAGCCATGCAAGAAGAGCTAAATCAGTTTGAAAGAAACAATGTATGGAAGTTGGTTCCAAGACCTAAGGAAAAGTCAGTCATTGAGACCAAATGGGTTTTCAGAAACAAGCTTGATGAAAATGGATTAGTGACAAGAAACAAAGCAAGGCTAGTGGCTAAAGGTTACTATCAACAGGAAGGAATAGATTATGATGAGACATTTGCACCTGTTGCAAGACTTGAAGCTATAAGAATCTTTTTAGCCTATGCTGCACACTGCAACTTCAAAGTATTTCAGATGGATGCCAAAAGTGCCTTCCTAAATGGAGAGTTGGAAGAAGAAGTGTATGTTGAACAGCCACCAGGGTTTGAGGATGCTGAAATGTATGATTTTGTATACAAACTCTTCAAAGCTTTGTATGGACTAAAGCAAGCACCCAGGGCATGGTATGACACACTTTCCACCTTTCTTTTGGAAAATCAGTTTACTAGAGGAGTTGTGGACAAGACACTTTTCTACAAACACCATGGCAAGGACATCATTCTGGTACAAATCTATATGGATGACATCATTTTTGGTTCTACAAATGAGAGGCTGTGTGAGAAGTTTTCCTCTCTCATGAGTAACAAATATGAGATGAGTATGATGGGAGAATTGTCATTCTTTCTGGGATTACAAATTCTTCAACAACCTGATGGAATCTTCATTTGTCAAGCTAAATACATCAAGGAACTTCTCAGAAAGTTCAACTTGGAAGATTCATCACCAGAAAAGACACCAATGTCCACTTCAACTAGTCTGGATCTTGACCCTAAAGGGAAGAAAGTTGACTCAAGCACCTATAGAGGCATGGTAGGATCTCTCCTATACTTAACTGCTAGCAGACCTGACATCATGTTTGCTACATGTCTTTGTGCAAGGTTTCAAAGTGATCCAAAGGAGTCTCACTTAGTAGCCATCAAGAGAATCTTTAGATACCTAAAAGGCACTCCTAACCTAGGCCTTTGGTATCCCAAGAACACTGGATTTGATCTAATTGGCTACTCAGACTCAGACTATGCTGGATGCAAGATTGACAGAAAGAGTACTACTGGTAGCTGTCAATTTCTTGGTGGGAGATTGGTCTCATGGTTTAGCAAGAAGCAGCATTCAGTTTCTACCTCAACTGCAGAAGATGAGTATATTGCTGCAGGTAGTTGCTGTGCACAAATTCTATGGATGAAGAATCAACTTCAGGATTATGGTCTAGTGTTAAGAGATATTCCTATCTACTGTGACAACACTAGTGCCATAGCTATTTCAGACAATCCAGTTCAACACTCTAGGACAAAGCACATTGATATAAGACATCACTTTATCAGAGAGCATGTTGAACAAGGAACTGTGAAGCTGATTTATGTTCCAACTGACAAGCAACTTGCTGACATCTTCACTAAGCCATTGGATGAAGCAACCTTCAACAGGTTGGTAAGTGAATTGGGAATGCTGAATCTGGTATGTTGATTTACTCAGTTTTCTATATTTCCAAATTCTCTTTTGAAGCTCATGACAGCAACTTCAAACCTGCTGTCAAGAGAAGTTACTGTCTACTTGGTCTATGTCTGTTATGTGACAGCATGTGTTGATTTGACTTTTCATGTCAGTATTTTGTGCCAGTCTCATACTTTTAGACCGTGTATGACATTAATGTGGTTACTTGTTTAGTTTGAGAGATAAAAATCCGTTCCATTGGACTTTCACACCTTTTTGCATTAATCTGTAGGATTAAAGGAGGACACGACCATTAATTAATTTTGTGGTAGTTGTATGGGTACTCTAACTGTTGACCATTAGACTTTAATCCTTAGACGGTTTTGCCTATAAATTAACCTTAGGTTTCACCAGTCTGCTCTCAGTTTTAAAGTAAATAATGGAAAACAAAGTAGGAATTGAAGTCGGGCTAAAACGGTGCGATAGTGAACCCTGCAATTAAGAGGTTGAGGAGCTCTTCGAGGTGCTGTTGGATGCCCTCGATGAAATAGACGAGAAAAAGGAAAAGGAGGAGGAGGCCAAGGTGCAAGAAGAGGAGAAGGAGCTTCAAGCACTTCTCAAGGAAGAAGGTCGCACTGAAGAAGTGGTTAAGGAAGAGCTTTTAGAACTAGTTGATAAAATCATAAAATGATGTACTCAATGCTTTATTTAAGTGATTTTATTAATAATAATTCTCTTGTTTTTGTGGTTTTTGAGTTTATGATTTGTCTGTGTTAATTGCATAATATCTGTGTTCAAAAGATTACATTGTTAAATCCATAATTTGTCAATTTTAGGTTAAGTTTATGAATAAAGCATTCTAATAAGTTCATGACAGAAACAATTCCCAATCGAAGTTACTGTCATTAAGAAGGATACTGTCGTGTGTTTCTTGACAGCAACCTTCTTGACAGCAGGGAAAGACTTTCTGTCAAGACTTGTAAAGGATACTGTCATTCATATGCTTAACGGTGACAGCAAGTTTTTGCGCAATAGTTGCTGTCGCGCAAAACCTACTGTCACCACCTCTTATTACTGACAGATTGTTTCTAGCGCACATGTTACTGTCAACAATAGTGGACCGTTGAACTTGGATATTTATCCCACGTTGGTCAGTGAATAACGGGCAGTAACTCACGTGTTATAAGAGTGGGTTAAGACACGTTCTTTAATTCCACTTTTTGTGCACAACGTTTGAGAGACCTCTATTTATTCCCCGGTTACTCAGACATATCACTCTCATCGAACTCAAGGCAAAATACTTTTCTTCAAGCAAAAAGCCACTTTCTTACTTTCTTCTTTTCCTGAAATCTCCATGGCACCCAAACAGACTCTCTCTCAAACAAACTTTGCTGGCATCTTTTCCCCAAATGATGCTGGTGAAGGTTTCAAAGGACTAGTGTTTTTCTTGAACAAGTCCTATCTTGGTTCTGCCATTACCTCAACACCCATTCTCGACTTAGACAGAATTGAGGCATTTTGGCAAACTGCTGTTGCTCAAACGGAGGGTGAGAACCCATCCATTCAATTCACAATCAATGGGCAACACCACATTCTTACAGCTGAGGTCATCAACACTGCTCTTGGAATTACACTTCAAGAAGGCAGAAATTTTGCCGAACTTGCTAATGATGACACTCTCAAGAAGCTCTTCTTGAAGATTGGGTATGCTGGCCCTATTCTCGAAGAGGGCACAACCAAATGGTATCTGTCTGGTGAAATGGATAGGAAGTATCTGCGAAAGTAGTGGAGCATGATACTTGATGTGATGGTCAAGGTGTTCTCTACCAAGTCCACAGGCTGGAATGGAATACCCTCCTACATCAAGAAACTGACACATTCTCTTGTCCATGGATACAAGGTGAATGTTGGAGCTCTCCTCATGGCACACCTCAGGGCTGCCATAGGTAAGAAGGTATCAATCTACCCTCGCTTTCTTATGATGTGCATTAATTCATTCTGTGATTTTAATAATGATGCCCCTCGTTTAGAGGCTTGCTCAGTTTTGAAAAAGAACACACACACACACACTGTTATCCTCACAGAATCTCAATGCACATATTCCACTTTGTTTCACTCAGCATATGGTTGATCAAGTGTCCAACCCTGATTTACCATTACCCTCTGGTTATGACTCTTTCACTCTTGAGAATGAAACTGAATTAGACCCAAATTCAGTTAACCCACATTCAACACCATACACTCAGTCTAGGCCCTCTAGACTTCCCAAAGCCCAAAGAGAAGCCTTGCTTCATTCTAGAAAAAGGCCTTTAGAAGCTGATGTTGGTGGTAGCTCTGTAAGTCAAGAGGGAGACACTGCACCTAGTGCAGCAAATAAGGAAGGTAGTCAAACAGAACCCCCAGTGGTTCCCCCTGAGCCTAAGAAGAAGAGAGCTAGGAGGACTAAAACCACTGTTAGCCAAGCTGCAGTTTCTCAACAAACTGTGGTTACTGAAAGGGATTCAAACACCTCCCTAGATGTGCCTTCTCAACAAGGTGCATCTATTGAAATTGGCCTGTCTCCCAAGGCACCCTGTACAGAGTCTGCACAATCTCATGGTTCACAACCTGAGGAACCCCCACTTGAAGAAACACACAGTGAGTTAGGGCACAGTGAGGATTTCTCTATTCCTTTTGATGATTCACATGTTTCTCCTGTGAATCAGCCCCCACTCTCTGCTACACTTTCACCTTCTTCCTTCCCTACCCATTCTTTTGTTTCTTCTCCACAACCTAGAGAAGGGGACAGTCCCAACCCTTCAGGTTTTGATCATCCATCTCCAATCATGGATGAGCCCCCATCTAGTGGTCCACAAGAACCCATTTCTCAAAGTGAAATGGACACCACTCCTCCAAACACTGAGCCAGGGCAAAGTGGTAGTTTGTCAGAAAATGAAATAGCCAACACTTTGTCTGAACTCCAAGGAGCATCTTACCTTCAGGAAGATGCTGTCACAGCCTCTGTTGCTGTCAAAGACACTGGCAATATTGCTGTCCTGGACACAGCTGATGTCATGGGTGGAGAGAAAGATACCATCACTACAGAACCTACTGTCACTCCACATCCCAAAGATGCTGTCATGCCTGAACCTGCTGTCCAGACTCCAACTGACAGTAACATTCCTGCCAAAGATACTGTCCAGTCCTCTCAGCCTGATTTTGATGCTGTAATCATTGAGGATGCCTCTGATGATGATCTACCTCTTGCCAAACTCTTAAAGGTACATTCTAAATCTTCTCCTTCCATGCATGTTAGTACTGCTCATACCCATGTATCTAGGTTGAGTGAGGGTGTGCAAAAGAAAAGAGAGGTAAAAGAAAAGAGAGATAAAAGAAAAGAGAGGTGAGCATAAAAATGAGAGGCATCCAAATGAGCTGGCAAAAGGAGAGGGACTTGAGCATGTACAGAGAGACTTTGAGGGAGCCCACACTATTCAGGCATTAGGCCTTGAGAGTCAATCTGTGAGGGGTGATGAGATCACTCAAAAACACCCTGA
Organism: Heracleum sosnowskyi; assembly: GCA_030848705.1. Taxonomy (NCBI): domain Eukaryota; kingdom Viridiplantae; phylum Streptophyta; class Magnoliopsida; order Apiales; family Apiaceae; genus Heracleum; species Heracleum sosnowskyi. The sequence goes on along the minus strand of CM061243.1, from coordinate 42,948,933 downwards.
GAGTGTGTGAACCCCCATAGCCTCCAAGCCCCTTTCTTTTCCTTCCCCTCCAAGAAGGTTAAGGTATGGTGGCCCCTCTGCTACTTTTGGTAACAGGATTGCAGCTCTGGAAGGACAGTGTGCTACTTTGCACTTCAAGATGGACTCTCTCTCCCTCAACTGGTGGTTGATGGTTTTGCTGCTACTCAGCTCTCTATCCAGTTCCTTACTGACCTAGTAGCTGCCAACTCAACTAAGGGGGAGAAGGTAGCAAGATCAGAATCATTGTCTATTCAGAAATCAGGTGGAACTCAGGGGGAGCCAGTAACTGTGAAGACCAAAGGGGGAGCTAAGGGGAAAGCAATGTCTAAGGGGAAGCAAGTCAAACCAAGCAGTGGACAACCAAAGGATAAAGCTGAAGAACTTGTTGAAGTTGACTTGGATGGAGAAAGGGTGTTGATGTCTAAGGCAACTCAAGATGCACTGCAAAGAATACCTGCATCTAGACACCCAATTCTACCTCCTGTGACAATTAGAGAACCAACCTCAGCAACTCAAGAATCTGCTCTACAAAGAAGATGAAAAGAAATGGAGGAATATAATAAGGTTGGGAAAGGTAAAGGAAAACTGCCTGAATCCATCCATAAAGGAAATACTTGGTCCAATGGTACTGAGTATGATCAAGAAGAAGTCAATACTTTAATGGTGGATTATAGGGAGAGCACATTACACAACCATGACAGTGAATTTAGCAGTTTGGTGAAAGAAACAATGAATGCTCCAAGCAACCGTCCAACCAACACCACAAAAATGTTAAAGGATCAAATCACCAGTGTCAGTGTAATGGTGAATGATGAGAAAAGATGGGCTGTAAGTATCTATTTCACTTCTGGCATATCTTATTTCATCACAATGCAGTTATTGCAGAGTCTGCCAGCAAAGGTGTTGTGTGCTTTGAAGGGAAAGATCAGGGCAACTCAAACACCATTCAATGAAATATTGGATATGCAAATCCAGAACCTGATCACACAGAAGCTACCTGAAGTCTACACAAATCCACCAAGTGTTTTCTACAGATCTAAAACTAAGGATGGCACAAGAAGGAACAGCTTCATGAATTTGGTTAGCCCATCCAGAATGGAAACCAAGTCAATTCTGAAAGTGTTAGATGGAATACTCAGTTCAAATGCCAATCCAGGAAGAGTTCATGCTGTTCAAGAGATCTACAAAATGCTGGTGTTGAGAGACAAGGCACTGGGAGCTAGAGTGAAGGAACTAATCTCTAGAGCCAATGCCAAAAGAAATGATCAAGGTGGAAGCTGTCTCTATGACATTCCTCCTCAGGATGATGATGATGATGATGATGATGATGATGATGAGGTTGGAGGTGGTGAAGCTTCTGGAAATGCTGGTGGAAGTAATTCTGGGAATACTGGTATTCAATCTCAGAATAAAGGTAATGAAGAAACTCCTAGTCAAGAAAAGAAAGATGCTGATGCAACAGATGAAGAGGAGCCAAGAATACTGGAAGCTTTGGAGGCAAGCATTCTTAGATGTGCTATTGATTGCATAAATGCAGAAAAAGATGCTGTCACCAAAGGTACTGTCGACAAGGAAACTGTCATAGAAGATGTTGTCATGGAATATACTGTCGACAAAGGTACTGTCAAGAAAGGTTCTGTCAAGGATGAAACCAAAGCTACTGTCAAGCCCAAAAGACTGAAATCTAAAGCAAAAGCATGGTTGTCTAGACAGAAACCTGAAGGAAAGCACAAGTACTCAGGAAAGGAAAAGGCCACTGGATTTGGAAGGAATCTTAAGAAGCCAATTCAATCAATACCTCCCAACAGTCTTAAGATACAACAGATGCAATCTAGAGAAATCAAGAGTGTTGAGGTTAAGATAGATGCAAATCAAGAGGTCACTGAGTACATTCTGTGGGGGGAAGAATCAAGATCTACCAAGGTTGATAAGGATTTCAATCTGGTATCCACATCAACCAGTGGTAGGATATCAACCTTAGATAAAAGGAGAATTGACTTCTTCTACCTGGAAAGAATGGTGGAGTTGCTGGAGAGCTATGATAAAGTTCCAGAGTCTGTTATGGAACATATTCTGAAATATCAAGCTGATAGGGATGCTGAATTCTATCAGAAATTTGGCTACAACTTTGCAGATTTTGATGATGCTGATATTTCAACTGATTTACCAGCTTCTCCTATACCATATCACTGGTACTATGAGTTTGATGATTCACCCACAGAAGAAAGGCAAACCCAACCCACAGAGGAAGGGCAACCCAAGCCAAGCAAAAGACCTGACTCTTCTCAGTACTCTCAATATCAGTCAGAACTTGATAAGAAGGAAGCTGAACTCCTCGAAAGATGCAAGACTGCCAACAAGGCAGAAAGTGAAGCTCCAAATTATCAAACATGTATGCTGGAAAATCCCTTAAGAATCAAGCATCTAAAAGAAGAAATCTATGTTTGCAGCTTGCACAAGCTAAAAACAACTATTCTGAAGGATTTACAGTATATGGTAGCTGGATCAATTCATCCCCTGGATCAGATCTGTTCTGATAAGATAGAGGAATTATTGGAAAGGAGAAAAGGAGAAGATTCAAAGCTGGACAAGCAAAGGAGGATGTCTCTCAATGCTTATCGTGGAAGTAGATTCAAGCTCATTCATGAAGAACTCCACTTTAGAAGTTATCCATTTGATCAAGAGCAATGGTTGAATCTCAGTGTAAAATACCGTTAATTTTATTTTTATTTTATTATTAGATATTAGATATTAAAAAAAAATTATTTAGATAAATATTTTATTTAGAATTATTTTCGTACAAATTATTTGATTAAGGATAAGATTCGTTAATAGTGGAAAGAAGTGTGAATATATTTTAGAGAATCGATATCTTTTTATTTAAGTAAATTGTTTGTATAGAATATTATTAAAATCAGTATTACTTGAAGAGGTTTAAAAAAATAGATTTATAATTCTCTTGCTAGCATTTAGGGTTGTAACGAGCCTATATAAGAGATCCAAAGCATAACCACACGGCTCGTACTGATCACAGCACTCTCAACACTCTCAACAGGTATGCGCCCTTTTGTTTAAATAGTTACAAAGTTTTACGTGCTCTCTTTGTATGCTTAATCATGGGTTATTGAATTAATTTGATATGTATGTGTCTGTTGCTATGTGTCTATCTAATAATTTATAAGCCTGTGCACCTTAGGTTAAAACATAATACATGCTCTGTGTATAAGATTAATAAGTAGGCTTACCAGTGATTCTAAATATTAAATTATGAATATTTGGTCCTGTACAGTGTCGCATGCGCCGTTTATTTGATGCCTCCTAAACATGCTTCTTCTTCTTCTGGCAGCGTACAAATCATGTGATTATTTCTAGAGTTATAATTTTGTTGTGAATAATATTGATAAGTTAGTTGTTTTGTTAATTGATGTGAAATTGTATTAAAGATATTAGTTTTAATAATGGAACTATAATTAGATTAAATTATATTCAAATGTATATAAGGCGATCTAGATTTTCGAATAAATTGAATGTTATGTATACTTTTGTTTTAATAGGTGAATTAAGTTAGAACATGTTAAAAACATATAGATGATTAAACAATTATTATATCTAATTTTATGATTTAATCGGAACATGCAGTAGTGATTAACTTGATTAATTTGTTTGTAGTGAACTCACCTTAGAAATTAATGAGTTGGTGTCCCCGGACTAGTATATTAAATCGAGTATATACATCCATATGTTATTTGTTTTGTTAAGTAATCACTTTAATTTACTTAGAAGTGTAAAACAATTATCTTGTTATTTATTTATATGGTCTTCTGTATGTATGATTCTCGTGTGTTTATTGTTTAAGACTTGGTAAATATTTATGTAACCTGACCTGATTTAATTTATAGGATCAGCTCGTGTCGGTATTTATTTAGTGTCCGGTCATTTTTGAGGTAAGTACATTTTGACTTACTTTTATTTTCGGAAAAGATATTTTGACTCTGCTTTAAATTTCGTATAAGATATAAGAATATTGTTTCGAACTGTATAAGATATAAGAAATAAGATACGAGAATCTTTTGAATCCCTCAGTCTCTACGTTTCGAACCCGTTCGTAATTTACGCTATAGTTCCGGAACTAACCTTAGATACCCTTAGTAGGCGCACAAGTGTGCAACTTTAGATACCTATTAAGGGGGCGTAATTATTGAACTTTAGATGCCGGTCACTGGCAAAGTGTGGCGAAAGAATAAGAATAAGAATAAGATCCCGGCTACTGGGAAAGTGTGGCCGTAGAGCAAGACTGTGGTTATTTATAAGAATTTCGTTTCTGTTTTAAATTATGTTTTAATTCTGTTTATGTTCTAGATTTTTAAAAATAAACTTTGGGTTGGATCTATTTTCGCAAAGGCTTTTAAATTATTATTATTTTGAGAAATCTGTTTTATTAAAAACGCCCACTGATTTTCGAGAATATCGGTAAGTCAATCTGTTACTTGCTGAGCTCTGTAGCTCACCCTTTCCTAACATTTCAGGTTCATTCGTTGTGGAAGCTAAGTAAGAATAAGACTGTGGACTTTTGCAATTTCGTGCTGCTATGTGATTTTGTATAAAGATTTATGGAAATAAAGTGCTTATATGTTAGACTTTATTGTTGAATTGTGGAGCTGCGTCTCCGATTTTATGTTTATGAATTATTGAGTTTGACCGCTACTTTGACTTTTGTGAAATTTGGTATTTATTGAGTAAGGAAATGTATTTTATTTTAAGTTTTGAATTTAGATTTAATAGTCCGAAAAGTCGGGCTGTTACAGTTGGTATCAAGAGCAGGCTATCCTTCGGAGTGTGTTAGGTATGGGACTAATACAATCTCTAGGGTGCGATCTTGTGGACTATAGTTTAAGTTTGACTTGTAGGAGATTAGTGGGTAGACGTGTCATGTGATAAGATTGTGAATTTGGGGACCAAATTATTTTTAAGGAGGGAAGAATGTAAAATACCGTTAATTTTATTTTTATTTTATTATTAGATATTAGATATTAAAAAAAAATTATTTAGATAAATATTTTATTTAGAATTATTTTCGTACAAATTATTTGATTAAGGATAAGATTCGTTAATAGTGGAAAGAAGTGTGAATATATTTTAGAGAATCGATATCTTTTTATTTAAGTAAATTGTTTGTATATAATATTATTAAAATCAGTATTACTTGAAGAGGTTTAAAAAAATAGATTTATAATTCTCTTGCTAGCATTTAGGGTTGTAACGAGCCTATATAAGAGATCCAAAGCATAACCACACGGCTCGTACTGATCACCGCACTCTCAACACTCTCAACAGGTATGCGCCCTTTTGTTTAAATAGTTACAAAGTTTTACGTGCTCTCTTTGTATGCTTAATCATGGGTTATTGAATTAATTTGATATGTATGTGTCTGTTGCTATGTGTCTATCTAATAATTTATAAGCCTGTGCACCTTAGGTTAAAACATAATACATGCTCTGTGTATAAGATTAATAAGTAGGCTTACCAGTGATTCTAAATATTAAATTATGAATATTTGGTCCTGTACAGTGTCGCATGCGCCGTTTATTTGATGCCTCCTAAACATGCTTCTTCTTCTTCTGGCAGCGTACAAATCATGTGATTATTTCTAGAGTTATAATTTTGTTGTGAATAATATTGATAAGTTAGTTGTTTTGTTAATTGATGTGAAATTGTATTAAAGATATTAGTTTTAATAATGGAACTATAATTAGATTAAATTATATTCAAATGTATATAAGGCGATCTAGATTTTCGAATAAATTGAATGTTATGTATACTTTTGTTTTAATAGGTGAATTAAGTTAGAACATGTTAAAAACATATAGATGATTAAACAATTATTATATCTAATTTTATGATTTAATCCGAACATGCAGTAGTGATTAACTTGATTAATTTGTTTGTAGTGAACTCACCTTAGAAATTAATGAGTTGGTGTCCCCGGACTAGTATATTAAATCGAGTATATACATCCATATGTTATTTGTTTTGTTAAGTAATCACTTTAATTTACTTAGAAGTGTAAAACAATTATCTTGTTATTTATTTATATGGTCTTCTGTATGTATGATTCTCGTGTGTTTATTGTTTAAGACTTGGTAAATATTTATGTAACCTGACCTGATTTAATTTATAGGATCAGCTCGTGTCGGTATTTATTTAGTGTCCGGTCGTTTTTGAGGTAAGTACATTTTGACTTACTTTTATTTTCGGAAAAGATATTTTGACTCTGCTTTAAATTTCGTATAAGATATAAGAATATTGTTTCGAACTGTATAAGATATAAGAAATAAGATACGAGAATCTTTTGAATCCCTCAGTCTCTACGTTTCGAACCCGTTCGTAATTTACGCTATAGTTCCGGAACTAACCTTAGATACCCTTAGTAGGCGCACAAGTGTGGCGAAAGAATAAGAATAAGAATAAGATCCCGGCTACTGGGAAAGTGTGGCCGTAGAGCAAGACTGTGGTTATTTATAAGAATTTCGTTTCTGTTTTAAATTATGTTTTAATTCTGTTTATGTTCTAGATTTTTAAAAATAAACTTTGGGTTGGATCTATTTTCGCAAAGGCTTTTAAATTATTATTATTTTGAGAAATCTGTTTTATTAAAAACGCCCACTGATTTTTGAGAATATCGGTAAGTCAATCTGTTACTTGCTGAGCTCTGTAGCTCACCCTTTCCTAACATTTCAGGTTCATTCGTTGTGGAAGCTAAGTAAGAATAAGACTGTGGACTTTTGCAATTTCGTGCTGCTATGTGATTTTGTATAAAGATTTATGGAAATAAAGTGCTTATATGTTAGACTTTATTGTTGAATTGTGGAGCTGCGTCTCCGATTTTATGTTTATGAATTATTGAGTTTGACCGCTGCTTTGACTTTTGTGAAATTTGGTATTTATTGAGTAAGGAAATGTATTTTATTTTAAGTTTTGAATTTAGATTTAATAGTCCGAAAAGTCGGGCTGTTACACTCAGGGATGCTAGTTCTCTTATTTCTCCTACTATCAAGAAGATTATTGAAGAAATAGAAGAGGCTGCAGTCACTCCTACTGAAATCTCTCTTGTAGAAGGTCTAAGAGGCTGCTTGGTAGAAGCTCTCAAAAGAGAGGATGTATCAAGACAGAAGAGGAAATCTCAAGCTAAGTAAAAATTCTTAATCCATTCTGATCTTGTTAGTTAAGTTGTCAGCACATATTGTAAATTTGTTGTTATTGTCCATAAAAAAAAATTGGGGGATATTGTTGGGATTTATGGGTGATAGCATAGGAACAACTTAACTTTGTATATACTTAATTTTTTAATTAAGTAGAACATACTGTCACAGCCAAAGTATGTTCTTGTAATCAGTATGCAATGTTATTTTAATTGTGTAATTTGGAAGAAGTTCACTTTCTGTGTTCAAGCCTCAAAGAATGCATATTAGATGACATCATGAATAAATGTTACTGTCATAAGCATTGACAGTAAGATTACAAGAAGACAGAATGTTGCAAGTCAAGACAACATATTCACTATGACAGCAACATTGGCGGAAGACTACGCGACAACAACTTTAGCCCTCGACAGCAAGTTTGGAAACCTCGACATCACACTATGCGGGGAACTCCTACTGTCACCAAAAGCACATTCCTGTGACAGCAAGCTTTGCGGCAAAAGTAACTGTCTCGAGAAAGATCCTTTTTCTAGGTATCTTTCTCAGTCAAATCCCGTGACAGTTTCAATGTTCAAGAAACAGGCGTGTTGCAGTATCCCTAAGCTGCACCAAGTCTACAAGACTACGACAGAAGCTTCAAGCACTGCAAACAAAAGCGAATCAATTCAAGAGCAAGGTCAAGTCTCTATTTGCTGAATTGTTTTAGCTAGAAATAGAATGAATCTAGGTTGCTTTATTTGTAATGTATATCTGACATTGTTAGCAATTTAGGAAAGTCACATGGGTAGACACTTTGTAAGAAGCTGCCACTTGATAATGAAAGCAGCTTCACAGACCCGTGTTGATAGTGATAGGATTAGTCTTATACTTAGACTATCAATTCATTCTAGAGACAGAAGAAAGACAAGCAAGTGTCTTGAAGAAAAACCGAAGCTCAAGAATTCTCTCTTGAGGTTGTAGCAACACTTTGCAAAATAAATAAAACATTTATTTTGTGAATATTGTCTTCTCGATTATACTGTTTGTGAATGCATACATATTATTGATAACATTAAATCTTAGTTTTGGTTGTTGAAACTGAGATTGAATTTTATCAGTATTGCATTCATCCCCCCCCTTTCTGCAATACACGAGGACCAACATATATATATATATATATATATATATATATATATATATATATATATATATATATATTAAATATTTATTGCTAAAATATAATATACTCTTTTTTGTAATATGTTAATGATGCGAGAACTTTGAACTTTTGAGAAAATAAATTATCAATTAAAATATAATTTTTTTGTAATAGTTCTTTTTTTAAAGTAGTACACCGTGACGATCAAAATTCTGTATAAAATTCATTTTTTTATAGTATATCCCGTAAATATCTATGTTATTATATTAAAGACTATATAATGAAAGCTTTCTTATAAGTCTGGTAGCTTGATCACTCAATTCATAATCGTTGGATCTTTCAAATTAAATTGTTGAGAAATGTCAGATATAACAGTAAAATTATCACGTAGAATGATCTAATGTTTGAATCTACCAACAACGTATTATAATTTACAGGTTTTTTTGAAAAATAAGAATTTTTTCATTTTTTTTCTTGTAGACATGGGTTATTTGATAATATTTTTTATAAAGTACGATTTTTCAAAAAAGTAATATACTAATTGATTAACAAACTTTTAAAGTTTCGAATTTAATAATTTACAATGTATATAGGTTAAAAAAGTTAGGTCTCTTCTGTAGCCGAGTCTAAAATTTTAAAATACGGTTTTTTTAAATATGAATATAGTCCTGCTAACAATGAAATTAGGTCTCTATGAGTTCTTATAAAACAAAATCACCATTTGCGTATAATTTATTATTTAATAATAAATAATATTTAATTAGTTATGATATAAAATTTAATAAAATAAGATAAAAAATATGCACAGTTTTATAAAATTTTATCATCGTATTATTATATTCTTTGTTGATTTGAATTTTTCTTAGATTGATTTAAATTTTTGAACATAGATTTCTAAATTTAAAATAGTTAGAAAAAAGTAATTAAATTGGCATTAAAATAATGATGACGTAATAATTATTATTAAAATTTAAATACCCACTTTACTAATTTGGGCTTTATCTTGTGTTTTAAAAATTAGATTTTGACGATTTTACACCCCACGTGAAGATAACTACATTATTTTTAATTAAAAGATGGCTTAACAATTTTTATCTAACTGGAATTGTCCATGAAAGAGAAAAAAAAGTCACGAATTTTTTACATGGAGAATTCTATTCAATATAGAAAACTTATTTATATTTGGTATATTTGGTTTAAATTATCAAAATACACTTTTTAGAATTTAAATATAATCTTATTATTAATAAAATACATTTTTTTAATATTTGATCTAACGATTTTCATTTATCTAGTTAAGATCTAATGTTCCTTTGGTTGTCCAAGATCGTATGATCAAAATTTTGGATAAGATCCCTATTATGCTTATTATATATAAGGATTTAATATAATAAGGATGTCAAGTATATACTGATATGAGTATCTTACTAACTACTTTTACTTTTAATGTTTCAGTTTTATTTACAGTGTATATAAAATTTTAAAATACATTATTACTTAAAATTTATTAAATAGAATAAAAATTATGTTATGATTATATAAAATTTTATTCTCATATTATTATATTCTTTATCGATTTGAATTTATTCTTAATTAATTTTAATACTTTATTGAAAGAAACATAAAATTTCTATATTTAAAACAATTAGTGGAAAAATAAATAAATTGGTGCTACAAAAATGAAAAAAATATTTATTAAAATTTAGATACTCACTTTACTATTTGGGTTCTATCCTCAGTTTTAGAAATTGAATTTTGACGATTTTACAACCCATGCGAAACTAACAAAATTATCTTTAATTTAATGATGGTTTAATAAATATTATCTAACTTGACCTGTTGACCTACCCATAAACCGAAAAGAAAATATGGTTAAGAATTTTTACATAAAGAATTCAATTGAATATAGAAAACCAATTTATAATTGGTTTAAATTATCAAAACACATTTCTTAGTATTTAAATATAATCCTACCTTTAATCAAATACACATTTTAATATAAGTATTATATTCAAAATTATCGTTTATGAATATGAAACCCTCAATATTTTAATAATATTTTGATATTATCCTTTTATGTTTGTTATATGTAAAATAATATAATTATAATTTGGATTAATCAAATTGTTATGTTCCTTCAGAAAAAAAGTGTTTAAATTTATTTATGTACAGGAGTTCTCGTAAGTACGTGTATCATTGTTAGTATAATATACATCAGCTGATAATTTTTAATATTGTAATCAATATCAATTGTTATCTTGATATTTGGTTTAACAATTATTATCTAATTCAAACTATAAATTCAAGAGAAAAGATATTTAAGAATTTTTACACAGAAAACTTTTAAATTATCAAAATACACTTTTTAGTATTTAAATATAATTCTATTATTAATCAGATACACTTTTTAATATTAGATCTAACAATTCTCATCGATCTATTTAAGATCTAACTGTAATTATTAATTTGGTCGTATAGTGATCGTACACGGACCAAATCGATTTTAATTTTTTTTAAATTGATTTTAATATTTTATTGAAATAAAAATAGAATTTATAAATTTAAAAGAATTAGGAAAAAAATTAAATTGGTGCTACAATAAAAAAAATATTTATTAAAATTTAGATAATCACTTTACTGTTTGGTTCTATCTTGAGTTTTAGACAACAGATTTTAACGATTTTACAGCCCATGCAAAGCTAACAAAATTATCTTTAATTTAATGATGGTTTAATAATTTTTATCTAACTGGAACTATCCATACGAAATTTTACATAAAGATTTCTATTCAATATAGAAAACCCATTTATAATTGGTTTAAATTATTAAAATACATCTTTTAGTATTTAAATACTATCCTATTATTAATCAAATACAATTTTTAATATTATATCTAACGGTCCTCATCTATTTGAATATATATAGTTTTATAATCCAACGGATCATATACTTTTGGTAGTAGACCAAAGTTTTGGATAAGATCCCTTAACCTTATTATATATAAGGAGTTAATTATTAGATTTAAATTAATTAGGTTTAGATAAATTGTAAAATAAAATTTCAATATACATGAAAATTAAAAATATAAAATAAAATAAAACTTCACGTAATCTTTATTTTTATCTAAAATTTTATTTTTTTTCAAATATAATTTGTAACGTTTTATCTCTATTCAAATGTATTTTAGTTATAATCTGATTGTTGGTGTTATATTATGGTTTATAATGAAATTAATTAAACTTTTTCAAAATACTTAAAATCAAATAATAATAATAATAATTGAATTTAAATTTATATTAAAATCACATAAGTAAAATAGCATTTGGATCATATCCAAAATTTGGATATTTGATCATTCAAATTTGGATTCATGATTGGAGTTAGCGTTGTAGCGGAGGCGTGTAACAACTAGGATTGTCAGAAAATGGCAAATAAATATGATTAGGCCAGTAAAAATACTTAGAATAAGTCCAACAGAGCTCAAATATAAATAATTTGACTAAATCCAACAACTTACTTTTACTTATATCATGTCTAAGCTCAAATATAAATAATGTAACAAAAAATGATGCTCCAACAATATCTTAATGATTACCTAACCACTAACCATTATCTATTTAATTTTTATGAATAAAAAATTACTTTCCTCATTTTCTACATTTCTTTTTTCTCTTTTTTCGACTCTTTTTCTCACTCTTTTCAAATATATTATTATAATAATAATACGGAATGTATATAAGTAATGTTATTGGAGTTCTTACAAGAAATCAAGTTCCTAAATCACTAGAACACATTTTTATATCATATTTATAAGTAAACATTGTTGGACTTGCTCTCTTAAAGGTGGGTAAACTAAAAAAAAGTTAAAAGTGTTTTTTATATTTTAACACATTCGAGATTTTGTCCTTTTTTTTCTTGCTAAACAAGATTTTGACTTTTTGTTTTTTGCTAAATGAGATTTTGACCTTTAATATTGCTATCTTAAAATCCTTGTAATGCAAGAATTATTTTTAATATTTATTATTATATTAGTTATGTTTTAATATTTTTTTAATAATATTTGTTAAAAATATTAAGTAGGCATGTAAAAATAAGTAAACTTTTTAAAATAATTAAAAGTATAAATTTTTTTTTAAAATAAATAAGTAAGGGGTTACTAGTGATATTTTTGACCATTGCTTCATGGTGAGTTTAGCTGTTTAAGTAGTAAGTTTTAATACTAATTTATATTTATTGATAAATATTAAAATAATTTTAGTTTACAGAATTAAATAAAAATCCTAGCACTTTTTATCCTTTAAAAATTTAAAAAATGAAGAAAATTTATTTGGATACTAGTAATAAGAAAGTGATGTTCATGTCTTTCCGACCATACTATTCACTCAGAAACCATATTAGTAGAAGATCCGATGAATTGGTAGGGGTGCTGGAACTTGGATATGGCTTTTGTTTACATAGTAAAGTTGCTTATATTTGTATGTTGTTTCACAAGTAGACTTGGTGTTGCAATACCACAATCTGATGAATGCAGCGTCACAAGGTGCCATGGAGGAAGCAAAATTCGATTCCCTTTCCGTGGGATTTTTCAGGATAAAGATAAGCAGCTAGAGCCCGATCACTGTGGCTTTCCTGGCTTCGAACTCTCTTGCAGTAGCTCTGATGATTATCCGGTGCTCAAGTTGGAATACCAGGTCAACACCTCTCAACCGGGACTCCATCTCTTATTCACAGTTGAGGCCTATGTCGATTCCATTGATTACAAATCGCAGCAACTTCACTTTTTAACCAAGTCAACCAATATCACGCAACACTCTGGCTACCACCTTCCTAAATCTGCTTTTAAACATCTTATGTTGATGGAAAATATATTACTCAATCCCAGATACTTCACAGACTATACCTTCTATAATTGTTCATCGAGGAGTGGATACGTAGGCATAATCGAAAATATTATTCAACTCGTCCCTTCTTTAAGTGGTCATGATTTTCAAGTCTATGTGGTCTACTCTTACTTTAAAACTACGGAAGCGCTTCTAACATCGTGCACCAAGTTGTACAATATTTCGCACACGCCATTTTTCGGGGGAGGTTTGTCTTGGTCTCGACCGAATTGTAGGGATTGCGAAGGCAAAGGACTGTACTGCAAATTTAAAGCAAACAGCACTACCGACACTCAGTGCTTCCCCATACCCAGAGGTTATTCTTTTGTTCCTCGTATGTTATTCCTAATTTATGTAACTAGGTACTACTAGTTATGATTTGCAAGTGAATTAAAGGTTTGTGTTTTAATTTACAGGTCACTCATCACATAAAGCAGGTCAGTCGTCAATTTCCTGTTGTTTTTCTTCATACGTATATTCTCTTTTTCCTCTGTTTCTTTAGACAATCATTTTCTAGTGTTTTAAACTCTTATCATGTTTTTTGGAAGTATGTAGGTAAAGTTGGAGGGATCTTACTCCTGTCATTTATCCTTGTAGTCTTTTGTTATCTTGTATACTTGTATAAGCAAAAGAAACATTACCAGCAGAAGATTGAAATGTTTCTGGAGGACTACAAAGCTCTTAAGCCCACAAGATACTCTTTTGCCGACATTAAAAAGATAAGCAATCATTTTAAAGTCAAACTAGGGGAAGGAGGTTATGGTTCAGTGTTCAAGGGACAGCTTTCAAATGACGTTCCTGTTGCAGTTAAGATCTTAAACGATAGGGTTGATGCTAAAGGAAGTGGCGAAGATTTCATAAATGAAGTTAGTACTATTGGCTTAATCCACCATGTCAATGTGGTTCGTTTGGTTGGATATTGCGCTGATGGCTGTAGGCGAGCTCTTGTTTATGAGTTTCTACCAAACAATTCTCTGGAAAAGTATGTATATTCTAGAGAAAATCGTAGAAACGAGTTCCTTGGTTGGGAAAAGATGGAAGAAATTGCTTTAGGGATCGCCAAAGGAATCGAGTATCTTCATCAAGGGTGTGCCCAACGAATCCTACACTTCGATATCAAACCTCATAACATCTTGTTGGACCAGAATTTTAATCCAAAAGTCTCTGATTTTGGTTTAGCAAAATTGTGTACCAAAGGCCAAAGCATAGTTTCCATGACTATGGCTAGGGGGACAGTAGGTTATATTGCTCCAGAAGTGTTCTCTAGGAATTTCGGAAAGGTATCATCCAAGTCAGATGTTTATAGCTTCGGGATGTTGTTGCTTGAAATGGTTGGAGCAAGAAATCATACTTCAGTAGCAACAGAAAACACCAGCGAAGTTTATTTCCCTGAGTGGATTTTCAATCAGCTGGAGCAAGGGAAGGAGACGAGAAGTCAGATTGAGGAAGAAGTTAATAGCAAGATAGAAAGGAAGCTAAAAATTGTAGGACTTTGGTGTGTGAATTGGCATCCAGCAGACAGACCTTCAATGAAACATGTGATCCAAATGCTGGAAGGAGAAGACTGCCCTGCAATACCTCCGAATCCATTTAACTCGACAAGTTCAAGAAATGCATTCGGAGCAGCATCTGCTAGGCCCTTTGCCAACGAGCTTGAAGTTATTTCAGAATCAGAGTGACTGCGAGTTGAAGCAAGGTGCCTCGGTCAATGTTATCATGTTATGCCAACAGTATCTCTAAAAGTTGTTTTTATCATATCTGGGAATATTTATTCTTGTTCATGCAGACCTTTTTTTACCACGTGTTTATACATTAGTGCAATATTTCAACAATTTTCAATTGCTCAGGCAGTTGTAATGCCTTTCTTGAATTCTTCTTTCCCGAGCCAGTGAAAGCATAATCAGTAATCAGATCACAAGGTGCTAAAGGGACACACAACCCTTTAGATATGTACAGGTGCAGACCCTGCAGGTAGAGATTCTTTCTAAAAACTCTGTATAATTGATGAACAATACAAGATTATAAGTGATTAGGAAGGTTTCTTTAAACATTCTTTTTTCTGCAAAGGAAAGCTTTATATCTGTACTCAATATGTGCTATGAGAACGAAATGCTGAGATATTTAATCTTTCTGTTGGAGATAGCCTCTTTCATTTTTACACAAGCTCCAATAGATGAGGGGCTAGCTGTACCGTCAAAGATATAAATAAGATCTAATTAATCCCAACTCCTAACTTCTCCTTGAGGTTTTAAAAGAGTTGGTAACTTAACATGTACCCAACAATTGTCATCTCAATAATAAAGATGAAGAGCGTAAAAAAAGATGTAAGAGGACTCCTACCTTCCTCACGTAGACATGCCTTCCAGCGTCGCCTGTTGCATGCGTAGGAAACAACGGAGATCACGAAGGTGACTTCAGTCGTTTCTTGTTTAGGGACCCAATCACAATTGTTTTACGACAGATCCAACACTCTAACACGAACAAGGCATTTTCGAGTATTTGGTAACAGGGCACTTCTTCCAAATTTTAATCGATTTGGGAAACTAAACCTTTTTATAGGATTAATTAAGGCACCTATTTTATTTTGTTTGAATAAAAAATTACTTAGGATTATTTACATGAAGTTTATGTTGAAAATCTAAATGAATTACTCCAGTCTATATGAATTCTAGGTTCTCAACAGAAATCTTTGGATAAGTGAATACAGAGTATAAAAGAACGAAGAGAGTGAACGAATCTGCCGAAATGAAGAATGACTTAACAAATAAATTCAACGAACAAACCTATAAAATTTAACTATCAAGATTAGTCGACAATGGGACTTGGGAAACTATATTCTACATCAGTGAACAAACCTGGTGAATTTAACTATTAAGATGAGTCTATACTCTATATATAGTAATGACTTTCTAATCAATTTGATTTATAGACATTCGATAGCTGAAAAGGCCTTCCTAAATAAGGAAGTCTAGCCCATGTCGGTTACTTGTTTCCAAGAATTACGTTTGATTTGATCCCTATAAATAGGGTATGTAGATACATTGTATGGTACGATGCAAGCTTGCGAGAAAGTTCAATATTCGATCTTAATTGCGAACAAAATCTCAGATACAATCTCAGCCTACCCCAAATCACAAACCCTAACCCTCAAGTCCTACGCCGTTCGCTGCAATCAACCACCACCACAATTTCAGCAACCCTCCCCGAATGTGTTTTCACCAAATTCTTCCGTTAAAAAAAAAATATTTTTACTATTTTAAAATATTTCGACTCAAAAATAAAATAGTGCAAAGTTTGGGATGCATGAGCAATTGTAACACCCCAGTCCCACATCGAGGAGATTTGGGACTTCTGTTCAGTTTATAAGGCAAAGTACTACTACTAATTAGCACCAATAAAATCATGATATTTTGGGGGCCTGTGGTGGGCTTGTTGTTACCCAAGTTGGCTGCATTTGGGCCAGTAGGCTTCGGCTTATTCGGACTCGGAATCGGGACTTGACCCGATTTTCGAAAAAGGCTCGGGATTTGACCCGGGTTGTCACATATGGTATCAGAGCCGACTCTCGAAAGCTTGTCGAGGCAAGTTGCCGGAGGTGGGGACACGAAGGCTGGTGGTATTATCCCACAATGGACAAAGGTCCGGAGGTGGGGACACGAAGCCAGCCGGTATTATCCCATAATGGCTAGAGATGAACGATCCGGACCTATGGGCTATCCGTTCAGGCTTGACGATGACGTCAAGAGTTTAAGTGGGGGAGTTTGTAACATTCCTGTCCCACATCGAGGAGATTGGGGACTTCTGTTCAGTTTATAAGGCAAAGTACTACTACTAATTAACACCAATAAAATCATGATATTTTGGGGGCCTGTGGTGGGCTTGTCGTTACCCAAGTTGGTTGTGTTTGGGCCAGTAGGCTTCGGCTTATTCGGACTCGGAAGCGGGACTTGACCCGATTTTTGAAAAAGACTCGGGATTTGACCCGGGTTGTCACAACAATATCCCATGTGGCAACAATATTAACGTTCGACTTAACATTTAAAACGCCAAGTGAATGTTAAACGACAGTGTTTGCTAAGTTTTGGGTGCAAATTATTTCGGTTAAAACTTTAATAACTAAGATTTGGCCAAAATAACTTCTTGGGATACATGTCTCAGGATGATGGTCACGAGCAGGTCGAGGTGCTTGCAAGGTAAAATAACTCCTGAGCTAGCTGAAGCTATTGGAGTCAGAGAAAAGTATTAAGCTGGATTAAGAACATGAGCTACCATAATGTGGAAGTTGAAACTGATTGTTTGCAGGTGGTTCAAGCTATCCGATCTTCGATTATAAGTTTGTCATATTTAGGGAGAGTAATTGAAGATTGCAAAGCGATGTTAGTCAGTTTGAAGGATCAAAATGTGATTATAAGATTTGTAAAACGTTCAGCGAATAGATTATCTCATTACCTAGCGAGATATAGCTGTTCAATAGCTGACCGTATTTGGAGAGTGGGGGATGTCCACTCGGATTTTCAGAATGTACTTTTGAATGATTTGAGGAGTTAATGAAAGATGATTTTATTGGTGGCAAAAAAAAAAAGATTTGGCCAAAATATTGGACTATGCGAAATTTTTAATGTTTCGCTTTTTATAATATAGTATAGATGTATACATATATCTATCATATAAGAATTGTTCGTTATACTATAAAATTTCATAAATAATTGTAAATTTATGTGTTCAATTTCACAATTCAAAAAAATCAATCTTAACTTGGAATATTATTTAAATATAAACTTCATAAAATATTTAATACTTAAAACTTCAACAAAAAAATTGATTTTAGAATTATCTCAAAGAAATTTTATTCTATTGTATAATCAGTTCAGACTATTTGTGTGATTTTCGACAATTCTTAAAAATATAAGTGTTGCAATTTTGTTTTTGATTTAAGAATTAGAATTTCACTTTTTCTTGATAAAAAAATGTATGAATATATATGTACATAAATTTGAATGTTACTCTACCTTATGATATTATAAGCAAACATGTTATTTGGGGTTTAAATTATATCTTTTGATGTAAAGATATGAGTTCTGAAGCTTATCAAAAATATATCAAAATTAAATATTAATTTCTTTTACTTCTCATGAATACTATTACAATTATATTACCTATGTTAATAAGAAATAATATTAAATTGGTAAATTAATGTCATCATATAACATAAGTAATACAATTAACAATTATATCTTTATATATAATAAGCGTAAAAGGTATCTTATCTAAAATTTTGGTCTTCGTAGTTCTGTTCATGTACGATCAAATTAATAAGGATCTTCAAATTTTAAATAGATATATGGTAACCATTTGATCTAATATTAAAAAATATATTTGATTCATAGTAGAATTATATTTAAATAATAAGAAGTGTATCTTGATAATTTAAACCATATATAAATGGGTTTTCTATATTAAATAGAAATCTCCACGTGAAAATTCGTAACTCTCTTTTCTCTTCAATTTATTAATAGTTTCAGTTAGATGATAATTGTTAAACCATCATTAAATTAAAGATAATTTTGTTATCTTCGCGTGGGCTGTAAAATCGTCAAAATTCGAATTTTAAAACTAAAGATAAAGCCCAAATAGTAAAGTGAACATTTAAATTCTAATAAATATTATTATTTTACTAATATTTTAACACCAATTTAATTATTTTCAATGTTTCATATTAAATATAATAGTATAGATATTTACAACATATAATAAGCACCCGTGTGGGCACTCTAATCAACTAGGGCACACCTTTAGTAATATATATATATACCAGCTTATAACTCGTGCAAAGCATGGTTACTTTTGAACGTTCCAAATTTTAAAATTTTATAATAAAATATAATATTTTAAAGTATATTTGATGTAATTTTAATTTTATTAATATTTTCATAACAGGTGTAATATATATGTAAATTTTACTATGCTTAAATTAATTATTAATTTTAATAAGTAGTTGGCGGAATTCGAACCTTGAATCTTTGTATATTAGAAACATATTTATTTTAATTTATTTTATTATTAAATTATTAAATTTTATTTAAATCAATTAATATTAAAGAATATCTAAAGGAGAAGGTGTAGAACAAAAAGAAAGGTGATGTTTATTATATTTTTAATATTTTATTAATTGTATTTGTTAAAAAAATAAGTAGGCAAGTTAAAATAGCGAAATACTTTTAATAAATTAAAAACATTAAAACAGATTTTAAAATAAATAAGTAAGGGTTTGCCCGTTATATTTTTGGAAAATGAGGGGTTTTAGTAAGAAAAAATAAAAAATGTAACATATATTTAGTTTTAAAAGGTAAATGTCAGTGATATTTTTGGAAAATGAGGTTTTAAAATTTAATAATTAAAAGTATTTAAATTCGTTTTAAAATAAATAAGTAAAGGGTTTCCTATGATATTTTTGGGAAAAAAAATGAATTTTAGTGAGAAAATATAAAAAGTAAATTGAAAAAAACAATTTCCCGTGATATATTTAGAAAAGAAAGGATTTTGTTAGAAAAAATCTATAATGTGTTTGTTGTGGAATAAAAACTAGGTCTTCAAATCGCGGTTAGGGTTTCGTGAATTAGATGCAAAGGTTGGTGAGCTTCAAGCTTTAATGGCTGCTCTTGTTATCGGGGACTAACACGGTCCTAACAAGATGCCTACATATCTCTAGTGTTTAGAGAATCAAGCCAATAAAAACGTAGTTCTTGGTGTTGCCCTCGGGGCTATGGCGGCATGGGCACACCAAAGACGTAGTGATTTGTATGTCCTTATTCGAGGATGAAGTATAAAAACGTTGTAGATGACGTATGGAGTTGTGTCCAAAACGTAGTTCTGAGATGAGGGGTCAGACCCTTTATATAGGCGTTTAGAAGCCTAGTGGATAAGTATTAATTTCCTTGAAGGATAAATCTTATCTTTGACAGTGGATAAGTATTATCACTTCCTTGAAGAATAAATCTTATCCTTGACGGTGGATAAGTATTATCACTTCCTTGAAGAATAAGTCTTATCTTTGACGGTGGATAAGTATTATCACTTCCTTGAAGGATAAGTCCTATCCTTGACGGTGGATAAGGATTAATTCTAGATCCTTCCTTGTAGGAGTTGTTTCCATATCATAACGGACTTGTATTGAAAGAAGCCCACTTGTATTAAAACAAGCCTGTATTGGACGTCTCCTAATACAGGTTGTACTTCTAGCCCAAATATTAATTACGAAATTAATATTTAATTATAGTTTTGGGCCTTATTAATGGGCCTTATTTATGGACCAACTAGGTTTAATTAATGCAATATTAATTATGTCTTTAGGGTTATTTTTAACCCATGTCATTTGCCCCCCAATTTCTATGATAATGCACTAGGATTTTATAGAAGTTATACCGGTCTTTTTCGAGACTTGGGGTCTTTTTATCCCTTACATGGGACTTACTACCCTTTTTTGGGGAATTTAATATACACTAGTGTTTCACGAGTATCGTCTTGGTGTAAAGTGTGGAGCGACCTACACATTTACGACGATTTTGCCTTATTCGAGGCTAACTTGACATTTGTATAAGCCTCTTATATCTTATTCCGTCTTGTTTTGGCTTCAAGCCTTTCATTGAGCATATCGAATGATGGGGTTTGGACTGAATGTCTTAGGTTTCTGGGGTTTCAACTCTTCACCCTTATGAGTTCTTATTGATGGCTCCACTCGTAGTGATTCTTTCTCAAGTCTATCATATCAAACTTCTCTTGAGCTTGAAATTTTCGCTAATTAACAATAAGCATCTTAGGCTTTCTTTTGTATGTTTATTAGAAACATTCACCCTTCGGGGTTCGTTGTATTCAGCTCTATTTGTGCAGTTGACATGCATATTTTGTATGCTTTCATTTGCATTCATTTGTAGTTTGTCTTGGAAATGCTTTGAGGATGTTTCTACCAATCAAAACGGGTTCAACCCTTCATCTGCTTTCCAGGAACCTCATGATTTCATCGAACCTTATTTCTACTTTTCCTACTAGCGGGTCCTTTTAGGATGCACTAAACATAATAAACTTTTAAGTTTGAGGCATGCCAAGTCCTTGGCACCTCATGCCCTTCGAGGATTTCTAGCCTATACGAGCCTCGTCCAAACACATTCTTGACTTTGTAGGGCCCTTCCTAATTAGGGGCTAATTTTTCTTTATGTCCAACCCCGGATGCTTCAATCTTTCTAAGAACCAAGTCTCCTTGACGAAAGAACCTTTCTTTAACCCTCAGGTTGTAGTAGAAAGATGCTCGCTTCTGATGTTCCACGATCTTGGCATTTGCCTCATCTCTGACTTCATCAATTAGATCAAGAGCCAACCTCATACCTTCTTCGTTCGATTCAGGCTCAAAGGCCCCTACTCTTGGGGAGGTATGAGTAATCTCCACTGGCACCACGGCTTCTGCCCCATAGGCTAACAGGAATGGAGTTGCTTCAGTAGTAACCTTGCAAGTGGTACGATATGCCCAAAGTATAGGGAGCAACTCGTCCAACCAAGTGTTCCTTGAACGTTCAACTCTCTTTTTGATTCCATCTAGGATGATTCGGTTGGCCACCTCGGCTTGTCTGTTTTCTTGAGGATGAGCAACTGATGTGAATCGCAACTCAATGTTGTTCTCCTCACAGTACTTTTTGAAATCTTCATTGTCAAACTGCTTCACATTGTCCGTGACCAGGATTCGTGGGATTCCATATCGACACATTACACTTTCTCATAGAAATTGCAATACTTGTTTGGTGGTTATCTTGGCTAGAGGTTTAGCCTCAATCCACTTAGTGAAGTAGTCAATTACCACTATCAAGAACTTCCTTTGTGCACTTACCACTAGAAATGACCCAAGTATGTCCATGCCCCACATGGCAAACAGGATTGGTGATTTAACTGATGTTAACATCTCGGGCGGTTGCCTAACCACAGGTGCATGCTTTTGACACCGTTCGCACTTCTTCGCATAATCTTTCGCATTATCAAGCATATCTGGCTAGTAGAAGCCTAGACATGTGATTTTATGAGCAAGGGCCCTACCCCCCAAGTGCTGCCCACAAATTCCCTCATGAACTTCTTTCAAGGCTAACTCCGCCTCCTGGGGTCGTAGACACTTCAAGTAAGGAATGACAAAAGACTTCTTATATAAGATCCCTTCGATCAAGGCGTACCTCAATGCTCTCACTATCAACTTTCGTGCCTCCAAGGCATTATTTGGTAACCAACCGGTTTCAATAGGTGCTATTAGTTTTCCATTGATTCTCGGGGTCTTCAAGACTTGGAAGTATACACTTCCAACATAGTTCTCTATATCAGAAGAAGAAAATTTAGACAAGGCATCGACCTTCATGTTTTCTTCTCTAGGGATGTGTTCCATATAGCATTCATCAAACTGGGTCATGATGACTTTCACAAACTTCAGATATTTGGTCATGGTTTCATCCTTAGCCTCAAATTCTCCATTTACTTGTGAGACTACCAATCTCGAGTCTCCACAGACTTTGAGAGTATTAACTCTCAAGGCCCCAACCAAACCTAAGCCGGCTATCAGGGCTTCATACTCAGCTTCATTGTTTGTTGTCAGAAAGTCCAACTTTAGTGCATACTCAATGAGAAATTCATCGGGACTTTGTAGCACGAAACCTTCTTCGCTTGATTTTGTTTTTGATGCCCCATCAAAATAGAGCACCCAGTATTCCTTAAATACCATCTCTTTATCTTGTTTTTCAACTTCTTTGCCCTCCAAGGGTACTACTTCCTGCCCCCCGTTCTTGGTTGTCGATGGTACATTCAACCATGAATTCAACAAGTGACTGTGCTTTAATGGCCGTTCGAGGTTATACTTGATGTCGAACTCTCCCAACTCAATCGCCCATTTGATCAGTCTTCCTCTGACCTTAGGACTATGCAGGATGTTTCTTAATGGTTGGTTAGTCAAGACTTCTATCTTATGCGCCTGAAAGTACGGGCGTAATTTTCTTGAGGCCATGATCAAGGCTAAAGCAAACTTTTCTATCAGAGAGTAGTTTACTTCTGCTCCGTGCAGAATTTTACTCACATAGTATATGGGTTTCTAAACCTTTGATTTTTCCTTCACCAAAACAGCTCCCAAGGCGGTGTTTGAAACTGCCAAGTATAGATAGAGCGTTTCTCCAGGTTTTGGTTTTGCCAACAATGGTGCTTCAGTCAGGTATTTTTTCAAGGCCTCAAAGGCTTCTTGGATTTCTGCTGTCCACTCAAAAAATTTCATGTTCTTAAATGCTTTGAAGAAGGGTAGACAGTTTTCCCCTGACTTGGAGATGAACCTTCCCAATGCTGCAACTCTACCAGTGAGTTTCTGAATATCTTTAATAGAGTGCGGTGGTTCCATATCCACAATTGATTTAATTTTGTCGGGGTTGGCTTCAATTCCTCGTTTAGAGACCATCAGACCCAAAAACTTGCTTGACCCTACGTCAAAGGCGCACTTGGCAGGATTCAACATCATTTTATGGTGTCTCAGCACTTCAAATGCCTCTCGGAGGTGCTCTATATGATCAGCCTTATCGAGGCTTTTGACTAACATGTCATCCACGTAAACTTCTATGGTCTTGCCAATGAGATGTTTGAAAATTTTATTCACTAACCTTTGGTATGTGGCACCTGCATTCTTGAGTCCAAAGGCCATAACTAAGTAGCAGTAAACACCAAAATCAGTAATGAATGATACCTTGCGAATGTCATCCTTATGCATCTTGATTTGGTTGTATCTGCTGAAGCCATCCATGAAGCTTAGCATTTCGTGCCCTGCAGTGGCATCAATTAAAGTGTCGATCCTTGGTAGGGGAAAACAGTCCTTAGGACATGCATCGTTCAAGTCCGTAAAGTCTACGCACATTCTCCACTTTCCATTGGCTTTCTTGACCATTACCAGGTTAGCCAACCATTCAGGGAATTGAATCTCTTCAATGAATCCTGCTTCTAAGAGCTTATCTACCTCTTGCTTTATGGCCTCTTGCCTTTCTGGAGCAAAGTTCCTCTTCTTTTGCTTCATTGTCTTCCTTTCAGGATCTACGTTCAACTTTTGAGTTATCAATTGGGGATCAATCCCTGGCATATCAGCTGTTGTCCAAGCAAAAACATCTTCATTCTCTTGGAGGAAAGATATAATCTTGCCCTTCCAGGGTGTAGGCAACAGTGCTCCAATGTAAGTGAATTTATCTGGTTCTCCTGGAACTAAGGGGATAGGGATAAAATCCTCAGTTGGCTTTCCCCTTCTATCTTCATCATCCCTTGAATCCATGTCCTCAATTGGGAGAACCTGCTCCCTGACTCCATCAGGTCTTAGTGCGGCTACATAGCAACTTCTAGCCATTTTATGATCTCCTCGCTCTTCACCAACCCCGTTCCTTGTAGAAAACTTTATTTTTAAGTGGTATGTTGAGGCAACAACCTTAAAGCATGAAGGCCAGTCCTTCCAAGGATTGCATAATAAGTAGAGGTTGCCTTTATAACCAAGAAGTTCAGCATTTTAGTCATTGTCTTCGAGCCTTGCCCTATAGTCATGGGGAGCTGGATTGTGCCTTCAACCTTTGATTCGACTCCATTGAATTTGTAGATAGGCATGTTTGAGGGTGTCAACTGTGAGTCAGTATATCCCATCTTGATAAAAGCATCGTGAAATAAGTATATCCCATCTTGATAAAAGCATCGTGGAATAAGATATCCACAGAAGCTCCATTGTCAACCAGAACTCTCTTGGTTTCAGAATCACCTATCATAGGTGTGATGACCAATGGGTCATCATGAGGAAATTTTACCCCTTCTAGGTCAGAATCATCGAAGCTAATGGTAACTTCTGTTTTGGCACGCTTCGGTGCTTCTCCAACACCAATCATTACATCTCTAGCATAAGCTTTTCCTGAATTCCTGGAAGAGCCAACCGCAGTATCATGTTGATAACTAGACCTCGGGGTCTAGGATTATGATCTTGATCATTATCCTTTTTATCATAGTCTTTCTTCTCATAGTTTCCTTTTTGGTTTCCTCGATTCCCATCCTTGGTGAACTTATCCAGTTTTCCCCTTCGGATCAAGAATTCAATTCCGTCCTTCAGTTGTCTACAATCGTCGGTGTCATGACCAATTTCTTTGTAGAACCGACAAAATTGATTCTTGGTTCTTTTCTCCATATCAGTCATCAGTGGCTTCGGCCATCGGAGATCAGCATCTTTCTCAATGTCCATCAGGATTTGACTTCTAGGAGAATTCAATCTTGCATACTCCGTGAATCTTTGTCTGGGATTACCCTTCTTTGGTACTTGTCCCTTGCGTCATACTCTTGAGTCTCCTTTCTCTTTTTTCCGTTTTCACTTCCCTCAACAGTGGGTTCATATTTCTTCATACTTTCCTCGGCCTTGATATACTTTTCGGCTCTATCTTGTAGCTTCAACATACTTTCAGGGGGTGTTTTTCCAAAGACCTTTTAAAGTGGTCGTCAGTGGTTCCTTGTTGCAGGGCTATCATGGACACTTTGTCTTCCAGATCCGGTACTTTAAGAGACTACCTGGTAAATCAATTTATGTATTCCCTCAAGGATTCATTTTACCTTGCTGGATTCCCATAAGAGATGCATAACTCTTCTCATTCACCCTTCCACTAACAAACTGATTGATAAATGCATTGCTCAATTCCTTAAAAGATCCAATAGAATTGGGAGGGAGACGACTGTACCAACGTTGAGCCATGCCCGCAAGGGTTTTTGGGAACGCTCTGCATTTGACTGCATCATTGGTAGATTGCAACAATAGTGCATTAGAGAAAGTTCTCACATGATTCGCGGGATCTCCCGTTCCATCATAAGCTTTGATGGTTGGCATCTTGAATTTTCTGGATATATTAGCTTTCATGATATCCTGAGTAAAAGGCGGTGTAGGATCATCAGGATCTCCTAAGGGTAACAACACAGTAGGATCACCTTTTGGGGCTTCATCCCTCTTGGTTCTTCTTGGTGCAGGATCTAAATTGATCACAGGGACTCTTCCAGTTGCTTGGCTTTGTGATTTTGCAGCCTCTTCTTCTGCCAGTAATTTATTGAGTCTTGCAACCTTTGCCTCATGGGCCGCAATCCTTTCCTTAGTAGTTTGGGGTTGTTCCTGATTTGTTTGGGAATAGCGTCTCCTCCTTGGGGCAACATCTCTCTCATCTCCAGTTGAATTATTTTCTTCCTCAGTATAAGGACCTGAGTAGTCTTGAATCAAGGGGGTTTGTCTATTTTGCGTTTGCTGATTTTGAGATCCCAAACCTTGAATATAAGGGGGCACATATGCTTCGTGGTAGGTTTGATTGATACCACTACTGCCCATCGTGGGTCGATGTGGCATACCATAGGTTGGCATACCAAGAGTTTGAGTCGTGTATTAGGGAAGATCTGTGGTGTGAAGTTGAAGGCCATGTGGAGCATTCATGAGTAGTGGAGAGGTCGTGATTGGTTGCTGGAGAGTTGCCTCTTGAGGATTAGGGTCATGAACGACCATTTGCAGGGGATTCGTCCCTTCAACCGAAATTGGGATTTCGGTCCTTGAGTAGTGGTGAGGGGGATATTCGCCCTTTGAGTGCCAGTAGTTGGCGGCGGTTGGCTTCCATGAGTCTCTGTTTCAGAGGTAAGAAGAAGTCCTTCAGAAGTCTGAGTTTCTTGAGTCATTCTTCATGTGTTTGCCATGGTTGATGTTGTTTTCCCACAGACGGCACCAAATGTTGTGGAATAAAAACTAGGTCTTCAAATCGCGGTTAGGGTTTCGTGAATTAGATGCAAAGGTTGGTGAGCTTAAAGCTTTAATGGCTGCTTTTGTTATCGGGGACTAACTCGGTCCTAACAAGATGCCTACGTATCTCTAGTGTTTAGAGAATCAAGCCAATAAAAACGTAGTTTTTGGTGTTGCCCTCAGGGCTATGGCAGCATGGGCACACCAAGGACGTAGTGACTTGTATGTCCTTATTCGAGGATGAAGTCTAAAAACGTTGTAGATGACGTATGGAGTTGTGTCCAAAACGTAGTTCTGAGATGAGGGGTCAGACCCTTTATATAGGCGTTTAGAAGCCTAGTGGATAAGTATTGATTTCCTTGAAGGATAAATCTTATCCTTGACGGTGGATAAGTATTATCACTTCCTTGAAGGATAAATCTTATCCTTGACGGTGGATAAGTATTATCACTTCCTTGAAGATTAAGTCTTATCTTTGACGGTGGATAAATATTATCACTTCCTTGAAGGATAAGTCCTATCCTTGACGGTGGATAATGGTTAATTCTAGATATTTCCTTGTAGGAGTTGTTTCCATATCATAACGGACTTGTATTGAAAGAAGCCTACTTGTATTAGAACAAGCCTGTATTGGACGTCTCCTAATACAGGTTGTACTTCTAGCCCAAATATTAATTACGAAATTAATATTTAATTAGAGTTTCAGGTCTTATTAATGGGCCGTATTTATGGACCAGATAGGTTTAATTAATTCAATATTAATTATGTTTTAGGGTTATTTTTAACCCATATCAGTGTTTTAGAGTAATTGGTTATAAATTGGTATTTGATTATTTATATTTTAATATTCTTAGTGATTGCATTTGTTAAGAAAAATAAGTAGACATGTTAAAATAGGTAAACTTTTAAAAAATAATTATAATATTATAGGTTTAAAAATAAATAACTAAAGGTTTGTCCGTGATATTTTTGGAAAATGAGGGGTTTCAGTAAGGAAAAATAGAAAAACTAACATGTTTTAGTTAAAAAATGTAATTGCCATGTTTGAAAAAATAGGGAAATTTGTTAGAAAAAATAATGTATTTTAGGGAAAAAAGGTAATTGGTTATAAATAGGTAATATTATTATTTAATAATATATTTCTATAAATAAGTAAAAACACGAAATACAGTTAAGGGCAATTAAGTAAAATTACAACGTACCATACCGACCAACCAAACTTTTAATGTTTCGTCTATTATATAATAGTATTGATTAGTTAAAATAAAAGGATAAATAAAATAAGGAAGTTGTTTAACCAAATTTGGAAGGTGCGAACCAAACTACAAATTTTGCTTATTATAGTTTGGTATTATTATTTAAGAGTAGATTAAAACTCGTGCGATGTACGGATTATTTTTGATAATTTTTATTATATTATTTACGTTTTGATATTTTATTAATTGCATTTTTTGAAAAAAAATAAGTAGACATATTATTTTTTTAATAATTAAAATTCTTTAATTAATTATTTTATTTTAATCGAAATTTATAAAAATTTATGATAAACATGGATTTTATAAGTTTAATATAATAATATTACCATTATATTATATATATAATATATATATATATATATATATATGTGTGTGTGTGTGTGTGTGTGTGTGTGTGTGTGTGTGTGTGTATGTCTCCCGTGTTATTTTTAGATAATGATTTGTTTTAGTTAGAAAATATAAAATCGACGACGTGCTGAGAAAGAAAATTAGTTATTTATTGATAATTATATAAAATTATATTACTTTTTAATATATTTGTTGCATGTGTTATATTTAGAAAATTAGTTGCTTAAGTTATAAAATATAAAATAGGTAATGCGTTTTAGCTGAAAAAGATAACTGATTATTTATTATAATTATATGTAATATATTATTATTTTATATATATATATATATATCGCCCATATTATTTTTAGAAGATGAGCTGTTTTAGTTATAAAATATAAAGTAGATAATGTGTTTTCACTGGAAAAGATAATTGGTTATAAATATATAATAACATCACCATTATATATATGTTGTATGTGTTATTTTTAGAATATGAGTTGTTTTAGTTAGAAAATATAAAAAAACAATGTGCTGAAAAAGGTAGTTAGTTATTTACTAATAATTATATTAAATTATGTTATTTTTTTATATACGTTGCCCGTGTTATTTTTAGAAGACGAATTGTTTAAGTTAGAAAATATAATACAGATAATGGGCCCGTGTTATTTTTAGAAAATGAGTTGTTTTAGTTACGAAATATAAGACAGGTAATGTGTTTTAGCCAGAAAAGGTAATTAGTTAGTTATTTGTAATTATAATAATATTATTTTATTTTATTAAAAAAATTAACTATAGTATTTTTAGAAAAAGAGGAATTTTAGCCAGAGAAAATATAAAATGTACTTTATATAATAATTTGTAGTATTTTATTCAGCGACTATCATTATATTGATATGGAAGATAATTGTAACGGCAAACCCGTGATATTTTTGGAAAAGTATGGGTTTTAGTAAGGAAAAATAGAAAATATACATGTTTTATTTTAAAAGGATAATTGCCCGTGACATTTTTGAAAAATGAGAGAACTCGTGAAGAAGACGACAATGGAGTTTTAGATACGCAACGAAATCAAAAGAAAATGATAACGAAGTATACGCGGAAGATCAAGTCAACATACACTCTGATACCATGATAGTTTCTGTAAAAGAAGACTGCAATTTCATTGCTTATAAATTGGAGATTGCAAAAGGATAAACTGTATATCATCTCTCTTTCTATCTTTATACTATCTGTAGAAAAGTAAAATAAGCTTCTAATCTCCAACTAACTCTTGGCGGGAACTAACTAACTGTGTATACAAAAATCTCAAGTGACAGCACATTGCTTTGACTTTGACTTTGTCTCTTGTGTCAATACTGCTAAACTAGTATTACTAATATAAAGTTGGAGGGATCTTTGTCCTGTCACTTCTCCTTGTAGCCATTTTTTATGCTATACACTTATACAGGCAAAACAAACATTTCCAACAGAAGATCGAAACGTTTCTGGAGGACTACAAAGCTCTTAAGCCCACAAGATATTCTTATGCTGATATAAAAAAGATAAGCAATCATTTCAAAGTCAAACTAGGGGACAACTTTCAAATGATGTTATAGTTGCAGTTAAGGTCCTTAATGGAAAGGTTGATTTTAAAGGAAGTGGGGGAGATTTTGTAAATGAAGTTAGTACGATGGGCTTAATCCACCATGTCAATGTAGTTCGCTTAGTTGGATATTGCGCGGATGGCTGTAGGCGAGCTCTTGTCTATGAGTTTCTACCAAACAGTTCCCTTGAAAGGTACGTCTTTTCAAGAGAAAATAACAATGACAGATTCCTTGGTTGGGAAAAGATGGAAGGAATTGCTTTAGGCATCGCCAAAGGTATCGAGTATCTTGACCAAGTGTGTGCCCAACGGATCCTCCACTTCGATATTAAACCTCGTAATATCTTGTTGGACCAAAATTTCAATCCGAAAATATCTAATTTTGGCTTAGCAAAGTTTTGTACTAAAGGCCAGAGCTTAGTTTCTATGACTATGGCTAGGGGGACTATAGGCTATATTGCACAAGAAGTATTTTCTAGGAATTTTGGGAAAGTATCGTCCAAGTCAGATGTTTATAGCTTTAGGATGTTGTTGCTGGAAATGGTTGGAGCAAAAGATCATACATCAGTAGGAACAGAAAACGCCAGCGAAGTATATTTTCCAGAGTGGATATTTCGTCATCTTGAGCAAAAGAGGGAGGTGAGGAGCCAAATTGAGGAAGACGTTGATAGTGTTGGGTTTTATTTGTTTGTAAATGGTTTAACATGATCAATATGAGAAGAAAATAATAGGATCAGGACTCAAGTTTCTCTGGAATATTATCTCTAAGGGTTTTCTGTTGTATTGAAGTTATAATATGTGGATTACATAAAAGAGATCTTCTTAAATAGGCAGATTAGTACATAGGAAATAAACAGATTACATGAACCTCCCAAAATACAAGACTATTAAATTAGATGCATGAATAGTCGAACAGACTTGATTCATGTATTTAGATTCTCAAAAAATCACAAACAAATAGATTTGAGATTATAGTCAACAAATTCCTCCCTTAATCTCGAATCTGGTTTCCATTCTTCATCCCAATCTTCTCTATGAATTTGTAGAACAAAAGTTTTGATAAAGGTTTTGTGAACACATCTGCTATTTGATCACGACTGTTCACATGAATTAACTTCACCTTCTTCTCAGTCACCTTTTCTCGAATAAAATGAAATCTTACGTCGATATGCTTGCTTCGTTCATGATTTACTGGATTTTTAGCTAATTCGATGGCTGACTTGCTATCCATCTTGATCTCTGTTGCTTCATTCTGAGGAAGATCAAGTTCTTTCAGGAAATATTTCAGCCATACTGCATGACATACGCACCACGAAGCAGCTACATACTCCGCTTCGCATGTTGACAAGGTCACTACAGGTTGCTTTTTTGATTGCCATGTGAATGCAGTATCTCCGATATTAAATACATATCCAGACGTGCTTCTCCTTTCATCTATGTCTCCGCCCCAATCTGAATCAGAATATGCCCTTAGTTTGTATTCTTTTGATTTTGAGTAAAACAAGCCCATTCCTTTGCTTCCTTGTATGTATTGTAAAATCCTCTTTACTGCTTTCCAATGCAAACTCCTTGGTTCCTCCATATATCTACTAACCATACCAACACTGAATGCTAGATCAGGTCTTGTGCTACACAAGTATCGCAAACATCCTATAAGACTCCTATATTTGGTAGCATCAACTCTACTTCCTCCTTCTAGTTTTGACAATCTTGCTCCGAGCTCCATTGGAGTAGAAACTGGTTTGCAGTTTTCCATCCTAAATTTCTTTAGAATTTCATCTGCATACCTTTCTTGAGACAAAAATATGCCAGATGCAGTCTGTTTTATCTCCAAGCCCAGAAAATATTTTAACAGACCAAGATCTGTCATCTCAAACTCAAGTGTCATATCCCTTTTAAATTCATCAATAAGCTTTTGACAATTACCCATAAAAATCAAATCATCAACATATAAAGCAACAATTAAAATTTTACCTTCAACCTTTTTTACATAAACTGAATGCTCATAAGGACATTGCTTAAATCCTTTTTTCTTGAAGTACCCATCAATTCTGGAATTCCATGTTCTTGACGCTTGTCTTAAACCGTATAGTGCCTTCTTTAGCTTTAAGACTTTTCTTTCTTCTCCGGTTTTTATATATCCTGGAGGTTGGTTGACGTACACCTCCTCTTCAAGAATTCCATTTAGGAATGCTGATTTCACGTCCATCTGGTAAATGGGCCAATTGTATTGAGCAGCTTGTGAAATAAGTAATCTGATGCTTTCCATTCTTACTACTGGAGCGAATACTTCGTCATAATCTATTCCTGCCTTTTGTTTATAGCCTTTCACTACGAGACGTGCTTTGTATTTCTTTATTGCTTCATTCTTTTTCTTTTTATAAACCCACTTCACATCTAAAGGCCTATGACCTTTAGGCAAATCGACAAGCTCCCAAGTCTCGTTCCTTTCTATTGCTCCAATTTCCTCATTCATCGCATTTTTCCAACTTTCTTCTTGCACAGCCTCTTCAAAACTTAAGTTTTCTGTATCTGCCATAAAACATATCAGCTGTACTTCATTAGTCTCATCATAAATATCTTGTAGACTCCTCATTTTTTGATTTTCTTGTTCTTTATCAGATGATGTACCCTCTTCTACAACTGCATCTGAATTTGTTGACCATTTTTGGAATGAGATGGGCACCTTTTCCAATTCTGATTTTTCTGTAGCATTTGTTTTCTTCTTCCAGTCCCAAGAGTCTGCCTCATTTATACGAACGTCTCTGCTGACTACAACCTTCTTTTCATCTGGGTCAAAAAGTTTGTATCCCTTTGTCTTCTGATCATATCCAATAAACACCAGTTTCTTGCTTTTATCTTCAAGCTTGCTCCTTTTCTGATCAGGTACATGCATATAAGCTATACTCCCAAACACCTTCATGTGTTGCGCAGTTGGTTTCCTTCCATTCCACATTTCTTGTGGTGTTTTATTTCCAAGCTTGGAGTGTATACTTCTATTCTGAATATAAACGGCGCACTGCACTGCCTCGGCCCAAAACTCCTTTGGCATTTCTTTGTTCTTTAGCATAGATCTAACCATATCCATGATAGTTCTATTTTTCCTCTCTGCGATTCCGTTTTGCTGAGGAGAATATGGTGCTGTCAAGAATCTTCTAATTCCATGCTCCTCACAAAATGAATTGAATTCTCTAGAAGTGAACTCACCACCGTTATCTGATCTCAAAGCTTTAATACAGCATCCAGACATTTTCTCTACCATAACTTTAAATCTTTTGAACACTTCAAAGGCTTCTGATTTTTTATTCAAAAAATATACCCAGGTACGACGAGTGAAGTCATCTATGAAAGTAATGAAGTACCTTTTGCCACTGAAAGAACCTGGAGTAATGGGTCCGCATATGTCTGAATGTACGAGATTTAATCGCTCCCAAGATTTGTATGTGGCTCCCTTTTGGAAAGTGTTCCTCCCTTGTTTTCCATATGTACAGCTTTCACAAAATTCATTATTAAACACAATATCGGGTAGTCCATGTATCATCTGATTTTTTGCCATCAACTTTAAAGTTGTATAATTCAGATGTCCGAATCTCTTGTGCCACAAAGCTGCCATGCTTTCTTCATTCTGTAAACACTTGTCTTGTGAATATTCCAGGTTCACCTTGAACATTCTGTTGCTTTCCATTTCAGAACTTATGACCAACCTACCACTTTTATCTCTTAATTGCATCTGTTGCTCCTTTGTATGAATTTCATATCCCTTTTGCAATAATTGTCCAACGCTCAAGATGTTAACTTTAATATCTGGAACATAGTATACATCCTCTACTGCTCCAGTTTTTCCATTCTTTTCAATAAAGCCTATCTTACCTTTTCCCATCACTTGCACTTTCAATGCATCTCCAAATGAAACACTCCCACATACTCCTTCCTTTAGACTTTGAAACAAATGACGGTGCCCACTCATATGATTACTTGCACCTGTATCCATGTACCATGTGGACTCATTATCTAGAGTCACTCTTTTATTTGCAGTTAATAACAAATTTTCTTCATCTTGCTTTGTCACCAGACTTTTGATTTCTTCATTTTTCTTGTTATGCCAGCATTCTTTTGAGATGTGCCCGAACTTGCCACAAGTGTAACACTCTCTGCCTTGAGTTGTTCTCCCTGATCTGCCTCTTTCACGACCTCCTTGGCCTCGATAATTATATTGGATAGGTTGTGTTTTTTGTTCTAGTTTGTAAAAGCCGCGTCTGTTGCCCCTTCCGTAACTATTAGAATTTCTGCCTCCTCGGCCTCGTCCTCGATTTCCTTTAAATTGTTGTGTGTACAACATCTTTTCTTTATCTTCAACTTTCACTTGCAAAGCTTCTGCTATGGGCTCTTTCTCTTTTAGTTTCTTCCTCTGTTCATGAGCTTCGAGGCTTCCAACTAATTCATCTACCTTCATCTCTGAAAGATTTTTTGATTCTTCTATTGCACAGACAATATTCTCGAATTTATCTGTCAAGGATCTAAGAATCTTCTCTACCATTCTTGCTTCAGTTATCTCCTCTCCATTGCTCTTTAATTGGTTTGTTACCTTTTCCACCCTTGTGATGTAATCTGAAACACTTTCTGTTTCTTTCATTGTCATAGATTCCATTTCACCTCTAAGTGTCTGTAAACGCACTTGCTTTACCCTGTCTGCACCCTTAAACGTTTTAAACAAGATATCCCAAGCTTCCTTAGATGTTTCTGCTCCTGCAATCTTCTCAAAAATTGAATCTTCCACTGCATTTTGTAAGGCACTTAGAGCTCGGTTGTCTCTCTTTCTTTCGTCCCTCAATTTATTTTGTTGAGCTTGAGACAAAGCTCCCAGATTTTCAGGTTCTGTAAAACCATCTCTAACCATTTCCCAAGTTTCTTCAGCCTTCAACCAAGTCTTCATTTTTATGCTCCAAGTATCATAGTTGTTCTTTGTAAGTTGTGGAATTGGAGTCTGTGTATGTGAAGAACCTCCAGCCATTGTTTAAATCTGATTTCTTCCGTAACAGCGCTCTCCTTTGCCGCAGCTCTGATACCAATTTGTTGGGTTTTATTTTTTTGTAAATGGTTTAACAGGATCAGTATGAGAAGAAAATAATAGGATCAGGACTCAAGTTTCTCTGGAATATTATCTCTAAGGGTTTTCTGTTGTATTGAAGTTATAATGTGTGGATTACATAAAAGAGATCTGCTTAAATAGGCAGATTAGTACATAGGAAATAAACAGATTACATGAACCTCCCAAAATACAAGACTATTAAATTAGATGCATGAATAGTCGAACAGACTTGATTCATGTATTTAGATTCTCAAAAAAACACAAACAAATAGATTTGAGATTATAGTCAACAGATAGCAAGATAGAAAAAAGCTAACAATTGTAATTTGTAGGACTCTGGTGCGTGAATTGGAATCCAGCTGACAGGCCTTCCATGAAACATGTAATTCAAATACTCGAAGGAGAGGACTGCCCCACCATGCCTCTAAATCCATTTAGCTCAACAAGTTCTGGAAATGCATATGCAGTAGCACTTGCTAAGGTATCTACCAACGAGCTTGAAGATATTTCAGAATCAGAGTGAGTATTAACTGATGCAATCGTTCTTGTAAATAGTCTGTAAACAAAATCTCAAAAAGATATTTTTCTCTGTTCATTCTTTGCAAGTGAGTACAGAGTATATAAAAGCGAATATAGAGACAGAATGAATCAGCAGAAGCAGAAGATAAACTCAACAAATTAATTGATCAAATCCCAACTGATGAGGAACAATAAAGGAAAATGTGATTACTTTTTCGTTCCCCGTCATAAGTTCACAAATAAGGTTATGACAGAAACAGCCTGACTACCTGCAGTAGTAAGGGTCATGCTTTTCATACTCTAGACCCTATTTCTAAGTATGACTAGTTTTGTGTGGTTTGAATGACAGGATAGTTACTCATTTTATGACTCATAATACTAGTTGCACCTTACGAAAATATATTCCACTTCAATTAACAAAGACAGCAAGTACAACTGTCAAGGGGAGATATAACATAATGGCCCTGATCTGGACCTATCTATGTTCCGGCGAAGATACTAAGCAATACTAAGCAAGATACTTCGCCAGCAAGATACGGCGAAGCCAAAACAATACTAAGTGAGAAAAACCCTATCTATGTTGGGGACTAAATTCCTGAAATCATGACAATCTTCTTTGCCTACTTAATGTCTACTTTATTATTATCTTTGGGCACCATATTCTGGAATGGAGAATAAGTTATAAATCGTTCAAATAAAGTATACAAATAAGTCTTTCAAATTTGCAAGTTTGTCATCTTGTTCATGTGACGAGTTTAATTATCCATTTCGTCAAATTTAAAGCTATCTTTTCAGTATGGCGTCATCAACAATCAATTTAGAGGAAATGTATGCAAGATTAACACTGGAAGAGGAGGAGGAAGGAGGAATTTGCATAGGTGAAGCCAAAATAGTACAACCTAAACAATCTTTCATTCTGGTGGGGAGATTTCTTACAGAAAGAAATATTAATTTCCTGGCAATGCGAAATGTGTTGGCTGCGTTGTGGAGACCTAAAGAAGGGGTTGAGATTCATGATCTGGGAGGTCAGAGGTACTCATTTGTTTTTTATCATATCCTGGATATGCAGAAAGTGATTGAAGGAAGACCATGGACGTTCGAACATAATTTATTGGTTTTTCATCAATTGAGAGAAAACGAAGATCCTCACCTAGTGCAACTGAATAAAATGGATATTTGGGTTCAAATATATGACCTTCCAACAGGGATGTTGACATAAAAGATATTGCAGAGTATTGGTAATTTTGTGGGCGTGTTTGTTAAATCTGATCCGTTAAACTTGAATGGGATGTGGAAACCATATGTAAGGATGAGCGTTACAATGGACATAGGCAAACCTCTAAAGCGTATGATGAAACTCAAGCGTGCAGGTGGAGACTGGAACTGGATTAATTTTAAGTATGAGAGATTGAGTATGTTTTGTTTTGTGTGTGGATTATTAGGACATTCAGATAGAGATTGTGAGGTGGTGTATGCAAATACTGGAAAAGTTATCGAGAGAGCGTATGGAGTGTGGCTCCGTGCTCCTAATAAAAATGTCAAAAACCATAATATTGGAGCTAGATGGCTGCGTAATGGACATGATGGTGCTCAGACATGGAATTCCGGTGGACAGAAAATGGAAGGAAGCACAGAGATTGGTGTAGGAGAGAAGGATGCGAGATTCATGGAAACAGATGGAGTTGTTACCGAAATTCCAGGGCAGGAAGGAGCAATTCGAATTAAATCGCGTGATCAGGGGGATCAGGTGAATAAACAGAATGTTGAATGGATAGACGGGATTAATGTAGGCGGGAAGGAAAGTTGTAGTTATGGATAATAAACGCAGGAGGGTCATTACTGCGAAAATTACGGACAATCAGGAAAATGAAAGTGAGTTGGGTAACAATATTAAGGGGCCAAAAAACGGATCAGAGGCGGGTACTGGAGTCCAGACCTGCCTAGAACAATGAGTATCTTAGCGTGGAATTGTCGTGGGCTGGGTAAACCACAGACAGTTTGATTCCTAAAAGAAATTACCCAACAAAAAAAGCCTAATATTGTATTTTTATCTGAGACGTTAGTTAAAGAAAATAGAATAAAAGAACTGTGCAAGCAATTGAACTTTGCTGAATATTGAAGCGTTGATGTACAAGGTCAGAGTGGAGGATTAACTTTACTTTGGAGAAACGAAGGCGGGTGTAAGGTAATTGAATCGAACAAGCATTTCATAGATTTCGAGGTTCCTAACGACCAAGTGGGAAGATGGCGTTATACTGGTTTTTATGGATGTCCTGAACGTAATAGAAGAAGAGAGTCCTGGAGTATGTTGAAGAATCTAGCTGGAAAGTCAGATTTACCATGGTGTGTGATTGGAGCCTTCAATGATATGATGTATATACATGAGAAGCGGGGTGGTAAGGAGCATCCCCAAAATTTGTTGGCAGGCTTTAATGCAACTGTTCATGAATGTGGATTGCAGGACCTTGGATTTATTAGAGAGAAGTTTACCTAGGAGAAATCACGGGGTCAGCATAATTGGATTCAAGAGCGGCTGGATAGAGGATTGGCAAACCAGGATTGGCAACAAATATTCCCACTAGCGGAGGTACAGGTCATTGAAGTAGCCTCATCAGACCATCTACCATTATTTCTTTAGCTGAATAGACAAGGATTTGTGCCTAAAGAAAAGAGGTTTAGATTTGAAAATGTATGGTTGCGAGAGAAAGAGTGCAGGAATGTGGTGCAGAATGGATGGGAAAAAGTTGCGGGGCTGTCTATCATGGAAAAGATTCGATTATGTGGAGTGAAATTACAGGAGTGGGGAGGTGGGATCAGCAATGAGTATAAAGAAAAAATTCAGAGTTGCAGAAAGGCGTTAAGGAAGCTGAGATCGAGAAGGGACGTGCGAGGTATTCAACAATACAATGAGACTCGGTGGGAGTACTTAAACCTTTTGGATAAACAAGAAACTTACTGGAAACAAAGAGCTAAACAGTTCTGGCTCCAGGAAGGGGATAAGAATACGCGGTTCTTTCACAAGTATGCATCGACTCGTAGAAAAAATAATCAAGTGGATAGAATCAAAGATGGACATAGGAACTGGAGGGAGTCACCAGAGGAAATACATGAGGTTATCGAGAAGTACGTTTCACAATTGTTCACAGCCTCGAACCTGGATGGTAAACTCTCAGATAGGGAGAATGTTAAGCAAGTATCAGACTTGGAAAACGAGGAGTTGATTGTTGAAGTAACATGCGAGGAAGTTAAACAAGCTGTGTTCTCTATGCACCCAGATAAAGCGTCTGGCCCCGATGGTTTAAACCCAGCATTTTTTCAGGTTTTCTGGAATGTAGTAGAGGCGAATGTGGTGAGTTTTTGTCGTGATTTTATGAGTATGGGTGTCTTACTGGATGGAGTTAATAAATCTTTAGTGTGCTTGATCCCAAAAATTAAGGTACCACAAACAATGGGTGATCTGAGACCGATTTTATTATGTAATGTTCTAGTCAGAATTTTGTCAAAATTAATGGCTAATAGACTGAAGAATTGGTTGGGATCCATAATTTCTGAGAAACAAAGTGCTTTCATTCAGGGTAGACTCCTTACGGATAATGCGTTAATTCAGGGTAGACTCCTTACGGATAATGCGTTAATAGCGTTTGAAAATAACCATTATATGAAACGAAGAACTCAAGGGACTAATGGGATTGCGGGGCTGAAATTAGATGTATCTAAAGCGTATGATCGGTTGGAATGGGGATTAATTTCTAATATGATGAAGTTTGATTTTAATCAAATATGGATTCAACGAATTATGATGTTCATCAGTTCAGTGTCATATAGCTTTTTACATAATGGAGAGGAGTTTGGGTGCGTGGTGCTAAGGCGTGGAGTGAGACAGGGCGATCCGATCTCACCGTATATATATAAGATGTGTGCTGAGGGACTGAGTTCAATTATTCGTAGAAATGCGGAGGCGGGTTTGTTACATGGATGTCATTGCAAAAGGAGCCCAAGTAATCTCACATTTACTATTCGCAGATGATTGTTATATGTTCCTCAGGGCAACGAAGACGGAAGCAGGGGTTGTGAAACGAATTCTGGACAGATATGCTAGTATCTCAGGGCAACTGATTAACTATAATAAATATGTGGTGACATTTTCTCCGAATACTAAAGAGGAGGATCGGGCTGAGGTGTGTACACAGTTGGAGGTAAATGAGAGTAAAAGTCCCAGAAAGTATTTAGGTATGCCGATGCAAATTGGAAGAAAAAAGAAAACAGTGTTTGGATCATTGATTGATCGAGTAGAGCACAAGTTGCAGACATGGAATATGCAGGTTATATCTAAGGCTGGTAAGGTAACTCTCTTAAAAACTGCAGCTCAAGCCATACCAAACTTTTGGATGAACTTGTTTTTACTTCCACTGGATGTTTGTGATACGATAGAGAAGAAGATGAATGCATATTGGTGGGGAGGTAAGGAGAATCAGAAAGGGATTAAATGGATGTCTTGGGGGCGTTTATGTGATGTGAAAGAATGGGGGGATTAGGTTTAAAAAAATTACGAGAGTTCAATATAGCAATGTTGGCTAAGCAAGCTTGGAGACTTTTGAATAGCACAAACCCATTGGTGACTGCACGTATGAAAGCGAGGTATTATGCTAACAGTGAGTGTTTAGATGCTCAGGTGGGTGATAATCCGAGTTTTGTATGGAGGAGTATAATGGCGTCCCAATCTGTGTTGAAGCAAGGAGGAAGGAGAAAAATTGGTGATGGTCGTGATACAAGAATTTGGAAAATTCCGTGGCTGCCTTGCCAGGAAAATGGATACCTTACAACTGAATTACAACATGGGCTTGAGAATGTGACCGCAAATCAGTTAATGCAGGATGGGTGTAGGAATTGGGACATGGATGTGTTACTGGACTTATTTAATGAACGAGATAGGCGGTTCATTCAACAAATTCCCCTACCTCATCGAACTAGAAAAGACTCATGGTATTGGATACCAGATAACAAAGGTGATTTTACTGTTAGGAGTTGTTACAGAAAAATACGGGGTGAAGAGGAGTGCCATGATCGCGTGTTTTGGAAACAAATGTGGGGACTGAAGCTACCAGGTAAAGTGGTTAACTTTATATGGAGGGCATGTAGAAACGTTTTGCCTACAACAGTGGAGCTGAGTATTAAACAAGTTAATGTACAACAGAGTTGTTCGTGGTGTCATGTTTGTAATGAAGATCTAATGCATACTCTATTTCAGTGTTGTTTTGTCAAGGACCTGTGGAGCTCTGTGGGATTACAAGGGGTGATGTCGGTAGTTGATGGACTTACAGTGCTACAGATTCTTAAGCACTTCTTCAGTACCTACAATAACGAACAGAGAGCAAAGATAGGGTTGATGTGTTGGGGATTGTGGGTTCGACGAAATGAGTGGGTTTGGAACAAGAAATCTATATCAGTATTTGGAGTGACTGCTATGGTTTCTAACTTGGTGCAGGATTGGCGACGGGCTCAGGCAAAAAATAGTAATGACATGGGCATTCAGCAGGATAAATGGAGTAAACCTCCACAAGGGTGGGTTAAGATTAATGTCGATGCAGCTTTGTTAGTCCTTGTGTATTGCAGAAGGGGGGGGGGGATGAATGCAATACTGATAAAATTCAATCTAAATTTCAACAACTAAAATCAAGATTAAATGTTATCAGCAATATATGCAATCACGAACAGTATGCAGTAAGAACAAGATTCACAAAATAAATGTTTTATTTATTTTGCAAAGTGTTGCTACAACCTCAAGAAAGAATTCTCGAGCTTCGGTTTCTCCAAGACACTTGCTTGTCTTCGTTACTTCTCTAGAATGAATTGATAGTAGGTATAAGACTAATCCTATCACTATCAGTCACGGGTTTGTGAAGCTGCTGTCACTGTCAAGAGGCAGCTTCTTACAGATTGTCTTACCCATGTGACTTTCCTAAATTGCTAACATGTCAGATATACATTACAAAGAAAGCAACCTAGATTCATTCTATTTCCAGCTTAAGCAATTCAGCAAATAATGACTTGACCTTGCTTTTGAATTGATTCGCTTTTGTTTTGCAGTGCTTGAAGCTTCTGTCGTAGTCTTGCAGACTTGGTG
Organism: Heracleum sosnowskyi; assembly: GCA_030848705.1. Lineage (NCBI taxonomy): Eukaryota > Viridiplantae > Streptophyta > Magnoliopsida > Apiales > Apiaceae > Heracleum > Heracleum sosnowskyi. Next base: position 42,907,015 of record CM061243.1, on the reverse strand, counting down.
CATCTTAGGGATACTGCAACACGCCTGTTTCTTGAACATTGAAACTGTCACGGGGTTTGACTGAGAAAGATACCTAGAACAAGGATCTTTCTCAACACAGTTACTTTTGCCGCAAAGCTTGCTGTCACAGGAATGTGCTTTTGGTGACAGTAGGAGTTCCCCGCATAGTGTGCTGTCGAGGTTTCCAAACTTGCTGTCGAGGGCTAAAGTTGCTGTCGCGTAGTCTTCCGCCAATGTTGCTGTCAGAGTGAATATGTTGTCTTGACTTGCAACATTCTGTCTTCTTGTAATCTTACTGTCAATGCTTATGACAGTAACCTTTATTCATGCTGTCATCTAATATGCGTTCTTCGAGGCTTGAACACAGAAAGTGAACTTCTTCCAAATTACACAATTAAAATAACATTGCATACTGATTACAAGAACATACTTTGGATGTGACAGTATGTTCTACTTAATTAAAAAATTAAGTATATACAAAGTTAAGTTGTTCCTATGCTATCACCCATAAATCCCAACAATCTCCCCCAATTTGTTTTTATGGACAATAACAACAAATTTACAATATATGCTGACAACTTAACTAACAAGATCAGAATGGATTTAGAATGTTTACTTAGCTTGAGATTTCCTCTTCTGTCTCGTTACTTCCTCTCTTCTGAGAGCTTCTACCAAGCTGCTTCTTAGACCTTCTACAAGAGAGATTTCAGCAGGTGTGACTGCAGCATCTTCTATTTCTTCAATGATCTTCTTGATAGTAGGAGAAATAAGAGAACTAGCATCCCTGAGATTCAACCATTGCTCTTGATCAAATGGATAGCTTCTGAAGTGGAGTTCTTCATGAATAAGCTTGAATCTACTTCCTCGATAAGCATTGAGAGACATCCCTCCTTTGCTTGTCCAGCTTCGAATCTTCTCCTTTTCTCCTTTCCAATAGTTCCTCTATCTTGTCAGAATAGATCTGCTCCAGGGGATGAATTGATCCAGCAACCATATACTGTAAATCCTTCAGAATAGTTGTTTTTAGCTTGTGCAAGCTGCAAACATAGATTTCTTCTTTTAGATGCTTGATTCTTAAGGGATTTTCCAGCATACATGTTTGATAATTTGGAGCTTCACTTTCTGCCTTGTTGGCAGTCTTGCATCTTTCCAGGAGTTCAGCTTCCTTCTTATCAAGTTCTGACTGATATTGAGCGTATTGAGAAGAGTCAGGTCTTTTGCTTGGCTTGGGTTGCCCTTCCTCTGTGGGCTGGGTTTTCCTTTCTTCTGTGGGTGAATCATCAAACTCATAGTACCAGTGATATGGTATAGGAGAAGCTGGTAAATCAGTTGAAATATCAGCATCATCAAAATCTGCAAAGTTGTAGCCAAATTTCTGATAGAATTCAGCATCCCTATCAGCTTGATATTTCAGAATATGTTCCATAACAGACTCTGAAACATTTTCATAGCTCTCCAGCAACTCTACCATTCTTTCCAGGTAGAAGAAGTCAATTCTTCTTTTATCTAAGGTTGATGTCCTACCACTGGTTGATGTGGAGACCAGATTGAAATCCTTATCAACCTTGGTAGATCTTGATTCTTCCCACCACAGAATGTACCCAGTGACCTCTTGATTTGCATCCATCTTTACCTCAACACTCTTGATTTCTCTAGATTGCATCTGTTGTATCTTAAGACTGTTGGGAGGTATTGATTGAATTGGCTTCTTGAGATTCCTGCCAAATCCAGTGGTCTTTTCCTTTCCTGAGTACTTGTGCTTTCCTTCAGGTTTCTGTCTAGAAAACCATGATCTTGCTCTGGCTTTCAGTCTTATGGGCTTGACAGTAGCTTTGGCTTCATCCTTGACAGAACCTTTCTTGACAGTACCTTTGTCGACAGTATCTTCCATGACAGCATCTTCTTTGACAGTTTCCTTGTCGACAGTACCTTTGGTGACAGCATCTTTTTCTGCATTTATGCAGTCAATAGCACATCTAAGAACGCTTGCCTCCAAAGCTTCCAGTATTCTTGGCTCCTCTTCATCTGTTGCACCAGCATCTTTCTTTTCCTGGCTAGGAGTTTCTTCATTGCCTTCATTCTGAGATTGAATACCAGTATTCCCAGAATTACTTCCACCAGCATTTCCAGCATTTTCAGAAGCTTCACCACCTCCAACCTCATCATCATTATCATCATCATGAGGAGGTATGTCATAGAGACAGCTTCCACCTTGATCATTTCTTTTAGCATTGGCTCTAGAGATTAGTTCCTTCACTCTAGCTCCCAGTGCCTTGTCTCTCAACACCAGCATTTTGTAGATCTCTTGAACAGCATAAACTCTTCCTGGATTGGCATTTGAACTGAGTATTCCATCTAACACTTTCAGAATTGACTTGGTTTCCATTCTGGATGTGCCAACCAAATTCATGAAGCTGTTCCTTCGTGTGCCATCCTTAGTTACAGATCTGTAGAAAACACTTGGTGGATTTGTGTAGACTTCAGGTAGCTTTTGTGTGAGCAGGTTCTGGATTTGCATATCCAATATTTCATTGAATGGTGTTTGAGTTGCCCTGATCTTTCCCTTCAAAGCACACAACACCTTTGCTGGTAGACTCTGCAATAACTGCATTGTGATGAAATAAGATATGCCAGAAGTGAAATAGATACTTACAGCCCATCTTTTCTCATCATTAACCATTACACTGACACTGGTGATTTGATCCTTTAACAATTTTATGGTTTTGGTTGGAAGGTTGCTTGGAGCATTCATTGCTTCTTCCACCAAACTGCTAAATTCACTGTCATGATTGTGTAATGTGCTCTCCCTGTAATCCACCATTAGAGTATTGGCTTCTTCTTGATCATACTCAGTACCATTGGACCAAGTATTTCCTTTATGGATGGATTCAGGCAGTTTCCCTTTACCTTTCCCAGACTTATTATGTTCCTCCATTTCTCTCCATCTTCTTTGTAGAGCAGATTCTTGAGATGCTGGAGTTGGCTCTCTGATTGTCACAGGAGGTAGAATTGGATGTCTAGATGCAGGTCTTCTTTGCATTGCATCTTGAGTTGCCTTTGACATTAACACCTGTTCACCATCCAATTCAACTTCAACCAGGTCTTCAGCTTTATCCTTTGGTTGTCCACTGCTTGGTTTGACCTGCTCCCCCTTAGTCCTTGCTTTCCTTTTAACTCATGAAACTTGTTTTCCTCCCCCTTTGGGCTTCACAGATACTGGCTCCCCCTGAGTTCCACCTGATTCTTGAATAGGCAATGATTCTGATCTTGCTACCTTCTCCCCCTTAGTTGAGTTGGCAGCTACCAGGTCAGTAAGGAACTGTATAGAGAGTTGAGTAGCAGCAAAGCCATCAACCACCAGTTGAGAGAGAGAGAGTCCATCTTGGAGTTCAATGTAACACACTGTCCTTCCAGAGCTGCAATCCTGTTACCAAAGGTAGCAGAGGGGCCACCATACCTTAACCTTCTTGGAGGGGAAGGAAAAGAAAGGGGCTTGGAGGTTATGGGGGTTCTCACACTCTCAGGGTGTTTTTGAGTGATCTCATCACCCCTCACAGATTGACTCTCAAGGCCTAATGCCTGAATAGTGTGGGCTCCCTCAATATCTCTCTGGACATGCTCAAGTCCCTCTCCTTTTGCCAGCTCATTTGGCTGCCTCTCATTTTTATGCTCACCTCTCTTTTCTTTTATCTCTCTTTTCTTTTGCACACCCTCACTCAACCTAGATGCATGGGTATGAGCAGTACTAACATGCATGGAAGGAGTAGATTTAGAATGTACCTTTAAGAGTTTGGCAAGATGTAGGTCATCATCAGAGGCATCCTCAATAATTACAGCATCAAAATCAGGCTGAGAGGACTGGACAGCATCTGTGGCAGGAATGTTACTGTCAGTTGGAGTCTGGACAGCAGGTTCTGGCATGACAGCAACTTTGGGAGGTGGAGTGACAGTAGGTTCTGTAGTGACAGTATCTTTCTCTCCACCCATGACAGCAGCTGTGTCCAGGACAGCAACATTTCCAGTGTCTTTGACAGCAATAGAGGCTGTGACAGCATCTTCCTGAAGGTAAGATGCTCCTTGGAGTTCAGACAAAGTGTTGGCTGTTTCATTTTCTGACAAAATTCCACTTTGCCCTAGCTCAGTGTTTGGAGGAGTGGTGTCCATCTCACTTTAAGAAATGGGTTCTTGTGGACCACTAGAGGGGGGCTCATCCATGATTGGAGATGGATGATCAAAACCTGAGGGGCTGGGACTGTCCCTTCTCTAGGTTGTGGAGAAGAAACAAAGGAATGTGTAGGGAAGGAAGAAGGTGAAAGTGTAGCAGAGAGTGGGGGCTGATTCACAGGGGAAACATGTGAACCATCAATAGGAATAGAGAAATCCTCACTGTGCCCTAACTCACTGTGTGTTTCTTCAAGTGTGGGTATCTCAGGTTGTGAACCATGAGTTTGTGCAGACTCTGTACAGGGTGCCTTGGGAGACAGGCCAATTTCAATAGATGCACCTTGTTGAGAAGGCACATCTAGGGAGGTGTTTGAGTCCCTTTCAGTAACCACAGCTTGTTGAGAAACTGCAGCTTGGGTAACAGTGGTTTTAGTCCTCCTAGCTCTCTTCTTCTTAGGCTCAGGGGGAACCACTGGGGGTTCTGTTTGACTACCTTCCTTATTTGCTGCACTAGGTGCAGTGTCTCCCTCTTGACTAACAGAGCTACCACCAACATCAGCTTCTAAGGGCCTTTTTCTGGATTCTTGCACTGCTTCTCTTTGGGCTTTGGTAAGTCTAGAGGGCCTAGGCTGAGTGTATGTGTTGAATGTGGGTTAACTGAATTTGGGTCTAATTCAGTTTCATTCTCAAGAGTGAAAGAGTCATAACCAGATGGTAATGGATAATCAAGGTTGGACACTTGATCAACCATGTGCTGAGTGAAACAAAGTGGAATATGTGCATTTAGATCTTGTGAAGATAATAGTGTGTGTGTGTGTTCTTTTTCAAAACTGAACAAGCCTCTAAACGAGGAGCAGCATCATTAAAATCACAGAATGAATTAATGCACATCATAAGAAAGCGAGGGTAGGTTGATACCTTCTTACCTATGGCAGCTTGGAGGTGTGCCATGAGGAGAGCACCAACATTCACCTTGTATCCATGGACAAGAGAATGTGTCAGTTTCTTAATGTAGGAGGGTATTCCATTCCAGCCTGTGGACTTGGTAGAGAACACCTTGACCATCACATCAAATATCATGCTCCACTCCTTTCTCAGATGCTTCCTATCCATTTCACCAGTTGGATACCACTTGGTAGTCCCCTCTTCGAGAATAGGGTCTGCATACCCAATCTTCAAGAAGAGCTTCTTGAGAGTGTCATCATTGGCAAGTTCAGCAAATTGGTGTCCTGCTTCAAGTGTAATTCCAAGAGCAGTGTTGATGACCACAGCTGTAAGAGTGTATTGTTGCCCAGAGATAGTGAATTGAATACCCGGGTTCTCACCCTCAGTTTGAGCAACATCAGTTTGCCAAAACGCCTCAATTCGGTCTAAGTCTAGAATGGGGGTTGAGGTGATGGCATAACCGAGATAGGACTTGTTCAAGAAAAACACGAGTCCTTTGAAGCCTTCACCAGCATCATTTGGGGAATAGATGCCATCAAAGTTTGTTTGAGAGAGAGACTGTTTGGGAGCCATGGAGATTTCAAGAAAAGAAGAAAGTTAGAAAGTAGCTTTTTTTTTTTTTGCTTGAAGAAAAGTATGTTGCCTTGAGTTCGATGAGAGTGATATGTCTGAGTAACTGGAGAATAAATAGAGGTATCGCAAACGTTGTGCACAAAAAGTGGAATTAAAGAACGTGTCTTAACCCACTCTTATAATACGTCAGTTACTGCCCGTTATTCACTGACCAACGTGGGATGAATATCCAATTTCAACGGTCCACTATTGTTGACAGTAACCTGTGCGCTAGAAACAATCTGTCAGTAATAAGAGGTGGTGACAGTAGGTTTTGCGCGACAGCAACTATTGCGCAAAAACTTGCTGTCACCGTTAAGCGTATGAATGACAGTATCCTTTACAAGTCTTGACAGAAAGTCTTTTCCTGCTGTCAAGAAACACACGACAGTACCCTTCTTAACGACAGTAACTTCGATTGGGAATTGGTTCTGTCATGAACTTATTAGAATGCTTTATTCATATACTTAACTTAATATTGACACATTTTGGATTTAGCAATTTAATCTTTTGAACACAGATATTAAGCAATTAGCACAGACAAATCATAAACACAAGAACAAGAACTTTTATTTATTATTGATAAAATCATTAAAAATAGAACATGGAGTACATTATTCTATGATCTTATCAACTAGTTCTAAAATCTCTTCCTTAATCTCTTCTTCAGAGCGACCTTCTTCCTTGAGAAGTGCCTGAAGCTCCTTCTCTTCTTCCTGAGCCTTGGCCTTCTCTTCCTGTTCCTTTTCCTCATCTATCTCATCGAGGGCATCCAACAGCACCTCGATGAGCTCCTCAATCTCTTCATTGTAGGGTTCACTATCGCACCGTTTTATCCCTACTTCAATTCCTACTGTGTTTTCCATTATTTACTTTAAAACTGAGAGCAGACTGGTGAAACCTAAGGTTAATTTATAGGCAAAACCGTCTAAGGGTTAAAGTCTAATGGTCAACAGTTAGAGTACCCATACAACTACCACAAAAGTAATTAATGGTCGTGTCCTCCTTTAATCCTACAGATTAATGCAAAACGGTGTGAAAGTCCAATGGAACAGATTTTTATCTCTCAAACTTAACAAGTAACCACATTAATGTCATACACGGTCTAAAAGTATGAGACTGGCACAAAATACTGACATGAAAAGTCAAATCAACACATGCTGTCACATAACAGACATAGACCAAGTAGACAGTAACTTCTCTTGACAGCAGGTTTGAAGTTGCTGTCATGAGCTTCAAAAGAGAATTTGGAATTATGGAAAACTGAGTAAATCAACATACCAGATTCAGCATTCCCAATTCACTTACCAACCTGTTGAAGGTTGCTTCATCCAATGGCTTAGTGAAGATGTAAGCAAGTTGCTTGTCAGTTGGGACATAGATCAGCTTCACAGTTCCTTGTTCAACATGCTCTCTGATAAAGTGATGTCTTATATCAATGTGCTTTGTCCTAGAGTGTTGAACTGGATTGTCTGAAATGGCTATGGCACTAGTGTTGTCACAGTAGATTGGAATTTCACTTAACACTAGAGCATAATCCAGAAGTTGATTCTTCATCCATAGAATTTGTGCACAGCAACTGCCTGCAGCAATATACTCAGCTTCTGCAGTTGAGGTAGAAATTGAATGCTGCTTCTTGCTAAACCATGATACCAATCTTCCACCAAGAAATTGACAGCTACCAGTAGTACTCTTTCTGTCAATCTTGCATCCAGCATAGTCTGAGTCTGAGTAACCAATTAGATCAAATCCAGTGTTCTTAGGATACCAAAGGCCTAGGTTAGGAGTGCCTTTTAAGTATCTAAAGATTCTCTTGATGGCTACCAAGTGTGACTCCTTTGGATCACTTTGAAACCTTGCACAGAGACATGTAGCAAACATGATGTCAGGTCTGCTAGCAGTTAGGTATAGGAGAGATCCTACCATGCCCCTATAGGTGCTTGAGTCAACTTTCTTTCCTTTAGGGTCAAGATCCAGACTAGTTGCTGTGGACATTGGTGTCTTTGCAGGTGATGAATCTTCCAAGTTGAACTTTTTGAGAAGTTCCTTGATGTATTTAGCTTGACATATGAAGATTCCATCAGTTTGTTGAAGAATTTGTAACCCCAGAAAGAATGACAATTCTCCCATCATACTCATCTCATATTTGTTGCTCATGAGATGGGAAAACTTCTCACACAGCTTCTCATTTGTGGAACCAAAAATGATGTCATCCACATAGATTTGTACCAGAATGATGTCCTTGCCATGATGCTTGTAGAAAAGTGTCTTGTCCACAACTCCTCTGGTAAACTGGTTTTCCAGAAGAAAGGTGGAGAGTGTGTCATACCATGCCCTGGGTGCTTGCTTTAGTCCATACAAAGCTTTGAAGAGTTTGTACACAAAATTATACATTCCAGCATCCTCAAACCCTGGTGGCTGTTCCACATACACTTCTTCTTCCAGCTCTCCATTTAGAAAGGCACTTTTGACATCCATGTGAAATACTTTGAAGTTGCAGTGTGCAACATAGGCTAGAAAGATTCTTATAGCTTCAAGTCTTGCAACAGGAGCAAATGTCTCATCATAATCTATTCCTTCCTGTTGACAGTAACCTTTAGCCACTAACCTTGCTTTGTTCCTTGTCACTAATCCTTTTTCATCAAGCTTGTTTCTGAAAACCCATTTGGTCTCAATGACTGACTTTCCCTTAGGTCTTGGAACTAGCTTCCATACATTGTTCCTTTCAAACTGATTTAGCTCTTCTTGCATGGCTATCACCCAGTCAGAATCCAACAATGCTTCATCAGTTGTCTTGGGTTCCATTTGAGACAGGAAGCATGAAAACATGCTGTCAGCAGAGACTTTGTTCCTTGTCTTCACTCCAGAATTAGGGTCACCAATGATGAGGTCACTTGAGTGATCCTTGTTCCACTTGGTGATTTTGGGCAAGCTACATGACTGTACAGGAACATTTGCTTCAGTTTGTTGAGTTGAATGATCACCAATCCCATTGTCTTCACCATGTTCTTCATTGTCTCCAGAGTCACCACTGTCATGAATGTTAGAGGTTATGGTTTGTGACTGAGCTGGAGTTTGGTTGACAGTAGTGGTATTGACAGTATCTTTATCAACTTCAACAATTTGAGTGAAGCTAGGTTCTTCATCCACAATTTCCTCAGCTTCCAAGTATCCTTGATTCTCAAATCTGAATGTCTGCATCTTTCCTTCTTCATGTAGTCCTGGAAACTTGGTTTCATCAAATGTGACATTAACACTTTCTTCAATAATCCTGTGTTCCATAACATAAACTCTGTGGACAGTCCTTTCTGTGCTGTAACCCATGAATAGTCCTTCAAAAGCCTTGGTGTCAAATTTTCCTTTCTTTTCATGGTTATCCTTCATCATAAAGCATTTGCTCCCAAACACATGAAAATATTTGACAGTAGGTTTCTTTCCAGTTAGCAGACAGTAAGGTGTACTTGCATGAGTCTTGTTGATCATGGTTCTGTTCTGAGTGTAACAGGTTGTGTTGATAGCTTCAGCCCAGAAATATGTTGGCAGTTTGGCATCATGCAACATAGTTCTAGCTGCTTCAATGAGAGTCCTGTTCTTTCTCTCTACAACTCCATTCTGCTGTGGAGTTCTTGCAGCAGAGAATTGTTGTACAATTCCTTCATCTTTACAGAAATTTCCAAGAGTGGCATTTCTGAATTCTGTACCATTGTCACTCCTCAAGATTTGAACTTTTGAGTTTGGAGTTCTATCAAGAACTCTGACTTGATCAATAATCATTTGAGCAGCTTCATCTTTGGATTCAAGAAACTTCACCCAAGTGTACCTTGAGTAATCATCCACCATTACTAAGGCATATCTCTTCTTGGCCATTGATGGTACATTGACTGGTCCAAAGAGATCCATGTGTATCAACTTGAGTGCTTCAATGTTGGTGTTCATTTGCTTGGACTTGTGCACAGCTCTTCTCAGTTTGCCCATTTGACAGTCTTCACACAGTCCTTCTTCGCAGAATTCCTGTTGGGGCAAACCTCTCACTAACTCCTTCTTCATCAGAATATTCATTGTCTTGAAGTTGAGATGTGAGAGCTTCCTGTGCCAAAGCATACTGTCACCAACAGTAGCTTTACTGTAAAAGCAGTAAACCTTATCCTTCTTTGTTGAATTTAAGTCAGCAACAAACAAGCTTCCTTTTCTAACCCCTTTTAGAGAGAGGCTACTTTCCTTCTTGTGATAAATGTTACACAGCATCATATCAAAATCAACCTTGAATCCCCTATCACTGAATTGGCTGACACTGAGTAGATTGTGCTTCAATCCATCCACAAGAGCAATATCTTCAATGACAACATTTCCAATTTCTAGACAGCCATATCCCACTGTGTAACCCTTTCTGTTGTCTCTAAAGGTTATGATTGGGCCAGCTTTCTCAACATAATGTGATAGCAGGGCTTTATCACCTGTCATGTGCCTTGAGCAACCACTGTCAATGATCCACATGACTTGATCTTTCTTCTTGCCCTGCAAAACAGAATGTGTCTAAGATGCATATGGTACCCAATCCTTGTTGGGTCCTGCAGTTTCAGTGTCTCCTGAGTTTCTTTCAGTCATAAAGTCACAAGCATTATCAGTAATCTCCTGTTTGACTTCTCTTTTCACCCACTTAGGTTTAGAATTGGACTTGGTCCTTTTCTTAGTGGATGGAGCCTTTTTGCTGTTGCCAGCAGGCTCAGAAGTCTCAACAGTGTTTAAGTATGAACATTTTTCAGTAGTGAGAATAGGTAAGTTAAAGCATGTACTCATGGCAGTAATTTTGCATGGCATACATTCAATGTTATTACAGACACTCATAGTTCTATGCATAAGGGGGGTTCTGTGTAAGTTACCATTGAGTTCAGTTGCATTGACCTTATCCTCAATTGGTTTCTTACAAACATGTGTTAAGTGATGAGTAGATCCACGGTTATTGCATAGTTTCCTAGAAGCACCTCCAACATTAGTGTATCCATTTCCTTTGTTGACTCCTACCTTTCCATTCCTATTTTTAGACTTGGGAGTTACTGGATTGACAGTATGTTCAAAAGTTGCTGTCGAACTTTCCTTGACAGTATCTTTTATTCCTACTGTCTTGACAGAAGGTTTTAAAGTTACTGTCTTGGAACCATTCTTGACAGTATCTTTGGAAGATTCTGTCTTGCCAACTGTGACAGCATCTTTTGAACTTGCTGTCTGATTGCTTGGTAAGTTTACTGTCTTGGGGATTGTGATAGTATCCTTTCCATCCTTGAATGTGCTGTCAACACCTTCATCCTCATCAAGAATTTCTTGTTTGATGAGCATGGCTTCTTCATCAAACTCAATTTCTGCAGCTTTGAAAATGGGAGTTTTAACTTTCTTGAGAATGGTGGGTTTGACAGCAGCATTTCCAGAACAATCTTGAATCACAGTTTCCTTTCCAGGTCTTCTACCATATGAAAAACCTATACCAACTGACTGATTTTCTGTATGCTTATCATTGTAGTCCTGAACTATCTTAGATGAGTTTTTATAAGCCTTGATTTTAAATTCGTTTTCAGCAATCTCATTTCTCAGGAATTCCTCAACCTCTTTAGCACATTTCAATTCATTTTTAAGTTTAGCATTCTCCTGAGCTAAAGAGTCTAGTGAACTGGTTTTGAGAACAAGAGATTCATTTTCAGACTTTAGTGTTTCATTTAGCTTACTCAGCCTAGTGATCTCCTCATTGGCAGCAGATAAGCTAGTATGGACATTGAACATTTCAGCACTTAAGTCTTTAATGGTTTTCTTATACTCATCAATGGACATATCAAGTAAAACAAGTGAAGGTACCTGACTTGAAGATGTTGATGTTACTTCATCAGTGCTAGCCATGAGAGCTAGGTTGACATATTCTTCTTCATCTTCATCATCAGACTCATCCCAACACTTTCCTTCAGCCACATAGGCTCCACCTTGATTCTTCTTAGAGTATCCACCAGTTCCTTTCTCAAATCTCTGAACCTGTTTAGGTCTTTTGCACTCAGTAGCAAAATGACCAGGTTCACCACAGTTGTAACACTTGAATTTAGATCTATCCACAAATCCAGTCTTGTATCCTCCTTTGAATGAGCTTCCCACAGCAGCCTTTGATGAGCTTCCCTTGGTGAACTTGGATGCTTGGCCTTGGGGCCTGAATGACCTGTCCTTCTTGAACCTAAAGTTCTTGAACTTTTTGGCCATATAAGCCATAGTAGGATTGTCCATGCTTTCCAGTTCCTCCATAGTGTAGAAGTCTTCATCTTCCACATCCTTGAGCTGTAGTACTACTTTCTCATCATCTTCAACAACCTCTTCTATCTTCAAGGATTGTACAGGGGTTGGTTGAGTGATTTGTAGTGCTTCACTAGGTTGTGTGATTCTTGGCACTTGTGCTACTAGGGCACTTGACATGTTAGCCATCTTGTTCCTTGTTCCACTTTGTATGGCTCTCTTTTGAAAGAGTTCAAGTTCATAAGATTTCATAATGCCATAAAGTGTCTCAAAGGTTATATTGTTGAGATCTCTTCCTTCTCGTATGGCTGTTGTCTTGTGTTCAAGATGATCAAGCAGCGTAAGCAAGAACTTGACATTCAATTCTTTCCTGTCATAGTACTTGCCATGTATCTGCAGTTCAGTTAAGAGCTTACTGAACCTTTCAAACATGGAGGTTAAGTCTTCACCAGGCTTGGCCATGAATGCCTCATATTGAGATATAAGTATTTGCCTTTGGTTGCCTTTAACTTCTTCACTTCCTTCACAGAGTAAGGCTAACCTGATCCACATCTCCTTGGCTGATGTGCAGCTTATCACACTTCCACACATGGCTTTATCCAACGTGAGAGAATCCAGCAAGATGAGTTGCAAGTGATCATCTAGCACCATTTTCTCCTTCTCAGTTTCCAAAAATTCCGAGGGATCTTTGGGAACCCAATGTGCAGGAATGATTTCACCATTTACTGTTGTGGCTTCAATTTCCTTCCTTGGTATGAAAGGACCATTCTCGAGTATACCTGGGTATAGTGGATTTGCAGCTTTGATAAACAACAAGATTTTTCTTTTCCAAATGCTGTAGTTCTCTTTGAAAGGCATATGATATAGCCTATTTGTAATTCGAGGATTCTACTCAACTTAAACAAGAATGTAATAAGTAAATATTAGATCAGATGTCACAGGAATCTCAGAAGATTATATCTGTCAAAGAATGAAGATTAAAGTCATATACAGACTTGAAGTTATTCTACATTGAAAGAAGCTCAATTTATTGATCAAGCCTCAATGAAGTATTCAAGCTCAGTGGATTTATTAAAGTGACGGAGATTTCAATTTGTGACAGCAAAAGGTACTGATTACGGAGTTCTTGAATGAGAAGGAAGTGAATCACTGCTTAAAGTCAAATAGATAAAGAACAGACATTGTCGTTAGTCACTCATGAACCAGACAGTGCATCGAGTGTCAACGTACTATTGTGTTTGTTATTTATCTAAGTTTTAAGTGATTCTGGAATTTATTGAGAAGTCAATTAATTCTATTTATTCTCTTATAAATAATTAATATTATTTATTAAATTAATTCTGTAAAGAATTAATTTAATACATAATTTATTTAGTTAATTATTTAAATTAGAATAAAAAGTAATTAATTGAGAAGTCACCTAATTCTATTTATTCTCTTATAAATAATTAATACTATCAAGTATATTATTTATTAAATTAATTCTGTAAAGAATTAATTTAATACATAATTTATTTAGTTAATTATTTAAATTAGAATAAAAATGAACTAGGAAGACTTAGGTTTGAACTAGGAAGACTTAGAAAAATGAACTAGGAAGACTCACAAGTGAGTCTTCCCGAAAGTCTTCCTAGGCAAAGCCTTGTCTTCCCGAATGTCTTCCATGAACAAAGTGTTGTCTTCCCGGTTGTATTCCCCTCACAAGCTTGTCTTCCCTAGAGTCTTCCAAGAGTAAAAGTGTTGTATTTCTGCTTGTCTTCCTAGTGCATTTCATTCTGTCAAATGCACGTGGTCAACAAAAAGAAATGCTTTAGTATTTAAAGACAAGGCAGGCTACTAAAGACTTATCAATTCATTACAACTCAAAAAGAAGAAAAAGACACAGCACATTCATCATCAAATTAAAAGCACTGTCTTCAAATTTTCTTCAACTGTCAAGCTTCAAATTCTGCAGGAGTATTAATTCTTGATTGTTCTTCAACATTTAATTCATAAGAATTGTATCTCTTGTACTGCTTTGACTTTCTAGCGGATCATAATCCCTAGATTTTATATCGAACTACTTTTTAGTATTCGATCCTTTTTATTACAAAAATAGATAAATTCATGTCGAATTTATTCTAGATTTGTTTTATCAAGAACCTTTGTAATCAGTGATCAAATTGTAACACTCGTCAAGTTTAATATATTTTATATTTAACTTGAATATTGTTTCAGTTTTTATTCCGCATTAATTTGTTCTAATTTGTTAAATCTTTAAAAGGACAAATTCGATAAAACGGTATAGTTTGTATTCAACCCCCCTTCTACAAACTTATCAGGACCTAACAATTGGCATCAGAGCCTTTTGATTAATATACAAATCAAAGATCCAATTGTTTTGAGATTTTTCTTAAACTCTGATTTTTTATTATTCCTAAAAATCTCAAAAGATGTCTACTACACAGAAAGTGGCTACAGTAAAAATCCCAATGTTCAGCAAGGAGCACTATCCTATGTGGAAGAAGAAGATGCTCTTGTTTCTTCAAGTGGTTAATTTTGAATATCTTGATGTGCTAAAGAATGGACCAAGAATTCCTATGTTTGTTGAGGAAGAGCTAATAGAGAATGATGTTGTTACTAGGGCTGCTAGGATATACCCTAAGGATCCCAAGGACTACACTCCTGAAGAAAAAGAAGATGTTTCCTTGGATGCCTGTCTACAGTTGATACTGATTGATTGTCTTGATCCAATCATGCATAATCATATTTTAAAATGTGTCTCTGCCAAACACATTTGGGATATGATTGAAATAATCAATGAAGGGACAGAGGAAGTCAGAGAGAATAAGATGGAAATTCTCACCTCTTCATATGAGCACTTCAGATCAAATCCAAGGGAAGGAAGAGTGGTTAGTATGTCTACTTCACTGGTAGCTGGAGTCCCACAGAAACAGGAAGCGAAGGTTGTTCTACCTTCCAGTCCTAACAAGGATGTAATTGTAGCTGAATATGGTGTTACATCTACAAGTCAATCTGGTGGTGATTTTTATTCTATGGAGGAGCTTGAACAGTTAGAAGATGAGTCTATGGCCTGGGTAGTGAAGAAGTTTGGAAACTTCAGGTTCAGGAGAAATCCTAGTTTCAAGTTCAAGACATATGCTGACGAATACCAGACAGGTGGTTCTTCATCCTCAAATAGCACAAGGGGTGGCTATAAAACAGGGATGGTTGAGAAGAACAAGTCTGAAGAAAAGAGCTGGGATGATACAGACAGTGAAGATGAAGAAGTTGGGAATCTTGCACTCATGGCAATAGGAGACAAACTATTTGATTCCATGTTATCTCCACCCAACATGTCTGAGGTAAAGTTCACTGATACTGAAATGATTCGTCATCTTGGTGATACTTTAAGTTGTGCACGCTCTGAAAATGATAAAATAATTCTTTTGAACACAAATCTTGAAAAGGAAATAAAAGAATTAAAACTAGTGCATGTTAATCAGGATGAACTTATTGAGAAAATAGCTTTTTTTGAGAATAGGGTTAAATGTTATATTCAACTGGAAACCATTCTTAAGAAAGAGATTAGTGAGCTGAAGACTAAAGCTAATGCCTATTTTAGCTCTTGTAAGACGGCTAAAGAGATTCTCAATAAACAAGCTGTTGGTAATCATGTCAGTATAGGTTATGATTATAATGAGGCCATTGGATTGCTTGGAATAAATTCCCCTTGTAGAGTCAGATCTGAAGGAAGGGGTGTTCCATATGTGCTTAAGGGTATTGAAACACCCTTCTGTAAAGAGTCCGAAGCAGAACCTCTGAATGAAGACTCTATCATCATTGCAGAGGAGATTCGTGAAGAAGATATTGCTTTGGAAGTTGAACAATCCAAAAAGTGTATATCTGATATTCCAGTCAAAGTTGCTACAACTAAAAAGACTAAATCAGATATCCATAAGTTGGATCAAAACAACTGTAGAAATAACATGCCTGCTGTTAATTCTTCTCATAAAGCATGTGGTGTGATTAATTGCATGTCTTGTGCTTTTAATGTTATGTATGCTTACTTTAATAAAAAGCATGTATCTAAAGATAAGACTGCTCCACGCCAACATGTTAATAATAAGAAGCATGTTAAAGCAAAGACTACTAGTCCTCCTCAGACTAGAGTGGATTCATTTATCCCTAAGCCTACTCAGAAATGTGTTAAGGCTGGCTATAAATGGAAACGCTCTTATGTGAAAGAGGTTGAAGTAGTTATAGTTAAAAATGTTGTTTTGCCTGACAAAGGCCAATTCTTTAAGTATGCCGGACCCAATCAATTTTGGGCTCCGAAGAAGGTCTAATCAATTTGATATTGCAGGGAGTTAAACAGGTAAACCGTGTTATATGGATTCTTGACAGTGGATGTTCAAGGCATATGACCGGAGATAGAGCCCTGCTATCAGATTTGGTTGAGAAAGCTGGCCCAGTAGTTACCTTTGGAGATAACAGCAAGGGTATTACGAAAGGATATGGCTGTTTGAAGTACGGAAATGTTATCATTGAAGATGTTTCTTTTGTGGAAGGTCTGAAGTTCAATCTTCTCAGCATCAGTCATTTCTGTGACAGAGGATATGCTGTTTCCTTTGAAAGAGAGAAGTGTCAGATCCTTCACAAGAAGAATGGAAAGCCTGCTCTTCAAGGAGTAAGGAAAGGTGACTTGTTCATAGCTGATCTGAACTCGGGATTCAAAGATGAAGTTAATTGTTTTTATGCTAAAGCTTCATCAGATGATAGTTGGCTATGGCACAAGAAGATGTCTCACCTTAACTTCAAAACCATGAACTCTTTAGTCAAGAGGGAATTGGTTAGAGGTTTGCCTCAGATGGAATTTACACAGGAAGGTCTGTGTGAGGCATGTCAGAAAGGAAAGTCAAAGAAAGCTTCTCATAAGGGCACTGACACATCATCAATAACTGAACCACTTCAGCTACTGCACATGGATTTGTTTGGTCCAGTTAATGTGATGTCTATGTCAAAGAAGCAATATGCACTTGTGATTGTTGATGACTTTTCAAAATATACATGGGTTTTATTCCTACATTCCAAGGATGAGACCCCATTCCTGGTGATTGGCCATATAAAGTTGATTGAGCTGGATTCTAGATTCCCTGTTAGAGCCATAAGGTCAGATAATGGTACTGAATTCAAGAATGCCATTCTAAATGACTTTTGTGCTGATAAAGGAATAACAAGACAGTATTCTGCCCCTAGAACTCCTCAACAAAATGGAGTAGTGGAAAGAAAGAATCGTACATTGATTGAAGCTGCAAGGACTATGTTAAGTGAGTCCAAACTTCCAACGTACTTTTGGGCTGAAGCAGCGAATACAGCTTGTTATACTCAGAATCGAACTTTAATCAACAAGGACTTAATGAAGACTCCGTATGAGATCATGAACAACAAGAAACCAACTGTCAAATACTTTCATGTATTTGGAGCAAAATGCTTTGTGCTTTTAGATGACAATGTGAAACGTGGCAAGTTTGATGCAAAGGCACAAGAAGCTATTTTTGTTGGTTATTCCAGAAGATCTTACAGGGTCTACTTGGTTGGCAGTCACACAGTAAAGGAAAGTGTCAATGTTACTTTTGATGACACTACATTCCCTAATATCCAAACAACAGATTCATCTGAGAAAATGAAGTTTGATAACTTGCCAGACTCAGATTCAGATGATGAAGCCCCACCTGAAGTTATTGCTGGTAATGATAATAACAATGATGATAATGATCATGGTGATGGTGGTGGAAACACTGGTAACAATGGAGATACCACCAACACTGGAGAAGATTCATCAAGACAATCAAGCAATAACTCAGGGGGAGCAAATGAAGGATCAACTAGTCACTCACAACATCAAAGTGAAATTCAAGGCGAATCATCAAGATCAAATCTTCCAAGACAGACTGTATGGAATAGAGCTCATCCCTTTGAGCTGATCATTGGTGATCCAGATGTAGGAGTTAGAACTAGAAGTGCAACTCAGAATGAATGTCATTATTCAGCATTTTTATCTAAAATGGAGCCAAAGAAAACTGAGGAAGCACTGACTGATCCAGATTGGGTGATTGCTATGCAAGATGAACTCAATCAATTTGAACAACAACAAGTCTGGAAACTGGTACCCAGGCCAAAGAACAAGAAAGTAGTTGGCACAAGATGGGTATACAGGAACAAGCTAGATGAGGATGGCATTGTCACAAGGAATAAGGCAAGACTGGTTGCACAAGGGTATTCTCAAGCTGAAGGCATTGATTATGATGAAACCTATGCACCAGTGGCTAGACTTGAGGCCATCAGGATGTTCTTAGCATTTGCTGCTTATTCTAATTTTAAAGTCTATCAAATGGATGTTAAGAGTGCATTCCTGAATGGTGAGCTTGATGAAGAAGTGTATGTGGAACAGCCCCCTGGCTTTGAAAATCAGGAACTGCTGGACTTTGTGTACTTTCTCTTCAAGGCTATCTATGGTCTCAAACAAGCCCCAAGAAAATGGTATGACACTCTCTCTGGTTTTCTTTTAGAAAATGGTTTTGTTAGAGGTATCATAGACAAAACTCTTTTTTCAAAGAAACACAAAAGTGATATGATATTAGTCCAAGTCTATGTGGATGACATCATATTTGGGTCTACTAATGATAATCTCTGTAAGAGATTTGCTGAGCTTATGCAGAGTAAGTTTGAAATGAGTATGATGGGTGAGCTGAAGTTCTTTCTTGGATTGCAAGTAAGTCAAAGGACAAATGGTATATTTATTTGTCAATCCAAGTATCTTAAAGAACTCCTCAAGAAGTATCACATGGAGGATTCAGCATCAGCAAGGACTCCATCTTCAACAGCAATCAAACTTGGAGCTTCTGACAAGTCTATCAAGGTAGATGTTACAAGCTACAGAGGTATGATTGGCTCCTTACTCTATCTTACTGCTAGTAGACCAGATATTATGTATGTTACATGCTTGTGTGCAAGGTTCCAAGCGGACCCTAGAGATGTACATCTCGTTGCTGTGAAAAGAATCTTGAGATATCTTAAGGGTACACCTAATCTAGGTATCTGGTACCCTAAAGATTCTGGTTTTAATCTTGTTGGATATACAGATTCTGATTATGCAGGTAGTGTTGTGGATAGAAAGAGTACCTCTGGGAGTTGTCGATTCCTAGGAGGTAGGTTGATTTCCTGGTATAGCAAGAAACAGCAAACAGTTTCCAATTCAACAGCAGAAGCTGAATATATTGCTGCTGGAAGCTGTTGTGCTCAGATCTTATGGATAAGGAATCAATTAAAGGACTATGGCTTTGCATTAGACAAAATTCCTATTTTGTGTGATAATACAAGTGCCATAGCAATCTCCAACAACCCTGTGCAGCACTCGAGAACGAAGCACATTGATATCAGGTATCATTTTATCAGAGAGCATGTCATGAATGGAACTGTGGAGTTACACTTTGTACCCACAGAAGAACAGACTGCAGATATATTCACTAAATCTGTTGACGAATCCACATTTATCAAGTTAGTTGGTAAATTGGGTATGTTAAACAGTCTTAGTGATTAACAATATCTCTGTCATGTTTGTTCTTTCAAAATCATTTTCTCTTGCTGATATTGAATGATATATTTTGCCAATTCTTGTTTAGAGTAAAGCTTGTTAAGTTAAATATTCTGAATAATTTATTTTCTTTAAAAATATTTTTCTCTTTTTTAAAAAAAAAAATGGAGAAATTTATTTTTATTGAAAATTTATTTATCTAGAATCATTTAAGTTAGTTTCAGATTGTAAATATTGTTGTTTAAATATTTCTGCAAGTTATATTATTTTTATGCATTTCTATAATATTCTGTATAGTTATTGCATGTAAATAGTTGCATGTAAATAGTTGCCTGTAAATAGTTTCCTGTAAATATTTTTTTTATTATTATTATTTTTATTACTTATTATTTATTATCTTTTATTTTCTATTTGTCTTAGATATTTTTGTAAAAATATTGTATATATTATTTTTGATCTAGCTCTTGCTTAGCTGGAAATTCAGTGTCAAATCCAATTCAGGTATTACTTTCTATCTCTCAATCCACTTCTTTTACTGTTGCTGAACCCAAGTGGTTGTTAGGGCTGACCAAGGGATTGTAGATCCACAATCTTTATCCCAGGTCTTAGAGCCAAACAATGAGTCTACAACTTCATTACTTGACCTCTCAGCCTAAACAGAAATCAAATGTTAAACAAAGAAGTATTTTGATTGAAACAGTGAGTGATCCCACAGCTCTGCCTCCTCTAAAGAAATTCAATATATACTGAGGCATCTGTCAGCCCATCTGTATCCTCTCAATAGGATATGGACTTTGTAATGGCCAATGAACTGTATCTAGAGACATTCTCTCAACAGGATGAATCTATTGAAATTCGCCATAGGGCCATGGCACTTTGTACTGAGTCAAGCACACTCTCATTACTCACAATGGGAGAAAACAATTTCATTAGATGAAACTCAGGACACAGTGAAAGCAGAGCACCTGCAACTGGTTACAGTGCCTACCATTGTTACGGTAGAAGTGCCTTCATAGGCATCTGAGGGAAAATTTGATTCTTTGCCAAATTTAAATAGAATCATTTTCTCCCCTCCCAGAGTGAACATCTCTGGCTCCCTAAGGGATTTTCCACTCGCAGATTTATCTGGAGAAAGTGGAAGGCAACTTGGTCAGTCTATCACTGAAGCAATTCAGATTTCAAATCCAAGTGATTTGATAGACATGATTGAGGATCGGGATTTGCGAACTCCCATTGCACCACCACTGACCTCTCTTGAAGAGGCTAGGGTGAGTTTCAATGCAGGTACTGATCAAAAAGGAGCAAACAGACAGCTAATGCTGAGTGATAAGAGTCAAACACTGAGTGAAACACATGCACGTGAGATGAGTGATACACTTACAAGAGAAATTCAAATGAGTGCACACACAGACACATACACTGCAATGTAGTTAGCTCACATAGCTGATCTACAGGAACATCTATTCAAAACCCTGGCTGACAAAGAACTTTTGCAAGCACAAGTGGTTGAACGGTCTTCTTCTTCCACCTCTGTCAATAATCAGCTGGGACTACTCAAGGAAATATTGAAGACAAATTTACTTCCAAGATCAACTCCATCAACTATCTCAACTCCTACTGGCTTCAGATACTCATAAAGTTAAATATGTAGAGAATTCCTCAACTAAGGGGGAGAAGTTTCTAGAGAATTGTGGTAAAGCTAGTAAAAGGGAGCTGGAGCTGAAAAAGATATAAAAGGTAAAGAGGGAGTTTCAAGGGAGTAAAGGTAAGTTAGCTCTGTTTTGTAAATGTTATATGAATAGAGCTTAGGTAAATCAAGACAGGTTCAATGTTATCATATGTTCAGTCTAGAGGAACATCTGTCTTGTATTTATCTTTACTGGTGAAATCTGAAAATGTCATATTTGATCCAGAACTTTCTAGTATTTACTTAGGCTTAAGAGTCCTATCTTTTTCTTGGTTTTAGTTGAGTGATCCTCTAGGTATTTGGTT
This sequence comes from Heracleum sosnowskyi, assembly GCA_030848705.1. Taxonomy (NCBI): domain Eukaryota; kingdom Viridiplantae; phylum Streptophyta; class Magnoliopsida; order Apiales; family Apiaceae; genus Heracleum; species Heracleum sosnowskyi. The sequence goes on along the minus strand of CM061243.1, from coordinate 42,885,462 downwards.
GTTATTCTCTAACAAACAAATAGGGGGAGATTGAAAGGCATATGATATAGCCTATTTGTAATTCGAGGATTCTACTCAACTTAAACAAGAATGTAATAAGTAAATATTAGATCAGATGTCACAGGAATCTCAGAAGATTATATCTGTCAAAGAATGAAGATTAAAGTCATCTACAGACTTGAAGTTATTCTACATTGAAAGAAGCTCAATTTATTGATCAAGCCTCAATGAAGTATTCAAGCTCAGTGGATTTATTAAAGTGACGGAGATTTCAATTTGTGACAGCAAAAGGTACTGATTACGGAGTTCTTGAATGAGAAGGAAGTGAATCACTGCTTAAAGTCAAATAGATAAAGAACAGACATTGTCGTTAGTCACTCATGAACCAGACAGTGCATCGAGTGTCAACGTACTATTGTGTTTGTTATTTATCTAAGTTTTAAGTGATTCTGGAATTTATTGAGAAGTCAATTACTTCTATTTATTCTCTTATAAATAATTAATATTATTTATTAAATTAATTCTGTAAAGAATTAATTTAATACATAATTTATTTAGTTAATTATTTAAATTAGAATAAAAAGTAATTAATTGAGAAGTCACCTAATTCTATTTATTCTCTTATAAATAATTAATACTATCAAGTATATTATTTATTAAATTAATTCTGTAAAGAATTAATTTAATACATAATTTATTTAGTTAATTATTTAAATTAGAATAAAAATGAACTAGGAAGACTTAGGTTTGAACTAGGAAGACTTAGAAAAATGAACTAGGAAGACTCACAAGTGAGTCTTCCCGAAAGTCTTCCTAGGCAAAGCCTTGTCTTCCCGAATGTCTTCCATGAACAAAGTGTTGTCTTCCCGGTTGTATTCCCCTCACAAGCTTGTCTTCCCTAGAGTCTTCCAAGAGTAAAAGTGTTGTATTTCTGCTTGTCTTCCTAGTGCATTTCATTCTGTCAAATGCACGTGGTCAACAAAAAGAAATGCTTTAGTATTTAAAGACAAGGCAGGCTACTAAAGACTTATCAATTCATTACAACTCAAAAAGAAGAAAAAGACACAGCACATTCATCATCAAATTAAAAGCACTGTCTTCAAATTTTCTTCAACTGTCAAGCTTCAAATTCTGCAGGAGTATTAATTCTTGATTGTTCTTCAACATTTAATTCATAAGAATTGTATCTCTTGTACTGCTTTGACTTTCTAGCGGATCATAATCCCTAGATTTTATATCGAACTACTTTTTAGTATTCGATCCTTTTTATTACAAAAATAGATAAATTCATGTCGAATTTATTCTAGATTTGTTTTATCAAGAACCTTTGTAATCAGTGATCAAATTGTAACACTCGTCAAGTTTAATATATTTTATATTTAACTTGAATATTGTTTCAGTTTTTATTCCGCATTAATTTGTTCTAATTTGTTAAATCTTTAAAAGGACAAATTCGATAAAACGGTATAGTTTGTATTCAACCCCCCTTCTACAAACTTATCAGGACCTAACACTCTTTATCAAAAGCTGGGATCTTGATACTGTTTGATTTCTGCATTTTCTTCGGGATCTCAGATATGTATGTTAATCTGAACGCTCTGATACCAGTTGTTAGTCCTTGTGTATTGCAAGAGGGGGGGGGGGATGAATGTAATACTGATAAAATTCAATCTAAATTTCAACAACTAAAATCAAGATTAAATGTTATCAGCAATATATGCAATCACGAACAGTATGCAGTAAGAACAAGATTCACAAAATAAATGTTTTATTTATTTTGCAAAGTGTTGCTACAACCTCAAGAAAGAATTCTCGAGCTTCGGTTTCTCCAAGACACTTGCTTGTCTTCGTTACTTCTCTAGAATGAATTGATAGTAGGTATAAGACTAATCCTATCACTATCAGTCACGGGTTTGTGAAGCTGTTGTCACTGTCAAGAGGCAGCTTCTTACAGATTGTCTTACCCATGTGACTTTCCTAAATTGCTAACATGTCAGATATACATTACAAAAAAAGCAACCTAGATTCATTCTATTTCCAGCTTAAGCAATTCAGCAAATAATGACTTGACCTTGCTTTTGAATTGATTCGCTTTTGTTTTGCAGTGCTTGAAGCTTCTGTCGTAGTCTTGCAGACTTGGTGCAGCTTAGGGATACTGCAACACGCCTGTTTCTTGAACATTGAAACTGTCACGGGGTTTGACTGAGAAAGATACCTAGAACAAGGATCTTTCTCAACACAGTTACTTTTGCCGCAAAGCTTGCTGTCACAGGAATGTGCTTTTGGTGACAGTAGGAGTTCCCCGCATAGTGTGCTGTCGAGGTTTCCAAACTTGCTGTCGAGGGCTAAAGTTGCTGTCGCGTAGTCTTCCGCCAATGTTGCTGTCAGAGTGAATATGCTGTCTTGACTTGCAACATTCTGTCTTCTTATAATCTTACTGTCAATGCTTATGACAGTAACCTTTATTCATGCTGTCATCTAATATGCGTTCTTCGAGGCTTGAACACAGAAAGTGAACTTCTTCCAAATTACACAATTAAAATAACATTGCATACTGATTACAAGAACATACTTTGGATGTGACAGTATGTTCTACTTAATTAAAAAATTAAGTATATACAAAGTTAAGTTGTTCCTATGCTATCACCCATAAATCCCAACAAGCTTGTCGAGGGGGTCAGGATTTTATAGGCGTGGGATGTGTAATACAGAATGAGCATGGTCAGTTTATGAGGGCACGGATGAATAGAGTGAGGGGAAGTATGCCACCAAGAGAAGCAGAAGCTTATAGTCTTAGAGAAGCGATGATATGGACTAGTCAATGGCGGACAACAAAATGCATATTTGAAACTGATGCCAAGGTAGTAGTAGACGCAATTCATGCTGGTGGAGGGAATTCAAATTTCCACACCATAGTCGAAGGTTGTGTTGAGATTCTTAAACACTTTGAGGAGGTGTTAGTGGTGTTTAACCATATGTCTGCGAATAAGGTAGCCCACATGTTAGCACAGGCTACTTATTCTATGCCACACCTTATGAAGTGGTATCATACTGCTCCGACGTTTATCTTTAACCTTATTTCCGAGGAAATTTAATTTATGCAAGTGCGATTTTTTTCAAAAAAAAATATACAAATAAAGTATACATGCCCGATTCTGAACTTTTTGGGGTCCTAGGCAAAATAATAAATAAGGGTCTCTGTTTAAAAAAATTGATAGTTATTTGTTAAAATAATTTATTACTTAAGGTACTATATGTTTACTAATAAAAAATATAAAATAAATATTGTCTTAGCAATTAATTTTCACAGTTAAATACATAATGTAACATTTCAAAATAGAAAAAGGTTCTACAAACTTTTGGAGATCAAAACCTTCACTGGTTCACTATTCAAATGTAATTGTCTCTATTTAAATTGCAAAATAAATAAATCATGTTGTCATATTTAAGAGGAGGTAAAATTTTAAATAAGATTGAATATAAAAAATGACTTAATTTTTGGGATGCATTGAAGTTTTTGATGTATTTAATGATAGATGAAGATAATTTTGTGAATAAAAAGAATTTGGATCTAAGTAGAAAATTGGAAGAAGTCTAAAAATTTAATTGTGGTAGGGTAAAGAGTGGTAAGTGTAACACTGATGAAGAGATATTTGATTTTTTCGTGTGATTTATATTATTTTTATTCTCTATAGTTGTAGTAGAACCTGAAAAAATGATCCCCTTCTAAACATGAGCCCTTGACCACTGCTCCTCCAAACTACCAGGGCCCTGAAAGTATATGGGCACTTTTTAAGTTTCAAGCCACAAAAAAGTGACTATAGACGTTGCTAGCCCCTTTGTCAGCCCGTTTTGTATGGAAACAGTTATCTTCTTAAAAAATACATTGACAAAATGATTTTCGGTCACCAGCATTTTGCGGAACACATATAAAGTTTTGGACAAGGAACTCCGGAGCCATGAGACCAAGTTTACAAATTTGCCCAAGGTTAAGAATGTTCTTACAAGTGACGATAATTAAGATAAAATTTGATTTTGGTTTAGCAGAATTGTGTACTAAAGGCCAAAGCATAGTTTCCTTGACTCTATGGCTTGAGGGACAGTTGGTTATATTGCACCAGAAGTGTTCTCAAGGAATTTCGGGAAGGTATCATCAAAATCAGATATTTATAGCTTTGGGATGTTGCTTGAAATGGTTGGAGCAAGAAATCATACTTAATGCAACAGACCACAAATAAAAGTTTATTCCTACCTAACATTGTGAATAAACTGGTCTATTCCTGAGTGAATTTTCCATCAGCTTGAGCAAGGGAGGGAGACAAGAAGTAGATTGAGGAAGAAGTTAAGAACAGATAAAACATGTAATCTAAGTGCAGGAAGGTGAAGACCACCCCGCCATACCTCCACATCCATTCAGCTCGACAAATTCAAGAAATGCATTAGTAGCAGCATCTAGCAATCCACTAGGCCCTTCCCCCAACGAGCTTGAAGTTATTTCAGAATCAGAGCAACTCCAAGTTGAAGAAAGGTGCCTTGGTCAACGTTCTGCAAACAAAAATCTCTAAGTGTTTTTATTACATATGGAAATATATATTCTTGTTCATGAAACCTTTTCTTAACAATTGTATAAGATTGGTACCTGAGTCCGAGTACTTGGCTGCTAGCAATATATTTGTTGCAATATTTTGACAATGTTCAATTGTTCATGCAGCTGTAATACCTCTTCTTAATTTTGTTTCCAAAACCAGTACAGGCGAAATCAGTAATCAGATCACAAGGTGCTGAAGGGGCATACACAACCCTTTAGATGTGTACAGGTGCAGACCGTGCAGGTAGATATTCTTTCTAAAAACTCTGAATAAATGGTGATTGATGAAAGATTCTGAGTTATTAGGAAGGTTTCTTTAGACATTAACCCTCTGAAAAACATTCTCTTTTCTGCGTAAAGGAAGCTTTATATCCGTACTCAATGTATGCCATGAGATACGAAAATGCTGAGATATTTGGACTTTCCTCTTTCATTTTCACACAAGCTCCAACAGATTAGGGGCTGTTCCTGTACTCTCAAAGATATATTAAGATTGAATAAATCCCAACTCCTAACTTCTTAAGGTTTTAAAAGAATTGGTAACTTAACATGTACCTAACAATTTTCATTTGTCATCTCATCAACAATTAGAGATTTTTAGTGATAAGCAGCGTCATTTAAAGGTGTAAGAGGACTCTTACATTCCTCACGTAGACATGTCTTCCAGCATTCCTCCCTCTCTAGAGCTGATGCCTTGATGGCGCTAATTACGTAGGTAGTGGCTACAGTGTGTACTCAACCGAGAGATTTAAGAAAACATATATAGGCAATAGATTTCTCATGAGAGGCCGTGGTTGTTCCATGCTCACTCACCGGTGAAGATAGGTTTATATATTTTTTTAAAAAGTGTTGCAGTTTTATGAACACTGTTCGACAGGGAATGCAAAGCCTCTCAAGCACAGAAGTTGCATACGTTGGAATCAGAGACCATTAAGGTACTTCAGCCGTTTCTTATTAGGAACCCAATCACAATTGTTTTATGACAGATCCAACTCTCTAACATGAATGTGGCATTTTCGAGTAGTTTTGCAACAAAGCACTTCTTTCAAATATTAATAGATTTGTCAAATTTACACCATTTTATTGGATTAATTAAGGCGCCTATTGTATTTGTATTATTTTTTGTGTGCTCCCTACTATCTGAATTAATTAAAGCTCTTCTTTTGTTCTTTCTACTTCGCATAGAGTTTTCTTCTGCGCATTCTTCACATAAGTGAATACAGAGTCTATAAAAACAAAGAGAGTGAATGAATCTGCAGAAAAGAAGAAAGACTCAACAAATGAATCAACAACGTTAACTAATACACCAATTTATTCACAACGTTAGGTAGGAAAATATTTTAAAATTCAGTAAACAAAGTTGCAAACCTGTAAATTTTAGCTATTAAGATAAGTCGATAATGGGTAGGACATGAAAAAATATATCACTTTGAAGATGTAAGATTCAGTTCTTGATCCCCAACTGGGGGCCCTTGGGGACATATCAGAGCTTTAGGAGGCATCACTAAAAGTTTGAGGTCCCCTTCAAGCAGTTCAATAACTTTGTTCATTGAAGGACGCTCAGTTGGCTTCATTTGTATACACCACATTGCTACGATAATCATCTTCTTAATCAACTCCCTTTCATTGTCAGTAGCATGTTCCATTTCAATCTCCTTCCCTTCGCTAATTTGGTCATATATCCATGAAGGGAAGTAAATTTGGCTAATGTCGTCCACAAATGGATTCAAATTTTTTCTTTTTCCTGCCATTTCCATCAACAACATTCCAAAACTATAAACATCAGCCTTATAAGAAACACCTCCTATATTTTTGTAAAACAATTCTGGAGCCATGTAACCCATTGTTCCCCTTGCTGCAGTCATAGTCACAACACTATCATCTGTTGCACGTAATTTTGCAAGACCAAAATCAGATATTTTTGGATTGAAATTTTCATCGAGGAGGATATTATGAGGCTTGATATCGAAATGCAAGATTTGCATGTCACAACCTCGATGTAAATACTCAATGCCACAGGCTATTTTGCATGAGATCTCATAAATCTTTTCACAACTCAAAGTGGTTGTTCCTACTTCAGCTCCATCTTTTTCTTGGAAAATGTATTTATCAAGAGATCCATTAGGCATGAACTCATATATGAGAGCACGTTTTGAACCCTCAACGCAAAAGCCAACGAGCCTCACAACGCTAACATGGTGGATTCTACCAATTGTACCAACTTCATTGATGAAATCTTGGCCGCTAGCCTTGGAGTTGCTTAATATTTTAACAGCGACAAGAAGGCCACTTCGAAGTTTTCCTTTATATACAGTACCAAAGCCTCCTTCACCAAGTTTATCGTTGAATCCTTTGGTGAATTTCTTGATCTGGGAATAACTGTACCTAATAGGCATGAGATTGTTTTGACCTTGCAGGAAGTCTTCAATGGAGTCATATGCAGATAAATGCCTTCTCCTCAATTTGTGGATCAGAAATACAGATAAAAATGCTATTCCGCACATATATCTTGCTCCCAGGGCCACTGCTGCAGAAAGACAAAAACATAAAACTACAAAGAGATTGTGTGCCAAAGATTACATCAAAATTTTCAAATATTTATAGTGCAAGTTATATAATTGGAATACCTATTTTGCTGCAAACATTACTGATCATATTTATCAAGAAAAGTAAGTAATGATTATTGTGAAAGTAATGTCTTACCGAGAATCCCTGGGTTTGAAAGTCCTGTGTGGTCATAGTTAAACAAACGGATCAGAATGTTAAAACCACTTGAAAATTACTTGGATCGTGAAAATTATAGGACATCATTTAAGTTAGCTCACCCAGAGGAATAAACAAGATGAAGGACCAACCACCTACAAGACATGCAAAGCAAAGTTGTTCAGTGTAAGCAATTGGGAATTTTAGTTTGTACGACCCCTTTATTCAAATAATGTGAAGTTTATTCAAAGGCAGTACAACTGTGAAGTTTAAAATCTTACCCCAGAGCAGACCTGGAATTTCTGTGCGGTCGCAATGATAAGACGTAGAAAAGCAACAAAAATATGTTAAAAATCACTTAAAATGACATTACTAGTAAGAACAAGTACAATATTAATGTTAAAATAAATGTAGCTGTTGCTATAATATGAAATTAAAAAGTGATTTTGTGATTTTTGATGATAAAATATAACTTAAAGTGGTCGATGAAAAAATTCATTGTATGCTCACCCACAAACCACCTCGTCAAGAAATTCATTGTATACTCACCCACAAACCACCCCCGAATGTAGGACCATCTGCCTACAAGACATTCAAAACTGTTTAGCAATTATTGTAATTAAAGACAGAGACAAAAAGAGAAAATGGAGATAGGGGAAGGACTTCAAATACTCACTATAGCTGCAGAAAATGCGAGGACTTTCGTTCCTTATTACTTGGTAGCAATAGAACGATCCAGGAGCATGACACTTTAGGCAGGATAAATATTTGAATGAAAGCTCTACTCCGTAAATCATTTCGGAAATGTCCAGGAAAGACGTTTTATTAATATTAGGCCACTGAGACGACACCCAAGTTGTCTTCCGAATTGTGCAATTGCTCTCCACTTCCGAGGAATCCATATATCCAATCACTACGTACGAAGAGACTGATGATGATGAGCAAGGAGGTGTTGGTACGTATCGAGTTGATGAATTCTTAACAGGGATCGGGCAGTCTATATATGTTACTGGCCTATTGAACTCCCCAATCGGAGAAAAGGTTCCGTAAACATGTCTTTTTCTGCTGAAGAAAGGATGAAGAGGCATGGAGGAACATGAATAGTTATTTCTAGCTAGCCCTGAATCGATAAGCCGAACAAAAGAATTCACATAATCAATAGCCTCCACATAAAAGCTGTCTGCGGCAACTTGTATAATAGTACGATTGTTCTCGCAAGAGAGTTCAGTGCTGGAGCTGCCACACTTGTGTTGTTGACCTCTGAGATAGAAAGGGCAGATTATGTTACCAATCTTACCGCAAGAAGAAGATGTGGCTTTGTAGCAGCTGCTGGTTAACGCTATAATGATTATTAGTAACAACGACGACATCATGTGTGGTCAAAATCATGCATCAATGGCAGTGGCCCTGGTGCTTAATTGGAAGAAACAAGCACAGACTTCATTTCCGCGTGCTTTCCAGAGTACTTCAATTTCAATGTACCAAAATATACGCATTCCACAAAGTAGAAAATTTTAACAAGCCTGCCATCAAGTAGTTATCATGTTCTTATTCTATTCAGTTTGACAATTTCTATGAAAATTAGTTAATTACAAGTCAACCAAGCACTCAATGTCACAACAAAATTTTGAATAAGCTTAGAGTTTACTATTAACATTGTTGATTGTTCTTTCTCATCATCAAAAGCCAGGAATTTAAATAATCCTATGACATTCTTAACTTTCGACATACATAAGTGTTCCTCTTTCTTTATCGCTCTGAGTAGCCTAATGCACATAGGTGCATGAGCTTGGACATGACTACAAAAGCAAATAAGCTTGTTGACATGGGGTTCAATATAGTGATTGTTTATGTATTAGAACTTCTAATCATATTTGTAAGTTGTGTTATGAGTAAACCTGGTGTTGCAGTACCTGAAAATGAATGCAGCGTGACAAGGTGCCACCAAGGAAACGAAATTCGATTCCCTTTCCATGTGAATTATTGGGATCAAGATAAGCAGCTGCAGTCAGATCATTGTGGCTCCCCTGCTGGCTTTGAACTTTCTTGCAATACCTCTGCTTATCTTGCCTATTATTCTTATTCTTATTATCCGGTGGTGAACTTCGAATACCAGGTCAACACCTCTCTTCCCGGACTCTATCTTACTCTCTCTGTCAAGGCCTATGTTTATTCCATTGACTACAAATCACAGAAGCTCTACTTTACATCAAAGTCCACCAAACTCACAAAACACTATGACTACTACTTGTCCAATTCTTCCTTCAAACCATTTTCATTGAGGGAACAGGATGATTATACCTTGTACAAATGCCCAGTTAACAGTGATCATCGGGTCTCCACCAATTTTTTAAGTCTTGATGGTTCTGAAGTCTATGCCGTTAACTCTCACTTTAGAACCACGGAAGTGCTCCTAACATCTTGCACGAAGTTGTACGATATTTCACATGTCCCGTTTTATGAGGGACGACTGTCTTGGTCTGAACCTGATTGTGGGGATTGCGAAGCCAAGGGACACTACTGCAAATTCAAACCAAACAGCACTACCCTCACGCAGTGCTTCCCAGCTCCCAAAGGTTCTTCATCTCTTCCTCGGATATTTTTTCCTGAAATCTCAGTAAATTTATAGACAAACCATAGAAGAAGACATGTAACAACTAGTTATAATTGGCTAGGGAACTAAAGTTTCTGTTTTAATTTACAGGTCCCTGGTCAAATAGACTCCTGGTAACAGGTAAAAGTAAAACTTAGAATTTTAAACGTGTTATGTGAATTTTATTTATTTGTAGGATAAGTATTTACCAAAGGTGTGCGGTGTAATTTTTGACATCCTGTACATAATTTGTAAGATTCTGTGGATCAACTTGCACTCTTAGTGATACGGACATTTTTTGGGGACAACCTGAGCGGAGGTAGTATCATATTTCCTTGTGTTTTAAACTCTGTCAAGTAATTTTTCATGTTTGTAGGTAAAGTTGGAGGGATCTTTGTCCTGTCACTTCTCCTTGTGGCCTTTTGTTATGCAATACACTTGTACAAGCAAAAGAAACACTTCCAGCAGAAGATTGAAACGTTTCTGGAGGACTACGAAGCTCTCAAGCCCACAAGATATTCTTATGCTGATATAAAAAAGATAAGTAATCATTTCAAAGTCAAACTAGGGGAAGGAGGTTATGGTTCAGTGTTCAAGGGACAACTTTCAAATGATGTTGTAGTTGCAGTTAAGGTCCTTAATGGAAAGGTTGATTTTAAAGGAAGTGGGGGAGATTTTGTAAATGAAGTTAGTACTATGGGCTTAATCCACCACATAAATGTAGTTCGCTTAGTTGGATACTGCGCTGATGGCTGTAGGCGAGCTCTTGTTTATGAGTTTCAACCAAACGGTTCCCTTGATAGGTACGTCTTTTCAAGAGAAAACCACAACGACGGATTCCTTGGCTGGGAAAAGATGGAAGAAATTGCTCAAGGCGTCGCCAAAGGTATTGAGTATCTTCACCAAGGGTGCGTACAACGGATCCTCCACTTCGATATTAAACCTCATAATATCTTGTTGGACCAAAATTTCAATCCAAAAATCTCTGATTTTGGCTTAGCAAAGTTGTGTACTAAAGGCCAGAGCTTAGTTTCTATGACTATGGCTAGGGGGACTATAGGCTATATTGCACCAGAAGTATTTTCTACGAATTTTGGGAAAGTATCGTCCAAGTCAGATGTTTATAGCTTTGGGATGTTGTTGCTGGAAATGGTTGGAGCAAAAGATCATACTTCAGTAGGAACAGAAAAAGCCAGCGAAGTATATTTTCCAGAGTGGATATTCCGTCAGCTTGAGCAAAAGAGGGAGGCGAGGAGCCAAATTGAGGAAGACGTTGATAGCAAGATAGAAAAAAAGCTAACAATATTGTAGTACTTTGGTGCGTGAATTGGAATCCAGATGACAGGCCTTCCATGAAACATGTAATTCAAATTCTCCAAGGAGAGGACTGCCCCCACCGTGCCTCTTGATGGCCGTAGGGATCTTAACTATAATCCGTAGCGATCATCAGAAGATGGGCTCGAGAGTTCTTTCTATTCCTGTCTCCAAATTCGCCTTAGCCCCCCCGGGAAATTGTCCATTGCCCTTTATAGGAGGCCGGTCCATTCGCCACCTGGCAGTCTGTTGTCTAGACTAGGTGACGAGGCTTCAGCCCGGTGCCTGACTGTCAGCCTACATCCCCGTAGAGTAGGTGACTGGTGTAGCCTACGCCCATAGGTGGACGGTTTCTGGGCCTTGGGGGTGTGCTTGGTCCATGTGAGGCCGACACGTGTCTAGCGCCTGAGAGCCTGGCTACGGGGAGCGGACCTACGGATTCCGTAGTCAAGACTCTTTACGGAGACGAAAACTCCTTAGTCTTCATTTCTCCGTAGGCCGTAAGACAGCGGTGCTGGTTTTGGAGGCCATCATTTGCCCCCATAGCGAGGGGGTCTTCTTCAGGAGGCCCACTCAGCATATCCTGATAAGTGTGTGCATTATCTATATATTGTCCCTATATTTAAGTTATTTTGTATTGATTTGGATTTTTATTTAATAAATTATAATGTTTTATTGTAGGTATCAAGGAATTTTAATAAAGGAAGGATTGGAGCTTAAATGGCAAGAGTTGGAGATTAATTTGATTAAAATTCGGATTTTTATGACCCACTTGCGCAGTTCACACTGTTTTGGCCATAACCGGAGTTCTATAAGTCCGATTCAGACGATTCAATAGCCCACGGAAAGCTTATGAGAAGAGCTTTATTTCAGAAGTGGACTTGATATTAAAATCCAGCCGAGTCAGTCCAGAAACAGAGCCCAATAGTCAGCTACGAATTTCTATTATTGGAATTCAATTCTGATTGGGAAACTCTTTGTATTTGTATTAAATAATTAAAAATACTTATATTAGAGATTTATTAGATACAGATCAGACCTAGAGAGAGACACAACGAAAGAGAGAAGAAGCCGCACAATGGAGGAGGAGAAGCCATCAACGGACAAGAATTCAGTCATTGAAGACATTCAATCGGCTTTGTTTTCTCTTATCTTTTATTTATCTCTTCTTATGAATATGTGTTGGTTATCTTGGGATTATTTTTAGATTTTGATTATGAACTAACTTTTATTAATTTGGGATTTTTATGGAACCCTAGCATGGGATTATTGGTGTTTTGTTAAAGAGTATTGTATACAGTCCTACGGTTTACTCATTCAAGTGATTTTCATGCTAATACTTGCTATTGTCTAATCAACTTTAGTGGGTTAATGAGTTAATTATAATATCGAAAGAGTTATAGTTAATTGACATAAAACTTGAATGGTGCATGCTTATATCTTCTGATTATAATATTGTTACGGTATAGACATATATTGTGACCATGCATAGCTTTGTGAATTGGTGTTTAATTGTATTCTGAGGAGTAAATTTGGCATAGACATATGTTAGTTTACGTGGTAGGATTTGTACCATAGTGACTTCGAGAGAAACCTATGACCATATCTGAATTGTTGTAGTGCTACGCGACTCTTTTACCGATTTTCATGTGTTAGGGGGAAGTAATTATCCTGACTTATCTTCTCGTATCTGAATCTCATAAGACTCTCTTTTCTAGTATAATTTAGTTGGTTAGTTTAGTTGTTATAATTAGTTTAGTTATAAAACCATCAATCAACTTTTGTGTTCGATAACTGAATTGTTTGATATTACTTGCGATTAATAGAAATATACAGTCTTTGAGGAACGATTACTGGTAATTACTACTATATTACTTGTTTGCGATTGTGTACACTTGCACATCTATATTTTATGCAACATATCCTTATAGGACAGGGTACGTGTGGAGCGATAAAAAATGCGGGTTTGTGAACCACGACCAAATTGGAAAGAGAAAATAGAACGGAGGAGTGCAGATCAGGGGGGGGGGGAGAGAATAACCGTCGAAGGAGTTATGTTTAGCATTTTCATTAATGAGGAAAATTACCTTTTTGCCCTTTAAACGGGCGAGACAGTTGAGTCCCCCTCTTTATTTCTCTTGCGCGTGCAGGTACGCGCTGGTTTCCCTATATATATAGACATGTATTTCAGTTTTCACTCTCATTGTCCTTATCATTTGTCAACTCCAATCGGCGAGGAGAGGGAAGGAGATTTACTTTGGAAGGGGATCCGGAAAGTGAGGCTTGCATCTACGACACCTTCGTTCAGGTAATGGTATTTCTTCAACATTACTGTTGGTTTCTCTTGTCTTTGTTTACCTTTAGGATGTGTGTGTTTATTCTCCCCTCGTTTTTTTCTTTTTCCTGGGGTTACACACATTATATGCGAAAGACGGGGAGTCATCACTATAAGCCTCTCTGAAGTGATTAATTGTTTGCCAAAAAATAGGGTATTTATGTTGTGGGGATTGGACCAATTAGGGTTTTAAATTGAGTATTAAGGCATATAGTGACTGTCCTTTCTTTCGAATGTGTAGTTTCCCAACGGCTGTTAAATGGCTAAGCGAAAGAGAGCTACAGCTTCGGAGGAAGAGAAAAGTGTTACGGACTCAGATAACGAACAATTGTCAGATTCAGGCGACATCGAGGGGTACGGGGATGATGATGCTTTGTCAGAGTCAGGAGAAAGTTCGACGGCCGCGAGTTTTCCAGAACGTACTCGTAATTGGAATGTCCCCGATGGGAGGAAGGTGGTTATCACCAAAGCTCCTAGAGAGAACGTGGTCGTGGGGGCTTCGAAATCTGCTTCAGGAGGTAAGAGGAAAGGGAAGGAAGTGGCGGTCGAAGGCGATGCCAGGGATATGGAGGCCATAGATCTTTCAGAGTTGAGGGCCTGGTGGTTCCAACAAGGAGTTGTTTAGGGAAGGCAGGGGAGTGGTTGGATTCCTCACAAAAATTTGTGAATACTCCTCCAGACGCCTGGATGGAGGACTATTTTAGGACACACGGGCTAAAGTGTTACGGGGCCTCGAATACCTTCACAAGAAGTGCTTGTTTAGCCAAGAGTTTTTTGGGATAGAGCGGTATTCTTTCCAGATACCGGAGGAATACGAAATTAGTCTGCCGGATTAAGGAGAGTTCATCTATGCTAGGAGGGATGATTTATGGGTAGGGATTCCTTTGAAGCATTTTTGAGCGGGGTTAAGGCTGCTAATGCATAGGTTCTTTCACACTCTAATGGTGAACATGAGACTAGGTTTAGGACAGCTTGGTACCAACTCAATTCGAAAGATTTGTGCTTTCATTGCCAAATGCACACAGTTGGGTTTAGAACCCACTCTGACTTTGTTCTGGTCGTTGCATAGCCTTCAGGACTCTCGAGACTATCACCCCTTGTTCGAACTTCATTGGAGGGGCCCCAAGAGTTTAGGGGGTATACTGGTGGAGGTTCCCACATCCAACAAAGGTTGGCATGGTGAATGGTTGTTTTTTCGGGGAGGTGACCTAGGCTATCTCCCAGAATATCGAAGGCCTGACGGGATAAATGGGGCTGTACGTAGGACGAAGAGGTTGGAGCCCGAAGAAACAGCCACAACGGCTTGTTTCGTTGGGGGGGGGGGGGGGAAGGTTAAGGGCTTGTGGACAGAGGGGGATTTTTGGAAGATCCCTTTTTTAATAGAGCATAATTGTGAGAGTTTCCTAGCATTCACAATTTATTTGTCAGTTCTGTGTGCGTATATGGGTGTGTTATTTATTGGTTTGTCTTTCACCTTTTGCTCCTTTTGCAGTGTTACTCAGAGATATACATTCTCCTTCTCGGATGGACAAGGGTCGAATTTTACTCTTAACTCGACGAAAGCAGGTGATGAAAGAAACTAGAAGTAAACAGAGTGGGGAAGACAGCACTGCTGTGGCAGAGTCTTCAGTGAATCCTATAGATTTCACTCCCTCGGCCAGGGGCGAACACGTGGCTGCCCCCATGGGAGCTACGGACTCTGAGAATGTGCCCCTCCAGACATTGCGTCTTAAGAAGAGGACGACCAAGCATGGAGACTCGGGGAAATCTAAGAAACAAAGGGCTGAAAAAGCGCCCAAGTTTCAGTTAAGGGACGAGCCTGATGAGGATGACAGTGATGTTGAGATTGTACCAGAGTTTATGGTGGCGGCCCTGGGCATGAGGACCGACCTCGCGGACGTGGGAGGTTCAGGTTTGGGACTGCCCCCGGTTCCTTTGACTCCCTCAGTCGAAGGCGTCGAGGGTTATACTCTTATTCGATTCCAAGCTCGACAAGGTTGGTTGAGAGAGGACCCCCAGGTTGAGCTTCCCTTGGAAGCTCTGAGCGCTTTTTCTTTGACCCAAGACCGAGCAAGAATCGAAAGGGAGAATGACGAGGATCTAATTCGCAAGGTCAAAGAAGCCTACGGAAAGGTAACATTTATTTGTTTGGTGTTGTCTTTAGGAATTTCTTTATCGTTGATTTCCTCTACCCTTGTATTTCTCTGTACATGATAGTTGGGGACTTATCTTATGGGGGCCACAGAGAGGACCTTGAACAACTGCCGTTTGGCCACGGCCGAACAAAGGAGAGCTATAAATAAGACAAAGGCAAGATACGAAGCCGTGGCTTTATTGAAAGATTCCCAAGCAAAGCAAGAGGTTACAGCTTCAGAGTTGAAGAAAGAAAAGGAAGCTCGGGAACAAATGGAGAAGAGCGTATCCAAGTTAGAGGATGAACTGCAGACGGAGAGGGGAGTTTCTACGAGTTTGCGGACTGCCATGGATCAGCGCGACAATGAGCTTCTTAAACAAGCTGAGGAGTTGGCTAAGATCACGCAGGTTTTGGAGCGAGTTGAGTAAGAGGCGAATATCACCTTTGAAGATTGCGTGAACCGGTACAAGGGTTCAGGGGCCTACGTTACGGAGCTGGAGATGAAAGCCGGGGAGTTCCATGAGGAAGGTTATAACGATTGTTTGAAGTTCGTGGGTGTAGGCAACGTGGTGGACCTTACAGCTAACTCGATTAATAACTTTCGAGACTTCGAGATAGCTCGATTGGAGGCCGAAAAGGTTGAGGGAGAAGAGGAAGAAACGGAGGAGCGCGCTAAAGCTGAAAACGAAAGGGAAGTGCAGGAGGAAGAAGCTTGCGAGCCTGAAAAGGCCGGTGGCAACCCAGAGGAAGGACTTAATTCTGAGGGTCATCTCGATCCGGCTAAGGAGTGATGGGAGTTGGTTTATTGAGTTATGTCCATAGGGTCTACGAGGTTTTGCAGATATTTGTTTTTGTTTTCCAAATTTGAACTTTGGTTTCAAGCTGTTTTTTGTTGGCCCTTTCGGCATTTAGGTTTTCTTATGGAATGTATTTCTTTTGCAACTATGTTTTCCTTTACAGATTTGGGCGTTTCGGGACTTAAATTGGTCCCGGGATTAATATTTCCCTTGTTTGATTATTATTTTTTCATTTATTTATTTTTTGAATCGGAATGCGCGGTAATTTGGATTTCAAAGTTCTTCCTGGGAAGGCGCGAAAGTGGGGATGGTCTTGAGTCAATCACTTTGACCGTTTGACTGTCTCGGTAGTAGTCAGTCATTTACTTCTTTTTGCTGATTTTCGTGTTACTCTTTCTTGTATCCACCTATAAATAGTGGGAGGATTACCTGTTTTCACTTTATACCGATTAACGCTACCCCTTATCTAACAAATTATCGAGGCCAGATCCGTTTTTCAGAATAAGTCTTTCCTGTTCATTGTGGTTTTTTTAACTTTCTCCCTTTTTACATGTGTTCTCCAGGATCATGTATAACGGAAAGGATATGTTGGAACTGACGGCCGATGAGCTCCACGAGCTGGAGGCGACTAATTGGAGCGAGTTCATTGAAGTGCTGTTTGTCATAGGACAAGCTGCTGTAGAGGAGCATGATCGGGAAGAGGCTTCAAAGAAGAAGAAGACGAAGAAGAAGGAGGAGGAGGAGTTCGAGAGGAACATCCGTAAGGATGGAGAAGATGGTGGCGGCCCTCCTGGGTCCGGTCCAGCTGCTGCCGCGGCTTAGTTTATGTCCCCGTATAGTGGATCCAAATAAGCTGTAATGGACCACTTTTATTTTCAAATGTATTTAAATTAAATTAATAAAAGACCTTTCGGGTTGCTGGTAATGAAAGATCATCCTTATGTTATGACAATCACATCGTTTTCTGTAGTGTAATAGACTAACATGAATCATTTTGGGCATAGCTTTCGTTTTCCTTTATCTTGATTATGTTGGTGTTTCGCTATAGTTACACAACTTATTTGTATTTTGTAAATGTTGAGTGACGCTCGTAGTTTATTTTGTTTATGAACTTAGCTGTTTAATATAAGGTAGTTCGCTTCGTTCTTAGATGTTTGATACCTTAATACCCTGTTTCAATTTTGAAAGAACGTACTTTTAATATATTCCGAATTTGGACACCCTCATTTTGCAAAATCACCGTAGCTTATATTCTAGTTACAAAGGCCTTTCGACATAATTTGGCCCATTATGCATAAGGGTTTTTAACATTTTCTGAGTATGAAGAATGTTTAACACGTATGCACAAACAGTTGTCCTCTAAATTGAGTAAATGAGATAATGAAACCTACGACATAAGACTGTAGGCTCAATCTGAGGTACCTTGAATACAAAAGATCGAAATATGATCGTTTAACTGCCCCCTGTATGGATGGGTGATAAAAGCCCTTTCATGCTATGCCCTTTTGCAGGCCATATGTGTTAGCTATTCAATGAAGGGGCGTTTTTTTGGAACCTGCTCATGTCGTAGCTTCATGTGAGCTACATACGTTGATTTTTAAATGAACGGGTGTTTTGCTGGAAATCCATCCATGCCACAGCGTCTTACGGGCTACATAAGTTGGCGTTTTAAATGGAAGGATTACCCGTGCCATGCCCGTAGCCATAATAGAGTAGTGTGGCTAGTCCCGCGAGCGTTTGAATGGACGGGTTAATGGGATCCTTATATACAAAAGGCATGACCTCATGAGGTGAGGCGGTGGCACTCGTAGTGCACAAATCATATTAAGGACTTAGGCATTTTACTGTAACAACCTTTTTAAGAAAGCGGTCTACGGACCGTACACGACAGCTTCTATATACATTCATGCGTCATGAGGAGATGTCATAGCGTTACACTCCAAAAAACCAACATAGTAACTTTCAAGTTACTCTAGAGTTTAAAAAGGAAAACATAAGAATTAGAGTTGTCCCCCTAGAGGGACAACCGGTAGAAAGGTACTCACGGATAGAAGCTTTTAAGATGGGTGGCGTGCCATGTGTTGGGGAGGACCTCTCCATCAAGGTGAGTGAGAGTGTACGTCCATGCCTTGAGTACTTGACGAACGACATAAGGACCCTCCCATTTAGGATCCAACTTTCGATTGTGAGTAGGGTCAGATGCTGCTGAAGACCGCAACACTTTATCTCCGACTTGAAATTCCCGGGGGTTGATCTTCCCAAAATACTTGGTCGTGGTTTGCTTGTAGCTGGCCATACGAATCACGGCGTTCTCCCTGCGTTCTTCCAACAGATCCAAGTTGGTTCGAATACCTATTTGATTAGCATTGGGGTCGTACTGTTGAACCCGCAAGGATGGCTCCCCTAGCTCTACAGGAATCACAGCCTCGGTGCCGTAGGTGAGTCTGAAAGGGCCCTCTCATGTGGGCTTCCTATTGTCCGTGCGATATGCCCAAAGGATGTTGGGGAGCTCTTCGGCCCATATGGATTTCTGTTCTTCGACATTTTTCCAGAGGCTTTGCAAGAGGCTGTGGTTGGTAACCTCTACTTGGCCATTGGATTGAGGGTAGGCCACAAACGACTTTCGGTGCTGGATTAGGTAAGCGGAGAGATATTCTTCGAAGTCGGTGTCTATGAATTGTCTGTCGTTGTCTGTAATAAGGACTCTGGGAATACCGAATCGAGTGATCACAGATTTGTGAAAAAACTTGCGACATACTAAAGCGGTAATGTGCGCCACGACTTTAGCTTCCACCCACTTAGTCATGTAGTCTACGGCCATGATTAGAAACATGAGTGCCCTTTTGACGGGGGGAAATGGTCCCATAATGTCCATACCCCATACATCGAAGGGGATAAGTGAGAGTATGGAAGTGGGTAGAACCGGGGGAAGCCTGGGAACCGAAGCAAACAACTGGAACTTGACACAAACCTTGGCGTAGTTGAGGTAGTTTTGACGCAAGGTCGGCCAATAATAGCCCTGGCGCAGGACCTTATGGGCCAGGGCTTCCCCGGAGGAGTGGCTTCCACAAATCCCTTCATGTAACTCTAACATGCAATAGTCTGACTCAGGATAGTCCAAACATTTGAGCAATGGGGCTAAGAAGGATCTTCGGCATAGAACTCCATCAATCAGGGTATAATGGGCTGACTTTCCCTGGTGAGTCCGCGCAGATTTTTTGTCCTCGGGTAGCACACCATCTTGAAGATAAAGAATGATATGGGTCATCCAATTAGGCCCATAAGTTAAGATCATGACTTGGGGTGGGATATCTGCACGCAACGTGACCGAAGGCATAGGCAGAACAGTGTAATAGATGTTGGAGCCGGGCGTAGATTCCTCCTCAGTAGCCAATTTAGCAAGGGTGTCAGCACGAGAGTTTTCTCCCCTCAACACTCCTTCAAGTGACGCTATGGAGAATTGGGAGAGTCTTTCTCGGGTCTCTTGAAGATACCTGATAAGTAAGGGGGATTTAGCGACGAAACTTCCCATAATCTGATTAACGACTAACTGAGAATCACTATAGGCTTTCTGGTGCTGAACTTGAAGAGCTTTGGCTAGTCGGAGTCCCGCAAGTAGTGCTTCGTATTCCGAACAGTTTTTGGTAGCTAGGAAATCAAAGCGGATGGCCTGTTGTATCTCAAAACCCTCCAGACTAATGAGGAGCACTCCTGCTCCACTGCAATCTGCCGTAGAGGATCCATCCACAAACAACACCCAGGGGAGCGGGATTTTCTCCTCAGGGATGGGGTCGACTGTTGTCGGCTCAGGCACGGAACTTGCAGAGATGGAACATTCCACCATGAAATCAGCCAAAGCTTGGCCTTTGATTGCAGTTCGGGGGAGGTAAGAGATGCCGAACTGACCGAGTTCTATAGCCCAGTTTACTAATCTTCCAGACAAGTCGGGTTTGTGCAAAATTTTCCGCAAGGGATGACTAGTATAAACTCTGATGTCGTGGCCCTGGAAATAAGGTCTCAGCTTTCGACTAGCCATCAGCAGAGAATATGCCATCTTTTCTATAATAGGGTACCGAACTTCGGCATTTCGAAGAACATGACTCACATAGTACACAGACAATTGTTTTCCTTCCTCCTCCCGAAGGAGGCACGAACTAACGGCTTCATTGGCCACGACAAGGTATAGATATAGAGGTTCTCCTGAAACAGGACGAGATAAAATAGGGGAAGAAGCAAGGTACCTATTCAGCGATTCAAAGGCTTCTTGACAGTGTGGAGTCCATTCAATTAGCTTTGATTTGTTCACCCCTTTCAAAACTTCAAAGAAATGAAGGCTTTTTTCGGCTAGCTTCGAAATGAAACGTCGCAGGGCCGTGAGGCATCCATTAAGGGATTGAACTTGTTTGGGAGTTGAGGGGGGAGGCATCTCCAGAATTGCTTTGACCTTGTCGGGATTCACCTCAATGCCTTGCCCACTAATAACATGTCCCCGAAACTTTCCACTAGCCACTCCAAAAGTGCACTTGGCCGGGTTGAGCTTGAGATGAGACTTTCGAAGATTCTCGAACGTCTCCCTCAAGTCTTCTAGGTGACTTTCTTTCTCATGGGATTTAACAATCACATCGTCCACATACACCTCCAAGTTCCTATCAATTTGAGGGGGAAAAATCTTGTTCATAGCCTTTTGGTAGGTGGCTCCTGCATTCATGAGTCCCATTGGCAGCACACGATAAGCATACATACCTCGATGGGTGATAAAGGATGTCTTTGGTTGGTCTTCAGGAGCAAGGGTGATCTGATTGTACCCCAAATACGCATCCAAGAAACTGAAGAGAACATGACTTGCTGTCGCGTCAATGAGTTGATCAATGGTGGGTAGAGGATAGTAATCTTTAGGAGTGGCTTTATTGAGATCGGTGTAGTCTATACATACTCTCCATTTCCCGTTAGACTTTTTCACCAGCACCATATTGGCTATCCACTCGGGGAACTGAATCTCATAAATGAAGTTTGCTTTCAGTAGTGTGTTAATTTCCTCATCTATAGCTTGCTGTCTTTCAGGAGTAAAGTTTCTTCTTTTCTATTTTACTGTCCCTTTCTCGGGGTCGATGTGAAGTCTGTGGACGGCTACGGTTTCATCTAACCCAGGCATGTCTTCCGGGTTCCAAGCAAATACATATGCATATTCTCTCAATAATGCCACTAGTTTTCCCTTTAGAACAGGTTCAATGGCAGACCCAATAGTTATCAACTTTGAGGGATTTCCTTCGTACAATTCTACCAACTCGGTGGGCTCTCCAGGAATATCTTGTGGAAATTGAGGGGGTTTGCAGGTTCCATTAGGCTCTTGAAGGTCGTGCTTGGAATCTTCGATCAAGAGAACTTGTGGAGGAAGCGATTTGGTCGCCCTAACATCGCTTTCAGGAGTGGGGTTCCCTTTAGATTCCCCATAGTACTTTCTCTTTCTGGGATTGGTTTGAGCCAGACATAGGGAAGCCGAATAGCAGAGGCGAGAGGCTTGGCTATCAGACCTTAACTCTCCAGGACCCCAACCCGTAGGGAACTTTACTTTCATATGAGGAGTTGAGATAATGGCTCCCAAGAAAAACAGAGTAGGTCTCCCTATAATAACATTATACGAAGAGGAAATATCGATAATGTAATATTTGACAAGATCAGTTACCTCTTGGGGGGAGGTACCAAATGTTGTGGGCAGATCAATGGTCCCTTGAATGGGCACAACATTATTACCAAAACCGTAGAGGGGTCCTCGTATATCTTCGGCCCTCTGTTCTTCTTGTCGGTCTCCCAGAACCATTCTCCTCAAGGTGTGCCGAAAGATTATGTCTACGGAAGAACCGTTATCTATAAGTACCTTGCGGACATCTTGGTCAGCAATGTCCAGTTGAACCGTAAGGGGGCCACTGCGGCACATATCCCCTTCCGGATAATCAGCATCAGAGAAAGAAATAGGAGTCCTTGAGTACCTAAAGGCTCTTTGTGATGTTTCCAGTTGTAGCACTTCATGTGTTTCTGCCATGTGAGAGTCACCTCCTATGATCATATCGATTACCCGCTTGGGTTAGGGGTTGGAAGCTTGAGGTGGTGGTTGTGGGAGGGCATTGTTGATGGTGCTGAGGTAGTTCTTCATCAATCCTTTGTTTATGAGCCTTTCCAGGAAATACTTGAGGGAGGTGCACTCATCGTGTTATGCCCAATACTAGCATGATAATCACATAATCGTGATCTATCTCTCTTCTCCGTAGGGGTCCTCATGGGAGGGGGTGCTTGAAAATAATCTTGGTCCCGGATTTCCCTTAGGATAACGGAGGGACTTTTGTTTAATGGAGTGAAGCTAGGTTCTTCCCGAGCTTGGCGAGGGCGGGGTCGTCGGTCCGAAGGGAAGTTTTTCTGACCTTTTCCCTAAAGTCTTCCATCCCATCGACTTGCATCGCTCTATGCCGGACCCTGAGGCTTCATCCCTAGAGCTAGGATAATATTATCTGATTCTCTCGTCAGTTGCGATATAGGCCGACGCAATGCCGTAGGCTTCATAAAGATCCGCGGGCTCTTTGTTGCATAACTCCTTGCAACAATCTCTACACTCCTGATAATTCATGTTTCTGATAAAAGAATCTACGGCGTTAGTTGGTCGTAGCTCTCTTACATTCGAAGTTGCTGTCTTGAATTTCTCAATGTAATCCCTCAAAGATTCCCCGCGTTCTTGCTTAACATTTTCCAGAGATATGGTGTGGACGGCATATGGAGTGTTGATACGGAACTTGGCTAAGAAGGCTATCTTAAGCTCTTCCTAGGAGTTAATACTCCTTGGAGATAGTCTCGAGAACCACGTTCGAGCGTATGCTTTGAGTGTGGATATGAACAGACGACACTTGGTAATATCATTATATCTGTGACAAATCATAAAATTTTCATAATAACTCAAATGATCATTAGGGTCAGAAGTACCATCAAAGGATTCAAGACCAGTGATTTTCACTCCTTGGTCTATTTGCGCTACTTCCAAGATTTCAGTAAAAGGTGACCTTCCGGTGCTTATCTCCATGAAAGGTGTCGTTGCCATTTCTTCTAACCTGGCCAGTCTAACCATCATCTCTACCTGTTCTTCAGGATGACGGGACTGAGCGTTCTGTTGAATTATGATAGGGGGAGTGCGCCTACGACGTACAGGGGTCCTAGACCTTCTTCTCTGGCCAGACACATGAGTGTGCTCCCGTTATGACCTACGTCTTTCAGGTCTACCGTACCCTGAAGACTCTGGAAATACCGTCCTTTGCGATCCAGAAGAGGAACGACTTCCAGGGTATGGAGCGTTTCGGTTAGAACTTGAAGTTTGTCGAGAGCTGGTTCTCCTTGATGACGAGCCTGACTGATATGACCCATGGTGCTCTGGTTGCTGTGTATTAAAGGGCGTCGTGATGTTCTCTGGGTAGTATGGCTGGTGATGAGCACCGTAATAATTTCTGGTCATCTGTGCTGTTAACCTATATATTTGTTTTTGCATATACCTCTATCGGGCTCGCAGATTAGAAAGTTGGCTGCTAGTATGAGAATCAGACGGAGAGGAGGGAGACGACCTCGTCGACCTCGATTAACGACTCCGATTACTTGATTCATAACTCATGTTTCTTTTGCCTTAGTAAATCGCGTGTGCTATCTAAACTTCATGTGTGTGTTCGTGGTCGTTGTTGTAACAGTTGCAAATACTCGGTCCCCGACGGCGGCGCCAAATGATGGTCGTAGGGATCTTAATTGTAATCCATAGGGATCATCAGAAGATGGGTTCGAGAGTTCTTTCTATTCCTGTCTCCAAATTCGCCTTAGCCCCCCCCCCCCCCCCCGGGAAATTGTCCATTGCCCTTTATAGGAGGCCGGTCCGTTCGCCACCTGGCAGTCTGTTGTCTAGACTAGGTGACGAGGCTTCAGCCCGGTGCCTGACTGTCAGCCTACATCCCCGTAGAGTAGGTGACTGGTGTAGCCTACGCCCATAGGTGGACGGTTTCTGGGCCTTGGGGGTGTGACTGGTCCATGTGAGGCCGACACGTGTCTAGCGCCTGAGAGCCTGGCTACGGGGAGCGGGCCTACGGATTCCGTAGTCAAGACTCTTTACGGAGACGAAAACTCCTTAGTCTTCATTTCTTCGTAGGTCGTAAGACAGCGGTGCTGGTTTTGGAGGCCATCACCTCTAAATCCATTTAGCTCAAAAAGTTCAGGAAATGCATATGCAGCGGCACTTGCTACGGTATCTACCAACGAGCTTGAAGATATTTTAGAATCAGAGTGAGTATTGGTAAGAGCCCGACTTTTCGGACTATTAATCTAAATATGAAACTTAAATAAAACTTAATTATTTATTCGATAAAGCAAATATTTCCCAAAGTCAACGCAGCGGTCAAAATCAACAATAATCCAAAAATATGAAAACGGAGACACAGCTCCATAAATCCAATATTCAATGTTTAATAAATAATCAAATTTATTCGAATATTCTAATAAAAATCACATAGCACGAAATTCATAAGTCCACATCCTTATTCTTACTTAGCTTCCAAAATCAGAACCTGAAATATTAAAAAAATGGTGAGCTACACAGCTCAGCAAGTACAATTGACAAACAGATATTCTTAAAAATCAATTGGCGGTTTTAATAAAACAGATTTGGTCAAAATATAATAAGTTGCAAAAACCTTTGCAAAATCAATCCAGTCCAAAGTTTACATTTTAAAAATTCAGAATTTAAAGCAGATACAGAAGAAGAAATAGAACGAAAATCGAAAGTACCATAGTCTTGCTCTACGGCCACACTTTCCCAGTAGCCGGGATCTTATTCTTATTCTTATACGCCACACTTTGCCAGTGACCAGAATCTAAAGTTCAATAATTACGCGCCCTTAATAGGTTAAAGTTGCACACTTGTGCGCCTATTAAGGGTATCTAAGACTAGTTCCGGAACTATAGCGTAAATTACGAACGGGTTCGATAACATAGAGACTGAGGGATTCGAAGATTCTCGATTCTTATATCTTATACAGTTCGAAACAATATTCTTATATTTTATACAAAATTTCGGAAAACAGAATATCAATACATTTTCTGAAAATAAAAATAAGTCAAAAAAGTACTTACCTGGCAAACGACTCAACACTGAAAATTAATGCGCGAACAACCCTAAAATTTTAAGTAAACAAAGGCAACAATGTTCCAGTGAGGAGAAGGTTAAGTGCTAAAGGCGTGTCACTGCCCATCATATGCCCAATGTGCGACTCAGACATTGAACATAAATTACACGTATTTTTTGACTGCCCTTTTGCTGCAAGTTGCTGGATGTATGCAGGAGTAACTTATGATATGAGTATGGTGGACTATGCTCCGGATTGGCTCCTTCAAAAGCTAAGTACTGGAAGCTATGAAGAGGTAGTGTTAATTGCAAAGGTACTTTGGGGGATTTGGTTCTTTCGGAACAAGAAGGTTTGGGAGAACAAAGTGGTTAATAATGTTGTAGCCATGGACTGGAGTCTGAAATATTGTTTGGACTGGAAAACTGCCAGGACTAGCAGAGCAATGCCATCGAACATTAACATTCAGGCCTTCCAACCTACCTCTCACAGATGGAAACCTCCAAAGACGGGGACTTACAAACTGAACACGGATGTTGCATTTAAGACTGGGGCTGCTAGTTTCTCCATTGGTTTAGTTCTCCGCGATCACCTGGGCTCGTTCATTGCTGGGATGGTAAAAAAAGCGAGAATGGTGAGTTCAGTCTTCGAAGCGGAGGCTACTGCTATTAGCGAAGGTCTTCAGTGGCTGTCAGCTCTACCGTATCAACATGTCGAGCTCGAGTCAGATTCGCTCCTCTCAGTCCAAGCTCTCAGCCGTTCTAATGACAACTGCCTGGAAGTTGATTTTGTTTTGGATGAATGTCGTGTAATTCTTAAGTCTAGACCAGGAGTGTCAATTTTTATAAAATATTCTCACACCTCTTTCCAATAATAACGAATCTTATCTTTTATACAAAATAATAACTTGTACAAAAAATTTCTAATTAAAATAATTATCTAAATAAAATTACTTAAATATCTAATATTAAATAATAAAAATACGGGATTTTACAGTATTAATACTGATGCAATAGCCCTTGTAAAAATAATCTGTAAACAAAATCTCAAAAAGATGTTTTTCTCTGTTCAGTCTTTGCAAGTAAGAACAGAGTATATAAAAACAAATATAGAGACAGAATGAATCAGCAGAAGTAGAAGATAAACTCAACAAAATAATTGATCAAATCTCAACTGATGAGGAACAATAAAGGAAAATGTGATTAATTTTTCGTTCCCCGTCATAAGTTCACAGATTAGGTTTTCACAGAAACAGCCTGACTACCTGTAGTAGTAAGTGGCCATACGAGCGGTTCTGACCGTACAACCCGGGCACGGCACGACTAAATGGCTCGGAAAACTCGGACCGGGAACAGGGCGATTCCACTCGGCACGGCTCATTTTCTGTAACGGGGCGAATACGGGTTGGAATTCTGGAAACCGACACCGGCACGGCACGGCGTGAACCGTCCGTCCGGCACGGCACGTATGTAGGCTGCATGTGCTAAAAGTTAATGTGTCTGCAAACTGCAATGCATGTTATCATGTTAAAACTTTTAATATATAATATATAATAGTTTAGTAATGTAAACAGCGGTCGGTATTTCAGATGGACTAATTGAATTTTTTTTTAAAACTAGAGTTCATATATTATCATCTGGTTAAAAATAAGCCTTGCTGGTTATCAAAAATAAATAAATAAACCAATGTTGTTGTAGATAAGTGGGGATAAATTAAATATAGTGTGGAAAATATTTGTTTTTACACAATCAAAAATAAAGATTTGTGTTTGTAACTTCAGATTTCTAGCATTTTTTTAGAGAGAAGTCCTCTCAAATTAATTGTAACATTTTATGTTAATGCGGTTTGTTCCATTTTTTTTTAGAGAGGAGTCATCTCAAATTAATTGTAACATTTTTTTTTAATTAATAAAATTTATAGAGGTACCGTCCTCTTTTCTTTCAAATTTTTTTTATAGTTTCAAACAATTATTTGTATCGAATTAAAAAAAAAAAATTAAACCGCCCTGACCCTTAACTCGTCCGCCAACCCGGCGGAACCGTGCACGTGCCAACCATTCTTTAGCACGGCACGGCTCGCCCTGCTCCGTTGTAACCAACGTGCCATGCCCGGGTTAATGTTTGATCGGGACGGCCCGCCTATAAACCAGCACGGCACGAGACGGACCGCCCGTGGCCAGCACTAAGCCTGACTACCTGTAGTAGTAAGGGTCATACTTTTCATACTCTGGACCCTATTTCTAAGTATGACTAGTTTTCTGTGGTTTGAATGACAGGATAGTTACTCATATTATAACTCATAATACTAGTTGCAATTTACAAAGACAGCAAGTACAACTGTCAAGGTGAGATATAGCATAATGGCTTTAAACAATCAATTCAATATATAGACATTTGATATCTTTCTTTCATGACACTGATCTGGAACCTGTTGGGCACTAAATTTCTGAAATCGTGACAATCTTTTTTGCCTACTTAATGTCTACTTCATCATTATCTCTGGGCACCATTTTCTGGAACCATGAAAAGTATAGACGTTTCTAGCCCCTTTCGCTAGCCTGTTTTGTATGGAAAAAGTTATCTTTTTAAAAAAAATATCGACGAAATGATTTTCGTCACCAGCATTCTGCGAAACACTTATAAAGTTTTGGACAAGGAACTCCGGAGCCATGAGACCAAGTTTACAAATTTGCCCAAGGCTAAGAATGTTCTTACAAATGATGATAATTAAAATAAAATTTGATTTTGGTTTAGCAGAATTGTGTACTGAAGGCCAAAGCATAGTTTCCTTGACTCTATGGCTAGAGGGACAGTAGGTTATATTGCACCAGAAGTGTTCTCAAGGAATTTCGGGAAGGTATCATCAAAATCAGATGTTTACAGCTTTGGGATGTTGTTGCTCGAAATGGTTGGAGCAAGAAATCATACTTAATGCAAAAGAAACCCCAGCGAAGTATATATTCCTGAGTGGATTTTCCATCAGCTAGAGCTTGAAGTTATTCAGAATCAGAACGACTCCGAGTTGAAGAAAGGTGCCGTGGTCAACGTTCTGCAAACAAAAATCTCTAAGTGTTTTTAGTACATATGGAAATATATATTCTTGTTCATGAAACCTTTTCTTAACACTTGTATAAGATTGGTACCTGAGTCCGAGTACTTGGCTTCTAGCAATATATTTGTTGCAATATTTCGGACAATGTTCAATTGTTCATGCAGTTGTAATACCTCTTCTTAATTTTGTTTCCAAAACCAGTAGAAGAGAAATCAGTAATCAGATCACAAGGTGCTGAAGGGGCACACCAAACCTTTAGATGTGTACAGGTGCAGACCGTGCAGGTAGATATTCTTTGTAAAAACTCTGAATAATTGGTGATAGATAAAAGATTCTGAGTTATAAGGAAGGTTTCTCTAGACATTAACCCTCCGAAAAACATTCTCTTTTCTGCGTAAGGAAGCCTTATATCTGTACTCAATGTATGCCATGAGATACGAAAATGCTAAGATATTTGGACTTTCCTCTTTCATTACAAGCTCCAACAGATTAGGGGCTGTGCCTGTACTATCAAAGATATATTAAGATTGAATAAATCCCAACTCCTAACTTCTTAAGGTTTTAAAAGAGTTGGTAACTTAACATGTACCTAACAATTTTCATTTGTCATCTTATCAACAATTAGAAATTTTTAGTGATAAACAGCGTCATTTAAAGGTGTAAGAGGACTCCTACATGTCTTCCAGCATCATCTTGTTTAAACTTAATATATGATCTTAATTAGCTTTTCTATTTTTTGTATATATTTTTGTTCATTCCTGTTGCTATTTTTTCGTAATCTATTTACATAATAAAATCTCATTTTATACAATGTATTGTCAATGTTTACACAGTATACCACTGTAATAGATGGAAGAATTGAATTCTCTTGCATGTGATGCAGATGGTGTTGCATTTCTGCACATATTCCTCCCTCTCTTCTTGGAAATGTGAATTTATTGATTTATTTTTCAAAATGAGAGAACTAGCATATCAGAGCTGATGCCATGATGGCGCTAATTACGTAGGTAGTGGCTACAGTGTGTACTCAACCGAGAGATTTAAGAAAACATATAGGCAATAGATTTCTCATGAGAGGCCGTGGTTGTTCCATGCTCACTCACCGGTGAAGATAGGTTTATATATTTTTTTAAAAAGTGTTGCAGTTTTATGAACACTGTTCGACAGGGAATGCAAAGCCTCTCAAGCACAGAAGTTGCTTACGTTGGAATCAGAGACCATTAAGGTACTTCAGCCGTTTCTTATTAGGAACCCAATCACAATTGTTTTATGACAGATCCAACTCTCTAACATGAACGTGGCATTTTCGAGTAGTTTTGCAACAAAGCACTTCTTTCAAATATTAATAGATTTATCAAATTTACACCATTTTATTGGATTTTCGAGTTTTCTTCCGCGCATTCTTCACATAAGTGAATACAGACACTACAAGAAAAACGGCTAAATTCGACAAGAAAAATTCTGTCGAATTTAATTAAATTCGACGGAATTTTGTCGAATTTAACTAAATTCGACAGAAAATGTGTTTGTC
Organism: Heracleum sosnowskyi; assembly: GCA_030848705.1. Taxonomy (NCBI): domain Eukaryota; kingdom Viridiplantae; phylum Streptophyta; class Magnoliopsida; order Apiales; family Apiaceae; genus Heracleum; species Heracleum sosnowskyi. The sequence continues at coordinate 42,855,279 of CM061243.1, read as the reverse complement.
GAACATGCTCGCGTCGAATTTAGTAAATCGGTCGAATTTAGTATGCTAAATTCGACTAACTTTGGTCAAAATTGATATTGTTAAATTCGACCAAATTTGGTCGAAATTAGCACTTCAGGCGCCAAATTTCAAAATTTTGAAAATTTTAAATTTTGGTGAAAAATTCAAATTTTTAAAATTTTGCCGCCTGAAGTGCTAAATTCGACCAAATCTGGTCGAATTTAAAATGCTAAATTCGACCAAATCTGGTCGAATTTAAAGTGCCGGAATTTAAAAAAAAACAACAGCTTCTGCTGCTTCTTCTGCCGGAGTTACTGTTCCGGTGAACCAAAAACATCTCCAAAAATTACCAAATTAACATAAGGTAAATCCAACGATCTAAATATTCACCTAAACATAATTTAAAAACGAAAACTAAAACCCATATTCCGGTAAACCGAACATTTTCCGATGAGTCAAAACAAATCTGAAAAATTCTCAATTTAATATATGTATCCAAGCATCCGACGATATATACAATAGTCAAAATTGAAAATCAAAAAAAAATTATAATTGTTAATTCCGGCCACCTCAAGAATTTTCCGGCGAAATAAAAAGTGCCCGGAAAATTATGAAATTAATAACTAAGCATAAACAAGCACCAACATACAATCTTGCAGCCTCAAAATCATCAAAAACTTCATCAAACCTCCAACCCGAATTAAACTTCAAATATTACCTAGAAAAATATTTGATAAAAATCAAAAAATATTTATATCAATGTATAGAGCTTGATTTGTAGAATACATACATATATAAATCACTAATTTTGGATGAATAGATTGAGAGATGTGAATTTTTGAAGATTAAATATTATGTATATGTATATGTATATGTGCGGGGGGGGGGGAGAGAGAGAGAGAGAGAGAGAGAGAGAGAGAGAGAGAGAGAGAGAGAGAGAGAGAGAGAGAGAGAGAGAGAGAGAGAGAGAGAGAGAGAGAGAGAGAGAGAGAGAGAGAGAGAGAGAGAGAGAGAGAGAGAGAGAGAGAGAGAGAGAGAGAGAGAGAGAGAGAGAGAGATTAAATATTATGTATATGTATATGTATATGTGGGGTGGGGTGGGGTGGGGTGGGGTGGGGTGGGGGGGGATATGAATCGTTGGATGGTGTTTTTTTTTGTTTTAATCAAGGGTTAGAAATTGATTAAAGAAGCACAATCCATGTGCTATGTTGTCCACCAATAACACATTGACACATGTTATCAAACAGAATTTTTAATTTTCTATTCCTAATATAGAGTAAAATAAATATATTATATTGACTAATACTCGTAACTAGTGCTTTGTCACAAATTATTATTTCTATTTTTTAAAAAATATTTCTCGACGATCCAACCGTACGGATGTCAATATAAATCTAATTTAATATTATTCCCAAATTTTCAAAAGATAAAAAATTAATTTGGCCACAGATCTTAGTAGATCATTATTATATTGACTAATACTCGTAACTACTGTTTTGTCACGGATTATTGTTTCTATTTTTTGAAAATTATTTCTCGACGATCCAACCGTACGGATGTCAAGATATATCTAATTTAATGATATTCCCAAATTTTTAAAAATTAAAAAATTAATTTGGTCAGAGATCTTAGTAGATTACTACTATATTGACTAGTACTCGTAACTACTGTTTTGTCACGGATTGTTGTTTCTATTTTTTTAAAATTATTTCTCGACGATCCAACCGTACGGATGTCAACATATATATAATTTAATGATATTCCCAAATTTTCAAAAGATAAAAAATTAATTTGGTTGGAGATTTTAGTAGGAAACTACTAAATCAATTAGTACGGTTGGAGATTTCTGGAAAGATGCGGCATAACCGGACATTTATATTTTTTTTTATTTTTTCCCAACACTAGAATGACTACCTATTAACATCCGTACGGTTGGATCGTCGAAAAAATCAATTGAAAAAATTATTCAGTGAATTCGAGACATGTCCAGTTCCTCGAAGCAGTACTATTCCAACGTTTCTGGAAAGATGCGGCATAACCGGACATTCATATTTTTTGATTAATTTTTCCCAACCCTAGAATGAGTACCGATTAACATCCGTACGGTTGGATCGTCGAATAAATCAATTAAAAAATTATTCGGGTTTAGGGTTCGGGTTTAGGGTTTAGGGTTTAGGGCACTCATGGGTCCCACGTTTTTCAATATTATTTTGAATTAAAAATTAATTACTAATTAATTATTCATTAATTTTTTTATTAATTTTTAATTGAAAATTAGAAAAATTAGTAGGGCCCACTTAACTCCGCGGGGCCCACTCGTGGGGCCCATGTTTTTTAATATTATGTTTAATAAAAAATTAATTATTAATTAATTATCAATTAATTATTAATTAATTTTTAATTGAAAATTAGAAAAATTTTGTGGGGCCCACGTTTTTTAATATTATTAATTTAATTATTGATTTTTTTTCATGTTATTTATTCACATTTAATTATTTAATAACGTTTTTTTTAAAATTGCAAAAATAAACCTTCGACGGAATTCTGTCACTTTTATAAATGCGACTAAAAACTGTCGAATATAGTTTTGAACGGTCTGAAAAATTTCGGCGGCAATATTCCCACAAAAACTAAAAGTTAAATTCGACAGAATTCGGTCGAAGTTTGAAATCTGAAATTAATATTTTTGGTGGGATTGTTCCCGCTTTTTTTGGTGGGTTCTAATTTCGACAGTACAAACAATTCTGTCGAATTTAGTATTGAAAATGCGACATAATAAAAATTTCTGTCGAATTTAGTACTAAATTCGACAGAATAATTTCGACAGAAACTAATTGCGACAGAATTGTGTCGAATTTAGCCGCAGTCTTAATTTTCAGCTGATATATGTCGAATTTGATGTCTGTCGCATTTATTCTGTCGAATTTAGCCTTACTTTCTTGTAGTGAGAGTCTATAAAAACAAAGAGAGTGAATGAATCTGCAGAAAAGAAGAAAGACTCAACAAATGAATCAACAACGTTAACTAATAGACCAATTTAAAATATTGTAAAATTCAGTACACAAAGTTACAAACCTATAAATTTTAGCTATTAAGATAAGTCGATAATGGGTAGGACATGAAAAAATGTATCACTTTGAAGATGTAAGATTCAGTTCTTGATCCCCAACTGGGGGACCTTGAGGACATATCAGAGCTTTAGGAGGCATCACTAAAAGTTTGAGGTCCCCTTCAAGCAGTTCAATAACTTTGTTCATTGAAGGACGCTCAGTTGGCTTCATTTGTATACACCACATTGCTACGATAATCATCTTCTTAATCAACTCCCTTTCATTGTCAGTAGCATGTTCCATTTCAATCTCCTTCCCTTCGCTAATTTGGTCATATATCCATGAAGGGAAGTAAATTTGGCTAATGTCGTCCACAAATGGATTCAAATTTTTTCTTTTTCCTGCCATTTCCATCAACAACATTCCAAAACTATAAACATCAGCCTTATAAGAAACACCTCCTATATTTTTGTAAAACAATTCTGGAGCCATGTAACCCATTGTTCCCCTTGCTGCAGTCATAGTCACAACACTATCATCTGTTGCATGTAATTTTGCAAGACCAAAATCAGATATTTTTGGATTGAAATTTTCATCGAGGAGGATATTATGAGGCTTGATATCGAAATGCAAGATTTGCATGTCACAACCTCGATGTAAATACTCAATGCCACAGGCTATTTTGCATGAGATCTCATAAATCTTTTCACAACTCAAAGTGGTTGTTCCTACTTCAGCTCCATCTTTTTCTTGGAAAATGTATTTATCAAGAGATCCATTAGGCATGAACTCATATATGAGAGCACGTTTTGAACCCTCAACGCAAAAGCCAACGAGCCTCACAACGCTAACATGGTGGATTCTACCAATTGTACCAACTTCATTGATGAAATCTTGGCCGCTAGCCTTGGAGTTGCTTAATATTTTAACAGCGACAAGAAGGCCACTTCGAAGTTTTCCTTTATATACAGTACCAAAGCCTCCTTCACCAAGTTTATCGTTGAATCCTTTGGTGAATTTCTTGATCTGGGAATAACTGTACCTAATAGGCATGAGATTGTTTTGACCTTGCAGGAAGTCTTCAATGGAGTCATATGCAGATAAATGCCTTCTCCTCAATTTGTGGATCAGAAATACAGATAAAAATGCTATTCCGCACATATATCTTGCTCCCAGGGCCACTGCTGCAGAAAGACAAAAACATAAAACTACAAAGAGATTGTGTGCCAAAGATTACATCAAAATTTTCAAATATTTATAGTGCAAGTTATATAATTGGAATACCTATTTTGCTGCAAACATTACTGATCATATTTATCAAGAAAAGTAAGTAATGATTATTGTGAAAGTAATGTCTTACCGAGAATCCCTGGGTTTGAAAGTCCTGTGTGGTCATAGTTAAACAAACGGATCAGAATGTTAAAACCACTTGAAAATTACTTGGATCGTGAAAATTATAGGACATCATTTAAGTTAGCTCACCCAGAGGAATAAACAAGATGAAGGACCAACCACCTACAAGACATGCAAAGCAAAGTTGTTCAGTGTAAGCAATTGGGAATTTTAGTTTGTACGACCCCTTTATTCAAATAATGTGAAGTTTATTCAAAGGCAGTACAACTGTGAAGTTTAAAATCTTACCCCAGAGCAGACCTGGAATTTCTGTGCGGTCGCAATGATAAGACGTAGAAAAGCAACAAAAATATGTTAAAAATCACTTAAAATGACATTACTAGTAAGAACAAGTACAATATTAATGTTAAAATAAATGTAGCTGTTGCTATAATATGAAATTAAAAAGTGATTTTGTGATTTTTGATGATAAAATATAACTTAAAGTGGTCGATGAAAAAATTCATTGTATGCTCACCCACAAACCACCTCGTCAAGAAATTCATTGTATACTCACCCACAAACCACCCCCGAATGTAGGACCATCTGCCTACAAGACATTCAAAACTGTTTAGCAATTATTGTAATTAAAGACAGAGACAAAAAGAGAAAATGGAGATAGGGGAAGGACTTCAAATACTCACTATAGCTGCAGAAAATGCGAGGACTTTCGTTCCTTATTACTTGGTAGCAATAGAACGATCCAGGAGCATGACACTTTAGGCAGGATAAATATTTGAATGAAAGCTCTACTCCGTAAATCATTTCGGAAATGTCCAGGAAAGACGTTTTATTAATATTAGGCCACTGAGACGACACCCAAGTTGTCTTCCGAATTGTGCAATTGCTCTCCACTTCCGAGGAATCCATATATCCAATCACTGCGTACGAAGAGACTGATGATGATGAGCAAGGAGGTGTTGGTACGTATCGAGTTGATGAATTCTTAACAGGGATCGGGCAGTCTATATATGTTACTGGCCTATTGAACTCCCCAATCGGAGAAAAGGTTCCGTAAACATGTCTTTTTCTGCTGAAGAAAGGATGAAGAGGCATGGAGGAACATGAATAGTTATTTCTAGCTAGCCCTGAATCGATAAGCCGAACAAAAGAATTCACATAATCAATAGCCTCCACATAAAAGCTGTCTGCGGCAACTTGTATAATAGTACGATTGTTCTCGCAAGAAAGTTCATTACCGGAGCTGCCACACTTGTGTTGTTGACCTCTGAGATAGAAAGGGCAGATTATGTTACCAATCTTACCGCAAGAAGAAGATGTGGCTTTGTAGCAGCTGCTGGTTAACGCTATAATGATTATCAGTAACAACGACGACATCATGTGTGGTCAAAATCATGCATCAATGGCAGTGGCCCTGGTGCTTAATTGGAAGAAACAAGCACAGACTTCATTTCCGCGTGCTTTCCAGAGTACTTCAATTTCAATGTACCAAAATATACGCATTCCACAAATTAGAAAATTTTAACAAGCCTGCCATCAAGTAGTTATCATGTTCTTATTCTATTCAGTTTGACAATTTCTATGAAAATTAGTTAATTACAAGTCAACCAAGCACTCAATGTCACAACAAAATTTTGAATAAGCTTAGAGTTTACTATTAACATTGTTGATTGTTCTTTCTCATCATCAAAAGCCAGGAATTTAAATAATCCTATGACATTCTTAACTTTCGACATACATAAGTGTTCCTCTTTCTTTATCGCTCTGAGTAGCCTAATGCACATAGGTGCATGAGCTTGGACATGACTACAAAAGCAAATAAGCTTGTTGACATGGGGTTCAATATAGTGATTGTTTATGTATTAGAACTTCTAATCATATTTGTAAGTTGTGTTATGAGTAAACCTGGTGTTGCAGTACCTGAAAATGAATGCAGCGTGACAAGGTGCCACAAAGGAAACGAAATTCGATTCCCTTTCCATGTGAATTATTGGGATCAAGATAAGCAGCTGCAGTCAGATCATTGTGGCTCCCCTGCTGGCTTTGAACTTTCTTGCAATACCTCTGCTTATCTTGCCTATTATTCTTATTCTTATTATCCGGTGGTGAACTTCGAATACCAGGTCAACACCTCTCTTCCCGGACTCTATCTTACTCTCTCTGTCAAGGCCTATGTTTATTCCATTGACTACAAATCACAGAAGCTCTACTTTACATCAAAGTCCACCAAACTCACAAAACACTATGACTACTACTTGTCCAATTCTTCCTTCAAACCATTTTCATTGAGGGAACAGGATGATTATACCTTGTACAAATGCCCAGTTAACAGTGATCATCGGGACTCCACCAATTTTGTAAGTCTTGATGGTTCTGAAGTCTATGCCATTAACTCTCACTTTAGAACCACGGAAGTGCTCCTAACATCTTGCACAAAGTTGTACGATATTTCACATGTCCCGTTTTATGAGGGAGGACTGTCTTGGTCTGAACCTGATTGTGGGGATTGCGAAGCCAAAGGACACTACTGCAAATTCAAACCAAACAGCACTACCCTCACGCAGTGCTTCCCAGCTCCCAAAGGTTCTTCATCTCTTCCTCGGATATTTTTTCCTGAAATCTCAGTAAAGTTATAGACAAACCATAGAAGAAGACATGTAACAACTAGTTATAATTTGCTAGGGAACTAAAGTTTCTGTTTTAATTTACAGGTCCCTGGTCAAAAATACTCCTGGTAACAGGTAAAGCTTAGAATTTTAAACGTGTTATGCGAATTTTATTTATTTGTAGGATAAGTATTTACCAAAGGTGTGCGGTGTAATTTTTGACATCCTGTACATAATTTGTAAGATTCTGTGGATCAACTCGCACTCTTAGTGATACTGACATTTTTTGGGGACAACCTGAGCGGAGGTAGTATCATATTTCCTTGTGTTTTAAACTCTGTCAAGTAATTTTTCATGTTTGTAGGTAAAGTTGGAGGGATCTTTGTCCTGTCACTTCTACTTGTGGCCTTTTGTTATGCAATACACTTGTACAAGCAAAAGAAACACTTCCAGCAGAAGATTGAAACGTTTCTGGAGGACTACGAAGCTCTCAAGCCCACAAGATATTCTTATGCTGATATAAAAAAGATAAGCAATCATTTTAAAGTTAAACTAGGGGAAGGAGGTTATGGTTCAGTGTTCAAGGGACAACTTTCAAATGATGTTGTAGTTGCAGTTAAGGTCCTTAATGGAAAGGTTGATTTTAAAGGAAGTGGGGGAGATTTTGTAAATGAAGTTAGTACTATGGGCTTAATCCACCACATAAATGTAGTTCGCTTAGTTGGATACTGCGCTGATGGCTGTAGGCGAGCTCTTGTTTATGAGTTTCAACCAAACGGTTCCCTTGATAGGTACGTCTTTTCAAGAGAAAACCACAATGACGGATTCCTTGGCTGGGAAAAGATGGAAGAAATTGCTCAAGGCGTCGCCAAAGGTATTGAGTATCTTCACCAAGGGTGCGTACAACGGATCCTCCACTTCGATATTAAACCTCATAATATCTTGTTGGACCAAAATTTCAATCCAAAAATCTCTGATTTTGGCTTAGCAAAGTTGTGTACTATAGGCCAAAGCTTAGTTTCTATGACTATGGCAAGGGGAACTATAGGCTATATTGCACCAGAAGTATTTTCTAGGAATTTTGGGAAAGTATCATCCAAGTCGGATGTTTATAGCTTTGGGATGTTGTTGCTGGAAATGGTTGGAGCAAAAAATCATACTTCAGTAGGAACAGAAAAAGGCAGCGAAGTATATTTTCCAGAGTGGATATTCCGTCAGCTTGAGCAAAAGAGGGAGGTGAGAAGCCAGATTGAGGAAGACGTTGATAGCAAGATCGAAAGAAAGCTAACAATTGTGGGACTTTGGTGTGTGAATTGGCATCCAGCTGACAGGCCTTCCATGAAACATGTGATTCAAATGCTCCAAGGAGAGGACTGTCCCACCATGCCTCCAAATCCGTTTAGATCAACAAGTTCAAGAAATGCATACGCAGCAGCACCTGCTAGGGTATCGACCTACGAGCTTGAACATATTTCAGAATCAGAGTGAGTATTAACTGAAACAATCGGCCCTTCTAAATAATTTGTAAACAAAATCTCTAAAAAGAGCAATCGGCCCTTCTAAATAATCTGTAAACAAGTGTTATCTAGAAAGATGTTTGAGTTGTTGTATTTCCTACTTCATAAAGAGTTTTTACTGCCCAGTCTTTGCAAGTAGTACAGAGAGTATATAAAAACAAATTAAGAGACGGAGTGAATCCGCAGAAGATAAACACAACAAATTAAATGATCAAATATCAAATGATGGGAACCAAAAAGGGAAGTATGATTACTTTTTCGCTCCCCGTCATCACCTCACGGATTAGGTTTTCACAGAAGCAGCTGCTCAATTTGTAGTAGTAAGGACTAAGGGTAAGAACTGCATACACTTCACACTCTCCAGTCTGCAGACCACGGATTCCAGGTATGATTAGTTTAGTGTGGTTACTCACCTCATAATTCATGATACTCGTTGCGCCTTGAGAAAATATATTTTTCAGTGAACAAACACAGAAATATAACAGTCATAGTGAGACATAGCATTATGGCATTGAACAAGGAATTCAATATATAGACATTTGATATCTTCCTTTCATGACGACACTGATCTGGAACCTGTTAGGGACTAAATTCCTGAAATCGTGATATTCTGCCTACTTAATGTCTACTTCACCATTATCTCTGGGCACGATGAAGAAGTTATCAAGCTTTCAAGAAAAGTATATTAGGCACTGTCTGTTTTCTTGAAGGATATTTTTTTGTGTTTTTAAGTTTGGAGCCACAAACAACTAAACAAGTGACTATTTAGGTTGCTGGCCCTTTTTGTATGGAAAAAGTTGACACATCTACAAAATTCTTTTTGGTCACCGTGAAACACTAACGCTGTGTTCCAGAAATAATGAAAAAAAAGAAAAGAATAGAAAATGAGTAATTTTCTTTAATAAAGTTTTGGACGAGGAACTCCGGAGCCATGAGACCAAGTTTACAAATTCGCTCAAGGTTTAGGAGTGTTCTAACAAGTGACGATAATAAAATGAATTTTGATCCAGAATATAAATTAAGGCATTTCAAGTAGCTAGGCTTCTTAGTTTAGTAAATTAAGAAATCAGATGCTCTGATATCTCTCTTAATTGTATTCAGAACTGTGGCATCACGTTATCAGTGTGAAGGCGTTTGAATAACTTCTTGATCCTCAATAGATTTATGCTTAAAGTGATTTTTGATTCAGAGTGAAATGTTTTGCAAATAAAGCATGGTTAACAAAAGTGGACCATAAAACAAATCATAGAAAAGAAAAGTAAATGAGCCTTAAAACCCACGGCCAAGTACAAGTTAACATTTGAAAACTACAAAAACACCATCGGTGTTTCTAGCTTTTCTTTTATGTATATCAATACTATTATATAATAGACGAAACATTAAAAGTTTGGTTGGTTGGTATGGTACGGTGTGATTTTACTTAATTGCCCTTAATTAACTGTACTTCGTGTTTTTACTTAATTAACCTTTACTTATTTATATAAATATATTATTAAATAATAATATTACCTATTTATAACCAATTACCTTTTTCACCTAAAATACATTATTTTTTCTATTTTTTCTAACAAATTCCCTTACTTTTTCAAATATATCACGGGAAATTACTTTTTTTAACTAAAACATGTTTGTTTTTTTATTTTTCTTTACTAAAACCCCTCATTTTCCAAAAATATCACGGACAAACCTTTAGTTATTTATTTTTAAACCTATTTTAATATTATAATTATTTTTTAAAAGTTTACCTATTTTAACATGTCAACTTATTTTTCTTAACAAATGCAATTACTAAAAATATTAAAATATAAATAATCAAATACCTATTTATAACCAATTATCTTTACAGCTAAAACACATTATATATTTTTTCTAACATGCTTCCATGAGATAAGTTCATCAAGAGTATCACGTAATTTAATACAAAAATGAATAACTACCTTTTATGAAATGATTGAAAGCTTACCATCTGCTGTAAAATACTTGAACCATCTTCTATCCCTCGAAGACTAGAACAACTCGTACACCAGGACAAGTTCTATACATCTCTTCTTTCCTTGAGATCCTCGTAGATTTTAGTATATAAGCCACTTCAGTACATATCACATAGGCCAAAAAATAATCTTTGAACAGAACGCAATTGCACATTAATGCCACGAGCAAGAATTTCTTCTCTGAGACCATGTCAACAATTATTTTCAACTGTTTTCAGTTGCAACTCAAGAGCAAAACCATACATGTCACCGGGTACCATGAATGCCACTGCTGGTTTATCCAGAACCATATGAAAGTATAGGGATGTGATTCATGCATGTTCACTTCTTGATTAATTTCAACACATCACCAATTAGATGTAAGGAACCAGTTACAAGGACCTGAAAAATATAACGAAAACAAATTGCAAACAGGTGAGAGTAGATAATATAGAAAAACTCACAAGACATGCACGCAGAAACAAGTTTCGTCGTATAGATGACCACGTAGTCCAATAATGAGGCTACGAGAAAATATGTTATACCTAAACTTATTTTAGTCCTTTCCAACCACCTGTGAAGAACCTCATAGGTGGCAAACTGGCAGAAGAATGGCAATTTCTCGAAATTCATGTTCAGTAATCATATATCTTGTACTTTCTAAGATTAAGCTATTTTCCTTTAGGTTACAGTTTCTCGCAAATAGAGCAATCATCTAACAGTTACAAATCAAGAAACTCTAGTCCTGTTTTCATTTTTTATTTCTTTTTGAAATAAAGGGTTTCATATCTTTCTGATGAAAACAGGTCAATAGTAGAGGATAACAAGTCTTGGCCACATTACCTGGTAGCGAACAGACTGATTACGTTGTGCATTGTCTTTCAACCATTTGATAGCTAAAGGGAGGGAAGGAAACACAGTGCTGTTCTCGCACCTCTTTATTAAACTCTCAGATTCCTCTTTAACTTCATCACTAGTGATTTCTGCACCTTTTGAATGACCTGCCATTAGTGTCTGGTCATGCTTTTTATAGTGACGCTGGTAATATTCTAAGAAATATATTTTAATGAAAACATCGAAGAAATTTAAAACACATCAACCCAACTTCTATTGAACACCCCTACAGGTCCCACAAAGGGAGACTGTGGTGGTTAGTTAAGACGGCATTACATGATTTACCCCTGGTCCAGCAACCCTTGATGCCAATTTCGTTTCTAAAATAGTCAAAATAAAAACACTACATTTATGTTTGCTATAATTAATTCTCAGTACCAACTAACAAGGTGCCACCGAGGAAGCGAAATTCGATTCCCTTTCCATATGAATTATTGGGACAAAGATAAGCAACTGCGGTCAGATCACTGTGGGTCTCCTGCTGGCTTTGAACTTTCTTGCAATGCCTCTGCTTATTTTCCTTACAATTCTTATTCTTATTATCCGGTGCAACACCTCTCTTCCCGGACTCTATCTCACACTCTCTGTTGAGGCTTATGTGGATTCCATTGACTACAAATTGCAGCAGCTTCACTTTACGTCAATGTCCACCAAACTCACACAGGACTATGACTATTACTTGCCCAATTCTTCCTATAAACCTTTTACATTGAAGGAACAGGAATATGGCTTCTCCCGTTTCTAGTTGCCATTTCGAAGATTTTTGATGATTCAAAAAAATCCTTTAAATTTCCCATAACGTTAGTTCATGGTGTTTCCTCATATTAAGTTTCGAACTATTCTTGAAATAATTAAAAAATAATCATATTTTTTTTCCGTTTGCAAATTCATTTCACGTACATTTTATCTAATTATTAATTCGTTATAATTCCGTTTCTAAGGAGCCTTATTGTTTCAAAACAATCGTTTCGTTCTCTACAACTTTCGTTCTTAAAATTTTCCCAACAAATATCGTATAAAGGATCAAAAAATTTAAATAATTGTATGACTTTAACTACAACATCATTTGAAAGTTGTCCCTTGAACACTGAACCATAACCTCCTTCCCCTAGTTTGACTTTGAAATGATTGCTTATCTTTTTTAGACAACCAGATAAGAATCTATGCAACTACTAATTTGCAAGTGAACTAAGGTTGGTATTTTAATTTACAGGTTCCTGGTCAAATATATTTCTGGTAACAGGTAAATTGTCATTTCCTTAATCTTGTCCATGAATATCATCATGTTTTTGTTTCTGAAATCCAAAAATTAGAATTTCAAATGTGTTATGTGAATTTTATTAGGTTGATAATTATATTATTGATTTGAAGGTTAAGTATTTACCAAAGTTGTGCAGTGTAATTTTTTAGATTCTGTACGCCATTTGTAAGATTTCTGACATTTTGGGGACAACCTGAGCGTAGGTAGGATCGTATTTCCTTCAGTTTTAAACTCAATCAATTAAGTTTTTGTGTTTGTAGGTAAAGTTGGAGGGATCTTTGTCCTGTCACTTCTCCTTGTAGCCATTTGTTATGCTATACACTTTTACAGGCAGAAGAAACATTTCCAACAGAAGATCGAAACGTTTCTGGAGGACTACAAAGCTCTTGAGCCCACAAGATATTCTTATGCTGATATAAAAAAGATAAGCAATCATTTCAAAGTCAAACTAGGGGAAGGCGGTTATAGATCAGTCTTTAAGGGACAACTTTCAAATGATGTTATAGTTGCGGTTTAGGTCCTCAATGGAAAGGTTGATTTTAAAGGAAGTGGGGGAGATTTTGTAAATGAAGTTAGTACTATGGGCCTAATCCACCATGTCAATGTAGTTCGCTTAGTTGGATATTGTGCGGATGGCTGTAGGCGAGCTCTTGTCTATGAGTTTCTACCAAACAGTTCCCTTGATAGGTACGTCTTTTGAAGAGAAAATAACAATGACGGATTCCTTGGTTGGGAAAAGATGGAAGAAATTGCTCTAGGCGTCGCCAAAGGTATCGAGTATCTTCACCAAGGGTGTGCCCAGCGGATCCTCCACTTCGATATTAAACCTCGTAATATCTTGTTGGACCAAAATGCTACAAGTGAAAAAGGACCGGCAGTAATAACATATCAAAGAAGGAATAAAGCACAGGGGCATATTGAGAATAACAACAAAGAACCAAGGGCATGAAAAGAATTTCACATAAATTAAAGAGATCAGTAGAATATAGTGGTGAGAAGATATGAATGAGTTGGGCTGAGCAGAACCGAACCAGAACCGAAAAACCGAACCGAATAGTATAATTTCGGTTCGGTTCTAATTTTCTGAAAATTCGGTCTTTTCGGTCCGGACCGAATAGACCGAAATAAATATCGGTTCGGTTCGGTTCTTTCAAAAAAATTCGGTCCGAACCGAATAGACCGAATTTTTTTATTTTATATTTATATAATTTTTATAGATATAATATATTAATTTTATATGTATGTATATATTAAAAATTTTGCATGGCTTATTTTTGGTTCGAGATTTGAAGTTTGAACTATTATATTTACATTTCATACTTGTATTTCATTAGCTAATATTTTTATTTTTAGAAAAATCATATTTTTTGGCTTTTTTTGAAATAAAATTTTTTTATTTGAAAAAATTTCGGTTCTTTTATGAAAGAACCGAACCGAATAGCATTATTTCGGTTCGGTTCGGTTCCGGTCCAAAATACAATTTCGGTTCGATTCGGTCTGGAAAAAAATGATAATTCGGTTCGCGGTCTATTCGGTTCGGTCCGGTTCTGGACCGAACCGACCGAATGCTCAGTCCTATGAATGAGGGTTATGAAAATTGTATCAGAGAGACGGTTTGGGAGAGCCTCACATCTCGAATAGTGAGGGTGTATTACAGCCTAAGTCTATTAAATTATCTTTTGTTCTATAAGAGTTGTACTTCATTCTTAATCTGGTAGTGTGTAGCAAATTGGTATCAGAGCCATACGATTCATTACGGGAAGAAATGGGTGCACCACCATCAAATTATTATAGAATCGAGCTTTTGGAAAAGGGGTTTGGAGATCTACACTCAACGATGGTAGAGCAAATCTCGGCAGCAGTCAATGAAGCTACCCTCGAGATGCAAAAAAACCTAATCGAGCAACTTACAAATTCGATGGATCAACAACCCAACGCTTGGAGGAGAGATTAGCAAGGGCAAAAGAGCGGCATGAGACTCTGTTGAATGTTTTGAGGACAGATCAAGAAAAGTTTAAAGCGGTCCCTCAAAATTGCAGACACAGGTCAAGGGGCAGAAGCGGGTCGAACCGGGGATACAGGGTTTGGGTCGGGTCGATTTGGTGATAATGGGTCGGGTCGGATGGGTGAATTCGGGGCTGGTAGGGTTTTTACTGAAAATGGGGGGCAGCTTCATCAAGGGTCTATAGGGGGGCCAAATTGGAGATTCAAGAAATTGGATTTGCCATCATTTGAAGGTAGTAATCCAGATGGGTGGATTCTCAGGGCCGAGAGTTACTTTAACTTTTACAGATTGAGTGAGGAGGATCAATTGGAGGCTGCAGTGGTGTCATTAGATGGTGATGCGTTGTTGTGGTATCAATGGGAGCATGGAAGAAGGTCCATTAGGCGGTGGGAGGAATTAAAAGGAATGTTGTTGCGTCAGTTTCGTCCTACTGTTGCCGGAAGCTTACACGAACAATGGTTAAACCACCATCAATCTACAGGTGTGGTGGAATACAGAAGGAGGTTTATAGAGCTAATGGCACCATTAACCGGGGTTCCGGAAGAAATTGCCAAAGGACAATATATTACTGGGTTGAGTGAAGAGATAAGGGTGGAGGTACGACTGCTTGGGCCTCGTAGTTTGGATCATGCTATGGACTTGTCAATAAAGGTTGAGGAAAAAAAGCGCACCGGGCCAAATCATCAATGGGAGGTACAAAGAGCAGCCCGATCCAATTCGCCTTATGCAGGTACTTCTAACTTCTCATCTTTTAAAACACAGTTCGGATCATTTAGTCCTTCTCTTAAGTCATCATCTGTGTATTCGTATACTTCATCTACTACATCCACTAATACACCTAAAGAAATAATCACTTGCCAGTAGCCAAACCAATTGGTGTAGTGAAACGATTATCTGAGAAGGAGTTACATAGTAAAAGAGAGAAGGGCGAGTGTTTTAGATGTGATGAAAAATGGTCGGTAGGACATCATTGTAAAAAGAAGGAATTGAGTGTTATCTTGATGCAAGGTGGAGAAGTTGTGGATGATGAGAGTTTGGAGGCGGATGAGATTACATTAAAGGAGAGAGATTCGGAGGGGAGACAGCCAGATATATTGCTTAACTCGGTTGTAGGAATTACTAGCCCGAAAACAATGAAGCTGGTCGGTGAAGTAATGGGGTAAAAAGTGGTGGTCATGATTGACCCAGGCGCAACGCACAACTTTGTGTCGTTGGAAACGGTATAGAAGCTGGGCATAACGGTGCTACCATCGAGAGAGTTTGGGGTTTCGTTAGGGACAGAAGATGATGTCCAGGGAAAAGGGGAGTGCAAGTCAATGGTGTTGCATTTGCAAGGGGTCACTATTATTGACGACTACATTCCCCTCCAGCTGGGCAATTTAGATATCATACTTGGGGTTCAGTGGTTAGAAAAACTGGGGACACTTTCGACAAATTGGAAGACTCAAACATTGAAATTCTTGCTTGGTGGAAAAAATGTGACTTTGAAGGGGGATCCTTCGTTGGGCAGAACACTGATTTCCCTAAAGGCCATGATGAGGACCATTCGGAAGGGTGGAGAGGGGTATTATGTTGAATGCAATCACTTAGCCGTACACGGTAAGTTGCAAAAGGCAATTAACATCGGGGGAGTAGTACCAACATATCTTCAACCGATCCTTGAGAAGCATGAACGTGTCTTCCACATGCCTAAGGGACTACCACCTTCAAGGGGACAGGAACATGCCATTACCTTGAAAGACGGATCTGACCCGGTGAGTGTTCACTCCTACCGGTACCCACAATTGCAAAAAAGATGAGATTGAGGCACTAATTCGTGACATGTTACAAGTTGGGATCATTCGGGAATCAAATAGTCTGTTTTCAAGTCTTGTCCTCCTTGTTAAAAAAAAAAGGCGGCTCATGGAGATTTTGCGTGGATTATAGAGCCCTAAACAAAGTTACAGTTCCGGATAAATATCTGATTCCGGTGATAGATGAACTTTTGGACGAGTTGGGTGGAGCAAATATTTTTTCGAAATTGGATTTGACATTGGGGTACCATCAGATTCGGATTCGAAGTGAGGATATCCCAAAAACAGCCTTTCGTTCACATGAGGGCCATTACGAGTTTCTCGTAATGCCGTTGGGCCTTACAAACGCGTTGGCAACCTTTCAGGCAATGATGAACATGGTTTTCAAACCTTTTTTAAGACGGTTCGTCTTGGTTTTTTTTGACGATATACTCGTCTATAGTCCCTCCATAGACGAGCACATCAAACATGTGACTGTGGTTTTAGAAACCTTGGGCCAGGAGCAGCTATATGCCAACCTGAAGAAGTGTGAGTTTGGGAAGCAGCAAATAGCCTATTTAGGGCACATTATCTCGGCCTAAGGAGTGGCAGTGGACCCGGAAAAGATTAAGGCAATGCAAAACTGGCCCATCCCTCGAAACTTAAAAGAATTAAAAGGATTTCTTGGCTTAACAGGATATTATCGAAAGTTTATAGGAAGGTATGCCCATATAACACAACCCCTTACAGACCAAACTCGGAAGGACCAATTTGGGTGGGGCGAAGAAGCCAATGTAGCGTTCTGTCAGTTGAAACAACTTATGATGCAGGCCCTAATCTTAATTATGCCAAACTTTAACAAAAATTTTGTGGTAGAAACGGATGCATCAGGATTTGGTCTCGGGGCAGTTTTGTCACAAGAAGGGCACCCTATAGCTTATTTCAGCAAGGTGTTGGGAATACGAGCTCGTTAGAAATCAATTTATGAGAAGGAGCTTCTGGCAATTGTGTTGGCAGTACTTAAATGGAGGCATTATCTATTGGGAAGAAAGTTTATTATCTGCATGGATCAACAAAGCCTCAAGTATTTATTGGAGCAGCGGGAAGTCGGGTCTGAATATCAATGGTGGGTAAGTAAATTAATGGGATTTAATTTTGAGATACAATATCGGTCTGGAAGTTCGAATAAAGCAGCATATGTTGTCTCGTGAATACCCAGGTCCTGTTGAGTTATGCGCCATGGTTTCTTCTGGTGGGCCGAAGTGGGCTGACATTCAACCTCTTATTCAGAATGATCCTTTCATTCAGCAAGTCACAACTGATCTATTGGCAGGAAAAAATGTACCAAAAAGGTATCAGGTCGAGCATGGGATCCTAAAATTTAAAGGGAGGGTTGTTCTTCCAAGGAATTCTCCACTAATCCACTCATTGCTTCAGGACTACCATGATTCCCCAATGGGGGGGCACTCCGGAGACCTAAAAACCTATCAACGGTTGGATACCTCTTGGTTTTGGCCTGGCATGCGAAAGCAAAATGCTCTTTATGTCTCAGGTTGCCCTGTGTGCCAACAATCAAAAACTTCAAACTTAAGTCCGGCGGGGTTGCTTCAGCCCTTACCCATACCGAGTCAGGTATGGGAAGATATCTCCATGGACTTTGTGGAGGGCCTTCCCAAGTCCAAAGGTATGGATTCAATATTAGTATATTAGTAGTGGTGGATCGTTTAACCAAATACGGACACTTCATTCCGTTAAAGCACCCATTTACAGCATCTTCTGTCGCTGCAATCTTTATTAAGGAAATAGTGGGCTCCATGGTTTTCCTTCAACTATAGTGTTCGACAGAGATCAGATTTTTATGTCCCTATTTTGGCGTGAACTGTTTGCAGCACAAGGGACAAAACTCTGTCATAGTACTGCATACCACCCCCAATCAGATGGGCAGACAGAGGTGGTAAACAAATGCCTGGAAACCTACATGCGTTGCTTTATTTCTGGGCAGCCAAAATCTTGGGCAGTATGGATCCCGTGGGCCGAGTACTGGTACAACACATCCAGTCATTCCTCTACCGGGTACACTCCGTTCAAAGCACTTTATAGACGGGACCCTCCTCGCTTAGTCAAATTCACTCCCGGAGACACTATCCTATCTTCATTGGAAGATCAATTGTTAGAAAGAAATGCAGTCCTGGAGGATCTCAAGGCCAATTTATTAAAAGCTCAACATAGAATGAAAACTCAGGAAGACTTGTCGAGGAGGGAGGTTGAGTATAAGGTGGGCGAAAAGGTGTATTTGAAGCTACAAGCATATCGCCAACAATCTGTGGCTCGAAGAACAGTTGACAAACTTAGTGCAAGGTACTACGGGCCATACGAAATTCTGCAGAAAATAGGCCAAGTGGCCTATAAACTTGACTTGCCCTCAACTTCCAAATTCATCCGATCTTCCATGTGTCCCAGCTAAAGAAGGTGGTTGGGTCAGCTCCAACCTCAGTCATTCTGCCTCCTGACCTTTCTGATTCACTGATCTTAGAGAGCTATCCAGAACTGGTGTTGGGGATCCATAGTACTGGAGAGAGTCAACAACTGCAATCGGAAGTGCTAATCAAATGGCAAGGTCTGCCAGCGGAGGAAGCTACTTGGGAGCGATTCGAAAACATTGCTCAATTTTTCCCTAACTTCCACCTTAAGGACAAGGTGCAAATTCTGGCCCGGGGTAATGCTACAAGTGAAAAAGGACCAGCAGTAATAACATATCAAAGAAGGAATAAAGCACAGGGGCATATTGAGAATAACAACAAAGAACCAAGGGCATGAAAGGAATTTCACATAAATTAAAGAGATCAGTAGAATATAGTGGTGAGAAGATATAAATGAGGGTTATGAAAATTGTATCAGAGAGACAGTTTGGTAGAGCCACACATCTCGAATAGTGAGGGTGTATTACAGCCTAAGTCTATCAAATTATCTTTTGTTCTTATTTATAAGAGTTGCATTTCATTCTTAATCTGGTAGTGTGTAGCACAAAATTTCAATCCGAAAATCTCTGATTTTGGCTTAGCAAAGTTGTGTACTAAAAGCCAGAGCTTAGTTTCTATGACTATGGCTAGGGGGACTATAGGCTATATTGCACCAGAAGTATTTTCTAGGAATTTTGGGAAAGTATCGTCCAATTCAGATGTTTATAGCTTTGGGATGTTGCTGGAAATGGTTGGAGCAAAAGATCATACTCCAGTAGGAACAGAAAACGCCAGCGAAGTATATTTTCCAGAGTGGATATTCCGTCAGCTTGAGCAAAAGAGGGAGGTGAGGAGCCAAATTGAGGAAGACGTTGATAGCAAGATAGAAAAAAGCTAACAATTGTAGGACTTTGGTGCGTGAATTGGAATCCAGCTTACAGGCCTTCCATGAAACATGTAATTCAAATGCTCCAAGGAGAGGACTGCCCCACCATGCCTCTAAATCCATTTAGCTCAAAAAGTTCAGGAAATGCATATGCAGCAACACTTGCTAGTTGCTACGGTATCTACCAACGAGCTTGAAGATATTTTAGAATCAGAGTGAGTATTAACTGATGCAATAGCCCTTGTAAATAATCTGTAAACAAAATCTCAAAAAGATGTTTTTCTCTGTTCAGTCTTTGCAAGTGAGTACAGAATATATAAAAACAAATATAGAGACAAATGAATCAGCAGAAGCAGAAGATAAACTCAACAAAATAATTGATCAAATCTCAACTGATGAGGAACAATAAAGGAAAATGTGATTAATTTTTCGTTCCTCGTCATAAGTTCTTAGATTAGGTTTTCACAGAAACAGCCTGACTACCTGTAGTAGTAAGGGTCATACTTTTCATACTCTGGACCCTATTTCTAAGTATGACTAGTTTTCTGTGGTTTGAATGACAGGATAGTTACTCATTTTATAACTCATAATACTAGTTGCAATTTACAAAGACAGCAAGTACAACTGTCAAGGTGAGATATAGCATAATGGCTTTAAACAATCAATTCAATATATAGACATTTGATATCTTTCTTTCATGACACTGATCTGGAACCTGTTGGGCACTAAATTCCTGAAATCGTGACAATCTTTTTTGCCTACTTAATGTCTACTTCATCATTATCTCTGGGCACCATATTCTGGAACCATGAAAAGTATAGACGTTTCTAGCCCCTTTCTCTAGCCCGTTTTGTATGGAAAAAGTTATCTTTTTAAAAAATATATCAACGAAATGATTTTCGGTCACCAGCATTCTGCGAAACACTTATAAAGTTTTGGACAAGGAACTCCGGAGCCATGAGACCAAGTTTACAAATTTGCCCAAGGCTAAGAATGTTCTTACAAATGATGATAATTAAAATAAAATTTGATTTTGGTTTAGCAGAATTGTGTACTGAAGGCCAAAGCATAGTTTCCTTGACTATAGGGCTAGAGGGACAGTACGTAGGTTATATTGCACCAGAAGTGTTCTCAAGGAATTTCTGTTGGATAATCTCAAAATTTGGATAATTATTTTGTTTATTTGATGTCTTGCACCTGGTCTCTATTTGACTTGGTCACTCTATTTGTTAGGAGTGTTTGTTGGAGTTCATGCTAATAAGAGTAGTTAAGCTAGTATAGGTGATCCGATTTACTAGCAGAGTCAGTTTGTTTTTTCCTTATTTACTTTTTATTACTTTGTATGAATAAGAACAAGACAGTTTTTGCCATTCTTAACTTTGCTTGATATCAAGTTATATTCGCTTGTAGTTAACATTGTGGTATCAGAGCTAGTTAGACAACCGTAGAGATGAACAAAACAAAAGGAGGTTCCTTTGGCTTGACTTATCCAATGCTGTCCAGAGGTAATTACACAGCTTGGGCACTCAAAATGAAAGTGTATATGCAAGCTCAGGGAGTCTGAAGTGCGATTGAGTCAACGGACTCAAAAGTAACTGGTGAGGAGAAGACAGACAAGATCGCGAAAGTGTCAGTTGATGAGAAGACAGACAAAATCGCACTGGCCATGTTGTACCAAGGCATCCCAGAGGAAATTTTGCTGTCAGTTGCGGATAGAAAAACAGCAAAGGAAACATGGGAGGCAATAAAAACACTCTTTCAGGGTGCAGATCGTGTGAAAAAGGCAAGGGTTCAAACCCTCAAGGCAGAATTCGAATCTCTCAGTATGAAGGAGACAGATGTACTTGATGATTTCTATATGAAGCTCAATGGACTCGTAACCAATATACGAGCCTTGGGCGAAGAAATGAACAAGTCATACGTGGTGAAACTGTTATTGAGGGCAGTCCCATCTAAGTTTCTGCAAATCACCTCCACGTTAGAAAAATTCAGTGATTTGGAGACCATGACCGTGGAAGAAGCTATGGGTTCTTTAAAGGCACACGAAGAAAGAGTTAGAGGCAAGACAGATTCAGTCGAAACAAAGCTCATGCTTACAGAAGAAGAGTGGCGTAAGAGAGAAAATGAGGAAGGGAAATTACTATTTACACGAGAGGAATGGCTTAAACGCACTGGCAGAGGAGGAACAGAGGGACAAGGCTCAGGGTTCAGGGTACGAGGAGTTCAGGACAAAAGCAAAATCAGGTGTTTTAATTGCAACCTCTATGGACACTTTGCAGCGGAGTGCAGGAAGCCAAGACGTCCCAGAGAACAAAAGCAGGAAGCATACTTGACAAGGGTAGATGATGATGAACTAGCATTATTACTGGCTGAGCACACAAAGAATGAAACAAGGTTGATGATACTTGACGAAGGAAAGGTGAGACCTGCACTAAGGAAACAACCCGAAAGTAATCAAAAGGAGTCGAATTTGTGGTATCTTGATAACGGTGCTAGTAATCACATGTTTGGACAAAAATCGAAGTTCTACGTATTAGACGAAAAGGTGTCTGGACAGGTTAAATTTGGAGATGGATCGGCTGTAGAAATAAAGGGAAAAGTGTCAATTGCATTTAAATGTAAGAATGGCTAGGAACGAATCCTCAATGAGGTCTACTTCATACCCAGTCTTCGCAGTAATAGCATCAGCCTGGGTTAGCTAACTGAAGAAGGAAATCAAGTTACAATTAAGGGTAACTACATGTGGATTCATGAAAGAGAGGGAAAGTTGCTTATGAAAGTAAAGAGGTCTGCAAATAGACTATATAAGTTGATCATTGAGTCTAAAAAACCAAAGTGCCTGTTATCAAGTGCAGAAGAAGATTCAAAGCTGTGGCATGCCCGTTTGGGACACGTGAATTACCAAGCCATGTCATTGATGTTCAATGAGAGAATGGTGAAAGGGCTTCCGAAGATTATTCAACCGAAGGATGTATGTGTGGGCTGTTTATTGTCAAAACAAACAAGGAAACAAATGCCAACAAAATCAAATTTTAGTGCAACAAAGGTGTTGGAACTTGTGCATGGTGACCTATGCGGCCCGATCACGCCTGAAACTGCAGCTGGTAATCGGTATGTTTTCTTATTAGTTGATGATTTTAGTCGTGCCATGTGGATGTATTTACTTAAGAACAAAAGTGAGGCTTTCAATGCATTTAAGAATTTCAGAGCCCTAGTTGAAACCGGAACAGAGCGAAGGATTAAAACTTTCAGAACAGATAGGGGGGTGAGTTTTGTTCAAATGAATTCCGAGTATACTGTGAAGAAAGTGGTATAAAGCGACATTACACTGCTCCTTACACACCCCAACAAAACGGGGTGGTGGAACGCCGTAACAGAACAGTCATGGAGATGGCCAGAAGCTTGTTTAAGGAGATGAGCCTACCAGTCACTTTTTGGGGAGAAGCTGTTAGGCACGCGGTGTACATTTTAAATCGCTTGCCAACAAGGGCTTTAACAGGGATCAATCCCTTTGAAGCATGGACAGGGCGAAAACCAGATATTACACATCTTCGGGTATTTGGTTGTGTTGGTCATATGAAAGTCCCAAATCAATTCACTTCTAAATTGGATGATCGTAGTGTTTGTGTTATCAATCTTGGGAAAGAACCTGGTAACAAAGCTTACAGATTGTATAATCCAAAGGAGGGACGAATACATGTCAGTAAGGACGTTATTTTCGAAGAGAAGAAAGCATGGTCTTGGGAGGAGTCAGAAATGGGTGACTGTGAACAAATGGGTACTTTTACTGTTAGGAATGAATATCACCTAGAAACTAGACAGAGGGGGGATGAATGGATAGTTTGATGGATTTTTGCTTTCTTGAAACTAAATATAAACTGTATATGATTATGTTATGCAATATGCAGAAAGTAAACAACACACACAATCACTTTAATCTACTTTGTATAAGCAAATTAAATACTATAGCTTTCCAAGAAATTCACAATCGAATTTCTGGCTTCTAAACAAGAACAGTTTGTACTTGCTTGCTTACAGAGAAAAGAGCTTAAGATAAAAACTATGTGTATCTCTCTTACAGCTTACAGTGGTGTGTGCACAATATATATATTCACCTATACAAACTAGGCACACACAATATTACACAGCTACCCCTTCTGAAAGTCCAACTTGTCCTGCCATAAGAGGTTCACTGTGTCAGGAAGGACCACCTGCTTTTCGGAGTCTTTCCCGTTTCTGTAGCTGCTTGTCTCTTATCTTTCTCTCCAAGTTTAGCTGTAGATTTGCCATCTGTTCTTTGGACCAATATTTGTCTCCTTTGATTCTTGGTTATGTACCTTGATTTGTCTTGTTATAAACGGCTAAGTGTTGATATCGTGAACTCCACTTCATTCCTGACTTCGCGATCTCCCTTGTGAGGACTACGCGATATAGCCTTTGAGGACTACGCGACATAGGTCATTTGACGACTATGCGACATAGGTCATTTAACGACTATGCAACATAAGTCATTTGACGACTATGCGACATAGGTCATTTAATGACTATGCGACATAAGTCATTTGACGACTATGCGACATAGGTCATTTGAGAACTTCATGATCTAGGCTTCTTTGACTTTGTTGACTTCAACACTTCTCGACATGAGTCTTGAGGACTTCTCGACATAGTACAAAATGGACTATGCGATGTAGCACTTCACGACATGGATATTGGTGACTTCACGACATAGCTTTCTTCTGACTTTGCTATATAATGCCTTAGACAAATTTCTGCAACTTATTTCTTCATGGCCTTATTCATCTCTATCCTGCTGCATGAACAATTCTGAACTTCTACCAGGACAATTATTCAATGGCCTATATACAATCTAGATGCAAGAAACTTTACTAAGCTCATTATAAATTTGAGCATACATGATCAAGCTAATGTTCATGAGAACAAGACAAGTACATTTAGAGACCTATACTATATCCCAGTGATAGAACTCACTAGGTCATGTAGTGTGACATAGTCACATAGTGTAGGCTTGTTAATAGTGGTATTCAGACATGTCTTGAACCTAACAATCTCCCCCAAAATGTGAGTAAGACCCTTAGGCACAATTTCATGTCTGATAACAAGCCTAACTAACATAAAAAGAACAAGTATAAAGAAGATAAAGTTAAGAACATAATTTGATAACAACTTGGAAATTTAGTCTTACAGAATTTCTCCTTGAGCTACATAGCTTCAGTTTCCAATTGTTTCTCTAAGAAATCATCATAGACTTTCTTTTTCCTTATTTCTTCATTCTTCTTTATTTCAGAGATGGCCATTAGAATTTCATCTCTTGCAATCAGTTCTTCAATGATAGGAGAGTCTTTTAGATCTTCAGCTGCTGTTCTAAGGGCACTTTCCACATATGAATATATGAACTCCATTCTTATCTTGCTTTTTCCTCCATAATGATTTTTGTACTCCACGGTATAAGGATTTTGCTTTACCCTGCACAGCCCTTTCTTCTTCAGCTCATTTGCTCTTTCTTCCATCTCAGCCATCTCCTTTTCTTTCTCACACCTCTTTTCTTCATTCAGCCTCTTTAGATTTTCTTTATAGTCAGAGTGCATCTTCATGAATCTGGCAATCTCTATTTTCCACAACCTTTCTTCCTTTTCTTCAAAATTTAACAAGGCAGTGATTCTTTCTTGCTCATAGGTGTCAAAATGTTTCCATCCCCCTTGCTTCATTATTCTTTCTCTTCCATCAGTGTACTTGATCTCTAGATGGTCTAGCTTCACTTTGACTTCAAAGATCCTTTGAGCCCTCAAAAATGCTAGGGCATCTTCATCATAGTCATCATCTAGTGGAAACACATTGATGCCAACAACTTTTGTGAGTTTTCCAGTTTTATTTGTTATCCTTATTCTTCTTGGTACACTCTTGATCTTCAAATGCTTCACAAGAGGTAACTTTCTGGAACAAGGTGACTTTGTCTTTAGTGCCACATCATTTGGAAGTAGCTTCATTCCTTTGCTCTTGGTCCACTACAACACTCCACTAGTTGTGACCTTGTGGAAGTGTTTTCTTGATATTTCTTTTATGGCTTCATCTTTCTTCTGTGGCAATTCAGGTTCAGAAGTCTTGGATAAAGATTTTGGAGGATCATTACTAACAGTACCCACCCTAGACTTGGAGTCTTGTGTTGTGGTTAAAGTACTGCTAGCAAAGTCCTTGACTTGCTGAATTCCACTTCTAGTTTCCTTGACTTTTTCTTTTGTTCCGTTGGAATCCCTCTTATCATCATCAGCACCTTTTGATCTTCTAGATGTTTTGCTCCTACTGCTGTCACTTGATCCATCCTTATTACTCCTTGGTTGAGATCTCCTTCTGTAGGTTTTCTCCTCATCATCATCCTCACCATCCTTCTTCTTGCTTCTTTCTTTAACAGACTCAGGTATGACTCCACGAATCAAAAAGGATTGTAAAATGTGAATCATTTCCAGCTCTTCAGCTGTCTTAGCTCCTCCCTTGGATCTCAGCATCTGCAACACATGGTTGATCTTAGCATTGTTCTTCATAGTCAATTCTGAGGGAATAACAAGTTGGTCAATGCTGCTGTCTTGAGATAGACTTTGGAAGATTATTGTTCTTGGCTTGGGGAGAACCTCAGGCAATCTTTGATGTTTGTCTATCTGCAAGTCATCAAACAGTCTCTTGTTGTTTGCCCCATCCTTTTCAATTAAGTCCATAATGATTGACAGCTCAGAAAATTTCAGTTTCTCCAGAGTTTGAAATGCTAGATGCCACAAACAATTATCCTTGCACACCATGATAACTTCTCTTAGATGTACATCCTTGACTTTCCTTACTGCCACAGTGAAGTACTTGATGCTTTCCTTGATCTTTTGTCTGTAGACCCTTGCATCTTCTTGAGCATTGCTATAGATGGCTTTCAGAAACTCCAGGAAGGCCTCATCATGATAGATGTTTGAATTGGCAACTTCCTGTAGCTTGGCCTCAGTTATGATTGTGGCTTTGATAGGTTTGGCACTTGAAGTAGGTTGAGGAGCTGAAATGTCCTTTGGCATGGTAGAAGGATGGAAGGTAGTTGTGACTGTGCTTCTTTGACCTTGAGCACTGATGACATCCACAGAGGGAAGAGTGATTGGCTTTATAGTTTCTTCTGTGAGTATGCCCTTAAGCTTTTCTGCTTGGCAGGTACTCCCCCTCTCTTTTTCAAAATGACCTCCTTTTCTTTCTCCCCCTTAGGCTTGGAATCAGACAAGATGTCTTGAGCTTCACCAGGGATAGGCAGGTTCATGTGTCTCATCATGGAAGTCATCATTTGTTGTTGCACCAACAAAATATTAGAAGTGGAGTTGGTTTGATCATCCATCTTAGCATTAAGCTACTCCAAGGAGTTAGATAGTCCTTTGTTTTCTGCTTTCAGATCAGCTACCTCGGGATGTAAGATTTTGAGTCTCCTCCAGCCTTGGAATGGCTGTAGAGTCTGATGTTGTCTCCATTGAAATGGGATGTGTTACAACATCAGCCCTATTTGTCTGTGAAGACAATTCCACATCCCTAAGGATGGGAGAATTTGGCATAGAGTCTCCAGTGAAAACTGGTGAATCCTCCATGTTTGTGTTGGTGTCATTAGGATATGCCCCAGCATGCATTCCCTGACCAACTAGATGTGGTTCCTGGGTGGTGAGCACAGTGTCATGCACCATGTCACTTGAGTTTGGCTCAATCACAGTGTTGGATTGTGATTGATCAATTTCAGAAAAGTCATGTGAATGACTAATCTGTTTAGAAGAAATGTTAGATGTAGATTCTGGAAGAGAAGTGTGGTGTAGATTTGATTTTAGCAACTCCCCCTGAGAAATAGGAGGAGTTTCAAGTGTGATGTGCTCTCCACTCAATGTGTCAGCATCCTTATTTCTCCTAGGATCAAGAGTGAGTTCTTGATCCTGTGCAGACTCAGTACAGGTTGTAGTGGGGAGACTACTCTTTTCAATGCCAATAACCTGTTGGGAGGCCATTAACAGTAATAGGTGTACCCCTTTTTCCACATCTGAATCCTGTTGGGAGGATTCAGTGGTAGGTTTTGATTTTGATTTCTTATTGTGTCTGGTGAGAGGTGACTCAGGAGTCTCACTTTCTATCTCTACAGATTCATTTATCACTTCTAGGGCTCTCTTCTTTGACTTCTTTTTAGTAACACCAACCTTTTGAGAGATTGATGCACTTGGCTGCCTAGCTTCTAAAGTGGTGTTTGCAATTGGGTTACTGGATGGGATGGGAAGGCTGGGGTTAGACTGTGTAGCTCCTTCAGTCTCAGCCTCCCCTGTCCAGGAAAGAGCATGATATATTGGCTTAGCAAGTTGATATGATTCAAATGTGTCCTGCATATACTGGGTCACACTTAGCCTCACATCAACATGATTCCTTGTGTCCAATGACCCAAATAGTACCTTGGACATGGACTTGGAATAAGCCATTTTATTGTTATCTATACCCTCAAGTTCATGTATATTTGCATCAAGATAATTTAAAATACACTGAATAAAGCGAGGATAAAAGATGTCATTACCTCTACCACGAACGGTCCTGCCTAGCCTCTGAGCCAATTCCTTGAGAATTATGGCTCCCACATTGATCTCCTGGTTGTTGGCCAGGGAGTAGGCTAGCTTCACAGCAATGTGACTGATATGGTCCCATCCCGTCTTCCTGTACATAAACACCTTCTGGAGTGCGTCAAACAGAAATGATCACTCCCTCCTCACAAACTTCTTATTGAGCTTTCCAGTATCTATCTCATCAGCATACTGAATGAAGGTCATGAAGTCTACAATTTGAGCATCAGTAGCTTCTTGGTCATGACCCTCCACCTTGAACCCCAAAGCTTCATTGATTTCCTTTTCCCCAAACTGGAAGTGTTTGCCTCCAATTGAACAATTAACCTCCTGGAATGAGGTTCCATCTTCCCTAGCCATTGTTGAAACCAACGCCGTTCTCCAGAATCCTTCCAACACATCGACATACAAGGTAGGGTTCAGGGTTAGGGCTTGGCGTAGGTAGGAAGTGTTCAAGAACCGTACAAAACACTTGTACCTTGGGTTAGCCTCAGCCTCAGAGGGAATGGTGAGAAGATTTGTTTCTTTGGGAATGGTTAAAGGGTTTGAAGAGGAAGCTGTTTGAGATTTGGGTGCCATTGAAATTGAGATTGAGATTGAAGAAGAGAGAGAAGAGTTTAGGTTTTAGAAATTGAAAGCAATAGACAGAAGTTGTGAACGGTCGACAAAAGGTATTTATATGATAGAGACACTGCGATATGGAGTTATGAATATGTACAGACTGATTGTATGTCGCGAAGTCTCAAAATGGCATGTACCGCAAAGTCTTTGCAAAGTATATCGCAGAGTCCTGAATTGAACTATGTCACAAAGTCTTGAGGATAACAGAATTTGGATGACTTTGTGATATAGTAAAAATACCCTGCCTAACACTCTCTTTTGAAATTTTAAGATTTTGTCAGACTTAAATCAAAAATCGAGATAAAATAAATTTAAATCAAAATTTCTGTCAAATATGGAGACTTGTCGATATAGTTATTCTAAGTCGCAAAGTCATTAAAATGAACTATGTCGCAAACTTATGAAATGAACTATATCGCAAAGTCTCACAAATTCAACAGTTTGCGATATAAGTCTGTTTGATTTGAACTGTGTCGTGAACTCTGAAAATCATCTATATCGAGATGTCTCAAAAGCTCACAACTTCACCACCAAATATGATTTTGAAAAATATGCAGTAAAATACTGAAATATTTATAAATCATATCTCAGCTAATTTTCACTCCAAATAAATAGAGCATTTAAACACAGTGAAAATTTACTGCTGCAATTATGAACTGGCATACTCACTTAGAACAGCTAAATAAAGGATTAAGCATTCCAATTTCACTCACAAGTCTGTTGAAGACAACTTCATTTAGAGGTTTAATGAATATGTCAGCTAATTATTTCTCTGTTGGAACATAAGAGACTGCTATAGTACCATTTGCTGCATGTTCCCTGATGAAATGGTACCTTATCTCAATTTGCTTTGTAGTAGAATGATTAACAGGATTAGCTACTATGGATATTGCACTAGTATTGTCACACATCAGAGGAATGTGTGTTATTCCCAAATGACCTAACAGAATTGTAGAAGGGGGGGTTGAATACAATTCTTGATATTTTCTTGAAACTAAACACTTTATGAAATTAAACTGAACTGAATAAACAAAAACACAAGATATAAATAATTCAGTTGGATTGTTTGATGATCCAACTGAAGTGTTTTTATTGCGGAAATAATCTGTGATACAAATGTTCACAGCTGCTCAGTTACAATGTTGTAGAGAAGAATGCTCTCAAAAATAGCTAATACAATCTATTTGTTTTTCTTCTCTCACTTCTAAAGTAACTGCTACACTTGGTTATATAATCCCAAGTTTACAATTCTACGTTTGGTTAAACTAAAGAATAATAGTAGTAACCATCAGTAGCTTGCTTTTCATTCCTTTTGTCCAATGGTCCTTGGAGATCTTAGCTTTTGTCTTCATGCTCATTATAATCATTCCCAAGAGCCTTATTGGAAATTGGAATGTTTCCTTATTTCCAGTAACCACTTTGATGGCTTCCAATGC
Organism: Heracleum sosnowskyi; assembly: GCA_030848705.1. Lineage (NCBI taxonomy): Eukaryota > Viridiplantae > Streptophyta > Magnoliopsida > Apiales > Apiaceae > Heracleum > Heracleum sosnowskyi. The sequence goes on along the minus strand of CM061243.1, from coordinate 42,824,828 downwards.
AAAGTACACTTCCATATCTCCTTTTAGATCTGTTCAGTAAACTGTCACTATCACTTTGTCAACTGTTCAAAAAGCAACATTGATTCGTTGATAGCAAGGAGATGTGTTTCGTTGATAGCTTCATTCTTCATTCCGTTGATGGTGTTTCCCTCGTTTCGTTGATGGGTAAACTCCATACCGTTGACAGAGTAATCTTCATACCGTTGACATGTCTTCACTTAGGCAGAATTACAAGGCATAACATATTTACAATTAACCAACCTATTTTGCCTATCTAGTACATAGTCAACATGACTTAGAAAACCTATCTAAAACATATAATAGAATGCCTATCATACTGTGAAGTATTGTACAATGCAATTGCTACAACACTCATTTCGTTGATGAGCTTCCTGTCAACGAAACACTGCTAAGCATGCTATTTCGTTGACAGCTACAAAATTGACTTTACACAAATTCTACTAAGTGTTTTATGCTTATCATCAAGAACAACATATTCCTAACAATCTCCCCCAATTTATGACTGATAGAATAACAGCCATAAATCAAGAGACTTGATGATAACAAAAACACTCAGATACATCATAAATTACAAAAGTAGAAAATGTATTAAGCTTCAAAACTTTATAGACAAAATATAAGACTTACAAGACTAATGCCCACAAGTGCTCCTTTAGTCTGAGCAAATGTTTCATCTGTGACTTCTTTGTGGCATAGTCTTCTTCCCTCTCTTGGAGTTGTTTTCCTCAATCTGGACCTGTAGTCTTCTGTAGAAGATTTTCTCCTCTTCATCTTGATCACCAAGCTTGGATTGCATCAGCTTTAGAATTTGATTAGATGCCTTCTCCAGCTGGTCTTCCATTCTGAAGAATCTTCTGCAATTGTCCTTGTCCTTAAACTCCATCATCCAATAGGGTTGAAGATGGATTTTCTTTCCTGTTGAGGGAACTCTAAGTATCCTGGGAAGAGCCTCAGGCTTGTTCCAGCTAGCCTTTATCTGACAGATTTTGGAGACCACCTCAGACTTGGCTGTTTTGGTGAAACCAAAGTCCTTTTTCAAGCATCTAAACACTGAGAGTAGTGTTTGATAGTCTTCTCCTAAAATTCTGTAGAGAGGCCACACTTGTTCTCTACCTCCCTTGAATATGAACACTAGTCTTTCAGGCAACTTTTGAGAAGCTGCAATTCCCCTTACTTCCACCAGGTTGTCTAAGTCAAGATGTAGACTGGATTCTTCCCTGATGTCAGCAATGTACATGCAGTCCTCTGGGTTTGAAGGGGGTTTTTGAGATTGTGGCTTTCTCACAAGAACAGGCTTTGCTTTGACAGGCCTCTTCTTTGTCTTCATTGGTTGGTCCTTTTCTAACAGGAACTTTGGAAAGTATGCCTCATCAAAATCAATTGGTTCCTCTTTTGGCATGATTGGTTGATCATGAAAATTGACTGGATGTGCAGGATCACAGGCCAACTTCCCCTCAAAAACTGGATTAGCAATTGTTGGAGGTGCAATAGGTATAGAAGAGTCTGATGCAGTACTCTGAGAATCAGCACTCTCAAAGTCTATGTTTCTCCTAGCTCTCTCTTTGGGTTGCCTTGTGCTCTTCTTTGAACTCCTTTCCTCTCTAGTGCTTTCCTCTTGCTTCCTTTCTTCTTCATCTAGAGCTTGAGCTACTGCAAGAGCTTGCATAGCTGCTCTTTCTGATTCCTCAGCCTTGGCTTCAGCAAAGTTTGGATGACCAGCCCAAACACAGATTTGTTGTCCATTCCTGTAGACAATTGCCCTTTGCTTCCTTATCTCATAATCATTACTTTCCTTGCTTTTTGTGATGAGTAGACCAAGAAGCTTGTGCTCATCTGGATAAGGTGCAGGATAGAAAGTCCTTGCTATGTTTTTGCCCTTTGGTTTAGCAGGGGACTTGGGAGATAGGCTTCTTTGAATTGTAGCTTGTTCCACATCCCTAATGCATGAAGTTTGTCCTTTTTCCTTCCTTGGTCCTTGAGTGACTCCATGTAGAAGGGGCTCTTGGTGATAGAAAGAATTTGTCTGTGGCTCCCATTCCGTTGATGCTAGTGCCATGGCATTCGTTGATGGCTGTTCCGTTGATGGATTTGAGTCCTTATCTTCAGTAATCTTCTTGAACTTTGCTTCTATGTTGGACCAATGTTCTTTGATTTGTTCTGCAAGTCTCATCCTCATAGAAGCTTCTTGTATAAGGTCAATACCATCCTTTTTCTGCTTGCCAAGCTCCCCCATTGCTAATGGCTCATTTGGTAGGGAAATGGCTGGGACCATAACCTTGGTAATTTGAATGTCTAGCTCCTTAGATTTCTCCCCCTTTTTGTTATCATCAAAAGAGATGACTGGGAGTCCTTGAGCTGCCACTAGCTGGGCCAATAGTTGAGTTTGTTTCTCCTGTTCCTTTTGCATCTGTGAGAGAGTGGCTTCCACCTTGTCCACTCTAGAAGAGAGAGTCTTCAAGGAGGACTCCACTTCAGGTTCTTTAGAGAAAAACCTGTTCATCCTGGACACAGTGAGAGGAGGAAGCTTTTCATCTAGCCTCCTATCATTAGCAGCCCTAAGGTTGCTGATTGAATCCTTGATCTCTGTAGCCTCAATCCTTGTCTGCAACATTTGTAGCCTTTGAATTTCCAGAGAATCCATTATGGCTTTGTAGAATTTCTTGTCCCTTGCTTCTGCAGACTCATGAGCTAGATATGCTTCTTTGTACTGCCTTGTGATAGCAGCATCCAAATTGCTTCTACCATGCATATCTTGAGAAAGCCAGTTTGGTGTAGGAGGCACCACAGAACTCCCAGTCTGTGCAGTAGTGGCCACCTGTAGAGTGTCACCAAAGCTATCCTCACTATCAGAAAAATCAAAGTCTCCACTTGCTTCAGCTCCTGGAGGTAGATTGGTCAAGGCATCCTTTGCTCTTTGCATTGATGCTGTTGTGTGAATTAGTTGTAGTGACCTCTCTGCCTCCACATTGCCCTGTTGAGCCAAAATTTGATAGGCTGACACAGGATGAGTAAAGGTCTCAGGATCCAGGGAAATACTATCCAGAGTTTGCTGATAAACCTCTTGGAAAGTAAGTTCCCTTTCTCCCTCACTGACCTCCATTAACTCATTAGCAATGGCTGCTTCCATCCTTATTTCTCCTGTAGTCCCTTCTCTCTCTCCACTCTGTTCTTGCATCATGGGCTCCCCATGGCTCACACCTCTCACACCCTCACCTTCACCTTCTAAGGTGGAACACTCAATCTCCCCTTTTGCCTGGCTGGAAGAAATAGCCAGCCTCTCACTCACATTCTCTCCTTTTGCCTGGCTGCAAGCCAGCCTCTCAGTTTCACTCCCTCTCAGTCCTAGAAGTGTCTCAACTACCACTAGATCATCTGCACTAGTTGTGGGAACAACTTGATTTTCAATTAAAGGTGCAGAGTGAACTATCAACGGAATGGTAGTTTGAACTGTCAACGGTATGGATACCGTTGATGGAGAAACACTTGTCAACGAAATAGACTGTTTCGTTGATGAAGTCAAGAAAGCACTTTGAGAATGAGAAATTACAGTAGAGTCTGTGGTGATTGATTTTAAAGATTGGTCCACAGATCCCCTTGCAACTTCAGGAAAAATTGGTTGATGGCCCAACAAATCACTTAACAAGTGATGGCCACCAGCTTCAGAGTGGGGCTTCTCCAAGATTAGAGTTGGAGAATCAGGAATAGATGTATGGATCATGTCCACATCTAAAGATTGAGTTGGTGAATTTGATGGAGATAATTCAAGATTGATGTTTAGAGAATGGGACTGTAACCCCAGAGTAATGATAGGGGTTACATCAAACTGAATTTGAGAAACTGGAAGTGTTGCTTCCAGTGTGTGTGCACCCTATGTACCCTTGGACTTTTGCTTCACTCTCCTTTGGTATTGGGAAAATGTAGACTTTGGGCTTGAAGTGTCCCTTACCCTTTTGGACTGTGCTCTAGGAGGAGAGCTTGTTTCAATAATCACATCCTTTTGGGAGGATGCAATTAGACTTGTGCTTAAATCCATGTTACTCATTGTGCCTTGTTGGGAAGACACAATGGGGCTTGGCTGGTACACACTAACCTGTCCTTCCTTATCCTTGGGGTTTCTTTGATGTTCACCCCTTCCCTCACCTCTCACAACTCCAGACTCACTCCCCTTAGGTTGTGTGGTAGTTTTTACAACAGGTGCCTTTTGAGAAGCACCTGAGGTTGGCTTGGAGGATTTCTTTGATTTTGGTTTTGTTGCTAGGGCAGGAGCCTGTTGGGTCACAGCTACAGACTCCATAGCAACATTGGAAGATAAAACAGTAGAGGTGTTAGCTACACTAACAGGGATAGTAGTAGTTACCTCAATGATTGGCAGATACACCACTGGAACATCACCATTGTGGTTCAGCCTCAGTATGTCTGTCAATACTCTCTTTTCTTGCACAAAGCACTCGAACCTGGCATTAGGGTTAGAGATAACTAATGGTGCTGGACTAACATGGTTAGCCAACATCATCAGAAACCTAGCATAATAGATATTTTTCTTCCTATTTGCTTTGTCACCCAACTTAGCACCAATTTCATACATAAGTTGGGTGCTAAAGTTGTGATATCTATCATTTAGAAGCATGGTTAGGAGAATTAACATAGAGTTAGTTAATGCATCAAAATTACTAATCTTTCCAGAAAAGACCTTAATGAATGCATCAGCTAAATAACTGTATTCCCTAACCAAACCTCTCCTAATTATTCTACCCAGATTATCAGTAGGCAAAGAGTAGTTTAAAGAATTTAACATGGTAGTTATTTCAGTGTTAGTAGGCAAAGCATCACAGTTATTATCAGGAATATGTAAACATGCTTGCAAAACATCAGAATTAACTATGTACTCATTACCTTGAAGAGTGAATTTTAGTGTGCAGTGTGTTCCACTATACTCACATGAGGTCCAAATTTCCTCGATTATCTCATTGTAGAGTGGTGTAGAGTGAAACATTGCATAGCTCAACTTGCAATTCTTCATGAAATCCATCATTTTGAAGAACAGTCTGTTCGGGTTTTCCTTGACAACAAAAGGGATGGAGTTGTTCTTCTCATAGATGAACCCTCCAGCAGACATAAGCTTAACTATAGGTGCCATTGTTGATTAAAGGAAAGCTTCGAACTGAATTGCTTGTTAGAGAGAAGAAGAGAGAAAAAGCCTTTGGAATTTTTGAGAACAGGTAAAAAGAAATAATAAAAATAAAATTTCTTAAATACTCCCCCAAAAATTCTCAGAAAATGAATCCAATAATAAATGTAAATTACTGGATTGGCTTAAAAATATAACTGTTACTCTTAAAGTATTACCATGATTTATACTTACAGGGGTGTATGCATAGATCGTGGTAAAAGACGTGTCAAATTTCAACGGTTCAGATAAAAAGCGCTAAATCAACGAATCAGGATTGGGCGGTTAAAGTCCCGTCTTATTTCGTTGATAAAGCTGCGTTTCGTTGATATAAAAGAGCTATCAACGAAACACCCAGAAAACTGCTAAGACTGTCAACGAAATGGTGCATTCCGTTGGCATAGTAATTTTGATTTAGACAAAATTTTACCTTTTCCTGAGAAAATTCATTCACAGAAAAACATAGCAAATTTCTGGCTGCATTTTAACTTGCAAATATCTCAAGGATAATTAAGAGAAATTTAGCATACCTAGCTCACTTACTAATCTTGAGAATGTTGATTCATCAAGTGGCTTGGTAAAGATGTCTGCAAGTTGTTGTTCACTTGGAACAAAATGTAACTCCACAGTACCATTCATAACATGTTCTCTAATGAAATGGTACTTGATGTCAATGTGCTTGGTCCTTGAATGCTGCACTGGATTCTCAGTAATGGCAATGGCACTAGTGTTGTCACAGAAAATAGGAATTTTCTCAACTCTTAATCCATAATCAAGTAGTTGGTTTTTCATCCATAAAATCTGTGCACAACAACTTCCAGCTGCTATATACTCAGCCTCAGCTGTGGAGGTAGAAACTGAGTTTTGTTTCTTGCTGAACCATGACACAAGCTTGTTTCCTAGGAATTGACAGGTTCCAGTTGTACTTTTCCTGTCAATTTTACATCCTGCAAAATCTGCATCTGAATAACCAATTAGTTCAAAACCAGATTCTCTAGGATACCAAATGCCAAGGTTTGGTGTTCCTTTGAGATATCTGAAAATTCTTTTAATAGCAACTAAATGGGATTCTCTAGGATCAGCCTGAAATCTAGCACATAGACATGTAGCAAACATAATATCAGGTCTACTAGCTGTTAAATATAAAAGTGAGCCTACCATGCCTCTGTAACTTGAAATGTCCACAGATTTTTCCTTAGTATTCAATTCAAGTTTGGTGGCAGTAGGCATGGGAGTTTTGGCAGGAGAGCATTCCATTAGGTTAAACTTCTTTAATAAATCATGAATGTATTTTGTTTGACTAATGAAAATGCCTTCATTAACTTGCTTTACTTGAAGACCAAGAAAGTAAGTTAATTCTCCCATCATGCTCATTTCATACTTACTTTGCATAAGCTTGGCAAACTTTTGACAAAGATTCACATCTGTAGACCCAAAGATTATATCATCTACATAAATTTGAACAAGTAAAGTAGAGCCATTTACAACCCTGTGAAAAAGAGTTTTATCTACAGTACCTCTAGTGAAATGATTCTCAAGGAGGAACTGTGAGAGAGTGTCATACCAGGCTCTAGGTGCTTGTTTCAAACCATAGAGTGCTTTGAGAAGGAAGTACACATAGTCTGGAAAATCATCATCTTCAAAACCAGGAGGTTGACTTACATACACCTCCTCTTCCAATTCCCCATTCAGAAAAGCACTCTTCACATCCATTTGATAGACCTTGAAATTGGCATGGGCTGCATAGGCTAGGAAAATCCTTATTGCTTCTAGTCTTGCAACAGGAGCAAAGGTTTCATCAAAATCAATTCCTTCTTCCTGTGAATAGCCTTTTGCAACCAATCTAGCTTTGTTCCTTGTGACTATGCCATTTTCATCCATCTTGTTTCTGAACACCCACTTTGTGCCTATAACACTCCTGTCATTAGGCCTGGGCACCAGCTTCCAAACATTGTTTCTCTCAAATTGGTTTAGCTCTTCTTGCATGGCTAAAACCCAATCTGGATCTAGAAGTGCATCCTCAACTTTCTTTGGCTCATCTTGAGACAGAAAGCTACTATATAGACATTCTTCTTGAGTTGCTCTTCTAGTTTGGACTTTTGAAGAGACATCACCTATAATAAGTTCAAAGGGATGATCTTTAGTCCATTTCCTTGAGGGAGGTAGATTTGCTCTTGAAGACGTAGCTTCATGATCATGATTGCCTTGATTGGATATTTGTCCTTGAGAAACTCCCCCTGAGTTTGTTGTCCCTAATTGATCACTTCTAGAAGCATTCCTATGACTATCAACGGTATGACCGTTTTGGCTGTCAACGAAACGCTCATTCTGACTGTCAACGAATCCACCATCATGACTATCAACGAAATGACCATTTGGTCTGCTAGCTGCTATCCTTTTTAACCTTAATGCAGCAATTTCATCTTCACTGCTACTTTCATCTGTGCTAGATACAACAACTTTAGGCTGTTTCTCAATAGCCTTATCATGATTCACTTGTTCTCCTTCCTCATTCTCAAAAGAGAGACTTTCATGGAAACCTTCATCACAGAGACCTTGTATTTTGAGATCATCAAAAACAACATGTACAGATTCCATAACGATGTTGATTCTGAGATTAAAGACTCTGTAAGCTTTCCCTGCTGCATATCCCACAAATATTGCTTCATCTGCCTTTGCTTCAAATTTCCCCAAATGCTCAGCTTGATTTCTCAGAACAAAGCACTTGCATCCAAAGACATGAAGAAAATCTAACAGTGGCTTCTTTCTTTTGAGTAACTGATAAGGGGTCATTCCTTTGGCCTGATTAATCAAAGAAATATTTTGAGTAAAGCAAGCTGTGTTAACTGCCTCAGCCCAAAAATATGTAGGTAACTTTGATTCATCTAGCATTGTCCTTGCAGCTTCAATAAGTGTTCTGTTTTTCCTTTCAACTACACCATTTTGCTGTGGTGTTCTTGCTGCTGAAAACTCATGCAAAATACCATTTTCTTCACAGAACACCTTCATGCTTGAATTCTTGAATTCTGTCCCATTGTCACTCCTAATTCTTCTTACTTTGAAATCAGGATGATTGCTTACCATCTTGATGTGATTGATAATGATTTCACTTGCCTCATCTTTAGAGTGCAAAAAGAAAGTCCATGTAAATCTAGAAAAATCATCAACAATCACAAGACAGTATTTCTTCTTTGAGATGGACATAACATTTACAGGGCCAAATAGGTCCATATGAAGCAATTCAAGCTGCTGGACAATTGATGACTCTGTCTTACTTTTGAATGATGCCTTCTTCTGTTTTCCCTTTTGACAGGCATCACACAAACCATCCTTGGAGAACTCCACCTGTGGAATTCCTCTAGCAAGATCTTTCCTCACCAAATCATTCATAACTTTGAAATTCAGATGGGATAACTTTTTGTGCCATAACCAACTTTCATCCTTGCTTGCCTTGCTGAAAAGACAAGTGATGGTGTCTGAACTTGTGCTACTAAAGTCAGCAATGTACACATTCCCTCTTCTGAATCCAGTCATTACCACATTGTTGTTTCCTCCTTTAGAAACAACACAGGCTTCTTTTGAAAAAGAAACTAAAAATCCTTTGTCACAAAGTTGGCTGATACTAAGCAAGTTGTGCTTAAGACCATCCACCAATGCAACCTCATCTATGATGACATTCTCTTTTGAAATCAAGCCATATCCCTTTGTGTAGCCTTTGCTGTCATCTCCAAAAGCAATACAAGGGCCAGCTCTTTCCTGAAACTCTGTGAGCAGGGTAGAATCACCAGTCATGTGTCTTGAACAACCACTATCCAAGTACCAAAGATTCCTTTTGTCTCCCTGCACACAATAAAACCAAATCAAGTTGATTTTGGTACCCAAGTTTCCTTGGGTCCTGTCTTGTTAGCCTTTGCATTCCCTTTTGTACCATTTTTCACTTTGGGCTCAGATTGATTCAAATCAATCTTTACCCTTGGTGTTGATTTCTGAGGGTTGCTCATATTTTCATTCATAGCATGCATAGTTGGAGGAACAATCATGTTATTCATGTTCCATGGCATTTGTGGCATGTTAAACATATTCATGTAAGGATTAGACACAAATGGCATACTAGCATATGGATTCTGAAATTGTGCATATGGAGCAAACATGTTAGACATAACAGGCATTGTAGGCATGGAACTGTTCATTGCAGGCTTGGGCATTCTCACATTAGGAGTTTTCTTAACAGATTTGCAGTTAGTAGACAAATGACTAACACTTCCACAATTAACACAAGTCTTTCTAGGAGCATATTTATCAGGTGTGTAATTGTTGTGTTTGTTAATTCCTACTTTGCCATTCCTGTTATTCTTTTTATTTCCCTTAGCCTCATTATGAACTTTCTCTACCTTGTCTTTCAATTGCTTGTTAGACAAGTGACCTACATTAGCTCTCTCAACAGGCTTCTCAATTTTCTTTAAAGTACTAGACTCACCTTGAACAAAGTTCTTGGTGACAGGACCATACTTGTCATTAAGTCTAGTGAGTTTATCTTTTCTTTTGTCTGTCAACGAAACAGCCTGATCGGTTGATGGTTCATGTGTCAACGAAACATTGCATTCCGTTGACATATCAACCTTCAACAAATGATCATTGTTGTTTGTTGACTCTGTTTCTGATTCTAAGGTTTCACCAACATACCCTAGCTTCTCTTTGTTCCTTTTCCATGATTGCTCACAGAAGGATTCCACGCCTTGAACATTAATTATGTTGGCAGCAACATTCCTGGCATCCTTCCATTTTGCAATCACACCTTGTTCTATCTCAAGTTGTGTTTTAAGAATTTCTTCCCTTTGTAACACGTTCTCAAGTTCCTTCTTAGCATCCCTACTAACACATCTCATTTTCTCAAATTCAATGAGCGGTGCTTCTAACATTGCATTCCTATCACTTAAGAGCAGATTTGTTTCTTTTATTCTTGAGTTCTCTTTAGTAAGTGATTTAAGAGTAACACGCAAATTATATAATACAGTAGACATTTCATTTACTGCATTGTCGCATTCCTCTTTAGAAAGCTCAGAAAGATTAGTAATTGTTACCTGGTTGCTTGAGGAACTTGCTTCCTGCTCATGATTGTCAGCCATAAGAGCCAAGTTGACATACTCAACATCATCATCAGAATCTTCACCATTACCAGCCCAATCATACTCCTGAGACATGAACGCCTTTTCTTTTTGTTTGAGAAGTTCAAAGTATTTCTTTTTATAATCAACAGGCTCAAATTTCCTGTTGCCCTTCTCAACCTTGGGCTTTCTGCAGTCTCCAGCAAAGTGACCAAGCATTCCACAATTGAAACATTTTGACTTAGACTTTTCAATCCAGTTTGTTTTGCTAGGTTGAAAGTCTCTTCTTGGTGGCCTTGCTTCTGAGTTTCTTTTGAACTTGAACTTAGAGAATTTTCTAGACAGAAAAGCAATGTGTTCATCAATCTCATCTAAGTCCTCCAAGTTGACTGGTTCTGATTCTTCTTCTTCTGTCATCTTGTCTTTACCCTTGCTAACATCACTCCTACAACTAGATCGACTAGTTGTGGCCTTTGCAGCTTCTTTATTGTCATCTTCAAGTTGGTTCACTGATGCAATCAATGCAATAGATCCACCCTTCTTCTGTACCTTTTCAATTTCCTCATCTTGCTCCATTTCCAGCTCATAAGTCTTCAAGGTTCCATAAAGCCTTTCAAGAGTGTAGTCTTTGTACTCTTGAGTGTTTCTGAGAGAAACAGTCATAGGCTTCCATTCTTTTGGAAGAGCTCTAAGAAATTTAAGGTTTGAATCCTTGGTTTGATAGATCCTCCCATACAACTTTAATCCATTCAAAAGCTTTTGAAACCTACTAAACGTGTCATTTAGGGTTTCACCATCTTTAAAATGAAAATGCTCATATTGTTGTATAAGGAGTTGCATTTTATTTTCCCTGACTTGCTCAGTTCCTTCACAGAGAGTTCTAACAGTATCCCATACTTCCTTAGAGGTTGTACAGTTGATAACATTGTCAAACATCTCTTGCTCCAAACCATTAAACAGAATGTTCATGGTCCTTTTGTCTTTATGAACTTCTGCAATATCTTCAACAGTCCATTCTGAGACAGTTTTTGGAATCTCTACATCAGGTGCATCATCTGGCAGTCCAACTCTAGAATCAAGCTTCATGGGAACGTGTGGACCTTTCTCAATGCAGTCTACATACCTCTCATCCATAGACATGAGATGTAAATGCATCTTTACTTTCCAGTGAAAGTAATTGTCTTTATCAAGAACTGGTATCTTCACACCTGCATCCTTCTTCACCATGGTTTCTGTTTTTGGTCTTGATCTTTAAACTTCTTGTATGTTAGAAGCTCGCTCTGATACCAATTGTTATTCCCAAATGACCTAACAGAATTGTAGAAGGGGGGGTTGAATACAATTCTTGATATTTTCTTGAAACTAAACACTTTATGAAATTAAACTGAACTGAATAAACAAAAACACAAGATATAAATAATTCAGTTGGATTGTTTGATGATCCAACTGAAGTGTTTTTATTGCGGAAATAATCTGTGATACAAATGTTCACAGCTGCTCAGTTACAATGTTGTAGAGAAGAATGCTCTCAAAAATAGCTAATACAATCTATTTGTTTTTCTTCTCTCACTTCTAAAGTAACTGCTACACTTGGTTATATAATCCCAAGTTTACAATTCTACGTTTGGTTAAACTAAAGAATAATAGTAGTAACCATCAGTAGCTTGCTTTTCATTCCTTTTGTCCAATGGTCCTTGGAGATCTTAGCTTTTGTCTTCATGCTCATTATAATCATTCCCAAGAGCCTTATTGGAAATTGGAATGTTTCCTTATTTCCAGTAACCACTTTGATGGCTTCCAATGCAAAGTACACTTCCATATCTCCTTTTAGATCTGTTCAGTAAACTGTCACTATCACTTTGTCAACTGTTCAAAAAGCAACATTGATTCGTTGATAGCAAGGAGATGTGTTTCGTTGATAGCTTCATTCTTCATTCCGTTGATGGTGTTTCCCTCGTTTCGTTGATGGGTAAACTCCATACCGTTGACAGAGTAATCTTCATACCGTTGACATGTCTTCACTTAGGCAGAATTACAAGGCATAACATATTTACAATTAACCAACCTATTTTGCCTATCTAGTACATAGTCAACATGACTTAGAAAACCTATCTAAAACATATAATAGAATGCCTATCATACTGTGAAGTATTGTACAATGCAATTGCTACAACACTCATTTCGTTGATGAGCTTCCTGTCAACGAAACACTGCTAAGCATGCTATTTCGTTGACAGCTACAAAATTGACTTTACACAAATTCTACTAAGTGTTTTATGCTTATCATCAAGAACAACATATTCCTAACAATGTGTTCTAACACTAGTCCATAATCCATGAGTTGGTTTCTAATCCAAAGCAATTGAGCACAGCAGCTTCCAGCAGCAATGTATTCAGCCTCAGCTGTAGATGTTGCTGTGGATTGTTGTTTCTTGCTAAACCAGGACACTAACCTTTGACCTAAGAATTGGCAGCTTCCAGAGGTGCTTTTTCTGTCAATTCTGCATCCAGCATAATCAGAGTCTGTGTAACCAACCAGGTTGAACCCAGTGCCTTTTGGATACCATAGCCCAAGATTAGGAGTCCCTTTCAGATACCTGAAGATTCTTTTGATAGCCATCATGTGAGATTTCTTAGGATCAGACTGGAACCTTGCACATAGACAAGTGGCAAACATGATGTCTGGCCTGCTAGCTGTGAGATAGAGTAGTGATCCAACCATTCCTCTATAGACCTTGATGTCAACTCTCTTGCCTTTCTTATCTTCATCTAGCTTGATTGCAGTAGACATGGGAGTTTTTGCTGGAGATGACTCTTCTAAACCATATTTCTTTAATAGATCCTTGACATACTTAGATTGGTTTATAAAGATGCCATCCTCCCTTTGATGTACTTGCAGGCCTAGGAAGAAGGTTAATTCTCCCATCATACTCATCTCATATTTGCTTTGCATCAACTTAGAGAACCTTTCACAGAGTTTTTCATTTGAAGAGCCAAAGATGATATCATCCACATAGATTTGAACAAGAATGATATCATTTCCATGCTTCTTGAAGAATAAGGTTTTGTCAATTGTTCCTCTGGTAAATTGATGCTCAAGAAGAAATTGAGATAAGGTCTCATACCAGGCTCTTGGTGCCTGTTTGAGTCCATAGAGTGCCTTGAGCAATCTATACACAAAGTCTGGGAAGTTTTCATTTTCAAAGCCAGGTGGTTGAGATACATAAACTTCTTCAGCAAGATCACCATTGAGAAATGCACTTTTCACATCCATTTGATACACCTTGAAGTCTGAGTGAGCTGCAAAAGCCAGGAAAATTCTGATGGCTTCCAGTCTAGCTACAGGTGCAAATGTCTCATCATAGTCAATGCCCTCTTGTTGACAATATCCTTTGGCAACCAACCTTGCTTTGTTTCTAATCACCACTCCTTCTTCATCCATTTTGTTTCTGAACACCCATTTGGTGTCAATTACATTCTTTCCTTCATGAGGTGGTACTAGCTCCCATACTTTGTTTTTCTCAAATTGATTTAATTCTTCTTGCATGGCAACAATCCAGTCAGAGCTCTTCAAAGCCTCTTCAATTACTTTTGGTTCTTCTTGTGACAGAAAGCAGTTATATAGACATGTATTCATTGTTGCCCTTCTTGTCCTTACACCCTCACTGGGATCTCCAATTATTTAATCCCTAGTGTGAGCTCTGTCCCATTTCCTTGTGTGACCCTGTTCATATTCTTGACTGGTTTCAGGATCATTTTGATTGAAGGTTGCATTCTCTTCTTCTCCCCCTGTGTTTGTGAATCCTTGCACAGGTGTTTGAGGAGGATCATCAACTTCAAGAGTTTCATTTACTGGGACAGTTTGAACAGGAGGTTCATCCTCATTATCAGAATCCTCTAGATATCCTTGATTTTCAAATCTTAATGGCACACTGTCTTGTTCACTTGTTTCAAGTCCAGGAGACTTCTTGTCATCAAAGGTAACATCCATGCTTTCCATAACTTTGTGTTGCTCAGGTACAAACACTCTGTATGTTGTCCTTTCCAGAGAGTATCCAATGAAGATGCCTTCAAATGCCTTGGCATCAAATTTTCCAACATGTTCTGAAGTATCTTTCATCACAAAACACTTGCTTCCAAACACATGCAGATGCTTGAAGGATGCTCTTTTTCCAGTCATTAATGAGTAAGGAGTTTTGCCAGACTTCTTATTTATCAATGTTCTATTTTGCACATAGCATGCTGTGTTAACAGCATCAGCCCCAAAAGCTAGTAGGTAGCTTTGCATCCAACAACATTGTCCTTGCAGCTTCAATGAGAGTTCTATTCTTTCTCTCAACTACTCCATTTTGTTGAGGGGTCCTAGGAGCTGAAAATTGTTGAGAAATTCCTTTATCTTTACAAAACTCATACAATGTGGAATTTCTAAACTCAGTTCCATTATCACTTCTCAATGCAACTACAGAGGAACCAGTGCTTTGTGCTTCTTTATCAACTCTCTTAATATGCTCTATAATTACTTGAGGTGCTTCATCCTTGGAGAACAGAAATTCCACCCAAGTGTATCTTGAATAATCATCAACCATAACTAGAGCATATTTCTTTTTGGAAAGGGACATTACATTCACATGGCCAAATAGATCCATGTGAATTAGCTGCAGAGGTTTTGAGTTTGTATTAAGCAACTTGTTCTTGTGACTAGATCTTTTAATCTTTCCTTTCTGACAAGCTTCACATGCTCCATCTTGCACAAACTCCAAGGCAGGCAAATCCCTAATGAGTTCTCTCTTGGTTAGAGAGTTCATTGCCTGAACATTCAAGTGAGACAGTTTCTTGTGCCATAGCCAGAATTCCTCATTTGTGGCTTTAGTGTAGAAACAACAAATTTCTCCCTTATCTGCAGCCTTGAGATTAGCTACAAACAAGCTTCCTTTCTTTACACCAGTTAAAACAACTTCATCACTTCCTCTTTTTGATATTAGACATTGATCTCCATCAAATTCCACCTTGAAACCTCTGTTGGTGAATTGTCCAATACTCAAGAGGTTGTGCTTTAGTCCTTCAACAAATGCTACATCTTCAATGATGACATTTCCAGATCTAACACAGCCATATCCCATGGTATAACCAATGTTGTCATTTCCAAAGGTTACTAATGGGCCAGCCTTTTCCTCAAATTGTGATAGCAGGGCTATATCACCAGTCATGTGACTTGAGCATCTACTGTCCAAGATCCATATGACTCTTTTATTCCTGTTGCCCTGCATTCACAAAGTAACTAAGTTGTTTTTGGTACCCACACATGGTAGGGTCCAGTTGATTTAGAAACATTTTTGTTAACAATTCTTCTGTCATAAGTTGCATTCATCACAGTAGGATACTTCATATTGTTTGTGGCTTTGGAGTTCACACTCTTAGGCTCACATGAAGTGTTCACCCTCTCAACCCTGATTGGGGATCCTGTCCTGTGAGTGTGCATGTGTGTGTGTGATTCACTAGATTGTGCAGAATCAAGTTTATGCTTAAGAGATAAACAGTTAGCAATCACAGTCACATAGCATGTCATGCAATTAGGCTTACCACAGAAGGAATCATGACTAGAGTTTATGCTAGCAGATTGGTTACTCAGGTTATCAACTTCAACAATCTCAGGCTTACTACACTTATGAGTCAAATGATTAACAGATAGGCATTTCTGACATTGTTTCCTGGGAGCATTTGGCACATAAGCATAGTTGTTACCCTTGTTGACACCTACCTTACCATTTCTGTTTTGTTTCCTTTTCTTAACAACTTCTTTCTTTGCTTTAGGACTCTTGACAAGATTGTCTTTGGTCTCTTTCTGACTGACAGATTCAGGAGAGGAAGAAGTGTCTTTAGCAGCCTCATCTTCTTCAAGTAGTTGTTGCTTGATGATCAGTAGTTCCTCATCAAACTCAACAACACTCTTTTTGAAGATGGGTTGTTCAACACTTGACAGTATGGTTGGGGCATTTTTGTTTGTAAAAGATTCATTTCCTTTGCCCTTGACCTTCTTCCTTCCCTTATCATTTTCATAGTCAAAACCAACTCCAACCTTGCAGTCTTCAGTGTGTTCCTTGTGATAGGTTTGAATAAGTTCAGAGGAGTTCTTAAAGCTTCTTAGTTTCAATTCAGTTTCAGCAATTTGTTCTCTAAGAGCTTTTTCTATTTGTTCAACACAAATCACTTTGTTTTTAAGATACTCAATCTCCTTTTTCAAACCATCAAGGCTCACAATCATTAACTCAAGTTCCTCATTCTTTTCTGTAAGCTCAAGATTTTTAGCAGTTAGTCTATCAATTTCTTCATTAGCTACTAACATGCTAGTATGAATATTGAACATCTCAGTACTCATATCTTCAACAGTTTGCTTATATTGAAAGGGAGTCATATCAAGAGAAGTAAGAATGGGTACCTGACTTGAAGATTCACCATCATCAGAAAATGCCATCAAGGCATAGTTTGAGTACTCTTGTTCTTCTTCTTCATCAGAGTCATCCCAGCACTTTCCCTCAGCAATAAAAGCTTTACCCTGTTGTTTCTTGAGTAGAGCCTCATACTTAGCTTCAAGCTCTAAGTATGCTTTATCCTTCTTGACCTGTTTAGGCTTTTTGCACTCAGTGGCAAAATGCCCAAGTTCATTGCAGTTATAGAACCTTATCTTGGTTCTATCCACACTTCCAGACTTGTATCCTCCTTTAGTAGCAGCAGCAATCCCTTTCCCTTTATTGAAGGTGTTTGAACCACTAGATCCACCAGTATTTCCAGCATTGAACTTTGACCCTAAATGGCTGCTTTCTTTTAAACCTTATGTTAGGATACCTCCTGGCCATATAGGCAAAAGATTTGTTTTCCATCTTGTCCAGTTCATCTATGCTGTAAAATTCCTCATCCTCAGGCAAATCATAGATAGTTTGGGTCTCATCTCCAGTGTCTTCAACTTCCAGTTCCTCAATCTTGACTTGACTGACTTTAAGAGATTCCATTATTTGACCTAGATTGTCAGCAATAAGGGCACAAAAAGTATTTGCCATTAATCCTTGTTTAGCTTGAATAGATCTCTTTTGGAACAACTCTAGCTCATAAGTTTTCAAAACACCATACAGCACATCAAAACCAATCTTTGTTAAATCTCTTTCTTTGAGTGAAGAGATTCTTGGTTCCAAGTGATCTGGTAGAGTTAGCAAGAATTTCATATTGAGCTCTTCTATCTCATAGTGTTTGTCATAGAGTTTGAGCTCATTTATCAGCTTGTTGAACCTCCCAAATACTTCTGTGATTCCCTCCTTTGGTTGAGCCATGAATGCTTCATACTGTGAGACCAGAATCTGCTTTTTGTTCTTCCTTACCTCAGGAGTTCCTTCACATAGCACTTCTATAAGATCCCACATCTTCTTAGCACTTGTACAGTGAGCCACAGTGCCATACATGTTGAAATCCATGGATTCACAAATGATACGTTGAAGATGTCCATCCAGTGCTACTTTCTCCTTTTCATGATCAGTGTATTTTGAGGGGTCTTTGGGCACATGTTTTGCTGGTACTATTTCAGTGCCATTGGTTGTTTCACCAATCTCAATCATTGGGACAAAGGGACCATGCTTTAGTATGTCTAAATACATGGGGTTAGAAGCTTTGATGAAAAGCAACATTTTCTTTTTCCATAAACTGTAGTGCTCCTTGTTAAAGGGAGGAATCTTGATACTGCTTAGCTTCTGTGAACTCATTCTTGATATTTTCCTGTTTGTACGTTAACAGCCTATGCTTTGATACCACTTGTTAGGAATGAATATCACCTAAAAATTAGACAGAGGGGGGGGGGTGAATGGATAGTTTGATGGATTTTTGCTTTCTTGAAACTAAATATAAACTGTATATGATTATGCTATGCAATATGCAGAAAGTAAACAACACACACAATCACTTTAATCTACTTTGTATAAGCAAATTAAATACTACAGCTTTCCAAGAAATTCACAATCGAATTTCTGGCTTCTAAACAAGAACAGTTTGTACTTGCTTGCTTAAAGAGAAAAGAGCTTAAGATAAAAACTATGTGTATCTCTCTTACAGCTTACAGTGGTGTGTGCACAATATATATATTCACCTATACAAACTAGGCACACACAATATTACACAGCTACCCCTTCTGAAAGTCCAACTTGTCCTGCCATAAGAGGTTCACTGTGTCAGGAAGGACCACCTGCTTTTCGGAGTCTTTCCCGTTTTTGTAGCTGCTTGTCTCTTATCTTTCTCTCCAAGTTTAGCTGTAGATTTGCCATCTGTTTTTTGGACCACCTTGCCAGAACAAATGCTTCAATATTTGTCTCCTTTGATTCTTGGTTCTGTACCTTGATTTGTCTTGTTATAAACGGCTAAGTGTTGATATCGTGAACTCCACTTCATTCCTGACTTCGCGATCTCCCTTGTGAGGACTACGCGATATAGCCTTTGAGGACTACGCGACATATGTCATTTGACGACTATGTGACATAGGTCATTTAACGACTATGCGACATAAGTCATTTGACGACTATGCGACATAGGTCATTTAATGACTATGCGACATAAGTCATTTGACGACTATGCGACATAGGTCATTTGAGAACTTCACGATCTAGGCTTCTTTGACTTTGCTGACTTCAACACTTCTCGACATGAGTCTTGAGAACTTCTCGACATAGTACAAAATGGACTATGCGATGTAGCACTTCACGACATGGATATTGGTGACTTCATGACATAGCTTTCTTCTGACTTTGCTATATAATGCCTTAGACAAATTTCTGCAACTTATTTCTTCATGGCCTTATTCATCTCTATCCTGCTGCATGAACAATTCTGAACTTCTACCAGGACAATTATTCAATGGCCTATACAATCTAGATGCAAGAAACTTTACTAAGCTCATTATAAATTTGAGCATACATGATCAAGCTAATGTTCATGAGAACAAGACAAGTACATTTAGAGACCTATACTATATCCCAGTGATAGAACTCACTAGGTCATGTAGTGTGACATAGTCACATAGTGTAGGCTTGTTAATAGTGGTATTCAGACATGTCTTGAACCTAACATTTACAATAGGTGAAAGTCAGACAGATGGTGTTGAAGATGGAGAAGAAAATCGAAGTACAGATGAAGATGCTCAACCGGTGAGTCCTGTCTCGCAATCTACATCACAGAATTTACGGGTTGACAGTTATGATGATAGTGCTACTCCCAAAAGAAGTAGACTGGTATCAGATGTGTACGATGATACAAAGAAGTGATATTAGACGAAGAATTGTACTTGATGGGAATAGAAGAACCAGCAAATTACAGAGAGGCAGTAAAAGATCAAAATTGGCGTCGAGCCATGGATGCTGAAATTGAGTCCATTGAAAAAAATGGTACATGGGCACTCGTTGAACTACCATCAGGACAGAAGGAGATAGGCTTAAAATGGATTTTTAAACTGAAGAGAGATGCAGCTAGTAAGGTGACAAAGTACAAGGCCCGACTCGTGGCAAAGGGATATGCCCAAGAACACGGTATTGACTATGAAGAGGTTTATGCTCCAGTGACACGGCTTGAAACTGTTTGGTTATTGTTGGCTTTATCTGCAAAGAAGAACTGGCAAGTACATCATTTAGATGTAAAAACAGCATTTCTTAATGGCGAAATAAATGAAGATGTATATGTCTCGCAGCCAGAGGGGTACGTGAAACGGGGCCATGAAAATCTAGTGTACAAGTTGACTAAAGCCTTGTATGGTCTGCAACAGGCGCCAAGGGCGTGGTATGCAAAGCTCAACCAATGTCTCGTGAGTCTGGGATTTAAACGTTGCCCGTATGAAAATGCAGTTTACACAAGAGGAGAAGGGAATGACAGCTTAATTATAGCTGTGTACGTTGACGACATACTAGTAACTGGAGCAAATGTTGCTAAGATTGAAGAGTTTAAGGCGCAGATGGAGGCAAAATTTGAGATGACAGACCTGGGAAGACTTAGCTACTATCTGGGGATCGAATTAGAGCAAAATCCAGGGCATATCGTATTGAAACAATCGTCGTATGCGAAGAAGATAATTGAGAAAGCAGGTATGAAAGATTGTAATTCTACGAGATTTCCAATGGATCCCAAGGACAAAATAAGTAAGGATGAAATGGGAAGGGTGATCGATTCCACTATGTATAAAAGCTTGGTCGGAAGTCTTCGTTATTTGGTTAATACGCGGCCAGACATCGCCTATGCAGTAGGAATTGTAAGTCGTTACATGGAACGACCTACTATGCTTCATCTAAGTGCTGTAAAAAGGATACTAAGGTACTTGAAAGGGACACTATAGTTGGGGTTGGTGTACACAGAAAAGGGAGGAAACAATATTATCTCTGGGTATTCGGACAGTGACACGGGTGGTACGGTGGATGACAGGAAAAGTACTGGGGGAATGGCTTACTACTTGAACGAAAGCCTCATATCTTGGGTTTCTCAAAAGCAAAGGTGTGTAGCTTTGTCTTCGTGTGAAGCTGAACTTATGGCGGCCACTGCAGCAGCTTGCCAAGGAATTTGGTTACGGAATGTACTGAGTCAGATAACGTCTGATTATGTTGGACCAATCATTCTATATGTCGACAACATGTCAGCTATTGATTTGGCCAAGAACCCAGTCTTCAATGGTAGGTCTAAACACATTGATATTCGCTATCATTTTATCTGTGAATGTGTTGAGCGTGGTGAAGTCATTGTCAAATACATAAACAGCAAGTTGCAACGAGCAGATAGTCTGACCAAGGCTATGACAACAATGAAGTTTGAGAGAATGCGTAATCTCCTGGGAGTGCAGCAGTTGGACAAGGATTTTGAGATTAAAGGGGGAATTGTTGGATAATCTCAAAATTTGGATAATTATTTTGTTTATTTGATGTCTTGCACCTGGTCTCTATTTGACTTGGTCACTCTATTTGTTAGGAGTGTTTGTTGGAGTTCATGCTAATAAGAGTAGTTAAGCTAGTATAGGTGATCCGATTTACTAGCAGAGTCAGTTTGTTTTTTCCTTATTTACTTTGTATTACTTCGTATGAATGAACAAGACAGTTTTTGCCATTCTTAACTTTGCTTGATATCAAGTTATATTCGCTTGTAGTTAACAATTTCGGGAAGGTATCATCAAAATCAGATGTTTACAGCTTTGGGATGTTGTTGCTCGAAATGGTTGGAGCAAGAAATCATACTTAATGCAAAAGAAACCCCAGCGAAGTATATATTCCTGAGTGGATTTTCCATCAGCTAGAGCTTGAAGTTATTCAGAATCAGAACGACTCCGAGTTGAAGAAAGGTGCCGTGGTCAACGTTCTGCAAACAAAAATCTCTAAGTGTTTTTAGTACATATGGAAATATATATTCTTGTTCATGAAACCTTTTCTTAACACTTGTATAAGATTGGTACCTGAGTCCGAGTACTTGGCTTCTAGCAATATATTTGTTGCAATATTTCGGACAATGTTCAATTGTTCATGCAGTTGTAATACCTCTTCTTAATTTTGTTTCCAAAACCAGTAGAAGAGAAATCAGTAATCAGATCACAAGGTGCTGAAGGGGCACACCAAACCTTTAGATGTGTACAGGTGCAGACCGTGCAGGTAGATATTCTTTGTAAAAACTCTGAATAATTGGTGATAGATAAAAGATTCTGAGTTATAAGGAAGGTTTCTCTAGACATTAACCCTCTGAAACACATTCTCTTTTCTGCGTAAGGAAGCCTTATATCTGTACTCAATGTATGCCATGAGATACGAAAATGCTAAGATATTTGGACTTTCCTCTTTCATTACAAGCTCCAACAGATTAGGGGCTGTGCCTGTACTATCAAAGATATATTAAGATTGAATAAATCCCAACTCCTAACTTCTTAAGGTTTTAAAAGAGTTGGTAACTTAACATGTACCTAACAATTTTCATTTGTCATCTTATCAACAATTAGAAATTTTTAGTGATAAACAGCGTCATTTAAAGGTGTAAGAGGACTCCTACATGTCTTCCAGCATCATCTTGTTTAAACTTAATATATGATCTTAATTAGCTTTTCTATTTTTTGTATATATTTTTGTTCATTCCTGTTACTATTTTTTCGTAATCTATTTACATAATAAAATCTCATTTTATACAATGTATTGTCAATGTTTACACAGTATACCACTGTAATAGATGGAAGAATTGAATTCTCTTGCATGTGATGCAGATGGTGTTGCATTTCTGCACACATTCCTCCCTCTCTTCTTGGAAATGTGAATTTATTGATTTATTTTTCAAAATGAGAGAACTAGCATATCAGAGCTGATGCCATGATGGCGCTAATTACGTAGGTAGTGGCTACAGTGTGTACTCAACCGAGAGATTTAAGAAAACATATAGGCAATAGATTTCTCATGAGAGGCCGTGGTTGTTCCATGCTCACTCACCGGTGAAGATAGGTTTATATATTTTTTTAAAAAGTGTTGCAGTTTTATGAACACTGTTCGACAGGGAATGCAAAGCCTCTCAAGCACAGAAGTTGCTTACGTTGGAATCAGAGACCATTAAGGTACTTCAGTCGTTTCTTATTAGGAACCCAATCACAATTGTTTTATGACAGATCCAACTCTCTAACATGAACGTGGCATTTTCGAGTAGTTTTGCAACAAAGCACTTCTTTCAAATATTAATAGATTTATCAAATTTACACCATTTTATTGGATTTTCGAGTTTTCTTCCGCGCATTCTTCACATAAGTGAAAACAGAGTCTATAAAAACAAAGAGAGTGAATGAATCTGCAGAAAAGAAGAAAGACTCAACAAATGAATCAACAACGTTAACTAATAGACCAATTTAATGTAGGAATTTTAAGTGTATAAAGTGTTGGAGATTAAAGAGAAGAAACTTGTTCTCAATAATCCACACAACTTACTCACACAAAATATAAAACTCACAAATGTATTTCACTCAAAAGATTTTGATAATTCTTGATTATACAAAGCTTGGAAGATTGTCCTATTTATAGGATAAGATAGAACCTCCTAGAACACTTCTAGTACATGCACCCTATTTAATATGTAACTCCCTAAGTACATGAACCATCTTGAAATACAAAAGATCTTGAACTTCAAAAGTCTATTCTAGATACTTTCAAGAACATTCTAGATAATAAAAATAATAATCCAAAGTTTAGATTATATTATTATTTTAACAGCCCCCCTTAAGCTAAACTTTGCACATGCCACGTTTCTTCTTTAACTCCTTGATGTAATGTGTATGCTCAAATGGACACCTCTTGAATCCCATCTTCATAAAATAATCATTGATGCGACTATACCATGCACATGGGGCTTGATTTAGACCGTACAAAGCCTTCTTCAAACGATAGACTTTATTTTCTTCGTTCTTTTTCAGATAGCCCGGTGGTTGATCAATATACACCTCTTCTTGTAATACTCCATTCAAAAAAGAGGATTTGACATCCATTTGGTGAACTTGCCACTTGTTTTGAGCGGCCAAAGAAATTAACAAGCGAATTGTTTCAAGACGTGCCACGGGAGCAAATACTTCCTTGTAATCAACACCATATTTTTGCTTGTAGCCTTTTACCACCAAACGTGCCTTATGTTTTTCAACTTCACCTTGTGCATTCAACTTTGTCTTGTAAACCCACTTGACTCCAATGGATTTCTTTCCTTTAGGAGCTTCAACTAACTCCCAAGTTTCATTCCTTTCAATTGCATCAATTTCTTGATCCATGGCTTGTCTCCATTTATTTTCCTTAGCGGCATCTTCAAAAGCAACCGGATCCGCATTTGCATATAAGGCAAAATCAACAAATTCATCTTCCAAAATTCTTCTTGTTGCTCCATAAAGATCCGCCATTGATCTTGTCTTTCTTGGTGGTGACTCGGAACTTGAAGATGATGATGATGAGTTTGGTGGAGAATTAGATGGTGGAGTAGGTGGAGTGGAGCCTTCTTCTTCAATTGGATCAAATGCATCATCATCAAGAAAAGTACTTGAACTTTCTTTCTCATCCTTCCATTTCCATGAAGCCTCCTCGTTGAAAATTACATCACGACTAATTATGACTTTCTTTGTGATGGGATTGTACAATTTGTATGCCTTAGAAGCTTCACTATAGCCAACAAAGATGCATTTTTCAGATTTATCATCAAGCTTACCTCTCTTTTCATCGGGCACATGAGAGTAACAAATACTTCCAAAAATTCTAAAATGAGAGACACATGGCTTCTTGCGACTCCAAGCTTCTTGTGGAGTCTTTCCTTGCACACTTTTAGTAGGTGCACGATTGAGAACATAACATGCACACGCAACCGCTTCGGCCCAAAACATCTTAGGCAATCCTTTTGTTTTCAACATACTTCGAACAAGCTCCATGATTATTCGGTTCTTCCGCTCGGCTACCCCATTTTGTTGAGGGGTTGAACGAACCGTTAGTTGATGGCGAATTCCATGCTTTTTCAAAAAACCTCCAAATTCTTCGGACATATATTCACCACCATGATCGGATCGTAGTGTCTTTAAAGAATGACCACTTTCTTTCTCCACATATGCTTTAAAATCTTTAAATGTTTCAAATACTTGAGATTTTTCTTTGAGAAAATAAATCCACATTTTGCGACTATAATCATCAATAAAAGTGAGGAAATAACGACTACCTCCAATAGAGTTGGTGCGCATAGGTCCACATAAATCCGAATGTATCAACTCCAATGGTTTTTTAGCTCGCCATGCCTTCTCTTTCGGAAATGGATCTCGGTGATGCTTGCCAAAAACACAATCTTCACATACTTGATCTTGCTTTTGAATATTTGGAATGCCTCTTACCATATGACCTTTACAAATCTTGGATAGAGTGCTAAAACTCAAGTGATTAAATCGAAGATGCCAAAGCCAAGACTTGTCGTTCACAATATTAGCAAAACATGGAAGAGCCTCACTTTGAATTTTCAATGGAAACATTTTAGTTGATGTCATCTTGACTCTTGCAACAAGAATCCCATTTTTATCTTTGATCTCACAAAAATCATCTTTAAAATTCACATGATGCCCCTTTCTTAAAAGTTGCCCAACACTTAAAAGATTGTGTTTAAGATCGGGAACATAATAAACATTAGAGATATAATTTGTACCTTGCTTTGTTCGAATTGGAACATCACCACAACCTTTGACAATGAGCCTTTTGTTGTCACCCGTCTTGACTTCTCGTTGGACACTTTCGTCAAAATTCACAAAACAATTTTTCTTTCCGGTCATGTGGTTACTACAACCACTATCGATATACCAAACATCATCAATAGATTCTTCTTGAACTTCTTGAACATTACTAACAAGAAGCATACTTTCATCTTTCTCCTCAATGTCCTCATATAGAAAATTTGAGTCATCTTTTTCATCATTAATCCTTTTGTAACAATCCTTTTTCATATGCCCAATTTTATGACAATAATGGCATTGAAAATTAAAAGAATTACCTCTTCCTCTTCCATTGTAACCTCCACGAGCTCTTCCTCTTCCTCTTTGGAATGAGCTTGAATTTTCACTTGGCACATTTCCTCTTCCTTGTCCTCGACCACGAAATGATCCTCTTCTACCTCTTCCTCTAAAACCGCCACGATTAGTGTCTTGAACTTGAAAAGCTTGCTCGGAAGGAGAGGAATCAAATTGTTTGATGTGAAGTTCATGAGATTGGAGTGAGCCCAACAATTCTTCAAGAGAAAAAGTATTTAAATCCTTTGATTCTTCAATAGCCACAACAACATGCTCAAATTTTCGAGTCATGCTACGAAGAATTTTTTCCAAGACTCTTTTATCCGTAATATCTTCACCATTTACACGAAGTTGATTAACAATCGAAATTGTTCGATTATAATATTCCTCCACCGTTTCACTTTCCTTCATCTTGAGTGAATCAAATTCACCTCTTAGAGCTTGAAGTCTCACCATTTTTACTCTTTCTTCTCCTTTGTAGGCCTTGTTGAGGATATCCCATGCCTCCTTTGATGTTGATGCCGTTGAAATTCTCTCAAAAATTACTTCATCCACCGCTTGATAAATAAAGTAGAGAGCCTTCTTGTCCTTCTTTCGATTTTCCTTCAAAGTACTCAATTGTTGTGGTGAGAGATTGGCTTGATTCGCCGGTTCTTCATATCCACTTTCCACAATCTCCCAAAGATCTTGAGAGCCATATAAAACCTTCATTTGTATGCTCCATTGGTTGTAATTCTTTCCCGTCAAACGAGGAAGTTGAGGTTGCAACATATTGTTGTTGGAAGCCATCTCTAAACCTTGCTCTGATACCACTTTGTAGGAATTTTAAGTGTATAAAGTGTTGGAGATTAAAGAGAAGAAACTTGTTCTCAATAATCCACACAACTTACTCACACAAAATATAAAACTCACAAATGTATTTCACTCAAAAGATTTTGATAATTCTTGATTATACAAAGCTTGGAAGATTGTCCTATTTATAGGATAAGATAGAACCTCCTAGAACACTTCTAGTACATGCACCCTATTTAATATGTAACTCCCTAAGTACATGAACCATCTTGAAATACAAAAGATCTTGAACTTCAAAAGTCTATTCTAGATACTTTCAAGAACATTCTAGATAATAAAAATAATAATCCAAAGTTTAGATTATATTATTATTTTAACATTTAAAATATTGTAAAATTCAGTACACAAAGTTACAAACCTATAAATTTTAGCTATTAAGATAAGTCGATAATGGGTAGGACATGAAAAAATGTATCACTTTGAAGATGTAAGATTCAGTTCTTGATCCCCAACTGGGGGACCTTGAGGACATATCAGAGCTTTAGGAGGCATCACTAAAAGTTTGAGGTCCCCTTCAAGCAGTTCAATAACTTTGTTCATTGAAGGACGCTCAGTTGGCTTCATTTGTATACACCACATTGCTACGATAATCATCTTCTTAATCAACTCCCTTTCATTGTCAGTAGCATGTTCCATTTCAATCTCCTTCCCTTCGCTAATTTGGTCATATATCCATGAAGGGAAGTAAATTTGGCTAATGTCGTCCACAAATGGATTCAAATTTTTTCTTTTTCCTGCCATTTCCATCAACAACATTCCAAAACTATAAACATCAGCCTTATAAGAAACACCTCCTATATTTTTGTAAAACAATTCTGGAGCCATGTAACCCATTGTTCCCCTTGCTGCAGTCATAGTCACAACACTATCATCTGTTGCACGTAATTTTGCAAGACCAAAATCAGAGATTTTTGGATTGAAATTTTCATCGAGGAGGATATTATGAGGCTTGATATCGAAATGCAAGATTTGCATGTCACAACCTCGATGTAAATACTCAATGCCACAGGCTATTTTGCATGAGATCTCATAAATCTTTTCACAACTCAAAGTGGTTGTTCCTACTTCAGCTCCATCTTTTTCTTGGAAAATGTATTTATCAAGAGATCCATTAGGCATGAACTCATATATGAGAGCACGTTTTGAACCCTCAACGCAAAAGCCAATGAGCCTCACAACGCTAACATGGTGGATTCTACCAATTGTACCAACTTCATTGATGAAATCTTGGCCGCTAGCCTTGGAGTTGCTTAATATTTTAACAGCGACAAGAAGGCCACTTCGAAGTTTTCCTTTATATACAGTACCAAAGCCTCCTTCACCAAGTTTATCGTTGAATCCTTTGGTGAATTTCTTGATCTGGGAATAACTGTACCTAATAGGCATGAGATTGTTTTGACCTTGCAGGAAGTCTTCAATGGAGTCATATGCAGATAAATGCCTTCTCCTCAATTTGTGGATCAGAAATACAGATAAAAATGCTATTCCGCACATATATCTTGCTCCCAGGGCCATTGCTGCAGAAAGACAAAAACATAAAACTACAAAGAGATTGTGTGCCAAAGATTACATCAAAAACTTCAAATATTTATAGTGCAAGTTATCTAATTGGAATACCTATTTTGCTGCAAACATTACTGATCATATTTATCAAGAAGAGTAAGTAATGATTATTGTGAAAGTAATGTCTTACCGAGAATCGGTGGGCTTAAAAGTCCTGTGTGGACATAGTTCAACAAACGGATTAGAATGTTAAAACCACTTAAAAATTACTTGGATCGTGAAAATTATAGGACATCATTTAAGTTAGCTCACCCAGAGGAATAAACAAGATGAAGGACCAACCACCTACAAGACATGCAAAGCAAAGTTGTTCAGTGTAAGCAATTGGGAATTTTAGTTTGTACGACCCCTTTATTTAAATAATGTTGGCAGTACAACTGTGAAGTTTAAAATCTTACCCCAGAGCAGACCTGGAATTTCTGTGCGGTCGCAATGATAAGACGTAGAAAAGCAACAAAAATATGTTAAAAATCACTTAAAATGACATTACTAGTAAGAACAAGTACAATATTAATGTTAAAATAAATGTAGCTGTTGCTATAATATGAAATTAAAAAGTGATTTTGTGATTTTTGATGATAAAATATAACTTAAAGTGGTCGATGAAAAAATTCATTGTATGCTCACCCACAAACCACCTCGTCAAGAAATTCATTGTATACTCACCCACAAACCACCCCCGAATGTAGGACCATCTGCCTACAAGACATTCAAAACTGTTTAGCAATTATTGTAATTAAAGACAGAGACAAAAAGAGAAAATGGAGATAGGGGAAGGACTTCAAATACTCACTATAGCTGCAGAAAATGCGAGGACTTTCGTTCCTTATTACTTGGTAGCAATAGAACGATCCAGGAGCATGACACTTTAGGCAGGATAAATATTTGAATGAAAGCTCTACTCCGTAAATCATTTCGGAAATGTCCAGGAAAGACGTTTTATTAATATTAGGCCACTGAGACGACACCCAAGTTGTCTTCCGAATTGTGCAATTGCTCTCCACTTCCGAGGAATCCATATATCCAATCACTGCGTACGAAGAGACTGATGATGATGAGCAAGGAGGTGTTGGTACGTATCGAGTTGATGAATTCTTAACAGGGATCGGGCAGTCTATATATGTTACTGGCCTATTGAACTCCCCAATCGGAGAAAAGGTTCCGTAAACATGTCTTTTTCTGCTGAAGAAAGGATGAAGAGGCATGGAGGAACATGAATAGTTATTTCTAGCTAGCCCTGAATCGATAAGCCGAACAAAAGAATTCACATAATCAATAGCCTCCACATAAAAGCTGTCTGCGGCAACTTGTATAATAGTACGATTGTTCTCGCAAGAGAGTTCAGTGCTGGAGCTGCCACACTTGTGTTGTTGACCTCTGAGATAGAAAGGGCAGATTATGTTACCAATCTTACCGCAAGAAGAAGATGAGGCTTTGTAGCAGCTGCTGGTTAACGCTATAATGATTATTAGTAACAACGACGACATCATGTGTGGTCAAAATCATGCATCAATGGCAGTGGCCCTGGTGCTTAATTGGAAGAAACAAGCACAGACTTCATTTCCGCGTGCTTTCCAGAGTACTTCAATTTCAATGTACCAAAATATACGCATTTTCACAAAGTAGAAAATTTTAACAAGCCTGCCATCAAGTAGTTATCATGTTCTTATTCTATTCAGTTTGACAATTTCTATGAAAATTACAAGTCAACCAAGCACTCAATGTCACAACAAAATTTTGAATAAGCTTAGAGTTTACTATTAACATTGTTGATTGTTCTTTCTCATCATCAAAAGCCAGGAATTTAAATAATCCTATGACATTCTTAACTTTCGACATA
This sequence comes from Heracleum sosnowskyi, assembly GCA_030848705.1. NCBI lineage: Eukaryota > Viridiplantae > Streptophyta > Magnoliopsida > Apiales > Apiaceae > Heracleum > Heracleum sosnowskyi. The sequence continues at coordinate 42,794,742 of CM061243.1, read as the reverse complement.
CATAAGTGTTCCTCTTTCTTTATCGCTCTGAGTAGCCTAATGCACATAGGTGCATGAGCTTGGACATGGGGTTCAATATAGTGATTGTTTATGTATTAGAACTTCTAATCATATTTGTAAGTTGTGTTATGAGTAAACCTGGTGTTGCAGTACCTGAAAATGAATGCAGCGTGACAAGGTGCCACCAAGGAAACGAAATTCGATTCCCTTTCCATGTGAATTATTGGGATCAAGATAAGCAGCTGCAGTCAGATCATTGTGGCTCCCCTGCTGGCTTTGAACTTTCTTGCAATACCTCTGCTTATCTTGCCTATTATTCTTATTCTTATTATCCGGTGGTGAACTTCGAATACCAGGTCAACACCTCTCTTCCCGGACTCTATCTTACTCTCTCTGTCAAGGCCTATGTTGATTCCATTGACTACAAATCACAGAAGCTCTGAAAGGCATATGTTTTGGCCTATTAATATTCCGAGGAAACAACTTAATTTAAACAAGTATGTAATAAGTAAATAATAAGTTAATATGTCACAGGAATCTCAGATAGTTTTATCTGTCAAGAGAATGGAGAATTAAAGTCATCTACAGACTTGAAGTTATTCTACATTGAAAGAAGTTCAATTTATTGTTCAAGCCTCAGTGAAGTATTCAAGTAAGTGAATTTACTACAGTGACAGAGATTTCCAGTGGTGACGAAAGAAGTACAGGATACAGAGTTTTGTCAAAGCTAAAGAAAAGAAGCCACAGCTTTAAATGTTTTAAAGATGAAGAATTATCATTGAAGTCAGTTATTCATGAACCAGACAGTGCATCGAATGACGACATCAATCAATGGAATTAAATCATCTATATTCAGTAGTTTTCAGAAGATAGAGGAATGCAAGGTTTTTGAGATTATCTTCTTTGATTTATTAATTTAATTTAATTAATAAATTAATTCTATCAGAATTAATTTATTTATTAAATTAATTAAGATTAGTTGTTTAAATTATTTATTAACTTAATTCTATAAAAGAATTAATTTAATCTATAATTTAATCTAACCAATTAAATTAAAAGGATTTTCTGAAAATAAACTAGTATGACCTGTTTTATTTATTCTAAGAAACTCGGTATGACCTATATGGATAACTCGGTATGACCTATTTCTAGGTTCTACTAAATTATTTATTTGGTCATACTAAGTCCTTTTTCAGGTCATACAGTTTACTTTCTCTTGGTCATACCGAGAGTAAGTTTAATAATGCAAGGTCATACTAAGTACTTTTTCAGGTCATACAGTTTACTTTCTCTTGGTCATACCGAGAGTAAGTTAACTAATGCAAGGTCATACAAGTGATTTTTTGGAGGTCCTACCGGGAGTTGTTGAAATGATTTCAGGTCATACAAGGCAATTCTTTTGTATAAATCCGGGGCAAAATGAAAAGCATACGTATTGCATTATCAAACAAAAAGAAGCAGACATTTATTTCTCTGAAGAACAGCTGAAGCATTAAATCTTATTTCTTCTCAAGCAATTAATTCTAGTTTGTATTGTTAAATCCAAACCACTAGAAGTTGATTACTTGTATTGCTTTGATCATCTAGCGGATTTTTATCCCTAGAATTTATCTCGAACTTGCTTTTAGCATTCGATCTTTTTATTACAAATATTAGAAAAGTTCATGTCGAATTTATTCTAAATTTGTATTAATTAGTTTGAGATAAATACTTTGTAATCCATATTGTATTTGCAACACCCTTCAAGTTTAATATAAGTTATATTTAACTTGAATCTTGTTTCATTTATATTCCGCATTAATTTGTTCTTAATTGTTAAATTATTCAAAGAGCAAATTTCGATAAAACGGTATAGTTTGTATTCAACCCCCCTTCTACAAACTTATCAGGACCTAACAATTGGCATCAGAGCCTTTTGATTCATATACAAATCAAAGATCCAATTGTTTTGAGATTTTTCGTTTAAACTCTGATTTTTTATCTTATTCCTAAAAATCTCAAAAGATGTCTACTACACAGAAAGTTGGTACGGTCAAAATCCCAATGTTCAGCAAGGAGCATTATTCTATGTGGAAGAAGAAAATGCTCCTATTTCTTAAGGTTGCAAATCCTAAATACATTGATGTGCTGAAGAAAGGTCCCAGACTTCCTATGATTATTGAGGAAGAATTAAAAGAGGATAACGTTGTTACTAGGCCTGCCAGTATGTACCCTAAAGATCCCAAAGATTACACTCCTGATGAGAAAGAGGATGTTACCTTGGATTCCTGTCTTCAGTTGATCCTTATTGAGAGTCTTGATCCTATCATGCATAATCATGTCCTAAATTGTGAAACTGCCAAACACATTTGGGGAACCATAGATATAATCAATGAGGGGACAGAGGAAGTTAGGGAGAATATGCTGGAAATTCTCACTTCACAATATGAGCATTTCAGATCAAACCCTGGTGAAGGTATCTCTCAGGTTTTTGAGAGATACAACAAATTAATCAATGATCTGAATCTCAATGGGAAGCACTACACCAACAAGGAGATTAACAAGAAGTTCCTTCTTACCCTACCACCTCATTTGGAGCACAAAATATCTGCCATTAGAGAAGCAAGAGATATGAATGAGATTGCTTTGGAGAGATTGTATGGTGTGCTGAAGACCTATGAGCTAGAGCAGATTCAACAAAGGGAGCTGTATGGAACTGGGAAGATTGTTGGTACCTCTACTGCATTGGCTGCTGAAGTCCCACAGAGACTGGAAGTGAAGGCTGTTCAACCTTCCAGTTCTCACATGAATGTTATTGATGCTGAATATGGATTAACATCCATTGATCAATCTGGTGGTGACTTCTATTCTTTAGAAGAACTTGATCAGCTGGAGGATAGTGATTTGGCTTTGATAGTCAGAAAGTTTGAGAAGTTTAGATTCAAGAGGAATCCCAATCTTAAGTTCAGACCCAGAGTTCAGAGAGGTGGATCTTCCTCTTCAAGTGGCACAAGGGGTGGCTACAAAACTGGAACTGTGGAAAGGAGCACAATCAGATGCTACAATTGCAATGAGTTGGGTCACTTTGCTACTGAGTGCAGAAAGCCAAAGCAAGTGACCAGAAACACATTTGATTCTAGCAAGAAGAACAAGATTGGGAAAGCCTATGTTGCTGAGGGAAAGAGTTGGGATGACACTGACAGTGATGAAGAAGCAGGTGAGATTGGGAACCTTGCTTTAATGGCTAAAGAGGAAAGCACTTCATCCAGATACATGTCAGAGGTAACCTTTACTGACTCTGAAATGATTCATCATCTTGGTGGCACCATAAGTTGTGCACGCACTGAAAATGATAGAATAAATCTTTTAAACACAAATCTTGAAAAGGAAATAAAAGATTTAAAACTAGTGCATATCAATCAAGATGAACTTACTAATAAGGTAGAAGTTCTTGAGAAAAGGGTTAAATTGTATCAACAACTGGAAACCATTCTCAAAGATCAGATTAGTGAGCTTAAGACCAAAGCTAATGCTTATTTCAGTTCTTGTAAGACTGCTAAAGAAATTCTCAATAAGCAAGCTGTTGGTAATCATGTCAGTATAGGGTATGATTATAATGAGGCTATTGGACTGCTTGGAATTAATTCCCCTTGTAGATACAAATCTGAAGGAAAGGTTGTTCCATATATACTTAAGGGTATTGAAACACCCTTCTGTAAGGAGTCTGAGGCAGAGCCTATGAATGAATACTCTATCATTATTGCTGAGGAGATTCATGAAGAAGATATTGCTTTGGAAGCTGAACAGTCCAAAAAGTGTATATCTGATATTCCAGTCAAAGTTGCTACAACTAAAAAGACTAAATCAGATATCCATAAGTTGGATCAAAACAACTGTAGAACTAACATGCCTGCTGTTAATTCTTCTCATAAAGCATGTGGTGTGATTAATTGCATGTCTTGTGCTTTCAATGTTATGTATGCTTATTTTAATAGTAAGCATGTATCTAGTGATAAGACTGTTCCACGTCAACATGTTAATAATAAGAAGCATGTTAAAGCAAAGACTACTAGTCCTCCTCAGACTAGAGTGGATTCATTTATCCCTAAGCCTACTCAGAAATGTGTTAAGGCTGGCTATAAATGGAAACACTCTTATGTGAAAGAGGTTGAAGTAGTTTTGGCTAAAAATGTTGTTTTGCCTGACAAAGGCCAGTTCTTTAAGTATGCCGGACCCAATCAATTTTGGGCTCCGAAGAAGGTCTAATCAATCTGATATTGCAGGGAGTTAAACAGGTAAACCGTGTTATATGGATTCTTGACAGTGGTTGTTCAAAGCATATGACCGGAGATAGAGCCCTGCTATCAGATGTGGTTGAGAAAGCTGGCCCAGTAGTTACCTTTGGAGATAACAGCAAGGGTATTACGAAAGGATATGGCTGTCTGAAGTACGGAAATGTTATCATTGAAGATGTTTCTTTTGTGGAAGGTCTGACGTTCAATCTTCTCAGCATCAGTCAGTTCTATGACAGAGGATATGTTGTTTCCTTTGTAAGAGAGAAGTGTCAGATTATTCACAAGAAGAATGGAAAGCCTGCTCTTTAAGGAGTAAGGAAAGGTGACTTGTTCATAGCTGATCTGAACTCTGGATTCAAAGATGAAGTAAATTGTTTTTATGCTAAAGCTTCATCAGATGATAGTTGGCTATGGCACAAGAAGATGTCTCACCTTAACTTCAAAACCATGAACTCTTTAGTCAAGAGGGAATTGGTTAGAGGTTTGCCTCAGATGGAATTTACACAGGAAGGACTGTGTGAGGCATGTCAGAAAGGAAAGTCAAAGAAAGCTTCTCACAAGGGCACTGACACATCATCAATAACTGAACCTCTTCAGCTACTGCACATGGATTTGTTTGGTCCAGTTAATGTGATGTCCATGTCAAAGAAGCAATATGCACTTGTGATTGTTGATGACTTTTCAAAATATACATGGGTTTTATTCCTACATTCCAAGGATGAGACCCCATTCCTGGTGATTGGCCACATAAAGTTGATTGAGCTGGATTCTAGATTCCCTGTTAGAGCCATAAGGTCAGATAATGGTACTGAATTCAAGAATGCCATTCTAAATGACTTTTGTGCTGATAAAGGAATAACAAGACAGTATTCTGCCCCTAGAACTCCTCAACAAAATGGAGTAGTGGAAATAAAGAATCGTACATTGATTGAAGCAGCTAGGACTATGCTAAGTGAGTCCAAACTTCCAACGTACTTTTGGGCTGAAGCAGCGAATACAGCTTGTTATACTCAGAATCGAACTTTAATCAACAAGGACTTAATGAAGACTCCGTATGAGATCATCAACAACAAGAAACCAACTGTCAAGTACTTTCATGTATTTGGAGCAAAATGCTTTGTGCTTATAGATGACAATGTGAAACGTGGCAAGTTTGATGCAAAGGCACAAGAAGCAATTTTTGTTGGTTATTCCAGAAGATCTTACAGGGTCTACTTGGTTGGCAGTCACACAGTAAAGGAAAGTGTCAATGTTACTTTTGATGACACTAAGTTCCCTAATATCCAAAAAGAAGACTCATCTGAAAAGCTAAAGTTTGATAACTTGCCAGACTCAGAATCAGATGATGAAGCCCCACCTGAAGTTATTGCTGGTGATGATAATAACAATGATGATAATGATCATGGTGATGGTGGTGGAAACACTGGTAACAATGGAGATACCACCAACACTGGAGAAGAATCATCAAGGCAATCAAGCAACAACTCAGGGGGAGCAAATGAAGGATCAACTAATCACTCACAACATCAAAGTGAATTTCAAGGTGAATCATCAAGATCAAATCTTCCAAGACAGACTGTTTGGAATAAAGCTCATCCTTTTGAGCTGATCATTGGTGATCCAGAGGTTGGAGTTAAAACTAGAAGTGCTTCTCATAATGAATGTCTTTTCTCAGCTTTTCTATCTAAAATGGAGCCAAAGAAAACTGAGGAAGCACTGACTGATCCAGATTGGGTGATTGCTATGCAAGATGAACTCAATCAATTTGAACAACAACAAGTCTGGAAGCTGGTACCCAGGCCAAAGAACAAGAAAGTAGTTGGTACAAGATGGGTATACAGGAACAAGCTAGATGAGGATGGTATAGTTACAAGAAACAAGGCAAGACTGGTTGCACAAGGGTACTCTCAAGCTGAAGGCATTGACTATGATGAAACCTATGCACCAGTGGCTAGACTTGAGGCCATCAGGATGTTCTTAGCATTTGCTGCTTACTCCAATTTTAAAGTCTATCAAATGGATGTTAAGAGTGCATTCCTGAATGGTGAACTTGATGAAGAAGTGTATGTGGAACAGCCCCCTGGCTTTGAAAATCAGGAGCTGCTGGACTTTGTGTACTTTCTCTTCAAGGCTATCTATGGTCTCAAACAAGCCCCTAGAAAATGGTATGACACTCTCTCTGGTTTTCTTTTAGAAAATGGTTTTGTTAGAGGTATCATAGACAAAACTCTTTTTTCAAAGAAACACAAAAGTGATATGATATTAGTCCAAGTCTATGTGGATGACATCATATTTGGGTCTACTAATGATAATCTCTGTAAGAGATTTGCTGAGCTAATGCAGAGTAAGTTTGAAATGAGTATGATGGGTGAGCTGAAGTTCTTTCTTGGATTACAAGTAAGTCAAAGATCAAATGGTATATTTATTTGTCAATCCAAGTATCTCAAAGAACTCCTCAAGAAGTATCACATGGAGGATTCAGCATCAGCAAGGACTCCATCTTCAACAGCCATCAAACTTGGAGCTTCTGACAAATCTATCAAGGTAGATGTTACAAGCTACAGAGGTATGATTGGCTCCTTACTCTATCTTACTGCTAGTAGACCAGATATTATGTATGCTACATGCTTGTGTGCAAGGTTCCAAGCGGACCCTAGAGATGTACATCTCGTTGCTGTGAAAAGAATCTTGAGATATCTTAAGGGTACACCTAATCTAGGTATTTGGTACCCTAAAGATTCTGATTTTAGTCTTGTTGGATATACAGATTATGATTATGCAGGTAGTGTTGTGGATAGAAAGAGTACCTCTGGGAGTGTCAATTCCTAGGAGGTAGGTTGATTTCCTGGTATAGCAAGAAACAGCAAACAGTTTCCAATTCAACAGCAGAAGCTGAATATATTGCTGCTGGAAGCTGTTGTGCTCAGATCTTATGGATAAGGAATCAATTAAAGGACTATGGCTTTGCATTAGACAAAATTCCCATATTTTGTGATAATACAAGTGCCATAGCAATCTCCAACAACCCTGTGCAGCACTCGAGAACGAAGCACATTGATATCAGGTATCATTTTATCAGAGAGCATGTCAAGAATGAAACTGTGGAGTTACATTTTGTACCCACAGAAGAACAAACTGCAGATATATTCACTAAATCTGTTGACGAATTCACATTTATCAAGTTAGTTGGTAAATTGGGTATGTTAAACAGTCTTAGTGATTAACAATATCTCTGTCATGTTTGTTCTTTCAATAATTTCATTTTCTCTTGTCATTTAAATGATATTCACTGCTAATTCTCATTTAATTTAATTTTACATGCTTGTGTATTTAAATAGCTCTGAATATTTTATTTTCTTTAAAAATATTTTTCTCATATTTTTTAAGTGGAGAAATGTATTTTTATTGAAAATATATTTATTTAGAATTATTTAGATATTTTTTTTTCAGATTGTAAATATTGTTGTTCAGATTATTCTGCAGGTTTATAGTAGTTTAATGTTCTTTCATATATTTTATGCAGTAGGTTTCAGGTGTTTTAGAATTGTATGTGATTATTTTCTGTTTTGCTGGTTCTGTTTGCATATAATTCGGTATGACCCTTTAGTTTGGTCATATTGGAATTTTGTTTGTTTATTAGAACTCGCAGGTCAGTTTTAAACTCGGTATGACCTATCTTAGAGGTCATACTGGTTTTTTATTTTATTTTTATTTAGTATTTTTCAGTTTTTATTTCAGTTTTCTCGGTATGACCTGTAGAATACTCGGTATGACCTGGTACAAAAACTCGGTATGACCTCCCTTTAGGTCATACAGAGCTCAGCAGAACCCTCCTCTATAAATACCAGGTCATCTAAGGTTCTTTTGCTCTCATTCCTTTCTAACTCAAGTTTTTACTTAGTTAACTTTGCTCTAGTTTGTGTTTTATTCCTAGAACAACGAACTATTGCAAATTTTTCTTGTGAATTACTTGGGATTTTATTTCTTTTCTGATTACTATTATTATTAATTGTTGTTTTATTCTAATAATATTTTTATTTTTTAATTTATTTTCAAATGGCTGCTGAGTTTGTTGTTGAACGTTTTAATAATTACATTGGCTATTTTGATCCCCTTAAGTGTTCTGTTGAACGTTTTAGGCCGTGGATTCATTTTTTAAATGAACAATCAATTGTGAGCTATGCTATCACTGCTCATGTTGATTTAAAGATTGAACCCCTTCGTCTATTATGCTTAACTGCTGTTGTTGCTGAAGATATGCGATCTTTTACATTCAATATTTCTGATCATCAGTACACAGTAACTAAGGAGATCTTTTGTCAAGTACTTCATTTTCCCCTTAATAATTTTGTTAGATTCCCTACTGATAACGAGTTAGTTCAATTTTTCTCTAGTATTGATTACCAAGGAAATATTGTTCTTCCTCGTCTGAATAAGGGTAATCTAGCATGTGAGTGGGATTTGTTCTTTGACTGTCTAGCCAAAGTTTTTAGTAATTCTACCAAAAACAACTTTCAAGTCATAACTTCTGTCCTTCAAAACATTGCCTATGCTGCTGTTTTCAACCTGAGATTGGACATAGGAACTCTTGTATGGGATCTCTTGATAAGGAGGATTTTCAATTACACTAGAGATATTCAAACTGGAAAGAAAGTTAAATGCTTTTATTCTCGTTTCCTTTCTCTAGTGTTGAATCATGTTCTTTCTGATGAACATAAAACACTTTTTCAAAACACTCCTTTTCAAGTACCCGCACACACTAATTCTCTCATATACTCAACCTTGTCCACCAGTTCCAAGTCTGTAAGGAGACCCGTAGTTCCACAATCATATCTTCGAAGGATTCTGCAACCACAATTACCTCTCCTCTTTATTGAACATCCAGTGGTTGGATCCTCGTCAGCAGGAACTTCAATGGTGCCTCCTAACACCATGGCACTTCAGGTAATATATCATATCTCAACTGCTCCACTAACCCAAGAGGTTCTTAGGATTGACCAAGGGATTGTAGAACCACAATCTCTGTCCCCGGTCATAGAGACACACACAGAGTCAAATCCATTGACCGCTCCCCTCGAACAACCAGCTACAACAAGAGTGAGAGAACAAGTTGAAGTAGATATTAATGAGAGTGATCCCACGGCTCTGCCTCCTCCACTAAAGAAGAGAAGAACACTCCTTGAGGCATCTGTAAGCCAGTCTGTATCCTCCCAAAAGGATATGGATTCTCAAAAGGCCAATGAACAGTTACTAGAGACATCCTCTCAACAGGATGAATCTATTGAAATTCGCCATCAGGCCATGGCATTCTGTACAGAGTCAAGCACTCTCCCCTTAATCACAATGGGAGAAAACACTTCTGAAACAATAGTAGAGACTCATACACAGGACACTTTGAGAGGAGAGCACATAGGAATGCTTGATGAACCAGTACCTACCATTGTCACGGTAGAAGAGCCTTCACAGGCTTCAGAGGGAAAATCTGGTTCTTTGCCCACTATAAAAGAATCATTTTCTCCCCTCCCAGAGAGAACATCTCTGGCTCCCCTAAGGGATTCTTCACTCGCAGTTTTAACTGGAGAAAGTGAAGGGCAACATGGTAAGTCCATCCCTGAAGCAATTCAGTTTTCAATTCCGGATGATTTTTTGGACTTTACCATGGATTAGGATTCGCGAACTCCCATTGCACCACCAGTGACCTCTCAAGAAGGGGCTATGGTGATTTATTCTGCAGGTACTTCAACTCAGCACATGGATAAACAGCTAGTGGTTAGATCTGAGAGACAAACACAGAGCGATACACAAGCACGTGAGGTGAGTGAAACACCATCAAGAGAAATTGAGATGAGTGCACACAATGACACATACACTGCTTCATTATTGGCTCAAATAGCTGGTTTACAGAAACAACTTCAACAGACCCAGGCTGAAAAGGAAATTCTCAAAGCACAAGTGGTTGAACAGTCTTCTTCTTCCACCTCTGTCACTAATCAGCTGGGTCATATTAGAGATGAGATAGAGGGAGTGAAGGTCACATTGATCCCCAAGATAAATGCTGTTCAAGAATCACAGGTGCTAGTGGCTTCAGACATCTCCGAGCTGACAATTTCAAATGCTGAGATCAGGGAGAGTGTCAAGCAGATTGCTTCCATTTCAACACAAGTGAACTCTATTCAAGAAACTGTGGATAACAATCAGTGGTACAATGACCAGAGGTTCACAAATCTTGAAGGAGGAATGGTACATTTGAATGAAGGCATAAAACATCTGTACAATATGATCAAGGACTCACATCACCCCAATGCTGAACAGAAGAAATTCTTCGAGGGTGATGATGATGAAGGAAACAATGATGGCAAGGATGAAGAAGGAGAAAGAGGAAGTAAAAGGGAGGATCCTAAGGATGATAAAGTTAAATCTTTAGAGGATTCCTCAACTAAGGGGGAGAGTAAGGAGAAAGAGATACAAGGGAGAGAAGAGGTAAGAGATCAAGGAGGAGAAGCTGGAGGTTCTGGTTCTGCAAAGGACAGAGGGAAGCAGAAGTTAACTTTTTCTGATGCTGACTACTACCAAGGTGAACAGGGAGATTTTGACTGTACTGAATCTGAAGAAAACCCTGAAGATATCTTTGGATATGTGGAGGTTGAAGGAGAGGCTGATTATGCTGACTGGGAAGATGAACCGGAAGTGGATTCTGCCTTTGAAGCTGAGTTGGTAAGACAAGTTGCTGATTTAAAAAGGAGAAAGGAGGAGAATGTAAAAGTATCTGACATCATTTCTCAGCATCTTGTCATTCAAAAGGCTGAGCATCAAGAAAAGCAAAGGCTTCATAATCTGAAGGTCAGTGAGAGAAAATTGTATGTGAGGCTGAAGCAAGGAGAAGAATGGGACAAGGCTAGAGAGATGTTTGCACATCAAGAAGGAACTAACAATGATGCAAAGTTTCTTGGGATGTTGGAAAGATACAAGAAGGTCAATCCAGACAACACAGTATATATGAAAGCTCTTCATGCAGAGATTTCAAGGATCACAACTGGATATGACAGAGTTAGAGAGGAGTTAAAGATCTATGTTTACACTCATAATGAGGGAACTTTCTTAGTGTCTCTCAATCTTCTGGAAAGCAGAACTCTCTCTGAACTATGGGTATTCATGTGCAAAGTAAAAAGAACTTCTCCATTAGCTGAGCTGCTGCATGATCAGCTAAGAGACTTTGCAATGAAAGCTAGTCCTCAAGTTGTGGATGTGCCATATGAAGTTAAATTTTATAAAGGAAGGGCACTTCAAACTTGTGGTGTGGATCCAATCTCTCTGAAAGATTTTCCTGCCAAGCATCTTGTCTACTTGGAGAACATGTTGAGGACTTCAGGATTTGCTACACAAGAGAAGACAGAAGTTGCTGATTTGATTCAAGACTATTGCATTGCCAATATCAAGAGATATCATCAAATGAAGAATAGGCTGAAGAAAGTCACAGCTCAACCTGTCAGACCTAGTGGCATTACTTCTGAATCTGATCGTATTTTGGACAAGGATTTGCTTGAAGCACTTGAAGAAGGAGAGATGATGGAGTCTGAAATTTGAAGAAGCTCTAGTCTGTAAATGTTATATGTATAGAGCTTAGGTATTTCAAGATAGGATCAATGTAAACATTTGTTCAGTCTAGAGGAACAGCTATCTTGTATTTATCTTTAATGTTTGAATCTGGAAAATGTTAAATGAAATCCAGAACTTTTCTTGTTATTTACTTGGCTCTTAAAAGTCATTACTATTTCTTGTTTAAGTTAGTTGAGTTATCCTCTAGGTATTTGATTGTTTTTCTCTAACAAACAAATAGGGGGAGATTGAAAGGCATATGTTTTGGCCTATTAATATTCCGAGGAAACAACTTAATTTAAACAAGTATGTAATAAGTAAATAATAAGTTAATATGTCACAGGAATCTCAGATAGTTTTATCTGTCAAGAGAATGGAGAATTAAAGTCATCTACAGACTTGAAGTTATTCTACATTAAAAGAAGTTCAATTTATTGTTCAAGCCTCAGTGAAGTATTCAAGTAAGTGGATTTACTACAGTGACAGAGATTTCCAGTGGTGACGAAAGAAGTACAGGATACAGAGTTTTGTCAAAGCTAAAGAAAAGAAGCCACAGCTTTAAATGTTTTAAAGATGAAGAATTATCATTGAAGTCAGTTATTCATGAACCAGACAGTGCATCGAATGACGACATCAATCAATGGAATTAAATCATCTATATTCAGTGGTTTTCAGAAGATAGAGGAATGCAAGGTTTTTGAGATTATCTTCTTTGATTTATTAATTTAATTTAATTAATAAATTAATTCTATCAGAATTAATTTATTTATTAAATTAATTAAGATTAGTTGTTTAAATTATTTATTAACTTAATTCTATAAAAGAATTAATTTAATCTATAATTTAATCTAACCAATTAAATTAAAAGGATTTTCTGAAAATAAACTAGTATGACCTGTTTTATTTATTCTAAGAAACTCGGTATGACCTATATGGATAACTCGGTATGACCTATTTCTAGGTTCTACTAAATTATTTATTTGGTCATACTAAGTCCTTTTTCAGGTCATACAGTTTACTTTCTCTTGGTCATACCGAGAGTAAGTTTAATAATGCAAGGTCATACTAAGTACTTTTTCAGGTCATACAGTTTACTTTCTCTTGGTCATACCGAGAGTAAGTTAACTAATGCAAGGTCATACAAGTGATTTTCTGGAGGTCCTACCGGGAGTTGTTGAAATGATTTCAGGTCATACAAGGCAATTCTTTTGTATAAATCCGGGGCAAAATGAAAAGCATACGTATTGCATTATCAAACAAAAAGAAGCAGACATTTATTTATCTGAAGAACAGCTAAAGCATTAAATCTTATTTCTTCTCAAGCAATTAATTCTAGTTTGTATTGTTAAATCCAAACCACTAGAAGTTGATTACTTGTATTGCTTTGATCATCTAGCGGATTTTTATCCCTAGAATTTATCTCGAACTTGCTTTTAGCATTCGATCTTTTTATTACAAATATTAGAAAAGTTCATGTCGAATTTATTCTAAATTTGTATTAATTAGTTTGAGATAAATACTTTGTAATCCATATTGTATTTGCAACACCCTTCAAGTTTAATATAAGTTATATTTAACTTGAATCTTGTTTCATTTATATTCCACATTAATTTGTTCTTAATTGTTAAATTATTCAAAGAGCAAATTTCGATAAAATGGTATAGTTTGTATTCAACCCCCCTTCTACAAACTTATCAGGACCTAACAATTGGCATCAGAGCCTTTTGATTCATATACAAATCAAAGATCCAATTGTTTTGAGATTTTTCGTTTAAACTCTGATTTTTTATCTTATTCCTAAAAATCTCAAAAGATGTCTACTACACAGAAAGTTGGTACGGTCAAAATCCCAATGTTCAGCAAGGAGCATTATTCTATGTGGAAGAAGAAAATGCTCCTATTTCTTAAGGTTGCAAATCCTAAATACATTGATGTGCTGAAGAAAGGTCCCAGACTTCCTATGATTATTGAGGAAGAATTAAAAGAGGATAACGTTGTTACTAGGCCTGCCAGTATGTACCCTAAAGATCCCAAGGATTACACTCCTGATGAGAAAGAGGATGTTACCTTGGATTCCTGTCTTCAGTTGATCCTTATTGAGAGTCTTGATCCTATCATGCATAATCATGTCCTAAATTGTGAAACTGCCAAACACATTTGGGGAACCATAGAGATAATCAATGAGGGGACAGAGGAAGTTAGGGAGAATATGCTGGAAATTCTCACTTCACAATATGAGCATTTCAGATCAAACCCTGGTGAAGGTATCTCTCAGGTTTTTGAGAGATACAACAAATTAATCAATGATCTGAATCTCAATGGGAAGCACTACACCAACAAGGAGATTAACAAGAAGTTCCTTCTTACCCTACCACCTCATTTGGAGCACAAAATATCTGCCATTAGAGAAGCAAGAGATATGAATGAGATTGCTTTGGAGAGATTGTATGGTGTGCTGAAGACCTATGAGCTGGAGCAGATTCAACAAAGGGAGCTGTATGGAACTGGGAAGATTGTTGGTACCTCTACTGCATTGGCTGCTGAAGTCCCACAGAGACTGGAAGTGAAGGCTGTTCAACCTTCCAGTTCTCACATGAATGTTATTGATGCTGAATATGGATTAACATCCATTGATCAATCTGGTGGTGACTTCTATTCTTTAGAAGAACTTGATCAGCTGGAGGATAGTGATTTGGCTTTGATAGTCAGAAAGTTTGGGAAGTTTAGATTCAAGAGGAATCCCAATCTTAAGTTCAGACCCAGAGTTCAGAGAGGTGGATCTTCCTCTTCAAGTGGCACAAGGGGTGGCTACAAAACTGGAACTGTGGAAAGGAGCACAATCAGATGCTACAATTGCAATGAGTTGGGTCACTTTGCTACTGAGTGCAGAAAGCCAAAGCAAGTGACCAGAAACACATTTGATTCTAGCAAGAAGAACAAGATTGGGAAAGCCTATGTTGCTGAGGGAAAGAGTTGGGATGACACTGACAGTGATGAAGAAGCAGGTGAGATTGGGAACCTTGCTTTAATGGCTAAAGAGGAAAGCACTTCATCCAGATACATGTCAGAGGTAACCTTTACTGACTCTGAAATGATTCATCATCTTGGTGGCACCATAAGTTGTGCACGCACTGAAAATGATAGAATAAATCTTTTAAACACAAATCTTGAAAAGGAAATAAAAGATTTAAAACTAGTGCATATCAATCAAGATGAACTTACTAATAAGGTAGAAGTTCTTCCTCGGATATTTTTTCCTGAAATCTCAGTAAAGTTATAGACAAACCATAGAAGAAGACATGTAACAACTAGTTATAATTTGCTAGGGAACTAAAGTTTTTGTTTTCATTTACAGGTCCCTGGTCAAATATACTCCTGGTAACAGGTAAAACTTAGAATTTTAAACGTGTTATGTGAATTTTATTTATTTGTAGGATAAGTATTTACCAAAGGTGTGCGGTGTAATTTTTGACATCCTGTACATAAGTTGTAAGATTCTGTGGATCAACTTGCACTCTTAGTGATACGGACATTTTTTTGGGACAACCTGAGCGGAGGTAGTATCATATTTCCTTGTTTTTTTAAACTCTGTCAAGTAATTTTTCATGTTTGTAGGTAAAGTTGGAGGGATCTTTGTCCTGTCACTTCTACTTGTGGCCTTTTGTTATGCAATACACTTGTACAAGCAAAAGAAACACTTCCAGCAGAAGATTGAAACGTTTCTGGAGGACTACGAAGCTCTCAAGCCCACAAGATATTCTTATGCTGATATAAAAAAGATAAGTAATCATTTCAAAGTCAAACTAGGGGAAGGAGGTTATGGTTCAGTGTTCAAGGGACAACTTTCAAATGATTTTGTAGTTGCAGTTAAGGTCCTTAATGGAAAGGTTGATTTTAAAGGAAGTGGGGGAGATTTTGTAAATGAAGTTAGTACTATGGGCTTAATCCACCACATTAATGTAGTTCGCTTAGTTGGATACTGCGCTGATGGCTGTAGGCGAGCTCTTGTTTATGAGTTTCAACCAAACGGTTCCCTTGATAGGTAAGTCTTTTCAAGAGAAAACCACAACGACGGATTCCTTGGCTGGGAAAAGATGGAAGAAATTGCTCAAGGCGTCCCCAAAGGTATCGAGTATCTTCACCAAGGGTGTGCCCAGCGGATCCTCCACTTCGATATTAAACCTCATAATATCTTGTTGGACCAAAATTTCAATCCGAAAATCTCTGATTTTGGCTTAGCAAAGTTGTGTACTAAAGGCCAGAGCTTAGTTTCTATGACTATGGCTAGGGGGACTATAGGCTATATTGCACCAGAAGTATTTTCTAGGAATTTTGGGTAAGTATCGTCCAAGTCAGATGTTTATAGCTTTGGGATGTTGTTGCTGGAAATGGTTGGAGCAAAAGATCATACTTCAGTAGGAACAGAAAACGCCAGCGAAGTATATTTTCCAGAGTGGATATTCCGTCAGCTTGAGCAAAAGAGGGAGGTGAGGAGCCAAATTGAGGAAGACGTTGATAGCAAGATAGAAAAAAAGCTAACAATTGTAGGACTTTGGTGCGTGAATTGGAATCCAGCTGACAGGACTTCCATTAAACATGTAATTCAAATGCTCCAAGGAGAGGACTGCCCCCACCATGCCTCTAAATCCATTTAGCTCAAAAAGTTCAGGAAATGCATATGCAGCAGCACTTGCTCCGGTATCTACCAACGAGCTCGAAGATATTTTAGAATCAGAGTGAGTATTTGTAACGCCCGAATTTTCGGATTATGAATTTAAATACGAAATTTAAATAAAATTTAATTATTTATTCGATAAAGCAAACATTTTCCAAAGTCAATGCAGCGGTTAAACTTAACAATAATCCAAAAATATGAAAACAGAGACGCAGCTCCATAAATCCAATATTCAATGTTTAATAAATAATCAAATTTATTCGAATAGTCTAATCAAAATCACATAGCACGAAATCCATAAGTCCACATCCTTATTCTTACTTCGCTTCTGCCTTATTCTTACTTAACTTCCAAAAATCAAAACCTGAAATATTGGACAAGGGGTGAGCTACACAGCTCAGCAAGTACATTAATTGACAAACAGGTATTCTTAAAAATCAATGGACGGTTTTAATAAAACAGATTTGGTTAAAATATAATAAGTTGCAAAAACCTTTGCAAAATCAACTCAGTCCAAATTTTACATTTTAAAAATTCAGAATTTATAGCACATACAGAAGCAGAAACAGAAATAGAACAAAAATCGAAAGTACCACAGTCTTGCTCTACGGCCACACTTTCCCAGTAACCGGGATTTTATTCTTATTCTTATACGCCACACTTTGTCAGTGACCGGCATCTAAAGTTCAATAATTACGCGCCATTAATAGGTACCTAAAGTTGCACACTTGTGCGCCTACTAAGGGTATGTAAGACTAGTTCCGGAACTATGGGCCTCTTTGGGTAACTATTTATAAGTCAGCTTATGACTTATAAACCCATTTCAGCTTATGAGGGGTGTTTGTGTACTCAGCTTATTTGATAACTTATAACTTATAAATTGATAAGTTGAATGTTAGAAATCACCAATATTTTACTTAACTTATCAACTTATTCTTTGATTTCTTTATTTTTTTAATACTTTATATTTTTACCTTTGTGTTTTTAAATATTTTTTTAATTTAAAATGCAAGTGTTGAAATCATTGTATTTAATAATTATTTTTTCAAATTTAATTTAGCAAACTCTTAACTAACTTATAAGTAAATTTATCCAAACACCCGTATAACTTATAAGAATCCATCAACTTATCACTTATAAAGCACTTACTCATTTTAAGCTATAAGTCAACTTTTTTGTGATATCCTAAACACGCACTATGACGTAAATTATGAACGGGTTCGATAACGTAGAGACTAAGGGATTCGAAGATTCTCGATTCTTATATCTTATACAGTTCGAAACAATATTCTTATATCTTATACGAAATTTCGGAAAACAGAATATCAATATATTTTCTGAAAATAAAAGTCAAAAAAGTACTTACCTTGCAAGCGACTCAACACTGAAAATTAATGCGCGAACAACCCTAAAATATTAAGTAAATAAACACAAAAGCAATTAATCATTTATTTACACATGTTGGTCAGTGTTCTAAAAGTCAGCGATTAATAGGGATTAATCGCTACACGGCGAGCCACCGAACTGATTAAGCGAAAATCGGTCAGTTAATCATTTTTTTTCAGAAAAACGGTCAAAAATCGGCTGAATCGGTCAAAAATCGGGCTAATTATTTAAAAATAGTAAAACAAATAGTTAAAATTAAAAAAATATTAAAATTTAAAAGGTAGAAACTTGATTAAACTATAGGAAAAAATATTATTTTTGTACATATAATTATAATTTTAGATGCCTAAATCATAAATTCTCTTTATTTTCCCTCTTAAATTGATCTCTAATCGAAAACTTAAACCTTAAAAATTTTATTTATTACAATTATATAACATTTTTAACATATTTCCATAAATATATGATAATAACATATGTTTAGTTGAAATAACGAAACAATTATATATATGAAATATAATTGTATATAAAAAATATTATTAAATTTATTCCGATTAATCCCCGATTACCCGATTAATCCCTGGACGGTGCCTTCACTGATTAACTCCGATTCCCGTTTTTTACAACACTGATGTTGGTTCGTATAAAATCATATAAAAGCGGTTAAGATTAAAAGCATGGTTAACAAAAGTGGACCATAAAACAAATCATAGAAAAGAAAAGTAAATGAGCCTTAAAACCCACGGCCAAGTACAAGTTAACATTTGAAAACTACAAAAACACCATCGGTGTTTCTAGCTTTTCTTTTATCATGAAATTGTACACCTAATTTGTATCTTAGGTTATTATACTTAGAGCTGGCAATTTGATACACGACACGTGAACACGGTACGAACACGACACGGATAATTAGTGTTTGGGTGCAAAAATTTGGTACACGAACACGAAAGTACACGAACACAAAAAAACACGAACATCATTAGTGTCGGGTTTGGGTTTTCACAATAGGTACACGACACGAAACGAAAGTACACGAATTAATGAAGTAAATAAATAATTTTAAAAAATATGTATTATTTATAGTATTGCATATTTAGAAAATATATAAGGAATTACATATAAACAATAAATAAAAGTTTCATGACTAATTAGCAGTAAGTTATACATTTATATATAAGAAGTATACATTTATATATATAAGTTATATTTAAAATTTTTTGTAAAATTGTATGTATTACATATTTAATACACATTTCATAAAAATTTACATAATTAAAATAGTTTTATAATATATAAATTTATATTTAATTAAATTTATATTTTTGTTTAATGTACATGAATACGACACGTAAAGTACACGACACATTTTGAATTGGATATGTGTTTCAAATTTAGTACACGAATCCAAAACGGGTCGGATATGGGTTTTACATTAAGTACACGAAAACACGAAAGTACACGACACGAAAGTACACGACACGGTCCAATTGCTACACACGCATGTATTAAACAATTAGGCAACAATTAGGCAGAGAAGCAATTCAAATAACATGACATTAATTACAACTCAAGTCTATTAATTTGTAATTAACAAAAAAAGGCGGTAGCATGTGAATAAATATTGTAATTAAAATTAAACCAATGAATTAAATTCAAACAAATATAATATACACAAAATTTATGCATTAGCTTCAATATATATATATATATATATATATATATATATATATATATATATATATATATATATATATATATATATATAAAGGAGAATACGCGGGAGGTGAGATGACGCCTCTAACACTATCTCAATCTATTTTTCTAATTTTCTAGAATTTTGAATTTTAAATACTAATAAATGAAAAATATCCTTCAACCTATTAGAAGTAGAATAGGTGTTCGAATTTATTGAGGAAAAAAGTTCGAATTAATAGGGAAAACATATAAATAAAAGTTTAATTTGAAGTAGAATAGGTGTTCGAATTTATAAAGGAGAATAATTTGAATTTATAGGTAAGACATTGAATTAAAAATTCTATTTAAAGTAGAATATGTGTTCGAATTTATAGAAGAAAAGAGTTCGAATATATAAGAGATACTTGCAATTAAAAGTTCTACTGGACGTAGAATAGGTGTTCGAATGCATAGAATGCATAGAGGAGAATAGTTCAAATTTATAGAGACTTTATACGTTAGACATATAATTAAAAGTTCTATCGGAAGTATAATAAGTTTTCGAATTTATAGAGTTAGAGAATTCGAATTTATAAAAAATACATATTAAAAAAAATTCTATTAAAAATAGAATAGGTGTTTGTGAATTTTAAGGCTTGTATAATTAAAAAATTTATTGGAAGTAAAATAGGAGTGCAAATTTATATAAGTGTTTTTTCAACGAGAGAGTGGTTTATTAGAAAGGAGTATGTTAATAAGAAAATTAATATATGAGACAAGTATTCAATGTATAAAATTTGCGATTTCGATCTTAACAAGGAAAATGTGTTTAACGGGAGGACGGCTTATTAGGGAGAAATGACTTATTATTGTAATTTTATAGATAGAGTTTTTCTAAAAAATTATAACGTCGCCGCGAAGCGCGTCTTTATCAACTAGTTACATTAAAAGGATCCATAAGCACTTACTTAATTCGGCAAAACAAGGGTAGGCTTATATTATATGGGTAGCGCTCAAATGAGAACTCTCACTATTGTGAGATATGAGATCTAATCATAGTCATTCATTTAAATACACTATATTAATCTCCCACCACTCATTAAATTTATTAATATTTTAATTTTTCACAATCTCCACCCATCCACCACCTCTGGCCACCGGGAACCTCCATCTCCGGCGACCAATTCCGGCCAACCCAAAAAATCACCACCGGAAATAAAAAAATCACCCCACTACCTTCACCTTCGACCACCACCGGAAAACAAAATATCACCACCGAAAAACACAAATCACCACCTGTTGTCATCCCAAATCACCATTTGTTATCAAAAATCACCACCTTCATAACTAAAATCACCACGATTAAGAAAAATAATCATCATAATTAATTAAAAATATCAGATTTGAAAAGTTTTAAATCTAAAGCAAGTCTAGCTAATATGTTTTTTATCCTGATCGGAACCATTCATGAGTAGCAACCACCGAAGAAGCAGCCATTGGAGTAACGATAGTATAGCAGCGATGGTAGATCTGCGATGTCAGGTCGGAGATAACGAACGTGATGTTAAAAACAACATCTAGGTGGCAGTGTTTGAAT
Source organism: Heracleum sosnowskyi (assembly GCA_030848705.1). Lineage (NCBI taxonomy): Eukaryota > Viridiplantae > Streptophyta > Magnoliopsida > Apiales > Apiaceae > Heracleum > Heracleum sosnowskyi. The sequence goes on along the minus strand of CM061243.1, from coordinate 42,773,540 downwards.
GGTGGCGACATTAATTTATTCGCCGGAGATGACATGATTCGTCGGAGACGACATAACAGCAACAGGTGGGGGGGGGTGTGGTTGCTGGGTGAATAAAAGAAAGAGTGAAAGAGACAGAAATGGGGTAAAGAGAGATGTGCTGGTGGGAGGGAATAATTTACATCTAATTATGTGGCTAGGATTTAATATACATATAAAATTTATGTGGTTCAGATTAAGTCTCAGTTCTCATGATAAGGGTGGGTTCTCATTTGAGCACTTGTCATGTTATATATCATGCATAATATGAAGTTTCTAGAACAAAGTCGATTCATAATTCATAAATATAAGGTGCACAACAGTGTATAGTATAATAGTATCAAGAAGTATTAAAAATCAAACAACAAACATTGCAAGCATATAAAGCATATACGAATTGTATTCAAATAATATAAACTGTGTTCTTGACATACCTCCCGGTCGGCTGTGGCTACGAATTCTGTACAGGCATTTTCTATAGACTAATAAATCTTAATATAGGCACACACATAACCTAAAACTAAATAAAGTAATTTTAAAAATATAAATATTCTACACACAATCATCAATCAATATATTTATATAAAGGAGAAGAAGAGGGCGGTGATGTGGCGCCTCTCAAATCGCTTCGATCTATTTTTCTAATTTTCTCAAATTTTTGAATAATTAATGTAAAATATTCGAAAATATCTCAATTGACTTTAAAATCTTTACTACTGGAGGAAACTAAATATACAATTATAATATTCTTGCCTTCAAAATTTTTATTAGCGGAGGAAACTAAATATACAATTCTAATATTCTTGCCTTTAAAATCTTTACTGATGGATGAAACTAAATTTACAATTTTAATAGTCTCATAAATTATTTTATTAAAAAATATCTTAATTGTCTTTTAAATTTTTACTAATGGAGGAAAGTAAATGTACAATTTTAATATTCTTGCCTTTATAATATTAGATAAATTCTCAATTTACTTTTGACTATTTTCTAACGGAGAAAACTAAATATAGTATGTTAATATTCTCATAAACGCTCTCTATTGATCTAATCAATATACTTATATAAAGGAGAAGACGAGGGCGATGATGTGGCGCCTCTCAAATCGCTTCGATCTATACTTCTATAAATATAGTTTTCAAATTAGTTACCTAATTGAGTCATTTTTTAAATGAGTGACTAATTTGATGTATTTGAACCAAATGAGTAATGACTTTGATAATTATCCCTTTCTTTAATACTATCTTTCAAAGAAGGTAGTTAAATATGTTATGTTATGTTAAAAATGGTTTGCTTGACTGTCAAAAAAAAAAATTCAAATGGAGTAACTAAGTATACTATATTAATATTCTCCTAAACTTACTCCATGGGTCCAATTTATTTACTAATTTTTATTTAATATCTTTTAATCGAGGAAAATAATAAAGAAAATGATTTGTGATGTGCCAAACGATTTGAGTAGAAAATATCTAAATTGGCTTTTAAATCTTTAGTAATGGAAATATTAATTAACTTATATTCTCCTAAACTTTCTTTTTAAGTTAAATTAATATCTTAATATTGTTCTAAAATTTATCTTTAAGTCAAATTACCAAGTTGATATTTTCTTAAACTTTCTTTTGAACTTAAAGTTACCATTTTAATATTCTCATATATTTTTTCTTGAATTTCTAAAATTTATCTTGAAATCATATTATTATCTTTACATTCTCCTAAAGAAATTATTAGAAATTATGTTCTCATAATTTTTTTTGTAAAAAAATCCATGTTTAATTTATCTATATGTTTTACATATATATTAAAAATCATTTTTTTTAAAAAATTTTACCTTCTAATTATGTAGAAGATAAAACTTACAGAAAATGCAAGTTTCTATATAATAAAATAAAATAGAGGAGCCTTATTTTCTTTTCATTTCTTTTCTCAAGTACCTATATTTTAAACAATAAAAATTAGAATTTTGAAAAAGATTTGAATTAATTTTATGATATAATTAAATTGATTAATAGATGATGTAATTGATTAAGTAATTAGTTAGTTTTATGTTCAATTTGGTAACAACGAGAAAGCGGGTCAGTGGGAGAAAACATGTTTAACGAGAGAACGATTCATTAGGATAAGCATATTATATGCTAGAATTTAATATTTATGTATTATGTATTTTTAAATAGAAGTAGCAATATAAAGTTTTAGAAAAATAAAATGATTAATATACTAATATTTGATATAATATTAAAATAATGAAATATATTAAAAAATTGTCGTTTTCTATAATTATTCAAAATTTCGGTAATAAACAACACTAAACGGAGAATTTAAAAGAAACCTTAATTTCATGTTTTAAAATATAATTTTGTTTAAAAACATATTTTTTGGAATAATTTTTAGAAAAAATTGGAGAAATTATTATAAAGCCGCTGCGAAGCGCGGCTTAGTAAACTAGTTAATTAAGATAAAAGATATCGATTTTTATAAAATATTCCCACACTTCTTTCCAATAATAACGAATCTTATCTTTTATACAAAATAACTTGTACAAAAAGTTCTAATTAAAATAAATATCTAAATAAAATTACTTAAATATCTAATATTAAATAATAAAAATATGGAATTTTACAGTATTAATCCTGATGCAATAGCCCTTGTAAAAATAATCTGTGAACAAAATATCAAAAAGATGTTTTTCTCTGTTCAGTCTTTGCAAGTGAGTACAGAGTATATAAAAACAAATATAGAGACAGAATGAATCAGCAGAATGTGATCAGGTCAAATCCCGAGCCTTTTTCGAAAATCGGCGAGTTCGAAATAAGTATAAGAATACTGACCCAAATACAGCCAACTTGGGTAATGACTAGCCACCACAAGCGTAAAAGATCATGATTTGTTGGTGCTAATTAGTATTAATAATTTGTCTTATAAACTGAACAGAAGTCCCAAACCACTCGATGTGAGACTGAGGTGTTACACAGAAGCAGAAGATAAACTCAACAAAATAAAAGTCTCAAATCTACTCGATGTGAGACTGGAGTGTTACATAGAAGCAGAAGATAAACTCAACAAAATAAAAGTCCCAAATCTACGAGACTGGGGTGTTACACAGAAGCAGAAGCAGAAGATAAACTCAACAAAATAATTGATCAAATCTCTACTGATGAGAAACAATAAAGAAAATGTGATTAATTTTTCGTTCCCCGTCATAAGTTCACAGATTAGGTTTTCACAGAAACTGCCTGACTACCTGTAGTAGTAAGGGTCATATTTTCATACTCTGGACCCTATTTCTAAGTATGACTAGTTTTCTGTGGTTTGAATGACAGGATAGTTACTCATTTTATAACTCATAATACTAGTTGCAATTAACAAAGACAGAGAACCTGTTGGGCACTAAATTCCTGAAATCGTGACAATATTTTTTGCCTACTTAATGTCTACTTCATCATTATCTCTGGGCACCATATTCTGGAAACCATAAAAAGTATAGACGTTTCTAGCCCCTTTCGCTAGCCTGTTTTGTATGGAAAAAGTTATCTTTTTAAAAAATATATTGACGAAATGATTTTCGGTCACCAGCAATCTGCGAAACACTTATAAAGTTTTGGACAAGGAACTCCGGAGCCATGAGACCAAGTTTACAAATTTGCCCAAGGCTAAGAATGTTCTTATTTTGGTTTAGCAGAATTGTGTACTGAAGGCCAAAGCATAGTTTCCTTGACTCTATGGCTAGAGGGACAGTAGGTTATATTGCACCAGAAGTGTTCTCAAGGAATTTCGGGAAGGTATCATCAAAATCAGATGTTTACGGGTCACGGGTTCGAACCTCACCCGCCCCCTGCGTGTAGCTGTGTTGGAAAGACAGTGAAAACTTTGACCAAAACAGGGTGTGGTATATCTTGCGTATCGCAGGGAAGCCCAGCCACTGGGTCTTACCGCACGGTTAGCATGATTTACCTGCCGGTGTTGACCATGGGGCTGGTCGGCCGGACCTGGTTAAGTTAAACCAGGCAGGCTTGCGTGTCCTGACAATACACGTTTTGACCAAAATCAGATGTTTACAGCTTTGGGATGTTGTTGCTCGAAATGGTTGGAGCAAGAAATCATACTTAATGCAAAAGAAACCCCAGCGAAGTATATATTCCTGAGTGGATTTTCCATCGGCTAGAGCAAGGGAGGGAGACAAGAAGTAGATTGAGGAAGACGTTAAGAAGCAGATAAAACATGTAATCTAAGTGCTGGAAGATGAGGACAGCCCTTCCATACCTCCAAATCCATTCAGCTCAACAAATTCAAGAAATGCATTAGCAGCACCATCTAGCAATCCACTAGGCCCTTCCCCAACGAGCTTGAAGTTATTTCAGAATCAGAATGACTCCGAGTTGAAGAAAGGTGCCTTGGTCAACCTTCTGCAAACAAAAATCTCTAAGTGTTTTTAGTTATTATGGAAATATATATTCTTGTTCATGAAACCTTTTCTTAACACTTGTATAAGATTGGTACCTGAGTCCGAGTACTTGGCTTCTAGCAATATATTTGTTGCAAAATTTCGACAATGTTCAATTGTTCATGCAGTTGTACCATGAGATACGAAAATATATCTTAATCTCAAAGATATATTAAGATTGAATAAATCCCAACTCCTAATTTCTTAAGGTTTTAAAAGAGTTGGTAACTTAACATGTACCTAACAATTTTCATTTGTAATCTCATCAACAATTAGAGATTTTTAGTGATAAGCAACGTCATTAAAAGGTAGACATGTCTTCCAGCATCATCTTGTTTAAACTTAATATATGATCTTAATTAGCTTTTCTATTTTTTGTATATATTTTTGTTCATTCCTGTTGCTATTTTTTCGTAATCTATTTACAGAATAAAATCTCATTTTATACAATGTATTGTCAATGTAATAGATGGAAGAATTGAATTCTCTTGCATGTGATGCAGATGGTGTTGCATTTCTGCACATATAAAAACAAAGAGAGTGAATGAATCTGCAGAAAAGAAGAAAGACTCAACAAATGAATCAACAACGTTAACTAATAGACCAATTTATTCACAATGTTAGGTAGGAAAATATTTTAAAATTCAGTAAACAAACTTACAAACCTATAAATTTTATCTATTAAGATAAGTCGATAATGGGTAGGACATGAAAAAATATATCACTTTGAAGATGTAAGATTCAGTTCTTGATCCCCAACTGGGGGCCCTTGGGGACATATCAGAGCTTTAGGAGGCATCACTAAAAGTTTGAGGTCCCCTTCAAGCATTTCAATAACTTTGTTCATTGAAGGACGCTCAGTTGGCTTCATTTGTATACACCACATTGCTACAATAATCATCTTCTTGATCAACTCCCTTTCATTGTCAGTAGCATGTTCCATTTCTATCTCCTTCCCTTCGCTAATTTGGTCGTATATCCATGAAGGAAAGTAAATTTGGCTAATTTCATCCACAAATGGATTCAAATTTTTTCTCTTCCCTGCCATTTCCATCAACAACATTCCAAAACTATAAATATCAGCCTTATAAGAAACACTTCCGATATTTTTGTAAAATAGTTCTGGAGCCATGTAACCAATTGTTCCCCTTGCTGCAGTCATAGTCACAATACTATCATCTGTTGCACGTAATTTTGCAAGACCAAAATCAGATATTTTTGGATTGAAATTTTCATCGAGGAGGATATTATGAGGCTTGATATCGAAATGCAATATTTGCATGTCACAACCTCGATGTAAATACTCAATGCCACAGGCTATTTTGCATGAGATCTCATAAATCTTTTCACAACTCAAAGTGGTTGTTCCTACTTCAGCTCCATCTTTTTCTTGGAAAATGTATTTATCAAGAGATCCATTAGGCATGAACTCATATATGAGAGCACGTTTTGAACCCTCAACGCAAAAGCCAATGAGCCTCACAACGCTAACATGGTGGATTCTACCAATTGTACCAACTTCATTGATGAAATCTTGGCCGCTAGCCTTGGAGTTGCTTAATATTTTAACAGCGACAAGAAGGCCACTTCGAAGTTTTCCTTTATATACAGTACCAAAGCCTCCTTCACCAAGTTTATCCTTGAATCCTTTGGTGAATTTCTTGATCTGGGAATAACTGTACCTAATAGGCATGAGATTGTTTTGACCTTGCAGGAAATTACTTGAAAATTACTTGAAAATTACTTGGATAGTAAAAATTATAGGACATCAATTAAGTTAGCTCACCCAGAGGAATAAACAGGATGAAGGACCAACCACCTACAAGACATGAAAAGCAAAGTTGTTCAGTGTAAGCAATTGGGAAATAATGTTGGCTAGCTTCTATATAAGGCAGTACAACGGTGAAGTTTAAAATCTTACCCCAGAGCAGACCTGGAATATCTGTGCCGTCGCAATGATAAGAGGTAGCAAAGCAACAAAAAAATGTTAAAAATGACAGTACTAGTAAGAGCAAGTATACAATGCTAATGTTAAAATAAATATAACTATTGTTATAATATAAAATCAAAAAATGATTTCGTGATTTTGGATGAAGAAATTCATTGTATGCTATGCTCACCCACAAACCACCACCAAATGTAGGACCATCTGTCTACAAGACATACAAAACTGTTTAGCAATTATTGTAACTGAAGACAGACAAAACAGAGAAAATGGAGATGGAAAGGACATAAAATACTCACTATAGTAGCAGTAAAGGCGAGGACTTTCGTTCCTTAATACTTGCTGGCAATAGGACGATCCAGGAGCTTGACACTTCAGGCAGGATAAATATTTGAATGAAAGCTCTACTCCGTAAATCATTTCGGAAATGTCCAGGAAAGACGTTTTATTAATATTAGGCCACTGAGACGACACCCAAGTTGTCTTCCGAATTGTGCAATTGCTCTCCACTTCCGAGGAATCCATATATCCAATCACTACGTACGAAGAGACTGATGATGATGAGCAAGGAGGTGTTGGTACGTATCGAGTTGATGAATTCTTAACAGGGATCGGGCAGTCTATATATGTTACTGGCCTATTGAACTCCCCAATCGGAGAAAAGGTTCCGTAAACATATCTTCGTTCATCGAGGAAAGGATGAAGAGGCATGGAGGAACATGAATAGTTATTTTTAGCTAGCCCTGAATCAATAAGCCGAACAGAAGAATTCTCATAATTAATAGCCTCCACATAAAACCTATCTTCAGCAACTTGTATAATAGTACGATTCTTCTGGCAAGAGAGTTCATAGCTGAAACTGCGACATTTATGTTGTTCGCCACTTGGATAAAAAGGGCATCTTATGTTACCAATCTTACCGCAAGAAGAAGAGGAGGCTTTGCAGCAGCTGCTGGTTAACACTATAATGGTTATTAGTAAGAACGACGACACCATGTCTGGTAAAAATCATGCAACAACAGCAGTGGCCACTGGCGCTTACTTGGAAGAAACAAGCACAAACAGGCCAAAATATACGCATTCCACAAAGTAGAAAATTTTAACAGGCCGGCCATCAAGTAGTTAGCATGTTCTTATTCTATTCAATTTGACAATTTCTATGACAAATAGTTAATTACAAGTCAACTAAGCACTCAATGTCACAACAAAATTTTGAACCAATCAAAACACTCTCCACGCCAGTCATGATGTCGATCCCATGATTGTGACTACCCTCTTTCATTCCGGAGCTTGTCCTCTCCATTAGATATCCTTATGAAATAATGTGTCACATATTATTTGATTTTAAATAAGCTTAGAGTTCACTATTAACATTGTTGATTGTTCTTTCTCATCATCAAAAGCCAGGAAATTAAACATAGGTGTTCTTCTTTCTTTATAGCTCTGAGTAGCCTAATGCACATAGGTGCATGAGCTTGGACATGACTACGTAAACAGATAAGCTTATTGACATGGGATTCAATATAGTGATTGTTTATATAATAGAGTTTCTGATCATATTTGTAAGTTGTGTTGAGAGTAAACCTGGTGTTGCAGTACCTGAAAATGAATGCAGCGTGACAAGGTGCCACCAAGGAAACGAAATTCGATTCCCTTTCCATGAATTATTGGGATCAAGATACGCAGCTGCAGTCAGATCATTGTGGCTCCCCTGCTGGCTTTGAACTTTCTTGCAATACCTCTGCTTATCTTGCCTATAATTCTTATTCTTATTATCCGGTGGTGAACTTCGAATACCAGGTCAACACCTCTCTTCCCGGACTCTATCTTACTCTCTCTGTCAAGGCCTATGTTGATTCCATTGACTACAAATCACAGAAGCTCTACTTTACATCAAAGTCCACCAAACTCACAAAACACTATGACTACTACTTGTCCAATTCTTCCTTCAAACCATTTTCATTGAGGGAACAGGATGATTATACCTTGTACAAATGCCCAGTTAACAGTGATCATCGGGACTCCACCAATTTTGTAAGTCTTGATGGTTCTGAAGTCTATGCCATTAACTCTCACTTTAGAACCACGGAAGTGCTCCTAACATCTTGCACAAAGTTGTACGATATTTCACATGTCCCGTTTTATGAGGGAGGACTGTCTTGGTCTGAACCTGATTGTGGGGATTGCGAAGCCAAAGGACACTACTGCAAATTCAAACCAAACAGCACTACCCTCACGCAGTGCTTCCCAGCTCCCAAAGGTTCTTCATCTCTTCCTCGGATATTTTTTCCTGAAATCTCAGTAAAGTTATAGACAAACCATAGAAGAAGACATGTAACAACTAGTTATAATTTGCTAGGGAACTAAAGTTTCTGTTTTAATTTACAGGTCCCTGGTCAAAAATACTCCTGGTAACAGGTAAAGCTTAGAATTTTAAACGTGTTATGCGAATTTTATTTATTTGTAGGATAAGTATTTACCAAAGGTGTGCGGTGTAATTTTTGACATCCTGTACATAATTTGTAAGATTCTGTGGATCAACTCGCACTCTTAGTGATACTGACATTTTTTGGGGACAACCTGAGCGGAGGTAGTATCATATTTCCTTGTGTTTTAAACTCTGTCAAGTAATTTTTCATGTTTGTAGGTAAAGTTGGAGGGATCTTTGTCCTGTCACTTCTACTTGTGGCCTTTTGTTATGCAATACACTTGTACAAGCAAAAGAAACACTTCCAGCAGAAGATTGAAACGTTTCTGGAGGACTACGAAGCTCTCAAGCCCACAAGATATTCTTATGCTGATATAAAAAAGATAAGCAATCATTTTAAAGTTAAACTAGGGGAAGGAGGTTATGGTTCAGTGTTCAAGGGACAACTTTCAAATGATGTTGTAGTTGCAGTTAAGGTCCTTAATGGAAAGGTTGATTTTAAAGGAAGTGGGGGAGATTTTGTAAATGAAGTTAGTACTATGGGCTTAATCCACCACATAAATGTAGTTCGCTTAGTTGGATACTGCGCTGATGGCTGTAGGCGAGCTCTTGTTTATGAGTTTCAACCAAACGGTTCCCTTGATAGGTACGTCTTTTCAAGAGAAAACCACAATGACGGATTCCTTGGCTGGGAAAAGATGGAAGAAATTGCTCAAGGCGTCGCCAAAGGTATTGAGTATCTTCACCAAGGGTGCGTACAACGGATCCTCCACTTCGATATTAAACCTCATAATATCTTGTTGGACCAAAATTTCAATCCAAAAATCTCTGATTTTGGCTTAGCAAAGTTGTGTACTATAGGCCAAAGCTTAGTTTCTATGACTATGGCAAGGGGAACTATAGGCTATATTGCACCAGAAGTATTTTCTAGGAATTTTGGGAAAGTATCATCCAAGTCGGATGTTTATAGCTTTGGGATGTTGTTGCTGGAAATGGTTGGAGCAAAAAATCATACTTCAGTAGGAACAGAAAAAGGCAGCGAAGTATATTTTCCAGAGTGGATATTCCGTCAGCTTGAGCAAAAGAGGGAGGTGAGAAGCCAGATTGAGGAAGACGTTGATAGCAAGATCGAAAGAAAGCTAACAATTGTGGGACTTTGGTGTGTGAATTGGCATCCAGCTGACAGGCCTTCCATGAAACATGTGATTCAAATGCTCCAAGGAGAGGACTGTCCCACCATGCCTCCAAATCCGTTTAGATCAACAAGTTCAAGAAATGCATACGCAGCAGCACCTGCTAGGGTATCGACCTACGAGCTTGAACATATTTCAGAATCAGAGTGAGTATTAACTGAAACAATCGGCCCTTCTAAATAATTTGTAAACAAAATCTCTAAAAAGAGCAATCGGCCCTTCTAAATAATCTGTAAACAAGTGTTATCTAGAAAGATGTTTGAGTTGTTGTATTTCCTACTTCATAAAGAGTTTTTACTGCCCAGTCTTTGCAAGTAGTACAGAGAGTATATAAAAACAAATTAAGAGACGGAGTGAATCCGCAGAAGATAAACACAACAAATTAAATGATCAAATATCAACTGATGGGAACCAAAAAGGGAAGTATGATTACTTTTTCGCTCCCCGTCATCACCTCACGGATTAGGTTTTCACAGAAGCAGCTGCTCAATTTGTAGTAGTAAGGACTAAGGGTAAGAACTGCATACACTTCACACTCTCCAGTCTGCAGACCACGGATTCCAGGTATGATTAGTTTAGTGTGGTTACTCACCTCATAATTCATGATACTCGTTGCGCCTTGAGAAAATATATTTTTCAGTGAACAAACACAGAAATATAACAGTCATAGTGAGACATAGCATTATGGCATTGAACAAGGAATTCAATATATAGACATTTGATATCTTCCTTTCATGACGACACTGATCTGGAACCTGTTAGGGACTAAATTCCTGAAATCGTGATATTCTGCCTACTTAATGTCTACTTCACCATTATCTCTGGGCACGATGAAGAAGTTATCAAGCTTTCAAGAAAAGTATATTAGGCACTGTCTGTTTTCTTGAAGGATATTTTTTTGTGTTTTTAAGTTTGGAGCCACAAACAACTAAACAAGTGACTATTTAGGTTGCTGGCCCTTTTTGTATGGAAAAAGTTGACACATCTACAAAATTCTTTTTGGTCACCGTGAAACACTAACGCTGTGTTCCAGAAATAATGAAAAAAAAGAAAAGAATAGAAAATGAGTAATTTTCTTTAATAAAGTTTTGGACGAGGAACTCCGGAGCCATGAGACCAAGTTTACAAATTCGCTCAAGGTTTAGGAGTGTTCTAACAAGTGACGATAATAAAATGAATTTTGATCCAGAATATAAATTAAGGCATTTCAAGTAGCTAGGCTTCTTAGTTTAGTAAATTAAGAAATCAGATGCTCTGATATCTCTCTTAATTGTATTCAGAACTGTGGCATCACGTTATCAGTGTGAAGTTTAGAGTCATAAAAAAAAGTTGAAAATATATATGTTTACGATTTGATACTGGAGTACAACAAAGCTCAAGGCCTTGAGGTTTACGGTGTTGAAAGGACAATTTTCAAATAAAATTCTTGCAGAACGTTAAGGTCGATGGCAAAGAAGGCGGTGATGATTAAATATGAAAGTACAATTGATTAGATCCACCGTATCACTGTCGTTCATCTTGCTGCATGTGCTCTTGTGGCTGTAGAACAGATTAAAATTTGCCTTGCTACAGTGAAAACAGATTAAAGGATTCCTTGAACGGGTAAACATGTGAGTTATCAATCTAGGCATGACCAAAGGAAGCATGTGTTTTTACCAAGATTGTGCCCTACAAATCCTCAACATCTTGTTGGACCAAATTTTCAACCTCAAAAAATCTCCAACCTGGTCTAGCAAAGTAGTGGAACAAAGGACTAATGTCTGCCTGACTAGGCTAGGGGAGCAATAAGTTATATTGCACCGAAAGCAATATCCAGGTTTCTTGTAGTATCATCCAAATCAGATGTTTATAGCTTTGGTAGATTGTTGAAACAAAGAATCATACTTCAGTATAAAAGAAACACTGCCGAAGCATTTTACCAAGAATGATTTCCATCAGCTTAATTAAGCAAGATAGAAACAAGAGAAGCCATATTGAGTAACTAGGTGCAACCCTGCAAAAGAGCCAACTAATGTGGGACTTTGGTGCATAAATTGGCATCCACCAGACTAGCCTTCTATGAAACAAAATGCTCCAAGGTGGCAACTGCCCAGCCATACCTCCTAATCTGCTTAGCTCAGCAAGTTCAAAAAATGTATCCGCATATGGCAACAAACTTAAAGTGATTTTTGATTCAGAGTGAGAGCTAGTAGAAGTAATGAGTTGCTAGACAATGTTGTGCAAATAAAATATCTACGAAATGGCCTTTTTTATAGTCTTTTTACATTAATGACCTGCTTTTGAATATTTGCAGCCAAGAAATATATGATTACAGCAGATCATGCTTCCATGAGATAAGTTCATCAAGAGTATCACGTAATTTAATACAAAAATGAATAACTACCTTTTATGAAATGATTGAAAGCTTACCATCTGCTGTAAAATACTTGAACCATCTTCTATCCCTCGAAGACTAGAACAACTCGTACACCAGGACAAGTTCTATACATCTCTTCTTTCCTTGAGATCCTCGTAGATTTTAGTATAAGCCACTTCAGTACACATCACATAGGCCAAAAAAAAAAAAAAACTTTGAACAGAACGCAATTGCATATTAATGCCACAAGAGCAAGAATTTCTTCTCTGAGACCATGTCAACAATTATTTTCAACTGCTTTCAATTGCAACTCAAGAGCAAAACCATACATGTCACCGGGTACCATGAATGCCACTGCTGGTTTATCCAGAACCATATGAAAGTATAGGGATGTGATTCATCCATGTTCACTTCTTGATTAATTTCAACACATCACCAATTAGATGTAAGGAACCAGTTACAAGGACCTGAAAAATATAACGAAAACGAATTGCAAACAGGTGAGAGTAGATAATATAGAAAAACTCACAAGACATGCATGCAGAAACAAGTTTCGTCTCATAATTGACCACGTAGTCCAATAATGAGGCTACGAGAACATATGTTATACCTAAACTTATTTTAGTCCTTTCCAACCACCTGTGCAGAACCTCATAGGTGGCAAACTGGCAGAAGAATGGCAATTTCTCGAAATTCATGTTCAGTATTCATATATCTTGTACTTTCTAAGATTAAGATGTTTTCCTTTAGGTTACAGTTTCTCACAAATAGAGCAATCATCTAACAGTTACAAATCAAGAAACTCTAGTCCTGTTTTCATTTTTTATTTCTTTTTGAAATAAAGGGTTTCATATGCCACATCTTTCTGATGAAAACAGATCAATAGTATAAGATAGCAAGTCTTGGCCACATTACCTGGTAGCGAACAGACTGATTACGCTGTGCATTGTCTCTCAACCATTTGATAGCTAAAGGGAGGGAAGGAAACACAGTGCTGTTCTCACACCTCTTTATAAAACTCTCAGATTCCTCTTTAACTTCATCACTAGTGATTTCTGCACCTTTTGAATGACCTGCCATTAGTGTCTAGTCATGCTTTTTATAGTGACGCTGGTAATATTCTAAGAAATATATTTTAATGAAAACATAGAAGAAATTTAAAACACATCAACCCAACTTCTATTGAACACCCCTACAGGTCCCACAAAGGGAGACTGGTGGTTAGTTAAGACGGCATTACATGATTTACCCCTGGTCCAGCAACCCTTGATGCCAATTTCGTTTCTAAAATAATCAAAAGAAAAACACTACATTTATGTTTGCTATAATTAATTCTCAGTACCAACTAACAAAGTTATGTGAAAAGTTCTATTTTGTCGTGACGAGCAATTGTGTGGTTACATTTTGGGACATTAATGAACCCAACAGTGGTGAGCTCGATCTTGACTCGTGAAGAAATTAAAGATTTTGGGTTAGAATTTTATCTATTCGAGCTTATATAGTGTCTTGAGTTCATATAATAGAAGCTTTATCATTGATGTTTGAGAGTATTTTATTGAGCTAGCTTGAGCTCAGTTCAAAATAAAATTGTTTAGTCTGACAAAAGCTCATCTATGTGCTAGTTTTCGAGCTTGATTGTGAGTAAGATTCACAAATTTGTTTGTAAACTTACATTCAAGCTGCTCACAAGCCTTAAAAAATCGATTTTCTAGGCTCAAACATAAAAGAGCTTCTTATCGAATTGAACACCAAGCCGTTCACGAATAGCTCAGCTCATTACAACGCTACTCACAGTATATGCTACAAGGTATATGACATGGACTCAAGAACCTAGTAATCTTCCAGCACTTGACTACCTTCACTTATGACCATAAACAGTTTTTCTAAATATCTTAAAGTGTCTAGAATACCAATGTCCATGGCCTGTAGATATTGGTACTTCGTGTAGAGCACCAAGTCCACGTAAAACATGTTTTTAGGAATTAAAATCACCTTTTTCTCCGCGTAGAATGAACTCGTATAATCTTTGAAGAGTCAACTGCCATGACAAATCAACCTGGGAATCAATTGGTGCTATGTTACTAGTCCCAACCTTGTTATAAACTGATACATTTGGTACAAAGAGCGCCTGCTTGAAGTGAACTCCTACATAAGCAAATAAATGTTGGAAATGCATTAGCACTAATGAATCTGCAACAGAAGTGAACTATATATAGAATATAGATTTTGAAACAGAATTGATATTTGTACACTAATCTCTTGATTGTGTTTGGAAACATGAATTCATTTCCAATGATTGACATTACATGACATGAATTCTCAAACTTAAGCCTCAATTCTCAAACTTAAGCCTCAATTTAAACGTCATGGGATTGGACCAAAACCAACTCCAAATTATTTTGACAATCCAAACATGTCATCTCGACCAACTCCGACCTTTGAAATCAAATTATAGTATCCACGGATACAATAAGTTTAACTTGCACTGCAACATCAGCAGCAAGTACCAGTTACATGCATAATTTTACACAGAGATTCCCGCAGAGGGTGATTAAGACAAAGGACACATCTCATTATAATATTTACCATGGCTAGCACATGTGTTTATCAATCGTGGAAGGAGCAGCTGTGGGTCTCTCACCGACATACAATTAAACAATAATATCTGCATACAAAACCACAATGCTTAGAAAGTAAAAAAGGATATCACAGATCAGAATAGTGTGAGCAGAGTCATCAGTGGTACAACTGATTCTACAACATTGATATAGTTACATATCACATTAATAATACTCAGGAACACCAAAAAAAAAAAAGAGTAAACAATTCAGAACACTTGCATAGTTCTGTTTAATCAAGCCAAAAAATGCAAGATAGATCAATAATACTGAAGTGCCTAGCTATAAAACATTTTAGAGGCCATGGATACCTTCATGCAATCATTACATCATCATGAAGCTTCCAACTGATAAGTTTCATCATAAATTTAATATCTGATTCCTTTAAAATATGTAATTTGAAAGATAAACATAACATTTAAAATACACTCAACCAATGTTTTTCAGCTTTAACAAATTAACTAGTAATGTTTCCAGAGTCACCTGTGAGGAGTTTTTCCTTGAGGATTCCGAAAGGGAAGCGTGCAAAGCTTCCTCTGATACGCTAGAGTTGTCAGGTAACTGGCTACTAAGGGTTTTGCGATGTTCATCATCTTGTTTGATGGCAAGAGCAAACCATTTTGCACATACTTCCATACTTTCCGGACTATGGGCTCCATCTAGATAGAAAACCAAATCTTCTTGCCTTTCGATATCAATGTACTGATCAGGGACAATCTGAGCTCTACCTTGCAATGCAGCTGTTGTAAGCCCTTTGATAAATTGCTCAGGCAGAGAACTCTAGTTCCATGAAGAAATGAAAGAACAGTGTTAAATAAATAAACACAGCGGGAATACAAAATTTAATTCAGAGAACTCACAGTTTCATCCAGATAATTAAATTCAAGATGACCGGTCCTTTGAAGCCAAGTAGAGCTTAAGGCTATAGCTAGACCAGCATTTACGTACTGGTGATCACCATGAAGTCCAAGATGTTGGCCGCTCAGCAAATGTGGATCCAATGGAGTTGCTACTTTCAGAGGTACCTGTAACCAGTACCAATACAAATTCATCCATAGGGATCATAGTATAGCTAAGAGTATAAAACTAGTACATAACATAACCTACATTCTTGTATTTATTACGCATGTTTTAAGGTGCATGTTCTTAGAGCGCAACTGAATACTTCCATAAGTAACTATAACTACCAAGTACCAGTAACCCAAACCATTGCCACATGTCAAGCTCTCATCAAAAATATATGCATCCCATCCATTCTCTCTCCCCCTCGTTTCCGAATTCCAATCAAATCTCTTAATTTCTTTTCTTAAATATTATTTGAATACTTGGTATATACAATCTTTAAAATTTCAATCTTTATTAACAAAATAAATTATTTTTTTTAAAGTATGATAACTGATTTTTTTAATTAAAAAGGGCTATATGTGTTGATTATCATGAATACTTTATTAACTATGTAAAGCAATTTTTTTTTGATTAAAAATTTATACTATATGTTGCACAACTTTACAGTAAATTTAAATAATAAACTAGTAAATAGTTATTGACGTCATTTTTACAGCATCAGAGATTGAGAGTTTCTTATTCAATTGATAACATCATATCCAATTATTTCATATAATTTAATCTATCTCTACTTATAAAAAATTTCACAAATCGCCTCTATTCACAAATAAGTTTTTTGAAACAACAGAAAACATATACAACAAATAAAATACTTAATATTCAAATTTTATATAATTCAATAGGTTATAATTGTAAATCATATTTATTGTATGTTAACAAATATTTAAAATATATCACCAATATATTAAAAATTATTATATTAAATTTAAAATAGATATATCTATCTCTACTATATAATTAAAGCCTAAACATTAAAAATTTGGTAGACGGTCGGTAATTGGGCTTTGGTCAATCAGTACTCTAGGTCATGGCCCTAATTTTTTTAAAAGAGCTTTTGTAATTAAAACACATCTCTAAAATTTTTAAAAATAGCTTTTCAAATTAAAACTTATCTCCAAAGTAGTGTTTCGCATCTCCTGGGAACTAATCTATTAAGTAGATAAAACCATGGCCAATATAAATTGGATGGCTTCAGAACAACTTACAAGGCCAAATTATTACATGGAAATAAAGGCTACACTTCTTATACAATTGTGTCATTTCGCTACATTAAATATACTTATTCTGTTCAAAGGACTGACCGTAGTAATGATTAACATTTGGCACTTACATCTAACGATGAAGCTGTCTCTTCAAGCACGTGCATAGCTTCATCAGGCTGGGAAACTGTAAATGCGGGAACTCCTCTCTTCATGATACAAAGAATGTAAGAGAAAAGGTATAATTAAGTGCAATAAGAAAAGACAAAAAATTTACCATACTATCTGACGTCATTCTATAAATAAATACAAAAAAGAGAGTGAAGAGAAAGTAAGACAATTATCAGAAATAAATTGAGAACAGAAAAATCAATAAACTATTTTATATCTATATTCACATATATGATATATCAGATGCATTGTGTAGTAAAAGATGTTCTAAGAACAAGTTTGCAACAAACACCTTTAAGATGCCAGACTTCTCTCCGGCAATTGCTTCTAATGTATACCCTGCCACAAGGGGAAGTAGATGTCAATGCCCTCTTCAGTTTGAAATTTAAATGCTTAAAAGTAATACGGTAAAAAAAAAATATTAAGTCAAGTACTAACAAGCTTTGAAATATAATTTTAAAGCACGGGTATAAATTGAAAGTACACAGGAGATAATGCTTTAGACCAAGTGGTCTACGATTTTGATGTGTTTTGGTTTTCCCTCCAAACAAAGTCTTATTTCTGACAGGTTAGTAGTTCCGTAAATTTCCATACATATAGAGTGATCCTACAGCATGTATGTTTCTCACTTGCTCCACACAAAAGTATTCAATTAATTCCTACAGCTAACACAACTACACAAGTAATCATGCAGTGTATATAATTTTAATTGAGATAAGTTAGTGAAGAAAACATATGACTGTTACGTCCAGGATTATCACATATAGTTGGACAACTATGTATAATATAATTCGCACAGTATTAGACGTAAGTAAAGGCAACTTTTGCATGTATAATGCGCTATCTAACTGACATCATTGTTGTTGTGGCGTCATGGCACCTCAGCTTTGGTAAGGAACTCCACGGCCTTGGTCAGGAACGTCACTGGGTAAGGCAACTGTGACAATATTCATCTAACATAGTAACATATCCCACAAACATATCGCTACTGTAAAAAAATGTCCTATTTTTCCTATTATATAACATATATTATTTCTAATGGTTAAGTTGAGCAAGTATAATCATAATGTTCTATTATCAATTTAAATTTATACAAGGCTGAGGGTTTAGCTTAGTAGTAAGGCACCCCTCTCCATGGCCAAGGTCATGGGTGGGTTCAATTCCTCACTCCCCTTAGCCCAGACCAATAATATATATTGCTTATCAAAAAGAGACAGATAATATAGTTATAAATTATAGATATAATTACTTATTGTAAACAGCTACTGGCTAAAATGAAAAGGAAGAAGAGGAGAGAGATATTAGGAGGAGGTGCTCAACGAGTCATTGCTACCTCTCACTAATGAACTAAAATTTCAAATTCAAATCATTTCAGATTGTTCAGGCAAAAAAAATCTAGGCTGGCGTGAAACAAATCTGGGCAAAGGTAAAACAGGTGCGGGTTGAAGAAGATCATGTCTTGCCTTGTCCGGAGCCATGACAGCATTTTTCCACCTTGGCAACGTCCTGGCGAGGCCATACAGTTTCTGACATACATTTTCTTATATTAATTTATTAAGTATAAAGTTCTTGCATAATCACCCCTACACAGTTCCAAAGAACCTGCCTTAAACCATGGCAGTGTCTGTAGAACCAAAATATAAATCTATTGACTGCCTACATAGGATGGGCAAACATTGTTACTAATGAACTGTGATTGCACCTTTGCCTAATTTAAATCAATTTGATTTCTCTCTGCATATGATGAATTTCAGAGAAATTGCATTATAATACTACCGCAGCTCTATATCGGAAAATACTGTTTAAAAGGCATATATAGAACTTATTTCCAGGAAATTTCCATAATAAGATGTAGAGATTCATACACCTCTATATATCTTCAACTTACCAACTTCATAAGAATAATATGCAAGACTGGTAACAAAGAACTGTTCAAGCAAATGGAAACTTTTATCCAGCAATATCGTTAGTTCGTTACTTGGGGAAATTCAATTTGGCCATCTATCTTGGAGCGGAAAACAAACTCATTCCAGTACGCAATTCACAAGTAAGGTAGCACATGTCTGTGCCCATTAACGCACATACAATATATACATACCAGATTAGAACTACTGAAGTAACAGTTGAAATAAAAGACAAAAAAACTGACCAAGGATTTCCATGTGGTCATACCCCAGGGATGTTATTCCACATACAATTGGTGACTGAACCTGAAAAGTGATGGTGCTAGATCTTATTGCTGAAAATTGTATTCCAATTTATAATCTCACCCGAATCTGAACAAAATTGTTTTGTAAACTTAATTCTAAAATCTTATAGAAACTGAGCATACCACATTTGTTGCATCAAACTTTCCTCCTAAACCAACTTCCAAGATAACTACATCCACCTGTGTCATAGTCGGTAATCATACTTGAGTACATTATATAGAAAGTGCTGGTTGTTTCAATTGTTAGATAAAGAGCTGGTTGGTATAACGAATGCTTGATACCTGCTCTCCTGCAAAAATCTTGAATGCAAGTAGCGCAAGAAACCGAAAGTATGTAGGCATCGGTGTTATGTCATCATCGGTTCTTTCCTGTAGCAAGCATAAGGAGTAAATAAGAAACAAGTGACATACCACTGGATAGGCAAGTCATATTATTCATTGCAGTCAGCATGAGATTAAACATACAGGTATATAATGGATTTGTTCCGAACAGTATTAGTGTGTACTTGTGCTTCATCACTTAATTTTCAAAATTTATTCAAGCCATTCACCTACATCCCATGTCTGATAATTAATTTCTTTTTGAAATTCATGTCTAAAAATCTAATTACTAGGGGATATATAGCTTTCAGTTTAGACAGCCAAAAGTACTAATAACAACCATATATGCCTACAACTAATATAAATATATTAAGCTTACTGCCTTCAATGTAAGAACTCTTCAATTTGATGAGTCCATATTAAGCTACACCCAGCCATACCTCGTCTTACCTTTTATTCTACCTTATTCCGAGTAATATAAGTTATTCCCATACGTCTAGCAAGATCCAATTAGATACCATCAGATAGGCAGCCCTGCATCTTTAGTGGTCACACGATATTGCATCACGCATGTTGCATCAATAAAATATATTATCTGAAGAACCTTAGTATGTCCTACTACTATTTTAAGTCAGTTTTGAAGAAGGATGCAGGTAAAGGCTGTAGCATAGGCAAGCCTCCAATTAAGTTTTTTGTCTCTTGTCAGTCCCTCCAACTTAGTTTGAATTTGCTAATAAAAGTAATGTAGTTATTAGATATGTTATTCTGACTATTTTAACTTGAGTGCCTGCGTAGGGACTCGACACTTCCTATGGGTTGGGATGGTTTAATGAATAGTTCAGTACGCCAAAGAAATTACAGTTTAACCAAACCAATCAGAAATGTGTTCACTGGAATACTTATTATTCCTTGAGGAATCAGCTATGACTGAATTTCTTACTCACAGCACTTCCTGCAAGAATCATCACCACCATAAATATGCATAACAGAGTTTATAATTTTGTAGAGATTCTCACAAACTCCCAAACCAACAACTCTTCATGTACTGCAAATATCTTATGCAAGGATTCAAAAATAAAACTCATATGAAAATCTGCAAAACTATGAATATTCTGAACAAATATGACAAGAGATACAATATAGAATTATATAATAAACAAGTAATCAACTAAGTTGTTGTGATTGTACATGCCTTCAGTCTATCAAAACACCACCAGAAATATGCCAAAAACTTGTCCTTGCATATGTCCACGCTGAAATAACCACCAAGAATGCAAAAGTCATCAGATACATTTCTACTAGCTGAATATTATTGCCATTGTAACTGAAGAGAAAAGCATATTAAGCTATCACAATAATACAAACTAACAACTGTACAAATTAAATACACCGATTTCCAGTGTTTACTTGCTGGGGCGTCCATGGTGCTTTGGTATGAAGCACCCAGACGAAATCTTTGGTGCCTTGTGCAATGTTAGGCCAAAGGTAATGAGACTCAGTATCTTCATCTCTTATTTTGTTGTCTTTTTGTGGTGGAAAATACTAACTTATTTGTTTTGTGCTTGGAATGGTTAGGTTGGGAAGTTGGATTGATCTGGTATGAGATGTTGATACTAATTTTGGTGGACTGACATGAACTTGCAGACCCCTATAATTGCAGTATATATTTAATGAGGAAGTTTTCTAACACCGAGCGACTACGCTAACTGTTATTCTTCACAACCTTGCATTCAATTTGAAATTTTACATGCTATAAGACTTCCATATCTTAAATTGGAATCCATTGGTTTCCTGCTGAAAAAAGAGCCTGGTCATCATTTACAAAAACTGAAAAGTAAGCCCAAGCCCAACCAAGGCAACCTAGATGTAAAATATTTAATATCACATTCATGATTAGTGATGCTTTACAAACTATAAGTTTAAGGCTTTTAGCACTCCCACAATGGAAATATATATGTCTAAAGTGGCCCAACTTGTAAAGTGTTTGGGCCACTAAATTCACCACGTAAGAGTGATGTAGAAAATGGAGCAATAGAAAAATAGCAACACACAAAAAGACCTTCCCGTTAAATGTCATCCCCAGTCAACTCATGCTTAAGCAAAGTGCAAATATATATATAATACACGTATATAAGCTATATATTCGTGGATATGCTATGCCAACATTTCTCTATGCCGTCTCAGAAGAGTTGAAGGAAGGGGAAGTAAAACTAGAGAATAGTAACAAAATACATATGATATGGGGGTGGATGAATTAGATCAGGTATTACCACGCACATGGCACGCCCATATTTACAGAGAGAGAAATTAGTTAAATGATAAGGCTCACCCATCTAATCGAAATCTTTCTCGAACATCGATGAGATGAGGTGATGTGAAAAGCCCGGTGTGGAACCCACAACTACGTAATATAGCTTCCGTAAAAGTGCAAGTTGATCCCTTCACAATTTGCAATAGACATGTAATCAGTGATAAATAACTTTATACACTCATTGATCAGACAAGCATTCACATCACTATATTATTTTAAGAAGAAAAAAAGAATTCTTACTTTTGCTTGTATATATATGAAACAACAGTTTTTACTTATTTTATTAATATTTTTGCCAGCTCAGTTTTACTTGATCTTCGTTGGTTATATTTGTTACTGTTTGAACACAAATACCACTAGCTATAAGCAATAAATTAATAGAACTCACTTAGAAAATACTTATGAATAACAAAGAAAGATCACATAAGAATAACGACTGTTGCTTCTGGAGAGGGGTTAACATGAGGCGAAATTATATGGAAGCTCCTGCTAAATGACGCTAGTCAAGTCAAATGTGCATCATGCACAGTCCTCTAACACTTTATAAACATGCTACCTAGTCTTAGCCACAATTGAAAGAACACGAGAAATTATATCAGGATAGTTTCTTTTAAGTTGGTGACATGCGTGTCTGTGAAGAAACCAAAATGATCAATCTATCAATGAAAAGGTACATGCTTCTAGTCCAAGATCAAATAGGATAAGAAAGACTGACAAACAATATAAGTCAAGAAAGTTAACATGGTTGATGGCCACAAACTCTCATTTTTATATGGAGAGTCAATGACAGCTGTGTGAGTTTAAGATAAATGTAATTTATAAAAGAAGTCCTTCACTTTACAGTAATTTATAAAAAAAAATACCTTTCCTTTAGTGCCTGCTACATGAATGACCTTCATCTGTGATATTGGCTCGTCCAGTTCGAGAATCTATGTCATATCATAACTATTAGCTTATTACATATGTAGTTGAAGAAAATCATTAACTTACAGAAATCAAATCAGATTGTTACTTTTAGATAATCAAACATTAAATCATAGCGGTCCCCACTATTGCTCTTATCAGCACGAGTACGCTTTGTAATTAGAGAGGACAGAGCATCCATTGCCTCATCATAGGGAGAGACGGCTTGTTTTGTTGATCCATTTTCACCTTCACGGCATCCACAAGCAAACATATATTATTAATTCAGAGGTCAGATTCTCAGGAAACTTGAAGAAGCAACTACACGTCTACACCTACATGCATTCGACAAAAGTTTGCGGACCAAGTAGTGGGGCAACTAGAGAAGAATGTAATAATAATTTTAAACAAAAAAAAACAGATATTTACCTTCTGCCATACCGATCAGGCTCCGAAATTTGAAACCTGAAATACTTTACAACATTAAGATAAAGAAGAAATTCTTTAAAACAAAATTAACACTGTTAATAGTTTACTAGTATGGTGGCTGGTGAGTACTGATATACATCTGTTAAACTTAAGTGTACAGCGTCTTACTTAAATTTTTTGTCGAATTATTTAATAAGATAGAGGTTTATTCTGTTCCAAAATATAGGCAAAACAAATTATGTCCAAGTTAAGATTGTTAGAATATAATATATGATCCTAAAAAGTGCCTTCCTCTAATACCCTTGAGGTTTTAAAGCGACTGGTTACTCAACATGGAAAAGAGAGCTCAGGCAGGCGCGAGGTCCAAGGTTCAACTCTCTGCCACCACCAATATTCTCACAATTTATTATGGACACGAAAGGCAAAAACTATGCCCCAAAAATGGCCGTCCGTGATCCACTCTTCGACCTAAAAAATAGGCTTTCAAGTGAGGGTGAGTGTTAGAATATAATATATGATCCTGAAAAGTGCCTTCCTCTAACACCTTGAGGTTTTAGATGTACCGGTTACTCAACAAAGATCTCGTATGGAAAGTGATCATTTGACTGCAGACTTAATTTATTAAAGACAAAATGAGGACGAATTATGTGACTTGGTCACGCTGATATAAGTATTTTGAAGTTAGTAGATTGTCCGAGAATCAAAAGATTTAGTGAACATCTCCACGTGGTAGTCATAGATACAAATAAAACTAAATCCGTCAATATATTAAGTAACCTAGTCAAATGGTAGTCATCAAGCTTGTTCTAGGAAAGTTGAAATGTAAGTTGCAGTAAATGGTTTCAGTTATGCATTAGGCAAAAACGGTCAAACATATATGCACGTCAGAAGAATTAAAAAAAATCGATTACATCTTTAAACAACGTTCACACATAGAACTATTTACCTAAAAACCGTCAGCCTAGAAACGTATCTTGCATTTACTAAACACGCCTCGAACAAATCTTCATTCTAACTTAATAGCTTTATGACACTCTAATAGGAATTTAATCGAACAGCTTAAGACTACACCATTGATAGTTCGATACAATTCAATCAGCTAGTTCAAAATTATATATTCACACACTCAAGTCACAAGGCAAAACAGTATTAGCTACCAAACACCAATGAAAATGCATAAAAAGATATAGATATTAGAATCTGAAAGTATTTGTAATGGATATAAACAGAATCGAATTAGTGTAGGAAACAACTGAACAAACTACAGATTCAACAAATAAACCGCTGAGCGAGCTGTGTGTACATGTATATAGATATGACAAATGGATATAAAGCGTAGACAGAGAGGGAGGGAAAGAGATAGTACCAAGCTCGGGCAGAGAGAGAGGGAGGGAGAGAGACGATTGATTGGTTTTATTTCTCGATTTGCGTAACGGGTGGCTTGGGTTTGGTAAAGCCTTTTCATACGTTACTACAAAAATAAAATGTTAAAATATAATATTATACCTTGTATTTTATACTGCCAATGGAGTCTGGAGGGTGAAAGATTTGTTTTTTGTCAAGGATGATGGGCGTACTTTAGGATTTCAGGCTTAGTTTACATAAGAGCAAAATGCACTTTATATCTTCTAATTTATCATCAAATGTAATTTTTTACACAATCTTTAACTAAACACATACAAAATGTTAAATTTACTTTGGACTTCATTTTACACCTATGACTATAGGATTTAGTGCGTGTTTGGGGTATCACAAAAAAGTTGACTTATAGCTTAAAATGAGTAAGTGTCATATAAGTGATAAGTTGATGAATTCTTATAAGTTATACGGGTGTTTGGATAAATTTACTTATAAGTTAGTGAAGAATTTGCTAAATTAAATTTGAAAAAATAATTTTTAAATACAATGATTTCAACACTTGTATTTTAAATTAAAAAAATATTTAAAAACACAAATGTAAAAATATAAAATATTAGAAAAATAAAGAAATCAAAGAATAAGTTGATAAGTTAAGTAAAATATGTTGGTGATTTCTAACATTCAACTTATCAATTTATAAGTTATAAGTTATCAAATAAGCTGAGTACACAAACACCCCTCATAAGCTCTTATCAACTTATAATGTATAAATGACCGTGGCCAAACAGGCCCAAATTATTCTCCCTCAAGATGACCAACCAAAATCTATTAGCCAAATGCTGGAGCCTTGATTCAGCATATTGCTTCAATCCTATCAGCCACTAATTTGTTTAAGAATAACAGAATGACAGAAGAAATTTATATGCAAGTATGAACTATGAACAAATAAGTAATTTAGTATACTCACCATATATAGCAATCTAATGGGGTACTTAGTGCTGAGTACTTTGTAGTTATACCTAATAGTTAGTGATCTATCTGCAATTAGGTGGTGATACTTGATTTAGAAAACGAGCAGGAGCCAATTTAGTATCTTTTTCTATGTTACAGCAGTACAGATGAATCAGAGCATCAAGTACATTAGCTTTACATGCATGATGCATCATTTCATAAATTCCATTTATGTTGTTAGAACACTTTGGTTATCCCCCCATAACATCAGTTTGAATGTTGATATTTCAGCAAGATTTATCTAATAAAATTTTAATGAACGTCTCTGATTAAAATGATCAGTCTTAAGATGGCGTGGGCAGTGGCAAAACCACGTTCAGTCCAGGGGCTAGCGAACACAATTAAAAAGAAAGAGAAAATTTCCTATTTTATTGTTCAAAAAATTTAATCATATTGAATTTAGAGAAATTAATGTATTTATGTACTCAAATAAATGAGGTCAAACTACATAGATTATTATTATATATTCACATAAATTATACTTAATAACCCAGAATGTTCGTGAAACTTAGTCCACCATTTGGTCATTTTAAGTAAAGTGGTGTGTTTCCAACATAGTCAATGGTTTATACTACGATTGGTTATTAAAATTGAGATTTTTCTCCTGTTAAGAGTTGCGATTTAAACATTTTTTTCACTTCTGTGGATCATAAATTACTAGGGTAGTAAATTGTTTTGCATTATGGTTGTAACATTTTTTGGTTAATATAAGCCTATAATTTTTAGAATTATTCTTATTTTTAATTGTTTCTTAGTGTAGTTGAGGTGCTTCAGTGCCTTGAGCTGTACTAATGGTTCTGTTTTGAATTCCTGTGTATCAGAAGGCTGTAGCCTGTAGTTCTTTAACTTTCTTCACATGTTACTATATTAGTTATTTAGTTAAAAATATTACAAATTTTAATCTTTCTTGCATATTTTACCACATTTTTCTTGTTTTACCGCAGATAAGTCAATTACTCACATTCATGTAAAATTTATATCGGACTTCATCTTACACCTATACAGACTATGCCATGCACTATGGCATTTGGCCTCCCTCACGACCAAAATATGGCTCCGCCTGAGGGTGTAGGTGTGGTAGAATAGAGACACACACTTGTTAACTGTTGTTCAGTTGTTTTAGCCTCCTAATTCCTGAGCATTTATATTTCCTAAAAATGTACTAAACCAAAATCTTTATCCAAAACCTGGATCTTCGATTTGGTAGTTATTCTAGGATCTTTGTCATATTTCTGTAATCCTAGCAGCCACTAATTTCTAATAATAACAGAATGACGAAGAACAATTTTAGCTAGAATTCTGCATTGAGAAATTTATATGCCAGTATGAACTATGAATAATTAAGTACCTGAGTAAACTCACCAGATACATTGTGTAGCTAGTGGTCAGTGGTGGATAATAGTACTGGCTATTTAGTAGTGATTACCTAGTAGTTGATTCACAACTGGGTGGTAAAGAGATATTCAACTTAGATAACAAGGGGCAATTTGGTATCTTTTGTTACAGAATTATGAATGAATCAGAGTATTGATGATCGACCCCTATGATCTTAGGATGCCTTTTATCTACTTATAGAGCATAGTATGTGTCGCTAACAGGTGTGATAAGAGAAAGTGTTATTTGTTCCCGGAATTTACTTGTATCCTTGATTAACATAGTTGAACTATGTCATACCGAGGATCGTAATTCTAAGACTAACACATACTTGGGATGGCCCATTTTTTGAATTACATAACTATCATAAATCAGCTGCCAACACTGTGTTATACATCACAACACGTTTGGCTCTTAAAGTGTTACTTGTAGTTCTTAAACAGCAAATGTATTGCCCCCCCCCCCCCCCCCACAGGCTATAACAAAAGCTAACCAGGTATAACTGATTGCATATCAGCGTATGCATGCTAGGGATGAAAAATACGTATGCCTCATTGCCTCGTGAGATAATTTCATACCAAATGAGTATAGTAAAGGCCTAAAGGGAGAGAACAAACAAAATGAGGCAATTAGGACATTGGAGTTTGGACTGATCACATCTTCAGGGAATGTGTTATGTCCCTGGTGCCTAATACCATACCCCAATTAACCCATCATTAGAGACAATCAATATGTACTCTAAGTAACACACAACATAAAAAGTTCAAACTCAAAATCTATTAGCCAATCATGATTGATTGTTGCAGCATTGTTGGAGGTTTTAAGTATGCATGTGCACTAGTTAGCTTAATGATACGTAAAGGATTTTGTCCACGGGGGCAACTTGCTCTCACGAAGGTATGCTTATTGGTATTCTTCATCCTGCAATTTGCACAACTTTCTATATCTGTCATTCAG
This sequence comes from Heracleum sosnowskyi, assembly GCA_030848705.1. NCBI lineage: Eukaryota > Viridiplantae > Streptophyta > Magnoliopsida > Apiales > Apiaceae > Heracleum > Heracleum sosnowskyi. The sequence continues at coordinate 42,745,394 of CM061243.1, read as the reverse complement.
GTTAGATTTTTACCCTGATTCATAACTCCTCATATGAGACTGTTGTACAGTCACTTTCTAGACAAGTAGCAACATTCAGAATTCTACAGCCACATTTAGTTTTGTTTTCAAGATTGACATTTCCCATAAGATCACTATATGTCGGTATATCAATTATGGTTCTATAGCACACTAGTAAACCAAACTCTTGCTTCATTTGGTTACTTAAGTTGTTTAAACAATGAGCTAATCAACACTCTCTTTTACATTAAACAAGGATGTTTCTAAAGAAGGCAGTACAGCTCAGCATTATATCCATCATCATGTATGTCAGTATCACTTACGTGTTGCTCTATGCGAAGCCAATATAAAGGTAAGCCTAGAAACGTATCTTGCATTTTACAAAACACACCCCAAACTAAATCTTCATTCCAACTTAATAGCTTAATGACACTCTAATAGAAATTTAATCAAACAGCTTAGAGACTACAAATTGGAGGTACCCTACAATTCAATCAGCTAGTTCAAGATTACATATTCACACACTCAAGTCACAAGGCAAAACAGTATTAGCTGCCAATCACCAACGAACATGCATAAAAAGATAATAGAATCTGAAAGTATTATAAATGGATAGAAAAACAGAATCTAATTAGTGTAGGAAACAACTGAACAAACTACAGATTCAACAAATAAACCGCTAAGCGAGCTGTGTGTGTATATTATGTGTACACGTATATAGATATGACAAATAGATATAGCGTAGACAAAGAGGGAGGGAGAGAGATAGTACCAAGCTCGGACGCAGAGAGAGAGAGAGAGAGTACACGATTGATTGGTTATATTTCTCGATTTGCGTAACGGGTGGCTTGGGTTTGGTAAAGCCTTTTCGTTACTACCAAAAATCTAATATTGAAATATTTTATTACACCTTCTATTTTATATTATCAATGGAGGGTGCAGGATTTGTTTTTCGTCAACGATGATGAGCGTACTTTGGGATTTAAGGGTCATTTTATAAGAGTAAAATGCACTTCACATCTTCTAATCTATTATTATCTATTTTCTATTAATAGTAATATGCTCGTGCTTCGCATACGGAACGATATTTGTTTTAATATAATTTCTAATTTTATATCTTGATTTTTGTTGTTAGAAGAATTTCGTACAACAGTGTGTTGGAGGTTTTATGGAAAGTTGTAGCTGGACTTGTATGATGACTCCTCAGAAATTGAACAGAGAATGGGTTTTTTCTCTTGCTCTTGCCGAGTGTCAATTGTGTATCATACAAGGTGCCTACGTACCCCTTTATATAGGGATCAAGCCTCACGTAGTTCTTGGAAAACAAGTTATTTGGATAAGCCCATTCAGTCCAAGCTCATAAAATAGTCAAGATTTATGTTCCCATAAACTGCTCAAGGATTATCAATCCACCTCAAGTTCCCATTAATAGTTCAAGGATTATCAATCCTCTTCAAGTTCCCATAAATAGTCCAAGGATTATCAATCCTTTTCAAGTTCCCATAAATAGTCCAAGGATTATCAATCATCTTCAAGTTCCCATAAATAGTCCGGTCTTCACACGTTTTCCTACAATCTCGCGGCATCTCCGCATTTCTTCCCATGATTGTAGGTATGTCCCGTGTCAACCAAGAAACATTCCATAAACAGGAATTTCCATATTTTGGGCTTCACCCACGATGCGAGTTGGTCAGGCTCGCATCGCACAAATCATATGAAAATTATCCTTTCGTAGTTTAAGTGGTGCGAGCTCACCTATGTTCAATTATTCTTATTTCTGACAAGTACCACGAGCCCATTACTTCATAATGGTGTGAGCCCATAAGTTTATGGCGAGGGTTCATAAATAAAGACGCGAGTTCACCAAAGTGAACTCATAAGGAAGAGAACCCAACATTCATTTTAGCGAAGCGAGCCCGATTATGATGTGAGTCCTCATTAAGGTGGGGACTTATAAGGACATGTGCTCATCATTTGTTAACGAAGCGAGCCCACCATACTTAGGAGGATTTTAGGCTCAACATAGCTCACGGTGCGAGCCCTAATTTCAGCTCACATCAATCCTTCCAAAATATAATTCTAGGCCCAAATCATTTAAGGACCTATCTAGGGCCCATTACCGAAAATCCAGTACAACAACTTTATATAAGTGATTTGTTATATTATATTTATTTATATTATGACATATATTATGGCATTGATTTTGTTCTCTTTGACAAACGTACTAAGAATATTACACGTTAGTGCAATTGTAACGTTCACTTCAAAGTAACAATATCACACGTCATTCTCAGAGTACTAATATTATACGTCCCTTTCAAAGTAATGTTGAGGTCGTATTTAATTACGTCCTTCTCAGAGTAATAAGATTATACGTCCATCTCAAAGTAACGTTGAGGTCGTACTTAATTACGTCCTTCTCAGAGTAATAATATTATACGTCCATCTCAAAGTAATATTGAGGTCATACTTAATTTTTGTTAATACGAAAAATAAAACATCTGAATGAAAATTAAACAAATGAAAAATCAGAAATGGTAGGATTAAAGTCATTAAATCCTTTGATGACATGAATAACACATTGAAATGATTCTAAGATTTGAAAAACATAATAACTTAATCCTACCAATCATAATATTCGTTATCTTGAACGGAAGAAAGTAGTATCTTGAAAAGAATAAGCTGCAATTTGCAATGCACACATTTGGTTTCCCACAAATGCTTCATCTTTAGCTGTTTTCCCCAAATTTCTCCATCATGTCGATAGTTTCCATCAATGGTCTTATCACATAGCGCGTCCCATAGCTCGTCCGGGTAAGGAAGACCATCTATCTGGTACATTGGGTCAGGATTTCTGGCATTTGGGCACAATTTATAAATTGGCAGAAGTTTATGTTTATTGGATATGTAAGAATATCTGTCTTCGAGTAACCTCATCAGTTGTAGCAGGTTATTTCTCATATGGCAAGTTTTGAAAAAGGGATACATTTCTTCAGATGTCTTCATTACATCGAAAGGTCTGTATATTGCTTTAAAGAACAAAAAGCAGAATGACGATGGAAAATGATTACCTGCAAGTTGGGATAAAACATTAAGGTGGTGTTGAACGTCATGCTTCCTGAAAAGATTATCAACTGAGTTGTAGAACATAGCTTGTTGAACTTTGTTCTTAATAGCAAAACCAATAAACCCACTGAACTGGTAACGTGTTGCTTCATAATCATGTCGATGAAATCTGTATAGTGAATCCCATTCAAGCTTTTCCAGGACATCCTTGATTCTGTGTGTTGTTTGCTTAGTTACCCATGCCATCAGAAATTTTGAGAAGGTATTGAAATCACGAATACCAAATATAATGAAATTGAAGATCAAGCTCATCTCATCTGATGGAAGGCTGAGTATATTATCATTCACCATTGTTATGATTAATAGTAAATATACGAGTAGGATGGTAATATGTGGTGTGATTAAAGGAAAATGTTTAATGAGAAAGTGGACAATCAAGAACAATGTCAAGTTAAGTATTGGAGAATATGGTGAGTTGTAGTTAATGTATCTGTTTCTCACATTGCATCAAATACATGAAAGCTGCATATAAACTTTTAGTATTCTCAATAAATGCTTGATATTTTGATGTTTGTTAGCTGTATCTCCATGTTGTTGCTATAATTTATATTACCTATTAGGCATCATAATATTTGGAGAAAATAACAAAATTTCTTAAAAATATGTGACAATAACCTGATATGATAGTATGTAGTATTCTATAATGGATAATTTAATAAAAATATTATTATATGATGAATCCTTTGTTTACTTAATTTTTTTATTATTATTTTATTTAATTACACTTATATATCTATAAAAACAATTTTTAAATAATAAAACCTATTTATAATCAATTATCCTTTTCATCTAACCTCCATAATTTTGAAAATTTTAACAGGTAATTATATTTGTCAACTAAACATGTTTTATTTTTTATTTGTTGATACTAAATTAAACAAAATGCATCACACGGGTTTTAAGATATAGTAATTCAATTTATATCCTTTTTTGAATTTTTTAAGATAATGTAAATATTTTTTATAGACGAGTATATAATAAGCTGTTTAAATAAATAGTATTTGTATAATTGGTATATCGGAATATGTTTTTGTTAAAATTTAAAGACATCATTAAAGAATACAACTGTCTAAAATTTCTAATTTAAAATTTAGTGTGACAATGGGCTGTTTTTATTTAAACATATATTCTATTTTTGCACATACAAAACAATCTCAACACCACATTGAGATCTAAACACCACTACATTTTAACTATATTTATCTATCTATCTATCTATAAATAAATATGTGATCTTTAAACTTGAATTTACTGGATAGTTGGAGATTATACTTCAACACGATGACTTCAAGACATGTAAACAGAAAGAAGTTTTCAGGCATGAAGATCATTTTGGTGTCGGAACACTTTGAAATTTATAAACATAGGTTGTAGAACATAGGTTGTAGAAATAGGTTTGTTCAGTGTAATCTTGAAAAGATTATATGGATCTTAATGCAGATTCTGAAGATGCGGAGCATGATGAAGTTCAGGATGTCAATAAACTGTTAATGAGAATGTTGTAGAGGCTGATGAAATCAAAAACAACTTCATATAATTTTCTTCAACTATTTCTTAGTGTCATGTTCATAACAGAACTCAATGAGTGGTAACAGAATCGCAACTCTGTCTCATTACTTCTCCTATTTTGACAGGTTTTTATGAAATTATTGTAAAAATATAATTGTTCTATGTTTGTAGTCTATTCCAAAGTTTATAGTTTGTGCAAACAGACAATGGATAATGGGTGAGAGGGTTCTCTATTGGAGCATTGGATTGACTGTGAATGACGGGAGAGCTAGGTTTTCTACTGGATAGAACGAATTTGCAATGGATAATGAGATGAAGAGGAGGCACAACCAGTTAGCATTGGATTAAGGCAATGTTTGTAATCTGGCTAGGTTATCTATGAATGATGCAATATACTATCTTGTAATCAGATAAAACATTATAAACATTATAAGTAGGTAATCTGATGCACTTTGAAATTTATAAACATTGGTTGTAGAACATAGTCTGTAGAAATAGGTTCAAAGATGCAGACACAATTTGAGCTCTTGATCCTTTTGGAATAACAAGTAAAATTTGTCAAAAATCTCCTCCAAAAACAACAGTGATACCACCAAAAGGTTGTCTGGATATCGACGGGTAAACTGCAGACATAATGTCTCTAAGACATCGATCAAAATTCTCAAACATAGGCTAGGTTATCTATGAATGATGCAATATACTATTTTGTAATCAGATAAAACATTTTTCAGAAACACAAATTTGAATGAAAAGAACATAAGTGAATGAATTCAAATATGGTACAAATTGTCATTAACATAAGTCAAAAGATTAACAACTTCAATAAGGTATTGCACCAAGTAAAACTTTGAACAAAATAAGCTGCAGACTGCAATGATCACAGTGGGAATTCCAAATGTGCTTCAGTTGGATAGTTTTTTCATATTTTTCAAATTTCCTGATCTCATCTTCCTCCACTGCCTCGTCACATAGTGAGCACCACAATTCTTGAGCAAATGGTTCTCCATCAAGCTGATATATTGGATCAGGATTTCTCGCGTTTGAACATAATTTGTAAATGGGCAGCAAATAGTCCATTTCAAACAATCCAGTGTACATCTCTTCAAGCAAGCACATAATCTCTACCATTTTTCCTCTAAGATGTTTTTGATTGATAATATTTGACATTTGCCCAACAGTTTCAAGAATTTCGAAAGGTCTGAAAATTGCTTTGAAGAATAAGTAAGAAATAGAAGATGGGAAGTGATTATCAGCAAGAGAATTTAGCACTCTGAGACGGTGTTCAATGTTTTCCCTCAAAAATAGTTTCTGTGATGAATTGTAAAACAGTGTTTGAGTAACCCTATGTCGAACAGCATAAGTGATGAATCCGTGGAACTGATCAAGGGTAACTTCCATTGGATGCTGGTGGAATGCATATAGTTTATCCCAGTTAAGCCTTTCTAGAACAGATTTGATGACATGTGAGGGTTTTTGTCGTTCCCACACAATCAATAGCTTTGAAAAGGTGCTGAACTGATCTAAATCTACGATAATGTATGAAAATATCATGCTTACAATATCGGGTTCTGCATGTAGGATCGGTGGATTTTCCATTTTGTATGAGGTTGAGTAAAAGTTTAGGTATTGTAAAGGAGATTGAGTTCTTTGGATAGATATGTAGTTTAAAGTTAAAAGAATATAGACACACTTCTGTAGACAATGGACTTATACAGATATATAAAAAGTTATAGAGATATTAATTGAAAGAATTAAGGGATAAATTAGTGGAACATGGGAATGTGTGAAATTAATGACATTATAATTATGACATTGTAATCAATCCATGCACGCCATATCTGTGAATATCTTAGATTGAGAAAGTAAACAATTTCCAATGTTCACATTACTTCTTTCATACTCTAAAAATCTACTTTTTATTATATTATTATATAAATAAATAAATAAATAAACATGTTATTATCCAATCCAATGTTATTATTGTTTTTAGAGTTAAATGTTATTTTATATTATAAACCTGTAAAAAACAAATAGCGTATTTTAATGCAGTGGCAATAGTTATATTATAAATTTAATAGTTTATCATCTATGACATGTGTTGATATTGATAATATATTAACAGTTGTGATTGTGAGATTAGTACGAAAAATTTATAGTAATGTTACATATATGATGACTTATTATACAAATCTTTAAAAATTTCTTACTTTAAATCCAACAAAACTACATTCTTAAGATATAAATTATTATATTTAATATTATTTGCGGTTGAAATTTAAATCTATAATGCTAGGGACTGTGCTAAATTATTGTATTTATTACGTTGTGCACCATTGATAACTTATATATAGTACAATTTTTTAAAATTTAAAAATAATATTTATAATTATATTGCGAAACTCAAATACATAAACAAATTAAATATAAAAATAAAAAATAGAAATAACAATGTTAGAATTAAATTTAAAAACAAATTAAATATAACAATAAATTTATAATCCTAATATAATGTGTGAATTAATAAATATTAAAGAGATCAATAAACATTGAAGCTAAATCTATATTAATACACAAATTATTCAATATTATCATCAATAAGCACAAATACATTCCAATTTCCATAAAACTTTTTACCATATTTGAATGCAGTGGCAATAGTTAAATTATAAATTTAATAGTTCATCATCTTTGACGGTATTTGATATTGATAATATATTAATAGTTGTGACTGTGAGATTAGTACGAAAAATTTATAGTAATGTTACATATATGATGACTTATTATACAAATCTTTAAAAAAATTCTAAGTTACATCAAACAAAACTACATTCTTAAAATATAAATTATTATATTTATTATGGTGTGCACCTGAAATTTAAATCTATAATGCTAGGCGCTTTGATAAATTATTGTATTTATCATGTTGTGCATCATCGATAACTTATATATAGTACACTTTTTGAAAATTTAAAAATAATATTTATAAATTATATTGCGAAACTTAAATACACAAACAAATTAAATATAAAAACAAAAAATAGAAATAACAATGTTAAAATTAAATTTAAAAATAAATTAAATATAACAATAAATTTAATTTATATAATGTGTAAATTAATAAATATTAAACGGATCAATAAACATTAAAGGTAAATCTATATTAATATACACAATATTCAATATTATCATCGATAAGCACAAATACATTCCAATTTCCTAAATCATCTTTTACATGCAAAAAGCTAAACCTTCGGACAACACTGTTTCAGAGATCTAGAGTCGGAGAAATTCGGATTTCAAAGCCAAATTTTCAAGAATTAAGCAACGGAGGTATGATCTATTACTGAATATCAGTTTTTTGTAATCCACAATCTATATTTTCAGTTACGAATTGCACCATGGATACATACGTGGTTTTGATTGAATCCATTCCAGAACATAATCGGATTTGATTTAGATTTCGGATTCATGGATACATTGTTCATGATTATACGTGTTTCTGCCTGATATAATATTGTTGTTTGTAATGTATTTTGATTAGTTTGAGTTTGAATCGAATCTTAATGAATGTGAATGTGGTTGGTTTTGCCTAATTTGAATGCAGTATATCAAAATATTTTGATGATTTTGTGTAATATACTTTCTTGATTGACAATGATTTTGAATGATTTAGGTTAAATCTTTCTTTATCGTTACAATGTATTGGGAATTGATATTATATTTTTAAAATTTTAGAATAATAATATAGATTATAGTGAATGACTTAGCGGTACTGGATATGTTACTATTCTTGGATATTTTACTACTCTGAAATCTTTAACACTCTAAGTGGAAGTGAATGATATTGTAATAACAGATTTTTTTCATTACAAATTAATGATAGAATGTATGACAATGAAATCATTTCTTGAGTTATGTTAGGCTATCTATAAGTACTGGACTATTTTTGGAGTGAATGTATTTTTTACACTCAATAAGATTGTGAAATGGAAACAGAATTATTGGATGTATTGGTTATGACCGGTTTCCATTTGCAGATGACTCTCGATCAATCAAATTTTCGATGCTTTATTGCTTTCCACGATAAAGACAAAAGCAAGTGGAATGATGTGGTAACATTCAAAATTTCCCTGACTATATATCAAGTTATGTGCAATGTTTTTCTGCTTAATTAATATATACTGAATTTGCATCAGAAATTACCTGATCAATTTGTTTCTACATTCGGCCAAGACATACCTTTTAATGTGGAGTTGATGCTTCAAAGTGGTAGAATTATTGGTGTTGATTATATAAAGAATAGAAAAAAAATCACAAATCTTGGCGGCGTTTTTAAGGAATGCATGAAAAAGGGTGGTTCAACTCTTGTTTTCTGTTATAAGGAAATTGGTAAATTCAAACTTGTAATTTTTGATAAGCATGGATCAGAGGTACAATACAGTATACCTAAGAATCAGGAATCGGATTTTGTAGGCAAGCAAGGTAAACCCAATTTTCTCAGGATTATAGTCTAAAATAGAATGTTATAACATATATATATGTTTCATGATGTCTTATTCAGAACAATTGACCTACTATACATGATACAGATACAATTCTTGGAGCAGGTTGGAGCTTTATCTCAGTTTTTAATGAATCTTTGATCTATGACGGTCAAGTTATAAGTTCTACAAATTTGCTAAAAACTCAAAATAATATATGTTTGAAAAGTTTAAATTAAGAACACATATAATTATGTTATATTTAATTTTTGAGATAACTTTGTCCATGTTAGGATATTCCGAGACCATTTTCTAAAAGGTTTAAGAAAGTTATTCCTCCATACGTTCTCTATTGGTTGCATCGTGGGCAAATGTATAAGGGATGGTACTCATCAGAGGACAGAAAGTTGCATGATTTAGTCATGTTGGCTTTACATACTAACCTCAAGGAAGAAGATGTCTTGATGTTTACACTTTACGGATATGGAGAGTTTTCTATCACTTTGTTTAACAAATCAGGAGTGGAGATGAGAATTGAAGACACAGTGGTTAAGACTGGTAAGATGTCTTATAACTATTGTTGTAGTTGTAATTATCTTTATACTTCTGAATAATTGAACCAAATATTCATTGGAATATAATTAAGTGAAACTGAAAGTGTAATTGGATTTCAATGCAGAACCAGTTGATGACGTTGATGATGAGACTGTAAGCGATGCAGCTGTTTAAAATCAAGGTCCGGATAATCAACATTAATCTACTTTACTCAGCCCTGCAATAATCATATGCTTGATGGTATCCTATATAGTGGATCAAAGATTTGTTGAACATTTTGATGAGTTTGTGGTGCAGATGGTTTTGTGGATTAATTTTTAGTCAGCAACTGGTGACATTATGTTGGAGTTTTAACGTTTTTGTTATTCCATGGATATGCGACTTTGTGTGTTGATATTTTTTTTATTGGATTTGATACTTTAACATAATTTTATATTCACCTAGTGTTGGATATGGTGCTATAGTAGTGATTTGTGAAATATTAGAAATATAATTTCGTTTCGTAAAAACAACACTAATAAATTTATGCAAGTTGTAACTTGGATATAAGATCAAAGTTACAATGTTTGATGGCAATAAAAGTGTTGATATTCAGAGTTATGGGAGGTTAATTTGTCAGTTTAACTTTGCAGCCATTCAAAGTTATGGGTGGTTAATCTGAAAATGGCAGTTTAAAAACTGACACATACATTTGGCAGTTTGAAAAATGTCTATAAATATCAAAGGAGATCATGTGGAATGTCAGTTAAACGAAAAGGAGAAAGACATAATTCTAAAATTATGAGTTCAGGTTCAAGATCGGCAAAGAGGAGAAGGTACTCCAACATCAAGTCAATGTTGGTGAATGACTTGAATAACCTCAATATTGTTTCTGCAGATTTAAATGATGACATTCGATCAGCCAATGAAGATTTTGGTTTGTTCTTCAAAAGCATGGAGGATAGGTAGACGTCACTTTTTGCAAGAACAATTGGAATTGAGGAAAAATACATGTACATATCTACGTATTCATGATGCTGCATATTGATATAATTTATTGTATTTAACAATATGCATAATGTCTTTCAAATGTAGGAACATAACAGAGGTGTTGATGGGAAATCAAGAAGGTTCGGTTGGTCAATCTTCACAGCAAGAGACACCAATTGACAATGCCTATTTGGGAAGAGAACGCAGGTTTGTGGATGATACAAAAACTTCCCTAAATGGCCATGTGAAGCAGTTTAGGGAACAATTGGAAGAGATGTTAACAGGATTCAAGACATTTGAAGCACAATGGACAGAGAAGTTAAATGACTGGATAACAAAGGCCGGTGAAATGGAAGAAAACAGGGCAAAACTGAGCGGTCATCTTTTGGAATTCACACGTAATATATAGAAGTTGCTACTATTCCTAATTTCTCTGCACGCATTAGTATCTATTTGAATATCTAGTTTGTCAGTAGGTTAATGTTTCAGTTCTAATCTTATATATTAGGAAGATGGTTGGGTAAATGTCTTAGGTTCTAATTAGTAATACTTGTGTACTCAGTTCCAAAAGTTGTTCTACTGTTATATATCAAACAATTGTCCAAATTCTTAGTTCTAAACTACCAAGTGAATACATGTGAAATCTATAGCAATCTTAATATTATTCTACTGAGATAAACATGTCGCACATATGCTAAATACTGGATGCATGACTTGATTGTTTTCAAATACAAAATATACCAAAATGAACAATGCGGACTACAGAAGTTACTCATATATACAAAATTGATCAACCATAAATAACATGCATTCAAAAAAGTTAAGTTAAAAGTGCATTAGGATAAACAATCATCCAGATATAAAATCTACACAATGCTTAATCTCCAACAACAGAAAGGAGAATCTTGAACAACATAATCTGGACTTTGTAATATCCACAATCAGACTTCCACATATGTGCCATTGTCAAGAACTTGGCATATATCTCACCCTCATCTCTATAATTTTCTTCAACAGTTTTGTCACAAAGTGAGTACCATATCTCTTCTCCTAAAGGATGACCCTCAAGTTGGTATATAGGGTGCTTGTTTCTTGCATTTGGGCAAAACTTGTAAATGGGCAAAAGATAATCCTTCTCAAATAAGAAGGTATACATTTCTTCGAGATATTTAATCAATTCTAGTAACCTAGACCTCAAATGAGTGTGATTAAGCAGTTCAATCATTTCCTCCACAGTCGCATCTCTGTGAAAAGTTTTATTTATTGCTTTAAAAAATATAAAGCAGAAAGAAGAAGGAAAATGATTACCTGATAAGGATGATAATACACAAAGATGATGAGGCACATTCACATTCAAAAAAAGACTACGAACAGAGTTGTAATACATTGCTTGATCTACATTATGTCTAACAACAAAGTGTATAAAACCATGGAACTGATCACGTGTAACCTCTACTGGATGATTGTGGAACTGGTATAAAGAATCCCAGTCAAGCCTCTCAAGAACATCTTTTATTCTAGGAATAGTTAGCTTAGTGTGCCAAGCCATTAGCAACTTAACAAAACTGGTGAAGTCACCAACATCAAATATAATGAAGGAGAAGATCAAACTAAGAATATCTGATCAAGATTCTGAAACATGGTGAAATAATACTTAGTAGTTTGTAAGTAATAAGATTAGACTGGAAAGTGATCAATGAAAGAGCAAGGAGAAGAAAACTAATTTTTGGAGAATGAGAGGAGATGAAGTGAATGTGGTTTATTTCTAATACTACACAGCTAGCCTGCAAAGCAATCTAGACTATTGGACTTCTAATTAGATATTTAGATTTCTTGCTTAAAATTATGTATGTTTATTAGATACTTAACTTGTAAATTTGAGCATAATGATTACATTCAAACACTTAATTCCAAACATACATAATTGTCTCAAACAAACACTTAATTTTAAGCGAGCGATAAAAAAAAAAAATCAAATCGCCTCCTAAATTAATAGTCATTTGTGAACAAAAGGAAATTATAAGCCAGCAAACCAAACATTTATATATTTATATAATAAAGCAGACCGAAACTTTTATTGTCAAACCAAAACATAGTTCAAACCAATCCAAAGTATTTAGAATCCAAAATATTTAGAATAGATGAAATATTGAAAAACCACTCGAAATCAAAACAATAAAAACAAAGCAATAGAAATATCAGTAATCAACTCCAAATAAAACTTGATGTAGTCGACGCTTTAAACGCATCAAGACCATCAAAATACTTCCAAAGCATCCATATGACCTACTTCTCCTGTTAGATAACATAAAAACTTTATTAGTTTGTACAAATATCTAAGAATTTATATAAATAATGCTTGAAACAATGATGTTGTAGCATGATAAATATGAATACCGTTTTAATCTTCTTGGACGTAGATTTTGCTGATCCTGGAGTATTATTACACTCAGATAATTCAACAACATTGTTCTGATACAAATGAAATATAAGTAAACAAATCATAAATTCTAACAAATGTAAACAGTGAGAAGGAAGAATAAAATATGTGTAAATCAGCTTTAATATATGATTAATATAAAAAAATAAATACTAACATCTCCAAACATCGAAGCATCAGGATAAGTCGTTGTTGTTTGAGATATTGAAGAACTTGGACTTGCACAGTCAAATGCATCAGTTGCGTAATAGAGACGACTGCCTGATTTTATATTCTCCTCACTAAGTTGTATCTTCAGCTTAAGTTCTTTTCCATTAATCTCTTTAATCTTTGGATGGAGAGGAATCTTTGACTGATAGATCAAAATAGAGATAATTTTTATCAAGTGTTTCCTTTAGGATAAAAATTGTAAAAGATGGTACCAATATTGTCCAAAAAAATGTGATGAGTTTAATCAACTAGACTTTAGCATCTCATATTGCATCTTGGTTGCAGTCATTCCAGTCAAACGCCTGGTAGCACGATCCATTAGAATAAAGTTATAAGCCTCACTCGAATCTTCTGCAAGGATGACAATCCTATACCTGAAGCACAGAAAAACATTGATACAATCTTAACAAATTCTATTTTTAAATGTAGCTGGAAAATTGAATACTTGGGTGATTGAAAGGGCATATATTTCGATCACATACCTCTTCTCAGGAACAACAATAGTTTTGTTTGTGCAATTGGTACACGTTAGCTTTCCCTCTACCTTTTCAACTTCTCCTTCGCAATCACTACAGCTGTTATACCACCAATCAGCTTCTTCAACATTTTGAACCTTGACAATGCAGAAGAAGTGTTTCTGCATGAAAACACGCTATATTAGTCGTTTTATTATAACAAATAACTATATTACTGGATTTGTCAAATAATATGTCTTTGTGGTAGTTAGTAATAAACCTTAATGAACTGAATTTCATTCTTTTCACTGAGTTCTTTCAAATCCAGGGTTTTTATAACCTTTTGCACAACAGGTTCTTGTGGTGTTCCAGTGCTTTGCTGACTAACAGTGTAACCTTCTTCTTCCAACCTTCAGTGGTTTAATAAACAACAAAGTTTATATCATAGATGTATCAAAAAATATATGTATAATATGATAAAGGGTAGAAGCATTAAATATGATTACCTATAGCGCATTGCAACAACTGAGTCACTGTCCATGTTTAAGTACAATTTTGATGATGGAAGTGAACTGATTTGAACTGAATCTAAGAAGTTTAACAAAGAATGAAAAAAAAAATATAAATATACTAATTTTTTTTGATAATATGTCATAATTTTAAAAACTATTTAACTTACTCTTGTAAGTTTTTAGTCTTGTGTTCGTCACAATTGCAATGACTGGAGTTTCAACAGCTTTATTGTAATCATTTTCAGCTTTGACGGCAAGATCACCCCAAATACTGACCTTATGTGAGTTCCTAAAGAATTTACGTAATTTAGCGAACATTGATGAGAAACATAAGAAATGCATGTATGGATGAAAATATAAGAATATGTTTTCAAATTTTCACCTCCCATCAGTGATTCTAAACCTCACAATGTTCCTTTGGCCAAATTTTGTCTTGATTGAACTGACATGTTCAAAATCCTCAACCACTCCAATGATGTCTATTACATGCACCAAAGAAATATTATATCCGACTACGGGAGATATTCAGGATATTCAGAAAAATAATGAAATATGATACTAAAAAATTAATTGTAATTACCAATTTTTACCAATTTAAGTATAAGGTGTCTAACCTGTCGAACTCAAACTCAAACTTGTGCAATGGTATCATGAAGTCATCCTCGGTTAATTTCTGGACAGTGGTTGAAGGAGAGAAATTAATCAAGATCTTTGACGAAACTGGCCTACAGGAACTTGTTGCTTCCTTAGTATAGAAGTTTGAGATAACGTATATGCTCCCTTCATCAATATTGACAGCCATAGAATTCCATTGATCAGCATATATGAATGCTTGGACATGAGAATTCTGGACAATATCATTGAATAAAACTATATTAAACCATTAAACCATAGTAGTAACAGAGATTACATAAAACCACATGAGGGTATTCAAACTAAATGGTTTTTCTCGCGAAATGAAATGGTTCACTTACATTGTCATCGAGCAGAATAAGATTATATCCTTTAAGGTTTTCTCTTCCCTGTGTAGCTTGAATAGAGTATTAACAACAAATTGTTGCCAAAGCCTGCCACCTAGGTGCATTGTCATTCCTGTATTCCAATATTAAAATAAAATTAAGAAAACACAATAGATAGAGAAAATTTAGATCATTGCGGATAAAATTGTATGATTAAAAAAGAGCACCTTGATCAGGTCGTATCATTAGTTTGTAGGCATAATACTCCCTCATTGAAATAGTTGTTCTTGACTTACTCTCATCTGGACATTCATCGGAAGACATAGGTGCATGGACCTTTGGTGATTTACTTTGTAGAGGAATTTCTGGATGAAAACCTTCGTCGCCATACGGAAACAATATTGGATATTGGAGTGACATGAATTGAGAACACGTTTCAAATACTCGCTTCAAGTACATTTGTTTTGTCTGCACTACAATATCCCTAAAAGGTGAACAATCATCAGCATCACCAACAATCAAGGCAGCAACATCATTGGATTCTATCACGTGATTTGTTCTTCCAGATGCTGATCTGGAATGGAGCAACTTCAGGTTAAATTCATCTGGTTCATCAAGTTTTAACCGATCCCTTGCCCTACGAAATCCTCGAGCACATTTGTTGTGCTCGTCAAGCATTTCAAGCAAACATTGAATAATTTCTGGATCAAGCTGATCACTACCATTAATGGCATTCATGCGATTTTGGACTTCGTTTTCTGTGTCATATATGTATAGCTTGCAAAATTTTGGAGTCTCTCCTTCATTTGGTTTGAGGGTCCCAATAAGATGATAATTCTGTCCATTTAGCTTGAAACAATAAGGACCTTTTCCATTGTTTATTTTCTTATCAATTTTACCACCGATAAAGGTAAATTGGAACATAGAGTTGTATGTTCGTATGTTTTTCAGAAAGTGTAATGTCTTTTCTCCACCTGCCAACAATGAAGCCAAATAAGGAGGAGGTTGTTTCTCTTCATCGAGAACCACCTGACCATCTCTACAACATAATGAGAATGTCGGTTGACTGTTTTTTGACCCTTTATTATTGCGCTCTTCATTCCACATTACTGATTTACATTTACGACAGACCTTTGTTGGAGGACCAAGATCCATGTAACCGTTCCAGAGATCTGCATATTTACAAAATTCTTGAAATTAAAAAATTTGAATTACTGAAAAATAGAAAAACAATCGTAAAGAAAGTTTACATATTTATAGTAAATATTAAATGTGAACCTGCTTGACTAATTTCTGGATCATCTTCTTCATCCAGAACATACTGTCCCTGACCTTCTACAATACATGGATTTATGTATTATGTATTATTTATACATTTCATTAATCTATATAATATGAATACTGGTTAATTTGTGAAATTACCTTGTGCCTCACTCTCAAAATCAATGTCATCTGTATCAAAAGTACATAACGAAACAAAATATATTTGAATAAGTAAATTAGGGATTAGCAGTGAAGGAATCACATAGTAATACAACAAATAGGGATTATTGTTAGGCTCAAGACATGTCTGAATACCACTATTAACAAGCCTACACTATGTGACTATGTCACACTACATGACCTAGTGATTTCTATCACTGGGATAGAGTATAGGTCTCTAAATGTACTTGTCTTGTTCTCATGAACAATAGCTTTATCATGTATGCTCAGATTTATAATGAGCTTAGTAAAGTTTCTTGCATCTAGATTGTATATATAGGCCATTGAATAATTATCCTGGTAGAAGTTCAGAAGTGTTCATGCAGCAGGATAGAGTTGAATAAGGCTATGAAGAAATAAGTTGCAGGAATTTGTCTAAGGCATTATATAGCAAAGTCAAAAGAAAGCTATGTCGTGAAGTCACCAATATCCATGTCGTGAAGTACTATATCGCATAGTCCATTTTGTACTATGTCGAGAAGTCCTCAAGACACATGTCGTGAAGTGTTGAAGTCAGCAAAGTCAAAAGAGCCTAGATCGTGAAGTCCTCAGAAGCCTTATGTCGCATAGTCATCAAATGACCTATGTCGCATAGTCATCAAATGACCTATGTCGCATAGTCATCAAATGACCTATGTCGCATAGTCATCAAATGACCTATGTCGCATAGTCATCAAATGACCTATGTCGCATAGTCATCAAATGACCTATGTCGCATAGTCATCAAATGACCTATGTCGCAAAGTCTTCAAAGGCTATATCGCGTAGTCCTCACAAGGGAGATCGCGAAGTCAGGGATAAAGTGGAGTTCACGATATCAACACTTAGCCGTTTATAACAAGACAAATCAAGGTACAGAACCAAGAATCAAAGGAGACAAATACTGAAGCATTTGTTCTGGCAAGGTGGTCCAAAGAACAGATGGCAAATCTACAGCTAAACTTGGAGAGAAAGATAAGAGACAAGCAGCTACAGAAACGGGAAAGACTCCGAAAAGTAGGTGGTCCTTCCTGACACAGTGAACTTCTTATGGCAGGACAAGTTGGACTTTCAGAAGGGGTAGCTGTGTAATATTGTGTGTGCCTAGTTTGTATAGGTGAATATATATATCGTGCACACACAACTGTAAGAAGTAAGAGAGATACACATAGTTATTTGCTAAGCTCTTTTCTCTGTAAGCAAGCAAGTTCAAACTGTTCTTGTTTAGAAGCCAGAAATTCGATTGTGAATTTCCTGGAAAGCTGTAGTATTTAATTTGCTTATACAAAGTAGATTAAAGTGATTGTGTGTGTTATTTACTTTCTGCATATTACATATCATAATCACATACAGTTGTTTACTTAGGTTTCAAGAATCGAAAAATATATCAAACTATCCATTCACCCCCCCCCCCCTCTGTCTAGTTTCTAGTAGTATTCATTTCTAACAAGTGGTATCAGAACGTAGGCTGTTAACGTACAAACAGGAAAAGATCAAGAATGAGTTCACAGAAACTAAGCAGTATCAAGATTCCTCCCTTTAACAAGGAGCACTACAGTTTATGGAAGAAGAAGATGTTGCTTTTCATCAAAGCTTCTAACCCCATGTATTTAGATATTCTAAAGCATGGTCCCTTCATTCCAATGATCGAGATTGGTGAAACAACCAATGGCACTGAGATTGTACCAGCAAAACATGTGCCCAAAGATCCCTTAAAATACACTGATCCTGAAAAGGAAAAAGTAGCATTGGATGGACATCTTCAACTTATCATTTGTGAATCTATGGACTTCAACATGTATGGCACTGTTGCTCATTGTACTAGTGCCAAGAAGATGTGGGATCTTATAGAAGTGCTCTGTGAAGGAACTACTGAAGTAAGAAAGAACAAGAAGCAGATTCTTGTTTCACAATATGAAGCCTTCATGGCTCAGCCAAAAGAGGGAATCACAGAAGTGTTTGAGAGATTCAACAAGCTGATAAACGAGCTCAAACTCTATGACAAACACTATGAAACAGAAGAGCTCAATATGAAGTTTCTACTAACTCTGCCAGATCACTTGGAACCAAGAATCTCTTCCCTTAAAGAAAGAGATCTGACAAAGATTGGTTTTGATGTGTTGTATGGTGTTTTAAAGACATATGAGTTTGAGCTGTTTCAAAAGAGATCTATTCAAGCAAAGCAAGGATTAGTGGCTAATACCTCCTGTGCACTTATTGCTGACAACCTAAGTAAAAGAATGGACTCTCTTAAAATCAGTCAGGTCAAGATTGAGGAACTGGAAGTTGAAGACACTGGTGATGAAACTCAGGTTGTGTATGATTTACCTGAAGAGGATGAGTTCTACAGTATAGATGAGCTGGACAAAATGGAAAACAAATCTTTTACTTATATGGCTAGGAGGTATCCTAACATAAGGTTTAAAAGAAAGCAGCCATTTAGGTCCAAGTTCAATAATGGAAACACTGGTGGATCTAGTGGCTCAAACACCTTCAATAAAGGAAAAGGGATTGCTGGTGCTGCTAAAGGTGGATACAAGACAGGAAGTGTGGATAGGACCAAAATAAGGTGCTATAACTGCAATGAACTTGGGCATTTTGCCACGGAGTGCAAAAAGCCTAAACAAGTCAAGAAGGACAAAGCATACTTAGAGCTTGAAGCTAAGTATGAGGCTCTACTCAAGAAACAACAGGGCAAAGCTTTTATTGCTGAGGGAAAATGCTGGGATGACTCTGATGAAGAAGAAGAACAAGAATACTCAAACTATGCCCTGATGGCATTTTCTGATGAAGGTGATTCAAGCCAGGTACCTATTCTTACTTCTCTTGATATGACTCCCCTTCAATATAAGCAAACTGTTGAAGATATGAGCACTGAGATGTTTAATATTCATACTAGCATGTTAGTAGCTAATGAAGAAATTGACAGACTAACTGCTAAGAATGTTGAGCTTACAGAAAAGAATGAGCAACTTGAGTTAATGGTTGTGAACCTGGATGGTTTGAAAAAGGAGGTTGAGTATCTTAAAAACAAAGTGATTTGTGCTGAGCAGATAGAGAATGCCCTTAGAGAACAAATTGCTGAAACTGAACTGAAACTAAGAAGCTTCAAAAACTCCTCTGAACTTATTCAAACCTACCACAAGGAACACACTGAAGACTGCAAGGTTGGAGTTGGTTTTGACTATGATAATGACAAGGGAAGGAAGAAGGTCAAGGGCAAAGGAAAGGAAACTTTTACAAACAAAAATGCCCCAACCATACTGTCAAGTGTTGAACTGCCCATCTTCAGAAAGAGTGTTGTTGAGTTTGATGAGGAACTACTGATCATCAAGCAACAACTACTTGAAGAAGATGAGGCTGCTAAGAACACTTCTTCCTTTCCTGAACTTGTCAATCAGAAAGAGACCAAAGACAATCTTGTCAAGAGTCCTAAAGCAAAGAAAGAAGTTGTTAAGAAAAGGAAACAAAACAGAAACGGTAAAGTTGGTGTTAACAAAGGAAACAACTATGCTTATGTGCCAAATGCTCCCAGGAAACAATGTCAAAAATGCCTATCTGTTAATCATTTGACTCATAAGTGTAGTAAGCCTGAAATTGTTGAAGTTGACAACCTAAGTAACCTTTCTGCAAGCATAAATTCTAGTCATGATTCTTTCTGTGGTAAGCCAAACTGCATGACATGCTATGTGACTGTGATTGCTAACTGTTTATCTCTTAAACATAAACTTGACTCTGCACAATCTGGTGAATCACACACACACATACATTCTCATAGGACAGGGTCCCCAATCAGGGTTGAGAGGGTGAAAACTTCATGTGAGCCTAAGAGTGTAAACTCCAAAGCCACAGAAAAAGTGAAGTCTCCTACTATGAGAAATGCAATTTATGACAGAAGAATTATTAATCAAAATGTTTCTAAATCATCTGGACCCTACCAAGTGTGGGTACCAAAAACAACTTAGTCACTTTGTGAATGCAGGGCAACAGGAATAAAAGAGTCATATGGATCTTGGACAGTGGATGCTCAAGTCACATGACTGGTGATATGGCCCTGCTATCACATTTTGAGGAAAAGGCTGGCCCATCAGTAACCTTTGGAAATGACAACATTGGTTATACAATGGGATATGGCAGTGTTAAATCTGGAAATGTCATTATTGAAGATGTAGCATTTGTTGAAGGACTGAAGCATAATCTCTTGAGTATTGGACAGTTTACCAACAGAGGCTTCAAAGTGGAATTTGATGAAGACCTTTGTTCAATTTCAAAAAGGGAAAGTGGTGAAGTTGTTCTAACTGGTGTGAAGAAAGGAAGCTTGTTTGTAGCTAATCTCAAGGCTGCAGATAAGGGAGAAATTTGTTGTTTCTACACAAAAGCCACAAATGAGGAATTCTGGCTGTGGCACAAGAAATTGTCTCACTTGAATGTTCAGGCAATGAACTCTCTAACCAAGAGAGAACTCATCAGGGATTTGCCTGCCTTGGAGTTTGTGCAAGATGGAGCATGTGAAGGTTGTCAGAAAGGGAAGATTAAAAGATCAAGTCACAAGAACAAGTTGCTCAATACAAACTCAAAACCTCTGCAACTAATTCACATGGACTTATTTGGCCCTGTGAATGTAATGTCCCTCTCCAAAAAGAAATATGCTCTAGTGATGGTAGATGACTATTCAAGATATACTTGGGTGGAATTCCTATTCTCCAAGGATGAAGCACCCCAAGTCATAATAGAGCATATCAAGAGAGTTGATAAAGAAGCTCAAAGCACTGGTTCCTCTGTAGTTGCTTTGAGAAGTGATAATGGGACTGAGTTCAGAAATTCAACATTGTATGAGTTTTGCAAAGATAAAGGAATTTCTCAACAATTCTCAGCTCCTAGAACACCTCAACAAAATGGAGTAGTTGAGAGAAAGAATAGAACTCTCATTGAAGCTGCAAGGACAATGCTGCTGGATGCAAAGCTACCCACTAGCTTTTGGGCTGATGCTGTTAACACAGCATGCTATGTGCAAAATAGAACATTAATCAATAAGAAGTCTGGCAAAACTCCTTACTCATTAATGACTGGAAAAAGAGCATCCTTCAAGCACCTGCATGTGTTTGGAAGCAAGTGCTTTGTGATGAAAGATACCTCTGAGCATGTTGGAAAATTTGATGCTAAGGCATTTGAAGGTATCTTCATTGGATACTCTCTGGAAAGGACAGCATACAGAGTGTTTGTACCTGAGCAACACAAAGTCATGGAAAGCATGGATGTTACCTTTGATGACAAGAAAACTCCAGGACTGAAAACAAGTGATCAAGACAGTGTGCTATTGAGATTTGAGAATCAAGGTTATCTTGAGGATTCTGAAAGTGAAGATGAACCCCCTGTTCAAACTGTTCTAGAAAATGAAATTCTTGAAGTTGACAATCTTCTTCAAACACCTGTGCAAGGATTCACAAACACAGGGGGAGAAGAAGAGAATGCAACTGTCAACCAAAATGAGATTGGAACAGATCAAGGAAATGAACAGGGGCACACAAGGAAATGGGACAGAGCCCACACTAGGGATCAAATCATTGGAGATCCTAGTGAGGGAGTTAGAACAAGAAGGGCAACATTAAATACATGTCTGTATAGCTGCTTTCTGTCACAAGAGGAACCTAAATTAATTGAAGAAGCTTTGAAGAATTCTGATTGGATTGTTGCCATGCAAGAAGAGTTGAATCAATTTGAGAAAAACAAAGTATGGGAACTAGTGCCACCTCCAAAAGGAAAGAATGTTATTGACACCAAATGGGTGTTCAGGAACAAGATGGATGAAGAAGGAGTGGTAGTAAGAAACAAAGCAAGGCTGGTTGCCAAAGGATATTGTCAGCAAGAAGGCATTGACTATGATGAGACATTTGCACCTGTAGCTAGACTGGAAGCCATAAGAATCTTCCTGGCTTTTGCAGCTCACTCAGATTTTAAGGTGTATCAAATGGATGTGAAAAGTGCATTTCTTAATGGTGATCTTGCTGAAGAAGTCTATGTGTCTCAACCACCTGGCTTTGAAAGTGAAGACTTCCCAAACTTTGTGTATAGACTGCTCAAGGCGCTCTATGGACTCAAACAGGCACCAAGAGCCTGGTATGAAACTCTATCTCAATTCCTTCTTGAGCATCAATTTACCAGGGGTACAATTGACAAAACCCTATTCTTCAAGAAGCATGGAAATGATATCATTCTTGTTCAAATCTATGTGGATGATATCATCTTTGGCTCTTCAAATGAAAAACTCTGTGAAAGGTTCTCTAAGTTGATGAAAAGTAAATATGAGATGAGTATGATGGGAGAGTTAACCTACTTCCTAGGCCTGCAAGTACATCAAAGGGAGGATGGCATCTTTATAAACCAATCTAAGTATGTCAAGGATCTTTTAAAGAAATATGGTTTAGAAGAGTCATCCCCAGCTAAAACTCCTATGTCTACTGCAATCAAGCTGGATGAAGACAAGAAAGGCAAGAGAGTTGAGATCAAGGTCTATAGAGGAATGGTTGGATCCCTACTCTATCTCACAGCTAGCAGGCCAGACATCATGTTTGCCACATGCCTTTGTGCAAGGTTCCAGTCTGATCCCAAGGAATCTCACATGATGGCCATCAAAAGAATTTTCAAATATCTGAAGGGGAATCCTAATCTTGGGCTATGGTATCCAAAGGGCACTGGGTTCAACCTGGTTGGTTACACAGATTCTGATTATGCTGGATGCAGAATTGACAGGAAGAGCACCTCTGGAAGCTGTCAATTCCTAGGTCAAAGGTTAGTGTCCTGGTTTAGTAAGAAACAACAGTCCACAGCAACATCCACAGCTGAGGCTGAATATATTGCTGCTGGAAGTTGCTGTGCTCAATTGCTTTGGATTAGAAATCAACTCATGGATTATGGGCTAGTGTTAGAACACATTCCTCTAATGTGTGATAATACTAGTGCAATATCCATAGTTGCCAATCCTGTTAATCATTCTACTACAAAGCACATTGAGATCAGGTACCATTTCATTAGGGAACATGCTGCAAATGGTACCATAGAAGTCTCTTATGTTCCAACTGAGAAACAACTAGCTGACATATTTACTAAACCTCTGAATGAAGCAGTCTTCAACAGACTTGTGAGTGAAATTGGAATGCTCAATCCTTCATTCAGTTGTTCTAAGTAAATATGCTGGTTAATAGTTGCAGCAGTAAATTTTCACTGTATTTAAATGATCTATTTGTTTGGAGTGAAAATTAGCTGAGATATGATTTATAAATATTTCAGTATTTTACTGCATATTTTTCAAAATCATATTTGTTAGTGGAGTTGTGAGCTTTTGAGACATCTCGATATAGATGATTTTCAGAGTTCACGACATAGTTCAAATTAAACAGACTTATATCGCAAACTGTTGAGATTGTGAGACTTCGCGACATAGTTCATTTCATGAGTTTGCGACATAGTTAATTTTATGACTTCGCGACTTAGAATAACTATATCGACAAGTCTCCATAGTTGACAGAATTTTGATTTAAATTAATTTTATTTCAAAATTTGATAAAAGTCTGACAAATTGCTTAAAATTCCTAAAAGAGAGCTTTAGACAGGGTATTTCTACTATATCGCAAAGTCTCCCCGATCCTTTCATTTTGAAGACTTTGCGACATAGTTCATTGTTGAGACTATGCGATATATTTTGCAAGACTTTGCGGTACAGGCTATTATTGACTTCGCGACATACATATAGACTGTACATATTCATAACTCCATATCGCAGTGTCTCTATCATATAAATACCTTTTCTAACCGTTCACAACTTTTCATCTTGTCTATTGCTCTCAAACTCTCAAACCTAAGCACAAATTCTCTACTCTAATTTTCACTCTCTCTCTCTCGAAATGGCACCCAAATCTCAAACTGTATCATCCTCTATCCCTTTAACAATTCCCAAAGAAACCAATCTTCTCACCATTCCCTCTGAGGCTGAGGCTAACCCAAGGTACAAGTGTTTTTTACGGTTCTTGAACACTTCCTACCTACGCCAAGCCCTAACCCTGAACCCTACCTTATATGTTGATGTGTTGGAAGGATTCTGGAGAACGGCGTTGGTATCAACAATGGCTAGGGAAGATGGAACCTCATTCCAGGAGGTTAGCTGTTCAATTAGAGGCAAACACTTTCAATTTGGTGAAAGGGAAATCAATGAAGCTTTGGGGTTCAAGGTGGAAGGTCATGACCAAGAAGCTACAGATGCTCAAATCATAGAATTCATGACCTTCATTCAGTATGCTGATGAGATAGATACTGGAAAGCTGAATAAGAAGTTTGTGAGAAGGGAGTGGTCATTTCTGCTTGACGCACTCCAGAAGGTGTTTCTCTGCAGGAAGACAGGATGGGACCATATCAGTCACATTGCTGTGAAGCTAGCCTACTCCTTGGCCAACAACCAGGAGATCAATGTGGGAGCCATAATTCTCAAAGAATTGACTCAGAGGCTAGGCAGGACCATTCGTGGTAGAGGTAATGACATCTTTTACCCTCGTTTCCTTCAAGTTATTTTAAATTTTCTTGATGCAAATGTCCATCTATTGGAGGGTATAGATAACACTAAAATGGCTTATTCCAAGTCCATGTCCAAAGTACTATTTGGTTCATTGGACACAAGGAATCAAGTGGATGTGATTCTAAGTGTGACCAAGCATATGCAGGACACATTTGAGTCTTATCCACTTGATAAGCCCATATATCATGAACTTTCCTGGACAGGGAAGGCTAAGACTGAAGGAGCTGCACAGTCTATCCCCAGCCTTCCTATCCCATCCAGCAATCCTACTGAAAACACCACTGTAGAGGATAGGCAACCAAGTGCATCAATCTCTCAAAAGGTTGGTGTTACTAAAAAGAAGTCAAAGAAGAGAGCCCTAGCAGTGATAAATGACTCTGTAGAGATAGGAAGTGAGGATCCTGAGTCACCCCTTACCAGACAAAGGAAGAAGTCAAAATCTAAACCTACCACTGAATCCTCCCAACAGGATTCAGATGTGGAAAAAGGGGTACACCTACTACTGTCAATGGCCTCCCAACAGGTTATTGGCATTGAAAAGAGTAGTCTCCCCACTACAACCTGTACTGAGTCTGCACAGGATCAAGAACTCACTCTTGACCCTAGGAGTGATAAGGCTAATGACACACAGAGTGGAGAGCACATCACTGTTGAAACTCCTCCTATTTCTCAGGGGGAGTTGCCAAAATCTAGTCTAAACCCCACTTCTCTCTCAGATTCTTCCATAAAAATTTCTTCTGAACAAGAAAGTCATCCCAATGACAATCTTGCCTTTGATCAATCACAATTCTCTCCTGTGATTGAGCCAATTTCAAGTGACATGGTGCATGACACTGTGCTCACCACCCAGGAACCACATCTAGTTGGTCAGGGAATGCATGCTGGGGCATATCCTAATGACACCAACACAAACATGGAGGATTCACCAGTTTTCACTGGAGACTCTGTGCCAAATTCTCCCATCCTTAGGGATGTGGAACTGTCTTCACAGACAAATAGGGCTAATGTTGTAACACATCCCATTTCAATGGAGACAACATTAGACCCTACAGCCATTCCAAGGCTGGAGGAGACTCAAACTCTTACATCTCATGAAGTGCCTAGCACTAGCTCTCACTTGGCTCAGGCCACTATGTCAGAATGGCTGAAGCCTGTGCACCATGACAGGCCTTCAGGATCATCATCTGTGCCTTCCAAAATGACAGAAGAAGCCATACAAGATCTCCATGTAACACAGATTGATGAGTTCTCCAAAATAGCTCAACATCTCCTCACCTCAAATCTTCCCAATGCTGATTATGAAGCTATCTTACTTTGCCACAAGGAGGATGTTGAAGCTCAGCAGGAGAAGATTGTGGATGCAGCTGAACCAGAGGGAAATGTGGATGCCTGGTTGGATGCTAAGAGGACTTTCAAGCTCAAGGATGCCCTAGCTTTTCTAAGAGAAGAATTCCTAACTTCTCTGGGCTCCAATGCAAAGGATCTCTCTCCTGCTGCCATCTATGATGCTGTGAATGATGTGTACAAGAACCAGCTGAAGGCTCTGCACTATCTTGGGAAAGGGCTTCAATCAGAGATTTCTTCAATCCAGGAGGAGACAGACAGATCCCTCACTAAGCTCAGGAACTCTTATCTCTCTGATTTTCCCAAGGTGGATGGTATCCTCAAAGAAGTCCAGAAAACCTCCACAAATGTATCCATGATGGATGTGACTCTTGCCATGGTCACAGACAACATCAAGAAACTGGCTTCTTCACTGGAAACTCAAGCGAAAGCCACCATCACCTCAAATGCTATGATAAATGTCATGTGGAAAAATCAGTATGGTGACAAGTTGGTGGATGAAGTCCCTCTGTCAGACATCTCCAAATATGACTTTGCCAGGGTCAAAGATCAATCCCTAAACTCATTTAGGTCTCAACAATTATTCTCTAAGGTGGATGGCTTAGAAAAAGAAGTGGCCTCTCTCAAGGATGAAAACAGAATGCTATCTACATCCTTAAGCCAACTCAATGACAAGCTGGATGACCAAGGCAACAACACCTCAAACATCTTACTGGTGCAGCAACAAATGATGACTTCAATGATGAGATCCATGAACCTGCCTATCCCTGGTGAAGCTCAAGACTTTTTGTCTGATCCCAAGCCTAAGGGGGAGAAAGTTAAGGAGGTCATTGTGAAAAAGAAAGGGGGAGTACCTGCCAAGCAGTCAAAACTTAAGGGCAAGCTCATTGAAGAACTGATTGCAAGAGAAGAACTTCAAGAAGCCATCATAGACATGAAGAGAAAAGAAGAGATAAGGAAAAAGAAGATATATGATGATTTGCTAGAGAAGCAATTGGAAGCTGAAGCTGCTGAGCAACAAAAGTAAACTGTAAGCTTTAAATTTTTCTATGTAATCAAATTTCTGATCTCAATGTTCATGAATTATCCTCTCTGTTACTAAATTTCCTTTTATGTAAGTTAGGCTTGTTATCAGACATGAAATTGTGCCTAAGGATCTTACTCACAATTTGGGGGAGATTGTTAGGCTCAAGACATGTCTGAATACCACTATTAACAAGCCTACACTATGTGACTATGTCACACTACATGACCTAGTGATTTCTATCACTGGGATAGAGTATAGGTCTCTAAATGTACTTGTCTTGTTCTCATGAACAATAGCTTTATCATGTATGCTCAGATTTATAATGAGCTTAGTAAAGTTTCTTGCATCTAGATTGTATATATAGGCCATTGAATAATTATCCTGGTAGAAGTTCAGAAGTGTTCATGCAGCAGGATAGAGTTGAATAAGGCTATGAAGAAATAAGTTGCAGGAATTTGTCTAAGGCATTATATAGCAAAGTCAAAAGAAAGCTATGTCGTGAAGTCACCAATATCCATGTCGTGAAGTACTATATCGCATAGTCCATTTTGTACTATGTCGAGAAGTCCTCAAGACACATGTCGTGAAGTGTTGAAGTCAGCAAAGTCAAAAGAGCCTAGATCGTGAAGTCCTCAGAAGCCTTATGTCGCATAGTCATCAAATGACCTATGTCGCATAGTCATCAAATGACCTATGTCGCATAGTCATCAAATGACCTATGTCGCATAGTCATCAAATGACCTATGTCGCATAGTCATCAAATGACCTATGTCGCATAGTCATCAAATGACCTATGTCGCATAGTCATCAAATGACCTATGTCGCAAAGTCTTCAAAGGCTATATCGCGTAGTCCTCACAAGGGAGATCGCGAAGTCAGGGATAAAGTGGAGTTCACGATATCAACACTTAGCCGTTTATAACAAGACAAATCAAGGTACAGAACCAAGAATCAAAGGAGACAAATACTGAAGCATTTGTTCTGGCAAGGTGGTCCAAAGAACAGATGGCAAATCTACAGCTAAACTTGGAGAGAAAGATAAGAGACAAGCAGCTACAGAAACGGGAAAGACTCCGAAAAGCAGGTGGTCCTTCCTGACACAGTGAACTTCTTATGGCACGACAAGTTGGACTTTCAGAAGGGGTAGCTGTGTAATATTGTGTGTGCCTAGTTTGTATAGGTGAATATATATATCGTGCACACACAACTGTAAGAAGTAAGAGAGATACACATAGTTATTTGCTAAGCTCTTTTCTCTGTAAGCAAGCAAGTTCAAACTGTTCTTGTTTAGAAGCCAGAAATTCGATTGTGAATTTCCTGGAAAGCTGTAGTATTTAATTTGCTTATACAAAGTAGATTAAAGTGATTGTGTGTGTTATTTACTTTCTGCATATTACATATCATAATCACATACAGTTGTTTACTTAGGTTTCAAGAATCGAAAAATATATCAAACTATCCATTCACCCCCCCTCTGTCTAGTTTCTAGTAGTATTTATTTCTAACAATTATAATCTTTAATTGTACAAATACTAAGTACACCTGTTTGAATCTTTTCGCCATCTCCTTCAATATTCTCTGTTGAGAGGACATATAAAATTAGATATTAGATAAAAAAATAGTAAATACAAAATTTTAAATATGTTTGAGGTATTAGATTGCAATACCATGAAAGATCTCAGAGTTGTCTGTATCAGAATTGGGTTCCTTTTCCATGTGTTTGGCTTGTTTCTTACGCTGATTCTTACTAACAGAGGAAGATGTGGCATATTCTGTATTTTGTCTACAGACTTTAGCACGTATATTGTGAAATTATATTTTCACATAAGAAAGAATAATATAAAACCTGATTGAACTGGTGACATAGTTTCTATACATTAAGAAATGACGTTGGAAATACCTGTGTTTTTGGGATTTGAGGAAGGATTAGAACAACCGACAACATTAAATGATTCCATCAGGTTTTTGACACCAGATCCCTTTTGGAGTGGGAACAAACCTGTAAAACTGATGATATAAGTTGAAAATATAGAATAAAATATTACACATATTTTGGTCCAGTAAAGAAGCTCCATTAACCTGGTCTGCGTATACCAAGTTGTTCTAATTCTGGAGTAAGAACAGTGATGTCCGAAAGACAGTCATTCCCAGCATTGGAAGCTGACGTAATACAATGATTTCTGTCCATTGAATGACGATTCAACAAATTCACAATTCTAGTATCCTTAATTCCAGATCCTCTAAAATTGTTGCTATCAGTCATATATGGATTAGGTATTTTGTTTGAAAAATTCTTTGTAGGAGATATTCTAGACGCGGGTAACTGAAAAGGAGTCACATTCGTGGTAGTTGTTGGTTTCCGCTGTATAGCACGCGAAACTGGACCTGAAGTAGTTATACCTGTAAACTATATTCTTTATAAGTCAAAACATACAAACAGCTTATTTAAAATTTTTCATATTTCAATCAATTCGTACCAGACAGATTGACACTGTGTAGCCTCCTTTGCGAGGGTGTAAGATAATCATGTCCATTCCCACTTATGTTGGCACATCCTATAATTTAATTGGTAATCTTCTTAGGGATGGATGCTTCACTGCAAGGTTTGATGCTTCAATGCAAAAATTAGCAATCAAATTTAAATTACAGGATAGAGATGGTATAACCTGAAGAATTTGAAGCAACACCATGCTTATTTTGTGTAATCTGTGAAGTTGTATGTGAAACAAAAGGATCATGATTTCCTACAATAAAATACAGAACAATCTAAAAATATGCAATCCGGATATGAGGTTATGGACAATAAAACAGAATAATTGTATAAATTTACCATTCAGGTTGACAAAAGAGAGCCTCCTCTGAGATGGAGTAAGATAACTCTGGCTATTTTCAATTACATTGGGAGTACCTATTGACATACAATAGCAAACCTATATTAGATCATTTGTAATTGACAGATTAACAATGTATACTTGATCATCTATTAAACAAAAAATGGTATCACCTGATAATTGAGAAGAAGCTACATGTTTGTTTGGATTAAATTGTGATTTGGAGTAAAACCCAAAGTTATTAGTAGAACCTGTAAAAATATCAAAATTGAAGTATGCATTATGAAGAGCATTCAGATGCAGACAGAATCCAAAATACATATAAGAAAGGTATTAATATGCATTATGAAGAGCATTCAGATGCAGACAGAATCCAAAATACATATAAGAAAGGTATTAAAAACATGCACTCAACAAAAATTTACAATTACCAGTTTGACTGATAAGTGATGGCTGAGAATTGGGATCCTTATTTTCATTATTGGAAGTCTTTGTGTTGTTTGAAACTGATCGATGACTACCATTGCTTAATGTTGGCGTAGAGCGTCTTCTCTGTCCTAGATATATAACGACAAAAAAAAACTCAAGGTTTGTACACAGAGTAATACTTGAACCTATTGTACTCACCGCTTGGTACAGAAGAAGGAGAAACCGGACCCAAAGGAAGGCGTTTATGACCAGTTTTGTCCATAATCAACCAACGAATAACACAATCAGAGACTATAATAAACCGGCATAGCAGATGGAAATTTGAAGGATGAAATCAACTGTTAATATATAGTAGATGGCCAAAATGTGTTTGTAATGTCAAGGCTATAATCATGACCAAAAACAACTGTTGTTCACACAGATGTAACACAAATTGAGAATTAGAGTAGATGATCGATTAAAATCAAACACAAAATGATCATTACCGAGAAAGGAAACTACCAAACCTGTTTGTCATTAATCTGCAATACAAAGACATCGATTAAAAAGACAACCCTAAATTGAAGGATGAAATCAACTGTTAATATATACAATCATGGGCAAGACGTGTTTGCAACGTCAAGGATATAATCATAACCAAAAACAAATGTTCTTCACACAGATGTAACACAAAATGAGAATTAGAGTAGATGATCGATTAAAATCAAACTGATCATCATTGAGAAAGAAAACTACCAAACATGTTCGTCACTAATCTGCAAACCTGATTGATAGAGTATACAAACCTGAATTACCCTAGATCAGGCCATGGGAGGATGGGATGTAGTTGATTCCTTCACTATTCGAAAACCAACATCACATAAATGACATGAAAAAGCACCGTCAAAGCATCTGACAACCTGATATACAATAAAAGAATACAAAGCATAAGTTTTTGTGGAAAAACGTAAGAAAACAAATACGAAACAATAATATGAAACAATAATATGAAAACAAAGATGAAACAATGATCCGGCAATGGCTAAAGATAAGAAAATTGTACAC
Organism: Heracleum sosnowskyi; assembly: GCA_030848705.1. Taxonomy (NCBI): domain Eukaryota; kingdom Viridiplantae; phylum Streptophyta; class Magnoliopsida; order Apiales; family Apiaceae; genus Heracleum; species Heracleum sosnowskyi. The sequence continues at coordinate 42,713,476 of CM061243.1, read as the reverse complement.
AAAGAAGATGAGGTTATTAATTTGAATTTGAAATTAGTAGTAACTGATTGATCCACAACAAATTTTTACGTGTCAAAGCCTACAATCAAGGAATAAATAAATGTTGTTGATGTAAACATACAGGGGTATTACCCATTTGTATCCGGGTCAATGTGATTTGTATTGATTTGTTAATGAATTTAGTGATGGATCAGATCCGATTGTAAATGGAGCGACCCAACTGTAAAATTTTGGACAAAAATGGCCTTAATGGCTAATGTTATTTTAAATTTGGAAAGGATAGAAAAGGTAATTTTCCAGTTTCTTTGTGTTATGAATTAAGATTATATAGATATATCTTATACTGCAACAAGTACTTTGTGAAACATTTTATTCAACAACTTGAAATTACATAACTGCCCCTCCAAAGTCAAATGTTATAAAAATGTAAGAAAATTTTCATCTTGATGGGAATCGAACCTAAGACACTTCAATACTAATTACTAAGAATTTCAAGTTACCAATTTAACCATTGAGCTACGTGGGCTTTTTTGTTGTGGTATAAAACCCATTAGTATGGTAATGTCTTTCACAAATATTATTTTACACTTTAGTTTTTATTCAAGATTCTTTCATGATAATTTCATTTGTCTAATTATTAATAAAAGTGGTTATTGGTATAAAGTATATCAATAGACATGTATCTCTTTAATTAAATTTAATTATGTTTCTTCCTTTGTATTCACAATTTTAAGACAAAGTACAAATGCATTTTTAGTCACATAATATCACTTTTTAGTCCGAGCATCCAATGATACAAAATAATACAAAATAGTAATCATTTTGTCTCAACTATGTTCATACATATCAGATAATATAAGTAATAATATAAGCACCTCTATAGTTGTTACCCTGAATAGAGATGAACGTAATCCGGATTCAGGTCGGATTTTTCGATATCCGATAGGGCCGGACTTTTTTAAATCGAGACAAATTTCCTCTAAAATATTTATATGTCAGGAGGGGCCAAATCGGATTTTTACAAATTATTTTAGATATTGATAACTTTAACTTTAACTTTAACTTTTTTTTTATTTTTTCGGATTTAATTAAAAAAAATTAAGCTTTTTTCCAAGATTTAATTGAAAATTCTAACTTTTTGGATTGGACATTTATCCTGATCATGACTACGTCCAAATCGAGATTAAATTTGGGTTTATTCGGCTCGAACCGGATCGGGGTTTTGTGAAAAATATGCGATCCGTTTAAGCCTGCGGGCTGGATCCAATTGAGGTGGACTTTTTTTTAATCGGATTTTTTCCGATTTTTTTAACCAGTTCGAACAGTTTTTTTCGAATACGAATTTGTGTGCATCTCAATCCCGCCTTCTCATGCATTAAGGACAAGTATACTACTCCGGCCGCTTATAGAGAATTATGGAGGCCGGAGAGTATTGGTACTTTCGAAATGGAGCCTTTATTTGACACCTTTAACTAATTCCTATCTGATTATTAATTATCTTATAAAACTAATCATCAAATACATTCAACTAAGAACAAAATCTTCTTCAGACTAATACCAAATCGATCTTCCTTGCATAAGTATATTCACAACTATACAATTACTGCATTCATCGTGTCTGCAGGGAGACCCTTCTTAAAACGGGCAAAATGATATGCATTCGTTTAAATGGTATATCCACATATACTAATACAACATATATTTCTACACTTTTACTCTATTATACACACCGATCAAATATTACAACATCCACTTAACGGCTACCCCATGAACTACAAACAGGTAAATGGAGTGCCAATGCTCCCCCAGTCGAGAGAGAGAGATCAAAATATAGATCCAAAACAAAAGTTGAGAAGAAAAAGTGGAGGAGACGGGGAAAAAGGAAAGAAAAGCCAAAGAGACAGTAAAAGAGGGATAAAAAGGATAAGAGAGGGGTCTCCAGAGAGTGACGCCGAAAATAGAAGGCAACCAACACTGTAGGAGGAGGCATGAGAGAGAGAGAGAGACAAATAACATAAATAAATTAACCCCAAAAAAAGCACAAACTCGACAATATCGATAAATAACAATTTGTCACTGCCAGCTCAAACAACAACCCATGACAAATATTTACTTTATGAGCATACCAACCCCAAGTGCATTTACCTGCACAAAGCCTACAAATTTGGTTCAAGCATTCCATCAAACACATAATACACACTTTAAATAAACACAAACTAAACAGTCAAAGAATGCATTTGAGTAAACAATTATGACGCACACTAAATAAACAAAGCATAACATGCATTTCAGTAAATGTGTTGTAATATATTACGTCTTCCTGAGGTGATATCATCACATAATAGAGGGGTCTCTAGAGACTGGCACCGAAAATAGAAGGCATCCACCATTGGAGGGGGCATGAAAGGAGAGAGAGAGCGATCAAAATAAAGATCCTAAACAAAAGTTGAGAAGAAAAAGTGGAGGAGACGGAGAGAAAGGAAATAAAAGCCAAAGAGACAGTTAAAGAGGGATAAGAAGGATAAGTGGGGGGTCTCCAAAGAGTGACATCGAAAATAGAAGGCAGAGAGGGGGAGATTTCAGGATGGGGTGGAGAATGCAATAATTTTTAAATGAACTAAGAATTTCAATGAGTCAATTTATTCAATGCGAAATGATAATTATACTCTCAAATTTCGAAATGACATTTTAATCTATATTATAATTATCTCATATCAATATATCTGTAACTCATAAAATACGTTGAAATTAATAAAACTCACGCAATATTCTAGAACATGCCCGTGCCTCGCACGGGCTATAAAGCTAGTTATATATCTTATACTGCAACAAGGACTTTGTGAAACATTTTATTCAACAACTTGAAATTACATAACTGCCCCTCCAAAGTCAAATGTTATAAAAATGTAAGAAATTTTTTATCTTGATGGGAATCGAACCTAAGACACTTCAATACTAATTACTGAGTATTTCAAGTCACCAATTTAACCATTGAGCTACTTGGACTTTTTTGTTGTGGTATAAAACCCATTAGTATGGTAATGTCTTTCACAAATATTATTTTACACTTTAGTTTTTATTCAAGATTCTTTCATGATAATTTCATTTGTCTGATTATTAATAAAAGTGGTTATTGGTATAAAGTATATCCAATAGACACGTATCTCTTTAATTCTAAGACACTTCAATACTAATTACTAAGAATTTCAAGTCACCAATTTAACCATTGAGCTACTTGGGCTTTTTTGTTGTGGTATAAAACTCATTAGTATGGTAATGTCTTTCACATATATTATTTTACACTTTAGTTTTTATTCAAGATTCTTTCATGATAATTTCATTTGTCTGATTATTAATAAAAGTGGTTATTGGTATAAAGTATATCCAATAGACACGTATCTCTTTAATTAAATTTAATTATGTTTTTTCCTTTGTATTCACAATTTTAAGACAAAGTACAAATGCATTTTTAGTCACATAATATCACTTTTTAGTCCGAGCATCCAATAATACAAAATAATACAAAATAGTAATCATTTTGTCTCAACTATGTTCATACATATCAGATAATATAAGTAATAATATAAGCACCTCTATAGTTGTTACCCTGAATAAAGATGAACGTAATCCGGATTCAGGTCGGATTTTTCGATATCCGATAGGGCCGGACTTTTTTAAATCTAGACAAATTTCCTCTAAAATATTTATACTTGTGGATATGGTCGGGTCAGGAGGGGCCAAATCGGATTTTTACAAATTATTTTAGATATTGATAACTTTAACTTTAACTTTTTTTTATTTTTTCGGATTTAATTAAAAAATTTAAGCTTTTATCCGAGATTTAATTGAAAATTCTAACTTTTTGGATTGGACTTTTATCCTGATCAAGACTACGTCCAAATCGAGATTAAATTTGGGTTTATTCGGCTCGAACCAGATCGGGGTTTTGTGAAAAATATGCGATTCGTTTAAGCCTGCGGGCTGGATCCAATTGAGGTGGACTTTTTTTTAATCAGATTTTTTCCGATTTTTTTAACCAGTTCGAACAGTTTTTTTCGAAAACGAATTTGTGGGCATCTCAATCCCGCCACCTCATGCATTAAGGACAAGTATACTACTCCGGCCGCTTATAAAGAATTATGGAGCCCGTAGAGTATTGGTACTTTCGAAATGGAGCCTTTATTTGACACCTTTAACTAATCCTATTGAAAGGCATATGTCCAGGCCTATTTGTAAACACCGAGGATTCTACTCAACTTTAATTAAGATGTAATAAGTAAATAATAAAAATCAATTGTCACAGGAATCTCAGAAGGTTATATCTGTCAAAGAATGAAGATTAAAGTCATCTACAGACTTGAAGTGATTCTACATTGAAAGAAGCTCAATTTATTGATCAAGCCTCAATGAAGTATTCAAGCTCAGTGGATTTATTAAAGTGACATAGATTTCAAGTGGTGACAGAAAAAGATACTGATTACGGAGTTCTTGAATGAGAAGGAAGTGAATCACTACTTAAAGTCAAACAGATAAAGAACAGACATTGTCGTTAGTCACTCATGAACCAGACAGTGCATCGAGTGTCAACGTACTATTGTGTTTGTTATTTATCTAAGTTTTAAGTGATTCTGGAATTAATTGAGAAGTCAACTAATTCTATTTATTCTCTTATAAATAATTAATATTATTAAGTATATTATTTATTAATTTAATTCTGCAAAGAATTAAATTAATACATAATTTATTTAGTTAATTATTTGAATTAGAATATATTTGAACTAGGAAAACTTAGATTTTGTACTAGGAAGACTTAGTTTTTGAACTAGGAAGACTCACAAGTGAGTCTTCCCGATTGTCTTCCTAGAACAAATCTCAGTTTACCCGATTGTCTTCCTAAGCCATTCCTAGTTTTCCCGAGAGTCTTCCAAGGCCAAAATGATAGTTTTTCTGCTTGTCTTCCTAGTACAAATTCAGAACTGTCAAGTGGATTTGCACGTGTGTTGATTAAAAAGAAAAGCAAAGGTATTTATTCAAGGCAGGAGACTTTATTACATTCATAACAACTGAAGAAAGAAAAGACACAGAAACAAGAACATTTCATTTCTCTCTGTCTTCATTACTTCAAACTGTCCGAGCATTAAAATCATTCAGAGATTTAATTCTTGTATTGTTTCTTAACATTTAATCCATAAGAATTGTATCTCTTGTACTGCTTTGACTTTCTAGCGGATCATAATCCCTAGATTTTATATCGAACTACTTTTTAGTATTCGATCCTTTTTATTACAAAAATAGATAAATTCATGTCGAATTTATTCTAGATTTGTTTTATTAAGTTCTTTGTAATCAGTGATCAAAATTGTAACACCTCTCAAGTTTAATAGAGTTTCTATTTAACTTGAATATTGTTTCAGTTTTTATTCCGCATTAATTTGTTCTAAATTGTTTAATCTTAAAAGAACAAATTTCGATAAAACGGTATAGTTTGTATTCAACCCCCCTTCTACAAACTTATCAGGACCTAACAATTGGCATCAGAGCCTTTTGATTGATATACTAATCAAAGATCCAATTGTTTGAGATTTTTTTTCTTAACTCTGAATTTTTTATTTTTCTAAAAATCTCAAAAGATGTCTACTGCACAGAAAGTGGGGACAGTTAAAATCCCAATATTCAGCAAGGAGCATTATCCAATGTGGAAGAAGAAAATGCTCCTATTTCTTAAGGTTGCAAATCCTAAATACTTGGATGTGCTGAAGAGTGGTCCCAAACTCCCTATGATTATTGATCCTGAAGTTGTTGAGAATAATGTTGTGACTAGGGCTGCTAGAATGTACCCTAAAGATCCCAAGGAATACACTCCTGATGAGAAAGAGGATGTTACCTTGGATTCCTGTCTTCAGTTGATCCTTATTGAGAGTCTTGATCCTATCATGCATAATCATGTTCTAAATTGTGAAACTGCCAAACACATTTGGGGAACAATAGAGATAATCAATGAGGGGACAGAGGAAGTTAGGGAGAATATGCTGGAAATTCTCACTTCACAATATGAGCATTTCAGATCAAACCCTGGTGAAGGTATCTCTCAGGTTTTTGAAAGATACAACAAATTAATCAATGATCTGAATCTCAATGGGAAGCACTACACCAACAAGGAGATTAACAAGAAGTTCCTTCTTACACTTCCACCTCATTTGGAGCACAAGATATCTGCTATTAGAGAAGCAAAAGACATGAATGAGCTTGCTTTGGAAAGATTGTATGGTGTCTTGAAGACCTATGAGCTGGAGCAGATTCAACAGAAGGAGCTGTATGGAACTGGAAGGATTGTTGGTACCTCCACTGCATTGGCTGCTGAAGTCCCACAGAAACTGGAAGTGAAGGCTGTTCAACCTTCCAGTTCTCACATGAATGTTATTGATGCTGAATATGGATTAACATCCATTGATCAATCTGGTGGTGACTTCTATTCTTTGGAAGAACTTGATCAGCTGGAGGATGGTGATTTGGCTTTGATAGTCAAAAAGTTTGGGAAGTTTAGATTCAAGAGGAATCCCAATCTTAAGTTCAGACCCAGATTTCAGAGAGGTGGATCTTCATCTTCAAGTGGCACAAGGGGTGGCTACAAAACTGGAACTGTGGACAGGAGTATAATCAGATGCTACAATTGCAATGAGTTGGGTCACTTTGCTACTGAGTGCAGAAAGCCAAAGCAAGTGACTAGAAACACATTTGATTCTAGCAAGAAGAACAAGATTGGGAAGGCCTATGTTGCTGAGGGAAAGAGTTGGGATGACACTGACAGTGATGAAGAAGCAGGTGAGATTGGGAACCTTGCTTTAATGGCTAAAGAGGAAAGCACTTCATCCAGATACATGTCAGAGGTAACCTTTACTGATGCTGAAATGATTTATCATCTTGGTGGCACCATAAGTTGTGCACGCACTGAAAATGATAGAATAAATCTTTTAAACACAAATCTTGAAAAGGAATTAAAAGATTTGAAACTTGTGCATGTTAATCAGGATGAACTTACTGAGAAAATTGCTTTTCTTGAGAATAGGGTTAAATGTTATATTCAACTGGAAACCATTCTCAAAGATCAGATTAGTGAGCTTAAGACCAAAGCTAATGCTTATTTCAGTTCTTGTAAGACTGCTAAAGAAATTCTGAATAAGCAAGCTGTTGGTAATCATGTCAGTATAGGGTATGATTATAATGAGGCTATTGGACTTCTTGGAATTAATTCCCCTTGTAACTTCAAATCTGAAGGGAAGGCTGTTCCATATATACTTAAGGGTATTAAAACACCCTTCTGTAAGGAGTCTGAGGCAGAGCCTATGAATGAATACTCTATCATTATTGCTGAGGAGATTCATGAAGAAGATGTTGCTTTAGAAGCTGTGCAATCCAAAAAGTGCATATCTGATATTCCAGTCAAAGTTGCTACAACTAAAAAGACTAAATCAGATATCCATAAGTTGGATCAAAACAATTGTTCTAACATGCCTATTATTAATTCTTCTCATAAAGCATGTGGTGTGAGTAATTGCATGTCTTGTGCTTTTAATGTTATGTATGCTTTCTTTAATAAAAAGCATGTATCTAGTGATAAGACTGCTCCACGTCAACATGTTAATAATAAGAAGCATGTTAAAGCTAAGACTGCTAATCCTCCTAATATTAAAGTGGATTCATTTATCCCTAAGCCTACTCAGAAATGTGTTAAGGCTGGCTATAAATGGAAACACTCTTATGTGAAAGAGGTTGAAGTAGTTCTAGTTAGAAATGTTGTTTTGCCTGACAAAGGCCAGTTCTTTAAGTATGCCGGACCCAATCAATTTTGGGCTCCGAAGAAGGACTAATCAATCTGATATTGCAGGGAGTTAAACAGGTAAACCTTGTTATGTGGATTCTTGACAGTGGCTGTTCAAGGCATATGACCGGAGATAGAGCCCTGCTATCAGATGTGGTTGTGAAAGCTGACCCAGTAGTTACCTTTGGAGATAACAGCAAGGGTATTACGAAAGGATATGGTTGTTTGAAGTACGGAAATGTTATCATTGAAGATGTTTCATTTGTGGAAGGTCTGACGTTCAATCTTCTCAGCATCAGTCAGTTCTGTGACAGAGGATATGCTGTTTCCTTTGAAAGAGAGAAGTGTCAGATCACTCACAAGAAGAATGGAAAGCCTGCTCTTGAAGGAGTAAGGAAAGGTGACTTGTTCATAGCTGATCTGAACTCGGGATTCAAAGATGAAGTTAATTGTTTTTATGCTAAAGCTTCATCAGATGATAGTTGGCTATGGCACAAGAAGATGTCTCACCTTAACTTCAAAACTATGAACTCTTTAGTCAAGAGGGAATTAGTTAGAGGTTTGCCTCAAATGGAATTTACACAGGAAGGACTGTGTGAGGCATGCCAGAAAGGAAAGTCAAAGAAAGCTTCTCACAAGGGCACTGATACATCATCAATAACTGAACCTCTTCAGCTACTGCACATGGATTTGTTTGGTCCAGTTAATGTGATGTCCATGTCAAAGAAACAATATGCACTTGTGATTGTTGATGACTATTCAAAATACACATGGGTTTTATTCCTACATTCCAAGGATGAGACCCCATTCCTGGTGATTGGCCATGTAAAGTTGATTGAGCTGGATTCTAGATTCCCTGTTAGAGCCATAAGGTCAGATAATGGTACGGAATTCAAGAATGCCATTCTAACTGATTTTTGTGCTGATAAAGGAATAACAAGACAGTATTCTGCCCCTAGAACTCCTCAACAAAATGGAGTAGTGGAAAGAAAGAATCGTACATTGATTGAAGTAGCTAGGACTATGCTAAGTGAGTCCAAACTTCCAACGTACTTTTGGGCTGAAGCAGCGAATACAGCTTGTTATACTCAGAATCGAACTTTAATCAACAAGGACTTAATGAAGACTCCATATGAGATCATGAACAACAAGAAACCAACTGTCAAGTACTTTCATGTATTTGGAGCAAAATGCTTTGTGCTTATAGATGACAATGTTAAACGTGGCAAGTTTGATGCAAAGGCACAAGAAGCTATTTTTGTTGGTTATTCCAGAAGATCTTACAGGGTCTACTTGGTTGGCAGTCACACAGTAAAGGAAAGTGTCAATGTTACTTTTGATGACACTAAGTTCCCCAGTATCCAAAAAGAAGACTCATCTGAAAAGCTGAAGTTTGATAACTTGCCAGACTCAGAATCAGATGATGAAGACCCACCTGAAGTTATTGCTGGTGATGATAATAATAATGATGATAATGATCATGGTGATGGTGGTGGAAACACTGGTAACAATGGAGATACCACCAACACTGGAGAAGAATCATCAAGGCAAACAGGCAACAACTCAGGGGGAGCAAATGAAGGATCAGCTAGTCACTCACAACATCAAAGTGGATTTCAAGGTGAATCATCAAGATCAAATCTTCCAAGACAGACTGTTTGGAATAGAGCTCATCCTTTTGAGTTGATCATTGGTGATCCAGATGTTGGAGTTAAAACTAGAAGAGCTTCTCAGAATGAATGTCTTTTCTCAGCATTTCTATCTAAAATGGAGCCAAAGAAAACTGAGGAAGCACTGACTGATCCAGATTGGGTGATTGCTATGCAAGATGAACTCAATCAATTTGAACAACAGCAAGTCTGGAAGCTGATACCCAGGCCAAAGAACAAGAAAGTAGTTGGTACTAGATGGGTATACAGGAACAAGCTAGATGAGGATGGCATTGTTACTAGGAACAAGGCAAGACTGGTTGCACAAGGGTATTCTCAAGCTGAAGGCATTGACTATGATGAAACCTATGCACCAGTGGCTAGACTTGAGGCCATCAGGATGTTCTTAGCATTTGCTGCTTATTCCAATTTTAAAGTCTATCAAATGGATGTTAAGAGTGCATTCCTGAATGGTGAACTTGATGAAGAAGTGTATGTGGAACAGCCCCTGGCTTTGAAAATCAGGAGCTGCTGGACTTTGTGTACTTTCTCTTCAAGGCTATCTATGGTCTCAAACAAGCCCCAAGAAAATGGTATGACACTCTCTCTGGTTTTCTTTTAGAAAATGGTTTTGTTAGAGGTATCATAGACAAAACTCTTTTTTCAAAGAAACACAAAAATGATATGATATTAGTCCAAGTCTATGTGGATGACATCATATTTGGGTCTACTAATGATAATCTCTGTAAGAGATTTGCTGAGCTAATGCAGAGTAAGTTTGAAACGAGTATGATGGGTGAGCTGAAGTTCTTTCTTGGATTACAAGTAAGTCAAAGGTCAAATGGTATATTTATTTGTCAATCCAAGTATCTCAAAGAACTCCTCAAGAAGTATCACATGGAGGATTCAGCATCAGCAAGGACTCCATCTTCAACAACAATCAAACTTGGAGCTTCTGACAAATCTATCAAGGTAGATGTTACAAGCTACAGAGGTATGATTGGCTCCCTACTCTATCTTACTGCTAGTAGACCAGATATTATGTATGCTACATGCTTGTGTGCAAGGTTCCAAGCGGACCCTAGAGATGTTCATCTCGTTGCTGTGAAAAGAATCTTGAGATATCTTAAGGGTACACCTAATCTAGGTATCTGGTACCCTAAAGATTCTGGGTTTAATCTTGTTGGATATACAGATTCTGATTATGCAGGTAGTGTTGTGGATAGAAAAAGCACCTCTGGGAGTTGTCAATTCCTAGGAGGTAGGTTGATTTCCTGGTATAGCAAGAAACAGCAAACAGTTTCCAATTCAACAGCAGAAGCTGAATATATTGCTGCTGGAAGCTGTTGTGCTCAGATCTTATGGATACGGAATCAATTAAAGGACTATGGCTTTGCCTTAGACAAAATTCCCATATTTTGTGATAATACAAGTGCCATAGCAATCTCCAACAACCCTGTGCAGCACTCGAGAACGAAGCACATTGATATCAGGTATCATTTTATCAGAGAGCATGTCATGAATGGAACTGTGGAGTTACATTTTGTACCCACAGAAGAACAGACTGCAGATATATTCACTAAATCTGTTGACGAATCCACATTTATCAAGTTAGTTGGTAAATTGGGTATGTTAAATAGTCTTAGTGATTAACAATATATCTGTCAGGTTTGTTATTTCAAAATTCATTTTCTCTTGTCATTTAACTAATATTTGCTGCTAATTCTCATTTAATAGTACATGCTTGTGTATTTAAATAGCTCTAAATATTTTATTTTCTTTAAAAATATTTTTCTCATATTTTTTTTAAGTGGAGAAATGTATTTTTATTGAAAATATATTTATTTAGAATTATTTAGATATTTTTCAGTTTGTAAATATTGTTGTTTGAATTTTTATGCAAGTTTATATTAATTGTATGCATTTTTTAATATTCTGCATATTTTTTCTAGGATTTATGGAATTTTCTGTGAATTTTTCTAGAATTTTATATATTTTTCATGCATTTTTCTAAGTTTTTCAGCATTTTCTGTTAATTATTCGAATTTATTCTGAATTTTTTGGTAAGTCTTCCCAGTTTTACACTAGGAAGACTACCGGGAAAACAAGGAATATTTTCTTTTTGTTTTCTGTTTTTTCCTTTTTATTTTTGAGTCTTTTTCGAAGTCTTCCCAGTTTTTTGAACTAGGAAGACTATCGGGAAGACTTAATATTATTTGTTTTTATTTACTGTTTTTCTGTTTTAATTTAATTCGGAAGACTTTCTAGTTTGTACTAGGAAGACTACCGGGAAGACTATCCTAAGTCTTCCCGATTGTCTTCCCAGTACAATCTTATTTAAATAACGTTTGACTGTCTTTTGTTTTGAATTCTAACAGTTATTTTATATATATAGATACATACGCAGTTCATACACGCATTCATTATTGTTTTTCTCCCTTAGCAGTTTTTATTTTTCCCCTTTCGAATCCAATCCATTCTGCAGTGAACTTTGATCATTGTTCTTATTGCTCAAGTCTTAACTTAGCAAATCAGTTCTGTTTTTCTTAAAAATCAAGGTTATAAGTCGAACTGCTGTTAAAATTTTCAATTTTCTTAAAAAACCATTCGACTTGTTTTTTTTGAAATTTGCTAAGTGATTGCTTGTTTTGTGTTTGATCATAGTTGTTTCTGAGAGTGGTTACTGTGTGAGTTTGAAATCATTTACCCAATTCATTTGTGCTTTTCAAGTGTAGTTCGAATTTTTAGGATCTAAAATTTGAAAATTAATTAATTTTGATAAAATTTAATTTTGTGGATTTTAGTAATTTTAATTAATTCTAAAAATCCCTAAAATTTTATTTTTATTTTAAGTTAATTAAAATTTTATTGTTTTATTTAAAATGGATCCTAATAATTTTGAATTAGTTTTAAATAATTTTTTTGGGTATTTTGATCCGGCTAGGTGTAAGGTGGAACGTTTTAGACCATGGATTCAATTTTTAAATAGCAATACTTGTGTTAGTTATGCTATTTGTGCCAATGCACTTCTGAAAATTGATCCATTAAGGATGTTGTGTTCAAGTGCTGTTATTGCTGAAGATTCAAAATCTTTCTCTTTCAATATTTTAAACCAGCAATATACAGTTACTTTTGAGTTATTTTGTGATGTGTTGCATTTTCCAAAGGACAGGTTTGATCCATTACCCACTGATGATGAGTTAACACAGTTCTTTGTGAATATTCATTATCAGGGTCCCTTTCAAATGGTGAAATTGTCAAAAATGTTTGTTGTAAGGGAATGGGATTTGTTCTTTGATACTATAGCTAGGGTATTTGGTAACTGCACAAAAACAAACTTTCATTGCATTACCAGTCTTAATCAATATATTGCCTATGCTGTAGTATTTGGTCGTAGATTGAACTTTGCTGAGATTCTGTGGAACATTTTGCTCAACAGGCTTGCTCACTCTAGGAGAGATTCTGATAATGGTGTGAAAGTAAGGTGTTGGTACCCTCGCTTTCTAACTCTTATCATTAATCATCTTCTCTCTGCTGAGCAGGTAGAACTGTTTCGAGAAGCTAGATTTGAAACCTCTCCAACCACAGACACCAAATTCTACACTAGACTTGACGTCTCATCCAAATTCCTCAATATACCTGTTCTTGTTTCACCATTGATGAGTCAATTCATTAATCTTCCTATCTTTGGTGAACAAGTTCCCGAACCACATCCAGTTCCATTACAGGTAGTTATTCCTAACTTTGGTTCTTCTTCTGGTACTTCAATTGAAACCCAAGTGGTTGTTAGGGCTGACCCAGAGATTGTAGAATCACAGTCTCTGACCCAGGTCATAGAGCCAAACAGAGAGTCAAACACTCCTGAAACACAACCTGAGCCTAATGTACAAATCAGTTCAAGAAATGTTAGTGATATACCTGAAATGAGTGTTCCCACAGCTCTGTCTCCACCCTTAAAGAAAAGAAAAACCTATAGGGAGACAACTGTTAGCCCATCTGTATCCTCTCAAAAGGATATGGACATTGATATGGCCACTACACAGTCTCTGGAGACATCCTCTCAACAGGATGAATCTATTGAAATTCGCCATAGGGCCATGGCATCTTGTACTGAGTCAAGCACACTCCCATTACTCACAATGGGAGAAGATATCCATATAGATGACACTCAGGACACCATGCCAGGAGAGCACTTTACTTTTGACTTTGAAACAGAGCCTACCATAGTTACGGTAGAAGTGCCTTCACAGGCATCATAGGGAAAATCTGATTCTTTGCCACCTATAATAGAATCATTTTCTCCCCTCCCAGAGGGAACATCTCTGGCTCCCCTAAGGGATTTTTCACTCGCAGTTTATACTGGAGAAAGTGAAAGGCAACTTGATGAGTCTGTCCCTGAAGAAATTCAGTATACAATGTCAAATATTTTGACAGACTCAATCAGGGATCGGGAATTGCGAACTCCCATTGCACCACCACTGACCTCTCTTGAAGGGGCTAGGGTGATTTTTCCTGCAGGTACATCTACTGAGAATCTTGACAGACAGTTAGTGGTGAGAGATATGAATCAAACACCGAGTGAAACACAAGCACGTGAGTTGAGTGAAACACCACTGAGAGCAATTGAGGTGAGTGCACACACTGACACAAACACTGCTTTGTTGAACCAGCTAGCTGATCTACAAAGGAAGTTACAAGAAACCCAGGCTGAGAACAATCTTCTAAAAGCACAAGTGGTTGCACAATCTACCACCTCTGTATCAAATCAGCTGGGTACTGTGAAAGATGACCTGGAAGGATTGAAGAATAATCTACTCCCGAAGCTGAATTCAATCCAACAATCTCAGGTACTGGTGGCTTCAGACATCTCTGATCTTACAATGTCAAATGCTCAGATATCGGAGAGTGTCAAGGAGATTGCTGCTATTTCTACCAAGGTGGACTTTATTCTGCAAACAACTGATGAAAACCAGAAGTTTAACGAAGAAAGGATGTCTAAGTTAGAAGGAGGAATGGAGCATCTCAATGAAGGGATGAAGCACCTATACAATATGATCAAGAATTCACATCAACCTACTGAAGAGCAAAGAACATTCTTTGAGGGAGATGATGATGAGGATGATGATGCTGAAGAAGGAGGAGATGGGAGAGAAAGAGGAGAGATAAGGAGAACATCTGAGGTGAATCCTAGGGCTTCCACAGCTCAAACTGTAGAGGATTCCTCAACTAAGGGGGAGAAGGAGAAAGAAGGAGGAAATAGAGAAGCTGGAGGAGCGTCGAAAGGATAAGGGAAAAGGTAAACAATCATTGGAGGATACTGTCTTTGATGATGCCTACTACTACCATGGTGAACAGGATGACTTTCATTATGACACATCTGGTGATCTTGAGAAGACCATACCTGAAGAAGCTTTTGGTGAGGAGGAGGTTGAGGAGGCAGCAAACTTTGAGGATTGGGAGGATGAAGCTGATCTATATACACCTGACCCTTTGTTTCAGAAGGAGTTGAAGAAACAGCAGGCGGAGCTAAGGAGAAAGGAGGATGAGAATGCCAAGGTCTCCGACATCATATCTCAGAAGCTGAAAATTCAAAAGGCTGAACATGAAGACAAACAACGTCTTCATAGTATTCATGTCAAGGAAAGGAGATTGGATGTTAGGATGAAGCAAGGAAGTAAATGGGATAAGGCAAGGGAGATGTTTGATATCCCTCAGAGAGGCACAAACAATGATGCTACTTTTCTGAAGCTGCTTGAGAAGATCAGAACGGTTAATCCAGACAACTCATTATATATGAAGGCATTGAAGGAAGATATCCTAAGGATTACGTCTGCATTTGATCAAGTGAGGCAAGAATTGTTCATCTATGTCTCAAGTGCGCTTGAAGGGTCATTCACCATTTCTCTTGACCTCCTACAAAGAAGATCTCTATCTGAATTGTGGATTCTGATGAGTAAAGTAAAGAGATCTTCTTGCTTGAATGAGCTTCTATATGACCGGCTTAGAGATTCTGCTATGAAGGCCAGTCCTCAAGTTGTACATTTTCCTTATGAAGTCAAAATCTACAGAGGTACAACTTTAGAAACTGTGAGGCTGGATCCTGATTCCATGAAGCTACAGACTGCTATGCAACTGGTGAAGTTGGAGAATCTTCTTAGAACTTCTGGGTTTGCTTCTGTAGAGAAGTCTGAAGTTGCTGATATGATTTCAGACTACTGCACGGAGAAAATTCCAAGATATGCTCAAATGAAGAATAGATTGAAGAAGATCACCAATCAACCAGTAATGCCAAGTGGTGTGGTTTCTGAAAGTGATCGTGTCCTTGACAAAGATCTTCTAGTCACCTTGCAAGAAGCTGAAGAAGGTGAAATTAGAGACTAAAGGCATGATGTAGTTAGCTCATTTGTAAATGTTATATCTTTAGAGCTAGGTAAATCAAGATAGGGAAATGTATTCATATGTTCAGTCTAGAGGAACATCTATCTTGTATTTATCTTTACTGTTTGAATCTGGAATTTGTTATATTTAATCCAGAACCTTTTATTATTTGCTTGGCTCTTAAAAGTCTTATCTTTTCTTGTTTTAGTTGAGTTATCCTCTAGAGTATTTGGTTGTTATTGTCTAACAAACAAATAGGGGGAGATTGAAAGGCATATGTCCAGGCCTATTTGTAAACACCGAGGATTCTACTTAACTTTAATTAAGATGTAATAAGTAAATAATAAAAATCAATTGTCACAGGAATCTCAGAAGGTTATATCTGTCAAAGAATGAAGATTAAAGTCATCTACAGACTTGAAGTGATTCTACATTGAAAGAAGCTCAATTTATTGATCAAGCCTCAATGAAGTATTCAAGCTCAGTGGATTTATTAAAGTGACATAGATTTCAAGTGGTGACAGAAAAAGATACTGATTACGGAGTTCTTGAATGAGAAGGAAGTGAATCACTGCTTAAAGTCAAACAGATAAAGAACAGACATTGTCGTTAGTCACTCATGAACCAGACAGTGCATCGAGTGTCAACGTACTATTGTGTTTGTTATTTATCTAAGTTTTAAGTGATTCTGGAATTAATTGAGAAGTCAACTAATTCTATTTATTCTCTTATAAATAATTAATATTATTAAGTATATTATTTATTAATTTAATTCTGCAAAGAATTAAATTAATACATAATTTATTTAGTTAATTATTTGAATTAGAATATATTTGAACTAGGAAAACTTAGATTTTGTACTAGGAAGACTTAGTTTTTGAACTAGGAAGACTCACAAGTGAGTCTTCCCGATTGTCTTCCTAGAACAAATCTCAGTTTACCCGATTGTCTTCCTAAGCCATTCCTAGTTTTCCCGAGAGTCTTCCAAGGCCAAAATGATAGTTTTTCTGTTTGTCTTCCTAGTACAAATTCAGAACTGTCAAGTGGATTTGCACGTGTGTTGATTAAAAAGAAAAGCAAAGGTATTTATTCAAGGCAGGAGACTTTATTACATTCATAACAACTGAAGAAAGAAAAGACACAGAAACAAGAACATTTCATTTCTCTCTGTCTTCATTACTTCAAACTGTTCGAGCATTAAAATCATTCAGAGATTTAATTCTTGTATTGTTTCTTAACATTTAATCCATAAGAATTGTATCTCTTGTACTGCTTTGACTTTCTAGCGGATCATAATCCCTAGATTTTATATCGAACTACTTTTTAGTATTCGATCCTTTTTATTACAAAAATAGATAAATTCATGTCGAATTTATTTTAGATTTGTTTTATTAAGTTCTTTGTAATCAGTGATCAAAATTGTAACACCTCTCAAGTTTAATAGAGTTTCTATTTAACTTGAATATTGTTTCAGTTTTTATTCCGCATTAATTTGTTCTAAATTGTTTAATCTTAAAAGAACAAATTTCGATAAAACGGTATAGTTTGTATTCAACCCCCCTTCTACAAACTTATCAGGACCTAACACCTATCTGATTATTAATTAGCTTATAAAACTAATTATCAAATGCATTCAACTAAGAACAAAATCTTCTTCGGACTAATACCAAACCGATCTTCCTTGTAAATCTTCTCAATCATGTCACATAGTGTCACCAACAAGTCAAACTGGTGGCAGGATCACCACAACAAACTGAAGAATACTTATCATCGCAAAATTAAACTGACGTGAACTAGAAAATATCGTCACAAAATAACATCAAGTTCTGTCGGTTAGAGCGATCTCGTGCCTTGCACGGGGGGTTCGTGAGATAATTTATTCATCATAAAATTACTAAATTACCCTTATATAATAGCACAACAAAAAAATTATTTCTGATGGGAATTAAACCCTTGACCTCTAAATTAGAAGTAACATACCTTACCACTATTTTAGACATTTATTTTAATTGTATTTTGAAACTTTTTATTAATATGCGCAAATACTCAATATGTTATACTCTATTTTAGTACAAAAAAATTGTTTCTGATGGGAATTGAACCCTTAATCTCTAAATTAAAAGTAACATTCCTTACCACTATGATAGACATCTATTTAGATTGTATTATGAAGTTATTTATTAATATGCGCAAACACTCAATATGTTATACTCTATTTTGGTCTCTTTTTGTAATCTACTTGGTACGGTAGATAATTTATTTTCACAAGTGCCTTAAAATAATATTTCTAACCATATTTGAGAAAAACTCACGCAAAATGTTCTAAAATTGTATTTTAAAAAAATGTTATAAAATTGGAATTGATCCATAAAAAAAGATTATATTAATATTTTTATATTATAAATCATGTTTATTTGCATTAAGTACATAATGGCTCATATTATATATACTATTAGATTACAAATTCTATATACTATTAAATTATATATATATATATTAGATTTTATCATTATTTTACATTTATTATTGTTTCATTATAAGATATTAACAACTTATAATTATATATGAATTTTTGAAATTTTAGCTACTAATAAGATTAAAACTATAGTTTTATTATGATCCAATATATTATGAATCTCGTCTTCAATAGATAAATTTTATACGTTGATCATTTTCGAAAAATGCACTATAGTATATAAAGTATTGAACCCGAAAAATGCAAAAGAGTTTTATATTTGTATATTAATAAAAAAGTTTGTGTTGGAGATTTTTACAAGAAAGTTGAAGTTGTCATCGTACGAATAAATCAAATCTAAACTAAATCGGTTTAATTTTTTTGAATATCTATGATAAAATATTAAAAGTACTAAATGTTAAATTATTTGTGTCAAGTGAAAATTGTAAGGTGAAACGAGTGACTTATCACGATTAGCATTATCTTGAAAGGTATAAGTAATAGTTTTCTAAAATAAATTATATCCACAACTGTACAATTATTGTATTCAACGTGTCTGCAAGGAGACCCTTCTTAAAACGGGCAAAATGGTATGCATTTGTTTAAATAGTGTATCCACACATATTAATACAACTTGTACTTCTACATTTTTACTCTATTATGCACACCGATCAAATTTTACAACACCCACTTAACGACTACCCCATGAACTACAAACAGGTAAATGGAGTGCCAACGTTCCCCCATGCAATGAAAATGATAAAAGGCGCCCAATTCTCTTTCAAAGTGACACTAAAACCATCTTCTCATTCAAATACAATTGGAAAAATTATAATCGGCGAAATCTTGCAGTACACAAGGTCACGACTACCCCATGAACTACAAACAGGTAAATGGAGTGCCAACGTTCCCCCAGGCAATGGAAATGGTAAAAGACGCCCAATACTCTTTCAAAGTGACACTAAAACCATCTTCTCATTCAAATACGATTGGCAAAATTATAACCGACGAAATCTTGCAGTATATAAGGGTCGTGCGTGCCAACAAAACATGTTAATTAATCAAAATATTTGCGCCTACTCAGGTCATAATAACAACCTTATAGACTGGGATTTTGTGAAACATGTATCATCAAACCTTCGACATATTTCCTACTGATATACCGTTTGTTAGATATAATTGCTGATGTTTGTTTAATCAGTGTTTAAGTAACAGGTACTGTTCAGAGTTTAGTCTGAAGTACTTATCAGAGTTTAATGGAAGCCGGTCAGAGTTTGTTAAAGTCTGACAGGGTGAAAGTTGACTTAGCTGTCGGTGCATATCATGAAGATTCTAGAAGCAATATATTCTGAAGATGGAAAGAAGCAGAATATATTGATACAGCTAAGGAGACTGGACAGAGGACTGAAGCAATTCTAATTGATTACAAATTGTATAGCTAATTTGTAGGAGTATCAATTAGAGATTGATTGTAACTGTGTACTATATAAACACAGATAGGTTATCCCTAGAAGGGATGCGAATATAGAATTATTATTCTTGTAACCTAGAAGCTCTTTGTGATTCATTAACATCATAAAGAGAGAAGCTGTTAATACAATTACAGTTTATTGATTCATAAACAGTATTCTTGATTATTGTTATTCTCATATATATTTGATTATACTGTATTCGGCCTAACAATTGGTATCAGAGCCTAGGCTATTTAATATATACAGTTTTACGATTCAAACACAGTAATAATCATGTCTGAAGAAAATCAAGCTCCTCCCAAGGTTGAACAGGTTCAACCTAATTCTGTGAGTCGGTATGAAACAATCAGGGTTCCAATTCTCAGGCCAGTGGAGTATCCAATTTGGAAGGTGAAGATGACCATGTTTCTGGAGGCTACAGATCCAGAATATCTTGACAGAATCAATGATGGTCCTCATATGCCGACTAAATTGTCTCCTGTTGTTGATGGTCAAGAACAAAAGACTGTTCCAAAGGAAAAGAAAGATATGACTCCTGAGGACATCTCATCAATTGCAAAGGATGCAAAAGTTAGACATCTACTCCACAGTGCTTTAGACAATGTTATGTCTAACAGAGTAATTGGTTGCAAAACTGCAAAAGAAATCTGGGATGCTTTGGAAGTCAGGTGTCAAGGAACCACTGCTATAAAGAAGAACAGGAAAACTATACTCACTCAGGAGTATGAGCACTTTGATTCAAGAGCCAATGAAACCTTGACTGAGACATATGACAGATTCTGTAAACTGCTGAATGATTTATCTCTAGTTGATAAAGAATATGATCTTGAAGAATCAAATCTCAAATTTCTCTTATCTTTACCTGAAAGATGGGATTTGAAGACAACAACTATAAGAGATAATTACGAACTTGCTGAAACTGAACTTGATGAGATCTATGGATTGTTAAAGACTCATGAACTTGAGATAGAACAAAGAAACAGGAGATCCAGCAAGAAGACAAAATCTGTTGCTCTCAAAGTTGAGGAGAAGCCCATCAAGAAGGAATCATCAAAGAAGAAAGCCAAGGGAAAGGCTTTAGTCATTAAATCTGAAAGTGAGTCATCAAACTCTGATGATGACTCAAACTCTGATGAAGCTTCTGACTCTGAGGATGATGAAGAACAGATGATGCAAATGGCTGCATTGATGGTGAAGACCTTCAAGAAGATGGGATTCAAGAACTTCAAGAAAGGAAAGAGATTCTCAAGGAAAGATTCAAACTTTGAAAGGAAAAGTTTTAGAAAGTCTGATGGAAGGGAGACCAAGTCTGGCAAGAAGGATAAATCTGAAATCCAGTGCTACAAGTGTAAGGAGATGGGTCACTATGCCCCAGAGTGCAAGAAAGGAAAATCTGAGAAAGCACTCATCTCTAAAGGCAAAGACTGGGCAGATACTTCAGACTCTGATGATGGAGTGAATTATGCTCTTATGGCAACTGTCAAAGATGAGACTGAATCATCTGAAAATAAGGTACCCCTAACTACTTATGCTTATGATACTGATAATATATCTGAGTTAAGAGTATATCTGAAAAGCGTACATGTTAGTTATAGGGATCAGACTTTAGAGAATGAGAGAATTAAATCTGAGAATCTTAGCCTTAAAGATAGAAACAAGTTTCTTGAAGGAGAACTTGAAAATATGAAGAAGATTCAAAAAGAAAGAGATGATGCTGTTTATATTAAACAGGAGTTGACTAAGAAATATAAGCAGCTAGAATCTGATCTAGAAAAAGAAAGAAAAATAATCAAGACTTGGACAGACTCTGGAAGAGACACTCATCAAGTGTTTCAGACAGATTCTGTAGGTTTAGGCTATTGTGAAAATGATGAACTGAGGTTTAAAGACAAGATTAAGGTTAAACCACAACTTAAACCTGTGAAATTTGTTCCAGAGTCCACTAAGTTTAAATCTGTTATAGTAAGAGAAGCTGATATGAAATCAGATGAAACCTGTGAAAGACAGGAAAATATTATAACAGAAAATCTTATGGAAATAGAAGCTGTTAGAAAGCCAGTAAAAACTTGTGAAAAACAGGTTAATGTTGGCTTGATGACAGGAAAACAGTTCAATCATAAGCTCAAAGAAGTAAAGTCTGCCATGAAACCAAAAGGGTCCAAGAAGAATAGGAATGGGAAGATAGGCATAAATAAAAGAAATAATCATTTGCCTACTGCTGCTGCTCCAAGGAAAACATGTTATAATTGTGGTAGTTCTAATCATCTTGCTAATTTTTGCACAAAGAACAAAAATATCAATTCTTTACCCTCCAAGTCAAGAGTAAAGAATGATAATGTTAGGATTAGACCACAGACTTTATGCACACACTGTGGAAGCACTTGGCATTCCATTTATACTTGCAAGAGTTATCATGCTATTTATCACAACTATTATGAGCCAAAACCCAACTTGAAATGGGTTAGGGCAAACTCTGCAAGTGTAAAGTCTGACAATGTTAGTTTAAACTCTGTTGATAGTGATTCCGCTGCAAAAGCTAACAATGTTAAGAAAGGCAAAGGATCCAAGCAAGTCTGGATCCTTAAAACTAACTCTTTGTAATTGGCTGTGATTGCAGGGCATAAAAGAGAGCACCCTTATCTTGGACAGTGGATGCTCAGGACACATGACTGGAAATAAAGCCCTGCTATCAGATTTTGTGGAGAAGGCTGGCCCAAAGGTATCCTATGGAGATGGCAACATAGGACGTACTCTGGGATATGGCAATATAAATCTTGGAAGTGTCATCATATCAAATGTAGCTCTAGTCTCAGGACTCAAGCATAATCTGCTATCTGTGAGTCAAATCTGTGACAGAGGAAACCATGTAGATTTTCATACTGAACACTGTGAAGTTATCAGTAAATCTACTGGAAAAGTTGTTCTAGTTGGACACAGGCACAACAACATTTATGAAGCAAGTTTGGTAACAAACTCTGATGGAAAAACAGCGTGTCTGACTGCAAGAATGTCAAATGAAGAGAGTTGGAATTGGCATAAGAAGCTCTCTCATCTCAATTTGAACAACATCAATGAGCTAATAAGAAAGGATCTTGTAAGGGGACTTCCAAAATCAATACTCAGTCTAGATGGTCTATGTGATTCTTGTCAAAAGGCCAAGCAAAGGAAGTCATCTTTCAAGAGCAAATCTGAATTTTCAGTAGTGGAACCTTATCATCTTCTACATGTTGATCTCTTTGGTCCAGTGAATGTGATGTCTATGGGCAGAAAGAAATATGCTCTAGTAATTGTTGATGAATATACTAGATATACATGGGTGTATTTCTTATCAAAGAAGGATGAAACTGCTCAAACTCTGTTGGATCATGTAAATCTACTGGACAAAGGATCACAGCACAAAGTCAAAATTATAAGGAGTGATAATGGAACTGAATTCAGAAACTCAATCATGGAAGCTTTCTGCAAGGAAAGAGGAGTGAAACAAGAATTTTCTGCACCTGGAACTCCACAGCAAAATGGTGTAGTTGAAAGAAAGAACAGAACTTTAATTGAAGCTGCCAGAACAATGCTTGATGAAGCAAAGTTACCAACCTATTTCTGGGCAGAAGCTGTTCAAACTGCTTGTTTTACTCAGAATGCAACATTGATCAACAAGCATGGAAAGACACCATATGAGATGGTGAAAAATAAGAAGCCAAATTTGAAATATTTTCATATATTTGGATGCAAATGCTTTGTGTTGAAGACTCATCCTGAACAGTTGACCAAGTTCGAGTTAAAAGCTGATGAAGGAATCTTTGTTGGCTATCCATTGTCAACAAAAGCATTCAGAGTCTACAATCTGAGAACTAAAGTGATCATGGAATCCATACATGTGTCATTTGATGACAAGAAAATAACTGGACTTGATGACTTAGATTAATATGATCAACTGCGCTTTGAAAATGAAGGTTTATTTTCTGATGATGTAAACTCTGATGAAGCAGTACCGACAAACTCTGATGAAGCGGTTCTGATAAACTCTGACGAAGCATACTCTGAACCTTTACTGGTAAATAATGGAGAAACTGAAAATTCTCAAAACAGAGAACTAGTTGAGGGGGAGCATGAGGCAGCTCAACATGATGACTCAAACACTCAAAGTGAGTCTGTTGAGGAAGCTGATTCAAACTCTGAAAGCTCAAACTCTGAGCAGTCAAATTCAGGGGGAGCCTCAGATGCCGCAGAAAGTCAACATATGAATCAGGAGAGCATGGATCAAGGAAGAGGATCCAATAATGATGCAAGAAACCACTTACCAACAGCAAGAAAGTGGACACCGGCACACACACCTGATCTCATAATTGGAGATCCTGATGCTAGTGTGAGAACTAGAAGTGCAACAAATAATGAGTGTCTGTATCATGCTTTCTTGTCTCAAACAGAACCAAAGAAAGTGGAGGAAGCTCTTCAAGATGCTAATTGGATAACAGCAATGCAAGAAGAGTTAAATGAATTTGAAAGAAATGAAGTCTGGACACTTGTACCTAGGCCAAAGAATAGATCAATTGTAGGTACAAAGTGGGTTTTCAGAAACAAGACTGACAGTGAAGGTGTGATTACAAGAAACAAGGCTAGACTTGTGGCTAAAGGTTATTCACAACAGGAAGGAATTGACTATGATGAAACCTTTGCTCCAGTTGCAAGATTGGAGGCCATAAGAATTTTTCTGGCCTATGCTGCACACAAGAAGTTTAAAGTCTTTCAAATGGATGTGAAAAGTGCTTTTCTCAATGGGAAGCTTGAAGAAGAAGTGTTTGTTGAACAACCACCAGGATTTGTAGATCTCAAGCATCTAGATTATGTCTACAGGCTTGACAAGGCATTATATGGACTAAAGCAAGCACCAAGAGCATGGTATGAAACTCTTGCTCAATTTCTTTTAGAAAGTGGGTTCACAAGAGGTACAATTGATAAAACCTTGTTTTATTTCAATTCTGGTGATGAATTGCTTTTAGTTCAAATTTATGTAGATGATATTATTTTTGGATCTACTAATGACAAACTTTGTAAGAAGTTTGCAAAGCTTATGCAGTCCAGGTACCAAATGAGCATGATGGGAGAGCTTAGTTATTTTCTAGGCTTACAGGTCAAGCAAACAGATGATGGGATTTTTATCAATCAAGCAAAGTATACCAGAAATCTTCTAAAGAAATTTGGTATGCTTGATAGTTCATCTGCTCCAACTCCCATGGCTACTGCAACAAAGCTAGACAAAGACACAGGTGCTACAGTGGATATGACAACCTATAGAGGCATGATAGGGTCTCTTCTGTATCTCACAGCAAGTAGACCTGATATCATGTATGCCACATGTCTTTGTGCAAGATTTCAAGCAGATCCCAGAGAGCCTCATCTAACAGTTGTAAAAAGGATTTTCAAATATCTCAAAGGAACCATAACCTTGGGTTTGTGGTATCCTAGAGAATCAGAGTTTAAGCTAATTGGTTACTCTGATGCAGATTTTGCAGGCTGTAAGATAGACAGAAAAAGTACAAGTGGAAGCTGTCAATTCTTAGGAGACAGATTGGTTTCTTGGTATAGCAAGAAACAGAAGTCAATTTCCACATCCACTGCAGAAGCAGAGTATATAGCTGCTGGTAGCTGTTGTGCACAGATTCTGTGGATGAAGAATCAGTTGCTGGATTATGGGTTGAGGTACTCTAAAATACCTATTTTCTGTGATAACCAAAGTGCTATTGCTATGACAGGTAATCCAGTACAGCACTCCATGACCAAGCACATCAGCATAAGGTATCATTTTATCAGAGAACATGTGGAAGAAGGAAACATTGAGCTTCATTTTGTGTCTACAGACCAACAACTTGCAGATATCTTCACCAAACCTTTGAGTGAAGCTACTTTTACAAGATTGGTAAATGAACTTGGAATGATCTCTGGTTTTGACTAGAGATACGGGTTAGACTCAAAAACTATACATGTTTGATTCTTATGCTCATGATTCCTTGCATGTATTAACTGTTATGAGTACCAGTGTCATAAACTCTGAAAGTAAACTCTGATGCTAAACTCTGTTAATCATAAAGTGTTGGTCATACTCTGATAGTTACAGTCTAATGCTATACTCTGATTGTAATTTTGTCTGAAACATATGGACCAATGAAGAAATTTGTATGAAGCATAATTCTCAGTAAGTAATTATGAATCCTTAAGAGTTATATAGATTCTGATCTCAAATCTGTGCAGTAAGTTAACACAGCATGATACTGTCTCTATATTTATAGCATCTCTTAGTTTATTGATCCTATACACTGAGTCTGTATTAGCTGTTTGCATTTTCTCTCATAAATTAATTGCATTAACTGATGAAAAGTCTAAACTCTGATTATTAATTGTAAATAATTCACCCTCAAATCAAAAGATGCCAAAAAGAGCACAAATTCCTTTGAGATCATGTTGTGCCTAGGACGATCCAAGAACTTATTGTATGAAATAAGGGCTAAAATCTTTGATTTTTGGTGACTAGTGTCAACCACTGATTACTGGAAAACTTAATTAAAAAAAAATAAAAAAATAAAAAAATAAAAAATAAAAAAAATAAAGGGGGTGAAAAATAAAAGATATATTCAAATGAAAGGATATCAGTATACAGAGTTTAGATATAAAAATCAGATTTTATGTTTTACATGAGAGTTTAGGCAACCAGTTTTTACTGCTTAAGTTTGTGGATTTTATGCACTTTGAGATGATCTAAATATTGATTTCGGTAAACTCTGCTATTGCACACACAATTCTTCACACCTGTACAGTTTGAGAAAAGAGTTTATTGACAAAGAAGGACAAATGGTAAACACTGATATATTGTGTGAAATACGCCGAGGTAACTTTGTTTTAATCTCTGATGGTTAAAATGATTTCTTTGTTTCAGACATTTTATAATTTTGAGATTAGACATTTGTTTAGAGATTCGAAAGAGTATGATTACAAACGGTTCATATTTGTATTAAACAGAGGAGAGAGAGGTTGAGTGTTTTGAACAATGTGAAACACGGTAATTATGGCTATTTTTACTGCGCGTGTGTATTGGAAGTTGTTACATACAAATGTCAGCGTATGCCTGTTTGACATATGTCCCACTCACACATTTTTCAAAGACGCCTGCTGTGTGTAGTAATGATTAAAACGATTGAGTTTTAATTTTCACAGTTATTATTTAAACTTACTACACATAAACGGTTCATTCTTTTACACACTTCATCTTTTACTCACAAACACTGTCTCAAACACTTTCACTGCATACATTCTACACTTTTCTCTGTCTTATTCCTTGCTTACTTCTAAACGTTTCTAATGGCTACTACAATGTTTACTGCTTCTGGGTTAGAATTTGTTCCTAATAACTATTCAGCTCCATTGGCAAATGAGAACGCACCGGAGGCGTTTCATTTGATTCAGGATTTCTTGTCAAACTCTGATATTGGCACTGCTCTCACCGCACCATTGAAGCTGTCTGCATCTCAAATCAGGACTCTTTGGCAGACAGGCACTTATGATAATGGAGGAGAGACTGGGTCTCCGTCCATAATCTTTGAATTTCAAGAAGAAGAATTTACAGTTACTCCAACTACTGTTCGTGATGCTGAGTTGGTTCGAATGATGAGAGAAATAGGCTACTCTGGCCCATTGACGAAGATTGGACAACTGAAAAGGCCGTTTTTGCGCAAGGAATGGAGTTTCTTTTTCGATTGCATCACTAGGGCTTTTGGAAAGAAGTGCACGAATTGGGATGCAATTCCCACTGATAGTCTGCAAATCGGGTATTCTCTTCTTTATGGAGGTAATTTTGATGTTGCTAGACTAGTTCTAAATAATATAGGTGAGAAAATGACTGAAAACAGAGGTGTAGTCTATTTTGCAAGATTTTGTCAATTGATATTCTCTGAACGTGTTTCTGAAGTAGAGATAGCTGAGAATGATGTGATTCCCTGTTTTAAATTACATAAACGCATATTCTCTGATTTAACTAATAAGGATAACAAGAAAGGGGATGTTGGTGTCTTGTTGCTACCTGAGTATGTGCGACAATTTCAAGTAGATCCACAACAACAACAACTTGCAAATGCTGAAGCTGGACCTTCTGTGTCTCAATCACAGAGGTCAAAGAAGACTAAGTTAAGAGCTGTTAAGTCTGCTAGAGTGAATCCATCAAATGCTGAAGCTGGGGTATCAAACACTGATGATATGCCTCAGAAGAAACAGTTAAAGAAAAGAAGGGCCAACAGGGCAAAGTCTGATGCTGTTGATGAGGAGAGTGAAACTGATGATGAAACTCTTCATCAAAGGAAAAGAAGATTGGTAGCAGCACAATTATTTGGTGCTGAGAAGGTTTCTTCAAAAGTTGTTGAAACTCCTGAAGTTGAGTTTCAGGAGGATGAAGCTGTCACTGAGGACAGAGTTACTATGGAAAATGTAGCTCCTGAAGTTGTTCTTCAAGAGGAGATTTTTGATACTTCTGTGCCTACTGAGGACAGAGTAATTGAGGAAGCTGCTGGTCATTTTGACAGCAGAGTTTTTGAAAATGAAGACGGGGCAATGGATTTCATTCTTGATGAAGATATTCAAGATGCACATCCTACTATCAGTATTTGTGATACTAAGGAGGTAGCAGCTGATCAAGCCACTTTGGTCATTGAAGATTCTGTTGCTTCTCACACAGAGAATCTTTCTGTTCACAATTTACATTCTAACCAAGGTGAGGAGGTTGATCAGAGGATAGCAGTTGCTACAAAGCAAATTCTTGATGAAGCTGTAGCAGAGAATGTACAAGAGGCTGCTGATAAGCTAAACTCTGAGGATATTATTCTTGAAGCTTTGCAACAATCTGTTGTTGAGATTGTTCAAAAAGAAGCAGAGTTTGATACTAATGCACACTCTGATAATCCAGAAAGAATGGCAGAGAATGTTCTTGAAGAGAATACAGCAGAGGATGACAATGTTGAAGATAGTTCTGCTCATTCACAAGAGGAGTTATCTGATATTCGAGTAAACTCGGATGAGGAAAGAGAGGTCAATCGAGCTACTGCTGAGCATTTTCAGGATATGTACTACAAAAGATGGGCAGCTGCAGATTGTATCTTTTCTGCACAGAGGGCTGCTGATTTTCTTAATGATTCTGTGAAGCAGATTTCAAACTCTGATGTTCTTACAAGTTTAAAAGCCACTGTGGTTCAAGTCAAAGCCTTAAACAATAGGTTTGATGAAACACAAACAGCGGTTACCAATCTTAGGAATGAAGTTGGTATAAGGGATCTTACCTTAAAGACTGATAGGTCTTATTATTCTGCTATGTTCAAGCAGCAAGCCAAGGATTCTGATGAACTTAAGAAGAGGCTTGGGAAAGTTGAGGAGAATCAGACTGCAATGTCTGCACAATTGAATTCTATTTCTACTGCTCTAGAATTGCTGACATCAGTACTACTTTCTGATGATGTCAAAAAGGGGGAGAGTGTACCAAATGACAAATGCAAAGACACTAAAACTCTGAGACGGAGGGATGATTCTGTTGATGGTGGAAGCAAGGAAACTGAGAGGAATTTAACTTCTGCTCAAGGGAAAGGAAGATCAAGATTAAACTCTGATAGGTTGACAAACTCTGGTAAAGGAATCTCAAACTCTGCCAGTGGTTCAAGACTTAAGAGTTTAATTATTTCAGCGAATCCACTTACTGATGAAGAAATTGCTACGAGGATGTTTTTAGAAGAACATGGTAATGAAGCTACAGTTGAAGACATGGAAGCTGAAATGCTGAGTCTTGCTGAAGAGCATGAGAAGAAGTTGAAGGATGGTACTTACAAAAAGAAAACTGTTAAGGCTCCTAGAAGGAAAGAAACTGGAATTTCTATCAAGGAAAATACTCAACAGAGTATACAATACACCAGGAGGCCTGTAATCGTAAACACTGATAAGGGCAAGGGTAAACTGGTAGAAGAAGGACAGTTACCTAAGCAGAATTATTCAACCTCTGACATTGCTCAAGTTGAATCAAGGATAAGTAAATCAACCTCTGACGCTGCTCAAGTTGATATTTCTACTAAAGTTGTAACAACCTCTGACAATGCTCATGTTGTACAAAATCAACTAGCACCTCAACTCCAAGATACTTTTAGAAGACCTATACTTCCTAAAACTCTGAAGCCAGAAACTGTTAACTTCTCAGAAACCAGAACTGTATTGGGTAAAGAATCTCATGATAAATCTGGATTAGGTTCACACAGGGAGAAGAGAATAAACAACAAGCCTAGAGATCAATCATCACTGGCAGTATCTGGTATTTTTACTCAAGAGAGTCTTGATATGCTAGAATCTGTTCAGATGATATTTCATAAAGTGTTAAAGAAAGAATTTTTGTTGTATTTTATGGCTGATGGAAGAGTTTACAAGGTTGCAGAGTCTGACATCAATCTCAAATCTTATGAAGAATTGGAGCATGTTCTGTATTTGTTAAATGTCAAAAATAGAAGTACTCATGATGCTGCTTTAGTTATCAGAGAAAGAATGCTGAGATCAAAGATAATGCTTGGAGGAGGAGTCTCGAGTGCATATATTCCTAAGTACATAGATGCTTATGGAAAGATTGTAGAAATGAAAAGAAACAGTGCAAGACTAAGGACTGATCTGGGAGTTAAAGTCTTAGAATTCAATCTAGAATCTGATAAATCATATTTTATTAAGCTAGGGAATGAGATGAGGAAAAATTCCATCTATTCTTTGAGAGCTGCAATTTATCAGACTGGAGAATCTGATCCAGAGTTGAGAGAGTTGAAGAAAGTTATGGTTGAAGAGCTGGAAAGGGCTGAAAGAAGACTACTCATGGATTATCTCAGAACTGTTCCTGATATTCAAGAAATCAAATAAAGTCTGACTGTAAGTTTTTAAAGTTTTCTGTTCTAAGTTAAAATTAAACTCTGTTATGATTAAACACTGCATTTGTTATATGTTTTGACATCATCGATTATCTGTTTAACTTGTACATTTTTATTATGCACAAGTTGGGGGAGATTGTTAGATATAATTGCTGATGTTTGTTTAATCAGTGTTTAAGTAACAGGTACTGTTCAGAGTTTAGTCTGAAGTACTTATCAGAGTTTACTGGAAGCCGGTCAGAGTTTGTTAAAGTCTGACAGGGTGAAAGTTGACTTAGCTGTCGGTGCATATCATGAAGATTCTAGAAGCAATATATTCTGAAGATGGAAAGAAGCAGAATATATTGATACAGCTAAGGAGACTGGACAGAGGACTGAAGCAATTCTAATTGATTACAAATTGTATAGCTAATTTGTAGGAGTATCAATTAGAGATTGATTGTAACTGTGTACTATATAAACACAGATAGGTTATCCCAAGAAGGGATGCGAATATAGAATTATTATTCTTGTAACCTAGAAGCTCTTTGTGATTCATTAACATCATAAAGAGAGAAGTTGTTAATACAATTACAGTTTATTGATTCATAAACAGTATTCTTGATTATTGTTATTCTCATATATATTTGATTATACTGTATTCGGCCTAACACCGTTACATGCTTATATTTTTTCTTCTGCATGCATTCCACCAAACGATGAGACCAACATAACCGAAAATAACTAGAGCATGCCTGTGCCTCGCACGAGCTATAAAGCTAGTTTTTTATTATTATACATGAGTCTATCATATTAATTAATCAGAAAATTATGAATTATTTTAGCATTCATATGTCAATCCTAAATTTTAGACTTATCACAAGAGTCTAAAACTTTTCCTCCTATAATTTTATTAACCAGTGATGGTTAGACTATTGCATAAACCAATTAAAATTTAAAAATTATTTATTTTTAATTAGAATTTAAATCCATTAAAAATTTTCTCATTTAATTTTATTAATCAAGGGTGGGTCAATCCTAAATTTTAGACCAATCACAAGAGTCTAAAAATTTTCCTCATATAATTTTAAACTAGAAGTTAAATCTATTAAAATTTTACTCATATAATTTTATCAACCAATGATGGTTAATCAATCAGACGTTATTTAATAATAATTTATTTATTATTATAATTTAAATCCATTAAAAAATTTCTCATATTAACCAAGGGTGGGTCAATCCTGAATTTCAGACCAATCACAAGAGTCTCAAAACTTTTCTCATATAATTTTAAACTAGAATTTAAATCTATTTAAATCTTACTCATATAATTTTATTAACCAAGGTTGGTTAATCAATCAGATGTTAATACTAAAATTTAGATTAATCACAAGAACCAAAAACTTTCCACATATAATTTTATCAACCAATGGTGGTTAGACTATGCATACACGCGATTAACCAATCAAAATTCAAAGATTAATTTAATTTTAATTAAAATTTAAATCCATTAAAACTTTACTCATATAATTTTATTAACTGAAGGTGGTTAGACTATCCATACAATGCGATCAACGAATCAAAATTCAAAAATATTTTTAATTAGAATTTAAATCTATTAACTATTTTATTTATATATTTCAAGAATTCGGTTATCAATTAAAATTATTTTATTTTTGATTTAGAATCTAATTCATTTATGATAATTATATACTTCGAGATTTTGATCACCAATTGTACTATCGATTTAATATAAAATCGTCTATTTTATAGATAAACTTTTAATACCGCTTTGTGACCCAACACACTAAGTGAGAAAGCATTACGAGTATATGTATATTTTTTTACGACTTTAATCAATAATTTATATTTTTGATTGTTTAATTGTTAAAGGTCGCGATTTAAGTTTTTTACACATAGATTTGAGAGTAGTTATCCAATATTAATATTATTTATTGTAATTAAAAAAATTCGATGTTAATTGATTAAATTAAAAAAAAAATATCCATTCACTATTATGTTTTATATTTTGAGAATTTGGTTATCAATTAAAATTATTTTATTTTTAATTATAATTTAATCTTTTATTATATTTATAAACTTCGAGATTTTGATCATCAATTATATTATGCGTTCAACATAGAATCGTTTTTTATAGATAAACTTCTAATATCACTCCATGATCTAACACACTTAATGAAGAAATATTATGAATATATGTATAAGTTTTACAACTTTAATCTATAATTTATTTTTTTGATTATTTAATTGTTAAAGGTCGTAATTTACGATTTTTTAATATTATTTATTGTAACTTAAAGAAAATCGATTTTAACTGATTATGTAAAAAATTTAAAGAAAATGTTACTTCATATATCAATAGATACTTGAAACCATTGATTTTTTTTTTGTGGATATGTGTATAAAAATTATTGTAATTTTTTATTTTAATGCTTGAGTCTAGATAATATATAGTTTATCAATCAGAAAATATTAAATATTTTAAGACCAATCAAGGTCACTCCTAAATTTTAGACCAAATATATTATAGAAAAAATAATTCTTCATTTATCATTCTCATCCTATTTGAATAATCATTTATTATAATACCTGAGTATACCACATATCATTTAACCAATCAGAAAACTTTGAATTATTTTAGAAACAATCAGATGTCAATCCTAAATTTTAAACCAAGAACCTAAAAACTTTACTCATATAATTTTATTTAACAAGGGTGGTTAAATTATCCATACAACGCGATTAACCAATCAAAATTCAAAAAAATATTTTTTAAATTTAAAGAATCAAAACATGCAAAAAAAATAGCAAACTTCTTTTTCAAATCAAAGAGGGTGGACTTTTTAAAACGAATAATACTAGAAGTATCAAATTGATTCCCAAAATGAATTTCAAATATCATATGTCATATTAAGATTGTTTATTGAATTCACATAAATTTCACCAATAAAATTATTTCAAATTATCACATTACCGATGTCATGTTATTCGGTACCAAATTTCAACAACCAATTAGGTACCTTTAATATTATTATTTTAGAATTTAGCACATTTAAAAAGGATAGTGATATATGCACACTCTCAATTGATTGTTGCACATCCTAAGTTGATCGTTAATAACCTTACATTTATATTTTCTTTCCATCTGAGCCCTTTGTTAATTTATTCGATTAACAAACTCGGTTGATTACTCAAATTTTAAAAATGAAATTGAGTAGAACCGATTTTCAAGTTTCAAAACTTGCCAACAACTTGTATACTTAAATCGGAGAATATAACATTTGTCATTCTTAAAAATCATTACGAATAGAGTGCGATGAAATTCTTGTCGTCGCTGTTGTTAGAACATATATTTGTTCGAAAGATTTATAAGCCTTATTATTGAAATAAACAAATCATCATAAACAATAAACACACGCCAATGACCAACAAGTATTTACAGAATATAATCACCGTTGGTGCATAACACTGTACTAGCAACATCTACCTTAGCGTTGTTTGATAAATAGAAATTTGCATATTTTAAAAAATATTTAAATACATCTAATTAAATCAACAAAAAGACCGTCACACATACTCTCTGCGCGTGTACCTAATCGTATGGCGTCTCAACCACAACTGATACATAGCCATATAAAACGCATCGTACGGCTCAGGCTCTGCGTTCCACAATAAATTCCTACTCGCGACCACACCAGATTCTTTCATCCTCTCATACCTATCTTCACTAATCTCACTGAGCAACAGCTTCATCCCCTTAACTCCGCCACGTGTACTTATCACCACCGTAATCTCCGACCACCGGATAACATCCATCAACGGCAAGTCCTGGACCGGACGGTCAGTAATTATCACCGGCACACATCCCGATGAAATCGCCTCTACAAACCAATTCATATCGCTGTTATAGATGAAAATACAATATTTACTGGTGTCTATGTTTGATTTATGATTGGACGGCTCAGATTCGATCAAAAAGTCCTGATCGTCGATCATTTCGTCAATGAAGCTCCCCGTTGACTTATCGTCTTTGTTTAGTTTCATGTATCCGAGAAACGATGTAGATTTGTTCGCCGGCGCGTGCGGGAGCTCAATCGGAGAATCCACCGCCGGTGCGAGTGTAATGTCTTTGTGAGGCACAAAATTACCGGACTTCGTCGGAAAACACGAGATTTGAACTGAATTTTTCTTTAATTCGAGCACATTTCGGTCAGAAGCGTAGTCAATACCGGCGCGTGAGATGAAAAAATGATCGGCGCCTAGTGAGCGGTTCCAGTACGGGAAGCTCTGCCGGATCTCTCGAACTAAACGCGCTAGAGCGCGCGTAGAGGTGTCCGGAGCAAACGGCACGAAGAACAAGTGAGCTTCATCGGCGTTTTGAGTAACAAACTCGCTTTTAAGAAGATTATTATAAAATACCGACTCCGGCGAGTTCGTAAACGTCGGCGAAATAGGCTTCGGAGTTTTGTAAACATAAATTTTAAACTCCGCAATCATTTTGGCATAGTTTGCTAATAAGATCGTCGGAGAAAGGTACGTCGTCTTCGAGAGTGACGTGGATTGAGATTGAATGGATATGAAGAGAGAGAAGCATAAGAAGATGAGAGAGAGTTGAGTAATTTTCATATTTCTTATGGTGAAATGTTGTAGAGTTTAGCAGCAGCAATGAAAGCTAGGTGGTGGTGGTGGTGGTGGATTTGAAATGAGGAAAGTGTAAACAAAAAGTGTGTGTATATTTGGTAGTTAAGCAGGCCTTGCACGACTTGTTCTGTTGTCTGAATTAACTTCTTATCCAGGGTGTTTTGCTGTTACTGATATGCTATTCAACCAACATGTGAAAGGCTGTTAAAAAAGAAAACTAACTTATGAAAGGATCGAGAATAAATTGTTTTCTGGGTAACTTTCTAAAAAAATGAATTATTATTTGTTTTAGGTATTGAGCTTTTTTGTTAAGCAACAAGTTCTTCTAGTGTTTTTTGTATGTGTGTGTAATGAGTGATCCATGTTGTTCATGTTTTCCATTTCTACTCTCATCTTTTAGATTAAGAAAAAGAACTTTGGGTCTGTTTTATATGAAAATTAAATGAATTAGTTTAAATGAATATGTATTTCATATGATTGAAATTGATATTAGTTATTTCTAAATATTTTTTTAAATGATTATTTCTCAATTTTATATCCTCCAAAACTAATATCAATAAAAATGAAAATGAATGTCAGAAAATGTGGACCTCTTTATTGGTCTTAACATGGTTGCAATGGTAATCAAAATTTAGAGTTAATCCATTGAGGTACTGTTTAAAAATTACAAACAAATAGGAGATTAAATATAACCAAAATCAAATATATTTTAACATTTTAATAATATTTAATATATAAATAATATTTATAATAGGATATACTGTTTAAGAATAATTCATAAAAATTAATTTAATTTTAAAAATTAAATCAATAAATGTATCTTAAAAATTAATTGAATTTTTTCAAAAAATCAAACATTTTTAGAAATCAGAATACTCAGAGCATCTCCAATGGTGAAGAACCCTTAGCTAAAATCATAGGTGGTGCCATAAATAAAAAATTTAGATAATGTGTAAAAAAAAATCCGCTCCAATGGAATAAAACTGTTAGCTAAAATTTTAGCCAACCTCTCCATGTTGGCTATTTTTGTCGAACCCCTATGGACCTGTAGTAAAACTCCACATCAATTATTACCATATTCAAATCATATATTCTATTTTTAATAACTTGAAATAATAATAACATTCTATTTTTAAAATATAGTCAATTAGTATAGCCAACTCCATTGGAACACAATATCTTACAGGTTCAGCAAATTTTACATAATCAGCATTTTATATTATTTTAGCTAACGATTTTAGCCAATACCGTTGGAGATGCTCTCCATTTTCCTTTTAACTAGTATTTTTCCCCCTGATTCGCGTGATTCGCGCATTGTCGTTGATTTGTTTTTAAATAAAAATATAAAATATTTGAATTGAGTTTAATTTTTATCACAAAAAATGTTTACCGGTTAATAAAAATATTACATTTAAAGATTGTCATTTTTCGTTGTAAAATTTATTTTGTTACAATATATATTAGTGTAAGAATTAAAATATAGATACATATCTTACAATATATAGCGTTGATTTTCAAAAAATCCAAAATTTGATTTGAATGTTATTATCCTTCAAAAATCGGTTGTTATAATATTTTAATATGCAAATCAGCCTAATAGTACAGGCTCCAAAAGCTAATGCCCGAACAATTATGAGTTTATAACTCGCCTTGCCGACAACAATTATTTATGTACATTATAATTCCTTAACAATTTTAAGGGTACAAAAGTAATTTCACTTATAATCTTGTAATAAATATACATTTATTTAAAAAAAATCAAAAATGTATTTATATCAATAAATCCTATTATATATGTAATACATGAATTTACAAATAGATCTGTTGCAATGATCACAATTGAAGAACTCTAGAAAGTAATATGGACTACATCACTCAGCATAAAGATTAATTCATATTACAATATAAATATTAATTTTTTTACTTATTCCTATCATTGAATATTAAAGTAATGCTTTTCAAAGAAAAAAGAATATTAAAGTAAAAATTATATCTCAACATTTTACATTAATAATGAATAATTTTATGAAAATATATATCCTAAAAGGCATAAACAATTTTTGTCATAAACAAAAAGATTATAAGAAAATAAAATTTTTAAACTTTATGAATTGTTTTAATATATTTATCGGGAATGTGCTTCCTATAAGCATACTACAATTGTTACAATTTAAAGTAGTAGGATAAAAATAAAATCAATTAATGTAACCGACAATGATATTTACAAAATATAAATATACAATAATATTTATGAAAACATGACACTAAAACACAACTAGTATATGAAATCATTTAAATTTGATTAGCATGCTCCAAAAAAGACAATAATATTAGATTCATAATTGAAGAAGCTGACGTGGTTTTTTTCAATCTTTTATTTTGCAAGTGTAACTACTTTTATGCCCTTAAAAACTGTTCAGAAATTATTATTTACATAGATAGATTTGTACTTAATAAAGATCGAAAAGAAGGCCCAAGCCGGTTCCAGAGAGCCCAAGTCCAGCTAAAGTGCGGGTGTAAAAAGTAACTTTCCCGGGACAACTTTTAATTACCACCATTTTATGATTAATTAATTCAATCTCATAAAGCCTTCTCAAAATTAGGGGGATTGCAAAAAGGAGTTTATGTTTAGGGTAGTTTCAAATCTCATATCAATCTTGATACACACATATATTGTGAATTCAAGGAGTGTATCGTGTATGCAATTTTGTACGTATATACTCATATAGATCATAATGTCATCTTCCCAACAAGCCTACACTAGTCTTCCACCCTCCAGCCAATTGGCTGGCTCAGTTCCGGTACTCTCTCTCTCTCTCTCTCTCTCTCTCTCTTGATGCATTGTACTGTTTGTATCAATTTACGGACGATAAGATGGTATTTCAATTTGATTAGGCGAAAACATTTTGATATTAAAGTTTCATGGAGCTGAATGTGCCTAGTTTATGTTTCGGATCGTTTATTTACTGACTTTATGGCGTATATAATTACCGGTGAGTGATTGTGCATAATGTTATAATATATTTAGGACCCGAGTTTGCTTTAAAAGAGGCTACTAGGTTCTTAGCTACATGATTCTCATTATTTTTTGAGAGGTATTTTTGAATATGATCCCATTAATACGGTAAATGTTTGTTTGTTTCTTTACTCGGTGATTGTGTTATTTTTAGCCATAAATTATTTAATGCATTTGGTTCAATTTCTCGGTTTGTTTATGGTTTGTGTGGCTAGGTTTACTTAAAAAGTTATACTAGGCCGGGTCCCGGTGGATGTGCAATTCAAGCATTTCCTTTCTAAGACACCTAGGAAGATTTTGTTATTGATATGATTTTTATATTCATGCACCTTCTAATAAATTATAGTAAGAATATATAGTTCCTGAATTTTGACACTTTTTTGCTTAATAAGTTTTGATTAATTGTGAAATAATAACAGATTTCATTTCCTGAATTTGTTACATAAGATCATATAAAGGAAAATGCCTAAGAATGTAGCTAAAGATATGTAAGTAGAAACTTAGGCTATGTTGATATGATATGGCAATATTCCTAATCTACTCCTGTATAAAAATTATACTAATATTTATTCCTATTTAAATATGATAATATTCTAGTGACAATGCTGGGGTTCCTAAATGGATGCCAAAATATAGTCCTAATGCCTCGTGTCGACTTATAACCAGTGGTTCACATATGCATTCAAGGGCCTTCTACATTCTATAGATACAGAACCCCTTCTACATTTTCTAGATACACAAACCAATCAATTGATCAAATATTGGCCCCCAAGCATATGGTACCCAATTTTGGACTGCTTACTTTTTTCATATTCCGGTCCTCGCTTTTCATCACTCCCCATAAAGCTGTGCATGTTATAGTGA
Organism: Heracleum sosnowskyi; assembly: GCA_030848705.1. Taxonomy (NCBI): domain Eukaryota; kingdom Viridiplantae; phylum Streptophyta; class Magnoliopsida; order Apiales; family Apiaceae; genus Heracleum; species Heracleum sosnowskyi. The sequence goes on along the minus strand of CM061243.1, from coordinate 42,674,260 downwards.
AACTTTTTCAAAGTAGTTTTTGAATTTTTATATACATTTTAATTAGTATTAATATGTCTTTGACCAGCACAAAAATTATATGTTCAACATATCCACAGGTAATCTGCTCACGTTAATACATTGCTTCTAAGTATGAACATTTTAAGAATACGAGGAAAACTGGATAACATTCGCCTGCAATAACAAATACAGATGGACTAATCTGAAGTAATGTAATTGCATTCCCAGGCATTGGAATGTAGTAACTTTATGTAAGTTAAACCTTAAACTATATTATGAGAGATAGGAGAACTATTATGTTAATACAAAACTGGATCACTTAATATACTTTTTTAGTAATATAACTTATGAATATTCGCTCTAATCTAAGTATGGCATAAACATGGCCGTCCTTCAGGAAATGTTGTTGTAACCGATTAGTTATGTTTTTTAGTTCAGAGTTTTGTGTTTTGACTTGATATTTGCTTTCAGGCTGTAATCACTGAACACAAGGATACATCAACAGCTCACAGTAAGCACCAATGCTTGTCTAGCCATTTGAGTGTATATCGACTGTGAAATGTCTATTGACATTTTCTCCTTATTTTTAATTATTGCAGTTCCTGAAGCAAATTTGCCAAAGTTTCCTCCAAATAACAATGGAGGAAAAAGTCAGGGATACCAAACCATGGCCACTCCTAGTGGTATGATATAAAATTAACATTCTAATTTGCTTAGGTTTGATGGTAAAGTAGGCTACCTTGTAAATATATTACCTATCATTCTGATAGCTATTGAGGTGTTTACTGCGATTCTGTTATCTTTTGGACCCCAAGAGATGATACATGTACAGTTGTACCACTGTACACTACATATAAAGAGAGCTCAGTTGCAGCAAAAAGGCTGCTAGTCAGTGGCTATGAGTACGCATAGTATCTGCCAGATATATTCTTTTACTAAACAGTAAATAGTTCAGTGACCATATTTAAACATGGTTTTTTCTCATTCAGATTTCAATTTTCAGAGATGTGGATAAATTGTGATTCTAAAGGAACTTATTTTGTGAACTAAATTTGTGATTCAGGAGTTTGTAAATCAGTTTTATTGTAGTGTATCACTGTACACTACATATAAAGAGAGCTCAGTTGCAGAGAAAAGGCTGCTACTCACCGGCTATGAGTATGCAGAGTATCTGCCAGATATATTCTTTTAGTAAAAAGTACAGTATATAGTTCAGTGACCATATTTAAACATGGTTCTTATTCATATTCCAATTTTCAGATATGGATAAATTTTGATTCAAAAGGAACTCCTTTTCTGAACTAAATTTGTGATTCAGGAGTTTATTAATCAGTTTTATTGTATGCATTTGGTCTCTCCTCCAGTTAAGTCTATACATATTGCTCTTTTTTTTTAATCAGAGACGTATATAATTTTTTATTCCAAATATCAGATATGTGGATATATTATAATTCAAAAGGAATTTCTTTTGTGAACTAAACTTTGCTTCTACCTATTTTGGCTGACAGAAATGATATTGTTGTCATCAAATGTACAAATTTTTTGGTGCTACTACTCTAAGAATTCATTATTAAAAACTGTTTAAGCTGTTAACAGACTGAATCTCTAGTATAATTTATAGTATGTTGAGATATTGAATTGACATAATATTCATCGATCAGTTGTAACTAGCCAGAACAGTATAAACCAAGCCAAACCAATGCTAAGTTTATCCTGCTCGTAGAGCAGGGTTTGGAGAGAGTATGATGTACGCAGACCTAACCTCTACAAGAGTAAAGAGGCGTTTGGTCACTCGAGCAGCATAAAATCAGAAATTTTGTGTTTAAGCTATCTCTAGAATATGTTAACTGGTTTAATCTGCCTTTTCCCCCTCTATTCTATCATCCCAGTTTCCTTTTTACGACCCTTTAAAAAATATGGTACATTTATTGGAATTTTGAACATGCCGCTGATTTTAGATATATGTTTGAGCATAATGTGTTTGCAGTCCGGTGTGAATGCAAATTTGTATATCCATGATTTGTTGCACAATTATTAGGTTTATTTGATATTTCTCCATCCCCCTCCCCCAGGTTTAATACCTTATACACAATTGTGGCTTATATGCGCAGATGGTAATGGACAACAATTTGTAAACAGCTGGAGAGGAGTATTTAGCATCTCATCGTACATGCAGTACTTTGATGTAGATACAGATATTGTCTTGAACAGATTGACAAGTTCTTTGTTTCCAAGTGGAGATTTTTTCAGTAAAATTGACGCAAATCCTGATCTGTAAGATCTGCACTCTTAATTTATAGAGCTGTGTACTTTAGACCTATGTAAGTAAACACAGTAGTTCAGTGGTCTCTTTAGCAACCTGCTTCTAAACACCTTGGTTGTGGATGGTATCCTTTATATGCATGTTAAGTTAAGGGATGAGGGAGATTCATTTCGTTAAGATCTCATTAGAACATATACATATACACATGTGTATGTATATGTGTTAGTGTTCTGAAGTCGGGATAACAACAAGATTCTGTCTTTTGATCGGACAATGATGTTGACTTAAATTGCTAGGAGACACTCTAATAGAGTATATAATAAATTCGAATTTATAATCTTTAACCAACTGTAATATTGGAATTTTAATTTTTGTTGCAGATTACACACATCACACGTGTGTCCCAGTAGGCCACTACTAAATTTCATTATCATAGTCAAATCTAATTCTTGTTTTTGGTTGTTCATATTTTCACATATCAGCTATGGACTTGTCTGGATCTCCACCACATTGGTATTTGTGATTGCTTCGCTCGGAAATTGTGCCACATATCTGATGCTCAAAACAAGTGACATCAATAGTTCATGGAGCTTTGATGTCAACTATGTCAATATGGCAGCAGTCTCAGTCTATGGTTATGCAGTTATTGTGCCACTGGTATTCTACTTCTTGCTCCGGTATCTAGGTTCAAATGTCAGCCTTGTGCGCTTTTGGTGCATGTGGGGTTACTCGCTTTTCGTATTCATCCCCAGCTCTGTAAGTATCAGTAATGTGTATTTTTTGGTTATTTTACTTCGCAAGTGGAATGACGACATATATACTTGAACCTATAGTGGGAAAATGATAATGGGTTCATGCATTGAAGATATAGGATAGAGCCCAAAGTTCACATCTTAAGCTTCTTCAGCCTGCTGTTTGCATTTGATGAAGTTATTATGTCTATTATGCCCTTAACTCATAGGTGGAGTAGGTTTAATCACATTTGTAGATATAGAAGGCAACACAAAGAAGAATTAGCTAAAAACTTTTAATCATAAGTCGTAACAATTAAAGTGCAATGCTATATATCATATAATATTGAATGAAACACACTTTAACACACTTACATATATATGCTCATGAACAGAAGAAAAAGGAGAAAATTGTAGTGGCAATTGTAAAAAAAAAGTGTTAAAGGTGCAAGGACGGTATTGATTTTAGTTGCAAAAAGTATTAGTAAAATTACTCAATTATTTGAAAAACTCATAAATTATACACCTCAAACCAACATGGTACTTTTAGTAAAAAAAACAATTAGGTTTTGATATACCCATCAGATTGACTAATTTTTCTGCATTGGCATCGTTGAATATGTAACTGTGTTTGGTCAAATACGTGTTTTGTTAGAGTTCAAAATTTACTATATGCATGTATAAAGGTAATTATGTTTTCAAGTGCAAATATGCTAGAGTCTGGTACTGGGCCGTTGTTTTGATTTATACCCGCCTTTGCCACATATATTGTAGGGCATACATCATCTTCACAGTTATACAGTCTCAACCCAGTTGAACCCATCCTCTACTCCCAACTTTTCTAATTTTTTGCTGATGGGACACCTAAATTGGTCAACCCTGATAGATGTCTATTGTTACATATTGTTCTCAGTTTTTGTCCTCGAAAGAAACCAAACTTTCCAAATATTAGGCTAGTAACATCTATAGATTATTGAAACTAAGTTCTTGTTCCTAATATATACTTGAAATACATGCAGGTATTGTTGGTTATACCTTTGGAGTTTATCCGGTGGACCATCATAATGATTGCTGGTGCTGCATCATCTAGCTTTGTCACACTAAATTTGCGGTCTTGTACAGAAAATGATCTGACAGTGGTGTTGGCTGCTGCATGTGTGTTGCAATATGGGTTGGCATTTGTCATCAAAATGTGGTTTTTTGCCTAAGCGTTTACCAGTATGATTGTAGTACGCAAAAGGGCTAGGTTTCTAGCTTTGAGACGGAATATTTGACTACCTAGTATAGAAGGTAAATTTTTATTGATTGATGTTCTGTTTTTTCTCTATAGCATTTGGATTCTAAATAGGTTCGACTGCAGTGAGGTTTTACGTCATTTTAATCAAAGGAAGTTGAAAGATGCTAGTGAATCTGAGTGGTGGTTTTGTTGAAGCTATTTGGGTGTTTGATTCAGGCTGGTTTATAAGTTTTGGTTTAGGAAGGTCATGTTAGAAATATGCAAAATTGTATGCTGGAGAGTTTTGTTTTTCTTGCCAGTTTCACTTTGTACATAGACAAATGCTTAAATTTATATAAATAATAGACATCTTTTGGTGATACAATATTACAATATATCCAAATCTGAACACACCATCGCGTAGAATGCACGATGTAGTGTTAAAGACTGTTGAAAGAACACCATATGTTTGAAGAGGAACTTTTACAGGAAATGCACTACAGTACTTGTTGGAATCCAAACATCCTGATCCTGTCCGAAAAGAAACTTAGACCGATCTTCTGAGATAATGAATGATGCAGACACAACTGTATGTTTATCAAGCCCAATGTAATGTATTCATAGAACTTCATCTATTAACACGGCTTCCTTGAAAAGTTAGGAAAAATGTACTACTTGGTAAAAGTAATATGCTTCAAATTCCAAATTTTAATAGTAAATGTGAGTAAATATTAATGTAACAAAAGTTCGACCAACTCTTCATGACCATCACTCATCAAGTACCTAACGAAACACATTAATCAAATATGTATAAACTAGTTCTTTAGTACTGTATATTAAATATAATGTTTTTCATAATCAAGTTATGCCTGCACAACCTTCTTAAGTGTCTTCAACCAGTCCGAGTATTCCCTCTTCTCTTTTCTGATCATGTACTCGTGAAGGTAACTGGTAGTGCTAGTGTTAATACCTCTGACTTCCAGATATTTTAGGAAAGCCTTCTGCAAGTCATCATCCAAGTCTTTAAAAGACCTAGCAAAAAATCGAAATGTCAATAGACTTGATTAATTACAATTGTATTGTCAAGAAGAATCCCCAAAAAATTCACACTTACGGAAAATCATCAGATCCTTCACAGGCATTTGCATGATCAGGACTATCAGGCGTCGTAACTGACAAACTGTCAATCGATATTTCATCAGGGTATGCAGTGCAACCAAATTCGAAAATGAAATTTGGACTTTTCACAACTTTAACGACTAGTGTGGTGTAAGATTCAGAAGCTTCCTCATCAATAGGCATGTGAACCTCAACGTTCATGGTTTCGCCCTGCCGGTACGGCCTGATCCTGGTTAAAGTAATTGTTTGTTTCCCAGGGATATCCTCAATAACAAAGGGGAATCGATATGGTTCTTCCACAACCTATATTATAAAATTAAGAAGGCCATATCAATTATATATCTGTGAACAAGCTATAAACCCAAGACAGTCGTACGTACAAAATAGTATTTTCAGCAACAATTTATAGGCTATATATAGCAGAGTATACGTAATATTAAAAGCTTAGCACTATCAACCTAACGAAACTCAACCAAAACTGATCCACCGGTAACACGTAAAATTAATGTGAATTCGAATATGTGTATAAAGGCTCGCATTAAGACGAGAACAGTTCTTATAGTGAAAAATATTGTTTCGCACTTGTAAAAATTTGCAGAACATCTCAGAAAAATAGTTCTCACATGTTCAGATCACATGGAGCACGGTTATGTTATAGGAAACAAAACAAAAAGGCATAATAGATAAAATTGAAACGACCTCACAGTCGTCCTCATCCTCCTCAGCATCATCGATCTTCAATTCGATAACTTTGAGGAGTATCCGATCATAACCTGTTGGGGTCTTGAGGGCAGGGGAAGCAGCAGCTGAGTAGCGACGGAGAGAAGATAAAGAAGTAGGAATTACAAGATTGTAGGAGGGTTGAGATTTAACACCAGAGTACAGAGTTGGTGTACGAGTGTGATAGTTAGTCCTCTGACCGGAAACTAGTCGAGTAACGACTGGTTTTACACGCGCTGCCGATCGGCCGAGGATTGAATGAAGAGCCATTGGTCCGAGGTTTTGAGTTTAGGGTTTCTGAAACAGTTTGGGATTGGGAAAATAAATTAATCCAGAAAATAATGTATATATAGTGTGGGGTTTTCCAGGTTTTTGGGATGGGAAAAGAGAATCTAAACCTTACAAATTTACAATAGAAATTTTTTAAATCATAATATTTAAGTATCAATATATCTATATATCTTTTATCTTTAAAAACCCTCAACATATCTAGAATCGTTCAATTCATATTTATCTAATTTTCTAGAGTTTTTCTATTTTAATTCAATAAATATAATTTTTAACATATCTATAAAATAATAGAAGTAAAAGTTAATACTTATAAAAGATAATTCTCCAAAAGTTATAGACACTAGTTTTTTACCCGTGCTTCGCACCGAGATTTTTTTTTTTTAATTTTTGGGTCTCATTTTTCTCTAATTGTTTTTATAAAAATGACAATTATTATTAATTTACAATATTGTTATTTTAATTAGTAATATTTATTTAACACGTAGACTGAAATTTGTAATTGTGATTTAATGTTATCACTTATCATTAACGAATGTACTTGAAAAATTATATTAGACAAAATTTTATGAAAATACATAATTAAAGAAAAAAATTTAAATAGATGATAATGTGATAAAAGTAGTTCAGCATCTTAACATAACACCAATAAAAAAAATTAGAAATGCGTAACATTCCTAACAATCCTAAAATTCACAACATCATTTCATTCCATGCATCATTGTTAGGACCATCATATCTAGTAACTTCAAGCCTGAAAAAAAAAGACATAGAATATGAATAGGTCGAAAAAAATAAGATATATTGAAATTTGAATTTTTAGAATATTCTTACCAGTATCTCATAGAAAAAACCTCATACAAATTAGGATTGATGTATATTTTCGATAATGGTGGATTGGTTATTGAAACTGAACCTGAGATTAAATGCAGTAGATAAGTAATTAATTTACACAAATCTAATTTTATTATATTATTGTATACCTCAACATTAACTCCCAAAATGTTCTTGACATTCTTTGATGTTAATCTTCGTATTTCACGGTCAAAGAATATAACCCGAATTGTTTCAGTTGAATCACTGACATAACATGGAACCTATAGTGATACATAAAAAAAAAAAATTAGTTTGGTGAATATGAGTATACACATATACACATAAAAATTAAATTATGATACCTTTTATCAGGATATGAGACAATTTCTTTACAATCATCACATCTATAAAAATTATCAACCACCACCAATTCAGCAAAGCACGAATCACAACCGTAATACCACCATTTCTCGGAATCATCATTTTTTGTGATTTTAGCAAAACACATTATTTCCATCTATAATACAATAACAGTGGACAGTCACGTAAAAACATTAATGACAAAAATTATAACTACATACATGTGCGTATTTTCTCTTAAATGAGTCACATCCTTAGATCGCAGCATGTTTATTTCACTCACTGTGTAAGAACTGAGAATGTCTTCGGACTCTTAATCAATGTATTCAGTTGTAACATGTACATCTTGCGGTGGGGACAGCTTTCCACGCATATCGTTCACAACTTCATAGTCTAAATCTAGATAATATTTTGAGGAACCATATGAACTTATTTGAAGCATACCTGAAAAAAATAAAGGAAGATAAGATTTTGTGTGACTGATTTATTGTTTGACTAAAGAATATGTTTAACTTATAAAGAGATAATAAATATATTACTTACTGTTGTAGGTAGTTATTTTGCATCTGGTAAGAATAATGATTGGATGATGACCTTGTAAGTTCTTTAGATCAAGTGGTAACTTGTCTACAAGTTTATCCCATACAGTAACCCTAGCTTTCAAGCTACAAATTAGAAAAATAATTAGAGATACATCCTCAATATGTTATGTCATTAACTTCACCAATGTGCAAGTACCTTCCATCAACGATGTCAAACATATATATATTTTTTGACCCGTATTGAGTATTGTGTGACGCTGTTATACCCGGACCCTCATAAACTCCAATAACATCTGTATTGTAGTAAGATTAGAGATATATTAGAATTAGTAGCAATATAGATATAGGTTTGTGAATAAAGAATGTGCATATCGGTAAGAACTTTGGATTCACAAACTCTTGTATGTAAACATCCAAGAGGGACCAATTCAAACTTGTGACGTGGTATCATCTCATCCTCAACCGTTATTGGTTCCATCTGAGTATATTTTTGAAAAAATATACACTTCTTGTTGCTAACAGGAGAATGGTTAAGCTTTGAGTTCGCAACATTGAAATTTCATAAAGACGTCCTTCTACAGGTTCCGAATCTTGCCCGTTACAAAATTCAGGTCTAGCGTACGCATGAATGTGAGTTTTCTGCATTTGACAAACACAATTAATTATATTGAACAAAGTTTCGTGAATCTATCTTTTTTATGCGTGTCACTAAATTTGTGTATGAGTAAAAAGAGTACTTACGTCATCGTCAAGTAAGATTAGATTGAGCCCTTTGAACTCACCCGTAGTGCTATTGATTCCAAGCCACATCCTAGTCAATCGTACTTGATTTGCTAGTTTGTCTTGTCACATGTCAAGGAAGCAATACGAGTAAAGCGAGCTCTTTGCATTTTGAAGGTGTAGAAATGATGTATGGTTGTAGAGATGATGTATGGGTGTAGAAATGATTGATCTGCTATTGAGACTGGTGATTTTTATAACAAATACACGTAGATATATTTATAGGTACAAACCATTACTAATTTGGGCTAAAATTTATCAATTACATTAATACATATATTTTTCAAGATCTTAATTAATCAAATCTCAAATCATTAAATCAATTATCATTAAAAAATATATTGCGTTTTAATTTTTTGATAACTATAAATCAGTCTCAAATCAATTATCATTGAGAAATATCTTACCAGATATTTTTTATTTTTTGATAAACATAAATCAATCTAAAATCAATTATCATTGAGAAATATCTTACCTGATCTTTTTTATTTTTTGATAAACATAAATCAATCTAAAATCATGTATAAATGAAAAAGATCTTGTAAGATATGCATGATCTATTTGAATTTTTGACAACTCCAAATCAATCTAAATAGTTGTAATTTGTTGGATGCAAATACAATTCAATGATATTTTTAATCAATCTAATCAATTAAACGATTTGATTAGTAACACATATTTACTAAAATATTTACGAAAATTTGGTTTGAAACCAAACGATATTTTTTTTACGATGTACAACGCAAAAATATTGTACATGATTTTTTTAATTATATATTATTTAAATTTTGTGATTGGTTAACTAAAACATGTAGAAGCGAGATTCACTGTTTGCAAAAGTTTTTAAAAAATCGTAATTCCATTAAATTTTATTATAATTAGATATATTGATTTGAATAAATTATGAAAAATTATAAAGAAAATTATGAAAAATTCTATGATTGGTTAACAACATGGTGTGGTAGACTCAACTTTTATAAAGAAAGATTTCAATTTGAACACTACATTTATTTTTAGTTAATGTACATATGATAAATTAATTATTTGATATTTAGTTATTTATACTGCATGAATTGTGCATCTGATTAAGTGCAATAATTATTAATGCCATCAAGCATCAATCTTTTTGTTTGATAAATATATTAATTACCATATGTTAAAAATAGTAGTTAATGACTAACTAACCTTAGTTAACAACCTAGTTAAAAATGTATTTAAGGAAATGTTTTGGTGAATTTTGATTGGTTGAATTTAAAATACTCGCTTCTGATTGGCTGAAAATTATGAAAAATTCTATGATTGGTTAACTACATGATGTGGTAAACTCAACTTTTATAAAGAAAGATAATCAAATTTTAAAATCATAGGTATAATCCTATATAAAGTGATTATTGCCACACAATTAGTTATCACTGATTTATTAACTCTATTCTTCTAAGGGCTTTAGTTTTGTTTATTTTATATTTCGTTATCAGGTTTATCATTCTTTAACTCTTTTTTGTTGTCTTCTTGCAGCAAAAGTTTCATCTTTCGCTCTTTTACTAAAGCGGAACTTTTGAATTGTAGTCGGGGAGGTTTGTTTAAATTAATTTACATTTGTGTGTTATATTGTACATAGCGTGTGTTTAATTATTTGTAATGCATGATCAAATCCTTAAGATTTTTGTTCTTTAAAAACTTTTAAAGATCAAATTTGTGATCTAAAACTTCTTTCTACAATTCATTCTCTGCATGGTCAAGTAAGTTTACATTAAATAAAAAATAATATTATAATAAGATGGCGCTCTAATATCACTTACTCTATTAATTTTTTTCTGAAAAGTTTGCCCGCGATACCGATGAATTTTCGTGCGAATTAAACATGTCAAACGCATATTTAGGATATGTATATGCATTTGTTCAAATTTAAATCCGAAAATTTGGATTCAAAAATATTTAAATAAAAAAATTTAAATCTAAATCTAACGAATACTATCGGATACGATATCTATGTTTCAATGCGATATGTTTTTACATACACACTATGTTTTTCTACGTGCAACTAGCTCTTTAGCCCGTACAAAGCACGAACATGTCCTAAATTCGAAAGTTACTTTCTTTTTATTAAAATGTATGGTGTAAACTTAGCAAAAAAAAAAAAAAATAATAAAATAAAAAATGTATGGTGTATTTAAGTATTAAGTACTTTAACTATGAGTAAATTACCAATGCTAATGCAAGTCTGTATTATACTTATCTAACTTTGCACGGGCATGTCCTAAATTCGAAAATTACTTTTTTTTATTAAAGTGTATGGTGTATTTATGTGTTAAGTACTTTAAATATGAGTAAATTACTAACTTTTTGGGAATTTTTTTGTACGTTTGTGTATTAGAGTAGTAATTTATGAATTATACGACAATTAATGCCAATGCAAGTTTGTATTATACTTATGTAACGAAAGGTTTTTTTTTGTTATCTTTGTGTTGATTTGAACGTATTTGTGCCATATAAATATAATATTTAAAAATGTCAGAGATTATCTATAGTTTGATTTATTAGAGGTGTTAGGGAATATGTTGTTCTTGATGATAACTTAACATGTAACACATTTCTGTACAAGTTATTTTTGTAACTATCAACGAATGACATACTTTTTAATAGTATCCGTTGGTAGGAAGCTTATCCACAGATAAGTGTTTTTCTGTAACATATTCAGTTTTACTCGAGATTAGAGATTGAAAGTATTAAGTACTAAGTCATATTGACTTTCAATAGATAAGCAGAATATGGTAGCTAATTGTAAATATGCTGTGCTGTGTAATTCTGCTTAAGTGAAAATGAATGACAACGGATGAAGGCTCAATACTAACAACGGATGGTCATCCCATTACCTATCCACGGATAGTCAAGAACACTACCAACGGATGAAGCTCAAAGATTATGGGTTGATGGTGACTTGACACTGGTGCAAGCACATGGGTTGACAGAGTAAACAAAAAGAATATGGAAGCCAAACATTGGTGAACCTCGAAGAAGAAGAAACATTCCATTTCCATGCAAACATTATAGATGTACAAACAAGCCAATTTGTCAAGAGTACAACATCTCAGTCACATGCATCTGGAATGAAGAAGCAAGCATACTTGACCTAGAAAGTAGAAATGATTTTTGTCTCTAGTATGACTTGTAAACTTGGGATGCATATAACAAAGTGTAGCAGTTCTTTGTGAACTAAGAAAATAGTTTACATTGTCTTTGCTTAGGTTTTCTCTCTAGCATTTTTAGAAGCAAAGAACTGTAAAAGCAGCTATGTATTTGTTTACAAGTATCACAGATTATTTCTTCAATATATATCTCAGGTGGAACATAAACAATCCACCTGAAATTTTTTAAAGTCCAGTGTCTTTGTATTTATCCTGCAATTTAATTTTTCTGTCCTTAAATTTTAAATTGCTGATAAGTTGTGAAAAATCAAGAATTGTATTCACCCCCCTCTTTTATAATTCTGTAAGTGTATAACTGGGAATAAAAATTGGTATCAGGGCAAGCTTTTAACACACCTGAAGTTTAAAGATCAAGCACAACCAGAATCATGGGAAAGAAGGATAATGGAGTAAAGATACCAGTTCTTGATAAAGACAATTACTTTCACTAGAAGGTAAAGATGCATCTACACCTCATGTCTACGGATGAAGGGTATGTAGACTGCATTGAGAAAGGTCCTCATGTGCCTATGAAGCCAAACACTGCAATTGTTCAACAAGGAGTAGGAGCTCTAAACACAATTCCTAAGCTTCCACCAGAATGGACACTGGAAGATATAGCTGAGATGCATAAGGATAAAAATTCCATGAATATTCTGTTCAATGGTCTAGAAACTGATATGTTTGACAATGTTATCAACTTCACTACAACCAAGGAAGTCTGGGACACAGTTCAAACTCTGTGTGAAGGAACTGAGCAAGTTAGAGAGAACAAGATGAAACTTCTCATACAACAGTATGAACACTTTCACTTCAAGAGTGGTGAATCTCTGAATGACACTTTTAGTATATTTCAGAAATTGTTAAATGGATTAAAGTTGTATGGAAGGGTGTATCAAACCAAGGACTAAAATCTCAAATTTCTAAGAGCTTTGCCCACGGAATGGAAGCCTATGACTGTTTCTTTGAGAAACACTCAAGAGTACAAGGATTTTACTCTTGAAAGGCTCTATGGAACTTTAAAGACCTATGAGTTAGAAATGGAGCAAGATGAAGAAATTGAGAAAGTTCAGAAGAAAGGTAGTTCTGTAGGTCTAGTTGCTAGTGAGGATGAGGCTGAGGAAACAAAAGTGAAAGGAAAGGCAAAAGCTACACCAAACGGTGATTTTTGTGAAGGTAGAGCTGACTCAAGCAAGAGCAAGGGAAAGATGTATGAAGAAGGTGATTCTTCTAATCAAGAAGAGATGGATGAGCTAGATGAACACTTAGCTTTTATGTCAAGGAGATTTTCAAAGCTCAAATTCAAGAAGAATCCTGAAGTGACCAAACCTTACAAGAAAGACTTTCAACCAAACAAAAATTTTGTTGAGAGGTCTAAGTTCAAATGTTTTAACTGTGGAATTGGAGGTCACTTTGCAAGTGAATGCAGGAAACCTAAAGATGAGAAGGACATGAAATCTGAGCTTGTAGATTACAAGAAGAAGTACTTTGAAATTCTCAAAAAGGAGAGAACATTCATTACTCAGGACTATGATTGGGCTAATGAAGGGAATGATTCAGATGAAGACACCGAGTATGTCAACCTTGCACTCATGGATGATTCAAATGAACAAGAAGCAAGCTCATCAAGCAATCAGGTAATCACTACTAATCTCACCGAGCTTTCTAAAGAGGAATGCAATAGTACTATTAATGACATGTCTACTGAATTGTACCATTTGCGTGTAACTCTTAAATCACTTACAAAAGAGAATACTAGGATTAAAGATGCTAATTTGTTCTTAAGTGATAGAAATGCTGTCTTGGAAACTCAGTTCATTGAGTTTGAAAAAATGAGGTTGGAGTGTCAAGTTGCTAAAGATGAACTGCTTGCTGCACTAAAAAGAGAAGAAATTCTCAAAGTACAATTGACAAAAGAACAGGAAGTAATTCCTAGATGGAATGATTCCAGGAATTTTGCTACCAACATAATCAAAGTTCAAGGTGTGGATACATTCTACAAGGAATAAATGAAAAAGGACAAAGAGAAACTAGATACTGTTGTTAAGGACCTAGGAGTTGATGATGCTTCAACGAATAGTGACCATCCGTTGAAAGATAATTCTTCAACGGATGAGAGCCATCCTGTGAAATATACAGCTAATGCGAGCAAAGAAAAATTGGAGAAACTGAACAAAAAGTATGGTCCAACCAACAAAAATTTTGTTCAGGGAGAAAGTAGCAAAACCAAAAACATTGAAAAGGTTAACATAGGCCACTTGTCCAACAAGCAATTGAGGGACAAGTTAGAAAACATAGAGGTCAAGGCTGAGGTTAAAAAGAAGAAGAACATAAATGATAAGGTAGGGATTAACAAGCATAACAATTACACACCTGACAAATATGCTCCTAGAAAGACTTGTGTTAACTGTGGTAGTGTTAATCATTTGTCTACTAATTGCAAGTCTGTCAAGAATGCCAATGTTCAATTACCTAAGCCTGTGATAAATTTGCCTATGTCTGTCATGTCTGCTATGCCTAATTTGTTTGATCAAAATGCTCATCAGTATATCAACATGCCATTTGTGCCAAATCCATATTTCAATGCATTCAGTATACCACAAATGACATGGAACATACCAAGCATGAATAACACGTATGCTAATTTTGCTCCTATGCATGCATCAAAATTTTATGCTTCTGAGCATCTGACAAATCCCAATTTTCAGAGACAACACCTAGGGTTAAGGTTGATTTAAATCAGTCAAAACCTACAGTGCAAAATGACCTGAAAAACAAGGTGAAGGCTAACAATATAGGACCTAAGGAAACTTGGGTACCAAAATAAACTTGATTTGGTTTTGTTGTGTGCAGGGAAACATAAGGAATCTATGGTACCTGGATAGTGGTTGTTCTAGGCACATGACTGGAGATTCTACCCTACTCATAGAGTTCATGGAGAGAGCTGGCCTTATCATTACCTTTGGAGATGACATCATGGGATATACTAAGGGATATGGATTGATTTCAAAAGAGAATGTCATCATTGATGAAGTAGCACTAGTTGATGGACTTAAGCATAATTTGTTGAGCATCAGTCAACTATGTGCCAAAGGTTTTTCAGTTTCATTCACACAAGAAGCCTGTGTTGTGTCAAGCAAACATGACAACAATGTGGTGTTGACAGGTTACATGAAAGGAAATGTGTACATAGATGACTTCAACTCAATAAGTGCAAACACAATTACTTGTCTTCTCAGTAAAGCAAGCAAGGATGAAAGTTGGCTATGGCACAAAAAGCTGTCACATTTGAATTTTAAAGTCATGAATGATTTGGTAAGGAAAGGTCTTGTTAGAGGTATTCCACAATTGGAGTTTTCCAAGGATGGATTATGTGATGAATGCCAGAAAAGGGAAGCAAAAGAAGGCCTCTTTCAAAAGCAAGACTGAAACATCTATTGTTCAACCACTTCAACTACTGTACATGGATTTATTTGGGTCAGTCAATGTAATGTCAATTTCCAAGAAGAAATACTGCCTTGTGATTGTGGATGATTTCTCTAAATTTTCATGGACTTATTTTCTGCACTCCAAGGATGAGGCAAGTGAAATCATAATCAATCATATCAAAGTTTCTAATAATCATCCGGAGTACAAAGTTAGAAGGATCAGGAGTGACAATGGGACTGAGTTCAAGAATTCAACAATGAGGATATTTTGTGAAGAGAATGGAATTATTCATGAATTCTCTGCAGCAAGGACTCCTCAGCAAAATGGCGTAGTGGAAAGGAAAAATAGAACCCTAATTGAAGCAGCAAGAACAATGCTTGAAGAGTCAAAGCTCCCAACTTATTTCTGGGCTGAAGCAGTTAACACTGCATGTTTCACTCAGAACATTTCTTTGGTGAATCAAGCCAAAGGAATGACACCTTACCAATTGCTCAAAAAGAGGAAACCAACTCTGGAGTTTCTGCATGTCTTTGGATGTAAATGTTTTGTGCTAAGGAATCAGGGTGAAAACTTAGGCAAATTTGAATCAAAGGCAGATGAAGCTATTTTTGTTGGATATGCAGCATGGAAATCATACAGAGTCTACAATCTCAGGGTCAATTTTGTTATGGAGTCTGTACATGTTGTCTTTTATGATCACAAAATTCTAGAACTGTGTGATGAAGGTTTCCATGAAACTCTCAGATTTGAGAATGAAGTAGATGAATACATACACTGTGAATTTGATGAATGAAGAATGATCATGATGATAAAACATCACCTAGAGTGAATGTTCCAACAATGGATGAAGCTATCAATGAAACGGAAGCATCCGTGGACAGACAAACGGGAGCATCCGTGGACAGACAAACGGGAGCATCCGTGGACAAACAAACGGGAGCATCCGTGGATAGACAACCAGGAGCATCCATTGAGAGTCATATTGGAACATCAATTAACAGTTCACATTTTGACAATCCTGGGTTAATAAACTCATGGGGAGTTTCTCAAAGTCATCACTCCAGTCAAAATGATCATGCCAATGAAGCAACTTCATCAAGAGCAAATCTACCATCTCAAAGAAAATGGACTAGGGAACATCCTTTTGATCCGATCATTAGTGATACAACCTCAAGAGTCCAAACAAGAAGAGCAACTCAAGAAGAATGCTTATACAGTAGTTTTCTATCCCAAGATGAACAAAAAAAAAGTGGAGGTTGCTCTTCTAAGATCCAGATTGGGTTTTAGCTATGCAGGAAGAGCTAAATCAATTTGAAAGAAACAAGTATGGAAGCTGGTGCCCAGACCTAAAAACAGGAGTGTTATAGGTACAAAGTGGGTATTCAGAAACAAGATGGATGAAAATGGCATTGTCACAAGGAACAAAGCTAGATTGGTTGATAAAGGCTACTCTCAAGAAAAGGAACTGATTTTGATGAAACCTTTGCTCCAGTTACAAGACTAGAAGCAATCAGAATCTTTTTAGCCTATGCAACACATGATAATTTCAAGGTCTATTAAATGGATGTGAAGAGTGCTTTTCTGAATGGGGAATTAGAAGAGGAGGTCTATGTAAATCAACCTCCTGGCTTTGAAGATCCATATCTTCCAAAGTATGTCTATTTGCTATTAAAAGCACTCTATGGTTTGAAACAAGCATCAAGAGCCTGGTATGCCACTCTATCACAGTTTCTTATTGAGAATCATTTCACTAGAGGTACTGTTGATAAAACTCTCTTTTATAGAAATGTTAATGGTTCTACTATTCTTGTTCAAATCTACGTGGATGACATAATTTTGGGGTCTACAAATGAGAAGCTTTGCAAAAGGTTTTCCAAACTTATGCAAAGTAAATATGAAATGAGCATGATGGGTGAACTTACCTATTTCATTGGTTTACAAGTTAAACAAGTGAAAGAAGGGATTTTCATTAGCCAAACTAAATATATTTTTGATCTTTTAAAGAAGTTTGATCTAATGGATTGCTCACTAGCAAAAACACTCATGCAAACTGCCACTAAGCTTGAAATGAATACTAAGGAAAAATCTGTGGACATTACAAGCTATAGAGGCATGGTAGGCTCACTTCTATATTTAACAGCTAGTAGACCTGATATTATGTTTGCTACTTGTCTATGTGCTAGATTTCAGTCTGATCCTAGAGAGTCTCATTTAATTGCTATTAAGATAATTTTCAGATATCTCAAAGGATCACCAAACCCTGGCATTTGGTATCCTAGAGAATCTGGTTTTGATCTAATTGGTTATTCAGATGCAGACTATGCAGGTTGAAAAATTGATAGAAAAAGTACAACAACCACCTGTCAATTCCTAGGAAACAAGCTTGTATCATGGTTCAGTAAAAAGCAAAATTCAGTTTCTACTTCTACTGCTGAGGCTGAATATATTGTAGCTGGAACTTGTTGTGCACAGATTCTTTGGATGAAAAATCAACTACTTGATTATGGATTAAGAGTTGAAAAGATCCCAATTTTCCGTGACAACACTAATGTAATTACCATTACTGAGAATCCAGTTCAACACTCAAGGACCAAGCACATTGACATCAGGTATCATTTCATCAGGGAGCATGTGATGAATGGTACCGTGGAACTACATTTTGTTCCAAGTGAACAACAACTTGCATACATATTTACCAAGCCACTTGATGAATCTACATTCTCAAGATTAGTAAGTGAGCTAGGTATGCTTAATTTCTCCTAATTTCTGTTAATTTATTTACAAGTCAAAATGTAGCCAGAAATGTGTTATTTTATTTAAGTTAAAAATTTCACCACAAACGGATGTTTGTATCCGTGGATGGTATAACACATTACTGGAATTTTTGTTCTAAAACGGATGTCAGCTATTTGTTACATCAACGGATAGACTGAATTTAAAAGGATTAGATCTCATCCGTTGTTAGATTTCTTTTAATCTTAACCGTTGATGTCCACGATCTCATCGATTGATGTATGCATACATCCCTGTATGTATAATAGTGGCTATTAATCCTTACTGCTTTATTATTAAACGGTTACTTTTTGCACCAATCAGGTAATTTTCTACAATTTACTTATTGAATTTCTGGGAAAGAATAAAAGGCTGTTTAACTTTTACATCTCATTTTTATTTGATTCCCAAAATTTACTAAGGCAAAAATTTTTCTCTCTCTCTCAAAGCAAAAACCAGTTCAACAAATTTAATCCTTAAAGCTTAATTCCATGGCACCCACTAAGAAGATAGAGTCTCCAAATGGGTTTGTTTATGAGAAGAACAATTTTGTGGCGTTTGTGGATACTAAGAACTCGCCACAAGAGTACCATGTGATGATGAACTTCATCAAAAACTGCAAGCTCTCATATGGCATGCTCACTCCTACTCCACTGTTTCATGAAGTTGTGGAGGAAGTCTGGACATCTGCTGAGTATGATGCTCTGAATGGTAAAATTTCTTTCTCTATTACGGGTAATTTGCATGTAGTTGATTCTGATGTGATAACTGCTTGTTTTAAATTGCCTGAGAATAACTGTGATGCTATGCCTACAAATACAAAAATAGTTGACATGCTCAATGCCATGAATTATTCTTTAAGTACTGATAATTTAGGTAAAATTGTCAGGAAAGGCATGGTTAAAGAATGGAGTTATCTTTGTGATGGCTTCATTAAAACTTTTTCTAGAAAAATCACTAATTTTGATGTTGTCACACACTCAATGCTAGTTATGCTAAACATGATATTAACTGACAAATATTTTGATTTTATCACACTAGTTTTGTATGAAATAGGTGCAAAACTAGGCAAGAAAGAGTCCAGGGGTAAGCATATCTACTTCTCTAGGTTTCTTATGCTTTTTGCTAATCATGTTTGCAATAATTCCATTTAGATTACTAACCTGGACAACAAGTTCAGTTGTTTTATTAAGGAGAAAAGGGTCTTGAGTGACCTAATTCGAATGAATTTAAACAATGAAGTGCAATTGGTATATCTACCAATCATACAGGTAACTACTTTTAACCCTTCTACTTCTCAACCTCAAATTGCTTTGACTTCAAGTGTTGCTATGGAAGCTGTAAGTGCCCCACAGCTTCCTGCCCAAGCAATCAAATCAAAAGTTCATAAACCCAAGTCCAAAAAGGCAACCTCAGGTGTCTCTCAAAAGACATATGTTGTAAAATCCACCACTCACACTGAGGGGAGTGCTCATGTGGAAGAGAGAGGTGAGGGAAGGGGTGAAAATAAAAGAAACCCCAAGGACAAGGCATGAGAGGTGTGTGCTACCCAACCTGGCCACCACGTATCCTTCCAAAAGGATACATTGGTTCAATAGGAT
Organism: Heracleum sosnowskyi; assembly: GCA_030848705.1. Taxonomy (NCBI): domain Eukaryota; kingdom Viridiplantae; phylum Streptophyta; class Magnoliopsida; order Apiales; family Apiaceae; genus Heracleum; species Heracleum sosnowskyi. The sequence goes on along the minus strand of CM061243.1, from coordinate 42,654,438 downwards.
ATTAGCTCATTTCTAGTGGCATCCTCCCAAAAGGATGTCACATTGAAACAAGTTCCCAACCGGGAACACACTCCAAAAGGGATAGGGACACTACTAGACAAAAAGACACTTCACAAACCTATCAAAGAAGAAAGAAGGCTAGAACCCAAAGGGATGCACATGGAACACACACAGCTCAGACTCAAGTTTCTAACTTGGTGTCTAAGCCTTATCAAATTCAAGATGATGTGGCTCCAATAAATGTGGAGTCACAGTCCCACTATTTACAAATTAATTTCGAAACACCAAACTCTCCAACACTATCTCTGGATGTGGATATGATATCCACATCATTTCCTAATTCTCCATCTTTAAAATTCTTGGAGGAGCCCCAGTCTAAAATTGGTGGTCATCATTTATTGGATGATTTGTTGGACCACCAATACTCTTTTTCTGAAACATTAACTCAATCTGTGGCACTTAACTTTAAATCAATCTCCACAGATTCTGTTTTGGTTTTCTCATCAATCCTTATTTCTTCTACTCTATCCACAGATATCTTTCATCCATTGTCAAGTGTCTCTCCATCCACGGATGAGCCCCCAACCAGCCATCCGTTGACAGCAACAATCACCACAACAACGGATGCACCTACTAGCCATCCGTTGATAGCTACTTCTGCACTTGGTCAAATTTCAAATACTAAAATTCCAGAAATAAGTGTAGAGGAGCTAGTGGTTGTTGAGGTACTTCTAGGAATGAGGGAAAAGAGTGTTCAAAATGAGAGTGAGAGGCTGGATTGCTTCCAGGCAAAAGGAGATGGAGTGTCTGAGATGCAAGCTATTTCTTCTAGCTTGGCAAAAGAAAGAGTTGAGAGTTCCACCTTAGATGGTGAAGGTGAGGGTGTGAGGACTGTGAGCCAGGGGGAGCCCCTGATGCAAGAACAGAGAGAAATGCAGGTACATGAGAGATAAGGGTGGAAGATACATCCATTGCAAGTGAGTTAATAGATGTCAATGAGGCTGACAGGAATAGATTGATCCAATTAGATTACCAAAATGCATTGGATCAAATCAACCTGAATGCTGAGACATTTACTCACCCTGTTACAGCCTATCAAGTCTTGGTTGCACAGGGCAATGTGGAGGCAGAAAGGATGTTGAACTTGGTGCATACTACTGAGTCAATGTCTAGAGCAAAGGAAGCTATCAACAATTTGCCTCCAGGAGCTGGTGATGATTTTGAGTATGACCCAAACTTTGAAGATGAAGATGAAGACTCAGATGGTGGTGAAGGAGGTGGTGAAGCCCCTTCCACCTCAGGAAGCTTACTAAGTTGGTTATTTAAGAATGAAGCTAAGATGGATGAGGTCAACATGATAATTCTCAAGGAATACCAACAAGCTTTTGCTGAGTTTGAGACTGCTGCTCCTGCAAGGAAACTCCTTCTATCAAAGTTCATGACTGGACTTCAACTCCAAAAGATGCAACTTCTTCATTATAGAGCTGAGACAGATGGAGTTAAACAACACATTAACAATCTTAAGGATGCAGTTGATAGAAGATTTCATACAGCTTTTCCAATCTCCACTATGCATTCACTCAAAAGAAGACTAGAACATGACAACTCTCTCTATACCAGTGTGAAGACCCTATCAAAGAGAGTGGACAAAATGGAAAAACAGAGGGACACCTTTATGGCCAACCAGACACTACAGACTCAACTACTCCAAAAGTTTTTGCAGGCTACTGGTGTTCCTCAAACCCTTGATGATAACAAAAAGGGGGAGAGTGCACTAGTGGTCTCTGAACCAGAAATTACATCATCTGTAGCTGTGCCATCAAGTGAGGGGGAGACACCTCAAATTATTGCCAATCCAAGTGAGTTTCAACTCACAAAGGTGGTTCTCCCTACAGCTGAAGCAAAAACAAGAGACAATCAGATTTGGATCAACTCAATGAAAGGCTCAATCAGAGTTTTCTCAACTCTGAAAGGCTTATCAAGGAGTCCATATTCAAATCTGTGACAACTACAAACTCCTCAGAGACTGTGCCTGTCCACACAACCATCCTAAAAGTTCTTACTCTTGATGTTGTCATTCTAGAGAAAGAATATGATGCTGAGCCTTCTTTTCTCAAGGAGTTTGAACCCATATTTAGTGGCAGGACTGACTCTCCTCCTAGACATCATGGCAAGAACAAATTAGAAGTGGATTTTCCCTTCCCCAAGCCAGATGATTCTAAGGTTCTGGCAAATCAAATCAAAGATTTCAAAGCTTCCACAGATGTATTGCTCAAGGAGGGGATGATTGTCATCTACAGGAATGGAAAAGCAATTCACATCACAAACAGTCATCCCTGGTTCAATGAAGCTAAAAGAGAAGAGATTTCCAGATTGAGGAGAAAAGCCAATCCACATGGCTTTGAATCTACACCTGAAAAATAGGCTAGATTGGCCCTAAAACTGATAAAGGTAATGTAGGAAGAAAGTAGTGAGGCTGTAGAAGAAGAGGTCCCTACTAGAAGGAAAGAAAAGAAAATGAAGACAGTGCCAAATACCAATCCAATAAGAAGAAAGCAAAGAGCAAACATGTCTGTCTCTCCTAAGAAAGTGGAAGAGAAGAAGGAAACTGGGAGAAGACTTATATTTAATGACTTCATTCCATCTTCAACTCAATCTCAAAACACCTTTCATGAAACTCCTGTAGAGCCCAAATATAAGCCTATTGAGTTTGAAAACTTGGTATTCCCTAAGTTCATTGTTGAAGCTGAAAAGAAGAAAAAGAAAAGGGAACCAAAGAAGAGAGCTCAACAAGGACCAATCAAACTGAATGTTGTACCTCCAGTTGCCAAACCAATTGAAGACAAGGCATACTATGTATACATTGCAGACATATAAGAGTATTCATCCATGGATCTCTACCTTGATGAAGTTAGTGAAGTGAGAGGCACTGATAGATACAAATTTTTGCCTGAAAGACTAATCTTTGTCTACAAAGGAGGGAGAGTGAGATCATGGCCCTTGCAACAAGTGTTAAATGAAGGATACTCAACCTTGATGAAGATATTCTCAAGCTTCAAGAATACAAGGGGATTCTCTGAGGTTGCAAGGAGCCAAGTAATGAAGAAAATTGAAGAAATCAGAAATAGTTGGAATCATCCTGATAGTTTGCCCAGAAGGATAAAGATCCCTTACAATGGACATATAATCCATCTACAACCTTACTGGATGATGGAATTCAGAGACGATAAGGGCTGTAGAAGATTCTTCAGGATTGAAGATCAACTGTCTAAGGCCAGCACTACATATCTTAGATGGTTGCAAGCTAAATTAGATTCAAAAATTGCTGAAGAAGATGCATTCTACAGAAAACTTCAAGAGAAAATTGAAACCAACTATGCTAAGGAAAGGAGACAGAAGATCCAACCTCCAAGGGAAAAGAAAAAGGACTAAATATACTCAGGCTAGAGGATCACCCTTAAAATTCCACTCAATAATTTTTGTATCTCAACTTTGTAAATATTGCAGCTTAATACAGTTATGTTTTTATTGCATTATTCTCAAAATGTGTTTTGTTATCATCAAGACCTTTAATTTATGTCTGTAATCCTATCAGGAATAAATTGGGGGAGATTGTTAGGTAATATGTTGTTATTGATGATAACTTAACATGTAACACATTTCTGCACAAGTTATTTTTTTAACTATCAACAGATGGCATAATTTTTAATAGTATCCGTTGATAGGAAACTTATCCACGGATAAGTATTTTTCTGTAACATATTCAATTTTACTCTAGATTAGAGATTGAAAGTATTAAGTACTAAGTCATGTTGACTTTCAATAGATAAGTAGAATATGGTAGCTAATTGTAAATAGGTTGTGCTATGTAATTCTGCTTAAATGAAAATGAATGACAACGGATGAAGGCTCAATACTGACAATGGATGGTCATCCTATTACCTATCCACGGATAGACAAGAACACTACCAACGGATGAAGCTCAAAGATTATGGGTTGATGGTGACTTGACACTAGTGCAAGCACATGGGTTGACAGATTAAACAAAAAGATTATGTAAGCCAAACATTGGTGAACCTCGAAGAAGAAGAAACATTCCATTTCCATGCAAACATTGTAGATGTACAAACAAGCCAATTTGTCAAGAGTACAACATCTGAGTCACATGCATCTGGAATGAAGAAGCAAAAATACTGGACCTAGAAAGTAGAAATGATTTTTATGTCTATTATGACTTGTAAACTTGGGATGTATATAACCAAGTGTAGCAGTTCTTTGTGAACTAAGAAAATAGCTTACATATCTCAGGTGGAATATGAACAATCCACCTTGAATATTATAATTAGATATATTATATGTTAGCGAGTAAGTTCATATATTATGTACGTGTACATAAATGTATGTATATATGTATGTACGTATGTCTAAATAAGTATGCAACCAAATGAATTAAAATTGTTAAATGAATTTGTATCACATACTCACATAAATATATGCACATGTATGTATGTATACAACTAATAATATGTAACTAATGCAGTGATACTAAAAGTCTAAAATAACCCTAAAATGATATAATGAAATGGTGGGTAAAATGGGAAATTTGAATTAAATTGCTTACCAAAAGCCCTGTTAGTGTATTATATATATAATAGATATGATTTAGTACAATATGTTTTTATACGGCTTTAAATAATGTAAATTCAATTAATTTTTTCCCTAAAACTTTTCTAATTTAAATATTGAAAAAATAAATTTTCTTTTGTAATTCCCTAACTTTTAGAAAAGGAAATAATTATAAAAGACAAGTATCTAAAAATATGTTAAATATATTTAAAACATATTCAAAGCAAAATTCAGATCCAAATTCACACTCTTTTGGATTTGAAAAATAGATCCAAATCCAATTTTAAAATTTTAGGTTCGGTAAAATTCATATTATTTTTATTTTAGAACTTAAAATTTTATTATTGCCTACGGTTAGTGTTTATATATGTATATTTTTTACTACAACAAGTGTCGGCTAGATAAAAGTGACACAAATTAGTATAAATGAAAAAATAAATTGTTTATTTTGTTGTCTATGTATTTTTTAAATATATATTCGAAACAGAAAATGTATTCAAAATTATATAAAAAAAATTCAAATTTATAATGAATGTATATAATTAATTCATATTAAAAATGGAAAAAATATATTAGTAATTTAAACTTCTTTTAACATATTTAAAGTACAAAAAATAATCGGATTTAAGGAGAATTTGAATATATAGAAAAAAACATTATTAAAAAATTAATATATTTGAAATAGAAAAGAATTCAACTTTGTATAAAAGAACATCTTGAATCTATGAAAAAGACATATAATTAAAACTTCTTTTAATAAATTTGAATCAGAAAAGGTTTCCGAAATTATAAGTACCTACGTACTTAACTTTTTTATTAGTGAGTATTAGGTTATTTATGAAATTAGTACTTTTGGTAATATAAATGATTGAAGTTAAACTTTTGTTATTACATATTATTAGTATTATGTATTTATATATACTAGTTTAAAACCCGTGCGATGCACATATTATTTTTAATAATTGTTAATTTTATTATTTGTATTTAATATTTTATTAATTGCATTTGTTAAAAAGAATAAGTAAGCGTGTTCAACTTTTTTAAATAATTAAAAGTATTAAAATAGATTTTAGAATAAATAAGTAACGGTTTGCCCGTGATATTTTGGAAAAGGTGAGGTTTAGTAAGGAAAAATAGGAAAAATAACATGTTTTTGTTGAATTTTAGTATAAAACTAACTGTTTGCCCGTGACATTTTTGGAAAAACAGGGTATTAGTAAGAAAACGAAGAAAAAGTGACATGTTTAATTGAAAAAGGTAATTCCCAATTAAAAGTATTAAAATAGGTTTTAAAATAAATAAGTAAGGGTTTGTCCGTGATATATTTGGAAAATGAGGGGTTTTACTAATGAGAATAGAAAAAGTAACAAGTTTTAAACGAAAAAGGTATTTGCTCGTGATACTTTTGAAAAGATTATTAAAAATGTAATTGACCGTGATATTTTTAGCTTAAAACCCGTGCGATGCACAGATTATTTGTGAGGATTGTTATTTAATTATTTACGTTTTAATATTTTATTAATTGCATTGTTAAAAAATAAGTGGACATGTTAAAATAGATAATCTTTTTTAAATAATTAAAAGCACTAAAATAAGTTTAAAATAAATAATTAAGGATTTTCCTGTGATATATCTAGAAAAAAGAGGGGTTTTAGTAGTAAAAGTAGAAAATGTAACATGTTTTAGTTGAAAAAGTTAATTGCCCGTGATACTTTTAGAAAAGGTAATTATAAAGGTAATTGACCGTGATATTTTTTGAGAAGGAGAAGATTTTGTTAGAAAAAACAGAAAAAAATATTGTGTTCTAGCTTAAAAAGGTTGGAAAAGAAAGAGATTTTGTTAGAAAAAGTAGAAAAATATTGTATTTCAGCTTAAAAAGGTAATTGATTATCAATAGATAATATAATTATTTAATAATATTTTTTTATTAAAAATAAGTGGACATGTTAAAATAGGTAATCTTTTTTAAATCATTAAAAGCACTAAAATAAGTTTAAAATAAATAATTAAGGATTTGACCGTGATATATCTAGAAAAAAAGAGGGGTTTCCGTTTTAGTAGTAAAAGTAGAAAAGATAATATGTTTTAATTGAAAAAGGTAATTGCCCGTAATAATTTTGGAAAATGTAATTATAAAGGTAATTGACCATGATATTTCCGGAGAAGGAAGAGATTTTGTTAGAAAAAATAGGAAAAATATCGTCTTATATCTTAAAAAGGTTGGAAACAGAGGAGATTTTGCTAGAAAAAGTAGAAAAAATATTGTATTCCAGCTTAAAAAGGTAATTGATTATCAATAGATAATATTATTACTTAATAATATTTTAATATTGATAAGTAATGGTGATTAAGTAAAATCAAAAAGTACCAAAAAACAGGTACAAAAAAACAGGTACCGTACCAACCAAACTTTTAATATTTCGTCTATAATAATATAGTATAGATTGATTACAACGGGTGTCGGCCTAAAAAAGCGTGACAAAAAATCGGTAAAACAAATAGATGAATAGCTTATTTGTCTAAGTTAATTTAATTTGTACAATATTTTGTTCACTAATTCACATGATATTCTAGATATTTTTTATTGATCTTTTTCTTAAATAATCTTTATTTGAAATTTTTAAAAAAGTATTATAAGGCGACAACGAAATGCAGTCGACTATCTTTTATATATATAAAGGAAAACCCGGGAGCTCTCAAATCGTCTAAACAATATTTATCTTTTTTTTCTAGAGTTCATCTATTTTAATCCAATAAAATTAAATTTTCTTATTTAGATTCGAATTTATATTGAAGACAATAAATACATAAAAAATCAATCCTATTTAGAATTTTATCTTTGTTATATCTTTATATTATATTCCTATTTAGAATTTAATCTATATTATATCTTTATACTATATCTTAAATTGCTATAAAATTTGTTTTTATACTGATTTATTTTTCTTACGTCACAAATTTGAGGATTTTATGAAAGCTGTACATAATCATATTCGTGTTCATTAATAAAACTTCATATTCATGATAATTGTTTTTATATAACTGATTTATTTTCTTCTTTTTGACGTATGTAACTTGGTTTCACACGTTATGTGCATACTTTTTTTTAATCATTTTTTTCGATTTATGAATATGTAACCTATTTAGGTATATATGTCTATTTGAGTTTCATAGGGTTTAGCATGGAGAAAAAGAGTGTATGGATTCAAGTAAAAAAATATTATTTTTTTCTTAACTAAAATAATATTGAATTCTCTTATTTACATTCAAATTCATAGGATAAACAATGATTATATAAAAATTAATTATATTTTCATGATCAACCTTTGATTGTTTAAAGATGCACATGTACGTACTTGAAAAATTATTATAAAATCTAGGATATTTAAGAAATTTGTATTTTTGTGATAATAAAAATTGTTGAAGTTTGAAGCGTTGGTTATAATACTTAAACTTTTATTATTGCTTATTTTTAGTGTTTTAATTTAAGTATATTTAGTGCAACGAGCATTCACTCAGGAAAACATGACACAAAATCTACATATAAAGTCTATGGGTATTTAAGAAATTTGTAATTTTTGTGATAATACTAATGGTTGTATTTCGAAGCGGTGGCTAATACTTAAATTTTTGTTATTGCATATTGTTGGGATTTATGGGTGATAACATAGAAACAACTTAACTTTGAATGTACTTAATTTTTAATTAAGTAGAACATACTGTCACAACCAAAGTATGTTCTTGTAATCAGTATGTAATGTTATTCTAGTTGTATAATTTGAAAGAAGTTCACTTGCTGTGTTCAAGCCTCAAAGGATTCATAATTAGATGACAACATGAATAAAGGTTACTGTCCTAAAGCTTCGACACTAAGATTACAAGAAGACAGAATGTTGCAAGTCAAGACAACATATTCACTCTAACAGCAACATTGGCGGAAGACTACGCGACAACAACTTTAGCCCTCGACAGCAAGTTTGGAAACCTCGACAGCACACTATGCGGGGAACTCCTACTGTCACCAAAAGCACATTCCTGTGACAACAAGCTTTGTGGCAAAAGTAACTGTCTCGAGAAAGACCCTTGTTCTAAGTATCTTTCTCAGTCAAATCCCGTGACAGGTTCAATGTTCAAGAAACAAGCGTGTTGCAGTATCCCTAAGCTGCACCAAGTCTGCAAGACTACGACAGAAGCTTCAAGCACTGCAAAACAAAAGCGAATCAATTCAATAGCAAGGTCAAGTCTTTATTTGTTGAATTGCTTAAGCTGGAAATAGAATGAATCTAGGTTGCTTTCTTTATAATGTATATCTGACATGTTAGCAATTTAGGAAAGTCACATGGGTAAGACAATCTGTAAGAAGCTGCCACTTGACAGTGACAGCAGCTTCACAAACCCGTGACTGATAGTGATAGGATTAGTCTTATACCTACTGTCAATTCATTCTAGATATGTAACGAAGACAAGAAAGTGTCTTGAAGAAAAACTGAAGCTCAAGAATTCTCTCTTGAGGTTGTAGCAACACTTTGCAAAATAAATAAAACATTTATTTTGTGAATCCTATCTTCTCGATTACACTGTTTGTGAATGCATACATATTATTAATAACATTAAATCTTAGTTTTGGTTGTTGAAAATGAGATTGAATTTTATCAGTATTGCATTCATCCCCCCCTTCTGCAATACACAAGGACCAACAACTGGTATCAGAGCTATCAGATTAACATACATATCTGAGATCCCGACAACAATGCAGAAATCAAACAGTATCAAGATCCCAGCTTTTGATAAAGAAAACTACAACATTTGGAAAAGAAAAATCTTGTTGTTTATCAAAGCTGCGAATCCACTATACCCAGGTATACTCGAGAATGGTCCTTTCATACCAAGGAAGGAAATTGAAGCCACAACAGTAAATGGTGAAATCATTCCTGCACATTGGGTTCCCAAAGATCCCTCGGAAATTTTGGAACCTGAGAAGGAGAAAATGGTGCTAGATGATCACTTGCAACTCATCTTGCTCGATTCTCTCACGTTGGATAAAGCCATGTGTGGAAGTGTGATAAGCTGCACATCAGCCAAGGAGATGTGGATCAGGTTAGCCTTACTCTGTGAAGGAAGTGAAGAAGTTAAGGGCAACCAAAGGCAAATACTTATATCTCAATATGAGGCATTCATGGCCAAGCCTGGTGAAGACTTAACTTCCATGTTTGAAAGGTTCAGTAAGCTCTTAACTGAACTGAAGATACATGGCAAGTACTATGACAGAAAAGAATTGAATGTCAAGTTCTTGCTTACACTGCCTGATCATCTTGAACACAAGACAACAGCCATACGAGAAGGAAGAGATCTCAACAATATAACCTTTGAGACACTTTATGGCATTCTGAAATCTTATGAACTTGAACTCTTTCAAAAGAGAGCCATACAAAGTGGAACAAGGAACAAGATGGCTAACATGTCAAGTGCCCTAGTAGCACAAGTGCCAAGGATCACACAACCTAGTGAAGCACTACAAATCACACAACCAACCCCTGTACAATCCTTGAAGATAGAAGAGGTTGTTGAAGATGATGAGAAAGTAGTACTACAGCTCAAGGATGTGGAAGATGAAGACTTCTACACAATGGAGGAACTGGAAAGCATGGATAATCCTACTATGGCTTACATGGCCAAAAAGTTCAAGAACTTTAGGTTCAAGAAGGATAGGTCATTCAGGCCCCAAGGCCAAACATCCAAGTTCACCAAGGGAAGCTCATCAAAGGCTGCTGTGGGAAGTTCATTCAAAGGAGGATACAAGACTGGATTTGTGGATAGATCTAAATTCAAGTGTTACAACTGTGGTGAACCTGGTCATTTTGCTACTGAGTGCAAAAGACCCAAACAGGTTCAGAGATTTGAGAAAGGAACTGGTGGATACTCTAAGAAGAATCAAGGTAGAGCCTATGTGGCTGAAGAAAAGTGTTGGGATGAGTCTGATGATAAAGATGAAGAAGAATATGTCAACCTAGCTCTCATGGCTAGCACTGATGAAGTAACATCAACATCTTCAAGTCAGGTACCTTCACTTGTCTTACTTGATATGTCCATTGATGAGTATAAGAAAACCATTAAAGACTTAAGTGCTGAAATGTTCAATGTCTATACTAGCTTATCTGCTGCCAATGAGGAGATCACTAGGCTGAGTAAGCTAAATGAAACACTAAAGTCTAAAAGTGAATCTCTTGTTCTTAAAACCAGTTCACTAGACTCTTTAGCTCAGGAGAATGCTAAACTTAAAAATGAATTGAAATGTGCTAAAGAGGTTGAGGAATTCCTGAGAAATGAGATTGCTGAAAATGAATTTAAAATCAAGGCTTATAAAAACTCATTAAAGATAGTTCAGGATTACAATGATAAGCATACATAAAATCAGTCAGTTGGTATAGGTTTTTCATATGGTAGAAGACCTGGAAAGGAAACTGTGATTCAAGATTGTCCTGGAAATGCCGCTGTCAAACCCACCATTCTCAAGAAAGTTAAAACTCCCATTTTCAAAGCTGCAGAAATTGAGTTTGATGAAGAAGCCATGCTCATCAAACAAGAAATTCTTGATGAGGATGAAGGTGTTGACAGCACATTCAAGGATGGAAAGGATACTGTCACAATCCCCAAGACAGTAAACTTACCAAGAAATCAGACAGTAAGGTCAAAAGATGCTGTCACAGTTGGCAAGACAGAATCTTCCAAAGATACTGTCAAGAATGGTTCCAAGACAACAACTTTAAAACCTTCTGTCAAGACAGTAGGAATAAAAGATACTGTCAAGGAAAGTTCGACAGCAACTTCTGAACATACTGTCAATCCAGTAACTCCCAAGTCTAAGAATAGGAATGGAAAGGTAGGAGTCAACAAAGGAAATGGATACACTAATGTTGGAGGTGTTGGAACGTATGATTATTGTTCTGCGTTTTACTATATGATTGATTACGAGTTCGAAAAGAAAACTTTACCGTAATCGATACGATTCTGATCCACGTCTTCTACTGAATTCCTTGATTCCCTTCGAGCGAAGTGTGGCCTTCGATCTCCCGAAGTTTTCCTCTCCTTAAAGCCTCGAAATCCCAAAACCCTAGCTCCTTGCGGCTGCCCTAGGTTTTAATCTTGAATTATGAAAAAACGTTTTCAGCTTTAGGAGAACAAGAATATATATAGGCTCCAGTAGGGATCATGGACAATTAGGTCGGGCCTCCCAATGACATTCTGGGTCAAGCCCAATGTCATTAAATATTAATTCTATCCACTAACGAATTAATATTTGCACTACCTTTCCTAATACCGTAATTATTTTATTATTAAATTCGGCTCCTATATTATTTGCTTATTAAATTCCCCATGTTTAAGATATCGTATGTCCATTAATTAAATTAATTTAATTAATATCTTTTTATCCTTGATCATCCACTCAACCTTATAACTATGCAAGAACAAATCTGCCTGCAGGACTAAAGCATAATTATCTTTATGAGCTTTCAAGAGGACATCATCAACCCGAATATTATCAGGACATGGTTTCCTTATGTAATTAATATCCCACTCTGCATGCAATGTCATTGCTCAATACATAATATTATAATTAACAATTAATTACATCACATATGAATCAAAGCATGTGCATTGCACACAAGTGTCAATCACTACACTTGGATTGAGAACCTAAGCATTAATAATATCATAGAATCTTAGTTCTTCTTTATTGTCAGAATAGAAGAACAATTCTAATATTTCGATCCTGTTCAATATACACAAAGTATACAAGTATTATTTAATAGTCAAGATAAACTATTCCCAAATAATACTTCAGTTATTCCAGTGGTTTGTCTAATTCCACTTAAACTGTGAACCCTTTATATTATATATAGACACTGATAATTTAATCTTCTGTTATCCCATTTGATACTAAATTATCCACAATATATAATAAACAGACAATGTAAAAATATGCAATCAAGATTCTCAATAAAATGGACAATGTTTATATACTACAAATGAATAGTATAGTATAAAACCCAACAATCTCCCACTTATACTCAAGCTATTCTTTGAGTATATCAGTGTTTATTAATATAATCCGCTACCAGTTTAAATAACTATTCCGTGACCAGACATCTGACTCCTATCGCCTCCACGTGTTCTTCAAAAACCTTAGCTGGTAAACTCTTCGTGAAAGGATCAGCCCGGTTGTCCTTTGATGCTATATCAGTCACAATAATATCTCCTCGCTTAACGAACTGTCGTATGAGGTGATACTTACGCTCAATGTGTTTTGCTGCCTTATGTTCTCGTGGTTCCTTTGTATTTGTAACAGCACCAGTATTATCACAATAAATTGTGATTTGCCGTGGCAAATTAGGAACTACATTCAAATCCAGCAGGAAATTCCGGAACCATATAGCCTCCTTGGCTGCCTCATAGGCTGCCACATATTCAGCTTCCATGGTTGAGTCTGCGATGCATTTCTGCTTCACACTCCTCCATATTACAGCTCCACCTCCTAAAGTAAAAACACACCCCGAGGTTGACTTCCTCTTATCCCTATCTGTCTGGAAATCTGAATCGGTATATCCCACAGGAAACAAGTCTGAAGCCTTGTAAATTAAAATATACTTCTTAGTCCTTCGCAGGTACTTAAGTATCGTTTTTACTGCACTCCAATGTTCCTGACCTGGATTGGACTGATATCTACTGACCATGCCTACGGCAAAGCAAATATCAGGTCTCGTGCATAACATGACATATATTAAGCTTCCACATGCTGAAGCATAAGGAACTGCTTTCATGTTCTCTATCTCTTTAGGTGTCTTAGGACACTGCTCCTTTGATAGAGAGACTCCATGTCTAAAAGGTAAATTACCCTTCTTAGAGTCCTGCATGTTAAAACGAGCCAATACCTCATCAATGTACGGTTCTTGAGATAAAGCCAACGTTCTTTTCTTGCGATCTCTTATAACTTTGATCCCAAGAATGTATGTGGCTTCACCTAAGTCTTTCATTTCAAATTGTTTGAACAACCATGCCTTAATAGATGACAAAATCTCTACATTGTTTCCAATGAGCAAAATGTCATCTACATATAATACTAGAAAAACCACTGCATTTCCTTCACTTTTCTTATACACACATGCTTCGCTTGGACTCTGATCATAACCATTTGACTGGACGGCCTGATCAAAACGAATGTTCCACTCTCTGGAAGCTTGTTTTAGGCCATAAATGGACTTCTTAAGCTTACACACTAGATGCTCTTGGCCCTCTTTGATGAATCCCTCTGGTTGCTGTATATGGATGTTTTCATCAAGACTTCCATTTAGGAAAGCTGTCTTGACATCCATTTGCCAAATCTCATAATCGAGATGAGCTGCTATAGATAAAAGAATCCGGATTGACTTAAGCATGACTACCGGAGAAAAGGTTTCCTCATAATCAATTCCTTGTTTCTGAGTATACCCTTTCCCAACAAGTCTTGCTTTCCAGGCTTTCACCTTTTTGTCAGATCCTCTTTTTCTTTTGTAGATCCACTTGCATCCAATGGGTTTTACACCATTGGGTGGTTCCACGAGATCCCAGACTTTATTGGAATACATAGATTCCATCTCAGATTGCATAGCCTTTTGCCAAAGATCTGCATCCTTATCTTGCATTGCTTCTTCGTATGTCCTGTGATCCTCATCATGTTCACCAGAGACTAAGTCCGAAGACTCTCCCAAAAACATGAACCTCTCAGGTTGTTTAACAACCCTCCCACTACGACGAAGCATTGGAGTGGTATTAGTGATAGGTTGTTCATTTACTTGTGGTTGTTCTACTTGTACCAGTGGCATATTAGAATTATCTTGTCCTCCCACTATTTCCTCTAAAACAACAGTACTCATGGGTTTGTGATTCATTATATAGTCTTCCTCTCAGAATCTAGCATTGGTGCTTACAATGATATCCCGATCCTTAGGACTATAAAACAAATACCCTTTTGTTCCCTTGGGATAACCCACAAACAGCCTCACTTCTGTACGAGAATCTAACTTAGTCACGTTCTTGTTCAGCACATGTGCTGGACAACCCCAAATTCGAATGTGTTTCAAACTAGGTTTGGTACTAGTCCACAATTCTTTTGGAGTTTTTGGAACTGACTTAGAAGGTACCAAGTTTAGAAGATAAGCCGCTGTTTCTAGAGCATGTCCCCAAAACGACTTGGGTAAATTCGAATAACTCATCATCGATCTAACACTCTCTAAAAGAGTCCGGTTCCTTCTTTCTGCTACACCATTCTGCTGAGGTGTGCCAGGTGCAGTCAACTGGGATGAAATCCCATGTTCTGATAAATATTCTCTAAATTCTCCAAGCAGGTATTCGCCCCCACGATCTAATCGTAGTGACTTGATACATTTTCCTGAATGTCGTTTCTCCGCACTTGCTTTGTACTCTTTGAATTTTTCAAAGCACTCAGACTTGCGGTGCAACAGATAAATGTATCCATATCTCGAATAATCATCAATGAAAGTGACAAAATATTCATACCCACCTCTCGCTTGGATATTCATAGGTCCACATAAATCAGTATGAACCAATTCTAACACATCTTTGTCTCTATTTCTTTTTGCCTTAAAAGGTCTACTGGTCAATTTTCCTTCCAAGCAAGATTCACAAACTGGAAATGGCTCCACTGCCAACGAGCCTAAAGGCCCATCTACTACCAATCTTTGAATCCTCCTCAAGTTAATATGACCTAATCTCAAGTGCCAAAGATATGTTTGGTTCAATCCAGAAGGTTCCTTTCTTTTACTAGAGGTAGAAAGTGTATTATTAATTTCACTTGGTTGCAGCATTGGTTCTATAGGATTAATAATATATAAATTGTCTTGCAATGTACCAGAACATATAACTCGTTTATTCATCATAATGGAAACATTACGATCCAAACAAACATTATAACCATCCATAGCAAGTTTAGAAACCGAAATTAAATTCCTTCTAAATGAAGGTACATAAAGACAATTATTCAAAACCAAAATCCTATCATAACCAAAAGATAAAGAAATAACTCCAACTGCAACCACTGCTACTTTCGTAGCATCTCCCATGAACACATATATCTCGCCATCTCTAAGCAGCCTGGTTTTCTGGAACCCCTACATGGAATTAAAAACATGATCAGTGGCTCCTGTGTCTACACACCAAGTGCTCGTAGACATAGCCGCTATATATGTTTCCGTAACAAGAGAAAGAGACATACCAGCATTGTTCTTCTTAGAAAGAGGACAATCCTTTTTCCAGTGACCCGACTGCTTGCACTTGAAGCACTTGCCCTTAGGCTTCTTCACTGAATTCTGAACTCCCAATGGTTTCACAACTTTCTGTGTCTGAACCTTCTTCTTCTTCTTCTTTCCTTTCGGCTTTGAAGAAGAAACTTTCTCAGCCACATTTACCTGAACATGCTGCTGAAATAATGATTCCGCTGCCTGAAGCTCTGTCAGAAGTTCTGCAAGACTATACAACTTCTTGTTCATGTTGTAATTCAAGCGAAACGGCTCAAAGCTTTTTGGAAAACTCATAAGTATGATATCGACCTGCGTTTCCGCATCAATATCAACACCAAGGACCTCTAGTTCATTTATATGAGACATCATCAGAAGAACATGGTCCCTTATAGGTGTTTTTTCAGCCATCTGAGTGTTCATTAGAGACTTCATTGCTACTTGCCTAGCAGCCCTATTCTGATCTCCGAAAAGCTCCTTGAGATTAAAGAGCATATCGGCAGCAGTGGTCATGGCCTGATGCTGATGTTGCAAAACACCCGACATTGCTGCCAGAATGTAACATCGCGACATCTCATCTGCCTTAGTCCACTTCTTAAAATACTCTTTATCCTCATCCGGAGCATCGACAGCAGGCTGTTCCGGTTTGGGTTCAATAGTACAAAATTTGAACTCTTCAGCAGTCAACACTATGTCCAAATTGCGTTTCCATTTAATATAGTTAGGTCCGGTAAGTTTGTTATCCTTAAGTATGGTGAAAAGTGGATTAAAGCCCATTCTATCATGAGAATCATGCATATAACACTTAATCAGAAAATTGCATATATCTTAAAACCTATTTGTTTCCTCTAACAATTAATTAAAATTAATGCACTAATATTTAAATTCCATAAATATCTGGTACGCCATGATGGGTGACTTATATACCATTTAAATTTAAATATTACTTCGGTCCTACTACTAAATAATACGCCACGTTAGGGTGGACTATATATTATCTTTCATAGCTAAGTGTATACCATTATTTAGATCTTAAGTTGCCTTTAGTCAGACCCATCCGTTCGATGTATCAATGGATAAATCCCAGGTGTTTTCAGTGAAGTCACAGACGGACTCGCTTAAGAACACAACCCCTAAGACAGAAATATCCATTATCAACATCAATCAAGGAATGTCCAACTTTTTTCTCGAATTCTATGAAACTTGGTATGTCACGATGGGGTGAGCTTACCTTTCAATATTCGTGATTAACTTAAGAAGATTGTCCTAGTAATATCCTTAACACTACCCAGACGTCATAAATCATACGCCACGATGGGTGACATATATCCAATTCATAATCGTCCTAGTGTTAAATTACATACAACCAATAATGGATGACCATGGGATCTAATATCAAATTAATTCCCTCTCCCACTTAGTATTTTACTTTGAGGATTTTTTTTTTATATCTACATGCATCGTCCTATGTTAATTCTTCGAGGTCCACATGTTATCATAATAACAAGACAAAGAACACATAACATAGAAGAACATGACATGACGATCAACATAATTAAAGCATAGCATATAACCCTATGTCCATGTCGTTCTAGCATACTAAGGTTAGTATTGCATGGCATGATAATCACATAAGGCATATAAAATTTCAATAATTAAAATAAATAGCAGAAATTATGTAAAACATAATAAAACACATCCACTATTATGGCCCCAGAAAATTAGCTTTGAATTCTTTCGTTGAAAATTTCCCGAAATCTTCAGGAGCCCGTTTGGAGGCCTAAACAGCGAAGCTCCCACGAAAATAGTATGGCGTAGCGGAAGAACTCTGTTTCTCGTATCTCCGATGTTTAAACGATTACATACAACATAATACAGCAAAACAAACCTATTCTATTACATACATCTGATCATAATCTTAACTATCACGATAAACCCTCGTGATTTACAACAATCAAACATTCACGATAAACCACGTGATTTACAACAATCAAACATCCACGATAAACCACGTGGGATCCAATCACATAATCAAATAAAACATGACCATAATAGTGGATTACAACCTGCATCACAGAATCAATACAAGCAACCACCATATACATGCATATATAATTACGACATGGACATCATATCATAAAACGCAGAACTGCATAACCAGGCTCTCTAATACCAATTGTTGGAACGTATGATTATTGTTCTGCGTTTTACTATATGATTGATTACGAGTTCGAAAAGAAAACTTTACCTTAATCGATACGATTCTGATCCACGTCTTCTACTGAATTCCTTGATTCCCTTCGAGCGAAGTGTGGCCTTCGATCTCCCGAAGTTTTCCTCT
Organism: Heracleum sosnowskyi; assembly: GCA_030848705.1. Taxonomy (NCBI): domain Eukaryota; kingdom Viridiplantae; phylum Streptophyta; class Magnoliopsida; order Apiales; family Apiaceae; genus Heracleum; species Heracleum sosnowskyi. The sequence continues at coordinate 42,636,180 of CM061243.1, read as the reverse complement.
CCTTAAAGCCTCGAAATCCCAAAACCCTAGCTCCTTGCGGTTGCCCTAGGTTTTAATCTAGAATTATGAAAAAACGTTTTCAGCTTTAGGAGAACAAGAATATATATAGGCTCCAGTAGGGATCATGGACAATTAGGTCGGGCCTCCCAATGACATTCTGGGTCAAGCCCAATGTCATTAAATATTAATTCTATCCACTAACGAATTAATATTTGCACTACCTTTCCTAATACCGTAATTATTTTATTATTAAATTCGGCTCCTATATTATTTGCTTATTAAATTCCCCATGTTTAAGATATCGTATGTCCATTAATTAAATTAATTTCTGATAATTAATTTAATTAATATCTTTTTATCCTTGATCATCCACTCAACCTTATAACTATGCAAGAACAAATCTGCCTGCAGGACTAAAGCATAATTATCTTTATGAGCTTTCAAGAGGACATCATCAACCCGAATATTATCAGGACATGGTTTCCTTATGTAATTAATATCCCACTCTGCATGCAATGTCATTGCTCAATACATAATATTATAATTAACAATTAATTACATCACATATGAATCAAAGCATGTGCATTGCACACAAGTGTCAATCACTACACTTGGATTGAGAACCTAAGCATTAATAATATCATAGAATCTTAGTTCTTCTTTATTGTCAGAATAGAAGAACAATTCTAATATTTCGATCCTGTTCAATATACACAAAGTATACAAGTATTATTTAATAGTCAAGATAAACTATTCCCAAATAATACTTCAGTTATTCCAGTGGTTTGTCTAATTCCACTTAAACTGTGAACCCTTTATATTATATATAGACACTGATAATTTAATCTTCTGTTATCCCATTTGATACTAAATTATTCACAATATATAATAAACAGACAATGTAAAAATATGCAATCAAGATTCTCAATAAAATGGACAATGTTTATATACTACAAATGAATAGTATAGTATAAAACCCAACAGGAGGTGCTTCTAGGAAACTATGCAATAACTGTGGATCTACTCATCACTTAACACATGTTTGTAAGAAACCAATTGAGGATAAGATCAATGCAACTGAACTCAATGGTAACTTACACAGAACCCCCCTTATGCATAGAACTATGAGTGTCTGTAAAACGTTGAATGTATGCCATGCAAAATCACTGCCATGAGTACATGCTTTAACTTACCTATTCTCACTACTGAAAAATGTTCATACATAAACACTGTTGAGACTTCTGAGCCTGCTGGCAACAACAAAAAGGCTCCATCCACTAATAAAAGGACCAAGTCCAATTCTAAACCTAAGTGGGTGAAAAGAGAAGTCAAACAGGAGATTACTGATAATGCTTGTGATTTTATGACTGAAAGAAACTCAGGAGACTCTGAAACTGCAGGACCCAACAAGGATTGGGTACCATATGCATCTTAGACACATTCTGTTTTGCAGGGCAAGAAGAAATATCAAGTCATGTGGATCATTGACAGTGGTTGCTCAAGACACATGACAGGTGATAAAGCCCTGCTATCACATTATGTTGAGAAAGCTGGCCCAATCATAACCTTTGGAGACAACAGCAAGGGTTACACAGTGGGATATGGATGTCTGGAAATTGGAAATGTTGTCATTGAAGACATTGCTCTTGTGGATGGATTGAAGCACAATCTACTCAGTGTCAGCCAATTCAGTGACAGGGGATCCAAGGTTGATTTTGACATGATGCTGTGTAACATCTATCACAAGAAGAATAGTAGCCTCTCTCTAAAAGGGGTTAGAAAAGGAAGCTTGTTTGTTGCTGACTTAAATTCAACAAAGAAGGATAAGGTTTACTGTTTTTACAGTAAAGCTACTGTTGGTGACAGTATGCTTTGGCACAGGAAGCTCTCACATCTCAACTTCAAGACAATGAATATTCTGATGAAGAAGGAGTTAGTGAGAGGTTTTCCCCAACAGGAATTCTGTCAAGAAGGACTGTGTGAAGATTGTCAAATGGGCAAACTAAGAAGAGCTGTGCAAAAATCCAAGCAATTGAACACCAATATAGAAGCACTCAAGTTGATTCACATGGATCTCTTTGGACCAGTCAATGTACCATCAATGGCCAAGAAGAGATATGCCTTAGTTATGGTGGATGATTACTCAAGGTACACTTGGGTGAAGTGTCTTGAATCCAAAGATGAAGCTGCTCAAGTGATCATTGATCAAGTCAGAGTTCTTGATAGAACTCCAAACTCAAAAGTTCAAATCTTGAGGAGTGACAATGGTACAGAATTCAGAAATGCCACTCTTGGAAATTTCTGTAAAGATGAAGGAATTGTACAACAATTATGTGCTGCAAGAACTCCACAGCAGAATGGAGTTGTAGAGAGAAAGAACAAGACTCTCATTGAAGCAGCTAGAACTATGTTGCATGATGCCAAACTGCCAACATATTTCTGGGCTGAAGCTATCAACACAGCCTGTTATACTCAGAACAGAACCATGATCAACAAAACTCATGCAAGTACACCTTACTGTCTGTTAACTGGAAAGAAACCTACTGTCAAATATTTTCATGTGTTTGGGAGCAAATGCTTTATGATGGAGGATAACCATGAGAAGAAAGGAAAATTTGACACCAAGGCTTTTGAAGGACTATTCATGGGTTACAGCACAGAAAGGACTGCCTACAGAGTTTATGTTATGGAACACAGGATTATTAAAGAAAGTGTTAATGTCACATTTGATGAAACCAAGTTTCCAGGACTGCATGAAGAAGGAAAGATGCAGACATTCAGATTTGAGAATCAAGGATACTTGGAAGCTGAGGAAATTGTGGATGAAGAACCTAGCTTCACTCAAATTGTTGAAGTTGATAAAGATACTGTCAATACCACTTCTGTCAACCAAACTCCAGCTCAGTCACAGACCATAACCTCTAACATTCATAACAGTGGTGACTCTGGAGACAATGAAGAACATGGTGAAGACAATGGGATTGGTGATCATTCAACTCAACAAACTGAAGCAAATGTTCCTGTTCAGTCAAGTAGCTTGCCCAGAATCACCAAGTGGAACAAGGATCACTCAAGTGACCTCATCATTGGTGACCCTAATTCTGGAGTGAGGACAAGGAACAAAGTCTCTGCTGACAGCATGTTTTCATGCTTCTTGTCTCAAATGGAACCCAAGACAACTGATGAAGCATTGTTGGATTCTGACTGGGTGATAACCATGCAAGAAGAGCTAAATCAGTTTGAAAGGAACAATGTATGGAAGCTGGTTCCAAGACCTAAGGGAAAGTCAGTCATTGAGACCAAATGGGTTTTCAGAAACAAGCTTGATGAAAATGGATCAGTGACAAGAAACAAAGCAAGGCTAGTAGCTAAGGGCTACTGTCAACAGGAGGGAATAGATTATGATGAGACATTTGCACCTGTTGCAAGACTTGAAGCTATAAGAATCTTTCTAGCCTATGCTGCACACTGCAACTTCAAAGTATTTCAAATGGATGTCAAAAGTGCCTTCCTAAATGGAGAATTGGAAGAAGAAGTGTATGTTGAACAGCCACCAGGGTTTGAGGATGCTGAAGTGTATGATTTTGTATACAAACTCTTCAAAGCTTTGTATGGACTAAAGCAAGCACCCAGGGCTTGGTATGACACACTTTCCACTTTTCTCTTGGACAATCAGTTTACTAGAGGAGTTGTGGACAAGACACTTTTCTACAAACACCATGGCAAGGACATCATTCTGGTACAAATCTATGTGGATGATATCATTTTTGGTTCAACAAATGAGAGGCTGTGTGAGAAGTTTTCCTCTCTCATGAGTAACAAATATGAGATGAGTATGATGGGAGAATTGTCATTCTTTCTGGGATTACTAATTCTTCAACAATCTGATGGAATCTTCATTTGTCAAGCTAAATACATCAAGGAACTTCTCAGAAAGTTCAACTTGGAAGATTCATCACCTGCATGCAAAGACACCAATGTCCACCTCAACTAGTCTGGATCTTGATCCTAAAGGGAAGAAAGTTGACTCAAGCACCTATAGAGGCATGGTAGGATCTCTCTTATACCTAACTGCTAGCAGACCTGACATCATGTTTGCTACATGTCTCTGTGCAAGGTTTCAAAGTGATCCAAAGGAGTCTCACTTAGTAGCCATCAAGAGAATCTTTAGATACCTAAAAGGCACTCCTAACCTAGGTCTTTGGTATCCCAAGAACACTGGATTTGATCTAATTGGCTACTCAGACTCAGACTATGCTGGATGCAAGATTGACAGAAAGAGTACTACTGGTAGCTGTCAATTTCTTGGTGGAAGATTGGTCTCATGGTTTAGCAAGAAGCAGCATTCAGTTTCTACCTCAACTGCAGAAGCTGAGTATATTGCTGCAGGCAGTTGCTGTGCACAAATTCTATGGATGAAGAATCAACTTCTGGATTATGGTCTAGTGTTAAGTGAAATTCCTATCTACTGTGACAACACTAGTGCCATAGCCATTTCAGACAATCCAGTTCAACACTCTAGGACAAAGCAACTTTCGTACTTTCTTCTTTTCTTGAAATCTCCATGGCCCCCAAATAGACTCTCTCTCAAACAAACTTTGCTGGCATCTTTTCCCCAAATGATGCTGGTGAAGGCTTCAAAGGACTCGTGTTTTTCTTGAACAAGTCCTATCTCGGTTATGCCATCACCTCAACCCCCATTCTCGACTTAGACAGACTTGAGGCGTTTTGGCAAACTGCTGTTGCTCAAACTGAGGGTGTGAACCCGGGTATTCAATTCACAATCTCTGGGCAACAATACACTCTTACAGTTGAGGTCATCAACACTGCTCTTGGAATTACCCTTGAAGCAAGACAACAATTTACTGAACTTACCAATGATGACACTCTCAAGAAGCTCTTCTTGAAGATTGGGTATGCAGGCCCTATTCTCGAAGAGGGGACTACCAAATGGTATCCAACTGGTGAAATGGATAGGAAGCATCTGAGAAAGGAGTGGAGCATGATATTTGATGTGATGGTCAAGGTGTTCTCTACCAAGTCCACAGGCTGGAATGGAATACCCTCCTACATCAAGAAACTGACACATTCTCTTGTCCATGGATACAGGGTGAATGTTGGAGCTCTCCTCATGGCACACCTCAAAGCTGCCATAGGTAAGAAGGTATCAATCTACCCTCGCTTTCTTATGATGTGCATTAATTCATTCTGTGATTTTAATGATGCTGCCCCTCGTTTAGAGGCTTGCTCAGTTTTGAAAAAGAACACACACACACACACTGTTATCATCACAGGATCTCAATGCACACATTCCACTCTGTTTCACTCAGCACATGGTTGATCAAGTGTCCAACCTTGATTATCCATTACCTTTTGGTTATGATTCCTTTAATCTTGTGAATGAAACTGAATTAGACCCAAATTCAGTTAACCCACATTCAACATCATACACTCAGCCTAGGCCCTCTAGACTTCCCAAAGCCCAAAGAGAAGCCTTGCCAGAATCCAGAAAAAGGCCCTTAGCAGCTGATGTTGGTGGTAGCTCTGTTAGTCAAAAGGGAGACACTGCACCTAGTGCAGCAAATAAGGAAGGTAGTCAAACAGAACCCCCAGTGGTTCCCCCTGAGCCTAAGAAGAAGAGAGCTAGGAGGACCAAAACCACTGTTAGCCAAGCTGCAGTTTCTCAACAGACTGTAGTTACTGAAAGGGATTCAAACACCTCCCTAGATGTGCCTTCTCAACAAGGTGCATCTATTGAAATTGGCCTGTCTCCCAAGGCACCCCGTACAGAGTCTGCACAAACTCATGGTTCACAACCTGAGATACCCCCACTTGAAGAAATACACAGTGAGTTAGGGCACAGTGAGGATTTCTCTACTCCTATTGATGGTTCACATGTTTCATCTGTGAATCAGCCCCCACTCTCTGCTACACTTTCACCTTCTTCCTTCCCTACACATTCTTTTGTTTCTTCTCAACAACCTAGAGAAGGGGACAGTCCCAACCCTTCAGGTTTTGATCATCCATCTCCAATCATGGATGAGCCCCCATCTAGTGGTCCACAAGAACCCATTTCTCAAAGTGAGATGGACACCATTCCTCCAAACACTGAGCTAGGGCAAAGTGGTATTTTGTCAGAAAATGAAACAGCCAGCACTTTGTCTGAACTCCAAGGAGCATCTTACCTTCAGGAAGATGCTGTCACAGCCTCTGTTGCTGTCAAAGACACTGGCAATGTTGCTGTCCTGGACACAGCTGCTGTCATGGGTGGAGAGAAAGATACTGTCACTACAGAACCTACTGTCACTCCACCTCCCAAAGTTGCTGTCATACCAGAACCTGCTGTCCAGACTCCAACTGACAGTAACATTCCTGCCAAAGATGCTGTCTAGTCCTCTCAGCCTGATTTTGATGCTGTAATCATTGAGGATGCCTCTGATGATGATCTACCTCTTGCCAAACTCTTAAAGGTACATTCTAAATCTACTCCTTCTATGCATTGTTAGGCTCAAGACATGTCTGAATACCACTATTAACAAGCCTACACTATGTGACTATGTCACATTACATGACCTAGTGAGTCCTATCATTGGGATATAGTATAGGTCTCTCAATGTACTTGTCTTGTTCTCATGAACATTAGCTTGATCATGTATGCTCAAAGTTATAATGAGCTTAGTAAAGTTTCTTGCATCTAGATTGTATATAGGCCATTGAATAATTGTCCTGGTAGAAGTTCAGAAGTGTTCATGCAGTAGGATAGAGATAAATAAGGCTATGAAGAAATAAGTTGCAGAAATTTGTCTAAGGCATTATATAGCAAAGTCAGAAGAAAGCTATGTCGTGAAGTCACCAATATCCATGTCGTGAAGTACTATATCGCATAGTCCATTTTGTACTATGTCGAGAAGTCCTCAAGACACATGTCGTGAAGTGTTGAAGTCAGCAAAGTCAAAGAAGCCTAGATCGTGAAGTCCTCAAATGACCTATGTCGCATAGTCTTCAAATGACCTATGTCGCATAGTCTTCAAATGACCTATGTCGCATAGTCTTCAAATGACCTATGTCGCAAAGTCTTCAAAGGCTATATCGCGAAGTCCTCACAAGTGAGATCGCGAAGTCAGGAATGAAGTGGAGTTCACGATATCAACACTTAGCCGTTTACAACAAGACAAATCAAGGTACAGAATCAAGAATCAAAAGAGACAAATACTGAAGCATTTGTTCTGGCAAGGTGGTCCAAAGAACAGATGGCAAATCTACAGCTAAACTTGGAGAGAAAGATAAGAGACAAGCAGCTACAGAAACGGGAAAGACTCCGAAAAACAGGTGGTCCTTCCTGACACAGTTAACGTCTTATGGCAGGACAAGTTGGACTTTCAGCAAGGGGTAACTGTGTAAAAATAGGTGTGTGCACTAGTTTGTATAGGGCTTATATATATCATGCACATCCTATTGTTAGCTGTAAGAGAGATACACATAGTTATTTGCTAAGCTCTTTTCTCTGTAAGCAAGCAAGTTCAAACTGTTCTTGTTTAGAAGCCAGAAATTCTATTGTGAATTTCTTGGAAAGCTGTAGTATTTAATTTGCTTATACAAAGTAGATTAAAGTGATTGTGTGTGTTATTTACTTTCTGCATATTACATATCATAATCATATACAGTCTGTTACTTAGTTTTCAAGAATCGAAAAATATATCAAACTATCCATTCACCCCCCCTCTGTCTAGTTTCTAGTAGTATTCATTTCTAACAAGTGGTATCAGAGCGTAGGCTGTTAACGTACAAACAGGAAAAGATCAAGAATGAGTTCACAGAAACTAAGCAGTATCAAGATTCCTCCCTTTAACAAGGAGCACTACAGTTTATGGAAGAAGAAGATGTTGCTTTTCATCAAAGCTTCTAACCCCATGTATTTAGATATTCTAAAGCATGGTCCCTTCATTTCAATGATTGAGATTGGTGAAACAACCATTGGCACTGAGATTGTACCAGCTAAACATGTGCCCAAAGATCCCTCAAAATACACTGATCCTGAAAAAGAAAAAGTAGCACTGGATGGACATCTTCAACTTATCATTTGTGAATCTATGGACTTCAACATGTATGGCACTGTTGCTCATTGTACTAGTGCCAAGAAGATGTGGGATCTTATAGAAGTGCTCTGTGAAGGAACTACTGAAGTGAGAAAGAACAAGAAGCAGATTCTTGTTTCACAATATGAAGCCTTCATGGCTCAGCCAAAAGAGGGAATCACAGAAGTGTTTGAGAGATTCAACAAGCTGATAAATGAGCTCAAACTCTATGACAAACACTATGAAACAGAAGAGCTCAATATGAAGTTTCTACTAACTCTTCCAGATCACTTGGAACCAAGAATCTCTTCCCTAAAAGAAAGAGATCTAACAAAGATTGGTTTTGATGTGTTATATGGTGTTTTGAAGACATATGAGTTGGAGCTGTTTCAAAAGAGATCTATTCAAGCAAAGCAAGGATTAGTGGCTAATACCTCCTGTGCACTTATTGCTGACAACCTAAGTCAAAGAATGGACTCTCTTAAAATCAGTCAGGTCAAGATTGAGGAACTGGAAGTTGAAGACACTGGTGATGAGGTCCAGGTCGTCTATGATTTGCCTGAGGAAGATGAGTTTTACAGCATGGAGGAACTGGACAAAATGGAAAACAAATCTTTTGCTTATATGGCTAGGAGGTATCCTAACATAAGGTTTAAAAGAAAGCAGCCATTCAGGTCCAAGTTCAATACTGGAAACACTGGTGGATCTAGTGGCTCAAACACCTTCAATAAAGGAAAAGGGATTGCTGGTGCTGCTAAGGGTGGATACAAGACAGGAAGTGTGGATAGGACCAAAATAAGATGCTATAACTGCAATGAACTTGGGCATTTTGCCACTGAGTGCAAAAAGCCTAAACAAGTCAAGAAGGACAAAGCATACTTAGAGCTTGAAGCTAAGTATGAGGCTCTACTCAAGAAACAACAGGGCAAAGCTTTTATTGCTGAGGGAAAATGCTGGGATGACTCTGATGAAGAAGAAGAACAAGAGTACTCAAACTATGCCTTGATGGCATTTTCTGATGATGGTGATTCAAGTCAGGTACCCATTCTTACTTCTCTTGATATGACTCCCCTTCAATATAAGCAAACTATTGAAGATATGAACACTGAGATGTTTAATATTCATACTAGTATGTTAGTAGCTAATGAAGAAATTGATAGACTAACTGCTAAGAATGTTGAGCTTACAGAAAAGAATGAGAAACTTGAGTTAATGGCTGTGAACCTGGATGGTTTGAAAAAGGAGGTTGAGTATCTTAAAAACAAAATGATTTGTGCTGAGCAGATAGAGAAAGCCCTTAGGGAACAAATTGCTAAAACTGAACTGAAACTAAGAAGCTTCAAAAACTCCTCTGAACTTATTCAAACCTATCACAAGGAACACACTGAAGACTGCAAGGTTGGAGTTGGTTTTGACTATGATAATGACAAGGGAAGGAAGAAGGTCAAGGGCAAAGGAAAGGAAACTTTTATAAACAAAAATGCCCCAACCATACTGTCAAGTGTTGAACAGCCCATCTTCAGAAAGAGTGCTATTGAGTTTGATGAGGAACTACTGATCATCAAGCAACAGCTACTTGAAGAAGATGAGACTGCTAAAAACACTTCTTCCTTTCCTGAACTTGTCAATCAGAAAGAGACCAAAAACAATCTTGTCAAGAGTCCTAAAGCAAAGAAAGAAGTTGTTAAGAAAAAGAAACAAAACAGAAATGGTAAAGTTGGTGTTAACAAGGGAAACAACTATGCTTATGTGCCAAATGCTCCCAGGAAACAATGTCAAAAATGCCTATCTGTTAATCATTTGACTCATAAGTGTAGTAAGCCTGATATTGTTGAAGTTGACAACCTGAGTAACCATTCTGCTAGCATAAATTCTAGTCATGATTCTTTCTGTGGTAAGCCAAACTGCATGACATGCTATGTGACTGTGATTGCTAACTGTTTATCTCTTAAACATAAACTTGACTCTGCACAATCTGGTGAATCACACACACATATGCATTCTCATAGTACAGGGTCCCCAATCAGGGTTGAGAGGGTGAAAACTTCATGTGAGCCTAAGAGTGTAAACTCCAAAGCCACAGAAAAAGTGAAGTCTCCTACTATGAGAAATGCAATTTATGACAGAAGAATTATTAATCAAAATGTTTCTAAATCAACTGGACCCTACCAAGTGTGGGTACCAAAAACAACTTAGTCATTTTGTGAATGCAGGGCAACAGGAATAAAAGAGTCATATGGATCTTGGACAGTGGATGCTCAAGTCACATGACTGGTGATATAGCCCTGCTATCACATTTTGAGGAAAAGGCTGGCCCATCAGTAACCTTTGGAAATGACAACATTGGTTATACAATGGGATATGGCAGTGTTAAATCTGGAAATGTCATTATTGAAGATGTAGCATTTGTTGAAGGACTGAAGCATAATCTCTTGAGTATTGGACAATTCACCAACAGAGGTTTCAAAGTGGAATTTGATGAAGACCTTTGTTCAATCTCAAAAAGGGAAAGTGGTGAAGTTGTTCTAACTGGTGTGAAGAAAGGAAGCTTGTTTGTAGCCAATCTCAAGGCTGCAGATAAGGGAGAAGTCTGCTGTTTCTACACTAAAGCCACAAATGAGGAATTCTGGCTATGGCACAAGAAGCTGTCTCACTTGAATGTTCAGGCAATGAACTCTCTAACCAAGAGAGAACTTATCAGGGATTTGCCTGCCTTGGAGTTTGTGCAAGATGGAGCATGTGAAGCTTGTCAGAAAGGAAAAATTAAAAGATCCAGTCACAAGAACAAATTGCTCAATACAAACTCAAAACCTCTGCAGCTAATTCACATGGACTTATTTGGCCCTGTAAATGTAATGTCCCTCTCCAAAAAGAAATATGCTCTAGTGATGGTAGATGACTATTCAAGATATACTTGGGTGGAATTCCTATTCTCCAAGGATGAAGCACCCCAAGTCATAATAGAGCATATCAAGAGAGTTGACAAAGAAGCACAAAACACTGGTTCCTCTGTAGTTGCTTGTTCACACTTTTCCACGCAAGAGTACGCGATCGCAAGTAATATAGTCTGTAAAACAGAGTTCGTCCACAGAGACTAGTTGTTGCTGTTTCGTTGATTTATGCACCAAGAATTAATATTATTCAATTCTCAAACAATTATAAAGGTTTGGTTTTAATTATCACTATACTAATTAACTAAGCAATTAACAAATATGATTTATCAAATAGAGAAAACACATGGGGTTTTTACCATCATCATATATGCAATTAACCAATTAAATTCCTTTTCCTCCTAACATGCAATTACACTTACACCTGATCGATTACACGAAACTGATATACGCCAAAGGTCTTTGTACGTATACCATCCTAATGAACATCCACAATTAAGATAGAAGTCAAATAGTCAATCAATTGTAGGCAGTCCCAACAGGTCTGCGGGATTTAACGTACAATGATTTTGAAACACAAGTAATCAATAAGATCACGTAGTCAATACCAAACGGGTAGAGTGATATCGCAAATAAGCCATGTCATCAGACACACCAAATTCCTACGCTAGCATGGCAAGTTCTAAATCTCTATTTTCAGTACGGTCGCTACAATAGAGATTAACACACAATCACAGAAGTTGACCAGACAACTATAATTGAATATGCACAACCATACAAGGATGTCAGATATAAGAACATGCAAGGCATAATTGAAATCAACCAGAAAACATTATATAAGAATCCGGTACAACCCCATGATAATAGATTAGTTCATAATTGAACTAATCATCACCATGGGTACCATAGTTAACATTGTTAATAAACTAAACAAGATTCAATGTAATAAACAATAAGTATTACGAATAGAATTCAACCAACTATCCACCGCTAGAAGATTACAAAGGAAATTGAAGAACAAAGTGAATCCGTAAGCTTGATTTTGATCTCTTGAACTTAGGTATTGATCTCCTCTTCTTTTTTTGCTCTCCCTCTATCCCGTACTTTTCATAATGAGACCCCTAAGGCATGATATAACCCTAAACCAGTGTGAAATTCCAGAATTACCCTTCAAAGCTCGGCCAGAACTAAGGCAAAAACCAACAGAAACTCAAGGCAGCCCGCGCCCGCGCCATGCAGCGCGCTCCCGCGCCCTGCCAGCTTGGCCTGTCCAGTTTTCTGCTTTCCTTCTTTCTTCTCTTGCTGTTGGCTAGCTCTTGCTTGTCCTCATTTTATCTTGATATGTTCACTGGACCTCTTCTAGTGCGTTTTGACAAGTTCTCTCCTTGTTCTCGCCTCCGACCACGTTAGAATATGCAATCCTACAAAACGAACAAAATGGCTCAAATGAGACTAAAATGTTGAAGATTCACGACGACCAAGTCACAAAGAAGTCTATAAAAGTGGATATAAAATCCACTTAACAAACCCCCAAACTTGAATCGTTGCTCGTCCTCAAGCAAAAGCAAAATGTGCAAAATATGCAACTACTAAGGATGCGAATGCAAGGATCCCCTCAAACTTTCTCTAACCAATTAAACTAGCAACACCGCTTAGAAAATGACAATGCTAAATAGAGCTCGACCAAATCCCCGTAACTAAACAACATACTCAGAATGTGGTGTGTGAAATGCTCATTAATTTACTCTCCACTGAATCACAACCATACCTATCTCTCGTCTAACCAATCCCAAGTTTATAAATAAAATTAACCTTAAACCAATAATCACTTGGAATTACCCTCGTACTTCCTTCAAGTTAAACCAGGGTTCATGCTAAATTACCGACACTACTAACATGTATTTACATATGCTTATTTGACCGTGCAATGGCTAAGGCCCCGAAAGACTTATGCAATGGTACCCTTGTAACGAGCTTTAGGTTAGCGGATCCCAGACCTTGAAAGGCCTTAGGTCACCAGGCACAAAGTCCCCAAGAACTTACTAACTCGAGCACCAAAGAGCTCAACCGTGGTCAATTATGCACTAATAAAATTAAAACAACTATTTTTTTTTTTTTTTTAAATTTTGAAATGAGCGCGCTTCGCTTTCTCACCTCACCCTAGACTACTCACCTTATAGTGAGCCGGCTACTAGCCATTTGACACCTAGCCTTTAGTAATCAACATAAGTTACCTGATTTTCCCCCAAACTTGTTCTTAGGTTCATCCTACGTTTTTAAAGGAATACTGAAACTTCTAAATATAAACAAGGGATTAATTCTAACTTAAACAAGCATGGCTTGATCACTTTCAAGAACTCAATGAGACTTGTGAATTTTAATTTGTTCTAAGCATGCAACTCAATTTCGTAGGGACTATGAATCAACCCTCTATTCGTTATTACCACATCTCATTAACATCACTCATTCTCTTAGCCAAAGTTCATTCTAAGGGATCATGCAAAATGCTATGACATGCAATTATATGAACAATCACATAACACAAGACTTCAACAAAATGCAACATTCTACATGATTTTTTTTATATATTTTTTTTTAAATGCAACTAAAATATATGATGCTACATGAATTAACCTAAATGGCATGCATATGACATTATACTACTATACAACCCTACTATCCAATACCCCCAAACTTGAACAAATCAATGTCCTCATTGAGAAGAAAGGATAAAGGTAAGAAGTACTCCCCTACTGGTCGTCGGCATCACCACCGTCCTCCGTTGGTGGAGAATCTAGAGGTGGATAAGGATGGATCGCTCCATACACAGGCCACTGCACCTCCTGTCCATCTCGCGCAAGAACACTATCCAAAGAACTAGTCAATTCCTCGGCAAACTGTCGATTCGCATTGTGCATTGCGTCCATCCACTTTATGATTTCCTTCTTCACAACGTCTTTCATGATGGGGTTGAGTCTCCTCTGATTTTCAACCGTTGGTTTGCTCCCGTCTTCCAGAGGTATCTTGTGCTGACAATAAGTTGGGCTGATTCCCTTGATGTCGGCAATAGTCCAACCCATAGCTGATTTATACTCTCTCAGCACCCGCAACAGCTTTTCTTCTTCAGAACCTGAAAGCTTGGCCGAGATAATCACAGGTAAAGTAGATAAATCACCTAAAAACGCATACCTGAGATGATCCGGTAGTGGCTTGAGTTCCAGCTTGGGTGCTTCCTCAATAGATGGCTTTAGCTGCTGATGTGACTTCTTTAACTCTGACAACCCCAACGACTCTATGGGTTGTGCGAACCTCTTACCCCAAGGAGTACCATTCAACAGATTCAGTTGCTCTTCAGTATCCGGTATCTCTGAATCAGGATCCCCAATAAGCACTTTCTGTAATAGATCAGATTTTAACAAGTGCCCAATTCCCGCTTGCACTGACGACTCAACCATATCCAGCTGATAGCACTGCTCCTCTTCAGTAGGGAATTTCATAGCGGAAAACACATTAAAAGTTACATTCTGGTCGTTTACCCGCATAGTGAGTTCTCCCTTCTGAACATCAATAAGTGTCCGGCTTGTAGCTAAAAACGGTCTGCCGAGAATGATGGGAATCTTTTTGTCCTCCTCAAAGTCTAGAATGACAAAATCCGCAGGGAAGATAAGTTTATCAACCTTAACCAGGACATCTTCCACAATCCCCCTCGGATAAGTTACCGAACGATCAGCCAATTGTAAAGTCATGGTAGTTGGCTTGGGCTCAGGTAGCCCCAGTTGAACAAATACAGAATACGGCATCAGATTGATGCTCGCCCCCAGATCGCATAAACACTTTGAAAATGACAATGCGCCTATAGTACAAGGAATGGTGAAACTACCTGGATCCTTCAATTTCGGTGGTAGCTTTTGCTGCAGAACAACACTACATTCCTCTGTTAGTGCCACAGTCTCTAACTCTCCCAAGTTCAATTTTCTCGACAGAATGCCCTTCATGAACTTGGCATAACTCGGCATTTGCTCTAATGCCTCCGCAAATGGAATGTTGATGTGCAACTTCTTGAAAACATCCAAGAATCTAGAGAATTGCTTATCCAACTTTTGTTTTTGAAGACGACCAGGGAATGGTGGTGGAGGGTAAATTCCCTGAGACTCTGCAGCCTTGCTCTTCTTCTCTTTCTCAGCAGCCTGCATCTCGGCTTCCTCTACCGGTTCAACCTGAACAGGCTGTTTTTCCGAAATTGCAACAGCAAGCTGATTTAGCACCTCTTCCTCTCGTGTGCTCTTACCAGATCTCAAAGTAACTGCATGAACCTGGTGATTGGGCTCCTTCTTACCAGGATTAGCTTCCGTGTCGCTTGGCAACTGGCCCTGTGGCCTCTGCAGAAGTGCATTAGCTATTTGTCCAATCTGTATCTCCAAATTCTTCATAGAAGCAGCCATACCCTTTTGTTGTAACTTCATCTCTTCCACATCAGATCTTTCTACAAAGTGGTGCTGATTTCCCTGATGCTGCTGCTGAAATCCAGGAGGGACATAAGGTGCTCTAGGAGCATACTGCTGCTGATAATTAGAATTGCTATACGGCCTAGAACCGTATTGTTGCTGTCCCTGCGCTGGCTGCTGATTAGAATTCTGGTTGTCTTTCCAGCTGAAATTTGGATGATTCCTGTTATTGGGATGATACGAATTAGGAGCTGGCTGAGATGACCTCTGAAAATTACTGACAAACTGCACCGATTCGCTAGATATCGCACACTGATGAGTCTCATGTGCGCCCGCACATAGTTCACAAACCATTGCTACCTGCTGTGTACTTGCCTTGGCCAAAGATTCGACCTTCATAGTTAGGGCCTGAAGCTGGGCTGCCAACGCCGTGCTAGAATCAACGTCCAGAATGCCTGCTGCTCTTGCCTGTGGTATACGCTGAGTAGGATTCTGATACTCGTTGGCTGCCATCATCTCTATTAGATTATAAGCTTCCTCATAGCTTTTAGCATACAGTGCTACCCCAGAAGCAGCATCCAACATAATTCGAGAATGTCCCAAACCATTGTAGAATCCATTAATCACCATCCAGTCAGGCATCCCATGATGTGGGCATAGCCTTAGCATCTCCTTGTACCTTTCCCAAGCTTCATAGAGAGACTCACCCATCTGTTGAGTGAATTGAGAAATAGCATTCCTCATAGCCGCAGTTTTAGCCATAGGAAAGAATTTGGACAAAAATTTCTGAGCCAGATCTTCCCAAGTAGTAATAGACCCAGCTGGCATAGACTGTAACCAGCTCTTAGCTTTGTCTCGCAGCGAGAATGAAAACAATCTCAATTTAATAGCATCGTCAGGAACCCATTAAATTTGAATGTATCGCAGATTTCTATGAAGTTTCTGATATGAGCATTAGGGTCCTCAGAAGGTAGACCCCCAAACTGTACTGAATTCTGTAGCATCTGAATGATTCCGGTCTTGATCTCAAAATTGTTGGCTGCGATAGCCGGCTTGGTGATACTCGACTGAATATCATTGATGCTAGGCTGAGAATAATCCTTCAGCGCCTTGATTGCCTCTGCTTCACCATGTGGTGCTCCCATAGTGTCAAGTGGTTCAGTCTCTTCCTTAGCAACAGATGACTGAACTTCTACTTCCGTTCTCTGAAACAATTTCTTCCGAGCTTGAGAGCGTGTTTGCATACACACTCAAGTTAAGTACCTGAAAAATTCACCAAGAAAATTGGTGAGAAACGTCTGAGTCACTGAAATTTTATGACCCCTGATGACAAATACATAAACAAAACAACGAAGAACCGAGTCCCCGGCAGCGGCGCCAAAAACTTGTTCACACTTTTCCACGCAAGAGTACGCGATCGCAAGTAATATAGTCTGTAAAACAGAGTTCGTCCACAGAGACTAGTTGTTGCTGTTTCGTTGATTTATGCACCAAGAATTAATATTATTCAATTCTCAAACAATTATAAAGGTTTGGTTTTAATTATCACTATACTAATTAACTAAGCAATTAACAAATATGATTTATCAAATAGAGAAAACACATGGGGTTTTTACCATCATCATATATGCAATTAACCAATTAAATTCCTTTTCCTCCTAACATGCAATTACACTTACACCTGATCGATTACACGAAACTGATATACGCCAAAGGTCTTTGTACGTATACCATCCTAATGAACATCCACAATTAAGATAGAAGTCAAATAGTCAATCAATTGTAGGCAGTCCCAACAGGTCTGCGGGATTTAACGTACAATGATTTTGAAACACAAGTAATCAATAAGATCACGTAGTCAATACCAAACGGGTAGAGTGATATCGCAAATAAGCCATGTCATCAGACACACCAAATTCCTACGCTAGCATGGCAAGTTCTAAATCTCTATTTTCAGTACGGTCGCTGCAATAGAGATTAACACACAATCACAGAAGTTGATCAGACAACTATAATTGAATATGCACAACCATGCAAGGATGTCAGATATAAGAACATGCAAGGCATAATTGAAATCAACCAGAAAACATTATATAAGAATCCGGTACAACCCCATGATAATAGATTAGTTCATAATTGAACTAATCATCACCATGGGTACCATAGTTAACATTGTTAATAAACTAAACAAGATTCAATGTAATAAACAATAAGTATTACGAATAGAATTCAACCAACTATCCACCGCTAGAAGATTACAAAGGAAATTGAAGAACAAAGTGAATCCGTAAGCTTGATTTTGATCTCTTGAACTTAGGTATTGATCTCCTCTTCTTTTTTTGCTCTCCCTCTATCCCGTACTTTTCATAATGAGACCCCTAAGGCATGATATAACCCTAAACCAGTGTGAAATTCCAGAATTACCCTTCAAAGCTCGGCCAGAACTAAGGCAAAAACCAACAGAAACTCAAGGCAGCCCGCGCCCGCGCCATGCAGCGCGCTCCCGCGCCCTGCCAGCTTGGCCTGTCCAGTTTTCTGCTTTCCTTCTTTCTTCTCTTGCTGTTGGCTAGCTCTTGCTTGTCCTCATTTTATCTTGATATGTTCACTGGACCTCTTCTAGTGCGTTTTGACAAGTTCTCTCCTTGTTCTCGCCTCCGACCACGTTAGAATATGCAATCCTACAAAACGAACAAAATGGCTCAAATGAGACTAAAATGTTGAAGATTCACGACGACCAAGTCACAAAGAAGTCTATAAAAGTGGATATAAATCCACTTAACATTGCTTTGAGAAGTGATAATGGGACTGAGTTCAGAAATTCAACATTGTATGAGTTTTGCAAAGATAAAGGAATTTCTCAACAATTCTCAGCTCCTAGAACACCTCAACAAAATGGAGTAGTTGAGAGAAAGAATAGAACTCTCATTGAAGCTGCAAGGACAATGCTGCTGGATGCAAAGCTACCCACTAGCTTTTGGGCTGATGCTGTTAACACAGCATGCTATGTGCAAAATAGAACATTAATCAATAAGAAGTCTGGCAAAACTCCTTACTCATTAATGACTGGAAAAAGAGCATCCTTCAAGCACCTGCATGTGTTTGGAAGCAAGTGCTTTGTGATGAAAGATACCTCTGAGCATGTTGGAAAATTTGATGCAAAAGCATTTGAAGGTATCTTCATTGGATACTCTCTAGAAGGGACAGCATACAGAGTATTTGTACCTGAGCAACACAAAGTCATGGAAAGCATGGATGTTACCTTTGATGACAAGAAAACTCCTGGACTGAAAACAAGTGATCAAGACAGTGTGCCATTGAGATTTGAGAATCAAGGTTATCTTGAGTATTCTGAAAGTGAAGATGAACCCCCTGTTCAAACTGTTCTAGAGAATGATATCCTTGAAGTTGACAATCTTCTTCAAACACCTGTGCAAGGGTTCACAAACACAGGGGGAGAAGAAGAGAATGCACCTATCAACCAAAATGAGCTTGGAACAGATCAAGGGAATGAACAGGGGCACACAAGGAAATGGGATAGAGCCCACACTAGGGATCAAATCATTGGAGATCCTAGTGAGGGAGTTAGAACAAGAAGGGCAACATTAAATACATGTCTGTATAGCTGCTTTCTGTCATAAGAGGAACCTAAATTAATTGAAGAAGCTTTGAAGAATTCTGATTGGATTGTTGCCATGCAAGAAGAGTTGAATCAATTTGAGAAAAACAAAGTATGGGAACTAGTACCTCCTCCAAAAGGAAAGAATGTTATTGACACCAAATGGGTGTTCAGAAACAAAATGGATGAAGAAGGAGTGGTAATAAGAAACAAAGCAAGACTGGTTGCCAAAGGATACTGTCAGCAGGAAGGCATTGACTATGATGAGACATTTGCACCTGTAGCTAGACTGGAAGCCATCAGAATCTTCCTGGCTTTTGCAGCTCACTCAGATTTTAAGGTGTATCAAATGGATGTGAAAAGTGCATTTCTCAATGGTGATCTTGCTGAAGAAGTTTATGTGTCTCAACCACCTGGCTTTGAAAGTGAAGACTTCCCAAACTTTGTGTATAGACTGCTCAAGGCACTCTATGGACTCAAACAGGCACCAAGAGCCTGGTATGAAACTCTATCTCAATTCCTTCTTGAGCATCAATTTACCAGGGGTACAATTGACAAAACCCTATTCTTCAAGAAGCATGGAAATGATATCATTCTTGTTCAAATCTATGTGGATGATATCATCTTTGGCTCTTCAAATGAAAAACTCTGTGAAAGGTTCTCTAAGTTGATGCAAAGCAAATATGAGATGAGTATGATGGGAGAGTTAACCTACTTTCTAGGCCTGCAAGTACATCAAAGGGAGGATGGCATCTTTATAAACCAATCTAAGTATGTCAAGGATCTTTTAAAGAAATATGGTTTAGAAGAGTCATCCCCAGCTAAAACTCCTATGTCTACTGCAATCAAGCTGGATGAAGACAAGAAAGGCAAGAGAGTTGATATCAAGGTCTATAGAGGAATGGTTGGATCCTTACTCTATCTCACAGCTAGCAGGCCAGACATCATGTTTGCCACATGCCTTTGTGCAAGGTTCCAGTCTGATCCCAAGGAATCTCACATGATGGCTATCAAAAGAATCTTCAAGTATCTGAAGGGGACTCCTAATCTTGGGCTATGGTATCCAAAGGGCACTGGGTTCAACCTGGTTGGTTACACAGATTCTGATTATGCTGGATGCAGAATTGACAGGAAGAGCACCTCTGGAAGCTGTCAATTCCTAGGTCAAAGGTTAGTGTCCTGGTTTAGTAAGAAACAACAGTCCACAGCTGAGGCTGAATACATTGCTGCTGGAAGTTGCTGTGCTCAATTGCTTTGGATTAGAAATCAACTCATGGATTATGGGCTAGTGTTAGAACACATTCCACTAATGTGTGATAATACTAGTGCAATATCCATAGTTGCCAATCCGGTTAATCACTCTACTACAAAGCACATTGAGATCAGGTACCATTTCATTAGGGAACATGCTGCAAATGGTACCATAGAAGTCTCTTATGTTCCCACTGAGAAACAATTAGCTGACATATTTACTAAACCTCTGAATGAAGCAGTCTTCAATAGACTTGTGAGTGAAATTGGAATGCTCAATCCTTCATTTAGTTGCTCTAAGTAAGTATGCCAGTAAATTGTTGCAGCAGTAAATTTTCACTGTATTTAAATGCTCTATTTGTTTGGAGTGAAAATTAGCTGAGATATAATTTATAAATATTTCAGTATTTTACTGCATATTTTTCACAATCACATTTGTTGGTAAAGTTGTGAGTTTTTGAGACATCTCGATATAGATGATTTTCAGAGTTCACGACACAGTTCAAATCAAACAGACTTATATCGCAAACTATTGAGATTGTGAGACTTCGCGACATAGTTCATTTCATGAGTTTGCGACATAGTTCATTTTATGACTTCACGACTTAGAATAACTATATCGACAAGTCTCCACAGTTGACAGAATTTTGATTTAAATTAATTTTATTTCAAAATTTGATAAAAGTCTGACAATTTGCTTAAAATTCTTAATAGAGAGCTTTAGACAGGGTATTTCTACTATATCGCAAAGTCTCCCCGATCCTTTCATCTTGAGGACTTTGCGACATAGTTCATTTATGAGACTATGCGATATACTGTGCAAGACTTTGCGGTACAGGCCATTTTTGACTTCGCGACATACAAATAGACTGTACAAATTCATAACTCCATATCGCAGTGTCTCTATCATATAAATACCCTTTTCTAACCGTTCACAACTTTTCATCTTGTCTATTGCTCTCAAACTCTCAAACCTAAGCACAAATTCTCTACTCTCTTCTTCACTCTCTCTCTCGAAATGGCACCCAAATCTCAAACAGTATCATCTTCTATCCCTTTAACCATTCCCAAAGAAACCAATCTTCTCACCATTCCCTCTGAGGCTGAGGCTAACCCAAGGTACAAGTGTTTTGTCCGGTTCTTGAACACTTCCTACCTACGCCAAGCCCTAACCCTGAACCCTACCTTGTATGTCAATGTGTTGGAAGGATTCTGGAGAACGGCGTTGGTTTCAACAATGGCTAGGGAAGATGGAACCTCATTCCAGGAGGTTAGTTGTTCAATTGGAGGCAAACACTTTCAGTTTGGTGAAAGGGAAATCAATGAAGCTTTGGGGTTCAAGGTTGATGGTCATGACCAAGAAGCTACAGATTCTCAAATCGTAGATTTCATGACCTTCATTCGGTATGCTGAAGAGATAGATACTCGAAAGCTAAATAAGAAGTTTGTGACAAGGGGGTGGTCATTTCTGTTTGACGCACTCCAGAAGGTGTTTCTCTGCAGGAAGACAGGATGGGACCATATCAGTCACATTGCTGTGAAGCTAGCCTACTCCTTGGCCAACAACCAGGAGATCAATGTGGGAGCCATAATTCTCAAAGAATTGGCTCAGAGGCTAGGCAGGACTGTTCGTGGTAGAGGTAATGACATCTTTTACCCTCGTTTCCTTCAAGTAATTTTAAATTTTCTTGATGCAAATGTCCATGATTTAGAGGGTATAGATAAAACTAAAATGGCTTATTCCAAGTCCATGTCCAAAGTTCTATTTGGCTCATTGGACACAAGGAATCAAGTGGATGTGATTCTAAGTGTGACCAAGCATATGCAGGACACATTTGAGTCTTATCCACTTGATAAGCCAATATACCATGCACTTTCCTGGACAGGGGAGGCTGAGACTGAAGGAGCTACACAGTCTAACCCCAGCCTTCCCATCCCATCCAGCAACCCCACTGTAAATAGTACCATAGAAGTTAGGCAGCCAAGTGCATCAATCTCTCAAAAGATTGGTGTTACTAAAAAGACGTCAAAGAAGAGAGCCCTAGCAGTGATAAATGAATCTGTAGAGATAGCTAGTGAGAATCCTGAGTCACCTCTCACCAGACAAACTAAGAAATCCAAATCCAAACCTACCACTGGATCCTCCCAACAGGATTCAGATGTGGAAAAAGGGGTACACCTGTTACTGTCCATGGCCTCTCAACAGGTCATTGGCATTGAAAAGAGCAGTCTCTCCACTGCACCCTGTACAGAGTCTGCACAGGGTCAAGAACTCACTCTTGACCCTAGGAGTGATAAGGCTGATCATACACAGAGTGGAGAGCACATCACTGTTGAAACTCCTCCTATTTCTCAGGGGGAGTTGCCACAGTCTAATCTAAACCCCACTTCTCTCTCAGATTCTTCCATAAAAATTTCTTCTGAACAAGAGAGTCATTCCAATGACAATCTTGCCTTTGATCAATCACAATTCTCTCCTGTGATTGAGCCAATTTCAAGTGACATGGTGCATGACACTATGCTCACCACCTAGGACCCACATCTAGTTGGTCAGGGAATGCATGCTGGGGCATATCCTAATGACACCAACAAAAACATGGAGGATTCACCAGTTTTCACTGGAGACTCTATGCCAAATTCTCCCATCCTTAGGGATGTGGAACTGTCTTCACAGACAAATATGGTTGATGTTGTAACACATCCCATTTCAATGGAGACAACATCAGACCCTACAGCCATTCCAAGGCTGGAGGAGACTCAAAATCCTACATCTCATGAAGTGCCTAGCACTAGCTCTCACTTGGCTCAGGCCACTATGTCAGAATGGCTGAAGCCTGTGCACCATGACAGGCCTTCAGGATCATCATCTGTGCCTTCCAAAATGACAGAAGAAGCCATACAAGATCTCCATGTGGCACAGATTGATGAGTTCTCAAAGATAGCTCAACATCTCCTCACCTCAAATCTCCCAAATGCTGATTATGAAGCCATTTTACTCTGCCACAAGGAGGATGTTGAAGCTCAGCAGGAGAAGATAGTGGATGCAGCTGAACCAGAGGGAAATGTGGATGCCTGGTTGGATGCTAAGAGGACTCTCAAGCTCAAGGATGCCCTAGCTTTTCTAAGAGAAGAATACCTAACTTCTCTGGGCTCCAATGCAAAGGATCTCTCTCCTGCTGCCATCTATGATGCTGTTAATGATGTCTACAGGAATCAATTAAAGGCTCTGCACTATCTTGGGAAAGGGCTTCAATCAGAGATTTCTTCTATCCAGGAGGCGACAGACAGATCCCCCACTCAGCTCAGAAATTCATATCTCTCTGATTTTCCCAAGGTGGAAGGCATCCTTAAAGAAATCCAGAAGACAAACTCTACTGTAAGCATGATGGACCTCTCTCTGGCCATGGTCACAGACAACATCAGGAAGCTGGCTACAACCCTGGAAAATCAAGTCAAGGCCAATATCAACTCAAATAGAATGCTGAATGTAATTTGGAAGAATCAGTATGGTGACAAATTGGTGGATGAGGTCCCTCTGTCAAACATCTCCAAATTTGACTTTGCCAAGCTCAAGGAGCAATCTCTCAATTCTTTCAAGTCTCAACAGCTATTCTCAAAGGTGGATGGTCTTGAAAGAGAAGTGGCCTCTCTGAAAGATGAAAACAAGGAGCTTGCCAACTCTCTAAAACAGCTCAATGACAAACTGGATGACCAAGGCAACAACACCTCCAATATCCTGCTGGTGCAACAACAGATGCTGACTTCAATGATGAAACAAATGAACCTGCCTATCCCTGGGGAAGCTCAAGTCATCTTGTCTGATCCCAAGCCTAAGGGGGAGAAACAAAAGGAGGTCATTCTGAAACAAAGAGGGGGAGTACCTGCCAAGCAGTCAAAGCATAAGGGCAAGGGCATACTCATTGAAGAAACCATAAAGCCATTCATTCTTCCCCCTGTAGAGGTCATAAGTGCAGAAGGTCAGAAGAGCACAATCTCCACCACCTACTATCCATCAACAATGCCTAAAGACATCTCAAATCCTCAACCTACTCAACCTACTTCCAATGCTAAACCTGTCAAAGCTGATATAATCACAGAGGCCAAGCTACAGGAAGTTGCCAACTCAAACATCTATCATAATGAGGCCTTTCTGGAGTTTCTGAAAGCCATCTACAGCAGTGCTCAGGGAGATGCAAGGATGTACAGACAGAAGATCAAGGAAAGCATCAAGTATTTCACAGTGGCAGTAAGGAAAATCAAGGATGTCCATCTAAGAGAGATAATCATGGTGTGCAAGGACAACTGCTTGTGGCACCTAGCTTTTCAAACTCTAGAGAAACTGAGATTTACTGAGCTGTCAATCATTCTGGAGTTGATTGAAAAGCATGGGATGAACAATGAAAGTCTTTACAATGACTTGAAGATGGACCAGAATAAAAGATTGCCTGAGGTTATATCCAAGCCAAGGACAATAATTTACCAAAGCCTATCTCAAGACAGTAGTATTGACCAACTAGTAATTCCCTCAGACCTTTTAATGAAGAACAATGCAAAGATCAACCAGGTGCTGCAAATGCTGAGAGCTAAGAGAGGAGCTAGGACAGCTGAGGAACTAGAGATGATTCGAACTCTACAATCTTTTCTGATTCATGGAGTCATTCCTGAATCTGTCAAAGAAAAGAGCAAAAAGAAGGATGGGGAGGATGATGATGAGGAGAAAACCTTTGAAAGGAGATCTCAGATAAGGAGAAATAAGGATGGATCTAGTGAGAGCAGCAGGAGCAAATATCAAAAGAAATCAAAAGATGCTGGTGATGACAAGAGGGACTCAAAAGGGACAAAGGAAACAACCAGGAAAACAAGAAGTGAAATTCAGCAAGTCAAGGACATTGCCAGCAGTACTTTAACCACAACACAAGACTCTAAGTCTAGGGTGGGTACTGTTAGCAATGATCCTCCAAAATCATTATCCATGACTTCTGAACCTGAATTGCCACAGAAGAAAGATGAAGCCACTAAAGTAATTTCAAGAAAACACTTCCACAAAGTTACAGCTAGTGGAGTGTTACAGTGGATGAAGGGGAAAGGAATGAAGCTACTTCCAAGTGATGTGGCACTGAAGACTAATTCTCCTTGTTCCAGAAAGGTATCTCTTGTGAAGCATTTGAAGATCAAGAGTGTACCCAAAAGGATAAGGATAACAAAGAAGACTGGAAAACTCACAAATGTTATTGGCATCAATTTGCTTCCACTAGATGAGGACTATGATGAAGATGCCCTAGCATTTTTGAGGGCTCAAAGGATCTTTGAAGTCAAAGTGAAGTTGGATCATCTAGAGATCAAGTACACTGATGGAAGAGAAAGGATAATGAAGCAAGGAAGCTGGCAATATTTCTATAAGTATGAGCTTGAAAGAATAAATGCCTTACTGAATTTTGAAGAAAAAGAAGAAAGAACATGGAAGATAGATATTGCCAGGTACTTAAAGATGCATGCTGATTATGAAGAAAACATGAGGAAAGAGAATGAAGAGAAAAACATACAGAGAGAGAAAGAAATGGCTGAGATGGAGAAGAGGGCTAAGGAGCTAAGGCAGAAAGGGATGTGCAGGGTCAAGCAAAATCCTTACATTGTGGAGTACAAAAACTCATATGGAGGTCAAAGCAAAATAAGGATGGAGTTTCTTGATTCCTATGTAGAGAGTGCACTCAAGGCTGCAATTGATGACTTGAAAAGCTCACCTCTCATTGAAGAACTGATTGCAAGAGAAGAACTTCAAGAAGCCATCATAGACATGAAGAGAAAAGAAGAGATAAGGAAAAAGAAGATATATGATGATTTGCTAGAGAAGCAATTGGAAGCTGAAGCTGCTGAGCAACAAAAGTAATCTGTAAGCTTTCAATTTTTCTATGTAATCAAATTTCTGATCTCAATGTTCATGAATTGTTCTCTCTGTTACTAAATTTCCTTTTATGTAAGTTAGGCTTGTTATCAGACATGAAATTGTGCCTAATGATCTTACTCACAATTTGGGGGAGATTGTTAGGCTCAAGACATGTCTGAATACCACTATTAACAAGCCTACACTATGTGACTATGTCACATTACATGACCTAGTGAGTCCTATCACTGGGATATAGTATAGGTCTCTCAATGTACTTGTCTTGTTCTCATGAACATTAGCTTGATCATGTATGCTCAAAGTTATAATGAGCTTAGTAAAGTTTCTTGCATCTAGATTGTATATAGGCCATTGAATAATTGTCCTGGTAGAAGTTCAGAAGTGTTCATGCAGCAGGATAGAGATAAATAAGGCTATGAAGAAATAAGTTGCAGAAATTTGTCTAAGGCATTATATAGCAAAGTCAGAAGAAAGCTATGTCGTGAAGTCACCAATATCCATGTCGTGAAGTACTATATCGCATAGTCCATTTTGTACTATGTCGAGAAGTCCTCAAGACACATGTCGTGAAGTGTTGAAGTCAGCAAAGTCAAAGAAGCCTAGATCGTGAAGTCCTCAAATGACCTATGTCGCATAGTCTTCAAATGACCTATGTCGCATAGTCTTCAAATGACCTATGTCGCATAGTCTTCAAATGACCTATGTCGCAAAGTCTTCAAAGGCTATATCGCGAAGTCCTCACAAGTGAGATCGCGAAGTCAGGAATGAAGTGGAGTTCACGATATCAACACTTAGCCGTTTACAACAAGACAAATCAAGGTACAGAATCAAGAATCAAAAGAGACAAATACTGAAGCATTTGTTCTGGCAAGGTGGTCCAAAGAACAGATGGCAAATCTACAGCTAAACTTGGAGAGAAAGATAAGAGACAAGCAGCTACAGAAACGGGAAAGACTCCGAAAAGCAGGTGGTCCTTCCTGACACAGTTAACGTCTTATGGCAGGACAAGTTGGACTTTCAGCAAGGGGTAACTGTGTAAAAATAGGTGTGTGCACTAGTTTGTATAGGGCTTATATATATCATGCACATCCTATTGTTAGCTGTAAGAGAGATACACATAGTTATTTGCTAAGCTCTTTTCTCTGTAAGCAAGCAAGTTCAAACTGTTCTTGTTTAGAAGCCAGAAATTCTATTGTGAATTTCTTGGAAAGCTGTAGTATTTAATTTGCTTATACAAAGTAGATTAAAGTGATTGTGTGTGTTATTTACTTTCTGCATATTACATATCATAATCATATACAGTCTGTTACTTAGTTTTCAAGAATCGAAAAATATATCAAACTATCCATTCACCCCCCCTCTGTCTAGTTTCTAGTAGTATTCATTTCTAAATCTACTCCTTCTATGCATGTTAGTACTTCTCATACCCATGCATCTAGGTTGAGTGAGGGTGTGCAAAAGAAAAGAGAGATAAAAGAAAAGAGAGGTGAGCATAAAAATGAGAGGCAGCCAAATGAGCTGGCAAAAGGAGAGGGACTTGAGCATGTCCAGAGAGATATTGAGGGAGCCCACACTATTCAGGCATTAGGCCTTGAGAGTCAATCTGTGAGGGGTGATGAGATCACTCAAAAACACCCTGAGAGTGTGAGAACCCCCATAGCCTCCAAGCCCCTTTCTTTTCCTTCCCCTCCAAGAAGGTTAAGGTATGGTGGCCCCTCTGCTACTTATGGTAACAGGATTGCAGCTCTGGAAGGACAGTGTGCTACATTGAACTCCAAGATGGACTCTCTCTCTCAACTGGTGGTTGATGGTTTTGCTGCTACTCAGCTCTCCATCCAGTTCCTTACTGACCTAGTAGCTGCCAACTCAACTAAGGGGGAGAAGGTAGCAAGATCAGAATCATTGCCTATTCAGGAATCAGGCGGAACTCAGGGGGAGCCAGTATCTGTGAAGACTAGAGGGGGAGCTAAAGGGAAAGAAATGTCTAAGGGGGAGCAAGTCAAACCAAGCAGTGGACAATCAAAGGATAAAGCTGAAGAGCTTGTTGAAGTGGACATGGATGGTGAAAGGGTGTTAATGTCCAAGGCAACTCAAGATGCACTACAAAGAAGACATTCATCTAAACACCCAATCTTGCCTCCTGTGGTAATTAGAGAGCCAACTCCAGAAACTCAAGAAACTACTCTACAGAAGAAATAGAGAGAAATGGAGGAACAAAACAAGCTTGGGAAAGGTAAAGGGAAACTGCCTGAATCCATCCAAAAGGGAATTATTTGGTCAAATGGCACTGAATTTGATCAAGAAGAAGCCAATGTTTTGATGGTGGATTACAGGGAGAGCACATTACTCAACCATGACAGTGAATTTAGCAGTTTGGTGGAAGAAGCAATGAATGCTCCAAGCAACCGTCCAACCAACACCACAAAACTGTTAAAGGATCAAATCACTAGTGTCAGTGTAATGGTGAATGATGAGAAAAGATGGGCTGTAAGTATCTATTTCACTTCTGGCATATCTTATTTCATCACAATGCAGTTATTGCAGAGTCTACCAGCAAAGGTGTTGTGTGCTTTGAAGGGAAAGATCAGGGCAACTCAAACACCATTCAATGAAATATTGGATATGCAAATCCAGAACCTGCTCACACAAAAGCTACCTGAAGTCTACACAAATCCACCAAGTGTTTTCTACAGATCTATAACTAAGGATGGCACAAGAAGGAACAGCTTCATGAATTTGGTTGGCACATCCAGAATGGAAACCATGTCAATTCTGAAAGTGTTAGATGGAATACTCAATTCAAATGCCAATCCAGGAAGAGTTTATGCTGTTCAAGAGATCTACAAAATGATGGTGTTGAGAGACAAGGCACTGGGAGCTAGAGTGAAGGAACTAATCTCTAGAGCCAATGCCAAAAGAAATGATCAAGGTGGAAGCTGTCTCTATAACCTTCCTCCTCAGGATGATGATGATGATGATGATGATGATGAGGTTGGAGGTGGTGAAGCTTCTGGAAATGCTGGAAATGCTGGTGGAAGTAATTCTGGGAATACTGGTATTCAATCTCAGAATGAAGGTAATGAAGAAACTCCTAGTCAGGAAAAGAAAGATGCTGGTGCAACAGATGAAGAGGAGTCAAGAATACTGGAAGCTTTGGAGGCAATCATTCTTAGATGTGCTATTGACTGCATAAATACAGAAAAAGATGCTATCACCAAAGGTACTGTCGACAAGGAAACTGTCAAAGAAGATGCTGTCATAGAAGATACTGTCGACAAAGGTACTGTCAAGGAAGGTTCTGTCAAGGATGAAGCCAAAGCTGCTGTCAAGCCCAAGAGACTGAAAGCTAAAGCTAAGGCATGGTTTTCTAGACAGAAACCTGCAGGAAAGCACATGTGCTCAGGAAAGGAAAAGGCCACTGGATTAGGCAGAAATCTGAAGATGCCAATTCAATCAATACCTCCCAACAGTATTAAGGTACAACAAATGCAATCAAAAGAAATCAAGAGTGTTGAGATTAAGCTGGATGCTAATCAAGAGGTTGCTGAGTACATTCTGTGGTGGCCAGAATCAAGATCTATCAGGATGAACAAGGACTTTGATCTTGTAGCCACATCACTCAGTGGTAACATGATGGAAATAGATAAAAGAAGAATTGATTTCTTCTACTTGGAAAGGATGGTAGAGTTGATGGAAAGCTATGATGATGTTCCAGAGCCTGTCATGGAACATATTCTGAAATATCAGGCTGATAGGGATGCTGAATTCTATCAGAAATTTGGCTACAATTTTGCAGATTTTTATGATGCTGATATTCTCACTGATCTACCACCTTCTCCTATACCATACCACTGGTACTATGAGTTTGAGGATTTACCCACAGAAGAAGGGCAAACCCAACCAACTCAGGAAAGGGAACCCAAGCCAAGCAAAAGACCTGAATCTTCTCAATTTTCTCAAACTAAGTTAGAACTTGATAAGAAGGAAGCTGAACTACTGGAAAGATGCAAGGTCTCCAACAAGGCAGAAAGTGAAACTCCAAATTATCAATCATGTATGTTGGAAAATCCCCTAAGAATGAAGTATCTAAAAGAAGAAATCTATGTTTGCAGCTTTCACAAGCTAAAAACAACTATTCTGAAGGATTTACAGTATATGGTAGCTGGATCAATTCATCCCTTGGAGCAGATTTGTTATGATGAAATAGAGAAATTATTGGAAGGGAGAAAAGGAGAAGACTCAAAGCTGGACAAACAAAGGAGAAGGACTCTCAATGCTTATCCTGGAAGTAGATTCAAGCTCATTCTTGAAGAACTTCACTTCAGAACCTATCCATATGATATAGAGCAATGGCTGAATCTCAGGGATGCTGGTTCTCTCCTCTCTCCTACCATAAAGAAGATCATTGAAGAAGTAGAGTATGCTGCAGTTTCTGCTGCTAAAATTTCTCTTATAGAAGGTCTAAGAGGCTTCTTGGTAGAAGCTCTCAAAAGAGAGGATGTAGCAAGGCAGAAGAGGAAATCTCAAGCTAAGTAAAAATTCTTAATCCATTCTGATCTTGTTAGTTAAGTTGTCAGCACATATTGTAAATTTGTTGTTATTTTCCATAAAAACAAATTGGGGGAGATTGTTGGGATTTATGGGTGATAACATAGAAACAACTTAACTTTGAATGTACTTAATTTTTAATTAAGTAGAACATACTGTCACATCCAAAGTATGTTCTTGTAATCAGTATGTAATGTTATTCTAGTTGTATAATTTGAAAGAAGTTCACTTGCTGTGTTCAAGCCTCAAAGGATGCATAATTAGATGACAACATGAATAAAGGTTACTGTCCTAAAGCTTCGACAGTAAGATTACAAGAAGACAGAATGTTGCAAGTCAAGACAGCATATTCACTCTAACAGCAACATTGGCGGAAGACTACGCGACAACAACTTTAGCCCTCGACAACAAGTTTGGAAACCTCGACAGCACACTATCCGGGTAACTCCTACTGTCACTAAAAGCACATTCTTGTGACAGCAAGCTTTGTGGCAAAAGTAACTGTCTCGAGAAAGACCCTTGTTCTAAGTATCTTTCTCAGTCAAATCCCGTGACAGTTTCAATGTTCAAGAAACAGGCGTGTTGCAGTATCCCTAAGCTGCACCAAGTCTGCAAGACTACGACAGAAGCTTCAAACACTGCAAAACAAAAGCGACTCAATTCAAGAGCAAGGTCAAGTCTTTATTTGCTGAATTGCTTAAGCTGGAAATAGAATGAATCTAGGTTTCTTTCTTTATAATGTATATCTGACATGTTAGCAATTTAGGAAAGTCACATGGGTAAGACAATCTGTAAGAAGCTGCCACTTGACAGTGACAGCAGCTTCAAAAACCCGTGACTGATAGTGATAGGATTAGTCTTATACCTACTCTCAATTCATTCTAGATATGTAACGAAGACAAGAAAGTGTCTTGAAGAAAAACTGAAGCTCAAGAATTCTCTCTTGAGGTTGTAGCAACACTTTGCAAAATAAATAAAACATTTATTTTGTGAATCCTGTCTTCTCGATTACACTGTTTGTGAATGCATACATATTATTGATAACATTAAATCTTAGTTTTGGTTGTTGAAACTGAGATTGAATTTTATCAGTATTGCATTCATCCCCCCCCTTCTGCAATACACAAGGACCAACAATCTAGTGCAATGGGTGTCAGCTGAAGAAAACATGACACAAAATCGACATATACAGTCTAGGGATATTTATGAAATGTGTATTTTTTGTGATAATACGAATGGTTGATGTTTGAAGCGGTGACTAATACTTTAATTTTATGAGAGACATGATAGATTTACAATTTTATATATTTGTTCTTCAATTAATCATGTTTAGAGAATTGAATTTCTTTATTTACATTCAAATTCACAATAAAGATAATAAATACATAAAAGTCAATCATGTTGAGAATTCAATTAAACAAGTATTATTTCTTTTTACTTAACTAAAATAAAATTGAATTCCTGTATTTACATTCAAATTCACAGGGAAGACAGTGATTATATACAAGTCAATTATGTTTCCGTGATGAACCTTTTTTTATTATAATGATGCACATGTACGACCAATTTTTTTTATAACGTCTACGAATATTTAAGTAATTTGTAATTTTGTGATAATACGAATCATTGAAGTTTGAAGCGGTGTTTTATACTTAAATTTGTATTATTAATTGATTTTAGTATTTGTGCAATGGGCGTCGGCTCAAGAAAATATGACACAAAATCGACATATTAAGTCTACGGATATTTAAGAAATTTGTAATTTTTGTTACAATACTAATGGTTGAAGTTCAAAGTAGTGGTTAATACTTAAATTTTATTATTGCATTTTTTAGTATATTTTTTATTTATATGTACTTACTGCAAAGAGTTTCGTCTCAAGAAAACATGACACAAAATCCGCATATAAAGTTTAGGGATATTTTTTTTTTAATTTTTGTGACAATACGAGTGGTTGAAGTTTAAAGCGATGGTTAATACTTAAATTTACATTATTGCATATTTTTAGTAATTTTTATTTATATGTATGTAGTGTAATGGGTGTTGGTTCAAGATAATATAACACAAAATCTGCGATGCCCCCAAATCTGGGGTCAGGATTTAGTGCCACTAAACAATTGTAAGAAAATATAACTCTGGTGTTGTTGGAGGAATTTCGTAACAACACGAATCGGAGGTTGCTGGAATAACGAATTATGAAAATAGGGGGATTTGAGATTTTTGGATGTTTGGGGGCTGGGAGGTGTCTCGATTTGTCTCGTATATCGGACCCCTTTTGCCAAGATGTCTGCGTACCAATTTATATTGGATCAAGCCCACACAGTTCTGTGCAATTGTGTTTATCCCTGAGAGACTTTAGGGATAAACTTTGTTAAAGTGGTCAATTACTGATTTTATCTTTCATTATCTTGGCGTTGTGATATCTTCCTGATTTAAAGGATATCGTATGGAGATATTTTCCGTTATTCATTGATTGAGATTGATTATTTCCTCGTTTCAGAGAGAGGATATTACTTAGTGGTTAAGCAATTAATTATTAATCTGAATTAATAATTATTAAACGGAGAAATTTGGACTATGCCAAAATGTGGCATAACAACAAGCCCCTAGTTCTTCAGTGTAGCTTGATGCAGTGGAGAACTAAGAATTCTTCAAGCTTCCAAATTTCTTGAGTCGCTGAAAAAGCTGAAAGTAATAGGTCAATAAACAATACAGAGCACTAAGTGCTCATAATCTGTACGTTGATACAAGTAGTAGACCATGCGATGACCAAAATAGGATATATATTTTTCCCAAGGTTTCAAAAGTGCGAGTATATGTAATATCATTTTGAAATCCGTTGCGGTCTCATTGTCAAGTTAGGACCTTGGCGTTTTGTATAGAGCCCGAATTGGCGTACATGCTCTTCAAGTGTCATTGTCCATATAAGGATGTGTAATCGTTCATCCACAAGCCCCCGAGCCGAGGCTTTAATAAGTTACTCAATTTCAAATGTCAGGCTTTCAGCCCATATCACGTCCGGTCCCACACGTTTTCCTACAATCTCGCGACATCTCCGCATTTCTTCCCGTGATTGTAAGAATGTCCCATGTCAACCAAGAAATATCCATTTACCAATGGGCCTTTAAGTTTGTAATTTTATTCCTCGACTCTCCTCCGAGAGTAGGGCCTTCAATCCAGAGGGTCGCAGACTCCTTTCTTTAAGCGTGTAGCATTGTGGGACTTATAGCTTATCCAGGCTACCCTACTTGACAATTTAAGTTCACAAGTTTGAAATATTTTAGACATATATGTATTATCGCGACGATATATGACAAATATATTACACGCATTCGAAAAATAAAATAAATATGCCATCTAAGAATGTCGCGATATTTATTTTCTTTAAAAATAATGTCTTTGCTAAGAATTTTCTTCAAAAATTATGCATCTCGCATAAATATTTTTTCTTTGAAATATGCAGCTCGTTCAATATTGTAAAATATCCATAATTCTTCAAAATAAAAATATCGAACAATATTTTTTAAAATATATGCGTGAGCCTCGCAATAATTTTACAAGCACAATAAAATATTACTCGCATGAATTTTTGAAGAATAAATATTTTTTATGTAAAAATATTAAAAAACATTATTTTATGCATGAATGGCAGAATATTTATGTAATTTGCAGAAAAAGTAAAATAAATCAGATGACTTATCTTTATTTTCCATATCTTCGATAGCTTTTAGTTTTTTGTTGCGCGTTTTGCTTTTATTTTTTGTCCATGTTGTTCTTCCTAGTTTTGGCTGCTACATTCTTTTCATTTTCCATCCGAGCATGTCCCACGAGCAAGTCATTCACCATCATCTTGTTCATCTTGTCCCGGTTAAATCTCTGCCACGAATTTTTTAATTATTTTTTTATACTGAATCTTTGTCACTTCTTGGAAATCGTATAAGGGTAAGCATGTCCATCTTTGGCCTCTACCGAGTTTGAGTGCTCTTTAGTCTCGGTGTACTTCACGCGCGATTCACACAAACATATTGTTTGTAATAACCCCAAATTTTGTATTTATTTAAAAACCGCTGATGAATAGTAAATTTTGTCGTTTAGAAAATTTTCAGACCACCCTATGTACGGGTCGGGATAATGAACTTTCGAAGTCGTATTAGTGATCTACTATGTAAATGGGTGAATGCAAAAGCCGTCAGAATCAGAAGAATAGCATTTTCTGTTTTCTCCGAAATTTCACCTAGTACTGATGGATTAATCATTATTTAAATATATTGGAGGATTTTATATTATCAATTTCATGGATATGAATTTAGTAAAGGTATTAAAGATATCAAGAACATTTACGGTAAACTACTTCGATAGAACACTTAAGAAATCCCTGCGAGCGTTCAACGAGATTAAAGCGGTAA
Source organism: Heracleum sosnowskyi (assembly GCA_030848705.1). Taxonomy (NCBI): domain Eukaryota; kingdom Viridiplantae; phylum Streptophyta; class Magnoliopsida; order Apiales; family Apiaceae; genus Heracleum; species Heracleum sosnowskyi. The sequence goes on along the minus strand of CM061243.1, from coordinate 42,601,046 downwards.
TAGAACAAGGCGACACAAATGAGAGTATATAAATCCCATTTATATTCCAAGATTCATGCTCAAACCATTTTAATTAAGTATTCGATTGTTAGGACAAATAGTGAATAATTACTATTCACTGCGAGAATCGCGTAGAGTTTTATTCGCTCTTTTTAGGAAATATTTTCGAATCGTTTCAAGAGGAACAAAAACAAGGATGAATAGTAACATTGATGAATAGTACTCCAAGGTGAATAGTAAAATTTTATAGTCTCCGATTGATCCTATATTTCAGCGGAAGTTCAGGAATAATAAACGGTTACTAATCGCGTAATCAGAAATCGCAAACGAAAACGAGAATCGAAAATCCGCTTGAAGGAGCAACCTTGGACGTATTATAACTTAGGAAATAAAGAAGAATATATGTATTAAAAGAAAAAGGAAAAGAAATGAATTGGTGGAAGAAGTGTGTTAAAGAAGCTTGTAAGCTTAACCAAACTTGAGGGGCTAACTTGCATTTTGTTAAAACAAAATATCTACCATCACCACACCTCCACCACACATTACACACACAAAGGGATCAGCCCCCAACCCCATTTCTTGATGAAAAAAATGAATGAAAGAAAAAGAAGAAGATGGAATGCTTGCTTGCTTGTTTCTCGTGTTCTACCACACTCGAATCGAAGCCCTTTCCAAGCTCTTCGCATCTAGGGTAACATCTCTCTCACCCATGAACTCTAGATATCTCTTTTATTAAGTTAAAGAAGATGTTGAATAGTGTTTTGTTGAGTTTTATGTTTATAGTTGAAAGATGGAAGCATGAATGTGTTGTTAAGGTCATGAGTAAGTGGATTATGTAGTTTGTTTAGTTGTTGGATGAGTTGTGGATGGATTTTCAATGTGATACCAACTGGTTTGGCTCGGTTTGAGATTGATAATGGATTTTAAGTGTTGTAATTGACGTGTATGATGATTGGTGGCGAATTGGAATGAGATTTGAATCTCGGAAATGTTAAGTTTTAAGCCGACGTAATGCCCGATTTTCGGTAACTCTAAAAACTGCCTAGAATCCGAAAACCTAACTGACTCTTTTGGTTCAGTGATGATCATGAGTGTGTAGAGATTTGTTTCTAGTTTATGTGAGCGCAAGAATGATGTCATTACGATTTACGGTTTAGGAGAAACATGCGTTTTAGTGTAAGGAGTTCGTAAAACCAAACCGCACCACTTAGCCAACTTTGAGGCCATGACCGAACCACTTAAGTGCCTTAATGAAATGTGAAACTTTGTGATAACATGCTAGGTACGTTTAGGAAGACCCTCGAAAATATTTCGTGTTAAAAGGATTAAATCTCAATTTTATAAAAATGTGTGAGCGAGCATGCTCGAGTAGAGGATCTTAAAGAGTTAACTTGAAAGTGAACTTTGTACTTGAGATAGTATATACTTAGTATGTTGAAAGCGTTTAAGTTATTAATCTTGAACCTTGTGTTGATTCTAGATTACCGGACCAACCGAGAGTTACTGCTACTTCGGGATTTCCAGGCAAGTTTACTAACCATTACTCTATTGTTCAGAGTAGGTATACTTTCAAACGTATAATACTTGGATGTTCAAATATTTATGTATACTCTTTGTTCCAAGTATCGTGCAAGTCTCTCAAAACCCGAAGCTCTAGTATTCGGCAATATTTTTAAATTGTTGTTGTGATATGACTGCTACAAATGCATGAACTGTTTTACTTATCGTATAAGCTTTCAATTTCTTTCGGTTCTATTTTGCAAATATAATATTGTTGTTGTACTTGAACCTCATAAATTGTGATTTGTTTATAAGCTATACGTTATGATAGTTATAATCCGGGTTTTGTAAAGGCTCTTAGAGTAGAGCATGTGAATCGTGTTTTAAACTGGACCGAGTGACACTGGTCCAGTTTAAAATCCCACAGTTGGCCAGGGTATGAGACCTTCGGGGTATCCTTCTACTAGTAGAGAATTAACGTGGTATTATGACTGATCATCGTGTACCCATGCGTAGCCCTGACAGTTTCCCTATTTTGTTTTTCCAAAGATTGGATTTCAGAAATATTTTATAGCCACGGTTAGATACCGGTTATAGAAAGTTGTTAATAATAAGTATTATACCTCATACAGTATGTGAACTGTATGGCATGTTTTGACGAAAAGATTATTTCAAACATCATTCTGTATACGAATGAGATTTCAAATATTCAAGTGATTTATAAACTTTCAGAGTTTTATATTGGCGGATTTAAAAGTTATACTTTGAACCTTTGTTTATGATGTGCTAGCAAAGGATTTCTAAACTTTAAAAAAATGTTTAAAGTTATTTTCATCCGCTGTAGATTATATATTTTGGTGGGAAGTGTTTAGACTTCTAATATAGTATCTCGAACTATACGTTATTTCCAGATATGGTGGAATCTTACTATTCCTAGTACAATATTTTGAACGGTATGGTATTTTAACTCAATTTTTATACCTTAAAGGTTTTGGTTGTTATACCAACAAAGGTTATTGGATTTCAGACTTTATAGTTATGAAAATATTTATTTTATTATGGGATATTTGCTGAGCATTCTTTCGCTCATTCTTACTTTACCTTTATATTAACTTTCAGTGAAGAGAGAACATAGTCAGTTTTTCGTACTACAAGAAAAGGGAAGTGGAAGATTCAACCTTGAGGTAGTTCACTTCAGAATGGTTAGTGCAGAAGTAAGTTGCATGGGTTCAACTGCTATTATTGAGATCCTGGATAGTACACATTTGGTTGTAATAACTAATGTTAATTATGTGACTCGTTTATGAAGCTATAACTGGTGTGTGTAAGAGATTGGGGTCTTTTGGTGTTGCATTATTGGATTGTTGATATAGTACATGTAATAACCCGAATTTTTGGAAAAATTAAAACTTTTCTTATTATGATTAAGTGCATCAGTGAATAGTAAATTTGGTGGATGAATAGTGATTTTGAGGGTTAAGAAAAATTTTCATGCCACCTATGTATGAGACGTAGTGTGGATATTCCGAAGTCATATTAGTGATCTACGGAGTAAATAAATGAATGCAAAGACGATCGGAATTCAGAAATTCCAAATTTTATTTTGGTATAGTATTTGACCGGGCAGTGAATTATATATTATTGTATTCAAGAAATGAGATATTAAAATTGAGGATTTGAGGATTTAATATTTTGGAATTTTATTATTTTATTAAAGTCGATTTAAGGATTCGATTGTTGGAATAAATAGTGAATAGTTACTATTCACTGCGAGCATCGCGTAGAGTTTTATTCGCTCTTTTTGGAAAATATTTCGAATCATTTCAAGAGGGACAAGACAACATTTACAGGATTAAATATAGACATGGAAGTAACATGTAACAAGATTAATTCGAGGAATGCAACATTTGGATCATCCATGTGAAAGGAAAGCGAACCAGTAAAACTACTTTATCTAAGCCAATGCATGTTGGACAAGTGTCACAAGGAGAGAGCCTTAGAGCTATGACTCACCACTCTTTTAACACAAAAAATCAGCATTATCATTATCAACCAAGTCAAAACAAAAACAATTCCATTTCCTCCTTTTTCGGCCAAAAACAGACTGCCGGATTGTAAAATCCATATATCCTTCATTTCTCGGTGGAAAATGGCGATCTATAGCTTGTTGGAAAGGTCTTGAGATAACCTACATTTCCTATGTCACAAGTTTCTTCCATTTGAGCAAGGTAAGACCTTCATTGTTCCAGTTCTTTAAACCGGTGTATAGTAACTCCGAGAATTCATAACTTGTTCTTGATTTTCTTTTGCAAGTTTAAGGATGATAACCATGGATAAAGACTCTCTTAAGGCTTACAAGCTCTTGCGGTGTGTTTAAGGATTCAAGGAAGGTATACCACTCATCCACCCATTTGATTTATGTTGAGATTTAAGTGAAGTTTCTAGTAATGTTTAAAGATAAGTGTGTTTATGGAATTTGGAGTATGTATGGTTAATTGTTGATGAATACTTGTTGTTGGTTGATGTTGGTGATGTGTTCTTGAAGTATATGAACTGGTTATGTTGTAAAAGTTGTTGGGTTGTTGAATTCATTTGGTTTTAAGAGGTTTTGACATAACAAAAACCGGGAAACGTTACGATTATAGCCGTCGTAATGCCCATTTGATTTAAGACTGTTTTGAGCAAGAATTACGAACTGTTCTTGGAATATTTTTGAACAGAACTGACCATGAACATGTAGGTCTTGTTTTAAGGTTTGTTTTGGTATAAAGATCATGTCTATACGATTTACGGTTTAGGAGAAAAGTGAGTTTTAGTAAACGTCGTTCGGAGGAACAACCCCTCACTGGTCAGTCACTTTGACGCTATATTTGGACAACTTAGAAGCCATATTAAAATGTGAAACTTTGAGGAATAATACTAGAGACAGTTAGTAAGGTTCAAGAAAAAGATTCGTATTAAAAAGATTATTTTTCGATTTTATAAAAATGCGACAGCAGAGGTTGCGCAAGTGAAAACCACTAAGAACATGACTTAGAAACCAATGTTGTAAATGATTAAGTATAACTTGTATTCGAGGATCGATTTCGGACTAAACCTACGACTTAAGAAATTGTCGATTAACATGGACTTAGTATGAGCCTATAACGAGCTAGTAATGCCTTGGTTGTGTTTCGCTTACGTGTTTAAGCATTGAGTACAAGTGGATTATCCAGGGGATTAATCGTACGTTTTCTTTGACTTTGTCTAGATTATCCGGCATCGTCGCGAACCCCTATCACTTCTCGAGCATCAGGCAAGTTTACTAAACCTTACTCTATTATTCAGAGTAGGTATATTTTCCGATGTTCAATACTTGTGTATTCCCAATTTATATACCAAATCTTTGTTGCAAGTATTGTGGCAAGTTTTCTAAATCTATACTTTGAAGTATTGATTATATATTACTGCTTTTGCCATGTGTGGAGTTATACAGTTTTGCGATACATGTTATATATAGTATAAAATAGAGTTTGATTTTGGTTTATATATGAGCTTTGAGATAAAGTAGTTATAAACCGGTGTACCTTGTAGCTCTAGAGATAAGAGCATACTTCTTGTTTTCGACTCTAGACCGGGAGTCAGTATTTTGAGATATAGAGATAGCCGTGGAAACCCGGAGGGATTCCAGCGGCAGTGTACTAATTATTTTGAGGACTGCTATTATTAAACGTTAATTATATTTCTAGAAAGTATTAATTACCTGGAAATGATTTGAGGAATGTTATTTGAATATTACCTCATTCGAAGTTATTACTTGGAAATGATTTGGTAATTGGCTTATAAGCTAGATATGGGATATCAGTTATAAGCCAGGTTTTTATAAAGGCCCTAGGTTAAGGGCGTATGATATTTCTTTAGATCAGAAGTGATTATATTTTGTATATGATAAAGGTTATTTGCCGATAAAGATATCGGGTACGGTTATTCGAGGATTAATTATTTATTTAAAGTATATTATTTATGAATATTCATTTGAGGATTATTGACTTAAGGATTATTAGTGTGAATATTCATTTAAGGATTATTTATTTATTGAATATTACTTTTGAATATTTATTTGAGATTTAATTGTTTAATGAATATTAATTTGAATATTCAATTGAGATTAATTAGTTAATGAATAATATTTTCGAATATCCAAATGAGATTTATTAATTAAGGAATATTATTTATGAATATTCATTTGAGGTTTACTTAATCGAAGAATATTATTGTGAATATTATCTGAGGATTATTTAATGAATATTATTTTTGAATATTCATTTGAAGATTAATTATTTATTTAATGAATATTATTGTAAATATTCATTTGAGGATTATTTATTTAATGAATATTATTGTAAATATTCATTTGAGGATTATTTATTTAATGAATATTATTGTAAATATTCATTTGAGGATTATTTATTTAATGAATATTATAGTAAATATTCATTTGAGGATTATTTATTTAATGAATATTATTTTCAAATATTCATTTGAGGATTACTTACTTAATGAATATTATTTTCAAATATTCATTTAAGATTTACTTATTTAATAAATATTATTAAGTATTTGTAAATCAAAAGAGGTTCCCAAAACATTGTTTTTCCATTTGAATCTGTCTTTTAAGAAGATTTAAATGCTTGCTCAACTATCAAAAATATGGGAAACCTGATTTAAGTGACTACTACTCTTTTTAAACTCTCAATTCAAAAACTGTCAAGGGACAGATATTTTTTTGGAGCAATTTAATTGCTGCCAGTCTAATGTTGTGTTACCACCTCAATGATCGAGGGGTAACTTCATGGAACAAGTCGATATCCATTAACAAGCATAGCTTGGGAAATATTGGGGAATCTTCCTTTCCAACCTAGATATAACTACTTAGTGGAGTCGTATCAATAAGTGTTACACTTGGGGAAAGGAGGATGACCTTTACGTTTCAGAGTCATGGATTTCATCTGAACTAGGAGTGGTGTAAGTGGTCCAGTTGCGATTGACCCATCCAACTTTTATGGCCCCAAATGGGCCGGGAGGTCACTGAAAGGCGGTAGACAATGTCAGGCCGTCGTGATTCTTCCATCTACATGTAGAAAACATATTTGAGCGGTGCGACCTGCTACTGATCATAGCAAGGTTAGGCACAGCGGGCGCGGTAGCAACTCCAGTATTAGTTCATCATCCAATTTGGGTATTCCTGCAACATGTGTTGGGATAAAAAAAAACCAATCATGTTGGCAGGGGGTCGAAAGTGTTTGAAAATGAAGTGACAATAAATTCATGCAACTTCATCTTTTATTTATGAGTTATGACTCTGTGGATACCTTACATAACATGAGTTATGGTAAGGGAGTTGTTTATACTGAATCACCTTATAACTTCATCTTTTAAGTTATATGTTGATATTCTGCTTATATATAGCAGATATTTTTCGGAAAGGTTATATTTGGTTTATTTTGAAACCTCATCTTTTATATTATAATAGAACCTTGTTCATAATATAGCAAAAGCTTGCAGAAATATTATGAAATGATATTTGAAATACAACAATGGTACTATTTTTGGAATACATTCCGATAAGGATATAATTTCAGTATCGAGATATTTTGACAAATTATTGTCTTATACCCGCTTTATTCTAGGTTGAGTTAAAGGCAGAATTATGCCATTCCTTCATTACCTTGCTGAGCTATCGCTATCGCTCACTCTTGCTATTGTTTTATATATATTATATAGCAGCGAAGCAGGATGCCAATGGGACGGCACATACCCCGCAAGGCGTTTCCATAAACAGTTTCTAGCAGTGATCCCGAGAGTAGTGCGAACCAATCGAATCAGGCTACAGCTTTTGGTATTCCACTTATGTATAGATATGAATGGTATGAGAGGATTGTGAGCATCAGAAGGCTAAGTTGGTAATGTAACATTACTTAGAAATTGTATCAGTGACAGATTCAAAGACATTTGGGTATTGTAATAAAGATAATTTATTCCGCAATGGTTGTATTGTGTCGTTTCTGAGACTCTAACCTGTGTGTGTGTGTGAGACATATATTGTGGGGTCATGAGCAGGTAAATTATGCACGGTGTGAGTAATACAGGCAAGGCAAGGAGTAAATGGATCGTGACTACTCTAAATCCCTGACCCCGGATTTGGGGCTGTTACAGTACATGTATTTTTGTTGGAATTGAGGGCGTGACAACCCGGATCTGGGGGTGTTACCTTATTGCTACCATTTTTTTTGTAATATGCATTCTCGATTTTTTTTTCACGTACATCACAATTACTTTGTTTTTCTTTTTCTTTTTGTTTCACAAGCCACCATTGTTATCTCCTTTGAGTGGCAGATACTCGCACGTGGTCCTGTAAAAACGTATATTTATCATATTGATCTGCTCTGTTGCTTCGCTGTCGCTGTTCTCTTGCCTGCCTTCGTAAACTGTCCGCTTGAGTTTGTTAAAATTCAAAACCCCAAAGTCTGTAATTTTATTTTATGAATTATTTTTCCTCCACAAATAATAAAAAAAGCCCCTCCTTCTAGTGCCAAATGTTGTTGGAGGAATTTCGTAACAACACGAATCAGAGGTTATGGTATGAAACAAGAATCTAAAATATTAAAGTTAATTACAACAACTAATTCAGTTTTATTACGAACCATATGCAACTATCTAACCATTGGCGAGATCTAAAATGAATTCCATCTGCCCGGTAAACTGGAACCTAAAATCTCAAATCAGGTCTTCTCATGGCCTTCTTAGCGATTACTCGAAAATGGCTAACTTCGTTCTTAACTGAAAGGTTAGGGACAAATAGCAAGAGTGAGCCAACAATGCTCAGCAAGTGTAATAAACGTAAACATATATCATTTGATAATCAATCGGGTAGATCAATTTCAAAATAAAAGTTTCCTTTCAAAGAAAAAGGTAAGCAAGTAAATTTGAACTTACGATAAGACGGTACGAGCTATACAGGTGGTCATCCACGTAAAGCTCCAGACCATGTTTACACATGGTCCTAAAATATAAGGATCCATAGGCACACATTGGCCATAAAATAAATAAGTAACCACGACCGCCGCCTCGGTCAAAATTTTGTTCCATTTACAGGGAATCAACAAAAGAGTTAAACAATAGTAGGATTTCCATCATTCGAAGGTACATAACTAATTCAAGATTTTTATCATAAAGTTTAGAAACTTGGTGGTTGTAAGCAAGGTAAGTAAGTATTTAAGGAAGCAAGTACGTAACAAGTGTTTCAAAGGTTTATAAGGTTTAACAAAGGATAAATCAAGGCAAAGGTATTATACGTGAAATGTAAGGATAAAGGAACATTCTTAATTTTAAAAGAAAAGAACAAGGTAAAGGTTGTAATTTGCATGGTATGGAATCAATTGCGTAATATAAAGTAAAGGTTGAACATATACTTGAAATATAATTGAAAGGTAACATTCCCATCATAATTAAAGAATACTACCACTTGAACAATAAGTGAGGGTACAAACACTTGCCTCAAATTTCGATTAACTAATTTAATAACTTGTACACAACTTCGACTTTAGGTACACGGGCTCCTTTCCTGGCCTCCTACTTGTACCTATATATAAAGTTATAATACCCTCTTAGTACCTCAGCTTGGTTACATAAATAGACTAAGTAGTACTTCTACCCCAACGATATAAATAAATAGATACATACATATAAGTTGAACCAAATCACAATTCAAGGAAAACACATTGTACCTTTAAGGTTTACGTCTTAACTAGCAACACTCTTTTAGTCACCTAACACGTATCACATAATGACATATAGCATCCCTCGTGGTGTTGACGGAAAGACCTCAGGATAAAGCATTTGACTATCCTTATCTAGTTCTTTTGACAACAAAAGCACTGAATCGCATAAAGCCATTTTTACGCACAACACGATTTGTAAAATCAACATATATCCACTTACGACCACTTATAATTGACTAAGCAAATACAAATGAGGTTGAATCTGTATTGACTCATATTCTATTACAAAGAATAATATGTCTTAAGCATAGATACGTGAAATACGTTATGGATATGTTGCATATGAGGAGCTAAGGATAGCTAATACGCAATCTTCCCCACGCGGTTCCATATCTCCAAAGGTCTAACTAATTTCGGACTCAGCTTTCCTTTCTTACCAAATCTCGTGACACTTTTAATAGGACCGACTCTCTTACTCTATAATCTATACCTTTCCTGGTTTAATCATCATATTTTTCAATCGTCGATTCTGAGTAGCTATTACTCTTTTCTGGCTGAACTCAACAATTTCCTTGGTTGGCTAAATTAAATCTGGTTCCATTCTCTTGCGTTTATCAACTCCCTTTCAACCTATTAAAGATCCACATCTATTTCTGTACAAAACTTCATAAGGTGACATTTCAATATTCGCGTGATAGCTGTTGTGGTAAAATAATTCTACTAATGGTAAGCGATCATCTCAATTGTCTTCAAAATCCACCTCACAAACTCTAAGTATGTCTTCGATTTTCTGAATAGTCTATTCACTTTGACCATATGTTTGAGGATGATACACGGCACTCATGTTCAACTTGGTTTCTGAACATGCCAAAAACTTTCTCCAAAATCTTGAATTAAATTGAGGGTCTTGGTCAGATTCGATTGATACTTAAACCCCATGCCTTACTACTATCTCTTATAGATAAACCAATTTATCCAATGTAAGTTTCTCGTTGATGGGAAGGAAATGTACCGACTTGGTTAGTCTGTCGATGATAACTCAAATGGCATCATGAGATGTTCCCACTTCAATTCAGGAATTTCTAATGATTGTAATTGTCCACTAAGTCTTTGATGATCAGTTTTAACTCTTTAACAGGTAAAACACTTACTTACTCATCCTGTAAGATCTCTTTTCATATCTGTCCACCAAAATTTTCCTTTAGGTCTTGGTTCATCTTAGTACTTCCGGGGTGGATCGAATATTTCGGATCATGAGCATCACTTAATATCTCATTCTTTAAGTCTGTCACTTTGGGTACCTAAATTCTTAAAGAAAATCTTACAATTCCTTTATCATCCTTTTGACTCCTTCTTTCTTCTCTGGTTAAGTTACTCGTGTTATGGTTCATCACTTCAGCTTGACATCTTTTAATCTTCTCCAGCAATTTAGGTTGGAAAGTCATTGTATATATCGTCTCCGTAGCTGGATCTGAAATACGAACCTCTACTTCCACTTTCTTAAATTATTTAATCAATTCTTCAGATGAAGTCATCATTTCGGTCTCTCATTTCTACTCAGAGCGTCAGCTACAACATTTGCTTTGCCTAAATGGTAGGTGATAGCTCAATCATATTCCTTGATCAGTCCTAACCATTTTCCTTACGTTATATAGATAGCTCCCTTTGGGTGAAAATATAGTTCAAACTCCTCTGATCCGTATAAATTTCACACTTTTCTTTTACAAGTATTGACTCCAAATCAGTGCAAAGACTATTGCGGCTAGTTCTCAATCATGTGTCGGGTATTTCCGCTCGTGATTTTTTGGTTGTTTGGAAGCATACGCAATCACCTTATCATGTGGCATCAGTCTTAATTCTTAACATAAAGCTGTCATCTCAATTTAGTTATTGATATTGTCCTAAGGTACATGAGTCATAATTGTCCAGTAGCAATGAATCTATTTTACTAACATGGCTCGACTAAAGAATTCAGTTCCTCCAGCAGTTTAAGTACTTTATCTATTTATCTTCCTCTTTAACTCTTGAATGCTTTCTAGTAAGCTTTGTTAATGGTGTGGCTATCTTGGCAAAATCCTTGACAAACCTTCGATCGTCTTCAACTAATCCCATAAAACTGTTGACCTCTGTTGGTGTCTTAGGCCTTTTCCCAATTCATTACAGCTTAAATTTTTTGTTGGATCCACTTTGACTCCTTCACTCCTATCTACATGTACTAGAAATTGTAATCTTTCAACCAAAACTCGCACTTAGAAAACTTTGCGTACAATCTCTCTTTTCTTAAAATTTCTAGGGTTATTCTCAAATGATCTGCGTGCTCTTCCTCTGTCTTTGAATATCTTAAGATGTCATTTATGAACATAATCTCAAACTTGTCCAAATATCTCTTAAAAATCCTATTCATCATGTTCATAAAAATGGCAGGTGCATTCGTCAAACCAAACACCATCACTAAGAACTCATAGTGTCCATATATATCAGGTTCAGAATGTTGTCTTAGAAATATCTTCGGATTTTATTTTCAATTGATGGTAACCAAATCATAAATAATTTTGAAAAACACACCGCGTTCTTTAACTGGTCAGATCATCAATCCTTGGCAATGGGTACTTGTTCTTAATGGTCAACTTGTTAGGCTCACAGTGATCAATCTTATGGAAATACACCATACCTTAAAATTCCCTTTTTCCTAACATCTTGCAATTGAATTTCTAACTTTTTCAATTCTACTAGTGCCATTCTATACGGAGCCTTCGAAACTGGTTCTGTCCCGGGTGATAAGTCTACAACAAATCTATTTCCCTGTTGGGAGGTAAACCTAAAAGATCGTCGAGTAATACAATTTGACATTCATTATCTACTTGAATCTCCTCTAACCTAGGTGTTTCTTTCCTAACCTTCACCTCGTATGCACGATAAATTTCACAACCTCGACACAATAATCTTCTGCCTATATGATAGTTAAAAACTTCTTCGTTTGCTTCCGGCCTCAGACAACAACTACTACATTATCTAGGACTCGCAATTCCATTTTCCCCATACTCTGTTAACCAATTCATTCTTAGAATTACATCAAATTCCCCTAACTTGAAGGTAATCAAGTTATCATAAAAATGGTGATCTAAAATATCAATCTCAAAGTGAGGACAAACTAGATGAACCGATATACGCTCCTACTTAGCTATTTTAATAGTCAAAACTTTACTTAATAGCTGAATCGTATAATGCAGATTATGAGCAAATTCTAGAGGGATAAAAGACTTGGTAGCTCCAAAATCAATTAACACTTTTGCATTTATGTAGTTTATATGAAACATATCTGCAACTGCATCCCTATTTTTCAGTGCATCACTCAAGGTCTTATTGAGGGTTCTTGTCCTTGGTTACTTAGTATGTGGTGGTCCTGTCACCCTTAACACATTGCTTACTAGGTCTAGAGCTTGTAATTTCTTAACCCTTGTTGATCTTGACTCTTGCCTTCAGATTCTGGCTCTCATTGACGTAGTTCCCTCTCTGATTACAGTTGTAACATACCACACCGATCTTATTACAAAATCCTAGTTACTTCTTTTCACAAGTTCTACATTTTGGTATCGGAGGTCTTAGAGGTCTTTGTTGATCCAAATCTTGTGGACGGTTCCCTTGCCCATCATTTCCAATTTCTAGTCTTCTAAATCCAACATCCTTAATTAACTAAGACTTAGGACTCTTATCGAAATGATTCCAAAAATTCCCTAATTGTTGGCCTCCTTCTGGTGTCTTTACCTTACTTTTTCCATCTTTTTCTATTTGTGGTCAATCACATTTACTTTTGATTGTCACAGACTTCTATACTACAACTGTATAAGTAGTCAACTATAATCACTTTACTCCTAATCCACGACCTCAATCCCCTGTTGGAGTCTCTTTACTCGCTTCTCATCAAATATTCACGTACTCAGACACAAACTTGGCTAGCTCTATAAACTTTGCTTCATACTCTGCTATGCTGAAGTTATCCTGCTTCAGTTCTAAAATTTTATACCCAACATCTGGTCTCAAGTTGTTCAAAACCTTGTAATCGTGTTGTAAGTCTAATGAGCAATCTGACTCGACATTCAATCCCTCTTTTAAAACAATTTCCTATTCTTGATCAAAACAATTTCCTATCAATGTACGTACAACTTGACACTTAGAATATCGTCATTTTCACATTTGCAACTTCTAATCATTGATACCTCTAAGAGTCGTAAGAGTTTTCGACAAAATGAATCAATAGATAGGAATGTGTCAAAATATATGGATATATATAACAAGTATCTTTAATAAGAATTTCTAGTAAAGAGAACTTAACTAAGAGATCAAGATGATCATCGAACTTTATCAGGTTGCATTTGTCAATTTAAACAACACAGTACAGAAGGTGGCCAGCCTTTAGTACTTCTATGACAAACACACAACCAGTGGTGTCCCACCAGACTTCTATCACACAAATAGAAAGTCCCTGAATCCCCTATATATAGGGTTTTTCATTTCATTTACAATAAGGAGGCTCAAAAATTTAAGAGGAACATAAGATATGTTTAAGAGTTTCAAAAGTTTATATATATATATATATATATATATATATATATATATATATATATATTTATATATAATATTGGATCAAGTAGCCCCTGAACAATAGAGGTATTTCATAAAGAATAAAATAATAGAAACGAAAAAATTGAATCTTATAAAATGTTAGATATAATTGCTGATGATTATTTATCAGTGTTTAAGCAACAGGTACTCATCAGAGTTTATGCTAGAAGCCAGTCAGAGTTTATTAAAGTCTGACGGGGTGAAAGTTTGCTGAAGCTGTCGGTGCTAATATGAAGATTCTAGAAGCAATATATCTTGAAGATGGAAAGAAGCAAGATATATTGAGATGGCTAAGGAAACGGAACAGAAGACAGAATCAATCCTAAATTGATATAAATTGTATAGCTAATTTATAGGAATATCAATTAAAGATTGATTATGTAGCTGTGTACTATATAAACACAGATAGGTTAACCCTAAAAGGGATGCGAATACTGAATACATTATTCTTGTAACCTAGAAGCTCTCTGTGATAATTTACATCACTGAGAGAAGAGTTATTTAATATAATTCAGTTTATTGTTCATAAACAGAGTTCTTGATTGTTATTCTCATACATATATTGATTATATATTGTGTATTCGGCCTAACAATTGGTATCAGAGCCAAGGCTGTTTAATATATACAGTTTATTGATCTAAAACACAAGTATAATCATGACTGAAAACTCTCAGGAAGGTTCTATTGCTCAAAAGGTTCAATCTGCTTCTGTAAGTCGATATGAATCAATCAGGGTTCCAATGCTCAAACCAGTGGAATATCCGATATGGAAGGTTAAGATGACCATGTTTCTAGAAGCCACAGATCCAGAATACCTTGATAGAATCTATGATGGTCCTCATATGTCAACTAAACTGTCTCCTGTAGTTGCTGGACAAGAACAAAAGACTGTTCCGAAGGAAAAGAAAGATATGACTCCTGAGGACATCTCAGCAATTGCGAAGGATGCAAAAGTTAGACATCTTCTTCATAGTGCCTTAGATAATGTCATGTCTAATAGAGTTATTGGTTGCAAGACTGCCAAAGAAATCTGGGATGCTTTAGAAGTCAGGTGTCAAGGAACAAGTGCTATAAAGAAGAACAGGAAGACTATTTTAACACAGGAATATAAACACTTTGACTCTAGATCTGATGAAACTTTGACAGATACATATGACAGATTCTGTAAATTGTTGAATGATTTGTCTCTTGTTGATAAAGAATATGATCTTGAAGAGTCAAATCTCAAGTTTCTACTATCTCTACCTGAAAGATGGGATTTAAAGGCAACATCAATAAGAGATAATTATGATCTTGCAGAAACAGATCTTGATGAAATTTATGGGTTGCTTAAAACTCATGAACTTGAGATAGAACAAAGAAACAAAAGGTCTGGAAAGAAGACAAAATCTGTAGCTCTCAAAGTTGAAGAAAAACTCATGAAGAAAGAAACATCAAAGAAGAAAGCTAAGGGAAAAGCTTTGGTCATAAACTCTGAAAGTGAGTCATCAAACTCTGATGGTGATTCAAACTCTGATGCTTCTTCTGAATCTGAGGATGATGAAGAACAACTGATGCAAATGGCTGCTTTGATGGTGAAAACCTTCAAGAAGATGGGTTTTATGAACTTCAAAAAGGGAAAAAGATTCTCGAGGAAAGATTCAAACTCTGAAAGAAAGAGTTTTAGAAAGCCTGAAGGAAATGATACCAAGTATGGAAAGAAAGAAAAGTCTGAGATCCAGTGCTACAAGTGTAAAGAGATGGGTCATTATGCTCCAGAGTGCAAGAAAGGAAAATCTGAGAAAGCACTCATCACTAAAGGAAAAGACTGGGCAGACACTTCAGACTCTGATGAAGATGTCAGCTATGCTCTTATGGCAACTGTTGAAGATAAATCTGAGACATCTGAGAATAAGGGCATAAGGGAAAATACCCTCATCTTGGACAGTGGATGTTCAGGACACATGACTGGAAATAAAGCCCTGCTATCAGACTATGAGGAAAAGGCTGGCCCAAAAGTTTCCTATGGAGGTGGCAACATAGGACGTACTATGGGATATGGCAATATCAATCTTGGAAGTGTCATCATCACAAATGTAGCTCTTGTCCCAGGACTCAAGCATGATCTGCTATCTGTGAGTCAAATCTGTGACAGATGATATCATGTAGATTTTCAACCTGAATACTGTGAGGTTGTTTGTAAATCTACAGGGAAAGTTGTTCTAGTTGGACACAGACGTAACAATATCTATGAAGCAAGTTTGGTAACAAACTCTGAAGGAAAAGCTGTGTGTCTGTCTGCAAAAATGTCAAATGAAGAGAGTTGGAAATGGCATAAGAAGCTCTCTCACCTAAACTTGAACAACATCAATGAGCTAATTCGAAAAGATCTTGTAAGGGGACTTCCAAAGTCAATACTCAGCTTAGATGGTCTGTGTGATTATTGTCAAAAGGCCAAGCAAAGGAAGTCATCTTTCAAGAGTAAGTCTGAAACTTCAGTTGTGGATCCTTATCATCTTCTTCATGTTGATCTATTTGGTCCAGTCAATATAATGTCTCTTGGCAGAAAGAAATATGCTCTTGTCATTGTTGATGAGTACACTAGGTACACTTGGGTGTATTTCTTAGCAAAGAAGGATGAATCTGCTTTAACTGTGATGGATCATGTAAATCTACTGGACAAAGGATCACAGTATAAAGTGAAAATTATCAGGAGTGATAATGGTACTGAATTCAGAAATGCAATAATGGAAGAATTTTGCAAAGGAAGAGGAGTGAAGCAAGAATTTTCCGCACCAGGGACTCCACAGCAAAATGGTGTAGTTGAAAGAAAGAACAGAACCTTAATCGAAGCTGCCAGAACAATGCTTGAAGAAGCAAAATTGCCAACTTATTTCTGGGCAGAAGCTGTTCAAACTGCTTGTTTTACTCAAAATGCAACACTGATCAACAGGCATGGGAAAACACCATATGAGATGGTGAAAGAAAAGAAGCCAAATTTGAAATATTTTCATATTTTTGGATGCAAATGCTTTGTGTTGAAAACTCATCCTGAACAGTTGACCAAGTTTGACTTAAAAGCTGATGAAGGAATATTTGTTGGATACCCACTGTCAACTAAAGCATTCAGAGTCTACAATCTGAGAACTAAAGTGATCATGGAATCTATACATGTGTCATTTGATGACAAGAAAATAACTGGAATAGAAGATAAAGAATATCATGATCGACTTCGCTTTGAAAATGAAGATCTAAACTCTGATGACGTAAACTCTGATGAAGCAAATCCAACAAACTCTGATGAAGCATACTCTGAACCTCTACTGGTAAACATTGAGGAAGTTTCTCTAACATAACGAAATAGAGAACCAGTTGAGGGGGAGCGTGAAGATACTTCAGCAACATCTCAAAATGATGACTCAAATTCTGAAAATGAGTCAGCTGAAGAATCTATCCCAAACTCTGAGTCAAACACTGAAAATCCAAACTCTGAGCAGTTCAATTCAGGGGGAGCCTCAGAGAATGCAAATGGTCAAGAAGAAAATCAGGAAAGCATGGATCAAGGGGGAGGATCTAATGATAATAGAAGCCAATTACCTACAACAAGAAGGTGGACACAAGCTCACACACCTGACTTGATAATTGGAGATCCAGAAGCTAGTGTGAGAACTAGAAGTGCTACAACTAATGAATGTCTGTTTCATGCATTCTTGTCTCAAACTGAGCCCAAGAAAGTGGAAGAAGCTCTTCAAGATGCAAACTGGATAACAACTATGCAGGAAGAGTTAAATGAATTTGAAAGGAATGAAGTATGGACTCTTGTACCAAGACCTAAAAACAGATCTATTGTTGGTACAAAGTGGGTTTTCAGAAACAAAATAGACAGTGATGGAGTGATTACAAGGAATAAAGCTAGACTTGTGGCTAAAGGCTATTCACAGCAGGAATGAATTGACTATGATGAAACCTTTGCTCCGGTTGCAAGATTGGAGGCCATAAGGATTTTTCTAGCATATGTTGCTCACAAGAAGTTTAAAGTCTTTCAGATGGATGTAAAAAGTGCTTTTCTCAATGGGAAACTTGAAGAAGAAGTCTTTGTTGAACAACCACCTGGATTTGTGGATCCCAAACATCCAGATTATGTCTACAGGCTTGACAAAGCTCTTTATGGACTAAAGCAAGCACCTAGAGCATGGTATGAAACTCTGGCTCAATTTCTTTTAGAAAGTGGGTTCACTAGAGGTACAATTGACAAAACCTTGTTCTATTTCAATACTGGTAATGATCTGCTGTTAGTTCAAATCTATGTGGATGATATAATTTTTGGGTCTACAAATGACAAACTCTGTAAGAAGTTTACAAAGCTTATGCAGTCGAGATACCAAATGAGCATGATGGGAGAGCTTAGTTATTTTCTAGGCTTACAAGTAAAGCAAACAGATGATGGGATTTTTATCAATCAAGCAAAATGTACCAGAAATCTTCTCAAGAAATTTGGTATGCTTGATAGTTCATCTGCAACAACTCCTATGGCTACTGCAACAAAGCTAGACAAAGACACAGGAGCCTCAGTGGATATGACAAACTACAGAGGGATGATAGGGTCTCTTCTTTATCTAACTGCAAGTAGACCAGACATCATGTATGCAACTTGCCTTTGTGCAAGATTTCAAGAAGATCCCAGAGAGCCTCATCTAACAGCTGTGAAGAGAATTTTCAAATATCTTAAAGGAACCATAACTCTTGGTTTGTGGTATCCTAGAGAATCAGAGTTTAAATTAATTGGTTACCCTGATGCAGATTTTGCAGGCTGTAAGATTGATAGAAAGAGCACAAGTGGAAGCTGTCAATTTTTAGGTGACAGATTAGTTTCTTGGTACAGCAAGAAACAAAAGTCAATTTCCACATCCACATCAGAAGCAGAGTATATTGCTGCTGGTAGCTGTTGTGCACAGATTTTGTGGATGAAGAATCAATTGCTGGATTATGGATTAAGGTACTCTAAAATACCTATTTTCTGTGATAATCAAAGTGCTATTGCTATGACAGGTAATCCAGTACAGCATTCCATGACCAAGCACATCAGCATAAGGTATCATTTTATCAGGGAACATGTGGAGGAAGGAGATATTGAGCTTCATTTTGTGTCTACAGAACAACAGCTTGCAGATATCTTCACCAAGCCTTTGAGTGAAGCTACCTTTACAAGACTGGTAAATGAACTTGGAATGATCTCTGGTTTTGACTAGAGATATTGGTTAGACTCAAAATTTCTCATTCTGTGATTTGTTGCTCATGATTCTTTGCATATGTTAACTGTCATTCATACCAGTTTGTCAAAATTCTGAAGTCAATACTCTGTCAGTTATACTCTGATGCTAAACTCTGATGTTAAACTCTGATTGTGATTTTGTCTGAAACATATGGACCGATGAAGAAAATTGTATGAAGCATGATTCTCAGTAAGTAATCATGAATTCTTCTGAGTGATATAGATTCTGATCTCAAATATGTGCAGAAATTTTACACAGCATGATACTGTCTCTATATTTATAGCATCTCTTAGTTTATTGATCCTATACACTGAGTCTGTATTAGCTGTTTGCACTTTCTCTCATAAATTAATTGTATTAACTGATGAAAGTCTAAACTCTGATAATTAGTTGCTCATATTTCACCCTCAAATCAAAAGATGCAAAAATATGCACAAATTCCTTTGAGATCAAGTTGTGCCTAGGAAGACCCATGAACTTATTGTATGAAATAAGGGCAAAATTTTTTGATTTTTGGTGACTAGTGCCAACCACTGATTACTGGGAAAAAAAAATCGAAGGGGGTGAAAATAATAAATTTATACGTACAGAGTTTAGACAATATCAGATTTTGTTTATAAATGAGAGTTTGGGCAACCAGTTTTTACTGATTTATTTTGTGGATTTTATGCACTTTGAGATGATCTAAATATTTATATTCAGTAAACTCTGCTATTCACACACAATTTCTCACAACTGTGCACTTAGAGAAAAGAGATTATTAATGAAGGAGGAGAATTGATAAAAACTGATGAACTGTGTACTCTACGCCGAGGTAATTTAATTTTAATCTCTGATGATTAAAATAAATTTCTTTGTTTCAGACATATTATGATTTTGAGAAAAGACATTTGTTTTGAAAATTCAAAAGAGCATGATTAGACAGTTGTTCAAAAATGTATTAAATAGAGGAGAGAGGTTGAGTGTCTAGGAAAGTGTAATAGGCGGTAATTATTGCTCTTTTTACTGCGCATGCGCATTGGAAACTGCCATTTACTGCTGTCAGTCATTGTATATGTGCCACGTGTCCCACTCACACGATTCACGGAGTAAGACAGTTGTGTGTATTGATTAAAAACTGTTCAGTTTTTTTATTCTTTCTTTTTGTATTAATATACAATACACATATTCGTTCAAATCTTTTACAGACTTACTCTATTCACAACACAGTTTCACTTACACATTTTCACAAACACTTTTCTGCATCATTTTTTTTCCAAACACTTTCTTGAAGCATAAACTCTGATTTCTGTGGCATATTCTAATGGCAACAACCATGTTTCAGTCTTTTGGTCTCGATTTTGTTCCTAACAACTATGCAGCACCCCTATCTACTGTGAACGCACCGGAGGCGTTTCACTTGTTTCAGAATTTTCTTTCTCAATCAGATATTGGACAAGCGCTTGTGGAACCAGCAAGGCTGTCTGGACTTCAAATCAAAGCGTTCTGGGAAACTGGTGTTTATGATGATGGAGGAGAGGCTGGAACTCCTTCTATTATCTTTGAGTTTGGTGAACAAGAGTATGTGGTCACTCCGACCACAGTTCGTGATGCTCTTGGGTTTGAAGACTTTAATGCATACACTATTTCTGTTGGTGATGCTGAGCTTCAAAGGATGATGGGGGAGATTGGTTACTCTGGGTCTTTGGCAAGGACAGGTAATCTGAAGCGACCGCTCTTGAGGAAGGAATGGAGTTTCTTCTTTGACTGCATCACAAGGGCGTTCGGGAAGAAGTGTACCAATTGGGATGCTATTCCAACTGACAGTCTGCAAATCGGGTATTCTCTTCTCTATGATGCTCACTTTGATTTTGCTAGACTTGTTTTGAATAATATTGGAGAAAAGATGACAGAGAATATGGGTGTGGTTTATTTTGCTCGTTTTGGTCAGTTAATATTTTCTACTTGTGTAACTGAGGTTAACATTATTGAAGATGATGTTATTCCTTCGTTTAAGTTGCATAAGAGAGTATTTTCTGACTTAACAAATAAAGATGTTAAGAAAGGAAATATTGGGGATTTGTTACTCCCAGCCTCAATCCAACAATTTCTACAACCTCAACCACAACTAAACTCTGAGCCTCTTCCATCTACATCCCAAGGACCAAGAGCTGGGGGTAGGACTAAACACAGGGCTTTCAAACCTGCAAAGATTGTTAAGCCAGCTACTGAAGTTGGAGTATCAAAATCTTCTGTGCCAAACTCTGTTGGTACATCTAAGAAGAGCAGGGCAAAGAGACCAAGGTCTGATGATGTAGAAGAATCTGAAACTTTACATCATAGAAGAAGAAGACTGGTAGCTGACTATCTGTTTGATGAGTTAGATGAAGCTGTTCCTGAAGCTGAACAGAATGCATCTCCTGATGTTGTTATTCAGAATGCTGAAGTAAATGTTGAAGCTACTGTGCCTACAGAGGACAGAGTAGATGTTGAAGACAATGAAGATGATAATGTCAGAACAGATGCTGCAAATGCTGATAACTTTGTTGATCATTTGGACATGAATTTTGAAGGACATCCTGCTATCAGTGTTTGTGACACTGAGGATGTGGCAGCTGATTAAGCCACTCTGATAATTGAAGAGTCTGTGGCAACTCATACAGAGATTCTCTCTGTCACCAATCAAATTTCTGAATTGGGTGAAGAGGTTGATCAGGAAGCAAAATCTGTCTCATCTGAGAAGATTGTTGAAGTTGAGAAGATGGCTGAAGCTACAGCAGAGACTCTTGAAGAAAATATTCGTGTTGCAAACTCTGTTTCACATGCTGCTCAAGAAGAAGAAAAAGTTGCTGAGGACGTAAACTCTGAGAGGAATGCAGCTGTTGCAGAGCATATTCTTAATGAAGCTGCACAGTCCAATGTTGAAGTTACTGCAGAGAATGTAGTTGAAGAAGCTGCAGAGCCCTTAGTAGAAAATGTTGTTGAAGACAGGGTTGATTCTGATAGTCATGATCACACTTCTGTAAATTCTGTTCATGCAGACTCTGATGAATCCATACCTTTTCTAAGGGATCCTACTGCTGAGACTGTTAAGGAAAATCAAAATGCCACTGAAGCTCATTATAGAGATATGTACTATGCAAACTGGTCAGGGGCAAATTGTATTTTCTCTAAGCAAAGGACTGCTGATTTTGTTGCTAAGTCTGCAAAAGAGATTTCAAATCCTGAGTTGTTGACACATCTGAAGGCTACAATTGTTCAAGTCAAATCTTTGCATAATCGATTTGATGAGACTCATAAAGATGTCATAGGCCTCCGAAATGATATAGTAACTAAGGAGTTGGCCTTGAAGACTGATAGAGCTAAATATTCCTCTATGATCAAGGATCAAGTGGAAATCAAGCAGAGGCTAAGCAAAGTTGAGAGCAATCAAGATGAAATGTCTACAAAGATTGATTCTATTGCTGCATCTTTGGAGTTGCTGACATCAGTGCTTATTCCTGATGATGTCAAAAAGGGGGAGATAGTTCCTAAAGACAAATGCAAAAGGACTCAAACTCTGAGACGGAGGGATGATGCAACTGATGGTGGAAGCAAGGATTCAGAGTTTAGGTCAAAGAATTCTCAAGAGCAAGGGAGACTTAGGTCAAACTCTGCTAAGCTGACAAACTCTGAAAGAATAAATTCTGGTGTTCAATCTTCTTCAAGACTTAAAAATCTAGCTATTTCAGCTAATCCAATTACTGATGAAGAGATTGCTGCTAAACTCTTTATGGAAGAACATGGTGGTGAAGCCACAGTTGAAGACATTGATGCTGAATTGCAGATTCTTGCTGAAGAACATAAAAAGAAAGTTGAAGCTGGAACTTACAAGCAAAAAGCTGCCAAGGCTCCTAGGAGAAAGGAAAAAGGAATTATTATTAAAGAAAATGTGAACTCTCAACAGAGTTTACAATACTCAAGGAGGCCTGCTGGAGCAAAAACTGACAAAGGAAAAGTCAAATTGATTGAAGAGCCTGAGTTATCAAAAAAAGCTTATTCAACCTCTGACATGGCTCATGCTGAATCAAGATCTAATAAATCAACCACTGACGTTGCTCAAGTTGATGATTCTATTAAAGTTGTGACAACCTCTGACACTGCTCAAGTTGTACAAACTCAATTAATATCTCCACAACTCCAAGGTACTTTTCGAAGATCATCTAAAGATGAAACTCTGAAGCCAGGAAATGTGAACATTTTACAAAGCAGAACTGTAATGGGAAAAGAATCTTATGATAGATCTGGCTTGGGTTCACATAGAGAGAAAAGAGTGAATAACAGTCCTTTAGATCATACATCACTGGCAGAATCTGGTGTTGGGGTAACTCAAGAAAGCCTTGACAAGTTAGAGTCTGTTCAGATGATCTATCACAGAGGAATCAAAAAGGAGTTTCTGTTATATTTTATGGCTGATGGAAGAGTTTATAGAGTTGGAGAAGCTGATATTCATCTAAAACTATGGGAAGAGCTGGAGTATGTTTTATATCTGCTAAGAGTGAAAAATCAAAGTACTCACAATGCTGCTCAAGTTTTAAGAGAGAGAATGATGAAGTCTAAAGTCTTGTGTGGAGCCAGAATTTCAAGTGCTTATGTTCCTAAGTACAGAGATGCTCATGGAAAGCTTGTAGAGATGAAAAGGAACAGTGCTAAATTCAATACAGCACTTGGAATTAAAGTGTTGGAATTTAACTTGGAGTTAGACAAGTCTTATTTTATCAGGCTAGGGAATGAGATGAGGAGGAATAGCATCTATTCTCTGAGAGCTGCTATCTACCAGACTGGAGAGAGTGATCCAGAACAGTGCCTGACATTGAAGAAATAAAGTAAAGGCTGACTGTAAGTTTTTAAAGTTTTCTGTTCTAAGTAAAAAGTTAAACTCTGATATGTTATAAACACTGCATTTGTTGTATGTTTTGACATCATCAATTATCTTTTAACTTGTACATTTTTGTTATGCACAAGTTGGGGGAGATTGTTAGATATAATTGCTGATGATTATTTATCAGTGTTTAAGCAACAGGTACTCATCAGAGTTTATGCTAGAAGCCAGTCAGAGTTTATTAAAGTCTGACGGGGTGAAAGTTTGCTGAAGCTGTCGGTGCTAATATGAAGATTCTAGAAGCAATATATCTTGAAGATGGAAAGAAGCAAGATATATTGAGATGGCTAAGGAAACGGAACAGAAGACAGAAGCAATCCTAAATTGATATAAATTGTATAGCTAATTTATAGGAATATCAATTAGAGATTGATTATGTAGCTGTGTACTATATAAACACAGATAGGTTAACCCTAAAAGGGATGCGAATACTGAATACATTATTCTTGTAACCTAGCAGCTCTCTGTGATAATTTACATCACTGAGAGAAGAGTTATTTAATATAATTCAGTTTATTGTTCATAAACAGAGTTCTTGATTGTTATTCTCATACATATATTGATTATATATTGTGTATTCGGCCTAACATAAAAAGGTAAATTGAATAAAATCAATGGCTAGTTGTGAACCAACTTATCCTTACATCGAAGGAATGGAGGTAATCACGCCTTGTCTCATGTCGATGGTCCTTAAGGGAGTTAATTTCTAGTATGAGCTTATAGGTATCTCCCGCTAGTAAATCAACTGTATGTAATCTTGAATAAAGAAAGAATCTACACTTAGGCCACTTCTCTAGATGAATGTCTCTATCGCGGGGGAAAAATCGTTATTATATCGTAAAGAATCTATCTAAGTGTTTCTAGACGTTATCTTGGAGCTTATACTCTCGCTCAACTCTAACTACACTTGATACGACACTTGGCGTTGTGTTTCATATAGCATTCGCGATGTAGACGAAGTCGCAGATGAAATTCTGGAAAGTACATAAGGATCTACAGGTGATGTCTTCCGAACTGGTAGCTCTGACTCTCCGATTGATTCCTCCAGCTTCGAATTAGTTGCCCTATCCGTAACCCGATCTTCAAATGGTTCAAGCGTATACACACTCGATATAGCGGAATACTATATAACGTTAGGATGCTTAACTTAATAACCATAAAGCGAACCTTATCCTATTAGTCAAAACTATACTCGGAAATCTTAACTCAAACTCTATGCGAGGTTGCTCATTGTTTTTCCTATCTTAGACACTTCTACCTATTCTTGTTTCAGTGACCAATAAACTGTAGCTCTAATACCAACCTGTGACGCCCCCAAATTCGGGGTCAGGATTTAGTGCCACTAAACAGTTATAAGAAAATATAACTCTGGATTAAACATAATTACATAAAGACCCCTCAACTAAGGATCGATCACATGTTATGGTATGAAACAAGAATCTAAAATATTAAAGTTTATTACAACAACTAATTCAGTTTTATTACAAACCATATGCAACTATCTAACCATTGGTGAGATCTAAAATGAATTCTATCTTCCCGGCAAACTGGAACCTAAAATCTCAAATCAGGTCTTCTCATGGCCTTCTTAGCGATTACTCAAAAATGGCTAACTTCGTTCTTAACTGAAAGGTTAGGGAAAAATAGAAAGAGTTAGCCAACAATGCTCAGCAAGTGTAATCAACGTAAACATATATCATTTGATAATCAATCGGGTAGATCAATTTCAAAATATAAGTTTCCTTTCGAAGAAAAAGGTAAACAAGTAAATCGGAACTTACGATAAGACGGTACGAGCTATACGGGTGGTCAACCACGTAAAGCTACAGACCATGTTTACACATGGTCCTAAAATATAAGGATCCATAGGCACACATTGGCCATAAAATAAATAAGTAACCACGACCGCCACCTCGGTCAAAATTTTGTTCCATTTACAGGGAATCAACAAAAGAGTTAAACAGTAGTAGGATTTCCATCATTTTCCATTATTCCAACATTTTCATTCGAAGGTACAAAACTAATTCAAGATTTTTATCATAAAGTTTAGAAACTAGGTGGTTGTAAGCAAGGTAAGTAAGTATTTAAGGAAGCAAGTACGTAACAAGTGTTTTAAAGGTTGATAAGGTTTAACAAAGGATAAATCAAGGAAAAGGTATTATACGTGAAATGTAAAGATAAAGGAACATTCTTAATTTTAAAAGAAAAGAGCAAGGTAAAGGTTGTAATTTGCATGGTATGGAATCAATTGCGTAATATAAAGTAAAGGATAAGTAAAGGTTGAACATATACTTGAAATATAATTGAAAGGTAACATTCCCATCATAATTAAAGAATACTACCACTTGAACAATAAGTGGAGGGTATAGACACTTGCCTCAAATTCCGATTAACTAACTTAATAACTTGTACACAACTCCGACTTTAGGTACACGGGCTCCTTTTCTGGCCTCCTATTTGTACCTATAAATAAAGTTATAATACCCTCTTAGTACCTCAGATTGTTCACATAAATAGACTAAGTAGTACTTCTACACCAACGATATAAATAAATAGATACATACTTATAAGTTGAACCAAATCACAATTCAAGGAAAGCACATTGTACCTTTAAGGTTTACGTCTTAACTAGCAACACTCTTTTAGTCACCTAACACGTATCACATAATGACATATAACATCCCTCGAGGTGTTGACGGAAAAACCTCACGATAAAGCATTTGACTATCCTTATCTAGTTCTTTTGACAACAAAAGCACTGAATCGCATAAAGCTACTTTTACGCACAACACGATTTGTAAAATCAACATATATCCACTTACGACCACTTATAATTGACTAACCAAATCTCAATCTCAAATACTATAACAACATTAATTCTAATGAAAGACAACCATATTAGTTTAATACAAATGCGATTACTCAAGTAATGACGACTTACACTAATTAAAATATAATTACGCAACTAGCACAAAATTTCCATGTATATTACATAAGATTATCATTCAACAAAACCACGACACGACGACACCATTCACCAACACTCTCCATTTTTACCTCTTTCTTTCTTTCTCCTTTCTCTTTCTCTCTTTTCTCTTTCTCTCTTCTCTTTCTTGGCCTCTCGGCCTCTCTCATCTCTCCCTCATCACTCTCGGCCTCTCGACCTAAACCAACACCAAACACACACATGACTCACCCACACACACAACTCATAGTCAAACATATACACACACACCTCCAACACTCATCCTCAATTCCTCACGCAAGAACACACGTTTTATAAAAACGTACTCACACACACAAGGACACATTTTTGAAAAGAACATGCACACACACAAGGACACATTTTTGAAAAGAACATGCACACACACAAGGACACATTTTTGAAAAGAACATGCACACACACAAAAACACATTTTCGAAAGAAGACACACACACACACACATGAACACATTTTCTTAAATAACACACACATACTCACAACTTTAAAACTCAACTCTCTCTCTTTTCCTTTCTCCCTCAATCTCTCCCTCTCGGCTCCCCCTCTCTCTCGGCCTCCTCCCTCTCCTCCATTTCCCTCTATCAGTGTCTTTATCCAACACCACCATTCCACCTTAACTCCCACTAACAAATCCAAATCACATCAAGACATCTCTAATTAACTAAGAAATTATAAGTTTAAAACTACCCATCACATAAAAATTCAATCTTTCCCATAAAAACTCACATGCAACTCTATTTAACCATTAATCACTAATTATAAACTATACACAACACTTATACACACCAATAATCAAAACCCTCATCACATAGATCCGAAAATTACAAATAATACAAACTGAATGCATGCTAATATCTTCTTAGGTATATTATTTTCTTAAATTTGTTCTGTTTTTAATTTTCATTATTCATACACCTATATAACTAGATTGTGTAGTCGGAGTTAATTGAAATAACATAATGAGATTATAACTACAAATTCTTTTCGCTGGTCTAATATAGTCATACGATAGTATAAATTTAGATGGACGCCTTATGTGTTTTTCTAATCGAAATTTTGATTTATTTGTCATATATATTTTATGAAAGATTTTTTTGAAGCGAATATGATAGATTTGATATTTAAGTAATAGTCTGATGGTTAGTTCACCCGAATTGTAAAATGTTGGAGGTCGAAGGGTGATTAATGATTTTTGTTTTGTTTTGCGTATCAGATATAAAATTGGATATCTTAAAGGGCGGATTCATGAGTAGGTTTATGGGGACACGTCACATGTGTTCTAGAAAAATAAAAATTAGCGAACTTTTATTAAAAATATATGATGTAATTGTGTATATTTTATAAAATCATCACACCAAAAAAAGTTAGGTGTCCTTATAATTTTAGTAATTATATCCTATTTTGAGTTGTTTTTTTATTTAATTTATAGTTATGTTATCATAAATTGGAGATTAAATGTTTAGATTGCTAAATTTTTAGCACGTAAATATAAAAATGTAGAAATTATTCACCATAAATTATAATTTTTTTTTAAAATTATGATATCGAACTCTATAATTTAAAGTTATGTTGCCTATGTTAGAAATGAATACCACTAGAAACTAGACAGAGGGGGGGTGAATGGATAGTTTGATATATTTTTCGATTCTTGAAAACTAAGTAAACAACTGTATGTGATTATGATATGTAATATGCAGAAAGTAAATAACACACACAATCACTTTAATCTACTTTGTATAAGCAAATTAAATACTACAGCTTTCCAGGAAATTCACAATCGAATTTCTGGCTTCTAAACAAGAACAGTTTGAACTTGCTTGCTTACAGAGAAAAGAGCTTAGCAAATAACTATGTGTATCTCTCTTACAGCTTACTGTTGTGTGTGCACGATATATATATTCACCTATACAAACTAGGCACACACAATATTACACAGCTACCCCTTCTGAAAGTCCAACTTGTCCTGCCATAAGAAGTTCACTGTGTCAGGAAGGACCACCTGCTTTTCGGAGTCTTTCCCGTTTCTGTAGCTGCTTGTCTCTTATCTTTCTCTTCAAGTTTAGCTGTAGATTTGCCATCTGTTCTTTGGACCACCTTGCCAGAACAAATGCTTCAGTATTTGTCTCCTTTGATTCTTGGTTCTGTACCTTGATTTGCCTTGTTATAAACGGCTAAGTGTTGATATCGTGAACTCCACTTTATCCCTGACTTCGCGATCTCCCTTGTGAGGACTACGCGATATAGCCTTTGAAGACTTTGCGACATAGGTCATTTGATGACTATGCGACATAGGTCATTTGATGACTATGCGACATAGGTCATTTGATGACTATGCGACATAGGTCATTTGATGACTATGCGACATAGGTCATTTGATGACTTCACGATCTAGGCTCTTTTGACTTTGCTGACTTCAACACTTCACGACATGTGTCTTGAGGACTTCTCGACATAGTACAAAATGGACTATGCGATATAGTACTTCACGACATGGATATTGGTGAATTCACGACATAGCTTTCTTTTGACTTTGCTATATAATGCCTTAGACAAATTCCTGCAACTTATTTCTTCATAGCCTTATTCAACTCTATCCTGCTGCATGAACACTTCTGAACTTCTACCAGGATAATTATTCAATGGCCTATATACAATCTAGATGCAAGAAACTTTACTAAGCTCATTATAAATTTGAGCATACATGATCAAGCTAATGTTCATGAGAACAAGACAAGTACATTTAGAGACCTATACTATATCCCAGTGATAGAAATCACTAGGTCATGTAATGTGACATAGTCACATAGTGTAGGCTTGTTAATAGTGGTATTCAGACATGTCTTGAGCCTAACAATCTCCCCCAAATTGTGAGTAAGACCCTTAGGCACAATTTCATGTCTGATAAGAAGCCTAACTAATCATAAAAAGAACAGATATAAGGAAGATACAGTTAAGCACAGAATTTGATAACAACTTGGAAATTTAAGCTTACAGAATTCTTCCTTGAGCTACATAGCTTCTGTTTCCAATTGTTTCTCTAAGAAGTCATTATAGATCTTCTTCTTCCTCATTTCTTCATTCTTCTTTATCTCAGAGATTGCCATTAGAATATCATCTCTAGCAGTCATTTCTTCAATGAGAGGAGAGTCCTTTAGATCTTCAGCTGCTGTTCTGAGGGCACTCTCCACATATGAGTGTATAAACTCCATCCTTATCTTGCTTTTTCCTCCATAATGATTTTTGTACTCCACAGTATAAGGATTTTGTTTTACCTTGCACAGCCCTTTCTTTCTTAGCTCCCTTGCTCTTTCTTCTATCTCGGCCAACTCCTTCTCTTTCTTACATCTCCTTTCTTCATTCTCTCTCCTCAGGTCTTCTTCATGATCAGCATGCATTTTCAAGAACCTGGCAATATCTATCTTCCATGTCCTTTCTTCCTTTTCTTCAAAGTTCAGCAAAGCATTTATCCTTTCAAGCTCATATTTATAGAAATGTTGCCAGCCTTCTTGCTTCATTATCTTCTCTCTTCCATCAGTGTACTTAATCTCTAGATGATCTAGCTTCAGTTTGACTTCAAAGATCCTTTGAGCTCTCAAAAATGCTAGGGCATCTTCATCATAGTCTTCATCAAGTGGAAACACATGGATGCCAACAACATTTGTGAGTTTTCCAGTTTTCTTTGTTATCCTTATTCTTTTGGGTACACTCTTGATCTTCATATGCCTCACAAGAGGTACCTTTCTGGAACAAGGTGACTTTGTCTTTACTGCCACATCATTTGGAAGTAGCTTCATTCCTTTGCCCTTAATCCACTGCAACACTCCACTGGCTGTGACCTTGTGGAGGTGTTTTCTTGATTTTTCTTTTGTGGCTTCACCCTTCTTCTGTGGCAACTCAGGTTCAGAAGTCTTAGATACTGATTTTGGAGGATCATTACTAACAGTACTCACCCTAGACTCAGAGTCTTGTGTTTTGGTTAAAGTACTGCCAGCAATGTCCTTGACTTGCTGAGTTCCACTCCTAGTTCTCTTCACTGTCTCCTTTGCCCCCTTTGTATCATGAGATCTCCTCCTGTGGGTTTTCTCCTCATCATCATCCTCCCCATCCTTCTTCTTGTTCTTTTCTTTGACAGATTCTGGCAAAACACCATGAATCAGAAAAGATTGTAGAATGTTAATCATCTCTACTTCCTCTGCTGTCTTGACTCCTTTCTTTGCTCTCAGTATTTGCAGCACCTGATTGATCTTTGTATTATTCTTCATTTGCAGATCTTTGGGAATGACTAGTTGGTCAATACTTCTGACTTTGGATAGACTTTGAAAAATTACTGTCCTTGGCTTGGGTATGACCTCAGGCAGTCTTTGATTTTGGTCCATCTCCAAGTCATTATAAAGACTTTCATTGTTAGCCCCACTCTTTTCAATCAACTCCAGAATTATTGACACTTCAGTAAACCTCAGTTTCTCTAGAGTTTGAAATGCTAAATGCCACAAGCAGTTGTCCTTGCACACCATGATTATTTCTCTCAGATAAACATCCCTGATTTTCTTTACTGCAACTGTGAAGTACTTGATACTTTCCCTGAGCTTCTTTCTGTACACTTGTGCATCTCCTTGAGCATTCTTGTAGGTGGCTTTCAGAAACTCCAGGAATGCCTCATCATGATAGATGTTAGAGTTGGCAACTTCCTGTAGCTTGGCCTCAGTGATAAGTGTAGCTTGGGTAGGTTTAGCAATTGGAGTAGGTATAGCAGGTTGAGGGGTTGAGATGTCTTTAGGCATTGTGGATGGATAGAATGTTGTGGTGACTGTGCTTTTCTGACCTTGTGCATTGATGACCTCTACAGGGGGAAGATTGATTGGCTTTATTGTCTCTTCAGTGAGCTTGCCCTTAAGTTTTGACTGCTTGGCAGGTGCTCCCCCTTTCTTTTGCACATTGACCTCCTTTCCTTTCTCCCCCTTAGGCTTGGGATCAGACAAAATGTCTTGAGCTTCCCCAGGAATAGGCAGGTTCATGGATCTCATCATTGAAGTCATCATCTGTTGTTGCACCAGCAGGATGTTTGTTGTGTTGTGGCCTTGAGCATCGAGCTTGTCATTTAGTTGGCTGAGAGATGTAGATAGCATTCTGTTTTCATCCTTGAGAGAGGCCACTTCCTTTTCCAAGCCATCCACCTTGGAGAATAATTGGTGAGACTTGAAGGAGTTTAGAGATTGATCTTTGACCCTGGCAAAGTCATATTTGGAGATGTCTGACAGAGGGACTTCATCCACCAGCTTATCACCATACTGATTTTTCCACATGACATTCAACATAGCATTGGTGGTGATGGTAGTTTTTGCTTGATTTTCCAGTGTAGAAGCCAGTTTCTTGATGTTGTCTGTGACCATGGCAAGAGTCACATCCATCATGGACACATTTGTGGAGGTTTTCTGGACTTCTTTGAGGATACCATCCACCTTGGGAAAATCAGAGAGATAAGAGTTTCTGAGCTTTGTGAGGGATCTGTCTGTCTCCTCCTGAATTGAAGAAATCTCTGATTGAAGCCCTTTCCCAAGATAATGCAGAGCCTTCAACTGGTTCTTGTACACATCATTTACAGCCTCATAGATGGCAACAGGAGAAAGATCCTTAGCATTGGAGCCCAGAGAAGTGAGGTATTCTTCTCTCACAAAAGCTAGGGCATCCTTGAGATTTACAGTCCTCTTAGAATCCAACCAGGCATCCACATTTCCCTCTGGTTCAGCTTCATTCACAATCTTCTCCTGTTGAGCTTCAACGTCCTCCTTATGGCAGAGCAGGATAGCTTCATAATCAGCATTTGGAAGGTTGGAGGTGAGGAGATGTTGAGCTATCTTTGAGAACTCATCAATCTGTGCCACATTAAGATTTTGAATGGCTTCCTCTGTCAAGTGTGAGGGCACAGATGATGATCCTGAAGGCCTGTCATGGTGCACAGGCTTCAGCCATTCTGACATTGTGGCCTGAGCCAAGTGAGAGCTAGTGCTAGGCACTGCATGAGATGTGTGAGTTTGAGTCTCCTCCAGCCTTGGAATGGCTGTAGGGTCTGATGTTGTCTCCATTAAAATGGGATGTGTTACAACATCAGCCCTATATGTCTGTGAAGACATTTCCACATCCCTAAGGATGGGAGAATTTGGCACAGAGTCTCCAGTGAAAACTGGTGAATCCTCCATGTTTGTGTTGGTGTCATTAGGATATGCCTCAGCATGCATTCCCTGACCAACTGAATGTGGGTCCTGAGTGGTGAGCACAGTGTCAAGCACCATGTCACTTGAAGTTGGCTCAATCACAGGGCTGGATTGTAATTGATCAAGGGCAAGATTGTCATGAGAATGACTCTCTTGTTCAGAAGAAATTTTAGTGGAAGAATCTGAGAGAGAAGTGGGGTTCAGATTAGATTTTGGCAACTCCCCCTGAGAAATAGGAGGAGTTTCAACATTGATGTGCTCTCCACTTAGTGTTTGATCACCCTTATCACTCCTAGGGTCAAGAGTGAGGTCTTGACCCTGTGCAGACTCGTTACAACTTGCAGTGGGGAGGCTGCTCTTTTCAATGCCCATGACCTGTTGAGAGGCCATAGACAGTAGCAGGTGTACCCCTTTTTGCACATCTGAATCCTGTTGAGAGGATGCAGTGGTGGCTACAGATTTTGATTTCTTCTTTGGTCTGGTGAGAGGTGACTCAGGAATCTCACTTGCTAGCTCTACAGATTCATGGATAATAGCTAGGGTTCTCTTCTTCTTCTTTTTAGTAACATCAACCTTTTGAGAGATTGATGCACTTGGCTGACTAGCCTCTACAGTGGTGTTTACAGTGGGGTTGCTGGATGGGATAGGGAGGCTTGGGTTAGACTGTGATGCTCCTTCAGTCTCAGCCTCCCCTGTCCAGGAAAGAGCATGGTATATGGGCTTATCAAGTGGATAAGATGCGAATGTGTCCTGCATATGCGGGGTCACATTCAAGATCACATCCACTTGATTCCTTGTGTCCAATGAACCAAACAGAATCTTGGACATGGACTTGGAATAAGCCATCTTTGATTTATCAATACCCTCCAAGTCATGGACATTAGCATCAAGATAATTTAAAATAACTTGAAGAAAGCGAGGGTAAAAGATGTCATTACCTCTTCCACGGACTGTCCTCCCTAGCCTTTGAGTCAATTCCTTGAGGATTATTGCTCCAACATTGATTTCCTGATTGTAGGCTAGGGAATAGGCCAGCTTCACAGCAATGTGACTGATATGGTCCCATCCTGTCTTTCTGCAAAGGAACACCTTCTGGAGTGCATCAAATAGAAATGACCACTCCCTTCTTACAAACTTCTTATTCAGCTTTCCAGTATCTATCTCATCAGCATACTGAATGAAGGTCATGAAGTCTACTATTTGAGCATCAGTAGCTTCTTGGTTATGACCCTCCACCTTGAACCCTAATGCTTCATTTATCTCCTTCTCCCCAAACTGGAAGTGTTTGCCTCCAATTGAACAAGCTATCTCCTGGAACGAAGTTCCATCTTCCCTGGCCATTGTAGAAACCAACGTCGTTCGCCAAAATCCTTCCAATACATCAACATACAACGTGGGGTTCAAGGTTAGGGCTTGGCTGAGGTAGGAATCGTTCAGGAACCGTACAAAACACTTGTACCTGGGTTTAGCCTCAGCCTCAGAGGGAATGGTGAGAAGATTTGTTTCTTTGGGGATGGTTAAAGGAATAGAGGATGATGCTGTTTGAGATTTGGGTGCCATTTCAAGAGAGAGAGAGTAAGAAAGAGAGTAGAGAATTTGTGCTTAGGTTAGAAAGTTTGAGAGCAATAGACAAGATGAAAAGTTGCAAACGGTTAGAAAAAGGTATTTATATGATAGAGACACTACGATATGGAGTTATGAATGTGTACAGTCTATCTGTATGTCGCGAAGTCAAAAGTGGCCTGTACCGCAAAGTCTTGCAAAGTATATCGCATAGTCTCAACAATGAACTATGTCGCAAAGTCTTCAAAATGAAAGGATCGGGGAGACTTTGCGATATAGTAGAAATACCCTGTCTAAAGCTCTCTTTTAGGAATTTTAAGCAATTTGTCAGACTTTTATCAAATTTTGAAATAAAATTAATTTAAATCAAAATTCTGTCAACTATGGAGACTTGTCGATATAGCTATTCTAAGTCGCGAAGTCATAAAATTAACTATGTCGCAAACTCATGAAATGAACTATGTCGCGAAGTCTCTCAAACTCAACAGTTTGCGATATAAGTCTGTTTAATTTGAACTATGTCGTGAACTCTGAAAATCATCTATATCGAGATGTCTCAAAAGCTCACAACTCCACTAACAAATATGATTTTGAAAAATATGCAGTAAAATACTGAAATATTTATAAATCATATCTCAGCTAATTTTCACTCCAAACAAATAGATCATTTAAATACAGTGAAAATTTACTGCTGCAACTATTAACCAGCATATTTACTTAGAACAACTGAATGAAGGATTGAGCATTCCAATTTCACTCACAAGTCTGTTGAAGACTGCTTCATTCAGAGGTTTAGTAAATATGTCAGCTAATTGTTTCTCAGTTGGAACATAAGAGACTTCTATGGTACCATTTGCAGCATGTTCCCTAATGAAATGGTACCTGATCTCAATGTGCTTTGTAGTAGAATGATTAACAGGATTAGCTACAATGGATATTGCACTAGTATTATCACACATCAGAGGAATGTGTTCTAACACTAGTCCATAATCCATGAGTTGATTTCTAATCCAAAGCAATTGAGCACAGCAACTTCCAGCAGCAATATATTCAGCCTCAGCTGTGGATGTTGCTGTGGACTGTTGTTTCTTACTAAACCAGGACACTAACCTTTGACCTAGGAATTGACAGCTTCCAGAGGTGCTCTTCCTGTCAATCCTGCATCCAGCATAATCAGAATCTGTGTAACCAACCAGGTTGAACCCAGTGCCCTTTGGATACCATAGCCCAAGATTAGGAGTCCCCTTCAGATATTTGAAAATTCTTTTGATGGCCATCATGTGAGATTCCTTGGGATCAGACTGGAACCTTGCACAAAGGCATGTGGCAAACATGATGTTTGGCCTGCTGGCTGTGAGATAGAGTAGGGATCCAACCATTCCTCTATAGACCTTGATATCAACTCTCTTGCCTTTCTTGTCTTCATCCAGCTTGATTGCAGTAGACATAGGAGTTTTAGCTGGGGATGACTCTTCTAAACCATATTTCTTTAAAAGATCCTTGACATACTTAGATTGGTTTATAAAGATGCCATCCTCCCTTTGATGTACTTGCAGGCCTAGGAAGTAGGTTAACTCTCCCATCATACTCATCTCATATTTACTTTGCATCAACTTAGAGAACCTTTCACAGAGTTTTTCATTTGAAGAGCCAAAGATGATATCATCCACATAGATTTGAACAAGAATGATATCATTTCCATGCTTCTTGAAGAATAGGGTTTTGTCAATTGTACCCCTGGTAAATTGATGCTCAAGAAGGAATTGAGATAGAGTTTCATACCAGGCTCTTGGTGCCTGTTTGAGTCCATAGAGCGCCTTGAGCAGTCTATACACAAAGTTTGGGAAGTCTTCACTTTCAAAGCCAGGTGGTTGAGACACATAGACTTCTTCAGCAAGATCACCATTGAGAAATGCACTTTTCACATCCATTTGATACACCTTAAAGTCTGAGTGAGCTGCAAAAGCCAAGAAGATCCTTATGGCTTCCAGTCTAGCTACAGGTGCAAATGTCTCATCATAGTCAATGCCTTCTTGCTGACTATATCCTTTGGCAACCAGCCTTGCTTTGTTTCTCACTACCACTCCTTCTTCATCCATCTTGTTTCTGAACACCCATTTGGTGTCAATAACATTCTTTCCTTTTGGAGGTGGCACTAGTTCCCATACTTTGTTTTTCTCAAATTGATTCAACTCTTCTTGCATGGCAACAATCCAATCAGAATTCTTCAAAGCTTCTTCAATTAATTTAGGTTCCTCTTGTGACAGAAAGCAGCTATACAGACATGTATTTAATGTTGCCCTTCTTGTTCTAACTCCGTCACTAGGATCTCCAATGATTTGATCCCTAGTGTGGGCTCTGTCCCATTTCCTTGTGTGCCCCTGTTCATTTCCTTGATCTGTTCCAATCTCATTTTGGTTGACAGTTGCATTCTCTTCTTCTCCCCCTGTGTTTGTGAATCCTTGCACAGGTGTTTGAAGAAGATTGTCAACTTCAAGAATTTCATTTTCTAGAACAGTTTGAACAGGGGGTTCATCTTCACTTTCAGAATCCTCAAGATAACCTTGATTCTCAAATCTCAATAGCACACTGTCTTGATCACTTGTTTTCAGTCCTGGAGTTTTCTTGTCATTAAAGGTAACATCCATGCTTTCCATGACTTTGTGTTGCTCAGGTACAAACACTCTGTATGCTGTCCTTTCCAGAGAGTATCCAATGAAGATACCTTCAAATGCCTTAGCATCAAATTTTCCAACATGCTCAGAGGTATCTTTCATCACAAAGCACTTGCTTCCAAACACATGCAGGTGCTTGAAGGATGCTCTTTTTCCAGTCATTAATGAGTAAGGAGTTTTGCCAGACTTCTTATTGATTAATGTTCTATTTTGCACATAGCATGCTGTGTTAACAGCATCAGCCCAAAAGCTAGTGGGTAGCTTTGCATCCAGCAGCATTGTCCTTGCAGCTTCAATGAGAGTTCTATTCTTTCTCTCAACTACTCCATTTTGTTGAGGTGTTCTAGGAGCTGAGAATTGTTGAGAAATTCCTTTATCTTTGCAAAACTCATACAATGTTGAATTTCTAAACTCAGTCCCATTATCACTTCTCAAAGCAACTACAGAGGAACCAGTGCTTTGTGCTTCTTTATCAACTCTCTTGATATGCTCTATTATGACTTGGGGTGCTTCATCCTTGGAGAAAAGGAATTCCACCCAAGTATATCTTGAATAGTCATCTACCATCACTAGAGCATATTTCTTTTTGGAGAGGGACATTACATTCACAGGGCCAAATAAGTCCATGTGAATTAGTTGCAGAGGTTTTGAGTTTGTATTGAGCAACTTGTTCTTGTGACTTGATCTTTTAATCTTCCCTTTCTGACAAGCTTCACATGCTCCATCTTGCACAAACTCCAAGGCAGGCAAATCCCTGATGAGTTCTCTCTTGGTTAGAGAGTTCATTGCCTGAACATTCAAGTGAGACAGTTTCTTGTGCCACAGCCAGAATTCCTCATTTGTGGCTTTTGTGTAGAAACAACAAATTTCTCCCTTATCTGCAGCCTTGAGATTAGCTACAAACAAGCTTCCTTTCTTCACACCAGTTAGAACAACTTCACCACTTTCCCTTTTTGAGATTGAACAAAGGTCTTCATCAAATTCCACTTTGAAGCCTCTGTTGGTAAACTGTCCAATACTCAAGAGATTATGCTTCAGTCCTTCAACAAATGCTACATCTTCAATAATGACATTTCCAGATTTAACACTGCCATATCCCATTGTATAACCAATGTTGTCATTTCCAAAGGTTACTGATGGGCCAGCCTTTTCCTCAAAATGTGATAGCAGGGCTATATCACCAGTCATGTGACTTGAGCATCCACTGTCCAAGATCCATATGACTCTTTTATTCCTGTTGCCCTGCATTCACAAAATGACTAAGTTGTTTTTGGTACCCACACTTGGTAGGGTCCAGTTGATTTAGAAACATTTTGATTAATAATTCTTCTGTCATAAATTGCATTTCTCATAGTAGGAGACTTCACTTTTTCTGTGGCTTTGGAGTTTACACTCTTAGGCTCACATAAAGTTTTCACCCTCTCAACCCTGATTGGGGACCCTGTCCTATGAGAATGCATATGTGTGTGTGATTCACCAGATTGTGCAGAGTCAAGTTTATGTTTAAGAGATAAACAGTTAGCAATCACAGTCACATAGCATGTCATGCAGTTTGGCTTACCACAGAAAGAATCATGACTTGAATTTATGCTTGCAGAAAGGTTACTTAGGTTATCAACTTCAACAATTTCAGGCTTACTACACTTATGAGTCAAATGATTAACAGATAGGCATTTTTGACATTGTTTCCTGGGAGCATTTGGCACATAAGCATAGTTGTTTCCTTTGTTAACACCAACTTTACCATTTCTGTTTTGTTTCCTTTTCTTAACAACTTCTTTCTTTGCTTTAGGACTCTTGACAAGATTGTTTTTGGTCTCTTTATGATTGACAAGTTCAGGAGAGGAAGAAGTGTTCTTAGCAGCCTCATCTTCTTCAAGTAGTTGTTGCTTGATGATCAGTAGTTCCTCATCAAACTCAACAACACTCTTTCTGAAGATGGGCTGTTCAACACTTGACAGTATGGTTGGGGCATTTTTGTTTGTAAAAGTTTCCTTTCCTTTGCCCTTGACTTTCTTCCTTCCCTTGTCATTATCATAGTCAAAACCAACTCCAACCTTGCAGTCTTCAGTGTGTTCCTTGTGGTAGGTTTGAATAAGTTCAGAGGAGTTTTTGAAGCTTCTTAGTTTCAATTCAGTTTCAGCAATTTGTTCTCTAAGGGCTTTCTCTATCTGCTCAGCACAAATCACTTTGTTTTTAAGATACTCAACCTCCTTTTTCAAACCATCCAGGTTCACAACCATTAACTCAAGTTTCTCATTCTTTTCTGTAAGCTCAACATTCTTAGCAGTTAGTCTATCAATTTCTTCATTAGCTACTAACATGCTAGTATGAATATTAAACATCTCAGTGCTCATATCTTCAACAGTTTGCTTATATTGAATGGGAGTCATATCAAGAGAAGTAAGAATGGGTACCTGACTTGAATCACCATCATCAGAAAATGCCATCAAGGCATAGTTTGAGTACTCTTGTTCTTCTTCTTCATCAGAGTCATCCCAGCATTTTCCCTCAGCAATAAAAGCTTTGCCCTGTTGTTTCTTGAGTAGAGCCTCATACTTAGCTTCAAGCTCTAAGTATGCTTTGTCCTTCTTGACTTGTTTAGGCTTTTTGCACTCAGTGGCAAAATGCCCAAGTTCATTGCAGTTATAGCATCTTATTTTGGTCCTATCCACACTTCCTGTCTTGTATCCACCCTTAGCAGCACCAACAATCCCTTTTCCTTTATTGAAGGTGTTTGAGCCACTAGATCCACCAGTGTTTCCAGTATTGAGCTTGGACCTGAATGGCTGCTTTCTTTTAAACCTTATGTCAGGATACCTCCTAGCCATATAAGCAAAAGATTTGTTTTCCATTTTGTCCAGTTCCTCCATGCTGTAAAACTCATCTTCCTCAGGCAAATCATAGATGACCTGGACCTCATCACCAGTGTCTTCAACTTCCAGTTCCTTAATCTTCACTTGACTGACTTTAAGAGAGTCCATTCTTTGACTTAGGTTGTCAGCAATAAGTGCACAGGAGTTATTAGCCACTAATCCTTGCTTTGCTTGAATAGATCTCTTTTGAAACAGCTCCAACTCATATGTCTTCAAAACACCATATAACACATCAAAACCAATCTTTGTTAGATCTCTTTCTTTAAGGGAAGAGATTCTTGGTTCCAAGTGATCTGGAAGAGTTAGTAAAAACTTCATATTGAGCTCTTCTGTTTCATAGTGTTTGTCATAGAGTTTGAGCTCGTTTATCAGCTTGTTGAATCTCTCAAACACTTCTGTGATTCCCTCTTTTGGCTGAGCCATGAAGGCTTCATATTGTGAAACAAGAATCTGCTTCTTGTTCTTTCTTACTTCAGTAGTTCCTTCACAGAGCACTTCTATAAGATCCCACATCTTCTTGGCACTAGTACAATGAGCAACAGTGCCATACATGTTGAAGTCCATAGATTCACAAATGATAAGTTGAAGATGTCCATCCAGTGCAACTTTTTCCTTTTCAGGATAAGTGTATTTTGAGGGATCTTTGGGCACATGTTTTGCTGGTACAATCTCAGTGCCAATGGTTGATTCACCAATCTCGATCATTGGAATGAAGGGACCATGCTTTAGAATATCTAAATACATGGGGTTAGAAGCTTTGATGAAAAGCAACATCTTCTTCTTCCATAAACTGTAGTGCTCCTTGTTAAAGGGAGGAATCTTGATACTGCTTAGTTTCTGTGAACTCATTCTTGATCTTTTCCTGTTTGTACGTTAACAGCCTACGCTCTGATACCACTTGTTAGAAATGAATACCACTAGAAACTAGACAGAGGGGGGGTGAATGGATAGTTTGATATATTTTTCGATTCTTGAAAACTAAGTAAACAACTGTATGTGATTATGATATGTAATATGCAGAAAGTAAATAACACACACAATCACTTTAATCTACTTTGTATAAGCAAATTAAATACTACAGCTTTCCAGGAAATTCACAATCGAATTTCTGGCTTCTAAACAAGAACAGTTTGAACTTGCTTGCTTACAGAGAAAAGAGCTTAGCAAATAACTATGTGTATCTCTCTTACAGCTTACTGTTGTGTGTGCACGATATATATATTCACCTATACAAACTAGGCACACACAATATTACACAGCTACCCCTTCTGAAAGTCCAACTTGTCCTGCCATAAGAAGTTCACTGTGTCAGGAAGGACCACCTGCTTTTCGGAGTCTTTCCCGTTTCTGTAGCTGCTTGTCTCTTATCTTTCTCTCCAAGTTTAGCTGTAGATTTGCCATCTGTTCTTTGGACCACCTTGCCAGAACAAATGCTTCAGTATTTGTCTCCTTTGATTCTTGGTTATGTACCTTGATTTGTCTTGTTATAAACGGCTAAGTGTTGATATCGTGAACTCCACTTTATCCCTGACTTCGCGATCTCCCTTGTGAGGACTACGCGATATAGCCTTTGAAGACTTTGCGACATAGGTCATTTGATGACTATGCGACATAGGTCATTTGATGACTATGCGACATAGGTCATTTGATGACTATGCGACATAGGTCATTTGATGACTATGCGACATAGGTCATTTGATGACTTCACGATCTAGGCTCTTTTGACTTTGCTGACTTCAACACTTCACGACATGTGTCTTGAGGACTTCTCGACATAGTACAAAATGGACTATGCGATATAGTACTTCACGACATGGATATTGGTGACTTCACGACATAGCTTTCTTTTGACTTTGCTATATAATGCCTTAGACAAATTCCTGCAACTTATTTCTTCATAGCCTTATTCAACTCTATCCTGCTGCATGAACACTTCTGAACTTCTACCAGGATAATTATTCAATGGCCTATATACAATCTAGATGCAAGAAACTTTACTAAGCTCATTATAAATTTGAGCATACATGATCAAGCTAATGTTCATGAGAACAAGACAAGTACATTTAGAGACCTATACTATATCCCAGTGATAGAAATCACTAGGTCATGTAATGTGACATAGTCACATAGTGTAGGCTTGTTAATAGTGGTATTCAGACATGTCTTGAGCCTAACAGCCTATTTGAGAAGCAATGTTCATGCCAGAGTTACAGTGACGTGATGGAACTGTAATTACAGAGTTATAGTGACGTGATGAACTGTAATTACAGACGTTAATAAAATTGCTTCAGGAATTATTACAGTCAATGCATACAATATTGTCAATATCAGAAACAATTCTTTTCTTATATTCGAATTTGTATAAACATACAAAATTGCTCAACTTTGTCCATAAGTTATGAATTTTAATGATGAAACCCTATTGGTTTTGACGATAACACATAGTAAGCAAACTGGATATATTGTGTTGTACTAACATTGTTTTGCAGGTGATAGAAACTTTGTATTTTCTAACAAAACATGTTGTAGCAACTAGCTGGTAGAGTAAAATTTCTACACAGACAACAAGCTAGCAACACTTTCAGTAGATAGAGTTTCAGTCCTATTTTATAGGAAATATTCTAGGAACTGAATTGTAAGGACTCTATCAGTTATATAAGTCGTGTATATATATATGAGCTCAAATATTTTCAGATATATTATATATATATATATATAATTCCTATTAAATATGAGTTTGTTTTTTTAACGTTTCATTCTTTAAACAAACTCTATTTTCAAGGGTTTACATTAATTGAACATGTCTTCTTCTTCAACGTTATTATTCTTAAACGTTCACCTGATTTTCTAAACGTTACTTTGTGAACGTTGGTATTGAATTAATCAAACAAAATTAAACATGAGAATTTTAAGGTCAAGAACATTGGTTTTTGTTGGGATAATTCAAATACTCTTTGTTCACTACATATATATTGACTTGTGTGTTTGGTTTTAAGGTCGCTGGACAACGTTTTAAAGAAAACACAAGTACTATCAAAAGCTGATTTGCAAAATCTTTACATACTTGAGCTCTTATATGATATGTGATATATATTCTTGATTAGATTTCAGCGTTTCGGTTGTAATTCATTATATCTTTGCATTGTTCAACTTGTAAGTTGGTAGTTGCTGGTTTTGTGAGCTTGGGAAACTAGGGTTCAAGAAACTTGATAGCTAGATGAGTTTATACTTGGTTTAATATAGTACTTAGAGAGCTATGTTCAAGGAACAAGGTGTTTCAGCAAGCTGTAAATAGTAACTAGGAGATCAGGGAGATATATTATTGTATTATGTAGATGTAATTCACTTTGATCAATAATATATTCCTTTGCCGTGTTGGTAGAGGACCAGGACGTAGACCTATAGGAGATAAGGGTCGAACCTGGCTAAAATTGTTGTGTGTTCTTTATTTTCTGCACATTTTACTTACTGATTTACATATCGTAGCTAGC
Organism: Heracleum sosnowskyi; assembly: GCA_030848705.1. Lineage (NCBI taxonomy): Eukaryota > Viridiplantae > Streptophyta > Magnoliopsida > Apiales > Apiaceae > Heracleum > Heracleum sosnowskyi. Next base: position 42,557,193 of record CM061243.1, on the reverse strand, counting down.
TGCCACTTTACATTTTCTGTGAATCTAGTAAGATGCCAGATAGCAAAATAGACTGATTTTTGCTTTTTCAGTCACACAACTTGGTAACTATTAAAATCGGTTATTCTTAGTCATAACACCTATTCACCCCTCCCATCTATGTGTTGATTTTCATTTGGTATCAGAGCATTGGTATACTAATCTTTCTGTAACGGGAAAAGTATCGATCTAATGGCTGACAATTATCCCGAAGGAAAGTCTGACTACCGAGCTCCTCTCCTCACTGGAACGGACAATTACAACTGGTGGAAAGGGCATATGGAAACATATCTATTTAAAAATCCACTTGTACTAAGGTTTGTTCAAAAAGGTCCATATGCGTTCCTTGATAAAGAGAGCAAGACAAAGGATGTTGATGAACTCACTCCCGACGAGTTGATTAAATTTGGCTACAATGGAAAGGCAAAGAATTCTATCATGAAGGTTCAAAATCAAGCTGAGCATGACAAAGTATCATTTCTTAAATCAGCAAAGGAGATGTGGGATGCATTGGAAACCTATCATGAAGGTTCAAAATCATTGAAGAAAGTCAATCTCAGCAAGTTGATGAATGAGTTTGGGAACTTTAAACTCAAAGAAGGTGAATCTATCAGAGAGAGTCAAGCTAGATTTCAAGTGAACATCAATGCACTTGAGAGACTTGGCAAAAAGATCCCTCAAGATGAAATCAACATGAAAGTTCTTAGTGCGGTACCATTTATCTTTGAAGCCAAAGTTACTTCCTTGGAGTCTTCATCAAATATTGACACTATGGATCATATATCTGTCTTTGCTGAGCTAGAACAATTTGAAACCAAGATACAAGAAAGCAAGATGGAATCTGTTAGAGCTCCAGTTGAAAAAATAAAGAATCCGGCCTTATACTCCAGTAGCAGCAAGCTGGTCTCAGATGCAGAATTAGAATCAGATGAACAATTGGCTTTTATGTCCAGAAAAATCAAGAAGATGATTGAAAAGAGGAACAAGCTGAAGAAAGAGAATGGCAAGGCTTTTGGTGCTAGAAGAGAGTCGAGGGATTCAAAGGATGATGCATGCTTTGAATGTGGCAAGAAAGGACACTTCAAAAGGGACTGCTACAAGCTGAAGAACAAGCCTAAGCAGCAAGCTGCCTCAAATGACAGAAAGAAATATAAAGCTCTTTTGACATGGAGTGATGATGAGGATTTAACTTCTGATGATGAATCAAGTGATGAGATGGTAAACCTAGCTCTTGTTGGTCTTGATGATGAAGATACAATACGAGGAATCACGGAAGATGGCCTTGTAGAAAGTGATGCTTCAGATTCGGATGACACTCGTAGTGAGGTAAACTCCATAAATTCTGATTCAAATTCTAGTACTCATTCATTAGATGAACTAACCTTGCAGAGACATAGTACTGTATCTATTGTGGAGTTCATGGAATTAAAGAATGAGAACAACGAGCTTGAAAAGAAAAATGCTTCTCTTCGAAAGATGATTTATGAGCTAATGGTTGAAAAGATTCCATCAAACAATCATGAAGATCTAATTTCTGATCTCAAGGGAAAGCTAACACAACTTCAGGGGTTCAACAAATTACTTCTCAAAAGAAGCGATACACTGATGAAGGAACTCAGCGAGCTGCGAGTAGAAATTGAAGCAAGAGATGCATGCCTTGAAACATTCAAAATTAGAGAATCCATCTCAATTGAAGCTACTCAACAAGCTGGGAAGATAAAGGAATTGGAAGCTGAGGTTACATATATAACTCTTTTTGGAAAAAATTATAATACGGTCTCCTGTATTAAGGAAACTATTATTATCATCTAACATATGGTCAGACATTGTCTTTATTATCATTTTAACATATAAATTTGCAAAATCAGGTAGTCCATCGTGAAAAACAACAGGAGATCAAGGACTATGTGTGACAATGATGTCGAGCATCTTTTACATGCTTTTTTATTGCAGTTTTGCCTCTCAATGTTGGTTGTACAGTGGTCTCCAATATGATATGTCTGGTAGAATCAGCTCCGCTGTGGCTTTTGGAACGACTAGTTATGAGCCTCATGAGGTGACCATTAAAATTGCTTCAGTCATTTGGGGTTGTATGGTTTGCAGGAAATAATAAGATCTGCGATGGTAAGGTGATGACTCCAGCTATATATAGCTATGGAGTGGAGTGGGAAGCATATAAAGGAATGGCGTGAGGTGCAACAAAAGAAGTTGATAGTAAGTAGAACTACTCAAGTGTCCAGTGTGCCTAAAATAAGTCACAGATGGCAGGCTCCACCTGCAGGAACCATGAAAATGAATGTGGACGCTTCAGTGTATAGAGGAGCATTTTCTTTCTCACCTGGATTAGTCCTTAGGGATGATAGAGGTGTGTTTATCAGGGGTAGAACAATCAATGCAATGGCGCATTGTCGTGGGCTGTTGCAGAGGTCCATCAATCTGTTATAATCGTAACAGACTCTATGCTAGCCACCACTGCATTGATCAAACAAGGGGACAATCACCTTGAGGTTGGGAATCTTCTGAGGGAGTTTCGTGAGTTACTTAGTTTACGTGGTGATGTTTCGGTTAATTTTGTTAAAAGGCAAGCGAACAAAATAGCCCATCAATTGGCTCGTATTCCTTGTTCGCTAGATAGCTGCTACGAGTTTATGTCTCCTCCTAGTTTTTTGTTGGAGACCCTTGTGTACGACTCTTCTTCATATTAATGAATTTGCCTATTTCTTCAAAAAAAGAAAAAAGAAAAGAACATATGGTAACTAGTAGTAATAATAAGGCGTGGTAATAAAAAAGGTTTATAAATTTATATTATTTATGAAAAGAATAAGCAATAAGTTTCGAATTCCAAAAGTAAATGTGTAAAGTACTGCCAGTGCCCATGTAACGTTGGATCAGCCCCTCCAGTGGATTGGTAACTTGGCTAATGGTTATTAATTCCCTGTATGTTTCGTAAAAAGACACAGTACGGCCTGAGTAGTAGTATTTATGGTTCATATATACGGTAGACTAGAAATAAGCAAGTTAATGCTATAATCCTCTATATCTCTCTATAACAAATGTTCCACAGGACCAAGTTATGCCTGCACAAACTTCTTGAGTTTCTGCAAATGGTTCGAGTATACTCTCTTTCTCTTTCTGATCTGATACTCGAAAAAGATTTTGGTAGAGCAATTATTGATACCCCTGGCTTCCAGATATTTTTCAAAAGCCTTCTGCAAATCATCATCCAAGTCCCTAAAGACATAACAAAATCGATGAGCAAGTAATGTCAATAGGCTTGATTACAATGAGTAGTAAATTAGTGTCAAGATCGAAGAATCCAAAAACAAATTCATCAAAAGTGACACTTACCGTCCTTCATAAGCACTTTTATCTTCCACACTATCAAGATTCTTGACTGACAAGCTATTAATCAATATTTTCTCAGGATATGTAGTACAACCAAATTCTAAAATATACTTTTCACTTTTAGCAAGTACTCTAACAATCAGCGACATCGAGTAGGAATAATCCAATCCGTGAGCTTTCGCATAATCATCTGGGTCGTCAATATGCAAATCAACCTCAACACTTACGGTTTCACCCTGGTACATCCTGGACAATGTAGTTGTTTGTTTCCCATGGTTATCCTCGTGAATCTTAAAAGGGAAACTTTCTGGAGGGTCTACATCCTATATTACGAAATCAACAAGACCATAACAGATGTAATCAATTAAACCAGCAGTTACACATGCACATATATATATACAATTGTAACAAATATAAAGGCAAATATAATCGATAAAACTAAAACAACCTCAAAGTCGTCCTCATCGTCCTCGGCCCAATAGATCTCAAAGTCGATAATTTTGAGGAGTTTCCGATCACAACCTGTACATGTCGTGGTCTTGAGAGCAGAAGAAGAAGCGGCGGAGTAGCGACGACGGAGGGAAGATAATCGATCAGTAGGAATTACAAGACTGTTGGAGGGTTGAAATTTTGCAAAAGAGTACATAGCAGGTGTACGATTGTGATAATACCTCTCACCCGCGGTGACAAATCGAGCAGCGATCGGTGTTATACGAGCTGCTGATCGCTGGAGAATTGAATGAAGAGCCATAGGTTCCAGGTTAAGAGTTTAGGGTTCGTAAAATATGTGTTTAAGTGTTTTAACTATCATAAGTTTGTCTTGATAAAAAAAAGAAAAACTATAATAAGTTCGTAAAAGAGTAAGGTACGTTAAGATGTATTTATAATACAAGCCTATAACCCGTGCGATGCACGGACGAATTTTAGTATTTTTAATGTATTATTTTAGTATTTTTATATGATTTATTATTATTATTTATCTTATTTTATTATAATTTATTTGTATTTTGATCTTAAATTTTTTTAATATGTTGTCGACGGAATAATATCTTGAACTTTTGAATGTAGCTTAGAAAAATAGATGATATAAATATTTAATAATAATAATAATATGTTGTTGACGGGATTCGAATCTTGAACCCGTGGGAGTATTTTAGATACCAAGAAAATAATATTCTTTTAATATTACATCAAACGGTTCTCATTTATCTATATTTATATCTAACCGTTATTATTTAGAGAACCAAACTACCAACCAACCAAATAGATGGTAGTTTTCTTATAATAGTATTTTTTTTATATGATTTTTTAGTATTTTTTATCTTATTTTATTAGCATTTATTTGTATTTTGATCTTAAAAAATTTTAATATGTTGTTGACGGGATTCGAACCTTGAACCCGTGATAGCATTTTAGATATCAAAAAAAGAATATTCTTTTAATATTACATCCAACGGTCCTCATTTATCTATATTTACATCTAACGGTTATTATTTAGAGGACCAAACCAAATGACCAAACTACCAACCAAATAGAGGGTGGTTTGCTTATAATATTATAGTACAAGCCTATAACCCGTGCGATGCACGGATGAATTTTAGTATTTTTAATTTATTATTTTAGTATTTTTATATGATTTATTATTATTATTTTATCTTATTTTATTATCATTTATTTGTATTTTGATCTTAAAAATTTTTAATATGTTGTCGACGGAATAATATATTGAACTTTTGAATGTAGTTTAGAAAAATAGATGATATAAATATTTAATAATAATAATATGTTGTTGACGGGATTCGGATGTTGAACCCGTGAGAGTATTTTAGATACAAAGAAAATAATATTCTTTTAATATTACATCAAACGGTTCTCATTATCTATATTTATATATAACGGTTATTATTTAGAGAACCAAACTACCAACCAACCAAATAGATGGTAGTTTGCTTATAATAGTATTTTTTAATATGATTTTTTAATATTTTTTATCTTATTTTATTAGCATTTATTTGTATTTTGATCTTAAAAATTTTTAATATGTTGTTGACGGGATTCAAACCTTGAACCCGTGAGAGCATCTTAGATATCAAAAAAAAGAATATTCATTTAATATTACATCCAACGGTTCTCATTTACCTATATTTACATCTAACGGTTATTATTCAGAGTACCAAACTAAATGACCAAACTACCAACCAAATAGAGGGTTTTTTAATATGATTTTTTAGTATTTTTTATCTTATTTTATTAGCATTTATTTGTATTTTGATCTTAAAATTTTTTAATATGTTGTTGACGGGATTCGAACCTTGAACCCGTGAGAGCATCTTAGATATCAAAAAAAGAATATTCATTTAATATTACATCCAACGGTTCTCATTTACCTATATTTACATCTAACGGTTATTATTCAGAGTATCAAACTAAATGACCAAACTACCAACCAAATAGAGAGTGGTTTGCTTATAATATTATAGTATAGATAGATAGATATATCTTGGGCCGAAGTAGTAAAACTAAATATTTAAGAGAAAGTACCGAAGAAAAGTACCTTACACTAGAGAATAGATGGACCGCAAAATTTCTAATGTTTTAGTGTTTAAATAATTTTAAATTCGTGTAATGCATGGATTTTTAATATAATTATAAACTTTTTAAATCTTTATATATTTTTTATTATTAAACTTTTGTGAAATATTTAATTCTCATTTTATTTGAGATACACTACAAGAAAACAGAGCATAACCGACCGTCAAAAAGGGTCGGTTATATCCGAAATCGGTCGGTTTTACGTGTAAAACCGACCGTCATCGATGGTCAGTTTTAGACTGGTCGGTTTTAAGAGTTGGTCAGGTTTAACACATATAACCGACCACGGGTCGGTCGGTTATGTCCGTTTTAAATTCCTTAAAGTGGGTCCTAAGAATAACACGTGTCAATACGTGTCCTATGATGTCAGCAGAATAAAACCGACCGGTGGCGGTCGGTTATGTCCGAAAAAAATTGTTTTGACTTTAACCATAACCGACCGAAGTCAAAGTGTGCATATCGGTCGGTTTTATGGCAGTAGTCGCTCAAAATTGCATAACCGACCGTCGTATAACCGACCACCATTAAGGAAGACGGTCGATTATATAGTTTGAATGCGGTCGATTATGGTGTACACCGGTCGGTTTTCTGTGTTTTGGAATGGTAAAAAACGGTCAGTTATGTGTATTGTCGGTCGGTTTTCTGGGTATTTTTTAAAAAAAAATTGCAGGTTCTGTAGTTTTATGCCCTGTACCATTCATTTCATATATACCATTCCAATGGGCAATACCAATCAATATCAACAACAATCAATACCAATCCCAATCCAAAAACCAATCCATTCCTAAACTCATTATCATAAAATAAATACAAACATAATTCATAAAATACCAACTTAATTAGATCCGATACAAACGGATCATAAAATACCAATGTTAACTCCGACATAATCGGATCAACCATACAAACCAAAAAATGGGTCTGATATAAACGGATCAACCACACAATGTTAAGTCCGATATTATCGAACATCCAACAAAACATAGTTCATTACAATTACTAAAGTTCAGATTCAAAGTTTCTAAACCATACAACCACATAATTAACTACTCCGACAAAGAAACAGGAGAGTCGTCGGAATCACCCCCATCTTGGCCATTGCCTTCACCGTCGCCATTCCCGTTGTCACCCTCAATGTCCGAGACCTCATCCACATCGGTATAATCTTTTTCTTCCTGCGCAAGTCGATCCTTTTCCTATGCACACATATAAAACAATTAAAAAGTAAAAAATAAAGTGCAATGGATATAATTAAAAAACGAGGATTAACTATTACCTCTTGAACTTGTGCTTCGGTTTTTTTGACAAGATATTCAATTAAGGTTCCGACAATGTGTACAATCTCACCACCAATGAGATTATTCCATTGCAGCCTTCTATTTGGTTCGGTAGATGGATCGGAGGCCTCGAGGGCAGTGCGTGCAAATGTGGATATTTCTTCATCGGATAGTTGACGAGCAAACTGTTGAGGATTGGAACGAATCTCCGTAAGAACATTTCTAACGTTCGAGAGAAAGACATTGTCGGGGATGACTTCACGTTGTCTCGGAGCGGACGAGGATGAGCCGGCTTCGCCTCGGGTGGAATCCCTATAGCGTGTAGCTAGGGTGGGAATGAGATCGGTAGCTCGAGCATTGGGGAATCCCACAACATAATTTTTTTTGGGTTTTTCACCTTCGGGCACCCCCGTTGCTTCCATCCACCAATCCCATGGCTCATCTCTCTCACCCGTTTGAGTCACCTCCACCGGCATACGGTCAAGAATAGAGGCATATCGTTCCTACACATTTTTTAAGTTTGATTAAAACAATCAAACTTTTAAATGCTTATAATTGAACACTAAAAAAACAAAAATAGAATAATACCGCAATGCGCATGGCTCCCGGAGTAGTATACACGGGATTGTTCGGATCGGAGCCAACTTTCTTATGACATTTATCCCAAACCTCAAGTCTAGTCGGAGGCTTACGACTTTTCTTTGTCATTTCCTTCAAAATGTAAAATAGCTTACATTAGTATATATAAAATGAAATAACGTTGTGTGTGTTTGTATGTGTACATATTTAAATATTATTAACGCTTTCACGGCGTTGAATGACCGAGCACCGGCACTATGCAACCGCTCAACTTGTTGGCGGTTGTTGGCTCCAACCATTGCCCTATGCAAGTGTCCTTCATTTGTCTCCCAATATTTCAAAAGATCTTTCCAAAACAAAAGGGACCAATAAGCGGGCTTTAAGGACTCCTTCGACACCCCGGTTTCCTTTACTTTTGTCTCAACTCTCTTCTTAAGTTCATTCATTGTTCTTTTTATTGTTTTCTTAATGTGATCTTCAACGATCCTTCTTGATTGCAAACGGCTTTGCCCCTTTTGATGCCTATAGAATTTCTACAAAATATAAAAAAGGGATAGGGTCAAATTCATAATCAAATCAAGTTAACAAACAAATCAAGAAACAAACATTATAAACTAAAGAATCATGGTTTTACTTACAAAAAACTCCTCAACCCTTTGTTCTAACCATTTTGGAAAAGCCGCATCGATGTCACTAAACGTATAATAACCCATGGGCCACTTCTCGCGAACCATCCCAAGCAAAGTCTTTTTAGCCGTATCATCTTCAATACTACATTTAATAACATATTAAACTATCAACACAACACAAATGAACACTATCTACAAGACATATATATATATATATATATATATATATATATATATATATATATATATATATATATCATCTTTGCACTACTAAAAAAGAGACACGAAGTACACAAAATTAGACTTACTGTCCATCGGAGATATTGATACGTGTAGGTCTATCGGGTTCTATAGCTCCATAAATTCCACATGAATGTGATCGCGGTCTCCTTCCTCGCCACACTTGTGCCTCTCCCGCTGTCATGTTCCCAAGTGCGGGGTCCGGGTGTTCCTCATCACCATCCGAATCCGTTGGCTCATCACGTAAAGCCAAAGTGTTCTTCCTTGTTGGCCTCATCTCCGTATCCTTGCCCTTGCCCTTGCCCTTGCCCTTAACAACCTTGCTTTTTCCCTTACTCGTATTCTTTCCTTTACCCTTATCCTTCTCATTTTCCTTACCCTTTCCTTTGTTATTTTTAGCCATCATACACAACACCATGCCAAGCAAAACGATTCCGATTAACCAACCAATGAGCACCTACAATATAAATAACAAAACTTTGTTAACTATATAAATTATCACAAGTAATATCACATAACCGACCAATACGTGCATGCAAAATAACCAAATCAAATATCACAAGTAATATATCACATAATCTTTGAAAATATATAAATTTTAAGAAAATGATTAAATTACAAAATAAAATTTTGCATCTCTATCTCTATATCTTTTGTTTTTCCCCAATTAAATAAAATTAAAATTTTGCACAAAATTAAAATTAATATCTCAACAAATCATAATTCAATTCAACACCCAAGCACAATACAATCCAAATATATTAACTAAAAGTCAATCCAATCCAAATCGAGCAAATACAAGCAAAATCTTATGAAGAATCGAGCAACTACAAACAAATACAATAAGCAAAATCTAACAAAACCGACGAACACTTGCATGCAAAAAAAGCACAGAACTATGGTTACCAAAAACAAGCACAAAACCATGTATTAAACGGAAAAATCGATAAAATCAAAGAAGTCGAAGCAAAATTAACCGAGAAAAATCGATTAATCATGTATATATTGACTTAATCATGTATACATATATGTAACCATGTATATTATATATATACATACATATAATCATATATATGTATAAAACAATTAGGGAAACATACATCAAATTGTTGAAACGGAGAAGATGAAGCCATTTGCCTTGAGTTTACACGGATTTGAGCCATGGAATTGAGAGAGTAGAGAGTAGAGAGTAGAGAGATTTTTGTGTTAAGTGATAGAAAGAATAGAATGTGAGCAGTTGCTTTTTTTTTATACCCAAGATTAAAACCGACCGATGGTGTGGTCAGTTTTAGCGTAGTTTTTTGTGCAGTATGCAAAACGACGTCGTTCTGACAAAGGGCGGGTTTTTTAATTTTTCGCGAAAATTTTAATTTTCCGCCAAAAAAAATAATTAAAAATATTAAAACGGTCGGTTATGTCCGTTTCGGTCAGTTATGTCAACCCTAGAAACCCTAATGGTCGGTTATGTTAAACCTAGTGGTCGGTTATAAGTTTTGCTTATTAAAAAAACCTTATGAAAAAACATTATTAATTAATTAAATAGCTTAATTTTTTGTACATATATAATTTTTTATTGGTTTTTACCATCCGTACGGTTGGATCGTGTATATCTTGTAATTTCAAATTTTAATTGTTTTTGTTCTCGATTTTATGTGATATATCCATATTTTAATTAAAAAAACACATTTGTAATCGTCGAAATATGCTAATTTTTTGTCCATAAATATATTTTGTCATGATGTTAACATCCGTACGGTTGGATCTTCTAAATAAAAAGTTTACTTTCGATGTTTTGTAAATCGAGTGGAACATCACAGTGAAAGTGCATACCTATGTAGTGAAATGGTTCTTTCAAAAGAGGTAATATTAAATAAAATACTATTTTTATGAAATTTTTATATTTTATTATATAATATAAAACTTTGTCCACAATGTTTGACTATGTTGATATTTTATCATATAATAAATTTTAATTTCAATACAAGACACAATTAAATATATTAATTTTATATATTAAAGATAAAGTTGGATGACAAATCGAAGAATAGAATTACATAAAAATTATTTTGAAATTGCTAATACAATTATAATAATGAAATATGAATGTAATTTGAAAAATATTCTTTTAATAAAAATAAATATTAAATGTATATATTAAATTTGTAAAGATTGACTGAGATAAGCAAAACCGACCGTGGTCAAAGTGCACAATCGGTCGGTTTTAGACCAGTCGACCCTTAAAACTGCATAACCGACCGATTATAACCGACCACCGATTTAAGGAGACGGTCGATTTTATATGAAATCGGTCGGTTTTCTGGTATTTAAATGGTAAGGAGACGGTCGGTTTTATATGAAATCGGTCGGTTTACTGGTATTTAAATGGTAAAAAATGGTCGGTTTTGTATTGTATCGGTCGGTTTTCTGGTAATTTCTGTCGTAAAATATCCTATATTTAAACTCCATATTCCAATAACAATTGATCCTATATCAAAATACCAACCTCCATATGGCCAATACCAACAAATATAATATCAAAGTTATATCATCATTATAAATTTTAATTTACATCACTTACAAATACAAAGTCATCATTATCAAAGTGAAATTAAGAACAATATTATTCAATTTCATCAAAACCGTCATCGTCTTCATCATCATCATTATCTTCCTCCTCTTCGTCGTCCTCCTCTTCACTCTCCTCTTTGTCACCTACATCATCATCATCATCATCATCATCATCATCTTCATCATCTTCTTCTGCTTCTTCTTCTTGACTTTCATGTCGAATGAATGGGATTTGTCCATATTGTGCGAAATCAACAAAGAGTGAAAAACTTCCGGCATTAGATCTATCTTCTTGAAAAGCGTCCTCAATATCGTTTTGCACAATGATAGTTTCATCTATTGGACGACTTTTAGATTTGACCACCGTATATATTTTGCTTCGTGGATCCAATACACTAGGAGCGTAATATATTTGAGAGGCTTGACTAGCTAAAATAAAAATCTCATTAGACCTCAATCTTGAAGTTATATCAATCGTCACCACTCGATTCTTATCCCTCCTCACACCCTCACCGATACTATCAAACCATATACACTTGAACAAATATACATGATTGCATCCATCATAAATAAGTCTCACGATTTCTTGTAGTTGACCATAATAATCAAGATTATTTTCGTGTGAAGTGCCTTTAACAACAACACCGGAACCGGATGTGGATGTCGTTGAAAATTTATATCAATTAACTTGACAAGTCTCAAAAGTCATGACTCTTAGTGATGGTCCTTCAAACAAGTCTTTGAAACGAGGTCCCTCTACCTCATCATTCTCAACCTAGTTATAAAAAAATTAAAAATAAAACATGTAATGATAAAGTCAAAATTGAGATTCAAAGTTTGCTAAATGTAACAAATACCTTTTTTTTAAACCAAGTTTTAAACTGAGTCTTGATAATACGATCTAAATCTTGAGGAGTTGTCCCCGGACGTTGTCTCATAACACGATTTTGGTACCTTCTAAATAATAGAAATGGAGAAATAATGGAAATAACATAAAATAATTCAAATATGACAATAACACTAAATTAGGATAACATATAGGTACCTTAGGTAAGGCTGAACTTCAGGTGAGTTTAAAAGAACATATTCTTCTGCTAATAGTCGTTCATCATCATCCATATAGCGCACTCTTTCTTTTCCAGGACATTGAATTGGATATCTAAAAACTTCTAATTTATCCGAATTTTTTACATCAAACAAAACTTCATTACGACGTACTTTATTATGAACCGAGTCGGAGGCAAAATAAAAAGAACAAAAATTGAGAGCCTCCTCTTCCATATATCGTTCGGCAATTGAACCCTCAACTCTTGGTTTATTACCAACTTTTTGTTTTAATTTTCCCAACAAACGCTCAATTGGATACATCCAATGCCAATAAGCGGGTCCGGCTAGTCTAATTTCTTCCGCTAAATGTACAACCAAATGTTCCATCGAATCAAACCAAGTTTGAGGAAAAATTGTTTCCAACAAGCACAAAGCTCTAATAACTGATTTTTCCATTATGTCCAAATCGGTTCTTGTAACAACGGATGAGCACAAATCTTGAAAAAAATTTGAAATTGCCGTTAAGGCATCCACAATAGGCATTGGTAGAAGTTCACGAATTGCAAGAGGCAACAATTTTTGAAGAAAGATATGACAATCATGCGATTTGAATCCAAAAAATTTACATTCATCAACATTGCAACAACGAGATATATTGGAAGAATAACCGTCCGGAAGTTTCAATGAGCAAATCCAATTGCACAAAAGTTTAAGTTGTTTTTTATTTAGGGAATACGGTGCTTTTGGCATTTTTCCATTTTCATTGATCCACAAATGATGCAATACATCAAAGTGTTTGCAATCCGACCTCGCGTTCTTGTGATCCTTTGACTTTTCCGCATTTACAATAGTGAAAAATATATTTTCAAACACATTTTTTTCGGTATGCATGATATCAATTGAATGTCGTAAATTATGTGATGACCAATAAGGAAGTTCATAAAAAATTGGGACATGAGTCCAATGATGCTCTTCCCCATAACCGGCACTCCTTAACTTGGCATTAGTCTTTCCGGGTGGTGGAAAAATTAAACCGTCAAGCGACTCTTTTACATCCTCCCCGGATAAACGACCACGAAACAATCTTCTTTCCTCATTTGCAAACAAATTACTTTTTCCGCGCAATGGATCATTTGGTTCAAGAAATATTCGGTTCGTGCCATAAAAACTACATTTTCCGGAATGTTTTAATTGGAACCCTTGCACACTTCCCCCACACACTTGACATCCCATTTTTCCTTTACCCGACCACCCACTTATCATACTCATTGCGGGAAAGTCACTAATAGTCCACATAAGTGCCGCTCGCATTGTAAAATTTTGCTTTAAAGATTGGTCATATGTTTCCACTCCGGTATTCCACAATATCTTCAATTCATCAATGAGAGGCCTTAGACAAACGTTAATATCTTTGCCAATGCTATTCGGACCCGGAACTATATCGGTCATAAACATATATGGTTTTTTCGTACACATTGATGGCGGAAGATTATAGACAACAACCACCACGGGCCATACACTATATGTTTTCTTTCCGGTAGGGCCAAATGGGTTAAAACCATCGGTAGCAAGACCAAGCCTTATATTACGAATCTCATTAGCAAATGATGGAAAACGACGGTCAAAATTTTTCCATTCATCTCCGTCCGCGGGATGACTAATCTCTCCCTCGTTCACATCTCGATTCTTGTAAAATCTCATATGATCGGATGTATGTGCCGACATGTACAAGCGTTGTAGTCGAGGAATCAAAGGAAAATGTCTTAATATTTTTTTTGGTATTTTTTTACCATTTTTCTTCGAAACACACTACTAGAAAAACTGCAATAGACATCACTGCTTTAACATCGGTCCTTATTGTAACCGATGTAAAAAGATATATGAACATCGAATTATAGAAAACCGATGTCTTTCTGTTATTAGGACATCACTTCATTAACCAACCGATGTCTTAAGTACACTTTAAAAAATTTCAGCTCACGCCCCTCTCCAATTTTCCCCCCCTTAATCAATATTTTTCCCCGCTTATTACCAAATATACTTCCCCCCTTTAACCAATTTTTTGTTTCCCCCCCCTTAACCAATTTTTTTGTTACCCCCCCCCCTCTTTTTTAATCTCTCTTCAGACAAAACAAAAAACTAAATACTAAATACTAAAAATCAAAATCCCTACTTTCACCCCTCACCTTTCTCTCTACTCTCACCCCTCACCTCTCTCTCTACTCTAACCGCTTTCTCGACTCTCTCACGGAATCTGAAAGCTAAAAGCTCTCACTGCTCGTCTCACTTGTCTACACAACTCTCACTGCGCGAAAGCTCGAAAGCTGAATTGGTTTGTTTGATGCTCGAAAGCTCGAATTGGTAAGTGCTCGAAGCCCCATTTGTATGTATAATAAGCATTTGTAAGCATGTATTTGAAATTGAAACCCTATTTTACTTTTAAATTGGGGGTTTTAAAATATCAAAACCATAATTTTTAAAATTAGGGGTTTGTAAAAATTGAAACCCTAATTTTTTAAAATTGGGTGTAAAATTTTGTGATTGCAGATGCTTTAAGGAGGCTGAGAATCCAGACTCATGAGAAAGATGATGGTGGTGGTGATACAAGTTTGTATCTGGATCTTCCAGGAGAACCGGATTGCATATATTTTATGAGAACTGGAATGTGTGGTTACGAGGCTAATTGTCGATTTAATCATCCTTCGAATTTAGGGTTGCAGGTATTGTTTTTTTATTAGAAGATTTCAGAGGTAGAAGAGTCAAGATTGTGTAAAATAGTATTTAATTTTGCAGTATGTTGGTGGTCCATTATCAGTTTAGAAGATTCTCTATGTCTAGTATTTTTATTATTAGTGATGCAAATTTAATTTACAGATTGGTCAGTATGGAGCTGAACTGCCACAGAGAGTTGGACAACCTGATTGTGGGGTAATATATCTTGGCCATCTGAGATTGCTATCTTATTATATTATTATAAAATTATTACATAAATGCATTACCCTTTTCATTTTTGTAAATTCTTTGGGTGGGGCTTTTTGTAACACAATAACAAAAGTTTTGGGGTGGGGATTAAAATGGATTTTACTTTTACAGATGATTAGCCAATGCTTTCACATGAGAGTTCACTTCAGATATTTGGTTAATAAAGTTATGAAATTTAGATTAGCCAAGTACATACTCTGGCTTTGCTAATGCAGTATCATATGTTGTTGGCTGGCTTGAGGAGCAAATTTTTTTATCCGATAGTGTGTATCTTTATGCTTGTGCATTGCAGTACTTTCTGAAGACGGGTACTTGCAAATATGGAGCATCATGTAAGTATCATCATCCACTGGATAGGCATGGTGTTGGACCACTTGTACTGAATACTTTGGGGCTTCCTATGCGTCAGGTGATTATCATTATATATCTTACTGATTAGGATTAGTTTGATTGATCGCTATTAGTTTGTCTTCTATGTGACAGATGTTATATTTGAAGCTATCTTAACCAATAACCAAACAAGTAAGAATAGTAGTGTGAATAGCTACTTTTAAAGTAGCAGTCTAACTGGGACTTCTTAAATTGTGTATTTACACAGAAAATCTCTTGATTTGCA
Organism: Heracleum sosnowskyi; assembly: GCA_030848705.1. NCBI lineage: Eukaryota > Viridiplantae > Streptophyta > Magnoliopsida > Apiales > Apiaceae > Heracleum > Heracleum sosnowskyi. The sequence continues at coordinate 42,541,300 of CM061243.1, read as the reverse complement.
CTTTAGTGTTTTTAGTAGAGAATTTAATGTGCAGTAGTTGCCTTAAAAAGGAAACTTGCGTCTTGTGCAACTCACATAGATCGCTAATGGAAAGATTCTTTCTTGTCAATCCTCGTTTTAGTTATAGTTTTGAATTTTAAAAATCCTGTTGGAATTGTCCAGGACGAGAATCCATGCCCCCACTACATGCGCACCGGAGCTTGTAAGTTTGGAATCGGGTGTAAATTCCATCATCCTCAGCCTGATTCTGCTGTACCTGTTACTGGACCTGCTGCGTATGGATCTACTACTTCCTGATCTTCACCGAAATCAACTTATGTATCTGTTCCTCGATCAGGTTCCCATACCTACATGTCGGTCATGTATCCGCCCTCTCAATGCATGGTATCCACACCAGAATGGAATACTTATATGGTTAGTAAGAGTTACTTGTATTAACCAACGGGGTAATGTGATTTTCTGATGTTCTTTTATGAGTGGCTAATAAAATAGGTACCATAAAGAGGATGCTAGTAATTGAGCTAAAGAATGTTGTACATAGTAGTTTAAAATAATAGCTATAGCTATGCTGTTATTAAATATTCGTCAACCATTGGTCAGTTGCTTACTTTCAGTTTATTATTTATTCAATTTTCCATAAAGTTTTATGTGATGTGGTGCATATTTTTAGAAATCATATTCTCAGTTCTGTTTATCTTTATTTATAGATATCTGTATTTTCAGGTACTGGAATGACCCAAGTGTTCTTCAGAAGTTGGGTGAAGCAATGGGTCTTCCTGTTTCAGGAGATGCTGTAGCTTCTGCTGAAACATCTGGACAAGATGAGTCAGATGAAGTAGGAAATGAAGGCGAATCAATTGTTCACAACACTGCTAGTGTTGGTGATGTTGAGGTATTTAAGTTTTATATTACTCTTAAAGTGTGCCAGTGCCACATCTTTTTTTATAGTAAATGCACTTGACTACGGTCCTAAAAAGATAGTAATAGTGATAACATAAACTGGAAACTTCTCTCGCAACAACAAGATGATGCTCGAAAAGGGTCTAAAATTACTAAACACTACAATTGTTCTCCAATGTTTTTACTTGATATTTTATGAGAAGTCATAAGTTTGAATTGTGTTGAGTTCTTTTTATTAGTCTCTTTATTTTCTGATGTTCTTTTTATAAGTTTGATGTTCTTTGTGCTCAACTGCTTTATAATCTGGTGTAAGATGCACAACACCTTGTTTTTATTAGGATAAACTTACATTAAATCATTTTTATCATGCTTATCTATGGTTTTTGTGCTACTGTTCGAGTAAGTTGTGGACATTATGATTACTTGGTAATACTGGTTTTATTTGTTCACATATGATTGGCTTCAGTACATTGAATTGAGCTTGTTGTACTTTCTGAACTTCCTTTGCCTATATTTAGAATGGAGACGTAGTTGTGTTTAGTAGACTGGTGATTACATAATTACCCTACCGGACCTGCTCGTCTATATCACATATATCACATACAATTTTACCACATATATCACATACAATTTTATCTTTGTCATCTCCATAAAATAACATGCAATCATTCTCGCACATATCAATTTTTTCATATTCAACCCTCAAACCCTTCATAATCTTTTTCATTTCATAATTATTTTCGGGCAATGTGTGTTTCTTTGGTAACACGTCCGCAAGAAGTTCAAGCAAACTATCAAAAGATTTATTACTACAATTAGAATAGTTTTTGAATTCTAATAATTTTGCGGTCAAGCTTAATCTTGTATACTTTGTATTGCCCGGATAAATAGGGACTCCATTTTCAACAATCAACTCATAGAATTTTTTAGCACTATCATTTGGAGCTTGTTCTACATTACTAGCTCCCGTATCCGTGGTGTCATAATATTCATAATTTGCACCGGCCAAATCATGTAACATAGCATTCAAATCTACCGGTTCTTCTACCCTCGGAGGTTCTCGATGACTACGACAACGTCGACTCTCATTTCTTTGCACAACTTCTTCACCGTGCGATGTCCACACGATATAACTCTCAAGCATCCCTTTAGAAAGCAAATGAAATCTAATTTCATCAATATCTAACCAATTCAAATTCTTACAACGCTTACAAGGACACTTCATCTTACCATCCTCCTCTACTACTCCCTCTTTATTACTTGCAAAATTTATGAAAAATTCTACACCATCTCTATATTCGGGGGTTAAAGAAATTTTATCACTTTGTATTTGATTACTTATCCAACTTCGATCAATGTTTGCCATCTACACAAATATATAAATATATATATGTAAACAAACAATTTAACATGTGCACTTTCAAATTATAAATGTGATACACATACATAAAAGAAAACTATTTACAAAATAGATAAAAGAAAACATACATTATATGTTTTGTATCACTTATCCTCTTTGCTTTCTTGAGTTTGCTTTCTCTTTATCTCCAAACTTTCTTTTCTATGTTTACATACTCCATTTGAAGAAATAAGAACTTTAAACCAAAAACAATAAAGTAGCAGGTTATAACCGACCGCTTATCGGTCGGTTATGTCTTTCTTCCCAAAACGGCGCCGTTTCAGCCTCAGCAGGTACAAACAATTTCATTTAAATTATTTTTTATTCAGTTTCGGCGCCCACTTAAAACTGACCGAATGAATCGGTCGGTTTTGTGCCTGCCACGTCAACAATATAACCGACCGATCCCGTGTCGTCGGTTTTATCTCTGCCACGTCACTAAAAACGGTGTCGTTTCTGTGTGTGCTATAGTCGAAACCGACCACTAGATGCATGGTCGGTTTTACCTTTCCCCCATCGCGTGCCACGTTAGCCGAAATGATGTCGTTTTTGGTTTATCCACAGTTAAAACCGACCAACTAGACCTACGGTCGGTTTGAATCACCCCGGTTTTATTCGGTCGGTTTTAAGTGGTCGGTTTTAAACAGTTTTCTTGTAGTGATACAACGGTTTTTATCTTATTGATTTTAAAATTTAATGATTTTTTTTGTTTGAGTGAACCTTCTAATTAGTATACCGAAGCGAATCATTAATTTTACTATAAAATTTCATAAATAACTCTAAAGCCATGTCTCATAAATTTAAAACTTAAATTTTTTTGTTAATAAGTATCGAACCTTGACATTTCATAGTAAATTCAATTTTTTTTTGCTAAATAGAAAAGCCAAACTCAAATTTATTTATTATACACAAGGATATAGTAATTATATTTTTAAAAATATTCAAGCACCTGTAAAATTAGTAGCATATCTTTTAATCATTTACATAGTTTGCGGTATGATTTTAGCACCTAAATGTAAAATGGTACGTAAAACTCTCTTATTTAATACATATTTTAAGAAAATGACCTTAATGAGACAATTTTAGTGTTTCCCAAAATTACAGTTTGTAATCAAATATTAGAAAAATAATATACCTATAAAGAGCCCACACAGTCCGAGGATTCTTGTGAATGATAGGTGTACCTAATACAAAAACCTGTACAAAATGACGTAGACTCGCTATCTTCAATCAAGTGTTGTTTTTAATTCGCTTTTCACTGAAATAAATTTGCGAGACTTTTGTTCTTATTCTATTTCTTTTTCGTGATATTATCAATCTTTTTTTGTTTCATATCTATTTTGGATATCTTTAATTTTATAGAGTAATACTAAATGTATCGAATTGGGTACCAAAATCTGGTACCAAATGATATGGCATTGATAATGTGATAATTTAGAATGATTTTATTAGTGAAATTAATGTGAATGCACGGGGTCCATTACTATTAGCCAATCAAAATATAACAAATAACATTTGTTACCAAATTTCGGTACCTCTAATATTATTCAATTTTATACCCCAAACTTATTCACGTCATTTTTATCTTACATATATATTTTGTCTATATTTTATCTATAAAAAATGCATGCGTCTGAACTTCAAATTTGAATTTAAGTTAAATTTTATAACTTAAAGGTATTATATTTTTTGGACCTTGCTGGAGTACTTTAAAAGTTTAAAACTTGAATTTCAATTTTTTTTTTAAATTGGTGTCTCTCTTGCTTACACACTGTTTTTGAGGTTTATGAAAATATTAATTTTTAACTTTTATTTTATAATATTACATTATCAATTATCATTTATTTGAAGATTTTGAGATTGCAAAATAGTGCAAAGTATTCTATCGAATAATAATTTTCATATAGGGCAAATTTTTCACTACTATTAATGTGATATGAATAATTTTGGTGTACAGAAAGAGAATTGTTAGATCAGCTAATAAAATAGAATACTTAACTGAAGTTAGTGGAATTTGTTGTGAGAGAAATTTGGTACAACGCAATTGAGAGAATCTCGCTGGAATATTCGTAAGAAACGTCCTTGATTATCGGACGGAGCTGCAGGCTTACAGCTAGAAACCCGTAGCTCACGGTATGAACAGAATAATTGAAGTATGTCTCCGGGGGCTGAGTTGACAAAACCACCGGCCGAAATAAGTAGTGTAAATCCTACACCACCAGTAAATTCACCGGAATATGTATCACTAAGGGTACGCGAGCCTTATGCGTGTTAATAGTGAAAAACCGAATCCTTTAGTCAAGTGCCTACATATCCTATTTATAGGAATCAAGCCCCATGTAGTTCTATTAGGTTTATACTTCTTCCTTCCTGCAAACTCGACAACTCTAAGATCGTCCATCTTAGAGTTTTTGTCGAATTAGCTAGCTCCAACCGAGCTTCCTAGTCTCCTAATCCATGTCCAACTCTAAGTCCTTTAAATCCTCGAAGAGGTAATGCTTATCCAAATAACTAGTATGAGTCCCATACTAATTATATTCGTTCCATCCATCCCGTTTAACCAGCTTTAGGAATCCTTTTACAAATGTAAATCCGTGCCCCTAAAGTATAGGTAGCTGAATCCTTGTCCTACTAGTATTCTGCCTTCGACTACTCATCACCTGTGACCAGTCTCAAGGTTCAGACCACCTGAACCTCAATGCTCCCAACTTGAACCTCGAGACCTTGGACCTGTCCTGGCACCCTGAACCACCTTAGAGGACCCTGCACCTGACCCATGACATCCATATCCTGCACCTCAATATCTTGAGGCTTCCTTGGTACCTCGAACCTGTTCTTGGGTACCTGTCGCAACACCTCGAACCTATCTGGACTCCTTGAACCTAGACCAAGGCATCATGAACTTGTATCTTGGTATCCACCATCCTAGCCCAACATCCTGCTACTGGACTTATAACAGATATGGGCCTTAAATCGAGCCCACGTGAGATTTTGGGCACAACAACTACCCCCCGGTTCCTTGCAGTATTGGATACAAAAGGAACCAAAACCTATTTCATTCTCAAACCATCGACTCTTGACCTCATAACCAGCAGCAGACCCTTAGCTGATCACCCGGTATCTAACTTAGATCTTCGGCGTATATTCCTCCATTCTTTTCTTAGCAAATTAAATCCGCACCTTAATTAGCTTCCACGAAACATTTATTTATCCACACATTATCCTTTGTTTTTTGAAAAGAATTTGAATTTCAAAATCTACAACAAACCTCTCATATTCCTCCTAGAAAATTGAACCATGCATTAATCCTTCACATCTTTCATTAAACCTACCTGTGCATGCCACCTGGCACAGCTACTCTTTTTCCATGTGTATTTAAACACACATTCACCCCCCGTTCTCTCTCTTTTTATCTCACTTTTCCACACAAACTGTTCATTCTCTCTACCTTCTCTCCGGCGAAAGGTTTCCAGACGGCTCAGGGTTCCGACAATACTTTAATCCTCCATCATTCCCCAACCTACGCTACTCCGTAAGGTATGAACCCATCTTCATCCGTCATTTTTATTTCCGATTTGTCATTGCATGCCGCTATTGAATGTACCCCTCTTATCTGTTCACACATATATATATATATGCTGCCATGTATGCATACACCCATACTTGTATTATCGTGTCAATCACACCAGAAACCCAGAACACCATACGCACTCACTCCTTGTGAATCATGATTGCTTGACGGTATTTGCCCAATTTCCATGTAAAATCAAGACCGTAAAACCCCTTTAAACTCATAGCTTCTTTGTTGTGTTGTTTTGCATATTCACACCGTGTCTTTTCGTCTTCTTGATTGTTCTTGCTTGCATGTGTAGTTGATTAATGTTTGTCACATATGCTTTAGAATATTAATCATTGATGCGCTGCCCCGTGAAAATATTTAGGACGAAAACCGAAAACCCTTCCTATTGCCTTAGGTTTTGAATTTGTGTATATTGCGACCTCTCTTGAGGTGAAGACCCCTATGAACCTTCATCTCTATTTTGGATGTAAAAGCAACCTTGTAATTTGTAATTTTCATACCTTCGGAATCACTATGACCACCACCTGTTCGACCTAGATCCTCAGCCATAATCCGAGGAAAAGAACCTAATCGAATTCCTTCATGAACTTTTCGGTTTTCTTGTCTTCTTGTTTGCCTAACTAAGAAAAACCCTATTGGCCGTTATCTCACCCTGCTCCATCCTTTGCAGATGTCAGGGGACTCGACTGCGGCCAGTTCGCATCAATCATCTGCTCACGAGGTTCAGGTTCCCATTGACTCTGATCCCTTATCTATCAGAACCTTTCCATCAAAACCACTTAAACCAGTTAGCACCAGAACTCGCTCCAAGGTTAAGGTACTGGTTCCCGAACAAGCTATTGTATCCGTCCGTACCAATCTCTTTCCTCACAGAGCCAAAGATCCTCAGGCCATAGCCATTCACCAAACATCGTCCAACAATTATCCGCTCCCTGATTCCGAGGTTGAGGTCGAGGTTTCCTCAGGGGCTGAAAATCCCAATGAATCGCAGGGCATAATCCCTGCTTGTGAGGAGCTAGACACCTCGATGAATGCTAACAGAGTAAAACTTCTTCTCCAGAAACACCGTCCCAAGTGCCGCCTGGTGGTACCTTCCCCTGGGGAAAGGTGTCACCGTTTTGACAACTTTGAACCTGATCAACAAATACCCTGTGCTGTGGTTTCCGCCACGTTTTTTAGAATGGGGTTGTCCATTCCTCTACATCCTTTCATTCATGATATCATCACCTATTATGACATCGCACCTCTCCAAATGACCCCGAATGCCTACCGGATGGCCATGTGTATGTATGTCCTTTATGACCAATTGTTTGAAAAGAAGATGTCTGCTCGCGAGCTGGGTTTCTTTTATCAGCTCAAGCAAACGGGAAAAAACTCTGGTTTCTTTTATTTGTCCGCCTGGAATGTCCATGATGGTTAGTGCATTAAGGGAAATAAAAAAGGAATGTCTGATTGGCTACCCCAGTTTATCTACTGCTATGATTGTCCCACATACAGAACCGAATTTAATAGAAACCCTCATAAGTAACGCTTCCATGTCTTCTTTACTCCTTCCTGACTGATTTAGATGTTACAATCTAATCCATGCTTAAACCGTTACATAGAGATTCCGAGTAAGACAGCACTCAAAGGCCATTCTCTGGACAGGGCCTATGAGGCCTTGAAGCTGTCAGCAGAGCTAGGAGATGGTGCTAGTCTGTTGACAAATCGCAATCTTAAAAAGTGTGGTTTCTTGCCAAATGAGAAATCCATGATCCCAATTCCGTCGGAGGATTCTGAAGTTGACACCTCAAGTAAAACAGATTCCATGTTGTGCCTTTATGCTTTACTTTATCATCTTGTGTATTTTTAAGTATGCTCATTACCTTGCTTTCATATTTTATTATCCAAATACTGACTTTTGATCTTCTTTTGTAGATATGGCTTCTGGCGTGCCATCGTTTGTCAAAAAATCCGCAAGTTATGACGATCTCTTTGGAGATGAAGGAAAAGACCTTGTTCCCATAGATGCTACCCCTATCTCCAGGGTGAAATCAACCCCTGCTTCCCAGGATAAGTCTGCTACTTCTTCTAAAAGGAAATTACCACCACCTGCTGCCATTGACTCGGCTAAGGGCCCGGGATCCCGTTTCAAGAAGTCCAAGCCATCACCCCCCGGCACCCCAAGTGAAGGTTCCAACCCTCTGATCCGTAAGTTTTCTGCCATGGTGGGGAATCAGATTCCGGAGGAGGTTATTGCTGAATGGGATAAGATGAGCTCGTCTGAAGCTGTAAAGGCCACCACCTGGTGCGAAGCTCAGAGTTTCTTTCACATTTTAAAACGGAATGAAGAAATGATGGTCGTGGCCCGTGGTGATCAGAAATTATCCGATGAAGTCAAGTATCTAAAATCCCTCCTTAAGACAAGTGAAGATGAAAAGAAGAAGTTAGCTGATGCCAGCAAGAAGCTTAAGGCTTCCGAGGCTAAGCTATTGAAAGAGCGTGAACAGTTGAACACCTCCATCGTGAACCTTGACTCTGAAAAGGACGCTCTACAAGCTTCCTATACCAGGAAAGTTGGCGAGTTTAAGAAGAAGCTGGATTCTCTCAATACCACCATCGCCCTGGAGAGGTCTACCCGTGAGGCTGCCAAACGTGAAAAGTTTGAGGCCGGATACAGCCGCGGGGTAAATGATTATATCGAGTCCACCTATGACCATTTCCCGACTCTAGATTGGACCCTGCTTGGGGAGGATGCCGTGAAACTAGTGGGAGAGATTAAGAAGAAGGAGGCTGCTGCAGCTGTGGAGCAGGAGAAGATTGTTCCATCTGAACCTGAGGCTGAGGTGCAGGTCATGGGTGAGAGCTCCAACCCAGATGCCCAAATGGAAGGTGTGGAGGCGGCCGACCCTGTTGTTGACCCGGATGCTCCTGGGGCGTCTCCTGACAACCTCGCTTCATGAGTACCGTTTTTCATTATAAGTATTTCTATCTTCGAAAACATTCATACCCTTTGGAAGGGTTAACTTTATGGTTTTTGGTTTCGATAACATTTCTGGCGTTCGCGCCATAGATTTTTAACATTCGGATGAGGGTGCGGGTACCTCGGAATACCTCGCAAGATGTAACCTTTAAATCCGGTTTTCATCTTTTTAAATCTATCGTACTTTTGTTTTCCTTATGCCCGAAATCCATGTCTAGATTTTCCATGCAATTTCTTCTGTATGATTACTAAATTGATATATCGAGTTCACATACAGGTAGCTGTGGTTCCGTGAGATTCCGAGTGCACCAAACCAACTTGTCCTGCTACGTTAGATAACTAGGATCCTTAAGCCAGTGAATAAGTACGTGTCCGTCCAGGTATATCCATGATTTACACCATGAAAGTAGCCAATAGGATCTATACCATAAGTTCACATTTCATATAAAGTTGACCAACACGCGTATTTGCGTTATTGCAGCCATAAACCTGAAGCTCACCCGAGCTTTTTCGCACATCTTGTCTGGAGATACAAACCGTATATGATAAAGGTCACTCACGACCACATTACTCCAATAATCTGATGTATAAATAATCCATTCTTGCACCTAATTTCCTTAAGTATATATTCTATTTTCCATAGATTAGATCATCCATGAGCCATTTTATCCACTGCATTCGAGAAAACCCGATCATGCATATACATCCCTGCTTAGAGCAATGTGCCATTAAATTCCATGTACTTCACAATCCTGTATGAAGTTTAATCCGTACCACAACTTCAGGGGGCATTGGCCTTGAACCTCCCAACTGTGGTGTTAATCCGTCCAATGTTCCAGCTTGCATCCGTGCAAGGAAGTTTGAACCAGAGTGTGGCCCATGAGTGGTTTCCACACTTTACCATGATATTCATGCCTAGTGTCCCTAGGGCTTATATGAGTTGATACATTTGAATATTTATCCATGAATATTAACCTTTACCTCATAATCCATGAGCATTAACCTTTACCTCATAATCCATGGGTATTAACCTTTACCTCATAATCTGTGGGTATTAACCTTTACCTCATAGTCCATGAGTGCGAATCTCCAATCCAATCCGATTCCGTTAAATTTAATCCAAATCATATTAAATCCAATCCAAATAATATTAAATCCAATCCAATAATATTAAATCCAATCCAATAATATTAAATCCAATCCAAATAATATTAAATCCAATCCCATAATATTAAATCCAATCCAATAATATTTCGAAATTTAACCATTTGAACCTGTATAGAGTATATCCGCTACCCCCAGTTCTTTATCATATAATCGTTTATGGTGAAGAATTAAGCAGAGGCAATCATACATTCAACCTTAATCCACATGTAATCCTTACAGCAAGCACATAAAGGGTGATAAAGCATTCAAACAAGAACAACCATATGAACCAAGAATAGAGGTTTCATTAATATTGTAAAATTTATCGAAAGACATCCAATAGGTAGGGTGTGCATACACTACCCCCCGAGTGCTCAAAGAACAAATGAAAATGTCTTACTATGAACTTGAAACAAAGTGCTTCGAAGCTGAGCCAAACAGCTATGTAGCTGAGGCTCACAACTATGAAGCTATACCTAAGCATGGCAGTTATAACTAATAAACTGCTTTTATTATTCCTATGCCTGAAAGAGGCCTACAGAAATAGTACCTGATGATTTACTGGTAGTATTTCTTAAGATGTTCACCATTCCATGCCCTTGGAATGAGCTTTCCATCCAAATCTGTGAGATGATAGGTACCTTCCCATAAGACAGCCTTTATGAGGTACGGACCTTCCCAATTTGCACCAAACACGCCATGACCATGAACCTTCATGTTGGGCATCATCCTCCTTAGAACCAAGTCGCCAACCTTTAATGGTCGTGCGCGAACCTTGCTGTCAAAGTACTTCCGAGTACATTGTTGATATGCGGCTAGCTTTAGCTGCGCCGTGGCTCGAACCTCCTCTACCAAATCCAAGTACAATCGATGATTGACCTCATTATTCCCAGGGTCATAGTTATCCCTCCTGAATGATCCAGCCCCAATTTCCACGGGCACCATTGCTTCACAACCGTAGGTTAAGGTGAAGGGTGACTCTCCTGTAGTGGTTCGCGGTGTTGTGTTGTATGACCATAAAACCATAGGGAGCTCCTCTGGCCAACACCCCTTGCTTTCTTCCAATTTAGTTTTCAAAGTGTGCTTAATGATCTTGTTGACAGCTTCCGTCTGTCCATTACTTTGAGGGTGATAGACTGCCGTGAAGCCTTTCTGAATCCCGAGGTCATCACACATCTTTCGCAACTCTTTGCTATCGAATTGCTTTCCATTATCTGAAATTAGCTTGTAAGGGACTCCAAACCTTCAAACAATTGCTCTGAACACAAATTCCTTTATTTTTGCAGCTGTTATTGTAGCCAGAGGTTCAGCTTCAGCCCACTTGGTAAAGTAATCTACAGCCACCACGGCGTATTTCACTCCCCCTTTACCTTTAGGCAGCTCTCCGATCAAGTCAATCCCCCACACAGCGAAAGGCCATGGGCTGGTGAGAGGTTTCAATGGGACAGCTGGAGTGCTATTGAAATTTGCAAACCTTTGGCAACGATCGCAGGCCTGTACGAACCTATGAGAATCCTTCTGAATCGTGGGCCAATAATACCCTTGACGGAGTATCTTATGTGCCAAGGAGGTTCCACCCGAATGATTACCACAAATTCCTTCATGGACCTCTCGCATAATGTACTCGCACTCGTCACTTGATATGCACCTCAGAAGCGGCCTATTGAATCCTCTTTTGTATAAAGAACCATCGTAGATAACATACCTTGTAGCCTGGTATCGTATTCTCCTGGCCTCCTCTTTTCCCTCTGGAACAATCCCCTTTGTGATGTAATTCATAATAGGTGTTGTCCATAATGCCTCGGTTGTAGGTTCCAAGTTCATGACCTCAAGTCTAGGAATGCTTGGCTGAAGTTGAATCGCCAAAGGTATTACCCCTAGCATAGTAGCTTCCCTTTGTGAACCCAGTTTTGCAAGTGCATCTGCGTCAGTGTTTTGTGTTCTTGGGATTTGCTCGAGGTTCACTTCTTTGAACCTGCTAATCAGCTCTTGGGCGTACCTCATGTAAAGGTCAGTACGAGGACCTCTAGCCTGGAATCCTCCTCGAATATGCCACACCACCAGCATAGAATCACTGAAAACGGTCATGTTTTCTACCCTCATTTCCAAAGCAAGCTTCAAGCCAGCTATCAGAGCTTCATACTCTGCATCATTGTTCGTTGCGTTAAAAGCAAAGTGAATGGAGCTTTGAAGCTTGTGGCCTTCCGGGCTAATGAGAATAATACCAGCTCCTGCCCCATTTCCATTTATCGCTCCATCTACATAGAGTGTCCACCATGGTGAACAGTTTTCGACCGTCTCTTCGGGAGCTGTAGGTTCAACTATACACTCATCGCCCTTAACCTCAAATGATGGGGGAAATTCCAACAAGAAGTCTGCCAGCACCTGCCCTTTTATAGCCGTTCTTGGCTTGAAGTCAATATCGAATTGTCCCAATTCCACAGCCCATTTCATAAGCCTTCCCGAAGCTTCAGGTTTGTGCAAAACCTGCCTTAGAGGGAATGAGGTACGTACCTCAATTCGGTGTGCTTGAAAATAAGGCCGAAGCTTCCTTGAAGCCAAGATTAAGGCATAAGACAACTTTTCCATGTTAGAATACCGTGTCTCGGCGTCCAACAACCTTTTACTTACATAGTAAACCGGGTGTTGAACCTGTAGCTCCTCCCGGACTAGTACAATACTGATAGAATATTCTGAAACTGCCAAGTACAAGATGAGAACCTCTCCATCTAGAGGTTTAGACAGCAATGGAGGACTGCCCAACTGTTCCTTTATCTTTGTAAAAGCAGTTTCACATTCTGGATTCCATTCGAAGTTCTTTCCTTTCTTGATTGCTGCAAAGAATTCTTTACATTTATCTGAAGATTTGGAGACAAACCTGTTTAGAGCTGCAATCCTACCAGTAAGACTCTGAACCTCCTTTATGTTTCGAGGAGATCGCATCTCGACTAAAGCTTTAATCTTGGCAGGGTTTGCTTCAATTCCCCGATGATTGACAATGAAGCCTAGAAACTTTCCTGATTCCACGCCGAAAACACATTTCTGAGGGTTCAGCTTCATTCTGAACCTACGTAGTATGTTGAACATTTCTGATAGGTGTAACACATGGTCAGCTGCAACTTTAGATTTGACCAGCATATCATCAACATAAACTTCCATAGTTTTCCCTATCTGATCTTTGAACATCTTATTAACCAGCCTTTGGTAAGTAGCTCCAGAGTTCAACAATCCAAAAGGCATGCCAATATAACAGTAGAGGCCTCTATCTGTGATGAAGGATGTATGCTCCTGATCAGGTTCATACATGGGAATCTGATTATATCCCGAGTAGGCATCCATGAAGCTTAAGAGAGCATGCCCAGCTGTAGCATCAACCAATTGATCAATCCGTGGGAGTGGAAAGCTGTCTTTAGGGCATGCCTTGTTCAAATCCGTAAAATCCACACATGTTCGCCATTTTCCGTTAGGTTTCTTGACAAGCACTGGATTTGCCAACCAATCCGGGTAGAATGATTCTCTTACCAGCCTAGCTTCTAGTAACCTGTCAACTTCTTCTTTGAGGGCTAAAGCTCTCTCACCACTTATTGCCCTTCGTTTTTGTCTCACGGCAACCCTTTCGGGGTCAATGTTAAGGTGATGACACATCACCCTGGGATCAATCCCCACCATGTCAGAGTGACACCAAGCGAAAACATCTAAGTTATTTTTTAAGAAACGAGCCAATGCTTCCCTAGCTTCAGGTTCCAACTGCTTTCCAATTTTCAGCTCATTGGAAGGGTCGGTTGCATCCACTAGGATTGACAAAGTGTCACCAGCAGCACCTGTTGTTTCCCTAGCTTCAGGCATTCGGGGATCTAAGTCAACCTTCACCTGAACTTCTGTATCAATTCTTCTAGATTGTGAAGAAACCTTGGGGGAGCTTTCCGTCTGGGCATCCTCAAAGTCGCTATCATTTACCTCTTCAACAATACCTGCGATAAGAGGTTCACTGTCTTCTTTGAGTTTTGGTGGGGGTGCCTCCAGCATCCGTACCTCATTCTGGGTATCTACCCCCGAAGAAAAGACAATATCCATGGAGCTTTCTTCACCTGGATGTTGGATAATCATAATTACATTACACAAATTATGTACCTGCTATGAAGGTTCATCCTTCGTTGGTGCCTCCTGGTACCTATAGCAATTATCCGTGGTACCTCCATCAACCAACAACAAATGCTTTGAAGCTTGCTCAGCGGTGCGCAGAGCCTTACTATAACATTCCCTTGAATCTACCTGACAGCCCTTTAGACATCCAATCCCGTTAGGAGTGGGAAACTTCATGGAGAGATGGTAGATAGAGGTTACTACTCTCATTTCCTTTAAGAGGGGTCTGCCCACGATACAATTATATGATATGTCTTCGTTTACCACCATGAATTCTGTCACCTGTGTAGCTCTCATAGGTTCAGCCCCCAACACAACAGGAAGCTTTACTCTACCCAAAACTTGCACTGGTCCGCCAGTAAATCCGTATAAGTCATTGTAAGCAGGGGACATTTCCTTGTCCGCGAGTCCCATCTTTTGATAAGTGTCATAAGCCAATATGTTGCAAGAACTTCCATTATCCACCAAGACTCGATGCACATTGAGCCCTCCAATTGTGATAGTCACCACCAATGCATCGTTGTGGGGGTGATTCACATGCCTTGCATCGTCTTCAGTGAAGGTGATGTCCGCAGCTTCACCTCTAAACAGCTTTGGGGGCCTATCTGCCAAATGATAAACATTTGTGAGAGGGTTTCCTCTAGCCTCACGTGTATAATTCTTCATTGCATTCCTGCTGAAACCTCCAATGTATGGTCCGCCTATGATTGTGTGAATACTACCAGCCCTGGTAGCTCGATCAGGTGCAGACTTTTCTTCATCTCTCTTGGATCTATCATCCTTGTACTTTTTCGCCTCCTGGGCCACAAATTCTGTGAGGAAACCTTTCCTGATCAAGTCCTCAATATGATCTTTGAGGTGTCGGCAGTCGGCTGTTTCATGCCCATTAGCATCATGGAAAGCACAATATCTAGCTAAATCCTTCCTTTCGGGAGGTCCCGTCCTGGAGGGTTTTCTGAACATCCCCGACTTATCACCAATTTCAAAGATGTGTTCCACAGGTGCTGCCAAAGGGGTGTATTCCGAGTACCTCATACTACCCTTAGATGACAGATATTTGTACTCAACTGTTCTCTTTGAACCCGTGGTGTTTACTGACAGAGGTGCAGTCTTCGCCTCCTTGCTTACATCCCGGCCATCACCTGAAGCCGTGTTATAGGTTGTCCGCTTGCTATAATTCCTTTCCTTCGGGCTGTAGGACCTATTCCTCTTATTCCTGTTCCAATCTCGTGAAGCATTATCCTTTTTCAAATTCTCCAAGGACTGTTCCACGACTTTGTGTCTTTCTGCCTTAGCGTAGAAGTCAGCCAGGGTAGTAGGTTCCCTACTCTGCAGCTCTTTCCAGAATTCGGTCCCAGGCTTAACCCCAGCTATCAGAAAATTTTTATAAGTTTCGTTTGTGGTTTTCCTCACCCTTGGAACCTCAGCATTGAACCTCTTGAAATAGTCGTTAAGTGATTCATTGTCACGTTGCTTAATATTTGCTAGGGTATTGGCCGGAGGTGCAAACGTGACTGAAGCTCTAAACTGAGTTACAAACATCTCACCCATCTGTCTCCATGACTTAATAGAATTGGAGGGGAGCCTCTTGAACCACTGATGAGCACTATCCCTTAGCGTTGCAGCCAGCAACCGACATTTTGTGTGATCCTTGATTTGATAGACTTCCATCTCCGTGTTGAAACGACTGAGAAACTCTACGGGGTCTGTGGTCCCGTTGAATTTCAAGTCTCCCACTCCCCTGTAGCTACGGGGTAAGGGCGAATCCCGCACCTTCTTAGTGAAAGGTGATCACACCGTCAATCCTGATTGGGGGGCCCTTTCTGCCATAATCTTCTCGAGGACTTTCCTGAGGTCCTCCTCCTTGTATTTTCCACCACCTTCGGCTGACCTAGAGGTGTCATCAGTGTCACTTCCACCGTTGGAGCTCTCATCAGAACTGTCATCAGCTTTATAGGACGAGCCTGAGCTATGCTCATCTTCAGGTTTAGAGCGGGACTTATCCTTATGACTCCCTGATGCCTTAGACAGTGATTTCTCACTTTGTACCTTCTTGGGACCCTTCTGTTTTGCTTCCAATAGCTTAAGCCTCAAATCCTTACTCGTTAGCTTCTTTCCCATTCGGTCGAATACAGTAACACTCCTTGTAACCGAAGGTTCAGGATCCTCCTTATCCTTGGGCTCAGCTTCAGAGTTCCAGTCAGGATTACTCTGATCGGTTTCAACATCAGAAAAAGTCTTCTTAGTTCTCTCCTTCTCAGGTCCTTCCTCCTCGCTGCCAAAATCTAGCCGAGTAGGCGTAACCTTTGGAGCCTTAGGCCGTTTTTGCTTCTTTCGCCATCTCTTCATCTTTTCAGATTTTTTCTCCAAGGAATCTACCCTTTCACCAATTTTCTTGAGATGATCGAAAATATCCTTGTTCGTAACCTCGCCATGAGGACCTGTTCCACGGCCTTCTTCATTGTTAGTTGGTGTTTGCGTTTTTCCGGAATCATCCGACATCTTTTCTCTCTTAAGATTTCTGATGGAGTCCCCCTCCTTCTAGCGCCACTTATGTTGTGAGAGAAATTTGGTACAACACAATTGAGAGAATCTCGCTGGAATATTCGTAAGAAACGTCCTTGATTATCGGACGGAGCTGCAGGCTTACAGCTAGAAACCCGTAGCTCACGGTATGAACAGAATAATTGAAGTATGTCTCCGGGGGCTGAGTTGACAAAACCACTGGCCGAAATAAGTGGTGTAAATCCTACACCACCAGTAAATTCACCGGAATATGTATCACTAAGGGTACGCGAGCCTTATGCGTGTTAATAGTGAAAAACCGAATCCTTTAGTCAAGTGCCTACATATCCTATTTATAGGAATCAAGCCCCATGTAGTTCTATTAGGTTTATACTTCTTCCTTCCTGCAAACTCGACAACTCTAAGATCATCCATCTTAGAGTTTTTGTCGAATTAGGTAGCTCCAACCGAGTTTCCTAGTCTCCTAATCCATGTCCAACTCTAAGTCCTTTAAATCCTCGAAGAGGTAATGCTTATCCAAATAACTAGTATGAGTCCCATACTAATTATATTCGTTCCATCCATCCCGTTTAACCAGCTTTAGGAATCCTTTTACAAATGTAAATCGGTGCCCCTAAAGTATAGGTAGCTGAATCCTTGTCCTACTAGTATTCTGCCTTCGACTACTCATCACATGTGACCAGTCTCAAGGTTCAGACCACCTGAACCTCAATGCTCCCAACTTGAACCTCGAGACCTTGGACCTGTCCTGGCACCCTGAACCACCTTAGAGGACCCTGCACCTGACCCATGACATCCATATCCTGCACCTCAATATCTTGAGGCTTCCTTGGTACCTCGAACCTGTTCTTGGGTACCTGTCGCGACACCTCGAACCTATCTGGACTCCTTGAACCTAGACCAAGGCATCATGAACTTGTATCTTGGTATCCACCATCCTAGACCAACATCCTGCTACTGGACTTATAACAGATATGGGCCTTAAATCGAGCCCACGTGAGATTTTGGGCACAACAGAATTCATATGATTCTGTACAAATTTATATGTACCCATTTCTGTGCACTTAATATTACAGGAAACTGATACATCTGGATTTAACTCCCATTTTATAGATAATTTTTTAATATTTAGGTTCCGTTTGTTTGCCGGAAAATAACTTGATTTTGGAAAATGTTTTCCATGGAACATATTTTCTTGGAAAATGTTTTTCATGAAACATTTTTAACAAAGACAAGAAATTTTTGTCAAATTATTTTCTAATAGTTAGTTGCCTCATAGTTAGTATTTTTCAGAAACAATAAAAAAAACGTTTTCAGTATTTTTTTGAATTCAAAAAAGTGTATTTTTCTGAATCCAAAAAAATGTTAAACAAAATATTTTGGTAAAAGAATTGGAGACTCGTCAAATACTGCACCAAAATCATTCTAAAACGGTTTTACTATGATATTGTAAGTGTTCTCTCATTTTCTCGTTACTCACTAAAATGATTACTATCAGTTTCAGTTGCACGGCTGAGAGGGAAGGAGAGAGAGAACAATATCTTGCATCAGTATTTCCTCCACATTAATCTCATTTAATCAGCTTCACAACTCTTGTTAAAATGAAATAATACGTTATAGTTGTTTCTCTTAACCCATTTATGTACTCTAGCTAATTAAGTATTCCTCGGTCGATATTTTTACGTTCAATTTTGTCATTAACTATTGTTCACTACAAAGAAAACTGAATCAGACGACACTTCCCCAACGTTGTTGTTAGGAATATGTTGTTCTTGATGATAATTATAAAAACACTTAGTAGATTTTGTATTAAGTCATTT
The DNA here is from genome assembly GCA_030848705.1 of Heracleum sosnowskyi. NCBI lineage: Eukaryota > Viridiplantae > Streptophyta > Magnoliopsida > Apiales > Apiaceae > Heracleum > Heracleum sosnowskyi. The sequence continues at coordinate 42,522,824 of CM061243.1, read as the reverse complement.
TGTAACTGTCAACGAAATGGCATGCTTTGCAGCATTCCGTTGACAGGTAGCTCATCAACGAAATGAGTGATGTAGCAATTGCACTGTACAATACTTCACAGTTTGATATGCATTTTGATGTATGTACTAGATAGGTTTTCTAAGTCATGTTGACTAAGTACTAGATAGGCAAAATAGGTTGGTTAATTGTAAGTATATCATGCCTTGTAATTTTGCCTAAGTGAAGACATGTCAACGGTATGAGGATTACTCTATCAACGAAACAAGGATACACCATCAACGGTATGGAGTTTACTCATCAACGAAACGAGAGAAACACCATCAACGGAATGAAGAATAAAGCTATCAACGAAACACATCTCCCTGCTATCAACGAATCATTATTGCTTTTCTGAATAGTTGACAAAGTGATAGTGACAGTTTACTGAACAGATCTAAAGGTGATGTGGAAGTGTACTTTGCATTGGAAACCATTAAAATGGACATGGGGAATAAGGAAACATCCCAGTTTCCAATTGGGCTCTTGGGAGTGATCATAATAAGCATGAAGACAAAAGCAAGGATCTCCAAGGACCACTGGACAAAGGGATGAAAAGCAAACTATTGGCGGTTACCTTTAGTGTACTTTAGTGTAGCCAAAAATAGTATTGTAAACTTGGGGAATATATAACCAAGTGTAGCAGTTAAGATAGAGTAAGAGAAGAAAAACAAATAGTTTGTATTAGCTATCCTTGAGAGCATTCTTCTCTACAACTCTGTAACTGAGCAGCTGTGTACTTGTGTATCACAGATTATTTCCGCAATAAAAACACTTCAGTTGGATCATCAAACAATCCAACTGAATTATTTATATCTTGTGTTTTTATTTATTCAGTTCAGTTTTATTTTATAAAGTGTTTTAAGTTTAAGAAAATATCAAGAATTGTATTCAACCCCCCCTTCTACAATTCTGTTAGGTCATTTGGGATTAACAGTTGTCTGAAAGAGAAATTTTCAGACGACACTTCCCCACCGTTGTCTGAAAGAGAAATTTTCCGTAGTCTATGAGTGCGTTGTCTGAAAGAGAAATTATTCAAATAAAGGTTCGTACGAACCTTTGTTGGATTGTAATACAAACAAGGGTTACCATCAGTTGTGCAAATTTAACTTCACAATTGTTTCCGGAATAATTGTCGCAACCATTATCACACAACGGGGAGTGGCCTTTGAATTATATAATGCACTAAATTATTACATTTATTTTTGGTAGTTGATACATTAATGACAAACCACGTTAATAATCAGGTTTACACTAATAATCAAATGAATAATTAATAAATTTAATAATTTCTTTTGTTTTACGGATACTGTACGTTAAAGTTAGCGGAAAAAATAAATAAATTAGAGTTAAAATAAATAAAAAATAAATATTAATTAGAAATTATATGCTTATTTTACTATGTTGGTTCTATTTTGGAATCTAAAAATCAGATTTGGATGATTTTACAAGCCACGCGAATCTCAAAAAATAATCTTTAATTTATTGGTGGTTCAACAATTAATATTTCACCGAAAAGAAAAGAAAGTTAAAAAATTTTATATCAATAATTCTATTCAATTTAATAAACCTATTTGTATTTGGTTTAAATTATTAATATACACTTTGGTATTCGAATATAATCGTACTAATAATATAATACACTTTTTATAATATTACTAATAAATAAATACACCTTTTAATATTAAATGCAACGGTTCTCATTTGTATATTTTAAGATCTAACAATCCTCTCTTACGCTTATTACACTTATTATATACAAGTATATAGCTGGTACCAGTTGATGTTTGTGACAATTTGGGATAGACTTCGGGCTCTCCTAAGCGGGCTTTTGCCCATCCAACTAGCCTGCATTATGGATTTTAGGCTTATCAATAACAACCATAGTTCATAAGGTTACTTGTTCTCCAAGAATTACGTGATACTTGATCTCCTATAAATTCATGCTATGTAGGCGGGGTCGGAAGTTGAGAGTTCGGAGACGCCACCAACATTCTTTTAATTTTAACTACTAAAAAACATAAAATCACTATACTCCAACTTTTCCAGCAAAGAACAACCTTCACAAAACTTGAATCCTGCAAACAATCTGTTGGGTATAATTCACTAAACTACACAGCAACAATAGGGCATTTATATATATTTATATTAACAAGAACAACCAAATATACCGAGTAACAAAACACACACGAAGGTCGAAACAAGAAAATAATCAGAGACTGTAAATAACAAGACAAGAAAGAATTACTTATCTCTCTGTAGCTTTTAACAGGTACTGATAGATAAAGAACAGCTGAGTCGCCAAGCTTTAGAGAAGTCTTGACTGTTCTTGAAGAGATTATTGCCCCACTTACATTGTGTTGGGTTGCAGCAATATCACTTCCAGGATAAAACAGATCAGATCAATTCACTCACAGTAATGGCAATGATCAACAGCGACCTGCACCTCAGTTCGCCCAAAAACTATGTATATTATGTATGTGTTTTGAGAGAGCAGAGAAGAAAAAAAAATGTTGCTTGAGTTTTTCTGTATCTTAGTACAATCTCACATCCCACTTGTGTCAAACATTTTGTTTTGTATATATCATACAACATAAAACGTAACAGACCAATAAGAAAATTGTAACTGAAGATATGACATTTAATACTAAATATTCTGATTTAATTTCATTAACAGCTGTCATCAGGATTTAATATCAGATATAGCTTCCATCAGGATTTAATCCCATCAGGATCAGTACTGGTCCAAGCCATCAGGATCAGTAGTCAACTGGTCCAAGCCATCAGGACTTACTGTCCGTCAGGAGTGGCATCAGTACTAGACCGACCATCAGGATTTAACTCCAAGTACTGACCCAGGCCATCAGGATCAGTAGCCATCAGGATTTAACTCCAAGTACTGACTCAGGCCATCAGGAGTTAATCCAAGAACTGGTCCATCAGGAGTTAATCCAAGAACTGGTCCATCAGGATTTAATATAAATTCTGACCCAGTTCGTTGAGATGTTATAAGTAACTAGCATGAAAACCCGTGCAAGGCACGGGTCACTATCTAGCATAATTATTTTAACTTCTAAGTAGTTCGGTGTTTATGATAATTTATAGATCGTTTGACAGACGTCTCATTGTGGGTACAAAAGCTGGACTTGATCTCTGTAGTAAGATAGTTAGCGTTGAAAAGTATCATTGATTGAGGTGTTTTTGAGTTAAAAAATGAGTAAATTCGATACTTATGATATTTGTTATGTGTAAGATCTATGTCAAAATATAATTATCTTACATACAGACATTAACCTACATGATTTTACTAATTTAGCTCATTGAGCGAATTATACATTTTCTTGTTTGTGAAATGTAATTTGCATTATAAAATGTGTACAATGAAACATCTTCTTGTTTGTGAAATTTAATTTGCATTGTAGAATGTGTACATGCATAATATTAAAATTTAATATATAATGAATTTTCTAGTATGTTCACGTGAATTAAGTACATTTCCAATGAAATCAAGAACCGTTAGATCCACAGTCATTAGATCTTTTCAATCAAATCAATGGGAATCGTTAAATAAAATACTACAAATTTTATATATAGTACCTTTTATATTTTTTATAACTAAAATTTCTTTTTTCTAACAACATTATCTATCTATCTATACTATTATATTATAGACGGAACAATAAAAATTTGGTTGGTAGTCTGGTCCCCCATGGTTTGTTCACTCATTCCACACCGGTTAGATATTTCTAATCAAATTAATGAAAACCGTTAGATAAAATACGAAAAATATTAAATAGAGTACCTTTTATATTGTGTATGACTAAAAATATTATATAGAGTACTTTTTATATTTTTTCAACTAATTTTTTTCATACAAGTTTTACAAATAAGGACAAAATAGAAATCAATTAGAACCGTTAGATAAAATCCTAAAAATATTATATAGAGTACCTTTTATATTTTTTCAATAGTTAAATTATCTCACATATTATAAGATTATGTTAATCGGCATACATATATATATATATATATATATATATATATATATATATATACTATTATATTAAAGACGAAATATTGAAAGTTTTGTAGTCTGGTCCTGAAAGTTTTTGTAGTCTGGTCACTCCATTCATAGTCGTTAGATATTTATGATCAAATCGATGAGAACCGTTAGATTTTTTTCCCAAAATGTATACTCTTTTTTATATTTTCTAACTAAAACCTCAAAAATATCACGGGCTATTCCATTTAGTAGCATAAAATACTAATATTATAAATCTATCCCTCTATCTATACTATCAATCAATACTATTATATAATAGACGAAACATTAAAAGTTTGGTTGGTCGGTATGGTACGTTGTGATTTTACTTAATTGTCCTTAATTAATTAACTGTACTTCATGTTTTTATTTAATTAACCTTACTTATTTATAGAAAAATATTATTAAATAATAATATTACCTATTTATAACCAATTACCTTTTTCACCTAAAATACATTATTTTTTCTATTTTTTCTAACAAATTCCCCTACTTTTTCAAATATATCACGGGTAGTTACCTTTTTTTAACTAAAACATGTTTGTTTTTCTATTTTTCTTTACTAAAACCCCTCATTTTCCAAAAATATCACGGACAAACCTTTAGTTATTTATTTTTAAACTTATTTTAATATTATAATTATTTTTTAAAAAGTTTACCTATTTTAACATGTCTACTTATTTTTTCTTAACAAATGCAATTACTAAAAATATTAAAATATAAATAATCAAATACCTATTTATAACCCATTACCTTTTCAGCTAAAACACATTATATATTTTTTCTAACAAAGTCCATCATTTTCTAAATATATCACGGGAAATTATCTTTTACAATTTACTTTTTCTATTTTTCTCATTAAAATCCATTTTTTTCCCAAAAATATCATAGGAAATCCTTTACTTATTTATTTTTAAACGTATTTAAATACTTTTAATTATTAAATTTTAAAACCTCATTTTCCAAAAATATCACGGGCATTTATCTTTTTTAACTAAATATATGTTACATTTTTTATTTTTTCTTACTAAAACCCCCCATTTCCAAAAATATAACGGGCAAACTCATACTTATTTATTTTAAAATCTGTTTTAATGTTTTTAATTAATTAAAAGTGTTTAGCTATTTTAACATGTCTACTTATTTTTTGCACAATTACAATTAATTAAATATTAAAAAATAATAGTAAAATAACAATTAACAATTCGTGCATCGCACGGGTTTTAAGCTAGTATATTTTAAAGTAAACACATGAGAAATTTAAATATTTTAAATTAAATAAAATTTTGTTGTTGAGTGGATTCGAACTTGGGTCTATACAATAATTTGCACCTCTTCTTACAACCACACCACTCAATTATATGTATTGTAAATTACACACATCATATGTGTGTGTTGCTTGAGTAGAGAAATATTTGATATTATTATTTCTCTACTCAAGCGACACACACACATATGATGTGTGTAATTTACAACACATGTGATTGAGTGGTGTGGTGGTAAGAGGAGGTGCAAGTTATTCTGGAGACCCAAGTTCGAATCCACTTAATATCAATTTTTTTAAGAATAATAAAAATAAGGGTAATTTGGACATTTCAAATGCATTAAAATATCTTGCCAATTTAGCATGAATAAAATGTCCACCCAATTAATTGACCCATGTTGGGCTATTATTAATAGAAAGAATACTGATACCGTTAAATTAAATCAATAAATAATATTAAATAAACATGTAATAAAATTTCTCGCTCAGGTCGCCTCGCGTATGCGAGACGCCGAGACATTCGCCTAAATCGCCCTTCGACCCCCGACCCGAGTCGAGTCGTGACGTGACGAGGCGGGCGACGATGGCGCGCGTGAGGCACACAATAACACCATGCACACTGATAGAGTATATATTTATATATATTTTATTCTCATTTTTATAGTGTTTTATTAATAATTGGTTATTATTAATTAGAGTTTAATGTTTTATGACAGAAAATAAATAATTCCTAAATTTGGAAGGAATTGGAGTTATTTGGACATTAAATACAAGGAAATTCGGATTTACTGGTTTGCACGCGTATACATCACTGTTTGGGCCATAATCGGAGTTCTAGATATCAGAATTGGGCGGTCTTACAGCCCATGCGAAGATAACAGAATTATCTACAACTCAATAGTGGTCCAACATCAAGATTCCAAATGGATCAGTTCAGAAACAGGCCTGGAAGACATATTACGAATTTTACATACATAATCCAATTTATTTTGGGAAATTACTTGTATTTTCCTAGAGAGTATTAAAAACTCTTTTATATTAGGTTTATATACAGCTTATAAATAGAAGACCAGAGTATTGTATTATAGAATTAGAGATAGTCATACTTTTAGAGAGAGAATGGATTGAAACAATTTGAGAGGAAGATTGGAAGGAGTGAAGGGATTCATCCGGATTTCAAAGGAACTTACAAAGTTGTATTCTTTGTACTTTAATTATAATACTCATGGTTTGCATTCTTAATTTATATTCTATTTATCTTATCATGAGTCCTTTATCCAAGGGTTGGGTAATATTTGTTGGTTCGTTATGCTTGTTTGATGGTATTGTGATTTTCTTGTGATTGTTAATCTGTCATTGAGTGCTTAACACAATTAAGGGAGTCGCGAACCTTTGATTGTATCTATAGGAATTATAACGAATCGGGAGAGGATTTATAATTCTAGTACATGATATGATAGACACAATTTAAGTATTAGATCAGGAGATTGATATGCGAATTGTGAAACTTATAATAAACCTTTGTTCTTAATAGTCTATCGTTGTACTTTGTTTGTCCATGAGAGTGGCTTTCAAGGGATAATTGTAGGCACTATAATCTACCTTGGGAGAGGATTTTATAAACATTAGAAGGATTGTTTTTAGCAAATAAGAGACACAAATTAGACATTCATGATAGTCAATTGAAGAACCTTAATTCTTGGATTATTTTCTCTCTTAGTTGTTATATAGTTTTATTTGTCTACTGGATTAATTTAGTTGATAAACACAACCACAAATTATTCTTCACACTTCTGAATTGTAAGAGACAAAAGACTTGGAATTAGTATTGATATTAGTCCTTCCCTGCGAACGATACTCTAAAAATACACATCAATACACACCCACATGCCTTAGTAATGGTACACTACTCTTGCACATGGTTCTATATAAATCCACCAACCTCTCATTACCATTTCTATGTGGGATACAAGTTATTTCAACTTAAACAACCCACATAACCCATTTCAAGCAACCCATCTCAACTCAATTTATTTATGGATTCCACTAAGAAAATGTCTTAGATCCAATCATGAAAGTTTAAGTCCTCATAACAAGGAACAACCTCCAATTGTTAGTTTCCGGAAATTCCATCAAGAACATATTTAAAATATGCCTCAAACTTTTCATTTTCTAACACAATCTCAAATCTTGTTATCACCGAATTCATTCGTTAACACAATGACAACCCATGCTCTCACTATATAGGGTCTCCAAGCCTGTTCAAATGCAATTATACATTCTCGTCAAATTCCCTATTAACTTTCAGTATACTATAAATCATACTTGTGAATCTTTGTTAATGATATGAGAGCTCTTAGTTGCTTTCAGAAAACTAATACTTTTTCTTAACATCCACATACATTATGCAATAAGAATCAACCATATGGGAAATGATCAGGATAATGCGAAGTGAGATTTTACTATTAGAATGGCTATGCTCTCACTTTAGTACGATCCCTGACCATCAGACTGTTAAATGAGACCTTAATATTATATTATGGGTACTATTTGCTGTGACAACCCGGGTCAAATCCCGAGTGTTTTTCGAAAATCGGGTCAAGTCCCGATCACGAGTCCGAAAATAAGCCGAAGCCTACTGTCCCAAATGCAGCCAACTTGGATTATCCACAAGCCCACCACAGGCCCCCAAAAGATCATGATTTGTTGGTGCTAATTAGTAGTAGTACTTTGCCTTATAAACTAAACAGAAGTCCCAAATCTCCTCGATGTAGGACTGAGGTGTTACAAACTCCCCCACTTAAACTCTTGACGTCCTCGTCAAGCATGAACGGATAGCCCATAGGTTCCAAGATCGTTCCTCCCTAGCCATTGTGGGATAATACCGGCTAGCTTTGTGTCCCCACCTCCGGACCTCTGTCCATTATGGGATAATACCACCAACCTTCGTGTCCCCACCTCCGGCAACTTGACGAATCAAGCTTTCAAGAGTCGGCTCTGATACCATATGTGACAACCCGGGTCAAATCCCGAGTGTTTTTCGAAAATCGGGTCAAGTCCCAATCACGAGTCCGAAAATAAGCCGAAGCCTACTGTCCCAAATGCAGCCAACTTGGATTATCTACAAGCCCAACACAGGCCCCCAAAAGATCATGATTTGTTGGTGGTAATTAGTAGTAGTACTTTGCCTTATAAACTAAACAGAAGTCCCAAATCTCCTCGATATGGGACTGAGGTGTTACAAACTAATGTAAAACCCCATAATTTTTATTTTATTTTAGAATTAGATATTAGATATTAAAGTAATTTTATTTAGATAATTATTTTAAGTGGAAATTTGTGCAAGTTACTTTTTAATAATGATAAGATTTATTATTATGGAAAGAAGCGTGAAAATATTTTGGAGAATCGATATCTTTTATTTAAGTAAATTATGTATATTAGAATATAATATTTTAGGTATTACTTGGAGAGGTTTTAGTGGCTAGTTGTATTATTTTCTTTTCTAAATTTAGGGTTGTGTGTAATTATTTAAGTCTGATTAGAAAAAAATGAAAAGAGCCGCACAACCGCACCAAAATCAAAATCAGGGGTACGTTTTCGGCCTATATTACTACTATCTGTACTTTTGGGTATGTTTAATTTTTAATATATGTTTACTGATTTGTGGTGTGCGTGGCATGCGTAGGTCTTGTACTAGTTCACTGATCATCTAATGCTTCTACTACAAATTGAATTTTTTGTGCATAAATTGTTATTTACTTGTTGTATGCTAAGTGTTTGATTAATTTATGTTACTAACATGATTAGTACTTGTGGTAATTATTGATTATCATTCTTTTTGCAATTGATCAATTCGGATATATAAAAATTAGAATTTAATACGCTTTATGTGATTAATTGGTTTAATACAAAGTTATGTGAGGGTACTTGGGCATGTAATGATTTAGTAATCATTTGTAGTAATTAGGTCATTAATCGATTAAATTATGTAATTTAAGTTTACTGTTAAAAGTTTTAAAATCTTAGAATCATATTACTTGCAATTTTTCTAAGCTTGTCAGTTTGCTTGACTTCTTCCGTGGGTGATTAAAAAAAAATAGGTAGCCAATTTCTAATAGTACTCAGATTCCATGTATTAGTTTTATATAGTTTACAAGTTACATTGATGAACATGGGAGCAGTGGATCGTATGCATGCCATGCTTAGGCTTTTAGAGCCATTTATTTTATGATTTGTTTGGCTATAATTCTGGTTCAGTTATTTTTATGTGCATAATTTGTTTTTAACTGGGTACAGTAAGCATGTTTAGCCTCTGGTTGTTGTCTGTTAGATGATTCAAGCCTGGATTTGCATATATAAAAGTATGTGTTAATTAAATGATTAATTATTTTGTGTTTTAATTTAAAATTATAGGATTTGTTCGCGTTAATTTTCAGAATTCAGTCGACTTTCAGGTAAGTACTTTTGACTTACTTTTCGTTTTTGAAAAATATATTTACAATGTGATTTTCAGATTTTCGTATAAGATATAAGAATTGTGTTTCAAATTTTATAAGATATAAGTATTTGATTTTAGAACACAGTCTCTACGTTTCGAACCCGTTCATAATTTACGTTATAGTTCCGGAACTAGCCTTAGATACCCTTAGTAGGCGCACAAGTGTGCAATTTTAGATACCTATTAAGGGCGCGTAATTATTGAACTTTAGATGCCGGTCACTGGCAAAGTGTGGCGTATAAAGATAAGATTAAGATCCCGACTATTGGGAAAGTGTGGCCGTAGAGCAAGACTGTGGTTATTTATAAGAATTTCATTTCTATTTTAAATTATGTTTTAATTCTGTTTATGTTATGTATTTTTAAAGATATAAACTTTGGGCTGGGTTGATTTTGCAAAGGTTTTGCAACTTATTATATTTTGACCAAATCTATTTTATTAAAACACCCATTGATTTTCGAGAATATCGGTAATACAATCTGTTACTTGCTGAGCTGTGTAGCTCACCCCTTTCCTAACATTTCAGGTTTCGATTTTGGAGGCTTATTGAGAATATGGATGAGAACTTGTGAATTTTGTGCTATGTGTTTGGATGTAAATTACTAGTTAAGAATAGTTGTGCTATTAGAATTAATTTTGTTAAATTGCAAGATATGTATTATTGAATTGTGGAGCTGCGTCTCCGATTTTATATTTTTGATTATTAAGTTTGACCGCTGCATTCAACTTTTGTCATGCTTTCGTCTGTAATTGGTATTGTATAGTATTTTAGTTAAGTTTTGTATTTAGATTTAATAGTCCGAAAAGTCGGGCTGTTACAGTTGGTATCAAGAGCAGGATTTCCTTCGGAGTGTACTAGGTATGGGACTAGTGCATTTCCTAGGATGCGTTCCTGTAGGTTTGTACTAGGTATGGGACTAGTGCATTACCTAGGATGTGTTCCTATAGGTTTTCGTGTAGATTTTGAATTTTAAATTATTAAATTATTTTGAGTTTAGGGCACTTATTTTGTGACTATTTTGACGTGTATAATTTTGTGCTATGTGATTATTTACTTTATATTTAGAACTTTTTGTATTTAGATGTACAAGAAGTTGTTTTGTTCCTTTAGAAAAGATGGACGGGGAGTCGCACCAACAATTGTAATTAAGGTATTATTTCTTTTCGTGTGTGACTTAATTTATTTTTAATTTTGAGAATTTGGGGACCAAATTCTTTTAAGGGGGGAAGAATGTAAAACCCCGTAATTTTTATTTTATTTTAGAATTAGATATTAGATATTAAAGTAATTTTATTTAGATAATTATTTTAAGTGGAAATTTGTGCAAGTTACTTTTTAATAATGATAAGATTTATTATTATGGAAAGAAGCGTGAAAATATTTTGGAGAATCGATATCTTTTATTTAAGTAAATTATGTATATTAGAATATAATATTTTAGGTATTACTTGGAGAGGTTTTAGTGGCTAGTTGTATTATTTTCTTTTCTAAATTTAGGGTTGTGTGTAATTATTTAAGACTGATTAGAAAAAAATGAAAAGAGCCGCACAACCGCACCAAAATCAAAATCAGGGGTACGTTTTCGGCCTATATTACTACTATCTGTACTTTTGGGTATGTTTAATTTTTAATATATGTTTACTGATTTGTGGTGTGCGTGGCATGCATAGGTCTTGTACTAGTTCACTGATTATCTAATGCTTCTACTACAAATTGAATTTTTTGTGCATAAATTGTTATTTACGTGTTGTATGCTAAGTGTTTGATTAATTTATGTTACTAACATGATTAGTACTTGTGGTAATTATTGATTATCATTCTTTTTGCAATTGATCAATTCGGATATATAAAAATTAGAAGTTAATACGCTTTATGTGATTAATTGGTTTAATACAAAGTTATGTGAGGGTACTTGGGCATGTAATGATTTAGTAATCATTTGTAGTAATTAGGTCATTAATCGATTAAATTATGTAATTTAAGTTTACTGTTATAAGTTTTAAAATCTTAGAATCATATTACTTGCAATTTTTCTAAGCTTGTCAGTTTGCTTGACTTCTTCCGTGGGTGATTAAAAAAAATAGGTGGCCAATTTCTAATAGTACTCAGATTCCATGTATTAGTTTTATATAGTTTACAAGTTACATTGATGAACATGGGAGCAGTGGATCGTATGCATGCCATGCTTGGGCTTTTAGAGCCATTTATTTTATGATTTGTTTGGCTATAATTCTGGTTCAGTTATTTTTATGTGCATAATTTGTTTTTAACCGGGTACAGTAAGCATGTTTAGCCTCTGGTCGTTGTCTGTTAGATGATTCAAGCCTGGATTTGCATATATAAAAGTATGTGTTAATTAAATGATTAATTATTTTGTGTTTTAATTTAAAATTATAGGATTTGTTCGCGTTAATTTTCAGTATTCAGTCGACTTTCAGGTAAGTACTTTTGACTTACTTTTCGTTTTTGAAAAATATATTTACATTGTGATTTTCAGATTTTCGTATAAGATATAAGAATTGTGTTTCAAATTTTATAAGATATAAGTATTTGATTTTAGAACACAGTCTCTACGTTTCGAACCCGTTCGTAATTTACGTTATAGTTCCGGAACTAGCCTTAGATACCCTTAGTAGGCGCACAAGTGTGCAATTTTAGATACTTATTAAGGGCGCGTAATTATTGAACTTTAGATGCCGGTCACTGGCAAAGTGTGGCGTATAAAGATAAGAATAAGATCCCGGCTACTGGGAAAGTATGGCCGTAGAGCAAGACTGTGGTTATTTATAAGAATTTCGTTTCTATTTTAAATTATGTTTTAAGTCTGTTTATGTTCTGTATTTTTAAAGATATAAACTTTGGACTGGGTTGATTTTGCAAAGGTTTTGCCACTTATTATATTTTGACCAAATCTATTTTATTAAAACGCCCATTGATTTTCGAGAATATCGGTAAGACAATCTGTTACTTGCTGAGCTGTGTAGCTCACCCCTTTCCTAACATTTCAGGTTTCGATTTTGGAGGCTTATTGAGAATATGGATGAGACCTTGTGAATTTCGTGCTATGTGTTTGGATGTAAATTACTAGTTAAGAATAGTTGTGCTATTAGAATCAATTTTGTTAAATTGCAAGATATGTATTATTGAATTGTGTCTCCGATTTTATATTTTTGATTATTAAGTTTGACCGCTGCATTCAACTTTGTCACGCTTCCGTCTGTAATTGTTATTGTATAGTATTTTAGTTAAGTTTTGTATTTAGATTTAATAGTCCGAAAAGTCGGGCTGTTACATTTGCGCACCGCTTTATCAGCCTCATTCGCAATCAATGGCGTCACTCACTCGATCTTGGATACAAGTTAGGCTGAATGTTGGATACAATCTGGGCTAATTATTGTTTAAGGTGGAAGACTAATTGGGGTAAACACATATCATATATCCAAAAGAAGGATTATAGTGAAGCATTGGATTATTTTTGGGTTAAACCCATATGTTGTTAGAGACGTTGTCGATGGCCTCGTCCACTTTGGAGATAGATAGAAGACATGCTCGATGAAACAAGTAGAAGAGACTCAGGGATGCTATTTGAAAAAGACAGAAGACCAGGATTTCATATGTCAGAGGAAGTGACCTCTCATTATTTCAGCAATTCTTCGTAATTTGTAACAGTGAAAGGCTCTGATTATTTAACACTAACACAATATTAGCAGACTTGATCAATATCATAATGATACTATACTATAACATTTACATAGTGCCAGGTGATCACTATAACTAATATAATGGTAACCCTCATTTTGAGCAAAACATATTATGAATTTACGTTATGGTAATAATCAAAGTTTATGCCAATTTTGGAGAATAAAATTCCTGTTAGTAGATGTTGCAGGTGTGATAGTAAGATCAACAAGAATAAGGTTGAGAGAGCTTTAAATAATGAACTAGCTTTATAGCCCGTGCAAGGCACGGGCATGCTCTAGACTCACAAGTTACTAAAGTGTGTACATATGCAATTTCTTCCATTTTGTACATGGACTTGTCATGCTAATGAATAACGTTAGTTAGTGATATATCTTGAAAACGTTTTAAAGTTTTGAATTCTACAGTTGATGTCACTAAGCACATACATTTATTGGTTTGGCAAGATCCAGTTAGTGATAAACGATAAGTTTATGCAGATATTGTTTAAATACTGCTATAAAAATTATGTTTTTAGTTCTACATACAGGCATGCTCTAGATACGAATATATTTATTATTCTTTTTTCAAAATATATTATACACCTAAACCTTAAATGTGTGCTAAATCAATTAACGATCAGTATTGTTGAAGTTAACGATCCCCTAATTTGTTGAAGTGTTATGCTTATATATATAAAAATTTGATAATTGTAGTCTCTATCCGAGTTTAAACTTAATAGCAGATATATTGAATTCGATAATTGTACAATTGTGGATATACTTTATTTTATAAAACTATTACTTATATATCTTAAAAAGTTGGTAAATTGATTCGTGATAAGTTACTCGATTTACCTTACAATTGCCACTTGACACAAATAATTTAACATTTAATACTTTTAATATTTTATCATAAATATTCGAAAATTTTAAACCGATATTAGTTTATATTTGATTTAGTCATACGATGATAACCTCAACTTTCTTGTAAAAGCCTCCTACAATTTTTTTTAATAGTATACAAAGAGAAAAATCTTTTCCAGTTTTCAGGTTATATACTTTGGTTCAATACTTTATATACTGGTTTGTCAAGATCCAGTTAGCGATACATGGCAAGTTTATGCAGATATTGTTTAAACATTGCCATTAAAATTATGTTTTTAGTCCTATGTACGGGCATGCTCTAGATACGAACATATTTGTTTCTTTTTTTCAAAATATATTGTATATCTAAACGTTAAATGTGCGATAAATTAATTACATGATAGTTATTATTGACATCAGTATTGTTGTGAAGTTAACGATCCCCTAATTTGTTAAAGTGTTATGTATATATATATATGTATATATATATATATATATATATTTGATAATTGTAATCTCCATCCAAGTTTAAGCTTAATAGCAGACATATTGAATTCGATAATTGTACAATTGTTGACATGCTTTATTTTAGAAAACTATTACTTTTATCTCTCAAAAATTGGTAAATTGATTCGTGATAAGTTACTCGCTTTACCTTACAATTGCCACTTGGCACAAATAATTTAACATTCAATACTTTTAATATTTTATCATAAATATTCAAAAAATTTAAACTGATGTTAGTTTATATTTGATTTAGTACGATGACAACCTCAACTTTCTTATAAAAGCCTCTTGCAAAAACTTTTTTATTAGTATACAAAAAGAAAAATCTTTTCCAGTTTTCAGATTCAATACTTTATATACTGGTTTGGCAAGATCCAATTAGTGATAAACAGCAAGTTTATGCAGATATTGTTTAAACACTGCCATTAGAATTATGTTTTTAGTCCTACGTACGGCCATGCTCTAGATACGAATATATTTTTTATTCTTTTTTTAAAAATATATCGTATATGTAAACGTTTAATGTGCGATAAATCAATTATATGATAGTTAATATTGACATCAGTATTGTTATGAAGTAAACGATCCCCTGCTTTGTTGAAGTGTTATACTTATATATATAAACATTTGATAATTGTAATCTCCATCCGAGTTTAAACTTAATAGCAGACATATTGAATTCGATAATTGTACAATTGTTGATATACTTTATTTTAGAAAACTATTACTTATATATCTCAAAAAGTCAGTAAATTGATTCTTGATAAGTTACTCGCTTTACCTTACAATTACCACTTGACACAAATAATTTAAAATAAATATTTGAAAATTTTAAACAAATATTAATTTATATTTGATTTAGTCGTACGATGACAACCTCAACTTTATTCTAAAATTCTGCTACAAAAACATTTTGATTAGTATACAAAGAGAAAAATATTTTCCAGTTTTCAGGTTCAATACTTTATAGACTAATAGTTTAGTTTTCGAAAATAATCAACATATAAATTTTATTTATTGAAGACAAAAATTTTAAAAATGGATATGCAATTATAAGTTGTTAATGTCTAATAATGAAAAAGATTTAAATGTAAAATAATAGATAAAATTCGTTTTATGCTTATTACATATGAGAATATAATTAGAAATGAGTAAATATGTTGATAATTTTAAATTTTAAAGAAAAATATAGCAAGTGATATTTGGTTGACATTAAAAAATTTCAATATTGTAGTAGTGGCAGATGTTAATATCGAATTTGTATTATAAAGATTATTGGTACTACTCTCAAAAAATATTAAGAAATATAGAATAAGTGATTTTCGTGAATATGAGGTTAATAATTTTTAAGTTATTATTCAAGTGTTGGGATGATGTAGTGAATACATATGTACACATTTGTCACACCAAGGTCCTAGGTTCAATTCTCATCAATAACAAATTTTTTATCATTAATATAATACTAGCTTAAAACCCGTGCGATGCACGGATTGTTAATTGTTATTTTATTATTTTTTTTTTAATATTTTATTAATTGTATTTGTTAAAAAAATAAGTAGGCATGTTAAAATAGCTAAACACTTTTAATTAATAAAAAATATTAAAATAGATTTTAAAATAAATAAGTAAGGGTTTGCCCGTTATATTTTTGGAAAATGAGAGGTTTTAGTAAGAAAAAATAAAAAATGTAACATATATATTTATTTTAAAAAAGTAAAATACCCGTGATATTTTGGAAAATGAGGTTTTAATATTTAATAATTAAAAGTATTTAAATACGTTTTAAAAATAAATATTTAAAATACGTTTTAAAATAAATATATTTTTATAAATAAGTAGGATTAATTAAGTAAAAACACGAAGTACAGTTAAGTAAGTAAGGGCAATTAAGTAAAATTATAATGTATCATACCGGCCAACGACTGACCAAACCTTTAATTTTTCATCTATTATATAATAGTATTAGTATTGATTGATAGATAGATGCTGTTTGCAATAATTTTAGGAAAAAAAAAATTTAGTTAGAAAATATATATAAAAAAAATATACACTTTGGCTAACAAAGGTAATTGGTTAATTATTAATATTTATAATATTACTATTTTATGTTACTAAATGGAATTATATGTGATATTTTTGAAAAATGTGAGGTTTTACTTGGAAAAAAATTTAGTTAGAAAATATAAAAAAATACACGCTTTAACAAAAAAAAACTAATCGGTTAGTTTTTAGTAATTATAAATATTATTATTTTATTTCATTAAATAGAACTGCCCGTGATATTTTTGGAAAATGAGAGGTTTTAGTTAGGAAAAATAGAAAAGTAAAAATTTTAGTTAGAAAATATAAAAAAGAATATACATAGGTAATTTGTTAGTTATTAACAATTATTGTTTTATTTTAATAAATGAAACTGTTTGTGATATTTTTGGAAAAGAAGGGTTTTTAGTAAGGAAAAATAAAAAGCTTTTATGTTTTGGTTAAAAAAAGGTAATTTCCCGTGATATTTTTGGAAAAGTAAGAGAATTGTTCAGAAAAAATAAAAAAAAATGTATTTTAGGTGAAAAAGGCAATTGGCTATAAATAGGCAATATTATTGTTTAATAATTTTTTTTTATAAATAAGTAAGGGTAATTAAGTAAAAATACAAAGTACAGTTAAGTTAAGTAAGGGCAATTGAGTAAAATCACAACATACCAAAAAATATTTAGTATTATATCCACTGACTCTCATTAATTTAAAATAAAAGATCTAACGGTTAGAGATTTGATGATCAAACTATGGAGAACCAGACTACAAACCGTAACCGACTACAAAAACTTTTAATGTTTCGTCTTTAATATAATAGTATAGATAGATAGATAAGAGGGGTAATTTAATAATTTCAAGATGATTAAATTGTCTGACTAAACCTCCTGGTTGCTCTATTATATATACTAGCTTATAGGCTGTGCCATGCACGGTTACTTAAATTTTATTTATAATTATTCTGTTTATCATTATATTTTTATTACGACGCAATACATGATTGTTTTTTTAATATTTATAATTATATTTATTTATGAATATTTTAATATTTAAAAGTTATTAGTTTACATGATTAAATTATTGTTAAAAAAGATTTAGCCAAAAAAAATTATAGTTAAAAATTTGATATTTATTACATTTTACACGCTCAATTTAATATTTGTTTATATTGAGTTATAAAAGTTATATTTGGCCAATTTTACGGTTCACATGAAATTCACAAAATAATCTTTAATTTAGTTGTGGTTTAATAGTTTTTTTTTTCAATTAAAAATTATTCTAAAACTAAAAAGAGAATAAAGTGACGAAATTTAATGTTGAGAATTCTATTCGATTTAGGAAAAATCTACTTAACTTATATGTAGTTTAGATTATTAGAATAACCTTTATTAACTAAATACAGGTTTTAATGTTAAATTTAACGGTTTTCACCTATTTATTTAAGATTAAACGATTTTTATTATTTTGGTTATAAATGAGTTTCCTTATTTAATTATAACTATTTTTATGTTTTAACTTTTTGGAAAATCCAATCCTAATATAATATCTTTTAACTTATATCATTTTTAGATAATAATTTCTTTTTATATGATATAATCTTGATCATCCATTTTTAAAAGTATTGGATCTAACGGTTGAGAATGTTTTGGCGGTATTTAGGACCAAACTACCAGGATAACATCATTAATTTTTCTTAATATTTATAATATTTTTAATTTTTAATTTTTTTAAATATTTATTGCTAAAATATAATATACTCTTTTTTGTAATATGTTAATGATGCAGGAACTTTGAACTTTTGAGAAAATAAATTATCAATTAAATATATTTTTTTGTAATAGTTCTTCTTTTAAAGTAGTACACCGTGACGATCAAAATTCTGTATAAAATTCATTTTTTTTATAGTATATCCCGTAAATATCTATGTTATTATATTAAAGACTAAATAATGAAAGCTTTCTTATAAGTGTGGTCGCTTTGTTTGATCACTCCATCCATAATCGTTGGATCTTTCAAATTAAATTGTTGAGAAACGTTACATATAACAGTAAAATTATCATATAGAATGATCTAAGATTTGAATCTACCAACAACATATTAAAATTTACAGGTTTTTTTTTAAAAAAAAAAGAATTTTTTTCATTTTTTTTCTTTCAGACATAGGTTATTTGATAATATTTTTTGTAAAGTACGATTTTTCAGAAAAGTACTATACTAATTGATTAACAAACTTTTAAAGTTTCGAATTTAATAATTTACAATGTATATAGGTTAAAAAAGTTAGGTCTGTTCTGTAGCTGAGTCTACAATTTCAAAATACGTTTTTTTTTTAATATGAATATAGTCCTGCTAACAATGAAATTAGGTCTCTATGAGTGCTTATAAAACAAAATCACCATTTGCGTATAATTTATTATTTAATAATAAATTATATTTTATTAGTTATGATCTATAACTTAATAAAATAGGATAAAAAATATGCACAATTTTATAAAATTTTATCCTCGTATTATTATATTCTTTGTTGATTTGAATTTTTCTTAGATTGATTTTAATTTTTGAACATAGATTTCTAAATTTAAAATAGTTAGAAAAAAGTAATTAAATTGGCGTTAAAATAATGATGACATAATAATCATTATTAGAATTTAAATACTCACTTTACTGATTTGGGCTTTATCTTGTGTTTTAAAAATCAGATTTTGACGATTTTACACCCCACGTGAAGATAATTAAATTATTTTTAATTAAAAGATGGTTTAACAATTTTTATCTAACTGGAATTGTCCATGGAAGAGAAAAGAAAGTCATGAATTTTTTACATGGAGAATTCTATTCAATATAGAAAACTTATTTATATTTGGTATATTTGGTTTAAATTATCAAAATACACTTTTTAGAATTTAAATATAATCCTATTATAAATAAAATACACTTTTTTAATATTTGATCAAACGATTTTTATTTATCTAGTTAAGATCTAATAGTCCTTATTAATTTGGTTGTCACGATCAAATTTTTGGATAAATCCCTATTATGCTTATTATATAAAAGAGTTTTATATAATAAGGATATCAAGTATATACTGATATAAGTATCTTACTAACTGTTTTTACTTTTAATGTTTCGGTTTTATTTATAGTGTATATAAAATTTTAAAATACATTATTACTTTAAAATTATTAAACAGAATAAAAATTATGTTATGATGATATAAAATTTTATTCTCATATTATTATAGTCTTTATCGATTTGAATTTGTTCTTAATTTATTTTAATAATTTATTGAAAGAAAGATAAAATTTCTATATTTAAAAGAATTAGTGGAAAAATAAATAAATTGGTGCTACAATTATAAAAAAATATTTATTAAAATTTAGATACTTACTTTACTATTTGGGTTCTATCCTGAGTTTTAGAAATTGAATTTTGACGATTTTACAACCCATGTGAAACTAACGAAATTATCTTTAATTTAATGATGATTTAATAATTATTATCTAACTTGACCAGTTGACCTACCCATAAACCGAAAAGAAAAGATGGTTAAGTATTATATTCAAAATTATTGTTTATGAATATGAAACCCTCAATATTTTAATAATATTTTGATATTATCCTTTTATGTTTGTTATATGTAAAATAATATAATTATAATTTGGATTAATCAAATTGTTATGTTCCTTCATAAAAAAATGTTTAAATTTATTCATGTACATGAGTTCTCCTAAGTCTCTTATAACGCAGGGTCCACATGTATCATTGTTATATAATATACATGAGCATTATATTGATAATTTTTAATATTGTAATCGATATGAATTGTTATCTGATATTTGGTTTAACAATTATTATCTAACTCGAACTATACATAAATTAAAGAGAAAAGATATTTAAGAATTTTTACATAGAAAAATTTTAAATTATCAAAATACACTTTTTAGTATTTAAATATAATTCTATTATTAATCAGATACACTTTTTAATATTAGATCTAACAATTCTCATCGATCTATTTAAGATCTAACTGTAATAATTAATTTGGTCGTATAGTGGTCGTACACGGACCATATCGATTTTAATTTTTTCTTAAATTGATTTTAATATTTTATTGAAATAAACATAGAATTTATAAATTTAAAAGAATTAGGAAAAAAAATTAAATTGGTGCTACAATAATAAAAAAAAATTATTAAAATTTAGATAATCACTTTACTGTTTGGGCTCTATCTTGAGTTTTAGACAACATATTTTAAAAAATTTACCGCCCATACGAAGCTAACAAAATTATCTTTAATTTAATGATGATTTAATAATTATTATCTAACTGAAATTATCCATAAACTAAAGAGAAAAGATAATTACGATTTTTTACATAAAGATTTCTATTCAATATAGAAAACCTATTTATAATTGGTTTAAATTAAAAAAAAATTATTAAAATTTAGATAATCACTTTACTGTTTGGGCTCTATCTTGAGTTTTAGACAACAGATTTTAACAATTTTACAGCCCACGCGAAGCTAACAAAATTATCTTTAATTTAATGATGGTTTAATAATTATTATCTAACTGGAACTATCCATAAACTAAAGAGAAAAGATTATTACGATTTTTTACATAAAGATTTCTATTCAATATAGAAAACCTATTTATAATTGGTTTAAATTATTAAAATACAACTTTTAGTATTTAAATACTATCCTATTATTAATCAAATACAATTTTTAATATTATATCTAACGGTCCTCATCTATTTGAATATTTATAATTTTATAATCCAACGGATCATATACTTTTGATAGTTCAGTGACCGACCAAAATTTTGGATAAGATCTCCCTTACGCTTATTATATATAAAGGAGTTAATAATAATAGATAGATTATATTAGAATTTGTCTTACAAAAAATTAAGTTTTGTCTTACATGCGAAAGGATTATTATGCACTGGCCCTATAATTTCGGCCAAACTTCAAAAAGAAAATTTGTCTCTCTTAGAATTTATTTTGTACATTCTGTCCATCTTTAAATTATTTTAATTTTTTTGTACATTTTATCCATTTTTCAATTATTCTTATTTTTTCCTTGCAGAGTCGTGAATTTCGATTGATTCTACTCTGAAATGAAGAAAATTTTCTAAAGTATTTTTTAATTGATTCACACAGTGTAAATTAAAGAAAATGACTAAAAACCTCTAAGTAGAAACTAAAGAGTTCAGAAATCCGAAGAGTATTTTAAGTATAAATATATATAGATTAATTAGGTAAATATATATAAAATGTCAAGTTATACAAAGATCATATATATATATATATATATATATATATATATATATATATATATATATATATGAAGCTCCCAAACCTAAATAGTATTAATAATTAACTTATTTAGAGCAACTCCAAGAGACTAGTTAAATATATCTCTAACAAATAAATGACCAAGTTATGTCTACACAAACTTCTTGAGTTTATGCAACCAGTTCAAGTATTCCTTGTTGCTTTTTCTGATCATGTACTCGCAAAGAAAATAGCCAATGCCAACTTCAATACCCCTGTCTTCCAGAAATTCAACTAAAGCCTTGCTCAACTTAGAGTCCCTAAAGACAGCAATATCGACGAAGAAGAAAATGTCAATATGGTCGATAATTACAGTGGTAGTAAAAGTAAGTGTCGAAAAACAAATCCACGAAAGTGGCACTTACAGGTACTCAGGTGATTTATAGTCATCTTGCCCATCACGCTTCTTAACGGACACGGTTAAGCTATTAATAATTATTCCAGAAGGGTATCCAGTGCAATCAAATAACAAGTTACAGTTTTCACTTTTAGCAACCGTAACAAGCAGCGATATGGGTGAAGCACGGAGAAATTCCTTATTTTTATTCAGATCAACCTTAACATGTATATTTTCTCCCTGGTACTTCCTTAACAAAGTAATTGATGGAATCCCAGGGATATCCTGGATCTGGAAATGAAACCATGTTGGAGGTTCGATATCCTGGATCTGGAAAGGAAACCATTCTGGAGGTTCGATATCCTAAATGACAAAATGAAAAATGGCATACTAAATGCAATCAACTACTCCTCTAATCAAAGTATCCGTAAACAAGCAACAACCCAAAAAACAAAGTCACCCTACACCTTTCATGCATGCAAATACGCTTCATGCACCAATGTACAACCTCATGTAAAGGTTAAACAGAAATTATACATGTCACCCACTAAAGTGCACAGAACCTCATTTAGTAAGACGACTAAGCTTTTATAAAATTGTGAAAATATGTGTTTATGTAGTAATTAGCTATCAAATTAATGAAAACAAAAAAAATCTAAAATCAAAAATCGATACAAGGTACTTTTTTTAAACAACTTACAATAGTTTAGTAACTTTATTTGATAAAAACAAATATCATAACAAACATGTATATATAAACTAATAAATTTTAATTTCATTATTTTCTTTTTTAAAATACTCATAAGTAAGTTACATATTAACAAAAAAGTCGTTTATATATAAAAACGAACACCTAAAATTCGGAGTCCTCTGTTTATGAAATTCTTTTTAAGTTACCAAACAGACTCCAGCTAATAATATAGGTTTTGCAATTGCAAATCTTGCGGTTCATTTGGCATCCCAATTTCAAGACCATATAATATTATTTACAAACCATCCACAAACACATAATATGTGATAAGCAACAAACAGTAGCAGATCTAGCTAGCAGTTAAGCGTGCACATATATTTATTGTAACAAATATGTTATAAGCAACCAGATACATAATAGGCATAACAGAAAAAATTACTGAAATATCCTCACGGCTGTCCTCGATGGAATCGACAATGGAGTCGATAATTGATTCGAGAAGTTCGAGTTGTTTCCAATCAGAACCTGTCGATTTCTTGATAGAAGGACAAGAAGCAGCAGATGAGTAGCGCCGAAGAGAAGATAAGGAAGTAGAAATTACAAGATTGTCAGAGAGTTGAGATTGAACAGCAGAGTACAGGGCAGGTGTATGGCTGTGATGAGTCCTCTGACTGGCAATCAATCTACTGGCGATTGGTGTTATACGGGCAGCTGATCGCCGGAGAGTTGAATAAAGAGCCATGGGACAGGTTTGGAGTTTAGGGTTTATGAAATACGTGCAAAGTTAAAACTAGAATCCTGTCAAAAAAAAAAAGAATTAAAACTAGAATGAAATATGGTGGGAAATTTCCTTGATTTTAGGGAATTTTATGTAATTAATTAAAACAAGAATTTTGGAAAGTCTGAAAACGGTGAGAATGTTACATACGACATATCCCAAAGGGTTCTCAAATAAAGTTTACGAATAACATGCCACGACTGATGTTGAATTTTAAGATATTTTAATTGGTGAAAATTATATAAATGCAGGAGGTTTATTATATAATTAATTAAATCAATACTAATTATCGATATACATGGAATTTGCGAATAAATTTGAGAATGGATTTGGGCATTCCAACATTTTTCTATTTGTTATTACTTGCCGTGTGATAACATACTGTCCAATATTAACAAAGATAAAAAGCAGACGACATTTATGTCAATAGTTTACGTCAAAAATATGCCACATAAAATGAAAAACGATGCTTTCAATTAAGTGGGAAGTGAAAAATATTGACTTTAACAAATTCTAAAAACAAATGAACATTATATACAATATATGTATATTATAAAGTTTAGAAATTATTCTTTGCATGTCATTCTCTTATCTATACTATTATATTAAAGACGAAGTATTAAAAGTTTTTGTAATCGGTTTGTAGTCTGATGCTCCATAGTTTGGTCATCCAATCTCTAACAGTTAGATCTTTTAAATTAAATTAACGAGAGTCATTAGATATAATACTAAATATTTTTTGGTATGTTGTGATTTTACTTAATTGTCATTACTTAATCGTACTTCGTGTTTTTACTTAATTACCCTTACTTATTTATAAAAAATATTATTAAATAATAATATTACTTATTTATAACCAATTACCTTTTACACATAAAATATATATTTTTTTTATTTTTCTGAAAAATTCCCTTACTTTTTCAAAAATATCACGGGCAATTACCGTTTTTAACTAAAACATATAAGCTTTTTATTTTTGCTTACTAAAACCTCTCATTTTCCAAAAATATCAAAAACAGTTTCATTTATTAAAATAAAATAATAAAATGATAATTGTTAATAACTAACCAATTACCTATTTTAGCCAAAGTGTATATTCTTTTTTATATTATTTAACTAAAATTTTTACTTTTCTATTTTTTAAACTAAAGCCTCTCATTTTCCAAAAATATTACGAGCAGTTCTTTTTAATGAAATAAAATAATAATATTTATAATTACTAATAACTAACCGATTAGCTTTTTTTCCCAAAGCGTATATTCTTTTTTATATTTTCTAACTAAAATTTTTCTTAAGTAAAATCTCACATTTTTTCAAAAATATCACATGCAATTTCATTTAGTAACATAAAATAGTAATATGATAAATACCAATAATTAACCGATTACCTTTGTTAGCCAAAGCGTATATTATTTTTTATAATTTTTAACTAAAATTTCTCCTTTTCTAAAATTATCGCAGATGATATCTATCTATATTATACTATTATATAATAGCCGAAACATTGAAAGTTTTGATTTCAATTTTCGGTAATTTATTCTATTTAATCTATCTATCTGTACTATTATATAATAGCCGAAACATTGAAAGTTTTGATTTTCGATTTTCTCACATATATATCATAACTACAAACTTTTTTAATTATACTTTACTTAGAATTCAAAAACACGACCTTTTTTAGAAAATATTTATATTAATATTTATATTTATATATATTACAACAAAATATATTGATAATTTTGACGGTTATCTTTACTGACATGAATAAACTATTATAAAATCTATAAATATTTTTAGATTTAAAGTATTAAAGTAGTACTTTTAATTTTTTTTAAAGGTAGCATTTTCGGAAGTATTAAAATCTCAAAAAAATTAAAAGTAAATTTCAAAATTAATATTAAAGTCGTCCGTGCGTGCAGGTTATAGGCGTGTATAGTATATTTTTAAATGAAAATAAAATTATGTTTTTACAATAGTATATTTCTTCACAATTCATTCATGTGTATATTGTAAAAAAAAGTTTAGTAGTTATTATTTTATGTTTTTATTCTGTCCTTATAAGTTTTTTTAAAAAATTATTATTTATCTAATTGGCCCAATTCGGAACTAGAGAAATTACTAAATTGAGGTATCATGTATTAGTTTATCGAGGTTTAAATTAATGTGTGAAATGATCGTAGATGATATGTTCATCTCAGATTTCTATTATTCACATTTTTTTTTTTGAATAAAACGTACTTTCATTACTTAAATACTATCATTTTCAAGTACATGCAAAATAAAGTCTGGGGGACTATCAAGCCACTCCCTTTCTCCTGACATAGAATAGTTGGCTTTCGCTAATGCATGTGCCACACTATTCGCAGAACGATAAGTAAATCTAACTAGCACTGGATTTATGTGCTTCAATAACTGAATACAATCTCCAACTATTGTTCCAAACATAGCTTCACCTGGACTTCTGTTACACGCCTGTACTAACATCCGAGAGTCACTTTCCATGATGCAGCATTTATTTTTCCGTGCAATTACCCATGACAGAGCTTCCTTCATACCAATGGCTTCAGCCTCTCTAGGTGACCACGCTCCCATCTTTCTGCAACATCTAGCTCCTAAGAAAGCACCTTGTGAATCTCGCATCACACACCCCACTCCAACACTGCCATCCTGAAACACGGCCGCGTCTGTATTTACTTTCACCCAACCCTCCATCGGTTTCTTCCAGACATGCTCACCTTCTCCATTCTGATTAGCTCCTCCCACACTCTGAATTTGTGCCTCCCTCCACTCTGTAATAAACCTTGTAGCTGTAGCTTTCACTCCAAACGCAGAACCGTTGACATGCTCCCATACCCACTTATTTCGTCTACTCCATAAAGCCCAAGCAATCATTCCAACTTGCACACATTGCTCTCTTGTTGCTGCTGCAAAAATTTCTAACAGATTTCTAAATGCTGGCTCCTGTGGTAAAAAACGTAATACCTGTTGCACTCCTGTCATATTCCACATTGAGAGAGCACAAGCAGTTGGTAAGCACCCTGTACATACACGCCAAAGAAAGTGCATAACTTTACCTGGAAATTTCAGCGACCACAGTTTATTCCAAAAACTCTTATAAGTATTATCATACTCCCCTTGCAACCATCTATACGCACTCTTGACTGTAAACATTCCACTCTCATCCAGTAACCAAAACCAAGAGTCTTCCTTCTCAGACATCGGAATTGGCACACGTTTAATTAAGTCTGCATCCCTCGTATTGAAAATATCTTCAACCAGCTCAATATCCCAATTTTTGCCCGTATCATCCATCAAACTATTAACAGTAATATCCTTCAACTGATCAGGCATTTCCGTTGTTAAGTAACCCAGATCCACAGCTGGTAGCCAAGGTATATGCCACACCTTTGTATCCATACCATTCCCTATTTTTCGTCTCGTCCCTGCCTTAACTACCTCCATAGCCTCCATCAGACTTCGCCACACATAACTCGGGTTCATCCCTACCCCTGCTTCAAGAAATGATGTGTTAGGATAATATCTCGCTTTAATGAAGTTACGTACATATCTTAATCATTATTGTTTTTAGTATAAGATTTTTGGTTGGCGGGATCAACCGCACATGTTTCGGATCATATGATTTTTTGTTGGAGGATAAGCCATCTATTCTATATATATATAATACTGCAACATACACTTTCATTGAAACATTTTATTCTAGGTCAGCATCCATGTGTACCTCCCCATCAGCGCGGACTATGAATCACCGATTCGTATAAATACGAAAACTCTCCATCTCATAACCAAACGCCAGTTTAAGCATTTGACCACCGTCCTATGTTATTTCCTTCTGTTCTACCGAAAGAGGCTTTTATAATTGGGGGCAAGCTGAGGAAGAGACATTTGTAACTGCCTAAGGTCTGGTCCTTCCGATCATGACCGGATGATTTCGGCCCACCCGGTCAAGCCGTTTCTCTCCCCGCTAGGTAAACTCTAAACCCCAAATATATGTTTGTTTTTAATTACATAAGTACTTCTGTAATTTATTGTGAACTCCAGTAATAAGCATTGAATGGTGTGGTACAACTTATTCACTATACAGTTTGTCTCTAGAACCTATTTGCATTCAAGCTTCTCATCATCTCATTCTATGATCCCATACTCTGCATTTCATCTTGCAAATCAATTAGCTTAAGTGGTTTAAAATTGATAATTGACGCATGCAACAGACATAATAGATTTTATTTAACTTAAAGAGTTGCGCTCTGCCAAACTTGTATAAAGTGGAATGCCCGCAGGTGATTTGGACTTTCAAGCAATAATATAAACTTAGAAAACATCTGTATGGTGATAATATTGTTGTTCTTCTTTGAAAGTGTAAAGCCTTAATTTTCCTTTGACTATTATTATAAATTAAAGATATTAAAAACCAATTAATTATGGTCTCATGCAAAAGTATGCTCCTGCAATGGTTTCCCCAATTATATATCATTTTCCTCTTGACAATCACTCTTAGTATCCCTTATTCAGTTGTAGAGTGTATAGCTCTTCACATTTCACAATATGACATCGTCGAACTTTTTATTGTGGTGTGTAGGCATGCAGACATATAAATACAGGTTCACTGATTAAAAGATCTGGCATAATTATTTTTTGTCTCCCCTTTGTTTGCATGAGGTTAAATCCTAACAATGCTTAGGAACATGTAATTGATTACTTTAAGGGTATTAATAAGTTTTAATAAAAGTATAATTGACTGCACAGACATGACTGTTAAATACGGTCACATGATATATATTTGATTTTAAATATGGATGTGCAAAGGATTAAACTATTTGTTTTGGTAACCACATTTAGTTATTAAAATAGATGGTATGTGTGAGTATTTTTAGCACGAGCTTTGTTATTTCAGACCTTGTTTATTAATGAAGCCACTTATAGATTTCTTCATTCATGAATACTTTAACTTTGCGGCACATATGTCTTAGCTTAACCAGTCCCCCCCTGTTATATATACACAACAGATACCTCCAAAGACTCTTCCTATCTGTCTCCTACACAATCATACATAACTACTACATGACCTCCCTCAGACTTTTGTTACTACTGATTAAAGCCTCTTGGTCAGGTAAGAATGTTATATTCATATATAGAAGCTCTAGGTAGCTGTCTCGAATAAAGATTTGTTTTCCTCGGCGTATCTACAAGGCTTACAGAATGATACCTCCAAGGTTAGGAATTCTTTTGTCTTGTGTGTAATTCAAACCAAGCCAAGATTCCTCGGCGTATCTACAAGTCTTACAGAATGATACCTCCAAGGTTAGGAATTCTTTTGTCTTGTGTGTAATTCAAACCAAGCCAAGAGAGTCATTGGTCAACTTCTCTACACTATTTTACTTGATGGTGGTATTTATATACATAATACTGCAACATACTATTTTGGGGAATGATTTTGTTCCAGATAAAATTACATATTTATTCATGCCCTGATAGGTCCATAATTTAATACATTTTTAATACATATTTTATGTATGTTTTCGTAATTTTATTATTTAATAAATTGTTTTCTTTTGTTTTGTAGGAAAATAAATAAAATCATATTTCAAGAAGAATAAGGTGAAAAAGGGCAAGTAGGTGGAAATACTTGAAGTCAAAAGGAAATTGGAGAAAAATTGGAAAACTTATCGGAGAAGAAAAAGGAATTGAGGAAATATTTTTATAATCCGATTTATAGTCAAAGAGCCTAAACCCATTATTTTTCCTATATATATGGGTCTCCTCTCTTGTATTTGAGACAACAATTTAGACTAGATCTGATAATTAGGAGTAGGATAGATTTATTTTTGTCTTTCAATAGAAGTTCTTTATTCTATTCAAACACTTTTGCTTGCATTCTTTATATTTAATTGTTTTGTTTCTTCTACCATGTCTAGCTAATTATTTTGCCCTAGGATGAAGATGAAGTTAATTTAATTATTTTTGATATCTTCTCGTTCCTATTAATTGGTTCTCATAATTTTTCTTGGTGCTTAATTGTTCAATTGACAAAGTGATTTTGATATATTATTGTTACCGGATTTATTTTTCATAGCTTATGTTTGTTTCATGAAGTTTTGATAAGTTATTGTTAGATAACAAGTTTCATAGTATATGCTTGTCTCGTTAATTGATGTATCTTATTTATGAATGATGTCCACGGACGATGGTGAGAGAGTAGAGTTGACGATTGTGAGAGAGAGCTGACAGCGATTGTGAGAGAGTGGAAGAGTTAGGGTTAACAGAATGTGAAAGAGGGGGAATGAAATTAGAATGTGAGAGTGAGGGGGGGAAATGAAATTAGAAGGGGGAAATTAAATAATTAGAATGAGATCAGCGGGGGGAAATGAGAAGGGGGCAAATAAAAATAATGTGAGAGTATGGATGATTATTAATTTTATAATTATGTAAAATAAAATTTATGTCAGCTTACGAGGAATATTGTTAGGTCCTGATATATTTGTAGAAGGGGGGTTGAATACAAACAATACTATTTAATCGAATTTGTTCTTTTGAAGATTTAACAAATTAAGAACAAATTACTGCGGAATAAACTGAAACAATATTCAAGTTAAATATAACTTATATTAAACTTGAGGAGTGTTACAATTTGATTACAGATTACAAAGTTCTTGATAAAACAAACCTAGAATAAATTCGACATAAATTTATCTATTTTTGTAATAAAAAGGATCGAATACTAAAAAGTAGTTCGATATAATTTCTAGGGATTATGATCCGCTAGATTGTCAAAGTAGTACAAGTGAATTAGTTCTTATGGATTAAATGTTACAACCAAATCAAGAAATGAATTCACTGGCAGAAATTGAAGCTTGACAGTTGAAGATAGTTAAGGCAGAAGCTTTGAATGTTATGTTTTGCTTTCTTCTGTCTTGAATATTCTGTTATGATTGTTGTTGTCCAATTGATCACATTTGTATATAAATACAAACTGTCTTCATTCTTTTCTCCACGCGCCATTACTTAACACAAATTGTATTAGGAAGACAATCGGGAAGACTATCATTTTGGCTTGGGAAGACTTTCTGGAAGACAACCATTGGCTTAGGAAGACTATCGGGAAGACAAGCAATTGTCCTAGGAAGACAATCGGGAAGACTCATTTCTAAGTCTTCCTAGTTAAAAAACTAAGTCTTCCTAGTTCATTTCTATTCTATTTTAAATAATTATCAAAGTAAATTATGTATTAAATTAATTCTTTACATAATTAATTTAATAAATTATTTACTTAATAGAAATTATTAATTATATAAGAGAATAAATAGAATTCCTTGTCTTCACAATTAATTCTTGAATCACTAAAACTTAGATGAAGAAATAACATTTTTAGAACGTTGACACTCAATGTATTGTCTGGTTCATGAGTGACTAACGACAATGTCTGTTCTTCATCTGTTTGACTTTAAGTAGTGATCCACTTCCTTTTCTCTTTTCCTTGAACTCTGTAACCTGTATCTTTGCTGTCACATCTTGGAATCTCTGTCACTTTAATAAATCCACTGAGATTGAATACTTCACTGAGGCTTGATCAATAAATTGAACTTCTTTCAATGTAGAATTACTTCAAGTTTATAGATGACTGTAATCTTCATTCTTTGACAGATATTATCTTCTGAAATTCCTGTGACATTAGATTTTTATTATTTACTTATTACATCTTAATTAAAGTTGAGTAGAATCATCGGTATTTACAAATAGGCCTATACATATGCCTTTCAATCTCCTCCTATTTGTTTGTTAGACAATAACAATCAAATACCTCTAGAGGATAACTCAACTAAAACAAGAAAAGATAAGACTTTTAAGAGCCAAGTAAATAATAAAGAAATTTCTGGATTATATTTAACACTTTCCAGATTCAAACAATAAAGATAAATACAAGATAGATGTTCCTCTAGTCTGAACAAATGATTACATTTTCCTATCTTGATTCACCTATGCTCTAAACATATTACATTAAAAACTGAGCTATCTCTATCATGCCTTAATCTCTAATTTCACCTTCTTCGGCTTCTTGCAAGGTGTCTAGAAGATCTTTATCAAGGACACGATCACTTTCAGAAGCAACACCACTTGGCTTGACTGTTGAGAAGTGATCTTCTTCAATCTGTTCTTCATTTGAGAATACCTTGGAACCTTTTCAGTGCAATAGTCTAAGATCATATCAGCAACCTCAGACTTATCTACAGTGGTAAACCCAGAAGTTCTAAGAAGATTCTCCAACTTCACCAGTTGCATAGCAGTTTGTATCTTCAAAGAATCAGGATCCAGCCTTACCACTACACCATAGATCGCATATTGCAACAACACAAATATATAGCCTTAAGGCCTATATTTGTTGCAATAGATTTTATTGCAATGAATGTGCAAAATTTCAGCGTTGCATCCGCCCCTGTTGCAATAGAGCCATTTAGCAACGATATCAGCACCATACAGCAACATTAAAAAACATTGCAATAAAGACATGTAGCAACATTTTATAGTCTTCAGCAACGTTTAAAAATCATTGCAGTAGCAAATAGTTGACAAACAAATCACTTTAAGGCAACAAATATTAGTCCAATTGCAATGAATTTGTTAGACTAATTGTAACAGTTTAGGTCCATATTGCAATAATTTTATAGTAGTTGTAACGTTTATTTGCAACATATTTGGACCCAATTGCAACAATTTATAAAAATAAAGGTGAATGGTTCCTTTTTAAAATACAACTAGCCAGGCATAGATGCCACAAATCCAAGCAAAATCAAACATCAATGTCATTTCATAGTAACTACTTATTACATACAGTTCAAAAATAGCACCATTACTTAAGCCGAGACAAAATGACAAAGTCTTGTCGCACACACTAAATTAGTTAGCAAACCGACTAAGTCGCATACACTTGGCTACACCACTTAGACAAAAGGATAAACCACTTAGACAAAAGGATAAAGCATCTGCATCAGCCTCATCTGCATCAACCTCAACAGAACTTTCAATTTTTCAAAAGTCTTCTTTAGTTTCTTCTTCATTTTCTCCTCCATTTTAGTAGCTATTTCTTCTCTCAACTTTGCTATTTTGGGCGGATTTAATGCAGATTGCAAATTTAATACAGATTTAATACTACAGCCCTTCCATTGGATTAAAGCCCGATATATCACTTTATGATCTTTAACTATATTCCTGCTGGCCAGC
Source organism: Heracleum sosnowskyi (assembly GCA_030848705.1). Classification (NCBI taxonomy): domain Eukaryota; kingdom Viridiplantae; phylum Streptophyta; class Magnoliopsida; order Apiales; family Apiaceae; genus Heracleum; species Heracleum sosnowskyi. Next base: position 42,489,521 of record CM061243.1, on the reverse strand, counting down.
TTCCTCAATGGATTCAATTCAAAGGTACCATGCTCATTAACCTGGGGAAGCTGCCTTTCTGACCCAGTCCCCAATAGCAAACTCCCTTTCTGACCTCTTCTTTTCAGCAAAACCCTTCATCCTGAAGGTACTTGGCTGGAGTAGATTATAGTTGAATTGCACATCTCCAATAGCATTGGAAGGACAACATTGCAGAAGTCTGGATTATTGAATGCTTTGATAATCTGAATATTAAGATGACAGATGGAAGAGATATGACAAAACAACATTTGAAAGGGTAGAATGTTAGTGCTTAGTGCAATGGATTCGTGTTTGCAGATATTAATAGCATAATCTGTACTAACATGAATATGACTTGCTTCCTCTGTTCTCAAATATTTGCATTTTTTTTTCATGCTTAGTGCAATGAATATGAGATGAGCTTGCATTTTTTTCCCATTTTCAGTTGTTCTTAAAAGAGAGTATGGGAATACACTATTAATCTTCTTGCAAAGTAGACTCAATTTATCTAATAAGATTGGGTCATCTTGAACAGCTACTATCAACTTATAATTCATATTTCAATATAATATCACAAAAGTTCTCTGTTTAGGGATAATACCAAGGGTGAAAAAATTCATCAATTCACAGAATTCAGTTACCAAACATTAAACAAGATACTTTACAAGTACGTACTTCGAAAGCAGTAAAAATATTTACCTGCTCTAGACAGCAAAAAGCTGTCTCCCTATATTTCTTGTCTTTCTTTCTACATGCAGAAGATACCAAGCTTAAAATTGCATTTGATGCTGCAGGATCTGAATTTACAATTCAGATATGGCAAGATGTACAAAGAGCAGACAAAGCATTCAGTAAAGCATCCTTTCCCTGTCAAATCAACTCATTTTCTTGAGAAACTAAAGCAAAATCAAAGCAATACTAATTACATGCACACATAACATCCTCCAATTCGAACAGACAACAAGAACTACATACACAAGGGCAGCAAGGCACGAATCTATTTATTATGTTTCCTGGTCGTTTCACATAGTAGGCTGCGCAGCCAACTTAATCAAAGATAAATTTATGAAAAACTTGTTGGGCATTGGGACATTATTAGGAATACAAGTTAAGTATTGAGTTGGCCCAGAGTTTAGGTTCCCAACCCATTATCTAACTGTCATGGGTTCGATTCCTTATCCAGTATGACACCGGGGAGGGGGGGGTCGATTCCTTCAAGTACTTGGCTGGAGTTGCCCACTGTTGTTGCCTATTAACCAACATTTCTTCTAGAGTGAAGATATTAGAGTGCATCCTTTCCAGCCCTGGCAAGTGTCTTGGTTTCACTCCATACACAATTTGAAATGGAGAAGCCCGCAAAGTGTTGTGAAAGGTGGTATTTTACCACAATTCTGCAGCAGTTAACCATCCAGCCCAATGTTTAGGAACCTGACTAGTCATGCCCCTTAAGTCCTGTTCTAAACATTGATTGACTAATCATAAAACTTGAGCAGATTGCAGAAAAACAAAGCAGTTTAATGCAGATTGCAAAAATGCGGAGCAGGTTTAATGTAGAAAAACAGAACACAAAGAAAAAGCAGAATCACACAGAAATAATAACATGTAGTTGCAAAAATCTGCACAAGTGCAGAATAGAATAAATTGCAGAATTTAAACCTGCAAAATGCCATGAACAACACTTATAAACAGGAATAATATAAGCAGAAAAGAATCTACAAAAAAATGAAAACCTGAAAACAGAAAATATACTGCAGAATGTCAATTCATGTTCAAAGTTTCCTTTACAGCTCAAATTTCCACCTACAATTCCACGTAGCTGCCTAAAGCTATTGGCTACAAAAGATTTGCCTTTCTTAAAATTGGCATTTTAACATTTTATCTAGAAAATCAGAAATACATTTTTAAAACACAATATCGTTCTTAAACACTTATATTTCCCTATCGAAACATAAACATTTTTGCTTAACAATGACAGGTTCACCTATATACAATCCAATCAGATCAAATTAGGTCATAAATTCCACACAGTATCAATCAACAACAATAGATTCATAAAAAAATACATCAAAACAAACATAAAAGCATAACACAAACTACAAGAAAAACACAAGCACAAAATAATACAAAATTACAAACCCAGGTAGAACAACAAAATATAATTCAAGTTAACAACAAAATACAAACACAAAACACAAACAAACGACAAAATTACAATTTAAAACCCTTAATTAACAAAATTAAATTGAAATCCCTAATTTTAAAAATTGACTTCAACAAAATCTCAATGTAAAAGATTATTTAACATAAACAAACAGAAAAATAACCCTATAAATTGATTTAGAAACAAGCACAAATTAACAAATAATCCCCAATTGATACCTTCTAGGGAAAATCCATCTAAAAGGGGATTTTAAAACTGATTTAGGGAAAGAAGATACATTTTGGGAGCTTCAGTATTCGAGCTTGAATCTTCGAGCCTTAAAACCGATTTTAAAACTGATTTAGGTTGATGTTGATTTCTCTCTTGAATCTTGATGTTGAGTTCTCTCTCGTCTCGTCTCTCTCTGGTTGTATGTTGTGTCTGCGTTGTTTTTTTTCTTTAGGTCAAATGTTTTATTAAAGGTCTGTTTTAGAAAGCCCGGGCAAAAAATATTTACAAGACCGCTTAAATTTTTACAACCCGCCAAACTTGTCTCCAAAATTTTGAAGTTAAAGGCAACGTTTATTTATATTCGTTGCAATATAATTCAAATGTGGCATAAATTAAATTCAATTGTAACAATTTTAAAAATCATTACAATATCTCTAAATTTGTCAAAGCTTGTCACTGAATAGCAACGATTTTTAAGCAATTTTTTCAGTGCGCGTTGCAATAGGCAATCTATGGTGTAGTGTACAGTCTCCAAATTTGTACCTCTGTAAATTTTGACTTCATATGGAAAGTGTAAAACTTGAGGGCTGGCCTTCATTGCAGAATCTCTCATCCGGTCATAAAGAAGCTCATTCAAGCAGGAAGATCTCTTCACCTTACTCATAAGAATCTACAGTTCTGAGAGAGATCTTCTTTGTAGGAGGTCAAGAGAGACGGTGAATGACCCTTCAAGAACACTTGAAACATAGATATACAATTCATGTCTCACTTGATCAAATACAGATGTAATCCTTAGGATATCTTCCTTCAAAGCCTTCATGAATAATGAATTGTCTGGATTAACTATTCTGATCTTCTCAAGCAATTTTAGAAAAGTACCATCATTGTTAGTGCCTCTCTTAGGGATATCAAACATCTCCCTTGCCTTATCACACTTGCTTCCTTGCTTCATCCTAAAATCCAATCTCCTCTCCTTGACATGAATACTATGAAGACGTTGTTTGTCTTCATGTTCAGCCTTTTGAATTTTCAGCTTCTGAGATATGATGTCGGAGACCTTGGCATTCTCATCCTCCTTTCTCTTGAGATCTGCTTGCTGTTTCTTCAGCTCTTTCTGAAACAAAGGATCAGGTGTATACAGATCAGCTTCATCCTCCCAATCATCAAAGTTGGCCGCCTCCTCAACCTCCTCCTCACCAATGGGTTCTTCAGGAATAGTCTTCTCCAGATCACCAGATGTATCAAATTGAAAATCATCATGTTCACTATGATAGTAGTAGGCATCATCAAAAGCAGACTCCTCCAATGATTGTTTACCCTTTCCTTTATCTTTTCCTCCAGAAGCTCCTCCAGCTTCTCTATTTCCTCCTTTCTTCTCCCCCTTAGTTGAGGAATCCTCTACATATTTAACAGTGGCAGCTTCAGGATTCACCTCACTAGTTCTCCTTATTTCTCCTTGATTACCTCTATTTCCTCCATCTCCTCCTTCATCAGCATCATCCTCATCATCATCATCATCATCATCTCCCTCAAAGAATGTTCTTTTTCAGCTATAGGTTGATGTGAATTCTTTATCATGTTATACAAGTGCTTCATTCCTTCATTCAGATTCTCCATTCCTCCTTCAATCCTTGACATCCTTTATTCATTAAACGTTTGATTTTCATCAGCTGTTTGCAGAATAAAGTCCACCTTGGTAGAAATGGTAGCAATCTCCTTGACACTCTCTGATATCTGAGCATCTGACGTTGTAAGATCAGAGATGTCTGAAGCCACTAGTATTTGAGATTGTTGGATGGCATTCAGCTTCGGGAGTAGAGTACTCTTCAATCCTTGCAAATCATCCTTAACAGTACCCAACTGATTAGTTACAGAGGTGGAAGATTGTTCAACCACTTGTGCTTTGAGAAGGTTATTTTCAGCATGGGTTTCTTGTAATTGTTTCTGTAGAGCAGCTAATTGGGTTAACAACAAAGCAGTGTTTGTGTCAGTGTGTGCACTCGCCTCAATTTCTCTCAGTGGTGTTTCACTCAACTCACGTGCTTGTGTATCACTCCGTGTTTGACTCTCATCTCTCACAACTAGCTGTCTCTCCATGTTCTCAGATGATGTACCTGCATAAGAAATCACCCTAGCCCCTTCAAGAGAGGTCAGTGGTGGTGCAATGGGAGTTCGCAAATCCCAATCCATGGTTGAGTCTATCAAAATATTTGACATTGTAAACTGAATTGCTTCAGTGACAAACTCACCTGGTTGTCTTTCACTTTCACCAGTATAAACTGCGAGTGAAAAATCCCTTAGGGGAGCCAGAGATGTTCCCTCTGGGAGGGGAGAAAATGATTCTATTAAATGTGGCGAAAAATCAGATTTTCCCTCTAATGCATGTGAAGGCACTTCTACCGTAACTATGGTAGGTACTGTATCAAAATCAAAATTAAAGTGCTCTCCTAGCATAGTGTCCTGAGTATCAACTATTGGTATATCTTCTCCCATTGTGAGTAATGGGAGTGTGCTTGACTCATTACAAGATGCCATGGCCCTATGGCGAATTTCAATAGATTCATCCTGTTGAGAGGATGTCTCCAGAGACTGTTCAGTGGCCATATCAATGTCCATATCCTGTTGAGAGGATACTGATGGGCTTACAGATGCCTCTCTATAGGTTTTTATTTTCTTTAGAGGTGGAGACAGAGCTGCGGGAACACTCATTGTAGCTACTTCTCTAACTCTCCTTTGACTGATTTGTAAATTAAGCTCATGTTGTTGATTAGAAGTGTTTGACACTGTGTTTGGCTCTATGACCTGTGTTGGAGATTGTGGTTCTACAACCTCTTGGTCAGCCCTACCAACCACTTGGGTTTCAATCAAAGTACCAGAAGAAGAAGATGCAGGGTTATGAATAACTACCTGTAGTGGAACTGGATGTGGCTGAGGAACTTGTTCACAAAAGATTGGAAGATTAATGAATTGACTCATCAATGGTAAAGCAAGAACATGTGTGTTTAGGAGTTTGAGTGAGCAATCCAGTCTGGTGTAGAATTTGGAGTTAGTGGTTTGGGAGGTTTCAAATCTGGCATTCCTAAACAATTCAACATGCTCAGCACTAAGTAGATGATTTATGATAAGAGTGAGAAAGCGAGGGTACCAACACTTCACTTTCACATGATTATCAAAATCTCTCCTAGAGTGAGCAAGTCTATTAATCATAACATTCCACAGAATCTCACCAAAATTTAATCTACGACCAAATACAATAGCATAAGCAATAGATTGATTTAAACTGGTAATGCCATGAAAATTTATTTTTGTGCAATTACCAAATACTCCTTCTATTGTATCAAAGAACAGATCTCATTCCCTAACAAGAAAGCTTTTTGACAATTTAACCATTTTTAGGGGCCCCTAATAATGAATATTCACAAAGAACTGAGATAACTCATCATCAGAGGGTAAGGGATCAAACATGTCCTAAGGAAACTGTAACACATCACAAAACATTTCTAAAGTGACTGTATATTGCTGGTTTAAAATAGTGAACTTAAAAGATTTTGAATCCTCAGCAATAACAACACTAGAACAGAGAAAACGTAATGGGTCAATTTTTAAAAGAGCAAACACACATATAGCATGACTGACACAAGTCTGACTATTCAAAAACTGAATCCATGGTTTAAATCGTTCAACCTTACACTTAGACGGATCAAAATACCCAATGTAATTGTTTAAAACAAGTTCAAAATTAGGATCCATTTGAAAAACAAGAAATTTTAATTAATTTAAAATAAAATTCGAATTTTAGGGATTTTTAGAATTAATCAAAATTAATTAAAATCCACAAAATTAAGATTTTACCAAAAATTAACCAATTTTAAGAATAATGATCCTAAATTCGAACAAAATACTTTGAAACCAAAAAATTGGGTAAATGATTCACAAACACACACAGTAATCCAGTAACACAGAAACTTTCCTTAATCAATCAACACAAAAAAGAATCACTAAATCACTTAACAACTCAAAAAACACACAAGTCGAAATGAACTGAAAAAGGAAATTTGAACAACAATTCGACTTAGTGTTTGATTATTAGAAACTGAAGAACAAAGTGCTAAGTAAAAACTTGAGCAATATTATGATTTAAGCAAGGGAGAATACTGATGAAACTGTTCAGGTAAAATGAAATGAAGAAGAACAGTTTGTATGTATATGTTTATATATATATGAATAGAAATAAAAGAAATAAGAATCAAAAGAACACTGAACCGTTTTGTTTAAAAAAGACTTGGGAAGACAATCGGGAAGACTTAGGATAGTCTTCCCGGTAGTCTTCCTAGTACAAACCGGATAGTCTTCTAAAAATATTAAAACAGAAATAAATAATAAAAGGTAAGTCTTCCCGGTAGTCTTCTAAGAGTAAAAGGCTGGGAAGACTTAGAAAAGGACTTAAAATAAAAAGGAAAAAACAAAAAAAAAACAAAAAGAAATTAATCTAAGTCTTCGTGGTAGTCTTCCTAGTATAAAAATTGGGAAGACTTAGATAAATACTTAGAAAAATAAATTTATTTACAGAAAATGCACAAAAAAATATTAAAAAATGCATGAAAAATATTTACAAGTCCAGAAAAATTCATAGAAAATTCCACAAATTCTGAAAAAAATATTCAGAAAATTACAAAAGTGCAATAAATTAATATAAACCTACAGAAAATTCAAACAACAATATATACAATCTGAAACTCATCTAAATAATTCTAAATAATTACATTTTCAATAAAAATACATTTCTCCACTAAAAAAATATGAGAAAAATATTTTTAAAGAAAATATATTATTCATAAACATTTAAATTAACAAGCTTTTAATATCAAATGAGAATTGGCAATAAATATCATTTAAAATGACAAGAGAAAATGATTTTTGAAAAGAACAAACATGACAGAGATATTGTTAATCACTAAGATTGTTCAACATACCCAATTTAGCAACTAACCTGGTAAATGTGGATTCGTCAACAGATTTAGTGAATATATCTGCAGTTTGTTCTTCTGTGGGTACAAAGTGTAACTCCACAGTTCCATTCATGACATGCTCTCTGATAAAATGATACTTGATATCAATGTGCTTCGTTCTCGAGTGCTGAACAGGGTTGTTGGAGATCGCTATGGCACTTGTATTATCACATAAAATGGGAATTTTGTCTAATGCAATGCCATAGTCATTCAATTGATTCCTTATCCATAAGATCTGAGCACAACAGCTTCCAGCAGCAATATATTCAACTTCTGCTGTTAAATTGGAAACTGTTTGTTGTTTCTTGCTATACCAGGAAATCAATCTACCTACTAGGAATTGACAACTCCCAGAGGTACTCTTTCTATCAACAACACTACCTTGCACACAAACATGTAGCATACATAATATCTGGCCTACTTGCAGTAAGATAGAGTAAGGAGCCAATCATACCTCTATAGCTTGTAACATCTACCTTGATAGAATTATCACAAGCTCCAAGTTTGACAGCTGTTGAAGATGGAGTCCTTGCTGATGTTGAATCCTCCATGTGATACTTCTTGAGGAGTTCTTTAAGATACTTGGATTGACAAATAAATATTCCATTTGACCTTTGACTTACTTGTAATCCAAGAAAGAACTTCAGCTCACCCATCATACTCATTTCAAACTTACTCTGCATTAGCTTAGCAAATCTCTTACAGAGATCATCATTAGTAGACCCAAATATGATGTCATCCACATAGACTTGGACTAATATCATATCACTTTTGTGTTTCTTTGAAAAAAGAGTTTTGTCTATGATACCTCTAACAAAACCATTTTCTAAAAAAAACCAGAGAGAGTGTCATACCATTTTCTTGGGGCTTGTTTGAGACCATAGATAGCCTTGAAGAGAAAGTACACAAAGTCCAGCAACTCCTGATTTTCAAAGCCAGGGGCTGTTCCACACAATTCTTCATCCAACTCACCATTCAGGAATGCACTCTTAACATCCATTTGATAGACTTTAAAATTGGAGTAAGCTTCAAATGCTAAGAACATCCCGATGGCCTCAAGCCTAGCCACTGGTGCATAGGTTTCATCATAATCAATGTCTTCGGCTTGTGAATACCCTTGAGCAACCAGTCTTTCCTTGTTCCTTGTAACAATGTCATCCTCATTTAGCTTGTTTCTGTATACCCATCTTGTACCAACTACTTTCTTGTTCTTTGGTCTGGGTACCAGCTTCCAGACTTGCTGTTGTTCAAATTGATTGAGTTCATCTTGCATAGCAATCACCCAATCAGGATCAGTCAGTGCTTCCTCGGTCTTCTTTGACTCCATCTCAGATAGAAACACTGAATAATGACATTCATTCTGAGTAGCACTTCTAGTTCTAACTCTAACACCTGGATCACCAATGATCAGCTCAAAAGGATGAGCCCTATTCCATACAGTCTGTCTTGGAAGATTTGATCTTGATGATTCGCCTTGAAATTCATTTTGGTGTTGTGAATGACTAGTAGTCCCTTCATTTCCTCCCCCTGAGTTGTTGCTTGATTGCCTTGATGATTTTTCTCCAGTGTTGGTGGTATCTCGCCAATGTTTCCACCACCACCACCACCATGATCATTATCATCATTATTATCTTCATTTCTAGTAACAACCTCAGGTGGAGCTTCATCATCTGATTCTGAGTCTGGCAAGTTATCAAACTTCAGTTCTTCAGATGAATCTTCAGTTTGGATACTAGGGAGCTTAGTGTCATCAAATGTAACATTGACACTTTCCTTCACATGGTGACCATCAATCAAGTACACCCTGTAAGATCTCCTGGAATAACCAATAAAAATAGCGTCTTGTGCCTTGGCCTCAAACTTGCCACATTTAACATTGTCATCCTTAAGCACAAAGCATTTTGCTCCAAATACATGAAAGTATTTGAGAGTTGGTTTCTTGTTGTTCATGATCTCATAAGGGGTCTTCATTAAGTCCTTGTTGATTAAAGTTCGATTCTGAGTATAACAAGCAGTATTCACAGCTTCAGCCCAAAAGTACATTGGAAGTCTTAATTCACTTAACATAGTCCTAGCAGCTTCAATCAATGTACGATTCTTCCATTCCACCACTCCATTATGTTAAGGAGTTCTAGGGGTGGAATATTGTCTTGTTATTCCTTTATCTGCACAAAAGTCATTTAGGACTGCATTCTTGAATTCAGTTCCATTATCTGACCTTATAGCTCTAACAAGGAATCTAGAATCCAGCTCAATCAACTTTATATGATCAATCACCATCTATGGGGTCTCATCCTTGGAATGTAGGAATAAAACCCATGTATATTTGGAATAGTCATCAACAATCACAAGTGCATATTGTTTCTTTGACATGGACATCACATTAACTTGACCAAACAAATCCATGTGCAGTAGCTGATGTGGTTCAGTTATTGATGATATGTCAGTGCCCTTGTGAGAAGCTTTCTTTGACTTTCCTTTCTGACATGCCTCACACAGTCCTTCCTGTGTAAATTCCATCTGAGGCAAACCTCTCACCAATTCCCTCTTGACTAGAGATTTCATAGTTTTGAAGTTAAGGTGAGACATCTTCTTGTGCCATAGCCAACTCTCATCTGATGAAGCTTTACCATAAAAACAAGTAACTTCATCTTTGGATCCAGAGTGCAGATCAGCTATGAACAAATCACCTTTCCTTACTCCTTGAAGAGCAGGCTTTCCTTTCTTCTTGTGAAGGATCTGACATCTATCTTTCTCAAAGGAAACAGCATATCCTCTATCACAGAAATGACTGATGCTGAGAAGATTGAACTTCAGACCTTCCACAATAGATACATCTTGAATGATAATATTTCCAAACTTCAAACAGCCATATCCTCTGGTAATACCCTTTTTGTTATCTCCAAAGGTAACTCCTGGGAGAGCTTTCTCAACCACATTTGATAGTAGGGCTCTATCTCCAGTCATATGCCTTGAACAGCCACTGTCCAGAACCCACATAACACGGTTTACCTGTGCCACACACTGCAGTATCAAATTGATTAGTCTTTCCTCGGAACCCAAACTTGATTGGGTCCGGCAAATTTAAAGAACTGGCCTTTGTCAGGCAAAACAACATTTTTAACTTTAACTACTTCAGCCTCTTTCACAAAAGAGTGTTTCCATTTATAGCCAGCCTTAACCCATTTCTGAGTAGGCTTAGGGATAAATGGATCCACTCTAGTCTTTGGAGGACTAGTAGTCTTAGATCTAACATGCTTCTTATTATTAACATGTTGACGTGGAGCAGTCTTATTATCAGCTACATGTTTACTATTAAAATAAGCATACATAACATTGAAAGCACAAGACATGCAATTAACCACACCACATGCTTTATGAGAAAGATTAACAGTAGGCATGTTGATTCTACAGTTGTTTTGATCCATTTTATGGATGTCTGACTTAGTCTCTGTTGCTAAAACAACTTTGACTGGTTTCTCAAACATACACTTGTTGGACTGAACAAGTTCAAAAGCAAGATCCTCAATACGCATCTCCTCTTGAATAATAATAGAATTTTCATTCAGAGGTCCTGGAAAGGATTCTTTAAAGAAAGGTGTTTCAATACCCTTAAGCACATATGGTACATCCCTTTCTTCAACACTGACTCTATTAGGGGTGTTTATGCTTAATTCTCCAATAGACTCATTATAGTCATACCCTATTCCTACAGTATGACCAATACTTTGTTTATTGATGATTTCTTTAGTAGTCTTACAAGAGTTATAGTAAGCATTAGCCTTGACCTTAAGTTCACTGATCTGATCCTTAAGAATGGTTTCCAGTTGAATATAACATTTAACCCTATTCTCAAGAAATGCTATTTTCTTAGTTAGTTCATCCTGATTAACATGCACAAGTTTAAATTCTTTTACCTCCTTTTCAAGAGCTGTGTTCAAAAGAATTATTCTATCATTTTCTCTACGTGCACATGAAACAGTAGTACTAAGATGATAAATCATTTCAGTATCAGTAAACTTTACCTCTGACATGAATGATGATGAAGTGCTTGCCTCATTTGCCATTAAAGCTAGGTTTCCAATTTCACCTGCTTCTTCATCACTATCAGTATCATCCCAACTCTTTCCTTCGGCAACATAAGTTTTCCCAATCTTATTCTTCTTGCTAGAATCAAATGAGTTCCTTCTCACTTGCTTTGGCTTTTTACATTCTGTAGCAAAGTGACCCAACTCATTATAACTGTAGCACCTGATTGTGCGTCTTTCCACAATTCCAGTTTTATAGCCACCCCTTGTGCTATTTGTAGAGGAAGAACCACCTCTCTGAAACCTGGGCTTGAACTTAAGATTGGGATTCCTTCTGAATCTGAATTTGCCAAACTTCCTCACTATCATTGCCAAGTCACCATCCTCCAGCTGATCAAGTTCTTCCAAAAAATAGAAGTCACCACCAGATTGATCAATGGATGTTAAGCCATATTCAGCATCAATAACATCTATGTCAGAACTGGAAGGTTGGACAACCTTCACTTCCAGTTTCTGTGGGACTTCTGTTTCCAATGCAGTAGAAGTACTAACTATCTTTCCAGTTCCATAAATCTCCTTTTGCTGAATCTGCTCCAGCTCATAGGTCTTCAGAACACCATACAGTCTTTCCAAAGAAATCTCTCCAAGATCTCTTGCTTCTCTGATTGCAGATATTATGTGCTCCAAATGAGATGGAAGTGTCAAGAGGAACTTCTTGTTAATCTCCTTGATAGTATAGTGTTTTCCATTGAGATTCAGATCATTTATCAATTTATTGTATCTATCAAAATCCTCAGAGATACCTTCACCAGGGTTTGATCTGAAATGCTCATATGAAGAGGTGAGAATTTCCAACTTATTCTCTCTGACTTCCTCTGTCCCCTCATTGATTATCTCTATTGTGTCCCAAATGTGTTTAGCAGTAACCAGTATCAACTGTAAACAGGCATCCAGGGTAGCATCCTCTTTTTCATCAGTTGTGTAGTCCTTGGGATCCTTAGGGTACATCCTAGCAGCTCTAGTTATAACATTGTTCTCTATCTGTTCTTCCTCCACAATCATAGGAAGTTTAGGACCATTTTTCAGCACTCCAAGATATTTAACATTTGCCACTTGAAGAAACAGGAGCATCTTCTTCTTCCACATAAGATAATGCTCCTTACTGAACATGGGAATCTTTACTGTACCAACTTTCTGAGTTGTAGACATTTTTGAGATTTTCAATGAATAATAAGAATTTCAGAGTTTAAGAAAAAATCACAAAAAATGGATCTTTGATTAGTATATCAATCAAAAGGCTCTGATGCCAATTGTTAGGTCCTGATATGTTTGTAGAAGGGGGGTTGAATACAAACAATACAGTTTAATCGAATTTGTTCTTTTGAAGATTTAACAAATTAAGAACAAATTACTGCGGAATAAACTGAAACAATATTCAAGTTAAATATAACTTATATTAAACTTGAGGAGTATTACAATTTGATTACAGATTACAAAGTTCTAGATAAAACAAACCTAGAATAAATTCGACATGAATTTATCTATTTTGTAATAAAAATGATCGAATACTAAAAAGTAGTTCAATATAATTTCTAGGGATTATGATCAGCTAGATTGTCAAAGCAGTACAAGTGAATTAGTTCTTATGGATTAAATGTTACAACCAAATCAAGAAATGAATACACTGGCAGAAATTGAAGCTTGACAGTTGAAGATAGTTAAGGCAGAAGCTTTGAATGTTATGTTTTGCTTTCTTCTGTCTTGAATATTCTATTATGATTTTTGTTGTCCAATTGATCACATTTGTATATAAATACAAATTGTCTTCATTCTTTTCTCCACGCGCCATTACTTAACACAAATTGTATTAGGAAGACAATCGGGAAGACTATCATTTTGGCTTGGGAAGACTTTCGGGAAGACAACCACTGGCTTAGGAAGACTATCGGGAAGACAAACAATTGGCCTAGGAAGACAATCGGGAAGACTCATTTCTAAGTCTTCCTAGTTAAAAAACTAAGTCGTCCTAGTTCATTTCTATTCTATTTTAAATAATTATCAAAGTAAATTATGTATTAAATTAATTCTTTACAGAATTAATTTAATAAATTATTTACTTAATAGAAATAATTATTTATATAAGAGAATAAATAGAATTCCTTGTCTTTACAATTAATTCTTGAATCACTAAAACTTAGATGAAGAAATAACATTTTTAGAACGTTGACACTCAATGTATTGTCTGGTTCATGAGTGACTAACGACAATGTTTGTTCTTCATCTGTTTGACTTTAAGCAGTGATCCACTTCCTTTTCTCTTTTCCTTGAACTCTGTAACCTGTATCTTTGCTGTCACATCTTGAAATTTCTATCACTTTAATAAATCCACTGAGGCTTGATCAATAAATCGAACTTCTTTCAATGTAGAATTACTTCAAGTCTGTAGATGACTTTAATCTTCATTCTTTGATAGATATTATCTTCTGAGATTCCTGTGACATTAGATTTTTATTATTTACTTATTACATCTTAATTAAATTTGAGTAGAATCCTCGGTGTTTACAAATAGGCCTATACATATGCCTTTCAAATATATAAAATTTATGTTGTAACATGAATAAGATTATCGTTATCGATGTTCGTATAATGTCTACTCGTAATAGAATTTATATGACCCTTTATAGATTATCGTTATTGATGTTTTAATAGAATTTGGTACTCCATCCGTCCCACACAACTGAGATTTCACCCTTTTATAGGGATGACAGCCGGTCAATGGGCTGGTTGAAGGAAGAGCAACCGGCATTAGCCGGTATAGCCCATAAAAGATTACGAGCCCAATTAATAAATTGGAATAGTTAAAGGCCTAGGGCCCAAATTGAGCCCAACGTAGGTGGGCCTTAAAGAACACAAGAGGTACAACTTGAAGAAGCCTGGTCGAATGTGTTCGATCAAGGCCCAAAATGGAACTAATCTTCGATCAGAAACCTGGTCGAAATTATTCGAATAAAGCTCAAAATGAACCATATATTCGACCAGAATCCTGGTCGAATAAGTTCGAACTAGGCTCAAAATGAACCATGTATTCGACCAGAATCCTGGTCGAATGAGTTCGAACTAGGCCCAAAATGAACCATGTATTCGACCAGAATCCTGGTCGAATGAGTTCGAACTAGGCCCAAAATGTTCTGGTCGAATGAGTTTGAACTAAGCCCAAAATGACATTAAGCTCCGCCCAGAAACCTGGTCGAAATCATTCGACCAGGAGGTGAAATGTCATTAAGCTTCGACCAGAAACCTGGTCGAAATCATTCGACCAGGAGGTGAAATGACATTAAAGCTTCGACTAGAAACCTGGTCGAAATCATTCGACTAGGACGCAAATGCAAGGCAAAATTCGACCAGAATCCTGGTCGAAGGACTTCGACCAGGAGCTAAAGTTGAGGTCGAATTCGACCAGGATCCTGGTCGAAAATATACTAAAAATTCAAAAAAAATTGATTTATTTTCCAAGGAATTGATGAAAAATCTTGATTCCTATTTTGAGAAAATTACAAAAATTGGTTTAGAGCTATATGTTCATAAAACCAAGCCATAATACGAAAGAAAACTTCGTAACCCCGAATAAAGTAACTTCTACTATAATCCAAGAGAGATTTTCCTAGAAGTTGGGGGGCAAATGATATGGACAGAAAAGTAATTCTAGAAATATAATTAATTATACCTAGAATGGTCCAAGAATACGGCCCAATAAGTAAGGCCCAAAACCCTGATTACTTATTAAATTTGTAATTAATAAATAAGGGAAATATACAGCTTAGGAAAGAAGTTCAAAATATGGTAAATTTATCAAAGAAGGATCCAGAATCCCAATTAATGAGTCATAGCCTTTATCAACAAGGAAAAGACTTATCCTGCAAGAAATACAATGTTTATCCAATATCAAAAAGGAGACTTATTCGCTAAGACTCCTAAACTTACCCTAAATATGAGGCTCCAGACGCCTATATAAAGGACCTGATCCTACAATCAGAACTACGTCTTTGGCTTGATTCTCGGCATTAATTGAGATACGTAGGCATCTTGTGAGGACCGATTTAGTCTCGAAACACAAGTGCAGCCATTAAAGCTCGAAAGCTCATAAATCCTAGCAATTAATATACAAGCACATTTTTTAATCTATAACACCCCTCTTAATGGTATGGTATGTCATGTATACCGCAATGTACATATAATTATTAGTTTAATTAGCTTAATATAATTGATTTAATTATTATTTAATTAAAATTTAATCTCTAAATTTAAAGCAGAAACCCCTCTTAATAGTATGGTATGTCATATATACCACGATATACACATAATTATTAACTTAATTAGTTTTAAAAATATTGTTAGCTTAATTCCAAATTTATTTAATTATTGTTATTAAAATATAAACTAATTTATACTTTTTTTTTATATAACCCTCTCTTAAAGGTATGATTTGTTATGTATACCGTTGTATACACATATAATTATTAGTTTAATTAGTTTAATTCAAAATAAATATAATTATCATTATAAGATTAAATTAATTGTCAACAATAGCAAAGTTGTATACTAGAAATCTACCAACAACTTGGTGTTTGAACTGATATTGGGAGGATTGTTTGAACTCGGGTAAATATCATAGTTAAACACTTAAAACATTATGTATTAAAAGTAAAATCAATCACAAATATTACATTGTTCTCGTACAATGTTTTTTTGCTACTAAAAAGTTTTAATATGCATAATGGTAAGTTGGTAATTGCTAAACTTAAGAATTTTTTTACGTGAAAGTAAATAATGGAATTTAAACATCATCCATTAACATTACATATACACTAGATACAAGAGCTCTTGTTGAACATTCACCGGCACACAAGAAGCATTTCTTTATTAGTAAAATAATAATTATTTTAATAAGAATAATAATTCCATTTTCAAATTTGTAAAAAATTGCATAATAAAAATTTATAATACAAATTAATAAAAAAAAATTGAATAATACAATTAATATAAAATTGCATAATGATACAATTAATATATACGCTATGTTTATAACTATTACCTTTTATACTATAAGTTATACAATAACTCTGTATTAATGTAATTACTATCTCTCTCACTATTACGGATGTGTATTTCATCAGCTCGATCTCCATATGTTCCCCCACCTCAATTGGGTCCGGAATTTGGGGAATTGTCCGGGTTCAAGCGGGAATGACCAGATATATAAAAATAATTTAAAAACTTCTTTTCATTGAAACACAATAGTACTAAAACTCAGGTTCGATTTGTTGTTGCTACTACATAATTATACAAGTTATTTATTTATTAAATTTAACTTTTTTGATTACACTAGGATTCAATTATCATAACTATTTAATTAAATAGTCTTTATTTATTATAGACTTTCATTTAAATTTCACATTGAATTCTACAAATCAACATATTTAAATTAATATTTATTAATTATTTTTATACTCAATATTCAAATTTTATTTTAATAATTTAATTTTTATTCTCCATCCGTGTTTCGCACACCGGTCACTAATACTCGAACCAATTTAAAGGGCAAATGGTTGTTTTAGTCAATCATCACTACATCAGTAACTATTAGCTGCAAGCTGGAGGCAATTGCGGAATTCAGATAAATTTCAAAAAGGTATCATTTAATACCTTGAGATTTAGCGACCTTCAACCGTGCTAATTGTGACATCATTAACAGAAACAACTCCAACACTACTAGATCTTGGGTATGTAAGAACTTTATCTGACGTTTTGAAAATGAATGCAGCCTGGTCTGGAGGTGGCAGACTTATTTCATTGCATAACATAAATACTACTTCCGACATGCTCGGTCTTGCAGCTGCAGATTCTTGCACGCACAATAGCCCGATATGGATGCATCTATATATTTGGGAATCATGTTCATGTGATTTACCAAGCGACTCAAGATCAACTATTTCCATGACTCTTGATTCCCCCCAAAGACCCCAAACCTGAGAGAATTAATTTAACGGACTTTTAGTTAACTTACCACTACAACATTAGTAATATCGAACTGGTATGCTTTGAATTGTCAGTAGTTAATGAACAGTAAATTACTAAACTGTAAATCTAAGAAGGTTTGTTACTTACATGTCCAATTAGATTCAAGGAGTTTTCAGCATAGTAACTGCTGTTCTTTCTTCCCACTATGATCTCCAAGAGCAGAATTCCAAAGCTAAAAACATCGGACTTTATTGAAAAAAGGCCTTCCATTGCATATTCGGGTGACATATAACCACTGCAATCATACAAGTGTAATGTTATAATCTGGCTTATTTAAAAGTGTGCTAAGGTTTGACCTTACTGATTCAATGTTTTTAGATCATAAGTAATACATACTATGTTCCGACTACTCTTCTAGTCGTTTCTTCAATTTGATCACCTCCAAATATTCTGGCCATACCGAAATCTGATATTTTTGGATTCAAGTCGGCATCTAGTAGAACATTACTTGCTTTCAAATCTCTGTGAATGATTCTTAGTCTCGAATCGTGATGAAGATATACCATCCCCCGAGCTATGCCCACCGTTATATCATATCGTCTTCTCCAATCTAGCATGTGTCTTTTTTCATTATCTGGTTCGAGATTTTTTAAGGCAACATAATTAAATACAGTGTAATTAGCACAATATGTTATCTTTATACTGGTCAATATGCCTACTAAATTTAATTCTGAAGCCCGAGTCATACCAAAAAGAAAGCCATCCAAGCCCTTGTTTGGCAAATACTCATATATCAACATTTTCTCATCTTTCTGAATGCAGTATCCAAAGAGTCTGACAAGATTCTTGTGTTGAAGCCTTGCTATCAATGTTACTTCATTCCTAAATTCTTCCGTCCCTTGCCCTGACGTGTTTGACAACCTTTTAACCGCAATATCTTGTCCATTGTGCAGTTTACCCTACAATTATTCTTGAGCATTATTCAGGTGCTCATATTTACTGCAAATAAGATTAAAAATATGGAGTACCTTGTACACGGAGCCAAAACCACCTTCTCCAACTTTGTTAGCAACAGAGAAATTTTCAGTCGCAGCTACAATAATGCTTAGAGGATATAATTTCACATCAACAGTATTTGTCCCTATTTTGTCAACCTCAGATTCTTCTCCCTTTGAAGAGCGGTGAACAGATCTTTCACGATTAGTAGCTTTACTACTAAATAGCGTTATTCCCTCCTGCCTTCTCTGAGCTATCCCTAGATTCGACAAGTGATTTGTTAGTAGTGAAATGTGGTTAAATAACAAGTACTACATAAGACAAACTGTACTTAAACTATACTCATAGTGTTATAGCTACCTCTCATTTTCTTCATCAGCCAATATGTGAGAAAAGCCAGAAAAAATAGTGCAGCACTCACTACAGGCACTAAAACCTTGATGTAGCCATCAGATCTCTTGGACTTCCTTGAATAGTTAGCTGTAACATAAGAATGAAATCGCGTGACATTGATTTAGAGTAAATTGCATTTTGCAACCAATTTATCAGCTTTTCTACTTCGTTGCATAGATTCTAAAACCTGTTACTTTATAGTAAGTTAGCCTTAGGTAGCATTCGTGTAGCATCCACGATTTGCCAAAATTAATTTTAGAAGGTATCTTAAAACTCTGCCCTTCAAATGTTTAAAAAGTTGAGAAAAGTAAAAGAAGTTATTAGTGCACAGAACTCGCACGATCAAGCTCCACTTTTCCATGGAAGTTATGTTTCAGCAGCTAAATGTAGGACTCTCAAACAGAAATACTCCTAGTTCAGTCGGGAATTTTTATGACTTATCTTGGCTTATTTGGTTGCTGTCATGATGACTTCTAATTATGTGTTTATCAGGCCAAATCCCAAGTTCATTTAATCAATTTCACCTGAAACATTCTTTTGTTTAGTGTGTTCGAAGTTACCAGTTTTAAAACATTGTGTCTGATTTTCATCTTTCAAGTGGGGTTACTGAAGAAGAAGATGCTAGATTTGTTATCAATTGCAACTAAGATGACCTTCACGACCGAGTCCCGAAGACGGGCTGCCATGTGAAGTGAAGAACAAATAGCCTTGAAGGCCTGATTTGATAAAACAGAGGATAGAGAAATCCACGAAGAGAGGAGGAGATAGTACATAATTAATCTCTCCTGAGATCTAGAACAGAAGGAAACAGCCTAAACGGCCCCATAGCCGGACTAGTCCTGTGAATGAGAACTATTGATTGTGCCTTGAGGGGCCAATGCAGAAGTAGGTGAAGACCCAAAGTACAGCTCTAATGGTAGGAGATCCTGATGACCCTTTGCGAAGCTTTACAAAGAAGATTATGAATTCTTACATATATTATAAGTTCAAGGTCTCTCAAAGAAAACCCTGCAACACATATTCAGAGGGATGACGCATTAGTTGTACACCTAAGGCAACTGGCACTTTCAAGAAATTGAGCCAAACTTTTGTGAATCTTGATCTATCAAGGAAAAGACTCGCACAAGGAGCTCAGAGTCTTTGTTAAATTTAACTCAGAATCCTAAAAATGGGCTAAAAGAATTTGTAGCCACAGTCCGCAGAGGAGCCCTTCAAAAAAAAAGCTTGATACTCTTAATGAAATGAAGATATAAAGATGAACAATCGAAGCTATTCTGCTAAAGAAAAGAGTAGTCTTTGAAGAGAAATACGAAGAATACGAGTGTACAACTCATATAAGGCTCAAAGCTGCAAAGAATCATATATACTAATGAGTACAGAGTATCTTATCAATAACCAAAACCTACACGGTCTATGTGTAACAATAAAAATACTTACAATAATTTGTAAAACAATCAGCAAAAAGAAATCATACCCAACTCAACGGAGTCCACGCGAATGTAGAAATCCTGGCCACCGCTTGAAAACTCTCTCAAGTCCACGAGTTTATCGTACCATGTAATGCATCCATTGAAACCTCCTCCGCTCACATTAGCGGCTGAGTAACCCGTACACGAGCAGTCTTTCAAGCACAAGTCTGCACAGGCTTCCATACCCAAGTTCATGTCTCGCCTTGCTTTAGTCGTGTCAGGTAGCTTCACGCTTGTCTTCGTTACAAATCCTTCCCCATTACGACACATTTGGCCCTCTCGCTTTAGAACACAACCTTGCTTGCCCTCCCTCGAGTCCCAGTCGTCCTGTGACTTTGGCTTGAATCCTGGAAGACACTTGCACACAAACTCACCAACATCGTCGTACATGTTACAATCACCAAAGGCGCCACAACAACTAAAAGAGTCGCATCGTTCCTCGGGTGCTGAGTATAAATTAACCCATTTCTGCTCAGCCGGTCGCCACGTTAGTCTTTGCAGCTTTCCAGTTGTCTCATTAGCAATCATTCTCGCTATAATTGAGGTGTTACGTACATGATCTACTAGGTATACCTCGTCAGGATTGTCAACGTAAGTTACATTGAAGATGTATCTAGGTGATCCCACGATTGCCAATTCAGGTACACCAGTCCATCCTAATCCATTCCAAGGTCCTCCTCGCCATACCGGATCTCCATTTTGATACAAGAACAACTGAGGCACCGATCCATTTATATCAATCCTAATTGAGTATGATCCAGTTCCTGGATCGTCTGGTGACTTCCAAGCTGTCAGGAACCTGTTCAGACCGGACCTACGGTCAACTCCAAGCTTCATGTCGGAAACTAGAGTATCTGTTGGATAATCAAAACTCTGCCACAAAAAATCTTCTTTGCTATCATGTCCATGTAGAACAAAGTTTCCTGTATCCAAGAGCTCGGCTGAGTAGTTTGATTTAACAACAGATGACACATTTGAAACATTAGTCGACCATACAACAACATCTGGCATTTGGCTATCGAATAAAACAAGATTCCCAGTGTTGTCTAGTGATAAAACACCGGATGTATTTGAGATAGGATTATCCCTGTTGGCAACCCAAACTACTGTCTGAATAGTGACTTTGTTGTACCAGATACCGACATATCGTCTGCTACTATTTTTAGGGCTAAAGAATCCAAGCACAAAGTTTTCTTCAGCAGAAATCAACACACTGCCATCACTGAGAGGTTTATCCGGGGTAATGATACTGGTGGAAGTGCAATATCGGAGGAGAAAAAAAACGAAAAGGAAACTTGGGAAATTTTTCTTGCGAAGCATGGTTGTCTGTGACTTACACAGGTATGCTCCTACACAGAACTCCTTGGTTAAGCTGCCCTGGATAATGAGGACTATGTACTGTTCTTGCACCAAGCACACAACTAAGGTTGCAACTTGTTTCTATTGAGGAAATGAAGACTGACTGTTTTAATTAATTTCCTCTTTTATGTTATTTCCTGTTATTTCTTGTCACTGTTTCATTATGTTTGGGACCACTAGGTCTTATTATGTAGATAAATTCGGTTGAGATTGTTTTGGCATGTTTGGCCGTAAAAGAAATCATTTCCTGGCCATAACATTTGGATGTACAACCTCAGCTATATATGTGAGGGTATGTCATAATTCTAGATCTCAAGTATTGAATAGTTTTAGCATCTCATTTTGTGTTCTTGGTATTCAATAAACAGTGTGTGTGAGTTCATTTATGCAGCTCATCAGTTTCTATCAGTCAGAAATGAAAATTTATAGAATGATGCACATTCACAACAAGCTCTTTAACAAGGTTAGAACAATGATTAGCTATTGCATATGATCAACGACATTTAATAAAATTCTATGTTTCTCTCTAATATAACAGAAAAGTTAGAAAGTCATTGACAAAGAGTAATCAAAGTTGTTAAACAGTCATGCTCATTTGAAAATTCTAAATCAATTCGGTACATCACCATTGTCAAACATTAGTTTCCAATAAGACATATAGACTGCATCTGATTAACTAATGGGCAAGAAAGTCAAATTTTCGATGTTGGTTTTAATAATGTGATTTATTTTAACAGTGCACTAACAGGACTACGACGAGAACAAGCAAACATATAACTACAAAACTCTGATTTCAGTCGTCAAATTTCAACAATTATATCTATAACTTTTATTGCAATAAGCGAAAACCCCTTTTAATATGCTATCAAATTTTGTTCGCACTTTTTTTGGTTTACACTTTTTTTTGGTTTCACCCCTAATTTATCTTTAAAAAAATAATATAATTATCTAATTTAAAATAGATTATATTATATCCTAAACTCCTATTTCATGTAGTAGAATTATTATATCATAAACTCCTATTTCACGTAGTAGAACTTTATATTGTTTTTCTTTGTCACTTCTTTACCATTGTCATAACATTGATATACATATGTCAATATTATCTGTGATCACGTACAATGGATAGTTAAGCCATAAAATTTAAACATTTGTATCAATTTTCGACTCATATATTATAGAGTAAATTACAAATTTGTGGCCATACTTAATCTCATTTTGCATTTTGGTGGCCGAAGTTTCAATTTTGCAATATAGTGGCTGGACATTACTTTTATTTTTCAAAAAGGTGACTAAGGACCACTTTTTTGAAAAAAAAGTTTTGAAAAAAATGCCTCTTAGCCACCTTTTTGAAAACTAAAAACAATATTTGGCCACCAAATTGCAAATTTTGAAAGTCTGGCCACTAAAATGCTAAAGCGGGTAAAATTGAGCCACGATTTTGCAATTTACTCTATATTATATATTATTGTAGAATTTTATGTTGTTTTTAAATTTAAAAAAAATTATAACTATCTAATCTAAATATATTATATTATTATTGTACTCTAAACTCCCATTTCATGTAAAATTCTAATTTTTTTAAGAAAAAACTAATTTTATGTTGTTTTGAAATTAAAAAAATTTATTTAATCTAAAATAAATTATAATGTTATTGTACCCTAAACACTTATTTCACATAAAATTCTATGTTGTTTTTAATAATAATCTAATCTAAATCTACAATAAATTATATTGTTATTGTACGAATATATTACATTGTTATTAAATTACATTACTGTTGTACCAAAATATACTATATTATTATATTATATCATGTAATAGATATCACATACCGGAGGAGTTACAATAAGATCACAACATAAGGAAATTATAGTACGTGTAATTTGTAGTTTAGACCATCTGAAATTTTTATTCTTATTGTAGTTCTAATTCTTTTATAAACTTAGTGTCTTGGTGAATTGAACTTAAAATATGAAACATCAACGAATATGATTGTACGTCGTTATTATCGATGAAATGATCATTGTCCATCACCCAAGTACAAAAAAAGTTACTAATCGAATACAAGTTGTGGATAGGTAAATTTACTTTTCAACATGCCATGTTTTTGTGAGTACAAGTTGTGTAGAGGTAAATTCATTTATCAGCATTCCAAGTTGTTCCCATTTGCATGCGAATCAATTTCATAGAAAATGTTCAAATATTTACATCACTAATCACAAGGGCATAAATTGAATTCAATTATATTTATCCTCTTATATTTATTCTTTATTCATGACTAACCTTATTATATTTAAATAGTCCCAAATGAATTTAACTATTTATTTCCTGTACGGTTAGTTAATTCATGAATAAGCTTACAATATTTAAATCATCTTATTTTGTACGATATTGAGATAATTTCTTAGTCCCCTATATTTTTTCCTTCTAGCTATGCCTTTATAATTGGAAGATAAAAGGTATCCATACAAAAAAAAAGATATCGTTAAACAAGAGATTCTGAAACTATTGAGCACTGAGATGAACGTAATGATTAAATTCACAAAAAAAATTATGTCCCAGGTATTGCTATCAAAAGTTTCGTTTTTCTTAATTTTTAGAATTATTCGATTCAGATAATGATCTCTTGTGTTTTATGTATAAATAAAAAGTTGTTTCTAGAAATAAAGAAACTCAACTGGATGACAATCTTCTAAATTTTAGCCCATATTGTATATACAAAATTTTAATTATATATACATAGTTTACACTGTATTTGACCGATTTCTTAGTCATCTTATAATTATCCCTTACAGTTACGTCTTTAAAATTGGAATTGTAAAGATATGTCGAAAGAGAAAGATATCGTCAAACAAGAGATACTTAAACTATTGACCAGTAAAATAAACATAATGAGAAACATCGCAAAAAAATATGACATATGTATTGATAATGAAGTTTTTTTTGTTTAATTTTATATAATTTTTCAATTCAACTAATGACCTTTTATGTTTCTATATAACAGAAAGTTGTTTATGGAAATCAAAAATTTTAATTGAATGGGAATCTTTTAGATCTATACACTTGTTGGTGTTTCAGTTTTAAAATTAATTTGATTTTAATTACGTTTTCTATATAATAAAAAAATCTATTTCTAGAAATAAAGAAAATCAACTGGATGAAAATCTTCCAGATCTTATCCCAGGTTGAATAAACAAAATTGTAATTATATGTATACATACATAGTATATACTACATTTGTCTAATTTGTTATTGCTCTTATAATTATCCCTTATAGCTACACTTTCAAAATTGGAAGTTAAAAGATCTGCTGGAATAAAAAGATGACATCAAACAAGATCTTATTATATATGTATATGTATATATATACATATATATATATATATATAATTATTTAAAAATTACAACTATTAATCTTTTACGTTTTTTATATAATAGAAAGTTGTTGCTGAAAATAAAAAAATTCATTTGGATGAGAATCTTTGGGATATATACACAAGTTGGTGTTTTAGATTTTAAAATAAAATGATTTTGCTTTCGATACTGAAATATAAATAATCTACCAATAACATTTCAGTTGATACTGGTCTACAGTTCATTGAGATTCCGTTATGTTGTAAAGGGATAACATATAAAGTTTTTATAATTAACTGAATAATAATAATATTTTCATGAGCAAAATATTTGTAAAATTCAGTAACTAATTTCATGAAAAAATAATGTAATGGTAAACAATTTTAAGTCAAAATTGAAAATAACATAATTGATAATATTAATTAAAAAATACTATAAATAAAATAAATTTTCAAAAAAAATCACCCAGCCCGTGCTTCGCACGGGTTATTTTCTAGTATATATATATAACACTCTTATATAAAGAACAATAAAGAAATCCATAGAATCTTACATAAATTGCATGTTGATTCTAATTTTCTCACCAAAAAAGGTTTATTACGAATAAAAATAGAATCTAAAAAAAATTAGAATTAAATAAAAAATGATTACATGTAATTTCATTGTGATAAATATATATACAAGATTCTGTATTGGATTCTATATTAGATTATATGTAATGTTTAATTTTTAAATTTAGATGAGATTCTACGTTAAATTCGATATTTTAGGCTTAATTGTTGTTCAATTTTATTATTCTAATATTAAAAAATCAATTTTTATGAAAAATAAAGTGTTTATGACGGTGTTCTTTACTGTTCTTTATATAAGGTGTTCTTCCTAGAGTGCAACTATATATATATATATATATATATAACTATTATCGGAAACAATTAACACTTGTATTTTAAACTAAAATATACTAGCTGATAACCCGTGTCAAGCACGGGCGGAACATGAGTCGACATCAACATAATAATATTGATAAATATTAATAAATATATTTATCGAGAATTGAATGATAAAAATATAATAAATAAATCACTATTTAATTATGTAGTTATAGACAATCGAACCGTTTGTAAAACGAAAGAAATTAAAGTAAATAAATAAATCTTGTATGATTACGTAGCGGCAAGAAATCGAACTCTCGATGTAGCTAATAAATTTAAAGTAAATAAAATAACTTTTGTATAATTACGTAGTTGTAAGCAATCGAACCCTGGATGAAGTTAAAGAATTTAAAGTAATTAAATCATGTATAATTACATAGTTGCAAGGAATCGAACCCGGATTTCGTGATACGCGCCATTTTCACATTGTTTTGCTTATTAATATTAATTTTAATTATTAAAAAATGTACTTATAGATATTTGAATGATAGAAATATATAATAAATAAATACTATTTAATTATGTGGTTATAGGCAATTAATCTTGAATTTGGTACCGCGCGATATTTTAACATTATTTTCTTTATTAATAAAGAGTATAGAAGTTATAGACAATTGAACTTTGAATGAAATTAATGAAATTAAATAAATCTTTTATAATAACGTAGTTGTAAGGAATCGAATCCTGAATTAAGCTAAAGAATTTAAATTAATAAATCTTGTCGTAGTTGCGAGCAATCGAACTCAGGTCTCGTGATAACCAAATTTGGTACTTTGATACTTTTAGTATCGCACGCCATTTTCATATTATTTTCCCTGTTAAAGAATATAGATTAAAAAGGAAATACTAGAAGTTGAATAGTCAAAGAAAATTGATAAGATGCCGAACCTTAATATTGTTATGGTATTTCAGCTTAGTTGACCCGTAATTAACCCAAGACATATTAGCATTTACATTTCATGGTAAAGTAGCTCTGGTTTCACTCTAACTTCCAACACAGTGATTTAATTAATTATTCTTTAGCTGTTGATCTTTTTGATAGATTTTTCAATTTTTGGAGTCCAAAGTGACGGATATATGGATTCATCCTCGTCTTCTTTAGACCTGAGGGGATATGGATTATATAAGACTCTTGTTTACAGGAAAATGAATAGCACCTGGCACATTTCTATTTGCAGTAGTTTGGTATTCTGGTTTAAGAACTTCTTAGTAGCCAAGTCACATGCGCTCATGCCGATGCAGCTCAACTTCCACACTCCTGTTCAACTTATAAGCGGCCAACCGAAGGTCGTATTTGATTAAGGTTTTATTCAAGTAGCCAGGCCGGCCATGTTTGTTCAAGGTCAGCAAGACTGCAAGAGCAAGTCCAACATCCTGTACTGTACTCTATGTATTTACGCTCTCAAGTTAGAATTTTAAGAAATGTGGTCAAAAACGGTGTTTCGGCAATTTTTTAATACTAGCCGATAACCCGTGTCAAGCACGGTCTAGTATGAGCCGACACTAAATTATTAATATTTGATAAATTATTATTAAGTATTATTAAAATATGTGTATGAAAGAATTGAATGATAAATATATAATAAAAAAACACTATTTAATTATGTAGTCATGTGCAATCAAACCCTCAATCAATCTTATATAATTACATAGTTGCAAGGAATTAAACCTGAAATGAAATTAAAAAATTTAAAATAATTAAATAAATTTTGTATAATTACGTAATTGCAAGGAATCAAACCCGAGGGTTAGTGATAACCAAATTTCACATTTTGGTATTTTGGTTATAAGTACATAGTTGCAAAAAATCGAACCCAGGTTTAGTGATCTTTAGTATTGCGCGTCATTTTCACATTGTTTTGCTTATTAATAAATAGTATAGATTTTTCAGAGCAAGGCCAATAACTTACTTATATGATGTCTTAATCCCAAATATAGTTAATGTAAGACGTAAGAGTATGTCGAATGATGTGTTATATCTATAATATGACACAAAAAAATAAAATTCATTAATCCTATGACACAAAATAGCACAATGTTATAGTCTGAGTTATATATAGAACTAATTATAACATTGTGCTATATTTATCTCATCACTTTTTTTGAAAAAAAGGGAGGTGATTATATAGAAAAATTGCACTCGTACATAGTTGAGAAAGTTAGGTAAATTTATAACTAAATATTGGAGATATATATGGTGCTATTTTAGCACCAAAAATCACTTTTTGGTATAAATATAGCAATAATTACACCTATTTTAACACAACCTTTGACTTTGCTTTAACAAAATGGTGCTACAACAATGGTGTAGTACGTTTGCTTGTTGGATTTTGTAGCTCATTCTTTTAATATTTGATAATATTTGAGGTTCTGTCAAGTGGATGGGATTTCGAGTTCGAAAACCTTAGGTTTGGAATAGATTAACTTTTGGATCATCATTTACTGCGCTTTTGTAGTAGTTATCCTTATATAGAATATTTATCACGCTTTCGTCTGTCATTATCATTGTATAGTCTGTTATCATTGTTGTGCGAACTTAGCAACGCATGACCATGCTGAGGAGTTCTACATGATCATGCCAAAAGTGGGAATCATTAAAGTAGTCACGCTATTTTATTAAGGGCTAATGTACGATCATGTTCAAACCTGTATGATCACGTTGCTTTTAATAATTATTTGATTTAATTAAGGTTTTTATTTTATGGTTGTATATATGTTGTCTCTATATAAACAAAATATTATGGTGTGATAGAATGTGAACATTGATTGAATTTAAGCCCTCGTTTTTTCCTCTTATCTTTTCTTGTGGATTTTACGGTGTTTCAATATATTTTGTGTCAGAATCTTTCAAGGATTAGGCACTTGCTTTTTCTCCCGCGTCTAGAAATTAAAGAGCAGAAGGAATGCTTGTTTGGAGATCCCGAGGGAGTGATTTCCGGAATCAAAACAATTTTAGTGAAGTGTTCACATTTGAAGAATTTCAGTCTTTGGAGGAGTTAATGAGTTAGCATCAACTGAGAAAGATAAAGGAGCCAATTCTTCAACACCTTAAATAACCATACTCCAAAAAATCTGCACTAGTAAGAAGGATGAGAGAGCTCAAAATGTTGAAAGTACATAGATTGGATGAAGAGGCTTCTACAAATAACAGAAATGAAAATTGTCCTTCTTGAAGTCTTATTTTGACTCTCTTCTTGTGTAATCTATACTCTTTATTAATAAGCAAAACAATGTGAAAATGGCGCGCGGTACTAAAAAGTACCAAAGTATCAAAGTACCAAATTTGGTTATCACTTAACCCGGGTTCGATTCCTCGCAACTACATAATTATACAAGATTTATTTACTTTAAATTCTTTAGCTTCATCCAGAGTTCGATTCCTTACAACTACGTAATTATACAAGATTTATTTATTTACACTCTTTATTAATTCCTCGCAACTACATAATTATACAAGATTTATTTACTTTAAA
This sequence comes from Heracleum sosnowskyi, assembly GCA_030848705.1. Classification (NCBI taxonomy): domain Eukaryota; kingdom Viridiplantae; phylum Streptophyta; class Magnoliopsida; order Apiales; family Apiaceae; genus Heracleum; species Heracleum sosnowskyi. The sequence continues at coordinate 42,460,116 of CM061243.1, read as the reverse complement.
TTCTGTAGCTTCATCCAGGGTTCGATTCCTTACAACTACGTAATTATACAAGATTTATTTATTTACACTCTTTATTAATAAGCGAAACAAAGTGAAAATGGCGCGCGGTACTAAAAAGTACCAAATGTGGTTATCACTTAACCCGGGTTCGATTCCTCGCAACTACATAATTATACGAGATTTATTTACTTTAAATTCTTTAGCTTTATGCACGGTTCGATTAATAGTTATTTATTTATTATATATTTTTATCATTCAATTCTCGAGAAATACATTTTTAAATAATATTTATTAATAATTTATTAATACTAATATTTTAATGTCAACTCAACTCATGCTCGACCGTGCTTGGCACGGGTTATAAGCTAGTATAATTAATGGGTGGCAACGAAGATAGCCTTTTTGCTTGCCCTTGAGAAGCACTTATCTGCATATATAAATTGGAACACTATGTATAGTATAACGTACAGATTACTACTGATCAAGTGGGTGGAAGGAGTCATAAACGTAACAAATATTCTTTCAAGGAATAAGGATAAATGTAAGTTGCAGCTATAGTTGTCTAGTTGTGTTCTACTTCATGGCGCTTCAGAAAAGCCATTTTCCGAGTAAAGCAATGTAGATTTCGTATTTTAAAATTTGAGAAGAAATGTTTACTGCAACTACTATTCATGCTTGATTTCAGTCATTTGGCTGAAAATTTCTATCCACAGAGACATTTCTCAAGTGTGATACCAGAAAATTACTTCAACAACCGATGTCAGGGATCCTGTGTCATGGAGATGTTGAATGAAAACGCATGACTACATCAACGTATAGGGTAATGGTTTTTTGAACAAAGAATAGAAAAATACATGAATAATACAATAGCCATTGTTCGCTTTTGATAGTTTATGCATTCATTCATACCTTAGTAATTTTGGTTTCGATGGATGCATGTTTTACTGAAGCTATAGTTTTGCATAAATCACAAATAACTACTAGGGAACTCATATTCTTCCTAATTACAGGAGCAACTAATGGCATTGGAAAAGAGACTGCACGCGTCCTTGCTCTGCGCCATGTTCATGTAGTCATGGGAGTCAGAAATGTGATCGCTGGAGAAAAACTCAGAGAAGAATTGCTCCAAAAGATCTCATACGCTAGAATTGAGGTCATGGAAATTGACCTCAATTCACTAGACTCGGTCAGGAAATTTGCCTCACAATATATATCCCGTGGCCTTCCTCTCAATATCTTGATGTAAGAAAATTATGTGAAATTGTTTGAATTGAATTGAATTATATCTTGATATAATTTAAAGTTAAATTATAAAGATCTTATCCATATGATCAAATACTTAAGTATGCCTTGTTTTTGTTCTTGTTTGGAATTTGAAGTAATAATGCTGGGATTTTGGCTCCTTTCAAATTTACACTTTCGAAAGACAACATTGAGCAAACATTTGCAGTGAACCATTTGGGTATGTTAAAACTTGTTGCCTTCAATATATTGATATTGTAGCTTCAGGATGTAAGAATCTGGTTCCCTCATTTGATGTCAACCATTAAATTTATAATTTCCTCAGGTCAATTTCTTTTGACAAATCTTTTACTGGAGACCATGAAAAAGACGGCACGTAAAAACCAGACAGAAGGAAGAATTATCAATCTATCATCATTCATGCACAGATATGGTGTTCATAAAGAAGGAATTCGTTTTGAAGAGATCAAAGATGAGAAAAGGTGTGTTCATTTTCCATCTTCATTAAACAGACTAGTTTCCATATACATAACATTTGATTGCAACTGAAAGTACCTTACCCAAAAAAACACTGAAGTTCTTTACATAACAAACAGTACTTGCAGCATGTCACAGCAATACTAAAGTAATCCATTGGTTTCCTATCATTGTTTCAGCTACAGCAGCTCTGCTTTGGGAAGGTCAGCATATGGACTATCTAAGCTTTGTAACATCTTGCACACTAATGAGCTTGCACGGCGCTTCAAGGTGAACTTTCTCCCACATCAATATCCCTCGATCGTTGCTTAGCAATCTGGATTCTCTGAGTCGAAAAGATTTGCTAAATTGACTGTGCTATAATTGTATTAAAATTAAAATTTACATAGTAAGAACTATTTTTTTTTCTAACGAACCTGTAAATTAGTTTACTATAATGTCTTATACATCACTGTTAAAATGTGAAATATAACAGTCGTTTTTTTGTTTGTCTCTTTGCTATTGCATGTACCAGGAAGAGGGAGTTAATATAACTGCAAATTCACTTCATCCAGGATTCATAACGACAAATATCTTTGCACCAAATGCTGGAGTTACTTCTTGTTAGTATTTGAGTGCTTCTTGTTATTGCGAGTATGATTTTATGATTTTTCAGTATTAACAATCCTGCTCATTTCTTAACTGCAGGGATGATGAATACACTTGCAAAATTCATATCTAAAGATATAGGACAGGTTTGTTCTGAGTTCAATTGTAGAATCTATGTACTAAAATCTAGTCTACAAAGTAATGACAATATGGGGGTTTTCACTTTTCAGGGAGCATCAACTACATGTTATTTAGCGCTTAATCCAAAAGTAAAAGGGGTTAGCGGACAATATTTTGTGGACAACAACAAAGTGGAAGCAAGCAAATTGGTCAGAGATTCTGACTTGGCCAAGAAACTGTGGAACTACAGCTTGAGCTTCACGGAAGCCAAGTATTAGTTTCACTTCGGATTTTCTACGTCTGTGTGTCACTAGGTGTGCCGTGCGCATGTGTGGAAGTTCAGACTTTGTTGTTTTATGTGTGAAAATGCTATTTTGATCCATTTAATAAAATTTTCATGTGAGGCGTAAATGTGTAATAGCATTTTTTTTGTTAACCATCTTAATTATAAATAAGGAGGGAATTCGAAACAGAATCCCTCCTCTCCATAAGGAGGAAGTTCAGGCTTGCATCCAAAACAAGACATATATACAAGCAACAATCACAAGTTCAAGTTAGGGGTGACAAAATTTGACACAACTTGAAACCCGACACGAACCCGAGACGGAAAAATACGAATTTGGGTTGAGTATTTTGAGTTTCGGGTTGAGTAAAAATTTATCCGAAATATTTGGGTCTTTTCGGGTTGACCCAGAATACCTGAACCCGACCCGAAAATTTAATATATATAATAAATTAGGTAAAATATATAAATTTATATTACATAATTATAGACATGTGTGATATATCTTCATATTATTTAAATGATTTTAATTCATATATCATATAATAAATTTTTTATTATAAATTTTTAATATTTTATAAATAAAATTTAAAATTTTTAAATATAAGTAATTATTTTCGGGTTAAACAGGTCATTTTCGGGTTGATCGGGTACTAACAGGTCGGGTTCGGGTTGAGAAAATTCAACCCGTTTCGGGTTCAGGTTCAGGTTGACTCAAAAACAGAATCGGGTACAACAAATTCGACACGAACCCGACCCATTACCCGAAATTGCCACCCCTGGTTCAACTTACGAACATAGAAGAAAACCAGTTTAGACAAAAGTTCTATTTCCAGTGCCTAAAAACATCGGTTCCAGCAGCTGTTCCTCCCTGATTAAAGCCATGTTGGGCAGCGAAGAAGTCCACAATAATATAATATTGTTCACTCTAGATCATGCTCGCACGAATTTATTTTTAGTTCACTCCCAAAATGTCTCCTTCTAATGGAGTTTAATTGGTTGTTCTATATACAATATAAGAGAATTATCTCTTATCTCCTCGATGTGGTTATTGGGTTGACGTCACCCAACAATCCTCCCCTCAAACCAACGATCACATATCCAGTGGTCTTACACTCGCGATAAATATGTCACCATCTTGCACCGCTATGATTCACCTCGCAGAACCTACTACTTGAACACCATCAAGAAGACTTTCGACACAAGGTACCCGACATATCTCCAATTTTCACCGAAGGGAACCTCCCACATCAAACAATCGCAGCCCGTAACCCCAGGATCCAACTCTGAACCATGTGCTGTGATACCACTTGTTGGGCTGCGAGCGAGCCATAATTCCACAATAGTACATGTTATGATTTTCTGATGCAGTTGGTTTTTTTCGCGCCATTTTTGGAGAAGAAGAGGTTATATGGAACCCTAGTGGCTACGTAAATAAAGAAAATAATCTTAACGCTTAAGCATGATTTTTTTATTTTAATGATTAAGAAGTTTTTTAACGATTAAGAAGGAAAAAAAATGCCCAAACAATCTTAACAAATCTTAAGCATTAAAATAAGTCCATTAAGAGAGATTAAGATGAAAACAGATGACCCATAAATCTCTTTAATTTATTTTCCTAAATAGGTTTTTGATTAAAATTATTTTCCTAAAAAAGTTTTTTTACTAACATTTAACTTGGCTTATTTTTACATAGATTAAAGGGGTGTATTCATTCAAGATTTTGATGGATTAAATATAATTCTTAGATTTTGAAAGATTGTTGTTGATTTTAGTGGATTATTAATAATTTGCGAATTTGAAAAAATATACGTGAAATCTTGTAGATTTTCGTTGATTTTAGAAGAGTTTTTATGAAATACTTCAAAATATCATCGATTTCAAGAATATTTCAGAATACATAAAATCCACTAACAAATCCTGCAAAATCCACCAATTTTTAATATTCAACAAAATCCATGGACGTTTGAATACCATGAGATTTTAATGAATTTCAAAAAATATAAATTGAATACACCCAGATTTTAAAAGACTTTTCACAGTCCTAATTGAATACCCCAGATTTTAAAAGACGTTTTAGAATCTTAATCGAATACTACCCCATATTTTAAATGATTATTTAAAATCTTAATTGAATATTCCTAAATTTCTATAATTTTTTAAAATACTTTAAAATCCCAAATGAATAGTACATATATATATGGGATATCCCATCATCATCCATGATAATATATACTGCCTCTTAAAGGCACAAAAACCGCCGTCTAACAAAATTCATGGTACAGCGAAACCTGATTTGCACTATAGCAAACATGATAGGACAACCAAATGTCCCGAACAAGCCGAGGTCATTCCTCATTTTGAAACAACATGATATGCAATATATAATACAGCAATTACGACACGCAGGTTACTATTTTGGGTGTAATTATAAGCTCTGAACCCAACTCTAAGTTGAGGCCCAATAACAACTCGGACTCGCTAGCATTTGGCCCAATGGTGACACAAAATAGTGGTTTTTATAAGTACTTGTGAAACAAACATCTGGCAATCAGAACAGAGGGCTAAAACCCTGCATAATCAGCTTTCACAGCCCCGCGTCAAATCATTTTAATGGAAATAGGTATCACTCCTTACTTGTCTATACATAAAAAATCAAAGTGGGCTTTATCACATTCAATTTTATGATAGAAAAATTTATCAGTTTCTTCTTATGTTTCTATTTGTTATGTTTTGTGTAGAATTCTTGAATGAAGATGTCCCAGAAGAACCACTTTTGGATCAATTTAAGAATATAGACGAGGCCAGAGGGTGTGATTCTGTGACTCCTTACGAAAATGCCGGTCTTTTTAGTACTCTGTTTTTCTCTTGGTTATCTCCTTTACTTAAATTAGGAGTTGAGAAAACATCCTTAGAGCTTGATGATATCCCTCAACTAGGCCCTTCTAATAGCGTTTTTGGCACATATCCGTTGTTCCAAACTAAGTTTCTTCAGTCATCGTCACATGTTGATACTTATGATAATGTTGATGCTAGTAGTTGTGTTAGAATTGTTACTACCGAATTTGGGCTTGCTAAGACATATTTCTTGTCGGCGTGGAAGGAAATTATTTGGACAGCTCTATGGTCGGTCATTTCCACACTAGCTAGTTATGTTGCTCCTTATTTTATTGATAGCTTTGTTCACTGCCTTGATGGCACACAAGTTTTTGAAAATCAGGGTTACGTTCTTGCTTTGACCTTTTGTGCCACAACTTTTCTGGCCGTTTTCATACGGAGACATATCAACTTTAAGATGCAACAAATTGGAATTAGGCTTCGAGGAGCGACAACTGTATTGCTCTACAATAAGAGTATGACCCTTCCCTCTTGGTCATTGCAATTGCAAGGCGACGAGGGTAGTGGTGGCAGTGGAGGAGAACTTGTCAATGCTGTGGCTATTGATGTAGAGAAAATCCAAAGTTTCATCGTTGACATGCATGCTACATGGTTAATCCTTTTACAAATCGGTTTAGCTTTGCTAATTTTATACAAGAAATTAGGACTGCTTGCTTCAGTTGGTTCTTTCGTTGTAACATTAATTTTTATGGTAGCAAACTCTCGATTTATGATGTGGCAGGAGAAATTTCAAAGAAAACTAATGGAATCCAAGGATAGTAGAATGAAGGTGACTATGGAGACTTTAAGGAATATGAGAGTTCTTAGGTTTCAGGGATGGGAGCTGAGTTTCATGTCTAAGATTCTTCAACTTAGAAAAGTGGAAATGCAATGGTTGAAGAAATATCTATATAGTTCAGTACTGATAGATTTTTTCTATGGGATAGGTCCGACTTTTGTGGCCTTGTTCACTTTTGGTTCATGTATATATATGGGAATCCCTCTAGAAATGGGGCAAATTTTGTCTGCACTTGCTACCTTTCGGATTCTTCAAGATGCAATCTTCCTCCTCCCTGATACATTATCCTTGCTAGTCCAAGCCAAGGTTTCCCTTGGGAGAATCGCCTCTTTCCTTTCCCTTGATGAGCTTCAAGATAATGGTTTAAAGAAGCTGCCATTGGGTAGTTCTGATACCGCAGTTGAGATTGTTGATGGAAAATTCACTTGGGATAATAGTTTTTCAACTACTACTACAGCAGCATTAAAAGACATAAACTTCAAAGTTTCTCATGGTATGAAGGTCGGCATATGTGGTACAGTTGGTTCAGGTAAGTCGAGCTTACTTTCTTGCATTTTGGGTGAAATGCCTAGGATCTCAGGGGGAGTCAAGATTTGTGGGACAAAGGCTTATGTTGCTCAGTCACCGTGGATACAGAGTGGTACGTTTCAGGAGAACATACTATTTGGGATGGACATGGACCAAAAAAAATATGATCAAGTACTTGATGCATGTTGTCTTAAGAAGGACTTGGAGATCCTTTCTTTTGGTGATCAAACTTTTATTGGTGAGAAAGGCATCAACTTAAGTGGCGGACAGAAGCAAAGAATACAAATCGCTCGCGCTCTTTACCATGATGTGGATATTTATCTATTTGATGATCCTTTTAGTGCTGTGGACGCTCATACTGGTTCTCATTTATTCAAGGTATTTTTTTATATCATTGTCTTGTACTACATGCAAAAAAAGGAAAGATTGTTAAATTTCTCATTTTGGATAACAGGAAGTTCTTCTTGGTCTTCTAAGAGAGAAAACTGTTATTTATGTTACTCATCAAGTTGAGTTCTTAAACACCGCCGATCTAATTGTGGTGAGTTCAGTAGTAAACTTTCTTTTTTATTTTATTTAACTTTGGGATTATCTAGTTCCCTAACTATCTGATATCTTATGATTCTCTTGAATTTCTTGTAAGGTCATGAAAAATGGAAGAATTGTACAAGTTGGGAAGTTTGATGACATTCTCGTTCCAGGTTCTGATTTTTTACAACTTATAGGTGCAAAAAACGCAGCTCTGTCATCAGCATGTGATTTGAACAGGGCATCACCTATTTCTACAGACAATACAAAGAGTATCATCAGTAATGGAAATGTAAATAAGAAAGTAGATGATGAGGGGGGAGCTGCTGGTTTAGAAACTGCAGCACAGCTAGTAAAAGAAGAAGAAAAAGAGAGTGGTAGAGTCAGGCTTTTTGTCTACTGGAAATACATCACAACTGCATATGGAGGAGCTCTGGTGATTCTTGTTATTCTGGCCTCAATCATCTTAAATATTCTTCAGATAGGAAGCAATTACTGGCTGGCATGGGCTACACCATCGTCAAAGGATGTAAAGCCTGTTATTAGTGGATCTACACTAATGACTGTCTATGCATCCTTGGGTTTTGGCATATGTTTCTGCACCCTTGTTGTACACTCTCTTGTTGTAGCCACAGGCTATGAAACTGCAACTATACTCTTTAAAAAAATGCTTCAGACCATTTTCCATGCTCCTATGTCCTTTTTTGATGCTACACCTGCTGGAAGAATTCTCAACCGAGTAAGTGATCATTCCCTCTACTATTTAATTTCCTGTCCGCGACTTACTGATTACAAGTCACATTCTATAAAATTGGACTTGAGTACTCGTATTAGATGCGGGTATGATGCAGGACAACGAAAACAATAATAAAGATAGTCTTGGGTGAATGAGCCGCATAAAATCCACTACCCCAAGGGTTTCCCAACCGCAAAATGGACAAAAGAGACCCAACAGTATTCAAAAATATTCTAATAATCAAGGCTAATATGATATGTGCGGATTACATCAATATATTGAGAATAGAATACCTAACCTAATGGATTAAGGCCTGTTAACACTTGGGCTTATTAAAAAAAACCTATATTTGATAAACTACTAGCTCACATATAAAACTATAAACAACTAATTTTAGTTCACTCTAAACTAAATACATTTAAACTAATTAATAAAATATGTAAGACATCGCCACTTTCGTTCCTCATTAGCGTATGTGTCCAAGTGTCAGACTTAAATATTTTATGATAACTATCTAATGTTTGTTCTAAATGAGGTGAAATGAAGAGTTCTTGGGTAATGCATATCACAGTAGTGTACTTGTCTCTGCCTATTTTACTGACTAGTTTGATCCATTTCTCCCATATAGTGTTCTACTGATCAAAGTGCTGTGGAGACTCAGATTCCGTCCCTACTTGAGGGGCTTATATCCCTCACTATCGAACTTGTGGGAATTATTGCTCTGATGTCTACAGTTGCTTGGGAAGTTTTGGTCATATTCATTCCCTTGATTTTCGCCTCCATCTTGTACCAGGTAATACTTTTTAACTTTTAAGGATGTGATCCTATATATCAGATTCCACTTCGCTGTCTTTTACACATTGTAGGATAATTTGGCTACTTCACTTTCACTAGAACTTTCTGAGCAGATAGCCTCTTAAATAGAACAAACAAACAATTATTTAGTTATGAGATTCAATTAGCAGAATACAAAAAACGATCATGTATATGTTAACTGGTGGGTAATTGAAGGGTCGCTTAATTGGGTTGTATACTACTGTCATAGTGGCTTTTCAGTGAGGATAAATGGTGTTTTTTTTAATTATTGTGTTACAAAAGAGGCGAAAGCGTTGGATACATGCTGTTGGAGTATCATCATACATTCTTGTCCATCTAATTATTTGGAATTTTTAAGGGGGCTTTCTCGTGTCACTGTTGCGTCGCGAATAAATCTACATGTGAAATCTAGAAATATAGTTATGACTGCATGAGGAATGATGTATGCAATGTATGGTGGCAAGTGATTCCTGTGCTAAGATTTAGATAACCTCTATTTGTTGATTTTGATGTTTAAGCTCTACATTCTGTGTGTTATATATGGAATATTGGCAATAATGTATCAAATTAGGTGACTAACCCTCAATCCTATTATTTCAAGATCGGTGTATAGCTACCATGTTGGATATAAATATCACTAAGTAGTCAATCATCCATCATATGCAGCAATATTATATGCCTGCATCAAGAGAACTATCGCGATTGAGTCGAGTATGCGAAGCTCCGGTTATTCAATATATTTCGGAAAGTATATCGGGAATAACAACTATTAGGAGTTTTGATCAAGAGTCAAGATTTCAATCAACATATATGACAATAGTGGATGCATATTCTCGCCCCGAGTTCCAAGTTGCTGCTGCAATGAAATGGCTGTTGTTGCGGTTGGATGCATTCTCTTGTATTACATTTTGCTTCCTTTTAGTCCTCTCGATGTACTTCAGAAAAAGCATAGATCCTGGTATGTATTTTGTACTGTTTTTTTTCTTTTATGTGTTTCCCTTTGTAGTGGTAATTCTAAAATTACATGTTTCCTTCTCATGTACAGCAATTGCAGGGTTAGCTGTTACATATGGACTCACCTTAAATAATAATCTATGTGGATTAATATGGTTTTTATGCCATTGGGAAACCAAAATGATATCAGTGGAGAGAATTCTTCAATACATGACCATTCCTAGTGAAGCTCCTCTTGTCATACTAGAAAACAGGCCAGATAGTTCTTGGCCATTAAGAGGAGAAATTGATATTCATAATTTGCAGGTTCAGTATGCTCTACATTTGCCCCTTATACTACATGGTGTGACATGCACTTTTCCGGCAGGGATGAAAACCGGTATTGTTGGAAGAACGGGAAGTGGGAAATCAACTCTAATACAAGCACTTTTCCGGGTAGTTGAACCTACAACTGGTTGTATCGTCATTGATGGCATTGATATCTCATCTATTGGACTCCAAGATTTGAGGCCAAGACTCAGTATTATTCCTCAGGAACCAACCATGTTTCAGGGAACCATACGAAGCAATTTAGACCCACTTGAGCAGTACACAGATGCACAAATAGTACTCTCTAATTTCTTCGCAGGCCTCGTAAAGGAATATGATGCTCCTTCAAGGTTATTACAAAATAAGTCTTCTGCATTCTCAGAGCTGGTAGCAGAATATACTTCGAGATCCTGTAATTCAAATGCAGAGGACTAATCAACTCAGAAAAAGTAGTATTTTTATACTATGGTGGTAATATATGTTGTGTATGACCTCGGTGCTGTACAATTATAGTCTTGAAAAAAGTTCAAAATTCATTATGTGTTATTATTGCTGTTTGTGAATTTTAATTAATTAATTAATTAATTAATTATTCAGTAATTTTAATTTTTAACATATTTTCTGCACTTAACTTGTAGTGAATTTTTTTTCCTGACCAGAAAATTAGTGTTTGTGCACACTACATAGTATATTGAAATCTAATGCAAGCATTTTAAATTAAATTGGGAAATATGCTTGAAGCTACAGAGTAAAACTTCCAAGAGTTATAGATATCAATTACATTGTTCCTACTTCCTTGTACTGTTATTTTTGTATCAGTTTCTTCATTTCTAAAGGTGGACATTCCCTGTGAAGGTTGGTGGAAGTGGAGAGCTCTATCTTTATATACTCAAGCAAAAGAAGCAAATGCTATCTGGTCTATTTTCATTGCTGCAGCTGTCATGGGACTTGTTGTAATAATTGTTTTAATAATTTTAGTTTTTATTGATTCAGATCGTCGTGATCCGGTTCAAATTTACAGTTTGACAGATTGAACAACTCTAACCAAACTTCACTACGTTTTTTAGGTAGACACCTATCCCACATTTTAATCAATTTTAGGGTTTCTTTTATCACTTGGGAAAATAGATTTTTTTATCACTCAACTATTGGATCTTTTAGAAAGTAACCACTGAACTACTAAATAATTAATTATAACCATTAACGTTACATTTGTTTTTGCTTTTAGACATTCCGTTAATTACGCCGTTAATGTGCCGTTAAAATAATATGGGAAAATAGATTTTTTTGCCACTTAACTCTTGTTTTTATTAGAAAATAGTCACTGAACATTCAAATAATTAAAAATAGTCACTAACATTACATGAGTTTTTGTTTTTAATCATTCCGTTAAGTATAAATGAAATATCAGTTAAAATAATGTTAATGTGGACTTAATCATCTAACGTAACATGATAAATAAAAAATATTTTAAGTACAATATTGTCATTGTTTTTCATGCAACTGGTCATTTTATTTAAGAAATAATTCAACAATATCTTCAAAGTAATTTTTTTCCCCCGATTTAATATTGTAAAATTTCGAATATATTAAATTTTGATTAGAATCTATTTTTTTAATCCAAAATTCTAGATATTGAACAAAAAAAAGTAATATAGATATCTGATCTTATTTTTATGATTAAATTTGGTTCATGAAATTTAAAAAATCAACGAAGCGAATCTAAAACATTTATATATATAATATGTTTTTATTAAAAATATATAATTTCATTAATCATTTGTTTATTTTAAAAAACTATTGTTAACAAGATAGTAAATGATTTCAATAATAATGAGTTAATTTATGAAAAGATAATAAAAATTATGGAAAAAATTATAATGCTGATATATTTTAACGTTGTACACTGTTTAGCGGCTAATTTCCATTAATTTTGACACATTATCGATCTATTAAGCACATTAATATTATTTTAACGACACATTAATGACACAATTAACGGAATGTCTAAAAACAAAAACAAATGTAACGTTGATGGTTATAATTAATTATTTGATAGTTCAGTGGTTACTTTCTAAAAGAGCCAATAGTTGAGTGATAAAAAAATCTATTTTCCCTTATCACTTCTTCTTTCTTGGTTTTTTTTATATAATGTGTTGAATTTGTATGTCAAATTTTGGAAACAAGATTTAAAATATGGTTGTTCTTTCCATGACTCTAATTCTATTTTCATTTTAATAAATTTTTATCACAAAAATGATGTTTAAATTTTGAGATTAGATGTAATTACATTTATTTTCTTGTTTAATATAAATTTTAAAATGAATATTGTCGTATAGAAATTGTTAAATAGATGGTTTCATCTTAATTTATAATAAAATATCCATGCTTATAAAATATGTATTTTTCCGAAATAAATCCAAGAAACTATTATTTCAATTTGTACTTTTCAATTATTCTTATGTTATATTGCAATACAAATGTATTTACAATTATCTTTAAATAATCTATATATAACAGTTTTACTCTATTTTTTTATGCTAAAATTTTATCAGTCAAATAAAATTACAATTTTTATTCTTGCAGTTTTATTAGCAAATAAATTAACAAAACAAACACACCTATGATTTATAACGGTGAAACATATAAGAATAGACTGTGCATGTACTTTATTTGAATAAAATAGTCAGTTAATAATTCATATATTTCAGGTAGTGAGTTATTCGTGTTTAAGGATATGTATGCCAAGATTTATTGAGCAAGTATTTTTATATTTCATGCACTTTTTGTTGAATTCACATTTTCACTTAACCTATGTGATCTTTTTATTCAGGTAATTGTACGATTATGCTGGTTGTTTGGGTCAGAATATGTACAATATATCTAATAATTAAAAATTTGTATGAATATTTTCTGCACTTAATATAACTTGTAGTGAATTTTTTTCCTGACCAGAAAATTAGTGTTTGTGCACACTACATAGTATATTGAAATCTAATGCAAGCATTTTGAATTAAATTGGAAAATATGCTTGAAGCTACATAGTAAAGCTTCCAAGAGTTATAGATATCAATTACATTGTTCCTACTTCCTTGTACTGTTATTTTCGTATCAGTTTTCTTCATTTCTAAAGGTGGACCTTCCCTGTGAAGGTTGGTGGAAGTGGGGAGCTCTATCTTTATATACTCAAGCAAAAGAAGCAAATACTATATATCTGGTCTATTTTCATTGTTGCAGCTGTCATGGGACTTGTAATAATTGTTATAATAATTTTAGTTTTTATTGATTCGGATTGTCGTGATCAGGTTCGAATTTACAGTTTGACAGATTTTTTGAACAACTCTAACCAAACTTCTCCCTTTGAAAGTTTCAATTTTAGTTTTCTCCGATGTCTCGAAGTTTTCCTGGTCAGGATTTTGGAGTTTGTTTTGTATACCGGGGACGGACTCACGTATGGGCTAGGGTGGGCCATAACTAGGTAAAATTTTTGTTTATCAAAAAATTATCATCAGTGATGTTGTAGAATTTAATTTAGCCCAGGTTAAAAAATTTCAGAAATCACAAGATGGCTGAGTTGTATACGTGAATTCTTCAAACAACACTTCTTTTATTCATTGAAAAATAACTGATTCCCAAAAAGAAAAGAGCACCTCCCGAGTTTTCAGCATTAACTGCATACAAATAAATTATTATTAGATTTTAAACTTATGAAAACTTCAATTTTCAGTTTATAATTCAAATTTCAAATTAGCAAAACTTGTTTTACAGTCACCCATATGTGAATCTTAAAGGTTTTTGAGCTATTACTATTAATATTATTAGTTTAAAACCCCACAGATTATTTTTAATAATTGTTATAATATTATTTATATTTTTATAATTTATTAACTGTATTTGTTAAAAATATTAAGTAGACATATTAAAACAAGTAAATTTTTTAAAATAATTAAATGTATTAAAAAAAGTTTTAAAATAAATAAGTTTTAAGAAGTCGGGGTTGTTAAAAACAATCAATACTATTATATAAAGGAGGATACGCGGGAGGTGAGGTGACATCCCTAAGATCGTCTCAATCTATTTTTCTAATTTTTTTAGAGGTTTACAATTTTAAATACTAATAAATCAAAAAATAGTTTTTAGCATATTAGAAGTAGAATAGGTGTTCGAAGTTATAGAGGAGAAGAATTCGAATTTATAGCGAAGACATATAATTAAAATTTCTATTTGAAGTAGAATAAGTATTTGAATTTGTAGAGGTGAACAGTTCAAATATAAAACAAGTTCTTGCAAAGTTCTATTTGAAGTAGAATAGGTGTTTCGATTTATAGAGGAGAAAAGTTCGGATATAAAAGAAGTACTTGCAATTAAAAGTTCTATTGGAAGTATAATAAGCGTTTGTAATACATAACTAAAAGTTCTATTTGATGTAGAATATGTAAAGTTATATTGGTGTTTTTTCGACGAAAAAGTGTCTCATTAGAAAGGAGTATGGTAACATAAAAATTAATATATAAGACAAATATATATTCAATATATTAAATTTGAGATTTTGATATTAAAAAGGAAAACGTGTTTCACGGGAGGACGGCTTATTAGCGAGGACCGAGTAATTTTCGTAAGTTATTTGATAGAAATTTTAAAAAAATTATTACGTCGCCGCGAAGCGCGGCTTTTTCAACTAGTTTATATATGTACAAGAATGTTAGTTTCTTCAAAAAAAAATATAAAAATACATGAAGAAATAATTATAGACCAATTATATGATTCTAACGTCAGACTTTATGCTACTTCAATACTACATGTAAAAATCATAAATTTCTTTTAAGTTTATCACTTTGATAATATAATTTTTTTAGCTCAGGTTAACTTAATATCAACTTAATATCCTGGATCGGTACCAGGCAATTGCAATCTTTATGTGTCTATACAATTACGCTCGCACATGTAATAAGTATTTTTTAATCTCACACGCTTGTAACAAGTATTTTTATATTTCACACACTTTTTGTTGAATTCACATTTTCACTTAACCTTTGTGATCTTTTTTTTATTCGTACGATATTATGCTCGTTGTTTGGGTGTACAATATATCTAATAATTTAAAATTTGTAGGTACTTTTTCTCCCTTCCGGAAAGAATGAAATGCATAGGGGACCGAAATTTCTTATATTAAATGTTAGGAATCGGTTTGACGTCCCTTTCGACTGTTAAACGTCTCTTTCACCAGCAGCCATATATAGGCAACCACATTCAGAATCACATTACATTACATTATATATAGGCAAATAAGTTTGGTCACTAAATTTGCATTACATTCAGAATCACATGTTACAAAGAAAATCAACCACCATCCAACCAACGATCAACTACTATGCGGTGATCCGGCGGTCCCAAAGGTGGACGCAGCTTGTGTGGATTCCTTCCAATCAATGTTCGAGTTTGTCACTTCACGCATCGGGAGTAGGAAGGTGATCCCCATATCTACCACCGCCGGGAGATGCAACTTTACACCATTCTTGACACCCCGAGAACTTGGCCGGGTGTCTTAAGATTAGTTTCCTACCGTATGCTGTGTACAGTTGTCGTGCATAATAGCATAGCTCGAGTCGTGCCAATTGTTGGGGATCATGGTACAAGAATGAATGCTGTATCTGTATGTCACATGGATACGAGATGTTGGCCCGCATACCACATAGCTTTTCAAGTCCTCGGGATAAAGCCTGGCTTTGTTCCCGTCTGTCGCAAGAAAATGATTGCCAAATTATACGCTGTTATTGATGCTAAAATGTACGGCCACAAAGGGAGAGCCCCACAAATTGATTTCTCTTTCATAAACCTCACCCTCTTCCACCGCTACGAGGATGTTTATCCAGTTGGAAAGAAACTACCGTTGCGACAGACGGGAACAAAGCCATCCCGAGGACTTGAAAAGCTATGTGGTCTGCGGGCCAAGATCTCGTATCCATGTGACATACAAATACAGCATCCATTCTTGTACCATGATCCCCAACAATTGACACGACTCGGGTAGGAAGATATGGGGATCACCTTCCTACTCCTGATGTGTGAAGTGACAAACTCGAACATTGATTGGAAGGAATCCACACAAGCTGCGTCCATCTTTGGGATCGCCGGCTCACCGAATAGTAGTCTTCTATGATCAATATGTAGTTGGTTGTTTGTTAAGTCGGTCGTTTGTGGTTGTTCTAGTTGCTTTCGTTTGTGGTTGGATATGTACTCTGCTTCGTATTCGAATCCAGCGGATATATATATATTACTAGATAATTCTATTAGTTTCTCCTTATTTGATCACATATAAAAAGAATATCTACAGAAAAAAAATGACTTACTTTAGCCTACTGCTACACTGAACAGATGAAGTCGCAGCATGCTTAGGGAAGGATGTTCTATATTTTAGACTCTAATGTAATTATCATTGCACTACTTGCACGACATATGATAACACATAATTGATAGTCACAATGTTCCCTAGAATCGTAAAATTTCTTAGACTCTGATGTAATTATTAAACATCGAACACAGAGAATGACACAAGTTGGAAGAGGCTACGTGCTACCTTCTCCTCCCACTCGCCAAACTCCCAATTCAGAGATATTGAGAGAGCAAAGAAGTAGTCCTTCTAGTTCCAGATTCTCTATCTGTCCAAATTAGACTGCCCTCTCTCATGGTGGAGATAGAACATATCGAAGATGTTGCTCTTGACCAACAAAGTGGTTCGAGATCAATGTCATATTTAATTTAATACATCAAAGTGAATTATTGAGTCGTCACTCTTAGTATTAAATTCGCAGGGAGAAGCTGGCGTGAATTTTGCTAATATATGGCATCAAATAAAACTCAAAAATTCTTGAAAATCAGGGAAATCATTTGAAAAGTTTTGACAGTGGCAGGTCAAGCCGCCTGAGGGTTTACTTTATAGAAAGTATAGAAGATAGAAGATAAGAACCAGTATTGCAGTCAGCTATTTAAAATGTTTTTAAATATTAAGGTTTTGAGGGAAATCCTTTTCTCAGTCCAGGATGCTACGGTAACAAATTAATTCAAATTTTCCATTCCTGTGGTGGGTGGCTGTAAGCATTTTAAAGATTACTCAACTGTAATTTGATGTTTCTCTTGTGCAAGATATCAATGAATGTGCAGATGAAGAAAAAAATAGTTGCGATCAGATTTGCACCAATAGCGTGCAGGTTTGGGATTCAGTTGCCTCTTCTTAATAATTGGATTTAACTGGTTATATTTCATATTAAAGAAAAGAAAACGTGCTCGACAAAGAGACAAATTCTTCCAGCAAAATGGGGCTCTCTTATTAAGTCAACAAAGTAAAGATGGCAATACAAAAGTTTTCAGCAATGAAGAACTAAAGAGCCACAAACAACTATGCTGCTGATAGGATTCTTGGACAAGGTGGTTATGGTATAGTTTACAAAGGAATTTTACTTGACAATCATGTAGTTGCTATCAAAAAGTCGAAACTAATGGATGAGAGTCAAGTAGAGCAATTTATTAATGAGGTGGTGATCCTTACACAAGTTAACCATAGAAATATGGTCAAATTTTTAGGATGTTGTTTAGAATGTGAGGTACCCTTGTTGGTATATGAATTTGTATCAAATGGTACCTTACTAGATCATGTCCACAATAATGATGGAGGCGCATCCTGGTTATCCTTGGATAATAGGTTGAGAATTGCTGCTGAATCTTGAATCTTCCGGCGCCCTTGCATATCTTCACTCTTCAAAAAAGGAACAACAATTACGCTTTTTCTTGGCCAACACAAAAACAGGATCTAGCATGGAATTAACATAAATTAGGCTGGAACGTGTAGAATCCCATTATGACAAAAACGGGATATCATGAGTAACTATACTAGATTCTATAATATTATGATTTCTAAAATTTATATGAGATTTAACAGTAGATTCAACATGTTAAGTTTACATGTTATTCCAGTATTAACCAACCAGTTTTTTTCAACAAAAAAAAATACGAAGGAGATGATGGTATCCTTAATGTTCATAGCTATGCACAACAACAAATATCACCCAACACGACAAATTTTGTAACCATTGATTTATCGTTTTTGCTTCAACTTATGAAGAGTCATGTTTGTCTCATGATAAGTAAATAAAAATTTACCACTTCAAAGAAAAAATAAAGATTACAGTACTTAGAGGGGTCACTATTTGTTCACCATCGTGCATACCAGCTCCTCATAGTCTACATGCTCAGACGGAGGTTCTCTGGCAGCTCACACCGTCCCTCCACGCCACAGTCCACAGACCAGCCAAAGTCTTGCTTGCTCACAATAACCATTAGGTCACAATGTTAGGATGTGCTTTATATAATTTTGTGCTCTGTAACGTTTCACATATTATGTGCGTGTTTGGGGTATCACAAAAAAGTTGACTTATAGCTAAAATGAGTAAGTGCTTTATAAGTGATAAGTTGATGAATTCTTATAAGTTATACGGGTGTTTGGATAAATTTACTTATAAATTAGTTAAGAGTTTGCTAAATTAAATTTGAAAAAATAATTATTAAATACAATGATTTCAATACTTGCATTTTAAATTAAAAAATATTTAAAAACACAAAGGTAAAAATATAAAGTATTAAAAAAATCAAAGAATAAGTTGATAAGTTAAATAAAATGTTGGTGAATTCTAACATTCAACTTATCAATTTATAAGTTATAAATTATCAGCTGAGTACACAAACACCCCTCATAAACTGAAATATGTTTATAAGTCATAAGTTGACTTATAAAGTGGCACCCAAACAGGCCCTATGTACTGTTCATATATGATGTAATGTTTAAAATCATGTGAACCCCAAAACTAGTTTCATCCTAGCCAACAAAGCAAAATCACGAAAATTCTAATTCATTAAAAATGAGAAATCAATGGCAAACACCTCTTTCTTAGTTATCTACTTATACTCCGAAAGCCGAGAAATAATGGAATAATGCGACTCTCTCCGCACGAGGATGAAGAAGTTTATGTTAATAGAAATAAATCCTTCAAAAGGCTGTTCACCAATCTAGTTTAAAACCGGCAATTTCGTACACGACACGATAATATCGTGTTTGTATTTACCTTTTCGGTACACGAACACGAAAGGACACGAATACGAAAATACATAGGTAAATTTAGTGTCGGTTTTGATTTTACCTTTGAATACACGACACAAAACTAAAGTACACGAAATAAATAAATATTTTAAAATTATAGGAATGCATGTTATAAATAAATATTATTGATAACTCCAGATCCCGATCTAGTTCCTTCCCGGCCGATCCCACGCCTGGAAGCGGTGTCGCTGCGGTTGGGACTCTGCAAAACAACACCGGAGGGGGGTTTGGACCCTGGCGGCGCCTCCGGCATGAGAATAAGTAACGGCTTTGGAAAGGGAGACATGAATATAGAGAAATCTAAATCTGGAGGGTGTGTGTATAGGTTAGGTGTGTAAAAGAGAATGTAACCCCTAAACCTTTCCTCCTTGGTCTATATATAGACCCAGGATTAGGGTTTAGGGGTTGTACCTGCAATCATGAGCGTTGAATCCTAGGTAGGTAGGACACCTGGGTGATGTTGATGGATTACACGTGTCCAGGTGAAGGATTGTGGCATCGTGTGCCAGGCTCCTGCTGGCGTGTGGTTTAAATAGGAAATAATTCTCCCAATCATTAGATACCCTTGCGTGTCTTTATCAGGTGTGGACATCGATGATGACCTAGACATGTCACGTAACGAGGTATAGATTTTCTCACACAGGATATTGCCTTTGTCGCCAGGAGATATTTAAACTTAAAGCTTGAGCCATAGCCTGGCGATGCGTCCGGACTGGTACCTAGGTCAGGACTCCCAGATGAGTCTGGACTAGGAGGCGGGCCATGACCGTAATGGTAATCCGGGTTCCAGGGGACTCCTGGCTCAGAGATGAGTCCGGGCTATACATAGCCTATCATTTGCCCCCCACTCCCTTATTCAGATTTTCTGGATGGGGGAGTAGAAATTCCTTATTAGGTAACTTTGAAAAGATTCTTGGCTTGATTGTTGCCCCCCAACCCGGATTGTTATCAAGGATGGCGATCCGGTGTTGAGAGCAAGTCCTGGTTCTTTCTTAAGTCCAACCCGGATTGTTATTAAGAATGGCAATCCGGTGTTGAGAGCAAGTCCTGGTTCTTTCTTAAGTCCAAAGCTGTAGGCCTTGGGTAACTTAGAAAAAATTCTTGGCTTGATTGTTGCCCCCCAACCCGGATTGATATCAACGGTGGCAATCCGGGGTTAAGAGTCAGTCCTGGTTCTTTCTTAGCCAGAATCCGGATTGAGTTGCTTATTTTTCGTTCTGGAATATGAAACGATTCCAGTTTTCCCCCCTTTTCTTTTGAAAAGACGCTACCCCAATTATTCCTTGGAAATTGCGTTCGCCTCCTGCCAGTAATAATTTCACTGTCTGTTTCTATTTTTCATTTTTCTTTTTGGATCTTCCAACCCAATAGCGTCGTGCCATCTGTCCATTGGGGGTTACTTTTTTAACCCTCTATAAAAACCCTCATTTCCCTTCTTTTTCACTTTTACCTTGCCTGAACTATTTTCCCCTTTTCTTGATTTCTTCTTCCGGCGAACTTGGTTTACATCTCGCGACGCCGCCAACCTCTCCTGTCAGTTGTAAGTGTTCTATGCCCTTCGCTTTTTACTCATTGTTTCTCATTTCGGTTCTCCATTTTCCCCGTTGTGTTAACTGTTCATACTTAGATTTGGGGGTTTCGGAAAGTTTTTGTTTTTGTGGGATGTTTGCGTCTATACTTGTGCTATGGTGACTTGTTTGTGTTAGTTTGGTCCCGATTTTGGTTGCATGTGCTGTGAAGACTTTGAATGTGCGATTTTAGATTTCTGGGTTTTGTTTTTGTGTTCTTGATGTTCTTGGCTTGAAGTTTTGTGTGTATCTGTGTGTATATTTGTTTTGATCTTGGTTTTGTGATACTGTTATTGGTTTGAAGTGTTCTTGACGATTCATGTCTTTGAGAATTTGTAACTAGTCCGGACTATTCCAAAATCCGGGTATTCCGGGATTTTTAGTGTACTGTGGGGCGAACTGGTATTTGATTTGCCTAGTGTGTAACCCGGTTCTGGTAGAAAATAGGAACTGAACGTGTATAATTGGAAAAAATCTACTCCAGCTTGAGATAGTGAAACTTACTTTAAATTTATCTTTCTAGGTTTATGGTTCGGATTAAGGCTCGTGCCCATCGCGTACTTATTTCCCTCTCTGACCCTTCTACTTGTAGCGAGCCTTCACCCTCTAATAACCCGGAAGTAATAGAATTATATTGGTGTAGAATGGCTAAGAAGAAGAAACAATCCGGACCTCTAGTAACCCAGCTTTTTGTTCACGAACCTCCCCGCGGTGGTGTGCTCAGCACTCCGGATGGATATTGGTCTGACACCAGCTATTTCTTTGTGAAGAAAGATCCAGCTATAGAACAACAATTTTATTATAGGGATCTTAGTACTTGCTATAGGAATCATCAAGAGTTTGGGCGTCCCGGACCGTATAATGAGTCCGAATTTGATGCCTCTTTTTCCAAAATGGGCATTAGCGAGGCTCCTTATCCGTTGAAGGAGAAGTTTGCCAATCTTCCTGATATTCAGATGGACAAATTAGTCCGAGCTGCCTTCCATTTGGGGCCCGAGATAAGTTGGAGATGGCCTCAACCCGGGGAAAGGATTTATCATAGACCGAAGGATGGCTATATTGGCGTGTGGCTGGAAACTCTGCGATCCGGATGGAATCCTAGATGCCACCAGTTTGTAAAACATCTATGTAAATATGTGTACAAAATTTCCATAATGCAAATTACTCCTAACGGAGTCAAGTGGATAACTTGGTTTTTGGCTTCTTGTGAAAAGATGGGTTATCAGCCCATATTTCGGCTTTTCCATCAACTTTTTAAATTAGTTCAGTCTAATAAGGAACCTTTATATGAGATCCGTTTCCGGGCCGAAGAATGCGGATATCCTGCTGGTACTGCTAAACCTGTGATTCAGCAGTCTACTTTGAAATATTGGCATGGGGAAGTTATTTTTTTGAAAGGCTTGGATTTGGAATTCCTGCCTTATATAGTTTCTGGAGTTGAAGCAGAAGTATTTGATATTTATAAGCTTGGAGGAGAGGCCTTAGCCCAGATTCATCGGTTTTGTGAGTGCCTCGGGTTTCAAATGACTCGGGATAGTTTCATGAAACATGATAAGTTGTTTGAGCTTGGATGTAAGTTGTTGTAATTCTTCTTTTTGTGAACCGGACTAATTCCTTTGATATACTTATATTTCTTTTTCCTTTGTACAGGTTTGCCTTACTTTCAACCCGAGCTTTACGGAATCATGTCTTCCAATGCTCTTGCTGCATCTTTTAGGAAGCTTGGTGGTGTCCACAGTACCAAAAGTCCGGGCGATGTTGGAGGGTCCGGTTCCAGCGCACTAAAGGAGGGAGGTGCCGAATCTGTTGCTCCGGATACCCATCAGCCCGAACCTTTGGTTGATGCTGTTGATGTAGAAATTGTAGAAGGCCTGGAACAGCGGTCTGTGAAGAAAAGAAAAATTTATAGCGGAAAGAAACCACCTGCCAAGGCGAACGCCACCGTCCATAAAATTGTTGCCGATGGTGATGGGAAGGGTCCGGATAAAGAGCCTATCCGAATTGGAAATTTCACTCTGGAGCAACTTGCTGGAATGTGCGCCGATATCCCCACGGATTCGGACTTTGAAGAGATGGAAGATGCTGGGAGTAATGCTTGCCTGAAACGCCTCGTTGGCCACTGGGCGCATGTAAGTAGTTTCCTGTTGAGAACTGTCTTTATTCATTGTAATTATGTCTTTTCCTTTGTTGATTTTTGATTATTATTTTGCAGACCGGTAGCTTGATTAGCGCACTTGCCAGTCTTATCATTACTGAGCGGAAGACTGCACTGGAGTTTGCTAATGAAAAGGATGCCCGGGTTCGAGACCTTGAACTTGAAGTTGCTTCTTTGAAAACACAAAATGCTGAGAAGGAGTCCGAATCCGCATCCAAGCTATCCCGGCTTCAAGCTGAAATTGTATCGGCTGAGAAAAGGGCGAATGAGCTGGATGAGGTCAACAAGCAACTTGTTCTGGAAAATGCCAAGACTCGTGACTCTATTATATCCGACTTTAAAGGTGGTCCAGAGTATGACCAGGATGTTGCTGATGCTGCTGCTCCCGAGATTCAACGAGCTTGGCTTGTTTCCGAACGCCATGTTAAGACTGATCCCAGTGCCAACTGGGATTCTTTTGTTGGTGAGTTTTTGGCTGCCAAGCTCGCCATCGAGGAAGGTAAAGGGGAGCCTCAGCCTTTCAATGGCCCTGTTCCGAGCTTCCTTCCGGCTTCTTCCAACCCGGATTATTATGGTTTCTAGTTCTTTGTTGTATCTTTTGAACATTTGATATCTGATTTCTGTAACCGTAAACTTCGTTCTGTTTCTGCTCACGTTGGGGATGTTTCCGGGCTGTACGGCCACCCCGGGTCCCTGTTTCTGTAATCGTTTGCAATTCAACTATTTATCATTGTTCCTTCTTTTGTTCTGCTAAACTTATATTTCTCGTGAGTCCGGTTTCATAGCTTGATTATGACCCGGACTTTTTGTTTTATACTTGGAATAGAATCTAAGATTTTCATTTGATGCATATTGCTCGTGAGTCCGGTCTCATGGCTTGGTTCTGAGCCGGACTCTTTGTTTTTTTTTTTTTTTTTTTTTTACTTAGAATAGAATCTAAGATTTTCATTTGATGCATATTGCTCGTGAGTCCGGTCCCATGGCTTAGTTATGAGCCGGACTCTTGATTTTATACTTAGAATAGAATCTAAGATTTTCTTTTGATGCATATTGCTCGTGAGTCCGGTCTCAAGGCTTGGTTCTGAGCCGGACTCTTTGTTTTATACTTAGAATAGAATCTAAGATTTTCCTTTGATGCATATTGCTCGTGAGTCCGGTCTCATAGCTTGGTTCTGAGTCGGACTCTTTGTTTTTTACTTAGAATAGAATCTAAGATTTTCATTTGATGCATATTGCTCGTGAGTTCGGTCTCATGGCTTGGTTCTAAGCCGGACTCTTGATTTTGCACTTAGCATAGAATCTAAGATTTTCATTTGATGCCTATTGCTCGTGAGTCCGGTCCCATGGCTTAGTTATGAGCCGTACTCTTGATTTTGTACTTAGAATAGAATCTAGGATTTTCATTTGATGCATATTGCTCGTGAGTCCGGTCTCAAGGCTTGGTTCTGAGCCGGACTCTTTGTTTTATACTTAGAATAGAATCTAAGATTTTTATTTGATGCGTATTGCTCGTGAGTCCGATCTCCTGGCTTGGTTCTGAACCGGACACTTTGTTGGTGCGTATTGCTGGGGACCCTGGCTATAATTCTTGCCTATGGCTCCGAGCCAGGGCTACTATTTTGCTTATTGCTGGGGACCCGGGCTACCTGTTATGCCTATAGCTTTGGGCCCGGGTTATTACAAAAAATTGAAATTTACTGGAAGTTAAAACATACAAGATAAGACCAAGAGAAAACAAAACAACAAGACCGGTTTTATTTATAGAAAAATCAAGAGTACAAAGCTCTTATTCTAATCTGGGCTTTTGGGAGCTCCTTATTCTTTATCCGGTCGCTGCAATCTTCTTATTGGTAGAATTTTCGGAGTCTAAGGTCATGCCAAGTATTGGGGACCTCAGAACCATCCATATGAACCAACTTGTATGTTCCAGGCCGGAGTACCTCCCTTATCTTGTAGGGTCCTTCCCATTTTGGCATGAGCTTGCCAACATTAGTGGGGTCGGAAGCTTCAGTATCACGAAGGACCAGGTCTCCAACTTGAAAGTTCTTAACCCGGGCCTTCTTCCCAAAGTATTCTCTAGTTTTTTCCTTGTATTGTTCCATCCTCTTAATAGCTTGATCCCGGACCTCGTCAATCAATATCAGGTTAGTCTGCAAACCTTCTTCATTAGCCACTTCTTCAAAATTTATCGCTCTGTGGGAGGGATTCCCAACTTCAATTGGTAATAAAGCTTCAGTGCCGTAGGCGAGTTTGAACGGGGTTTCGCCAGTGCTAGTCCGGGGACTAGTCCTGTATGCCCATAACACATTTGGCAACTCCTCAGGCCACTTATTCTTGCTTTCTTGTAACCTCTTCTCAATTCCTCTAAGCAAAATCCGGTTTGTAACTTCAACTTGGCCGTTTCCTCTTGGGTATGCAACAGATGATTTTTTATGCTTGATTCCTCTTTCTTTCAGGTAGGCTTCGAAATCGGACTCCACAAATTGTGGCCCGTTGTCAGAAACTAGAACCATTGGTAGTCCGAACCTCATCAGAATATTGTCCATAAACCGGATGCAATCTTGTTGGTTGATTGTTCTCATTGCCTTAGCTTCAGCCCACTTGGTCATGTAATCAATTGCCACCAGCAAATATCTCAGGTCACCTTTTAACAATTTTTAGACAATTTTTCCAAAAATAAAATAGAATATAGTTCCAAATTTAAGTTTAACAAGATTTTATCACGCTTGAGTCGTTATAACTTCTTTTCTTGAGACTCAACTAGCAAAATTTTAACAAAAAATTTTAATATTTAATTATTTTTATTGATTTATTTTATTTCTATTTTTATTTAAAATTACACGAAACACAACACGACGTACCGAACACGAAACGACACAAATCTTTAATGGGTCGTGTTTGAGTTTAGTATTCAGGTACACAAAACACGAAAGTGCACGACACAAAACTACACGAACGAAACGAATTGCCAGGTCTAATCCTGTTGACTTGCACAAAGGACCGAAGATTTAGTTTTTATGCATAATAATCTCTGTATGCTATCACGCAAGGATGAAGAATATGTTAAGGGTCCTTCAAAATTCTGGGATGTTTGTAAATTTCTTTCAAATTACATATATATAAAATTTTATGTCTTATTTTTCAAAGTTACTAAATATTTTGTTATTATCATTTTTAGGTGGACATAATTTTGACCCCGATGGACATGTTGGAGAATGTGCTCAACTTTCACTTGATGAACCGGAATTCGAAGTAATGATACACGAAGATGAGGAGGAAGGTCACATCTAGTTTATTCGAAGATCAAGCTGATCAAAAGTCTCCTGCTCGGCTGTTACTTTCTTTTTTGTTATAACTATTATGTCTAAGTTATTCACCAGGGAACTATTATGTTTAAGTTTGAAACTTTGGTTTTAAGAATTATTATCATGTATAAGCCTGGATTTTTGATTTTAAGAATCGATTATGATTCATTATCTAAGTGATTTATAATTATATGACAAAAACTATAAATTTTAAATGTATATATAATGTGCTAAATTTTACATATCGAGTCCCCGCACCCTTATCCATATTTGAACGAATCCCCGCACCCGTGTCCAATTTCAGATTCACATCCAAGGATCTTAAAATTCTTAAAATGAAGCACCACCGACACTAGGATCTGCACCCGTGTCCGACACACGTATTCGAGTCCGGGTAACATAGCACGGGTCAATATAATTCTAGATGCAATCTGTCAAATATAATTCTATTATGTTATGTTTGGTTGGAGTGATCGGAATAGAATAGAATGGAATTTGAAGTATATAATGATTAATTTTTCAAAATTTTCATTCTTTACCCATTCCATTCCTAACCACCTACAATTATAATTTAAACATCCCACTTTGAGATGAAATGTTCAATTCCTTAACTCATCTATTTTCTTCATAATTCTTATCATAACAATTTTACACTTAAATTCTTAATTTTTTTTCAAATCTTTCCTTCAACTCCTATTATTTTCTTTAATTTCATTGATTCCATTTCATTCCATTCACCCCAACCAAATACAACATTAGTTTCTTCCCATATCCTCCTCTCACATTTGATTATATATGAAAAATATCTACATAGAATAAAAAAGGACTTAGTTTAGACTACTGTTACACTGAATAAATGAAGTCGCAGCATGCTCGGGGAAGGATGTTCAATATCTTTTATGGACAAAGTGTACAACGATTCTAACCATAAGATTTAGAGAACCTAAGAAACATAATTGAAAGTCACAATGTTCCCTAGAATCGTGAAATTTCTTAGACTCTGATTTAATTATCAAACATCGAACACAGAGAATGACAGAATTTGGAAGAGGCTACGTGATACCTTCTCCTTCCATTCGCCAAACTCCCAATTTAAAGATACTGAGAGAGAGAGCAAATAAGTAGTCCTAGTAGGGCTGTTCACGAACAGAGCCGTTCGTGAACAGCTCGAGCTCGATTCGATAAAAGCTCGGTTCGGCTCGAGCTCGAACAAGATTTTTGTTCGTTAAGCTCGACTCGTTAAGGGCTCGGTTCGTTAAGGGCTCGGCTCGTTAAGGGCTCGGCTCGGCTCGGCTCGGCTCGTTAAGAGCTCGAGCTCGGCTCGAACTCGGCTCGGCTCGAGCTCGGCTCGTTAAAACTCGAAAAAAATCAAAATTTTTACTTTTTATTTTTTTATCTCCAACCAAATTAATTTTTTATTTTTTGAAAATTTGGGAATATCACTAAATTAGATATATCTTGACATCCGTACGGTTGGATCGTCGAGATTTTTTTTAAAAAAATAGAAATAACAATTCGTGATAAAGCACTAGTTACTAGTAATAGTTAAATTAGTAGTGATCTACTAAGATCTCCAACCAAATTAATTTTTTATTTTTTGAAAATTTGGAAATATCACTAAATTAGATATATCTTGAAATCCGTACGGTTGGATCGTCGAGAAATATTTTTTAAAAAATAGAAACAACAATCCGTGACAAAGCACTAGTTACTAGTACTAGTTAAATTAGTAGTGATCTACTAAGATCTCCAACCAAATTAATTTTTTATTTTTTGAAAATTTGGGAATATCACTAAATTAGATATATCTTGACATCCGTACGGTTGGATCGTCGAGAAATATTTTTTAAAAAATAGAAACAATAATTCGTGACAAAGCACTAGTTACTAGTACTAGTTAAATTAGTAGTGATCTACTAAGATCTCCAACCAAATTAATTTTTTATTTTTTGAAAATTTGGGAATATCACTAAATTAGATATATCTTGACATCCGGAACACAATTTTATCATCTTACGATCTGAATAAA
Organism: Heracleum sosnowskyi; assembly: GCA_030848705.1. Lineage (NCBI taxonomy): Eukaryota > Viridiplantae > Streptophyta > Magnoliopsida > Apiales > Apiaceae > Heracleum > Heracleum sosnowskyi. The sequence goes on along the minus strand of CM061243.1, from coordinate 42,431,651 downwards.
ATACTTCCACTTGTCATAATGACTTGAAACTTTTTGTAGGTCACTAGAATAATGAAAAATAATTTTAGGAATGTTTTCATATTTTTCTGAATACTTTTATTTTCGACCCAGTTCGTCCGGTTCGTAATTAATTCGTATTTTCAGTAAAAATTCCCAAAAATATTTTTCCGGACAGAATATTAAATATAATATTCCCAGTTTATTTATAAAATTATTTTTGTAATTTTCGTATTTTTTAATAAATTTGGGTGTTACGTGTTTAATATTATTTGTTACGTGCTTATTTGATATATACGTAATATTATTGGGCGGGGTGGGTAAAGGGAAAATGGGAAATTGATGAACAAATTGGGGGGAAATGGAAAATGTGGTTTGTGCTTATTATTATTATTTTTTTTGTCAGGCAAAGTTGGCGTTTTTAATTTATGAGCTGTGACAGTGTTGCAGATTTTGGAAATCGGAACTATTCGGTTGAGGTATCGATTTACGATTTATCGGGTGATTCGGTTAAAAAATCGGCGATTTTCGGGTCTAAAAATCATATCCAAATCCAAAAAATCGGGTTCGGGTTATCCAAAATTTCGGGTTTCGGATCGGGTATCCATCGGATCAGATTATTTTGTCATCCCTAATTATCGTCAGAATTGTTCGTGAACAGCTCGAGATCGGCTTGAGCTCGAGCTCGGCCCGAGTTGTTCGTGAACAGTTCGAGTGCGGCTCGAGCTCGGTCAAAACTCGGCTCGGTTCGAGTTGACCAAAGCTCGGCTCGAGTTGACCAAAACTCGGCTCGGTTCGTTTCGGGCAAAGCTCGACTCGTTTCAGTCAAAGCTCGGCTCGGCTCTGTTCGTGAACAGCCCTAAGTCCTAGTTCCAAACTACTCTCATGGATAAAAAATTTCGATGATGTTGCTCCTGACCAGCTAAGTGGTTCGACATCAAATATCAATGTCATAATTTATTTACTACATCAAAGTGAATTGTTGAGTCTGTCATAATTATAAATTCTTATAAATGCTTGAAATCAGGGAAATCATTTGAAAAGTTTTGACAGCACTAACTCAAGCCGCATGAGAGTTTAATTTATAGAAGGTATATAAGATAGAAGAAGATAAGAATTGCAGTCAAATTTTTTGAACACTTTTTTATGAAAAAAATCGATTTTCCCTTTGTCATGCTAACACGTTTGTAGATATTTAAATATTTACGAGATTGACGGGGAAGTAGTAAGCACCTTTTTTTTGACTGCATTGGCCTTCGATTATAATTAGAAGAGGTCGCATCGCTGCTTGCCTACTACATCTACACCATACACTATATAAATTATGTATGAAGCAGCATCACATTGACTGGTACGTACTTATTAAAATAATTTGAAGCAGTTGGGCTTACTATTTCAACAATTTTAAATAAGAAATGGCTGGGTGAGTTGGAGCAAGATGACAAGATCGTCAAACCTTTGGCGTATGAACTAGCAACAACGTAATGAAGTTAGGGAAGACAAGTCTATATGTGCAATAAAAAAATAAAGAGTCAGGCATCAACAATATATAATGGACATGAATTTCTAATGTCAAAAAACAGCACACTAAAATGCATTTGTTTCTAATTGTTCTTGTTGTCCTACTGAACTTTTCTTGGGGCTATGAGGTGCTTTCCCCCAATACCACTAACCACACCATCATGAAGGCTAAAGTCATTACAAAGCCTGGATGTCAAAGTCGATGCAGAAAACTGATAATACCATATCCATTTGGCATCAAATCAGAAGAAGGTTTTGATTGTGATAACTCCCACGGGTGGCTATCCGCTCTGATCACCGGTTTTCACTGTTCCAGGGGTGAATCCACCTGGGGTTGGGCGCCTGCAAAACAATGCTTGCTCGGGGGTAGTGGCCGCGAAGCACCTCCGGCGTGAGAGTAAGTAATTGGAATAATGATAGTTAGGCAAGTAGTAGTAATCGAGAGAGTGTAATATTTGAAGTAGGAAAAAATGAGTGTGTGTGTCTAGCGAGGTCCTGAGCATGGTATTTATAGGTAGAGCCTCTCCGTCACTGTGGCCTAGGTGACGGGCACTGTAGCCACAGTGCATGGGGCCTTACCTCTACAGTTGTCACTTTATGCTTTGTGCAGCGATACAGTTGAGTGGTTGTATATGGCTGCTACAGTTGAGTTTCTCCTGCTGCATGGTATTAGGTAATCGAGGGTGTCTCTTCTACTTTATGAGTAAACTGTTAGTGTAAAGGAGTAAATCGAGCTAAATATCTTGACGGATCCACACTTGATATGTCCCTTCAATTGATATGTACATTACATAATTACCACTGACAAAATAAGTCAATACTTCATTATAAAGAAATCATCGTTAATAAGTTATTCAAAAAGTATTAATCAAATAGAAACTAGAGTTTAAATAGTAAAATTTAATAGTAGATAGATCATAAATCATTGAAATAAATATGCAGATAATCACATGTAGGTGGAATGGAGTATGTACATGCATTTAATTTGTTAAGGTAACTAGTAGTGGTGCCTGGCCAATTAAGGTGTGTACATATCTTGTCATAAGAAATATTTCTGTACTTAGCACGTAGGTACCAAAACATGTTCAATAACTATTAGAATGGTTTTATAGTTTTATGCATGTGCATATGTTTTAGAGCTGAAATTCAATTAAATAATTAATTAATTAAAATAATTAATAATATAATAACATTTCTGCATATAATATTAAGTAAATTCAAATATCAATTCAAATTAAAATAGAAACAAGAAAATATTGAAAGATGCCCATGGCACCCATTCCAACCTCTTATAAGCATTACACAATATTTTAACAATGAGCACCATACAACTGACTTGCCTAGGGTGATGCACCTTTCATGCACATACGCAACAGTGTAGTAGCATAATTAACCACCTCCTTGGGGACTGACTGAGCTTAAACTGTCTGGTTTGGAGCAGGTTGAGTAGTATAGGTGGGCTGTGCACCATAAGAGACAGCAGGGGCGCTGCTGTAGGCAGGATCTCCAGCCCCATGATATGCTCCAGCTGTAGCAGCTGCGGTGACTGCTTGCACAGTTTGAGTAGCAGCTGAGATGATTGCTTGCACAGTAGGACCTTGCTGTGCAGATGGATACTGAATATTAACTCCAGTCTGTCCTGCCTGAGCATGTCCAGAAGCCTGCTGTACACCAGGCTGGGAATATCCTGAAGACTGCTGTATACCAGGTTGGCCATATCCTGAAGCCGGATGAACACCCTGCTGAGGATAACCAGGAGTAGCTGCTGTACGCAGTGGCTGATTGTACCCATCTACCGAAGGAGCAGAAATGTATGGAGGATAAGTGGGTTGCATTTGTCCTCCAGATGCATATGGGTATGGCTGTTGAGTTAGCGTGAGGTGCCCATAAGACACTGTAGACGAGACAGCACCTTGATAAGGCATATAGCCTGCAGGTTGAGTAGCTTTAGGTTGGCCATGGTATTGGACCTGAGGTCCCTGTGGTGGCATGCCATATGACGGTGGCCGTCCATATTGCTCCTGCTGACCAGAGCCTGGAGTACTAACTTGTGGGTAAGCAGACAGTCGCTGTGGCGCAACATGTGCCCGGTAAGGATTCTGCACCTGATAAGTATGCAGATAGTTGATGAGTATGTGAAAGATGCAAGATATATATCTAATATCATCAATTCTATCATTGAAAAAAAGAAAATGTTAAATTTTAGAGGTGGTGCAGTTAACATATATGAATCGCAGTCATGTTTGAAGTAGGGTGAAGTTGTAATACATACATGTGCATTCATAGCTGAAGTATTTTCAAATTGACTTGCATTAAGTAAACGGCCAATGCTTGAATCCCCACAGTTATTTCCCAACTGAAAACATGAATACAAATGATTTAAAAGATGGTAATGGAAATAAAAAATTACTTATGGATAGAACGGAATACATATATAGGAACTAATTAGTTATATCTCATACTTGATGACTTGCCTGATCAGTGAAGTTGTTTCCATAGTAAGAATCACAGCTACCTCTCCCGCCCACATTCATTGATTGTTGAGAGTAACCCTTATTAGCTAAGGGAGCAGTACCAGAAGTTACAACATTGTTTCTTGGAGGAATCATGTCATTGATAGCGCCTCCAACTAATCCTCCATCAACAGGATAGTTGTTTTGCTCTTGAGGAAGAGTATGTACATAAGTCAGATCATGGATAGTATTTGATGTGCTGTATCCAGCAATATTCCCCATGCTTTCAATGTGAGTATTGGGTAAGGTAGCACTCATGGTTGAAGACGCCTCTGTAAAATTGACGGGGAAAACAAAATCTTTGTAAAAAATAACTAGTTTATTAAAAACTTTAAATTTTTTTTTGTTTTTGAGAATAGTTATCTTACTAGCTATGGTAGATGATGGCAATGGTCGGTATTGACCTGATGATGAAGATCCATATGGAGGCAGCCTTCCATATTTCTCCTGCTGACCATAGCCTGGAGTACCTTGAGGGTAAGCAGGCAGCAGCTGTGGCGAAACATGTATCCCGTAAGAATTTTGCACCTGGTATGTATGCTGATAGTTATAAGTATGTGAAAGATGCAAAAAATCTTATAGCATCAATTCTATCACTTAAAGAAAATAACTGTTTAATTTTAAAGGTGGTGCAGTTAACATGAATCGTAGTCATGTTTGAAGTATAGAGTGATGTTGTAATACATACGTGTGCATTCATAGCTGAAGTATTTCCAAATTGACTTGCATTGAGTGAACAGCCAATGCTTAAATCCCCACAGTTATTTCCCAACTGAAACATGATTAAACAAATGATTTAAAAGCTGGATTAATGGAAATCAAATACTACTTATGGATAGAAAGGAGTACATATATAGGAGCTAAGTTATGTCTCATACTTGATGAGTTGCCAGATCAGTGAAGTTGTTTCCATAGTAAGAATCACCGCTACCTCTCCCGCCCACATTCGTTGATTGTTGAGAGTAACCCTTATTACCTAAGGGAGCAGTACTAGAAGGTACAACATTGTTTGTTGAAGGAATCATATGATTAATAGCTCCTCCAACTAATCCTTCAGCAACAAGATAGTTTTGCTGTTGAGTAAGAGGTCGATGTTCATAAGTCAGATCATGGATAGCATTTGATGTGCTGCGTCCAGCCATATTCCTCATGCTTTCAATGTGAGCGCTTAGTAAGGTAGCACTTATGATTGAAGACCCCTCTGTACAATTGACAAGAAAAAAAAATCTTTGTAAAAAATAACTAGTTTATTAAAAACTTTCATTTTTTTTTTGTTTTTGAGAATAGTTATCTTACCAGCTATGGTAGATGGTGGCAATGGTCGGTATTGACCTGATGATGAAGATCCATTAGGAGCACGAACAGTATTGGTTGGTCGTAGAGGATTGTGGGCTGACAACCTCCCATTTCTTTGCTCCTCTCTAAGCTGATTAATCAACAGCAAGTCTGGATTGCCAGAGAAATAACTTGAGTGGTAGTCAAGATCTATCCACTTCTTACTCTGGATCTTAGTTGTACCATCCAAAACACCCTGTAGGAACTCCTGATATTTCTGCAATTACATACATAATCAACAATAAGAAAGAATACATAGCTATAGTGATTACTTGCAAGCATGATCCTGCTTTTTGTCAGAACAAATATACCATTTATTTGTCTTGAACAAGCATCAAAGCATATAAATGCATCTAATCATTTTCATAATATTGTGTTAGGTAAACAAATGTGCTAGACCTGAGATTCGGTTTACAAGCAGACTGTCACATAACAATACGACATTACTCACAAACCTGGAGATGACTGCCTACTTGCATCCTGGTTAGTCCGGGTACTTTCATCTTCTCCACAATGTTTGAAGGAGTAGCATCTGTGGAAAAAGAAAAATTTAAAAGTCACACACACATATAGAAAGTGACACAGAGCACACCACTTAGAACATCTTACCTTTATAACCAATAAATAAAAGAGCTTCCCCGAAACAGAAGTGCATATCAGGTGTCCAAGTAAAATTTTGTTTCCTTCTCACTGTGTCGAAATCAAAACCAAGGATTTGTTAGTAATATTGTGCCGTAACTGAAAGTGTCATCATATATGTATATAAAATCATCGGTAGTTATTAGATTCTTACCGGATATTTCAGCACCAGCCGTATTTGTAGTAGCTGAAGATACCCCGTCCCCGGCATTGGGATGGTTTGTCACACGGGCAGTGCTGTTACTTTTTATTGTCTTCCACCACAACGAGTACTGCCATATTTCTTTCACATCATCAGCCTTTATAGGCTTCACGAAGAAGCGTTGAGCCCCGTTCTCAAGTGCCGTATCTGCTTCTGTAATATCAGCTGACATTACTGCTTCCAATTAATATGTACAATTTTAACAATTAGTATCAACTTAGTGCAATAAACAAAATAATGTACACTAATTTTATGACAGTAAATATATGTATTCATGGAACTTACAAATGACAGGCAAATTAAATTCTTCATCTATCTGCTTTACAAGTTGAAAGCCATTTGTATCTGGCATATGAACTTCCGCCATTACCATGTCAAAAGAATTGCTCCTAAGCATGCCTAGAGCCTCCGGTACATTATTAGCTGGTGTCACTATATAATAAGATGCATTAAAATTAAAACAATTATTGTAAACCTTCAAAATTGAAAAATATTCAAAGGCCACAAAATAGTAAAAAAATGTCTCAAACTCCTTTACTTCTTATTATTAAAACATTTAATATTATAACATTCAAATTTGGTGTAAGAGAGCTCCAAGCACGGACTTTTTTTAACTAATCTATTTATATTTTTAAGTGTATATAAACATGGTAACTCACATTCAGTCTTTTAAGATTTAATCAATCAATAAATTACAAATTAAATGAATGTATGAAATTAAATATTAAAATTTGTAATTGTTACATTAAATGAATTTAAAAAACTATTAAAGCAAGCTTTATTTTTTGAATTAAAATACCCAGAAAATTACATTTTAAAATTAAGAATGGTAAGTGTCTACACAACATTTCCAAACATTGATAAATTATTAAAAATAACTTTAAGGTTTACAGATTCAAATCAATTCTTGAAATGATAAATCAATTAACATTCTAACACACGAATCAAACCTCTCAAACAAACATTGGCCAACAAATTAAAAAAATAACACATACCAAAGTTTTGTTATTTGGTATTGTTTATTGATGAGTATATTTCTAGATCATGCTGAATTACAATCAAAACAATAAGATATTATAAATTCATATACATATATGTAAGAAACTCCCAAATATAAGGTTTAAAAGAATACCTTGATAATTCCACTTTTTAAGACATGCTTCGAGAATAAGTAAACATGTCCTATCCTGGTCCACTATTAAAATACTATCCATTTTAAATATCGAACAATTTCAAGCTTTTGTTAACAAAATAAAAACCATTAAAATGAAAAGAAATATATCATGAATGATAACGAAGGACACAATTAAAACTACTCAGATATGTTTCCAATGGAAGGAAACATAGAACATAAACTATAAAAATTTTGATGTGAAATTATTTGTTGTGTTGATACTCATATATATAGGAGGAGTATGTTGTGGACGGTTACATTTTGTAATGAATGAAAAATGAATATATTGATCAAATAGTCAAGATATGATATCTGTTGGATCTTTTTTATTTATTAGTTGGTTGAATTAATTATTGTCAAAAATTTTATATTCTTTAGTACTAGCTTATAACCCGTGCCAAGCACGGCCGATCATGAGTTGACATTAAAATATCAGTATTAATAAATTATTAATGAATATTATTTAAAAATGTATTTTTCGAGAATTGAATGATAAAAATATATAATAAATAAATAAATATTTAATTATGTAGTTATAGACAATCGAACCGTGCATAAAGCTAAAGAAATTAAATTAAATAAATAAATCTTGTATGATTACGTAGCTGCAAAGAATCTAACGCTTCATGAAACTATTGAATTTAAAGTAAATAAATAAATCTTGTATAATTACGTAGTTGTAAGGAATCGAACCATGGATGAAGCTAAAGAATTTAAAGTAAATAAATCTTGTATAATTATGTAGTTGCGAGGAATCGAACCGGGTCAAGTGATAACCAAATTTGGTACTTTGGTACTTTTTAGTACCGCGCGCCATTTTCACATTGTTTTGCTTATTAATAAAGAGTATAGATTATTCATCTTCGCTTTTTGTTTTTATGTTTCTCTATTATATTTAAATAAATAAAATTATTAATAATTTTATAAAATTCTCATTTTACATTGGCAAAGTGCTATATATTCTATTTAAAATTTTATTTCCCGTGTTTTAACTTGTGACAACTTTGAGACTTGATAAAAAATAATTAAAAATTATTTTGACAATGAAAAGGGAGATGGGGCCTCTATATGGTTATCTTGTAAATTTAGTGGTAAAATCTTTAGAAAGTCAAGAAACAATTATAAAAGTCATGTAATAAAAATATGTAAGATCACCTATGAGAGGTATACCAATGTTATCAAATATTCCCTTCGTATATTGAGACCTATCAAAGCAAAAAAATACCGGACACAGGATCGATATAGACCTATTAGTGAAAATTGAAAAATATTTTACATGTTACAATAAAGCCAAACACCTTTTTTAAATCTAGAGGCTCCCATACACACCCAAGAGCAAGAGTTGAAAGGACTTTAATTTATTAACATTCTAAAGCCAAACGAACACCTCTTTTGGTTCAGAAAAAATTACTACACTTTGCACGCTTTTGTGGTGGTAAGAGGCTAATGCCTTCATCCAAAAGAATCATGAATTCACTCTCACCCCAATCAATTAGCCAAAAAAATAAAAAAAATTCTACACTTTGCACAATTTTGTCAAAAGAATTATGTGCAAATTGAAAATTGCTAAAATTTGAAAAAAATAACTAACCATGCGATAATATTTGAAATTTAAATTCATATGTTAATATATAAATAATTTCAAATCATCCCTCACTCCAGTAATATTAAAATGTTATCCTCGTCTCTCTCATTTCTTTACTCTTTCCTTTTTCGTACGTTTCTCTCATTTTTTTATATACTAAAAATAGTAACATTTTATAATATAAAATCCAATCACAATAACTACTTTGCTCCACTACACCTACTTTATACCCATTTTATACATTAAATTTTAATTGGTCCCACTATTTTATTCATTTTTCTTACTTTTCTTTTTAATTTACAATTTTTCTCAACTTCTGTGTCGTCCCTCAATGTAAAGAATTGTGGAGGTCGGAGGGAGTATTAAGAATTATATTCATCTGTCCCTCTCATTAAAATAATTTCAAATCATCCCTCAGTCTAGTAACATTAAAATGCTACCCCCTGTGTCCCTTTTATTTCTTTACTCTTTCTTTTTTTCGTACGTCTCTCTTATTTCTTTACATACCAAAAATAGTAACATTTTATAATATAAAATTCAATCGCATTCACTACTTTCCTCCACTATACCTACTTTATACCTATTTTACACATTAAATATTGATTGATCTCACCACTTTACTCATTTTTTTTACTTTTCTTTATTAATTTACACGTTTTCTCAACATTCGTGACGTCAGCTCAATGTAAAAAATTGAGCGGGACGGGTAAGTATTAAGAATTAGATTCCTCGTATGCTTTTGTTTTCGAAAAATGAAAAAAAAAAATGACAATCACAAACGACTCCTCAGTCAGGGAGCACAACTCTGGCTAAATAGCTACTACTGGCTAAATATAGCTACTGCAAAAAGCTATCTGCTTGCAAAATTAATTACATTAAGTGTACCCTATTAGTTTGTGTTAGTTTATTTACACGAACATGACTGTATCGTTCGTATAATTATATTTATACATTTTTTTTAAACGAAAATTAATTTATTAATAAAAAATCATACGACATCTACAAAAATAATCGAGTCGAACAAACATAAAATATATCATATCAGTATTTTTCTAAAAATTTGTGAAATATTGAGGAACAGGTCCGATGCGGGTTTTCAGGTTTTCAAGTCTTTCCCAGTTTGGACCGGACCAGACCAATTATACAACTTTTTTAAATAATAGGACCGAGCACTGGACTGGCACAAGTCGGTCTGATCCGGTTTTCGGACCGACAGACCCCGGTCCGCTTTTCAGTCTAAACTTTTTTCTTGTGCAGCCCTAAACTTGTAACTTCAATGTACTCCCTTCGTTCCAAAATAAGTGTAGCTTTGCACGTATTTTAAGGTGCAAAATAAAGCGACTTCCACATATTATTTTTAAAATTTTCTTTTTCTGAATAAAAATATAGCATTTAAACTTTTATTTAGAAAAAGAAAATCTAAAAAATAATTAGTGGAAGTCACTTTTTTCGCACCTTAAAATACGTACAGAAAGTCAAAACAACACTTATTTTGGGACGGAGGGAGTAACCTTTTAATGCCTGAACTTTAATTTATATTTACAAAACTAAGTGCACACCTTAAGTAATTATTAAATCATAGTTTGTATTTTCTAGACTAACTCCATCATGAACAATGATTAGTGTAAGGCAATATAAATGTAACGGTCATATTCCTTATAGAATCATTAATCTAAAAATTGTTAGAACTCTAATTTATATTTTAAAATAATATATATTTATTATATGTAGACGAGGGAACAAGTTCTCCGTAAACACAAAATACATAATTTAGAGCTAATTAATATTTGATTAACAATTATAATCATACAACAATATCGATCACAAAATTCTCCATTCTCATCGTAAAATTCCTCCATTATATATATCAATTTTTGTGAAAATATTCAAGTTTTGGTATAAACACAATATGAGGAAATATCAACTGAACATGTAAATACAAGTAAGTTCAGTTGTACCTGAATTTTAAAGTTCTACAACTGAACATACCTTTTTTTATAATGTTAAGCTGTTGAACAATGTTATATATTATTTTCATACCATAACTTTCGTGTTCTACCGCTGAACATAATAGTCATGCAATATAAATTTGAAGTCAAGCACATAAATTTTAAAGTTCTACATTGCTTGTATTTAAATGTTCAGCTGCTGAATATTGTTATCTCATATTGTGTTTATACCATATCTTGAATATTTTCACAAAAAATGATAAAAATAATGGGGGAATTTTATGATGATGATGAAGAATTTTGTGATCGATATAGATGTATGATTATAATTGTCAATTAAATATTAATTGCCTCTAAATTATGTATTTTGTGTTTTTGGATAAATTTGCCCATAATCTACATATAATAAATATATATTATTTTAAAATATATGTTAAAGTTCTAAGGATTCTTAGGTTAATTAAAAGGAACATATATATATATATAAAACTTGTTCATTTCAAATGCTTTGAATAAAAATGGTTCTAGAATGAATTAAATTATATCTCAACTCATAATTTTGATTTTGATAACTCTGATGATATGGGACTTGGATATATTAAAGTGGAATTAAAATTATCTTTACTATTTTGTCTGTATTTACAATTAAAATTACATACAAATATTTAATACGACTTCAAATCAATAACTTAAAAACTAAATTAAATAATTGAATTAATATTTTAAATTAATTAAAATTAATAACTCCTTAACAACATTTTAAACCTACTCTTAATCACATAACATCAGGCTTTCAGCACTGATACTACCAACTCTTTGAGTCTGTTCATGTTTGAAAAAGGTTATGATATACTGTTCAAGCCTTGAAATTGCTCTGAAATTGTCAATGCCCCTTATCGAGATTTTCAAATCCATTATCAAACTCTACACTTTTAATATGAGACAAGGCAGATGATAAATTTGAATTAAGTGAAGCAATTTATTTATGAATTAAACTAAAAAAATATTTTTAATCAAATTATGAAACTTTAAGTTATCTAAACAAGTAACAAACTTCAATAGTTAGTTTTCAGAATTTTCATCAAGGTATAGAAATTAGGTCGCAAATATTCTATTTTCTAACGGTTATATGAGATTTAATAATGGTGAGGTTCTGAGCACATGTTTGAGGTTCTGGCCTTAGAGAACATATCAAAGAATGTGGATAAGCTATCTCCTCGAGCCCGAACCCTAGAGAACAACATTACGACTTGATTCCTATAAATTAGAATAGTTTGTCACTTTGCAAAGGGTTGGACCTCATATCATTCTATAAGGATCAGGTAGAAAGTACCTGTGAAATATATTTCCGGGCACTCTGATCGGCTGAGTAGGAATTAATTCGCCCTCATTTTCCGATGACCTTGAAATTAGTTCACTCCCAAAATCTCCACCACCACTATTTGCCCGCTCCGCTAGTTGAACCTCATCAAGTTACAGAAGGGGAACCTGTTTCTGCAACCGAGAATCAATGAAATCTGTTAACGGAGGAATTTGGTGATAACAAATTTCGGGGATTGCTGGAATAACGAAATTGTGATGATGAGGGATTTTGGATTTTTGGATTTTTGGGGCTGGACTTGAAAGGTGTCTCGACTTGTTAGATGTGTCGGATCCTATTCCAAGATACCTGCGTACCCTGTTTATACATAGGGATCAAGCCAACGCATTTCTGTGATAGGATAATGTTTTTAATCCCTGTGATTGTTAAGGGATATGTTGAGATAAGTTGATTTTATCTTTTTAGAGTTATATTAGCGTTGTGATTCTTTCCTGATTTGAAAGAATCGTTTGGAGATATATTTTAGTAATTGATTGATTGAGATTGATTGTTTCCTCTTTTCAGAGAGAGGATATTACTAAGTGGTTAAGCAATTAATCATTATTAGATCAATATTGGGAAATTAGGAGATAATTGAGGCAACCGAAATTATGGCGTAAAAACTACCCCCAGTTCTTCAGTGCAGCATGATGGACTCGAGAACTAAGTGTGCTTTGATCTTCCGAATTTCCTGAGTCAATGAAACAACTAGGAGTAGAAGATTAACAGATAATATGAAGAAGATAATTACCAGTAATATGCCTGTAAAATCGAGAGAGACAACATGATGTGCCCGTAATATGTATGTGCTTGCAAGAGAGACAACATGCGAGATGTGAGAAGAACATATGTACGAGTAATTTTGTAAGTGTAGGAGAATGAGAATAAGATAATTACCTCGCCTTCTTATACACTCATGCAAAGCAGGGTTTAAGAAAAGGGAAGAGTAACCTCGCCTTCTTATACACTCTATGCAAAACAGAGTTTAAGAAAAGGGAAGAGTAACCTCGCCTTCTTATACACTCTATGCAAAACAGAGTTTAAGAAAAGGGAAGAGTAACTTCGCGTTCTTATACACTCTATGCAAAGCAGAGTTTAAGAAACGGGAAGAGTAAACTCGCCTTCTTATACACTCTATGCTAAGCAGAGTTTAAGAAAAGGGAAGAGTAACCTCGCCTTCTTATACACTCTATGCAAAGCAGAGTTTAAGAAAAGGGAAGAGTAACCTCGCCTTCTTATACACTCTATGCAAAGCAGAGTTTATTAAAAGGGAAGTGTAACCTCGCCTTCTTAAGAGGTAGAACTCTCTTCTTGGTGAGCTTTCCGGAAGTACGGATAAGCACCCCGGAAGTACGGGTTTACCAAGGTACTCCAAGCAACACCTTCCACAAAGAAGGGCCTTCAAAATAATTCCAACCAACACCTTCATAAAGAAGGCCTTAAAAAATAATTTCCAAGCAACACCTTAAAGAAGGGCCTTCAAAAATAATTCCCAAGAAACACCTTAAAAAAGGGCCTTCAAAAATAATTTCAAAGCAACACCTTAAAGAAGGGCCTTCAAAAATAATTCACAAGCAACACCATAAAAAAGAGCCTTCAAAAATATTAACATCTTCAATAGAGGGTCTTCAAAAATAATTTATTCTTCGAAAGAGGGTCTTCAAAAATATTATCCTTTTTGGAAGAGGGTCTTCAAAAATAATTTCCTCTTCGAAAGAGGGTCTTCAAAAATATTATCCTACTCGAAATAGGGTCTTCAAAAATATTATCCTACTCGAAATAGGATCTTCAAAAATATTATTCGCCTTGGAAAAGAGAGCTTTCGAAAATATTACCCTTATCAGATGAGGACCTTCCACGCTTATTTTTTTCCATGCATGAGCTAGTGAAGTAATCAAATCATGTGCTACGAATATTGCATCACAATTCTTTAACATCTCCATGATTCAGATTCTGCTCAGATCTGTTTTTTACCTTTTTGGCCCTGTAAACGATATTTTCTTGGAAAACACAAAACATGAAAATTGCAGGAAAGGAAAAGAGCTTTCCGATGATATATGGCTCGTCAGAAACGGAACTATAACGAATCGGGAATTAAATAAAATGTCTGCTGATTAACTTCTCAATACTGAAAAACGGGATCTGATTATGTTTTGTGATTTCGAGAATAGATCGAAACATAATCTCAGAAAATACCAAGAACTAAAGTTGTAGAAAATCACAAAAGCTTCCGGATCATAAAAAATCATCAAAATCTAACATGTAATAAATTTACTACGAATTTTATAAGATAGCTTATTTGTACGGACAAAATCATAAGAAAACTCCCCATGTGTATTGTATAGATTGATTGTCCTCCACAATCAAAAAGTATCCCCTCCTTCTAGCGCCAATTGTTAACGGAGGAATTTGGTGATAACAAATTTCGGGGATTGCTGGAATAACGAAATTGTGATGATGAGGGATTTTGGGTTTTTGGATTTTTGGGGTTGGACTTGAAAGGTGTCTCGACTTGTTAGATGTGTCGGATCCTATTCCAAGATGCATGCGTACCCTGTTTATATATAGGGATCAAGCCAACGCAGTTCTGTGATAGGATAATGTTTTTAATCCCTGTGATTGTTAAGGGATATGTTGAGATAAGTTGATTTTATCTTTTTAGAGTTATATTAGCGTTGTGATTCTTTCCTGATTTGAAAGAATCGTTTGGAGATATATTTTAGTAATTGATTGATTTAGATTGATTGTTTCCTCGTTTCAGAGAGAGGATATTACTAAGTGGTTAAACAATTAATCATTATTAGATCAATATTGGGAAATTAGGAGATAATTGAGGCAACCGAAATTATGGCGTAACAAAATCATCCACAATTTCAGCAACAACCTTCATAAGTGTTGTACCGAATTTCTCTCCCAACATTTTCGGTACCTTGCATTATGTGTACTTGCAGTTTAGGTGTCAGACCACTTGGGATACTCAAGTTCAAAAACTAGCACTTGCTATACTGACACTCCAAACTACTAACACTTTGCCTGATTCCATCTATTTCTGTTAACTCCGTATATTTCCTTGAGGGCAATTCAATCTTATTCGTTTTGTACGTGTATTATACATATATCTGATACATTTACTTTACCAATTCAGTCTTTACCTTTCACTGCACTTCCCCCCTTTGATCACTCTCACGCCAATTGAGTTCTCCCGCTGCATTGCTGACAATGGTGTGGTTTCGAAGAGATCCGAATGACAAAGACGTTTACAAACCTAATGAATGTCCCGATTATGGAGGTAAGCTCTGTCACTTTAAATTAAATTAGGGTTTGAACCGTTTGTATACGAAATTAGGGTTTTTGTATGGTTATATGTTTTTTGTGTTTACGAACTTAGGGTTTTGGTATTGGTTGCTAGTTCTGAAGTTAGTGTAACTTATTCTGATGTTTTTGGCTTAATATGTTGGTGCTCCCATGTGATTCAATGTCTCCTCTGTGGTCCCTCGTGTTTTTTTATGTTTTTGACAGTGGTTTAATATGTTTTGTGTATAAAGTTCCAATTTACTCTATTTTTTGCAGTTGGTTCAGACCTGTTTAGTATAAAGTATAACTATGGGGGGCAATTTACAGAAAACCCTAAGCAATATGTTGGTGGTAGTGTTGACTTCTTTGACCTTTATGATTTAGATACAATGAGTTTGATTGAATTAGTTACTATGTCAAAAGAGTGTGGGGAATTAGGAGTAATTACATTGTATTACAAGTGGCCAAGAAGTGATATGGATAAGGGATTACATGCATTGGAAACTGATGCAGATGTGTTAGAGATGTGTGAGTTGTTGCCACCTTCTAGGATTATATATGTGTATACCATCACAACTAAGCCTCTGTTTGCTTTGGATATTGATGGAATGCCCACACAAGAGTTTGCTCCATCACAAGACCCTAATATGCAGTATGTAGATCCTACAACAGAGCCTATTGACAGAGAAGACCTTGAAGAATTACTGAATTTGGATCCTAGGCACAACTATAATGGTGATGTGGAAGATGGACAATGAGCTAGAGATGAGGATTTTCTCAATGATGGTGAAAGTGATGAGGATTACAATCCTCAACATGAAGGATATGTTTTAAGTGATTGTAGTTTCTACTCAGATGGTTCCAATATGGATAGCACTGATGATGAGGTTTGTAATCACAAGTCTGAAAGAACAAGAAAGAGTAAAGAAAAAGCTAAGGACAAAGAAAAACAAAAAGAAAAGGACAAAGATGTAGTTGAGACACTTAATCATGATGAGAATGAGGATGTCACTGAAGAAGAAGGACATTTAAGTGATTGTTCTACTCATTATGCTTCTAGTGATGAAGAGGGGATGGCCAGCAATTCTATAGATGAAGATGAAATTTCATTTCCTGTCTTTAATGAGAGGACAAAGATGAAATACCCTAAGTTTCAGCTTACTATGTTGTTTCCAACATCAAAAGTGTTCAGAGCTGCAGTGAAGAAGCAAGCTATACTGGAGAGGAGACCTATTAAGCAATGCAGAAACTATGGTAGCAAGGTGAGATTTATCTGTGAAGGTGATTGTCCATGGAAGATTTATGCATCAAAAATGCAGATGAGTGATACCTACCAGATTAAGGTATACAATCCAAAGCATACATGCACTCAAACATTTCATCAAAAACAGATCAATTCTAGATGGATAGCAGAAGAGTATGAAGATGACATAAGGATGAATCCAATTTGGCCTCTGTCATCTTCTTGCAAAAGGTTGTCAATGATTGACACTGTCATGTCAGTATTTATGCTATTGGTAGGGCCAAAAGGAAGGCATTAGAGAAGAATAATGGAAAGCATGTAGATCAATATTCAAAGTTGTGGGATTATGGCAATCAGTTGTTGAAGGCAATGCCAGATAGTACTATTCAAGTAATGACTGAAGACCAAGAACTACAAGATGGCAGGAAGAGGTTTAAAAGATTTTATATATGCCTTGGTCCACTTAAAAAGGGTTTCAGAAATGGTTGTAGACCACTTCTAGGTCTTGATGGGTGCCATTTAAAAGGACCTTATGGTGGTCAATTACTGGCTGTAGTGGGTACTGATGCCAATGATGGCATGTCTCCCTTAGCTTAGGCTGTTGTTGAAGCAGAGAATAATGATAGTTGGAACTGGTTCCTGCAACTGATTAAAGATGATCTGAATATTCATAATGATGGTACATTCACTTTTATATCAGATAGGCAAAAGGTACATTTACTCTTACCTCACTTTTACTTTGAAATTTATTTCTAAAACTTTATTTCTAATGTGGGGTTCACATGTTTTCTTGGTAGGGCTTAATCAATGCATTAGAAGCAATTTTCCCTAATGCAGAACACAGGTTCTATGTTATGCATCTCTATAGGAATATGTGGAAAGACCATAAAGGCATTGGGGTTAGAATGTGTTTGTGGTTTGCAGCTAGGGCCACTACTAATTACACTTTCAACAACCACATGGGTGAGCTGAAAAAGGTAATAGTAGTTTATTCTTGTGTGTTTCCTTACTTGTTCATTTATGTCTACTTTACTTATTGAACGTGGCTTTATTTATTTGTGTATAGTTGTCAAAGAAATGTTTTGATTGGTTGAATGAGAAGCCTAGAAATCAGTGGTCTAGGAGTGCATTTAGAAGCATATGCAAGTCAGATATGTTTGTTAACAACCATTCTGAGGTTTTTAACAATAGCATAAGGAAATATAGAGATCTCCCTATTATTTCAATGTTCAAGTCAATTCATAAGGATGTTATGATGAGGATTCAACAAAGGAGAGATAAGATGTTGAACAGTTATGCACTAAACCCAATTTGCCCTAATGCAATGAGGAGGCTTCATAAGTAAGTGAAATTTTTTGCACATTAATTTGCAAACATTTTGTATCACATTAATATTAGAGTATTTACCTTTTTTAGGGCAATTGAACAAAGTAAGGGATGCCATGTTGTTTGGAGTGGAGGTGCTAGGTATCTTGTCACAATGTCTGCAGGTGGCTATGAGATGGTTGTGGATTTAGAAGCTCAAAAGTGTGCCTGCAAGAAGTGGGAGCTGTCTGGAATACCTTGTTACCATGCTTGTGCCTGTATAGCTTAGAGTAAGATGGCTTTTGAGCCTTTCATTCATCAGTCATATAGTAAAGACATGTTTTTGGAATGTTACCATTTTATTGTGGAGCCTATATGTGGAGAAGAAGAATGGGAGGAAACAAGGTTCCCAAAGCCTTTGCCTCCCGATGTTAAGCCTCAAACTGGCAGACCTAACAAAAAGAGAAACAAGAAGAATGATGTTTTTGGCACAAATCCAACAAAAATGAAAAGGAAAAACACCAAGGTCAAGTGCACCTATTGTACTGAATACAACCATAATATAAGAACTTGTCCAGCTAGGGTAAGAACTTCTTCAATCTGAGTTATATTTATTTGTAGTGCATATATAAATAACTCATACTATGATCTCTATATTTACAGGCAGCTGACAGAGATGCTGGATGTGAAAGACCTGTTAAAACAAGGACTAAGAACTCAAACAAGACACTTGCAGGAAACAACAATGGTGCAAATGAAGCGGGTAGGAGTGAAACTTTGGGGAACCAGACATCTGGGAATGAAGCTGGTAGGAGTGAAAATGTGGGGAATCAGACTGCTGGGAATGAAGCTGGTAGGAGTGAAACTGTGGGCAATCAAAGTAGTGGGACTCCTAAGAATGTGCCTACTAAGACTGGTAATGCTGGAAGCCAAAGTGGTATCTTGTCAAAGAAGCCTAGACAATACAAGAAGAATACTCCTCTTGGTATTCAACCACAGAGAGTCAATTCAAAAGGCAAGGGGACCACAACTACACTGGGAAACATTGAGGCTGCAAAGAGACAAATGCAAGCTAAACTAAAGGAGAATCTAGTTTGGAAAATATAGTCTATTACGGCGTCTGTCTATTATGCCTCTACTGATGACTCCTTTTTGTTGACAAACTATTATAACCTTTGTCAATGTCATGACTATTTAGTAAGGCATGGAATGTTATAACTTTTGTCAATGTGTGTGATATCACTGATGAAGTGAACTAGGCTTTTGTGAACTTTATGATGTACCAACCTATGCTTTTGTGAATGTAATCAAGACTAATTATTGGTTGAAGTATTTTCTTATCATTTTTTTACTTTTTCTTTTATTATTGCAATTCAGTATTTGCACAACAAAACAGGAAAAACTCATTGTAATTGAAACTTAGAACTTGCCATTACATATTAAGACAAAGTACATCCTTCATCATCAACTCCAAATTACACAAACTACAACAAAAACACAGAAATTACACAACTCCAAATCAACCTAAAGCTCATCAAACGAATCATATTCATCATCTTGAACCACATTAACCTGACCCACTATGTTGAGCACCATATTCATCATCGCAGAGAAAAGCACGAACATTGCAACAATCGTGAACTGCTGCTTCTGCTTCATATTGTTCACCTCAGCTTCATGCTTATCGCACATTCGATCCATCCTGCGCTTCAACTTGTCAAGTGAATTGACATTACGTTCGTTAAGCTCTTTAATCACCTCTACTGCACGAGGTCCAAGTGGCGGGTCGATCCACTTGTGAAAGCCACAGTTATCATCCGCACATTCCCTGAATCTTCTACCTGCGTTTTCTCCAAACCAACGTGTGTTCATCGCGCACATTCGATCACAATCACACATTAGATCCAATACCTCATCCACAACAGCCATTTCGCGGGTGATTTCTGTTTGGGGGGGAGTTATTTTCTTAATTAGGGTTTACTATGTTACAATACTGCAAAGGGGGGAATGGAAGTGTATAAATACACGATACAACCGTTGAAAACGAATAAGACTGAATTGCCCTCAAGGAAATAGACGGAGTTAACAGAAATAGACGGAATCACGCAAAGTGTTAGTAGTTTGGAGTGTCAGTATAACAAGTGCTAGTTTTTGAACTTGAGTATCCCAAGTGGTCTGACACCTAAACTGCAAGTACACATAATGCACTTTACTCGTACCAGATGGAGCGCATTTGGCTGACCTTTACAGAGGAAAGATGTCTAAAAGTTCCAACAATGATCATACGTCAAAGAATGACCGACGTAACCTCGAAAATGAGCCTGAGGGTGAAGTCTCGAGCAAGGATATTATGGATCAAATCCAGCGCATAAGCAAGAAAATCAGCTCTTTGTAAAAGATATATGAAAAAAGAAGAAAAAATAAAATAAAAAAATAAAAAGGATGAAAAGTAGAAAAAGGAACTGACGTCGATTTTTGGTATAAAGCATAAAAAGGAGATACAACTATGAGATGCATGGACTTTTCTCTTGATGAAAGAAGGCCTAAAAGTATGGATAAGAGAAGGATTTCATATGTTGATTCTGATCTGGAAGAGCCAAAATGTAGGTTCGTGGGTGAGAGGTTCCAGGACCTGAAAACTTGAAAATAAGAGGGAATGGGGCTTAGCTTGTTCCAAACATTTTGCTTGCTACTTCAATTTTTTGAGAGTATTCTCCGTTGTGTTTTAGGAAGCGAATTTGGATGCATTTTCGTATCGATAAGGATGGAAGATGGATTTGAATTTTTTCTCAATTATATAAAAAAAAATTCAAATGTGCCGAGTAAATCGGGTGAATGCGAATTTTTTTAGTGAAAATTACTTCTCCTTTGAGCAAGTATTAATGGACAGATTTTCACTAGCTCTTCATAGATGGGTGAATAATTGAGTTTTATTAATTTCAAATTATCCTATAAGATATTGGGATTTATTCTAGAATTTCATATTCTAAAACTAGAACTGTGATGTTTTGTAGTTGTAGCTCCTTGTGTCGTTTGTGTGCATAACCAAAAGGATGTATGGTTCAATTTAAGAACCTTTCAAACTTAGAGACATTGCTTAATTAGTTTATTCAATGATAATGAATATGTGCGAAATGAAACAAAGAAAGTGAATTATCTTTTTAATCACATACTGAAGTTGGTTTTTCCACAAAAGGATTGTGAAGAAGCTATGAATGATGTCTCTTTTTCTGGCTAGTACTACCTAGTTCTACACCCTGAAGACATGATGTTGCAAGTCAAAATAAGCAACAAAAACATCCATCCATGCATCAAGAGAATGAGACATATATATTATTAATTTGTTGTGCTTTAGTTTCAAAATAACTATGAGGCAAAATGAAATCATGACCCCTATGAAAGACCTCCAGTACTTTTCTTTCCCAAGCTCATCTAGATCAAGACGTCAATACACCAAGCCCCTTGAAAAACTGATCAAACTGTTAAAATATATAATATTAGTATATTATTAGATAGTTTTATTGTTATTTTGGTTTCGTTGGTAGGACAATTTCCTTTATTATTGTTCGATCATCTCTCAATTGTAATAGACAACATGATAATTATAATAAAACATTATTTTTCAATCTTCTCTCCATAATTTATCATGGTATCTAGAGCTAGTTGATTCGATCCGCGATAGGTTGATGGAGAGTTGCACGTGATGGATGCCATCTTCAAATTGGCTATTTTTTCTTGGGTAATTGATATGGGTTAAAAATAACCCTAAAGACATAATTAATATTATCTTAATTAAACCTAGCTGGTCCATAAATAAGGCCCATTAATAAGGCCCGAAACTCTAATGAAATATTAATTTCGTAATTAATATTTGGGCTAGAAGTACAACATGTATTAGGAGACGTCCAATACAGGCTCGTTCTAATACAAGTAGGCTTGTTTCAATACAAGTCCATTATGATATGGAAACAACTCATACAAGGAATGATCTAGAATTAATCCTTATCCACCGTCAAGGATAAGACTTATCCTTCAAGGAAGTGAAACAACTCCTACAAGGAATGATCTAGAATTAATCCTTATCCACCGTCAAGGATAAGACTTATCCTTCAAGGAAGTGATAATACTTATCCACCGTCAAGGATAAGATTTATCCTTCAAGAAAGTGATAATACTTATCCACCGTCAAGGATAAGATTTATCCTTCAAGAAAATTAATACTTATCCATTAGGCTTCTAAATGCCTATATAAAGGGTCTGACCCCTCATCTCAGAACTACGTTTTAGACTTTATCCTCGAATAAGGACATACAAGTCACTACGTCCATGGTGTGACCCTGCCGCCATAGCCCCGAGGGCAACACCAAGAACTACGTTATTATTGGCTTGATTCTCTAAATACATTAGTACAGAATGGGCCTACAACGTCGCACTTTTTGCGTCGGTTATACAATAAACCGTTGCTTTTGGATGTTATAGGCGTCGGTTGCTAAATTAACCGACGCTATAGGAGTTTGTGCTGCTGGACTTTTGGCGTCGATTTTCCACTTTGACCGACGCTTTTAACACTTTTAGGCGTCGGTCTTATGAATGTCGACACCTATTAGGACTTATAGCGTCGGTCTTTTGTAGGACCGATGCTTTAGCCTTGGGCTTTATGCGTCGTCTTATAGGACCGACACTATAGATTGTGTTTTAAGCGTCGTTAGAGCTTTAACCGACGCTATAGCATGATAACTTTTAAAAGTGAAAAATAGGTTAAATTGCTTGCTGATGGTTTCGAACACCTGACCTTTTATAACAAGAATTTTTATTTGCCTCTATAAACCAACTATGCTGACCTGTTTTGTTTGTGGAATATGAAATTTAAACTTTTATCTAATGAGCCTAGAGTTCTTGATTCTTTTTATGCCATGGATATGACCGAGCACTTTGAATGCTTTTGTATTTTTATTTTTTGTTCAAGTTTTTTAGTAAGATACTTTTTCAGTAATTGTATATTATATCTTATATAATATATATTAGATTAAAAACTGTACGATGCACGGTTGAAATTTGAAATATTTATCTTTTTATAATTTTAATAGTTTATTTTTTATCTTTATATTTGTTTTTTATGAATATAATTTTAAATTTTGAATAGTTATATGTGGTTGTTGATGTGGTTCGATGTTGAATTTATGTAGGTGCTTGTATTTCATCATAATTAGTTTGTATTTAAAGTATTTTGTATTAAATAATATTTTAAAGATATGTATTGATTAAAATTATTATTTTAAAAATTAAGAAAATTTGTAAATGAAGGGACTAAAGTACAAATATAAAAATATGTATCTATATAATGGATTTCTCTCAATATTCTATTAATTTTTATATTAATTATTTTATTTGAATTGAAAGTTAAAACAACAATTATTATAAACATGGATTTTATAAGTTTGTTGCCCGTGTTATACAAACCAAACTTTTAATATTTCGTCTATTATAACCAAAAGATATGATATAATATAACTTTTTGAGATATAATATAACTCATCTTGTGGGCCGCGCCTGCTTCTCTTCTTATGGAACTAATCAACTGCTCATTTTTTATCACCAATCAAATTTTTTATTAAAATTTTGTTAATTTAAAATAAAACTTATTTTTTACTTTTTTTTTCTAATTAAGTCAAATTTATAAAATAATTAATATTTCAACACTTATTACGTTGTTTCACAAAATTTTAACAATTATATTTCATTTTCTAAAAAAAGTTCATTGAATTATACAATTTTAATTAATAGCAGATGTAATTAATATTTTCTAAATATTGAAACATATTTTTTTAATTTTTTCAAATTTTGGATTAATAATATTAAATATACCATCTAAAATTTTCAAACTTTTGGGTTAATTAGATTAAAATTTTAATTATTTTGAGGTATGAATAAAATTATAAAAAGAAATAAGAATCTTACAAAATTACATTTTATTTTTATTTGTTTTCATTTATAATAAAGGGTTACTCATACAATTTTATCTGCTAGCTATGGCCCCATGGGTCTCTCTGACTGCACTTGTGTATCACCAACTCCCCCTGTCTCTCACGATGATGGTAGATTTCTTTAATCGATTTGTCTACCAAACCTCTCACTAATCGATCTGATCTACAAGCCCTAATTTGGGTAACATCTCCTTCCACGGCTTCAATTGTTGAGGTAATTAAAGTCTTAGCTTTGTAGTTGTGTTCATCATTAAAACCAAATCTACACCTATCATAATTATATATGCTTCTATATTAGTTACAAATCTTTCCAGTCATTTTCTAATTAACTAGTCTGGTATTGAATTCCAAATGTTTATATTCTTCTTACATATGCTTGCATTTTAGTGCTTGTGTCCTGACTCCTTATAATTTTATTTTAGTTATTTTAGTTTAATTAGGTTTTGTTAAATTTACCATGGTTGGAATGTTCTTATGATATACTTGTCTGTGATGTTAAATTCTTTGTTTGTTTATGTGTTAGACTAAATATCTCCATCAATATTTATACTTGTTAGTGAATTCTAAGTTTAACAGGTAGAGAGGTATTGTTTCTCTTTCGGTTCCAAGACTGGTAGAACTATTTGATATGCAATATATTTGGTAATCTAATAGTTGTAGTACATGTCGGCTCTGCTTTTGCCGCGTTAAGAGGCTATATATTGGACGGAGAGGTCATCAATATGTCTTTAGCTGCAAATCATGAACTTGAAAAGGGAATCCATGATACTCGTGCTATCATTGGAACAGAAAAGCCTAAATTCCCATATATAGCATGTGATTTGATTAACCGTTATGGTAAGAATCATATTATTTTTGTAGGTTTCATTCTTTGTAATCACGACAATGTTGATTTACCTTAATATCGATAATATATAGGCAGAAAACCTTTGCTGGAACTCAACAGAATTCCTGGACCAGGAACTATTTTCTTAGATGGCTTTAATTGCACGAATTCAACGTTCATACATATGTAGTTAAAGGAGGCATGGGTGGAAAAGGTGCGAGGCTATCATTTTTCCTGGAAGGATTTGCTTTGATTTTGTGCGGAAGTAGCTTCCAGGTACATTCTTTCTTGCCTTTGTACTGTCTCACTGAGTTCATTTTCACCCTGCATTTAGAATGGAACAGGATCACTACTTGTATTCCTCAATTTATACTTGCACTAAACTAATCGTGTGTTTTTATACTAAATTTGTTTGTTTTTAATTGTACTTTTTCCTATTACAGTAATAAAATTAAATGGGTGATACATGGCTAAATCGATAATTAATTACTTTAGATATAAAAGTTTTTGTTTTGGTGTGTTATTACAAACATTTTTTTTACTAAATGTTATCCTGAGTTGCTCTCTTAAATTACTGAAATGTTGCCTTGGAACAAAACATTTTTAAATGTGTTCAATTAGTGCATGTAATAGGTCAGGTGTGAGATGTATGTGGTAGAAATCAATACAGGGGACTTGGTTATTAGACCTACTAAGATGTCATACCAGAGCTATACTTTGCAGAGATTGTAAATAACAAATTGCTTTATAAAATGATTTGACTTTAAGAAAAGGTTTTTGAAAATTTTGCACAAGATGTGCACCATAATAATAGTAGGTCAAACTTGACCATATACATAATTTGTTTTCTTTCGGCACTACTTGCAGGTCAAAATGCTAAATAAACTTGAATCAGCCAGAGCTTCAGGACTAGGAGGCGACAACAAAGGTTTGACAGGTTTGACAGGTTCGTTCGGAAGAACCACCTGTGGCTATTGAACTTAGAATAAAGATTGATCAGAATCATGCAGATTTAAATGGGAAGGTCTGATACTGGACATGGTAATGCTTCGATGAGTGTGTAAGGCTTCTGTATATATTGCTAACTCAGTATAATGATTTCATATATTTCCGGGAGTATGGAAAGGTTTCGCTAAAACATTTGGAGAACATCAGTGATTCAGATCCAAAGCTTCAAAAAGCTCCCTGACTTGATAATTAAAAAAGTGTTTGGTTATTATCATTTATTTAGAACTATAGATTCTAGACTGATGTTGTTGCGATTCAGAGTGATATCATTGGTTCTGGACTCCCAGACAGAAGTAAGTCACTGGCTCTTTCTCGTACGTCTGGTAGAAATGAGAAGAACTGACATCTGTGATACTGTAAAGAATTATATATATAATTGTTGGTTTTGGCAGGAAGTATAGTTTATATTATATTCATGTTATGAGGATTGTTAATGGTGCTCAATTGCATTTGTACTTGGTGGTGATTAAATTCATATATAGAATGATAATGTAATATTTTCTATTATTAATAAGATTGAATGTGGTCACTTTTTTTTTGTAGTTTGAGACTATTATTTTTATATGATTAATTTGATGTTTGTTGGATTGGAATAATTGCAATTGTTATATTCTATAATGTGGTATTGTAAAGGTTATTGAAATTGCAATTTTGAAATTATTTTTTTTTTTTAAAAATTTGACTTTAAGTGTCGGTTCTTGAAAAAGTCGACACTAATAACCTTACTTTATGCGTCGGTTCTTTAGGCAAGCGATGCTAATAGTAAGATCATATGTGTCGGTTCTTTAGGCAAGCGACGGTAATAGTAAGATCATATGCGTCGGTTCTTTATGCAATCGACGTTTTTAGCAACTCATATGCGTCGGTTCTTTAGGCAACCGACGCTTTTAGTAGCTCATATGCGTCGCACATTTAACCGACGCTATAGACTTATACCTATAACGTCCCCTACATATACTACGCCTAAAAACCGACGCTAAAGGCTTTTTAGACCGACGCTAAAAGTCATTTCTGTACTAGTGATACTAGAGATACGTAGACATCTTGTTAGGACCGAGTTAGTCCCCGATAACAAAAGCAACCATGAAAGCTTGAAACTCACCAACCTTTGCATCTAATTCACGAAACCCTAACCGCGATTTGAAGACCTAGTTTTTATTCCATAACAGTAATATTGATTTAAGTTTTCAATGGTGACTTCTTTTCTCTTTCTAAATTAGTTAAGATGAATTCTTTTCTCGATTTGATTATTGATTTCATCTTTGCTTTGATTATTTCAGTTTGAGTTTCGTTTCGTTTTGTTATGCCCTTTAATGGGCTTGGCTCTTTGGAAAGATTGTTTCTTTTTCCTTGTGTTTTCTTTCTTCGGAATGGTTGAATTGTTTTTAGGTAAAAGTTTATTGCGATTGGGTTTCTTATGCTGGTTTCTTTTTGTTTTGGTTGAGACTCTCTATTTTATCATGGGACTGTCATGTACACTTTTTGTTCTCTCTTTCTTTGATCGTATTGACTCATTGGTAAAATTGTTTTTCTTTATTTCCTTCTCTTACCCTTTTTCTTTCTCGTACACTATGATGGTAGTAGTCGTGGGCACATCTATAATATTTTTTTCTCGTGCAGAATGATAGGATTAGCCCTAAACACTTCTGTTTCCTTCTCTTTTTCTATATTGGTTTAGGTCATTGGATGTTTTTTTACCCTTTTTTCTCTCTTTTTCTCTCACTTGGTTTAGGATTATAAATTGGTTTTGTCGATAATAATTTTGATTTGGATTTGATATTAGTTTTGGTTTGATAATAGATTTGAATGCAATTTGCTAGCTAGATTCAGATAAAGTTTGTTAGTTAAGTTTGGATTTAGCATTGGTATTATATTCGATGGTTACAATTTGTTTGGATTTATGTTTTCTTGTTCATTAGTTGCAAATTTTTTTGACTTTTGAAGTTGCTTCGGTGGATTATTAAATGTCTTTTTATTCTATTACTAACTGATATTTCTTGTTAACTCTGGTTTTGGTTCAGATGCACTTGGATTGTACTTTTGTTTACATTTGTTAATGGATAATACAGAGTCTTTGTTTTCTATAATTTTGCTATTGCAACTTTGGATTAGTTTGGATACATGGCTCAGTGCAAACTCCCAATTCAGCATCGCGAGTTTGAGAGATTGTTGACATATATAACATGGGTATATTATTGGATAGTCATATTTTTATATTGGTTTTTTTTAGGACAATTTCCTTTTTTATTGTTCGATGTTGGCTATATGCCTCTCTTCTATTGTAATCAACAACAAATTCATTATAATAAAATATTATTTTTCTTCTTTCTCTCTGTACTTTATCACACATCATTACATCCCACCAAGAAACTCAACTTTAATTCTACGATAATACTCCCTCTGTCACTCTCATTTCTTTAGACTTTCCTTTTTGGTACGTCCCTCTCATTTCTTTACATACCAAAAATAATAATATTTTATAATATAAAATTCAATCACATTCATTATTTTACTCCACTATACCTACTTTATACTCACTTTATACATTAAATATTGATTGGTCCCACCACTTTACTCATTTTTCTTACTTTTCCCTATTAATTTACACTTTTCCTTAAACTCCGTGCCGTCCCCTCAATGTAAAGAATTGAGGGGACGGAGGGAGTATATTTACAGTTTGACATTCTACGAATTTGTGAATGATAATATACACCTCATACCCAAAATAGAAATAAAGTCCATGCTAAAATTCAATCAATTTATTTATCAAAAAAAACAATCAATCAATTTGGCTGAAATTTTTATTTTGAGAGACATTTCTGATACCAAAAAATTACTTCAAGAATCTATGTCAGGGATCCTGTGTTCCGATGATGAATAAAAATGGGGGACTACATCAACCCATATGCATATGTTTTTTTGAAGAAAGAATAAAGATTACATGCATAGTACAATTGCATACGTCCTAGGGATCCCGTGTCATGAAGATTTTAGCTTTTGATAGTTCATGCATTCATTCATAGTTTGTAATAATTCATGCTTTGGCATTTGACACACCTGTTTAGGAGTCTTGACCATGTAGTAAAAATTATTATTTTTATGATATAAAATATGTAATTAAAATTTTGTTTTTTTTAATTAAAGAAAACTAAATTGTGGCTTATAGCCCTTTATGGTCACTTATGAATGGTCACTTTAGAAGCGAAAACTAAACGATTTCAAAACCCTAATGGCCAGTTTGGTGTTGGTTTCTTATGCAATGGTCAGATTTTCTAGAAAAAAAAGAGGTAAAATCGGTTAAAATACAACATTTGGAACCAATATTAAGTATTTTCAATAAATATTGACCAGATAGTTCCTCTAAATCACCACCAACTCAACAACAATCAACACAAAATATCATTAAAATATTTAAATTACAACTTTAAATCCAAAATCAATACTAAATCTTACAAAGGTATCTAAATTGCAATATTAAAAAAAATTAATCAATATTTTTGTAACATTCATCATGTTATTTTTGTTTAATAAATTAATACTCAAACAACAAGGTTATAAAAATGGATTTTAATCTTATTTAATGGTCATGGGAAAAATCAACCGAGTATGCACCAAACACTACAACAAAAGCCGCTAAATTCAACCGTCAAAATTCTGTTGAATTTATCATATATTCAACAACAAATTGTTGAGTTTATATTAAATTCAACCGCAACAATTCTGTTGAATATAAGGCTGTTGGAATTAGCAATTCGGTTGAATTTAACTTCAAATTCAACCGTTTCGGTTGATATTAGTTATACTATTTTCAACCATTTTCGGTTGAAAAGAAATTTTGAAAATTTTGAAAATTTTGAATTTTCAAGTTTGAATTTTGCAAAAAAAACATTTTCCCGCCAATGACTTAAAATCAACGGAAATTTGTTGAATTTGGTTTTGCTATAACCAACGGGTTCCTGTTGATTACATTATCTTGCCACGTGTCATTGTAAATGAATTTCAACCAAATCTTGTTGAATACAGCTATCTTAAAATCAACGAAATTTGGTTGATAAAAGTTTATTTTTTACATATGTGTACATTAAATTCAACCGAATCCAGTTTAAAATATTTGACCATATGGTATTTTTTCAACTGATTACTGTTGAATTTAATATACCATATCAAGCCATTGTTTTCATTATTGGATTACCTGTACATTTCTTGCTACTTAAAATAATCGTATGATAAACATGCAAAAGTAATAATAGCAATATACACAAATGGGTAGGTCCAAAACAATGTGTGAATAATAATATTGCATTAATACATAAAATAAGTTCAGCTTTTTCATGTCTAGGACATAATGATCTAAATAAGGTCTTACAACAAAAGTTAATATTTAGATATTTCAAGACGAGAGTAACAAGGGACGATCTTATAGTCAAAGAGGGTAGCGTTCCTCCAAATAATGTAAATGAGCATTGGTGTCATCTTCGTGCACTTCCATCTGAGCCTCATCTTCGTGCACTTCCATCTGAGCCTCGAATCTTGTAGTCTATAATACCACAATCCCCAAACACCCTACACTAAGTTCTGCGCTACAGACATGTGGTTGAAAGAATGTAGTGGCAGTGACAAACACATAACATGAGAAATAGAAGTCACAAATTTCTCAGATCTCCAAACAAATTTTTCAAATACAATATATATCTACCAAATCTTAGAACCAAAATTATTCTTAAAGCTGCCAGACTTTCATTTAAAAAAAATACATATGCGAGTCTTAGTTGCTCTCACAAGTGTGGATCCCCTTAAGGTTTACTAATGAAATACCTAACTTTAGGGCTCAAGAAAACGTGAGCGTTCTTTCCAGCAAATCAAATATAATGCCTCCGCAACATAGTTGGTTTGAAATCAATGTGCTATAAGATTATAACAATGTTTTCATGCATGCACTACTATTTTAAATTAAAATTGTAATCTTAATTTGCACGAGGATTTAGCTAAGGTAGAGAGCAGACAACAAGAGTATTCTCGTGCAACAACTTAACAATGACTCTTAACAAATTTGACTACGTCAAGCAGCACTATTTTTTGCAAGATATTATATATACCCCAAAATTTTAAATTGCAACAGCTGGACCTTACAAGCATCACAGTAAAGTCTACCAGAGACTGGACACTAACACCAACTACACATCCCTTGCTATGACTAACAACATATTATTATTTCGACCAGGATAATAAGGTTTAAGAGTCTAATGTTAACTGATGCTTTAGATAACTGCAGCAACCAAGTTAATAAGTTTTTTATCGGATCAACCACAAAGATTAAGACTTATTAAATGGTTATTTTTTAATGGATTTTACTACATACCTAATATATGTAAATGTATAAAACTATATAAAAATTGCATATTATTTATATTTTTACCTCGAGGATAACCTTTTTGTAACGCTGATAGAGAGGAGGAGTCATGTGTGCAGCTATTCGAATATATTCTTCCCATAAGATCTTAGATGCAGGATCATCTCTATTTGGATAAGCAAGAGTAGCCAGTTTTTGCACCTCTTGGTCGAGTCTGTTATGTGTCACCTCAATCTCCTCTATCGCTTCAACCATGTTAGTCACCTTTGTCATAACCTTCCCGATAATAGAATATGCACGCTCTGGAATGCGTTGTGGAATGCAGGCTGAAGAAGATTTAGAAGTTGTATATTTGGAAGCTCCATCTATTCCAAGAAGCTCTGGAAGTGTGTGTCGCGGAAACATAATAACTCTCCCCTTCTTTGGTGGACAAACCTCCAACAGTAGCTCAACTTCCCGTTTCCTTTGGGAGCCTGGAGATAGTGCTGCATTTTCAGAAGTGTCATCCTGAGAAGTGCCCTCTTGCGCATTACGCTCCACAACCTCCTACATTACATAAAAACATAATAACACTCATTCAGAACAGCTAGTGTGAGGCAATTAAGGTATTTTCGTGACATAATAAAAAAATTCATGACTATTAATTTTTCAAATTAAAAACCTGGTTTTAGAAAATAAAATTTATATTGACATAATAAAACAAAATAATTAAATAGAACTATTTAAAAAGTTTAAATAGGAATTAAGAAAAATGTTATATCAATTTTTAATGAAACTTTTGCTATAGAATAACTCTAAAATAAATAATTTTTTTGATTTTAAAAAATGATAAATCATATTGAGCAAGTGAAGTAGAGGAGATCACTTGACTAGCGTAAAATAAATTAAGAGAAACTTTTGCTATTAATTTTTGATAATTTAAGAATAATGATTAAGTGCAAAACATACTTTAAGTTTTCTTCCTATTTCTTCCACTTGGCCTTTCTTCTTGTACGAAGCATCAAACGTTTCTAGGACAGTAAGCGGCTTTTTGGATTTTTCCTCTAGTTCCTATAAAAGAAAATGGAACATAGACATTGTAGATATTGCAGAACAGCACAATAAGTTTACTTAATTATATAAAAAAATATACCTCATAACGATGGTCAAATGGCTTCGCTCCACTGTAGTGCTTAATCTCTGCCTTCTTGACATTTGCCTTACCATTTTCTGACATCTTGGAAAATCCCTCAGTCTCCCAGTATTCAACTAGACCATTCCATGCAGGTTCAGATAAGTAATAAGGGGGGCAATTAAGTAGGCTTGCACGTGTGTGACCTTTCTTACGTGCCTCTTCAACCCTTGTCAGACCATCAGTCTTCCAGCCGTTCATATAACATCTCAAATTAGTTTTCAAATGCTTCTTGACCACCGGATCCCCCTCAAGCTCTTTAATCTTATCACCGCTGAATTCTGGTGGATACTCATAAAAGTCCTTGCTAGGTCCAAAGTATCGTAGAAGGGGGGGTTGAATACGATACTCACAAATAATTCAATTTCGATCGCGGATAAATCATTCAGTTCTATAACGAAATCAAACACACCAAACCAAATCAAGTTTCGGGGAATATATCTTTTTATAAATATAAACCTCGAGGGGTGCTACAATTTCTAATCCGTAGATTAGCTTCAATGAGTTCTAAGTTATCCACAATCAATACAATGATAGAGTTTCAACAGAATTAATGATCTTAGTATTTTCTCTCTGGCTTTTCCTCTGTCTTAGTAATTGCTTCTGTGATATAACTCGACTGAGGAAGACACTGCCTCTCTCTTAGTAATTGTAGTCTTTAGTTTTGAAAACTATCGAACTAGGAATGAAGGAATCAATCCTGGCCGTCCATCTTCAAAATCAACCTGTAAAACAAGAATACTTTTCACCTGCTCCTTATTAAAAAAACCATCGAATGATTTAAAAAACCATCGAATGATTTAAGTTATTTTACCATTCGATAGTTTTAAAACAAAACTATCGAATACTAAATTAACTCAAATTGGTTTTCTATGAATCACTTTTTAATACCATTTGATAGTTTTCTGAAATGAAAAACTATCGAATCCTTTTTCTTGTCTTATATCTTTTAATGATTCCACTGAGCTCCTGGGCGTTTAAGTAATAGACTGTATCACTTCCTTCTGAGACGATAAAACAACTTGATCTTTTTAGTGCTGTCACCTAGTGCAACTGGTATGGTTCACAGATGAATAACACTTGATCAATTCTTCTTTTATGTCTTCAATTCAATGCTTTTGATAAGTCCCTTGTCGTTCTGGTTGCTTCGATTAAATCACTGGAATCCCGTGGTACTTAACCCTAAATCATTCACATACTTCTGTCGTCTTGAAAGTCTTGTTTCTTTTGCTGTCACTAAGGCTTGAACATATTCATGAACTTCTTTCCGTGACCTGTTTACGGACTTCAAGAATACATAACGTATTTTGATTTTTTGAGTTTACCTTTTCTTCTTTGATTCTGGATTCCTGTGCTTCTGTTAATACAATTGTCTGTCTTGTCCTATGTTGAGTTGTAGTTATCTCTTTTACATCTTATGTTACATTATGCTTTACAATCTCCCCCTATTTGATTGGATAGAGTTCGACAAGCAAATACTTCGAGGATAACTCAACTAACTAAGGAAACATTAAACTAATTAAAGTAAGACATCGTAATAATATTAAATGCATTCTGGATCAGATATATATACATTTCCATATTTCATAAATCAAAAAACAATAAAACTTTATACAATGAAGTTGCTCCTCTAGTCTGAGCTGATAGTTCTTTTGTTCTTTGCTTCAATCTTCAGTCCATTCCAATCTCACCTTCTTCAATCATTGCATCGGAGTTAGCAGCTTGATAATCAATCACCGATAGATAGTGCAGTGGTTCTCCAGGTTTAAGGATTGCTCCTTGGATGTGTCTTCCAATATATTCAACCTCTTGACCCACTCCAGCCCATAACCATGCAATGTTAACATCTTCCTTGTTCAACTTTGGCATGTTTGGTAATCTGGTATGCACTTCCAATCCTCTTTCCACTCTTTTCCTATAGTAAGGAACATTCTCCATTAGAAATCTTTTAAGAGTGTCTGCTGCTTTGTCCTTCTCCGTTGATGTGAATCCAGTGGATCTAAGATACTTCTCAACTGAGATTAGATAATTGCTTGGGTAGTCCCTCAGTTTGTCCTCAGCCAAATAGCAGATTCTGAACAAGTCATTCATCATGAATCTAACCATTGGAGGATCTTCAGTAATCTCTGGACCGACTTTCATCAAGATCTCCTTAACATGCTCACGGAGCAGTTCATTTAGCCTTGTCGTCCTTTGAATCTTGATGAGAATAACATGCAACTCTGTGTATGTCCTCTGCTCTAAAAACTTAGTGGAAATCACAAATGTACCTTTCTCCAGAAAATTTATCAATAGGCTCCAGGCACCATTTGCTTTAACCCCAGCTTTCAGAAAGATCATAGAGTTTCTCAATGCTTTGAAGTAAGTCTGATCTTCAAGATTGGCACTTCTGATGTCCTGAATGATAACTTCCACCTCAGCATTGTCGTTGACTTCTAATCCGTCTTCAACTCCGCAAAAGGTGTTAAAAGTCATCTCCCATTCATTACCTTCCTTCTTTGCCAGATCTATCATCTTCTTCCTCCTCACTTCATTATACACCTTGAATCTCTTCAGTTTTTCACTCCTCAGAATTGCTTGTTGTTTCTCTTTCTCAGCTTGTCTGGCATCTATTGCAGCTCTTTGAGCTCTCATTGCTTCCAAGGCAGCTTCTTCTTCTGGTGATAGAGAATTTGCTTCTTCTTCCATAATATCCTCCCAGATTGGATGTTCAACGGGCTCTGGATAATATGGCTCATGCTCCTCCTCAATTGGTTGCTCTTGCATGACCTCAAATTCCTCTTCACTCTTCTCTTCTTCCTGTACAAGTTCTTCTATCCAGTACTGTCTGATTGGAATAGCTTCAACCGTTTCCCAAACTCCCAATCCATCCTTAGGCTTCTCTTTCTCCCCTTCTCCAACTTTGTCCCCCTTAGTTGAGGAATCCTCGACGAAAGCATCCTCAGCATAAAAGGTAGTAGAAGGATCAGGTTGTTGATTTGAAGGACCAAGTTGGCCAGTTTGTTGGTTCTTCAGCATAGTCCAGATTGACTGTACTCCATCACTTTGATTTTCCATGAAATCCAATAGATCCTTATTCATCTCTTGCATAGAAGCTAGCTTCAGGTCAATGTCATCCAATCTGGAGTTGGTAGTCTTCTCAATCTTGTCCAGTCTCTGGTTCAGCTTAGACTTCACTCTAGAAAGGGTGTGCATTGCATCTTTTACCCTAGCTTGACCATCCCGGATAACCAGAACGTCTTCTCTCAAAGCTTCTTGTCCTTGCGACAAAGCATCTACTTCATTCATGAATCCATCTTTAAGTTCCTTGACGTCCGTCCTCAACTCGATCAGTTCGTCCATAGCTTCCTTCTTTAAGGAGTCCACTGCCTACTTCGTACCTATTATAGTGCCAGATGCACTGCCAATGACCCTGAATGTTCTTCTGGAATCAGCTGCAGCCAAGTCAACCTTGTCTTGAATAGTCTTTAAAGAAGCATTGGCTTGACTAGAGGAGATCCCTTGGTCAAAGGAAGGTCGCAGTGGAACCTTGAATAGTGGATTTCCTTCTTTGTCACGAACTGTCATCTCCTTGAGGGTAGATTGAACTTGTAACTCTCGTTCTGTAGGCAGTAGCTGATCATCTATATTTGGAAGGGTTAGGGTGTCACTCCTCACGTTTGGCTCTGGGTGTACACTCAACGTTTCTGTCGGTGTTTCACTCATTTTTCCTTTCCCACTCAGGCCAGGTGTAAGTGTTTGTGTTTCACTCAGTCCCTTTGTGCTAGTTGTACCTGCAGAAGAAAACACCGTAGCCGTCCTTAAGGAGGTCACCGGTGGTGCAATGGGGCTTCGCAAGTCCCCGTCCTTGGCTAAACCAAGTTGCTGATCATCCGTAGATGATATATCCTTTGAAGGATCTAGAGTTTGAATCTCTAGGGGGTTAGAAACAGGCTCTATTAACAGCAGAGATCCTGAATCTTCCCCAATAGTCTGTGAAGACTTTACCTCAGTTGACTCCTCAATAGTAATTGATTCATTGTCACCGAGTTGGTGATCTGCACCTACGTCAGACCCTTTACCCGCAGGATCCAAATATGTTCCATCTAGGGAGGTAGACAATGACCTTTTAGATTGTACATTTAGGTCAAAGCCTTCTCTTGATGTCTGTGAAGACCCTCGGTTCTTAGAACCTTCAACCAGTGAACCTGACCGTAATATGGTCGGAACACCAGTTGCTTCCGTCAATTCTTCCTTACTTGATTGAGCTATTGGTTCAGATATAGCTTTCGTTAGCGTAGCCCAATCAGCATCAGAAAAATCAATAAAGGGTGCTTTGGAAGTTTGAAATAAAGTATCAACAGTTGCCTCGGTTTCTGTTCTTCTCCTTTTAGAGGTAGGCAGAGCTGCTGTTGAAGGGTGTATCTCCTTATGTGGTGCTGCTAAGGCACTATCTCCCTCTACACTCACGGATGTCTGAATATTGGGTATAGTAGGGGAAGGAGGTTCGTTTATGGTTTCATTTGGCTCTTCCAAAGGCTCTTCGACCGTGGTTAGAGGTTGTGGGTTTGCAACCTCCTGGTCAGGAATGGCCACTGAGGGCTCTGGATCAACATCCATTGGTTCAGGTGCCATTTCAGGTTGAGGTGGAGTAATATTACCTTCAATTACTTGTTCCCCTGGGGGTAGAAGTGGTAGGGGCACCGTTCTTAGATAGTCTGTGAGAACAGTGGGTACCCCTGGAAGATAGTTGTTCTTCCTAATGAGAGCGGTTATTGCATTGCTCTTTATCTTCATACACTCCATGGTCTCCTCTTCAGCGAATGTTTCGCGCTCATCATCTGTTAAGATATCATTGAGAATTAGCTGTAGGAACCTAGGATAGAAGCAAAGCACATCATCAGTTATGCATGTTCTTTCATCCAGTGGTCACATGCATAGAATTACTTAATCCATCAGTAGCCTTCCAATGTTAATATGCCTATTGTTCGCAATGGCAAACCCTATCTTTTGAAGGAATAAGGGAATACCATGCAGATTTGTTAGCTTGGCAGTAAAAACATGGATTAGGGTATGAAAGAAAAAGTTCCATGCCTTTGGAAAGTAATGCTTAAGGAACTCTCCCACAAAGAAGTTATGTTGTTGACTTCTAATGAGAATGAAGAAAGCATGTATCTCCTCAGTTGTGGGATCCGGAACAAGGTTTTCTGTAGGAAAATGAAGTATTCTATTAAAGTCATGTTCCGTCACCCTTATTGTTCTGCCCCCTGGCACAACAAAACTGAAGGATCTCACATTATTCTCACTTGTATCCGTGACGGATGTGTACAACGCAGTCAATTGATCAATACAAAGGACCACGGGAGTACTCAAAGAATATGCCACTAATGAACGTGTGTTCAGAAACTCTGCCCATGCACGAAACTGTAAGTTCGTTATGGATTGCAAGTTCTGAAACGAGACATGATTAGTCTTGGTAATAATAAATTCTCCAGCCATATTAAATTTCCAGAAAATTTAAATAAACCAAAACTAAATTTCCACTTAAATTTAATTAATTATTACTAATTAACTAAACCTTAACAAAATTTCCCTTTTTATCACTTAATCAAATTCGAACTACTAAAAACTCCCAAATTAAGAACCCTAATTTTCTAAATCAAGAAAAGTAATTTTAATTGAAACTGGCTTCAAAAGAAACTTATTTCAATCAAAAAGTACTCTTCAAGAACACTTTTACTTAGTTAAGGTTCGAAAGAAATTTGTATTCGATAGTTTTTCTTTAACCACAACCACAAATGATTACACAGGTTTCACAATTCACAGTGATTTCACTGTTGACAATGATACCACTGTTAAAAAATGAATTTACTGTGTTTGAATCTCGGTCAAAACTGAAAACTATCGAGTTTTTTAGAGGTTCTTCTTCAAAAATATATGTAAGTATTATGTAAGCTTTTCTTAGATCTGTAAAATGATAATAGAAAAACGTCAAAGTGCTACTTAAGTACTTACTGACTTGTCAGGAGCAATTCTGTCCATTTACGTTCGATAGTTTTAAAATGAACTGTCGATGGTTTTATTTTAGGGGTAAAATGGTCAATTTTACTTCGATAGTTTTTCAAAACTATAGAAGTATTTAAAAATAAGAATTCAAACCGACCTTTTCAAAAACCATCGAAAGCTTTTTCTTTCTTTTAAAACAAAAAACTATCGAACATCTGTCTTTCTGAAAAACTATCGAGAATATAAAATATTAAAGAATTTATTTCTTTCGATAGATTTCATTTTATTCTCAAAAACTATCGAGATATGTTTTCGATAGATTTTCTTTTCCTTTTCAAAAACTATCGAAAATTAAATTCGATAGATTTATCTATGTACTTGAAAAACTATCGAATTTCCTAAATTCGATATTTTTTGCTTCTGTCCAAATTTTAAAACCTGTTCTTGTTTTAGAATTCAGACTTTTTATTTTCTGTCAAGTTTTATTTTGAATAAATCTTTTAAAATTCACCAAAATCAATTGTTAACAGAAAATTCACAATTTTCTTAGAATAAAATCAACTAAATATCATTAAATGATATTAATCAATTAAAATCCAATAAATTATGCTGCATTAATCTACAATGTTAAAAACAAAGCAAATTAATTCAAATTAAATAGATGCTTTAATATTTAGAACAAATATTAGCACCTAAATAATTTTTATAATTAATAACCAACTAAATGCCAGAAGATATATCATCCATAATTATGACATAAAATTAGTACAATAATCCTAACTACGAGAATTGCTCCAGAAAATAAATTCACGAGTCCTAAGGATATGGAAATTCTTAAACTCGTGTATTCACTAGGACTATCTGTAGTTACTGACTTCTAATCAAAATAAATTAGAAAGATTTAACATCCCAAGTTCACCAACCAGCTTATTGAAAGTGGATTCATCAAGCGGTTTAGTAAAGATGTCTGCAATTTGATCCTCTGTGGGTACAAAATGTAACTCCACAGTTCCATTCATGACATGCTCTCGGATAAAATGATACCTGATGTCGATGTGCTTCGTCCTCGAGTGTTGCACTGGGTTGTTTGAGATTGTTATGGCACTTGTGTTGTCGCAAAATATTGGAATCTTTGTCAACAAAAGCCCATAGTCACGGAGTTGGTTTCTCATCCACAAGATCTGAGCACAACAGCTACCAGCAGCAATGTATTCAGCCTCAGCTGTTGATGTGGACACTGAATGCTGCTTCTTGCTGTACCAGGAAACTAACCTTCTTCTAAGAAACTGACAGCTTCCTGAAGTACTCTTCCGATCAATCTTACAACCTGCAAAATCAGAGTCTGTATATCCAATAAGATCAAATCATGTATCTTTAGGGTACCAAATTCCAAGATTTGGGGTCCCCTTAAATATCTAAATATTCGCTTAACAGCTATTAGATGAGATTCTTTAGGATCAGACTGAAACCTAGCACACAAGCATGTTGCAAACATTATATTTGGTCTACTTGCAGTGAGATAAAGTAATGAGCCTATCATACCTCTGTAGCCTATGATGTCAACCTTCTTATCAGTTTCATCCTTATCAAGCTTAGTGGCAGTTGGCATAGGAGTCTTTGCTGTAGATGAGTCTTCCATTTGATACTTCTTCAGAAGATCTTTGATGTACTTGGACTGACAAATGAATATACCATCTTGTTTTTGGTATACTTGAAGTCCAAGAAAGAATGACAATTCACCCATCATGCTCATTTCATAACGACTCTGCATTAACTTAGCAAATCTCTTGCATAGATCATCATTAGTAGAACCAAATATTATGTCATCAACATATACTTGCACCAATATCAAATCATTTTTATGCTTTTTGACAAAGAGAGTTTTGTCTACGACACCTCTTGTAAAATCATTTTCAAGTAAGAATTCAGAGAGAGTGTCATACCATGTCCTTGGAGCTTGTTTGAGTCCGTAGAGAGCTTTGAATAGAAAGTACACAAAGTCTGCCAGTTTTGAATCCTCAAAACCTGGAGGTTGTTCCACATACACTTCTTCTTCTAACTCCCCGTTCAGAAAAGCACTCTTCACATCCATCTGATATACCTTGTAATTGGAATGTGCAGCAAATGCCAGAAACATTCTGATGGCCTCAAGTCTTGCTACTGGTGCATAGGTTTCATCATAATCTATACCCTCTTCTTGAGAGTAACCTTTAGCAACCAGTCTGGCTTTGTTTCTGGTTACAATGTCATCTTCGTCCAACTTATTTCTGAATACCCATCTTGTTCCAATAACAGATTTTCCCTTAGGCCTGGGTACCAGCTTCCAAACTTTCTACCTTTCAAACTGATTGAGTTCCTCTTGCATAGCAATCACCCAATCTGGATCATCTAGAGCATCTTCAACTTTCTTAGGTTCTGGTTCTGAAAGAAACCCAGAATAGTGACATTCATTTTGTGATGTTCTCCTAGTTCTCACTCCTGTGTCCGGATCACCAATGATCAAGTGAAAGGGATGATCTCTATTCCATACCCTTTGTCTTGGCAGATGCGATCTTGATGATTCTCCTTGTTCTAGATGTTGTGGAGTGTGACTAGTTGATCCTTCTCCTGCTCCCCCTGAGTTGTTGACGGTTTGATCTGTTGATTCTGAAGACTGACTAGTGGATCCCGTAGAATTTTGAGGATCTCCACTTTGGTCACCACTTTGTCCAGAATCATTATCATTATGATTATTAATAACTGTAACAACTTCAGGTACTTCTTCATTGTCAGAGAGATCTCCTGATAGATTTTCAAATACCAAGGATTCAGAGTTCTCTCCAGTTTGTAGGCCTGGTCTTTTGGTGTCATCAAATGTTACATTAAAGCTTTCCAACACCTTTTTATCTTCAATCACATATACCCTGAAAGCCTTAGATTCCAAAGAATAGCCCAGAAAAATGCCTTCATCTGCTTTGGCATCAAACTTGCCAAGATGTTCTCCATATTTAAGTACAAAGCACTTTGCACCAAACACATGACAGTACTTCAGTGTTGGTTTCTTGTTGGCCATTAACTCATACGGAGTCTTTTCATGATCTTTGTTGATCAGGGTTCGATTCTGAGTGTAGCAAGCTGTGTTCACTGCTTCAGCCCAAAAGTAAGTGGGAAGTTTTGATTCACTCAACATGGTCCTTGCTGCTTCAACCAAGGTCCTCTTCTTCCTTTCCACTACTCCATTCTGTTGAGGAGTTCTTGGTGCTGAAAACTGTCTTGATATTCCTTTCTCTGAGCAGAAATCATTAAGAACTACATTCTTGAATTCAGTTCCATTGTCTGATCTGATTGTCCATACAGGTAGCTTAGCTTCCACTTCTATCTTCTTGATGTGATCAATGATTAGTTGTGTTGCTTCATCCTTTGTTTGTATGAACAACACCCACGTGTACTTGGAGTAGTCATCCACCATCACCAATGCATATCTATTTCTTGAAAGTGACATAACATTGACTGGACCAAATAAATCCATGTGAATCAGCTGTAATGGTTCAGTAATGCTTGTCATTCCTTTGCTTCCATGTGATGCTTTCTTCGACTTCCCCTTTTCACATGCTTCACATAGTCCCTCCTGATTGAATTCCATCAGGGGCAACCCTCTCACTAACTCTCTCTTTACCAAAGAGTTCATAGTTTTGAAGTTCAGATGTGAGAGCTTCTTGTGCCATAGCCAACTTTGTTCTGAAGATGCCTTTGCATAGAAACATGTAACTTCTCCTTCACTGGTAGAACTTAAGTCAGCTATAAACAAATTTCCTTTTCTCACTCCCAGTAGAGTAAGCTTCTCATCCTTCCTGTTGGTGATGAAGCACTTGTCCTTTCTAAAATCTACATTGTAGCCTTTATCACAGAACTGACTGATACTTAGAAGATTGTACTTTAATCCTTCAACAAGAGAGATGTTTTCAATGATGACATTTCCAGCTTTCAATTTACCATATCCCGTAGTAAATCCTTTGCTGTCATCTCCAAAGGTTACAATCAGGCCGGTCTTCTTAACCACCTCTGTAAGCAGGGACTCTTCACCTGTCATGTGTCTAGAATAGCCACTATCCAGAATCCACACAACCTTTGAGCTTTTAACCTTACCTTGCAATCACAGATTGATTAAGCGGACTTTGGTACCCAAAATTGTTTGGGTCCTGAAGGTTTAGATGATTGAACAGGAGTAACATTCAATTTAGTCTTACCCTGTTTGATATTCATAGTATCTATGGATTTAACATTACCAGTGTTATTGCTACTATCATTCATCAACTTAAAATAAGCATGCATGATGTTGTACTTACATAGCAAACACTCTTTCTTTCCACAGGGTTCATGAAGATCAGGCATGTCAGACATGTTATGCATTTCAGAAGTAATAGCAGTTTCTACTTTAACCTTTTTAGATGCATGTGTAAGGTGTCCAGCAGAATTACAGATAGTGCACAACTTCCTAGATGCAATGGGAGAATATGGAACCATTTCCTGATTAACAATCTTCTTCTTCCCATTCCTGTTCTTTTTAACATTACTAACTACGTCACCTACTTCAGTTTTAGGTAAATCAGGTTTAGGTAATTCATTTTTTACTGATTTCCTAGGCAACTTAGTCTTTACCTCTTTTTCCTTCAACAAATCCTCCTCAAGCAATTCTTGTCTTATGAAAAGGTCATCCTCATGAAAGAGTGGTGGAAAAGGCTTAACAAAAACTGGACAATCAACATTCTTAAGAACATGTGGAGTATTCCTTTTGACAACTGAAGGTGTCGTAGGGAATTCCACTATCTTCTTACCATCTTTCTTGTCATAGTCAAATCCTATAGAAGTTTTATTCCCTATGGCCTGAGTATCAATGATCTCCTTAGAAATCAGGGCGGAATTCTTAAAAGCATTCAGCTTCAAATCTAAATCTGAAATCTGCTTCCTGAGGATGGTCTCTATCTCATCATTACACTTGACCTTGTTCTCTAAGTACGCATTCTTTTGCTTAAGATCTTCTAATGTTACAGCTACAAGCTCTAGTTCTTCATTTTTAGATTCTAACTTTTTAATCTTAAGAACTAGTTTAGCATTTTCCATTTCTGATGCTAGCATGCTTGTGTGTACATTAAACAATTCTACACTAAGATCTTGCACAGTTTTCTTGTACTCAGAATTAGACATATCAATTGTAGTTAAGATAGGTACCTGAGATGATTGTGGCGATTCCTCTGAAGAGTCAGCCATTAGAGCAACATTTACATATTCCTCCTCTTCATCCGAATCAGTATCATCCTAGTGCTTTCCCTCTGCAATATAAACTTTCCATTTCTGCTTTCCAGAGAATGTCTCCAATTGCTGTTTAAGCTTGGCATTCTCTTTCTTCAACTCATCATAAGAATCCTTCTTTCCATAGACATCTTTCATGTCTCTCGCTTGACGAGGCTTCCGGCATTCAGTGGCGAAATGCCCTAACTCATTGCAGTTGTAGCATCTTGATTTGCTTTTATCAATCATGCCAGTCTTGTAGCCTCCCTTAAAGCCTGTACTAGGTGTATAATTGCTCTTCTAGAATCTGTTGGTTGAGCCCTTGAACTTGTACTTAGGGTTTCTTTTGAAACGGATGTGGCTAAACTTTGCAGCTAAGTACGCCATGGTTTTGTCTTCCATTTGCTCAAGCTCTTCTAGGGTGTAGTAATCACTTTCATCAACA
The DNA here is from genome assembly GCA_030848705.1 of Heracleum sosnowskyi. Taxonomy (NCBI): domain Eukaryota; kingdom Viridiplantae; phylum Streptophyta; class Magnoliopsida; order Apiales; family Apiaceae; genus Heracleum; species Heracleum sosnowskyi. The sequence goes on along the minus strand of CM061243.1, from coordinate 42,387,497 downwards.
CCCAGATTCACAGAGTCCATTTCTGCTTCTATTATCACCTCCTTTCCAGCTCTAGGGGTTTGAACCTGAATCTCAGAAGTTATTGGTTCATCCACTACAAGTGCTGCTGATCTCACAAGTGCATTGTGCTTGCTGTCCACTATCCCTGATCCGTAGATTATCACTCTTTGTTCCTGTTCCATCTCATAGGTCTTCAACTTCCCATAGATCATCTCTAATGACATCTTTGTGAAGTCAATTCTTTCCCTTATGGATGATGACTTGTGTTCTATATGATGGGGCAGCGTCATCATGAACTTCATGTTTGATTCTCTCAGTGGATAGGTCTTTCCTTTCATTGCCAATTCATTGAGGAGTTTGGTATACTTCTCAAAGACCTGAGTTATACTTTCTCCTGGCAGAGGCCTAAACGCTTCGTATTGAGAAGTCAGGATGTCCAATATGTTTTCCTGCACGTCTTCAGTTCCTTCCATTATCAAGTTAATGGTATCCCACATATGTTTCCCGCTTGTACAGTTCATCAACCGATAGCTCATTTCCTTGTCTGCGGAGTCCGCCAATATCAACATTAAACCTGTGTCCAATCGAATCAGTTCTTTGTCAGAATCTGTATACTCAGTAATATCCTTAGGTTGGGTGCCTGGAGGAATCCTGCTACCATCAGGGGCTGTAGATTCATCAACTTATTTCTTTGGTACATATGGTCCGTTTTCTAATATGCCCATATACAACAGATTAGATGCCTTGATAAATAACAGCATCTTCATCTTCCACAAACCAAAATCATCTCTAGTAAACGGGGGAAATTTAATACCAGAGGTTGTCTTTGGAGCACTCATGGTTTCTGAAAAATTTCAAATTGTTTAAAATTCAAGAAATTCCAATTAAATGAAAAATTTTGAAAGTTAAAAAATTTGCTTCGAATTTTCACGCTACGTTTGATTTTGGTCTCATTCACCGGATCTGATTTGTATATCAATCAAGTAGCTCTGATACCAATTGTTAGGTCCAAAGTATCGTAGAAGGGGGGGTTGAATACGATACTCACAAATAATTCAATTTCGTTCGCGGATAAATCATTCAGTTCTATAACGAAATCAAACACACCAAACCAAATCAAGTTTCGGGGAATATATCTTTTTATAAATATAAACCTCGAGGGGTGCTACAATTTCTAATCCGTAGATTAGCTTCAATGAGTTCTAAGTTATCCACAATCAATACAATGATAGAGTTTCAGCAGAATTAATGATCTTAGTATTTTCTCTCTGGCTTTTCCTCTGTCTTAGTAATTGCTTCTGTGATATAACTCGACTGAGGAAGACACTGCCTCTCTCTTAGTAATTGTAGTCTTTAGTTTTGAAAACTATCGAACTAGGAATGAAGGAACCAATCCTGGCCGTCCATCTTCAAAATCAACCTGTAAAACAAGAATACTTTTCACCTGCTCCTTATTAAAAAAACCATCGAATGATTTAAAAAACCATCGAATGATTTAAGTTATTTTACCATTCGATAGTTTTAAAACAAAACTATCGAATACTAAATTAACTCAAATTGGTTTTCTATGAATCACTTTTTAATACCATTCGATAGTTTTCTGAAATGAAAAACTATCGAATCCTTTTTCTTGTCTTATATCTTTTAATGATTCCACTGAGCTCTTGGGCGTTTAAGTAATAGACTGTATCACTTCCTTCTGAGACGATAAAACAACTTGATCTTTTTAGTGCTGTCACCTTGTGCAACTGGTCTGGTTCACAGATGAATAACACTTGATCAATTCTTCTTTTATGTCTTCAATTCAATGCTTCTGATAAGTCCCTTGTCGTTCTGGTTGCTTCGATTAAATCACTGGAATCCCATGGTACTTAACCCTAAATCATTCACATACTTCTGTCGTCTTGAAAGTCTTGTTTCTTTTGCTATCACTGAGGCTTGAACATTTTCATGAACTTCTTTCCGTGACCTGTTTACGGACTTCAAGAATACATAACGTATTTTGATTTTTTGAGTTTACCTTTTCTTCTTTGATTCTGGATTCATGTGCTTCTGTTAATACTATTGTCTGTCTTGTCCTTTGTTGAGTTGTAGTTATCTATTTTACATCTTATGTTACATTATGCTTTACAGTCCTTGCAAACAGAAGTATTAAAACTTTTGAAATACAAGTTCTGTAAAAATAACTGGACCATAATAATTGACAAGTCTTGAAAATGTATATGCGCTATATAGCTTCACGAGATGTATAGTTTATATCATATAACTTATATGCATATTACTTGGCATACTCAGATGTACTGTTGGTAAGAATCTCTTAATGTACATTGAGACTTTGTACTTTGTACCTTAAACTCCTCTATGCACTCATTCAGAAAGGTCTCTCGAGCCCGTCCTTTTTGTTTTGCTGTATCAAAATCCCAACGCGTTCGTACAATTTCTTTAAGTGTCTTCTTGTAATGAGCCTCCTTAATGCTGTAAAATTAAGGCAATTGTATAATACAAAAATAATAATTTTCTGCAAAAAATAACAAGAGTGAATACATGTATGTATATTACTTCTTCTTGTTTATGAAAGTTACAACTCCAAGTTTAGGTTGTCCAAGCATTGGCTTATTTTTGTAATCGCCATCACAAATGCTGCGTGGAGCTCTCTTAAATATAGTAGTGTCAATTTGTTCCTCATCATTGCCCTCTTCCTCTCCTTCAGAACCACCCTCATGTTCACAATCCTCCTCGTCCTCATTTTCTTCATGATCTCTAGCATTACCTCTACCCATTTCTTCTCTTCTCCCTCCCTGACCCCGACCTCGACCCCTGCCCCGACTCCTGGCCCTATTTCCATCTCTTCCATCTCCCCCTCTGTTGTCAGTAACCCTACTCCCAGCGCTCCCACTACCACTAGCTCCCACTGCCATGAGGATAAGAAAGAGAACTAGCACCCATCAACTCTTAAACATTTCCTGCAATTATATTAGTAATTTAGTATGTTACTTCTACAAACTAGATACATTGATACATCCTTGAAAAGATTCAATCAAGAAGTATTCATTGATTCCAGATTTAATTATACAAAACATCTAGTTGTGCCGCTAGAGTGTAAACTATGAGTACAAGATTTAATGTAATTTATTTTTCGATATCTTAATATAAAGCTGCATATAGAATGTTGCAGAAGCCAACGTAAGCATCATTAGAGCCACAGGACAGAATTTTGGCAAAACATAATCTAGTTTGAAATCAGAATTAGATATAATACCAACAAAGCTCAAAGAATCAAACTCTATATTCTTGAATGTATACATGACTTTGCTGGTGCTCAAGTGTGAATAATTAAGAACATAACGAAACAATACGCATAACTAAACTATATCTACATGTAAATACATAAAAACACATACAAAAACAATCACCACATTTCTCTGGCCTAAAGATATAGTCATGTAGCTACAGAACCGACAAAAGAGGAAACCGGACAAAATTAATAGACATATTGCCAATTCAAGACACCATATATCATCACTATTAAAGCATTTCATACCCCCTTGCCAGGAAAAAGCTACATATACTTCAATTAAACTCAATTAGCAAAATCAACAGAACACCTATAATCACAAGAACAAGTAAAATTCCATAACAAGTTAAATAGACCGACACAAACAAGTGTACAGAAACAGATAATCCTAATCATACAAAATCTATATCATTGTCACATCAATCACCATATCTGAACATGAGATTTCTCACTTAAAACATATATTTTTCTAATTTTTGACTGTAGACTTCATTGTGCTTCCTCTCAAGCATTTAAGAACAAAAAGAAACTTACTCAAAACTAAATTAATACATAAAAACACAGACCAAAATGGTTTCATCCACATTTCTCTGGCCTAGAGATCTAGTCCTGTAGCCACAGAATCGACAACAAGGGGAAACCAAATATATATTAAATTGCACACATACATATACTGAAGATCCCAAACAAACCAGCAAACCTTAACCAAATTGCCAACCTTGCCTAAGCAGGAACACACCCACTTCTCAAAACCCAACCCAAAAACCCCACCCTCTAAAACACTAAGAAACCCACATAAAAAACCCCAACCACCCATTAAATATCACCAGCTGAAAATATGTTAATTCAAAACCCTAATGAAATTCCCAAAATACAAAAAAAATACCCATTTGAAATCGAACAAAAACAAAATTGAAATCATAAAAATATGAAAAACACCGAAAATTGAACACACCATCAAGAAAACCATAATTGAATCCATACCTGTTGAGACGTACTCTGAAATTTGTGAGGGGTCTGTGAGAGGTTCGTGAGAGGTTCGTGAGGGATTTGTGAAATCTGTGAGGTTTTTGAGAGGTTTGTGAGAAACTGAGATATTTGTGTGAATGGTGAGAGGAGGCAATAGAGCGGCGTTGGTGAGACTAAAAGTAAGATAGTAAGAGTAATATATATGACCTAGGCATATTAAATTAATACAACCAAAATCCGTTGTTTTAGATATACCACTCGGAAATAAAATAATGATGTAATATAAAAATTCAAATATCAAACATAATCATCACAATAATCCCAAAGCTAATAGAAATTTGATAAAATTTAAAGTAAATTAACTAAGACATGTCATCATCACTCTCGCTTTCTTCAACATCATTCATGACTTCATCATTGTCATCATTTTGTTCTTCGATGTAGTCGTGTACGGAGTTATCATTCTCAACAAACCTCAAATCAATAAAAAAAATTCTAGCATCATTAATAATCACCGGTTCGACGTGAGAAGAGGTAGCATTTGAAACCTCATTTTGCATAGCACCATCATTTGAGATAGAGTTCTTCTTTGACATCACTTCTTCATTGACAAAACGACTTTTCGTTGTTAAAACCGTGTACCATGGTGATTTTGCATTTGCAATATTTCGCGCATAATACACTTGATGAGCTTGACTAGCCAACACGAACACATCTTCGGCATTTAATGTTGATCTAACATCGACCGTTGTCATCCTATTTCTATCTACTTTGACATGTGTTGTATGATCAAACCAATGACATTTGAATATTATAACTTTATGCCCATTGTGGTAATGTAGCTCAAGTACTTCTTCAAGTCGACCATAATTATTTTCAAAACTGTCCTTGTAAGAAGGTCCTACATATAATTGAGTAAATTTCTTAAGTACAAACAAGGCATCATTGTAATAAATGAGATAACATTAGATATACATAATGAAGTACCAAAATTAATAAAGTACAAGAATTATTCTACTACTTACCAATGACAACAACACTAGAATTTGGTGAAGTGCGTTCATTAGGATTTGTGCAACCAAATTTGTAACCATTACTGTAGCAACCATTGTACATAACCACATCACGCATCGGACCTCTTATTAAATCGTTAAATGTGTGTTGGAGCTTTGAATCATCAACTACCTAATTATAATATAATGTGAACCATAGATATAAGTGCATTAGAATATTTAAAAACAACAACAACAAACATTTGTATATATGTATTTTGGACACGTACCCTTCTTTCAAACCAATTTGTGAACCGATCTTTTTGAAATCTTTCTTTTGCTTCATCATCAAATTCCGGGTATTGTCTGTGTACCAACTTGTGAAATTCACTACAAACAAACAATAATTTATAAAATAAAATAAAATGGACATCAATAAATATGAGTTTAAATCCCTTACCCCAAGAACTTTACAACCTCTGGTGTATTAATAAGAACATAATACTTGATGAGTCTATGTTCATCAACACTCAAGATTCGATGTCCTTTTCTCAGAATGGGTTTCACCGGATACGTATAAACTTCTAACAAGTTGGGATCAATGAATCTTTTAGGTGCCTCATTACGACACATTCCTCCTCGATGTACCGTTCAGCCATTGAACCTTCCGGTCGTGCTTTGTTTCTAACTTTCATCTTCAACCCATGCAAGAATCTTTCAAAAGGATACATCCATCGATATGTAACAGGCCCCCCCAACTTACACTAAGTAGCCAAATGCAATGGCAAATGCTCCATGGGGTCAAAGAAACCAGGAATAAAGATGGTTTCAAACTTAGACATTATCCTCACTATATCTTTCTCCATTTTTATCAAATCAGAGTATTTCAAGGTAGACGAGCATAAATCTTGGAAGAAGTTAGACAACTCAATAATGGCATCACCAACTTGCTTCGGTAGTAAGTCACGACAAACAATAGGCAACAACTTTTGCATAAAAATGTGACAGTCATGCGATTTCATCCCACGAATAGAATGTTTTTCAAAATGCACACACCTAGATATATTTGAAGCATACCCATCCAGAAGTTTAAGTGTTGAAATCCACTCAAACAACTTATCAACTTGTTCCCTCAAGAGCGCATATGGAGCATGTGGCGTTATGTTGCCTTCTTGAAGCCATAACTCACGTCGTATACCAAGTTCCTTACAATCACGCCTTGCTTTCAAGTGGTCTTTGGACTTCTTTTTATCACCTAGTATCGTGTAGAATATGTTTTCAAAAACATTCTTTTCAGTGTGCATGACATCAATATTGTGACGAAGAGCGAGTGTCTCCCAATACGGGAGCTCAAAAAATGGAGAAAAATGGGTCCAATTATGAGTGATGCCATAGTCCTTGGGTCTTCTTTTACTTAACTTTCCTGGGGGGGGGGGGGGGGGAAACTGTATAAGCTCACATATTGTTTTTGCCCTTAATCCCGAATGTCGAGCTGTCACAGACCGTGCCTCTCTTTTTCCAAACTTTGTGCTATCCTCAATGGATCACCCGGTTCCAAGAAATATCGAGCAGTGCCAAAGAAAGAAAGTTTACCACCATTTTTAAGTTGAAAGCCTTTGACATCTCCACTGCATACATGACATGACAATTTACCCTTAGTCGACCATCCACTTAACATTGCTAGTGCAGGAAAATCGCTAATTGTCCACATTAGTGCTGCCCTCATTTGAAAATTTGTGCATGATGACCTATCATATGTTTCCACCCATGTATGCCACAAGATCTTCAGATCATCAATTAACGGTCGAAGATAAACATGTAGGTCTTTTGTAGGATCAGTGGGACTAGGAATAATGAGAGGCATGAACATGTATGGAGCTTTCATGCACATAGATGGTGGAAGGTTGTAAACAACCACTATCACTGGCCATACAGTGTAATCCCTCGCATGTGGATCATGAAATGGGTCAAATCCATCACTAGAAAGGCCAAGTCTGATATTTCGTGCCTCTTTTGCGAATCTCGGAAATCTAGCATCAAATGCTTTCCATTCATCTCCATCTGCTGGGTGAGATAATTGACCTTCAACTACTATTCTATCATGGTGCCACGTCATACACTTAGCAGTTTGCTCAGACATGTATATACGCTGTAGTCTTGGTATAAGTGGAAAGTATCGCAAGATCTTTCTTGGAATCAACTTCTTTTTAGGATCCTTTCGATCTTTATATCGGCTTTTATGACATATGTCACAGCATGTCTTCTTACTATTTTCCTTGTAAAATAACATGCAATCATTCTCACAAGCATCAATCTTTTCGTATCCCATGTTCAATCCACTTATCATCTTTTTCACATCATAATAGGTCTCGGGAAGATTATGTTTTTGTGGCAACACTGATCCAATAAGCTCAAGTAACTCATCAAACCCCTTGTTGCTACAATTATGCTTGTTCTTGAAATTCAACAGCATGTTTACGAATGATAAAGTGGTAGAACTAGAACAATCCGGATAAAGTGGCTCAGAAGCACCATCCAACATCTCATAAAAAAAATTTGCTGTTGCATTCGGTTCCTCCTCACCATTCCCAAAATTTCCATGTGCATCTGCAAAATCTCTAAGCATTTCACGTGCATCATACATATCATCATCTCTAGAACCAAAATTACCCGAACTAGTCTCCGCTTCAACCCAGGATCTATGCTTCTCACCATGAAATATCCATGTAGTATATGACTCCATAATACCATACCGATACAAATCATAAGTTACATTGTCGGGTAACTTACTCCATGAATTTCCACATTCCTTACACGGACATCTTATCCTCCCTTTCGAACCAACTTCCCCTCTTAAAGCAACACTAATGAAATTTTGTACACCAAGTTTGTACTCCTCCGTTATATTATTCCTTGCATCGAACCTATGATGAATCCAACTTCGGTCCGATGCCATCTAGAAATATCACATATAATTTAAATAGTCATTACAATTAATTTTAATTAGGCTTGTAATATCAAATAATTATAAAACACGTCATTAGTGTGATTAGTAACATTAATTTATAGCTAATCATCTCTATATTATAGTAACACACTTACAATAAGTAATAATCACTCTAATTTTATTCCTTTATTCAAGATAGTGAATCGTCATTTCATACAAAAATAATACCTAATTAACATAAATGAATACAATAATAACAACAAGAACCAGAAGAAAAGTATAAAACAGTACTTACTTGGACATGAAAACTTGAAAATTTGAAGATTAACCAAGGAAGAGATGCAAGTAAAAATGGTGAATAACGGAAAGGGAGGCTTCGGAAAGGAAATGGTGCTGCGAATATGGTTTACAAATGCATCTATCAAATTCAACAAGAAACTGTTGAAACTAAAGGTTAGGTGGCAGATGAAATCAATGCAATACAGTTGAATTTAAATACGCCCATGCTTTTATTTTTAACAACATCCCGTTGAATTTAGCTCTGCAACTTACCTTTCTTTTCTAGTCGTTGAGGTTTAGATATTTTTTTGATTAAAAAATTGAAATTGTAAAATTAACAAACGCCATTTATTTTTTTTATTTTAATGTTTCTTGAATCAAGTCGTTAATATTTATGGTATGTGTACTTGATTAAATCACTGGTAATTTTTTTGTGCATTTTAAAACTTAATAAGTATTTACTATCTTTTGTTAAATGAATTGATTGAAAACAAATTTTTTATTTTCTAAAAATTTATGACTTTTTTTACTAGTATTGGATGACATAAATTTTAACGTGTAGATCTTTGATGTCATTATACCATTTTTTTTAGAATTCATACTTAGTTATTTGTCGTATTTTATATAAATAACTGAATTGGTAAATTTACGAAATCCCGTTGTTTTAATAATTTCGAAAAACATGTAAAATACATGGGGGAAAATCCCGCCAAATATAATCAATCGAATGTTGCGAACCGTTGAATTTAGCATCGAGCGGGAAAAGTCCCGCGTTTGGAAAAAGTGCATTTTTCTAAATTCAACAAAAAATAGTTGAATTTTATACCAGTTGAATTTATTTCTATTGTATTTAACTTTGTGGCGGGTACTTTCCCGCTTAACGAAAAAATTCTCGCACAAATTCAACAGGATGCCGTTGAATTTGATTCCTGTTGATTTTATTCCGTTGAATTTAGTGCCTGTTGAATTTGTTCTGTTGAAATTGATTTTCGGTCAAAGGTCAGGTCACACTAACACTACAATCAACAAGATCCGATTGATATTAAAGACGGTTGAATTTATCCCGTTGAATTTAACCGCTTTTTCTAGTAGTGAAAAGTGACTGAAATCGATAGCTTTTGGTTTCTCAATACATTTAAATTACCAATAACTTTTCAACAACACATAATTAATTACAACGTTGGTGAGTGTTTTAAATACACTTAACAAACATTTTCAACTAACTTTATTCCAACCGCATTTGATAGGATTGGTTTTGAAAGTGACTTGGCTGAGGGGACTTAAGATGAGATCTACTAAAAATCATAATCAATCAACCAAACATCGGTTAAATATGATGTCGATTGGAAACAAAGGAATAACCAACCAGTAGTCAGTCGTACATGATTGGTTTTGACAGAATGCAATCAATTAACAGAATCAATTAACAGTCGCACTTGAATCGATCGCTAATGATCACGGTCTCTTGTCCTGAAAATAATTGTATTTAAGATTTTTATATTATTATTTTCATCAACCTCTTCCTAAATGTTTTATCCAACAACGGGGATCGACCTCTTCATCCTCCGAATGTTTTATCGAACTATAGTGGAAGACGAGATGCATTATGTAAGATAGAACATGTTTTAATATTAATACAAAAAAGTAATATAAATTGAATAATGCTAAATGTTTTATCAATAGAATCATCTCATATTGTCACATCACACTTGCCACATTATTTTATAATAATATTTTATACACAATTTTGTAACTCTAACATTACTCATATAAATTAATATATGAACATTTCCGGTACTTTCACTCACTCTTCGATTAAATATGTTGAAACATGAATTAACATGTACAGCCCGCCAGTACTTTAGCTCTGTAGCTCTAGTAGGGTTTTTTTATCCATCTAGGCCCATACTCAATGTGAAGGTATATTTCAAAAATTATGAGAACTTTGACTTAGCAAAAGAAAATTTATTAGTTTGTCTACTTGTAAATTTATTATTGAAATATATTAATGTACAATATTTTCATAAATATGAATAGTAACTTTACTATTTATTTTTTATTGAAAGAAAATAAAATAAATTTTAATGTTAATGTTAATTAATAAAACATAAATAATCTATTTTTTCAAAAGTACATAGTTCATGGGCTAGTTAATTAATTAAATATAGTAAATTGTGTATGAACCTAAGATTCTCTCTCTCGAAAATAACTAAATTTTATAGACGAATCGAGTCAATTAAGATGGGCTGACTTGCTAATCCCTAGTCGTCACAAATGGAAATGGGGTACTTATCTTCTTCTTTGGCACCCTGTTTTTTTAATCTTTATATACTAGGAATCCATGCAGTTTAGGTAACACGTCGTTATCTTTATTTCATATTCTTCCCATGCTAGCTCGATCAAATACATATATTTATATGTAAAGCTTGATTAACTCTAAATCATTTCATATAACAGCTAAAAATACTACAAACCATAGTAGAAAAACCGACGATGTGGAGGTTTGGACGGAAAGGCGAATCTGGATTCTGTGCTGGTAACACTGCAGAACAAGTTACCGAGGGAATAGACGGAACTGCTCTAACAGCCATCATCACAGGTTTTTATTATGCTTCCCTTTGGTTTCCTAAAAATTTTATACAGATTCTTTAGTCAGGGTTGATTTGTGTTTTGTTTAGGTAGTTTGTTTTAATTACCTAGAGAATCCGAAACCCAAACCCCTCATTGCGGGCATTTTAGGTGTTTGGGACCAAAACCAAAAATTCCAAATGCTGATCAAGAAGCAATATGTGTCTGTTTGGTTGCAGACTATTGAATTCTTTTGCAGGGATTTGGTTTTTTTTTTAAGTAACATGACATAGAAAAAGAGAATGGGATCCTTAGGTTAATTTTAAAAAAATTCCTGAGGTAATTACTACTAATCGCTAACTTACTGATTGAAAACACTCTTCTCTTTCTCTTTTCTTGTATTAGAGACTTGACCTTGCAAGTTGCAACCATATATCCTATAATATCTTGATTATTTCATCCCGACCATCAACAACCCAGTACCCCACTCTGATTAACAAACTTCACTGCCAAATAGGGCTGTAATTCGAGTCAATCCGGGCGAGTTCGAGCCGGGTATTAATTCGAGTCGGACGAGTTCAAGAGCCGAGCTTTTTTTCACGACTTAAGCCGGCTCGTTTAACTAAACGAGCCTAATCTTCTGCCCCGACTCGACATATTTAATTTCACGAGAGCCGGCTCGTTTAACTAAACGAGCCTAATCTTCTGCCCCAACTCGATTTGTTTAATTTCACGAGTCGAGTCGGCTCGTTTAGTTAAACGAGCCTATTTAAACGAGTCGAGCGACCCGACTCGTGTAAAATTACACTTAAACGAGCCAAATTGTTTACCCGAACTCGGCTCGTTTAATTTCACGAGTCGAATCGAGCCGGCTCATTTAGTCTTGTGTTCGAGCTCGACTCGTTAACGAGTTCGAGCCGAGCCGATCCTGTTAAACAAGTTCGAGCCGGACGAGCTCGCTGCCAAATCACTTCAGCGCACCCCTGATATATGACGATTAACAAAGAAATGTCTTGATGATAAACAGAAAGAGTGTGGAGTACGTGAATTAGCATGTATATGAAGCCTAGTTCGAAACGTTCTGGAATGATGTGTTACTAATAACAAAAATTTTGTTTAGAATTAAAGAAAAAGAATCAGAGCCTTTTTAAACCGGACATCAGCGTTTTTAGAAATTGCCACAAAAAATTCTTAAAATTAACTTTAGGATCCTTTTTATCTAAGGAGAATATATATTAATGTATCACTTGATGTCTTCCTTTTTTAACATCCTTGTGTAAGAAAACATATATATAGTGACAGCACTTGCTGCTACTTAAAGTGTACTTAGTCCTTAGTTTTGTTTTCAATGTGATACCAAAAAATGTTTACAGAAGTAACAAGAAAAAGATATGTGATACCCCCTGATTTCGCTGTCAAGGACTAGAATGCTCGTCCTCATTTTAAAAGTGTAATCTATTAGCTGGTGCTACGAACAAATATATAAATTGAAATAATTTTATAATTAAAAATATGACAAATGATAATATTTCGATTTTATTGTATATTTGTACAGTAATTTTATAATACTGTATATCATTTTCTTGAATAAAATATTTTATAATTTGAATAGGTTTCAAAAAATAACTGAATAAATATTCATTCGATAATATTCACATGATTATCGATAGTTGCTTAAATAATAATTTAATTTTCAATTACGTGAAATGAATTTTATTAAATTGATCAACTAAGTTTAATATATATAATTGTAGCATAATTCATCGTGTATAACATGACGTTTGTAAATTAACGTGATTTTAAAATAATAAAAGTATATTCGTAAAATTGTAAAAAAAAAAAAAACTAATCATATATGTGAGATTATACCTTAAGACATATTACAAATATTCTTAAATTTTAATATTTGATTTTTAACTAATATTGATATTTGATCTTAACTTACCACAAGAGTTTATTATATTTTACTTGTTGATAAAAATGATTACATATTTTTATTTATTAAACACAACTTGCGTGAAGTGATAAGAAAGGTGGGACAAAATGAACAAAATTTGTTGGACAAAATATATACATAATACTCCTATATAATCAGTGTTCTAAAAAGCGCAAAACGGTCCGAAGCTGTGAGAGGACATTCTAGTGCTTAAGCGGCTAAGCGAACGCTTAAGCGGAATTTTAAGCAGATCACTAATCGGATTAATAATATATATTTTTAAATTTTTAAATGTAATATTATTACATGTAAAATTAAAATTATGTAATAATTAAGTAATAAGAATTTAAAGATAAAACATTTTTAATCAAAAAAGGTATTTTAAAATATTATGATAATTATAGTCATATTATAATAAACATTATTATTTTAAAATTAAAAAAATAGCAGGTCAACATCATTTTGACCGCTTAAATCCGCTTAATGACCGCTTAATCCGCTTACTAGACCGCTTAATCTTCAAAAACGCATAAAAGTTTTATTTAATCATTTTTAAGTCATCCGCTTAATCGGTCAACAACCCGATTAAGCGGGCTTTGACCGCCTAAACTTCATTAACCGTTTTAAAACTCGATTATGCACTAATCGCAGCGTTTACATCCCGTTTCCGCATAGTCGCCCGCATAAGCGTCCGCATAAAACGCTTTTTAGAACACTGTATATAATATATATGAGTTGTTTCCGTATAGTCATAAAGTTTGTAAGTTGTGACTATTACCGTACATGTCACCCAGACATTATACATTTTTTCATTTATTTGCATGTTTTGTGTATCAAAAATCAAATCAAAGACTAAATTTTCGTATCATAAATTAAATTGCCGAGTCTAATAAGGAGATTTAGAAAAGTGAGAATGATGAAAGAATGAAGAAAAAATGAATAAATTAGTGATAGTGTGATATATATTACAGTAAATAAATAATAACATGTCATTCGAAAGATAAAAGCAAAGTAGTGTACAGTTTGGAAAAAAAACTGTTAGAAAATGGATGAGACGAATAAATTATATAAATAATTATTGTATAATTTAACGATAACTAATTTAACACTAACTTTTTTATTTAAAAATATATAATTAACGAATACTAAGATTCCTACATATAATATGTAATTTATATTAGATCTAATTTTAATATTATATTTTGTGTATCAATATTTATATACTTATATCTTGAATATGTGGTTACAATATATGTTAAACAACACAAACTAAAAAATATAATATAAATAATATAGATCAACATTTTAAATAATTTAAAAATAAATTAAAAATAAAATAAAAGGAGATAATGGGGTTAGTCTAATAAGAATTTTAAAATATACTCAAAAATCAATGTAGTGTAATGGTCGGGACATGGACGAACTAAGAGGAAGTGATGAGTTCAATACCCAATGAGCATACATATTCTCTTATTTTTATCATAAATTATAAACAGTGGCATTTTTGTAATTTTTCAATAAAAAGGGTAAACTTGTAATTTCACAACTATTTCATTGGCTCAATTTGTCCATAGATCCCATTTAATATATAGAAGTAGAAAGTTCTCATCCACTCTTACGTTGGATTCTCGAGTTTTTACGAAGAGAAATAATAAAGAATTAAGTGTACTCCTGAGTTTTTAGTTGAAGAAAAGAAAAGAAGGTGATAAAAGAGAAACTAAAATAATTTCTTTAGTGTGCTCCCTATATTAATGTAGGAAAGGAGAGACAATTTTGAATATAATAATATATGTGAGAGTTTCTCTCTAGATAAAATTTTGGGGAGAAACAAATAAGAAATTTTTTTTCTCTTCTCTCACCTTAAGGGAACATGATTTGGAAAGACTTTTTCTCATATTTTAAACTGTGGAGCACAATGTTAAGGATCTCATGTTTTCTCTCACCGCTTCTCTTTTCTTTGCTCCTAAAAAAACTTGGGAGTACAACTATCGAATAAAATTTTAAAATTTTCATTTCTCTTATTTTCTCTTCTCTTAAGTTTAGAACTCGGGAGCATTGTTGATCGTTTTGAAATTTTAATTATGTGCAAGAATTACCTCATAGAGGATATCACATTCCAAACAATTATTGAAATTAATACATATGAATATAGTATGTTACATGCACAAGCCTTATAGTAAGTAACAACTTAGTGGGCGTTTGGGATATCAAGCAAAAGTTGACTTATAGCTTAAAATGAGTAGGTGCTTTATAAGTGATAAGTAGAGCTGAGCTTATAAGTCCTAGAGTGTTTGGTAAATCAGAACTTATAAGCAGTAGAGTGTTTGGGTAAATCAGAACTTATAAGTTAACTTTTTTTTATTATTTTTAAAATATTTATTTTTTAATATATATAAATGGATATCAATGGATAGATCTCGATGAGTAGAGAAATTTGATATATACATATCAATTTTTTAATGAACGGATCAAAAAATATATGATTTTGAAGATTTGAAGGATATTATATATTGCGTGTATCGAGAATAAGTTATAAGTTATAAGTTGAATGTTAAGGATTCTTAACATTCAACTTATCCATTTTAAGTAGCCATAAGTTGGTTTCACTTATTTTGACAAACACCCCCAATAAGCATTTTTGGGTTTATAAGCCATAAGCTGCAACTTTAAGTTGCAGCCAAACAGACCCTTAGTCTTTTGTACAATGTTTTTCAAAATTCTCTACATAATTAGATTGATGGTTCTGTTACACATGATAAACAGTAAAACAAAACAAGAAGCTTGAATTAGTGATATTTTCTAGAGTCAGATGTAGCAAATATATATATATATATATATATGTGTGTTTTGTTGAACCTTTACTTGAGTAAACATGTTTACAATGAATTACGATATCCTTAAACTTTTTAGCTGTTTGTGTAAATGATGATATATTCGTCACTATGTCCATTCGGACATATTCAGTTCTCATAATTGTGTTCGTTTTGGTTATGGACATTGTCCTGATTCTCTCCGAATTTCGTCGAGAATCGTACTTCTCAATTCTCCATTGAAGAAGCTATTTTCTCTCCACGTAAAAAGATTATTTACAAACAGATTATCTAGAATTCCATTTGCTTGTTCAGGACTTCATGTCATAGGATCATAAGAAGCATTAGACATACACTTGTATTTTTAGGATTCTCATCATTTATTACATCAAAGAGATAAGCCCGTAGTTACCTTCATTGTCATTTGGTCACATGATTTAGATTTCATATTAACCTTAGATTTTGAGATATTTGGACAACAAGATTGGATTTTCACCATTAAATTAAACTTTAAGCATTAAAGCCATTCATTTTTATAATATAACAACTAGATTTCTATATCTAAACTCCAGGTAGTGAATCCACATTATTATAATTAAATTTACACAATCAAATCCGCGAGATAGTTTCCGTTGAGTATAGTTCTTTAATGGTATGTGTCTTCTCTCTTATTAGATGAGACCTACCATTGTTGGCTATTCATTGTTCAATTGCATATTGATTGTTACGGATGTGCATGTTAAAGCTACACATCCTAAACATGTTGAAATATCGTCTTTTGAATAAGTATTGACGAGACTAAGGTGATCCAGCTAGCGGAGAAGACCCACCATATCTAGAATTTCTTAACCGCAAAATGAGAGTTTGTGAGGAGCGCAACCTATAGCAGGAGAGTGGACAGTTTCAGTTTCAGTAATAATTAATTTTTTTAATAATAATACATTACATCTTCTTTTATATAGGAGTAAATCCCTAAACTAACCCCAAATTAAAAATCTTCCCTCCTTTTATTTTTCTATTACAGTAAAACCTCCTTAAATTAATATTCTTTACCACGATAAATTAATATTTTCAGTTCAGATTTTTGATCCAAACATAATAGAGACACTATAAATTTAACCTTGATTAATTAATAACCTATATAGCCGGTTCCAATAATATTAATTTATAGAGGTTTTACTATACTATAATATAGAATATTCTTAATAATTTATTTATCTAATATAAGTAATACATAATGAATTACAATCAAATCCATTATAAATTAGTAACGTAAAAAAAAGTACAAATTAATATTTAAATTTCTTGTTCTACATCATTCTATCCTCGCCTTTGAAAAAATTATGATATAAAATTTGAGAATTAACAAACAAAGAGATGATTTTTAGTAGCACTCTAAAACATCGAATTCCAACTCCATAAGCAAAATGCAAAATCTTTGAAAGAAGTTGCATGGAAAGAATGTGATATCTTGATATCTATTTAGCCACTAATTGTTTAAAAAAAAGTGTTTATAATAATATGTAATTCAAATCCTTAATTATATATCAAAATTGCATATATTACCCATGTATTACTACAATAGGATATCTTGTATATGTAAAGTCCATACAATTGTAGTTCAGTTGTGATCACTTCCAAGTAATCGGTTTTTAAACTACTTTGTATTTACCAATGTAACATCCCACAACCATAAGAATTAGTGAGTTTGGGGCCTTAATAAAGACAAGCTTACACCTAATGTACACTAGTTTGCTAGCACTTTTAGATTGACATTTTGTGGGTTGTTGGGTCCGGTATACGTTCAGTTGTGGGTTTATTGTTATAACCAAGTCTATACCATATGTGTAGGCTATTTTCGATGTAGTACGTGTACATTTTAGCAAGTATAACCGACTTCCGATTATTCTTAAAAACCCTTTTCATCTCATAGATGCACAATCAAAGCCATCGGTGTCCTCACTAGTCAAAAAACTTGTATCCATCCCTACTTTAACCTGTGTTAGAGTTTTGCTTATTTTTTGCTACCAATATATCATATGCACGTTTTTGTGAATATTTAGTATCAAGATTAGGCACTCACTTATTACTAATTACAGGAGCAACAAATGGTATTGGAAAAGAGACCGCACGAGTTCTGGCCTTGCGCCATGTTCATGTAGTTATTGGAGTAAGAAATGTTAATGCTGGTAAAAAACTAAAAGACGACTTGCTCCAAGCGATCCCGTATGCTAGATTTGATGTCATGGAAATTGATTTGAATTCACTAGATTCCGTGAGAAAATTTGCTTCACAATTTATTTTCAGTGGAATGCCTCTCAACGTCCTAATGTGAGTAAACAATTTAATAGTGTTCGAATATGCACTGCTACTTTGAGGTGTTCTTAAGGTTAAATTGCAATGATAATCCATATCGTCAAATAATTATATAACATTGCAATTGTAAAACCATAAATGTTTAATATGTATTGGTTCCATTTGGTTGTGGAAGTAATAATGCAGGTATTCTGGCTCCTCCCAAATTCACACTTTCAAAAGACGGCATTGAACAAACATTTGCGGTCAACCATCTGGGTATGTAAAATTCTGCTTCTTGATATTGTGACTTTGAGGGTGTAAGAATCTTTTTCTGTTGATTGATGTCACCGTCATTATATAACATTCTCAGGTCATTTTTTTTTAACAAATCTTTTGTTGGAGACCATGCAAAAGACTGCACACAAAACCCAAATAGAAGGAAGGATCATAAATGTAGCATCAGACATGCATCGTTATGGTGTTCACAAAGAAGGAATCCGCTTTGAAGAGATCAATGATGAAAAAAGGTGTGATCATTTGCTATGTTAGCCATCTAATTTTGTTCATTCGTAGTATCTCTTCAGAATCGAACCCTGACCTTCCCTAAGTAAATCATTCTTATTACCATTGAGCTACATGACTCCTTTTGGTTTTGAGTGAAAAATCACGTTACATAAACCTCACATCATTCTTAATCCTGTATTAATTATTATTTAAACTTCTAAGTAAAAATCAAGGTGATTTATAATATTTATTAAATTTTATTTTTTAAATTCTTTTTTTAGAGTATGTTTGCAAAGGATATTTATAATATTTATTTTTTAATTATTAAAATATCATACAAAACTATATAACATCAATCTTATAAATTTTTTATATTAAGTTTCAAAAACAATATTAAGTGTGGTGTATTTTTATCTTTCCTTTAGTTTAAAATAAATATTTCGGTTGTGTAACTTTAACTATAATATATTCTATTTTCTTATATAAGAGTCTAACTTTTCTTGTACTATACAATATATTTAAATTATTAAATCATACTTATTAATTTCTATAAAATCTCTTTAAAATTTTCTAATAAAATTAGTTTGATAATAAATCATGATATATAATTTATATTTTAAATTTAATTTAATATTTTAAATAATAATTCAAATTAATATTTATTTAAAATAAGAGGTAAAATAAATATTATTGTAATTTAATTGTATTCTACATGTGAAAACTTTGAATTAGAAAAATGGATTAAAAGTTTCAACTATAAGAATATATACAAATCATATTTATTCACAATAATTTATTTAATATATATGAAAATATATAATATTTTTGTTAAATATAGAAATTGGGGACCGGGAAGCGTGGCAGGAAGACACTAATCCCTGACCCCATCCCGATCCCCGAAATTTTTACATATTTTTTCCCGATCACCAGAAAAGTTCTCAATTCTCCGTCCGAAACGGGGCAGAGAATGGATTGGGGTTGGGCGGGAAGGGGTGAATGTCTATCTCTACAATATGCATTAGTATATAGCACATATCGATAAAATGTATACATGATATTTATGAATATTCTTCTTATGTATACAAGCATAGGGCCGGTGCAATGCAAAGATGACTTTTAAATTTGTTATCTTATATATATTTTAATAATTTATTTTATATTTATACTTTTTTAACGAAGATGAACTTAAATTTAAATAGTTTTATGTGATTGTTGAACTCGATGTTGAATTGACGTATGTGTTTGTGTTTGAGCGTGATTAAATTGTGTTTCAAGAATTTTGTGTTTAACAATATTTAAAAAATATTTTTAATTAAAATTGTTATTTTTAATAAATCAAAGTCAAGTTACAAAAGTAAATGGATTAAAGTGTAAATATCAAAATATGAGTATCATTCTAACCGACCGACTACATTATATTTTGATCAAAATCGTTGTTTTTAATAAATTAAAGTTAAGTTGTAAAAACAAAAGAACTAAGTGCAAATACCAAAATACGAGTACCGTACCGACTAACTACAAAACTTTCAATGTTTCGGTTTTAATAATACAATATAAATAGATAGATATAATAAAAGTGAGTAGATTTATAATTAGATTTGATGCATTGTGTATATGAGACATTTTTAATTATTATCACATGAATTTTATTGTCATTTTATGGAAGAAAATAATTAGTTATTTGGAATTGGATTAATATATACATATATATAACATATGAAAACTATTTGTTTTGAATTAAAACAATTTAAAAGATGAGATAATAAAAATAAATAGATAGTACAACAAAAAAAATTAAACGAATTATATGGTCATGTTGAAAAGGTTAGACAATATAAACACATAAATTTGGGTTGGAAAAATACTTGGTGATACTAATTTGTGTACAAAATAAATAGATAAAAATATATAGTCCAGTTAACAAATTTTAGAAAACAAGATATTATATTGCATACAAAAATATTATGATCGGATCGATCACATTATACACCCCGAGTTATTTAAAATCATAGGCCCCGATCAATCAAATTATCTATATAAATTAAAGTAAGTATATTATAATGAGACGAACAAAATATGTACAAATATAACTAAATATAATATTTAAACAACAAAGAATAAAATTTTATTTTAATCACTAGAAAATAACCGTGCCTTGCACGGGTTCATACAACAAAATATGAAAATTGAAGTTATAATAGCAAATAATATTTCACGAATGTTAATATTATTATCAGTTAGACATACCGAGGTCATTTAAACATAATTATGTTTTAAAATTTTAGTAGTAAAATAAAAAAAATTATTGTATTTGAAAATTATTTTAATATATATATATAAAGAACTAATATTGACAATAGATTGAAATATTATTAAATTAAAACATATTGTAACACCTGAGTCTCACATCGAGAAATGTGGGGGCTTTAGTACAGTTTATAAGACAAAGTACAACTACTAAGTGCACCAACAATCATGATCTTTTGGAGACCTGTGGTGGGTTTGTGGATTACCCACGTTATTGCATTTGGGCCAATTGGTCGGCGGTTGATTCGTGAAGTTACTGGAGGTAGGAACACGAAGACTGGTGGTATTATTCCATAATGGACTGAGGTCCAGAGGTGGGGACATAAACTAGCCAGTATTATCTCACAATCGCTAGAGATGTACGATCTTGGACCTATGAGCTATCCGTTCAGATCTAAAGATGCCTTCAAGAGTTTAAGTGGGGGAGTTTATACCACTCGAGTCTCAAAATTGAGAAGAGTTGGGACTTTAGTTCAGTTTATAATACAAAGTATTACTACAAATTGCACCAACAAATCATTATCTTTTGGGAACTTGGGGTGGGTTTGTGGATTATCCAAGTTGTTGCATTTGGGCTAATTACTTGGCACTGAATTATTCGATGTTGTGAAAGTCTGAAAGATAGAGGAAGCGAAACAAAGGAAAAGAATGCTTAAAATCAACAAATTGCAAGAAAAGATATGAACGAGTTAGAAAGAAAGTTTTAAGAACTGAAAGCGCAAGACCTAAGTAGAGTATTAGAAGATTTACGAAGGCTTTTGATCAAAATCAGTAATAAAACCTACTCTCCAGAATGTAACATCTTGAAGAATTGGAAGAAAATTTAGGATTGCAATGTTCTAAAACTCATCTAGAACACCCAGTATCTATTCTATCCCGCAAAAAAAATTATAAACTAACATGACAGCTATTCGTAATACTCGTATTAATTTTTAAATTAAAAACTTGAACATACTTAAATAAGCACCCAATAGCTACATATACCATCAATAAGAAAAACTCTATATATATATCAATCATATACTTGAAACGATAATGATAATGCATAGAATAATTTCTAAACACAATTTAAGCTAGCGGCCCGTGCCTCGCACGGGCTTTTATGCTAGTTACACGTTTATTGCACAACAATCGCATCTGGGTGGTTGCGCTTATAAACTCTTCGATTAAGACGAACTTTCCTACATTGACTTCTTTGGTTTACTTTCGGTGTTTGCTTAGTAGGATATTAATTTGTCTATAGGTCATTTTTCCAGGGAGAACCATCTTATATAGAGAATCGGGGAGAACCATATATTCTATTATAGAATCTCATAAATAATTTTAATTTTTTTCCATTAAAATATATAATTTGATTCTAATGTAGAATATTAGCATATACAAACTTTATAAAAATTTTAACTTTTAAAATTTGAATAAAAATATTGATTTTAAATTTGATTATGTTGTAGAATCATTTTGGATAAATTTGCTTTTGTTGTAGAATCACTTTGGACTATTTGATTAGTTTTCGATTATTCTTTTTAAGAAAGTAGTTTAATTTCGTTTTTTGATTTAATAATTGAAATTTATAATTATATCTAATAAAAAATGTGATAAAAATATATATTATGTATATTTATGTATTGGTTATCTCCCGGACTCTATATAAAAATTCTCTCTTGAGTACTACCCTATATATATAATATAGATACATATAATATACATATAATATAGATATCTAGGCCATTATTCCAGAGAGAACCATCTTATGTAGAGAATCGGGGAGAACCATATATTCAATTATAGAATCTCGTAAATAATTTTAATCTGATTTCAACGTAGAATACTAGCATATACAAACTTTTTAAAAAATTTAACATTTAAAATTTGAATAAAAATATTGATTTTAAATTTGATTCTGCTGCAGAATCATTTTGGATAGATTTGATTCTGCTGTATAATCACTTTAGACTATTTGACTAATTTTCAATTATTTTTTAAAAAAAGAGGAGTTTAATTTCGTTTTTTGATTTAATAATTGAAATTTATAATCATATCTAATAAAAATTGTGATAAAATATGTATTATGAATATTTATGTAATGGTTCTCTCCCGGACTCTATATAAGAAGTTCTCTCTGAAATACCACCCATCTATCTATACTCTTTATTAATAATCAAAACAATGTTTAAATGGCACGCTGTATCAAAATACCAAAGTACCAAATTTGGTTATCACTAAATCTGAGTTCAAATCCTCACAACTACGTAATTATATAAGATTTATTTAATTTAAATTCTTTAGCTTCATCCAGACTTTGATTCCTTGCAACAACATAATTATACAAGATTTATTTATTTACTTTAAATTCATTAGCTTCATCGAGGGTTCGATTCCTTGCAATTACGTAATCATACAAGATTTTTTTATTTTTTTTATTTTCTTTAGCTTTATCCACGATTTGATTGTTTATAACTACATAATTAAAATAGTGGTTTATTTAATATGTATTTTTATCATTCAATTCTTGACAAGTACATCTTTTAATAATATTTATTTTTTATTAATAATTTATCGATATTAATATTTGAATGTCGACTCATACTCGACCCGTACTTGGTACGGGTTATCGGCTAGTACATATAACATAGATTTGACTTGACTTGGACAAAGGGGGCCTCTGGAGACACGTGTGCCAGAGATTCTTTTTAAAAAAATAATTTTCTTAGTAATCCATAGTTTAAATGTGTATATTTTACTTATTTGACTAATTAAGTGCCCCGTATTCTTAGTAATTTTATCATATTTTGATTTACTTTCTATGAAATTCATATTTATATGGTTCGGATATACTAAAAACGCACAGATAGATATAAAAAACCCCCAAAAAAAATATCGATCTCGGAAACAACTAATCATATAAATCAAGACATAACATAACTCTCTTATATAAATAGTGCCCTCACACAAAAAAATTTATGGATCCGCCGCTGCTTAGACACGAAAAAAGTCAGGCTACAACTAATAGTATGTTGCACTATTTTAAACACTTCTTTCTTGATAAACAAGCGCAACTTGAACCATGTAGCATGACACCAACTATTTCATTTGGATTTTATCATTATTTCAGTTACAACAGCTCTGCTTTGGGGAAGTCAGCGTATGGAATCCAAGCTTTGTAACATCCTGCACATCAATGAACTTTCAAGGCACTTGAAGGTTACATTTCATCCCCATCATATGTTTATGAGTTTCTTGGCAATTCGGATCCGAGTTTCTGACTTGGAAAATTTTGTTGATCTAATTAAATTGATAGGGGTAGTAATTAATTGATGATGGCTGTAGAGAGAACTAAATTAGGTTTATGCTCCTTTTTTTAACAGGAAACCTTTTAAATGCTTTTAGTAGCTTGCTAGTACATTTTTTAATTTTTCTTAATGTAAAAGTATAGTAGAACATATCCAAGTATTTTGTTTTTGAGTTAAGTATGATGCGCATGTTTTAAAATTGTCTGATAACTATTAGAACTTAAAATTTAACTGCATCTCATTTTGTGTACGTACTATTGTACCAGGAAGAGGGAGTTGATATAACTGCAAACTCGCTTCATCCAGGACTTATAGCCACAAATATCTTTACATCTACTGGTGGACCTGGTTACTGTAAGTGTTTAAGTTTTTTTTTTCTTTTATCCATTCCAAGACTAGCCATGTTGCTTAAATTCAACTGCATGTCTAGAATTAAGTAGTTGTAACTTGTAAGTAAATATGATGGTATTTTTCGGTATGAATACTTCTGCTCAATCCTTGACTGCAGGGTTGATGAATACAATCGCAAAATACACATCCAAAAATATACAACAGGTCTGTTCTGAATTCCATTGTCGATTATGGTCTTGCATAATTCAGTCCACGATGAGACGAAAATATTTTTGTTTCAGGGAGCGTCAACTACATGTTATGTGGCATTGAACCCAAAAGTTAAAGGGATTACGGGAGCATATTTTGTGGACAACAATAAAGTAGAACCAAGCATGTTGGCTAGTGATTCTGACTTGGCCAAGAAACTGTGGGACTACAGTTTGAGTTTCAATGATAACAAGTACTAGTTCTGGATATGTTTTTAAGTCTCTATACTCACAGACTTTTTATGTATTTATTATGTAGGTCATTTTTATGTATATCACCACAAGAAAAACGGGCAATTATGACGGAAATTTTACACTGAAATCGTCGCAATTGGTCCAATTATGACGGAAAATTTTCATCATTTTTGCTCAAGTCTTAAGTTCGCATTTTCGTCACAAATGTCATTCTCGTCACAAGTATGTTTTTCGTCATAAGTAGCAATTTCGTCACAAGAAGAGTTTTCGTCATAAGTATAGTTTTCGTCACAAGTTACAGTGTAGGACCCACCTTTTTCAATAAATTAATAAATGAACTTACGACGAAATATACCGTCATAAATTCATATTTTACGACGGAAAATCTGTCGGAAGTTAAAGAATGGGCCCACCTGCTACAAATATTTTATTCGTGGAAAAATTAAAATTTAATATAAAAAGGATGAACAACCGTCGTAAGTTACCCAGAAATTCGTCATAAGTTGGACTGACCAGAAACAACATTATGCTGCTTTTTCAGGTTCCAGCCATTTTTGGCTTCAAAATTAAATCCCAAATGCAATTCTTTAATTAAAATTTCTACAATATTAGTTTTGTACATAAAAGAAACCAATCCAACACATTCATCATCCCATTCAAACCATACAAAGGCATATCCAACATAATACTAAGTACCTAAAAGATACATTACAAAATTTTCAAATGTACCAAAGTGCTAACACCAAGCACATACAATCAAGTCTAAAATTTAAAAGTACAAAATAACCTAGATTAGATATCAGGGATAGTTGCATAATAAAATTGCCCAAGTGTTCTTGAATATAGGGAACTAAAGTTAAAGAAATGATAATTGCAAGATAAGAAGCGGCATAATACCAACCAAAGTAACTATCTAAGGCAGAAAAACTTTTATCCTTGTATCTTTTGACAAACTGATCTGCACCAAAGGCCATGAAACCTGATCAGATGCCACCAGCGCCAAGTGATGTGAGCTCGAGAAAAAAGCATAAGAACACTTGTAAAGTTGTGAAGGAACTGCATTCTGTACAGAATTATAGAATAGGATAAAGCCATCAGTGTTTGATGTACTAAAGCCATCAGCTCAACGACAAACAAACAGAATTTTCATTAGTTCATTCATTCTTCAATACTTTGGCATCTCTAGTCACACCCTGTACAGAAAATAACATTTCATTTACTAATGCATCTTGTCGACTAAAAAAGTTATACAATGCCAAGCAAACTCACGTTAGGAAGGACGAAGTTTGACTGCAGAAGTAAGCTTCTAGCCTTAGCTAAGATCTCAACCTTCTTCCTAGACGCAAAATGAACCTCAACATTCTCAGCAAAATCGCTTAATCTTTCGTCTTTATTATCGGATGCAGAGATGAACATCAAATCCTTTAGTCAGTCTCAAATTGAGTTGTAAGTTATATGATACTTTGGAAGTCTGCTAGTTTGGAATCAGGAACAACCTAGCAATGATTACAAATAAATAAATGTCAGGGTGACCAAAATAATGACCATTACTTTGTAAGATAATAAACAAAGCATTTGGTTATTATTTAAATGCGACTTGATGAACAAATTATCTTATACTAAATAGATTATATCGATTGAATTTGTCAATAGCATCTATGTTCCTCATTTGTGAAGAAAGATCTAGACAAACCTTGGACTAAAATATTGATATAATTAACTCTGACATCCTTGGCCAAGTCAATCTTCCAAAACATCACATCCAATGACTGTTTTGAAAGCAAAAGGAGTTGTAGATGAACTTAGATGAACTTTACAACCTAAATACTACCTGTAAAGATAGCTTGACCATCAATGCCTTTTAACTGCATATAGAATAGGTATCACTAGTTAATTTTTGATTATAATATACCAGAAACTAAACTTTAAGCGGTAAAACCTAATATCCTGTACAAATTTTAGCAGTTGGTTATAGCATTATATCTTGAATGTATAGGAATACACTATGAGAAGTATAATTAATCTAGTGAACTAAATCATCAGAATCTCTAAAAGAATTTACGCAAAAGATGTCCTACCATTAAAATTTCATCACACGGACTGCGTCGTATATAATGGTCTAAGCAACGCGCAAAGAATACTACACACATCACAAACAAAAAGGGATATTTGTCAGTTTTATAATGGTCTAAGCAACGCGCAAAGATTACTGAACGCTAGAAGTTTCAACAGAAGCAAGTATTTGTCAGTTTTATATCGTTTCAGATTCAGAATAAGGTCTTTTTAATTAAGCAGAGGCAATTCATATAAAACTCATCATCCCTTCTTCATTAAAGTGAAAACTAAAAATGGAAATCAAGGGATAAAGACCATTATCTAAAAATGCTCCGGTAACAAACCAAGTCAAACCTACATGGGTGTTATTTCAAAATCTTCGGACCTCAGGGAGTGTCAATTAATAGTACCTATGTACAACTCAAATTGCTTTCACAAATGATAAACCCCTAACCACTTTTACCAAGACATTGTGGGCTTTAGTCTAAAAGAAGTTAAGTTAAAGTACTCATAAACAGCTATGGAATGTAGGCCCTAATTTCTAGTGATGAAGGTACCGTTATCCTTGGAGAAGTCTTGCAGTTCAACAAAGAGAGGGACAGAGATGAAATAGTTAACTTTATATGACTCTACATTGGTAAAACAACCCTAAGCATTAAAAAATACAGAAATCAGTCAAAAGGGCAAATGGACAAGCTGATAGAAAGACATAATTACCCAAACATTTTCCTAATCATAAACATGTACACACATTTTTTTAAATCAAGTACTATAATATTTAACTAAAATGCATATGCAATTTATTTATATACTTCAAATGCAAACTTGTGTGTGCTTGTCGGACAGAGATGTGATCATTGAATGTGTGGATATCAATCTTTGAAGATGTGTATTTTTCAACGATCCACATTTTAAAAGACAGATAGTTGTCAATCAACTTGGAATCAATATATTACAGGAGAAGAATGATTGACGGAGATAAAAGTGATACCTTTTGTGTATCATCATGTGTATTGAATGAGTTCATCAGAAGCAGGGGAACATTGCATCCGTAATTGGCATTAAGTGTCTACGCCAGATAAAGAGGTCAATACCGTGTAAAGTTAACTATTTAACAAGTATAAAGTAAAAAATTTACAAGTCCCTATTCCTCAATACCTCAATTTGGACGACAATCAAATCTAGAAATGTTAAACCATTCCGAACTTCAATTACGGATCTGCACAAAACAAACTCTTGATAAGTATATAGTAAAGAAGCAGCGGGTCAACGTTCATTAATAGCTATGATTGGATACTAATTATATTTGAAGGAGAGGACCAATTAAGCGTTTCTTAAAAGTTGAAGTAAACATATGTAGTTCTATCATCAGAAAACAATAGAATGACCGACAATGAAATAGAAGTCAAGAACGGGAATATCAGAGAGAGAGAGAGAGAGAGAGAGAGAGAGAGAGATGCCTAATTGGCAGTGGACTGGATACTTGGATAGTTTTCTTGTCAATGAGCAGCGTAGCATTCATGGTGACAAAGCTGGCAGCTGATAAACATCTTCAAGTTTCAACTGAACACGACCAAAAAATAGACTTCTAAATCCTTGAAAGGTAAACTACATGTAGATTACTTTTGAAATCTAAACTTAATAGTGCTAGGGTGAACCTGATCTAAATCTGTGAATCCATGTAACATATTCATCTTAGCATTTGTGCCATTAATTGATAGAGAAGAGAAAAGCCAAAAACATTTGGAAGAAATTACATACCGGTACCTCATGTTCAATAGCAGAATTTTCAGATGATTCTACACACTTGTTGTATCAGTCAACAATTTAATCAAAAAAAGCCTTTGTTATCAAGCTCAATTGCTCTCCTATATGCAATCAAACATTCATTCAGATATCTTCTCGGGTTTTAAAAATTGTCCCTCAACTTTAAAGATTTCTCAAATATATGGGGTTTGACTCTCTCTGATACAGAGCAACAAAGCAACACATTGTTCATATCCAAACATGTCAACCCGAATAATACAAATACCAAACATCCAAAACCATAAAAAAGAGAAGAGAAATTGAAGCTTATACCTAGTATAATTGCAAGGAGCGTTATAATCATCTAGGAGAAGCTTGCAATCTGTTGGCAAACCGGAGATTTGTTATTGCAGCGCAGCTGCGGCACTAGCATCAGCAGAGAGACTTATAATAGAAAGTAACAACATAAAGGAGTGTTATTTTAGGGTTGGATTTCTACGACGCCGTATAAGTAATTTTGGGCGCCCAATTCTAATTTTCCCCAAATTTTTGCCTCCATTCCGTGCTATAGATTCAGTCTGCTTTATAATGGAAAATAAAATTATTTTTTTTAATTTTTTATAATATCACTCAAATATTTAAATTTTGACATTATTAAAGAGTAACTATCAAATCACTAGTTGACTTTTGTAATCTCAAAACAAATAAATTTAATTTTAAAAATCAAAATATTAATTCGGGACTAAACACTAGTTAAAAGTACTAATCCAATCACTAGTTGACTGTTATTATCTCAAAATATATAAATTTATTTTAATTTTAATTTTTTGTAATATCAATCAAATAAATAAATCTTGATCGTCAAAAAATATTTTTAAAAAAATTGAAACATCAATCCGGGATTAAACACTTTTTAGAAGTGCTAATCAAATGACTAGTTTGTTGTTATAATCTTAAACCAAATAAATATACTATTTCCTAAATTTTTGAAATATTACTCAAACAAATGAATCTTCGTATCAGTACGGTTGGATTATCTAGGAATATTTTTTAAAAAATCTAAATACAACCGGAAGTAGTACTGTTCCAGCGTTTCTAAAAAGATACGGCACAACCGGGCCTTTATATTTTTTGATGATATTTTCCCAACACTAGAATGAGTACTGATTAACATCCATACGGTTGGATCATCTAAGAAATCAATTTAAAAAATTATTTAGTGAATCTGACACGTGTCCCGTTCCCGGAAGCACTTCTGTTCCAACAGTTTTGGGAAGATGCGGCATAACCGCATCTTTTTATTTTTTGATTATTTTTTCCCAACACTAGAATGAGTACTGATTAACATCCGTACGGTTGGATCGTCGAAAAAATCATTTAAAAAAAATATTTAGTGAATCTGACACATGTCCCGTTCCTAGAAGTAGTACTGTTCCAACGTTTTTGAAAAGATGCGGCACAACCGGACCTTGTTATTTTTTGATTATTTTTTCCCAACACTAGAATGAGTACCGATTAACATCCGTACGGTTGGATCGTCGAATAAATCAATTAAAAAATTATTCGGGTTTAGGGTTCGGGTTTAGGGTTTAGGGTTTAGGGTTTAGGGTTTAAAATTAGAAAAAATAATGGGCCCACTTTTTTCTGTGGGGACCACCTTTTTTAATATTATTTTTTAATTAAATCGGGGGATCTTGACATCCATATGGTTGAATCATTGAAAAACATTTTCAAAAATAAATTAAAACACCAATCCGGGACTAAACACTAGTTAGAAGTAATAGTCAAATCACTAGTTGACTACTATAATCTCGAAACAAATAAATTTATTTATTTTTAATATTTTTGGAATATCACTCAAATATATTAATCTTGACATCCATACGGTTGGATCATCAGTAAATAATTTTTAAAAAATCAAAATACAAATATGGGACTAAATACTTATTAGAAGTACTACTCAAATAACTAGTGACCATTATCATCTCAAATCAAATAAATTTATTTATTTTTCTAATATTTTTGGAATATCGCTCAAACATATAAATCTTGATATCCACATAGTTAGATCTTCGGGAAATATTTTTAAAAAAATCAAACACCAATCCAAGACTAAACACTAATTAGAAGCAATATTGTTCCAACGTTTCTGGAAAGATACGGCACAACCGGACCTTTATATTTTTTGATGATTTTTTCCCAATACTAGAATGAGTATCGATTAACATCCGTACGGTTGGATCGTCTAGGAAATCAATTAACAATTTATTCGGGTTTAGGGTTCGGGTTTAGGGTTTAGGGTTTAGGGTTTAGGGTTACAAATTAGAAAAATTAGTGGCCCTCACATTTAGTTAATTTTTAATTAAACCAGGGGATCTTGACATCCATATGGTTGAATCATTGAAAAACTTTTTCAAAAAAATTAAAAATTAAAACACCAATCCGGGACTAAACACTAGTTAGAAGTAATATTCAAATCACTAGTTGACTACAATAATCTCGAAACAAATAAATTTATTATTTTTTAATATTTTTGGAATATCACTCAAATATATTAATTTTGACATCCATACGGTTGGATCATCAGTAAATAATGTTTAAAAAATCAAAATACAAATATGGGACTAAACAATTATTTAAATTACTAGTCAAATAACTAGTGACTTTTATCATCTCAAACCAAATAAATTTATTTTTGTCTAATATTTTTGGAATATCGCTCAAACATATAAATTTTGATATCCACACGGTTAGATCTTCAAGAAATATTTTTTAAAAAATCAAAACAGCAATCCGAGACTAAACCTTAGTTCGAAGTAATAGTCATATCACTAGTTGACTACTATAATCTCGAAACAAATTAATTTGTTTTTTTTCCTAATATTTTTGGAATATCACTCAAACATATAAATCTTGATATCCATACAGTTAAATCATCGGGAAATAGTTTTAAAAAAATAAAACATCAATCCGAGACTAAACACTAGTTAGAAGTAATAGTCAAATCACTAGTTGACTACTATAATCTCGAAACAAATAAATTCTAAATTTTTTTAATATTTTTAGAATATCACTCAAACATATATATCTTGACATCAATACGGTTGGATCGTCACTAAATATTTTTAAAAAAATAAAAATGCCAATATGGGTCTAAACACTAGATAGATTAATAATCAAATCACAAGTTGACTGTTATAACCTTAAACAAAATAAAGGTAATTTCTCCTAAATATTTTAAAAACATCACTAAAATTTATGAATTAGTTGAATCATCAAAAAAATTCAAAAAAAAATTAAAAACATGTGCTAACTTACGACGGAATCCGTCATAAGTTATTGGACTCCAAAAATTTGATTTTCCCGCCTATTTTTTTGGGAAAATTTTGAATTTCCCACCCCAACAACTCTTTTATGACGGAAAAATCCGTCGTAAGTTTCTTAAAAAATATTATTTTAAACGGCTAATTTTTTAAAAGTGACAGTAGGATAAGAAATGGGTGGTGAATTTTACACATAGTAACTTACGACAGAAAATATTTCCGTCATAAGTATACTTACGACAAAAATATCGTCGTATATTCAATTTGTAAACGACGTCGTTTTCCCCTACACACAATCTATTCATTTTATAATTAAATTTAATTACGAAAAAATAATAAAATATTCAACTTCCGACGGAACAGCAAATCCGTCGTAATTTAATACTTATGACGGAATTTAAGATTCCGTCGTAAGTATTTTTAAAAATATTATTTTAAACGGCTAATTTTGTAAAAGTGACAGTAGGATAAGAAATGGGTGGTGAATTTTACACGGAGTAACTTACGACAGAAAATATTTCCGTCATAAGTATACTTACGACGAAAATATCGTCGTATATTCAATTTGAAAACGACGTCGTTTTCCCCTACACACAATTTATTCATTTTATAATTAAATCTAATTACGAAAAAATAATAAAATATTGAACTTGCGACGAAATTATTTTTCCGTCATAAGTATTTGTGACGAAATTGTCATTTCTGTCGTAAGTTAGGCGCGCCCAAAATTCCGT
Organism: Heracleum sosnowskyi; assembly: GCA_030848705.1. Lineage (NCBI taxonomy): Eukaryota > Viridiplantae > Streptophyta > Magnoliopsida > Apiales > Apiaceae > Heracleum > Heracleum sosnowskyi. Next base: position 42,354,650 of record CM061243.1, on the reverse strand, counting down.
CATAAGTTTTCCGTCATAATTGCCACTTTTTCTTGTAGTGTAGTGTATGCTTTCCACGTGAATTCAGATAAAAAAGTTTGTTATCCAAAATTGTAACAACCTTAATTTTCAAACTATTAGTTCTAAATTTAAACTTATATAAAAATATTTTTTTTCTTTAGTAAAATCAAATTTTACGAAAGTCAAAGCAGCGGTCAAATTCAATAATTCAAAAACATAAAACTGGAGGAGCAGCTCCATAACTTCAATTTATGTTATATAAATTGTTAAAATTATTCAAATAAACGATAAGTCTTTTCTGATTAATACATATAATCAAGTAGTCCGAAATCCACACAGTTCATAACATTAATCTTAATAAGCTTCCAAAAATCCGAACGTGAACAATATTTATTTCCTAACTCTAAATTTTGTAGCTTTAATTTTTTTTCAATTAAATACAGATAAAAAATTTAAGAAAAGAATAAAATTCAAAATGTGCTCATTTTTAAGTTTCAATGTCTAGGGATGCGAATCTTGATACAAGAAAAGTATCCTTGTTTTCTTTTCGGGATAAATTTTCAATCAGCTACGCATTCAGGTTGAAAAACAAATAAACAAGCTAAAGAATTAACCTCTTTGTTTCATGATCGCTTAACATACTGAATACGAATACAAATATTCTTGAAGTTAAAAATATATACAATGGTCTCCCAAACAATCCAACCTACATCGACTTTCGATGTCATCCTGAAAACGGTAGCATCACAATTGACCTTCACACAATTATATCTATATGTAGTTTAGTACTAAGATATTTCAATTGCAATAACTGAAATCAAAGGTATAGATGCCCCCATAGTACGAACAATCTTCTATTGTAAAAGGTGAATTTTTACGATTTTAACCACCGTCCATTCCAAACCACTTCGATGCGAGCATTCCAGATTTCCAATACACCATATTAATCATTCTCAACGAAACAACCAACACAAAATAACTCAAAACATACTAAAACTCTCACAAGGAGAGACAACAAACAACTTAAAAATTGGGTACAGACTCACCTAAGAATGAGTATTATTAAAAAAAAGTAAGATCAAAGTAAGAAAGAAGGTCTTCCACGGATGGAGAAACCACCACCTAAAGAGAAAAGACAAAAATATATAGCTAACAAAAGGGATTTTTTTTTCTTTAGGGTTTGACTGTGATGCGACAAGTATCCTTGTTAAAGTTGGGATCTACGGCAAGCTGTGAGTGAAAATTTGGTTTTCCTTCTTAAACTTTTGTAATTTTAATATTATAACTAGTTGACTAAGCCGCGCTTCGCAGCGGCCCTATAATATTTTTATAAACTTTTAAATATTTTTGTAAACTTTTAAATATTTTTGAATCCTAACATTCAATATAATTATTATTAAATATAGAAATAAACTAAAAAAATTAGAAAATATTGTATCCACACACTGTGCAGCTTATTACAATATACAATAGGTCTCTATTTGTGTTACAACTTGTGCTAAACTCTATCAAGACATTTATATACCTAACATATCCAACGGTAGAAAAAATCTCTACCTAAACATTTTCAAATTCATATTTTCAATAGTTTTTTTCGAAAATCCAACCGTATGGATTAAAAAGTTAAGCAAAAATAAGTGGTTACACCAAATTACATAAAAATTGATTTTGTACATGATGCAATTTTAAATCAAAAAATGAAACAAAATTTGAGTCGTTACATTCATATTGTAAACGATATATAAAATATCATGTTAAATTAAATGTATTCTTAAACGGTAAAATTTATAAAATTTTGCATGTCTACTTATTTTTGCATAAATTTTTCATCAGTACGGTTAGATAGTAAATTCAAACTATAATTTTTATACAAAAATAAAAAAGGAAAAGTTTAAGAAAACCTTAGCATAGTCATAGGGTAAAATAGTAAATTCAAACTATAATTTTTACTATATCTTAAAAAGAAATCGTATAACAGGTACACAGTGAATCTAGAAACACTCAAACATAACACAAATAAAAAGATAAAAACACTAACAAAATTCATAAGGATTTTTAGATAATCACACGAATGTAAATATACATAATAAAAGAATAAAAAGAATAGTTAAAATTTACATAATAAAAGGATAAAAATATCTTATAGAATCTAATAATTCGAGAGAAAGACGCCCATAAAAATTTGAAATATAAAAATTGATGTTAGGCTAAACTTAATAATATAATTTAGAAAGATAATAATTATTTGCAAAAATAATTAATTTTTTTAATATTGAAACGATTATAAAGGAAGTTTAAGAATAAGAGTTACAAATGTGACAATCGGGTGAAAATAAGATTATGATGCAACCTACAAAGAGATATTATTTCAAAGTCAAGAAAAATAATTGTAATACTATTATTCGCTCGAATTTATGTGCGTGAAGTGAAGAGTATAAACACCTTGGGAAGAAACATAGACAACCCGTATATCTAGGAACTGAAATTCTTCTGAAAAGAAGCGTAAGTATATTAATAAAGTATATTATAAAGTGACTTGAATAATCAGTTAGATGTTTAGAAGCACTAGAACAACAAAAATTAAATTTTGCTATAAAAAACTAATTAAAATCAAACCAGAATAAACTTGTAAAATTGGGAAAACATGAGGATTAAATTAGCCGGCTTCCCCTTTCCACACCATCTGAAAAGAATATACACAATTAATTAATACTGTAGCAACTTAAAAAAATAAATTTCAATCAATATGTTGGCAATCAAAAAGTTAAATAGGCAGCGTAACAAAATATATTGAAAACATGTTAGTACAAAATATGAAACTAAAAGAATTTTTCTAGAGAATAGAGAGGTCACGTCTCAGATGTTGTGAATCGGCAACCTTCTTCCTTTTTCTACTGACTGAAAGAAATTACTCAATTAATAATTTGGTAGCGATTGTAAAACAAATTTCAATCAATATTGTAGCAAATTAAAAGTTATAGAGAAAGATTTATAAAAGAAGATTGAAGAGATAGTAGCATAAAACATGAAGATAAAACTAAATAAAAAGAAATTTGCAGAAGATTGGAGAGCTCGGGAGATTATGAATTGTAGAGTTTCATGGGAAAATATCCGTGGACTCGAGATAAGAAGTCAGATTAATTGGACGTTTGTGTGTTTATTATATATACATGAGAATTCTTTTGAAATTTCCTTCTTTGAAAAATTGATTATTTTTTATTGATGAACTAAAAAGAAAATTTTAATTTTTAATATTTAAAATAGAGGAAAGATCTTTGTATATATAATAATAAAATTTGATTAGTTTTATAATTTTATGTCAACTTTTATGTAATAAGTATTACCTTTTATACAATTTAGGAGCTAAAAAAGAAAATTTCAATTTTTAATATTTAAAATAGAAGAAAGATTGTATATATAATAATAATAATTTTTTATTAAGTTTATAATTTTATGTCAACTTGCCTCTAATAAGTACAAGCCTATAACCCGTGCGATGCATAGATGAATTTTAGTATTTTTAATGTATTATTTTATTATTTTTATATGATTTATTATTATTATTTATCTTATTTTATTATCATTTATTTGTATTTTGATCTTAAAAAATTTTAATATGTTGTCGACGGAATAATATCTTGAACTTTTGAATGTAGCTTAGAAAAATAGATGATTTAAATATTTAATATAATAATATGTTGTTGACGGGATTCGAATCTTGAACCCGTGGGAGTATTTTAGATACCAAGAAAATAATATTCTTTTAATATTACATCAAACGGTTCTCATTTATCTATATTTATATCCAACGATTATTATTTAGAGAACCAAACTACCAACCAACCAAATAGATGGTAGTTTGCTTATAATAGTATTTTTTTTATATGATTTTTTAGTATTTTTTATCTTATTTTATTATCATTTATTTGTATTTTAATCTTAAAAAATTTTAATATGTTGTTGACGGGATTCGAACCTTGAACCCGTGATAGCATTTTAGATATCAAAAAAAGAATATTCTTTTAATATTACATCCAACGGTTCTCATTTACCTATATTTACATCTAACGGTTATTATTTAGAGGACCAAACCAAATGACCAAACTACCAACCAAATAGAGGGTGGTTTGCTTATAATATTATAGTATAGATTACATTTAGTTTCTTGCATTAGTGATATTTAGTTTTCTCCATTAGTAAATATCTATTGTATATTTACTTTATCCATTAGTAGGAATTTTAAATGCAAAAATATTATATGTTTCCTCTATTAGTAAGTATTTAAAAGATAATTGAAATTTTTTCGAATTTTTAATATTATTAATTCAAAAAATTGAGAAAATTAGAAAAATAGAACGGAACGATCTGAGAGCGCCAATATTATTAATATTAATATTATTAATATTATTATTAATAATAAGGAAGTTGTAATTTTCTAAATCAAAGAAAGTTCTATCAAGTCCTACAAATTCGAAAATAATAAGGAAGTTGTAATTTTTTCTAAATCAAATAAAGTTCTATCAAATTTGAAGTTTGAAAATAATAAAAGTGTAATTTTCAATTTCCTTCCTACAAAATCGTTCGAAAATAATAAGGAAGTTGTAATTTTCTAAATCAAAGAAAGTTCTATCAAATTTGAAAATAATAAAGAAAGTTCTATCAAGTTTGAATATAATAAAAGTGTAATTTTCAATTTCCTTCCTACAAAATCGTTCGAAAATAATAAGGAAATTGTAATTTTCTAAATCAAAGAAAGTTCTATCAAATTTGAAAATAATAAAAGAAAGTTCTATCAAGTTTGAATATAATAAAAGTGTAATTTTCAATTTCCTTCCTACAAAATCGTTCGAAAATAATAAGGAAGTTGTAATTTTCTAAATCAAAGAAAGTTCTATGAAATTTGAAAATAATAAAAGAAAGTTCTATCAAGTTTGAATATAATGTAATTTTCAATTTCCTTCCTACAAAATCGAAAATAATAAAGGAAGTTGTAATTATTAAAATAAAAAATTGTGAAAAATTGAGAAAATTAAAAAAATAGAACGGAGCGATTCTAGAGCGCCACCTCACCGTCCCCGTCTTCTCCTTTATATAAGTATATTGATTTAATATACGTCAAAAGTTTTAGTTATTTAAAAAAAATTGACGACAGAATTAATTGATGAAATTTCAGGGGACCATCCCTAAAAATATAACATGAGAATTGACTTTGATTTAGGTAAGAGGGTTCACTTGGTCCAGTAATCATATTTTGGAACCCAATCTGGTCTGCGGCCCATATATTTAAAATAAAAAATAAAGATGATTATAATATATTTGATGACTTTAATTATAATTAGACCTGGCAAAATGGGTCCGGATCCGAAGAACCGAACCGAAATTCATAGAAACGAATCCGATTTTGTATCCGAATTAGTTAAACCGATAATTATCCGAAAACCGTTTTGAACCGATCCTAAAATTATCCGAACCGAAAATTTAACCGAAAATTATCCGATCCAATTATGATCCGAACCGATCATAACCGAATAATAAATTATCCGAACCGAATATGATTCGAAATACGAGATCCGATTTAAATCCGAACTAAAAAAATGGTGAATTCAGTTTTAGTTGAGTTATGATATTTACGGATTATCTATTAGGCCACTTTTAATTCAATAAATTAATCTATTTATAAGCAAAATTCTTAATTAGAATAATTTCATGTCAAAAATATCATAGATATTTAATCAATACTTTTGAAAAAAGTACTTTATTTTATATAAAAAATAATATATTTAATAATAAGATATTTTTAAAGTATTACAAATTAAAAAAAATGAATGAGTAATGATCCGAAAAGATCCGAACCGAATTTGATCTGAACCGTATTCATCCAATTTTAATCCAAATTTCATCCGATTTTAATCCGAATTAGACCCGAACCGAATCAAATCCGATCCGATCCGGACTATACCAAAAATATATCATAACCGAACATTAATCTGATCCGAGATTGATCCGATCCGAAACCGAACCGATTATCCGATTTGCCAGGTCTAATTATAATATAGGCTACGGCAATCGGCAGCACCAAGTCGATCCTCTCTATTTTATTTCCACGGTATCAGCCTCTCAATCAATCAATGTACTTATATAAAGGAGAAGACGGGGGCGGTGAGGTAGCGCTCTAGAATAGCTCCGTTCTATTTTTCTAATTTACAACTTCCTTATTATTTTCGAATTTGTAGGTTTGATAGAACTTTCTTTTATTATTTTCAAACTTGATAGAACTTTCTTTGATTTAGAAAATTACAACTTCCTTATTATTTTCGAATTTGTAGGACTTGATAGAACTTTCTTTGATTTAGAAAATTTCTTAAATATATATATATCTTTTCTTTTATATATATAAAGGAAAACCCCTAGAGCTATAGAATCGCTCGATTCATATTTATCTAATTTTCTAGAGTTCCTCTATTTTAAATATTAAAAATTAAAATTTTCTTTTTAACTCCTAAATTGTAGAAAAGGTAATATTTATTAAAGACAAGTTGACTTAAAATTATAAATCTAATCTAATCAAATTTAAATTGAAATTTCCTTTTTCATCTCCTAAATTATAGAAAAGTAATACTTATTAAACACAAGTTGACTTAAAATTATAAACCTAATCAAATTTAAATTGAAATTTCCTTTTTTAACTACTAAATTGTAGAAAAGGTAAAAAAACAAGTCTTCAAAAATTATAAATCTTATCAAATTCTAAAATTTCAAAACTATACCTACAATCTTATATGAAGTACTTTTAACGAGAATTTCTGGACAACTTTTTTTGGCCCTTTCTCTTCTTATATTACAGATGATTGTCGTGTTTTTTTATTCTTATGCACTTTTTTTTTGTTTCTTAGTTTTGTTGTCTCTTCGTTGATGATTACCGAATTCATAATGACACATAGTTTTGTGTTTTTGCAGATTTCTATTTGACTTAAGAAGGTTGATTTGAACATCTCGGATAATACAACCGTATTTTCTATGACTTGATATCTGTAAGTTTGCAATTTATAATCATAAAAACTCAACTTCACATACCAGTGAGACTTTTGTGTACAAATTCTAACATATGGTGGTGTATATGTTTACTTTATTTTATTAATGCAAGGATTGTGTATAAATTTTGGTTATGACATACATAGTGGTCGGAGAAGCTTTCAAGGTTTTTTTTCTCAAACTCATGTATCACAGTTGACAGGTAAATATTTATTACTTTCTTTTATTATTTTTAAACGAAAACAATTGTATAAAAGGTAAGTCTACCTCTAATCTTTATTATATATTTTAAGGAAAATTTCCAGCCGTTCTCAAATTGTATCAGAAATACTTATCTTTTTCTCTAAAGCTTATCGGTTTTAATTCAATAAAATTAAATTTCCTTATTTACATTCAACTTTACAGGAAAGACCATAAATATATTAAAGTCAATCATATTTAAAATTTAATTAAACATATATTTTCTTCTTTCTCAACTAACTTAAATTTGCGTTCAAACTCTTTTTTGAGCCTATATATACCTAAACAAAGATTCACAATTTTATCAATTTAATTAGATATCATTGATATTTGAATTCATGTCGTAAAAGATGCACATTATATTCACTAGATAGTTTTTTTTTAATTGACTTTTTGTGTGAATGAATACATATTATGTTTATTCTGTGAATTTGTTTTGCGTACGCATGTTTTTTCTTATTTGATGAATTCATAATGTTTTTTTTGCAGGAATGATGAAATCGGTTTACCTCTGCGCCCTCTCACTAACCGGTATCATGGTTATATTGTATCTTTTTTACATCAATATCTTCTATTCTACATTCTCTTTTAATTTCATTTTAGATTTTGGGTAATATTTGGATTGTGATCATTATCTCTTTTCTTATGAATTTTTGTAATATTTGTTTTTGTAGTTTTAATTTTTTTTAAAGTTTTTGTTTTCGTGTAGTCTTTGTTCTTTTATGGTTTTCACTTTAATTATTGTGGTACTTTGCTTTTAGATTATTCAATTATAATTTTAATGTTTGTTCTGATTTTAATTTTCATTATGAGAATTCGATATGCGTAACACTGCATAGTTGTAGTACATAACATACCAAAGAGATGCAGACATACCAAAGAGATGCAGAATCTGCGCGTTATCTTTTAATAACTTGCTCAAAATAGTATTATCCTTTACCATTGTTCAACATCTTGATTAAGAATAGTCAAGTTTTGTATTGATACTTACTAGCCTATAACATGATTTTTAATAACGCGATACACAGATTGTTTTTTAATAATTATTAATTTATTATTTATGTTTTAATATTTTATTAATTATATTTGTTAAAAACTTAAGTACACGTGTTAAATTTTTTTAAATAACTAAAATATTAAAATATGTTTTAAAATAAATAAGTAATATTTTGCCCATGATATTTTTGAAAAAAGAGGGGGGTTTGTAAGAAAAAATAGAAAAAGTAACATATTTTAGTTGAAAAACGATAATTACCTTGCATTTGTTAAAAAAAATAAGTATAGATGTTAAAATTGGTAATTTTTTTTAAATAATTTAAAGTATTACAATAGATTTTAAAATAAATACATTAAGTAAGTAAGGGTTTGTGCGTGATAAGGAAAATTAGGGGATTTTGTAACAAAATGTTACATGTTTTAGTTGAAAAAGATAATTGTCTTGCATTTGCTAAAAAAATAAGTATACATGTTAAAATAGGTGAATGTTTTCAAATAATTAACAATGTTAAAATAGATTTTAAAAAAGGAGTTTTAATAAGAAAAATGTAAAAAGTGAAATGTTATAGTTGAAAAACGTAATTGCTCATGATATTTTTAGAAAAGGAGAAGAATTTTGTTAGAAAAATAGAAAAAAGTAATATATTTTAGCTGAAGAAGATAATTGATTATAAATAAGTAATGTTATTATTTAATAATATTTTTTTATTGATAAGTTGGGGTAATTAAGTAAAATCAAAAAGTACCATACCCGCCAACAGATGCACGGATTGTTTTTAATAGTTGTTATTTTATTATTTATAGTTTAACACGTTTATTAATTGAATTTGTTAAGAAAAATAGGCATCTTAAAATAGGTAAACTTTTTTTATATAATTAAAATTATTAACATAAGTTTTAAAATAAATAACTAAAGGTTTGACCGTGATATTTCTGGAAAAAAAGAGAGATTTTAGTAAGGAAAAATAAAAAAGGGGACATGTATTTGTTGAAAAAGGTGATTGTCCGTGATTTTTTTTGGAAAAGGAGGGGATTTTGTTAGAAAAAATAGAAAAAGTAATTTATTTTAGGTGAAAAAGGTAATCGCCCGTAATTAAAAGTAATAAAATAGTTTTTAAAATAAATAAGTAAAGTACCCGTGATTTTTTGGAAAAGGAGGGGTTTTAGTAAGGAGAAATAGAACAAATAACATGTTTTAGTTGAAAAGGGTAATTTTCCGTGAATTTTTTAGAAAATAGAGGGGAATTGTTAGAAAAAATAGAAAAGTAATGTATTTTAGCTGAAAAGGTAATTGGTTATAAATAATGTTATTATTAATAATATTTTTTCAAAAAATAAGTAAAATCACACTACCGACAAACTTTTATTGTTTTGTTTATTATAAGATAGTTTAAACTTTTTAAAATAATTAAAATAGGTTTTAAAATATTTAAGTAACGATAATTGCCCGTGATTTTATTGATTTCATATTTTTTTTTCTTAAATAGTTAATATTTAAAATTTTACAAAAATATAATAGTTCGCAGCGGCTTAGTCGACTAGTTTTCTCTAATTGATGTGCTTTTTCTCGATTAAGTTATTTAATTTCTAGGGTTTGTAATCTTTTTTATGCTAATGCTCTGGTGAAGTTTTTATTGGTAACTAGCTTGCGACGCACGAATTGTTAATTATTGTTTTATTATTTATTTTTTAATATTTTATTAATTGTATTTGTTAAAAAAATAAGTAGACATGTTAAAATAGCTAATCTCTTTTAAATAATTAAAAATATTAAAATAGATTTTAAAATAAATAAGTAAGGATTTGTCCGTTATATTTTTTTAGAAAAGGAGGGGTTTTAATAAGAAAAAATAAAAAAATGTAACACGTTTAGTTTAAAAAGTTAATTGCCCATGATATTTTTGAAAAAAATGAGATTTTAAAATTTAATTATTAAAATAAGTTTTAACATAAATAAGTAAAGATTTTGCAATAAGTAAATGGTTTTCCCGTGATATTTTTAGAAGAAAACGGAATTTTAGTAAGAAAAATAGAAAAAGTAAGTTGAAAAGGATAATTGTCCGTGATATTTTTAGAAAATGAGGGATTTTGTTAGAAAAAATCTCTAATGATATATATTTTGTATTCTTAATCAATCATCAACAATTCTATTTTATTATTATTTACTTAGGATCAGTGATGGGCAGTGTTCTAAAAGTCAGCCGGTCCGATTAAGTGGAAATCGGGTTAAAAAATGGTTTCAAAAAAAATTAAAACTTTTATTTTTTTAAAACAAAAATTAGTTTTTAAAAAAAAGAGTTAATAAGCATACATAACTATTACATGGATATGAGTTCTTGATTTCTTAACTAAATACTTCACTAAATCTCTAATACACTAATTATTTTCTAAAAATAAATTATTTTCTCCGTTCATCCTATATACAAATGAACTGATACGTGACTTATTTTTGTAAATTTCGATACTTAAATATCAATATCGGACCAATGATGTATTATCTTTTTTGTAAATTTTTGACTAACTTGATTATACTAATATAAAATTACATATTATTATTTAATTATTTAAAAAAATTAATGTTCCCATTAATCAATCTGATTAATATTATCCAATTAATCACTAGAATATAATAGGTGCAAGGATCACTACATGATATACTCCATCAGATTGAGTGGCTTAACCAAACAGCTCTCTGATAATGTTGTCCCCTCATCTTAATTTTGAAAAAAAAAAATTAAAGGCTATCCATCTATGGGTTGTGGCCTTTACGGATCCAAAATTGTCTTCACTGGTGGCGACGCGTTAATTTTTTTCACCATCCCAGCTACACTCACGGAACATGGTTAACCTTCCCAAGAACACATCCTTTCTCTGGTGCCTCTGCTTTATATCGTCAAGATGATTTTTTTTTAATTCTGTTGTTTTCTCATTTGAAAATAGAGTTGTAAGAGCCCATAGGTTTTGTGTGCTTAGTTGCTATTTTGAAGATCCTATTCATCTTTTTGAGGTCGAGCCCTCTTCTGAATCCAATGGAAATATGTCTGTCTATTTTGTCAATTTGCAAGGTGGCATCTTCAACCTTACTGCCTATGATGATGTCTGCATCTATCTCCACACGTTCAAGGTTTTTAGAACCGGCGAAGATGATAGTTTACCTATGACGATTGACTAAAGTGTTATGAGTGAATACTGGATCAAGTTTAACAGTTTACTCTTTGGAGCCCGCATGCTGGTCTCGTTGGCTGCTTCTCGTCGTAAGAGAAAATTCTTTTTTCTTTCTTTCTCTGTTAGCTATTATAGAGAATAATCAGTGAGCACAAAAAGATATAGAGAAATAGAGATGTTTATATGGAAAGCAAAATCACTTACTTTGTTATTAAGCGTACAGAGGAAATATAAATGACTTGTAAACAACTACCCAGCTAATAATTAGGAGTGCACTTCCTAATTATTCTCCTACTTATTCTCCTAAACAAAAGCATTGATCACAGACCACGTCCATGTTACAACGTTCACAAAACAAATTACTACAATTATTTCAAAACAAATCAGATCAAATAAATCAAATATGTTTAGATTATAAAATAATCCCAACATACTTCCCCTTAATCTAAACATCAGTGAGCTTCTTAACTCCCAGTAGACTTCTCATCTTTTCAAACTTTGCAGCTGCCATCGCCTTTGTCAGAATGTCAGCCCGTTGTTCATTGGTATTAACATGCCTTATGGTGATCAGGCCCTTCTCAACGCAGTCACGAATAAAATGGTATCTCAAATCTATGTGTTTACTTCTCCCATGGAAGACTGGATTCCGAGCAAGGTCAACCAAAGATTTGTTATCAACATATAGTATGACTGGTCCAGGTTTTATATCCGCAATGCAACTTAAAACTCGCTGAAGCCAGATAGCTTGGCACGCAGCAGCAGTAGCGGCCATAAATTCTGCCTCACATGAAGACAACGCGACGCAACGCTGTTTTTGTGAGACCCAAGTGATCAAGTTCTCATCAAGATAAAATGCCATTCCTCCCGTACTCTTTCGGTCGTCCAAACTCCCTGCCAAATCGCTGTTTGAAAAACCTGCTAGAATGTAGTTTCCCTGACCTTTTCTGTATATCAGACCATAGTGTATGGTTCCCTTAACATAGCGACAGATTCGTCTTACCGCAGCCAAATGCAACTCAGTTGGTCTTTCCATGTAACGGCTAACTATTCCGACTGCAAAAGCAATATCTGGGCGTGTGTGCACCAGATATCGCAGCCCTCCAACGATGCTTTTATATTGGGTGGAGTTTACAGCTATACCTGTTGCATCCGCATGAATCTGCAAGTTATGATCCATGGGGAACTTGACAGCTTTACACTCGGCAAGGCCTGCTTTTTCCAGCACTTTTATGGCATAACTGGATTGCTTCACCTCAATAAACCCGTTTCCTTGAATAACCTCCAGCCCCAAATAATATGATAGTTTGCCAAGGTCAGACATATCAAATTCTATACTCATATCCCCCTTGAATTTGAGAATGTGTGACGTATTGGTGCCGGTGATGATCAAATCGTCGACATAGACACCCACAATCAAAGAATCAGCTCCGATTTTCTTGGTATAGACGGCATGTTCGTAAGGGCACTTGATAAAGCCCAACCGTAGAAGGTACCGATTAAGACGGGAGTACCACGCCCGAGGGGCTTGGCGTAAGCCATACAAAGCTTTTAGAAGTTTATAGACCTTGTCCTCGTGCCCTTTTTGAACAAAGCCTTTTGGTTGCCGAACGTAGACCTCTTCAAGTAAAATACCATTGAGAAAAGCCGATTTAACGTCCAAATGATGGACCTCCCAGTTGTGTTGAGCTGCCAAAGCTAGAAGAAGGCGTACTGTTTCTAACCTTGTCACAGGTGCGAACACTTCGTCATAATCGACACCTTGGCGTTGCACGTACCCTTTTGCGACAAGGCGGGCTTTGTGCTTGATCACCTCGCCATTCTGATCTCTTTTGACTTTGAAGACCCATTTAAGATCGATTGCTTTGTGTCCCTGTGGCAAAGTTGTGAGTTCCCACGTCTTATTTTTCTCAATCGAGCTAATTTCGCTTTGCATTGCCTGTTGCCACACATCAACTGTAGCAGCTTGTTCGAAACATATAGGTTCATCAATTCCCATTAGAAACAAGCCTTCGTCAAGTTCAACTTCAACCGAGTCAGCATAGATGTCATCCAGAAACCGAGAACGGCGTGGATGCTCACTGGAGTTGCTGGGAAGGCTGGTACCAGTGTTATCAGTGTGATCGTCCTGGGAAGACATGGTGGAATTCTGAGGAGTCATGGGTGTTGTAGGCGAAGATGATGAACTGTGTTCCTGTTCTTCTAGATAATCTGTGTCATTTGAATCTACAACAGGGCTCTCGATGACCAACTGGTATGTGTGGGTTGGTGTGGTGGTCAAGTCTGTTTCCCAATCCCAGCCTTTGCTTTCGTCGAAAGTGACGTCCCGACTGATATGTACACAGCCTGTTGTTGGGTCGAACAGTCTGTAAGCTTTTGTCCCCGGTTCGCGTCCAATATGCACCAGTTTTTGACTTCTTGCATCGAGCTTTTTAGTATAAGCAGTAGGTACTTTCATGTATGCTATACAACCGAAGACTTTCAGATAACCCACATTAGGTGTTCTGTCGAACCAGGCTGAATAAGGTGTAGTATCATACATCGATCTTGTGGGCAGTTTGTTAAGAACATAGACAGCATAACGAACAGCTTCCCCCCAGTATTTTGCTGGCATCTTCGTTTCTCCCAGCATGCTTCTTGCCATGGCAGTCACTGTGCGATTGCGACGCTCTACAACACCATTTTGCTGAGGTGTGTAGGGCGCCGTAAAATGTCGCAGTATGCCTTATTCATCACAGAAGGCTTGAAAGGCTTTTGAGCAAAATTCTCCACCGCGGTCCGTTCGCAGCACCTGGATGCTTTGTTTGTTTCCATTTTCAACAAGCAACTTGAAATTCTTGAAGTATGTTAGAGCTTCATCTTTTGTTTTGAGAAAGTATACCCACATCATACGGGTGTAATCATCTACCAACAACATAAAATAACGATTTCCCGCCGGGGTAGGGGGAAACAAAGGTCCACAAAGATCTAGATGTATCAATTCTAATTTATCTTTAGCAACAAAATTTGTATGGGATGGGAATGGCTTACGTGTTTGCTTAGACATGAGGCAGCCACTACAGAGTTTTCCAGGTTGGTTGATAGGAGGGAGTCCGTGTGCCATCTGATTTTTCGACATCAACTGAAGTGCTTTGAAGTTTACATGGCCAAGACGGTGATGCCATAACCAAGCTTCCTCTTCACCTTTAGTCAATAGGCAAACTTGTTTTGCTTCTGCAATATGAATTTTATACAACCGGTTACTAGACCTCCTGACCTGCAACAACAAACGACCACAACTTTCATAAACCCAGAGATGCTCGCCGTCTATAACAACCCGATTTCCTTCCTCAGAGAGCTGTCCCAAGCTAATGATATTGCTTTGCAACGTAGGGATGAAATATACGTTATTTAAGACTCTGGTTTCACCAGTTTTGCAAGCCATCCTGATAGATCCTTTTCCCTCGATCTCTACTAACGACCCATCTCCGAATTTTACCCTGCCTCTTACCGTTCTATCCAATTTCTCAAATTTATCTCGCTGACCTGTCATGTGGTTACTGGCACCATTGTCGAGGTACCAGATGTGCTCCTCACTTTCTTTGACATCACTTGTTTCCCTGGTTTCAGTAAAAGCAATCTCCTCCTCCACATTGTTCACACAGAATACCATTAGTAATGCAGGTTCACTATCATGTAATTGCGTCAAATTTGCTTCACCCTTTTGCAACTTGTTTCTTCCTGGTTTTCGGCACTCGACGGCATAGTGTCCGTATCCACCACAGTTGAAACACTTTACTTGACTCCTGTCTCGAACAATTCTGTTATCTCTCCTTCTGTAATCTCCTCCACCAGGCGATAAACCCTTGCCCGATCTCTTCAGCCACTCTTCTCGAGTAAGTAGTAGCTGGCCTTCATTGATTTCTTTCTTTTGCCATTCCTCTGCTGTCAATAATAGCTGATGTCCCTCACTGCTTTCAGTAGGTTCTTTCAAACGCTCCTCATGAGCTCGAAGAGATCCAATCACTTCCTCTACCGACATAGAGTCCAAGTTCCCGAATTGTTCAATTGCCGAAGCTATCTGCAAGAACTTGGTTGGAACAGCCCTCAAAAGTTTCTTTACGACGTAGTCCTCTCCAATTACTTCTCCTAACGCCCTGATGTTTGTAACCAAACCATTCAGTCTCATACAAAAATCGTCTAATTTCTCCGTGTCTTTCATCTTTAGTGACTCGAATTCCATTTTAAGAGTCTGGGCCTTAGCTTTCTTTACCTTTTCCGCCCCCTGGCACATTGTTTTAAGCGATTCCCAGGCTTCTTTGGATGTTTTCTTTTCCGCCACAGATAACAGAATGTCGTCTGGAATTCCTTGGTAAATCATGGCCAGTGCCCTCTTGTCTGTCTTTTCATCAGACGTTATTTTTGGATCTTGTGCCCTCGTATCAGTCTTCTCAGTTGGTGTTGCTTTTGGGTCCTTTGGCTCGATCGCTTCCCACACCATATGTGCTTGCATGAAGACTTTCATTTTTATGGCCCATGTAGTATAGTTAGTTCTCGTGAGCATCGGAATACTCAAACCAATGGATCCTTCCTTAGACTTGCCTGCCTCCATCCTTCGTTAGGCTCTGATACCAGATATAGAGAATAATCATTGAGCACAAAAAGATATAGAGAAATAGAGATGTTTATATGGAAAGCAAAATCACTTACTTTGTTATTAAGCGTACAGAGGAAATATAAATGACTTGTAAACAACTACCCAGCTAATAATTAGGAGTGCACTTCCTAATTATTCTCCTACTTATTCTCCTAAACAAAAGCATTGATCACAGACCACGTCCATGTTACAACGTTCACAAAACAAATTACTACAATTATTTCAAAACAAATCAGATCAAATAAATCAAATATGTTTAGATTATAAAATAATCCCAACAGCTATGACATTCACTCTAGTGCCAGCTTGTATGCTGCGGTCAGAACACTCAACTTATCTCCACAGTTACAGATTGTTGAATATGCTAGTGATCCACCTGTTCATGTATAATGAACAAAGGACTTTATTTTCTTGTGCAATTTGAATCTCAAATCTTTTAGTTTCATCTTTTATAGATTTCTAGAGATGTGAGTTGTGGGATTATTTAACCTGTCCCAAGTTACTCAAATTAAATGCCTAATTGTTTTTATTTTGCTTCATACAGGTGCAAAGAGATGTGATAATTGATAACTCCAAAGTCCGATCAGGTCCTTCCTAGCCGTTCCCACGCCTGGAAGCGGTGTTGCTGCTGGTGGGTGTCTGCAAAACAACACCGAAGAGAGGTTTGGACCCTGACGGCGCCTCCGGGTGAGAATAAGTAGAGGTCTTGGAAGAGAAGATAAGACTATAGAGATATCTAAATATGGAGTGTGTGTGTATAGGTTGTGTAAAGAGAGAGAGTCACTACAAGAAATTGGTTGGAAATGGTGTATGTGGGTCCCAAGTTTTGTACACGCAAGCACCAATTCCTACCAATTCTTGGTCGGAAATCAATTCCTACCAGATTTGGTCGGTTTTGGTCACAATTTGACTTTTCAACGACCCCGCATTCCACATCATCATCCCTCATGTATTTTAAATTAATAAACAATTTTTGGAAAAAAATAACGAAATTTTTTTAGGATCATTTCCTACTTAGATTTTGGTAGGTTTTGATGGGAAATCAAAACCAACCAAAACTGGTAGGAAATGACTGTGATGATACCCCACCATCCACGTATGTAGCCCCGTCAACAAAAACTACCAGCAACATTTTCCTACCAACTTTGGTAGGAAAGCAAAACCTACCAACTTTGGTAGGAAAGCAAAACCTACCACAATTGGTAGGTTTTAGTTGCATTTTGATAATGAAAGGACCCCACCTTCCACATTACAGTCCCTCACATTTTTAGATTAATAAACGATTTCTTAAAATATAAATATTATTATTTTTCCAGGTGCTTTTCTTACCAATATTGGTAGGAAAAGACCCGAATGCAAAATTTTAACTTTTTTTGGGCCCCCGCTTCAATGTCATCGGTCGTGGCTGTTTGTTATTGGTCCAATTATTAAGTGCATTTCCTACCAAAATTGGTAGGAAAAGATTTTATGATGCAAATTAGGGGAGAATGTGTTTTTATAATATTTTTGTTATTGGTTATCATGTTTTTTGTTAATCAAAGTCTATGGACATAAAGATCTCTACTCATTTTAGTAGTGGAGGATAAAAATTAGTTGATTTAAACTTACATTCTTTTGTTTTTATGTTATTCACTAAAACCTAATTATATCGAAAAAAAATTAAAATTATAAAGACGTATTGATAAATTAATTTTTTTTAGATGAAACGTCGTTTTGTAGTTTGATGAAGGTAAGGAAAAAAATTTAGACAAAAAAGAATTACAAAAAGTTAAAGTCGTTTAGAAAACGAAAGAGTGTCGGTGTTCGAAGATTGAGTTAGAGTTTATACTCATATTTTAGGGGTTGTCTAGGGTTACACTTTTCATTTTTTTTTAAAAACAAATCAACGATCTAACCTTACGGATGATTAAATATATCGATTTCTTAGATGTATGTAAAATTTTAGATTTTTTTAATTTAAACTCCTATATTTTTATAATGAATCTATCTATCAAAATTATAATTTATAAAATAAATTTGGGGTATGATATAGAAAATTTACAGCTGATTTAGTGCAAAAGCGTTGTTGGTGCAGTGGTTTAGCACTTGGTCATTCTCGGAGAGGGGAGGGGTTCGATTTTGCACAACCTAATTTTTTTGGCAATTTCCGCCAAAAATGGCACAAAAAATTTGATTTTGCCTCGCACATCAAAACCTACCATTGTTGGTAGGTTTTGATGTGGTAGGTTTTGATGTCTTAATAAAATAATAAAAATAAATAAAATTAGGGGAGAATGTGTTTTTATTATATTTTTGTTATCGGTTATCATGTTTTTTGTTAATCAAACTCTATGGACATAAAGATCTACTCATTTTAGTAGTGGAGGATAAAAATTAGTTGATTTAAACTTACATTCTTATGTTTTTATGTTATTCTCTAAAACCTAATTACATCGAAAAAAATTTAAAAATATAAAGACGTATTAATAAATTAATATTTTTTAGATGAAACGTCGTTTTGTAGTTTGATGAAGGTAAGGAAAAGAATTTAGACAAAAAAGAATTACAAAAAGTTAAAGTCGTTTAGAAAACGAAAGAGTGTCGGTGTTCGAAGATTGAGTTAGAGTTTATACTCATATTTTAGGGGTTGTCTAGGGTTACACTTTTCGATTTTTTTTAAAACAAAATTCAACGATCTAACCTTACGGATGATTAAATATATTGATTTCTTAGATGTATGTAAAATTTTAGATATTTTTAATTTAAACTCCTATATTTTTATAATGAATCTATCTATCAAAATTATAATTTATAAAATAAATTTGGGGTATGATATAGAAAATTTACAGCTGATTTAGTGCAAACGCATTGTTGGTGTAGTGGTTTAGCACTTGGTCATTCTCGGAGAGGGGAGGGGTTCGATTCTACACAACCCAATTTTTGCTATAAAAAATATTTTTTTGTTAAAAGCTCACAGCAGACACACACGAAAATAAGAGCGGGTGGCTGAAAATTTCAAACAAAAAACCGAGCGGCAAATATACCGCCCTCACTCTTCTCTCTTTTCTTTTCACTCTCACACTTTATCTCTTTACACTCTCACACTCTTATCTCTTTTCCATCTCTCGCACTCTCTCGACGGTAAACAAATCAAATCACTCAAACAATTGGCGTTTAATCAATTTCACAAATCGATTTGGGGCTTCAATCGATTAGGGCTTCAACCAACTTCAATAAAATTAGGGTTTTCAATCGATTTGGGCTTCAATCGATTTGGGGTTTAAATTCTTCAATTTCCGTCTTTAATTAAGGTTTATCTTTATTTGAGATTCGGATTTGAGCTGGTTCAAGTTGGTTCATTTGGTTCTAGTTGGTTTATATCTTCGTAAGGTACATCATGTTCTACTTTTTCTCTTTGATGTATGTATGTGTATGTATATATTAAGTGTATGTATGCATGTATAAACATATGTGTATGTGTATATTTGGTTCCATTATGTTTTGTTTTAATTATGTGTATGTGTATATTTATACTCATTTCCCTGCCTCCAAAGCTCGTGTAATGGTAGAGGAGGTTATTTTACTGCTTGTGCCCGCAATGCCAATAATGATTCCTTCATAAACAGAATGTAAGGACATCTTCACGATTAGTAAGATGCTGTCCCCGAAGGAACTGGTGCTGAAAAATGTTGGATCCACATAATGATCAAATCCGTTATCAACACCCTGTTTGAGTGAGAATAAAAAAAGAAGCTTAAAATTATTTTACGACATTTGATTTGGTTCAGTATGATGAATGCATCAAATTTTCTTGAAAAAAACCAGTCCAGATATCATGCCCACCAATTTATTACTTCTCAGTTCTCATATAGAATTGGGTAGCCAAACTTCAAATAATAAAGAGCTTGACTGTGGATATTCCAACAATGTTGGCACGGATTATGAAACTATTATGCAGGTACATAATAAATTGTTGTTTTGTTACCTGAATGCGAGGTCCCGGTGCTACTGCTTGCAATGTTTGTGCTACCTTTTCTTTGTTGTGTAGCTGCAAACAAGGAATATTAGAGAATTCGATTACCTGGTAAGCATCAGGTCCTAATATGCATTATCTTATAGACTTGTACATTATGCAAACAAAATATAATGTTAAAATGGCATCCAAAGATTATAATTTCGTCTGCACATATATGTTAGGACGTCAAATGTGAATTGTGACACTCCAGTACCCTGGTTCTTAATGCAAAGGATCTGTTGCTGTGATCAGTTATTCCTGGGGGTAAATAAGCGTAGGAATGTGCAAGTAGTCTAACCTCATATAGTAAACACAAATAACCTCTCTGTGTTTTTGTGTTATTTCAGTTGTAGGTCATGGGTGATAGTTCCGATGAGGAGGACGATGTGACGAACATTTCTGACGATGAAGGCGATGTTGAGGCTGATTGTGAAGGTAAAACTTGTGCAATGGAAGGTGCATGTGCAATGGAAGATGCAGAAGGAGATTTGGAAGGTGGAGATGGTGAATCTGAATGTGAAGGCTCAGATAGTGAGGAAGATTAAACCTTAAAACTCTTAATTTTAGTTGGATGTATAATGAAGTTGTTGGAAACTTGTTGGATGTTTTAATCTAATTGCAAGTAATTTTAGTTACTAGTCATTGTATTTATAGTGTATTGTTTGGTTTGGATGTTATGATTGATTTTGATGAATGTGGATTGTGGATTGTGCAATTGTTTGTACAGGAAAGGACCCAAACAAAAAGAATTTTTCAAAAAGAAAAGCTACCATTTCCTACCAAATTTGCACATTTCCTACCAAGCTTACCATTCGAAACCCAGAATGGTAGGAAATGCTTGGTAGGAAATGCTAGTTTACATGGCTTCTTATATAAAACCAACCAATTGACATATTAGACATTGGTAGGAAATAGATCTTGACTGAAGTCAAATGTGACGTGGCAAAAATGACGTGGACTGGTCCCACTTAACACGTGGATGACATGTCATCATTGGGGGACCACTTTAAGCTGACGTGGCTCTTGACGTGTCAAGTGACGTGTCTAGGCCCCACATGCCAAGTGGCTGCCCACATGGGCAGCCACTTTGTAACACCCCCAGATCCGGGGTCAGGAATCTGGGTTGTCACGCTCCATCAATGATACAATACCTGCATTACTTACAACATTCTCATAATACAACTCCAAAGACCCCAATCACTTACGCACACACACACAAGTTATAGCCTTGGAAATGAGCAACAATTATCAATATTTGTTATTACAACCCAAATGTACTATCCAGGATCTCATCTATTATTTACAACCTCTACCTGAAGTTACAATAATAGACCTCACAATTCTATACAAAGTTTAGTAATACAAACCCACTCAAAATAATTCTCACTAATTCAAGCTGCAACTATTCTGCTCACACCGACAGTATCCATCCTGCATCAACTAACTCCAGGGTGGTCTCTCCATTCCCTTGCTCTCGTAACATGAGGTGGATTCGGCAATGTTTTCCTCATGCTGAAAGATTTAATAAAGCAAGAATGAGCTAATAGTGCTCAGCAAGAAATCTATCCCAGTTTAAATCTTTAAACCTTTTAGGGAGATAATCCATATGGGATCAAAGCTTTTATCACTACTAGGGTCTAACCCCAAAATAGTATACCGTTTAAAATACCGTATGACTTATAATCATACTCATATACTCTTCGTAAATCCTTTAGGAAATCCTTGGTATCAGTATGGTAAACCAAGACTCAAGACATATCTTTTTAAAATAGAGGTTAACATTAGAATCAAGGCTTAAAGCCTATTTATTGATTCAAAATACCATACAGTTCAATATCTTTATAACCACATGCTACGCATTAAACGGATAAAATACTAGCATAATATAAAAGATGAAGTTACGAGGAAAATTCAATATAAGGTTTCCGTAACCCAAAATCCACTTATGCATATATAATCTGAGTAAGGTTTTATCAGAGTCATAACTCATAAAATAAAAGATGAAGTTGCAAGGATTTATTGTAACTTCATTTTTGAACACTTTTCAGCCCCCTGCCAACATGATCGGTAAACCTGAACCAAGGGTGTTATCCTTAGTCCCTTTCAATACATGTTGCAGAAAACCCCCTGCCAACATGATCGGTAAACCTGAACCAAGGGTGTTATCCTTAGTCCCTTTCAATACATGTTACAGAATTATCCAAATTGGATGATGAACCAATACTGGAGTAATCACCGCGACAGTTGTCCCAACCTCACTATGATCAGTAGCAGGTCGTACAACTAAAAATGTTTTCTACATGTAGATGGAAGAACACGACAGCCTGACATTGTCTACCGCCTTTCTGGATCTCCCCGGCCCATTTGGGGCAATAAAAATTGATGGGTCGGCGCGACTCGACCTCTTACACTGCTCCTAGTTCGGATGAAATCCATGACTCTGAAACGTAAAGATCGTCCCCCTTTCCCCAAGTGTAATACTTGTTAATACGACTCCACTAAGTAGTTATATCTAGGTTGGAAAGGAAGATTCTCCAATATTTCCCAAGCTATTGCTTGTTAATGGATATCGACTTGTTCCATCAATTTACCCCTCGATCGTTGAGGTGGTAACACAACATTTGACTTGCAGCAATTAAATTACTCCGAGAAAATATCTGTCCCCCGACAGTTTTGAGTTGAGAGTTTAAAATGAGTAGCAGTCACTTAAATCAGGTTTCCCATATTCTAGATAGTTGAGCGAGTATTTAAATCCTCTTCAAAAAGATAGATTCAAATGGAAAACCGTGTTTTGGGAACCTCTCCTTGATTTAAAATAATTAATAATACAGCTTAGAATATCCTTCATAAATGTTGAAGGTCAAGAATAACTTTAAATAATACTACTCAATTTAAAAATGTGTTAAAAGTATTTAATAAATTATCAAATGATATTTATTAAATAAATAAACTTTAAATGAATATTCAAAAATAATATTCATTAAATAAGTAGTGATTAAATGAATATTCAAAATAGTAATCATTAAATAAATAAACCTTGAATGAATATTCAAAATAATATTCATTAAATAAATAATGATTAAATGAATATTCACAATAATATTCATTAAATAAATAATGATTAAATGAATATTCAAAATAATATTCATTAAATAAATAAGCTTTAAATGAATATTCAAAATAATATTCATTAAATAAATAAGGATTAAATGAATATTCAAAATAATATTCATTAAATAAATAAGGATTAAATGAATATTCAAAATAATATTCATTAAATAAATAAGGATTAAATGAATATTCAAAATAATATTCATTAATTAAATAATCATCGAATAACCGATACCCGATATCTTTATCGGAAAACTAATCTTTAACATATACGGAAAATATAACTACTTCCGGTCTAAAGAATAAAATCATACGCCCTTTACCTAAGGCATTTATAAAAACTTAGCTTCTAACTAATATCCCATATTTAGCTTAGAAGCCCATAATTAAATCATAACCTCGAGTATCACTATAAATAGCAGTTCGAAGACAAGCATGCAATTTATATATCGCAATGTACTAGGGAATAAAACATGTATACTTCTCATTTGCATATCATATATGAAAGCATTTTATTATCACAACAACAGTAAGTATAGGTTTCGAAAACTTGCATCTATCATATGCATATATTATCTGTCATTATTTTTAATACCATCGCGTCTATATACGATGTGAGGTTTGAAAGCATGCATAATACATATGCATATGCATCATCAGAATATTTTACTTTAAAACATAGCAGGGAATGAGAAAACTTGCCTCGGGTCCTTGGTTGTTAGGGGTTCGAGAACCTGCCGGGAAATCTCCTTGGATGCTCTAACAACACTATCAAGTGTTTATAAACCTTTGACAAGATTTAGATGGTCCTTAAAGTGCTAAATCCTTGTGCTCTTCATAAGATTTCTTTTGAGTTATAGATCATCAAATTTGAAGCTTCCTAGCTAGGGTTTTGAGCCTCATCTTTCCGCTGGACAGAAACTGGACAGATTGGGTTCTCCAACTTGGGGAAGAGATTTGGCTAGGCTACACTCCTTTGTTGACCATGAAATTTTGCACGAATGTTACCCATGGAGTGGAGAAGCTATGGTTAAAATTTCGTGATTTAAGGATGGATAGAAGTGGAGATATGAATTTTTCTTTGAGCTTGGTTTCTGCTGGGCAGAATTGTTTGTTTGTTTTTGTTGTTATGAAATGAATTAATACATGTATATATGTATTAATCTTTGGATGCATCTTCTACTTTTTTGTTGTCAACACTTCATTGGTCCAAGTGTTGGCCTTACATAACACTTCCCACTTCTTGGTTAAATGCAAAAGGGTCATCCTTGTTATAGTTGACTTTCAAGCATGATACTTTGGTTTCTCTGCTTCCACCAATTTGATTCTCTTTGTGTCTTTCGTTAAAATACTAATGTTACACTTCTACGCAATATTTTATTATCTCATTGCGGCACAATCCTTTAGATCAAAATAAATTCTAATATTCCTCGTTTTCGTTTGCGATTTCTGACTACGCGATTAGTAACCGTTTATTATTCCTGAACTTCCGCTGAAATATAGGATCAATCGGAGACTATAAAATTTTACTATTCACCTTGGAGTACTATTCATCAATGTTACTATTCATCCTTGTTTTTGTTTCTCTTGAAACGATTCGAAAATATTTCCTAAAAAGAGCGAATAAAACTCAACGCGATTCTCGCAGTGAATAGTAACTATTCACTATTCTTTCTAACAATCGAATACTTAATTAAAATGGTTCGAGTTGAATCTTGGAATATAAATGGGATTTATATACTCTCATTTGTGTCGCCTTGTTCTGTTACCGCTTTAATCTCGTTGAACGCTCGCAAGGATTTCTTAAGTGCTCTATCGAAGTAGTGTACCGTCACTACACCATAAACAGCCTATTGTAACAAAAAAATAAAGTTACAGCAGATAGCCAATATGTTACTTTAGGCCCATCTAGTACCTAAGCTAACATTTTTTCGATGATAGGTTTTTCCATGTTGCCTTAGGCGTCTAAGGTAACATCATTAATCCCTAGGGTAACATGCAGTTTTATGTTACAATAGCATGCTATAGTAACGAAAATAAGTTCTACACTAACTTAATTTATATGTTACCTTAGACTTTCAAGTTTTTTTAAAAAGATGGGCCCCACTGTGGGACCCACCTTGAGCCCCACTATGGGGCCCACTTTTTGCAATATTGGCTTTTATTTAGCATCATTTCCATTAGCTAATGTAATATATTTACCATTTTTTTTTTGAAATAACCTGCACATATATTATGCATCCCAAAATAAAATCCACCAGCAAATACAAAATCCATCAACAATACAAAATTCACCATCCAACTCCACCAATTCAAAATCCACCATCACAATCTACCAGCCATATCACTAAGTCATAATTCACAATTTGAAACAAATTAACAAAGTTGAGTAGCTTTTAACATACAACACCTGCTCTCTCTCTCTCTTTATATATCTAGGTATGTTGTTATTTATGATGTGCTGCTTCTGTAGTATAATAATGCACCAAGTTGTAGTTTGATATTCTGTCCTCCCTATATTTGTAACCTTCTCTGTTCCTGAACCTATGTAGCTGTCGAAATTCTGCTCGTCATTGGAGATGCAAACAGACTATCTGGAAGGTTTAATCCCTGAGTGCTGCAACATTAAGGAAACTACTCAACGGCAACATAAAAAAATGTCAGCTACTTGAGACATAAAATGGAAAATCATACAAGCAATTGAACATGTTGTGCACTAAATTAATTTTTATAACTGCAATGAATGCGATACATACTGTACCGTCACAAGGTTTAATGGACCGACAACGAGTCAAGATCAAATACAAAGTAATTCATGTACAGAAGAAAATAGTTTACGGTCTTAAATCAGTTGGTCAGGAGTAAATAAAGGTCGAGCCTTTCCAGCAATCAGGCTGATGCTTGAATGTACAAAAAATGCTTTTAAATGAAAATAAGGCTAACACATAAAATGGTCACTCTATGACATATGAGTCAAAAGGAATAAGAAAATGAAGAATTCATCATACCTCTCCTGATCGTTGTATTTGGTCTCTATGTGATTAATGGTCTCTTCAGTAGTACCCGGACCATTATTAAGAACATCCAATAAATAATTAAATCGTTCTGCAGATGGAAAGTCTGGTTGTTCTTCGTGTGCTTAATTGATATATAAGAAAGGAGTCAAGTACAGGAGAAACAAAATATATTGTGGATAAATGAAGTATATATTTCCTCGTAAAATACCATTATACTCACCTCTCGGAAAGCCTTGATTTTTCCTTGTAAGGCTTTACAAGAACACGTGCACCACATACAAAATGAGGATTCCCTTTGGCCAGAATCTGTTTTACCGACTCTGGGTAAACAAAAGTCACGAACCCAAACATTCTTCTCTGCTGGCAAGGAATCCTAACATCTTGGACAGGTCCATATTTACTAGAAGCACTGCCAGACGAACCACATCATATGTATCTTATGTACACAAAGATATACAGTGGATGGACTCTATTTTTCTTCCATGTAAATTCAAATGATCACTAAAACGTATACAAAATGATTACAGTATATAGTCTCATGTAAAGACGGCAAAGGAAAATGCATTACTATCCTTTTTTCCGCGGAAACTTTGATAATTTCATATGTAGTTTGTTCTGTGCTTCTCCATAAAATATGTACCAGAGCCCTGGACCAGTTGCCACCACTTTATTACTGCAGCAATAAGAAAAATATGGATCATTTGATATCAACTAGAAAAAAAAAAAAAAATTATGAATCATAAATTTCCCTTGAATAAACAGTTCTCTGATACAGTACTCATCTGCAAATTCTTAATTTTTATAAAAAAAATGTGTAGTGTGAGGAATTTATCCGGAATTTTTATAAAAATTTCATAGAATACCGTGTCATTTTGTATTTTTAATTTTTTAATTTTTATTACAACTATATTTTTAATTTTTTTAAAAAAAATCCATTTAAAATTTAATAAATAAATAGAACCTGAAAAATAATAATAAATAATTACCTTTAAATTTATAAATAATAACTTATTTATTTGGTAAACTCATGTTTATATAAAAATGAATTAATTTAAAGGCAATTGTAATTGTTAAATAATCATTCAATTTATAGTTAAGAAATTAGAAATTGTGTTATTAATAATCTAAGGTAACATATCATGCATGTTACCAAGGTCCAACATTTTCAAGCTAGAGTAACATCACATTACTGGCTAAGCTAACACAAAAAAAACAATGTTTTATTAGGCCAAAGTAGCATAGCTAATGTAACATTATCTAGCAACATATGTGAAAAATATGTTCTAGTAGGTCATTTATGGTGTAGTGCGTAAACGTTCTTGATATCTTAATAACTTTGCTAAATCCATATCCATGGAATTGATAATATAAAAATCCTCCAATATATTTATATAATGATTAATCCATCAGTAATAGGTGAAATTTCGGAGAAAACAGAAAATGCTCTTTTTCTGATTCTGACAGCTTTTGCATTCCTTCATTTTCATAGTAGATCACTAATACGACTTCGAAAGTTCATTATCCCGACTCGTACATAGGGTGGTCTGAAAATCTTTTTTTTCGGTTCAGAAATTTACTATTTATCAGGATTTTACTATTCATTAAATAAAAAAAAATTTAACTAAGTCCAAAATTTGGGGTTATTACAGTCTCCCCTCCTTAAAAGGATTCCGTCCCGGAATCTAAGAAAATAGCCGAGGTTACTCTTCCAATATAGTAATCTCCAGTTTCCAGGTTGACTCTTCAACTCTCTGGTTTCATTACAACACTTTCTCATTCCGGTCTGTGATATCTACCGGACGCTTTATATAAGCCAATTCTGGCTATGTTCATATACACCCATTTTCTATCAACATTCGATTATTCTTACAATCGGCGGTACAACACTTACCGTAACTTCGGTTGTCTGAAATGTTTCTTTCGGTCGGTCCGTCGGTCTGCGGATCCTACGTAGTACTCGCACTCAATCTCGTTGCCAAACATGTTTGGAAAACTCCTCCCGAATCGGGAGTTCAATCATTGGTTCTTATCTGACACGATGGTGACTGGAACTCCACGTCACCCAACTATCTCTTTCGTAACTCTTCGGTTAATGATCTCTTGCTGATAACAAAATATGAGTAGACTCATTTGATCCATCAATTATAGCTCAATTGACGTCATAGTCCGACTTAATTCTTGTTGATCCTATCACAGAATCCATTATAGTAAAATTACAATCCTAATCAGGAATCTCTATTAACTGTGATAGTCAACTAGATCTTTGTTCTGCCTTCATTTTCTGACATATCCAATATTTGTTTACCAATCGATAAATCCTTTTATTTATCCGACCACTTATAACATTTCCTTAACTTTCTTTACCTTTTTGTACTCTCGGTGCAGCTGTCTCTTTTTGACAGATCTTTATTCCTCAATTCGTTCTGGCTCATTCAGGACCTTTAAATAATCCTTTATGTTCTCGTGACTTCAAACTTCATCCTTTCAGTTCTTCTTATTAGTCATTCCGAAGATTTAGCATCTTTCATTTCTTGAACATTTGGAATCCCAACTTGGTAAAATATACCTTATGATTCCTGGAATTTTTTTTACATTTCTCGATCCATTCAACTTTTTCAGTCTTTCGAGTAAGTCTGGTCAGTGGGGCTGCTATCTTAGCAAAATCTTGTACACATCTTCGGTAATATCCGACTAAATCCACAAAATTACTCACCTCGGTTGGTGTGGTTGGTCTTTCCTAGTTTGAAACATCTCATATCTTTGCAGGGTCAACCAGTACTCCTTAACTGTTGACCACATGTCCTACAATTGTACTTACTTTAGCCAAAACTCGCACTTTGAGAACTTGGCATATAACTTTTCTCTCCTCAGTGCTTCTAACACGATCCTCAAATGTTCTGCATGTTCTTCCTCGGTCTTTGAGGTAAACCTAAATATTGCCGATGTCACTATGACATACTTATCCAAATACTTCTTGAAAAGTCGATTCAGCACGTCCATGAAAGCTGCAAGGGCATTCGTCAGCCCAAACGACATTACTAAAAACTCGTAATGTCCATACTTGGTGCGAAACGCAGTATTGGGTACGTTCTCAGGCTTAATATTCAATTGGTGGTATCCAGTTCTCAATCAATATTCGAGAATTTAACTGCATCATGCAACCGATCGATCAAATCACCGATCCTTGGCAGGGGTAATCATTCTTAACAATTAGCCTATTTAGCTCTCGATACTCTATGCACCGCCTCATGTTGTCGTCCTTTTTCTTCACCAATAACACGGGTGCATCCCACGGTGATGCACTTGGTCTTATCATTCCTTCCCCTAACAATTTCTACAATTGAGCGACTAATTTCTTCATCTCGACTGGAGCTAGTCGGTACGGGGCCTTCGAAACTGGCGCGTTCTTGGAGCTAATTCTATACCCGACTTTATTCCTCTATCGGGTGGTAACCCCGGAAGATCTTCTGGAAATACATCCTCGAATTCGTTAACCGCGGGGATATTCTGTACACTAGGTACTTCCCGTTTCGTATCCATCATAGTCGCTAAACAAGTTTCACATCCTTTGAGGTCAATCGTTCCCTCTTCCGACAATCTGAATTCTTACCTTCTTTCTTTCTAAATATATACACGTTTCATACTCTATTTTCTTTATGCCCATTTCTTTCTCGTCGACTTTGCTTCCATTTCTATCACAGTCATTTCGGACACTCCGTTATTCTGAATTCGCATCATGCGAAACAAGCCTTGGCAATTTCCGTAACTTCGATTCATAATTTATCGGGCTCATTTGTTTTAGCTCTAAGCTTCAACACTCTCTTTTTCCAAATACTAAGGAAAATACTTGCATGGTACCAAGAATACTTCAAGCAACAGAATGCTTTATATATATATATATATAAAACTTTGTAAAAATTCTCGCTGAGGGGGCGACCTGGTTAGGTCTCAATCAAATTATCGTTTGAAAATCTTCCCACCATACTTCACTGCATACAAATGCATCGTGAACTCACTTATATAAATTTGACCGAAAGTTGAACTTAGTGATACAATAACTAGTTCATTTCAATAAACATTAACAACTAGCTGAACAAAATTTGCTAGTTCGATTAGTTTGGGACGCAGCATCTAGATAGGATAATTAGCTAGATTTTCATCATATCATTAAAATTTCAACTAGTTAGAACAATTAACTAGTCACTCATCATGGCACATATAATTAGCCAGTTTCAATCTACCAGTACAAAATCTCGACATTGTAGCCAAAGAAAGAAAGAAAACAACATTTTGACTACTCGGATAATGAATTGAAAAGAAGAGTAAATAAGTTTAGGATGAACAAGGTAATTATAACCCTTGAATAAAATATATGATATGAATAGGAAATTCTTGGTATCGGAAAAATCGATAACCTCCAACCAAACATTTCTCATCAGTGAAACGGTCCACCCAAAGGTGTCTCCGTACATAAACTTTATCAAATTTTCCAATAGAATTGAATTCGGAATATCAATATCAAATTGATATCCTTTCTACGATTTCAACGTCTGATGTGCAAATCTCTCCTTAATAGGAGAAAAGAATTCCCGAGTAATCTCTGAAATATATATCATCCATGTTTTAAACACATAGCTAGATATTTATGAACTCGACTGAGGAGTCCAAGTATGAAAAAAAAAAAAATCGAATATCAAAATAATCGTTAAAGAATATTCGTCAAATAATTAAGGAAGCATTAATTGAACATTCCTTAGATAATTGAAAGAATAAAGAATAAAATATAGACCTAGAAGGATAGATGAATAATGGTTCCCTCTGCCGGTCATCCTAGGGCACGAACAAAGCGCTCCGGTGAGTAATGGTAAGTTAACTCTGCGTATTTAAACCTCAAAGGTAATGAGAGGAGAAAAGAAAAGAAATAAAATGAATATAGCAATTGTTGGTTGCATCCCAAGTTGAAGTAGGAAACTAGAAAGGTTACCTGACATGAATTATTCAAGGTAACACGGGCATGAACAGTTTTAGATTGAGGAGTGTACCAGCAAGTAGATACCAAGAAGTCAATGGTCATCATAATTTCTAACATCACTCGTACGAGGATGATCTTATCTTTCTGCCTTTATGGCTTATGGTACTAACCAACGGTACCTCAAAATCGTACAAGTCCTTAAATAGGTCGGGAGTTCGAAACATATTCGCCATTCCCCAATAATCGTTCAGAGATTGGGCCTCCTACGGCTGCATCAACACATCCACGAAAGATGAAGGTCCATTAACGTATATGTAATTTCTTAACACTAGTCGTATCGAATGAATACAACCCCAGGCCACCATAGGTCTCGTTTTTCGTAGGTCCTGAGATTGTCGCATTGCTCGTTGCAACCATACGTGTCTTAATTAGAATCACGCTATCCATTCTTCATGTCTTTGATTTCTGAGTCGAGCCATCAAGGCCTATCGTACGAAATATACTCGCGATGCGATTTAGCACGTTCGTCTCACGATAACGTTCTGGTACTACAAGTACACAAAAAAAAAAATCTTCCTCTTAGGTAACAAAATACCCATCGACGGAAAAGACACCAACTCTGGTGAAATCGTTGTTCTCAAGGCTTGGACCTCATACACAAGATAATGCCTTAACTAGTCCACGCAATTTAGTAATTCGGATCGCGTAAATGATTGTAAACGTTTCAATCTTCACATGTGCTGCCTTCTCGTGGCAAACTACGATGAACTTCAAACATTTAGGTTCTTACTAAGTCAAGTTATCCATTGGTATTGGCCATTCCGACCTTACCCCAACTGCAACCGAGACTCTACTTCGCGTCTTATCTTATTGTTTTTGATAATCCGTGTACAATTCTAAACGTCCTTCTCATCATTATGATGATCTTCAACGGTCCTATCGGTCCTCCGATAAGTCCTCAACTAAACTCTTTAATCTTAACATCCTCAATGGAACTACTTCCGGTAGTCCACTTAACGAACTCTATATGAGTCCTCTCGTCATTCTCTTACTTCGATATAACTCTTAACACTCTCATATACAAGTTTATAACTTAACGCTATGATACCATTTTTGTGACACCCCTAGATCCGGGGGTCAGGAATCTGGGTTGTCACGCTCCATCAATGATACAATACCTGCATTACTTACAACATTCTCATAATACAACTCCAAAGACCCCAATCACTTACGCACACACACACAAGTTATAGCCTTGGAAATGAGCAACAATTATCAACATTTGTTATTACAACCCAAATGTACTATCCAGGATCTCATCTATTATTTACAACCTCTACCTGAAGTTACAATAATAGACCTCACAATTCTATACAAAGTTTAGTAATACAAACCCACTCAAAATAATTCTCACTAATTCAAGCTGCAACTATTCTGCTCACACCGACAGTATCCATCCTGCATCAACTAACTCCAGGGTGGTCTCTCCATTCCCTTGCTCTCGTAACACGAGGTGGATTCGGCAATGTTTTCCTCATGCTGAAAGATTTAATAAAGCAAGAATGAGCTAATAGTGCTCAGCAAGAAATCTATCCCAGTTTAAATCTTTAAACCTTTTAGGGAGATAATCCATATGGGATCAAAGCTTTTATCACTACTAGGGTCTAACCCCAAAATAGTATACCGTTTAAAATACCGTATGACTTATAATCATACTCATATACTCTTCGTAAATCCTTTAGGAAATCCTTGGTATCAGTATGGTAAATCAAGACTCAAGACATATCTTTTTAAAATAGAGGTTAACATTAGAATCAAGGCTTAAAGCCTATTTATTGATTCAAAATACCATACAGTTCAATATCTTTATAACCACATGCTACGCATTAAACGGATAAAATACTAGCATAATATAAAAGATGAAGTTACGAGGAAAATTCAATATAAGGTTTCCGTAACCCAAAATCCACTTATGCATATATAATCTGAGTAAGGTTTTTATCAGAGTCATAACTCATAAAATAAAAGATGAAGTTGCAAGGATTTATTGTAACTTCATTTTTGAACACTTTTCAGCCCCCTGCCAACATGATCGGTCCTGAACCAAGGGTGTTATCCTTAGTCCCTTTCAATACATGTTGCAGAAAACCCCCTGCCAACATGATCGGTAAACCTGAACCAAGGGTGTTATCCTTAGTCCCTTTCAATACATGTTGCAGAATTATCCAAATTGGATGATGAACCAATACTGGAGTAATCACCGCGCCAGTTGTCCCAACCTCACTATGATCAGTAGCAGGTCGTACAACTAAAAATGTTTTCTACATGTAGATGGAAGAACACGACAGCCTGACATTGTCTACCGCCTTTCTGGATCTCCCCGGCCCATTTGGGGCAACAAAAATTGATGGGTCGGCGCGACTCGACCTCTTACACTGCTCCTAGTTCGGATGAAATCCATGACTCTGAAACGTAAAGATCGTCCCCCTTTCCCCAAGTGTAATACTTGTTGATACGACTCCACTAAGTAGTTATATCTAGGTTGGAAAGGAAGATTCTCCAATATTTCCCAAGTTATTGCTTGTTAATGGATATCGACTTGTTCCATCAATTTACCCCTCGATCGTTGAGGTGGTAACACAACATTTGACTTGCAGCAATTAAATTGCTCCGAGAAAATATCTGTCCCCCGACAGTTTTGAGTTGAGAGTTTAAAATGAGTAGCAGTCACTTAAATCAGGTTTCCCATATTCTGGATAGTTGAGCGAGTATTTAAATCCTCTTCAAAAAGATAGATTCAAATGGAAAACCGTGTTTTGGGAACCTCTCCTTGATTTAAAATAATTAATAATACAGCTTAGAATATCTTTCATAAATGTTGAAGGTCAAGAATAACTTTAAATAATACTACTCAATTTAAAAATGTGTTAAAAGTATTTAATAAATAATCAAATGATATTTATTAAATAAATAAACTTTAAATGAATATTCAAAAATAATATTCATTAAATAAGTAGTGATTAAATGAATATTCAAAATAGTAATCATTAAATAAATAAACCTTGAATGAATATTCAAAATAATAGTCATTAAATAAATAATGATTAAATGAATATTCAAAATAATATTCATTAAATAAATAATGATTAAATGAATATTCAAAATAATATTCATTAAATAAATAAGCCTTAAATGAATATTCAAAATAATATTCATTAAATAAATAAGGATTAAATGATTATTCAAAATAATATTCATTAAATAAATAAGGATTAAATGAATATTCAAAATAATATTCATTAAATAAATAAGGATTAAATGAATATTCAAAATAATATTCATTAATTAAATAATCATCGAATAACCGATACCCGATATCTTTATCGGAAAAATAATCTTTAACATATACGGAAAACATAACTACTTCCGGTCTAAAGAATAAAATCATACGCCCTTTACCTAAGGCATTTATAAAAACCTGGCTTCTAACTTATATCCCATATTTAGCTTAAAAGCCCATAATTAAATCATAACCTCGAGTATCACTATAAATAGCAGTTCGAAGACAAGCATGCAATTTATATATCGCAATGTACTTGGGAATAAAACATGTATACTTCTCATTTGCATATCATATATGAAAGCATTTTATTATCACAACAACAGTAAGTATAGGTTTCGAAAACTTGCATCTATCATATGCATATATTATCTCTCATTATTTTTAATACCATCACATCTATATACGATGTGAGGTTTGAAAGCATGCATAATACATATGCATATGCATCATCAGAATATTTTACTTTAAAACATAGCAGGGAATGAAAAAACTTGCATCGGGTCCTTGGTTGTTAGGGGTTCGAGAACTTGCCGGGAAATCTCCTTGGATGCTCTAACAACACTATCAATTGTTTATAAACCTTTGACAAGCTTTAGATGGTCCTTAAAGTGCTAAATCCTTGTGTTCTTCATAAGATTTCTTTTGAGTTATAGATCATCAAATTTGAAGCTTCCTAGCTAGGGTTTTGAGCCCCATCTTTCCGCTGGACAGAAACTGGACAGATTGGGTTCTCCAACTTGGGGAAGAGATTTGGCTAGGCTACACTCCTTTGTTGACCATGAAATTTTGAAAGCGTGTTACCCATGGAGGGGAGAAGCTATGGTTAAAATTTGGTGATTTAAGGATGGATAGAAGTGGAGATATGAATTTTTCTTTGAGCTTGGTTTCTGCTGGGCAGAATTGTTTGTTTGTTTTTGTTGTTATGAAATGAATTAATACATGTATATATGTATTAATCTTTGGATGCATCTTCTACTTTTGTGTTGTCAACACTTCATTGGTCCAAGTGTTGGCCTTACATAACACTTCCCACTTCTTGGTTAAATGCAAAAGGGTCATCCTTGTTATAGTTGACTTTCAAGTATGATACTTTGGTTTCTCTGCTTCCACCAATTTGATTCTCTTTGTGTCTTTGGTTAAAATACTAATGTTACACTTCTACGCAATATTTTATTATCTCATTGCGGCACAATCCTTTAGATCAAAATAAATTCTAATATTTCTCGTTTTCGTTTGCGATTTCTGACTACGCGATTAGTAACCGTTTATTATTCCTGAACTTCCGCTGAAATATAGGATCAATCGGAGACTATAAAATTTTACTATTCACCTTGGAGTACTATTCATCATTGTTACTATTCATCCTTGTTTTTGTTTCTCTTGAAACGATTCGAAAATATTTCCTAAAAAGAGCGAATAAAACTCAACGCGATTCTCGCAGTGAATAGTAACTATTCACTATTCTTCCTAACAATCGAATACTTAATTAAAATGGTTCGAGCTTGAATCTTGGAATAGAAATGGGATTTATATACTCTCATTTGTGTCGCCTTGTTCTGTTACCGTTTTAATCTCGTTGAACGCTCGCAAGGATTTCTTAAGTGTTCTATCGAAGTAGTTTACCGTAAACGTTCTTGATATCTTAATAACTTTGCTAAATCCATATCCATGGAATTGATAATATAAAAATCCTCCAATATATTTATATAATGATTAATCCATCAGTAATAGGTGAAATTTCGGAGAAAACAGAAAATGCTCTTTTTCTGATTCTGACAGCTTTTGCATTCCTTCATTTTCATAGTAGATCACTAATACGACTTCGAAAGTTCATTATCCCGACTCGTACATAGGGTGGTCTGAAAATCTTTTTTTTTCGGTTCATAAATTTACTATTCATCAGGATTTTACTATTCATCAAATAAAAAAATTAACTAAGTCCAAAATTTGGGGTTATTACACACTTGGCATGTGGGGCCTTTTAGAAACAACCTAGCAATTCCTACCATTAAGCATTTCCGACTTGAGCAATTCCAACCAACGGGTTTGGTTGGAATTGATTCCATTTCCAACCAAAATGTGGTCATTTCCAACCAATTGAATGGTAGGAAATGGCCATTTTTCTTGTAGTGAGTGTAACCTCAAACCTTTCCTTCTTGGGCTATTTATAGGCCAAGAATTAGGGTTTAGGGTTGTACCTACAATCATTAGAGTTGGATCCTAGGTAGGTAGGACACCTGGGTGATGTTGATGGATCACATGTGCCCAGGTGAGAATTGTGGTGACATGTACCAGGCTCCTGCTGGCGTGTGGTTCAGATGAGACATAATTGTGCCAATCAATGGGTATGCAAAGGTGTCATGGCCAGGTGGAGTTTCTGACAACGACCTGTATTTTCCACGTCATAGTTGATGACCTTATCCCACGTCGTTTGAGCTTACCATTTCTTGAATGTCATGGAACTTGATTTGTGTAAGTCAGGATTTGGGTGCGAATCAGGGTTGCTTGGGAGCCAGGGCTCAGGAGCTACTGAATATGCCTCCACCAGGGGTCCAAGTTGAGTTTCAAGTCAGGGCTCTAGGAGTCTGGGCTCTAATAGCCTATCAATAATGACTCCAGGATGGTGGAAATTAATGGCAAGCCGTGGTATGTTGAGCATTATTTTTTTTTATCAGTCTTATATCTATGGGCTGGTTTGGCTGACCTTAAAAAATTTCTTGTTGCTTCAGTTGTTTGTTTTGTGACTTGCAGCCAAAAACAATTTTTTTTATTTGTAATGCATAGGTTTATATGGTCGAACTGAAATGTATAATGTACAAGTTATCCACAAAAAGTTAAAAAAATAAAAACTGCTTGCGGTGATAATAATATCAATTTATGCAAAGTCGAACTACAAATTTGAAATAAGTCACTTGAATAAACGTACGTCTTTCATACTTTCTGAAATTCGGCTAACAGGTTGTGTCTTATTCTAAATTTAAGCATAATTTTCTGGAGGAGGGCTTGTTATATGATAAGCTATTAATTGGTTATTTTCATGATGTAAGGCACCACATGGACCCAGGGTGAAATGGTTTGGCATAGTGGATATAATGGTACCCGACGTCTTGTTGTTACCTGAATGAGTTCTGGTGGTTCCAAGAGTGTACTTTAATTGGTTAATGTTCTGGTTTGTATTTTTGTGTAGATTCTAGCTGTTCATCGACTATCTCAAATATTCTCTATAGAGCAACAAAACCATGTATTTGTGATGGCAACTAAAAGTTAGGTCTGAGTTTAAGGATTGTATCTTGAATTAACTGTTTCTTGCTATTATCAAAGTTATGGCTATTGATTGTATTGGGTGATTGTTCACAGAAAACAACTAGAGCATTACGATATACGAGTATGCTCAACTAGATCAATTAAAAGATGTGCTTGATTTTTATAAGTTGATTATCAGATAAAAGAAATGACATAAAGTTGAAAAATAATTATCAGTTGCGTTGTGTGTTATTAGTTTTGCGGTGTTTATTACTTAGCCCTTTGGCATGTTCCTGAAATCAAATTAAATTAAAAACTAGAAACTAGCGTAAAATAGGGATAGGCCTGGATGGGGCCGGGGCTGGGGCTCGAGTGGGGGAGGGAGGGGCGGGTGGGTGATGTGGTAGGTGATGTCAAAAGAGAAATCATCTAGGGTTTGGAGCAAGCTAAGTGAAGTCGTGAAGGTCCTAAAAAATGGAAGCATAGTAGCATGTTAATCAAGAAGCTTCAACATAAAAGAAACACATGCATAGTGAGCCTGTTATAATTTTAAACGCAACACTATGAAGCATGGCGTAGTTTATACATGAAACATGACATACAGAAATTAACAACACAAGTGTTAGAGAGAGGTGTCCGATCATTATTGGGCCAGACTGAAAAGGCAAGAGCCTGTCAAGAAGTGGCCCGATTGAACTAAGCTCCATAAGGGGAAAAGGCCGATGTCATAGGCCCATATCAAGGTTTATGATCAACGGCTCTAAGACTCGGTCAAGGCCCTGCTGACCACGTGGGAGCGAGGTCCACGTTCGGGACGTGGGGATCGGAAAAGACTGGTAAAACAGAGAAACAGGTTTGAGTTCATTCATACACACATTAGACAATTACAATTCTCGTACGTTTCCTTACTCACAAAAGACCAGTTAACTGATTCTCACACCGGAGGTGAATCGGGGGGCCTATCCCTCGCATTCTTCTCCTTGCAGGTCCGACCGGACGAAGGGCAGCAGAAAACTGGTTCCAACATTTAGCACCGTCTGTGGGATCGTACGATTTATCTATAATTAAAAGTTTGTTATTATGACGGCTGATAGACCACCTGGGTTTGAAGATTCAAGTAGGTCGGGCGGTTCAACCACGGTTACGCCCCTAATCAATAGGACGTTAAACTTTGATTCCGAAGGGGATGAGGGACCTATGCCGACCCCTGTAGAACAGAAGGAGTTGTTGCTCAAATGGAGGCAAGAACAAGCCACCAGGAAGGGCAAACAGCGGGAATCTGATCAAGCGGCAAGAGAGGCTCAAATACGAGCGAAGAAAAGGGAGGCCGATCTCCTGAAATTGGAAGCCCTCAGGCTCCGAAGAGAAGAAATTGAG
This sequence comes from Heracleum sosnowskyi, assembly GCA_030848705.1. NCBI lineage: Eukaryota > Viridiplantae > Streptophyta > Magnoliopsida > Apiales > Apiaceae > Heracleum > Heracleum sosnowskyi. Next base: position 42,315,527 of record CM061243.1, on the reverse strand, counting down.
ATGGAGGAGAAAGCCATAAGAGATTCTGTGGCAGAAGATGAGACCCCGTTAATTGAGCCCGAGACTCAGAGGGAGAAGCGACCTCATAACGATGAAGACGGGTCTACGGACTCCGAATCGTATCACAGAAGAATCCGGTCTAAAATTGTAGTATCTTCTGAGTCAGAAGATGAAGACGACCCATATGTTAAAAGTCGTCTAAGGAGAATGGAGAAAGCCATGTTTGGTGAAAGGAAAATAAGCAATGAACCGGTCGTAACTAAAGAGATTGAGCAATATCGACCCCCTCCTGGAAGGCAATTCCCAAAAATGAACGAGTTCAGTGGAAGAGCTGATCCCGAAGAACACTGCGAGAAGTATGAATCATTGATGACGGGCATGGGACACTGCGATATCATGCTGTGAAAAATGTTCAAAACCTACTTAAAGGGAACAACGACGATGTGGTATCATTCGCAAAGACCCCGATCGATCAGTTCTTATGATCAGCTCAAGAGGAGATTTCTTCGACATTATTCCCATTTGTGCAGAAGGGAAAAGGATACCGAAGCGCTGATCCACTGTAGACAAAGGGAGAACGAGGAGTTGGGGGACTACCTAGCTCGGTTCAAAGAGGAGGCAGAAATGGTAACTAACCTAGACAAGGTGAAAGCTGCAGGATTTCTAGCTGCCGGACTAGACCCAATCAAACGTAAGAAACTACGATCCTCTCTTTACGATGTACCTCCAAAATCCTTAAATGACATTTATTTGAGAGGAGAGGCCATTCGGAGAAAGTTAGAGTCAATTGGAGGCTCTAGAGATAGTCGAAGGTATGAAAGCTCGGGAAAAGATAACCGAAGAGGTAGGGGAGATATAAAGAGCAGACTGAATGATACGAGACCGGATAAGGGCGCTGACCGAAGGCGAGATAGAGATAGCACAGTGTTTACTCCTCTTAATGCACCTATCTCAAAAATTCTCCGCGAGATAAAGGGAAAGCCAGGCTTTGTTCGACCAGCCCGGTTAAAAACTCCAGATCACAAAAAGAATGGGGACAAGTATTGTGATTATCACAAAGATAAAGGACATAACACTGATCAATGTTACCACCTGAAGAAGTTGATCGAAAAAATGATCAAAGGTGGGGAGTTGGGTGAGTTTGTAGGAGACCTGAGGAGTAAGTTAAAATCCGGGGAGAAGGGCACAGATAAAGAGCCCAAAGATAAAGAAAGGTATCGAGGTGAAGTCAGGACTATATCAGGGGGTACAGTCATGGAGTGATGCAGTAAGACTGCCCGAAAGAAGTACGCCCGACAGGTTTACAGCTTATACCAAGCTAATGTAGCCAAACAACCTCTGCCCATCACTTTCACAGAGGATGATTACGAGGATGTGATATGGCCGCACGAAGATCCACTTATCATCAATCCTATTATAGGAGAGAATAAAATATGGAAAGTGTTAATTGATGGTGGTAGTTCGGTCAATATCCTATATCAAAGAACGTACACCAAGATGAATTTGGGAGGCGAACAGCTAGAGCCTTGTCATGAGGCCCCACTGTACGGATTTGGAAATCAACCGGTACCGATCGAAGGGACAATCACACTTCCGATCGTGCTAGGCAAAGCCCCTTATACTATGCAAAAGGAAGCCAAATTTTATGTGGTAAGGGTTGACAGTCCCTACAATGGCATTCTGGGAAGGCCGATCCTTAGTGCTTTCCAGGCTGTTGCATCCGTCCCTCACTTGAAATTGAAATTTCCGACTGAACATGGTGTAGGTGAAATGAGGGGCGATCAGAAAGCTGCCCGAATAATAATGTTGGAAGACCTTGAGAAAGATCAAGAGGTTGTTATGACTGAAGGAGGAAAAAGGAAGCGAAGTGAAAGTGAAGCAGGGGGCAGTCATCAGACAATGAGTATTGAGTTGGAGAAATTTGGAGCAGACCTGTCCAATCCCATAGCGGAACCGGACGCAGAAACCGAAGAGGTGGAATTATATGTGGGACAGTCAGGAAAAATGATTCAAATAGGCAAAAATATGGAGCCCGAATTGAAAGCGAAAGTAATTGAGGTAATTAGGCAATATCATGATATATTTTCCTGGGGACCGGAGGACATGCCTGGACTAGATCCTTCAGTAGCAAAACATTGCCTTAGAGTGAATCCTGATGCAAAACCAGTTAAGCAAAAGAAATGAAATTTCGCGATGGAGAGGCAACAGGTAATTCAAACCGAAGTGGAAAAACTGCTGGAGCCGAAGTTTATAGAGGAAATCGAGTACCCGGACTGGCTGGCAAATGTGGTAGTAGTCAAGAAATCAAACAATAAATAGAGAATGTGTGTGGATTACACCGACTTGAATAAAGCCTGCCCGAAGGACCATTATCCCCTACCGAACATTGATCAACTGATAGACGCCACTTCAGGCCATCAAGTACTCAGTTTCTTGGACGCCTTTTCTGGATATCACCAAATTGCAATGAATGCCGAGGATATACCGAAGACAGCATTCATCACCCCAAAAGGCACTTATGCGTACATCAAGATGCCCTTCGGGCTGAAGAACGCAGGGGCAACCTTTCAGAAAATGATCAATAAAGTGTTCAAGGAACAGATCGGTCGGAACATGGAATGCTACGTGGATGATATGATCGTAAAGTCTATGTTCGGGGATCATGCAGACGATCTGAGAGAATGTTTTGAGACGCTGAGAAAGAACAACATGAGGATTAATCCAAGCAAGTGCACTTTTGGGGTTTCAAGTGGCAAATTCCTGGGATACATGGTGAGTGCTAGGGGTATAGAAGCGAACCCGGAAAAAATAAAGGCTGTGATTGATATGGAAGCACCGAAGACTATCAGGGATATTCAGAAGCTAACTGGACGACTGGCCGCCTTGCGAAGGTTCATTTCCCGATCGGCTGAAAAAGCACTCCCATTTTTTTAAGTCCTCCGAGGATCCAAAATATTCGAATGGGGATCGAGCTTCCAGAAAGCATTCGAAGAGGTCAAAGAGTATTTGGTCAAGGCTCCACTCCTGATGAGACCTGACCCGAACGAGACCCAACAGCTATATTTGGCGGTAAATGACCGAACATTGGGAGCGGTGTTGGTTAAGGAACATGAAAAGAATCAACATCCAGTATTCTATGTTTCCCATATGTTGAAGGACGCAGAAACAAGATACCCGAACGCAGAGAAGCTCGCTTTCGGGTTAGTAGTGGCATCAAGAAAGCTGTGCCACTACTTTCAGGGAAGAACTGTACAAGTAATAACTGATCAACCTTTGAAAAAGATAATTCAGAGAACTGAAGCTTCGGGCAGGGTAGTGGCTTGGTCAGTCGATCTAGGGGAATATGACTTGCAGTACGTGCCGAGAACATCCATTAAAGCCCAGGCGTTGGCTGATTTTATAGTGGAATGCTCTTTCTCGGGACCTAAAGATTTAACGCCGGAGGAACAGCTAATCCCGGCCCCTGGGAAATGGAAGCTCTTTGTGGATGGGTCGATAACGAAGGCTAAGTATGGAGCGGGAATGATCCTTACCAGTCCCGATGGCTTCGAGATACGCCAAGCTATCAGGTTCACCTTCCCCTTGACTAATAATGAGGCTGAGTACGAAGCGTTGTTGGCAGGGCTTGCTTTAGCAAGGAGCCTGGAGGTGAAGCATATAAGGGTATTCAGCGATTCTATGTTGGTGGTGAAACAGTTTTCTGGAGAATATGGACAAAAAGATCCCCGAACGAAGGCATATACAGCCAAGGTATGTGAAAGTGCACTTCATTTTGAATCTTTTGAATTAAGTCAAGTGGCCAAGGAAAACAACAGCCGAGCAGATGCTCTGTCTAGGCTCGCTTCGGCAGAAACCTAGAACCTAACAGGATCAATCTACCTGACCGAGGTGAACGCACCATCTATCGATAAGAAGCAGTGTTTGGAAATCCATCAAGGGGTTAATTGGATGACCCCCATCAAAGCCTTCCTATAAAAAGGAACCTTGCCCTTGGATAAGAAAGAAGCTCAGAAGGTGAGATATCGGTCGACCAGCTACACCTTAGTAGGGGGGACAGCTATTCAGACGGTCAGCTACTCAACCGCTTCTGAAATGTCTAGCCCCCGAAGATCAAAGGTTAATCCTCGAAACAATACATGAAGGAATTTGTGGGGAACACCTTGCGGGACGGTCGTTAGCTTTCAAGGTGTTGAGACAAGGTTTCTTCTGGCCGACCGTAAGGGAAGACGCCAAGAATTACTCCAAGAAGTGTAGGCAATGCCAATTGTTCAGTACGATACCGAAACAACCTCCCGAAGAAATGTCATCAATTCTCTATCCCATCCCCTTTGCCATGTGGGCGGTAGACATAGTGGGAATCCTGCTAACTAGCACCAAACAAGCTAAGTACTGTATCGTGGCCATCGACTATATGACAAAGTGGGTAGAAGCTCGACCATTATCCGCCATAACTGAGGAAGCAGCAAAGAAATTCATGTTGGAACATGTAATACTGAGGTTCGGCATCCCGATGGTTTGCGTGTCTGACAATGGAACCCAGTTTATTGGAAGCAAATTCAGGAAGTTTTTGGCAAAGTTCGGAATCCAACAGAGGTTCAGTTCAGTCGGGCACCCACAAGGAAATGGAGCTATTGAGGCAGCGAACAAAATTATCTTCGGAGGAATTAAGAAGCGACTCAGAGACGCTAAGGGAATGTGGGCGGAAGAGCTACCTTATGTCCTCTGGGCCTATCGAACTACTCCCAGGTCCTCGACGGGAGAAACTCCGTTCAGGTTAGCATTTGGAACAAACGCGCTGATGCCTGCAGAAATTGGTTTGTAATCTTACCGAACACAAGTGTTTAATGTGGAAAGAAATGAGTTCGGACTTCGGGCAAATGTGGATTTGGTGGTCGAAGAAAGAGAAGCAGCTCACCAACGCAACGTTCGATACCAGCTTCAAGCCGCTCAGTACTACGACGATGGGATAAAAAAGAGATCGTTCCAAGTGGGGATCTCATCCTCAGAGAGCTAGTAACTTCTATGCCGACAAAACAAGGGAAATTAATGCCAAATTGGGAAGGGCCATATGTGGTAGTTGAAACAGTTCGGCCATGGACATATAAGCTATCAGGGACGGATGGTTCCTTGATTAAAAATATTTGGCATGCTTCACGCCTCCGTAGATTCTACCAGTAAGCTTACTGGAAATTTTCATCATATCAGTATTTTTAATTCAGAAATTTCATTCAGTATTTTCTTTACCATGCCCTGCATATTTGGATAAACATTTTTGCCTTCAATAGTATGCCAATTGATTTGTTTACCTATAGAATACATGCATGATTAAGGTCAATATTTACAAGCCCATACTTGGGGGCATGCGAAATAAACTATGTGCTCAAAATTTTAACGCCACGCATGTACAGTTAATATTCCGAACCGAGTTGTATGTATGCCAACCCTTCGAAATAATAAGGGGAAAGGCAGATATAATAAACAAAAAACGCCAAGGCAATTATCAAGCCGAAGAAGCGTTCACACAAGATAAAAAACGCCAAGGCAATTATCAAGCCGAAGAAGCGTTCACACAAGATAAAAAACGCCAAGGCAATTATCAAGCCGAAGAAGCGTTATGCGCCAAATGTTAAGGTGATTTATTAAGCCAAAGAAGCATTTACGAATAATAAAAATGCTAAGGCAAGTTCTTCTTTATCGAAGACGTACTACTTGAAAAGACATAAGTACGAGATAAAATCGAGAAGAAAAAACAAAGTGATAAACATAAGCACAATGGAAAATATGTTAAGTACTCGCTAGAATTAAAAGTAAAAGTACTACAAAGTATTCCGCCCGGAGGCAATGTTAAGCCCGAAGGCTGAATAATATTAAAAATTTAATCAGACAACTCGGGTTCAGAGCCCGAGCTAGCCTCAAGAGGCACATCAGGCTCCTCCGGCCGACTGATAGGATCATCCATTCCCTCAGCAAGTAATTGTTTGTAGTCAAACCCCGTAGCATGGGCACGACGAATGACCTCATCAAACCCCGCAGAGAAGCTTCGGTCTTCGGAAAGGATGACCAATTTGCGAGCCTTCTTCTCAGCTTTACGAGAAGCCATCAATTTGTCGGTCCTCCTCCCCAATCGTGCGTAGGCGACCTCCAAGTCGGTGCGAACAACATCCCGGTCGTCCTTCAGCATGCCAATCCTTTGGGTCAGACTTGAAATTTCCTTATTCAAGCCCTCCACCAGATCTTCAGCCGCCTCAGCTCTCTCTTCAACAAGACGAAGGCTTTTGAATTGGACATCTAAGTCCTTCACCTTCTGCTCAATGGTAGCAGCCAAAGGGGCAACCTATAAAAAAGAAACGAAGGGAGAAAAACAACAAGATAAGTAAAGAAGCTTAAAAGGAAAGGAAATATTTACAAGGCACAGAGACATACCATTGCGACATGTTCGATGAGCTCGGAACATGCTGTGAGAGCATCAACATTATCATACAACGGGCGGTCCTTGGGAAGAATAGACGCTCGACATAAGTCCATACTGATCTCCTTTGACTCTGTAGAAGCTGGAGCCCCAAATCGGTCGGTGGTCATAATCGACCAGTCCGGCCGATAAGTGAGAACAGCTTCCCCCTCAGCTCCTCGTGGCCGTTTAGACACGGAACCGATCTTCTCAACATCCGATTGGGCAGCCGTTTCCGGATCAGGGGTCGTAGTGTCAATAATCTCAACATCAGCAGGCTGAGAAGACAAAGGCTTCTCAGCATTTGGTTCGGGAACAGCCTCAGCATTCTGATCCACGGGCTTAGTGTTCTTCTTGGACTGGAAGCACTACAGCATCTCAGACCTAGTCGACACTGCACAACAAAAGAAATGGATATCAGAAGACAAGGTTATTAAAGAAGAATACAAGGATGACAAAATTTACTAAGTCAAATTTATGTTACTGGTACCCCATAGAGCCCGAAGCCAGGTTTGGTCTCGGCTAACGATCAAAGGAATTCGATTCAGCTCCTGGAGGCGAAAAAGTTTGTCATAATCGGCCTGATCTTCAGCACTCAGTGCAGGCGCAGTGACTAAAGCAGGATCGACTTCCCGCCACACTGGATATTTATACTACTTTTGACCACTGATAAAGAACCAGTGATCGTGCGTCCCTTTATTGCTCGAGTTCGTAATAGCCCACTCAGCGCGACCCGTCCTTCGGGACAACTGATAGAATCCAACACTCTTACTATTCTTTCTAAAGTCAAAATGGTGAAGAAGTAAGGACAAACGCGGTCTTACCCTCGCCTTCAAGCACTTATTCTGAAAGGAATTGATATGGATGAAGGAATTGGGATCTAACTGACCGAGAGCGATCTGGGTGTATTTTAGCAGCTTCTTCAAAACAGGAAGTAACGGAAGTCGAAGGCCACAGAAAAATGCTTTATCAAAAACCCCCAGAGCGACCGAACCGAATTCTACATCCACCTTAGGCGTATGGTAGATGAGATCGGTTTCATCAGCTTCGTAGGTTTGAAAAAGAGGAGGAATGTCGTACCTCTTGGCCATCTTAAGGACAACTTCCTTCGTTAATACGGAATTTAGGTTGGCCGAAGGAAACCTAGAAGCACTGAAGTGTGCCACGGCCGAATAAACGGGTCCATACTCTACGGGAGGGTCCATATCCTGCAAGGACAAAATGGGACAGAATTAGCCTTGTACTCGGACGATTCAAGAGAATAGGTATACAAATAATTAGCTTAAGGGTAAGAACCGAGTACAGAGGGCAGGGAATGGCAGAAGGAAGCTCTACGGGTGTGGAGAAAGGTGGATTTACAAACTCAAAAATTCTGAAGGATGTTCTTGGGTATGAAGACCGATCGAAAAGGGTTCTAAGATGAATGGTGGCCGAAGAATGTTCACGCCTATAAAGCTACCCAGAAAAGCAATTATTCTACTCTATGGTTACGTTCCTATTAAGCAAAGGGCGAAAGGGCCAGTGTTGCACTACATTTTAGCACTAAGCTATCTCAAAATATTTTATGAAGACCCAGGAATACCCCCACACCCGCATACACGGCATACAATGAATACACTACCATAAAACTTTTAGCAGGGATTCTATAAAATGCACAAAACAGTAAAGGAAAGAAAGCTTACTTGTGTTGGTAAGTACGGACGTTGATTCACAGCGCGGAATGGAGTTGATCCCACCTATGCTTTGCTCACCGTAAGTTTTGTAGAGGAAGGAAAGTTTTGCAGAGGTAAGAAAGTTTTGCAAGTGTTATCTGTGAATGTTATATGAAACGGTGAATATAAAATATGTGTGGGCGGTTAAGTGAATATTATTTAGCCGTTTTGAAATCAATGGCTGAGATTGAGACTCTCTGAATTCACGGCGAGGATTGACACGGAAAAACGTGTAACTCCAGAAAAACCATTATGACAACAGTTGTCTCCTGTTGACGTGGCCAAGGCTGACGATAGACATGTGTCCCTTCGTTCAGCCAACGTGTCGTCCTAGAGTGCTCTCGAAGATGGGCTGAAATGTGGGCCTTCGATAGAAGATTCTTCGACCGAAGTCCAGGGACATGTTAGAGAGGGGTGTCCGATCATTATTGGGCCAGACTGAAAAGGCAAGAGCCTGTCAAGAAGTGGCCCGATTGAACTAAGCTCCATAAGGGGAAAAGGCCGATGTCATAGGCCCATATCAAGGTTTATGATCAACGGCTCTAAGACTCGGTCAAGGCCCAGCTGACCACGTGGGAGCGAGGTCCACGTTCGGGACGTGGGGATCGGAAAAGACTGGTAAAACAGAGAAACAGGTTTGAGTTCATTCATACACACATTAGACAATTACAATTCTCGTACGTTTCCTTACTCACAAAAGACCAGTTAACTGATTCTCACACCGGAGGTGAATCGGGGGGCCTATCCCTCGCATTCTTCTCCTTGTAGGTCCGACCGGACGATGGGCGGCAGAAAACTGGTTCCAACAACAAGCGAAGCTCAACTTCTACATATTCAAAATTCCTAGCTCTGATGTAAGTACATAGTTTAAGATTTCGTGTAAAGCTGCCTCCTAAAAGACGTCATACGAATCTTTCAAATAAACATAAAGAGCTTCATGTTAATTTATAATAAAAAGGAACAATTATACACGAAGTCGGAGTGATATGTACTGACACTCTCCTTGAAAGCAGTTTAGGATGTAGTGCAAGAAAGCCTGACCCATAAAATTCTCGCACCCAACCTGAGAATAAACAGATATTGCCCTGAAAGGAAGATTGTAAGAGCATATGCATCCATGAATGATTATTATTCACGATTAATCAACTATTTTTGTTACTTTTTATGCACCTATACAATTCCAACAATTTATTGGTTACTATTTATCAAATAAATAATTATATTTTATATCATAAATTTAAATTCATCTCTATTCTTTAATGGTCCCACAAATAATATTCAATGCTAGATTGTTGGATAAGTTTAGATTTTTGATAAGATTATGGATAAATTTAAATTTTTGATAAGATTTTTGTTGAATCACGTAATGACACGTGTCTTGATCTAAATTTATAGATAAAAAAATTTCCATAAATAATATCATGATCTTTTGATTATATTATCTCAAAATCACTATATTTTTTTGTCGTAATGAATGCATTAAAAATATTGTTGAGTCAGAGGCAACAACACAGTCAAGAAGATTCTGAAATCATGAATACCATGGCGACTGAATCGGCAATGATGATGGACTTCATCGATACTTCTGATGAACCACAAGGACACGGCTCATGGCCCGGCAAATCTCCGGATCATCATAGACAAAGGCTATCGAGAAGAAAAATTCTCATGGAAGATTACTTCGTTGATCGTCCAATATTCAGTGAGGACGACTTCCGTCGGAAGTATAGAATGTGCCCTCATGTTTTCAATCGCATCATGACAACTCTTTGCACTCAAGATTCCTACTGGTATCAAAAAGCAGATACAATTGGATAATTGGGGTTACTACCCCAAAAAAAAATGACTACTGCATTACGAATGTTAGCTTATGGTGCAGCAGCCGATCAATGTGCCAAAATATATAGAGTGGGAGAATCAACTACACTTGCATGTATGAAAAAATTTTGCCAGCAAGTGGAAGAACTCTTTTGCGAAGAGTACCTTCATGCTCCAACACCAGCAGATTTACGAAGGCTTCTAGCTAGGGGAGAACAAAGGGGATTTCTAGGTATGATTGGAAGTATCGATTGTATGCACTAGGAGTGGAAGAATTGTCCAAGCGTATGGGGCAGGGCTTATAGTGGCCGAAAAGGACACCCTATTATCATTCTAGAGGTAGTCATTTTCTATGACACTTGTGTGCGGCATGCTTTTTTTTGTGTGCCTGGAGCTCAAAATGATATTAATGTTCTAGGCCAGTCTCCCGTGTTTGATGAAGTCATTGCTGGAAATAGCTCAACTATGGTGTTTCACGTCAATGGAAAAAGATACAACAACGCTTACTATATTGCTGATGGAATTTATCCTAGGTACTCAACATTTGTAAAAACTATAGCAAATCATGTCACTCAATCACAAAAATTGTTTGTTAAAAAATAGGAGGTGTATCGCAAAGATGTAGAGAGGTATTTTGGTATCTTGCAATCTCGATGGGCTATTATTCGCCACGGTGATCGGATGCACAAGCGTTCCACCCTTAGAACTATCATGATGACTTACATCATATTGCATAACATTATAGTTGAGAATGAATTTGTAGAAGAGGAATTTATAGAGTCGGTAGAAGAAGATCTAATGAATCCATCAGCAGCACAGATTTATGATGGGCTGGTAGATTGTAATGGAGTTTGAATTCCTTTTGCACCAATATATAAAGAGATGGAATAAATCAACAAGAATTTTGGGATCGTATTGAGAACGTGGAATCAGCTTATCCATACAATGCTTCAAAATAATTTAGTGGAGCACAACTGGGCAATAAAAGCCAATCTAAAGTTTTGGGTGTCAAATTGTATTGATACCATGAAAAAATATTCGCAAATTCTGTTTATTCAACGGTGAAGGCAAAAGACTTGATTCAGTTACAATATAATGGTTGTTTATATAGCCAATACCTAATCAATAATAAATGTAATAGATATTATAAGGAAACTATCCTTATTACGCTAACAATATTAATTACTTTCTTTTAAACCATTTCTTCGTATTAGGAGTCATTTGGCTTGTATCCATTGTCATGATCTTTGTTTGCTCTTTTAATTCTTCAGTAGCCTCGTGTTTTTCCAATCTTGCTTCTTTTCGTTCCTATAGTGCATCAAGTGTTCCCTGCCTTGCTTCCTTTAGTTTCTCAAGTTCCAAGATCTTCCTCGACATTTAAAGGGTTTCCTCGTCTCTTTGATGTTGGCCTCCACTAGATGTTTTTGGTTACATTATATATATTACTGAAAATAGTTATAGACATCTCTTCTTTTTTTTGTCATAGCTTATTTTCCTTTCTTTTTGGCTTGTTTGGACGCTTTTACTCCCATCGGTCTAACCGGACTAGAAGAACTTTATGTTTCTCGATTAGATTCTGGAGTCGTGAAACCTTCTTCATCAACACAATCATCACTATTCAAATTAATTGGTGATTCCATTTGTGGTGGAAAGTTTTATTGAAACAGAGGAGAATTAGTGAGAATATCTACAAAATGAGGATGCACTGCAACTGCTTCATAACATTTCCATTTGTCAAAAAACAAATTGTGCATACTAAGTTAAAACTCAAAATAATATAAAAACATATCTTAAAATGTATTATTAAAAAAATTACCTCATCTATCAAATTGGTATCGCTTGCACTATGCCTCCTAGCTTGATTCTTGACATAATGTCATTTCTTTAGCGATCTCTTTAGTGGTGTCCAATGTGAGTCAATAGCTAATTTGGAACGAGTTTCAACATGAGAATTTTCGGGAGTGCCACACCAATTTTAGGCATAATCTTCATGAATTTGCCTCCACAAATTATTCTTGTTTGAATATCGGCTGGTAATTGGATCAATAGATTGTCGAACTCAAAAAACACATAATTGTAACTCTTCAGAGGGAAGCCAATTGGTACCCATTTTTTAAATATATATAAATCACAAAATATATGTAAGAAAATAAGAGTGCGTAAAAATTTATGTTACAAATGAAAGTTGAAGATTGGTATTTATAAGCAAAAAAAATATAGCGGTTCATACTTAAAATTACAGTTGTTAGCAATTTTTATAGTCGTTAAAATTTTTGCCTAACCATTGAACAACAAGAAAAATAGTGAAAAGTTGTATCAATTTGTAGGGTCCACAAATCGCTGACCATTAACAAGTCTATTAATAATCAAAGGGATGGTTGCTGAATTGATGGGGCATCAATATTTGATGGGGTGAAAAATTGTGCGATATATGTTACTTTATTAGAAGAGAATTAAAAAAGCTCACGAATTGAGAATCCCCCCCCCCTCCTCCCCCTCCCCCTCGGCGTCTATGGAACAACAAAGCAAAAGATTGGGAATAGGAAACAAATAAAAGAGTGTGAACCAAAAAGTGCACACAGTTACATAGGCTAACAATTTTTATAAAATTAACTCGACAATAAATATATGAGTAATTATAATTTAAAAAAGGAGAGAAAGAATAAGAAATATTTATTGAAAAATACTAGAGCCCCTAAAACATATCCCAAAATTGTTCCCAAATCCTAGCATAATTGTTGACTTTTTAAAAATAATATGGGACCCCGCGTGCATTCATATGAGCCCACGAATCAAAACCAACCACTTGTCAATGCCACGTCATTTGGAAAAAGTTTTGGGGTACCTAGCATTACTCATATTTATAATTTAAATGAATAAAGAAATAAATAAGAATCAGAATTTGTGCCTAGAATGAAAAGTAATTAACTCAGAGATATATTAATAAGCACCCAACTATACTTCCCTATTCAAATTTATAATCAATTTAATAAGAAATCAATATATGCACTAAACCTTCTATTCGGTGTGCGGTTTAAATTGAATTTTCTTTGACTAATAATAAAAACGCAATGCCAGTTACTTCAAATTAAATCCCAAATGTGTTCTCAAATGACACATGTTTTTATTTATGGAATTCATATATGTTTTCACGATGGGCCCATCTCATTTGTAAGTAAAAGGCCAACAATATATATGTGAATTAAGTAGAGTAATAATTAAATATATTGAAAGAGATTGTAGTTGTAAGTTAGTAGAGCAAGCAAAGTAGAGGATCACGACAAACCAAAGCATAGCAGGACAAAACAGAAAAACAAGTTGCACGTAAAGAAATATATAAGATTCACATATAATTATACATCTGTTAATGGCACCTTAAGTCGGGATAACCAGTTCTTAACCCTAGTCTTTGACTTATACACGACAAAACTACAATTCATATATATAGCTATTGAGATAAAACAATATATCAGTTTAAAAAATAATTGTGACCTAAAATGCGGTATTTATGCTAACGACTAACCCACAAAATTAATTTAAACACAGCTATACATATACAATTAAACAAACACTTGTATTTGTAAAACAAAAAAAATAGAAATAGAAATTCATTATCTTACTACAAAATTAAAATAAATTAAAATAATTAAGTCCACAAAATTATGGGGTATTATAACTTGTGTAATGGCCAAGGAGCAGTTTAGGATCTAAATGTAGCACTAATTAGAGGACAAGTCGTAGCTGTTGTTTTATGCGTATATAACATCGAACACTTGCGATCAAAATCTTTTAAGTAGTTTAAGATGTTAGATATAATTGCTGACGTTTGTTTATCAGTGTTTAAGCAACAGGTACTGACCAGAGTTTATCAGAAGCCGGTCAGAGTTTAATTAAACTCTGACAGGGTGAAGAGTTTAAAGGAAGCCGGTCAGAGTTTATTTAAAGTCTGACAGGGTGATAGTTGAATTAGCTGTCGGTGCTGAATTGAAGATTCTAGAAGCAATATATTCTGAAGATGGAAAGAAGCAGAATATATTGATACAGCTAAGGAGACGGAATAGAATAAGAAGCAATCCCTAATTGATATAACTTGTATAGCTAATTTGTAGGAATATCAATTAGATAAGGATTGTGTAACTGTGTACTATATAAACACAGATAGGTTATCCCTAGAAGGGATGCGATCATTGAATATATTATTCTTGTAACCTAGAAACTCTTTGTGATTCATTAACATCATAAAGAGAGAAGCTGTTAATATAAATACAGTTCTATTGATTCATAAACAGTGTTCTTGATTATTGTTATTCTCATACATACTTGATTATATTGTGTATTCGGCCTAACAATTGGTATCAGAGCCAAGGCTGTTTAATATATACAGTTTTACGATTCAAACACAGTATTAATCATGTCTGAAGAAAATCAAACTGCTCCTAAGGCTGAACAGGTTAAGCCCAATTCTGTCAGTCGATATGAAACAATCAGGGTTCCAATTCTCAGGCCAGTAGAGTATCCGATTTGGAAGGTTAAGATGACCATGTTTGTAACGCCCCCAAATCCGGGGTCAATGATTTGGTCGTCACACTGCACTCTTAATCCAAACAACCTGTTCAATATAAAATCAACACAATAATAATAATATCTGTGACCCCAACTCTACCAAGAATCTTTAAAGGTTATAGTGCTAGAAACAAGAATCCAAATTCATTACAACAATCTTTCTTCTTTACAACCATTCTCTTTACAAAATTCTAATATACTAGTATAACTTCGATAAGAAGTATACCAGGCAACTAATCTTATACAATATATTAAGCAATAGAAAACATCTATATACAAAACCTCTCACTAGCTCCAATGCTCTGGATCAAGACGTCTTCACGCTAATATCTTTCCACATCTCTGATCAGCTACGCGGACAACTCTCGCCAATACACCTTCTTTCCGGCAGGCTAAAATATATATAAATAAAACAAGTATGAGCGAATGAATTGCTCAGCAAGCGCATTATTACATATAATACGAAGGGTTTCCAAAATAAACTTTGGATTTTCAAATAAACAAGCCTATGGCTTAAACATTTGTAATCTCTAATATTTTCAAAGTAAGTTTGGTAATTTATCACAATATCTCATTTAGCTTCTCGCAACCGAATAGTTTTAAAACACAAAAGATTTATATAGGTCGTTACGATGACCGAATCAACAATAACTACAATAGTATGTAGAAAATATGAAATAAATATAACTCGTACGTCTTCAAGACCATAGTTTGTACAAAAATACTAATTTGAAGATAACAGGTCTATTCACGACATTTTCCGAAATCAACAACTCTGGAAGGTTAGAATAATCAAGGGGCAAGAATGAGCCAACACGCTCGGTTAAGAAATAAAGCACGCACTTCAAGACTTCAACAGGGTACCGACTGGATATGCGGTATGAATAAAACTCAACAAGGTAGATATCTCACGACTGCCAATGGAATCAAGGAAGTGGATTTCAACTATTTGGAATCCGAATGTATTAAGAGTAAGCGATTTCAGCAAGATTGAAACCACTATTAATAATCAACAAACCAACAACTTCACGCAACGAATAAACCTGAGAATCAGGTCATATCTCACAAGTACAAAGTATATGGATGTAACTCATCCTAGAAATGAAAATTCATATTAGAATTGGATTTTTAACAATTATCAAATACAAAGGTTGTGCTGCTGGCCAGCCACGCATCAACCCCGGACTAGCTCATGTCATAGTCCTCTACTGGATCCTAGGCCAATCTGGGCCTTAATTACATCAACCAATAATTGGTCCATTTTTAAAAACACTCCAATTCTATATTATATACGTCAGGTGTCAGAACAATTGACAACCTTACTTCGACAATCAGGTGTCGGAAGAATCGACAACCTAATACAACAATTGCTGGAAAACTCACGTTCCAGGAAACAGTTCAATTATGAAGAATCAATAAGGAATATCAATATAATCTAGTATCGACGAGATCGACACAACAATGGGGAATACGTATCACAAGTAACAACATAATAAACATTGACAAGATCGACGCAACAACTGGAATAGCAATGAAGAATAAACAATAACATGCTCAATAAGATCGAGTCTGATATGAAACAGGCATTAGGATGTCAACAGAAATTTTATTAGATTAATATAGAGTAAGGTTCAAAGAACAGGCTCTAGATGGCCTCAACAGTATGATTTAACACATTGTGGAAGAATTAGTCAAAGTTCACCAATTTGGTAAGTGACAAGAAAGTCAAGTTTAAGTCTAAGGAAAATTCAAGGTAAGTTTATAGTTAGAGAAAAACAAGGGTTTACTGGCTTCTGACAGAATTAGTCTAGATCCTTCGAACGTATACTTATAACGGATAAGCCTCACGTTTGAAAGAAGTAAACCAACTCATACACAACGTAATAGAATTTGAATCAGGGGCTGGATCAGATAATTGTTTATAACAAGAAAGGATAACAAGGTTTGCATAGGTGCAAGGTGAAAAATGGAATATTGGAAGGGTAAGCAACACAACTTCAGAATTTTAGAATAAGTTTTCCCTCATAGGGTTCACAAGTTCTCGCTCATCTAGGGTTGGTAATATTCCAACTTAGCATTTTTAAATCATGTCTTTTAAAAGAAAGCCTTAGTATACGGCCCATAATTATCTTTTCAATCATTTCAATATAAGAAATTATATCTCTCCGATCAATATGAAAATATGAATCTAAACTAAAAAAGGTATAAAAGAGTACTCGTCAATTTACGAGATTAAATAACATACTTGCAATTCAATGCATGAAAATCAACATTTGAAAACTCAGTAATAAACATTCAACATACATACTAATAATTCAAGATAATATCCCTTAATTAATAAGCAAGGGTATAAACACTTGCCTCTGGTCCTTAGCTATTTCGTAACGCTGAAACAATACGATCCCTCCTTATTCTGTCTTGTCGCACGATTCTCTACTTCCGTCCTTCTTTGCTTTAACGCTCTTGCGAATACCACTAGTCTGCTTTTACCATTTCGAATCCACGTGCCAGCCTCGATAGTCAAACATGAGACGGTACTTAGTCTTCAACGTATAATCCTCATATAATATAAATGATCGTAACTTAACTTCGACGCACTTACCGATCTTACCGATATCTCTGTTGCATAAACATCCACATCTCAATTGATAGACCAATCGCAATCAACCACATAAGTAATCCACGTAACTCACTTGACGACAATCCCCATGCTATAAAAAGTCAACATCCAAGTCAACGGCCTCGTAAATCTTACTTTCTAACATAATCGACAAATTTCTATCCTATCTACCCCTCGTGATAACATTAGACACAACCAATTACTCAAACAAGTCTCCACACAATTTATTCGCATGCATGACTCACACAGATAATTCACATTGTTCACATAACACATTTAAACAAGTGACCGGTTACGTATCGGACGCCCGGTCTAATTTACGATATTTAAAACTCAGACACTAGCCCTAGTACGGGCATATACGGACTATAAAACACATTACACAACTCATACACATCATATAGCACTTATAACTATTTTTAAAACATCACACAAAGCTCATTTGAATTTAAATAAGCCACAAACAATTTTTAAATCAAAAATCGGATTTTTAAATCCAATATAAGTATTTTAAATGCAAATAAATCAATTAATAAAATTAATTGACACTCTTTAAATGCTCAAACTATTTTTAAATAAATAAACCAAGCTAGAAAATAATTAAACTTAATTTTAATTAATTAAATCTAATTAATAATTAATTATTAAGAATTAACTGATTAAAAGAATTAATCAATTAATTAAATTAATTAATTATTAATCAAAAATAATTAAAATAATTAAATTTAATCAATTTTCGAATTTAAATAAATATTTATGAATTTATAAAATTTTCGGAATAATAAAATATATTTTTAAATCAAAGATATGATTTTTAGAATTTTTAAAACAATTTTTGAATTATTTATAAAATAAAAACCCAGAAACACTTTTCTGGAAATGGATTAGGGTTTTTGAAAATCAAAACCGGGTCGGGGAATTGGGTAAACGGGTCGCCAAGAACTGAAACGGGTCGCCAAGAACTCGCCGGAAAATTTCCAGAATCCGGCGACCTGCCCAGAATCCGGCGAGCCAAAAACACATCCAAAATTGGGGATTTTTATATCAAAACGTTCCAAATAAACACAGCAATCCATTCCGATCAAAAACGTACCAAAAACATCGCCGGAATCAAAAACCCGACTATTTTCCGGCGAGCTTAAACAAATTTTCCGATCTGTAAAAATCCTACATGAAACTCTACGTTCTTTATGTTAAAATGAAGCTAAGAACACATACAATGAAAGCCCTCTACCAAAAACAATGTCAGATCATTCATATGAACGGACTATTCAAAAGAAGAATTCGGGTCAAAACCCGAAAATCAAACCCGACTAAATCGAACATAAACATGAAATTAAAGCATGGATTCTTGCTAATTAGAACCCTAGGATCATGTTAGAAGCAACCAATTGAACGGAGAATCAACAGAATGAAAATCCCCAAATCGAATCAAGAACCCTAATTTTAATTCGAAACTTGTAAAATCAATATAAAATCGAATACTTACCAGATGATGATGAGGTTGGAAGATCCTGAAACTAGATTTTTGGGGCTTTGATTTGAGTATAAGAACTTCAGATTTGGACTTCAATAACCCTTAGAACGAATTGATTGAAGATCAAGAACACAAAAATAATTATTTGGGAATTTCGGATTTCTTGAGTAATTTCTGAAGAATTGCTAGGGTTATGAAGTCTGATTGGTCATTTTATATTTTTGGAAAAATAACACCCCAAATAACATTTTTGGATCGATATTGATTCGTTAGATCGTTTAAAAACCCTAATTAGGTCAAAAACACGTTTTACGAAAAGTAAGGGGTTAAAAAGGTTGATGATTATCCAAATTGATATATATCATTATATAACTAATGCTCAAGAATACTAGGGCTATAACAACTTCAATATTGATATAGAACGATAGATCCGTCCCCTTAAGCAATTAGGGTTCGGAACGATTTTTCCTTTTTCGGATCAAAAATTGAAATTAATTTGCAGAATCAAATAGGTAGGGTTAAATAGAATCCCATAACCCTTTCGATAACGATTCGAATACGAAAGACGAAGAATTAAAAATGAATGTACGAAATTTCAACGGGCTCTTGAATTATCAAAACGGCTCAAATTTGAAGAAAATTCCAAATGACGAAATTTTTGAAAGGGGCTTCCGACTCACCATTTAGCACATAATCACACACTAAATATCATATAATAATATTCCAATATTCCAAAATAAATATTTTAGATTAAATATATCATTTAATCAAATAATAAAATTCACGGATATTACATCCTTCCCCCCTTAATAGGATTCTGTCCTCAGAATCAGCTCGCGTAAACACAGGTGGATAATTTCCAACATCTCATTCTCAAATTCCTAGGTTGACTCTTCAACCTTAGGATTTCTCCTCATACTCATACTAATTTGACTCCTCTATTACTCATCACTCTCTCATACTGACTCAATATCTCAATCGGTTACTCAACATAGAACAATTTAACTAGATCTCTATAGGTTCATATTCTACGAAATACACTATGAATATACCACTCACGGGGTGGCAAGCAAACTTATACGCACTTTCCCAACACTCAATAAATCGTCGTAAGGTAGCATTTCAAAATCGTCATAGTAACTGTTGTTGTAAGGGAATCTAATCAGCGGTAAACGATCCTCCCAATTACCTTCAAAATTTAGTACACAACCATAGTCCGTCTGAATTCTTCAATTACGTCGCGGATCTCTGCCAAATACAATTGAACCCGTCATTCCATGCCGTACTACTATCTCTCATCAATCGGTCAATTATAACTCAAATAACATCATGATAAGCTCTAGGCCTTAGCAACTCTACTACACAGTTTATCTCAACATGTCTTCGTCTCCATTCAGGAATCTCTTTAGTTGTAGTCGTCTACTATACCTCTGTTATTCTGTCTTCATTTTCCAACACCTCAAGTACTTAAACACTCACTAACATCAATATTCTTTTAAGTCTCTAATATATCCTTACATTTCTTTCTTATCCCTTATTCTTTCTTGCTCCTTCCTGTAATTGAATTCCATTTCTCTTCCCATAACTGTTTCCTTTATGTAGCCCTTTCTCTTTAATCAATCCTGGTTGAATCCTTATGTC
Source organism: Heracleum sosnowskyi (assembly GCA_030848705.1). Classification (NCBI taxonomy): domain Eukaryota; kingdom Viridiplantae; phylum Streptophyta; class Magnoliopsida; order Apiales; family Apiaceae; genus Heracleum; species Heracleum sosnowskyi. The sequence continues at coordinate 42,295,248 of CM061243.1, read as the reverse complement.
CGTCATTCCTTTTAATTAATCTCTTGTTATCATAACCTTAAAACTTCATCCTTTCTAATCCTTTTACCGAAGATATTTACATCTCAATTCTCTCCTTTACTACTCATACTATCAGCCATCCACGTTCTTGGGTCAACTCTACCTATTTCCAATATATCTAACAACTGCTTTCAACAATCACATACCTTTCATGCCAATTAACTCTTCAGCTGAAAACAACCCTTCATTACCTCATCCATTGTCTTTAAATCCTTATTAACACCTCTTCATCTTCTTTTCCTATCTTCACAGTAACACTCATGACACCTTTTCCATGGTTCCATCTCATTTCCCAAACAGCTTGATCAACTCGACATCGTCTTGATTATCATTCTATACATCCACATTGACTGGTAAAATCTACCTTAACTATCGTGAGCAAAAGACTTGCAACCATATCATACAATCCTGAAATACTCAAAGTTCAACTCATTCTCCAATATTAGCCTATCATCCAATCTTAAAAGTTCTTCTCATTGAGACAAAAATCTATTATGTCCATTTTCCACAACCTAGGATAACATCAGCACAATTACACCTTTTTCCCCAATTTCCAATCAACTCTTGAATTATCTAACTTCACCTTTTCCACATCGTAACGTTAATCGATAGAAAGAGAACAACTGGCCCCGTTATATGCTACTAGTATTCTAATCGCATCGTAGTCCGCTTTCGTTCATGGTAATTCAATCGCAAATTCTTCGTTCGGTAAGGTAGGGTAAATTCCAGTTCACCCTAATGGCATACCTCCCAGATTATTTGAAGTAAGAAGTTCATGATAGTTTGAAGTGAAAAGATTCTATATCGTAGCAAATGTCCCACAATTGGGGTTACCAAATCTGTATATTCCAAAGCAACATTATTGGAAGTGAAAGGATTACTGAGAGACCAATTTGATCACATGAACTCAATGTTGTGTGTCTCTATTAAGACAGTACTAAAGGTAATTAGCCTTCTTGTATTTCACAACACACAAGTGACGGCGTCCCGTCAGACTTCTATCACATAGACAGATAGTCCTTGTGTCCCCTATAAATAGGGTTGTTTATCTCAGTTGGAGTAGAGAAATATGAAAGAAATTTAGAGTCAGAATAACAATCAGGGCCTTTCGATAAGAATTCTCAAATACACACCTTGGATTGAAATTGAATAAATTCCAAAGGTGTTATTTCAGAAAAGAAGAACAACCAGAAAGGAAGTATCAACAAATAGTGTTACATCACAATTAGAGTTATCCACTCCGGAAGAATGAAGGAGTTGGAATTTAAATAACATATTTTCAACAGGCTTCACAAATTTGAAATAGATGTCACAACAACCTCTGATGCAATTGCAATCATGATTGATCAAAAGTATCAAGTACAAGGTCAAAAGGTGGAATATATTCACCAACACAAGTTTCGCTTAAAGAAATGTCGAATATTTCCTTAGGATGGGAGGGTATTACCAGGGTCTTCACACATGACTCCTCCGTCGACTCCTTCGATAGCTCGTTATTCGATTTCAGCCCTTCTTCTCCACGTTATTCGATTTCAGCCCTTCTTCTCCACGTTATTCGATTTCAGCCCTTCTTTTCCACGTTATTCGATTTCAGCCCTTCTTTTCCACGTTATTCGATTTCAGCCCTTCTTTTCCACGTCGCAAGGTTATCGATATCGTACGTCGCCGTCAACTCGTAATAGTCCTCGAAGATTCCGCCGTAGACATCTACAATCGTATGAAATTCTATCCACCTCAGCACAATCATCTGAATTGAATACCTCTATCTTAACTCACTCAGTGGTACTATATTCAATAGTCCAACACGAACTCTAAATGAGCTCTGACGTTCCTTATATAACTATATACACTCCCACACACTCTCGTTTCTAGTTTTACTATAACCCTTGCTCTGATACCAACTGTAACGCCCCCAAATCCGGGGTCAATGATTTGGTCGTCACACTGCACTCTTAATCCAAACAACCTGTTCAATATAAAATCAACACAATAATAATAATATCTGTGACCCCAACTCTACCAAGAATCTTTAAAGGTTATAGTGCTAGAAACAAGAATCCAAATTCATTACAACAATCTTTCTTCTTTACAACCATTCTCTTTACAAAATTCTAATATACTAGTATAACTTCGATAAGAAGTATACCAGGCAACTAATCTTATACAATATATTAAGCAATAGAAAACATCTATATACAAAACCTCTCACTAGCTCCAATGCTCTGGATCAAGACGTCTTCACGCTAATATCTTTCCACATCTCTGATCAGCTACGCGGACAACTCTCGCCAATACACCTTCTTTCCGGCAGGCTAAAATATATATAAATAAAACAAGTATGAGCGAATGAATTGCTCAGCAAGCGCATTATTACATATAATACGAAGGGTTTCCAAAATAAACTTTGGATTTTCAAATAAACAAGCCTATGGCTTAAACATTTGTAATCTCTAATATTTTCAAAGTAAGTTTGGTAATTTATCACAATATCTCATTTAGCTTCTCGCAACCGAATAGTTTTAAAACACAAAAGATTTATATAGGTCGTTACGATGACCGAATCAACAATAACTACAATAGTATGTAGAAAATATGAAATAAATATAACTCGTACGTCTTCAAGACCATAGTTTGTACAAAAATACTAATTTGAAGATAACAGGTCTATTCACGACATTTTCCGAAATCAACAACTCTGGAAGGTTAGAATAATCAAGGGGCAAGAATGAGCCAACACGCTCGGTTAAGAAATAAAGCACGCACTTCAAGACTTCAACAGGGTACCGACTGGATATGCGGTATGAATAAAACTCAACAAGGTAGATATCTCACGACTGCCAATGGAATCAAGGAAGTGGATTTCAACTATTTGGAATCCGAATGTATTAAGAGTAAGCGATTTCAGCAAGATTGAAACCACTATTAATAATCAACAAACCAACAACTTCACGCAACGAATAAACCTGAGAATCAGGTCATATCTCACAAGTACAAAGTATATGGATGTAACTCATCCTAGAAATGAAAATTCATATTAGAATTGGATTTTTAACAATTATCAAATACAAAGGTTGTGCTGCTGGCCAGCCACGCATCAACCCCGGACTAGCTCATGTCATAGTCCTCTACTGGATCCTAGGCCAATCTGGGCCTTAATTACATCAACCAATAATTGGTCCATTTTTAAAAACACTCCAATTCTATATTATATACGTCAGGTGTCAGAACAATTGACAACCTTACTTCGACAATCAGGTGTCGGAAGAATCGACAACCTAATACAACAATTGCTGGAAAACTCACGTTCCAGGAAACAGTTCAATTATGAAGAATCAATAAGGAATATCAATATAATCTAGTATCGACGAGATCGACACAACAATGGGGAATACGTATCACAAGTAACAACATAATAAACATTGACAAGATCGACGCAACAACTGGAATAGCAATGAAGAATAAACAATAACATGCTCAATAAGATCGAGTCTGATATGAAACAGGCATTAGGATGTCAACAGAAATTTTATTAGATTAATATAGAGTAAGGTTCAAAGAACAGGCTCTAGATGGCCTCAACAGTATGATTTAACACATTGTGGAAGAATTAGTCAAAGTTCACCAATTTGGTAAGTGACAAGAAAGTCAAGTTTAAGTCTAAGGAAAATTCAAGGTAAGTTTATAGTTAGAGAAAAACAAGGGTTTACTGGCTTCTGACAGAATTAGTCTAGATCCTTCGAACGTATACTTATAACGGATAAGCCTCACGTTTGAAAGAAGTAAACCAACTCATACACAACGTAATAGAATTTGAATCAGGGGCTGGATCAGATAATTGTTTATAACAAGAAAGGATAACAAGGTTTGCATAGGTGCAAGGTGAAAAATGGAATATTGGAAGGGTAAGCAACACAACTTCAGAATTTTAGAATAAGTTTTCCCTCATAGGGTTCACAAGTTCTCGCTCATCTAGGGTTGGTAATATTCCAACTTAGCATTTTTAAATCATGTCTTTTAAAAGAAAGCCTTAGTATACGGCCCATAATTATCTTTTCAATCATTTCAATATAAGAAATTATATCTCTCCGATCAATATGAAAATATGAATCTAAACTAAAAAAGGTATAAAAGAGTACTCGTCAATTTACGAGATTAAATAACATACTTGCAATTCAATGCATGAAAATCAACATTTGAAAACTCAGTAATAAACATTCAACATACATACTAATAATTCAAGATAATATCCCTTAATTAATAAGCAAGGGTATAAACACTTGCCTCTGGTCCTTAGCTATTTCGTAACGCTGAAACAATACGATCCCTCCTTATTCTGTCTTGTCGCACGATTCTCTACTTCCGTCCTTCTTTGCTTTAACGCTCTTGCGAATACCACTAGTCTGCTTTTACCATTTCGAATCCACGTGCCAGCCTCGATAGTCAAACATGAGACGGTACTTAGTCTTCAACGTATAATCCTCATATAATATAAATGATCGTAACTTAACTTCGACGCACTTACCGATCTTACCGATATCTCTGTTGCATAAACATCCACATCTCAATTGATAGACCAATCGCAATCAACCACATAAGTAATCCACGTAACTCACTTGACGACAATCCCCATGCTATAAAAAGTCAACATCCAAGTCAACGGCCTCGTAAATCTTACTTTCTAACATAATCGACAAATTTCTATCCTATCTACCCCTCGTGATAACATTAGACACAACCAATTACTCAAACAAGTCTCCACACAATTTATTCGCATGCATGACTCACACAGATAATTCACATTGTTCACATAACACATTTAAACAAGTGACCGGTTACGTATCGGACGCCCGGTCTAATTTACGATATTTAAAACTCAGACACTAGCCCTAGTACGGGCATATACGGACTATAAAACACATTACACAACTCATACACATCATATAGCACTTATAACTATTTTTAAAACATCACACAAAGCTCATTTGAATTTAAATAAGCCACAAACAATTTTTAAATCAAAAATCGGATTTTTAAATCCAATATAAGTATTTTAAATGCAAATAAATCAATTAATAAAATTAATTGACACTCTTTAAATGCTCAAACTATTTTTAAATAAATAAACCAAGCTAGAAAATAATTAAACTTAATTTTAATTAATTAAATCTAATTAATAATTAATTATTAAGAATTAACTGATTAAAAGAATTAATCAATTAATTAAATTAATTAATTATTAATCAAAAATAATTAAAATAATTAAATTTAATCAATTTTCGAATTTAAATAAATATTTATGAATTTATAAAATTTTCGGAATAATAAAATATATTTTTAAATCAAAGATATGATTTTTAGAATTTTTAAAACAATTTTTGAATTATTTATAAAATAAAAACCCAGAAACACTTTTCTGGAAATGGATTAGGGTTTTTGAAAATCAAAACCGGGTCGGGGAATTGGGTAAACGGGTCGCCAAGAACTGAAACGGGTCGCCAAGAACTCGCCGGAAAATTTCCAGAATCCGGCGACCTGCCCAGAATCCGGCGAGCCAAAAACACATCCAAAATTGGGGATTTTTATATCAAAACGTTCCAAATAAACACAGCAATCCATTCCGATCAAAAACGTACCAAAAACATCGCCGGAATCAAAAACCCGACTATTTTCCGGCGAGCTTAAACAAATTTTCCGATCTGTAAAAATCCTACATGAAACTCTACGTTCTTTATGTTAAAATGAAGCTAAGAACACATACAATGAAAGCCCTCTACCAAAAACAATGTCAGATCATTCATATGAACGGACTATTCAAAAGAAGAATTCGGGTCAAAACCCGAAAATCAAACCCGACTAAATCGAACATAAACATGAAATTAAAGCATGGATTCTTGCTAATTAGAACCCTAGGATCATGTTAGAAGCAACCAATTGAACGGAGAATCAACAGAATGAAAATCCCCAAATCGAATCAAGAACCCTAATTTTAATTCGAAACTTGTAAAATCAATATAAAATCGAATACTTACCAGATGATGATGAGGTTGGAAGATCCTGAAACTAGATTTTTGGGGCTTTGATTTGAGTATAAGAACTTCAGATTTGGACTTCAATAACCCTTAGAACGAATTGATTGAAGATCAAGAACACAAAAATAATTATTTGGGAATTTCGGATTTCTTGAGTAATTTCTGAAGAATTGCTAGGGTTATGAAGTCTGATTGGTCATTTTATATTTTTGGAAAAATAACACCCCAAATAACATTTTTGGATCGATATTGATTCGTTAGATCGTTTAAAAACCCTAATTAGGTCAAAAACACGTTTTACGAAAAGTAAGGGGTTAAAAAGGTTGATGATTATCCAAATTGATATATATCATTATATAACTAATGCTCAAGAATACTAGGGCTATAACAACTTCAATATTGATATAGAACGATAGATCCGTCCCCTTAAGCAATTAGGGTTCGGAACGATTTTTCCTTTTTCGGATCAAAAATTGAAATTAATTTGCAGAATCAAATAGGTAGGGTTAAATAGAATCCCATAACCCTTTCGATAACGATTCGAATACGAAAGACGAAGAATTAAAAATGAATGTACGAAATTTCAACGGGCTCTTGAATTATCAAAACGGCTCAAATTTGAAGAAAATTCCAAATGACGAAATTTTTGAAAGGGGCTTCCGACTCACCATTTAGCACATAATCACACACTAAATATCATATAATAATATTCCAATATTCCAAAATAAATATTTTAGATTAAATATATCATTTAATCAAATAATAAAATTCACGGATATTACAATGTTTCTGGAGGCTACAGATCCAGAATACCTTGACAGAATCTATGATGGTCCTCATATGCCAACTAAATTGTCCCCTGTTGTTGATGGACAAGAACAAAAGACTGTTCCAAAGGAAAAGAAAGATATGACTCCTGAGGACATCTCATCAATTGCAAAAGATGCAAAGGTTAGACATCTTCTCCACAGTGCTTTAGATAATGTTATGTCTAACAGAGTAATTGGCTGCAAAACTGCCAAAGAGATATGGGATGCTTTAGAAGTCAGATGCCAGGGAACAGGTGCTATCAAGAAGAACAGAAAGACAATACTCACACAGGAGTATGAGCACTTTGATTCAAGAACTAATGAAACCTTGACTGAGACTTATGACAGATTTTGCAAACTGTTGAATGATCTGTCTCTGGTTGATAAAGAATATGAACTTGAAGAGTCTAATCTCAAGTTTCTGTTATCTCTACCTGAAAAGTGGGATTTAAAGGCAACAACAATCAGAAATAATTATGATCTTGCTGATACAGATCTTGATGAGATCTATGGATTGTTAAAGACTCATGAACTTGAGATAGAACAAAGAAACAGAAGATCCAGCAAGAAGACAAAATCTATTGCTCTCAAAGTTGAGGAGAAGCCCATTAAGAAGGAATCATCAAGGAAGAAAGCCAAGGGAAAGGCTTTAGTTATTAAATCTGAAAGTGAGTCATCAAACTCTGATGATGACTCAAACTCTGATGAAGCTTCTGACTCTGATGATGATGAAGAACAGATGATGCAAATGGCTGCATTGATGGTGAAGACCTTCAAGAAGATGGGATTCAAGAACTTCAAGAAGGGAAAGAGATTCTCAAGGAAAGATTCAAACTCTGAAAGGAGAAGTTTCAGAAAGTCTGATGGAAGGGAGACCAAATCTGGCAAGAAGGATAAATCTGAAATCCAGTGCTACAAGTGTAAGGAGATGGGTCATTATGCCCCAGAGTGCAAGAAAGGCAAATCTGAGAAAGCACTCATCTCTAAAGGCAAAGACTGGGCAGATACTTCAGACTCTGATGATGGAGAAAACTATGCTCTTATGGCAACTGTCAGAGATGAGACTGAATCATCAGAAAATAAGGTACCCCTAACTACTTATGCTTATGATACTGATAATATATCTGAGTTAAGGGTATATCTGAAAAGTGTTCATGTTAGCTATAGGGATCAGACTTTAGAAAATGAGAGAATTAAATCTGAGAATCTTAGTCTTAAAGAAAGAAACAAGTTTCTTGAAGGAGAACTTGAAAGTATGAAGCAGATTCAAAAAGAAAGAGATGATGCTGTTTATGTTGAACAGGAGTTGCTTAAAAGGTATAGGCAACTAGAATCTGATTTAGAGAAGGAAAGAAAAATAATCAAGACTTGGACAGATTCTGGAAGAGACACTCATCAAGTGTTTCAGACTGATTCTGTAGGTTTAGGTTATTGTGAAAATGATGAACTTAGGTTTAAAGACAAGGTTAAGGTAAAACCACAACTTAAACCTGTGAAATTTGTTCCAGAAGCCAATAAGTTAAAATCTGTTGTAATAAGGGAAGCTGATATGAAATCAGATGAAGCCTGTGAAGAACAGGAAAATATTATAACAGAAAACCTTATGGAATTAGAAGCTGTTAGAAAACCAGTAAAAACTTGTGAAAAACAGGTTAATGTTGGTTTGATGACAGGGAAACAGTTCAATCATAAGCTGAAAGAAGTAAAATCTGCCATGAAACCAAAAGGGTCCAAGAAGAATAGGAATGGGAAGATAGGCATAAATAATAGAAATAATCATTTGCCTACTGGTGCTTCTCCAAGGAAAACATGTTATAATTGTGGTAGTTCTAATCATCTTTCTAATTACTGCACAAAGAATAGAAATATCAATTCTTTAACTTCTACATCAGGAGTAAAGAATGATTATGTTAGGGTTAGACCACAGACTTTATGCACACACTGTGGGAGCACTTGGCATTCCATTTATACTTGCAAGAGTTATCATGCTATTTATCATAACTATTATGAGCTAAAACCCAATCTGAAGTGGGTTAGAGCAAACTCTGCAAGTGTAAAGTCTGACAATGTTAGCTTAAACTCTGTTGATAGTAATTCCGCTGCAAAAGCTAACACTGTTAAGAAAGACAAAGGATCCAAGCAAGTCTGGGTCCTTAAAACTAACACTTAGTATTTGTTTGTGATTGCAGGGTATAATAGAGAGCACACTTATCTTGGACAGTGGATGCTCAGGACATATGACTGGAAATAAAGCCCTGCTATCAGACTTTGAGGAGAAGGCTGGCCCAAAAGTTTCCTATGGAGATGGCAACATAGGACACACTCTGGGATATGGCAATATTAATCTTGGAAGTGTCATCATTACAAATGTAGCTCTAGTCTCAGGACTCAAGCATAATCTGTTATCTGTGAGTCAAATCTGTGACAGAGGAAACCATGTAGATTTCCATAGTGGATACTGTGAAGTCATTAGTAAATCTACTGGAAAAGTTGTTCTAGTTGGACATAGGCGCAACAACATTTATGAAGCAAGTTTGGTAACAAACTCTGATGGAAAAACAGTGTGTCTAACTGCAAGAATGTCAAATGAAGAGAGTTGGAATTGGCACAAGAAGCTCTCTCATCTCAATTTGAACAACATAAATGAGCTAATAAGAAAGGATCTTGTAAGGGGACTTCCAAAATCTATACTCAGTCTAGATGGCTTATGTGATTCTTGTCAAAAAGCCAAGCAAAGGAAGTCATCTTTCAAGAGCAAATCTGAATCTTCAGTAGTGGAACCTTATCATCTTCTACATGTTGATCTCTTTGGACCAGTGAAAGTGATGTCCATGGGCAGAAAGAAATATGCTCTAGTAATTGTTGATGAATATACTAGATATACATGGGTGTATTTCTTGTCAAAGAAGGATGAAACTGCTCAAACTCTGATGGATCATGTAAATCTACTGGACAAAGGATCACAGCACAAAGTCAAAATTATAAGGAGTGATAATGGAACTGAATTCAGAAACTCAATCATGGAAGCTTTCTGCAAGGAAAGAGGAGTGAAACAAGAGTTTTCTGTACCTGGAACTCCACAGCAAAATGGTGTAGTTGAAAGAAAGAACAGAACCTTAATTGAAGCAGCCAGAACTATGCTTGAAGAAGCAAAATTACCAACTTATTTCTGGGCAGAAGCTGTTCAAACTGCTTGTTTTACTCAAAATGCTACACTGATCAACAAGCATGGGAAAACACCATATGAGATGGTGAAAAATAAGAAGCCAAATTTGAAATATTTTCATATATTTGGATGCAAATGCTTTGTGTTGAAGACTCATCCTGAACAGTTGACAAAGTTCGAGTTAAAAGCTGATGAAGGAATCTTTGTTGGCTATCCATTGTCAACAAAAGCATTCAGAGTTTACAATCTAAGAACTAAGGTGATCATGGAATCCATACATGTGTCATTTGATGACAAGAAAATAATTGGACTTGAAGACAAGGATGGATATGATCAACTACGTTTTGAAAATGAAGATCTATTCTCTGATGATATAAACTCTGATGAAGCAGGTTTGACAAACTCTGTCGAAGCATACTCTGAACCTCTACTGGTAAATACTGGAGAAACTGGAAATTCTCAAATTGAACAAAATAGAGAACCAGTTGAGGGGGAGCGTGAAGAAACTCAACAAGACACAGCAAGTGAGTCAGTTGAGGAAACTGATTCAAACTCTGACAGTTCAAACTCTGAGCCATCCAATTCAGGGGGAGCCTCAGATGCTGCAGAAAGTCAACATATGAATCAGGAGAGCATGGATCAAGGGGGAGGATCCAATAATGATGCAAGAAACCACTTACCAACAGCAAGAAGGTGGACACAGGCACACACACCTGATCTCATAATTGGAGATCCTGATGCTAGTGTGAGAACTAGAAGTGCAACAAATAATGAGTGTCTGTATCATGCTTTCTTGTCTCAAACAGAACCAAAGAAAGTGGAGGAAGCTCTTCAAGATGCTAATTGGATTACAGCAATGCAAGAAGAGTTAAATGAATTTGAAAGAAATGAAGTCTGGACACGTGTACCTAGACCAAAGAATAGATCAATAGTAGGTACAAAGTGGGTTTTCAGAAACAAGACTGACAGTGAAGGTGTGATTACAAGAAATAAAGCTAGACTTGTGGCTAAAGGTTATTCACAACAGGAAGGAATAGACTATGATGAAACCTTTGCTCCAGTTGCAAGATTGGAGGCCATAAGAATCTTTCTGGCCTATGCTGCACACAAGAAGTTTAAAGTCTTTCAGATGGATGTAAAAAGTGCTTTTCTCAATGGGAAGCTTGAAGAAGAAGTATTTGTTGAACAACCACCAGGATTTGTAGATCCCAAGCATCCAGATTATGTCTACAGGCTTGACAAGGCATTATATGGACTAAAGCAAGCACCAAGAGCATGGTATGAAACTCTTGCTCAATTTCTTTTAGAAAATGGGTTCACAAGAGGTACAATTGATAAAACCTTGTTCTATTTCAATTCTGGTGATGATTTGCTTTTAGTTCAAATTTATGTAGATGATATTATTTTTGGATCTACTAATGACAAACTCTGTAAGAAGTTTGCAAAGCTTATGCAATCCAGGTATCAAATGAGCATGATGGGAGAGCTTAGTTATTTTCTAGGCTTACAGGTCAAGCAAACAGATGATGGGATTTTTATCAATCAAGCAAAGTATACCAGAAATCTTCTAAAGAAATTTGGTATGCTTGATAGTTCATCTGCCACAACTCCCATGGCTACAGCAACAAAGCTAGACAAAGACACAGGAGCCTCAGTAGATATGACAAACTACAGAGGAATGATAGGGTCTTTACTGTATCTTACTGCAAGTAGACCTGATATCATGTATGCAACATGTCTTTGCGCAAGATTTCAAGCAGATCCCAGAGAGCCTCATCTAACAGCTGTAAAAAGGATTTTCAAATATCTCAAAGGAACCATAACCTTGGGTTTGTGGTATCCTAGAGAATCAGATTTTAAGCTAATTGGTTACTCTGATGCAGATTTTGCAGGCTGTAAGATAGACAGAAAAAGTACAAGTGGAAGCTGTCAATTCTTAGGTGACAGATTGGTTTCTTGGTATAGCAAGAAACAGAAGTCAATTTCTACATCCACAGCAGAAGCAGAGTATATAGCAGCTGGTAGCTGTTGTGCACAGATTTTATGGATGAAGAATCAATTGCTGGATTATGGGTTAAGGTACTCTAAAATACCTATTTTCTGTGATAACCAAAGTGCTATTGCTATGACAGGAAATCCAGTACAGCACTCCATGACCAAGCACATCAGCATAAGGTATCATTTTATCAGAGAACATGTGGAAGAAGGGAACATTGAGCTTCATTTTGTGTCTACAGATCAACAACTTGCAGATATCTTCACCAAACCCTTGAGTGAAGCTACTTTTACAAGATTGGTAAATGAACTTGGGATGATCTCTGGTTCTGACTAGAGATACGGGTTAGACTCAAAATCTATACATGTTTGATTTTTAATGCTCATGATTCCTTGCATGTATTAACTGTTATGAGTACCAGTGTCATAAACTCTGTCGGTTAAACTCTGATGCTAAACTCTGTTAGTCATAAAAATGTTGGTCATACTCTGATTGTTACAGTTTAATGCTATACTCTAATTGTAATTTTGTCTGAAACATATGGACCAATGAAGAAATTTGTATGAAGCATAATTCTCAGTAAGTAATTGTGAATCCTTAAGAGTTGTATAAATTCTGATCTCAAATATGTGCAGTAAGTTAACACAGCATGATACTGTCTCTGTATTTATACCATCTCTTAGTTTATTAATCCTATACACTGAGTCTGTATTAGCTGTTTGCATTTTCTCTCATAAATTAATTGTATTAACTGATGAAAAGTCTAAACTCTGATTATTAATTGCAAATAATTCACCCTCAAATCAAAAGATGCCAAACAGAGCACAAATTCCTTTGAGATCATGTTGTGCCTAGGAAGATCCAGGAACTTATTGTATGAAATAAGGGCTAAAATCTTTGATTTTTGGTGACTAGTGCCAACCACTGATTACTGGAAAAATAAAAAAAATAAAAATAAAAAAATAAAAAAAATATATATATAAAGGGGGTGAAAAATAAAAGACATATCCAAATGAAAGGATATCAGTAATACAGAGTTTAGATATAAAAATCAGATTCTATGTTATACATGAGAGTTTAGGCAACCAGTTTTTACTACTTTAGTTTGTGGATTTTATGCACTTTGAGATGATCTAAATATTGATTTCGGTAAACTCTGCTATTACACACACATATTTTCACACCTGTACAGATTGAGAAAAGAGTTTATTGACAAAGAAGGATAAATGGTAAACACTGATGTATTGTGTGACATATGCCGAGGTAACTTTGTTTTAATCTCTGATGGTTAAAATAATTTCTTTGTTTCAGACATTTTATAATTTTGAGATTAGACATTTGTTTTTCGAAAAAGTATGATTTGTAACGGATCTATTTTGCGTTAAACAGAGAAAAGAAAGAGTGTGTTTGATAAGTCCTGATGGTGATTAGTAACGCTGATGAGTATGTTAGTTTAATGTTTAAAGTGATATCATTTCTTTCACTTTACAATTACTATAAGATACTGATGACTGTAGTTCTGATAATTCATTTATGATTATACATTCATCATAACATTAATACTGATATGTAAAGCAAAACAATGGATCTTTTTCATTAATTGATTCAAACTTTGTTTACATTCAGACAATTTCATACTCTTGTCTAGCTACTTGTTCGGTTATCTGGTCATTATACCATCTGGGATTTCCAAGGCTTGACAACCCCCTGATGTTGAATCATCATCATCATCCTCTCGAATTCTCTTTCTGGTTTGCAGCTTGCAGGATTCCAAGAAGAATTTCTCCTTCGAACCCGTCAAGTAGCTCTGATAAAAGAGCATCATACAAATCTCCACAGCCTGATCATCTGCAAGGATGGGCACATCATATGGACCAGGACGAATGATGTACACATAAGGATTGGAGATAGGTCCTTCAGCTATTTCATCATCAGCAATGAGACCTTCATCATTCAGAAATGACAAAACAAGAAACTCATCAATAATATAGTTTGCTTGTTGACGCCAGTTCATATTCAAGAATGATTCTACATCCATGAATTCAAAGGTTCCTGCCATTTGATGTATGGTAATTTTAATATATAAATTGCCTGTTGTTACAATGCTCCAGCTTTTATAGCATCCAACAGGGCAATTGAAAGGTTTTGCTTGGCTCGAAGCTATGGGGATAGTAAAGTGCGGAGTTCCAAGACAGTCATTATTCTTCTGACTGTTGAGCTCCTTCGTACTTCGATATTATGTTTCTGAAATATTAAAATCGAAAATTTTATTATTATTGATTTTTTTTTACAATAAGCGGAAATTATGAGTGTCTTAAGTGATGCCAGGTGTCTCCTCGTCTGCACGTGAAGATTGGAAAGTTGTTCAAGAATGTTTTAAACAGAGGAGAGAGGTTAATTGCATAGAAAAGTGTAACAGGCGGTAATTATTGCTGTTTTTACTGCGCATGCGTATTGGAAACTGCCAATTATTTGCTGTCAGTAACTGCACGTTTGACATGTGTCCCATTCACATGATTACAGGAGTAAGACAGTTGTGTATTGATGATTAAAAACTCTTCAGTTTTTAATCTTTAATTTTCTTTTAAATACAATACACACATCTTCAGTTAAACTTTTCACATCTTACTCATACACATCTATTATCACACACACATAGTCACAAACACCTTTCTACACATAAACTCTGTTAAGCTTTCGCATCAATTACTTGTTCTTTCTTCAAAATCTTCTAATGGAAACCACAGCTTTCGTTTCGTCTGGGTTAGAGTTCGTTCCAAACAACTATACCGCACCACTAAACACTGCAAACGCACCAGAAGCATTTCATATGATTCAAAAGTTTCTTGCTCAGTCAGCGATTGGGCGTGCTTTAGTTGAACCAGCCAAACTTTCTGGTTTACAAATCAAGGCGTTCTGGGAGTCAGGGGTTTATGATGATGGTGGTGAAACTGGGAACCCATCCATAATCTTTGAGTTTGAAGAAACAGAGTATGTTATTACTGCTGGTACTGTTCGAGCTGCAATGGGGTTTCCTGAGTATCCTTCTTATACCATTGGAATGGGTGACTCTGATTTGCTAAGGATGATGAGAGAGATTGGGTATTCTGGTCCCTTGAATAAAATTGGACAACTGAAGCGACCGTTCTTAAGGAAGGAGTGGAGCTTCTTCTTTGATTGCATCACAAGAACGTTCGGAAAGAAATGCACAAACTGGGATGCTATTCCAACGGACAGTCTGCAAATCGGGTATTCTCTATTCTATGATAATCATTTTGATTTTGCCCGACTTGTCTTGAATAATTTAGGAGAGAAAATGACAGAGAATAGAGGAGTAGTATACTTTTCTAGATTTTGTCAGACTTTATTCTCTTACTGTGTTGAAGGGGTAGATGTTGTTAATGAAGATATTTCTTGTTTTAAATTACACAAGAGAATATTCTCTGATCTCATTAACAAAGATGTTAAGAAAGGAATTGTTGGAGATCTTTTGCTACCTGCTTCTGTGCAACAGTTTGTGGATGCTCAAGTAAATCCACAAACACAAGCTGAATCTCAACCAGAACCTTTAAACACAGAGTTACCTCCATCAACTTCTGTACGGGGAGGTAGGACCAAACATATTGGTACTAAACCTGCGAGGAGACCATCTACTGAAGCTGGGGTATCAAGACCTGAAGAGATGCCTCAGAAGACAAGGCTAAAGAAAAGAAGAGCCAATAGGGCAAAGTCTGTTGTTGAAGCCTCAGAGACTGAAACTGATGAAGAAACTCTTCATCAGAGAAAAAAAAGACTAGTAGCTGCACATCTTTTTGGTGCTATCAATGTCAATATGGACAGAGTTTCTGAGGAAACTGAAGCTCCTGAAGTGTTTGTTCAGGAGGATGCTGCAAATACTGAAGCTGTCAATCTAGACAGGATAAATACTGATGCTAATCTGATGAATTTGGATTTAGATGCTCCTACATCAATGACTAATGATGTAGTTGAGGAAGCTGCTACTCATTTTGATAGCAGAGTTTTTGATTTTGAAGCACACACCTCTATACATTCTGATCTCTATACAGAGGGTGTGGAAGCTGATCAAGTAACTGATCAGGTAGAAGAATCTCTGGCCACTCACACTGAAATTATTTCTTGTGATCTTGACAAAGGTGAGGAGGTTAATCAGATGATAAAAGTCACATAGACAATTCTTGATGAAGCTGTGATAGAAAAGGACCAAGAGGCTGCTAATGAGCTAAACTCTGAGAATATGATTCTTGAAGCTTTGCAACAATCTGTTGTTGAGATTGTTCAAAGGGAAGCAGAGGTTTTTGCTCAGGTTAACTCTGATATTCCTGAAGCTGTAGTAGAGGAGAAAATTGATGAAGCTGCACAGTTTACTACTGAAAATATTCTTCCTGACAATGAAGCAGACAATAATGAAGAAGCTGGAAATGATGCTGAGGGTTCTCATTCACACCCTAGTATTCAAATTTCATTGGCTGATGATGTCAATAGTGATGAAGCAAGGGAAGTCAATAGACAGACAAATGAGCATTTTCAGAATATGTACTACAACAAATGGGTTGATGCAGATTGTGTCTTCCCAGCACAAAGGGCTGCAGATTTTCTATCTGATTCTGTCAAGAAGATCTCAAATACTGATGTACTTACAAGCTTACAGGCAACTGTTGTTCAAGTCAAATCTCTTAATAATAGATTTGATGAGAATCAACAAATGCTTACAAATCTAAGGAATGAAGCCAGTATGAAGGATCTTACTTTCAAGTCTGACAGAACTTTTTATTATGCTATGCTCAAGCAGCAAGCCAAGGATTCTGAGGATATCAAGAAGAGGCTTGGGAAGGTTGAGGAAAATCAGAATGCAATGTCTACTCAACTGAATTCCATTTCTACTGCCATTGAATTGCTGACATCAGTACTACTTTCTGATGATGTCAAAAAGGGGGAGAGTGTATCTAAAGACAAATGCAAAGACACTCAAGCTCTGAGACGGAGGGATGATTCTACTGATGGGGGAAGCAAAGAAAATAAAAGAAAGATTTTTGCTCAAAGGCAAAGCAGGACGAGAGTAAACTCTGATAGACAAGCAAACTCTGACAAGATAAACTCTGGTGGCCAATCTACTTCAAAACTCAAGAGTTTAGTTGTTTCAACTAATCCATCTACTGATGAAGAGATTGCTGCTAAAATATTCATAAAAGAGCATGGAAAGAATGTTACTATTGAAGATATCCAGGCTGAAGAGCAAATGCTTGCTGAGGAACATAAGAAAAATCTTGAAGCTGGAATCTACAAGAAAAAGGAAATCAAGGCTCCTAGAAAGAAAGAAGTTGGTATTTCTATCAAAGAGAATACACAACAGAGTATACAATATACAAGGAGACCTGTGATTGGAAATTCTGATAAGGGTAAAGGCATAATGATTGAAGAGCCTAACCTGAAAAAGAAGATTTATTCAACCTCTGACATTGCTCAAGTTGAAACAAGATTAGCAAAATCAACCTCTGACGCTGCTCAAGTTGATGATACTACTAAAGTTATGACAACCTTTGACGTTGCTCAAGTTGTACAGAAATCTACACAACTCCCAGGATTCTGCAAACCAAATATTCTTGAAGATTTAAAGCTTGAAGCTGTGAATTTCTCTGAAACCAGAACAGTATTGGGTAAGGAAGGAAAAGACAAATCTGGTTTAGGTTCACACAGAGAGAGAAGAACAAATAACAGATCTCAAGACAATATTTCACTGGCAGTATCTGGTATTATTACTCAAGAAAATCTTGATATGCTAGACTCTGTTCAAATGATCTTTCATAAGGTGTTGAAGAAGGAATTTTTGTTGTACTTTATGA
The DNA here is from genome assembly GCA_030848705.1 of Heracleum sosnowskyi. Classification (NCBI taxonomy): domain Eukaryota; kingdom Viridiplantae; phylum Streptophyta; class Magnoliopsida; order Apiales; family Apiaceae; genus Heracleum; species Heracleum sosnowskyi. The sequence continues at coordinate 42,277,348 of CM061243.1, read as the reverse complement.
ATGATGGAAGAGTTTACAAGGTTGCAGAGTCTGATATAAATCTCAAATCTTATCAAGAATTGGAGTATGTTCTGTACTTGTTAAAAATCAAAAATAGAAATACTCACAATGCTGCTTCGGTTATCAGAGAAAAGATGCTAAGATCGAAGATGATGCTTGAAGGAGGAGTATCAAGTGCATACATTCCCAAATACAGAAATGCACATGGGAAGATTGTTGAGATGAAAAGAAACAGTGCTAAGTTCAGAACAGCACTGGGTACAAAAGTTCTTGAATTTAATTTAGAATCTGATAAAGCTTATTATATTAAGCTAGGGAATGAGATGAGGAAGAATTCCATCTATTCTCTAAGAGCTGCAATTTATCAGACTGGAGAATTTGATCCAGAGTTGAAAGAAGTGAAGAAGATCATGGTGGAAGAGCTAGAAAGAGCTGAAAAGAAATTGCTATCAGACTATATCAGGACAGTGCCTGATATTCAAGAAATCAAGTAAAGTCTGACTGTAAGTTTTTAATATATTTTCTATTCTAAGTCAAATTTAAACTCTGTTTTAAATTAAACTCTGTTATATGTTAAACACTGCATTTGTTAAATGTTTTTGACATCATCAATTATATGTTTAACTTGTACATTTTATTATGAACAAGTTGGGGGAGATTGTTAGATATAATTGCTGACGTTTGTTTATCAGTGTTTAAGCAACAGGTACTGACCAGAGTTTATCAGAAGCCGGTCAGAGTTTAATTAAACTCTGACAGGGTGAAGAGTTTAAAGGAAGCCGGTCAGAGTTTATTTAAAGTCTGACAGGGTGATAGTTGAATTAGCTGTCGGTGCTGAATTGAAGATTCTAGAAGCAATATATTCTGAAGATGGAAAGAAGCAGAATATATTGATACAGCTAAGGAGACGGAATAGAAGATAAGAAGCAATCCCTAATTGATATAACTTGTATAGCTAATTTGTAGGAATATCAATTAGATAAGGATTGTGTAACTGTGTACTATATAAACACAGATAGGTTATCCCTAGAAGGGATGCGATCATTGAATATATTATTCTTGTAACCTAGAAACTCTTTGTGATTCATTAACATCATAAAGAGAGAAGCTGTTAATATAAATACAGTTCTATTGATTCATAAACAGTGTTCTTGATTATTGTTATTCTCATACATACTTGATTATATTGTGTATTCGGCCTAACATAAGACCTCTCATAATAGTCCACCTCATGGCGAACATGACGGTAGAGGTCATGAAGAAAACAATGGTGGCACTAGAGGAGAATTGAGAGGAAATAGACTAATTGCTTATTGCATCATTTGATTTTGCCTAACTACGCTTTGGATTCAATATTTTGTCATAAGATAGTTTACAGCACTTTACTTTATATCTCACTACACTTTAAACCCCTCTGAAGCTTTTCTGTCAAGTTTGATCACTAATGTCCATTGTCAAAGGGGTAAATATGAAGACAATAATGGTGGCACTAACTGAGAAAATAATATTTATGATAAAGATGAGGAATATTATAATGACTAACAATGCAATTACTAAAGGTATGACAATGATTATCAAGACGATGAACATTAGGAACTATTGTGAGAGAAATTTGGTACAACACAATTGAGAGAATCTCGCTGAAATATCTGTAGAATGTGTCCATGGTTGTCAGACAGAGCTGTAGGCTAGCAGCTATAAACCTGAAGCTCGTTAGAGGTACGGAGTAGTAGAAGTAGTGTATTTGGGGGCTGAGTTGACAAAACCACCGGATGAAAAGGGCGGAGTAAATCCTGCTCGGCCAGCTAATTTACCAAAAAATGTATCACTTAAGGTACACGAGCCTTATGTATGTAGAGAGTGAAAATATGAATCACTTAGTCAAGTGCCTACATATCCTATTTATAGGAATCAAGCCCCATGTAGTTCTATTAGGTTTATACTTCTCCATCCTTGCAAATTCAACCACTCTAAGATAATCCATCTTAGAGTTTTAGGCGAATTAAACACATGTAGCCGAGTTTTCCAGTGTCCTAATCCATTACTAAATCCTATAAATCCTCATGTATTTAATGTATATCCGAAATAACCAATACAAGTCCTATATTGATTGTAATTTTCCCATCCATTACGTTTTACTAAGCCTATAAGTCCTTTTCCAAGAGTAATTCCGTACTCCTAAAGAATAGGAAATAGAGTCCTTATCCAACTAGCACTCTGCCTTCTCGAGGTTTAGACTACCCGGAAACTGAACCTGAACCCGAGGTTCAGACCACCTGAACCTCGATAACCTGAACCTGAACCTCAGTACCCTGAACCTGAACCTTGGTACCTTGCACCTGAACCTAGGTACCCTGAACCTGAACCTCGGTCCATACAATCCTAGCCCAATACACCCCTACTGGACCTATAACAAATATGGGCCTTAAAATGAGCCCATGTGAGATTTTGGGCATAACAACTACCCCCGGTTCCTTGCAGTATTGAATACAAGAGGAACCTAAGCCTTCCACCCAAAAGCTCTGAGTCACATGAAACCAAAGAAATAAAATAAGCTTTCTCAAGTTTTGAACCTCTAAGCTTACGTGAGAAAACTCTATTGTAAGAAATAAGAGATTCGGGTGATGATAACGCTTATTTTATTTTTAGGTGAACAACCCTTAACCTCACAGCTAACTGTAGGTTCACAGCTGAATACCACCTTTCCGAATAAACCTCAAAAAGAATAACCGTTCGTTATTTTCCGAAAACCAAACCCGCATTCTAATTTAGTTAAAGCATAAACCTCAATTTATTCACACATTATCTCTTTGAATAGATTTCAAATTCAAATTAATTTGTAACAAACCTTTTGAATTCCTCCTAGAAAACTAAACCATGTATATTAATTTTCCCTTCATATTTTCCATTTTTTATCTTACAACCAATCGGGGGACGCCACCTGGCGTGCCTGTTCCTATCCACGCATGTGTTTAAATACACGCCCTTCCATTCTCTTCTTTTCTTTTATTTCCCAACACAAACTCTACACTCTCCACTTTCTCTCTTCTGACGAAAAAGCTTCAAGGCGGCTCAGGGTTCTGGCGATACTCCCAATTTCCGACGATTCTCCATCTGCAACACACCATAAGGTACGAATCTATCCTCATCTGTCACTTTTAACCCTTATCTGTTGCTGCATGTTGCTCTCTTATGTGTTCACTTCATATGCACACACACACATATATACATATATGCACACATGTATGCACACACATATTAACACCTACATCCGTTGTCTGTTTGATTCATAAACCATGATGATATGTGTATACTCTCAGATCTGTAAACATGCAATTTTACCCTTTGTTTTGGCCATGTAATCGAATAGAATCAAAACCCCTCAAACCGGTGTCTTTTCGTTGCCACGAACCACACACAGTGCTCTGTCCATTCATCTTCCTAGAGACCCTTGTTTGCATGTCTAATAATTCATATGCATTATATTTAACCTAGTAGATTGGTGCCGATATATTGTTGTTTGGAAGGATTCAACCTGTTAGGTCAATAACCGTACCCTTTTCCTTAGCTTTAGGTTTAGATCTCGGCACAATTAACCTTCTGTAGAAGTGAAAACCTCTATGAACCTGTATCGATCCTTTAGGCATAAGGACAACTTATAAATTGACCTTCTAGGAATTCATGCTTATCTCAACCATCACATGTTCGATAAAAATCCCTAATGACATTTGCGAAGACCCGTGATTGAACACCCTCGTAGGCTTTAAAGTTTACTTGTCCTCTTGTCTGCTTGATTAAGAAAATATTCGTTGGCCGTTAACTCACCCTGCTCCATCTTATGCAGATGTCAGGGAACTCAGTTGCGGCCAGCTCTCAACAGTCGACAGCCCATGAGGTTCAGACTCATATTGACCTCGTGGACACTGACACTCCACTAGCAAGAACCCCATCACCAAAGCCTCTCAAAACCATCAAACTAGTCAACACCTGAACCCGTTCTAAGGTTAGGTGCTAATTCCTAAAAAAGCCGTAACCACCGTCCGACCCAACCTTTTCTCCCACAAAGTCAGAGATACAAGGCCAGTTATTATCCGCCAAAGATTATTCGAGAATTCTGAAGAGGAAACCCCACTCCAAATCAAACACCAGAACTTTGATGAAGAAGTTTCTTCTACCAAGACTAAAACCAGTGTCCACCCTGAACCTAGCTCTAAGATTGAGGTGGAAACCTCTATAAAGGGTGAAGCCCCTTCTGACTCCCAAGGCACTATCCCCGTCTGTGAGGATCTTGATACCTCGATGAATGCCAATAGATTGAAACTTCTCCTCCAAAAGCACCAACCCAACTGTCGATCGATGATACCTTACCCTGGGGAGAGGTGTCATCGCTTTGACAACTTTGAACCAGATCAACAGATACCTTGTGATGTGTTTTCTGCTACATTTTTTAGAATGGGTTTGTCCATCCATCTTCATCCTTTCATCAATGACATTGTCACCTACTATGATATTGCTCCACTTCAAATGACTCAGAATGCCTACCGAATGGCAATGTGTATGTACATCCTTTATAACCAGCAATTTGGAAAGAAAATGTATGCCCGTGAGCTGGGTTTCTTTTACTAGCTCAAGCAAACGGGAAAAAACTCTGGTTTCTTCTATCTATCTACCTAGAGCATCCATGATGGCCAGTGCATCAAAGGAAACAGGAAGGGAATGACCGACTGGTTACCCCAATTTTTGTATTGCTATGATTGTCCAGCCTATGGAACTAAGTTCAACAGAAATCCCAGTATGTACCTCGCGTGTAACTCCATTACTCCCTTCTGAATAATTTAGATAGTATGTTCTAACTCGTACCTAAACCTTATATAGATATTCCGAGTAAGACAGCTCTCAAGGGTCATTCCTTGGAAAGGGCCCTAGAAGCCTTGAAGTTGTCAGCAGAACTAGGGGATGGTGCTAGTCTGATGACATATCAAAACCTTAAGAAATGCAGTTTTATATCCAATTAAAGAACTATGAACCTGATTTCAGCTGAAGAGGATGAGGCTGAAGCTTCAAATAGGATAGGTTCCTTATTACATTCATACGTTTTACCTGATTTATATGTGCATCCATAACATATTATTTCCTCATGTACATGTTTTAATTGTTCGTACGCTAACCTTTGACCTTCTTTTCAGATATGGCTTCGGGTGTACCGTCCTTTGTTAACAAAACTGCAAGCTATGATAACCTCTTCGGAGATGAAGAAAAAGACCTCATCCCAATTGAAGCTACCCTTGTATCCCGAGTGAAAACAGCCACCGTTTCGCAAGACAAGTCCACCACCTCTTCCAAGAGAAAGCTTCCACATGTTGCTGCTGCTGACTCTGCCGAAGGTTCAGGCTCCCGTTTCAGCAAAAAACCCAAGCCATCTACCCCTGGAATCACAGGCGAAGGTTCAATCCCCTGGATTCGTAAATTCTTTACCATAGCGGGAAACCAAGTCCCTGAAGAAGCCATTGCTGAATAGGATAAGATGAGTTTGTCTGAAGCTGCCAAGACCACCATCTGGTGCGAAGCTCAAAGCTTCTTTCACACCTTGAAACACAGTGAGGAGATGGTGGCAGCAGCCCGGGGTGATCAGAAATTGTCCGAAAAAGTTAAGCACTTGAAAAACCTCCTCAAAGAGAGTGAAGACGAGAAGAAGAAATTAGCTGATGCTAGTAAGGAGCTTAAGGCTTCCGAGGCTAAGCTATTGAAAGAATGTGATCAGCTCAACATCACCATCATCAGCATAGATACCGAGAAAGATGCTCTGAAAACCGCCTACGCCAAAAAAGTCCATGACTTTAAAAAGAAATTGGATTCTCTTAACACCACTATTGCCTTGGACTGGACCTTGCTTGGCGATGATGCAGTGAAGATGGTGGAAGAGATTAAGAAGAATGCAGCTACGTTCGTGGAGCAGAAAGATGTTGGTCAGAATGATCCTGATACCGAGGTTCTGGTTCCCGCCGATGATCCTAGCAACGAGGTTCAGGCTAAAAATACTGAGATGATTGATCGTGCCTTGAACCAGAATGCCTCTGAGGTTACTCCTGACCCTCCATCTCCTTACACTCCGTTTATTCAAGTATCCCTTATGAACATTTGCACCCTTGTAAGGGTTAACATTTATGGTTTTTATTCCGATAACATTCCTGGCGCTTGCGCCATAAGTATTAAACATTTGGATGAGGGTGCGGGTACCTCCGAATACCTCGCAAGATGTAACCTTAACTTGGTTTCCATCTTTTTAATTTACTTATCGTACTTGGCTCTTCATATGCTCGTAATCCATGCTTAAATTTGTCATGACATCTCTACCATGTATATGCCATAGGTTGCCATGATAGGCCCACTTGTAGGTAACTAAAATTTCATGCCATTCACCATGCATATGACGCTGCACCTGCCTTGTAGATTTTGATAACCGGTATCCGAGTGTTAGGAACTTGAACTTTACCAGTCCATGTACGACTTTGATACAGTCCATATAGACAACTCGTAAAGTCCAAGCCATGAGGCCGCATTGCCAAATGTTAACCAAACACATAGTTGTGTTGCCATAGTTGTGAGCCTGAAGCTCACTCAAGCTGTCACCTATCTCTTATCAATAGAGATGCATCGGATGTGATAATCATCCTTGAACCTAATGTCCTTAGGTACATAACCCATTTTCCATAAATTTAATGCCATGAAAGTTCATAAGCCATTATTCAAAATGCCTTAGAAAAATCCAAACATCCTTGCATATCCCAATCCGGGATGATGTGCCAATAAATTCCGGTTATGAATACTTCATGAACCCCTATGAAGCTTAAACCGTGTTACGGCTTCAAAGTTTCACAAGCCCTGAATCTCCATACCGCAGTATTTCCAACACTTAGGACCTCCATATGGCCTGTATCTTGGCTCCCACATGAACCCATTTTAGCGTTAAAGCTTGCAGCCGTGCAAGGAATTTTAATCCACAGTGTGGCCTGTGTTTGGCTCCCACACTTCACCATATTGTAAATAATATTTTTGTCTAGTGTCCCCAGGGCTTATATGAGCTTTAACAGCTTTAGTTCTTATATGATGACATCAAAACAGGAGCTTCACCAAACCAGTCCTATGGTGGAAGCATGAACTTGCAACTCATAATCCATGAGTCTTAACTTTCACCTCATAATCCATGAGTGTGAATCTTCAATCCAATCCAATCAAGTCCCATTAAATCCAATCCAATGATTTTTTTTGTTTCAAAATTTAATATTTTAAACATATATATTTTAAACATATATAAAGTATATCCACTACTCCCCAGTTCTTTATCATATAATCATTTATGGTGAAGAACTAAGCAGAAATAGTCATGCATTCAATCCTTTATTTACATGTAATTCCTACAGTAAATGCATAAAAAATAAATAAGGCATTCAAGCGAGAACAACCATATGAACCAAAAGAAGAGGTTTCATTAATATTATGAAATTTTTCATAAGACATCAAATAGGTAAGGTGTGTATAGACTACCCCCCGAGTGTTCAGAGAACAAATGAAAATAACCAACTATGAAACTGGAACAAATAGCTATGAAGATGAAGCGAGAAGTTACAACTATGAAGCTGAAGCTAACAACTATGCAGCTGTACCTAAGCATGGCAGTTAAAACTAATAAACTGCTTTTATTATTCCTACGCCTGAAAGAGGCCTACAGAAATAGTACCTGAAAATTTCACTGGTAATATTTCTTAAGATGCTCCTCATTCCATGCCTTTGGAATGAGCTTTCCATCCAAATCCGTGAGATGGTAGGTACATTCCCATAAAACAGCCTTTATGAGGTACGGACCTTCCCAGTTTACACCAAATACGCCATGACCATGAACCTTCATGTTAGACATCATCCTCCTCAAGACCAAATCACCAACTTTAAATGGACGAGCACGAACCTTGCTATCAAAGTACTTCCGAGTACGTTTCTGGTATGTAGCTAGCTTCAGCTGCGCAGTAGCTCGAACTTCTTCCACCAAATCCAAGTATAAGCGGTGATTTACTTCATTATTCCCAGGATCATAATTATCCCTTCTAAATGATCCAGTCCCGATTTCAACGAGCACCATAGCTTCACAACCATAGGTTCAAGTGAAGGGTGACTCCCCAGTAGTGGTTCGTGGTGTTGTATTGTATGACCACAAAACCATAAGGAGTTCCTCAGGCCAACACCCTTTGCTTTCTTCCAACTTGGTCTTCAAGGTATGCTTAATGATCTTGTTGACAGCCTCAGTTTGACCATTACTTTGAGGGTGGTAAACTACCGTGAAGCCCTTTTGAATCCCAAGATCATCACATAGCTTTCGCATTTCCTTTCTATCGAATTGTTTTCCATTATCTGAAATGAGTTTGTAAGGAACCCAAAATCTGCAAACAATTGCCCTGAACACAAATTCCTTTATCTTTGCAGCTGTTATGGTAGCCAGAGGTTCAGCTTCGGCCCACTTGGTGAAGTAGTCACAGCTACAACAGCATACTTCACACCTCCTTTCCCTTGAGGAAGCTCCCCAATCAAGTCAATTCCCCACACAGAAAAAGGCCAGGGGTTGTTGAGAGGTTTTAATGGGACAGTGGGATTGCTATTGAAATTTGCAAACCTTTGACAACGATCACATGCCCGAGTGAACCTATGAGCATCCTTCTGAATTGTAGGCCAATAATATCCTTGACGAAGTATTTTATGTGCCAAAGAGGTTCCATCCGAATGATTTCCATAAATTTCTTCGTGGACTTCTCGCATGATGTACTCGCACTCATAACCTGATATTCACCTTAATAGCGGTTTGTTAAATCCTCTTTTGTACAAAGAACCATCATAGATAACATACCTTGTTGCCTGGTATTTTAACCTTCTAGCTTCTTCTTTACTTTCCAGCACAATTCCCTTGGTGATATACTCCACAATAAGTGTCGTCCACAACACCTCAGCTGCAGGTTCCAAGTTCATGACATCAAACTTAGGGATGCTAGGTTGAAGTTGCACCTCCAAGGGTATGACCCCTAATATAGTAGCTTCCTTTTGTGAACCTAATTTCGCAAATGCATCAGCATCAGCATTATGTGCCCTTGGAATCTGCTCGAGGTTCATTTCCTTGAACCTGCTAATCAGCTCCTGAGAGTACCTCATATAGAGGTCAGTACGGGGACCTCTAGCTTGAAATCCTCCCCGAATATGCCAAACTACCAACATGGAGTCACTGAAGACAGTTAAATTCTCCACCTTCATCTCTAGAGCGAGCTTCAAGCTAGCAATAAGAGCTTCATACTCAGCGTCATTGTTAGTTGCATAGAAAGAAAAGTGAATGGAGCTTTGAAGCTTGTGACCCTCCGGGCTTATCAAGACAATACCGGCTCCTGCCCCATTTCCATTTACTGCACCATCCACGTAGAGTGTCCACCAAGGTGAACATTTTTCAACCATCTCCTCCGGAGCTGTAGGTTCAGCTATGCACTCATCACCCTTAACCTCGAATGATGGGGGGAACTCCAATAGAAAATCTGCTAGCACCTGACCCTTTATAGCCGTCCTCGGCTTATACTCAATGTCAAACTGACCCAATTCCACGGCCCACTTCATAAGCCTACCTGAAGCTTCGGGCTTGTGTAAGACTTGCCTTAAAGGAAAAGAGGTTCGTAGCTCAATTTGATGCGCTTGAAAATAAGGTCTGAGCTTCCTTGAAGCTAAGATTAACGCATAAGCCAATTTCTCAATATTATAGTACCTTGTCTCAGCGTCCAACAATCTTTTGTTCACATAATATACCGGGTGCTGAACCTGCACTAAAAGGCATATGTATAGGCCTATTTGTAAACACCGGGGATTCGACTCAACTCAAACCAAGTATGTAATAAGTAAATAATAACTCAAATAGTCACAGGAATCTCAATAGATTTTATCAGTCAAAAGAAAGAAGATAAAAGTCAATCTACAGACTTGAAGTGATTCTACATTAAAAGAAGTTCATTTATTTGATCAAGCCTCAGTGAAGTATTCATGGAAGTGGAACTATTTAAAAGTGACAGAGATTTCAGAAGTGTGATAGGAAATGTACAGGTTACAGTTCTTTGTTAAATAGAAGGAGAAAGAACCACATCTTAAATTCAAAAGTTGGAGAACCGTCATTGAAGTTAGTTACTCATGAACCAGACAGTACATCGAGTGTCAACGTCATTCAGTGGAAGTTCGTCATCAGTTTCAGTGGTTCTTAGAATTAGTTTTAATTCTCTTTTAATTTATTCTATAAGTTAATTAATTTAATCTATAAATTAATTCCTCACAATTAATTTATATCTTAAATTAATTAATCTAGATTTTAAGTAATTTAATTTATAAATTAATTATCAAGAATTAATTTATTTATTGAATTATTTAAGTCAATTATTTAATTTATTTAATCTATAAATTAATTAGTTTAGAATTAATTTATTTATTAAATCAATTAATTAAGTAAATTAAATCTGAATTAATTCTAAGTTAAAAGTACTTTCAGTTTTGTACTGGTAGTACTATCCTTGGCAGTACTACCGATAGTACTGCTAGTTCATTTGGCAGTACTACCGATAGTACTGCTAATTCATTTCATAGTACTACCGAAAGTACTTATAGAAGAAATTGGTTGTGTGTGATTTGGGCGCGTACTTGACAAACAAAAGAGAAGTCAAAGACATTGTTATATAATAACAATCAAGACAGAAGGTAGTGGATCAACAACATCACATTCATATTCATTCCTTTTGAAAAACAGCAACCAACTTCCAGAGCCTTAAACATTGACAGTGAATTTAATTCTAGTACTTATTGTTATATTCAAACCACTAGAATTACTTTACTTGTACTAATTTGGCAATCTAGCGGATCATAATCCCTAGAATTTATATCGAACTACTATTTAGTATTCGATCTTTTTATTACAAAAATAGATAAATTCATGTCGAATTTATTCTAGATTTGTTTTAACAAGAACTCTGTAATTTGTACTCTGAATTGTAACACCCTTCAAGTTTAATATAAGTTATATTTAACTTGAATCTTGTTTCATTTTATTCCGTAGTAATTTGTTATTGAAATTGTTAAATCAAGAACAATACAAATTCGATTAAACAGTACTGTTTGTATTCAACCCCCCCCCCCTTCTACAAACATATCGGGACCTAACATGCACCTCCTCTCGAACTAGCACAGCGCTGACTAAGTACTCCGAAACTGTCAAATATAGTATGAGGACCTCTCCATCAAGAGGTTTAGACAATAATGGAGGACTGCACAATTGCTCCTTTATCTTTGCAAAAGCAACTTAACATTCTGGACTCCATTCGAAGTTCTTTCCCTTCTTGATTGCGGAAAAGAATTCCCTACACTTGTCCGAAGATTTAGATACGAACCTGTTCAGAGCCGCAATCCTGCCAATAAGACTCTTAACCTCTTTTATGTTACGAGGGGACCGCGTCTCAATCAAAACCTTGATCTTTGCGGGGTTTGCCTCAATTCCCCGATGATTGACAATAAAGCCTAGGAACTTTCCTGATTCAACACCAAAGACACACTTTTGAGGGTTGAGCTTCATTCTGAACCTCCTCAATATGTCAAACATCTCTGATAAGTGCAGCACATGGTCAGCTACAGCTTTAGACTTGACCAACATGTCATCCACATAGACCTCCATAGTCTTCCCAATCTGGTCCTTAAACATCTTGTTAACCAACCTTTGATAGGTCGCCCCAACATTTAATAATCCAAAGGGCATGCCAACGTAGCAGTATAAACCTCTATCTGTGATGAAGAACGTATGCTCCTGATCAGGTTCATACATGGGAATCTGATAATATCCCGAGTACGCATCCATGAAGTTCAAAAGAGCATGCCCAACTGTAGCATCAACCAGCTGATCAATACGTGGAAGTGGAAAGTTGTCTTTAGGGCACGCCTTATTCAAATCTGTAAAATCCACACAAGTTCGCCATTTCCCATTGGGCTTCTTGACAAGCACCGGGTTTGCGAGCCAATCTGGGTAAAATGATTCTCTTACCAAGCCAGCTTCCAACAACCTGTCAACCTCTTCCTTGAGGGCTAAAGCTCTCTCACCACTTATTGCCCTTCATTTTTGTCTTACAGCAATCCTTTCGGGGTCAATATTGAGGCAATGACACATCACCCTAGGATCGATTCCCACCATGTCAGAATGGCACCAAGAAAAAACATCTAGGTTACTTTTCAAGAAACGAGTCAATGCTTCCCGAGCTTCAGGTTCCAACTATTTACCAATTTTCAGCTCCTTAGAGGGATCAGCTGCATCCACTAGAATTGACAAAGTATCACCAACCACACCTGTTGTTTCCTTAGCTTCAGGCATCCGGGGGTCTAAGTCAATCTTCACCTGAACCTCAGTATCAACCTTTTTAGGCTGTGAAGGAACCTTGGGCGAGCTTTCCACATGACCATCCTCGAAATCACTATCATTTACTTCTTCAACAATACCTTCAATAAAAGGTTCATCAATTTCCAAATTTTTTGGTGGGGGTGCCTCCAGCATCCGTACCTCATTCTGGGTATCTACCCCCGAAAAAAAAAACAATATATGTGGTGTCCTCTTCACCTGGATGTTGGATAATCATAATCATATTACATGAGTCTTTCACCTGTCGTGGAGGTTCAGCCTTCCCTGGTGCTTCCAGGTACCAATAGAAATTATCCGTGGTACCTTCATCAACCAACAACAAGTGCTTTGAAGATTGCTCGGCAGAACGTAAAGCCTTATTATAACACTCCCTTGAATCTGTTCGGCAGCCCTTTAGACATCCAATCCCATTAGGAGTGGGGAACTTCATGGAGAGATGGTAGATAGAGGTTACCACCCTCATTTCCTTCAAGAGAGGTCTGCCCATAATGCAATTGTAGGAAATGTCTTTGTTCACAACCATGAATTATTCCACCTGCGTAGCTCTTAGAGGTTCAGTCCCCAACACCACAGGGAGCTTCACTCTTCCTACAACTTGTACTGGTCCGCCAGTAAATCCATATAAATCATTATAAGCAGGGGACATCTCCTTGTCCGCAAGTCCCATTTTCTGATAGGTGTCGTAAGCCAGTATGTTGCAAGAGCTTCCATTATCCACAAGAACTCGGTGTACCAAGTCCCATTTTATGATAGGTGTCGTAAGCCAGTATGTTGCAAGAGCTTCCATTATCCACAAGAACTCGGTGTACATTAAGCCTTCCAATAGTAATAGTCACCACCAATGCATCATTGTAGGGGTGATGCACATGCCTAGCGTCATCCTCTATGAAGGTGATATCTGCAACTTCACCTCTAAAGAGCTTCGGGGGTCTATCGACCAAATGACAAACGTTTGTGAGGGGGCTTCCCCTAGCCTCATGTGTATAGTTTTTCATTGCATTCCTGCTAAATCCTCCAATATATGATCCACCAAATACATATTTGTCTTCACCTTTTTTGGACTTGTCATCCTTATATTTTTTTTCCTCTTGGGCCACAAACTCTGTGAGGAACCCTTTTCTAATTAAGTCCTCGATATGATCTTTAAGGTGTCGACAGTCAGCAGTTTCATGTCCATTGGCATCATGATAAACACAATACCTAGCCAAGTCATTCCTCCCGGGAGGTCCCATTCGGGATGGCTTCCTAAACATCCTTGTTTTATCACCAACTTCAAATATATGCTCAATATGAGCAGCCAAATGAGTGTATTCTGAGTACTTCTGGTTACCTCTCAAGGGTGGGTATTTATATTCCACTATCCTCTTTGCATTTGTAGCATTTATTGACAGAGGTGCTGTCTTCACCTCTCTGTTAGCTTCTTTGCTGTTAGCTGAAGCTCCAGTATAGGCTGTCTGTTTGCTATAATTTCTTTCCTTCGGGTTGTAAGGCCTATTCCTTTTATTCCTGTTCCAATCCCGCGAAGCATTATCCTTCTTTAAATTCTCCATGGATTGTTCCACAACCTTATGCCTTTATGCCTTCGCGTAAAAATCAGCTAACGTGGTTGGCTCCTTACTCTGAAGCTCCTTCCAGAATTCCGTCCCAGGCTTGACACCAGCTATCAATAAATTCTTATAGGTCTCATCAGTGGTTTTCCTTACCCTAGGAACCTAAGCATTGAACCTCTTAAAATAATCATTCAATGTTTCATTATCACATTGCTTAATGTTTGCAAGCGTGTTAGCCGGAGGTGTGAACGTGACTGGAGCTCTAAATTGGGTCACCAACATCTCACCCATTTGCCTCCATGACTTAATCGAATTAGCTGGAAGCCTCTTGAACCACTGGTGAGCACTATCCCTCAGAGTCACAGCCAGCAAGCGACATTTAGTGTGATCCTTGATTTGGTAAACTTCCATCTCCGCGTTAAAACGGCTAAGAAACTCCACGGGGTCAGCAGTCCCATCGAACTTCAAGTCTCCAACTCCCATGTAGCTACGGGGTAAGGGTGAATCTCATACCTTCTTAGTGAAAGGTGAACCCACCGCCAGGCTCTTCTTCTCAGGCTCTTCTTCATCACTGCCAAAATCCAGCCGAACTGGTGTAACCTTTGGTGCCTTAGAGCTTTTTTCCGAGGACCTTCGATTTTTTCACCATTTTTTCATCTTTTCAGACTTTCTCTCCAAGGAATCAACCCTTTCACCAATTTTCTTAAGGTGATCGAGAATATCCTTATTCGTAACCTCGCCTTGAAGACCCTTTCCACGATCATCTTCGTCGTTGGTTGGCGTTTGCATATTACCGAAATCATCCGACATCTTTTCTCTCTAAAGATTTCAAGGAGTAGCCCCTCCTTCTAGCGCCAAGATGTTGTGAGAGAAATTTGGTACAACACAATTGAGAGAATCTCGCTGTAATATCTGTAGAATGTGTCCTTGGTTGTTGGACAGAGCTGTAGGTTAGCAGTTATAAACCTGAAGCTCGTTACAGGTACGGAGTAGTAGAAGTAGTGTATTTGGGGGCTGAGTTGACAAAACCACCGGATGAAAAGGGCGGAGTAAATCCTGCTCGGCCAACCAATATTTCACCGGAAAATGTATCACTTAGGGTACACGAGCCTTATATGTGTAGAGAATGAAAATCCGAATCCTTTAGTCAAGTGCCTACATATCCTATTTATAGGAATCAAGCCCCATGTAGTTCTATTAGGTTTATACTTCTCCATCCTTGCGAATTCAACCACTCTAAGATAATCCATCTCAGAGTTTTAACCGAATTAAACACCTGTAGCTGAGCTTTTCAGTGTCCTAATCCATTACTAAATCCTATAAATCCTCATGTATTTAATGTATATCCAAAATAACCAATACAAGTCCTATATTGATTGTAATTGTCCCATCCATTACGTTTTACTAAGCCTAGAAGTCCTTTTCCAAGAGTAATTCCGTACTCCTAAAGAATAGGAAATAGAGTCCTTATCCAACTAGCACTCTGCCTTTTCGAGGTTTAGACTACCCGGAACCTGAACCTGAACCCGAGGTTCAGACCACCTGAACCTGAGGTTCAGACCACCTGAACCTGAGGTTCAGACCACCTGAACCTCGATACCCTGAACCTGAACCTCGGTACCCTGAACCTGAAACTTGGTACCTTGCACCTGAACCTCGATACCCTGAACCTGAAACTCGGTCCATACAATCCTAGACCAATACACCCCTATTGGACCTATAAAAAATATGGGCCTTAAAATGAGCCCATGTGAGATTTTGGGCACAACAGGAATATAGAGAGAATAGACAAAAGATATATATATATATATATAGGCAAGTGCTCAAATGAGAACCCCTTTTAAAATGAAAATTGAGAACTAATCTCAGCCCTTCATTTTATATTAAAATTTTTAATCTCGACCATTTATATTTTCCTCCACGCCCAGTTTCCTACGGCCCCTTTTGGCTCACCCACTTTTTTCCAAGCTTAATTTGAATCATGATTCCCGTCAAGACCCCTCACATAGATGTAACATAGATGCACAGACATATGAATATATCTCTCACCTCTCTCTCTCTCTCTCTCTCTCTCTCTCCCACACACACTCTCTCTCTCCCAGTTTTCATATCGTCTTCTCAACGCTCCTTCAGATCTGAGAAATGATCATCGATTCTATCAATCCGAAATCTCTAACTACATGTTACTGGAGATGACGAATTTTTTGGTGAATATACTTAAGTAAAATCATTTAGTTTGCGATGTAGACTTTAATGACAATGACATCATAATTTAATCTTGGATATATCTGTCTCGATTATGTATATGAGACTCATGATTACGAGGGAGGTGGTGTGAAAGTGTTTGTCCTAAATCCAATCATGTATGATGAGTTAGGAAGAACTTTCTTGTATTCTTATTTGATTTCATTAATGTTAATAAAAGACTTGTTTTGTTTTTATTACGGGCCTTATCTATTTAAAGTGTTTTAAATAAGATGTTCCATAGTTTAGAGTAAACCTTCTAGAATTATAATGAGATTATAATAGTGAGATCTAGAAGATGATAACTCTAGACTTAAACAGTTCCTGATCATAGGATAACTAATCGGAAGTTGGTGAATCCGCAAAGATTGGTACATACTATGCTTGCTCCCGTCAGGAGGATGTCTGTTCTCATAGGCATTTGTGTGGTGACACTATAGCTAGTATGTAGGTGCTTGTTAGGGAATAAGTTCACTGAACATGACTCGATAAGTTGAATAGCTAATGGAGTTTACTCACGTGTCAATAGTTATTCACTGAGTGATAGTTGTACAAGTGTCCTTAGACTTGAGATCGTTAGAGTTATCTTGTATATAATGAACTATGCTTTGGATTAGTCCTTAGTCTCAAGGACATCCATTAGGTCTATTCTGGGCATAGGGATTTGTGTATGGAGATAGTTAACGTCAATAGAGGATCTACCCCTTCCAGTATAGGAAGAGAATATCCTATGTTATTCTTAGTATGCGAGTTCTGGAATCTCTGGCCAGAGTGTATGAAATTAGAAAGGAGTTTCTAATTTGCATTAATATGAACTTAGCATTATGAATAAGAAATCATATGATTAAATTTGATAGGCCTGACACGAGATCCATGCCTTATATTTAATCGGGATATTGTAGGGTAGAAGGAATGATTGTACTGTAACTAGTCACTGACAGGTTCTTGGTATTCTAAGCAGTGAATTCATATTATCCGGATAGTCGCGATATGTTGAGAAGCATCACTCACGATGTAGAATAAATATAATTAATCAGTTAATTATATTTAATGAATTTTAGAATTCATATAAATAAATAAAAAGTTTATTATTATTTATTTCTACTACCGGCTTAATATTGAACCTACAGGGTCACACCATAAAAAGATTAATTTATTGATGAAGGTATTTTGAGAGAGAATAATAATAATGATTAAAATAGTTTTAATTATTATTTAAACATTTTATAAGAGAAAGTGAGGGATTTATATATTAATATATATTGATATATTAAATATACTAACCCTACTTGAGCCCTATATAAAGGATGAGATGAGAAGAGTTAGATACACTTTTGTTTTTGTGAAAAACCTAGTTGCCTCCTTTCTTCTTCATCTCTCTCTCTCTCTCTCAAAAGAAAAAGGAAAACCTCCATTTTATAAAGCTTCAAGTTTTATAAAAAGCTTCATCGAAGAATTATTCTTGGTGGATACCGGTAGAGGGCTTCACACTCTGAGAAGCTACTGCTAACGATCATCTCGATTCAAAGCTTCGTTTTTTTCAAGGTAAGATTTTGATTCCACATCATTTTACAGTTTTCTATATGTTACCTTGAAAAAAACGAAGCTTTGAATCGAGATGATCGTTAGCAGTAGCTTCTCAGAGTGTGAAGCCCTCTACCGGTATCCACCAAGAATAATTCTTCGATGAAGCTTTTTATAAAACTTGAAGCTTTATAAAATGGAGGTTTTCCTTTTTCTTTTGAGAGAGAGAGAGAGAGATGAAGAAGAAAGGAGGCAACTAGGTTTTTCACAAAAACAAAAGTGTATCTAACTCTTCTCATCTCATCCTTTATATAGGGCTCAAGTAGGGTTAGTATATTTAATATATCAATATATATTAATAAATAAATCCCTCACTTTCTCTTATAAAATGTTTAAATAATAATTAAAACTATTTTAATCATTATTATTATTCTCTCTCAAAATACCTTCATCAATAAATTAATCTTTTTATGGTGTGACCCTGTAGGTTCAATATTAAGCCGGTAGTAGAAATAAATAATAATAAACTTTTTATTTATTTATATGAATTCTAAAATTCATTAAATATAATTAACTGATTAATTATATTTATTCTACATCGTGAGTGATGCTTCTCAACATATCGCGACTATCCGGATAATATGAATTCACTGCTTAGAATACCAAGAACCTGTCAGTGACTAGTTACAGTACAATCATTCCTTCTACCCTACAATATCCCGATTAAATATAAGGCATGGATCTCGTGTCAGGCCTATCAAATTTAATCATATGATTTCTTATTCATAATGCTAAGTTCATATTAATGCAAATTAGAAACTCCTTTCTAATTTCATACACTCTGGCCAGAGATTCCAGAACTCGCATACTAAGAATAACATAGGATATTCTCTTCCTATACTGGAAGGGGTAGATCCTCTATTGACGTTAACTATCTCCATACACAAATCCCTATGCCCAGAATAGACCTAATGGATGTCCTTGAGACTAAGGACTAATCCAAAGCATAGTTCATTATATACAAGATAACTCTAACGATCTCAAGTCTAAGGACACTTGTACAACTATCACTCAGTGAATAACTATTGACACGTGAGTAAACTCCATTAGCTATTCAACTTATCGAGTCATGTTCAGTGAACTTATTCCCTAACAAGCACCTACATACTAGCTATAGTGTCACCACACAAATGCCTATGAGAACAGACATCCTCCTGACGGGAGCAAGCATAGTATGTACCAATCTTTGCGGATTCACCAACTTCCGATTAGTTATCCTATGATCAGGAACTGTTTAAGTCTAGAGTTATCATCTTCTAGATCTCACTATTATAATCTCATTATAATTCTAGAAGGTTTACTCTAAACTATGGAACATCGTATTTAAAACACTTTAAATAGATAAGGCCCGTAATAAAAACAAAACAAGTCTTTTATTAACATTAATGAAATCAAATAAGAATACAAGAAAGTTCTTCCTAACTCATCATACATGATTGGATTTAGGACAAACACTTTCAATCTCCCACTTGAACTAAAGCCAATCACACTGGTATCTAATACCCATCTTCTCTTTATGACGATCAAAGTGAATCTGAGACAATGTCTTTGTGAGTGGGTCTGCTACGTTGTTATGTGTGTCAACTCTCTCAATTTTGACATCTCCTCTTTCAATGATCTCCCTAATCAAATGAAAGCGCCGCAAAACATGTTTGGTATTTTTATGAGACCTAGGTTCCTTGGCTTGTGCTATTGCTGCGTTGTTATCACAATACAACACAATAGGCTCCTCAATGCTAGGAACAACTCCCAACTCAGAAACAAATTTCCTCATCCAAACGGCCTCTTTTGCATCCTCACTTGCAGCTATATACTCTGCTTCCGCTGTGGAGTCAGCCGTTGTAGACTGTTTGGAACTCTTCCAACTAATCGCTCCACCATTTAGAGTAAACACGTACCCTGACATGGATGTGCTATCATCACTTTCTGATTGAAAACTAGAGTCAGTATAACCCTCTATTTTCAACTCAGATCCACCAAAAACAAGAAAAATATCCTTAGTCCTTCGTAAATACTTAAGGATGTTCTTCACTGCTTTCCAGTGGTCTTCACCTGGATTGGACTGATATCTGCTCGTCACACTAATTGAATGAGCAACATCAGGCCTAGTACATAACATCGCGTACATGATAGATCCTATTGCCGAAGCATAAGGAATCTTACTCATACGCTCCCTTTCTTCAGGTGTCTTAGGAGACATCTTCTTGGAAAGGGATACTCCATGGCTCATTGGTATGAGACCTCTCTTGGAGTTTTCCATGCTGAACCTTTTAAGCACTTTCTCGATGTATGTACCCTGGGTAAGACCTATCATTCTTCTAGATCTATCTCTATAGATCTTCATACCGAGAATGTAGGATGCTTCTCCCATGTCCTTCATAGTGAAGTTCTTTGATAGCCACACTTTGACTGATTGTAGCATCGGTATATCATTTCCTATCAGAAGTATGTCATCCACATACAACACAAGAAATGTTACCACACTCCCTCTAACCTTCTTGTAGACACATGGTTCATCTATGTTTTTGATAAAATCAAACTCTTTGATTGTCTCATCAAAACGGATGTTCCATCTACGAGAAGCTTGCCTTAATCCATATATGGTCCGTAGCAGCTTACACACTAGGTGTTCATTCCCTTTGGAAACAAAACCCTCTGGCTGTGTCATATACACTTCCTCTTCAAGTTTCCCATTGAGGAAGGCTGTTTTCACGTCCATTTGCCAGATCTCATAGTCGTAGTAAGCAGCAATGGCAAGCAAAATCCGAATCGATTTTAACAGGGCTACAGGCGAAAAAGTTTCATCAAAGTCAATCCCTTGCCTTTGTCTGAATCCTTTTGCCACGAGCCTGGCCTTATAGGTCTCCACCTCGCCATCTGCTCCAATCTTTCTCTTGTATACCCATTTGCACCCAATAGGCTTCACATCCTTGGGTGCTTCAACCAAAGTCCATACTTGGTTGGTATACATAGAATCCATTTCGGATTTCATGGCACTCTGCCATTTCTCTGAGTCAATACTACTCATAGCCTCATTATAGGTCATAGGGTCGTCATCATCAATGATTGACAACTCATTGTCATTCTCAATGACAAGGCCATAATACCTCTCAGGTTGGCGAGACACTCTCTCTGACCTACGAATGGGCTGTTCCACAGAAGGTTGTTCAGTCTGAACAGGTGTTTCCTCTTGAACCGTGGTAGTTTGTGCTTCTTGAACTTCATTAAGTTCTATTTTGCTCCCACTGTTCCCTTCAAGGATAAACTGTTTTTCCAAGAAGGTAGCATGTCTGGAGACAAATACCCTATGATCGGTGTAAAAGTAATACCCTAAAGTCTCTTTAGGATATCCCACAAACTTACATTTAACGGATCGAGATTCCAGCTTATCAGGGTCAACTTTCTTGACATAAGCTGGACATCCCCAAATCTTAACGTGTTTAAGACTCGGTTTCCTTTCTTTCCATATCTCATATGGAGTTTGAGGAACAGATTTGGAAGGCACCTTATTCAGTAAATATGCTGAGGTTTCCAATGCATAACCCCAAAGGAATACTGGAAGATCTGCATAGCTCATCATGGATCGAACCATGTCTAACAAAGTTCGATTTCTCCTTTCAGATACCCCATTCAACTGTGGAGTATATGGAGGAGTCCACTGAGATACTATACCATTTTCTTTGAGATAATCTAGAAACTCACCATTCAAGTATTCACCACCTCGATCTGATCGAAGGGTTTTAATACTATGTTTGGTTTGTTTCTCCACTTCATTCTTGTATTCTTTAAACTTTTCAAAGGCTTCAGACTTGTGTTTCATCAAATACACATATCCGAATCTAGATCGATCATCTGTGAAAGTAATGAAGTATGAAAATCCACCCATGGCTTGCGTAGACATCGGTCCACATACATCTGTGTGTACCAATCCTAGCAAATCTGCAGCCCTCTCTCCATGTCCACTAAATGGAGATTTGGTCATTTTACCCAATAGACAAGACTCGCATGTAGGATATGATTCAAAATCAAAGGGTTCAAGTAACCCTTCCTTATGCAATGTACGAAGTCTATTTTCACTAATATGACCAAGTCTGCAGTGCCACAAATAGGTGAGATTTTCATCATCCCTTTTCCTTTTATTAGTACGTTCAATTTGTAGTAAATTATGCTATACGTCACATACATACAGACCATTATTTAAAATACCACTACCATAAAGAACATTATCTCTAAGAATTGAACATTCATTATTCTGAATAACAAACGAAAATCCAGCCAAGTCTAACATGGGAATAGAAATAATATTCCTCACAATCGAGGGAACAAAATAACAATTAGTTAAAACAATAGTCTTGCCCGTAGGCATATGTAAATCAAATGATCCTACAGCTTCAGCAGCAACTCTTGCTCCATTTCCCATCCGTAGAATCACCTCCTCTTCCTCAAGAGTCCTACTTCTCCTTAGTCCCTGCAACGAATTGCAAATGTGAGAACCACAGGCGGTATCTAATACCCAAGTAGAAATTTGATTTAATGACATATTCACTTCAATCATGAACATACCTGAATCAGAAGCGGCAGTCTCACTACCCTTCTTCTTCTTCAATTCTGCAAGGTAAACCTTGCAGTTCCTCTTCCAGTGCCCCACCTTGTTACAGTGGAAGCAAACAGCTTTGCTTTTGGGGTCTTCAGCTTTTGGTGGAACAGGCCTTTTCTCACCTACTTTCTTCTTCTTGGGAGGGTTCTTCTTCCTTTTCTTAGGATTGGAACCTTCACCAATTAGAAGAACAGAACTCTTCTTAGAGGGAAAATTCGATTCCGCAGTCTTCAACATGTTGTGGAGTTCAGCCAGGCTGGCGTCCAACTTATTCATATGAAAGTTCACAACAAACTGCGAAAACGAACCCGGAAGTGATTGCAAGACCATGTCTTGACTCAGCTCCCCATCCATGTTGAAACCAAGTTGTCCAAGACGTTCAATCAAATTGATCATCTTAAGTACATGGTCATTCACAGACGATCCCTCAGACATCCTACAACGGAACAGCTCCTTCGATATATCATATCGAGCTGTCCTCCCTGCCACATCATACAACTCTTGTAGATGCGTTAGGATAGTGTGAGCATCCATATGCTCATGCTGCTTCTGTAGCTCAATGTTCATGGAAGCTAGCATGATACATTGAGCAACATTTGCATCATCTATCCACTTACGATACACAACATGTTCATCATTATGTGCATCGTCAGCAGGTTTAGCAGGCTTAGGTGAGTTAAGCACATATTCCAGCTTCTCAACCCTGAGAACAATTTTCAGGTTTCGAAGCCAGTCAGCAAAATTAGGACCAGTCAATTTGTGAGCATCCAGTATGCTCCGGAGTGATAGTGCAGAAGACATAATGTATATAGTAAATCTGTAAATGATAAACACATAACAACACTTAGCAAATATTCAATTTCATTTTAAAACACTATATGAATCGGGTCTTTATTCATAAGTGGCTCCCACTAGTTTACCTAATTTATACAACCCCTAAGTGAAAAATTAAGCATTCATAATGCTAGTGGGAATAGGGATCCTACATTCCATCACACAACCTCGGCTGTGGCACGAAACGCCATGTGATGTTCAGTAGGCAGACAACTCTTGTCAATTACATCTCATGTTATTCCCTAATAAAACTTTAGCCTCTTGAATAATTGAGTCACGGCTGTAGCACGACAAACTCAATATTCTAAGTCAAGTCTAACCCAACATTTCATACAATTGTGTGTGGCAATGTAGTGGCTTAAAGTTTGGTATTTTAGGTTTAAATTTGGTGATTTTATAGTACGGCAAGCCTTCCTTCTTGGTGCAACTAGAGTTAAGGTGCAAGAATATGTTTGGGGTTTTTTATGCGTCATTTTTGTTTTTATTGCTTTTACATCCTGCTTTTTTAGCTTAGGTATCTGATATGGTCATGTTTTTGGTGTTTAGTCTTACTTTTACATATATTTTAAATCTTGTGTAACTTGACAAATGTTGTTGATGTATTTTGTTGTATTTTGAGTGATTTTGTGTACTTCTAGAGATATGAAATATAAATTATAAATATTATTTTATAGAAGCTCAATTCATTAAGTAGAGAAAAGATGATCCATGTCTATTCTTTTTTTGATGATTTATGTGTATTATATATTAATAACAATTATTATTTTTATAAATGCTCAACGTTTTAATTCAAAAAATGTTATTAGTGTTTTTTTTGTAATTTATGTGTATTTTTTTTATAGATATGCAATATAAATAATTAATATTGTTATTTTTTTGATTTATTTTTACAAATGTCCAACGTTGCTATTCAGTTTAAGTAGCAATAGAGGGCTTGGAGGTAGCATATAGTTACCTTTTCTTTTTAAGTGAAATGCAAATCGAGCAATGTTGTGTCAACTGGACAATGAACCACTAAATAAAGTCAGACTGTACTGATAAGAATTTGGTTTTAGAAAAAATTGACGATATAGAGATATTACGTTTACAATTTTGTCATATTACAAGATACAACTAAAGGAAATAAACGTAAATATTTTAAGTGGCAAAAATTAATGGTAGCCAACCAACCTTTCACATCACTTCTATCATACTAAGGTTGTACTTAAAAGTATTTATACTTGCAGCAACCAAGATAGATTCATGAATCCAGATCCAACGCATATCAAGTTGACTAGTTCGACTGATGGATCTGGTCTGATCTTAAACTGATTCCTGAAATTTTTCTAATTTGTCCGAGTTATTCCATTCCGTAGGGTGAGTGCTTCCTCACGCGAACCTTTGAAACATCACGCAGATACAAGGCACAACGAAGAAACATCAACAACCATCGATATATTTATGAAATGTGTTTTAAAAACAATCGAGCATGAAGAATATTACTTGTACAAATTATTCATCATAGATGTTACCAACACGATATTTAGCTTGTTCCTAGTGCAAGGCGTCACCTAACAAGAACTATAAGGTACAATTAGAAACAAAAAAATATATTAAAAATGTAGTATACGTTGGTTCTTACAAATTGGATGGATCTCCAAATTTTGACAGTGTGCTTCTAGACTCTCCAAAAAACTAACAATTCCTTACTGAATACGCCTGTACATCTCAAATAAGCACCGTCGAACTGCATCAACCCATCAGAAGCACTAGTAAGCACCAATTTATGTGCATTAAAAGACCTAAAAGCAATCTTTTAAATCACACCCCATTCCCCCATAAAAAAGGTAGCTTCTGGCTTATTAATGTTGCAAATTAGTACGCCATAAAATGTTCGTAACACTTGATAAAGTCTTATTTACAACTAAAGTCAAAAGATGGCTACGTCAAGCAAAGGACGTTAATGGCACTATGACACTTACACGAGGCACATTAGCGTAAAATTTTAAATTTTTGTGATACTAAAAAATCAAAAGGAAGCCATCTTTAAACTTTTTTCTTCTCTATATGAGTAAACAATAATATCAAAAAGATTCCACAAGAGGACATTACAAGGATTATAAATATCATGTCCAAAAAATATAGTTAAGAAGCCTGATTATACCATTCAAGTAATATAGTAAATTATAGTAAGCTTCTTGTGATAATAGTTAAAACAAAACCATGTGCAATCACTCATAAAAACAAATCACCATTTACATTTAACATAACACAGTCACTAAAATGTATATGAAATCACTAAAAAGTGAACTAGATCACATTTATACAACTCAAATCACTAGCTCACCATTTATACAAGCCTATCACTATAAAGTATCTCAAATCACTTTTTTTACAACTTCAATTAACCAAAATCGTTAGTCAATCCCTTAAAAACTCCAAAATAATAAGAATAAAAGCCTTAAATCAACATCTATACAACTCATTCACTAAAAAATCTCAAATCACTAAATCACATCCCAAATTACCATTTATACAACTCATTTCACTAAAAAATACAATTTAAATCACTATTTATATAACTCAATCACTAAAAAGGTATCTCAAATCACTTTTTCTACAATTACCATCATCAAACAGAACATGTAGAACAGAAAAATAGTTTGTATTGATTATGTCAAAAAAACATCTCAAATCATGAATAAAAGTTAATATCACATGAAATTCAGTGAAATCTTACTCAGACAAACAGAAAAAATAACTGAAATCAGTTTTTCTCCAATTAAAGTAACCAAAATATGAAGAAAACCCTAGAAATTTACCTTCTATGTATGTGTAAACATATGTATAGGTAATTTGAAGTTTTGAAACATCAAAATAACACATATTAGTATGCAAGACCCTACAAATCTATAAGAGAATTTTCCAGGTTCATGTAGATATATATATATATCGCATACGATTTAGTAAAGGTACTATGCAAATTCAACTTTAAAAAAATAATCACTATGCATACCTGAACACGATTTCAATCTTTGTAACTTTCTTCAATATCGGAAGGTCGTACTAGGAAATGGTGATTTATTCAAAGTTAACAGAGGTTTTTGAAGGTGTTTTCAGCGATTTTGGATGGTGAATTTGTTTTTGATGTAACAGCAAAGATGGGGTAATGTTTTTGAGTGAGTTTGTTCGTGAATTGTGCAAAATTAACGAGTGGATTATGTTCGAACGGTGTCCTATTGCTACGTACCCTTAATTTTCTAACTAATTACAAAATTGCCACTGGCTGGTTTGCAGTTCTCACCATAATAAGTTCTCATTGGAGATT
The DNA here is from genome assembly GCA_030848705.1 of Heracleum sosnowskyi. Lineage (NCBI taxonomy): Eukaryota > Viridiplantae > Streptophyta > Magnoliopsida > Apiales > Apiaceae > Heracleum > Heracleum sosnowskyi. The sequence continues at coordinate 42,250,772 of CM061243.1, read as the reverse complement.
ATATTTATAGGCTTGTGCTCATATGAGAACCCACATTAAAATGAGAACTGAGATCTAATCTCAGCCCTCTATTTTTTATACCCACATCAAATCTGCACCCTTCATTTAAATTTTATTAATCTTCATCTACCATCACAACTTTCTTCCTCCTACCTCCTTCTTCATCTATAATTCCGGCCACACCCCAACAACCTCCGTCTACACCAGATTTTTTTCGATCGATCTTTCCCCTTTTTTGTTTACTATCACCGTCACAACACTGTTCCTCTAACACTGCCACACCACTGATTCATTGCTTCTGATTTAGTTCCGGTCGCAAAGCTTCCACGTGTCTTTAACGAAGACCACAACGTCGATTAATACATCCTCAATCATGTATGATGACAGATCTGAAACATTATTGATGTTCACAAAATTGAATTTCACAATTTATGTTTAAAACTTTGGTGATTTTCGTTCAGTTTTTGGTGATATTCATTCGTTTTATGTTGATTTTGTGTTAAATTTCTGTTGATTTGGTTATGAAATGATTCAGTATATAATGATGATTAATGGAGATAGTTAGTGGTGATGGTAGTTTAACTTTTTCGATTTTGATGACTTTGTTTTAATTTTATTGGCGATGATGTAGTGGTGGTTAAACTGTGATGTAGTGGTGGTGTTGGTGGTGGGCTGGTGTTAATGGTGGTGGTTGTATGGTGGTGGTACGGTGGATCTGCTCATAATCAACATAGCTAGTCAGTTGTGATTTTTCTTGAAAGTATAGTGATTTTATGCTGATTTGTAATTGATTTCTGGTGATTTCGCCTCACTGTTGGTGATTAGTTGACTATGGTCAGAGTTGGTGACCGGGAGCAATGGTGGTGTGATGATTTGGTTGTGGTGATTTTCGTATTAAATGTGGTGATTTTTAGATGGTAGGAGGTGGGTGGTGATCGGAGTTACTGATCGGAAGTGGGAAGGAGATGACGATGATTTTTGTTTCATGGTGGTGATTTTTAGATAGCCGGAAATAGTAACCAGAACTGGTGATTGTGGTGATTTTTTGTTTTCCGGTGGTGATTTTTTGGTTGGCCGGAATTTGTTGCCGGAGATGATGACCGAAGTTAGTGGTGGCCGGAAATGGAGGTTCCCGTTGGCCAGAGGTGGTGGATGGGTGAGGGTGGTGGAATATTAAAATATTAAAATATTAATAAAATTTAATGAGTGATGGGAGATTAATATAAATTATATTAATGAATGGTTAGGATTAGATCTCATATTGGGGGTTCTCAATAGAGCATGACCCTATATTTATATATATAAAGTCTATGATGGTTGTTCTTACAAGCCAAAGAAGAACCAACATTCTTTGAGAAATGATCTTACCGCATAAATGGATCGTATGCAAGTAATATATAAACACTTCTTTCTTGGTAAACAAGCGCTACTTGAACCATGTACAATAACACCAACTATTTATTTGAATTTTATCATTATTTCAGTTACAACATCACTATTTTGGGAAAGTCATCCAAGCTTTGTAACATCCTTCACACCAATGAGCTTGCAAGGCACTTCAAGGTTATATTTCCCCATCATATATTTATGAGTTCATTAGCAACTGGGATCCGTGTTCTTGACTTGGAAAATTTTGTTGATCTAATTAAAAGATAGTAGTAATTAACTAATGATAGCTGTAGAGAAAACTAAATTAGGTTTTTGCTCCTTTTTCTTAACAGGAAACCTTTTAAATGCTTTGAATAACTTGCGTGTACATGTTTAAAATTTTCTAAATTTAAAAGTATGGTAGAACATATCGAAGTATTTTGTTTTTGAGTTCAGCATGATGTAAATGTTTCATTAATCATAGCTGCAAACTAGTTCATTAATATTGTCTGATAATTATTAGAACTTAAAATTAATTAACTACATCACATTTTGTGTACTACTATACCAGGAAGAGGGAGTTTATATAACTTCAAACTCGCTTCATCCAGGACTTATAGCCATAAATATATTTTCATCTATTGGTGGACTTGGTTACTATAAATGTTTAAGTCTTTTTTATTCATGCCAAGACTAACCATGTTGTTTATATTCAACTACATATCTAGAAATAAGTAGTAGTAACTTGTAAGTAAATATGATGGTATATATACCTTTTCAGAAAAAAATACTCCTGCTCATTCCTTGACTGCAGGGGTTATTGAAAATAATCGCAAAATACACATACAAAATTTTACAGCAGTTCTGGATCCCATTGTCGATTATGGTCTTGCATAATTCAGTCCACAATGAGATGAAATTATTTTTATTTTAGGTAACGTAACTCTCAACTATATGTTATCTGGCATTGAACTCAAAAGTTAAAAGAATTACAAGAGCATATTTTGTGGACAACAATAAATAAAGTAGAACCAAGTATGTTAGCGAGAGATTCTGACTCAACCAAGAAATTTTGGGACTAGTTTCACCGATGCCAAGTACTAGTTTGGGATCTGTTTTTAAGTCCGGGGAATCCCCTAGAGTTTTTAAATAGAAAAATACTAGATATTCCAAATATTTTTCAAATTTGTTACCAAATACTTGCATAATTAGTAATTTTCCTAATAATAATATGGGATCTGCATGCATACATATGCATCACAAATCAAAAATCGCCACTTGTCATGCCATATCATTTGGTAAGAATTTCGGGAATTGTTTTGGGTACCTAGTATTACACTTTTATATATATAGAAGCTAAGGAGCCAAATAAATTCACCAAAAATTTCTCCAAGTGTTTCCTTGTAATTGGTAAGGTAAAATATTTAACAAAATGGACCCGGCGTGCATTTATATGAGCCCCCATTAGTTAAAACTTCCCATTTTATCAACTCAAATTGAACATATAATTGTGGAGACTACATAATTTGTTTGGTTCTTAAAACCCGTGCGATGCACGAATTATTTAGTTATTATTTATGTTTTAATATTTTATTAATTATATTCGTTAAAAAAATAAGTACACATGTTAAAATAGGTAATTTTTTTAAATAATTAAATGTATTAAAATAGATTTTAAAATAAATAAGTAAGGTTGTTCGTGATATTTTTGGAAAAAGAAAGATTTTAGTAAGAAAAATATAAAATATAACATAGTTTAGTTGAAAAAGGTAATTGGTCGTGATATAGTAGGTATGTTAAAATAGGAAAAAAAAATTAAATAATTAAAAGTATTAAAATAGTTTTAAAATAAATAAATAATGGTTGTTTGAGATATTTTTGGAAAAGGGGAGTTTTAGTAAGGGAAAATAGAAAATGTAACGTATTTTAGTTGAAAAAGGTAATTGACCGTGATATTTTTGGAAAAAAAGAAATTTTGTTAGAAAAATAGAAAAAATATCTAAAAAATTTAATTGGTTATAAATAATAATATCTTTTAGTTGAAAAAAAAATTATTGTCCGTGATATTATTGAAAATGGAGAGTATTTTGTTAGAAAAAATAGAAAATAAGTGTAAGTAGCCCATGACATCTTTTGAAAATGAGAGGTTTTAGTAAGGGGAAATAGAAAAGGCAAACCTGTGAGATGCACGAATTGTTTTTAATATTTTTTATTTGATTATTTATGTTATAATATTTTATTAATTGCATTTGTTAAAAAAATAAGTCACCATGTTAAAATAGCTATATTTTTTAAAAAATTAAAAGCATTAAAATAGGTTTTAATTAAGGGTTTACCCGTGATATTTTTGGAAAATGAGGGGTTTTAATAAGTTAAAATAGAAAAGGTAACATGTTTTTGATAAAAAAAAGATAATTTCTCGTGATATTTTTGGAAAATGAGGTGATTTTGTTAGAAAAAAATTGAAAAGTTAATGTGTTTTAACTGAAAAAGGTAATTGGTTATAAATATGTCATAATATTTAATAATTTTGAAAAATGTAATAGGTTATAAATAAGAATATTTGTTAGTTGAAAAAAGTAATTGTCCGTGATATTATTGAAAAAGGAGGGTATTTTGTTAGGAAAAATAGAAAATAAGTAAAGGTTGCTTGTGATATCTTTGGAAAATGAGAGATTTTAGTAAGGGAAAATAGAAAAGGTAAACCCGTGTGATGCATAGATATTGTTTTATTAATTGAATTTGTTAAAAAATATGTAACCATGTTAAAATAGCTATATTTTTTAAAAAATTAAAACCATTAAAATAGGTTTTAATTAAGGGTTTACCCTTGATATTTTTGGAGAAGGATGGTTTTAGTAAGTTAAAATAGAAAAAGTAACATGTTTTTGTTGAAAAAGATAATTGTCCGTGATATTTTTGAAAAATGAGGTGATTTTGTTTGAAAAAATTGAAAAAATAATGTGTTTTAACTGATAAAGGTAACGGGTTATAAATATGTCTTATTATTTAATAATTTTTTGTTATAGATAAGTAAGGGTAATTAAGTAAAATCACAAAGTACTGAAAAACAGGTACTAAAAAACAGGTACCGTACCGACCAAACTTTTAATGTTTCGTCTATTATAATATAGTATAGATTAATTACATTTGTTAAAAAAATAAGTAACCATGTTAAAATGGTTATATTTTTTAAAAAATTAAAAGCATTAAAATAGGTTTTAATTAAGGGTTTACCCGTGATATTTTTGGAAAATGAGGGGTTTTAGTAAGTTAAAATAGAAAAGGTAACATGTTTTTGTTAAAAAGGATAATTGCCCGTGATATTTTTGGAAAAGGAGGTGATTTTGTTACAAAAAATTGAAAAGGTAATGTGTTTTAATTGAAAAGGGTAATTGGTTATAAATATGTCTTTTTATTTAATAATTTTGAAAAATGTAATAGGTTATAAATAAGAATATATTTTAGTTGAAAAAGGTAATTGTTCGTGATATTATTGAAAAAGGAGGGTATTTTGTTAGGAAAAATAGAAAATAAGTAAAGGTTGTCCGTGATATCTTTGGAAAGTGAGACGTTTTAGTAAGGAGAAATAGAAAAGGTAAATCCGTGCAATGCACAGATTTTTTTATTAATTGCATTTGTTAAAAAAATAAGTAACCATGTTAAAATAGCTATATTTTTTAAAACATTAAAAGCATTAAAATAGGTTTTAATTAAGGGTTTACCCGTGATATTTTTGGAAAAGGAGAGTTTTAGTAATGATATGGGCTGAAATATAACCCTAGAGATAATTAATGACATATTAATTAGACCTAGCTTGGTCCAAGAAATAGGCCCGATAAAAGGCCCGAAACCCTAATTATTTATTAATTTCGTAATTAATAAATAAGGGAAATTATCAGCTCATTAAATGAGTCCAAAATATAATAAAATCTTCATAGAAGGATCCAGAATCCCAATCAAATATAATGATGAGTCACAACACTTATCAGATAAGGATAATACTTGCCTGCCAAGTAATACACTCCTTATCAGTTATCAATAATGAGACTTATCAGCGAAAGTCTCCTTAACCTACCATAATTACAAGGCCCCAGACGCCTATATAAGGACCCTCGTCCTTCGCCCTAGAACTACGTTTTATTGGCTTGATTCTCTCTACAGCAGAGATACGTAGGCATCTTGTGAGGACCGATTCAGTCTCGAAACACAGGAGCAGCCATTAAGACACGATAGTCCACCCTCATTCATTGAATACCGCCGTCAAAATCTAAATTCACTTTTTGATCCATAACATTTGGCGCCGTCTGTGGGAACCTTACATCAACCATGGCTAGAACACGAAGAACAACAACCGCTACTGAATCAACTGTCATCACCACTACTCCAATCACCACGGAACCAGGATCATTACCCCTCACTACAGAGGTGGTTTCTCAACCAGCAGGGACGACACCACTCACCTTAGAGATGGTTTCACAGCCACAAGGGACGAATCCCCAAACTTCCATACCTCAGAATGAGACGAACCCTCTTCAAATGGTTGTCTCACCCCTCGACTATAACCTTCCCCCTGGAGCACAGATCTCCACTACTGTGCTTCCTATGAGCACAAATCCGGCTTACGGATTGCCCAACTATCCCCCTGAAACCGGAGGGAGTGGCCATGCAAATCAGGGACCATACATTCGAGGATTGGGACCCATCCCCGAAGGAAGATACTTGGATTATTCTGGGCCCTACTCTGAAGACAACTCGTCTGATGAAGGACGAGATCGAGCACCCAGAAGAAGAAGAGCTAGCAAAGAGCCCCTTGAAAGGAGGAATCGGGGGGCAACTGGAAGGGCACCTATGACTGCCATGGATAGGATAAAAGCTCATGAGGCCGAGATCCAGAAATTAAAGAGAAGCATGGAGATGGAGCAACAAAGGAGGCAGACTCAGCATTCAAATCAAGGGACAGGGGAAATCCCCTTAGTTGATTTAGGAACACCTTTAAGAAGGCAGGAAGGAGCTAAAAGGGCGGAGATTCCCAGGTCAGATCCCCGTGTTTTAACACAGCTGGGTGACCCAGACGATCCTATTCCACCTTTTACTGAAGAGGTGATGGACGCTCATGTATCAAGAAAATTCAAGATGCCTACCATCAAGGCATATGATGGAACGGGCGATCCCGCAACCCATGTGAGAACTTTTTCGAATGCACTGTTGTTGCAACCAGTCACTGATGCTCTTAAATGTAGGGCTTTTCCACAAACCTTGGCCGGCATGGCCCAAAGGTGGTATAGCCGCTTGCCACCCAACTCTATCAGTTGTTTCAGAGAGTTGAGCACGGCCTTCATCAGTCAGTTCATAAGTGGACGGGTACATGAGAAAAGCTCTGCTTCACTCATGAATTTGACTCAAGGAAAGAATGAGACGTTGAGAGATTATCTCAAGCGCTTCACCAAGGAGACATTGAATATACCTGATCTAGACAATAAGGTAGCTATGATAGCTCTTCAACAAGGAACCACGGATGTCTTTTTTAAGATGTCATTGGCCAAACACCCCCCCGAGAGCATGGCTGAGCTCCAACAAAGGGTAGGAAAGTACATAAAAGCTGAAGAAAGCATGAAGAAAACCGACACCCTCGCAGCGGGAAGTGGAAATAATGGTGGTTGGAAGAAGCGAAAGGCGGAGCAAGAGTATGATGTCAAGGACAAATATCCTCGTATGACTAGAGACTCTGATTCAGCTCCAAGGAAGAACGTGCCGAGCACAAAGTTTACTGAATATGCAAGATTGAATGCCCCAAGGAGTCAAATCCTTTATGACATTGAGAAGGATAGGGACTTTCGATGGCCGAAACCACTAAGGGGAGATCCAGAAAAGAGAGATAAGAATAAGTACTGTAGGTACCATAAAGATTCAGGCCATGATACAGATGATTGCAGGCAACTCAAAGATGAGATCGAGTTTCTGATTCGGAAAGGGAAGTTGAATAAATTTACCAAGGATGAAGACAGGAATCCCCCTAGGAGGGACTATGATCGAAGGGATGACCGAGACCAGGGTCGTAACCCGCCAACCCGAGGACCGGTGATTAATATGATCTCAGGAGGACCAACCGCAGCTGGAACTACAAGAAACTCTAGGAAGGCTTATGCCCGAGAAGTAATGCATATTGTTGGAGAAGCTCCCAAGCGTGCAAAAACCGAGGTAACAATTGGGTTTAATGATTCTGATCTGGAAGGGGTGAAGTTCCCCCATGATGATCCTCTGGTGATAGCCCCAGTGATTGGAAATAATGAGGTAAAGCGAGTCTTGATAGACAATGGGGCCTCTGTTGATGTCCTTTTTCATGACACTTTCTTAAAGATGGGGTATAATGATTCCCAACTAACCCCAACAAACATGCCCATTTACGGGTTCAATGGGGTGGAGTCTAAAGTAGAAGGCACAATTCTGTTGCCTGTAACCATTGGTAAGGAGCCAAAGGAGGTAACTCAAATGTTGAATTTTGTGGTAATTAAGGCATCTTCGACCTACAACGCCATCCTTGGAAGGACTGGCCTTCACGCTTTTAAGGCTGTGGCCTCAACTTACCACCTAAAAATTAAGTTCCCAACCAGGAATGGTGTAGGAGAAGAAAGAGGTGATCAAAAGATAGCCAGGAGCTGTTACGTAGCCGCATTAAGGCCAGACGGAATTGGGGGGCAGGTCCTCCCTATTGAAGACATGGATGTTAGGAACGAGGAAGAAAGGAGAGGAAAGCCAGCTGAGGATCTTGTTCCCATTCCCCTCATTCCAGGAGAACCAGACAAAGTCACTTATATTGGAGCTCTACTACCTGATTCTATGAAAAGCAAGTTGACATCCTTTCTTCAAGAAAATAGTGATGTATTTGCTTGGACAGCAGCCGATATGCCAGGGATTGATCCCCAATTGATAACCCACAAGTTGAATGTGGATCCTGAAAGGAAGACAGTGAAGCAAAAGAAAAGAAATTTTGCCCCAGAAAGACAAGAAGCCATTAAGCAAGAGGTAGAAAAGCTTTTGGAAGCAGGCTTCATTGAAGAGATTCAGTTCCCTGAATGGCTGGCAAACCCTGTGATGGTCAAGAAGGCTAATGGAAAGTGGAGAATGTGTGTGGACTTCACAGACTTAAACGACGCATGTCCTAAGGATTGCTTTCCCTTACCGAGGATTGATGCGTTGATAGATGCCACTGCTGGGCACGAGATGTTGAGTTTTATGGATGGTTTCAGTGGGTACAACCAAATCAAAATGCACAAGGACGACATCCCCAAGGTATCATTCATAACCGACTTTGGTGTTTTCTGTTATTTAGTCATGGCTTTTGGACTTAAGAATGCAGGGGCAACGTACCAAAGGTTGGTGAACAAGATTTTTGAACCATTGATTGGAAAAACAATGGAAGTTTATGTGGATGACATGCTAGTCAAGAGCCTCGATAAGGCAGACCACATAAAACATCTCAAGGAAGCGTTTGAAGTGCTGAGGCACCACAAAATGATGTTAAATCCGGCAAAGTGTGCCTTCGGGGTAGGCTCAGGGAAGTTTTTAGGCCTGATGGTCTCCAAAAGAGGAATTGAAGCCAACCCTGACAAGATCAAGGCAATTCTAGACATGGAACCACCCAAGTCTGTTAAGGATGTACAGAGATTGACAGGAAGAGTTGCAGCATTGGGAAGGTTCATCTCCAAGTCAGGAGAAAAGTGCTTACCTTTCTTTAAAGCACTCAAAAATGTGAAAAATTTCGAATGGACATCTGAAAGTCAAGAAGCCTTTGAGGCCTTGAAGAAATACATGGCTGAAGCGCCACTGTTGGCAAAACCCAAGTCAGGAGAAATTCTCTATCTATACTTGGCGGTCTCCGAAATTGCCTTGGGAGCTGTTTTGGTAAAGGAAGAACTGAAGGTTCAGAAACCCATCTATTATGTGAGTAAGATTTTGCATGGGGCGGAAATAAACTACTCAGTGATTGAAAAATTTGCCTTAGCCTTGATAATGGCTTCAAGAAAACTGCGTCCCTATTTTCAGGCCCACAAGATTGAGGTCATGACTGATCAACCTCTGAGAAACATCTTGCATAGTCCTCAAGTTAGTGGAAGGCTGATCAAATGGGCTATTGAATTAGGCGAATTCGACATCAAGTATAAGCCTCGAACGGCCATAAAAGCTCAGGCACTCGCTGACTTCATGGTTGAATGTACCATTGACAACCAAGAAGTCGGGGGGCAGGAAGTATTGGTGGAAGATAGCAAGGATGAGGACATGGTGTCCAAAGAATGCTGGGTGCTCTATTTTGATGGAGCATCAAAAACAAAATCGAGTGGAGCTGGTTTAGTGCTACAAAGTCCCGATGGATTCATAATAGAGTACGCACTGAAACTTGACTTCCCAACGACAAACAATGAGGCGGAGTATGAAGCTTTGATTGCTGGTTTAGGGCTGGCTGGAGCCCTGAGGGTCAAAACTCTGAAAGTATGTGGAGATTCAAGGTTAGTAGTTTCTCAAGTAAATGGGGAGTTTGAAGCAAGAGATGAAGTCATGGCCAAGTACTTGAAACTTGTTAAGGCAATCATGACTCAGTTTGATGAATGTTATGTGGAGCATGTTCCAAGGGAGGAAAACGTGAAGGCTGATGCCTTGTCCAAGTTTGCCTCATCTGAAATCGAAAATTATGCAGGGAGTGTATACTTTCAGGTCTTGAAGACCCCGAGCATCAACGGAAAGTTAGTAGCACCCATTGGTATTACCAGCTGTTGGATAGATCCCATCAAAGCACATTTGGAAACTGGGTGGCTGCCCGACGACACTTCAGAAGCACGAAAGCTGTACGTCAGAGCATTGAGGTATGCCCTAATTGAGGGAATCCTATATAAAAAATCTTTCATCATTCCTTATCTGAAGTGCTTGAGACCCCAAGAGGCGGAGTTGGCCCTAAAAGAAGTACATGAAGGCATCTGTGGGCAACACTTGGGGGGCAGAGCCCTTGCGCATAAAGTCACCCGTCTAGGCTTCTATTGGCCAAGCATGCTTGCTGACGCTAAGAGCTATGTGAGAAAATGTGAACGATGCCAGAAACATGCACCCGTGGTTAGACAACCACCTGAGATGATGACGTCCATTAACTCTCCTATCCCTTTTGCTATGTGGGGAATGGATATACTTGGACCATTTCCAATGGCAAGTGCTCAAAGAAAATTCTTGATAGTTGCGATTGATTACTTCACTAAGTGGATTGAGGCTAAGCCATTAGCCAAGATAACCACCAAGCAAGTGATGCAATTCTTTTGGGAAAGTGTGATATGCAGATATGGGATTCCACGAGTCCTTGTAACGGATAATGGAACTCAGTTCAACAATGATGAGTTCAAGAAATATTGCGATGAAAATGATATTAAGCTGCGCTTCACTTCTGTTGCCCATCCTCAAGCAAATGGGCAAGCCGAGGTTGCAAATCGGATAATCCTAGATGGACTGAAAAAAAGGGTTGAACGCTCCAGAAATACTTGGGTAGATGAATTGCTCCCCATTCTATGGGCATATCGTACTACTTGCAAAGTCACTACTGGGGCAACCCCCTTCCTGTTAGCATATGGAGCAGAAGCAGTGGTTCCTGTAGAAATCACTCATGCATCTCCTAGAGTTGAAGCATATGAACCAGAGTCGAACGAAGAAGGCTTGAGGTTAGCTTTAGACCTAATTGACGAAGTTAGGGACGAGGCGAATGCCAAGATAGTTGAACATCAGAAACGAGCATCTTTCTACTACAACCTAAGGGTTAAAGAAAGATTCTTCCGTCAAGGTGACTTGGTTCTTAGAAAGATTGAAGCATCTGGAGTTGGACAAAAGGGAAAGTTGGCCCCAAATTGGGAAGGACCCTATCGGGTTAAAAATGTGTATGGACGAGGCTCATATAAGCTGGAAACTTTAGAAGGGATTGAAGTGCCTAGAACTTGGCATGCTGCAAACTTGAAAATTTATTATGTTTGAGTGTGTCCTATTTGGACTCACTAGTAGGACAAGTAGAAATAAGGTTGATGAAACCAATCCAAGTTTTTAAAACTTGAGGTAGGAGCAGTATATTATGTAAGGGTTGAGCCCATTTTTTCAAGTTATGAATTTATTCAAGTAATATCAAAGAATATTCCACATGCATTGTGTATTGGTGTTTATATATGATTCCAGGTGCTAAGTAAGTATGCAAAATGGGAGAAATTAAAAGGTAAATAAATTAAACAACTTAAAATAAAGTTTAAGTTATGCCCGAAGGCAGAATTACAGAGAATAAATATAACTAAAAGCAACTATGGCTGAGAGCCATCCCCTCCATGCTCGTCCTCAGAGCCAGACTCCTCTTCAGACTCATCTTCCTCAGCATCCTCCTCCTCACCAGACTCTTCCTCGCTGGAGCTGGATTCTTCTGACTCTTCACCAGGTTGGGGAGCAGGTTCAGGATTGAGAATCCTGTCATCCTCATCCATAACATCCTTTCCAGCCAAGGCCCTCTCCAACTGGTTAGGAGCATGGGGACTGGGGAAGTCTGAAATAGTAAGAGAGCCAGGCATTCTCCTTGATACCTCCGCCAAAGCCTCGTCCCATCCTTTGGTAAACTGAACGGGGAAAAGTAGATCATCATGCTGAGTAATGATATCCTGGTACTCAGTAGACTCAAAATACTCATCGATGATGCGATCTTTATCCTTCCTGAGTTCCACCAGCTCCGCTTGAGCATCTAACAGCTCCTTCTCTCTTCGAGTCAAGGAAGCCTTAAGTGAACCCACCTCCAGCTGGGATTGATCATACTTAGCCTTGTTGGCCTCAGAGGATGAACGCCAGGCTTTGGCTTGGAACAAAGCCCCTTGATAGTTGGCATTGACCTACAAGCAAGTTATTAGTCAAATACTTAAACTTAAAATACATTGTTAACTACAAAGAAAAGAAGAGAAAAATACTCACAGCAGCCATTGCTTGAGATCCAGCATGCTCCACCCCTTCAATGGTGGAGTTGGAAACAAAGTCCTTGTAATCACAAGGAGTCAATGAATGGTGGGACCACTCAACTGCATGAGCAGACACCCCCACTATAGTGTCCTTTTTCCTTATCCCCCAGTTGGGGCGCCATACAGAGCTCTTAGTTGAGCCCTCGACCTCATCTACCTCAGCCACATGAGGCCTCAAAATAGCAGGGCCTCTTTCGAGCAGCCTGGGATCCTTCAAGCAAGCCCTTTTGATCCTTGCTGTCTGCCCATCTTCTGGCTCATTTTGCTTGTTAATAAATTCAGCAGCTGCAAACAAAAGCCAAGAAAAACAATTGGTATAAGGCAATCTTAATACAACTATAAAAAAAAATAAGAAAAAGAATTACCCTTGTCAGAAACTCTTGAAAGTCCCAGTTCCTTAAGCAGAAACTCGTCCAGAAGCTCCCAAGCCTTGGTGGCATAGTCATCCTTGGTGAGTTCAGTATAGGCAAAGGCCTCCTCCTCAGTCAGAACTATGTCACCAGGGCTACCATCCGAAACTCTACTAAATGAGCTTCGGAATAAAGTACCCCAGTCCCCTCCATCCCACATCAAATACATAAATTCATCTCTCCATTTGGGATTGTTGTCAGGAATGGACTTTGGGTGGAATATAGGGGGTGTTGAGGGTCGATGATTAATGTATACCCAACCCAAAGTTTGGGAAGAGCTATTTTTAAATTGAAAAATCTTTCTAAAGAGAGCAACAGAGAGAGGGAATTTGTTTTTTAAACATAAAACAATAAAACACATAATAAGTCTCCAAGCGTTGGGAGGGAGTTGACAAGGGTTAATTCCTACATCAGCCAGAAGTTGAGGAATGAAAGGATGGAATGGGAATCGAACACCTGCAGCAATGACCCCCTTATAAATGCAAAGAGCATCTGGGCGCCAATGGCAGGAACGATCCCCGGGACCAGCAAGAACTAGCCTATAGGGGGGCCTAATTCTATACATGTTCTTATAATTAGCAATTGCAGCAGCATCATTAAATCTATTGCTATGGTTATATGAGTCTAAATGCGACACTGAGGGATATTCCTCACTACGTTCTAAGATCATATCTTGTAAAGACATAGTGGGAGAACGAATGATAATACCTCTTTTGGACGCCTGATTCATTCTCTGAAGACGGCTAGCAGAACGATCGGCCATTTCAATAATCTTCAAAGTAACTCAGAAAACCTTCAAATAATTCCAGAAAACCTTCAATTGATGAAGGTGGAAACCCAGAAAACTGGAAAAAATTCCAGAAATTCTTCAAAATCTTCAAACGAAGAAGATCAACGCCAGAAAACCTTCTTGGGAAGGAGATTTCTGCCCAGAAAAGTGTATGAACCCAGAAAAGATCTTCAAACAATGAAGATCAACCCAGAAAACCTTCTTGGGAAGAAGGTTGGAACCCAGAAATTTAAGGAGAAAGCAGAGAGATTTATAGAAAGTAAAAACTTTTGGAAAGTTTGAAGTGAAGAGTGATAAGTGAAAACTCACTCTCTTATAGGCAAGTTGACTGGTAACTCAACCGGTTAGAGAAGTCTAACCGACTGTAGCCAGTCAAAGCCCACAATTCCTATTTGGGCTTATAAAATAAAGGCCCATAAGATTATGATCGACAAAAGACAGGGCCCAAGGCCCAAAATAAAAGAAAAGGTTTAAAATTTTAAACCTAAAAACTAAGCAAGGCCCAGTACAAAATCAAGGCCCAATATGAAAGAAAGCCTATAAAAAACCCAGGCCCAATTATCGAGCCTACAAGGGTTTAAGACTATCAAAATGAGCAAGGCCCATAAAATGAACCCAAAAGAGCTCAAGGCCCAACAAGAAAGGCTGAATAATAATTTAAGCCCAAACAATAGGTTACAAGCCCATGAGAATTCTAACTCAAAAGTTAGAAGAAAATCTAAGGCAAAATCTAACTCAAAATTGAGATCGAAAATCTTACTCGAAAGAACTCATATCGAGCTCGAAAAATTGAGAAGAATCCTATTCGAAATAATACAAGGACTTCCTAGTCGAAAACGAATAGATATAAGGTCGAACAATCCTGTTCGAAATTGAACTAAAGATTCTAATCGTTATTGTCGATCTCATTTCCGTTTCTGTTCGAAAATGACCTGGAAAGTCCTGATTGGAAATCCTAATCGAATTCATAAGGAAATCCTATTCGAAAATTCCTGTTCGAAAATATACTGTATTTCCTAGTCGATGGCGTCGACCTCGAGACAGTTTGAGGTCGAAATCGACCTCGATTCCTATTCGAAATAACATAAACTTCTGCTCGAAATTTTGAGTTCGAAAATGTACTAAAAATCCTGGTCGAGGTCGTCGACCTCATTCCCATTCCAGGTCGAAATCCTAGTTGAAAAGGCATGCATCCTGGTCGAAGTTTTGAGCTCGAAGTTGCACTACGAAATGAGGTCGAAGTGGTCGACCTCAACCACAACCCTGTTCGAATTCCTGTTCGAAATAACAAGGAATCCTGGTCGAAGGAATGAGTTCGAAAATGTACAGGAAAACAAGGTCGAACTACTCGACCTCGTCCCCCTTTTCTGGCCGAAATCGACCTCAAATTCCTGCTCGAAAATGCATAGGAATGAGCTCGAAAATTCCTGTTCGAAAAAACAAAAAGTCCTGTTCGAAAGTTTCAGGTCGAAAATGAGCTAAATATCCTGGTCGAACACGTCGACCTCGCCTCCCTTTCTGCTCGAAATTGAGCTCGAAAATACAAAGGGTCCTGTTCGAAAATTTGAGTTCGAAAATGAACTAAAAAACCTAGTCGAACGTTTCGACCTCATTCTTAATCCTGGTCGAAAATGACCAGGATTCCTGGTCGAAAATGACCTGATTTTGGCCAATTCCTGGTCGAAAAAACTCTGAAAAAATGAAGAATTCTGGGAAAAATACGAAATAATTTCTACCAAAATCTCGAATGATTTTCCTAAAAATTGGGGGGCAAATGATATGGGCTGAAATATAACCCTAGAGATAATTAATGACATATTAATTAGACCTAGCTTGGTCCAAGAAATAGGCCCGATAAAAGGCCCGAAACCCTAATTATTTATTAATTTCGTAATTAATAAATAAGGGAAATTATCAGCTCATTAAATGAGTCCAAAATATAATAAAATCTTCATAGAAGGATCCAGAATCCCAATCAAATATAATGATGAGTCACAACACTTATCAGATAAGGATAATACTTGCCTGCCAAGTAATACACTCCTTATCAGTTATCAATAATGAGACTTATCAGCGAAAGTCTCCTTAACCTACCATAATTACAAGGCCCCAGACGCCTATATAAGGACCCTCGTCCTTCGCCCTAGAACTACGTTTTATTGGCTTGATTCTCTCTACAGCAGAGATACGTAGGCATCTTGTGAGGACCGATTCAGTCTCGAAACACAGGAGCAGCCATTAAGACACGATAGTCCACCCTCATTCATTGAATACCGCCGTCAAAATCTAAATTCACTTTTTGATCCATAACAAGTAAGTTAAAATAGAAAAAGGTAATATGTTTTTGTTGAAAAAGTAATTATCCGTGATATTTTTGGAAAAGGAGGTAATTTTGTTAGAAAAAATTGAAAAGGTAATGTGTTTTAACTGAAAAAGGTAACTGATTATAAATATGTCTTATTATTTGATAATTTTTTGTTATAAATAAGTAAGGGTAATTAAGTAAAATCACAAATTATCGAAAAAGAGGTACTAAAAACAGGTACCGTACCGACCAAATTTTTAATGTTTCGTCATTATAATATAGTATATATATATATATATATATATATATATATGCTAGTGATCAAATAGAAATATATATATATATATGGGTCATGTTCCTTTTAGAACCCTTTACCTAATAACTCTTAGAACTCTATCTTATATTTTAAAAAAATATATATTTATTATATGTAGGTCATGGGTAAAGTTGTCCAAAAATACAAAATATAATTTAAAGCTAATTAATATTTTATTAACGATAATAATCGTACATCGATATCGATCACAAAATTCTCCATCATCATCATAAATTAAATTCCCCCAATTATTTTTATCAATTTTTGTGAAAATATTCAAGTTCTGGTATAAACACAATATCAAATAACAGTGTTCATCAGCTGAACATTTAAATACAAGTAAGTTCAGTTGCAGAACTTTAAAATTTATGTGTTTGATTTCAAATTCGATTGCATAACTTTTATGTTCAGCGGTAAAACACGAAAGTTATGGTATGAAAATAATGTGAATAACATTGTTCAACCGCTGAACATTATAAAAATAATCAAGTTCACTTATAGAATTTCGTGGAAAAAAGTAAGTTCAGTTGTAGAACTTTGAAGTTCATATGCATAACTTTTAAAATTCAATTGCAGAACACTGTATTTATACAATGAAATAAAATAAGTTTGGTAGTAGAATCCTTTTATTCCAACAATACCCTTATAAGATTTTGTATATAAAAATGAGTTGGATCAGAACAGTTGATCTAGTAATAATCCAACGACTTATAACAGTTCTAAGGTTCTTTTTTAGTGATTGGTTCTCGAGCCTAATCCTATATATATATATATATATACCATGTGAATTCGAATAAAAAAATCTGTTATTCAAAATGGATTTTTTATGCTTTGGATTATGCAACTCGATCTCTTTTTTGCCAATATTGAAATACACGGTGACTTTAAAAGTATAGAGAAAAATAGTCAATTATTTACATTAAAACTCTTATAAATTTATAACTAGCTTAAAACCCGTACGAAGCACGGATTGTTATTAATAATTATTATTTTTATTATTTATGTTTTAATATTTCATTAATTTGCATTTGCTAAAAAAATAAGTAGGCGTGTTAAACGTTTTTAAATCATTAAAAGTATTAAAATAGATTTTAAAATAAATTAATAAGTGTTTGTTCGTGATATTTTTGGAAAATGAGGGGTCTTAGTAAGGAAAAATAGAAAAAGTAACGTGTTTCAGCTGAAAAGGTAAGTGCCTGTAATTAAAAGTATTTAAATAGGTTTCAAAATAAATAAGTAAGGATTTGCCCGAGATATTTTTGGAAAATGAGAGATTTTAGTAAGGAAAAATAGAAAGAGTAACATGTTTTAGTTAAAAAAGGTAATTGTCCGTGCTTTTTTTAGAAAAAGAGAGGATTTTGTTAGAAAAAATAGAAAAAGTAATGTATTTTAGTAGAAAAGGTAGTTGGTTATAAAAATGTTATTATTTAATAATAATTTCTCTAGAAAATA
Organism: Heracleum sosnowskyi; assembly: GCA_030848705.1. Classification (NCBI taxonomy): domain Eukaryota; kingdom Viridiplantae; phylum Streptophyta; class Magnoliopsida; order Apiales; family Apiaceae; genus Heracleum; species Heracleum sosnowskyi. The sequence continues at coordinate 42,233,116 of CM061243.1, read as the reverse complement.
AAAAAATAGAATAAGTAACACGTTTCAGCTAAAAAATGTTCATAATTAAAAGTATTAAAATAGATTTTAAAATAAATAATTAAGTATTTGCCTGTGATATTTTTGGAAAATGAGAGATTTTAGTAAGGAAAAATAGAAAGAGTAACATGTTTTTGTTAAAAAAGATAACCGTCCGTGTTTTTTTTTAAGAAAAAGAAAGGATTTTGTTAGAAAAAAATAAAAAAAAAAGGTAATATATTTAGCTGAAAAGGTAATTGGTTATAAATAATGTTATTATTTAGTGATAGTTTTTTAAAAAAATAATTAAGGGTATTTAAGTAAAATCACTAAGTACTGACCGTCCGTCCGTCCGACTACCAAACTTTTAATATTTCGTCTTTAATAATATAGCTTAAAACTCGTACGATGCACGGATTGTTTTTAATAATTATTATTTTTATTATTTATTACTTATATTTTATTAAGTGCATTTATTAAAAAAAATAAGTAGGTGTGTTAAACATTTTTAAATAATTAAAAGTATTAAAATAGATTTTAAAATAAATAAGTAACGGTTTGTATGTGATATTTTGGAAAAAGAGTGGCTTTAGTAAGAAAAATATAAGTAACATGTTTTCGTTGAATTTTAAAATATAAAAGTAACGATTTGCCCGTGATATTTTTGAAAAAAAGAGGGGTTTTAGTAAGAAAAATAGAAAAGGTGACATGTTTTAGTTGAAAAAAGGTAATTGAAAGGCATATGTCTAAGCCTATTTGTAAACACCGAGGATTCTACTCAACTTTAATTAAGATGTAATAAGTAAATAATAAAAATCAAATGTCACAGGAATCTCAGAAGGTTATATCTGTCAAAGAATGAAGATTAAAGTCATCTACAGACTTGAAGTTATTCTACACTGGAAGAAGTTCATTTATTTGATCAAGCCTCAGTGAAGTATTCAAGAAAGTGGATCTATTTAAAGTGACAGAGGGTTTCAGAAGTGTGACGGGAAAAAGTACAGGTTACAGTCCTTGGTTAAATAAAAGGAGAAAAGAATCACAGCTTAAAGTTTAAGATGAAGAACAACCATTAAAGTTAGTCGCTCATGAACCAGACAGTACATGGAGTGTCAACGTCAGTCAGTGGAAGTTCGTCATCAATTTCAGTGGTTCTAAGAATTAGTTTAATTCTCTTTTAATATTATTCTATAAGATATTTAATTTAATCTATGAATTAATTCTTTCAGAATTAATTCATATATTAAATTAATCAATCTAGATCTTAAGTAATTTAATGTATAAATTAATTCTCAGAATTAATTTATTTATGAAATTATTTGGGTCATTTATTTAATTTATTTAATCAGTGAATTAATTCTAATAGAATTAATTCATTTGTTAAATTAATTAAAAGTAGAATTTTATTAAATCAGTTTTTATCCTAATTCGATTTATACTAGTAGTACTATCAGATTTGTACTAGTAGTACTATCTATGATAGTACTACCGATAGTCCTACCAGTTCAAACTGGTAGTCCTACCGATAGTACTACAAGGCTTATTTGATAGTACTACCGAGTGTAATTGATAGTATTGCCAGTAGAAATGCTAGTGAAGTTAGGCGCGTGGGAAACTGTCTATTGACTTGGTTAAATAGAAGTGTTTGATCAAAAATAGACAGACAACAGAATTCAATACAGAAGCAAAAAGCAAAGTTTCATTTCTCTCTTCTGCATTCATTCGAAGCCAACTGCAAAGCTTTAAATTATTCTTGTAATAAATTCTAGTCATCAAATTTATATCCAATCCACTAGAATTCAATTACTTGTATTGCTTGGACAATCTAGCGGATCATAATCCCTAGAATTACTATCGAACTACTTTTTAGTATTCGATCTTTTTATTACAAAAATAGATAAATTCATGTCGAATTTATTCTAGATTTGTTTTAAACAAGAACCTTGTAATCTGTGCACTGAATTGTAACACCCCTCAAGTTTAATAGAGTTTCTATTTAACTTGAATATTGTTTCAGTTTTTATTCCGCACTAATTTGTTCTAAACAGTTAAATCATTTAAAGGACAAATTCGATAAAACGGTATAGTTTGTATTCAACCCCCCTTCTACAAACTTATCAGGACCTAACAATTGGCATCAGAGCCTTTTGATTGATATACTAATCAAAGATCCAATTGTTTGAGATTTTTTTCTTAACTCTGAATTTTTTATTTTTCTAAAAATCTCAAAAGATGTCTACTGCACAGAAAGTGGGGACAGTTAAAATCCCAATATTCAGCAAGGAGCATTATCCAATGTGGAAGAAGAAAATGCTCCTATTTCTTAAGGTTGCAAATCCTAAATACTTGGATGTGCTGAAGAGTGGTCCCAAACTCCCTATGATTATTGATCCTGAAGTTGTTGAGGATAATGTTGTGACTAGGGCTGCTAGAATGTACCCTAAAGATCCCAAGGAATACACTCCTGATGAGAAAGAGGATGTTACCTTGGATTCCTGTCTTCAGTTGATCCTTATTGAGAGTCTTGATCCTATCATGCATAATCATGTCCTAAATTGTGAAACTGCCAAACATATTTGGGGAACCATAGAGATAATCAATGAGGGGACAGAAGAAGTTAGGGAGAATATGCTGGAAATTCTCACTTCACAATATGAGCATTTCAGATCAAACCCTGGTGAAGGTATCTCTCAGGTTTTTGAAAGATACAACAAATTAATTAATGATCTGAATCTCAATGGGAAGCACTACACCAACAAGGAGATTAACAAGAAGTTCCTTCTTACACTTCCACCTCATTTGGAGCACAAGATATCTGCTATTAGAGAAGCAAGAGACATGAATGAGCTTGCTTTGGAAAGATTGTATGGTGTCTTGAAGACCTATGAGCTGGAGCAGATTCAACAGAAGGAGCTGTATGGAACTGGAAGGATTGTTGGTACCACCACTGCATTGGCTGCTGAAGTCCCACAGAAACTGGAAGTGAAGGCTGTTCAACCTTCCAGTTCTCACATGAATGTTATTGATGCTGAATATGGATTAACATCCATTGATCAATCTGGTGGTGACTTCTATTCTTTGGAAGAACTTGATCAGCTGGAGGATGGTGATTTGGCTTTGATAGTCAGAAAGTTTGGGAAGTTTAGATTCAAGAGGAATCCCAATCTTAAGTTCAGACCCAGATTTCAGAGAGGTGGATCTTCATCTTCAAGTGGCACAAGGGGTGGCTACAAAACTGGAACTGTGGACAGGAGTATAATCAGATGCTACAATTGCAATGAGTTGGGTCACTTTGCTACTGAGTGCAGAAAGCCAAAGCAAGTGACTAGAAACACATTTGATTCTAGCAAGAAGAACAAGATTGGGAAGGCCTATGTTGCTGAGGGAAAGAGTTGGGATGACACTGACAGTGATGAAGAAGCAGGTGAGATTGGGAACCTTGCTTTAATGGCTAAAGAGGAAAGCACTTCATCCAGATACATGTCAGAGGTAACCTTTACTGATGCTGAAATGATTTATCATCTTGGTGGCACCATAAGTTGTGCACGCACTGAAAATGATAGAATAAATCTTTTAAACACAAATCTTGAAAAGGAATTAAAAGATTTGAAACTTGTGCATGTTAATCAGGATGAACTTAATGAGAAAATTGCTTTTCTGGAGAATAGGGTTAAATGTTATATTCAACTGGAAACCATTCTCAAAGAGCAGATTAGTGAGCTCAAAACCAAAGCTAATGCCTATTACAACTCTTGTAAAACGGCTAAAGAAATTTTCAATAAACAAGATATTGGTAATCATGTCAGTATAGGTTATGATTATAATGAGGCTATAGGATTGCTTGGTATTAATACACCTTGTAGAGTCAGAGAAGAAGGAAAGGTTGTTCCTTATATTCTTAAGGGTATTAAAACACCCTTCTGTAAGGAGTCTGAGGCAGAGCCTCTGAATGAATCTTCTATCATTATTGCTGAGGAGATTCATGAAGAAGATGTTGCCTTAGAAGCTGAGCAATCCAAAAAGTGTGTATCTGATATTCCAGTCAAAGTTGCTACAACTGAAAAGACTAAATCAGATATCCATAAGTTGGATCAAAACAACTGTAGAACTAACATGCCTGCTATTAATTCTTCTCATAAAGCATGTGGTGTGAGTAATTGCATGTCTTGTGCTTTTAATGTTATGTATGCTTTCTTTAATAAAAAGCATGTATCTAGTGATAAGACTGCTCCACGTCAACATGTTAATAATAAGAAGCATGTTAAAGCTAAGACTGCTAATCCTCCTAATATTAAAGTGGATTCATTTATCCCTAAGCCTACTCAGAAATGTGTTAAGGCTGGCTATAAATGGAAACGCTCTTATGTGAAAAAGGTTGAAGTAGTTTTAGTTAGAAATGTTGTTTTGCCTGACAAAGGCCAGTTCTTTAAGTATGCCGGACCCAATCAATTTTGGGCTCCGAAGAAGGTCTAATCAATCTGATATTGCAGGGAGTTAAACAGGTAAACCGTGTTATGTGGATTCTTGACAGTGGCTGTTCAAGGCATATGACCGGAGATAAAGCCCTGCTATCAGATGTGGTTGTGAAAGCTGGCCCAGTAGTTACCTTTGGAGATAACAGCAAGGGTATTACGAAAGGATATGGCTGTTTGAAGTACGGAAATGTTATCATTGAAGATGTTTCATTTGTGGAAGGTCTGACGTTCAATCTTCTCAGCATCAGTCAGTTCTGTGACAGAGGATATGCTGTTTCCTTTGAAAGAGAGAAGTGTCAGATTACTCACAAGAAGAATGGAAAGCCTGCTCTTCAAGGAGTAAGGAAAGGTGACTTGTTCATAGCTGATCTGAACTCGGGATTCAAAGATGAAGTTAATTGTTTTTATGCTAAAGCTTCATCAGATGATAGTTGGCTATGGCACAAGAAGATGTCTCACCTTAACTTCAAAACTATGAACTCTTTAGTCAAGAGGGAATTAGTTAGAGGTTTGCCTCAGATGGAATTTACACAGGAAGGACTGTGTGAGGCATGTCAGAAGGGAAAGTCAAAGAAAGCTTCTCACAAGGGCACTGACACATCATCAATAACTGAACCTCTTCAGCTACTGCACATGGATTTGTTTGGTCCAGTTAATGTGATGTCCATGTCAAAGAAACAATATGCACTTGTGATTGTTGATGACTATTCTAAATATACATGGGTTTTATTCCTACATTCCAAGGATGAGACCCCATTCCTGGTGATTGGCCATGTAAAGTTGATTGAGCTGGATTCTAGATTCCCTGTTAGAGCCATAAGGTCAGATAATGGTACGGAATTCAAGAATGCCATTCTAAATGACTTTTGTGCTGATAAAGGAATAACAAGACAGTATTCTGCCCCTAGAACTCCTCAACAAAATGGAGTAGTGGAAAGAAAGAATCGTACATTGATTGAAGCTGCAAGGACTATGTTAAGTGAGTCCAAACTTCCAACGTACTTTTGGGCTGAAGCAGCGAATACAGCTTGTTATACTCAGAATCGAACGTTAATCAACAAGGACTTAATGAAGACTCCGTATGAGATCATGAACCATAAGAAACCAACTGTCAAGTACTTTCATGTATTTGGAGCAAAATGCTTTGTGCTTTTAGATGAAAATGTTAAACGTGGCAAGTTTGATGCAAAGGCACAAGAAGCTATTTTTGTTGGATATTCCAGAAGATCTTACAGGGTCTATGTGGTTGGCAGTCACACAGTAAAGGAAAGTGTCAATGTTACTTTTGATGACACTAAGTTCCCCAGTATCCAAAAAGAAGACTCATCTGAAAAACTGAAGTTTGATAACTTGCCAGACTCAGAATCAGATGATGAAGACCCACCTGAAGTTATTGCTGGTGATGATAATAACAATGATGACAATGATCATGGTGATGGTGGTGGAAACACTGGTAACAATGGAGATACCATCAACACTGAAGAAGAATCATCCAGGCAAACAGGCAACAACTCAGGGGGAGCAAATGAAGGATCAGCTAGTCACTCACAACATCAAAGTGGATTTCAAGGTGAATCATCAAGATCAAATCTTCCAAGACAGACTGTTTGGAATAGAGCTCATCCTTTTGAGTTGATCATTGGTGATCCAGATGTTGGAGTTAAAACTAGAAGAGCTTCTCAGAATGAATGTCTTTTCTCAGCATTTCTATCTAAAATGGAGCCAAAGAAAACTGAGGAAGCACTGACTGATCCAGATTGGGTGATTGCTATGCAAGATGAACTCAATCAATTTGAACAACAGCAAGTCTGGAAGCTGGTACCCAGGCCAAAGAACAAGAAAGTAGTGGGTACAAGATGGGTATACAGGAACAAGCTAGATGAGGATGGCATTGTTACTAGAAACAAGGCAAGACTGGTTGCTCAAGGGTATTCTCAAGCTGAAGGCATTGATTATGATGAAACCTATGCACCAGTGGCTAGACTTGAGGCTATCAGGATGTTCTTAGCATTTGCTGCTTATTCCAATTTTAAAGTCTATCAAATGGATGTTAAGAGTGCATTCCTGAATGGTGAACTTGATGAAGAAGTGTATGTGGAACAGCCCCCTGGCTTTGAAAATCAGGAGCTGCTGGACTTTGTGTACTTTCTCTTCAAGGCTATCTATGGTCTCAAGCAAGCCCCAAGAAAATGGTATGACACTCTCTCTGGTTTTCTTTTAGAAAATGGTTTTGTTAGAGGTATCATAGACAAAACTCTTTTTTCAAAGAAACACAAAAGTGATATGATATTAGTCCAAGTCTATGTGGATGACATCATATTTGGGTCTACTAATGATAATCTCTGTAAGAGATTTGCTGAGCTTATGCAGAGTAAGTTTGAAATGAGTATGATGGGTGAGCTGAAGTTCTTTCTTGGATTGCAAGTAAGTCAAAGATCAAATGGTATATTTATTTGTCAATCCAAGTATCTCAAAGAACTCCTCAAGAAGTATCACATGGAGGATTCAGCATCAGAAAGGACTCCATCTTCAACAGCCATCAAACTTGGAGCTTCTGACAAATCTATCAAGGTAGATGTTACAAGCTACAGAGGTATGATTGGCTCTTTACTCTATCTTACTGCTAGTAGACCAGATATTATGTATGCTACATGCTTGTGTGCAAGGTTCCAAGCGGACCCTAGAGATGTTCATCTCGTTGCTGTGAAAAGAATCTTGAGATATCTTAAGGGTACACCCAATCTAGGTATTTGGTACCCTAAAGATTCTGGTTTTAATCTTGTTGGATATACAGATTCTGATTATGCAGGTAGTGTTGTGGATAGAAAGAGTACCTCTGGGAGTTGTCAATTCCTTGGAGGTAGGTTGATTTCCTGGTATAGCAAGAAACAGCAAACAGTTTCCAATTCAACAGCAGAAGTTGAATATATTGCTGCTGGAAGCTGTTGTGCTCAGATCTTATGGATACGGAATCAATTAAAGGACTATGGCTTTGCATTAGACAAAATTCCCATATTTTGTGATAATACAAGTGCCATAGCAATCTCCAACAACCCTGTGCAGCACTCGAGAACGAAGCACATTGATATCAGGTATCATTTTATCAGAGAGCATGTCATGAATGGAACTGTGGAGTTACATTTTGTACCCACAGAAGAACAGACTGCAGATATATTCACTAAATCTGTTGATGAATCCACATTTATCAAGTTAGTTGGTAAATTGGGTATGTTAAACAGTCTTAGTGATTAACAATATCTCTGTCACGTTTGTTCTTTCAAAATTCATTTTCTTTTGTTTTGTTAGTGTTTTTCACTGAGTGTTCTCATTTAATAATTGCATGCTTGTTGATTTAAATGGTTCTGAATATTTTATTTTCTTTAAAAATATTTTTCTCATATTTTTTAAGTGGAGAAATGTATTTTTATTGAAAATATATTTATTTAGAATTATTTAGATATTTTTCAGATTGTAAATATTGTTGTTTAAATATTTCTGCAAGTTTATATTAATTTTATGCATTTCTATAATATTCTGCATATTTTTCTAGGATTTATGGAATTTTCTGTGAATTTTTCTAGGTTTGTAAGTATTTTTCATGCATTTCTAAATTATTTCTGCATTTTTCTGTAAAGTTTCAGTTACTTTCAGCATTTTCTTTTTATTTTTATTTAATTCTCGTTAGAATTACTAGTTTTATACTAGTAGTACTATCGGTAGTACTATCCCCTGATAGTACTACCAGTTCATTTTAATAGTACTGCTAGTGTTTTTTTGTTTATTTTTGTTTTTTGTTTTTCCTTTTATTTCATAGTACTACTAGTTCATTAGATAGTACTACCGCTTTTCTCATTTTTTTTTCCTTTCTTTTCTGTTTTTTAGTACTACCGTAGTCTTTGTTGATAGTACTACTAATTGTTTTTATATTTTTGTTTTTTTTTGTGTTTTGTTTTTCCTTTTAATTCTGATAGTACTACCGTGTTTTTACCATAGTACTATTAGTTCTTTTACCTTAGTACTACAGTATATATATATATATATAAATGTTTAGTAATTTTTTTTTACTGAGTACTACACAGTTCAAGTTTTAACTTAACTGCTTTTTTCTTTTTTCTCTCTCGTGTTTTCTTAGAAACGATGTGCTGCCATTTTGTTTTTCGATTTCCAGATTCGTTTCTTGCTTGTTTTTAATTCTGAAACCATCACTGAATAGATCTTCTCGAGCCCATTAATTCGAGTACTTAAAATCCAAGTTTCATTGAGTTTTAAGTTTTCGAGTTTTTGAATTTCAAAGGGTTTTCCTATTCGTTTTTAGTGATTTAGGAGGTGTTTTTGGATTCTAAAAATAGTACTGTGTGTGATTTTTGTCAAGGATTAACATACTAAAATTTGGTAATTTTTGGAGAACTTTGAAATTTTGGATTTTTAATTAATTTTAATTAATTTTAAAATCCTAAAATTCAAATTATTCATAATTATTTAAGTTTTTGATTTTCTGTGTTAATTCTTACTTAGTAAATTATGGCTCAGAATTTTGAGGTTGTTAAAAACAATTACATTGGGTATTTTGATCCGTTGAGATGTCCGATTGATCGTTTTCGACCTTGGATTCAGTTTTTAAATTCGCAGTGTTGTGTGAGTCGTGCTATATGTTTATCTGCTGATTTAAAGAGTGAACCACTTAGATTGTTGTGTTCTTCTGCTGTAATTTCTGAGAATTTAAATTCTATATCTTTCACTATTGAGCACACACAATATACTATTACTGAGGATTTGTTTTGTGAAGTGTTTCAACTTCCTAGGGATAACTTTGATAGGACTCCTTCTGATGATGAATTAATTCAGTTTTTCACCAGAATTCATTATCAAGGTCCTTTGGAGTTGCCTAAACTCAGTAAAGCAAATCTAGTCTGTGAATGGGATATCTTATTTGATACTTTAGCTAAGGTTTTCAGCAATTGTACTAAGAGCAATTTTCAACATATTCCATCCTTGTTGCAGTACATTGCTTATGCTATTGTGTTTAATGTTAGACTTAACATTGGTCATCTTATCTGGAGTCTTATAGTTAGGAGAGTATCTAATGCCAGGATTGATCATGATAGTGGTAGAAATGTCAGGTGTTTCTATCCTAAATTTCTCACTATCTTAATCAATCATGTGCTATCTGATGCTCACAAGGAGTTGTTTTTAAATGCTGTATCTATTCCTTCTCCTGCTACTTTTAGTAAGTTCTATCAAAGACTCCATACTTCTAGTAAATGGAATATGACACCAGTGGTTGTAAGTCCATTCATGGCTCATTTCATTCACCTACCTACTTTTGAACCCTTTGTTCCTGATCTACAATTAGTCATCGCAGCTGGAACTTCAGAGGAACTGCCACTACAGGTAATACATCCTATCTCTGGATCATCTGGCACCTCTGCTCAAACCCAAGTGGTTGATAGGACAGACCAAGAGGTTGTAGAACCACAATCTCTATCCCAGGTCAGAGAGCCAAACACAGTGTCTAATCCTTTAACCTCTCAACCTGGAACTGCTTCTTTAATAAGACAAAGGTCAAGTAGTGAAGAAACACTGAGTGCACCCACAACTCTGTCTCCACCATTAAAGAAAAGAAAAACCTATAGAGAGACATCTGTAAGCCCATCCATGTCCTCCCAAAAGGACTTGGACCTTGAAATGGCCATTGAACAGTCTCTGGAGACATCCTCTGAACAGGATGAATCTATTGAAATTCGCCATCAGGCCCTGGCAATCTGTAATGAGTCAAGCACTCTCCCATTACTCACAATGGGAGAAGACATCCAAATACAAGATACTCAGGACACTTTATTAGGAGAGCACTTAGGATCTGAAACAGTGCCTACCATTGTCACGGTAGAAGTGCCTTCACAGGCATCAGAGGGAAAATCTGATTCTTTGCCATCTATAATAGAATCATTTTCTCCCCTCCTAGAGGGAATATCTCTGGCTCCCCTAAGGGATTTTTCACTCGCAGTTTTTACTGGTGAAAGTGAAAGGCAATCTGATGAGTCTGTCCCTGAAGAAATTCAGTATACAATGTCAAATATTTTGACAGACTCATTCAGGGATCGGGAATTGCGAACTCCCATTGCACCACCACTGACCTCTCTTGAAGGGGCTAGGGTGATTTTTCCTGCAGGTACATCTACTGAGAATCTTGACAAACAGTTAGTGGTGAGAGATATGAATCAAACACAGAGTGAAACACAAGCACGTGAGTTGAGTGAAACACCACTGAGAGCAATTGAGGTGAGTGCACACACTGACACAAACACTGCTTTGTTGAACCAACTAGCTGAGTTACAAAGGAAGTTACAAGAAACCCAGGCTGAGAACAATCTTCTGAAAGCACAAGTGGTTGCACAATCTACCACCTCTGTATCAAATCAGCTGGGTATTGTGAAAGATGACCTGGAAGGACTAAAGGATAATCTACTCCCGAGGCTGAATTCAATCCAACAATCTCAAGTACTGGTGGCTTCAGACATCTCTGATATTATAACGTCAAATGCTCAGATATCGGAGAGTGTCAAGGAGATTGCTGCTATTTCTACCAAGGTGGACTTTATTCTGCAAACATCTGATGAAAACCAGAGGTTTAATGAGCAAAGGATATCTAGGATTGAAGGAGGAATGGAGCATCTTAATGAAGGGATGAAGCACCTGTACAACATGATCAAGGAATCACATCAACCTACTGTAGAACAAAGATCATTCTTTGAGGGAGATGATGATGAGGATGATGAGGCTGATGAAGGAAGAGATGCAAGGGAAAGAGGAGACATAAGGAGAACAACTGAGGTGAATCCTAGGGCTTCCACAGCTCAAACTGTAGAGGATTCCTCAACTAAGGGGGAGAAGGAGAAGAAAGAAGAAGAAAGGGAAGCTGGAGAAGCTTCTGGAGGAGATAAGGGGAAAGGTAAACAATCAATGGAGGAGTCTGCTTTTGATGATGCCTACTACTACCATGGTGAACAGGATGACTTCCACTTTGACACATCTGGTGATCTGGAGAAGACCATACCTGAAGAAGCTTTTGGTGAGGAGGAGGTTGAGGAGGCAGCCAACTTTGATGATTGGGAAGATGAAGCTGATCTATATACACCTGACCCTTTGTTTCAAAAGGAGTTGAAGAAACAGCAAGCAGAGCTAAGGAGAAAGGAGGATGAGCAAGCCAAGGTCTCCGACATCATATCTCAGAAGCTGAAAATTCAAAAGGCTGAACATGAAGACAAACAACGTCTTCATAGTATTCATGTCAAGGAAAGGAGATTGGATGTTAGGATGAAGCAAGGACTTAAATGGGATAAGGCAAGGGAGATGTTTGATATCCCTCAGAGAGGCACAAACAATGATGCTACTTTTCTGAAGCTGCTTGAGAAGATCAGAACTGTTAATCCAGACAACTCATTATATATGAAGGCATTGAAGGAAGATATCCTAAGGATTACGTCTGCATTTGATCAAGTGAGGCAAGAATTATTCATCTATGTCTCAAGTGCGCTTGAAGGGTCATTCACCATTTCTCTTGACCTTCTACAAAGAAGATCTCTATCTGAATTGTGGATTCTGATGAGTAAAGTAAAAAGATCTTCTTGCTTGAATGAGCTTCTATATGACCGGCTTAGAGATTCTGCTATGAAGGCCAGCCCTCAAGTTGTACATTTTCCTTATGAAGTCAAAATCTACAGAGGTACAACTTTAGAGACTGTGAGGCTGGATCCTGATTCCATGAAGCTACAGACTGCTATGCAACTGGTTAAGTTGGAGAATCTTCTTAGAACTTCTGGGTTTGCTTCTGTAGAGAAGTCTGAAGTTGCTGATATGATTTCAGATTACTGCACGGAGAAAATTCCAAGGTATGCTCAAATGAAGAATAGATTGAAGAAGATCACCACTCAACCAGTGATGCCAAGTGGTGTGGTTTCTGAAAGTGATCGTGTCCTTGACAAAGATCTTCTGTAAGACCCCAGATTTTGGGTAGAATTAAAACTTTTATTATATGTTGATGTAAATATGGATAGTGGCAATGACTTTGAGAATCAAGTTATGAAATGAATATGAATTTCGGTTTTCAAACATTTTGAGAATAGTAAGAATGGACTGAACATATAGATACGAATAATCTCTCTGGAAAATAAGAATACAATATTCCAAGGAAGAAAAGTATTTTTATGTCATCCAAATCGATATCTGGTATGCATCCGACAACTCCGTAAACAAGATAGCGTGTGCCCGAGAAAGCACTAGAACATTTCTAAGTGCAAGAAGTAAAGAGAAATAAACCAGGAATATTGGAACGGATATTGATCCAAAAGATTATAGAAAAACCACTGATGAATAGTAACTTTTGATGAATAGTAAATTTTTGTCGTTTAAAAAGTTTTTCAGACCACCCTATATACGGAACGATATAATGAACTTTCAAAGCTGTATTAGTGATCTACGATGAAAATAAAAGAATGCAGAAGCTGTCAGAATCAGAAAAATAGCATTTTTCGTTTTCTCCGAAATTTCACCAAAAACGGACTAAATAATTATTATTTGAGGATATTTAAGGATTTAAATTATTAATTATATGGATATGGATTTGATAAATGAATTAGAAGTATCGAGAACGATTTCGGTAAAATACCTCGATAGAACCCTCGAGAAACCTTGCGAGCGTTCTACGAAATTAAACGAACCAGTAAAACTACTTTATCTGGGCCAGTGCATGTGTGACATGTGTCGGAAGGAGAAGCAACCAAGGGTGATGACTCACCACTTTTGACATAAAAATCAGCATTTCTAATTGATTAACCAAGATAAAGAAAAGAAAAAGAGAAGAGGAAGAACACCCCCATTTTCGGCTCAGCTGGGACAAGGAAGAGAGACAAATTCATATCTCCATTTCTATCCATCCTAAAATCACCAAATTTTAGCCATAGCTTCTCCACTCCATGTATAACATCGGTTCAAAATTTCATGGCAATCCAAGGTGTTTAGCCTAGTCAAATATCCTCCCCAAGTTGAAGAATCTAAACTGCCATGATCTTGGCAGTTTCTGCACCGATTTTCAAATAGCCATAACTCCCTCGTTTCTGAATGGAATCATGTGTTCTTTATCTTGTTGGAAAGGTATTGAGATGCTCTACAACTTCTATTCAGGAGCCTAGTCCAGAAAAGCATGGTAAGGCCCTCGTGTTTCCAGTTCTTTCAAGAGGTGAATAGTAACTCCGAAATTACTAACTTGTTTTCTTGCTTTGTTCTTAAGGTTTAAGCATTATAAGGACTTGTTAAAGCTTGTTAAGTGATTATAAACCCTTGGTAGTGTTGATAGAGCTTCCAAGAAGGTAAAGCCCTAACCCACCCTTTGAGTTATTATGAGTTTTTGATGTGGTTTTGATGTTACATAAAGATTAGTGCTTAATAAGAACATCCTTAGATATTTGGATTTGTTTTGGTGTGTAAAATGATGGGTGATTGATTTTAGTCTCACCACTGGACTTAGAGATGTAAAATGGATGTTTGTTGAGATTGATGAAGTATGGGTTGCCTTGGTTGGTTATTTGGAGTGATCGTAAAATGGAAACGTTTGATTTATAGCTGTCGTAATGGCGAAATTTCTTTAACCTTACGAACCGAGCTTAACAGTTGATATAACCTTCTGACCTTACTTATTAACTGACCTATACTTGTATATCTTGAGTCATAGATCATTTTGGCGAAAGAATCGTAGCATTCCGACTTACGGTTTAGGCGTTATGATAAAAATCGTAAAAGCAGTTCGTAAACGTAAGTGTGAGTTCGTAACTTCAATGGAACCCCCTTATAATGAGATATTCGGTTAAGAATCTTGGTAATTAAATACTAGAGGTCATAATGAAGATATGAGAGAAGACCTCATATCAAAAAGATTATTTTTCGATTTTATAAAAATGTTCGAATCAAGGTTAAGTGCGAAGAAACCCCTTAGAGGAGCACTTGGTTCTAACCTTCAAAACCACTTGGTATAACCGGCAAACGAGATTCGATTCCTAAGGTGAACCTTCGACTTAAATATTTATTGAATAACGTGGACTTAGTATGAGCCTAAAGTGAGTTATTAATGCCTTAGTTGTGTTTCGCTTACGTGTTTAAGCGTTGGATTATAGTGGATTATCCAAGGGATTAATCGTATGTTTTCGTTTGACTTTGTCTAGATTGTCCGGCATCGTCGCGAACCCCTATCACTTCTCGAGCATCAGGCAAGTTTACTAAACCTTACTCTATTATTCAGAGTATGTATATTTTCCTATGTTCAATACTTGTGTATTCCCAATTTATATACCAAATCTTTGTTGCAAGTATTGTGGCAAGTTTTCTAAATCTATACTTTGAAGTATTGATTATATATTACTGTTGTTGCCATGTGTGGAGTTATACAGTTGTGCGATACATGTTATATATTGTATAAAATAGAGTTTGATTTGGGTTTATATATGAGCTTTGAGATAAAGTAGTTATAAACCGGTATACCTTGTAGCTCTAGAGATAAGAGCATACTTCTTGTTTTCGACTCTAGACCGGGAGTCAGTATTTGAGATATGGAGATAGCCGTGGAAACCCGGAGGGATTCCAGCGGCAGTGTACTAATTATTCTGAGGATTGCTATTATTAAACATTAATTATATTTCTAGAAAGTATTAATTACCTGGAAATGATTTGAGGAATGTTATTTGAATATTACTTCATTCGAAGGTTATTACTTGGAAATGATTTGAGTATGGGCTTCTAAGCTAGATATGGGATATCAGCTATAAGCCAGGATTTTATGTTGCCCTAGGATAAGGGCGTGTGATTTTCTTGAAAAATCAGAAGTAATTATATTTCGGTATATGTTAAAGGTTATTTCCGATAAGATATCGGGTAACTGTTACTCGAGGGTTAATTGTTTTATTTAAGAATATTAATTATTAATATTCATTTGAGGGTTATTGACGTTAAGAATATTATTTATTAATATTCATTTTAAGAATATTATTCATTAATATTCATTTGAGGATTATCGACTTAGAGAATATTATATATGTTCATTTGAGGATTATTGACTTGGAGAATATTATTTATATTCATTTGAGGATTATTGACTTTAAGAATATTATTGTGAATATTCATCTGGGGTTTATTTAATGAATAGTAATTTTGAATATTCATTTGAAGATTATTTTATTAATTAATGAATATTATTTATGAATATTCATTCGAGGATTAATTATTTATTTAATGAATATTACTTTTGAATATTCATTTGAGACTTAATTATTTAATGGACATTATTTTTCGAATATTCCTTTGAGATTTATTAATTAATGAATATTATTTTGAATATTCATTGGGGGTTTACTTATTTGAGGAATATTATTTTGAATATTCATTCGAGGTTTATATTATCTTGAATATTCATTCGGGGTTTATTAGTTAATGAATATTATCTTCGAAGATTCGTTTAAAGGTTACTTATTCAATAAATATTATTAATTATTTTCAAATCAAAAAGAGGTTCCCAAAACAAATGTTTTTCCATTTAAATCTGTCTTTTAAAGAAGATTTAAATGCTCGCTCAATTATCAAAAATATGGAAAACCTGTTTTAAGTAACTGCAACTCTTTTTAAACTCTCAACTCAAAACTGTCAGGGGACAGATATTTTATCGAAGCAATTTAGTTGCTGCAAGTCAAATATTGTGTTACCACCTCAACGATCGAGGGGTAAATTCCTGGAACAAGTCGATATCCATTAACAAGCATCGCTTGGGAAATATTGGAGAATCTTCCTTTCCAACCTAGATATGACTACTGAGTGGAGTCGTATCAACAAGTATTACACTTGGGGAAAGGAAGACGATCTTTACGTTTCAGAGTCATGGATTTCATCCGAACTAGGAGCATGTGTAAGAGGTCGAGTCGCGCCGATCCATCACCTTATTGCCCCAAATGGGCCGGGAGATCCAGAAAGGCGGTAGACAATGTCAGGCTGTCGTGATACTTCCATCTACATGTAGAAAACATATTTTCGTTGTACAACCTGCTACTGATCATAGTAAGGTTGGTACGACGGGCGCGGAGAAGGCTCCAGTATTGGTTCATCATCCATTTTGGATAATTCTGCAACATGTACTGAAAGGGACCACGGATGGCTCCGTTGGTACAGGTTTACCGATCATGTTGGCAGAGGGATTCTGCAACATGTATTGAAAGGGACCAAGGATGACACCGTGGTACAGGTTTACCGGTCATGTTGGCAGGGGGTCGAAAAGTGTTCAAAATAAAGTTACAATAAATTCATGCAACTCCATCTTTTATGAGTTATGACTCTGATAAAACCTGATTAAGGATATATATGCCTAAGTGGATTTTGGGTTACGGAAATATTATATTAATTTTCCTCGTAACTTCCTCTTTTATATCATATGACTCTGTGGATACCTTACATAACATGAGTTATGGTAAGGGAGTTGTTTATACTAAATCATCTTATAACTTCTTTTAAGTTATGTGTTGATATTCTGCTTACATAGCAGATATTTTTGGAAGAGTTATATTGGTTTACTTTGAAACCTTATCTTTTATATTATACTAGAACTTTGTTCAGAGTATGAATATTGAAAGTTGCAGAAATACTATGAAAATGATATTTGAAGTACATTAATGGTACTGTTTTTGGGAATACATTCCGATAAGGATATAATTTCAGTATCGAGATATTTTGACAAATTATTGTCTTATACCCGCTTTATTCTGGGTTGAGTTAAAGGCAGAATTATGCCACACTTTCATTACCTTGCTGAGCTATCGCTCACTCTTGCTATTGTTTTATATATATTATATAGCAGCGAAGCAGGATGCCAATGGGTCGGCACATACCTCGCAAGGCGTTTCCGTAAACAGTTTCTAGCAGTGATCTCGAGAGTAGTACGAACCAATCGAATCAGGCTACAGCTTTTGGTATTCAACTTATGTATAAATATGAATGGTATGAGAGGATTGTGAGCATCAGAAGGCTAAGTTGGTAATGTAGCATTACTTAGAAATTGTATCAGTGACAGATTCAAAAGACACTTGGGTATTGTAATAATAATTATTTATTCTGCAGTTGTTGTATTGTGTCGTTTCTGAGACTCTAACCTGTGTGTGTGTGTGTGTGAGACTTATATTGTGGGGTCATGAGCAGGTGAATTATGAATGGTGTGAGTAATACAGGTAAGGCAAGGAGTACATGGATTGTGACAACCCTAAATCCCTGACCCCGGATTTGGGGCTGTTACAGAAATGGTATCAGAGCGTTAGGTTACAGTCCTCAGAAACGATAGGAGACCGAGTCTTACAATACCCGTAATAATGATAAGAGCATCTGGAGCTCAAATTGAGTTCGTAGTCGGGTTAGAGGACATGACCCTGACCGTTTAAGATGAAGCCCGAGAGGGGACTTCTTCTGGGAAACCGTACTTAGGACTTCATGGTTAGTCACCTCGAATCGTATAAGTTATAGATGGATGGGACTCTGAGATGCCAGATCCCGAGGCCTTCGAGTAGGCATTTGATGATGCGCTTCTTGAAATGGACGGAGACCCGATAAAGAAAGATCCATAGGAGGATCTAGAGGAAGACCCCATAGTGGGTCAAGGAAAGAATCTTGTAAAGGACGTGTTAATTGATAAAGATGTAGTATGTTACTTGAGGTCGTACAATAGGACCGGACGAACCTTCAAGGGATAAATAAGTGACGAGACGAGAGTTTAAGGATCGTTCATGATTCATCAAGAGATATGACAAAGAAAATGGAGTAGAGTCTCCAAAGCAGAAGAGGTAGAGGCAGTATAGCCAGTATCAGTGGATTGATTCGACTTGAACGGAACCTGTTACTCGTAGTCGGTTATAGTTGCCCCTAAGGAGGCGGCATACGTAAGAACCAAGACGTTCAGATTTTCACGAACGATTAAGGGTACTTAGTTGCCTAAGAATAGTGAAAGGAATTGTTTTGGCTATGAGGTTTCAATCCCCCCACGACCAACGATTCCACTGGAAATAGTTTCTATTACATCATTGAGGGATTTTATTATCTCAAGAAGGAATATTGGGTATAAGGATGATTGAAATAGAGACCGAATTTAAGCCTGTAGTTTCTAACGATCTTCCGGAGTACCGCCCAGTTGACATATGGAATTCGTCGTTGCTATGGGCGACAACGGAATCGAAGTTTTCTTATAGAACAGAACGCTTACTTGAGGTGTTTGCGCCTAGTCGAATAGAATTCCCTGCGATTGCAAATGTTGATGGTTGAATTCTTAGCGACTATTATAAGTCGGCAATGGCGTAAGTATCGAGCACCATAGGGTGTGCCTGAAGAAGAAAAGCTTTAGAATGGAACAATTATCCATTAGAGGAGCCGACATAAAAGGCACCCGTAGAGACCTTGGTAATACCCTCCCCATTTGCAAATTATGTGGGGTACCTCCCCAATCTATGATCTATCTTGACCTCTCCCCAGGAAAGAATTCTGATAAAGGGTATATTCCCTCTTCGAAGTTATTTTATAACACTTGTGCTAAACCATATTCAGTTTCACTTGTGCCAGAGGCTGTCACAATGCCTACTTTCAGGTTTTCGAAGCCCTGCCAAATGATGTTATTTAAGCTTTCACTTTTCTTCAAATAATGAATGACCCTATGGTGATACATCACCACTTGTTTGTTAAGCACCAGTATCTTTTTGGTTATTCTTTTCTTTGGAAACCGCACCTTTGGAATCTGTTCAATTTTAATCCAAGGTGTTCCTTTAAGAAATATTGTCGAAAGACGATAATCATCAGATTGATATCGAATTGCTTTCATACTTTTCAACTTCCACTGAGATGAACAACCCTATACTTATAGGGGCTACAAGGACTATCTGTCTGTGTGATAGAAGTCTGATGGGACGCCATCACTTGTAAGTTGTGAAATACAAGAAGGCTAATTACCTTTAGTAATGTCTCAATCAAGGCACACAACGTTGAGTTCTTATGATCATGTTGATCTCTCGGTAAATTCTTTTACCTCCAATAAGGTTACCTTAAAACTCATAACTTTATGATCACTAGTGTGTGACATTTTCCTTGATATGGGAGCTGTCTTTTCAAGGCCCCATGATTTTGTTATCCTCATTGAATTCTAAGGGGAGGCCAACCAGGTCAAATAAGTCAAAATTCGCTGATAGGAATTAGATTCGCAACGAAATCGCCTATGTCAGGAGCGAATCCCTAAGACGAATAGAATGTTAGTGACATATCAATGAAATTGGTTTATTCTCCCAAGGATATTATGATAATGGAAAGCGTGTCAATCGATATATGTGAAAGAAATAGCGATGTGCCGTGAACTCCAATGACAATGGTGTTAGATAAATGCCCTATAGTGGAATTGAGATTTTGGAGGAGTTGTTACGAATGGACACTACCTCTGGGTTAGCAAGATAAGTACTGACGATGGAGTCAAAGGGAGCTGGTATTGTGACTAGGGAGAGGTGCAGCAGGAATAATTTCCGGAAATATATGGAGACCCGGATGAAAATGAAAGTTAAAGAGTTAAAACAAGAAACCATGACTGTGACCGAGTATGAGGCCAAGTTTTCCGAATTATTGAGGTTTGTTCCGGAGTTTGTGAACACAGAAAAAAAAAAAAAGCCAATAGGTTTTAACCAGGGCTACCTCCAACAAGCAGCCCACTGTCAGGACCTTTAAATAATAGGTACCCTTGTAAATGATTGTTTGATCAGCGGAAGAACGTTGTGTATTTCCAAATTTATTTAAGAACTGGGTATCACCAGTTGGAAGTTAAATCCGAGGATATACCCAAGACTGCGATTCGTACCAGGAATAGACACTTCGAGTTTTCAGCGAAGTTATTTTGGGTTGACTAATGCACCCACAAATTTTATGGAATGTAATGAATTGGCTTTGAGTTACCCATGATAGTAGATAGCATGAGATGGAGAAATGGCTAGAATTGACCTAGGATTATGACTGTGGGATACACTACCATCCGGGGAAGGCCAATGTGGTGGCCGATACCCTTACTTTAAGATGAGACAGAGATGGATTCCGAATAATCGGGAAATTAAAGGATGAGATTTTACACAAAACCCAAGTTAGTCCAACAAACTAGAAAGACAAAAGATTTCACCAACAAGCAACAAAGACAGACAGAGAAAGCATGCAGACTAAGCCCGCGAGTATAGAGATAGTACTGCTATTGATAAGCTAAATGGCAAGTTGATGAATGACAAACAAGTTTATGCTGGTGTATTTCTATACAAACAAGATAGAGAATATGATGTTAGAGATTCGTGATTCTAAAGGTATCTCCATGGAAGGAATTAATGAGATTTGGAAAGAAAGGAAAGTTGAGCCCGAGATTCATTGGGTCATCTGAGATTTAAGACGCGTCGGGAAGGTGGCCTACGAGCCAGCCTTACCCCCCAAACTGGTAGAATGGTCGTAACGAGGTTCATGTGTCAATGCTACGTCAGTATACTATAGATGCCCGGCATATGTAGAGTACGAGCACGTAGACATACAACCAGACTTGACCTATGTGGAGCAACCAATGGAAATTATAGATCGAAAGGAACAAGTACTCCGAAACAAGGTCATCAAACTAGTCAGAGTGGTATGGAGGAATCATAATGTGGAAGAATCAACTTGGGAGCTAGAGAGCAAGATGCTAGAAAGATATCCCCATGTGTTTTCAGAGTGATTCCGGGACGGAATCCTTTTAAGGAGGGGAGACTGTAAGACCCCAGATTTTGGGTAGAATTAAAACTTTTATTATATGTTGATGTAAATATGGATAGTGGCAATGACTTTGAGAATCAAGTTATGAAATGAATATGAATTTCGGTTTTCAAACATTTTGAGAATAGTAAGAATGGACTGAACATATAGATACGAATAATCTCTCTGGAAAATAAGAATACAATATTCCAAGGAAGAAAAGTATTTTTATGTCATCCAAATCGATATCTGGTATGCATCCGACAACTCCGTAAACAAGATAGCGTGTGCCCGAGAAAGCACTAGAACATTTCTAAGTGCAAGAAGTAAAGAGAAATAAACCAGGAATATTGGAACGGATATTGATCCAAAAGATTATAGAAAAACCACTGATGAATAGTAACTTTTGATGAATAGTAAATTTTTGTCGTTTAAAAAGTTTTTCAGACCACCCTATATACGGAACGATATAATGAACTTTCAAAGCTGTATTAGTGATCTACGATGAAAATAAAAGAATGCAGAAGCTGTCAGAATCAGAAAAATAGCATTTTTCGTTTTCTCCGAAATTTCACCAAAAACGGACTAAATAATTATTATTTGAGGATATTTAAGGATTTAAATTATTAATTATATGGATATGGATTTGATAAATGAATTAGAAGTATCGAGAACGATTTCGGTAAAATACCTCGATAGAACCCTCGAGAAACCTTGCGAGCGTTCTACGAAATTAAACGAACCAGTAAAACTACTTTATCTGGGCCAGTGCATGTGTGACATGTGTCGGAAGGAGAAGCAACCAAGGGTGATGACTCACCACTTTTGACATAAAAATCAGCATTTCTAATTGATTAACCAAGATAAAGAAAAGAAAAAGAGAAGAGGAAGAACACCCCCATTTTCGGCTCAGCTGGGACAAGGAAGAGAGACAAATTCATATCTCCATTTCTATCCATCCTAAAATCACCAAATTTTAGCCATAGCTTCTCCACTCCATGTATAACATCGGATCAAAATTTCATGGCAATCCAAGGTGTTTAGCCTAGTCAAATATCCTCCCCAAGTTGAAGAATCTAAACTGCCATGATCTTGGCAGTTTCTGCACCGATTTTCAAATAGCCATAACTCCCTCGTTTCTGAATGGAATCATGTGTTCTTTATCTTGTTGGAAAGGTATTGAGATGCTCTACAACTTCTATTCAGGAGCCTAGTCCAGCAAAGCATGGTAAGGCCCTCGTGTTTCCAGTTCTTTCAAGAGGTGAATAGTAACTCCGAAATTACTAACTTGTTTTCTTGCTTTGTTCTTAAGGTTTAAGCATTATAAGGACTTGTTAAAGCTTGTTAAGTGATTATAAACCCTTGGTAGTGTTGATAGAGCTTCCAAGAAGGTAAAGCCCTAACCCACCCTTTGAGTTATTATGAGTTTTTGATGTGGTTTTGATGTTACATAAAGATTAGTGCTTAATAAGAACATCCTTAGATATTTGGATTTGTTTTGGTGTGTAAAATGATGGGTGATTGATTTTAGTCTCACCACTGGACTTAGAGATGTAAAATGGATGTTTGTTGAGATTGATGAAGTATGGGTTGCCTTGGTTGGTTATTTGGAGTGATCGTAAAATGGAAACGTTTGATTTATAGCTGTCGTAATGGCGAAATTTCTTTAACCTTACGAACCGAGCTTAACAGTTGATATAACCTTCTGACCTTACTTATTAACTGACCTATACTTGTATATCTTGAGTCATAGATCATTTTGGCGAAAGAATCGTAGCATTCCGACTTACGGTTTAGGCGTTATGATAAAAATCGTAAAAGCAGTTCGTAAACGTAAGTGTGAGTTCGTAACTTCAATGGAACCCCCTTATAATGAGATATTCGGTTAAGAATCTTGGTAATTAAATACTAGAGGTCATAATGAAGATATGAGAGAAGACCTCATATCAAAAAGATTATTTTTCGATTTTATAAAAATGTTCGAATCAAGGTTAAGTGCGAAGAAACCCCTTAGAGGAGCACTTGGTTCTAACCTTCAAAACCACTTGGTATAACCGGCAAACGAGATTCGATTCCTAAGGTGAACCTTCGACTTAAATATTTATTGAATAACGTGGACTTAGTATGAGCCTAAAGTGAGTTATTAATGCCTTAGTTGTGTTTCGCTTACGTGTTTAAGCGTTGGATTATAGTGGATTATCCAAGGGATTAATCGTATGTTTTCGTTTGACTTTGTCTAGATTGTCCGGCATCGTCGCGAACCCCTATCACTTCTCGAGCATCAGGCAAGTTTACTAAACCTTACTCTATTATTCAGAGTATGTATATTTTCCTATGTTCAATACTTGTGTATTCCCAATTTATATACCAAATCTTTGTTGCAAGTATTGTGGCAAGTTTTCTAAATCTATACTTTGAAGTATTGATTATATATTACTGTTGTTGCCATGTGTGGAGTTATACAGTTGTGCGATACATGTTATATATTGTATAAAATAGAGTTTGATTTGGGTTTATATATGAGCTTTGAGATAAAGTAGTTATAAACCGGTATACCTTGTAGCTCTAGAGATAAGAGCATACTTCTTGTTTTCGACTCTAGACCGGGAGTCAGTATTTGAGATATGGAGATAGCCGTGGAAACCCGGAGGGATTCCAGCGGCAGTGTACTAATTATTCTGAGGATTGCTATTATTAAACATTAATTATATTTCTAGAAAGTATTAATTACCTGGAAATGATTTGAGGAATGTTATTTGAATATTACTTCATTCGAAGGTTATTACTTGGAAATGATTTGAGTATGGGCTTCTAAGCTAGATATGGGATATCAGCTATAAGCCAGGATTTTATGTTGCCCTAGGATAAGGGCGTGTGATTTTCTTGAAAAATCAGAAGTAATTATATTTCGGTATATGTTAAAGGTTATTTCCGATAAGATATCGGGTAACTGTTACTCGAGGGTTAATTGTTTTATTTAAGAATATTAATTATTAATATTCATTTGAGGGTTATTGACGTTAAGAATATTATTTATTAATATTCATTTTAAGAATATTATTCATTAATATTCATTTGAGGATTATCGACTTAGAGAATATTATATATGTTCATTTGAGGATTATTGACTTGGAGAATATTATTTATATTCATTTGAGGATTATTGACTTTAAGAATATTATTGTGAATATTCATCTGGGGTTTATTTAATGAATAGTAATTTTGAATATTCATTTGAAGATTATTTTATTAATTAATGAATATTATTTATGAATATTCATTCGAGGATTAATTATTTATTTAATGAATATTACTTTTGAATATTCATTTGAGACTTAATTATTTAATGGACATTATTTTTCGAATATTCCTTTGAGATTTATTAATTAATGAATATTATTTTGAATATTCATTGGGGGTTTACTTATTTGAGGAATATTATTTTGAATATTCATTCGAGGTTTATATTATCTTGAATATTCATTCGGGGTTTATTAGTTAATGAATATTATCTTCGAAGATTCGTTTAAAGGTTACTTATTCAATAAATATTATTAATTATTTTCAAATCAAAAAGAGGTTCCCAAAACAAATGTTTTTCCATTTAAATCTGTCTTTTAAAGAAGATTTAAATGCTCGCTCAATTATCAAAAATATGGAAAACCTGTTTTAAGTAACTGCAACTCTTTTTAAACTCTCAACTCAAAACTGTCAGGGGACAGATATTTTATCGAAGCAATTTAGTTGCTGCAAGTCAAATATTGTGTTACCACCTCAACGATCGAGGGGTAAATTCCTGGAACAAGTCGATATCCATTAACAAGCATCGCTTGGGAAATATTGGAGAATCTTCCTTTCCAACCTAGATATGACTACTGAGTGGAGTCGTATCAACAAGTATTACACTTGGGGAAAGGAAGACGATCTTTACGTTTCAGAGTCATGGATTTCATCCGAACTAGGAGCATGTGTAAGAGGTCGAGTCGCGCCGATCCATCACCTTATTGCCCCAAATGGGCCGGGAGATCCAGAAAGGCGGTAGACAATGTCAGGCTGTCGTGATACTTCCATCTACATGTAGAAAACATATTTTCGTTGTACAACCTGCTACTGATCATAGTAAGGTTGGTACGACGGGCGCGGAGAAGGCTCCAGTATTGGTTCATCATCCATTTTGGATAATTCTGCAACATGTACTGAAAGGGACCACGGATGGCTCCGTTGGTACAGGTTTACCGATCATGTTGGCAGAGGGATTCTGCAACATGTATTGAAAGGGACCAAGGATGACACCGTGGTACAGGTTTACCGGTCATGTTGGCAGGGGGTCGAAAAGTGTTCAAAATAAAGTTACAATAAATTCATGCAACTCCATCTTTTATGAGTTATGACTCTGATAAAACCTGATTAAGGATATATATGCCTAAGTGGATTTTGGGTTACGGAAATATTATATTAATTTTCCTCGTAACTTCCTCTTTTATATCATATGACTCTGTGGATACCTTACATAACATGAGTTATGGTAAGGGAGTTGTTTATACTAAATCATCTTATAACTTCTTTTAAGTTATGTGTTGATATTCTGCTTACATAGCAGATATTTTTGGAAGAGTTATATTGGTTTACTTTGAAACCTTATCTTTTATATTATACTAGAACTTTGTTCAGAGTATGAATATTGAAAGTTGCAGAAATACTATGAAAATGATATTTGAAGTACATTAATGGTACTGTTTTTGGGAATACATTCCGATAAGGATATAATTTCAGTATCGAGATATTTTGACAAATTATTGTCTTATACCCGCTTTATTCTGGGTTGAGTTAAAGGCAGAATTATGCCACACTTTCATTACCTTGCTGAGCTATCGCTCACTCTTGCTATTGTTTTATATATATTATATAGCAGCGAAGCAGGATGCCAATGGGTCGGCACATACCTCGCAAGGCGTTTCCGTAAACAGTTTCTAGCAGTGATCTCGAGAGTAGTACGAACCAATCGAATCAGGCTACAGCTTTTGGTATTCAACTTATGTATAAATATGAATGGTATGAGAGGATTGTGAGCATCAGAAGGCTAAGTTGGTAATGTAGCATTACTTAGAAATTGTATCAGTGATAGATTCAAAAGACACTTGGGTATTGTAATAATAATTATTTATTCTGCAGTTGTTGTATTGTGTCATTTCTGAGACTCTAACCTGTGTGTGTGTGTGTGTGAGACTTATATTGTGGGGTCATGAGCAGGTGAATTATGAATGGTGTGAGTAATACAGGTAAGGCAAGGAGTACATGGATTGTGACAACCCTAAATCCCTGACCCCTGATTTGGGGCTGTTACATCTTCTAGTCACCTTGCAAGAAGCTGAAGAAGGTGAAATTAGAGACTGAAGGCATGATAGGTTTAGCTCATTTGTAAATATTATATGTTTAGAGCTAGGTAAATCAAGATAGGAAAATGTATTCATATGTTCAGTCTAGAGGAACATCTATCTTGTATTTATCTTTACTGTTTGAATCTGGATATTGTTATATTTAATCCAGAACTTTTTATTATTTGCTTGGCTCTTAAAAGTCTTATCTTTTCTTGTTTTAGTTGAGTTATCCTCTAGAGGTATTTGGTTGTTATTGTCTAACAAACAAATAGGGGGAGATTGAAAGGCATATGTCTAAGCCTATTTGTAAACACCGAGGATTCTACTCAACTTTAATTAAGATGTAATAAGTAAATAATAAAAATCAAATGTCACAGGAATCTCAGAAGGTTATATCTGTCAAAGAATGAAGATTAAAGTCATCTACAGACTTGAAGTTATTCTACACTGGAAGAAGTTCATTTATTTGATCAAGCCTCAGTGAAGTATTCAAGAAAGTGGATCTATTTAAAGTGACAGGGGGTTTCAGAAGTGTGACGGGAAAAAGTACAGGTTACAGTCCTTGGTTAAATAAAAGGAGAAAAGAATCACAGCTTAAAGTTTAAGATGAAGAACAACCATTAAAGTTAGTCGCTCATGAACCAGACAGTACATGGAGTGTCAACGTCAGTCAGTGGAAGTTCGTCATCAATTTCAGTGGTTCTAAGAATTAGTTTAATTCTCTTTTAATATTATTCTATAAGATATTTAATTTAATCTATGAATTAATTCTTTCAGAATTAATTCATATATTAAATTAATCAATCTAGATCTTAAGTAATTTAATGTATAAATTAATTCTCAGAATTAATTTATTTATGAAATTATTTGGGTCATTTATTTAATTTATTTAATCAGTGAATTAATTCTAATAGAATTAATTCATTTGTTAAATTAATTAAAAGTAGAATTTTATTAAATCAGTTTTTATCCTAATTCGATTTATACTAGTAGTACTATCAGATTTGTACTAGTAGTACTATCTATGATAGTACTACCGATAGTCCTACCAGTTCAAACTGGTAGTCCTACCGATAGTACTACAAGGCTTATTTGATAGTACTACCGAGTGTAATTGATAGTATTGCCAGTAGAAATGCTAGTGAAGTTAGGCGCGTGGGAAACTGTCTATTGACTTGGTTAAATAGAAGTGTTTGATCAAAAACAGACAGACAACAGAATTCAATACAGAAGCAAAAAGCAAAGTTTCATTTCTCTCTTCTGCATTCATTCGAAGCCAACTGCAAAGCTTTAAATTATTCTTGTAATAAATTCTAGTCATCAAATTTATATCCAATCCACTAGAATTCAATTACTTGTATTGCTTGGACAATCTAGCGGATCATAATCCCTAGAATTACTATCGAACTACTTTTTAGTATTCGATCTTTTTATTACAAAAATAGATAAATTCATGTCGAATTTATTCTAGATTTGTTTTAAACAAGAACCTTGTAATCTGTGCACTGAATTGTAACACCCCTCAAGTTTAATAGAGTTTCTATTTAACTTGAATATTGTTTCAGTTTTTATTCCGCACTAATTTGTTCTAAACAGTTAAATCATTTAAAGGACAAATTCGATAAAACGGTATAGTTTGTATTCAACCCCCCTTCTACAAACTTATCAGGACCTAACAGTAATTGTCAATTAAAAGTATATTAAAATAGATTTTAAAGTAAATAAGTAAGGGTTTGTCCGTGATATATTTGGAAAAAGAGAGATTTTAGTAAGGAAAATAGAAAATATAACATGTTTTAGCTGAAAAAGGTAATTGCCCGTGATTTTTCTAAAAAAGAGGGGAAGGTAATTGTCAATTAAAGGTATTAAAATAGGTTTTAAAATAAATAAGTAAGGATTTGCTCGTGATATATTTGGAAAAAGAGGGATTTTAGTAAGGTAAATAGAAAAAGTAACATGTTTTAGCTGAAAAGGAAATTGTTTTGGCTAAAAATGGTAATGAGTTAATTATTAGCAATTATAAACTTATTATGTTATTTTATTAAATGAAACTGTCTGTGATATTTTTGGAAAATGAGATATTTTAGTTAGGAAAAATATAAAAGATATTCTATATAATAATTTTAATATTTTATCTAACGGTTCTCATCGATTTGATCAGAGATATCTAATGGCTATGAATGGAGTGACCAGACTACAAAAACTTTCATGACCAGACTACAAAACTTTCAATGTTTCGTCTTTAATATAATAGTATAGATTTGTTATTTAGATTAAAATTTTATAATTATTAAGATAAATTAGAATTACATGGTTCCATGTTTAATCACTTTTTATCAAGTAAATAATATTTTAGATAAAGTTCCTTTAAAATGGAGTTTTATTTTTAAGAAATAAAAATCAAGAACATGTTTACTGAAGTTAAAATTCAAAGAAGTTAAAAAATATTGTAGTTAATTAAAATATATTCAACATGTAGTTTACGAATTTATTTAATTAAAAATATTATTAAAATAGTTTGATGCATATGCAATGTTTGAAACTAAAATATAACTAGTTTACTAAGCCGCACTTCGCAGCGGATTTATAATAATATCTCTAAATTTTCTCAAAAAATATTCTACAAAATACGTTTTAAAATAAAATAATATTTCTAATATAAAATTAAGTTTTATTTTGAATTATATATATATATATATATATATATATATATATATATATATATATATAAAGTTCTAGATCGTTCAATTAAAAACTACAATTATACGTTCAGAGCTATTAAAATCTTCACTACCTCCAAATCTACTTCCACTAAGAAAAAAACCAAAAATATGAACAAACATCCTTTTTGTTGCTGGGAGAATTTTTTTATTAATAATGATCTCTTTTTGTCAAAACAAATAACAACAAAAACAACAACAACCTTTTCCTTTAAAAAAATAATGACCTTTTCTCAATGTTTTCTTGCATGACTTTTGTTATAGATGCACCGACTTATTGAATTTTGTTAAAAATGCACACACTAAATAAATTCTTCAGTCGAATAAATCTTAACATGATATTTTCGAAATACATACACTATAAATTTCTTAATATACAATTTTTATCTTTGAATTTTCGTGTATGAATTACAGAAAATATTTTACTAAAAGATATAATTTTTTCTCATAAAAATTAGAGCAATAACTATCTAAACGTTAAAACACAATGATAAAATTTGTTTTTGAAGACATGATGAATTCTTCACTTTCGAGTTACCTTGTATACAGGTGTATCAACTTTTAACTATAAATTCAAAACTAATAACGTACACACATAAACATATAACTGATGAATCCCCTCCTTATTAATCTATGTCTTAACTCAATCAACACTAATAGCAAATAAATTATCTTGTCAAAGATTTTAATATGATCCTGCATTAGGATACAAACAAACGTAAAAGATAAATAACATAAAGGAAAAAATCTCATATTCATGTAGTCATATACACACTTTTAACATGAACAAACAAAAAAAAGTAAAGAAGAACAATGTTGACAACAAAAATTGCAGTAGACAATTAACAGAGTTTAAGTGTATATTTATACTATTAATTAGCTGTTTGTATGAAAGTATTAAAGGTAATTAATTATTTACCAAGTAATTACTTAATTTCTTATGCAAGACCGATCTAATTTCTTAAATTCTTATTTACCAATATGTTCTTGTATTTTCTATTATATTACATTAAAAAAGAAAGTTCAGGAGAGCAGAATGTTAAGATGTTATTTCATTTGAAAAGAAATATTATGAGAATATCTAGATAATAAAGGGAAGTTCAAAATAATGTAAATTAATACACTTTTTTTTTAATTTAAATATTTGAAGGCAAGAATATTATAATTGAATATTTAGTTTCCTCCATTAGCAAAAATCTATTGTATATTTACTTTCTCCATTAGTAGAGATTTTAAATGCAAAAATATTATATTTACTTTCCTCCATTAGTAGAGATTTTAAATGCAAGAATATTGAAATTGTATATTTAGTTTCCTCCGTTAGTAAATATTTAAAAGACAATTGAGATTTTTTCTAATCTTTGGTATTAATTACTTAATTTCTTATAGAAGACCGATCTAATTTCTTAACTTCTTATTTACCAAAACGTTCCTGTATTTTCTATTATATCACATAAAAAAAGAAGAAAGTTTAGGAGAAGAGAATATTAAGATGTTAATTTCATTTGAAAAGAAATATTATGAGAATATTTAGATAATAATAGAGGAAAGTTTAAAATAATGTAAGGTAATACACTTTTTTTTATAATTTAGATATTTTAAAGGCAAGAATATTATAATCGAATATTTAGTTTCCTCCATTAGTGATATTTAATTTTCTCCATCAGTAAAGATCTATTGTATATTTACTTTCTCTATTAGTAGAGATTTTAAATGCAAGAATATTATATTTACTTTCCTCTATTAGTAGAGATTTTAAATGCAAGAATATTGAAATTGTATATTTAGTTTTCTCCATTAGTAAATATTTAAAAGTCAATTGAGATTTTTTCTAGTTTTTGGTATTAATTACTTAATTTCTTATGCAAGACCGATCTAATTTATTAACTTCTTATTTACCAAAATGTTCCTGTATTTTCTATAATATTACATAAAAAAAAAAGTTTAGGAGATCAGTATGTTAAGATAGTAATTTCATTAAAAAAATATTATGAGAATATTTAGATAATAATAGAGGAAAGTTCAAAATAACGTAAGGTAATACACTTTTTTTCTAATTTAAATATTTTGAAGGCAAGAATATTATAATTGAATATTTAGTTTCTTCCATTAGTGATATTTAGTTTTCTCCATTAGTAAAGATCTATTGTATATTTACTTTCTTCATTAGTAAAGATTTTAAATGCAAGAATATTATATGTTTCCTCTTTTAGTAAACATTTAAAAGGTAATTGAGATTTTTTCCAATTTTTAATTTATTAATTCAAAAAATTGAGAAAATTAGAAAAATAGAACGAAGCGATCTGAGAGCGCCAACTCACCGCTCCCGTCTTCTTCTTTATGTAATAGTATTGATATTGATTGATTAATTGATATAAATCTCATAATATATATATCAAAATTAAAAAATAATATTGCTTAAAGAATATCATGAAATGTAACTCCATATATTAAAATTAATAAAAATCCAAAAATATATGCCCATCGCACGTGTAAGTTGGTCACTAAAAAGTTTGTTTAAAAACTTGCAATAATTAAAAATTAGTCACAAATTAATGTAATGTGAATCTTTTTCTTTTTGAAGAAAATTAATTCAATAATAAAAAATTATATAAAATCTACGATAACAATCGAGTTGAATTACATCCTATATATAATTAGCATAAGGGTTTTTTTATGATTTGATAGCGAGGGGTATAATAATCATTTATAAACAATGTTATTACGTAATAAGTTCAAGGTTCGATTCCTGACGGGTACAAACATTTCTAAAATTTAAAACTTAGTAGACGATTTATATTTACTTTAATATACGATTAAAAACTAAACAAAAAAAATTGAAAAATAAATAAAATTTGAAAAATACATTTGTATAAATAATTTAAAAAACTTCTCGTGCATTGTGGTTTAAAACTAGTAGATACTCCCTCCGTTTCAAAATACTTGTCCACTTTTGACCTTGTGGCACATATTTTAAAGTGCATTGACCGGATAGGTACATAAATTATTTTTTTATTTTTCTTTTTTGAATAAAACTTTGATATTTAAATTTTTATTCACAAAAAAACTTTTGAAAAAATAATTTGAATAACTATTCGATCAAAGCATTCCAAAATGCAAATCTAAAAATAAAAAATAGACATATATTGTGAAACGAAACTAATATAAAATAAAATCACTAACTATGAACCAAACCAAATAACCCAAATATGCATACAAAAACTTAAAATGAATAATTGACGGGTTAAATTAAAATAAACATATCTTCACGTCATAAATATAGATGCCAAAGAATTTATTATATCTAGACTTCATTTAGTTTATAACTTCGAAAAATTCAATTTTCATACAATTTCTTTTGACTTTGCCAATCTAAATTATAAGTCCTTTCGTCTATTTTGAAAAATGTTAAATTCAATTATCGAAATTATTTTAATTGTACTAAAGCTTTGGATTTTGTCGGATAAAATCTTTCTTATACTTAATAATATTGCATGTATACAAATTTCAAAACTAAAACTAAACTAACTTTGACCGACAATTAATAATTATCGTTAAACATAAAAGTTTTGAAAGAATGTCAATAAAAGTTTATTTCTTATACTATTAGATGTCATTTTTGATTTATAAAATTACAAATAGATAACTTATAATTTATCGTCAAATTCAAATCAATTTAAATTTTAAATTTTAAATATAAAATTCAGAACGGAGAGACGAGGGAGTATTTTATGTAAAAAATAAAATGATAGATTTTATATTATATTATTGTTGTAGTGCAAGGACACACCACACCCTGGTAATTGACGCATTTGCCGGAACAGAAAAGACCAACTTACACGTGCGCGCCAACACGAGTTTGGTCCATTCTGATGGCTGCCTTTCTCTTGACCTTCCTAAACAAGTCAGCTTAGAGCAACTCCGACCCATACATTCCTTACCTATATTTATCTTAGTTGTACATATTTTAGGGGTTTTGCTTCACAATTCATTCTTCAATGGAGCTCAAACCCCTTATTTAGGGGAGAGAAAATCAAACCCCTTATTTAGGGGAGAGAAAATCAAACCCCTTATTTAGGGGAGAGAAAAGCAAACCCCTAAAACTCCACATCATCATTCCTTCCCTATAATACAACATATATCTACTCCAACTCTCCCACTTCTTATCTATGTTACCTAAAATATTGAATAAATATTATTTTTTAAATTATAGGTAACTAATATAGGTAACACCATTGGAGCAAAACAACTTTTTGATTCCCTATATTTTAGGTAACCATTATTTTATTATATTTTAGGGAGTTAAAATAGAAGATGCACTTATGTTTGATATTTTGGTCCTACTCCGTCAATAAACCTGGCCCACAACATAGTTTATGTATTACCCTGCTACCATTATTACACGTTTTTAATATTTTATATGCGCACACACAAGACATAATAAATCTACCTCATTGATCAATCCAGTCTTTAGCAACTACTATTTGAGCAAGTTTTCAAAACACAAAGAAGCTGACTTTGAGAATGTGGATTTTGGGGTTTAATGGTCCATCTGGATTCTCTGCTCGTTCTACTGCTGAGCAAGTTACTGATGGTATCGATGGATCTGGCCTTACTGCTATTGTTACAGGTTTTTTTTTCTTTATTCTCATCTGGGCTTCTCCTTTTTTGTGTTTCTTCATGTGGGCTGTTGTTAATATATTTGTATCAAGTTCATGTATGTATATTTGATTTACAGTACAAGATCTGTGTTTTCTTTGCTTGCTCTGTGTTCTTCTGCTGTTTCTTTCTTCTTTGATCAACTGTGTACTACTACTACTACTACTACTACTTTGTTTAAATGATCTGTGAACAACTTTTGTGAAGAGTTGAAAATTTGTGGAAAAATACTTTGTTGACTCTATTCAACAGTTGTAAAGGAGACAGGAAATGATAATCTACACCCTTGAAATAAAGAGAAACAACAAAGCCTACAAGTGGCCGATCTGCAAGAACTTAACTTTTCTTGTTAAGAATGAGTGGAACTAGATTAGTATATTACTCTATTTAGTTAGTAAGTTGGTCTTAGCTAAAGATTCAATTTAGTTGGGTAATTAGATAGTTGTTTCCCTTTCTATTGGAATCCGGGGTCTTTTAAGGAAACATTTTAGCCTCTCTACATCATCTAACCCTTTGTAAATCATGCTTCCCGGTGTGACATTCTGAGACATACTAAGCATGCTTGGATTGGTATGTAGTTGCTCTTCAGAAAATTATTTGCTGCACAAACCACCTGCAATTTGCGAACAGTTCCTTGGGTGAAATAAATTGTTTTGTGCAATGCCAGTAAGAGATAGTAGACTACCTAATGTATAACAGGATTTGTTTCAAGGGGAAAGCCATAGCTACCTAATGTATAACAGGGTTTGTTTTGAGGGGAAATCCATAGCATTTGAAAATTGATTAGTTCAGGACATCTGCAATGTGTAGTTAGAAGTTACCTTAGTATATTGTAACTAACACCTGGGTCAATTAAGAACTATGTAATTTGTTTTAAGCTTTGCGACTGATAGCAATAGCATGCACTATGCAAGTACTTCCTTTTCCAGTTCTTTACATGTATTAATCATCTAAGAAACAAAGGATGGGTGGATGGAGTTTCAAAAAAAATATGGATGTACTTGTATTGTATTTATTCAGGTTCTGCTGCCGGTTTTTATTTCTTATTCAGAGGTGTATTATTAAAATTAACTGTTGTTACTAGTTAAACTGTCGTACCAAATGTGCTATATCAATATATGTTTATCATTAATTTTCTTATTTAGTAGTAATTGTTTAAGATTTATCTGCTGTGTAATGTTCCAATAATTCATGGGGTATTATAAAATTTCTGCTACTAAGTTTTTAAATCAATTTAGTTTATACTCACTGTTTTTTAATATACGAAGTCCTTCCATGCTTCAGTTTGTTTTAGAAACTCCCCTGGCTTTTTGTAAACTACAGACACTGGAATATTACTTTTGAGTTGAGCATAGTTCTAGTACTTTAATCCTGTAATTTACTAAATATTGCTGATGCCTTTAAATTTGCAGGATCATCGAATGGTATTGGAATAGAGACTGCACGTGTGCTCGCCTTGCGTGGTGTACATGTTGTTATGGGAGTTAGGAATGTAAATGCTGGAAAAAAAGTTAGAGAAGATATACTTCAGAAAATTCCCAATGCTAAAATTGATGTAATGGAAATAGATCTTAACTCACAAGAATCAATAAGGAAATTTGCTGAGGAATATATATCATGTGGTTATCCCCTGAATATCCTTGTGTAAGAAAACTATGCAACTGCAGTAATGTGCAATATTTTATGTTATGTAGCTCTTGTCTACGACCTTCATACAAATTTAGAATACTTGAAATAACTGAATTAACCTTTGGTGTTAAAAAGTAACAATGCAGGGATTATGTCTCCTCCCTTCACACTTTCGAAAGACAACATCGAACAACAATTTGCAGTTAACCATTTAGGTATGTTACACTGGCTATATCTGATCGACACTTTATAGATGTATCATTGTGGGTGCGTTAGATAAGAAAATTTTCTACTTTTGTCAGGTGCATTTCTTTTGACAAACCTTTTGTTGGATACCATGAAAAAGACGGCAATTGATAGCCAGAAAGAAGGGAGAATCATTAATATATCATCCGACCTCCACTTTTATGGATATAAAGAAGGAATTCGTTTTGACAAGTTAAATGATGAAGCAAGGTATGTATCCATTTAAATAAGGATGTACACATAGAGATAAAGAGGCTCATACTGGTGTTATATCACTACCTAATGCAACTACATATCAGTAATATTCTTTCCTAGAGAAGATATGGTAATAGTTCTTTCATCTGTTCTTTCCCTTTTCCCCACTTTACCTTCCCTTGTTCCTTCACATGCAAACCAAAGGCACTTGTCTGCTGATAGTCTTAGTTTCTTGTGATTAGAAACGGGTAATGAACTTTTATAAATAGTCATGATCATAACACCATCCATAATTTGACTTTTGCAGTTACAATGCCAATAAAGGATATAGTCAATCAAAGCTTTGTAATATCTTGCACACCAATGAGCTTACCAGGCGCTTCAAGGTAATATCCTCAAGTAGTGACATCAAAAAGTGTTGGTTTTTTCTTTCTTTTTACAGATACCTTTACCAAATAAATGTTCAAAAATTAGAAAACCTGATTCTGTAGAGCACTAGTTGGATCTTACTAGACTGGCTTGCCACTATAATATTGGTTATGGTAGTTTACCAACTGTAGCTAGCATATGTCTAAGAATTTTGTCTATTCCCTTTTAGATGCATGAGCTATCTAGGGCAGTCATGTATGGTCTCACCAGTATTTGATATGTCACATTACATATACTGGTGAGTCACCAGTTCACTGATTAAGAATTGGTTAGACGACTATTAACACAATGTGGGTACAAGATTCATTATTGATGGCTGAGTCGAAGCATCCTACTTATTTAATTGTTAATTAATGGCAAAACTATATCATAACCTGAGCTTATATGTTAACAGCATGTGTATGGAACATCTACAACGAACTCTAATCTCTAAATCATCTATCAACTAGGAGTGTTTTAAGTATTTGTCCAGTAACTCTTTTTCCTCTAGAAGATACTCATTTATTAGCATCAACTATCATCGTTAGAATCTAATTTGTAATTTTATGCAACTTCTCAGGAGGAAGGGGTAAATATTACTGCTAATTCGCTTCATCCTGGAGTTATTGCCACAAATCTTCTCAGCAATCACGGTGGTCTTCTTGGCTGTAAGTATTTAATACATCCAACTCGCATAAGTCAGTTAAATTCTAATAACTTGTTATTAAGCTCTGATTCCTTGCTCATTACAGGGTTTAATACTTTTGCTCAATGGGTGACTAAAAACATTCCCCAGGTCTGTTTTCTCATGTTTTCCGTATTTCGCATGGAATATTGTCATTTTCTTTCATTAATCTTTATTGTGCAAGGATGCTTCTGAGGCTATTGACTGAACCATTATCATTGATGATAAATACAGGGAGCAGCAACGACATGCTATTTGGCATTAAATCCACAAGTTAAGGATATTTCAGGTGGATATTTTGCGGACAGCAATCAAGCCAAGCCAAACAAGCTGGCTAATGATGAAGAACTGGCCAAGAAACTGTGGGATGTTAGCTTGACCTTAACTGCCCCCAAGTAATTAAATTAATGATTTAAGAGCTGTGCCACCAGTATTTGTGATATTGTATTTCAGGCTTTTGTGTTTTTAAATTTAATCTAAACAAACTATCAGTTTGATGTTGTAAGATAAATTTGGTTATTTGAATAATGTATTATGATCCTGGCTGCTTCCATTTACTTGGTTATACTGTAATTTCGTATTGGTTCGGTTATTCCCAAATCGGTTGTGCAAGGGACCAGGTGCTGACTACCGAGTCCGAGGAAATAGCTCACCATTTTCTGGATTGAAGTCAGTTTTGCAATGTGCTCGTGCTTTACATATTTGGTTACCAAGTCACCAGATATGTCAAAAATACACTTGTACTCGTTGGTGAACTGTGACAAGGACCGGGTATGTGGTGGTGCTGGCGAAAAAGATGACAAGCTAAATCAAATTGCTTCAAATTAACTTATTCGAGAAAAAATCTAGTGTTTTACGAATTAGGTGATACGAAAATTTACCTGCAGGCTGCATTTGTTCTATCAACATTTTTTGTGTAAAGCACATTTCATCAAGTGATACACAAAATGTGCTGAGTACTCTGTACAACCCAAATGATAATTTGAGTCGAATGGAGCAGTTTAGATCACTGTCATCTTAAAGCAAGACGGTTTCATGATGCAAGTTGTTGAAAATACAGCAACATTTTAAAGAATATACCACAGAATCAGTTGGACAGATTGGTACTCGCAACAACCAAAATTTATTTAGATTATTTATTATTTGATAGCTTCCTTTTATTAAGAGTATCGGTTTAATGGGCAAAAATAGTGATAGATATTGAACAATAAAAAAAAGCAAAGTAATAGGTCGGAGGGTAATCTCATAATGGAGACAGGGAGAGTAAGGAATTCTGATTGATAAGGTGTTAGACAGTTCAACCTGTACCACCGGGCAATCAAAGTCACAAGTTGTAACAATTATTATGTATCACTCATAAAAGAACAATTTGCAATTTTTCAAGTCATTTTCTAAACTTCACAGTATACATAAAGAAAAATACAACTCACACCATGATTTACTCATGTAATATGTTTCACAACTGTTTAATCATTAAGCCTGTAATGCAATTTACACCATGATACTGATAGACCATTATGTTACTTTGTGCAATGTGTTCTAGCAATGACGAACATAAATTACTTTCGGAACTTATAAGCAACAAAATAAAAGCTTTGACACAGTTTATTTCTTTGTACACCAAAAGTTACACAATTCCAACAGACCATATATCTTAATGCTCTTTGTATAAGAAACATACCCTGCACAACAACTCCCAAAACTTACTAAAGAACGGACTTTACACTTCGAAAACAACTGATGCAAAAAAGAAATGAAATTAAACAAACCAATTACTTAACTTACTAGAACCCCAACAAGCGCAAATATAGCAGAGTACTTCACATCACAATCTCTGGCTTCAGAATGCTAGACTTGATTTCCTTGTGAGGCAGAACTACACCTCCATTACTGTAAATTTCATCACAGACATGAACATCCTCTCCGAGAATAGTCATGTTTTCAACGCGCGCCCATTGTCCAACAGTCGAGTGCCAACCAATGATACTACTGGAAATGCAGGCATGTTTCTTGACACGAACACCGCGCATCACAGTACAGCCAGAGAGTCTAACTCCCGACTCAATCACGCAACCAGGGCCAATAGCAACATCAGGTCCAATCAAACATCCCTCTCCAATTTGTGCAGTGTCATCCACTAGAACATTTCCAACAATGTGTGATCCTGTCGTCAATTTAGAAGGAGAGTTCTTTCTAAGGGAGTCTAGGTAGAGTCTAAGGCCAGTAATGTAATCCCTTGGCTGTCCAATATCCATCCAAAATCCTGGAAGGACCATCGCAAACAGCTTACCTTCTTTTGCGATTTTCGGAAAAACCTCTTTTTCAATTGAGGTAGGTCTTAGTTCAATCCGATTGAGTGTAGATGGGTTCAAAAGGTAAATCCCAGCATTGATCTTGTTGCCTACATATAATTTGGGTTTCTCAACAAACCGGTCAACTTTCCCTGTTGACTCCTCCATCATAACAACACCATATTTTGAAGGCTCATCCACCTATAAAATCAATATGAATTATCCGAAATTGATTTAAGATCCAATATATATTCATACCAATAAACAATATTATACATCTAAAATACCTTTGTAACCATTATGGAAGCCTCACCCCCATGGGATTTGTGGAACTCAATCATCTGCTTGAGGGGGTATTCACTAATCACATCACTGTTTAGCACGAAAAATGGTTCACCGGTCTCATCGACTAGTTTGTCTCTGGCTAAAGCTAGAGGCCCTGCAGTGCCAAGTGGCTCAGTCTCTTGTGAGCATGTGATCTTGATACCAAGCTTAGTCTCAAAATCCTTCAAGAAGTTCAGCATCACCTGTCACAAAAAGGGTCCAGTTGATCATTGATTAACAAACAATAGTCAAACAAGACCTAAGTAATGCCATCAAAACTTCAGATATTTACCTCTGGTTGGTAATTGATAGCTAGAACTACTTCACTTACTCCAATAGCCTTGAGCGCCTCAATCTGATGTAATTAACGTACAAAACTATCAGGCAATGGCTTCATGAATATGGATAAATAGCCAACGAAGTAGAAAACATTCATAACACTTGAGAACAAAATTTCTATTCAGG
Source organism: Heracleum sosnowskyi (assembly GCA_030848705.1). Lineage (NCBI taxonomy): Eukaryota > Viridiplantae > Streptophyta > Magnoliopsida > Apiales > Apiaceae > Heracleum > Heracleum sosnowskyi. The sequence continues at coordinate 42,192,841 of CM061243.1, read as the reverse complement.
CAGTCAATAGCCGCCTTAACAGAAAGTATTTTTACAAATTCCATGCTTTGAAGGAAAACAAAAGATGGATCTGAAAGAACAATGACATTACTGAATTTTAAAAGAGTTAATTTGGTCCAAAATAAATTTTAGAACCAACAAAAAACAACTAACAATCAAACAGGTATACCAGTCACTGAGTCGAGCATAGAGCAAGACACATACCTGATGCAGAATCATAGGCTTGTTAGCAAAATCAACAAGGGGCTTGGGGAAGCTGAGAGTCAATGGCCTCAACCGAGTTCCAAACCCTCCAACGAGAATAAGAGCCTTCATCTTGGGATGCTCCTACTAATCCTGTTATGAACAACAAGGAATTTAAGAAATTCAGAAATTAAAAAGGATGCAAATAAATGAATGTGAGCAGGTAAATTAATTCCAGATATTCAAAAGAAGGATGCACATCTACGGCTCTGCGCTGGCATCCTTATCTCATTATAGAGCCGCAACGAAGTGACTAGTGTAACCAAAAGTTGACACGTATATAACAGGTGCCATGATTAGGAGGAAACAGAACTTAATAAATTGAAAGGCCAAAATTTGACGACAAACGGCATAAGATAAAAAATATACATAACATCGAAATCTCCGTCCAAGTGAATAAGGTAGAAAAGGATATCAATGCCAAACGTATAACAGGCTTAAATCTCAACTGAAATTTCGATCCATTGCTTACATTCTAGGCTTGGCCCATGTATAACGCAAGTTTTTTTTTGCAAATCAGCTTTGCATTAACTATCAATTCATAAAGTAATTTGCTTATAAATTATATTTGTACATCGAATTGAAAAATTTACAATAATTCAAATTTTACTTTGCGACATCCCTAAAATGTATATTTTTGTTCAAAACGCACAATTTGTGTAGAAAATTCTACAGTAATTCAAATTTTACTTTGCAACATCCCTAAAGAGTATATTTTTATTCAAAGCTTTGCACAATTTGTTACACGATATCAAACTATAAACCAAAACGGCTTGGTTACTCTCAAACTAGGAGACAGCAAACAAATTATAAGCCTATAGTCCATTGTGATATATCACTCAGTAGAGAACCAGATCCATACAATTTTGTCATATAACTACAACTTTTCAAACAAGACTTGCTCAAAGTTACTGCATTTCCGATTATAAAAACACTAGACATGAGAAATTTGTGTAATTGTATGCTAGATACACACTAGCTTAGGATCAGCCAAATCTACCTGAGTTACGAATCCGAATAGCCAAATTCTAATTAAATTTATTCGAGAATTGAGAAAAATGACAAACATAAAGTAAATCCAGCAAACTAAACCAACCATAAATGCATACATATCAATAAATCAAAAGATCAAATTCAATTACATTATACATAATACAATCAAGCGAAATTGAAACAAATTGAACTGAATTTTACAACAAATCCATATAAAAACAGAAGAAAATCATGTAAAATCCAAATTAAGCTACACAGCTGTTATATAAATCATATACACACACAAAAAAACATTAATGATTAATTATGTAGAAAACGACAGATCTAACGGAAAATAAAAGATAAGAAATATACCGAAGAGCACACCAGATCTGAATGTAGAGTCAGTTAAAAAAAAACTAGACGGTTAGAATTTTCCCTCGCTTTTTTATGTAATGTTAACAGAAAGATGGGGAGAGAGAGAGGGAGAGAGAGAGAGAGAGAGAGAGAGAGAGAGAGAGAGAGAGAGAGAGAGAGAGAGGGAGAGAGAGAGACTCCAAATGGTTGATGGTCGGAGTGAGGCCTCTGTTGTTTCTTTACAATGGTGTTTAAAGCTTTGTATGTGTTATATAGGGGGGGGGGGGGGGGGGGGGAGAGATGGTATGATAGATGGTTGTTGTGTGTATTAAATAAATGATGATGATGGTGGTGTCATGTCACATGTGTGTGTGTATAACTTAACGAACATGACCTGGAATTGGAATTCTATTTTCTCTCTTTTTTAATTTTGCAAGTTACCTCCCACAGGATTGCAATTGAATTTTTCACATTTAGCACTGTTGTAGGCTCTTTAGATTTCACATTCCCAATTTATGCATGAATATCCGTATAGATACGAAAATAAAGGGATAAAATTCATCCGGTTTGTCAAAAAATACGCAAGCTATATAATCTTGTGCACCAAAATATTCGTTTCAACTTTCACAAGTCATTATCTTGATGTAGAAATTACAAAATATTACAATCTCAATCCGTTGAAAAACTTTAAGGATGCTAGGAATAAAAATCTACAGATACTATGTGTTGGAGAGGCCCAAATATAATTGGATTACGACTAACCAAGCCCATTCAAGAAAATCAAAAAATGCTCATTATTCAGAGTTCAATTGGTCGCAGACGATCATTAGTTCACTAAAACTTGGTTTAATCTATCTCCGAGGCGTAGGAAGGCACGTCCTTCATGTTTGGGGCACTCCAAAAACTAAGGAACCGAACAACCTATTGAGGAAATATTGACATCAGGTTTCACTTGATCATTCATTATTCAGTACTTACATTAGAATACAAGCTCTTGTACGTTTATTTCTACTCACCCGAAATCGAATAACTTATTCTCATATCAGAGGTGAATCGGGGGACACACCCCTCGCATTTTTCTCTTTGCAGGTTAACCCGAGGAACCTTGCGAAACCCGACCCAACAGAAATTTGGTTTCAACATATAAAATAGATGTACTATTTTCTTACAATAACATATGCAATTGTATAAATTTTAAATTATCCACCATTTAACACATAGTCCCTCCATCCCACTCATTTTTATACAGTTTTTTTCTCGTTGTTTAACACACATTTTAAGGTGTATATAAAATATAGTTGTATAACTTATTTTTAAATTATTTTTTCTTTGAATAAAAATTTAAATGTTAAATTTTTATTCATAAGAAAAAAAATTAAAAATAATTTATAGAAGTATACTTTATATGAACCTTAAAATGTGTGTCGAACCTCCGTCCTCCAATATATATAATCTAGTGGGATGGAGGGATATATTATTGTACATTCGAAAATATGTAGTACTAGCTTAAAACTCGTGCGATGCACGAATTATTTAGTTATTATTTTATTATTTATGTTTTAATAGTTTATTAATTATATTCAATAAAAAATAAGTACAAATGTTAAAATAGGTAATTTTTTTAAATAATTAAAAATATTAAAATATATTTTAAAATAAATAGGTAAGATTGTCCGTGATATTTTTGGAAAAAGAAGGATTTTAGTAAGAAAAATATAAAATATAACATAATTTAGTTGAAAAAGGTAATTGACCATGATATAGTAGGTATTTTAAAATAGGTACAGTTTTTTAAATAATTAAAAGCAGTAAAATAGTTTTAAAAATAAATAAGTAAGGGTTATCTGAGATATTTTTGAAAAAGGAGAAGTTTTAGTAATGGAAAATAGAAACAATACGTGTTTTAGTTGAAAAAAGGTAATTGACCGTGATATTTTTGGAAAAAAAGAGATTTTTTTAGAAAAATAGAAAAAATAGCTAAAAATGTAATTGGTTATAAATAAGAATATATTTTAGTTGAAAAAGATAATTGTTCGTGATATTATTGAAAAATGAGGGTATTTTGTTAGGAAAAATAGAAAATAAGTAAAGGTTGCCCGTGATATCTTTGGAAAAGGAGAGGTTTTAGTAAGGGAAAATAGGAAAGGTAAACATGTGCGATGCACAAATTGTTTTTAATATTTTTTATTTGATTATTTACGTTACAATATTGTTGTGGATTAAAAAACGTACTTGTGTGAATTTAATGAGCTTCGAGCTTTAATGGCTGCACTCGTGTTTCCGGACTAAATTGGTCCTCACAAGATGCCTACGTATCTCAATTCGTTATTGAGAATCAAGCCAAGACGTAGTTCTGATTGTAGGATCAGGGACCTTATATAGGCGTCTGGAGCCTGGTATTTATGGTATGTTTGGGAGTCTTAGCGAATAAGTCTCCTTTTTGATATTGGATAATCATTGTATAGCTTGCAGGATAAGTCTTTTCCTTGTCGATAAAGGCTATGACTCATTAATTGCATTTAATTGGGATTCTGGATCCTTCTTTGACCAATTTGCCATAATTTGGACTCTTTTTATGAGCTGTATATTTTCCCTATTCATTAATTACGAAATTAATGAATAATTAGGGTGTCGGGCCTTAAATATCGACCTTTTGTTTGACCAGTCAATTATATTTCTATAATTACTTTTCTGACCATATCATTTGCCCCCCAACTTCTGGGAAAATCTCCCTGGGGTTTTCGTAGAAGTTACAGCGTGTTTTTCCCAAAATTTTCCATTTTTCAGGGCACTTTTGACCTTAATTTAGGTCATTTTCGACCAGGAATTCGACCTGGAAATAGTATAAATTCGACCAGAATTTCGACCTGGAATCAGTACAAACTCGACCAGGATTTCGACCTGGAATTCGAGCTCAAACAGGTGTGAGGTCGAAGCTATCGACCAGGATTTCTAGGTCTTTTTCGACCTCACCTGTTCGACCTCGACTTAGTACGTTTTCGAACAGGAACAACTGTGAGGTCGAAGCTATCGACCTGGATTTCCAAGTCATTTTCGACCTCAAGTGTTCGAGCTCATTCTCATATACCCTCGACCTGGAATTTTTGACTCCAATCCATTGGCCTTTGTCGACCTCGATTTCATGTTTGTTCGACCAGAAACCCTTAAGTCATTTTTGACTAGAATTCCATGTTTTTTCTGGCTTTATTTTGGAGCGAAGTCGAACAATACGACCTCAATTCCCCATGTATTTTCGATCTCGTTTGTTCGATCTCGATTTCATGTCTCTTCGACCTCGACTTTTCTAGGTCAAAAATGGACTTAATTCTTTGGGTCATTTTCGACCTCGATTTTTCGATCTCATTCCCTCGTTTTTCGACCTCGTTTTAGTGTGAGGTCGAGGGATGCGAACTCGTTTTATAGTGTATTTTCGAACTCAATCGTTCGATCTCGACTCAGGGTCTTTTCGTCCTCATTTTGCCAAATTTTTGACTTGTTTTTGGTGCGAAGTCGATGGACACGACCTCAGTTTCGTGTGTATTTTCGACTAGGGTCATACGACCTCGATTTAGGGTCATTTCGACCTCAAACCTTTAATTGTTTCGCTTTATTTGGAAGTGAGGTCGTTTGATGCGACCTCGTTTTCTCGTATACTTTCGACTTGGATCGTGCGACCTCGTTTTCTAATTTTCTGCCTCGGTTATTTATTTTTAGGTTTTCATTCTTGGGCCTCAACTAACCCAATTTTTGGTTTAAGTTATTTCTGCCTTGGGCCTAAATGGGCCTTATTTGTTTTGGGCTTCGATTTTGCCTGAGACTTTGTTTATTTGGGCATTTGCCTTTATAATCCATAAATGGATTTATGGGCCTTACCGGCTATAGACGGTTGCCATCCCTCAACCGGTTGATCTTCCAGTCATTCTCACTATAAAAGAGTGAGATTTCTCATTTCACTCTCACTTCTCACTTTTCACTTTCCAAAATTTCTCTCTAGTTATCATAGTTTTTTCTCTCTTTTATTCCGTGGAGAGGCGATTCCCGGCGAGCTTTTTACGGTGGTGTTCTTGTTTTTCTGGGTTTGATCTTCATCCCTTGAAGATTTCTGGGTTTTCAATCTTCATCACTTGAAGATTTCTGGGTTTTTTGAGAATTTTCCTTGAAGTTTTGAAGATTTGAAGTTTCTTTGAAGATTTTTCTGGGAATTTTTTTGAACGCTTGAAGATGTCTGACAAAGCTGCTCAACGCCTTCAAAGAATGAACAAAGCTTCTAAGAGAGGTATCATCGTCCGTTCTTCTCATATGTCACTTCAAGATATGATTTTAGAACGTAGTGATGAATATCCCTCTGTGTCCCACTTAGATTCTTTCGACTGTAGTAATAAGTTCCATGAAATTGACTTAATTAGGGACTATAACAAAATGTATAGGGTTAGGTCTCCTTATAGGTTAGTCCCAGCCGGCCCAGGGGACCGTTCTTGCCATTGGTGTCCTGATGCTTTATGCATTTACAAGGATGCCATTGTCGCGGGACTCAGGTTCCCTTTTCATGAGTTTATTCCCAGGCTTTTGGCTGATGTTGGAATCAACCCTTGCCAACTTCCTCCAAACGCCTGGAGAATCATTATGTGTTTCATTGTTCTTTGTTTGAAGAACAAATTTCCTTTGTCTGTAGCTTTGTTTAGGAGAATTTTTCAATTTAAGAATAGTTCATCCACTTCTTTGGGTTGGGTTTATATCAACCACCGTCCTTCCACTCCCCCCATATTTCACCCTAAATCCATTCCAGACAATAACCTCAAATGGAAGGAAGAGTTCATGTACTTGATTTGGGAAGGAGGGGATTGGGGCACCCTTTTTCGTAGTTCCTTTAGTAGGGTTTCGGATGGTAGCCCTAGTGATATCATCCTAACTGATGAAGAGGCCCATGCATATGCTGAGCTCACAAAGGATAATTATGCCACAATGGCTTGGGTGTGGTCCTGGATGAGTTTCAGCTTAGGTCCTTGGGACTTTCCAACGTTTCTGATAAGGGTAATTCTCACATCATATCTTTCTTTATTTATTTAAGATTAACTTATACCAACTGTTTCTTTCCTTATATCTTTTGTAGCTGCGGTCTTTATCAATAAGACCAACGAGCCTGAAGATGGGAAGACTGCTAGGATGAAGAGGGCACGTTTGGGAGGGAAGGACCCCCGTGCTTCTAGTATTCCAGCTTTCATAAGGCCTCACGTGGACCTTACTGAAGATGCTGAAGGCCCTACCTCGGGCAAGAGTGCAGTTTGGCGCCCCAACTGGGGTCTCAGGAAGAAGGACACTGTAGTGGGAGTGTCCAAGCATGCAGTGGAGTGGTCTTATCACTCTCTAACTCCTTGTGACTACAAGGATTTTGTTTCTAACTCCACCATCGAGGGGGTGGAGCATGCTGGATCTCAGGCTATGGCTGCTGTAAGTATTTCTCTCCTTCTTTTCTTTGTAGTCTTTGATTTATTTCAAGTTTAAGTATTTAACCTATAACTTGCTTGCAGATGAATGCCAACTACCAAGGAGCTCTCTTTCAAGCTAAGTCTTGGCGCTCATCTTCTGAAGCCAACCAAGGCAAGTTTGAGAAGTCCCAGGAGGAAATGGCTTCAGTGAAGGCCACACTGTCTAGGAAGGAGAAGGAGTTGGCTGACTCCCAGGCTGAACTGGTATCTTTGAGGAAGGCCAAAGATGATTTTATTGACGAGTATCTTGACTCTGAGGAGTACGGGGACTTGATTGATAAGCATGATGGGCTCCTCTTCCCTGTTCAGTACACTAAGGGATGGGATGACGCTCTTGCTGCTGTCTTGGAGAGGATGCCTGGATCCCTCACTATATCTGATTTTCCAAGCCCTCACCTTCCTACTCATATGGAGTTAGCTTTGGCTGGAGAGGAGGACATGGAGGAGGATGACAGGATCCTAGACCTGGATCATACTTCTCCTCCTGGTCAGGCTGTTGGAGCTGATGATGCTGCCCCTCACTTGGGAGAGGAAGAGGAGGATGAGGAGCAGGCCGTGGATAAGGAAGATTAGGTGTAGTTTTTTCTTTTGTAGTTCTTATTTATGGCCTTTCTTGGCTTGTAACAGTATTGATGTACTTTTGGCCTACGGGCTTAACTTAACTTTTATTTAAGTTTTTATTTATATCTTGTGGCCAGTCATGGCTTGCATTGTTTTTCTTGCTTTTTGAATGTTTATGAACACTCATAATAGATAAGCTTTAAAACATGAAAATGCTGAATTCATTCATAATTTGAAGATGAGATCAACCCTTACATAGTATCCTAGTTTAAAACTTGGGTTGGTTTCATCGAACCTTATTTATAGTAGTGAGTCCACTTGGGAGACACCTTAAACATAATAAACTTTCAAATTGGAGGCATGCCAAGTCCTTGGCACCTCTTGCCCTTCAAGGGTTTCTAGTTTGTACGAGCCTCGACCAAATACGTTCTTGACGCGATATGGTCCTTCCCAATTTGGGGCTAACTTCCCTTTTTGTCCAACTCCGGATGCTTCAATCTTTCTAAGAACCAAGTCTCCTTAACGAAAGAACCTTTCTTTAACCCTTAGGTTGTAGTAGAAGGATGCTTTCTTTTGATGTTCAACTATCTTGGCGTTTGCCTCATCTCTAACTTCGTCAATTAGATCTAAAGCCAGCCTCAAGCCTTCTTCATTTTCTTCTGGTTCATAAGCCTCAACTCTTGGGGAGGTGTGAGTAATCTCCACCGGGACCACTGCCTCTGCTCCATAAGCCAATAGAAATGGAGTTGCCCCGGTGGTGACTTTGCAAGTAGTACGATATGCCCAAAGTATAGGGAGTAATTCGTCTACCCAAGTGTTTCTGGAGCGTTCAACTCTTTTCTTTAGTCCATCAAGGATGATTCGATTTGCAACCTCAGCTTGCCCATTTGCTTGAGGATGGGCGACAGAAGTGAAGCGCAACTTGATATCGTTTTCATCACAATACTTCTTGAACTCATCGTTGTTAAACTGAGTTCCATTGTCCGTGACCAGGACTCGTGGAATTCCATATCTGCATATCACAGTTTCCCAGAAGAATTGCATCACTTGCTTGGTGGTTATCTTGGCTAATGGCTTAGCCTCAATCCACTTGGTGAAATAGTCAATTGCTACTATCAAGAACTTTCTTTGAGCACTTGCCATAGGAAATGGCCCGAGTATATCCATTCCCCACATAGCAAAGGGGATAGGTGAGTTAATGGATGTCATCATCTCTGGTGGTTGCCTAACCACTGGTGCATGTTTCTGGCACCGTTCACATTTCTTGACGTAGATTTTAGCATCAGCAAGTATGCTTGGCCAATAGAAACCTAGACGAGTGACTTTATGAGCCAGGGCTCTACCCCCCAAGTGTTGCCCACAAATCCCTTCATGCACTTCCTTTAGGGCCAATTCTGCCTCTTGAGGTCTCAAGCACTTTAAGTATGGAATAACAAAAGATTTCTTGTATAGGATTCCCTCAATTAAGGCATACCTTAGTGCTCTGACGTATAGCTTTCGTGCTTCTGAAGTGTCGTTGGGCAGCCACCCAGTTTCCAGATGAGCTTTGATGGGATCAATCCAACAACTGGTGATACCAATGGGGGCTACCAACTTTCCATTGATGCTTGGGCTCTTCAAGACTTGGAAGTATACACTCCCGGCATAGTTTTCAATTTCAGAAGAGGCAAATTTAGACAAGGCATCAGCCTTCATATTTTCCTCCCTTGGAATGTGCTCCACATAGCATTCATCGAACTGAGTCATAATGGCCTTGACAAGTTTTAAGTACTTGGCCATGACTTCATCTCTGGCCTCAAACTCCCCATTTACTTGGGAAACCACTAGCCTCGAGTCTCCACATACTTTCAGAGTTTTGACTCTCAAGGCTCCAGCCAGCCCTAAGCCAGCTATCAGAGCTTCATACTCAGCCTCATTGTTTGTCGTCGGGAAGTCAAGCTTTAGTGCATACTCTATTAGGAATCCATCAGGACTTTGTAGCACTAAACCAGCTCCACTTGATTTTGTTTTTGATGCTCCATCAAAATAGAGCACCCAACATTCTTTGAAGGTCATTTCCTCATCTTTCTTATCTTCCATAGTCACTTCCTGCCCCCGACTTCTTGGTTGTCAATGGTGCATTCAACCATGAAGTCAGCAAGTGCTTGAGCTTTTATGGTCGTCCGAGGCTTATACTTGATATCAAATTCTCCCAATTCAATGGCCCATTTGATCAATCTTCCACTAACTTGAGGGCTATGCAAGATGTTTCTTAGAGGTTGATCAGTCAAGACCTCTATCTTGTGAGCCTGGAAGTAGGGGCGTAGCTTTCTTGAGGCCATTATCAAGGCTAAGGCAAACTTCTCAACCATTGAGTAGTTTATTTCTGCCCCATGTAGGATCTTGCTCACATAGTAGATGGGTTTCTGAACCTTCAACTCTTCCTTTACCAAAACAGCTCCAAGGGCTGTGTTAGAAACCGCCAAGTATAAATAGAGAATTTCTCTTGGCTTGGGTTTTGCCAACAGTGGTGCTTCAACCATATATTTCTTCAGGGCCTCAAAGGCCTCTTGACTTTCAGTTGTCCATTCAAAATTCTTCACTTTTTTGAGTGCTTTGAAGAAGGGTAAACACTTCTCTCCAGACTTGGAGATGAATCTTCCCAAAGCAGCCACTCTTCCCGTCAGTTTCTGGACATCCTTGACAGTCTTTGGTGGTTCCATGTCTAGAATCTCTTTGATTTTGTCGGGATTAGCCTCGATTCCTCTCTTGGAAACCATCAGGCCTAAAAACTTTCCTGAGCCTACACCAAAGGCACACTTGGCTGGATTCAGCATCATCTTGTGGTGTCTTAGCACTTCAAAAGCCTCTCAGAGGTGCTCAATGTGATCGGCCTTATCAAGGCTCTTGACTAACATGTCATCTACGTAGACCTCCATGGTTTTTCCAATCAGGTGCTCAAAGATTTTGTTCACCAACCTTTGATAGGTTGCTCCAGCATTCTTAAGCCCAAAAGCCATGACTAAGAAACAGAAGACACCAAAGTCAGTGATGAACGACACTTTGGCGATGTCATCTTTGTGCATCTTGATTTGATTATATCCGCTGAAACCATCCATGAAACTTAGCATCTCATGCCCAGCAGTGGCATCTATCAAGGCATCAATCCTAGGTAAGGGGAAACAATCCTTAGGACATGCATCATTCAAGTCGGTGAAGTCGACGCACATTCTCCACTTCCCGTTAGATTTTTTGACCATCACAGGGTTAGCTAACCATTCCGGGAATTGGATTTCTTCAATAAACCCAGCTTCTAAAAGCTTATTCACTTCTTTCTTAATGGCTTCAAGCCTCTCTGGAGCAAAACTTCTTTTCTTTTGTTTCACTGCCTTCCTTTCTGGATCCACATTCAATTTGTGAGATATTAGTTGGGGATCAATCCCTGGCATGTCAGCCACTGTCCAAGCAAAAACGTCATTGTTCTCTTGAAGAAAAGATTCGAGTTTGCCTTTCAATGGTTCGGGCAGTAGTGCCCCAACATAAGTCACTTTCTCTGGTTCATCCGGGACTAAGGGAATTGGGATTAAATCCTCAGCTGGTTTCCCTCTTCGGTCCTCATTGTCACTAGTGTCCATATCTTCAATGGGGAGAACCTGCCCCCCAACTCCATCAGGCCTCAACGCGGCTACATAACAGCTTCTAGCCATCTTTTGGTCTCCCCGTTCTTCACCAATCCCATTCCTGGTGGGGAATTTGAGTTTCAGGTGGTAAGATGAGGCAACAGCCTTAAACGCATGAAGACCCGTCCTTCCAAGGATCGCATTGTAGGTTGAGGTTGCCTTTATAACTATGAAGTTCAGCATCTGAGTGGATGTATTCGTTCCTTGCCCCATGGTCATTGGGAGTTGGATAGTGCCTTCCACCTTTGATTCCACTCCATTGAACCCATATATGGGCATATTAGAGGGTGTCAACTGAGAATCAGTGTAACCCATCTTGATAAAAGCATCGTGGAACAATATATCCACTAAGGCTCCATTGTAGACTAGGACTCTCTTTGTTTCGGAGTTGCCTATATCACAGGTACTATGACAAGAGGATCATCGTGGGGGAACTTCACCACTTCCAAGTCTGAATCATCAAAACCTATTGACACTTCTGTTCGTGCACGCTTCGGTGCTTCTCCAACAACGGTCAGTACCTCTCGGGCATAAGCTTTTCTTGAGTTTCGGGAGGACCCAGCAGCAGTTGGTCCTCCAAATATCATGTTGATCACTGGCCCTCGGGGCTTGGGATTTCGATCTTGATCGTTGTCCCTTCTATCATAATCCTTTCTTTCATAGTTCCCCCTTTGGCTCCCTTGGCTTCCATCCTTAGTGAACTTGCTGAGTTTTCCTCTTCGTATCAGAAACTCGATCTCATCTTTCAGTTGCCTACAATCGTCGGTGTCATGACCAACTTCTTTGTGGAACCGACAAAAATGATTTTGGTTCCGCTTGGACAAGTCAGCCCTCATTGGTTTTGGCCACTTAAGATCTTCTTCCTTGGCTATCTCCATCAGAATTTGACTCCTGGGAGTATTCAATCTTGCATACTCCGTGAACTTTGGCCCAAAGTTATTTCTCTTGGGTGGAGAGTCAGAATTCTTTGATGTTCTGGGAAACTTTTCCTTGACGTCATACTCCTGAGTTTCTTTTCTTTTCTTTGAGTTTCCACCATCGCCAGCGGTGGGTTCATACTTTCTCATGCTTTCCTCAGCCTTGATGTACTTTCCGGCTCTATCTTGGAGCTTCAACATGCTCTCTGGTGGATGTTTAGCCAATGACCTCCTGAAGTGGTCATCAGTGGTTCCTTGTTGCAGGGCTATCATAGCCACTTTGTCATCTAAGTCCGGGACTTTCAAAGCCTCCCGAGTGAATCGATTGATGTAGTCCCTTAGGGCTTCATTCTTTCCTTGACGTATTGCCATGAGTGATGCAGAACTTTTCTCATGCACCCTTCCACTAATGAACTGATTGATGACAGCCTTGCTTAGCTCTTTAAAGGACCCAATAGAGTTGGGAGGTAGACGGCTATACCAACGTTGGGCCATGCCTGCCAAGGTTTGTGGAAACGCCCTACACTTGACCGCATCGTTGGCTGGCTGCAACAGCAGTGCATTGGAGAAGGTCCTTACATGATTTGCGGGATCTCCCGTTCCATCATAGGCTTTGATCGAAGGCATCTTGAACTTTCTGGATATAGCCGTTTTCATGATGTCTTGAGTAAACGGTGGTGTAGGATCATTGGGATCTCCTAGGGGCAACAGAATACTAGGATTACCCCTTGGGGCTTCGGCCCTCCTGGTTCTCCTTGGTGGTGGATCCAAATTGATAATTGGGATTCCTTCAGCTTGACTTTTTGCTCTTGCGGCCTCTTGTTCTGCCAATACTTTCTTAAGCCTTGCGACTTCTGCCTCATGGGCCGCAAGCTTGTCCTTAGTAGTTTGGGGTTGATCTCGGTTGGTTTGTGAAGATCGTTTCCTTCTAGGAGCGACATCGTCCCCAGTTGTATAACCCTCATCCTCGGTGTATGGCCCAGAAAAATCGTCTCGAAACATCTGACGAGTTTGGGTTTCACGGTTTTGGGGTTCCAAACCTGGTACGTAAGGGGGCACATAAGCCTTATGGTAGATTGGATTCATTCCACTACCACCCGCTGTGGGACGAGGGGGCATGCCATAGCCGGGCATCCCCAAAGTCTGATTTGCGTGGTGAGGGAGATCAGTAGTGTAGAGTTGAAGACTGCGAGGTGCGTTCATAAGCAGCGCAGAGGTTGTAATTGGTTGCTGGTGAACGGTTTCTTGTGGATTAGATCCATGAATAACCATTTGTAGGGGATTCGTCCCTTCAGCAGTAATTGGGACTTCTTGTCCTTGAGTGTCGGTAGGGATATTTGTTCTTTCAGTGCCAGTAGTTGGCGGTGGTTGGCTTCCATGAGTATCAGCCCCGGAGGTGATAGGGAGGACTTCAGAAGTATCAGAATCTCTGGTTGTTCTTCGCGTGTTTGCCATGGTTGATGTTGTCGTTCCCACAGACGGCACCAAATGTTGTGGATTAAAAAACGTACTTGTGTGAATTTAATGAGCTTCGAGCTTTAATGGCTGCACTCGTGTTTCCGGACTAAATTGGTCCTCACAAGATGCCTACGTATCTCAATTCGTTATTGAGAATCAAGCCAAGACGTAGTTCTGATTGTAGGATCAGGGACCTTATATAGGCGTCTGGAGCCTGGTATTTATGGTATGTTTGGGAGTCTTAGCGAATAAGTCTCCTTTTTGATATTGGATAATCATTGTATAGCTTGCAGGATAAGTCTTTTCCTTGTCGATAAAGGCTATGACTCATTAATTGCCTTTAATTGGGATTCTGGATCCTTCTTTGACCAATTTGCCATAATTTGGACTCTTTTTATGAGCTGTATATTTTCCCTATTCATTAATTACGAAATTAATGAATAATTAGGGTGTCGGGCCTTAAATATCGACCTTTTGTTTGACCAGTCAATTATATTTCTATAATTACTTTTCTGACCATATCAAATATTTTATTAATTCATTTGTTAAAAAAAATAAGTAGCCATGTTAAAATAGCTATATTTTAAAAAAATAAATTAAAAGTATTGAAATAGGTTTTAATTAAGAGTTTACCCGTGATATTTTTGGAAAAGGGGGGATTTTCGTAAGTTAAAATAGAAAATGTAACATGTTTTTGTTAAAAAAACTAATTGTCCGTGATATTTTTGGAAAAAGATGTGATTTTGTTAGAAAAAATTGAAAAGATAATGTGTTTTAACTGAAAAAAGTAATTGATTATAAATATATCTTATTATTTAATAATTTTGAAAAATGTAATTGATTATAAATAAGAAAAAAATTTAATTGAAAAAGGTAATTGTCCGTGATATTATTGAAAAAAGTGGGTATTTTGTTAGAAAAAATAGAAAATAAGTAAAGGTTGTCCGTGATATATTTGGAAAAGTTGAGGTTTTAGTAAAAGAAAATAGAAAAGGTAAATCTGTGCGATGCACAGATTGTTTTTAATATTTGTTATTTGTTATTGATTGCATTTGTTAAAAAAATAAGTAACCATGTTAAAATAGTTATATTTTTTAAAAAATTAAAAGCATTAAAATAGGTTTTAATTAAGGGTTTATCCGTGATATTTTTGGAAAAATAGGGGTTTTAGTAAGTTAAAATGGAAAAGGTAACATGTTTTTGTTAAAAAAGGTAATTGCCCGTGATATTTTTGGAAAAAGAGCTGATTTTGTTAGAAAAAATTGAAAAGATAATGTGTTTTAACTGAAAAAGATAACTGATTATAAATATGTCTTATTATTTAATAATTTTTTGTTATAGATAAATAAGGGTAATTAAGTAAAATCACAAAATACCAAAAAAATACTAAAAATAGATACCGTACTGACCAAATTTTTAAGGTTTCGTCTATATATAATAGTAAGTATAGATCGTATAGATGAGTGTTTTTTTTCATGTCAAAGTCACGAGCGAGATTATTTTAACTCTTTTTCTTTTAATAATTTGATCTTCTTCCAAGGGTATATTAGACTAGCAATTGAATTTTTCACATTTATCAGTGTTGTAGGTAGAGATGCACAAAAAGTCCTTCGGGCCGGGCTTTATTCGGGCTTTAAAAAGCCCGGGCTTTTTAGCAATCGGACCGGATCGGGTTTTTTCAAAAACCGGGCCGCGCCGGGCTTCCTCTAAAATATGAAGCCCGTTTTAGGCCCTTGGGCCGGGCCGGGCCGGCTTTTATCCGGGCTTTTTAAATTTATATATAAATAATTTTTTTCTTTTTTTTTGAAAATTTAATATATTAAAATATAGAAAAAACGAGCCTAAAAGAGCTACACTCCTCAACTATTAAAATTCAGAAAACATAACCAGAGATACCACGATAGCTATTACTAAAAAACTACTTGCATAATGTTTTATCATAAAACATGAGTGCAACTCAAGTACATTCTACACATAATATGCGTTATTGAACTTAACCTGGTCGTGAGCCATATAAATCTCCTCGTACATGACCATTTCAAGAAGCACATACACTACACTCAATAAATTTTCTTGAAAAAAAGGTTTGTCCTGCACATTGTTGATTCTTCTTAGCCTCATTATTCTTCATATTCCCTCTATTACTAAGTTTAATATTCTTAAAATTTATTTAAAATATTATAAATTTTCAGATTTTATCTATAAAAAATCAAGTTTTTATCCGGATCTATCAAAAAGTCCGGGCTTTTATCCGGGCCGAACCGGGCTTTTATCCGGGCTTTTTGAAAGCCCGGGTTTTATCCGGGCTTTTCAAAAGCCCGGGCTTTTAACCGGGCTTTTCGGGCTTCGGGCCGGGCCGGGCTTGATGAAAAATAGTAGGCCCGTTTAAGGCCCTCGGGCCGGGTCGAACCGGGCCGGGCTTTTTTCGAGCCGGGCTTTTTGGGATTTTTTCCGGATCGGACCGGGCCGGATTTTGGGTTTCAGGCTTTTTGAACATCTCTAGTGGTAGGCTCTTTAGATTTCACATTCCCAATTTATGCATGAATATCCGTATAGATACTAAAATAAAGTGATAAAATTTATCCGGTTTGACAAAAAATGCGCAAGGTATAATCCTGTTTACACCAAAATATTCGTTTCAACTTTCACAAGTCATTATCTTGATGTAGAAATTACAATATTACAATCTCAATCCGTTGAAAAACTTTAAGGATGCTGGGAATAAAAATCTACAGATACTAATAAAATAATACAAATAAAAAAATTAGGTGGATATCTCATTTCATTTATCTAAAATTAAGTGCATGTTCATGTACAAGATTGACGATGTTCAAAACTCTTTCCAACTCAAATTAGATTGCATTTTGGAAGTATTAAGAATTTAATAAGTTCCCAATTAATCGGTAGAATCAAAGAGTACCCTACAGTTAAGTTGTATCTTATTCTTTACCTTTCTTCTGTTTTTTTTTACATTTCCTAATTTCCATGCCCATCTAAATGTTAATAATCGAATTGGACGGAAATCGGATCGAACGGAAGAAGGAATAATCATGGCTATCTTCAGCTGTGATCTTGTAAGGCTAAACCTAGCTGTGACCCAAACCTGGATCACACTGATTCAAATTTGGATTAGTTAATTTAATATTAAAATAATAATTTTTTTATTTTTTTATTTTTAGTTTATTTGATTCAAAATTGATTTGAGTTTTTTTAATTATTTTATATGTTATTAATAAAATAGATGTGTTTTTGGTTAATTCAGTATACAATTTTAATATTATTTAAGTATATTAAAAAATTTATATCTTTAATTTAATTAATTCATTAAATATAATGTAATTAATTAATAATAATTAAACATTAAATTTAAGATTAAATAAATTTAAATAATTTTTATGTAATATAATTTGTAAATAGTAATTTGGATCATTTGGATCACGCTTTTGAAGTTAGTTAGAAATTTGGATCAGAACTTGGATCATTTCGTGATCCAAATTTAAAATTTTGGATCAAAACAACAGGAGATGACTTAAGAAAGACCGATGAGGTATTAGAACAACTTTAACAGTATTTCACCTCATTTTTTATATGAATTATAAAATATTAGCTTTTAGTAATTTAAGACATAGATAACTAATTTTGTCTCCGACAATACTTTTTATATTCATTTTTTATTTAGTATTTTATTATTAAAAGTGCATTATTTTGATTAAAGTAAAAGAGAGAAATGTGATGTTTTTTATATTTTATTATAAAATATTAGTAAAGGAATACTTAAAAGAAGAGATATGTTACTTAAAAATAACTAGTTAAGAGCAAGTCCAACATACTCTTAATGAATTTTCTAAAAATATTATAAACAATAGATATCTTAGTAACTTATAATAAGTTTAAGAGTGTTTACTCCAATAATGCTTATTTTATGTGTTTTTTATTATTATTATAATATTAGAGAGTGAGAAAGAGAGAGAAGTAGGAGAGAGAAAGAAAAAGATGTCAAAACACGAAAGAAATGAATATTTTATCGATGAAAATAGAATCAGAAATGAAAGATATATCATACTCCCTCCGTCCCACCCAATATTTTACATTGGGGTTGGACAGGGAGATTAAGGAAAATAAGTAAAATATGAAGAAAAGTGAGTAGAATGAGTAAAGTGATGAGACCCATTAATATTTAAGTTGTAAGAACAAGTCCAACAATGTCCTCGCATATTACTTATAAATATAATATAATAATGAGTCCTATTGATTTAGGGACTTGATTATACATTTCAACTCAAACAACATTTCCTATACTCATTCCCTGTTATTATTATAATAATAAATTTGAAAAAAGAGATAAAAGAAGTGGACAAAAGAAAGATAGAAAACAAACGGAGAAATAAAGGGAAATGAATTTTTTTATTCAAAATAATGAAAGGGTTAAATCTCAAAGTGCTCACTGAAGTGAAAGGCTGGTATCAAATTGCTCATTCTAGTTATCGGCATCTCATGTGTACCATTATAGTAGCCAATAATGACATCGACGTTAACTCACTCTGTTTGACCTAACGAAACCGTCTTGACTCTAACGTGAATAATACGTGGACACACATGGCAAATGATATGACATACAACTAAGCGCGTTTAAAATATAAGAAAGAGCAGAATTCATTTTGACTTATTATTTTTCAATCGGAGGCTAAATGGGGGGGGGGGGACCCTAGAAAGCGACTGGAGTAAAAATTGGGGTAAAAACTTTCAATCAACTTGGAGTTGGAGCATATACTGGGCAATAGGCGTTCAAATATCTTCAGACATCATCAATGGGTGTTCGATTTGCAGTAAACCAATGTATGTATACCCATCACTATATACGAATTGTACATAATGTATAATGTATAATTTTAGATAATGTATATGAATTGTAGGTAATATTTTATGATGATATTATGATGATGTATTATATTTTATGATGCTAACTCTTAGTGTATTTCGGTTGGTGTATGATGATGTTTCAGTAAGGGAGTTGGTTGAGTTGTGTAAGTCGTATGATAAAATTGAATTGAATTGTATGTCGATTGTATATGGAGGCTTAAATCTTTGTTGACACTGTTAGCTTAAATCTTGACATTGTTAGCTTAAATTTAAAGGGGAATTGTACAAAGCCATGAACCCCCAATTCTTGTATGTGTAATTTTTAAAATTTTCTTCACCCAAATAGAAAAATGGCACGAACCATGGCTGAAGTTGATGCTATATTTGACCTCATTTGTGATTGTCATGAAATGAGTGTGGTCAAGACTCGTTGGTACGGGGAGAATGTTGGTCGGAGGTATAGGGAGTTTAGGTCTGATACTTGTGCATACCATAAGTGGATTGATCCACCACTTGGAGCTCGTGCTGTTAAGGCCATTACAGAGTTACAAGATCGTTTTTTTGAGATGCATGAGAAGTACAGGCGCAAGTTGGATCGTATGATAGAGGGGCACGAAGCTCAGATGAATAATCTAAAAAATAAGCAAGCTTTCACCATGGTTGCAATGTTCATGGTCTTCTGTAATATCCGTGAATAATAATAATAATAATAATAATATGTATTATAAGTGATAAAATATATGGTTAAATAGGAAAGAAAGAGGATTGGTAATAAGTGTCTAATTATTATTAAAATTCTAATAATTTAGTATAAATTTATTAGTATAAATATACACATACGTTTATTAATAGTTGAAGTATACGAGAGTTAATTGCCAAAAACCCTAGAAGAAGAACAACGCGGAGAAGCAAAAGAAGTAGAGGAAACAAAGTCAGCCGGTCTGATAATTTAATTCAGGGGTTTGGCCTCCAAGTCCTTGATCAAATCGGTATGTATATAAATTTATGCTTGTGTGTATAATATAATCGGAAGAGTAAATGGAGTGATAGAGTTTGGAGCCTTTAGTTAATTTGATGTAGAGGTGCAAGTGTAAAGGTTACATGTCAATATCTTATTAACCTATTCATTATCATTTAAGTGGTTAATTCATGGGAGCCATGACCATTAAAAATTTAATCAAATTATAATTGCCTGCATATGAGCTAATTAATTTATATTATGAGTCTGTGCATCGACCTATTACAACATTTAGTCAAATTAATATAAATGTTATTAATTCAACCTAGTTAGTTAATATGTAATAGTAGTTGGTTAACACAGGAGCATGGATTGGCTTAGGATCACTTTTTCGAGTTGTTATACAAGTGCGTGCATGATTTTAGTAATACACCACATTCGTTTCATTGTCCAGAAGTGAAGTCAGAGTGCATATTTATATACATTTATTAGCTAATATGGTATTAATAATTAACTTATTTAAATACTTGTGTTAGCCAGACAATAGAGATCGAATGGTTTATGTTGTTGTCAACAAGATTCTAATCCAATTCTAGGCAATGTTAACGTGGTTTAATGTGTATGCATTAACAATACAATTGTTCAATATTGATAAGTTATAAATTTTATTAGTATAAATTTATTTATAAATATATAATAATAACAAATTATAATTTTGTAAATAGATCGAGAGCCAGAAATTTAGCGCTTCGTTTGCGGACTACGATAATATTTTTAGTTGCTATATTCGAGGTACGGATTTCTCTCCCTTTCATTCAGCGCTACTCATGTTAAGAACTAGTATATTTGTTTTATTCAGTTCTCAAATTGATTCTATTATTATCCGTTTTGACTCTTTAAAGTTACTTCAAAAAACTGTTTTGCAATATTTAGAAAAATCTATTTTTGGGGTTTTCTAAAAAAAAATTGCATCTTAAATTATCATTTTAGAATATCTGAACATCTCGCTCAATTCCATTCCAAAATATTAAAATATATGTTTTAGTTTTGTTTCGAAATATTTATATATTTGTCTCAGTTTTGTTACGAAATATCTCAATATCTGTATCAGTGATTTTTAGAAAATTGTGAATATTAAATATCTGCTTCGAGTATTTGTCTCTCTAAAATAAAATATACTTTTAGCTTGTGTGAAATATTTTATTTGGACCCTTAGTGATCTAGGGTATACCGAGTTAACCAACTGTAGGGGTACTACAACCATGTCATTGCGGCACCAGTGACATGACACTTTCATGGCAGTGTGATTGGTCATGGCGTATCCTTCTGTTCTGTTAGCTCTTGGGAGGAGCTTTGCGCATTTTGATATTTGTTTCAGGATACGTGGGTGCACCCAGAGTTTGATTTGATTTGTGATTTGATTTGGCGGTGACGATGTTTATGCCGTACACGTTATCCGGTTTGTTGCATACATTATGGTACCCTATGATGTATGTATATGTATTTGTTCTGTTCTGATATCGGTATGAAATATCCTACCCTTTCGTTGCTTCAGCCATACTTATTTTTAAAATTATTGTTTTATTATTATAAATTGTCAATTATGTAAATCTGTTTCCTATTTTATAAATTGTATTCCAAATCCGTACTGTGCGTTTGGCTCATGTCGTATTCTTTTTCTGGCAGGTGCTTAGGGGGATCTAGGACTGTGTGAACGAGAGCTACCCTCTATTTCATTGATTAAGATTATGAGCTTCTAGAATTATTTAGATTGTTTAATTATTATTTTAGAGATTTAGTGCTCTGTATACAGGTTTATGGTTTAATAAGTAGCCCCTCATTTAATTTTTAGATGGGGGTGTTACATCTTCGCTGTGATGATGATCAAGGCACTCACTTCGGTTACACCTGACAATGTAGCTGAGGATTACGACTCTGATGACGTTGTTTAAATTGTTTTAGGTAGAAGATGTAGTTTTTAAACTATGTTTCGATGTAATGAATATTTATCTATGTAAAAGTATTGTATGTTTCGATGATGTGAAGGTTAGTTATGAATGTGCTGCCATATTTAGCTATGTGTAAGACAATGTACTGTCATATTTTCTTTATGCAATGACATCTTTTGTTAACCTATATGTCTTATGTATTGTTATTAAGTACTCTTTTTCAGTTTGTTGTTTACAATTCAATCAATCTAATACTCCTTGTGGCATCTATATGAATCACTTTAGGTTCCAAGAAGTAGTTCCTCTTAAAGTTACAAACATAATTCGATCAATGATTAGAATAATAGAGAGAGTTCAAGCCTCAGCTGCAGTGTCACTGAGTATGAATCTGAAAATTTCTTTTACGGACCCATAATAACCAAAATAGAATTAGCTTGGCCTAAACAACCAAGTACATTGAATCAAATCAAACATGCGTAGACATTTTTTCAAAATGTTGTAAATCAGAAAGATGATGGAAATTTCCTATTCAAAGAATGACATCTCCTCATTGCTTCTGTGTATTATATTCTACTTCTTTCATGATTAGTTAACATCATAACAGTACTATGTGGAACCATATCGGATTGTCTACACCTTTTGTTGCCGAGAGAAAAATTATGGAACCATTTGGGGATTTGATATGTCGTCATATGAACATGAAATATGTGAAAGGAATTTGGTTATTATTCAGTAGTTTTAGAGTTTTATTGATTTGTAATATGAAATATGAACCCTAATTGATATGTATAGACAATATAGATATAGTCGTTGATATTATACACACAAAATACAAGGTAACGTTACACTCCACGATGTCCAAGTCAATCAATCCACGTGGATACTCCCTTTAGGTCAACATGGGGAGTTAACGTCGATGTCATTACTGACTACTAGAATGGTACACATGAGACGCCGATAACTAGAGTGGGCGATTTGATATCAGCCCTTCACTTCAGTGAGCACTTTGAGATTTAACCCGATAATGAAATAAGTAATGACTAGTGGTTACTTATAAATAGGTAATGGAATGGTTGTCCTAGTGATTTAATGGTTGTCCTAGTGATTTAAGTAATCAGTAAGACATTGTTGGAATGTCATTTGTTACTAGATTACTTATAAGTGGACTTAGTACATTATATAAGTGGACTTGCTCTAAAGTAAGTAAAGTGGAGAAAATAGTGGAAGCGGTTAATTTTTATATTATAAAACTTTGTTTTTTTGGAAAAGTTTTGGAATGTAAAAAATTGGAAGAAACATTCCAAAAAAAAAAAGAGTAAAGAAATGGATGAAACAGAGAGATTAACTTTTAAGGAACATTTAGGAGATTGTTTTAGTGCATATTTAAGTCAAATTTCTTAAATTTTAATGTAAGAGCCCATTTAACCAATATATTGAACTTGTTCCAAGTGATGTTATAAGTGATTTAAGGAATCATTAGGACATTGTTATAGCGGTGTTTTTGATCCTATTCTTTAAAAATCAACTTTAAGAGCATGAATATCTAGCTAGTTTATTGGATTTGATCTTAAAAATTAAAAGTGTTAATGTTAAACGTCTAAATTTCTATCTCACATAAAAAGAATTGTGATATACATTCATAATTTGATAATTGAAATTATGATTTAAATATTTAGAAAAAAACTAGATGTAAATTGCGAAAAGAATAATAATTGGCTTTCTTTTTAACTTCTAAATTAAAGTAGAAAAACGAATGTAGTAATATAGTAGTATAGGTTTAGCAAGAAAACCAATGCAGAATAAATTAATGATAGATTTTAAAGTCAACTAGTAGAATTAACAAGATTGTCACATGCATATATGCATATGGGGGAAGGCGCCACACACAACTAGGCACAGAAATGATCCTTTTGAGTTTGGGTATATTTCACTTGCAGCCATTCTTAGGCACCTAGGCTGAAAATAGGTTTGGGGTTGAATACATTTTTTGCATGCTTAAAACCATTTCTGTATCACTTAGGTCAAATGATTTGTATATCTACATAAATCTTTATTTTGGGGGAAGATAGAATTATTCAAATGATTCCCAATTTTACGAGACCATGAAAACAAATGCTATATCTTTTACTCTCTAGTAGACCCCTCCCCCTTTAAAGCCTCGTAAACATTACACAATTTTGTACATTAAGTAACAAGTTAACAGTGATACTATAATTTAGTGTAATATTACATGCAAAAAATGTTTTAAAATTTATTACAAATATTACGTGACGTGTTTTGATTGGAAGACGAATATAAATGCACACGAAATCCAAAGAATAATTATTAAGAACTTGACCAATTATCTTACAACACATATTATTTGAAAATTTTATGGCCACTGAAAGGCTTCAAATTTAGGTCGAAGTTAAAATGCAAAGTGTCGGCAAGGAACTCAAAACATTGCAGTACAGAGTACAGAACATGTGTATATTAGATTATTATCCACTATCGCAATGATTAAGTAATTCTCTTTCAGGTCCCTATTAAGGATTCGAATATCGAGAGTTAGAGATATGTGGGCAGCTAATGAAAAACGCTTTCAAATTGACCCCTGATGTTCCTGGTGTCTGGTGACAAGTGAAGATATTGGTCATGTGTTATTCGAATGTCCTTTTGCAAGAGATGTGTGGGTAAAGGTGGGACTTCGAGCACTGAGATATGTCAAGGGTCGGTATCGGATATATTCTCTTCTCTGTTTACTACATGTTCACGTACTACATGTTCACGTGACAAGTTAACATGGATAGCAATAATCTGCTGGAGTTTATGGAATCAAAGGAATCGATGGGTGTGGGATAAAATTATAGTCTCAGTTTTTGGTGTTTATGCAGCTGCAATCAATCTGTTAAATGACCGGAAAAGAAGCCATGATCGGAAAAGAAGCCAAGTAGAGAAGCAAAGTTGTAGGCCTGTCATTAATTCGAGTCCGCGACGTTGGTCTTCACCACCTCAAGGCTGGATGAAAATTAACATTGACGCAATTACATTTGAAGCAACTGGCAGGATTAAGCAGTGTAATCAGAAACGAGGCCGGAGAGTTTGTCCGAACTAGAACACAAAGAATCTCCGTAAAAATGCAAACTCGAGAGGCAGAAGTGGTAAGCTTAAAAGAGACACTTTCATGGACAAAAGAATTGAGATTTAAAAGGTGTGTTTTTGAAACGGATGCGAAGACACTTGCAGATGCTTGTATGGGAGGTCAAGGACGATCATTTTTTCATACAATTGTGTTAGATTGTGTCGAGTTGTTTAAGCACTTTGATGAGTGCTAGTGAAGTTTGTTCATAGGTCTGCGAATGGAGTAGCTCATATGTTGACAAGGGCTGCACATTCCATGTCAGGCTTTCAGGAGTGGATTGTTGTTCCGAATTTTATTTATGATGTACTGATTATTGATTCTATTTAATGAAAGCAAGTACATATATTTCAAAAAAAAAATAGAAGTACCTAGTGGTAATCGTAATCCCGTAGGTGTTTTATGTGATATCATCAGTGTTTTAAAAATCGATCTAGACGGTTGATTAATCGGACCTAGACGCTAGGCGGACCAAAAATACTTAATTTTTATGAAAATTGGGTAAAAAATGTTTTTTGTCAAAAATCGGTGATTAATCGGGTCTAGGCGGACTTAGGCGGTTTTAGACGCAATTAATCGGTCAAAAATTAGGCGGGATTACTCGGGATTAATCGGCCAAAAACAAAAAAGACGGTCAAGTTAGGAAAAAAATGTAAAATTTTAATTTTTTAGCAGAAAATTAAAATAAATATATATAAAATAAAGGTATTTATCTATTGTATTTGATAACATAAGAATATTTATATATTTACATATTTTAAATGCATAAAAGATGTTTTTGAATATTAAAACTAAATCTTATTAAAAAAATGATATATAAATACACCCGATTAATGCTCCGATTAATCATTTCGATTAATCACCGCCTAGCCGATTAATCGCTAGAAGCTAGAAGGTGCCCGCTTAGTGTTTTTTAGAACATTGGATACCATCAATTGTTTTCTCTTTTTCACATTTTAAAATAAAGAATAAAGTTTCCGAGGTAAACATTTTAAAATAGAGAATAAAGTTTCTGAGATTAGCTCAGAAAATTTATCTGAACTACCATTAAATTTTATTGAATTTTATGGAACATGTATCATGTTATTATTGAATTTTATTATATTAACTCACATAAGTTCCCTGAGATAACCTCGTGAACTCTATTCTCTTTAAAATACGTCTTAAAATGGAGATAATGCTTTGATATCCAAACATTAGCACATAACAAAATAAAAAGGTTTGCCCTCCGTTAGCCGGCCTCGTTTACAATGAACTAATGACCTCTTCGTTCCTAGAAAAGGAATCATCTTTGTTAAATAGTTCATATAATCGCCTTTAAGCTCGTCTAGAAGAATTATCTTCAAGCTTACTTGGATGAATTATCTTTTTCTTTTGTTAAGTGGACTGAACTGTCTTCTCCTTCAACTTGCTTACATATCATTGCGTTTCAAGCTCTGACATGACCAAAGTACATATGTTGCTTGAGATTTGTCGGGAATACCCAATTTCAGCTATGCCACACTGGATACATAATTGGTCTGTGCTTGAACATCGAGAAAGAGGATCAGACTTGATCAGTCCAGGCTATGTGAGTCTGTCTATCTTCATAGCTGATAATGAGCTCCAAATCAGTCCAATGTGGAAATTTCAAGATGTTTTTATATTCATTCACTAATCTTGTGTTCTTTGGCTTAGTGGCGGCGAAATCTATCAATTAATACTTTTGGTCAAGTTTCTTCCGCTCCTACTCTAGCTCTTTAACTCTAATGTTTTTTTGGAAAGATAAAGTAGAAGTTATGTGCTTAAACAAAATTAATAAGAAAAACAGGTAGAACTTCAACTGAACTAATAATACCACGTTAATAGAACACACAAGACCAATAAAACCATTAGGGGGAAAGTCACAACTTCAAAATTTAATATATTTAAACTGCACTTAAAACTTTAAAAAACAAATAAAAGAGGGAAAGGAACCAAGTTAAACAAGGAAGAACAAAAAAAAACCTTAGTACTGATGCTATGCTGAACTAGTGTTTTGTTAGGATCATTACTTCAAACTTATTGCACCTTACAGAAAACACGGCCCCTAAAGGCGCCTCCGCGTGCGCCTGCCATTAGGAATCCCGGAATCCACTGCTGCAGACCCCTCTGCAGCTACAGCTATTCCAATAATGCTGCTGCCACTTCTCTTACTAGCCACAGTTTGATTTCCCTTATCATCCACGGATGCAACTGTTTCCAGAAGCTCAGACAACAAGGACTGACAACTTTCTTCTAAGTACTTGAAGCCTTCCGATTGCATAACCTCTGCACAACATAACATCAAAATCTTGATGAGCTCACAATAGAAGCACAAAATTACAAGAGGAAGAGAATCAAGCTATGGAGCACAGGACCTGATATGAAAAGTATCAATCATCACAGTTAAATCAGGAGTTTTCACTCTTCCACAAAGTCGTACTTGAAAAAAAATACTCATTAATAACCTTTATGCAAATTTTATTTTAAAATTAGAGCAGGGATACAATGCATCTGCATTTCTACTACTGCTTCAGACTAATTATCTTCATCCAATTACCTAAATGAATTTAAATAACATACTTGTAATGTGAAGAAAAAGTCTAAATTAGTACAAACAGTCATCACCAAGTACTACGCTTCAGAAACAAACAAAGCCTACAAATTTAAAAATGAAAAATATACACCAGCCATATGATATATCTTGGTGCACAGCCTATGCACTGTGCAGACTGAAGCAAAACAATGATCAAAACTCGTTAATATATTTCAATTTCATGACACACATGCTATATACTGTACAACTATCAGCATCTGTCAAATACAGTCATCAATCTTAAACTCTGCTGTAAACAAGTCTCAATGATTCAATCACTTGTCACAC
This sequence comes from Heracleum sosnowskyi, assembly GCA_030848705.1. Lineage (NCBI taxonomy): Eukaryota > Viridiplantae > Streptophyta > Magnoliopsida > Apiales > Apiaceae > Heracleum > Heracleum sosnowskyi. The sequence continues at coordinate 42,165,419 of CM061243.1, read as the reverse complement.
CGTTTATGAGTCAAAAGAACAATTAAACTTAATGGCATTGCATACAGGCCAGACCTCTAGAAACCACTAATCTCACTGTAACCACATCACTGTGATGCATGGCACTGCAGCATGGCATTATGAAGACAGAAGTCCAGTTAATACAGGACCTAGCTGTCCAAGGTGCAAGATATCAATCCCCCCACCAGCCCGGCTCTTTAGGATGGGAAATTTTGAATATATGCGCAAGAAACAAGAACAATAGAGCTAACAATAATGATGAAACACAGGGAAGAACTTAATAAATAACATAATATTTTCATAAATTCACACAAAAGAAGCCTTCCTTTTCATTTTATATCCAGCACCTTTGTCCAACAAATAATTACAAAAAATTGGCTATAAGAAGATATTTAAATTTCAAATTCCATACCGAGGGGTACAGAATAATTATCACAAGACAACTTAAATTCAACTGACCACATTTAACCTTCGTGCTCATGTTAACATATAATCAAGTAAATAGTCTTTAACAATAAATGACCACTGTCCCTCATGTTAAGGTCTTCCACCTATATGATATCAATTTTCCAAAATAATTATATTATAAATACACGCATGGACACGCAGGGACACGCAGACGTGCACACACAATGAATAAATGAAACATAAAGAGATGAGCATTGTAAAATTTGTTGACCACCTATAGAGATTATGAACTTGCACAAATATAAAATAATTTAAAAGTATTTCCAATTAGTCTCTTTAGTTTCAATAATTGCATAGGGAGGAACCAGAAAACCCCGCCTAAAGAACAAGTCAGTTAGGAAATCTTGTACAAGAATAAGCGGTACGGTAACTGTCTGTACTCTGTACATGTTTGTATAAAAAGTAGTAACTATCTATACAAGATTGTATAAAAATGGGTAGCTATCCTTGTATGTTTGTATAAAGACAAGACTGAAAGATTTGCTGAGAACTACAAAAGTACTCTTCTGATTGTATTTTTAACAAGTACTAATTATTAAAATTTATTAAGGACATATTATCTGAAGGATGTGAATATGAAGACTAGTAAGTTTGTTATTGTGCTTCACTTCTACTAAATTTGTCAAACTTCGTGTGCTGATTTGTGTACTTTTGAGTTTTGGACTTCCAATTAATTAAACTTCAGTTTAACTTCTAGTTAATGTTAACTTCCGTGTGTTGATCCTGAACAGTGCAAAATATGAAATATACTTCAGTTACAGAACCCCTTCACTTTCAGTGAGTATAAGCACATTTTGATTAGGCATTTTAATAGGATATGAATGTGGGTACTGGAAAATCCAAGATAGTGTAAATAGTATGGAACTACAGATAAATGCTTCAAAGTAGGATATCCCAGGTCAAACAATCATGGAAAACTTCCATAATTACGAGTCAGTGCAACACAAACAATGCTAAATCTTAATATCTCATAAATAATTCATGCAAATGTGACTTGCATAGGCTATGCCGTTAAGTCGTAAACTACTTCGTCTAGCCAATCTATGACTCCCAAAGACATATCAAGCAGATAATCACCCTATGTCCTAGAAAAGCTTCAGCTAAGACATTAACCTGGGCAAATACAATGTGTCATATATGCTAGACTAGAAGCATCAAGAGCAAATTCTGTGAAGAAACTGTCAGAACACTAAAATGGACATAACCTGAACAATGCACCGCTCAGATTCTATGGAGAACACGCACCTCCCAAATGTGCTGCTGCAAATTTTAAACAGATGGCCTTAAGATGTGAACATCTGTGCTGATCGGCTAGGGACAGAGTTGTCGCCACTGTTTCGACAGTAATTTCTTCACACAATTTTGCTTCACATAATTGTTTAAGCCTATCTAGACCAAAGCGATCCGAAGCTGCCAATAGATGGTGCAGAGTTATGGTAGATGAGCACGTCGATGTTGAGCAACTAAATTCTTGTAAATCTGGGAGCTCGTCTGTATAGATGAACAGTAGCATAGCCTGCAAAATAGATGAAAAGCTCAAAACCATCCATGTGCACAACATAAAATTTGCAGAAAAGAATGTTAAGCATAAGAACACCGGTCCCATCAACCACTGTTAGAACAGCCTAATAACCTTACGTTCAATTCCAAAGTATCAAGGTGTAATTTTTTTTTTATTGAAGTGGTTCTACATGTACACACGAGGTTTAACCTAATCAACAATTTAGCTGAGCAGGCAATCTGATTTATCAGATGGAATGATCATGTCTGTGCATGTAGTTTTGACAATTTCTACAAGTTTGCCATAACCAGGCAATCTGATCAGATGTGAACTTCTTGCTTCTTCTATCTTGTTGAAATTATACCAATTCCAGTCAGGTCAAGCCACATGAAGGAAACTGAACTCTGCTTTAATAGCTTTTTTTGGTCATTACTTGTCATATCTTATGTATAAAATTTTATTTCTAGTTTTACTTTTGTCATTGTATATTCCAAACTTAGCTTTACCCCTAACATTTGTAATATTGATAATCAACAATATTTTTGATATAGTAACCACATACAGTGGGATGATTTTTTAGTGTACAAATTACAAAATCATAAAATTACTACTTGTACGAACAGTCAATCTATACATTCAATGAAACACACTGTTAAACTAAATTGCCTATCAATTTGGGAAATGTGGATTTTTTAATTATTTACAATCCCTGCCCCAGGTAAAAAAATCTTATGATCAATTCTACGTCATCAGTCTATAACAAATAAAAGAAGAAACTAGTTGATTTCTGCCTCATAAGGAACCAAAAGTTTATACTAAGACTCTTAATACTCAATAGTTTTCTTCAATCATCTAGACAAATTGAATGAACGAATATGTGATCCTATTCAAGAAATATCATTATTGAAATCTTACTAATACTCATCTACAATTGGAAACTTATTTAGTATGTGGCCTATCACTGTAAACATAGTTTACATTTTACACACCACCAATATGTTGCCTCTGATGCTAAACTAGTACCAAGAACAATAGTACTGATAATAGCGAAATACCCATTATGTGCTTTTCCTGGTAAAATATTTTTAAAATTAACTAAACAGAAGAAATCATATGAACTTTGTTACCTTCAATATAGAAGGTTCGATATCTTCCAGTACTACTTTATCCATACTGGTGTCCCCAACAAGTCCAAAAAACATAGCTCTAAACACAGGTGAGCGAGCAGCAAGTATCAACTTATGAGCTCTGAAGTTCTCATCTCCAACCTGAAAAACTATATCGCAGCCAAGCTCAGAATCAAACAAGTGTTTTAGACCCTGTCCTATGTCTGACGGTGGTATGGGGATGTTGTACAGCTTAGGTCCCTCAACGCGGTTCCTTACAACTCCCACAGTACAATGCATTGCTAGACAATCATCCCTCAGATAATCAGAAGTTTCTAGAGTGGCTCTCCTAAAAAACCGCTTGTAACCCCTGAAAAACACACAACAATATAAAACAAAATGGTTCACTTAACCATGCACCAAAAGATGCAGTTTGGACTAATCTCATCATTTTCCAAAAGAACACTTATTAACTGGATGAACTACAATTAAACAAATGCATAAATCTTAATATTAGACGAAACACTTTTTTTTTAAAATCAACACAACAGATCAATCTGTACATTCAACATGAACCATACAAACTATTAAGTATTAACTATGACATATACCTTATGCACAAACAATTAATATCAAACCCCAATTCCACAAACTGATCAAGATTACACAAAAACAAGGCGTATAACAATATATCAAACCCTAATTCCACAACTGATCAAGATTAGCATATTACACACAAACAATACAAACAATTAACTACATCAGAAAACATACAATCGCAATATCCTCCAAGACTAATTCGACTACAAAACCCTAATTCATCTTAAATTAACAAGTAAACCGTCTCAACTAATAACCACTAACATAAACCCATATTCACCAACCGATCAATCACCGCCCATAACATAAACCGTAAAAACATCCTACAACATAAACCGTACAAATGCACAATCAACAACAACTCATTCAACCACAAAACCCTAATTCAGCTAAAATTAAGAAATTAACTAATAAGCACTAACAAAAACCCCAAATCAAGATAACCGAAACAATAAGCCGCGATATCTAGCCATACCACATACTACCGCGATACTTAAGCGTATACGGACCGCCTTCCAACGCACGATCAAAATGACTATGCACTTTATGCTTCCCTTTGCCACTCTGATCCAACAATGTGAGCTCAAACAAAGCCCTAACATCAGTCCCTACACTCGCTAACGCAATAAAAACCGAGACGTAAACAGAACTATCCTCTACATTCTTGCCATCAGGGTAAAAGTAAACGGCCCAATCGTAACCACCGACGGTGAAAATGTCACTGCAAATGTATTTACCGGGGCCCATTCCTTTAGCGAGAGAGTAGCCTCGGACGGTGAAATTGTGGGACCCATTCACGGTCTCGTTGATGGATTTTGAGCTGGAGTTGTTGTGATTGGTTGTGATCATGGTTAGGGCAGTGGGGTGTGTGTATGTAATTGTGGAATTATGAGTTTGATTGGGGGTTTTGATGGTGGTGATTTAAGGGCGTGTTTGGCTGGCTTTTGGTTTTTTTGTGGAGGTTTATGAATGGCGTGATTGTTTGTAACTGATTGAGCTTTTGTGAAAGTGTAAAATTGGGTGGTGGTGTTTGGAACCGTAACCGACTAAACAGTCGGGTCCGGTACCTGACAATCAAACTATTTATTTATCTAATAATTAGTAATCGTTGAATTGAGATTTTAATAATCAAGATTAAAATTATTCGTGAGAATCAAACTATTTATCTAACAATTAGTGTTTTAATCGTTGAATTGAGATTTTAACAATCAGAATTAAAATTATTCGTGAAAAATTATAATAGATAGATTAAAAAGTTTGTTTTAATTCTTATCATTAAAATCTCAATCAAAGGTTTATTTCAAAAAAAAAAATCTCAATCAAAGGTAACAATCAATTATCAACCCACAATAGTTATGATTAGCAATAGTTATGATTAGAGAGGTGATTGATTAATCGGATCATCCGGTAACAATGCCTAACAATTAACAAATTTTATTCAATAATATTAATTTCGGATTCATAATTTGTGTGATTCGTAAATTTATAAAATTTTCGGTTATCTATATTATATTATTAATATTAAAATATGAAATTAGTTATTTTAAAATTTGTTTAAATTGAAATATTTATAACAAACTTAAAATTCAAAAAATAAAAAAAGTAAAAAAGAACAAAGTTATAAATTAACCTATGCATGACACGAGATATAAGTTGGCATAATGTAATTTTTTAAAATTGAATATTTGTACTTTTATTAAAACTAGCTTAAAACTTGTGCGATACACATATTATTTTTAATAATTCTAAATTTTATTAATAAGATTTTATATTTTTAATAATTGCATTTGTTAAAAAAATAAGTAGGTGTGTTAAACTTTTTTAAATAATTAAAAGTATTAAAATAGATTTTAAAATAAATAAGTAACGGTTGCCCGTGATATTTTGGAGAAAGAGGGTTTTGGTAAGGAAAAATAGAAAAAGTAACATATTTCGCTGAATTTTAAAATATAAAAGTAACTGTTTGTCCGTGATATTTTTGGAAAAAGAGAGATTTAAGTAAGAAAAATAGAAAAAGTGACATGTTTTAGTTGAAAGGTAATTGCCAATTAAAATTATTAAAATAGATTTAAAATAAATAAGTAAGGGTTTCTCCGTGATATATTTGGAAAATGAGGGATTTTGGTAAGAAAAATAGAAAAAGTAACATGTTTTAGGTAAAAAAGGTACCCGTGAATTTTTTTTAGAAAAATAGGGGATTTTGTTTGAAAAAATAATGTATTTTATCTGAAATGGTAACTGGTTATAATAATTTTTATAATAATTAAATAAATAATTAAATAAGGCAAGTACCGAACCAAAAAAATAGGTACCAAAACTTTTAATGTTTCGTCTTTAATAATACTAGCTTAAAACCTGTGCGATGCACAGATTCTTAAAACACGTGCGATGCACGGATTGTTTTTAATAATTGTTATTATTATTAATATAATAACAATAATAATAATTATTATTAATTATGTTTTAATATTTTTATTAACTGTACTTTTAAAAAAAATAAGTAGACGCGTTAAACTTTTTAAATAATTAAAAGAATTAAAATGGGTTTTAAAATAAATAAGTAACGGTTTGTCCGTGATATTTTTGGAAAAATAGTGGTTTTAGTAAGGAAAAATAGAAAAATTAACATGTTTTAGTTGAAAAAAGTAATTACCCGTAATTAAAAGTAATAAAATATGTTTTAAAATAAATAAGTAAATGTTTACCCATGATATTTTTGGAAAATGAAGGGTTTTAGTAAGAAAAAATTGAAAAAAATAATATGTTTTAGTTGAAAAAGGTAATTGCCCGTAATTAAAAGTATTAAAATAGAATTTAAAATACATAAGTAAGGGTTGCCCGTGATATTTTTGGAAAAAGAGGGGTTTTAGTAAGAAAAAAATAGAAAAAGTAGTATGTTTTAGTTGAATATGGTAATTGTCCGTGATTTTTTAAGAAAAAGAGGGGATTTGTTAGGAAAAATAGAAAAAATAATGTATTTTAGCCGAAAAGGTTATTAGTTATAAATAATATTATTAATTAATAATATCTTTTTAAAAACAAGTAAGGATAATTAAGTAAAATCAGACCAACCAACTAACTAAACTTTTAATATTTCGTCTATTATAATATAGTATAGTATAGATAATATAGAAGTTATATGTAGTTGAATTTTAATGTTAGATTAGATTTGGAGTTGCCACTGCTTAATACTCCCTCTGTCCCCCTCAATTCTTTACATTGGGGGACGACACGAATTTTAAGAAAAAGTGTAAATTAATAAGAAAAAGTAAGAAAAATGAGTAAAGTGGTGGGGCCAATCAATATTTAATGTATAAAATGGTATAAAGTAGGTATAGTGGAGTAAAGTAGTGGATGTGATTGGATTTTATATTATAAAATGTTACTATTTTTGGTATGTAAAGAAATGAGAGGGACATACCAAAAAGGAAAGTGTAAAGAAATGAGAGGGACAGAGGGAGTAATTAAGAAGTTGATGAGTAAATTATTAAAAAAAAATTACAAGAGCAACTTCAATGGGAGAAACTCCTTAGATAAATATCCATGTAGCATGCCATATATAAAATTATAGAAAATGTGTAAAAAAAATATGCACTTCAATGGTATATTCCTGTTAACTAAACTTTTAGCCAACCTTGATTTGGCCAAATTTGGTGAACCTCTAGATACCTGTAACAATATGAATTAATATATTATATTTATAATAACTTAAAATTACAATAACATACTATATTTAAAATATAACTAACCATTATAGCCAACACAATACTGATAGGTCCAGCAAATTTTACATAATCAACATTTTATACTATTTTAGACGATACTTAGTTGTTAATTTGATTTAGATCCTACATCACATAAATCACAATTTTTTGTCAAAAAATAGTTAATAATATCAAAATTCTAATAAAACACATTGAACACAGTATTACAAAGAAGGGAAATGGTCGTAACAATCAATTGTTAAATCATATCCGAGAACCTTTTGTTTTATGCAGTACATATAAATGATATTGGCATGACACGTATGAATAGAACTATTGTTTTAACATGGTGAAGCTCTGAGTTGGAGATGAATGTGGATCTGATTTGGTTTCTAACGCAACTTAGGAATTAGTAGCTTGAGTGCTCGCCTCCATCTGTACCTCACACTATACCAAGGAAGTTCCTTAAACCTGAAACAGCTGGCATTGTTAACTATGAGGCCATACTTATAAAGTTCGAGCTCAATTTTCGATAACACTTGATGTATAAACTTCCCTGAACCTTTATTAATCTCTTCCATTGTCTTCAAAGCAGCGACTAAACAAATTTCACGCTTGATAACGTCCCTGACAAGCTTTTCAACACGACTACAGCGCAAGTGAACAAGAGTACACTTACAGGGCCTGCGACGGTCAGAGACGAGTGATGCATACTTGGAGAAGCCCCGATCATCTTTACGTGGACAAATGGCGAGCAGCCCGCTAACAATGGTATGAAGTTTATCAGAGCTCCTGAGTTGGACACTGAAGGTGTACTCAACATCGGACATGTCAGTCATCAGCGGACTTCGGCTATCAACCTTGAACATTATTGTAACAACGCAGTTGTTTTGGATTGATGATGAAAACTAGAGAGTTTGGGGAGAAGATATGTAGTAATGTGTATACACCCAAAATTAACAGAACAATAATTAATTTGAGCTAGGAGAGCTATATATAGAGAGAGATGCAAGTCTAATTTTATAATTCTATTCGACTTCAAAAAGTTTACATGTATAAAAAAAGCTTCCCGCTGCTTACCTAATTCGATCCTAAGTTTATTATACAAGGAAACAAATTTAATTATTCAATTTGATTTGAACTGGGTTAATCTTGTGGTAAGTTTATAGTTCCGTGAATTATTTTCTTTCTCTCTCACCTATTTTTAGATATTTATCTGAAAATAAATAATATAGCTCTTATTAATTTATAAATTATAAAAAAGAAAAATATAGCTTCCGATTAATTACGAATACATTCAAGTACATATTAACTCCTTATATATAATAAGCGCAAGGGAGATCTTATCCAAAACTTTGGTTGGTCCATGTACTACCAAAAGTATACGATCTGTTGGATTATTAAACTATAAATCTTCAAATCAATGAGGACCGTCAGATATAATATTAAAAATTGTATTTGATTATTAATAGGATAGTATTTAAATACTAAAAGATGTATTTTGATAATTTAAACCAATTATAAATAGGTTTTCTATATTGAATAGAAATCTTTATGTAAAAATTCGTAATTATCTTTTCTCTTTAGTTTATGGATAGTTCCAGTTAGATAATAATTATTAAACCATCATTAAATTAAAGATAATTTTGTAAGCTTCGCGTGGGCTGTAAAATCGTTAAAATTCAATTTCTAAAACTCAGGATAGAACCCAAATAGTAAAGTGTATATCTAAATTTTAATAAATATATTTTTATTATTTTAGCACCAATTTAATTTTTTTTCCTAATTCTTTTAAATTTATAAATTCTATGTTTATTTCAATAAAATATTAAAACCAATTTAAGAAAAAATTAAAATCGATCGTCCGTGTACGATTACGACCAAATTAATAATTATAGTTAGATCTTAAATAGATCGATGAGAATTGTTAGATCTAATATTAAAAAGTGTATCTGATTAATAATAGAATTATATTTAAATACTAAAAAGTGTATTTTGATAATTTAAAATTTTTCTATGTAAAAATTCTTAAATATATTTTCTCCTGAATTTATGTATAGTTCCAGTCAGATAATAATTATTAAACCAAATATCAAGATAACAATTCATATCGATTACAATGATACACGTGGACCCTACGGGGAGAACTCCTGTACATGAATAAATTTAAACACTTTTTTTCTGAAGTAACATAACAATTTGATTAATCCAAATTATAATTATATTATTTTATATATAACAAACATAAAAGGATAATATCAAAATATTATTAAAATATTGAGGGTTTCATATTCATAAACGATAATTTTGAATATAATACTCATATTAAAATGTGTATTTGATTAAAGGTAGGATTATATTTAAATACTAAGAAGTGTACTTTGATAATTTAAACCAATTATGAATTGATTTTCTATATTGAATTGAATTTTTTATGTAAAACTTCTTAACCATCTTTTCTTTTCAGTTTATTTTATGAGTAGGTCAACTGGTCAAGTTAGATAATAATTATTAAACAATCATTAAATTAAAGATAATTTCGTTAGTTTCGCATGGGTTGTAAAATCGTTAAAATTCAATTTCTAAAACTCAGGATAGAACCCAAATAGTAAAGTGTATATCTAAATTTTAATAAATATTTTTTTATTATTGTAGCACCAATTTATTTATTTTTCCACTAATTCTTTTAAATATAGAGAAATTTTATGTTTTTTCAAAAAAAATATCAAATTAATTAAGAACAAATTCAAATCGATAAAGAATATAATAATATGAGAATAAAATTTTATATAATCATAACATAATTTTTATTCTGTATAATAATTTTTAAGTAATAATGTATTTTAAAATTTTATATACACTGTAAATAAAACCAAAACATTAAAAGTAAAAGCAGTTAGTAAGATACTTATATCAGTATATACTTTTTTTTTTTGAAAAGCGAAAGGAATATATTAATTTAGCTAGAACAAGCCTAGCAGAAGAAAAGTTCAAACAGGACAACCATTAGATTGAATGCATTGTCCTGGGAACATCACTACAGGGCTTACTGTTCTCTTGGAACCCTAAGTGAAGCTCTAGAAACCTCCACTTTAAATGTTTCTCCACATTTACCAAAGCCACTAGCTACTGGATGACTGGAGTATAAGTGAACTACAATGTCTGTTTAGATTTCCACTCCGAAAAGGAATGTAATTAAATCTCTAAATACACTTTTATAAAAAACTTCATTTAGAGAAATTTCTAGAATAGGACCAAAAAAACCCTTTCTCCCAAAGTGTTTAATTTGTTTCATAACAAGCCCACCATCAGCTCCTGTTTTAACACCACGAGACAATCATAGATGCTCTCATTGCCCCTCGTGTGTTGCTAGAGAGTCAGCATTATCATTAAGCATTCGAGGGATTTTAATAAGCTCAAAATTAATGGAACCCATCAAAGATAGTAAATCCTTACTTAGAAGCCGGTGGGAGTTGTTTGAGAACTTACTTTCTTGAATCCTTATTATATTAAATCCTTATATATAATAATAATAATAGCGATCTTATCCAAAATTTTGGTCGTAGATAACCAAATTAATAAGGACCATTAGATCTTAACTAGATAAATGAAAATCGTTAGATCAAATATTTAAAAAGTGTATTTTATTAATAATAGGATTATATTTAAATTCTAGAAGGTGTATTTTGATAATTTAAACCAAATATATCAAATATAAATAAGTTTTCTATATTGAATAGAATTCTCCATATAAAAAATTTGTGACTTTCTTTTCTTTGAATAATTCCAGTTAGATAAAAATTGTTAAACCATCTTTTAATGAAATATAATCTAGTTATCTTCATGTGGGGTATAAAATTGTCAAAATCTGATTTTTAAAACACAAGATAAATCCCAATTAAATTCTAATAATAATTATTATGTCATCATTATTTTAATACCAATTTAATTACTTTTTTCTAACTATTTTAAATTTAAAAATCTATGTTCAAAAATTAAAATCAATCTAAGAAAAATTCAAATCAACAAGGAATATAATAATACGATGATAAAATTTTATAAAATTGTGCATATTTTTAATCCTATTTTATTAAGTTTTAGATCATAACTAATCAAATATTATTTATTATTAAATAATAAATTATACGTAAATGGTGATTTTGTTTTATAAGAACTCATAGATACCTAATTTCATTGTTAGCTGGACTATATTCATATTAAAAAAAACCGTATTTTGAAATTTTAGACTCGAGGCCAAACTTTTTTAACATATATACATTGTAAATTATTAAATTCGAAACTTTAAAAGTTTCTTAATCAATTAGTATAGTACTTTTATGAAAAATCGTACTTTACAAAAAGTATTATCAAATAACCTATGTCTGCAAGAAAAAAAAATGAAAAATTCTTTATTTAAAAAAAAACCTATAAATTTTAATATGTTGTTGGTAGATTCAAAACTTAGATCATTCTACATGATAATTTTACTGTTATATCTAACGTTTTTCAACAATTTAATTTAAATTGAAACATCCAACTATTATAGATTGAGTGATCAAACAAAGCGACCAAACTTATAATGAAACTTTCATTATTTAGTCTTTAATATAATAACATAGATATTTATAGGATATACTATAAAAAATAAATTTTATACAGAATTTTGATCGTCACGGTGTACTACTTTAAAAGAAGAACTATTACAAAAAAAATTATATTTTAATTGATAATTTATTTTCTCAAAAGTTCAAAGTTCCCGCATCTTTAACATATTACAAAAAAAGAGTATATTATATTTTAGCAATAAATATTTAAAAAAATTAAAAATTAAAAAAATTATAAATATTAAGAAAAATTAATGATGTTATCATGGTAATTTGTTTCAAAATACCGCCAAAACATTCTCAACCGTTAGATCCAATACTTTTAAAAATAGATGATCAAGATTATATCATATAAAAAGAAGCTATTTTATAAAAATGATATAAGTTAAAAGATATTATATTAGGATTGGATTTTTTAAAAAGTCAAAACATAAAAATAGTTGTAATTAAATAAGGAAACTAATTTAATACCAAAATAATCAAAATCGTTTAATGTTAAATAGATAGGTGAAAACCGTTATATTTAACATTAAAGACTGTATTTGGTTAATAAAGGGTATTCTAATACTCTAAAGTACATATAATTAGATTTCCTAAATCGAATAGAATTCTCAACATTAAATTTCGTCACTTTATTCTCTTTTTAGTTTTAGAATAGTTTAGCGTGTAAAATATAATAAATATCAAATTTTTAACTATAATTTTTTTGGCTAAATCTTTTTTAACAATAATTTAATCATGTAAACTAATAACTTTTAAATATTAAAATATTCATAAATAAATATAATTATAAATATTTAAAAAACAATCGTGTGTTGCATAAATAATAAAAATATAATTATAAACAAAATAATTATAAATAAAATTTAAGTAACCGTGCGATGCACGGTTACAAGCTAGTAATAAGAAAACCCCCAACTTCTCTAGCAATTTTTTTTTCTTGAAGAGAAAACACAATCTAGAAGTAAGAAATGGAGGCACTGGTAGCATCATACGGCGGCGACACATCCTACGGTTCTGACTCCGAACAAACCCTATTCGGAATTAACCACCTCGACTCCAGGGTCTTCCAAAACCAACCGCCTTCGCCCACCTGTTTCTCTTTTCAGACCTCCCACTTCTCTCCGTAACAACACAACACACTCCCTTAATCCCTTTATATTTTCTTAAAAATTGAATTTTTGATGCCCACCAGGTGTTTGATAAATTTACTTAATGTAATTTTCTGTCCAGGAACGCTAATCATATGGAAACCAGTCATGTCCCTAAAAATAAACTACTGATAATGTCAATTTAAAATATAACTATTGTTTTGATATAATTATAAATGAAGACCCACTTGGTTGGAGCCCCTATTAATATTTTGTAGACCTTGCAATCCATTAAATATGCATTTTGGTGAGTTAGTTTCGTTGGGAATCATTAATTTGTATATTGAGGGTCCGATTCTATATTTCAATAAGTTATTTTTATTAAGGGATTATGGAAAATTAAATTTGTCGATACGTTTTTGGTCTACTCCTTTATTCTAGCATAGCAAGTTGTCCTCATGTTCTCCAAAAATCACATGGTTGGACATTGATCTCAATCCTCCTAAAAAATAATCAACATTGTGCACCGGCATCTTAGATCTTGATTCCGACTTCCACCTTCAAATTTTATTATCACAAATTCCTCCATTAACACTACCATGTCTCACCTAGATTAAATAGAGCACTCACACTAGACGATTATCCTAAAAAAACGAAGAAAACACGAGCTCAATGTCTTTGTTTCTATTGCAATGGAATGGTAAATTTACTATCGATCATAGATGGCGAGGACGCCACTCTTGTTGCTTGAATGGTGTCTAAATGAAAATATTTAAGATAACACTGGTGACACAACATATGTTTAGACAATAGATTCCAAGAGAAGGGCATTGATAGGTCATGATTTTCTTCCCATCGGGGAAGACTCTTCCCTTTTAAAAAGGTTGCCAGTCATGCCAAGGCGCGCTCTATAAACATAGTGATTTTATATATTTGATAATTCGATAGAGCACAGTACAAGCCATAACTTTGGATCTAATGCATTCAGAATTTATTGAGTTAAAACTATTAGATACGTCTCACTCTGCCCATATTGGCCAACTTATACAGCTAATACAAGATCCCTCTATCAACACGTACATGCAACGCCAAAAATGATACCTTCGCTAACTGGTAAGCCATGAGATTTCTTTGCTCTCAGTTTTTTTGAGATATTTTTATCTTGTCTGGATAAGAACTTTCAGGACTATTTTCTAGTCACAGGCTAGTACTTGCAAGTCAATCTTCAAACTGTATCCAATTGTTTGTCTTTGACTCTTTGTTATGCTACTCTGAGACCTCACAAATTATTATGTTCTTCCAACTGGACATATTCTTGACCGTGTAGTAAGCTGCATATGTTCCCACATTGGCTACCTTACATCTGAATTTATACCATGTATATCGATTTAAACATCAGTTTCTAGTTTGTAGTTCAGTGGATACCCTTCTTCTATTTAATTTTGCCTTACTCGCATTACCAACTGTTATAAAGGCATTAGTGTGTTGGTACTGAATTGTATACATATGATGTTTCAAAAAAGATATGTATCTTGAATGAAGTTCGGGCTTCATAAACTGTAGAAAAATCGCTGGCATTATTCGAGTGTGAACGTGAGTAGTTAAATTTCTAGATCACTACAAAGAAAGGAAAACAAAGAAGAAAATAAATGGATAATGTTTACTCTTGTCACTCATAATCTTCATGGTTTTGTTTCGTGTTGATACAAACTATGGTTAGTATATATTTTGAGTAGTTTATAATTTTTTGACCAAGTTCTGTGCACATTAGACAAAAAATAAGAATAACTTGTGTAAGGAATGATCCATTTCTTTGAATCATTAGCATTATTCATCTTTATTAGAAACATGGCGCTACACCTGTTTATCAGATTGTGAATAATGGGAACCACATTCAAAAACCAGATTAGTATCTGTATATTCTTGCAGTTACTGTTCCTCCATATTTTCCCTGTATTTTCACAAGCTGCAAGCAGTGATAGAATACTACAAGGCCAGTCGTTAGTTGATGGCCAAGTGATCATCTCTGCTGGTGAGAATTTTGCGGTTGGGTTTTTTAGCTCTGGAGATTCTACCAACAGATATGTTGGAATATGGTATAACAAAATTCCGGTGCAAACTGTTATTTGGGTAGCAAATAGAGATAAACCAATTTCTGGTACAGCTGGTGTTCTGAGAATAGGAGATGATGGTAATCTAATGGTTTTTGATGGAAATACAAGTATATGGTCTACCAATACTTCTTCCGCAACAGCTAACTCAACTGCAGTACTTGCAGATTCGGGTAATTTGATTCTTTTAAGAAGTGAGAATGTTGGTGATCAAAGTAAGGCTCTGTGGGAAAGTTTCAGATATCCTACTGATACATACTTACCTGATATGAGAGTATATACAAATGTAATAACTGGAATAGGAAGTGCTTTCACATCATGGAGAAGTAATGATGATCCGACGTCCGGGAATTACTCTATATCTCTTGATCCTCGTGCTTCACCACAGTTGGTTGTTTGGGATGGACCAAAGCGACATTGGAGAAGTGGACATTGGAATGGTCTAATATTTACAGGTCTTCCTCGCATGACAGCTCTTATCTTGTATGGCTTCAAGCTTACTAACGAAGGCAATGGAAACATATATTTTACATACACTTTGGTAAATAGTTCAATTATTACTAGGTTTAAACTTCGGTGGGATGGAACTATCGATCAGTTTGTATGGGATGAAGGACTGAGGCAATGGAAAATATTACTGTCAGAGCCTTCAAATAATTCCGAGATTTACAATAACTGTGGGATGTTTGGAGTAAGCAAAGCAATGGGTTCTCCTACATGCAGTTGTTTGGAAGGATTCAAACCAAAATATGCAAGTCAATGGGAGGAAGGTAGATATTCTGATGGATGCATTAGGATGACTCCCCTACAATGTAACATCAATGGTACCAATGATGTGTTCAGGGAAGTTCGAGGCCTGAAATGGCCTGATTTTGCTGATACTGCAGCAGCAAATGATATTAATAAATGTAAAGATTTATGCGCGAAAAACTGTACTTGTAATGCATACACGTTTGCATCTGGAATTGGGTGTATGATTTGGAGTGGTAATTTTGTTGATCTGGAGCATTTTGATGAAGGTGGGAATTCATTGTATGTTCGTCTCGCTAAATCTGAATTGGGTAAGCATAAACTAATTTGTTTTTGCATCCTCTTCGTTTCTAAATATTAGTGACTGAGTTTCAAATTTTTATTATATTTTCCATGATTTCCTATAAATAATATGGTATTGTAGATTATTTGCTTGAAAATATCCAGGTTAATAAACAAAACTGTATTCAATAGTACAGATTTGAGAAAATTCTGTTTATATTGTCTTGCCTTGAATTGGAAAAAAAGTGGAAAGAAGTCAAGAACTTGTAGATGAGGGTAGGGTATTATAATGTCCTTTTTAGCATGAAGATCATAATTTATGCTCTTCAACTCTTGCCTGTAGTGATCTGATCCGATTTTTTTTGTCATTAACATAATGTAAATTCAGTTCAAATGCTAGTATGCCATATTTCCTGCAATGAGTAACATCTTGGAAAGGCAAATTAACTGATTTATTGCAATGTCGTCGTGGTAATTGTGACCGTGGTTTCTTCCAGTTTTTATTTCCTTGTATAATTTCCAACTTTTTTATTCTTAACCTCAGGAAGTCGAAAGAAAATATCCTATGTATTATGGATAGTAATTGCCACAGCGATAACAGTTGTGGTTGGCATTATCATTTTGATATTATGGAGGTTCAATGGAAAACTGCTAGGTAATTCCTCTAAAATAGCTTACAAAAATTTATGTTCTTACATCACCTAAACAAGCTAATATTTACTTCTAACCTGTAATCACAGGAATCACGAAGGCAGACAGGAAAAATGATGAAGTCATACACGACATGAGCTCCACTGTCAGAGGATTCTCTGCTGTTTTCTCAGAAGCTGATGATATTGCAATAGATGGGAAACACGGAAGTGTACCCCAGTTACCCTTGTTCAGTTTTAATGACATTGAAATTGCGACTAACGACTTTGCCAACAAGAATAAGCTTGGAGAAGGAGGATTTGGGTTGGTATACAAGGTAATTTTGTTACTAAAGGATAATGTAAGACATTTTGTTAACTAAAAAGTATATAGTATAAATTATTGTTTCCTGTTTCAGGGGACCTTACCAGGGGGAGTTGAAGTTGCCGTTAAAAGGCTTTCAAAGTGGTCTGGTCAAGGTTCAGGGGAATTTAAAACTGAATTGACACTAATAGCGAAGTTACAACATCGGAATCTAGTTAGACTACTTGGTTGTTGCATTGAGGGAGAAGAGAAGTTATTGATTTACGAATTCATGCCTAACAAAAGCTTGGATTCGTTTCTATTTGGTATGGCATATGGTATCATGGTCTTCTTTGTTACTTTACACACTCTAGTATGTCTGTAATTACTTCTTTGACTGCAGACTCGTTCAAAAAATCACAACTAGACTGGACGACACGCTTTGCTATTATCGGAGGCATTGCACGTGGGCTTCTGTACCTTCATCGTGATTCTAGACTTAGAATAATTCACCGAGACCTAAAAGCTAGCAACATTTTGTTAGATGAGGAGATGAACCCAAAAATTTCAGACTTTGGCATGGCCAGGATCTTCGGAGGGAACCAAAATGAAGCAAATACAGTCAGGGTTGTTGGCACATAGTGAGTATCTTTGCTATCTATCTCATATTATCAAATATCATCCTTTTCATCATCCACATTAACAATGATCACAACTCACATTGTCACATTAACAAAACTACAACTTGCAGTGGTTACATGTCCCCAGAGTATGCAATGGAAGGTCTGTTCTCAGTAAAATCCGATGTGTATAGCTTCGGAGTATTACTACTAGAACTTGTCAGTGGTCTGCGGAACAGTAGTTTTCACTCGCCTGAATGCTCAAATCTTATTCGACATGTTAGTCTTTATTCTTATTTTGTTTCTAAATACTACATGTAATGAACTCAAGTTTCAACAACTGAATCAATGCATAACGCAACATTATGAAACATGTTTCAGGCATGGAGCCTTTGGAAAGATAATAAAGCAGCGGAGCTGATAGATCCTTCCATCGCTGGGTCATGTTCGGAAGATGAAGCACTGAGATGCATAAACGTAGCAATATTGTGCATTCAGAGTGCTGCAGCTGACAGACCAACAATGTCATCTGTGGTGACCATGCTGGAAAGTGTGAACACAAAGATTTCGATGCCAGGACAGGTGGATATATGTTTTGCGAGCTCCAAGAGTTTAGATTTTATTATGGAATGTCACGAAAATTCGTCATCAATAGAGGTACCAATAACTGAAGTGACCGGAAGGTAAACAATTGCTGTTTCCAAATGGTGGATAAGAGATTAAAATCTTTGATCTGTATGAAAATAATGCTATACAATGGTCATTTTAGTATAGCCTATTAAACCAATTTCTAGTGCAGATTTTAGCAGAAATATGAAGCTGTACACCTGTAATAGTATTCATTATTACAAGAATGTATTATTGCATTTAAAAGGCCTGCTTGTTTTTGTTCTGTTTTCCTTTTTGTTACACAATAAGGACACGGTCAAGTTATTGCGAAGACTTTGAAAAGTCATCATATCTGGTAAAAAAATTTGTCATGAAATCGACATTAAAGTGGACCGACGATAATATCTGCAAAAACCAATTGGATGTGGTCGTGAAGGGGGTAATATTTTAACTTGCACATATCACATTTGTGATTAACTAGGAACGAAGAATGCTTAGCCCGAAAAAATGTCTGAGCATATTTTTTATATTGCTTTTGCTTCAATCTTGCCTTTCCACCAGCATCATCACCTCGGACGAACCTCTAAATGATGGCGATGTTTTGGTTTCGGCAACTGAAAACTTCGTACTTGGATTCTTTAGCCCTAGTAATAGTACTAGCAGAAGATATGTCGGAATTTGGTACAATAAAATCTCTGTACGAACAGTAGTTTGGGTTGCCAATAGGGATAATCCTGTCTCAAGTACATCAGGTGTTCTATCACTGGACAACACTGGAAATCTTGTTTTAGTTGACAGCCGAAAGCCAGATGTTGTCATATGGTCGACTCATGTTTCAAACTCTTCGTCTATTGTTTTATCCAACTTCACAGCCGAGCTCTTGGACTCGGGGAATTTTGTTGTATATGAAGATGATAGCAAAAATGGTTTTGTGTGGCAGAGCTTTGATTTTCCAACAGATACTCAACTTCCGGAGATGATAATTGGAGTAAACCGTAGGTCCGGTCAGAAACGGTTCTTGACTTCATGGAAGTCACCTGATGATCCTGGAACAGGCTCATATTCACTTATGATTGATGTTAATGGCTCGCGACCTCAGTTGTTCCTGTATAGAGATGGGATTCCGTTTTGGCGGGCAGGACATTGGAATGGAGTTCGATATAGTGGTATACCTGAGATGAACACTAGTAATTCCATCTTCAAAGTAAAGTACGTAGATAATCCTGAGGAGGTGTCCCTGTGGTTTAGCTTGCGTAACACATCAATTTTTTTGAGACAAGTTCTTATTGAGTCACCTCGGGCGATTGAAAGACAAACATGGCAAGAAGATGTCCACAAATGGGGTGTCTTCTATACGGCACCAAAGGACGAATGTGATTCTTATAGTCATTGTGGCGCATTTGGAGACTGTAACAGTTTGAGTGCAGGTGCGTACGAGTGCAAGTGTCTTCCAGGATTTGAACCAAAGTCGCTACGTGAGTGGAACTTAAGGGATGGCTCACAAGGTTGTGTTCCAAAGCGAAAAGGACGAATGTGCAGAGACGGAGAAGGATTTGTGAAACTTGCTGAGGTGAAGCTACCTGACACAACTAAAACAAGGCTAGACATGAACTTGGATGATAAGGCGTGCGCTGACTTGTGCTTGAAGAACTGCTCGTGTACGGGTTACGCCAGCGCTAATACGAGTGGAGGAAGCTTCAGTGGATGCATTACATGGTATAATGAACTGATAGACTTGAGAGAGTATCCAAGTGGTGGCCAGGATTTCTATTTACGGGTGGATGCGGTTGAGTTAGGTATGGTCATCTCTTATATCGACTGTTATTAATCTATGAAAATGACAAAATGTGTTCACATTATATTACGAATAATCGTGGACCAAGATAGCATCCAAGATCTTCGTAACAACTAGAAATATAGGCTCTATCGTGTATGACCCCTGTTCTGAAAAGAAAACTCGTATACCATCAGGATGCAATTAAACTCGAACCGAATTAAGCTCTATATTCTCTGTTATTACATTAATTTTTTCGCCTTCAGCGCATAGGATTTTCTGGCTTACCTACATTCAATAAATCAATAAGCCATCGCCTCAACGATAATTAGTTTTCAGTTTTACTTAAAGCATTTCGGTTGGAATCTCCATTGAAAAAACAACTTTCATAGCAAAAGTAGTCGTCCAAGGCTCTCAACTTTTTCTCGATTAGTAGGTAGAACTCATAAATCTATGATTTCATATACCAATTTTTTTGAGTTGAGGTAAAGAAGTTGTGTTCAGTGCTCTAGTTAAGTAGTATCGATTTGATAATCAGCCCTCGACATATTTGGTTACCTTGTGGATTATTTGTTGCTAACTAAAAAAAATCTTTCCCTGTTTATTTTGTTTGATCTAATGTCATCCTCTTGATTTTTCTTGATCTGATAACATATTGTCCTTCTTATGCTATTCCCAACTTGAAGAAAATTGGAAAGCCGGAGCCTCAGCCCCTAAGACTATCCCAGATAAAGATTCAAAGAAGTCCAAGAACATCAAGGTTTTAGTTCTTGTGCCGCTAAATGTTGCATTTGCTGTTCTGCTTACTGTCACATATTGGTTTCTTATGAAGAAAAAGACAGGTTACTATTATAAAATTAAGTTCTGTTCTACACCTGTTAGTTCGCCACTTCTGAAAATAACCAAATGAATGATCAAATTTAGGAAAAGCTCCGCGAAAGCAGGAGAATATTAGCTCGTTCAGTAGCAACATTAATGATCATGGAATATCTGTCCACGGCTCTACAACTGGAGAAGAGGGTAACGACATAGGGACAAGTACCATTGACGTGAAAATTTATTCTCTAAGCACTATTGTAGCTGCAACTGAAAATTTCTCCCTTGCTCACAAAGTCGGAGAAGGTGGTTTTGGTTCCGTGTACAAGGTACACTAGAATTTAATTAATGCACTTTGATGATTTGCCTAATAATGTGTACATGGATAATGCTCAAGAAATTTTGTAGGGTAAACTGCATAATGGACAAGATATTGCGGTGAAAAGGTTGTCAAGCACGTCAGGGCAAGGGATGAAGGAATTTAGAAATGAAGTTACGTTGATAGCAAAGCTTCAGCACCGTAATCTTGTCAGACTTTTTGGATACTGCACTCAGAATGAAGAGAAAATGTTAATATATGAGTACTTGCCAAACAAGGGGTTGGATTGCTTTCTTTTTGGTATGACTCAGCCTTGAGCGTTAAATATTATGATGACATATTTTTTAATAATACTGTTCTGAGTTCAATTGACAGTAATTCTGATTCAGATAGAGAAAAAAATGGCATGCTTGATTGGGAAAAACGATTTGATATCATTCTTGGCATAGCAAGGGGGATGGTATATCTTCATCATGATTCGCGGCTACGAATCATTCACAGGGATTTGAAAGCAAGTAATATATTACTAGATGCTCACTTGAATCCAAAAATATCAGACTTCGGCATGGCTAGAATATCCGGAAGCGATCAAATTGAAGAACAGACCAAGAGAGTGGTTGGAACATAGTGAGTCTCACTTTCACTTATTTATATCAATATTGAATGATGAAGGAAGCCAAACTTCGCACGCACTCTTCTAACTAGCCAAAATAAACAACATGACAATTTTATGATTGCAGTGGCTACATGTCACCGGAGTATGCAATGCAAGGACACTTTTCAATAAAATCTGATGTTTTTAGCTTTGGAGTTCTACTCTTGGAGATCATCACAGGAAGAAAAAACAGCAGCTACTGTACCGAAGACTCGGTTAATTTGATTGGACATGTAAGTTACAATCATTCGTTTATGCTATTGATTTAACAGACCTTGCTATATAGTTTTTCCTGTTCTCATTCCACAGATCAATAATAAAACGTAAACTAATATACAACTTTGATGTTGTAGTAGTTAATTCATGAAAGGTCCTGTAAATTATTTCTCCCAGGTTTGGGAACTTTGGAGGGAATCCAATGTCTTGGAGGTAGTTGATCAGTCGCTTGGTGAATCACGTCATCATGATCCTCGGATATTGAGATGTATCCATATCGGACTACTGTGTGTGCAAGAATCTGCTGCTGCAAGACCAAGTATGTCAGAAGTAGTGTTTATGTTATCCAATGAAACGAGTCTTCCACAACCTGGCCAGGCTGCATTCATTTTCAGAACATCAGATAGAGGTCCTACAAGCACAAGTTCTACCAGTGTTGGTGGTAATCCAACTAATGAGCTCACAATTAGCAGAATTGAAGGTCGCTAAATCTCATGCATGATTTAACGACATTTCGGCATTAAGCATTCATAGATTTATTGTGTTACCTACCAATAGTTTCATGTAGTCAAGACAAGAAAGTACTGTACTATTTTCTTTTAGTAGAATGCTAATGTCATTTTGGTACTTCAGGTTTCTTTTAGTAGAATGCTAAATTTTAGTAAAAATTTGTAAGTTGTCTTTTCAAAAATAATTTGACGAACAATGTAGTCCCAATCTATGTAAGATAAAGATAGTCGCAGTTGTGGATGAGGAGAGAGCCCAAGCGCTTGGACTGAAGAAATATATGTTACACACGTTATGCAAAAGACTTTCACACTCATGAAGTCTACTGCAAAGACTTTCATGTCATATATATTTACAGTAGAGTTTACATGAAACAAGTGGATGTGGCAAGAGTCGATGAGCCTGGTGAGCATAGTGCGTGTTGGAGAGAGTGCCATCCTCTAACACCTTAATGTTTTAGATGAGCTGGTTACTCAACATGGTATTAGAGCTCAGGCTGACGTTAGATGAGCTGTTACTCAACTGTGCGGTTTGGACGTCAAATTGAATTTGTTAACGGAGGAATTTGGTATTAACAAAGTTTGGGTTTCGTCGCCGGAATTAAGATCTACAACGGTGGTCCTTAGGCGGTAAATTCGTCGGAGTATGGTGGTTGTGTTTAATTGGTGGCTGAGATTGCTTAGGGTTTATGTTGGTTGCCTCAGAGTTCTCAACATTCTACCCCTTACAATTTGCCTACGTATCCCTTTTATAGGGAATCAAGCCAACGTAGTTCTTGGGGAGGAAGTTTCCTCCATGGGCTTGGTCTTTGATCTTCGGAGCCCATCCGAAGTCTTCTACTGCCTTTCCATGCTTAGACGTAAGACTCTTCCACCGCCTTCCATGTATAGGATTCTTTACATACTTAAATATATGTCTTCCTTATCTTTCCTTACTTGAACGTAGGACTTCCATCTGTTTCCTTACTTAGAGTTTCAGCTCACTTTAGGAATGTCTAACGATAAGGCCTAGCCACAAAGGCCCAAGGCTCATCTATGACGTCAGGACTTCATGGATAAGGAAACTTCCCCCGTCGAGGACTAGTCCTATCCATTACCAGCTATTTCCTTAATTCATAGACGCAGGTATAGCCATGACTTACCTTAAATGCTAGACGCATCCTTGTCCCCCGAATGAGAAGCACCCACCAGATAGCAGGACAAGTGATCCCAAGTGTTTGGGTGCAAAGTGCAGGATTACTCTAAAGTTCCCCAATGAGGACGCGCCCATTGAGTACAGGAACAGAGCTCCCAAAGCACACACCAAGATTAACCCCACATCCCCAATGAGGGCGCGCCCATTGAATACAGGAGGAGGCCTTCAGTCACGGACATCCCCCTCCTAGGGCACATCCTAGGAGGGAATTCTTCAATATTTAGTCAATACCAAACCAAGGAAACCATTTTTCATTATCAAGTTGTATCTTCAAACCGGGAGGACGCGCCCTCAAGGAGTGGACGGCCTAAAGGGCGCGCCTTCGTCCCCATAAAGACAAGCCCTAGATCTTCCTTGTGTCAAGCCTCCCATCCATGTAGTGTTGTCAGTTCACCCCGAGAGGACGCGTCCTTAGGGGTTAGATGGCCAAAGGGGCACACCCTCTCCCCTAAGAGGACAAATCCTGAATCTTCCTTACGTCATGCCATGTCAATATAGCTGTTATTATCATGAGGGCGCGCCCTCAAGGGATGGACGGCCTAAGAGGGCACGCCCTTACCCCTATGAGGGCAAGCCCCAATATTAAACTTAACCCTAATTACAAAAATAACATAATTGAATTCATACTTGACCCGATCCTAACCTAAAAACCCATTATCGAATTTCGGCTATAACAACTACCCCCCCAATTCAGTGTGAAGTTAAAAACAATACATTGAATTTCTTTATTCGTCAAAAAATCCCAACTTCTATTGCCTAAGACGCGTCTTCACGTAGGACGCGTCCTGACATTGCCATGTGATAGCACGTGCATTGACAGTTGTCTTCCATTAGGCGCAGCTTCCTCTATAAATACCTAAAAGTCGCTTTCCACGTTTCACTTTACTCTTTTCTCAGAAAAAACCTAGTCGCCGCAATTCGTCTTTTCAAGCAAAAATCCGGCCAAATCTTCGGTTTTTGAACGTTTTTCTTCTCGATTCTTCTTCAGCAACTTCAAAGGTACGATTTCATACCATCATTTCATGTTTTTGCCATATATTCAGACCAAATCGAGAATATGACTGTTAAGCCTATTTTTTGTGTTCTTGATGAAATGCGTGTATGTATGTTTGTATCAATCAGCGTCAGATCTTTATTTGTCATAATTTGATTTTAAATTATGTTTCTGTCGCTTCAGCCATGATTCGTAGACTTAGGGCGCGTCTTTATGCGACTGAGGACTAATTACGTTAATATTGTTAAGGCGCATCCTTGTTATCTTATTCACCCATGACGAATTATCTCCCAATTTATAATATTTTCTTTACAGGACGCGTCCTTACCATCTTATCCTTTCTCTTTTCAGCTGGAGGGTAAGGGCGCGTCTTCCCCGTTTCATCCCTTCAAGGACTTCAACAAACGTTTGGGAATTTATTCCCCACCTTCAATCTCCTTTCCAGCACAAAGCTCTTCTTCAATTAGATCTTTCCATACCCAAGCGATAGAACAATTACGCGAAGCATCTCCTTTCAAAGGTGACACAGAAATCATGTCGTCCCCTTTAACTTCAAACTCATCCCTTCCACATGTTGATGATCTAAATTTGGAAGTAACAAGCCATCATAGTAGGACGCGCCCCCAACAATTTAAACCGGTTATAGACGAGGGTAATAATGTCATAGAAGATACAGAGACCACTATTTTTCGACAAAAAAGAGGAAAACAAATTGAATCGTCAAATTCTGAGGGCACGTCTGATTCTGAGACAGAATCTAATTGTGAAGACGCGTCCTCAGATAGTCCATATCCTCATATAGACGAAGATGATCGTACATTCCCTCCTGAGAGTTCCCCTATTCCATTCATTCATCCTGAAATCGCTGAGGAGGAAATTGACCTTGATTGGGGCCAATACAAGGATACGCTTTCAGAGGCCGAGAAAAGAAGATTAAGGAAGCAAAACAATAAGTTATTTTGTGTAGCCATGCCATCCACCGTTTCAGTTGAGGAGATAACTTGGAGTATGACTTATTATCAAATAGAGGGCAAATGGGCGCGTCCTCCTTCCCTTATGAGGCCACACATCTTCAAATGGCCCGAACCTTTCAAAACACCTAGAATGGTGACCTCTCCCAAGTTAATGGCCTTGGGAGTGGGCGCGCCCCTTCACCCTTATATCAAAAGTATCCTTCAATGGTATGGTATTGCCCCCATCCAACTTTCTCCAAATTCTTACAAACTAGCTCTTGCATTATTTATTTTATATAATGACGAAGGAATCTCCACTCCACCAACAATGGAGGAATTCAGCTATTTCTTTGCCATCAGAAAAAGTTCAAAAGGATACTTTTTTCTAACACCACAGCATAAGCATAACAGAATTGGTTTCTCCAATGGGAAGGTTAGTCACGAGAAGAACTGGAAAGAACCATTCTTCTATCTTTGGAACGTAGAGAGAATCAGAGTAGTGTTCAATTGTAACTATAGTAAGTACGCGCCTTCTCTTTTATTTTTAACTAATTCACTTACTTAGGACGCACCTTTTATTATTGTATTCGTTTCTTTACTTCGTGTAGATAATAGAAATACAAAAGAACTCTTTGGTGAAGCAAAGAAGAGAGCTGATAAGATCCTTGCCCTTCCTTCATCTAGATTCCACTTAAAAACTCTAATTTCTGAGGAGAATCTTAAAAGAGTTGGAATTCTCAAAAAGGAAGTCGGAACCATTATCCCTTTCCAACGGTTTAGGAAGGGGGTGCCAATCAAAGGTGGCAAAGATTCTGATTCTGACGAGGGTGAAGAGGAATATGAGGATAAATCTGAAAAAGGTACACAAACCTTTAAGGGCGCGCCCTTTAGTCAGGGTGAATTCGTTTACCAAATTTTGTTTGCTCCATTGTACTTTATTAAACTTCTTGATTACGTTGTTTATTTATTACACTTTCCTTGGACGCGCCGTAATATGATGTATCGTTTACTTTTTCAGATATGGATAGTCTTCCTGCTGGTTGGGGTCTTGAAATGGGGAATGCCCCCACTGCCAGGGTTACTAAAAGGACTAAGACGCGTGCTCATAGGAAAGATGTCAAAAAACCTGCGACTGAAACCAAAAATCCGTAGTCAGCATTTGATCAGGAAAAGGACAAGACTAGAAAAAGGAAGGAGGACGCTGAGGTGGTTGTTATCACAGAGGACGCGTCCTCTAAAAAGTTGAAGTCTTCATCGTTCTCCGTGGTCTCAGCTGCTTTAAGTCCTCTAGCAATTCCTTTCATCTCTGATGATGACATTCTCAAATGGAGACAAAGGGATTCTTTAGAAGAAAATGAAGCAATCATTAAAGCTTCTTCTGAGATGCTTGTCGCTGCTCTGAATCGCCAAAGCTCTCTCCAAAAAGATAAGGCGCGCCTTGAGTCTCTTGAGAAAGAAACAAGCAAACTTTCAAAACAAGTTGAAGACCGTAACAAGGCCTTGGATAAACTAAAGAATGAACTTTTGCAGAAACAGAATTACTATGATAGTGAACTCAAAATGCAAGAAGAAGTGATAAATGATCTAGGCATTACTGTCAATGATCTCAAGGAAGAAAACATCAAGCTGAAAAATCAAGTGACTGAGCTTGTGGAGGACCAGCAGAATGGTTGGGCTAAGGAGAAGAAAAAAGTTGAAGGCGCGTCCTTCATGAAAGGTTTCAGAAACTATGCTTCAGGATTCCTTGCCCAAGATCCTGACTATGACTTTTCAAAGTTTGGTGAAGAAACCATGCTGTGGATTTCAAAATTCAAAGTCGAAGAAGCTGCTGAAATCAAGGCAAAACGAGTTTTTCTCGGCTTAGAAGAGGCTTCTCCTATACCTGATGGTGACCAGGACGCGCCTTCTGATGACGCGTCTCCAAGACAAAAGGAAGCTAACCCAAAGGAGCAAGAGCACGATTCTTCCCAAGTTGATGTTGTCAAGGACGTTCCTCCCACTGATCAAACCTAAGGACGCGCCTTAAGTTTCTTGTTACTTTAAACATTATGAGGTGCAAGCCCTCCTTTGAAGCTTTGCAAGCTGTAAACTAACTTAAGCTCTATTTTGTTAATAACCATGGTTTGTTCCCAACTTTATATTATTCGTATGCTTGCTTTTCTTAACTGCCTTGCTCATTTACATCACTTGCTCACTTGTTGAAGATACATCCTGTTCCTTGAAGGAATCAGTTAGGACGCGTCCTTTTAGCACGTGTCAAAATATTCAGCATGTGTTATTCTTTTAAATTTATCAACTATAATAGGACGCGTCTTAACATTGTATATCCCAGGGCGCGTCTTCATTTAACAACCGAAATATTACTCAAACAAACATAATAAACTTAAAATTATGAAATTTCTGAAAATTCTTGATGCGATCTTTATAAATAATGCGCTCCGGTGTGAAAGCCACACTGGTCCCAAGGCTAATGCTCTTTGGGGAAATAAAAACTTGAAAATTTCAACTATCCAAGGTGGGATGTACATGCACTACCCCCCTAGACTAGGAGGAAATTTATTTCTTCTAGTTTATTTAGATAGATAACATAGGGGGTACAAAACCACTCCCTATTGGTAGTATTTCTTCAAATGTTCCACGTTCCAAGCTCTTGGTATAGGATTACCACCCAAATCTTCCAAGTGAAAAGTTCCTTCCCAAAGCACAGACTTGATCCTGTAAGGTCCTTCCCAATTGGCACCAAAAACCCCATGACTGGCAATTCTGGTATGAGGCATCACCCTTCGTAGCACCAAATCACCAACCTTGAGACGACGTACCCTTACTCTTCGATCATAAAACCTTGCCACTCTTCTCTGATATGCAGCTAATCTTAGTGATGATATTGTACGTGTTTCTTCCAGAAAATCAAGATGAAGCCGTTGGTTGACCTCATTAAATTCATTGTCATAGTGATCCCTCCTGAATGATCCAGATCCAACCTCCACAGGAACCATTGCTTCAAAGCCATAAGACAACATGAATGGAGACTCTCCAGTAGTAGATCTTGGTGTGGTATTGTAGGACCATAGTACCACAGGTAGTTCCTCAGGCCAGTTACCTTTACTTTCTTCCAACTTGGTCTTCAGTGTGTGCTTGATTATCTTGTTGATAGCTTCAGTCTGCCCATTGCTCTGAGGATGATAGACTGCTGCAAAATCTTTCTTAATCTTCAAATCTTCACACAACTTCTTTAACTCCTTGCTGTCAAATTGCTTCCCATTATCAGATATGAGTTTGTAAGGAATCCCAAACCTGCACACAATGGAATTAAAAACAAAATCTTTGATTTTCTTGGCCGTTATCTTTGCCAAGGGCATAGCTTCTGCCCACTTAGTAAAATAATCCACAGCCACAACAGCATACTTGACACCCCCCTTAGCCATAGGAAGCTCTCCAATAAGATCAATCCCCCACATAGCAAAAGGCCAAGGACTTATCATTGAAGTCAATGCCGTAGCAGGAATAGATGAGTAGTTCGCAAAGCGTTGGCACTGATCACATGCTCTTGTAAACTTCATAGCATCATCCTTCAAGGTTGGCCAATAATATCCTTGTCGTAACACTTTCATAGCAAGGGAACTACCCCCCGAGTGATTACCACATATTCCTTCATGAACCTCTCTCAAGACATAGTTGCACTCGTCTCCATCAACACACCTTAGTAAGGGTTGATTAAAACCCCTTTGGTACAAAACCGCATCATATTCCACATACCTTGCTGCTTGGTATTTCAAACGTCTGGCCTCCCCCTTATCATCGGGTAGAATTCCTTTTTGTACATACTCTTGGATAGGAGTCATCCAAGTCTTCGTTGGCAATTCATCTACAACCATTAGCTCTACCTCTGGAATACTTAGAATTTCTTGGATTTCTAATGGAATATCTCCCATCAACACCGTGTCCCTTTGAGAACCCAACCTAGACAAAGTATCTGCCTTGGAATTTTCTTGACGAGGAACTCCTTCAAGTCTGACTATGTTGAACTGTTGAATTAAACGACGTACACTCATCATGTATGCCTCTGTCTTTGGTCCTCTAGTCTGGAACCCTCCTTCAACCTGCTGAACAACCAACTTTGAATCACTGAACACCACCAAATTCTTTACATTCATTTCCAAGGCTAACTTCAAACCATTAATCAATGCCTCGTACTCAGCTTCATTATTAGTTACCGCAAATTTAAAATTGATAGCACTCATAAGGAGGTGGCCTTCAGGAGAGGTTAAGACAACTCCAGCACCTGCTCCATCATTGTTGACTGCGCCATCCACATACATAGTCCACCAAGGAAAAGGATACTCCTCTCTCAAAGGGCTTGCCTTTTGAGCAAGAGGGTTAGGGTTCACCAGAATGATTTCTTGTCCCATACTCTCATCTTCAAACTCCAGAATAAAATCGGCTAAGGCCTGTCCCTTGATTGCCGTTCGAGAAATATATTCCAAATCATATTGTCCCAACTCAATTGCCCACTTCAACATCCTTCCTGAAGCTTCATGTTTATGTAAAATGTGTCTCATGGGATAAGAAGTTCGCACTTCAATTTTATGAGCTTGAAAGTAGGGACGTAGCTTTCGTGCAGCCAGCACCAAAGCATATACCAACTTCTCCATACTAGAATATCGGGTTTCTGCATCCAACAACCTCTTACTTACATAGTAAACTGGTGACTGCAAACTATCCTCTTCTCGTACTAACACAGCACTAATGGAGTAAATAGAGATGGCCAAGTAAAGAATCAATACTTCACCATCCACAGGCTTGGCCAAGAGTGGGGGCTTACCTAACTGTTCCTTGATTTTCTGAAAAGCATCTTCACAAGCAGGAGTCCACATGAAATCCTTGTCAACCCCCCTAATGGCTTTGAAAAATTCTTTGCAACGATCAGAAGACTTTGAGACAAAACGATTTAGAGCTGCAATCCGTCCACAAAGGCTTTGAACCTGCTTTACACTGGTAGGGGACTTCATTTCAAGGAGTGCTTTGATCTTTTCCGGATTAGCTTCAATTCCTCTATGATTCACAATAAAGCCTAAAAATTTCCCCGACTCAACACCAAAGACACACTTTTGAGGATTTAACTTCATCCTGTACTTGCGCAAAATTCCAAACATTTCTTCCAAGTGCCTCACGTGGTCTACTGCGTCCTTGGACTTGACAAGCATATCATCTACATACACCTCCATAGTTTTGCCAATCTGCTCTTTGAACATCATATTTACCAATCTTTGATATGTTGCCCCTGCATTGATAAGACCAAAGGGCATTCCAATATAGCAATACAAACCTCTGTCAGTAATAAAGGATGTATGTTCTTGATCGGGTCCATACATGGGGATTTGATTATACCCTGAGTAAGCATCTATGAAACTCAAGAGAGCATGTCCAGCCGTAACATCCACCAACTGATCAATCCGAGGGAGTGGGAAACTATCCTTTGGGCAAGCTTTGTTCAAATCCGTGAAGTCCACACAAGTTCTCCATTTCCCATTAGGCTTTTTCACCAACACCGGGTTTGCCAACCACTCGGGATAGAAGGATTCTTTGATCAAACCCACATCCAAGAGTCTGTCGACCTCCTTCTTTAAAGCTACTGCCCTTTCTCCACTGATTGCACGCCGCTTCTGACGCATTCCTTTCTTATTAGGATATATGTTTAGATGATGGCACATGACATTAGGATCAATCCCTATCATATCAGCATGACTCCAAGCGAACACATCCAGGTTGGTCATAAAAAAATTAGTCAAGCCTGTTCTCAACTCATTGCTTAGCTGTGATCCAATTTTGAGAACCTTACTGAGATCTGCTGCGTCTACCGGGATTGAGATTGTTTCTTCCGCAGGACCTGTCTTCTCCTGTAGGATAGGAATTCTTGGATCAAGATCAAGATCAAAAATACGAGGATCTTCAACAGGCATCTCACTCTTTGAGGGCGCGTCTTCCACAAATTCATCCTCTATTGAGGGCGCGTCCTCCACATACCCTTCTTCCCTTGGGAAGATGTCAGTAAATTTCTCCCTCCTCGAGGGTGCATCTTCAACAAGATCTTCTTTCCTTGAGGGCGCGCCCTGTAGGGTATAGGTGCTCTCAACAATTCTTTCTTGAAGTTCATCAATTAGGGGGGGGGGGGCTCCAATAGTAACATCTTAGGGCGCGCCCTCAGCTGAGGGACATCATCTTCTGGCTCTTGAACCGTGTAATGAACATGAATCTCTCCCTTAGAATTTTTGAGCAATCCCTGGGCATCTTCTTGGGGAAGGGCGCGTCCTCCTAATCCATTACGACGAAAACCCTTGACAGTTCTATGATAGCACTCCCTTGAATCATATTGTGACCCTCGAACTGAACCAACCCCATTTGGAGTAGGGAATTTCATTATTAAATGATAAATGGAAGTAACTACCTTCATCTCTTTCAGCAAAGGCCTTCCTACCAAGGCATTGTGGGCAGATTCTTGATCCAATACCATAAATTCTATCATCTGAGTCACAGATAGAGGACCTTCACCAAGTGTAACCGGAAGCTTAATTGCACCCATAACTCTGACAGCTTCTCCAGTGAAACCATAAATCCAAGCATCCTCTCGGACAATATCCTTATCAGGCAAACCCAACTTCTTATAAGTGCTGTAGTAGAGAATATTTACCGAACTTCCATTGTCCACAAATACTCGGTGTACATTCATAGGACCAATCTGTATGGCAACGACTAGGGCGTCACTGTGAGGATGATGTACCCATCTTGCTTCTTCCTCAGTAAATGTAATATCTACTGATTCCCCCTGAACAACTTGGGAGGTTTAAGTTCCAAGCTGTTCACATTAGTTAAGGGCTTATAACGTGCTTCCCTGGCATATTTTTCCAGTGCGTTGTTACTGTCTCCACCAAAATGGCGTCCTCCAAAGATAGTATGAATGCTTCCAGCCCGAGAAAACTGAACATCCTTAGATCTGTCATCATCCCTTTCCGGAGCATGTTCCCTTTCCATTCTTTTATCAGTTTCACCATTATGCTTCTTTACTTCCCTGACGATCCAGTCGGTCAGGTATCCGGCCTTGATCAATTCTTCAATTTCTTCCTTTAGCTGCCGACACTCGTGAGTGTTATGCCCAGTTGATTCATGATATGAGCAATACCTCTTTTTGTCCTTGCTCTGCCATGAGGATAACGGTGCTGGCTTCTTGAATAAACCCTTGTCCTTGTTTACTTCAAAGATATGCTCGACGGAAGCAGCTAATGTGTAACTCCCTGTTTGATATCTATTCAATCTGTCATAGTCTGGTGGAGTCCAACCTCTCCTTGCATTAGTGACATTCACCCTGTTCGGACTATACCCTCGCCTCCGGTAGTCAGGGCTTGGAGACTTATCCTTCCTCTTAGAACCTTTCCCCTTCCCTTGGGAGTCAGACTTTTTATTGTCAGCCAGAGATTGCTCAACGATCTTAAAGTATTCAGCTTGGGCAAAGAGGTCTTCTAAGGTTGCTGGGTCCTTCCCCTGCAAGTGCTTCCAGAAGTCAGTTCTGACTTGGAGTCCCGCAATCAAGAAACTTTTTAGTGACTCATCGATTGCCCCTCTGACCATGGTAGACTCAGCATTGAACCTTTTGAAGTACGACTGCAAGCTTTCTCCTTCCTTCTGTTTGATGTTGGCCAAAGTAGTCACTGGGGGGGCATACTTCACAGTAGCTTGGAATTTTGTTAGGAACAAAGTTTTCATAACTTCCCATGAAGTAATCACACCTGGTCCAAGCTTTTGAAACCACTGTTGCGCACTTTCTCTAAAAGTTGCTGCCAGAAGACGACATCTAGCCAAGTCAGGCACTTGATATACATCCATCTCTATATTGAATCTTCCCAAGAACTCAACAGGGTCGGCGTTCCCATGGAAGCGTAAGTCGTTGGTTGTATTCCTGTATCCTGTTGGAAGTTGTGCCTCCCTTACTGCTGCAGAGAATGGAGAAGGAGCTTGAGCCGTTGAAGTGACTCTTCCTCCTTCAAGATGTGTGAGGAGTTTTTTCAGGTCATCCACATTGAAGCTTCCCACACCTGGGATAGTTTGGATGTTAGTTTGAGCATTACCAGTAGGCGGAGGTTGCGGAGGTGGTTGAGGAGGTTGGATCTCTCCTTGGGCTGCAGGAGTCTCTGGCATCCTTGGATTGGGACTTGGAGGGCGCGTCCTTCCCTCATGACTATCAGGGCGCGTCCTCTCCTCCTGACTGTGAGGGCGAGTCCTTGGCTCTTCCTGCCTTCCTCCTGATCTACTTTGGGATGAGACAGATGATATGTGCGGATCCCTTCCTCCAGAGGGTCCTCCACGATAAGGAGCATCATACCTATTCCTTCGATCGTTATCCCTACTCCTCAGCTCCATATCCCTTCTCCTTCCTGACCCTTCTGATTGGGGAGCTTGCTCATGATCACGGGGCCTCAACCTGAGATCAGGGGGCGCTCGCTGTGAATCACGGGGCCTCGCATCTCGATCATTACGTGGGTCATCTCGTGAAGGTGCTTGTTCGTGTCCATGGGGCCTCGACCTGTTTACAGGGGGCTCTCGCTATGGATTATGAGATTGCACTTCTAAGTTACGTCTTGAATTATTGCGAGGTTGAGTACGATCTTGTCCATGGGGCCTCGACCTGTCAACAGGGGGCTCACGCTGTGGATCAAGAGGTTGTTCCCTTCTTACCTCTCTGTCCCTCTGCCATTCGACCAACAACAATCGTAGATCATCATTATTAAGTCTTATACCAAGACGATCCTTCAACCTGTTCAATCGTTGTTCTTGGTCTCGGTAGAGTTCATCAGCCCTTCGAATTTCACTTTCAGATCGCCCTGACCTATGAGGGTGTGGAGATGAACGTCGTTCCCTCCTAGGTTGATCTTGGCTGCCCGTTTCATCATTGGGTAGTTCAACAATAGGGACTCCATCCTCCTGATATTCTAACCTTCTTGGAGTAACATTCTGAAACCTCCTCTGACCCGTGGTGCCTCTACCTGTACGATGGTGATTATGGGGTTGTCGCCTGACCCGACCCCTTCCTTCGCTTCTTTCGACCGTATCCAGCCTTGCTTCAAAGCCATTCAAGGCATCACCCATGCGATAGAGTTGTTCCATCAAGTCAGAATTACTTATGAGCACCGGTGGTCGTCCCCCTACGATAGGTGTTCCATAAGATGGATTTGGAACACTATGGGAACGTACTCCTCATGGCGGGCATGGTTGTTCTCTTCACTGTCTTCAGATAAGACCTCATCCCTAGGACGTTCGTTGCGATTTTGTGACATCTTCTCCTCCAAAGATTTAGATCTTAATTAGCACCCCTCCTTCTAGCGCCAATTTGTTAATGGAGGAATTTGGTATTAACAAAGTTTGGGTTTCGTCGCCGGAATTAAGATCTACAACGGTGGTCCTTAGGCGGTAAATTCGTCGGAGTATGGTGGTTGTGTTTAATTGGTGGCTGAGATTGCTTAGGGTTTATGTTGGTTGCCTCAGAGTTCTCAACATTCTACCCCTTACAATTTGCCTACGTATCCCTTTTATAGGGAATCAAGCCAACGTAGTTCTTGGGGAGGAAGTTTCCTCCATGGGCTTGGTCTTTGATCTTCGGAGCCCATCCGAAGTCTTCTACTGCCTTTCCATGCTTAGACGTAAGACTCTTCCACCGACTTCCATGTATAGGATTCTTTCCATACTTAAATATATGTCTTCCTTATCTTTCCTTACTTGAACGTAGGACTTCCATCTGTTTCCTTACTTAGATTTTCAGCTCACTTTAGGAATGTCTAACGATAAGGCCTAGCCACAAAGGCCCAAGGCTCATCTATGACGTCAGGACTTCATGGATAAGGAAACTTCCCCCGTCGAGGACTAATCCTATCCATTACCAGCTATTTCCTTAATTCATATACGCAGGTATAGCCATGACTTACCTTAAATGCTAGACGCATCCTTGTCCCCCGAATGAGAAGCACCCACCAGATAGCAGGACAAGTGATCCCAAGTGTTTGGGTGCAAAGTGCAGGATTACTCTAAAGTTCCCCAATGAGGACGCGCCCATTGAGTACAGGAACAGAGCTCCCAAAGCACACACCAAGATTAACCCCACATCCCCAATGAGGGCGCGCCCATTGAATACAGGAGGAGGCCTTCAATCACGGACATCCCCCTCCTAGGGCACATCCTAGGAGGGAATTCTTCAATATTTAGTCAATACCAAACCAAGGAAACCATTTTTCATTATCAAGTTGTATCTTCAAACCGGGAGGACGCGCCCTCAAGGAGTGGACGGCCTAAAGGGCGCGCCTTCGTCCCCATAAAGACAAGCCCTAGATCTTCCTTGTGTCAAGCCTCCCATCCATGTAGTGTTGTCAGTTCACCCCGAGAGGACGCGTCCTTAGGGGTTAGATGACCAAAGGGGCACACCCTCTCCCCTAAGAGGACAAATCCTGAATCTTCCTTACGTCATGCCATGTCAATATAGCTGTTATTATCATGAGGGCGCACCCTCAAGGGATGGACGACCTAAGAGGGCACGCCCTTACCCCTATGAGGGCAAGCCCCAATATTAAACTTAACCCTAATTACAAAAATAACATAATTGAATTCATACTTGACCCGATTCTAACCTAAAAACCCATTATCGAATTTTGGCTATAACAGAATTGTAATCAAATTTGTCCTGCACAAAAATCTATATCAGCTGGTATCCATAAACTTGCCCTTTACTTGGCATACGATAAACTTAAAAACATAATCATATCATACAATTACGGACAAAGTTGATCAATATAAGAAATCGATCATTGAATTGGGGAAACATCAGACACCACATCACTGTGAGAGACAAGAGGAACACACTGTGCATACTCTTGTGTTGCCAATTGCCATAAACGGGCAGTAGCAGGCAACAACAATGATACCTACAGCTACAGTCACATACTGCAGTTGAAGTAATAACAGAACACCAAACTGTTACTAATAGGACATTGCAGTTTAGCACTAATAACAGGAAGAGTGCATTCTAATTTCGAACAGAGGGGATCAAGTTAGTATTTTACGAAACCTGACATAAATTGTAGAATCCTGGTAACTGCTAGGTCTTCTGCAAATTCATTGTAACAGGATCAAGGCAGCAAGCAGCACATTCTCAGAAAGCCAGTAAGAGTCCCTCTGGTCCCTTACTACAGAATCACCAAATTCAAATTCATCATAATCTTAAAAAATGTGAGGAGAAAGAACAAAAATGTTACAAGATATTTTTCACCTATGATCAGATATTTACATTTCGATTTTCAACAAGTCAAAAACACTCTAAAAATTACAAAAATTGATAGCAACATCAGTAATGGAGTATATGGATTATATTTATTTAAGTCAAATCATTTGAGCTCTGGAAAAAAGTTGTATTATTATTTTTGGGTTTTTCAAATTTTTTTAATTAAACTTTAAAATATGGATGTGCATACAATTGTCAATTGTGTAATATCTATTCACATTTGTCACCACTGCAAAAACAATTGTAGCTCTTTAATATATCTTTTTTATTATAGTTCAAACAGACCTATGATAAAAATTTACTTTTATAGTAATTAATTATATTTAATTTAAAAATAAAAATTGACGAAAACTCATATGAATAACAAATAAATCACACTAAAATAATTGAGTTAGCCCAAATTAATCCAACCATTGAAAAGCAGTTATCACGTTTGAATTTGATGTTTATTGCTGTACATATCTACTCTATGATTAACTAGGAACACAGAATGCTTAACGGATAAAAATGGAAGTATATATTTTTTATATTTCTTCTTCTTCAATCTTGCTCTTACACCAGAATCATCACCTCAGATAAACCTCTAAATAGTACTACCAGAAGATATGTGGGAATTTGGTACGATAAAATCCCTGTACAAATAGTAGTTTGGGTTGCAAACAGGGATAATCCTATCTCAAGTACATCAGGTGTTTTATCACTAGGCAAGACTGGAAATCTTGTTTTAGTTGACAGTTGAAAGCCAGATGTTGTCTTATGGTTGACTAATATTTCAAACTCATCATCTCTTGTTATATCTAACTACACAGCCGAGTTGTTGGACTCGGGGAATTTTGTGGTACATGAAGATGATAGCAAAAATGATTGTGTGGCAGAGCTTTGATTATCCAACAGATACTCAACTTCCAGACATGATAATTGGAGTAAATCATAGGTCCGGTCTGAACAGATTCTTGACTTCTTGGAAGTCACCTGATAATCCCGGAACAGGGTCATATTCATATATGATTGATGTTAATGGATCGTATTGAAGTCTCTGCACGCAGTTGTGTTTTCTAGTTAACTTAGCTTGATTGTTACTCGTTTGTCTATTATTCAGTTTGTCTTCTTGTTTTTTGTATGGCTGAGATTATGTCCTTGATGCATTTACTTTGTCTGTTCCTTTCCAAGTTCCTTTCCAGAGTCGGTTAAATGTAGATCTCATCTGCATTATTATCTTTTGAGATTGAAATTATAATGAACATTACATTCACCAATATCTTGAATTCTCAACCATCTAGTTGCATTTATTTTACTCTTTATGGTATCAGAGCCAGGTTGCTCAAAATCAAAACCTCTCTAAACAAACTCAGTCCTCAAAATCAAGATGTCTACTACTGGGTCTACTGGATCTACAAGTACTGGAACTGGAAGAGTTACATATCAAGAAATGTTGAATCCACTGTTTCTTCACCCATCTGATAGTGCAAGCTCGATTCAATTAGAAAAGCTTCAAGGGTCAGCTGACTACAGATCATGGTGTCGCTCTATGGAAATAAATTTGGCTTCGAAAAGAAAGCTTGGATTTGTCACCGGAACAATAAGCAAACCAACAGAGGATGAGATGAAAATCGACATGTGGGACACCTGCAATAACATGGTAATTGATTGGCTCACTCATAATCTTTCACCAACTATTAAAAAATCTGTGATGTATATGACAACTGCTAGTGATATTTGGAAAAATCTTGAAAAACGCTTTGCTCTAACCAATGGCTCAAGAAAATATAAACTGAACAAGGCTGTTTATGATGTCAAACAAAATGCTTCTTCTATTAATGAATACTATACTACCATGAGAGGCTTGTGGGAAGAGTTGGATAGTTTAAATGTGTTGCCTGTAGTGACAACCCCAACCCCAGATATTAAAAAACTCCTTAATGCCATTGAAATGAAAATAGAAGAAATTAGATTGTTTCAATTCTTGAATGGGATTGATGAAGTATATGTACCCCAAATAAGTCAATTGTTGTTGTCTAACCCCTTGCCATCTGTGGAGACTGCTTCTGCTGCTCTGCAACAAGAAGAGTCTCAAATAGATTTACTGAATACACCAAAAATTGATACTGAAAGCATGGCTATGTATAGCAGAGCTCAAAACACCAGAAATCCAAATCTTCAGTGCACATACTGTGGTGTAAAAGTTCACTCTACTAAGAGATGCTGGACAATAATAGGTTACCCTCCGTGGCATCCTAAACACAAAGAAAACAGCACCAACAGGGGAGCTCCAAACCGTAACAATCAAAGACCTGAAAACAACTACACACCTCAAAATAGACCTTATAATCAACAATTCACACCAAGAATGGCAGCTGCAGCTCAAACACAACACTGTCCTGAAGACACTGGATTTACAACTCAACAATTAGCCCAAATTGCCAAATTGATACCACAACTACAAGCCAATCAGGTAAAAAAGTCAGATACAAAGGATGAATTGGATTGTCATTTTTCTGGAATGATCTCTTGCAATCAAGTGAATGGGCACACCAGTGAGTGGATAATTGATTCAGGTGCCTTAGACCATATGACACCATACCTGCACAATCTGACTAAAGCCATTCCTTCAGCAAAGGCGACTACAATCAACCTTCCCACAGGAGACACCGTGACTGTCACTCACACTGGAATAACTAAATTTGGTAATGGTCTCAAACTTGAATCAGTTTTATGTGTTCCTTTTTTTAAGCATAATCTGTTGTCTGTGCAAAAGTTGATTAAGGATAATAACTGTGATGTCCATTTTTTCTCTGATCATTGCACTGTTGTGAACCGTGACTCACAAAAAATACTTGATGTTGGATATGCTAATCATGTTCTGTACTACTTGTCTACTGCTCCTAAAACACACACGGCTTTATCTGCCACACCCTCCAAACCTCACACACCAGTCACTTCAAACAATTCCCTTGAAACATGGCACTTGAGATTAGGACATGCACCCATAGACAAAATCAAACAAATTCCCAACATCTCTATCACACCTACTACTGAGTCAAAAATCCGTGTCACTTGCCCAATGGACAAGTTCACCAAGCTGCCCTTTAACCAAAGTGAATCACAAGCCAAAGTTAAATTTGAACTCATCCACCTTGATATTTGGGGACCATACAAGGAATGTACCAAGGGCAAATATAGATACTTTCTCACAATTGTTGATGACAAAACCAGATATACTTGGGTTTACTTGCTGCCTCTTAAGTCTGAAGCCTTGCAAACCATATCAGCTTTCTACTAGTATGTGCACACTCACTTTAAGAAGAAAATTAAGTATCCCAGGTCAGACAATGATTTGGAGTTCAATACTGCATAATGCAAATCCTTCTTTCTGAAACTTGGGATTGTGCATCAAACCTCATGTGTTTACCGACCACAACAAAATGCCAGGGTCGAAGGAAAACATAGAAATATATTTGAAACAACTAGGGCTATCAGGTTTCAAGCAAACCTACCTTTGAAGTATTGGGGTGACTGCATCATGACAGCTGTCCACCTCATTAATAGACTTCCAACTCCAGTGTTGCAGAACAAGACCCCTTATGAAGTGCTTTATGAAGAACTAACTCCTTATGAACACCTGAAAACCTTTGGTTGTCTGGCTTTTGCATACAACAATGCCTCCACAAGTGACAAGTTCTCAGCCAGAGGAATACCATGCATATTTCTGGGTTATCCAGCCACCCAGAAAGGCTATAAACTGTTGAACTTGATCACCCATACCATGTTTGTTAGCAGAGATGTAAAGTTTCATGAGCAAATTTTCTCGTTCTGCAACAACTCAGACTCCATGTGCATTCAACCTTCAGTTGTGTCCATTCATCCTCTGCAAACATCAACTGCTATTGAAGATCTAGCCTTGTGTGACTTCATTGAAGTCTCTGAAAATGTGAGTTCAAGTCCTATTCAGCCTAGTCCTCAAAGTATTCCAGTTGTGTCATCTAGTCCTACACAATCAGTTGCTGAATGTGATAATGTTGCTGAAAATATGACTGTTGATAGTCAACCTCTAAGGAAATCCACAAGAACTCATGTTCAACCACAATGGCAAAAAGACTACATTGTTAATCATGTTGTCACCAACATAGCCACTGCTGCAATTGATAAATAATTTTATTGCTTCATGAGCTCTCTCACATCAAACAATGATCCAATCTTTTACAAAGATGTAGTGCAACGAGAAGAATGGGTAGCTACTATGAAATCTAAAATTGATGCTTTAGAAATGAACAAAACTTGGGAAATAATGACTCTTCCTGCTGGAAAAACACCTATTGGATGAAAATGGTTATAAAAAACCAAATGCAAAGCAGATGTGACTCTTGACAAACACAAGGCAAGGTTGGTAGCTCTGGGTTACAAACAAGTTTATGGAGAAGATTATACTGCCACCTTTGCTCCTGTGGCAAAAATGAGTACTGTAAGGGCATTACTTGTAGTGGCAACCATAATGGATTGGTATACTGAACACATGGATGTATCAAATGCTTTCCTTCATGGAGACATTGAAGAAACAGTCTACATGAAGTTTCCTCAGGGGTATACTGGCATTGGAAGCAGAATATTCAAGAACAAATCAGGTTCCAATCCATCTCATGCTTCATTTGTATTAAAATTGCTCAAATCTCTCTATGGTCTGAGACAAGCCCCTAGACAGTGGTTTTGTAAACTCTCTCAGACCTTGATCAACCTTGGTTTCACTTAATCCAAATTAGATTACAGTCTCTTCACTAAGGTATCAAAGACAGACACCATTGTCATACAAATTTATGTTGATGACCTCATGATTTGTGGATCAAACATGGAAGCTATTCAACATATTCAAGTTATGCTGTCATCTGTTTTTCATATGAAACATCTTGGGCCTCTAAAATACTTTTTTGGAATTGAAGTGAGCAGGTCAAACTCTGGATTTTTCTTGTCTCAAAGAAAGTATACTCTTGATTTAATTGCAGCTTATGGATTGTCTGATGCAAAACCTCTCACCTTACCAATGGATTCCAACACAAAACTCACTCCTGATATAGGTACACCTCTTGATGATGCATCTCCATACCAAAGATTGCTGGGAAAATTGATATATTTGACCAACACCAGGCCAGATATAGCATTCCAGTTCACTTACTTAGCCAATATATGCACTCTCCCACATCAACTCACATGCAATCTGCCAAGAGACTCCTCAGATATCTCCTCAACTCTCCTACTCAAGGGATACTATTAGCCTCATCCAGTGTTGCTCATCTCCAGGCCTATTGTGACAGTGATTGGGCTTCATGCCCAACCACTAGGAGGTCCACAACAGGCTATTGTGTCCTTCTGGGCAACTCTCCCACATCATGGAAAACAAAGAAACAAGGTGTTGTCTCAAGATCTTCTACAGAAGCAGAATACAGGGAAATGACCCTTATTTCATGTGAAATCACTTGGCTCTCTGCCCTTCTGAAAGACATTGGTCTCAAAAACCTTCCCTATACTCAGCTCAGTTGTGACAATCAAGCAGCTTTAGCAATAGCTGCCAACCCTATTCTGCATGAATGAACTAAACATGTAGAAATATACTGTCACTACATAAGGGATCAAATCAAAGTTGGTCATATTTACACTGTTCATGTCCCTTCCTCAGAGCAAATTGCAGATGTGTTCACCAAAGTTCTACCAGTTCAACAACAACAACATCTATTGTCCAAGCTTGGAGTTGTTGCTGACTCACCACCTCCAACTTGAGGGGGAGTATTGAAGTCTCTGCATGCAGTTGTGTTGTCTTGTTGACTTAGCTTGGTTGTTACTCGTTTGTCTGTTATTTAGTTTGTCTTCTTGTTTTTTGTATGGCTGAGATTATGTTCTTGATATATCAGTTGTGCTACACCCTTTTTCATTCTGTTTTATGTTTACTTTGTCTGTTCCTTTCTAGAGTCTGTTAAATGTAGATCTCATTTGTATTATTATCTTTTGAGATTGAAATGATAATGAACATTACATTCTCCAATTTTCTCTGAATATCTTGAATTCTCAAACATCCAGTTGCATTTATTTTGCTCTTTAGATCGAGACCTCAATTATTCGTGTACAAAGATAGGATTCCGTTTTAGCGGGGAGGACCAAGGAATGAAGTTCGATGGAGTGGTTTACCTGAGATGAAGACTAATAATCCCGTCTTCAAAGTTAGTTACATAAATAATCCTGAGGAGGTATCCCTAGTGTTTAGCATGCACAAAAACTCAATTTTATCAAGACTCTTTCTTTTCGAGTCACCTCGGACGCTTATAAGATAAACATAGAAAGAAGATGTCCACAAATGGGAAGACTTCTTTTCGGCACCCAAAGACCAATGTGACAATTTTGGTTATTGTGGCGTATTCAGTGACTGTAACAGTTTCAATGCGGGTGAGAACGAGTGCAACTGTCTTCCAGGATTTGAACCAAAGTCTCCGCGTGACTGGAACTTAAGGGATGCCTCACAAGGTTGTGTTACAAAGAGAAAAGGCGGAATGTGTGGAAATGGGGAAAAATTTGTGAAACTACGTGAGGTAAAGCTACCTGACACAACTAACACCAGGCTAGACATGAACTTGGATGTTAAGGCGTGCGCTGACTTGTGCTTGAGGAACTGCTCGTGTATGGATTACTCCAGCGCTAATGTGAGTGAAGGAAGTTTCAGTGGATGTCTTACATGGTATAATGAACTGGTAGACTTGAGAGAGTATCCAAGTGGTGGCCAGGATTTCTACATACGTTTGGATGCTATTGAGTTCGGTATGCTCTCTTACATCTATTGTTTGTTAGTAACCATGTGCCTAGTTTAAGAATTAACCCAAACACTTTTTGAGCCAAAAATACTCCGTCCAAGTCGTCTCACCACGAGGACCCGGATCACTATGGTGCAATAATCTCTGCCTTGACCTCAATAAGCCGACCTTCTGGATAAATTCAAACGACCGTGTCAGCCTGATTTCCATCAAACTAGGTAAACCACCTTAGATAAGAAAAATGCTAGAAAACTCAAAAAATGTTTCTAAAAGAAGTTTTCAAATGCCACATGCATTATTTTGACTAGTTCTTAAAATAAAAAATGAGATGGATCTCCACATTCACATCAATCCCACCAATTAAAACTCTACATCATGTTACATCATTAGTGCCATGTTATTTGGGACAATATTTATTTATTTTTTATTCGTTAACATTACTCCTTATTAGATAAATACATTGTGTGTACATATGATGTACCACATTCATATTTGAACGTTTGAAATCAATTTTTTTGATAATATATACACACACCTTTGAATATGGTTTAACAAAGCATTTGTTATGTTGAAAAGTTTTCTCTCCAGTTTTGTGAGAGTTTTGTTTTTCTCTCCATAATTCAA
Organism: Heracleum sosnowskyi; assembly: GCA_030848705.1. NCBI lineage: Eukaryota > Viridiplantae > Streptophyta > Magnoliopsida > Apiales > Apiaceae > Heracleum > Heracleum sosnowskyi. The sequence goes on along the minus strand of CM061243.1, from coordinate 42,120,883 downwards.
ATAGTGTGAGAGCTAGGCCATTGAGATGCCAAAGTTTCAAGGTATTGACGATCAGATGGCAGGACTGAATATTGAAGATGAAGAGAATGAGGAATTCTCCTTTGAAGGAGAGGTGGAAGAAGAGATATACAAATATGAGATGTGTTTGGTTAGACGATTTCTTATGAAAAGAACATCAATGACAGGGCTATGAAATCCAAAATGGTGGATATTTGGAAACTAGTGATGGGTATCAACATAAAGGAGATTGAACCTAATATTTATCTATTTCAACTTTATCATATAGAGGATTTTCTCTGGGTACTAAATGGTGGCCCCTGGTATTTTGACAATGCCATGCTGGTTATCAACGTTATTCCACCGAGAGATGAGCCTTTGGAGGTACAATTTTGGCACCTAAATATATGGATTCAAATACACGATCTATCTATAGGTTTTATGTCAGAGATGGCGGGCAAACAACTAGGGAATTTTTTTGGTAAGTTTTTGGAGTATGATGTGAAGAATAACACGAGTATCTAGAGAGAATGTATGCAGATAGAATTAGGTTGGATGTCTGTAAGCCACTAAAACGAAAGAAGAAAATTACTCGTAGGAATTTGAGAATGAGTTTATGGTGCACTGTAAGTACGAAAGACTAGAAGAGTTCTGATTTTCATGTGGTCTAATGTTGCACTCTGAGAGGTTTTGCAGAAAATTCATTGACAAAAGGAGCGACAATAGTTCCCAAGAGTGGGGCACCTGGTTAAGGGCACCACCGCGTAGGGCGGCAGGGCAGGAAAATAGCAAATGTCTTAAAGAGGAGGGTGAATTGGCATGGGAAACCAAAGTTGGAAGGGATAACAATATCCTAAATTTTCAGGAAATTAGGAATTCAAAATCAGGGAAAGAGCTGATTGTGGGGAGAAATTTTAGGGGCTACATATATGACACGGGCGTAACAGCATGTGCATCTTTTATCCAAAGTCAAAGTGTTATTATTATGGAACAAATGCATCTTAAATAAAACAAATGGGCCTGAAGATGAGGAATTAGATGAGATGAATTTGGAGGACAGAAAAAGAAGAAGAGGTGGGCTGGGCTCACTGAAAATAATGGATACAAATAGAGGTTTATAAATCATTCCAACCGAATTTGTACTTTATAATGTGGATAGTGCAACATCCTGTTCAAGTATATTGGATAAGCTTGCGGAGCAAGCTAGCCATCCACAATGATTTTTTTAACCTAGAACTGAAGGGATTGGGGAATTCTCGATCAGTTTGTGTCCTTGGAGATTTGATAAAATCTCGAAAACCCATTTTTTTTTTGTCCGAAACTTTGGTTTTGTCTAATAAGATCAAGGAGTTATGCTCGAATCTTGGTTTAGCTCCCTGTTATTCAGTTGATAGAGTAAGATGAGGAGGGGGCTAGCAATAATGTAGAAGCGCAATATGTATGGTTACAAATTCTTCGTTGAACTATATAGATGTCCATATTTTGGAGAATAACAATGGTGGTATGGAGGCTAACTTGTTATTATAATGGTTATCCAGAGAGATCGAGAAGGAAAAATTAGTGGAACTTAATTCTTCATTTGGCATCTGCATATGCTCTATCTTGGTGTATTTTCATGGATTTTAATGATATTCTTTACTCTTCATACAAGATAGGGAAGCATCCGCATCCTCGACCTCTGTTTGAAGGGTTTCGTCAAGCACTTGAGGACATTTCTCTACTAGAGATCGAGTTGACATGATGTAACTTTACCTGGGAGAATAGTAGAGTCGAGGGATTGTGTTCGTGAAAAACTCGATCGTACCTTTACAAAGAGTAGTTGGTGGCACATGTTTCCTTTATCTAATTTGTCAGTCATTCATACAACGTACTCAACCCACGACCCCATTAGTTGGCCCGTCCTTTTCTCGAAAGCAACTTCGATTTAATTTTGAAAACATATGGTTAAAGGAACCGGGGTTTCGTGAGGAGGTGACTGCATTTTGCTGGAATGATTTACCAACAACTCATTTTCTTCCCAAACTAATATCAGTTTCCACTTTTATGGATAAATAGGGAAGGAAATTCTTTCACAAGCTCAGGGATAAACTTAAGAAACAAAAGGATATTGTTAATTCGCTTGTGAATACAGTGGACGAGGACAGTGTTAAGGCTTATTTTATTGAAACAGATAAATTAAATGATCTATTTTTTCTGGAAGAAGTTTATTGGAAGCACCGAACGAAAATGTTTTGGTCAGCAGAGGGGGATTCTAATTCAAAAAAAAAAATCATGCATCAGGCTCTCTTAGGAAAAAAGCCAACCATGTTTCTCTTCTTGAACAAGACAACGGAGGGAGTGTTACTGATCATGAGGTCCAAAAGTGTTAGCAAATTGGTATACATTAGTTATTGACTTGTCTCTATAAAGGCCTCAAACACTCTTATTCAAATCAATGTGGGATTGTTACAAATGGTATTAAAAATCTTCCCGGCTGGAAGTGCGGAGGCAATTCCCGGGTTCAGAAAGTGTGTTTGTGGGCTCAACGAGGACGTCGACTCGATAAAAGGGGGTGTTTGTAACATCCCACATTGATTAGAATAAGAGTGTCTGGGATGTGTGCAATAGTGAGGGATTATTTCGATATGGTTTTTGGGGAAAGTAATGTACTTATCTTGTTTGTGCAAAGCGAAGAAGGTATTATTTCTGAGATCCAAAACAATGACCTGACTGCAAATCTCACGTTCGATGAATTCTCTTTAGCAGTGAAGCAAATGCATCTGGATAAGGCATCGAGTCCGGATGGCTTGAATCTGACTTTATTCCAACATTTTTTAGTCACTGATAGGTAAGGAAGTTTTTTATTATGGTAAAATTTGGTTACAGGAGTGTTCTTTTCGAGCAGGCTTAAACGACACTAACCTAGTACTTATCCTTAAAAAAGATTATGTTGACTTCATGAATGATCTTAAAACCATAGTTTTGTGCAATGTTCTCTATAAAACCACGGCTAAGGTGCTTGCTAATCGTTTAATGGTTATTATTTCAGTGATGATCTCAGAAAATCAATCAGTTTTTGTCCTTAGGAGGAGCATTACAGATAATATTTTGATGGCTTTTGAAGTGATGCAACATATGAAGAGGAAGAACTACGGGACTGAGGGCGAGGTGGCCCGTAATCTAGATGTGAGTATGGCGTATGATCGAGTGATTGGTATTTTTGAAGAGTAGAGTGGAATGAATGGGATTTTCGGATAGACGGATCAAATGGGTAATGATGAATGTCACCGTTGTATCCTACTCTGTTGTGGGACCTAGATGGTTACTCCAAGGAGACCCATTGTCTCCTTATTTGTTCTTGCTTTGTGTTGAAGGTTTATCGAATTCTCTTACTCAAGCTGCTACTACTGGACGGATAAACGGGTGCAAAATTAAACCCATAGCTTAATCTCTTACCCACTTATTGTTTGCTGATGACAATATTCTATTTTTCAGAGCTACAATGAGGTGGCGACTATGATTAGGGTTGTCCTAAACTCGTATGAACATGATTCTGGCCAGGCTATAAATTTTCAAAAATCAAGTATTTTTAGTAGTGCTAATGTTCGATGAGACAAACAACAAAAGTTGAAGGACGTATTATGTGACAACCCAGGTCAAATCTCAAGTCTTTTCAAAGTCGATTCAAGTCCCGATTCCAAATCCGAAAATAAGCCAAAGTACACTAGCCCAGATGCATCCAACTTGGATCATCCACAAGCCCACCACATGCCCCCAAAAGATCATGATTTATTGTTGCATTTAGTAGTGGTACTCTGTCTTATAACCTGAACTAAAGTCTCAAATATCCTCGATGTGGTACTGGGGTGTTACAAACTCCCCCGCTTAAACTCTTGACGTGGAAAGGCCTGAATGGAGAGCCCATAGGTTCAAGATCTTTGCTCTCTAGCCATTGTGGAATAATACCGACTGGCTTCGTGTCCCCACCTCTGGCAACTTGACAAATCAATCTTTTAAGAGTCGGCTCTGATATCATATATAACATTTCGGATCAAATCCCGAGTTTTTTTGAAAATCGGGTCAAGTCCTGATTCTGAATCCGAAAATGAGCCAAAGTACACTGGCCCAAATGCAGTTAACTTGGGTCATCCATAAGCCCACCACAGGTCCCCAAAAGGTCATGATTTGTTGGTGGAATTAGTAGTGTACTCTATATTATAAACCGAATTAAAGTCTCAAATCTTCTCGATATGGGACTGAAATGTTACATATTAATGGTGCAAAATGGTTTGAGTAATACTAATTATCTGGGTCTGCCTTCACTCATTGGGAGATCAAAGAAAAGTGTTTTTAATTTTGTGAATGAAAGAGTTTGGAAGAGAACTAATAGGTAGAGTTCAAAGCTTTTGTCTCGAGCATGAAAGATTGTGTTGCTTAAGAGGGTAGCTTAGGTGATACCCTCATATTTTATGTCGTGCTTTTTACTACCAAATTTCTTTGGAGATTGAAAGGATGATAGAATAATTATTGGTGGAGTTCAAATGGGACAAACAATAAAGGTATCAAATGTTGTCAGGGGAGAATATGTTTATGTGAAAGTGTAAAGGCGGTTTGAGTTTTCGAAGCTTGTAGGGGTACAATATAAAACTTCTGGGAAAACACTGTTGGAATTTCATTCGAAATCCATCTTCTATAGTGTTGGAACATATAAATCACGGTGCTGCGTTTTATGATATAAATTAAAGAGTTCGAAAAGAAGATTAACCTTAATCTCTACGGCGCAAGCGATTCAATTCCACGTCTTCTACTGAATTACTTGATTCCCTTTGAGCGAAGTGTGGTCTTCGATCTCCCAAAATTTCCTCTCCTCAAAGCCTCGAAATTCCAAAACCTTAGTTTCGTGCGACTGCCCTTAGGTCTCAATTTCGATTTCTGTTGTGTATTTTTTTCAGCTTTAAGAAGAACGAGAATATATATAGGCTTCAGTAGGGATCATGGACAATTAGGTCGGGCCTTCCAATGACATTCTGGGTCAAGCCCAATGTCATTAAATATTAAGTCAATCAACTAAAGAATTAATATTTGCACTACCGTTCCTAATACCACAATTCTTTTATTATTTAATTCGGCTCCTATATTATTTGCTTATTAAATTCCCACGTTTAAGATATCGCATGTCCATTAATTAAATTAATCACTGACAATTAATTTAATTAATATCTTATTTATCCTTGATCATCCACTCAACCTTATAATTATGTGAGAAATTAATCTACCTTCAGGGCTTCACATAATTATCTTTATGAGCTTTCAAGAGGACATCATCAACCCGAATATTATCATGACATAGATTCCTTCTATAATTAATATCCCACTCTGCATGCAATGTCATTGCTCAACACATAATATTGTAATTAATAATTAATTACATCTTATATGAATCAAAGCATGTGCATTGCATACAAATGTCAATCACTACTAGGGGTGAGCGCGGGTCGGATCGGTTCGGTTTTAGGTTAAAACCGAAACCGCATATCCTCGGTTTTTAAAATCGAAAACCGAAACCGCAACCGAAACCGTCGGTTCGGTTTCGGTTTTAAAATGATCGGATCGGTTACAATCGGGTCGGTTTCGGTTTTAAAACCGCCTCAAATACATAACAAAATAAATAAAATGACTTCGAATTTTTAAGCTTGCAAAGTTACAAATTATTTTTTCGTCCAAAATAAACATACAAAGTTTTCATAATAAATTATTTAAGTCCAACATGATCCGAGAATAATAAAAATTTAACATGATCTTCAAAAATATTTTCTTTGAAATGTATATAAGACAATGTTAGAAATTCAACAATATCGAGTCTATCTGAAGTCTTTGTATAAGTAAAGAGTTTTTCCAGGAAAGCCAAGAAAAATCGTCACATCCAATAATAAAGCAACATATAAAACACCTAGATATAAAAGTTTATTAAATCACATTTATTAATCAATTATTACAAATTAAAACTTCAAAAACAAGAACAAAATAGTATAATTATTAAAAGGAATGTCAGGATCTTTATTAATCTACTCCCACTACTCATAAAAATTGGTCTAGTAGAATATATAATATATTTATTTCTTTATTTTTATTAATCGGATCGGTTCGGTTTTTTCGGTTCGGTTTGGACCTAAAACCGAAACCGAAACCTCAAGAACGGTTCGGTTTTTTAATTTTCGGTTTCGGTTCGGTTTCAACTCGGTTTCGGTTTTTTACGGTTCGGTTTTTATCGGTTTCGGTTTTAATTCGGTTTTTTGCTCACCCCTAATCACTACATCCAAATTAAGAACCTAGCAATAATAATATCATAGAATCTTAGTTCTTCTTAACTATCAGAATAAAAGAACAATTCTAATATTTTGATCATGTTTAATATACACAAAGTATACAAGTATTATTCAATAGTCAAGATAAACTATTCCCAAATAATACTTCAGTCATTCCAGTGGGTTGTCTAATACCACTTAGACTGTGAACCTTTATTATATTATATATAGACATTGATAATCTAATATTCTGTTATCCCATTTGATACTAGATTATCCATAATATATAATAAACAGACAATGTAATAATATACAATCAAGATTCTCAATAAAATGGAAAAAGTTATATACTTCAAACGAATAGTTCAGTATAAAACCTTATAATCTCCCACTTATACTCAAGCTATTCTTTGAGTATATCAATTTTTATTACAAGCAATCCACTACCAGTTTAAATAACTACTATGTGACCAGACATCGGACTCCTATCGCCTCCACGTGTTCCTCAAAAGCCTTAGCTGGTAAGCACTTCGTGAAAGGATCTGTCTGGTTGTCCTTTCATGCTATATCAGTCACAATGATATCTCTTCGCTTAACGAACTGTCGTATGAGGTGATACTTACGCTCGATGTGTTTTGCTGCCTTATGTTCTCGTGGTTCCTTTGTATTTGCAACATCACCGGTGTTGTCACAATAAATTGTGATATGTCGTGGCAAATCAGGAACTACATCCAAATCCAGCAGGAAGTTCGTGAACCATACTGCCTCTTTGGCTGCCTCAGAGGTTGCCACGTATTCGGCTTCCATGGTTGAGTCTGCGATGCATTTCTTCTTCACACTCCTCCATATTACGATTCCACCTCCTAAAGTAAAAACACACCCCGATGTTGACTTCCTCTTATCCCTATCTGTTTGGAAATCTGAATCGGTATGTCCCACAGGCAACAAGTCCGAGGCCTTGTAAATTAACATATACTTCTTAGTCCTTCGCAGGTACTTAAGTATCATTTTTACTGCACTCTAATGTTCCTGACCTGGATTAGACTGATATCTACTGACCATGCCCACGACAAAGCAAATATCAGACCTCGTACATAACATTGCATACATTAAGCTTCCACATGCTAAAGCATAAGGAACTGCTTTCATGTTCTCTATCTCTTTAGGTGTCGTAGGACACTGCTCCTTCGATAGAGAAACTCCATGTCTGAAAGGTAAATTACCCTTCTTAGAGTCCCACATGTTAAAACGAGCCAATACCTCATCAATGTAAGGTTCTTGAGATAAAGCCAACATCCTTTTCTTGCGATCTCTTATTACTTTGATCCCAAGGATGTATGCGGCTTCACCTAAGTCCTTCATTTCAAATTGTTTGAACAACCATGCCTTAATTGATGACAACATCTCTACATTGTTTCCAATGAGTAAAATGTCATCTACATATAGCACTAGAAAAACCACTGCATTTCCCTCACTCTTCCTATACACACACGCTTCACTTGGACTCCGATCATATCCATATGACTGGACTGCCTGATCGAAACGAATGTTCCAATACCTGGAAGCTTGTTTCAGTCCATAAATAGACTTCTTAAGCTTACACACTAGATGCTCTTGGCCTTTCTTAATGAATCCCTTTGGTTGCTGCATATAGATGGTTTCCTTAAGACTTCCATTAAGGAAAGCTGTCTTGACATCCATTTGCCAAATCTCATAATCGAGATGAGCTGCTATAGACAAAAGAATCCGGATTGACTTAAGCATAACTACCGGCGAAAAAGTTTCCTCATAATCGATCCCTTCTTTCCGAGTATACCCTTTCGCAACAAGTCTTGCCTTCCAGGCTTTCACTTTTTTTATCAGATCCTCTTTTTCTCTTGTAGATCCACTTACATCCAATGGGGTTTACACCTTTGGGTGGTTCCACGAGCTCCCAGACTTGATTGGAATACATAGATTCCATCTCAGATTGCATAGCCTTATGCCATAGATCTGCATCCTTATCTTGTAGTGCTTCTTCGTATGTCCTGGGATCCTCATCATGTTCACCAGAGACTAAGTCCGAAGACTTTCCCAAAAACATGAATCTCTCAGGTTGTTGAACAACCCTCCCACTATGACGAAACACTGGTGCGGTATTAGTGATAGGTTGTGCATTTACTTGTGGTTGTTCTACTTGTACTATCGGCACATTAGGATTATTTGTTCCTCTCACTAATTCCTCTAAAACAGCAGTACTCATGGGTTTGTGGTTCATTATATAGTCTTCCTCTAAGAATCTAGCATTGGTGCTAACAATGACATCCCGATTTTTAGGACTATAAAACAAATAGCCTTTCGTTCACATGGGATAGCCCACAAACAACCTCACTTCTGTACGAGAATATAACTTAGTCACGTTCTTATTCAGCACATGTGCTGGACAACCCCAAATCCGAATGTGTCTTAGACTTGGCTTGTCACCAGTCCACAATTTTATCGGAGTCTTAGGAACCGACTTAGAAGGTACTAGGTTCAGAAGGTAAGCCGTTGTTTCTAAAGCATGTCCCCAAAATGACTTGGGTAAATCCGAATAACTCATCATCGATCTAACACTCTCCAACAGAGTCCGGTTCCTTCTTTCTACTACACCGTTCTGCTGAGGTATGCCAGGTGCAGACAACTGGGATGTGATCCCATGTTCTGATAAATATTCCCTAAATTCTCCAAGCAGGTATTCGCCACCACGATCTGATCGTAGTGACTTGATACTTTTACCAAGGCGTTTCTCCGTTTTAGCTTTGTACTCCTTGAATTTATCAAAGCACTCAGACTTACGGCGCAACAAGTAAATGTACCCATATCTTGAATAATCGTCAATGAGAGTGATGAAATACTCATAACCACCTCTTGCTTGGATATTCATAGGTCCACATAAATCAGTATGAAATAACTCTAACACTTCTTTAGCTCTATTCCCCTTTGCCTTAAAAGGCTTGTTAGTCATTTTACCTTCCAAGCAGGATTCACATACTTGAAATGGCTCCATTGCCAATGAGCTTAAAGGCCCGTCTACTACCAGTTTTTGAATCCTCCTCAAGTTAATATGACATAATCTTAAGTGCCAAAGAAGTGTTTGGTTCAAACTAGAAGGTTCCCTTCTTTTATAAGTGATAAAAGATGTGTTGTTTAATACCCTATGTTGCAGTTGCAGTGCAGGTTGTCTAGGATTAATAATGTACAAATTGTCTTGCAATGTACCATAACATATAACTTGTTTATTCATCATAATAGAAACATTATGATCCAAACAAATATTATAACCATCCAAAGCAAGTTTAGAAACCGAAATCAAATTCCTTCTAAAAGAAGGTACATACAGACAATTGTTCAAAACCAAAATCTTATTACAACCAAAAGATAAAGTAACGTCTCCCACTGCAACTACTGCTACTTTCGTAGCATCACCCATGAACACATATATCTCGCCATCTCTAAGCATTCTGGATTGCTGGAACCCCTGCATAGAATTACAAACATGGTCAGTGGCTCCTGTATCTACACACCAAGTGTTTTTAGATATAGACGCTATATATGTTTCTGTAACTAGATAAAAAGACATGCCAGTTTTGTTCTTCTTAGAAAGAGGACAATCCTGTTTCTAGTGACCCGACTACTTGCACCTGAAGCACTTGCCCTTAGGCTTCTTCACAACATTCTAAACTCCCAATGGTTTCACAACTTTATGTTCTTAATCCTTTTTCTTCTTCTTCTTCTTGCCTTTTGGTTTAGAAAAAGAACCTTTCTCAGCCACATTCACTTGAACATTCTGCTGAAACAATCCTTCAGCTGCCTGAAGCTCTATCAGAAGTTCCGCAAGACTATATGACCTCTTGTTCATGTTGTAATTCAAGCGGAACTGCTCAAAGCCTTTGGGCAAACTCATAAGGATGATATCGATTTGCGTTTCCGCATCAATCTCAGCACCAAGGACCTCCAGTTCATTTATATGAGACATTATTAAAAGAACATGGTCCCTTACAGGTGTTCCTTCAGCCATCTGAGTGTTCATTAGAGATTTCATTGCTACTTGCCTAGCAGCCCTATTCCGATCTTCGAAAAGTTCCTTGAAATTTAAAAGCATATCCCCAACAGTGGCCATGGCCTGATGCTGATCCTGCAAAACACCCGACATTGCTTCCAGAATGTAACATCGCGACATTTCATATGCCTTAATCCACTTCTTATAATACTCCTTATCCTCATCCGGAGCATCGACAACAAGCTGATCCGGTTTGGGTTCAATAGTACAAAATTTGTACTCCTCAACAGTCAACACTATGTCCAAATTGTGTTTCCATTCAATATAGTTAGGTCTGGTAAGTTTGTTATCCTTAGGTATGGTGAAAAGTGGATTAAAGCCCATTCTATCCTGAGAATCATACATATAACACATAATTAGAATGTCGCACATAAAAACTTAATACCTATAGACTCCTCTAACTATTAATTAAGATTAATGTACTAACACTTAAACACCATAAATATCTGGTACGCCACGATGGGTGACATATATACCACCTATATTTGTTTAAATGTTACTTCGGTCCTATTACTAAATAGTATGCCACATTAGGGTGTTCTCTTACTACCTTTCATAGCTAAGTGTATACCATTATTTAAATCTTAAATTGATCCCTTAAATCAGACCTTTTCGTTTGATGTATCAATGGATAAATCCCAGATATTTTTGGAGAAGTTACATCAGTCTTGCTTAATACCCAACAACCTAGTCATAAATATCCATTATCAACATCAATCAAGGAGTGTCCAATTAGTTTCTCGAATTCTATGAAACTTGGTATGTCACGTTGGGGTGATCTTACCTTTCAATATTCGTGATTAATTTAAGAAGTTTGTTCTAGTAATATCCTTAACACTACCAGACACCATAAATCATACGCCACGATGGGTGACATATATACAATTCATAATTGTCTTAGTGTTAAATTACATACAAACAATAATGGATGACCATGAGACTTAATATCAAATTAAACCCCTCTCCCACTTAGTATTTTACTTGTGAGGATTTTAATCTAGATGCATCGTCCTATGTTATTTCTTCGAAGTCCACATGTATCACAAAGAACAATACAAACCACGTATAACATAGCAAGATACACATCATGATTAAGCATAATAAACATAACCCTATGTCCATGTCGTTCTAGAATACTAAGGTTAGTATCACATGGCATGAAACACACATAAGGCACGTAAAATAACAATAATAAAAAAACAAGTGGAAAATATGTAAAACATATCAATAAACCATCCACTATTATGGCCTCATCCAAACTTTAATCCAAAACTGTTAGATCAGAATTCAATGATCGTCAGAAGCTAGACTCAACTGATCAGGATTGCTGACGTCATCAGTATTGCATGGTCATCAGTATTTGATCAAGCGTCAGTATCTTATTGATCATCAGGATTCCTACTCAGACTATGATCAGGTTTGATCATCAGGACTTGAAGCTGATCAGGATTCCTACTTCGAGTTATATTTGGAGTCTAGATAAACATGGAAGTTTGTTCCTGGTTTGTAGAATGCAGCTATCGATTAAAGATATGTTTCTATCTTTATTATGATTAGGACTTATCTTGTTATTGATAGAGAAGCTGTGTGCACTATATAAACACAGTTTTGGTTTCGATTTATGTATTCATTCGAGAGAGAACATAATCGGAGAGAAGCTCTTAAGAACAGAATTTCTTGAGAGAGTTTTTGTAAGCTAGCAGCTCTTAAGAACATCAGAATTTCTTAAGAGAGTTTGTAACAGTTTTATATCAAAGTTAATAAAGCTGTTATTGTTATTATTATTGATCTTTCATATTTGTGTTATATAAAGTCGAGAATCTTATACAATTGTATTCAACCCCCCTTCTACAATTGTTATTTACTGGGCAACAATTGGTATCAGAGCAAACTGATTTAATTCTGAATCAGATACGATCTAAAGATGTCGACAACCAAGTATGAAAGCATGAAGATTCCCATCTTGAAGATATCAGAATATCCCACATGGAGGGTAAAGATGCTGATGTACCTGGAGGCTATGGATCCTGACAATCTGGACAGGATTCGTGATGGACCATATATACCAACAAAGTTCGTAGAACGAACAGATACAGTACCAGAACATTATGTGGTCAAAGCTAAATCTGAATGGACTCCAGAAGAAAAAGCTCATGTACTCAGAGAACCAAAGATAAAGAATATCTTGCACAATGGTCTTGATGCTGTTATGTCAAACAGAGTGATAGCATGCAAGTCTTCAAAAGAAATCTGGGATACTTTGGAAACTCAGTGCCAGGGATCTGCATCTGTTAAGAAAAACAGAAGGGCTCTATTGATTCAAGAATATGAGCAATTCGATGCAAGACCTGAAGAGAGCCTGACTGATCTATATGATAGATTTCTGACACTATTGAACAGCTTATCCTTAGTTGACAAAGTATATGAAACTGAAGATTCAAACACCAAATTTCTTAGAGCTTTACCTGAAGAATGGGATACTCAGACCTCAATCATTAGACACCAGTATGATCTGAACATTGTGTCTCTTGATGAGATCTATGGGATGCTAAGAACTCATGATCTTGAAGTTCAACAGAGAAAGAACGAGAAAAGCAGCAAGGCAAAGTCAATTGCTTTGAATGTAGAAGCAAAATCAAAAGAGAAAGCTATGGAGGTCTCTAGAAGGAAAGCAAGAGTAGCTGAGTCAGATCCTGACGACTCTTCATCAGATACTGATGGCAATCCTGATGCCAATACTGGTGATGACTCTTCTGACTCAGACATGGAAGAGATGGTTGCTATGATTGTCAGAAACTTCAGAAGGATGAAGTTCAGGAAGAATAGAAGACAAGGCAACTTTCAGAAAAAGACCTTCAAAGCAGACAAAGACAAGTATATCAAAAAGGACAGCAAGGGTAGCAAATTTGACAAGTCAAAGGTTAGATGCTACAAGTGTAATGGTATGGGTCACTTTGCTTCTGAATGCAACAAGACAAAGGCACTCATCACATCAAGCAAGGATTGGATGGACTCTTCCTCAGAATCTGATACTGAGGTAGTCAACTATGCGTTAATGGCCAATGCTGATGTAACTGCTGCTCCTGATGATAAGGTACTAAATACTATCTTTGATTTTGATACTGATAATGCTTCTGAGTTAAGACGTTTTCTAAAGTCATTACATATTAGCTTTAGAAGTCAAACTGCTGAGAATACTAGAATCTTATCTGAGATGTCTGACCTTAGAAAAAGGAATGAGATATTAGAAGCTGAATTTTCTCGTATGCAAGAAGTACAAAAAGAATGTGATAATGCTAAACACATGCACTTAGAGATGACATCTAAATGTACTTCCCTTGAAAAAGAACTTGAATTGGCTAATGAGAAAATCAGAACCTGGACAGACTCTGGTAGGAAATTTCATGAGATTAATACCTCTAAGAATTGGAAAGAGTGTCTAGGATATAAGTCAGATGAAGATAAGAAATTAGCAGAGAAAATTGTCATTGATGAGACAGTCAGTCCAAAGACCTATAGACATGTTATAGACTCAACCAAATCTAAGATTACTCCTGTTAATTTTGTTTTTGGTAAGGATTCCAATTCTACTTTTGAAAAGGGATCTTCTTCTACTCAAGGAATTAAAATTATAAAGTCTAAACCTGTCATGAACAAAGTCACTAAGAATGTAGGTCTATTGTCTCAGAAACAGCTTAAAGATAAAATCTGTAAGGTTACAGATAAGAAAAAGGAAGCTACTGTTAAGAGAAACAGGAATGGTAAAATTGGGATCAATAAAGAGAATGGTTATAAGTATATCCCAAATGCACCTAGAAAGTGTTGTTTTAACTGTGGTAACTCTAATCATCTTGCTATTGATTGTAAGAAGAGTAAGAAGAAGATTACTGATATTCCTAAGTCTGATGTTAGGAATAGATCAGTACTCTATAAACCGCAGAAGTCCTGTTTTCATTGTGGTAGTCTATGGCATTCTATTTATACATGTAAAGAGTATCATGATTTGTACTATAACTTTTATGATCCATTGCCTAAGTTTGAAAGTAGTACAAAGTCTGATAGAACTGAAAATGTCATAATGAAGCATGCTTTTGTTAATACTGATACTGACAAAGCAAATCCTGATGGAGTAAATCCTGTCAGGACTGCTAAAGTCAAAAAGTCTTCTGCTGTTAAAATTAATAAATTGCATGAGAAAGGAACCCAACATGTATGGGTTCCTAAGTGTTCTAACTAGTGTGTTTCTATTCTGATGCAGGGTAAAAAGAAAAATGTGTTAGTCATGGATAGTGGATGTTCTGTGCACATGACTGGAAACAAAGCCCTGTTATCAGAATATGAGGAAAAAGCTGGCCCAACTGTGTCTTATGGAGATGGCAACATTGGACAAACCTTGGGATATGGCAATATAATCATTGGAAATGTCATCATTGAAAAAGTAGCTCTAGTGAAGGGACTAAAACACAACTTGTTGAGTATTAGTCAAATCACTGACAGAGGTTATCATGTCAATTTCTATTCCACACATTGTGAAGTAGTCAGTAAAGCAACAGGGAAGATAGCACTAACTGGCTACAGGCATGGTAACATATATGAAGCCAACATTCTCTCAGATACTGATGGCTCCCCTACATGTTTCATCAGTAAAGCTTCAGTAGATGAAAGTTGGAATTGGCACAAGAAGCTTTCTCATCTCAACTTCAGCAACATCAATGAGTTGGTTAAGAAAGAGTTAGTAAGAGGATTACCTAATGTCTTATATACACCTGATGGACTCTGTGATGCATGCCAAAAAGCAAAACAAAGAAGGACATCATTCCAGAGTAAATCAGAATCCTCTATTGAAGAACCATATCACATGCTACATCTTGATCTGTTTGGTCCAGTCAACATCATGTCCATCAGTAAGAAAAGGTACACTCTTGTAATTGTTGATGAATATTCTAGATTCACCTGGGTGTATTTTCTGCATAGAAAAGATGAAACTCCTGAAGTTCTGTTGGATCATGTGAGGATGATTGAGACAACTACAAAGTACAAAGTCAAGATTCTGAGAAGTGATAATGGTACTGAATTTAAGAATTCAAAGATGGAAGAGTTCTGCAAATACAAAGGAATCATTCAACAATTCTCTGCTCCTGGCACACCTCAGCAAAATGGAGTAGTAGAAAGGAAGAATAGAACTCTTATTGAAGCTGGCAGAACTATGTTGGATGAAGCTAAATTACCTACATATTTCTGGGCAGAAGCAGTCAACACAGCATGCTATACACAAAATCTCACATTGATAAACAGGCATGGTGTCACTCCTTATCAGTCACTCAAAGAGAAGAAACCAAGTCTGAAGCATTTGCATGTGTTTGGCTGTAAATGTTTTGTTCTCAGAACTCATCCTGAACAGCTAGGGAAATTTGAAACAAAGGCTGATGAAGGAATATTCATAGGTTATCCTACATCAAGAGCCTTCAGAGTTTTTAATTTGAGAACAAGAACTGTCATGGAGTCAATACATGTATCTTTTGATGATAAGAAGATAACTGGAATCATTGAAGACTCGCATGATAGATTGTTATTTGAAAATGAAGCTTCCAAGGAACCTGAAGAAAGTGAATCAGAAGCTGTCCATTCATCAGATACTGATGGGTCACCAAATCCTGATGACTCACCAGGTACTGATGAGGCTAATACTGATGATGCAAACAACAGTCATACAACTAGTAGTGCTAATGTTGAGGGGGAGCAACGACATTCAACTACAAGTTCAGAGTCAACTCAATCATCAGGACAGAATTCTTCAGATACTGATTCAAGTGAAGATCCTGATAACACATCAGGAGGGCATAGCAATAATTCAGGGAGAGCTTCAAATCAATCAAATTCTTTCAATCAAGATAACACCAATCCAGGGGGAGCATCTACTTCAAGAAACAATTTGACACCAGCAAGGAAATGGACAAAAGATCATACTCCTGATTTGATAATTGGAGATCCTGATGCAGGTGTTCAAACAAGAAGTGCAACTCAGAATGAATGTTTATATAATAACTTTCTATCCAAGGAGGAGCCTAAGAAAGTTGAAGATGCACTTAAAGATGCTGATTGGGTTACTGCAATGCAAGAAGAACTGAATGAATTTGAAAGGAATGAAGTCTGGAAACTGGTACCAAGACCAAAGAATAGATCAATTGTTGGTACAAAGTGGATTTTCAAGAACAAGACTGATTCTGATGGTGTCATAATCAGAAACAAAGCAAGACTAGTTGCAAAGGGGTATTCCCAACAAGAGGGAATTGACAATGATGATTTTTGAGAATTTCTGAGGAAAAGCTACAGAGAGGAAATCCTGATAACTGTCAAATCCTGATGGTTATTCAGAAAGGTATGTATCTTTGATCAAATCCTGATAGGACTCAATTCTGACAGGAAATCAATTGGTCAAATCCTGATGCTCAGATGTTTGAAGCTGGTATGAAAACCAGAGGTTCTATGCTAATTTGTCATCAACACTCCTGGTAAACTCTGGACAATTAGATTATTACTTAGTCTTTGATTAAGTTTTCAGTCTTAATTATCAATTTCAATTTCATTATTAACAGAGTTTATTATTTATCATCTCTATATCACTTTGAGTGTTACTAACAAATTTTGCAGGCAAGTACAAAAAGCAAACAATTGAGAAAATAGACAAATTTCATTAATCCTTGAAGATACATTACACATGAAATATGGATATTACATAATTGTTTTCCTAGTCTATTTTCTACTCAGGAACTCGTGCTTTACAGATAAGCATGAACACGTGCCCTGCAAATTAGCATGAATGCTCCTGAGCAGCTTCACAGTTCATCAGAACTGGAAGGTCTCTTGTTCCATCCTTAAGAGACAAGAAGAGGAGCTGATTTACTTGAAGGCGGATCGTCACCGTGACCACCGGGACGCCTCCGTGCTTCCAACTGGCATGACATACAAGCATCACGGACTCTCTTCTTACGTTTCTCAAGCTCTCGGACGAGCTCTTCATCATCTTCATCCTCATCCTCTTCATCATCCCAATTAAGGGTGCAGGTCATTTCTACAATCTCAAGGAGACGGTTCGGTTTTCCATAAATATTTTTGCCTCGTTTGCTGGTAAGCGTGTTTTAATTCTATGACCATTACTTTGGTTATTTTTCTTAAACCAAAACGCTATTCAGGATTGTTAAAATAAATTTTGTTTTCTTAAATAAAATTTTATTTTAATCTTATTGAATATTTTTTTTTAATCCTGATATGGCAAAATATTTTGTGCGGAAATGCTTTTATTCCTGATGAGGTTAGGTTTTTCTTACATCAGAAAATGCCTACTCATTATGGACTACTTTCTAATGCTATGGTACAAGGACCAACCCACCTTGTTCCTGACACAAGCATGCAACCTAAACAGTCTAAACAGTTAACAACCACCTCTACTGTCTCTCAAAAGACTTTAGTTGTAAAATCAAAGAAATCAGCTAGAACTGATGTGTCTGGAAGGCAATCAGGTTCAAAGGATTTTTCCTCTACACCACTCACTAAAAAGAAGATACAAGGGGGTGTACAAGGGGTCCTGGTGAAGAAAGCTGATGAGGTTGTTAAGAATGTTCCTGTGAAAAGGAAGTTAAGGTTGATTGATGAAAGTGATTCAGAGGATGACTTACCTATATCCTCTGTGATGAATGTGAGCAAGGAAGTTGCTGATACTGCTACTAAAGCTGTGGTACCTTTATCAAAACCACAAAAGACAAGGAAATTATCAAAGAGCAGGTATCATATTCCTTTGACAGTGCAAATGAAGGATACTGATATTCAGACATCAAATCCTGATGTTAGTATTCCTGATGCAGCAACAACAGTTGTCTCTATATCAGACTCTCCAGCCTCTCCATCTCAGATTCGAGGACATTCTTGGGAGAAGGTTTCTACAACTGCTTCCTTGGTTGGTCTTACACCTACATCAAAGAAAAAGAGGAATGCAGAAGAGTTAGTCTATCAGAGACAGAAGAAGCTGAAAGGATCAAGCCCACAAGAACCTGAATTTCAGAGTAATTCAGCAGCTACTGTTGATCCTGCCACACAAGAACCACTCAATCAAAGTTTGGGTGAAGGCTTAGCTAGTGGAATGGTCACACAAGAACCATTTTCTCAAAGGGAGAATGAAGACATCAACATTCCAGCTACACAAGAACCATCTTCTCAAAGTGAAGATGCAGGCAAAGCTACAGCTTCTGTTGAAAGATTGGTCGAGAACATTGTCAATGAGGGAAGCACACAAGAACCTTTAGCTCAAAGTGTTGAAGCAGCTTCTGAACCTCAAGCTCCACAAGAACCATTGGTAGCAAATACTGATGCAAGCATATCAAATCCTGACGATGTTCATCCTGACGCTAGTGGTGCTCCTGATAATGAACCTATTTTGATTCAGCCACTTCGTTCAAGACCAATAGATCATCCTATCTCAGAACCACAGGATAAACTGAAAGGTATTGCAATTCCTGATCCTGACATATCTCATGGTTCTGATGATGATAATTCTGATGATGATAGTGATGATGATAATGAGAATAGAAAAGAGAAGGAACAGCTTGCTACAGCACTCAAGATTAGTCTTGGAACTAATTTTGGTTCGTCAAGTACATATATGGCTGGCAATGCTTTCACTGGGAAAGATCAGAGACAAGATTTTTCTTTTCCTTCCTTTGATCCTGCAGAGGCATTTAGACAGAATGAATGGAACAATTCATGGCACAATTCTGATGAATCTATCAGTTTTTCTTCTGCTATTGAACATGCCTATAATGCAGTGAAGTCTATAGAGAATCAAGACTTGAAGAATCATCTGAAGGCTACTACTCTGTTATCCAAAAGCCTGAAAAGTGAGATTGATTCTATCAAGGGTTCAACTGAAAAAGTGAGGACTGATATCTTTAATAATTTTACAAAGGTGCCTACTACTTTTCAACTAAGGGTAGTAGAATCCCAAGTGAAATCTGTTGTTTCAGAACAAACCTCCATCAAACAACGAATTGATTCTCTGGATACTAAGGTAACTGAAATTCAAGCCTCTCTTTCCTTAATTTTGCAATTATTGTCAAATCCTGATGTCAAAAAGGGGGAGAAGGTTATTCAGTCAAAATGTACACCTGATCTAGTATTAAGGAATAATGATGATGATACTGGAGATGATGGTGGTGACAGAGCGATACAAGGAGAAACCTCTGATGCTGTTGTTATGAAGACAATCCAAACTTCTCAAAGTCAAACAACGCAGTCAACTCATGTTTCTGATTCTGGAGTTAAGACAGTAAGAACATTGGTGCAATCTCAGATCCTGACGGAAGATCAAATCCTGACACCTGGTCATGGACAAATTCTTGCTACAATTCCTGAAGGTGATGAAGATGTGATTATTGATAATCCTGAAGATGCATCAAATTTATTCCAGAAGTTTTCTACAAAAGACGGCAGAATTGTTACTCTATATCACACTGATAAAAGAGTTCAACAATTATATGCAAGAAAAGCACTCTCTACAGCAAGTGAAGAATATCCAGATCTCTCACATGAAGAATTCTTGAGACTACAAAGAGAGACAATGGAAAGCTATACTGCTCCTGCTAGAGGTAGAGGAAGCAGAGGTAGGAGAGGTGCTAGAAGAAGTAAAAGAGGTTCTTCAACTCAAATATTACCTAGACAGACAAGGTCTAGAGGGTTAAGAATTGAAGAAATTCCTGAACCTATTCAAACTCTAGTAGTTCCTGACAGATCTACTTTTGGTGATGATGGAATTGTTGAAGAAGAACCTGAATTGAGAAGAAAATCAAGAAAATCAACTCTCAACAATACAAATCAAATTGAAGATTCTAATCCTGACAATATTCAAGATCCTGACGAATCTGAAATTCTGCAAGAGGTTGATTTGATAATCTTATCTACTGTTGTTGATTGTCACAACAAAGAAGTAGATGAAGAAGAAGAAGCCAGAAGAAGAGATATTACAAGAAGAACAAATGAAGATTTCAATCTCTATCTACAAAGGCTTAAAGTTTCAAATAAAAGACAATGGAGAAATTCAAGCAGACAAGAATCTTTACTGGAAAGAAGCTACACTTTTGAAAAGGAAAAAGACAAGAAGTGGAAACATATTAGCACATTAAGTTGTGATACACCTATCAATTTTCAGTCTGGTGGAATTATTACAAGCGCTTCAAGTGTTGTTGATTTGTCTGATATGGCTAGATCAAAAGCACTCTGGTTAAAGATGTTTTCAAATCTGAAGCAATTGTCAAGTAATTCAAGAGGAGGTATTGGACACAGAGATGGTGAATATCTGAATATGTCATATGTTGATCCTTACTCCTTGACAGAAATTGGAGGTACTTTAACTTCTGAAAACCTGAACAATTTATTATCTGTTGATATAGTTATAGATTGTCATGATGGTTTTGAAAAGAAAGAAAAGCTTCTGTACTTCATGAAAGATGGTAGTGTGAAGATTCTATCTATTCAAGATCTGCTGATGAAAACTACACAGGAATTGAAATATGTTCACTATCTGTTAAGATGGAAGAACCAAGTGTACAAAGTATGGGCTGACATGATTTTGTCAACTGTAAGAAGAAGACTGGATGGAAACAGTAATTTCGATGGTAATTATACTCCCATGTACTTAAATCAAAGAGGTCAGGATGTGGAAATGCAAAGGGGTACTGCTGTTAAAGAAGTAAATTTTGGCATGACTCATCTTTCTCTCAATCCTGATGGGAAGGAAATTGCTTATCTTTTGCTTGAAGAGCACAGTCTACAGAGAAACTCCATACAGAATCTCAGAGCAGCTATCTACCAGATTAATGAGGAAGATGAAGAACTCAGAAATCTTAAGGAAAGACTGATTCAAATTCTTGAAGAAAAAGAAGAAAGTTTATTATCCAACTTCTTGAAGATGAATCTGTTCTATCACAAAGCTTAAACAGATAAGTTGTTTCTGAAGATACTTGTACATTTTGATACATGTTTTTGACATCATTGAAATTTTGGAATCTATACTTTATTTCACAAAGTATGAGATTGGGGGAGATTGTTAGATCAGAATTCAATGATCGTCAGAAGCTAGACTCAACTGATCAGGATTGCTGACGTCATCAGTATTGCATGGTCATCAGTATTTGATCAAGCGTCAGTATCTTATTGATCATCAGGATTCCTACTCAGACTATGATCAGGTTTGATCATCAGGACTTGAAGCTGATCAGGATTCCTACTTCGAGTTATATTTGGAGTCTAGATAAACATGGAAGTTTGTTCCTGGTTTGTAGAATGCAGCTATCGATTAAAGATATGTTTCTATCTTTATTATGATTAGGACTTATCTTGTTATTGATAGAGAAGCTGTGTGCACTATATAAACACAGTTTTGGTTTCGATTTATGTATTCATTCGAGAGAGAACATAATCGGAGAGAAGCTCTTAAGAACAGAATTTCTTGAGAGAGTTTTTGTAAGCTAGCAGCTCTTAAGAACATCAGAATTTCTTAAGAGAGTTTGTAACAGTTTTATATCAAAGTTAATAAAGCTGTTATTGTTATTATTATTGATCTTTCATATTTGTGTTATATAAAGTCGAGAATCTTATACAATTGTATTCAACCCCCCTTCTACAATTGTTATTTACTGGGCAACAAAAACACAGCAGTGCAGATCGAACTTGAATTTCCGAAAACAAGAAATCGCTGTTTTCAGGCTGTAAACGACGTCAAACGCCTTATATCCGCGCGAGTGACATTGTCAGTTTTGTTCAGACGCCCGTTTCCCTTTCCGGAAAGGTATTTTTGGCAAAATTAAGACACAATACGCAAAATCAACGAAACTCTTTAGAAACCAGCAAGTGGCAGCGGAAGCACTTCTTGTCTTGCAGCTCCGTTGATAAAAAAAATTACATACAAACAAAACTGACATATTCTATTACAATATATCATAATCTAACTCGAATACAAATCGAATTACTTGATTACAATCTTATAACAGAAATCAAGAAAACATACACGATCAACCCTCGTGATTAACAATCACAAATACAATAACCACGATAAACCACGTGGGATCCGATCGCATAAATAGTAACCACGATAAACCACGTGGGATCCAATCACGTAATTATAAAAACATGGCCATAATAGTAAGTAGCAACCTGCATCACAAAATACATATGAGCAACCACTATATTCATGCATATATAATTACAAAATGGACATCATATCATAAAACGTAGAACCCTAGAACCAGGCTCTTGATGCCAATTTTTGGAACATATAAATCATGGTGCTGCGTTTTATGATATAAATTAAAGAGTTCGAAAAGAAGATTAACCTTAATCGCTACGGCGCAAGCGATTCAATTCCACGTCTTCTACTGAATTCCTTGATTCCCTTTGAGCGAAGTGTGGCCTTCGATCTCCCAAAGTTTCCTCTCCTCAAAGTCTGGAAAATTCCAAAACCTTAGTTTCGTGCGGTTGCCTCTATGTCTCAATTTCTATTTCTGTTGTGTATTTTTTTCAGCTTTAAGGAGAACGAGAATATATATAGGCTTCAATAGGGATCATGGACAATTAGGTCGGGCCTTCCAAAGACATTCTGGGTCAAGCCCAATGTCATTAAATATTAATTCAATCCACTAGAGAATTAATATTTGCACTACCGTTCCTAATACCGCAATTCTTTTATTATTTAATTCGGCTCCTATATTATTTGCTTATTAAATTCCCCACGTTTAAGATATCGCATGTCCATTAATTAAATTAATCAGTGACAATTAATTTAATTAATATCTTATTTATCCTTGATCATCCACTCAACCTTATAATCATGTGAGAAATTAATCTGCCTGCAGGGCTTCACATAATTATCTTTATGAGCTTTCAAGAGGACATCATCAATCCGAATATTATCAGGACATGGATTCCTTCTGTAATTAATATCCCACTCTGCATGCAATGTCATTGCTCAACACATAATATTGTAATTAATAATTAATTACATCTTATATGAATCAAAGCATGTGCATTGCATACAAATGTCAATCACTACATCCGGATTAAGAACCTAAGCAATAATAATATCATAGAATCTTAGTTCTTTTTAACTGTCAGAATAAAAGAACAATTCTAATATTTTGATCCTGTTCAATATAAACAAAGTATACAAGTCTTATTCAATAGTCAAGATAAACTATTTCCAAATAATACTTCAGTCATTCCAGTGGGTTGTCTAATACCACT
This sequence comes from Heracleum sosnowskyi, assembly GCA_030848705.1. Lineage (NCBI taxonomy): Eukaryota > Viridiplantae > Streptophyta > Magnoliopsida > Apiales > Apiaceae > Heracleum > Heracleum sosnowskyi. The sequence goes on along the minus strand of CM061243.1, from coordinate 42,097,234 downwards.
TAGATTGTGAACCTTTATTATATTATATACAAACACTGATAATCTAATCTTCTGTTATCCCATTTGATACTAGATTATCCATAATATATAATAAACAGACAATGTAATAATATACAATCAAGATTCTCAATAAAATGGAAAATGTTTTATACTTCAAACAAATAGTTCAGTATAAAACCCAACATACAGTAGCAAGAGTGTTTAAGGAAAAATACTACTCCAGTAATAACCTCTTACACGCCAACATAGTAGGTGGGGAAGCTTTATATGGTCTAGTATATGGACGACGAAGGAAGCTTTGAGGAATGGCTTTAGTTGGTTCGTGGGGGATGGGAAAGATATCGAGGTGTTTAAGGACCAATGATTGAGGAATAATGAGGATTATCGGGTTGACACATACCATAATAATGTATCAAGGAATGAGAGAGTCTATGAGTTCTTTAGGCCAAATGTTAAAGAATGGGATGTTAATAAGGTTCAAAGTATGTTTGAAGATGCTAATGCAAGAGCAATTCTAGCTATTCGAGTTCCTCAAAACCAAGTTCCAGAACGTCTGGCCTAGATTCACACAACGGATGGCAAATATTTTGTTAAGTCGGGGTATCAAGTCTGGAAAGAACGAAATATGAGCATCATGACTCTAGCCCAATCTCGGGGATGGAATAGAATTTGGAAACAAATGTTCCACATAATCTAAAATTTTCACATGGAGAATTTGCAGAAATAATTTTTCTACTCGAAATTTGTTAGAGGGAAAATTAGTGTCTACGCCTATCATCTGTCCAATGTGTGTGTTGGTGATGTGGGGCACTTGCTACATATTTTCTTTGACTGCAGTTTTTTCAACCGGTGCTGGCACTACAAAGGAATGCAGTTTGATATGAGTAGGTTAAAGTCCTTCCATCACGAGACTCTCATCACGATTGCAGCAGTGATATGGGGCATTTGGTTTGCAAGAAACAAGAGGGTTTGGGATAGCTAAGAAATAACATCGGGAGTAGCTATGAATTGGAGCTTCAACTAGATTAAGGAATCGAGAGATACAAAATAGAAACGTGAAGTACAGAGTATACCTGTTATAAGGACCGACACCATTAGCAAGCAAAAGTGGGTCGCGCCTCCTAAAGGAAAATTAAACCTCAATGTGGATGTTTGGGTTTATAGCGGAGCGTCCTCATATTCGATAAGGATAGTGTTAAGAGACTGGAAATGATCATTTATTCAGGGCAAAACAATTAGAGCTGAAGGAGAAGTCTCGGTTTTTGAGGCTAAGACGTATGGCATCCATGAAGCACTAGTCTGGGCTACGTCTGAGATTGATTAACCAGTTAATATTGAAACCAATCGACTCATGCTAACGGTGCATGCCTTTTCGAAACAGGAGGAAAATTCAGTTAGAAGTGGGTCACTTATTGAGTAGTAGCAGTGGTCTTCTACGTATCAGGAGTGATGTTTCGGTTCATTTTGTTAGAAAGTAAGTGAACAAGGCAGGTCACACTAGGCTAGGCTCCCCTGTTCGTTAAATAGCTACAATGTTTAAATGTTTATATGTCTCCTCCACAAGATTTGTTTGAGACGAGTATGTATGACTTTTCTTCGAGTTATTGAAATTTGTATCCTTCTTTTAAAAAACAAAGTATTACGAGTGACACGAGTATTTCACATTCAACTGCTTTAGTTCACTTAAAGGCTCAGCATAAAGCTTCTATTATTCAGGCCTTGGACTCTCAAATAAACAAGGCATTGGTACATTGTGTTTGGGCTTAAAGTGTGACAGTATGACAGCTTGTGACAGCCGTATTCAGTTAGCATTCTGTTAGCTTATATTGATATGTGGTGTGGTTTTGTATCTCTTCTATAAATACTGAGACAACTCTTTCATTCTGTAACTTTTGTAAACATGAAATACAGTTAGTCGTCTTCTTCCTCAAGCTTGTTGTTCACTTAGACTTATTTTCATATACATTCACAAATCTATTATGGTATCAGAGCTTTCATGACTAATTTTTCGATTTGTTTTCTGGAAAAGATGATGCACGATCTATCAATTCAGTTTCGTCAGTGTTTTGTCTCGGATTTCTCCATTGTTATACTGTGTTGAAGCTGGTTTTTCTATTTCGTCATCGTTTTGCTTCGAGTTCCGCCATTGTTATACTACTTTAAAGCTCGATTTCCAGGTTTTACTCTTTTTGTTCCGGATTCGGTCTATTAATGTTCTACAAATCGAAAACCTAGATTTACAGTCATGATGCGTTATAGTTATGTAAATGCTGTTCAAGGAATTGGATCGAGTAACAATACTGTTCATAATGTTGTTGGTGATGAAGATGATGTTAGTAGTGATAAGCATTTAGGTGACAATAATAAACAAGGTGCTGGTAAAACTCCTGTTTTGTTGTATAATCCTGATGTTGTTGATAACAATTTTCATCCGTTGTTCATACATAATAGCGATCATCCAGGATTAGTTTTGATTGCTAAGAAACTAGTTAGACCAGACAACTATGCTCCGTGGAGTAGATCTATGCAGATTGCTCTTAATGCTAGGAACAAATTTGTGTTAGTTAATGGAATCTATGAGAAACCTGATATTAGTTCACCTCTCTGTGCTCAATGGGAAAGAATAAATGATCTAGTCATTACATGGATTCTAAATTCAGTTGCAGAAGAAATTAGTGATGGATTGAATTATGTTACCACTGCTAGTGAAGTTTGGAAAGAATTACATGAGCGGTTTTCAGGTGTAAATGGACATAGAATTTTTCAAGTTCTTAAGGACATACACAGTTTGGAACAGGGCAATAGGTCTGTTGAAGTATACTTCTACAAGTTGAAAGGATTGTGGGATGAGTATTCTACTTTAGAGCCTACTATTAGTTGTGTTTTTGGTTTATTAAAGGTTCAAGTTGAAAGGGATCAAAAGAAGAAGTTACTTCAGTTTTTGATGGGCTTACATGATAGTAATGCTACTATTCGTGGTCAAATTGTTATGATGAGCCCATTGCCTTCTGTTTCACAAGCGTATGCCTTTGTTAAACAAGATGAAAAGGCTAGACATGGATCTCAGAGTGTGGTTTCTGCCCCTTTTGTTAATGCCTTGGTGTCTAGTCCTGTTAATGCTTCTGTCAATAATGGCTCAGGTTTTAAGAAACCATCCATGGTTAGTCCTGTGTCTAATCGACCAGTATTAAAGTGCACCTATTGTAATTTCAATGGTCACACTAAAGAAAATTGCTATAAGTTGATTGGCTATCCTGCAAATTGGAAGAAGAAGCCTATTCCGTCTAGTAATTCACCTGCTGGACAGTTTAGAGCTCTACCAAAAGGGAGTCAGGCAAATGCAGCTTCTATGACTAATGTTCCTTCTTCTGATCAATTTCTTCAGATGCAACAGCAAATTACTCAGTTAAATCATATGATGATTTTTTTTGTGGGGACTGGAAAGAGTTCCAACAGTCCAGAAGATCATTTTGCAAGTATGGTTGTTTCTTCTACAAATTTAGTCCTTAACAGCTGTTCTACTTTTGCTTGGCTTATAGACACTGGAGCAACAGATCACATGTGTTGTTCTGTGTCTCTTCTTACTGATGTTCAGACATTGGCTTGTCCAGTTAATTTAGCCTTGCCCAATGGTGCTAGTATCAAGGTTTCCCAAACTGGTACTTTCATAATTCATCCTAAGTTGGTTTTGTTCAATGTTTTCTTTGTTCCTTCCTTTTCGTACAATCTTTTGTCTGTTTCAAAATGGATTCTTGACTCTGGAGGCAAAGTGTCATTTTTTCCTCTTCATTGTGAGTTTCTTGGGTTGGATTCTACTGATGTATTGGCTGTTGGAAAACGGATTGATGGATTGTATCATTTAGAATTTCAGTCTGATCAAACTGGTGTTTCTTCTCATTCTGAGCATTTCCAACCTCATGTCACTACATCTAGTCTCAATGTTGTTAAAACCAAGTCACAACTTAGTGCACTTTGGCATTTACGTTTGGGACATATCTCTAATGATGTGTTACACAAAATTCCAGATATTCGTGATCATATTGTGGATAGATGTAATCTACAATGTTCGGTTTGTCCTTTGTCTAAACAAAATAAGCTTCCTTTTCAATTGAGTAATAGTCGCGCAGTTGCTTCTTTTGACCTTCTTCATATGGATTTATGGGGTCCGTATTCGTCTGAGACACATAATGGTTGTCGGTTTTTCCTAACTATTGTTGATGATCATACTCGGAATGTTTGGACATTCCTTCTTCCTACTAAACAGCATGTTGTTTCTCAACTTAAATCATTCTTCTCTTACGTTGAGACACAGTTTCATGTCACTGTCAAGCAAATACGCAGTGATCATGGCACCGAGTTCTTCAACTCAATATTTCATTCTTTTTTGTTAGACAAAGGTGTAATACATCAAGCGTCTTGTGTTGGTACACCTGCTCAGAATGGTCGGGTAGAAAGAAGGCATCGTCAATTGTTGTCTATTGCCCGCTCTCTTCGTTTTCAGTTTGGTTTGCCTATTCGCTTTTGGGGAGAGTGTATTCTCACTGCCACATATATCATTAATAGAGTACCTACTCCAGTCTTAAGTAACAAGTCTCCTTTTGAGTGTTTATATGACAAACTTCCTGATTACAGTCTATTCAAGGTTTTCGGTTGTCTTTGTTTCGCTTATGTTCATGATTCGGATAAATTTGAACCTCATGCTATTCGTTCTGTGTTTGTTGGGTATCCTCCTGATCACAGAGGTTATAAACTCTTTAATCTTGATACTCATCAGTTTTTTGTGACAAGGCATGTTGTCTTTCATGAGACAGTATTTCCATTTCACAATAATACTCATACTCAGTCCACTACTGATCCGTATTTTTTACAACACTGGTTGCATGATACTTTAGATGATTCCAGTGGATTGCCTTTTTCCAGTATGGGTTTTTACTTCATCTAGTACAGACCTTCATTCGCCTATGTTTACATATCCTGACAATTCACCACAGATTGTTGGTTTGTCTGTCCCATACTTGTCCACTGTGCCTACTGTGTCTACTACTGTTCCTGATGTTTCTATTGAGCCTGATGTGTCTGGTTCTCGTATGGATGGATGGCATGATTCTCCACCTGATTGTGATACATTGATAAACTTGCATCCTAATTCTGATTTGACTGGTTCTCCTTCTGATTATTTTACTCACAAGTCTTTTCGTGAACGTAAACGTCCTGCTTGGTGGGATGATTATCACTGTCCTGTTTCTAAGTATCCATTGGCTAACTTTGTATCTACTCAGTCCTTTTTCACTGATCATGCTGCTTTGATGACTCAGCTTATTAAATTCAAGAACCTACCTCGTTTACACAAGCTGTTCTTGATTCGAAATGGATTGAAGCCATGAACAGGAGCTTGATGCTCTTGAATCCAATAACACTTGGATTTTAGTTTCTCTTCCTCCAGGTAAACAAACGATTGGGTGTAAATGGGTGTTTAAGATAAAATACCATGCTAATGACGAGATTGATCGTTACAAAACTCGTTTGGTAGCAAAGGGATACACTCAGGAACCAGGAGTTGATTTTCACGACACGTTTGCTCCTGTTGCTAAAGGTGTTACCGTTAAGACTGTCATGGTTGTTGCATCTTCTAAGAACTGGCCAATTTTTCATCTTGACATCAATAACGCTTTCTTACATGGAGATTTGTTCGAAGTAGTTTATACGGATTTGCCTTTGGGTTATGTGGTTGATACATCTAATGCTCAGTTAGTCTGCAAGTTAGTTAAGTCTATATATGGGCTTCGACAAGCGTCTCGTCAATGGAATAAGAAGCTCTCTGACTTTTTACTGGAGATTGGGTTTAAGCAATCATTAGTTGATTATGATTTGTCATTCATCAACCTAATTCGCAATTTACAGTTGCTGTCGTTTACGTCGATGATACTTTGTTGACTGGTAATAATGTTGAGTTCATCAATACCATCAAACAAGCCTTACATATTAAGGACTTGGGTCAAAAAAAAAAACTATTTGGGCCTTGAGGTTTCCAGGTCTGATGCAGGCCTTGTTCTGAGTCAGCAAAAATTTATACTGGACATGCTATCAACTACTAATCTTCTGTATTCTAAGCCTTTGTCCATACCTTTAGATCAGAACATCAAGTTATATGACAATGTGCGATCTGGAGCATTGATCAAGAGTCCTTCCTTTTATCGAAGCCTGGTTGGGAAAATGTTGTATTTGACTTTTACTAGGCCTGATATCAGCTATTCTGTTCATCTTTTGAGCCAGTTTTTACATGCTCCACGGGACAAGCATTTGGATGCTTTGTTTCGTGTGTTACGATATCTGAAGTGCACTGCTGGATTTGGTTTATTCTTTCCTATTAACAACAATCTGGTTCTGCAAGGGTATTGCGATAGTGATTGGGGTGGTTGCACTATTTCTGGACGTTCTGTTACTGGTTATTGTCTGCTTTAGTGTCTTGGCAGGCTAAGAAACAGTCTGTAACTTCACAGAGTACTGCAGAAGCAGAATATCGTGCCTTGGCTTCTGTCACCACTGAAATTATGTGGATGAAATATTTGCTTGCAGATCTTCTTATTCCTGTCCAGAATGCTGTAATTGTTTTTTGTGACAATCAAGCTGCAATTGATATTGCAAATAATCCCGTTCAGCATGCCCGTACCAAGCATATTGAGTTGGATTGCCACTTCATTCGTGAGAAGGTTCAGGCAGGTATCATTTCACCTCAGAAAATTGCTTCAAAAGAACAATTGCCAGATGTGTTCACTAAAGCTTTGGGAAGCTCTGCTCATTGGTACATTTGTTCCAAACTGGGATCGCATAATCCTTGTGTTCCATCTCCAGTTTGTGGGGGGAGTATTACGAGTGACACGAGTATTTCACATTCAGCCGCTTTAGTTCACTTAAAGCCTCAGCATAAAGCTTCTATTATTCAGGCCTTGGACTCTCAAATAAATAAGGCATTGGTACATTGTGTTTGGGCTTAAAGTGTGACAATATGACAGCTTGTGACAGCCGTATTCAGTTAGCATTCTGTTAGCTTATATTGATATGTGGTGTGGTTTTGTATCTCTTGTATAAATACTGAGACAACTCTTTCATTCTGTAACTTTTGTAAACATGAAATACAGTTAGTCGTCTTCTTCCTCAAGCTTGTTGTTCACTTAGACTTGTTTTCATATACATTCACAAATCTATTACAAAGCGGTCACTTTACTTTAAAAAAAAATGATATGATAGTTTGAGTAAAGAATGTTTAGTTTCAATTAAAATTTTCTATCAAGATAATCATAAAAAAATAAACTAAACCTAATATTCCTCGTACCAGACTAGACTTGTTTTTGAAGGAGTGTTCTAATGTTGTCCAAGTCTAATTGTTTTGTTTGTCCAAATTGTTATTGATGTCATAATCCAAAACCTTCTATGGCCCTCAATTTTTTCTACCACTATCGCAGCTAAATATTCAAAGAAGTCCAAGAGATCCCATGGCTACATCAAGGTTTTAGTTATTGTGCCGCTAAGTGTTGCGGTTTTTGTTCTGCTTGCTGTCACTTATTGGTTAATGGTTAAGAAAAAGACAGGTAATTACACTACGCCATAAGTGCTCATATGCAACGCTTTTTTAATGTGGCTGTAGACCAAAAAATCGTTGCATTCAGCTTCGTTTTCAAAAATGCAACACGAAACGGGCGTTGCATCCGCGGGCGTGGCCTTTGATATATAATGCAACACTTTTGGTCATCTACTGCAACAGAGAGAAAGTATTGCATTATAAGTGGACTGCAACACCAAAATCAAGGAAATGCAACACCAATGAGTGTTGCCTTAAACACAGGGCCACTTTCATGCCACGTCAGCAGTGGGGCCCACTAAAATGCCACATTAGCAGATGGTCCCACTTGCAGGCCACATCAGCAGTGGGTCCCACATGCCACGTCAGTAGCGGGGCTCGCGTGCCCCGTCAGTATTGGGGCACGCATGCCACGTCAGCGGTGGGGTCCATATGCCTTCAGTAATGCAACGCTTTGCACTAGCTTCTTAAACAGTAATTGTCATGTAATGCAATAGTCTATTTACTAATGCAACACCATTTTTTTGAAAATTCAACATTAAGAAAAAGACAAATGCAACGCTTTAATTAAAATTTTAGCCATAACAGTTTCGTACATAAAAGAATCCATCCAAAACATTCATCATCCCATCGAAACTATCCTAAAAAACATCCCATATATTCTAAATACCAACCAAACCATGCAACCAAGGCACATCCAAACAACATAACAAAATACCTAAAAGATTATTACAAATTTTTCAAATGTAAGTGCCAACACCAAGCACGTAAGATTATCAGTACTGGTGGACGATATGAACTTGTCGCTTCCCTGTTAGTTCCAGTTTTCTTAGGTTGCTTTCTTAGGGTCCCTGTCAGGATCTCCAGCATTAACACCACTAACAAAAGGGTGAATGAGATAGTCAACGACCTTGCAAAACAAAAAATTAAGCATGAATTAAAAAGTATATTTTACACAGCAGGGTTTGTGTACAACAAGGATTAAAAAACAGTTGTTTCTTTATAAGGGCACATTTGAACTGTTTCTCGATTGATATCCATTAAGGAATTTGATACAAACAAAAACAGAAAAAAGAAGGCATACCATTCGCTGCTCAGCAGGTGAATCATTTGCAAGAAGTGAGGCTAGATCCCTGACCAGAACAGAATGTGGAGGAGTTCCTTGATGCATTTGCATGGCACCCATATCATATGCTATACCAGCATCTGGGGTTCCACGAGGTGGTGGGTACCAGACATGGAAAATCACCATACTTGTTCTTTCTGAAACAAATGATACAATATTCCCATCTATACCACAATTACAATCATGGGAACAATATTTGAAAGGCCAAACAGCCACGAATGATGTGTCTTGAGAAACTGCAATTCAAAACAACGGAACACCTGAAATAGTGTGACCTTGTAAGAATCTCGTAAATAAAAATTGTTATCCAACACGCGGTCATCTAAATTACCAAAGCAAATAACTCCGGCTTAAGGTTTAATGGTTTCCACAAAAAAAGGGCTTAAAAAATCAATCTAACTGATAATTGGTTAAATATGTACCTAAATTTGAAAAAAGTGCACTTATCAAGTTTTCGTTACATCATACCTGGTTATCCAGCATTCTTGAGAAATCCTTGAGTACATGGCGACGATCAAGTGCTCCAATTTCAATCTGGTGGGCATAATGTTTGACTTTTTTCTTCATTAATTTGTAGTTGATGTAGTAACTGAAATGTACTAAATGTGTCACCATTCCACCAGAGAAATTTACAAAGGGAACGTTGCTCAATTTAATGATGTAATAAGAATATATCAGATAGTGCTTTGAAGGCATAACAGGGTAAGCAGATAGTGTATAAAATATAGCCAATAGGATTTGTTTTTCTTCTCTGAGATATAGCATCATGACCAAAAAACCTCTTCCTCAATCAATATAGAAAAATGAAAATATGTTTCTTTTGCGAAATTAAAAACATATTTTTCTTTACCTATAAAATGAATCATTGCCTCAGAAAAATGCAAAATGTACAAAAGTCAATTACTACATAATATACCTTTGCCATTCTGGTATTTGTCTTTCCTTCAACTTTTTCCCAAAAGCAACCATATCTCACTGCATCAACACAATCAAGAAGACAAAAAAAAAGAGAAAGATTATAAGTCATTCTAAGGAGAAATTCTCATAATGTTACTTAATAAAAAAAATTGCAATCATATAAACAGGAAAAAGAAAACTAAACGAAGATCTTTTAAGCACACGGTATGGGAGAAAAGTCAGATTTAAAACGTAAACTCTATAAACTGTGTTAAAATAATCAACCAAATTTTATAACCGTTACAAACTACCAATTCTTCTTTCAATTGAAGTAGAGGAAATCATGTACATCATTGTATCATATTTCTTTCTAAATACATTATGTTCAGTGATTGTGGCTATGTATATAAAACATCAAGTCAAAGTAAAATTACATTAAACTTCATACAAATTAACAATTCACGCTGCCACCAAGACCAATGTTTATTTAACTTAACGATCTCTGCAAACTGATAATCTGATAACCATTAAGGAAACTGAAATAGGACAATCATCCTCACCATAATGCAATTCCGGTTTCATTTTAAACTGAAAAAGAGGCATCCAAGCTAAAGTAAAAAAGAAAAACAAAACAATTAGGAAATTAATATAGGATTAAAATGGTTCCCTGTCAAACAGGCTTATTCAACCATATTTTCTTGGCAGTAATCTATAATCAGTTTGAGTAATTATGTGACAACAATTTCCTAACTCTTGCATGATCCATTGTATTTTATAATGGAAAACCGAGTGTCAACATTGTTTGAAGGGTCAAACACTTTAGCATATTAGACATGATCACAAGTTCAAAGAAAACGACAGATTTTCCGACATCTATAATTATGCCTATCATCTACAGTAAATAGTACATAACAATAAGCGAATCCAGTATTAAGATTTGCATATCAAGATTTGCATGAATGCTTGCTAATGCTAGAACAGAAAGACCAAAACTCAGTAGGAGAACTTCTCGATACCCTAATTCAGTTCCTGCCTTGAACCCAAATATGAACTGATAATTTATTTTATATTTCTTCCAAAAATATATATTCCCCGCGTAGAACACCATGTGCAAGACGATGAACCCAAAGAAGCTGCATTTCAAGTACATAAATATTTTTATGAATCTGCAATATAAACTTCAGTATATATCTATGATGATTAATTTAATTCTATTTGTATACCTGTATAGAGGAAATAGGGTTTCCATATACTGTTCATGACCATCCTTCTCAACAATTTTACGGGTTCGTACAACCAAAATGAGTGCGAAAATAAGAGCTACTGTGCAACTAGCAAAGAAACCTGATCGAATTGGTTTCCAGTGGATAAAATGACATTAGAAATCGTTCAATATGTGTATATATGTATTATATATTCTGGGAGGGAAACATAAATTTAAATGCATGGATAACTAGTTAAGGGTGTCTGTTAATGTACCTAAAGAAGCAGTCACTTTATGTTTTTCTTTCTTAACTCTTGGTCTGAGTGTTTTAAGTCCTTTCTTGCGGTTCCCATCAGCAAAATGCTTAATATATATAACCTCTACTCTGTCCAGGAGCTTCGAAATACCCTGTGGTTGATCAACGACAAATTATTTAATTAGCAAAGTAAATTACTCAGTCATTGTACTATGCAAGGTTCGCAATTCTACTAAAACTGCTAAATCTTTTAAAATGTTCAAGTAATTACAGATCAAGAATATGTGGAGTTCAATGATTCTGAAAGCTTCCTTGCACATGTTGGCAATAGTTAAAGTGTAATATCAGAGGTTGTTATAGTAGAATAAACAACATATTACTTAGTCAATCAGGAAAAAGTACATTGAATATTAAGATAAAAGAATTAGTCCTTAACTGTCGGTAAGTAAGGTTAATCACATGAATAATACTTGTTTTGGATCTCAGTAACATGCTAGCTGCCTTATAATGAATTTGTTTTGAATAAATATTCGATACAATAGAATAATTATAGTTTAAATAAGTAAAAGGTCAAATGATATATCACCTCATCAGAGCTGCCTATCATCAGGAAAACATTTTCAGTCTCCTGTAAAACAGAACGGTGCCTACGACTAGAGTCTCTAGATAAACCTACAATATCAAATTCCAGCATACACACACATATTAGAGAGAGAGAGGGAGGAGGGGGGGCGAGAGAGAGAGAGCGAGAGATATTAAAGATAGATTCACCGCACCACCATCAATATAGCAGCATCCTAGTCAGTAGTTCCTGAAACTGCTTCAAATCCCAAGTCCCACCAACCCACTTAGGATTCTCATACTTCCCAATTAGAACCTCTACCGGAGCTCCGGCAGCCACCGCCGGAGACCCATTAGTCTCCAAAGAACCAACACTATACTCCACTTTATGCTCAGATTCAACCATAGCTTCCTTCTTCTCGTCCTCTACAACAACAACACCTGACCCATTATCAGCAACTCTAGTGGATAACAAATACAACCCAAACATAAATCAGCATAAAATTGACCACATACAGAAATACAAGTTTATACATACAAACACAAAACTTTAAATATGAAATAACCCCAAACATTTGAATATAAATCCTTAATTTACAAATCAAATTCAAACCCGGAAGCCCCAAAGTTGAAACCCTAATTAAACCCGAGAATGAAATCCCCACAATTGAAGCCGACAATGAAAGCCCTAATTAAACCCAAGAATGAAATCCGTAATTACCTGTAACGGGAAAGTGAGTGAGTTCGCGGAGTGAGGTTTGTCGAGAGAGAGACAGTGAGGTTTGTCGAGAGAGAGAGAGATGGGTTTGGGGGAAAGAGAGATGGGTTTAGGGAAAGTGTGTAATTTGAGAGAGATATGTTTTTTTGTTAAGGGGGAAAATATCCGCCAAAATTTTCACCTCGGGACTGATGTTGGTACTGTAGTTATGTTATATATATTTTTTAATTTTTAATTTTTAATCTTTTTTAGTTTAAAATTTTAAAATTTAGAAAAAAATGAGAACATGATAAATATTTATGTAAAACATATGTAAAAATAGTTTCAATTTAAAAATATATTATTTTCAAACTTTTTAGTAAAACAAAGATTAAAATTTAAAGTCATTGTATATATTTTGATAATATGTATATTTTTCATAATTCTAAAAATATTGTATTATAATGCAACGCTTTTTAATGGTGTTGCACGTCACAACACTAGCATCGACTCTGCAACGGTACGTTCACATTAAATGCAATACTTTTTGAGTAGTGTTGCAGAAGACCAAAAGTAAGTATAGCTTTTGCAACGCTTTGCTTGCAACCCTCACAAAAAGCATTGCATATAAACACTTATGGCGTAGTGTTATTATATGACTAAAGTTTTCTGCTATAATTGTTAATTTTGCAACATTTCTAAAATAACCAGATCATTATGAAATTTAGGAATAGCTCAGCGAAAGCAGGAGAATCTAAGCTTGATCAGTACGTAGTAACATTAATAATCACGGAACATCTGTCCACAGCTCTCCTACTGGAGAAGAGGGTGAAGATATAGGGACAAGTACCATTGATGTGAAAATTTATTCTCTAAGCACTATTGTACCTGCAACCGAAAATTTCTCCCTTGCTCACAAAGTCGGACAAGGTGGCTTTGGTTCCGTGTACAAGGTACACTATAGTTTAATCAATGCAAGCTGATTTGCATTAACATGTGATTACAGGGATAATGTTTAAGAATTATTGTAGGGTAAACTTCATAATGAACAAGATATTGCGGTGAAAAGGTTGTCAAACACGTCAGGGCAAGGGATGAAGGAATTTAGAAATGAAGTTACGTTGATAGCAAAGCTTCAGCACCGAAATCTTGTCAGACTTTTTGGATACTGCACCCAGAATGAAGAGAAGATGTTAATATGCCAACTAAGGGCTTGGATTGCTTTCTTTTTGGTATGACTCAGCCTTAAGTGTTAAAATTAGTAGGCATATTTTATCATCATAGAGATGATATTTTTAATTTTGATTCAGATAAAGAAAGAAAATGCTGGCTTGACTGGGAAAAACGATTTGATATAATTCTTGGCATAGCACGGGGATGGTATATCTTCATCACGATTCGAGGTTACGAATCATTCATAGGGACTTGAAAGCAAGCAATATATTACTAGATGCTCACTTAAATCCAAAAATATCAGACTTCGGCATGGCTAGGATATCTGGAAGCGATCAAATTGAAGAACAGACCAACAGAGTAGTTGGGACATAGTGCGTATCATTTTCACTTGTTTTATATCAATAACGTATGATGAAGGAAACCAAACTCCGCGCTCTTCTAACTAACCAAAATTAATAAAATGGAAATTCTGTGATTGCAGTGGTTACCAGAGTATGCAATGGAAGGACATTTTTCAAAAAACAAAGTACTCTATTTTCTTTTAGTATAATGCTAATGTCATTTTGGTACTTGAGGTAGCTTATAGGCCCCTGAACTATTTTGATTGTAAAATTATAATACGTTTTACTCCCATAAATCCTTAGTTGTGGTTTATCTTTTTGTTTTATTTTACTTTGATTTGATTAATCCGGAAATACTATTTAAGAATCATGAAACCCAATACAAAAGCAACTAAAACCTTGATTACATTGTTCGTGAAACAACAGATTCCAAAACAGGTAGACGCGAATAGAAGAAGCTAGTAAGGGGCACCGGAAACACGTACTCTCTAATTTTTTTGTAATTCTTTTACCATAATAGTTAGGGTTATTAAGAGGTTGGCCCTCAAAGTTTTTTCGAAAATACACAGGAACCCTTAAAGTATAAAAACGTATCTTTGGGTCACTGAAGTATGGCTTTTGTATGTATCGGCCCTTTTTTCGACAATTGAAGATAAAAATTACATATCGGCCGTTCGGCATAGGGGTAATATCAAAACATATGTGTTGATGTGTACAAATGTGCATACTTTAAGGGTCAATATATTAATATTTCTAAGTTATAGAAAATGGTAAAATAATGCAATTTCGCTTATTTTTTTGGCCTAAAAATTATATTTTTAAATATTATTTATTTTATTTTGTTTGTTTCGTATTAAAATTCAAACGTCCTATTTTGGTACAAACCTAAAAACTCGAAAAAAATAAAGTACAAAACTATGTTATATTAAGGTTCAAAATGACCAAAAAAACAAAATTTTCATAAGAACTTATCATGATAGGCATTTTGAGAGCGTAAAAAATATGTTTTTACATAATTTTTTTTTCTTTTTTTGTTCTATATTAAAATTTGAACGTACTGCTTTGGTACAAGCCAAAAATGATGAAAAAATAAAATGCCGAACTATGTTATTTTAGATTCGTAAATGACAAAAAATCATAATTTTCTTAAAAACTTATGTCTAGGCATTTTCACGGGCATAAAAATTATATTTTACATATTTTTTTTGCATTTTTTATATTTTTATTAAAATTTGAACGTCCTACTTTGGTGCAAGTCAAAAAACTCGAAAATATATATTGCAAAACTATGTTATTTAAAGGTCCGAAAATGATAAGTACGCTTAATAGAAACATTACGGATTTTTTTTATTAAAATGTGTAAAGGTGTATAATAATCCATACTTCAAGAGCCAAAACGTTCATACTATTTTTATGTAACATACAAAGCAATGGAAATGACAAAGTTACCCCTCAACCGATTTAATAATAATGACTTTGAACGGAAAAAGGGTTGGGATGTGCATCGGACATACTTCAGTGACAACCGATTTAATAATAATGACTTTGAACGGAAAAAGGGTTGGGATGTGCATCGGAAATACTTCAGTGACATGGAGATACGTTTTCATACTTTGAAGATTCCTATGTATTTTGAGTAGAACTTTGAGGGTCAACCTCTTAATAACCCTATTAGTTAATATAAAAACATTGAAGCGCCCTTAAAAAATAAAAGTTTGAGGAGATGCCTCTCAGTCCCTGAAAATAATTTAGTGTGACACGTAGTCCATGTATATGTACGATAAAGAGAGAACCCAAGTGTTTGGGCTGCACAAAGATTTCATGGTGTTCACACTACAGAAACACGCTACATATATTTTTGCCATACGCTTTGAAGTCCACACTGGACAAACCAATTTGAAATAGAGTTGTTGGACTTTATTGCTGCAAAATATAGAAAAAATGTAGTTGGCATATATAAGCAACTATAATCAAATCACGTGTAAACTTGTTTTTGTAATAAATATATTTCATATAAATATTTATATTTAAAAAAATAATCATGCACATATATCATTTGACAAATATCTAAAGCATCAGGTCTGTTTTGGTGTTAAGATCATTAGGTCTGTTCTGGTGATATATCTAGATTAAGGTTTTAAAGTCCGTGGAGGTGGGCAGATAGCTCTTGTGTTCGGGAGACATGGTCCAAGCCCGGTACAGAAATGAAGCCAACATTGACCGACTTTCATGGTTAAGATTCGACAAAAAATAAAGTATCTTTCTTTCGAACTATTAAGGGGAACATCAAGAACAATTTAAATAACGTTCCTTATGTTTATTTTGTCATGACTGTTATTATTATCGTTTGTTATCTCCTGGACCACTATTGTCACTATCCAGTCTGTTAGCATTGTAAAAGGAATCATTTCATGGACCATATGTATGACCCTGCTATATATGCTTGGGTACTCTATCATTGAGAACAAGTAAGGAATACATCTGATTGCATTTAAGTGCTCCATCTCTTTCTGTTATTTAGTACACTACAGTTGTAAGCTTAAATTATTTAGCTTATCATGGTATCAGAGCATTGTAGATCTGGAACAGAGAATAGCACAAATTAAATCATTCCTGCTTCACTTTAAATCTAGACCAAATATCTGAAACCCTTTCTTTATACCAAAAGATTCATGACAACAGGTCGAGTAAGCTTTCAAGACATGTCGAATCCCTTATTTCTTCATCCATCTGATAGTGCTACGTCTATACAAATCGATAAACTACAAGGGTCCAATGACTATCGAGCTTGGAGGAGAACCATAGAGATCAATCTATCATCAAAAAGGAAGTTTGGATTTGCTACTGGAACTGTTGTTATACCTACAGATGATGAACAAAAGGCTGAGATGTAGGAAACATGCAATAATATGGTAATCGCTTGGCTTACTTGCAATGTTTCTCCTTCTATACGAAAATCTGTTATGTATATGTCTACAGCACATGAAATCTGGATTAATTTAGAAAAGAGGTTTTCACTAACAAACAGATCTAGAAAGTACAAACTCAATAAAGAGTTGTATGGAATTAGGCAAAATAATATGCCTATGAATGCGTATTATACTCTGATGAAATCATTGTGGGAAGAGGCTGAATGTATGAACATTCTCCCTACTATTGCTAATCCTACAGATGAAGTAAAGAAATTGTTGGCAGTCATTGACTCGCACAGAGAAAAAACAAAAGTGTTTCAGTTTTTAAATGGGGTTGAGGATGTCTACAACTCCCAAAGAAGCCAAATGTTATTGATGGATCCTTTATCGACGGTAGAGATTGTTTGCTCTGCTTTGCTGCAAGAAGAGGCGTTTAGAAAAATTTTGAACAATGATAAATCAGAGGAGAGTATTATGGCTATGTATGGTAAGACTAACCCAACTAGGTCCAGTGCTGATAGATTTCTCACTTGTATTGCATGTGGTAACAGGGGTCATAGCATAGAAAAATGTTGGTCCGTTGTTGGGTACCCCAAATGGCACACTAAAATTCCTCTCTCACAAGGCCAATTTAAACCTAAAAGGCAGGGCCAGTCTTAGAAATGGTCACCAGGAAACCAAAGCTCATCCAAAATGGCAGCTACTGTTACAGCAAGAGATATGACAAATGCTGGTTTTTCACCATAGCAATTAGAGCAATTAATAAAGCTGAATCCTCAACTTCAAACCGTCCACTTATCTCAATCTGAAACCGATGATGAGTTAGATCATTTCTCTGGTATGATCACATGTTTTCATGTTGCAAGTAACTCTGGAGACTGGATAATAGACAGTGGCGCATCGGACCACATGACTTCCAGAATCGTCAATCTTAGTAACTACAAATCTACTGCAAATTTACATATCAATCTCCCGAATGGAAACCAAGCTGAAATCACTCATATAGGAGATGTCATACTGCCTACTGGTCTTCAATTAGAAAAAGTACTTCATGTGCCAAACTTCAATCACATCCTGCTTTCGGTGCAAAAATTGGTAAATGAATCCAACTGTGCAGTGCATTTCTTCCCTACACATTGTCTTATTGTAGATAACAGTACTGGCATTCTTATGGGCATTGGTGAGGCTAGAAATGGATTATACTACTTAGTGGATCATCTACAGCATGACCTACCTACAAAATGGTTTGCTTCACTTGATAAAAGATACCTGTGTTCCAATACTGCTGCCATTGGATCTGCTAAAGCTCAGGATCACAGTTATATGGAAATCTGGCACCATAGGCTTGGACACATGCCACTTGCTAATATGAAGCACATTCCCTTCTTATCTCATATGGCACATGACACAAGCAAGGTATGCCTCACCTGTCCCTTAGCTAAGTTCACCAAAATGCCATACACACTTAGTGAATCACATGCCTTACTTGCTTTTGATCTTGTGCATATAGACATTTGGGGACCGTATAAGGTGTGTACTAAAGGGAAATTTAAATACTTTCTTACACTGGTGGATGATTGCACTAGACACACTTGGGTCTATTTGTTACAACTTAAGTCGGATGCTTTAAAACCTCTTGAAACTTTTCTGTCTTATGTTCAAACACATTTCCATACCACTATCAAAACTATAAGATCAGACAACGCGCTTGAATTTGATGATGTGCATTGTAAGAAGTTTTTTGCAAATCAAGGAATAATACATCAAACTTCATGTGCATATCGTCCCCAACAAAATGCTCGTGTTGAGCGAAAACATAGGCATATCTTAGATGTGACTAGATCCCTTCGTTTTCAAGCATCTTTACCTCAGGTTTATTAGGGGGGGACTGCGTCTTGACTGCTGTGCATCTGATAAATAGAACACCCTCATATGTGTTAAGTCATAAAACACCATACGAGCTATTGTATAAGAGAACTCCAGATTATGAATCCCTCGGAACCTTCGGTTGTCTTGTGTTTGCATACAATCCTGATATTCATGTTGATAAGTTCTCTATGAGAGGTGTGCCATGTGTTTTGTTGGGGTAACCTGCTTACAAGAAAGGATATAAGCTCATAAACCTGATTACCAAACAAACTTTCGTCTCAAGAGATGTAAAATTCCATGAGTCGATATTCCCATTTAACTCAAACTCAGAAACATCATACATGACACCTATACCACAAACCAACACACAAACCACACATGTCTTGGATGATTTTCTATATTCAGAAGATTTTCCAGACGAATCAGTACCAAAAACACTCATCAGTTACACTACACCTGATTCCGAAACTCGCATTTCAGTTCCCCTGCCTAATTTAAACCCTGTTCAAACACCTACACCACCACCAAGGAGAAGTACTAGACTCCACCATGCACCTAAATGGCATTTTGATTTCATCACAGACAAAACAACTCATATATCCAACCTTGCCTACACTGAAGTGGCTCATGATTTTCAATGTTTTTTAGCCAATCTTACAACTCAAACTGATCCCGCAAATTTTAAAACTGCTATACAACAGGATCACTAGATCAAGGCTATGAACCTAGAATTAGAAGCCCTGGAACAAAATCATACATGGGAGGTCACCAATTTACCACCAGGAAAGAGTGATATTGCTTAAAAGTGGCTCTATAAGTCAAAATACAATCCTGATGGCTCATTGGAACGACACAAGGCAAGGCTCGTTATATTAGGTTGTAGACAAAGGGCAGGAGTGGACTATGATCAAACGTTCGCTCTTGTGGCCAAACTCACTACAGTCCGAACCTTATTGGCTGTTGCAGCCATTCAAAACTGGGAAACATGTCAAATGGATGTGGCGAACGCATTTTTGCACGGGGAATTGATGGAGGATGTGTACATGAAGATGCCTCCAGGGTACAAGCACTTTGGTTGCAGAATAACTAGTGAAGTTGCGTCGGAGATTAACATAGCAAAGCAAACCCTGGTCTGTAAATTGAAGAAATCGATATATGGTTTGAAGCAATCTCCTAGAAATTGGTTTTCTAAACTGACAACTACCTTGTTGGAGCACGACTTCCTTCAATCCAAAGCTGATTATAGCCTTTTCACCAAGACTGTCCAGGATACCATCACCATATGCCTCATTTATGTGGATGACTTGTTGATTTATGGCAACAACACTACTCAAATTCAGCATCTCAAAGTCATGATGTCAGCTAATTTCAAAATGAAGGACCTAGGGGCTTTGAGATACTTCCTAGGCATCGAAATTGACAGAAACTCCTCAGGTATATTCTTATCTCAAACAAAGTATACATTCGATTTACTTAAAGAATATGGTATGCTGGATGTCAAACCGCTAAAGTTGCCAATGGATTCTCAACTAAAACTAACACCTGACAAGGGAATTGTTTTACCTGATGCTTCAAAATATCAACGATTGGTGGGCAAGTTGATATATTTAACAATCGCTCGACCAGACGTGGCATTCACAGTGCAAGTGCTCAGCCAATTTATGCACCAACCTACCAATGTACATATGCAAGCTGGTAAAAGAGTTCTAAGGTATCTTGCAGGTTCACCTACACAAGAAATCTTAATAGCAGCATCCTCAGCAGCCCATTTAACAGCGTATTGTGATAGTGATTAGGCAAGTTGCCCAATCATTAGGAGGTCCACAACTGGCTACTGTATTTTGCTCGGTTCATCTCCTATTTCGTGGAAAGCCAAGAAGCAGCCATTTGTAGCTAGGTCATCTGCAGAGGCCGAATACAGGGCCATGGCCATGACTGCCTGCGAACTTACTTGGCTTACTGCTCTCCTAAAAGACTTGGGACTACACAATCTGCCACCTACAGTGATTAAGTGCGACAACCAGGCTACGTTAGCCATTGCTGCAAATCCAGTGTTGCACGAGAGGACCAAGCATGTCGAAATCGATTGTCATTATATCAGGGATCAGATGAAAGCTAGGAATATACAGCCTACCAAAGTCTCGTCCAAGGATCAAATTGCAAACATACTAACCAAGATCATCTCAGTCAATCAACACTAGTATCTTCTACGCAAGCTTGGAGCTGTTAGTTCCTCCACCTCTCAGCTTAAGGGGGAGTATTAAGGGGAACAACAAGACCAATTTAAATAACGTTCCTTATGTTTATTTTGTCATGACTGTTATTATTATCGTTTGTTATCTCCTGGACCACTATTGTCACTATCCAGTCTGTTAGCATTGTAAAAGGAATCATTTCCTGGACCATATGTATGGCCCTACTATATAAGCTTGGGTACTCTATCATTGAGACCAAGTAAGGAATACATCTGATTGCATTTAATCTTGAGACAGAACAATAACACCTTTGTTATTTGTTAAGTATGTTTGATAAACTAAGCAAAATAAACACATACACACACGGATATGCTCGCCAAAAGCTTGCGTTTTCATTTGATAATGCAGTACAATATATAATCACTACAAACTTGAAACTAGATGCTAAAAACTAGGAACTGGGCTCATGGGCCTAACTGCTCTACCACGACTACTTCTACAAATTTTTTTCTCCTACAAACTCGCTCCCATCTTTAGACCAAGTTTGCAACTAACATGACAAAAATAAAAACATAATTAAAATTCAAGTTTCAAGATTAGATGCTAACAATTTCCCCCGTAATCTTTAAACTTTCTTAATGAGATTCTTGACACCCAACAACTACGCATTCTCTCAAACTTCACCGTTGACATTGCTTTGGTTAAGATATCTGCTCTTTGGCTTTCACTGCAGACATGCTTTATGACTATCTCAGCTCGTTCAACATATTCCCTAATGAAATGATACCGAATATCGATATGTTTACTCCGTCCATGAAATACTGGGTTTTTTTGCTAAGTCGATTGCTGATTTATTATCCACGCATATGACCACAGGACCAACCTTTTCATCTGTTATTTGGTTTGTCAGATTTCTCAGCCAAATCCCCTGACAAGCTGTTGCCGTGGCCGCCATGAATTCTACTTCACACGAAGACGAGCCACACACCTTTGTTTCTAAGATACCCATGTCACAAGGCTATCATTCAAATAGAACACCATCCCCCTAGTGCTTTTCTGATCATCTAGGTTTCCAGCTAAGTCGATGTCTGAATACCCAGTTAGCTCATTATTACCACCCTTCTCTGTGTAAAGCAAGCCAAAATGCAGCGTTCCTTTTATATAACGCAAGATCCTCTTCACAGCATTCTGGTGTAGAATTGTAGGTCTTTCCATGTATCGACTCACCACGCCTACTGCATATGAAATGTCAGGCCTTGTGTGTACAAGGTAATGTAACCCCCCGACCATGCTCTTGTACTGTGTTTCATCTACGGTTTTTCCCTCTTCATCCTTTGTAATACATTCCTTTGGGTCCATTGGATACTTCGTTGGATTGCAGCCAACCATACCTGTTTTCTCAAGTATCTTTCGAGCATAACCAGATTGTTTGAGTTCTATGTAGCCATTGCCTTGTTCGACTTCAATTCCTAAGTAATAGGACAACCTCCCTAAATCACTCATTTCGAACTCACGACTCATATGTCTCTTAAAATCTTCAATGAGTGAGACCTTAGTGATGTAATTAAGAGATCATCTACATACACTCCAACGATCAAGCTTTCACTTCCCATCCTTTTCGTATACACAGCATGTTCGTACGGGCATCACACAAAACCCAGATTGAGAAGACAAGTATTGAGCTTCGAGTACCACGCACGAGGAGCTTGTCGGAGCCCATACAAAGCTTTATCAGTTTGTAAACCATGTGCTCCTGACCCTCTTTTATAAACCCTTCAAATTGAATGACATACACATTTTCAGTAATTTCTCCGTTCAAGAATGCTGTTTTTACGTCCATATGATGCACCTCCCACTTGTTCTTTGCTGACAAAGCCAATATCAATCTAACAGTTTCAAGTCGAGTGACAGGTGCAAACACTTCCTTGAAATCGATACCTTGCTCTTGAACATACCCTTTCACGACCAATCGTGCCTTATACTTCACTATGTTTCCATTTGCATCTCGCTTAAGCTTATACACCCACTTCAATCCAATAATATTGTGACCAAGTGGCAACTCTGTCAATTTCCAAGTCCCATTCCTTTCTATAGACTCGATTTCTTGTTGTATAGCTGACCTCCATTCACGTTCCTTTGCTGCACCCTTGTAGTTCTCAGGTTCTTCAGCTCCCACAAACAATAACTCATCCTCCATTTCTATTTCCTCCGTTTCATTATACACATCTTCAAGACGTCTGAACCTCTTTGGTTCAGTACTATCATCATAGTTATCAGAATTAACATGAAGAGTATGTGTGGTTTGTGAGGTCGTTACCTGACATTCATCTGAACTTTCTGCAGCTGAGTTGCTTGGACTACCTCGATCACTGTCTGTCATGACATCTGTATCCACAGTTGTGAAGGAGTCTGCATCTGTGTCCACCACTGAGAACGAACTTGTTGTGTCTGTCTTTTCTTCATGCTGAGAATTCCATGGCCAAGATTTGTCTTCTTCAAACTTGACATCCCTACTAACACAAACCCGTTTTTCTTATGGATCGTACAAGTGATACGCCTTAGTACCCGGTTCTTTTCCTAAATTAACCACTCTTTTACTCCGATCATCCAACTTCTTTATTTGAAATCCAGGTACTTTCATATGGGCCAAACACCCAAAAACTCTTATATGTCCTACATCTGGTTTCTCCTTGGTCCAGGCCTCGTATGGTGTCTGTCCAGTTAGAGCACGTGTGGGAAGTCTGTTAAGGACGTATACTGAGTGTCTGATTGCTTCTCCCCAAAAAACTGATGGAACCTGCTTTTCTTTCAAGTAGCTCCTTGCCATCTCAACCACCGTTCTATTTCGTCGTTCTACTACACCATTTTGTTGAGGCGTGTAGGGCGCAGTGTAGTGTCTAGTGATTCCAGCCTCCTCACAATAATTGTTAAATTCGTTCGACACAAACTCCCCACCTCTGTCAGTCCTAAATACTCTCACCTTCCTTTTTGGCCCGTCTTCAACCTTTGCTCGAAATTTCTTAAAGGCACCAAATGCCTCGTTCTTGTTCTTCAATAAGTACACCCACATGACACGACTAAAGTCGTCTACCAGAAGCAAAAAATACTTGTTCCCTGCTGCAGTTTCTGGTTGGATTGGACCACAAAGATCCCCATAGACTAGCTCTAGCAGCCTCTTGGCTGAGCCTTAGGACTGTAGGTCTCAATGCTCAGCTTATACAGTCTGTTAGACGCTCTTTTAACTTTCATCAACAGTCGTTATTTCTTGTTGTAGACACGAAGAAACTCGCCATCAATTACCACCTTATTTCCTTCCTCTGCAAGTTGTCCCAAACTTATGATATTATTACAAAGATTTGGAATATAATATACCTCGTTAATAGTCTGTTCTTCTCCATTTTTGCACTTGAAACTTATCAAGCCTTTTCCCTCAATTTGTACAGCTGAGGCGTCCCCAAACTTGACTTGTCCAATGATCCCTTCATCCAAACTATTGAATTTTGACTTTTGGCCAGTCATGTGGTTGCTCGGGCCACTATCTAAATACCAAACATCAGACTCCACTTGTTTCTTGTCAACCACAGAACTGATCTTTGGGGTTGACCTGTGTTCGAGTTGCAGTGCCATATAAATCTTTCCTTTCTCATGTTTAGCCAACAGCAGGGCTGGTTCCTCATCGTCAATCTCAGCTACATTTACTTCTTGTTTCTGCTCCCTGGTTCTTCGAGGCCTCCTGCACTCTGTTGCATAGTGTCCTAAGATACCACAATTATAGCACTTCACCTTGCTTTTATCTCTTCCTCTTTGTCCCTTCATGTTTGACGTTCCGTCAAAACTAGATTTGTTCCTTCGTTTCAACCACTCATCCCTGGTAAGCAACACCTTCTGCTCATCATTTTCTTTCTTCGACCACTCTTCCCGAGTTAGCATCAATTGCCCACCAGTAGCTTGACTTTGTCCCTTTAAGCGTTCTTCATGTGCTTTCAGTGAGCCAATAGTTTCTTCTACAGTCATTTTCTCTAGATCTCCAAATTGCTCAATTGTTGAGGTAATTTGCAAGAATTTTGATGGGACTGCTCGAAGCAATTTTTTCACCACATACGACTCTCCTATTTCTTCACCCAGAGACCGAATGGTTGACACAATTCCATTCAGTTTCATGTAAAACTCAACGAGTTGCTCCGTTTCACTCATATTTAGTGATTCGAACTCCGACTTCAAGGTTTGAACCTTTGCTTTTTTCACACGCTCTGCACCGAGACACATAGTCTTCAGAGCTTCCCAGGCTTCTTTAGCCGTTTTCTTCTCTGAGATGGACATCAACATCTCCTCTGGAATGCCTTGATAGATCATGGCCAGGGCCACTTTATCTTTCTTCCCTTCAATCACTGCTTTTGGATCACTAGGTTCTACGGCTTCCCAGACCTCATGAGCCTGCATGAATACCCTCATCTTCAAAGACCACACAGTGTAGTTGCTCCTTTCTAGCATAGGGTAACTCAGACCTAGGCTTCCTCCCTTACTCTTGTTTCCTTCCATGTTCATCGCCTTTGACATATACTAGCTCTGATACCAATTCTTGAGACAGAACAATAACACCTTTGCTATTTGTTAAGTCTGTTTGATAAACTAAGCAGAATAAACACATACACACACATGTATGCTCGCCAAAAGCTTGCGTTTTCATTTGATAATGCAGTACAATATATAATCACTACAAACTGGAAACTAGATGCTAAAAACTAGGAACTGGGCTCATGGGCCTAACTGCTCTACCACGACTACTTCTACACTTTATTTTCTCCTACAAACTCGCTCCCATCTTTAGACCAAGTCTGCAACTAACATGACAGAAATAAAAACATAATTAAAATGCAAGTTTCAAGATTAAATGCTAACATTTAAGTGCTCCATCTCTTTCTGTTATTCAGTACACTACAGTTGTAAGCTTAAATTATTTAGATTATCACGAACAAAGTATTCCCTCCAGACAGAAAGAAAGTCCTTCCTGTACGAGTAGGTTAACAGCCTCATTGACGCCTATGTTCCCGACCATTATGATTTCACAGATGATAGTGTAAGTGTATCTTCGCCGAGTCTTTGAGTTTTTTCACAATGAGTTTCAAGACATAGTCGTCCTTGTATGCATGAGGATCTATATCTCTTCTATATGAGATGATGGTCTCGACTTTCTCAAGCTCAACTAAACAAAGTTAGATTATTATTTACGACCAATTATATATGTACCTAGTTTTTGATCCATTTTCAGGTAGTAGCTAGCAACCCGCCTACTTTTAACCTTAAACTAATGCCCTCTTCCGCTTAGTTTCAAAATTTTCACTGAACATAAGTCAAGTTTCTACTGTATAAGGTGACATTGTGACATTTTCAGGAAGTTTCCTTGAGGATACATAACAAAGAGTGTCAATACATTGACTTGTGCCACTGGATATGCTCAAAATTCTATGATGCAGTGGACCACGTCTGAAGGAGACCCCTGGGCAACTCCTAGTTTTGGAGTAAACATGAAGATGATGAATCATGTATAGTTCATCAAGTCACTGTTACCAGTTAACAGTGACAATATTTACTTCTATATATCGCAGGAATTATGTAGTTAGTTTATTTCTTATAAATTTTCTTTTCTTCTTGTTGTTGGCGGAATTTTGTAACAACACAAATCGTAGGTTGCTGGAATAACGAATTATGAAAATAGGGGGATTTGAGATTTTTGGATGTTTGGGGGCTGGACTTGTATGATGACTGCTCAGACAATTTGAATAGAGAATGGGTTCTTTCTCTTGCTCTTTTCCGAGTGTCAATTGCGTATCATACAAGGTGCCTACGTACCCTTTATATAGGGATCAAGCCTCACGTAGTTCTTAGAAAACAAGTCATTTGATAAGCTCATTCAGTCCAAACCCATAAATAGTCAACGTTTATCCATCCACACCACGTTCCCATAAATAGTCCGGATTTATCCATCCACATCACGTTCCCATAAATTGTCTGGTCTTCACACGTTTTACTACAATCTCGCGGCATCTCCGCATTTCTTTCCATGATTTGAAGAATATCGTTTGGAGATATTTTCCGTTATTCGTTGATTGAGATTGATTCTTTCCTCATTTCAGGGAGAGGATATTACTTAGTGGTTAAATATTAATCTGAATTAATAATTATTAAACGGAGAAATTTGGACTATGCAAAAACGTGGCATAACAACAAGCCTCCAGTTCTTCAGTGTAGCTTGCTGTAGTGGAGAACTAAGAATTCTTCGAGCTTCCAAATTTTTTCGGTCGCTTGGTGTTTTGTATATAGTCCGAATTGGTGTACACGATTTTCAAGTGTCATTGTCCACATAAGGATGTGTTTTCGTTTGTCCACGAGCCCCCGAGCTGAGGCTTTAATAAGTTACCCAATTTCAAATGTCAGGCTTTCAGCCCATATCACATCCGGTCCCACACATTTTCCTACAATCTCGCGGTAT
Source organism: Heracleum sosnowskyi (assembly GCA_030848705.1). Lineage (NCBI taxonomy): Eukaryota > Viridiplantae > Streptophyta > Magnoliopsida > Apiales > Apiaceae > Heracleum > Heracleum sosnowskyi. The sequence continues at coordinate 42,069,931 of CM061243.1, read as the reverse complement.
CTCCGCATTTCTTCCCGTGATTGTAGGAATGTCTCGTGCCAACCATATCACGTCCGGTCCCACAAGTTTTCCTACAATCTCGTAGCATCTCCGCATTTCTTCCCATGATTGTAGGAATGTCCCATGCCAACCATATCACGTCCGGTCCCACACGTTTTCCTACAATCTCGCGGCATCTCCTCATTTCTTCCCATGATTGTAGGAATGTCCCGTGCCAACCATATCACGTCCGGTCCCACACATTTTCCTACAATCTCGCGGTATATCCGCATTTCTTTCCGTGATTGTAGGAATGTCTCGTGCCAACCTTATCACGCCCAGTCCCACACGTTTTCTTACAATCTCGCGGCATCTCCGCATTTCTTCCCGTGATTGTAGGAATGTCTTGTGCCACCCATATCACGTCCGGTCCCACACGTTTTCCTGCAATCTTGCGGCATATCCGCATTTCTTCCCGTGATTGTAGGAATGTCCCGTGCCAACCAAGAAATATTCATCTATTAATGGGCCTTCAATAATGTAATTTTATTCATGGACTCTCCTCTGAGAGTAGGGTCTTCAATATTAATCCTCCTTGGAAAACAAAGTTTTCGAAAACATTACCCTTATCAGATAAGGACCTTCCACACTTATTTTTGTCCATACACGAGCTAGTGAAGTAATCAAATCATGTGCTACGAATATTACATCACAATTCTTTAACATCTTCATGATTCAGATTCTGCCCAGATCTGTTTTTTACCTTTTTGGCCCTGTAAACGATATTTTCTTGGAAAACACAAAACATGAAAGTTGTAGAAAACGAAAAGATCTTTCCGATGATATATGGCTCTTCAGAAACGGACTTATAATGAATCGGGAATCAAATAAAACATCTGCTGATTAACTTCTCAATACTGAAAAACGGGACCTGATTATGTTTTGTGATTTCGAGAATAGATCGAAATATAATCTCAGAAAACACTAAGAACGAAAGCTCTAGGAAATCGCAAAAGCTTTCCGGATCATAAAAAATCATCAAAATCTGACATGTAATAAATTTACTACGAATTTTATAAGATAACTTATTTGTACGAACAAAATTATAAGAAAACTTATCTTAATTTTGAATAGAACCGCGAATCACCGCCTCCATCGTTCTGCTCCTGCATTAAAGCCGCTCTATATCCGATAAAACCCCCCTTGTGCATGATGTAGATGATTTGATTGTCCTCCACAATCAAAAAATAATCCCTTCTTCTAGCGCCAATTGTTGTTGGAGGAATTTCGTAACAACACAAATCGTAGGTTGCTGGAATAACGAATTATGAAAATAGAGGCATTTGAGATTTTTGGATGTTTGGGGGCTGGACTTGTATGATGACTTCTCAGAAATTGAATAGAGAATGGGTTCTTTCTCTTACTCTTTTCTGAGTGTCAATTGTGTATCATACAATGTGACTACGTACCCTTTATATAGGGATCAAGCCTCACGTGGTTCTTAGAAAACAAGTCATTGGATAAGCTCATTCAGTCCAAGCCCATAAATAGTCAGCGTTTATCCATCCACACCATGTTCCCATAAATAGTCCGGATTTATCCATCCACATCACGTTCCCATAAATAGTTCGGTCTTCACACGTTTTCCTACAATCTCGCGGCATCTCCGCATTTCTTTCCATGATTTGAAGAATATTGTTTGGAGATATTTTCCGTTATTCGTTGATTGAGATTGATTCTTTCCTCGTTTAAGAGAGAGAATATTACTTAGTGATTAATTATTAATCTGAATTAATAATTATTAAACGGAGAAATTTGGATTATGCCAAAATAACATTTATATAATATTTCTTATATTATTTCGATATGTAGGAAAGTAAGGTAAAACCGTGGTTGTTCTTCATTTTATCACCATCAAAGTGCTAATGTGTTTGCTGGTAATTCCGGCAAATGAGGTGGAATATAATAAAATTCAGTATCTAAGTTGTCTAATATAAATCTAGGTGTTTTGATATTATAATATAATACTTTAAACATCAAAAAATAAAATTCAAGTTGTTGTTAGGAGAATTTCGTACAACAGTGTGTTGGAGGTTTATGGAAAGTTGTGGCTGGACTTGTATGATGACTCCTCAGAAATTGAATAGAGAATGGGTTTTTTCTCCTTGCTCTTGCCGAGTGTCAATTGTGTATCATACAAGGTGCCTACGTACCCCTTTATATAGGGATCAAGCCTCACGTAGTTCTTGGAAAACAAGTTATTGAATAAGCCCATTCAGTCCAAGCCCATACAATAGTCAAGATTTATGTTCCCAAAAATAGCTCAAGGATTATCAATCCACCTCATGTTCCCATAAATAATCCCAAGGATCATCAATCCTCCTCAAGTTCCCATAAATATTCTAAGGATCATCAATCCTCCTCAAGTTCCCATAAATAATCTAGTCTTCACACGTTTTCCTACAATCTCGCGGCATCTCCGCATTTCTTCCCATGATTGTAGGTCTGTCCCGTGTTAACCAAGAAACATTCCATAAATAAGAATTTCCATATGCTGGGCTTCACCCACGATGCGAGCTGGCCAGGCTCGCATCGCACAAAACATATAAAAATTACCCTTTCATAGTTTAAGTGGTGCGAGCTCACCTATGTTCAATTATTTTCATTTCTGATAAGTAATACGAGCCCATTACTTCATAATGGTGAGAGCCCATAAGCTTAGGGCGAGGGTTCATAAATAAGGACGCGAGCCCATCAAAGTGAACTCATAGCGAAACGAGCCCGATAATGATGCGACCCCTTGTCAAGGTGGGGACTCATAACGAAGCGAGCCCACCATACTTGGAAGGATTTTGGGCTCAACATAGCTTCATGATGCGAGCCCTAATTCCAGTCCATACCAATCTCTAAAATATAATTCATTCTCTAGGCCCAAATCATTTGGGGGACCTGTCTAGGGCCCATTACCGAAAATCCAGTATAACAACTACCCCCCAAAATTCCTTAGTAATCTTAGATAAGGATTTTTTCATTTGTTCCCAATGATGCGATGCGAGCCCAATTCCCAGCTCGCATGGCATCCTGCTCGCTCACTATTGACATACGCGTGTTCACCCAACCGTTTTGACAACTGTTCATAAAAAGACGTGCCATCCATTCACATTTGGACACGTGTCTCTTGTATTCTCTCTCCTATCCTCTATAAATACCTTGAAATTTCAGTTCATAAGTTCATTTTATCAGAAACATCAAAGAAACTCTGTCCAATTTGCTAAAGGATCAAACACGGCGAGAATTATCATAACTTCCCGGCGTTCGTCCGCATCTTCTTCAAATTCTTCAAGTTCATCAACCAGTTCTTCGCAAAGTAAGCCTTTTGATCTTTAAAATTACTTTCCTTTACGTTTTTCTGTGTTTCTGTAATATACGTTTGTTCGAACCTATACAGTTGCGAACTGAGTTCCCTCATCTAGGCGAACTCACAACCATGGTTCGAGCTAAACCTGGTAGCATATTAAAACGAGGCCTCTGTTCGCATCGAACAGTAGCCCCAATTGTCGAGGCGAGAACACTTAGGATTCGTTAATACCTTTTTTCTTCTTATTTTTAGGGGCACACACTAATTTTCACCATCTTTTTCAGATGTCGAGTGCGACCCCATCTCCGTCTGTCGGTTCGCTCAAAACTCCGAGCCCGGCTCATTCTTCTGCGACCCCATCTCCCTTGAATCAGTATCCTCCCGAACTCAGGGGTTCCAAGGAGTTCCAACGCGAACTGACATCCATCTCAGGTCGTTTAAGTCAGCCCATCTCTCCCAATTCAGCCATCACTCCTGAAGGAGCTGCCAACATCGCACGGATAGAAAGTGCGATGCGAGCTAGTGGCTCCAGTTCGTTGGGACTTCAGCTCGATCCCAACTCCACACCAGAAGATTATAATAGGGAGAAAAACCTATACTCATGGAGAAACAAGAAGACAGGGCCAAGTGTCCCCAGCTCGCTTGATCTAGATGATCTTTTCAATCGTCCATTACCGCCCATGAGCGAAGAGGAGGCCAATGCTCGCATCAATCAACTACTTCAAGAAAGAAGGGCAAAGCTTCGCCTTAATCCAGATTCTGCTCATATCCCTATCGAGATTTCGGAGTCGTCTACCGACAGTTCCCTAGGAAGCGCTTTCTATGCTAAACATAAGGGCAAAGCTGTGGCACGCATCGCATCTCCTCAAGATGAGTTTGATCAAGATGACGAAGACGAGGACATCAGTTCACACTGGTCCTGTGACAGCCCTGCTAGCGAGGAGGTAGCAGATGTATCAAAAGAGATTGATTTCTGTAATTACACCTACGTCCCCGAACCGTCCCCTATTCCATACGAACCTGTCAAACAACCCGAGCTCGAAGGGGTGGTCTTTCTTAAGAAGCGAATAATTCCTGATGGCGATGAGAGCTCGTCTGCTTTCCACGAGGACGGTAAGATTTTAGCTTGCCGGGACATGTCTACCTCGATGACTGAGGACTCTCTACGCGACCTCGTAGAGCAGTTTAGGCCAGAGGGTCGTATTATCCTGCCCGCACCGCATATGAGGTGCTATCATTTTAATCATCCAGAAAATGGAGGACGGGCACCTCGCATGGTTCTTTCAGCTTTCCTGTTGAAGCTGGGCATTTCTGCACCTCTTCACCCTTTTATTCAAGAGATTTTAGAGTACTACGGGCTCGCACCGCTACAAATCAACCCTAACGGGTACAGGTCTGCCATTGCTCTGTATATCCTTTACAAAAAACAAGGCTACCCAACTCTCACCGCCAGACAACTTGGGTATTTTTTGAACTTGAAGCATTCGGCTGAATTTGGGTATTTTTATCTTTCTGTATGGCCTTACTACAATAAGAAAAAATTAATCTATGGGGGCCCAAGCAACTCAGGCAAATGGAAGGATCCTTTCTTCTATGTCCACGAAGTTCCCCGAGTCCAAACTCATTTTTACTACGATCCTGGTAAGTACTATTTAAGCTCGCATCGTTTCTTCGTCGTCTCGCATCGTTCTTTTGAGCTCGCATCGTGATCATAGTTTATTTCTATTCGCAGAACCCCCCGTGAGAACGTCTTTGCAAGGTCAGGAGAAGGTTAATGCTGATAACCTTCTAAAGATCCCCGTTTCCGAACGCAACATTAGAAAATTGATTACAACTGCTAACCTTGTCGAGTATGGTTTTTTAAAAGAAGGGACTAGGTTGACCCCTAGTAAGAAATCTAAGAGAAAAGGAAAAGGTAAGTTCCATTCGATGCGAGCCCTCAGCTCGCATCGTGACTTTACTTTGGCACCTTTATTCTTGTACTTTCATTTAGCATGTGTATTGACTAACTCTTTTGTCTTCGTTTTATTTCAGGAATGGCAATTTCTCCTCCTCCCTTTCTGGACGAGCCAGAGGTTCAGGCTCGCACCGTTCCTTCTGCCAGCCAGGCCGGCTCTCACGCCGAGGGTTCGAATAAAGTGACTCCTCGAAAAGAGATCCCTCCCCAGAGGACTCTTACTGAATATTTGGCTACTGGGGGGGCTTCTCCTCACAAAAAGAAATCCAGGCATTCCAAGGATGTCCCTCATGAAGCTGAGGTAGTGAAGCGGGCTCGCAAAGACTTGCCCCCTAATCCTCAAGGAAGTACTGTGGCCAGCACTCTAGTTCGACTAGGAGCCCCACATATTACCGAGAGTGATTTGAGGGCATGGACTTCGAGCTCGTTCGAAGCCAACAATGATGCTCTTACCAAGGCCACAGCCGAGGTGTACATAAGGCAGATTCATAGACACAAGGAGCTTCGCTCGATGGGCCAGGCCTCTGCTCGTCTTGATAAGGATAACAAAATTTTGAAGTTTAAGCTTGACGAAGCGAGGAGAGCAAATGTGGCCTTGGTTGAGGAGTCCAAGCAGAGTATCCTTGATGCGACCACAAGTCTTGAGAAGGATTTGCGCGAGGCTAACGCACTTGTGGAGAAAATGAAGGGAGAACATTCTGTTGCTCTAACTGATGCTACCTCTGAGATCAATTCTCTAAAAGCCCAAGTTGCTGAGGCCGAAGCTAAAATGGCTGCCCAGGATGCTGAATTTGAGGCCAAGTTCTCAATGTTAGAGGCGAGCCGGGTTGAAGAGGTCAGGGATGCAAAGGCCCTAGGGTCCAAGAACTTCATGAAGGACTTCATGTCGAAGATCCCTGAATTCGATTGGAGTCCTTTGGGTGCAGCCACTGTTGCCTATGCTGAAAAGCTGCGAAGAGAGATGGAGGAGGAGGCTACTGAGAGGGCTCGCATCGCAGACGAGGCCCAGCCCGAACCGGAAGCTCAACCTATCAATGAGGAGACTCCTCAAGCTTAATTTGATTATCTTTCTTTGGGGATGCGGGCACCCCGTTTGCCTCGCAAGTTTGTAAACATTGGTGGCCATGGCCAGTTGACATTTTAACAATTTCCAAGTACTTTGTGTTCGCACCCTATATATATTTGTCATTTATATCTTGCATCTTTCTATGGTTATTGTTTTGTATGCACCCTCTTTTCACCATGTTCCCCTCGTACAAAGTTTCACCTTGCACAGGATAGAGTTCACATACTTTAAATTTTCCAACCTGTTAGGGCTCATTTTTTTTTACAGGCCTCGCACAGAGTTCCACCTCGCACAAGTTGATTCGCTTCGCATAAGATTGAATTCTCACATTGTTTATGGGCTCGCTTCGCACAAATACTCCACAAGCTTATAAGGCTCTCCTTATACAGGGGTCTCGCCTTGCACAAACTTGTCATGTAAGGAAGCCTCGCCTCACAAAAAATTTCCTTTATGCTTGATAGGCCAAGGCCCAATCAAAATATTTTCATGCCAACTTTCTTGAGCTCGTTTCTAAAGAGGACTCGCCTCGTACGAGCTACTTTTGCAAATTTGATGGGCCGAGGCCCAATCTAATGTACTTCTAGAAGGTAAAATTTACTTAATGCACAATAAACTTCAATTTTATTTAGATAATAAAACTTCCATCTTCTTACATAATAACAGACCTAGACTTATTACATTGTATGCCAAGGGAAGGTGCCTATATGACACTACCCCCCGAGACTTAGGATAAATATCAATGCATGCTAAGTCTTAAATAGATAGAAACTACTGATAATATCTCCTCAAGTGCTCAGCATTCCAGGCCCTTGGTATGAGCTTTCCCCGTATGTCGCTGAGATGATAAGTTCCTTCCCATAAAACTGATTTGATCTGATATGGGCCTTCCCAATTTGCACCAAACACTCCATGATTAACTACCTTAGTGTTAGGCATGACTCGACGGAGAACCAAATCCCCTACCCGGAAAGGTCGGGCTCTCACCTTGCGGTTATAATGCCTGGCAGTCCTCTGGTGATATGCTAGCAGCCTTACTTGGGAATCAATCCTTGTTTCTTCAATCATGTCCAAGTAAAGACGATGATTCTTCTCACTATTCTCTGGGTCATAATGAGCTCTCCTAAAAGATCCAGCCCCCACTTCCACCGGGACCATAGCCTCACATCCATACACCAAGGAGAAGGGGGTCTCGCCCGTTGTGGTTCGGGGAGTGGTGTTATAAGACCATAAAACTTGTGGAAGCTCCTCTGGCCAATTTCCCTTGGCATCTTCAAGCTTTGCTTTCAATGTGTGCTTCAAAATTTTGTTGATTGCCTCAGTCTGACCATTTGTCTGTGGATGGCTCACTGCACTGAAGCTCTTCAGCATTCCCAACCTGTCACAAAATTCTCTCATCTCCTTACTGTCAAACTGTTTACCATTATCTGAGATCAACTTGTAGGGTATTCCAAATCGACAAACAATAGCCCGATACACAAAATCAATGAGCTTCTTTGCAGTTATTGTGGCTAAGGGCTCAGCCTCTGCCCACTTAGTGAAATAATCCACCGCAACCACAGCATACTTCACACTTCCTTTAGCCTTAGGCAGTTCTCCAATCAAATCTATCCCCCACATGGCAAAGGGCCAAGGGCTCATGAGTGAGGTTAAAGGTGCTACTGGACTGTTATGAAAATTTGCATACCTTTGGCACTTGTCACAAGCTCTAGCAAATTCGAAAGCATCTTTCTTGAGAGTCGGCCAGTAATATCCTTGACGAAGTATTTTTTGTGCCAATGAGCTACCCCCCGAGTGATTTCCACATATGCCTTCATGAACTTCCCTTAGTATATAGTTACACTCGTCTCCATCAACACACTTGAGTAAGGGCATGTTGAAGCCTCTCCTATATAAGTCTCCATCATATATTGCATACCTTGCAGCCATATATCGCATACGTCGTGCTTCATTCTTGTCATCTGGTAGCACACCATCTTTGATATACGTTAAGAGTGGAGACATCCATGTAACTTGTTCTGCCACAACCATTAGCTCTTCCTCTAGCACGCTAGGCCTCCTCTGTATTTCCAAGGGCGTTGACCCTAACAGAGTGGTCTCACGACGCGACCCGAACTTAGCAAGCTCGTCCGCCGTCTCATTCTGGCCTCGAGGGATGAGCTCCAAGCTGACTTCATTAAATAACTTGATTAACCTCTCTGCACAACGCAAATACAACTCCGTTCTAGGCCCTCGTGCCTGATACCCCCCATTTATCTGGTATACTACAATCATGGAGTCACTAAAAGCGTTAAGGTTTTCCACCTTGAGTTCCAATGCCAACTTGAATCCGTTGATCAAGGCCTCGTACTCAGCATCATTGTTTGTTGCATGAAAGGTGAAGTGAATAGCCCTCTTCACCCTACATCCTTCTGGGCTCACCAACTCGAATCCCGCTCCGGCTCCATCTCCATTAGATGCCCCATCAACATATAAGCTCCACCAAGGGGCACTATTCTGATTTTCCTCCGCTGGCCCTTCTGGACAAATTTGCAAGGCCCTAGGGTCCTCTTCTACTTGAGTTGGGAATTCCAACACAAAATCCGCCAGAGCTTGTCCTTTAATTGCGACCCGAGGCTTATACTCTACATCAAACTGCCCTAGCTCGACAGCCCATTTCAACATCCTTCCTGAAGTTTCTGGTTTGTGCAACACTTGCCTAAGAGGATAGGATGTTCTCACCTCGATCTTATGAGCTTGGAAGTAGGGACGAAGCTTCCTTGAGGCGAGGATTAGAGCATACACCAGTTTTTCCATGTTCAAGTACCGAGTCTCTGCACCAACTAGCCTTTTGCTCATATAGTATACAGGTAGCTGAGCATCGCCTTCTTCTCGAACTAGCACCGCACTCACCGCATACTCCGACACAGCCAAATAAAGCACCAGTATCTCCCCTTGCTGTGGGTTAGACAATAGAGGTGGTGTGCTCAAATGTCTTTTGATATTTTGAAAGGCCTCTTCGCATTCCTCTGTCCATTGAAAATTCTTGCCTACCTTCTTAATAGCCTTAAAGAACTCTTGGCACTTGTCAGAAGATTTGGAGACAAATCTGTTCAGCGCCGCAATTCTGCCCGTAAGACTCTGCACATCCTTCACCCTACGTGGCGACCTCATCTCCATTAGAGCCTTGATCTTGGCCGGGTTAGCTTCAATTCCTCGATGGTTGACAATAAACCCTAGGAATTTCCCCGATTCTACCCCAAACACACATTTTTGGGGGTTGAGCTTCATTCTGTAGATACGCAAGATTGTGAACATCTCCGCCAAATGCTGAATGTGGTCCTTGGCCTCCTTAGATTTTACAAGCATGTCATCAACATATACCTCCATTGTCTTCCCGATGTGGTCTTTAAACATCTTATTCACCAATCGCTGATAAGTTGCTCCCGCATTAACCAACCCAAAGGGCATCCCAATATAACAGTATAGGCCTCGATCAGTGATGAACGAAGTGTGTTCTTGATCTGGTCCATACATAGGAATTTGATTATAGCCTGAGTAAGCATCCATGAAGCTTAACAATGCGTGTCCTGCAGTGGCATCTACAAGCTGATCGATACGAGGAAGTGGGAAGCTATCCTTTGGACAAGCCTTATTCAAATCGGTGAAATCAACGCAGGTTCTCCATTTCCCATTTGGCTTCTTCACGAGCACAGGATTAGCCAACCAAGTCGGGTAGAATGACTCCTTGATGAGCCCGACTTCCATTAATCTGTCCACTTCTTCTCTGAGGGCCTCGGCTCTCTCTCCGCTGATAGGTCTTCTCTTCTGCCTTATTCCCTTCTTGCTGGGGTCCAAGTTCAACCTGTGGCACATCACTTCTGGGTTGATTCCTACCATGTCAGCGTGAGACCATGCAAACACATCCAGGTTCTCCTTGAGGAATGAGACGAGGTTGTTTCTCATTTCGGGGCCGAGATTTGCTCCAATCCTCAAAACTTTAGTCGAGTCATTTGGGTCCACCAAGATAGGAATGATATCCTCGAAAGTTCCAGCTCCGTCTGGTAGGGGAGGCATTCTTGGGTCCAAATCAACATCAATGCTTCTATCCATGCTGGGCTCTCCTACTTCAGTAATACTAAGATGGTCTCCATTATTGATAGACAGCTCCGGTGTTTCTTGTTGAATGTTCCCTTCTGTTGTAATGGTGATCTCTCGAGAGACTCCAGTTGGCAAGTTTATCAGAATTGAGGTCTCTTTCTTCATCCATTTTCCTTTATTCAATCTGGAGGCTATCTGTTCCGGGCTCTCTTCATCATCGCTGGCCTCCTCCACTATGCCTTCCTGCAATGTCATTATGGGTTGGGAGGGCTCCATCATTAAAGCTCCGGGCCTAGGCTCCACTTCAATTCCCAGGTTTTCGAAGTAATCTTCCGGGAGTTCTTCTATAGATATCATGTTACAGACATCCATCATGAGGGTGTCCACACGCTTCCTTTTCTTCTCTTCACTATCTTCCACAGGCTTTGGTTCTCTAAGGTCTACCACTTCTCGTTGAACATCTAACTTCTCAGCCCCTTTCACGGCTTGGTTGTAGCATACTCTTGAGTCATATTGGCATCCCTTCACTTGTCCGACACCTGTGGGAGTTGGGAACTTCATGGTTAAATGATAGACAGAGGTAACTACCCTCATCTCCTTAAGGAGTGGTCTCCCAATGATGGCGTTATAAGCAAACGACTGGTCCACCACAGTAAAAGTGACAATTTGTGTGGCCACGTGGGGGTTGTCTCCTAAACTGACCGGTAGCTGGATTGTTCCCCGAATTCCTACTGAAGCCCCGGTGAACCCGTAGAGTTGGTTCCCGCTTGAGGCCAACTCTCTGTCCAGGAATCCAAGTCTTTTGTAAGTGTCGTAGGTTAAGACATTTACGGCGCTCCCATTGTCCACCAGCACCCGATATATATTAGTAGACCCGATTTTTATCCTCACCACAAGTGCATCAGCATGAGGATGGTGTACCCATTTGGCATCTTCTTCACTAAACATGATTTCATCCCTCTCCTTTGTGAACAGATAAGGAGGCCTTTGTTCAAGACGATGAACATTGGTTAAAGGGCGGTCCTTTGCTTCTCGAGCATATCTCTCCATGGCTTTCTTACTATCTCCTCCCACATGAGGTCCTCCCATTATAACATGAATGCTATCTGCCCTGTCAGTCCTCTCCTTGTCTCCATCTTTTGCTATTGGGGGTGGAGGAGGCACCTGATGGTACTCAGACTTATGCTTCCGTACTTCCTTCACGACCCATTCCGTTAGCTTTCCCTGTCGAATCAGATTCTCAATCTCATCCTTTAGCTGTCGGCAATCTGCCGTATGATGTCCCGTGGACTCATGGTAAGCACAATATTTAGAGGTGTCCCTTTTACTATATTCCGTCAGAGGGGTGGCTTTCTTGAATATCCCCTTCCCAGCATAAGTGGCATATATATGATCAATGGAAGCCACCAAAGGAGTATGATTCTGCCATTTGGTTGTGTAAGGCCTTCCAGTCTCCTTATTTTCCTTGGCCTTGTTAAACTTCTTTGGGCTAGGGCTCCTTCTGAAAGTCTTTCTCCTTTCTTCTGGACTAGAAGACCTTCCTCTCTTTTCCATCCTTCGACCACTGCTTCTTAGATCTCTCATAGATTTCTCTACCCTTTTGTGAGGCTCCGCTTGTTCATAAAATTCGGCCAAAGTTTCCGGTTCCCTAGCCTGTAGAGTCTTCCAGAATTTAGAGCCCTCCCTCAATCCGGCGATTAGGAAATTATTCTGGGCTTCTTCAGTTGCTCCTCGGACTCTAGGAACTTCAGCATTAAATCGCATGAAATAATCCTGCAGGGACTCTGTGTCTCCCTGCTTAATGTTTGCAAGGGTAGCAACCGGGGGGGCATAGTGAAGAGTGGACTGAAATTGCCTTAAGAATAGATCTCCCAACTGTCTCCACGTGCTAACGCTAGCCGGTCCTAACTTAGTAAACCACTGTTGGGCACTCCCCCTTAACGAGGCAGCGAATAACCGACAACGAGTTAGGTCAGGCACCTGGTAGACCTCCATCTCGGTATTGAAACGGGCCAAGTATTCAGCAGGATCCGCATCTCCATTGAAGGCAAGCTCGAGGTTGCTTCTAAATGCCGGGGGCAGAGGGGACATCCTTATGGCAGTAGTGAAAGGAGATGGGGCCGTTGCAGGGGTGGGGCTCTCTTCTCATGTTCCATCTGCGTCAGCAGGCGTCTCAAATCACCAACCCTTAGGTCTCCAATCCTCTCGTTAGACCCCTCCCCGCTAGAATGGTGGGGGGAAGCCCTCTCCCTTCGCTCCCTTCTATGAGTTCGAGGCGGAGTCCTCTCTCTTCTTTCTGTTCTAGGCGGAGTCCTCTCCCTTCGCTCTGTTCTAGGCGGAGTCCTTCGCTCTGTTCTAGGCGGAGTCCTTCGCTCTGTTCTAGGCGGAGTCCTCTCTGGTGCCTCTTTCCGAGATTTAGATTTTTCCAATCTAAGCCTTAGATCGTGCTCAGTTAGCTTCTTCCCAATTCGATCCAAGACACTAGTAGATCTAGCCTCGGACGAAGCTGGCTCATGCCGCGGCTCGCTCGGAGCCTGGCTGCCTCGCTCCTCCTGGCTTGGAGATATCTCATCCGTCTCAAGAGACCCGGCTTTCTTTAGTCCATCGGCCACCTCGTCGAACTCGTGTATGAGTTTTTTAGAGGTTTTATCCTTTTTGTCCTTAGTGCCCTTAAGCCTGCGAGCCTTCCTCTTCGCATTCTTGATTGAGTTCCGCTCGACCTTAGCTAGCCGGTCGTTCATGGTTTTGAATTGGAACTCGATCCCCTCAAGGTAGCCTAAGATCTTCTGGCCATCTAGTGTAACTGGTGCGACTTGAGGCATGACAGGGGGGATTTTGCTTGGTCCTCCCTCTTCGTGGGGTGGTGGATCCGTCCTTGCTCCTTTCGGTGTGGCATCCTTCTTGTGCTCAATCCCCTTGTCACTGTTCTTGTTGTTCATCGACATCCTTCTCCTTAAGATGTAAAGTGCCCCTCCTTCTAGCGCCAATTGTTGTTAGGAGAATTTCGTACAACAGTGTGTTGGAGGTTTATGGAAAGTTGTGGCTGGACTTGTATGATGACTCCTCAGAAATTGAATAGAGAATGGGTTTTTTCTCCTTGCTCTTGCCGAGTGTCAATTGTGTATCATACAAGGTGCCTACGTACCCCTTTATATAGGGATCAAGCCTCACGTAGTTCTTGGAAAACAAGTTATTGAATAAGCCCATTCAGTCCAAGCCCATACAATAGTCAAGATTTATGTTCCCAAAAATAGCTCAAGGATTATCAATCCACCTCATGTTCCCATAAATAATCCCAAGGATCATCAATCCTCCTCAAGTTCCCATAAATATTCTAAGGATCATCAATCCTCCTCAAGTTCCCATAAATAATCTAGTCTTCACACGTTTTCCTACAATCTCGCGGCATCTTCGCATTTCTTCCCATGATTGTAGGTCTGTCCCGTGTTAACCAAGAAACATTCCATAAATAAGAATTTCCATATGCTGGGCTTCACCCACGATGCGAGCTGGCCAGGCTCGCATCGCACAAAACATATAAAAATTACCCTTTCATAGTTTAAGTGGTGCGAGCTCACCTATGTTCAATTATTTTCATTTCTGATAAGTAATACGAGCCCATTACTTCATAATGGTGAGAGCCCATAAGCTTAGGGCGAGGGTTCATAAATAAGGACGCGAGCCCATCAAAGTGAACTCATAGCGAAACGAGCCCGATTATGATGCGACCCCTTGTCAAGGTGGGGACTCATAACGAAGCGAGCCCACCATACTTGGAAGGATTTTGGGCTCAACATAGCTTCATGATGCGAGCCCTAATTCCAGTCCATACCAATCTCTAAAATATAATTCATTCTCTAGGCCCAAATCATTTGGGGGACCTGTCTAGAACCCATTACCGAAAATCCAGTATAACACAAGTGTTGAAACTTCTTCATGTGTAATGTTGTAATCACATTAAACTTGAGTCTTAATGGACACCAACTTGCACACCTGTCGTTGTTGCCCCTTGCATTCAATCAGATACCCTATGCCATCTTTATTTGATGGTATTAAGTATATAATAGTATTAAGTATAGGATAATTTTTTTTTTTTTTTATGTTTGTTTTGTTGGAAGAACGGATTGGAATATAATTCCCTCACTATAATCGCATGCAAAACAAAAATAAGATTGAAAAATTTAAACGATAATAGTTCAATCCCGTTATTATCCCTCAAAACAAACATGAGATAAAATTTGAAATGATTATAATTCAATCCTAAACTTAATAATTCAAAACAAATATATGATAATATAATTTAAAGAATTATAACCTCTAATACTTTAATTAATGAAATTATTCATTCCGGATGATAATCCCGGATAATAATCAGGGGATTAGGAAATTAATCTGTTTGGCCATGTAGTGAAATAGTGTAAAAATGTAGGATAGGACTGTATAATAAAATCGAGAATCAGAATTAACTGATCAGATTATTGCATTCATCACTGATTAATCATATGTGTTTTAATATATCAATACTATCTATAGTATTATAAGCAAAGTAACTCTATTTGATTGGTAATTTGGTATTCTAAATAACAATTTAAAGATAGATAAAGGAGAACTGTCAGATGTAATGTTAAAAGAATTAAAAGAATATTTCATTCTTGATATCTAAAATGCTCTCACGATTTCAAAATTCGAATCTCATTAACAACATATTATTATTAAATATTTATATTATCTATTCTTTTAAGTTACGTTCAAAAGTTCAAGATTATATTCCCGTCGACAACATAACTTTTATTATTAAAATACAAGAACTTAGAATAACATCGTACATATATAATTTATTTATTTTACTGATAAAATCATATAAATAAATTAAATAATAAAATTCATCCGTGCATCGCACGAGTTATAGATTAGTATTATTAAAGACGAAACATTAAAAGTTTTGGTCGGTCGGTATTTGGGCTGGGCTGGGTCGGGCCCATCTATAACAAATTTATTTATAACCAATTACTTTTTTCAGCTAAAATACATAACAAATTTTATCTATTTTTCTAACTAAAACAACTTATCTTCTAAAAATAAAATATGTATATATATATATATTAAATGGTAATATTATTACATATTTATAACTGATTACCTTTTAAATACAATATATGTTTTACATTTTCTAACTAAAATAACTCATCTTCTAAACATAACACATGCAAAATAAATATGTAATGGTAATATTGTTATATATAATTATTAATAAATAACCACTTACCATTTTCAGCTAAACACATAACCTTTTTTATTTTTTATAACTTAGACAACTAATTTTTCTAAAAGTAACACGAGCAACATATATATAAAAAGGTAATATAATTTTCTATTTTCTAATTTAAACAACTAATTTTCTAAAAGTAACACGGGCAACATATAAATGTAATATAATTTTATATAATTATTAATAAATAACTAACTATCTTTTTAAGGACATTGTCTGTTTTATATTTTTTTTAATTGAAACAACTCATATTCGAATTAAAAATAACACCGGAAAATATAGAAATAATGACAATATTATTATATTAAACTTATAAAATCCATGTTTAATATAATTTTTTATAATATTCAATTTAAATAAGATAATTAATAAAAAATAAAAGTAATAGCATATGTTAAAATAAACTCGGCACATTATAGGACACATATTTTGTTATTTGCACTTTAATCACTTTTAGATTTTTTAAGAGCAAATAAATACGAACCGTTATATCTATTATTTAAAAATATTTTTCTATTTTAATATTTAAAATACTACTAAAGATTACGTCAACAATTTATTTAATTAAAATACTTATATTGTTAGATATATAAATTCAATTTATTATATACACATATAAATATTTATTAAAATTTCATCAAAAAATATATAATTACAAAAATCTAAATAAAAATAATAAAATATTAAAAAAAACCGTGCATCGGACGGGATATAAACTAGTAATACCTTAATCTTGTTTATCACAAAAATATATTATTTAAGAGAATAATTTATAGTGATTAATTCGATTTTATAAATCAAATTGGTAAAATATTCTTTAAGAATTTGTTTGTAAACTTTTGATAAATCAGGAGTTTTAAGAACATTGAGCTGGATTATTATTTTTTTGGTTATGCGTTTTGTCTCTCAAGAATGAACAACCTAATTATATACTATCTCATTTATCCAAAAATATATAGTCACATAGATTCTTGTTTGATAACTCAAGTCCCAATTTAGTCCAGTCTTTCTCATATGATACCATGGTTTTAGAAAATAGCATCTCACAGTCCTCGTTCTTGATTCATAAAAGCATTTTAACACGAACGAAAGAAGTATTGGTTAGATATGGTGAAATCCTAGGACTTGCTATAATCTTGGGTGTATTTCTACTGCGAGTCCAACACAACCTGAATATCCTAGTGTAGTCTAAGACCAAAGTAAAGGATTACCAGATCCTTGTTATGCTTCATATTGTTTTTGCACATGTTTTGTTTGATTCTATGCTACAATTTAGGTTTTATATGTTTAGAATATGAAGATATGCAATTGGCATCAGATTTTGTACAAGAGGTCAGCTGCAAATTGATTTAGACAAAAATATCTTTGAACAACTTAACGTCTTTAACTTATTTAATGGAATGCATTCATGTGCTAAAAAAAATAAAAGTTAAGCTATTTTTTTGACAAGTTTTATAATTAAACCATTTTCATGCAAAAATAAAATAATTAGGTCATCATACTGCAATTAAGTCATAATATAAATTTTACATTCACTTTTATGTGACAGCATAATAATCCTTTTCCTTTTCCTGTTTTCAACTCTACATTATCTCTTGTAGTTTTTTAAATTTTGTTGCTTTCACCTTTTAAAAATTTCTAACATGTTTTCAAAAATTATAAACAATTCTAATCAGTACGATCTGTTAAATGCAATTATTGACAACACAATATAGAAACTCCTTTTTTTCAATTCATTCTGCAATTAAAATTATAAATAACATTTAACTTTTAAAATTACAAGATAAAATCGACACCCAGCACAACAAAATTTCCTGCCTCCGTCCCTGCTCACTTGGGACCTAGTACTAGTAGTCACTGCTCACATGATCTCTTGGGACCTTGTCTCACAAGGACATCGTATAAATCTCGGACAAAAATATTTAGTGCCTAATGAAAAAAGCAAGAGTGTAAGAACCATGCTTTGCGAAAATATCTCCCGACGTTTCCTTTTCATATTTTTTCTCCTCGGAGCCTGTACTTCCACCAGCATCATCACCCCCGATAAGCCTCTTAGTGACGGTCATGCTAACGTGGTGTCCGCGGGAGAAAGCTTTGTGCTCGGATATTTTAGCCCTGATAATAGTAGCAGAAGGTATGTGGGAATTTGGTACAACAAAGTTCCGGTACAAACAGTAGTTTGGGTGGCCAACAGGGACAATCCTATCACAAATACTTCCGGTGTTTTGTCACTAGACAAAACTGGGAACCTTGTTTTGTTCGACAGCCAAAAGCCAGATGTTGTCGTATGGTCGAGTAATGTTTCAAACTTGTCGTCTGTTGTTAAATCGAACTACTCAGCTGAGCTCTTGGATACGGGGAATTTGGTTGTACGTGAAGGTGATGGCAAAAATAAAGGTTTTGCGTGGCAGAGCTTTGATTTTCCAACTGATACTCTACTTCCAGAGATGAAGTTTGGAGTGGACCGTAGGTCTGGTCTGAACCGGTTCCTGACTTCTTGGAAGTCACCCGATAATCCTGAAAGCGGATCATATTCATATATGATTGATATTAATGGTTCGGTGCCTCAGTTATTCTTGTATAAAAATAAGGATCCTTTTTGGCGTGGAGGATCTTGGAATGGTCTGAGATGGACGGGTGTACCTGAATTGAGAACTAATTTCATCTTCAAGGTAAGTTATGTGGATAATCCAGAGGAGGTGTCCATAGAATATGGCATGCTTAACTCCTCAATTATATCGAGAATGGTTCTTAATGAGTCGACGGGGACGATTCAAAGATCAACGTGGCACCAAGGTGACAACAGATGGGATAACTTCTGGTCAGCACCACAGGATCGATGTGACCATTTTAGTAATTGTGGCGCGTTTGGAGATTGCAACCTGGACAATGCGGGTGAATATGAGTGCTCGTGTCTTCCAGGGTTCGAACCAAAGTCGTCCCGTGACTGGTACTTAAGGGATGGCTCACAAGGTTGTGTTCCAAAGCAAAAAGGGCAACTGTGTGGAAATGGGGAAGGATTTGTGAAACTTGTGGATGTAAAGCTGCCTGACGCGACTAAAACAAGGCTAAACATGAGCTTGGATAATAAAGCATGCGCGGATTTATGCTTGAGGAACTGCTCCTGTACGGGTTACTCCGGGGCTGATGTTCGGGGAGGTGGTTTCAGTGGATGCATTACATGGTACGATAAACTGGTAGACTTGAGAGAGTATTCAAGAGGTGGCCAGGATTTCTACATACGTGTGGATGCGGTTGAGTTAGGTATGTTGCTTTCTTGAATTCATTGTTTTATTCATTAAATGATACTAAATGCTACTCTCTACGTGTTTGTCAAAATAATTGGTGGGCATAGTGATACGACAGATCACCCTTCTAATAAACAGTTAAAGGTCACATATCACAAAACTAGAATCAAACACGCAACCACATTCACCTGCAATAATCAATGAGACAACTTCAGTTACAAAAATAGTAGTGATCGTCAAAAACAAAGCCAATCAGATAAGAGCATAAGCACTGTTAGACATTTTTGGTTGATTCGACAGCTATTTAGAAAAATAGTATGCAGCGTTCTGTAAACCCCACTTGTATATCACTATTTTGTGTTCATTTCTCTTATAATATTTTACAATACTCATATTTCTACCTTTTGAATCTCAATTTTTCTTTTGTATTAAATTTATAATATATCTATTATGCTATTAAATATATATATATATCATAACTAGT
Source organism: Heracleum sosnowskyi (assembly GCA_030848705.1). Lineage (NCBI taxonomy): Eukaryota > Viridiplantae > Streptophyta > Magnoliopsida > Apiales > Apiaceae > Heracleum > Heracleum sosnowskyi. Next base: position 42,050,493 of record CM061243.1, on the reverse strand, counting down.
ACTATGTAATTATTTACTTAGAGGTCATTTGTTAATCACTGAATGAGACCGAATTAGCTGTACCATGAATCTTCATGTAATTTGTTTGGTGTCTCAAATTTTCTGGACGATACCTAAATTTCTCTGGACCACTCCGACTTAAAATTGACTTAAAATTTTGTCTGGATGGTTCAAAACTCTATTCTCGCCTCTTTATATATTAGAATACATATTTGTTTTATGTTGCATTATACGACTTATAATTATTTATTGTTATAAATATATTTTATTTGTACTAAAATTATTAGTATATAAATATGAATCAAAAGTTTATATTAATTGTAATAAACAATTAACTTTAGAGTTGTAAAATGTTTTTGTTATTTTTTTGAATTTAAGTTTATAATTTATTTTTGAATACTTGCAAAATATTTGTTTTATTTTACCCAAGTTTCTAAATTTCTAAATTTATAGTTTACATCTTTGTTGTCCATATTTTTATTTTATCGAGATGAACAAAATTTTAATCTATTAGTTTTATAGGTTTAGAAAACTATTAATGTTATAGAGTTGACATTTACTCGTAGATACATACATTAGAATCTCTGTACAATATATGCTTGGAACTAGAAAAATATATTATTATAAGGAGGTTAGTAATTTTTAAATGAATTTATATAGTGTTTGGATCATAATATTTTATTATTCTAAGGAAGAGAAGTTCTACTGTATTTGCAAAATATTACTATTACTTATATTTAAATGAATTTGTTGATAAAGACAAGACAATAAAAATATATTTGTTGATTTTTTTTTTGTTAATTAAAAAAAAATCATTGGAACCATTCAGTAATTTTGTTATTTCAAAAAATTATTCATTCAGAAACCTTTTTTATTCAGAAATTTGACTCCTTCAAAAATTCGACTCATCCATAAAAATGATTGAGATTTAACAAATGAGCCCTTAATTAATGAATAGTATTTGACGAATTGATGGAGTTCGGGTGCATTACAAATGAAAAAAATAGTTAATTCACTGTGAATAGTCATTCACTCCATCAATTCAATTATGAATTAATCCCCTCCATGGGTGCATATGCTCTAATAACTTGCAGAATTGGAACATAATAAGTAAGACTCGCTCTTTCATTTTGACGGTTAGAATTGACACATTCTACCCAATTAAGTTTCATGTATACAGTAACATACAATTTCCGTCAGAAACTAATTATGTCACGAACTGGTGCAATGAATTACCAACCTAATTATGTCATGTGTTCTGTGTGAGTTTGCCTAGAATATATATTAAGTGTGGAAGGATCGTTTGATCAGGAGAGTAGGACTGGTATATGGAGGTTAACATTACGAGAGTACCTTGAATAAAGGGGTAAGGATCCTCCTTCGTATAGTTTTAAGGTTAGTATCATCTGCAGAAATTGGATTCAAATTACAGCTACTTCCTTCGAAAGGATTCATTATTCGAAAGCATCCGCGACCAACAAGGTAGGACTTCTCTCTCTTACAATTCTACAATATGTTATCAGTAGTATCTGCAACTTTTTGGCTGGTATTCTCTAAGCTTATGGGACGGCCCAAGTTCTTTCCTTCTATCAATTTGATCAGTATCTGGTAATGTCAGGAAGACTTTCAACCCAAGCCGTCAAACAAGATACCCATCTGCAATTCACAAAGAGAGTATCCGCACAACTCAAATGTAGCCCGTATTTTTGGGAACAACTTCTTTATAACCTTCAGATGCCACTTGTTGCCCCGTGAAACACACCCTAAACTCCACTGTCCAATTTGGGCTGAGTTGATAAACTTGCATGGATTCGTTGTTTTTGGGCTACTCCTGAAAAGCCCCGTTGTACTAATAGAGTCAATTGACCGGCTACTACATGATTGAGCTTTGCCTTTCTATTACTTAGTCACTTAGAAGTTATCACCTAGAATGATAGTATATATACAAGGCTTTATGATCTTTTAAGCCTTAAAGTTTTACAATTTATACCCATAAACTCTAAATATTTAAAATCGTACCTTTTAACCCCTGAATTACCCATTAAAATCCAATTAACCTTTATATCGGCACCGATTAAAAAAAAATCAAGCCGGTATAAATCGGATGGAAAAACATACATTCAATATTTAATAAAGGTACCAGTATAAGAGTTAATTGGACCTTTACAGGTACTTCAGGGGCTAAGAGGAATACTTTTGCTAATCTTCAGAGGCTAAAAAGAATACTTTTAGTAAAGGAAGTTGGTTACACCCGTGAGTATTTTCCTTTAAAGCATCATGTGTCTCTCCTTCATGTATACTTCATGTATAGTAGTGATGAATACATCAAATCATTATTTGATTTTTCTGATCATCTACTCTTCATCATCGTCATCACTGAGAACGATTATATATATGTGTCCGATTGGAAGAAGTTTTTGTTACCTGTTTTTCCAGAATATATTGCTCAAGGAAGTTTGTGACAAACTGATGTTAGGATTCCTGCTTGAAGTTTGCTCCTTCGGAATGTTTGCTGAAAGTTGTTCCTTTCTTGGTATATCCGAAGAAATTGAAGGATTTAATGCTTTTTCCGAGGCATCCCACGTACGCTAAACATATTCAACGAAACTATAGATGATAATTTTTCTGTAGAGTCATTAGTTGCACCTCTAAAATCCATTGTGCATGTTTTTATTCTGTGTCTTCCAAAGCTTCAAGAAAGATATCTAAGCCGCTGATTATATATCGATATCTAAAAACTCAGATTGCTCCAAGTACACGAACAAAGTTGTTTAGTTTGTTGCAGACAAGAATACTAGTACTAGATATGATGCATCTTTATATGGTTCATCCGGAATTTTTGGTATGTCAAATTCAATCATAGGCAGTTTCTTTTCACTGATATGGCTCATACTCACGAGAGTACCATTCGGCAGGTCCCTGTTCCAAGTAAATCTTCAAAATTTATCCATTTTTGTCATTGTTTTAAGTTTAAACGTCACTGACTAAAATGAAATTTACACTTATTTTTCATGCCTCTAACAAAACTCTACCTAGGAAGCCTCTCTTAGGTCAAATATCTCTTACAAACAAGTAGGAGTTACCAAATTTACAGCCAATATGTTAACTCATCACTTATGATTTAAAGTAGTATGTGCCTCAGGAGTAAATCTTCATTTCTATCTACCTCTTTACAAATATGCAATTTTAAACTTACCATCTATTCAAACCAAAATCATCAAACTATAGACTCATCCAATATCTTATATGCATGTACGATGTACCTGTATATCTCATTTTCTCTACATTCTAACACATTGAAGGAAACTATTATGCATCTTTTTGTACTTTTTTATGTTTCTTGTGCACTTGCATGAAGTGTCGGGGACATCGTGATTTGAAGTTTCATGTTGTCATTCTTGAAATGAAAAGATAGAGTCAATATACCAAGGTACAAATAATATCTTTAAATCTTTGTAAGATTTCCAAAGTTATTAGATGAGTTGAGTAGGTTATGGTGTAACCAAAAGTATTCCTGCCCCTGAAGTTTATTAAAAGTAATCCTTTTAGCCCCTGAAGTACCTTTAAAAGTCCAATTAACCCTTATACCGGACATAAACTAAATGTCAAATGTCTATTTTACCCATCCGAGTTGTACCGGTTTGCTATTTTTTTTAATCGATACTGGTAAAAGGGCTAATTGGAGTTTTACGGGTAATTCAGGGGCTAAAAGGTATGACTTGAAATATTTAGGGTTGATGGATATAAATCATTAAACTTTAAGGCTTAAAAGGTCATAAAGCCCATATACAAATCTCACAAAAAAATTTGGTTTTTCATAATCCTTCACCATAATTTTTACACTACACCAAAAATGGGCTTTTCCTACCGTCGAATCGGTAGGAAAAGGCCCGAAATCGGTAGGAAATGGGTCATTTCCTACCAACCCGCGTTGGTAGGAATTGCTTAAGTCGGAAATGTCATTGGTGGGAAATGCTACTGACTTGGTCAATGGGGACCCCACATGCTGACTTGGACTGCCACATGGCAGGGACCCATGTGCCAACATGGATGCTGACGTGGCGTGGGACCCATCCACGTCAGTTGAAATGTCAGATGCCACGTGGGTGGGACCCATCCAAGTCAGCTGCCACGTGGCATGCCACGTGGAATTTGTGAAAATTCTGCATACCCATTTCCTACCGAGCATCCCTGAGCACATTGGTAGGAATTATTTCAGAATGCATGTAGAATGTCATTTCCTACCGATCATTTCCTACTGTCCTTGTTAGCATTTCCTACCAACCATTTCCTACCGTCCTTACCAAACGGTAGGAAATGCCCCAAAATTGGTAGGAAATTTTGGATTTCGAATGGTAAGGACAGTAGGAAATGAGTCGAAGACGGTAGGAATTACTAGGTTTTTTTTTTTGTTTTTTTTCAATTTATTGTTTCCCCTCCTAATGATACAAATCATACTTGCAAACCAAATCTAATACAAAGAACACACAATTACATTTTATAGCAAAAACACTCAATAAAAAAACAATCATCCATTACATCAAAAGATCATTACATTAAGTTCCCCCTTATCATGCCATAATATATAATCCCTTTACAACAAATACATATGTGTTCAACACAACTATAATACATATTTGTTCTAATATACTATAATTATAACCATTACAACAAAAAAGAAAAAATTAAAACTTAACCAATCTATTTCTCCTTCATCCTTTAAAATGCCATCACCCTCAAAATTGCTTTCAATCTCGTTTTCTCCATTTCTTTTGCCTTCAAATCCTAACAATTTACATAATAAGTGGAACCAATTAACAAACAAAGAACAATAAATACACAAAATTTCAACTTAGTGTAAGGATATGTAACAAAGAACTAATTAGAAAACAAAACACAAATACACACATATTATATGTAAATGAAGTACATATATATATAAAAGATAAAAATAATTTATACCTAAATGATTGAAATGAAGGAGGAAATTGAGATGATTAAAGTGAATGAGATGAAGAGATTTATGTGAAATGAAATAGATGACGAGATTTATATGAGATGAAAGAGGAAATTGAGATGATTAAAGTGAAGGAGATGAAGAGAATTATATTGGTGAAGTAGATGAATAGATAGAGGTAAAATGAAAGTGAAAGTGGAGAAGTAGTTTATAATTTTGGGGAAAAAATTTGAATTTTTAGTTTGGGCGCACTTTTGATTTTTTTGTGAAATTATGGACCATTTCCTACCGACATGCGGTAGGTTTTGAGTTTGGGCAAAATTATGGACCATTTCCTAACGACATGTAGTAGGTTTTGAGTTTAAGCGAATTTTTTGAATTTTTGGATTTGGGCGGAATTTTTAATTTGTCATGTTTGGGCGCCTTGTTTTGAAATTTTTGTGAAATTATACCCATTTCCTACCAACATGCGGTAGGTTTTGGTACTTGTTTGCTGAAAAAATGTTAATTTCACAAGGAATCGAACCCGGGTGGACAACGAATTCACACAACATCCCAACCACTATGCCAAGGTGTTTCTTGTGTTGTATGGTCATTCCAAATTTTATGACAATACCACATTATATTATACTTTTTCATTAAAAAGTCGTTACAAATAACCTTTAAAAATTATAATTTTTGGCAAACATGATTTATTCATAGTGATACTGAGATTTGTACGGTTGGATCATTAAAAATTATTTTAAAAAAAAATGAACCAATACAAACTATTAGTAAAATGCGACTAATTTGTAGTGATTCCTTATAAAATCACATCAAATCAATTCGAAAAATCACAATTTTTGGTACACGCGAGTAATTTGTAGTGATTTTGAGATCTGTACGGTTGGATCGTTCCAAATATTTTTTTAAAAAAAATGAGGTCCAACCCTAGAGTTACCCCTAACTCTTAACCCTAAACTTCAACCCTTAACCTTGGAAGTTCAGTTATTGAAGAATCTGAATATTTTTTTTTAAAAGAAAAATTGTAAAATGTCATTTTGTTTTTGTAACTTCATGCAATCACATACAATATGTTTAACAAAATAAATTAAAAAACTTAGAATTTATTTTGTAACAATTAATTATTTAGTAGAAAACCTTTTATCATTATAAAATCATTGCAAATGGAGTAAAAAAAAATTTATTCTTTGCATACATGATGTAATTTTAGTGATATTGATATCCGTACGGTTGGATCATCGAAATTATTTTTTTTGAAAAACATTTGTCTAACCCTAGCTAACCCCTAAATTCTAAATTTTATATTAAAATTAATTAATAAATAGAATGCGGTAGGAATTGTTCAGAACGGTAGGAAATAGTGTTAATATATCCTACCGCCATGTGGTAGGAAATGAGTTTAGGCGCCATTTTTGAAATTTTCATGAAATTTTGGGCATCAGTTTTGAAATTTTTGTGAAATGTCATTTTTGAAATTTGCTAAAAAATAAATTCAATTCCTCGTGGAATCGAACCTTAGACCTACTCAACAAAAGCTAACACTCCAACCACTCTAGCTACCAAACATGTTTCTTGTTGAAAATGTTATCCAATATTTATTTAACCATATATGTACTCTAAATTTATAAAAAATAAACATTTTCATTATAAATTCATGGCAAATGAAGTTAAAAGAGTCTAATTTTTTGCACACATTATAATTTTGTAAGAAAATGGAATTCCAAGATGTATTTACGATATGAAAATAATTTTTTTATTTTTGTAATTATTAAATAATTAATTTATAAACGTAAATGTAGATAAGATTCAACTTTTCGTTACAGCTCATTTCCTACCAACATGCGTTAGGTTTTGAGTTTGGACGAAATTATGGACCATTTCCTACCGACATGTAGTAGGTTTTGAGTTTAAGCGAATTTTTTGAATTTTTGGATTTGGGCGGAATTTTTAAATTTTCATGTTTGGGCGCCTTGTTTTGAAATTTTTGTGAAATTATACCCATTTCCTACCAACATGCGGTAGGTTTTGGTACTTGTTTGCTGAAAAAATGTTAATTTCACAAGGAATCGAACCCGGGTGGACAACGAATTCACACAACATCCCAACCACTATGCCAAGGTGTTTCTTGTGTTGTATGGTCATTCCAAATTTTATGACAATACCACATTATATTATACTTTTTCATTAAAAAGTCGTTACAAATAACCTTTAAAAATTATAATTTTTGGCAAACATGATTTATTCATAGTGATACTGAGATTTGTACGGTTGGATCATTAAAAATTATTTTAAAAAAAATGAACCAATACAAACTATTAGTAAAATGCGACTAATTTGTAGTGATTCCTTATAAAATCACATCAAATCAATTCGAAAAATCACAATTTTTGGTACACGCGAGTAATTTGTAGTGATTTTGAGATCTGTACGGTTGGATCGTTCCAAATATTTTTTTAAAAAAAATGAGGTCCAACCCTAGAGTTACCCCTAACTCTTAACCCTAAACTTCAACCCTTAACCTTGGAAGTTCAGTTATTGAAGAATCTGAATATTTTTTTTTAAAAGAAAAATTGTAAAATGTCATTTTGTTTTTGTAACTTCATGCAATCACATACAATATGTTTAACAAAATAAATTAAAAAACTTAGAATTTATTTTGTAACAATTAATTATTTAGTAGAAAACCTTTTATCATTATAAAATCATTGCAAATGGAGTAAAAAAAAAATTTATTCTTTGCATACATGATGTAATTTTAGTGATATTGATATCCGTACGGTTGGATCATCGAAATTATTTTTTTTGAAAAACATTTGTCTAACCCTAGCTAACCCCTAACCCCTAAATTCTAAATTTTATATTAAAATTAATTAATAAATAGAATGCGGTAGGAATTGTTCAGAACGGTAGGAAATAGTGTTAATATATTTTACCGCCATGCGGTAGGAAATGAGTTGTGGCGCCATTTTTGAAATTTTCATGAAATTTTGGGCGCCATTTTTGAATTTTTTGTGAAATTTTGGGCGCCACGTGGCATGTCAACGAATCAGAGGACGACACGCTGTCTTTGGTGTGCTGAATAGACGACCCATTTCCTACCGCTTCGAAGGCGGTAGGAAATGGGTCAAAAAAGACAACAACTGACGTGGCTTATGAGACCCACAACACCTATTTCCTACCAACCTTGGTAGGAAATGAGCACAACATTTCCTACCAATTATCGACGGTAGGAAATGGGTCAAATAAGACACCAACTGACGTGGCTTATGAGACCCACAACACCTATTTCCTACCAACTGTGGTAGGAAATGATCACAACATTTCCTACCAATTCGCGGCGGTAGGAAATAGGTGAAGCAAAACGACGTCATTTCTCGCTTGACGTGGCATTGTGGGTCCACATGACCCATTTCCTACCGTCGACGGTAGGAAATGGGTGGGTCCCATGGGTCATTTCCTACCGTATGCGGGGACGGTAGGAAATGACCCTTTGACTTGAAAATTGGTAGGAAATACTCGGTAGGAAATGCTTTGGTAGGAAATGCTTGGTAGGAAAAGCCAATTTTTGGTGTAGTGTTATAAAATTGATGTTATCCTATATATTACAATTTTTTCTTTGATGACGAGTTATTTCTTATATTACAGCTAAAAATTCAAAGAAGTCAAAGATATTCCACGGCTACATCAAGGTTTTGGTTCTTGTGCTAGTCTGTGCTGCTTTTTTTGTTCTGTTTACTCTTGCATATTGGATTGTAATGAAGAGAAAAAAAGGTGACTATACTATGAGTGAATAAGATATGTTTAAAATGTTAAGAACGTTTCAACAATTTAACCAAACCACTGACTGAATTTTGGGATAGCTTCGAGGCGGAAGGAGGGAATAGGATTTTTTCAGAATGATAGAAACAAGCTTGGAGTATCTGTCCACGGATCGTCAACAGGAGAAGAGGGTGATGAAATAGAGACAAGTACTGTTGATGTGAAATTTTACTCTCTGGGCACTATTGTAGAGGCGACGGAAAACTTCTCCCTTGCTCACAAAGTTGGAGAAGGTGGTTTTGGCTCCGTATACAAGGTACCATGTAGCTTATAAATTGTTGCACCCAATTGATTCGCAGCAACTATGTGTCCATGGATTTATAATGCTTATAAAATTAATACTGTAGGGTAAACTACGTAATGGGCAAGAAATTGCTGTAAAAAGATTGTCAAACACGTCAGGGCAAGGGATAGAGGAATTTAGAAACGAAGTTACGTTGATAGCAAAACTTCAGCACAGGAATCTCGTCAGACTTTTCGGATACTGCATTCAGAGAGAAGAGAAAATGTTAGTATATGAGTACTTGCCGAACAAGGGACTGGATTGCTTTATTTTTGGTATGTCTCGGCCTTCGGACTTAAATTTTATGGTGTATTTGTCACCAGAAAGAGTGCATTTTAAACTAATGACACTATTGATATTTTATGTTACTGGTAATTTTGATTCAGATAAAGAGAAAAAAGACATTCTTGACTGGAAAAAACGATTTGATATAGCTCTGGGCATTGCTCGAGGGATGGTATATCTTCATCATGATTCGAGATTAAGAATCATTCACAGGGATTTGAAAGCAAGCAATGTTTTACTTGATGCTCACCTAAATCCAAAAATAGCAGACTTCGGCATGGCTCGGATATTTGGAAACGATCAAATTGATGAAAGGACGAAGAGAGTAGTTGGAACATAGTGCGAATCACTTTTCCTTATAAATATTTATATTAAACAAAAGAATCACTCCAAACCTTGGCACCTGTCTAACTAATTAAAAATATGATATGGCACTTTAATGATTGCAGCGGTTACATGTCACCAGAGTATGCAATGGAAGGATTATTTTCAATTAAGTCTGATGTTTTCAGCTTTGGAGTTCTGCTGCTGGAGATCATTACAGGAAGAAAGAACAGCAGTTATCAGTCCGAGAACTCCATCAACATGATTGGACATGTAAGTAACAAAAGTTCCAATAAATCATGTTGAATTCTAAAGTTTTTGACTTATAAACTACTGATAAACTAGACAAATTAAATTTACAGTTTACTTAATTAATTAAAAGACCTGCAAATATATTCTCACAGGTTTGGGATCTGTGGGGGGAATCGAATGTCTTGGAAATAGTTGATCCGGCACTTGGGAAATCACATGAATTTGATACCGAAATTCTTAGATGTATCCATATTGCACTGCTGTGCGTGCAAGAATCTGCTACAGCAAGACCAAGCATGTCTGAAGTAGTGTTTATGTTATCCAATGAAATAAGTCTTCGACCTCCAGGCCAGGCTGCATTTTTGTTGAGAACAGCAAATAAAAATCTTACAAACACAAGTTCGGGTAGTACTGTTGGAGCTATTTCTGTTAATGACTTCACAATTAGCACAGTGGAAGGTCGCTAAATCTCAAGGTATTAAGTGTATCAGGTCTAGTTGCTATCAAGTATTACCATATGTAAAATGTTTCATTTATTCTTTGATAAGTTTAGCGAATTGCTTAGTACGTTTTAAATGACTTATATGTTCTTTTAACAGGTCCATAAAAGAGAAATGAAGACTTCTGATTTATGAAACCAAGAAAAATAGGTTATTGGTGAAACTGCAAGGATGAACTTTACCTACCTTCGTTCATTTATGATTACATTGTTTACAATCATCTGATGCACTAGAAATTTAGATAATGCATCATGAATATATAATGTGTAATTAAAGGAAAAAGTGATCGGTTAATGTCCCTGATTCCGATCACAAATTTAGTCGGATTTCATATCTGAATCGAGTTATCAAAAAGATTTCATATATCTCATGGCCACTAACAGCAGAAACCTTTCAATATCTCACAAAGCTGATTTCGAACAGCTAATGCACAATCCACATAGTTTAGGCTACTACTGGTTTCATCCAATACTGTTTTCAGGATCAGGTATAATTTTAAGTTTTTTTTTCTTTTGCAGTTTATTGTACTATAAAGTCCAATAGAATTGTAGTTTGATAATAAATTAATAATACATAGCCCCTTTGTCCATTCATTTGACAGTTTTATTTTCTCATTTATAACTGTCCATTCACATTCTTGCTTACTGAACAAGTAGAAAATTATGATGCTTACTAACAAAAAGATGATGGAATCTTGGAATGTCTGCTGTTATTTTTGGTTTTCCAGAACCAGAAGGGCAAGCAACCAGATTACAGCTCTAATTAAAGTCTTCTTCCTGGCCAACCATCTCCTTTCTCTGCTGTTATTATCACATTTATACCATCGCACCAACTTGCACACAACTTGCACATCTGAATTACACATGCGTACGTGTATGTAAGAAAATTGGATACGTGTGCGAAACAGGTTAGGAAATTTTAGCATTCTCTAACACAGGAGTGCTAAAGAAAACGGAATCTTGGGGCGTTAAAATTTGCATGGCATTTGACTCTCCGTTTCTCAGTTCTCAGTTTGAGTACAGCTACGAATTGGTTGAACTTCGTGCATTGGAAGTTTGGGGTAACTTATCTGTTGGAAGTTTGGGATATTTTATTCAACAAGAATTCGTGTTGCAATTTATTACTCGATGACTTGCATAGAAATCCATTTTTACTTAAAAAGCAAAAATGTAAAATAGTGTTCTATAATTCTTTCTACAAATTATGTAGAAATTGTTTACAAAATTACTTAAAACATATGGGTACAATTAAAGGATAACATGTTTAAACAATGTGAAAATGGTGCGAGTACTAAAATATCAAATTTCGTTATCACTTACAATAATTATAAAAGATTTATTTACTTTAAATTCTTTAGCTTCAAGTTTGATTCCTTACAATTACGTAATTATACAAGATTTATTTATTTACTTTAAATTCAATAGCTTCATCGAACATTTGATTCTTTGTAGCTACGTAATCATACAAAATTTATTTATTTATTTTAATTTCTTTAGGTTTATGCACAGTTCGATTGTCTATAACTACATAATTAAATAGTTATTTATTTATTATATATTTTTATCATTCAATTCTCGAGAAATACATTTTTAAATAATATTTATTAATAATTTATTAATATTAATATTTTAATGTCGTGCTCGACCCGTGCCAAGCACGGGTCTAGTTAAGAAGAATCGAAGAAAATGAATAAAACGACTTATCGAACTAAATAAATCAACAACGTATCCAACTAAATAAATCAATGGACCATAGTTTCTTTTTGATATACTAGCCGATATACTAGACGCCCATAAATCACGGTTCGAGAATAAAAATTATTAAAACAAAATTTAAAACATTAAAAATTAAAATAATTAATAAATATTATTTAAATATGTAGTTGTAGAAAATTAAAACATGAAACTAAGATGAAAGTTTATACTAAATAAATACTATTTTTAATTATGTAATTATATAAAATCGAATCTTGAGTGAAATCAAATAAATGGCATTTAAATAAATAAATATATAACTTGAGTAATTATGTAAGAAATAATATATTACCATTGTATAATTGACTTTTCTAATTGGTACTAAGTAGCATCATTATACATTTGACTTCATCCACATAATACCATATCGTTAACCAAACGTTAGTCGACTGTTATAAAATTATTAAATCTTTCATTTGGCATCATTTTACTTGGGTTTCAACTCCAAAATACTACTATATATGCTAATGAATATGATAAATTTGATGAATCTAATCATTCTGATCAAATTTCTTACTTTTGGTGGGCACAGAGATGTTCAACAATATTTTGAGGGACATAAAATCATGGAGTTTGAACATATTCATCATATTTATTAAAAAAAAATTGTATTTTGGAGCTGAAACACAAAATAGATGGGTGTCACTTGAAAGTTAAAAATTTCATAATTGTACGAAATGGAAAATCCCATAATTTTATAACAATCGACTAACGTAAAGGCACAAAGAAAGAGATTGCAAATCACTTAAGATTAAAATGTATTGGCTTTCTAAGAACACACGTGTGACTCCATCACAATTACTAACAACCATTGGCGAAATACTTTGTAGTTCATTTAACTGGTTGTTAATTAAACTGAGGAGAAAATTAATTTTGCAAAGTGTTAGTAAAATTGTAGTTCTTTTGTGCAACTTTTAGAGTCCCATGAATAACATAGTATGAGTCCATTTTTATTAATTGAGTTGTAACCAATCAGAACATGACATGTGGTATTTGGAATCCTTTTTGGAAATCAATTCGGTACCTCTAGTATTTTTCATTTTATTAAGCTAATTAAGTTAATAATTATATATATATATATATATATATATATATATATATATATATATATATATATATATATATATATATATATATATATATATATATATATATATCGCGGTACACATGATATACCATTCCAGTAACCCGGGATTCCTACTTAAAGATTATTGATAATAATTAATTATTACATTAATTTAGAAATAAACTAATTATATTAGCTTGAAATTAAGCGAACTATACGACACACCATACAATCAAGAGGGAATTTCTACTTTTAATATGATTATTATTTTTAATTTAATAATAATTATTATATTAATTTAAAATTAAGTTTATTAGACTAATAATTATATGTGTACCGTAATATACATTTTTTAGTTGGAACACTCCTAGTAGTTAGTAGACTCCTTGTATACAACTAAACTATTATCGATAATAAATTTTTAATTTGATTATAATAATTGCATTAATTTGAAAATCAGTGAGTTATATTAAGCTAATTAAACTAATAATTATATGTATATCGCGATATACATGATATATCATACTATTAAGAGCGATTTCTGTTTTTAATAAAATTTTAATTTTTAATTTGACACTAATAATTATCTATACTATTATATTAAAGACGAAACATTGAAAGTTTTGTAGTCTGGTAAAGTTTTTGTAGTCTGGTCACTCAATTTATAACCGATAGATATTTCTGATCAAATCAATGAGAACAGTTAGATAAAATATTAAAATTATTATATAGAATATCTTTTCTATTTTTTTTAACTAAAACATCTCATTTTCCAAAAATATCGCAGACAGTTTCATTTAATAAAATAACATAATAATGTTATAATTGCTAATAACTAACTCATTACCATTTTTAGCTAAAGCGTATATTCTTTTTTATATTTTCTAACAAAAAATTCTACTTTTCTATTTTTCCTAAATAAAAGCTCTCATTTTCCAAATATATCACGAACAGTTCTATTTAATAAAATAAAATAATAATATTATAATTATTAATGACTAACCGATTAGCTTTTTTCCAAAACGTATATTCTTTTTTATAGTTTTTAACTAATATTTCTCATAACTAAAAACTCAAATATATCACGGGTTATTCCATTTAGTTGCATAAAATACTAATATTATAAATCTATCTATCTATACTATCAATACTATCTATCTATACTATATTATTATTAAAGACGAAACATTAAAAGTTTGGTCGGTACCGTACATGTTTTTTGGTACTTCATGATTTTACTTTATTACCCTTACTTAATTTTAAAAACACTAATATTATATAATAAGACATATTTATATTTGATTACCTTTTCAGCTAAAACATATTACCTTTTCTATTTTTTCTTAAAAAAATTCCTCATTTTCCAAAAATATCACGAACAATTACTTTTTTTTTTAACTAAAACATGCTATATTTTCTATTTTTACTTACTAAAACTTCACGTTTTCCAAAAATATCACGGGTAAACCCTTAATTGTTAATTTTAAAAACCTATTTTAATTCTATTTTTACTTACTAAAATCACTCATTTTCCAAAAATATCACGGATAATTAACTTTTTAACTAAAACATGTTATATTTTCTATTTTTACTTATTAAAACCCGTTATTTTTCAAAAATATCACGGGTAAATCTTTAATTATTTATTTTAAAACCTATTAAATTCTATTTTTACGTACTAAAACCCCTCTTTTTCCAAAAATAACACGGATAAACCTTTAATTATTTATTTTAAAACCTATTTTAATACTTTTATTTTTTTTAAAAAGTTTACCTATTTTAACATATTTACTTATTTTTTAAAAAATACAATTAATTAAATATTATAACATAAATAATCAAATAAAAACTATAAAAAACAATCTGTGCATCGCACAGGTTTTAAGCTAGTATATATTAATTTGAAATTAAAATAATTATATTAAAGAAAGTAAACAAATAGCTAGATGTATACGGTAGTATACATGCCATACTTATATATCAAGAAGGTTTCTACTTTTAATAAAGAGTATAGATACGACAATATACATGGACTCTTTGTATACAACTAAACTATTATTTATAATAAATTTTTAATTTGATTATAATAATTGCATTAATTTGAAAATAAGTGAGTTATATTAAGCTAATTAAACTAATAATTATATGTATATCGCGATATACATGATATATCATACTATTAAGAGTGATTTCTGTTTTTAATAAAATTTTAATTTTTAATTAGATACTAATCAATACTATTATATAATAGACGAAACATTAAAAGTTTGGTTGGTCGGTATGTACGTTGTGAGTTTACTTAATTGCCCTTAATTAGTTTTTACTTTTGATTGGTCGGTATGGTACGTTGTGATTTTACTTAATTGCCCTTAATTAGTTTTTATTTAATTAACCTTACTTATTTATAGAAATATATTATTAAATAATAATATTACCTATTTATAACCAATTACCTTTTTCACCTAAAATACTTTATTTTTTCTATTTTTTCTAAAAAATTCCCTTACTTTTTCAAATATATCACGGACAATTACCTTTTTTAACTAAAACATGTTAGTTTTTCTATTTTTCCTTACTAAAATCCCTCTTTTTCCAAAAATATCACGGACAAACATTTAGTTATTTATTTTTAAACCTATTTTAATATTATTATTATTTTTAAAAGTTTACCTATTTTAACATATCTACTTTTTTTCTTAACAAATGCAATTACTAAAAATACTAAAATATAAATAATCAAATATCTATTTATAACCAATTACTTTTTCAGCTAAACCACATTATATATTTTTTCAAACAAAGTCCCTCCATTTCTAAATATATCACGGGAAATTGACTTTTACAATTTAATTTTTCTATTTTTCTCACTAAAATCCATTATTTTTTCAAAAATATCACAGGAAAACTTTTACTTATTTATTTTAAAATGTATTTAAATACTTTTAATTATTAAATTTTAAAACCTCATTTTCCAAAAATATCACGGGCATTAACCTTTTTAAACTAAATATATGTTACATTTTTTATTTTTTCTTACTAAAAACCCTCATTTCCAAAAATATAACGGGCAAACCCATACTTATTTATTTTAAAATTTGTTTTAATGTTTTTTAATTAATTAAAAATGTTTAGCTATTTTAACATGGCTACTTATTTTTTGCACAATTACAATTAATAAAATACTAGCTTAAAACCCGTGCGATGCACGGATTGTTAATTGTTATTTTATTATTATTATTTTAATATTTTATTAATTGTAATTGTGCAAAAAATAAGTAGGCATGTTAAAATAGCTAAACACTTTTAGTTAATTAAAAACATTAAAACTGATTTTAAAATAAATAAGTATGGGTTTGCCCGTTATGTTTTTGGAAAATGAGTGGTTTTAGTAAGAAAAAAATAAAAAATATAACATATATTTAGTTTAAAAATGTAAATGCCCGTGATATTTTTGGAAAATGAGATTTTAAAATTTAATAATTAAAACTATTTAAATATGTTTTAAAATAAATAAGTAAATGGGTTCCTCTGATATTTTTGGGGAAAAAATGGATTTTAGTATGAAAAATAGAAAAATTAAATTGTAAAAGACAATTTCTCGTGATATATTTAGAAAAGGAGGGACTTTGTTACAAAAAATATATAATGTGTTTTAGCTGAAAAGATAATTGGTTATAAATAGGTATTTGATTATTTATATTTTATTATTTTTAGTAATTGCATTTGTTAAGAAAAATAAGTAGACATGTTAAAATAGGTAAACTTTTAAAAAATAATTATAATATTAAAATAAGTTTAAAAATAAATAACTAAAGGTCTGTCCGTGATATTTTTGGAAAAGGAGGAGTTTTAGTAAAGAAAAATAGAAAAACAAACATGTTTTAGTTAAAAAAAAGTAATTGCCCGTGAAATATTTGAAAAAGTAGGGGAATTTGTTAAAAAAAATAGAAAAAATAATGTATTTTAGGTGAAAATGGTAATTGGTTATAAATATGTAATATTATTATTTAATAATATATTTCTATAAATAAGTAAGGTTAATTAAGTAAAAACACGAAGCATAGTTAATTAAGGGCAATTAAGTAAAATCACAACGTACCATACCGATCAACCAAACTTTTAATGTTTCGTCTATTATATAATAGTATTGATTAAAATAATAGTAATAAAATAACAATTAACAATCCGTGCATCGCACGGGTTTTAAGCTAGTAATTATATATACTAGCTTAATTAAAACCCGTGCAATGCACGGATTGTTAATTGTTATATTATTATTATTTTTTAATTGTATTTGTTAATAAAATAAGTAGGCATGTTAAAATAGCTAAACACTTTTAATTAATTAAAAACATTAAAACAAATTTTAAAAATAAATAAGTAAGAGTTTGCTCGTTATATTTTTGGAAAAGGAGGGGTTTAGTATGGAAAAATAAAAAATGTAACATATACTTAGTTTAAAAAGGTAAATGCCCGTGATATTTTTGAAAAATGAGGTTTTAAAATTTAATAATTTAAATTATTTAAATACGTTTTAAAATAAATAAGTAAAGGGTTTGTCCGTGATAGTTTTAGAAAAAATTGGATTTTAGTGAGAAAAATAGAAAAAGTAAATTGAAAAAGGCAATTTCACGTGATATATTTAGAAAATGAGGGACTTTGTTAAAAAAAATCTAAAATGTGTTTTAGCTGAAAAGATAATTGGTTATGAATAGGTATTTGATTATTTATATTTTAATATTATTAGTAATTGAATTTGTTAAGAAAAATAAGTAGGCATGTTAAAATAGGTAAACTTATAAAAAAATAATTATAATGTTATGTTTAAAAATAAATAACTAAAGGTTTGTCCGTGATATTTTTGGAAAAGAAGGGGTTTTAGTAACGAAAAATATAATAACTAACATGTTTTAGGTAAAAAAAGGTAACTGCATGTGATATATTTGAAACAGTAAGGAAAATTTATTAGAAAAAATAAAAAAAAATGTATTTTAGGTGAAAAAGGTAATTAGTTATAAATAGGTAATATTATTATTTAATAATATATTTCTATAAATAAATAAGGTTAATTAAGTAAAATCACAATGTACCAACCGACCAAACTATTAGGTGGTGGTATTTAATACCAACTTTTAATGACTTTTAAGGATTTTAAAAGTCATGTGTTATTCAATTCTAACTTTTAAAGAGTATCTAAAAGTATGATGTTATTGAATTAAGACTTTTAACAACTTTTAAAAAGTCATTAAAAGTAAGGTGTTATTCAATTTAAACTTTTAACAACTCTTTAAAAGTAGATTGTTATTCAAAAAGTCATGAATTTGGAATGACAATTACATTACATTTAATGAATTTTAATGACTTTTAACTTAAAATATAAATAGAGATCTAATGTGAAAAGTCACGAGGTTTGGGGTAAGATTTCAAATGACTTTTAAATTATTATTTTATTTTCTTCAATTTCATTTATTTCAGAATTTTGTCATTTCTCTTTCACAAATAGAATATCTTCTCTCTTAAATTATGAACGATGGTTATTATCCCTTTGATATTTTTTTTGTCAAATATTATCTCTTTGATTTAACTGATTTACTTTTTAACTTGAAAGTTTTTAGCTTCTACTATCTTTTTAGTTTTGATTTAAGTTTAATTATTGTGTATTTATTTTGAATGTTAAGATTCTTAGTGTTCATATTTACACATATTCATTTGCAAAAATAACTTATTGAATCCTTTTTTACTTATTTTTTTTATTTTTAAATTTAATTAAATTATATTGATGTTGGAGGTTAGAATTGTACTTTTTACTTGATTTTATACCATTTGGATATTTGACGAGTCTAACCAAAGGGATCCCTTTTGGTTGGATTTCTATTTGTATTAATTATTAATTATATAATTTTCTTTTCGTTTAGATTTTGTTGTAAATTTTTTTACTTTACTTAAGAATTCTATTTTCTTAGTTTTAATGTCGTCTTTTCTGTCACGTGCGCTTGAAGTTCAAGATGTTTATTTTCTGACATTAAAGTCTTATTGTCTAAAGTTTCCGGGAATACATTGCATATCCTTCGGTTAGATGATAAACCTTTGAAAGTTTAAAATTCCTCTACATACATATATTCAAGATTAAAAATCAATAATTTAATAATAGTTTATATTACAATTGTATATAAAAAAATTATTGGTGAAATATCAATAATTCGATCTTCTTGTTATATAATTTTTAATATAAACTTATTATTTATTACCTTTTTCTATATGTTATGTATTTATAATTTTATATTGTTAGAAAATTGATAGTTTAAGGATATAATTAACTATATTCTTGATGTTAATTCAAATTTCTAATGATTGGAAGTTGTTCCTTGCTATGGGAACTTAAACTTTCATGTATGGATTTAATAATTTTCTTGTTTAAATCCATAAGAGAAATTGAGATGAAGGTAGTAGCTTGAAAAAGCTTGTTATAATGATGTTTCATTAATCCCACATAGAAAAGAATAAGGGGACTTGGTGGCTTTATATAGCATTACACACATGAGTAGTATACAACTACTAAGGTGTGTGGTGTTAGTGTGTGCTTCACGCGCACACACACACGCGCGCCGCCGCCCGCCTCGCCACGCCACGCCACGCACCGGACCGGGTCGGGTCGGGTCGAAGGGCGATTTGGGCGAATGTCTCGGCGTCTCGCGTACGCGAGGCGACCTGGGCGAGAGTTTTTATTTATGTGATTTAATATTTTATTAGAATTAATTTATCAAATTGGGCTGGGTTATCAGTTGTCAAATTGGGTTAGGTTATCAGTATTTAACTAGTAAACTCTGATGGAGTTGGTTTATCAGTATTTAACTAGTAAACTCTGATGGAGTTGATTTGTCAGTAAACTCTTATGGACAACTAGTTAAACTCTGATGGACAACAAGTTAAACTCTGATGGACAACAGAAAATAAACTCTGACAGAAACTGATATGAACCTGGACATGATTTGATGGATATGTTTAAACTAAATATTAAAACTGATATGTGGATAAATATGAAAAATATGTAACAGCTACAGGTTATTAAATTCAATCAAAACGTTTTATTCTTTAATGGTCAGTTTTGATTTTTTTTTAATATGATCAGCTGTTACGAAAATTAATGTGTGTGCTGCAGTTACGAAATTGAATGCCCCTGTGCTTCAGTTACAGAAAGGAACCACTATAAATAGTGGCCCTTGTAGCTCAGTTGGAACACACAGAATTTTTCAAACACACTTCTCTCAAAACTCTCTCTGCCCTCCCTCTCCATACAGTTTTTCCCTGTAGTTTTTCTGGTTCTCCGGCGACTGAGGTGCTGGTCGTAGTTGAGCGCTGTTGTTGCTGTGAACACCTTGCTCGGAGCTGTTTTATCCTGGAAGTAGTATCTCGCCGACAACCTGACACAGTAAGTGGGGGCGAATAACTCTTCAAGAATAGTCAGGGTTTCTCGAAGTCCTGACGACTCAGCTGTTGCTTCGTTATTTCTGTTCTTATACACTGTTAAGCTATGGCTACAGGTATTGTTTCTGTCTCCCTGGTTATTTATCAGTTTCTGATATGCATGCTTTCGACCTTCATGCTTTGTTTTGTTAATTTTGGTCTTGGCATGTCAATGATATATCTATTATATAACTGCCTTCATGTTGCTGTAGTACTTGTTATTTCCAACATTCTTGAAGAGTTATTCTGTTATATAATATTTAGCATTATGGTTAATGAAACTGGAGTTACTGTAGATGGTAGTATGTCTTATGTGTCTGCTGGGGTCATTGATTGGACCACTTACTGTTTCCCACAACCCGTTGAACTAACGGGCTTACCTGAGAAATTCAACGGTGGTGTCGGCTTTTCACGCTGGCAGAAAAGGATGAAATTGTGGTTAACTGTAAAGGGTCTGTGGCCTGTTGTTGAGTATGAGAAACCGGTGGTGGTTCAAGAAAAGGCTGAAACAGTTAAGGCTTATGCAATGTGGGCTGAGAAGGATGGGGTGGCTAGGGCAGCCATTCTGGCAGCCTTAACGAGCACTCTGTTTGATGTTTATTCATCTGATGCCTATAGTGCTAAGCTCTTATGGGAGAAGCTGGACCTCACTCACAATACTGACTCTCAAGGTCTGGAAAAGTATTCTGTAGCGAGGTTCCTTGAATTTAAGCTGGTAGACAACAAATCAATGACTGAGCAGGTGCATGAGTTCGAGATGATAGTGCATGCTTTGAAGGAATCCGACATGGATCTCCCTGATAAGTTCAAGGTTATGAGCGTGATTGAAAAGCTTCCGAAGTCTTGGGAAGAGTTCGCTCTCTCCCTGAAAAGACAGAAAGGAGAGATCACCTGGACCAACCTTATGCTGGACATCTCGGTGCAAGAAGAGGTGGTGAGTATACGAGTAACTCCTTTAATGAATTTTGCGCAAGCAATGGAATAGTTCATGAAGTTACTCCACCATACACACCTGAGTCTAATGGGGTCGCTGAGCGAAAGAACAGAACGTTCAAAGATATGATTAACAGTATGCTTATTAACTCTGGGTTGCCTAAATACATGTGGGGAGAGGCTCTGAATACGGCTTGCCATATTCTGAACAGAGTCCCTCTGAAACACATGGATAAGACACCTTATGAGTTATTGAAAGGCAAGAGGACTAGTCTCAAGTATCTTCGAGTGTGGGGGTGCCTTGCAAAGGTACTTGTCCCTGAACACAAGAGGAAGAAACTAGGTCCGAAGACGGTTGATTGTATCTTTCTGGGCTATCTTGAAACCACTACAGCTATGAGATTTTTGGTAATAAAATCTGACATAGATGGTATAGTGGCTAACACGATAGTTGAATTTCGTGATGCTACATTCTTTGAGGATGTCTACCCTATGAAGACTGGTATACCTCAAGGTACTTCTGAGAAAGATCTCACTCACACATCAAGTTCTATTCCTGATCATGTGGAAAAGATGACAAATGTGGGGGCGGAACCAGGTGGTAGCTCTACTCCTATGGAGGAAGAGGAACCTAGGAGGAGTAAGCGTGCAAAGGTAGTCAAGGACTTTGGAAGTGATTTCATCACTTACAATGTCGAGGACGAACCTTTAACTTTCCGACAGGCTATGGACTCCTCGGAGTCTAGGCACTGGAAGGGCGCTGTAAAGAGTGAAATTGACTCTATTGTTTCTAACGGAACATGGGAGTTAGTTGATCTCCCTCCTGGGTGTTCTACTATTGGGTGCAAGTGGATCTTTAAAAGGAAGTTGAACCCTGATGGCTCAATAGAGAAGTACAAGGCTAGACTGGTGGCTAAGGGTTTTAAGCAAATGGAAGGAATTGATTTCTTTGATACATACTCTCCTATTACAAAAATGATAACAATCCGAATGCTTGTAGCATTGGCTTCCGTACATGGTCTGATCATCCATCAAATGGATGTAAAGACAGCTTTTCTTCATGATGAACTTGAAGAAGAGATTTATATGGATCAGCCTGAGGGGTTTGTTGCATCTGGCAACGAAAGGAAAGTATGTAAGTTAATCAAATCTATTTATGGCTTAAGACAAGGTCCCAGGGACTGGCACAAGAAGTTCGATGAAACGATTGTGACATTCAGTTTTGTTAGTAATGATAGCGATAAGTGTGTCTACTCAAAAGTTAAAGGTAGTGAATGTGTCGTATTATGCTTATATGTGGATGACATACTACTGTTTGGAACCAATATTGAGATTATTAACGAGACAAAGGATTTCTTGAAAAGGCACTTTGAGATGAAGGATATGGGTGAAGCTAGCGTGATTCTTGGTATCAAGCTGACTCAGTCAGATGATGGAATAACCCTATCGCAATCTCATTATATAGAGAAATCTATACTTGAGAAATATGGTTATTCACAATGTAGAATCGCTAGTACACCCTATGATCCTAAAGTTGCCCTTGTCAAGAATAGTTCGGGAGTCCCTGTGTCTCAGTTAAGGTATTCTCAGATTATTGGAAGCTTGCAGTATCTTGCTAACTGTACTAGACCAGATATATCATATGTTAGATATAATTACTGATGTTTGTTTATCAGTGTTTAAGCAACAGGTACTGATCAGAGTTTATCAGAAGCCGGTCAGAGTTTAATTAAACTCTGACAGGGTGAAGAGTTTAAAGAAAGCCGGTCAGAGTTTATTTAAAGTCTGACAAGGTGATAGTTGAATTAGCTGTCGGTGATGAATTGAAGATTCTAGAAGCAATATATTCTGAAGATGGAAAGAAGCAGAATATATTGATACAGCTAAGGAAACGGAATAGAAGATAAGAAGCAATCCTTAATTGATATCAATTGTATAGCTAATTTTTAGGAATATCAATTAGATAAGGATTGTGTAACTGTGTACTATATAAACACAGATAGGTTATCCCTAGAAGTGATGCGATTATTGAATTATTATTCTTGTAACCTAGAAGCTCTTTGTGATTCATTAACATCATAAAGAGAGAAGCTGTTATTACGATTACAGTTTTATTGATTCATAAACAGTGTTCTTAATTGTTATTCTCATACCTACTTGATTATATATTGTGTATTCGGCCTAACAATTGGTATCAGAGCCAAGGCTGTTTAATATATACAGTTTTACGATTCAAACACAGTATTAATCATGTCTGAAGAAAATCAAACTGCTCCTAAGGCTGAACAGGTTAAGCCCAATTCTGTGAGTCGATATGAAACAATCAGGGTTCCAATTCTCAGGCCAGTAGAGTATCCGATTTGGAAGGTTAAGATGACCATGTTTCTGGAGGCTACAGATCCAGAATATCTTGACAGAATCTATGATGGTCCTCATATGCCAACTAAATTGTCCCCTGTTGTTGATGGTCAAGAACAAAAGACTGTTCCAAAGGAAAAGAAAGATATGACTCCTGAGGATATCTCATCAATTGCAAAGGATGCAAAGGTTAGACATCTTCTCCACAGTGCTTTAGATAATGTTATGTCTAACAGAGTAATTGGCTGCAAAACTGCCAAAGAGATATGGGATGCTTTAGAAGTCAGATGCCAGGGAACAGGTGCTATTAAGAAGAACAGAAAAACAATACTCACACAGGAGTATGAGCACTTTGATTCAAGAACTAATGAAACCTTGACTGAGACTTATGACAGATTTTGCAAACTGTTGAACGATCTGTCTCTGGTTGATAAAGAATATGAACTTGAAGAGTCTAATCTCAAGTTTCTGTTATCTCTACCTGAAAAGTGGGATTTAAAGGCAACAACAATCAGAGATAATTATGATCTTGCTGATACAGATCTTGATGAGATCTATGGATTGTTAAAGACTCATGAACTTGAGATAGAACAAAGAAACAGGAGATCCAGCAAGAAGACAAAATCTGTTGCTCTCAAAGTCGAGGAGAAGCCCATTAAGAAGGAATCATCAAGGAAGAAAGCCAAGGGAAAGGCTTTAGTCATTAAATCTGAGAGTGAGTCATCAAACTCTGATGATGATTCAAACTCTGGTGAAGCTTCTGACTCTGATGATGATGAAGAACAGATGATGCAAATGGCTGCATTGATGGTGAAGACCTTCAAGAAGATGGGATTCAAGAACTTCAAGAAGGGAAAGAGATTCTCAAGGAAAGATTCAAATTCTGAGAAGAAGAATTTCAGAAAGTCTGATGGAAGGGATACCAAGTCTGGAAAGAAGGACAAATCTGAGATCCAGTGCTACAAGTGCAAAGAGATGGGTCACTATGCTCCAGAGTGCAAGAAAGGCAAATCTGAGAAAGCACTCATCTCTAAAGGCAAAGACTGGGCAGATACTTCAGACTCTGATGATGGAGAAAATTATGCTCTTATGGCAACTGTCAGAGATGAGACTGAATCATCTGAAAATAAGGTACCCCTAACTACTTATGCTTATGATACTGATAATATATCTCAGTTAAGAGTATATCTGAAAAGTGTTCATGTTAGCTATAGGGATCAGACCTTAGAGAATGAGAGAATTAAAACTGAGAATCTTAGTCTTAAAGATAGAAACAAGTTTCTTGAAGGAGAACTTGAAAGTATGAAGCAGATTCAAAAAGAAAGAGATGATGCTGTTTATGTTGAACAGGAGTTGCTTAAAAAGTATAGGCAACTAGAATCTGATTTAGAAAAAGAAAGAAAAATAATCAAGACTTGGACAGATTCTGGAAGAGACACTCATCAAGTGTTTCAGACTGATTCTGTAGGTTTAGGTTATTGTGAAAATGATGAACTTAGGTTTAAAGACAAGGTTAAGGTAAAACCACAACTTAAACCTGTGAAATTTGTTCCAGAAGCCAATAAGTTAAAATCTGTTGTAATAAGAGAAGCTGATATGGAATCAGGTGAAGCCTGTGAAAGACAGGAAAATATTAAAACAGAAAAACTTAAGGAAAGAGAAACTGTTAGAAAGCCAGTAAAAACTTGTGAAAAACAGGTTAATGTTGGTTTGATGACAGGGAAACAGTTTAATAATAAGCTGAAAGAGATAAAATCTGCCATGAAACCAAAAGGGTCCAAGAAGAATAGGAATGGAAAGATAGGCATAAATAATAGAAATAATCATTTGCCTACTGGTGCTGCTCCAAGGAAAACATGTTATAATTGTGGTAGTTCTAATCATCTTGCTAGATTTTGCACTAAGAACAAACATATTAATTCTTTATCTTCTACATCAGGAGTAAAGAATGATTATGTAAGGGTTAAACCACAAACTTTATGCACACACTGTGGGAGCACTTGGCATTCCATTTATACTTGCAAGAGTTATCATGCTATTTATCATAACTATTATGAGCTAAAACCCAATCTGAAGTGGGTTAAAGCAAACTCTGCAAGTGTAAAGTCTGACAATGTGAGCTTAAACTCTGTTGATAGTAATTCCGCTGCAAAAGCTAACATTGTTAAGAAAGACAAAGGATCCAAGCAAGTCTGGGTCCTTAAAACTAATACTTAGTATTTGTTTGTGATTGCAGGGTATAATAGAGAGCACACTTATCTTGGACAGTGGATGCTCAGGACATATGACTGGAAATAAAGCCCTGCTATCAGACTTTAAGGAGAAGGCTGGCCCAAAGGTTTCCTATGGAGATGGCAACATAGGACACACTCTGGGATATGGCAATATCAATCTTGGAAGTGTCATCATTACAAATGTAGCTCTAGTCTCAGGACTCAAGCATAATCTGCTATCTGTGAGTCAAATCTGTGACAGAGGAAACCATGTAGATTTTCATAGTGAATACTGTGAAGTTATCAGTAAATCTACTGGAAAAGTTGTTCTAGTTGGACACAGGCGCAACAACATTTATGAAGCAAGTTTGGTAACAAACTCTGATGGAAAAACAGTGTGTCTGACAGCCAGAATGTCAAATGAAGAGAGTTGGAACTGGCACAAGAAGCTCTCTCATCTCAATTTGAACAACATCAATGAGCTAATAAGAAAGGATCTTGTAAGGGGACTTCCAAAATCTATACTCAGTCTAGATGGCTTGTGTGATTCTTGTCAAAAAGCCAAGCAAAGGAAGTCATCTTTCAAGAGCAAATCTGAATTTTCAGTAGTGGAACCTTATCATCTTCTTCATGTTGATCTCTTTGGACCAGTGAATGTGATGTCCATGGGCAGAAAGAAATATGCTCTAGTAATTGTTGATGAATATACTAGATATACATGGGTGTATTTCTTGTCAAAGAAGGATGAAACTGCTCAAACTCTGATAGATCATGTAAATCTACTGGACAAAGGGTCACAGCACAGAGTCAAAATTATAAGGAGTGATAATGGAACTGAATTCAGAAACTCAATTTTAGAAGCTTTCTGCAAGGAAAGAGGAGTGAAACAAGAATTTTCTGCACCTGGAACTCCACAGCAAAATGGTGTAGTTGAAAGGAAGAACAGAACTTTAATTGAAGCAGCCAGAACTATGCTTGATGAAGCAAAATTACCAACATACTTCTGGGCAGAAGCTGTACAAACTGCTTGTTTTACTCAAAATGCAACATTGATCAACAAGCATGGGAAAACACCATATGAGATGGTGAAAAATAAAAAGCCAAATTTGAAATATTTTCATATATTTGGATGCAAATGCTTTGTGTTGAAGACTCATCCTGAACAGTTGACAAAGTTCGAGTTAAAAGCTGATGAAGGAATCTTTGTTGGCTATCCATTGTCAACAAAAGCATTCAGAGTTTATAATCTAAGAACTAAGGTGATCATGGAATCTATACATGTGTCATTTGATGACAAGAAAATAATTGGAATTGAAGACAAGGATGGATATGATCAACTGCGTTTTGAAAATGAAGATCTATTCTCTGATAATATAAACTCTGATGAAGCAGGGTTGACAAACTCTGACGAAGCATACTCTGAACCTCTACTGGTAAATACTGGAGAAACTGGAAATTCTCAAATTGAACAAAGTAGAGAACCAGTTGAGGGGGAGCGTGAAGAAGCTCAACAAGATACAGCAAATGAGTCAGTTGAGGAAACTGATTCAAACTCTGACAGTTCAAACTCTGAGCCATCCAATTCAGGGGGAGCCTCAGATGCTGCAGAAAGTCAACATATGAATCAGGAGAGCATGGATCAAGGGGGAGGATTCAATAATGATGCAAGAAACCACTTACCAACAGCAAGAAGGTGGACACAGGCACACACACCTGATCTCATAATTGGAGATCCTGATGCTAGTGTGAGAACTAGAAGTGCAACAAATAATGAGTGTCTGTATCATGCTTTCTTGTCTCAAACAGAACCAAAGAAAGTAGAGGAAGCTCTTCAAGATGCTAATTGGATTACAGCAATGCAAGAAGAGTTAAATGAGTTTGAAAGAAATGAAGTCTGGACACTTGTACCTAGACCAAAGAATAGATCAATAGTAGGTACAAAGTGGGTTTTCAGAAACAAGACTGATAGTGAAGGTGTGATTACAAGAAACAAGGCTAGACTTGTGGCAAAAGGTTATTCACAACAGGAAGGAATTGACTATGATGAAACCTTTGCTCCAGTTGCAAGATTGGAGGCCATAAGAATTTTTCTGGCCTATGCTGCACACAAGAAGTTTAAAGTCTTTCAGATGGATGTAAAGAGTGCTTTTCTCAATGGGAAGCTTGAAGAAGAAGTGTTTGTTGAACAACCACCAGGATTTGTAGATTCCAAGCATCCAGATTATGTCTACAGGCTTGACAAGGCATTATATGGACTAAAGCAAGCACCAAGAGCATGGTATGAAACTCTTGCTCAATTTCTTTTAGAAAGTGGGTTCACAAGAGGTACAATTGATAAAACCTTGTTTTATTTCAATTCTGGTGATGATTTGCTTTTAGTTCAAATTTATGTAGATGATATTATTTTTGGATCTACTAATGACAAACTCTGTAAGAAGTTTGCAAAGCTTATGCAATCCAGGTACCAAATGAGCATGATGGGAGAGCTTAGTTATTTTCTAGGCTTACAGGTCAAGCAAACAGATGATGGGATTTTTATCAATCAAGCAAAGTATACCAGAAATCTTCTAAAGAAATTTGGTATGCTTGATAGTTCATCTGCTACAACTCCCATGGCTACAGCAACGAAGCTTGACAAAGACACAGGAGCCTCAGTAGATATGACTAACTACAGAGGAATGATAGGGTCTCTACTGTATCTTACTGCAAGTAGACCTGATATCATGTATGTAACATGTCTTTGTGCAAGATTTCAAGCAGATCCCAGAGAGCCTCATCTAACAGCTGTAAAAAGGATCTTCAAATATCTTAAAGGAACCATAACCTTGGGTTTGTGGTATCCTAGGGAATCAGAGTTTAAGTTAATTGGTTACTCTGATGCAGATTTTGCAGGCTGTAAGATAGACAGAAAAAGTACAAGTGGAAGCTGTCAATTTTTAGGTGACAGATTGGTTTCTTGGTACAGTAAGAAACAGAAATCAATTTCTACATCCACTGCAGAAGCAGAGTATATAGCAGCTGGTAGCTGTTGTGCACAGATTTTATGGATGAAGAATCAATTGCTGGATTATGGGTTAAGGTACTCTAGAATACCTATTTTCTGTGATAACCAAAGTGCTATTGCTATGACAGGTAATCCAGTACAGCATTCCATGACCAAGCACATCAGCATAAGGTATCATTTTATCAGAGAACATGTGGAAGAAGGAAACATTGAGCTTCATTTTGTGTCTACAGACCAACAACTTGCAGATATCTTCACCAAACCTTTGAGTGAAGCTACTTTTACAAGATTGGTAAATGAACTTGGAATGATCTCTGGTTCTGACTAGAGATACGGGTTAGACTCACTTTTTATGTTCATGATTTCTTACATGTGTTAACTGTTATGTGAACCAGCATGTTAAACTCTGATGATAAACTCTGTGAAGTGTCAGTCATACTCTGAAAGTAAACTCTGATGCTAAACTCTGTTGGTCATACTCTGATAGTTACAGTTTAATGCTATTCTCTAATTGTAATTTTGTCTGAAACATATGGACCAACGAAGAAATTTGTAT
The DNA here is from genome assembly GCA_030848705.1 of Heracleum sosnowskyi. Taxonomy (NCBI): domain Eukaryota; kingdom Viridiplantae; phylum Streptophyta; class Magnoliopsida; order Apiales; family Apiaceae; genus Heracleum; species Heracleum sosnowskyi. The sequence goes on along the minus strand of CM061243.1, from coordinate 42,020,722 downwards.
GAAGCATAATTCTCAGTAAGTAATTATGAATCCTTCAGAGTTGTATAGATTCTGATCTCAAACATGTGCAGTAAGTTAACACAGCATGATACTGTCTCTGTATTTATACCATCTCTTAGTTTATTGATCCTATACACTGAGTCTGTATTAGCTGTTTGCATTTTCTCTCATAAGTTAATTATATCTACTGATGAAAAGTCTAAACTCTGATTCTTAATTGAAAATAATTCACCCTCAAATCAAAAGATGCCAAACAGAGCACAAATTCCTTTGAGATCATGTTGTGCCTAGGAAGATCCAGGAACTTATTGTATGAAATAAGGGCTAAAATCTTTGATTTTTGGTGACTAGTGCCAACCACTGATTACTGGAAAAATAAAATTAAATATATATATATATATATATATATATATATATATATAAATATATAAAGGGGGTGAAAAATAAAAGACATATCCAAATGAAAGGATATCAGTATACAGAGTTTAGATATAAAATCAGATTTTATGTTATACATGAGAGTTTAGGCAACCAGTTTTTACTACTTTAGTTTGTGGATTTTATGCACTTTGAGATGATCTAAATATTGATTACGGTAAACTCTGCTATTGCACACACATATTTTCACAACTGTACAGTTTGAGAAAAGAGTTTATTGACAAAGAAGGACAAATGGTAAACACTGATGTATTGTGTGACATATGCCGAGGTAACTTTGTTTTAATCTCTAATGGTTAAAATAATTTCTTTGTTTCAGACATTCTATAATTTTGAGATTAGACATTTGTTTTTCGAAACAGTATGATTGGTAACGAATATATTTTACATTCAACAGAGAACAGAAAGAGTGTGTTTGATAAGTTCTGATGGCGATTAGTAGCGCTGATGAGTATGTTAGTTTATTGTTTAAAGTGATATCATTTCTTTCACTCTACAATTACTATGAGATACTGATATGTAAAACAAAACAATGGATTTTTCTCATTAAATGATTCAAACTTTGTTTACATTCAGACAACTTTATACTCTTGTCTAGCTACTGTTCGATTAACAGGCTACTATAACATCTGGGATTTCCAAGGCTTGACAACCCCCTGATGTTGAATCATCATCATCATTCTCTCGACTTCTCTTTCTGGTTTGCAGCTTGCAGGATTCCAAGAAGACATTCTTTTTCGAACCCTTCAAGTAGCTCTGATAGAAGAGCATCATACAGATCTCCACAGCCTCATCATCTGCAAGGATGGGCACATCATATGGTCCAGGACGGATGATGTGCACATAGGGGTTGGAGATAGGTCCTTCCGCTATTTCATCATCAGCGATGAGCCCTTCATCATTCAGAAATGACAACACAAGAAACTCATCAATGATATAGTTTGCTTGTTGACGCCAGTTCAAATCCAAGAATGATTCTACATCCATGAATTCAAAGGTTCCTGCCATTTGATGTATGGTATTTTTTTTGATATGTGTATTGCCTGTTGTTACAATGCTCCAGCTTTTATAGCATCCAACAGGGCAACTGAAGGGTTTTGCGTGGTTCGAAGCTTGGGAACATGAAAGTGCGGAGTTCCAAGACAGTCATTATTCTTCTAACTGTTGAGCTCCTTCGTACTTTATTATTATGTTTCTGAGATATACAAATCGATAATTTTATTATTATTGATTTTTTTTTATAAGGGGATATGTGATGCAAGGTGTCTTCTCGTTTGCACGTATGTATTGGAAGTTGTTCAATACAGCTGTCAGCGTCTGTACGTTTGCCATGTGTCCCACTCACATGATTATAGGAGTAAGACAGTTGTGTATTAATGATTAAAAACTCTTCAGTTTTTCATCTTTAATTTTCTTTTAAATACAATACACACATCTTCGATTAAACTTTTCCCATCTTACTCATTTACATCTATTATCACATACACATATTCACAAACACCTTTCTACACATAAACTCTGTTATTTCTTCAAAATCTTCTAATGGCAACCACAGCTTTCGTTTCGTCTGGGTTAGAGTTCGTTCCAAACAACTATACCGCACCACTAAACACTGCAAACGCACCAGAAGCATTTCATATGATTCAGAAGTTTCTTGCTCAGTCAGCGATTGGGCGTGCTTTAGTTGAACCAGCCACACTTTCTGGTTTACAAATCAAGGCGTTCTGGGAGACAGGGGTTTATGATGATGGTGGTGAAACTGGGAGCCCATCCATAATCTTTGAGATTGACGAAACAGAGTATGTTATTACTGCTGGTACTATTCGCGCTGCACTGGGGTTTCCTGAGTATTCTTCTTACACTATTGGAATGGGTGATGAGGATTTAATCCGAATGATGCGAGAGATTGGCTACTCTGGGCCATTGACAAAGATTGGGCAACTCAAAAGGCCGTTTCTGCGCAAGGAATGGAGTTTCTTCTTCGATTGCATCACCAGGACATTTGGCAAGAAATGCACAAATTGGGATGCTATTCCCACAGACAGTCTGCAAATCGGGTATTCTTTATTATATGATAATCATTTTGATTTTGCACGACTTGTGTTGACTAACTTAGGGGAGAAGATGACCGAGAATAGAGGAGTTGTTTATTTTTCTCGATTCTGTCAGCTTTTGGTTTCTTATTATGTTGAAGGAGACAATGTATTTGAAGCAGATGTTTCTTGTTTTAAATTACATAAGAGAGTATTTACTGATCTAGTAAATAAAGACATTAAGAAAGGCATTGTTGGAGATCTTTTGCTACCTACTTCTGTGCAACAGTTTGTGGATGCTCAAGTAAATCCACAACCACAAGCTGAATCTCAACCAGAACCTCTATCAACTTCTGTTAAACCTGCAAGGGGAGGTAGGACCAAGCATATTGGTATTAAACCTGCAAGGAGATTCTCTACTGAAGCTGGGGCATCAAGATCTGAAGAGCTGCAGAAGACAAGGCTAAAGAAAAGAAGAGCCAATAGGGCAAAGTCTGTTGTTGAAACCTCAGAGACTGAAACTGATGAAGAAACTCTTCATCAGAGAAAAAGAAGACTAGTGGCTGCACATCTTTTTGGTGCTATAAATGTAACCATGGACAGAGTCTCTAAGGACACTGAAGCTCCTGCATCAGAGAATGAGGAGATTGTGGCTGAAGCTGTTCCTCAAGCTACTCCTGAAATTGTTGTTGATGAGGATATTATAAATGCTGATGAGAACAGAGTGTTTGTAAACACTGAAGCTCCTGAAGTGTTTGTTCAGGAGGATGCTGCAAATGCTGAAGCTGTCAATCTAGACAGGATCCATACTGATACTATGATGGATTTGGATTTGGTAACTCCTACATCAAAGGCTAATGATGTAGTTGAGGAAGCTGCTACTCATTCTGATAGCAGAGTTTTTGATCCTGAAGCACACACCTCTATCTATTCTGATCTTTATACAGAGGGTGTGGAAGCTGATCAAGTAACTGATCAGGTAGAAGAATCTTTGGCCACTCACACTGAAATTATTTCTTGTGATCTTGACAAAGGTGAGGAGGTTACTCAGCTGATTAAAGTCACAGAGAAAATTGATGAAGCTGTGATGGAAAAGGACCAAGAGGCTACTGATGAGCTAAACTCTGAGAACATTATTCTTGAAGCTTTGCAACAATCTGTTGTTGAGATTGTTCAAAGAGAAGCAGAGGTTTTTGCTCAGGCCACCTCTGATATTCCTGAAGCTGTAGCAGAGGAGAACATTGATGAAGCTGCACAGTTTACTGCTGACAATATTCTTAATGCAAATGAAGCAGTCAATAATGAAGAAACTGGAAATGATGCTGAGGGTTCTCATTCACACCCTAGTATTCAAGTTTCATTGGCTGATGACGTCAATAGTGCTGACGCAAGGGAAGTCCATAGACAGACCAATGAGCATTTTCAGAATATGTACTACAAAAATTGGGCTGATGCAGATTGTGTCTTCCCAGTACAAAGGGCTGCAGATTTTCTATCTGATTCTGTCAAGAAGATCTCAAATACTGATGTACTTACAAGCTTACAGGCAACTGTTGTTCAAGTCAAATCTCTTAATAATAGATTTGATGAGAATCAACAAATGCTTACCAATCTAAGGAATGACGCCAGTATGAAGGATCTTACTTTCAAGTCTGACAGAACTTTTTATTATACTATGCTCAAGCAGCAAGTCAAGGATTCTGAGGAAATCAAGAAGAGGCTTGGGAAAGTTGAGGAAAATCAGACTGCAATGTCTACTCAACTGTCTTCCATTTCTACTGCCATTGAATTGCTAACATCAGTACTACTTTCTGATGATGTCAAAAAGGGGGAGAGTGTACCTAAAGACAAATGCAAAGACACTCGATCTCTGAGACGGAAGGATGATTCTACTGATGGGGGAAGCAAAGGAAATAAAAGAAAGATTTTTGCTTCAAGGCAAAGCAGGACAAGAGTAAATTCTGAAAAGATAAACTCTGGTGGCCAATCTACTTCTGGTGGCCAATCTACTTCAAATCTCAAGTGTTTAGTTGTTTCAACTAATCCATCTATTGATGAAGAGATTGCTGCTAAGATATTCATAAAAGAGCATGGACAGAATGTAACTATTGAAGATATCCAGGCTGAAGAGCAAATGCTTGCTGAGGAACACAAGAAAAATCTTGAAGCTGGAATCTACAAGAAAAAGGAAATCAAGGCTCCTAGAAAGAAAGAAGTTGGTATTTCTATCAAAGAGAATACACAACAGAGTATACAATATACAAGGAGACCTGTGATTGGAAACACTGATAAGGGTAAAGGCATAATGATTGAAGAGCCTAACCTGAAAAAGAAAGATAATTCAACCTCTGACATTGCTCAAGTTGAAACAAGATTAGCTAAATCAACCTCTGACGCTGCTCAAGTTGATGTTTCTATTGAAGATATGACAACCTCTGACGTTGCTCAAGTTGTACAGAAATCTACACTACTTCCAGGATTCAGCAAACCAAAAATTCTTGAAGACTTAAAGCTTGAAGCTGTAAATTTCTCAGAAACCAGAACAGTATTGGGAAAAGAAGCCTTTGACAAATCTGGACTGGGTTCACACAGAGAGAGAAGAACTAATAACAGATCTCAAGACAAGTTTTCATTGGCAGAATTTGGAGTTGGAATTACTCAAGAAGGCCTTGACAAACTAGAATATGTACAGATGATTTTTCACAAAGGAATCAAAAAGGAATTCTTGTTATATTTTATGGCTGATGGCAGAGTGTATAGATTTGGTGAATTTGATATCCAGTTAAAACTTTGGGAAGAGCTAGAGTATGTTCTATATCTACTTGAAGTAAAGAATAGAAGTACTTATGATGCTGCTCGAGTTTTGAAGGAAAGGATGATGAAATCCAAAGTTTTGAGTGGAGCTGGAGTATCAAGTGCATACATTCCTAAATACAGAGATGCACATGGAAAGTTGGTAGAAATGAAAAGGAATAGTGCTAGATTCAGAACTGCACTAAATAAAAAGGTTCTTGAGTTCAATCTAGAGTCTGATAAACCTTTTTATATCAGACTTGGCAATGAAATGAACAAAAACAGCATATATTCTTTGAGGGCTGCCATTTATCAAATTGGTGAAGATGAACCAGAAATGAAGGAGCTAAAGAAGATTATGATTGCTGAATTGAATAGAGCTGAAAAGAAACTACTGTTAGATTATATCAGGACAGTGCCTGATATTCAAGAAATCAAGTAAAGTCTGACTGTAAGTTTTTAATATATTTTCTATTCTAAGTCAAATTTAAACTCTGTTTTAAACTAAACTCTGTTATATGTTAAACACTGCATTTGTTAAATGTTTTTGACATCATCAATTATATGTTTAACTTGTACATTTTATTATGAACAAGTTGGGGGAGATTGTTAGATATAATTACTGATGTTTGTTTATCAGTGTTTAAGCAACAGGTACTGATCAGAGTTTATCAGAAGCCGGTCAGAGTTTAATTAAACTCTGACAGGGTGAAGAGTTTAAAGAAAGCCGGTCAGAGTTTATTTAAAGTCTGACAAGGTGATAGTTGAATTAGCTGTCGGTGATGAATTGAAGATTCTAGAAGCAATATATTCTGAAGATGGAAAGAAGCAGAATATATTGATACAGCTAAGGAAACGGAATAGAAGATAAGAAGCAATCCTTAATTGATATCAATTGTATAGCTAATTTTTAGGAATATCAATTAGATAAGGATTGTGTAACTGTGTACTATATAAACACAGATAGGTTATCCCTAGAAGTGATGCGATTATTGAATTATTATTCTTGTAACCTAGAAGCTCTTTGTGATTCATTAACATCATAAAGAGAGAAGCTGTTATTACGATTACAGTTTTATTGATTCATAAACAGTGTTCTTAATTGTTATTCTCATACCTACTTGATTATATATTGTGTATTCGGCCTAACATCATATTCTGTGTCTAAGCTAGCTAGATATACAAGCTGTCCGAACAGAACTCATTGGGATGCTCTTGATAGAGTGCTTAGATATCTGAAAGGCACAATGTACCTTGGATTACACTATAGGAGATTTTCTGGTGTACTTGAAGGGTACAGTGATGCAAGTTGGATAGCTAAGAAGTCTGGTTCCAATGGAGTGACTGGATACGTGTTCACCCTAGGGGGTGGAGCAATATCCTGGAAGTCGACAAAACAGACTATAGTAACTCGGTCTACTTTTGAGGCTGAGTTGTGTGCACTTGATGCCACTGGGACGGAGGCTGAATGGTTACACGGACTGATGCCCGTGATACCTGTAGTAAGCAGACCGCTTCCTGCTATTGCTATTCATTGTGATAGTCGAACAACTATCGACAAGATTAGCAGTAAAAAGTACAATGCTAAAACAAAAGGACACATCCAAGTTAGACTTAAGTCTATAAGGGGATTAGTGTCTGATAGGATTATAACTGTAGAGTTCATTGGAACTCAGGAAAATATAGCTGATCCTTTGACTAAAGGACCGGAACCTGCAGTGGTCCTTAATTCGAGGTTGGGGATGGGACTGACAACCCATCACGACTCATCAACAGTGGGAACCCAATACACATGAGAGGAGATCCCTCGAAGTGTATTCAATGTGGTAATAACAAGCTGTAAGGATGAGTTGGGAGTACCTTGATACAGAGATGATACTTAGTATCTGAGTCTATCCCCTGTAAACCTAAAAGGTACTGAAACTGCTGAATAGTAAGAGTTTAAAAACTCTGAATGGGGTAAGTCATTTGACGAGATGGTTGCAGTACATCTCTGGAGATGCCCAGCTAAGCGAATGTGATTGTGAGGTCGCAATTAGAGGAAATGGTTATTCCTTGAAGCATTCGACGAACAAGATCGAGACAAGACCATTAATGTCTCAAAGCCGTAGATTGGCACCATAGCCTTTGACTTGTCGTCGTCTATGGAGAATGGTTACACTTAACGGATTAAGATTCAAGGTGAAATAATTCCATCTGAATCCGGTAGCCATCGAAGTAGGGGACTTAGGAGGGTTCAAACCCGGAAGGGTACCGACTCTGAAAACCCGAGTCATGTTAAGAACCTGTCTACATTTCTATATGGATTTGTGGGGGATTGTTAGAAAATTGATAGTTTAAGGATATAATTAACTATATTCTTGATGTTAATTCAAATTTCTAATGATTGGAAGTTGTTCCTTGCTATGGGAACTTAAACTTTCATGTATGGGTTTAATAATTTTCTTGTTTAAATCCATAAGAGAAATTGAGATGAAGGTAGTAGCTTGAAAAAGCTTGTTATAATGATGTTTCATTAATCCCACATAGAAAAGAATAAGGGGACTTGGTGGCTTTATATAGCATTACACACATGAGTAGTATACAACTACTAAGGTGTGTGATGGTGCATGGTGTTAGTGTGTGCTTCACGCGCGCGCACACACACACGCGCGCCGCCGCCCGCCTCGCCACGCCACGCCACGCCACGCACCGGACCGGACCGGGTCGGGTCGGGTCGAAGGGCGATTTGGGCGAATGTCAATATTTTATTAGAATTAATTTATCAAATTGGGTTGGGTTATCAATTGTCAAATGGGGTTGGGTTATCAGTATTTAACTAGTAAACTCTGATGGAGTTGGTTTATCAGTATTTAACTAGTAAACTCTGATGGAGTTGATTTGTCAGTAAACTCTTATGGACAACTAGTTAAACTCTGATGGACAACAAGTTAAACTCTGATGGACAACAGAAAATAAACTCTGACAGAAACTGATATGAACCTGGACATGATTTGATGGATATGTTTAAACTAAATATTAAAACTGATATGTGGATAAATATGAAAAATATGTAACAGCTACAGGTTATTAAATTCAATCAAAACGTTTTATTCTTTAATGGTCAGTTTTGATTTTTTTTAATATGATCAGTTGTTACGAAAATTAATGTGTGTGCTGCAGTTACGAAATTGAATGCCCCTGTGCTTCAGTTACAGAAAGGAACCACTATAAATAGTGGCCCTTGTAGCTCAGTTGGAACACACAGAATTTTGCAAACACACTTCTCTCAAAACTCTCTCTGCCCTCCCTCTCCATACAGTTTTTCCCTGTAGTTTTTCTGGTTCTCCGGCGACTGAGGTGCTGGTCGTAGTTGAGCGCTGCTGTTGCTGTGAACACCTTGCTCGGAGCTGTTTTATCCTGGAAGTAGTATCTCGCCGACAACCTGACACAGTAAGTGGGGGCGAATAACTCTTCAAGAACAGTCAGGGTTTCTCGAAGTCCTGACGACTTAGCTGTTGCTTCGTTATTTCTGTTCTTATACACTGTTAAGCTATGGCTACAGGTACTGTTTCTGTCTCCCTGGTTATTTATCAGTTTCTGATATGCATGCTTTCGACCTTCATGCTTTGTTTTGTTAATTTTGGTCTTGGTCTGTCAATGCTATATCTATTATATAACTGCCTCCATGTTGCTGTAGTACTTGTTATTTCCGACATATATTCATATTAATATAAGTTAACGATTAAAAGTCATTAGATATAAGCAAAACTCCTCAAAAGTCAATATAAAAAGTCTGTAAAAGTAATGATGAAATATACAAACTCCATAAAAGTCATTAAAAGTTTATCAAATCAACAAAAGTCATTGACTTTTTAGAAGTCAATAAAAGTCATTTAAAGTTATAATACAATACCACCCCATTAATGTTTCGTTTCTATAAATAAGTAAGGTTAATTAAGTAAAATGACAATGTACCATACCGACCGACCAAACTTGTAATGTTTCGTCTATTATATAATACTAGCTTAAAACCCGTGCGATGCACGGATTGTTAATTGTTATTTTATTATTATTTTTTTTAATTGTATTTGTTAAAAAAATAAGTAGGCATGTTAAAATAGCTAAACACTTTTAATTAATTAAAAACATTAAAATAGATTTTAAAATAAATAAGTAAGGGTCTGCTCGTTATATTTTTGGAAAATGAGCGGTTTAATATGGAAAAATAAAAAATGTAACATATAATTAGTTTAAAAAGGTAAATGCTCGTGATATTTTTGGAAAATGAGGTTTTAAAATTTAATAATTTAAATAATTTAAATACGTTTTAAAATAAATAAGTAAAGGGTTTGTCCGTGATATTTTTAGAAAAAGAATGGATTTTAGTGAGAAAAATAGAAAAAGACAATTGAAAAAGACAATTTCTTGTGATATATTTAGAAAATGAGGGACTTTGTTAGAAAAAATCTATAATGTGTTTTAGCTGAAAAGATAATTGGTTATAAATAGATATTTGATTATTTATATTATAATATTTTTTTAGTAATTGCATTTGTTAAAAAAAATAAGTAAACATGTTAAAATAGGTAAACCTTTAAAACAATAATTATAATATTAGGTTTAAAAATAAATAACTAAAGGTTTGTCCGTGATATTTTTGGAAAATGAGAGGTTTTAGTAAGGAAAAATAGAAAAACTAACATGTTTTAGTTAAAAAAAAAAGGTAATTTTCCGTGATATATTTGAAAAAGTAGGAGAATTTGTTAGAAAAAATAAAAAAAAATGTATTTTAGGTAAAAAAAAGGTAATTGGTTATAAATAAGTAATATTATTATTTAATAATATATTTCTATAAATAAGTAAGGTTAATTAAGTAAAAACACAAATTTAAGAAAGGGCAATTAAGTAAAATCAAAACGTACCATACCGAACGACCAAACTTTTAATGTTTCGTCTATTATATAATACTAGCTTAAAACCCGTGCGATGCACGGATTGTTAATTGTTATTTTATTAATATTTTATTAATATTTTATTAATTGTAATTGTGCAAAAAATAAGTAGACATGTTAAAATAACTAAACACTTTTAATTAATTAAAAATATTAAAACAAATTTTAAAATAAATAAGTATGGGTTTGCCCGTTATATTTTTGGAAATGAGGGGTTTTAATAAGAAAAAATAAAAAATGTAACATATATTTAGTTTAAAAAGGTAAATGCACGTGATATTTTTGGAAAATGAGGTTTTAAAATTTAATAATTAAAAGTATTTAAATACATTTTAAAATAAATAAGTAAAGGGTTTCCTGTGATATTTTTGGAAAAAGAATGGATTTTAGTGATAAAAATAGAAAAAATAAATCGTAAAAGGCAATTTCCCGTGATATATTTAAAAAAAGATGGACTTTGTTAGGAAAAATATATAATGTGTTTTAGCTGAAAAGGTAATTGATTATAAATAGTTATTTGATTATTTATATTTTAATATTTTTAGTAATTGCATTTGTTAAGAAAAATAAGTAGACATGTTAAAATAGGTAAACTTTTAAAAAATAATTATAATATTAATATAGGTTTAAAAATAAATAACTAAATGTTTGTCCGTGATATTTTTGGAAAAGAAGGGGTTTTAATAAGGAAAAATAGGAAAATTAACATGTTTTAGTTATATTAATATAGGTTTAAAAATAAATAACTAAATGTTTGTTCGTGATATTTTTGGAAAAGAAGGGGGTTTAGTAAGGAAAAATAGGAAAATTAACATGTTTTAGTTAAAAAGGTAATTGCCCGTGATATATTTGAAAAATTAGGGTAATTTGTTAGAAAAAATAGAAAAAATAATTTATTTTAGGTGAAAAGGGTAATTGGTTATAAATAGGTAATATTATTATTTAATAATATATTTCTATAAATAAGTAAGGTTAATTAAGTAAAAACACTAAGTACAATTAATTAAGGGTAATTAAGTAAAATCGGAACGTACCATACCGACCAACCAAACTTTTAATGTTTCGTCTATTATATAATACTAGCTTAAAACCCGTGCGATGCACGGATTGTTAATTGTTATTTTATTATTATATTTTTAATATTTTATTAATTGTATTTCTTAAAAAAATAAGTAGTCATGTTAAAATAGCTAAATACTTTTAATTAATTAAAAACATTAAAACAGAATTTAAAATAAATAAGTAAGGGTTTGTCCGTTATATTTTTGGAAAATGAGAGGTTTTAGTAAGAAAAAATAAAAAATGTAACATATATTTAGTTTAAAAAGGTAAATGTTCGTGATATTTTTGGAAAATGAGGTTTTAAATTTTAATAATTAAAAGTATTTAAATTCGTTTTAAAATAAATAAGTAAAGGGTTTTTATGATATTTTTGGAAAAAAAATGAATTTTAGTGAGAAAAAGAGAAAAAGTAAATTGAAAAAGACAATTTCCCGTGATATATTTAGAAAAGAAGGGACTTTGTTAGAAAAAATCTATAATGTGTTTTAGAGTAAATGGTTATAAATAGGTATTTGATTATTTATATTTTAATATTCTTAGTGATTGCATTTGTTAAGAAAAATAAGTAGACATGTTAAAATAGGTAAACTTTTAAAAAATAATTATAATATTATAGGTTTAAAAATAAATAACTAAAGGTTTGTCGGTGATATTTTTGGAAAATGGGGGGTTTTAGTAAGGAAAAATAGAAAAACTAACATGTTTTAGTTAAAAAAGGTAATTGCCATGTTTGAAAAAGTAGGGGAATTTGTTAGAAAAAATAATGTATTTTAGGGAAAAAAAGGTAATCGATTATAAATAGGTAATATTATTATTTAATAATATATTTCTATAAATAAGTAAGGTTAATTAAGTAAAAACACAAAATACAGTTAAGGACAATTAAGTAAAATCACAGCGTACCATACCGACCAACCAAACTTTTAATGTTTCGTCTATTATATAATAGTATTGATAGTATTAATAGTATTGATATAGTATTGATTAATTTGAAATTAAACTAATTATATTAAAGTAATTAAACTAATAATTAGATGTATACGACATTATACATGCCATACTTATACATCTATTCTAATTATAAAGCCTGTTGCCATTTTGGCCTCTAAATTACTAAGCTACCCCTCTATTTTCTCCGTATTTACAAATAAATGCCACGTGACTGTTTTGACTTATACACTCAGTTAATCACAGCCATACATCTTTTGATATTAGACGAGAAGCTTCTAAAACAAGCTGATGCTTTCCCCAAAAACTAAAATACATATCGACAGTACATACAATTAAACATTCAAATTCAAATTCACTCGATTGATTTTCCAAGAATTCAAATTCAAATAATCTTCCTTTTCTATACCTTATCTTATCTCTTCTTCTCTTTTTTACAATTTCTTCGATATAGCTTTTCATTTTCTTTACTGTCTAACTATCTAATTTGTTCTTTTAATACATTGTAGGTTAAAGTTTGTAGATCGAACATGAACTTCAATTGTTACAGGTATCTAAACCACTTTTTTCTCTTAATTTGTCATGAATTGATGGAATTCTGATTATATGGATGATAACTTTTGGATTTATGATTATATAGATAATGACTTCTGAGTGTATGTGTTTACTAAAACTTCTTCGTGTATTTGTGTTTTGTCTGTATTTCAGGATTTTTTTGTCTATGTTTAATTATTTGATGAAGGTGAGGTTTGATAATGATATTTTGAGTTTTTAAACATTTATTGCATATTATATGTGTTTTATATGTATATTTTTATTTTTGCAATTCAACTGTTTGATTGAATGTCTGTAAGAACTTTTAATTGTTCTTTTTACTGTCATTTGAAAAATAGTAGTGATTTGAGTTGATGTAGTTAAACTGTTTGATTGAAGTCCTGAAAGAATTTTTATTATGTTTTATGTTTAAAGATGACAAAAGCTAAGTTCAGATATAGATTATTGTTTTTGCAGATTGTGGTACTGCTTTTTTATAAATTGGGTACGTGTTTATTTACAACTTTCTTATTTATCAATGTTAGTTTGTTATTTTTGATCACTATTGAGGATAATATATAGAAATTGAAATGTTCAAAGGGAATGATGTTTGTAATTTCACAACGAGAGAAAACATAATCCGTCTTACTTCGAAAAACACTTTTTAAATTTTTTTGCAATATAATACTATTGCATTGTGAAGTGAAATCTCACAGCTTGCACTTCTGATGAGTTGTTGCCCATTGGACATTTGTTAGGTATATGATAGGTAGCGTAAAACGTTAGTGATAAAAAAAGTGTAACCTTCTCTAATGAGTCATTCTTGAAGGTGGTCCAACATATTCTACATCGAGACGATTGTATGCTTTTGGTACACATGTGATTTTCCAACACTTTTTTATGTGTTTGACAGAAAAACGTGGACATTATATTCTCGGTTAGATTTCGAATATAGCACGTAAGGTAATTAGCATTAATGTCTTTATTGGATTATATATGTTTTTGTCAATTTTGTGTGGTTCTGATCTTTATAAAGACCGAGAATTATGTTTGGCATTTGTTTGTTTATCTAAAATCATTTTCTGTCAAGTGCTTCCGGTCAATGTACGTCTATTATTTTTGTGCAGACAATTGATAAATAGAAGATTAATATTCATATTGTTTCATGTGCAATGCTTCTTAGATACTCGAGGTAATCACAAATAAAAGTGTGATATAATTGTGTTGGAGTTCTATTGTGATAACTTATTGTCATAGGAAATATGATGGATTGCTGACATTGGCGGAGTTTGAGGGGGAATATGATGGATTTCACAAGTTGCAAAATGAATAACATAGTAACAAAAGGAATTCCTATTCATTGCTTACTTCTTACTTTCATTTTCATGAAATTGGTTGTCTCATATAAAGTTTCATCTAAGTAGTGTTTAACAATGTCAATTTCTCTTGGGTATAAGCAAGTATATGTGTGTGGACTTGAACAGCCATATGTCTATATGTTGAAATTTTTTGGCAGGGTATGGTGGTATTCGATACTGTTTGCACGTTCGAACGCCTGGAACGGTTGTGGTATGTTAATTCTTAAAAGCTATTTGTATGCTGGAGCCGCAAACTCGCTTTATCAGAATGGTGGAGTTGCATGAAGAGGTCTGTGAATTGATACGTAAGTGGTGGGTTGTGACTATTTTCATCACTATGAATATTTTTATCTGCATTGAGATGAGGTAAAGTGACACTTATTCAGTTGATTTACCTTCTACCCCTTCATCTGGCTCTTGGGGTTTAATAATATAACAGCTATCTCATATAACTTTCATTAGTTATAAAAAAGCAATATCTACCTTATGTTAGCATGCTTAATGATCTGATTCTGACCGATTGATTTACAATTTTTCAAGCCGCAAACATGAATTTCCTGCATCTCAATAGTTATATTTGTTCGACAAAGGAAGAGATATAAATATAGTAAAATCTTTCCTCCTGTTTTCAAGAATAAATTGACTAATGGTTATTTTGTTTTCCTCCTGCACCAGAATAATGGTTATTTTGTTTTACATCCTTCAGAAGTGTACTAATGTCACCAGGAAATTCAAATTGACTGTGAATAGAGCCCTTTAGTTCCGTCTTTCTAGAGTTCCCTGAATCTAAATTTTGCTTTGCCTCTATAGATTCAGAGGAGCGACCATCTAAGGAGTTTGATGCAAATGTCGTACCAGTCTCTTCACCTGCTTTACTGCTCATCATTTGCTTAAGTATCTCATTAAAGGAGATCTGACATATTAGAACCTGCACCATAGATTGCTCCATAAGCACTAACCCACAAGCAAAAGATTTCTATCTTACAAGTTAATACACATATAACAGTTCCTTACCCTTGAATCAGAATTATATGGATTTAGCACTGAATAGAACTTGTGTAAAAATGGTGAGAAGTAGCATGGGAAAACAACACCAGCATAACTCTGCAAGTAGCTCTCAGCAGAACATCGAGACTCGGGATCCAGTTGAATCATATGAAGAATCATCTTACGCAATCCAGAATCCGGGATCTGCTTCATACATTTTATTTGATTTATAATATAATTGGTAAAAAGCGCCTCATAAAATAACTAACACGCACACATATGCAATCTATTACATCTAAGTTTAGGTTGTCCTGAATAATATTTGTTGCATGAATAACCAGGCATGTGCGCATATATAAGTATGGATAGATGGATCAGTAGATAGATAATTAGATGCAGTGATATTGTCATACAGCGTTAGTTGCTAACTTGAGACTACCTTTTCCAGGTGTTGACTTGGATCATATTGCCCTCTGCGATAAGCAAGCAGCTGGGAAAGTTCAAATAGTGGCTGTCCCTCGAGGAAAAGTTCAGCAATAACACACCTAAACAGCAAACACAGAGTTGACTACACGTAAAAAATTGAGGAATTCAGATGCCTGATACCAGAGAAACAAAACAATATGTTTGTCATTGAGTTCAGACAGTAACTATTTGTTGAATATGCTATGATAATAGGTACTATTGTATTTGATAATTTGATGTCATTATTCATCAAACCAAAATACTGTGAGCTTCTGAAACCATTTCCATTCCATTTTTTTGTGGTTCAGTATATAAGAATGGTGAGGGTCAGATATCTTTTCTTAAACATGTTGTCCCACTAGGCCAGTACTACCTTAAGTATTTGGTTAAGCAAATTTTGAGTGGTATAAAACTCATTCTAAAATTATATTTTTATACAATAGTTAGATGTTGTCCATATTAATCAAATTACAAACTTTTGCAGGCTTATACAGGGCTGCAGTGCTATGTCTTCAAGTTTTTGAGTGAGAGAGGTCATGAGGTTGTGTTCGACTAACGCCTGAGTATCAACACAAACACTGCCGTAAATTTTTATTGCTAGAGGTGGGAAGCATCACTATAGATCGCTCTTCAACTAACAGAGTTTTCATTGTATTTTCTTGGTTGTTTTTTTAAGTTGCTTAAACTTTTTGATTGTCTTTTTAGAATACGTATAATTTTTGCAACACTAAGTTTGTTGGTTGCATGTTCTAGGCTCTGGCCGATAAATTAGATGCTCTTTTATTATGCTTTTAATTGAAGTTTGACAGATGCAGATTAGACATGGTTGGTGATTCAACGAAAGACGACATCCCGACTGAAGTTTTCGGATACTAGAATCGCAAAGACATAGCCTTCAAGTATAATAACATGACAAGGATTCCCATTCTGCAAAATCTGGACCCTCTAATAATAGTTCATATTTCTGTAACAAAACATACTATTGTGAGTGCTTACAATTGCATACATGATGATTGAGTTTTGGAACATTAAGCAGTGAAGGCTTGGAATCACTCTCATGTTGAAAGTTTTTTTTTAAGGCATGTTAAGGTGTTTCTATCTGAGGGTGTTTAATATTTTAGTTTTTCAACTAAAGTTCAGTTCTAGGTTTTTAAACTGATGTATTAATATTTTGGAATTAAAAAATTAATAAGATTAAATAAGGATCATTTAAGTTGCAAATGTAGAAAGAATGATTATATTTTAATTGGTTGAGAAATTATACTAAGTTTTACAAGTTATTTCAATCTAAGTTTAAAATGAGTTCACTAAAAAAAAAACAGATAAGACAATAGTTTAATCATTGAGACTTAAAGGTGACCTGCACTCTTTATCTAAACATTAAAAAAAATATAAAGTTAAGAGATAGACCTTGCCAAATTTAATCAACCTAAACAGGACTACTTCCCAGGATAAATCATTACATATATAAAATACAACGGATACATTTTAATTATCAAGTTTCACTAATAATAAAATGTATTTTTCTGTTGTTACTATATTACAGAAATAGTTATTTTTATTTTTAAGTTTTTTGCAATTGCATGTTTTATCCTTTACTTACTTAAAATTTGTTGTTGTTTTTATTATTTACGTTTTAATATTTTATTAATTTCATTTTAAAAAATAAATAAATAGACGTGTTAATTTTTTTTTAAAATTCAAAATATTAAAATATATTTTAAATAATAAAAGTAGCGGTTTTTTTGTGATATATTTTAAATAAATAGTATACTTTTGCCCAAAATAAAAATATAAATCTTTTCATTCTTTTTATGCAAATAAATTTTCAATATTTATGTTTCTAACAGGAAGACCAAAAGGGTACGAGATTACCAGTAAACTTAATAATTTACTGGCCCAATATACATACTCTTTTATATTACTATGACATATAATACAATACAAATTTCAACACTCAATAACAACACATGATCACTTTGATAAGAAATGTAATGATTAGGGAAAAAATTATGGGATTGTTGTGAAGGTTAATGTGGCACCAAACTTACCAAAGTAGACCGACGAAAGTTTAGTGAGGATGATCTACATTAGAGTTTGTTAGCTTCTCATGATAATTAGTTGAAAGATAGTACTGTGGTCTTTATGTTCTATGTCTTATGGTTTTTACTATCTTAGAGTCTTAGTTAATTAAGGGTGGGTATTAAGTCCAAAATTAAAATGGCTGAAACCTTAAGATGGTATTTTTGCAAATAAGATGGTATTTTTGAAAATTATTCTTTTTTGAAAAGGTATTTTTGCAAAAATATTTCTGGCATAGGGTATTTATGAAAAAAACCCTATTATAATATTGATATAACATAAAGAAAAAATTTTGCTAATGGATGTGAGAACTTCTATTTTAATGATCCTATTTTTGAGAAGAATCTTTTATGAAAAAAATTCAAAAGTTTTCTCTTTAGTCATCTCTCTTCTCTCCCAAAAATATTTCAGAGCACAATTCAAAAATAAAGTTAAAATTCTAATTTCCATTTTCTTTTTTTCCTCGGGAACACAACCTTAATATACATGAACAACAAAAATCAAGTCACCTTAAGATATGTAAAATAAGACTTTGGAACTAAAATTTCTTTCACAAATCTATTACTATCATTTACTTAAAAATTAAATTAAAAAAAAATAAATTTTAATGCCATGCAGAGCGGGCAAACATACTTGTTAATATTAAGAGGGTTTGTACTTTTAATAATAAAGAGTATAGATAGATAAACAATATATTCAACTAAATGAATAAATGGACGATAACTCCTATCATTTTTTTTGTCAGGATAGCTAGTATCATTTTGATATATAAACAACCTATCCAGCTAAAATTCACAAGGAGTGTATGGTTTTGAGAGGCAAAAAGTTTATATTTTGCGAGTAAGAAGCTAATATAGTACGAACAATGCTTCCCGAGAAAAACTCCCTATGTTTCTTTTTTATACTACTTCTCGCATCATGTACTTCAACCAGCATCATCACCCTGGATAAACCACTTAGTGATGGCCATATTTTGCTTTCTGCCAGACAAAAGTTTGCACTGGGATTCTTTAGCCCTACTAATAGTAGCAGAAGATATGTTGGTATTTGGTACAATAAAGTCTCGGTACAAACAGTAATTTGGGTTGCTAACAGGGATAGTCCTATCACAAATGCATCTGGTGTTTTGTCACTACACAAGAGCGGAAATCTTGTTTTAGTTGACAGCCAAAAGCCTGATGCTGTCGTATGGTCGACTAATATTTCAAACTTATTAGAATCAAACTACTCAGCCGAGCTCTTGGATTCAGGAAATTTTGTGCTGCGTGAAGATAATAGCAACAAAGGTTTGTTGTGGCAGAGCTCTGATTTTCCAACAGATGCTTTGATTTCAAACATGAAGATTGGAGTGGACCGCAGGTCTGGCCTGAACCGGTTCTTGACAGCATGGAAGTCACCCGACGATCCAGGAAGTGGATCATATACGATTATGATTAATGCTAATGGATCGGTTCCCCAACTGTTCTTGTATAGAGATTGGGAGCCGATATGGCGTGGAGGACCTTGGAATGGATACGGATGGAGTGGTGTACCAGAAATGGCAGTCCTTGGATCTTCTAGATTCATCTTCAATGTATGTTATGTTGACAATCCTGACGAGGTATACCTAGTGGATTACTTGCGCAACACATCAGTCATATCGAGAATGATTGCTAATGAAACAACTGGAACCCTTCAAAGGATAACCTGGCAAGAGGGTGACCATAAATGGCTTGATTTCTATTCAGCACCCAAGGATATATGTGACCATTATAGTCATTGTGGTCCCTATAGTGTTTGTAACATTTACAATGTGGGTGAGTACGAGTGCAATTGTCCTCCAGGATTCAAGCCAAAGGCGCCGCGAGACTGGTTCTTAAGGGATGGATCACAAGGTTGTGTTCGAATACAAAAAGGCCAGATTTGTGGCAATGGAGAAGGATTTGTAAAACTGAAAAGGATGAAGCTGCCTGACACCTCTAAAGCAATTCGAGACATGAATTTGGGTATGAAAGCCTGTGCAGGCTTATGCTTGAAGAACTGCTCATGTATGGGTTACTCAGCTGCTGATGTACGTGACGGAGGCTCGAAAGGATGCATTACATGGTACAGTGAACTGGTAGACTTGAGAGAGTTTTCAAGTGGTGGCCAGGACTTCTACATGCGATTGGATGCTGCTGAGTTAGGTATGGTTTCTAGTATTATTGGTTTAGTCATAAATGATATTTATTGATTGTAGGTGTTAGTTGAATAAGAATTCATTTAGCGGGCGCTGTGATGAAGTAGTTCACCTGTTTATAGATTAAGTGCGTGCTTGATGGAACATGATCATAAAATATCAAGAACTAATATTAATTTTCGCTAATTTTTAGAGGTTAGTCGAGATTTAAAGTAAAATTTCTACTAATAATCATGGTTTAAGAAAAATTCTACTAAAAGTTTCAATTCAGATAGGGTTTCAGTTTGGATTGTCACCCAAATGCAGGGCCGGCCCTAAGAATTTGGGAGCCCTGCGAATTTGGGTGTCCTAGACGAAGTTAAAAAATGATGCCCTTTGTATATCTATGTTAAATTTTTAAAGGCAATAGTTGTAAGTGTTTTTTCTCAATAAAATAGTAATCATAACATTGCTTATGAGTAGTAATAGGTAGAAACAGTAGTGATAAAATATAAATACGAACTTAGAGTAAAAAAGATAATATCATATAAAAATTGCAAACTTCAGTTGATCATCACTTATCACAAAAGTGGGCACAATAATGAATACTACTAGGTGGTATCTTTCTTGATAACTAAAGAAACTATACAGTGATATACTAGCTAGGCTACAACCAAACGTGATTAGCTAACTCCAGTAACCAACTTCATGTAAAAAACACCTCTGAGAAGTGTCACTAGCAACATGTCGCTCTAAATGAAGTTGCAGAATTTCTCTTTTCTCATATTAACAACAAATTGAAAGAAACTAATGAGCAATCCAAAAAACATGAGATATTCTTGTTCTCTAACATCGTCAGCATCGAGTCAAGACACTAAGAACCTTTTCAAAACTTTTTTAGAGTTTAAATCATTTTGTATCTCAACTATTACAGTTTATAGGTAGAACTCTTCAACTTTTTTTGAAGTCATACAAAATTAGAAGTCCTGAATCACACGAGAGTCATTTGTTCTACACGATTTTTATCAGGCGTACAATCTAAAATAAGAATAAAGTATCTTGCTTATAGAATTTTCTTTATGATCTCGCTTGCTATTTTTATTATGTATTTATAATTCTTTTTAGTTATATTATATATATCATATGCATAAAAAATTTGATGCCCCTCATGGGTGTGGTGCCCTAGGCATTCGTTTTGATGGCCTTACCCTAGGACCAGCCCTGCCCACATGATTCTACCCCTGCTCGAGTACATGTGTTTATTATCAACAACTACTTCCTCCGTCTCTCAATTCTTTACATTGAGGTTCAAAATTGTAATTAAGTGAAGAAAAGTGAGTAAAGTGGTGGGACTAATCAATATTTAATGTATAAAATGACAATAATGGGGGAAAGTAGTGGATGTAGTTAATTTTTATATTATAAAACTTTATTATTTTAGAAAAAATTTGGAATGTAAAGAATTGAGAGAGACGTTCAAAAAAAATGTATAAAGAAATGAGAGGGACAGAGAGAGCATATGTGAAGAAAAATATATGTACTACAATGCATAAATTGCGATCAGAAAGTAGAGTAGTATCAGTAAATTCACTTAATAACATGAACCCGAAACAGACTGATGGAAATTGGAACTGGTGGACGCAAAAAAAGTCTAGTGTGATGGCGACTCCATGCTGGTGGACGCAAAAAAGTCTAGTGTGATGGTGGCTCCATGCTACTATGCAAACTGATGGACGACGTTGAAAAACACCGATTAGCTAGACTAGATTTGTCATCCAAACCATTAATTAACTTTCCACTTGTGAGTGGCAAAACTTTTACAAGGTACCAGTGAATCCAAAAGGGAACTGGAATTAGAAGGTGGTGGTGACTGGTGAAGCATAGTGAAACCTCGTGAAAGATTTTGGACCCCCTTGAATAGCTCCTCACAATAAGAAAATTGGCTAAATTAGAAAAGCAGATTAATCCAAACTTATGTGGCCGAGTTTAGATAATATCGACCGAATAAATTCATCTGGTATTTTCCACCGATTATTTTCGACCACTTCGTTTATTTTTATTCCAGCTAAAATTTTCCGTTGGCACTTCAAATTTTGGTAAAAATTAAAATTTCTCGCCCATTAAAATTTTTATTCCAGCTACTACAGAAACTGTTAATTTGCTCTGAAATTATTGTCGTCCGATTTCAATGATCTTAATTTGGAAACCAGCTCTCTTTTCATTATAGCTAAATACTCCAAAAAGTCGAAGAGATTCCCAGGCTTCCTCAAGATTCTATTTTTTGTGCTTCTGAGTGCTGCAATTTTGGTTTTGCTTGGTCTCGCATATTGGTTCAAGATGAAGAGAACAAAAGGTAAATGTATAATGAGTCGGTCTTTTTATACTTGTTATTCATCCACATTTCACAAATTTAATGGCAAAAATCACCGAATAAATTTAGCGAAAGCTCGGAGAAAGCAGGAGGAAGGGTTGTTTAGTAGTAACAGTAATAATCTCAGAACATCTGTCAACGACTCTCCAAACAGAGATGAGGTTGATAATTTAGGGACAAGTACTGGTGATGTGAAATTTTACTCCCTAACAACTATCATAGCTGCAACTGAAAACTTCTCCCTTGCTCACAAAGTCGGAGAAGGTGGTTTTGGCTCTGTATACAAGGTACTCTACAGTTTAATTGCACTTTGCAATAACTATGAGTACGTCGCATGATTAACGCTAAAAAAGTGATTGTAGGGTAAACTAGAAGATGGACAAGAAATTGCAGTGAAGAGATTGTCAAACACATCTGGGCAAGGGATAGAGGAATTTAGAAATGAGGTAACGTTGATAGCAAGGCTTCAACACCGGAATCTTGTCAGACTATACGGATACTGCATTCAGAAAAATGAGAAAATGTTAGTGTATGAGTACTTGCCCAACAAGGGATTGGATTGCTTTCTTTTCGGTATGACTCAGCTTCAAAGTTTTTCTATGGAAGCACGTTTATTACTACGAAGAAAGCATGCTATACTAATTTTTACTTTTAATTTTTGTTTAGATAAAGAAAAAAAGTGCATGCTTGATTGGGCAAAGCGATTTGATATAACATTGGGTATAGCTAGGGGGATGGTATACCTTCATCATGATTCGCGGTTACGTATCATTCACAGGGATTTGAAAGCAAGTAATGTTTTACTAGATGCTCAAATGAACCCAAAAATATCAGACTTTGGTATGGCTCGGATATTTGGAAGCGATCAAAATGAAGAAATGACAAGGAGAGTGGTCGGAACATAGTATGTATCACTTCTGCCTACATATATAGCAGTTTTCTAATAACTAAACCAAAATGTAACGCGATTCTTGTATGATTGCAGTGGTTACATGTCACCGGAGTATGCAATGGAAGGTCTGTTTTCAATCAAATCAGATGTTTTTAGCTTTGGAATTCTACTCTTGGAGATCATTATGGGAAGAAAGAACAGTACTTACTATGCTGAAAACTCCGTTAATTTAATTGGACATGTAAGTAACAAATTCTTCCTATATATGTTCCATTGATTTAATAGCTATGCCAGTTTTTACATTTTTCAGTCCATATTCCACTGATTTAATGTTGCAGTACATAGCAAATTCATTGAATGCATTGCAAATAAATTGTTTCAGGTTTGGGATCTTTGGGGAAAATCGAGGGCCTTAGAAATAGTTGATCCATCACTAGGCACATCACATGAACGTGAACATGAAATTCATAGATGTATCCATATCGCTTTGCTGTGCGTGCAAGAATCTGCTACTGCAAGACCGAGCATGTCGGAAGTAGTGTTTATGTTATGCAATGAAACAAGTCTTCCACCTCCAGACCAGGCTGCATTCATTTTGAGAACATCTGATAAAGGTCTTGCAAACACAAGTTCTAGCAGTGTCGGAGCTAATTCTGTTAATGACATCACAATTACTACCGTTGAAGGTCGTTGAATCTCAAGCTATTAGAATTCAATGTATCATACATTTTAGTCTGTCTTCATATTTTACTAGTGGATAACTCATAGTATTGTTTGAAAGAACATCTTTGAGTTTTGACAATATTGCAGAGGCTTTCATCTAAAACAATAGTATATCTTACTTTTATTTATGGGAATTTGTGTAATATGTCCCAAATTATGGAACTACTTTATGAATATATCCCATTTTTTCTAATAATTATAAATATGTCTTATAGTTAACTTTTAACTCATTCCAGAGAGAACCATCAACCATCAGGGAACTATATATTCTATTATAGAATCTCATAGATAATTTTAAATATTTTTACATAAAATATGTAATTTGATTCTAATATAGAATATTAGCATATACAAATTTTATAAAAAAATTAACATTTAAAATTTGAATAAAAACATTGATTTTAAATTTGATTCTGCTGTAAAATCACTTTGAACTATTTAACTAATTTTCAATTATTTTTTTTAAAAAAATAGTTTAATTTCATTTTTTTTATTTAATAATTGAAATTTATAATCATATCTAATAAAAAATGTGATAAAAATATGTATTATGAATATTTATATAATGGTTCTCTCTGGACTCTATATAAAAAGTTCTCTCTTAAATGCCACCCTATATAAAAGTAAGTTATAAACATAAATATTTATTTACAAAACCTGGGATAAGCTGATTACAATTTTTTAGAGATGGGTGCACTACCATGCATTTCCATTCAAGTCCCTACAAACACTGGATGTTGCTTCAATTTTTTAATTATGAACATGAAAGAGACTTCTTCACCCCTTAATATTGTGATCATTTCTATGCTATTTATGGGTTGTTTATGTAGAATTTTACATCTCTCTGTATATATTAAATGTTTATGACTTTTTGTGACCTAGATCAAGTGTAAAAGATCAAGAAACCTTGATCATTTGAAGGTTGTTAGAGCTGCTAACTTGTCATTAGTTTTATGCTTCATTTTTCTACTTTATTAAGTCTCTTATAATTAAATATAAGTTGTTCAATACTTCAATGTTAATTTACAAAATGTGATAGTACGATTTTTATTTATTTTCAGTATTATTGAGAATTAATACTGCAATGAATAAGTAATTAAGAGCTGTAAAATTTCCATCTAATTTGTTGGTAGGAAAAGATTATGTGTCATTTAAAAATTTGAAATAGTAAAGTTAACCATGGTTAATTCAAAATTTAAAAAAAAATTGAATATAAGATATATTTAAAAATACAATCATTAATGAGACATATTTCTAAAACAGTTTTTAAAATGGGACATACAAGTAAAAAAACCATTTATTTATAGTATACAGGAACAAGATTGGATGTATATATATTATCATGCATGGCTCAAGGCTCATTTTACAGTTCTCATAATTATTGAAGAATTTCGAAATATCTAATTATATTTCGAATTTTGAAATTGGATCGGTCATTACAATCTCCACCTATTCGATTTTTGTGGGTCAATAATTAGTGCTCAGCTCAAATATTTACAAAATTGTGTGACAAGAAAAACAATAAATTCGCACACGTTTAATACACAACCCAACACACTTGGTCTCGCAAGAATGGGTCTCAGTACTGGACTGTATATATTTACAGAAACAAAAAATGAAACCTAATGATTACTAAGAAAATATTACAGGAACAATGATTGGCAAGATGAACTCCCGATGTTACATTTTTATATTTCTTCTCTTTGGATCATGCACCTCCACAAGCATCATTACTCCGGATAAACCTCTTAGGGATGGCCATGTTCTGGTTTCTGCAGAAGAAAAGTTTGCACTCGGATTTTTCAGACTTGGTAATAGTAGCAGAAGATATGTCGGAATTTGGTACAATAAAGTCTCGGTACAAACAGTAGTTTGGGTTGCCAACAGGGATAATCCAATCACAAATACGTCCGGTGTTTTATCACTAGACAAGGCTGGAAACCTTGTTTTGTTTGACGGCCAAAAGCCAGATGTTGTCGTATGGTCGACTAATGTTTCTACCTTGCCATCCGTTGTTCGATCAAACTACAACGCGGAGCTCTTGGATACAGGAAATTTGGTTGTGCATGAAGATAATAATAAAAAAGGTTTTTTGTGGCAGAGTTTTGATCATCCAACAGATACTCTAATTTCCAATATGAAGATTGGAGTGGATCGAAGGTCCGGTCTAAACAGGGTCCTGACATCTTGGAAGTCCCCGGACAATCCAGGAACCGGATCATATTCACTTATGATTAATGATAATGGATCGATTGCTCAACTGATCTTGTATAGAAATCAGGATCCTTTATGGCGCGGAGGACCTTGGAATGGACTTGGATGGACTGGCGTACCTGAAATGGCTGCCGATTTCATCTTCAATATAAGTTATGTTGACAATCCGGACGAGGTCTACCTAATTGATTATATGCAAAACGCTTCAATTCTATCCAGAATGACTATTAATGAGTCGACTGGAACGCTGCAAAGACTAACGTGGCAACAGAGTGACCAGAAATGGTTTAACTTCTTTTCAGCACCGAGGGACCAATGTGACATTTTTAGTCACTGTGGTGCCTTCGGTGATTGTAACATCTACAATGCAGGTGAGTACGAGTGTAAATGTCCTCCAGGATTCGAGCCAAAATCGCCACATGACTGGGACTCAAGGGATGGCTCACAAGGTTGTGTTCGGAAGAGAAAAGGCCAAGTGTGTGGAAATGGAGAAGGATTTATAAAGTTGGCTAAGATGAAACTACCTGACACTACGATAACAAGACTAGACAAGAACTTGGGTCTTGAAGATTGCCAGGACTTGTGCTTGAAGAACTGCTCGTGCACGGGTTACTCAGCCGCTAATGTGCGTGGAGGACATTCTAATGGATGCATTACATGGTACGATAAACTGGTAGACTTGAGGGAGTTTTCAGGCGGTGGCCAAGATTTTTACTTGCGTGTGGATGCTGTGGAGTATGGTAAGTTGTTTTAATCTTCATATTAATTGAATACATTGTTGTTAGTTGAAATAATTGGACACAGTCACAAACTACAGTGGATAAGTCAAGGCGTAGCACCCGGCCACCGACGTTGGTCAACAGTAATCAATGACTAGAAATAAACTGACTACGTCTTTTCAACAAATTTTCAATTATTACTACACAATTTAATATTTCAAAGAACTCCAGTGATGTCACTGTAATTTGTTAAAATTTATTGTCATTCAAGTACAAAATTCTTAATTTTACAAGGCATTGGTTCTTCTATTACAGCAAACTATTTGAAGAAGTCAAAGAGAATCCCTGGCTTCCTCAAGATTCTGTTTCTTGTGCTTCTGAGTGCTGCAATTTTGGTTCTGCTCAGTCTCGCGTATTGGTTTATAACGAAGAATAAGATAGGTAACTGCACCTGAATAATGCTCAAGAATTATTGCAGGGTAAACTGCACAATGGACAAGATATTGCGGTGAAAAGGTTGTCAAACACGTCAGGGCAAGGGACGGAAGAATTTAGGAATGAAGTAACATTGATAGCAAGGCTTCAACACAAGAATCTTGTCAGACTCTTTGGATACTGCATTCAGAAAGATGAGAAAATGTTGATATATGAGTATTTGCCAAACAAGGGCTTGGATGGCTTTCTTTTCGGTACATTTAGATGGCATTAGATGGCATTTAGTAGGCACATTTGCCATTAGATGGCATGTTCTGAAAATTTACAATACTGATATCATGTTACTGAATTTTGATTCAGATAATGAAAGGAGATACATGCTAGACTGGAGAAGACGATTTGATATAGCTCTGGGCATTGCTCGAGGGATGGTATATCTTCATCATGATTCGAGATTAAAAATCATTCACAGAGATTTAAAAGCAAGTAATGTTTTACTAGATGCGCACTTAAACCCAAAAATATCAGACTTCGGAATGGCTAGAATATTCGGAAGCGATCAAAATGAAGAAACTACGAGGAGAGTAGTAGGAACATAGTATGTAAATTTTACCTCAATGGAAGGTCTTTTTTCAATAAAATCAGATGTTTTCAGCTTTGGTATTCTGCTCTTGGAGATCATTCTGGGAAGAAAGAACAGCACTTGCTACACTGAAAACTCCGTTAATTTAATTGGACATGTAAGTAACAAATATTCCTATATTCCATTGATTCCATGTTTCATGCTTAGCTTTAATTCACAGTTTTCAGTCCACAAACTACTGAAAAAATATACAACTTAAATATTACAAATGTGCAAGTCAATGATAGGTCAAAAATTATATTCCCTCAGGTTTGGGACCTTTGGGGAAAATCAAGTGTCATGGAAATAGTTGATCCGTCGCTTGGTGAATCACATGAATATGATCCCGAAATTTTTAGATGTATCCATATCGGGCTGTTGTGCGTGCAAGAATCTGCTACTGCAAGACCAAGCATGTCCGAAGTAGTGTTTATGTTATGCAATGACACAAGTCTTCCACCTCCAGGCCAGGCAGCATTTATTTTCAGAGCAGATATTGGCCCTACAAACACAGGATCTGGTAGTGTTGGAGCACTTTCTGCTAATGAGGTCACAATTAGCATGGTTCTTGGTCGCTGAATTCATCTCTTGGCATCGAATGATATATTTTGGCACTAAAATTGTTGTCGAATTCCAGCTCAAAACAAAGTACCTTATTTTGTGCTGTCACGGAAATGTTTCGAACTATAAGCAAAAATTTGGTGTGAATCCTTAGTTGTACTCGGTTTTCCATTTGATACTACAATAACATGCACATTTGAATTTTGTTCTAATGAAATGGTTTTGGGCAACTGGCAATCAGCTTCCTAATCTGTGTGATGAAAAAAATATGTACAAGTGACGCTACAACAAAAAGTATAATATATTCTCAATTTCATACAATAGCAGAGGGTGATGACTTCAAATATAAATCAAGTAAAGGGGAGCAAAGAGCAAGTGATGTATCAATCCTATGCTTGCAGTATATTTGATGTGTGATCCTATTCTAGACGGGTATTGAGCATGTACTATGTGCATATGGATATAGTTCGGATTACAGTTTGAATTTAGGAGTCGAATTGTTGTTGTAACTATTCTAATAGAATTTTGAAGAGTCAACAATTTCAATCTGCAACAAATAGGCACAAATTACAATATAGATGCTTGCAGTATATTTGGTGTGTGATCCTATTCCAGATGGGCATTGAGCATGTACTATGTGCATATGGATATAGTTCGGATTACAATTTGAATTTAAAAGGAGTCGAATTGTTGTTGTAACTATTCTGATAGAATTTTGAAGAGTCAACAATTTCAATCTGCAACAAATAGCCACAAATTACAATATAGGCTGATTGCTTGAACTTAATTCTTGTTGATTTTCTATAAACATATAATCATGTACCATAGAAATCCCACATGTTAGGACTATACCGAGCTATACCTGAAGTAAAAGGATCAGCTGATTACTACGCAAATAACAAGAACACCCTGATTACTACACAAATAACATGAACACCCTGATTACTACGCAAATAACATGAACACCAAAAGGACACTCCTTCAGAATCTGCAACATGAACGTTAATAGAAACCTTTCCTTTTTTAACCAGTCTGTACATTATTCCCAAAATATGTAGTGATAATTTCAATTTGAAGTTGCAAAAAGATCAAACATGAACTACCTGGTTCATATTAATATTAATATTTATATAATCAAGGATAAAGATGAAAGAAAAAGCAAAATCCTAATATGATATCAAAGTTTGGCAAAGAGCTACAAAACAAGCCACGTGGAAAATGCCTCAAAATTTAAATGGAAACATATACGAGTACATAACTCTAGAAATCAAAGGAAGTTTAATAGTTCAAATTTGTTTGCTTAAGAATAAAACTATTAATCAAGCAGACAGAAAAATTAAAACAAAAAGCGAGGTCGGTCATCTTAATAAATTGTACCTCTAAAATCCCGATTCAAAGCGATATTTAATAGCACTAAAATTACTGTACTAGTCCACTACTCGGCTGGAAGTTTCAGGTTCTTGTTGTAGTAATGAAGTGACTCAGTCAGCGATATAAGATCCTTCGCCTCATCAATTTTTGACGCTTTAACTAATTTATCCACCACATCCTGCAGTACTTGTACATTAACAATGCACCTCCACGTAACAGATTCCTTAGCCAGCTTGACAGCATAATCAAGGTCACCTTCCTCACACACCAAAGGGAGAACCATTTTAATTATCCGTCGATCAGGACGGACCATATCTAGTGATAGTTTATCATACCACCTCTTTGTTTCTTCTAAATTCCCTTTATCAGCATACCCTTTAATAAATAAATAGTAACTAAGTCTATCAGCCTTTACTCCCTTACTCATCATTTCATCAAACACTTTAACAGCTTCTTCAATCTGATCATTCTCAATCAAATATTTAATCTTCGGGTCATAACTCCTCACAGTCGGACCAAAATTCTTGCTTTCCATTATCGACCACAATTTCTCAGCTTCAACCAACTTCTTATCTCGATAAAGCCCAACCAGTAAGGTATTAAACGTGACCAAATCCGGAGCAACCCCATTACTCTCCATCTCAACAAGCACTCCCAAAGCCAAATCCATCGAACCCGACTGACAATACGACCTCGCAAGTATATTATACGACACTAAATCAACATCAAAACCATACTTCTCAGGTAACTCCTTAAACAACTTCTCAGTCATATCAAATTTCTTAGCATACAAACTAGCAGCAAGAAGCCCATTAAAAGACTTACAACTCTTCTCAGGCATTTCATCAAACAGTCTGAGTGCATTATCAAACATACCGCCTCGTCCGTAAATAGCCATAAGCTTTGTCCTCAACCCTACATCATTAACATCTCCTACTTGCTCCTGGTGCTTCACAGCTTCTTCTATGAGTGAATGCTGATTCGCAGCTGCCAGGCGACGGACATAATTGTTAGCCCTGTAAATACGAAACTTCTCGGCAGAAGAAGCTTCTTTTAGTTTCTCTGAAAGCAATCTGAATTTCCTGGGGGGTTGTGAGGGGGGCGATTGTTGGGTTTTAGTAGGGGGTTTGGGGGACTGTGAGGTGGGCTTTGCAGGCTTTGGGGAAGTTTTGGAGGTGGGTTTGGGTGGGAGGTTGGAGGTGCGCTTGGGTGGCTTGGTGACGGTGGTTGATCGGAACAGATTGCTGAGTTTATTCAATGAAGAAGACATTTTTCTGTGTGTGTGTGGATTGAGAGGGAAAGAGGGGTTTTGTTAGGGTTTAAGATTTCGGGTGTAGTGTGGTCTGTGGAGTGTGGACTATCCCGTCAAATGGGCTTTACAATGGCATTAAGTTTACATTTTTAAATTGGGTTAATTATCTTGTAGCTCGTTAAAATGGACCTAAAGTATCAAGTTGTCATCAAACTTAAAACGGTTTCAAACATGTCACTAAAGTCAGTTACAGGTACATTCTATTACATAACTTACTTTTTTCTGCAAGGAAAACACTAATATTAATGCTAATTTCTTCAATTTTATGGTCTGAAATGGGTATGTTACCCTACCATGTATATATCACATTAAATATTTTTTAATACATCATCATTTTTCGTCTAAAAAAATTATATATTTAGCGGAGTGTATCCTGTAACCGACTTTAGTGACCTGATTGAGACCATTTTCAGTTTGGTGACCAACTTGATATTTTATGCCCACTTTAATGATCAACAAGATAATTAACCCTTTTTAAATTTAAGGACCGAAGTGCACTTCGTGTGTGTCTCACGTAACCTACAATACTGATATTTAAAAACATACTATAATATTTGATCAAAGTTGGATCAATTTGATCATTCAAAAGTCAAATATGACAATGTCAAATGTGACAACTAATTAGAGTTGGAGGGATTAATATTGATATTTTAATTATTTATTTCAAAAAAAGTGTACTATCGTCAAGTTTGGTTAACTTTGTTTACTTATTCAGAAGTATTTTAGCCTTTGGGATTTGGGATCCTAAAGCCGACCTTACACAATTTATATGAAATTATGCTAAAATCTCATATAAAAACACGAGGATGTTATTATAATTTCAGAATATTGTGTATAATTACAAAATTATCATTTTCAAAGAACATTCCAATGAAGGTTCCTAAGATCAACCTCAGGTTCAGTTCCTTTTTCTCTTAACCTTTTTCAACTTGCAACGGATATATGGCACCTGATTTATTTCCCAATAAACCATAATTGCAATGGTTTCATATTTATGAATCCTAATTTTACAATTGACTTTATCCAAATTTATAAATGCACAATATAATTGTTAAATGCTATGAAGATAAAGGTCTTGATTTGTATTGGTGACAATATTGGTGTTGTTTTTTTATAGCAATGTTGTAAATGTTTATATTGTTCAATTTTGTGATGAATTATATTTTTTGTGTTGTTCGATATTATAAATTTTGGTTCAATTCTATTTTTGTCGTTAATCATCTATTTTATTCAATTATGTTATTGTGTTATTATATTTTGAATTATTAATTATCGCGTTGTTCGATATTATGAATGATGTTCAATTAGTATATTACATAATTTTTATGAGTTGATGAAGATTAGATTGTAGCTGTATTGAAAACTATAAATTTGAATGCATTGTAACTTTAACATAAGAACCTATTGTATAATTCACATTTGACTCAACTTATCAATTATGAGAAGGGAGATGTGAAAAGGGGGTCAAATTTCTCTTTAGTGCATGGTCCACTACATAAACATGCACTTTCAGTACTAGTTTACACACAAACATAACACAAGTTTTCAATTTATAATCATGTCTAGTTAGAGGAACCATCTCCTCATGTTGTGAAAGTGAATTGCAAGATCATGTTTGACAGGCCAAGTAAGAATGCTTTTGTTTGCTGTGTGATGGGAAATAATCGAGGAGAGTGGATAAAGGGACTTCATGTATAATTATGTATAATTAGTGTGGCAGTTCCAGTAGCTGCAAAGTTATGGTCTATCTTTTACTGATTAAAGTTGACCTGAGAGAAGGGGGATATTAAGCATGTTGTCATATATTGTGAAATTTAGGAGGCTGTTAATTAGGCGAACAATCATGATCTAGACTTTTGACTAGTAAATTTGGTGTTGTTGATCAAGAACCTGAAAAATGAGGCATGTGATCATGTGTCATTCATCATGTATTCAAAGATGGCAATGGAGTTGCTATTACTCTTTCAAAATCTTAGCTTTATAGTCACGGTTGAATGATCGAGCTTGCTAATGCCCCTATTTTCATGGAGTCCATTATTGCTGCTAATAAGGCCTGATTGATATGGATTCCGCTCTTGAAAAGTATGTTGTTTTAATGTTTATTTTGTTTTCTGTTTAATAACCTTATTTCGACTGTTTTTTATTATTAAAGTGGAAGGAAGGTTTTTTTTTGTAATGAAATATTAGTTTTAAAAATTTTGTATATGGTCCATCTCTTTGTTATGTTTGATTTGTTTCTTTTTCTAGTTTATTTGCATTCGTATTATATGTGCAGATGTGTATGTTGCCCATATGCATGTGTGTGACGCCCCCGGTCCCGGGAAGTCCCAATTGGGCCCGGCCCGGGGTTCGTCAAATCAAAACCTTTCATCTGCATATAAGTTCATAACAATTGAACTTAATTTAATAAAATATCTAATATTTTTTCTTCATACAATCTCCAAATCCTGATACAAACCTCAACCAACGTTGCAACATCAACTTTTCAGAGTTTTATATATCTTCCCTCGAAAAAATTCTCGATTCCATCACATTCTTAACATTTCACAACAATGTCTCTCAAAAGTTCTTTCCTGTAAAATTTACGAAAATAAAAGGAATGAGCTATACAGCTCAGTAAGCACATACTATACAGTTCATCTGAGATTTATCAAATAAAAATGTTTTCACAAAAGTTCATCATATTTATAAAAATCAAATAGTTTTCACATCACCAAATAGTTTTCACGAGATTGAAAATGAGTATTCAAACACGATAGATTCACAAGTTCTACTAGTGGGGATCCCGGCCAGCTAAACAATTGGTTTAGCTTTACTTCCAAAAAGGAAGCATCACAGTTCACAATATCAATGTAAGAATACTCAATTTTCATCAATATATCATCATCCAAAAATCAAATCAATCACAAATCAAAATATCAACAGTGAACCAGTACATTATTTACTTACAATACATCACTCAGTCTTAAATTCTGCTTTGGATCTCGATATTAATCCCTTCATATCCTAAAAGAATATCCAAAATCTTTACTAATTTAACTAACTAAATGAAAAGACTATCAAATAAAGAAATTAATTAAATAAAAAAATATAAACTAAAATATTAGACTTACCCGACGATGCTGCTCTTGCCTCTCAGGTCTCCCTTCACTCGAGTGTATAAACAGGAAATTGACTGGGATCAATATGTGTTAGGTCTGCTATATTTATAGGCTCAGTTGGCCAACTTCAAAAATGATAATAAATTAAAAAGTTAGTCGGTGGTTTCTTTCACCTTATTCCTTTGCCGACCCCTTTTATTTATTTGTGTGTTGTATACACAAAACCCACTTCCTAGTTCCTACTATTAATTGTAACATGGCCAACTTTTTGTTTTTGTGTTGTTCCTGGTCTAGCTAGCAAACTCTTGGTAATGCCCAGTAATTTATTTTCTCTTTGTTATATAATCTAATGGCCCATTAGCAATAAGACTAAAGTAACCCACTCTTATAGTTTACAAGTTTATTTGGCCGGCCCATTTAATCACTACAATAAATTCATCAAAAACTAACACTTTAAAACTGGTCCATCTTTTGTTTTCTTTTAATAAATCATGTACATAAGTCATTGCATTTAATTAACAATAATCACAATCACTTGAAAAACTAGCATGTCACTTTCGGCTTCTTTATCAATACCATCTTAGGGGGTGGTATTGTATCATGACTTTTAAAGACTTTTAAAGACTTTAAAAGTTTAGAGGTATTCAATTAAGACTTTTAAATACTCTTTAAAAGTAAGGAGGTATTGTATCATGATTTTAAAAAAGTCTTTAAAAGTTTGAGGTACTGAATTACAACTTTTAAAGAGTTATTAAAAGTCACTTGTTGTTCAAAATATCAATGACTTTGGTGGAAAAATAAAATTGATAGACTTTTAATGACTTTTTATGGAAAAGTATATATATTTTCTCACAAAATTGTCACGCCATTCTTGAAAAGATTTGACAGGAGTTTGTCTTCTCTCAATTATCAGTCGCTCCGCCTAGGGTTCATCATCTGCAAAAAGTCGCTCCGTTTCATCCTTTGTGAAAAAGGTTCATTTTCTTCTCTATTATCATTGTGTGTTTTTACATATATTATATGTACTTGCTTCTGCTAATATAGTATATATGTATATATATATGTGCGTTCTTTATTTTTTATGCATATACACACATATATATGTATCAATATGCACAGAAAAATGGGAGATGCATGTCAAGAGAATGACAATTCGAAAGGAAAAGTTGATGGGTATAAAACTTGGACAATTGATTAAACCAATGAGTTATTGAATCTCATGGTTGATGCTGCAAAACGTGGTTGGCGAGATAGTAATGGTTTATTCACTAAGGTTACCGTGGAGAAAAAGATTCTTCCTGTTTTGAATGAAAAGCTTGGATGTCAAAAAACTCATCCCCAATATCTCAGTCGTTTGAAATGGTTTAAAACTAGATACAACAATTATTCAAAATTGATGCTGTTTAATTCTGGATTTGGATGGGATCCAGTAACAAAAAAAATTACTGCTCCAAATGAAGTTTGGGAGGAGTATTTTAAGGTATATTTTTTTAAGAAAATAAAGTTTTTTTTTAAACTTTTGACATGATTATTATACTAACATAATGTTTTTCATTAGGTACATCATTCTCACAAAAGTTATCGTACGGACACTTCACGATCTAGGCTCTTTTGACTTTGCTGACTTCAACACTTCACGACATGTGTCTTGAGGACTTCTCGACATAGTACAAAATGGACTATGCGATATAGTACTTCACGACATGGATATTGGTGACTTCACGACATAGCTTTCTTTTGACTTTGCTATATAATGCCTTAGACAAATTCCTGCAACTTATTTCTTCATAGCCTTATTCAACTCTATCCTGCTGCATGAACACTTCTGAACTTCTACCAGGATAATTATTCAATGGCCTATATATACAATCTAGATGCAAGAAACTTTACTAAGCTCATTATAAATCTGAGCATACATGATAAAGCTATTGTTCATGAGAACAAGACAAGTACATTTAGAGACCTATACTCTATCCCAGTGATAGAAATCACTAGGTCATGTAGTGTGACATAGTCACATAGTGTAGGCTTGTTAATAGTGGTATTCAGACATGTCTTGAGCCTAACACATGATACACTGGATGATTTCCAAGACCCTTTGGCCCAACCTTCTGAATCTATTAATCTTGATGCTCCTCCCCCTCCAGCACCTAAGAAGCGTAACCGATCTGAGTTTGAGAGAAATTCTAGTTCTTCTACTAATGCTAGTCAACCAGATGTTATCATGCAAATTAATCACTCAGTTGAGAAGATGGTTGAAGCTGTTAAGTCATTTAATAATGATGATTGTAGTTGTTGGGATCTTATCAAAGATTTACCTGATTTGGATCAACTTGCACGTTTCAAGGCACTTAAATTACTTAATACTAGAGCAAAAAAGATGGAGTTCGTGAAGATGACCCCTGAAGAACGCTATGCTTGGATAATTTTTGAATTAGATATGTGACACTATGATTTGTGGCACATAAATGCTTAATGACATTAATATATTTTAAAGTTATTGGTTTTGGATTTTAAAGGTTATTGCTTAATTTTGTTTTTATCTATGTGGTAAGGATAATTATATGGTTTTGGATTTTAAAGGATACTGATTAATTTTGTTTTTTTATAGTGATTGTTTTATGTAGTGAATGTTTTCTTCTTTTTATCTATGTGACAATGATGGTTCTGTGGTTCTGGTTTTATCAAGCCATCATTTTCCCACACAGAACTTGTGTGTTTGATAAGCCATCGGTGCAAGTTGCAGCTGTAAGCGTATATTAAATGCTTGTGTCATGTTTATAAGGCTCACTTGGCTTCAACACCAGGACCTGCTCTAAGCCCCCACCAGGAGCCGGTTCAAGAGTACACTGGTTCTGTTCCATAATGGTGAATGGCCTTGCATATGTGCTGCTGATTGGTCGCACCTTAGTCGAGTTGCACTTTTTGCCTAAATTGTTGTAAAACCTTGAAGGCCAATATTTATCTTTTGTACATGATTTTTAGAATATTCAGAAAAGTCGTTGCCACTACTTGTAATATCCATTACCCTTCTCGACTTTCACCTCGGACTGGAAGGTTTAACCACCCTCTTGTACAAATCCAGTCCACAACATCATGCTTAGAAACTTGTGCAGCATTGTTGATCATATTTATCAATACACCTTGCAATGGGTCCAGCTGATCGTAGCACGTGTCACACACCCTCTGTGGATTTCTCTCCCTAAACTTAACAGGTATTAAACACCTACCTTTTGAACATGCTCTGCAAAAGATCCCACCACAAAATCGACAATGATGTCGTCCTCGGGTAAGGGCTGTGAAGGGATTATTGCACTGCATACAAGATTTTGAAGAACTGTCAGGAAGCCACTCAGGAGGTTCAGCTTCTAGTACCTTTTGGTAAGAAATATAGTTGGTTCCATTAGGCTCCAGGAGTGGTGGCGCGCTAGGTATGTAAACTGAAGACTGCAAGAAGGTATCCCCATTCTTTCCAGACCGAAGAAATAGTACATCTGAACTGGAAAATTGCTGATCTCTACAGCCGCTCGGATCTTTATTACGACCAGTCACGATAGCAGCTATCCCAATATAGTTTTTAAATTCACCTCAGGAGTTGGTATTTCTTGTATTTGGTACCAAATTATAGCAATGGCACCAGGTTTGGCATTGCATTGTATTTCTTGAAGATGGATTTTCTTTCCTGTTGAGGGAACTCTAAGTATCCTGGGAAGAGCCTCAGGCTTGTTCCAGCTAGCCTTTATCTGACAGATTTTGGAGACCACCTCAGACTTGGCTGTTTTGGTGAAACCAAAGTCCTTTTTCAAGCATCTAAACACTGAGAGTAGTGTTTGATAGTCTTCTCCTAAAATTCTGTAGAGAGGCCACACTTGTTCTCTACCTCCCTTGAATATGAACACTAGTCTTTCAGGCAACTTTTGAGAAGCTGCAATTCCCCTTACTTCCACCAGGTTGTCTAAGTCAAGATGTAGACTGGATTCTTCCCTGATGTCAGCAATGTACATGCAGTCCTCTGGGTTTGAAGGGGGTTTTTGAGATTGTGGCTTTCTCACAAGAACAGGCTTTGCTTTGACAGGCCTCTTCTTTGTCTTCATTGGTTGGTCCTTTTCTAACAGGAACTTTAGAAAGTATGCCTCATCAAAATCAATTGGTTCCTCTTTTGGCATGATTGGTTGATCATGAAAATTGACAGGATGTGCAGGATCACAGGCCAACTTTCCCTCAAAAACTGGATTAGCAATTGTTGGAGGTGCAATAGGTATTGAAGAGTCTGATGCAGTACTCTGAGAATCAGCACTCTCAAAGTTTATGTTTCTCCTAGCTCTCTCTCTTTGGGTTGCCTTGTGCTCTTCTTTGAACTCCTTTCCTCTCTAGTGCTTTCCTCTTGCTTCCTTTCTTCTTCATCTAGAGCCTAAGCTACTGCACGAGCTTGCATAGCTGCTCTTTCTGATTCCTCAGCCTTGGCTTCAGCAAAGTTTGGATGACCAGCCCAAACACAGATTTGTTGTCCATTCCTGTAGACAATTGCCCTTTGCTTCCTTATCTCATAATCATTACTTTCCTTGCTTTTTGTGATGAGTAGACCAAGAAGCTTGTGCTCATCTGGATAAGGTGCAGGATAGAAAGTCCTTGCTATGTTTTTGCCCTTTGGTTTAGCAGGGGACTTGGGAGATAGGCTTCTTTGAATTGTAGCTTGTTCCACATCCCTAATGCATGAAGTTTGTCATTTTTCCTTCCTTGGTCCTTGAGTGACTCCATGTAGAAGGGGCTCTTGGTGATAGAAAGAATTTGTCTGTGGCTCCCATTCCGTTGATGCTAGTGCCATGGCATTCGTTGATGGCTGTTCCGTTGATGGATTTGAGTCCTTATCTTCAGTAATCTTCTTGAACTTTGCTTCTATGTTGGACCAATGTTCTTTGATTTGTTCTGCAAGTCTCATCCTCATAGAAGCTTCTTGTATAAGGTCAATACCATCCTTTTTCTGCTTGCCAAGCTCCCCCATTGCTAACGGCTCCTTTGGTAGGGAAATGGCCGGGACCATAACCTTGGTAATCTGAATGTTTAGCTCCTTAGATTTCTCCCCCTTTTTGTTATCATCAAAAGAGATGGCTGGGAGTCCTTGAGCTGCCACTAGCTGGGCCAATAGTTGAGTTTGTTTCTCCTGTTCCTTTTGCATCTGTGATAGAGTGGCTTCCACCTTGTCCACTCTAGAAGAGAGAGTCTTCAAGGAGGAATCCACTTCAGGTTCTTTAGAGAAAAACCTGTTCATCCTGGACACAGTGAGAAGAGGAAGCTTTTCATCTAGCCTCCTATCATTAGCAGCCCTAAGGTTGCTGATTGAATCCTTGATCTCTGTAGCCTCAATCCTTGTCTGCAACATTTGTAGCCTTTGAATTTCCAGAGAATCCATTATGGCTTTGTAGAATTTCTTGTCCCTTGCTCCTGCAGACTCATGAGCTAGATATGCTTCTTTGTACTGCCTTGTGATAGCAGCATCCAAATTGCTTCTACCATGCATATCTTGAGAAAGCCAGTTTGGTGTAGGAGGCACCACAGAAGTCCCAGTCTGTGCAGTAGTGGCCACCTGTAAAGTGTCACCAAAGCTATCCTCATTATCAGAAAAATCAAAGTCTTCACTTGCTTCAGCTCCTGGAGGTAGATTGGTCAAGGCATCCTTTGCTCTTTGCATTGATGCAGTTGTGTGAATTAGTTGTAGTGA
The DNA here is from genome assembly GCA_030848705.1 of Heracleum sosnowskyi. Classification (NCBI taxonomy): domain Eukaryota; kingdom Viridiplantae; phylum Streptophyta; class Magnoliopsida; order Apiales; family Apiaceae; genus Heracleum; species Heracleum sosnowskyi. The sequence continues at coordinate 41,980,911 of CM061243.1, read as the reverse complement.
CCTCTCTGCCTCCACATTGCCCTGTTGAGCCAAAATTTGATAGGCTGACACAGGATGAGTAAAGGTCTCAGGATCCAGGGAAATACTATCCAGAGTTTGCTGATAAACCTCTTGGAAAGTAAGTTCCCTTTCTCCCTCACTGACCTCCATTAACTCATTAGCAATGGCTGCTTCCATCCTTATTTCTCCTGTAGTCCCTTCTCTCTCTCCACTCTGTTCTTGCATCATGGGCTCCCCATGGCTCACACCTCTCACACCCTCACCTTCACCTTCTAAGGTGGAACTCTCAATCTCTCCTTTTGCCTGGCTGGAAGAAATAGCCAGCCTCTCACTCACAGTCTCTCCTTTTGCCTGGCTGCAAGCCAGCCTCTCAGTTTCACTTCCTCTCAGTCCTAGAAGTGTCTCAACTACCACTAGATCATCTGCACTGGTTGTGGGAACAACTTGATTTTTCATTAAAGGTGCAGAGTGAACTATCAACGGAATGGTAGTTTGAACTGTCAACGGTATGGATACCGTTGATGGAGAAACACTTGTCAACGAAATAGACTGTTTCGTTGATGAAGTCAAGAAAGCACTTTGAGAATGAGAAATTACAGTAGAGTCTGTGGTGATTGATTTTAAAGATTGGTCCACAGATCCCCTTGCAACTTCAGGAAAAATTGGTTGATGGCCCAACAAATCACTTAACAAGTGATGGCCACCAGCTTCAGAGTGGGGCTTCTCCAAGATTAGAGTTGGAGAATCAGGAATAGATGTATGGATCATGTCCACATCTAAAGATTGAGTTGGTGAATTTGATGGAGATAATTCAAGATTGATGTTTAGAGAATGAGACTGTAACCCCAGAGTAATGATAGGGGTTACATCAAACTGAATTTGAGAAACTGGAAGTGTTGCTTCCAGTGTGTGTGCACCCTGTGTACCCTTGGACTTTTGCTTCACTCTCCTTTGGTATTGGGAAAATGTAGACTTTGGGCTTGAAGTGTCCCTTACCCTTTTGGACTGTGCTCTAGGAGGAGAGCTTGTTTCAATAATCACATCCTTTTGGGAGGATGCAATTAGACTTGTGCTTAAATCCATGTTACTCATTGTGCCTTGTTGGGAAGACACAATGGGGCTTGGCTGGTACACACTAACCTGTCCTTCCTTATCCTTGGGGTTTCTTTGATGTTCACCCCTTCCCTCACCTCTCACAACTCCAGACTCACTCCCCTTAGGTTGTGTGGTAGTTTTTACAACAGGTGCCTTTTGAGAAGCACCTGAGGTTGGCTTGGAGGATTTCTTTGATTTTGGTTTTGTTGCTAGGGCAGGAGCCTGTTGGGTCACAGCTACAGACTCCATAGCAACATTGGAAGATAAAACAGTAGAGGTGTTAGCTACACTAACAGGGATAGTAGTAGTTACCTCAATGATTGGCAGATACACCACTGGAACATCACCATTGTGGTTCAGCCTTAGTATGTCTGTCAATACTCTCTTTTCTTGCACAAAGCACTCGAACCTGGCATTAGGGTTAGAGATAACTAATGGTGCTGGACTAACATGGTTAGCCAACATCATCAGAAACCTAGCATAATAGATATTTTTCTTCCTATTTGCTTTGTCACCCAACTTAGCACCAATTTCATACATAATTTGGGTGCTAAAGTTGTGATATCTATCATTTAGAAGCATGGTTAGGAGAATTAACATAGAGTTAGTTAATGCATCAAAATTACTAATCTTTCCAGAAAAGACCTTAATGAATGCATCAGCTAAATAACTGTATTCCCTAACCAAACCTCTCCTAATTATTCTACCCAGATTATCAGTAGGCAAAGAGTAGTTTATAGAATTTAACATGGTAGTTATTTCAGTGTTAGTAGGCAAAGCATCACAGTTATTATCAGGAATATGTAAACATGCTTGCAAAACATCAGAATTAACTATGTACTCATTACCTTGAAGAGTGAATTTTAGTGTGCAGTGTGTTCCACTATACTCACATGAGGTCCAAATTTCCTCGATTATCTCATTGTAGAGTGGTGTAGAGTGAAACATTGCATAGCTCAACTTGCAATTCTTCATGAAATCCATCATTTTGAAGAACAGTCTGTTCGGGTTTTCCTTGACAACAAAAGGGATGGAGTTGTTCTTCTCATAGATGAACCCTCCAGCAGACATAAGCTTAACTATAGGTGCCATTGTTGATTAAAGGAAAGCTTCGAACTGAATTGCTTGTTAGAGAGAAGAAGAGAGAAAAAGCCTTTGGAATTTTTGAGAACAGGTAACAAGAAATAATGAAAATAAAATTTCTTAAATACTCCCCCAAAAATTCTCAGAAAATGAATCCAATAATAAATGTTAATCACTGGATTGGCTTAAAAATATAACCGTTACTCTTAAAGTATTACCATGATTTATACTTACAGGGGTGTATGCATAGATCGTGGTAAAAGACGTGTCAAATTTCAACGGTTCAGATAAAAAGCGCTAAATCAACGAATCAGGATTGGGCGGTTAAAGTCCCGTCTTATTTTGTTGATAAAGCTGCGTTTCGTTGATATAAAAGAGCTATCAACGAAACACCCAGAAAACTGCTAAGACTGTCAACGAAATGGTGCATTCCGTTGGCATAATAATTTTGACTTAGACAAAATTTTACCTTTTCCTGAGAAAATTCATTCACAGAAAAACATAGCAAATTTCTGGCTGCATTTTAACTTGCAAATATCTCAAAAATAATTAAGAGAAATTTAGCATACCTAGCTCACTTACTAATCTTGAGAATGTTGATTCATCAAGTGGCTTGGTAAAGATGTCTGCAAGTTGTTGTTCACTTGGAACAAAATGTAACTCCACAGTACCATTCATAACATGTTCTCTAATGAAATGATACTTGATGTCAATGTGCTTGGTCCTTGAATGCTGCACTGGATTCTCAGTAATGGCAATGGCACTAGTGTTGTCACAGAAAATAGGAATTTTCTCAACTCTTAATCCATAATCAAGTAGTTGGTTTTTCATCCATAAAATCTGTGCACAACAACTTCCAGCTGCAATATACTCAGCCTCAGCTGTGGAGGTAGAAACTGAGTTTTGTTTCTTGCTGAACCATGACACAAGCTTGTTTCCTAGGAATTGACAGGTTCCAGTTGTACTTTTCCTGTCAATTTTACATCCTGCAAAATCTGCATCTGAATAACCAATTAGTTCAAAACCAGATTCTCTAGGATACCAAATGCCAAGGTTTGGTGTTCCTTTGAGATATCTGAAAATTCTTTTAATAGCAACTAAATGGGATTCTCTAGGATCAGCCTGAAATCTAGCACATAGACATGTAGCAAACATAATATCAGGTCTACTAGCTGTTAAATATAAAAGTGAGCCTACCATGCCTCTGTAACTTGAAATGTCCACAGATTTTTCCTTAGTATTCAATTCAAGTTTGGTGGCAGTAGGCATGGGAGTTTTGGCAGGAGAGCATTCCATTAGGTTAAACTTCTTTAATAAATCATGAATGTATTTTGTTTGACTAATGAAAATGCCTTCATTAACTTGCTTTACTTGAAGACCAAGAAAGTAAGTTAATTCTCCCATCATGCTCATTTCATATTTACTTTGCATAAGTTTGGCGAACTTTTGACAAAGTTTCACATCTGTAGACCCAAAGATTATATCATCTACATAAATTTGAACAAGTAAAGTAGAGCCATTTACAACCCTGTGAAAAAGAGTTTTATCTACAGTACCTCTAGTGAAATGATTCTCAAGGAGGAACTGTGAGAGAGTGTCATACCAGGCTCTAGGTGCTTGTTTCAAACCATAGAGTGCTTTGAGAAGGAAGTACACATAGTCTGGAAAATCATCATCTTCAAAACCAGGAGGTTGACTTACATACACCTCCTCTTCCAATTCCCCATTCAGAAAAGCACTCTTCACATCCATTTGATAGACCTTGAAATTGGCATGGGCTGCATAGGCTAGGAAAATCCTTATTGCTTCTAGTCTTGCAACAGGAGCAAAGGTTTCATCAAAATCAATTCCTTCTTCCTGTGAATAGCCTTTTGCAACCAATCTAGCTTTGTTCCTTGTGACTATGCCATTTTCATCCATCTTGTTTCTGAACACCCACTTTGTGCCTATAACACTCCTGTCATTAGGCCTGGGCACCAGCTTCCAAACATTGTTTCTCTCAAATTGGTTTAGCTCTTCTTGCATGGCTAAAACCCAATCTGGATCTAGAAGTGCATCCTCAACTTTCTTTGGCTCATCTTGAGACAGAAAGCTACTATATAGACATTCTTCTTGAGTTGCTCTTCTAGTTTGGACTTTTGAAGAAACATCACCTATAATAAGTTCAAAGGGATGATCTTTAGTCCATTTCCTTGAGGGAGGTAGATTTGCTCTTGAAGACGTAGCTTCATGATCATGATTGCCTTGATTGGATATTTGTCCTTGAGAAACTCCCCCTGAGTTTGTTGTCCCTAAGTGATCACTTCTAGAAGTATTCCTATGACTATCAACGGTATGACCGTTTTGGCTGTCAACGAAACGCTCATTCTGACTGTCAACGAATCCACCATCATGACTATCAACGAAATGACCATTTGGTCTGCTAGCTGCTATCCTTTTTAACCTTAATGCAGCAATTTCATCTTCACTGCTGCTTTCATCTGTGCTAGATATAACAACTTTAGGCTGTTTCTCAGTAGCCTTATCATGATTCACTTGTTCTCCTTCCTCATTCTCAAAAGAGAGACTTTCATGGAAACCTTCATCACAGAGACCTTGTATTTTGAGATCATCAAAAACAACATGTACAGATTCCATAACAATGTTGATTCTGAGATTAAAGACTCTGTAAGCTTTCCCTGCTGCATATCCCACAAATATTGCTTCATCTGCCTTTGCTTCAAATTTCCCCAAATGCTCAGCTTGATTTCTCAGAACAAAGCACTTGCATCCAAAGACATGAAGAAAATCTAATAGTGGCTTCTTTCTTTTGAGTAACTGATAAGGGGTCATTCCTTTGGCCTGATTAATCAAAGAAATATTTTGAGTAAAGCAAGCTGTGTTAACTGCCTCAGCCCAAAAATATGTAGGTAACTTTGATTCATCTAGCATTGTCCTTGCAGCTTCAATAAGTGTTCTGTTTTTCCTTTCAACTACACCATTTTGCTGTGGTGTTCTTGCTGCTGAAAACTCATGCAAAATACCATTTTCTTCACAGAACACCTTCATGCTTGAATTCTTGAATTCTGTCCCATTGTCACTCCTAATCCTTCTTACTTTGAAATCAGGATGATTGCTTACCATCTTGATGTGATTGATAATGATTTCACTTGCCTCATCTTTAGAGTTCAAAAAGAAAGTCCATGTAAATCTAGAAAAATCATCAACAATCACAAGACAGTATTTCTTCTTTGAGATGGACATAACATTTACAGGGCCAAATAGGTCCATATGAAGCAATTCAAGCTGCTGGACAATTGATGACTCTGTCTTACTTTTGAATGATGCCTTCTTCTGTTTTCCCTTTTGACAGGCATCACACAAACCATCCTTGGAAAACTCCACCTGTGGAATTCCTCTAGCAAGATCTTTCCTCACCAAATCATTCATAACTTTGAAATTCAGATGGGATAACTTTTTGTGCCATAACCAACTTTCATCCTTGCTTGCCTTGCTGAAAAGACAAGTGATGGTGTCTGAACTTGTGCTACTAAAGTCAGCAATGTACACATTCCCTCTTCTGAATCCAGTCATTACCACATTGTTGTTTCCTCCTTTAGAAACAACACAGGCTTCTTTTGAAAAAGTAACTAAAAATCCTTTGTCACAAAGTTGGCTGATACTAAGCAAGTTGTGCTTAAGACCATCCACCAATGCAACCTCATCTATGATGACATTCTCTTTTGAAATCAAGCCATATCCCTTTGTGTAGCCTTTGCTGTCATCTCCAAAAGCAATACAAGGGCCAGCTCTTTCCTGAAACTCTGTGAGCAGGGTAGAATCACCAGTCATGTGTCTTGAACAACCACTATCCAAGTACCAGAGATTCCTTTTGTCTCCCTGCACACAATAAAACCAAATCAAGTTGATTTTGGTACCCAAGTTTCCTTGGGTCCTGTCTTGTTAGCCTTTGCATTCCCTTTTGTACCATTTTTCACTTTGGGCTCAGATTGATTCAAATCAATCTTTACCCTTGGTGTTGATTTCTGAGGGTTGCTCATATTTTCATTCATAGCATGCATAGTTGGAGGAACAATCATGTTATTCATGTTCCATGGCATTTGTGGCATGTTAAACATATTCATGTAAGGATTAGACACAAATGGCATTCTAGCATATGGATTCTGAAATTGTGCATATGGAGCAAACATGTTAGACATAACAGGCATTGTAGGCATGGAACTGTTCATTGCAGGCTTGGGCATTCTCACATTAGGAGTTTTCTTAACAGATTTGCAGTTAGTAGACAAATGACTAACACTTCCACAATTAACACATGTCTTTCTAGGAGCATATTTATCAGGTGTGTAATTGTTGTGTTTGTTAATTCCTACTTTGCCATTCCTGTTATTCTTTTTATTTCCCTTAGCCTCATTATGAACTTTCTCTACCTTGTCTTTCAATTGCTTGTTAGACAAGTGACCTACATTAGCTCTCTCAACAGGCTTCTCAATTTTCTTTAAAGTACTAGACTCACCTTGAACAAAGTTCTTGGTGACAGGACCATACTTGTCATTAAGTCTAGTGAGTTTATCTTTTCTTTTGTCTGTCAACGAAACAGCCTGATCGGTTGATGGTTCATGTGTCAACGAAACATTGCATTCCGTTGACATATCAACCTTCAACAAATGATCATTGTTGTTTGTTGACTCTGTTTCTGATTCTAAGGTTTCACCAACATACCCTAGCTTCTCTTTGTTCCTTTTCCATGATTGCTCACAGAAGGATTCCACGCCTTGAACATTAATTATGTTGGCAGCAACATTCCTGGCATCCTTCCATTTTGCAATCACACCTTGTTCTATCTCAAGTTGTGTTTTAAGAATTTCTTCCCTTTGTAACACGTTCTCAAGTTCCTTCTTAGCATCCCTACTAACACATCTCATTTTCTCAAATTCAATGAGCTGTGCTTCTAACATTGCATTCCTATCACTTAAGAGCAGATTTGTTTCTTTTATTCTTGAATTCTCTTTAGTAAGTGATTTAAGAGTAACACACAAATTATATAATACAGTAGACATTTCATTTACTGCATTGTCGCATTCCTCTTTAGAAAGCTCAGAAAGATTAGTAATTGTTACCTGGTTGCTTGAGGAACTTGCTTCCTGCTCATGATTGTCAGCCATAAGAGCCAAGTTGACATACTCAACATCATCATCAGAATCTTCACCATTACCAGCCCAATCATACTCCTGAGACATGAACGCCTTTTCTTTTTGTTTGAGAAGTTCAAAGTATTTCTTTTTATAATCAACAGGCTCAAATTTCCTGTTGCCCTTCTCAACCTTGGGCTTTCTGCAGTCTCCAGCAAAGTGACCAAGCATTCCACAATTGAAACATTTTGACTTAGACTTTTCAATCCAGTTTGTTTTGCTAGGTTGAAAGTCTCTTCTTGGTGGCCTTGCTTCTGAGTTTCTTTTGAACTTGAACTTAGAGAATTTTCTAGACAGAAAAGCAATGTGTTCATCAATCTCATCTAAGTCCTCCAAGTTGGCTGGTTCTGATTCTTCTTCTTCTGTCATCTTGTCTTTACCCTTGCTAACATCACTCCTACACCTAGATCGACTAGTTGTGGCCTTTGCAGCTTCTTTATTGTCATCTTCAAGTTGGTTCACTGATGCAATCAATGCAATAGATCCACCCTTCTTCTGTACCTTTTCAATTTCCTCATCTTGCTCCATTTCCAGCTCATAAGTCTTCAAGGTTCCATAAAGCCTTTCAAGAGTGTAGTCTTTGTACTCTTGAGTGTTTCTGAGAGAAACAGTCATAGGCTTCCATTCTTTTGGAAGAGCTCTAAGAAATTTAAGGTTTGAATCCTTGGTTTGATAGATCCTCCCATACAACTTTAATCCATTCAAAAGCTTTTGAAACCTACTAAACGTGTCATTTAGGGTTTCACCAGCTTTAAAATGAAAATGCTCATATTGTTGTATAAGGAGTTGCATTTTATTTTCCCTGACTTGCTCAGTTCCTTCACAGAGAGTTCTAACAGTATCCCATACTTCCTTAGAGGTTGTACAGTTGATAACATTGTCAAACATCTCTTGCTCCAAACCATTAAACAGAATGTTCATGGTCCTTTTGTCTTTATGAACTTCTGCAATATCTTCAACAGTCCATTCTGAGACAGTTTTTGGAATCTCTACATCAGGTGCATCATCTGGCAGTCCAACTCTAGAATCAAGCTTCATGGGAACGTGTGGACCTTTCTCAATGCAGTCTACATACCTCTCATCCATAGACATGAGATGTAAATGCATCTTTACTTTCCAGTGAAAGTAATTGTCTTTATCAAGAACTGGTATCTTCACACCTGCATCCTTCTTCACCATGGATTCTGTTTTTGGTCTTGATCTTTAAACTTCTTGTATGTTAGAAGCTCGCTCTGATACCAATTGTTATTCCCAAATGACCTAACAGAATTGTAGAAGGGGGGGGGGGGTTGAATACAATTCTTGATATTTTCTTGAAACTAAAACACTTTATAAAATAAAACTGAACTGAATAAATAAAAACACAAGATATAAATAATTCAGTTGGATTGTTTGATGATCCAACTGGAGTGTTTTTATTGCGGAAATAATCTGTGATACAAAAGTACACAGCTGCTCAGTTACAAAGTTGTAGAGAAGAATTGCTCTCAAAAATAGCTAATACAATCTATTTGTGTTTCTTCTCTCTCTTTTTTTAAAGTAACTGCTACACTTGGTTATATAATCCCAAGTTTACAATTCTACGTTTGGTTAAACTAAAGAATAATAGTAGTAACCATCAGTAGCTTGCTTTTCATTCCTTTTGTCCAATGGTCCTTGGAGATCTTAGCTTTTGTCTTCATGCTCATTATAATCATTCCCAAGAGCCTTATTGAAAATTGGAATGTTTCCTTATTTCCAGTAACCACTTTGATGGCTTCCAATGCAAAGTACACTTCCATATCTCCTTTTAGATCTGTTCAGTAAACTGTCACTATCACTTTGTCAACTGTTCAAAAAAGCAACATTGATTCGTTGATAGCAAGGAGATGTGTTTCGTTGATAGCTTCATTCTTCATTCCGTTGATGGTGTTTCCCTCGTTTCATTGATGGGTAAACTCCATACCGTTGATAGAGTAATCTTCATACCGTTGACATGTCTTCACTTAGGCAGAATTACAAGGCATAATATATTTACAATTAACCAACCTATTTTGCCTATCTAGTACATAGTCAACATGACTTAGAAAACCTATCTAAAACATATAATAGAATGCCTATCATACTGAGAAGTATTGTACAATGCAATTGCTACAACACTCATTTCGTTGATGAGCTTCCTGTCAACGAAACACTGCTAAGCATGCTATTTCGTTGACAGCTACAAAATTGACTTTACACAAATTCTACTAAGTGTTTTATGCTTATCATCAAGAACAACATATTCCTAACAATGTTTATAAGGCTCACTTGGCTTCAACACCAGGACCTGCTCTAAGCCCCCACCAGGAGCCGGTTCAAGAGTACACTGGTTCTGTTCCATAATGGTGAATGGCCTTGCATATGTGTTGCTGATTGGTCGCACCTTAGTCGAGTTGCACTTTTTGCCTAAATTGCTGTAAAACCTTGAAGGCCAATATTTATCTTTTGTACATGATTTTTAGAATATTCAGAAAAGTTGTTGCCACTACTTGTAATATCCATTACCCTTCTCGACTTTCACCTCGGACTGGAAGGTTTAACCACCCTCTTGTACAAGTCCAGTCCACAACATCATGCTTAGAAACTTGTGCAGCATTGCTGATCATATTTATCAATACACCTTGCAATGGGTCCAGCTGATCGTAGCACGTGTCACACACCCTCTGTGGATTTCTCTCCCTAAACTTAACAGGTATTAAACACCTACCTTTTGAACATGCTCTGCAAAAGATCCCACCACAAAATCGACAATGATGTCGTCCTCGGGTAAGGGCTGTGAAGGGATTATGATCAGACAAAAAGTCTTGAGCTTCACCAGGGATAGGCAGGTTCATGGATCTCATCATTGAAGTCATCATCTGTTGCTGCACCAGTAAGATGTTTGAGGTGTTGTTGCCTTGGTCATCCAACTTGTCATTGAGTTGGCTTAAGGATGTAGATAGCATTCTGTTTTCATCCTTGAGAGAGGCCACTTCTTTTTCTAAGCCATCCACCTTAGAGAATAATTGTTGAGACCTAAATGAGTTTAGGGATTGATCTTTGACCCTGGCAAAGTCATATTTGGAGATGTCTGACAGAGGGACTTCATCCACCAACTTGTCACCATACTGATTTTTCCACATGACATTTATCATAGCATTTGAGGTGATGGTGGCTTTCGCTTGAGTTTCCAGTGAAGAAGCCAGTTTCTTGATGTTGTCTGTGACCATGGCAAGAGTCACATCCATCATGGATACATTTGTGGAGGTTTTCTGGACTTCTTTGAGGATACCATCCACCTTGGGAAAATCAGAGAGATAAGAGTTCCTGAGCTTAGTGAGGGATCTGTCTGTCTCCTCCTGGATTGAAGAAATCTCTGATTGAAGCCCTTTCCCAAGATAGTGCAGAGCCTTCAGCTGGTTCTTGTACACATCATTCACAGCATCATAGATGGCAGCAGGAGAGAGATCCTTTGCATTGGAGCCCAGAGAAGTTAGGAATTCTTCTCTTAGAAAAGCTAGGGCATCCTTGAGCTTGAGAGTCCTCTTAGCATCCAACCAGGCATCCACATTTCCCTCTGGTTCAGCTGCATCCACAATCTTCTCCTGCTGAGCTTCAACATCCTCCTTGTGGCAAAGTAAGATAGCTTCATAATCAGCATTGGGAAGATTTGAGGTGAGGAGATGTTGAGCTATTTTGGAGAACTCATCAATCTATGTTACATGGAGATCTTGTATGGCTTCTTCTGTCATTTTGGAAGGCACAGATGATGATCCTGAAGGCCTGTCATGGTGCACAGGCTTCAGCCATTCTGACATAGTGGCCTGAGCCAAGTGAGAGCTAGTGCTAGGCACTTCATGAGATGTAAGAGTTTGAGTCTCCTCCAGCCTTGGAATGGCTGTAGGGTCTAATGTTGTCTCCATTGAAATGGGATGTGTTACAACATTAGCCCTATTTGTCTGTGAAGACAGTTCCACACCCCTAAGGATGGGAGAATTTGGCACAGAGTCTCCAGTGAAAACTGGTGAATCCTCCATGTTTGTGTTGGTGTCATTAGGATATGCCCCAGCATGCATTCCCTGACCAACTAGATGTGGTTCCTGGGTGGTGAGCATAGTGTCATGCACCATGTCACTTGAAATTGGCTCAATCACAGGAGAGAATTGTGATTGATCAAAGGCAAGATTGTCATTGGAATGACTTTCTTGTTCAGAAGAAATTTTTATGGAAGAATCTGAGAGAGAAGTGGGGTTTAGACTAGATTTTGGCAACTCCCCCTGAGAAATAGGAGGAGTTTCAACAGTGATGTGCTCTCCACTCTGTGTGTCATCAGCCTTATCACTCCTAGGGTCAAGAGTGAGTTCTTGATCCTGTGCAGACTCAGTACAGGTTGTAGTGGGGAGACTACTCTTTTCAATGCCAATAACCTGTTGGGAGGCCATTGACAGTAGTAGGTGTACCCCTTTTTCCACATCTGAATCCTGTTGGGAGGATTCAGTGGTAGGTTTAGATTTTGACTTCTTCCTTTGTCTGGTAAGGGGTGACTCAGGATCCTCACTTCCTATCTCTACAGAGTCATTTATCACTGCTAGGGCTCTCTTCTTTGACTTCTTTTTAGTAACATCAACCTTTTGAGAGATTGATGCACTTGGTTGCCTATCCTCTACAGTGGTGTTTTCAGTAGGATTGCTGGATGGGATAGGAAGGCTGGGGATAGACTGTGCAGCTCCTTCAGTCTTAGCCTTCCCTATCGAGGAAAGTTCATGATATATGGGCTTATCAAGTGGATAAGACTCAAATGTGTCCTGCATATGCTTGGTCACACTTAGAATCACATCCACTTGATTCCTTGTGTCTAATGAACCAAATAGTACTTTGGACATGGACTTGGAATAAGCCATTTTAGTGTTATCTATACCCTCCAATAGATGGACATTTGCATCAAGAAAATTTAAAATAACTTGAAGGAAACGAGGGTAAAAGATGTCATTACCTCTACCACGAATGGTCCTGCCTAGCCTCTGAGTCAATTCTTTGAGAATTATGGCTCCCACATTGATCTCCTGGTTGTTGGCCAAGGAGTAGGCTAGCTTCACAACAATGTGACTGATATGGTCCCATCCTGTCTTCCTGCAGAGAAACACCTTCTGGAGTGCGTCAAGCAGAAATGACCACTCCCTTCTCACAAACTTCTTATTCAGCTTTCCAGTATCTATCTCATCAGCATACTGAATGAAGGTCATGAATTCTATGATTTGAGCATCTGTAGCTTCTTGGTCATGACCTTCCACCTTGAACCCCAAAGCTTCATTGATTTCCCTTTCACCAAATTGAAAGTGTTTGCCTCCAATTGAACAGCTAACCTCCTGGAGTGAGGTTCCATCTTCCCTAGCCATTGTTGATACCAACGCCGTTCTCCAGAATCCTTCCAACACATCAACATACAAGGTAGGGTTCAGGGTTAGGGCTTGGTGTAGGTAGGAAGTGTTCAAGAACCGTACAAAACACTTGTACCTTGGGTTAGCCTCAGCCTCAGAGGGAATGGTGAGAAGATTGGTTTCTTTGGGAATTGTTAAAGGGATAGAGGATGATACAGTTTGAGATTTGGGTGCCATTTCGAGAGAGAGAGAGTGAAAATTAGAGTAGAGAATTTGTGCTTAGGTTTGAGAGTTTGAGAGCAATAGACAAGATGAAAAGTTGTGAACGGTTAGAAAAGGTATTTATATGATAGAGACACTGCGATATGGAGTTATGAATATGTACAGTCTATATGTATGTCGCGAAGTCAATAATAGCCTGTACCGCAAAGTCTTGCAAAATATATCGCATAGTCTCAACAATGAACTATGTCGCAAAGTCTTCAAAATGAAAGGATCGGGGAGACTTTGCGATATAGTAGAAATACCCTGTCTAAAGCTCTCTTTTAGGAATTTTAAGCAATTTGTCAGACTTTTATCAAATTTTGAAATAAAATTAATTTAAATCAAAATTCTGTCAACTATGGAGACTTGTCGATATAGTTATTCTAAGTCGCGAAGTCATAAAATTAACTATGTCGCAAACTCATGAAATGAACTATGTCGCGAAGTCTCACAATCTCAACAGTTTGCGATATAAGTCTGTTTAATTTGAACTATGTCGTGAACTCTGAAAATCATCTATATCGAGATGTCTCAAAAGCTCACAACTCCACTAACAAATATGATTTTGAAAAATATGCAGTAAAATACTGAAATATTTATAAATCATATCTCAGCTAATTTTCACTCCAAACAAATAGGTCATTTAAATACAGTGAAAATTTACTGCTGCAACTATTAACCAGCATATTTACTTAGAACAGCTGAATGAAGGATTGAGCATTCCAATTTCACTCACAAGTCTGTTGAAGACTGCTTCATTCAGAGGTTTAGTAAATATGTCAGCTAGTTGTTTCTCAGTTGGAACATAAGAGACTTCTATGGTACCATTTGCAGCATGTTCCCTAATGAAATGGTACCTGATCTCAATGTGCTTTGTAGTAGAATGATTAACAGGATTGGCAACTATGGATATTGCACTAGTATTATCACACATTAGAGGAATGTGTTCTAACACTAGCCCATAATCCATGAGTTGATTTCTAATCCAAAGCAATTGAGCACAGCAACTTCCAGCAGCAAGATATTCAGCCTCAGCTGTGGATGTTGCTGTGGACTGTTGTTTCTTACTAAACCAGGACACTAACCTTTGACCTAGGAATTGACAGCTTCCAGAGGTGCTCTTCCTGTCAATTCTGCATCCAGCATAATCAGAATCTGTGTAACCAACCAGGTTGAACCTAGTGCCCTTTGGATACCATAGCCCAAGATTAGGAGTCCCCTTCAGATATTTGAAAATTCTTTTGATGGCCATCATGTGAGATTCCTTGGGATCAGACTGGAACCTTGCACAAAGGCATGTGGCAAACATGATGTCTGGCCTGCTAGCTGTGAGATAGAGTAGGGATCCAACCATTCCTCTATAGACCTTGATATCAACTCTCTTGCCTTTCTTGTCTTCATCCAGCTTGATTGCAGTAGACATAGGAGTTTTAGCTGGGGATGACTCTTCTAAACCATATTTCTTTAAAAGATCCTTGACATACTTAGATTGGTTTATAAAGATGCCATCCTCCCTTTGATGTACTTGCAGGCCTAGGAAGTAGGTTAACTCTCCCATCATACTCATCTCATATTTACTTTGCATCAACTTAGAGAACCTTTCACAGAGTTTTTCATTTGAAGAGCCAAAGATGATATCATCCACATAGATTTGAACAAGAATGATATCATTTCCATGCTTCTTGAAGAATAGGGTTTTGTCAATTGTACCCCTGGTAAATTGATGCTCAAGAAGGAATTGAGATAGAGTTTCATATCAGGCTCTTGGTGCCTGTTTGAGTCCATAGAGCGCCTTGAGCAGTCTATACACAAAGTTTGGGAAGTCTTCACTTTCAAAGCCAGGTGGTTGAGACACATAGACTTCTTCAGCAAGATCACCATTAAGAAATGCACTTTTCACATCCATTTGATACACCTTAAAATCTGAGTGAGCTGCAAAAGCCAGGAAGATTCTTATGGCTTCCAGTCTAGCTACAGGTGCAAATGTCTCATCATAGTCAATGCCTTCTTGCTGACAATATCCTTTGGCAACCAACCTTGCTTTGTTTCTTACTACCACTCCTTCTTCATCCATCTTGTTCCTGAACACCCATTTGGTGTCAATAACATTCTTTCCTTTTGGAGGTGGCACTAGTTCCCATACTTTGTTTTTCTCAAATTGATTCAACTCTTCTTGCATGGCAACAATCCAATCAGAATTCTTCAAAGCTTCTTCAATTAATTTAGGTTCCTCTTGTGACAGAAAGCAGCTATACAGACATGTATTTAATGTTGCCCTTCTTGTTCTAACTCCCTCACTAGGATCTCCAATGATTTGATCCCTAGTGTGGGCTCTGTCCCATTTCCTTGTGTGCCCCTGTTCATTTCCTTGATCTGTTCCAATCTCATTTTGGTTGACAGTTGCATTCTCTTCTTCTCCCCCTGTGTTTGTGAATCCTTGCACAGGTGTTTGAAGAAGATTGTCAACTTCAAGAATTTCATTTCTTAGAACAGTTTGAACAGGGGGTTCATCTTCACTTTCAGAATCCTCAAGATAACCTTGATTCTCAAATCTCAATAGCACACTGTCTTGATCACTTGTTTTCAGTCCTGGAGTTTTCTTGTCATCAAAGGTAACATCCATGCTTTCCATGACTTTGTGTTGCTCAGGTACAAACACTCTGTATGCTGTCCTTTCCAGAGAGTATCCAATGAAGATACCTTCAAATGCCTTAGCATCAAATTTTCCAACATGCTCAGAGGTATCTTTCATCACAAAGCACTTGCTTCCAAACACATGCAGGTGCTTGAAGGATGCTCTTTTTCCAGTCATTAATGAGTAAGGAGTTTTGCCAGACTTCTTATTGATTAATGTTCTATTTTGCACATAACATGCTGTGTTAACAGCATCAGCCCAAAAGCTAGTGGGTAGCTTTGCATCCAGCAGCATTGTCCTTGCAGCTTCAATGAGAGTTCTATTCTTTCTCTCAACTACTCCATTTTGTTGAGGTGTTCTAGGAGCTGAGAATTGTTGAGAAATTCCTTTATCTTTGCAAAACTCATACAATGTTGAATTTCTGAACTCAGTCCCATTATCACTTCTCAAAGCAACTACAGAGGAACCAGTGCTTTGTGCTTCTTTATCAACTCTCTTGATATGCTCTATTATGACTTGGGGTGCTTCATCCTTGGAGAATAGGAATTCCACCCAAGTATATCTTGAATAGTCATCTACCATCACTAGAGCATATTTCTTTTTGGAGAGGGACATTATATTCACAGGGCCAAATAAGTCCATGTGAATTAGTTGCAGAGGTTTTGAGTTTGTATTGAGCAACTTGTTCTTGTGACTTGATCTTTTAATCTTCCCTTTCTGACAAGCTTCACATGCTCCATCTTGCACAAACTCCAAGGCAGGCAAATCCCTGATGAGTTCTCTCTTGGTTAGAGAGTTCATTGCCTGAACATTCAAGTGAGACAGTTTCATGTGCCACAGCCAGAATTCCTCATTTGTGGCTTTTGTGTAGAAACAACAAATTTCTCCCTTATCTGCAGCCTTGAGATTAGCTACAAACAAGCTTCCTTTCTTCACACCAGTTAGAACAACTTCACCACTTTCCCTTTTTGAGATTGAACAAAGGTCTTCATCAAATTCCACTTTGAAGCCTCTGTTGGTAAACTGTCCAATACTCAAGAGATTATGCTTCAGTCCTTCAACAAATGCTACATCTTCAATAATGACATTTCCAGATTTAACACTGCCATATCCCATTGTATAACCAATGTTGTCATTTCCAAAGGTTACTGATGGGCCAGCCTTTTCCTCAAAATGTGATAGCAGGGCCATATCACCAGTCATGTGACTTGAGCATCCACTGTCCAAGATCCATATGACTCTTTTATTCCTGTTGCCCTGCATTCACAAAGTGACTAAGTTGTTTTTGGTACCCACACTTGGTAGGGTCCAGATGATTTAGAAACATTTTGATTAATAATTCTTCTGTCATAAATTGCATTTCTCATAGTAGGAGACTTCACTTTTTCTGTGGCTTTGGAGTTTACACTCTTAGGCTCACATGAAGTTTTCACCCTCTCAACCCTGATTGGGGACCCTGTCCTATGAGAATGTATGTGTGTGTGTGATTCACCAGATTGTGCAGAGTCAAGTTTATGTTTAAGAGATAAACAGTTAGCAATCACAGTCACATAGCATGTCATGCAGTTTGGCTTACCACAGAAAGAATCATGACTAGAATTTATGCTTGCAGAAAGGTTACTTAGGTTGTCAACTTCAACAATTTCAGGCTTACTACACTTATGAGTCAAATGATTAACAGATAGGCATTTTTGACATTGTTTCCTGGGAGCATTTGGCACATAAGCATAGTTGTTTCCTTTGTTAACACCAACTTTACCGTTTCTGTTTTGTTTCCTTTTCTTAACAACTTCTTTCTTTGCTTTAGGACTCTTGACAAGATTGTCTTTGGTCTCTTTCTGATTGACAAGTTCAGGAAAGGAAGAAGTGTTCTTAGCAGCCTCATCTTCTTCAAGTAGTTGTTGCTTGATGATCAGTAGTTCCTCATCAAACTCAACAACACTCTTTCTGAAGATGGGCAGTTCAACACTTGACAGTATGGTTGGGGCATTTTTGTTTGTAAAAGTTTCCTTTCCTTTGCCCTTGACCTTCTTCCTTCCCTTGTCATTATCATAGTCAAAACCAACTCCAACCTTGCAGTCTTCAGTGTGTTCCTTGTGGTAGGTTTGAATAAGTTCAGAGGAGTTTTTGAAGCTTCTTAGTTTCAGTTCAGTTTCAGCAATTTGTTCTCTAAGGGCATTCTCTATCTGCTCAGCACAAATCACTTTGTTTTTAAGATACTCAACCTCCTTTTTCAAACCATCCAGGTTCACAACCATTAACTCAAGTTGCTCATTCTTTTCTGTAAGCTCAACATTCTTAGCAGTTAGTCTGTCAATTTCTTCATTAGCTACTAACATGCTAGTATGAATATTAAACATCTCAGTGCTCATATCTTCAACAGTTTGCTTATATTGAAGGGGAGTCATATCAAGAGAAGTAAGAATAGGTACCTGACTTGAATCACCTTCATCAGAAAATGCCATCAGGGCATAGTTTGAGTATTCTTGTTCTTCTTCTTCATCAGAGTCATCCCAGCATTTTCCCTCAGCAATAAAAGCTTTGCCCTGTTGTTTCTTGAGTAGAGCCTCATACTTAGCTTCAAGCTCTAAGTATGTTTTGTCCTTCTTGACTTGTTTAGGCTTTTTGCACTCAGTGGCAAAATGCCCAAGTTCATTGCAGTTGTAGCACCTTATTTTGGTCCTATCCACACTTCCTGTCTTGTATCCACCTTTAGCAGCACCAGCAATCCCTTTTCCTTTATTGAAGGTGTTTGAGCCACTAGATCCACCAGTGTTTCCATTATTGAACTTGGACCTAAATGGCTGCTTTCTTTTAAACCTTATGTTAGGATACCTCCTAGCCATATAAGCAAAAGATTTGTTTTCCATTTTGTCCAGCTCATCTATACTGTAGAACTCATCCTCTTCAGGTAAATCATACACAACTTGAGTTTCATCACCAGTGTCTTCAACTTCCAGTTCCTCAATCTTGACCTGACTAATTTTAAGAGAGTCCATTCTTTGACTTAGGTTGTCAGCAATAAGTGCACAGGAGGTATTAGCCACTAATCCTTGCTTTGCTTGAATAGATCTCTTTTGAAACAGCTCTAACTCATATGTCTTTAAAACACCATACAACACATCAAAACCAATCTTTGTCAGATCTCTTTCTTTAAGGGAAGAGATTCTTGGTTCCAAGTGATCTGGCAGAGTTAGTAGAAACTTCATATTGAGCTCTTCTGTTTCATAGTGTTTGTCATAGAGTTTGAGCTCGTTTATCAGCTTGTTGAATCTCTCAAACACTTCTGTGATTCCCTCTTTTGGCTGAGCCATGAAGGCTTCATATTGTGAAACAAGAATCTGCTTCTTGTTCTTTCTTACTTCAGTAGTTCCTTCACAGAGCACTTCTATAAGATCCCACATCTTCTTGGCACTAGTACAATGAGCAACAGTGCCATACATGTTGAAGTCCATAGATTCACAAATGATAAGTTGAAGATGTCCATCCAATGCTACTTTTTCCTTTTCAGGATCAGTGTATTTTAAGGGATCTTTGGGCACATGTTTTGCTGGTACAATCTCAGTGCCATTGGTTGTTTCACCAATCTCGATCATTGGAATGAAGGGACCATGCTTTAGAATATCTAAATACATGGGGTTAGAAGCTTTGATGAAAAGCAACATCTTCTTCTTCCATAAACTGTAGTGCTCCTTGTTAAAGGGAGGAATCTTGATACTGCTTAGTTTCTGTGAACTCATTCTTGATCTTTTCCTGTTTGTACGTTAACAGCCTACGCTTTGATACCACTTGTTAGAAATGAATACTACTAGAAACTAGATAGAGGGGGGGTGAATGGATAGTTTGATGTATTTTTCGATTCTTGAAACCTAAGTAAACAACTGTATGTGATTATGATATGTAATATGCAGAAAGTAAATAACACACACAATCACTTTAATCTACTTTGTATAAGCAAATTAAATACTACAGCTTTCCAGGAAATTCACAATCGAATTTCTGGCTTCTAAACAAGAACAGTTTGAACTTGCTTGCTTACAGAGAAAAGAGCTTAGCAAATAACTATGTGTATCTCTCTTTTTTCTTACAGTTGTGTGTGCACGATATATATATATTCACCTATACAAACTAGGCACACACAATATTACACAGCTACCCCTTCTGAAAGTCCAACTTGTCCTGCCATAAGAAGTTCACTGTGTCAGGAAGGACCACCTGCTTTTCGGAGTCTTTCCCGTTTTTGTAGCTGCTTGTCTCTTATCTTTCTCTCCAAGTTTAGCTGTAGATTTGCCATCTGTTCTTTGGACCACCTTGCCAGAACAAATGCTTCAGTATTTGTCTCCTTTGATTCTTGGTTCTGTACCTTGATTTGTTTTGTTATAAACGGCTAAGTGTTGATATCGTGAACTCCACTTTATCCCTGACTTCGCGATCTCCCTTGTGAGGACTACGCGATATAGCCTTTGAAGACTTTGCGACATAGGTCATTTGATGACTATGCGACATAGGTCATTTGATGACTATGCGACATAGGTCATTTGATGACTATGCGACATAGGTCATTTGATGACTATGCGACATAGGTCATTTGATGACTATGCGACATAAGGCTTCTGAGGACTTCACGATCTAGGCTCTTTTGACTTTGCTGACTTCAACACTTCACGACATGTGTCTTGAGGACTTCTCGACATAGTACAAAATGGACTATGCGATATAGTACTTCACGACATGGATATTGGTGACTTCACGACATAGCTTTCTTTTGACTTTGCTATATAATGCCTTAGACAAATTCCTGCAACTTATTTCTTCATAGCCTTATTCAACTCTATCCTGCTGCATGAACACTTCTGAACTTCTACCAGGATAATTATTCAATGGCCTATATATACAATCTAGATGCAAGAAACTTTACTAAGCTCATTATAAATCTGAGCATACATGATAAAGCTATTGTTCATGAGAACAAGACAAGTACATTTAGAGACCTATACTCTATCCCAGTGATAGAAATCACTAGGTCATGTAGTGTGACATAGTCACATAGTGTAGGCTTGTTAATAGTGGTATTCAGACATGTCTTGAGCCTAACACATGATACACTGGATGATTTCCAAGACCCTTTGGCCCAACCTTCTGAATCTATTAATCTTGATGCTCCTCCCCCTCCAGCACCTAAGAAGCGTAACCGATCTGAGTTTGAGAGAAATTCTAGTTCTTCTACTAATGCTAGTCAACCAGATGTTATCATGCAAATTAATCACTCAGTTGAGAAGATGGTTGAAGCTGTTAAGTCATTTAATAATGATGATTGTAGTTGTTGGGATCTTATCAAAGATTTACCTGATTTGGATCAACTTGCACGTTTCAAGGCACTTAAATTACTTAATACTAGAGCAAAAAAGATGGAGTTCGTGAAGATGACCCCTGAAGAACGCTATGCTTGGATAATTTTTGAATTAGATATGTGACACTATGATTTGTGGCACATAAATGCTTAATGACATTAATATATTTTAAAGTTATTGGTTTTGGATTTTAAAGGTTATTGCTTAATTTTGTTTTTATCTATGTGGTAAGGATAATTATATGGTTTTGGATTTTAAAGGATACTGATTAATTTTGTTTTTTTATAGTGATTGTTTTATGTAGTGAATGTTTTCTTCTTTTTATCTATGTGACAATGATGGTTCTGTGGTTCTGGTTTTATCAAGCCATCATTTTCCCACACAGAACTTATGTGTTTGATAAGCCATCGGTGCAAGTTGCAGCTGTAAGCGTATATTAAATGCTTGTGTCATGTTTATAAGGCTCACTTGGCTTCAACACCAGGACCTGCTCTAAGCCCCCACCAGGAGCCGGTTCAAGAGTACACTGGTTCTGTTCCATAATGGTGAATGGCCTTGCATATGTGCTGCTGATTGGTCGCACCTTAGTCGAGTTGCACTTTTTGCCTAAATTGCTGTAAAACCTTGAAGGCCAATATTTATCTTTTGTACATGATTTTTAGAATATTCAGAAAAGTCGTTGCCACTACTTGTAATATCCATTACCCTTCTCGACTTTCACCTCGGACTGGAAGGTTTAACCACCCTCTTGTACAAATCCAGTCCACAACATCATGCTTAGAAACTTGTGCAGCATTGTTGATCATATTTATCAATACACCTTGCAATGGGTCCAGCTGATCGTAGCACGTGTCACACACCCTCTGTGGATTTCTCTCCCTAAACTTAACAGGTATTAAACACCTACCTTTTGAACATGCTCTGCAAAAGATCCCACCACAAAATCGACAATGATGTCGTC
Organism: Heracleum sosnowskyi; assembly: GCA_030848705.1. Taxonomy (NCBI): domain Eukaryota; kingdom Viridiplantae; phylum Streptophyta; class Magnoliopsida; order Apiales; family Apiaceae; genus Heracleum; species Heracleum sosnowskyi. The sequence goes on along the minus strand of CM061243.1, from coordinate 41,958,952 downwards.
CTCGGGTAAGGGCTGTGAAGGGATTATTGCACTGCATACAAGATTTTGAAGAACTGTCAGGAAGCCACTCAGGAGGTTCAGCTTCTAGTACCTTTTGGTAAGAAATATAGTTGGTTCCATTAGGCTCCAGGAGTGGTGGCGCGCTAGGTATGTAAACTGAAGATTGCAAGAAGGTATCCCCATTCTTTCCAGACCGAAGAAATAGTACATCTGAACTGGAAAATTGTTGATCTCTACAGCCGCTCGGATCTTTATTACGACCAGTCACGATAGAAGCTATCCCAATATAGTTTTTAAATTCACCTCAGGAGTTGGTATTTCTTGTATTTGGTACCAAATTATAGCAATGGCACCAGGTTTGGCATTGCATTAGACTTGCTCTAACAAGAGAGTTAAAGCTTTTCAATATGATTTGCAAGGATGAAATAATAAAGTTTGTGAAAAGTTTCAGAAGATGTTTTTGTACGATTTTGTTGTAGGTATCATTACAATGTTGCGGATATAAGGCTAGCGCAGCACATTGAAAAAGGAAATGAAGATGGCCTATTTATCAGTAGCGTAGCATCCAGTCAGAACTTGTGGGCTCTCATCATGGATGCAGGCACTGGGTTCAGTGACCAGGTTTATGAGTTGTCACCGTTTTTTCTTCACAAGGTACTTCTGTTACAGCATCATTCATCTGCAACGTTCAAGTTATTATTTCTCAGCTGGAATAATATCGATAAATGAATAAATTTCTAACTGTATCGTTGATTTATTTAAAGGAATGGATCCAAGAAAATTTGGAAAAGAGCTACTATATTAGTGAAGTAGCAGGTGCTAATAATGGGAGTTCGTTAGTGGTCATGTCAAAAGGTCAGTCTTGGATCTAGATATTGGATTGTTAGGAGTTGCTTGTAGTGACAACATACTAAATTAATTTGAACATTGCAGGATCTTCAGAACATGCAACGTCAGAGTGCCGGGCCTTCACAATTTTAACTAACTGGCATCTCACAATTTATGTACACTGTAGTATGTTATATCTCCAAGCAAGTTAAACTGCCATAGCTACATAGCTGCGTGCCTAGTTGCTGCGAACAAGATTGTGCCACTAGACATATTAAACAATGATGAAATTATTATCCAGTAGCTAACTGAAAGTATCACAAACATATAAAGCACTACCATAAGTGGCATAAAAACAACAAATTGCAAAATCATTCAGCACCATTCATATTTTCCACATTCATCCACATTTCATTCGCCAAATCATTTCTCCACGCATTAGCATTTTCACGTTGCTGCTCCTGTGTTTCATGAATAAGTGGCTCAAAATCTTCTTCTTGGTTTGTTGATGAAGTTTCACTATCTGGTGAAATTCGTCTGAATGACATTCTTTACGAAGAAAATTATGTAAGCCTGCACAAGCTAAAACCAGCTCAACTTGTGTTTGAAATGAAAAAGGAGGTGCTGTCTTGAAAATTTTAAATCGAGATTTGAATATTCCAAATAATCGCTCCACTGTATTTCTCAAGGAAGCATGGCGAAGATTAAACAATTCTTTGGCATTTTCAGGATGACGACCTTGACCATGAAAATCTTGAAGATGATAACGAACACCACGAAAGGGAGCTAAAAAATGGAGTCTATTTAGAAATCCACAATCCACCAAATAATATATTCCTAAAATACAAGTAGATGATAAACAATAACATATATAATTTATTAATAAAAAATAATTAAATACACCAAAAAATACCTTGTGATACTTTAAGTCCATTTCTCCTTGATATAGCATTATTTAATAATTTCGAATCGTGTGCAGATCCTTCCCAACCACTAAGAACATATATAAATTGCAAATCAAAATTGCAAGCTGCTAAAACATTTTGTGAAATTGTCCCATGACGATTACGGTAGCTGCTTGTGTCACGTCCGGAGACCATAGCTGGAATATGAGTGCCATCAATTACTCCTATGCAATCCTGAATTGGTTAAAAAAATTAAACATATAATCACCTATGTAAGAAAAATTATGTATACGAGTAATAATGATATAACACAATAAAAATATAAATGACAATATACTTACTTTAAAATAAGGAAAAAACCTTGTACTTTTTCTGATTTTTTCGGGGGTTGAAGAACCAGGTTTAACCATAAAATCCACCACAATTTCATTCAGAACTTTCAGAATTTTGTTGAAATTTTGACTAGTACTAAAATGTGAGCGGTTGAATGTTTCACCAACATGAGAATATTGAGAATTCTGACCAACAACAAGTAGAAAAGTCGCAAGCATCTCCTCAATGCATATAAATCTTGTATCTTTCAAAAGTGTTTTTTCTCTAATAATCTTGGATAGCTTAAGAAAAACTTGCGGATACATCCTGTAAAGTTTTCGAAAGTGTTCGGGATCCTCATTTAATACACCATGAATATATTCATATCCTCTTGAATTGACAGGTCGCCTAGTAAGTGAACGAGGGATGCTTTGATTAGAAAGGGTAATTGTGTGCTTATTGAGCACACTTAGCACTCCTTCTTTTACTGTCAATATTTTTTTTAAAATTTCATGTCGTTTTTCTTCCCTTTCTTCCTCTTCAGCCATATCTTTTTCTTCCTCTTCTTGGTTTTCAATATCCATATTTATATTCATATTTATATTTATATCACAAAAATCTGATACAAGATTACAATTACATATGTTTATAAATATGATTCAGTAAACACTGTTACGGTATCCATAATACAACAGGTATCCATAATACAACAAAAAATATACCTTGTACTCGATTTTCTGGTCGCCAGATTGATTTGTGAACATACGCCCAAACAGGGTTTCAGAGAGGCTATATATATGATATTATATTTGTAACTATTCTGGGTATATGATATTTGTAGCTCTTCTGGGCACACTCCAAAAGCTATAATAATAAGTCTATTAAAATATTTAAAAGTCATGATTTTTTAATAGAAGTCTATTAAAGTTTTTAAAAGTCATTGTATTAGGAGTCATTGAAAGTATTTTGAAATTTTAAGAAGTCAACAAGAGTCATTAAAAGTTGTTAAAATCCATTAAAGTCATTCTCCCAAAATTTGTCAATAAAAGTCATGATACAATACCACCCTCTTAATCACTAATGACATTAAATTGGTTTATAAACCCATCTATCTCTCACTTTTCCTTCTTATTAACTCCTCCATTTTTTCCTTCTCATTCATTAATTACATACACTTTAATTAATTTGCTAATGCTCCTTTCTTTAATCCACTACATTGTCTAGTTTTGTAGCTATATATAATAAATTTGATGGTAACTTATTGGACTCTTTTCCCTTCCATTTACCAACCCAATCCATAAATTTAATTCTATTCACAAGCCCAATAGATTTAAAAAAATCAAACCTCCACTTCCTTTGCCCCCACAGCAATAAGTTCAAAATTCAAATCTCTAAAATCCAAAGAGCCCATTTACAAGCTCCCTCTAATTTTCCTTCTATTATTATTATTATTATTATTATCTTATCTTATTACTTGTAGTTTATTAACCCAAACTTGCTTACTGCCAAAATCAATTCTTGAACTTCTGGCCACTATTTTTCACAACTATTTGTTTTCATTTTCTCTCAATAAATTTTCATGAGTACCTCCACTTGGTACTTATTCAAGCTTACAAAATCTATGGTCCACTTTCTTATCCATGAATATCAGACTTAAAGCCCATCAAGACTAGCCCACTTGTGCCTTTATTCACTTACACTTATTTAGAATTTAGTTCATTTTACACTTTGAATTTATAATTTTAAAGCAACACTCAAATCTACCTTTCTCGATTATTACATAATATTTAGTTGCTAACTCTCCGTAAATAAAAATATATCCTCCAATAACATCCGATTATAACTAAGTAACAATATATTTATAATATAATTAACTAACTAAAATTTTGGGTCAGGGTGTTATAATGTGCGCGTGTTGGTGTGGTTGAATCGAAATGGGGGTTTACGTTTATGTTTGTGTAATGTTTTTTTATAGTGTCTTTGTATGTGTTGTATGTATTTATTTTAGTTGCATTTAGTTGTTTCTATACAGTACAGACATAAATGTCCCTTGACTAGACTAACGGTGTTAGCTAGACTTGACGTTAGTGCACATTTTCAAAAAAAATTTAATAATATTAGTATTGCAAGTGTGAGTTTTTGAATACCAGTATTGTAAGTAGTATGACTGCCAAAATATAAGTATACAAAATATACTTTACTCTAAATCAAATATATTTCGGGTACTTGATTGTTTTTCAGTTTGAAATCTAGAATCAAACTGAATTGATAAAAATTAAAGTTTGATTTTATTCTTTAGAATTTCAGTTTCAGTTTAATTCTAATTTTCCAATAAAAGTGAATTTGGATTCATTTTCAACTCAAATTCTTAGTTTCAATTCAAGCGACTAGACCCGGCAAATTATGCCTAGACCCGTATAACCGAACCGATATACATAGAACCGAATTCGATTTTATATCTGAATAAATAATCCTATTAATATTCAAAAATTCGATTTGATTCGGTCTGAAAGTCATCTGAACCAAAAATTTAATCGAAAACTATCCGAGATACTATCAAAACCGAATAATATATTATCTGAAACAAATATTAACTTATTAACTGAAGTACGAGATCTGGTATAAATCCGAATTATAAAAGTGGTATATTAAGTTTAACTTTATTTTTTATAATCTTAACAACTCATAACTCATGAGCCTTATATGTTATCATACTTTTGGTTGAGTCAAATTAACCATTCATGAGCAAAATTCATACTTAAATATTTTTATGTCAAAAATTATCGTAATTATATAATCATATTTCTTTAAAAATTATGCCATTTTAAATTGAAATTTTAAATTTAATAATAAGAAATTATCTTTAAAGTCTCACATAGTATAAAATGAAAGAGTAGTGATCCGAAAAAATCCGAACCAAATTTAATCCAAATAGAATTCGGTCCGATCTTAATTCAAAATTCATCCGATTTTGATCCGAACTAGACTCGAACCAAATCAAATCAATCCGAACAAAATCTTAAATACTATAATCGAAAGTTGATTGTTAATCCCAAATGACCTAACAGAATTGTAGAAGGGGGGGTTGAATACAATTCTTGATATTTCTTAAACTTAAAACAACTTAAAATTAAAGCTGAACTTAAAGTAAAAATCACAAGCACATAAATAATTTCAGTTGGATTGTTTGATGATCCAACTGAAGTGATTTTTATTGCGGAAATAATCTGTGATACAAAATGTACACAGCTGCTCAGTTACAAGATTGTAGAGAAGTATGCTCTCAAAGATAGCTAATGCAAACTATTTGTTTTTCTTCTCTCATCTTTTAAAGTAACTGCTACACTTGGTTATAAATACCCAAGTTTACAATTCTACGTTTGGCTAAACTAAAGAACAATAGTAGTAACCATCAGTAGCTTGCTTTTCATTCCTTTTGTCCAATGGTCCTTGGAGATCTTTGCTTTTGTCTTCATGCTTATTTTAATCATTCCCAAGAGCCTTATTGGAAATTGGAATGTTTCCTTATTTCCAGTAACCATTTTGATGGCTTCCAATGCAAAGTACACTTCCATATCTCCTTTAGATCTGTTCAGTAAACTGTCACTATCACTTTGTCAACTGTTCAAAAAGCAATAGTGATTCGTTGATAGCAGGGAGATGTGTTTTGTTGATAGCTTTATTCTTCATTCTGTTGATGGTGTTTCCTTCGTTTCGTTGATGGTGTTTCCCTTGTTTCGTTGATGGGTAAACTCCATACCGTTGACAGAGTGATCTTCATACCGTTGACATGTCTTCACTTAGGCAAAATTACAAGGCATAATATATTTATAATTAACCAACCTATTTTGCCTATCTAGTACTTAGTCAACATGACTTAGAAAACCTATCTAATACATACAACAGAATGCATATCAAACTGTAAAGTATTGTACAGTGCAATTGCTACATTACTCATTTCGTTGATGAGCTTCCTGTCAACGGAATACTGCAAAGCATGCCATTTCGTTGACAACTACAAAATGACTTAATACAAAATCTACTAAGTGTTTTTATAATTATCATCAAGAACAACATATTCCTAACATTGATTCGATCAGAATTGGATCCGAACTGAAACTGATCCGCTTATCAGTGTTTCCGGGTCTATAAGCGATTGCAAATTTTGACAAAGTTGTTATATTTGAATCAATATACTTTTAAATTTGTCTTCAATGCATGATCTGTGTGAGGTTTAAAGGTTGGGCTAGTTTTTGGTGCTACTGTGAAAAATTCGCAGAAATTTTTCTAGTTGAGTTAGTAGTTTTGTTTTTACGTTTCCCGGAGTTCCAACGGTCGGATCGTTATGAATTTTGGACATCACCTTCCTTACTCATATATCTAAATTCTGAACGGTTGAGATCAGATTTAGAGGTTGTTAGGTCCTGATAAGTTTGTAGAGGGAGGGGGGGGGGGTTGAATACAAATGGTACTGTTTTCTCGAATTTGTTCGGTTCTTAATTTAACAATTCAAGAACAAATAAGTGCGGAATTAAATGAAACAAAATTCAAGTTAAATATAACTTATATTAAACTTGAAATGTGTTACAATTACAGTACAAATTAAAAGATTTGAATCTCAAACTATTTAAAACAAATCTAGAATAAATTCGACATGAATTTATCTATTTTTGTAATAAAAAAGATCGAATACTAAAAAGTAGTTCAAGATAAATTCTAGGGATAATGATCCGCAATGTAGATGAAGTCTTCTGAGTTGGTAGGGGGTTTCTCAGCTTGTGGTCTCCTTATAAGAAATGGCTTAGCCTTGGTAGCCCTTTGCTTAGATTTCTTCTTTGGATCCATTTCAAAGAGGAATTTTGGAAAGTTGGCCTCATCAAACTCAATTGGCTCTTCATTTGGCTCAATTGGCTGATCATGGAAATTTACAGGATGATTAGGATCACAGGCTAACTTTACCTCTGAAACTGGATCAGGAATTGTTGGAGGTGCAATTGGTACAGAAGAGTCTGATGCAATGCTCTGAGAGTCATCATTCTCAAAGGCTATGTTTCTCCTAGCTCTTGCATTTGGTTGCCTTGTGCTCTTCTTTGCACTCCTTTCCTCTCTTGCTTTTTCTTCTTGCTGTCTTTCTTCTTCATCAAGAGACTGAGCAACAGCAAGGGCTTGCATTGCTGCTCTTTCTGACTCTTCAGCTTTAGCTTCAGCAAAGTTTGGGTGACCAGCCCAAACACAGATTTGTTGTCCATTCCTGTAGACAATTGCCATTTGCTTCCTTATCTCATAATCATTGCTTTCCTTGCTTTTTGTGATAAGTAGACCAAGAAGCTTGAGCTCATCTGGATAAGGTGCAGGATAGAAAGTCCTTGCTATATTTTTGCCCTTTGGTTTAGCAGGGGACTTGGGAGATAAGCTTCTTTGGAGTGTAGCTTGTTCCACATCCCTAATGCATGAAGTTTGTCCTTTTTCCTTCCTTGGACCTTGAGTGACTCCATGTAGAAGGGGCTCTACCTTATAGAAAGAATTGGTTTGTGGCTCCCATTCCGTTGACACTAGAACCATGGCATTCGTTGATGGTTGATCCGTTGATGGATTTGAGTCCTTTGTAGTTCCAGCAATTTTCTTGACCCTTGCTTCTTTGTTGGACCAATGGTTTTTGATTTGTTCTGCAAGTCTCATCCTCATAGAAGCTTCCTGGATCAGGTCAATACCATCCTTTTTCTTCTTTCCAAACTCCCCCATTGCTAATGGCTCTTCTGGCAAGGAGATGGCTGGGACCAAAACCTTTGTGATTTGTATCTCTAGCTCCTTAGTTTTCTCCCCCCTTTTGTTATCATCAAGTGAGATGATAGGGATTCCTTGAGCTGCCAGAAGCTGGGTGAGTAGGCTAGTTTGCTTCTCCTGTTCCTTCTGCATGTGAGAAAGTGTAGCCTCAACTTTGTCCACTCTAGAGGAGAGAGTTTTCAAGGATGAGGACACTTCAGGTTCCTTGGTGAAAAACCTTGACATCTTGGAGACAGTGTGAAGAGGAAGCTTTTCATCTAGCCTCCTGTCAGTAGCATCCCTAAGGTTGCTAATTGAATCCTTGATTTCTGTAGCCTCAATCCTTGTCTGCAACATGTGTAGCCTTTGAATTTCCAGAGAATCCATTATGGCCTTGTAGAATTTCTTGTCCCTTGCAGTTGCTGACTCATGAGCTAGATATGCCTCATTGTATTGCCTTGTAATAGCAGCATCCAAGTTGGATCTACCATGCATATCTTGAGAAAGCCAGTTTGGTGTAGGAGGCACCACAGAAGTCCCAGTCTGTGTAGTAGTGGCCACCTGTAGATTGTCACCAAAGCTGTCTTCATCATCAGAAAACTCAAAGTCTCCACTTGCTGCAGCTCCTGGAGGTAGATTGGTCAAGGCATCCTTTGCTCTTTGCATTGATGCAGTAGTATGAATTAAGTTGAGTGACCTTTCTGCCTCCACATTGCCCTGTTGAGCCATAACTTGATAGGCTGACACAGGATGAGTAAAGGTCTCAGGGTCCAGGGAAATACTATCCAGAGTTTGTTGATAATGCTCTTGGAAGGTAAGTTCCCTTTCTCCCTCACTGACCCTCATTAACTCACTAGCAATGGCTGCTTCCATCCTTATTGCTCCTGTAGTCCCTTCTCTCTCTCCACTCTTTTCTTGCATCATGGGCTCCCCATGGCTCACACCTCTCACACCCTCACCTTCACCTACTAAGGTGGTACTCTCAATCTCTCCTTTTGCCTGGCTGGAAGAAATAGCCAGCCTCTCAATTTCACTCCCTCTCAAACCTAAAAGTGTCTCAACTACCACCAGGTCATCTACACTAGTTGTGGAAACAACTGGATTTGCAATAAGGGGTGTAGATTGACCTATCAACGGAATGGTAGTTTGAACTGTCAACGGTATGGATACCGTTGATGGAGAAACACTTGTCAATGAAAGAAGCTGTTTCGTTGATGAAGTCAATAAAGCACTTTGAGAAAGTGAAATTACAGTAGAATCTGTGGTGATTGATTTTAGAGAATGGTCCACATATCCTCTTGCAACTTCAGAAAAAATTGGTTGATGGCCCAACAAATCACTTAACAAGTGATGGCCACCAGCTTCAGAGTGGGGCTTCTCCAAGATTAGAGTTGGAGAATCAGGAATAGATGTATTGATCATGTCCACATCTAAAGATTGAGTTGGTTAATTGGATGGAGATAAGTCAAGATTAATGTTTAGAGAATGGGACTGTAACCCCAGAGTAATAATAAGGGTTACATCAAACTGAATTTGAGAAACTGGAAGTGTTGCTTCCAGTGTGTGTGCACCCTGTGTACCCTTGGACTTTTGCTTCACTCTCCTTTGGTATTGGGAAAATGTAGACTGTGGGCTTGAAGTGTCCTTACCCTTTTGGAGTGTGCTCTTGGAGGAGAGCTTGTTTCAATAATCACATCCTTTTGGGAGGATGCAACTAGACTTGTGTTTAAATCCATTTTACTCATTGTGCCTTGTTGGGAAGACACAATGGGGCTTGGCTGGATTTCACTCATCTGTCCTTCCTTATCCTTAGGGTTTCTTTTATGTTCACCCCTTCCCTCACCTCTCACAGCTCCAGAAACACTCCCCTTAGGTTGTGTAGTGGATTTTACAACAGGTGCCTTTTGGGAAGCACCTGAGGTTGGCTTTGAGGATTTCTTTGATTTTGGTCTTGTTACTGGGGCAGGAGCCTGTTGGGTCACAACTACAGACTCCTCAGCAACAGTACTGGGTGATACAGTTGAAGTAACAATTATACTAGAAGGGATAGCAGTAGTTACCTCAATTACTGGCAGATACACCACTGGAACCTCACCATTGTGGTTCAGCCTCAGTATGTCTGCCAGTACTCTCTTCTCTTGCACAAAACACTCAAACTTGGAAACAGGGTTAGAGATTACTAATGGTGTTGGACTAACATGATTAGCCAACATCATCAGAAACCTAGCATACTAGATATTCTTTTTCCTATTAGCCTTGTCACCCAACTTAGCACCAATTTCATACATAAGTTGGGTGCTAAAGTTGTAATATCTATCAGTTAGGAGCATGGTAAAAAGAATCAACATGGAATTAGTTAATGCATCAAAATTACTAATCTTTCCAGAAAAGACCTTGATAAATGCATCAGCTAAATAACTATATTCCCTAACCAAACCTCTCCTAATTATTCTACCCAGATTATCAGTAGGCAAAGAGTAGTTTATTGAATTTAGCATGTTAATCATTTCAGTGATTGTAGGCAAAGCATCACAGTTATTTTCAGGAATATGTAGACATGCTTGCAATACATCAGAATTAACTATGTACTCATTACATTGGAGAGTGAATTGCAGTGTGCAGTTTGTTCCACTATACTCACACGAGGTCCAGATCTCCTCGATTATCTCATTATAGAGAGGAGTTGAGTGAAACATTGCATAGCTCAACTTGCAGTTCTTCATGAAGTCCATCATCTTGAAAAAGATACTGTTCGGGTTTTCCTTGACAACAAAAGGGATAGAGTTGTTCTTCTCATAGATGAACCCTCCAGTAGACATAAGCTTGACTATGGGTGCCATTGTTGTGTGAAGAAAAGCTTCGAACTGAATTGCTTGTTAGAGAGAAGAAGAGAGAAAAGCCTTTGGAATTTTTGAGAACAGGTAAAAAGAAATTAAAGAAAATAGAATTTCTTAAATACTCCCCCAAAAATTCTCAGAAAAAGAGTCCAATAATAAATGTAAATTACTGGATTGGTTTAAAAATATAACCGTTACTTTTAAAGAATTACCATGATTTATACTTACAGGGGTGTATGCATAGATCGTGGTAAAAGACATGTCAAAATTGCAACGGTTCAGATTAATTGTGCTAAATCAACGAATCAGGATTGGGCGGTTAAAGTCCCGTCTTATTTCGTTGATAAAGCTGCGTTTCGTTGATATAAAAGAGCTATCAACGAAACACACAGAAAAATGCTAAGACTGTCAACGAAATGGTTTGTTTCGTTGACATAGTAATTTTGACTTAGACAAAATTTCACTTTTTCCTGAGAAAATTAATTCACAGAAAAACATAGCAAATTTCTGGCTACATTTTAACTTGCAAATATCTCAAAAATAATTAAGAGAAATTTAGCATATCTAGCTCACTTACTAATCTTGAGAATGTGGATTCATCAAGTGGCTTGGTAAAGATGTCTGCAAGTTGTTGTTCACTTGGAACAAAATGTAACTCCACAGTACCATTCATAACATGTTCTCTAATGAAATGGTACTTGATGTCAATGTGCTTGGTCCTTGAATGCTGCACTGGATTCTCAATAATGGCAATGGCACTAGTGTTGTCACAGAAAATAGGAATTTTCTCAACTCTTATTCCATAATCAAGTAGTTGATTTTTCATCCATAAAATCTGTGCACAACAACTTCCAGCTGCAATATACTCAGCCTCAGCTGTGGAGGTAGAAACTGAGTTTTGTTTCTTGCTGAACCATGAGACAAGCTTGTTTCCTAAGAATTGATAGGTGCCTGTTGTGCTTTTCCTGTCAATTTTACATCCTGCAAAATCTGCATCTGAATAACCAATTAGTTCAAAGCCAGATTCTCTAGGATGCCAAATGCCAAGGTTTGGTGTTCCTTTGAGATATCTGAAAATTCTTTTAATAGCAACTAAATGGGATTCCCTAGGATCAGCCTGAAATCTAGCACATAGACATGTAGCAAACATAATATCAGGTCTACTAGCTGTTAAATATAAAAGTGAGCCTACCATGCCTCTGTAACCTGAAATGTCCACAGATTTTTCTTTAGTATTCAATTCAAGTTTGGTGGCAGTAGGCATGGGAGTTTTGGCAGGAGAGCATTCCATTAAGTTAAACTTCTTTAATAAATCATGAATATATTTTGTTTGACTAATGAAAATGCCTTCATTAACTTGCTTCACTTGAAGACCAAGAAAGTAAGTTAATTCTCCCATCATGCTCATTTCATATTTACTTTGCATAAGCTTGGCAAACTTTTGACAAAGTTTCACATCTGTAGACCCAAAGATTATGTCATCTACATAAATTTGAACAAGTAGAGTAGAGTCATTCACAACCCTGTGAAAAAGAGTTTTATCTACAGTACCTCTAGTGAAGTGATTCTCAAGGAGGAACTGTGAAAGTGTGTCATACCAGGCTCTAGGTGCTTGTTTCAAACCATAGAGTGCTTTGAGGAGGAAGTATACATATTCTGGAAAATCATCATCTTCAAAACCAGGAGGTTGACTTACATACACCTCCTCTTCCAATTCCCCATTCAGAAAAGCACTCTTCACATCCATTTGATAGACTTTGAAATTGGCATAGGCTGCATAGGTTAGGAAAATCCTTATTGCTTCTAGTCTAGCAACAGGAGCAAAGGTTTCATCAAAATCAATTCCTTCTTCCTGTGAATAGCCTTTTGCAACCAATCTAGCTTTGTTCCTTGTGACTATGTCATTTTCATCCATCTTGTTTCTGAACACCCATTTTGTGCCTATAACACTCCTGTCCTTAGGCTTGGGCACCAGCTTCCAAACATTGTTCCTTTCAAATTGGTTTAGCTCCTCTTGCATTGCTAAAACCCAATCTGGATCTAGAAGTGCATCCTCAACTTTCTTTGGCTCATCTTGAGACAGAAAGCTGCTATATAGACATTCTTCTTGAGTTGCTCTTCTAGTTTGGACTTTTGAAGTAACATCACCTATAATAAGTTCAAAGGGATGATCTTTAGTCCATTTCCTTGAGGGAGGTAGATTTGCTCTTGAAGAGGTAGCTTCATGATCATGATTGCCTTGATTGGATATTTGTCCTTGAGAAACTCCCCCTGAATTTGTTGTCCCTAACTGATCACTTCTAGAGGCATTTCTATGACTGTCAACGGTATGACCATTTTGGCTGTCAACGAAACGCTCATTTTGACTGTCAACGAATCCACCATCATGACTGTCAACGAAATGACCATTTGGTCTGCTAGCAGCTATTCTTTTCAACCTTAATGCAGCAATTTCATCTTCACTGCTGCTTTCATCTGTGCTAGATACAACAATTTTAGGCTGTTTCTCAGTAGCCTTAACATGATTCACTTGATCTCCTTCCTCATTCTCAAAGGAAAGACTTTCATGGAAACCTTCATCACAGAGACCTTGAATTTTGAGATCATCAAAAACAACATGTACAGATTCCATAACAATGTTGGTTCTGAGATTATAGACTCTGTAAGCTTTCCCTGCTGCATATCCCACAAATATTGCTTCATCTGCCTTTGCTTCAAATTTCCCCAAATGCTCAGCTTGATTTCTCATAACAAAGCACTTGCATCCAAAGACATGAAGAAAATCCAATAGTGGCTTCTTTCTTTTGATTAGTTGATAAGGGGTCATTCCTTTGGCCTGATTAATCAAAGAAATATTTTGAGTGAAGCAAGCTGTATTAACTGCCTCAGCCCAAAAATAAGTTGGTAACTTTGATTCATCTAGCATTGTCCTTGCAGCTTCAATAAGTGTTCTGTTTTTCCTTTCAACTACACCATTTTGCTGTGGTGTTCTTGCTGCTGAAAACTCATGCAAAATACCATTTTCTTCACAGAACACCTTCATGCTTGAATTCTTGAATTCTGTCCCATTGTCACTCCTAATCCTTCTTACTTTCAAGTCAGGATGATTGTTTACCATCTTGATGTGATTGATAATGATTTCACTTGCCTCATCTTTGGAGAGCAAAAAGAAAGTCCATGTAAATCTAGAAAAATCATCAACAATCACAAGACAATATTTCTTCTTTGAAATAGACATGACATTTACAGGGCCAAACAAATCCATATGAAGCAACTCAAGCTGATGGACAATTGATGACTCTGTCTTGCTTTTGAATGATGCCTTCTTTTGTTTCCCTTTTTGACAGGCATCACACAAACCATCCTGGGAAAACTCCACCTGTGGAATTCCTCTTGCAAGATCCTTCCTCACCAAATCATTCATAACTTTAAAATTCAGATGAGATAATTTCTTGTGCCATAGCCAACTTTCATCCTTGCTTGCCTTGCTGAAAAGACAAGTGATGGTTTCTGGACTTGTGCTACTAAAGTCAGCAATGTACACATTCCCTCTTCTGAATCCAGTCATTACCACATTGTTGTTTCCTCCTTTAGAAACAACACAGGCTTCTTTAGAAAAAGTAACTAAAAATCCTTTGTCACAAAGTTGGCTGATACTAAGCAAATTGTGCATAAGACCATCCACCAATGCAACCTCATCTATGATGACATTCTCTTTTGAAATCAAGCCATATCCCTTGGTGTAGCCTTTGCTATCATCTCCAAAAGCAATACAAGGGCCAGCTCTTTCCTGAAACTCTGTGAGCAGGGTAGAATCACCAGTCATGTGTCTTGAACAACCACTATCCAAGTACCAAAGATTCCTTTTGTCTCCCTGCACACAATAAAACCAAATCAAGTTGATTTTGGTACCCAAGTTTCCTTGGGTCCTGTTTTGTTAGCCTTTGCTTTTCCTTTTATATCATTTTTCACTTTGGGCTCAGATTGATTTAAATCAATCTTTATCCTTGGTGTTGATTTCTGAGGGTTGCTCACATTTTCATTCACAACATGCATAATTGGAGGGACGAACATGTTATTCATATTCCATGGCATTTGTGACACATTAAACATATTCATGTATGGATTGGACACAAATGGCATGCTGGCATATGGATTTTGAAATTGTGCATATGGAGCAAACATGTTAGGCATAACAGGCATTGTAGACATAGAACTATTCATTGCAGGCTTGGGAATTTTCACTTTAACAGTCTTCTTAACAGATTTGCAGTTAGTAGATAAATGACTAACACTTCCACAATTGACACATGTCTTTCTAGGAGCATATTTATCAGGTGTGTAATTGTTGTGTTTGTTAATCCCTACTTTGCCATTCCTGTTATTCTTTTTATTTCCCTTGGCCTCAACTTGAACATTCTCTAACTTATCTTTCAATTGCTTGTTGGACAAGTGACCTACATTAGCTCTCTCAACAGGCTTCTCAACTTTCTTTGATATACTAGACTCACCTTGAACAAAGTTCTTGGTGACAGGACCATACTTATTATTAAGTCTAGTGAGTTCATCTTTTCTTTTCTCTGTCAACGAAACAGCCTGATCGGTTGATGGTTCATCTGTCAACGAAACATTGCATTCCGTTGACATATCAACCTTCAACAAATGATCATTGTTATTTGTTGACTCTGTTTCTGATTCTAAGGTTTCACAAACATACCCTAGTTTCTCTTTGTTCTTTTTCCATGATTGTTCACAGAAAGATTCCATACCTTGTACATTAATGATGTTGGTAGCAACATTCCTGGCATCTTTCCATTTAGCAATCACACTTTGTTCTATTTCAAGTTGTGTCTTAAGAATTTCTTCCCTTTGTAACACGTTCTCAAGTTCCTTCTTAGCATCCCTACTAACACATCTCATTTTCTCAAAATCAATGAGCTGTGCTTCTAACATTGCATTCCTATCACTTAAGAGCAAATTAGTCTCTTTTATTCTTGAATTCTCTTTGGTAAGTGATTTAAGAGTGACACGTAAATTATATAATACAGTAGACATTTCATTTACTGCACTATCGCATTCCTCTTTAGAAAGCTCAGAAAGATTAGTAATTGTTAACAGAATTGTAGAAGGGGGGGTTGAATACAATTCTTGATATTTCTTAAACTTAAAACAACTTAAAATTAAAACTGAACTTAAAAGTAAAAACACAAGCACATAAATAATTTCAGTTGGATTGTTTGATGATCCAACTGAAGTGATTTTTATTGCGGAAATAATCTGTGATACAAAATGTACACAGCTGCTCAGTTACAAGATTGTAGAGAAGTATGCTCTCAAAGATAGCTAATACAAACTATTTGTTTTTCTTCTCTCATCTTTTAAAGTAACTGCTACACTTGGTTATAAATACCCAAGTTTACAATTCTACGTTTGGCTAAACTAAAGAACAATAGTAGTAACCATCAGTAGCTTGCTTTTCATTCCTTTTGTCCAATGGTCCTTGGAGATCTTTGCTTTTGTCTTCATGCTTATTTTAATCATTTCCAAGAGCCTTATTGGAAATTGGAATGTTTCCTTCTTCCAGTAACCATTTTGATGGCTTCCAATGCAAAGTACACTTCCATATCTCCTTTAGATCTGTTCAGTAAACTGTCACTATCACTTTGTCAACTGTTCAAAAAGCAATAGTGATTCGTTGATAGCAGGGAGATGTGTTTCGTTGATAGCTTTATTCTTCATTCCGTTGATGGTGTTTCCTTCGTTTTGTTGATGGTGTTTCCCTCGTTTCGTTGATGGGTAAACTCCATACCGTTGACAGAGTGATCTTCATACCGTTGACATGTCTTCACTTAGGCAAAATTACAAGGCATAATATATTTACAATTAACCAACCTATTTTGCCTATCTAGTACTTAGTCAACATGACTTAGAAAACCTATCTAATACATACAACAGAATGCATATCAAACTGTAAAGTATTGTACAGTGCAATTGCTACATTACTCATTTCGTTGATGAGCTTCCTGTCAACGGAATACTGCAAAGCATGCCATTTCGTTGACAACTACAAAATGACTTAATACAAAATCTACTAAGTGTTTTTATAATTATCATCAAGAACAACATATTCCTAACATTGATTCGATCAGAATTGGATCCGAACTGAAACTGATCCGCTTATCAGTGTTTCCGGGTCTATAAGCGATTGCAAATTTTGACAAAGTTGTTATATTTGAATCAATATACTTTTAAATTTGTCTTCAATGCATGATCTGTGTGAGGTTTAAAGGTTGGGCTAGTTTTTGGTGCTAATGTGAAAAATTCGCAGAAATTTTTCTAGTTGAGTTAGTAGTTTTGTTTTTGCGTTTCCCGGAGTTCCAACGGTCGGATCGTTATGAATTTTGGACATCACCTTCCTTACTCATATATCTAAATTCTGAACGGTTGAGATCAGATTTAGAGGTTGTTAGGTCCTGATAAGTTTGTAGAGGGAGGGGGGGGGGTTGAATACAAATGGTACTGTTTTCTCGAATTTGTTCGGTTCTTAATTTAACAATTCAAGAACAAATAAGTGCGGAATTAAATGAAACAAAATTCAAGTTAAATATAACTTATATTAAACTTGAAATGTGTTACAATTACAGTACAAATTAAAAGATTTGAATCTCAAACTATTTAAAACAAATCTAGAATAAATTCGACATGAATTTATCTATTTTTGTAATAAAAAAGATCGAATACTAAAAAGTAGTTCAAGATAAATTCTAGGGATAATGATCCGCTAGATAGTCAAACAAGTACAAGTAAATAATTTTTAGTGGTTTAGATTTAACAATATGAACTAGAAATTAATTGCTTGATGTTAATGGTGAGCTCGGCAGTTGGTTGAAGATATAACACGCCAGTCTTACATCGAGTAGATTGGGACATTCTGTTCAATTTATAAGGCAAAGTACTACTACTAATTAGCACCAACAAATCATGATCTTTTGGGGGGCCTGTGGTGGGCTAGTTGTTACCCAAGTTGGCTGCATTTGGGCCTGTGGTGGGCTGTTGTTACTGGTCAAGAACAAAAGACTGTTCCAAAGGAAAAGAAAGATATGACTCCTGAAGACATCTCATCAATTGCAAAGGATGCAAAGGTTAGACATCTACTCCATAGTGCATTAGATAATGTTATGTCTAACAGAGTTATTGGCTGCAATACTGCCAAAGAAATTTGGGATGCTTTGGAAGTCAGGTGTCAAGGAACAAGTGCTATAAAGAAGAATAGGAAGACTATTCTAACACAGGAGTATGAACACTTTGACTCGAGATCTGATGAAACTTTAACAGATTCTGTAAATTGTTGAATGATTTGTCCCTGGTTGATAAAGAATATGAACTTGAAGAGTCAAATCTCAAGTTTCTTCTATCCCTACCTGAAAGATGGGATTTAAAGGCGACAACAATCAGAGATAATTATGATCTTGCAGAAATAGATCTTGATGAAATTTATGGGTTGCTTAAAACTCATGAACTTGAAATAGAACAGAGAAATAGGAGATCTGGCAAGAAGACAAAATTTGTTGCTCTCAAAGTTGAAGAGAAGCCTCTTAAGAAAAACACATCAAAGAAGAAAGCCAAGGGAAAGGCTTTAGTCATAAATTCTGAGAATGAGTCATCAAACTCTGATGATGACTCAAACACTGATGCTTCTTCTGAATCTGAGGATGATGAAGAACAAATGATGCAGATGGCTGCTTTGATGGTGAAGACTTTCAAGAAGATGAGTTTCAAGAACTTCAAGAAAGGAAAAAGATTCTCAAGGAGGGATTCAAATTCTGAAAGGAAGAATTTCAGAAAGTCTGAAGGAAGGGATACCAAGTCTGGAAAAAAAGACAAGTCTGAGATCCAGTGCTACAAATGTAAAGAGATGGGTCATTATGCTCCAGAATGCAAGAAAGGAAAATCTGGAAAAGCACTCATCACTAAAGGAAAAGACTGGGCAGACACTTCAAATTCTGATGAAGATGTCAGCTATGCTCTTATGGCAACTGTTGAAGATGAATCTGAAACATCTGAGAATAAGGTACCCCTAACAACTTATGCTTATGATATTGATAATATATCTGAATTGAGAATTTATCTTAAAAGCATACATGTTAGTTATAGAGATCAGACTTTAGAAAATGAGAGAATTAAATCTGAGAATCTTAAGCTTAAAGATAGAAATAAATTTCTTGAAGAAGAGCTTGTTAACATGCAACAAGTTCAAAAGGAAAGAGATGATGTTGTTTATGTTGAACAGGAATTGCTTAAAAGATATAGGCAAATTGAATCTGAATTAGAAAAGGAGAGAAAAGTGATTAAAACCTGGACTAATTCTGGAAAAGACACACATCAGGTTTTTCAGACAGATACTGTAGGTTTAGGTTACTATGAGGAAGATGAACTTAGGTTTAAAGATAAAGTTAAAGTCAAACCACAACTTAAACCTGTGAAATTTGTTTCTGAATCCAGTAAGCTAAAATCTGTAGTTGTGAAAGAAGCTGTTATGGAGCCAGTTGAAACTTGTGAAAATCAGGTTAATGCTGGTTCAATAACAGAAAATCAGATTGAGACAGAAGCTGTTAAAGAACCAGTAAAAATCTGTGATAAACAGGTTAATGTTGGTTCGATGACAGAAAAACAATTCAAACATAAGCTCAAAGAGATAAAGTCTGTCAACAAACAGAAAGTGTCCAAGAAAAATAGGAATGGAAAAGTAGGCATTAATAAAAGAAATGATTATCTGCCTAATTCTGATGCTCCTAGAAAGACATGTCATAGTTGTGGTAGTACTAACCATCTTGCCAGGTTTTGCAAGAAGAACAAAGATATTAATTCTTTACCCTCCAAGTCTTGAGTAAAGAATGATTATGTTAGGGTTAGACCACAGACTTTATGCACACACTGTGGGAGCACTTGGCATTCCATTTATACTTGCAAGAGTTATCATGCTATTTATCACAACTATTATGAGCTAAAACCCAACCTGAAATGGGTTAGAGCAAACTCTGCAAGTGTAAAATCTGACACAGTTAGCTTAAACTCTGTTGATAGTAATTCCGCTGCAAAAGCTAACAATGTTAAGAAAGCCAAAGGATCCAAGCAAGTCTGGATCCTTAAATCTAACTCTTTGTAATTGTTTGTGATTGCAGGGCATAAGGGAAAGTACCCTAGTCTTGGACAGTGGATGTTCAGGACACATGACTGGAAATAAAGCCCTGCTATCAGATTATGAGGAGAAGGATGGCCCAAAAGTTTCCTATGGAGATGGCAACATAGGACGTACTATGGGATATGGCAATATCAATCTTGGAAGTGTCATCATCACAAATGTAGCTCTAGTCCCAGGACTCAAGCATGACTTGCTTTCTGTGAGTCAAATCTGTGACAGAGGTTATCATGTAGATTTTCAACCTGAATACTGTGAGGTTATCAGTAAATCTACAGGAAAAGTTGTTCTAGTTGGAAATAGACGGAATAATATCTATGAAGCAAGTTTGGTAACAAACTCTGAAGGAAAAGCTGTGTGTCTGTCTGCAAAAATGTCAAATGAAGAGAGTTGGAAATGGCATAAGAAGCTCTCTCATCTAAACTTGAACAACATCAATGAACTAATTCGAAAAGATCTTGCAAGGGGACTTCTAAAGTCAATACTCAGCTTAGATGGTCTGTGTGATTCTTGTCAAAAGGCCAAGCAAAGGAAGTCATCTTTCAAGAGTAAGTCTGAATCTTCAGTTGTGGATCCTTATCATCTTCTACATGTTGATCTTTTTGGTCCAGTAAATATAATGTCAATAGGCAGAAAGAAATATGCTCTAGTCATTGTTGATGAGTACACTAGGTACACATGGGTGTACTTCTTAGCAAAGAAGGATGAAACTGCCTTAATACTAATGGATCATGTAAAGCTACTGGACAAAGGATCACAGTTCAAATTGAAAATTATAAGAAGTGATAATGGTACTGAATTCAGAAATGCAACAATGGAAGAATTTTGCAAAGAAAGAGGAGTGAAGCAAGAATTTTCTGCACCTGGTACTCCACATCAAAATGGTGTAGTTGAAAGAAAGAACAGAACCTTAATCGAAGCTGCCAGAACAATGCTTGAAGAAGCAAAATTGCCAACCTACTTCTGGGCAGAAGCTGTTCAAACTGCTTGTTTTACTCAAAATGCAACACTGATCAACAGGCATGGGAAAACACCATATGAGATGGTGAAAAATAAAAAGCCAAATTTGAAATATTTTCATATTTTTGGATGCAAATGCTTTGTGTTGAAAACTCATCCTGAACAGTTGACCAAGTTTGACTTAAAAGCTGATGAAGGAATTTTTGTTGGATACCCACTGTCAACTAAAGCATTCAGAGTCTACAATCTGAGAACTAAAGTGATCATGGAATCTATAAATGTGTCATTTGATGACAAGAAAATAACTGGAATAAAAGATGTAGAATATCATGATCAACTTCGATTTGAAAATGAAGATCTAAACTCTGATGACGTAAACTCTGATGAAGAAAATCCAACAAACTCTGACGAAGCATACTCTGAACCTCTACTGGTAAACACTGAGGGAGTTTCTCTGACAGAACAAAATAGAGAACCAGTTGAGGGGGAGCGTGAAAATACTTCAGCAACATCTCAAAATGATGACTCAAATTCTGAAAATGAATCAGCTGAAGAATCTATCCCAAACTCTGAGTCAAACACTGAAAATCCAAACTCTGAGCAGTCCAATTCAGGGGGAGCCTCAGAGAATGCAAATGGTCAAAAAGAAAATCAGGAGAGCATGGATCAAGGGAGAGGATCTAATAATGTTAATAGAAGCCAATTACCAACAGCAAGAAGGTGGACACAAGCTCATACACCTGACTTGATAATTGGAGATCCAGAAGCTAGTGTGAAAACTAGAAGTGCTACAAATAATGAATGTCTGTATCATGCATTCTTATCTCAAACAGAGCCCAAGAAAGTAGAAGAAGCTCTTAAAGATGCTAACTGGATAACATCAATGCAAGAGGAATTGAATGAATTTGAGAGGAATGAAGTCTGGACACTTGTACCAAGACCAAAGAACAGATCTATTGTTGGTACAAAGTGGGTTTTCATAAACAAAACAGACAGTGATGGAGTGATTACAAGGAATAAGGCTAGACTTGTGGCTAAAGGCTATTCACAGCAGGAAGGAATTGACTATGATGAAACTTTTGCTCCAGTTGCAAGATTGGAGGCAATAAGGATTTTTCTGGCCTATGCTGCTCACAAAAAGTTTAAAGTCTTTCAGATGGATGTGAAAAGTGCTTTTCTCAATGGGAAACTTGAAGAAGAAGTGTTTGTTGAACAACCACCTGGGTTTGTAGATCCCAAGCATCCAGATTATGTCTACAGGCTTGACAAGGTATTATATGGACTAAAGCAGGCACCTAGAGCATGGTATGAAACTCTGGCTCAATTTCTTTTAGAAAGTGGGTTCACTAGAGGTACAATTGACAAAACCTTGTTCTATTTTAATTCTGGTGATGATTTGCTGCTAGTTCAAATCTATGTGGATGACATAATTTTTGGGTCTACTAATGACAAACTCTGTAAGAAATTTGCCAAGCTTATGCAGTCAAGGTATCAAATGAGCATGATGGGAGAGCTTAGTTATTTTCTAGGCTTGCAAGTAAAGCAAACAGATGATGGGATTTTTATTAATCAAGCAAAATATACCACAAATCTTCTCAAGAAATTTGGTATGCTTGATAGTTCATCTGCCACAACTCCCATGGCTACTGCAACAAAGCTAAACAAAGACACAGGAGCCTCAGTAGATATGACAAGCTACAGAGGAATGATAGGGTCTCTTCTTTATCTTACTGCAAGCAGACCTGATATCATGTATGCAACATGTCTTTGTGCAAGATTTCAAGCAGACCCCAGAGAGCCTCATCTAACAGCTGTGAAGAGAATTTTCAAATATCTCAAAGGAACCATAACTCTTGGTTTGTGGTATCCTAGAGAATCAGAGTTTAAATTAATTGGTTACTCTGATGCATATTTTGCAGGTTGTAAAATAGACAGAAAAAGCACAAGTGGAAGCTGTCAATTTTTAGGTGACAGATTAGTTTCTTGGTACAGCAAGAAACAGAAATCAATTTCCACATCCACAGCAGAAGCAGAGTATATTGCTGCTGGTAGCTGTTGTGCATAGATTTTATGGATGAAGAATCAATTGCTGGATTATGGATTAAGGTACTCTAAAATACCTATTTTCTGTGATAATCAAAGTGTTATTGCTATGACAAGTAATCCAGTACAGCACTCCATGACCAAGCACATCAGCATAAGGTATCATTTTATCAGGGAACATGTGGAAGAAGGAAATATTGAGCTTCATTTTGTGTCTACAGACCAACAGCTTGCAGATATCTTCACCAAACCTTTGAGTGAAGCTACCTTTACAAGGCTGGTAAATGAACTTGGAATGGTATCTGGTTTTGACTAGAGATACTGGTTAGACTCAAAATCTATACTTCTATGATTTGGTGCTCATGTTTCTTTGCATATGTTAACTATCATTCATACCAGTTTGTCAAACTCTGTTCGTCATACTCTGTTACACATACTCTGTCAGTCATCCTCTGATGTTAAACTCTGATTGTGATTTTGTCTGAAACACATGGACCGATGAAGAAAATTGTATGAAGCATGATTTTTAGTAAGTAATCATGAATCTTTCTGAGTGATATGAATTCTGATTTCAAAATGTGCAGAAATTTTACACAGCATGATACTGTCTCTATATTTATAGCATCTCTTAGTTTATTGATCCTATACACTGAGTCTGTATTAGCTGTTTGCACTTTCTCTCATAAAGTAATCATGTTAACTGATGAAAGTCTAAACTTTGATAATTAGTTGCAAATATTTCACCCTCAAATCAAAAGATGCAAAATAAGCACAAATTCCTTTGAGATCATGTTGTGCCTAGGAAGATCCAGGAACTTATTGTATGAAATAAATGCTAAAATCTTTGATTTTTGGTGACCAGTGCCAACCACTGATTACTGGAAAAATAAATTAAAAATAAATAAAAAAATCGAAGGGGGTGAAAATAATAAATTTAGAAGTACAGAGTTTAGATAAGATCAGATTTTATTTTATACATGAGAGTTTGGGCAACCAGTTTTTACTGATTTACTTTGTGGATTTTATGCACTTTGAGATGATTTAAATATTTATATTCAGTAAACTCTGCTAAGTCACACACAAATACTCACACCTGTACATTTTGTGAAAAGAGTTTATGAATAAAGGAGGAGGATTGGTAAACACTGATGAATTGTGTACTCTACGCCGAGGTAATTTAATTTTAATCTCTGATGATTAAAATAAATTTTGTTTGTTTCAGACATATTATGATTTTGAGAAAAGAAATTTGTTTTTGAAAATTCAAAAGAGAATGATTGTACAGTTGTACAAGAGTGTATTAAACAGAGGTGAGAGGTTGAGTGTCTAGGAAAGTGTAAAAGGCGGTAATTATTGCTATTTTTACTGCGCATGCGCATTGGAAACTGCCAATTACTGCTGTCAGTCATTGAATGTGTGCCACGTGTCCCACTCACACGTTTCATGGAGTAAGACAGTTGTGTGTATTGATTAGAAACTGTTCAGTTTTTAATACTTTCTTTATGTATTAATATACAATACACATATTTGTTTAAACTTTTCACAACTTACTCCAATCCACACACATACACATTTTCACAAACACTTTCACTGCAAACACTCTCGTATTTTCTCTAAGTCATTCTCTGATTATTTCTCAATAGTACTAATGGCTTCTACTGCTTTTGTTTCTTCTGGACTTGAGTTTGTTCCTAACAATTATTCTGCTCCTTTGAGTAATGAGAACGCACCGGAGGCGTTTCATTTTATGCAAAACTTTCTTGCTCAATCTTCACTTGGGCGTCCTCTTGTTGAACCAGTGAAGCTTTCTACGATTCAAATCAAAAGCTTCTGGGAGACTGGTATTTATGATGATGGTGGAGATGCTCGTACTCCATCTATTGTTTTTGAGTTTGAAGAAGCAGAGTATATTATTACTCCCGGTACAGTTCGTGCAGCTATGGGATTTCCTGAACATAATGCTTAGACTATTGATGTTGGTGAGGCTGAATTGATGAGGATGATGAGGGAAATCGGCTATGGTGGATCTTTGGCAAAGATTGGTTAACTGAAGCGACCGTTCTTGAGGAAAGAGTGGAGCTTTTTCTTCGACTGCATAACTAGAACGTTCGGCAAGAAGTGCACAAACTGGGATGCCATACCTACTGAAAGTCTACAAATTGGGTATTCTCTGATCTATGGTACTCATTTTGATTATGGTAGACTAGTTCTTAACAATTTGGGTGAAAAGATGACTGAAAATAGGAGAGTAGTTTACTTTTCTAGATTTTGTCAGCTTTTATTTACTGTTTGTGTTGGTGGGGTAGATATTTCTGATGTAGATGTGATTCCATGTTTTAAATTGCACAAACGTATATTCTCTGATCTTATAAACAAGGATGTGAAGAAGGGAAATGTAGGTGATCTGTTATTTCCTGCATTAGTGCAACAGTTTGTGAATAATTCTATCCAAGTAGAACAACAACCAGAACCAGTAAATACTGAAGCATCTCCAACCCAACCAATTCGTACTGGAGGTAGAATTAAACACAGGGCTTCTAAACCTGCAAGGATTGTTAAGCCAACTACTGAAGTTGGAGTTTCAAAATCTTCTGTGCCAAACTCTGTTGGTACATCTAAGAAGAGCAGGGCAAAGAGACCAAGGTCTTATGATGAAGAAGACTCTGAAACCTTACATCATAGAAGAAGGAGACTAGTAGCTAACTATCTCTTTGATGAGTTAAATACTGAAGTTGTTCCTGACGCTGAACAGAATGAAACTCCTGATGTTGTTATTGAGGAGGTTGATGTAAATGATGAAACTACTGTTCCTACAAAGGACAGAGTAAATGCTGAAGTCAATATTGAAGACAATGAAGCTGATATTGTCAGAGCAGATGCTGCAAGTGCAGATAACTTTGTTGATAATTTGGATATGGAATTTGAAGCACATCATTCAATCAGTGTTAGTAACACTGAGGATGTGGCAGCTGATCAGACAACTCTAGTAGTTGATGAGTCTGTAGTAACTCATATAGAGATTCTCTCTGTCACCAATCACATTCCTGAATTGGGTGAAGAGGTTGATCAGGCAGCAAAATCTGTCTCTTCTGAGAAGATTGTTGAAGTTGAGAACATGGCTGCTGTTCCAGAAAAAGAAAAAGTTGCTGAGGATGTAAACTCTGCAAAACTGAATGAAGCTGTAGCAGAGAAAGTTCAAGATGAAGCTGCACAGTTGAATACTGAAGCTACTGCAGAGAATGTTATTAATGAAGCTGCAGAGCCTATCCAAGACAATGTTGATGCAGATGATGATCAATATTCTGAACATTCTCTTCATGCAAACTCTGACATCAATGTTGAACTTTCAGACTCTGATGAACCTTTTCTCAGAGATCCAGCTGCTGAATCTATAAAGGACAAACAAACTGCCACTGAAGCTCACTATAGAGAAATGTATTATGCAAATTGGTCAGGGGCAGATTGTATTTTCTCCAAACAAAGGACTGCTGATTTTGTAGATAAATCTGCAAAAGAGATTTCAAATCCAGAGCTTCTTAGTCATTTGAAGGCTACAATAGTCCAAGTGAAGTCTCTTAATAATAGATTTGATGAGACTCATAGGGCTGTCATGAGTTTAAGTAATGATATTGTTGCTAAGGAGTTGGCTTTGAAGAATGATAGAACCAGATTATCTTCTATGATCAAGGATCAAGTGGAAATAAAGCAAATGTTAAGCAAAGTAGAGAGCAATCAAAGTGAAATGACTGCAAAGATTGATTCAATTGCTACTTCTTTGGAGTTGCTGACATCAGTGCTAATTCCTGATGATGTCAAAAAGGGGGAGAGTGTTCCTAAAGACAAATGCAAAAGGACTCAAAATCTGAGACGGAGGGATGATGCAACTGATGGTGGAAGCAAGGAAGCTAAGAGGAGGTCAAACATTATTCAAGAGCAAGGGAGACTTAGGTCAAACTCTGCTAGAACTCTGATAAACTCTGAGAGAGCAAATACTGAAGCTCAATCTACTTCAAAAGCTAAAAGTCTATTGGTTTCTTCTCCACCAACTACAGATGAAGAGATTGCAGCACAACTATTTTTAGAAGAGCATAATGGTGAAGCTACAGTTGAGGATATGGAGGCTGAAATGAATATGCTATCTGAAGAGCATAGAAAGAAAATTGATTCTGGTAAATACAAAAAGAAAGCTGTAAAAGCTCCAAGAAAGAAAGAATTGGGTATCTCTATCAAGGAAAATTCTCAACAGAGTATACAATACTCAAGGAGGCCAACAGATACTGTTTCTGGTAAGGGCAAAGGAAAGTTGATAGAAGATACAGTATCCAAGAAAGACTATTCAACCTCTGACATGGCTCAAGTTGAATCAAGACCTAATCAATCAACCTCTGACGTTGCTCAAGTTGATAATTCTGTTAAAGCTGTGACAACCTCTGACACTGCTCAAGTTGTACCAACTCAATTAATATCTCCACAACTCCAAGATACTTTTCGAAGATCTTCTAAGGATGAAACTCTGAAGCCAGGAAATGTGAACATTCTACAAAGCAGAACTGTGATGGGAAAAGAGTCTTATGATAGATCTGGTTTGGGTTCACATATAGAGAAAAGAGTGAATAACAGTCCTTTAGATCATACATCTCTGGCAGAATCTGGTGTTGGGGTAACTCAAGAAAACCTTGACAAGTTAGAGTCTGTTCAGATGATCTATCACAGAGGAATCAAAAAGGAGTTTCTGTTATATTTTATGGCTGATGGAAGAGTTTATAGAGTTGGAGAAGATGATATTCATCTAAAACTATGGGAAGAGCTGGAGTATGTTTTATATCTGCTGAAAGTCAAAAATCAATCTACTCACAATGCTGCTCAAGTTTTAAGAGAGAGAATGATGAAATCTAAAGTCTTGTGTGGAGCTAGAATTTCAAGTGCTTATGTTCCTAAGTACAGAGATGCTCATGGAAAGATTGTAGAGATGAAAAGGAACAATGCTAAATTCAATACAGCACATGGAATTAAAGTTCTGGAATTTAACTTGGAGTCAGACAAATCTTATTTTATCAGGCTAGGGAATGAGATGAGGAGGAATAACATCTATTCTCTGAGAGCTGCTATCTACCAGACTGGAGAGAGTGATCCAGAATTAAAAGAATTGAAGAAAATCATGGTAGATGAACTAGAAAAGGCTGAAAGAAGACTACTCATTGATTATCTTATAACAGTGCCTAATATTGAAGAAATTAAGTAAATGCTGACTGTAAGTTTTTAAAAGTTTTCTGTTCTAAGTAAAAGTTAAACTCTGTTATGTTATAAACACTACATTTGTTATATATGTT
The DNA here is from genome assembly GCA_030848705.1 of Heracleum sosnowskyi. Lineage (NCBI taxonomy): Eukaryota > Viridiplantae > Streptophyta > Magnoliopsida > Apiales > Apiaceae > Heracleum > Heracleum sosnowskyi. The sequence goes on along the minus strand of CM061243.1, from coordinate 41,930,775 downwards.
TTGACATCATCAATTTTCTGTTAACTTGTACATTTTAGTATGAACAAGTTGGGGGAGATTGTTAGATATAATTACTGATGATTGTTTATCAGTGTTTAAGCAACAGGTACTCATCAGAGTTTATGCTAGAAGCCAGTCAGAGTTTGTTAAAGTTTGACGGGGTGAAAGTTTGCTGAAGCTGTCGGTGCTAATATGAAGATTCTAGAAGCAATATATCTTGAAGATGGAAAGAAGCAAGATATATTGAGATAGCTAAGGAAACGGAACAGAAAACAGAAGCAATCTTAATTTGATATAAATTGTATAGCTAATTTGTAGGAATATCAATTAGAGATTGATTCTATGTAGCTGTGTACTATATAAACACAAATAGGTTAACCCTAAAAGGGATGCGAATACTGAATACATTATTCTTGTAACCTAGCAGCTCTCTGTGATATTTTACATCACTAAGAGAAGAGTTATTTAATATAATTCAGTTTATTGTTCATAAACAGTGTTCTTATTGTTATTCTCATACATATCTTGATTATATATTGTGTATTCGGCCTAACAGTCCGGAGGGGACACGAAGACAGTCGGTATTATCCCACAATGGCTAGAGAGGAACGATCCAGACCTATGTGTTATCCGTTCAAGCTTGACGAGGACGTCAAGAGTTTAAGTGGGGGAGTTTGTAACACCCCAGTCCCACATCGAGTAGATTGGGACATTCTGTTCAGTTTATAAGGCAAAGTACTACTACTAATTAGCACCAACAAATCATGATCTTTTGGGGGGCCTGTGGTGGGCTAGTTGTTACCCAAGTTGGCTGCATTTGGGTCAGTAGGCTTCGACTTATTTCGGACTCGGAATCAGGACTTGACCCGATTTTCGAAAAAGGCTCGGGATTTGACCCGGGTTGTCACAGAAGAAGCAGAGTGTTTTGAATGGTATATGTTGATGTCTTCTGTCTGCTTTGTTGTTTTTGTACCACACATTTTTATCTTTGTGAAGCCAACTCCCTTTATCAATCACATGTACTCCATTTAAGTTTTAGATAGAAGTACTATCGATAGTACTTAGATTGCCTTGACAGTACTATCGGTAGTACTAGCCAATGAACTGGCAGTACTATCGGTAGTACTGTCAAATGAACTGGAAGTACTATCGATAGTACTGTCAGTTGAACTGGCAATACTATTGATAGTACTGTCAGTTTAAACTGTAAGTACTACTAGTTCATTTCGAAAGAATTTACAGCTTTTAATTAATTTTAAAATAATTAACTTATTAATTAATTTACATAATAAATTAATTCTTACAGAATTAATTTAGTAAATAAATTAATTCTTACAGAATTAATTTAGTAAATAAATTAACCAACTAAGGTAAATTAATTAAAAGAGAATTAATCAAAGTCTTATCTAAAATACAATAATTCTAACTTAATTAATCTTGTTAATTAATTTGATGAATAAATTAATTCTGAATGAATTAATTTATTAAATAAATCAACCAACTGACTTAATTAATTAAGAGAGAATTACTGCAAGGTCTTGATAACAGAATCAATCTTTGAACCACTAAAAATAATGACGAACTTCCACTGTATGATGTTGACACTCGATGTACTGTCAGGTTCATGAGTGAATAACTGCAATAACGGTTCTTCATCTTTTGACTTTAAGTTGTGTTCCATCTTCTTTTCCCTTTGACAAACTCTATAACTTGTACGCTTCCTGTCACACTTCTGAAGTCTCTGTTACTTTAAATAGATCCACTTTCTTGAATACTTCACTGAGACTTCTTGATCAAATAAATGAACTTCTTCCAGTGTAGAATTACTCCAAGTCAGTAGATGACTTTAAATCTTTATTCTCTTGACTGATAAAACCCTTTGAGATTCCTGTGACATCTAATCTAATATTTACTTATTACATTCTTGTTTAAGTTGAGTAGAATCCTCGATGTTTACAAATAGACTAATGCATATGCCTTTCAAGGTCCAGAACGTCTGTTTAATAAGGTCTTGGCAGAAACTATTTGCATCACGGTGAGGATTAAGCTCCCCGTGGTGAGGCGACTTGAGCGGATATTTTTGGCCCAAAAGTGATTGTGGGTTAATTATTAAACTAGACTCATGGTTACTAAAATATGTAAATGGTAGTTAATTAGCTAGGTTTTATGGATTGTGATATTGTATACATAAAAAAACATACATATCAATATATACAAAAAAGGCTCTTTCACTTGGCCAACAAAATCCTTATTCTTTGTGTATTGTGTTTACTTTAATTATTGTCTTGTCTTGTGTTATAATTTATAACTTATGACAGTGGCGTGAATTCTACATAAAAGTCTTTTTTTCAAGTATTATTCTTGAGACCCAACAATCAGTTTTACATAAATTTTGGTATGTCAATTTGCTAAAATTACTTTTAGTAATTTATACCATGAATTTAGTAATTCATTGGGGCCATTGATGTTTTTTTGTGCCTTTAAGTTCAAGAGGTGATATATTACTACGTATGTTGTTTTTTATCTATAAATGGAGTTTCATTTTTTTTTTTGCTAATTGTATGGTTATGATATGTATTTGTCGTGGATTATTAAAGACTATCGTTTCGAGATTGATCTTTATTATGTACATATTTACTAGCTAAATTTCAGTCATATCTAATTTTCATATTTATGCGGCCTTAAATGATCATTGATTAGTGTGAGTGACATAAAGTAAATCTTAGCATCACTACAAAAAATCAACTACTATTTTTATTTTAAAAACCTCTTTTAAGTTATGTGTATATCATCAATCACTATTTTTATTTTAGTAATGATAGTGGCCCATATCTTTTAGAAGTTAATGTGTATGTTCTCCTAAAATGGGAGTAGTGATTTTTGTAGTGACTTTTTGTAATGATACTAAGACTTATTCGAGTGACATATACTACCTCTATCCATCCATTTCTATACACTTTTTATTTTGGATGTCCCTCTCATATCTATACATTCCACAAAAATAGTAACTTTTAATAATATAAAACACTATTACACCCATTACTTTTCTTCATCTATCTCTATTCTATAATAATATAAAACACTATTACACCCACCACTTTACCTATTTTTCATCTAACTTTACTCATTTTTTTATATCGTTTCTTGGTTTTGGTGGGACGGAGGGAGTACGTTTTATTACTATTTAATACATATAGTTATTTACTCATTTATTAATTTTAATTTTGAATTGCATTCAATTAATTTGTATTTAGGTGAGAGATTAGAGTTCTAAAAGTCAAACATACTTTATTATATTATATTATTTTATTAATTATATTAATAAATTTTTCACTTTATTTTAAATTTGACTAATTATGATCATGACCGTCATTAAAATTTTATAATCCAAAATAGTTGCAATTATTTATTTTATTATTTCCAAAGAATCGATATATTTCGATTTATTTTGTATACGGAAATGAAACTAGATCTGACTTTTAAAGAGTACTCAAAACTTTACTTAAATTATCACATCTATATATTATAAATTTTTGCATAACTCATGTTCAAGGCTTGGTATCCACATTTTGGTTCAGATAAATTTTTTAACTTTATTTTGATCAATGGACTATCCATGTTTTAGGTTTGGTACCCATTTTAGCTTTGTATGAGATCCATATTAATATTTGACCCATATTCAATTATAGAAATACCATTAATGTATTATATTATATTTTTGGTAGCCTCATTAATATAAATATATACTAATATTTCAATTTTGGTAATATTATCAATACATGTCATTACATAATATATATAATAAAAAATTTACTAAATGAATTCTTATTATTATAGGGCATGTTTGGCAAACATAATTTAAGTTGACCTATATATTATAAGTCTATAAGTTATGAGGTGTTTGTTCATCCAACTTATAAAACTTATAACTTATATGTTCATAAGTTGAATGTTAGTAACAACGTACATTTTACTTAACTTATTGATTTATTGTTTGATTTATTTGTCTTTTAATACTTCATATTTTTACATTTATGTTTTTAAATATATTTTTTTAATTTAAAATGCATGTATTTAGCTCATTGTATTTAATAATTATTTATAAAATGTAAATTAGCAAATTTGTAAATAACTTATAAGTAAATTTATCCAAACACCAATATAATTTATAAGAATTCATTAATTTATCATTTATATGAAACTTATTCATTTTAAGGTACAAGTCAAATTTTTTAAGATAACACAAACACACACATATTTACATTATTCAATATAATCTTAAATGATAAATTTCTTTTATGTAATTTATCATTATATTATGTATAAATTATTTTTATTAAATAATATAATAATTTTTTTAAGTCTCGTGTGCTTAGCACGGACTATAACCTAGTATAATATGTTAGAGGTGAGAAAACACGAAACCTAATGACATTATCCTACTATAACAAAGAATCGAAGATAAAATAAGTATTATAGCATTATTTTTTTTAATTAAAGAGTCGAAATTATTAAAATCGATGACAATACAATAAAATCTAAGTAAGCAACCAAATTTAATAACAGGAGAATTTGATTTTCTGAAATACATTTTTAAAGAATGAATATCTATAGGCATGTATTTGGTATCATAAGATACACCTCTAAGAAATGGATTATAACACCTTATCTTATCAATTTTGTTTAGGCTCCCATCAATGAAAGAAAGAAAAGAATAAAATATAGTTTTTTTTTTAAAGGAAGTAAAGAATGAAATATAGGTTATTTTCTTTTTTCTTTAAATCATTTCAAAAGTAAAAATAAGATTTTGAAAATAAATATATAAAGATTTTCTTTCCTAATAAATCTGCAGAATTTTTTCTTTTCTTCCTTAAAAAATCTTTCGGGATCAAATTGAAGAAATAAAATCTACAACTTTATTTTCTTTTCTTTTCACAAAAAATTTATGCAACACAATGTTAAAGAACATGTTATTCCAAATAACAGAGAAAAGTAATAGTTTTAAGATACACATATAACAATAAATATTTTTCTTACTTAATCTTGAAAAATATAATATTATTATCATTTTCCCCATTTTTTCCACAAAATAATGCTTGAAAATTCAATATTCCAACAAGAAAAGGTTGGTCCCATTTCATTTCCCACATCCCCTGTATATTTTGTCTCCACATTGTCAATTCCGTTTCTGGATTTATACAATATCCAACAAACAAACCAACGAAAGCAATCTTAGTACGCAAAGTCAAACAAGAATCACGCAAAACTAGAAAAACCAAACATAAACTCAACTCAACAACATTACATTTCCACACCCAATTCAAACAAACACCATGGATCAACAAACTGAAGTCACAGAAATCATATCTGAGCTAGTTAAAATCAACGGTGTTGATACGACGTTAACGTTAACATTGGCCGGAAAATTACAGTGGAACGACGGTCAGCGCCACCGTTGTTTGACTGTGGAGAAAGAAGTCCTTGGTTTCTCCACCGTGGGTTCTCAACTGGTTGTTAAAACTGTTGTTGAGACATCGAATGGGGTGTGTTGTGTTGGAGGTGGCAACGTGGACCCCACTAGGAAGACGTTTGTGTTTGAGCCTTTGTCGGAAGGGTCTTTGCAGCTTTGGTCTCAAAAGCTTGGTCAATATATTGATTCTTTAGGTAATTTTTTGTTTACTTGTGTGTTTTGAATTGTTGTAAATGATCATGTTCATGTTGATAATATGTATTTGTTCTGTTCGAGTTATGTATCGAATTTAACACGGAATAATGAATATGTCATGCTTAGTTTAAAGAATGGGTTAGGGAGATTGAGATATTTACGGATTTTTCCCTTTATTGGTTTCGTTTAGTATTGTCAGGGTACTGAGTCGAGGAGATTAATTGTAAAATTTGATGTTATATTTGGAATTTATTCACTTCGCTGGTGAATGTGGAAGTTTATTGTGCAGAAACTGAACAGAATTTTGTTCCGATATGAGATGCATGGTGTATTTTCATGGGGGAAATCTGTGTAATGTGCTTCTTTTGGTCATTTATCCAGAACTTTTCTTTTTGATGTTGATTATTGATTCTTCTCTTTAGTGAACTGACTGGTAGGTTTTATGCAAGTTTGAGAATGTTGACGGCTTTCGAATTTGAAACAAATGCCATGTGTGTGTTGGAACTTATAATATACCAAACCACACATACTGGTGTATCCCGTCAGTAGAGCAGGGTGCGGGGAAAGTGTGGTAGGATGTGCAGAAACCTTACACCTATACTAAGTGAGTGGATATTGGAACTTACATTATTTGCGTCCTGAAACATCGTTCAGTTTAGTTCTTTAAAGGGGTGGTGTCGCCGGGTGTAAATCCCTAGAACCTTAATCAGAGTTGACGTTTTTTTGCTCTAGGTGATTTTACTTACTTTTGGGAGTACAAGTTATATGAATATATTTGTTTTAGTAAAGAAGGAAGTGGAGGAGTGACTTTGCACGACCATATGGTAGCACAATAGAAGGAAATAAGAAAATTTCATCGGAAAAGGTAAACCTTAATGGCTGAAATCGAAGTTGACACTCTTTTATGTTTTAAGGTGGCAAACCTGATGCTACCGTGGCAAATCTCATGCTAACGTGCAAAGGTAAACCTTAGTAGGTGGCAAATTTGATGCTACCGTGCAAAGACATTCACGTCCCTTTTTTCTCATAATGGTATACTATATGGACGTGGGAAAGTTTTGTGCAAGGTAACTTATGTTAAAACGCCTTAACTTGTTGCCCAACATCCTAATAATCATTCTAACTTCTTGATTTGTAGCTCTGAAGTTGACCGGGGTAGCTCTATTTACATAATGGTGAACGAACACATTTGTAGTTTTGTTTACATGAAGTAGTTGTTTCATGTTTGTAGTAATGTCCTTGAATGTTCAACTTCACTAGGAGGTTATTGATTTTGCCCACTTATTATTGTTTTCTGGTCATGTGTCTGCTTTTCTTGTTCTCTGAATTTTTATTCAGACTGTGAAAACCATTAGGGTTGATAGTGTCCTGCAATAATTTAGTATGGATTCTTTTACTCTTCTTGCTACTTCTGTGATTTAATGAATACATGATTAGTTTTAAATCTATGAGTAAGAAAATGACTTCTTTAGTTTGTCTTACATTTCTAATTATCAGTTTTTCTGTCCCATGAGAGAGTTCTCCTAGGTTTCTATATGGTTGAACTAAATCATAATTGTGTCACATCATTGAGAGCCTCATAGACCTACACACACACACACACCCACACCCACACCCACACATGTATCTCTGAAGCATTTATACTAAAATGTTGGTATTTTGTTTTTTTATCCTTTTTCTTCCTTTGTTTTTATTGCAGGACGCCCAAAAAAACTGCTCATATTTGTTAATCCATTTGGAGGAAGGAAATCTGCTTCAAAGATCTTTCTTGCTGATGTAAAGCCCTTACTCGATGATGCTAATATTGTATATACAATGCAAGGTTGGTTTTTAATCGCACATCTGTTATAACAGCCGTCACATATTTGGTAGTGGAGTATGATGGTTGTTTTCTTTGAATTTTGTTTCTCAGAAACTAAACACCAGCTCCACGCTAAGGAGATCGCGAATAAAATGGATCTGTCGATGTATGATGGTATTGTTTGTGTTAGTGGGGACGGAATATTGGTTGAGGTTTGTCATTTCTCCTCAATTGTTTATTTAATCAGGCCATACACGTTTTGCCGTTTCTTATTACTTTTTTCTGCTAAAAACAATAAAAGGTGTTGTCTTATGTTAATCACCTGAAACCAATGCGAGTCGAACAAACAACATATCCATGTAGAGTATTGTGTCTACAGGGATTAGGGAATGTTCTCAACTTGTCAGGTAAAGTTTTACGTTTTACCTGATTAAATGGACAATAAATAATTGTAAATGGATGTTTTAGGTTAACTAAATAGATAAAAAACACCACTTTCAACCAATTCTTAAGAATTTGAAGGATCTATGTAATTTAATTGGCTCAGTTAGCTGTGAGTTAGATTGGTAATTTAATACTCTATACTCTAGTGACCCCTTGTTCTACTAAGACTATCTCCCATGTGTCGATGTGTATAGGCTTACAGTGTACATGTCTTTGCATGTGTTCTCGTGAGATAAACATAAGTATTCACTTATGATACAAAAAGGTATATTATATTCTTTTGTTAATGGTTTCGGGATTAATACTAAAATAGTATAATACTGGCAATAATTTTAGTACTAAAAGGTATACTACCATAAAATTTTAAAACAGATTCTTGTTTTTAATATCCTTGCTCGTTGTCACTTCTGTTGAAGATGCAGTTGCCAGACCTTAGGACTCGTACGTTCCCCTTGCTTGGGTGATTTTGAGTATTGTTTTATAGAAAATTTTAGATAGGATTAACTGAAGAGTAGATTGTTTACCAAGTATAAAAAAATAAATAATAAAACCAAGTTGTCTGTTCTCTATAAACATTGGGATAGTTACATTTGCATGATATGAATTTGTCAATTGACAGTGCCATAGCTCTTTTGGTTAACGAAGTAAGGGCATTCTACGATGATGTTTTTATTCTTTTTTAATATTTTGTTTTCTGTAAACATATGGTCATAAACTTCAACTCTTTCCTGTATGGTTTGTACTTTTTAGTAGGTTGTAAATGGACTCCTGGAGAGGGAGGATTGGCAGTCGGCAATAAAAATGCCTCTTGGAGTAGTACCTGCAGGTGTGTGGTATCACTTCTAGTCAGATATTCCAGTGTTCTGCTTTCTTTTAATATCTCTTTCTTTTACATAGATACTTGTGGTGTTTGAGTTTTACTTTCCATTAGTGATCTCTAGTCCTCCTGAATCCTTTGGGCACAATGTTTTACCTGTATTATTAAGATTTGGTTACATTAAATTTTCACTTTTCATATGCCAAATTGATCTTTAGGTTATTTGCTCTATTACGTACTTTATCTGTAAGAATCTTGTACAGAAGAAACCATTAATATAGCAGTTAGCACTACATCAAATTTGTTCTCTGCCTGCAAAGGTGTTCATTCATGTAGTTACTTAAATTCATGTTGATGATTGTTAATTAAAGTGCTGTTATATGATTCTATTATGCAATATTATGGATGCAGGTACGGGAAATGGTATGGCAAAATCTCTTCTGGACTTCGTTGGTTATCCATGTACAGCCCTTTATGCGATTCTTGCTGTCATTCGAGGTTATGATTGGTTCTTATATTTGTTTATTGGTATTATTCATTTTCTGTTACTAATTTCCGCCCTCATTTTCACCGAAAACTGAAATTTTCTTTTCTGGTTCTGTCATCGGCAGGACACAAGCGTTCATTGGACGTAGCGACTATCTTGCAGGGGAAGACCAGATTTTATAGTGTATTAATGCTTGCTTGGGGTATAAACTGAAAATACAATATGTTACACTATTGAAATTATGATTTTGGTGTTGTTTTACTTTATCTTTTAAATTTTGCACTTTCTGCTTTCCATTGGTGGACTTCACTTCTGATGAGTTGACACATGCACTGTAAAATTGTTGAATATACAATCAATTATGTTGTTTATTGTAAGTTGTCAGACTATAACATGCTGTCTTCAGGTTTGGTGGCTGATATTGACATAGAGTCAGAAAAGTATAGATGGATGGGGAGTGCACGAATGGAATTCTATGTAAGTACTTAATAACTTATATTTTAGCTGCCATTTCATCCCCCTCTTAAAAATGAAAGGAACTTCGAATGAACTTTGATTTATTTCCATATGTTTTTCCTATATTTTCATAGTACTAGATTAAAAGGGATTTATCAGTCGTATTCTAATAATATTAAGGGTTACCTCCTATCTAAAGGTTATTGAAAAATTTAGTAAGATAATTAGTTTAAGTTACTATTTGGCCACCACTAGCATTCTTTAAAGGCTTGCATTTAATGGAAATATTTTGAATTAAAATGAAATACTATGAAATGTTAAAAACCGGCATGAAAGTAACTGCAATTTATTCAATAAACTTTCAAAGTCCCACTTTTAAATTCTGTATACACATCAAGATTCTAACCTCAGTGTTGGTACGTGTTGGAGGTCACATATCAATATATCATTGTATTTTATCAGTCAGGTGTTACCTTTGATTGGCAAAGAAGTACTTCAGGTTTTTTTAATAAAAAAAATGAACTATAAGATGTGCACAAGACATACTCATCAACCATGGCTTATAATTAGTTGACATTCATAATATATTTATTTATGTAAAAATTAAAAAGTTAGATGCACAAGTAATTTTTCAGCACTTTATCCATACCCAGAAAATGGAAACAAGTCAAGTATCTTTCTAGGAAGAGGTATTTAAAGTATACTAGTATTGAATATGATGTTTACTATATGTTCTCATGTTCTAGATTAAATGCTGAACCAAATCCGTCCTTTGAAGTAAATATTGCCACCTTCTTGTCAATCTTATGGGTGTGTTCTTTGGCATGAGTTTCTAGTGTGGTAGGAAAATACTGTTCTATAGCTGGTTGGGCAAATAGTCTATTGAAAATAAAGGTGCATCTTTAGCCACAATAGTCTCTTTAGGATAGTGAAATCATCATCTTGAGGCTAGTGCTACATGAATTTATTTATAGGCATTCTGAATGGCAAATAAAAAGGGTTTGAGGGTGTCTGGAAATTGTGTTCCGAAATTTGGTTTGTAGATTGCTTAAGAAGTTAAGTTTATTTTCTCAAGACCAGTGTATGTACAGGCTCTTCAACGGATATTCCATTTGCGGACATACAATGGGTATATATATTTTGTACCTGCTCCTGGCTTTGAAGCTTTCGGGGACGAAATAACTGGCCAAAATGTTGAATGTGCTGGAGGCATTTGTACTCGTGGTCCAAATCAAGAGGAGACGATTAATTTTCAACAGCATGGATATCAACAGTCCAATATTGACTTGCAGAATTTGAATTGGAGAAAGATTGAAGGTCCTTTTATTTCAGTCTGGCTTCATAATGTACCCTGGGGAAGTGAGGACACCATGGCAGCTCCTGATGCCAAGGTTGATTTCTTTCTGTCGGTTTAAAATTCATCCCATTCTTTTTTTTTAAACTTGTTCTTTCCCAAATCGATGTGTTTTTACTTTATAATTTTTATTTTACATCATTTTCACAGTGTTGTCCCAGAAGAATTTCACCATATACATAATCTTTCCACAAGCTAAATTTTGTTAGATCACACTAGTTTTTGAATTATAACTGGAACTCAGCTCCTTTTGTTACTTCTCGGATTTAATGCGACTGTCTTTTGGGGTTGTTGGACGTGCGGGGATGGAGGGAATTATTCGACAAACTAGATTACTATCTTTTTAGCCTATTCAATTGACATGTTTTGGGATCTCTAAATTTTAAAGCTACATACTTCCAGACTCTGTTTCATTACTACTTTTTCATTAATACATTTCATTAAAATCCTTCTGGTGTTGGGGAATACAACAGTGGGTTAATTATTGTTGCTTGTGTAATTGCAGTTCGCTGATGGTTATTTGGATCTAATCATTATGAAGACTTGCTCCAAGTTACCCTTGCTAGCTCTAATGACTGAAATGAACAACGGAAACCACGTCAAATCACCTCATATATTGTATCTTAAGGTATGTTTATAGTTTGAAAGCTAGCCTAATTTTTCTATATTGTTATTTTATTATTTATGTTTTAATATTTTATTAATTGTATTTGTTAAAAAATTAAGTAGGCATGTTAAAATAGGTAAACTTTTTAAAATAATTAAAAGTATTAAAAAAGGTTTTAAAATAAATGAGTAAGAGTTTGCCCGTGATATTTTTGGAAAATGAGGGATTTTAGTAAGAAAAAATAGAGAAAGTAACATGTTTTAGTTGAAAAAGGTAATTGCCCCCGATATTTTTGGAAAAAAAGGAGATTTTGTTTGAAAAAATAAAAACAGTAATGTGTTTTAGCTAAAAAAGGTAATTGGTTATAAATTGGTAATTTTATTATTTAGTAACGAATAATTACTATTATTTGTATTTTTTATTATTTATTAATTAGAATAAAGGAACGAAAACCAGAAAACCAAAAAACCCGAAAACCAAAACTTTTAATGAGATGGCTATTATATAATAGTATAGATATATCTATACTATTATATCATTATATATAATAAGCGTAAGGGAGATCTTATCCAAAAACTATGGTCCGTAGTGGTAGTCTGGTCCTCATTACTGTGAAAACAATCTCAAACGTTGGATCTAATATTTTAAAAAATAGACGATCAAAATTATATCATATAAAAATAGAAATTATTATCTAAAGAGGATATAAGTCAAAAGTGGAAATATTTGTATTAGAATTAAATTAGAATTAAAGTTCCACTAATACTGATTTTCAATTCCTATTACATATCAAAATAATAAGGATCGTTAGATTTCAAAATAGAATCGTTGGATCGAATATGAAAAAGTGTATTTGGTTGTTAGTTGAATTATTTTAGAAAAACTAAAAAATGTATCTTGATAATTTAAACCAAATACATGAAAATTTTCTAAATCGAAAAAAAATTCTTAAAGTAAAAATTTGTCACTTTCTTCTATCTTTAGTTTTGGTGTAATTTTAATTGTAAAACAATTGTTAAACCATCACTAAATTAAATATTATTTTGTCATATAAACTAATAACATAAAAATATAAAAACAATTGCGAATTAAATCCTTATATATAATAAGCATAAGGGGAGATCTTATCCAAAACTCTGGTCTTGGTAGTCTGGTCAGTACCGTCAAAACAATTTCAACCGCTGGATCTAATATTTTTAAAAATAGACGATCAAGATTATATCATATAAAAATAGAAATTATTATCTAAAAAGAATATAACCGCTGGATCTAATATTTTTAAAAATAGACGATCAAGATTATATCATATAAAATTAGAAATTATCTAAAAAGAATATAAGACAAAAGTGAAAGTATTAATATTAGAATTGGATCAGAAGTAATTATAACTTAATTAAAAGACCGATTCCATTAATACTGATATTCAATTCCTATTACATATCAAAATAATAAGGATCGTTAGATTTTAAAATAGATAGATGAGAATTGTTGGATCGAATATGAAAAAGTGTATTTGCTTGTTAGTTGAATTATATCAAAAATACTAAAAAATGTATCTTGATAATTTAAACCAAATACATGAAAATTTCTAAAATCGAATAGAATTCCCAACGTAAAAATTTGTCACTTTCTTCTATCTTTAGTTTTGGTGTAGTTTTAATTGTAAAAAAAATGTTAAACCATCACTAAATTAAAGATTATTTTGTTAGATCTTAAAATAGATAAATGAAAACTGTTGGATGTAATATTAAAAAGTGTATTTGGTTGTTAATAGAACTATCTTCAAATATTAAAAAAAGTATTTTGATAATTTAAACCAACTATTAATAAATTTCCTAAGTTCAATAAGGATTCTTAATGTAAAAAATTTGTCACTTTTTTTTCTTCAGTTTCAGAGTATTTTTAATTGGAAAAAAATTATTAAACCATCACTAAATTAAAGATTATTTTGTGAGTTTTGTGTGTGCTGTAAACGTTTAAATCTGATTTTTGGAACTCAAGATACATCACAAATAGTTAATTGAGCGTCTAAAATGACTAATAGATAAAGTCCAAAACTTATTAACATTCAAATATTAAAAAAATACAAATTAATATAGTTATAGATTAAAAAAAATGAAAGTCACGCACGGGATCTTATCCAAAATTTTGGTCCCTATACCGTCAAATTAATAAGAACCGTTGATATTGAAATAGATAAATAAAAAATCGTTATATCTAATATTAAAAAGTGTATTTGATTGTTATTAGAATTATATTCAAATTCTAAAAAGTGAATTTTATTAATATAAACCAAATATGAGTAGCTATTCTAAATTGAATAGAACTGTCAATGTAAAATTTCATAACTTTTTATTCTATTCGGGTTTCTAAGTAATTTCAGTTGGATTAATAATGACTGAATCATCATTCAATTAAAAATAATTTTGTTAATTAATATGACTATAAATTTTTAAAAAGTAACCGTTCATTCCACGGGTTATAAGCTAGTATTATTAAAGACGAAAATTAAAAGTTTGGTCGATACCTGTTTTTGATACTTCGTATTTTTACTTAATTATCCTTATTTAATTATTTTTTACTTAGTTATTTTTTTTGGAAAAAAAACATAATCAAATGTTTAGACCTTATTTGAAACCTATTAAACAGGTCCAACTCTTTACAAATCTATTAGAATTAGAACACTTAAAACACATCCAACTATTTAATTTAAACACATCTCTACCTATTTATCTTAAAATACAGGATTAATTGTTTTAAATTCATTATAATCAAAGTATTTATAATAAAACTCAATATTCAAAAGATAAAAAATAAAAAATGAACAAAATTTTAAAGTAAGCTAGCCTACATATATATATATATATATATATATATATAGGCAAATGGGTAAATTTCATAAGTATGGTATCAAAAAATTAGCGTGGTACCAAAAAATTTTATTATAATTTCTATAAATTATAATATCTGAGCATTACAATTAGTATGGTACCAAAAAATTTCTTTGCTTGACATTAAAAAAACAACAAGTTCCATGTGGCTAGGGCTGTAAGCGATCAGAGCCGTTCGTGAACAAAACTCGAGCTCGGCTCGTTTTAGATGAACTCGGTTCGGTTCGTTTACTAAATGAACACGAGCTTGAACATGAAAATGTGTTCGGTTAATAAATGAGCTCGAGCCGAGCTTTACACCTGTTCGACTCGAACTCGGCTCGTTTTGCTCGGGATCGGCTCGAGCTCGGCTCGAACTCGTTAAACTCGGCTCGATTCGTTTAACTAATTATAAATTTGTGAATTTCATGATATCCTTAACAATTTGAATGTGTTAAATAAAATTTAATTGCGATCTATTTTAGTTATTTTGTGGTTGAATAGGGAATTGTATTTGTTATATCTAAAAGGTATAACATCAACGTACTACCAAAATTTAAACTCTTTATATCCAATCCAAATTAGTTTTTCATTATTAAAATTTATAAGTTGCATTCATAAAATTACAAAAGAAAGTGAATAAGGAAAGAGAGTTTGTCTTATTAATTTATTATATAATATTATTTAAAAGTGGCTCGTACCTCTTAAAGGAGAAAGATGAGACTTTTAGTGAATTTAAGGTTAATAAGAGTATCTTGGAGAAGAAAAAGTTGTAAACCTCCTCAAATTTCAAGTTAAGAGCCAAGATAAAGAGACTCTTAGAGAGGCTCTAAGTTAGTGATAAAATTGTTTTATTTTAACTATTGTTATTAGGTGAAGTGAGTAAGGTTTGATTACTCATAAATACAAATATTAACCTAATATGATTATTAGAAGAAAATAAATTAACTTTTAGTATTGAAATTCAAACATAATCGTGTATTCTTAAGATGTGATTTTAGGCGTGAGACTGTAAATCGAGTAAGTAATTTTAAAAATTGGATTTGGTTGAGTATAAAAGTACGAACTATAAGTGAACAACTCGACTCGACTCGAGTTCGGTTTGTGTTCGGCTCGACTCGAAATGTTCGTGAACAAACTCGTGTTCGGCTCGTTTATTAACGAGCCGATCTTGAACATCACTTTTCGTTCGATTAGAAAGCTCGGCTCGACTCGGTTCGTTTAAAAAAAAAATCAAGCTCGGCTCGATTCGGACAAAACTCAGCTCGACTCTGTTCGTTTACAGCCCTACATGTGGCCATAAGTTAGCTGGGGTGTACATATTTAGAAATAATTTATTTAGAGAGGAAGAAAATATAGAATATAAGCATTTGAAATCCAAAAAGAGATAAACAAGGCAATTTCCTACAAAATTACAAGTTAGATGATTCAGTATAAATCTTGATTCTCATATTTACCCTCCCAAATATAGTATCACATTATTAAAAGTAAATTGACAAAAGATGATCTCTGCAGAACAGGAAAATATTTGAATTTAATCCTATGAGCAGTAATCAACCTTGAAAAATGAGATACTTGAATGTAGCATTTCCCGACATGTTTGCCCAAATATTTGACTATCAAGTCAATATCTTACACCATGCTTATGTCAGCTTCCTTGTTCATAGAAACATCAATTTGGAACTATACTTCTGTAGAAGAATCTTTTGCAATTCTTAGAAGAGGGTCTTTTACAATACTTGTAAAATGATTATTATCTTTACTATCCAGTTCAAGACTTTACAATTGAACAATCTCAATGGTGGCATCGACTACACTCCATACACCATTATATTCCTCTTTATATGAATCACACTTTTAAGTATTTTAGGTGCTTGGAATCATATTGGCCCTTCTGTATTCTGTTAGCAGTTGAGCACACGAAATACTTAATACTTGATATTTAGAATAAAGAGACTCATAAGTGTGGGAGAGAGGCATCATTTTTGTTTTAAGCAATTCCCGGCGACTTAGTTCAGTGGCAGTTCAGGATTTTGTTGCTCGGACAGGGGTTTGGGCAGAGACAGGTTTTGTAATTTCTGGATGGATGTTGGGCAGATTGGTTCTTACAACTTGGAAGAATTCAGCTCTATACGAATTTGTCAGAGGAACGCAGAAAAACTAAGAAAGGATAAAATTTGAGTGTTTGAGAATTTAAAAAGAGTGGGACACATCAATATATATACAATGACCAAAAAGTCGTAAATGAAAGATTCCTGATAGTATAAGACTGAATGATTATTATTTACAACTTTATTTGTAATAACTATTGTTCTTATTTCCTAATCGCGTTGTGAAACCTACTCCTCCTCCAAGTTACTGATAAGTGCTAAACATATTTTCCTATGTTTAGTGTATTCTTAATTATAATATAATCAAACCAAAATATAAAACCAAGAACTTATTATAAATAGTTATATGTTTGAAATTTGAATGGTTCTGTCAAAAGAAAAAAAGAAAAAGAAATTTGAATGTCATGACACAGTATTATTAATAAATATACTATTCTTTTATCCTCATCAGATTTACTTTGTTATATCGTACAAACTGTGAAAGTCTCCTGAGTTAATCATCTTTTCTTTGTATACAAAAGGTAAGAGTGGTGCCTGTGTCTATCGAACTGAAATATGAGTTTTGATTGGAGGGGGGACATGAAAGCATTCTGACGTATATAGAAAATAGATGGTGCATGGACTGTTGGGTGTGTACAGTGTACTACGTACTATCACCTATGCCTGGATTTTTGAACATCTAAAACTATATGTACATACAAATGCTTGTTACCTGGCTAATGTGAGTTTTCTCATATGCTTTCCTATGTGATATGATTAATAGGTGAAGGCGTTCATTTTGGAACCCGGTTCACAAACTGCTGATCCATCCAAGGAAGGGATAATAGACTCAGATGGCGAGGTCCTGGCTAGAGGAAAAGGAACATACAAATGTGACCAGAAGTCACTGCTGACATATGGAAAGCTTCAAGTTACTGTTGAACAAGGTTTAGCTACGCTTTTTACCCCAATCTAGGACTATTCTTTACACCTTTTTGTTAATGTGGCCTTAGTTCTGTAATTAATACTTTTTGTTCAAAAGAGCTTATAATGTGTTCTTGGTGGTAGCAATCTGTTCCAAAAAAGGAGGCGAACGTTGTCTTAATATATATGTATTATGAATTGCATTTTTCTTACGAATTCTATTGGAAAAATATATAAAACACAAATAATCTCAATGCTACTTCTCTACTCTTAGTTGCTTCAAAAAGGGCGCCTTTTTTTTTTTTGACTTATGAGTTGTATCCAGTGTTCTAAAAATCGGTGATTAATCGGGATTAATCGTTGATTAATCGCTAGACGGCGGGCCACCGAACTGATTAAGCGAAAATCGGTCAATTAATCGTTTTTTCAGAAAAAACGGTCAAAAATCTGCTGAATCGGTCAAAAATTGGGATAATTATTAAAAAATAGTTAAAATTAAAAAAATAATTAAAAATTTAAAAGGTAGAAACTTGATTAAACAGTAGGAACAAACATTATTTTTGTACATATAATTATAATTTTAGATGCCTAAATCGTAAATTCTCTTAATTTTTCCTCTTAAATTGATCTCTAATTGAAAAGGTAAATCTTCAAAATTTTATTTATTACAATTATATAACATTTTTAACATATTTGCATAAATATATGATAATAACATATGTTTAATTGAAATAACGAAATAATTATATATATGAATATAAATGTATATAAAAAATATTATTAAATGTATTCCGATTAATAATCCGATTAATCCCCGATTACCCGATTAATCCATAAACGGTATCTTCACCGATTAATTCCGATTCCCGTTTTTTACGACACGGGTTGTACCGTTATATTTTTCGTACATGTATCATGTCATCCTGTTAACTAACTGCATATAAATATTAAAATTTAAGTAGTGGCCTCTTAAGCTATTTAAACTTCAATTATTATTTTTTTTTGCACTTTTAACGCTAGTGACAGTCAACTACATTTTGAAATACAAAAATATTTTAAAACTTTGGCAAACACAAGAAATAATATTTTTAATAATACAGATTAAATATCAAATTAATGACTCAAGTAGAGAGTAGATATCATTTTATTTACAGATCTCAACAGGATATTTAAATCACTAAAATCATAATAAATATTAAACAGATACCTCTAAATATGTACTCGAGAAGTAGAATAATCTTTTGTTGAGTATTTGACATTTTTCTTGAATGCTATCTGAACCAATTAAAAAATTATGAATTCTGGTATTTCAAATAATATATTTAGATTTTAATTTTTTTTAATTTTATAGTTATTTTCTTTGATTTAATTAAAAATAAATTATAAATAAATTTCTTAAAATCTAATTATATTATCTGAAATACTAGAATTCACTTCATTAGGTTGCAGTAACATTCAAGAAAAATGTGTAGAATTCAACAAAAGACTATTTTTAGTTTTCGAGCACATATTTAGAGGTAAATGGTTAATACTCCCTCCGTTCCGCTAAATTGTTAAAGTTGGCGTTGATCACAGAATTTAGAAAAATGAATAAAAGGTAAAAAAAAGTTGAGAAAGTGGATATGATATTTTAGGAAATGTTAACAAATGAATGAGACTTCCTATAATAGAAAGTGTTAATAATCTATTAGGATGGAGGAAGTATTTATTATGATTTTAGTGATTTAAATGAAATCGTATTAAAATTGATGAACAAAGTGATCTCTGTGTTCATTTGAGTGATCAATTTGTTATTTAATCCTTTATAACTTTTTCAATTAATGATATTAATTTTTTGATTTTAATGTTTGGATAACATAATTGTATGATATATATGAGACTTAAAGTACTTGATTTTTACGTGTGACATTCTTTACTTTAATGTTTGGATAACTGAACTCTATGGAATATAATCGTATTAACTGTACTAGATATCATCCGCAAGTCAAATATGCAAAATGACATAATTTGAAAAAACAGAAAGTAGGAGGATTATATTATTGATAATTTCCTAGTCTATACTATTATATTAAACAAGAAATATTAAAAAATTTATAGTCTAATCCTGAAAGTTTTTGTATTCTGGTCAATCCATTCATAGCCGTTAGATATTTCTGATCAAATCGATGAGATCTGTTAGATAAAATATTAAAATTATTATATAAAATATATTTTCTATTTTTTCTAACTAAAACATCTTATTTTTTAAAAATATCGCAGACAGTTTCATTTAATAAAATAACATAATAAGGTTATAATTGCTAATAACTAACCCATTACCATTTTTAGCCAAAGTGTATATTCTTTTTTATATTTTCTAACTAAAATTTCTACTTTTCCATTTTTTCTAAATAAAATCTCTCATTTTCCAAAAATATAACGAATAGTTCTATTTAATAAAATAAAATAATAATATTATAATTACTAAACACTAACCGATTAGCTTTTTTTCCAAAACGTATATTCTTTTTTAATACTTTTAATTATGAGCACGTTTTCGGCTGAAACGTGTTACTTTTTCTATTTTTTCATTTTCTAAAGAAATTATTATTAAATAATAACATTTTTATAACCAACTACTTTTTCAGCTAAAATACATTAACTTTCTATTTTTTCAAATAAAATCCTCTCTTTTCTAAAAAAATCACGGAAAATTATCTTTTTCAACTAAAACATGTTACTCTTTCTATTTTTCCTTACTAAACCCCTCATTTTCCAAAATATTCAGGGCAAATCCTTACTTATTTATTTTGAAACCTATTTAAATACTTTTAATTACGGGCACTTATCTTTTCATCTAAAACATGTTACTTTTTCTATTTTTCCTGAGTAATACCCTCATTTTCCAAAAATATCACGGGCAAATAATTATTAATTTATTTTAAAATATATTTTAATATTTTTAATTATTTTAAAAAGTTTAACACACCTACTTATTTTTTTAGTAAATGCAAATTAATAAAATATTAAAACATAAATAATAAAAATAATATTTATTAATAACAATCCGTGCATCGCACGGATTTCAAACTAGTATTTTCTAAACAAATAATTAAAGTTCGTGAAACATTACTGGAACAATTAAACGACGCGTGAGCCCCTCACAATTGATGTGCATGTCTAGGGTAGGGTCGTAAACAAACGAGCTGAGCAAGTTCAAATTTTCACCCATCGATTCGAGCCTATCGAACAAATTTTTTTGTTTAAAGGAGATCGTGAACCTAAGTTGAGTTCGAGTTGTTCACGAATAGTTTGAGTTTTCTAGTAAGTTATACAATTTTTTTAGTTTTTTAATAATTTTAAACTTGTTCAAGTGTAATCAAAATTGTCACAAATTAAAACTTATTTGGTATTCCCTCCCTACCATCCAAATGTTTATATTTGGGTTGAACACAGATGTTAAGAAAAACTAATAAAGTAGGGGAAAAAGTGGGAAAAATGAGTTTAGTGGTGAGAACAATCAATATTTAATGTATAAAGTGAGTATAGTGGAGGAAAATAGTGAAATTAGTTAATTTTTCTATTATAAAAATTTACTACTTTTGAAAAATTTAGAAGTATAAAAAATTGGAAAAAACATCCAAAAAAAATATATAAAAAATTGATTAAGACTGAGAGAATATTTATTATAAAATTTAGTAACATAACTACTTTGTTACATAACAAGTATTTATAGTGGGTGGATGAACCGCCTTTGTACTACTTATACTATTTTACTTATTGAGGAACCTTTTTTAAATTTACCACAATAGCTACCAAGGTAGTAAGTAGTACATTCTTTAGCATGACAAACTTTGACAATTAATCACATGTATTATAATATTCCCTTTTATTTATCGATGTATTAATGTGATTTTTTTTCAGAGATTGATTACCTTGTTAAAATCTTATAAGAAAATACATAGTAGGATATAAACCTTGGTAAAGGAAAAATAACAATCTTCCCTAAATAAAATATCTCACATGTTAGACATATTAATATATCAAGCTCTTCAATTTTTATATGCCAATGTAATTTTGTAGTTTTTCAAACATTGATGTGAGTAGTGTTTTTATAAGTCTATCTGCCGGATTACCACAAGAGCGTACCAGCTATACCTCAATATCACCCTTCTATTGTAATTCGTGAGTGTAGAAGAATTTCGATAATATATGCTTTGTTCGATCTCATTAAATATATCCTTCTTTTGGCTGTTTAGTTCGAGATGAATTATTGTTAGGTACTGATAAGTTTGTAGAAGGGGGGTTGAATACAAACTATATCGTTTAATCGAATTTGTTCTCTTTAAGATTTAACAAATTAAGAACAAATTATTGCGGAATAAAACTGAAACAATATTCAAGTTAAATATAACTTATATTAAACTTGAGGAGTGTTACAATTTGATCACTGATTACAAAGTTCTTGATAAAACAAACCTAGAATAAATTCGACATGAATTTATCTATTTTTGTAATAAAAAGGATCGAATACTAAAAAGTAGTTCGATATAATTTCTAGGGATTATGATCTGCTAGATTGTCAAAGCAGTACAAGAGAATCACTTCTTATGAATTAAATGTTAAAGAACAATCAAGAATTAATTCTCCTGCAGAAATTTGAAGCTTGAAAGTTGAAGAAAGTTAATACAGAGCTTTTAAGATGATATGTTGAAGTTCTGTGTTTTCTGTCTTGAGTTGTAATTACAAATGATTCTGTCTTCACTTTCTATTTAAATACTGCATTCTCTTTAATCTTCACGCGCCAACATTTAACAGAAATGCATAAGGAAGACTTGCAGGAAACCTCTCTTTTTGCCTTGGAAGACAATCGGGAAGACAATCATTTGTAAAGGGAAGACAATCGGGAAGACTATGTTTTTGCCTAGGAAGACTATCGGGAAGACTCACTTCTAAGTCTTCCTAGTTTAAAAACTAAGTCTTCCTAGTTCATTTTTATTTTAATTTAAATAATTATCTAAATAAATTATGTATTAAATTAATTCTTTACAGAATTAATTTAATAAATAATTTACTTAATAGTAATAATTATTTATAAGAGAATAAATAGAATTCTTTGTCTTCTCATTTAATTCCTGAATCACTAAAACTTAGATAAACATTTTAGAACGTTGACACTCAATGTACTGTCTGGTTCATGAGTGACTAACGACAATGTCTGTTCTTCATCTGTTTGACTTTTAAGCAGTGATTCAATTCCTTTTCCTTCTTGAACTCTGTAACCTGTATCTTTGCTGTCACCTCTTGAAATCTCTGTCACTTTAATAAATCCACTGAGCTTGAATATACTTCACTGAGCCTTGATCAATAAATTGAACTTCTTTCAATGTAGAATAACTTCAAGTCTGTAGATGACTTTAATCTTCATTCTTTGACAGATATAATCTTCTGAGATTCCTGTGACATCTGACTTTTATTATTTACTTATTACATCTTATTTTATGTTGAGTAGAATCCTCGGTGTTTACAAATAGGCTTATACATATGTCTTTCAATTATCTTCAAACATACATGACTATAGTGTTAGGTCCAAAGTATCGTAGGGGGGGGGGGGGGTTGAACACGATACCTACAAATAATTCAATTTCGTTCGCGGATTAATCATTCAGTTCTATAACGAAATCAAACACACCAAATCAAACCAAGAGTCGGGGAATATATCTTTTTATAAATATAAACCTCAAGGGGTGCTACAATTTCTAATCCGTAGATTAGCTTCAATGAGTTTAAGGTTACACGAATTCAATACAATGATAGAAATCTGAGCAATATTAATTTCTCTGATAATCTCTCTGGCTCAAACTCTCTCCTCGTAAATTCTTCTGTGTTCTTCCTTAACTGAAGAAGACACTTTCTTCACTCTGTATTAACTGCAGACTTTTGTTTGAAAACTATCGAACCACAATTGAAGAATCAATCCTGGCCGTCCAATTTCCATCAACCTGTCAAACAAAATAAAACTTTTCACCTGCTCCATTTTGAAAACCATCGAATGTGTAAAAGTAATTTACCATTCGATAGTTTTTAATTCAAAACTATCGAAATGTAAATTACTTTACATTTGACATCTGATAGATTTCTTAAATCATATTCGATGATTTTCTAAATAGAAAAACCAGCGAACCATTTCTTGTCCTTGATCTTTTTAGTAAATCTTCTTAGCTCCAGGGTGTTTCAGTTTTAGACTGTATCAATTTCTTCTGAGAAAACAACTTGATCTTTTAAGTGCCGTCAACTAGTGCAACTGGTCTGGTTCACAGATGAATAACACTTGATCAATTCTTCTTCTATGTCTTCAATTCAATGCTGCTGATAAGTCCTTTGTCGTTCTGGTTGCTTCAAATAAATCACTGGAATCCTGTGGTACTTAACCCTAAATCATTCACATACTTCTGTAGTCTTGAAAATCTTGTTTCTTTGATTGTCACTGAGGCTTGAACATTTTCATGAACTTCTTTCCGTGACCTGTTTACGGACTTCAAGAATACATACCGTATTTTGATTTTTTGAGTTTACCTTTTCTTCTTTGATTCTGGATTCCTGTGCTTCTGTTAATATTATTGTCTGTCTTGTCCTTTATTGAGTTGCAGTTATCTCTTTTACATCTTATGTTACATTATGCTTTACAATCTCCTCCTATTTGATTGGATAGAGTTTGACAAGCAAATACTTCGAGGATAACTCAACTAACTAAGGAAACATTAAACTAATTAAAGTAAGACATCTTAATAATATTAAATGCATTCTGGATCAGATATATATACATTTCCAGATTTCATAAATCAAAAAACAATAAAACTTTATACATTGAAGTTGCTCCTCTAGTCTGAGCTGATAGTTCTTTTCTTCTTTGCTTCTGTTCTTCAGTCCATTTCGATCTCAACTTCTTCAATCATTGGATTGGAGTTAGCATCTTGATAATCAATCACTGATGGATAGTGCAGTGGTTCTCCAGGTTTAAGGATTGCTCCTTGGATGTGTCTTCCAATATATTCAACCTCTTGACCCACTCCAGCCCACAACCATGCAATGTTAACATCTTTCTTGTTTAGCTTTGGCATGTTTGGTAGTCTGGTACGCACTTCCAATCCTCTTTCCACTCTCTTCCTATAGTAAGGAACATTCTCCATTAGAAATCTTCTCAGAGTGTCTACTGCTTTGTCCTTCTCCGTTGATGAGAATCCAGTGGATCTAAGATACTTCTCAACTGAGATTAGATAGTTTCTTGGATAGTCTCTCAGTTTGTCCTCAGTCAAATAGCAGATTCTGAACAAGTCATTCGTCATGAATCTAACCATTGGAGGATCTTCAGTAATCTCTAGACCGACTTTCATCAAGATCTCTTTAACATGCTCACGGAGCAGTTCATTTAGTCTTGTAGTCCTCTGAATCTTGATGAGCATCCCCTGCAGTTCTGTGTATGTTCTCTGTTCAAAAAACTTAGTGGAAATCACAAAGGTACCTTTCTCAAGAAAGTTGATCAATATGTTCCAGGCACCGTTTGCTTTAACCCCAGCTTTTAGAAAGATCACAGTATTTCTCAGTGCTGTGAAGTAAGTATGATCATCAGGATTTGCACTTCTGATGTCCTGAATGATAACTTCCACCTCCGCATTGTCGTTGACTTCTAATCCGTCTTCAACTCCACAAAAGGTTTTATAAGCCATCTCCCAGTCAATCCCTTGCTTCTTTGCCAAATCCATCATCTTCTTCTTCCTCACTTCAGCATACACCTTGAATCTTTTCAGCTTCTCACTCCTTAGAACTGCTTGTAGTCTTTCTCTCTCAGCTTGCCTGACATCTATTGCAGCTCTTTGAGCTTTTACCATCTCCAAGGCAGCTTCTTCTTCCAATGACAGAGAATTTGCTTCTTCTTCCATATCATCATCCAAGATAGGATGTTCTATTGGCTCTGGATAATATGGCTCATGCTCCTCCTGAATTGGTTGCTCTTGCATGACCTCAAATTCCTCTTCACTCTCCTCTTCTTGCACAATTTCTTCAATCCAGTACTGTCTAAGTGGAATAGCTTCATTGTTCTCCCAAACTCCCCATCTAGTTGTATTCCATCCTTCATTTGTCTTCTCTTCTCCATCATTTGTTTCCCCTTCTCCAACTTTCTCCCCCTTAGTTGAGGAATCCTCGATAAAGTTTTCCTCAGCATAAAAGGTAGTAGAAGGATCAGGTTGTTGATGTGAAGGTTCGGGTTGTTGGTTCCTCAACATATTCCAGATTGACTGTACTCTGTCACCTTGATTTTCCATGAACTCTGCAATCTCCTTGTTCATTTCATGCATAGAAGCTAGCTTCAGGTCAATGTCATCGAATCTTGAGTTGGTAGTCTTTTCAATATGATCCAATATCTTGTTTAGCTTAGACTCGACTCTAGAAAGGGTGTTCATTGCATCTTTTACCCTAGCTTGACCATCCCGGATAACCAGAACGTCTTCCTTCAAAGCTTCTTGCCCTTGTGTCAGAGAATACACTTCGTTCATGAATCCATCTTTTAGCTCCTTGACGTCCGTCCTCAAGTCAACTAGCTCCTCCATTGCTTCCTTCTTCAAGGAGTCCACTGCTTGCTTGGTTCCTGTTATAGTGCCAGATGCACTGCCAATGACCCTGAATGTTCTTCTGGAATCAGCCGCAGCCAAGTCAACCTTCTCTTGAATAGTCTTTAAAGAAGCATTGGCTTGACTAGAGGAGATCCCTTGGTCAAAGGAAGGTCGCAGTGGAACCTTGAATAATGGATTTCCTTGTTGATCATGAACCGTCATCTCCTTGAGTGAGGATTGAACATGTACCTCTCTTTCTGTTGGTAGTAGCAAATCATCTATATTTGTAAGGGTTAGGGTGTCACTCCTCACATTTGGCTCTGGGTGTACACTCAAAGTTTCTGTCGGTGTTTCACTCATTTTACCTTTCCCACTCAGGCCAGGTGTAAGTGTTTTTGTTTCACTCAATCCCTTTTTGCTCATTGTACCTGCATAAGAAAACATCGTAGCCGTCCTTAAGGAGGTCACCGATGGTGCAATGGGGCTTCGCAAGTCCCCGTCCTTGGTTAAACACTGTAGCCGTCCTTAAGGAGGTCACCGGTGGATGATATATCCTTTGAAGGATCTAGAGTTTGAATCTCTAGGAGGCTAGAATCAGGCTCTATTAACAGCAGAGATCCTGAAACTTCCCCAATAGTCTGTGAAGACTTTACCTCAGTTAACTCCTCAATTGAAATTGATTCATTGTCACCGAGTTGCCGATCCGCACCTACGTCAGACCCTTTACCCGCAGGATCCAGATATGTTCCATCTGGGGAGGTAGACAATGACCCTTTAGATTTTGCATTTGGGTCAGAGCCTTCTCTCGACGTCTGTGAAGAAACTTGGTTCTTAGAACCTTCAACCAGTGAACCTGACCGTAATATGGTCGGAACACCAGTTGCTTCCGTCAATTCCTCCTTGCTTGATTGAGCTATGGGTTCAGATATTGCTTTAGTTAATGTAGCCCAATCAGCATCAGAAAAATCAATAAAGGGCGCTTTGGAAGTTTGAAATAAAGTATCAATAGTTGCCTCAGTTTCTATTCTTCTCCTTTTAGAGGAAGGCAGAGCTGTTGTTGAAGGGTGTATCTCCTTATGTGGTGCTGCTATGGCACTATCTACCTCTACACTCATGGATGTTTGTATATTGGGTATAGGAGGGGAAGGAGGTTTGTTTATTGTTTCATTTGGCTCTTCCAAAGGCTCTTCGACCGTGGTTAGAGATTGTGGGTTTGCAATCTCATGGTCAGGAATGGCCACTGAGGGCTCTGGATCTACATCCATTGGTTGTTGTATAGGAGCCATCTCAGGTTGAGGAACATTACCTTCAATTACCTGTTCCCCTGGGGGTAGAAGTGGTAGGGGCACCGTTCTTAGATAGTCTGTGAGAACAGTGGGTACCCCTAGAAGATGATTCTTTCTTCATTCTCATGCACTCCATGGTCTCCTCGTCTGCGAATGTCTCACGCTCATCATCTGTTAAGATATCATTGAGAATTAGCTATAGGAACCTGGGATATAAACAAAGCACATCATCCATGCCTGTTCTGTCTTTCAGTGGTCCCATGTACAGAATGACTTGATCAATCACTAGCTTTCCTATGTTAATATGCCTATTGTTAGCAATGGCAAACCCTATCTTCTGAAGAAATAAGGGAATACCATGCAGATTTGTTAGCTTGACAGTAAAAACATGGATAAGTGTGTGAAAGAAAAAGTTTCATTGCTTTGTCAGGTAATGCTTAAGAAACTCTCCCACAAAGAAGTTTGGTTGTTGACTTCTTATGAGAGTGAAGAAAGCATGTATCTCCTCAGTTGTGGGATCCGGAACATGGTTTTCTGTTGGAAAATGAAGTTTTCTGTTAAAGTCATGTTCCTTCACCCTTATTGTTCTGCCCCCTGGCACAACAAAACTAAAGGATCTCACATTATTCTCACTTGTATCCGTGGCAGTTGTGTACAACGCAGTCAATTGATCGATGCAAAGGACTACGGGAGTACTCAAAGAATATGCCACTAATGAACGTGTGTTCAGAAACTCTGCCCATGCACGAAACTGTAAGTTCGTTATGGATTGCAAGTTCTGAAATGAGACATGATTAGTCTTGGTTACGATAAATTCTCCGGCCATTTTAAATTTCCAGAAAATTAATTTTTAAACCAAAACTAATTTCACTTAAATTTAATTAATTATTTCTAATTAATCAAACTTGACACAAAATTACCCCTTTTTCTTGAAAACACAACTTCGAAACAGTATTATCAAGAACCCTAAGTTTGGTGATACAAATAATCAGAATTATCTGAAGAAATCAATTGAAAGTAATCAATTTCTAAAGAACTATAGTGAGAATAGTTTTCTTAGTAACAAGTTCTTGAGATCGATAGATTCTTCTTAACTGTAGCTTCAAAAACTTAAAAGAAACAAAGTTTCACGGTTAAAATCAATTAACAATGACTGGTGCGAAAACCTCCTCAAAATCTACACCTTGTTTCTGAACATAGCCTTTCGCAACAAGCCGCGCTTTATACTTTACAATCTCACATTCAGTATTCTTCTTCAGCTTGTAGACCCATTTCAGTCCGATTGGCTTATGCCCAACAGGCAGCTCCACGAGGCTCCATGTGTTGTTCCTTTTGATAGCCTCTATTTCTACCTTCATAGCATCTTTCCAGGACACTTCCTTGCAAGCTTGGTTGTATGTGGCAGGCTCCTCGACACCCAGAAATAATAGCTCTTCTTTGAGTTCTATCCCTTCAGTACTTTCATAAATATCACTCACTGTTCTGAACCGTTTTGGTGTATTGCTGTTATCTGATTCTTCTGAGCTGTCGTCTGTTTGCTGTGACACACCTGGTGACTGTGGCGACTGAGTGAGTGTTGAAATATCCGTTGCATCACCTTCATCTGTGGACTGGTCATGGGCTTCATCAACTGTGAACTGTGTTTGGGTTTCCCCAACATTATCCTCGGTGACTTTACTCGTTTTGCTCCAGGCCCATGACTTAGACTCCTCGAACACCACATCTCTGCTGATATGTACTTTTTTCTCCTCTGGGTCATACATTCGATGGGCTTTTGTACCAGGTTCCCGTCCCAAGTATACCACATGCTTGCTCTGGTCATCCAATTTCTTTGTATAAACGTTTGGCACCTTCATGAACGCACAACAACCAAAAATTCTGATGTGCCTGATGTCAGGCTTCGATCCAAACCAAGCTTCGTACGGTGTGCAACTTGAGAGTGCTCGTGTAGGCAGTCTATTAAGCACATACACAGAGTGTCATACTACTTCGCCCCAAAATTCTGGTGGAACTTGTTTCTCCTTTAGAAAGCTTCTCGCCATTGCCACAACTGTTCTGTTCGGCCGTTCCACCACGCCATTTTGCTGGGGGGAATAAGGAGCGGTATAATGTCTAAGAATTCCAACACTCTCACAGTATCTTGTGAATTGTGAAGAACAAAATTCACCACCTCGGTCTGTACGGAGGACTTTAACCTTTTCTGCAGTTTCATTCTCAACAAGTGCTTTAAACTTTTTAAACTCCTCAAATGCTTCATCCTTAGTTGATAAAAAATGAACCCACATTATACGACTAAAATCATCAACTAAAAGTAAAAAATACCTCTTTCCAAACGGGGTTGGGGGTGAGATTGGTCCGCATAGGTCACAATGCACCAATTCCAGTATTTTTCTAGACACATAGTTTGACTGACTTGGAAACGGAGTCCTTGTTTGCTTGGCCATTAGACACCCCTGGCATACTTCCTTAGGCTGGACCAGTTTTGGTAAACCCACAACCATGTCATCCTTCTTCATGAGACTCATTGCATTGAAATTAACGTGTCCCAAACGTGAGTGCCATAACCATGAACTTTCTTCTGATTTTGTAAGTAAGCACACACCTTGAGATTCCTCGAGTAATATCTTGTATAGACGGTTTGCTGACCTCTTGACCTTCATCAACAGTCTCCCATCATTGTCATGTATCCACAGAAATTCACCATGCATTGTAACATTGTTTCCACCTTCTGACATCTACCCAAGGCTAATGATGTTGTTGCAGAGACTTGGGATGTAAAACACGTCATTGAACACTCTTTCTTCTCCAGTTTTGCACTTAAACGAGACTGATCCTTTCCCTTTAATATAAACAGTTGACCCATCACCAAATTTAACCTCCCCTCCCACACTTTCATCTAGCTTTGAGAACTTAGATTTATCCCCAGTCATGTGATTACTAGCACCATTATCCAAGTACCATAATTGTGAGGTTTTTCTCTCCTACACGTTTCTCTCCAATTTTGGTATAACCTTTTCCTCATTTAGAAACACCAATTTAGCTTGCTTTTCATCTAACTCAGACAACAACAAGGCAGGTTCATCATCCTTGATTTGCACCAGATTTGCCTCAGACCTCAGATTTCTTTCTCGATGTGGCCTCTTGCATTCCGCAACATAATGCCCTAACACATTGCAGTTAAAGCATCTCACAGAGCTTCTGTCACGACTAGTAACTTGGTAACTACGTCCACCTCGTTCCCTGAAACTTGACTGACCATCAGCATTTTCTTTATTCTTTCGCTTTATCCATGCTTGCTTTCATTCTTTTCTCGCTTGTACCACTCTTCTTCTGTCAGCAACAACTTGCCTCCAGCAGTTTGGTTTTGCCCCTTCAATCTTTCCTCATGGGCTTGGAGAGACCCAATAGCCTCTTCAACTGTCATTGTCTCTAAATCTCCAAACTGCTCGATCGTAGAGGCGATTTGGAGAAATTTAGGCGGAACTGCCTTGAGCAACTTTTTAACAACATAAGATTCAGCCATCACTTCACCTAACGCTCGAATGGTAGACACCAGCCCGTTCAATTTCATGTAGAAATCATCGAGTTGATCACTATCATCCATTCGTAACGACTCAAACTCCGCTTTCAGCGTCTGTATCCTGGCTTTCTTTACACGATCGGCTCCTTGGCACATAACTTTGATGGCATCCCACCCCTCATTTGTCGTTTTCTTCCCAGCAATTGCCAACAGTATATCCTCAGGTATGCCTTGGTAGCTCATAGCCAAGGCAACCTTATCCGTTTTCTCATCAATCACAGCCTTTTCATCAATTGATTCCACTGCAGTCCACACTCCCTGGGCCTGCATAAAGACTTTCATCTTCAACGCCCATGTCGTGTAATTTGTCCTGGCTAACATTGGGTAGCTTAACCCGATGGATCCTCCCTTTCCCTTTCCCGTGTCCATTTCTTAATTCTCGTTGTGAATATTCTGAGCACCGTGCTCTGATACCAAATGAAGAATTGAGCTGGTATATTTTAGTATACACACAAGAGTAATACAATTTTAGACTGGGAAATATAAAGCTTTTATTAAAACTTCTTAACTTACAATCTGTGAATACATGCATATATAAAATGTCTGAGAGTTATTGGCTCCTAAAAACCAGCAACTAGTTTCCTACTAATACTCCACGATCCTACTAATACTGAAACTACTACTAGACTAAGTCTCTGCTACAAACTCGGGCTAGAAACTGATTTATTCA
Organism: Heracleum sosnowskyi; assembly: GCA_030848705.1. NCBI lineage: Eukaryota > Viridiplantae > Streptophyta > Magnoliopsida > Apiales > Apiaceae > Heracleum > Heracleum sosnowskyi. Next base: position 41,899,133 of record CM061243.1, on the reverse strand, counting down.
AAGAAACACATAAAACCAAATTTAAATTATTCCAACAAACTTAAGTGGGACTTGACAAACCACTGGTGTAGCTATAACATTTTTTAGAGTTGTTTTTCTTGACAATAAAATAATGTTATTATGCTTTGTGTATATTGAATCAGATCACATTTACAATTGTTTTCTTATACTGATACAAAGATGAACTAAGATTTTATGTTATTATTAACGCTTAGATTCTTAAATACCGATATAGTAATTTACGGTGTATATTATGTACATGCTTTGATTCATATATAACGTGGTTCATTATGAATCATAATAATTATGTATTGGGTAATGGCATTGTATGGGATATTAACTATACAAGGAATTCATGTCTGATCATTGATGATGTCCTCTCGAAAACTCATAAAGATAACCATGTAATCCAATGCTCATAAGAATAATTATGTAATGCCCTACAGGCAAATTTGTGACATAATTATAAAGTTGAGTGAATGATCAAGGATAATATGATAATAATTAAATTAATTTTCAATAATTAATTTAATTAATCGATATACGATATCTTAAATATGGGAAATTTAATAAGCAAATAATATGTAGCTGAATTAATTAATTAAATTATGGTGTTAGGAAATGTTGTTCAAATATTAATTCTTTAGTGACTTGAATTAATATTTAATGATATTGGCCTTGGCCCTGAATATCGTTGGAGGTTCAACCTAGTTATTGAGGATCCCTACCGTAGCCTATATGTATTCTCATTCTCACAAAAAGCATTGGTTACACAAAAAATGAAATAAAACTTAGGGTTTTGACAGTTAGTCGCATTTCCTCAAGAACAAAGCTAGGGTTTAGGATTTCGGTGCTTTAAGGAGAGGCAAACTTTGGGAGATCGAAGGTGACACTTAGCTCAATGAGAATGAAGGAATATAGTAGAAGACGTGGATTAATCGCTTGCGCCGTAGGAATAAAGGTAATCTCTTTCGTGTATTCTTTTATTAATCATAAAATAGCACTCCGATCTATCATATCCTACAATAAGATATCGTAAGTGCATTTATTAAATTAATTACTATTGTAGGATATGATAGATCAGGGCCCTACTTTTTATGATTAATAAAAGAATACACGAAATAGATTACATTAATTGTTATGGCGCAAGCAATTACAATCCATGTAATCTATTGTATTCCTTGATTTCCGTTGAGTGACGTGCGACCTTTGATCTTCCAAGGTTTGCCTTTCCTTAAAGCACAGAAATCCAAAATCCTAGCTCTGAGGAAGTGCGGCTGCCTCTCAAAACCCTAGGTTTTATTTTGTTTTTTGTGTAAGCAATACTTTTAAGAGAATGAGAATACATATAGGCTATATTACGGATCCAGGATAATTAGGTTGGGCCTTCAACGATATTCTCAGCCAAGACGAATATCATTAAATATTAATTCAATCCACTAAAGAATTAATATTTGAACTACCTTTCGTAGCACTGTAATTTAATTAATTAATTCGGCTCCCTATTAATTTCTTATTAAATTGCCCACATTTAAGATATCGTATGTCCATTAATTAAATCAATTACTGACCATTAATTTATAATATCTTGTTATCCTTGATCATCCACTCAATCATATAATTATGTCAGAACAAATCTGCTTGGAGGGCTTCACATAATTATCCTTACCAGCTTTTAAGAGGACATAGATTCCTTGTATAGTTAATATCCTACCATGTATACAATGCCATTACCCAATACATAATTATTATGATTCATAATGAACCACGTTATATATGAATCAAAGCATATACATAATATACACGTGTCAATTGTTATATTGATATTAAGAATCTAAGCATTAATAATAACATAGAATTTTAGTTTATCTTTGAATCAGTTTAAGACAATAATTCTAAATGTGAACATGTTCAATATAAATAAAGCATACTAGGATCAAGAAAACCTCCAACAATACTCTTAAACTCGGTTGTATCCACGAGTTTTCCACCTTCATCTTTGGTTATGCTCTCTTTTGGATCCATAAGGTACTTTGTAGGGTTGCATCCCATCATCCCAGCTTTGTCAAGAACCTTTTTCGCATATGCCGTCTGTCTCAGCTCAATCTAATCACTCCCTTGCTCTACTTCTATCCCCAGGTAGTATGACAGCTTTCCTAAGTTGCTCTTTACTCATTTGATCCTTGAAATCCTCAATGATAGAAACCTTCGTACCTGTTACTAGTAAATCATCAACATAAACTCATATTATCAACATGTCCTCCCCAATTTTCTTCGTGTAAACAGCGTGTTCATACGGGCATCGTACAAAACCAAGCTCTTCTCGACATTTACTCAATTTTGCGTACCAAGAACGTGGTGTTTGACGCAAGCCATACAATGCTTTTACGAGCCTATAAACGAGATGTTCCTTCCCTTTCTTCACAAATCCCTCGGGTTGAGTAACATAAAACCTCTTCCTGTATTTCCCCATTTAGAAACGCAGATTTGACGTCCAAATGATGTACCTCCCATGAATTTTTCGCATCAAGGGCCAGAAGAAGCCTCATTGTTTCTAGACGCGTTACCGGCGCGAATATTTCATCGGAATCTCTCCCCTGTTGTTGAACGTATCCTTTTGCAACGATGCGAGCTTTATGTTTCACCACCTCTCCATTTGCATCCTTCTTTACTTTAAAAACCCACTTCAGTCCGATAGCCCTTTTGCCAGCAGGAAGTTCAGTTAACTTCAATGTATTATTCCTCTCCACCGCATCGATCTCATTTTTCATCGCTTGTTTCCAGCTATACTCTGTTGCAACCTTACTGTAACTTGTAGGTTCAACTGTTCCCATCAACATAAGTTCATCATCGTATCTCTTCAGTAGCACCATAAATTTCTGACATATGTCTGAGTTTTCTGGGGGGGGGGGCCTCGGTTCTTGCTTCATTATCATAACTCAACCAGCGAAAGATGGTGGTGTACCACTCTCACTTGCACTTGTCATGTACGGATTATGGGCTCTGATACCAGATTGTTGGGTGATATTGAATCACAAACCAATATTCTGAGTGTTTATATGAAACTGTAAAAAAACAAATATTTCAAATTGAACGTGCTGCTTTATTAGAATGCAAGGAAATGAAATATATACACCTGCATACAGGTGTTTAGCTAAAAACCAGGAGCAGCTCTCCTACAAAGAAGCTACTACCTAACGTTTATTCAACAACTTCCTAAACTATCTCTGCTGAATATGACCAAGTCATATACTACTATTGGAAATAAAACAAAACACACAATAAATAAATAAGCACCTTTTGATTAAAACCAACAACCTTTAAGAGATTCTTCAGGTTATATTTTCTTAGCTTTTAAATCTCGTTACCATGACTTTGCCCATTAATATATGCTTATTTTCTTTGGCTACCATTACTAACTAATTCTTTAATCTTAGAATTAGGTAGTACTCATTATATATATATGCTTATATATATATATGATTGTCAACAAAAAAATTGGTTTTATTCTTCTCTATTCAATTTAGGGGTCGTTTTGATTGGAAAAAAAATTGTTAAATCATCACTAAAATTAAAAATTATTTTGTGAGTTTCATATGAGCCGTAAAATCGTCCAATTTGGAACATTAGAGCACAAATAATAAATTAAGTGTCTAAAAACCTAATAAATATTATTTTTTAACTACAATTTGGTATGATTCCTTTACATTTTCAAATTTAGGAATTTTTTATTATCACAAATAAAATATTAAAATTAATTTATTAAAAATCCATTATAATAAAAACTATGATTAAGATAAAAACTAATGTAAGAATAGAAAAGTTATTTATAGGCCATAAAATGCTTGTTCTCATAGATGACATTCAGTTTACACTTGTAATAGTTCTCACAATTTGTATCACAATAATTAGGATCCTTTACCGAAGCTTTAATAAAGGTGCAAATTTTGATAAACGTGCGAATTTTCTACTTTTGCTAATCTATCATTAACGGCATAACACAATTAAGGGCATATTTATGTTAGGAAAAACTCTGATAAATCAGTTTCAAATGGATCCAATCCAAATGAAGCTATTATTAGAAACAAAAATTCTGCTTCAATTAACACGAAATTGAAAAATAGAACCCAATAAGTGTGGGTTCTTATAATTTATAGGACATGATGTGTAAGGACTCTAATAGTTATATAAACGTACGTGGTTTATAAAATTAGAGCTTAGTTTTTAATTAAAAAAAATTTCAAATCATGTTTCATATCCTTTAAGAGTTTGTTTATTTCAAACATTTTAACCTTATACAAAGTCTCTAACCCTGGTTTTGACTTATATACTGAAGTCTTTTTTGTTTTAAACCGTGTTTTCTCTAAACGTGAGAATAGATTTCAAGACAGTTGGAGTTTTATTACCTTATTCGAACGTTAATTGCTCTATATAGAGAGAGAGTTAAGTTATATGGAGATAATTGTTTTTGTGGAGACCTGGAGACCACATACGCTGTGCAATCTAAATTTAGCAAAATATAATATTTTATAAATTATGTTCTATGAAAATAACTATTTTCATTGAAAATCTTTAAAATTATATATGTTTTGCAACTAAAACATAGCAAAACATATTGTTCTGCAAAACATGTTCGGTTTGCAGAACATTCATGTTTAGTTTGCAGAACTTACATGATTTTCAAAATTTTCAATGAAATAGAGATTTTCATAGAATATACTTTGCAAAACAGTACGTTTTGCAAATTTTTGATTACAAAATATGATCTATTTTGCCAAATTTAGATTGTAGAACGTATGTGGTGTCCAGGTCTCCACAAAAAAGGTGGTCTCCATAGAACTTAACTATATATATATACTTGTGATTGTAGATTTTCGACCTCTTAAAGAAGAACACTACTAGATTACAAGGACAACTCAGTGCTTATTTTTTTGAAAATCTTTTTACTTGAGCTCTAATATAACATATACATTTATATTCTTATTTAGAGTTCATAGTTTGAGTTGTATTAATTAAATTGATACTATTGTTCAAATTGTAAGTGTTGTTGCTGAGTAGTAAGTCGGGAACTAGTTTGATAGTGGGTAGTATAGTACTTTAAGATCATTGGTTCACGGAACAAAGGGTTGTTACTGACAGGGAAGTAAGGAGAAATATTCATTAACCTTCTAATCGGTTTTAATCGGTTTGTATAGTGATCATAATATATACTCTTATCAAGTTTAGTAGGGACCATGACCTAGACTATTAGTGTTAGGTGAACCTCCCTAACATTTTCTGTCTTTGTAAAAGTTTAAAATTGGTCGTCATAACACTTATTCACCCCTCCCTTCTACGTGTGCATTTTCATATAAATTAGATTTTATTGTAAAAACACAAATAAGAAAATAATTTAATTTCGTAAATAAAATGTATGAAATTCATAACCAATAATAATACCACATATTTCATGTATTTTATAATTCTAAATAAGTTAATAAAATTTAATTAAGTGAAAATATGATACTAAATGAAAAATGGTTTTCAAGTTACTAAAACAACTACACAAGCTTATATCAACTAGGTTGTGTTAAAAATGACATCTAGGTATTATAAACATACTCTATATAATTTGTATTTATTGACCTGTTTGGGAAATCAGTTAAGTAACTTAAATGTTTGATATGCTCTTATGAGCTTTTCATATAACTTAAATGTTTGGTATGCTCTTATCAGCTTTTCATGACGTGTTTGGCTCTCTTGCTAGATAAATTTATAACTTGTATAGTTTCATGACCTGTTTGGCTCTCTTACTTAAGAGATAAACTTATAATTTATATAGTCAAAAGCAGTAAGTTGGCTGCTTTAGTTTCACAGTACTACAACAATAATTATAATTATTGCATATAGCTTATTTATCTTTTGAGCCTGCTTACAACAATAATTAAAATTGTAGTGTAGTTTATCACATATTGTTTGTACTTCATTTCTTTATGCCCAAATATATTTCATTTTTGTCATGTACTATTTTCGAAGTAAAAATGAACATGGATTATTTCTTTAGTTTTATATATCGGTAAAATATAGAGTCGTAAGTATGTTACTTTTTTGATTTTAGAAGATTACTTTTTAATCTTCGTTATCTTATTATTTGCATTTTCTTCAAACTTAAAATCCACCCTACAACCAAGCACTTAAATCAATTTAAAATAATTCATTTTCTGATATTTAATATTTTTTAAAATAACTAATGAGTAATAATTTACCAAACACTTAACTGAACTTATAAGCAAACGTGCACTATATATTATCATTGGACATATTGATATCAAGGCCCATATCAATTCGACTGGGTTATAAATGACATCTAGGTATTATAAACTTACTCCATGTATATATATTATTGATATCTACCTTTCTCTTTCTTAAACCCTAAATGATCTTTCAGCTGGTTAAATATATCGGAATAATTTCTTGTAAAGTCTTAACACATGACTATGGTGATGAATCACGCAACCACGGTGATGATTAGGACGATTGCTAACTCTGCTAAGCTTTGGTCGAAGGTCAGATTTCAGCAACTTTAATCCATTTAAATATTCCTTACACTTCGATCTGTTCACTTCTTTCTGTGCGCTTAATTAATGTTTCAGATAGTGTTTTGGTTGATCTAAAAGAAACCTTAATAAAAATCTGCGTTTTATTTGATAGTTTTTAATAGGTGTATTCAAATTTTAGATTTTATTGAGAAACTTATATTTTTCTATTTCCAAAAATAAAGATGTTTTAGTCCAAACATAAGGTATTTTGAAAATGTATAATTACAACACTCTCCTTCCTTACATCTTTCTTGATAGGCATTCTTGGTTATTGCTCATGGTGCATTTTATTTGGACCAAAATATAAAGGTTCAACTTGAAAATTCCAAACAAGAAGTGGGTTATGTTCACTGCCACCAGTTAGACCCTCTTGTGTAAATGCCACTTGTCACACCTTTATCTTTGTAAAAAAACATGTCACTGTAATTGGTAACGACCCATTGCATGACATACTTGCAGCTGGGAGCTCTTTCAATCTATAAAGCTTGATGATAGCATATGAAGTCACCCTAGTTCTGAATCTTGATGATAGCATATGGAGTCAGGCTAATTTTAAATTTTAAATCCGACGACGTACGTGAACGTTAATTGATCTAGAGAATATGGAGCCGGGGTAAGTTTGATATTTTATGAACCGCCATGTAATGTTACTTTACATATTATCAATTTATAAGATGAATCCAATATTCTATATTGTACATTAATAGAATATTGTTTGTCATAATGAAATAAGAATCTAGTTCAGAGAGAGAATAGGAAAGAGCATATTATGATAATTAATCAAAGTCGAACCAGAATAGGTTTTAAAATATAAGATACTAACAACTAGACATTATATATACCCTTGATAGTTTCTTTGAAGGTCATCAAAGTAGACTGCAAGAACTATTGAAATAGACCAAGTGCACCGGGCATAAGTGTGCCACAAATAATAAGTTAAGCGGTGGTTGTAGAGCATCTACACTGAAGTCGTTTTCATCGCATAAAACATGGTATTACGCCGAACTATATGCTACTCGAATTCCAACATAGCTATTAAGATAGAAGTTCACCAATTGCCTAGGATGGCACATATATAAATCTACAATTGTCCCTAGGAGTACACTCCATGTTCTGGAGTTCCGTAAGCTTAACTAGTATCATCCGAATGGCAGGGAAACAATTTTGTGCGATGACCTTTTTGGACCAGAATAAATGTGATACAAGGTTGATAATTATCTTTCAAAGAGTTTCATGCTTTACGAATTGCATCTAGCTCATGAATCAGGAGCGGAAATATTATCCCGGTTAATGGGAAATGTCCAAATCCATCAATCGTCAAGCGCTCATTGTAGATTTCTTTAATACTAGGGATAATGTTTATTGTAGGATGATTAGGATCATTTGATCTCATTTAAGGAAAAAAACAGGGTATAAACCGAGCGGTGCTATATTTTATCGACATGTTGTTGAATAGTGACAATCCTTTCAAGTCATGATTCCTCCCAAGTCCTGATTCTTGAGGTAGATGTAATTCGTAGAGCACACGATTCATTAGAAGATAGTTATCAACCCAGCTCATGTTCTGTGGTCGAGAAAGGTCATCATAAAAAATCATTTCTCTACTACTAGGATGATCCTAAATCACCTTAAACAATGTGCTGCGTGTGATAATTGTAGATTTTTATATGTGCCATCTAAGGTAGTTTCACTTCTATCTTAATAGCCAAGTTGGAATTCGAGGAAGGAATAGTATGGCACAATCCCTTGTTTCTTTGGATAAAAACAACTTTAGTGGAGATTCTCTACCATCACTAGCTTACAATATGTGCCACACTTATGCAGGTTGCACTTGTGCCTTTCTTTAGTTCCCCAACCTAGTCTACTAGGATCACCTCCGTAGCTGCAAGTGCACATTTCTATTTTTAATTAACTCATGCTTGTTGGGGAAAACAAAGGTATTCAAGGTACCACTTTCCCCCCTTATTAATAATTAATTATCATATTCTTTAAACTAAATTTGTATTTGTTATGAATGTTGGCATTTTCATGACAACAAGGCATGTATGTAATATGTGTTGAAGTTCATCATTTTATTTATTATAAAATTCTTTATATAGAGTTCAAATTAATCAAATAAACATGAGTATTATAATAAGTAGTCTCAGTCACTTACAATGTTTTTCAAAATAAAGAGACATGAAATTAAAATATTAAAAATAATTCTACATTTAAATTGACATATATATGTAGATGTATTATATATATGTAGTATATATTATATATATGTATATGATATGTTTAGTATATAAAAATGACTTTATTTGATATATTGACCTAGTGTAGAATTGACATCACACGGCCGTTTATTAAATTTTAAACTTCTCCAAGTTCATTATACTATTGATGAGTTTCAAACCCGTGTTTTATACATGCATATAATGTATAATATTTGGTAGAAGATAGAAAAATATTTTGATTATTTATGAACAGCCATCATGTGATTGTCAATTGGTGATATCATATTATTGTTACCATAATGGGCGTTAAATGACATCAAAATTTATAGCTAAAACATAACTTTAGTATGTGTCTTCATAAAACATGTTTAACCTAGGACTTGAAAACTTTGCTTTACTTTAAAACACAATTCTACCTCCCCCAAACATCCATATGAACACCATCAATCCATTGGTGGAGCTAGAGCTCGGTCCTTAGTTGTTTTCTTATTTGTATCTCATGTTGAAGTATACTGAATTCTACATTTAAAGTATATATTTCTTTTTGACTATTTTGATTGAGAATCATTTAATATTTACATGTTGACCGAAATTATATTTAGTATACATTCCACTATCAAATGGGATGTTGGGAGCTTAAGTGGGACTTGACAAACTTAGCTATAGCATTTTTTTAGAGTAGTTTTTCATCACAATAAAATAAAGTTATTATGCTTTGTGTATATTGAACCACATCACATTTACAATTGTTTTCTTATACTGATACAAAGATGAACTAAGATTTTATGTTATTATTAATGCTTAGATTCTTAAATACCGATTTAGTAATTTACGGTGTATATTATGTACATGCTTTGATTCATATATAACGTGGTTGATTATGAATCATAATAATTATGTATTGGGTAATGGCATTGTATACATGGTGGGATATTAACTATACAAGGAATTCATGTCGAATTGACTCTCGAAAACTCATAAAGATAAACATGTAATCCAATGCTAATAAGAATCATTATGTAATGCCCTACACGCAAATTTGTGACATAATTATAAAGTTGAGTGAATGATCAAGGATAATATGATAATAATTAAATTAATTTTCAATAATTAATTTAATTAATCGATATACGATATCTTAAATATGAGAAATTTAATAAGCAAATAATATGGAGGCCGAATTAATTAATTAAATTATGGTGTTAGGAAAGGTAGTTCAAATATTAATTGTTTAGTGACTTGAATTAATATTTAATGATATTATTGGGCTTGACCGTGAATATCATTGGAGGTTCAACCTAATTATTGAGGATCGGTACTGTAGCCTATATAAAAGCATTGGTTACACAAAAAATGAAATAAAACTTAGGGTTTTGACAGGTAGTTGCACTTCCTCAAGAACAAAGCTAGGGTTTTTGATTTCGGTGCTTTAAGGAGAGGCACACTTTCGGAGATCGAATGTGACAATTAGCTCAAGGGGAATGAAGGAATATAGTAGAAGACGTGGATTAATCGCTTGCGCCGTAGCAATTAAGGTAATCTCTTTCGTGTATTCTTTTATTAATCATAAAATAGCACTCCGATCTATCATATCCTACAATAAGATATCGTAAGTCCATTTATTAAATTAATTACTATGGTAGGATATGACACGACGCTACTTTTTATGATTAATAAAAGAATACACGAAAGAGATTACCTTAATTGTTATGGCGCAAACAATTATAATCCATGTCATCTATTGTATTCGTTGATTTCCGTTGAGTGACGTGTGACCTTTGATCTTCCAAGGTTTGCCTTTCCTTAAAGCACAGAAATCCAAAATCCTAGCTCTGAGGAAGTACGGCTGCCTCTCAAAACCCTAGGTTTTATTTGGTTTTTTGTGTAAGCAATACTTTTAAGAGAATGAGAATACATATAGGCTACAGTACGGATCGAGGATAATTAGGTTGGGCCTTCAACGATATTCTGAGAGACGAATATCATTAAATATTAATTCAATCCACTAAAGAATTAATATTTGAACTACCTTTCGTAACCCTGTAATTTAATTAATTAATTCGGCTCCCTATTAATTTCTTATTAAATTGCCCACATTTAAGATATCGTATGTCCATAAATTAAATCAATTACTGACCATTAATTTAGTTAATATCTTGTTATCCTTCATCATCCACTCAACCATATAATTATGTCAGAACAAATCTGCTTGGAGGGCTTCACATATTTATCCTTACGAGCTTTCAAGATGACATAGATTCCTTGTATAGTTAATATCCTACCATGTATACAATGCCATTACCCAATACATAATTATTATGATTCAAAATGAACCACTTTATATATGAATCAAAGCATGTACATAATATACACGTGTCAATTGATATATAAAGATTAAGAATGTAAGCATTAATAATAACATAGAATCTTAGTTTATCTTTGAATCAGTTTAAGACAATAATTCTAAATGTGATCATGTTCAATATAAATAAAGCATACTAGGATCAAGAAAAACTACTCTCAAATAATGCTACGGCTATACAAGTGATTTGTCAAGTCCCACTTCAGTTGTGAACCATATTTTTATTATTAAATATTAAACTATCTAATCTTTTGTATCCCATTTGATACTAAATTGTATATTTAATACAAGATCAGACAACATGTTAATAGTAAATGATTCTCAATCAAATTAGTCAAAATTAAATACATGCTTCAAACGAAAGTTCAGTATACTCCAACATCTCAAGTGTGATACAAAGAACTTGAAGATTTTGTCAATTGAAGAGTTTTCCTAAAGAAAAATTTATTTATAACTTTTGAGACTTAGAGATTTTGGTACTACCATATTTATAAAGATAGACAAATATATCAAAAGTCTTCCTTGAATTCATCAAAAAATAGTTACATGAATAATTTTGGAGACTCTTTGTTTCATTCATTCAACATGACGTGACTAAAACAGTGTATGCGCTTAATTCGAGAGATGTTCAAATTATCTTTTTAAAATCCCCTCTTAATTTTCAATTCTTTGTTTATCTCTGAAGTATGAGCACTTCTCACTTGAAACTAATTTTATAAATATGTCTACAACTTGTTCATTTGTACTACCCTAATCCAAATGAATTTCTTCCTCTTGCACCAAAGTCCCCAATGAAATGATAATGGAAATTTATATGATTGGTCCCACTATGAAAGCAGTGATTTCAGGTCATTTCTATGGCAAAATCATTGTGGTGGTAAATAATAGTTGGATCATTTTAAACTTGCTCTAAATTGTTCCTTAACCAAACACCTTCAGATGATGTTTCTATTGTTGAAACATTTAAGGTTGTTGTTTTCGATTGTTTAGATGACCAAGAGTTAGTGTTTGTTCCTAGAATAAAACATAGGGCGATGTACTCTTGCCATCATCCAAAAATCATCCCCAATCATTATATGTATATCAACCGACCTATTTTCTTCATGATGGATATACTTGAGACTATGATTTTTGGTACCCTTAAGATGACACGATATGTACGACTTGGATTATGCATAAATCTTGAAAGAATGTAGACATATTTTACTATATTTAATTGGCCATGTATTTGTGAGATATATAAGTGAACCCACAAGACTTTTATAGAGTCTTCTCATACATGTTAACCTTTCATATTTTATGGCATATTTTCCTTCAATTATCCTTATTTTGTAACTACTTAGTCCTTGATTAACATTATTTTTAGTATATTCAACTTGGATATATGCTAACAATGATTTTGATGTTTGTAGGACAATATTCAAGGAAAATGAGCAAGAAAGAAAATGAGCTAAATCGAACAAAAATGCACACTTTTTCAAGGGCCTAAAGATGGCATTGCCCTGTATGTAACATTCAAGAGCTTGAAGCTGATCTTCAAGGGCATGAAGCTGGAAGAGAATTTTACTAATATAGTTATCACAATTTGTATCACAACAATTAGGATCCTTTGCCTAAGTTTTAATAAAGGTGCAAATTTTGATAAAGGTGCGAATTTTCTACTTTTGCTAATCTATCATTAACAACATAACACAATTAAGGGCATATTTATGTTAGGAAAAACTATGATAAATCAGTTTCAAATGGATCCAATCTAGATGAAGCTATTATTAGAAACAAAAATTACGCTGCTTCAATTAACAGGAAATTGAAAATTAGAACCCAATAAGTGTGGGTTCTTAAAAATCTTAACTGCTTGCCTAACTGATTGTAGGGGAAACAGGAAAAATGTTCTAGTCTTGTACAGTGGATGTTGAGGACACATGATTGTAAATAAATCTGTGCTATTAGAGTTTAAAAAGAAAGTTGGCCCGACAGTGTCATATGGAGAAAGAAATATAGGACACACCATGGGATATGGAAATATCATTATTGGAAATGTCATCATTCAGCCCAGCAGTGTCATATGGATAAAGAAATATAGGACGGATATGGCAATATCATCATTGGAAATGTCATCATTCAAAATGTAGCTTTGGTGAAAGGACTAAAACACTATCTCTTGAGCATTTGTAATATCCCCAAATTTTGTACTTATTTAAAAACCACTGATGAATAGTAACCACTGATGAATAGTAAATTTTGTCGTTCAGAAAATTTTCAGACCACCCTATGTACAAGCCAGGACAATGAACTTTCGAAGTCGTATTAGTGATCTACTATGTAAATGAGTGAATGCAAAAATCAGAAGAATGGATATGGATTGAGTAAAGTTATTAAGATATCAAGAACGTTTACGGTAAACTACTTCGATAGAACACTTAAGAAACCCTGCGAACGTTCAACGAGATTAAGCGGTAACCGAACAACGCGACAGTTACTCGATTAAATACAAGCATGGAAGTAACATGTAATAAATATTAATTCAAGGAATGCAACATTAGGATCATCCATATGAAACCAAACAAAGAACCAAGCAAGTGGATCAAGAAGATGCTTCTTTAACACATTTCAACTTGACCTTTGGCAAATATGACACAAACACACTACATCACCAATTCTTACACTTATCCAAGCTTTACAACCACTCCACTTTATCAAGAAAATATCAAGGAAAGCCAAGAAAACTCTCCCCATCCATGAAGAAGAAACATTCAGCCATTTTCTTCAACCAAGGGCTTAATTTTCAAAGCTCAACCTTCACTCATCCATAAATCATGATGTTTGATTCTAAAGCTTCCATATTTCCAAATTAAGGTATTCTCCAATTCCTAGCATCATCCATTGAGGTTAACATATTCAAATCCTTGATTGAAGATGAACATGAATAGTGATGAATAGTAACTTTTCATGATTCTTGATTTTGTTTCTTAAGTATTAATCAAGCTAAGGTTATGTAAAGCTCAAGCAATTATAGATAAGCTATTCTTAGTGTATATCAAGCATCAAGGAAGGTATAAACTCTTGAAACCATTAGTTATAAATTGATTTATGTGGTTAGTTTTAAGTATAGTTTAGTTAGTTTGATTATAAGGATGAATGGTTGATTTTGATGAAAGTATGGTGTTGTTTTGATGGTGAATAAGTAGATGTCGGTTTTGACTATGGTTGATGATGTTTATGGATTAGTTATGATGTTGAAGAAATGAGTTTGATGATTGGTTGGTTGATTATGTAAAGTTTATGATTTAAACTTTGGAATCACTATAACATAGCGTCATAATGCCCGATTTTCCTTAACCTTATTTTGCTTGTGATATTCGAACCTAGTAACTTCTGCCCAAGGATCACCACTACCCATGTTTGTGTAGGCCTTGTTGCAAGGTTAATTTTGGTGCAAAGATCATGTGAATCCGATGTACGGTTTAGGAGAAACAAGTGTTTTAGTAAAGGATGTTTCGAGAAACCAAACTATACCACTTAGCCAACTTTGAGGCTATGATCGAACCACTTAGAGGTCATAATAAAATGTGAAACTTTGTGATAACATGATAGGTACGTTTAGGAAGACCCTCGAAAATATTTCGTGTTAAAAATGCGTGAGCGAGCATGCCCGAGTAGAGGATCTTAAGGAGTTAACTTGAAAGTGAACTTTGTGCTTGAGTTAGTATATACTTAGTGTGGTGAAAGCGTTTAAGTTATTAATCTTGAACCTTGTGCTGATTCTAGATTACCGGACCAACCTGAGACTTACTGCTACTTCGGGATTTCCAGGCAAGTTTACTAACCATTACTCTATTGTTCAGAGTTGGTATATTTTCAAACGTATAATGCTTGGTTGTTCAAATATTTGTGTATACTCTTTGTTCCAAGTATCGTGCAAGTTTCTCAAAACCTGAAACTCTAGTATTCAGCTATATTTTTAAACTGTTGTTGTTGTGACACAACTGCTACAAATGCACGAACTGTTTTACTTATCGTATAAGCTTTCAAATGCTGAACGGTTATTCATATGCTATTTATCGATATAGATATAAACTGGAGTATTTGAGGGTCTATGATGTAGAGCGTACTATATTCTACTTATCAAAATGTTTGATTCATATTAATGCAAATTTTCAAAACTTATATCTTACTGGTGTTGTTGTGATAAGTGTTTCAGATATATTTTGCAAATATAATATTGTTGCTATACTTGAATCTTTTTAGAATTGTGTTTGGTTTATAAGTTATATGATATGATAGTTATAAGCCGGGTTTTATAAAAGCTCTTAGAGTAGAGTGTGCGAACCGTATTTTGAACTTAGACTGGGAGTCGGTATATTTCTTTAGACCGTTGAGGTCTATTTTCCGATAAGTATATTGAATAGATATATTCAATTGTTTTATTTTCAAGGGAATATTATTTTAATATTCACCTAGAGATTTTTAAATATTTACTGAGCGAATGATTATTATTTAATCATTTATTATTTATTATATTCTTTTAAGCAATTTAAAAATGATTTATATTATTCAGAAATTATCTTTGACCTTCAATAATTATGAAGAATATTTCTGACCTTTATAAGTTTATTTTATTAAAGTAGGGATTCCCAAATATTGTTTTGATTTAAATCTATGTTAAGAGATGATTTAAATATTCGCTGACCACTCAAATGGGACGGGAATACCCTTAAAGATTTCCAAATAGTTTGACTCCCGGGTCGTAATCTCTTTACTTTTAAAGGGAAATCTTATCTAATCCTAAGTGGGTTGACAGAGGTCCACCCCCCGTTAACTTACTTTCTCTATTATCCTGGGAGTAAGGAGGCCAAGAAATGTTTTCAAAAGAGAGACAAGTACAAAGTACTTGGGGAAATAGGATTAACTTCCGTTTTCCGTGACGTTGATTTTCATCTAGGGACTGGGATTTATTTTCATACTGGGTAATGAAATAGGTGCCTGAACAGTATGACTCTATGTTCGGCAATGAAATAGGTGCCTATATAGCATAAAGGGCCCGAATGCGGTCAGGGTGATAACCAGAGGGTCGTTCTTCTACTAGTACAGAAAGTGTTTATGCGATATAGCGACTGATCAGCACTTATCGTGGTGTTTCCAATATAGCCCCCATCTTCTAGTTTGGAATTATGTCTACAACATTGTTACAAAGGCCTAGGAGCTCAGTTACCGATAATGTTGGCCGTTTTTTGAGAAATATTCAAAACTGGTATTTTTCAATAAGCTACCTAATTTAGCTTGATTTAAAAGTTATACTTTGAACCTTTGTCTATGATGTGCTAGCAAAGGATTTCTAAACTTTATAGAAATGTTTAAAGTTATTTTTATAAGTTGCAGATTATATATTTTGGTGGGAAGTGTTTAAACTTCTGATATAGTATCTTGAACGGTTAATGCAGAATGGTTAATGCAGAAGTAAGTTGCATGGGTTCAGCTGCTATTAGTGAGATCTTGGATAGTACATTTGGTTGTAATACCTAATGTTACTTATATGACTAGTTTTGAAGCTATAACTGGTGTGTGTAAGAGATTGGGGTCTTTTGATGTTGTATTATTGTATTTGTTGAGCTTTTACAGGTATTATTGTTGGAATTGAGGGCGTAACAACCCAGATCTCCGACCCCGGATCTGAGGGTGTTACAGCATTAGTGAAATTACTAACAGAGGTTATCATGTGGATTTATTTGAGATTCATTGTGAAGTAACAAGCAAGAAGAATAAAGATTGTTCTTACTGGATATATACGTGGTAACATATATGACGCCAACTTACATTCAGATATTATTGGACAGATGACATGTCTCCTGACAAAAGCATCAGTAGATGAAAGTTGGAACTGGCACAAGAAATTATCTCATCTCAACTTCAATAGTCATAATGAATTGGTGAGAAAAGATCTTGTGAGAGGATTACCTAAAGCTCTGTATACTCCTGATGCTCTGTGTGACTCAAGTCAAAAAGCTAAGCAAAGGAGAACTAGTTTCAAGAGCAAGTTTGAATCCCTAATTGATGAACAATATGACTTACTTCATCTTGATCTCTTTCGTCGTGTGAATGTTATGTCTATTAACAAGAAAAGATATACTCTTGTGATTGTTGATGAATACACTAGATTCACTTGGTATATTTTCTATTCAAGAAGGATGAAACGTCAGGAATACTGATTGATCATGTTACACTCATAGAGACATGATCAAGCTACATGGTGAAAATTCTCAGAAGTGAAAATAAAACTGAGTTCAAGAACTCAACAGTGGAATAGTTCTTCAAATCAAAAGAAATTGTGCAGCAATTCTCTGCTCCAGGCACACCTCCGCAGAATGTAGTAGTTGAAAGAAAGAAAAGAACTCTGATTGAAGCTGGAAGAACCATGTTAGACGAAACAAAAATTGCCTACTTACTTTTGGGTAGAAGTAGTGAATACTTTATGTTATACACAGAACTGTACACTGGTTACAAGACATGGTAAAACCCCTTATCATATGGTCAAAGAAAAAAAACCAAGTTTGACACATCTTCATATCTTTGGATGCAAATGTTTTATTCTGAGAACACATCTTGAACAACTTAGAAAGTTTGAGACAAAGGCAGATGAAGCGATCTTAATTGGCTATCCTCGGTCAATGAAAGTATACAAGGTTTATAATTTGCGTACAAAGATCATAAGTATTTCAATAAATGTCTCTTTTGATGACTGGAAAATGATCGGGATTGATGAAGATGTTCATGAGGACTTGATCTTTTGAAATGACTTTGAAGAAATGACTGAAAAGTCAAATCCTGATGATGTGTAACTCCTGATGGAAATGACAATTGACATGTTGAAGGGGAACAACATGAAAGTTCAATTCATACGAACACTACATTAGAAAACAGTACATCTAGTAATGACACTTCATGAGGCAATGCAGGTCATAGCAAGTACTGATGGTTTATCAGGAAATGATCAAGAGAACTCACATTCAGGGGGAGCTTCACAAACAACTTAAGAAAGTTGTTTTAAAGATGCAATTGATTTAGAGGGAGCATCTAGTAGAAGATGGATTAAGGATCATACACCTGATCTGATCATTGGAGTTCCCCAAGAAGGTGTTAAAACCAGGAATGCTACTCAAAATTAATGTCTATTTTCGTAACCATATTTCTCAAGGGGAGCCTAAGAAGGTAGAGGATGCACTCAAAGATGCTGATTGGGTAACTGCGATACAAGAATAACTTAATGAGTTTAAAAGGAATAAAGTTTGGAAACTTGTACCAAGACCAAAGAATAGGTCAATTGTGGGTACAATGTGGGTCTTTAGGAATAAGACTGATTCTGATGGAGTAATAACCAGAAACAAAGCAAGGCTTGTTGCAAAATGATATTCACAACAAGAAGGAATTGACTATGATGAGACATTTGCTCGTGTTGCAATATTTTAAGCCATCAAAATATTTCTCGCATATGCTGCATATATGAAGTTCATAGTTTTCCAGATGGATGTTAAAATTGTTTTTCTAAATGAGGAACTGGACGAAGAAGTATATGTTGAACTATCTCCACATTTTGTTGATCCCAAATATCCAAATCATGTTTACAAACTAGATAAAGCACTATATGGACTAAAGCAAACTCCAAGGCCATGGTATGAAACTGACGCAGAAAATCAGAATGCTGAGGCTGTTGTTGAGCCAACTTGGTAGAATAAACTGCTTCGACCTGGAAGGTTCTAGGTACAGTGTGATATACCATTGGAAAGGTATTGAAGTCTAGTTTTCATTAAAATTTACGGCTCGTAAAAATACATTTTCTACAGGAAGTTATCTCAGTTTTAGTGAATAGCGGTCAAGCTGTCCAGAATAGCACATCTCTGAGAAAAACATCTGCATTAAGGATATTTCCTTTGTTCTATCATTCCCTAGACTAGTTTAATGTATTACTAAAGTCCCTAAGAATGATATTAAGTATATTTATCAGTTTCCCAAGTCTAGAAAGCAAAAGGTCATCATTTATTCTAGTACATTGCATCTACCTAAGGCAGAAGGGATGTTTCTGGCCAACTATCTATAAAAACTATCTCAGCAATATGCAAATGATAATCTGAAGTTTGGAATACAAAAAAACTAGTAACATTTTCTTTGTGTTGAAAGAATATTGTTCTTCATACTCTTATCCCTTAGGTTGGGTTCCTTTGGGTGGCGAGATTGCTCTAATCTCTAGGGTGGATTCCTTAGAGTGGCGAGTTTTTTTAACCCAATTCTACTTTACCTATTATTTCCGGTAGCAGAAACATTTACTCAATTTCTTCTTAAAAGTAGTTTCAGAAGAGGTACCATTCAGAAACTCTGTTTTATATCAAACATGGTAAGGACTTGTTGTTAGTTCATATATACGTTGATGATATAATATTTGGTTCTATTAATGACAAAATGTGTCAGAAGTTTAAGCTAATGTAGTCTAAATATCAAATGTGCATGATGGGAGAGTTAAGCTATTTCTTGGGATTACAAGTTAAGCAGACTGAAGAGGGCACTCTGATAAATCAGTCTAAATATACAAGAAATCTACTCAAGAAATTTAACATGTAAGACAGTGCTCCTGCAAGTACTCCCATGGTCACAACTACAAAGTTTGATTCTGATTAAGGCATTGAGGTAGATGTGACTAGTTATAGAGGTATGATTGGCTCACGTCTTTATGTAACTGCAAGCAGACCAAATATTATGTTTGCTACATGTCTATGTGCAAGATTTCAGGCACTACCCATAGAACCACATCTGATTTTAGGCAGGAATTTAAAAAAATTCTCTTTTCATTCATTTTTGAAAGAGGGTACATAGAGATATATGTCATTTTTTGCTTTAACTTTACAAGGCTCTAATAGAAACTATTTCTCTACTCCACACATCTAATACAATTATTGCAGCTCTTGTCTAATGTTGTTGATGCAGTATGAACTATATAGGGGATAGTAGTTTGGATTATGGATAAGTCGGATCGTCAGAGAGTACAACCATCTACTCTTGAATTTCTTTTAAGGAGTTAAAGAATTTGCAGAGGCTTCTCACCTGATGATTTCTGGTTGGACATTCAGTTACAAAGGATAGTAGAAGTAATGTCAATTGATTGACATCCTCGTGATGGTGGATCCATATCATCCTCTCTTTTTCTCTTTCCAGCTTGCACTTTACAAGACGGAAGATCCACATATATCTTCTCTGCATCAACATTCTCTTCGTCTTCTAGTGGAGGACCTTGCAAGAGCTGTAGAAGTATAGTTGCAGCTTCTTCATTAGCAAGTAGAGCGGAAGGATTTGGGTTTGGAGGAATAATATGGAGATGAGAGTTTTCCAATGGAGCTTCTACAATTTTTCCATTTATAATCAATCTTTCATCTTCCAGTTCGAGTAACGCTTATAACTCGTTCAAGTAATATTCAGTATGTTCTTCCCAATTCATGGCGTTAACCTCATCAACATTGAGAAACTGAAAAGGTTAAACCATTTTAGGTGCAAAGCTTATTTTTGATGTTGAAAAGATTTTTGAGAACAATGTGAAAGAAATATTGGGAAATGTTTGTGAGGTGATGGAGTGACTGAGAAAGAATGGATGGATTTATAGAATGGTTAGGGGTACGCGAACGGACGTACTTGAGTGATGTCAGAGTGACGGTGTGAAGTGTGAAGTGTGAAGTGTGAAGGGTGCATGTGTCCTTATTGCTATTTTCACGCCTGCCTCAGAAGTCGTATAAATTAATTTTTGCACGTAATCTATTCCACTGTCATGATTTTTCACACATTACGGGGTTGTAACTTTTTTATTGTTTCTAACAAAAGATTTGATTATTGCACTTGTTTATTCTCATAATACTTTACAAATTCAGATTTTGTTTTTTCTCTCTAAGCAACCCTAATTTCCCAAAACAACACAAGCTACTCATCAATGGCAAATCAAATTCCTAATCCTATAATCAAGAACTTCATTCATGAAGGAACTGAGTTTGTTACAAACAACTTTGTCGCGATTCTTGATAAGGTTGTTGATCTACTTGAGTTTCACCTTTATTCAAGACTTTTTGGCCTCAAGCTCAATTGGTTTTGCTCTTACAAATCCAGAGGCGATTTCTGTGAAATCTGTGATGCAAACCTGGCGTACTTCTACTTATCATGCATGTACTGATAGTACTTCTTCGATAATTGATTTCACTCATATGGGTAGTACTTTCACCATCACAGTCCCTGCCGTAATTGAGGCGCTTCATCTGGAACCTACAACTTCTTTGGTTCATACAATTTTTTATAATTTAATGAGAGAGTTTATCACTCAACTTGGGTATAATGGTGATATGTCACGAATTGGTCACTTGGTAAGGACAAGGCTCAGGTAGGATGAAACTTTTACTTTGATTGCATCGGAAAATGCTTCATGAACAAGAGCTCAAATTTTGATGCTCTCACACTGCCTACACATCATATTGGATATTCTGTAATCTTTGGTCATTATTATAATATTACAAGTAAGATTATTGATTTCATTAGTAGTAGGATTGTGGATAAAGATAATATTGTCTATTTTGGTAGATTTTTACATTTGATCTTCAAAAATTTATGTCCTACTATTGTGTTTGAGAATGATACCTTATTACTTGTGTTCCAAAATACATCTAGATCTTTTCAGGAGTATAATAATAAGGGTAAGAAATTGTTTGCTGGTGATATTGAGTATCCTATTCAGGTTAGGCAATTCTTACATCAAAGAATACCCACTATTTTTGGACTAGTTTCAAGTACTATAGTCAAAGGTATTGTTGATGGGAACCCCTCTGGATCTAATCCAAGTGCTCAATCCAAATACCAAACCAAACACTCTTCATCCACCTTTGTTAGCTCTCAAAAGCTCTAAGTTGAAAAACACAAGAAGTTAGCCAAGTCTGCTAGGGCTTTTTCAGCCATCATGACTTAGGACCTCTTCACCTTTGTCGTGAGGAGACATAAGGTGGATCTACAGCTGTATACCATATCCTAAACCAGAGAGTCCCTCTCATAAAAGAAGAAAGTATACACCTATAAAGAGTTCAAATTCTAATTCTGATGATGACACAGTAACCATCTATTTAGGTTTTGGTGATTTGTCAAAATAAAAGTGAAAATTAAATTAGATTTTAGTATGCACTTAGAAATCCTCCGATTGGGATTCTTTTTTGACATTTACTGAGAATCAAGTCAAACTGGTCAAACCGTACCAAAATATTTTCTGACATACCTTCTTCACATGACTTGGGATAGATATATAAATCTAAGGATATATTCTATAATAGGTTATTTTCTATCAAATAAATATAGGCAACGGCTTAAGGCACGAAAAATGAGAATTTCCAAACACATGTTTTACGTGTTAAAACTGTAAGATTTATTTAAAAGAATGTTGGACCCAAATTTTTTATCGCAAAATATATTTGATATATTTATTTTAATATTTATATTCAAATTGCCTTGCCAAAAGTCATGCCAAAAGACAAAAACTGATTTTATCCCGAAACACCCGAAAATGCTTATTTATCCGGATAAAATCATTCTAAATTAAAAATTAAATATTACTCTAAACTTATAGTCATTATTATTCATGAAATATTATGTTTGAATACTTTTCAAGATAAAACATTTGTCTAACTTGTCGGTAAATACAAATGAATTTTTTGGTCGCTCCAAAAGCCTGTTTTAACGTTCGAAAAATCCGTAAAAATACTTTCACATATCTTTTTGACTTGAAACTTTAGATTTGTCATTAGTATCTTTCAAATTCATTCTAGTACAAGTTTCGTGAATTTTGGATGACTCGATACGTAATTGATTTAATGGTCGCTTAAAAGTCATAGATGGGAATTGAATTTCATGGTGAAATTTTGACCATCATCCTGTGGGAACATTGCGAGAGGATTCCTAAAATTACATAATTTTTGAAGTATTGTTCGATTTATTTCATAAAATGTATTTTTATCTTGGATGTATGCGCGCTTACGTGTCTAAATTATTTCAAAATGCATTATTGACTCAAGTGTCTACCACTTCCAACAGCTATATTTGAGTGCTTACTCATTTCCAAAAGGTTGCATTACTTTATGGCATCTTTCTTTACCTTTTTGGGCCAAAACACCTAATATTGGCTATAATAAGCCCTCATTTCTCACTCTTTCCTCAAGCCTTCAAGAGCCAAATATATTCTGAATAAACACTCCTAGAAACACTCTCTCTACTACCCCCAAGTTTTAAAAACGTTTCTTGAGTAAAATTCATTTTATTTTATAGTTTTAATTGCTTGATTTTGGTTAGTTTTCTTCACCCTTTCTTGCTCTTTAACACACCCCTTTGGTCACTATCGTTTTTGGGTTTTTAGACCTTGTTCAGGCAGTGGTATAAGTGACCTTACAAGCCAAGAAAAGTCAGTTTTATAGCCCTTACTCCGGCCAAAATCCGGCAACTTTTCCACCTACTTTTAGTGTGTTTTTCGGCTTCGTTTACTAACTCTTATCCTTTGTAGCTTCCTCTCTTTTGAGGTGATTGAGACTTTGTAAGGCCAAAGGTCATAAGTTAGTTGTGTTCTTGTTTTTTTAGTTGCTTAGTTTCGAATTTATAGCATTTATAGTGTGCTAGTTCGTTCGATCTTGCGTTTTAGTTTAATAGTAAACAATCTTGCTAACTTTTGTCAATTAAATACACAAGCACTTACTTAGTTTATATCTTTAGTGTATTTGACATATTGTTAGTAGATTAAGAAGACGAGTACGTGTGTTATACAAAATCTCTCTTCTAAAAGTTATTAAACCAAAGTTGTGTTCTTGGTTTATAAGACTAGTTTAAATATCTTTTGATTCAAGATTTGTAAAGCTTACATCTTGTTCATACCTTAAGTGGTTTTTAAATTTGATTACTTAAAAGATCAAAAGAAAGTTGTTTTAGTTATTGTTTAACTAAATCCCTCAATTATTTTGAACTTGTTTTCAAATAAGGACTTAAAGAAACAAAACTACTTGAAACTTGTTGTCAAAACAAGTTAGCAAATATATTTGGCTTCTTTGAATATATTCGGCTGAATATATATATAGCCTAGTGCTATTTTTGTGGCTCTTGTTTAAACTTAGTCCATCACTCTTGTTAAGATCTAATTTATACAAGGACTAAAAGATACAAAGCTACTTTAACTTGTTGTCAAAACAAGTTTGAACCATCCAGCCTTAACCGACATATTTTGGCAATTGTACATTCGGACCGTTGAAATTATCTTTGAGCAATTTTTTTCCTATTTTACCCCCAACTTTGTTTAATATGATTAAGATCTTAATTCAATGTTGTTTTTTCTCTTGTTGCACCTGTAATGAGACATCGTGAGACATCAGTGTCTAGGATCCCTCCATTATCTAGTGTACGACTTCGAAGTGTTTACATTAGTTGCAAGTGAACAACGAACTTTGAAAACATCTTCATTAACTTCTGATTGTTGCTAGTGGTGCTGTTGCGTAAAATACTAATGTGCAAGTGTACACAATCGCAAACAAGTAATATAGTAGTGAATACCAGATATCGTTCCTCAAGGACTATATATTTGTATTAATTGCAAGCAATATCAGACAATTCAGTTATGGAACAGAAGAATTGATTAAAGATTGTTTTTAACTAAACTATTCAAAAGAAACTAATTTAACCAACTAAATTATACTAGCAAAGAGAGTTTTAAATATGAGAAGATAAGTCAGGATAATTACTTCCCCCTAACATGTTCATGTTGGTAATAAAACAGTGTAATACCATAGCAAATTCACAGTCTACTAACCTGAAATTCGACAGTCATAGCTTTCTCTCGAAATCACTATGATATAGATTCTATAAACTAAACTAACATATGTCTATGCCAATTTAATCTCAAGAATACGATAAAGCACCGATTTCACACGGCTATGCAAGGTAAACAATATATGTCTATACCGTCACAGAATTAATATCAACAGATATAATCATGCACCATTCAAGTTATGTGTCAGTTAACTATAACCCTCTCAGTATTATAATTAACTCAACTATCTACTAGAGTTGGCCAAACAATAGAAAATAACATATCATGAGATTCACTTGAATGAACAAACTGTGAACTGCATACAACACTTCTTATCAAAACACCAACAATCCCATACTAGGGTTCCATAAAAATCCCAAATTTATACAATTAGTTCATAATTAAGATCTCAAGAACATCCAAGAATTGATAGCACATAAACATGATGAAAAAGAGTTAAGGAGAGAGTTCTGAACAAAAAGATGAAGAAATCAAATCCAAGTGAACGTCTTCAATGGCTCAATCTCCGTCTTCAAGCTTTTCTTTTTCTCTTTCTGTATTATCTCTCTTTTCTCTCATTTCTATTAGGTCTGATGTATATTCAGATTAGGTCTGAATAATATATAATATATCTCTAATAAAAGTATTTTTAATTATTTAATACAATTACAAGGAGATTTCCCAAACAAAATTGAATTCCAGCAAAGAAATTCGTAGCTGGATGTTGGGATCTGTTTCTGGACTGACTCGGATTTATTTTAATATAAAGGCCACTTCTTAATTAAAGACCTTCTCATAAGCTTTCTGTGGGCTGTTGAATTATCTGAATCGGACTTGTAGAACTCCGGTTATGGCCCAAATAGTGTGGACTGCGCAAGTGGGTCATCAAATCCGAATTTTAATCAAATAAATCTCCAACTCTTTCCTTTTAAGCTCCAATCCATATTTAATTAGAACTCCTTGATACCTACAATAAAACAATATAATTTATTAAATAAAAATCCAAATCAATACAAAATACTTAAAATATAGGGACAAAATTAGGATAAAGCTCACGCTTATCAGGTGCAGCACCTTAGATATTCTTTTCTAGTTACTGATCCATATCCCACCCATAACTACTTTTCTATATTTACTAACTAATATTCATCCAAAACATGAGAATATTAATCCAAAATTTCAGCAAATGGAACGTTGTGAGGATTATGAAAACAACTCAATATAAGGGTCAAGATGTACAAGTGCGCCATATTTTGAGGACTGATGAGTACTTTTATGCAAACTTTGAAGGTCAAAATTGAAATTATAAGGGTAAAATTAGAAAAAAAAACAAAAAAAAACACATGAAAATGCCAAACATTAACGGTGTGGAAGTGCATTTTTTATGTTGAGGGCTACTGCGTATTTTTCAGGAAACTTTGAAGGTCAAAATATTAATAATCCAATATTAAACTATCTAATCTTTTGTATCCCATTTGATACTAGATGGTATTAAAATAAATACATGCTTCAAATGAAAAGTTGAGTATACTCCAACATCTCAAGTGTGATACAAAGAACTTGAAGATTTTGTCAAATGAAGAGTTTTCCTAAAGAAAAATTTATTTATAACTTTTGTGACTTACAGATGTTGGTACTACCATATTTATAAAGATAGACAAATATATCAAAAGTCTTCCTTGAATTCATCAAAAAATAGTTACATGAATAATTTTGGAGACTCTTTGTTTCATTCATTCAACATGACGTGACTAAAACAGTGTCTGCGCTTAATTCGAGAGATGTTCAAATTATCTTTTTAGCATCCCCTCTTAATTTTCAATTCTTTGTTTATCTCTGAAGTATGAGCACTTCTCACTTGAAACTAATTTTGTAAATATGTCTACAACTTGCTCATTTGTACTACCCTAATCCAAATGAATTTCTACCTCTTGCACCAAAGTCCCCAATGAAATGATAATGGAAATTTATATGATTGGTCCGACTATGAAAGCAGTGATTTCGGGTCATTTCTATGGCAAAATCATTGTCGCGGTAAATAATAGTTGGATCATTTTAAAATTGCTCTAAATTGTCCCTTAACCAAACACCTTCATATATGTTTCTATTGTTGAAACATATTCAACTGTTCTGGAAGATAAGGTTGTTGTTTTCTATTGTTTAGATGACCACGAGTTAGTGTTTGTTCCTAAAAATAAAACATAGGGGGGTGTACTCTTGCCATCATCCAAAAATCATCCCCAAAATCATCCCCAATCACTATATGTATATCAACCGACCTATTTTCTTCATGATGGATATACTTGAGACTATGATTTTTGGTACCCTTAAGATGACATGATATGTCTCACAACTGCATAATGTACACGACTTGGATTATGCATAAATCTTGAAAGAATGTAGACATATCCCATGAGACTTTTATAGAGTCTTTTCATACATGTTAACCTTTCATATTTTATGGCATATTATCCTTATTTTGTAACTACTTAGTCCTTGATTAGCATTATTTTTAGTGTATTTAACTTGGATAGATGCTAACAATGATTTTGATGTTTGTAGGACAATATTCAAAGAAAATGAGCAAGAAAGAAAATGAGCTAAATTGAACAAAAATGCACAATTTTTCAACGGCCTAAAGATGACATTGTCGTGTATGTGGCATTCAAGAGCTTAAAGCTGATCTTCAAGGGCATGAAGCTGGACAAGAATTTTACTAATATAGTTATTAAATTTAGTTCAAATTCTTGGACGAGAATTTTACTAATATAGTTATTAAATTTAGTTCAAATTCAATTTTAACATATTATAAGGCTTTTAAAATCCCATCTACTTATATTAACAATATTAGTAAGTTCTTTTAGGGAGACGTGTATTCTATATCCTACAACAATATATCGAAAGATCTTGAGAGAGGATTAGAGAGAACAGATTGAAGGGATTTTATCCAACTTTTAAGAGATTCTTCAGGTTATATTTTCTTAGCTTTTAAATCTCGTTACCATGACTTTGCCCATTAATATATGCTTGTTTTCTTTGGCTACCATTTCTAACTAATTCTTTAATCTTAGAATTAGGTAGTACTCATTGGTGTTATATATATATATATATATATATATATATATATGATTGTCAACATAAAAATTGGTTGTATTCTTTTCTATTCAATTTAGGGGTGGTTTTGATTGGAAAAAAAATTGTTAAATCATCACTGAAATTAAAAATTATTTTATGAGTTTCATGTGGCCTGTAAAATCATCCAATTTGGAACCTTAGAGCACAGATAATAAATTAAGTGTCTAAAAACCTAATAAATATTAATTTTAACAACAATTTCGTATGATTCCTTAAATTTTTCAAATTTAGGAATTTTTTATTATCACAAATAAAATATTAAAATTAATTTATTAAAAATCCATTATAATAAAAACTGTGATTAAGATAAAAACTCATGTAAGAATAGAAAATTTATTTATAGGCCATAAAATGGTTGTTCTCATTCTCGTAGTAGATGACTGTTGTGGAACAAAAACTAGGTTATCGAATCGCGGCTAGGGTTTGTATGTAATTAATGCTAGGGTTGATGATGAGCTTCGAGCTTTAATGGCTGTTTCCGTGTTCGAGACTAATCGGTCCTCACAGAGTGCCTACGTATCTCGTTATTGAGAATCAAGCCAAAACGTAGTTCTAGGATGAAGGACGAGGGTCCTTATATAGGCGTCTGGGGCCTCGTAATTATGGTAGGTTAAGGAGACATTAGCTGATAAGTCTCACTATTGATAACTGATAAGGAGTGTATTACTTGGCAGGCAAGTATTATCCTTATCTGATAAGCGATGTGACTCATCATTGTATTTGATTGGGATTCTGGATCCTTCTATGAAGATATTTACTGTATTTGAGACTCATTTAATGAGCTGTGTATTTCTCTTATTTATTAATTACGAAAATAATAAATAATTAGGGTTTTGGGCCTTTTATCGGGCCTAACGTTTTGACCATGTTGGATCTAATTAATGCCATATTAAATGTGTTTTTAGGGCTTACTTTTAGCCCATATCATTTGCCCCCCAACTTCTAGGAAAGCTGATCAGGCTTTCCTTGAAGTTATAACGGCCTTTCTCAAGACTTGGGTCAGGGTTTATCTCGGTACACTAGTGTTTCACGAGTATCGTCTTTTTTGTAAAGCGTGGAGCGACCGACGCATTTACGACGAATGTTAAACGATGCTTAAACGGCACTAAGTAGCCTTAAACGACGCTTAAACAATGTTAAGCGACGCTAAACGGCAATAATCAGCGCTAAACGGCGCTAAATGGCACTAAATGGCACTAAACGGCGCTACCGGAGATAAATAAAATAAATAAAAAATCGCAAACTTGACTCGATCATCGTCACGGGTCAGCCGAGCAAAAACCCGTACCGACCGTCGACCGGGGTCGGCCGAGCAAAAAACCCGTACCGACCGTCGACCGGGGTCGGCCGGGACGCCCGCGGAAGAGCCGGTCGGCTGGAGGCTCGGTCGGCCGGAGCGAACCCGGACCGTCCGTCGACCCGGGTCGGCCGGGATGCCCGCGGAAGAGCCGGTCGGCTGGGTTGGCGGTCGGCCGGAGCGAACCCGGACCGACAGTCGCCTCCGGTCGGCTGGAGCGTGCCCGGGGGACCGGTCGGCCGGGAACTCGGTCGGGTCTCTGAAAACCCGTACCGACTGTCGACTTGGGTCGGCCGGAGTGCTGGCGAAAAGGCCGGTCGGCTGGGAACCCAGTCGGCTGGATATTTATTTTTATTTTTTATTTTTTATTTTTTATTTTTTATTTTTTTTTTTTGAGACGGATTCTGAAAACCCGGACCGTCCGTCGACCCGGGTCGGCCGGGACGCCCGCGGAAGAGCCGGTCGGCTGGGGACTCGGTCGGCTGTGGCGAACCCACACCGACGGACGGTTCCGGTCGGCCGGGATTTATTATAATTTTTTTTTTTTTTTTTTTTTTTTTTTTTTTTTTTTTTTGGGAAAGTAGGAGCTAAAAACCCGTACCGGTGACCAATCTCGGTTGGCCGAAGCGTCCCCCGTGGGGCGGTCGGCTGGATGTTCGGTCGGCCGGGGCGTTCGCGTGGAGGCGGTCGTCTAGGAGCCCAGTCGACTAGCAATTTTCACCCGAAGCCATACCGACATCGACCATCAACATGTGGACCTTAACATTAATGTTGGCCATCTATAGCTTTATTTGAAGTTTCACTTTGTACCTTGATTCTTCGAGCTCGTTTTAATTGTTTTTCGACCTCAAATTATCGACTTCGCTGTTTTGGCTGCAGATTTTGCATATGATGTCCGATTTGGGCGAATAAGCACTTTTCGGAAACGGCAGAACGAGACGAACAGGCTGGAAGCACTTTAGGACCATTCCCCGATTTTTCGACCCATTCTGACGCTGTTTAGGCCTCCAAACGGGCTCCTGAAGATTTCGGGAAATTTTCAACGAAAGAATTCGAAGCTAATTTTCAGTGTAAATTCGAACAGGAAATTTCGACCAGGACTTAGTGTAATTTCGAGCAGGATTTTCGACCAGGAACTCGAGCTCAAACAGGTGTGAGGTCGAAGCTATTGACCAGGATTTCTAGGTCTTTTTCGACCTCACCTGTTCGACCTCATTTTCATATATCCTCGACCTGGAATTGTTGACTTCAATTCATAGGCTATTGTCGACCTCATATGACGACCTCGTTTCTAATATTCCTTCGACCTCGATTGGTCGCGAGGTCGAAGTCATCGACCTTGATTCAAAGGCTATTTTCGACTTGGGTCGTGCGACCTCGATTTAAGGTATTTTCGATCTTGCTTATGTTCCAAGATTTATTTTTGGTCTTTAAATTTTTCCAGCCTTGGGCCTTAATGGGCCTTAATTTATTTGGGCGTCGAGTCTTAATTTGGTCTCAGGTCGAGCAATTCGACCTCGTTTTTCGACCTCGAAAGGTCCCAACAACGCCAAACGTGGCTTATAAATACAAGAACTAACTTGAGTTCTAACACCTTAGACCTCATTTGAGGTTTCAACAACGCCAAACGTGGCTTATAGGTACAAGAACTAACTTGAGTTCTAACACCTTAGACCTCATTTGAGGTTTCAACAACGCCAAACGTGGCTTATAGGTACAAGAACTAACTTGAGTTCTAACACCGTAGACCTCATTTGTTTGAAGATGAGCAACATGAGTGAAGCGTAATTGGATATCATTCTCTTCACAATATTTCTTGAACTCTTCATTGTTAAACTGTGTCCCATTATCCGTCACCAGGATTCGTGGGATTCCATACCTACAGATTATGTTCTCCCAAAAGAATTGGGCAACTTGTTTAGTGGTTATCTTGGCTAGCGGCTTAGCCTCAATCCACTTAGTGAAGTAGTCAATGGCCACTATCAGAAACTTCCTTTGTGCTGAAGCTGCTGGGAAAGGACCAAGGATATCGATTCCCCACATTGCAAATGGAATAGGAGAACTGATCGAAGTTAGCATTTCAGGCGGCTGCCTTACGATTGGAGCATGCTTTTGGCATCTCTCACACCTCTTGACATAATCCTGTGCATCAGCTAGCATCTCTGGCCAATAGAATCCCAGACGAGTGATCTTGTGAGCTAGGGCTCTGCCCCCCAAGTGTTGCCCACAGATCCCTCCATGAACCTCTTCCAATGCCTTCTTGGCTTCCTGGGGCTTTAAACACTTCAAGTACGGGATGACAAAAGACCTCTTGTAAAGAAGACCCTCAATCAAAGCATATCTCAATGCCCTCACTGACAGCTTTCGTGCCTCCAAGGCATTGTCAGGGAGCCATCCAGTTTCTAGGTGAGCTTTGATGGGATCTATCCAACAACTCCCCATATTGATTGGTGCCACCAACTTTGAGTTGACGAACGGGGCCTTCAAGACCTGGAAGTAAACACTTCCCGCATAATTCTCTATCTCAGAAGAGGCGAACTTTGACAGGGCATCGGCCTTAACGTTCTCTTCCCTTGGAATGTGCTCCACATAACACTCATCAAACTGAGTCATAATGCCCTTTGCAATCTTCAGGTACTTAGCCCTAGTTTCATCTTTGGCTTCAAACTCTTCATTTACTTGCGAGACTACCAGCCTAGAATCCCCACAGACTTTGAGATTCTTAACTCTCATTACTCTGGCCAAGCCTAAACCGGCTATCAAGGCTTCGTACTCAGCTTCATTATTAGTAGTCGGGAAGTCCAACTTCAGAGCATACTCGACTATGAACCCATCAGGGCTTTGCAAGACCAAGCCTGCACCACTAGATTTTGTTTTTGATGCTCCATCAAAATAGAGTACCCAATATTCCTTCTGATCAAGTTCAAGCTCTTCATCCTTATTCTCAAGACCAGGAGTGGTCACTATCTCCTGCCCCCCGACTTCTTGGTTGCCAATGGTACATTCAACCACGAAGTCAGCCAATGCCTGAGCCTTGATGGCTGTTCGAGGCTTATAAGTGATATCAAATTCTCCCAACTCAACTGCCCACTTGATCAGCCTTCCACTGGCTTTCGGGCTATGCAAAATACTTCGTAGCTGCTGGTCCGTCAGGACTTCAATCTTATGTGACTGAAAGTAAGGTCGTAGCTTCCTCGAAGCTGTTATCAATGCCAAAGCAAACTTCTCAATGGTAGAATAATTCAACTCAGCTCCATGCAACATCTTGCTCACGTAGTAGATGGGTTTCTGAAGACAAGGCATCAGCCTCCACATTTTCCTCCCTCGGAACGTGCTCTACATAGCATTCATCAAACTGAGTTATGATGGCCTTAACAAGTTTTAAGTATTTGGCCATGACTTTATCTGTGGCCTCAAATTCCCCATTTACTTGGGAAACCACTAGCCTCGAGTCTCCACCTACTTTCAGGGTTTTAACTCTCAATGCTCCAGCCAGCCCTAAGCTAGCTATCAGGGCTTCGTACTCAGCCTCATTGTTTGTCGTTGGGAAGTCAAGTTTTAGTGTATACTCTATAAAAAATCCATCAGGACTTTGTAACACTAAACCTACTCCGCTTGATTTTGTTTTTGATGGTCCATCAAAATAGAACACCC
Source organism: Heracleum sosnowskyi (assembly GCA_030848705.1). NCBI lineage: Eukaryota > Viridiplantae > Streptophyta > Magnoliopsida > Apiales > Apiaceae > Heracleum > Heracleum sosnowskyi. Next base: position 41,866,039 of record CM061243.1, on the reverse strand, counting down.
AACTTCGGGTATTCATGGGGTATTATCTCTTGCCCCCCGACTTCTTGGTTGTTAACGGTAAATTCAACCACGAAGTCAGCTAATGCCTGGGCCTTAATAGCCGTTCGAGGCTTGTATGAGTCCGAGACCACTGATGACTTCATAGAGGACTTAGATGCCCATCGTGGGGATGCCCTTGTTCTTGACAAGGACCCGCTGATGACTTGGAGTAGATTTTATTGGCCCTGCGTGGCTCTCTATCTCTTGTTTTTATTTAAGGTCCTTTTAGGGACTTTAGGATTTTATTTGGCGTTTGTAACTCTTTGATCCTTCGGGACCTTCCATTCATACATGCTATTTATGTTATATCTGTTTTGTTTGCTCACTTATATTTATTTAACTTATCTTTTGTAAGGCAATTCCTAGTACTTGGCCTCTTGAATGGACTGGCATTTTGATCAAATGCTATTGGTACAACTTGCTCTTTAACAAAACGATAAGGAAATGCTCAAACACAGATAAGTAATAAAATAGTGAAAAAGAGCTTGAATATTTTCTTTTAAAAAAGAGGGTTCAACCCTTACATAGTGCTTTACTTCCTATTAAGAGCTGAAAAGCTTATAATGGTTTCGTCAACCTTATTGCTACTTGTACTATTAGGAAACAATTAAACATAATAAACTTTCAAATTTGGGGCATGCCATGTTCCTGGCATCTCAGTCCCTTATTTCTTCGTCATCTCTTGAATCCATAACCTCGATTGGGAGAACCTGCCCCCCGACTCTATCAGGCCTTATCGTTGCAGCTGGTCCTCCATATATCATATTGATAACAGGCCCTCGGGGCTCAGGATTACGATCTTGATCGTCGTCCCTTGTATCATAATTTTTCCTTTCATAGTTTCCATGCTGATTTCCTCGATTCCCATCCTTAGTGAACTTATCGAGTTTTCCTTTTCGGATTAAGAACTCGATCTCATCCTTGAGTTGCCTACAATCATCAGTATCATGGCCCGAGTCTTTATGGTACCTACAGTACTTGTTCTTGTTTCGCTTCTCAGGATCTCCCCTTAGTGGCTTCGGCCATCGAAAGTCCCTATCTTTCTCAATGTCAAAGAGGATTTGACTCCTTGGAGCATTCAACCTTGCATATTCAGTAAATTTCGTGTCTGGATAAGAGTCTCTAGTCGTACGAGGATATTTGTCCTTGACATCATACTCTTGCTCCGTCTTTCGCTTATTCGAGCCACCATTATTTTCACCACCTGTGTCGGTTTTCTTCATGCTTTCCTCAGCTTTGATGTACTTTCCAACCCTTTGTTGGAGCTCAGTCATGCTCTCAGGGGGGTGTTTAGCCAATGACATCTTGAAAAAGACATCTGTGGTTCCTTGTTGAAGGGCTATCATAGCTACCTTGTTGTCTAGATCAGGTATGTTTAATGTCTCCTTGGTGAAACGTTTGAGGTAATCTCTCAACGTCTCGTTCTTTCCTTGAGTTAAGTTCATGAGTGAAGCAGAGCTTTTCTCATGTACTCGTCCACTGATGAACTGATTGATGAAGGCCGTGCTCAGATCTCTGAAACAACCGATAGAGTTGGGCGGCAAGCGGCTATACCATCTTTGGGCCATGCCAGCCAGGGTTTGAGGAAACGCCCTACATTTAAGAGCATCAGTAACTGGTTGCAGCAACAGTGCATTCGAAAAAGTCCTTACATGAGTTGCGGGGTCACCCGTTCCGTCATATTCCTTGATAGTAGGCATCTTGAATTTCCTCGATACATGAGCGTCCATTACCTCTTCAGTAAAAGGTGGAATAGGATCATCAGGGTCACCCAACTGTGTTAAAATACGGGGATCTGACCTGGGAATCTCCGTCCTTCTAGCTCCTTCCTGCCTTCTTGAAGGTGTTCCTAAATCAATTAAGGGGATTTCCCCTGTCCCTTGATTTGAAGGCTGAGTCTGCTTCCTTTGTTGCTCCATCTCCATGCTTCTTTTTAATTTCTGGATCTCGGCCTCATGAGCCTTTATCCTATCCATGGCAGTCATAGGTGCCCTTCCAGTTGCCCCCCGATTTCTCCTTTCAATGGGCTCTTTGCTAGCTCTTCTTCTTCTGGGCGCTCGATCCCCATCAGACGAGTTGTCAGAATAGGGTCCAGAATAATCCAGATATCTTCCTTCGGGGATGGGTCCCAATCCTCGCATGTATGGTCCCTGATTTGCGTGGCCACTCCCCCCGATTTCAGGGGGATAGTTGGGCAGTCCGTAAGCCGGATTTGTGCTTATAGGAAGCACAGTAGTGGAGATCTGTGCTCCATGGGGAAGGTTATGGTCGAGGGGTGAGACAACCATCTGAAGAGAGTTCGTTTCATTCTGAGGTATGGAAGTTTGGGGATTCATCCCTTGTGGTTGTGAAACCACCTCCGTAGTGAGTGGTGTCGTCCCTGCTGGTTGAGAGACCAACTCTGTAGTGAGGGGTAACGACCCTGGTTCCGTGGTGATTGGAATAGTGGTGATGACAGTTGATTCAGTAGCGGTTGCTGAGCTTCGTGTTCTAGCCATGGTTGTCGTCTTCTTCCCACAGACGGCGCCAAATGTTGTGGAACAAAAACTAGGTTATCGAATCGCGGCTAGGGTTTGTATGTAATTAATGCTAGGGTTGATGATGAGCTTCGAGCTTTAATGGCTGTTTCCGTGTTCGAGACTAATCGGTCCTCACAGAGTGCCTACGTATCTCGTTATTGAGAATCAAGCCAAAACGTAGTTCTAGGATGAAGGACGAGGGTCCTTATATAGGCGTCTGGGGCCTCGTAATTATGGTAGGTTAAGGAGACATTAGCTGATAAGTCTCACTATTGATAACTGATAAGGAGTGTATTACTTGGCAGGCAAGTATTATCCTTATCTGATAAGCGATGTGACTCATCATTGTATTTGATTGGGATTCTGGATCCTTCTATGAAGATATTTACTGTATTTGAGACTCATTTAATGAGCTGTGTATTTCTCTTATTTATTAATTACGAAAATAATAAATAATTAGGGTTTTGGGCCTTTTATCGGGCCTAACGTTTTGACCATGTTGGATCTAATTAATGCCATATTAAATGTGTTTTTAGGGCTTACTTTTAGCCCATATCAATGACATTCAGTTTACACTTGTAATAGTTCTCACAATTTGTATCACAACAATTAGGATCATTTGCCTAAGTTTTAATAAAGGTGCAAATTTTGATAAAGGTGCGAATTTTCTACTTTTTCTAATCTATCATTAACTGCATAACACAATTAAGGGCATATTTATGTTAGGAAAAACTCTGATAAATCATTTTCAAATGGATCCAATCCACATGAAGCTATTATTATAAACAAAAATTTCGCTGCTTGAATTAACAGGAAATTGAAAAATAGAACCCAATAAGTGTGGGTTCTTAAAAATCCTAACTGCTTGCCTAACTGATTGTAGGGGAAACATGAAAAATGTTCTAGTCTTGTACAGTGGATATTGAGGACACATGATTATAAATAAATCTGTGCTATTAGAGTTTAAAAATAAAGTTGGCCCGACAGTGTCATATGGAGAAAGAAATATAGGACACATTATGGGATATGGCAATATCATCATTGGAAATGTCATCATTCATCTGTTATATGGATAAAGAAATATATGACACACTATGGGATATGGAAATATCATCATTGGAAATGTCATCATTCAAAATGTAGCTTTGGTGAAAGTACTAAAGCACCATCTATTGATCATTAGTGAAATTACTAACAGAGGTTACCATGTGGATTTTTGAGATTCATTGTCAAGTAACAAGCAAGAAGAATAAAGATTGTTCTTACTGGCTACATACGTGGTAAAATATATGACGCCAAATTACATGTCTCCTGACAAAAATATCAGTAGATGAAAGTTGGAACTGGCATAAGAAATTGTTTCATCTCAACTTCAATAGTCATAATGAATTGGTGAGAAAAGATCTTGTGAGAGGATTACCTAAAGCTCTGTATACTCCTGATGGTCTTTGTGACTCATGTCAAAAAGCCAAGCAAAGGAGAACTAGTTTCAAGAGCAAGTTTGAATCCCTAATTGATGAACATTATGACTTACTTCATCTTGATCTCTTTGGCCGTGTGAATGTTATGTCTATTAACAAGAAAAGATATACTCTTGTGATTGTTGATGAATACACTAGATTCACTTGGGTATATTTTCTATTCAAGAAGGATGAAACGTCAGGAATACTGATTGATCATGTTATACTCATAGAGACAGGATCGAGCTACATGGTGAAAATTCTCAGAAGTGAAAAACAAACTGAGTTCAAGAACTCAACAATGGAATAGTTCTTCAAATCTAAAGAAATTGTGCAACAATTCTCTGCTCCAAGCACACCTCCGCAGAATGGAGTAGTTGAAAGAAAGAAAAGAACTCTGATTGAAGCTGGAAGAACCATGTTAGACGAAACAAAAATTGGCTACTTGCTTTTGGGTAGAAGTAGTGAATACTCTATGTTATACACAGAACTGTACACTGGTTACAAGACATGGTAAAACCCCTTATCATATGGTCAAAGAAAAAAAACCAAGTTTGACACATCTTCATATCTTTGGATGCAAATGTTTTATTCCGAGAACACATCTTGAACAACTTAGAAAGTTTGAGACAAAGGCAGATGAAGCGATCTTAATTGGCTATCCTCGGTCAATGAAAGTATACAAGGTTTATAATTTGCGTACAAAGATCATAAGTATTTCAATAAATGTCTCTTTTGATGACTGGAAAATGATCGGGATTGATGAAGATGTTCATGAGGACTTGATCTTTTGAAATGACTTTGAAGAAATGACTGAAAAGTCAAATCCTGATGATGTGTAACTCCTGATGGAAATGACAATTGACATGTTGAAGGGGAACAACATGAAAGTTCAATTCATACGAACACTACATTAGAAAACAGTACATCTAGTAATGACACTTCATGAGGCAATGCAGGTCATAACTCAGATTCAGGGGGAGTTTCACAAACAACTCAAGAAAGTTCTTTTAAAGATGCAACTGATTTAGAGGGAGCATCTAGTAGAAGATGGATTAGGGATCATACACCTGATCTGATCATTGGGGCTCCTGAAGAAGGTGTTAAAACCAGGAATGCTACTCAAAATTAATGTCTATTTCATAACCATATTTCTCAAGAGGAGCCTAAGAAGGTAGAGGATGCACTCAAAGATGCTGATTGGGTAACTGCGATGCAATAATAACTTAATGAGTTTAAAAGGAATAAAGTTTGGAAACTTGTACCAAGACCAAAGAATAGGTCAATTGTGGGTACAAAGTGGATCTTTAGGAATAAGACTGATTCTGATGGAGTAATAACCAGAAACAAAACAAGGCTTGTTGCAAAATGATATTCACAACAAGAAGGAATTGACTATGATGAGACATTTGATCGTGTTGCAATATTTTAAGCCATCAGAATATTTCTCGTATATGCTGCATATATGAAGTTCATAGTTTTCCAGATGGATGTTAAAAGTGTTTTTCTAAATGAGGAACTGGAGGAAGAAGTATATGTTGAACTATCTCCAGGTTTTGTTGATCCCAAATATCCAAATCATGTTTACAAACCAGATAAAGCACTATATGGACTAAAGCAAACTCCAAGGGCATGGTATGAAACATTTACTCAATTTCTTCTTAAAAGTAGTTTCACAAGAGGTACCATTCATAAACTATGTTTTATATCAAACATGGTAAGGACTTGTCGTTAGTTCATACATACGTTAATGATATAATATTAGGTTCTATTAATGACAAAATGTGTCAAAAGTTTAAGCTAATGCAGTCTAAATATCAAAAGAGCATGATGGGAGAGTTAAGCTATTTCTTGGGATTAAAAGTTAAGCAAACTGAAGAGGGCATTCTGATAAATCAGTCTAAATATACAAGAAATCTACTCACGAAATTTAACATGTAAGCTTGATTCTGATCAAGGCATTGAGGTAGATGTGACTAGTTACAGAGGTATGATCGGCTCACGTCTTTATTTAACTGCAAGCAGACCAAATATTATGTTTGCTACCTGTCCATGTGCAATATTTCAGGCACGACCCATAGAACCACATCTAATTTCAGGCAGGAATTTAAAAAAAATTCTCTTTTCATTCATTTTGAAAGAGAGTACATAGAGATATGTGTCATTTTTTGCTTTAACTTTACAAGGATGTGATAGAAACTATTTCTCTACTCTACACATCTAATACTACTATTGCAGCTCTTGTCTAATGTTGTTGATGCAGTATGAACTAGATAGGGGATAATAGTTTGGATTATGGGTAAGCAGATCGTCAGAGAGTACAACCATCTCCTCTTGAATTTCTTCTAAGGAGTTAAAGGATTTGCAGAGGCTTCTCACCTGATGATTTTTGGTTTGATATTCAGTTACAAAGGATAGTAGAGTAATGTCAATTGATTGACATCCTCCTGATGGTGGATCCATATCATCCTCTCTTTTTCTCTTTCCAACTTACACTTTACAAGATGGAAGATCCACATATATCTTCTCTGCATAAACATTCTCATTGTCTTCTAGTGGAGGACCTTGCATGAGCTGTAGAAGTATAGATGCAGCTTCTTCATTATCAAGTATAGTAGAAGGATTTGGGTTTAGAGGAATAATATCGAGATGAGGGTTTTCCAATGGAGCTTCTACAATTTTTCCATTTACAATCAATCTTTCATCTTCCAGTTCGAGTAACGCTTGTAACTCGTTCAAGTAATATTCGGCATGTTCTTCCCAATTCATGGCGTTAACCTCATCAACATTGAAAAACTGAAAAGGGTGAACCATTTTCGGTGCAAAGCTTATTTTTGATGTTGAAAAGATTTTTGAGAACAGTGTGAAAGAAATATTGGGAAATGTTTGCGAGATGATGGATTGACTGAGAAAGAATGGATGGATTTATAGAATGCTTAGGGGTACGCGAATGAACGTACTTGAGTGATGTCAGAGTGACGGTGTGAAGTGTGAAGGGTGCATGTGTCCTTATTGCGTGTATTTCACGCGCGTATACCACGATGTATACAGGTGTTATTTTCACGCGTGCCTCAGAAGTCATGTAAATTAAATTTTGCACGTAATCTATTCCATTGTCATGATTTTTCACACATTACGGGGTTGTAACTTTTTTATTGTTTCTAACAAAATATTTGATTATTTCACTTGTTTATTCTCATAATACTTTACAAATTCAGATTTTGTTTTTTCTCTCTAAGCAACCCTAATTTCCCAAAACAACACAAGCTACTCATTAATGGCAAATCAAATTCCTAATCCTATAATCCAGAACTTCATTCATGAAGGAACTGAGTTTGTTACAAACAACTTTGCCGCGATTCTTGATAAGGTTGTTGCTCTACTTGAGTTACACCTTTATTCAAGACTTTCTGGCCTCAAGCTCAATTGGTTTTGCTCTTACAAATCCAGAGGCGATTTCTGCGAAATCTGTGATGCAAACTTGGCGTACTTCTACTTATCATGCATGTACTGATAGTACTTCCTCGATAATTGATTTCACTCATATGGGTAGGACTTTCACCATCACAGTCCCTTCCGTAATTGAGGCGCTTCATCTAGAAGCTACAACTTCTTTCGTTCATACATTGTTTTATAATGTAATGAGAGAGTTTATCACTCAACTTGGGTATAATGGTGATATGTCACAAATTGGTCACTTGGTAAGGACAAGGCTCGGGTAGGATGGAACTTTTACTTTGATTGCATCGGAAAATGCTTCAAGAAGAAGAGCTCAAATTTTGATGCTCTCACACTGCCTACACAGCATATTGGATATTCTCTAATCTTTGGTCATCATTATAATATTGCAAGTAAGATTATTGATTTCATTAGTAGTAGGATTGTGGATAAAGATAATATTGTCTATTTTGGTAGATTTTTACATTTGATCTTCAAAAATTTATGTCCTACTATTGTGTTAGGGCTTTTTCAGCCATCATGACTTAGGACCTCTTCACCCTTGCCCAAGATTCCTGAGGAGACATAAGGTGGATCTACACTTGTATACCATATCCAAAACCAGAGAGTCTGTCTCATAAAAGAAGAAAGTATACAGCTATACAGAGTTCAAATTCTAATTCTGACGATGACACAGTAACCATCTATTTAGGTTTTAGTGATTTGTCAAAATTAAATTAGATTTTAGTATGCACTTAGAAATCCTCCCATTAGGATTCTTTTGTGACATTTACCGAGAATCAAGTCAAACTAGTCAAAGCGTACCAAAACATTTTCCAACATACCTTCTTGACTTGACTTGGGATAGATATATCAATCTAAGGATTTATTCTATAATAGGTTATTTTCTATCAAAGAAATATAGATAACGGCTTAAGGCACGAAAAATGAGAATTTCTAAACACTGGTTTTACGAGTCAAAACTGTATGATTTATTTAAAAGAATTTCGAACCCAAATGTTTTATCTCAAAATATATTTGATCTATTTATTTGAATATTTATATTCAAATTGCCTAGCCAAAAGCCATGCCAAAAGACAAAAACTGATTTTATCCCGAAACACCCGAAAATGCTTATTTATCCGGATAAAATCATTCTAAATTAAAAATTAAATATTCCACTAACCTTATAGTAATTATTATTCATGAAATATTATGTTTGAATATTTTTTAAGATAAAACTTTTATCTAACTTGTCGGTAAAGACAAATGAATTTTTCGGTCGCTCCAAAATTACTAGAGTACAAGGAAGAGTCTACTGATACAAGAGTTTGTGATCGGAGTCTGTGAACTGTTAGAGTCTGCAGTCTGTAAGAGTTTATAAAGCTTGCTGCAGATTATAGAAATTTCCATTATCTTTGAAGACAAATCACTGGATAAACTCAAATCCTTATCAAGAATCAGAAGATGATTTGATCTTAACAGAAGAGCTGGATTGTCGAAGTTGTCAACCAAATCAGATGAGACATAATCTCATAATTTTACAAGATTGATTTACTTGTTGTTTTAGTTGATAGGAAAATTGTATAAATACTCTCATTCTACATTGTAATATGTGGGTGTGTCGAAACCTTAAGTTTGTGTTAGGTTTTTACATTGAGAGTTTGCAGCTGTAACATTGTTTACAGAAAGTAGTTGCTAAGGATATTTGTACATCCTTGGTAGAGTTTGTAACTTTGATTATTCAATAGATCATCGTTGCAGCATCTTTGTTTTGTGTTCTTTCAATTCCGCATATTTACTATTTTGTTCATCAAACAAGAAAAACACAAAAATAGACATATTAGTACTACTTGTATTCAAACCCCTCCTTTCTACAAGTAGTTATGGTTCAACAAGTGGTATCAGAGCAGGTTTGATTAAGTTCGAATCAAGAAGATCAAAACATGTCTGGATACAAAGATGGTAATACAAAGATCCCCATACTCAAGAGGGGTGAATATACTTACTGGAAAGTCAAGATGTTGCATCATCTTGAGGCTACTGATCCTGATTATCTTTACAGAATCAATGATGGACCATTCATCCCAACAAAGGTGGTTCCTACAACGAATGAAGAAGGAAAAGTTGTACGAGATCGCACAATCAATAAGCCAAAGAGTGAATGGTGTCCTGAAGATAAAGCCAGTATACTCAAGGATGCAAAGGTAAGGAACATATTATTTAATAGTCTTGACATTATTCTCACAAATTATGTTCTCTCTTGCACAACAACAAAAGAGATGTGGGATAAGCTGAGGGTGCACTATGAAGGCGCCAAGCCTGTGAGAAAGAATTATAGGGCTTTGTTGATCCAGGAGTATGAACACTTTGCTTCTAAAAGTGGTGAGACTTTGGTGGAAACTTAGGACAGATTCACCAAGCTGATCAATGATATGGCTATTCATGACCAGTACTGTGATAAAGAAGACGTGAATGCCAAGTTTATGAAGTCTCTATCTAGATACTGTAGTGAAAAGATATCTGCTATTGAAGAAGCCAATGATATGGATGAAATAACATTGGAAGAGATCTATGGGAAACTGAGAAACTGGGAGCTAAATAAGCAGCAGTTGGAACAAAGAGATGAAGGCAAAAATAGAAGCACTGCACTCTCCATTCAACAGGAAAAAGACAAACTGCTGAAGAATTTAGAAGAAGAATCATCTATCAAAAATTCAAAGAAGTAGAAAGAGAAGATGGTTCAGGAATCAGAGTCTAATGTTTCAGACTCTGATAACAGTGACTCAGAAGCAGATATGGAAAAACTTATGGCTCTCTTTGCCAAAACCTTCAGGAAAGGAAGGTTCAATAAAAGAAGATTCAGCAAGAGACCATCATCCAGAAAAGAAAGCAAGAAGCAAGAAAGCAGCAAGAAGTCAATAGTCAAGATTGAGAAGTCCAAGGTTAAATGCTTTAACTGTGGCATTTTTGGACACTTTGCTGGAGAATGTAGAAAGCCAAACAGCAGACAAGCTGGAAGTGGAAAAGCTCTCATGGTGACAGAAAAGGATTGGGCTGACTCAAGTGATTCTGAAGATGAGTTTGATTATTAAAATATTGCAGTAATGGCTATCTCTTCTGACAAACCATCTTCACCAAAGGAACCATCTACTGAAAAGGTACCACTATTTTCTCTTGACTCCATTGATTGTTTAGATTCTGAAGGTATTCAATTGATTAGAGCTGAATTCAAGAATTTTATGGAGAATTTCATAAATCTAACTAGTGAGATAAATAGTCTTAAGGATAAGAATGATGAGCTGGTAAATAGAAATAGTATTATTGAAGCAGAGTTAGTCCAGATGAACCAGTTCAAAGATGAGGCTTCTAAAGCCAAACATGATCATAGTATAGTACTTCAGGCCTATAATTACATCAGAAAAGAACTAGAAGAAGAAAAATATATGATTAGGCTTTGGAATACTTCAGGTAAGAAGACTCACACTTTAATTCAGAATCAAGTTATTGGTCAAACCAGTGGAATAAGTTATGACAAGAGTGAGGGAAAGAAACTTGCAAGTATTGTTAGTAATGAAGCTGATGCATCAAGGAAGGCAGAACCTGAAAAACCTAAAGCCAAACCAGTCAAGTTTGTAGACAGTCAATAAACATCCCTCATCTACAAAAATCAGGAACAAGTCTCCCAGACATCAGAAAAGCCTAAGAGGGTGAATATAGGTTTTCGGTCTAATTCTCAACTGAAGCAGAAAATTGCAAATGTTTCAGAGTCTAAAGAGGTGAAAAGAAACAGAAATGGGAAGGAAATGATAAATAAAGAGAACAACTACAAAAGAATTCCTGATGCCCCAAGAAAGAAATGTTTCAAATATGGAAATCATAATCACCTATATCTAGACTGTAAACAGAAACCTCAATGGGATTCAGAGTCGAGATTTCCCAAGACTCTGAAAATTCAGTACAAACCCCAAAATTCCTGTTATTATTGTGGAAACACATTACACTCTATATACATGTGTAGGGAATATCATGATCTGTATTATGACTTCTATTCACTGAAAGCAGATACACCAAGTCATAGGAAGATTGTGAAGGCAGAGTCTAGTAAAGACTCAGATAAGGGTCAGTCTGAAGCTGAAGAAAAAAAATCAAAAAGGAAGACTAGTCACTCAAAAAGAAAGAAAGGATCCAATCAAAATTGGATCCCCAAGAAGTCTAACTAGTCATTTATTGTTTGCATGGCACCAAGAAGAAGCACACTTTTATACTTGACAGTGGATGCTCAAGACATATGACTAGAAAGAAGGCCTGCTAACAGATTTTGTGAAGAAAGCTGGTCCAGTAGTTTCTTTTGGAGATGGCAACAAAGGAGACACTCTGGGATATGGCTCAATTGTATTGGGAAATGTGATCATTGAAAATGTAGCACTAGTTGAAGGTTTGAAACATTCACTAATCAGCACAAGTCAACTAAGTGATAAAGGGTATATCTCTACCTTTGACAGTGAAGCTTGCAGAGTAACCAACAAGGAAAATGGAAATATTGTGTTAACTGCGAGAAGACAAGGGAATATATATGAAGCCAGCTTAGATGATTCATCAGAAGGAGAAATCAAATGTCTTTTTAGTAAGACTTCTACTGAAGAAAGCTGGAGATGGCACAAAAGATTATCTCACTTTAACTTTAAGTAGTTAAATTACTTAGCTAATCATGATCTGGTGAGAGGACTACCAAAGACTAATTTTGTGCAAGATGGACTGTGTGATGCATATTAGCTAGGAAAGCAGAGAAAGACCTCCTTCAAAAGTAAAACTGAGAATTCAATCGCAGAGCCCTTTCATCTGCTGCATCTTGATCTCTTTGGTCTAGTAAAAATTATGTCAATCAACAAGAAGAAATTTACACTTGTGATAGCTGATGACTATACAAGATTCACATGGACATATTTCCTGGCAAATAAAAGTGAAACTCCTCAACTCATTTTTTACCTCATTACACTCACTGAAACTCCTCAACTCATTTTTTACCTCATTACACTCACTGAAAAGAATTCTGAGTTCAAAAATACTGAAATAGATTCTTACTGCAGAGAAAAGGGAATTTCACAACAATTCTCAGCACCAGGGACTCCTCAGCAAAATGGTGTTGTAGAAAGAAAGAATAGAACTCTCATAGAAGCAGCCAGAACAATGTTAGTTGATTCAAAGCTTCCAACTTATTTCTGGGCTGAAGTTGTTAACACTGCATATTTTGTTCAAAATTGCACACTGGTTAACAGACATGGAAAAACTCCCTATGAGATGATCAAGAACAAGAAGCCAAGTGTGAAACATTTTCACATCTTTGGATGCAAGTGTTTTGTCCTCAAGGTTCATCCTGAGAAACTTGCAAAGTTTGAAGCCAAGGCAGATGAAGCTATTTTTCTTAGATATACTTCCTCCACAAAGGCCTTCAGAGTTTACAATTTAAAACTCAAACTGTAATGGAGTCGATTCATGTTGCTTTTGATGACAACAAACAAGTTGAACTCCATTCTGAACAAAGTCAAGAATTTCTACAGTTTGAAAATATGAAGGATGTGTACAATGACACAAATGAAGAGGAAGAAAGTATGCAGCCTCCAATAATAAATTCTCCACAGACTGGTACTAGACAATCATGGTCTTGATCTTCAGAGTCTACTACAGAGTCTAACTCTTCAGCAACTGAGAATACAAGATTGCAAGGCTCAGGGGGAGAAACCAGTAGAACTTCTTTTCAAAGTGCTTCTCGAATGGAGGAAGAGTCCATACACTTAGGGGGGGAGTCAGAAAGAAGAAATCTTCCCTCAGCAAGAAAATGGACTAAAGATCATAATGAAGACCTAATTATTGGTGATCCTACCAAAGGAGTTCAGACTAGGAGGGCTACTCAGAATGAATGTCTTCATAGCTGTTGTTTTTCAAAAATTGAACCAAAGAAAGTGGAAGAATCTTTGGAAGATCCTGATTGGATAATTGCAATGCAGGAAGAATTAAATCAATTTGAAAGAAACAAAGTATGGGAACTTGTACAAAGACTAAAAGGAAGATCAGTTATTGGTGCAAAATGGGTCTTCAGAAATAAACTTGATGAAACTGGTACAGTTGTAAGAAACAAAGCAAGATTGGTGGCAAAAGGATATTCTCAAGAAGAAGGAATTGATTATGATGAAAGCTTTGCACCTGTTGCTAGATTGGAGGCAATCAGAATGTTTCTTGCATTTGCTGCATACTGAAAGTTCAAAGTGTACCAGATGGATGTAAATAGTGCATTTTTAAATGGAAAACTGGATGAGGAGGTGTATATTGAACAACCTCCAGGCTTCTTTGATTCAAGATTTCCAGATCATGTCTACAAGTTGGACAAAGCACTCTATGGACTAAAGCAGGCACTAAGGGCATGGTATGAAACTATGTCTAAATTTCTTATGGAGAATAACTTCACAAGAGGTACAATTGATAAAACTCTTTTCTTCATGAAGGTAAAAGGGGATTTGCTTTTAGTTCAAATTTATGTTGATGATATTATATTTGGCTCCAAAAATGAAAAACTTTGTGCTAAGTTTAGCAAGCTTATGCAGTCTAAGTATGAGATGAGCATGATGGGAGAACTAAACTACTTGTAGGTCTTCAAGTCAAACAGACTGATAATGGAATTTTTATTTGTTAGGCAGAATACACAATATATAATCAAGTATGTATGAGAATAACAATCAAGAACACGGGTTTGTAAATCAACAAACTGAATTATATTAAATAATTCTCTCTTAGTGATGTTAATGAATCACAAAGAGCTACTAGGTTACAAGAATAATAATTCTATGTTCGCATTCCTTCTAGGAATAACCTATCTGTGTTTATATAGTACACAGCTACATACAATCCATCTCTAATTGATATTCCTATAAGTTAGCTATACAATTCATATCAATTAAGGATTGCTTCTTATCTTCTATTCCGTTTCCTTAGCTGTATCAATATATTCTGCTTCTTTCCATCTTCAGAATATATTGCTTCTAGAATATTCAATTCAGCACTGACAGCTAATTCAACTATCACCACGTCAGACTTTAACAAACTCTGACTGGCTTCAATGTAAACTCTGATGATCACCTGTTGCTTAAACACTGATGAACAAACGTCAGCAATTATATCTAACAATCTCCCCCAACTTGTGCATAATAAAAATGTACAAGTTAAACAGATAATTGATGATGTCAAAACATATAACAAATGCAGTGTTTAAAATATATCAGAGTTTAACTTTAACTTAGAATAGAAAACTTTTAAAAACTTACAGTCAGACTTTATTTGATTTCTTGAATATCAGGAACAGTTCTGAGATAATCTATGAGAAGTCTTCTTTCAGCCCTTTCCAGCTCTTCAACCATAACTTTCTTCAACTCTCTCAACTCTGGATCAGATTCTCCAGTCTGATAAATTGCAGCTCTCAAAGAATAGATGGAATTTTTCCTCATCTCATTCCCTAGCCTAATAAAATATGGTTTATCAGATTCTAGATTGAATTCTAAGACTTTAACTCCCAGATCAGTCCATAGTCTTGCACTGTTTCTTTTCATTTCTACAATCTTTCCATAAGCATCTCTGTACTTAGGAATATATGCACTCGAGACTCCTCCTCCAAGCATTATCTTTGATTTCAGCATCCTTTCTCTGATAACTAAAGCAGCATCATGAGTATTTCTATTTTTGACTTTTAACAAATACAGAACATACTCCAATTCTTCATAAGATTTGAGATTGATGTCAGACTCTGCAACCTTGTAAACTCTTCCATCAGCCATAAAATACAACAAAAACTCTTTCTTTAACACTTTATGACATATCATCTGAACAGATTCTAGCATATCAAGACTCTCTTGAGTAATAATACCAGATACTGCCAGTGATGATTGATCTCCAGGCCTGTTGTTTATTCTCTTTTCCCTGTGTGAACCTAATCCAGATTTATCATAAGATTCTTTACCCAATACAGTTCTGGTTTCTGAGAAGTTAACAGTTTCTGGCTTCAGAGTTTCAGGAAGTATAGGTCTTCTAAAAGTACCTTGGAGTTGAGGTGCTAGTTGAGTTTGCACAACATGAGCATTGTCAGAGGTTGTTACAACTTTAGTAGAAACATCAACTTGAGCAACGTCAGAGGTTGATTTACTTATCCTTGATTCAACTTGAGCAATGTCAGAGGTTGAATAATTCTTCTTAGGTAACTGTCCTTCTTCTTCCAGTTTACCCTTACCCTTATCAGTGTTTGCTATCATAGGCTTCCTTGAGTCTTGTATACTCTGTTGAGTATTCTCTTTGATAGAGATTGCAACCTCCTTCTTTCTAGGAACCTTGACAGCTTTCTTTTTGTAAGTACCATCCTTCAATTTCTTCTCATGCTCTTCAGCAAGACTCAGCATTTCAGCTTCCATGTCTTCAACTGTAGCTTCATTACCATGTTCTTCTAGAAACATTTTTGTAGCAATTTCTTCATCAGTAGATGGATTGGCTGAAATAATTAAACTCTTAAGTCTTGAACCACTGGCAGAGTTTGAGATTCCT
The DNA here is from genome assembly GCA_030848705.1 of Heracleum sosnowskyi. Taxonomy (NCBI): domain Eukaryota; kingdom Viridiplantae; phylum Streptophyta; class Magnoliopsida; order Apiales; family Apiaceae; genus Heracleum; species Heracleum sosnowskyi. The sequence continues at coordinate 41,850,000 of CM061243.1, read as the reverse complement.
TTACCAGAGTTTGTCAACCTATCAGAATTTAATCTTGATCTTCTTTGCCCTTGAGCAGAACTTTGCTTCCTCTCAGTTTCCTTGCTTCCACCATCAGCAGAATCATCCCTCCGTCTCAGAGTTTGAGTATCTTTGCATTTGTCATTAGGTACACTCTCCCCCTTTTTGACATCATTAGAAAGTAGTACTGATGTCAGCAATTCTAGAGCAGTAGAAATAGAATTCAATTGTGCAGACATTGCAGTCTGATTCTCCTCAACTTTCCCAAGCCTCTTCTTAATTTCATCAGAATCCTTGGCTTGCTGCTTGAACATGGCAGAATAATAAGACCTATCAGTCTTTAAAGTAAGATCCCTTATACCAACTTCATTCCTAAGATTGGTAACCACTGTTTGTGTTTCATCAAACCTATTGTTTAAGGCTTTGACTTGAACCACAGTGGCCTTTAGACTTGTAAGAACATCAGGAGAAGAAATTTTCTTAACAGAATCATCAAGAAAATCAGCAGCCCTCTGTGCAGAAAAGATACAATCTGCAGCTGCCCATCTTTTGTAGTACATATCCTGAAAATGCTCAGCAGTAGCTCGATTGACCTCTCTTTCCTCATCAGAGTTTGCTTGAATATCAGATAACTCCTCTTGTATATCAGGATGTGAATGAGCAGGACTATTTTCAACATTGTCATCCTCTGTTGTATTCTCTGCAGGAACATTCTCAGCCATTCTTTCTGGATTATCAGAGTGTGCATTAGTATCAAACTCTGCTTCTTTTTGAACAATCTCAACAACAGATTGTTGCAAAGCTTCAAGAATAATATCCTCAGAGTTTAGCTTATCAGCAGCCTCTTGTACATTCTCTGCTACAGCTTCATCAAGAATTGGCTCTGTAGCAACTTCTATCCTTTGATCAACCTCCTCACCTTTGTCAGAATGTAAATTGTGAACTGAAAGAATCTCTGTGTGAGAAGCAACAGAGTCTTCAATGACCAAGTTGGCTTGATCAGCTTCTACATCCTCAGTATCACAAATACTGATACTAGGATTTGCATCTAGAATATCTTCATCAACAAAGAAATCCATATTCTCAAAAACTCTGCTGTCAGAATAATCAGCAGCTTCCTCAACTACATCATCAGCCTTTGATGTAGGAGCTTCTATCTCAAAATCCATCATGCCAACATCAGCATTTACTCTGTCCTCAGTAGGCACAGGAGTGTCAAAAATCTCTTCTTGAAGAACAACTTCAGGAGCTACATTTTCCATAGAAACTCTGTCCACATTGACAGCTTCATCCTCCTGAAACTCAACTTCAGGAGTTTCAACAACTTTTGAAGAAACATTCTCAGCACCAAATAATTGTGCTGCTACCAATCTTCTTTTCCTTTGATGAAGAGTTTCATCATCAGCTTCACTCACCTCATCAGAATTTGGCCTGTTGGCCCTTCTTTTCTGTAACTTTTTCTTCTAAGGCATACCATCAGTGATTGATACCCCATCTTCATTTTCTGATGGCTTCACTCTTGCAGACTTAACAGCTCTCAACTTAGACTTCTTTGACCTCTGTGATTGAGACATAGAAGGTCCAGCTTCAGAGTTTGCGAGTTGTTGTTGTTGTGACTGGACTAGAAATTGTTGCACAGACTCAGGTAACAACAAAACACCCAAATCACCTTTCTTGTTATCTTTATTAGTTAGATCAGAGAATATGCGTTTATGTAACTTAAAACAAGGAATCACATCATTCTCAACTATTTCTACCCCAGAAACACATTCAGAGAATATCAACTGACAAAATCGTGCAAAATAAACTACACTTCTATTTTCAGTCATTTTCTCACCTATATTAGTCAAAACTAGCCTGGCAACATCAAAATTATTTCCATAAAGAAGAGAATACCCGAGTTGCAGACTATCAGTGGGAATTGCATCCCAATTCGTGCACTTTTTCCTGAACGCCCTTGTTATGCAGTCGAAAAAGAAACTCCATTCCTTTCTCAAGAGCGGTCGCTTCAATTGACCAATCTTTGTCAGTGGTCCAGAGTAGCCAATTTCTCTCATCATACGAATCAACTCAGAATCTCCAACAGAAATTGTGAAAGCATTGAAATCCTCAAGGCCCAAAGCATCACGAACAGTTGTTGGAGTAACTGTAAATTCTGCTTCTTGAAATTCAAAGATTATGGACGGAGACCCAGTTTCTCCTCCATCGTCATAAGTTCCTGTCTGCCAAAAAGTTCTGATTTGAGATGCAGACAGCTTCAATGGTGCGGTGAGAGCAGTACCAATATCAGAGTTTGACAAGAAATTCTGAATCAAATGAAAGGCCTCCGGTGCGTTCTCATTTGCCAAAGGAGCAGCATAGTTATTTGGAACAAATTCTAACCCAGAAGCAGTAAACATTGTAGTAGCCATTAGAAAAGTTTAGAAGAAAGCAAGAAATAAGACAGAGAAAAGTGTAGAATGTATGCAGTGAAAATGTTTGAGACAATGTTTGTGAGTAAAAACTTATGAAAATATGAAGTGTGTGAGTGGGACAGATGTCAAACATGCATACGCTGACAGCTGTATGTAACAACTTCCAATACACACGCGCAGTAAAAATAGCCATAATTACCGCTTATCACATTGTTCAAAACACTCAACCTCTCTCTCTCTGTTTAATACAAATATGAACCGTTTGTTATCATACTCTTTTGAATTTCAAAACAAATGTCTAATCTCAAAATTATAAAATGTCTGAAACAAAGAAATCATTTTAACCATCAGAGATTAAAACAAAGTTACCTCGGCGTATTTCACACAATACATCAGTGTTTACCATTTGTCCTTCTTTGTCAATAAACTCTTTTCTCAAACTGTACAGGTGTGAAAATATGCGTGTGCAATAGCAGAGTTTACCGAAATCAAATATTTAGATCATCTCAAAGTGCATAAAATCCACATACTAAAACAGTAAAAACTGGTTGCCCAAACTCTCATGTATAACATAAAATCTGATTTTATATCTAAACTCTGTATACTGATATCCTTTCATTTGGATATATTTTTTTATTTTTTTTCCAGTAATCAGTGGTTGGCACTAGTCACCAAAAATCAGAGATTTTAGCCCTTATTTCATACAATAAGTTCCTGGATCTTCCTAGGCACAACATGATCTCAAAGGAATTTGTGCTCTTTTTGGCATCTTTTGATTTGAGGGTGAATTATTTGCGTAAATTTGGATTTGATTTGAAATATATATATATTAGTTTAAAAAAAAATATTTCGGATAAAGAACGAAATAGGTGCAATAACTATATCTAGATCAATCCACATCTACATCTGTTCAAATTGAATTCAATTAATTAATAATGTAATTAATAATTAAGAAGTATGATAAAATGACTTCTTTTTTCCTGGTCAGGTCAATTAAAGTTATGAAAGATTTCGATTTATTTATCTATTTATATATATAGAATGGATTTACCCGGACCAATACATGATTTTCTTTTAGTCTTTCTGGGATCGGGTCTTATATTAGGAGGTCTGGGAGTGGTATTACTCCCCAATACAATTTATTCTGCCTTTTCGTTGGGATTGGTTCTTGTTTGTACATCCTTATTCTATATTCTATCAAACTCCCATTTTGTAGCTGCTGCGCAACTTCTTATTTACGTAGGAGCCATAAATGTTTTAATCGTTTTTGCTGTGATGTTCATGAATGGTTCCGAATATTACAAAGATTTTCATCTTTGGACCGTTGGGGACGGAATTAATAATCAGAGTTTAGACTTTTCATCAGTTAATACAATTAATTTATGAGAGAAAATGCAAACAGCTAATACAGACTCAGTGTATAAGATCAATAAACTAAGAGATGCTATAAATATAGAGACAATATCATGCTGTGTTAACTTACTGCACATATTTGAGAACAGAATCTATATAACTCTTAAGGATTCATAATTACTTACTGAGAATTATGCCTCATACAAATTTCTTCATTGGTCCATATGTTTCAGACAAAATTACAATCAGAGTATAGCATTAGACTGTAACTATCAGAGTATGACCAACACTTTATGACTAATAGAGTTTAAGTTCAGAGTTTATGACACTGGTACTCATAACAGTTAATACATGCAAGGAATCATGAGCATAAAAATCAAACATGTATAGTTTTTGAGTCTAACCCGTATCTCTAGTCGAAACCAGAGATCATTCCAAGTTCATTTACCAATCTTGTAAAAGTAGCTTCACTCAAAGGTTTGGTGAAGATATCTGCAAGTTGTTGGTCTGTAGACACAAAATGAAGCTCAATGTTCCCTTCTTCCACATGTTCCCTGATAAAATGATACCTTATGCTGATGTGCTTGGTCATGGAGTGTTGTACTGGATTACCTGTCATAGCAATAGCACTTTGGTTATCACAGAAAATAGGTATTTTAGATTACCTTAACCCATAATCCAGCAACTGATTCTTCATCCATAAAATCTGTGCACAACAGCTACCAGCAGCTATATACTCTGCTTCTGCAGTGGATGTGGAAATTGACTTCTATTTCTTGCTATACCAAGAAACCAATCTGTCACCTAAGAATTGACAGCTTCCACTTGTACTTTTTCTGTCTATCTTACAGCCTGCAAAATCTGCATCAGAGTAACCAATTAGCTTAAACTCTGATTCTCTAGGATACCACAAACCCAAGGTTATGGTTCCTTTGAGATATTTGAAAATCCTTTTTACAGCTGTTAGATGAGGCTCTCTGGGATCTGCTTGAAATCTTGCACAAAGACATGTGGCATACATGATATCAGGTCTACTTGCAGTGAGATACAGTAAAGACCCAATCATGCCTCTGTAGGTTGTCATATCCACTTTAGCACCTGTGTCTTTGTCTAGCTTTGTTGCAGTAGCCATGGGAGTTGGAGCAGATGAACTATCAAGCATACCAAATTTCTTTAGAAGATTTCTGGTATACTTTGCTTGATTGATAAAAATCCCATCATCTGTTTGCTTGACCTGTAAGCCTAGAAAATAACTAAGCTCTCCCATCATGCTCATTTGGTACCTGGACTGCATAAGCTTTGCAAACTTCTTACAAAGTTTGTCATTAGTAGATCCAAAAATAATATCATCTACATAAATTTGAACTAAAAGCAAATCATCACCAGAATTGAAATAAAACAAGGTTTTATCAATTGTACCTCTTGTGAACCCACTTTCTAAAAGAAATTGAGCAAGAGTTTCATACCATGCTCTTGGTGCTTGCTTTAGTCCATATAATGCCTTGTCAAGCCTGTAGACATAATCTGGATGCTTGGGATCTACAAATCCTGGTGGTTGTTCAACAAACACTTCTTCTTCAAGCTTCCCATTGAGAAAAGCACTTTTTACATCCATCTGAAAGACTTTAAACTTCTTGTGTGCAGCATAGGCCAGAAAAATTCTTATGGCCTCCAATCTTGCAACTGGAGCAAAGGTTTCATCATAGTCAATTCCTTCCTGTTGTGAATAACCTTTAGCCACAAGTCTAGCCTTGTTTCTTGTAATCACACCTTCACTGTCAGTCTTGTTTCTGAAAACCCACTTTGTACCTACAATTGATCTATTCTTTGGTCTAGGTACAAGTGTCCAAACTTCATTTCTTTCAAATTCATTTAACTCTTCTTGCATTGCTGTAATCCAATTAGCATCTTGAAGAGCTTCCTCCACTTTCTTTGGTTCTGTTTGAGACAAGAAAGCATGATACAGACACTCATTATTTGTTGCACTTCTAGTTCTCACACTAGCATCAGGATCTCCAATTATGAGATCAGGTGTGTGTGCTTGTGTCCACTTTCTTGCTGTTGGTAAGTGGTTTCTTGCATCATTATTGGATCCTCCCCCTTGATCCATGCTCTCCTGATTCATATGTTGACTTTCTACAGTATCTGAGGCTCCCCCTGAATTGGATGGCTCAGAGTTTGAACTGTCAGAGTTTGAATCAGTTTCCTCAACTGACTCACTTGCTGTGTCTTGTTGAGCTTCTTCACGCTCCCCCTCAACTGGTTCTCTATTTTGTTCAATTTGAGAATTTCCAGTTTCTCCAGTATTTACCAGTAGAGGTTCAGAGTATGCTTCGTCAGAGTTTGTCAGACCAGTTTCATCAGAGTTTACATCATCAGAGAATAAATCTTCATTTTCAAAACGTAGTTGATCATATTCATTTTCATCTTCAAGTCCAGTTATTTTCTTGTCATCAAATGACACATGTATGGATTCCATGATCACTTTAGTTCTCAGATTGTAGACTCTGAATGCTTTTGTTGACAATGGATAGCCAACAAAGATTCCTTCATCAGCTTTTAACTCGAACTTGGTCAACTGTTCAGGATGAGCCTTCAACACAAAGCATTTGCATCCAAATATATGAAAATATTTCAAATTTGGCTTCTTATTTTTCACCATCTCATATGGTGTTTTCCCATGCTTGTTGATCAGTGTAGCATTTTGAGTAAAACAAGCAGTTTGAACAGCTTCTGCCCAGAAATAAGTTGGTAATTTTGCTTCTTCAAGCATAGTTCTGGCTGCTTCAATTAAAGTTCTGTTCTTTCTTTCAACTACACCATTTTGCTGTGGAGTTCCAGGTGCAGAAAATTCTTGTTTCACTCCTCTTTCCTTGCAGAAAGCTTCCATGATTGAGTTTCTGAATTCAGTTCCATTATCACTCCTTATAATTTTGACTTTGTGCTGTGATCCTTTGTCCAGTAGATTTACATGATCCATCAGAGTTTGAGCAGTTTCATCCTTCTTTGATAAGAAATACACCCATGTATATCTAGTATATTCATCAACAATTACTAGAGCATATTTCTTTCTGCCCAAAGACATCACATTCACTGGTCCAAAGAGATCAACATGTAGAAGATGATAAGGTTCCACTACTGAAGATTCAGATTTGCTCTTGAAAGATGACTTCCTTTGCTTGGCCTTTTGACAAGAATCACATAGGCCATCTAGACTGAGTATTGATTTTGGGAGTCCCCTTACAAGATCCTTTCTTATTAGCTCATTGATGTTGTTCAAATTGAGATGAGCCAATTCCAACTCTCTTCATTTGACATTCTTGCAGTCAGACACACTGTTTTTCCATCAGAGTTTGTTACCAAACTTGCTTCATAAATGTTGTTGCGCCTGTGTCCAACTAGAACAACTTTTCCAGTAGATTTACTGATAACTTCACAGTGTTCAGTATGAAAATCTACATGGTTTCCTCTGTCACAGATTTGACTCACAGATAGCAGATTATGCTTGAGTCCTGAGACTAGAGCTACATTTGTGATGATGACACTTCCAAGATTGATATTTCCATATCCCATAGTACGTCCTATGTTGCCATCTCCATAGGAAACTTTTGGGCCAGCCTTCTCCTCAAAATCTGATAGCAGGGCTTTATTTCCAGTCATGTGTCCTGAGCATCCACTGTCCAAGATAAGGGTGCTCTCTTTTATGCCCTGCAATCACAAACAAACACTAAGTGTTAGTTTTAAGGACCCAGACTTGCTTGGATCCTTTGGCTTTCTTAACAGTGTTAGCTTTTGCAGCGGAATGACTATCAACAGAGTTTAAACTAACATTGTCAGACTTTACACTTGCAGAGTTTGCTCTAACCCACTTCAGATTGGGTTTTAGCTCATAATAATTGTGATAAATAGCATGATAACTCTTACAAGTATAAATAGAATGCCAAGTGCTCCCACAGTGTGTGCATAAAGTCTGTGGTTTAACCCTTACATAATCATTCTTTACTCCTGATGTAGAAGATAAAGAATTAATATCTTTGTTCTTATTGCAAAATCTAGCAAGATGGTTAGTACTACCACAATTATAACATGTTTTCCTTGGAGCAGCAGCAGTAGGCAAATGATTATTTCTTTTATTTATGCCTATCTTTCCATTCCTATTCTTCTTGGACCCTTTTGGTTTCATGGCAGACTTTACCTCTTTCAGCTTATGATTGAACTGTTTTCCTGTCATCAAGCCAATATTAACCTGTTTTTCACAAGTTTTTACTGGTTTTCTAACAGCTTCTATTTCCATAAGATTTTCTGTTATAATATTTTCCTGTCTTTCACAGGTTTCATCTGATTCCATATCAGCTTCTCTTACTACAACAGATTTTAACTTAGTGGACTCTGGAACAGATTTCACAGGTTTAAGTTGTGGTTTAACCTTAACCTTGTCTTTAAACCTAAGTTCATCATTTTCACAATAGCCTAAACCTACAGAATCTGTCTGAAACACTTGATGAGTGTCTCTTCCAGAGTTTGTCCAAGTCTTGATTATTTTTCTTTCTTTTTCTAGATCAGATTCTAGCTGCTTATTTATTTTAATCAACTCATGTTCAACATAAACAGCATCATCTCTTTCTTTTTGAATCTGCTTCATATTTTCAAGTTCTCCTTCAAGAAACTTGTTTCTATCTTTAAGGCTAAGATTCTCAGATTTAATTCTCTCATTCTCTAAAGTCTGATCCCTATAACTAACATGTACGCTTTTCAGATATACTCTTAACTCAGATATATTATCAGTATCATAAGCATAAGTAGTTAGGGGTACCTTATTTTCAGATGATTCAGTCTCATCTTTGACAGTTGCCATAAGAGCATAATTTACTCCATCATCAGAGTCTGAAGTATATGCCCAGTCTTTGCCTTTAGAGATGAGTGCTTTCTCAGATTTTCCTTTCTTGCACTCTGAGGCATAGTGACCCATCTCCTTACACTTGTAGCACTGGATTTCAGATTTATCCTTCTTGCCAGACTTGGTATCCCTTCCATCAGACTTTCTAAAACTTTTCCTTTCAGAGTTTGAATCTTTCCTTGAGAATCTCTTTCTTTTCTTGAAGTTCTTGAATCCCATCTTCTTGAAGGTCTTCACCATCAATGCAGCCATTTGCATCATCTGTTCTTCATCATCCTCAGAGTCAGAAGCTTCATCAGAGTTTGAGTCATCATCAGAGTTTGATGACTCACTTTCAGATTTAATGACTAAAGCCTTTCCCTTGGCTTTCTTCCTTGATGATTCCTTCTTGATGGACTTCTCCTCAACTTTGAGAGCAACAAATTTTGTCTTCTTGCTGGATCTCCTGTTTCTTTGTTCTATCTCAAGTTCATGAGTCTTTAACAATCCATAGATCTCATCAAGATCTGTATCTGCAAGATCATAATTATCTCTGATTGTTGTCGCCTTTAAATCCCATCTTTCAGGTAGGGATAAGAGAAACTTGAGATTTGACTCTTCAAGGTCATATTCTTTATCAACCAGAGACAGATCATTCAATAGTTTGCAAAATCTGTCATAAGTCTCAGTCAAGGTTTCATTAGGTCTTGAATCAAAGTGCTCATACTCCTGTGTGAGTATTGTCTTCCTGTTTTTCTTTATAGCAGTGGTTCCTTGACACCTGACTTCCAAAGCATCCCAGATTTCTTTTGCAGTTTTGCAACCAATTACTCTGTTAGACATAACATTATCTAAAGCACCGTGGAGAAGATGTCTAACCTTTGCATCTTTTGCAAGAGATGAGATGTCCTCAGGAGTATAATCTTTCTTCTCCTTTGGAACAGTCTTTTGTTCTTGGCCAGCAACAACAGGGGCTAGTTTGGTTGGATTATGAGGACCATCATTAATTCTGTCAAGATATTCTGGATCTGTTGCCTCCAGAAACATGGTCATCTTCACCTTCCATATTGGATACTCCACTGGCCTGAGAATTGGAACCCTGATTGTTTCATATCGACTCACAGAATTAGGTTTGACCTGTTCAACCTTGGGAGGAGCTTGATTTTCTTCAGACATGATTATTACTGTGTTTGAATCGTAAAACTGTATATATTAAACAGCCTAAGCTCTGATACCAATTGTTAGGCCGAATACACAATATATAATCAAGTATGTATGAGAATAACAATCAAGAACACAGGTTTTTAAATCAACAAACTGAATTATATTAAATAATTCTCTCTTAGTGATGTTAATGAATCACAAAGAGCTACTAGGTTACAAGAATAATAATTCTATGTTCGCATTCCTTCTAGGAATAACCTATCTGTGTTTATATAGTACACAGCTACATACAATCCATCTCTAATTGATATTCCTATAAGTTAGCTATACAATTCATATCAATTAAGGATTGCTTCTTATCTTCTATTCCGTTTCCTTAGCTGTATCAATATATTCTGCTTCTTTCCATCTTCAGAATATATTGCTTCTAGAATATTCAATTCAGCACCGACAGCTAATTCAACTATCACCACGTCAGACTTTAACAAACTCTGACTGGCTTCAATGTAAACTCTGATGATCACCTGTTGCTTAAACACTGATGAACAAACGTCAGCAATTATATCTAACATTATTAATCAGTCAAAATATGTTAAAGATCTTTTGAAAGAGTTTCACTTGCAGGATTGCTCAATTGCTAAAACTCCCATGCCTACTGCAACTAAACTTGACTCTGATCCAGAAGGAAAAGCATTGGATGTGTCTAGTTATAGAGGATGTAAAGTAGACAGGAAAAGCACAACTGGAACCTGTCAATTTCTCGGAAATAGACTAATTTTTTGGTTTAGCAGGAAACAACAGTCTGTCTCTACATCAACTGCAGAAGCTGAGTACATAGCGGCAGGAAGTTGTTGTGCTCGGTTACTTTGGATGAGAAATCAGCTGTTGGACTATGGTATGAATTTATCCAAAATTCCTTTGTTTTGTGATAATACTAGTGCCATTAAAATTGCAGAAAATCCAGTCCAACATTCCAAGACAAAACACATTGAAGTCAGGTATCACTTTATAAGAGAACATGTAGAGAATGATACAATTGATGTTCAATATGTGTCAACTGAGAAGCAGATTGCAGTCATACTTACTAAGCCACTTGATGAAGCTACCTTTGTCAAATTGGTTAGTGAGTTAGGAATGTTAAATTTTTAAGTGTATGTTAGATCTTAATAATTGCAGTAAGGTATTGAATTCTAGTTATATACACTACGCCATAAGTGCTCATATGCAATGCTTTATGTCAGTGTTGCAAGAAAAGCGTTGCAAAAGCAATGCTTTCTTTTGGTCTTGTGCAACACTATTCTAAAAGTATTGCATTAAACGTGATGCAGTGTTGCAGTGAGAATCTTAGTGTTGTGACGTTCAACACTAGTTAAAAGCCGTGCATTACACTAAATTATTTTTAAAAATATGAAAAATAGACATTTTATCAAAATATATACAATAACGTTTAAATTTTTATCTACTTTATACTTTAAAATTTGACAAATAAAAGATTTTAAATTGAAACTATTTCTACATATTTTTTGTGTACGAATCTATCATTTTCTTAATTTTCACATAAACACCACGTAGCCTTGCACTGGTCCCCAGATGAAATTTTAGGCGGACTATTTCCCCCTTAACGAAATTTTCACACACAAAAAACACTCCGACTTTTCCCCAAAAACACACACACTCTCTCTCTCTCCCTCTCCTCCCCTCTCCACTCTATCTCTTTCTCTCGACAAACACTAAACTGGCTCGACAAACTCAATTTACAAACTATAGGCCTCCAATTGGTAATCAAATACATATTTCTTCTTTCCAATTAATTAGATACTCGACTCACTACTATTTTATTTTATTTTAAATTGCAGGCAATTAGGGCTTCAGTTTCTGTGTGTGATTTGGGTATACCCATTTCCTTGTTTTAGGGATTGAGATATTTTGTATTTGAATGTTTATATGTTTAGGGTTTTGTTTTTGAATATTTAGGGTTTTTAGTACTTGAAGTTTTATATTTACAACTCATACTTGATAGCAAAGGAACGTAGAAGAGAGATTCAAACTGAGAACATTGTTGGTAGAAATCCAGCAAAGGTCCAATTAAATGTTCTTCCATTATTTCAGGTATATCTTATAAGAATAATGAAAGGTCTATTGTATACTTTGGTTGATAGTTTGGGGCTTAGTACTAATAATAATATAATACTAGCAATAATTAATACTAAATGGTATATTGTATAGTTGATCTTTATAGCTGTTTATTGTTATTATTCATTTAAATTAATAATTTCCGCCCTCACTTTCACTGGAAACGGAAATTTTCTTTTCTAGTTCTGTTAGTCTGTTATCGACAGGACATAAGTGTTCATTGGATGTAACAACTATCTTGTAGAGAGACTATATTTTATAGTGTATCAATGCTTGTCTGGGTATACACTGAAAATAAAATATGTTACTTTATTGAATTATGATTTTGGTGTTGTTTAACTCTATTTTTAAAAAATTGCACTTTCTGCTTTCCATTGGTGAACTTCAATTGTGTTATACCTATGCAGTAGTTACTTTGCAGTATCATTTAGTGGAGCTAAGGGTGGGCAAAATTAGTTAGTGGTGTCAAAATTTCAAAGTAATTAATAACTTATAAGCCTGTTAGGTAAATTTTGATCAATTTGGGCCGATATTACAATTTAGATATATTAAATATAATTAACTATATACAAATAATTATAAATCGAAATGGGAGAATTGCCCCACCTGATTTCAAGGCAGTTATGCCCCTGGCGGAGGAAAAATAATGGCTAGGTAGTGGGATGTGGAGGGATGACAAATAGACAGAATCTTATGGGAGCCTCACTGTTTTAGAATTGCATTATGGAGTGCCAGAAAAGTTACTACTTAAGGAAAATGGGTTTCTTGAGAAGTTACTAGATGCTGTAACATTAAATAGACTATATATAGGAAAACAATTTTGTGAATACAATTTATAGACTATTTATGAGTTTGAAAGGGATGCACCATGTAATCTTCTTACCTCAGGTACTCCTATTTTCTTTCATGTGCACCATGTAATCTTCTTCATGAAGGTAGCAGTGGTTTACAAGCCATCGTGAATAAATGCAAGAAAGCTAGCAGCACATGATGAATCTGCAATAACAGTTTTAGGAATTCCTTTAACTATTATCAAAACTGAGTCACTAAGTCAAACACCTGGTGGGAAGCAAGGTTTGAGCTTTCAAGAGGTATGTGTGTCAGTGATCAGATTCAAGAGGTATGTGTGTCCCTAATATCCAAATTTGGTCATCATTTTGTACTTTTGAATTTGAGACGTGGTGGAGCTGTTCTTAAAGGATAGTTCAAGTGGTCTGTCTACATTATTATTATTTTGGCATGTTATGTTATAAAAGGGGTCTTCTGATTCCAAACATGCATATGTAGAAATGCGTAATGTAAAATCTCAAGTATATTCCCACTCCTAAAGGTTTACTGTGCTCACATCATTCAATCTGAATCTGCTATGCAGCTACCAAAATCCTATAGCAAATGGTCAACATTGTTGATAAAAGTGGCTAAAATGCTGTTTTGGGTGTAGCTGACTGTGATGCCACGTGTGCTGCTAGCTGGCATCTGGCATCTCTCTCTCCAAAGTTTGTTACGAATAAATTGGATAGAGTCAATCCTTAGAATCAGTTAGAGATTATTTTCCATATATTTTAGTTGTTATCCTTTGATTTAGGATCTGAGAATAATGTGGTTTTTCTCTCTTTGAGATAAACATAAAAAGAACCTCTCGTACTATTGTTATTTGTTGCTTGAGTTTTATTGATGAAATCATCAGTTTATTGATCATTGTTGATATCTTGATTTACTGGTTATGAAGTACATGAGTTGTAACATGGTATCAGAGCCTTGATAGCTGTTTCTTTTCCGCATTAAAAGACTTGTTGACGCCATTGCTGTCTGTTAGCTCAAGCTTGAATCGTGTTCCTCACTGTCTGTAAGTTTTCTTCTCTCAATTCATAATGAGTACTGTTGCTTCATACTCTTCTGCAACTGTTGGATCTACTGCTACGTCATCTACGTTTGATTCTCATCATCCATATTATCTTCATCCATCAGACAGTCCTGGTATGCAAATCACTACTGTTATCTTAAGTGAGAATAATTATAATCAATGGCGTAGATCTATGGAGATAGCTTTATCATCAAAGTTGAAACTAGGTTTTGTAGATGGATCTTGTACTAAACCTGTTACTGCAGCATCTATGTTACCTTATTGGACTCGTTGTAACAACATGGTGACTTCATGGTTGTTGAACTCTGTTTCAGCTGATATTAGGAGTAGTGTTGTTTACATTCAGACAGCTTATGATATTTGGATAGATCTTGAGTCTCGTTATGCTCAAAGTAATGTTCCAAAATTGTTTTATTTACGGAAAGAGATTGCTCATCTCACACAGGGTACATTGTCTGTTTGTGCTTATTTTACTAAGTTTCGTACCTTACATGATGAACTTGAGTGTCTTTATTCTAAGCCTCGATGTGCCTGTGATAAGTGTACCTGCACTGTTAATGTCAAGCTTGATGAATTTGATAAGAATATTCAACTTACTCAGTTTTTGATGGGGCTAAATGATACATTCACTGGTATTAGAGGACAGATCTTGTTGATGAAACCTTTGCCATCATTAAGTCAAACATACTCTATGTTACTTCAAGAAGAAAGTCAACGTGAGGTACATAACTCTTCTAGTTTTGGAGCTGATAATGTTGCTATGACAGTAAAATCAAATTTTTCTAAGCACCAGCTTAGAAGCTCTCAGAATTCAGTCAAAAAGCCTGGTGATACTTCAGTGGTTTGTGATTATTGTCATATGCCTGGTCATCTTCGAGATAAATGCTATTGCATTCATGGATTTCCTGCCTGGCATAAAATGTTTGGGAAGCCTAAACCTAAACCAAAATTGCTCTCACCTAGAGGGTCTGTTGTGGCCAGTGTTGTGCATGACTCTTCTAACACTGTATCTGCAGGATTACAAAGTTCTTCTGATAGTTTAAACTTGTCTGAAGGACAGTGCCGACAACTCATTACTATGTTACAGAAAAACTTGACTGTAGCATCACCTCAGATACAGTCTACTCAACACAGTGATGCTGAAGCTACAGATTGGATGTCCTCAGTTAACGCGGTAAGGTTTTCAGGGATGGTTTGTAGTAAGCAACATTCTGTTAATCACATTCATGTGCTGGATAAGACACTTTCACATAGTAAGTGGATTATAGATACAGGTGCAACAGACCACATTACACCTTTCCTACATCTGTTACATGATGTACATCCTTGTGCTGCTACTTTACAGTTACCTAATGGAGCTACAGCTGCTGTAAGTCATGTTGGAAGTCTGATTCTGACTCCGTTCTTGACTTTGTCTAATGTACTCTGTGTTCCTTCGTTTGCTTACAATTTGCTATCTGTTTCCAAGTTGCTGTTGCAAGATTCTTCTTATGAAGTTAGCTTCTTAGCTGCTAAGTGTTATCTACAAAATCACAATTGGAAGCAAACAGTAGAACTTGGCAAAGAAGAAGGGGGTCTTTATATGCTTACAAGTGATCCTCATTCTACTGCTTTGTCATCCAAATCTACTGGTATGGCTTCTACTGTTGTGTCTGATGTCTTTGTTGCAAATGTTTATAGTTCTGATGTTTGGCATGCTAGACTTGGGCATGCTTCTGCCAAGGTGGTTCACATGTTACCTGTTACCTATGATAAAAAAGTGCTTGATGTCTGTGATAGTTGTTACCTTGCTAAACAAACCAGGTTAAGTTTTCCTCTGAGTACTTCCACCAGTGCTCAACTATTTGATTTAGTACATGCAGATCTTTGGGGTCCATATCGGTTTAAGACTCATGGTACCTGTACTATGTTTTTAACCTTGGTTGAAGATAAATCCAGGACAACTTGGATATATTTAGTAGCTGATAAATCTTCTGTTTCTCAGCTTATTCAAGAATTTGTTACACTGATTCAAAATCAGTATAATGTTGTTGTTAAAGCCTTTCGAACAGACAATGGCACTGAGTTTATGAACCATTCTCTGACCAGTTTTTTTGCTTCCTTAGGTATTCTACATCAATCCAGCTGTGCTTACACACCGCAACAGAATGGATTAGTAGAACGCAAGCATAGGCACTTGTTAAACTGTGCAAGGGCTCTACGTTTTCATGCTAATCTGCCATTGGTTTTCTGGGGAGATTGTTTATTAACAGCTGCTTATTTGATTAATAGAACTCCCTCTCCTTCCTTGAATAATAAGAGTCCTTATGAGATTCTACATGACTGTGTACCTGATTACTCTGCTCTACGCATTTTTGGTTGTCTATGCTATGCTGCTGTGCTACCTCATTCTTCAGACAAGTTTGCTGCTAGGTCTGTAAAAGGGGTATTTATTGGTTATCCATATGGTAAGAAAGGCTATAAGGTTTTGGATTTAAATACACGTAAGATTTTTGTTTCTCGAGATGTGCAGTTTGTTGAAACTATCTTTCCATTTAAAGATATAGATGTTACTCCACCTCAACTTTTATTTCCCGACTCATCTGTGTTTGTTGAGGATGAGCCACTTCAATCTTCAATTGTGCTTGATAATACTGATTCTTTGATTACTGATGTACCACCTTCTATAAATGAGGCTCCAGTACTTAGACCTTCTAGACAGAGGCATCTACCTGCCAAGTTCCTTGACTATACTGGACTACCTCCTACATTAGGTGGTTCTACTTCAGCAAATCAAATTTCTACTACACAAATGGCAACTGTTTCATCTTCAGTTGATTCTGTCTCTCATTCAACAATCTTAGTTGATGAACCTCAACATTACAAGCAAGCTGTTGATATTCCAGAATGGTGCACAGCAATGAATGTAGAATTTGCTGCACTTGAGGCAAATCATACATGGGAAGTGGTACCTCTTCCTCCTGATAAGAATGCAGTTGGTTGCCGATGGATATACAAAGTTAAGTACTTGCCAAATGGACAAATTGATCGTTTTAAAGCTCGGTTAGTAGCAAAAGGCTTTACTCAAACAGCAAACATGGACTATTTTGAAACGTTTGCACCAGTTGCAAAGATGACTACATTTCGTCTTCTCCTTGCCTTGGCTGCTCAATATTGTTGGTCCATTACTCAACTTGATGTTACAAATGCGTTTCTACATGGAACACTGGATGAGGAAGTCTACATGTCTGTGCCTTTAGGTTATACAATTCCTGCTGAAATTCTGGCCAAGTATCCAAATCAGAAATTGGTGTGTCGTTTGCTTAAGTCACTTTATGGTTTAAAACAGGCACCACGACAATGGTTCATAGCCTTATCTAATGCCTTGTTGGCTTTCGGTTTTGTTCAAACAAATGGTGATCACAGCTTGTTTCTTTATGCTAAAAATGGTACTACTGTTTTGCTGCTCATTTATGTTGATGATATGCTTATGACTGGCAATAACACTGTGGTGATGTCTCAAGTTACAGATTTTCTGAGTAGTCACTTTAAGATCAAGGATTTAGGTGCTTTGGATTATTTTTTGGGCATTCAAGTGATTCGAACTGAGGCAGGGTTGTTTATGAACCAGCAAAAATATGTCGCTGATATTTTAAAGGATTTTGCCTATCTTGGTGCTAAGACTGCTCTTGTTCCAATGGAACAACATCACAATTTACTTAAGGATTCTGATAGTCCTTTTCTTAATAATGTTACTGCTTATAGACGTTTGGTTGGTCGTCTGATTTACCTTACTATCTCTCGTCCTGATCTGGCTTATCCTGTCCATGTTCTTGCTCAGTTCATGAATGCTCCAAGATCAGTTCACTGGCATGCTGCACTTAAACTTGTTCGTTATTTGAGTACTACTGTATCTCAAGGATTGTTCTATGCTTCAAAAGCTAATCCAGTGCTCACAGCGTTCTGTGATGCAGATTGGGGAAGTTGTGGTCATACTCGACAATCTCTTACTGGTTTCTGTATTATGTTTGGGGGTACTTTGATTTCTTGGCGCTGTAAAAAGCAACAAACTGTCTCTCGGTCGACTGCTGAAGCAGAGTATCGTAGTATGGCTGATACGTGTTGTGAATTGTCCTGGCTGGTGGCATTACTTACTGAACTTCATGTCCCAAATCTCACACCTGTTCCACTCTTTTGTGACAACCAGTCCGCTCTATATATTGCGTCAAACCCAGTCTTTCATGAGCGTACCAAGCACATTGAAATCGACTGTCATCTAGTTCGTCAAAAACTTAGAGCAGGTCTTATCTCTACTCATCATATCTCCGGTCATAACCAGCCTGCAGATTTGTTCACTAAAGCTCTCTGTTCTGCTCAACTTCAATTTTTGTTGTCCAAGTTAGGTGTGTGTGCTTCTCTTCCCACACCTCACTTGAGGGGGGCTGTTGATAAAAGTGGCTAAAATGCTGTTTTGGGTGTAGCTGACTGTGATGCCACGTGTGCTGCTAGCTGGCATCTGGCATCTCTCTCTCCAAAGTTTGTTACGAATAAATTGGATAGAGTCAATCCTTAGAATCAGTTAGAGATTATTTTCCATATATTTTAGTTGTTATCCTTTGATTTAGGATCTGAGAATAATGTGGTTTTTCTCTCTTTGAGATAAACATAAAAAGAACCTCTCGTACTATTGTTATTTGTTGCTTGAGTTTTATTGATGAAATCATCAGTTTATTGATCATTGTTGATATCTTGATTTACTGGTTATGAAGTACATGAGTTGTAACAAACATACTAATTCTACGACTGAAGATGTGAAAATAATGAATCAAAGATCTCATATCTTGTATGAGCAGCTGAAAGGGTTTGTGCAGAGAATGGACATGAATGTGGTAAAGAAGGACTTGCCTCCAAAACTGTTTGTGCAGAGAATGGACATGAATATATATTTTGATATGTTCTGAATCTATGTGATAATGTTATATGCATGACTGAATTCAATGTTTACCTTGAGATTATGTAATAAACTGCTTATAGACTCTGTTAGACTCTTAGACTTAGTCTCTGATTAAGTACTTCGAATTTTTTGCATGTTTGCTTAAATCTTTTAAATTTACAGAGTCTATACAATATCAAGCAAATACTTTTCAGCTCTATTACTAATAAATTTTGCAGGATATACAAAGAAAGTATGATAGAAAAAGCATATTTTAATTAATTCTTGAAAATTCATTAAAAAGAGAAGGAAATTACATGGCTTTTCTATGCCCTGCAGGTAAGCATGAAGCTCCCGTCATGGTTGAGTTGGGCCTTGAATGTCAGAGAGAACAACCATTCCATCCATGCACCATCCTGTGCAGCTTCACAGTCCATCAGGTATAGTGTTGGATTGGAAGATTTTTATGTACCAAAAGAACAGGATTCTCTTGACATCTTCAGGCCTCCCATCAGAAAGCAAGAAGGGGAGCAGGACTATCAATCAATTGACATCCTGCAGATGATGGATCTTCATCCTCATCTCTTTTCCTCTAACATGCGTGCACTTTACAGGGAACACAGGCATCAAGCTCCTTCTTCTTTCTCTCTCTCTCTCTCCATCTCTTCATCTTCTTCTTGAATGAGGAGATCAAGTAATTCATCCTCATCAAGGTCATCAAGCTCAGGATGCTCCTGCTGAAAGTGCAGAAGAAGAAAATTCATCACATCATCAAGAGGGTCATCTTGCTGAGGAACCTCTTGGACAGGCTCTGGAACAACCTCTTCTTCTTCTTCTTCTTCTTTTAGAGCTTGCTGGAGTTCTTGGAATAGATGCTCTAATTGTTCCTCATGATCAAGAGCCTCAAACTCGTCTATAGGCATTTGAGGTTGATTATTTACAGCCATGGGGAAAATATTTGGTAAGTTTTTTTTCTATAGATAAGAGAAGGTAAAGAATGGAAGAGACTGATGATTTCTCTTAGTTTTATAGAGAAACTCGAAGCAATGCAGGGTTTTGGAAAGTCTGGAGGAGTCTTTTCAATTTACCATTATTACTTTGCATTGAGAAGTGGCAAGAAAATTAAAAAGGGGTTATATGTGTTTTAATTCCTAATTTTTCTTGTTTTAATTTTAAGTCTGTTAATACTTTTTACACGTGTGTGTAATTAGTTTATAGACTCTGGTAAGTCAAGTATCACCAGACAAGACTGTTCGAATTCTTAGGGATTTATAGACTCTGAACTTGCACAATTGGAAGTGTTACCTATTTTTTTCGGTTATTTCTCTTTCTTAACCCACTATTACAGGTAGTTGCTGATTTTTTGCACCATTATCGAGCAAGTTGCTTACTTTATATATTGTGCTAATCATATCTTTGATTTCTTACAAGTTTTATCAAAAGTGCACATTATATATATACATACACAGAGCTCTATTTCTTCAAACCCAATTCCCAATTTGCATCAATGGTTGTTGTTTCTACAATGTTGAGAGGTCCAAAATCAATTGCTTTTGTCTTTGGTGATTGTAACACCCCCAGATCCGGGGTCGGAGATCCGGGTTGTGACACCCTCAATTCCAACAATAATACCTGTACTAGCTCAACAAATCCAATAATACAACACCAAAAGACCCCAATCTCTTACACACACCAGTTATAGATTTAGAAATGAGTCACATAAGTAACATTAGTTATTGCAACCAAATGTACTATCGAGGATCTCATACTATTAATCACAACCTCTACCTGAAGTTATATTAACAGCTAATCATAATTTACTAAGGAGCCGATATACAACCTATACTTGTACACAAGTCTCACTAAATAGCAGTTGAACCCATGCAACTTACTTCTGCATTAACCATTCTGAATTGGACTACCTCAAGGTTGAATCTTCCACTTCCCTTTTTCTTGTAGTATGTGTTAGAAATGAATACTACTAGAAACTAGACAGAGGGGGGGTGAATAGATAGTTTGATATATTTTTAGATTCTTGAAAACTAAGTAACAGACTGTATATGATTATGATATGTAATATGCAGAAAGTAAATAACACACACAATCACTTTAATCTACTTTGTATAAGCAAATTAAATACTACAGCTTTCCAAGAAATTCACAAAAGAATTTCTGGCTTCTAAACAAGAACAGTTTGAACTTGCTTGCTTACAGAGAAAAGAGTTTAGCGAATAACTATGTCTATCTCTCTTACAGCTTACAGTTGTGTGTGCACGATATATATATTCACCTATACAAACTAGGCACACACAATATTACACAGCTACCCCTTCTGAAAGTCCAACTTGTCCTGCCCTAAGAAGTTAACTGTGACAGGAAGGACCACCTGCTTTTCGGAGTCTTTCCCGTTTCTGTAGCTGCTTGTCTCTTATCTTTCTCTCCAAGTTTAGCTGTAGATTTGCCATCTGTTCTTTGGACCACCTTGCCAGAACAAATGCTTCAGTATTTGTCTCCTTTGATTCTTGGTTCTGTACCTTGATTTGTCTTGTTATAAACGGCTAAGTGTTGATATCGTGAACTCTACTTTATTCCTGACTTCGCGATCTCCCTTGTGAGGACTACGCGATATAGCCTTTAAAGACTTTGCGACATAGATCATTTAACGACTATGCGACATAGGTCATTTGATGACTATGCGACATAGAGCTTCAGAGGACTTCACGATCTAGGCTTCTTTGACTTTGCTGACTCCAACACTTCACGACATGTGTCTTGAGGACTTCTCGACATAGTACAAAATGGACTATGCGATATAGTACTTCACGACATGGATATTGGTGACTTCACGACATAGCTTTCTTTTGACTTTGCTATATAATGCCTTAGACAAATTCCTGCAACTTATTTCTTCATAGCCTTATTCATCTCTATCCTGCTGCATGAACACTTCTGAACTTCTACCAGGATAATTATTCAATGGCCTATATACAATCTAGATGCAAGAAACTTTACTAAGCTCATTATAAATCTGAGCATACATGATAAAGCTATTGTTCATGAGAACAAGACAAGTACATTTAGAGACCTATACTATATCCCAGTGATAGAAATCACTAGGTCATGTAGTGTGACATAGTCACATAGTGTAGGCTTGTTAATAGTGGTATTCAGACATGTCTTGAGCCTAACAATCTCCCCCAAATTGTGAGTAAGATCCTTAGGCACAATTTCATGTCTGATAACAAGCCTAACTTACATAAAAGGAAATTTGGTAACAGAGAGGACAATTCATGAACATTGAGATCAGAAATTTGATTACATAGAAAAGTTGAAAGCTTACAGATTACTTTTGTTGCTTAGCAGCTTCTGCTTCCAATTGCTTCTCTAGTAAATCATCATATATCTTCTTTTTCCTTATCTTTTCTTTTCTCTTCATGTCTATGATGGCTTCTTGAAGTTCTTCTCTTGCAATCAGTTCTTCAATGAGAGGTGAGCCTTTCAAGTCATCAATTGCAGCCTTGAGTGCACTTTCTACATAGGAATCAAGAAACTCCATCCTTATTTTGCTTTGACCTCCATGTGAGTTTTTGTACTCCACAATGTAGGGATTTTGTTTGACCCTGCACATCCCTTTAGCTCCTTAGCCCTCTCCTCCATCTCAGCCATTTCTTTCTCCCTCTGTATGTTTTTCTCTTCATTCTCTTTCCTCATGTTTTCTTCATAATCAGCATGCATCTTCAAGTACCTGGCAATATCTATCTTCCATGTCCTTTCTTCTTTTTCTTCAAAATTCAGTAAGGCATTTATCCTTTCAAGCTCATACTTATAGAAATATTGCCAGCTTCCTTGCTTCATTATCCTTTCTCTTCCATCAGTGTACTTGATCTCTAGATGATCCAACTTTACTTTGACTTCAAAGATCCTTTGAGCCCTCAAAAATGCTAGGGCATCTTCATCATAGTCCTCATCTAGTGGAAGCACATTGATGCCAATAACATTAGTGAGTTTTCCAGTCTTCTTTGTTATCCTTATCCTTCTGGGTACACTCTTGATCTTCAAATGCTTCACAAGAGATACCTTTCTGGAACAGGGAGATTTAGTCTTCAGTGCCACATCACTTGGAAGTAGCTTCATTCTTTTCCCCTTCATCCACTGTAACACTCCACTAGCTGTAACTTTGTGGAAGTGTTTTCTTGAAATTACTTTAGTGGCTTCATCTTTCTTCTGTGGCAATTCAGGTTCAGAAGTCATAGATAATGATTTTGGAGGATCATTGCTAACAGTACCCACCCTAGACTTAGAGTCTTGTGTTGTGGTTAAAGTACTGCTAGCAATGTCCTTGACTTGCTGAATTCCACTCCTTGTTCTCTTGACAGTTTCCTTTTCTCTTTTTGAATCCTTCTTGTCATCACCAGTATCTTTTGATTTCTTTGAATGTTTGCTCCTGCTGCTTTCACTGGATTCATCCTTATCCCTCCTTGACTGAGATCTTCTTTTATAGGTTTTCTCCTCATCATCATCATCCCCATCTTTCTTTTTGCTCTTCTCTTTGACAGATTCAGGAATGACTCCATGGATCAGAAAAGATTGTAGAGTGTGAATCATCTCTAGTTCCTCAGCTGTCCTGACTCCCCTCTTGGCCCTTAGCATTTGCAGCACCTGGTTGATCTTTGTATTATTCTTTCTTGTCAAAACTGAAGGGATCACCAACTGGTCAATGCTGCTGTCTTGAGATAGACTTTGGAAGATTATTGTCTTTGGCTTTGAGATAACCTCAGGCAGTCTTTGATCTTGATCTATCTTCAAGTCATCAAACAGTCTCTTGTTGTTAGCCCCACCTTGTTCTATTAAGTCCATTATTATTGACAGCTCAGTGAATCTCAGTTTCTCTAGAGTTTGAAAAGCTAGGTGCCACAAGTAGTTGTCCTTGCACACCATGATTATCTCTCTTAGATGGACATCCTTGATTTTCCTTACTGCAACTGTGAAGTACTTGATGTTTTCCTTGAGCTTCATTCTGTAAGTCCTTGCATCTCCTTGTGCATCTCTGTAAGTGGCTTTCAGAAACTCCAGGAAGGCCTCATCATGATAGATGTGAGAATTGGCAACTTCCTGTAGCTTGGCCTCTGTGATGATTATAGCTTTGATAGGTTGAGCCTTGGGAGTAGGTTGAGCAGGTTGAGGAGTGGAGATATCTTTAGGCATTGTGGATGGATAGAAAGTGGTTGAAATTGTGCTCTTTTGACCTTCTGCACTGATGACATCTACAGGAGGGAGGATTATTGGCTTTATTGTTTCTTCAGAAATTTTGCCCTTCCCCTTATGCTTTGGCTGCTTGGCAGGTACTCCCCCTCTCTGTTTCAGAATGACCTCCTTTTGTTTCTCCCCCTTAGGCTTGGGATCAGACAAGAAGTCTTGAGCTTCCCCAGGGATAGGCAGGTTCATTTGTTTCATCATTGAAGTCAGCATCTGTTGTTGCACCAGCAGGATATTGGAGGTGTTGTTGCCTTGGTCATCCAGTTTGTCATTGAGCTGGTTTAGAGAGTTGGTAAGCGCCTTGTTTTCATCTTTCAGAGAGGTCACTTCTCTTTCAAGACCATCCACCTTGGAGAAGAGCTGTTGAGACTTGAAGGAATTGAGAGATTGCTCCTTGAGCTTGGAGAATTCAAACTTGGAGATATCAGAAATAGGAACCTCATCAACCAGCTTGTTCCCATACTGATTCTTCCAGAGTACTGTAAGCATGGAGTTGATGTTGGCCTGCACCTGATTGTCTAGCCTGGTAGAGAGCTTCTTCATATTATCTGAAACCATAGCTAGGGTGCAGTCCATTGTGGTGACATGTGAGGCAGTTTTCTGGATTTCCTTAAGAATGCCATCTACCTTGGGAAAGCTTGAAAGAAAACAATTCTTGAGTTGAGCATTAGAATGAGCTGTTTCTTCCTGAATGATGGAGATTTCTGACTGAAGACCCTTCCCAAGAAAATGCATAGCTTTAAGTTGGCTCTTGTAGACATCATTAACTGCATCATAGATTTCAGCAGGAGAGAGACCTTTGGCATATGACCCCAAGGCTGTAAGATAGTCCTCCCTGATAAAAGCGATAGCCTCCTTAAGTTTGACTGTCCTCTTGCCATCCAGCCAAGCATCCACATTTCCAGCTTGCTGGGCTTCATCCACAATCTTATCCTGTTGTGCTTCAACATCCTCCTTATGAGTGAGAAGAATAGCCTCATAGTCAGAATTTGGGAGATTTGCAGTGAGGAGATGTTGAGCAATCCTGGAGATCTCATCAATCTGTGCCACATGAAGATCTTGTAATTCTTCTTCCGTCAATTGTGGTGGCACAGAGGATGATCCTGAAGCCCTGTCATGTTGCACAGGTTTCAGCCATTCAGTGATTGTGGCCTGAGCCAAGTAAGAGCTAGTGCTTGGCACTTCATGAGATGTAAGGTTTTGAGTCTCCTCTAGCCTTGGAATGGCTGTAGGGTCTAATGTTGTCTCCATTGAAATGGGATGTGTTACAACAGTAGCCCTATTTGTCTGTGAAAACAGTTCCACATCCCTAAGGATGGGAGAATGTGGCACAGAGTCTCCAGTGAAAACTGGTGAATCCTCCATGTTTGTGTTGGTGTCATTAGGATATGCCCCAGCATGCATTCCCTGACCAACTAGATGTGGTTCCTGGGTGGTGAGCACAGTGTCATGCACCATGTCACTTGAAATTGGCTCAATCACAGGAGAGAATTGTGATTGATCAAAGGCAAGATTGTCATTGGAATGACTCTCTTGTTCAGAAGAAATTTTTATGGAAGAATCTGAGAGAGAAGTGGGGTTTAGATTAGATTTTGGCAACTCCCCCTGAGAAATAGGAGGAGTTTCAACAGTGATGTGCTCTCCACTCTGTGTATGATCAGCCTTATCACTCCTAGGGTCAAGAGTGAGGTCTTGACCCTGTGCAGACTCTGTACAAGGTGCAGTGGGGAGGCTGCTCTTTTCAATGCCAATGACCTGTTGAGAGGCCATGGACAGTAACAGGTGTACCCCTTTTTCCACATCTGAATCCTGTTGGGAGGATCCAGTGGTAGTTTTGGATTTGGATTTCTTCTTTTGTCTGGTGAGAGGTGACTCAGGATTCTCACTAGCTATCTCTACAGATTCATTTATCACTTCTAGGGCTCTCTTCTTTGACTTCTTTTTAGTAACACCAATCTTTTGAGAGATTGATGCACTTGGCTGCCTAGCTTCTATGGTACTGTTTGCAGTGGGGTTGCTGGATGGGATGGGAAGGCTGGGGTTAGACTGTGTAGCTCCTTCAGTCTCAGCCTCCCCTGTCCAGGAAAGTGCATGGTATATTGGCTTATCAAGTGGATAAGACTCAAATGTGTCCTGCATATGCTTGGTCACCCTTAGAATCACATCCACTTGATTCCTTGTGTCCAATGAGCCAAATAGAACTTTGGACATGGACTTGGAATAAGCCATTTTAGTTTTATCTATACCCTCTAATTCATGGACATTTGCATCAAGAAAATTTAAAATTACTTGAAGGAACCGAGGGTAAAAGATGTCATTACCTCTACCACGAACGGTTCTGCCTAGCCTCTGAGCCAATTCTTTGAGAATTATGGCTCCCACATTGATCTCCTGGTTGTTGGCCAAGGAGTAGGCTAGCTTCACAGCAATGTGACTGATATGGTTCCATCCTGTCTTCCTGCAGAGAAACACCTTCTGGAGTGCGTCAAACAGAAATGACCACTCCCTTCTCACAAACTTCTTATTCAGCTTTCCAGTATCTATCTCATCAGCATACCGAATGAAGGTCATGAAATCTACGATTTGAGCATCTGTAGCTTCTTGGTCATGACCCTCCACCTTGAACCCCAAAGCTTCATTGATTTCCCTTTCACCAAATTGAAAGTGTTTGCCTCCAATTGAACAACTAACCTCCTGGAATGAGGTTCCATCTTCCCTAGCCATTGTTGATACCAACGCCGTTCTCCAGAATCCTTCCAACACATCGACATACAAGGTAGGGTTCAGGGTTAGGGCTTGGCGTAGGTAGGAAGTGTTCAAGAACCGTACAAAACACTTGTACCTTGGGTTAGCCTCAGCCTCAGAGGGAATGGTGAGAAGATTGGTTTCTTTGGGAATGGTTAAAGGGATTGAGGATGATACTGTTTGAGATTTGGGTGCCATTTCGAGAGTGAGAGTGAAAAAGAGAGTAGAGAATTTGTGCTTAGGTTTGAGAGTTTGAGAGCAATAGACAAGATGAAAAGTTGTGAACGGTTAGAAAAGGGTATTTATATGATAGAGACACTGCGATATGGAGTTATGAATATGTACAGTCTATCTGTATGTCACGAAGTCAAAAATGGTCTGTACCGCAAAGTCTTGCAAAGTATATCGCATAGTCTCAAAAATGAACTATGTCGCAAAGTCCTCAAGATGAAAGGATCGGGGAGACTTTGCGATATAGTAGAAATACTCTGTCTAAGGCTCTCTTTTAGGAATTTTAAGCAAATTGTCAGACTTTTATCAAATTTTGAAATAAAATAAATTTAAATCAAAATTCTGTCAAATGTGGAGACTTGTCGATATAGTTATTCTAAGTCGCGAAGTCATGAAATGAACTATGTCGCAAACTCATGAAATGAACTATGTCGCGAAGTCTCACAATCTCAACAGTTTGCGATATAAGTCTGTTTGATTTGAACTAAGTCGTGAACTCTGAAAATCATCTATATCGAGATGTCTCAAAAGCTCACAACTTTACCAACAAATGTGATTTTGAAAAATATGCAGTAAAATACTGAAATATTTATAAATCATATCTCAGCTAATTTTCACTCCAAACAAATAGAGCATTTAAATACAGTGAAAATTTACTGCTGCATCAATTAGCTAGCATACTTACTTAGAACAACTAAATGAAGGATTGAGCATTCCAATTTCACTCACAAGTCTGTTGAAGACTGCTTCATTCAGAGGTTTAGTAAATATGTCAGCTAGTTGTTTCTCAGTGGGAACATAAGAGACTTCTATGGTACCATTTGCAGCATGTTCCCTGATGAAATGGTACCTGATCTCAATGTGCTTTGTAGTAGAATGATTAACAGGATTGACAACTATGGATATTGCACTAGTATTGTCACACATTAGAGGAATGTGTTCTAACACTAGCCCATAATCCATGAGTTGATTTCTAATCCAAAGCAATTGAGCACAGCAACTTCCAGCAGCAATATATTCAGCCTCAGCTGTGGATGTTGCTGTGGACTGTTGTTTCTTACTAAACCAGGACACTAACCTTTGACCTAGGAATTGACAGCTTCCAGAGGTGCTCTTCCTGTCAATTCTGCATCCAGCATAATCAGAATCTGTGTAACCAACCAGGTTGAACCCAGTGCCCTTTGGATACCATAGCCCAAGATTAGGAGTCCCCTTTAGATACTTGAAGATTCTTTTGATAGCCATCATGTGAGATTCCTTGGGATCAGACTGGAACCTTGCACAGAGGCATGTGGCAAACATGATGTCTGGCCTGCTAGCTGTGAGATAGAGTAGGGATCCAACCATTCCTCTATAGACCTTGATATCAACTCTCTTGCCTTTCTTGTCTTCATCCAGCTTGATTGCAGTAGACATAGGAGTTTTGGCTGGGGATGACTCTTCTAAACCATATTTCTTTAAAAGATCCTTGACATACTTAGATTGGTTTATAAAGATGCCATCCTCCCTTTG
This sequence comes from Heracleum sosnowskyi, assembly GCA_030848705.1. Lineage (NCBI taxonomy): Eukaryota > Viridiplantae > Streptophyta > Magnoliopsida > Apiales > Apiaceae > Heracleum > Heracleum sosnowskyi. The sequence goes on along the minus strand of CM061243.1, from coordinate 41,821,540 downwards.
ATGTACTTGCAGGCCTAGAAAGTAGGTCAACTCTCCCATCATACTCATCTCATATTTACTTTGCATCAACTTAGAGAACCTTTCACAGAGTTTTTCATTTGAAGAGCCAAAGATGATATCATCCACATAGATTTGAACAAGAATGATATCATTTCCATGCTTCTTGAAGAATAGGGTTTTGTCAATTGTACCCCTGGTAAATTGATGCTCAAGAAGGAATTGAGATAGAGTTTCATACCAGGCTCTTGGTGCCTGTTTGAGTCCATAGAGTGCCTTGAGCAGTCTATACACAAAGTTTGGGAAATCTTCATTCTCAAAGCCAGGTGGTTGAGACACATAAACTTCTTCAGCAAGATCACCATTGAGAAATGCATTTTTCACATCCATTTGATACACCTTAAAATCTGAGTGAGCTGCAAAAGCCAGGAAGATTCTGATGGCTTCCAGTCTAGCTACAGGTGCAAATGTCTCATCATAGTCAATGCCTTCTTGCTGACAATATCCTTTGGCAACCAGCCTTGCTTTGTTTCTTATTACCACTCCTTCTTCATCCATCTTGTTTCTGAACACCCATTTGGTGTCAATAACATTCTTTCCTTTTGGAGGAGGTACTAGTTCCCATACTTTGTTTTTCTCAAATTGATTCAACTCTTCTTGCATGGCAACAATCCAATCAGAATTCTTCAAAGCTTCTTCAATTAATTTAGGTTCCTCTTGTGACAGAAAGCAGCTATACAGACATGTATTTAATGTTGCCCTTCTTGTTCTAACTCCCTCACTAGGATCTCCAATGATTTGATCCCTAGTGTGGGCTCTGTCCCATTTCCTTGTGTGCCCCTGTTCATTTCCTTGATCTGTTCCAAGCTCAGTTTGGTTGACAGGTGCATTTTCTTCTACTCCCCCTGTGTTTGTGAACCCTTGCACAGGTGTTTGAAGAAGATTGTCAACTTCAAGGATTTCATTCTCTAGAACAGTTTGAACAGGGGGTTCATCTTCACTTTCAGAATCCTCAAGATAACCTTGATTCTCAAATCTCAATGGCACACTGTCTTGATCACTTGTTTTAAGTCCAGGAGTCTTCTTGTCATCAAAGGTAACATCCATGCTTTCCATGACTTTGTGTTGCTCAGGTACAAACACTCTGTATGCTTTCCTTTCCAGAGAGTATCCAATGAAGATACCTTCAAATGCCTTAGCATCAAATTTTCCAACATGCTCAGAGGTATCTTTCATCACAAAGCACTTGCTTCCAAACACATGCAGGTGCTTGAAGGATGCCCTTTTTCCAGTCATTAATGAGTAAGGAGTTTTTCCAGACTTCTTATTGATTAATGTTCTATTCTGCACATAGCATGCTGTGTTAACAGCATCAGCCCAAAAGCTAGTAGGTAGCTTTGCATTCAGCAGCATTGTCCTTGCAGCTTCAATGAGAGTTCTATTCTTTCTCTCAACTACTCCATTTTGTTGAGGTGTTCTAGGAGCTGAGAATTGTTGAGAAATTCCTTTATCTTTGCAAAACTCATACAATGTTGAATTTCTGAACTCAGTCCCATTATCACTTCTCAAAGCAACTACAAAGGAACCAGTGCTTTGTGCTTCTTTATCAACTCTCTTGATATGCTCTATTATGACTTGGGGTGCTTCATCCTTGGAGAATAGGAATTCCACCCAAGTATATCTTGAATAGTCATCTACCATCACTAGAGCATATTTCTTTTTGGAGAGGGACATTACATTCACAGGGCCAAATAAGTCCATGTGAATTAGCTGCAGAGGTTTTGAGTTTGTATTGAGCAACTTGTTCTTGTGACTGGACCTTTTAATTTTTCCTTTCTGACAAGCTTCACAAGCTCCATCTTGCACAAACTCCAAGGCAGGCAAATCCCTGATAAGTTCTCTCTTGGTTAGAGAGTTCATTGCCTGAACATTCAAGTGAGACAGCTTCTTGTGCCATAGCCAGAATTCCTCATTTGTGGCTTTAGTGTAGAGACAGCAGATTTCTCCCTTATCTGTAGCCTTGAGATTAGCTACAAACAAGCTTCCTTTCTTCACACCAGTTAGAACAACTTCACCACTTTCCCTTTTTGAGATTGAACAAAGGTCTTCATCAAATTCCACTTTGAAGCCTCTGTTGGTAAATTGTCCAATACTCAAGAGATTATGCTTCAGTCCTTCAACAAATGCTACATCTTCAATAATGACATTTCCAGATTTAACACTGCCATATCCCATTGTATAACCAATGTTGTCATTTCCAAAGGTTACTGATGGGCCAGCCTTTTCCTCAAAATGTGATAGCAGGGCCATATCACCAGTCATGTGACTTGAGCATCCACTGTCCAAGATCCATATGACTCTTTTATTCCTGTTGCCCTGCATTCACAAAGTGACTAAGTTGTTTTTGGTACCCACACTTGGTAGGGTCCAGATGATTTAGAAACATTCTGATTAATAATTCTTATGTCATAACTTGCATTTCTCATAGTAGGAGACTTCACTTTTTCCGTGGCTTTGGAGTTTACACTCTTAGGCTCACCTGAAGTTTTCACCCTCTCAACCCTGATTGGGGACCCTGTCCTATGAGAATGTATGTGTGTGTGTGTGATTCACCAGATTGTGCAGAGTCAAGTTTATGTTTAAGAGATAAACAGTTAGCAATCACAGTCACATAGCATGTCATGCAGTTTGGCTTACCACAGAAGGAATCATGACTAGAATTTATGCTAGCAGAAAGGTTACTTAGGTTGTCAACTTCAACACTTTCAGGCTTACTACACTTATGAGTCAAATGATTAACAGATAGGCATTTTTGACATTGTTTCCTGGGAGCATTTGGCACATAAGCATAGTTGTTTCCTTTGTTAACACCAACTTTACCATTTCTGTTTTGTTTCCTTTTCTTAACAACTTCTTTCTTTGCTTTAGGACTCTTGACAAGATTGTCTTTGGTCTCTTTCTTATTGACAAGTTCCGGAAAGGAAGAAGTGTTCTTAGCAGCCTCATCTTCTTCAAGTAGTTGTTGCTTGATGATCAGTAGTTCCTCATCAAACTCAACAACACTCTTTCTGAAGATGGGTTGTTCAACACTTGACAGAATGGTTGGGGCATTTTTGTTTGTAAAAGTTTCCTTTCCTTTGCCCTTGACCTTCTTCCTTCCCTTGTCATTATCATAGTCAAAACTAACTCCAACCTTGCAGTCTTCAGTGTGTTCCTTGTGGTAGGTTTGAATAAGTCCAGAGGAGTTTTTGAAGCTTCTTAGTTTTAGTTCAGTTTCAGCAATTTGTTCTCTAAGGGCTTTCTCTATCTGCTCAGCACAAATCACTTTGTTTTTAAGATACTCAACCTCCTTTTTCAAACCATCCAGGTTCACAACCATTAACTCAAGTTGCTCATTCTTTTCTGTAAGCTTAACATTCTTAGCAGTTAGTCTATCAATTTCTTCATTAGCTACTAACATGCTAGTATGAATATTAAACATCTCAGTGCTCATATTTTCAACAGTTTGCTTATATTGAAGGGGAGTCATATCAAGAGAAGTAAGAATAGGTACCTGACTTGAATCACCTTCATCAGAAAATGCCATCAAGGCATAGTTTGAGTACTCTTGTTCTTCTTCTTCATCAGAGTCATCCCAGCATTTTCCCTCAGCAATAAAAGCTTTGCCCTGTTGTTTCTTGAGTAGAGCCTCATACTTAGCTTCAAGCTCTAAGTATGCTTTGTCCTTCTTGACTTGTTTAGGCTTTTTGCACTCAGTGGCAAAATGCCCAAGTTCATTGCAGTTATAGCACCTTATTTTGGTCCTATCCACACTTCCTGTCTTGTATCCACCTTTAGCAGCACCAGCAATCCCTTTTCCTTTATTGAAGGTGTTTGAGCCACTAGATCCACCAGTGTTTCCATTATTGAACTTGGACCTAAATGGCTGCTTTCTTTTAAACCTTATGTTAGGATACCTCCTAGCCATATAAGCAAAAGATTTGTTTTCCATTTTGTCCAGCTCATCTATACTGTAGAACTCATCCTCTTCAGGCAAATCATACACAACCTGAGTTTCATCACCAGTGTCTTCAACTTCCAGTTCCTCAATCTTGACCTGACTGATTTTAAGAGAGTCCATTCTTTGACTTAGGTTGTCAGCAATAAGTGCATAGGAGGTATTAGCCACTAATCCTTGCTTTGCTTGAATAGATCTCTTTTGAAACAGCTCTAACTCATATGTCTTTAAAACACCATACAACACATCAAAACCAATCTTTGTCAGATCTCTTTCTTTAAGGGAAGAGATTCTTGGTTCCAAGTGATCTGGAAGAGTTAGTAAAAACTTCATATTGAGCTCTTCTGTTTCATAGTGTTTGTCATAGAGTTTGAGCTCGTTTATCAGCTTGTTGAATCTCTCAAACACTTATGTGATTCCCTCTTTTGGCTGAGCCATGAAGGCTTCATATTGTGAAACAAGAATCTGCTTCTTGTTCTTTCTTACTTCAGTAGTTCCTTCACAGAGCACTTCTATAAGATCCCACATCTTCTTGGCACTAGTACAATGAGCAACAGTGCCATACATGTTGAAGTCCATAGATTCACAAATGATAAGTTGAAGATGTCCATCCAATGCTACTTTTTCCTTTTCAGGATCAGTGTATTTTGAGGGATCTTTGGGCACATGTTTTGCTGGTACAATCTCAGTGTCAATGGTTGTTTCACCAATCTCGATCATTGGAATGAAGGGACCATGCTTTAGAATATCTAAATACATGGGGTTAGAAGCTTTGATGAAAAGCAACATCTTCTTCTTCCATAAACTGTAGTGCTCCTTGTTAAAGGGAGGAATCTTGATACTGCTTAGTTTCTGTGAACTCATTCTTGATCTTTTCCTGTTTGTACGTTAACAGCCTAGGCTCTGATACCACTTGTTAGAAATGAATACTACTAGAAACTAGACAGAGAGGGGGGGGTGAATGGATAGTTTGATATATTTTTAGATTCTTGAAAACTAAGTAACAGACTGTATATGATTATGATATGTAATATGCAGAAAGTAAATAACACACACAATCACTTTAATCTACTTTGTATAAGCAAATTAAATACTACAGCTTTCCAAGAAATTCACAAAAGAATTTCTGGCTTCTAAACAAGAACAGTTTGAACTTGCTTGCTTACAGAGAAAAGAGCTTAGCGAATAACTATGTGTATCTCTCTTACAGCTTACAGTTGTGTGTGCACGATATATATATTCACCTATACAAACTAGGCACACACAATATTACACAGCTACCCCTTCTGAAAGTCCAACTTGTCATGCCCTAAGAAGTTAACTGTGACAGGAAGGACCACCTGCTTTTCGGAGTCTTTCCCGTTTCTGTAGCTGCTTGTCTCTTATCTTTCTCTCCAAGTTTAGCTGTAGATTTGCCATCTGTTCTTTGGACCACCTTGCCAGAACAAATGCTTCAGTATTTGTCTCCTTTGATTCTTGGTTCTGTACCTTGATTTGTCTTGTTATAAACGGCTAAGTGTTGATATCGTGAACTCTACTTTATTCCTGACTTCGCGATCTCCCTTGTGAGGACTACGCGATATAGCCTTTAAAGACTTTGCGACATAGGTCATTTAACGACTATACGACATAGGTCATTTGATGACTATGCGACATAGAGCTTCAGAGGACTTCACGATCTAGGCTTCTTTGACTTTGCTGACTCCAACACTTCACGACATGTGTCTTGAGGACTTCTCGACATAGTACAAAATGGACTATGCGATATAGTACTTCACGACATGGATATTGGTGACTTCACGACATAGCTTTCTTTTGACTTTGCTATATAATGCCTTAGACAAATTCCTGCAACTTATTTCTTCATAGCCTTATTCATCTCTATCCTGCTGCATGAACACTTCTGAACTTCTACCAGGATAATTATTCAATGGCCTATATACAATCTAGATGCAAGAAACTTTACTAAGCTCATTATAAATCTGAGCATACATGATAAAGCTATTGTTCATGAGAACAAGACAAGTACATTTAGAGACCTATACTATATCCCAGTGATAGAAATCACTAGGTCATGTAGTGTGACATAGTCACATAGTGTAGGCTTGTTAATAGTGGTATTCAGACATGTCTTGAGCCTAACAGTATGGAATAACTGACTATGTTCTCCCTTTACTAAAAGTTAATATAAAGTAAAGCAAGAATGAGCAAAAGAATGCTCAGCAAGCATCCCATAATAAAATAAATAGTTTCACAACTATAAAGTGTGAAATCCAATAACCTTTGTTGGTATAACAACCAAAACCTTTAAAATATAACATTTGAGTTAAAATACCATACAGTTCAAAATATTGTACGAGGAATAGTAAGATTTCACAATATCTGAAAATAACATATAGTTCGAGATACTATATAAGAAGTCTAAACACTTCCCACCAAAATATATAATCTGCAACTGATAATAATAACTTTAAACATTTCTATAAAGTTTAGAAATCCTTTGCTAGCAACATTATAGACAAAGGTTCAAAGTATAACTTTTAAATTGAAGTTATCGGGTAGTTCACTGTAAAATATCAGTTCTGAACAATTCTCAAACACTGCCAACATTATCGGTAACTAAGCTCATAGGCCTTCGTTACAATGTTGTAGACAAAATTACAATTGGAAGATGGGGGCCATACCGGACAACCGCGATACACGATGATCAGTCGTGTATTGCAAAATAACACTTTCTCTACTAGTAGAAGGACGATTTCCTATTTGGTTATCACCCTGGCCGCATTCGGGCCCTTTATGCTATTCGGGCACCTATTTCATTTTCGAGCATAGAGTCATACTTTTCGGGTACCTATTTCATTACCGAGCATGACTTCGTACTTTTCGGGCACCTATTTCATTGTCGAGGACGAATTAAATTCCAGCCCCTGATGAAAATCAATGAAACGGGAAATGGAAGTTAATCATGTTTCCCCAAGTATGTGATACTTGTCAATTTTTTAAAACATTTCTTCGCCTCCTTACTTCCAAAATCTTGGAGGAAATAAGTCCCTGAAAGGCATATGTATAGGCCTATTTGTTAACATCGATGATACAACTTAACTTAAACAAGTTTGTAATAAGTAATAATTCAATTGTCACAGTCTCACAGGAATCTCAGAAAATCATATCAGTCAAAAGAATGAAGATTAAAGTCATCCTACAGACTTGAAGTAATTCTACATTGAAAGAAGTTCAATTATTTGGCCAGTGGATTTATTAAAGTGACAGAGATTTCAGATGTGTGACAGCAAATGTACATATTACAGTGGTTGACAAAAGTCAAAAGAAGCTAATGGACCACAACTTAAAGTCAAGGTGAAGAATAGAAATTGCAGTTAGTAACTTATGAACCAGACAGTACATCAAATGTCAACTTCATACAGTGGAAAATCTTCATCAAGTTCAAGTGGTTCAAGGATTGGTTATGCTATCATGAAAGGATATAAATTCTCTTTTAAATTAGTTATTAATTTATTGATTAAATTAATTCTTTAGAATTAATTTAACAAATAAATTAATTAATTAATTTGTTGAATAAATTAATTCATCAGAATTAATTTATGAAATTAATTAATTATTAGAATTAATTTAAAATAGAATTAGAAATTATATTAGAATGACTAAGATAAAATGAACTGGAATGACTATCAAGGAAAGTCATCCCGATAGTCATCCCAAGTGATTTTAACTTAAAAATGAACTGGAATGACTATCATGGATAGTCATCCTGATAGTCATCGTAGTTCATTTCAAAGTAATTCTAATTTAATTCATGTATTTCTGATAGTCATTCCAGGCAAATTGGATAGTCATTCCAGGCAAATTGGATAGTCATTCCAAGCCTTATTTGATTGTCATTCCAATAGAAAAGCAAGCGTAGATTAATGTTATCAAGTGGATTAACATACAAAAGCAGATCAAGACAGAAAGTTTATTACTTAACATATCATCAACAAAAGAAGTTTTTGTCAAGAACACAAACAAACTGCCGTGGACATTTGATTGATCTGTAAATTATTTCTAGCTCAAAGTGTTAAATCTAAACAACTAGAAATCATTTACTTGTACTTCTTTGACTATCTAGCGGATCTTAATCCCTAGAACGTATCTCGAACTATCATTTATTGTTATATCTTTTTATTACAAAAATAGATAAATTCATGTCGAATTTATTCTAGATTTGTTTTAATTAGTTTGAGATTCAATCCTGTAATCAGTACCAAAATTTGTAACACCTTTCAAGTTTAATATAAGTTATATTTAACTTGAATTCTGTTTCATCTAATTCCGCCATAATTTGTTCTTCAATTGTTTAATCCTAAAACGAACAAATTCGATAAAATGGTATAGTTTGTATTCAACCCCCCCCCCCCTTCTGCAAACTTATCGGGACCTAACAATTGGCATCAGAGCCTTTTGATTGATACACAAATCAAAGATCCAATTTTGTGATTTTTTTTCAGAACCTCAAATTTTTATTCTTCTACAAAAATCTCGAAATGTCTACTACACAGAAAGTTGGTACAGTTAAAATCTCCATGTTCAGCAAGTAGCACTATCCAATGTGGAAGAAGAAGATGCTCATGTTTCTTCAAGTGGCTAATGTTAAATATCTTGGTGTGCTGAAGAATGGACCTAAACTTCCTATGATTGTTGAGGAAGAGCAGATTGTGAATAACGTTGTTACTCAAGCTGCTAGGATGTACCCTAAGGATCACAAGGACTACACAGCTGATGAAAAAGAGGATGCTTCCCTGGATGCCTGTTTACAGTTGATTCTGGTTGATTGTCTTGATCCAATCATGCATAATCATGTTCTAAATTGTGTTACTGCCAAACACATTTGGGATATGATTGAGATAATAAATGAAGGCACAGAGGACGTCAGAGAGAATAAGATGGAAATTCTCACCTCTTCATATGAACACTTCAGATCAAACCCTGGTGAAGGTATCTCTGATGTTTTTGAGAGACACAATAAATTGATTAATGATCTGAATCTCCATGGAAAGCACTACACTATCAAGGAGATTAACAAGATGTTTCTTCTGACACTTCCACCTCATCTGGAGCACAGAATATCAACTATTAGAGAAGCAAGAGATCTGGGTGAGATTTCTTTGGAAAGACTCTATGGTGTTCTGAAGACTTATGAGCTGGAACAGATTCAGCAGAAGGAAATATATGGAACAGGGAAGATAGTTAGTACTTCTACTGCACTGGTGGCAGAAGTCCCACAGCAACTGGAAGTGAAGGTTGTTAAACCTTCCAGTTCTGACACGGATGTTATTGTAGTTGAATATGGCTTAACATCCACAAGTCAATCTGGTTGTGACTTCTATACCATGGAAGAACTTGAACAGCTGGAGGACGAGTCAATGGCAACGATAGTGAAGAAGTTTGGGAACTTCAGATTCAGAAGAAACCCTAATCTTAAGTTCAAGCACTACAAGAAAAATCGAATCACACAACGGTTTATCACCGTTGTCTGAGACCCTAAATTTCCGTTGAGTATGGCGATGCCGTCTGATGCGCGTATCAGACAACGGTTAGCGATCGTTGTCTGAGGCTCTAAAGACAACGGAATTACCTAATAAACCGTTGTAACATATCCAGAAACAACAACGGTTTATATAGAAGCCATTGTCAGAGAATGTATAACTCAAGTGTTTGTTAAACACAGGAAAGACTTGTCATATAATGTCATAAAGACTATAACTTTAAAATGAAACATACAACCCGTTGAAACAGATTGTCATTGTTGTATATGTTAACAGACAACATTTTCAAGTCTAAAGAATTGTTGTGGTAATGCTGTACAGAGAACAGTGGTTACAAAACTAAGAGTTGTTCTCCTTCCCTTTAGTCAACGGTTTCTAAAAGCATATACATTGTCTAAAAAGGATGTATAGACAATGGTTTTGTTTTTCACATAGGTTGTATGAGTTTTCTTTTCACAAAGGTTAGTTGTTAAAAAAGCAATGTTTTAGTGTTAAAGAGTTAATACTTTTTTTATGTATTGAAAGTATTGTGTGATACACAATATAACAAGCATTTCAATAAGTGCCCTCATTGCTTAAAAGCAGCTTAGACAATGGTTTTTTATATCCATACAACAGTAGGTTACATTATAAAATGAACATACCAAGAATTAGAAAACCAATCCATCATTCCATTACAAACTACTATCATCCATTACCAGCAACCAACCAATTCATCCAAACAACCAGTTCACCATTACAAGCAACCAACCAATTCATCCAAACAACAAATTCACCATTACAAGCAACTAACATTAAGTTCCAACCAACGATTAACATTCACAAAATAAGACTATGTTCAAGAGGCGGACACCAACATATTTTTGGATGAACATATCTAGACCAGGAGATGGACAAATATTCACTTAAGTTCATACTATTTGCGCCAAATGTACAATAAACTACCAGTTAAATACCCAAAAGTTTACGATATGTTCAACCCAAAATATCTAGTTATATATGTCATAGTTCACGTAGCATGCTTCTTCATGAAATACTTTGCCCACTTGATCCTTATTGCATTGAGCTCAGTGATGCCATAAGCATGGATACTTCTGCGTAGCCACTGAAAATAGCAACAATAGTGAAAGTCAGATATATATTCTCCCACAATACACTTGGATATTGCAAAAAAATGAAAATTGCAATCTTACCTTCTAGAGAAATTATGGTCCGTGGTGTTAAAATTACCCGAGAAAAAGTACTACGAAGACAATGATGATGAAAATGAGGGATCCGTCGAGGTAGAACTTGAGAATGACTTTTTTATGCCCAATTTGCCGGATATTGATGAATGTGACGTGGCTAGTTACAAGCAAGATGTTGATGAACTAATTCAACTTTCGTGATGCATTTCCATTTGTGTACTTTGAATTGTATAAGGTCCTGTAACACATTATAACTTTGGTTCAGTTTTTTTCATGGTTGGTTTGATGTTTGGTTTGCTAGTTATAGATATGCCACTGTTTTGGCAGGTTTGCTTTCTTTCTGTTAATTTTTTTTCCAATATAGTGAGTTAGACAACGGTTTTAGTAACAAAAGTCATGTCTAAAAGATAAACATACAACATAAGAAAGACAGTTGTATGATTGATAACATTCAGACAACACTACAGAACAACCTTGTCTGAAACGCTATTACATGAAACAAAGAAAAAACACTTGTGTGATTTTAACAACGGTTAATCGCAACATTGTCTCAAACATCTTTAGACAATACATTTGAAAACCGTTGTACAAATCTTTTAATTTGCACAACACTACTTTGAAAAAGACTTGTCTAATTCGATTAACTAGACAATGGTTCAAAAACCGTTGTTGTAAAGCTCAAATCTTATTATTTACACAACACCACTTTCAGAAAAGACTTGTCTGATTCAAATTACTACACAACAGTTTTTGACCCGTTGTAGTGATGTTGATCAGACAATACTCGTTTTTAGGGTGAAATAAAACCGTTGTATGAAAATTTTAGCCAACGCTTTTTTCTTTAAGCATTGTCTGATCAGTGTTGTCTAATTCAGTTTTTCTTGTAGTGAAGCCCAGGTTCCAGAGAGGTAGCTCCTCTTCATCAAATAGCACAAGGGGTGGCTATAAAACTGGAACAGTGGACAGAAGCACAATCAGATGCTACAATTATAATGAGTTGGGTCACTTTGCTACAGAATGCAAAAAGCCAAAGCAAGTGAGGAGGAACTCATATGATTCTAGCAAGAAGAATAAGATTGGGAAAGCTTATCTTGCCAAGGGAAAAAGTTGGGATGATACGGATAGTGATGAAGAAGATGGTGAAGTGGGAAATTTAGCACTTATGGCTAATGAAGGCAACACTTCATCTTTCATGTCTGAGGTAAAGTTCATTGACTCTGAAATGATTTATCATCTTAGTAGTACTGTATCTTGTGTACACAGTGAAAATGATAGAATAATTCTTTTGAACACTGCTCTTGAAAAGGAGGTCAAAGAATTAAGACTTATGCATGTTAATCAAGATGAACTCACAAAGAAGATAGCTTTTCTTGAGAATAGAGTTAATTGTTATATTCAATTAGAAACCATTCTTAAGGATCAGATCACTGAACTTGAAACCAAGGTTAATGCTTAATATAATTCTTGTAAGACTGCTAAAGAAATCTTCAATAAACAAGTTATTGGTCAAACTGTAGGAATAGGTTATGACTATAATGAGGCTATTAGACAATTAAGCATTAACACCCCTAATAGAGTCAGTGCTGAAGAAAGAGGTGTACCATATGTGCTTAAGGGTATTGAAACACCTTTCTTTAGAGAATCCTTGGCAGAACCTCTGGATGAATATTCCATCATTATTCAAGAGGAGATACGTATTGAGGATCTTGCTTTTGAACTTGCTCAGTCCAACAAATGTATGTCTGAGAATAATGTCAAAGTTGTTTCAGCAACAGACACTAAGTCAGACATTCATAAAGTGGATCATAACAACAGTAGAACTAACATGCCTGATATTAATCTGTCTCATAAAGCACGTGGTGTGGTTAATTGCATGTCTTGTGCATTTAATGTTATGTATGCTTATTTTAATAGTAAGCATGTATCTGATGATAAGACTACTCCACGTCAACATGCTAATTGTAAGAAGCATGTTAGAGCTAAGACGGCTAGTCCTCCCAAGACTATAGTGGATTCATTTATCCCTAAGCCTACTCAGAAATGTGTTAAGGTTGGCTATAAATGGAAACGCTCTTTTGTTAAAGAGGTTGAAGTAGTTAAAGTTAAGAATGTTGTTTTTCCTGACAAAGGCTAGTTCTTTAAGTATGCCGGACCCAATCAATTTTGGGTTCCGAGGAAGGACTAATCAATTTGATATTGCAGGGTGTGGTACAGCTAAACCGTGTTGTGTGGATTCTGGACAGTGGATGTTCAAGGCATATGGCCGGAGATAGAGCCCTGTGGAGATAACAGCAAGGGTATAACTAGAGGATATGGCTGTTTGGAATCAGGAAATGTTATCATTGAAGATGTATCCATTGTGGAAGGTCTGAAGCATAATCTTCTCAGCATCAGTCAATTCTGTGATAGAGGATATGATGTTTCCTTTGATAAAGAGAAGTTCCAGATCCTTCACAAGAAGAATGGAAAGTCTGCTCTTCAAAGAGTAAGGAAAGGGGACTTGTTCATAGCTGATCTGTACTCTAGATGCAAAGATGAAGTTAATTGTTTTTATACTAAAGCTTCATCAGATGAAAGTTGGCTACGACACAAGAAGATGTCTCACCTGAACTTCAAAACAAATAACTCCCTAGTCAAGAGGGAATTGGTGAGAGGTCTGCCTCAAATGGAATTTACACAAGAAGGACTGTGTGAGGCTTGTCAGAAAGGAAAGTCAAAGAAATCATCTCACAAGGGCACTAACACATCATCAATAACTGAACCACATCAGCTACTGCACATGGATTTGTTTAGTCCAGTTAATGTGATGTCCATGTCAAAGAAACAATATGCACTTGTGATTGTTGATGACTATTCCAAATATACATGGGTTTTATTCCTACATTCCAAGGATGAGACCCCGCATATGGTGATTGATCATGTGAAGTTGATTGAGCTGGATTCTAGATTCCCTGTTAGAGCTATAAGGTCCGATAATGGAACTGAATTCAAAAATAAAGTCCTAAATGACTTTTGTCCAGATAAAGGAATAACAAGACAATATTCAGCCCCTAGAAGTCCTCAACAGAATGGAGTGGTAGAAAGGAAGAATCGTACACTGATTGAAGCTGCAGGAACTAAGTTAAGTGAATCAAGATTTCCAATGTACTTCTGGGCTGGAACTGTAAATACTGCTTGTTATACTCAGAATCGAACGTTAATCAACAATGACTTAATGAAGACTCTTTATGAGATCATGAATAACAAGAAACCAACTCTCAAATATTTTCATGTATTTGGTACTAAATGCTTTGTGCTTAAGGATGGAGATGTTAAACGTGGCAAGTTTGAGGCCAAGGCATATGAAGCTATTTTTGTTGTTTACTCCAGAAGATCTTACAGGGTGTACTTGATTGACAGTTACCAAGTGAAAGAAAGTGTCAATGTTACATTTGATGACACTAAGCTCCCAAGTATCCAAACAGAAGATTCATCTGAAGAACTGAAGTTTGATAACTTGCCAGACTCAGAATCAGATGATGAAGCTCCACCTGAGATTGTTGCTGGTAATGATAATAATAATAATATTAATGATCATGGTGGTGGTAGTGGAAACATTGGTAACAATGGAGATACCACCAACACTGGAGAAGAATCATCAAGGCAATCAAGCAACAACTCAGGGGGAGGAAATGAAGGGTCATCTAGTCATTCACAACATCAGAATGCAGAACAAGGCGAATCATCAAGATCAAATCTTCCAAGACAAATTGTTTGGAATAGAGCTCATCCTTTTGAGCTGATCATTGGTGATCCAGGTGTTGGAGTTAAAACTAGGAGTGCTACTCAGAATGAATGTCATTATTCAGGGTTTTTGTCTGAGATGGAACCAAAGAAGACTGAGGAAGCACTGAGCTCAATCAATTTAAACAACAGCAAGTCTGGAAGTTGGTACCCAGACCAAAGAACAAGAAAGTAGTTGGTACTAGATGGGTATTTAGAAACAAATTAGATGAGGATGACATTGTTACAAGGAACAAATCAAGACTGGTTGCTCAAGGGTATTCACAAGCTGAAGGCATTGATTATGATGAAACCTATGCACCAGTAGCTAGGCTTGAGGCTATCAGGATGTTCTTAGCATTTGCAGCTTACTCTAATTTTAAAGTCTATCAAATGGATGTTAAGAGTGTATTCCTGAATGGTGAGCTAGATGAAGAAGTGTATGTGGAACAGCCCCCTGGCTTTGAAAATCAGGAGTTGCTAGACTTTGTGTACTTTCTCTTCAAGGCTATCTATGGTCTCAAACAAGCCCCAAGAAAAAGGTATGACACTCTCTCTGGTTTTCTTATAGAAAATGGTTTTGTTAGAGGTATCATAGAAAAAACTCTTTTTTCTAAGAAACACAAAAATGATATGATATTAGTCCAAGTCTATGTGGATGACATCATATTTGGGTCTACTAATGATGATCTCTGTAAGAGATTTGCTAAGCTATTGCTGAGTAAGTTTGAAATGAGTATGATGGGTGAGCTGAAGTTCTTTCTTGGATTACAAGTAAGTCAAAGGTTAAATGATATATTTATTTGTCAATCCAAGTATCTCAAAGAACTCCTCAAGAAATATCACATGGAGGATTCAGCATCAGCAAGGACTCGATCTTCAACAGCTGTCAAACTTGGAGCTTGTGATAATTCTATCAAGGTAGATGTTACAAGCTACAGAGGTATGATTGGCTCCTTACAATATCTTACTGCAAGTAGACCAGATATTATGTATGCTACATGCTTCTGTGCAAGGTTCCAAGCGGATCCTATAGATTTACATCTCGTTGTTGTTAAAAGAATCTTGAGATATCTTAAGGGTACACCTAATTTAGGTATTTGGTACCCTAAAGATTCTGGTTTTAATCTTGTTGGATATACATATTCTGATTATGCAGGAAGTGTTGTGGATAGAAAAAGTACCTCTGGGAGTTGTCAATTCCTAGGTGGTAGATTGATTTCCTGGTATAGCAAGAAACAGCAAACAGTTTCAAATTCAACAGAAGAAGCTGAATATATTGCTGCTGGAAGTTGCTGTGCTCAGATCTTATGGATAAGGAATCAATTGAAGGACTATGGCTTTGTATTAGACAAAATTCCAATTTTATGTGACAATACAAGTGCCATAGCAATCTCCAACAACCCTGTTCAGCACTTGAGAACGAAGCACATTGACATAAGGTATCATTTTATCAGAGAGCATGTCATGAATGGAACTGTGGAGTTACACTTTGTACCCACAGAAGAACAAACTGCAGATATATTCACTAAATCCCTTGATGAATCCACATTTACCAGGTTGTTTGGTAAATTGGGAACGTTGAACAGTCTTAGTGATTAACTGTATCTCTGTTATGTTTGTTCTGAGCTAAAATCATTTTCTCTTGCTACTATTAAATGTTAAATATTGCAAATTCTTGTTTGATTTGTAAGCTTGTTAATTTAAATATTCTTGAATAATCGATTTTCTTTAAAAATATTTTTCTCATATTTTTTCAGTAGAGAAATTTATTTTTATTGAAAATTTAATTATTTGGAATCATTTAAGTTAATTTCAGATTGTATAAATTGTTGTTTGAATTATTCTGCAGGTTTATATTATTATGTTGCATTTTTCTAATATTCTGCAATTTTCTTATTTTTCTGCATTATTTTCTGCTTAATTATGCATTTTCTGTTTACTTAATTCATTTTCTGAATATTTACTGCATAATTTGTGAATATTAGGTTGTGTTATTTTTATTCACATTTTTCTGAACAGTTTAGCAGTTTTTAGATTTAATTCTGTAATTTTCTGATAATTATTAGCAGTTTTTAATTAGTTTTTATTTAATTTAGTTTAATTTTCTGATTTTATTTTCTGATTTTAGTTATTTGTACTTGAATGACTATCGGCATGACTATTCCATAGTCATCCCGATAGTCATCCCAATAGAATTCTAACAGGTTTTTTATTTTGTTTTATTTTTATGTAAAAACAGTTTAGTTTAATAGTCATCCCAGTAATGTACTGGAATGACTATCGGTATGACTACCCTGTAGTCATCCCGGTAGTCATTCCAGCTATTCGATATTTTGTCTATAAATAGCTGGCCATGCAATTTTTTTTTCATCATTCTCTTAAACCCTTGTTTTTACTAAGTTTACTTCTCTCTCTTGTTTGCTTTTTATTCTCTAAGTGAACAAGGTGCTGTCATTTTTTTTGTGTGTTTTATTTTTATTGGATCAACATAATTTGATTTAATTAATTTCTGATATAATTCTTAATTTTTGGATTTTAATCCCTAAATTCGAATTAATCTAAAACTAACTGAATTATTTTGTGTTAAAATGGCCCAGAATTTTGAGATCGTTCTTACTAATTACTATGACTATTTTCATCCCCTAAAGTGTTCACCTGAATGTTTTAGGCCTTGGATTTCTTTTTTAAATGAACATTCTTGTGTTAATTTTGCTATTTGTTCGAATGTTGATTTAAAAATTGATCCTTTATTTTTTCTTTGCACCACTGTTGTTGTCTCTGATGATTTTTCTAATATCACATTCACTATTCAGGACACACAGTACACAATAACCGAGGAAACATTTTGTAATGTGTTGCACTTTCCTCAGGATAATTTTGACAGAATGCCCACTGATGGTGAATTAACTCAATTTTTCACCAATATTCACTATCAAGGTCCCCTGAACATGGCCAAGTTGATCAAGGGGAATCTTGTTTGTGAGTGGGATTTATTTTTTGAAACCTTGGCTAAGGTCTTTGGCAATTGCACCAAGAATAACTTTCAAAACATCCCTTATCTCTTACAAGTTATTGGTTTTGCAATTGCTTTCAACAAAAGACTTAATTTTGGCCACCTTCTCTAGGATATTGTTGTAAGAAGGGTGTTCAATGCCAGAAAAAGAATTTGATAGTGGTATAAAGGTTAAATGTTATTATCCTCGTTTTCTATCACTTGTCATTAATTCTTTGTTTTCTAATGAACATAAAGAACTTTTCAGAAATGGTCGTTTTTTCATTTCTCCGACCACTGATAGAAAGTTCTTTCAAAGGTTACAAACATCCTTCAGATTTTGCAATGTTCTAGTTCTCATATCCACTTTCATGAAAAACGTCATCAATCTTCCATCATTTGAACCACCAGTTCCTGGGCAACGGATAGTTACATCAGCTGGAACTTCAGAAGTCATTCCACTTCAGGTAAGAACTTCTGGCACTGCTGCTGAAACCCAAGAGGTTAATAGGGCTGACCAAGAGTTTGTAGAACCACAAACTCTATCCCCGGTCATAGAGACAAACACAGAGTCAACTTCTTTAACCAATAAGCCTGACCAAGTAGTAGTGATGAAGATTACATGAGTGATCCCACAACTCTATATCTCCACCTCCAAAGAAGAGAAAAACATATAGGGAGATATTTGTAAGCCCGTCTGTATCCTCCCAACAGGATATGGATTTGGAAATGACCATTCAACACTCTCTAGAGACACTCTCTAAACAGGGTGAATCTATTGAAATTCGCCAAAGGGCTATGGCAACTTGTACTGAGTCAAGCACACTCCCATTACTCACAATGGGAGAAGACATACTATTATATGACACTCAGGACACTTTGCAAGGAGAGCACGTAGGATATGATACAGTGCCTACCATTGTAATGGTAGAAGTGCCTTCACAGGCATCTTAGGGAAAATTTGATTTTTTGCCAACTCAAATAGAATCATTTTCTCCCCTCCCAGAGGGAACATCTCTGGCTCCCTTAAGGGATTTTCCACTCGCAGTTTATACTGGAGAAAGTGGAAGGCAACCTAGTGAGTCTAATACTGAAGCAATTCAGTTTCAAAATCAAAAAGATTTCTTGGACTTCACTAGGGATTGGGATTTGCGAACTCCCATTGCACCACCACTGACCTCTCTAGAAGGGGCTAGGGTGATTTTTCATGTAGGTATATCATCAGAAAATCTGGATAGACAGCTAATTGTGAGAAGTGAAAATCAAACACAGAGTGATACACAAGCACATGAGTTGAGTGAAACACAACTGAGAGAAATTGAGGTGAGTGCACACACTGACACAAACACTGCTTTGTTGTTAGCTCAGATAGCTGCTTTACATAAACAACTCCAAGAAACCCAGGCTGAGAAAGATCTTCTGAAAGCACAAGTGGTTGAACGGTCTTCTTCTTCCACCTATGTAACTAAACAGCTGGGTACCATTAAAGATGATATTGAAGGTCTGAAGATGACTCTACTCCCAAAGATGAATGCCATTCAGGAATCCCAGGTGTTAGTGGCTTTGTACTTACAAATTCAAATGCTGAGATAACAGAGAGTGTCAAGCACATTGCTTCTATTTCTACTAAAGTGGACTACATTCAACAAACAATTGATGAAAATCAATGGTTTAATGATCAAAGGTTTGCAAGGATTGAAGGAGGGATGGAGCACCTGAATGAAGGCATGAAGCATCTATACTGCATGATCAGGAATTCACATCAACCCACTGCTGAACAGAAGAAATTCTTTGAGGGTGATGATGATGAGGATGAAAGAGAAGATGGAGGAGATCAAATGAGAACAAAGGAGGATGATCCTAAAACTGATAAAGTTAAATATGTAGAGGATTCCTCAACTAAGGAGGAGAATAAGGAGAAGGAGAAGGAATGAGAGAAGAAAGGAGAGGAACAAGGAGCTTCTGGTTCTGGAAGTCAAAAGGACAAGGGAAAGGGAAAGGGAAAGCTACTTCGAGATGATTTCTACTTCCAAGATGTACATGATGATGAAGATTTTCAATTTGATACTGAAGACATCATTGGTGAGGAGGAAGTTGAGAAGGAAGCTGATTATGATGAATGGGATGATCAAGATGATTTATTTAACCCTGATCCTGCCTTTGAGGAAGAACTGAAGAAGCAACAGGAAGAGATAAGGAGGAAGAAAGATGAGAATGCTAAGGTCTCTCAGATTATCTCTGAAAAGCTACAAATTTAAAAAGATGAGCATGAACAGAAACAACGTCTTCATAGCTTGGAAGTCAAAGACCGGAAGCTGGACATCAGATTGAAGAAAGGTGAGAAATGGACAAAAGCAAAAGAAATGTTTGCACTCCCTCAGAAAGGATCAAACAAATGATAGGGAGTTCATCAACCGTCTTCAAAGATTCATGACTGTCAATCCGGATAATTCAGTGTACATGAAGGCCTTACAAGAAGAAATCTTAAGAATTACCACTGGATTTGACAGAGTTAGAAATGAAATAATCATCTATGTATCTTGTCAAAGCATAGGAACTATCACTGTTTCTCTGGATTGCTTTGCAAGTAGATCATTGTCAGAACTTTGGATTCTCATGAGCAGAGTGAAAGGAGATT
Organism: Heracleum sosnowskyi; assembly: GCA_030848705.1. NCBI lineage: Eukaryota > Viridiplantae > Streptophyta > Magnoliopsida > Apiales > Apiaceae > Heracleum > Heracleum sosnowskyi. The sequence goes on along the minus strand of CM061243.1, from coordinate 41,801,421 downwards.
CTTATTTGAATGTACTGCTGTATGAACAACTCAAGGAGTTTGCTATAAGGGTCAGTCCTCAGGTGGTTAGTGTTCCATTTGAAGTCAAATTTTACAAAGGAAGAGCACTTCAAACCTGTGGAATGGATCCTGTTTCATTGAAGATCTATCCTGCAATGCATCTGATCAAGCTGGAAAATATGCTAAGGACTACTGGATTTGCTTCAAAAAAAAGACTAAAGTTGCTGACATCATTCAAAACTATTGCATTGCCAACATAAAAAGGTATCAACAGTTGAAGAATAGATCGAAGAAAGTCATAACTTTACCAGTCAGACCAGCAAATCTCACAACTGAAAGTGATCGTGTCCTAGACAAAGACTTGCTAGATGCTATGGAGGAAGGAGAAATGAGTGATCAAGAATTGTGATCATTATCTCTGTTTTGTAAATTTTATATGTATAGAGCTTAGGTAAATCAAGATAGGATCAATGTATACATATGCTCAGTCTAGAGGAACGTCTATCTTATATTTATCTTTAATGTTTGAATCTGGAAAATGTTTAATGAAATCCAGAACTTTGTTTTATTATTTACTTAGCTCTTAAAGTCTTATTTGTACTTGTTTATTTAGTTGAGTTATCCTCTAGGTATTTGATTGTTATTCTCTAACAAACAAATAGGGGGAGATTGAAAGGCATATGTATAGGCCTATTTGTTAACATCGAGGATACAACTCAACTTAAACAAGTTTGTAATATGTAAGTAATAATTCAATTGTCACAGTATCACAGGAATCTCAGAAGATCATATCAGTCAAAAGAATGAAGATTAAAGTCATCCTACAGACTTGAAGTAATTCTACATTGAAAGAAATTCAATTATTTGATCAAGCCTCAGTGAAGTATTCAAAGAAGTGGATTTATTAAAGTGACAGAGATTTCATATGTGTGACAGCAAATGTATAGATTACAGTGGTTGACAAAAGTCAAAAACAGCTAATGGACCACTGCTTAAAGTCAAGGTGAAGAATAGACATTGCAGTTAGTCACTTATGAACCGGACAGTACATCAAGTGTCAACTTCATACAGTGGAAATTCTTCATCAAGTTCAAGTGGTTCAAGGATTGGTTATGCTATCATGAAATGATATAAATTCTCTTTTAAATTAGTTATTAATTTATTGATTAAATTAATTCTTTAGAATTAAATTAACAAATTTAATTAATTTGTTGAATAAATTAATTCATCAGAATTAATTTAAAATAGAATTAGAAATTATATTAGAATGACTAAGATAAAATGACTAGAAATTATATTATTAAGGATAGTCATCCTGATAGTCATCCCAAGTCATTTTAACTTAAAATGAACAGGAATGACTATCAAGGATAGTCATCACGATAGTTGTCCTAGTTCATTTAAAAGTTATTCTAATTTAATTCATGTATTTCTGATAGTCATTCCAGGCAAATTGGATAGTCATTCCAGGCAAATTGGATAGTCATTCCAAGCCTTATTTGATAGTCATTCCAATAGAAAAGCACGTGCAGATTAATGTTATCAAGTGGATTAACATACAAAAGCAGATCAAGATAGAAAGTTTATTACTTAACATATCATCAACAAAAGAAGTTTCTGTCAAGAACACAAACAAACTGTTGTGGACATTTGATTGATCAGTAAATTATTTCTAGCTCAAAGTGTTAAATCCAAACCACTAGAAATCATTTGCTTGTACTGCTTTGACTATCTAGCGGATTTAATCCCTAGAACGTATCTCGAACTATCATTTATTGTTATATCTTTTTATTACAAAAATAGAAAAATTCATGTCGAATTTATTCTAGATTTGTTTTAATTAGTTTGAGATTCAATCATGTAATAAGTACCAAAATTTGTAACACCTTTCAAGTTTAATATAAGTTATATTTAACTTAAATTATGTTTGATTTAATTCCGCCATAATTTGTTCTTGAATTGTTTAATCGTAAAATGAACAAATTCGATAAAACGGTATAGTTTGTATTCAACCCCCTTCTACAAACTTATCGGGACCTAAAAGTCCCCATGTGAATCGACCTTAGTCGACAGATTTTTGAAAATCTTTAAGGGTATTCCGAGCCCGTTTGAGTGGTCAGTGAATATTTAAATCATCTTTTAAGATAGATTTAAATTAAAATAATATTTGGGAATCCCTATTTTAATTAAAATAAATTTTATAAAGGTCAAAAATATTCTTCATAATTATTGAAGGTCAAAGTTAACTTTTAAATAATATAATTCATTTTTAAATTGATTAAAAGAGTATAATAAATATTCAAATAATATCCAATAAATAATAAATGATTAATTAATAATCATAAGCTCAATAAATATTTAATAATCAATACTAGGTGAATATTAAAATAATATTCCCTTTAATAATAAAACAATTGAATATATTTATTCAATATACTTATCGAAAAATAGAGATTTTCTTGTCTAATAACTTTTTAACTATACTTTATCATTTTTATTGTCTTTAATTGGTCGTTGTGATGTAGAAGATGTTCATAAGTTTAGTATACATAGAATTTAAAGAAATTAAATAAATTGCATATATGGTATTTTTGTTAAATTAATATTTGATACTACGATAAATCAATATTTTTAATTCAGATTTTTGGTCCCAACATACTAGAGACAAGAGACATAATAAATTTAACTTTGATTAATTAATAACAGTTATATAGAATTTATGAATTCCAACAATATTAATTTATAAAAAATTTAGTACATAAATATATAAAAAGTAAATTTTATTTTAAAATTGAACAAGTGTAAGCTTCTGAAATGTGATAACCTCTAAAATGATAATCGTGTATAGTAAAACAAGAAAAAATTCCTTTTTTTCGTCAGATTCCCGTCCGTGACGAGGATGGTAAATTGGTAAGCGAGATAATCCTTAGTTCCCGCCCCGGAACATGTGTACAGCAGCTGGATAAATAATACTTGGATATACACTCGTTTGTTCTATAAAGACAACACTTCCACTCCGCTTAGAGTAGCAACAACATAGGTAACTTTTGTCTCTATAATTTCATGTCTTGTTCAATTGTTATGCTATGAGTATTTCTCTCTCTCTCTCTCTCTCTCTCTCTCTGTCTCTCTCTCCATATATATATATATATATATATCAATTTGTATATACCTCCTTTACCACTTATAATTATAATTACAATTGATTTGAGATTCTGGAAAAAAGTTGTAAATTAGTAAGAATCAGAGAGTGCTTACATTATTATTGATATAATTTGTCTGGAATTCTTGATAATTCAATTATATTTAGTATTTGTGTTTCTCTTATCAGCATATGCAATTATGGACTGGCCCAGGTTCAAATGTTCCAGCCTCGGCTGGCTTTCAAAAACGAAGTTAAACAATTATTCTTTAAACCGCCACTTTGCCTTAAAGAATTGGTAGAAAATATTTAAACCTTAAAGAATTGGTAGAAAATATTTAAACTGAAATGGAGAATTTGGAGCCAATGATTTCTCGGGAATTTTTCATTTTCTTAGACAATCTTTCAGGATCTTTTGTCCCATTTAAATTATGATTTTTTGTAACTTTCGATCCTAAGCTAGAGTGCTGTTAATTATAATCTCCCTAACAAAGAATGGATTTTATACCTGGTTGGCTGGATCCCTAATACAATAGTAATGCTAGAACCATAAAACACATATGATTTCTGATTCCCTATTATATTTTTATTTTTTATTTGGTGTTTTTGAATTTTGATTTTCGGTGGTTCCTGTTGAACAGGTTTTTCTTGCTTTATTTACTAGATAATAATTGGGTCATGCCTACTGTTTGCAGATATTGTTGATGGGTGGGAGAAATCAGGAAAAATAACTTGTTTTTATGGTAGGAAGTTTTGAAATATTCTGTAGTACTTGTGGATGATGGGGTTTTGGGCATTAATGTATTGGCGACTCTATAGTGGATGTGACATCCCTTACATGTAAAGTTTCACATTACTTTTTTTGTTTACTAGAGAAACTTAAGTAGGAGCTTATTAATCTGTAATGGGGTTTATTAGTAGGTCGAGATATCAGTAACAAATTTTGCAAACCAGAAAACGAATTTGACGTGAAGAGGTATCCATATATTTCTTGGTCTTTGATAAACATTATTTTTCTGTTAATGCCTTAGTTTTGTTATAGTACTGCTTGTTTCTCTCATCAGGAAATCAACGATTCTCAGTTTTAACAAGTCTGCACCAATTCTGCTGCCATCACAATTCGAGTTCTTTGCCGCCTGCTGGTAGCTAGAGGGGTGTTATCCTGTGACTTTCTGATGTACTCTTTTTGCTGAAATTATTTTCCTGAAACCCGCTGCAGCTTTCAAGTTTTGTCTCTGGTTCATATAGGAAATACTCATGCTCGGGATTGTTTCTTAAGCTACAGAAAGAATCTTTATATATGATATTTGGCTGGAAAAACAGTAGCTCAAGCTGAAGCGGCTGTAGAGAACATGCTGAAACTTTTTGATTCTCATTGTCACCTCCAGGACCATCGGATCTCAAATGTTGTTCCTAAACTAATTACAACGGCTCTTGACAACGGTATAGTTTATTTTTCTGTAAATGGAACCTCTGAGAAGGACTGGCATGTGGTTAAGGAGATGAGTGACAGCTATCCTTGTATACTTCCCTCTTTTGGGATTCATCCCCTTCGTGTTGCTGAGAGGACTCCTAACTGGTTTAGTACTTTGAAGGATTTTTTCGAGGCTAATCCCTGTGCAGCAGTGGGTGAGATTGGATTGGACAAAGGTACGCGTGGAAAGAAGGTTGACTTTGCGGATCAAATCGAGATATTCCAGCAGCAGCTTCAACTTGCTAAAGAGTTAGAGAGACCGGCATCTGTTCATTGTGTGCGTGCCTTCGGAGATCTTCTTCCACTAATGAAATCTTTGGGGCCATTCCCTGCTGGTGTGATACTACATTCGTACCTGGGTTCTGCGGAGATGGTTCCTGAATTTGCTAAACTTGGTGCTTACTTCTCCTTTTCCGGGTACCTTATGTCCTTGAAACAAAGCAAAGCAAAGAAAATGCTAAAATCGGTACCTTCTGAACGAATTTTATTGGAGACTGATGCACCAGATGGGCTACCAAAATGTGATAATTTGGATTCGCTATTTTATATCGAAAAAGATTCTTCTCGTCCTGAGGATCATAATGCTGAAGTTCAAAAGGCAGCTTCAGTTAATGGCAATTCCTCCAACAATACGTGCTGCGATGCAAAAAGTTCCTCTGCAGTAGGGAATGAAACTCTGAATCATCCAGCCAACATAAAAACTGTACTCGCTTATGTAGCATCGCTGCTTGATGTCAATCAAAAAGAACTTGCTGACCTAACTTATGACAATGCATCACGCTTGTTTTCTTATGAAGGTTCCAAGTTAATTCTAAAAGGTTAGTCATGTGCTGCTATTTTATCGCAGTGGCATTTTGTTTACTTTCAACTGGTTGTAGTTTGTTATTTGTACATTAGCTTGATCTGTGTGTGTTTGTATGTATAGATTTCTCTTATATTGACATATATCTAGAGACTAGGATAGGATAACCCATTCTGATGCATGTCAGTTTGGGCCTGATTCTGAAAGGGCCGGCGTAAACAGCAGTGACAAATTTGCACGGAGTTCTTAACACCGTGTCTAAAAGGACAAACTGTACATGTGCGGTGCCTATTGTCACTCTTATAGCTACCATCTCCCTGTAATATTCTTAATTAAGCAGCAAAAGTGAGTATCCGAAAGATCTCCTACTCCAGAGCTAAGTTTATTGAATCTGCTTTTAGAGACTATAGTAGGTTCCGGTGTGCGGTATTCCTTGGTACTTGGAGACTTTATGCTTCGGGTTGGGATTTGCATGCAAATAATATTTGGCAGTGGCTTGTTTATTACTTTTTGGAAATTTGGAATCCACAAAAAATGAGTTTGAATTAATTATTGATGATGTCACATCTTCTGCTTTCTTAGGACTGTCATTTTGAGCATTACAAAATGGAGATTTCTAGAGGATTTCATGTTTCATTTGTATACATTTTTTATTTCCACTTGTCACATCTCTTCAGGATCTTCCTTCCTCCATTACATTAAATCTAGGAACACATTTTTATATCTGAACTTTATAAATTCAGATGTCTTTTACAAATTCAGATGTCTTTCACTTCCCAACTCACTCCATGTTTTATGTTTATTGATGTTGCCATTATTCCCTCTCTAATTAGGGGAAGACAGAAACTGCTCATTAGAAGCCTTAGGTATGTTCTATGCTTTAAAAAACCTTGATAAATTCAAAAGATTTTGCTTTCCCAAATATGTCAATATTAAGTATCATGTATAGATTGTTTAAAAAATATTGTCATCTTTGATCGTATATTGCACATTTAGTTGCTCGTTATATAGTGACAAAAACTAAACTTAGGAAAAAACCCTCGGCTTTAGAAAAATATAATTTGGAAAGTTCTCTGAGATGTTGAAGAATATGAATATATTTATAAAATGAAACTGCAAAAAATCATCTAAAATATAATCTCAATGACAAATAAAGACATGCAGGAAAGAAACATAATATAGCATATAATGACATAAAAAGATAGAAGCGAAAAAGTAAGAAGCTAAGTACTAGCTATCGTCCAACTCTTCACACCTAAATGCTAACACACCACCTGATACCCTAACACTCGTAGGTTCTCAGCCCCTACAATAAATCAACTGCTAGAAGTTTGCTACTCCAGAAATATCTTTAGAGAACTCATTTATGTTTTATTTATTTTTCCTGTCTGTTGTTTTACTCACAATTACATTTTTTACTTATTCTTCACCTTCACAATATTAACACCAGCTAAAATCTGTCTGGAATGAGAAAATACAATCAAGTGAATAAGATGTGCAAGTCCGATGTAGGCTGGTATTAAATATAAGATGGATCAACTATACACTTTCATACACATTACAAACAGAATAATCTTGTAGTGTCACTACAGTTGTTTATTTTTAGACCAACTTGAGTAGAAGCAATATATGATTTCTTTAATGAGCAAAAAGAAAATCTGTTTTTTCTATTCTACAAGCATAAAGAGTTCAAAAAAAAATGAAATGATCGTTTGTGATTGATATACTATGTGCAACACTTTCTTTCCCCTTGATACTTCCTCACTGTGCCTTGGATGCATATCTACATATTATGCTTTCTTTTATTACATTGTAATCTGATATGTGATTTGTCAAGCAGGTCAAGATTAAGCTCGGCAGTGCACAATTCCTAAGAAAAGCTGCTGATAAAATCCATATGTGGGTGTAGGGGGTGTTATGTGCTGGGTTTAGGGTGCTGCTCTCGCAGACGAGGAATGTGAGTATAAAAATCAGTGATAGTACTTCGTATTTCACAAGAAAAAAGGTTGCAAAATGTAACTTATTTTATCTTACTTACAACGGTAAACAAAGCTCTTGGTAAGCATTTGGTCCTTACTGTTTTGGTTTCTGTCCTTGTATCAAGATAAGCTGCTTGTAAGAAAGTCAAAGTCAGTGTGTTATGATCTTCAACTTTTTTTATACTAGTGTTGAATCCTCATTTTGAAGATCTTTACAGATACCACTCTTCACAGACTTTTTTTTCTTTTTTTGTTAAATACTCTTAACAGACTTACAATTACAGCTCTCATCCCAGGTTGTTTAATCAATCAAGAGTCAATAAAATGTTGTTTGATTCTGGACAGTATATAGAATGAGTATATGGACAGTATTGTTGGAATAAAAGGATTCTAGTACCGAAACTATTTCATTTCATAGTATAAATACAGTGTTCTGCAACTGAATTTTAAAAGTTATGTCTATGAAATTCAAAGTTCTACAACTAAATTTTAAAAGTTATGTCTATGAAATTCAAAGTTCTACAACTGAACTTACTTTTTTTCACGAAGTTCTACAAAGGAACTTGATTATTTTTATAATATTCAGTTGATCAATGTTATTCACATTATTTCATACCATAACTTTCGTGTTCTGAACATAAAAGTCATGCAATCGAATTTAAAATCAAACACATAAATTTTAAAGTTCTGCAACTAAACTTACTTGTATTTAAATGTTCAGCTGCTGAACACTGTTATTTGATATTGTGTTTATACCATAACTTGAAAATTTTCACAAAAACTGATAAAAATAATAGGGGGAATTTTATGATGATGATGGAGAATTTTGTGATCGATATCGATGTACGATTATTATTGTTAATCAAATATTAATTAGCTCTAAATTATGTATTTTGTATTTTTGGATAATTTTACCCATGATCTACATATAATAAATATATATTATTTAAAAAATAAGATAGAGTTCTAAGAGTTTTTAGGTTGAGGAGAACATGACCCTCTAATTTAATAATACTTAAAGTTGCACGCTTCCAGTAAAATTACACTTCAACTTAATAAAAATATATCACATTTGAGCAACATTACACATTTACACAGATTCAAATTTTGTAGAAACTAAAGTTGAACATCTTTTTATATAATAAAAGGAAAACAGGAGTTGACAAAGAAGACCCTAAAAAATAAAAATGATACCATATTTGACTCGGGGCCATCAAATATTTAAGTGGATGCCATTATTTGTGATGGAATAAACTTGACGAAGACTTCATTTAATAGACTTCTGAGATGAGAATCATATTATACAAAGTACATTTTAATCTCCTTGTTTTTAGAATAACATAAAAAATAAACAAGGCAAATCAATAACAAATGGCTGATGCATTTGTAGCTGGTCTTGCTAGTGGACTTGTTCTGAAGCTTGTTTCACTTGCAACTGATGAAGTGATTCAGGCTTGGAATCTTGATGAAGATCTTGTAACACTGCGTGAAAGGTTGGAATCATTTGATGCTCTCATATCTGATGTTGATGCCAAGAAACTAACAACTTATGCTGTCCAAAACTGGTTCAACAAACTTGAATCTGTTGCTCATGTTAGTGATGTTTTTATGGATGAACTTGCGTATGAAGTTACGAGACTTCTTTGTTCCTTCTAAAAACAACTTGTTATATCGTTTCAAGGTGGCTCATAAGGTCAAGTCTATTCATGCCTCCTTTGATAAACTGTTTAAATTGGCTGGTGATATCGGACTCCAGCCTGTAGCGCATTTAAGTTCAATTCTGCAACCTAGAGAAATTCGAACGACCCTACCATTAGAAGACGAGTCACTCATAGTTGGAAGAGAAAAGGATATATCATATTTAGTTCAAACAGTGTGCAAAAAACATGAACAGGGTTTACAAGTCATCGCTGTAATAGGGATGGGAGGACAAGGCAAGACAACTCTTGCTAAGATGGTATACAACACAGATTCTGTAGTCGGCATGTTCCCGAAAAGGATGTGGGTTACCGTATCAGATGATTTTGATTTCATGAAGATATTGAATCAAATGGTAGTATCACTCACTTCGACACCTTCCGAGTTGGAAAATACAGAAGGATTGATCATCAAGCTTCAAAAGAAACTGAAGGGGGAAAAGTTTTTACTTGTACTAGATGATGTTTGGAATGAGAAACCAGATGAGTGGGATAACTTGAAGAATTCTTTGCTTGGAGTTGGTAGTGCAAGAGGTAGCAATGTTTTAGTTACTACTCGTAAAAAGGAAGTTATTGATGCCATGCATGATTCTGTTTTTGTTTCTTATCCGGTGGAGAAACTGTCAGAGGAAGATAGTTGGACATTGTTCAGAAAACGAGCATTTTCACATGGAGGAGTTCCAGAGACCGAGGCATTTGCGTCCTTGGGGAGAAGAATGGTGGAAAGGTGTGGAGGTCTGCCTCTGGCAATAAAAACACTAGGGGGTCTATTGCACTCAAAGAAGTCTGAGCAAGAATGGTTGCTGATGGAAAACAGTGAAATATGGAAATCAAAAGGTGTACTCTCTTCCTTAAGATTGTCATATGATAATTTACCTTATTCATCTTTGAAACGATGTTTTGCCTATTGCTCTAATATGCCTAAGGATTCTGTCATTAATAACAGCGAAATGGTGCAAATATGGATGGCATTAGGATTCCTTTTGCCTCCTAAAGACAGCAATGCGCTGATGGAAGATATTGGCAATGAGTACTTTGACATTCTCTTGTGGAATTCTTTGTTACAAGACGTGAAAAGAGATAAATACGATAACATCACCAGTTGCAAGATGCACGATCTAGTGCATGACCTTGCACTCGATTTATCCAAACATCATTCTGTAACTGTGAGGACCGGTCATGAGCTGAACCATGTTTCCAACGTGATATATGTTAGGCTTGATAAAGGGGTTTCAGATATAAAACCAAAAATTCTTAAGAGAAACACTGAAAAGGTACAAACACTCTATGCTAGGGCTTGTATCCTTGGTGACGTGTTACCTTACCTCAAACACTTGACTGTTTTGATTTTGAATACTTATGAAGTCAATATTGAGTTACCAAGTTCGTTGCGCAAGATGAAATATCTTAAGCATCTCGATATCTCTTGTTCCCACTATAAATTGCCTAGTTACGTTACGGGTTTCTACAACTTGCAGACATTGAGAGTTAGGAAACTAAAAGAGCTTCCAAGACTGTTTTGCAACCTAATCATGTTAAGACATTTGTTCGTCAAGGAGGCAACATCTTCCAGAAGATGCATGTTTATTGGGATAGAGAGGTTAATTTTTCTGCAAACGATGCCTCATTTTGTTGTCAGTAGAGATCAAAACTGTCTCATTGGACAATTGGGTATGCTGAAAGATCTTAGGGGTAAACTTGAGCTCTATGGCCTTGATGACATTGAAAATATGAAAGAAGCCAGTCAGGCAAGTTTGTTTACAAAGTCTAATATTGATCTTTTAAAGTTGGTTTGGAGCAACAGTAAAGATGAAGTGGAAGAAACCAATGATGAGGATGTAATAGAAGGATTGAAACCTCACACAAGTCTAAAAGAATTGACGATTGACTACTTTAAGGGGCGAAAGTTTCCGCAATGGATTAGAATGTTGACAAACTTGGTAAAAATCACATTAAGAAATTGCAAAAGATGTGAAAGATTACCAGCACTGGGTCACTTTCCTAATCTGAGGCAGATGGAGATAAATGGGATGAATAATGTCAAAGTTATTGGGAGCCATTCCTATGGAGGGCTTGGTAATGGTGAGTTGAGTGACATTGCAGCAGTAAAAACAGTTACAACAATGTATCCATCATTGACAAAACTACTTTTGTTGGATTTGCCAAATCTAGAGAAATGGCTAGAACCATTTACAGGTGGTGAAGACCAAAGTAGTGTGTTGGTATTCCCAAAACTTGAGGAGTTGTGTATCCAGAACTGTTCGAAGTTGAAAAGCATCCCCAGTAGTTACCTTCCATCCTTGAAGGATTTTAAAATTATTGATTTGGACAACAGCATTTTACTTCAGTCAATGAGCAGAAAGGTTAGCTCGCTCACCGATCTACGAATAGAGAATATAGGCAATGGTGGAGGAGGCTCTTTTTCTTCTTATTCTTTATATATGGACTCCATACTTGACAAGCTCTTGAAAAACAATTTGATGTCTTTGAAATCATTGAAACTCTGGGCATGCCAAGGCTTGACACGTCTGACTCTTGGTGCTGCTCTTGAGAACATAGTAGTGGTTAATTGCCCAGATCTTAAGAGTACTACTTTAGTTAAAGGATCAGGTGCTCTAGAATGTCTTAGGATTGACCAATGCCGCTCACTTTCAAATTGTGTATTTGTGCAAAGTCTGAGTTCCACACTCGTAAGATTGTCATTAGGTCCTTTCTCTGAGGAACTGGATGAATTTTTATGGCCATTCTCTTCTTCCTTTCCGAACTTAATATTTTTACTTCTGATTGGGTGGGAAAAGGTAAAGTTAATACTCCCTGAATTGCAACCTGATGATCATCTCTTCTCCACATTCCCAGCCTTGACTCATTTGGAGATCATTGATTTCCCAAGGGTGAAATTTTTTCCGGATTCACTGGCAAAACTTCCATCTCTAAAGGAGTTGTATTTACAGAATTGTAAGAATTTGGAAAGTTTGCCTACATTTAATGAATCCTATAGCCTCAAGTGCTTGAAGATAGCTGACTGTCCTATCCTGAAAGAAAAATACAAAGACGGAACTCTGTCAGGAAGTTTCAAGATTCAACATATTTCAAGTACCCAGAGATAAACTACATGGCGGCAAGAAACCTTGTAAATTTAGAGGTGAAGCCCATGTGAATTTCTTCTTGCTGTATTGTCTAATTATGACCATAATCAGTTGTATTATGTTGGGTGTACATTTAAGAGTCATGTTCAGAACATAGCTTTCTCCCACACAATGGCAATTGGTGGAACTGGATTTGCAATGAGCTATCCTTTGGCAAAAGAGTTCGAGAAGATGCACGATCAATGCATTCAACGAAATCTGGGACTCTATGGATGATGGAATGCAGGCTTGCATGGCAGAATTAGATGTGCCACTCACCAAGGTATATGGATTTCATCAGGTGAATTAATCGATTTTTTTTTGAAACCTCATTGAAGAAGTTATGATGTTAGAGTTACTAATTCAGATTGCAAGAGCTAAAAATTAGGCAACACCTTGATACCGCAACCTAATACTACATTGCACCTACATTCAGATATACAACTATTTGCACCAGCAATGGTTGAATTAAAAGGTAGCCACCATAAGCAGAAATGATTGTCACTGTTGATGAAATATGTCTTCAACTGTATTGTATTCCTACTGTGAATTTTAAAAGAGATACAATGCTTATGTTTTATGCAGAATCACGCAAATCGGAATCTATTAGGACTTTTTGGGAGCTCAACCTGTAACTTACTGGTTTATCTACACCACCTCCACCTAATGTATCCAGAATATCCAAAACTGACTAGTGTAGGCCATTCATCACCTACGTGAAGCTGCAGATTATGATGGTGCCTGTATCATACCGCAGTCCATCTGCTACGACACAGAGCTGTAAATGGTCCATCACATTTACATGGGAATAAGTTTCTTCAACTCATAAGAGTATTATCGCCTAGAGCTAAAAATGCCAACGGACATGCCATAATCTAAACTCCACGGACATGTTCCATTTTTATTTTCTATGTTAGTTGCTGCTAAAATTGTGAATTTTAAAGCTTTATTGAAATTGAAAATTGTGAATTGTTATTAGCTAAAAGTTGCATCTTTTTTTGTTTGAGTAAATAGCAGTTTGCACCCCTTTACTTTGGACGTTTTTTCGATTTGGTCCTCAATAATGTTCTGTAGCAGAATGCACCCTTATGTTTAATTATCGCTTCTATTTGCACCCCTTTGACCAAATTCCGTTAATTTTGACTGTCACCGTTAATTAGAGCAGGGGTAAAATTGGAAAATATATTCCAGAAACACTATTCATGAAATACTTTACTAACCAAATGGATCAAACGGTGGCTTAATCAAGAAACTCGCCGGAATCGGACGAACAACCTCACCGGAACCGGAGAATTCCAGAATCCGGTCGATAGCTCACCGCCGGCGAGCCCAAATCAGTCTAAAACACGAGCTTTCACCGGGGAACGTAACACGAACCATTTCCCCAACAAAAACATCAACAAAGCGGCTCGGAAGTGAGCCAAAACACTCACCGATTCCGGCCAAGTCGCGAAACCGGCGGTCAGCCGATTTTCCGACGAGTCAAAAACGAACACCACACTCACAAATTATTACATGTATTCATTCCTCTTCCTACGATCTATCTAATGCTGGAAACATAAACAAGAACCAATGAATGAGTCAAAAATCCGACCAAAAGCTCAAGAACTCCGGCGAGCTTCTAAAATTTCGATTTGCTTAATTCCAAGCTCCAAAAATCAATTAAAAATCATCAAAACATTCATCACAACACACACAATCCATTCATATCACCAATTATGAAGAACAATCGAAAACAAAGATTCCCCCAAATTAAATCAATTAATTCGAAAATAATTAAATAATTAAAAATAATAAAAACTCAGAAATCATACCCACGTGAATTCTGATGATGGATTTGGATAGAGGATGATGAGAGATTCGATTCGACTACTAGAGTGTCGAAATCGAATTCCGATAACGCCTTCAAATTTGAGTTTGATTCTCAAGAACACGAAGAACACGTTTCTGGAATATATTTTCCAATTTTACCCCTGCTCTAATTAACGGTGACAGTCAAAATTAACGGAATTTGGTCAAAGGGGTGCAAATCGAAGCGATATTTAAACATAAGGGTGCATTCTGCTACAGAACATTATTGAGGACCAAATCGAAAAAACGTCCAAAGTAAAGGGGTGCAAACTGCTATTTACTCTTTTTGTTTTTGTTTAATGGTTAGGAGCATGTTCCTAAAGTCATTTCAATTTTAAAAGAAAAACTGCCTTCAAGTACTAGAGTTCCTGCTATAAGATATGTTAGACTGTACCAAGGCAAAATGTAATCCTGAGTTTGGACCAACCTCAAATTGTTCAACCCATGCTATGCAGCAGAATAAAAACACCACAAACAATCCATTAAATAGATTCTTTTCATTTTGATCATTTTCCTCGGAAATGGGGATATCGAGTAACCAACAATAGCATCAACTAAGAAAAATATTATCTGACAGCAGAGAATGATTTACACGGTAACATGATCACTCTAGTGCTGTCAGGAAACATCTGTAAAGTTTATCAATCACAGGCACATAAAAGGATAAGTTAAAAATGTGTTGTTTCTAGCTCTGAATCTATTTGGCATGTGTTGAAAGAGTAAGCCAGCAGCAAATGCGATAGCAGGAACTCTTTGCACTGCATCTGCTAAAAAGAAAAGCCAAGGAGTCCCCTCAGCTGGCTCAAAGAAATCCTTCAATCTTGTGGGAAGTTGCATCATTCATTTCTCCGTTTAAATTTTGTTTGAACGTCACCCATATAGGGAGAAACATGGTATGCATATTGGTGAAGAACCGAAAACACAACCATCTCAATGCAAACCAAGATATTCTGGAGGCTTACATCAATATGCTCCACATCCAGCCAGAAATGATGAGATTTGATTACGCCCGTTGAAACAAGGGTTTTAAGCACTAGCCCCTGCATATGGAGTAAGAATTAATTCATTTACAGGTATAGTCAGAAAGAAGAATCAGAACTACGTTTAACTGACCAGAAAACGTGGAATTAAAACTCAAGAAAGTACAGAGGAAATAAATGTGATGGCAATTTGGGCACCTACACAACATCTACCAACTGCAGACCCACGAGGGTAGCAACATCTACAAATTTGAATTATTTGCTGAAGTCCAATGATTTCAATTGGATAAAATGTACTTCTGGTCACAAAGCTGACCACATGCTGTCATTGTGCTAAATTTTAGTCAGTCACAGTCAACATATTATGTTAATCTAGTAAGAACGACGCATAACACTTCAACAAATTTCTGTTAGTACATCCACGCATGACGACATCGTATAAGTGCATGTCACATATTCTTTTTGAATCAAATTTGGAACAAATATATTGCAGTCTTGAGCTTTGATAGAAGAAAACACGGAATCAACTAGTAAATCCTATGATTTTCAAGCTACAACCAGAAGTTGATTACATCAAAGGGGGTCAATTAACAGGGTACCTTAAAAAAATAAAAGGAATTTGAAAAATATATAGGATCCAGATAGTTGAAAACTGAAAGAAATTTTAAAAACATGCGAGGATATAAAGGAAGATTTCGGAAACAGAATAAAGAGTAGTGTGATGAAAGGAAGATTTTGGAAACGGAATAAAGAGTATTGTGATGACTTAGATGATTGAAAATCCTATTTGAGAGAGAGAGAAAGAGAAATTCATCTTGAATATGCTACACCCAATAAAATCTTACTGCAAAGGTTGAGCCACGACTGTCTGGCTTTGGCATCCAATGTAATTTTCTTCACTAAATTCAAGATTCATAGGTGTCAAACAAAAGATTGATAGGTGTTACATCCCTAGGCATACATAGAAATGTTAGAGCAACCCATCTCCCTCGGCTCACTAAAAAAAATATTAAAGTACTTAAAGCTCCATATTAATTATGACTGAGTTTTTGTGTTTTATCTTTGGTAGAAACAGAAACTTGCATTCATAACAGAAATAAGACTAGATCAACAAAACAACTATGGTGGGGTAGTCTCAATGTGCCTACTCTCGGCACATGGGTCGCACATATAGAAAGCAACTTCTAAGAGTTCTCCCCTATTTTTTTTGTGAGTCCACGCAACAAAAGCCAAATCCCTAATTCATATAATTTTGAATAACCAGTCATATATTACATTATTACCTGCCAAAAGCAAAAGAAAACAATTCCTTTGATGAGGCCGAACTTTGCCAGTGGCTTGTGCGGTTCCAGTTCCTTCGCAAATACATGGTAAAATTTTGCCAAGGAGTACAAAGCTAATAATACTGACATGTTAAGAATGATGGTGAATATCCAGCTAGCCCAGCTAGGATACATATCCAGAATTCGTAATGTTATCATCAAAACCGAGCATATTGGGCGAATACTGACGAATTGCCATGTCCAGTATTTGAGAAGCCTTAAAGTGCGCTGGTCCAGTCGAGTAGTACGTGGCTACAGTTGAAGCATAAGTTATCAACAAGATGAATTCATAAAATTTACAAACAAGATTAACAAGTCACAGATCATAGACCATTCAATTGAATTGCTAGAAATACCCAATAACATGCTATTGTTCTCCCAAACCTTTGGAGCTACTTTGCCTAATTAAAGGACTATGACAAGAATCCATTTAACTGTTACCACAATCAAATAAATTTAGAAGGTGGAAACAAACTACAAAGCTTTTGGGGAGACCCCTATTGTGCACGTAGCAGTCACTTACTAGAGATTTGTCATAAGATGAGGTTTAGTGGCTATCTAAAGTTCAGAAAGCATCACTACAGTTGCACAATTATGGTAAGTTACTAAGTTGAATGGTCTCAAGAGATATTTACATTTAGGATCTGATGATAAACTTTGTACTATTACCAGTAAAACTAAAGCAAGGACAAGGGAGAGAGTCATTTAGGAAAATGGAGAGACAAACTTTTGACCAGACCTTTTTTTACCATCCCCTAACTAGTATTATTGAACTCTGCACCCTGCCTAAGTCACCAGACACATTCATACAGGTGCAGTAAAACAAATATTTCATGTGTGTGCACGTGTAAGGCACCAAGTAATTCCAACAATGTTTTGTTATATCTAATATAAACCTTCTTGGCTTTTCTTTCTAACATGCAGAAATCTTTGGACCAGTACATAAAGAATAAGTAACTTAAATGGAGAAAAAAATTCACCTGAAAAAGTGTCATTGGAAATGAATGCTGAATTTCTCTGCCTTTCATTTCATCGGGTACCATGTCGTTGTCGATGGATATTTTTAAGAAACTATATATTAAATCCAAAAACTTCGCAATCACCTGCAATATGGAAAACGAAAACACAAGGACATAGGATAAGAATTATATATATGTTTAACTGATGAAAAGAACAAACACCAGCAACGGTAATGGGTACTTACGAAAGCCTCGTAACATTCCTTAATGGGGTCTAGAAGAATGAAAAATGGTTTGCTTCCTTGGAGATCCAAAATACTAACAAAAGATTTAATAGCATATACAGGCGCCATGGCGATAATAAAGAGTATCGCTCTTTGTTCCTTTGGATTCTTCCAGTAAAATAGATGTTGTGATAGAAGCTGGGCTGTAAAGTGCATCGACAGTAATGCACAACCAGCACATGCCATGACAGTTATCTCTCCACGGTTCATCGTACTTATGTCCATAGTGAACTCACAGCTTTTAAACCCACAGCTTAATCTAAAAATGATGCTACACAACTTCAGAAGTATACTAATCTGTCTTCTCTATAAGAATAAACATTTATTCAAATACTGATTTCCAGAGCCTTCACCAGTGTATCCAAAAAGAAAAGTTTATACTTTGATAGTTCGATAAGTCTTTATCTTTTGACTAGTATGCATATAACATGGCATGACATTGCAGCATAACAGGCTTTTTTCAGAATGAATAGACCATGTAAGTTAAAACGCCTCAAAAATTAATAAAAAGGAAACAGATACGCATCTAATTTCAGAACAAGCAAATAATAAAATTTGTGTAACTAATTCTAGAACGGATACCACAACAACCACAAAACTTAATATGATAGGACCTAACAATATCAACATCCTGACTTGCAGTGGCATAGTAAACTAACTAATGTGATTTCTCAAAATATAACGATGCAGATTCTTCCGTTTAAGTTGTTATAGACGAAAAGTACAAGCATCTTGCCATACATTTTCTCGATTGATCGTGTCACAGCTAAATATTACTCTAATTTACTAGAGTTTCGACCTAGGGTTAAACAGAATACCAATTTCATGTCAATTACGGTCATCACAATTTACAATTCACAATACTAGTGAGTACTAAGTCCAAGTACACAAAATTAAAAGTACACAATCATAATAAAACTAGTCTATTTAGCTAAACAGAGTAATAATTGAATACTATACGAAGCTTTCGTACCTCTAATTGTTGAGGTGATAGCAACTAAACGAAGCATAAACCTGATAAAATTAGGGAGAATTAGTAGAAAATCAAATAAGATTAAATTTTACGTAATAAAAGCCAAGGAAATTAACAGATTGAGATCTGTAGAAGCTCACCGATGATTGTAACGAAGATGAGGAGAGTTTTGTGAGTATCAAGGCAAATATATGTAGATATATGTTTGAGTTGTAGTTTGTTTAATTGTATGTTACAGGCGGCCGAGGGGAAATGACCAGACTAGCTTTAGCACACAACCGTTGAATAAGTCTGCAGCTCCCACAAATTGGTCCTTTTTCGTATCCTATAATTTTTTTAAATTTCTTTTTTCAAAAGAATAAATATTCATATATTTTTAATCTAAGTAATCGGCGATTAATTGGTCTGATTAATCGCTACACGCCATGTCACCAAATTGATTAAGCGAAAATTGGTTAATTAATCGTTTTTTTCATAAAAACGGTCAAAAATCGGTTGAATCGGTCAAAAATCCAATTAATCGGTCAAAAATCCGGCTAATTAATAAAAAATAGTAAAAAACAGTTAAGATTAAAAAAATAATTAAAAATTAAAAAGGTAGAAACTTGATTAAACAATAGGAAAAACATTATTTTTGTACATATAATTACAATTTTAGATGTCTAAATCATAAATTCTCTTAATTTTCCCTCACAAATTGATCTCTAATTCAAAAATTAAACCTTCAAAATTTTATTCATTACAATTATATAATATTTTTAATATATTTCCATAAATATATGATAATAACATATGTTTAATTAAAATAACAAAACAATTATATTTATGAATATAAAAAAATATTATTAATTTATTCTGATTAATGATTCGATTAATCATTCTGATTAATTCCCGATTATCCGATTAATTCCTGAACGGTGCCTTCACCCATTAACACTGATTCATGTTTTTTACAACACTGAATACATGAAAAACTCGAATACGAGCGTTTCAGCTTAAATTCAACTAAATTAAATAATATAAATTATAAATTAATGTGAAGTATCTATATATAGATTAAAAATAAAAAAGAAAACTTGATTAGCCTCGTGAATATGAGTCAAACAATTTGAAATGCAATACGTGAATAGTTCGAGCTTGAATTCGAGTTTGGATTAATTATGAGTACACTAAATTCGAATATTGGGCTCGAATTTGAGTTTAAAATTCAACAGAACTCTCATTTTTAAATTTGAAACGTGACACATATAAAATTTGAAATGTTCAAAACATGACTCATATAAATTCTAAATCTTTAATAGATTTAAAACTATTGAAAAATCAACTTGTGATTTATTAATAAATCAAGAATTTATCATAATAATAAATGAGAGCGTTAATTAAACTTAATTTAATATTGGTTTTTCAATTTAGATATATTAGTTTAAAACTCGTGCGATGCAAAAAAAAATCTTTAATATAATATAATTTTTATTTAATTTGTAAATTTTAAAATATAAAATTGGTAATCTAAATTAGTTATTATTACATTATTATCTTATTTTATTAAATATATTTGCCCATAATATTTTGATAAAAAGAGGATTTTAGTTAGAAAAAATAAGAAAGATAATATTTTATACGTGAAGCAGGAAATTAATTAGTTATTAAAAATTAGAAAACATAACATGTTTTACCTGAAAAATGTAGTTGATTATTTATTATTAATTATATTATTTTTCTATTTTATTAAATAAAATAATGCACTAAAAATGTATGGATTTTAATATATTTTATTAAAAATTGAAAGATATGATATAATATTTTGGGTGTATATTTATGAATTATATATATATATTGACGTGTCTATAGTAAAGTTATTAATAATTGGTTAATATATTGTATGATATTTTGGGTTGTATTGATAACTAGTTTACTAAGCCGCGTTTCGCAGCGGCTTTATAATAATATCTCTAAATTTTCTCAAAATATATTCTATAAAATACGTTTTTAAATAAAATAATATTTCTAATATAAAATTAATTTTTGTTTTGAATTATATATATATATAATTCAAAGCTATTAAAGTTCTAGATCGTTTATATATATATATCTATACTATATTATTAAAGCTGAAACATTGAAAGTTTTGGTTTTCGGTTTTCGATAGTTTTTGGTTTTCGGTACTTTTTTTAATTAGTAAATTAATAATATAATCAAAATTCGGGAAAGTTTTATTCTACATTAATATTTCACTATATTTTACTACATAAAAATCAAATAATATTGAAATCTAATCAAAAAAATGGAAATGTGGGATATAATTTGTTTAAATTTAGGATATATTGCTATAAATATACTTCTTTCTTTTTAGGATAATGAAACCTTTTTTCTAACAAAATTTACTCATTTTCCAAAAAATATTACGGGTAATAATCTTTAAATCAAAATAGATTACCTTTTATATTTGTTCTCACTAAAATCTCTAATTTCCAAAAATATCATGTCATGTGAGCGTATTTTTTTAATAAATACAATTAATATAATTAAAACACTTCTAAAAATATCACGGGTAATTACTTTTTTTAATTAAAACATGTTAGATTTTCTATATATCCTTATTATTAATATTATTTTATTATAAAATAATATTAATAATACCTCATTTATTTTCTTCAGCCCCATCTGTATTTTTTAATATTTTTTATGTTCCAATTAATAATAAGTTTCTCATTTTATAATTTATCATATTAATTTTTACTTTTATTTTAATATTAAAATTTTTAATTTATTATTTTTTAAGGCCCGTGCCTTGCACGGGTTATAGGCTAGTATATATATATATATATATATATAAAGTTCTAGATCGTTTAATCAAAAACTACAATTATACCTTCAGAGCTATTAAAATTTTCACTAACTCCAAATCTACTCCCGGTAAAAAAAAATCAAAAAATATGAACAAACATCCTTTTTGTTGTTGGGAGAATTTTTTATTAATAATGATATCTTTTTGTCAAAACAAATAACAACAAAAACAACAACAACCTCTTCCTTTAAAAAAAAAAATTAATGGCATCTTCTCAATGTTTCTTATTCTTGTATGACTTTTGTTATAGATGCACCGACTTATTGAATTTTGTTAAAAATGCACACACTAAATAAATTCTTCAGTCGAATAAATATTAACATGATATTTTCGAAATACATACACTATAAATTTCTTAATATACAATTTTTATCTTTGAATTTTCGTGTATGAATTACATAAAATATTTTACTAAAAGATATAATCTTTTCTCATAAAAATTAGAGCAATAACTATCTAAACGTTAAAAAACAATGATAAAATTTGTTTTTGAAGACACGATGAATTCTCCACTTTCGAGTTACCTTGTATACAAGTGTATCAACTTTTAACTATAAATTCAAAACTAATAATGTACACACATAAACATTTAAATCAATTCGCAACTGAATGTACATGAAAATCACCTTGTTCGGCCTATTATTTTAACTGATGAATCCCTCTCCTTATTAATCCATGTCTTAACTCAATCAACACTAATAGCAAAATAACTTGTCTTGTCAAAGATTTTAATATAATCCTGCATTAGGATACAAACAAACGTAATAAGATAAATAACATAAAGGAAAAAGTCTCATACTCATGTACTCATATACACACTTTTAACATGAACAAACAAAATAGTAAAGAAGAACAATGTTGACAACAAAAATTGCAGTAGACAATTAACAGAGTTTAGGTGTATATATATACTATTAATTAGCTGTTTGTATGAAAGTATTAAAGGTAATTAATTATTTATCAAGTAATTACTTAATTTCTTATGCAAGACCGGTCTAATTTCTTAACTTCTTATTTATCAATATGTTCTTGTATTTTCTATTATATTACATTAAAAAAAAAGTTTAGGAGAGCAGAATGTTAAGAGGTAATTTTATTTGAAAAAAATATTATGAGAATATCTAGATAATAATAAAGGGAAGTTCAAAATAATGTAAAATAATAGACTTTTTTTTAATTTAGATATTTGAAGGCAAGAATATTATAATTGAATATTTAGTTTCTTCCATTTGTAATATTTAGTTTCCTCCATTAGTAAAGATCTATTGTATATTTACTTTCTCCATTAGTAGAGATTTTAAATGCAATAATATTATATTTACTTTCCTCCATTAGTAGAGATTTTAAATGCAAAAATATTGAAATTATATATTTAATTTCCTCCATTAGTAAATATTTAAAAGGCAATTAAGTTTTTTTCTAATCTTAACTTCTTATTTACCAAAACGTTCCTGTATTTTCTATTATATCACATAAAAAAGAATGTTAAGATGTTAATTTCATTTGTAAAAAAATATTATGAGAATATTTAGATAATAATAGAGTAAAATTTAAAATAATGTAAGGTAATACACTTTTTTTTTATAATTTAGATATTTTGAAGGCAAGAATATTATAATCGAATATTTAGTTTCCTCTTTTAGTGATATTTAGTTTCCTCTATCGGTAAAAATCTATTGTATATTTACTTTCTCTATTAGTAGAGATTTTAAATGCAAGAATATTATATTTACTTTCCTCTATTAGTATTGATTTTAAATGCAAGAATATTGAAATTGTATATTTAGTTTTCTCAATTAATAAAATTTTAAAAGGTAATTGAGATTTTTTCTAGTTTTTGGTATTAATTACTTAATTTCTTATGTAAGACCGATCTAATTTATTAACTTCTTATTTACCAAAACGTTCCTGTATTTTCTATTATATTACATAAAAAAGGAAAGTTTAGGAGTGTAGTATGTTGAGATAGTAATTTCATTAAAAAGTATTATGTGAATATTTAGATAATAATAGAGGAAAGTTCAAAATAATGTAAAGTAATACATTTTTTTTCTAATTTAGATATTTTGAAGGCGATAATATTATTATTGAATATTTAGTTTCTTCCATTAGTGATATTTAGTTTCCTCTATTAGTAAAGATCTATTGTATATTTACTTTCTCCATTAGTAGGGATTTTAAATGCAAAAATATTATATGTTTCCTCTATTAGTAAGTATTTAAATGGTAATTGAGATTTTTTCGAATTTTTAATATTATTAATTCAAAAAATTGAGAAAATTAGAAAAATAGAACGAAGCGATCTAAGAGCGCCACCTCACCGCCCCCGTCTTCTCCTTTATATAAGTATATTGACTAGGTTACTAAGTCGCGCTTCACAGCGACATTATAATATATTTGTTAAGAAAAAGAATATTAGAATAAAAATTGTGAAATTAATATCTATAAAATTATTTAAATTATCAAATAAAATATATTCTATAATTAAAACACTTTTTTCTAACAAATTCTACTCCTCTTCAAAAAATATCACAGGCAATTACCTTTAAATTAAAGCATCCCGTGATATTTTTGGAAAAAGAGTAGATTTTGTTAAAAAAAAGTGTTTTAATGATAAAAGGTAATAAGCTAGTTAGTATTTTTATATAATTTATTATTAATGGTAATATGTTTTAAATTAAAGGTAATTGCCCGTGATATTTTTGAAAAAATGAGTATATTTTGTTATAAAAAAGTGTTTTAAAGATAAAAGACAATCAGATAATTACTATTTTTATATTATTTTATTAGTTATTTTCATCCTATTAATAAACATTTTTTCCTTAGGCGACATTATGGGGAGAGAGTCTCCACTGATTTGTATATTATATAAAAGAGAAAATTGCAATTATTAACATAAGAGCCTACAAATTCGAAAATAATAAAGAAGTTGTAATTTTTTCTAAAGGGTCCTGGTCCCTGACAATTGATTGTCAGGGACCAGTTAAATAACAATTCGTT
The DNA here is from genome assembly GCA_030848705.1 of Heracleum sosnowskyi. Lineage (NCBI taxonomy): Eukaryota > Viridiplantae > Streptophyta > Magnoliopsida > Apiales > Apiaceae > Heracleum > Heracleum sosnowskyi. The sequence continues at coordinate 41,776,985 of CM061243.1, read as the reverse complement.
TCTCTGCCGTTGGATCAAGATTTGGACGGTCAGGATTAAAAAAAAAATCTCACCGCTCCGCGCTTTTTTTCCGCGGAGCCTTACTGCTCCGCGCTTTTTGTCCGCGGAGCGTGTAATTACCATCTTGTCCTTAAAATGTCTCCGCGGAAAAAAAGCGCGGAGCTTCTGGGAAACTGTAATAAACCCGTTTTCGCCCAAATAACCCCCATTTTTCAGAAACACAATAAACGGCGATTTACCGGCGATTTGTGGCGATTAAACGACGATTTGTGTTGAGATTGGAATGACGAAGCCAACAGTGGAGGATTACGAAGCGAGGTATGTGCAGTTACCTCTTTCCTAATCGTTTTTCAGTTTTTTTTCAATTCTGGGGTGCGATTTTGGGGGCGTTTTTGGTGCGTCTGTGTTTTCGCTGTAATTATATATTGGTTTTCAATTCGAACTCGATGTTAGTAATTCGTTTATTGGCAGATTAAGGGGAATTTTAACCTAATTCGAATTGTGATTGATGCTCAGAATTTTAACATATTTTAAGGTGATGTATATTCGAATTATGGGGAATGTGCTGGTGTATATTGGAATTCTGATTGATGATGAGAAAGTAAAATTCGAATTTTAATCAGAAATTTAATGCAAATATTGCAAATATTGCATTATTGAAATATTGGGTTGTTCTAATGCAAATATTGCATTCTTCTGTGTTTTTGAATAGTTGTACTCAATATTGAAATTGATTTAGGGATACCATTAATGAAGTGCCATAGTTTTGTTCGATATTAAACTGTCTGTGGCTTTGTTAGTTGGGAGTCGTATGTATAAGGGATTAGGTGAACCTTTTCCCTTGCCCCTGGCATGGCTGATCAAACCATATTAGGGGTTTCTTATCCTTCTTGTAGCCAAAATTCCCAATACTGTTTTGACCAACGTTTGGGCTAAATATCTCAGTTTCTTTGTTGCATATTTTTGTATCAAACTTGATGAGTACATGGTGCAATTTATAAGTTAACAAAAAACATGGACGTACAAGAACCTAAAGTTGTTTTTAAGAAGTTTTCTTCAAATTGTAACTGCCTCGTCTCTCTGGTTTATTACAATGTGCTTAAGAGTATGGACATTTTTTGATTAAATTTGTATATGCATACGAGTTATAAATGTATGATCGTCGTAGCTTGTAAATTTGAAGTGGATTACTTGTGTAAATTTGTAGCTTCGAATAAATAGATGATAGAAGCATAGTATTTGCTTGAGAGAAAATGCAATATACTTGTGTTTAATTATTCTATAAAATGGCTCTTCTTGGATATTTTCTTAGCATGTGTTTTATGAACAGATTCAACATACTTGTGTGTACAAGGATAAACTTTTTGTTATTGCTTTCTTATGTATTTACTATTGTTGTTGTGTGACTGTTTTCAGGCTAGAGGATATACTACCGGGTCCTATTAGTCAGACGGTCATCTTTGATAATGTTTATCATGTCAGTCAGGATGTTTGGGATGGAGTTGATAGGGGTACCTTGGAGTGTTATTCTGGTAATAGATTGATGCGTTCGTGGTTTCTGAATGATGCTCAGAAGGAGATACTTGACATGACGGGGTTTGGGTTGTTTGCTAACAATGATGTGGTGCTTCAGAATGATACTGCGCTTGTGACGGCCTTGGTAGAGAGGTGGCGCCCTGAGACTAATACCTTCTTCATGAGACAGGGTGAGATGACTGTGACTTTGCAGGATGTTCATTACATATTGGGTTTGCCCACTACTGGTCATCCACTGGTTGGGGGTGCAATCCAAAATCCAAAGTCCTATTTTACGAGGAACTGGTTCGAAGAGCTTACTGATCCGGAGATTGAATTGGCAATGGATAAAAGAGGAGGGATTAAGTATACGTGGTTGCATAAGAGGTACGGGGGTGATCCTGGTAATGACCTGGAGAAGATTACTCTCCACACGAAGGCATATTTGATGTTGGTGGTTGTAATATCCCGACTTGTTTTTTTCAATATTATAACTTATGCTCAATTTTATTCATAAATACGTAACTTGGGTTGATTAAGAATTCTAATAGTACGAAATTTATTTTGAGATTGTTGGTTTTAATGTAACACCTTGACCCAAAATTTTACTTAGTTAATTAAATTATAAATATATTATTATTAAATTACAATTGGGTGTTATTAGCGGATCCTTTTATTCAGAAATTTACGGAGAGTTGGTAACTAAATATTATGTTAATAATCGAGAAAGTTAGATTTAGGCGTTGTTTTAAATATTAGAAGTTGTTAAATTTCAAGTGTAAAGTAGGCTCGAAATATTATGTATCGGTTTTTAAGGAAATGAGTGTAATTTGTGTTGAGAAATTTATATAGATTGGACTTGTGTTTTTTTAAATTCATATAAGATTTATAAGCATGCATAAATTAGGTGGGTTGTTTTTATAGAAAAAAAAAATTTACACCATTGAGTGAATTGTGAATCAAGAGATGAGTCTCTTTACTTAATAATTAATAGAGTAAATTATTAATAGAATGAAAGTGTGCAACCATGCAAGGTGATCATGCATGGATTAGAAATGAGTATTAGAACTAGTACAAAATTGCCTTGTGCATTAGTGTGAAAGTGTGATGGCGCATTAGTGCTATGGGAAGAGAAATGAATACGGGGAAAAAAGGTGAAAGCAGAATGAGGTTAAATAATTTGATAAACATGAAACGTGTAGTGTGTGTTTTGTTTGTTTAATATAAATGGGTTTAATAAGAATGAATGGCAAGCTCCAACTCATATGGTACATTTTGAGGTAGGATTTTGGTTGATCTAGTATTCTCATATTATTATTATATAATAAATTTTGAGTGGATTGTTTTAAGGTAGTAAAAGAGATAAAAATGAGTAATGTAATGTTTTGAAAGCAAACTACATGGCCAGGAGGTTTAAAGGAAATATACAAAGTATTAAATAGGTTGTTAAAAAAAATTATATATAGATAATAATTTACTAGACTTTTAAATGGATGTGACTAGAATTAACCGGAGAGTGCTATAGGTCCAGTGTTTTTTTTATAATAACAGGGAAATAGACGTAGTCAAAGGTGACTTTCTCTGGTACTAAATGTTACTACAATAATATATATTAACTTTTATGCTTGGAAAGAATAAACCGTAGGTTTACTTAGAATGAAAAAAAAAAAAAGAAGAAGAAAGGTGATAAGAATAAGATGCAAAAGTGCTGGCAACTAGCATGCATGACACGTCAAGGGAACAGACACGTAGGTCTAGTCTAAAAGGAAAAAAAAACTATATCTAAACAGAGGGAGAGTCGGTGAGAACAAAAGGAAGAAAAACCAAAGTGCCTAATTCATTCTTCTGTACCTTAGGAAAAGAAACAAACGATTAGATAAACAGCTCCAAAGATATATACTAAGAAGAAAGTGGTGAATAATTTTATAGAAACTGAGTAGAACGATATAGAACGAAGGAGCAAGCGGTTTTAATAGCCAACCGAGCAGCTCAACTTGTGCATACCTTGGACCACGAATCTCAAACGCTAAAAAGATGGGATTACTGAGGTCGTGAGACGAAATTTAACGTATTAAAGAGTAGAAACGACGTACGTAAGGTAAGTATATATTGTACTGTTTTACTGTTGAGAATGATTATGTTGGTTTTTTTGGAAATATCAATAATTTTATTGATGATGTTGATGAAAATTGAGTATTCTTACATTGATATTGTGAATTGTGATGCTTCTTTTTTTGGAAGTAAAGCTAAACCAATTGTTTAGCTGGCCGGGATCCCAACTAGTAGAACTTGTGAATTTATCGTGTTTGAATACTCATTTTTATTCAATTTGTGTGGAAATTACTTATTGTGATGAACGACTTGTGAAATTGCAAATCTCAGTTAAATGGTATAATATATGCTTGCTGAGCTCTGTGAGCTCATTCTTTTATTTCACTAACTTCCACAGGGAAAACATTTGGAGAAGGATGTTCAGGAAAAGATAAGAATGTGATGAACTGAACTATCGATGTTGAATGGGAAGCAAGTAGTACTTTAAGGAGAATACTTTTGTAATAGACTTATGTTTTGAAGTTGTGTAAGAACTTATTATATGTTGTAACGTTTTGTCGTAAGGCTTGACCATGTTGAAAGATATTTTGTTTATTAATTAAACTTTAAGTTATGTAAGCATATATTGAGGCGTTTGGTTTGTCTGACGTTCCCCGGGTCGGGTTTCTGAGGTCATCCCGGGGTCGGGGGCGTCACAGGTGGTATCAGAGCTAAGGTTAGGAAAGGAGAAAAACGTGAATATTAGAATCCCGAGTTAGAAATTTGGGGTCGGAGTGACGTCTAGGAGATAAGTATACATAAGTGTTGAACGTGGAAGGTATAGAATATATTACGTGCGTAGTATTTGATAAATCGTGTTGTGAAATATATTCATGATATACGTTATGAATGAAGTGGTATATGTACATATAATGTGTTAAATTGTAGGAAAAAAATGGCTGACGAGAATGCTAGTGGAAGTGGACCTAGTGTGCAGATTAGTCCTGAGATGCTATTGGTTTTAGCAGAAATGAAGAATATGTTTAAGAGCCTAACTGAAGGACGAACACCTGTGGATACTCCCACGAGGAATGTTGAACGTGTGGAGGATCAAGAACGTGTAGAGAATGAAGAGCGGGAGGGTGAGAAGAAACGAAGGTGTACATACAAGGCTTTTAAGGACGCTGATCCCCCTGTATTTAAAGGAGATTTGGATCCACATGTTGCAAATACGTGGATCAAAGAAATGGAGAAAGTGATAGAGATTTCTGAATGTTTGGAGGAACAAAAGGTAAAATTCGCAACTCACTCTTTAAGGGGGGAGGCTGTATTTTGGTGGGATACGGTTAAACAAACTGAGGATTGTGCTAATATGACTTGGACAAGGTTTAAGGAGTTGTTCTTTGATAAGTATTTTCCTACATGTATGAAAAATGAGATGGAAATGAAGTTTTTAGGGTTACGACAGGAAGGAATGTCTGTGTCGGAGTATCTGTCGAAATTTTTGGAACTTTCTAGATTTGCTCCTCATCAGGTTGATACTGAAGCTAGGAAATGTCAGAGATTTCAAGAAGGGCTGAAACCTCAAATCAGAGAAAAAGTATCTTTGTTGGAACTGGAGGAATTTGATAAGTTGGTTGGAAAAACTCGGATTGCAGAAAGGGAGTATGAAGCTCGTACTCAATTCTTTACAAATAAGAAGAGGGGAAGAGAGACAGAATCGAATTCTAAGTCAGGATACAAGAAAGATAATAATAAGTTTCAAATGCGAAAGAAGGAAAATTTTCGGGAGGATGATAGGAAAACTACAGCACCGGAGTGTAAGAAATGTGGAAAGAAGCATGGTGGTGATGTATGTTATCGAGCGGATGGATTATGCTACAATTGTGGAGAAAAGGGACATATAGCGACTCAATGCCCAAAGCCTAAAGTAACTTCTTGTTTTAACTGCGGAAGACAAGGTCATTTAGCAAGGGATTGCCCCCAGAAGAAAGTGAAGACTGAAGTTGAAACTAAAGGAACCAAGACTACTGCAACGGGAACTCCCCAACAATCGGCACCTAGGGCAATAGCAAGAACCTACGCCATGACGACCCAGGATGCCAAGAATTCTCATGATGTGGTGTCAGGTACACTTCAACTTTGTGCTCAAGATGTTCATGTTTTGTTTGATTCGGGATCAACCCATTCTTTTGTGGATCTAAAATATGTGAACAAGTTAAACATGCCTGTGCAAAATTTGAACAATGGATTGGTAGTAAAACTCCCAAATGGTAGAAGTTTATTTGTAGATAAAGTTTATAGAGATTGTCCCTTAGTGATTAGTGGGCAAACCTTTTTGGTGGATTTATTACCTTTGGAGTTGAGAGATTTTGGAGTAATTTTAGGAATGGATTGGTTGACCAAGTATAAGGCTAATCTAGATTGTAGTAAGAAACGAATACATTTAGTTGGACCAAACAAAAAGAAAGTGTATTTTAAAGGAGATAAGTTAGAAAAGCCTAAGGTTATGATATCAGTTTTGAAGGCTTGTAAGATGTTAAGAAAAGGATGTGAAGGTTTTCTGGCATATGTGATTGGGGACGAAGAGGTTAAAGATAGAGCTGAGGATATACCTGTAGTCCAAGAGTTTTTAGATGTTTTCCCTGATGAGCTACCAGGTTTACCACCCGAGAGAGAAGTTGAGTTTGGTATTGATTTGATTCCAGAAGCCCAACCAGTATCAAGAGCACCATATAGGATGGCACCAACGGAGTTAGCCGAACTTAAGATTCAATTGCAAGAGTTGTTGGATAAAAAGTTTATTAGGCCAAGCGTCTCTTCTTGGGGAGCACCGGTGTTGTTTGTGAAAAAGAAGGATGGTTCCCTAAGATTATGTATTGATTATAGAGAGCTAAACAAGCTGACAGTAAAGAATAAATATCCCTTACCACGAATAGATGATCTTTTTGATCAACTACAAGGAGCTACCTACTTTTCGAAGATTGATTTACGCTCAGGTTATCATCAGATAAAAGTCAAGAAAGAAAGTGTCCCGTTGACGGCATTTAGGACGCGATATGGTCATTATGAGTTTGTAGTGATGCCATTTGGAGTAACGAACGCACCGACAATATTTATGGATTTGATGAATCGAGTATTTAGGGATTATTTGGATAAGTTTGTAATCGTCTTTATTGATGATATTCTCATATATTCAAGAAATGAGAAAGAACATAAGGAACATTTACGGATAGTACTGCAAACCTTGAGGGAAGAAAAATTGTACGCAAAGTTTTCAAAATGTGAGTTTTGGTTAAGGAGAGTAAGCTTTCTTGGACATGTCGTCTCGGAGGAAGGAATTTCAGTTGATCCTGTAAAGATTGAGGTAATTATGAATTGGGAAAGACCAAAGACCGTAACGGAAATTCGAAGTTTCTTAGGTTTGGCCGGATACTATAGGAAGTTTGTTCAAAATTTCTCTAAGATAGCAGGGCCATTAACGAATCTTACGAGAAAGGATGTTAAGTTTGTTTGGTCTGAGGAGTGTGAACAAAGTTTTATTGAATTAAAGAAGAGATTAACGTCTGCTCCAGTACTCGGATTGCCTGATGGAACTGAGGATTTTGTGATCTATAGTGATGCATCAAGAAAAGGTTTGGGGTGTGTACTAATGCAACGAGGAAAAGTAATCGCGTATGCATCTCGACAATTAAGGAATCATGAAAGAAACTACCCCGCCCATGATTTGGAATTGGCTGCAGTGATTTTCGCCCTTAAGATTTGGAGACATTATTTGTACGGAGAGAAGTGTAAGATTTTTACGGACCATCAAAGTTTAAAGTATATTTTCTCTCAGAAGGATTTAAATATGAGACAGAGAAGATGGTTGGAGTTATTAAAAGATTATGATTGTGAGATTTTATATCACCCCGGTAAAGCGAATGTGGTGGCTGATGCGTTAAGTAGGAAGGAAGTTGGGAATTGTTCAAGTGTTTTAGTGGAATCAACTAACCTTAAGGAATTAAAGAGACTTGGAATTGAATTTGTGAGGAAAGGAAGGGATGCAAGCTTATTGTATCGAGTCGAGGTCAGACCAATGTTGTTAGAGAGGATAAAGGAAAGCCAGAAACAAGATGAACGCTTAAAGGAGATTCTGAATAATTCAAATTCGGAATTGGGTAAGAAGGATTTTAAGAAAGGAAATGATGACATCGTGAGGTTTCGTGATCGAATAGTCGTACCATCCGATTTAGAGATCAAGAGAGAGATTTTGTCTAAGGCTCATTCGTCACCCTTTTCGGTACATCCTGGATCTACGAAGATGTATAAAGATTTGAGGCAAAGTTTTTGGTGGCCTAAGATGAAAAGAGAGATAGCAGAATGGATAGAAAGATGTTTGATTTGTCAACAAGTGAAAGCAGAACATCAAAGGCCTGGGGGATTGTTACAACCATTACCTGTCCCTGAATGGAAATGGGAACATATCACCATGGATTTTGTACTAGGATTGCCAAGAACACAAAGAGGAAATGATGTTATTTGGGTTATCGTGGATAGGCTAACTAAGAGTGCACATTTCTTGGCTATATCTGAAACGTCACCATTAGAAAAGTTGGCAAAGTTATACATTCAAGAAATAGTCAGATTGCATGGAGTACCTGTTTCAATTGTATCAGATAGAGATCCGAGATTTACATCAAGATTTTGGAATAGTTTTCAGCAAGAGATGGGAACTAAGTTGAGTATGAGCACAGCATTTCACCCCCAGACAGATGGACAGTCGGAACGTACCATCCAAACATTGGAGGACATGTTACGAGCTTGTGTGTTAGATTTTAAAGGAAGCTGGGAAGAACATCTACCCTTAATAGAGTTTGCATACAACAACAGTTACCAAGCGACAATTGGAATGGCCCCATACGAAGCTCTATATGGACGTCGATGTAGAACACCATTGTGTTGGGATGAAGTTGGAGAAAGAAGATTGTTAGGGCCAAAGTTGATTCGTATGACTACAGAGAAAGTTAAGTTGATACAGAATAGGATTTTGACGGCTCAAAGTAGACAAAAGAGTTATGCCGATAAGGATCGTCGAAATGTGATGTTTAAGGAAGGAGATTTTGTGTTTCTCAAGATTTCTCCGTGGAAGGGCGTTATGAGGTTTGGGAAGAAAGGAAAACTAAGTCCACGTTATATTGGGCCATTTGAGATTCTTAAACGGATCGGTGAAGTAGCATATGAGTTAGCATTGCCGCCAAGTTTGGGGCATATTCACAACGTTTTTCACGTATCATATCTAAGGAAATATGTTGCCGATCCAGCACATGTTATAGATTATGAGCCGATAGAAATCCAGGAAAATATGCAATACGAAGAACTTCCAGTTGAAATAGTGGATCGTCGCGAACAAAAATTGAGAACTAAAGTGATACCTCTTGTGAAAGTAATTTGGCGAAATCATGCAGTAGAAGAAGCAACTTGGGAACCAGAAGAGATGATGAGATTAAAGTATCCCCACTTATTTGATGAGACAGGTACACATTGAGTAGCAATTTCGAGGACGAAATTTTTCTAAGGGGGGAAGATTGTAATATCCCGACTTGTTTTTTTCAATATTATAACTTATGCTCAATTTTATTCATAAATACGTAACTTGGGTTGATTAAGAATTCTAATAGTACGAAATTTATTTTGAGATTGTTGGTTTTAATGTAACACCTTGACCCAAAATTTTACTTAGTTAATTAAATTATAAATATATTATTATTAAATTACAATTGGGTGTTATTAGCGGATCCTTTTATTCAGAAATTTACGGAGAGTTGGTAACTAAATATTATGTTAATAATCGAGAAAGTTAGATTTAGGCGTTGTTTTAAATATTAGAAGTTGTTAAATTTCAAGTGTAAAGTAGGCTCGAAATATTATGTATCGGTTTTTAAGGAAATGAGTGTAATTTGTGTTGAGAAATTTATATAGATTGGACTTGTGTTTTTTTAAATTCATATAAGATTTATAAGCATGCATAAATTAGGTGGGTTGTTTTTATAGAAAAAAAAAATTTACACCATTGAGTGAATTGTGAATCAAGAGATGAGTCTCTTTACTTAATAATTAATAGAGTAAATTATTAATAGAATGAAAGTGTGCAACCATGCAAGGTGATCATGCATGGATTAGAAATGAGTATTAGAACTAGTACAAAATTGCCTTGTGCATTAGTGTGAAAGTGTGATGGCGCATTAGTGCTATGGGAAGAGAAATGAATACGGGGAAAAAAGGTGAAAGCAGAATGAGGTTAAATAATTTGATAAACATGAAACGTGTAGTGTGTGTTTTGTTTGTTTAATATAAATGGGTTTAATAAGAATGAATGGCAAGCTCCAACTCATATGGTACATTTTGAGGTAGGATTTTGGTTGATCTAGTATTCTCATATTATTATTATATAATAAATTTTGAGTGGATTGTTTTAAGGTAGTAAAAGAGATAAAAATGAGTAATGTAATGTTTTGAAAGCAAACTACATGGCCAGGAGGTTTAAAGGAAATATACAAAGTATTAAATAGGTTGTTAAAAAAAATTATATATAGATAATAATTTACTAGACTTTTAAATGGATGTGACTAGAATTAACCGGAGAGTGCTATAGGTCCAGTGTTTTTTTTATAATAACAGGGAAATAGACGTAGTCAAAGGTGACTTTCTCTGGTACTAAATGTTACTACAATAATATATATTAACTTTTATGCTTGGAAAGAATAAACCGTAGGTTTACTTAGAATGAAAAAAAAAAAAAAAAAAAGAAGAAAGGTGATAAGAATAAGATGCAAAAGTGCTGGCAACTAGCATGCATGACACGTCAAGGGAACAGACACGTAGGTCTAGTCTAAAAGGAAAAAAAAACTATATCTAAACAGAGGGAGAGTCGGTGAGAACAAAAGGAAGAAAAACCAAAGTGCCTAATTCATTCTTCTGTACCTTAGGAAAAGAAACAAACGATTAGATAAACAGCTCCAAAGATATATACTAAGAAGAAAGTGGTGAATAATTTTATAGAAACTGAGTAGAACGATATAGAACGAAGGAGCAAGCGGTTTTAATAGCCAACCGAGCAGCTCAACTTGTGCATACCTTGGACCACGAATCTCAAACGCTAAAAAGATGGGATTACTGAGGTCGTGAGACGAAATTTAACGTATTAAAGAGTAGAAACGACGTACGTAAGGTAAGTATATATTGTACTGTTTTACTGTTGAGAATGATTATGTTGGTTTTTTTGGAAATATCAATAATTTTATTGATGATGTTGATGAAAATTGAGTATTCTTACATTGATATTGTGAATTGTGATGCTTCTTTTTTTGGAAGTAAAGCTAAACCAATTGTTTAGCTGGCCGGGATCCCAACTAGTAGAACTTGTGAATTTATCGTGTTTGAATACTCATTTTTATTCAATTTGTGTGGAAATTACTTATTGTGATGAACGACTTGTGAAATTGCAAATCTCAGTTAAATGGTATAATATATGCTTGCTGAGCTCTGTGAGCTCATTCTTTTATTTCACTAACTTCCACAGGGAAAACATTTGGAGAAGGATGTTCAGGAAAAGATAAGAATGTGATGAACTGAACTATCGATGTTGAATGGGAAGCAAGTAGTACTTTAAGGAGAATACTTTTGTAATAGACTTATGTTTCGAAGTTGTGTAAGAACTTATTATATGTTGTAACGTTTTGTCGTAAGGCTTGACCATGTTGAAAGATATTTTGTTTATTAATTAAACTTTAAGTTATGTAAGCATATATTGAGGCGTTTGGTTTGTCTGACGTTCCCCGGGTCGGGTTTCTGAGGTCATCCCGGGGTCGGGGGCGTCACAGTGGTGGGGTCAGTTTTGTTTCCTACTAATAGTAGGAACGTGGTGCATCCGAGGTACATTGCCCCGCTCTTTTACTTGGATCGTATTCACACATATTCTTGGGGTTCTGCAGTGCTGGCATATCTATATAGGGGGTTGGAGCGCGCTGCAAGGAAGGGGGCTGTTAGTGTTAGTGGATGTTTGGTACTGTTACAGATTTGGTCATACGAGCGCTTTGATATTGGTCGTCCTATTGCACATCCCGAGCGGGAAAGCTTCCCTGTTGCTGAGTTTTGGGCTAGGTCCACAGTGGTCAAGGCAACTAGTGAGGTGAAGGGGCAAGGGAAGGTTACTGAGGAGGAGGCTACTGAGGGTACAGGGACTGAGGCGGGGAAGGAGAAGGGGAAGAAGCAGAGGAAGCTCATTCATGAGGATAGTGAGGAGTTGAAGGGAAAGGGAAAGGAGAAGGCGAAGGGGAAGGGGAAGGGGAAGAAGAAGGGAATTGAGGAGGACGAGGACATTGAGTTGACTGTTGAGGACTCTACTGTGGACAAGGTTGTTTTGGGGAAACGGCCTAGACGTCATATTAGTAAGGGGCCTCATCATAGCTTGCCACACTACCGAGGTGAGTTTGATGGAGTTGGGTCAGATACTGTCCAGTGGACTCCCTACGACCATTTTCACGAGTCTGATGACGAGGATGGAGACGGAGATGTTTACATTTACTGGGATGATTACGAGGGTTTCTATGCAGGTTCAGCCAGGCTTCCCCTTATCCACTACGACATAGTTGAGTATCAGCATTCTGATAGGGTGTTGAGGCAGTTAGGGCTCAGACAGGGTATCCCTCGTTCCCCAGTGGACATGGCACAATACAGGAAGGCGAAGCAGAGCTTTGTGACTTGGGATTGGAGGAGTGTATGGTTTGCGGAGATTGGGGAGTGGTTCAGGTTTTCTGGCAGTCCATGTGACTTTGTATTTGATGACTCACATTTTGTGTCTGATGTAGAGTACGGGGCATGGTACACAGAGATTTCTCGGCTGCGTGTCGGGAAGCCACAACCGCATCCATTGCCCGAGTATTCAACTAGAGAGTTGTTCAACAACTTGAAGGCCTATGAGCTCGTAAGTATAAATTGTTTTATTTATTTCTACTCCCTAATTATTATATTTTGTTCATGGGTTTATTTGTATGCAGATTATGAAGGGGTTGGAATTTTGCCAGAAGATCGATGCTTCTATTCTTGTTGAGTACCGTGATGAGTTTGCTCGGATTGCACCGACCTTCTTAGACCCCTTCTGTAGCTTCATGAAGGAGGTGCGAGGTCCTTCCTATAGGCCACCAAAATTTGAAAACATTGATGTGTCTGACAAGCCAAAGAAGACTCCACTGGCCACCATTGCTGAACATGATATAATTCAGATGACACAGCCTTCTCAGCATGTGTCACAGACACCTATCATTGCATCTCAGCCATCTTCTTCTAGGCCGGAGAAGCTTGATGTACGCCGTGTACAAGATAGGAAGTGGAAGATCAATAAGCCTCTTAGGGAGTCGAGGAAAGAGGCTATCAAGTCCATATGGGGTTGGGGTCCTAATAGGGAGGTCAACATGATACAGGGAATCGTGTAGAAGAGCTATACATTATCTGCGAAGGCAATGCTGTCTTTGGCACCCTGTACTTGGATAGATGACAGGATTATCTATACATACATGGTATGTCATTATTCCTTATTCAGTTATGTTGTGTGCATTCATAGTGATTTCTTATAAGGTGCTAATGTTCTTGCAGACTTTACTTCGTGATCGTGACGAAGAGATTGCAGCGGGGAATGTGTTCGAACGAAAGCCTACTTACTACTTCATGGATCCATTGTTCATGACCCTGGCCCGGAAGATGGATTTTCGCCGAGAAACACAGAGATTGACTACCTTTTATCTCCACTGGGCCACTTGTGGTGTAGGTCCAGCCATTAACAAGGTCGATTTCATCTTCTTCCCCACCTGTGTTAATGAAAATCATTGGATATTGTTTGTATTTGCTGTCAAGGAATGGGGGGTCATTCAACTAGATCCTTTGTATGACGATGCTGAGTACCCTGCTGAGGAAAGAGTCATGGTATGTTAATAGTTGTAATTTACTTCAACATGTTAGGTGTTACTTAATCTTCTTATTTGGATTGTTAATAGTTGTATTGTATTGCTTGTTAGGTTGGTCTAGTTGCAAACATGTTGAGATATCTTGATAGGAACGCGATGAACCTTCCGAAGGAGCCCCCGAAGGTTCAAGTGTGGACTCGTAGGCCTAAACAGAGAAACAGTACATATTGTGGCCTATTTGTGATGAAGTACATGGATTATCTATTACAAGGCTACGAGATGGAGTCATTGGAGTGGGAGGATGAAGACATAGAGATCTTCCGTTATAGAATAGCAAAGGAGCTTCAGCAGGGAAAAGCTAGACGCATTCCTGGATTTCTCATGCGCCAGAGGATTGAAAATGCCTAGTGCTTGTTCTGAAAAATTATAGTAGTTTACTTTGCTAGATGAACTTGATTGGATTTTAATCATGTACTTGATTTGGTTGAAATGGAAAATAACATTTCATTTGGTTTATATCGGTCGTGTATCGACCGTGTCCCCTCCCCTTTCCCTTACAATGTTTGATAGTGTCATGATGAATCTCCCCCTCCCCTACATTTTATCCTTATTCTCATTGTACTACTTTGGTTTGGTATGAAAATCTTACGATTTGGAGAATATGAAATTTTGAGTGATTTGACAAATATGGTCCTTTGGGCCCTATTTAGGACCATTTGTAATTTTTATGAAATTTGTTTTTGCTTTTTTTTTTTGGCTGGGACATTTCCTGTAGTAGTTTTATACTACTTTGATTGATTTGGGACAGGTGGTAGCAACCAAAACAAACAGGTCTTTAAAAATAAAAAAAAATGGCTCCGCGCAAAATTTCCGCGGAACGGTTCACCCCTCCGCGCTTTTTTCCCGCGGAGCGGTTCACCACTCCGCGCTAATTTTCCGCGGAGACCACAGGGATTTTTTAACCTTTTGAAGTCCTTATTTCCATCAAATTCAGTTAGAAAACTCCCCTACTGACCAAGGTAAGTTACTTGGAGCACAAAACATTTCATTTCAAATTGAGAATTGTAAAATTCATCCAAATTAACTAATAAGATTTCAAATTGACCAAGGGTCCAAATATTACCATATTACAACAAAAGTCATCCAAATTCACTAATAAAATTACAAAACAAGTTCAAACATAAGTTCTAACCAAAATATTCTAACACATTCGAGAAGCCGGCCGACAAACGGTGAGAACGCACTCCCGGAGGAGGATTTGCATTGATGAAAACAACAACATAGTACAATACTACAACACAACCATCGCGAAGAACACCCGTACTAATGGCTTTGTGAGTAGAGGTGTCATTGTGAAGGGAGACACGTATGGTTCTTGTTCCATCATAAAGACGGAATGTTGCATACAAGCCCTTGACGTTTCCACCATCGGTTACGTTGGAAACCCATCAGTTCACATATTCAACACGCATTTGATCGCGTGTGCATCCTTCCCTAGGCCTCAAATTGAAAATGTCCCTAATGTTGTCACATTCCACAACATCACCACCATCCCAATCCGAAAGCCTCCACTTGCCTTCAATGTCCTTCCCCAAATTCAATATTGGAAGAAAGTAGGGAGTCACATTATATGCAACCTTCTCAAACATTGCCTCACTAGCCGTCCAAAGGCATGCATCTTTCCAATTGGTTGACCTATAAGTCATTTCCTCAGGGGGATACAAGCTAACATCTTCTTCTTCAACATTTGGTGGCGGCTCACTAACCTCATTAAACTCCATTATGTCGTAATAAGGTGGTAAATTACGACATATTTCATCCAACTCATCATAGGTCGGTGACTCCATAAACACCTCACCTTCGGAGCTCGGTTGTGAATCACTAACATGTGAAACCGAATCATTATCCGAAGCATTACCACCCTCCATGTTACCTACACATGACAATGAACGAACTTTGTTAGAAAATGTGAGAAGAACATAATGTAAAGTAAAAAAAGATGAAGCAGAGATTTATATAAATTACAATTGAACACTTTCACCACCACATTGACCACTTTGAGTACTTTGAGCATTTAATAAAATATCTTTAAATTTTTCACAAGTTCTAATATCATGTCCTTCATGTCCACATTTAGAGCATTTCCTCGGTGTTTTGCGAATTGTTTCGATGGCACTTTTGAAACGAGTGTCCTTTTTCCTTCCTTTGGTTTGTGACACAATGGGATCAAGGATTGGCTCATGCAAGCCATCACAATCTTCTTGAGTTGTTGACTTGCCAACTTCACTACTTACATGCTCAATTCCATCAACTCCCATATTCTCAAGAATTTCTGTTTCCCGATTGATTACCGAAATGACATACTCGTAACGCTCCTTTGATGCCATGCTACTATGACAAAATGTCATGGTGAGTAAAGTCATGTTGTTGAATCTTTCGGTGGGAGTCAAATCATGGGATGATGCTTCTTCTCCGGTCAAATAATAAGGCAACATGCCATCAACTCTATTGGCATACTTTGTCCAACGACGTCTCAAAAAGGCATTAGGTATTTCAGAAACACATCTCTTGGTCAACACGGCTATAATGTGTCGGCAAGGAATACCCAAATATTCATACATTCTGCACTTGCAACTACCACTTAGAGACAATTTGTTGAATGTAACAAGATACATTGTTCTTTTCTCGGGATCAACCAATTGCCTATAGCATTTGTAGTATGTATACTCATCTTCTTCCAAAGAACGATCTCTATCTTTCTCCACAAAGTAGGTTGTAGCTTCCACCAATTGCTCTTGAAACTTCCTAAACATTGTTTTTGTGTAAATGGAAGCACCATGTTGCTCCAATGCGGTCTTCATTTTAATCCCACGACAAGTTTGACGAGTCTTAAAATCCTCTTCTTTCTCCCTCATAAATTGCCTCTCCAAAGCTTTTTGAGCATTTTCAACAAATTCTTTCAAACCCGTGCAAGAACTAACATAACTATCAAAAAAAGCATTCATTCCCTCACTCCTTGAAGTGGTTGTTTGTCCCGCGGAAAATGTGCTTCTAGTGAAAGCCTTGATCCATTTATGCTTCAAACCGTACAATCCTTGTAGTCATGTATTATCTTCCAATTCATACTTCACAACCAATGCACTCCACCTATCCTCAAACATGTCTTCGGTCAATGAGTTATAAATGCAATTATTGAAATCAACTTTGAAATCCGGGTGCTTGGAATAGTAACTTGCAAGTTTCTCGGGGAATTTGTTACTAATGTGCCAACTACACAACAAATGAGTGGTGTTCGGTAGTTGTGATGAAATAGCCTCGGCCATTGCTTGATCTTGATCCGTAATGATAGTCAAGGGATGTTTGTTTTCAACCGCCTCAAGCCAACTACCTAATACCCATTCAAAACTTGTTTTAACCTCATCTCTCATTAGGGCAAATCCAAACACAACCGATTGGTAGTGATGATTTACCCCGGTAAAAGGAACAAAAGGCATAGCATATCTATTAGTTCGGTAAGTGGTATCAAAGGCAACCACATCACCAAAATTTCGGTATGCCATCAAACAACGGTGATCGACCCATACTAGACATTTCAACCTTTGTTCTTCATCGAGTAAAGTTTTAATGTAAAATTTCCCACCACTCTCTTCTTTCAACCTATTCAACAAGTCTAAACCCGCTTGAGCATCATTAACATCTAAATTGCTCTTTCTAAACTCACGTACCACATTTCTTACATGTTGTCCATCAAAACCAACATGTTGAGCTCCGCCTTTTAAATTGCCAAAAATGGACATTTGTTGCCTAGGAGGAACACCCGACATATGTAATGTTCTCATTATATTCCTTTGTGCCGCACTTACATGCCTTTCCCTTCGAATTAAATTCATTTTTGAAGGTGTAACAACCTCGTGATTGTGCTCTAACTCTAGTGCGGTAATCTCCCAAGTACTAGTATTCTTTTTATTCAAAACATACATTCGAACCTTACAACCACATCTAGGAAGAACATCCCGACGACGTTTACCTTTAGCTTTACTCATAAAACATGCTTCATCGCTAACAATATTTTTTTCCTTATTCTCACCAAATAGATTACAAACAAATAATCGAGCATATATTTCTTTATTTCCAACACGCTTTTGTGATTCTTGAACCTTAATTGCAAATCCATTTTTCAAGGCATAAGCTCTAAATAAATTCTCCGCGGCTTCTAAACTATCAAACCTTTGATGCAAATAAGGCACAACATTATCAACATCTTCATCAACATTAGGTACATTTTTTTCATGCAAACTATCATCTTCATCATCATCATCAACTATATTAACATGCTCTACATAATCATCAACTATATTTATATGCTCTACATCATCATGAAGCATGGATTTAGTACTAAAATTACAAACATCAACATCATCATCATAAAGATCATTACTTTCAATTGGTTTGGATATTTTTCTTGGATCAAACTTTGCAAACATTTTATTTGCCATAATAATCAAAGAAATACATATACAAAGACTTACACAATCCAACAAATGAAGCAATACCTCTCCAACTTCTTCAAGATCTTCTTTTCTCCCTCTTTTCTAACCTAAATGGTGGCTGCTACTTTGATCATATAAACTGATTTTAGGGTTAAAAATCGCGGAGGGAAATGGGGAATCAAACGCTCCGCGGGAAAAAAGCGCGGAGCAGTACAGGGATCCGCGATAAAAAACCGCGGAACAGGGACACTCCGCGGAAAATAAGCGCGGAACAGGGATAATTTTTTTTAATCCAAACCGTCCAAATCTTGATCCAACGGCTACGAAATGAATTGTTGTTTAATTGGTCCCTGACAATCAATTGTCAGGGACCAGGACCCTTTTCTAAATCAAAGAAAGTTATATCAAGTCCTACAAATTCGAAAATAATAAGGAAGTTGTAATTTTCTAAATCAAAGAAAGTTCTATCAAGTTTGAAAATAATAAAAGAAAGTTCTATCAAACCTACAAATTCGAAAATAATAAGGAAATTGTAATTTTCTAAATCAAAGAAAGTTCTATCAAGTTTGAAAATAATAAAAGAAAGTTCTATCAAGCCTACAAATTCGAAAATAATAAGGAAGTTGTAATTTTTTAAATCAAAGAAAGTTATATCAAGTTTGAAAATAATAAAAGAAAGTTCTATCAAGCCTACAAATTCGAAAATAATAAGGAAGTTGTAATTTTCTAAATCAAAGAAAGTTCTATCAAGTCCTACAAATTCGAAAATAATAAGGAAGTTGTAATTTTCTAAATCAAAGAAATGTTCTAAATCAAAGAAAGTTATATCAAGTCCTACAAAATCGAAAATAATAAGGAAGTTGTAATTTTTTAAATCAAAAAAAGTTCTATCAAGTTTGAAAATAATAAAAGAAAGTTCTATCAAGCCTACAAATTCGAAAATAATAAGGAAGTTGTAATTTTTTAAATCAAAGAAAGTTATATCAAGTTTGAAAATAATAAAAGAAAGTTCTATCAAGCCTATAAATTCGAAAATAATAAGGAAGTTGTAATTTTCTAAATCAAAGAAAGTTCTATCAAGTCCTACAAATTCGAAAATAATAAGGAAGTTGTAATTTTCTAAATCAAAGAAATGTTCTAAATCAAAGAAAGTTATATCAAGTCCTGAAAATCGAAAATAATAAGGAAGTTGTAATTTTCTAAATCAAAGAAAGTTCTATCAAGTTTGAAAATAATAAAAGAAAGTTCTATCAAGCCTACAAATTCGAAAATAATAAGGAAGTTGTAATTTTCTAAATTAAAGAAAGTTCTATCAAGTCCTACAAATTCAAAAATAATAAGGAAGTTGTAATTTTCTAAATCAAAGAAAGTTCTATCAACTTTGAAAATAATAAAAGAAAGTTCTATCAAGTTTGAAAATAATAAAAGTGTAATTTTCAATTTCCTTCATACAAAATCGAAAATAATAAAGGAAGTTGTAATTATTAAAATTAAAAATTGTGAAAAATTGAGAAAATTAGAAAAATAGAATGGAGCGATTCTAGAGGCGCCACATCACCGCCCCGTCTTCTCGTTTATATAAATATATTGATATTGATGAGAGGATATGGTACAATTGGTAATTCTAGACGTGTCACCTGTTTATGATTATGTGTTTTATTAAACGGACAATTGATTGGTTATTATTATTTATTAATTAAATAAAGGATCAAAAATCAGAAATCAAAAAATCAAACATTTTCAATGTTTCGATTATTATTATATAATAATAATATATTTTCTATATATATTTAATTTAGTATTTTTCAATTAAATAATTTTTTTGTTTAAATGATATGATAATTAAGTCCCTATTTGTCATAAGATTAAAAAATAATTAATATTATTATTTAGTATTTCTGTGCAGTAACTTTTTTCATGTTATTTTATTTTCCCCCTTTTGTCCTGGAGTAAAGCTAACCCTCTTGAGTCTTGCTTGAGCCACATTTTGCACAAACAGTTTTTAGGGTTTAACAAAAGTGAAGCTCCAACAAGACTAATGACGATACTCAACACAAAACAAGTTCTCGAGGACAACAAAACCAACAATTCTAACTCCATTACATCTCTCACTCTCACCTTCAAAGCTCTCTCCGATGTATATTTCTTCTATTTCCCCCTTTTTAATCTTCACTATTTCAAATTTTTATAACTTAATTATTTATATAATTTTCATTAGGTAACTTGCTTGAGTGATTTCAACAACTTGGAAAAGCTTGACCTTACTTTCAACAATCTGTCTTCTTTAGAGGTACTACTTTTCTTTTTTAATTCTTTTATTATTGTAATTGTTATGTTTTGTTGTTAATTTGTTATAATGTATGAATGCTGAGGTGTTTTTTGTGGTTCGGAAATTAGGCGGTGAAGGTGTGTGTGAATTTGAAGTGGTTATCGGTTGTACAGAACAAGCTTCGGAGTTTAAAAGGGATTGAAAGACTTACTAAACTCACTGTAAGTCTGATTTGTAGCTATTTTTGATTTATGCTCTACACTTAAAAAAAAATTACTTTTAAGGGATCAGTGACAATTGAGGTAATACTTAAAAAATATCAAGTTTGAGGGATTGCGGTAATGCTATAGTTTGATAGATAACACATTTTTCAATCTTCAGTGATAAAATACAGTGGAACAATTGAGTAGCCAAGTCATTTGTTCTCTTCAAAGTAAGATATATATATATAGTCGCACAATTGTTTTGCACTTAATAAAATATGCAGAGCAACTGTTTTCATTTGATCTCACGCTAACAAAATTTCTCCATATAACGTAATCCTATATATCTTAAATTTGTAAGCACAAGGTTCCAGATGTAAATGATGTGCACAACTAAATTCATAAATTTTTGTATATAAATATTTCTTCCATTCTAGTATATCTTAATTGAGGAGTCACTGTAAGATCTTAAAGTTTCTTTAATTCCCTCGTCAAATATTCTTTTTTCATATCGGTACATCCTAATACCCAAACATCCTATAGGATGTGACGAACGCCATTAGAAATTGGTGTATTTCAAATTTTCAATAGGTCTAAACTCAGGGACGGTTAATACTGATGAATCTAACTGAAGGCGCATGGTATTGTTTTGGAGGAGAAAGTTTCTTTCCCTTACTTTCTAGATTATGTATGCCAAAAACAAGGTTGCAATTAGGAAAATATAGAGCTGAAAACATGGATTCTACTTGTCAATATTGCATCAAAGAAGGTTGCAACTTGCAACCAGAAATATATATAGTTAAAAAGATGGACTGTAATTGTAAATATTGCTTCTTAGTATAATTTTAGTGAGCAAAGTCCAATAATGCTCGTCCAAAATAATTATGAATGACAACACATTTTTATGTGTCAAAGTAATCTTGTTACTAATTTTTTCGTAATTCGTGTTGTTTATCACTTTTGTTCCACCTTCATGTTGCTACAATGGGTTTCGAGTTTACAAATAATCTTGTTTATCACTGTTAATCTGATTATATATATGTGAATTAGGTGTTAAATGCTGGAAAAAACAAGCTTACCTCAATGGACGAGGTGACATCAGTTATTACCTTACGTGCATTGATCCTGAATGGTCTCTCTCTCTCTCTCTCTCTCTCTCTCTCTCTCTCTCTCTCTCTCTCTCTCTCTCTCTCTCTCTCTCTCTCTCTCTCTCTCTCTCTCTCTCTCTCCCTCTCTCCCTCTTTCTTCTCTCTTTCCCTCTCCCTCCCTCCCTATTGCCTCAGCGGCTGGCTACTGTGTACATCATCTTTCTTTCTTTTCTTTCGTTGCAGACAACGAGATCACTTCTGTACCAAAGCTTGATCGGATGAAGGAGCTTAATACACTTGGTATAGTTCATATGTAAATCTTATATATTGTAGATCAATACATGAAAAATGTTTGTCCTTTATTGCTCGAATTCCCAGGTATATACACATTTGTCAAACCACTTGTTACAGTTGGTAGTCCTTAATTTAATGCATTATTCAGACATGCTCTCTCAGAGATAAAACCACTTGTTACAGTTGGTAGTCCGACGACATGCCACATGGCGTGTCGACACAAAAATGGCAGGGGACACGGCTCCGACACGGGGCAGACACGCGACCGACTTGGCCCACCTAAAAAAGCCCAATACTATCTGAGTTTACCCTAATTGTGTGACATCCTCATATTTTATATGTCCATCTCTGTTTTCATCACAAGTGGAAGGTGTTCTAGAGATTCCAAATCTCTTTCTTGATGAACCAGAAATGGAAGATGTTCTTTTTACACGAGATGGACATTCTTCGATTAATCAAAACGTAGAATAAATCTTATTTTAGTTCGTGAAAGAAACTTTTTATTACTACTAATCTACTATGAATGAAGTTGTTCAATGTTTGACACATAGAAAATCCTATATTTTTTATTTCTATATATTTGTTGCCGTGTCCCGTATCCAGGACTCTTTGCTAGTCGGCCAATCCACGTGTCCCGTCCGTATCCCGTGTCGCCGTATCCGTGCTTCCTAGGCTCTCTGTGCTAAATTCATGACGAGTTCTTAAGATGTAAATGTCTAGGTTCGAATGCAATATCAGGATACCTTCTTTTTGAAGAAATTGCATATAAAAATGAAGTATCACTTGTAATATAAATTGTCAGAGAAGGGGTTTTACTGGAATTATGAAGTTTGGTCAAACAAGAAAGCTAGCACAATAGCAACACTAGATGATGGCCCAGACAATTAATGTTAGCAGCAATCCATAAAATTAGCCTATCAAACCACGTAAGACCCATATCTAGAGTTCAGCAGCACAGATGAACACTGTCCAGTATCCGAGCTACAATGATAGTACCAATGTACTGATGCAAAGTATTGTTGAGAACAAATATTAGAGTTTGAAGAACTTTAAGGACGTAAAGAGTTTGAAAAACTGTAAGGAATTAAAGGTCTGGATAAAAAGGGAGAATCAGAGTAAAATGGAAGATGGGATCAGTTGAAGTTTCACTGGTGCTGAATGCAGTTCTTTACTGTGCTTGAACAGTCATTACGGTTGGGGATTCGTACAGAAAACAGTGTTACGCATTTCCAGACTTCAGTGGGTTAACATCTTTATAACTATTACAAGAAAATTTCAGTAAAACAAGCCTCTATGGAGATTTTCTGAATTCTGTATTTCTTTTGCTTTCTTAATATTGTAGACTATCTTTAATAGTTTACCGGTTTCTAAGTAATGGAAAGTGTTTTGAATTTTATGTCTGGTCTTATTTTGCAGTTCTGTCCAGAAATCCGATCCAGGAAATTGGTGAATCTATGGCAAAGCTTAAATTAATCTCAAAAGTAACCAATTTTCCGTTATATGAATGTTTAGTAATGGCTTTAAGTCTTTAACAAAGATTCCTAAAAGATTTATTCTCAACTTTTTTGTTCTTTAGATTCTTATTTTTTGGCTTGTAATCCAGATATCTCTTTCTCATTGCCAAATTCAAACCATTGGATCTTCACTCAAGTCCTGCACTAAATTGAGAGAGCTCCGACTTGCTCACAATGGTATCACGGTAAATGTAAATGTTATAGCTGGATTAGTTTTCCAAATATTTTGCTCTCTCAAATAGGTCTGGTATATGTTATAGTTGGAGAAGGTTTTTGAATCTTTTTCTCTCTTAAGTAGGTCCATAGAGAAAATTATTTATTTGCTGTTTCTTTAAGCTATTATTTTTGCTAATATGTTGCCTTAAGTTATTATGCAAGATGTTTCTTGTTCTTTTGAGGTGTAATGTATTTGTTACAAGTTTATCCTATGCTCACCGTTCTCATTTAAACACGCATCCAGAATCTTCCAGATGAGTTGGCATGTAATACAAGAATCCGGATATTGGATATAGGAAACAACTTCATTGGAAGGTGGTCAAATCTGAAGGTGTGCACGAAAAACTTTTGATTGAACACACTCACACAAAAATGTTACTTATTAACAAAACAGAATTGGAGTTTTTTGATCTTGCTTTTTTGGTACAACACATTTTTCTTTGGTATTTCTAACATTTAACTTTTTACTTTCCTTTTTAACATTCTTATAGTTCGAACACATATGAGTTGAACTTACTATATTCATTGTTTCTATCTTTATAATTTTAAACTCTTTTCAGTAAGTGAATTAACTTATTATTAAAAATATATATCAAATTAATATCTTAAATTTTTGATATATTGGATGGTCGTGATATATTAATTAATTTTTGCTACAATTTACATATTTGATAATGAAATATTACTTGTGCTGTTTTATCAATTACTTTTGTAGTTACTGCAATCATGAATATATTTCACAATTTAACTAATATACATTGATTATTGTATTTAAATATATCAGAATTTTTTTGTTCTATTATTAATCTGAGATGATTTTATATTACAAAATTAATAGATTTTTCAATTTAATTTTAAATTATAAAATTATAAGTTGCATGCATTTTTAAGGGGTTTAATTTTATCTGCCCTAATATATATGTGTATATATTACAAAAATAATGATAAAGTTTAATTATAATTACATTACTGTGAGATATTTATAATTTAATGTAATTGTATAAATGTTATTCTCTAAAATGTTGTTATTGACCAAATAATTCGTTAGTAGCCTGCTTCTGTGCTCGTAATATATACATATTGAGATTAATACATTCTTATAATTTTTTGTCCGCGTGATGGAAGTGTAGGTACTGTCTGTGTTGGTAAACCTCAGAAATCTAGACCTACAAGGAAACCCAGTTGCTGAGAAAAAAAAGTTGGCAAGAAAGGTGATGATTTTTCTGATAGGATATTAACTCGAATAAATGCTATTGATACATATGATAAAATATAAGTCACTTTATGGGATTGGGCATCAAAAATGTTGTTTTTTTCAATTAATGTGGTTTTTTTTCTTTTAGAAACTAATATTGCATCTTGTTGCAGATAAAGAAACTAGTTCCAAGCTTGCAGATATATAATGCTAAACCAATAGAGAAAATTATGGAATATGAGGATGGAAAAATTGATGATTCTTCTGCTGATGCTGGTGACATGCCGAAAGCTAAGAAGCCTAAGCATCTAGATCGGAGCAAGGGAAGTGATAGCATGGAACTTGATGTTGCTGGTCCAAGCAAAGACACTGATGTAGATGGTAATCAAAAGTTTTCTGTGGAGAAGAAATTAAAAGGTAAAAGGAAGAAGGCAGACGTAGAATTTCTGGAGATGGCTAAAAAACGACCAACATTTGAAGATCCGAAACAGAATGAAAACAATTCTAGTGAAGATGGTAAATCTTCATATCTGAATCCTGATATTAAGAACAATTTATTGCTGGACAAACATGAAATAAAGGAAAGCTCAAAGAAAAAAACTGGGGATAAGGTGCAACTTAGAAAAAATGTGAAGAACATGACCATCGACGATGGAGAAATTCCCTTTTCTGATTTTTTCACGGCTGATATTTCTGAGAATGCTGAAAATCAAAATGAAAGTATGAAAAAGTCGAAACAAGACATCCATAGCGCGGGTGAAGTAGTGACCTTTCCTATGAATAAAAAGAAAGTCAAGAGAGGAAACGTGGGTGCTTCCGCTCTTCAGTCACTTCTGCCAGAAAATGAGATTGGATTGGGTGGGCCATCAGCTTGGGATGACTAGTAAGTAATAACTATTTCGAGTACACTGAGATCCTGAAATATATTTCAACAATGTTAAATCAGTGACTGTGGCAACTCATTTGTCTTGACAGGCTGCTTCAGTTGTCTTGACAGACATTCAAATATTCAATTGGATTTACACCTTTATGCTTGTGCTGATAAATGCAAGCTTGTTGAATTGTTGAAAGTTTGGCATCTGCTTAATGGTGGTGGAAGGGCAATCACAGGGTATGGCTAAGACTCATCTCTCTTGTGCTAACAGTATGGTAATTTAGTTGCTCCTTTGAATGTTAAAGATGGGGCCTGCATAGAGCTCTTTGAAACTTTTGGCTACCATGTGTCATTCTAGGAACATTATCCTACACTATCTGCTACTATTATATTGATAATGTGCAGCAGAATAATGCATTCTGTACCTTCTTTTAAAAAATACTTTAATGGCTGTATGGACGAGGTTTATTTCTGAGTTTGTACTTCTGCATTGTGGACTTTTTAATCTATTATTAGTTTATTACTGATTTAGTGGCAGCATAGGACTTGTATTATGCGCAAACTAAGGTACTCAAAGTTAAACTGTCCTCTTTTTAATGGTGAAAGTCAGGTAAATTGACCACAACCTCTTTTGTGTCTCAGACGTATCCTTTTAATTATTATTTTTAGTTTTTTTTGTTTGTTTATTTTTTATTCACAGGTAATGTTTCATTTTACGAGCAATAATTGTTTTATTATTACAAGTATACAACAAGATATTTCATCTTGCATCTATCTTATAAGAGGAAAGTGGGCATCCTGTTTTTGTATGTTCTGTATGTGCACTCAAAACTTCAAAATATAAACATGCACGTCCAGGAAACTATAGAAGACGGGACAAACTTTTCTCGATACTTCATCATAAACAAGCCTGATTTTATTCTTACCATTGGAAATTCGGTTTTAATTTTCTGCGACGGTATTCCAACACATTACATGTCAGCATTATAAAGGACTCCCAGTCCCAGGATTAAAATCTTTGCAGATTTGAAGTGACAATACAGTTGAAATTCGTACAAAGTCCTACATCAATTGGGGGGAGGAAAAAGTGCATATCTCAAAGAAATTACATTTTAAAACAATTAAGCAATGAGGCCTCCAGATGAATAAACTCTCCGAAGCGAAATTTTAACATTTCGCTGAAACAGAGAGAAAATGAACATGAAATTTGAGAGTTTACCTTTTGTTGTTCATAAAGACTACTTTTTCCCATTCATTTTTATACAGTTTTTATTTTGAGATATCCCTCTCATTTTTATATATTTTAAAAATAATAATTTTTAATAATATAAAATATTATTACACTCACTAATTTTTTTCAGTCTCTATTTTATAATAATATAAAATATTATTACACATAATATTTTCTCCACTATTTCAAATCTATTATTAAATATTGATAGATCTGTCATTTTACCCATTTTTTATCTAATTTTACTCATTTTTTATATATCTTTTTGGTCTCCGTGTCCAAATTCAATGTATACTACTCCATGGGACGGTGGGAGCCGTCACCCCTACAAAATAAATTCAAGAAATAAAAAAAAAGCCAAAGTTCAGTCGACTAACAACTCCAACTTGGATGCCATAGAAAGGTACCTATGTGAATTGTTATAAAAATACAATTTTTACATAAAATAAATTTTAAAATATAGTTTTTTATGTTTTATTTTCAAATACCCTTTACAACTTCTACAATCTAAAATGCAATTTTAAATCTTCTTTTTTTAAGATTGATTCCGGTTGTAGCCAAAAGTACAACTTGATATAACATAAATCAATTTTAAAAATCAACATTTTCAAAATTTTAAATAAAGCTGCAATTTAGGTTGTAAAGATTGGAGGTTGTATTACTGTCTGAAAATAAAATTTAAGAAGAATATTTAATGAAAATTAAGTTTAGAAATGACGGTATTTTTGAAAAAAATCAGTGTCTTGTAAGTAAATAAATGTTGAAAATATATATTGATATTTGTTTGTTGATGTGATAACATAGTGACAGTCAACCAAGTATCTAGAAGACACTGATATAGATTTAAATGAAGAATTATTTGTAGGGAAGGAATTGAAAGTTAAAAGGAAGAAAGAGAGTTGTACAAGTCCTGGAGAAAGCTAAAAAAGGACTAGAACTCTTTCGTAAAATATATGCATAAAATGCCGATACAGAGCTCAAGGAGGTTGCAAGTTTAGGGAAAAAATGCTATATGCCTTCATTGTATTGAGTAAAATTAACAATAAACTTAAGCTTAATAATAAGTGTAGTGTTAAAACATGAGGATAACAAAGATGCACGTTAACTCTAATTTTATTAATCACTGCAATACAGAATATAAAGTGGCAACAAAATAGGAACTAAGAAAACAAAAAACTCCTACTACATCTCTACTACTAACGTTTATTATCAAAGACTCCTAAAAACTCTCTGCAACTTGCAACTGAAGACCACGTCCATCTGACCACGTACTCCAGACAAGCAGGCCAACAAACACACAAGATGCAAGCAAATAAATAAGACTACAAGTTTAGAAAAAAGGCCCAAGCCCAACATTCACTCCCTTAGTCTAAACTTGTATGTCTCTGACACCCAACAATGTCCTCATCTTTTCAAAATTAACAGCTGCAAGGGCCTTAGTAAGCACATCTGCTATGTTGATCCGTCCTTACATGCTTCACAACGATTTCCCCTTTTTCAACGCACTCCTGAATGAAATGATAGTGGATGTCTATGTGTTTACTACGTGCATGAAAAACAGGGTTTTTTGCTAAGTCAATGGCTGACTTATTGTCGATATACAGTATCACTGACCCAATTTTCTCCCCTGTTATCTGAAGTAGCAGATTCTTTAGCCAGATGGCTTGACAAGCCGCTGCGGTTGCAGCCATGAACTCGGCTTCACAAGAAGAGAGCGCCACACATCTCTGTTTCTGACTTACCCATGTAACAAGACTATCATTCAAGTAAAAAACCATACCACCCGTACTTTTCTTATCTTCAACATGACCCGCCAAATCGCTATTAGAATAGCCTGTTAACATGTTATTGTTGCTGTTCTTCGAATAAATCAAGCCAAAATTTAGAGTACCTTTTATGTATCGTAAAATTCGCTTTGCCGCATTCTGATAAATCACAGTAGGTTTCTCCACGAACCTACTCACTATTCCTACCGCGTATGCAATGTCGGGTCTTGTGTGGACTAAATATCGAAGTCCCCCAATTATGTTCTTGAACTCGGTGGTATCGACTGCTACACCTCCGTCATCTTTGTGAATAAGTTCTTTAGGATCCATTGGAAATTTCACAGAATTACACTCGGCCATGCCTGCTTTGTCAAGGATTTTCTTGGCGTATCCGGACTGTTTCAACTCAATACACCCAGCTTCTTGATTAACTTCGATGCCTAAATAATATGTTAGCTTTCCAACGTCACTCATTTCAAACTTTCCACTCATCTGTTGTTTAAAACTTTTGATCAGTTCAAGCTTCGACCCAGTCACCAAGATATCGTCGACATAGACGGCTATGATCAGAATGTCATTGCCATCCTCTTTGTGTACACAACATGCTCGTAGGGACACCTTTCAAAACCAATTTCTTCAAGGCATTTGTTCAGTTTTGAATACCAAGCGCGAGGGGCTTGTCGAAGCCCGTATAATGCCTTTAGAATTCTATAAACCATGTGTTCCTTTCCCCTTCGAACGAAGCCCTCTGGTTGTGTAACATAAATTTCTTCCTGGATTTCGCCATTCAAAAACGCTGTTTTTACATCAAGATGATGCACCTCCCAACTTCATTTTGCAGCCAATGCAAGTAACATACGCACAGTTTCAATTCTTGTGACGGGAGTAAAAATCTCTTCAAAGTCTATCCCGTGTTTCTACACATATCCTTTTGCAACAATCCGAGCTTTGTGTTTTACCACCTACCCATTTGCATCTCTTTTTAGCTTATAAATCCACTTTAAATCAATGGCTTTTCGTCTTGGTGGTAGATTCGTTAGCATCCAGGTTTTGTTCTTCTCAACTGCTTCCATCTCCTGGTTCATTGCATTTCTCCAATTTAGGTCTTGTGCTGCTTGTCTGTAACTCGCAGGCTCATCCACACCCATCAACAGTAGTTCTTATTCGTCTTCTAATTCAACTTCCTCAGTATTGGCATAAACATCGCTGAGTGACCTGAAGTTTTGTGGTACACTGTTGGCTTCAAAATCCGAGGTAGCTACAGTCGAGTCTGTGGCTTCACTGCTGCTGTCCGTTGTGGTTTGTGACGAAACATCCCCTTCTTCTGTTGAGTCACTGGGTTCGACCAAGTTGTAGTTCACCACTGTAAACGTCTTCAATTTTACAGGTGAGGCGTCGTTTGTCTGAGACCATGGCCAAGCTTTCTTTTCTTCAAATACCACATCACGGCTCACAAACACTTTTCCAGCTTGAGGATCATACAATCTGTACGCTTTTGTGCCGGGTTCCTTGCCCAAATTTACCACAACTTTACTCCTATCATCCAGCTTTTTCACCTGTTCACTCGGGATTTTCATATTAGCCATACAACCAAACACTTTTATATGACCCACATGAGGTTTTTTCCCAGACCAAGCTTCGTATGGACTGACTCCGGAGATAGCACGCGTCAGGAGCCTGTTCAGAATATATATGGAATGTCAAATGGCTTCTCCCCAGAAGGAACACGGCATGTCCATCTCTTTTAAGAAACTCCTGGCCATTTCTATCATAGTCCTGTTACGCCTTTCAACAACCCCGTTTTGTTGAGGTGAATATGGGGCTGTAAAGTGTCGAGTTATGCCTGTTTCTTCACAATATGTAATAAATTCTTTGGACATAAATTCTCCCCCCCGATCTGTCCTGAATGTTTTAATTTTTCTGTCTTGATTTTCAACCAAAGTACGAAATTTCTTAAAAGCTTCAAATGTCTCATCTTTTCCTTTTAACAAAAATGCCCACATTACACGACTATAATCATCTACTAGTAGAAAGACATATTTGTTTCCTGCCGCTGTACATGGTGATATGGGGCCGCAGAGATCTCCGTGAACTAACTCCAACACTTTTGTAGCACTGTAGCTCGTCTTGGAGGGGAACGGTTTCCTCGTTTGCTTTGACATCAAGCACCCTGCACACATGTCCTTTGGCTGGCTGATAGTTGGTAGTCCGTGCACCATTTGCATTGTGGACATTAGTTTCATCGCCTTAAAGTTTACATGTCCAAACCGCGTGTGCCATAGCCAACTCTCCTTGTCACATTCTGTCATCAAACACTTTGTTTCACTGGTTTCGAGTATGATTTTGTAGAGTCTGTTCACCGACCTTTTTACCTGCATCATAAGCTTTCCTTGACAGTCACGAACCCACAAGAAGTTTCCACTGATGACCACTTTATTTCCTTCCTCGGATAATTGCCCAAGACTAATTATGTTGCTACACAATGAAGGAATGTAGTATACTTCTTTGAGCTTTCTCTCCTCACCATTCTTGCATTTCAGAACAATTGAGCCCTTCCCTTTGATATGTACTACAGATCCATCACCAAACTTCACTTGCCCAGTCACCCTTTCGTCTAATACATCAAATTTTGATCGATACCCTGTCATATGGTTGCTAGCACCATTATCCAAATACCACAGATTTGACTCCACTTATTTTCCTCCACCGTTTTCATCCAGTTTTGGTGTCATCTTCTCTTCATTCACCGGCATTACTTCCTCTTCTTTCTCTGACCCTCCTTCAGTTA
The DNA here is from genome assembly GCA_030848705.1 of Heracleum sosnowskyi. NCBI lineage: Eukaryota > Viridiplantae > Streptophyta > Magnoliopsida > Apiales > Apiaceae > Heracleum > Heracleum sosnowskyi. The sequence continues at coordinate 41,745,570 of CM061243.1, read as the reverse complement.
AAAGCAGTGCAGGCTCGTCATCTGGAATTTACACAATATTAGCCTCCTCCTTTGTCTCTCTGTCTCGTTTGGGTTTTCAGCATTCTATAGCAAAATGCCCGTAGCTGCTACAGTTAAAACACATGATCCTACTTTTATCACGGACACCACGAACAATGTCTTTGCCTCGAGATCTTTGGCCATCTCCTTTATTAGTTCGCTTCAACCACTCGTCTCTAGTCAATAAGAGTTTCCCTTCTTCCTTCTCACGTTTTGTCCACTCTTCCTCTGTGAGGAGTAATTGTCCTCCATTGCTGCCTTCACTCTGACCTTTGAGCCTTTCTTCGTGTGCTTTTAAAGATCCAATTGCCTCCTCCACAGTCATCACGTCCAAGTTTCCGAATTGCTCAATAGTGGAGGCAATTTGTAAGAATTTTGTAGGTACAGCTCGCAACAACTTCTTTACGATGTAAGATTCAGCTATAACTTCTCCCAACGCACGTATGTTAGTCACTAGACCACTCAGTTTCAAATAGAAATCATCGAGAGAATCAGTCTCCTTCATGCTCATGGCTTCGAACTCCGCCTTTAATGTCTGGATCCTGGTTGTTTTCACTCGTTCAGCACCCTGACATGTCGTTTTTATGGCTGCCCAAGCCTCTTTCGCAGTTTTCTTTTCGGCGAGTGACAAAAGTATTTCTTCAGGAATCCCCTGGGAAATGACTGCCAGAGCAATTTTATCAATCCTGTCCTCGAGCACCTTCTCCTTGTCTTCTGTTTCTACTGCCTCCCAGACACCGTGGGCTTGCATGTATACTTTCATCTTCATAGCCCATGCTGTATAATTTCCCCTTGTCAGCATAGGGTAACTCAAGCTAACTGATCCGTCTTTGATTTTCCCCGCATCCGCAGTCGACATCCTGGGCATGTACTTGGGCATTCATCAATGTGACCAAGGCTCTGATACCAGAATATTGAGTAAAATTAACAATATACTTAATCTTAATAATAAGTGTAGTGTTAAAACACGAGGATAACAAAGATGCACGTTAACTCTAATTTTATTAATCACTACAATACAGAATATAAAGACTTTCAAAATAGAAAGTGGCAACAAAATAGGAACTAAGAAAACAGAAAACTCCTACTACATCTCTACTACCAACGTTTATTATCAAAGACTCCTAAAAACTCTCTGCAACTGAAGACCACGTCCATCTGACCACGTACTCCAGACAAGCAGGCTAACAAACACACAAGATGCAAGCAAATAAATAAGACTACAAGTTTAGAATAACGGCCCAAGCCCAACACATAGCACAGTGAATCAACTGAATGTAGAAGAAAGAAATATGGGGGAAAAGCAAGAGATACTTATACACTTGTATCACTAAAACAACTGATATCAAAGCATAAAGGGAACCTTACCAGTTACCATATCGTATAGATGCTATATGCCTTCATACCACAGTGAAGCTTATATGACTCGGAGAAAATACAACAACATATCTATAAGGATGATTTTTTTCCTAAAGCAGTCCTATATCCTATTTCTTATTGTTTGCTGGAGTATTGAACAATTTGCACACCAAATTATATTGACTTAAAAAAAATACTTGCGTAATATCCTATGAGAAGGCTTCAGGAGAACGCTTGCAGACCAAATAATATTGACCTATGTAAAATGCTAAGAGAAAGCTTTACGTAAAAATTGCAATCAGATCATCAAGGCTATTGACAATCAGAGATTCCCTGAAGAAATCTCTTGTGAATGAAAGTACTATTCCTTTGGCTGAAAGGTTATCCTTGAGTAGAGGCTGAAACAGTCTGAGGGAAGTCCTGACAACTTCTAGGGGATTGCAAGTTCTGTGAAAATGGCCAGTCTCATTTCATTTTCCTCAAAAGCTCAAGGGACTGCAAAAATCTTCTTTAAACATATTTGAGATTTTTTACAAGAAATGGCCGTTGTCGCTGTATCTTCTGTATGTGAATCACAGATGATTCAGACTTATTCCTCCCTTATAAGAAGAAATTCAATTACTCTGAACCTTTCAGTAGTATAAGTACAATGTGTTTCTAAGACGGTATACAAACCGAAGTAAATGTATAGATATGAGCCATCTACAATCAAGCTTTTTATTAAGAGACGTACTAGATTTTGGGTTCCTATTGAGAAACATTGCTATCTTTCTTCTAGTCCACCTTTGGTCAGCCAATACTCTAACGTGAATCTGATTGTTGGCTGTACGTATTTGACCTCCTTCACCTCATATATACACTAGGCCATCTTCCATAAAATTGTTGTGTCATCCATAAACCGCCACTATACACGAGGCTATGTCTTCACCATGAGCATTAATAGCGAGTGATATTCTACGCATCAAATAATCGTGGAGGCCTACCAAAAAAGTTACATATTGATGGAAGTCAAAATGTAATAAAGCATGGTCAACTGCGAGAGTGGCAGCTTGTTCGTCGTTGTTGTCCACTGTGCTATGTTATGTCCTAAGAAAAATAAAAAAAACAGAATCATCATTAATACATATAGCAATTCAGGTTTCAATAATTTTAAGAGTAAAGTGCATTTTGTGTACCCGTACTTTGCATGTCAAACCACTTAAAATACTGAATTTCAAAAACTACCATTTGCAATACTGGACTTTAAGAAATTTTACATATTGTGTGTTTCTGTAAAATAAGTCTAATATCGTGAGGGTACTGTTGAAATTTCATTACTTTAAGACACCCATTAGATCCTACACATACAATCTTCTTCTTCAATATAAATAAAACCCAGATTACTACTTTCATCTTCAAATAGTTTATCTTTGTCATTGATACACATTTTACCACAATAAGCAACTCATACCTATATATTTCAAACATGAAATTTGTATGGGAAAATGAATTTTTTTGTCACCAAATTATTTATACTTTTAGAAATCTACCACTGAACTATAAAATTTAATTTTCAAGTCAATAACGTTACTACTGAATTTGAATACTAGCATTCCGTTAAGTTGACGTTAGAAAGAGCTGCCGGCGTGTATTAGCTTGATGATGTGTCGCACTGACATGGTGTATCTCTATATTAGTATATATACAGTGAATGTTACATCATAGTGACGAGTATGAATTTTAATTCGGAGGAAACAAAAATTAGGGTTCATGCTTCTATCATTCATCATCTACAATCAATAGCTTCTAGCATTTCATCCTCTTTACTCGATTCTCAAGCTAAACTGAGCAACGTTATACGATGCTTTTGTGGAGTTCAAGCACCACTACAGACATCTTCCAAACCTAAAATCAGGGGTATGATTCTATGGTTGTCTGTTCTACAAAGACAAAAACCAGTATTGTATGAGTTGATAAAGCTACGTCGAAAATGATATTTGCAGTGAACAAGTCTATTTAGGATTTAGAATTTGAGAAGGTTACATTTGAAATAAAAGTTCAAGATTTGGAGGACAACTTGAGTGTTCGAAAAAGGAAATTGGTAGCTTAAAATTTACCTCCATAGATATATCTACACTCTAATATCATCTATCGTACCTACAAATATTTACTCTAATATCATCTATCGTACCTACAAATATTGTAATCGGCAAAGGGGTTAGTCGATATTTAAGCAACAAATGAGTAATCAATAGTTAAGAACAAAAATTAAAAATTTATCGTATTATTTGAACAATAGAACAATGATATTGATATATTGTAGTGATAGTTAAAAACCCTAGAATCATTGTGTTTTGGATGTATATGGAAAGGAACTGTCTGAGAGGTTTGACTTTTGTCGTTGGATCGTATTTTGTTTTGATCATATTAATCATATTTTGATTTTTTTGTTTCAATTGTTTGCTAGCCATTAACATGTCAGCAGCCACGTGTCAGACTTTGTACATATCAGATTAAAATTAACGTCTGTTAACTTTTTTCAACGGAATGATTAATTACTAATAATGAAAATAGTATGCGTCTAATTTTGAATCATTTCATAGTTGAATGGCAGGTTTCTAAAAGTGTAAATAGTTTAGTGATAAAAAAATTCATTTTCCCAATTTGTATCATGTCTTATGATTACAGTTGGGCAACTACGAAACCCACACAAAGATAATCAAAAACCCAATTGCCTTCAACTGAAAAAATCACCTTAAATAACTTCATTTTTGTGACGCCCTCCAAACCCGGGGTACAGATTTGAGGAGTCATCCGACCAACGGAACACTATTTAACACATGCATAATATATATAAAGACACAATTACCCCTTGACCAAGACCGCATCCAGATTATGGCAATGAACACAAGCTACTACTATCTTTTATTATTACAAACCAGTTTTATCAGAGTTATTACATCACAACTAAAGTTCAAATCTAGACATTAAATCTAGAAAAGCAAAACAACAACTACCCTGCCAATAACAGTGACTCGAGGGGCTCTCCTGACTGCTGGTGAACTATCGGTCACGCTATGCCAACTCATACTCTCGCTTCACTGGAATAGGGTTAGAAAACAACAAGCAAGAGTGAGCCAAAATTGCTCAGCAAACATCAACGAATCATTTCTATCACGGTGGTAAGGATATGAATTTAAGATATCAGAATCAACAATATTTAGCTAACACATGCTTTGTATCAATAATGATTGAAGTAAAGAATTAGAATTTGGCTTATACATTTTATTCAAATCAAAGGTTGTGCTGCTGGCCAGCCACGCATCAACCCCGGACTAGCTCATGTCATAGTCCTCTACTGGATCCCAGGCCAATCTGGGCCTTAAGTTACTTCGACCAATTACTGGTCCATTTTAAAAAAAAACACATGCCAATTCTATAATAGGGTATAAACAATAACATGCTCAATAAGATAAACTGAATGTATAGTAATTGCAAAAGAGTTTCAACTGTTCAGTATCAAGTGAAGGTCGAGAAATAATCATGGAGTAATTTCAATGGTACAGTGTACTCATTCAATAAGGGAATCAATATTGGTAATCGTTAATCAATAACCGTAAACGAGTAGTCAAGATGGAAGTCAAATAATCAAAGGTTGTCAATGATAATCAAAGGATGATAAATAGCAACAATAGGTGGTAAACAATAATCAAGTAAATTGGAAATAAGGGTTTCCGATGCAGATCAAATCAAAGAATCAAGAATTTCTAAGGAAATGGAATCAGTTGTCCAAATGCGGTTAAAAGATGGATAATTTGAATTGTTCTGGGGATAACGGTATTCAAGTAATCAAGACAATAATAATTTTATCACAAGTAAAGGCACAGATACTTGCCTGGTCTAAGCTGCTGTCGGATCGACTCTGCTCACTCTACTTTCCCCTTTCCCTTGCTCCGGGAACTCGATTCTATAATTTAAACAACTCATCACAATAAGTCTAACTATTCTCGTTCTACTCTCGACACTTATTCAATCAATAATCACATTTAAACAAGTAACCGGTTACGTATCGGACGTCCGGTATAATTTACGATATTTAAAACTCAGATATTTGCCCTAGCACGGGCATATACAGACTATAAAACACGACACACAATTAATATGAACCATATAGCACTTATAAACATTTTTAAAACATCATACGGAACTCATTTGAATTTTTAATAAGTCGTTACAAATTTTAAATCAAAAATCGGATTTTTAAATCCAATATAAACATTTAAATGAAAATAAATCAATTAATAAAATTAATTGACACTCTTTAAATACTCAAACTATTTTTTTAAATAATTAAATAGGCTTGAAAATAATTAAACTGAATTTTTAATTAATTAAATCTAATTAATAATTAATTTTTAAGAATTAATTGATTAAAAGAATTAACCAATTAATTAATAAATTAATTATTAATTAAAAATAATTAAAATAATTAAGTTTAATCAATTTTCGGATTTAAAATAATAAATATAATTTATCAGAATTTTTCTGATATAAAAATATATTTTTAAAATAAAAATATGAATTTTTAAAGTTTTTAAACTATTTTCGAATTAAATTTAAAAATAAAATTCAAAAACAGTTTTCTGAAAATGAATTAGGGTTTTGAAGATTGAAACCGGGTCGAAAAATCGGGTAAACGGGTCGGGAAGAACGAATCCGGGTCACCAAGAACAACCCGCCGGAATCTGGGTTTTCCAGAATCCGGCCGGCGTCCGGTGGCCGGACTTCGCCGTTTCCGATCAAAACAAAACCAAACTATAGGGCTTTTGTTCGCTTTTGCAAGACAAACACAACCCACATACACACACATCTGTCCCATGCCGGAATCGTGCCCAGAATTCATTCAAAGAACTCGCCGGCGACGACCTCGGCCGGAAACCCGATCTACTTAAATCCTACATGAAACTCAAAGATTAATATACCAAAATGAAGCTTATAACTCATACAATAAAAGCCCTTTACCAAAAACAATGTCAGATCAATATCAAGAACGTACGAATTGAAAGAAGAAATCGGGTCAAAACCCGAAAATCAAACCCGACTAAATCGAACATAAACATGAAATTAAAGCATGGATTCTTGCTAATTAGAACCCTAGGAACATGTTAGAAGCAACCAATTGAACGGAGAATCAACAGAATGAAAATCCCCAAATCGAATCAAGAACCCTAATTTTAATTCGAAACTTGTAAAATCAATATAAAATCGAATACTTACCAGATGATGATGAGGTTGGAAGATTCTGAAACTAGATTTTTGGGGCTTTGATTTGAGTATAAGAACTTCAGATTTGGACTTCAATAACCCTTAGAACGAATTGATTGAAGATCAAGAACACAAAATAATTATTTGGGAATTTCGGATTTCTTGAGTAATTTCTGAAGAATTGCTAGGGTTATGAAGTCTGATTGGTCATTTTATATTTTTGGAAAAATAATACCCCAAATAACATTTTTGGATCGATATTGATTCGTTAGATCGTTTAAAAACCCTAATTAGGTCAAAAACACGTTTTACGAAAAGTAAGGGGTTAAAAAGGTTGATGATTATCCAAATTGATATATATCATTATATAACTAATGCTCAAGAATACTAGGGCTATAACAACTTCAATATTGATATAGAACGATAAATCCGTCCCCTTAAGCAATTAGGGTTCGGAACGATTTTTCCTTTTTCGGATCAAAAATTGAAATTAATTTGCAGAATCAAATAGGTAGGGTTAAATAGAATCCCATAACCCTTTCGATAACGATTCGAATACGAAAGACGAAGAATTAAAAATGAATGTACGAAATTTCAACGGGCTCTTGAATTATCAAAACGGCTCAAATTTGAAGAAAATTCCAAATGACGAAATTTTTGAAAGGGGCTTCCGACTCACCATTTAGCACATAATCACACACTAAATATCATATAATAATATTCCAATATTCCAAAATAAATATTTTAGATTAAATATATCATTTAATCAAATAATAAAATTCACGGATATTACATCCTTCCCCCCTTAATAGGATTCTGTCCTCAGAATCAGATCAAGGAAACAACTGGGGATACTTCTCTAACATCTCACTCTCTAACTCCCAGGTAGACTCTTCTACTTTAGGATTCCTCCACAAAACTCTCACTAACGCTACTGTCTTATTCCTTAGTACTTTCTCCTTACGATCCACTATCTGAATTGGTCGTTCTACATACGATAAATCTGCCTGGACCTCTATTGGTTCATACTCTATTACATGATTCGAATCTGGTCGATACCTCTTAAGCATAGATACATGAAATACATTATGAACGTGCTGCATATGCGGTGGCAATGCCAACTCGTAAGCTACTTCGCCCACTTTCTTCAAAATCTCAAACGGCCCAACATATCTCGGACTCAACTTCCCTTTCTTTCCAAATCTAACTAATCCTTTCCATGGTGAAACCTTTAGTAACACTTGCTCTCCTTCTTCGAATCCCACATCCTTTCTGGCTAGATCCGCATACTTCTTCTGTCGGTCTTGAGCTGTTATCAATCTTCTTTGAATCAATTGAACCACTTCTTTTGTTCGTTGTACTAGTTCTGGTCCTATCATTTTCCGTTCACCAACTTCTTCCCAATATACTGGAGATCGACACTTTCGTCCATACAAAGCTTCGTACGGTGGCATTCCGATGCTCGCGTGAAAACTATTATTATATGAAAATTCCACCAAGGGTAGATGATCGTCCCAACTGCCTTCAAAATCAAGTGCACACGTCCTAAGCATATCTTCAATAGTCTGAATTGTCCTTTCGCTCTGACCGTCCGTCTGCGGATGATAAGCCGTACTCATTCTCAACTCGGTGCCCAAACACTCTTGAAAACTCCTCCAAAATCTTGAATTGAATCGAGGGTCTCTATCAGACACTATCGATACTGGAACTTCATGTCGTACTACGATTTCTTTTATGTACATATGAACTAACTTATCCAGCGAGAATCTCTCGTTAATCGGAAGAAAATGCGCAGATTTCGTCAATCGATCCACGACAACCCAGATGGCATCATGGTTAGCTTTGGTTCTAGGCAATCCTACTACAAAGTCCATCGCAATGTGTTCCCACTTCCATTCGGGAATCTCCAATGGTTGAAGTAATCCACTTGGTCTCTGATGTTCCGCCTTAACTCTTTGACACGTAAAGCATTTACTTACCCATTCCGCAATCTCTCTCTTCATATCTGGCCACCAAAAGTTCGTCTTTAGATCTCGATACATCTTCGTACTCCCTGGATGAATTGAATACTTCGAGTTATGTGCTTCGTGCAGAATCTCACTTTTCAGTTCCGCTACGTTAGGTATCCATATCCGAGAAGCAAATCTCAAGATCCCTTTGTCGTCCGGTTGGCTACATATTTCCTCACCTGTCATTTTATTCACATCGTCGTTCATAACTTGCTCTTGGCACTTTCGTATCTTCTCCAACAATTCAGGTTGAAACGTCATGGTATAAATTATTTCCGTAGCGTCCTTCGGATTAATTACTTCGATTTCCAATTTCTCAAATTCCTTGTATAATTCTTTGGTCATCAGTAGTGTATTTAATCTCTCTTTTCTGCTCAATGCATCTGCTACCACATTTGCCTTGCCGGGATGATAGTTGATAGAAACGTCGTAGTCCTTGATTAGTTCTAACCATCTTCGTTGCCTCATGTTCAGCTCTTTCTGAGTAAAGATATACTTCAAACTTTTGTGATCGGTGTAAATTTCACATCTCTCTCCATACAAGTAGTGTCTCCATATCTTCAAAGCAAACACAATAGCTGCTAACTCCAAATCGTGTGTAGGGTACTTCTGTTCGTGGGGTCTCAACTGTCTTGACGCATAAGCAATCACCTTGTCATGTTGCATAAGTACGCATCCTAATCCTTTGTACGACGCATCACTATAGATTACGAAATGACCTTGATCGTCTGGTAACATCAATACCGGTGCCGTAGTTAGTCTTTTCTTTAACTCTTGGAAGCCTTCTTCGCATTTATCGTTCCATATGAATCGCTCGCTTTTCCTTGTCAGCTTGGTCATTGGAGTAGCTATCTTCGCAAAATCTTGCACAAATCTCCGGTAGTATCCGGCTAATCCCAAGAAACTTCTGACTTCAGTCGGTGTCCTTGGTCTCTCCCAATCTTTCACTGCCTCTATCTTTGCTGGGTCCACTTTGATGCCTTCGCTGCTCACCACGTGTCCTAAGAAATGAACTTCTTTCAACCAGAATTCACACTTGGAAAACTTCGCGTATAGTCCTTCTTGTCTCAATGTTTCTAACACAATTCGCAACTGGTCTGCATGCTCTTCTTCTGTCCTTGAGTATATCAAGATGTCGTCGATGAATACCACTACAAACTTGTCCAAATATCTCTTGAAAATCCTGTTCATTAGATCCATAAAAGCTGCGGGTGCATTCGTTAGTCCAAACGCCATTACTAAAAATTCATAGTGCCCATACCTTGTTCGAAAGGCTGTCTTCGGTATGTCGTCTGGTCTAATCTTCAATTGGTGATATCCTGACCGTAGGTCGATCTTCGAAAAATGTACCGCTCCCTTCAGCTGGTCAAACAGATCATCTATTCGAGGTAACGGATACTTGTTCTTAATGGTCAGCTTGTTCAACTCCCGATAGTCTATACACAATCTCATGCTTCCATCCTTTTTCTTGACAAACAGTACTGGTGCTCCCCACGGTGAAACGCTGGGTCTAATAATTCCTTTTTCTAGCAAATCTTGCAGTTGATCAGCCAATTCCTTCATCTCCACTGGTGCCATTCTGTAAGGGGCCTTCGATACTGGCTCCGCGCCCGGTACTAAGTCTATCGCAAATTCAATTTCTCTATCTGGAGGTAAACCTGGTAATTCTTCCGGAAAAACATCTGGAAACTCATTTACGACTGGAATATCTTCTAACTTAGAAACTTCCTTATCTATATCTATTACATAAGCTAGATACGCCTCACAACCTTGCCTTAATAACCTCTTAGCCTGAATCATTGTCAGGAACCTCTTTCTTTGTTTCTCTCCTCTAAATATTATCTCTTTCTTTTCTAGGGTAATCAAAGTAACCCTCTTATTCTTACAATCAATACTTGCATCATGCTCAGTCAACCAATCCATCCCTAATATCACATCAAATTCACCTAACTTAAAAGGTAACAAGTCAACATAAAAACGATTTCCCAAAATCTCTATCTCACAACGGGGATAATATGAACTGACCGCGATACGATCCTGATTAGCTATCTCTATAGTCAACACTCCACTTAAAGGTTTCATTACGCAATTCAATCTACGAGCAAACGTTTCAGAAATAAAAGACTTCGTCGCTCCCGAATCTATTAACACTTGTGCAGGAATAGAATTTACTAGAAGTGTACCTGCCACCACGTCGGAATCTCTCACTGCTTCTCCCATTGACATATTGTAGGTCCTGGCTAACGGCTGGACGTTAACAACTGGGGGTGCTTCAATTGCCCGAATCATATTGTTCACGGTTGCTGGTGCTCTGCAGTCCTTAATCATGTGACCTGGTTTCTTACACCGATGACACACGATGCCTATCTTGCAATCCCGGGAATAATGTCCCTTCTGATTGCATTTAAAGCATGTGACAGTCAATCGATGGCATATCCCTAGATGTCGCTTCCCGCATGTCTTGCATTCTGGTAGTGGGGGTCTAGAAAGTCCCTGCTGACCGCCGGTTAGTAGACGGTTATCTTGTCCTACGTTTCCGGTGTCTGGTTTCCTGAAACTTGTATTCCTTCCGTGCTGAAATCCCAGCTTCTTATTTGCTTGCCCTTGAAAACTTCCCTGCTGCTGTCCCTTATCGGGTATCCCTGCTTTCCTTTTCTTGTTCTCCTTCTCTCTCATGTAAGAATCACTCTCTGCCTCCGCAATCATTGCCTTTTGGACCACCGCTGCATAGGTGTCCAACTCCAATACAGCTAACTTACTACGAATCCAAGACCTCAGTCCCTGCTGGAACCTCTTGGCCTTCTTCTTTTCCGTATCCACATAGGTTGGGACAAACCTTGACAACTCCGTAAACCTTGTTTCATATTGGGGCACTGTCATGCTTCCCTGCTTTAATTCCAAAAACTTCAATTCCATCTGATCTCTCATATAGTCCGGAAAATATCTTTCCAAAAACAACTCTGTGAATCTTGCCCACGTAATCAATCCCTCGGGCTCCATAGCCCTACTCGTTTCCCACCAATAACTAGCCTCATTCTTCAGAAAATAGCTTGCATACTCTGTCTTCTTATCCTCTGTCACCTCTATCAAGGCAAAAGCCTTTTCCATCTCTTTCAACCATGCCTTAGCCTCTACAGGGTCTGCTGATCCTTTAAATTCTGGAGGTTTTGCTGCCTGGAAAGATTTGAACGTAACCGCCGGTGCTGCTTGCTGGTGCTGTTGTTGATGCTGCTGATGCTGATGTTGCTGATGCTGATGTTGCTGATGCTGTTGCTGCTGTTCTAAGAGCTGTTGCTGAAATGCACGTTGCTGCTGTGCTAATGCGGCAGTCTGTTGAGTAAGGGTATTTAACAACTGGATTACCATCGGGTCCACACGGCCCGTGGGAGGTGTATTTTGTTGACCTTCTTGGTCAGAAGTATCAGTTGAACGGGTTTGTCGTCTAGGAGCCATATCGCTAATGAATAAACAATAATTGGCTTAATCAAACAGTTCATATAAGAGAAGGAAGGATCACAATTGATATCTCGAAGGTTTACAGATCTTCTCAACGGTGTATGGATACACTCGTTGCAATAAGTAGAATAACAGTTATGATGCTGGAAATGAATGACAGGGGAATAAATACAGTTCTATAAAAGAGGTTTATCATATATATATAGATAGAGTTAGTACAAGCGTAGAACGCTTCAAAAGAAAATATATCATGGCTGAACCATAACTGCCGACCAGCAATACAACAACAAAAATGCAACAACAACCCGAGGCGTTCCTATAAGCCCGGTGCACTGCTGATTCTACTATATGCATCTATATACTAACTATCTAGAACCATACATCCATGTCACATCTGTCTACTACCGATACCTGCTCACAGATCACCTGCTCCTGCCGGCCATAACGGGGGTCCTGAAACCTCTGCAATCTCACTCATCGCATAATCCAAAATCTGTCTCATCCCTGCTACTGTCTCTCCCTCTCGACTAGAAGCTAATCCATGCAATCGAGTCTCAACCAAAGTCCTCGTAACCCTAAACCTCATCTGAATGTCTCTCATCTGATCTCTAAGTCTGTCTCTCTCTCTGACAGCGGCTGCCTCGATCGAACGAATCCTACCCATCTCCATAACCTGTCCATAAAGGAAATCCTTCTCTCTTCTCACCCTCTGATACACATGGTGTGGAACTGGTGGCTCACATAACTGATACAAAGGCCCACAAACTGATGCCTGAGACGCTGGTGCTGGGGCTACTTGTCGGAGTGGAATAGGACAAGGTATCTGATCTCTCCTGACTACTGGGCCCTGATGCCTAGGCTGATATCGCACTGGCCGAGACGGTCCTGCTCTCTCAACGGGTGTAGGTATCTCTGATATCGTATCCTCGGAAGGGTCTGAGTCTGAACTAGAACTAGGGGGCTGCAATTATAACCACATTTAATTACTACGCGTAATATCCCTAGTTGACCTCCTAATATCCTTACGTGACTTCCTAACTCTCTATGTTATCCTGGACCCTAAGTCCTAACTTGTTTCAAATGCCATAACCTCGCTCTGATACCAACTGTGACGCCCTCCAAACCCGGGGTACAGATTTGAGGAGTCATCCGACCAACGGAACACTATTTAACACATGCATAATATATATAAAGACACAATTACCCCTTGACCAAGACCGCATCCAGATTATGGCAATGAACACAAGCTACTACTATCTTTTATTATTACAAACCAGTTTTATCAGAGTTATTACATCACAACTAAAGTTCAAATCTAGACATTAAATCTAGAAAAGCAAAACAACAACTACCCTGCCAATAACAGTGACTCGAGGGGCTCTCCTGACTGCTGGTGAACTATCGGTCACGCTATGCCAACTCATACTCTCGCTTCACTGGAATAGGGTTAGAAAACAACAAGCAAGAGTGAGCCAAAATTGCTCAGCAAACATCAACGAATCATTTCTATCACGGTGGTAAGGATATGAATTTAAGATATCAGAATCAACAATATTTAGCTAACACATGCTTTGTATCAATAATGATTGAAGTAAAGAATTAGAATTTGGCTTATACATTTTATTCAAATCAAAGGTTGTGCTGCTGGCCAGCCACGCATCAACCCCGGACTAGCTCATGTCATAGTCCTCTACTGGATCCCAGGCCAATCTGGGCCTTAAGTTACTTCGACCAATTACTGGTCCATTTTAAAAAAAAACACATGCCAATTCTATAATAGGGTATAAACAATAACATGCTCAATAAGATAAACTGAATGTATAGTAATTGCAAAAGAGTTTCAACTGTTCAGTATCAAGTGAAGGTCGAGAAATAATCATGGAGTAATTTCAATGGTACAGTGTACTCATTCAATAAGGGAATCAATATTGGTAATCGTTAATCAATAACCGTAAACGAGTAGTCAAGATGGAAGTCAAATAATCAAAGGTTGTCAATGATAATCAAAGGATGATAAATAGCAACAATAGGTGGTAAACAATAATCAAGTAAATTGGAAATAAGGGTTTCCGATGCAGATCAAATCAAAGAATCAAGAATTTCTAAGGAAATGGAATCAGTTGTCCAAATGCGGTTAAAAGATGGATAATTTGAATTGTTCTGGGGATAACGGTATTCAAGTAATCAAGACAATAATAATTTTATCACAAGTAAAGGCACAGATACTTGCCTGGTCTAAGCTGCTGTCGGATCGACTCTGCTCACTCTACTTTCCCCTTTCCCTTGCTCCGGGAACTCGATTCTATAATTTAAACAACTCATCACAATAAGTCTAACTATTCTCGTTCTACTCTCGACACTTATTCAATCAATAATCACATTTAAACAAGTAACCGGTTACGTATCGGACGTCCGGTATAATTTACGATATTTAAAACTCAGATATTTGCCCTAGCACGGGCATATACAGACTATAAAACACGACACACAATTAATATGAACCATATAGCACTTATAAACATTTTTAAAACATCATACGGAACTCATTTGAATTTTTAATAAGTCGTTACAAATTTTAAATCAAAAATCGGATTTTTAAATCCAATATAAACATTTAAATGAAAATAAATCAATTAATAAAATTAATTGACACTCTTTAAATACTCAAACTATTTTTTTAAATAATTAAATAGGCTTGAAAATAATTAAACTGAATTTTTAATTAATTAAATCTAATTAATAATTAATTTTTAAGAATTAATTGATTAAAAGAATTAACCAATTAATTAATAAATTAATTATTAATTAAAAATAATTAAAATAATTAAGTTTAATCAATTTTCGGATTTAAAATAATAAATATAATTTATCAGAATTTTTCTGATATAAAAATATATTTTTAAAATAAAAATATGAATTTTTAAAGTTTTTAAACTATTTTCGAATTAAATTTAAAAATAAAATTCAAAAACAGTTTTCTGAAAATGAATTAGGGTTTTGAAGATTGAAACCGGGTCGAAAAATCGGGTAAACGGGTCGGGAAGAACGAATCCGGGTCACCAAGAACAACCCGCCGGAATCTGGGTTTTCCAGAATCCGGCCGGCGTCCGGTGGCCGGACTTCGCCGTTTCCGATCAAAACAAAACCAAACTATAGGGCTTTTGTTCGCTTTTGCAAGACAAACACAACCCACATACACACACATCTGTCCCATGCCGGAATCGTGCCCAGAATTCATTCAAAGAACTCGCCGGCGACGACCTCGGCCGGAAACCCGATCTACTTAAATCCTACATGAAACTCAAAGATTAATATACCAAAATGAAGCTTATAACTCATACAATAAAAGCCCTTTACCAAAAACAATGTCAGATCAATATCAAGAACGTACGAATTGAAAGAAGAAATCGGGTCAAAACCCGAAAATCAAACCCGACTAAATCGAACATAAACATGAAATTAAAGCATGGATTCTTGCTAATTAGAACCCTAGGAACATGTTAGAAGCAACCAATTGAACGGAGAATCAACAGAATGAAAATCCCCAAATCGAATCAAGAACCCTAATTTTAATTCGAAACTTGTAAAATCAATATAAAATCGAATACTTACCAGATGATGATGAGGTTGGAAGATTCTGAAACTAGATTTTTGGGGCTTTGATTTGAGTATAAGAACTTCAGATTTGGACTTCAATAACCCTTAGAACGAATTGATTGAAGATCAAGAACACAAAATAATTATTTGGGAATTTCGGATTTCTTGAGTAATTTCTGAAGAATTGCTAGGGTTATGAAGTCTGATTGGTCATTTTATATTTTTGGAAAAATAATACCCCAAATAACATTTTTGGATCGATATTGATTCGTTAGATCGTTTAAAAACCCTAATTAGGTCAAAAACACGTTTTACGAAAAGTAAGGGGTTAAAAAGGTTGATGATTATCCAAATTGATATATATCATTATATAACTAATGCTCAAGAATACTAGGGCTATAACAACTTCAATATTGATATAGAACGATAAATCCGTCCCCTTAAGCAATTAGGGTTCGGAACGATTTTTCCTTTTTCGGATCAAAAATTGAAATTAATTTGCAGAATCAAATAGGTAGGGTTAAATAGAATCCCATAACCCTTTCGATAACGATTCGAATACGAAAGACGAAGAATTAAAAATGAATGTACGAAATTTCAACGGGCTCTTGAATTATCAAAACGGCTCAAATTTGAAGAAAATTCCAAATGACGAAATTTTTGAAAGGGGCTTCCGACTCACCATTTAGCACATAATCACACACTAAATATCATATAATAATATTCCAATATTCCAAAATAAATATTTTAGATTAAATATATCATTTAATCAAATAATAAAATTCACGGATATTACAATTTTCGTGTTTAAATGCTTCGAATTTATGATGATTCTAAATTCTTAGTTTCATGGATTTTGCTTTCTAGTGTCTGGGCAATTTGTTGGATACAAATTTCTCATAGTTTGAATTTGAATTTTAAGAATCAGAAATACAAGAATAACTTTACTCAAAAATCAGTATACATAATATATATATATATATATATATATATATATATATATGTATATAAACATGAAGAGAAACAGAAATAAGAAAAGAAAAATGACATCATTCAAGAAAAATTGTAAATTAGGGATCTTGAATATGAACTCATTGCAATTAGGGTTTATTGTGTTGAATTGGGGAATAAATTGGGTGCAATATACCAGTTACTTGTTGGAAAAGAGTGAAATGCCCTTGAACAAATTAACGGAGTTAACTAGATTTGACGGAAGTGCATGCTTTTTAAAAAAGTTAAAAATTCAGTATTGCAAGTCAGAGTTTTTGAATGTTAATATTGCAAATGATCTTACAGTCAAAGTGTAGGTATATGAAGTGTACTTTACCCTAACTTTAATACTATTAACAATATTTAACAAGGACCGGCTAATAATTCCAAACATTTATCATATGTAATGGCTATAATATGTCTAAAATATAGTAAAAACAATGCACATCACGTAAAAGCAGTTTTTGAAAACGGCCTCTAATGAACCTCCCAATACTGTTTTCTGACCTCTATAATTGTACTTACGAATCATCAAATTTAGTGCTCATGTTGTGTTAACATATATAATAATATTATTATTGGATAGTTCCGTTACTGTAATAGTTGCTTTTGTGAGGATAATTTCCTTTATTATTGTTTGTTAATTGGCTATATAAGCCTCCTCTCTATTATAATCAATAACAAGTTCATTATAATAATATATTACTTTTCTCTTGTCTCCCCATACTTTATCATGGTATCAAGTGCTAGATATAATCAAAGAAAGATTAGAAATTTGAAAAATGAAGAAAGATATAATCAAAGAGGAAAGAAGATATATAATATTTTTTTTTTTTGAATTTACATCGGAAAATGAGATATGCGTAATGAATTTAAAATTTGAAAGTATGAGGTTTGATAAATTTGGAAAGAATTGATTTGAGACGTTGATTACCATTTAATTATACTGATTTGATTTAGATATTTATTATATGCAAATTTTTCGAGATGAAGTTAAATTATGCAATCATTTTATTTTTTTCCCACTAATTGAGGTAATAAATAAATATTACCTTAATTATTTGATATATCACCAAATTTGTATGCTTAATTTATTCATAATTACGACTACATTATATCACATAAATGTGATAGTTGCATTTTTTTTTAAATAACAAAGTGATAACATGTTATTAATAATGATGATGTAAAATTTGAAATGAGTTTTGAAGAAACCCTCCATTTGATGTAGCCATACTATTTTAAAAAATTTATCGCAACTTTAATAAGAGTAGTCACTTTACGTAAAACTAAAACAATAAATTTTGTGAACTTGTTGAACGTGTTGGTAAGTACTCAAGATATAGATATTACACATAATTAAAATTTTAAAACATTAATATTTACAATGATTTAATCACTTTTATCACTATCTCAAATGACAATCATACGAATATCTAAAGTTGAAATCATACATACAATTCTTTTAAAACATGGATATCATCTATACTAAACATCATAAACAAAAAAATGTATTATTAAACATCTATCAAACTAATATCATACCAATATCAAACAAATAACATTGAACAAAATATGTACAAATACATCACTTAGTATAAAGATACATTATATTAACACTAGTATTTTACCCGTGCTTCGCACCGAGATTTTTTTTCTCTCATTTTTTTCTATATTTTTTTCTTATATAAATTACATTATTAGTAATTTACAATAATATTTATTTTAATATACAATATTTGTTTGGCACATAAACTGAAAATTGTTATCGAGATGTGTAATGTCATCACTTATCATAGAAGAATGTACTTGAAAAATTATGTCAAAGTTTTTTTATGGAAATACAGAATTAAAGAAATACAATTTAAATAGATGACAATGTAATAAAAGTAGTCCAGCATCTGAACATAACACCAATAAAAATAAAAATTAAAAATGCATAACATTTTTAACCATCCTAAAATTCACAATATCATTTTATATCAGGCATCATTGTTAGGACCATCATATCCAGTAACTTCAAGCCTAAAAAATATATAGAATATGAATAAGTCAAAATAAAAACTTAATATTAAAATTTGAAGTTATAGAATATTCTTACCAATATCTCATTGAGAAAACTCATACAAATTAGGATTAACGTATATTTTTAATGATGGTAGATTGGTAATTGATTGATCCTGAAAAAAATATAGGAAGATAATATTTTGTTTGATTGATTTTTTTTGTCAGGTGTGTGATTGATTTATTGATTGAGTTAAGAATATGTTTTTCTTATAAAAAGATGATAAATATGTTATTTACTATTGTAGGTGGTTATTTTACATCCGGTAATAATAATGATTGGAGGGTGACCTTATAAGTTCTCTAGATCAAGACGTAACTTATCTTCAAGCTTGTCCCATATAGTAAACCTAGCCCTCAAGCTACAAATTTGAAAAATAATTAGAAATATGTCATCAATATGTTATGTCAAAAAATTCAACAATGTGCAAGTATCTCCCACCAACGATGTCAAACATATATATTTTTTGAACCATATTGAGTGTTGTGTGACGTTGTTGTACCCGGACTCTCATAAACTCCAACAACATCTGCATTGTAGTAAGATGAGAGAGATATTTGAAATAGTACCAATATAGATATAGGTTTGTGAATAAAAAATGTGCAAAACTATAAGAACTTTTGATTCACCAACTCTTGCATGTAAACATCCAAGAGAAACCAAGTCAAACTTGTGGCGTGGTATCATCTCATCCTCAACTGTTATTGGTTTCAGTATACACTTCTTGTTGCTAACAGGAGAATTGTTAAGCTTTGAGTTCACAATTTTGAAATTTGAAATTGCATAAAGACGTCCTTCTACATGTTCGAATCTTGCCCATTACAAAATTCAGGTCCAGCGTACGCATGAATGTGAGTTTTCTGCATTGGACAAACACAAAATAATTATATCGAACAAAGTTGTATAAATCTATGTGTGTTACTAAATTTGTGTATGAGTAAAAAGAGTAATTACGACATCGTCAAGTAAGATTAGATTGAGCCCTTTAAAGTCACCCGTAGCGCTGTTGATCCCATGCCACATCCTGGTCACTCGTATTTTGATTCGCCAGTTTGTCTTCTCACATGTCAAGGAAGCAATTGATCCCATGCCACATCCTGGTCAAGCGTATTTTGATTCGCCAGTTTGTGACACATGTGAAGGAAGCAATACAATTAAAGCGAGCTCCTTGCATTTTCAGCTGTATATGTGTAGAAATGATTGATGTGTAATTGGGGATCGGTAGTTATCTACCAAATACACATGGATCTATTTATAGGCATAAGATTATATAACCATTACTTAATTTTGGCTCAAATCAATCAATCCCCAATTATGAATATTACATTAATACACATAAAACATTATATTAATTATCATTAAAACATATCTTGCATTTTAATTTTTTGATAACTATAAATCAATCTCAAATCAATTATCATTAAAAAATATATTGTAGGATCTTAATTTTTTTTAATAAGTATAAATCAATTAAAAATCAATAATAATTAAAAAAATATGTTGTAAGATATGATTTAATTGTTGATAATTATAAATCATTCTCAAATCAATTATCATTCAAAAATATCTTACAGGATCTTTCTTAATTTTTGATAAGTATAAATCAATTTAAAATTAATTTTAATTCAAAAATATGTTGTAAGATATGCTTTAATTGTTGATAACTATAATTAAATCTCAAATCAATTAATGGTTCAAAAATATCTTACAGGATTTTTTTTATAAATCAATCTAAAATTAATTATATTTGAAAAATATCTTGTAAGATCTGCTTTAATTGTTGATAACTATAAATCAATCTAAAATCAATTATCATTAAAAAAACTATTTTGTAGGATCTATTTTAATTTTTGATAAATGTAAATCAATCTCAAATAATTGACGTTTATTTTCAAAAATTAGTAACATATACATTTATTTGAATTTTATTATTATTATTTGAGAAATTACCAAAAATACTAAATTTTCTAAGTTTTTTTTTGTGGCTCTACTAATTTTTAAATTTTTTTGCGAAAATAAGGTTTTCAATTAGAAGCAACCAAATGCAACTTTTTTTTACGACTTACAATGTAAAACAATTTGAAAAATCGTAATTTTGCAAAAAAATTATAAAAAAAACCTATTTTTGCAAAAAAAAAATTTGAAAAAAATCATATTTATGAAAAAACCTCTGAATAGTATTACATTAATTTAATTTAAATTTTATTCATATTAACTATGATTAAAGATTACCATACTTGATTGTGGTTAAGATTTTAACTACAACGGTTAAGATTTTAGTTAAAAACATAAAAATGGAAATATTGTTGTGAATTTTGATTGGTTGAATTTTAAAAACTCGCATGTGATTGGTTGAAAATTATGAAAAATTCTCTGATTGGCTAACTATATGGTAATTCTCTGATTAACTAACTACATTGTAATTATAAAAAAACATATTGTTGCAAAAAAAAAACCATGTTTATAAAAAAAAGCTCTTATAATTCATATTACCATTTTATTATTAATATTTATATTGATTAGAATAAATAAAGAAGAGTTAATTTTCTTAGGAAAAAAAAAAGAGTTAATTTGACTTAGAAAGTATTTAATAGAATATTAAATTGAAAAGGAAACAAATCATTATTTGAAGTGCATTTAAACTTTTCCTTTTTTAAGATAGTGGTTAATATTGGTACCATAGTTAGTCACCTATAGTTAATTCTAAAAAAAGGAAATGTGCTACATCAATTCTGATTGGTTGAAAAATAAAATCCTTGTTTCTGATTGGCCGAAAACTATTTAAAATTCTCTGATCTACGTGCCTCCATGATGTTGGGTTAGACTGGATTTTGAACGTAAAGATGATGTTTGGGTTAGACTGGTTTATAAATAATATACGCAGATCTATTTATATTTTGGAAGATCTTAAGTAATCAATTATCATTAAAAAAGATCTTGCGTTTTAATTTTTTGATAACTATAAATCAGTCTCAAATCAATTATCATTCAGAAATATCTTACCAGATATTTTTTATTTTCTGATAAACTCAATCAATCTAAAATTAATTATCATTGAGAAATATCTTACCGGATCTTTTTTATTTTTTTTATAAACATAAATCAATCTAAAATCAATTATCATTGAGAAATATCTTACCGGATCTTTTTTATTTTTTTTTGATAAACATAAATCAATCTAAAATCATGTATAATTGAAAAAGATTTTGTAAGATATGCAGGATATTGTAAAATTAAATAGTTGTCATTTTTTGGATGCAAATACAATTCAATTATATTTTTAATAAATCTAATAAATTAAACGATTTGATTAGTAACACATATATTAATTTGAATTTTATTCATATTAGAGCATTTACCAAAAGTACTATCTTTCAAAAATATTTACGAAAATTTGGTTTAAAACGAAAAGATATTTTTTTACGATGTACAACGCAAAAATATTGTACATGATTATTATTATTATTATTATTATTATTATTATTATTATTATTATTATTATTATTATGATTATTATTATTATTATTATTATTATTACTATTATTATTATTATTATTATTATTATTATTATTACTATTATTATTATTATTATTATTATTATTATTATTATTATTATTATTATTATTATTACTATTATTATACCAGATTGTGTTTTCTTGATAATTGATCACACTTCAAATTTCAAAGTACACAATTTATTGGTAATGCTCATAATTGTCGACATCATCAATTAACAATCTTTTTATTTGATAAATATATTAACTACCATATATAGAAAACAGTAGTTAATGACTAACCTAGATTAGTTAACATCCTAGTAAATCAATCTAAAATCAATTATCATTGAGAAATATCTTACCGGATCTTTTTTATTTTTTTTGATAAACATAAATCAATCTAAAATCAATTATCATTGAGAAATATCTTACCAGATCTTTTTTATTTTATTTTATAAACATAAATAAATCTAAAATCAATTATCATTGAGAAATATCTTACCGGATCTTTTTTATTTTTTTTGAGAAACATAAATCAATCTAAAATCATGTATAATTGAAAAAGATTTTGTAAGATATGCAGGATATTGTAAAATTAAATAGTTGTCATTTTTTGGATGCAAATACAATTCAATTATATTTTTAATAAATCTAATAAATTAAACGATTTGATTAGTAACACATATATTAATTTGAATTTTATTCATATTAGAGCATTTACCAAAAATACTTTCTTTCAAAAATATTTACGAAAATTTGGTTTGAAACGAATTTTTTTTACGAAAATTTGGTTTAAAACGAAATGATATTTTTTTACGATGTACAACGCAAAAATATTGTACATTATTATTATTATTATTATTATTATTATTATTATTACTATTATTACTATTATTATTATTATTATTACTATTATTATTATTATTATGATACTATCATTATATATGGTAATGCTCATAATTATTGACAACATCAATCAAGAATATTTTTATTTGGTAAATATATTAACTACCATATATAAAAAACAGTAGTTAATGACTAACCCAGCTTAGTTAACATCCTAGTTAAAAATATATAAAAGGAAATGTTTTGGTGAATTATGATTGGTTGAATTTGAAATACTCGCTTCTGATTGGCTGAAAATTATGAGAAATTCTCTGATTGGTTAACCACATGGTGTGGTAGACTGAACTTTTATAAAGAAAGATTAACCATTGGTTGTTTCTTTTGAGAAAATTAAGCCCATGATACCATGATTTTTTCCGATCAAGAATTTCAGTATATATATATATATATATATATATATATATATATATATATATATATATATATATATATGATTTGAGATTCACCTTAATTGGTTTAACCATCATTTTCAAAACAAAATAAACTAATATTAGTAGAAAATTTAAGTAAACAACAACATATTTGACAAAAAGTGTATAAATCATTATGTAAATCAATGACACATTACATAAACATAAAAGAGTACCTTTATCTTTTTTGTCCACTTCAAATTCATGGATACCACGACCTCTTATGATCAAGAACTCAAGTGATCTATAAGATTTGGGATTCACCTGCAATTACTATATAGCAAATTCAACGTAAGTAACGATTCATTGTAGCGTACATATGTTGTTTTCATCGAAAAAATGGTTCAAACTTTTGTAGTTTGCAAATTTTAAACAAATATTAATGACATATATAAGTAAGCAACAAAAATATAAAACACATACATATACACAAACTTGTATAATCAACACAAACATTAATGAAATGACATAAAAAAGAGACAAAGAATAAGAGAGAAAAAGAAAAAAAAGGAGAGAAAAAAGATAGAGAGAAATGAGATATTAACATTATGAATGGTGGATATCAAAATTTTATAATCAAGAAATACTTGTAATCAAATATGAATTTAAATTTTGAAAATATTAACAAAATTATGAATATATATATATATATATATATATATATATATATATATTCTTTTGTATGTAATTGTTTAATACTTCTCTAATTAAGAAATTCAAATAGATAGTATATTATTGATTTGATATATTGCCAATTTTATATCTTTAATTGGTGGGTAAATATAGCTATATTAAATTAAGGAAATGATGTCATAACGAGTCTAAGCGGGACTATAGTAATTGTGTGAAAGATATTTCGGCATATAATAAGATATATGTTACTTAATGATGATAATGTAAGATGACATAATGTTTTTGAATTGGGAAATTACGAAAATAGACATAAGATAGATAAAAGGAGTAAATTTTTAAGTATATTTTGTGAAATTTTCCAAATGCTTCACTAGCAACTTTTAAGAATATAATAGATTCATATGTCTTTTATAACTTAATGACAATAATACCCTTATAATAGCTAACTTTAACAATGTAAAGTTTGGTTTGTTCCTATTAAATCTCATTTTGATGAGTTTTGTTCACGATTTATTTCAGTTTTGGTTATCCTCTACTTGTGAGAGCCTCTTGAGGTTTGGTGTGTTCTGGTAATGTCCGGGATGTTGGATCTGTGTGATGATAAAGATTTTTATGAGACTGCAATTACGATTGATAACTTAAACTGGTTGTGGTGAAGCGGGTAGATGTACATATATCAACTTCAATAAATTGTCTGATTTCTCTCAATGGAGGCTGGATTAATCAGCGATATGATATGTTTTACGTTTGTTCGACTCGATTATTTTTGTAACTGCCATATGATTTTTATTATTGAATTAATTCCACTTCAAAAAAATAACAATTTTTTGTGAGTTGTATTTCGACTCATTTTTTCGAACCTTGAAGATGCAAAATATTTTTTTGAAACTATGTATATCAAAACTCATTTGTTGTAAAATATGTATTTATAATAAATACAGTGCATTATCATTATTTTATATATTTTATTAATATTTGTATTAAATATGTTTGTTGTTTTCTCATTTACTTAGTTTTTTTGGGTTTTTTCATAAATACCCGACCATAGAAACTTTTTTTTTTTTTTGCAAAAATACCAACTATTTGAAAATATTTTAAAAAATACGGTCTGAAACTTTTGCAACCATATCTGCAACTGTATCAACCAAAATAATCATAAAGAGTCACATGCTTAAGGTGTCATTGTATCTATAGAAGTTAAGGTCTGAATTCAAGGCTCCTAACAATAAGTTCCTGTAAACTCAATAACCAATGTATGTCCTTAGCTTCACGAGGAAACCCAAAATTGTGTACAGGCACACTTGCGTGAATCAATAAAGAAATACACATATTTCAGTGTGCACAGTTGAAATAGAACAAACTGTACAGGGGTGCATCTGTACCTGAAAATAAATATTGATGATTTTACTCGAAGTAGTTGAACATTCATGTTAATCAGAAGAGTTCACAAGCTTAACTGTCATTGTTACAATCACTATACAGAAAACAATCTCTTTCTTCCTCTAGAATATGTCTCTATTTCTTACTGTTAAGTTACAATCTGTATCACTCTGTTATAATAGAATTTCGTTATACTACAATGTCAAATATGCCCTTCTCAGTTGTTGTGAAATGACTTGAATGCCTTCTTACTAACAATTCACCCTTTTACCGTTTAATAATCCTCATCACACACTATTCCACCCCTTTGACACTTATTCTACCCTTTGGAGAAGATATTCGAAAACTCTAAACCCTTCATCAGTATAAGTAACACGATATTCTAACACCACGAACATACCGAAGTAAGTGTACCGATAAGTGTCATCCATCATCAAACTTCTTATACAAGGCGTATGCGATTTCCCCATGTCATTGAATGGAATATCGCACAATTTCTTCTAGTCCATCTTTGATTAGCTAACACCTTAACGTAAAATTGATTGTTAGCCAAATTCAGTTCCCCTCCTTCACTTTTATATTATAATAAGTCATCATCCAAGAAAATTTTGTGTCGTTCATATACCACCACTACACATGAAACTATGTCAGTACCATCATTAGCAACAACAAATGATATTCCACGTATCAAGTCGTCATGGAAGCCAACCAAAAAAGCTTATGCCCTATATGAAAATTCATTGCCAATATGGACTTCCCCACCATCGTTGCACAAGCTATCAATGGTTCCGCAATCAGCGGTATTTCCTGACGCACAACATTTAAAGCCGAGTTAGGATGGAGGTCGTCCATGTAACGACGATATGCAAGTGGAATAAAGCAATGTCAACTGCTCGCTGAGCTTGATCTTCATTGTTCATTGTGTTAAGGCCAAATAAAACAACAAAAGCACATAACACAGCATAATTAATACAAATAACACCCAAGTTCCGATTAGTTAACTACATCTGACAATAGTTGACAACTACTTCAAGGTAAGAACTGCATTGCAACTAACACTAACAAAAAGTTCAAAATATCACCAGTTGGGTAATGTGATGGTGCATAGGAGTGTTATGAGTATTGAGCAGTGTGTAAATGAATGTGAGTGAATGCAAAGATAAGATACAACCTAAATTTTACTTAAATAAGTAAATTACATGTAAATGAATGTGAATAAATGCAAAGATAAGATACAACTTACAATCTACTTCTAATGTCAACACCAGTTCACAAACACATTATAAGAATGACAAGTTACATTAGAGTAACTACTATGGTAAATAAAAATGATAAATGTGTATACAAATTAAAAATTACTTCAACACAAATATTAACTTATAAAATTTTCAAGTGATATTATAATAACCAAATTATATAATTATGGTTCTCGTGAGAAACATAAGTCTCACAATTTTTTTATAATATTTTGTAATAAATGATAAATATGCATCCAAATTTAAAATTACTTCTTCACAAAGATTATGTTATAAAATTTTTAAGTGATATTATAATAACCACATTATATAATTATGATTCTCGTGAGAAACATTAGTCTCACAATTTTTTTTATAGTATTTTGTAATATTTGATTGTAAAATATCATCCAAAAGACAATTTGAGGAAAAATATTAAGATTGACAAAATCTTTGATATCAAAATTTACGAGAACCACTGTAGTCAGTAATGTTTCATAAGTTAGTTTTGTAAGTTTTGTTATTAAAATTTATCAAAATTATATATAACCATAACACGTATATATTGTTAAAAATAATTTTGATAAATAATTTAACATCAAATATAACATAATATAGTACGAAACAAGCCCGTTAAGACAGTTTTTTTTGCTAAACTAATCTAGATCTAAATAGTCATTATTATTTTTAAGGAAACAAACGAATTCATGAGTAAAAAAATCTAGATCTACAATAATTATTATTTTTAAGAAAAAAAATGAATTCAAGAGTAAAAAAAGTTGGGATATATATGTAAAAATATATATGCAAGAAAACAAAGGACTTTTGAGTAAAAGCTTTATCCACTCTAAGGTTTGTGAACGCCTTCCCTTTTGCTTTCCCCTTTTGTTGTTGAATTTGAGTATTTAGAGACACAAGTTATGAGGTTGTACATGAGGTTAGGGTTTTGGATTTGAATGAAAGTTAGAGGTCTAAGTGTATATGTGAATCATAGTTTTAAAGATGTCATTAATTGACTGCTAGGGTTTATAACATTGGATGAAAGTTAAAATATATTATGAGGTTGTATATGTTTTAGCTTAAGAATATTATCATATTTTTGGACTTGAATCGAATGTCATATAATGAACAATAAAAGTTATGATAGTGGGTTGAAAGAGGTTTTAGTTCAATTGATTGAAAGATGTTGGTGGGTGTTAATAATTGTTAGGGTTTTAGGAGGGTGTTATTAGCAAGTGTAGACAGTTATGTTAAAGACACTTCCTCATATTTTATTTTTTTGTATTTACAAGTATGATGGCATGAACATGAAATTTTATCATGAGGAGTGACCATAAAAATAATATTCGCTTTGTGGAGGACAACTACGAAATGGGATGAAAGTAATGAAAAATGAAGAAATGAAAGTGAAGAAGACGAAAGTGATAAAAATGAAGAATAAAATACCGTACACTTCCTTTACAATGAGCTTACTGTATATAAGTTAGTGTTTAGTGTATATTTACCTATTCTCAAACATGACATGAAATGATTTCGTGTACTTAACTATCCAACACGAATCTCTACTTTTCGTGTATGCACGATATAATTTCGTGTTCTTCTCCGTCACCGCTACTTTTTGTGTATTTTTTTATGTATGCACGAAGCACTTTCACGTATTTCACTATCCACGAACACGACGTATGCACGAAATTAATTTCGTTTACTTCTATCCAACACCAACACGGCCTGTAACTTTTTGTGTGTGCATGAAATGGTTTTGTGCACTTTCCTATCCAACTTGAAAGTACAAAAAGTATATAAAATGTCACCAAATGATGAAATCATACATGAAACTATTAGTTTAACCTTTAATATATTAAAATTAAGTTAAACTTTAAAATTTGAATAAAAGTAAGATACTATTTGCAATATTACTTTTTGAAAAACTCCATTTGTAATATTATATCTGCATATGCATAACATTTTGTGTAATTGTCATCTATTTCTTGTGAACTCTTTTTATATATAATTGAATTTGCATGGGTAAATGTGTCTTTTTACCAAAACTCTATCATAGTCCACTTATATGAAATGTGTATAATGGTTTGTATGAAAATTTAGGAATTTTAATTTAAACATTTTTTTAATTTTAGTCTTATTTTGTTGCATCTCCCACTCCTCTATATCTTTCATCTTGTTGTCTTTCACTATGTTATGAACATTTTGTTTTAATTGAGTTGAAATTTACAAATGATACATAGAACATAAACAGATAAAGTGTCCTTAGATTTAAGAGTAAACATCTGGGATTTAAGAGTAAACGAATATTAATTCAATGTGGGGAAGAAGATGAAATACGTGTTTGTATATATATAATTAGAAAGATGAAAATTTTAAGGAAGAAGATGAAACATGTGTGTGTATCTATTATATGTATATTTACAATTTAGTTTTGAGCAATTTTTGGAAAAATAAGGCTTGTACAAGTGGTATATTGATTAACTGTGTTCGAATTTTACTACTAACATACCGTATAAAAAAATGTCTTCACATAGTTAACTGAATATGACGGTGAATCACAAAGTGACGGGTTTGCAAACTGAATTTGACCGTGAATCACAAAGTGTGACGGGTTTGCAAGTACCGTAAATGGAGTTCTGCAAAGAATAATATTGCAATTGGTGTCTTGGACAATTTACTAAATGTAATATTTATGACTGCTTGAAAACTAGACTAGAGTTAAAATAGAGCAGGTTGCTCGTTCCAGTACCGACCCTGGCCAAAAATATAAAAGCAGCAGTCTTCTCCTAAATTAGGAGTCCCCAACTAATTATCATTTATCAAGAATGTGTTTTGATATACATGTCAAGATCCACCCAACAAGTCATATGAATAATCATGCATGTTAACAAATAATAATTAGGTCAATGCAGTATCTCTGGAAGGTTAGCTGATACTTCAATTTTTTGCTAGATAAGTTCATTTGACATTAGACAACTAAAATTTCTCGGCGAAGGGCGATTTGGGTGAATGTCTCGGCGTCTTGCGTATGCGAGGCGACCTGGGCGAGGGATTTTATTACCTATTTATTTAATATTATTTATTGATTTAATTTAACAGTGTCAGAATTTATTTGTAACGACTGAACGAACTGGGTCAGGATTTACTTTATAAATCCCGATGGACCAGTACGTGGGTTAAGTCCTGATGGCTTGAGTTAACTACTGATGGGATGTAAATCCTGATGGGTCAGTACTTGGACTAAATCCCGATGGGCCAGAGTGCGTCAAATCCCGATGACTCTAAGTCCTGATAGTTTAAATCCTCATGGCTCCAAGTCCTGATAGGATTAAATCCTGATGTCAACTGTAACTGATATTAAATCCTGATGATAACTGTTAATGATATTAAATTAAAATATTTAGTATTAAATGTCATATCTGCAGTTACGTTTGACACAAAGAGAGATATACCTACTCAGAAAACCCTAGCAGCTATCTTCTTCTCTGCTCTCTCTCAAAACAAACAGATTATATACATAGTTCTCAGGCGAACTGAGGTGCGGGTCGCTGTTGATCATTATCGTTACTGTGAGCGGATTGATCTATGTTGTTTTATCCTGGAAGTGATATTGCTGCAACCCAACACAGCGTAAGTGGGGCAATAATCTCTTCAAGAACAGTCAAGACTTCTCGAAAGGCTTGGCGACTCAGCTGTTCTATTCTTTACAGTATTTGTTAAAGCGACAGAGATAAGTTTACTTTCTTATCTTGTTATTTACAGTCTCTAATTATATTCTTGTTTCGACCTTCGTGTTTATTTTGTTAATTGGTTAATTTGTTTGTTCTTGTAATACAAATATATATAACTGCCCTATTATTAGTGTACAGTTTAGAATTATACCAACCACAACCTACACCAAAGAAAAATACAACTATAACATGTACTGTATGCATGCATAAACAGTCATGATATTGTTCAAGTTGAAGGACTAAGGTTGGATGAACGACATATGGTGAGGTGAACAGCTTTTTTATATTTCCTTTTACGAGTAATAGTAGGCCTGCAAACTTAAAAGAGATATTACCAGATTTTCTCTTGATTTTGTTTGTCACTTGACTTGATAACAAGGATAAAATATTTCAAGTACAACCTAAAGCTGGACACAAGAAACAATATTTTATTATTGGCCTGGAACCACCTCAAGCTTAACATTATTTGGACATCAGTTGGATTCAATAAGTTGTGAAATGTGCAAGCTACTATTAAAAAAGTGGTATTGCCCGAAGACTACTTAATATAAAGGTGATCGGGCTCCGGTGCTAAAAAGCAAAACAAATATATACACACTTTTTACCATATTATGCTGGATTGACATTTTTTCCATATTTTTTGCTTGTATATTACTTCCATCTTCATGTTGATACATGTTATTGAGTTTATAAATAATCCTGATCCGTTGAATCTAATTTATATATATGGTCTAAGAGTACTGCTAACACTCGTCTCTCTTGTGAAAACAGAATGGTCTCTGGGTTGCTACTATGATGGTTACAGTGAACCTTTCACTGCATAACTCTTCGAAAACGTTTAGCTACCACACGTAAATATAATATTTGATAATGTGCAGTATAGTATAGTTTTTTTTCTTTTTTTCATTTTTTGTTTATAATACTCTATGCCTTGTCTGATCTTTTAGATTTTTTTTTCTTTGTTCACTTCCCATTTTTGCAGGTCCTGTTTTATTTTACAAGTGATTGTGTACATTAAAAAAATCACAAGTCATGCATACTTGCAAATTGTAATTAACAACTTAATTACATTCACAGGAAGAATCACAGCAGGGCAAAGGTCAGACAGTTTCATCCTCCTCTTCTGTCGACTGAAAGGCTGTAGCAAGAACACTGATATGCACGTCCATTTCATTATTCTTGCTTCTCTCGATCCACGTGTTAACAACTCAAAAGGATTTTCTAAAGCATATTAAATTCAACAATGTAGGTCGTGTTTATCAAAAATTTACACGAGAAACTGTCAACAAATAATCAGATATGTATGTATGTGTTTTTCGCTGCTCTGTAATATAAAGCAGATATAAAGAATGACGCACCAAAAAATTGCATGTACCACAAGAAAAAAAGCAATATTCAAAGGTATTTATAAAATATCAGACAGACTATGCCCCTTCTCCTGCAAGCTGCAACTTATACTCTATGAACCAATTTCAAAATCTGCCACCTGAAGAGTTATGAAGAAACAATTGTTCAATCTGTCCCAGCCTCGGAGAGGGTTTATCGACAATAAGCTGGAAGGTCACAGCATAAGGCATGGTAAGACAAAGTACATTGTGGAGGAACTGGAGAAAATTTAGTGTTCTGTGTGTGTGATGGACTGATGGCCAGAAACAAGAGATTGCATGAGTAAAATGCTCATATAATATTTGCGCACCATATAATATTGACTTGCAGAAATATTTACGTAAAATGCTCAGAGAAGGCTTCAGGAGAACGATTTGCAGAAGGGAAGAACACAAGAAGATTATCATAATCTTGCCCCTCTTTAGAATCACAATCAAATCATCAAGGCAACAATCAGATATTCCTCGAAGAAATCTGTTATAAAGGACTGTACTGGCCCTCTGCCAACAAGGTTATCCTTCAGTAGAGGCTAAAATACAGTCTCTGGCGGAAGTCCTTGCAGCTTCTGGGAAAATGCAAGTGCTGTGGAATCTGCCAGCTTCTTCCTTTCATTTTCCTCAAAAAGCTCATGGGACTGCAAATATTAAATATGACGTACAACTAAATTATCAGAAAGATAAAATTATTAGATGCACAATCTGATATAATAAAAGGCAACAAAAAACTATTCATGAATTTCCCGATATCACAGATTTGGGTAAGTAGAAGAAAGTCACATGCCTAAGTAATTTGAGAAAAATAACACTTGCCACAAAAAAGGTGTCACCGTGTCTAGAGAAATTAAGGTCTGACAATCCAAGGCTCCTAGCAATAAGCACCTGCACAATCAACAATCAACATTTATCCTTATCTTGACAAGGAAACCCAAAAATTGTATACGGGCACACTCGCGTGAATTAATAAAAAAAATTCAGTGTGCACAGCTGAAAGAGAATAAAGGCGATCCAAGTACTTTAGGATTGAACAGCAGAGAGGATTGCAGCAAGGCAATGGTCAGACAGTTTATCCTCCAGCCATTTTGCGAAGGGCTCCATTGCCTTCACAAAGATTTGCTTCCTCGGCTATCTGGGTTGTTAGTGCAGATTTCATTTCCTTCAGCTTCACCTCAAATATTTTCTTCTCATTGTACTCAACCAAGGGAGCAATTCCAGCTTTCCTGTTAGGCAAAACTTGTTACACAAGAGAAGCTGTAATGCAATGTGAAAATGCTACATCCCTATTCGGTACACCTAAATGTTGATGATGGCCCAGACAATAGCAATACTAGATGATGGCCCAGACAATTAACGTTAGCAGCAATCCATAAATTTAGCCTTTCAAGCCACGTAAGACCCGTATCTACAGTTCAGCAGCACAAATGAACACTGTCCAGTATCCGAGCTACAACGATAGTACCAATGTACTGATGCAGAGTATTGTTGATAACAAATATTAGAGTTTAAAGAACTGTAATGTACGATAAAATGGG
The DNA here is from genome assembly GCA_030848705.1 of Heracleum sosnowskyi. Classification (NCBI taxonomy): domain Eukaryota; kingdom Viridiplantae; phylum Streptophyta; class Magnoliopsida; order Apiales; family Apiaceae; genus Heracleum; species Heracleum sosnowskyi. The sequence goes on along the minus strand of CM061243.1, from coordinate 41,712,102 downwards.
AAAATCGGAGTGAAATGGAAGATGGGATCAGTTGAAGTTTCACTGGTGCTGAATGCAGTTCTTTACTGTGCTTGAACGGTCATTACAGTTAGGGATTCATACAGAAAACAGTGTCACACATTTCCAGACTTCAGTGGGTTATTTGTTCATCTTTATGACTATTATTACAAGATCAAAATTTCAGTAAAACAAGCCTCTATGGAGATTTTCTGAATTCTGTCTTTCTTTTGCTTTCTTTCGATATAGGAAACAACTTTATTGGAATTTCTTGATCTTGCTCTTTTGGTACAACACATTTTTCTACTAATAATAGTTAACTTTTTACTTTCCTTTTTAAAAAATTTATAGTTCGAACACATATGAGTTGAACTTACTATGTTCATTCTTATAATGTTGGCCGTGTGATGGAAGTCTAGGTACTGTCTTCATTGGTAAACCTTAGAAATCTAGATCTACAAGGGAACCCAGTTGATGAGAAGAAAAAGTTGGCAAGAGAGGTGACGATTTTCTGATAGGAGATTTACTCGAATAAATGCTATTGATAGATATGAAAAAACTATTCAAGTCACTTTAAGGGATTGGACATCAAAAGTGTTGTGTTGTTTTTTTAATTAATGTGGTTTTTGCACTTTTTAGAAACTAATAATGCTAAACCAATAGAGAAAATTATGGAATATGAGGATGGAAGAATTGATGATTCTTCTGCTGATGCTGGTGACATGCCGAAAGTTAAGAAGCCTAACCATCTAGATCCGAGCAAGGGAAGTGATAGCATGGAACTTCATGTTGTTGGTCCAAGCAAAGACACTGATGTAGATGGTAATCAAGAGTTTTCTGTGGAGAAGAAATTAAAAGGTAAAAGGAAGAAGGGAGACGTAGAATTTCTGGAGATAACAAAAAAACCACCAACATTTGAGGATCTGAAACAGAATGGTAACAATTTTAGTGAAGATGGTAAATCTTCATATCTGAATCCTGATATTAAGAACAATTTATTGCTGGACAATCATGAAATAAAGGAAAGCTCAAAGAAAAAATGTGCAACTCAGAAAAAATGTGAAGAACATGACCATCGACGATGGAGAAATTCCTTTTTCTGATTTTTTCACGGCTGATATTCTGAGAATGCTGAAAATCAAAATGAAAGTATGAAAAAGTCGAAACAAGACATCCATAGCGCAGGTGAAGTAGTGACCTTTCCTAAGAATAAAAAGAAAGTCAAGGGAGGAAACGTGGGTGCTTCCGCTCTTCAGTCACTTCTGCTAGCAAAGGAGATTGGATTGGGTGGGTTTTCAGCTCGGGATGACTAGTAAGTTTTAACTATACCGAGTACACTGAGATCCTGAAATATATTTTAACAATGTTAAATCAGTGACCGTGGTGGAAGGGTTTTGTAAGAATACGAGTTTAACACTCCGTGAGGAGTCCTGTGAATCTCATTCAATATATATGCCAGAGTACATGGTAATCAAATGATGTACAGATAACAGATACATTACTATAATCACGAGACTAATCCCTACCTACACTGCTGTAATTATGGGACTAATTATACTGAACAATATTAACATATTTATATACACTATCACACCCCCGCAGTCGTAGCGAGTGTACGGACGCTTAGACTGGATCGAAAGTCATCAAAAAGAGCTTGAGGTAGTCCCTTTGTGAAGATGTCGGCATACTGATATGTTGACGGGACATGCAGGACTCGAACGTGGCCAAGGGCGACCTTTTCGCGGACAAAATGAATGTCCATTTCAACATGTTTGGTTCGCTGATGTTGTACAGGATTGGTAGACATGTACACTGCACTTACATTATCACAATAAACAATAGTAGCACGCTTCAATGGGCAATTCAGTTCAAGTAACAAGTTACGTAGCCAGGATGTTTCAGCGACAACATTAGCAACACCGCGGTATTCAGCTTCAGCACTTGAACGTGATAGAGTTGCTTGGCGTTTAGAAGACCAAGATACAATGTTATCGCCCAAAAACACACAATAGCCAGAGGTGGATCGACGCGTATCTGGGCATCCGCCCCAATCAGCATCACTATATGCAACAAGATTAGTAGATGGTGTGGAAGACAGATAAATGCCATAATCAAGAGTCCCTTGAACATAACGAAGTATTCTCTTTAATGCCTGAAAATGTTGCTCTCGCGGGTCATGCATAAACAAGCATACTTGTTGTACAACATATGTAATGTCGGGTCTGGTGAAAGTAAGGTACTGGAGAGCTCCGACAAGAGATCTGTATAAAGTGGGATCAACAATAGGAGGACCGCCAGACGCAGAAAGCTTTGTTTTTGTATCGACAGGGGTTCTTGCAGGCTTACAAGATGACATGTTAGCCCGAACTAGAATTTCTTCAGCATATTTTTTTGGCATAGGAACATGTTGTCCTTGCTCCGAGTGACAGAAATGCCAAGAAAGTATGACAAAAGGACCCAAATCAGTCATAGAGAACTCTGAACAAAGCAAAGAAATAATCTTCTTTCGAAGAGAGTCTGTAGATGCAGTGAGCACAATATCATCGACATACACCAACAAATAAGCAACATCAGTACCTCTGTGAAAAATAAATAGTGATGGATCACAAACACTACATTTGAAGCCGATAGATACTAGATAAGTAGCAAAACGCTTAAACCAAACTCGTGGCGCTTGTCTAAGTCCGTAAATTGATTTACGCAGGAGACACACATGGTTGTGTGCATTAGAATCAACAAATCCAGGAGGCTGATGCATATATACTGTCTCTTGGATGTGACCGTGTAGAAAAGCATTTTTGACGTCCAACTGATGGACGGGCCATTTATTAGATACTGCAAGGCTAAGGACTGTACGAATAGTGGCAGGTTTTACTACTGGACTAAACGTCTCATCACAATCAATCCCAATCTGTTGGCTCTTACCATTTGCCACAAGCCGTGCCTTGTGTCGTTCAAGAGACCCATCAGAACGGTATGTTTAAAGAGCCACATACATCGAATCACATTTACACCTTCTGGACGGGGAACCAAGTCCCACGTTTTATTCTTTAAGAGAGCTTTATATTCATCACACATAGCAGCATGCCATTGAGGGTCGCGAAGCGCAGCAACATGAGATTTAGGAAGAGGAGAAATAGATGGTTTAACAGAGGCAGTGCATGCATATTTAGGATTTGGTTTAAAAATGCCACTTTGACTACGAGTTTGCATGCCTCGTGTTGGTGGTGGAAAAGTGTTATTCGCATGTGTGTTAGTGTCTGGAGGGGATCTAATGTGGGATGAAGAGGGAGTAGGTGGAGTAAGGGGAGGGGTGGGAGTGGGTGGAGAAGAAGGAGGTGAGGCAATTGGCACGGAAGATGTTTGAACCATGTGGTTGGCTTTTTGTGTTGGAGAGGTAAGTAACTCTTTGAAAATGATGGGAGAGAATTCATCACTTGACAAGAAGTCGTAGTCAAAAGATTGGGGGGTCTGCTGAGATGAGTATGGGAATGTATTCTCGTCAAAAATAACATGTCTGGAGATTATTATTTTATTTGTAGATATATTAAGACAACGATACCCTCTATGGTTTCCTGGAAAACCCAAAAAAATGCAAGCAGTAGAACGAGGACTAAGTTTATGTTGCATAGTAGCTGAAAGATTCGGGTAACATAGGCAACCAAAGGTACGAAGATAATCATACTTAGGAATTCTATTATATAGGACAAAGAGAGGAGTGAAATTTTTAAGAGCTTTAGTAGGCCGAACATTGAGAAGGTGGGCAGCCATGTTGAGTGCTTCAACCCAGAAGGACGCAGGCAATGAAGCATGAAAGAGAAGAGTTCGTATAATGTCATTAGTTGTACGAATCATGCGCTCGGCCTTTCCATTTTGAGAGGAAGTGTTGGGACAAGAAAATCTGAAGATTATTCCATGAGAAGAGCAAAATTGAGATAGAGAATTATTGACATATTCACCACCGTTGTCGCACTGCAATGTTTTGATATTTTTTTCAAATTGTGTTTTGACATAGGCATGAAATTTCACAAGTATTGAAGAGACAGTGCTCTTTGTTTTAAGAGGAAAAACCCACAAGTAATGTGTAAAATCATCTAAAAGAAGTAAATAATATCGAAAACCAGAAGGGCTAGAAACAGGGGAAGTCCATAAATCTGTATGAACAATATCAAAAGGTGCCTCTGTTACATTAAGGGAAGGATAAAATGGTAGGCGACAATGCTTCCCTAACTGACAAGAATGACAAATAGTAGAGCTAGGCTCTTTATTACAAGAGATGTATTTATTGGCCCTGAGAAAATTAAAAGTAGGAAAGCCAGGATGACCCAAACGATCCCTGGAATCAATATGATCTAGAACGTTGTACGCCCGAGCAGTGTTGCGGAAAAGGGTGGCCCAAGAATTATACTGTACTTTTTCAAGGTCGAGAGTAAGTGGAACTAAATTTTTGATATTTGAGACTGTGAGAGCAGGATGATAGACAGTGGTACTCTTGTTGTTTTCATTGGCTGTCTTATCGGTTGATTGTTCATCAGACATATTTGTGTGTACGGAGGAGAGAAGGTAGGATATGTATGAAAGAAAGAGAGGCAGGAGGCTACAGAAAGAGAAGAGAATAGGTTAGAATTAGGGTTGGCTTTGATACCATGTAAGAATACGAGTTTAACACTCCGTGAGGAGTCCTGTGAATCTCATTCAATATATATGCCAGAGTACATGGTAATCAAATGATGTACAGATAACAGATACATTACTATAATCACGAGACTAATCCCTACCTACACTGCTGTAATTATGGGACTAATTATACTGAACAATATTAACATATTTATATACACTATCAGGTTTGTTAAGTAACCAGTCGCTCTAAAAACTTTAAGGTATCAGAGAAAGACCCCAACAGGATCTTATACTTTTATACTATAATATTATTCAACACCCCCCCTCAATCGTGCGATACCTTTCGTCACAATGTTTATTTTTCTACCTTGTTCTGTCCCGAACGAACTTGTTTTGGTCCTCGACTCTGAGAGGATGAAGTTTGGTGATACAAAGAAAGAGATCAAACTCTAGCAACAAAGGCCACTGATGGTTCCATATTCATAGTTGAGATGACAGCAGGTTCATTCACAATATCTAATGGAGGTGTTTATGGAAGTCCTTTGGGTAATCCGGTCATTAATCATTAATCCTCCACTGGTATGATGCTGCATAAACAGATGTCTTTAACCATACCCAGTGTTCGAATTTGAAATTAGTGGTATAATAACCACATAGTGAAAATAGTTACCTAGGAAGTTGCAGAAGGTGCTATATAAGAGGAGAGTGGGCATCCTGTTTTTGTATGTTCTGTACGTGCACTCAAAACTTCAAAATATAAACATGCACGTCCAGGAAACTATAGAAGACGGGGCAAACTTTTCTCGATACTTCATCATACACAAGCCTGATTTTATTCTTACTATTGGAAATTCGGTTTTTATTTTCTGCGACGGTATTCCAACACATTACATGTCAGGATTATAAAGGACTCCCCTATTACTCTTTCCTTTGTCTTTGCAATCCACTATTCTGGGAATCTATTGTAAATCGTCTAATGGTTGTTGTAGAGCAGATTTTTTTCAAGGCCAATGAAGTATATTGCTCTGACTCATCACCATAGGCTGATTGATGGAAGAAAGTTGGACATGTTGGTAGTGTACTATTGTAACATACAGATACAAGCATAAATATCAGCATAAATGAGCCTGTCACTGTATTATCTTTCTTTAAAAATAAGCTAGACAAATTGATTACGATTATATAGGGAGTTTTGGCATCAGAGTTGGAGATATATTACCCATCTCTACAGAGAAGTGGTTGTCACAAATTCTTTGCAGATTTAAAGTGACAATACAGTTGAAATTCGTACAAAGTCCTACATCAATTGGGGGGAGGAAAAAGTACATACCTCAAAGAAATACATTTTAAAACAATTAAGCAATGAAGCCTTCAGATGTATAAACTCTCCCAATTAAGTGAAATTTTAACGTTTCGCTGAAAAGACAACATTTTGTTATATTGTACATAATTAGATATGGAAAACAGAGAGGTTATCACAATCGAAAACCAGGGTCATAACAATAATATAATAAGCGGTGGTATTTAATACCAACTTTTAAGGACTTTTAAGGATTTTAAAAGTCATGTGTTATTCAATTCTAACTTTTAAAGAGTATCTAAAAGTAAAAGTATCATGTTATTGAATTAAGACTTTTAACAACTTTTAAAAAGTCATTAAAAGTAAGGTGTTATTCAATTTAAACTTTTAACAACTCTTTAAAGTAGGCTGTTATTCAAAAAGTCATGAATTTGGAATGACAATTACATTTAATGACTTTTAACTTAAAATATAACCAGAGATCTAATGTGAAAAGTCATTGATATGGACAGAAAAGTAATTATAGAAATATAATTGACAAAACAATGGAAATGCCGATATTTAAGGCCCGACACCCTAATTATTCATTAATTTCGTAATTAATGAATAGGGAAAATATACAACTCATGAAAATAGTCCAAAATATGGTAAATTAGTCAAAGAAGGATCCATAATCCCGATTAATGAGTCATAGCATTTATCAACAAGGAAAAGACATATTCAGCAAGCAATACAATGTTTATCCAATATCAAAAAGGAGACTTATTAGCTAAGACTCCTAAACCTACCATAAATATAAGGCTCCAAATGCCTTTATAAAGAACCTGATCCTACAATCAGAACTACGTCTTTGGCTTGATTCTCAATAACGATTTGAGATACGTAGGCATCTTGTGAGGACCGATTTAGTCTCGAAACACAAGTGCAGCCATTTAAGTTCGAAAGCTCATTAATCCTAGCAATTAATATACAAGTACGTTTTTTAATCCATAACATTTGACACCGTCTGTGGGAAGACAACATCAACCATGGCAAACACACGAAGAACAACTCGGGACACTCAAACTCCTGAGGATCGCCCTATCACCTCTGAGGCTGATCAACCACCGCCGACTACTGGCACTCAAGGGGCGAATATCCCCACCAACACTCAAGGACCGGAAATCCCAATTTCGGTTAAAGGGACGAATCCCCTGCAGATGGTCATTCATGGATCTAATCCACAAGAGACCGTTCACCAGCAACCAATCTCGACTTCTCCACTCATCATGAATGCTCCGAGAAGCCTTCAACTCCATACTACTGATCTCTCTCAATACGCGAATCAGACTTTGGGGATGCCAAGCTATGGCATGCCCCCTCGACCCATGGCGGACGGTAGTGGAACTAATCCAATCTACCATGAGGCATATGTGCCCCCTTATATTCAAGGTCTGGGACCCCAAAATCAACAAACTCGCCAGACCCCTTTCGTTCAAGATTACTCGGGCCCATACACCGAGGATGAGGGTTATACAACTGGGGAGGATGTCGCCCCAAGAAGGAGACGTTCTTCCCAGACAAATCGGGATCAACCCCAAACTACTAAGGAGAAAATTGCAGCCCATGAGGCAGAGACTGCAAGGCTCAAGAAACTCCTTGCTGAGGAGGAGGCCGCTCAATCTCGGGGCCGAACAACTGAAGGGATCCCGATAATCAACTTGGATCCACCGGCAAGAAGAACTAAGAGGGTCGAAGCCCCAAGGGGTGATCCTAGTATTCTGTTGCCCCTAGGAGATCCTGATGATCCTACACCACCGTTTACTCAAGACATCATGAAAACGGCTATATCCAGAAAATTCAAGATGCCTTCGATCAAAGCCTATGATGGAACGGGAGATCCCGCAAATCATGTAAGGACCTTCTCCAATGCACTGCTGTTGCAGCCAACCAACGATGCGGTCAAGTGTAGGGCGTTTCCACAAACCTTGGCAGGCATGGCCCAACGCTGGTATAGCCGTCTTCCTCCCAACTCAATTGGGTCTTTCAAAGAACTAAGCAAAGCTTTTATCAATCAGTTCATTAGTGGAAGGGTGCATGAGAAAAGCTCTGCGTCACTCATGGCAATCCAGCAAGGAAAGAATGAAGCCCTAAGGGACTACATCAATCGATTCACTCGAGAGGTTTTGAAAGTCCCGGACTTAGAGGAAAGAGTGACTATGATAGCCCTGCAACAAGGAACTACTGATGACCACTTCAAAAGGTCGTTAGCTAAACATCCACCCGAGAGCATGCTGAAGCTCCAAGATAGAGCCGGAAAGTATATCAAGGCTGAAGAAAGCATGATAAAATATGAACCCACTGCTAGCGGTAGTGGAAACTCAAAGAAAAGAAAAGAAACTCAGGAATACGACGTCAAGGAAAAGTTTCCCAGAACATCAAATGACTCTGATTCTCCACCCACGAGAAACAATTTTGGGCCAAAGTTTACGGAGTATGCAAGATTGAACACTCCCAGGAGTCAAATTCTGATGGAGATAGCTAAGGAAGGAGATCTCAAATGGCCGAAGCCAATGAGGGCTGACATGTCCAAACGGAACCAAAATCAGTTCTGTCGGTTCCACAAAGAAGTTGGTCACGACACCGACGATTGTAGGCAATTGAAAGATGAGATCGAATTTCTGATACGAAGAGGAAAACTCAGCAAGTTCACCAAAGATGGAAACCAAGGAATTCAAAGGGGGAACTATGAAAGAAAGGATTATGACAGAAGGGACATCGATCAAGATCGTAATCCTAAACCCCGAGGGCCAGTAATCAACATGATATTCGGAGGGCCAACTGCTGCTAGGTCCTCCCGAAACTCAAGAAAGGTTTATGCTCGAGAAGTAATGACCGTGGTGGGAGAAGCACCGAAGCGTGCCCGGACCGAAGTATCAATAGGTTTTGATGATTCAGACCTAGAGGGAGTGAAGTTTCCCCACGATGATCCTTTAGTCATCGTTCCTGTGATAGGAAATTCTGAAACCAAGAGAGTTCTAGTCGACAATGGAGCCTCAGCTGACATCTTGTTCCATGATGCTTTCATGAAAATGGGCTACACTGACTCTCAGTTGACACCCTCAAATATGCCCATATACGGATTCAATGGGGTGGAGTCAAAAGTGGAAGGCATTATCCAACTCCCAATGACCATGGGGCAAGGGATGAATACGTCTACTCAAATGTTGAACTTCATAGTTAGAAAGGCAACTTCAACCTACAATGCAATCCTGGGAAGGACTGGTCTGCATGCGTTCAAGGCTGTTGCCTCATCTTATCATCTAAAAATCAAGTTCCCAACGAGGAATGGGATTGGTGAGGAACGAGGAGACCAAAAGATGGCTAGAAGTTGTTATGTAGCCGCGTTAAGGCCTGATGGAATCGGGGGGCAAGTTCTCCCAATTGAAGACATGGATACTAGTGACAATGAGGACCGAAGAGGGAAACCAGCTGAGGATTTAATCCCCATTCCCTTAGTCCCTGGTGAACCGGAGAAGGTGACATATGTTGGAGCACTACTACCTGAGCCATTAAAAAGCAAGCTCATATCTTTTCTTCAAGAGAACAATGACGTTTTTGCTTGGACAGCGGCTGACATGCCAGGGATTGATCCCCAATTGATAACTCACAAGTTAAATGTGGATCCTGAAAGAAAGACGGTGAAACAAAAGAAGAGAAATTTTGCTCCAGAAAGGCAAGAGGCCATTAAACAAGAAGTTGAAAAGCTTCTAGAGGCCGGGTTCATTGAAGAGATACAATTCCCAGAATGGTTTGCTAACCCCGTGATGGTCAAAAAGGCCAATGGAAAATGGAGGATGTGTGTGGACTTCACTGACTTGAATGATGCATGTCCTAAGGATTGTTTTCCCTTACCAAGGATTGATGCATTAATAGATGCTACAGCTGGACACGAGATGCTCAGCTTTATGGATGGCTTCAGTGGATACAACCAAATCAAAATGCACAAGGATGACATCTCCAAGGTATCATTCATCACTGACTTTGGTGTTTTCTGTTATCTAGTCATGGCATTTGGACTTAAGAATGCAGGGGCAACCTACCAAAGGTTGGTGAACAAAATTTTTGGACACCTAATTGGAAAAACCATGGAGGTCTACGTAGATGACATGTTAGTCAAGAGCCTCGATAAGGCCGATCACATTGAGCACCTCCGAGAGGCATTTGAAGTGCTAAGGCACCACAAGATGATGTTGAATCCAGCTAAGTGTGCCTTTGGTGTAGGCTCGGGAAAGTTTTTAGGCCTGATGGTTTTCAAGAGAGGAATCGAGGCCAATCCCGACAAAATCAAAGCAATTCTAGACATGGAACCACCACGGACTGTCAAAGATGTCCAGAAACTAACAGGAAGAGTGGCAGCATTGGGAAGATTCATCTCCAAGTCAGGAGAGAAGTGTTTACCCTTCTTTAAAGCACTCAAGAAAGTGAAAAATTTTGAATGGACAACTGAAAGCCAAGAGGCCTTTGAGGCCCTGAAGAAATATATGGCTGAGGCACCACTGTTGGCAAAGCCCAAGCCAGGGGATATTCTCTATTTGTATTTGGCGGTTTCTAGCACAACCCTTGGAGCCGTTTTGGTAAAAGAAGAATTGAAGGTTCAGAAACCCATCTACTATGTGAGTAAGATTCTACATGGAGCAGAAATAAACTACTCAACGATTGAGAAGTTTGCCTTAGCCTTGGTAATGGCCTCAAGAAAGCTACGCCCGTACTTCCAGGCTCACAAGATAGAGGTCTTGACTGATCAACCTCTAAGAAACATCTTACATAGCCCTCAAGTCAGTGGAAGATTGATCAAATGGGCCATTGAATTGGGCGAATTCGACATCAAGTATAAGCCTCGAACGGCCATAAAAGCTCAAGCACTCGCTGACTTCATGGTTGAATGTACCATTGACAACCAAGAAGTCGGGGGGCAGGAAGTAATAGTGGAAGACAAGGAAGTTGAAGAAATAGTCTCCAAAGAATGTTGGGTGCTCTATTTTGATGGAGCATCAAAAACAAAATCAAGTGGAGCAGGTTTAGTGCTACAAAGTCCTGATGGATTCCTCATAGAGTATGCACTAAAACTTGAATTTCCAACGACAAACAATGAGGCTGAGTATGAAGCTCTGATAGCTGGTTTAGGGCTGGCTGGAGCCTTGAGGGTCAAAACTCTGAAAGTATGTGGAGATTCGAGGCTAGTGGTTTCCCAAATAAATGGGGAATTTGAGGCCAGGGATGAAGTCATGGCCAAGTACTTGAAACTTGTCAAGGCCATCATGACTCAGTTCGACGAATGCTATGTAGAGCACATTCCAAGGGAAGAAAACGTGAAGGCTGATGCCTTGTCTAAATTTGCTTCTTCCGAAATTGAAAACTATGTAGGGAGTGTCTACTTCCAAGTCCTGAGGACCCCAAGCATCAACGGAAAGTTGGTAGCACCCATTGATGTTGGCAGTTGTTGGATGGATCCCATCAAATCTCATCTAGAAACTGGGTGGTTACCCAACGACACTTCAGAAGCACGAAAGCTATACGTCAGAGCACTAAGGTATACCCTGATTGAGGGAATCCTATACAAGAAGTCTTTCATCATTCCATATCTGAAATGTTTGAGACCTCAAGAGGCAGAATTGGCCCTGAAGGAAGTACATGAAGGAATTTTTGGGCAGCACTTGGGGGGCAGAGCCCTTGCCCATAAAATCACTCGTCTAGGTTTTTACTGGCCAAGCATACTAACAGATGCTAAAAGCTACGTAAAGAAATGTGAAAGGTGACAGAAGCATGCACCAGTGGTTAGGCAACTGTTGGTCCTTGTGTATTGCAGAAGGGGGGGGGGGGATGAATGCAATACTGATAAAATTCAATCTCAGTTTCAACAACTAAAACTAAGATTTAATGTTATCAATAATATGTATGCATTCACAAACAGTAAAGTAGAGAAGACAGTATTCACAAAATAAATGTTTTATTTATTTTGCAAAGTGTTGCTACAACCTCAAGAGAGAAATCTTGAGCTTCGTTTTTCTTCAAGGCACTTGCTAGTCTTCGTTACATGTCTAGAATGAATTGACAGTAGGTATAAGACTAATCCTATCACTATCAGTCACGGGTTTGTGAAGCTGCTGTCATTGTCAAGCGGCAGCTTCTTACAGATTGTCTTACACATGTGACTTTCCTAAATTGCTAATATGTCAGATATACATCATAACAAAAGCAACCTAGATTCTTTCTATTTCTAGCTAAAACAATTCAGCAAATAGAGACTTGACCTTGCTCTTGAATTGATTCGCTTTTGTTTGCAGTGCTTGAAGCTTCTATCGTAGTCTTGCAGACTTGGTGCAGCTTAGGGATACTGCATCACGCCTGTTTCTTGAACATTGAAACTGTCACGGGTTTTGACTGAGAAAGTTACTTAGAACAAGGGTCTTTCTCGGGACAGTTACTTTTGCCGCAAAGCTTGCTGTCACAGGAATGTGCTTTTGGTGACAGTAGGAGTTCCCCGCATAGTGTGCTGTCGAGGTTTCCAAACTTGCTGTCGAGGGCTAAAGTTGCTGTCGCGTAGTCTTCCGCCAATGTTGCTGTCAGAGTGAATATGCTGTCTTGACTTGCAACATTTTGTCTTCTTGTAATCTTACTGTCAATTCTTATGACAGTAACCTTTATTCATGCTGTCATCCAATATGCGTTCTTTGAGGCTTGAACACAGAAAGTGAACTTCTTCCAAATTACACAATTAAACTAACATTGCATACTGATTACAAGAACATACTTTGGCTGTGACAGTATGTTCTACTTAATTAAAAATTAAGTATATACAAAGTTAAGTTGTTCCAATGCTATCACCCATAAATCCCAACAGCAACCACCAGAGATGTTGACATCCATAAACTCACCAATCCCCTTTGCCATGTAGGGAATGGATATACTCGGGCCATTTCCAATGGCAAGTGCTCAAAGAAAGTTCTTGATAGTAGCAATCGACTACTTCACCAAGTGGATTGAGGCTAAGCCATTAGCCAAGATAACCACCAAGCAAGTGATGCATTTCTTCTGGGAAAATGTGATATGCAGATACGGGATTCCACGTATCTTAGTCACAGACAATGGAACTCAGTTTAACAACGATGAGTTTAAGAAATATTGTGATGAGAATGATATCAAGTTGCGCTTCACCTCTGTTGCACATCCACAAGCAAATGGGCAAGCTGAGGTTGCAAATCGAATTATCCTAGATGGACTGAAGAAAAGAGTTGAACGTTCCAGAAACACTTGGGTAGACGAATTGCTCCCCATACTTTGGGCATATCGTACTACCTGCAAAGTCACCACTGGAGCTACCCCTTTTCTGTTGGCATATGGGGCAGAGGCAGTGGTTCCAGTGGAGATTACTCACACGTCTCCAAGAGTTGAGGCTTATGAGCCAGAAACAAATGAGGAAGGCTTGAGGCTGGCCTTAGATTTGATTGATGAAGTTAGAGATGAGGCAAATGCCAAGATAGTTCAGCATCAGAAACGAGCCTCTTTTTATTACAACCTAAGGGTTAAAGAAAGGTTCTTTCGACAAGGAGACTTGGTTCTTCGAAAGATTGAGGCATCCGGGGTCGGACAAAAAGGCAAGTTGGCCCCAAATTGGGAAGGACCATATCGCGTCAAGAACGTATTTGGTCGAGGCTTGTACAAGCTAGAAACCCTTGAAGGGCATGAGGTGCCAAGGACTTGGCATGCCTCCAATTTGAAAGTTTATTATGTTTAAGGTTTTTCCTAAGTGAACTCACTACTAGAAATAAGGTTTGATAAAACCAACCCAAGTTTTTAAACTTGAGTATTATGTAAGGGTTGAACCCATTCTCAAAGTTATGAATTCCATATTCTTATGTTTTCATTATATGTGAATTGCATTCTGATAGACATGCTAACTAAGCATGCAAAGTCAAGAAAACAACACAAGCCATGAATGGCCACCAAATACAAATAAAAACTAAACTTACAAAGAGTTTAAGTTAAGCCCGAAGGCTGGAAATACATAAAAAGGAAAAACAAGCCATGAATGGCCACAAACAAACTACAGACTAGGCTTCACCCTCCTTGACACCATCATCTGTCTCCTCCCCTGAGCTAGAGCCAGAAGAATGCTCATCAGCATCATCAGCAGAAATGTCACCAAGGGGTGATGAGTGCCCTGGATCTAAAATCCTAGCATCCTCCTCCATGTCATCAACTCCAGCCAAGATACGCTCCAATGGAGTAGGAGGGTGAGGAGCTGGAAAGTCAGCAGCGTCAAAAACCCCGGGATGCTTGGCCAAGATAGCCTGCACAACATCCTCCCATCCTGATGTATGCTGGACTGGGAAAAGAATCTCGTCATGCTTCTCGATCAAGTCCTTGTACTCTTGAAAGTCAAGGTACTCGTCGATGCAATCATCCTTGCTCTTCTTCAGCTCAACAATATCAGCCTGAGCGTCAGCAAGCTCCTTCTCCCTTCTGGCAAGAGTCTCCTTAAGAGATTTCGCCTCCTCCTCAGACCTCTCCAACTTGACCCTGTTGGCCTCATAAGAGGTACGCCAAGCCTTGGCTTGGAACAATGCCCCTGGAAGTTGGCATTGGTCTGCCAAAGAATAAAAGTTAGAAAAATAAAGCAAATACTTCAAAGAAAAAGAATAGCTAAAGTAAAGAAAATTACCGCAGCAATAGCTTGAGCTCCTAAGTGCTCAACACCCTCGAGGGTGGAATCTGCAACGAAATCCTTGTAGTCACAAGGAGTAAGGGAATGGTATGCCCAATCCACAGCATGTTTGGACACACTAGTAATGGTGTCCTTCTTCCTAATAGCCCAGTTGGGGCGCCACACTGAAGACTTGGAAGACACAGGAATGTCAGCCTCGTCTCCAGGGATCTCAGAAGGGATCAGAAAGCTGGGGACACTAGGCTTCCCCCTTGGATCATCTCCAAGCCTAGCCCTCTTCATCCTGGATGTCTCCACATCCTTGGGCTCATTGGTCTTATTAATAAAGGCCGCAGCTGCAAGAAAAACCAAAAAATGGTTAGCAGAAAATCACAAAGGAAAGAAAAATAGACATAAAGAAAAGGGATAAGTAAAATACCCTTATCATGAACAGTGGAGAGCCCAACAGAGTTGAGGACAAACTCATCCAGTAGCTCCCAAGCCACGGTAGTCCCATTATCCTTGATAAGCTCTGAGTAGGCATGAGATTCCTCCTCATTCAAGACAATGTTATTGGGACTACCATCAGAAACTCTCCCAAAAGATTTACGGAACAGGGTTCCCCAGTCCCCACCTTCCTATACAAGATACATAAACTCATTTTTCCACTTGGGGTTATTGTCTGGGATAGATTTTGGGTGAAAAATGAAAGGGAAGCCTACCCTATGGCTAATATATACCCAACCCAAGTTGTTGGCAGAGCTATTTTTAAACTGAAAAATCTTCCTAAACAAAGGAACAAACAAAGGAAAGTTTTTTCGAAGACACAAAACCATGAAGCAGTTAATTATCCTCCAGGCATTGGGAGGTAATTGACAAGGGTTAATTTGGACATCTGCCGAGAGCCTAGGGATAAACTCATGGAATGGGAACCTAAGGCCGGCAACTATGGCATCCTTATAAATGCACAAGGCATTTGACCGCCAGTGACATGAACGGTCACCGGGGCCGGCAGGAACAAGTTTTAAGGGGGCCTTTACCCTATACATCTTATTATAATCTTTAATCATATCTACTTCGTGAAACCTATTACTACAATCATACGAATCTAAAGCAGATACTGACGGGTATTCATCCCCACGTTCATTAATCATATCATGCAAAGACATGTATTTTGAACGAATAGGAATGGGGGTACCTCTTTTTGATGCAGAGTTCATCTTTTGAAGACGTTGGGAAGCTCGATCAGCCATTTCTAAACCCAGAAATTTTCAAATCTTCAACGAATACCCAGAAAATCTTCAAGTCTTCAAGAAAAAGTGCCCAGAAATCTTCAAAGAAAACCCAGAAATCTTCAAAGAAATCTTCAAATCTTCAAGTGAAAAACCCATAAAACGGTGAGATTCAACGGAAAATCTCGCCGGGAATCGCCTTGTGATGGAACCCTAGCAGAGCAATTTAGAGAAAACTTTGGAGAAAATTCAGCAGAATATCTTTGAGAAAATAGAATGTGAGGAATGAATGGAAACAAGTGAGAATTCACCCTTTTATAGGGATGACATCCGGTCAATGGGCCGGTTGAAGCAAGGACAACCGGCATTAGCCGGTATATATCGTAAAAGGCTACAGGCCCAATAAAAGGCTAAAGGCCCAATAAAGGCTAAAGGCCCAATAAAAGGCTAAAGGCCCAATTGCTAAATATAAAGCTACAGGCCCAATTAATAAATTGGAATAGTTAAAGGCCTAGGGCCCAAATTGAGCCCAACGTAGGTAGGCCTTAAAGAACACAAAAGGTACAACTTGAAGAAGCCTAGTCGAATGTGTTCGATCAAGGCCCAAAATGGCACTTATCTTCGATCAGAAACCTGGTCGAAAGTATTCAACCAAAGCTCAAAATGAACCAAATGTTCGACCAGAATCCTGGTCGAATGAGTTCGAATAAGGCCCGAAATGGCTCTCATATTCGACCAGAGTCCTGGTCGAATGTGTTCGACCAAGGCCCGAAATGAGTAATATCTTCGATCAGAAACCTGGTCGAATGAGTTCTAAGATAACCTAAATTGAACCAAGTATTCGACTAGAATCCTGGTCGAAGGAGTTCGAACATGGCCCAAAATGGAGCAAATCTTCGATTAGAATCCTGGTCAAAATTGTTCGACCAGGGCCTGAAATAACGCCTAAAGTTCGACTACAATCCTGGTCGAAATCATTCGACCAGGAGGGAAAATAAGACCCAGATTCGATTAGAAACCTGGTCGAAATCATTCGACCAGGATGTGAAATGACAATAGACTTCGACCAGAAACCTGGTCGAAACCATTCGACCAGGGGTAAAACTGAGCCAAGATTCGACCAGAAACCTGGTCGAAACCATTCGACCAAGAGGCAAAAGCAAGGCAAAATTCGACCAGAATCCCGGTCGAAGGAGTTCGACCAGGAGCTAAAGTCAAGGTCGAATTCGACCAGGATCCTGGTCGAAAATGAACTGAAAAATTCAAAAATTAATTTATCTCCCAGGGAATTGATGAAAAATCCCGATTCCTGTTTTGGGAAAATTATAAAATTGGTTTAGAACTATATGTTCGTCAAACCAAGTCACAATACGGAAGAAAATTTCGTAACTCCCGAATAAAATAACTTCTACGATAATCCAAAAGAGATTTTCTTAGAAGTTGGGGGGCAAATGATATGGACAGAAAAGTAATTATAGAAATATAATTGACAAAACAATGGAAAGACCGATATTTAAGGTCCGACACCCTAATTATTCATTAATTTCGTAATTAATGAATAGGGAAAATATACAGCTCATGAAAAGAGTCCAAAATATGGTAAATTAGTCAAAGAAGGATCCAGAATCCCGATTAATGAGTCATAGCCTTTATCAACAAGGAAAAGACTTATTCAACAAGCAATACAATGTTTATCCAATATCAAAAAGGAGACTTATTAGCTAAGACTCCTAAACCTACCATAAATATAAGGCTCCAAACGCCTATATAAAGGACCTGATCCTACAATCAGAACTACGTCTTTGGCTTGATTCTCAATAACGATTTGAGAAACTTAGGCATCTTGTGAGGACCGATTTAGTCTCGAAACACAAGTGCAGCCATTTAAGTTCGAAAGCTCATTAATCCTAGCAATTAATATACAAGTACGTTTTTTAATCCATAACAGTCATAAGGTTTGGGGTAAGATTTCACATGACTTTTAAATTATTATTTTATTTTCTTCAATTTCATTTATTTCAGAATTTTTTCATTTCTCTTTCACAAATAGAATATCTTCTCTATTAAATTATGAACGATGGTTAGTATCCCTTTGATATTTTTTTCCCAAATATTATCTCTTTTATTTAACTGATTTACTTTTTAACTTGAAAATTTATAGCTTCTGCTATCTTTTTAGTTTTGATTTAAATTTAATTATTGTGTATTTATTTTGAATGTTAAGATTCTTAATGTTCATATTTACACATATTCATTTGCAAAAAAAAACTTATTGAGTCCTTTTTTACTTATCTTTATTTTTATTTTAAATTTAATTAAATTGTATTGATGTTGGAGGTTATAATTCTATTGATTTTATACCATTTGGATATTTGACGAGTCTAACCAAAGGGATCCCTTTTGGTTCGATTTCTATTTGTATTAATTATTAATTATATAATTTTCTTTTCGTTTAGATTTTGTTGTAAATTTTTTTACTTTACTTAAAAATTCTATTTTCTGAGTTTTAATGTCGTATTTTCTCTTACGTGCGCTCGAATTCATGATGTTTATTGTCGGACATTAAAGTCTTATTGTCTAAACTTTTCGGAGACACGTTGCATATCCTTCAGTTATATGATAAACTTTGAAAGTTTAAAATTCATCTACATACATATATCTAAGATTAAAAATTAAAAATCAATAATTTAATAATAGTTTATATTACAATTGCATATAAAAAAATTATTGATGAAATATCAATAATTCAATCTTCTTGTTATATAATTTTTAATATAAACTTATAATTTATTACTTCTTTCTATATGTTACGTATTTATAATTTTATATTTATATTAATATAAGTTATCGATCAAAAGTCATTAGATGTAAGTAAAACTTCTCAAAAGTCAATATAAAAAAGTCTGTAAAAGTAATGATGAAATATACAAACTCCATAAAAGTCATTAAAAGTTTATCAAATCAACAAAAGTCATTGAATTTTTAGAAGTCAATAAAAGTCATTTAAAGTTATAATACAATATCACCTCTAAATATAGCAGGCATCCAACTAAAGATGCACACATAGTAGCATACTGCTCTTGCTTATCAACAAAATAAAGTATAAAGGAACCATACACGCATACTATTGCTGGAAACTATAGGTTCTCTTCCATTTTACACAGGACAATCACTTGGCTTTAGCATCTGCACACACCTTCTCTTTGGGTTTTTTCTAGACGGAGTACTGGACGGGATACTAGCCTGAGACCTACTTCTCTTCTTCTGTGACTTTCCATAGTCAGGTAAATCAAGCTTTTGCTTGCAGTAATTTCGCGCGAGATCTATTTGGGCTTTTTCCAAATCCCCTGGCTACAAAAATTAAAAATTAAAATAGATGAGCCAGCCACTACTTAATATAAAAGTATACAACCACAAGAAACGCAAACCTTCATGTCACTGAAGAATCTGTCAATATGCATCCGCACACCACGAATAATTTCATCGTGAAATAAATTAATTGAGCAAGCAATTTTGGTTCTTTCTACTATATGGTTTGCCATCATTGCAGTAGGAACTCCAAGCGAATAGATAACGTTACCACCACTGTCCATAGGTTTTGGAAGATTAAGTAACAGGAACTCTATCAGTTGCTCGTGCACGGTGCCTACAAACAAAATTAAGCATACCAACTTAAATACAATAAATTAAACAAGGCAAACATTTATGCTACAATAACCCCTCTTAATTGGACTACTTTTCTCTAGAGACGCCTGTGTTCTTTGAGACTTGTAAGATCCAACCATAACTCTTTCCTTCAATAGCCATGATAAAACTAGTCTCCGAACTTATGTGATAATACTAGTTTACAAGATTTCATGTACACAGTTTTGCCAACCAAGGCGTTTTGAAAATAAAAATTAGGTAGTGAACACTTTCAAGCTCAAACAAATGGACTAGAAGGAATGATCCTAACAATCTTTTTATAATCACATCAAAAAACATACCATTGGACACAGCATTGAGGTAACTCAAAG
Source organism: Heracleum sosnowskyi (assembly GCA_030848705.1). Taxonomy (NCBI): domain Eukaryota; kingdom Viridiplantae; phylum Streptophyta; class Magnoliopsida; order Apiales; family Apiaceae; genus Heracleum; species Heracleum sosnowskyi. The sequence goes on along the minus strand of CM061243.1, from coordinate 41,692,251 downwards.
CATCATCAGCAGATCCAAAAGGATGACAAGCCCTGAACTCAAAGAATTCATCAAAGCGGTTGACATACTCCTCAATGGCTATAAAATTTCTCTCAACGCTATACACCTTATGAGCTCTGAAGAGAGCATATCCGCAGGACGAATCAAACAGAATATATACTGGCAAGTTCTTGAGAAATAAAAAAGGAGAAAATCAAAGGGTTAAACATGGAAAGAAAGAGGGAAATAAAATGAAGAACGTGAAATTCAAATGTTTACCTTTTGCTGTTCATAAAGACTAATATACTCCCCATCACCCCTACAAAAATAAATTCAAGAAATCAAAAAAGCCAAAGTTCAGATAACTCGACTTCCTAAGAACTAAAATTTGGATGTCATAAAAAGGTACCTATGTGAATTCACTGCAGTCAAACGCTTGTTATAACTTAGACAGCTTGGCTCAATTTCATCCACCTGAAGATAAATTGCACTGTGAGTTCAACATGTCAACATGTATTTCTTGAGAAATGCCCGAAAACAATTGCACTGAGTTCAACATGTCAACATGTATTTCTCGAAAAAAGCCCGACAAATTTAACAGATACAAACAAACACGGGATTCGAGCAAAAATACAGAATTCATGAAGTCGCCAAGTAACCTTATAAGACTAGTTTGGTCTCCGTTAAGAATAAACAAAACTCAACAACGACAAAGGGGACAGACCAATACCCATTCTTGGAAATTAAATCATGTCGACTCGCCCTACCATACACCAAAACATTCTCATTCCTCAAACCATTGTAATTACACATATCAACTGGCTGACTACAAAAACATAAGTATGGTCTATCATCAGATAGAATAAACACAAAATTCACCTTAAGCGTGCGAAAAGCACCCATAATATAAGCATGGTCTTTATCATATGGTTCCACAGTGACTTGCTCCAATCGCTTGAACTGAATCTGTTTTTGTTTGGCCAGGGAACTAAACACAGAATCACCTCTATTTGTAGATTCAATGAAATAGGCCTGTAATCCACACTGGTTTAAAACATTGTTTTGAGAAAGTTCAAAAGTTAACATTATTCATAGAATAAATCAAGATATCATAGAAAACAAAACCTGGACATAAAGCATGTAATGTCCAGCAGCCTCAAGAAAGTAAGTAGCAGCTAAATATGACATCCGGACCTGAAAAATAGAAAAATCAAATAATGTAAAAAGGAATTAATCTCTAATGGACATTAAAAAAAACACCAAGTATAGAGGCAAATTCTATAAGACTAATTATTTATGTCATGTTTTCATGTGTTGTCATAGTTTAGATTATCTTGCTTTCTCATTTAATTGTTACTAATTTATTACTAATTTAGAAAATTCAACATAATATTCTATTTATTTCTTTACAAAAAAGTGACTTGATATGTTTATGTTAAATGATTTAATGAAATCATTTCCCCTATGCAGATACCTTAGAGTGACTGTGCAGGTAGCAAATAATCTAGCAGGCAGACAACATAAAAACTTGACTAAACAAAGTCATACATATAATAATAAATAATCATCTAGGACAACTTCTAAAATATCAGAACCAAAAATCTCTTTATTTGCCTAATTACGCAAGAATATATTGAGTACAATTATCATTGACAAATAAACAAAAAAATTGTGAAAAAAATATAAAGACGGCATAGGAGACTTGAACTTAATCATAGAAGAACCATAAAAGCTGGAAAGATAAAATATCATTAAGAAGATAAATGAATGATATGTTAGTATAATATTACACCATCAGACCACCTAAAACATGGGCAAGATTCAAGTAAAAAATTGATAGCGATAAATATCTATATGTAAATTCAGATATAGGCAAGACCTATTCTCCGCCACTGGTGCTATCCCCAAACTGATCACTACTACTACTTAGCCCTTTTGGTTATTAGATGAAGGTGGACAAGTAATGCTACTAATCTTTTACACAACGAAGATGATTGAGACTAATGTTTGCAATGATGAAAAAGAAAAATGAACATATGAAGCAGATGTTTAAAAAGAGAGGGGGAAGGAACCTCTTCCTCACTATCCGGAGCAGCAAACAGTACATCTACCATATTAATAAGCATGCGGTATTTGTATGGAACAACGCCCTGAATGATTGGTACAATATTGAACCGTTTGTCTGCCATGCTTGCAAGAGTCTTCCAATTGACGGGGTCTACTACATAAACCATACCTTGCTGTTGACGATATGAAACAGTTTTAGAGGGCGTAAACATAAATGAGAAGGAAATACAATATAGAAGAGGAAGAACGAGGACTGACAGGGCCAACAAGGTCAGAGATATGTGATATGGTGGTTCCAAATCGATCATCATCTTGGGAATAGATTACAAGTACACGGGAACCAGGTTTCTGAAAAGGGCATAAACGATGAATGAAGGATATAATAATACTAGTAAATGGATGAATTGGGGTGAGAAAGACTTACAATCCATAAATTTTGTGCCCCGCAGAGAATAGCAGCAGCTAACTTAGAATAAAAAGGGTTCCATTCTCTGTACTCCGCCAGTTTGCCATGATTATCCTAAAAACAAACAATTGACATTACTGTCTATCCATTGAATCACAATAATAATAACTGAAAAAGAGACAGACCTTAACAGAGATTTTGACCTCGTGGTCGTAAAGAGGAGCTTGACCAGGTACCAAATTTTTGGTATACAGGGTTTTACCGTCATCGGCGACAAAAACGCCTTGGAATCTATCGTGAGGAACTATGTTTACCGATTGACGAGATGTTGTATGTGGCACTATGATAGACTTGGATTGGCGAGATGGTCTAGAGGATGATGAAGAAGAAGAAGATAATGTGGGATCTCGATAGATGAATCCTGGGGGGAACACGAGATATCGAAGTTCAGGTGGGACGTAGACGCCTTGCGAACGGGGACGCATTCTCTTCCCGCGGCAATTTATTATAATTTCAATATAACAAATTATATTTTTATATATAACCACATTACTAAGCCTGGCTTCGCAGCGACATTAGAATATATTTGTTAAGAAAAAGAATATTAGAATAAAAATTGTGAAATTAATATCTACAAAATTATTTAAATTATCAAATAAAATATATTCTATAAAATTTGCATTTGGGTAGGTACTATAATAAAATATTTACATATTTTGTTTGTTTATATAGTTTGATTTTTTATTTTGTTGGATCGATACCATTGCCATATCTATACTATATTATTAAAGACGAAACATTAAAAGTTTTGGTCGGTCGGTCGGTATTTGGGCCGATTCACGGGCCTATCTATAATCAATTTATTAATAACCAATTACCTTTTTTCACTACATTACCTATTTTATATTTATTTTTTAAACCAAACCAACTCATCTTCTAAAAATAAAATGGGCAACATATATATAATATGGTAATATTATTATATATTTATAACTGATTATCTTTTTCAGCTAAAACACATTATTTTTATATTTTTTACCTAAAACAACTCATCTTATAAATAGGAAACATATATGGAAACCAAGTTATTGATAACCAATTACCTTTTTCAGCTAAATTATATTACCTATTTCATATATCTATTTAACTAAAACAAATCATTTTCTGAAAATAAGACGGGCAATATATATATAAAATGGTAATATTATTATATATTTATAACCGACAGCTAAAACACATTATGTGTTTTATATTTTCTAACTAAAACAACTTATCTTCTAAATATAATACATGCAAAATAAATATACAATGGTAATATTGTTTTATATAAATATTAATAAATAACAAGTTATTCTTTTCAACTAAAACAAATTACCTCTTTTATATTTTCTAACTTAAACAACTAATTTTCTAAAAGTAATGCAGACATATATATAAAAAAATTAATATAATTTTATATAATTGTTAATAAGTAACTAATTGTCTTTTTAAGGATATTACCTGTTTATATTTTTTAACCGAAACAACTCATATTCAAATTAAAAATAACACGGGCAAAAGATAGATATATTGGTAATATTATTATATTAAACTTATGAAATTCATGTTTATTATAATTTTTTTAACATTCAATTTAAACGAGATAATTAATTAAAATAAAAGTAAAAGTATATTCAAATAAACTCGGTATATTGAACAAGCACATATTTTGATATTTGCACTTGAGTCCTTTTTTAGATTTTTAAGAGTAAAAAAATACGAATCATTAGATATGTTATTTTAAAATATTTTATATTTTAATATCTAAAATACTACTATTGATTACGTCAATAATATATTAAATTTAAATATTATATTGTTAGATTTATAAATCAAATATATATATATATATTAAAATTTTATCAAATTATATATAATAACTAAAATCTAAATAAAAAATAAAAAAATATTAAAGAAGACCGTGCATCGCACGGGATATAAGCTAGTATATATATATATATATATATTATATTGAAAAAAATCAATATAAACATATAATATTACTTATATTTATATAGTATTATTAGAAAAGATAATATATAATTTATATTATATATTATAAATCTTATAGTTTGTAATATTTCAAATCTTAGCAAAATTCCATCCTTATCGAAGCAAGAGTAAAGTGCACTTTGTGTACTCGTACTTTAGTCAAGACACCACTTGCAATACTATAGTTTAAAATCGAGCAGTTGCAATATCAATGTTTGTATTTCACCGCACTTTGTTGCATTCCGTTAATTGAGGTTAACTCCATTATTAATTTAGGGAGTAAAGTGCATTTTGTGTACTCGCACTTTACTCTAAATTTTGAACTAAAGTATTGCAAGTGATGTATTGAGTAAAGTGCGGGTACACAAAATGCACTTTAGAGTAAAGTGCGAGTACACAAAGTGTACTTTACTCCCCAAATTAATAACGGAGTTAACTTCAGTTAACGGAATGCAACAAAGTGCATTGAAATACAAACATTGATATTGCATCTGCTCGATTTTGAATTATAGTATTACAAGTGGTGTCTTGACTAAAGTGCGAGTACACAAAATGCACTTTACTCTTGAAACAAACATAATAATTAAAAATAGCTAAGAAAATGACAGTAATTATCAATCTCAATAGATCTTTAGTGCATATTCAAAATATATTAAAATCGGACAAGTTATCAATGTAGTTTAAAAGTATAATGCGAAACCTTTAGTACATATTATTTAATACTAAAAAGTAAGATTGGAAACACATGTGTAATTAGGTGGTAGCATAATGCTAAATACATGTTCCATTGCCTCCGTCACCAGCTCCACTGTATCCATCACCAACTCCGTTGTCCTTTTCATTGTCCTCAATTGCTACTTTCCTTTTCTTTTTGTCATGCACAGTCTCGGGTGTAGGAGAACTTTTAGAATCCTGCAATACAGTGAGTGCTTAGAAAAATATTCATGTACAATATTTTTATATAGATAATAGTGATAAATTAGAATATGTCTTAACTGCTTTCTTCAACTTGTACTCTTCTTTCGAATTTTCTTTAGCTCCATTGCCTGCATCACCAGCTCCATTGTCATGCACAAACACAACACCAGTCTCGGATGTAGCAGAATCTTTAGAATCCTGCAATATAATGAGTGTTTAAAAATAGTTGCATGAAGAAGAAAAATCATGTACAACGTATTTGTTACATTATATAGTGCATATGATATTAGACTTTTAAACTAATTAATTAATTATACATAAGCTATAATAAATTAGAATGTAACTTGACTGATTTCTTCAATTTGTACTCTAGTTCCAAAATTTCTTTTGGCTCAAATATTTCAGCAACAGTAAAACTGTGTAATCCTTCCTTGAGATTATAAGCATTCAATCGTAACTTAAACACTATATCTTTTTCAAATAATCCTTCAAGCTCTTTTGGAACATCATTGTTGTCTAAAGATAATTTATTCACTATCTTATTTGCTGATGTGTCTAGCAATGGTTCAGCTATATTGTTTAATAGTATAAAAGTTGTATCTCCCGTCTTATCCTTAACTTTTATTTGTATTCTAAACCTGTATAAACACACAAATCATAGTAAGATTAATATATGTATAAACAAAATATAAAATAAAGTTATTAAATTAATTTCTTACATGATAAGAGGATGGTCAATAATTTCGTTGCAAGGTTTGCATCTATAATGTCCCTCACAAAAGTCCAACTTTGTGGAGCATGTTTTACAGCCAGTGTAGTACCAGTTATGGGTATTATCAATCCCAAAAATCTCAGCTCTTACCGTAATAATTTGTTCCTATAGTAATATGATTAGAGTATAAATATGATAAAAAAAATAACATTGATAATAATTGAGGTCAAGTGCAAGGTACGTAAAATAAATTAGCTAAACAAAAAATGTGCAAAATTAACCTTTAGGTCTTCACTCCACTCTGCTTCCAGCAATTCCTCGATGTTCATCCTATTAATAAACATTTTTTACTCAGGCGACATTATGGGGAGAGAGTCTCCACTGATTTGCAATTTAGTAGAGAGGTGAGCAAATCTCTCTCTCAGGGATGACACATACGGTGTATCCAGATTTGTATAAATTTTACTATTTCTTGTGGTAGAAAAGCTAATTGTATCTGCATATAAGAGTAAATAAATGGTTAAAAAACTAATATAAGAATTAAATCAATAATATCAATGAAACAAATATTTGTATAATATCTAATGATATTCGTTCAATCGAGATAAGATAGATTTATATATGTGCAATTTCTAAAACTATATATTATAAAAACATTAATAAAGATAATTACTTATAAATTTTTTAATCTGGGTAGATGTGACAATTATTATATAGGGTCACCATCCTCCTTGTATAAATTTGTATCAACCATCTCGGCCAACTTTTCCCACAAAGTTATGGTACTGGTATGGAGCTGTTTAAGAAAAAAATTAGAACAAATTAAATAAGTAAAACAAATAAATTGGGGTAACCAAAGAAGTAATATAAAATTACAAGAACAATAAAAAACAATTAACAGTTATATTAAAATTAATATAATGCATAACTTACTAATTTGTGACAATTTTGAGATCTCTTTTTTTCAACCGCCTTTGACAACTTCAATGCCACCCAAGTGGGTCAACCAGCCCACACCATCTAAATCAACATAGAAAAAATAATATTAGAACATGATAGTTTGAATTATAACTTATATAATAGTATTACTTATATATTACTCTAATATATTACTGCATCAAAAACCTGAGAGTATATTGGTGTCATTAATACGTGCATCAATCATATCCGGACATATGAACTGAAATCCATGCAGTGATATGTTGACGATGCCTTCTTCCAATCTCTTAGGCAACGTTATGTGTATGAAGAGCAATTTAGACCCATGTGATAGTGGTCTATATTTCCCTGTACTTGAAACAACTTTCAGATTTTTGATGCTGTACACAGAGCCTTTCTCTAAAAGATTTTTGAATCGAGAGACCAGAATCTTCGGGATCGTAGCATGGATCAAATTTTCCTGTCATACAACATATCTTAGAAAAGTTAATAACATCATACAATTTGACAAACTAATAAGTTATAAATATATTGATTTTTTAACCTTTTCATCGATCAAAATCATGTCAAGACTGATCAGTTCTTCAGTATTTGAATTAACAGATTCCCACATTCTACACACTCGTACTCTTATCATCCAGGTATAGTTGTTGTCGTTCAAAGCATCCAACATGGTGTAGGTCATAGTTGTATTGATTGTAAATATGGTTGTAAAAATTTGAAGCTATGTAAAAAAGTTTCGGTGTAGATTTTTTTGTTATGAATGACCTTTAATTTATAGGTGTTTGTAAGGTGAATAACATGGAAATCCAGTATGTTTAAAAGTGAAGAAGTATTATAAAAGAAAAGTTATATAATGTTTGAAAATAATAAAAGAAAGTTCTATCAAGTTTGAAAATAATAAAAGAAAGTTTTATCAAGTTTGAAAATAATAAAAGAAAGTTCTATCAAGATTGAAAATAATAAAAGAGAAAATTGCAATTATTAACATAAGATCCTAAAAATTCGAAAATAATAAGGAAGTTGTAATTTTCTAAATCAAATAAAGTTCTATCAAGTTTGAAAATAATAAAATAAAGTTCTATTAAGATTGAAAATAATAAAAAAGAAAATTGCAATTATTAACATAAGAGCCTACAAATTCAAAAATAATAAGGAAGTTATAATTTTCTAAATTAAAGAAAGTTCTATCAAGTCCTACAAATTCGAAAATAATAAGGAAGTTGTAGTAATTTTCTAAATCAAAGAAAGTTCTATCAAGTTTGAAAATAATAAAAGAAAGTTCTATCAAGTTTGAAAATAATAAAAGTGTAATTTTCAATTTCCTTCCTGCAAAATCGAAAATAATAAAGGAAGTTGTAATTATTAAAATTAAAAATTGTGAAAATTTGAGAAAATTAGAAAACTAGAACGGAGCGATTCTAAAGGCGCCACCTCAACGCCTCCGTCTTCTCATTTATATAAGTATATTAATTAGTGTAAAGCGCTTAAATGGTATGGTTTGGTTTCGTACGGGTATGATCGTCAGCGGTCCTACATAGCTAAAAATTCTCTACTATAAAACGGGTGCTACATAGCTAAAAACTCTCTAATATAAAATAATTACACAATTAGAGTTATTAATAATACTCTACTTTAGAGAAAAAGTAATATTTCTATAAAAGTACAGAATAAAAGAAGTAGTATAATTTTAATATTTTAAATATTTACACTAAAATTTATTAAAATTGAATTTATAAAAACAATGAATAAACATATAAATAATCATTCTTTTTGTGAATTTGTATATATAAAAAATTCGTAATTTTTATCATTTCAAGAAGTACAACATAAATTATATATATATATATATATATATATACATATTATTAACTTAATGAATTTATATTTTTATGAAAATACACAAAAATATTAATAAATAAATAAAATTATAAAAACACTATAATAAAATAACTTATTAAACGTCGTGCACGGGTATAAAGCTAGTTTTATTATAACAAATCAGAATGTGTTAAGTGGCATTTTGTAAATATTTTTGGAATTAATTTTATACCCCTAATTTTTTTTCTTTTAAATTGTACATTTAGAAAATAATAATCCCATATTAGTTGTCTATCTCTTCGTTAAACCCAAATTTATGATCACTTTTCTTTATTATTTTCAACTAGCATAATAACCCGTGCGAGACACGTGGCTTTTTCTATCAATGTGTGGAAGTGCTGATTTTTTAGAATTTGAAAATTATGATTGTACACTGACTTTATTTGAAATAAAATATAAGAACTCATTAGCATTGTATTTTAAATGTATGGGCCAACTAAAATGCAACCGGAAGCACCAATTTCTTAGTAAATGTTTACACACTCGGGTGACGATAGATCGTGTCATGTTTGCCTTTTTGTTGACGGTTTGAGACTCCGATGATGCTGGTGATCACATATATTTTGGTTCACACAAATTTGTTCTGAACTCGGCATGCCATATCATTCCGAGGCTGCACCCTGTGTGAACTTGGGATGGTATAAGCTAGACCCGCTATGTATATATGTGTGCATGCATCCATGCGTTGATATCAGATGGGATTTTACGGTAACACATGATGTCCTTTTTTTGTTTGTCAGCAGCAGTATGAAAAACTCTGGATATCTGTGCTAGTTCCTTTGTCCGACTCAAAGATTTAGCAGGCTCCGATTTAGGAGGGGAGCCTGTTGCATCTTCTAGTGTCATTATTCTCAATCCGGTAAAGCATATTCCCAGTCACGTGTTATTTTCTATCGATTCTCGCAATGTACCTAATTTAATTTATAGATAATTTGATTTTTTCAAAATTATCCGTGCACTAAAAATAGGATATTTCTTAACTTATAAACATGTTGTATAAGTCATATTTAGACTGATTCACTGAACGTGTACGAATTTATTACAGGTCTTGTGGCAACTTTGAAACTTAAATTTCTAGTCGAAAAAAAAGAAGTGAAGTTAAGAGAACATAAAGTTTAATAAATATACCTGTTTTTCTTTTTATTCTCAGTAAATATATGGAAATTAAATTTTGGAGTTAATTGTTTAATAATTTAATCTAATTGTTTTGCCTTTCTTGTATTAAAAAATTCAATAAACACAGGTTAAATAAAATTCTCTCTTTCCTTTCTTTACAAAAGTATAATCGACTCTCAGTTGGTCATGTGACATACTTATTTGCACCAGTCATGTTCTTTATATTTTTGGCATTGTAGGAAATTTAATATTTATTTACGTAACGATGAGAATCGATAAAGGTATTGTCCAATCAATGCACAAAAAATAATTTATATAACTTAATTTTTTATCTTTTAGATCTATAATTTTAAATAACTCCGAGTGTATAATGTAATTGATCGATCATAATATTTTTCTTACTTGGATGATATGAAATATCATATTTTCTAAAATTTGTTCACTTGACTATATATTTTAATATATTTAATTTATTATACAATTTTCAAATTTACCTATTATATATTTATTAATTTAATTCAAAATAAGCAATTATTAACTGCCATAAAATTAATATAAAATTTTATATTAAAATTAATTACAAATGCGTTACATACATAATTCATCCAACATAGTTCTAAATCTAGTCACTTCTATTATATTTATACTATATTATTAAAATCGAAATATTAAAACTTTGATAGTTGGTCAGTACGGTACTCATATTTTGGGATTTACACTTTAGTTCTTTTATTTTTACAGTTGTACCGTAATTTTTTTAAATAATAATTTTATTCAAAATATATCTCTAAAAAATTGTTCAACACAAAACTCTTAAATCACAATTTATTACGATCAAACACCTATGTCAATTCGACGCTGAGTTCAACAACCATATATAAGTATTCATATTTAAAATCATTTTCTTAAGAAACAAATATAAATATTAAAAGAAAATATTAAACTCATGCATGACACATGTTACGAGCTTGTATTTGTATATGTAATAAAAATACTCATGAATATCGTGTATAAATGGTATCGATATGTGCTATATACCCGTGATTGTTGTCTAATTTTTAAATATTGGACACTACTTTTTATTAATTTAAAAATAAATAATTAAATAATATATAAAGAAACTACTTGTAATATATTACTTATGTTATAATCAATGTTCAGTATTACGCTTTATAGATTAAATATATGAATAATACAAATAAATTGTGTAGTACAATAAAGATAGACCGTTGTGCAAAAATGTATATCATTTTATAGTTTACATTACATATACAAGATATTTGTATGACTAAAACAAATGTAGATATACATCACACGCAACATTATTTTTAAAATTTAATATTAAAATTATATAAGATTGGTTGTTTAAATAATCATGTACAACATTTTGAAAACTGTAACAACATAGATTAATATATATTATAAAATCACCTTTGTTTTTTGCTCAAAACTAATATAATAATAAATATAGGATTAAGAATGATGTGAGGTTTATGTAATTTGATTTTTCAATCAAAATCAAAAGAAGTCATGTAGCTCAATGATTATAAGGATGATTTTCTTAAGGAAGGTCAAGGGTTCGATTCTGCACAAAAACATTATTTACTCATTTTTTTTTCTTTAGATAAGAGAGTAATGGCATGCCATGTAATTTCAAAATATGTAAGGGTAAAATTGTCATTTCACAGGGGTTTTTTGGCTCAAAATTATCCCTGTGTTGTCCTATTATATATAGAAGAGGATTATTTGTTATTTCTAATGTTAACTTTCTTCCTATACTTTAAAGGACTAACGGTGGTTGCGATTTGGATTAAATAGCATAATTCGCATAAATCGATCTGAAGTGAAATTACAGGTATTTCATTTCAATTACTTAAAAATCCGTGACTAGTGGGTTGGTTTTGGGTCTTCATAGAACTTGACTCTCGAAAGAGTTTGTAATTATGTAATATATATATATGAGAAAATCGAAAATCAAAACTTTCAATGTTTCGGTTATTATATAATAGTACAGATAGATAGATTAATTAGAAAAAACTATCGAAAACCGAAAATCAAAACTTTCAATATTTCGATTATTATATAATAGTATAGTATAGATAGATGTCGTCTGCGATAATTTTAGAAAAAGAGAAATTTTGGTTAGAAAATATAAAACAGAATATACGCTTTGGCTAACAAAGGTAATCAGTTAATTATTACTCTCTCCGTCCCTCTTTTTTCTTTACAGTTTTTTTACACTACTTGACACGCATTTTAAGGATCCTATAAAATATAACTCTACAACTTATTTTTAAAACTTTTTTTTCTAAAAAATAATTTAAACATTATATTTTTAGTCAGAAGAAGAAAAAATTTAAAATAATTTATCGAAGTATATATTAAAGGAGCCTTAAAATGCGTGCCGAACCCCCGTCCCCCAATGTAAAGGATTGAGGGGAACTGAGGGAATAATATTTATAATATTACTATTTTATGTTACTAAATTGAATTTTCTTTGATAGTTTTGAAAAATGTGAATTTTTACTTGGGAAAGTTTTTTGTTAGAAAATATAAAAAAAATATACGCTTTGACAAAAAAAGCTACTAATTGGTTAGTTATTAGTAATTATAAATATTATTATTTTATTTCATTAAATAGAACTGCCCGTGATATTTTTGGAAAATGAGAGGTTTTAATTAGGAAAAATAGAAAATTAAAAATATTAGTTAAAAATATAAAAAAGAATATACACTTTGGTTAAAATAGGTAATTATTTAGTTATTAACAATTATAATTTTACTATTTTATTTTAATAAATGAAATATTTTGTGACATTTTTGGAAAAATGGGGGATTTTAGTAAGAAAAAATAAACAACTTATATGTTTTAGTTTAAAAAGGTAATTGCCCGTGATATTTTTGGAAAAGTAAGAGAATTTTTCAGAAAAAAAAAAGTAATGTATTTTAGGTGAAAAAGGTAATTGGTTATAAATAGGTAATATTATTAATTAATAATATTTTTTTTATAAATAAATAAGGGTAATTAAGTAAAAACACGAAGTATAGTTAAGTAAGGGCAATTAAGTAAAATCACAACATACCAAAAAATATTTAGTATTATATCCAATGACTCTCATTAATTTAATTTAATAGATCAAACGATTAGAGATTGAATGACCAAACTATGAAGGACCAGACCAGACCAGACTACAAACCGACTACAAAAACTTTTAATGTTTCGTCTTTAATATAATAGTATAAATTATTTTACATATAACAAAGGTTAAAGAATAATATCAAAAATTTAAGTTTCAATTTTTCTTAGTACAACATTTAAATTATCTATTCCAAAAATTAATCAAGAATTTAAATTTAGAATCATATAAATTTGAATAAATATACATAAAATATTTGTGTTTTGCACATGGTTCATCATAAAATAAAAATCTTTAAACTTTCAAATAAATATATGAGAATTGTGAGATGTTCAAACTTCATTAATAACATATCAGATATTAAAATTAATATTTTGATTTCAAAATGTATTAAAAAGAAAAGTCCATATTTTGGTCGTTAAGGAACAATATAATACTACAAAAAGTAAGAAACATTAGGTTTTAGAATAAATAGATGAGAACAGTTAAATATAATGTCACGTAATATTTTAATAGATAAATTATTTTTTCAATGTTCAAGGTTTGAAATTCACAATGTATTAAAAAATTAAATTTTAGAATTATAAATATAAATATTAATTAAATTCAAAAATTAAAACAAATATAAATACTGAAAATAAAATTGTGAATTAATATAATTAAATATATTATAAATATCCGTGCATTGCACGGGCTATAAACCTAGTTTTAAAAGTACCCGTAACAATACCAAAAAAAAAGAATTATTTAAATATTTTATATTATCTTATTGAAATTTATTATTCATTTATCAATCAATTCACAAAATATACGTTAAGACCGTTCACACTATAAATAATATTATAAATATTTGTTCCTTAAATTATTTCTTATGAAAATGAACAATATGTTTTTTAAGATTTAAAAAAATATTATAAAGTCAAAAGATTATAAAAATATTAATTATTTTTAAATTTTTACTAATACAGAAAACTAAATATACAAATTTAATATTTGTACCTTTAAAATCTTTACTAATTGAGGAAAGTAAATATACAATTTAAATATAAAAAATTTGTAATGAAGGAAAGTAAAAATACAATTTAAATATTCAAATAAATTTTTTATTAGAAAATATCTCAACTGTCTTTTAAATCTTTCATAATGGAGGAAACTAAATATACAAGTTTAATATTCTTGTCTTTAAAATCTTTATTAATTGAGAAAATTAAATATAAAATTTTAATATTCTCCTAAATTATTATTATACTAGCTTATAACTCGTTCGATGTACGGATTTGTTATATATATATTTTATTTAACAATCAAATAATATTCTATATGGTATTGTTAGGTGTGTATTAATGAATTTTATATGTTTTTTTTGTGTTTGAAAGATATGGTATATAGTTTTTTTTGAATATATTAATGATTGGAATATATGGTATATTTGATATTTTTAGGCGTGTTTAAAAAAACATGGTTTAATTAAAAGTTATTTATTAATCAATATACTTATAGAAAGGAGAAACGGAGTGGTGAGGTGACGGCTCTCAAATCGTCAATTTTTTTAATTTGGTAAATTTTTCAATGTTTCGGCTATTATATAATAGAAGCCTATAACCCGTGCAACGCACATACGACTTTAATATTAATTTTGAAATTTACTTTTAAATTTTTTGAGATTTTAATACTTCTGAAAATGCTACTTTTTTAAAAAGAATTAAATGTACTACTTTAATACTTTAAATCTAATTTTTTTTATAGATTTTATAATAGTTTATTAGCTTAGTAAGCATGTCAAGATAACTGTCAAAATTATCAATATATTTTGTTGTAATATATATATAAATATAAATATAAATATTTTCTAAAAAAAGGTCGTGTTTTTGAAAGAGTTTGTAGTTATGTTATATATGTGAAAAAGTCGAAAATCAAAATTTTCAATGTTTCAGCTATTATATAATAGTACATATAGATAGATAGATTAAATAGAATAAATTACCGAAAATTGAAATAAAAACTTTCAATATTTCGGCTATTATATAATACTATAGTATATATAGATATCGTCTGCGATAATTTTAGAAAAAAAGAAATTTTAGTTAAAAAATATAAAAAAGAATATACGCTTTGACTAACAAAGGTAATCGGTTAATTACTAGTATTTATAATATTAGTATTTTATGTTATTAAATGAAATTACATGTGATATTTTTGAAAAAATGTGAGATTTTACTTAGGAAAAATTTTAGTTAGAAAATATAAAAATGAATATACGTTTTGGAAAAAAAAAACTAATCGGTTAGTTATTAGTAATTATAAATGTTGGGATTTATGGGTGATAACATAGAAACAACTTAACTTTGAATGTACTTAATTTTTAATTAAGTAGAACATATTGTCACAGCCAAAGTATGTTCTTGTAATCAGTATGTAATGTTATTCTAGTTGTATAATTTGAAAGAAGTTCACTTGCTGTGTTCAAGCCTCAAAGGATGCATAATTAGATGACAACATGAATAAAGGTTACTGTCCTAAAGCTTCGACAGTAAGATTACAAGAAGACATAATGTTGCAAGTCAAGACAACATATTCACTCTGACAGCAACATTGGCGGAAGACTACGCGACAACAACTTTAGCCCTCGACAGCAAGTTTGGAAACCTCGACAGCACACTATGCGGGGAACTCCTACTGTCACCAAAAGCACATTCCTGTGACATCAAGCTTTGTGGAAAAAGTAACTGTCTCGAGAAAGACCCTTGTTCTAAGTATCTTTCTCAGTCAAATCCCGTGACAGTTTCAATGTTCAAGAAACAGGCGTGTTGCAGTATCCCTAAGCTGCACCAAGTCTGCAAGACTACGACAGAAGCTTCAAGCACTACAAAACAAAAGCGAATCAATTCAAGAGCAAGGTCAAGTCTTTATTTGCTGAATTGCTTAAGCTGGAAATAGAATGAATCTAGGTTGCTTTCTTTATAATGTATATCTGACATGTTAGCAATTTAGGAAAGTCACATGGGTAAGACAATCTGTAAGAAGCTGCCACTTGACAGTGAAAGCAGCTTCACAAACCCGTGACTTATAGTGATAGGATTAGTCTTATACCTACTGTCAATTCATTCTAGATATGTAACGAAGAAAAGCAAGTGTCTTGAAGAAAAACTGTAGCTCAAGAATTCTCTCTTGAGGTTGTAGCAACACTTTGCAAAATAAATAAAACATTTATTTTGTGAATCCTGTCTTCTCGATTACACTGTTTGTGAATGCATACATATTATTGATAACATTAAATCTTAGTTTTGGTTGTTGAAACTGAGATTGAATTTTATCAGTATTGCATTCATCCCCCCCCCTTCTACAATACACAAGGACCAACAACTGGTATCAGAGAGATCAGATTAACATACATATCTGAGATCCCGACGACAATGCAGAAATCAAACAGTATCAAGATCCCAGCTTTTGATAAAGAAAACTACAGCATTTGGAAAAGAAAAATCTTGTTGTTTATCAAAGCTGCGAATCCACTATACCCAGGTATACTCGAGAATGGTCCTTTCATACCAAGGAAGGAAATTGAAGCCACAACAGTAAATGGTGAAATCATTCCTGCACATTGGGTTCCCAAAGATCCCTCGGAAATTTTGGAACCTGAGAAGGAGAAAATGGTGTTAGATGATCACTTGCAACTCATCTTGCTCGATTCTCTCATGTTGGATAAAGCCATGTGTGGAAGTGTGATAAGCTGCACATCAGCCAAGGAGATGTGGATCAGGTTAGCCTTACTCTGTGAAGGAAGTGAAGAAGTTAAGGGCAACCAAAGGCAAATACTTATATCTCAATATGAGGCATTCATGGCCAAGCCTGGTGAAGACTTAACTTCCATGTTTGAAAGGTTCAGTAAGTTCTTAACTGAATTGCAGATACATGGCAAGTACTATGACAGAAAAGAATTGAATGTCAAGTTCTTGCTTACACTGCCTGATCATCTTGAACACAAGACAACAGCCATACGAGAAAGAAGAGATCTCAACAATATAACCTTTGAGACACTTTATGGCATTCTGAAATCTTATGAACTTGAACTCTTTCAAAAGAGAGCCATACAAAGTGGAACAAGGAACAAGATGGCTAACATGTCAAGTGCCCTAGTAGCACAAGTGCCAAGGATCACACAACCTAGTGAAGCACTACAAATCACACAACCAACCCCTGTACAATCCTTGAAGATAAAAGAGGTTGTTGAAGATGATGAGAAAGTAGTACTACAGCTCAAGGATGTGGAAGATGAAGACTTCTACACAATGGAGGAACTGGAAAGCATGGACAATCCTACTATGGCTTACATGGCCAAAAAGTTCAAGAACTTTAGGTTCAAGAAGGATAGGTCATTCAGGCCCCAAGGCCAAGAATCCAAGTTCACCAAGGGAAGCTCATCAAAGGCTGCTGTGGGAAGTTCATTCAAAGGAGGAAACAAGACTGGATTTGTGGATAGATCTAAATTCAAGTGTTACAACTGTGGTGAACCTGGTCATTTTGCTACTGAGTGCAAAAGACCCAAACAGGTTCAGAGATTTGAGAAAGGAACTGGTGGATACTCTAAGAAGAATCAAGGTAGAGCCTATGTGGCTGAAGGAAAGTGTTGGGATGAGTCTGATGATGAAGATGAAGAAGAATATGCCAACCTAGCTCTCATGGCTAGCACTGATGAAGTAACATCAACATCTTCAAGTCAGGTACCTTCACTTGTCTTACTTGATATGTCCATTGAGGAGTATAAGAAAACCATTAAAGACTTAAGTGCTGAAATGTTCAATGTCTATACTAGCTTATCTGCTGCCAATGAGGAGATCACTAGGCTGAGTAAGCTAAATGAAACACTAAAGTCTGAAAATGAATCTCTTGTTCTTAAAACCAGTTCACTAGACTCTTTAGCTCAGGAGAATGCTAAACTTAAAAATGAATTGAAATGTGCTAAAGAGGTTGAGGAATTCTTGAGAAATGAGATTGCTGAAAATGAATTTAAAATCAAGGCTTATAAAAACTCATCAAAGATAGTTCAGGATTACAATGATAAGCATACAGAAAATCAGTCAGTTGGTATAGGTTTTTCATATGGTAGAAGACTTGGAAAGGAAACTGTGATTCAAGATTGTCCTGGAAATGCTGCTGTCAAACCCACCATTCTCAAGAAAGTTAAAACTCCCATTTTCAAAGCTGCAGAAATTGAGTTTGATGAAGAAGCCATGCTCATCAAACAAGAAATTATTGATGAGGATGAAGGTGTTGACAGCACATTCAAGGATGGAAAGGATACTGTCACAATCCCCAAGACAGTAAACTTACCAAGCAATCAGACAGTAAGTTCAAAAGATGCTGTCACAGTTGGCAAGACAGAATCTTCCAAAGATACTGTCAAGAATGGTTCCAAGACAGTAACTTTAAAACCTTCTGTCAAGACAGTAGGAATAAAAGATACTGTCAAGGAAAGTTCGACAGCAACTTCTGAACATACTGTCAATCCAGTAACTCCCAAGTCTAAGAATAGGAATGGAAAGGTAGGAGTCAACAAAGGAAATGGATACACTAATGTTGGAGGTGCTTCTAGGAAACTATGCAATAACTGTGGATCTACTCATCACTTAACACATGTTTGTAAGAAACCAATTGAGGATAAGATCAATGCAACTGAACTCAATGGTAACTTACACAGAACCCCCCTTATGCATAGAACTATGAGTGTCTGTAATAACATTGAATGTATGCCATGCAAAATCACTGCCATGAGTACATGCTTTAACTTACCTATTCTCACTACTGAAAAATGTTCATACATAAACACTGTTGAGACTTCTGAGCCTGCTGGTAACAGCAAAAAGGCTCCATCCACTAAGAAAAGGACCAAGTCCAATTCTAAACCTAAGTGGGTGAAAAGAGAAGTCAAACAGGAGATTACTGATAATGCTTGTGATTTTATGACTGAAAGAAACTCAGGAGACACTGAAACTGCAGGACCCAACAAGGATTGGGTACCATATGCATCTTAGACACATTCTGTTTTGCAGGGCAAGAAGAGAGATCAAGTCATGTGGATCATTGACAGTGGTTGCTCAAGACACATGATAGGAGATAAAGCCCTGCTATCACATTATTTTGAGAAAGCTGGCCCAATCATAACCTTTGGAGACAACAGCAAGGGTTACACAGTGGGATATGGATGTCTGGAAATTGGAAATGTTGTCATTGAAGATATTGCTCTTGTGGATGGATTGAAGCACAATCTACTCAGTGTCAGCCAATTCAGTGACAGGGGATTCAAGGTTGATTTTGACATGATGCTGTGTAACATCTATCACAAGAAGAATAGTAGCCTCTCTCTAAAAGGGGTTAGAAAAGGAAGCTTGTTTGTTGCTGACTTAAATTCAACAAAGAAGGATAAGGTTTACTGTTTTTACAGTAAAGCTACTGTTGGTGACAGTATGCTTTGGCACAGGAAGCTCTCACATCTCAACTTCAAGACAATGAATATTCTGATGAAGAAGGAGTTAGTGAGAGGTTTGCCCCAACAGGAATTCTGTCAAGAAGGACTGTGTGAAGATTGTCAAATGGGCAAACTAAGAAGAGCTGTGCACAAATCCAAGCAATTGAACACCAACATAGAAGCACTCAAGTTGATTCACATGGATCTCTTTGGACCAGTCAATGTACCATCAATGGCCAATAAGAGATATGCCTTAGTTATGGTGGATGATTACTCAAGGTACACTTGGGTGAAGTTTCTTGAATCCAAAGATGAAGCTGCTCAAGTGATCATTGATCAAGTCAGAGTTCTTGATAGAACTCCAAACTCAAAAGTTCAAATCTTGAGGAGTGACAATGGTACAGAATTCAGAAATGCCACTCTTGGAAATATCTGTAAAGATGAAGGAATTGTACAACAATTCTCTGCTGCAAGAACTCCACAGCAGAATGGAGTTGTAGAGAGAAAGAACATGACTCTCATTGAAGCAGCTAGAAATAGAATGAATCTAGGTTGCTTTCTTTATAATGTATATCTGACATGTTAGCAATTTAGGAAAGTCACATGGGTAAGACAATCTGTAAGAAGCTGCCACTTGACAGTGACAACAGCTTCACAAACCCGTGACTGATAGTGATAGGATTAGTCTTATACCTACTGTCAATTCATTCTAGATATGTAACGAAGACAAGCAAGTGTCTTGAAAAAAAACTGTAGCTCAATAATTCTCTCTTGAGGTTGTAGCAACACTTTGCAAAATAAATAAAACATTTATTTTGTGAATCCTGTCTTCTCGATTACACTGTTTGTGAATGCATACATATTATTGATAACATTAAATCTTAGTTTTGGTTGTTGAAACTGAGATTGAATTTTATCAGTATTGCATTCATCCCCCCCTTCTGCAATACACAAGGACCAACAATAAATATTATTATTTTATTTCATTAAAAAAAACTACCCGTGATATTTTTGGAAAATGAGAGGTTTTAGTTAGAAAAAATAGAAATGTAAAAAATTTAGTTAAAAAATATATAAAAGAATATACACTATGACTAAAATAGGTAATTGATTAGTTATTGACAATTATTATTTGACTTAATTGCACTTTAATGGCTCCAACTATAATTTTTTGGCAGAAAAATGACCGAATTATTAATTTAGCCACTTTAGTGGCCAAACAATTTATTTTTTAACAGTTTATTGCATTCCGTCATCTCAGTTGGACGGTGTTAGGGGTATTTTCGTCAATTTAGTTTTCAAATGAAATATGGTGTCTCCCTCAATACATCCCGGTTGCAATATACCCACATTTACTCTGTGCTTCTGCGGTTATTCACCACCCTAAGCTCAAATATCCCACTAAAACAAAAGCTGAAAACAACAAGTACACTAAACAGTACTCAACTGCTTGCAAGCTTGCTCATCCTATAAAAATGAGATAGGATCACAATAGGTTTCGAGGTGGACGTCGTTTGTTTGTTCCACCGAGGCAGAGACCTGGCGCCGGTGACTATAATGGAGAGACTACATCATCGTCACATCACCCAAACAAAAAAGTGCCCGATATGTGAAAATGAAATTGAGTCTATAATGCACTCTCTGTTCGACTGTACTTATGCGAAGGAAATCTGGAATCACAGTCATTTTTTGAACTTGTTATTGCAGGCTTCAACATCATCTATAGCAGAAAGATTGATGTGGGTAGCAGATAAGGTGGACAAAATTGAATTAAGGCTATTCTCTTGTTTCAGCGTGGTCCTGCAGGAACAGTGCGGTGTTTGCGAACAACCCTCCAAAGTCTATTCAGGTAGCTACATATTTTGCTAGACTAGTGCAGATGTTGCAGAGGCGGAAGCAGCAGATTTTGGTGTCAAGTTGCATATGCAAATGGGATACAGATTGATGTGGGTAGCAGATAATGGGTTTTACTCCTTTATTTTTGTTCTATGATAATAGTAGCAGGTCGGTACTCAGTAGTTGGTTTAAATTCTTTTGATGTTAGTCATGTTAAGCGAGGAGGAAATATGATAGCTCATCTTGTTCTATGATAACCTTGAAAACAAAACTGACCAAAATATCCCTTTCAAAATGTAACGGCGTCCAACTGAGATGACGAAATGCAATAAACTGTTAAAAAAAATTGTTCGGCCACTAAAGTGGCTAAATTAATAATTCGGCCATTTTTCTGCAAAACAATTATAGTTGGAGCCATTAAAGTGCAATTAAGTCTTATTATTTTATTATTTTATTTTAATAAATGAAACTGTTTGTGATATTTTTGGAAAAATAGAGGTTTTAATAAGCAAAAATAAAAAGCTTATATGTTTTAGTTAAAAAAGGTAATTGGCCATGATATTTTTGAAAAATTAAGGGAATTTTTTAGAAAAAATTTAAAAAATAATATATTTTAGGTGTAAAAGGTAATTGGTTATAAATAGGTATTATTATTATTTAATAATATTTTTTTATAAATAAGTAAGGATAATTAAGTAAAAATACGAATTACAATTAAATAATGGCAATTAAATAAAATCACAACATACCAAAAAATATTTAGTATTATATCCCATGACTGTCATTAATTTAATTTAAAAGATCTAACGGTTAGAGATTGAATGACAAAACTATGATGACCAAACAACAAACCGACTACCAAAATTTTAATGTTTCGTCTTTAATATAATAGTATAAATATAATGTATATATATATATATATATATATTATAATAGTATATATGAATTTAGCCAATACAATGTTTTTTAAGCTTATAAAGATAAATTTTTTAACTATTGTATTATATTTTAAGAATACAAAACAAATTTAAAAATTATATAATTTATTTAATAAATTTTAATAGTATATAAAATCTTTGGTTTATTTATTCTCTCTTTTTATGATTTTTTTTTTTAAATTTGTTCTGTTATTCACATCGTTATTGAAGGTAAAAGAAAATTCATCGCTACTGACCGTCTAGAAAAGCTAATGTTTCTCTTTTCCCCTTTCACTCTTTTTCCCATATAAGAAAGCGTCCGCTTGAAGGGCATACCGGAGAATAGAAGTATCAAAATTTTTTATTTGAATTTAGCCAATACAATGTTTTTTCAAGCTTATAAAGATAAATCTTTTAACTATTGTATTATATTTTAAGAATACAAAACAAATATAAAAATTATATAATTTATTTAGTAAATTAACATGTTATTTGTTAAATCAACACTATTATATAAAGGAGAAGACGGGGGCGGTGAGGTGGCGCTCTCAGATCGCTTCGTACTATTTTTCTAATTTTCTCAATTTTTTGAATTAATAATATTAAAAATTCGAAAAAATCTCAATTACCTTTCTTAACATTCTCTTCTCCTAAACTTTCTTCTTTTTTTTATGTGATATAATAGAAAATATATGAACGTTTTGGTAAATAAGAAGTTAAGAAATTAGATTGGTCTTGCATAAGAAATTAAGTAATTAATACCAAAGATTAGAAAAAAATCTCAATTGCCTTTTAAATATTTACTAATGGAGGAAACTAAATATACAATTTCAATATTCTTGCATTTAAAATCTCTACTAATGGAGGAAAGTAAATATAATATTCTTGCATTTAAAATCACTACTAATGGAGAAAGTAAATATACAATAGATCAGGAACTAAATATTACAAATGAAGGAAACTAAATATTAAATTATAATATTCTTGCCTTCAAATATCTAAATTAAAAAAAAATGTATTACTTTACATTATTTTGAACTTCCCTTTATTATTATCCAGATATTCTCATAATATTTCTTTTCAAATGAAATTACAATCTTAACATTCTGCTCTCCTAAACTTTCTTTTTTAATTTAATATAATAGTAAATACAAGAACATATTGGTAAATAAGAAGTTAAGAAATTAGATCGGTCTTGCAGAAGAAATTAAGTAATTACTTGGTAAATAATTAATTACCTTTAATACTTTCATACAAACAACTAATTAATAGTATAAATGTACACCTAAACTCTGTTAATTGTCTACTGCAATTTTTTGTTGTCAACATTGTTTTTCTTTACTTTTTTGTTTGTTCATGTTAAAAGTGTGTATATGAGTACATGAGTATGAGACTTTTTCCTTTATGTTATTTATCTTATTACGTTTGTTTGTATCCTAATGCAGATCATATTAAATTTTTTGACAAAACAAGTTATTTGCTATTAGTGTTGATTGAGTTAAGACATGGATTAATAAGGAGGGGAAGGAGGGGATTCATCGGTTAATCAGTTAAAATAATAGGCCGAGTAAGGTGATTTTCATGTACATTCAGTTGTGAATTGATTTATATGTTTATGTGTGTACGTTATTAGTTTTGAATTTATAGTTAAAAGTTGATACACTGTATACAAGGTAACTCGAAGGTGGAGAATTCATCATGTCTTCAAAAACAAATTTTATCATTGTTTTTTAACGTTTAGATAGTTATTGCTCTAATTTTTATGAGAAAAGATTATATCTTTTAGTAAAATATTTTCTGTAATTCATACACGAAAATTCAAAGATAAAAATTGTATATTAAGAAATTTATAGTGTATGTATTTCGAAAATATCATGTTAAGATTTATTCGACCGAAGAATTTATTTAGTGTGTGCATTTTTAACAAAATTCAATAAGTCGGTGCATCTATAACAAAAGTCATACAAGAATAAGAAATATTGAGAAGAGATCATTAATTTTTATTTTTATTTTAAAGGAAGAAGTTGTTGTTTTTACAAAAAGATATCATTATTAATAAAAAATTCTCCCAACAACAAAAATGATGTTTGTTCATATTTTTTTATTTTTTTCTTACTGGGAGTAGATTTGGAGGTAGTGAAGATTTTAATAGCTCTAAAGGTATAATTGTAATTTTTGATTGAACGATCTAGAACTTTTTATATATATATATACTAGCTTAAAACTCGTGCGATGCACGGATTGCTAATTGTTATTTTGTTATTACTTTTTTAATATTTTATTAATTGTAATTGTGCAAAAAATAAGTAGGCATGTTAAAATAGCTAAACACTTTTAATTAATTAAAAACATTAAAACAAATTTTAAAATAAATACTGTAAGTATGGATTTGCCTGTTATATTTTTGGAAAATGAGGGATTTTAGTAAAAAAAAATAAAAAAATGTAACATATATTTAGTTTAAAAAGGTAAATGCCTGTGATATTTTTGGAAAATGAGGTTTTAAAATTTAATAATTAAAAGTATTTAAATACGTTTTAAAATAAATAAGTAAAGGATTTCCTGTGATATTTTTGGAAAAAGAATGGATTTTAGTGAGAAAAATAAAAAAAAAGTAAAATGTAAAAGACCATTTCCCGTGATATATTTAGAAAATGAGGGACTTTGTTAGAAAAAAATATATAATGTGTTTTAGCTGAAAAGTTAATTGGTTATAAATAGGTATTTGATTATTTATATCTTAATATTTTTAGTAATTGCATTTGTTAAGAAAAATAAGTAGACATGCTAAAATAGGTAAACTTTAAAAAAATAATTATAATATTAAAATAGGTTTAAAAATAAATAACTAAAGGTTTGTCC
The DNA here is from genome assembly GCA_030848705.1 of Heracleum sosnowskyi. Taxonomy (NCBI): domain Eukaryota; kingdom Viridiplantae; phylum Streptophyta; class Magnoliopsida; order Apiales; family Apiaceae; genus Heracleum; species Heracleum sosnowskyi. The sequence goes on along the minus strand of CM061243.1, from coordinate 41,666,984 downwards.
GTGATATTTTTGGAAAATGAGAAGTTTTAGTAAGAAAAAATAGAAAAACAAACATGTTTTAGTTGAAAAAAGGTAATTGCTCGTGATATATTTGAAAATGTAGGGGAATTTGTTAGAAAAAATGGAAAAAATAATGTATTTTAGGTGAAAAAGGTAATTGGTTATAAATAGGTAATATTATTATTTAATAATATATTTCTATAAATAAGTAAGGTTAATTAAGTAAAAACACGAAATACAGTTAATTAAGGGCAATTAAGTAAAATCACAACGTACCATACCGACCAACCAAACTTTTAATGTTTCGTCTATTATATAATAGTATTGATATATATATATATATAATTCGAAACAAAACTTAATTTTATATTAGAAATATTATTTTATTTAAAAACTTATTTTGTAGAATATGTTTTGAGAAAATTTAAAGATATTGTTATAAAGCCGCTGCGAAGCGCGGCTTAGTAAACTAGTTTATTAATAATGAGAGAAAACATCTTTAAAGAAGGTTCATTAGAAACTATGCATTATATGTTAGAATTAAATAGTGATATTACATCATGTATTTTAAAATATAAGTTGAAATTTAAATATTTTAAAAGAATATAAACACTAATTAATATAATAACATTAAACAATTGCCTTTTTCTAATAGGAACCTTATGTTAGAATAATTATTTATTTTATTTAAAAATACTTTTGTAAAATATTTTTAAAAAAATTAGAAAAATTATTAAAATACTGCAAAATAAAACTAGTTTCATAAAAACCTACCAATTTACAAAGAACCGATTCAGTAAATACATTCAATACCGCCAGTTTGACGGGCTTAAAATTTGTGGTACTCCTGATGTCCTCGTTAAAAACATGAGATTGGACATCCATCATTCTGCTAAACAACATTCATCATTGCATCGCATTAGATCCACACAACTTCAATATCTGGCAATTTAGCGTCTTTAACATTTTTCTTTTTGCTAATTTCTTTAACATTGCTTCACAGATTCTATTACTTCAGAAACATCAGCCTCCTCAGATATCTGGTTTGTTAGGGCAGATTTCATTTCCTTCAGCTTCACCTCAAAAAATTTCTTCTCATTGTACCCAACCAAGGGAGCAATTCCAGCTTTCCTGTTAGGCCAAACTTGTTATACAACTTTTACCAGATGCCATGCAGTGAGAAATTGCTATTTGCCTACACTTAAATGTGACCTTGTAGAAGAAAATATATGTATAAAATATGGGGAGGGAGCTTAAGAAGATTGCTTTGCAAATTAGGAAAAAAAACGCAACGAATTTTTTTAACTGAAAGTAGAAAAATTTATTATAGAGGCAAAGAAAGATAATACTTATGCACTATGATAACTAAATCACCTGATATTACAAATTGTATAAATGCAATATAATTTCCTACAACAGTGATGCTAATATGACTACTGACTAGGAAAAAATATAAGTTTGTTGGTCAAACAACAAATCAGGCAAAGATCACTAAATGGAGGACTAATTGCCTAAAGCAGTTATATATCCTACTAAATATGGTTTGCAGACGTATTGAACAATTTGTGCACCATATAATATTGGCTTGCAGAAAATACTTATGTAAAATGCTCAGAGAAGGCTTCAGGAGAACGATTTGCAGATGGGAAGAACACAAGAAGATTATCATCATCTTGCCCCTCTTTAGAATCGCAATCAAATCATCAAGGCAACAATCAGATATTCCTCGAAGAAATCTGTTATAAGACAGTACTAGCCCTCTGCCAACAAGGTTATCCTTCAGTAGAGGCTAAAATACAGTCTCTGGCGGAAGTCCTTGCAGCTTCTGGGAAAATGCAAGTGCTGTGAAATCTGCCAGCTTCTTCCTTTCGTTTTCCTCAAAAAGCTCAAGGGACTGCAAATATTAAATACGATGTACAACTAAATTATCAGAAAGATAAAATTATTAGATGCACAATCGAATAAAATAAAAGGCAACAAAAATCTATCCATGAATTTCCGATATCACAGCTTTGGGTAAATAGAAGAAAGTCACATGCCTAAGTAATTTGAGAAAAATAACACTTGCCACAAAAAAGGTGTCACCGTGTCTAGAGAAATTAAGGTCTCACAATCCAAGGCTCCTAGCAATAAGCACCTGCACAATCAACAATCAACAATCAACATTAATCCTTATCTTGACAAGGAAACCTAAAAATTGTATACAGGCACACTCGGGTGAATCAATTAAAAAAATTCATTTATAACAGTGTGCACAGCTGAAAGAGAATAAAGGAGATCCAAGTACTTTAGGATTGAACAGCAGAAAGGATTGCAGCAGGGCAAAGGTCAGACAGTTTATCCTCCAGCCATTTTGAGAAGGGCTCCATTGCCTTCACAAAGCTCCAATCATTTTGCGAAGGCTAAAACCCATGTGAAGAAGGCTTAGATAATAGTTTGTATATAACTCCATTTGTAAATAAGCCCAATTAGAAATAAGCCCACTTGTAAACTTCTCCTGTAAATATCTCCAAACCCCCACATTAGAGGGGGTTGGAAAAATAGCTAATGGAGAGAACCTCATAAATGAATGTAACATTTTGACTCTAATATATATTGATCTCACTTTGATTTAATTAACTCATTTCATTATCTCATGCCGTACGATATTACATTCATCATTTGGCGCTAGAAGAAGCTCTTTTATCTGTAGTTCTAACTGAAATGGAAGAGAGTGAACCGCTTATTTCCAAAATTGGCGGTACAAATGAGGTGGTGACTGTACCTCATCGGGAAGAAGTACAACTTCTTCCTGTGCTTCAGCCTCGGGAGTTGTTCCCCCCTACAGATGAGCAAGTCGAGGGATCTCCTAGACCCCCCGTTGATAAAAGATTGAGAATCATGACTCCCACGGGCAAAAAAGTGCTAATGAGTGATGCACACTTACATTTGCTCAGACTTCGAAAACAGAAGAAACAACCGTTGCAAGCTCAACGTTTTGAGGATTTCACTGGATCGGATGATGAGTTGGCGTATTTGGAAGAGCAGAAATGCTTATCGGAAGCTCGCCTAGAGAAGCACAGAGAGATTCGACGCCTGCAGCGGGAGTTGCAGCAGACGTCAATATCGCGCCGACACCTAGATGAGGATTACGAGGAAAATTATAACCTCGACAAGGAAATCTCCAGTGAGTCCCAATGCTCTCGACCACCTCCAAAACGGCGTATCACGTCGTCAGCAGATGATGCCTCGTGGCGCAGAGACTCATGTGAGTCTTTCCGCTCGGAGGATATCGCTAAGATGCAGAATGACCTCGCCATATGCCAGGATTACATCAAAAACCACTCCGGACAACCCGCCTCCACAGAGAGCCCCCTGTCCCGATCTATTGAAATCGCCAAGATTGACAGAAATTTGAAAACCCCAGCCTTAGATTACTTCGCACTACAAGAAAAGGGTCGATGGGTCATGCGATCCTATTGGGTTCCTGAATATACCTTTGATGGGCGAATGGCATTCTTTGGTCACTCCGAGGTCGCCAGATGCCAATTCTTCTCCACGTGCCTGAAGGGCACATCCCTACGCTGGTACAACAACTTAGCACCGCGTTCCATCGACTCCTGGCACACTTTAAAGAGCAAATTTCAAAGTCGTTTCTCCAGTAACTACAATGGGGGCAAGATAACTGCGTCCTTGATGATAATACGTCAGCGGCATTCCGAGCCTCTACGAGACTTCCTAGCTCGTTTCCGAGCAGAAGTCGCCGACATCCCAAACTTAATTGAAGAGCTCGCCATCAACTACCTCGCAGCCGGTATTGACAAACATCGACACACACTCTTGTTGGAGGAATTCTTCGAGAAGAATCCTCACACTCTCCAATCAACATTTCAAATCGTCGAGCATATAATGAAATTACAAGAGGCAGTGAGGAGCATCCAATCTCCCCGATGATTTTCTCAGAAACGGGACAGAAGCCGTAGTCCACGACGACGATCTCCGCAAAACAACACAAGGCGTGGATATGAACCCCAATCTCGCTCCCATGATCACCGAGCTCCACTGCGGACAAAACCGAGAGAAGCGACAAGACAGAAAGGGCATGGAAACCCCGTGACCGCAGTGAGAAAGAATTCACTAAGCTCAACACCGACAAGGCAACCATACTCACAGTCCTTAAAACAGAACCTGACTATCGACCTCCAAGGCCAATGAAGCCAGGACGACCTCCAAGCTCTCGATATTGTGAGTATCATGAGGATACGGGCCACACAACAGACTCCTGTTTTCAACTCAGCTCATTTATCGAGAGCAAGATTCACCGAGGACAATTAGTCCACTTCATTGACGACACAAGTCACCCTCCTATGCGAAACCATGACCTTGATAGAGTCATTAACGTCATCGCTGGGGGTCACTCAGCAGGAGGTACGTCCAATAACTCCAAAAAGTCATATGCCCGCGAGGTGTTTTCCGTCAACCCAGAGGCTCCTAAGAAGCCAAGACACAACCCAACGCCGGTTATCTCCTTCTCGGATGACGATTATCCATCGGGGATAATCGAAGCCCATCAAGACGCTCTTGTTATCACCGCCAAAGTAGGCACAAACACTGTGAAAAAGATTCTAATTGACAATGGAAGCTCCGTTGACATCCTTTACCACCATGCTTATTCACGAATGAATCTTGGGGACCACAAACTAGAGAATGTCAATATTCCCCTGTATGGATTCACCGGAAATGAAGTCAATGTGGTAGGCACTATCGACTTACCCGTCTTATTTGGAACATCTCCATGTCAAACGTGGCAAATGGTCAAATTTCACGTCGTTAACGCGACGTCGAGCTACAACGCTATTCTCGGCCGTACCACATTGACCGCCCTCAAGGCCATTACATCGATTCCCCATCTTAAAATGAAATTTCCCACAGACTTTGGTGTAGGTGAAGTTGTAGGCGATCAGGTCGCAGCTCGACAATGCTACTTATCCGTCGTTATCCCACGACAGAAATTTGGCGACGACTCCTCCATTAACCAGGTTGTAGAAATTGATCCAAATGACGTTGTTGATATTCCAGCGACCTTAGCATGTGTTCCCATGGAGGATACGGATGAGATAGAGGTTGAACTGGGAAATCCGAAGAAAAGGGTCAAAATTAGAAAAGGACTCAAAAATCCCTTACGACAGGATATTGTTGACCTCGTCCGCGAATTCTCGGATATTTTCGCCTGGGATCCCAGTGACATGCCAGGAATCCCAGAGGTCATAGCTCACCACTCACTCCATATTGATCCAAAATTCCGACCAGTGAAACAAAAGAAACGCGTCTTCTCAGAAGAAAAGAAACAGGAAATTGATGCCGAGCTTGATCGCCTGCTCGCCGCCGGGTTTATCGAACCAGTACAATTCCCCACTTGGCTCGCCAACGCGGTACTAGTGAGAAAGAGTAACGACAAATGGCGCATGTGCGTCGATTATTCTGATCTCAACCGGGCATGTCCTAAGGACTTCTACCCATTACCAAATATCGATCAATTGATCGACGCCACCGCAGGCCACGAGCTCTTATCATTCATGGATGCATTCTCTGGTTATAACCAGATAAAAATGGACAATCAAGATTGGGAGAAAACGGCTTTCATCACGCATAGGGGCGTTTTTGCCTACAAAAACATGCCCTTCGGGCTCATCAACGCGGGAGCGACGTTCCAACAAATGATGGATACCATATTCTCCTCACAAATCGGCCGAAATATGCAAGTGTATGTCGATGACATGATCACCAAATCCCAGAAAGCTCTAGATCACACCAACGACTTACGAGAAACTTTCCAGATAATTCGTCTCCATAATATGCGACTCAATCCGGCAAAATGCTCATTTGGTCTCACTACAGGCAAGTTCCTCGGTTTCTTGGTCACACAACGAGGGATTGAGGCAGATCCCTCTCAAATCAAAGCTATCATGGACATCAAAAGCCCATCCACCTTGAAAGAGGTCCAAATCTTAACAGGGTGCATCGCCGCTCTGAGACGGTTTATTCTCCAGTCATCCAAGCGTTGCGCCCCCTTCTTCCAGGTAATCAAAGAGACAGCTAAAACATCAAATATTGATTGGAACGACAAATTCCAAGAGGCATTGGCCGAACTCAAAAAGTTTCTGACTACTCCCCATGTATTAACCAAAGCGGTCGGTCGCGAACCTTTGCGAATCTATCTCGCCGCTACTGACGTCAACATCACAGCTGTCTTGGTAAAATTCAGGGAAGGAACGGAATCGCCAGTGTACTATGTCAGCCATACACTTCGCGATGCTGAAACGCGATATCCACAAATCGAGAAGTTGGTTTTTGCTCTCGTCATTGCAAGTCGGAAACTGCGACATTACTTCCAGGGTCGCGAGATTCAGATCATAACTAACCAACCCCTAAAACGAATTCTTCATAAACCCGACATGACAGGTCGTCTCGCCGCATGGACGGTCGAGCTAGGCCAATTCTTCATCGAGTATAAGCCACGAACAGCAATGAAAGCCCAAGCACTATCAGATTTTGTTGTCGAATGCCAGTTCTCCCAGGAGGAAAACCCATTGAAGGTGATGAGCCCCATTTCCTCGCGTCCCTGGTCTCTCTATGTCGACGGGTCGTCCACTGTGGAAGCCAGTGGTGCAGGGGTCATCTTGATTAGCCCCGAAGGCTTTCAGGTTCAACAAGCAATCAAGTTCTCATTCAAGGCTACCAACAATGAGTCTGAATACGAGGCCCTGATAGCAGGTCTTAGGCTGACAAGCGAATTGGAAGCTAAAATCATTGACGTCTTCAGCGATTCTCAGCTAGTGGTGAAACAGATTAATGGTGAATTCAAAACTCATAATGATAGAATGACATCCTACCTGGACAAAACCCACTCCGTACTGAAAAACTTCATGTCTTGGACAATTACAAACGTCGACCGACTTGAAAATCAGTGGGCCGACGCGCTATCCAAACTGGCCTCATCAAACATACGGATCAACTCTCATCCTGTATACGTCGAGGAGCTGTTAACCCCGACTATCAACGAACTCGCGATAAGCGAAGTCACGACCTCCCCGGACTGGCGTTCCATATTTCTAGACTACATAGTCGACAACAAACTCCCTGACGACAAAAAAGAAGCTCGTTCAATCATGTTCAAAGTTCGCAATTATTGCGTCCTGGATTCTAAGCTTTACCGACGAGCTCTAACAGAGCCACTACTTCGCTGTTTAGGGCCCGCCGAGTCTCAACTCGCTATTCTAGAAACATACACGGGAATATGCGGAGAGCACATGGGAGGCAAAAACCTCGCCCTCAAAATCATCAAACAAGGCCTATATTGGCCCACAATGAGGAAGGACTACGAGACCTACGTGAAGAGCTGCGTCCCATGCCAACTCTACGGGACTATCAACCACGCCCCCTCGCAGGCGATGACGCCAATTCTTTGTCATTGCCCTTTCTTCCAGTGGGGAATCGACATCGTGGGCCCACTCCCAAAAGTTAAGGGACAACTTCAATATCCGGTCGTCGCTATTGATTATGCCACGAAGTGGGTTGAAGCTAAACCATTAACGCGCATCCGGGAAAAGGAAATGATTGAATTTTTCATGGAATTTGTTGTATTTCGCTCCGGGATCCCCAGGTTGGTAGTCATTGACAACGGTACCCAGTTCGTCGGTGACAAGTTCGAAACCATGTTGCGGGACCTTAACATCAAGCACTCCAAAGCTTCGGTGGCATATCCTCAAGCCAATGGTCAGGTGGAAGTCACTAATATGATCATTCTCCAAGGACTCAAAAAATGACTTCAAGAGCAACCTCGTTCATGGCAGACGAGCTCCCCAACGTGTTATGGTCTTATCGAATCACACCAAGAACTTCCACGGGCGAGACTCCATTCAGGCTAGCGTACGGCACAGACGCTATTATCCCTCTGGAAACAAGTCTTCAGTCACCCAGAATTGATCTCTTTAACCCCGCGGCCTCGCTAGAAGGACTTCGCCTCGACAACGACCTACCGGAAGAGGTCAGAGAAGAGGCCAACTCGGCTACAACACGTCATCAGAAGGCGGTGGCCAAGTATTTCGACAAGAAGGTAAAGACAAAATTTTTTCAGGTTAACGACCTCATCTTGAGGGAATCTGCCTCATCTCAGCCAACCGTCACTGGGAAGTTCAAGGCACCTTGGGAAGGCCCATACAAAATCTCCAAAATTCTACGACCATGTACCTATGAGCTTGCCCAACTCGACGGTGAGCCAGTGAAGAACGCGTGGAATGCAATCCACTTGAAGAAATTTTACCCATGAATAAGGGAAAATTGGCACATTTAATGGTCCTTATTAAGTTATTTTTAATCAAACCCAGTTAGAGACATGTATTTCTAAACTTTTGACATCTACGTTTAAGGCTTTTCATGCATTATCCCCGTGAGTGTTGGGATATTCACGTTAAGTATCAAATTTCTACAGGTTTTCCTACACTTAAGGTACCTGATACACTCGCTAATAAAGACATAACTATCGGGACATGTTATACTACTAGAAATTGCTAAATCGGCAAGGCAACAACAAACCGGTTAGGTTGTCACTAAACAAAACCAACATTTTTTGCAACTGGCCACGGTTACAATAAAACTGTAACACATTACGTCTAAACCACAAATGTTCACAAAAGCGAACCTTAAAAACATGTCTAAACCACGGTTATAATAAAGCGTTAACAAATGTCAACAACACATGACAAACGAAACGAAGAGTACAAATTTACGGGGCATCCCCCGCCTTCAACTGGGTACCTCGCCAGGCTCCACGTCCTTCATCTGCTGAGCCAAGTCCGCTTAAAAATCGTCAAAGGTATGACCGGTCATGTCTAGCCCAACGGCGACCGCCCGAGCATAACAACGATCATACCCCGCTTCCAGTCCATTCGTGATCTCCCCCACCCCCTTCTCGACTTCAACCCTCAGGCCATCGACCTCTTTTGCGAGGGTTTCCTAATCATCCCGACAGCGATCAAGCTCAGACTTCAGCTCATCGCTTTCTTTCTACTTCTCCTCGCATAATTATTTCCTCCCTTCAATTCTTCTGACAATTTCCTGATTGTCTGGTTAGCTATACCATTCTCCATTTTCAACTTTTCAAGCTCACTAGATAACTCTTTTACACGCAGCTCATCTATAGCTCGTTTTTCGGCAGCGACCCGCTGTTCCTTCAAGGCGGCCATCTCTCGTAGCGACTCGGATCGCCACTGACCATCCACATCGGCCCGGTACTCGCGAACTATATGCTTCATGTGGGCCAGGAACTAAAATATCAGACACATGAACATATGTTAGATAGAGACACCACGACATTGTGATAAGCATAGTAGGGAAAGTCGAAATTAAATAAGAGGTTTACCCGCCCAGCACGCGTAAGACAACGATTAGCGACATCAGTCCGACTCCGATCTACATACGAGCTAAAGTCCTGGGGCAGGTCGAAGGCCTCAAAAACCTGCCAACATATGTCAGAGGTTAACAGGATACCACAGCAGGTCAACATGGCAATAGACAAAAACGATACACATATAACTAACTGCAAAACTAAACAACGCATACCCGTAGTGGTACATGCGAGCCCACAGTCCATCGCTCAAAGGGTTGGACCTCAAAGTGAGCGGGCTCCACGGCAGCCTCGGGTTGCAGCACAGCAGGACGATCGCTACCTCGCAGCCCCGTGATGGTCAGCGACTTCACACCCACAGACTTAGACAAGTCCTGTCCCCTTCGGGCAGCGACCTTCTCCGAACCATCATTCCCCACGTCGACTCGCGACCTTTTCCGCTCGCGAGACACCAGGTCAGTGTTCTCGCTTCGTTCCAAACTTGTTTCTTTGTTGATTTCCACAACTTGCACCAACCCGAAAGCCACATTTCCCTCAGCACCCATCCCCGCACCGCTTCCACCCGGAGTAGTATCTGGGTTATTTCTCGATAATTGCGAACGCGGTCTCTTGGCCAACAACATCAACGCCTTGTCCATTTCGTCCTTTAGTCCTCCGTCCAACACCTACCGTAGAGATTGTCCAGAAACTGAGAAACAAAGACACATACAGAAAAAATTAGCAGCGATCTCAAGGTGCCAAATAACAAAACGACAACAGCAAACAAATAATCTTACGATTGTGGTCCCTTAAAAAAGACTCATCTTTCAACTGCGACCAGGTCCCTAAGAAGGTTCTTAGAAAAGCGGCATCATACTTACTCAGGCCGTTTAAGAGGTCGACAGTATCCTTGGGCACAGCCCGACAAGACGGCACGAACTCAAGATCTTTTCCGTACCAGTACAACCATTTCCCATGCCAACTATGGTTCGACGACTTGACGTTCACAAGACGAACCCCGTCCCGTTTATAAAAATAAACTTGGCCATGGGTATAGTGGATACTATAAATTGAGAAAAACAAGTTTAAATAAGGTAACCTATTAACCTCGGCACAATAAGCTATAAACCCGCTTATTTGCGCGATAGCGTTAGGGGTCATCTGAGCCACCCCGCACCCAATGGCTTCAAACATACAAAGGAAAAATGGATGAAGAGGTAGGCGCATCCCGTACTCGAAGTGGATTAAAGGTATCCCGTGCATCCCATACTCGGGCATAGTCCATATCCGGTCATCGGGATTGAGGATTTCGCACCGATAACCCCCAACGGACAGGTCGACCCAACCCTTATTTATATCCACCCGGGTCGAGGGATTGGAGAAAGTACTCGGCACATTGAGACTAGCGTTATCATTAAACTCTAATTGACCGACAATAAAAGCCTCCTCGACCGCCCTCTCACGCCCCGCCACAGTACCGGGGGTCAAAGGAGGCGAAACATGAGCCTCCTCTCCCTCCCCATCCCCAAAAAAACTAAAACCAGAGCCCAACTCGACATCAGGAAGGTCCAGATGGTCCAAGTTAAAAAGAGGGTCGAGGGTTTCATCTATTGATAGGTTCCTATGAGGATTCTGGCTAACGGTGGCTTTAGAGGAATTAGACGGAACAAACATAGTGCTAAGTACTAGAAATAATGAAGAGAAAGATAGTTTATAAAATGCAAAGTTATTGGAAATACAAAAGAAAGAAAACACACCTGAAGGAGAGAAGAAGGGTGAATGAGCAAGATAGCCTGACAATTAGTCGCGGGGAAGGAAAAGAAGGAAACGCCACCAGACACTAGAGAAGTTGAAACGCCGCAAGTTAGGCCCCGATTTCCGTACAATGGATAAAAATAATAATAAAAAAAAAAAGATGACGAGAAAAATACAACGAAACAGTTTACGACCACATTTTTATTTTCATTTCATTCCCATTCGTTCAAAATTCGACCTTTAATTTTTCTGATAAATTTACTTTATTTACTCACATTATTGTGCTTATTTGGACTTATATTTCAGGGTCCCAGCTAATCTAAAAGATGTAGTTTCCAACAAGGGGGGACAAATGTTGGGCCAAATCCCATGTGAAGAAGGCTTAGATAATAGTTTGTATATAGGCCCATTTGTAAATAAGCCCAATTAGAAATAAGCCCACTTGTAAACTTCTACTATAAATACCTCCAAACCCTCACATTAGAGGGAGTTGGAAAAATAGCTAATGGAGAGAACCTCCTAAATGGATGTAACATTTTGACTCTAATATATATTGATCTCACTTTGATTTAATTAACTCATTTCATTATCTCATGCCATACGATATTACATTCATCGGTACCAATTAAGAAAATTATAAAAGATATCTAAAGCTATCTTAGATAAGCAGCGCATTTACGAGTCATGTCATATTTTGCGAGTGCAAGAAAAGAATAGGAGCATAAATGATTGTCCAAGTTCGTATTTTCTTGTAGGTAAACGTTTTAGCCATTGGTAAATTATATAAGGAACAAACTGTTGAACATCTTAGGCTTTCAAGAGAAGCTTGTAAAGTGAATACTATTTTGATTATGAAAACTAGACTAGAGATAGAAGAAAGCAGGCTATTTACTTAGCGTCTTAAACATGTTGCTTCACAGATTCTATTACTTCAGATATATCACCTTCCACAGCTATCGGGGTTGTTTGTGCAGTTTTCATTTCCTTCAGCTTCACCTCAACTACTATCTTTTCATTGTACTCAACCAACGGAGGAATTCCGGCTTTCCTGTTGAGCAAAACTTGTTTATCAACTTTTACCAGAAGTGGTACTGCAATGAGAAATTTTACATCCCTACACTTGTATGACTTTGCAAAAGGAAACATATGCATAAAATGCCGAACGTTGCAAATTTAGGAAAAAAATGATATCCAATAAAAAAATTCAGTTCAATATAGAAGAAAGAAATATGGAGGGAACCTTACCATACTGTATAAATGCTATATGGTTTCCTACCATAGTGAAGCTTATATGACTTGGAGAAAATACAAGCTTGTTGGTCAAACAACAGATCTATAAGGAGGATTTTTTGCCTAAAGCAGTTCTATATCCTATTTAATATTGTTTGCTGGCATATTGAACAATTTGCACACCAAATAATTTTGACTTACAAGAAACACTTGCGTAAAATGCCAAGAGAAGGCTTCAGGAGAATACTTTGCAGACCAAATAATATTGACCTACGTAAAATGCTAAGAGAACTCTTTACGTAAAAATTGCAATCACATCATCAAGGCTATTGACAATCAGACATTCCCTGAAGAAATCTCTTATGAATGAAAGTACTAGTCCTTTGCCTGAAAGGTTATCCTTGAGTAGAGGCTGAAATACAGGGGGGAGTCCTGACAGCTCTTGGGAAAATGCAAGTGTTGTGAAAATTTCCAGCTTCTTCCTTTCAATGTCCACAAAAAGCTCAAGGGACTACAACAAGCTTCTTGTTACATTTTCGAGATTTTCTATAAGAAATGGCTGTTATCGCAATATTTACTGCAAATGAATCACAGATGGAAAAATGAGTTCACACTCATTTATACCTCCTCTTCTGTCTCCTCTGTCCTTCTGGTAGGATTGAAGGCCATTCATTACTCCTCTTCCGCATCCTCTAGCCATTTTTCAATGGGACTTATTGCCTACACAAAGCTTTGCCTGTACCAATTAAGAAAATTTGGAATATATCTAAAGCTCTCTAGATAAGCACCGTGTTTATGAGTCATGTCATATTTTGGAAGTGCAAGAAAAGCAAAAGACTAAAAATGAACGTCTTAGCTGGTACTGTGACACCCCATTTTGGCATATTTGATTTTCTTATAGGTAAACGTTCCAGCCATTGGTGAATTACGAAAGGAACAAACTGTTGAGCATCTTACGCTTTTGAGACAAGATTGTAAAGTGAATACTAAATCTGATATATTCGATTGATAATGAAAACTAGACTAGAGTTAGAAGAAAGCAGGTTGCTCATTCCAGTCCCCACCCCGGCTCTAAAATAAACGAACTTAACTATATAAATAATATAAGAATAGAAGCACCAGCCTTCTCCTAAATTAAGGGTCCTAATCTACTTATCAAGCATGTATCAACATACATGTAAAGCTCCCGCCAGCAAGGGTTTCAAATAATGTAGCATGTCAACAAAACTAATAAGGTCAATGTACTCTTTCATTAGCTCAATGCAGCCATATCTCTGGAAGGTTACCTAGTAACTTAAAATTTTTGCCAGATAAGTTCATTTGACATTAGACAAAAACACTTCTTTCACACCAAGTCCATCGAAGCTAAATTATCATACTCTCTCATTCTGAACCTTTGATATCTTTTTGACTGTTTATTCTATGATGTACATCAACTGTTAAGTGTGTCCTTTCTTTTGCAACGAGATTTAACAGCTATTTATCAACTTACATAAGTTCTCAGAATATCTGTACTTACTAAACAAATGCATATTTCGATATTCGTATAGCAATCATATAAAGAAAAAATGCATGCAGAAAAAATAAAAAACAGTTGAGCTCATTAACAAAAACAAATTAATTACTTTTATATTAAACATAAATTAAAAAAGTGGAATAATATAGTTCTAAGATCACCTGCCCTGGGGATATGTTCCCTTGTGGAAGCAGTGAAGAATGGTATTCACTGCAAGCACGTCCAAGTCATACAAAGACCTCACAATTTCTGGAAATATCTTTATCGGCTCTGTGTCCTCATAGCACTGAAGGTGGACTTTAAAAAGGAGTTCCAATTGAAGTTTGCCACCGGTGCAGAAGGATTCAAATAATGCTACCCATGTTATCCCCTAGATACAACACCTTCAAGCTGAACGACAAAAATGCACTATTTTCAGAATATTTTTTATTCGTAAAATGGCAGGCTGCTGCAAGAACACTGATTTCCACATCAATTTCATTGTTCTTGCTTCTCTGGATCCACATATTAACAATAAGGATTTTCAAAAGCTTATTATATAGTTACAAATTGAACAATGTAGGTCGTGTTCATCAAAGTTTTACACATGAAACTGTCAACAAATAATTACAGATGCATGTGTTCTTCTCTGCTCTGTAATGTAAAGCAGATTGAAGTTGACAAAGGTCACGTGAACATTATGAAATAAAACAGTCTATATATTCACTGGGAAAAGAGCGACGATGTGATTTACAACCTGGCACATGCCTAGTTGCTAGTCTTCAATCAAATGCATAAAACAGAATTGCGGTGAACCTAGCTATATTTAAAGAATGATGCAACCAAGAATTGCATTTATCACATGATCAGCTAGCCTACAAGCAATTTTTAAAAAGTTTATAAAATATCAGACAGGCTACGACCCCTTCTCCTGCATTTTATACTCTATGATCGAATTCCATAATCTGCCGCATGTAGAGTTCTAACTAAAAAAATTGTTTGATCTGTCCAGTCTCGGGGACGGTTGGCGGAAATTAAGCTGGAAGGTTAGAGCCGAAGGCATGGTAGGACAAAGTAGAACATGGAGGAACTAGAGTCAATTTTTAATCATTTAATCAATTGAATAAATCAAATACAAAGCTATAGTGTAAGCAGAAGCGAAGAAAAAGGTTTCCCTGTACCTGGCGAAGAGCTAAGTTAGCATTCTTCTGTTGATTCTATCCAGATCACTTGAACAGCATCCATCATTAATTACATGCCACAAGATCTGTACAACTTTGATATCTGGCAATCTAACGTCTTCAGCATGTTTCTTCCCAGATTCTGTTACTTCAGATATATCAGCTTCGTCAGCTGTCCGGGTATTAGTGCAGACTTCATTTCCTTCACCTTCAAATATTATCTTCTCATTCTACCCAACCAAGGGAGAAATTCTAGCTTTCTTGTTAGGCGAAACTTGTTACACAACTTTTACCAGAAGCAATACCGCAGTGATAAAATGCTATTTGCCTACACTTAAAATGACCTTTTAGAAGCAAATATATGCATAACATGGGGAGAAAGCTTAAGGAAATCGCTTTTCAAATTAGAAAATAAGAGAAGGAAACAACGCAACAAAATATTTTGATTAAATTTAGAAGGGAGAAGAATAGAGGCAAAGAAAGAGAATACTTATGTACTATGATAACTAAAGCAACTGATACATAAAGGGAACCATACCATATTGTATAAATGGAATTTGGTTTCCTACAGTTGTGATGCTAATATGACTAGAATTGCTTAAAGCAGTTCTATATTAACAGTTTGCGCATAAAATAATGTTGACTTGCGCGCAGAAAGTACTTACGTAAAATGCTCAGAGAAGACTTCATGAGAATGATTTTCAGACAGGAAGAACTCAAGAAGATTATCCTCCATCTTGCCCCTCTTTAGAATCGCAGTCAAATCATCAAAGCCATCGTCAATCAGACATTCCTTGAAGAAATCTGTTATAAACAACAGTACTAGACCTTTTCCAACAAGGTTAGCCTTGAGTAGAGGCTGAAATGCAGTCTCTGGCCGAATTCCTGACAACTTCTGGGGGAATGCAAGTTCTGTAAAATGGTCAGACTCATTTCATTTTTCTCAAAAGCTCAAGGGACTGCAAAAACCTTCTTTAAACATATTTGAGATTTTTCACAAGGAATGGCCGCTGTCACAGTATCTTATGTATGTGAATCGCAGATGATTCACACTTATTCCTCTTTACAAGTGACAAGGCTGTCACGTGCCTATCAAATATTAAAATCTAACAAATTCTTGTAACTATGTAATAGGGTAAGTCAAATTCGATCCCACATACACAAACGTATTCAATTCAACTAAGCAAGTAACACAATAAATTGTTGTGAGATTATTAAGCTAAATATTATATTAAAGCAAATATATGGTATTTATCAATTAATTAAAAACATCTGGAATTAAGTATCCCCATTGGCCACTAGCATGAATCGATGCAATTATAATTTTCCGCCCCAATTAATCATATGCTACTCAAGTGGAAAGATGCGTCCTATAAAATACCAATAACCTCTCTCAATTATTAATGATTTCTCTAAAATACACTAAAACCTATTTTCATGGTATCATGCAATTTAGAGACATTAAACACAACATCCTAACTTTCTAACAGTCCGTTTTACCTATTTTCATGGAGAAGTTCATGTATTTATTGGATAAATCACAATCATAAGTCCAACTTTCGTTGATAAATAGATATTGGGTTCAAACAATACACATTATAATCACGTCTGACATGTTATTGTTAATTAAGCACAACTCAATAAACAAGAGCATATTGTTAGAATATATATTTGTTATATTATGTATATTTATAAGGGTGTTTTCGGTAATTTAGTTTATACTAGTTTACTATATAAGTAAGTATTGAGACATGTATAATAAACTTCAAGTTATTATAATAAAATCTTAGTTTTCTCTCGTATCTCTACAGTTAACATGATATCAAGAGCTAGGTTTCTGATCACTTGATTGGAGATAATTGTAGAACTTTAATAGAATTGTTACAGAGATAGAATTACGCTATGAAAAGAATTTATTATGAAAATTAGCAGGAATTTTTCTGCCCAGATCAACAAGCTTGTTTTTGCAATTTCCGGAGTTTCGACCGTCGGATCGGCCTGAAACTTTTACTGAATTTTCTTTGAATTAGTATATAAATTTTGAACGGTGGAGATCGTATTTGGAGGTCCATAAGGTCGAATTATAGGTGTTCGAACAGACTGCTTCGTTCTATACATCATTGTTGATCTTCTAATTTGGGTGTTGTTGATTGATTTGGTTTTTCTTATTTTAGTCGATTATTTGGATATTACAGCATCAATTATTCGGGTTAGATTGGTTTTGAATTTTGTATTGATATTGAATTTAATTTGAGTTTTTGATTTGTATTTGCTTTCAGATTCGATTTTGGATTGGAAATTGTTTCTTTGAATATGGTTTCGGGTTTGGTTACGTATTGAGTTTTGAATTCGTTTTTGATTCAGATTTAGTTTAAGTTCAACAGTTTCTTGCCATGTATATCTCATCGTCAACACGTATTTTGTCAACTAGTACTTCAAGTATGTTTTTTATGGATTCTGGATTCGGGTGCATCTCATCATATGTCTCTGCATTGGTCGTCTTTTGTTTCGTTGTCTGCTCATTCATCTTTATCCATCATGACTGTTGATGGCACTCCTATGTCATTGAAAGGTGTTAGTTATGTTGTTACTTCAACTGTCTCTCTCTTTGATGTTTATTGTATTCCAGATCTCAAGCTAAATCTTGTTTCAGTTAGTCAATTATGTGAATCAGGTTATTTGGTCTCTTTTTCTTCTACTACTTGTTTAGTTATGGATCCGCGATTTCAAAAGGTTATCGGGAAAGGTCGTAAGCAGGGAGGACTTTATGTTTTGGATGAACTCAATATATTTGTTGTTGGAACTCCTAGTGTTGATTTGTCCTCTTTTTGTTTGAGTGATTTGTCTTCTGATTTTTACCTATGGCATGCTCATTTAGGTCATGTTTCATAGTCTCGTTTACAATTTTTGGTCTCAACTAGAGCCTTAGAACAGTTGAAAGTTCATGATATTTCTGATTGTAGTGGTTGTAAATTGGCAAAATTTGCTATTTTACCTTTTCATAAGAGGCGAGTACAGTTCTAATGTTTTTTTGTAGATTATTTGCTTCCGATGGGACCATACGTCAAACCTCATGTACTGAAACTCCTAAAAAACACGGTGTTGCTGAAGGAAAACATCGTCATCTTGTTGAAACAACTCGCTCATTTTTGTTGTTGGCTAATGTTCCTAGTGTATATTGGGGTGAAGCACTTCTTACTGTTGTTTATGTGATTAACAGAATTCCAACTGCTCAAAATTCAGGTTTGTCTCCATTTGAGAAATTATATGAAGAAGTGCCTGGTTATGCTTTGTTGCGTGTCTTTGGTTATACCTGTTTTGTTCTCAAACCTCAAGTTGAGTGTACTAAGTTATCTGTTGAGTATGTTTTATTTGTCTTTTTGGGCTTTGGTGTTACTCAGAAAGGATATCGTTACTTTGACCCGATTAGTCAGAAATTGTATTTCTCGACATGTTTACTTTTTGGAGCATATTCCATTTTTCTCAGTTCCTTCTAGTTTACATCATATGACACGAGAAGATCTTATTCGTATCGATCCTTTTGACACGGACACTAAGGAAACATCAACCACAAATTCTAGTACTTCAGGTCCCAAGACATCCTGTAACAACCCGCACTTTTTCGGATTATTAATCTTACAATAAATATCAAAAATAAACTATACAATGACAATTACAGACGGAAGCGTGACAAAAGTCCTATTACAAAATATCTATTACAAAACCGCAACTAACGATAATCCAAAGCCAATTTATTCTGAACCTAAGCTCGTCGAACTCCATTGCTATACAACTCGATCTTACACTAAACCTGAAAATATTAAAAGAATGAGCTGCGAAGCCAAGAAAGGAACTACTGTCCAACGACTCAAAATTATATGTTCATCTTTTTCAAAAACACAATTTAAACATGTAACACATAACATATATCACGTACTATCACACAACATGCTCGATATATTCTATAACAATTATCTAATCGATGCACACAATATTTTCAATAATCCACGTAATCAAAGTTCTTAATCAATACACAAATCTTAACATTAAATTCTTATTTTAATTCCCACAGTTCCAAATTAAGGCCACTATAAACCGGTGACAACGATCCAAAAGTTCAAAATGTCAATACTACGCCCCTTACTAAGGTATCAAATTCGCACAACCTCGAAAGGTCATCAATAGTGCTTGCACAATCCCGAAGGATTACCAATAGTTCCCCCTAGTAAGGTATCAAATGCTAGTTCCGGAACTATAACACAAATATTAACGGTTCAATACATAATCTAAAATGGGGAATTCAATAAAATTCTCATCTTATCAATCACATGTAAATATCATATTTTCGATATCTAAAACAGATATCTGAGTACATATAAACAAATATCGTAACACACTTCATAATAATATAGAGCAACGGAAAGTTAAACACTATTTGAGAACACGTAATCAAACAATATAAGATACGTTACACAATAAATACGGAGCAACGCATAGTTACTTACCTCAATCAGCAAACAGAGAATTCACATAATCACATAATTAATCCTTATCAACCCTTCAGTAACGACATATCTAAAATCTTGAACGACTCCATGATTCCAAATCTGACCAAAACTGTATTTAGCCTTTTTGAACATCTAAACGACATTTTATTAAAATAACCAAAGGACGAAAGTTGTAGAGAACGAAAAGACCTTTCCGACAAGGTATGACTCATCAGAAACAGACTTATAACGAATCAGGAATTAAAAAAATGTCCGCTGAATTTGAACAAAAACTGAAAAATAAAGATCTGAACATGTCTTGGTGATTTTAAGAACAGTTTAAAGTATAATCTGGAAAAACATTGTGAAATAAAAGTTGTAAAAAATTGAAATTTCTTTCCGAAAAGTCCATAATCAACAAATTCCGACTTACGATGAATTTTCTATGAATTTTACAAGATAGCTGATTTGTGTATGGATAAACCCTACGAATTTTGATAAAAAAAAGTGAGGAAGGAGAACATAATGTTTATATAGCGATACTAAACCCTAATTCCAAACCTACAACTTATCCGTATTCAAATCTGATCCATATTTTAGGCCCATTAATCTAATTCAATTTTAAATTCTAATATTTATCAAATTTTAATCTAATTTTCTATTATTTCTTTGTTATTATTAATATAAAAATTACGGGATATTACACATCCACATCTCAAACTCCTACATCTCCACCGCTTCTACAACCACTCAATCGTCAGCAGAGATTTTGGATACTCCTCCCACTCAATCGTCTAACGAGGTTTCGAATCCCCCACCCATTCAGCAATCCACTTGACACTCGTATACGTAAGTCCACTCAACTGTCTGATTTTGCTTATTCATCGTATTCTCCTTCATTTGCGTCATTCGTTACTTTTGTTCATCATTTGTCTGAGCCTGCATCATATAGAGAGGCTATTCATGATCGTTTACCGGTTTTTGTATTTTTCTTGGTGATTATCTTATTTCATGGAAGAGTAAGAAACAAGATGTTGTTTTCAAATCCTCTTTAGAAGCAGAGTATCGTGCCATGGCTTCCACCACTTGTGAGATTGTTTGGTTACGTTGTTTACTTGCAAATATGGGTGTTAGCCTTTCTCGTCCAACTCCGTTATATTGTAATAACAAGAGTGCAATTCATATTTTTTAGTCATAGAGGCATTCCTGTCAACATCTAATAACAAGCCTATAGTATTGTAACACCTTGTGTAACTTACTTGACCCTTTAACTAGGGGATCCCTTTGTTTCCAAAGGTTCTATACTTTTACTTAGTTCAATTGTAATCTCTCTACTGCAACCATTAAAATAAGTCCTAAAATATGACTTGAAAGAAGATCAAAAGATCACGCCTCAAGATATTTGAAGACAAACTTGAAGAATAAAAGTGTTGCAGAAATGAAGATTGAAATTTGGCTAAGTCATGATTAGAGAAGTCCAAAATGAACTAATTCGAGAAGTCGTCAATTTGAGAAGTGTTGCACTGAAGTTTTGGGAAGTCAGGTATAACTTCAAAATACACTAATTCGAGATGTCTTGAATTAGAAATCCATTTTATACTGATTCGAGATGTCAAGGATTAGAGAAGTCATTATAACTAATTTGAGATGTCAAGGATTATATAAGTCAATATACTGATTCGAGAAGTGTTAAGGATGCTGATTCGAGAAGTGAAGATAGTCAATTCGAGAAGTCAGTTTATGTTGGTTCGAGAAGTCAAGATATCGAATCATGTATTCCAGAGATATCGAATGGGGGACTTGGCAGAATATCTAATCAACAACATATGAAGTTTTGGAGACGGGGAATCAAATTAAACCAAGGCTTATGCAATGGTCTCAATCGTTACAGTATGCACATGGGAAGTCTACAAAGAAGCTTAGAGAGATAGTCAAAGTGAACAACTAAAGATATGGATCTAGCACTATGCAAAAAAGAGAAGATCACAAGATACCAACTTTCACCAAAATAGTATAGACAGAGTTTGGCAATCTTTTGTTTATTACGAGTTTTGTAAAAGTGAACTGTCTGCAGTTTATAAGTACATAACTTCCTTATCTTTTGTTGTAAGTTTTTCATTGTATTATTCAGACTTACCTCTCTGAGAAAAACGAAGCTGAGAATTCATCTTTCGAATTTACAGTTTGTAACATCTTTAATCTTGTGTGTTGGTTTTATTTCGCAATATTTTGATTACAACATACATCTTTAAGCTACAAGTAATCAAGATTCAAAACAAAGATATCCAAAGAAACTACAGATAATATATTCACCCCCCTCTATATTATCTTCAAGTGAAACTCATACTCAACAAGTGGTATCAGAGCGGGATGTTGATCAAAACAGAGAAAGATCCAAAATGAGTTCACAAAAGACTACAGGCATAGTGAAGATCCCAAAGTTCAGCTAGGAAAATCACAATCTATGCAAAATCAAGATGTTGATGTTCTTAAAGGCTGCAAACCCCTTGTATCCTGAGATTCTAAAAAATGGTTTGTTCCACAACAAGAAGTTCCAGGATCCACTGTTGGTACTACTTGTTAGAAAATGGAAAGTTTGAGGCATATTTTATATATGTTCATGATCGAATTTCCGAAAACTAACAATTGGAGGTTGTTCCTTGTTATGAGGACTTAAACTTTCATGTTTGGATCTAAGACATATTCTTAGTGTAATCCATAAATAAATTGAGTTGAAATTGGTTGCTTGAAATGGGTTATGTGAGTTGTTTAAGTTGAAATAACTTGTATCCCACATAGAAATGGTAATGAGAGGTTGGTGGCTTTATATAGAATCATGTGCAAGTGTAGTGTACAACTACTAAGGCATATGAGTGTGCATGGTGTTATTGTGTGCCTCACGCGCGCACGTACACACGCCGCCGCCCGCCTCGCCACGCCACGTCACGACTCGACTCGGGTCGGGTCGAAGGGCGAATGTCTCGGCGTCTCGCGTACACGAGGCGGCCTGGACGATGAATTTTATTACCTATTTAATTAATTAATTATTGATTTATTTTTAATAAATCAGAATTTATTTGTTTCAGCTGGACCAGCACTTGGGTTATTCTTGATGGTTGTTACAAGAAATAAAATTTGTAACTGTTAATGAAATTAAATCAGAATAATTAATTAATTATTTTAATGTTGTATTTATTACATTTTATTTTGTTTTATTTTGTATATCATATATACAGAATATATCGTAAAATAATAGAGTAACGTACAAAACATTCTTAACCCTAGCAGCTCTCTCTCCTTCTTCTCTGTTCTCTCTCTCTCAAGACATACATACAGATAAACATAGTTCTCAGGCGAACAGAGGCGCTGGTCGTCGTCGATCTCTAGGTTTCTGTGAACGAATTGATCTGTGATGTTTTATCCTGGAAGTGATATTACTGCAACCGAACACAACGTAAGTGGGGCAATAATCTCTTCAAGAACAATCACGTCTTCTGTAAGGCTTGACGACTTAGCTGTTCTTATTCCTATTATCAATTTTGTTAAAGCGACGGTGATAGCTAAGTGTTTCTTCTTTTCTCGTTAATTACAGTCTCTAATTATATTATTGTTTACATTAAGATTCTGTGTGAGGGTACATAGGAAGTTTAAAAAAACAAAAAGCAAATAATGCTCACACATTATGTAGCTTTTATGGCTCAACCTAAGGAAAAAATCACTGAAGTGTTTGAGAGATTTCATAGACTTGTCACTGAATTACAAATGAATGGCAAGGTCTATAGCACAAAATAATTGAACATCAAGTTCCTGATGGCTACTCCTAACCACCTTGAGCAAAAGGTTATCTCTTTGAGAGATAGAGATCTGAACAAAAAGTTACATATGATGTGCTATATGGTGTGTTAAGAACACATGAACTTGAGATGATACAGAAAAGGGCTATTCAAGCTCATCAGGGCAAAATGGTTAATGCATCTTGTGCCCTGATTGTGAATGAATCTCTAAAAGAGATTGAAGCCTCAACAAGTCAACTAAGGATTAAAGAGATTATTGAAGATGAGCCTGAAATTGAAGAGCCTGTGAAGATAGAGGATCTGAATGAAGAAGATTTCGATACCTTGGAAGAGTTGGATGCTATGGACAACAAGACATTTGCATTCATGGCTAGAAAGTTTTCTCACATCATATTCAAGAAGAAATAGCCTTTCATACCCAAACCATTCAACAACAACTCCTTCAGCAAAGGTAAAGCTCCCATGAAGCTATACAAAAGCAAGTTTAAAACTAGCTCTGTGGATAGATCCTCAATCAGGTGTTTTCAGTGCAATGACTTGGGGCACTTTTCTAGTGAGTGCAAGAAACCAAAAAAGAAAGATAAGGATTTCTTGGAACTTGAAGAAAAGTATGAGGCTATGTTGAAAAAGCAATCAAACAAGGCATTCATAGCTGAGGAAAAGTGTTGGGATGATACTGATACAGATGAAGAAGACTCGGAGTTCTGCAACTATGCTTTGATGGCTAAGAAAGAGGATTCTTTGGACAAATCTCAGAAGAAATAATCCATTTGTGTTTGCAAGGCAAAATAAAGGAAAAGAAAGTCATGTGGGTGTTGGACAGTGGATGCTCAAACCATATAACTGGAGATACGGCCCTGCTATCACAGTATGAAGAGAAAGCTGTCCCCATGGTTACTTTTGGAGATGACAGCATTGGTAACACATTGGGATATGACAAGTTGGAAATTGGTAATGTCATCATTGAAGATATAGCACTGCTCAGTGGGCTGAAACAAAATCTATTAAACATTGGTCAGTTCACAGACAGAGGGTTCAAAGTTGGATTTGACAAAGATGAGTGTTTGATCACACATAAAAAGACTGGTGATCTTGCTTTAACTGGAGTCAGTAAAGGAAGCCTGTTTACAGCTAACTTGGATTCTACAAACAAGGGAAAAATTTGTTGCTTCTACTCAAAAGCATCAAGTGAAGATAGTTGGTTGTGGCATAAGAAGCTATCTCATTTGAATTTCAAGGCAATTAACTCTTTGGTCAAAAGAGAGTTAGTCAGAGGCATGCCTACACTTGAATTCTTACAAGAAGGAATGTGTGAGGCTTGTCAAAAAGGAAAGATGAAGAAATCAAGTCATAAGTAAAAAACTGTAACATCAATAACTAAGCCCTTACAGTTGATTCACATGGACTTGTTTGGGTCTACTAATGTTTTGTCACTTTCATAAGAGAAGTATGCATTGGTGATGGTTGATGATTTCTGAAGATACACTGGGATTGAATTTCTTGCATCTAAGGATGTGGCTCCAAAAGTGATTATTGAGCACATCAAGAAAGTTGATAATGATGCAAAAACCAGAAATGCAAGTGTAGTTGCACTAAGAAGTGACAATAGAACAGGGTTCGGAAATGTCAGGCTAGAGGCATTTTGCAAAGAGAATGGAATTTCTCATCAATTCTCAGCTCTAGAAACTCCCCAACAAAATGGAGTTGTTAAGAGAAAGAATAGAACTCTAATTGAAGCTATAAGAACAATGTTCCTGGATGCAAAAATGCTTACCTGTTTTAGGGCTGAAGCTATTAACACTGCATGCTATATTCAAAATAGGACACTCATCAACAAAGAAACTGGCAAGACAGCTTACAATGTTATGTTTGGAATGAAGCGTACACTTAAGCATGTAAATGTTTTTGGAAGCAAATGCTTTGTGTTAAAAGATAACTTAGAATATGTTGGAAAATTTGATGCAAAAACATTTGAAGGCATCTTTCTAGGCTACACTATGTTTGCATACAAAGTCTATGTCATTCGCTAAAAGAAAGTGATGGAGAGTATAAATGTTACTTTTGATGACAACAAATTTCCTGGCCTGACAGAAGCAACTGAACAAGACAAAGATCCTCTACAATTTGAGAATATGGAAGACTTTGAAGAAGCTGAAATTGAAGCTGAGACTAGAGCTCAACAAACTCAAACCATATGACTGGATCCATTTGATTTAGAAATAGTTTTATCAAAACCAACATGCTTGTAATTTTTCTGAGAGCCAGTTTTCTTGTCAGTGCTAGAGATCTCAGAGTTTGGACTCTTTGACCTAGGTGACTGAGATGCCCTTCTAGAACTAGTAGGGCTTGAACACTTGTGGCTTGTGGTGTGTGCACATATTGTGACTTATGTAACCATTCATGAATTGTCTTCTTAAATTAAAGCAACTTGTCATGAAATTCATATTGCATGGCATACAATCAAGTTTATCACAGAATGGTGAGTCTCTATGTCTTAAAGGCACAAAGCAATCATAAAATGGTTTTGGCACACTACCAGTTGGTTTCTTACAAGCATGAGTCAAGTGATTTGTACTAGAACAGTTCTGACAAACTTTTCTAGGGGCATTTATCACATAAGCATAATTGTTATTTGTGTTAATCCCTAGTTTGCCATTTATATTATGTTTCTTCTTTGGTGTAGACTTAACAGATTCAATTTTATTAGACTTCAAAGGAACAGTCTTAACAGGAGTTTGTTTGATTTTGACAGGCTTCTTGGTTTCAACTTTGACACTCTCACTCTCAGAAGGGGTAGGTTGTTCACTAGCTTGTGCCTCATCTTCTTCATTTAGCATTTGTTTGATGAACAAAGATTCTTCATCAAGGCTAAATGAAGCTTCCTTAAAAATAGGTGCCTTAGCATTTTTTATAATGTGAGGCACATTCTCATGAACAACCTTAGTGTCATCAACATATATTTTTCCCTTCTTTTTCTTAAGTGTGTCATAATCAAAACCAATAGCTTCCTTGATATTCTCTTGATGCTTATCATTGTAGGTTTGCAACAAATTGGATGAGTTTCTAAATGCTCTTATCTTAAGTTCATTCTCAGCTAATTCATCTTTTAGAGCTTTTTCTACCTGACTAACACACTCAACCTTGTTTTGCAAGTATTCCACTTCTTGTTTGAGATGTTCAACATGCACATCAATCAATTCAAGTTCTTCATTTATTTTGGTTAACAATTCAGTCTTAGTAGATAATTTATCAATTTCTTCTTTAACAACAATCATGCTAGTATGAATGTTAAACATCTCAACACTTAGCTTTTCAACAGTTTGTTTATATTTATAAATAGACATGTCAATAGTAGTTAAGGATAGTACCTAAGAGTTGTCCAAAGAGCTATCATTTTCTTCTGATCTAGGCATCAAAGCATAGTTACAGAATTCTTAATCCTCTTCATCACTATCAGTATCATCACAGTACTTTTCTTCAGCTATAAATGCCTTGTTTGATTGTTTTTTCAAAAGAGCCTCATACTTTGCTTCAAGTTCCAAGTAAGCCTTGTCTTTCTTCTTTGGCTTTTTGCACTCACTAGCAAAGTGCCCCAAGTCATTGCACTGAAAACACCTGATTGAAGATCTGTCAAAAGAGCCAGTCTTGAATTTTCTCTTGTTTCATGGGAGCCTTTCCTTTGTTAAAGGAGTTGTTATTGAATGGTTTGGGCTTGAATCTGAGGTGAGGAAACTTTCTAGCCATGAATGTAATTGATTTGTTGTCCATAGAATCCAACTTCTCCAAGGTGTAGAAGTCTTCTTCATTCAGATCCTCTACTTTCACAGGTTCTTTAATCTCAAGTTCATCTTCTGTAATCTCTTCAATTCTTAACTGACTTGTTGAGGCTTCAAGATCTTTGAGAGATTCATTCACAATCAGAGCACAAGATGCATTTACCATTTTGCCCTGATGAGATTCATAGCTCTCTTCTACATCATCTCAAGTTCATGAGTTCTCAACACACCATATAGCACATCATCTGTTACTCTGTTTAGATCTGTATCTCCTAAAGAGATAACCTTTTGCTCAAGGTGGTTAGGTGTAGCCATCAAAAACTTGATATTCAGTTCTTTTGTGCTATAGACTTGGCCATTCATTTGTAGCTCAGTAACAAGTCTATGAAATCTCTCAAACACCTCAGTGATGTTTTCTTTAGGTTGAGCGATAAAGGCCTCATACTGTGTGACAAGTATTTGCTTCCTATTTTCTTTAATTTCCTCAGTTCCTTCACACAGAATCTCAATATGGTCCCACATCTCCTTTGAAGATGTACAAGAAGCAATGTTGGCAAACATAGATAGTTCTATTGAATCAATGATAATTAGCATGATATGACTATCTAGTGTTACTTTTTATTTCTCACTATTAGTCCATTTATAGATATCTTTAGAAATATAAGATTTGGAAATGACAGTGGTGCCGACAGTGGAACCTGGAACTTCTTTTTGTGGAACAAAATGACCATTCTTGAAAATCTCAGGATACAAGGGGTTTGCAGCTTTCAAGAACATCAACATCTTTATCTTCCATAAGTTGTAATTCTCCTTACTGAACTTTGGAACCTTCATTGTGCCTGTAGTCTTTTGTGAACTTATTCCGGATATTTCTCTGTTTTGATCAACAGTCTGCTCTGATACCACTTGTTGAGTATGAGTTTCACTAGAAGATAATATAGAGGATGGGTGAATATATTATATGTTGTTTCTTTGATTATCTTCATTTTGAATCTTTTTTAATTGCAGCTTGAATTTGTATGTTGTAAACTAAAGAATGCGGAATAAAAACAACACACGGATTCATTTTAAATCTAATATTGTATTAGATTAAAAGATGCTACAAACTGTGAACTCAAGAATGAATTCTAAGCTTCATTTTTCTCAGAGAGATACAACTTGTAGTACGATGAAAAACTTACAACTAAAGATAAGGAAGTTGTGTACTTATAAAATTGCACACAAATTGATTTTAGAAAACTAGTAATAGACAAAAAGATTGTCAAACTCTATCTATACTATTTTGGTGAAAGTTGGCATCTTGTGATCATCCCTTGTTTTTCATACTGCCAAGTCCATATCTTTAGCTGTTCTCTTTGACTGACTCTTTGAGCTTCTTTGTAGGCTTTCCATGTGCATACTGCAACGATTGAGACCATTGCAAATGTCTTGGTTTGATTTGATTTTTTGTCTTCAAAATCTCGTGTGTTGCTAATTAGAAAATTTTCTAAGTCCCACTTTTGATATCTCTTGAAACACTGATTCAATAACTGGACTTCTCGAATCAGTATAAACTGACTTCTTGAATTGATTTCTCAAATCAGTATAGACTGACTTCTCGATTTGGCTATCTTCACATCTCGAATAAATATTCCTGGCACTTCTCGAATCTGTGTATTGACTTCTCTAATTGTTAACATCTCGAATCATTATAAGATAGTTCTTTAATTCCAGACAACTCGAACTAGTGTATTTTGACTTCACTAATCGAGAAATATCAAATTAGTTCATTTCTTCACTTCTTGAATCAATCTACTTGACTTCTCGAATCTTCAATGTTACACTTCTCGAATTGGTGACTTCTCGAATCAGTTCATTTTGGACTTCTCTAATCATGACTTAGCCAAATTTCAATCTCCATTTCTGCAACTTCTTTATTCTTCAATTTGTCTTCAATTTCTTTGAGGCATGATCTTGTGATCTTCTTCCAAGCCATATTTTGCACTTATTTTAATAGTTACAGATACTGAGATTACAAATGAACTAAGTACATTTTATAGAACCTTTGGAAACAAAGGGACCCCCTAGTTAAAGGGTCAAGTAAGTGACACAATATTATAGACTTGTTATTTAAATGTTTACAGGAATGAATCTATGACTAACATTAACTAATTAGCAACAAAGAGTACTCCAAGAAAATAATAGATTCAATCTGAAATTTGAGGGGAGAGTAGAAAAGTTACCTTATACGCTTGGATTTGGATGAAGATATGCTTTAATCTGGAATTTGAGGGGAGGGTAGAATAGTTAGGTTTTGGGTCTGAGAAGAGGGAAAAGGATTAGAAAAGGGGAAAATATTTTAGCGGACCAATTTTGGGAGCTGAAAATGAAGCCCGCCACAATGAAAAAAATAAAGCCCGTCCCTTGTAAATTATTTAGCGGTAAAATGTTTTAGATACAAAATTGAAACCCGTGGTTATCTATTCTTGTGGCTCCCATAAAATAATATACACCCATTACAATAGGTTTGTCCCGTGATAATAGGTTCATATCTATTGTAAAAAATTCAATCAAATGTAACATTTTAAATATTACCGTTGCAATATGTCTAATTTTTTATTACATATATATAAATGTGTTATAATTGGCCTTTATTTATGAACATTGTTACAATTTCAGGGTTATAATAGGTCTCGAAATGTAGTAGTGATAGTTCTTCTAGTCCACCTTTGGGCAACCAATACTCTAATGTGAAATTGATTGTTGGCTGTATGTAATTGACCTCTTTCACCTCCTATATACACTAGGCCATCTTCCATAAAAGTGTTGTGTCGTTCATAAACTGTCGCTACACACGAGGCTATATCTTCACCATGAGCATTAATATCGAGTGATTTTCCACGCATCAAATAATCATGGAGGCCTACCAAAAAAGTTTCTGCACGGTAGCAAAATTCATCACCAATATTAACCCCTAATATATGTCCCACGGTTTCTGAACGAGCTGTCAATGGCTCCACAATATCTCCTATCTCCTTACGGACAACTTTTAAGGTTGAAGTCGGGTTTAGGCCATTCATACATCGATGGAAGCCACAATGTAATAAATCATGCTCAACCGCGAAAGTGGTAGCTTGTTCGTCGTTGTTGTCCATTGTGCTATGCTATGTCTTAAGAAAAATAAAAAAAACAGAACCATCATTAATACATATAGCAATCCAGGTTTCAATAACTTTAATAATTAACTATATTTAACAAGGACCATTAACTATATTTAACAAGGACCGGCTAATAATTTCAAACATTTATCATATATAATGGCTATATGTCTAAAATATAGTAAAAATAATGCACGGCATGTAGAAGCAGTTTCTGAAAATTGCCTCTACTGAACCTCACAATACGGGTTGAAAATTAAATTTAAGCAACTAAATTATATGGGACTTCTGGTGCTAATTTAAAAGTTGTTAATACACGAGGATTAAGTTTTAAAATTACAAGTGACAAATTTTTTTGTTTAAAATTATATAATTATGACTCTCGTGAGAAACATTAGTCTCACAATTGTTTTATAATATTTTGTAATATTTGACACTAAAATATCATCTAAAAGACATTTTGAGGAAAAAACATTAAGATTGACAAAATCTTTGACATCAAAATTTACCAGAACCACTGTAGTTAGAAATGTTTCATAAGTTAGTTTTGTAAGTTTTGCTATTAAAATTTATCAAAATTATATATAATCATACACATATATATATGTTGTTAAAATAATTTTGATAAATAATTTAACATCAAATAGAAAAAAATATAGTACGAAACAAGCGAGTTAAGATAGTTTTTTTTTTGCTAAACTAATCTAGATCTAAACAATAATTATTATTTTTAAGAAAAAAAACGAATTCATGAGTTAAAAAATCTACATCTAAACAGTTATTATTATTTTTAGGAAAAAAGAACGAATTCAAGAGTAAAAAAAATTGGGGTATCTATGTAAAAATATTAATGCAAGAAGACAAAGGATTTTTGGGTAAAAGCTTTACCCGTTGGGTACATTCTTTGGTTCAAAAACTAGGAGAGGCGATGCAATATATGTGAACTCTAACTCTCTAAGTTTGTGAACGCCTTCCGTTTTGCTTTCCCTCTTTTATTGTTGAGTTTGATTATGTAAAAAACAAGTTATGAGGTTGTTAGGGATTTGGAATTGAATGAAAGTTAGAGATCTAAGTGTATATATAATCGGGGTTTTAAAGATGTCACTGATTGACTGCTAGGTTTATGACATGGGTGAAAGTTAAAAGATATTATGAGGTTATATATGTTTTAGCTTAAGAATATTGTCATATTTTTTTGACCTGAATCAAATGTCCTATAATGAACTATAAAAGTTATGATAATGGGTTGAATGAGGTTTTTTTCAATTGATTGAAAGCTGTTGGTGGGTGTTAATAATTGTTAGGGTTTTAGGAGGGTGTTATTAGAAAGTTATGTTAAAGACACTTCCTCATATTTTGTTTTTTTGTAGTTACAAGTATGATGGCCTGAACATGAAATTTTATCATGGGGAGTGACTTTATAAAAATAATATTCGCTTTGTAGTGGACAACTACGAAATGGGACAAAATCAATGAAAAATGAAGAAATGAAAGTGAAGGAGACAAAAGTGATAAAAATGAAGAATAAAATACCGTACACTTCTTTGACAATGAGCTTACTGTATATAAGTTAGTGTTTAGTGTTCAAATACAAAGTTTTTAAAGATATATATATTGTGACGCCCCCGGTCTCGGGAGTCCCAATGGGGCCCGGTCTCGGGATCCGTGAAATCCGAACTTTCATCTTCATATGTGCCCAAAAAATTTAAACTGAATTTAATAAAATATCTACTTTTTTTCGTATACAATTCTCCAAATCCTTATACAAACCTCAACCCTTGTCGTAATATCATATTTCTATACATCGTCACTCGAGGTACTTACTCTCGAGTCCATCACATTATCAACATTTCACAACAATCCTTCTCAAAAGTTCTTTCCTATAAAATTTAATAAAATAAAGGTGAGCTACACAGCTCACTACAGTTCATCTGAGGTTTATCCAATAAAAACTATTCACAAAAGTTCATTATATTTATAAAAATCAACAATAATTCATCTTCACAAAATAGTTCTCATGAGATTGAAAATGAATATTCAAACGTGATAGGTTCATCAATTGACAAGTTCTACTAGTGGGGATCTCGGCCAACTAAACAATTGATTTAGCTTTACTTTCAAAAAGAAAGCATCACAGTTTACAATATCAATGTAAGAATACTCAATTTCATCAAGCACCGTCAACAAAATCATCGATATTTCAAAATCACATTTTTAACAGTAAAAAAGTACAGTATATACTTACTGGTTACAATTTCTAATCTTTAACTCTGCTCGACGTTTTAATATTATCAACTTTGCATCCAAAATTCGTGAATCTCTCAGCTCTCCTTCCTTTCGAGCTCTCTTGGCGATATATAGAGGAATGAAAGGGAAAGTATATTTGTGAGTTCGCCCCTATATATAGACCCAGGGAACCGACTTTGAAGTGATTAAAAATTGAAAAAGTATTTGCTAGTCGGTGTCTACGTGACCACGTATCATTCAAGCATTCCTCCACTTTCCACGTGTCACCTCTTTTTATTTTTATTCTCATAAATTCCTTTCAAAAAGTCTTGTATTTATCAATGTCTATACTAGTATACTCTCGTTAATGCCCTATTCCTTTCTCAACTCTTGTTTTATACGTTTTTGACCCAGCATCATGTTGTCTTGCTATTTTATTTATGAATATACTAAATTGTGCTCCAATAATACATGGTCACATATTCTTTCTTTGTTTAATTATAAAATAAGAAAAATTCAAATATATGGTCACGTTTGGCCCATTTTGTCATATATCCATCTATTCTAATCAACCAACTACAATCTTATATAAACCCTTATTCTTTTATTTTAGCTTGGCTAAATCATTTTTACAAATTTATTATAATTATTGTTTTTAATTTCTACCCAAAGATCTACTTAAACGGCCCACTATCATTTTTTTTATTAGTAGTTTAGAGATACTTCCAAAATGTATTTCTCATAATACATTGGCCTAACACAAAACAAAAATCAACTTAATCTCCCTCTATATCACAACCTTTAATACAAGAATTTATAACAATTGTGCGGACTATATCAATATATTCTTAATGAACGCTAGTGAAGGGTCCTCATCAGGCCTCAAAATTTACAAAGAAAAGGGTAGTATAGTAATTTTCTTATGCAAAAATAACCAACTTCGACCCGTTTAAGGATCCATTTAAAATTTTTACCCATTACATTTCCTTACAATATATTAAGAATATATTGATTATATATTTTTTGCAACTCCATTCCTTAATTTTTGCCCAGATAATTAGAAAGTTATGAAAGGCATATGTATAGGCCTATTTGTAAACACCGAGGATTCTACTCAACTTTAATTAAGATGTAATAAGTAAATAATAAAAATCAAATGTCACAGGAATCTCAGAAGATTATATATGTCAAGAGAATGAAGATTAAAGTCATCTACAGTCTTGAAGTAAGTCTACATTGAAAGAAGTTCAATTTATTGTTCAAGCCTCAGTGAAGTATTCAAGGAAGTGAAACTATTTAAAAGTGACAGAGATTTCAGAAGTGTGACGGGAAAAAGTACAATTTACAGTCCTTTGTTTAAATAAAAGGAGAAAAGAATCACAGCGTAAAGTCAAGTATGAAGAACAACCATTAAAGTTTGTCGCTCATGAACCAGACAATACATGGAGTGTCAACGTCAGCCAGTGGAAGTTCGTTATCAATTTTAGTGGTTCTACGAATTAGTTTAATTCTCTTTTAATATTATTCTATAAGATAATTAATTTAATCTATGAATTAATTCTTTCAGAATTAATTCCTATATTAAATTAATCAATCTAGATCTTAAGTAATTTAATATATAAATTAATTCTCCAGAATTAATTTATTTATGAAATTATTTGAGTCAGTTATTTAATTTATTTAATCAGTGAATTAATTCTAAATAAATTAATTCATTTATTAAATCAGTTAAAAGTAGAATATATTAAAACAGTTTTATTTCTGATTATTTTGTACTAGCAGTACTATCCCTTGATAGTACTACCGATAGTACTACAAATATAATTGGATAGTACTACCGATAGTACTACCAAGTATATTGGATAGTACTACCAAGTATAAATCTAAATGAATTGTTTCTGGCGCGTGGAGATTGTCTTTTGTGACTTGTTTAAATACAAGTGAATGTTCAAAAAGAGACAGTAAGTTATTACAAGACAAAAACAGAAAGAACAAAGCATTATATCCTCTCTTCTGCCATTAACTTCAACCAACTACCGAGCTTTTAATTTGATCCTTGTAATCAATTCTAATCATTGTTGTAATATCCAAACCTCTAGAAATTGATTACTTGTATTACTTTGGCAATCTAGCGGATCATAATCCCTAGAATTTCAATCGAACTACTTTTTAGTATTCGATCCTTTTATTAAAAATATAGATAAATTCATGTCGAATTTATTCTAGATTTGTTTTAACAAGAACTCTGTAATCTGTACACAGAATTGTAACACCCTTCAAGTTCAATAGAGTTTTATTTAACTTGAATCTTGTTTCATTTATTCCGTAGATAATTTGTTATTGTAATTGTTAAATCTACTATCAATACAAATTCGATTAAACGGTACTGTTTGTATTCAACCCCCCTTCTACAAACATATCAGGACCTAACAATTGGCATCAGAGCCTTTTAATTGATATACAAATCAAAGATCCAATTGTTTTGTGATTTTTTTCTTAAACTCTGAAATTTTCATTATTCCTAAAAATCTCAAAAGATGTCTACTACACAGAAAGTGGGTATAGTCAAAATCCCCATGTTCAGCAAGGAGCATTATCCTATGTGGAAGAAGAAAATGCTCCTATTTCTTAAAGTTGCTAATGTAAAATACATTGATGTGCTGAAGAATGGTCCCAAAGTCCCTATGATTATTGAGGGAGAACTGGTAGAGAATCAGGTTGTTACTAGGGCTGCTAGGATGTACCCTAAGGATCCCAAGGACTACACTCCTGATGAAAAAGAGGATGTTACCTTGGATGCCTGTCTACAGTTGATCCTTGTTGATTGTCTTGATCCTATCATTCATAATCATGTCCTAAACTGTGATACTGCCAAACACATTTGGGAAACCATAGAGATAATCAATGAGGGGACAGAGGAAGTTAGAGAGAATAAGCTGGAAATTCTCACCTCTCAATATGAGCATTTCAGATCAAACCCCGGTGAAGGTATCTCTGAGGTTTTTGAGAGATACAACAAATTAATCAATGATCTGAATCTCAATGGGAAGCGCTACACTATCAAGGAAATTAACAAGAAGTTCCTACTTACACTTCCACGTCATTTGGAGCACAGAATATCTGCCATTAGAGAAGCAAGAGATCTGGGAGAGATTGCTTTGGAAAGAATGTATGGTGTTCTGAAGACCTATGAGCTAGAGCAGATTCAACAGGATGAGTTATATGGAACTGGGAAGATAGTTAGTACTTCTATTGCATTGGCTGCTGAAGTCCCACAGAAACTGGAAGTGAAGGCTGTTCAACCTTCCAGTTCTAACATGAATGTTATTGATGCTGAATATGGATTAACATCCATTGATCAATCTGGTGGTGACTTCTATTCTTTAGAGGAACTTGATCAGCTGGAGGATGGTGATTTGGCTTTGATAGTCAGGAAGTTTGGGAAGTTCAGATTCAAAAGGAATCCCAATCTTAAGTTCAGGCCCAGATTTCAGAGAGGTGGATCTTCCTCTTCAAGTAGCACAAGGGGTGGCTACAAAACTGGAACTATGGAAAGGAGCACAATCAGGTGCTACAATTGCAATGAGTTGGCTCACTTTGCTACAGAATGTAAAAAGCCAAAGAAAGTGAGAAGGAACTCATTTGATTCTAGCAAGAAGAACAAGATTGGGAAAGCTTATTGTTGCTCAGTAATAATCTATTGTAGAAGGGGGGTTGAATACAATAGTATAAGATAATCGACTTCTTAATGTATATATCACAAATATGAAAGAAAGATAACAGCTTTATTAAATCTGATATAAAACTGTTACAAACTCTCTCAAGAAATTCTGATGTTCTTGAGAGCTGCTAGCTTACAAAAACTCTCTCAAGAAATTCTATGTTCTTAAGAGCTTCTATCTTGATTCGCTTCTCTTCCGAATACATAAATCGAAACCAAGACTGTGTTTATATACTACACAGCTTCTCTATCAATGATAAGTCCTAATCAATTACAAAGATTGAAACCTATCTATAATTGATAGCTACATACTACAAACCAGGAACCGACAGAATAAACTTCCATGTTTAACTAGACTCCAAATATAACTCGAAGTAGGAATCCTGATCAGCTTCCAGTCCTGATGATCAATCCTGATCCCAGTCCTGATATGCATTCTGATCCTGACGACCATGTAATCCTGATGACGTCAGCAATCCTGATCAGTTGAGTCTAGCTCCTGACGATCATTGAATTTTGATCTAACAATCTCCCCTAATCTCATACTTTGTGAAATAAAGTATAGATTCCTAAGATTCAATGATGTCAAAAACATATATACAAAATGTACAGAATCTGCAGTAACAACTTATCTGTTTAAATTCTTTGATAGAACAAATTCATCTTCAAGAAGTTGGATAAAAAATTTTCTTCTTTTTCTTCAAGAATTTGAATCAGTCTTTCCTTAAGATTTATGAGTTCTTCATCTTCCTCATTAATCTGGTAGATAGCTGCTCTGAGATTCAATATGGAGTTTCTCTGAAGACTATGCTCTTCAAGCAAAAGATAAGCAATTTCCTTCCCATCAGGATTGAGAGTAAGATGAGTCATGCCAAAATTTACTTCTTTAACAGCAGTACCCCTTTGCATTTCCACATCCTGACCTCTTTGATTTAAGTACATGGGAGTATAATTACCATTGAAATTACTGTTTCCATCTAGTCTTCTTCTTATTGTTGACAAAATCATGTCACTCCATTCTTTGCATATTTGATTCTTCGATCTCAAAAGATAATGAACATATTTCAGTTCCTGTGTAGTTTTCATCAGCAGATCTTGAATAGATAAAATCTTCACACTACCATCTTTCATGAAGTACAGAAGCTTTTCTTTCTTGTCAAAACCATCATGACAATCTATAACTATATCAACAGCTAGTAAATTGTTCAGGTTTTCAGAAGTTAAAGTACCTCCAATTTCAGTTAAGGAGTAAGGATCAACATATGACATATTCAGATATTCAGCATCCCTGTGTCCAATACCTCCTCTTGAATTACTTGTCAATTGCTTCAGATTTGAAAACATCTTTAACCAGAGTGCTTTTGATCTAACCATCCCAGATAAATCAACAACACTTGAAGCGCTTGTAATAATTCCTCCAGACTGAAAATTGATAAGTGTATCACAACTTAATGTGCTAATATGTTTCCACTTCTTATCCTTTTCCTTTTCAAAAGCATAGCTTCTTTCCAGTGAAAATTCTTGTCTACTTGGGTTCCTCCACACTCTTCTGTTTGAGAGTTTAAGCCTTTGTACATAGAGATTGAGAGAATCAACCACAGTAGATAATATTATCAAGTCAATCTCTTGCAGAATTTCAGAATCATCAAGATCTTGAATATCATCAGGAACAACATCAGGATTAGATTCTTCAATTTGATTTGTATTGCAGAGATTTGATTTTCTTGATTTTCTTCTCAATTCAGGTTCTTCTTCAATATTTCCATCATCACCAAAAGTAGATCTGTCAAGAACTACTAGAGTTTGAATAGGTTCAGGAATTTCTTCAATTCTTAACCCTCGAGACCTTGTCTGTCTAGATATTGTTTGAGTTGAAGAACCTCTTCTACTTCTTCTAGCTCCTCTCCTACCTCTGCTTCCTCTACCTCTAGCAGGAGCAGGGTTCTTAAAGCTTTCCATCATTTCTCTTTGTTGTCTTAAGAATTCTTCATGTGAGAGATCTGGATATTCTTCACTTGCTGTAGAGAGTGCTTTTCTAGCAAATAATTGTTGAACTCTTTTATCAGTGTGATATAGAGAAACAATTCTGCCATCTTTTGTAGAAAACTTCTGGAATAAATTTGATGTATCTTCAGGATTATCAATAATCACATCTTCAGGAATTGTAGCAAGAATATGTCCATGACCAGGTGTCAGGATTTGTTCTTCCGTCAGGATCTGAGATTGCACCAACGTTCTTACTGTCTTAACTCCAGAATCAGAAACATGAGTTGACTGCGTTGTTTGACTTTGTGAAGTTTGAATTGTAGACTTCATAACAGCAGCATCAGAGGTTTCTCCTTGTATCACTTTGTCACTACCATCATCTCAAGTATCATCATCATTATTCCTTAATACTAGATCAGGTGTGCATTTTGTCTGACTAACCTTCTCCCCCTTTTTGACATCAGGATTTGACAATAAATTCAAAATTAAGGAAAGAGAGGCTTGAATGTCAGTTACTTTGGTATCCAGAGAATCAATCCGTCTGTTGATAGAGGTTTGTTCAGAAATAACAGATTTCACTTGGGATTCTACTACCCTTAGCTGAAAAGCAGTAGGTACCTTTGTAAATTTTTTAGAAATATCATTCCTCACCAACTCAGTTGAGTTCTTGATAGAATCAATCTCACTTTTTAGACTTTTGGATAACAAAGTTGTAGCCTTCAGATGATTCTTCAAGTCTTGATTCTCTATAGATTTCACTGCATCATAGGCATGTTCCAAAGCAGAAGAATAACTTACAGATTCAGCAGATCTGTGCCATGAATTGTTCCATTCATTCTGTCTAAGTGCCTCAGCATGATTAAAGGAAGGAATAGAAAAATCTTGTCTCTGATCTTTCCCAGTGAAAGCTTTGCCAGCATATATGTACTTGATGAACCAAAATTAGTTCCAAGACTAATTTTGAGTGCTGTAGCAAGCTGTTCCTTCTCTTTTTGATTCTCATCATCATCACTATCATCAGAGTCATCATCATCAGTACTATGAGTATCATCAGGATCAGGAATAGCTATACCATTCATTTTATCCTGTGAATCTGTGATAGGATGATCCATTGGTCTTGAACGAAGTGGCTGTATCAGGATAGGTTCAACATCAGGAGCACCACTAGCGTCAGGATGAACACCGTCAGGATTTGATAGGCTTGCATCAGTATTTGCTACCAATGGTTCTTGTAGAGCTTGAGGTTCAGAAGCTTCTTCAACACTTTGAGTCAAAGGTTCTTGTGTGCTTCCCTCATTGACAGTGTCCTCGACCAATCTTTGAACTTCATCTGCACCAGAAATCCCTTGAGCATTGTCAGGAAATTTCTCAGAAACTGTAGCTTGGCCTGCATCTTCACTTTGAGAAGATGGTTCTTGTGTAGCTGGAATGTCGATGTCTTCATTCTCCCTTTGAGAAAATGGTTCTTGTGGGACCATTCCACGAGCTAAGCCTTCACTCAAACTTTGATTGAGTGGTTCTTGTGTGGCTGGATCATCAGAAAGAGCTGCTGAACCACTTTGAGGTTCAGGTTCTTGTGGGCTTGATCCTTTCAGTTTCTCCTGTCTCTGATAGACTAACTCTTCTGCCTTCCTTAGCTTTTCCATTGGATGTTTTATCCCAAGATTGGAAGCAGCAGCACCATACTTCTCCCATGAAATATCAATATGTCTTTTTGTTGGAGAGTCCTGTGCTGGAGAGTCTGAAATATTAACCACTTGACTTGGTGCAGTAGCAAGAATACTAACATCAGGATTTGCTTGAGCAGTTGAAACTGATTGCTCATTCAGAATAGAAGTGTCCTGTACATCAGTATCCTGCTTCTTTTCTAAAGGAATATGATACCTGCTTTTTGATAACTTCCTTTTCTTCTGTGGTGTAGACAATGGAACCACAGCTGCAGTAGCAGTATCAGCAACTTCCTTATTCATATTCATCACAGAGGATATAGGTAAATCATCCTCTGAGTCAGTCTCATCCCTGAGCACTAACTTTCTTTTAACAGAAACAACCTCACCTCTCTTTGCAGCTTTCTTCACCAGGACCCCTTGAACACCCCCTTGTAACTTCTTTTTAGTGATAGGTGTAGAGGAAAAGTCCTTTGAACCTGATTGCCTTCCTGACACATCAGTTCTAGCTGACTTCTTTGCTTTTACAACTAAAGTCTTTTGAGAGACATTAGAGGTGGCAGTTGACTGTTTAGACTGTTTAGGATGAATGCTTGGGTTAGGAACAAGGTGTGATTGGCCTTGCCCCATAGCATTAGAAATTAAACCATAACGAGTAGGCATTTTCCTATGTAAGAAAAACCTAACCTCATCAGGAATAAAAGCATTTCCTATGAAACCATTTGCCTTATCAGGATTGAGAAAAAAAATATTTAAAATGAAGTAAAATAAAATTTTATTTAAGAAAACAAAATTTATTTTTATAATCCTGATAAGTGCTGTTTTTATTTTAAAATGATTACAAAAACAAATAGCATAATACTCATGTAACCATTCTTACCAATTACCGAGGCAAAGTAATTATGAGAAACTGAACAGTCGCCTCGATAAACAAAAATGACCTGCAAAATTTGTTAGTAACACTGATATTGACATATAAAATGACGAATAGTAAACTCTGATAGAAATATAATTGAAATTGAGATTTAAGACTGAAAACTTAATCAAAGACTAAGTAAAAATCTTATTTTCCAGAGTTTACCAGAAGTGTTAATGACAAAGTAGCATAGAACCTCTGGTTTTCATACCAGCTTCAACATCTGAGCATCAGGATTTGACCAATTGACTTCCTGTCAGGATTGCATCCTATCAGGATTTGATCAACGAAAACATACCTTTCTGAATAACCATCAGGATTTGACAGTTATCAGGATTTCCTCTCTGTAGCTTTCCTCAGAAATTCTCAAAGTTCATCATTCCAAGTTCATTCACCAATTTATTGAAAGTAGCTTCAGGTAGTGGCTTGATGAATATATCAGCTAGTTGTTGATCAGTAGGAACAAAGTGAAGTTCAATTGTTCCTTCCAGAACTTGTTCTCTTATGAAGTGATATCGAATACTGATGTGTTTAGTAAGAGAATGTTGAACTGGATTTCCTGTCATTGCAATAGCACTTTGGTTATCACAATAAATAGGGATTTTTGAGTATGACATGCCATAATCTAACAACTGATTTCTCATCCACATTATCTGAGCACAACAACTTCCTGCAGCAATGTACTCAGCTTCTGCAGTTGAAGTGGAAATGGATTTTTGCTTTTTACTGAACCATGAAACTAGTCTTCCACCCAAAAACTGACAGCTTCCTGAAGTACTTTTCCTGTCTATTTTGCATCCTGCAAAATCAGCATCTGAATAACCACACAACCCAAAATCTGATTCCCTTGTATACCAAAGGCCAAGTGAAGAAGTGCCTTTGAGATATCTGAAAATTCTTTTGACTGCAATCAGATGGGGTTCTCTAGGTTTTGCTTGAAATCTTGCACACAGACAGGTTGCAAACATGATATCTGGTCTACTTGCAGTGAGATACAATAAAGAGCCAATCATTCCTCTGTAGTGAGTTACATCTACCTCAGCACCTTGATCAGGATCAAGTTTGGTAGCTGTAGCTATGGGAGTTGTAGCAGGAGAACTATCTTGCATGTTAAACCTTGTCAATAAATTCCTTGTATATTTAGACTGATTGATAAAAATCCCTTCATCGGTCTGTTTAACTTGAAGACCAAGAAAGTAACTCATTTCTCCCATCATGCTCATTTGGTATCTTGACTGCATAAGCTTGGAAAACTTTTCACAAAGCTTATTGTTTGTTGACCCAAAAATGATATCATCAACATAAATCTGAACTAACAACAAGTCCTTACCATGATTCAAATAAAATAGAGTTTTATCAATAGCACCTCTTTTGAATCCACTTTCCAGTAAGAATAGAGCTCAAGTTTCATACCATGCTCTTGGAGCTTGCTTTAGTCCATAAAGTGCCTTATCCAATCTCTAGACATGATCTGGATAGTTAGGATCAATGAAACCAGGAGGTTGCTCAGCATAGACTTCTTCCTCCAGTTCTCCATTTAAGAAAGCACTTTTAACATCCATCTGGAAAACCTTGAATTTCTTATGTGCTGCATAAGCAAGAAATATCCTGATGGCTTCTAATCTTGCAACAGGAGCAAAAGTTTCATCATAATCAATTCCCTCTTGTTGAGAATACCCCTTTGCAACTAGTCTTGCTTTGTTTCTGATTATCACTCCATCAGAATCAGTCTTGTTCTTGAAAATCCACTTTGTACCAACAATTGATCTGTTCTTTGGTCTTGGTACCAGTTTCCAGACTTCATTTCTTTCAAATTCATTCAGTTCCTCTTGCATTGCAGTGACCCAATCAGCATCTTTAAGTGCATCTTCAACTTTCTTTGGCTCTTCCTTGGATAGAAAGTTATTGTATAGACATTCATTCTGAGTTGCACTTCTTGTTTGAACACCTGCATCAGGATCCCCAATGATCAAATCAGGAGTATGACTTGCAGTCCATTTCCTTGCTGGTGTTAAATTGTTTCTTGAAGTAGATGCTCTCCCTGGATTGGTGTTATCTTGATTTGAAGAACTTGCTTGTCTTGAAGCTCCCCCTGAATTATTGATATGTCCTCCAGATAAGTTATCAAGATCATCACTTGAATCAGTATCTGAAGAATTCTGTCCTGATGATTGAGTTGACTCTGAACTTGTAGTAGAATGTTGTTGCTCCCCCTCAACATTAGCACTACTAGAAGTATTACTATTGATTGCATCATCAGTATTTGCACCATCAGCATCTGGTGTGTCATCAGGATTTGGTGACCCATCAGGATATGATGTATGGACAGGATCTGATTCTCTTTCTTCAGGTTCCTTGGTAGCTTCATTTTCAAAAATCAATCTATCATGAGAGTCTTCATTGATTCCAGCTATCTTCTTGTCATCAAAAGATACATGAATTGACTCCATGACAGTCCTTGTCCTCAAATTAAAAACTCTGAAGGCTCTTGATGCAGGATAGCCTATGAAAATTCCTTCATCAGCCTTTGTTTCAAATTTCCCTAGCTGTTCAGGATGAGTTCTGAGAAAAAAACATTTACAGCCAAACACATGCAGATGCTTCAGACTTGGTTTCTTTTCCTTGAGTGACTGATAAGGAGTAACACCATGTCTTTTTATTAATGTGAGATTTTGAGTGTAGCATGCTGTGTTGACTGCTTCTGCCCAGAAATATGTAGGTAATTTTGCTTCTTCCAACATAGTTCTGCCAGCTTCAATAAGAGTTCTATTTTTCCTTTCAACTACTCCATTTTGCTGAGGTGTGCCAGGAGCAGAGAATTGTTGAATGATTCCTTTGTATTTGCAGAACTCTTCCATCTTTGAATTCTTAAATTCAGTACCATTATCACTTCTCAGTATCTTGACTTTGTATTTTGTGGTTGTCTCAATCATTCTTACATGATCCAACAGAACTTCAGGAGTCTCATCTTTTCTGTGCAGAAAATACACCCAGGTGAATCTAGAATATTCATCAACAATTACAACAGTGTATCTTTTCTTACTGATGGTCATGATGTTGACTGGACCAAATAGATCAAGATGTAGCATGTGATATGGTTCTCCAATAGAGGATTCTGATTTACTCTGGAATGATGTCCTTCGTTGTTTTGCTTTCTGACATGCATCACAGAGTCCATCAGGAGTATATAACACTTTTGGTAATCCTCTCACTAAATCTTTCTTAACCAACTCATTGATATTGCTGAAGTTGAGATGAGAAAGCTTCTTGTACCAATTCCAACTTTCATCTACTGAAGCTTTACTGATCAGACAGGTAGGGGAGTCATCAGTATTTGATTGAATGTTGGCTTCATATATGTTACCATGCCTGTAGCCAGTCAGTGCTATCTTTCCTGTTTCTTTACTAACTACTTCACAATGTGTGGAATAGAAGTTGACATGATAACCTCTGTCAGTGATTTGACTAATACTCAACAGGTTGTGTTTTAGTCCCTTCACTAGAGCTACTTTTTCAATGATGACATTTCCAATGATTATATTGCCATATCCCAAGGTTTGTCCAATGTTGCCATCTTCATAAGACACAGTTGGGCCAGCTTTTTCCTCATATTCTGATAACAGGGCTTTGTTTCCAGTCATATGCACAGAGCATCCACTATCCATGACTCACACATTTTTCTTTTTACCCTTATCATCAGGAGCAACAGTTACATCAGCATTGGCCATTAGAGCATAGTTGACCACCTCAGTATCAGATTCTGAGGAAGAGTCCATCCAATCCTTGCTTGATGTGATAAGTGCCTTCGTCTTCTTGCACTCAGAAGCAAAGTGACCCATACCATTGCACTTGTAGCATCTAACCTTTGACTTGTCAAATTTGCTACCCTTTCTGTCCTTTTTGATATACTTATCTTCGTTTGGATTGAAAGCCTTTTTCTGAAAGTTGCCTTTTCTTCTATTCTTCCTGAACTTCATCCTTCTGAAGTTTCTGACAATCATAGCAACCATCTCTTCGATGTCTGAGTCAGAAGAATCATCATCAGTATTGGCATCAGCATTGCCATCAGTATCTGATGAAGAGTCATCAGGATCTGACTCAACTATTCTTGTTTTACTTCTAGAGACCTCCATAGCTTTTCCTTTTGATTTAGCCTCT
Organism: Heracleum sosnowskyi; assembly: GCA_030848705.1. NCBI lineage: Eukaryota > Viridiplantae > Streptophyta > Magnoliopsida > Apiales > Apiaceae > Heracleum > Heracleum sosnowskyi. The sequence continues at coordinate 41,622,091 of CM061243.1, read as the reverse complement.
GCTTTCAAAGCAATTGATTTTGCCTTGCTGCTTTTCTTGCTCTTCCTCTGTTGAACTTCAAGATCATGAGTTCTTAGCATCCCATAGACTTCATCAAGAGACACAGTGTTAAGATCATACTGATGTCTAATGATCGATGTCTGAGTGTCCCATTCTTCAGGTAAAGCTCTTAGAAACTTGGTGTTTGAATCTTCAGTTTCATATTCCTTGTCAACTAAAGATAAACTGTTCAATAGTGTCAGAAATATATCATATAGATCAGTTAGGCTCTCATCGGGTCTTGCATCAAATTGTTCATATTCTTGAATCAAAAGAGCCCTTCTGTTTTTCTTGACAGATGCAGATCCCTGGCACTGAGTTTCCAAAGTATCCCAGATTTCTTTTGAAGACTTGCATGCAATCACTTTGTTTGACATGACAGCATCAAGACTACTGTGTAAGATATTCTTTATCTTTGGTTCCCTGAGTACATGAGCTTTTTCTTCTGGAGTCCATTCACTTTTAGCCTTGACCACATAATGTTCAGGTACTGTATCTGTTCGTTCTACAATTCATGTAGGAATATATGGTCCATCACGAATCCTGTCCAAATAGTCAGGATCCATAGCCTCCAGGTACATCAGCATCTTTACCCTCCATGTTGGATATTCTGATTTCTTCAAGATGGGAATCTTCATGCTTTCATACTTGGTTGTCGACATCTTTAGATCGTATCTGATTCAGAATTAAATCAGTTTGCTCTGATACCAATTGTTGCCCAGTAATAATCTATTGTAGAAGGGGGGTTGAATACAATAGTATAAGATAATCGACTTCTTAATGTATATATCACAAATATGAAAGAAAGATAACAGCTTTATTAAATCTGATATAAAACTGTTACAAACTCTCTCAAGAAATTCTGATGTTCTTGAGAGTTGCTAGCTTACAAAAACTCTCTCAAGAAATTCTATGTTCTTAAGAGCTTCTATCTTGATTCGCTTCTCTTCCGAATACATAAATCGAAACCAAGACTGTGTTTATATACTACACAGCTTCTCTATCAATGATAAGTCCTAATCAATTACAAAGATTGAAACCTATCTATAATTGATAGCTACATACTACAAACCAGGAACCGGCAGAATAAACTTCCATGTTTAACTAGACTCCAAATATAACTCGAAGTAGGAATCCTGATCAGCTTCCAGTCCTGATGATCAATCCTGATCCCAGTCCTGATATGCATTCTGATCCTGACGACCATGTAATCCTGATGACGTCAGCAATCCTGATCAGTTGAGTCTAGCTCCTGACGATCATTGAATTCTGATCTAACACTTATGTTGCTGAAGGAAAGAGTTGGGATGACACTGACAGTGATGAAGAAACAGGTGAGATTGGGAACCTTGCTTTAGTGGCTAAAGAGGCAAGCACTTCATCTGCATACATGTCAGAGGTAAAGTTCACTGACACTGAAATGATTCGTCATCTTAGAGGTACTATTTCTTGTGCACGCACTGAAAATGATAGAATAATTCTTTTGAACACAGCTCTTGAAAAGGAGATAAAAGAATTAAAACTTATGCATGTTAATCAGAATGAACTTACTGAGAAAATAGCATTTCTTGATAATAGGGTTAAATGTTATATTCAACTGGAAACCATTCTCAAGGATCAGATTAGTGAGCTGAAGACTAAAGCTAATGCTTACTTCAACTCTTGTAAGACTGCTAAAGAAATTATCAATAAACAAAGTATTGGTCAGACCGTAGGAATAGGGTATAACTATAATGAGTCTATTGGTAAATTAATCATAAATACCCCTAATAGAGTCAGTCCTGAAGAAAGGGGTATTCCTGATGTGCTTAAAGGTATTGACAAACCTTTCTTTAGAGAGTCCCAAGCAGATACTCTGAATGAATGCTCTATCATCATTGCAGAGGAGATACGTGAAGAAGATCTTGCTTTTGAAGTTGAACAGTCCAACAAGTGTATATCGGATATTCCAGTCAAAGTTGCTACAACTAAAAAGACTAAATCAGATATCCATAAGTTGGATCAAAACAACTGTAGTACTAACATACCTGTTGTTAATTCTTCTCGTAAAGCATGTGGTGTGATTAATTGCAGGTCTTGTGCTTTCAATGTTATGTATGCTTATTTTAATAGTAAGCATGTATCTAGTGATAAGACTACTCCACGTCAACATGTTAATAATAAGAAGCATGTTAGAGCTAAGACTACTAGTCCTCCTAAGACTAGAGTGGATTCATTTATCCCTAAGCCTACTCAGAAATGTGTTAAGGCTGGCTATAAATGGAAACGCTCTTTTGTGAAAGAGGTTGAAGTAGTTTTAGTTAAAAATGTTGTTTTGCCTGACAAAGGCCAGTTCTTTAAGAATGCCGGACCCAATCAAGTTTGGGTTCCGAGGAAGGACTAATCAATTTGATATTGCAGGGAGTTAAACAGGTAAACCGTGTTATGTGGATTCTTAACAGTGGTTGTTCAAGGCATATGACCGGAGATAGAGCCCTACTATCAGATTTGGTTGAGAAAGTTGGCCCAGTAGTTACCTTTGGAGATAACAGAAAGGGTATTACGAAAGGATATGGTTGTTTGAAGTTTGGAAATGTTATCATTGAAGATGTATCATTTGTGGAAGGTCTGAGGTTCAATCTTCTCAGCATCAGTCATTTCTGTGACAGAGGATATGTTGTTTCCTTTGAAAGAGAGAAGTGTCAGATCCTTCACAAGAAGAATGGAAAGCCTGCTCTTCAAGGAGTAAGGAAAGGTGACTTGTTCATAGCTGATCTGCACTCGGGATCCCAAGATGAAGTTAATTGTTTTTATGCTAAAGCTTCATCAGAAGAAAGTTGGCTATGGCACAAGAAGATGTCTCACCTTAACTTCAAAACCATGAACTCTTTAGTCAAGAGGGAATTGGTTAGAGGTTTGCCTCAGATGGAATTTACACATGAAGGACTGTGTGAGGCATGTCAGAAAGGAAAGTCAAAGAAAGCTTCTCACAAGGGCACTGACACATCATCAATAACTGAACCACTTCAGCTACTGCACATGGATTTGTTTGGTCCAGTTAATGTGATGTCCATGTCAAAGAAACAATATGCACTTGTGATTGTTGATGACTTTTCAAAATATACATGGGTTTTATTCCTACATTCCAAGGATGAGACCCCACACCTGGTGATTGACCATATAAAGTTGATTGAGCTGGATTCTAGATTCCCTGTTAGAGCCATAAGGTCAGATAATGGTACTGAATTCAAGAATGCAATCCTAAATGACTTTTGTGCTGATAAAGGAATAACAAGACAGTATTCTGCCCCTAGAACTCCTCAACAAAATGGAGTAGTGGAAAGAAAGAACCGTACATTGATTGAAGCTGCAAGGACTATGTTAAGTGAGTCTAAACTTCCAACGTACTTTTGGGCTGAAGCAGCGAATACAGCTTGTTATACTCAGAATCGAACTTTAATCAACAAGGACTTAATGAAGACTCCTTATGAGATCATGAACAACAAGACACCAACTGTCAAGTACTTTCATGTATTTGGAGCAAAATGCTTTGTGCTTATAGATGACAATGTGAAACGTGGCAAGTTTGAGGCCAAGGCACAAGAAGCTATTTTTGTTGGTTATTCCAGAAGATCTTACAGGGTCTACTTGGTTGGCAGTCACACATTAAAGGAAAGTGTCAATGTTACTTTTGATGACACTAAGCTCCCTAATATCCAAAAAGAAAATTCATCTGAGAAGCTGAAGTTTGATAACTTGCCAGACTCAGAATCAGATGATGCAGCCCCACCTGAAGTTATTGCTGGTAATGATAATAACAATGATGATAATGATCATGGTGGTGGTGGTGGAAACACTGGTAACAATGGAGATACCACCAACACTGGAGAAGAATCATCAAGGCAATCAAGCAACAACTCAGGGGGAGCAAATGAAGGATCATCTAGTCACTCACAACATCAAGGTGAATTTCAAGGCGAATCATCAAGATCAAATCTTCCAAGACAGACTGTATGGAATAGAGTTCATCCTTTTGAGCTGATCATTGGTGATCCAGATGTTGGAGTTAAAACTAGAAGTGCAACTCAGAATGAATGTCATTATTCAGCATTTCTATCTGAAATGGAGCCAAAGAAAACTGAGGAAGCACCGACTGATCCAGATTGGGTGATTGCTATGCAAGATGAACTCAATCAGTTTGAATAACAGCAAGTCTGGAAGCTGGTACCCAGGCCAAAGAACAAGAAAGTAGTTGGTACAAGATGGGTATACAGGAACAAGCTAGATGAGGATGGCATTGTTACAAGGAACAAGGCAAGACTGGTTGCACAAGGGTATTCTCAAGCTGAAGGCATTGATTATGATGAAACCTATGCACCAGTGGCTAGACTTGAGGCCATCAGGATGTTCTTAGCATTTGGAGCTTACTCTAATTTTAAAGTCTATCAAATGGATGTTAAGAGTGCATTCCTGAATGGTGAGCTTGATGAAGAAGTTTATGTGGAACAGCCCCCTGGCTTTGAAAATCAGGAGATGCTGGACTTTGTGTACTTTCTTTTCAAGGCTATCTATGGTCTCAAACAAGCCCCAAGAAAATGGTATGACACTCTCTCTGGTTTTCTTTTATAAAATGGTTTTGTTAGAGGTATCATAGACAAAACTCTTTTTTCAAAGAAACACAAAGGTGATATGATATTAGTCCAAGTCTATGTGGATGACATCATATTTGGGTCTACTAATGATGATCTCTGTAAGAGATTTGCTAAGCTAATGCAGAGTAAGTTTGAAATGAGTATGATGGGTGAGCTGAAGTTCTTTCTTGGATTGCAAGCAAGTCAAAGGTCAAATGGTATATTTATTTGTCAATCCAAGTATCTCAAAGAACTCCTCAAGAAGTATCACATGGAGGATTTAGCATCAGCAAGGACTCCATCTTCAACAGCCATCAAACTTGGAGCTTCTGACAATTCTATCAAGGTAGATGTTACAAGCTACAGAGGTATGATTGGCTCCTTACTCTATCTTACTGCAAGTAGACCAGATATTATGTATGCTACATGCTTGTGTGCAAGGTTCCAAGCGGACCCTAGAGATTTACATCTCGTTGCTGTTAAAAGAATCTTGAGATATCTTAAGGGTACACCTAACTTAGGTATCTGGTACCCTAAAGATTCTGGTTTTAATCTTGTTGGATATACAGATTCTGATTATGCAGGTAGTGTTGTGGATAGAAAGAGTACATCTGGGAGTTGTCAATTCCTAGGAGGTAGGTTGATTTCCTGGTATAGCAAGAAACAGCAAACAGTTTCCAATTCAACAGCAGAAGCTGAATATATTGTTGCTGGAAGCTGTTGTGCTCAGATCTTATGCATTAGGAATCAATTAAAGGACTATGGCTTTGCATTAGACAAAAATCCTATTTTGTGTGATAATACAAGTGCCATAGCAATCTCCAACAACCCTGTGCAGCACTCGAGAACGAAGCACATTGATATCAGGTATCATTTTATCAGAGAGCATGTCATGAATGGAACTGTGGAGTTACACATTGTACCCACAGAAGAACAAACTGCAGATATATTCACTAAATCTGTTGATGAATCCACATTTACCAGGTTAGTTGGTAAATTGGGTATGTTAAACAGTCTTAGTGATTGATAATATATCTGTTATGTTTGTTCTCAACAAAAAATCATTTTCTCTTGTTGATTAATAAGTGATATTACTGCTCATTCTTGTTTGAAATTGCTTGTTTGTTAATTTAAATGTTTCTGAATATTTTATTTTCTTCAAAAATATTTTTCTCACATTTTTTAAGTGGAGAAATGTATTTTTATTGAAAATATATTTATTCAGAATTATTTAGATGAGTTTCAGATTGTAAATATTGTTGTTTAAATTTTTCTGCAGGTTTATATTAATTTTATGCATTTCTCTATTATTCTACATATTTTTCTAGGATTTATGGAATTTTCTGGAAAATGATAGGACCAGAACTAGTACAACGAACAAAAGAAGTGGTTCAATTGATTCAGAGAAGATTGATAACAGCTCAAGACCGACAGAAAAAGTATGCGAATCTAGCCAGAAAGGATGTGGGATTCGAAGAAGGAGAGCAAGTGTTACTAAAAGTTTCACCATGGAAAGGATTAGTTAGGTTTGGAAAGAAAGGGAAGTTGAGTCCGAGATATGTTGGGCCGTTTGAGATTTTGAAGAAAGTGGGCGAAGTAGCTTACGAGTTGGCATTGCCACCGCATATGCAGCACGTTCATAATGTATTTCATGTATCTATGCTTAAGAAGTATCGACCAGATTCGAATCATGTAATAGAGTATGAACCCATAGAGGTCCAGGCAGATTTATCATATGTAGAATGACCGATTCAGATATTGGATCGTAAGGAGAAAGTACTAAGGAATAAGACAGTAGCGTTAGTGAGAGTTTTGTGGAGGAATCCTAAAGTAGAAGAGTCTACCTGGGAGTTAGAGAGTGAGATGTTAGAGAAGTATCCCCAGTTGTTTCCTTGATCTGATTCTGAGGACAGAATCCCATTAAGGGGGGAAGGATGTAATATCCGTGAATTTTATTATTTGATTAAATGATATATTTAATCTAAAATATTTATTTTGGAATATTGGAATATTATTATATGATATTTAGTGTGTGATTATGTGCTAAATGGTGAGTTAGAAGCCCCTTTCAAAAATTTCGTCATTTGGAATTTTCTTCAAATTTGAGCCATTTTGATAATTCAAGGCCCCGTTGAAATTTCGTACATTCATTTTTAATTCTTCGTCTTTCGTATTCGAATCGTTATCGAAAGGGTTATGGGATTCTATTTAACCCTACCTATTTGATTCTGCAAATCAATTTCAATTTTTGATCCGAAAAAGGAAAAATCGTTCTGAACCCTAATTGCTTAAGGGGACGGATTTATCGTTCTATATCAATATTGAAGTTGTTATAGCCCTAGTATTCTTGAGCATTAGTTATATAATGATATATATCAATTTGGATAATCATCAACCTTTTTAACCCCTTATTTTTCGTAAAACGTGTTTTTGACCTAATTAGGGTTTTTAAACGATCTAACGAATCAATATCGATCCAAAAATGTTATTTGGGGTATTATTTTTCCAGAAATATAAAAAGACAAATCAGACTTCATAACTCATAGCAAATCTTCAGCAATTACTCAAAAAATCCGAAATTCCCAAAAATTATTTTTGTGTTCTTGATCTTCAATCAATTCGTTCTAAGTGTTATTGAAGTCCAAATTTGAAGTTCTTATACTCAAATCAAAGCTCCAAAAATCTAGTTTCAGAATATTCCAACCTCATCATCATCTGGTAAGTATTCGATTTTATATTGATTTTACAAGTTTCGAATTATAACTAGGGTTCTTGATTCGATTTGGGGATTTTCATTCTGTTGATTCTCCGTTCAATTGGTTGCTTCTAACATGTTCCTAGGGTTCTAATTAGCAAGAATCCATGCTTTAATTTCATGTTTATGTTCAATTTAGTCGGGTTTTGATTTCGGGTTTTGACCCGATTTCTTCTTTCGATTCGTACGTTCTTGATATTGATCTGACATTGTTTTTGATAAAGGGCTTTTATTGTATGAGTTATAAGCTTCATTTTGGTATATTAATCTTTGAGTTTCATGTACGGAATAGGTAGATCGGGTTTCCGGCCGAGGTCGTTGCCGGAGAATTCTTTGAACGGATTCTGGGCACGATTCCGGCTAGGGACAGATGTTTTGATGTGTGGGTTTTGTTTGGCTTGAAAAGGCGAACAAAAGCCCTCTGGTTTGATTTGTGTTTGGACGGAATCGAAGAATTCCGGCGGCCGGAGACCGGCCGGATTCTGGAAAACCCAGAATCCGGTGGGTTGTTCTTGGCGACCCGGAATTGTTCTTCCCGACCCGTTTACCCGATTTTTCGACCCGGTTTCAATCTTCAAAACCCTAATTCATTTTCAGAAAACTGTTTTTGAATTTTATTTTTAAATTTAATTCGAAAATAGTTTAAAAATTTAAAAATTCATATTTTTATTTTAAAAATATATTTTAATATCAGAAAAATTCTGATAAATTATATTTATTATTTTAAATCCGAAAATTGATTAAACTTAATTATTTTAATTATTTTTAATTAATAATTAATTTATTAATTAATTGGTTAATTCTTTTAATCAATTAATTCTTAAAAATTAATTATTAATTAGATTTAATTAATTAAAAATTCAGTTTAATTATTTTCAAGCCTATTTAATTATTTAAAATTAGTTTGAGTATTTAAAGAGTGTCAATTAATTTTATTAATTGATTTATTTTCATTTAAATGTTTATATTAGATTTAAAAATCCGATTTTTGATTTAAAAATTAGTAATGACTTATTAAAATTCGAATAAGTTCCGTATGATGTTTTAAAAATGTTTATAAGTGCTATATGGTTCATATTAATTGTGTGTTGTGTTTTATAGTCTGTATATGCCCGTACTAGGGCAAATATCTGAGTTTTAAATATCGTAAACTATACCGGACGTCCGATACGTAACCGGTTACTTGTTTAAATGTGATTATTGGTTGAATAAGTGTCGAGAGTAGAACGAGAATAGTTAGACTTATTGTGATGAGTTGTTTAATTATAGAATCGAGTTCCCGGAGCAAGGGAAAGGGGAAAGTAGAGTGAGCAGAGTCGATCCGACAGCAGCTTAGACCAGGCAAGTATATGTGCCCTTACTTGTGATAAAATTTATTATTGTCTTGATTACTTGAATACCATTATCCCCAGAACAATTCAAATTATCAATCTTTTAACCGCATTTGGACAACTGATTCCATTTCCTTAGAGATTCTTGATTCTTTGATTTGATCTGCATCGGAAACCCTTATTTCCAATTCACTTGATTATTGTTTACCACCTATTGTTGTTATTTATCATCCTTTGATTATCATTGACAACCATTGATTATTTGACTTCCATCTTGACTACCGATTACGGTCATTGATTAACGATTACCAATATTGATTTCCTTATTGAATGAGTACACTGTACCATTGAAATTACTCCATGATTCTTTCTCGATCTTCGTTGATACTGAACAGTTGAAGCTCTTTTGCAATTACTATACATTCAGTTTATCTTATTGAGCATGTTATTGTTTATACCCTATTATAGATTTGGCATGTGTTTTTAAAAATGGACCAGTAATTGGTCGGGCCATATTTATGGTCGGAATAACTTAAGGCCCAGATTGGCCTGGGATCCAGTAGAGGACTATGACATGAGCTAGTCCGGGGTTGATGCGTGGCTGGCCAGCAGCACAACCTTTGATTTGAATAAAATGTATAAGCCAAATTCTAATTCTTTACTTCAATCATTATTGATACAAAGCATGTGTTAGCTAAATATTGTTGATTCTGATATCATAAATTCATATCCTTACAACTGTGATAGAAATGATTCGTTGATGTTTGCTGAGCAATTTTTGGCTCACTCTTGCTTGTTGTTTTCTAACCCTATTCCAGTGAAGCGAGAGTATGAGTTGGCATAGCGTGACCGATAGTTCACCAGCAGCCAGGAGAGCCCCTCGAGTCATTGTTATTGGCAGGGTAGTTGTTGTTTTGCTTTTCTAGATTAATGTCTAGATTTGAACTTTAGTTATGATGTAATAACTCTGATAAAACTGGTATTGTAATAATAAAAGATTGTAGTAGCTTGTGTTCATTGCCATAATCTAGATGCGGTCTTGGTCAAGGGGTAATTGTGTCTTTATATATATTATGCATGTGTTAAATAGTGTTCCGTTGGTCGGATGACTCCTCAAATCTGTACCCCGGGTTTGGAGGGCGTCACAGTTGGTATCAGAGCAACAGGTTATGGCATTTGAAACAAGTTAGGACTTAGGATCCAGGATAACATAGAGAGTTAGGAATTCACGTAAGGATATTAGGAGGTCAACTAGGGATATTACGCGTAGTAATTAAATGTGGTTATAATTGCAGCCCCCTAGTTCTAGTTCAGACTCAGACCCTTCCGAGGATACGATAGCAGAGATACCTACACCCGTTGAGAGAGCAGTACCGTCTCGGCCAGTGCGATATCAGCCTATGCATCAGGACCCAGTAGTCAGGAGAGATCAGATACCTTGTCCTATTCCACTCCGACAAGTAGCCCCAGCACCAGTGTCTCAGGCATCAGTTTGTGGGCCTTTGTATCAGTTATGTGAGCCACCAGTTCCACACCATGTGTATCAGAGGGTGAGTAGAGAGAAGGAGTACCTTTATGGACAGGTTATGGAGATGGGTAGGATTCGTTCGATCGAGGCAGCCGCTGTCAGAGAGAGAGACAGACTTAGAGATCAGATGAGAGACATTCAGATGAGGTTTAGGGTTACGAGGACTTTGGTTGAGACTCGATTGCACGGATTAGCTTCTAGTCGAGAGGGAGAGACAGTAGCAGGGATGAGACAGATTTTGGATTATGCGATGAGTGAGATTGCAGAGATTTCAGGACCCCCGTTATGGCCGGCAGGAGCAGGTGATCTGTGAGCAGGTATTAGTAGCAGACAGATGTGACATGGATGTATGGTTTCTAGATAATTAGTATATAGATGCATATTGTAGAATCAGCAGTGCACCGGGCTTATAGGAATGCCTCGGGTTGTTGTTGCATTTTTGTTGTTGTATTGCTGGTCGGCAGTTATGGTTCAGCCATGATATATTTTCTTTTGAAGCGTTCTACGCTTGTACCAACTCTATCTATATATATATGATAAACCTCTTTTATAGAACTATATTTATTCCCCTGTCATTCATTTCCAGCATCATAACTGTTATTCTACTTATTGTAACGAGTGTATCCATACACCGTTGAGAAGATCTGTAAACCTTCGAGATATCAATTGTGATCCTTCCTTCTCTTATATGAACTGTTTGATTAAGCCAATTATTGTTTATTCATCAGCGATATGGCTCCTAGACGACAAACCCGTTCAACTGATACCTCTGACCAAGAAGGTCAACAAAATACACCTCCCACGGGCCGCGTGGACCCGATGGTAATCCAGTTGTTAAATACCCTTACTCAACAGACTGCCGCATTAGCACAGCAGAAACGTGCATTTCAGCAACAGCTCTTAGAACAGCAGCAACAGCATCAGCAACATCAGCATCAGCAGCATCAACAATAGCACCAGCAAGCAGCACCGGCAGTTACGTTCAAATCTTTCCAGGCAGCAAAACCTCCGGAATTTAAAGGATCAGCAGACCCTGTAGAGGCTAAGGCATGGTTGAAAGAGATGGAAAAGGCTTTTACCTTGATAGAGGTGACAGAGGATAAGAAGACAGAATATGCAAGCTATTTTCTGAAGAATGAGGCTAGTTATTGGTGGGAAACGAGTAGGGCTATGGAGCCCGAGGGATTGATTACGTGGGCAAGATTTACAGAGTTGTTTTTGGAAAGATATTTTCCGGACTATATGAGAGATCAGATGGAATTGAAGTTTTTGGAATTAAAGCAGGGAAGCATGACAGTGCCCCAATATGAAACAAGGTTTACGGAGTTGTCAAGGTTTGTTCCAACCTATGTGGATACGGAAAAGAAGAAGGCCAAGAGGTTCCAGCAGGGACTGAGGTCTTGGATTCGTAGTAAGTTAGCTATATTGGAGTTGGACACCTATGCAGCGGTGGTCCAAAAGGCAATGATTGCGGAGACAGAGAGTGATTCTTACATGAAAGAGAGGGAGAACAAGAAAAGGACAGCAGGGATACCCGATAAGGGACAGCAGCAGGGAAGTTTTCAAGGGCAAGCAAATAAGAAACTGGGATTTCAGCACGGAAGGAATACAAGTTTTAGGAAACCAGACACCGGAAACGTAGGACAAGATAACCGTCTACTAACCGGCAGTCAGCAGGGACTTTCTAGACCCCCACTACCAGAATGCAAGACATGCGGGAAGCGACATCTAGGGATATGCCATCGATTGAATGTCACATGCTTTAAATGCAATCAGAAGGGACATTATTCCCGGGATTGCAAGATAGGCATCGTGTGTCATCGGTGTAAGAAACCAGGTCACATGATTAAGGACTGCAGAGCACCAGCAACCGTGAACAATATGATTCGGGCAATTGAAGCACCCCCAGTTGTTAACGTCCAGCCGTTAGCCAGGACCTACAATATGTCAATGGGAGAAGCAGTGAGAGATTCCGACGTGGTGGCAGGTACACTTCTAGTAAATTCTATTCCTGCACAAGTGTTAATAGATTCGGGAGCGACGAAGTCTTTTATTTCTGAAACGTTTGCTCGTAGATTGAATTGCGTAATGAAACCTTTAAGTGGAGTGTCGACTATAGAGATAGCTAATCAGGATCGTATCGCGGTCAGTTCATATTATCCCCGTTGTGAGATAGAGATTTTGGGAAATCGTTTTTATGTTGACTTGTTACCTTTTAAGTTAGGTGAATTTGATGTGATATTAGGGATGGATTGGTTGACTGAGCATGATGCAAGTATTGATTGTAAGAATAAGAGGGTTACTTTGATTACCCTAGAAAAGAAAGAGATAATATTTAGAGGAGAGAAACAAAGAAAGAGGTTCCTGACGATGATTCAGGCTAAGAGGTTATTAAGGCAAGGTTGTGAGGCGTATCTAGCTTATGTGATAGATATAGATAAGGAAGTTTCTAAGTTAGAAGATATTCCAGTCGTAAATGAGTTTCCAGATGTTTTTCCGGAAGAATTACCAGGTTTACCTCCAGATAGAGAGATTGAATTTGCGATAGACTTAGTACCAGGCGCGGAGCCAGTATCTAAGGCCCCTTACAGAATGGCACCAGTGGAGATGAAGGAATTGGCTGATCAACTGCAAGATTTGCTAGAAAAAGGAATTATTAGACCCAGCGTTTCACCGTGGGGAGCACCAGTACTGTTTGTCAAGAAAAAGGATGGAAGCATGAGATTGTGTATAGACTATCGGGAGTTGAACAAGCTGACCATTAAGAACAAGTATCTGTTACCTCGAATAGATGATCTGTTTGACCAGCTGAAGGGAGCGGTACATTTTTCAAAGATCGACCTACGGTCAGGATATCACCAATTGAAGATTAGACCAGACGACATACCGAAGACAGCCTTTCGAACAAGGTATGGGCACTATGAATTCTTAGTAATGGCGTTTGGACTAACGAATGCACCCGCAGCTTTTATGGACCTAATGAACAGGATTTTCAAGAGATATTTGGACAAGTTTGTAGTGGTATTCATCGACGACATCTTGATATACTCAAGGACAGAAGAAGAGCATGCAGACCAGTTGCGAATTGTGTTAGAAACGTTAAGATAAGAAAGACTATACGCGAAGTTTTCCAAGTGTGAATTCTGGTTGAAAGAAGTTCATTTCTTAGGACACGTGGTGAGCAGCGAAGGCATCAAAGTGGACCCAGCAAAGATAGAGGCAGTGAAAGATTGGGAGAGACCAAGGACACCGACTGAAGTCAGAAGTTTCTTGGGATTAGCCGGATACTACCGGAGATTTGTGCAAGATTTTGCGAAGATAGCTACTCCAATGACCAAGCTGACAAGGAAAAGCGAGCGATTCATATGGAACGATAAATGCGAAGAAGGCTTCCAAGAGTTAAAGAAAAGACTAACTACGGCACCGGTATTGATGTTACCAGACGATCAAGGTCATTTCGTAATCTATAGTGATGCGTCGTACAAAGGATTAGGATGCGTACTTATGCAACATGACAAGGTGATTGCTTATGCGTCAAGACAGTTGAGACCCCACGAACAGAAGTACCCTACACACGATTTGGAGTTAGCAGCTATTGTGTTTGCTTTGAAGATATGGAGACACTACTTGTATAGAGAGAGATGTGAAATTTACACCGATCACAAAAGTTTGAAGTATATCTTTACTCAGAAAGAGCTGAACATGAGGCAACGAAGATGGTTAGAACTAATCAAGGACTACGACGTTTCTATCAACTATCATCCCGGCAAGGCAAATGTGGTAGCAGATGCATTGAGCAGAAAAGAGAGATTAAATACACTAATGATGACCAAAGAGTTATACAAGGAATTTGAGAAGTTAGAAATCGAAGTAATTAATCTGAAGGACGCGACGGAAATGATTTATACCATGGCGTTTCAACCTGAATTGTTGGAGAAGATACGGAAGTTCCAAGAGCGAGTTATGAATGATGATGTGAGTAAAATGACAGGTGAGGAAATATGTAGCCAACCGGACGACAAAGGGATCTTGAGATTTGCTTCTCGGATATGGATACCTAACGTAACGGAACTGAAAAGTGAGATTTTGCACGAAGCACATAACTCGAAGTATTCAATTCATCCAGGGAGTACGAAAATGTATCGAGATCTTAAGACGAACTTTTGGTGGCCAGATATGAAGAGAGAGATTGCGGAATGGGTAAGTAAATGCTTTACGTGTCAAAGAGTTAAGGCGGAACATCAGAGACCAAGTGGATTACTTCAACCATTGGAAATTCCCGAATGGAAGTGGGAACACATTGCGATGGACTTTGTGGTAGGATTGCCTAGAACAAAAGCTAACCATGATGCCATCTGGGTTATCGTGGATCGATTGACGAAATCTGCGCATTTTCTTCCGATTAACGAGAGATTCTCGCTGGATAAGTTAGTTCATATTTACATAAAAGAAATTGTAGTACGACATGGAGTTCCAGTATCGATAGTGTCTGATAGAGACCCTCGATTCAATTCAAGATTTTGGAGGAGTTTTCAAGAGTGTTTAGGCACCGAGTTGAGAATGAGTACGGCTTATCATCCGCAGACGGACGGTCAAAGCGAAAGGACAATTCAGACTATTAAAGATATGCTTAGGACATGTGCACTTGACTTTGAAGGCAATTGGGACGATCATCTACCCTTGGTGGAATTTTCATATAATAATAGTTTTCACGCGAGCATCGGAATGCCACCTTACGAAGCTCTGTATGGACGAAAGTGTCGATCTCCGGTATATTGGGAAGAAGTTGGTGAACGGAAAATGATAGGACCAGAACTAGTACAACGAACAAAAGAAGTGGTTCAATTGATTCAGAGAAGATTGATAACAGCTCAAGACCGACAGAAAAAGTATGCGGATCTAGCCAGAAAGGATGTGGGATTCGAAGAAGGAGAGCAAGTGTTACTAAAAGTTTCACCATGGAAAGGATTAGTTAGGTTTGGAAAGAAAGGGAAGTTGAGTCCGAGATATGTTGGGCCGTTTGAGATTTTGAAGAAAGTGGGCGAAGTAGCTTACGAGTTGGCATTGCCACCGCATATGCAGCACGTTCATAATGTATTTCATGTATCTATGCTTAAGAAGTATCGACCAGATTCGAATCATGTAATAGAGTATGAACCCATAGAGGTCCAGGCAGATTTATCATATGTAGAACGACCGATTCAGATATTGGATCGTAAGGAGAAAGTACTAAGGAATAAGACAGTAGCGTTAGTGAGAGTTTTGTGGAGGAATCCTAAAGTAGAAGAGTCTACCTGGGAGTTAGAGAGTGAGATGTTAGAGAAGTATCCCCAGTTGTTTCCTTGATCTGATTCTGAGGACAGAATCCTATTAAGGGGGGAAGGATGTAATATCCGTGAATTTTATTATTTGATTAAATGATATATTTAATCTAAAATATTTATTTTGGAATATTGGAATATTATTATATGATATTTAGTGTGTGATTATGTGCTACATGGTGAGTCAGAAGCCCCTTTCAAAAATTTCGTCATTTGGAATTTTCTTCAAATTTGAGCCGTTTTGATAATTCAAGGCCCCGTTGAAATTTCGTACATTCATTTTTAATTCTTCGTCTTTCGTATTCGAATCGTTATCGAAAGGGTTATGGGATTCTATTTAACCCTACCTATTTGATTCTGCAAATCAATTTCAATTTTTGATCCGAAAAAGGAAAAATCGTTCCGAACCCTAATTGCTTAAGGGGACGGATTTATCGTTCTATATCAATATTGAAGTTGTTATAGCCCTAGTATTCTTGAGCATTAGTTATATAATGATATATATCAATTTGGATAATCATCAACCTTTTTAACCCCTTATTTTTCGTAAAACGTGTTTTTGACCTAATTAGGGTTTTTAAACGATCTAACGAATCAATATCGATCCAAAAATGTTATTTGGGGTATTATTTTTCCAGAAATATAAAAAGACAAATCAGATTTCATAACTCATAGCAAATCTTCAGCAATTACTCAAAAAATCCGAAATTCCCAAAAATTATTTTTGTGTTCTTGATCTTCAATCAATTCGTTCTAAGTGTTATTGAAGTCCAAATTTGAAGTTCTTATACTCAAATCAAAGCTCCAAAAATCTAGTTTCAGAATCTTCCAACCTCATCATCATCTGGTAAGTATTCGATTTTATATTGATTTTACAAGTTTCGAATTATAACTAGGGTTCTTGATTCGATTTGGGGATTTTCATTCTGTTGATTCTCCGTTCAATTGGTTGCTTCTAACATGTTCCTAGGGTTCTAATTAGCAAGAATCCATGCTTTAATTTCATGTTTATGTTCAATTTAGTCGGGTTTTGATTTCGGGTTTTGACCCGATTTCTTCTTTCGATTCGTACGTTCTTGATATTGATCTGACATTGTTTTTGATAAAGGGCTTTTATTGTATGAGTTATAAGCTTCATTTTGGTATATTAATCTTTGAGTTTCATGTACGGAATAGGTAGATCGGGTTTCCGGCCGAGGTCGTTGCCGGAGAATTCTTTGAACGGATTCTGGGCACGATTCCGGCTAGGGACAGATGTTTTGATGTGTGGGTTTTGTTTGGCTTGAAAAGGCGAACAAAAGCCCTCTGGTTTGATTTGTGTTTGGACGGAATCGAAGAATTCCGGCGGCCGGAGACCGGCCGGATTCTGGAAAACCCAGAATCCGGTGGGTTGTTCTTGGCGACCCGGAATTGTTCTTCCCGACCCGTTTACCCGATTTTTCGACCCGGTTTCAATCTTCAAAACCCTAATTCATTTTCAGAAAACTGTTTTTGAATTTTATTTTTAAATTTAATTCGAAAATAGTTTAAAAACTTTAAAAATTCATATTTTTATTTTAAAAATATATTTTAATATCAGAAAAATTCTGATAAATTATATTTATTATTTTAAATCCGAAAATTGATTAAACTTAATTATTTTAATTATTTTTAATTAATAATTAATTTATTAATTAATTGGTTAATTCTTTTAATCAATTAATTCTTAAAAATTAATTATTAATTAGATTTAATTAATTAAAAATTCAGTTTAATTATTTTCAAGCCTATTTAATTATTTAAAATTAGTTTGAGTATTTAAAGAGTGTCAATTAATTTTATTAATTGATTTAGTTTTATTTAAATGTTTATATTAGATTTAAAAATCCGATTTTTGATTTAAAAATTAGTAATGACTTATTAAAATTCGAATAAGTTCCGTATGATGTTTTAAAAATGTTTATAAGTGCTATATGGTTCATATTAATTGTGTGTTGTGTTTTATAGTCTGTATATGCCCGTACTAGGGCAAATATCTGAGTTTTAAATATCGTAAACTATACCGGACGTCCGATACGTAACCGGTTACTTGTTTAAATGTGATTATTGGTTGAATAAGTGTCGAGAGTAGAACGAGAATAGTTAGACTTATTGTGATGAGTTGTTTAATTATAGAATCGAGTTCCCGGAGCAAGGGAAAGGGGAAAGTAGAGTGAGCAGAGTCGATCCGACAGCAGCTTAGACCAGGCAAGTATCTGTGCCCTTACTTGTGATAAAATTTATTATTGTCTTGATTACTTGAATACCGTTATCCCCAGAACAATTCAAATTATCAATCTTTTAACCGCATTTGGACAATTGATTCCATTTCCTTAGAGATTCTTGATTCTTTGATTTGATCTGCATCGGAAACCCTTATTTCCAATTCACTTGATTATTGTTTACCACCTATTGTTGTTATTTATCATCCTTTGATTATCATTGACAACCATTGATTATTTGACTTCCATCTTGACTACCGATTACGGTCATTGATTAACGATTACCAATATTGATTTCCTTATTGAATGAGTACACTGTACCATTGAAATTACTCCATGATTCTTTCTCGATCTTCGTTGATACTGAACAGTTGAAGCTCTTTTGCAATTACTATACATTCAGTTTATCTTATTGAGCATGTTATTGTTTATACCCTATTATAGATTTGGCATGTGTTTTTAAAAATGGACCAGTAATTGGTCGGGCCATATTTATGGTCGGAATAACTTAAGGCCCAGATTGGCCTGGGATCCAGTAGAGGACTATGACATGAGCTAGTCCGGGGTTGATGCGTGGCTGGCCAGCAGCACAACCTTTGATTTGAATAAAATGTATAAGCCAAATTCTAATTCTTTACTTCAATCATTATTGATACAAAGCATGTGTTAGCTAAATATTGTTGATTCTGATATCATAAATTCATATCCTTACAACTGTGATAGAAATGATTCGTTGATGTTTGCTGAGCAATTTTTGGCTCACTCTTGCTTGTTGTTTTCTAACCCTATTCCAGTGAAGCGAGAGTATGAGTTGGCATAGCGTGACCGATAGTTCACCAGCAGCCAGGAGAGCCCCTCGAGTCATTGTTATTGGCAGGGTAGTTGTTGTTTTGCTTTTCTAGATTAATGTCTAGATTTGAACTTTAGTTGTGATGTAATAACTCTGATAAAACTGGTATTGTAATAATAAAAGATTGTAGTAGCTTGTGTTCATTGCCATAATCTGGATGCGGTCTTGGTCAAGGGGTAATTGTGTCTTTATATATATTATGCATGTGTTAAATAGTGTTCCGTTGGTCGGATGACTCCTCAAATCTGTACCCCGGGTTTGGAGGGCGTCACAGATAGTACTACCGTGTTTTTACCTTAGTACTATCAGGTCTTATATATATAGTTTGTTTTTGTTTTTACTTTTTACTGAGTACTTCTACAGTTCAAGTTTTAACTTAACTGCATTTTCATTCTCTCTCGTTTATTCTTCAAGAAACGAAGCTCTGTCCATTTATTTTTCGATTTCCAGATTCGTTTCTTGTTTGTTTTAGAATATAAGACCATCATTAAACGGATCTATTCAAGACCTTTAATTCAAGATCTTAAAATCAAAGTTTCATCAAGTTTTAAATTTTTGAGTTTTTGAATTTCAAAGGTTTATTCAATCGTTTTTAGTGATTAAGAGAGTATTTTTTAGTTTTAAAAATAGCATTGTGTGTGGTTTGTGTCAAGGATTAACATACTAAAATTTGGTAATTTTTGGAAAAATTGAAATCTTGGATTTTTAATTAATTTTAAAATCCTTAAATTCGAATTTTTCATAATTAGTTGAATTTTTGATTTTCTGTGTTAATTCTTTCTTAGTAAATTATGGCTCAGAATTTTGAGGTTGTTAAAAACAATTACATTGGGTATTTTGATCCTTTGAAATGCCCGGTTGATCGTTTTCGACCTTGGATTCAGTTTTTAAATTCGCAGTGTTGTGTAAGTCGCGCTATTTGTCTATCTGCTGATTTAAAGATTGAACCACTGAGATTATTGTGTTCTAGTGCTGTAATTTCTGATGATTTGAATTCTATATCTTTCACAATTGAGCACACACAGTACACTATTACTGAGGGTTTGTTTTGTGAAGTTTTTCAACTTCCTAGGGACAACTTTGACAAGACTCCTTCTGATATTGAATTAATTCAGTTTTTCAACAGAATTCATTATCAAGGTCCTTTGGAGTTGCCCAAACTCAGTAAATCTAATTTAGTCTGTGAATGGGATGTCTTATTTGATACTTTAGATAAGGTTTTCAGCAATTGTACTAAAAGCAATTTTCAAAATATTCCATCTTTGTTACAGTACATTGCTTATGCTATTGTGTTTAATGTTAGACTTAACATTGGTCATCTTATCTGGAGTCTTATAGTTAGGAGAGTATCTAATGCCAGGATTGATCATGATAGTGGTAGAAAAGTCAGGTGTTTCTATCCTAGATTTCTCACTATCTTAATCAATCATGTGCTCTCTGATGCTCACAAGGAGTTGTTTTTAAATGCTGTATATGTTCCTTCTCCTACTTCTGCTAGTAAGTTCTATCAAAGACTCCACACTTCTCAAAAATTGAACATAACACCAGTGGTTGTAAGTCCATTCATGGCTCAGTTCATTCACCTACCTACCTTTGAACCTTTTGTTCCTGATCAACAACTAGTCATTGCAGCTGGAACTTCAGAGGAACTGCCAATACAGGTAATACATCCTATCTCTGGATCATCTGGCACCTTTGCTGAAACCCAAGTGGTTGATAGGACAGACCAAGAGGTTGTAGAACCACAATCTCTATCCCAGGTCATAGAGCCAAACACAGTGTCTAATCCTTTAACCTCTCAACCTGGATCTGCTTTAATGATAAGACAAAGGTCTAGTAGTGAACAAACACTGAGTGCACCCACAGCTCTGTCTCCACCTTTAAAGGAAAGAAAAACCTATAGGGAGACATCTGTAAGCCCATCCTTGTCCTCCCAACAGGACATGCACTTTGAAATGGCCATTGAACAGTCTCTACAGACATCCTCTCAACAGGATGAATCTATTGAAATTCGCCATCGGGCCCTGGCAACCTGTAATGAGTCAAGCACTCTCCCATTACTCATAATGGGAGAAGACATCCAAATAGAAGAAACTCAGGACACGTTGTTAGGAGAGCACTTAGGATCTGAAACAGTGCCTACCATTGTCATATGGTAGAAGTGCCTTCACAGGCATCAGAAGGAAAATCTGATTCTTTGCCACTTTTAATAGAATAATTTTCTCCCCTCCCAGAGGGAACATCTCTGGCTCCCCTAAGGGATTTTTCACTTGTAGTTTTTACTGGAGAAAGTGAAAGGCAACCAGGTGAGTCTGTCTCTGAAGCAATTCAGTATACAATGTCAAATATTTTGACAGACTCAACCAGGGATCGGGAATTGCGAACTCCCATTGCACCACCACTGACCTCTCTTGAAGGGGCTAGGGTGATTTCTATTGCAGGTACATCATCTGAGAATTTAGATAGACAGCTAGTGATTAGAGATCAATATCAAACAGAGAGTGATACACAAGCACGTGAGTTGAGTGAAACACCACTGAGAGAAATTGAAGTGAGTGCACACACTGACACAAACACTGCTTCTTTGTTAGATTAAATAGCTGCTCTACAGAAACAACTGAAAGAAACCCAGGCTGAGAAGGACATTCTTAAAGCACAAGTGGTTGAACGGTCTTCTTCTTCCACCTCTATAACAAATCAGCTGGATTTGATTAAAGATGATATTGAAAGTTTGAAGACTTCTCTCCTACCAAAGATCAATGTTGTTCAGCAATCTCAAGTACTTTTGGCTTCGGATGTCTCTGATCTTACAACGTCAAATGTTGATCAGTTTGCTGCCATTACTGCTCAAGTGGATTTTATTCAGCAAACTGTTGATGAAAATCAGTGGTTTAATGATCAAAGATTCTCTAAAATTGAAGGTGGAATGGAGCATCTGAACGAATGGATGAAGCATCTGTACTACATGATAAGGAATTCACATCAACCTACTGAAGAGCAAAGAACATTCTTTGAGGGAGATGATGATGATGCTGATGAAGGAGGAGATAGAAGAGGAAGAGGAGAGATAAGGAGAACAACTGAGGTGAATCCTAGGGCTTCCAAAGCTCAAACTATAGAGGATTCCTCAACTAAGGGGGAGAAGGAGAAAGAAGGAGGAAACAAAGAAGCTGGAGGAGCTTCTGGAAAGGATAAAGGGAAGGGTAAACAATCAATGGAGGAGTCTACTTTTGATGATGCCTACTACTACCATGGTGAACATGATGACTTCCAATTTGACACATCTGGTGATCTGGAGAAGACCAGACCTGAAGAAGCTTTTGGTGAGGAGGAGGTTGAGGAGGCAGCCAACTTTGATGATTGGGAAGATGAAGCTGAATTATATACACCTGACCCTTTGTTTCAAAAGGAGTTGAAGAAGCAGCAATCAGAGTTAAGGAGAAAGGAGGATGAGAATGCTAAGGTCTCCGAAATCATATCTGTGACGCCCCTAAATCCGGGGTCAAAGGATTTGGTCGTCACACTGCATCCTCAATTCAAACAACCTGTTCAACATTAAATCAACACAATAATAATATCTGTGACCCCAACTCTACCAAGAATCTTTAAAGGTTATAGTGCTAGAAACAAGAATCCAAAATTCCATTACATACAATTTTTCTTCTTTACAACCATTCTCTTTACATACGATCTAAAACACTAGTATAACTTCGATAAGAAGTATACCAGGCAACTAATCTTATACAGTAAAGTATTCAATAGAAAACATCTATATACAAAACCTATCACTAGCTCCAAATACTCTGGATCAAAACGTCTTTACGCTAATATCCTTCCTCATCTCTGACCAGCTACGCGGACAACTCTCGCCAATGTACCTTCTTAGTGAAAGGCTAAAATATATAAAGAAAGCAAGTATGAGCGAACGAATTGCTCAACAAGTGCATTATCAAGTATAATATGAAAAGTTTCCAAAATAAACTTTGGATTTTCAAATAACCAACTTTTGTTTTTGAACATTTGTAATCTCTAAAACTTCTCAAATCACGTTTGGTAATTTACCACAATTTCTCATTCAGCTTCTCGCAACTGAATAGTTTAAAACACAAAAAGATTTATATTGGTCGTCACGGTGACCGAATCAATAATAACTATAATAGTATGTAGAAAATATGAAATAAATATAACGCATATGTCTTCAAGACCGTAGTTTGTAAAAAATACTAGTTTTGAATATAACAGATCTATTCACAACATCTTTTGAAACCAACAACTCTGGAAGGGTAGAATAATCCAGGAGTAAGAATGAGCCAACACGCTCGGTCATGAAATAAAGAACGCACTTCAAGACTTCAACATGGTACCGACTGGGTATGCGGTATGAATAAAACTCATCAAGATAGATATCTCACGACTGCCAATGGAATCAAGGAAGTGTACTTCGACTATTTGGAATCCAAATGTATAAAGATTAAGTGATTTCAGCAAGATTGAAATCCCTATTTATAAATCAACGAATCAACAACTTCTCGCAACGAATAAACCTGAGTATCAGGTCATAACTCACAAGTACAAAACATATGGATGTAATTCATCTCAGAAATAAGAATTGATATTAGAATTGGATTTTTCACATTTATCAAATCAAAGGTTGTGCTGCTGGCCAGCCACGCATCAACCCCGGACTTGCTTATAGCAAAGTCCTCTACTGGATCCTTGGCCAATCTGGGCCATAAGTTATTCCGACCACAAATATGGTCCGACCATTACTGGTCCATTTAAAAACATTCAAATCCTATATTATATACGTCAGGTGTCAGAATAATTGACTACCTTACTTCGACAATCAGGTGTCGGAAGAATCGACAACCTTAATACAACAAACGCTGGAAAACTCACGTTCCAGGAAACAATTCAACTGTGAAGAATCCATCAAGGAATAACAATATAATCTGTTAGGCCGAATACACAATATAATCAAGTATATATGAGAATAACAATAATCAAGAACACTGTTTATGAATCAATAAAACTGTAATCGTATTAACAGCTTCTCTCTTTATGATGTTAATGAATCACAAAGAGCTTCTAGGTTACAAGAATAATAATTCAATAATCGCGTCCCTTCTAGGGATAACCTATCTGTGTTTATATAGTACACAGTTACACAATCCTTATCTAATTGATATTCCTACAAATTAGCTATACAAGTTATATCAATTAAGGATTGCTTCTTATCTTCTATTCCGTCTCCTTAGCTGTATCAATATATTCTGCTTCTTTCCATCTTCAGAATATATTGCTTCTAGAATCTTCAATTCAGCACCGACAGCTAATTCAACTATCACCCTGTCAGACTTTAAATAAACTCTGACCGGCTTCCTTTAAACTCTTCACCCTGTCAGACTTTAAATAAACTCTGACCGGCTTCTGATAAACTCTGGTCAGTACCTGTTGCTTAAACACTGATAAACAAACGTCAGCAATTATATCTAACAATCTCCCCAACTTGTTCATAATAAAATGTACAAGTTAAACATATAATTGATGATGTCAAAAACATGTAACAAATGCAGTGTTTAACATATAACAGAGTTTAATTTAAAACAGAGTTTAAATTTGACTTAGAATAGAAAATATATTAAAAACTTACAATCAGACTTTACTTGATTTCTTGAATATCAGGCACTGTCCTGATATAGTCTGATAGCAATTTCTTTTCAGCTCTTTCTAGCTCTTCCACCATGATCTTCTTCACTTCTTTCAACTCTGGATCAAATTCTCCAGTCTGATAAATTGCAGCTCTCAGAGAATAGATGGAATTCTTCCTCATCTCATTCCCTAGCTTAATATAATAAGCTTTATCAGATTCTAAATTGAATTCAAGAACTTTTGTACCCAGTGCTGTTCTGAACTTAGCACTGTTTCTTTTCATCTCAATAATCTTCCCATGTGCATTTCTGTATTTGGGAATATATGCACTTGATACTCCTCCTCCAAGCATCATCTTTGATCTTAGCATCTTTTCTCTGATAACCGAAGCAGCATTGTGAGTATTTCTATTTTTGAATTTTAACAAGTACAGAACATACTCCAATTCTTGATAAGATTTGAGATTTATATCAGACTCTGCAACCTTATAAACTCTTCCATCATTCATAAAGTACAACAAAAACTCCTTCTTCAACACCTTATGAAAGATCATTTGAACAGAGTCTAGCATATCAAGATTTTCTTGAGTAATAATACCAGATACTGCCAGTGAAATGTTGTCTTGAGATCTGTTATTTGTTCTTCTCTCTCTGTGTGAACCTAGACCAGATTTGTCTTTTCCTTCCTTACCCAATACTGTTCTGGTTTCAGAGAAATTCACAGCTTCAAGCTTTAAATCTTCAAGAATTTTTGGTTTGCAGAATCCTGGAAGTTGTGTAGATTTCTGTACAACTTGAGCAACGTCAGAGGTTGTCATAACTTTAGTAGTATCATCAACTTAAGCAGCGTCAGAGGTTGATTTTGCTAATCTTGTTTCAACTTGAGCAATGTCAGAGGTTGAATAAATCTTCTTTTTCAGGTTAGGCTCTTCAATCATTATGCCTTTACCCTTATCAGAATTTCCAATCACAGGTCTCCTTGTATATTGTATACTCTGTTGTGTATTCTCTTTGATAGAAATACCAACTTCTTTCTTTCTAGGAGCCTTGATTTCCTTTTTCTTGTAGATTCCAGCTTCAAGATTTTTCTTGTGTTCCTCAGACAGCATTTGCTCTTCAGCCTGGATATCTTCAATAGTAACATTCTTTCCATGCTCTTTTATGAATATCTTAGCAGCAATCTCTTCATCAGTAGATGGATTAGTTGAAACAACTAAACTCTTGAGTTTCGAAGTAGATTGGCCACCAGAGTTTATCTTATCAGAGTTTGTTTGTCTATCAGAGTTTACTCTTGTCCTGCTTTGCCTTTGAGCAAAAATCTTTCTTTTATTTTCTTTGCTTCCCCCATCAGTAGAATCATCCCTCCGTCTCAGAGCTTGAGTGTCTTTGCATTTGTCTTTAGATACACTCTCCCCCTTTTTGACATCATCAGAAAGAAGTACTGATGTCAGCAATTCAATGGCAGTAGAAATGGAATTCAGTTGAGTAGACATTGCATTCTGATTTTCCTCAACCTTCCCAAGCCTCTTCTTGATATCCTCATAATCCTTGGCTTGCTGCTTGAGCATAGCATAATAAAAAGTTCTGTCAGACTTGAAAGTAAGATCCTTCATACTGGCTTCATTCCTTAGATTTGTAAGCATTTGTTGATTCTCATCAAATCTATTATTAAGAGATTTGACTTGAACAACAGTTGCCTGTAAGCTTGTAAGTACATCAGTATTTGAGATCTTCTTGACAGAATCAGATAGAAAATCTGCAGCCCTTTGTGCTGGGAAGACACAATCTGCATCAGCCCATTTGTTGTAGTACATATTCTGAAAATGCTCATTTGTCTGTCTATTGACTTCCCTTGCTTCATCACTATTGACATCATCAGCCAATGAAACTTGAATACTAGGGTGTGAATGAGAACCCTCAGCATCATTTCCAGCGTCTTCAGTATTGTCTGCTGCATTTTCAGTAAGAATATTGTCAGCAGTAAACTGTGCAGCTTCATCAATTTTCTCCTCTACTACAGCTTCAGGAATATCAGAGTTAACCTGAGCAAAAACCTCTGCTTCCCTTTGAACAATCTCAACAACAGATTGTTGCAAAGCTTCAAGAATCATATTCTCAGAGTTTAGCTCATTAGCAGCCGCTTGTTCCTTTTCTATCACAGCTTCATCAAGAATTTTCTCTGTGACTTTTATCATCTGATTAACCTCCTCACCTTTGTCAAGATCACATGAAATAATTTCAGTGTGAGTGGCCAAAGATTCTTCTACCTGATCAGTTACTTGATCAGCTTCCACACCCTCTGTATAATGATCAGAATGTATAGAGGTGTGTGCTTCAATATCAAAAACTCTGCTATCAGAATGAGTAGCAGCTTCCTCAACTACATCATTAGCCATTGATGTAGGAGCTTCTATATCCAAATCCATCATAGTAGCAGTATTTGCAGCATCCTCCGGAACAAACACTTCATGAGCTTCAGTGTTTACAAACACTCTGTCCTCATCAGCTTTTAGAATATCCTCCTCAACAACAATTGCAGGAGTATCTTGAGGAACAGTTTCAGTCACAATCTCCTCATTCTCTGATGCAGGAGCTTCAGATTTATCAAGATTTACTCTATCCTCTGAGAGCATAGTAGTTTCCCTTAGAACAGCTTCCTGAATTACCACTTCAGAGTTTACAGGCAATTCAGCTTCTTCCTCCTCATCAAAAAGATAATTGGCTACAAGCTTTCTTCTTTTGCGCAGAGTCTGAGAATCCTCTATTTCATCTTCACTATCAGATACTCTTGCTTCTTCAGAACGAGGTCTTTGTGCCCTTACTTTTCTTTTAAATGCTCTGGTTTTGGACTTCTTTAACCTTTGTGATGGAGACACAGAAGGTCCAGCTTCAGCAGTGTGAAGTGTTGGTGTGATCAGAGTTTGTTGTGCTGGTTCATGTTGAGGCATTGTACGTTGGGTAGAATTTGCTAAAAACTGTTGTACTCTCTCAGGTAAGAGAAGAGCACCAACATCCCCTTTCTTGTTATCTTTGTTAGTCAAATCAGAAAATATGCGTTTATGCAATTTAAATGATTTAATAACATCCTCATCTAAAATCTCAACTTCAGGACAACAAATGTTGAATAGCAATTGACAAAATCTAGAGAAATAGACAACATTCCTATTCTCTTGCATTTTCTCACCAATATTAGTCAAGACTAATCTAGCAACATCAAAGTTAGCACCAAAAAGTAAAGAGTACCCGATTTGCAGACTATCAATGGGAATTGCATCCCAATTGGTGCACTTCTTTCCGAATGCCCTAGTTATACAGTCGAAAAAGAAACTCCATTCCTTGCGCAGAAACAGCCTTTTCAATTGCCCAATCTTCGTCAATGGTCCAGAGTATCCAATCTCTCTCATCATACGGACCAACTCAGAATCTCCAACAGAGATTGTGAAGGCATTGAAATCCTCAAACCCCAAGGCATCACGAACAGTTGTTGGAGTTATTACAAACTCTTGACCCTCATATTCAAACAAGATGGACGGTGACCCAGTCTCCCCTCCATTATCATAAACACCTGTCTGCCAGAAAGATTTGATTTGAGTTGCAGACAGCTTCATCGGAGCAGTGAGAGCAGTACCAATATCCGAGTTTGTCAAGAAATTTTGAATCAAATGAAATGCTTCTGGTGCGTTTGCAGTGTTTAGTGGTGCGGTATAGTTGTTTGGAACGAACTCTAACCCAGACGAAACGAAAGCTGTGGTTGCCATTAGAAGATTTTGAAGAAAGAACAAGTAATTGATGCGAAAGCTTAACAGAGTTTATGTGTAGAAAGGTGTTTGTGACTATGTGTGTGTGATAATAGATGTGTATGAGTAAGATGTGAAAAGTTTAACTGAAGATGTGTGTATTGTATTTAAAAGAAAATTAAAGATTAAAAACTGAAGAGTTTTTAATCATTAATACACAACTGTCTTACTCCTGTAATCATGTGAATGGGACACATGTCAAACGTGCATACGCTAACAGCTGTATTTAACAACTTCCAATACACACGTGCAGACGAGGAGACACCTGGCATCACATAAGACACTCAAAATATCCGCTTATTGTAAAAAAAATCAATAATAATAAAATTATCGATTTTAATATTTCAGAAACAGAATAACAAAGTACGAAGGAGCTCAACAGTCAGAAGAATAATGACTGTCTTGGAACTCCGCACTTTACTGTCCCCATAGCTTCGAGCCAAGCAAAACCTTTCAGTTGCCCTGTTGGATGCTTTAAAAACTGAAGCATTGTAACAACAGGCAATTTGTTAGCAAATTGATAGTTTAAGGATATAATTAAGTATATTCTTGATGTTAATTCAAGTTTCTAATGATTGGAAGTTGTTCCTTGCTATGGGAACTTAAACTTTCATGTATGGGTTTAATAATTTTCTTATTTAAATCCATAAGAGAAATTGAGATGAAGGTAGTAGCTTGAAAAAGCTTGTTATAATGATGTTTCATTTATCCCACATAGAAAAGAATAAGGGGACTTGGTGGCTTTATATAGCATTACACACATGAGTAGTATACAACTACTAAGGTGTGTGATGGTGCATGGTGTTGGTGTGTGCTTCACGCGCACACACACACACGCGCCGCCGCCCGCCTCGCCACGCCACGCCACGCACCGCACCGCACCGCACCGCACCGGACCGGACCGGGTCGGGTCGGGTCGGGTCGGGTCGGGTCGAAGGGCGATTTGGGCGAATGTCTCGGCGTCTCGCGTACGCGAGGCGACCTGGGCGAGAGTTTTTATCTATGTGATTTAATATTTTATTAGAATTAATTTATCAAATTGGGTTGGGTTATCAGAATTTAACTAGTAAACTCTGATGGAGTTGGTGTAAACTCTGATGGAGTTGGTTTATCAGTATTTAACTAGTAAACTCTGATGGAGTTGGTTTATCAGTAAACTCTGATGGACAACAAGTTAAACTCTGATGAACAACAAGTTAAACTCTGATAGTCAACAGAAACTAAACTCTGATGGGCAACAGAAACTGATATGAACCTGGACATGATTTGATGGATATGTTTAAAATAAATATTAAATCTGTATATGTGGATAATCATGAAAAAGATGTAACAGCTCAGGTTATTAAATTTTAAATCAAAAACGTTTATTCATTAAATGGTCAGTTTTGATTTTTTTTTTTTTTAATATGATCAGCTGTTACGGAAAGAATTAATGTGTATGCTTCAGTTACAGAAAGGAACCACTATAAATAGTGGCCCTTGTAGCTCAGTTGAAAAAAAAAAAAACACAGAAGTTTGCAAAACACACTTCTCTCAAAAAACTCTCTCTGCCCTCCCTCTCCATACAGTATTCTCTGTAGTTTTCTGGTTCTCCGGCGACTGAGGTGCTGGTCGTAGTTGAGCGCTGCTGTTGCTGTGAACACCTTGCTCGGAGCTGTTTTATCCTGGAAGTAGTATCTCGCCGACAACCTGACACAGTAAGTGGGGGCGAATAACTCTTCAAGAACAGTCAGGATTTCTCGAATTCCTGACGACTCAGCTGTTGCTTCGTTATTTCTGTTCTTATATACTCTGTTAAGCTATGGCTACAGGTACTGTTTCTGTCTCCCTGGTTATTTATCAGTTTCTGATATGCATGCTTTCGACCTTCATGCTTTGTTTTGTTAACTTTGGTCTTGGCCTGTCATTGCTATATCTATTATATAACTGCCTCCATATTGCTGTAGTACTTGTTATTTCCAACATTCTTGAAGAGTTATTCTGTTATATAATATTTAGCATTATGGTTAATGAAACTGGAGTTACTGTAGATGGTAGTACGTCTAATGTGTCTGCTGGGGTCATTGATTGGACCACTTACCGTTTCCCACAACCCGTTGAACTAACGGGTTTACCTGAGAAATTCAACGGTGGTGTCGGCTTTTCACGCTGGCAGAAAAGGATGAAATTGTGGTTAACTGTAAAGGGTCTGTGGCCTGTTGTGGAGTATGAGAAACCGGTGGTGGTTCAAGAAAAAGCTGAAACAGTTAAGGCTTATGCAATGTGGGCGGAGAAGGATGGGGTGGCTAGGGCAGCCATTCTGGCAGCCTTAACGAACACTCTGTTTGATGTTTATTCATCTGATGCCTGTAGTGCTAAGCTCTTATGGGAGAAGCTGGACCTCACTCACAATACTGACTCTCAAGGTCTGGAAAAGTATTCTGTAGCGAGGTTCCTTGAATTTAAGCTGGTAGACAACAAATCCATGACTGAGCAGGTGCATGAGTTCGAGATGATAGTGCATGCTTTGAAGGAATCCGGCATGGATCTCCCTGATAAGTTCAAGGTTATGAGCGTGATTGAAAAGCTTCCGAAGTCTTGGGAAGAGTTCGCTCTCTCCCTGAAAAGACAGAAAGGAGAGATCACCTGGACCAACCTTATGCTGGACATCTCGGTGCAAGAACAACACAAGTCCAAACAGGGACATGTGATGCCATCTGAACACGGTAGCTCGAAGGTGAATGTAGTAACCGTAGGACAGAAAAGGAAGGCTGTAGCTAGGAAGGGTAATGTTAATAAACCTAAGATAGACAAGGATAAGGCCAAGAAACCAAAGGCAAACAAACCATGTTGGTCTTGTGGGCAGGTTGGGCACTGGAGTAAGGACTGTCCTACAAAGAAAGCGAAGAAAACCGAGGTGGTAGCACAAGCGAATGCTGTACTTGGAACCACAAGTGGGCCTGTAGTGAACATGGTTGTTGGTGAGGCTTCGTCTTCTGAAACCAACGAAAACCGGTATGTGACCTACAACCCTGTACTATTTTCCACTTATCTGTCAAATGAATGGTTGATTGATACTGGAGCTAATGTGCATATTTGTGCTGATATTAGTTTGTTTGTATCTTATCAACAGAGTCATAGCATGACAGTGACGATGGGGAATGCGAGTGCCGCTCAAGTTCATAGAGTGGGAGATGTGGACCTGAAGTTTCCTTCGGGGCGTATTCTATCCCTGACAAGAGTGCATCATGTTCCCGACATGCGTAGAAATATAATAAGTGGAAGCCGTTTAGTTACAAATGGTTTTGAAATTTCCTTAAGGTGTAATAAAGTAGTTCTTATTCACACTGGTACTTTCTTTGGCAAGGGTTACTTGTCAAATGGTTTATTTGTTGTAAATGCTGAGCCTGTTTTGGGCACTTCCTTTAATGAAATTACTCCTTCTGTTAACTGTGTAGAATCATCAATCTTATGGCATGCTAGACTTGGTCACTTAAATTTTGGTGCTCTTAAAAATATGATGAACTTAGAGTTGATTCCAAAACATACTATAGAAAAGAATTCTAAATGTCAAGTATGTGTGTCTGCTAAACAAATAAGGAAACCTTTTCATAATGTTGTTAGGGATTCAGACTTGTTAGATTTAGTACACACTGATATTTGTGAATTTGGTGGTATGTTAACTAAAGACCATTTTAGATACTTCATTACTTTTATAGATGATAGTAGTAGATACTGTTATGTTTATTTACTTAGACATAAGGATGAAGCACTTAGCAAATTCATGATTTATAAAACTGAAGTTGAGAAACAAACTGGTAAGGTACTTAAAAGGTTGAGATCAGATAGAGGTGGTGAGTATACGAGTAACTCCTTTAATGAATTTTGTGCAAGCAATGGAATAGTTCATGAAGTTACTCCACCATACACACCTGAGTCTAATGGGGTCGCTGAGCGAAAGAACAGAACGTTCAAAGATATGATTAACAGTATGCTTATTAACTCTGGGTTGCCTAAATACATGTGGGGAGAGGCTCTGAATACGGCTTGCCATATTCTGAACAGAGTCCCTCTGAAACACATGGATAAGACACCTTATGAGTTATTGAAAGGCAAGAGGACTAGTCTCAAGTATCTTCGAGTGTGGGGGTGCCTTGCAAAGGTACTTGTCCCTGAACACAAGAGGAAGAAACTAGGTCCGAAGACGGTTGATTGTATCTTTCTGGGCTATCTTGAAACCACTACAGCTATGAGATTTTTGGTAATAAAATCTGACATAGATGGTATAGTGGCTAACACGATAGTTGAATTTCGTGATGCTACATTCTTTGAGGATGTCTACCCTATGAAGACTGGTATACCTCAAGGTACTTCTGAGGAAGATCTCACTCACACATCAAGTTCTATTCCTGATCATGTGGAAAAGATGACAAATGTAGGGGCAGAACCTGGTAGTAGCTCTACTCCTATGGAGGAAGAGGAACCTAGGAGGAGTAAGCGTGCAAAGGTAGTCAAGGACTTTGGAAGTGATTTCATCACTTACAATGTCAAGGATGAACCTTTAACTTTCCGACAAGCTATGGACTCCTCTGAGTCTAGGCACTGGAAGGGCGCTGTAAAGAGTGAAATTGACTCTAATGTTTCTAACGGAACATGGGAGTTAGTTGATCTCCCTCCTGGGTGTTCTACTATTGGGTGCAAGTGGATCTTTAAAAGGAAGTTGAACCCTGATGGCTCAATAGAGAAGTACAAGGCTAGACTGGTGGCTAAGGGTTTTAAGCAAATGGAAGGAATTGATTTCTTTGATACATACTCTCCTGTTGCCAAAATGATAACAATCCGAATGATTGTAGCATTGGCTTCCGTACATGGTCTGATCATCCATCAAATGGATGTGAAGACAGCTTTTCTTCATGGTGAACTTGAAGAAGAGATTTATATGGATCAGCCTGAGGGGTTTGTTGCATCTGGCAACGAAAGGAAAGTATGTAAGTTAATCAAATCTATTTATGGCTTAAGACAAGGTCCCAGGGACTGGCACAAGAAGTTCGATGAAACGATTGTGACATTCAGTTTTGTTAGTAATGATAGCGATAAGTGTGTCTACTCAAAATTTAAAGGTAGTGAATGTGTCGTATTATGCTTATATGTGGATGACATACTACTGTTTGGAACCAATATTGAGATTATTAACGAGACAAAGGATTTCTTGAAAAGGCACTTTGAGATGAAGGATATGGGTGAAGCTAGCGTGATTCTTGGTATCAAGCTGACTCAGTCAGCTGATGGAATAACCCTATCACAATCTCATTATATAGAGAAATCTATACTTGAGAAATATGGTTATTCACAATGTAGAATCGCTAGTACACCCTATGATCCTAAAGTTGCCCTTGTCAAGAATAGTTCAGGAGTCCCTGTGTCTCAGTTAAGGTATTCTCAGATTATTGGAAGCTTGCAGTATCTTGCTAACTGTACTAGACCAGATATATCATATTCTGTGTCTAAGCTAGCTAGATATACAAGCTGTCCGAACAGAACTCATTGGGATGCTCTTGATAGAGTGCTTAGATATCTGAAAGGCACAATGTACCTTGGATTACACTATAGGAGATTTCCTGGTGTACTTGAAGGGTACAGTGATGCAAGTTGGATAGCTAAGAAGTCTGGTTCCAATGGAGTGACTGGATACGTGTTCATCCTAGGGGGTGGAGCAATATCCTGGAAGTCGACAAAACAGACTATAGTAACTCGGTCTACTTTTGAGGCTGAGTTGTGTGCACTTGATGCCACTGGGACGGAGGCTGAATGGTTACACGGACTAATGTCCGTGATACCTGTAGTAAGCAGACCGCTTCCTGCTATTGCTATTCATTGTGATAGTCGAACAACTATCGACAAGATTAGCAGTAAAAAGTACAATGCTAAAACAAAGAGACACGTCCAAGTTAGACTTAAGTCTATAAGGGGATTAGTGTCTGATAGGATTATAGCTGTAGAGTTCATTGGAACTCAGGAAAATATAGCTGATCCTTTGACTAAAGGACTGGAACCTGCAGTGGTCCTTAAGTCGAGGTTGGGGATGGGACTGACAACCCATCACGACTCATCAACAGTGGGAACCCAATACACATGAGAGGAGATCCCTCGAAGTGTATTCAATGTGGTAATAACAAGCTGTAAGGATGAGTTGGGAGTACCTTGATACATAGATGATACCTAGTATCTGGGTCTATCCCCTGTAAACCTATAAGGTACTGAAACTGCTGAATAGTAAGAGTTTAAGAACTCTGAATGGGGTCAAGTCGTTTGACGAGATGGTTGCAGTACATCTCTGGAGATGCCCAGCTAAGCGAATGTGATTGTGAGGTCGCAATTAGAGGAAAGGGTTATTCCTTGAAGCATTCGACGAACAGGATCGAGACAAGACCATTAATGTCTCCAAGCCGTAGATTGGCACCATAGCCTTTGACTTGTCGTCGTCTATGGAGAATGGTTACACTTAACGGATTAAGATTCAAGGTGAAATAATTCCATCTGAATCCGGTAGCCATCGAAGTAGGGGACTTAGGAGGGTTCAAACCCGGAAGGGTACCGACTCTGAAAAACCAAGTCATGTTAAGAACCTGTCTACAATTCTATATGGATTTGTGGGGGATTGTTAGAAAATTGATAGTTTAAGGATATAATTAAGTATATTCTTGATGTTAATTCAAGTTTCTAATGATTGGAAGTTGTTCCTTGCTATGGGAACTTAAACTTTCATGTATGGGTTTAATAATTTTCTTGTTTAAATCCATAAGAGAAATTGAGATGAAGGTAGTAGCTTGAAAAAGCTTGTTATAATGATGTTTCATTTATCCCACATAGAAAATAATAAGGGGACTTGGTGGCTTTATATAGCATTACACACATGAGTAGTATACAACTACTAAGGTGTGTGATGGTGCATGGTGTTGGTGTGTGCTTCACGCGCACACACACACACACGCGCGCCGCCGCCCGCCTCGCCACGCCACGCACCGCACCGCACCGCACCACACCGCACCGCACCGCACCGCACCGCACCGCACCGGACCGGACCGGGTCGGGTCGGGTCGGGTCGGGTCGAAGGGCGATTTGGGCGAATGTCTCGGCGTCTCGCGTACGCGAGGCGACCTGGGCGAGAGTTTTTATCTATGTGATTTAATATTTTATTAGAATTAATTTATCAAATTGGGCTGGGTTATCAGTTGTCAAATTGGGTTGGGTTATCAGAATTTAACTAGTAAACTCTGATGGAGTTGGTGTAAACTCTGATGGAGTTGGTTTATCAGTATTTAACTAGTAAACTCTGATGGAGTTGGTTTATCAGTAAACTCTGATGGACAACAAGTTAAACTCTGATGAACAACAAGTTAAACTCTGATAGTCAACAGAAACTAAACTCTGATGGGCAACAGAAACTGATATGAACCTGGACATGATTTGATGGATATGTTTAAAATAAATATTAAATCTGTATATGTGGATAATCATGAAAAAGATGTAACAGCTCAGGTTATTAAATTTTAAATCAAAAACGTTTATTCATTAAATGGTCAGTTTTGATTTTTTTTTTTTAATATGATCAGCTGTTACGGAAAGAATTAATGTGTATGCTTCAGTTACAGAAAGGAACCACTATAAATAGTGGCCCTTGTAGCTCAGTTGAAAAAAAAAAACACAGAAGTTTGCAAAACACACTTCTCTCAAAAAACTCTCTCTGCCCTCCCTCTCCATACAGTATTCTCTGTAGTTTTCTGGTTCTCCGGCGACTGAGGTGCTGGTCGTAGTTGAGCGCTGCTGTTGCTGTGAACACCTTGCTCGGAGCTGTTTTATCCTGGAAGTAGTATCTCGCCGACAACCTGACACAGTAAGTGGGGGCGAATAACTCTTCAAGAACAGTCAGGATTTCTCGAATTCCTGACGACTCAGCTGTTGCTTCGTTATTTCTGTTCTTATATACTCTGTTAAGCTATGGCTACAGGTACTGTTTCTGTCTCCCTGGTTATTTATCAGTTTCTGATATGCATGCTTTCGACCTTCATGCTTTGTTTTGTTAACTTTGGTCTTGGCCTGTCATTGCTATATCTATTATATAACTGCCCATCCTTGCAGATGATCAAGCTGTGGAGATTTGTATGATGCTCTTTCATCAGAGCTACTCGACGGTTTCGAAGGAGAAATTCTTCTTGGAATCCTGCAAGCTGCAAACCAGAAAGAGAATTCGAGAGGATGATGATGATGATTCAACATCAGGGGGTTGTCAAGCCTTGGAAATCCCAGATGGTATAATGACCAGATAACCGAACAAGTAGCTATCATTAGAAGTAATAGAACACAACAGCTTCTGGCTCTAGCTCTTCTGCTTCTGATGTAGCATTTAGTATTTATCCTGGTTAAATAGGTCATCTCTTTTGTAACCATAGTGATTAGTGTTCACCAGAAAGATTATCTAGACATGAGTATGAAATTGTCTGAATGTAAATAAAGTTTGAATCAATTAATGAAAAAGATCCATTGTTTTGCTTTACATATCAGTATTAATGTTATGATGAATGTATAAACATAAATGAATTATCAGAACTACAGTCATCAGTATCTCATAGTAATTGTAAAGTGAAAGAAATGATATCACTTTAAACAGTAAACTAACATACTCATCAGCGCTACTAATCACCATCAGGACTTATCAAACACACTCTTTCTTTTCTCTGTTTAATGCAAAATAGATCCGTTACCAATCATACTTTTTCGAAAAACAAATGTCTAATCTCAAAATTATAAAATGTCTGAAACAAAGAAATTATTTTAACCATCAGAGATTAAAACAAAGTTACCTCGGCATATGTCACACAATACATCAGTGTTTACCATTTGTCCTTCTTTGTCAATAAACTCTTTTCTCAAACTGTACAGGTGTGAAAATATGTGTGTGCAATAGCAGAGTTTACCGAAATCAATATTTAGATCATCTCAAAGTGCATAAAATCCACAAACTAAATTAGTAAAAACTGGTTGCCTAAACTCTCATGTATAACATAGAATCTGATTTTTATATCTAAACTCTGTATTACTGATATCCTTTCATTTGGATATGTCTTTTATTTTTCACCCCCTTTATATATATATATTTTTTATTTTTCTTTTTTTTTTTTTTTTTTTTTTTATATATTTTTTTTATTTTTCCAGTAATCAGTGGTTGGCACTAGTCACCAAAAATCAAAGATTTTAGCCCTTATTTCATACAATAAGTTCCTGGATCTTCCTAGGCACAACATG
Organism: Heracleum sosnowskyi; assembly: GCA_030848705.1. Lineage (NCBI taxonomy): Eukaryota > Viridiplantae > Streptophyta > Magnoliopsida > Apiales > Apiaceae > Heracleum > Heracleum sosnowskyi. The sequence goes on along the minus strand of CM061243.1, from coordinate 41,584,687 downwards.
ATCTCAAAGGAATTTGTGCTCTTTTTGGCATCTTTTGATTTGAGGGTGAATTATTTGCAATTAATAATCAGAGTTTAGACTTTTCATCAGTTAATACAATTAATTTATGAGAGAAAATGCAAACAGCTAATACAGACTCAGTGTATAGGATCAATAAACTAAGAGATGGTATAAATACAGAGACAGTATCATGCTGTGTTAGCTTACTGCACAAATTTGAGATCAGAATCTATATAACTCTTAAGGATTCATAATTACTTACTGAGAATTATGCTTCATACAAATTTCTTCATTGGTCCATATGTTTCAGACAAAATTACAATCAGAGTATAGCATTAAACTGTAACAATCAGAGTATGACCAACATTTTTATGACTAACAGAGTTTAGCATCAGAGTTTAACCGACAGAGTTTATGACACTGGTACTCATAACAGTTAATACATGCAAGGAATCATGAGCATTGAAAATCAAACATGTATAGATTTTGAGTCTAACCCGTATCTCTAGTCAGAACCAGAGATCATCCCAAGTTCATTTACCAATCTTGTAAAAGTAGCTTCACTCAAGGGTTTGGTGAAGATATCTGCAAGTTGTTGGTCTGTAGACACAAAATGAAGCTCAATGTTCCCTTCTTCCACATGTTCTCTGATAAAATGATACCTTATGCTGATGTGCTTGGTCATGGAGTGTTGTACTGGATTTCCTGTCATAGAAATAGCACTTTGGTTATCACAGAAAATAGGTATTTTAGAGTACCTTAACCCATAATCCAGCAATTGATTCTTCATCCATAAAATCTGTGCACAACAGCTACCAGCTGCTATATACTCTGCTTCTGCTGTGGATGTAGAAATTGACTTCTGTTTCTTGCTATACCAAGAAACCAATCTGTCACCTAAGAATTGACAGCTTCCACTTGTACTTTTTCTGTCTATCTTACAGCCTGCAAAATCTGCATCAGAGTAACCAATTAGCTTAAACTTTGATTCTCTAGGATACCACAAACCCAAGGTTATGGTTCCTTTGAGATATTTGAAAATCCTTTTTACAGCTGTTAGATGAGGCTCTCTGGGATCTGCTTGAAATCTTGCGCAAAGACATGTTGCATACATGATATCAGGTCTACTTGCAGTAAGATACAGTAAAGACCCTATCATTCCTCTGTAGTTTGTCATATCTACTGAGGCTCCTGTGTCTTTGTCTAGCTTTGTTGCTGTAGCCATGGGAGTTGTGGCAGATGAACTATCAAGCATACCAAATTTCTTTAGAAGATTTCTGGTATACTTTGCTTGATTGATAAAAATCCCATCATCTGTTTGCTTGACCTGTAAGCCTAGAAAATAACTAAGCTCTCCCATCATGCTCATTTGATACCTGGATTGCATAAGCTTTGCAAACTTCTTACAGAGTTTGTCATTAGTAGATCCAAAAATAATATCATCTACATAAATTTGAACTAAAAGCAAATCATCACCAGAATTGAAATAAAACAAAGTTTTATCAATTGTACCTCTTGTGAACCCACTTTCTAAAAGAAATTTAGCAAGAGTTTCATACCATGCTCTTGGTGCTTGCTTTAGTCCATATAATGCCTTGTCAAGCCTGTAGACATAATCTGGATGCTTGGGATCTACAAATCCTGGTGGTTGTTCAACAAATACTTCTTCTTCAAGCTTCCCATTGAGAAAAGCACTTTTTACATCCATCTGAAAGACTTTAAACTTCTTGTGTGCAGCATAGGCCAGAAAAATCCTTATGGCCTCCAATCTTGCAACTGGAGCAAAGGTTTCATCATAGTCAATTCCTTCCTGTTGTGAATAACCTTTAGCCACAAGTCTAGCTTTATTTCTTGTAATCACACCTTCACTGTCAGTCTTGTTTCTGAAAACCCACTTTGTACCTACTATTGATCTATTCTTTGGTCTAGGTACAAGTGTCCAGACTTCATTTCTTTCAAATTCATTTAACTCTTCTTGCATTGCTGTAATCCAATTAGCATCTTGAAGAGCTTCTTCCACTTTCTTTGGTTCTGTTTGAGACAAGAAAGCATGATACAGACACTCATTATTTGTTGCACTTCTAGTTCTCACACTAGCATCAGGATCTCCAATTATGAGATCATGTGTGTGTGCCTGTGTCCACTTTCTTGCTGTTGGTAAGTGGTTTCTTGCATCATTATTGGATCCTCCCCCTTGATCCATGCTCTCCTGATTCATATGTTGACTTTCTGCAGCATCTGAGGCTCCCCCTGAATTGGATGGCTCAGAGTTTGAACTGTCAGAGTTTGAATCAGTTTCCTCAACTGACTCACTTGTTGTGTCTTGTTGAGCTTCTTCACGCTCCCCCTCAACTGGTTCTCTATTTTGTTCAATTTGAGAATTTCCAGTTTCTCCAGTATTTACCAGTAGAGGTTCAGAGTATGCTTCGACAGAGTTTGTCAAACCTGCTTCATCAGAGTTTATATCATCAGAGAATAGATCTTCATTTTCAAAACGTAGTTGATCATATCCATCCTTGTCTTCAAGTCCAATTATTTTCTTGTCATCAAATGACACATGTATGGATTCCATGATCACCTTAGTTCTTAGATTATAAACTCTGAATGCTTTTGTTGACAATGGATAGCCAACAAAGATTCCTTCATCAGCTTTTAACTCGAACTTTGTCAACTGTTTAGGATGAGTCTTCAACACAAAGCATTTGCATCCAAATATGTGAAAATATTTCAAATTTGGCTTCTTATTTTTCACCATCTCATATGGTGTTTTCCCATGCTTGTTGATCAGTGTAGCATTTTGAGTAAAACAAGCAGTTTGAACAGCTTCTGCCCAGAAGTATGTTGGTAATTTTGCTTCATCAAGCATAGTTCTGGCTGCTTCAATTAAAGTTCTGTTCTTCCTTTCAACTACACCATTTTGCTGTGGAGTTCCAGGTGCAGAAAACTCTTGTTTCACTCCTCTTTCCTTGCAGAAAGCTTCCATGATTGAGTTTCTGAATTCAGTTCCATTATCACTCCTTATAATTTTGACTTTGTGCTGTGATCCTTTATCCAGTAGATTTACATGATCCATCAGAGTTTGAGCAGTTTCATCCTTCTTTGACAAGAAATACACCCATGTATATCTAGTATATTCATCAACAATTACTAGAGCATATTTCTTTCTGCCCATGGACATCACATTCACTGGTCCAAAGAGATCAACATGTAGAAGATGATAAGGTTCCACTACTGAAGATTCAGATTTGCTCTTGAAAGATGACTTCCTTTGCTTGGCCTTTTGACAAGAATCACATAGGCCATCTAGACTGAGTATTGATTTTGGAAGTCCCCTTACAAGATCCTTTCTAATTAGCTCATTGATGTTGTTCAAATTGAGATGAGAGAGCTTCTTGTGCCAATTCCAACTCTCTTCATTTGACATTCTTGCAGTCAGACACACTGTTCTTCCATCAGAGTTTGTTACCAAACTTGCTTCATAAATGTTGTTGCGCCTGTGTCCAACTAGAACAACTTTTCCAGTAGATTTACTGATAACTTCACAGTATTCACTATGAAAATCTACATGGTTTCCTCTGTCACAGATTTGACTCACAGATAACAGATTATGCTTGAGTCCTGAGACTAGAGCTACATTTGTGATGATGACACTTCCAAGATTAATATTGCCATATCCCAGAGTGTGTCCTATGTTGCCATCTCCATAGGAAACTTTTGGGCCAGCCTTCTCCTCAAAGTCTGATAGCAGGGCTTTATTTCCAGTCATGTGTCCTGAGCATCCACTGTCTAAGATAAGGGTGCTCTCTCTTATGTCCTGCAATCACAAACCAACACTAAGTGTTAGTTTTAAGGACCCAGACTTGCTTGGATCCTTTGTCTTTCTTAACAGTGTTAGTTTTTGCAGCGGAATTACTATCAACAGAGTTTAAGCTAACATTGTCAGACTTTACACTTGCAGAGTTTGCTCTAACCCACTTCATATTGGGTTTTAGCTCATAATAGTTATGATAAATTGCATGATAACTCCTACATGTGTAAATAGAATGCCAAGTGCTCCCACAATGTGTGCATAAAGTCTGTGGTCTTATTCTAACACAATCATTTTTTACTTCTGAAGTAGAAGGTAAAGAATTAATATGTTTGTTCTTATTGCAAAATCTAGCAAGATGATTAGAACTACCACAATTGTAACATGTTTTCCTTGAAGCACCAGCATTAGGCAAATGATTATTTCTATTATTTATGCCTATTTTTCCATTCCTATTTTTCTTGGACCCTTTAGGTTTCATGGCAGACTTTACCTCTTTGAGCTTATGTTTGAACTGTTTTCCTGTCATTAAACCAACATTAACCTGTTTCTCACAGACTCTAATTGGTTCTTTAACAGCTTCTGGCTCAACAGGCTTCTCTGTTTTAGATTCAATATCCACTTGTTCAACACAAGCTTCAGCTGGCTCCATAACTGCTTCTTTCACAACTACAGATTTTAGCTTGCTAGATTCAGGAACAAATGTTACAGGAGATGAATATGAACTTGTGAATGCTCTTAACTTGATTTTGTCCTGAAATCTAAGTTCATCTTCCTCACTGTACCCTAAACCTACAGAATCTGTCTGAAACACTTGATGTGTATCTCTACCAGAATTAGTCCAAGTTTTAATTATTTTTCTTTCCTTCTCTAAATCAGATTCTAGTTGCCTATACCTTTTAAGCAACTCCTGTTCAACATAAACAGCATCATCTCTTTCTTTTTGAATCTGCTTCATATTCTCAAGTTCTTTTTCAAGAAACTTGCTTCTATCTTTAAGACTAAGATTCTCAGATTTAATCCTTTCATTCTCTAAAGTCTGATCCCTATAACTAACATGTATGTTCTTAAGATAAATTCTTAATTCAGAAATATTATCAGTATCATAAGCATAAGTAGTTAGGGGTACCTTATTTTCTGATGATTCATTCTCATCTTTGACAGTTGCCATAAGAGCATAATTTACTCCATCATCAGAATCTGAAGTATCTGCCCAGTCTTTGCCTTTAGAGATGAGTGCTTTCTCAGTTCTTCCTTTCTTACACTCTGGAGCATAGTGACCCATCTCTTTGCACTTGTAGCACTGGATCTCAGATTTGTCCTTCTTGCCAGATTTGGTCTCCCTTCCATCAGACTTTCTGAAACTTCTCCTTTCAGAGTTTGAATCTTTCCTTGAGAATCTCTTTCCCTTCTTGAAGTTCTTGAATCCCATCTTCTTGAAGGTCTTCACCATCAATGCAGCCATTTGCATCATCTGTTCTTCATCATCATCAGAGTCAAAAGCTTCATCAGAGTTTGAGTCATCATCAGAGTTTGATGACTCACTTTCAGATTTAATAACTAAAGCCTTTCCCTTGGCTTTCTTCCTTGATGATTCCTTCTTAATGGGCTTCTCCTCAACTTTGAGAGCAATAGATTTTGTCTTCTTGATGGATCTCCTGTTTCTTTGTTCTATCTCAAGTTCATGAGTCTTTAACAATCCATAGATCTCATCAAGATCTGTATCAGCAAGATCATAATTATCTCTGATTGTTGTTGCCTTTAAATCCCACTTTTCAGGCAGAGATAACAGAAACTTGAGATTAGACTCTTCAAGTTCATATTCTTTATCAACCAAAGACAGATCATTCAACAGTTTGCAAAATCTGTCATAAGTCTCAGTCAAGGTTTCATTAGTTCTTGAATCAAAGTGCTCATACTCCTGTGTGAGTATTGTCTTTCTGTTCTTCTTGATAGCACCTGTTCCCTGGCATCTGACTTCTAAAGCATCCCATATCTCTTTGGCAGTTTTGCAGCCAATTACTCTGTTAGACATAACATTATCTAAAGCACTGTGGAGAAGATGTCTAACCTTTGCATCTTTTGCAATTGATGAGATGTCCTCAGGAGTCATATCTTTCTTTTCCTTTGGAACAGTCTTTTGTTCTTGTCCATCAACAACAGGGGACAATTTAGTTGGCATATGAGGACCATCATAGATTCTGTCAAGGTATTCTGGATCTGTAGCCTCCAGAAACATGGTCATCTTAACCTTCCAAATCGGATACTCTACTGGCCTGAGAATTGGAACCCTGATTGTTTCATATCGACTGACAGAATTGGGCTTAACCTGTTCAGCCTTAGGAGCAGTTTGATTTTCTTCAGACATGATTAATACTGTGTTTGAATCGTAAAACTGTATATATTAAACAGCCTTGGCTCTGATACCAATTGTTAGGCCGAATACACAATATAATCAAGTATATATGAGAATAACAATAATCAAGAACACTGTTTATGAATCAATAAAACTGTAATCGTATTAACAGCTTCTCTCTTTATGATGTTAATGAATCACAAAGAGCTTCTAGGTTACAAGAATAATAATTCAATAATCGCGTCCCTTCTAGGGATAACCTATCTGTGTTTATATAGTACACAGTTACACAATCCTTATCTAATTGATATTCCTACAAATTAGCTATACAAGTTATATCAATTAAGGATTGCTTCTTATCTTCTATTCCGTCTCCTTAGCTGTATCAATATATTCTGCTTCTTTCCATCTTCAGAATATATTGCTTCTAGAATCTTCAATTCAGCACCGACAGCTAATTCAACTATCACCCTGTCAGACTTTAAATAAACTCTGACCGGCTTCCTTTAAACTCTTCACCCTGTCAGACTTTAAATAAACTCTGACCGGCTTCTGATAAACTCTGGTCAGTACCTGTTGCTTAAACACTGATAAACAAACGTCAGCAATTATATCTAACATAATCTAGTATCGATGAGATCGGCACAATATCGGGAGCTGCACATGAAAAGTGGCAATATAATAAACATCGACGAGATCGATGTAACAACTGGGATATAATGAAGAATAAACAATGACATGCTCAACAAGATTTAGTCTGATATGAAACAGGCATTATGATATCAACAGAATTTGCAACAACTCAATATAGAATAGGGTTCCAAGAACAGGCTCTAGATGGCCTTAACAGTTCAAATCATCACATTATGGAAGAATTAGTTAAGATTCACCAATCTGGTAAGTGACAAGAAAGTCAAGTTCAAGTTTAAGAAAAATTCAAGGTGAAGTTTATAAATGAAGAAAACAAGGGTTTACTGACTTCTGACAGAAATAGTTCAAGTCCTTCGAACATATACTTATAATAGATAAGCCTTGTATTTGAAGTAAGTAAACTAAATCATGCACAACATATATGAATTCGAATCAGGGAATGGATCAGATGATCGCATTAACAAGAAATGATAACAATACTTGCATGGGTGCAAGATGGAAAATGGAATACTTGTGGAACAAGTACCACAACTTCGGAATTTAAAATAACATTTTACCCTCGTAGGGTTCACAGGTTCCCACTCATCTAGGGTTGGCAATATTCCAACCTAATATTTTTAAATCAACTTTTTGAAAGAAAGCCTTAGTATACGGCCCATAACTATCTTTGAAATCGTTTCAACACAATATTTATATTTTTCCAATCAACCTGGAAATATGAATCTAAACTCAAAAGGTATAAAATAATACTCGTCAACTTACGAGATTTAAATAATATACTTGCAATTCAATGCAAAGGGATCGACATTTGAAAATTCAGTGAAAAGTATTCAACTTTCATAATAATAATAATAATTCAAGAGAATATCACTTAATTAATAAGCAAGGGTATAAACACTTGCCTCCGGTCCTTAGCAATTTCGTAATGCTGACACAATACGATTCCCTCCTTATTCTGTCTTATCGCACTATTCTCTATTTCTGTCCTTCTTTGCTTTAACGCTCCTGCGAATACCACTAGTCTGCTTCTATCATTACGAATCCACGCGTCTGCCAATCTTACCGATATCTCTGTTGGAAGAAAATACTTGCACATGTCCTCTACGAGTGTTGACGTTCCCTTGGTGTTACGTCATCTCACAATAACCCAATCCGTCATAAACAATATCTCATCCTTCTCCGACATCTCTTATTTAACATACTTCGATAATCTGACTCGTCTCGTCCAATAGACTCTGTTGCATAGACAACCATATTCAATAGATATAATAATCACGATTAACTAAATAAATCACCCACGTATCACGTTCGTCGAAAATCTCTATTCCTTAAAAGTCAACATCTAAGTCAACGGCCTCGTAAATCTCCTTTTCTAACATTACTGACAAATTTCTATTCCAACTACCCCTCGTGATAATATTAGACACGACCAAAGTATTTAAACAAGTCTCAAAACAATTATTCGTATTTATGACTCACTAACCAGATAATTCACATAATTCACATAACACATATCGTCATTTAATTGCGATAAATAAATCGCATAAGTCTCGTAACGTCCAAGAAATAATTTTAGAAAAATATTCGATTCTCGTTTCAAAGAAATTTAACCTCAAAATATTTTTAGGTCAAAATAGGACTATTTCTCCCAGTATAAGGATTTAAAAACAATTTAATAAATTAATATAAAATTAATTGACAATTTCCAAACACTCAAACTATTTTTAAATAAATAAACCAAGCTAGAAAATAATCAAACTTAATTTTAATTAATTAAATCTAATTAAGAATTAATTATTAAGAATTAACTGATTAAAAGAATTAATCAATTAATTAAATTAATTAATTATTAATCAAAATATTTAAAATAATTAAATTTAATCAATTTTCAGATTTAAATAGATATTTATGAATTTATAAAATTTTCGGAATAATAAAATGTATTTTTAAATCAAAGATATGATTTTTAGAATTTTTAAACTATTTTTGAAATTATTTTAAAAAAATAATTTCAGAAACACTATTCATCTTCTTCTTCAAGCCAGCTTTAATGGACGTTCGCCGGAATCTGAAATTTTCCGGCGACCTTAACTAAATCCGGCCAAAATCCGACTAGCACCATTTCGGTACCAAACTGAATGTTCTATATACCAAAACAAAACCTAGAACACGTACAATCTAACCCCCATATCCACATACACGAACAATCAACAGATTTTACGTACGAATCAATCAAAATTTCGAAAGTAAACTTTAAAAATTGAACTTGCTAAAAACGGGATATAACAACTTAATTAAGCCTGTAAAACGATTTTACACAATCATATAAAGTTATTCCAGCCATCAAAACAAGTGAACGGTCTCAGAATCAAAAAGCCCCAATTTTTGAATATGAAACTTAACTTATTAATTTCCAGATTTAAAGAAAAAAATTATATAAACTTGAAACTTTATCCTCTGATGAAACGGATTATAGATTAAGAAACTAGATCATAAGAGCTTCGATTCGACTACTTGAACTCCAAAATCCGATATCAATAACACCTTCAAAATTAGTTTTGAATCTCAAGAACACGAAGAACACGACAATCAAACCTCGATTTCTATATGTTACCGAACTCGAAATTCAACATATAATATATGAAATTGACCAGAAAAACATACTCTACACGATGGTAACATCAAAATCAACAACCCATCACGTTTACAAAAATTCATAATCTTAATATATATAAAATCGAATTTAATAAAAATAATAGAAATCCAGAATTTTACCCCACACGAAATCTGATGGTAGATTAAGAAACTAGATTCCAAGATCTTCGATTCGACTATAAGAGTGTTGGAATCGGACTCCGGTAACACCTTCAAATTTATGTTTGATTCTCAAGAACACGAAGAACACGGTTCAGAGATTTTTATAATTTCGATAATATAAAACGCAGATTATGAGAGGTATAATGTACGATTTGTCTTTTTATATTAAACGGAAAATAATACCCCAAACGACATTTTTGGATCGATACTGATCCGATATATCGCTTTAAATACAATTTAACAGAAGATATGCTTTAAACCTTTAATAAAGTAGAATACACGTTTTACGAGACGATAATCATCCATAAGTACGGATAACTACAAGTATCGTTTAATACAAAATATACGAACCAAAATACCTCCATTACGAATATTTTTGAATACTTCCCACTTTAACGAATGAAATATTGGTACGAACGATATACCAATTTCCCGAATAATTTGGGAACGATCCAAATTTTCTTTTCGATAAATAAAATAGAATAAAATAGTATGACATTCTTTTCAAAATAATTTCTAATTCCCCACACATTTCACATAACATCCCTATGTCACATATTCGATCATTTAACGAATAACTCAACCCATTTAAACAGATAAAACATTTAATAAATATTTATATGAAATAAAATAAAATTTCACATCAAATATTAACACGTAATTTTCCCGGATCTTAAAATATCTCAGAAGCTAAAGATTCAAAAGGCTGAACATGAAGACAAACAACGTCTTCATAGTATTCATGTCAAAGAAAGGATATTGGATATGAGGATGAAGCAAGGAAGCAATTGGGATAAGGCAAGGGAGATGTTTGATATCCCTCAGAGAGGCACAGACAATGATGCTACCTTTATGAAGTTGCTTGAGAAGATCAGAACTGTTAATCCAGACAACTCATTATATACGAAGGCATTCTGAAGTTGTACACTTTCCTTATGAAGTCAAAATCTACAGAGGTACAACTTTGGAGACTGTAAGGCTGGATCCTGATTCCATGAAGCTACAGACTGCTATGCAACTGGTGAAGTTGGAGAATCTTCTGAGAACTTCTGGGTTTACTACTATAGAGAAGTCTGAAGTTGCTGATATGATTTCAGACTACTGCACGGAGAAAGTTCCAAGGTATGCTCAGATGAAGAACAGATTGAAGAAGATCACCACTCAACCAGTAATGCCAAGTGGTGTGGTTTTTGAAAGTGATCGTGTCCTTGACAAAGATCTTCTAGTCACCTTGCAAGAAGCTGAAGAAGGTGAAATTAGAGACTAAAGGCATGATGTAGTTAGCTCAATTTGTAAATGTTAAATGTTTAGAGCTAGGTAAATCAAGATAGGGAAATGTATTCATATGTTCAGTCTAGAGGAACATCTATCTTGTATTTATCTTTATTGTTTGAATCTGGAAATTGTTATATTTAATCCAGAATTTTTTATTATTTGCTTGGCTCTTAAAAGTCATATCTTTTCTTGTTTTAGTTGAGTTATCCTCTAGAGTATTTGGTTGTTATTGTCTAACAAACAAATAGGGGGAGATTGAAAGGCATATGTATAGGCCTATTTGTAAACACCGAGGATTCTACTCAACTTTAATTAAGATGTAATAAGTAAATAATAAAAATCAAATGTCACAGGAATCTCAGAAGATTATATCTGTCAAGAGAATGAAGATTAAAGTCATCTACAGTCTTGAAGTAAGTCTACATTGAAAGAAGTTCAATTTATTGTTCAAGCCTCAGTGAAGTATTCAAGGAAGTGGAACTATTTAAAAGTGACAGAGATTTCAGAAGTGTGACGGGAAAAATTACAGGTTACAGTCCTTTTTTTAAATAAAAGGAGAAAAGAATCACAGCGTAAAGTCAAGTATGAAGAACAACCATTAAAGTTTGTCGCTCATGAACCAGACAGTACATGGAGTGTCAACGTCAGCCAGTGGAAGTTCGTCATCAATTTTAGTGGTTCTAAGAATTAGTTTAATTCTCTTTTAATATTATTCTATAAGATAATTAATTTAATCTCAGAATTAATTCATATATTAAATTAATCAATCTAGATCTTAAGTAATTTATTTATGAAATTATTTGAGTCAGTTATTTAATTTATTTAATCAGTGAATTAATTCTAAATAAATTAATTCATTTATTAAATCAGTTAAAAGTAGAATATATTAAAACAGTTTTATTTCTGATTATTTTGTACTAGCAGTACTATCCCTTGATAGTACTACCGATAGTACTACCAATATAATTGGATAGTACTACCGATAGTACTACCAAGTATATTGGATAGTACTACCAAGTATAAATCTAAATGAATTGTTTCTGGCGCGTGGAGATTGTCTTGTGTGACTTGTTTAAATACAAGTGAATGTTCAAAAAGAGACAGTAAGTTATTACAAGACAAAAACAGAAAGAACAAAGCATTATATCCTCTCTTTTGCCATTAACTTCAACCAACTACCGAGCTTTTAATTTGATCCTTGTAATCAATTCTAATCATTGTTGTAATATCCAAACCTCTATAAATTGATTACTTGTATTACTTTGGCAATCTAGCGGATCATAATCCCTAGAATTTCAATCGAACTACTTTTTAGTATTCGATCCTTTTATTAAAAATATAGATAAATTCATGTCGAATTTATTCTAGATTTGTTTTAACAAGAACTCTGTAATCTGTACACAGAATTGTAACACCCTTCAAGTTCAATAGAGTTTTATTTAACTTGAATCTTGTTTCATTTTATTCCGCAGATAATTTGTTATTGTAATTGTTAAATCTACTATCAATACAAATTCGATTAAACGGTACTGTTTGTATTCAACCCCCCTTCTACAAACATATTAGGACCTAACAAGTTATTATTGTAATTGGATGTATATGGTAAGTTATGTGCACTAATTATGCCCGAAGAATATATCTTCGATGTTTTGTATTATTCTTTCCTCATTGACAGGGTTTTTCAAATTTGAAATCATGTGTCTATTTTCCCCATTAGTCTGAAGCTCCATTTTCGTCTGTGTGTTCTCTTTTGCATTCTTTGTGGTATATTGTAATAATCATGGATAAAGAACAACCTTGGTCGTCACTGTCTGAATCTGAAACAAGTTGGTAGTGTGTACAATTTTGTTGTCATCATGTTAATGTATTGCTTTATATGTATCATGTAAATCATTGTTATATTTGATAATTATGATGATAATCTCATTATTGTAAGGTCATAAACGAGGTATGAATGAGTCTCAGACGGATTCATCAATTGGTATGTGATTTTCATCTTATTATGTTTGTTTCCAAAACAGATTTTACGTATTTGCATATTAAATGTATACATTTGTTGTTGTAAGTAGTCGTTAAGCGCCGTGGACAAGGAACAACTCTGGATGCTTTCTTGCGAAACAGAATGATTAATATGCAGAATGAAAGTGATCAAGGTGATTTCATTATGTTCTTAAATTGTAATAGGTTTATATGTTGATTTACCCGATGCACGCCATTTAGTAGCCTGTTATGACTTTGTGACAATGTTCTTCTTCCATGTTCCTATCATTTGCTAACTTAATCCAATTTGTTTTATTATTTTTTTGTTAGGTCGAGTAAGAAATGTTTTACAGAGCAATAGTAGAGATATGAAACTTCCTCATATTTTCAATAATGCAATGAATATACAAGGCGGAATCTCTAATAATTCTCCCGGTTTTACTTCATTTATATAAATTTGTTTATAATTTTGCATTGTGTGTTCTAGTTTAGTTGCAGTAGGCATGAGAGTTGTTAGGTCCTGATAAGTTTGTAGAAGGGGGGTTGAATACAAACTATACCGTTTTATCGAAATTTGTTCGTTTAAGATTAAACAATTTAGAACAAATTAATGCGGAATAAAAACTGAAACAATATTCAAGTTAAATAGAAACTCTATTAAACTTGAGGGGTGTTACAATTTTGATCACTGATTACAAAGAACTTAATAAAACAAATCTAGAATAAATTCGACATGAATTTATCTATTTTTGTAATAAAAAGGATCGAATACTAAAAAGTAGTTCAATATAAAATCTAGGGATTATGATCCGCTAGAAAGCTAAAGCAGTACAAGTGAAATGATCCTTATGAATTTAATGTGAAGATCAAGTCAAGAATTAAAACACTTGAGGAATTTAATGCCTTTGCAGTTTAGAAGTTAAGAAGACAGAGAGAAAATGAAATGTTCTTGTTGCTGTGTCTTTTCTTCTGTTGTTGTAATTGTCTGTCTAATTCCAACTGACCACTTTTTGCTTTAATACAAATTCCTTGTCATGAATTCCACGCGCCAATGCATTTCCTTTGTTTTGTATATGGAAAACTCTCGGGAAGACTGAGATAAGGCTTGGGAAGACTTGAGGGAAGACTCTCTTTGTGAAGGGAAGACAACCGGGAAGATTCTGTTTTGCCTAGGAAGACAATCGGGAAGACTCTCTTGTGAGTCTTCCTAGTTCATTAAACTAAGTCTTCCTAGTACAAAATCTAAGTCTTCCTAGTTCAAATATATTCTAATTTAAATAATTAACTAAATAAATTATGTATTAAATTAATTCTTTACAGAATTAATTTAATAAATAATATACTTGGTAGTATTAATTAATTATAAGAGAATAAATAGAATTAGTTGACTTCTCAATAAATTCCAGAATCACTTAAAACTTAGATAAAGAATAAACATAATAGTACGTTGACACTCGATGCACTGTCTGGTTCATGAGTGACTAACGACAATGTCTGTTCTTTATCTGTTTGACTTTAAGCAGTGATTCACTTCCTTCTCATTCAAGAACTCCGTAATCAGTATCTTTTTCTGTCACCACTTGAAATCTCTGTCACTTTAATAAATCCACTGAGCTTGAATACTTCATTGAGGCTTGATCAATAAATTGAGCTTCTTTCAATGTAGAATCACTTCAAGTCTGTAGATGACTTTAATCTTCATTCTTTGACAGATATAATCTTCTGAGATTCCTGTGACAATTGATTTTTATTATTTACTTATTACATCTTAATTAAAGTTGAGTAGAATCCTCGGTGTTTACAAATAGGACTAGACATATGCCTTTCAATCTCCCCCTATTTGTTTGTTAGACAATAACAACCAAATACTCTAGAGGATAACTCAACTAAAACAAGAAAAGATAAGACTTTTAAGAGCCAAGCAAATAATAAAAAGTTCTGGATTAAATATAACAAATTCCAGATTCAAACAGTAAAGATAAATACAAGATAGATGTTCCTCTAGACTGAACATATGAATACATTTCCCTATCTTGATTTACCTAGCTCTAAACATATAACATTTACAAATGAGCTAACTACATCATGCCTTTAGTCTCTAATTTCACCTTCTTCAGCTTCTTGCAAGGTGACTAGAAGATCTTTGTCAAGGACACGATCACTTTCAGAAACCACACCACTTGGCATTACTGGTTGATTGGTGATCTTCTTCAATCTATTCTTCATCTGAGCATATCTTGGAATTTTCTCCGTGCAGTAGTCTGAAATCATATCAGCAACTTCAGACTTCTCTACAGAAGCAAACCCAGAAGTTCTAAGAAGATTCTCCAACTTCACCAGTTGCATAGCAGTCTGTAGCTTCATGGAATCAGGATCCAGCCTCACAGTCTCTAAAGTTGTACCTCTGTAGATTTTGACTTCATAAGGAAAATGTACAACTTGAGGACTGGCCTTCATAGCAGAATCTCTAGGCCAGTCATATAGAAGCTCATTCAAGCAAGAAGATCTCTTTACTTTACTCATCAGAATCCATAATTCAGATAGAGATCTTCTTTGTAGGAGGTCAAGAGAAATGGTGAATGACCCTTCAAGAGCACTTGAGACATAAATGAACAGTTCTTGCCTCACTTGATCAAATGCAGACGTAATCCTTAGGATATCTTCCTTCAATGCCTTCATATATAATGAGTTGTCTGGATTAACAGTTCTGATCTTCTCAAGCAGCTTCAGAAAAGTAGGATCATTGTTTGTGCCTCTCTGAGGGATATCAAACATCTCCCTTGCTTTATCCCACTTGCTTCCTTGCTTCATCCTCGCATCCAATCTCCTTTCTTTGACATGAATACTATGAAGATGTTGTTTGTCTTCATGTTCAGCCTTTTGAATTTTCAGCTTCTGAGATATGATGTCGGAGACCTTGGCATTCTCATCCTCCTTTCTCCTTAGCTCTGCTTGCTGTTTCTTCAACTCCTTCTGAAACAAAGGGTCAGGTGTATATAGATCAGCTTCATCCTCCCAATCCTCAAAGTTTGCTGCCTCCTCAACCTCCTCCTCACCAAAAGCTTCTTCAGGTATGGTCTTCTCCAGATCACCAGATGTGTCATAATGGAAGTCATCCTGTTCACCGTGGTAGTAGTAGGCATCGTCAAAGACAGTATCCTCCAGTGATTGTTTACCTTTTCCCTTATCTCCTCCAGAAGCTCCTCCTTCTTCTCCTTTCTTCTCCTTCTCCCCCTTAGTTGAGGAATCCTCTACAGTTTGAGCTGTGGAAGCCCTAGGATTCACCTCAGATGATCTCCTTATCTCTCCTCTTTCTCTCCCATCTCCTCCTTCATCAGCATCATCATCCTCATCATCATCTCCCTCAAAGAATGTTCTTTCCTCTTCAGTAGGTTGATGTGAATTCTTGATCATATTGTATAGGTGCTTCATCCCTTCATTAAGATGCTCCATTCCGCCTTCAATCCTAGACATCCTTTGTTCATTAAACCTCTGGTTTTCATCAGATGTTTGCAGAATAAAGTCCACCTTGGTAGAAATAGAAGCAATCTCCTTGACACTCTCTGATATCTGAACATTTGACATTGTAAGATCAGAGATGTCTGAAGCCACCAGTACTTGAGATTGTTGGATTTAATTCAGCCTCGGGAGTAGATTATTCTTCAATCCTTCCAGGTCATCTTTCACAGTACCCAGCTGATTTGATACAGAGGTGGTAGATTGAGCAACCACTTGTGCTTTCAGAAGATTGTTCTCAGCATGGGTTTCTTGTAACTTCCTTTGTAGATCAGCTAGCTGGTTCAACAAAGCAGTGTTTGTGTCAGTGTGTGCACTCACCTCAATTGCTCTCAGTGGTGTTTCACTCAACTCACGTGCTTGTGTTTCACTCGGTGTTTGATTCATATCTCTCACCACTAACTGTCTGTCAAGATTCTCAGTAGATGTACCTGCAGGAAAAATCACCCTAGCCCCTTCAAGAGAGGTCAGTGGTGGTGCAATGGGAGTTCGCAATTCTCGATCCCTGAATGAGTCTGTCAAAATATTTGACATTGTATACTGAATTTCTTCAGGGACAGACTCATCAAGTTGCCTTTCACTTTCTCCAGTATAAACTGCGAGTGAAAAATCCCTTAGGGGAGCCAGAGATGTTCCCTCTGGGAGGGGAGAAAATGATTCTATTATTGGTGGCGAAGAATCAGATTTTCCCTCTGATGCCTGTGAAGGCACTTCTACCGTAACTATGGTAGGCACTGTTTCAAAGTCAAAAGTAAAGTGCTCTCCTGGCATGGTGTCCTGAGTGTCATCTATATGGATATCTTCTCCCATTGTGAGTAATGGGAGTGTGCTTGACTCAGTACAAGATGCCATGGCCCTATGGCGAATTTCAATAGATCCACCCTGTTGAGAGGATGTCTCCAGAGACTGTGTAGTGGCCATATCAATGTCCATATCCTTTTGAGAGGATACAGATGGGCTTACAGTTGTCTCCCTATAGGTTTTTCTTTTCTTTAAGGGTGGAGACAGAGCTGTGGGAACACTCATTTCAGCTATATCACTAACTCTTCTTGAACTGGTTTGAATATTAGGCTCAGGTTGTGTATCAGAAGTGTTTGACTCTCTGTATGGCTCTATGACCTAAGTCAGAGACTGTGGTTCTACAATCTCTGGGTCAGCCCTAACAACCACTTGGGTTTCAATTGAAGTACCAGAAGAAGAACCAGAGTTAGGAATAACTACCTGCAGTGGAACTGGATGTGGTTGAGGAACTTGTTCACCAAAGATAGGAAGATTAATGAATTGACTCATCAATGGTGAAACAAGAACAGGTATGGTGGTAAATTTGGATGAGACATCAAGTCTGGTGTAGAATTTGGTGTCTGTGGTTGGAGAGGTTTCAAATCTAGCTTCTCTAAACAGTTCTACCTGCTCAGCAGTGAGAAGATGATTAATGATAAGAGTTAGAAAGCGAGGGTACCAACACCTTACTTTCACACCATTATCAGAATCTCTCCTAGAGTGAGCAAGCCTGTTGAGCAATAGGTTCCACAGAATCTCAGCAAAGTTCAATCTACGACCAAATACTATAGCATAAGCAATATATTGATTAAGACTGGTAATGCAATGAAAGTTTGTTTTTGTGCAGTTACCAAATACCCTAGCTATAGTATCAAAGAACAGATCCCATTCCCTTACAACAAAACTTTTGGACAATTTAACCATTTGAAAGGGACCCTGATAATGAATATTCACAAAGAACTGTGATAACTCATCATCAGTGGGTAAGGGATCAAACCTGTCCTTTGGAAAATGCAACACATCACAAAATAACTCAAAAGTAACTGTATATTGCTGGTTGAGAATATTGAAAGTAAAAGATTTTGAATTTTCAGCAATAACAACACTTGAACACAACATCCTTAATGGATCAATTTTCAGAAGTGCATTGGCACAAATAGCATAACTAACACATGTATTGCTATTTAAAAATTGAATCCACGGTCTAAAACGTTCCACCTTGCATTTTAACGGATCAAAATACCCAACATAATTATTTAACACAAGTTCAAAATTAGGATCCATTTTAATAAAACAAGAAAATTTTAATTAACTTAAAATAAAATTAGTATTTTAGGGATTTTTAGAATTAATCAAAATTACTTAAAATCCACAAAATCACAATTCTATTAAAATTAACTAAATTAAAATTTTTAATCCCAAATATTCGAACTTAAACTTTTGAAAAATAGGAATGAATTGGGCAAATGATTTTCAAACACACACACACACAGTTAATCACACTTACAGAAATTTCTAAGATCACTTAAACACAAAAAGTCACTTCGCAAATTAAAAACAAGCAAGTCGAATGATTTGATTTTTTAAAAAAAAATGGACAGCACTTCAACTTAAAAGCTTGAATTTGACAGAAAAGAACTGATTTGCTAAGTAATGACTTGAGCAAGTATGAACAATGAGCAATGATTTCTGCAGAAATGAAAGAAATCGAAAATGGGGGATCTTGAAACGCAAAAGAAACTGATAAGGCAAAGAAATGTGCAGTGTATGTACGTGTATCTATATATATATATAAAACAATAAAACTGAAAAAAGAAAAAGAAAACTGAACGGTTTTTTTAAAATTGTACTAGGAAGACAATCGGGAAGACTTAGGATAGTCTTCCCGGTAGTCTTCCTAATACAACTTAGAAAGTTTTCCGGAATTAAAATAAAACAAAAACAGAAAATAAATCTATTAATTCTAAGTCTTCCCGATAGTCTTCCTAGTTCAAAAACTGGGAAGACTTAGGAAAAGACTTAAAATTAAAAGGAAAAAACGAAAAACAAAAGAAAAAAAACTTAGTTTACCCGGTAGTCTTCCTAGTATTAAACTGGGAAGACTTAGAATAAACTTAGAATTAAATTGAATATTTACAGAATAGTGCAGAATTAATATAAAAATGCATGAAAAATACTTAAAAATCTAGAAAAATTCACAGAAAAATCCATAAATCCTAGAAAAATATGCAGAATATTATAGAAATGCATAAAATTAATATAACCTTGCAGAAAAACTCAAACAACAATATTTACAATCTGAAAAATACCTAAATAATTCTAAATAAATATATTTTCAATAAAAATACATTTCTCTACTTAAAAAGTATGAGAAAAATATTTTTAAAGAAAATAAAATATTTAGAGCTATTTAAATACACAAGCATGTACTATTAAATGAGAATTGACAGTGAATATCATTTAAATGACAAGAGAAAATGAATTTTTAAAGAACAAACATGACAGAGATATTTGTTAGATCAGAATTCAATGATCGTCAGAAGCTAGACTCAACTGATCAGGATTGCTGACGTCATCAGTATTGCATGGTCATCAGTATTTGATCAAGCGTCAGTATCTTATTGATCATCAGGATTCCTACTCAGACTATGATCAGGATTGATCATCAGAACTTGAAGCTGATCAGGATTCCTACTTCGAGTTATATTTGGAGTCTAGATAAACATGGAAGTTTATTCTATTTGTTCCTGGTTTGTAGAATGTAGCTATCGATTAAGGATAGGTTTCTATCTTTGTTATTGATTAGGACTTATCTTGTTATTGATAGAGAAGCTGTGTGCACTATATAAACACAGTCTTGGTTTCGATTTATGAATTCATTCGAGAGAGAACATAATCGGAGAGAAGCTCTTAAGAACAGAATTTCTTGAGAGAGTTTTTGTAAGCTAGCAGCTCTTAAGAACATCAGAATTTCTTAAGAGAGTTTGTAACAGTTTTATATCAAAGTTAATAAAGCTGTTATTGTTATTGTTATTGATCTTTCATATTTGTGTTATATAAAGTCGAGAATCTTATACAATTGTATTCAACCCCCTTCTACAATTGTTATTTACTGGGCAACAATTGGTATCAGAGCAAACTGATTTAATTCTGAATCAGATACGATCTAAAGATGTCGACAACCAAGTATGAAAGCATGAAGATTCCCATCTTGAAGATATCAGAATATCCCACATGGAGGGTAAAGATGCTGATGTACCTGGAGGCTATGGATCCCGACTACTTGGACAGGATTCGTGATGGACCATATATACCAACAAAGTTCGTAGAACGAACAGATACAGTACCAGAACATTATGTGGTCAAAGCTAAAGCTGAATGGACTCCAGAAGAAAAAGCTCATGTACTCAGGGAACCAAAGATAAAGAATATCTTGCATAATAGCCTTGATGCTGTTATGTCAAACAGAGTGATTGCATGCAAGTCTTCAAAAGAAATCTGGGATACTTTGGAAACTCAGTGCCAGGGATCTGCATCTGTTAAGAAAAACAGAAGGGCTCTATTGATTCAAGAATATGAGCAATTCGATGCAAGACCTGAAGAGAGCCTGACTGATCTATATGATAGATTTCTGACACTATTGAACATCTTATCCTTAGTTGACAAAGTATATGAAACTGAAGATTCAAACACCAAATTTCTTAGAGCTTTACCTGAAGAATGGGATACTCAGACCTCAATCATTAGACACCAGTATGATCTGAACATTGTGTCTCTTGATGAGATCTATGGGATGCTAAGAACTCATGATCTTGAAGTTCAACAGAGAAAGAACAAGAAAAGCAGCAAGGCAAAGTCAATTGCTTTGAATGTAGAAGCAAAATCAAAAGGGAAAGCTATGGAGGTCTCTAGAAGGAAAGCAAGAGTAGCTGAGTCAGATCCTGACGACTCTTCATCAGATACTGATGGCAATCCTGATGCCAATACTGGTGATGAATCTTCTGATTCAGACATGGAAGAGATGGTTGCTATGATTGTCAGAAACTTCAGAAGGATGAAGTTCAGGAAGAATAGAAGACAAGGCAACTTTCAGAAAAAGACCTTCAAAGCAGACAAAGACAAGTATATCAAGAAGGACAGCAAGGGTAGCAAATTTGACAAGTCAAAGGTTAGATGCTACAAGTGTAATGGTATGGGTCACTTTGCTTCTGAATGCAACAAGACAAAGGCACTCATCACATCAAGCAAGGATTGGATGGACTCTTCCTCAGAATCTGATACTGAGGTAGTCAACTATGCGTTAATGGCCAATGCTGATGTAACTGCTGCTCCTGATGATAAGGTACTAAATACTATCTTTGATTTTGATACTGATAATGCTTCTGAGTTAAGACGTTTTCTAAAGTCATTACATATTAGCTTTAGAAGTCAAACTGCTGAGAATACTAGAATCTTATCTGAGATGTCTGACCTTAGAAAGAGGAATGAGATATTAGAAGCTGAATTTTCTCGTATGCAAGAAGTACAAAAAGAATGTGATAATGCTAAACACATGCACTTAGAGATGACATCTAAATGTACGTCCCTTGAAAAAGAACTTGAATATGCTAATGAGAAAATCAGAACCTGGACAGACTCTGGTAGGAAATTTCATGAGATTAATACCTCTAAGAATTGGAAAGAGTGTCTAGGATATAAGTCAGATGAAGATAAGAAATTAGCAGAGAAAATTGTCATTGATGAGACAGTTAGTCCAAAGACCTATAGACATGTTATAGACTCAACCAAATCTAAGATTACTCCTGTTAATTTTGTTTTTGGTAAGGATTCCAATTCTACTTTTGAAAAGGGATCTTCTTCTACTCAAGGAATTAAAATTATAAAGTCTAAACCTGTCATGAACAAAGTCACTAAGAATGTAGGTCTATTGTCTCAGAAACAGCTTAAAGATAAAATCTGTGAGGTTACAGATAAGAAAAAGGAAGCTACTGTTAAGAGAAACAGGAATGGTAAAGTTGGGATCAATAAAGAGAATGGTTATAAATATATCCCAAATGCACCTAGAAAGTGTTGTTTTAACTGTGGTAACTCTAATCATCTTGCTATTGATTGTAAAAAGAGTAAGAAGAAAATTGCTGAAATTCCTAAGTCTGATGTTAGGAATAGATCAGTATTTTACAATCCACAGAATTCCTGTTTTCATTGTGGTAGTATATGGCATTCTATTTATACATGTAAAGAGTATCATGATTTTTACTATAATTTTTATGATCCATTGCCTAAGTTTGAAAGTAGTACAAAGTCTGATAGAACTGAAAATGTCATAATGAAGCATGCTTTTGTTAATACTGATACTGACAAAGCAAATCCTGATGGAGTAAATCCTGTCAGGACTGCTAAAGTCAAAAAGTCTTCTGCTGTTAAAATTAATAAATTGCATGAGAAAGGAACCCAACATGTATGGGTTCCTAAGTGTTCTAACTAGTGTGTTACTATTCTGATGCAGGGTAAAAGGAAAAATGTGTTAGTCATGGATAGTGGATGTTCTGTGCACATGACTGGAAACAAAGCCCTGTTATCAGAATATGAGGAAAAAGCTGGCCCAACTGTGTCTTATGGAGATGGCAACATTGGACAAACCTTGGGATATGGCAATATAATCATTGGAAATGTCATCATTGAAAAAGTAGCTCTAGTGAAGGGACTAAAACACAACTTGTTGAGTATTAGTCAAATCACTGACAGAGGTTATCATGTCAATTTCTATTCCACACATTGTGAAGTAGTCAGTAAAGCAACAGGGAAGATAGCACTAACTGGCTACAGGCATGGTAACATATATGAAGCCAACATTCTCTCAGATACTGATGGCTCCCCTACATGTTTCATCAGTAAAGCTTCAGTAGATGAAAGTTGGAATTGGCACAAGAAGCTTTCTCATCTCAACTTCAGCAACATCAATGAGTTGGTTAAGAAAGAGTTAGTAAGAGGATTACCTAATGTCTTATATACACCTGATGGACTCTGTGATGCATGCCAAAAAGCAAAACAAAGAAGGACATCATTCCAGAGTAAATCAGACTCCTCTATTGAAGAACCATATCACATGCTACATCTTGATCTGTTTGGTCCAGTCAACATCATGTCCATCAGTAAGAAAAGGTACACTCTTGTAATTGTTGATGAATATTCTAGATTCACCTGGGTGTATTTTCTGCACAGAAAAGATGAAACTCCTGAAGTTCTGTTGGATCATGTGAGGATGATTGAGACAACCACAAAGTACAAAGTCAAGATTCTGAGAAGTGATAATGGTACTGAATTTAAGAATTCAAAGATGGAAGAGTTCTGCAAATACAAAGGAATCATTCAACAATTCTCTGCTCCTGGCACACCTCAGCAAAATGGAGTAGTAGAAAGGAAGAATAGAACTCTTATTGAAGCTGGCAGAACTATGTTGGAAGAAGCTAAATTACCTACATATTTCTGGGCAGAAGCAGTCAACACAGCATGCTATACACAAAATCTTACATTGATAAACAGGCATGGTGTCACTCCTTATCAGTCTCTCAAAGAGAAGAAGCCAAGTCTGAAGCATTTGCATGTGTTTAGCTGTAAATGTTTTGTTCTCAGAACTCATCCTGAACAGCTAGGGAAATTTGAAACAAAGGCTGATGAAGGAATATTCATAGGTTATCCTACATCAAGAGCCTTCAGAGTTTTTAATTTGAGAACAAGAACTGTCATGGAGTCAATACATGTATCTTTTGATGACAAGAAGATAACTGGAATCATTGAAGACTCACATGATAGATTACTATTTGAAAATGAAGCTTCCAAGGAACCTGAAGAAAGTGAATCAGAAGCTGTCCATTCATCCAGTACTGACGGGTCACCAAATCCTGATGACTCACCAGGTACTGATGGTACTAATACTGATGATGCAAACAACAGTAATACAACTAGTAGTGCTAATGTTGAGGGGGAGCAACGGCATTCAACTACAAGTTCAGAGTCAACTCAATCATCAGGACAGAATTCTTCAGATACTGATTCAAGTGATGATCCTGACAACACATCAGGAGGACATAGCAATAATTCAGGAAGAGCTTCATCTCAAGCAAATTCTTTCAATCAAGATAACACCAATCCAGGGGGAGCATCTACTTCAAGAAACAATTTGACACCAGCAAGGAAATGGACAAAAGATCATTCTCCTGATTTGATAATTGGAGATCCTGATGCAGGTGTTCAAACAAGAAGTGCAACTCAGAATGAATGTTTATACAATAACTTTCTGTCCAAGGAGGAGCCTAAGAAAGTTGAAGATGCACTTAAAGATGCTGATTGGGTTACTGCAATGCAAGAAGAACTGAATGAATTTGAAAGGAATGAAGTCTGGAAACTGGTACCAAGACCAAAGAATAGATCAATTGTTGGTACAAAGTGGATTTTTAAGAACAAGACTGATTCTGATGGAGTCATTATCAGAAATAAAGCTAGACTAGTTGCAAAGGGGTATTCCCAACAAGAGGGAATTGACTATGATGAAACTTTTGCTCCTGTTGCAAGACTAGAAGCCATCAGGATATTTCTTGCTTATGCAGCACATAAGAAATTCAAGGTTTTCCAGATGGATGTTAAAAGTGCTTTCTTAAATGGTGAACTGGAGGAAGAAGTTTATGTTGAACAACCTCCTGGTTTCATTGATCCTAAATATCCAGATCATGTCTATAGACTGGATAAGGCACTTTATGGACTAAAGCAAGCTCCAAGAGCATGGTATGAAACCTTAGCTCAATTCTTACTGGAAAGTGGATTCAAAAGAGGTGCAATTGATAAAACTCTATTTTATTTGAATCATGGTAAGGAGTTGCTGTTAGTTCAGATTTATGTTGATGATATCATTTTTGGGTCAACAAACAATAAGCTGTGTGAAAAGTTTTCCAAGCTTATGCAGTCAAGATATCAAATGAGCATGATGGGAGAAATGAGTTACTTTCTGGGTCTTCAAGTTAAACAGACTGATGAAGGGATTTTTATTAATCAGTCTAAATACACAAGGAATTTACTGACAAGGTTTAACATGCAAGACAGTACTCCTGCTTCAACTCCCATAGCTACAGCTACCAAACTTGATCCTGATCAAGGTGAAGAGGTAGATGTAACTCACTACAGAGGAATGATTGGCTCTTTATTGTATCTCACTGCCAGTAGACCAGATATCATGTTTGCAACCTGTCTATGTGCAAGATTTCAAGCAAAACCTAGAGAACCACATCTGATTGCAGTCAAAAGAATTTTCAGATATCTCAAAGGCACTCCTTCACTTGGCCTTTGGTATGCAAGGGAATCAGATTTTGGGTTGTGTGGTTATTCAGATGCTGATTTTGCAGGATGCAAAATAGACAGGAAAAGTACTTCAGGAAGTTGTCAGTTTTTGGGTGGAAGACTAGTTTCATGGTTCAGTAAAAAGCAGAAATCTATTTCCACTTCAACTGCAGAAGCTGAGTACATTGCTGCAGGAAGTTGTTGTGCTCAGATAATGTGGATAAGAAATCAGTTGTTAGATTATGGCCTGTCATACTCAAAAATCCCTATTTATTGTGATAACCAAAGTGCTATTGCAATGACAGGAAATCCAGTTCAGCATTCTCTTACTAAACACATAAGTATCAGATATCACTTTATAAGAGAACAGGTTCTGGAAGGAACAATTGAACTTCACTTTGTTCCTACTGATCAACAACTAGCTGATATATTCACCAAGCCACTACCTGAAGCTACTTTCAATAAATTGGTGAATGAACTTGGAATGATGAATTTTGAGAATTACTGAGGAAAAGCTACAGAGAGGAAATCCTGATAACTGTCAAATCCTGATGGTTATTCAGAAAGGTATGTATCTTTGATCAAATCCTGATAGGACTCAATCCTGACAGGAAGTCAACTGGTCAAATCCTGAAAGGTATGCTCGTTATGGACTACTTTCTAATGCTATGGTACAAGGACCAACCCACCTTGTTCCTGACACAAGCATGCAACCTAAACAGTCTAATACAACCTAAACAGTCTAAACAGTTAACAACCACCTCTACTGTCTCTCAAAAGACTTTAGTTGTAAAATCAAAGAAATCAGCTAGAACTGATGTGTCTGGAAGGCAATCAGGTTCAAAGGATTTTTCCTCTACACCACTCACTAAAAAGAAGATACAAGGGGGTGTACAAGGGGTCCTGGTGAAGAAAGCTGATAAGGTTGTTAAGAATGTTCCTGTGAAAAAGAAGTTAAGGTTGATTGATGAAAGTGATTCAGAGGATGACTTACCTATATCCTCTGTGATGAATGTGAACAAGGAAGTTGCTGATACTGCTACTAAAGATGTGGTACCTTTATCAAAACCACAAAAGACAAGGAAATTATCAAAGAGCAGGTATCATATTCCTTTGACAGTGCAAATGACGGATACTGATATTCAGACATCAAATCCTGATGTTAGTATTCCTGATGCAGTAACAAAAGTTGTCTCTATATCAGACTCTCCAGCCTCTCCATCTCAGATTCGAGGACATTCTTGGGAGAAGGTTTCTACAATTGCTTCCTTGGTTGGTCTTACACCTACATCAAAGAAAAAGAGGAATGCAGAAGAGTTAGTCTATCAGAGACAGAAGAAGCTGAAAGGATCAAGCCCACAAGAACCTGAATTTCAGAGTAATTCAGCAGCTACTGTTGATCCTGCCACACAAGAACCACTCAATCAAAGTTTGGGTGAAGGCTTAGCTAGTGGAATGGTCACACAAGAACCATTTTCTCAAAGGGAGAATGAAGACATCAACATTCCAGCTACACAAGAACCATCTTCTCAAAGTGAAGATGCAGGCAAAGCTACAGCTTCTGTTGAAAGATTGGTCGCGAACATTGTCAATGAGGGAAGCCCACAAGAACCTTTAACTCAAAGTGTTGAATAAGCTTCTGAACCTCAAGCTCCACAAGAACCATTGGTAGCAAATACTGATGCACGCATATCAAATCCTGACGATGTTCATCCTGACGCTAGTGGTGCTCCTGATAATGAACCTATTTTGATACAGCCACTTCGTTCAAGACCAATGGATCATCCTATCTCAGAACCACAGGATAAACTGAAAGGTATTGCTATTCCTGATCCTGATATTACTCATGGTACTGTTGATGATACTTCTGATGATAGTGATGATGATGATGAGAATCGAAAAGAGAAGGAACAGCTTGCTATAGCACTCAAAATTAGTCTTGGAACTAATTTTGGTTCATCCAGTACATATATGGCTAGCAATGCTTCCACTGGGAAAGATCAGAGACAAGATTTTTCTATTCCTTCCTTGGATCTTGCAGAGGCATTTAGACAGAATGAATGGAACAATTCATGGCACCAATCTGATGAATCTATCAGTTTTTCTTCTGCTATTGAACATGCCTATAATGCAGTGCAGTCTATAGAGAATCAAGACTTGAAGAATCATCTGAAGGCTACAACTCTGTTATCCAAAAGTCTGAAAAGTGAGATTGATTCTATCAAGGGCTCAACTGAAAAAGTGAGGACTGATATCTTTAATAATTTTACAAAGGTGCCTACTACTTTACAATTGAGGGTAGTGGAATCCCAAGTGAAATCTGTTGTTTCAGAACAAACCTCAATCAATCAAAGAATTGATTCTCTGGATACTAAGGTAACTGAAATTCAAGCCTCTCTTTCCTTAATTTTGCAATTATTGTCAAATCCTGATGTCAAAAAGGGGGAGAAGGTTATTCAGACAAAATGTACACCTGATCTAGTATTAAGAAATAATGATGATGATACTGGAGATGATGGTGGTGACAAAGCGATACAAGGAGAAACCTCTGATGCTGTTGTTATGAAGACAATCCAAACTTCTCAAAGTCAAACAACGCAGTCAACTCATGTTTCTGATTCTGGAGTTAAGACAGTAAGAACATTGGTGCAATCTCAGATCCTGACGGAAGATCAAATCCTGACACCTGGTCATGGACACATTCTTGCTACAATTCCTGAAGGTGATGAAGATGTGATTATTGATAATCCTGAAGATGCATCAAATTTATTCCAGAAGTTTTCTACAAAAGACGGTAGAATTGTTACTCTTTATCACACTGATAAAAGAGTTCAACAATTATTTGCCAGAAAAGCACTCTCTACAGCAAGTGAAGAATATCCAGATCTCTCACATGAAGAATTCTTGAGACTACAAAGAGAGACAATGGAAAGCTATACTGCTCCTGCTAGAGGTAGAAGAAGCAGAGGTAGGAGAGGTGCTAGAAGAAATAGAAGAGGTTCTTCAACTCAAATAGTACCTAGACAGACAAAGTCTAGAGGGTTAAGAATTGAAGAAATTCCTGAAGCTTCACAAAATCTAATAGATCCTGTTATCAAGGATATCATGGAGAAAGAAGACAAGGAATTTGTTGAAGAAGAACCTGAATTGAGAAGAAAATCAAGTAAATCAACTCTCAACAATACAAATCAAATTGAAGATTCTAATCCTGACAATATTCAAGATCCTGACGAATCTGAAATTCTGCAAGAGGTTGATTTGATAATCTTATCTACTGTTGTTGATTGTCACAATAAAGAAGTAGATGAAGAAGAAGAAGCCATAAGAAGAGATATTGCAAAGAGAACAAATGAAGATTTCAATCTCTATCTACAAAGGCTTAAAGTTTCAAATGAAAGAAAATAGAGAAATTCAAGCAGACAAGAATCTTTACTGGAAAGAAGCTATGTTTTTGAAAAGGAAAAGGATAAGAAGTGGAAACATATTAGCACATTAAGTTGTGATACACCTATCAATTTTCAGTCTGGTGGAATTATTACAAGCGCTTCAAGTGTTGTTGATTTATCTGAGATGGTTAGATCAAAAGCACTCTGGTTAAAGATGTTTTCAAATCTGAAGCAATTGTCAAGTAATTCAAGAGGAGGTATTGGACACAGAGATGGAGAATATCTGAATATGTCATATGTTGATTCTTACTCCTTGACAGAAATTGGAGGTACTTTAACTTCTGAAAACCTGAACAATTTATTAGCTGTTGATATAGTTATAGATTGTCATGATGGTTTTGAAAAGAAAGAAAAGCTTCTGTACTTCATGAAAGATGGTAGTGTGAAGATTCTATCTATTCAAGATCTGCTGATGAAAACTACACAGGAACTGAAATATGTTCACTATCTGTTAAGATGGAAGAACCAAGTGTACAAAGTATGGGCTGACATGATTTTGTCAACTATAAGAAGAAGACTGGATGGAAACAGTAATTTCGATGGTAATTATACTCCCATGTACTTAAATCAAAGAGGTCAGGATGTGGAAATGCAAAGGGGTACTGCTGTTAAAGAAGTAAATTTTGGCATGACTCATCTTTTTCTCAATCCTGATGGGAAGGAAATTGCTTATCTTTTGCTTGAAGAGCACAGTCTACAGAGAAACTCCATACAGAATCTCAGAGCAGCTATCTACCAGATTAATGAGGAAGTTGAAGAACTCAGAAATCTTAAGGAAAGACTGATTCAAATTCTTGAAGAAAAAGAAGAAAGTTTATTATCCAACTTCTTGAAGATGAATCTGTTCTATCACAAAGCTTAAACAGATAAGTTGTTTCTGAAGATACTCGTACATTTTGATACATGTTTTTGACATCATTGAATATTTGGAATCTATACTTTATTAAGTATGAGATTGGGGGAGATTGTTAGATCAGAATTCAATGATCGTCAGAAGCTAGACTCAACTGATCAGGATTGCTGACGTCATCAGTATTGCATGGTCATCAGTATTTGATCAAGCGTCAGTATCTTATTGATCATCAGGATTCCTACTCAGACTATGATCAGGATTGATCATCAGAACTTGAAGCTGATCAGGATTCCTACTTCGAGTTATATTTGGAGTCTAGATAAACATGGAAGTTTATTCTATTTGTTCCTGGTTTGTAGAATGTAGCTATCGATTAAGGATAGGTTTCTATCTTTGTTATTGATTAGGACTTATCTTGTTATTGATAGAGAAGCTGTGTGCACTATATAAACACAGTCTTGGTTTCGATTTATGAATTCATTCGAGAGAGAACATAATCGGAGAGAAGCTCTTAAGAACAGAATTTCTTGAGAGAGTTTTTGTAAGCTAGCAGCTCTTAAGAACATCAGAATTTCTTAAGAGAGTTTGTAACAGTTTTATATCAAAGTTAATAAAGCTGTTATTGTTATTGTTATTGATCTTTCATATTTGTGTTATATAAAGTCGAGAATCTTATACAATTGTATTCAACCCCCTTCTACAATTGTTATTTACTGGGCAACAATATTGTTAATCACTAAGACTGTTTAATATACCCAATTTACCAACTAACTTGATAAATGTGGATTCGTCAACAGATTTAGTGAATATATCTGCAGTCTGTTCTTCTGTGGGTACAAAGTGTAACTCCACAGTTCCATTCATGACATGCTCTCTGATAAAATGATACCTGATATCAATGTGCTTCGTTCTCGAGTGCTGCACAGGGTTGTTGGAGATTGCTATGGCACTTGTATTATCACAAAATATGGGAATTTTGTCTAATGCAAAGCCATAGTCCTTTAATTGATTCCTAATCCATAAGATCTTAGCACAACAGCTTCCAGCAGCAATATATTCAGCTTCTGCTGTTGAATTGGAAACTGTTTGTTGTTTCTTGCTATACCAGGAAATCAACCTTCCTCCTAGGAATTGACAACTCCCAGAGGTGCTCTTTCTATCCATAACACTACCTGCATAATCAGAATCTGTATATATAACAAGATTAAAACCAGAATCTTTAGGGTACCAGATACCTAGATTAGGTGTACCCTTAAGATATCTCAAGATTCTTTTCACAGCAACGAGATGTACATCTCTAGGGTCCGCTTGGAACCTTGCACACAAGCATGTAGCATACATAATATCTGGTCTACTTGCAGTAAGATAGAGTAAGGAGCCAATCATACCTCTGTAGCTTGTAACATCTACCTTGATAGACTTGTCAGAAGCTCCAAGTTTGATTGTTGTTGAAGATGGAGTCCTTGCTGATGCTGAATCCTCCATGTGATACTTCTTGAGGAGTTCTTTGAGATACTTGGATTGTAAAATAAATATACCATTTGACCTTTGACTTACTTGTAATCCAAGAAAGAACTTCAGCTCACCCATCATACTCATTTCAAACTTACTCTGCATAAGCTCAGCAAATCTCTTACAGAGATTATCATTAGTAGACCCAAATATGATGTCATCCACATAGACTTGGACTAATATCATATCATTTTTGTGTTTCTTTGAAAAAAGAGTTTTGTCTATGATACCTCTAACAAAACCATTTTCTAAAAGAAAACCAGAGAGAGTGTCATACCATTTTCTTGGGGCTTGTTTGAGACCATAGATAGCCTTGAAGAGAAAGTACACAAAGTCCAGCAGCTCCTGATTTTCAAAGCCAGGGGGCTGTTCCACATACACTTCTTCATCAAGTTCACCATTCAGGAATGCACTCTTAACATCCATTTGATAGACTTTAAAATTGGAGTAAGCAGCAAATGCTAAGAACATCCTGATGGCCTCAAATCTAGCCACTGGTGCATAGGTTTCATCATAGTCAATGCCTTCAGCTTGTGAATACCCTTGTGCAACCAGTCTTGCCTTGTTCCTTGTAACAATGCCATCCTCATCTAGCTTGTTTCTGTATACCCATCTTGTACCAACTACTTTCTTGTTCTTTGGCCTGGGTACCAGCTTCCAGACTTGCTGTTGTTCAAATTGATTGAGTTCATCTTGCATAGCAATCACCCAATCTGGATCAGTCAGTGCTTCCTCAGTTTTCTTTGGCTCCATTTTAGATAGAAATGCTGAGATAAGACATTCATTCTGAGAAGCTCTTCTAGTTTTAACTCCAACATCTGGATCACCAATGATCAGCTCAAAAGGATGAGCTCTATTCCAAACAGTCTGTCTTGGAAGATTTGATCTTGATGATTCACCTTGAAATTCACTTTGATGTTGTGAGTGACTAGTTGATCCTTCATTTGCTCCCCCTGAGTTGTTGCTTGATTGCCTTGATGATTCTTCTCCAGTGTTGGTGGTATCTCCATTGTTACCAGTGTTTCCACCACCATCACCATGATCATTATCATCATTGTTATTATCATCACCAGCAATAACTTCAGGTGGGACTTCATCATCTGATTCTGAGTCTGGCAAGTTATCAAACTTCAGCTTTTCAGATGAGTCTTCTTTTTGGATACTGGGGAACTTAGTGTCATCAAAAGTAACATTGACACTTTCCTTTACTGTGTGACTGCCAACCACGTATACCCTGTAAGATCTTCTGGAATATCCAACAAAAATAGCTTCTTGTGCCTTTGCATCAAACTTGCCACGTTTCACATTGTCATCTATAAGCACAAAGCATTTTGCTCCAAATACATGAAAGTATTTGACAGTTGGTTTCTTGTTGTTCATGATCTCATACGGAGTCTTCATTAAGTCCTTGTTGATTAAAGTTCGATTCTGAGTATAACAAGCTGTATTCGCTGCTTCAGCCCAAAAGTACGTTGGAAGTTTGGACTCACTTAGCATAGTCCTAGCTGCTTCAATCAATGTACGAGTTCTTTCTTTCCACTACTCCATTTTGTTGAGGAGTTCTAGGGGCAGAATACTGTCTTGTTATTCCTTTATCAGCACAAAAGTCATTTAGAATGGCATTTTTGAATTCAGTACCATTATCTGACCTTATGGCTCTAACAGGGAATCTAGAATCCAGCTCAATCAACTTTATGTGGCCAATCACCAGGAATGGGGTCTCATCCTTGGAATGTAGGAATAAAACCCATGTATATTTTGAATAGTCATCAACAATCACAAGTGCATATTGTTTCTTTGACATGGACATCACATTAACTGGACCAAACAAATCCATGTGCAGTAGCTGAAGAGGTTCAGTTATTGATGATGTATCAGTGCCCTTGTGAGAAGCTTTCTTTGACTTTCCTTTCTGGCATGCCTCACACAGTC
The DNA here is from genome assembly GCA_030848705.1 of Heracleum sosnowskyi. Taxonomy (NCBI): domain Eukaryota; kingdom Viridiplantae; phylum Streptophyta; class Magnoliopsida; order Apiales; family Apiaceae; genus Heracleum; species Heracleum sosnowskyi. Next base: position 41,551,430 of record CM061243.1, on the reverse strand, counting down.
CTTCCTGTGTAAATTCCATATGAGGCAAACCTCTAACTAATTCCCTCTTGACTAAAGAGTTCATAGTTTTGAAGTTAAGGTGAGACATCTTCTTGTGCCATAGCCAACTATCATCTGATGAAGCTTTAGCATAAAAACAATTAACTTCATCTTTGAATCCCGAGTTCAGATCAGCTATGAACAAGTCACCTTTCCTCACTCCTTGAAGAGCAGGCTTTCCATTCTTCTTGTGAAGGATCTGACACTTCTCTCTTTCAAAGGAAACAGAATATCCTCTGTCACAGAACTGACTGATGCTGAGAAGATTGAACGTCAGACCTTCCACAAATGAAACATCTTCAATGATAACATTTCCGTACTTCAAACAGCCATATCCTTTCGTAATACCCTTACTGTTATCTCCAAAGGTTACTACTGGGCCAGCTTTCTCAACCAAATCTGATAGCAGGGCTCTATCTCCGGTCATATGCCTTGAACAGCCACTGTCAAGAACCCATATAACACGGCTCACCTGTTTAACTCCCTACAATACCAGATTGATTAGTCCTTCCTCGGAACCCACACTTGATTGGGTCCGGCATACTTAAAGAATTGGCCTTTGTCAGGCAAAACAACATTTTTAACTAAAACTACTTCAACCTCTTTCACATAAGAGCGTTTCCATTTATAGCCAGCCTTAACACATTTCTGAGTAGGCTTAGGGATAAATGAATCCACTCTAGTCTGAGGAGGACTAGTAGTCTTTGCTTTAACATGGTTCTTATTATTAACATGTTGACGTGGAGCAGTCTTATCACTAGATACATGCTTTTTATTAAAGAAAGCATACATAACATTAAAAGCACAAGACATGCAATTACTCACACCACATGCTTTATGAGAAGAATTAACAGCAGGCATGTTAGTTCTACAGTTGTTTTGATCCAACTTATGGATATTTGATTTAGTCTTTTTAGTTGTAGCAACTTTGACTGGAATATCAGATATACACTTTTTTGGATTGTTCAACTTCCAAAGCAATATCTTCTTCACGAATTTCCTCTGCAATGATGATAGAGTCTTCATTCAGAGGTTCTGCTTCGGACTCCTTACAGTAGGGTGTTTCAATACCCTTAAGCACATATGGAACAACCTTTCCTTCAGATTTGAATCTACAAGGGGAATTAATTCCAAGCAATCCAATGGCCTCATTATAACCATAACCTATACTGACATGATTACCAATAGCTTTTTTATTGAGAATCTCTTTAGCCGTCTTACAAGAGCTAAAATAGGCATTAGCTTTAGTCTTCAGCTCACTAATCTCTTTATTAAGAATTGTTTCCAGTTGAATATAACATTTAACCCTATTCTCAAGAAAAGCTATTTTCTCAACAAGTTCATCCTGATTAACATGCACTAGTTTTAATTCTTTTATCTCATTTTCAAGATTTGTGTTTAAAAGAATTATTCTATCATTTTCAGTGCGAGCACATTCTAAGGTGCCACCAAGATGACGAATCATTTCAGTATCAGTAAACATTACCTCTGACATGTGTGCAGATGAAGTGCTTGCCTTTTTAGCCACTAAAGCAAGGTTCCCAATCTCACCTGCTTCTTCATCACTGTCAGTGTCATCCCAACTCTTTCCTTCAGCAACATAAGCTTTCCCAATCTTGTTCTTCTTGCTAGAATCAAATGTGTTTCTAGTCACTTGCTTTGGCTTTCTGCATTCAGTAGCAAAGTGACCCAACTCATTGCAATTGTAGCATCTGATTGTGCTCCTTTCCACAGTTCCAGTTTTGTAGCCACCCCTTGAGCCACTTGAAGAGGAAGATCCACCTCTCTGAAATCTGGGTCTGAACTTAAGATTGGGATTCCTCTTGAATCTGAACTTCCCAAACTTCCTGACTATCAAAACCAAATCACCATCCTCCAGCTGATCAAGTTCTTCTAAAGAATAGAAGTCACCACCAGATTGATCAATGGATGTTAATCCATATTCAGCATCAATAACATTCATGTTAGAACTGGAAGGTTGAACAACCTTCACTTCCAGTTTCTGTGGGACTTCAGCAGCCAGTGCAGTAGAAGTACTAACAATCTTCCCAGTTCCATACAGCTCCCTTTGTTGAATCTGCTCCAGCTCATAGGTCTTCAGAACACCATACAATCTCTCCAAAGCAATCTCATTCATATCTCTTGCTTCTCTAATGGCAGAAATCTTGTGCTCCAAATGAGGTGGAAGTGTAAGAAGGAACTTCTTGTTAATCTCCTTGTTGGTGTAGTGCTTCCCATTGAGATTCAGATCATTGATTAATTTGTTATATCTCTCAAAAACCTGAGAGATACCTTCACCAGGGTTTGATCTGAAATGCTCATATTGTGAGGTGAGAATTTCCAGCATATTCTCCCTAACTTCCTCTGTCCCCTCATTGATTATCTCTATAGTTGCCCAAATGTGTTTAGCAGTATCACAGTTGATAACATGATTATGCATGATTGGATCAAGACAATCAATAAGGATCAACTGAAGACAGGAATCCAAGGTAACATCCTCTTTCTCATCAGGAGTGTAATCCTTGGCATCTTTAGGGTACATTCTAGCAGCCCTAGTCACAACATTATTCTCAATGAGTTCTCCCTCAATAATCATAGGGACTTTGGGACAGTTCTTCAGCACATCAATGTATTTAGGATTTGCAACCTTAAGAAATAGAAGCATTTTCTTCTTCCACATTGGATAATGCTCCTTGCTGAACATTGGGATTTTGACAGTACCAACTTTCTGTGTAGTAGACATCTTTTGAGATTTTTAGGAATAAGATAAAAAATCAGAGTTTAAATGAAAAATCTCAAAACAATTGGATCTTTGATTTGTATATCAATCAAAAGGCTCTGATGCCAATTGTTAGGTCCTGATAAGTTTGTAGAAGGGGGGTTGAATACAAACTATACCGTTTTATCAAAATTTGTTCGTTTAAGATTAAACAATTTAGAACAAATTAATGCGGAATAAAAACTGAAACAATATTCAAGTTAAATAGAAACTCTATTAAACTTGAGGGGTGTTACAATTTTGATCACTGATTACAAAGAACTTAATAAAACAAATCTAGAATAAATTCGACATGAATTTATCTATTTTTGTAATAAAAAGGATCGAATACTAAAAAGTAGTTCGATATAAAATCTAGGGATTATGTTCCGCTAGAAAGCTAAAGCAGTACAAGTGAAATGATCCTTATGAATTTAATGTGAAGATCAAGTCAAGAATTAAAACACTTGAGGAATTTAATGCCTTTGCAGTTTAGAAGTTAAGAAGACAGAGAGAAAATGAAATGTTCTTGTTACTGTGTCTTTTCTTCTGTTGTTGTAATTGTCTGTCTAATTCCAACTGACCACTTTTTGCTTTAATACAAATTCCTTGTCATGAATTCCACGCGCCAATGCATTTCCTTTGTTTTGTATATGGAAAACTCTCGGGAAGACTGAGATAAGGCTTGGGAAGACTTGAGGGAAGACTCTCTTTGTGAAGGGAAGACAACCGGGAAGATTCTGTTTTGCCTAGGAAGACAATCGGGAAGACTCTCTTGTGAGTCTTCCTAGTTCATTAAACTAAGTCTTCCTAGTACAAAATCTAAGTCTTCCTAGTTCAAATATATTCTAATTTAAATAATTAACTAAATAAATTATGTATTAAATTAATTCTTTACAGAATTAATTTAATAAATAATATACTTGGTAGTATTAATTAATTATAAGAGAATAAATAGAATTAGTTGACTTCTCAATAAATTCCAGAATCACTTAAAACTTAGATAAAGAATAAACATAATAGTACGTTGACACTCGATGCACTGTCTGGTTCATGAGTGACTAAAGACAATGTCTGTTCTTTATCTGTTTGACTTTAAGCAGTGATTCACTTCCTTCTCATTCAAGAACTCCGTAATCAGTATCTTTTTCTGTCACCACTTGAAATCTCTGTCACTTTAATAAATCCACTGAGCTTGAATACTTCATTGAGGCTTGATCAATAAATTGAGCTTCTTTCAATGTAGAATCACTTCAAGTCTGTAGATGACTTTAATCTTCATTCTTTGACAGATATAATCTTCTGAGATTCCTGTGACAATTGATTTTTATTATTTACTTATTACATCTTAATTAAAGTTGAGTAGAATCCTCGGTGTTTACAAATAGGACTAGACATATGCCTTTCAAGAGTCTTTTCAATTGAGCAATATTTCAATTCAAACTTTTTCAAAAGATCTTTAACATATTTTGACTGATTAATAAAAATTCCATCATCAGTCTGTTGGACTTGAAGGCCTAAAAAATAATTTAGTTCTCCCATCATGCTCATCTCATACTTAGACTGCATAAGCTTACTAAATTTAGCACAAAGGTTTTCATTTGTGGAGCCAAATATAATATCATCAACATAAATTTGAACTAAAAGTAAATCACATTTTACCTTTCTAAAGAAAAGAGTTTTATCAATTGTACCTCTTGTGAAGTTATTCTCCAGAAGGAACTTAGACAGAGTTTCATACCATGCCCTTGGTGCCTGCTTTAGTCCATAGAGTTCTTTCTCCAGCTTGTAGACATGATCTGGAAACCTTGGATCGATAAAGCCTGGAGGTTGTTCAACATACACCTCCTCATCCAATTTTCCATTTAAAAATGCACTCTTCATATCCATCTGGTAAACTTTGAATTTTGAGTATGCAGCAAATGCAAGAAACATTCTGATTGCCTCCAATCTAGCTACATGTGCAAAAGTTTCATCATAATCAATTCCTTCTTCTTGAGAGTATCCTTTTGCCATCAGTCTTGCCTTGTTTCTTACAACTGTACAAGTTTCATCAAGTTTATTTTTGAAAACCCATTTTGCACCAATGATTGATCTTCATTTTGGTCTTGGTACAAGTTCCCAGACTTTGTTTCTTTTAAATTGATTTAATTCTTCCTGCATTGAAATTATCCAATCAGGATCTTCCAAAGCTTCTTCTACCTTCTTTGGCTCAAATTTTGAAAGAAAACAACTATGAAGACATTCATTCTGAGTAGCCCTCCTTGTCTGGACTCCTTTGGTTGGATCACCAATTATTAGGTCTTCAGTATGATCTTTAGTCCATTTTCTTGCCGAGGGAAGATTTCTTCTTTCTGACTCTCCCCCTAAATGTATGGACTCTTCCTCCATGTGAGAAGCATTTCCAAAAGAAATTCTGTTGGTTTCTCCCCATGAGTCTTGAAATCTTGTATTCATAGTTGCTGAAGAGTTAGACTCTGATGTTGTAGACTCTGAAGATCTAGACCCTGAATGTCTAGTACCAGTCTGTGGAGTGCTTGTATATCCATTTTCAAAATTCTCCCCCTGAGTTAAATGCCCTAGTTGAGAATTAACTGATGGAGGTTGCATACTTTCTTCCTCTTTACTTGTGTCATCGTACACATCCTTCATATTTTCAAACTGTAGTATTTCATGACTTTGTTCAGGATGCAGTTCAACTTGCTTTTTGTCATCAAAAGCAACATGGATCGACTCCATTACAGTTTGAGTTTTCAGATTGTAAAATTTGAAGGCCTTTCTTGAGGAAGTATATCCAAGAAAAATAGATTCATCTGTCGTGGCTTCAAACTTTGCAAGTTTCTCAGGATGAACCTTGTTGCATCCAAAGATATGAAAATGTTTCACACTTGGCTTCTTGTTCTTGATCATCTCATAGGGAGTTTTTCCATGTTTGTTAACCAGTGTTCAATTTTGAACAAAACATGCAGTGTTAACAGCTTCAGCCTAGAAATAATTTGGAAGCTTTGAGTCAGCTAACATGGTTCTGGCTCCTTCTATGAGAGTTCTATTCTTTCTTTCTACAACACCATTTTGTTGAGGAGTGCCTGGTGCTGAGAATTGTTGTGAAATTCCTTTCTCTTTGCAGTAAGAGTCTATTTCAGTATTTTTGAACTCAGTGTCATTGGCACTTCTGAGAATCTTCACCTTGAACTCGGGATTCTTTTCAATAAGTTAAATGAGATCAAAAATGAGTTGAGGAGTTTCGCTTTTGTTTGCTAGGAAGTATGTCCATGTGAATCTTGTATAATCATTAACTATCACAAGTGTAAATTTCTTTTTGTTGATTGACATAATGTTCACTGGACCAAAAAGATCAAGATGTAGCAGATGAAATGGCCCTGAGATTGAATTCTCAGTTTTACTTTTGAAGGAGGTCTTTCTCTATTTTCGTAGCTGACATGCATCACATAGTCCATCTTGCACAAAAGTAGTCTTTAGAAGTCCTCTCACCAAGTCATGATTAGCCAAGTAATTTAACTTCTTAAAGTTGAGGTGAGATAGTCTTTTGTGCCATCTCCAGCTTTCTTCAGTAGATGCCTTACTAAGAAGACATTTGATCTCTCCATCTGATGAATCATCTAAGCTGACTTCATATATATTTCTTTGCCTTCTTGCAGTTAACACAATATTTCCATTTCCCTTGTTGGTAACTCTGCAAGCTTCACTGTCAAAGGTAGAGATATACCCTTTATCACTGAGTTGACTTGTGTTGATTAGTGAATGTTCCAGCCCTTCAACTAGTGCTACATTTTCAATAATGACATTTCCCAGTACAATTGAGCCATATCCCAGAGTATCTCCTTTGTTGCCATCTCCAAAAGAGACTTATGGACCAGTGTTGCCCAGTAAATAACAATTGTAGAAGGGGGGTTGAATACAATTGTATAAGATTCTCGACTTAATAAATTATGTATCACAAATATGAAAGAATAATAACATCTTTATTAAATCTGATATAAAACTGTTACAGACTTTCTCAAGAAATTCTGATGTTCTTGAGAGCTTCTAGGTTACAATATACTTGTGTATGTGATATCTCTAAATCGAAACCTAAACTGTGTTTATATACTACACAACTTCTCTATCAATTACAAGATAAGTCCTAATAAATTACAAACTAGATTGAAACATATCCTAATTGACAGCTGCATTCCTATAAACTAGGAACCGACACAATAAACTTTCTTCTTTAACTAGACTCATAAACCAACTCGAAATAGAAATCCTGATCAGCTTCCCGTCCTGATAATCAATCCCGATCACAGTCCTGATATAAATCCTGATACTGACGCTTGAGCAAATACTGATGACCATGCATTACTGATGACGTCAGCAATCCTGATCAGTTGAGTCTAGATCCTGACGATCATTGAATCCTGATCTAACAATCTCCCCCAATCTTATACTTTGTAAAATAAAGTATAAATTTCTAGATTCAATGATGTCAAAAACTTATTTACAAAATGTACAAGTATTTACAATAGCAAACTTATCTTCTCAGATTCTCTGGTAGAACAAATTCATCTTCGAGAAGCTTGACAGTAGATTTTCTTCTTTGTCTTCAAGAATCTGAATTAGTCTTTCTTTTAGATCTTTGAGTTCTCCATCCTCTTCATTTATCTGATAGATAGCTGCTCTCAAATTCTGTATAGAGCTTCCATGCCAAAGGACATTTCTTCCCATCTTCAATCATGAGGTAAGCAATTTCCTTCCCATCGGGATTAAGAGTAAGTTGCTCCATGCCAAAGGACATTTCTTTAACATCAGTGCCTCTTTGCATTTCCACATCTTGACCTCTTAGATTTAGGTACATGGGAGTATAATTACCATTGTAATTCTTTCCTTCATTAAATCTTCTCCTTATTGTTGACAGAATCATATCACTCCATACCTTGCACACTTCATTCTTCCATTTTAGCAGATAATGAACATGTTTCAGTTCCTTTGTAGTCTTCACTAGTAGATCTTGAATAGATAGAATCTTCACACTTCCATCTTTCATAAAGTACAGAAGCTTCTCTTTCTTTTCAGTACCATCATGACAATCTATAACTATTTCAACAGCTAATAAATTGTTCAGGTGTTCAGAAGTTAAAATACCTCCAATTTCAGTCAAGGCATGAGGATCAACATGTGGTATATTCAGAAATTCAGCATCCCTATGTCCAATACCTCCTCTTGAGTTATTTTCCATTTGCCTTAGATTTGAAAACATCTATAACCAGAGTGCTTTTGATCTAAATGAATCAGAAAAATTAGCAACACTGGAGGCACTTGTTATAATTCCACCAGACTGAAAGTTGATAGGTCTATCACACCTAAGTGTGTCAATGTGTTTCCACTTCTTGTCTTTTTCCTTCTCAAGAACATATCTTCTTTCCAACTGAGGTTGTTGTCTACTTGAATTTCTCCACAACCTTCTATTTGAGTGTTTAAGCCTTTGCACATAAAGATTAAAATCTCTATCTGTTGTTCTTTTTATCACTCTTCTTCTTGCTTCTTCTTCTTCATCAACTTCACAATTATGAGAATCAACCACAGTAGATAAGATTAACAAATCAACCTCTTGTAGAATTTTAGATTCATCAGGATCTTGAACAGTGTTAGGAACAATGTCAGGATTAGAATATGGAATTTGAGTTGTATTACTGATTAGAGTTGATTGTTTTGGTCTTCTTCTCAATTCAGGTTCTTCTTCAATAATTCCATCATCACCAAAAGTAGACATGTCAGGAACTACTATAATTTGAGTAGGCTCAGGAATTTCTTCTATTCTTAGACTTCTAGACCTTGTCTGTCTAGGCATATTTTGAATTGATGAGCTTCTTCCCATATTTGCACCTCTTCTTGCACCTCTGCCTCCTCTACCTCTAGCAGGAGCTGGATTCTTAAAACTCTCCATCATTTCTCTCTGTTGATTTAGAAATTCTTCATGTGAGAGATCAGGATATTCTTCACTAGCATTAGAAAGTGCCTTCCTTGCAAATAACTGTTGAACTCTCTTATCACTGTGATAAAGAGTAACAACATTACCATCTCTTGTTGTGAAATTCCGTAATAGAATAGCAGCATCTTCAGGATTATCAATAAGAACATCTTCATCACCTTCAGGAATTGTAGAGAGTGTTTGTCCATGACTAGGTGTCAGGATTTGATCAGCCATCAGGATTTGATCACCTATCAGGATTTGCTCTTCCGTCAGGATCTGAGATTTCACAAGTGTCCTTACTATTCTAACTCTAGAACCAGAAATATGAGTTGACTGCGTGGATTGACTTTGAGAAGTTTGAATTGTAGACTTTATCACAGCAGCATCAGAGGTTTCTCTTTGAAATACCATATCATCACCATCATTACCAGTATTATCATCATCATTATTTCTTCTCAATACTAGTTCAGGTGTACATTTTGTCTGACTCACCTTCTCCCCCGTTTTGACATCAGAATTTGATAACAAATTTAAAATTAAGGAAAGAGAGGCTTGAATATCAGTTACCTTGGATTCCAATGAATCAATTCTGTTGTGAATGTGAGACTGTTCTGAAACAATTGTCTTAACATGAGATTCCACCACCATCAATTGAAAAGCAGTTGGAGCCTTTGTCAAGTTTTGAGATATATCAGTCCTCGCATGTTCAGTAGCAGCCTTCACAGAATCAATTTCAGTCTTAAGGCTTTTGAATAACAGAGTTGTAGCCTTCAAGTGATTCTTTAAATCTTCATTTTCTATTATTCTTGCAGCATGAGCAGCATGTTCCAAAGCACATGGAAAACTAACAGAATTAAAAGATCTGTACCATTCATTTTCCCATTCATCTTTTCTTAGAAGCTCAGCTGGATCAATTGGTGAAGGACCAGAAAATTCTTGTCTAAGATCCTTTCCTGTAGCAGCCTTGCCAGTCATGAAAGTGCTTGAAGAACCAAAGTTGGTTCCAAGACTAGATTTAAGAGTTGTATCAAGCTGATCCTTCTCAGCATCATTGTCATCATCAGAATCATTATCATCACTATCTCCAGAATCACCAGCATCATCAGGAACAACACCTTTAAGTTTATCTTTAGATTCTGAGATAGGATTTACCATTGGTCTTGAGCTCAGTGGTTGAATTAGGATTGGCTCAGCATCAGGAGCACCACTAGCATCAAGAGCAACACTGCCAGGATTTGATAAGCTTGCATCAGTATTTTCTACTAATGGTTCTTGTGTAGCATGAGGTTCAGAAGCTGCTTCAACACTATGAGTTGGAGGTTCTTGTGTGCTTCCCTCAGTGACAGTGTCCTCGACCAAAATTTCCATTTCAGGAATATCAGAAGCTCCTTGAGCATTGTCAGGAAACTTCTCTGAAACTGTAGCTGATTGGCCTGCATCCTCACTTTGAGAGGATGGTTCTTGTGGAGCAGGAATGTGAATGTCTTCATTCTCCCTTTGAGAAAATGGTTCTTGTGGGACCATTCCTTCAGCTATGCCTTCACTCACACTTTGAGTGAGTGGTTCTTGTGGGGCAGGATCATCAATAGTTGTTGAACCAATTTGAGGTTCAGGTTCTTGTGGGCTAGATCCTTTCAGTTTCTTTAGTCTCTGAAAGACTTTCTCTTCTGCCTTCCTTTTCTTTTCCATGGGATAAGTAAACCCAAATTTGGAAGCAGCAACACCAAGCTTCTCCCATGAAATATCACCATGTCGTTTTGTTGGAGAGTCTTTGGCTGGAGAGTCTAAAATAGAGACAACTTTTCTTTGAGTATCATCAGGAGTATCAACGTCAGGATTTGCTTGAGCATCAGGATTTGACTGCTCATCAGGATTTGATGTGTCCTGTCCATCAGTAACCTGTGTCTTCAAAGGAATATGATACATGCTTTTAGATAATTTCCTTTTCTTCTGTGGCTTAGAAGATGGTGCCACAGCTTCAACAGCAGTATCAACAACTTCCTTATATACTTTGATTGATTGATAAAAATACCATCATCAGTCTGTTTAACTTGAAGACCAAGAAAGTAACTCATTTCTCCCATCATGCTCATTTGATATCTTGACTGCATAAGCTTAGAAAACTTTTCACACAGCTTATTGTTTGTTGACCCAAAAATGATATCATCAACATAAATCTGAACTAAAAGCAAATCCTTACCATGATTCAAATAGAATAGAGTTTTATCAATAGTACCTCTTTTGAATCCACTTTCCAGTAAGAATTGAGCTAAGGTTTCATACCATGCTCTTGGAGCTTGCTTTAGTCCATAAAGTGCCTTATCTAATCTGTAGACATGATTTAGATACTTTGGATCAATGAAACCAGGAGGTTTTTCAACATAAACTTCTTCCTCCAGTTCACCATTTAAGAAAGCACTTTTTACATCCATCTGGAAAACCTTGAATTTCTTGTGAGCTGCATAAGCCAGAAAGATCCTGATGTCTTCTAGTCTTGCAACAGGAGCAAAAGTTTCATCATAATCAATTCCTTCTTGTTGAGAATACCCCTTTGCAACTATCCTTGCTTTGTTTCTGATTATTACACCATCTGAATAAGTCTTATTCTTGAAAATCCATTTTGTGCCAACAATTGACCTATTCTTTGGTCTTGGTACCAGTTTCCAGACTTCATTCCTTTCAAATTCATTCAATTCTTCTTGCATTGCAGTAACCCAATCAGCATCTTTGAGTGCATCTTCAACTTTCTTAGGCTCCTCCTTGGATAGAAAGTTGTGATATAGACATTCATTCTGAGTTGCACTTCTTGTTTTAACACCTGCATCAGGATTTCCAAATATCAAATCAGGAGTATCATCTCTTGTCCATTTCTTTGCTGGTGGTAAATTATTCCTTGAAGTAGATGCTCCCCCTGGATTGGTGCTATCTTGATTAGAAGAATTTGCTTCAGTAGAAGCTCCCCCTGAATTGTTGTTGTCACCTCTTGATGGATTATCAGGATTGTCACTTGAATCAGTATCTGAAGAATTTTGTCCTGATGAGTGAGTAGTATCAGTATCAGTAACAGTCTCATGTTGCTCCCCCTCAACATGTGAACTGTCAGTAGTATCATCAGTAGTACCATCAGTATTTGGTGAGTCATCAGGATTTGATGGATCATCAGGATTTGGTGACCCATCAGTATCTGATGGTGTATCAGTGTGTATCAGTATCTGATGCCATTTCTTTAGGTTCCTTGGTAGCTTCATTTTCAAAAATCAACCTATCATGTGAGTCTTCATCAATTCCTGTTATCTTCTTATCATCAAAAGATACATGTATTGACTCCATGACAGTCCTTGTTCTCAAATTGAAAACTCTAAAGGCTCTTGATGCAGGATAGCCAATGAAAATTCCCTCATCAGCCTTTGTTTCAAATTTCCCTAGCTGTTCAGGATGTGTTCTGAGAACAAAACACTTACAGCCAAACACATGCAGATGCTTCAAACTAGGTTTCTTCTCCTTGAGCATCTGATAGGGAGTTACACCATGTCTGTTTATCAATGTGAGATTTTGTGTATAGCATGCTGTGTTGACTACTTCTGCCCAGAAATATGTAGGCAATTTAGCTTCTTCCAACATAGTTCTGCCAGCTTCAATAAGAGTTCTATTTTTCCTTTCTACTACTCCATTTTGCTGGGGTGTGCCAGGAGCAGAGAATTGTTGAATAATTCCTTTGTATTTGCAGAACTCTTCCATATTTGAATTCTTGAATTCAGTACCATTATCACTTCTCAGAATCTTGACTTTATACTTTGTGCCTGTCTCAATCATTCTCACATGATCCAACATTGTTTCTGGAGTCTCATCTTTTCTGTGCAGGAAATACACCCATGTGAATCTAGAGTATTCATCAACAATTACAAGAGTGTACCTTTTCTTACTGATGGACATTATATTGATTGGTCCAAATAGATCAAGATGTAACATGTGATATGGTTCACTAATAGAGGATTCGGATTTACTCTTGAATGATGTCCTTCTCTGTTTAGCTTTTTGACATGCATCACAGAGTCCATCAGGAGTATACAAAGCTTTAGGCAATCCTCTAATCAAATCTTTCTTAACCAGCTCATTGATATTGTTGAAGTTGAGATGAGAAAGCTTCTTGTGCCAATTCCAACTTTCATCTACTGATGCTTTACTGATGAGACAAGTAGGAGAGCCATCAGTATATTTGTTTGAATGTTGGCTTCATAAATGTTACCATGCCTGTAGCCAGTGAGTGCAACCTTTCCTGATGCTTTGCTGACAACTTCACAATGTGTGGAATAGAAGTTGACATGATAACCTCTATCAGTGATTTGACTAATACTCAACAGGTTGTGTTTTAGTCCTTTCACTAGATCTACTTTTTCAATGATGACATTTCCAATGATTATATTGCCATATCCTAAAGTTTGTCCAATGTTGCCATCTCCATAAGACACAGTTGGGCCAGCTTTTTCCTCATATTCTGATAACAGGGCTTTGTTTCCAGTCATGTGCACAGAACATCCACTATCCATGACTAACACATTTTTCCTTTTTCCCTGCAATCAGAATTACAATTCACTAGTTAGAATATTTAGGAACCCACACTTGTTGGGTTCCTTTTCCATGCATTTTACTAAATTTAGCAGCAGAAGATTTTTTGACTTTAGCAGTCTTGCCAGAATAAAATCCATCAGGATTTGCTTTGTCAGTATCAGTATTAACAGATGCATGCTTCACATTTACATTCTTAATGATACCATAATTTGCACCTTTATTAAACTTAGGTAACGGATCATAAAAGTTATAGTACAAACTATGGTATTCTTCACAAGTATAAATAGAATGCCATTTACTACCATAATGAAAACAGGACTTCTGTGGTTTATAAAATACTGATCTACTCCTAACATCAGACTTAGGAATTTCAGTAACTTTCATTTTACTCTTCCTGCAATCAATAGCAAGATGATTAGAGTTTCCACAGTTAAAGCATCATTTTCTAGGTGCATTTGGGATAAACCTATAGTTATTCTCTTTATTAATCCCAACTTTACCATTCTTGTTTCTCTTGACAGTAGGTAGATTCTGTTTACCAATTGCATCACTAACTTTTTCCCTAAGTTGTTTCTGAGACAATAAACCTACATTTTTCTTTTCAGTTTTCTTGACAGGTCTAGACTTCACATTAGAGACTGAGTTATCAGAAGTAGATCCCTTTTCAAAAGTAGAATTGGGATCATTACCAAGTACAAATTTAACAGGCTTAATCTTTAAAACGGTTCGGCAAACAACGTTTTCTACGGAAAGTTATAGCGATTTGAATGTAAGGGTAGCAAGCTGTTTAAAAAATTAGGCCAGAATTTTATGTCTTTTATGCATTCAAAATGTACTATAGATGCATTAAAAGGGCAGAAAGATGAGCTCAAAACGTACCTTAGAAATCTACTGTAAAAACGAGATGAACGAAGGTTTGAAAATGCTCTGAAACTCGCCAGAAGTTGCTCCAAAAACTTGCCAGAATTTGATGCTGAAACCTACGGAAAAACAATTTACAAAGACAATGAAGAAGTTGTTATTTAAGCTTCCAAATATGCAAAAGATATAGGAAAAGCATCTTAAATAACATGGAGGCAATAACCAGGGAAATTATAACAAAACTATCATGGAAACTTGAGAAAATTACTTGTTGGATGAATTTTGAGCCTGCTGGATATACATGTGGTAGTGACTACTACAACACCCTCATTTGCACAAGAAAGAGTGAAAGGAGTACCATATATAAGTAGGAACAGATGGGATTAATCCACTTTCCTGGGTTTCTTGCGATTGGGGTCGTAGGATTAGAAAGGTACAAGCTACAGCCTGTTCGAAAATGGAAAGTTTGAGGCATATTTTATATATGTTCTTGATGGAATTTCCGGAAACTAACAATTGGAGGTTGTTTCTTGTTATGAGGACTTAAAGTTTCATGTTTGGATCTAAGACATTTTCTTAGTGGAATCCATAAATAAATTGAGTTGAAATAGGTTGCTTGAAATGTGTTATGTGGGTTGTTTAAGTTGAAAGAACTTTTGTCCCACATAGAATTGGTAATGAGAGGTTGGTGGCTTTATATAGAAACATGTGCAAGAGTAGTGTACAACTACTAAGGCATGTGAGTGTGCATGGTGTTATTTTGTGCCGCACGCGCGCACACACACATGCACGCCGCTGTCGCCGCCCGCCTCTACACGACTCGGGTCGGGTCGAAGGGCTTGGGCGAATGTCTCGGCGTCTCGCGTACGCGAGGCGACCTGGGCGAGGGATTTTATTACCTGTTTATTTAATATTATTTATTGATTTAATTTAACAGTGTCAGAATTTATTTGTAACAGCTGAACGAACTGGGTCAGGATTTACTTTATAAATCCTAATGGACCAGTACGTGGGTTAAGTCCTGATGGTCTGAGTTAACTACTGATGGGATGTATATCCTGATGGGTCAGTACTTGGACTAAATCCTGATGGGCCAGAGTGCGTCAAATCCTGATGACCCTAAGTCCTGATAGTTTAAATCCTGATGGCTCCAAGTCCTGATAGGATTAAATCCTGATGGCAGATGTAACTGATATTAAATCCTGATGACTGTTGTTAATGATATTAAATCAGAATATTTAGTATTAAATGTCATATTTGCAGTTACGTTTAACACAAAGAGAGATATACGTACTCAGAAAACCCTAGCAGCTATCTTCTTCTCTGCTCTCTCTCAAAACATACAGATTATATACATAGTTCTCAGGCGAACTGAGGTGCGGGTCGATGTTGATCATTGTCATTACTGTGAGCGGATTGATCTTCGGTGTTTTATCCTGGAAGTGATATTGCTGCAACCCAACACAGCGTAAGTGGGGCAATAATCTCTTCAAGAACAATCAAGACTTCTCAAAAGGCTTGGCGACTCAAATGTTCTGTTCTTTACAGTATTTGTTAAAGTGACGAAGATAAGTTTAATTTCTTATCTTGTTATTTACAGTCTCTAATTATATTCTTGTTTCGGCCTTCGTGTTTGTTTTGTTAATTGGTTAATTTGCCTATTCTTGTAATACAAATATATATAACTGCCCTATTGTTGTTGTGTAGTTTAGAATTATACCCAACAATCTTGAAGAGATTATCCGTGTTATATATTGTTAATTAGCAAGATCGTGAACGAAACTGAGAAAACTCATGTTGGTGCTACTGCTTCTGGTTCTGGTGTTAGTGCACCCACCATTGATTGGACCACGTACCGTTTCCCAAAGCCTATCGATTTGTCGGGTATGCCTGATAAATTAGGTGGGGGTGTTGGTTTTTCTCGTTGGTAGAAAAAGATGAAACTGTGACTCACGGTAAAGGGTATATGGCCGGTGGTGCAGTATGAGAAACCAGTGGTTGATCAAGCAAAAGCTGAAACTGTTAAGGCTTATGCTATGTGGGAGAAAAAGGATGGGGTGGCTAGGGCTGCAATACTGGAAGCTTTAGCAAACACTCTATTTGATGTTTACTCATCAGATTCTTTACCAGACACATAATACTGACTCGCAAGGGTTGGAAAAGTATTCTGTGGCTCGGTTACTTGATTTTAAACTAGTGGATACTAAATCCATGACTGAGCAGGCACACGAGTTTGAGATGTTGGTGCTTGCTTTGAAGGAGTCCAAAATGGATCTACCTGAGAAGTTTCAGGTTATGGCTTTGATTGAAAAGCTCCCAAAGTCTTGGGAAGAGTTTGCTCTCTCCTTGAAAAGACAAAAAGGAGAGATCGCATGAACAAACCTTATGTTAGACATCTCTGTGCAGGAACAACACAAGTCCAAACAGGGACATGTGATGCCTGCTTAACATGGGATTTCGAAGGTGAATGTAGTGACTGTTGGACATAAAAGTAAGGTTGTCACTAAGAAGGAAAATACTAAGCCTAAAAATGACAAGAACAAGGCTAAGAAACCAAAGGCAAACAAACCTTGTTGGTCTTGTGGAATGGTCATTGGAGCAAGGATTGTCCTGTAAAGAAAGCAAAGAAATCTGTTGTGGTAGCACAAACTAATACTGTGCTTGGAATCACTGATGGGCCTATGGTTAACATGGTTGTTGGTGAGGTTGTTGCCTCTGGAACCAACGAAGGGTATATTACCTACAACCCTGTACTTCTTTCCACTTATCTGTGTCATGAATAGTTGATTGATACTGGAGCTAATATATATTTGTTCTGATATTACTCTATTTGTATCTTATCAACAGACTCATGGCTTGACAGTGACGATGGGGAATGCTAGTGTTGCTCAAGTTCTTGGAATAGGAAACGTGGACCTGAAGTTTGCTTATGGGCGTGTTCTATCCCTCACTAGAGTACACCATGTTTCTGATATTCGTAGAAATATAATAAGTGGAAGTTGTTTAGTAAAGAATGGCTTTGAACTTTCTTTGAAATGTAATAAAGTAGTTATTACACATACTGGTGTATTTTTGGCAAAGGTTACTTGTCTGATGGTTTGTTTTTAATAATTGTTGAGCCTGTTTTGGGCAGTTTTATTAATGATAGTGTTGCACCTTCTGTTAATTGTGTTGAATCATCCGATTTGTGGCACTCTCGACTTGATCACCTAAATTTTGGTGCTCTAAAGAATATGATGAATTTAGAGTTGGTTCCAAAACATGCAATTGATAAGAAATTTTAATGTCAAGTATGTGTGACTGCTAAACAAACTAGGAAACCCTTTCATAATGTTGTTAGGGATTCATGTGTATTAGATTTAGTACACACAGACATATGTGAATTTGGTGGCATATTGACTAAGGATAATAAACGATATTTTTATTACTTTTATAAATGATTGTAGTAGATACTGTTATGTTTATTTTCTTAAGCATAAAGATGAAGCACTAGAAAAATTCATTATATTAAAAACTGAAGTTGAAACACAGACTGGTAAAGTACTTAAACATTTGAGATCTGATAGAGGTGGTGAGTATACTATATAGTACCTCGTTTAATGAATTTTGCGCAAGCAATGGTATAGTTCATGAGGTGACTCCACCATACACACCTGAGTCTAATGGGGTGGCTGAACGAAAGAACGGAACTTTTAAAGATATGATTAACATCATGCTTCTTAATTCTGGGTTGCCTAAGTACATGTAGGGAGAAGCTTTGAATACGGCTTGTCATATTCTGAATAGAGTCCCTCTGAAACATATGGATAAGACACCTTATGAATTATGAAAAAGTAGAAAGACAAGTTTAAAGTATCTTCATGTGTGGGGCTTCCTTTCTAAGGTGCTTGTCCCTGAACACAAGAGAAAGAAACTAGGTCCGAAAACTGTTGATTGCATCTTTCTGGGCTATATTGAAACAACTACGGCTATGAGATTTTTAGTGTTAAAATCTGACATAGACGGTATAGTGGCTAACACTATAGTTGAGTTTCGTGATGCAACATTCTTTGAGGATGTGTTCCCTATGAAGACTGGCATACCTCAAGGTATTTCTAAAGATGATCCCACTCACACATCGAGTTATATTCCTGATCATGTGGAAAGGATGACAAATGTGGGGGAAGATCCTACTAGTAGTTCTACTCCTGATGAAGTAGAGGAACCTAGAAGGAGTAAGCGTGCAAAGGTAGTCAAGAACTTTGGAAGTGATTTTGTCACTTACAATGTCGAGGATGAACCTTTAACTTTCCGACAAGCCATGGATTCTTCGGAGTCAAGGCACTGGAAAGGTGTTGTAAAGAGTGAGATCGACTCTATTGTTTTTAACGGAACATGGGAGTTGGTTGATCTTCCTCCTGGGTGTACTACTATAGGATGTAAGTGGATCTTCAAAAGGAAGGTGAACCTGGATGGCTCAATAGATAAGTATAAGGCTAGGCTGGTAGCTAAGGGTTTTAGGCATAAGGAAGGCATTGACTACTTTGATACATACTCTCCTGTTGCAAGAATGACAACAATCCGAATGCTTATAGCATTGGCTTCCGTACATGGTATCATCATCCATCAAATGGATGTTAAGACGGCTTTTCTTCATGGTGATCTTGAAGAAGAAATTTATATGGATCAACCTGAGGGATTTGTTGCTTCTGGTAATGAGAGAAAAGTATGTAAGGTGATCAAGTCTATATATGGCTTAAAACAAGCTCCTAGCGACTAGCATAAAAAGTTTGATGAAACTGTTTTAGAATCAGAGTTTGTAATTAACGAAAGTGACAAGTGTGTCTACTACATGGTTAAAGGAAATGAATGTATTATTGTTTGCCTATATGTGGATGACATATTATTGTTTGAGACCAATATTGAGATTATTAACGAGGCAAAAAGTTTCTTGAAAAGGCACTTTGAAATGAAGGATATGGGTGAGGCTAGTGTGATTCTTGGGGTCAAGTTGACACAGTCAACTGATGGAATAACCTTGTCACAATCTCATTATATAGAGAAATCTATACTTCAGAAGTATGGTTATTCAAATTGTAGAATCGCTAGCACACCGTACGATCCTAAAGTTGCCATTGTCAAGAATAGTTCAGAAGTTCCTATGTCTCAGTTAAGGTATTCTCAGATTATTGGGAGTTTGCAATATCTTGCTAATGTGACTAGACTAGACATTTATTATTCTGTGTCCAAGCTAGCTAGATATACAAGTTGTCCGAACAAGACTCATTGGGAGGCACTAGATAGAGTTCTTAGATATTTTAAGGGAACTATTTCCCTTGGTTTGCATTATCGGAGATTCCCCGGTGTGCTCCAGGGATATAGTGATGCAAGTTGGATAGCTAAGAAATCTGGTACCAATGGAGTGACTAGATATTTGTGTGAGAATCATCCTTTTCCTTTAGGTTTTGGAATTTGTCAAAATAAAAGTGAAAATTAAATTAGATTTAGGAAGTTACTAAGTCACTTAGTAAATCCTCTCTTAGGTTTCCTTTCTAACATTTATCGGGAATCAAGTCAAACTGGTCAACCCAAACCAAAACCTTTTCCAACATATTCTATTTGACATCGACTTGGATAGAAATATCATGCTAATTATGTCTCTTATACTAGGTTATTTTTTGTCATAAAAATAGGCATTGGCTAAAGGCACGAAAACCAAGATATTTCAAACACTGCTTTTACGAGTCAAAACTGTTCAATTTATTTAAAAGAGTGTTATTCTTAAATGTTTTAGCCTCAAATATATTTTATATATTTAATTAAACATTTATATCAAAATGCCTTAGCTAAAGTCATGCCAACTTGCCCATAATAGATTTTATCCCAAAATACCCGTAATCCTTATTTTTCCGGATAAAATCATTTTTAATTCAAAGTTATTTATTCCTTGGACTTAATAGTCATTATTATTCATGTAATATTATGTTTGAACTTGTGTCAATTCAAAACATTTGTCGAAGTTGTCGGTAAACACAAATGAATTTTTCGGTCGTCCCGGAACGATGTTTTAACGTTCGAAAAATCCGTAAAAATACTTCCACACATATTTTTGACTTGAAAATTGAGATTTACCATTAGTATCTCTATAATTTTAAATGGTGTTAGTTTCATAATATTTGGAGGACTTTGTTCCGAGACCCCTAAAATCGATACGTAATTGATTTAACGGTCTCTTCAAAGTCCTTGATGGGAATTGAATTTATTGATCACATTTTAACCACCATCTCTCTTGATGATTTCAAGAGTCTAGCCAAAATTTTATAATTATTGGAGTATTTTTCAATTTATTACAAATATTGCATTTATCGCTTGTAGGTAAGAGCGTTTTCGCATTTTAATTTCGGCACTCTTTTCCATGCAAATTTGAATTACTCTGGCTGTTGTGAGGTGTCTAGAAGTACCATGTACTTTATTCTTATCCTAAAAGATAAGGTTGCCTTTTATTTAAGTCAAAAATGCTTAATTTTTTGCTATAAAAAGCCCCTTACCCCCCCCCCCCCCCTTCATTTGAAGCCATTTGAGCCAAGCATGTGCTAATGAAATACACCTAGAAACACTCTACAATCAGTATCCAAACTTTCAAAAACGTTTCTTTGTGTAAAGCCATAGTTCTTTCTTAGATCTACTCCATTTTGGCTTGTTTTTCATCTCCATTCTTGCTCATCCACACACACCTTTGGTCACCCTTGCTTTACACTCTCCTAAACCTTGTTTAGGCAGTTTATAAAGTGACCTTAGGAGCCAAGGAAAGACGGTTTTTCAAGCCGTAATTCCGGCCATTTTCCGGAGACCCTTTCGTGTGTGTTTTTAGGCTTCAACTAGCTTGTATCTCTTGTAGCACACTCTTTTTATAAAAGAGGAGCTTGAGCCTTTGTAAGGTCAAGAGTCATAATCTAGTTTAGTAGTGTTTGTGTTGTGTTATTTCGATTTATGCTTTAATATTGCTTATATTGTTTAGATCTACACTTACACACACTTACTACACAACACACTTACGTTTTGCTCTTATATTCACTTGTTCTTGAAGTTTATTCGTGTAGTGTATATTCGGCTTAACAAAGTAAGGTGTTTAAGAGGTTGAGTTGTGAATCTCCTCTTACTTGACAAGTAAATCCGTTAGTTGTGATTTTCGGATGGAAAACAAGTTGTTTTATCTTTTGATTTAAGTACAAAAGGCTTACATCTTGTTTTCACCTTAAGTGGTTTAAACTTGATATTAATAAATCAAAAGATTCTTTTTAAATCTTGTTAAACTTAGTCCTTAACTTATTTTGTATTCGATTTTTCAAAGGACTTAATAGTTCAAGATTTAAACCTAGTGTTCAAGTCGAACGAAGTAGTTGTATTCCGAGGCCATTCCTTCATTCGGCCGAATATCCTACTTTCTAGTAGTACTTCTTGATTCAAGTTAGTCCTTCACTTATTTTGTCTTTAATTCTTGGATAAGGACTTAACAAATCAAGTATACACTTGTTCGCTTTCACAAAGTTCGAACGATACTAGCCCTTATTCGTTACATTCGGCTATACAAGTATTATTGAACTTTCGAACTCTACTAAGGCCATATTACCTACTCTCGGCCAAGTGTAGAAGTTCTAACTAGACTAGGCCATATTGTTACTCTCGACCAACTGTAGTTTTCGAAGCAAACTTTCGGCCATACTTGCTAGATTCGGCCAAGTTTAGTTTCATTGTGTTACCTTGCACTTACTTGCTCTTAAACGACTTATTCATTTATAGTTTGTGTGTTTAGTGCCAAGTCCGATCTCTTCGAAAATCCGTGACTTAGCCTACCACATATATAATATATAGGCCTTAGTCGTTTATATACTTATATATTGTTTTTGTGATTTAGTACCGTAACATACTAAGTCATATAATATTTTCTTCTTATAAGGTTATTTGTTGCGTAGTACTTGTATTCTAATCTTTGTAGTGAGGTGAAGTGAAGTGAGGTAATTCTTGTTCTAAGACCCGTGTCCTAGGTATACTAACAGGGAGTTAGTAGTCTTTGAACCGGTGAAGAAAAGAAAAGACCCGAGACCTAAGACCTAAGATCCAAGATCCACAAAGTTGTAGAAGTACATAGTCTACAAAGGTATTTTGCTAGTTTATTTTGAGGAGGTTACAGTTGTGTAACGCTCTAAGATAAATAGATAGTGGTTAGTTTGTAAAGGCTTCTCCGCCTACTATAAAGGAGTTTCTTTATAGTGGTAAAAATCTCAAGTCCGGGGAGGAGCTCGGGGACTGAAGTAGGGGTGAGCGAATCCGTTAGGAGTTGCGCCATCGCGAACCAGGATAAAAATCGATCGTGTCACTCTCTCTTCTCTTTCTCTCGCTATTTTCCTTATTGGTTTTACTTGTTGACAAGTAACGAAGTTTAAAAGGAGAAAAAGTTTTCAAAAAATCCAAGCTCTAATTTTAAAGAAGGTGATAAGCTATTCAACCCCCCCCCCCCCATTTAGCTTATCTTATACCCTCACGGGACCTCTCAATTTGTTTACCCTAGCAGGTGGAGCAATATCCTGGAAGTCTACTAGACAAGCTTTGATTACTCGGTCTACTTTTGTGGCTGAGTTGTGTGCACTAGATGCCATAGGGTTGGAGGCTGAATGGTTACATGGACTTATGTCAGTGTTACCTGTAGTAAGCAGACCGCTTCCAGCAATTGTTGTTCATTGTGATAGTCGTACAACTATCCACAAGATTAGTAGTGAAAAGTATAATTCTAAGACAAAAAGACACATCCAAGTTAGACTTAAGTCTATAAGGGGTCTAGTGTCTGAAAGGATTATTGTTATAGAGTTCAATGGAACTCAGGATAATATAGCTGATCCTTTGACTAAAAGACTTGAGCATGCAGTTATCTTTAAGTCGAGGTTGGGGATGGGACTGATTGCCCATCATGATTAATCTACAGCGGGAACCCAATACACCTGAGAGGAGATCCCTTGAAGTGTATTCAATGTGGTAATAACAAGCTGTGAAGGTGAGTCGGTAGTACCTTTACTATATACTTTGATACTCACGTATCTGAGTCTATCCCCTATAAACCTAAAAGGTACTGATACTGCCAGTATAGCAAGAGTTATTTGAATTCTGAATGGGGTCAAGTCATTTGACAAGATGATAGCAGTACATCTCTGGAGATGCCCAGCTAAGCGAATGTAATTGTGTGGTCACAATTAGAGGAAAGGGTTATTCCTTGAAGCATTCGACGAACAGGATCGAGACAAGACCATTAACGTCTCAAGGTCGTAGATCAGCACCATGGCCTTTGATTTGTCGTCGTCTATGGAGTGTGGTTACACCAAATGGATAAAGATTCAAGGTGAAACATTCCATCTAGATCCGGTAGCAATCGAAGTAAAGGACTTAGGGGGGTTCAAACCCGGAAGGGTACCGACTCTGAAAAACAAGTCATGATAAGGACCGATATGCATTTCTGTATGGATTTGGGGGGGATTGTTAGAAAATGGAAAGTTTGAGGCATATTTTATATATGTTTTTGATGGAATTTCAGGAAACTAACAATTGAAGGTTGTTCCTTGTTATGAGGACTTAAACTTTCATGTTTGGATGTAAGACATTTTCTTAGTGGAATCCATAAATAAATTGAGTTGAAATAGGTTGCTTGAAATGGGTTATGTGGGTTGTTTAAGTTGAAAGAACTTTTGTCCCACATAGAATTGGTAATGAGAGGTTGGTGGCTTTATATAGAAACATGTGCAAGAGTAGTGTACAATTACTAAGGCATGTGAGTGTGCATGGTGTTATTTTGTGCCTCACGCGCGCGCGCACACACACACACGCGCGCCGCCGCCGACGCCCGCCTCGACATGACTCGGGTCGGATCGAAGGGCGATTTGGGCGAATGTCTCGGCGTCTCGCGTACACGAGACGACCTGGGCGAGGGATTTTATTACCTGTTTATTTAATATTATTTATTGATTTAATTTAATAGTGTCAGAATTTATTTGTAACATCTGAACGAACTGGGTCAGAATTTACTTTATAACATCTATCTTCTTCTCTGCTCTCTCTCAAAACATACAAATTATATACATAGTTCTCAGGCGAACTGAGGTGCGGGTCGTTGTTGATCATTGTCGTTACTGTGAGCGGATTGATCTGTGTTGTTTTATCCTGAAAGTGATTTTGCTGCAACCCAACATAGCGTAAGTGGGGAAATAATCTCTTCACGAACAGTCAAGACTTCTCGAAAGGCTTGGCGACTCAGTTGTTATGTTCTTTACAGTATTTGTTAAAGCGACAGAGATAAGTTTACTTTCTTATCTTGTTATTTAAAATCTCTAATTATATTCTTGTTTCGACCTTCGTGTTTGTTTTGTTTATTAATTAATTTATTTGTTCTTGTAATACAATTATATAACTGTGTAGTTTAGAATTATATCAAACACAACCAACACCAAAGAAAAATACAACTATAAAATGTACGATATGCATGCATAAATGGTCATCTGATATTGTTCAAGTTGAAGGACTAAGGTTGGATGAACGACATATGGCGAGGTGAACAACTTTTTTATATTTCCTTTTATGAGTAATAGTAGGTCTGCAAACTTAAAAGAGATATTACCAGATTTCAAGTACAACCTAAAGCTGGACCCAATAAACAATATTTTATTATTTTCCTGGAACCACCCCAAGCTAAACATTATTTGGACATCAGTTGGATTCAATAAGTTGTGAAATGTGCAAGATACTATTAAAAAAGTGGTATTGCCCGAAGACTACTTAATATAAAGGTGATCAGGCTCCGGTGCTAAAAAGCAGAAAAAATATATACACACTTTACCATATTATGCTGGATTGACATCAATGAGGCTAGACACACCAGTTCATTTAAAGCTAACCAATTAAGTATAATAGCGCCAGTATAATACAGCAGTTATGACCATTTGAATGTGAGAATATCAAGCTGTCCAGAACCAGCCTAGGAGGAGTAACGGAACGCCTATTTTGAACGAACAAACTGGACTCATACAGATTTTTATGTGCATCATATCGTATAATAGTGGAAAGATCTTTATCTCTAGAATCTTATGCAAAAAACTGTTCGGAAAACAACGTTTTCTACGAAAAGTTATAGCGATTTGAATGTAAGGATAGCGAGGTGTATAAAAAATCAGGCCAGAATTTTATGTCTTTTATGCATTCAAAATGTACTATAGATGCATTAAAAATAGGGTGCATGTCAGAGGGGGCACGGGCTTTTCAAGGTGGGCATGACATTACCACAATTAGCTAGGCATGTTTTTTTACTAATTTTTTAATTAATTTTTAAATATTTTTTATATAAAATAATTTTTATAAACAATAAATATAATTTTAATATAACTAATTAGAATTTTAAAGTGGGCTAAAGCCTACAAGACTTGATTTGTAATCTTTTTATAATCATATAAGTCCAAAGCCCAATTAACAATTAGTCCAATCTATCTATTATATATATAATACTACAACGAGGGGTTTGGTGTAAGCAATTTAAATCTAATGGACCATTTTACCCTTCCTTATACTATACATTTTTAGGGTTATTTTGGTCTTTTAACATCAATAAATTTATTACATATTATTAAATGCTACAAAATTAATATGCGTACTTATACATATATATTTATTAAATATTATTAAATGCTGCAAATTAATATGCATACTTATACACACATACAATATTTACGTGAATATATATATATATATACATATAAATATATATAATACTACAACAAGAGGTTTGGTGTAAGCAATTTAAATCTAATGGACCATTTTACCCTTCCTTATACTATACATTTTTAGGGTTATTTTGATCTTTTAACATCAATAAATTTATTACATATTATTAAATGCTACAAAATTAATATGCATACTTATACATATATATTTATTACATATTATTAAATGCTGCAAATTAATATGCATACTTATACATACATACAATATTTACGTGAATATATATATATATACACATATGTATACATATAAATACTTATATTTATGTAAATTTATGATAATATATGACCATATACGCTTACATATCATATATCTCATATTATTATAGTATCATTTAGATTTATTGTAAATTTTTATGAATTAAATATTGTTAAAAATATTATTTGAGAAAATTTATAAATTAAAGTATGTCTGTGAATTGTAATTATTTATCTCTATTAAATCAAACTATACATAATTTCTGACATGCCTTAAGTATTATATTTGTTATGATACAAATACGTCCAAATCAGTACAAGCTAACAAAAAAAAAACTTTCATGTATATAATTGTAATACAAACTTGTACTTATTTTAATGTCGTATAACTCATCAATTGCTACTCTAATACGCGGACGTACAAAAATTTGCCGAAAAAATTAATAATTTACTCATATTTAAAGTATGTCCGTGCATTGCACGGGCTAAAGAGCTAGTTACTAATTTATTACTTGACATTATTTTTACTTTGAGAAGTCAAAACCAACTTTTTGTTCCTTAGTTCTACAATTACAATTACAGTTAGACCCGTCAATTTTCGACACGACACGAAACGACACGAAAATTTAGTGTTCGGGTTTACATTTTTAGTACACGAACATGAAAGTACACGATCGAGATTTAGTGTCGGGTTTGGGTTTACCTTTAAAGTACACGACACGACACGAAATACACGAAATAAATAAATTAATATTTATAAATTAATATTTTTATTAGATATTTTAATATTTTTATTAGATGTTTTAATATTTTTATTAGATATTTAACATTTATTTATATGATTATACATACATTTTTTATATTATTGGTAAATACTATATAAATATATATTTTTAATACATCTTTGTAAAAATATATCGAAAATTTTAATATTTTAATATAATTATTTATTTATTTTTATTTTTATTATTAATTAAAATTACACGAAAACACGATACGAAAAGTACACGACACTATTATCTACTTGTGCTTTAATTTTTATTTTTTTATAAGTACTAATGGCATGGCATTTAGGCATGCCTTTTGGCAAAAATCATGTTTATAGGCATGTCTCTGGGAAGGGCTGTGACAGGTACCCTAATTAAAAAGGCAAAAGATGAGCTCAAAACGTATCTTAGAAAGCAACTGTAAAAATGAGATGAACGGAGGTTTGAAAATGCTCTGAAACTCGCCAGAAGTTGCTCCAAAAACTTGCCGGAATTTGATGCTGAAACCTACGGAAAAACAAGAGTTACAAAGACTATGAAGAAGTTGTGATTTAAGCTTCTAAATATGCAAAAGATATAGGAAAAAGCCTCTTAAATAACATGGAGGCAATAACCAGGAAAATTATAACAAAACTATCATGGAAACTTGAGAAAATTACTTTTTGGATGAATTTTGAGTCTTGTGGATATACACCCTGATTTTCACAAGAAAGAGTGAAAGGAGTACCATATATAAGCAGGAACAGATGGGATTAATCTACTGTTAATACCCTCCCGGAAGAAATCTCTTTGCCCGGAAGAAGTCTATTTACCTGCCAGATATGACCATGTCCCGGAAGAATTCATTGGACAACTTGTCACACCCAAAGTGGACTAAGGAAAATAAGTAAATGCAATACTATCTCTTCCGGACCAAAGACAGTTCCTTCCTCCAGCACCTTTCACCTCTTGGGCAAAAGCTGCTCCCTTCTCCAATACTCTTACATCAACTCACACCTGTCACAAAGAAGGGAGCATTCTTCCGGACCAGGGGACAAAGGAAGGTAACACTAAACCTTATAAATACTCAAGCAGCCTCACATATGCACAGGTTGGAATTTTTACATTCATTCACACACTCTCACATTTTCACAAAAGCTCTCTAAATTCAGTCACCGACAATACACTTTCCGATATTGTTTCTTGTTATTCTCCACCACCAAGTTACTTACTCTCACGCCGGAGGTGCTTGACGGCCACCACCCCCGGTCAGGCATTGTTTTGCAGAGTCCCGACCGACAGCACACCACATTCCCGACCAAGCATTGCCGGAAGAGGGACAAGTTAGGTAGAGCGGAGCAAGGAGCATTATCATTTGGCGCTAGAAGGAGGGGAAATTTCCTTATAGAAACCCTCCATCCTTTCCAGTTTTACAAGAACTTACTTTTGGTGTTTGGGCATCCCTTGATTCCCGAGAATTAATCGACGTCCAAGCATACAAGAGAATTTTAGTCACAAATCCTTCTCAATGGGTCCGTCGAAGAATACAAGGTTGCAAGTAAGAAATATACCAGATGGGAACAACATAAACAACAATGAGGAACTACTTCAAGACAATCAATATGAGACGATTCCTGACGTCTCTCACCATAGTGAACCCGTCCTCCAACGAGTTGGAACAAGGGACGGAAACCCTCCTCTCAACTTGGACTTGACAAGTTTCGCTCCGAATCAAATCGATTTCCTTCTCAGTGTTGCTGCCAATCTCCAACACCCCAACCAGCAAAATGACCCACCTTGGTCTAAAGGGAGACGGGAACCACCTCCCCACGAGGATGAAGCACATAGTGCTATCAACAATGGCACCAAAAGGCCAAGGACAACAAAATCCATTTTCTCTCGTCTCGGTTCTTCCCAAAACACTCAACATGTCCGCCATGATAAGCCTCACCACCGTCCCGAGACATGGAAGGAAAATCGAAAAGTACGGGACTTAAGACGTCAAATTGAGGACAAAAGGGCCGAGTACGAAAGGGAAAAGCGAAGACTGGAAGATGAATTCTACCAAGAGAAGGAAAGGGACAGGACACCCGAACCCACCCCGGTGGGAGGTGATGGCAGCTCTCAACAAGAAATCCTCCAAACTCTAATGGAGTTAAAGCGCAAAGTTGAGGGAGAAGTTTCAGCTAGCCCGGGAGAATCCCCCTTCTCCAAAATACTAGAAGATGAAAGTAAGCAAACACATTTGAAACACCCTCACCTAGACTCATATGATGGCAATGGAGACCCGGAAGAACACTTGAGTTATTTTGATCAAATAGCCCTTTTCTATGGGTACCGGGACTTAACATGTTGCAGATTCTTTGCTTCCACCTTCAGAGGAAGTGCACAACGATGGTTTTGTAGGATTCCTCCCAGGACCATTGACACATGGGCCGATTTCAAAAAAGCCTTTCTGAATAAGTTTAAGGCAAATCAACCACATGAAGTGCACACTGTCTTCCTTGAGACCATAGCCCAAAAGAGCGGAGAGACACTTGAAAGTTATCTAAAGAGGTTCAAGGAGGCGGTAAACAAAGTGGTGTCAGTGAATGAGACGGAAGCGTTAGTGCATCTAAGAAGGGGTCTAGACCCTTATGATTGTGAAAGATATATTTGCAAGCTCATGGAACACAAGCCCACTACGCTAGCCAGAGCATATGAATTGGCTTCTTACTTCATCACTGAGACGGAGGCCATGAGAGTCATGAAACAAACAAGGAATCCTCCCCAACCAAAGCCTTACTTCCAGAAGGAACGTTTCATTTTCCACCACACTCAGAGGCCCGTCCAGGAGCACCAAGTCCAAACCACCCACGGTCCTGCCGTGTCAAGGCAAAAACCCGTCTTCGACAAGTCGAGGCTCTCTTCTTCCACCTCATCAAGGCCGACACGGAAACCTGAACCAGAGTGGACAACCTTGAGCATGCCTAGAGCACATATCTTACGGGATATACAAAAATTCCTTCCTCCCCAGACAGGGTTTTGCCCTCCTCCAACTACTTATACAAATTTCCACCAAAAATTCCTTGGTCAAAAATTCAGGGGGGGCACCAAAAATTCCTTCCTCCCCAGACAGGGTTTTGCCCTCCTCCAACTACTTATACAAATTTCCACCAATAATTCCTTGGTCAAAATTTCAGGGGACACCAAAAATTCCTTCCTCCCCAGATAGGGTTTTGCCCTCCTCCAACTACTTATACAAAAATTCCTTCCTCCCCAGACAGGGTTTTGCCCTCCTCCAACTACTTATACAAATTTCCACCAATAATTCCTTGGTCAAAAATTCAGGGGGGCACCAAAAATTCCTTCCTCCCCAGACAGGGTTTTGCCCTCCTCCAACTACTTATACAAATTTCCACCAATAATTCCTTGGTCAAAATTTCAGGGGACACCAAAAATTCCTTCCTCCCCAGACAGGGTTTTGCCCTCCTCCAACTACTTATACAAAAATTCCTTCCTCCCCAGACAGGGTTTTGCCCTCCAACTACTTATACAAAAATTCCTTCCTTCCCAGAAAATTTCTTTTCCCTCCTCCAAGCATGTAGAAAATTTTCATGTTGAGATCATTGCTAGCGGGCACTACCCACCAGCAATGTCCCGGGGGGCAACACGAGCCAAAATAACAAAGGTAGCACAAACAAAAAACAAACACATTTCATTCATTGAAAAGAGTTACAGGACAAAGAAGATCAATGAAAGACAAATCCGTCAAGACCTCAGTACAATATCAAATAAAAGTAAGAACACTAAACTAAGCAGAGACATCTTCATCATCGGTCTCCTCACGGTCTACCTCATCCTTCAGCTCCTGCAACTTCATCAACACAGCTTCACGCTTGGCCATCTCCCAATCCCTCAAGCGGTCAATCTTGTTCATGTAGAAGCGATGCAGCTGGTTTTTCTCACGGACTAGCTCCTCAATAGCGTCACAAGCCCGAACACCAAGAGGCTCATCAATCCAAATATTATAGTAACATTCCCTAGCTGCACAACACTCAAATCTCCGACCAGCATTGTTCCCAGCCCATACGGTCTTCATGACCACTGGCATGTCGCAGTAACAAGTAATTCTCCTACCTTCCATGAGGGAGCTTTTCAAGACCTACACAAAGGAGATAAGAGATAAAAGATTTCAAGAAAGCAAGATAATCAAACACCTGGATACAACACATGTATTTATAGGGTCTCACCAGCTAGCCGTTGTAAAAGAGTCGTTGAAGTTAATAATCTCAAGAATCCCAGCAATGGTATGCATTTACTCCTACAACTCACTAAAGTAAGTCGAAGGAGTGGGGGGCAATGTTAATACCCTCCCGGAAGAAATCTCTTTGCCCGGAAGAAGTCTATTTACCTGCCAGATATGACCATGTCCCGGAAGAATTCATTGGACAACTTGTCACACCCAAAGTGGACTAAGGAAAATAAGTAAATGCAATACTATCTCTTCCGGACCAAAGACAGTTCCTTCCTCCAGCACCTTTCACCTCTTGGGCAAAAGCTGCTCCCTTCTCCAATACTCTTACATCAACTCACACCTGTCATAAAGAAGGGAGCATTCTTCCGGACCAGGGGACAAAGGAAGGTAACACTAAACCTTATAAATACTCAAGCAGCCTCACATATGCACAGGTTGGAATTTTTACATTCATTCACACACTCTCACATTTTCACAAAAGCTCTCTAAATTCAGTCACTGGCAATACACTTTCCGATATTGTTTCTTGTTATTCTCCACCACCAAGTTACTTACTCTCACGCCGGAGGTGCTTGACGGCCACCACCCCCGGTCAGGCATTGTTTTGCAGAGTCCCGACCGACAGCACACCACATTCCCGACCAAGCATTGCCGGAAGAGGGACAAGTACGGTAGAGCGGAGCAAGGAGCATTATCATCTACTTTCCTGGGTTTCTTGTGATTGGGGTCGTAGGATTAGAAAAGTACAAGCTACGGCCTACACCAACGAAAAATACAACTATAACATGTACTGTATGCATGCATAGACGGTCATGATATTGTTCAAGTTGAAGGACTAAGCTTGGGTCATGATATTGTTCAAGTTGAAGGACTAAGCTTGGATGGACGATATATGCCAAGGTGAACAACTTTTTTATATTTTCTTTTACGAGTAATAGCAGGTCTGCAAACTTAAAAAAGATACTTATTACTAGACTTGGCAATGGACCGTGTCATGGCAATGGACCGTGTCGTGTACTTTCGTATTTTTGTGTACTTGTAAAACTCATATTCGACCCGTTTTGGATTCGTGTACTAAATTTGAAATACATATCCAATTCAAAATGTGTCGTGTACTTTACGTGTCGTATTCGTGTACATTAAACAAAAATATAAATTTAATTTAATTAAAATTTATATATTATAAAACTATTTTAATTATGTAAATTTTTATGAAATGTGTATTAAATATGTATTACATACAATTTTACAAAAATTTGTAAATATAACTTATATATATAAATGTATACTTCTTATATATAAATGTATAACTTACTGTTAATTAGTCGTGAAACTTTTATTTATTGTTCATATGTAATTGCTTATATATTTTCTAAATATGCAATCCTATAAATAATATATATTTTTTAAAATTATTTATTTACTTCATTAATTCGTGTACTTTCGTTCCGTGTCGTGTACCTATTGTGAAAACACAAACTCGACACTAATTATATTCGTGTTTTTTCGTGTTCGTGTACTTTCGTGTTCATATACCAAATTTTTGCACTCAAACACTAATTATCCGTGTCGTGTTCGTACCGTGTTCACGTGTCGTGTATCAAATTGTCAGCTCTACTTATTACCAACTTCTCTCTTGATTTTGTTTGTCACTTGACTTGATAACAAGGATAAAATATATATTTCAAGTACAACCTAAAGCTAGACACAAGAAACAATATTTTATTATTTCCCTGGAATTACCTCATGCTAAACATTAGTATTTGGACATCAGTTTGATTCAATAAAAGTTAGGTATACTATTATTCCTGAAAAAATGTTCATTCACCAACCATACGATTTATACTCGCTATTTATTTGATTTATTATTATTTAAAGTACTATTTTATCAATATAAGCACAAGAGGAAGCGGAGGGATTGGAATTGTGTCTTTATTTATTATAGAATATAATTGGGAGTGGGTGGAGACTCCTTATAAGTGAGGATGGAAGGCGAGCTCTTAGTTGTGATTTGAGGAGAGTGGAGACACTAAGAATCTTTCCAGTGTTGCAATATGTTTCGTAGCCGTTGGATCAACATTTCAACGGTCAGGATTAAAAAAAAAAAATCAGTTCCGCGTTTTTTTTCCGCGGATAGCAGACCTTCCGCGCTTTTTTTTCGCGGAGCACTGTACCGCTCCGCGTAAAAAAAGCGCGGAGCCGAGACTACCAAAACTTTCCAGTGGTTTTGTAAAGATTGAAGATTCACAAGGCCATTTAGGAGACAGAGAGTGTTAAGATAAACATTTTAATCTACAACTAAATAAACAATATGTAAGAGCATCTCCAATGGGGTTGGCTAAAATGGTTGGCTAAAATAATATAAAATAATGATTGGCTAAAATTTGTTGAATCTGTAAGGTATTGTGCTCCAATGGGGTTGGCTATATTTTGAAATAATATATTATAATTGTAAACCATACTTTTTCAATAAAATTAAACTTTAAATTTAATAATTTATGAATTGATCTTAAATTGTGGTCAAATATCTTAAAATTTTAAATTAAAAAATATGAAATTATTGTACATGAAATTTAATACACAATAGAAAACATACTAAAAACGTAAAGAAATTGTGTATCCTTGAGATATCAATTTTGCAGCTTTATTTAAATTTGACATGACAGTACGTTTTTTACTCTTTTCAAAAAATTGCAGAATGAGCAGCTTTACAATAAATTTGACATGACAGTACGTTTTTTACTCTTTTCAAAAAATTGCAGAATGAGCAGCTTTACTTTTTGTGTAGTTGATGTGAAAGTGCACTTGCAACATTCAGAAATGGGCCACAACAATTGCAATAATTTTGATTTCTTAGCTTTACACTCCATCTGAACTTCCTACTATAAATAGATAACAAAAATGTGAACTGCAGGAACTACAAACTTGAAATATTTCAATACACTTCATTACTCAATTTCAATGGACAACACCACACAAATGATTCTTGATATTATACAAGCAGAAGAAGAAGAGCATGAAGCAAGAATGAGAATGGCTGCTGTATACATTCATCATCGACGTCAAAGTGAGAATTCTATTTCAAATCATGGTGGTTCTGTAGTTAATCACCGTGTCATTAATCGCAACAGAGAAGAAGGTCATAATAGACTGTATCATGATTATTTTTCTAATACACCTACATACACGGAAACACAATTTCGTCGAAGATTTCGAATGCGTAAATCATTATTTTTGCGAATCGAAGAAGCAGTTGTAACTCATGATTACTACTTTACTCAACGAACTGATGCTGTGGGAGTTCGTGGATTATCATCACTTCAAAAAATGACAGCTGCACTTAGGATGCTTGCATATGGTACTGCAGCTGATGCTGTCGATGATTACGTACGTATTGGTGAGAGTACAGCAATAGAGAGTCTAAAAAGATTTGTTAAAGCAATTGTCGAAATATTTGGAGTAGAATATTTGAGACGACCAAATAATGAAGATGTGGCTAGATTATTGGCAGAGAATGAGCAACGAGGCTTCCCTGGAATGTTGGGTAGTATCGACTGCATGCACTGGAAATGGAAAAATTGTCCAACTGCTTGGCAAGGTATGTATACAGGTCATGTTCATGAACCCACTATAATATTAGAAGACATAGCTTCAAAAGACTTATGGATTTGGCATTCTTTTTTTGGGCTACCGGGATCATTAAATGACATCAATGTACTAGATCGATCTCATCTATTTGAAGACTTGGCAGAAGGTCGTGGACCTGAAGTGAAGTTTACTATCAACGGGAATGAATATAACATGGGCTATTATCTTGCTGACGGTATATATCCATCTTGGCCAACATTTGTAAAAACTATTCCAAAACCACAAGGTAACAAAAGAAAATATTTTGCAATGGCACAAGAATCTGTTAGAAAAGATGTGGAAAGAGCATTTGGAGTTTTGCAATCTCGATTTGCAATGGTTCGGGGTCCATCACGTTTTTGGGAGGTCGAAACAATGAAATATATTATGACAGCTTGTATAATCTTGCACAACATGATCATCGAAGATGAAAGGGAATTACTTATCGAAGATGAACATTTTGATACAGATGTTGCAATACCAATTGTTACT
Source organism: Heracleum sosnowskyi (assembly GCA_030848705.1). Taxonomy (NCBI): domain Eukaryota; kingdom Viridiplantae; phylum Streptophyta; class Magnoliopsida; order Apiales; family Apiaceae; genus Heracleum; species Heracleum sosnowskyi. The sequence continues at coordinate 41,516,140 of CM061243.1, read as the reverse complement.
CCGATGCGCAATCATTCAAATAATCTAAGAGAATTCATACAGGTGCATCAAAAAATTCGAGACAAACAAGTTCATATTCAGTTGCAAAATGACCTTGTAGAGCATCTTTGGGAGATCCATGGTGGTGACATGAATTAAACTTCTGTTGTTATGTACTTTCGTTTATATTTGTGATGTAGTTTTCCTGTTCTTAATTGTTATGTAATTTCTTTTTATATGTGTTACGCAATTTGATTTTCTATGTATTTTGATTCTAAATACCAAGTAGCTTCGATAAATAACATAAGGAAATTGAAGCCGATCACATAATAAGCAAAAATAAGTCAAGTACAGAAAATAAGCTACGACATGTTTTTCAGGATTGTAGCTTTCAATGCATTATAATATTTTGCTTGATCCGGCAACATTTTACTAGTATCCATGGCCATGATAGAGGCTTCATAAATTTGCCTTTCACGCACCTCTTTCTGCCTTTCCCGCTCCTCCTTTTGTCTTTCACGCTCCTCCTTTGCTAAGCGAAGTTGCAACTTTTCTTTTTGTACATGCATCAATTCTGTCTGCCTTTCCTGCTCATCTTTTTGCATTTGCATCATTTCCTTTTGCAGCTGCAAGCTCATTTTAATTGATTCACTTCTTGAAGATGCAACAGCCATAGCATCTTTCTGCATTGATTTAAGAATTTCCAAGCTTTCCCCTTCAGATGCTTCATAAGCAGCCCTTTTCATTTTCTTATCAGCTTTTCTGCCTATCGGATGTTCCATTCCTTCTGATTCTACCCCCTGGTTGTCAGAAAGGGGACTCTCAACTGATGGTGAAGACGGTTGATTCTCCTTCAAATTTGTCTTGCTTTTTTTCTCCAAAGTAGCTGCGAATTTTGGTGAATGACGCAGCTCATTCCAATGTTGTATGAAAGGGAATTTGTCTTTCGTTATATCCTCGTATAGCTTCAAAGCAGCTGCAATCTGTCATTACAAGAAGAGAATATGCAGAAAACTGATTGGTGCATAGTATAGAACTGACAGATACTCTGGTTTTTATTCATACATCACACTTCCAGGTTATACATTAACACTGAAACAGATACTCTGAAGGTCTATCTATTAAGTTGCTATTGAATAAACAACTCTGAATCTAATCACAGAAAAACTTAAACAGATATATCAGCAGGATCAGTTTATTGCATAAATTTTTAAGTACTGTTGCAATCAGCAGGATCAGTTCAGGAAAAAAATATCAAGTTGTTAAGGTATAAAGCTGCATACAGATATTCTGCAATGGGAAGATAAAGAAAAATCTAAGTCATAAAGTGACATACTTCAATATATAGCAGACAAGTAATTATTTGCTGTTTTAAGAGAAGAGGCCCTCACTTTGGGATCTGATGTGTGAGGAGATATAGTCTGGCTAAAGTACTTGAGCTACAGCTACTATTGTTAGGAAATAAGATATAAATTATACAAGTAACCTAGATGAATAAAAACTTCCATTTTAATGTATGCTGATCTCTGTGGATTTAGTTTAATTTACTACATTTCTTGCTCTTATATAGACACTCCTGTTTTACTTGTTTGATATTTTATTTTGAACTCTGATTTAACTTTCTGAGCACCTGAAGTATTATTTCCTTCTTGTGCCACTATGACCTAACTGTATACTTTCTGCACATCATTATGTAATGTTCTGCATAGCTACAAAGTAGATACGTAGGCATGGTTACATAATGTTTTGCACAGCTAAAGAGTAGAAAACTAGATCTTCCTAAATAGATATCTAATATTAGTTGGATCTGCAAACATTTACCTCCAAAGGATTATCCATTAAATCTAGGAACTTTTGGTTATTTTTGAAATTAAACATTTTATCTTTCAACAGCCTGTTTCCAGTTGGTGAATATGCAGCCTTTATCTAACACCTTGGAACACCAGGTTTTAGTCCCCTTTATGAACGTATAAACAGGTGGTATTTAAGCGAGGCATATAAGTGCACATATACGGCTATCAAAGCTCTTAATTATAAGATGTTCATCTAATTAAATATCATTGCTGTAAACATTGATCCAGCTACTTATGGTCCTTAGTAATATTGAAAAGAATATCAGAAGCATATAATATCAGAAAACATGGGGTGTAGATTACAAAAGAAAAAAAACATCCAACGTCTCAAATTGGGGGAGTATATTACAATTTACATCCAATTTAAGATCAAAAGCTAAAAGGAAAAATAGGTACAAGAAGATCAAAAGCATCTAACGAGTAACACCAGACAATGGTCAAGGATAAAACAATCAAGGGATTAAAATCAAAAAATGTCATGAAATGGGGGAGAATACTAGAGCCGATTTAGACCAGGCTGGGTGATTGCATATGGGACCAGGCTAACCTTTTAGAAGCATATAATCATCTACACACATCAAAATCCAAACGACATAACCTTTTTAGAATGTAAATTCCTAAAATCCAAGAACTTTTAAAAAACAATCTGAATCCTATTGGGGAAATTTGGTTCTGTGATAAAGTGACCAGGCTAATCCGAAACATACATACATACGCTCTGGTGGTATTTGTTTGGCAGGACAAGGTTTTGCAGGACAGAATAGAACATACAGATATTGTTCTGCTCCAATTCACGCAAACAATTTCGGGAGGTCAGCGCCTAAAGACTTACAGTGGAGAAAATGTGATGACAATCAACTCTAAGGATAACATTTTGTCATACAAAAATATAATTGTGATAACATTTAGGTCATCCAAACATCTTAGAAATATACTAAATCAGAGAGCTAACATGTTCTAAAGCAGTTCTAAAAAATTGCCAAATATATTGCCAAAGCAGTATGAAAAAATATACTATCCTCTCAAGTAAATTGTCAAATCAGTTCTAAAAAATCATTTCTATGCCTGGCTTGCACCAGTGCAGTGACTGATTAACAACTATCTAAAGCATGGTATCATCAAGCTGAGCATAATGGTTTAATAAAACAGCTTGCAGAACATATAAATATCCAGGACTTGAACATGTCAAACACAAACCTAGCATCAATTAATCAACCCAATCACAATTAGCTACATTCTAGCATCAGCATCTAAATAGCAATAACAAAATCATCGAAATCGGTACCTTATTTTGCTCGGTAGCGCCACTTGGATTTCTTCTACTTATTTGATTATAAAAACCAATAAACTTGCTTACGGATGTATTAATTGCAGACCACCGGTTACACAACGATGTAGGTGTCCGATCACTTACGAATGTTTTATTTTCATGAAAATAAGTCCAAATTCTATTCCAATATGTCATTTGTGTCTGATTGTTACCTTGAATTGGGTCTGTGCTAATGTTTAGCCAACCGGATAAGAGTAACATATCCTCTTCGATCAAAAAATTCTTTGATCGTCCCTTTTTCGGTTTGCTTGGCACTTGCTGATTATTCTCTTGAGATAAAGGGGGTGGTGGAGAGTAACAAAAGTCATCACTTTCGCTATATGTACCATCATTGAGCAAAGAAACAAAAGTATGTTCCATGTTTAATTATCCAAATATTGCCTGCAAGTTTATTGAAATTTAGGATATCAATTACACAATTAATATTCAATTTAATACCCAATAAAAAAATACACTAAAAACGAAAAGAAATTGTGTATCCTTGAGATAATTACAACAACACAACAAACATCAAGAAGAAATGAATATTTCTTTCAGACAAATGATCAAACAAGTAGTGCTGCCTCCATAATTCAATTTGATACAAGGAAAAACACCTTATTGATTTGATTTTGAGATGTTCCAAAAGCCCAATTTGTACAATAATCACAAATTAAAACAAAATTAAATAACAGAGAAGATAGAAAATACATGCATGTGCTTGCAAATAAAGCGACAGGAGAAGAAGAAGAAATGAGCGGGAGAGGGAAAGAAAGCAGCGGGAGATGAGGTGGAAACACCCTACAGATCTGTAACCTTTCAGCAAATATAGCCAAGCATTTCTTCGTGGCTATAATTTTAGCTACCAGTTACCTGTGGTTGGAGTGGCCATTTTTCATAAAGTTGGCTATATGTTTAGCTAAGGGCTTGGAAAGATTGGAGATGCTCTAAGGGGTATGGATATAAATAAACAATATGGAAGGGGAATGGATATATTAATCTGAAAAATTTTCAGATGTGTAGTGGCATCATTTCCGAAGCTCAACCACTAGAAAACAGTAATTCGTCAAATAAAGAAATGCATTAAAGTAGATAATTTCAGACACCTAACATGCCCCACTCACATGTAGATTATTTAGTCTATTTCCCGAGACTTGACTGCTTGACAATAAAAGCAGCTGAATCCCTCCGCGGAAAATAATCGCGGAGCGAGTACAGTGCTCCGCGATAAATTTTCGCGGAGGAATAGTGCTCCGCGGAAAAAATGCGTGGAGTGATAAAAAAAAAAAATTATCCTGACCGTCGAAATATTGATCCAACGGTTCAGGAACAGATTGTTAAATAAATGGTCCCTGACAATCAATTCTCAGGGACCACGACCCATTTATTATTTGATGCTTTCTAGTTTTAAAACCGTTTTCTACTTATTTGAGTTTATTGAATAGGTACAATACAAATACAGTATGCAGGGGGGCTTGCATCCTAGGTGATGTGCTACCTTTCCTCAAACTTATTGAAGTCAAATAATGATTTTGATATGAAGTCAAGATTTGAGGTTCCAAGTTTGCGCATGATGAAATATCTTAAGCATCTGGGTATCTCTTGTTCCCACAATAATTTGCTTAGTTAAGTAATGATACAACTTGCAGACATTGAGAGTGAGGAAACTAAAAGAGCTTCTAAAAATGTTTTGCAACCTAATAATGTTAAGACTTTTTTCATCAAGGAGGCAAACTATTCTGGAAGATGCATGTTACTGGGAAGGTAAGGTCAATTTTTCTGTAAACGCTGCCTCATTTTGTTGTGAGTAGAGATTAAAACTGTCTCGTTAGACAGTTGGGTATGCTGAAAATTCTTAGAGGCAAACTTGGAGTGACATAGAAAACGTGAAAGAAGCCGTTAAGGCAGGTTTGTGTACAATGATGAAGTGGAAGAGAGAGAATACAACAATGAGGATGTGATAGAAGGATTGAAAACTCATGCAAGTCTGAAAGAAATGATAATTGACTAACTTTCCGCAATGGATTACGATGATGACAAACTTGGTGAAAATTGCATTAAGAAATTGCAAAGATGTGAAAGATTTCCAGGACTGTTTTTGGTTAACTGTTATAGAAAAATATATAATTGAAAAGATGGGTTGAAGTTGTCAATATTTGAATCAAACAAGTTGCAACTTGCAACTAGATAATGCTCGTGCAATAATATCAGGATTCATATTCACGTATTAATGCGTTCAAACTAATATTGTTTCTCATTTTTTTCCATATTTTTTTTCAAACTAAGATTATTGCTAAGACTCGTCTCTCTTCAGAACGGTCTCTGGGTTGCTCCTACGAAGATTACAGTGAACCTGCATAACTCTTCGGAAACGTTTAGCTACCACACGTGAATTTAGTCAACATTCTCCTACGCTGTCTGCTACTAATATATTAAAAAAATCACAAGTCATGCATATACTTATAAATTGTAATCAACAACTTCATTACATTCACAGGATATTCAAACTTCATTTATATTGTGATATATATATATATATATATATATAAATCATTTCACAAAATCTCGTTAATTTTTGTTTTAAATAATTTATTTTAGTGAGAAGGATAAACCACTGGGTCTGGTTACGCCTGAAAAAAGAGAAAATCATGATTGTTTATAACATGGCTCAAGTCACTCGGACAAGATAATGCAACTTCATATTCAGCCCTTGGCATGTAAAATCTGACTTGCAAAAAAAAAAAAAACCACCAAACTTACCATCATATAAAACTAAGTCGATTGCATGGGAAGTAAAATAAAATGAAAATGAAAATTTAACAGATTATTGTCCATAGTTAAAAAAACATGGTTGCTCAATCACATCGAAACAAACAGAACTTCTCAGAAATACATTTAACAAAGGAGATCAGAGCATTAATGATTAAACAGCAGGAAGAATCACAGCAGGGCAAAGGTCAGACAGTTTCATCCTCCTCTTCTGTCAACTCTAGCCTTGAGGTACGATTAAAGGCCATTTATTCCTCCTCTTCCGCCTCTTCCAGCCATTTTGCGAAGGGCTCCATTGCCTTCACAAAGCTTTGCCTGCATATCAATTCAGAAATTAGAAAAGATATCTAAAGCTATCTAGAATAAGCACAGTTTTACAAGTCACGTCATATTTTGCAAGTGCATGAAATGGGATAGGAGCATAAATGATTGTCTAAGTTGGTTCTGCGACTTCCCATTTCCATTGGCATATTTGATTTTCTTAGAGGTAAACTTTCCAGCCATTACGCTGTGTTCCAGAAACAATGAAAGAAAATAAAAGAATAGAAAATGAGTAATTTTCTTTTCTCTTCAAATCTTTCCAAAAGTGGAAAGAAGATTTTGGAGACAAATATACAAAGATCTTCTCTCCAAATCATTAGAAATCTTTTCTTTTCTTTCCACAAAAATCTTTAGGGAACATGTTAAAGAAATCAAATTTTTAACTTTTTTTCTTTTCTTTCAAAAAGTAGTTTCCGGAACAGTGTTAGTGAATCACAAAAGGAACAAACTATTGAGCATCTCAGGCTTTCAAGAGAAGATTGTAAAGTTAATACTAACTGTAATATTTATGACTGCTTGAAAACTAGACTAGAGTTAAAATATAGCAGGTTGCTCGTTCCAGTACCCACCCTGGCCAAAATACTGTACGAACAAAACCTATAAAAGCAGCAGTCTTCTCCTACATAAGGAGTCCTCAACTAATTATCATTTTTCAAGAATGTGTTTTGATATACATGTCAAGATCAACCCAGCAAGTGATATGAATAATCATGCATGTCAACAAAAACTAATTAGGTCAATGCAGTATCTCTGGAAGGTTAGCTGCTACTTCAATTTTTTGCTAGATAAGTTCATTTGACATTAGACAACTAAAATTCCTCAAGTCCATCGAAGTTATATTTTCATACTCTATTATTCTAAATCTTGATATCTTTGAGACTGTTTTTCTTTAATCCTGAGTCTAATTGCACCTGTTACAAAGCAACATACACTATGATGTACAGAACTGTTAAGTGAGTGTGTCCCATCTTTTGCTACGAGATTTAACAATTATTCATCAATTTACAGAAGTTCTACAAATATGTTAACTTTCTAAACAAATGCATATTCTGATATTCTCCTAGCAATCATATAAAGAAATAATGCCTACAGAAAAAAAAGAAACAGTTGAGCTCATTAACACAAAATAAAATTATTACATTTATATTAGACATAAATTATAAAAGTGAAACAATATATTTCAAATTTTACCTGCCCTTGGGATTTGTTCCCTTACGAAACCAGTGAAGAATGGTATCTTCTGCAAGCACATCCAAGTCATACAAAGACCTCACAATTTCTGGAAATATCTTCATCAACTTTGTATCCTCGTAGCACTGAACCTGGACTTTATACAGGAGTTCCAATTCAAGCTTGCCACTGGTGCAGAAGGTATTCAATAATTCTGCCCATGTTTTCACCTAAATAAATAACCCTTTCAAGTTAATGCACAAAAAAAAACTATTATAGAAATTGGTTTTATTTGTAAAATGAAAGGCTGTAGAAAGAACACTGATATGCACGTCCATTTCATTATTCTTGCTTCTCTTGATCCACGTGTTAACAACTCAAAAGGATTTTCTAAAGCATATTAAATTGTCATCAAGTCAACAATGTAGGGTGTACTGATAAAAAATTTACACGAAAAAGTGTCAACAAATAATCAGATATGTATGTGTTTTTCGCTGCTCTGTAATATAAAGCAGATTTAAGTTGACAAGGGCCACATGAAAAATTGCTGGTTTGCAACATTACGAAATGAAACAGTCTATATATTTCACCGGGAAAAGAACAAAGATGGGATTTACAACTTCAAATAGATGCTTGAAACAGGCTTGCAGTCAACCTATCTACATATAAAAATGATGCACCCAAATACTGCATGTAACACAAGATCAGCGAGCCACAAGAAAACAAGCAATATTCAAAGGTATTTATAAAATATCAGACAGGCTATGCCCCTTCTCCTGCAACTTATACTCTATGAACCAATTCCAAAATCTGCCACCTGAAGAGTTTTGAAGAAAAAATTGGTCAATCTGTCCCAGCCTCAGAAATGGTTTTTCGACAATAAGCTGGAAGGTCACAGCATAAGGCATGGTAAGACAAAGTACATTGTGGAGGAACTGGAGACAATTTAGTGTTCTGTGTGATGGACTGAAACAAGAGATTGCATGAGCGAGTGAGGGAGGGGGCGGGGCAAGACGGTGTGGTTTTTTTTTAATGACGGAAAAGAACCTCACATTTTAGTCAATAATTAATTGAAGAAATTAAATACAAAGCTATAATGTAACCAGAAGTGAAGAAAAAGGTTTCTAATATAATATTAGCACATATGTTGTACCTGGCGAAGAGCCAAGTTAGCATTCTGCTGCTGATTCTTTCCAGACCACTGAACAGCATCCATCATTACATCCCACAAGATCCGTACGACTTCAATATCTGGCAATTTAGCGTCTTTAACATGTTGCTTCACAGATTCTATTACTTCAGATATATCAGCTTCCTCGGCTATCTGGGTTGTTAGTGCAGATTTCATTTCCTTCAGCTTCACCTCAAATATTTTCTTCTCATTGTACTCAACCAAGGGAGCAATTCCAGCTTTCCTGTTGGGCAAAACTTGTTACAAAAGAGAAGCTGTAATGCAATGAGAACATGCTACATCCCTAATCCGTACACCTAAATGACCTTGTATACGGAAAGTCGGAAAAATATGCATAAAATTTGGGAAGAGATCTTAGGGAGATCCCTTTGCAAACTAGAGAAAGAAAAAAGTAAATGACGCAACAAAATATTTCAACTCAATGTAGAAGGGATAAATATAGAGGGAAAGAAAGAGAATACTTATGCACATCGGTAACTAAAGCAACTGATATCAAAGTATAAAGAAAACCATACCAATTGTATCAATATGGTTTTCTACAACAGTGATGCTAATATTTCTAGGAGATATACAAGCTTGTAGGTCAAACAACAAAACAGGAAAAGATCACTAAACAGAGGACTAATTGCCTAAAGCAGTTCTATATCCTACTCAATATTGTTTGCAGGTGTATTGAACAAATTGGGCACTAAATAATATTGACCTACGAAAAATACGTACGTGAAATGCTCAGAGAAGGCTTCAGGAGAACGCTTTGCAGAAGGGAAGAACTCAAGAAGATTATCCTCCATCTTCCCCCTCTTTAGAATCGCAATCAAATCATCAAGGCTATTGTCAATCAGATATTCCTTGAAGAAATCTGTTATAAAAGACAGTACTATCCCTTTTCCAACAAGGTTATCCTTGAGTAGAGGCTGAAATACAGTCTCTGGTGGAAGTCCTGACAGCTTCTGGGAAAATGCAAGTGCTGTGAAAATTGCCAGCTTCTTCCTTTCGTTTTCCTCAAAAAGCTCAAGGGACTGCAAAAACCTTCTTGTAACATTCTCGAGATTTTTTATAAGGAATGGCCGTCGTCGTAATATCTTCTGTATGTAAATCACAGATGGCAAAATGAGTTCACGTTTAGGCTCGCAGTCTATTACAGAGTAAGGATGGCGCTCCCCCTCATCAGATTTTGTTGTGCCAGGTTGTGTACGCCCTCCTGTGAAGACAACCTGTCGGCATCCAGCAAATATTAAATACACTGTACAAGCTGTCAGGTATTCGAAAGTAAAAAACAATACATGCACTCTCAAATTGAATAGAAGGAAATAAAAAACTATTCATAAATTTCAAAAATCATTGCTTTGGGTAGAAAAGAAGTCAAGTGCTTAAGAATTCGAGAAAAATAACTTGCCTCAAAAAAGGTGTCACCGTATCTAGAGAAGTTAAGGTCTGACGATTCAAGGCTCCTAGCAATAAGTTCCTGTACAATCAATAACCAATATTTATCCTTCTCTTGACGAATAAAACCCAAAAAATTGTGTACAGGAACACTTGTGTGAATCAAAAAGAAATACATGAACTACAATGTGCACAGTTGAAACAACATAAACAATAAAGAAGTGCATCTATAGATAAATCTTACCAGATCACCAGCATTATCCAGATAAATCTGGACCACTGCATCAGCAAAAGCTGCAGGGTCCAGAGGAGCAGCAATATTCCGTTTGCGGGTCTTAATCCGCGTACCACTATAACAGCAGAAAATGAGCCAAATTTGTTTGGTCAGAAATAAAATAACATGTAGAAGCAGCATAACTAATGATTCCTAGCATTTATTTTAATCATATAATTATACCTTTATTTAGTGAACAAACACAACTAGCACAAGTATTCATAACCCCAAACACAAACGAGCACTATGCTCCTTACGACCTTACCTTTAGCTTATGCGACCTAAGTTTATCTTTTATTATACATTAAGGGAATACAGGAGAGGAACCATCAGAAAAAAAAATAGAGAGCTACTGAATTAATAGCGGAATATATTCAACACCCCAAGGATTTCTCAACTATAGAAAGGGAGAAAGTTTGTTGATCACAACAATAACAAAATAAGATCTCAAATTCAATGCTGATCCAATTTAAAAATCGATTTCATATGTGCGATTACATGGGCCATGCAGTTGCTTAAATTCTTAATCGTATTTGGAAACTAAGCCAATACAAATTATTAGAACCTCATAACATTTAGTCATAAAGATTCCTGCAGTAGCAAACTTCCTAAATCCTCATAGTTACAAATAATAACAAGATTTGGCATCATCAATGATCAAGTAGATAAAAGATTAGTAACTAACATAACACATGCTTTTCCTTGTATATGTAATTGCGTTTCCCAGTTCCCAGCATGTAACGCTACCAAGAAGTAAAATACCAAGCAAACAGGTGCTTTCTCATCTGGTCCAACTTCTTGGGTTCCCAAAATATTTCTTAGGTTTCATATACGAACTGGGCCATTGGGGTTTAAGACTAGACTATAAACTTCAGCATTCAATCAATAAATTAATTCCAACAAGTTCAAATCACTGACAGATCACATCTTAGATAGAGAATAATAACTTAAGCTAAAAATACTACAAATTCATTATAATCTTGAGTCCATATAATTAAATAAATAAAAAGTAACTAACAAAGTCCTAAAGATAATCTAACACAAAAAATAACCAAAACAGACAATACACAAACATCCGCACAATAACCAAAATACACAGTTCCTCAATTGAAATGAACATGAGCATGTTAGCTTTGACCAATACCAATTGTAATACATAAATACATGCATACAAGACTTCATTCAAGATAAACAAATTCAAGCAATGCGTATATAATATATTATGACGGTACAAGACAAGAACAGATTCTAACATCAATTAAACACGTAATCACACAAAATAATCTCCGATAAATATAATCACATATTTTAATCAGAGCACAAGTTATAACAACCTTTCGAAACTATCGTACACATCAAATATCAATAGATCTGGCCATAAAAACAAGTGAATTATAACAAAAACAACGAATCTTACCCGAGCGTTGGTTTCTCCTTCGAGCTACAAAACAAAAAAAAAAGTAAAGAAAACATAATTAGACCTAAATCAATCAAAATATACATACATCGATATATACATATGAATTGATGAAGAAAAAAACGAAGAACAGATATTTAGGCCTAAAACAAAAACATTCGCAACAAATTGAACATCTAGATCTGAAAAAAATGAATCAATTGAGAGCGATATCTGTATATGTATACCTCATAAACCAAGACGTAAGGAATTCGAAGAAGGCGAGCTGCGATTAAGCGAAATCTCAATAGAGAGAGAGAGAGAGAGAGAGAGAGAGAGAGAGAGAGAGAGAGAGATGTAGAGAGGAGAGTGAGAGAGGATGAAGGAGATATTTGTGTGTGTTTATGTGTGTGTATAGGTCAGAAATAAAGAGCATAGAGATGAGTATTGGAGTGGAGGGTTTGTATACCACTTGCTCACTCTTGCTTTGGAGCGCGTGGGAATGTATCCCCCGTGCTACTGTCAGGATTTAATGATTTTCTTTCCTTTTTTAAACAAAAATAACAAATTCCACGATTTTCTTTGGAAGATGTGCAAATAATTAGGGAATGTCTTAAATAATCATCATTTAATTGTAATTTTTTTAATTTAATACTCTCTCCGTCTCCCTTAATTTTTTACATTAAGGGGACGTTACGGAGATTAAGAAAAAATGTAAATTAATAGAGAAAAGTAAAAAAAAATTAGTAAAATTATGGGACCAATCAATATTTAATATATAAAATAGGTATAGTGGGGTAAATAGTGAATGAGATTTGATTTTATATTATAAAATGTTATTATTTTTTATATGTAAAGAAATAAGAGGAACGTATCAAAAAAAAAGTGTAAATAAGTTGGCTTCGTACAAATTAGTTTAATGAACTCGTAGCGGCATGATAATATTTTTTAAATTTGTTTAAAAAAAATTTACAAATTATGTTTTTTTGTGAAATACAAATGATTTTACAAATTATTTTTTAAATAAAATAGATAATTATATTTCTACTATAACTTTAAGGTTTATTTTAGATTTTCCATCTAGACTTGATCTTTCATCGAAAGTCTGAATAAAGATATAAAAGAATAGTTTTTTAATATTTTTTTATATATATATTATCTCAAATATTATTATTATTATTCTAAAAATTCAGTTTTCAACTTATATCTAAAATATACTATATAACATTAAAACTAATAGTAGCATTCGCTGTTAATAACTTTCATAGATAATACGTTAATCTACTAAATAAGTTACACCACCGAATAATTAATTTTATGATATCATAAAATTTAATTTAAATAGTTTTAAAGATGAATTAAATTTATGTCATCTCAATTTTTGTTTTATAATAAGAAAACTATTAGTTACTATCTACCTTTTGTACAATTACTATTTATTCTATAAATTAAAAGATATAAATTTTAAGTTTTATTTAATAAAATATCGGTAATCGAAAAAAGTAAATGAAAAGAAAATAAGAGCTTTATATTTAATCAAATTAAAATTGCATTTTATCTAAGTATATTTATTATCTTCTATATAAATTAGAAGGTAAAACTTAATAAATTAATTTGTAATATACATAAATTAAACGCAAATTTTTTAAATAACGAACATGTTTTGGCAGTTGTTCTCTAGTTTATTGAGCCCTAAATTAAAAAGTCAAACTAATGAAACACAATCAAAATGATAAAACTGAGAAATAACGCCTAGTAGGGTCATTGATTTTACATAAGTGATCGATAGAGGCCTTAGGACGAAAGTTAGGTTATATGTTGATTGTTGATCGAGAAAAAATTGGTGCCTTCCGAGGCCCAAAATGAAACAAATGTGATTACTGTTCACGTGAATATTTAAATGATGCGTGTACTACTTGAAGTCCAAATACAGGGCCCGTTTGGGGAACGGTTTATAAGTCAGCTTACGACTTATAAATCCATTTCAGCTTATGAGGGGTGTTTGTGTACTCAGTTTATTTGATAATTTATAACTTATAAATTGATAAGTTGAATGTTAGAAATCACCAACATTTTACTTAACTTATCAACTTATTCTTTGATTTATTTATTTTTTTAATACTTTATATTTTTACCTTTGTGTTTTTAAATATTTTTTTAATTTAAAATGCAAGTGTTGAAATTATTGTATTTAATAATTATTTTTTCAAATTTAATTTAGCAAACTTTTAACTAACTTATAAGTAAATTTATCCAAACACCTGTATAACTTTTAAAAATCCATCAACTTATCACTTATAAAGCACTTACTCATTTTAAGATATAAGTCAACATTTTTGTGATATCTCAAACACGCACACAATCTGGCTAACTACAACGCATCAGTGCACCTATAAACACAACGCACATACAAGCATTGTGACGGTCTAAAGAACTTGTGTATCTTATTTTACAAGAATCATATTATTGACGATGTAATATCCCGCATTTTTTTAGAATAATTATAATAGCATAATAATGGAAAAAGAGATTAAAATTTGAAAAAGAATAAGATTTAAAATTTAATTAGATTAATGGGCCTAAAATATGGATCAAATTGGTAAACGGATAATTAGTAGGCTTGGAGTTAGGGTTTAGTGCCTCTATATAAGCATCATATTCTCTTTCCTCGTTTTTATTGTCAAAATTCGTAGGATTTAAATACAAAGAGTTCAGCAGTCTTATAGAATTCGTAATAAATTCATTGTATTGTAAGCTGGAATTCATTGATTCTGGACTTTTCGGAAAGGTCTTTTCGTTCTCTAAAACTTTCATGATTTAAATTTTTCAAGAAAAAGTTGTTTAGAGGATCAAAAAGACTAAAAATAGTTCTGATCAGGTTCGAATCATAGAGACGTTCAAGGTTTTAGATGTTGAGGTAAGTTTCCGATTGATTTATCTAGTACTTTTGAAATTATGTGTTGTGTATGTATATTTGATTATATAAACTTGGGCTAAGTGATGATATACTTTGAACATATATGTATTAGTGTATTTATGTGATGTCTATACAATGATTTTGGGACTCTGATTTGTGCCATGGTTTGTGAAAATATCGAATAAAAATAAGGACCGAGTTACCGGATTGTAGTGACAATTTTCTAAAAATATAGGACCGTTATCACCGGTTTGTAGTGGTCGTGGCATGAATTATGGGTTTCAAGTTATTGTTGTGATGTGGTATCGTATATATAGAATAAGAATATGTGTATCGAAGTTATATATAGTATAATGTTATTGTATCATATCGTATATTGTATTATGTTATATGTATATATGTTATTTGTCCGACTAGCTGGATCGATTGGTTTCTTGCTGGGCTATATAGCTCATTACTTACAACTTTCAGGTTCAAGTTAAGATTGAGTTGGATAGCATTGGAGTTCAATGATCTTAGGTTCGGGATAGATTGACTTTTGGAACATTGTTTGCTACGCTTTTGTAATAGTTATTTTGTAATAGAACTTTTTTCACGCTTCCGTCTATCATTGTCATTGTATAGTATTTTATTTAAGTTTTGTATTTAGATTTAATAGTCCGAAAAAGTGCGGGTTGTTATGTTAGATCAGGATTCAATGATCGTCAGGATCTAGACTCAATTGATCAAAATTACTGACGTCATCAGTAATGCATAGCCATCAGGATTGCATGATCGTCAGGATCAGGATGAATATCAGGACTGGGATCATGATTGATCATCAGGACTGGAAGCTGATCAGGAATTCTACTTCGAGTTATATTTGGAGTCTTGTTAAATAAGGAAGATTATTTTGTCGGTTCCTGGTCTGTAGGAATGAAGCTATCAATTTAGGATAGGTTTCAATCTTTGTAATTGATTAGGACTTATCATGTAATTGATAGAGAAGCTGTGTAGTATATAAACACAGTTTAGGTTTCGATTTATGTGGTGAACATAACGATCACACACACGAGTATCTTTGTAACCTAGCAGCTCTCAAGAACATCAGAATTTCTTGATAGAGTTTGTAACAGTTTTATATCAGATTTAATAAAGCTTTTATTATTCTTTCAGATTTGTGATACATAATTTATTAAGTCGAGAATCTTATACAATTGTATTCAACCCCCCTTCTATAATTGTTTATTACTGGGCAACAATTGGTATCAGAGCAGACTGGTTTAAATTTGAATCAGATACGATCTAAGATGTCGACAACCAAGTATGAAAGTATGAAAATTTCCATTCTTAAGAAATCAGAATATCCAACATGGAAGGTAAAGATGCTGATGTACCTGGAGGCTATGGATCCTGACTACTTGGACAGGATTCGTGATGGACCATATATTCCTACCAGGATTATAGAACGAACAGAAACTGTACCTGAACACTATGTGGTCAAGGCAAAGAGTGAATGGACTCCAGAAGAAAAAGCTCATGTACTGAGGGAGCCAAAGATAAAGAACATCCTGTATAGTAGTCTTGATGCTGTCATGTCCAACATAGTGATTGCATGCAAGTCTGCAAAAGAAATCTGGGATACCTTGGAAACTCAATGCCAGGGATCTGCATCTGTCAAGAAAAACAGAAGGGCTATGTTGATTCAAGAATATGAACAATTCGATGTTAAACCTGATGAGAGCCTGACTGATTTATATGATAGATTTCTA
The DNA here is from genome assembly GCA_030848705.1 of Heracleum sosnowskyi. NCBI lineage: Eukaryota > Viridiplantae > Streptophyta > Magnoliopsida > Apiales > Apiaceae > Heracleum > Heracleum sosnowskyi. The sequence continues at coordinate 41,499,826 of CM061243.1, read as the reverse complement.
ACACTCCTGAACAGTTTATCTTTAGTTGACAAGGAATATGAAACTGAAGATTCTAACACCAAGTTTCTAAGAGCTTTACCTGAAGAATGGGATACTCAGACCTCGATCATTAGACATCAGTATGATCTCAACACTGTGTCTCTTGATGAAGTCTATGGAATGCTAAGAACCCATGATCTTGAGGTTCAACAGAGAAAGAATAAGAAAAGCAGCAAGGCAAAGACCATTGCCTTGAATGTAGATGCTAAATCAGAAGGAAAAGCTATGAAGGTCTCTAGAAGGAAATCAAGAATAGTTGAGTCAGATCCTGATGACTCTTCATCAGATACTGATGGCAATCCTGATGCCAATACTGATGATGACTCTTCTGACTCAGACATGGAAGAGATGGTTGCTATGATTGTCAGAAGCTTCAAAAAGATGAAGTTCGGGAAGGCTAGAAGACAAGGCAACTTCCAGAAAAAGACCTTCAATGCAGACAAAGACAAGTATATCAAAAATGACAGCAAGGGTAGCAAATTTGACAAGTCAAAGGTTAGATGCTACAAGTGTAATGGTATGGGACACTTTACTAGTGAGTGCAAGAAGACAAAGGCACTCATCACATCAAGCAAGGATTGGATGGACTCTTCCTCAGAATCTGATACTGAGGTGGTCAACTATGCCCTAAGCTATTCCTGATGATAAGGTACTAAATACTGTCTTTGATTTTGATACTGATAATGCTTCTGAGTTAAGACGTTTTCTAAAGTCATTGCATATTAGCTTTAGAAGTCAAACTGCTGAAAATACTAGAATCTTATCTGAGATGTCTGAACTCAGGAAAAGGAATGAGCATTTAGAAGCTGAATTTTCTCTTATGCAAAAAGTACAGATAGAATGTGATAATGCTAAACACATGTATTTAGAGATGAAACTTAAATGTACTGCACTTGAAAAGGAACTAGAATATGCTAATGAGAAAATCAGAACCTGGACAGATTCTGGTAGAAAATTTCATGAGATTAATACCTCTAAGAATTGGAAAGAATGTCTAGGATATAAGTCAGATGGTGATAGGAAATTTAAGGAGAAAATTGTTGTTGATGAGACAGTTAGTCCAAAAACCTATAGACATGTTATAGACAAAACCAAATCTAAGATTATTCCTGTTAATTTTGTTTTTGGTAAAGATTCCAATTCAATTTTTGAAAAGGGATCTACTTCTGTTCAAAGTATAAATCTTGTTAAGTCTAAACCTGTCTTGAATAAAGTCACTAAAAATGTAGGTTTACTGTCTCAGAAACAACTCAAGGATAAAATCTGTGAGGTTACAGATAAGAAAAAGGAAGCTACTGTCAAGAGAAACAGGAATGGTAAAATTGGGATCAATAAAGAGAATGTTTATAAGTATATCCCAAATGCACCTAAGAAATGTTGTTTTACCTGTGGTAACTCTAATCATCTTGCCATTGATTATAAAAAGAGTTTAAAGAAAAATACTGAAATTCCTATTTCTGATGTCATGAGTAGATCAGTATTTTATAAACCACAGAAGTCCTGTTTTTATTGTGGTAGTATATGGCATTCTATTTATACTTGTGCAGAATATCATGATTTGTACTATAACTTTTATGATCCATTGCCTAAGTTTGATAAAAATAGTGCAAATTCTGGTAGCCTTAAGAATGTCAAGTTGAAGCATGCTTTTATTAATACTGATATTGACAAAGCAAATCCTGATGGACACAATCCTGACAGAATTGCTAAAGTCAATAAGACTTATGCTGCTAAAATTAATAAATTACATGGAAAAGGAACCCAACATGTGTGGGTTCCTAAATGTTCTAACTAGTATGTTTTTATTCTGATTGCAGGGAAAAAGGAAAAATGTGTTAGTCATGGATAGTGGATGTTCTGTGCACATGACTGGAAACAAAGCCTTGTTATCAGAATATGAGGAAAAAGCTGGCCCAACTGTGTCTTATGGAGATGGCAACATTGGACAAACTTTGGGATATGGCAATATAATCATTGGAAATGTCATCATTGAGAAAGTAGCTCTAGTGAAGGGACTAAAACACAACATGTTGAGTACTAGTCAAATCACTGATAGAGGTTATCATGTCAATTTCTATTTCACACATTGTGAAGTAGTCAACAAAGAAACATGAAAGATAGCACTGACTGGCTACAGGCATGGTAACATTTATGAAGCCAACATTATCTCAAATACTGATGGCTCCCCTACAGGTCTTATCAGTAAAGCATCAGTAGATGAAAGTTGGAATTGGCACAAGAAGCTTTCTCATCTCAACTTCAGTAATATCAATGAGTTGGTTAAGAAAGATTTAGTGAGAGGATTACCAAAAGCTTTGTATACTCCTGATGGACTCTGTGATGCTTGTCAAAAGGCTAAACAAAGAAGGACATCATTCCAGAGTAAATCAGAATCCTCTATTGAAGAACCATATCACATGCTGCATCTTGATCTATTTGGACCAGTCAACATTATGTCCATCAGTAAGAAAATGTACACTCTTGTAATTGTTGATGAATATTCTAGATTCACCTGGGTGTATTTTCTGCACAGAAAAGATGAAACTCCTGAAATACTGTTGGATCATATGAGGATGATTGAGACAACCACAAAGTACAAAGTCAAGATACTGAGGGGTGATAATGATACTGAATTCAAGAATTCAAAGATGGAAGAGTTCTGCAAATACAAAGGAATTATTCAACAATTCTCTGCTCCTGGAACACCTCAGCAAAATGGAGTAGTTGAAAGGAAAAATAGAACTCTTATTGAAGCTGACAGAACTATGTTGGAAGAAGCTAAATTACCTACATATTTCTGGGCAGAAGCAGTCAATACAGGATGCTATACTCAAAATCTCACTTTAATAAACAGACATGGTGTTACTCCTTATCAATCTCTCAAGGAAAAGAAAACAAGTTTTTAAGCATCTGCATGTGTTTGGCTGTAAATGTTTTGTTCCCAGAACTCATCCTGAACAGCTAGGAAAGTTTGAAACAATGGCTGATGAGGGAATTTTCATAGGCTATCCTACATCAAGAGCCTTTAGAGTTTTTAACTTGAGAACAAGAACTGTCATGGAGTCAATACACGTATCTTTTGATGATAAGAAGATAATTGGATTGAATGAAGACTCACATGATAGATTGGTTTTTGAAAATGAAGCTACCAAGGAACCTGAAGAAACTGAATCAAATCTTGTCAATTCATCAGATACTGATGGGTCACCAAATCCTAATGACACACCAATTTCTCATGGTGCTAATACCGATGATGCAAATAATGATGATTCATCTAGTAGTGCAAATGTTGAGGGGGAGCAATAGCAAACTGCTACAAATTCTGAGTCTACTCAATCATCAGGACAAAGTTCTTCAGATACTGATTCAAGTGACAATCCTGATAATCCATCAGGAGGAGATAGTAACAATTCAGGGGGAGCTTCTAATGAATCAAATTCTTCTAATCAAGATAACACCAATCCTGGGGAGCATCTACATCAAGAAATGACTTACCACCAGCAAGGAAATGGACTGCAAGTCATACTCCTGATTTGATAATTGGAGATCCTGATGCAGGTGTTCAGACAAGAAGTGCAACTCAAAATGAATGTCTATATAATAACTTTCTATCAAAGGAGGAGCCAAAGAAAGTGGAAGATGCAATTAAGGATGCTGATTGGGTTACTGCAATGCAAGAAGAATTGAATGAATTTGAAAGGAATGAATTCTGGAAACTGGTGCCAAGACCAAAGAACAGGTCAATTGTTGGTACAAAATGGATTTTCAAAAATAAGACTGATTCAGATGGTGTATGTTAGGCCGATTACACAATATATAATCAATATTAATACGATAATAACACTCAAGAACACTGTTTATGAATCAATAACTGAATTATATATTTAACTCTTCTCTCAGTGATGTTAAAGAATCACAGAGAGCTGCTAGGTTACAAGAATAATGTATTCAGTATTTGCATCCCTTTTAGGGTTAACCTATCTGTGTTTATATAATACACAGTTACATAATCAATCTCTAATTGATATTCCTATAAATTAGCTATACAATTTATATCAATTTAGGATTGCTTCTGTCTTCTGTTCCGTTTCCTTAACTGTCTCAATATATCTTGCTTCTTTCCATCTTCAAGATATATTGCTTCTAGAATCTTCATATTAGCACCGACAGTTAATGAACTCTTCACCCCGTCAGACTTTATCAAACTCTGACTGGCTTCTATTAAACTCTGATGAGTACCTGGTACTTAAACACTGATGAACAAACGTCAACAATTATATCTAACAATCTCCCCCAACTTGTGCATAATAAAGATGTACAAGTTAATAGATAATTGATGATGTCAAAACATATAACAAATGCAGTGTTTAAATATAATCAGAGTTTAACTTTAACTTAGAACAGAAAACTTTAAAAACTTACAGTCAGACTTTACTTAATTTCTTCAATATCAGGCACTGTCCTGAGATAATCAATGAGAAGTCTTCTTTCAGCCTTTTCTAGCTCATCTACCATGATTTCTTTCAGTTCCTTGAGTTCTGGATCACTTTCTCCAGTCTGGTAGATAGCTGCCCTTAGTGAATAAATGTTGTTTTTCCTCATATCATTTCCTAGCTTTATTATGAAGGATTTATCTGATTCCAGATTAAATTCCAACACTTTTATGCCAAAATCTGTTCTGAGTCTTGCACTGTTTCTTTGCATCTCAACAAGCTTTCCATTGTAATCTCTGTACCTTGGTATGTAAGAGCCAGCAGACTTTAAACCAGAAAGAATTCTAGCTTTCATCATCCTGCTTCTTAACACTTCGGCTGCTTGATGAGTTCTTTGATTTTTAACTTTCAACAGATACAACACATATTCCAGTTCTTCTTTCATCTTTAAACCAATATCATCTTCACTAACTCTGTATACTCTGCCATCAGATTTGAAGTATAACAGAAAATCCTTCTTCAACCCTCTGTGGTATATTAACTGAACTGACTCTAGAGTATCAAGATTTTCTTGAGTTAGTCCAACACCAGGTTCAGCTAAAGAAGTGTGATCCATTGGACTATTGTTCACTCTTTTCTCTCTATGAGATCCAAGCCCAGATTTATCTCTTGTTTCTTTTCCCATGACTGTTCTGCTTTGGAGAAGATTTATATTTGCTGGAATCAAAGAGTGTTGAACAGTGACTGGCTTGCCAAAAGTCCTTTGTAATTGTGAAGATAATTTTGTCTGTACAACTTGAGTAGTATCAGAGGTTGTCACAGCTTCTGATTTTTGAACAACTTGAGCAATGTCAGAGGTTGATTTGTTTATCCTTGATTCAACTTGAGCAACGTCAGAGGTTGAATAATTCTTCTTTGGTAACTGTCCTTCTTCTACCAGTTTACCTTTCCTTTATCAGACTCTGCAATCATAGGCCTCCTTGTATATTGTAAACTCTGTTGAGAGTTCACATTCTCTTTAATAGAAATTCCCATTTCCTTTTTCCTAGGAGCCTTAGCCTTTTTCTTGTAAGTACCAGCTTCAATATTTTTCTGGTGTTCCTCAGCAAGAAGCTTCATCTCAATGTCCATATCTTCCATTGTGGCTTCACCACCATGTTCTTCCATGAAAAGTTTAGCAGCAATCTCTTCATCAGTAGTTGGATTTGATGAAATCACTAGACTTTTAAGTCTTGAAGAAGATTGACCACCAGAGTTTAACCTCTCAGAGTTTGTCTGTCTAGCAGAGTTTGACCTGACCAGTTAGCATAGTACATATCTCTATAATGAGCTTCAGTGGCAGCTATATTTTCCTTGACATGCTCAGCTACAGGATCCCTTAGAAAAGATATGGATTCATCAGAATTTGAAACTTCAGCATTGATCCCAGAGTTTGCATGATCGTAATGAACAGAGTTTGCAGAAGTATGATCAGTGTTAGGCCGAATACACAATATAATCAAGTATGTATGAGAATAACAATAATTAAGAACACTGTTTATGAATCAATAAAACTGTAATCGTATTAACAGCTTCTCTCTTTATGATGTTAATGAATCACAAAGAGCTTCTAGGTTACAAGAATAATATATATTCAATGATCACATCCCTTCTAGGGATAACCTATCTGTGTTTATATAGTACACAGTTACACAATCCTTATCTAATTGATATTCCTACAAATTAGCTATACAATTGATATCAATTAAGGATTGCTTCTTATCTTCTATTCTGTTTCCTTAGCTGTATCAATATATTCTGCTTCTTTCCATCTTCAGAATATATTGCTTCTAGAATCTTCAATTCAGCACCGACAGCTAATTCAACTATCACCTTGTCAGACTTTAAATAAACTCTGACCGGCTTCCTTTAAACTCTTCACCCTGTCAGAGTTTAATTAAACTCTGACCGGCTTCTGATAAACTCTGGTCAGTACCTGTTGCTTAAACACTGATAACAAACGTCAGCAATTATATCTAACAATCTCCCCCAACTTGTTCATAATAAAATGTACAAGTTAAACATATAATTGATGATGTCAAAAACATTTAACAAATGCAGTGTTTAACATATAACAGAGTTTAATTTAAAACAGAGTTTAAATTTGACTTAGAATAGAAAATATATTAAAAACTTACAGTCAGACTTTACTTGATTTCTTGAATATCAGGCACAGTCCTGATATAGTCTGATAGCAATTTCTTTTCAGCTCTTTCTAGTTCAGCAATCATAATCTTCTTCAGCTCCTTCATTTCTGGTTCATCTTCACCAATTTGATAAATGGCAGCCCTCAAAGAATATATGCTGTTTTTGTTCATTTCATTGCCAAGTCTGATATAAAAAGATTTATCAGACTCTAGATTGAACTCAAGAACCTTTTTATTTAGTGCAGTTCTGAACCTAGCACTATTCCTTTTCATTTCTACCAACTTTCCATGTGCATCTCTGTATTTAGGAATGTATGCACTTGATACTCCAGCTCCACTCAGAACTTTGGATTTCATCATCCTTTCCTTCAAAACTCGAGCAGCATCATAAGTACTTCTATTCTTTACTTCAAGTAGATATAGAACATACTCTAGCTCTTCCCAAAGTTTTAACTGGATATCAAATTCACCAAATCTATATACTCTGCCATCAGCCATAAAATATAACAAGAATTCCTTTTTGATTCCTTTGTGAAAAATCATCTGTACAGATTCCAGTTTGTCAAGGCCTTCTTGAGTAATTCCAACTCCAAATTCTGCCAATGAAAACTTGTCTTGAGATCTGTTATTAGTTCTTCTCTCTCTGTGTGAACCCAGTCCAGATTTGTCAAAGGCTTCTTTTCCCAATACTGTTCTGGTTTCTGAGAAATTCACAGCTTCAAGCTTTAAGTCTTCAAGAATTTTTGGTTTGCTGAATCCTGGAAGTAGTGTAGATTTCTGTACAACTTGAGCAACGTCAGAGGTTGTCATGTCTTCAATAGAAACATCAACTTGAGCAGCGTCAGAGGTTGATTTAGCTAATCTTGTTTCAACTTGAGCAATGTCAGAGGTTGAAATATCTTTCTTCTTTAGGTTAGGCTCTTCAATCATTATGCCTTTACCTTTATCAGAGTTTCTAATCACAGGTCTCCTTTTATTTTGTACACTCTGTTGAATATTCTCTTTGATAGAAATACCAACTTCTTTCTTTTTAGGAGCCTTGATTTCCTTTCTCTTGTAGATTCCAGCTTCAAGATTTTTCTTGTGTTCCTCAGCAAGCATTTGCTCTTCAGCCTGGATATCTTCAATAGTTACATTCTTTCCATGCTCTTTCATGAATATCTTAGCAGCAATCTCTTCATCAGTAGATGGATTAGTTGAAACAACTAAACTCTTGAGATTTGAAGTAGATTGACCACCAGAGTTTATCTTTTCAGAGTTTATTTGTCTACCAGAGTTTACTCTAGTCCTGCTTTGCCTTTGAGCAATGACCTTTCCTTTATTTCCTTTGCTTCCCCCATCAGTAGAATCATCCCTCTGTCTCAGAGCTTGAATGTCTTTGCATTTGTCTTTAGGTACATTCTCCCCCTTTTTGACATCATCAGAAAGTAATACTGATGTCAGCAATTCTAGAGCATTAGAAATAGAATTCAATTGAGTAGACATTTCAGCCTGATTCTCCTCAACTTTTTCAAGCCTTTTCTTGATTTACTCAGAATCCTTGGCTTGCTGCTTGAATTGTGTAGAGTAAAATGATCTGTCAAGCTTCAAAGTTGTATCCCTGAGAGAAAATTCATTCCTTAGATTTGTAAACATCTGTTGATTCTCATCAAATCTATTATTAAGAGATTTGACTTGAACAACAGTTGCCTGTAAACTTGTAAGTACATCAGTATTGGATATCTTCTTGATAGAATCAGATAGCAAATCTGCAGCCCTTTGTGCTGAGAAAATGCAATCTGCATCAGCCCAATTTTTGTAGTACATATTCTGGAAATGCTCATTGGTCTGTCTATTAACTTCCAGTCTTTCATCACTATTGACATCATCAGCCAATGAAACTTGAATGCTAGGATGTGAATGAGAACCCTCAGCATCATTTCCAGCTTCGTCAATATTATCTGCTGCATTTTCAGGAAGAATATTTTCAGCAGTAAACTGTGCAGCTTCATCAATTTTCTCTTCTGCGACAGCTGCAGGAATATCAGAGTTTACCTTAGCAAAAACCTCTGCTTCTCTTTGAATCTGATTAACCTCCTCACCTTTGTCAAGATCACAAGAAATAACTTCAGTATGAGTGGCTAGAGATTCTTCTACCTGATCAGTGACTTGATCAGCTTCCACACCCTCTGTATAATGATCAGAATAGATAGAGGTGTGTGCTTCACGATCAAAAACTCTGCTATCAGAATGAGTAGCAGCTTCCTCAACTACATCATGAACCTTTGATGTAGGAGCATCGAAATCCATAGTAGCTTCAGTATTTAATCTGTCTAGATTGACAGCTTCAGCATTTGCAGCATCCTCCTGAACAAACACTTCAGGAGTTTCAGTGTTTACAAACACTCTGTCCTCATCAGTATTGAAAATATCCTCCTCAACAGCAATTTCAGGAGTAGCTTGAGGAACAGCTTCTGCTACAATCTCCTCATTCTCTGATGCAGGAGCTTCAGTGACCTTAGAGACTCTGTCCATGGTTATATTTACAGCACCAAAAAGATGTGCAGCCACTAGTCTTCTCTTTCTCTGATGAAGAGTTTCTTCATCAGTTTCAGTCTCTGAGTCTGCAATAGAATCAGTAGCAACAGACTTTGCCCTTTGAGCTCGCCTTTTCTTCATTCTTTTTCTCTGAGGCACAGCATCAACATTTGATGCCTCAGCTTCAGTGTGTTGCAAACCAGACTGAACAACCTTTACCGTAGATTTCTTTGACCTTTGTGGTTGAGACACAGAAGGCCCAGCTTCAGCATTTGATGGTGATTGTAGTTGTTGTGAATTGATCAAGAATTGTTGCACAAGCTCAGGCAACATCAAAACACCAACATCTCCTTTCTTGTTATCTTTATTGGTTAGATCAGAGAATATTCGTTTATGTAATTTAAAACATGGAATCACATCATTCTCAGCTATCTCTACTTCAGAAACACATTCAGAGAATATTAATTGACAAAATCGTGCAAAATAGACTACACCTCTGTTTTCAGTCATTTTCTCACCTATATTATTTAGAACTAGTCTAGCAACATCAAAATTACCTCCGTAAAGAAGAGAATACCCGATTTGCAGACTATCAGTGGGAATTGCATCCCAATTCGTGCACTTCTTCCCGAACGCCCTTGTTATGCAGTCGAAAAAGAAACTCCATTCCTTTCTCAAGAGCGGTCGCTTCAACTGACCAAGCTTTGTCAGTGGTCCAGAATAGCCTATTTCTCTCATCATACGAACTAACTCAGAATCTCCAACAGAGATTGTGAAAGCATTAAAGTCCTCAAGGCCCAGAGCATCACGAACAGTAGTTGGAGTCACTACAAACTCTTCTCCTTGAAATTCAAAAATTATGGACGGAGACCCAGACTCTCCTCCATTATCATAAGTGCCTGTCTGCCAAAAAGTCCTTATTTGAGATGCAGACAGCTTCAAAGGGGCGATTAGAGCAGTTCCAACATCAGAGTTTGACAAGAAATTCTGAATCAAATGAAACGCCGCCGGTGCGTTCTCATTTGCCAAAGGAGCAGCATAGTTGTTAGGGACGAACTCTAACCCAGACGAAACGAAAGCCGTGGTTGCCATTAGAAGATTTGAAAACAAGAAGTACTAGGCTTTGAAAGTGTTTGAGTGTTTGTGTGTGAATAAAAACTTAGGAAAAGATGAAGTGCGTAAAAGATTGAATCGTGTGTATGTAGTGTATTAAATAATAACTGTAAAGATTAGAAGTATGTTAGTGGGACAGATGTCGAACGGAAATACGCTGACAGCTGTTTCTAACAACTTCCAATACACACGTGCAGACGTGGAGACACCTGTCATCACATATAACACTCAAAATATTCGCTTAAAAGAAGAAAAAAAATCAATAATAATAAAATTATCAATTTTAATAATAAAGTACAAAGGAACTCAACAGTCAGAATAATAATGACTGTCTTGAAACTCCGCACCTTATTTATCCCAAGCGCTTCGATTCTAGTAAAAACCCTTCAGTTACCCTGTTGAATGCTTTAAAAACTCAAGCATTTTAACAACAGGCTTCATATCTTAAAATTACCATACACCAAATGGCAGGAACCTTTGAGTTCATGGATGGCGAAGCATTCTTGAACATGAACTGGCCTCAACAAGCAAACTACATCATCGATGAGTTTCTTGTTCTTTCTTTTCTGAATGATGAAGGTCTTATAGCAAATGATGAAATAGCAGAAGGACCAATCTCTAATCCTTATGTGCACATCATCCGTCCCGGTCCATATGATGTGCCCATCTTGGCAGACGATCATACTATGGAGATTTGTATGATACTCTTCCAGCAGAGCTTCCTGATGGGTACTGAGGAGACAATCTTCTTGGAATCCTGCAAGCTGCAAAGCAGAAAGAGAATCCAGGAAGATGATGATGATGATGATGATTCATCTTCAGGATGTTGTCAAGCAATTCCAGATGGTATAATGATCAGATGAACAACTGGGTAGCGATCATCAGAAGTAGTAGAGCACAATAACTTCTGGCTCTAGCTCTTCTGCTTCAGATGTAGCATTCAGATACTTGTCCTGGTTAAATAGATCTTTTCTTTTGTAACCATAGTGATTAGTATGTATCAGAAAGTTTAGCTAAACATGAGTATGAAATTGTCTGATTGTAAATTTGGATCATTTAATGAAAATTTTGTTTCTTTACATATCAGTATTATCAATATTGCATAGTAATTGTAAAGTAAAAAAAACTTTAACCAATTAACTAACATACTCAGCAGCAATACAAATCACAAATAGGACTTAACAAACATACTCTTTCTGTTTTCCGTTCAATCATACTTTTTCCGAAAAACAAATGGCTAATCTCAGAATTATTAACTGTCTGAAACAAAGAAATTATTTTAACCATCAGAGATTAAAACAAAGTAACCTCGACGTATTTCACACAATACATCAGTGTTTACCATTTGTCCTTCTTTGTCAATAAACTCTTTTCTCAATCTGTTCAGTTGTGAAAAATGTGTGTGTAGTAGCAGAGTTTACCGAAATCAGTATTTAGATCATCTCAAAGTGCATAAAATCCACAAACTAAAGTAGTAAAAACTGGTTGCCGAAACTCTCATGTATAACATAGACACTGATTTTTCTATCCAAACTCTGTATTACTGATATCCTTTCATTTGGATATGTCTTTTATTTTTCACCCCCTTTATTTTTTATTTTTTATTTTTTATTTTTATTTTTTATTTATTTTTTTATTTTTTTATTTTTCCAGTAATCAGTGGTTGGCACTAGTCACCAAAAATCAAAGATTTTAGCCCTTATTTCATACAATAAGTTCCTGGATCTTCCTAGGCACAACATGATCTCAAAGGAATTTATGCTCTGTTTGGCATCTTTTGATTTGAGGGTGAATTATTTGCAATAAATAATCAGAGTTTAGACTTTTCATCAGTAATTATAATTAACTTATGAGAGAGAATGCAAACAGCTAATACAGACTCAGTGTATAGGATCAATAAACTAAGAGATGGTAGAAATACAGAGACAGTATCATGCTGTGTTAACTTACTGCACATATTTGAGATCAGAATCTATCAACTCTTAAGGATTCACAATTACTTACTGAGAATTATGCTTCATACAAATTTCTTCATTGGTCCATATGTTTCAGACAAGATTACCAGAGAATAGCATTAAACTGTAATTACCAGAGTATGACCAACAGAGTTTAACATCAGAGTTTACTTTCAGAGTATGACTGACACTTCACAGAGTTTATCATCAGAGTTTACTATGCTGATTCACATAACAGTTAACACATGTAAGAAATCATGAACATAAAAAGTGAGTCTAACCCGTATCTCTAGTCAGAACCAGAGATCATTCCAAGTTCATTTACCAATCTTGTAAAAGTAGCTTCACTCAAAGGTTTGGTGAAGATATCTGCAAGTTGTTGGTCTGTAGACACAAAATGAAGCTCAATGTTTCCTTCTTCCACATGTTCTCTGATAAAATGATACCTTATGCTGATGTGCTTGGTCATGGAATGTTGTACTGGATTACCTGTCATAGCAATAGCACTTTGGTTATCACAGAAAATAGGTATTCTAGAGTACCTTAACCCATAATCCAGCAATTGATTCTTCATCCATAAAATCTGTGCACAACAGCTACCAGCTGCTATATACTCTGCTTCTGCAGTGGATGTAGAAATTGATTTCTGTTTCTTACTGTACCAAGAAACCAATCTGTCACCTAAAAATTGACAGCTTCCACTTGTACTTTTTCTGTCTATCTTACAGCCTGCAAAATCTGCATCAGAGTAACCAATTAACTTAAACTCTGATTCTCTAGGATACCACAAACCCAGGGTTATGGTTCCTTTGAGATATTTGAAGATCCTTTTTACAGCTGTTAGATGAGGTTCTCTGGGATCTGCTTGAAATCTTGCACAAAGACATGTTGCATACATGATATCAGGTCTACTTGCAGTAAGATACAGTAGAGACCCTATCATTCCTCTGTAGTTAGTAATATCTACTGAGGCTCCTGTGTCTTTATCAAGCTTCGTTGCTGTAGCCATGGGAGTTGTGGCAGATGAACTATCAAGCATACCAAATTTCTTTAGAAGATTTCTGGTATACTTTGCTTGATTGATAAAAATACCATCATCTGTTTGCTTGACCTGTAAGCCTAGAAAATAACTAAGCTCTCCCATCATGCTCATTTGGTACCTGGATTGCATAAGCTTTGCAAACTTCTTACAGAGTTTGTCATTAGTAGATCCAAAAATAATATCATCTACATAAATTTGAACTAAAAGCAAATCATCACCTGAATTGAAATAAAACAAGGTTTTATCAATTGTACCTCTTGTGAACCCACTTTCTAAAAGAAATTGAGCAAGAGTTTCATACCATGCTCTTGGTGCTTGCTTTAGTCCATATAATGCCTTGTCAAGCCTGTAGACATAATCTGGATGCTTGGAATCTACAAATCCTGGTGGTTGTTCAACAAACACTTCTTCTTCAAGCTTCCCATTTAGAAAAGCACTTTTTACATCCATCTGAAAGACTTTAAACTTCTTGTGTGCAGCATAGGCCAGGAAAATTCTTATGGCCTCCAATCTTGCAACTGGAGCAAAGGTTTCATCATAGTCAATTCCTTCCTGTTGTGAATAACCTTTAGCCACAAGTCTAGCCTTGTTCCTTGTAATCACACCATCACTGTCAGTCTTGTTTCTGAAAACCCACTTTGTACCTACAATTGATCTGTTCTTTGGTCTAGGTACAAGTGTCCAGACTTCATTTCTTTCAAACTCATTTAACTCTTCTTGCATTGCTATAATCCAATTAGCATCTTGAAGAGCTTCCTCCACTTTCTTTGGTTCTGTTTGAGACAAGAAAGCATGATACAGACACTCATTATTTGTTGCACTTCTAGTTCTCACACTAGCATCAGGATCTCCAATTATGAGATCAGGTGTGTGTGCCTGTGTCCACTTTCTTGCTGTTGGTAAGTGATTTCTTGCATCATTATTGAATCCTCCCCCTTGATCCATGCTCTCCTGATTCATGTGTTGACTTTCTGCAGCACCTGAGGCTCCCCCTGAATTGGATGGCTCAGAGTTTGAACTGTCAGAGTTTGAATCAGTTTCCTCAACTGACTCACTTGCTGTGTCTTGTTGAGCTTCTTCACGCTCCCCCTCAACTGGTTCTCTATTTTGTTCAATTTGAGTATTTCCAGTATTTACCAGTAGAGGTTCAGAGTATGCTTCGTCAGAGTTTGTCAACCCTGCTTCGTCAGAGTTTACATCATCAGAGAATAGATCTTCATTTTCAAAACGTAGTTGATCATATCCATCCTTGTCTTCAAGTCCAATTATTTTCTTGTCATCAAATGACACATGTATGGATTCCATGATCACCTTAGTTCTCAGATTGTAAACTCTGAATGCTTTTGTTGACAATGGATAGCCAACAAAGATTCCTTCATCAGCTTTTAACTCGAACTTGGTCAACTGTTCAGGATGAGTCTTCAACACAAAGCATTTACATCCAAATATGTGAAAATATTTCAAATTTGGCTTCTTATTTTTAACCATTTCATATGGTGTTTTTCCATGCTTGTTGATCAGTGTAGCATTTTGAGTAAAACAAGCAGTCTGAACAGCTTCTGCCCAGAAGTATGTTGGTAATTTTGCTTCATCAAGCATAGTTCTGGCTGCTTCAATTAAAGTTCTGTTCTTTCTTTCAACTACACCATTTTGCTGTGGAGTTCCAGGTGCAGAAAATTCTTGTTTCACTCCTCTTTCCTTGCAGAAAGCTTCTATGATTGAGTTTCTGAATTCAGTTCCATTATCACTCCTTATAATTTTGACTTTGTGCTCTGATCCTTTGTCCAGTAGATTTACATGATCCATCAGAAATTGAGCAGTTTCATCCTTCTTTGATAAGAAATACACCCATGTGTATCTAGTATATTCATCAACAATTACTAGAGCATATTTCTTTCTGCCCATTGACATCACATTCACTGGTCCAAAGAGATCAACATGTAGAAGATGATAAGGTTCCACTACTGAAGATTCAGATTTGCTCTTGAAAGATGACTTCCTTTGCTTGGCCTTTTGACAAGAATCACATAGACCATCTAGATTAAGTATTGATTTTGGAAGTCCTCTTACAAGATCCTTTCTTATCAGCTCATTGATGTTGTTCAAATTGAGATGAGAGAGCTTCTTGTGCCAATTCCAACTCTCTTCATTTGACATTCTGGCTGTCAGACACACTGTTTTTCCATCAGAGTTTGTTACCAAACTTGCTTCATAAATGTTGTTGCGCCTGTGTCCAACTAGAACAACTTTTCCAGTAGATTTACTGATAACTTCACAGTATTCACTATGAAAATCTACATGGTTTCCTCTGTCACAGATTTGACTCACAGATAGCAGATTATGCTTGAGTCCTGAGACTAGAGCTACATTAGTAATGATGACACTTCCAAGATTGATATTGCCATATCCCAGAGTGTGTCCTATGTTGCCATCTCCATAGGAAACTTTTGGGCCAGCTTTCTCCTTAAAGTCTGATAACAGGGCTTTATTTCCAGTCATATGTCCTGAGCATCCACTGTCCAAGATAAGTGTGCTCTCTATTATACCCTGCAATCACAAACAAACACTAAGTGTTAGTTTTAAGGATCCAGACTTGCTTGGATCCTTTGTCTTTCTTAACAGTGTTAGCTTTTGCAGCGGAATCTGTATTATCAGAGTTTAAACTAACATTGTCAGATTTTACACTTGCAGAGTTTGCTTTAACCCACTTCAGATTGGGTTTTAGCTCATAATAGTTATGATAAATAGCATGATAACTCTTGCAAGTATAAATGGAATGCCAAGTGCTCCCACAGTGTTTGCATAAAGTTTGTGGTTTAACTCTTACAAAATCATTCTTTACTCCTGATGTAGAAGATAAAGAATTAATATGTTTGTTCTTAGTGCAAAATCTAGCAAGATGATTAGAACTACCACAATTGTAACATGTTTTCCTTGAAGCACCAGCATTAGGCAAATGATTATTTCTGTTATTTATGCCTACTTTTCCATTCCTATTCTTCTTGGACCCTTTTGGTTTCATGGCAGACTTTACCTCTTTCAACTTATGATTGAACTGTTTTCCTGTCATCAAGCCAACATTAACCTGTTTTTCACAAGTTTTTACTGGTTTTCTAACAGCTTCTACTTCCATAAGTTTTTCTGTTATAATATTTTCCTGTCTTTCACAGGCTTCACCTGATTCCATATCAGCTTCTCTTATTACAACAGATTTTAACTTAATGGCTTCTGGAACAAACTTCACAGGTTTAAGTTGTGGTTTTACCTTAATCTTGTCTTTAAACCTAAGTTCATCATTTTCACAATAACCTAAACCTACAGAATCAGTCTGAAACACTTGATGAGTGTCTCTTCCAGAATCTGTCCAAGTTTTGATTATTTTTCTTTCTTTTTCTAAATCAGATTCTAGTTGCCTATATCTTTTCAGCAACTCATGTTCTACATAAACAGCATCATCTCTTTCTTTCTGAATCTGCTTCATATTCTCAAGTTCTCTTTCAAGAAACTTGTTTCTTTCTTTAAGACTAAGATTTTCAGTTTTAATTCTTTCATTTTCTAAAGTCTGATCCCTATAGCTAACATGAACACTTTTCAGATATACTCTTAACTCAGATATATTATCAGTATCATAAGCATAAGTAGTTAGGGGTACCTTATTTTCAGATGATTCAGTCTCATCTCTGACAGTTGCCATAAGAGCATAGTTTTCTCCATCATCAGAGTCTGAAGTATCTGCCCAGTCTTTGCCTTTAGAGATGAGTGCTTTCTCAGATTTGCCTTTCTTGCACTCTGGAGCATAGTGACCCATCTCCTTACACTTGTAGCACTGGATTTGAGATTTGTCCTTCTTACCAGACTTGGTATCCCTTCCATCAGACTTTCTGAAATTCTTCTTCTCAGAATTTGAATCTTTCCTTGAGAATCTCTTTCCCTTTTTGAAGTTCTTGAATCCCATCTTCTTGAAGGTCTTCACCATCAATGCAGCCATTTGCATCATCTGTTCTTCATCATCATCAGAGTCAGAAGCTTCACCAGAGTTTGAATCATCATCAGAGTTTGATGACTCACTCTCAGATTTAATGACTAAAGCCTTTCCTTTGGCTTTCCTCCTTGATGATTCCTTCTTAATGGGCTTCTCCTCGACTTTGAGAGCAACAGATTTTGTCTTCTTGCTTGACCTCCTGTTTCTTTGTTCTATCTCAAGTTCATGAGTCTTTAACAATCCATAGATCTCATCAAGATCTGTATCAGCAAGATCATAATTATCTCTGATTGTTGTTGACTTTAAATCCCACTTTTCAGGTAGAGATAACAGAAACTTGAGATTGGACTCTTCAAGTTCATATTCCTTATCTACCAGAGACAGATCGTTCAACAGTTTGCAAAATCTGTCATAAGTCTCAGTCAAGGTTTCATTAGTTCTTGAATCAAAGTGCTCATACTCCTGTGTGAGTATTGTTTTTCTGTTCTTCTTAATAGCACCTGTTCCCTGGCATCTGACTTCTAAAGCATCCCATATCTCTTTGGCAGTTTTGCAGCCAATTACTCTGTTAGACATTACATTATCTAAAGCACTGTGGAGAAGATGTCTAACCTTTGCATCCTTTGCAATTGATGAGATATCTTCAGGAGTCATATCTTTCTTTTCCTTTGGAACAGTCTTTTGTGCTTGACCATCAACAACAGGGGACAATTTAGTTGGCATATGAGGACCATCATTAATTCTGTCAAGGTATTCTGGATCTGTAGCTTCCAGAAACATGGTCATCTTCACCTTCCAAATCGGATACTCTACTGGCCTGAGAATTGGAACCCTGATTGTTTCATATCGACTCACAGAATTGGGCTTAACCTGTTCAGCCTTAGGAGCAGTTTGATTTTCTTCAGACATGATTAATACTGTGTTTGAATCGTAAAACTGTATATATTAAACAGCCTTGGCTCTGATACCAATTGTTAGGCCGAATACACAATATAATCAAGTATGTATGAGAATAACAATAATTAAGAACACTGTTTATGAATCAATAAAACTGTAATCGTATTAACAGCTTCTCTCTTTATGATGTTAATGAATCACAAAGAGCTTCTAGGTTACAAGAATAATATATATTCAATGATCACATCCCTTCTAGGGATAACCTATCTGTGTTTATATAGTACACAGTTACACAATCCTTATCTAATTGATATTCCTACAAATTAGCTATACAATTGATATCAATTAAGGATTGCTTCTTATCTTCTATTCTGTTTCCTTAGCTGTATCAATATATTCTGCTTCTTTCCATCTTCAGAATATATTGCTTCTAGAATCTTCAATTCAGCACCGACAGCTAATTCAACTATCACCTTGTCAGACTTTAAATAAACTCTGACCGGCTTCCTTTAAACTCTTCACCCTGTCAGAGTTTAATTAAACTTTGACCGGCTTCTGATAAACTCTGGTCAGTACCTGTTGCTTAAACACTGATAACAAACGTCAGCAATTATATCTAACAATCAGCATTATCAGAAACAACTCTATCTTCATTATCTTCAGCAACATTTTCTGCAGTAGCTTCAGCGTTTGGCTGTGCAGCTTCAGGATTCTCAGAGTTTAGATTGACAAGAACCTCTGCTTCTATAGGAACAGACTTTTCAACAACTTCAACATGCTCAGAGTTTGCAGTGGCAAAAACCTCTGTTTCTTCAGGAACAGACTTAACTATTTCCTCTGCTATAGCTTCATTTACTTTCTCTACAGCAGCTTCAGCATTTATCTGAGCAGTTTCCAGTACCTGATCAACCTCCTCACCCTTTTCTGGAATTGAATTATTGACAGAAAGAATTTCTGTATGAGTAGCAATTGACTCATCTATTATCTGGGTGGGTTGACCAGCTGCCACATCCTCAGTATCACAAACACTGATACTAGGATGTGCTTCAATTTCGTCTTCAATATCCATCTCCAATATAGGTTCAAGAAAATCATCAGGAAAAGCAGCATTATCATCAGTGTTTGCTCTGGCTTCTTCAGGAACAGTAGCATTTGCAGAATGATTTTCAATCACAACCTTAGGAGCTTCAACTGGTGTAGAACCAGGAATCAATCCATCAAATAGGTAAGCAGCAACTAGCTTCCTCTTCTTAGCATTAGCAGATTCTGGTTCATCAGAAACCCTATTCTCATCATCAGAAGGTCTGTTTGCCCTTTTCTTCTTCCTTGAAGTACCAACTGAGTGTGGTAAATCATCAGCATTTGCAGGTGTTGCAGCCTTGTCAGCTTTAAAAGCTCTATGCTTAGTCCTACTCCCAGCCCTTGGCTTTTGAGAAGTAGATGGAAGAGGTTCAGAGTTTAGTAGTGGTTGTGGATTTAAAAACTGTTGGACTGAAGTAGGAAGCATCAAGTCATCAACATTCCCTTTCTTAACATCCTTGTTTGTTAGATCAGAGAATATTCTCTTATGTAATTTAAATGAGGGAATGACATCCTCCTCAGCTATCTCAACTCCAGCAACACACATAGAAAAGATTAATTGACAGAAACGAGAAAAGTAAACAACACTCCTATTCTCTGTCATCTTTTCACCAATATTGTTCAAAACAAGTCTAGCATAGTCAAAATGAGCACCATAGAGAAGAGAATACCCAATTTGTAGACTATCGATTGGAATTGCATCCCAATTAGTACACTTCTTCCCGAATGCCCTTGTAATGCAATCGAAAAAGAAACTCCACTCCTTCCTCAAGAATGGTCGCTTCAAATTCCCCGTCCTTGCCAAAGACCCAGAGTATCCAATCTCCCTCATCATACGCTGAAGTTCAGAATCACCGACAGAAATGGTGAACGCATTAAAGTCTTCACATCCAAGAGCATCTCTAACAGTGGTTGGAGTAACCACATACTCTTGTTCAGCAAATTCAAAGACAATTGAGGGAGTTCCTGATTCACCTCCATCATCATAAACACCTGTTTCCCAGAAGGCTTTGATTTGAGTACCAGATAACCGTGTTGGTTCCACTAAAGCTTGGCCAATATCAGATTGTGCAAGAAAATTTTGAAACAGGTGAAACGCCTCCGGAACGTTTTCAATAGACAGTGGGGCTGCATAGTTATTAGGAACAAAATCGAGACCAAGAGACTGAAACATGGTTGTTGCCATTAGATCTTTCAAAGAAATCAGAGTTTATAGTTCAAGAAAGTGTTTAAGAGATGTATGCAGAAAGATGTTTGTAGAAATGTGTGTGTGATATGAAAGTATGAATGTGAGTCAGTTGTGAAAAGTTTAAACGAATTTGTGTATTGTATATTAATACAGAAAGAAAGTATTAAAAACTGAACCGTTTCTAATCAATACACACAACTGTCTTACTTCGTATAACGTGTGAGTGGGACACGTGGCACACATGCAATGATTTACAGCAAATAATTGACAGTTTCCAATGCGAATGCGCAGTAAAAAAAGCAATTATTACCGCCCTGTACACTTTTCTAGACACTCAACCTCTCTCCTCTGTTTAATACATTCTTGAACAACTTCCCAATCATACTCTTTTTGAATTTTCAAAACAAATGTCTTTTCTCATAATTGTTAACTGTCTGAAACAAAGAATTAATTTTAATCATCAGAGATTAAAATAAAATTACCTCAGCGTAGAGTACACAACTCATCAGCTTTTTACCAATTATCCTCCTTTATAAATAAACTCTTTTCACAAACTGTACAGGTGTGAGTATTTGTGTGTGAATTAGCAGAGTTTACTGAATATGAATATTTAGACCATCTCAAAGTGCATAAAATCCACAAACTAAAGCAGTAAAAACTGGTTGCCCAAACTCTCATTTAAAAGAAAAACTGATTTTTATATCTAAACTCTGTATTCTGATATCCTTTCATTTGGATATATCTTTTATTTTCACCCCCTTTAAAAAAAAATTATTTTTTATTTTTTATTTTTTATTTTTATTTTTTTATTTTTCCAGTAATCAGTGGTTGGCACTAGTCACCAAAAATCAAAGATTTTAGCCCTTATTTCCTACAATAAGTTCCTGGATCTTCCTAGGCACAACATGATCTCAAAGGAATTTGTGCTCTTTTTGGCATCTTTTGATCTGAGGGTGAAATTATTTGCAACTTAATAATCAGAGTTTAGACTTTTCATCAGTTAATACAATTAATTTATGAGAGAAAACACAAACAGCTAATACAGACTCAGTGTTTAGGATCAATAAACTAAGAGATGCTATAAATATAGAGACAGTATCATGCTGTGTAAAATTTCTGCACATTTTGTAATCAGAATTTATAATACTTAAAAGGATTCATGATTACTTACTGAAAATCATGCTTCATACAGCTTTCTTCATCGGTCAATATGTTTCAGACAATATCACAATCAGAGTATAACATCAGAATTTACTATCAGAGTTTAACATGCTGGTACAAATAACAGTTAACACATGCAAAGAATCATGAGCATAAAATCAAACATGTATAGATTTTGAGTCTAACCAGTATCTCTAGTCAAAACCAGAGACCATTCCAAGTTCATTTACCAGTCTTGTAAAGGTAGCTTCACTCAAAGGTTTGGTGAAGATATCTGCAAGTTGTTGGTCTGTAGACACAAAATGAAGCTCAATGTGTCCTTCTTCCACATGTTCCCTGATAAAATGATACCTTATGCTGATGTGCTTGGTCATGGAATGCTGTACTAGATTACCTGTCATAGCAACGGCACTTTGATTATCACAGTAAATAGGTATTTTAGAGTACCTTAATCCATAGTCCAGCAATTGATTCTTCATCCATAAGATCTGTGCACAACAGCTACCAGCAGCTATATACTCTGCTTCTGCTGTGGATGTGGAAATTGATTTCTGTTTCTTGTTGTACCAAGAAACTAATCTATCACCTAAAAATTGACAGCTCCCACTTGTACTTTTTCTGTCTATCTTACAGCCTGCAAAATCTGCATCAGAGTAACCAATTAATTTAAACTCTGATTCTCTAGGATACCACAAACCAAGAGTTATGGATCCTTTGAGATATTTGAAAATCCTCTTCACAGCTGTTAGATGTGGCTCTCTGGGGTTTGCTTGAAATCTTGCACAAAGACATGTTGCATACATGATATCAGGTCTACTTGCTGTGAGATAAAGAAGAGACCCTATCATCCCTCTATAGTTTGTCATATCTACTGAGGCTCCTGTGTCTTTGTCTAGCTTTGTTGCAGTAGCCATGGGAGTTGTAGCAGATGAACTATCAAGCATACCAAATTTCTTGAGAAGATTTCTGGTATATTTTGCTTGATTGATAAAAATCCCATCATCTGTTTGCTTGACCTGTAAGCCTAGAAAATAACAAAGCTCTCCCATCATGCTCATTTGATATCTCGACTGCATAAGCTTGGCAAATTTCTTACAGAGTTTGTCATTAGTAGACCCAAAAATTATGTCATCCACATAGATTTGAACTAACAGCAAATCATCACCAGAATTAAAATAGAACAAGGTTTTGTCAATTGTACCTCTAGTGAACCCACTTTCTAAAAGAAATTGAGCCAGAGTTTCATACCATGCTCTTGGTGCCTGCTTAAGTCCATATAATGCCTTATCAAGCCTGTAGACATAATCTGGATGTTTGGGATCTACAAACCCTGGTGGTTGTTCAACAAACACTTCTTCTTCAAGTTTCCCATTGAGAAAAGCACTTTTCACATCCATCTGAAAGACTTTAAACTTTTTGTGAGCAGCATAGGCCAGAAAAATCCTTATTGCCTCCAATCTTGCAACTGGAGCAAAAGTTTCATCATAGTCAATTCCTTCCTGTTGAGAATAGCCTTTTGCCACAAGTCTAGCCTTATTCCTTGTAATCACTCCATCACTGTCTGTTTTGTTTCTGAAAACCCACTTCGTACCAATAATAGATCTATTCTTTGGTCTTGGTACCAGTGTCCAAACTTCATTCCTCTCAAATTCATTTAACTCCTCTTGCATTGTTGTTATCCAGTTAGAATCTTGAAGATCTTCTTCCACTTTCTTGGGCTCTGTTTGAGATAAGAATGCATGAAACAGACATTCATTATTTGTAGCACTCCTAGTTCTTACACTAGCTTCTGGATCTCCAATTATCAAGTCAGGTGTATGGGATTGTGTCCACCTTCTTGCTGTTGGTAATTGGCTTCTACTAGCATTATTAGATCCTCCCTCTTGATCCATGCTCTCCTGACTTTCTTCTCGACCATTCGCATTCTCTGAGGCTCCCCCTGAATTGGACTGTTCAGTATTTGAACTTTCAGAGTTTGGCTCAGAGTTTTTGTTTGATTCTTCATTTGACTCTCTTTCAGAATTTGAGTCATCACTTTGAGAAGTTTCTGAAGTTTCTTCACGCCCCCCCTCAACTGGTTCTCTATTTTGTTCTGTCAGAGAAAATTCTTCAGAGTTTACCAGTAGAGGATCAGAGTATGCTTCGTCAGAGTTTGTTGGATTTGCTTCATCAGAGTTTACGTCATCAGAGTTTAGATCTTCATTTTCAAAGCGAAGTTGATCATGATATTCTTCATCTTCTATTCCAGTTATTTTCTTGTCATCAAATGACACATGAATAGATTCCATGATCACTTTAGTTCTCAGATTATAGACTTTGAATGCCTTTGATGACAATGGGTATCACACAAAAATTCCTTCATCAGCTTTTAAGTCGAACTTGGTCAACTGTTCAGGATGAGTTTTCAACACAAAGCACTTACATCCAAAAATATGAAAATACTTCAAATTTGGCTTCTTATTTTTCAACATCTCATATGGTGTTTTCCCATGCTTGTTGATCAGTGTTGCATTTTGAGTAAAACAGGCAGTTTGAACAGCTTCTGCCCAGAAATAAGTTGGCAATTTTGCTTCATCAAGCATTGTTCTGGAAGCTTCAATTAGAGTTCTGTTCTTTCTTTCAAATACACCATTTTGCTGTGGAGTTCCAGGTGCAGAAAATTCTTGCTTTACTCCTCTTTCCTTGCAGAAAGCTTCCATTTCAGAATTTCTGAATTCAGTACCATTATCACTTCTTATAATTTTCACTTTGTACTCTGATCCTTTGTCCAGTAGCTTTACATGTTCCATTAGTATTGAGGCAGTTTCATCCTTCTTTGCTAAGAAATACACCCATGTGTACCTAGTGTACTCATCAACAATGACTAGAGCATATTTCTTTCTGCCCAGAGACATTATATTTACTGGACCAAAAAGATCAACATGTAGAAGATGATAAGGTTCCACAACTGAAAACTCAGATTTACTCTTGAAAGATGACTTCCTTTGCTTGGCCTTTTGACAAGAATCACACAGACCATCTAAGCTAAGTATTGACTTTGGAAGTCCCCTTACAAGATCTTTTCGAATCAACTCATTGATGTTGTTCAAGTTTAGGTGAGAGAGCTTCTTATGCCATTTCCAACTCTCTTCATTAGATACTTTTGCAGATAGATACACAGATTTTCCTTCAGAGTTTGTTACCAAACTTGCTTCATAAATGTTATTGCGCCTGTGTCCAACTAGAACAACTTTTCCAGTAGATTTACTGATAACCTCACAGTGTTCAGTATAAAAATCTACATGGTATCCTCTGTCACAGATTTGACTCACAGAAAGCAGATCATTCTTGAGTCCTGAGACTAGAGCTACATTTGTGATAATGACACTTCCAAGATTGATATTGCCATATCCCAGAGCATGTCCTATGTTGCCATCTCCATAGGAAACTTTTGGGCCAGCTTTTTCCTTATAGTCTGATAGCAGGGCTTTATTTCCAGTCATATGTCCTGAGAATCCACTGTCCAAGATAAGGGTGCTTTCTTTTATGCCCTGCAATCACAAACAATCACTATGTGTTAGATTTAAGGATCCAGACTTTCTTGGATCCTTTGGCTTTCTTAACATTGTTAGCTTTTGCAGCGGTATCACTATCAACAGAGTTTAAACTAACATTGTCAGACTTTATACTTGCAGAGTTTGCTCTAACCCATTTCAAGTTGGGTTTTAGCTCATAATAGTTGTGATAAATAGCATGATAACTTTTGCAAGTATAGATGGAATGCCAAGTGCTCCCACAGTGTGTGCATAAAGTCTGTGGTCTAACCCTAACATAATCATTCTTTACTCCAGATGTGGAAGGTAAAGAGTTAATATTTTTGTTCTTCTTGCAAAACCTGGCAAGATGGTTAGTACTACCACAACTATGACATGTTTTTCTAGGAGCAGCAGAATTAGGCAAATAATCATTTCTTTTATTAATGCCTACTTTTCCATTCCTATTCTTTTTAAACATTTTCTGTTTGTTGACAGACTTTACTTCTTTGAGCTTATGTTTAAATTGTTTCTCTGTCATTAAACCAACATTAACCTGTTTATCACAGATTCTTACTGGTTCTTTAACAGCTTCTATCTAAATCTTATTCTCTGCTATTGAGCCAACATTAACCTGTTCTTCACAAGTTTCAATTTGCTCCATGACAGCTTCTTTTACAACTACAGACTTTAGCTTACTGGATTCATGAACAAATTTCACAGGTTTAAGTTGTGGTTTCACTTTAACTTTATCTTTAAACCTAAGTTCATCTTCCTCACAGTAACCTAAACCTACAGTATCTGTTTGAAAAACCTGATGTGTGTCTTTTCCAGAATTGGTCCAGGTTTTAATCACTTTTCTCTCTTTTTCCAACTCAGATTCTATTTGCCTATATCTTTTAAGCAATTCCTGTTCAACATAAACAACATCATCTCTCTCCTTTTGAACTTGTTGCATGTTAACAAGTTTCTCTTCAAGAAATTTATTTCTTTCTTTAAGACCTAGATTCTCAGATTTTATTCTCTCATTCTCTAAAGTCTGATCCCTATAACTAACATGTATGCTTTTAAGATAAATTCTTAATTCAGATATATTATCAGTATCATAAGCATAAGTTGTTAAGGGTACCTTGTTTTCAGATGAGTCAGCTTCATCTCTACCAGTTGCCATGAGAGCATAATTGACTCCCTCATCTGAGTCTGAAGTGTCTGCCCAGTCCTTGCCTTTTGTGATGAGTGCTTTCTCAGATTTTCCTTTCTTGCATTCTGGAGCATAATGACCCATTTCTTTACACTTGTAGCACTGGATCTCAGACTTGTCTTTCTTTCCAGACTTGGTATCCTTTTCATCAGACTTTTTGAATTTTCTTTTATAAGAATTTGAATCTTCCCTAGAGAATCTTTTTCCTTTCTTGAAGTTCTTGAATCCCATCTTCTTGAAGGTCTTCACCATTAAAGCAGCCATTCTCATCATCTCTTCTTCATCATCCTCAGAGTCAGAAGCTTCATCATCAGTGTTTGAGCCATCATCAGAGTTTGATGACTCACTATCAGATTTAATGACTAAAGCCTTTCCTTTGGTTTTCTTTCTTGATGATTCCTTCTTGACAGGCTTTTCTTCAACTTTAAGAGCAACAGATTTTGTCTTCTTTCCAGATCTTTTGTTTCTTTGTTCTATTTCAAGTTCATGAGTTTTAAGCAACCCATAGATTTCATCAAGATCTGTATCTGCAAGATCATAATTGTCTCTGATTGTTGTTGCCTTTAAATCCTATCTTTCAGGTAGGGATAGAAGAAACTTGAGATTTGACTCTTCAAGTTCATATTCTTTATCAACCAGAGACAAATCATTCAACAATTTACAAAATCTGTCATATGTATCTGTCAAACTTTCATCAGATCTAGAGTCAAAGTGTTCATACTCCTGTGTTAGAATAGTCTTCCTATTCTTCTTTATAGCACTGGTTCCTTGACACCTGACTTCTAAAGCATCCCATATCTCTTTGGCAGTTTTACAGCCAATAACTCTGTTAGACATAACATTGTCTAAAGCACTGTGGAGTAGATGTCTAACTTTTTCATCCTTTGCGATTGATGAGATGTCCTCAGGAGTCATATCTTTCTTTTCCTTTGGAACAGTCTTTTGTTCTTGACCATCAACAACAGGAGACAGTTTAGTCGGCATATGAGGACCATCATTGATTCTATCAAGGTATTCTGGATCTGTGGCTTCTAAAAACATGGTCATCTTTACCTTCCATATTGGATATTCCACAGGTCTGAGAATTGGAACCCTGATTGCCTCATATCGACTTACAGAAGCTGATTGAACCTTTTGAGCATTAGAACTTACCTGGTTGTTATCAGTCATGATTATACTTGTGTTTAGATCAAAAACTGTATATATTTAACAGCCTTGGCTCTGATACCAATTGTTAGGCCGATTACACAATATATAATCAATATTAATACGATAATAACACTCAAGAACACTGTTTATGAATCAATAACTGAATTATATATTTAACTCTTCTCTCAGTGATGTTAAAGAATCACAGAGAGTTGCTAGGTTACAAGAATAATGTATTCAGTATTCGCATCCCTATCTGTGTTTATATAATACACAGTTACATAATCAATCTCTAATTGATATTCCTATAAATTATCTATACAATTATATCAATTTAGGATTGCTTCTGTCTTCTGTTCCGTTTCCTTAAATGTCTCAATATATCTTGCTTCTTTCCATCTTCAAGATATATTGCTTCTAGAATCTTCATATTAGCACCGACAGTTAATAAACTCTTCACCCCGTCAGACTTTATCAAACTCTGACTGGCTTCTATTAAACTCTGATGAGTACCTGGTACTTAAACGTACTGATGAACAAACGCCAGCAATTATATCTAACAGTGTAATTATCAGAAACAAAGCAAGACTAGTTGCAAAGGGGTATTCTCAACAAGAAGGAATTGACAATGATGAAACTTTTGCTCCTGTTGCAAGACTAGAGGCCATCAGGATCTTTCTGGCATATGCAGCTCATAAGAAATTCAAGGTTTTCCAGATGGATGTGAAAAGTGCTTTCTTAAATGGTGAACTGGAGGAAGAGGTACATGTTGAACAGCCTCCTGGTTTCATTGATCCTAAATATCCAAATCATGTCTACAGATTGGATAAGGCACTTTATGGACTAAAGCAAGCTCCAAGAGCATGGTATGAAACCCTAGCTCAATTCTTACTGGAAAGTGGATTCAAACGAGGTACCATTGATAAAAGTTTATTCTATTTGAATCATGGAAAGGATTTGCTTTTAGTTCAGATTTATGTTGATGATATCATTTTTGGGTCAACAAACAATAAGCTGTGTGAAAAGTTTTCTAAGCTTATGCAGTCAAGATATCAAATGAGCATGATGGGAGAAATGAGTTATTTTCTTGGTCGTCAAGTTAAACAGACTGATGATGGCATTTTTATCAATCAGTCAAAATACACAAGGAAATTGTTGAAAAGGTTTAACATGGAAGATTGTGCTACTGCAAGTACTCCCATAGCTACAGCTACCAAACTTGATCCTGATCAAGGTAATGAGGTAGATGTAACTCATTACAGAGGAATGATTGGCTCTTTATTGTATCTCACTACAAGTAGACCAGATATCATGTTTGCAACCTGTCTGTGTGTAAGATTTCAAGCAAAACCTAGGGAACCTCATCTGATTATAGTTAAAAGAATTTTCAGATATATCAAAGGCACTCCTGCACTTGGTCTTTGGTATGCAAGGGAATCAGATTTTGGTTTGTGTGGTTATTCAGATGCTGATTTTGCAGGATGCAAAATAGACAGGAAAAGTACTTCAGGAAGTTGTCAGTTTTTGGGTGGTAGACTAGTTTCATGGTTTAGTAAAAAGCAAAAGTCTATCTCTACTTCAACTGCAGAAGCTGAGTACATTGCTGCAGGAAGTTGCTGTGCTCAGATAATGTGGATGAGAAATCAGTTGTTAGATTATGGCCTGTCATACTCAAAAATCCCAATTTATTGTGATAACCAAAGTGCTATTGCAATGACAGGAAATCCAGTTCAACATTCTCTTACTAAACACATCAGTATCAGATATCATTTTTTAAGAGAACAGGTTCTGGAAGGAACAATTGAACTACACTTTGTTCCTACTGATCAACAACTAGCTGATATATTCACCAAACCACTCCCTGAAGCTACTTTCAATAAGTTGGTGAATGAACTTGGAATGATGACCTTTGAGAATTTCTGAGAAAAGCTACAGAGAAGAAATCTTGATGACTGTCAAATCCTGATGGTCATTCAGAAAGGTAAGTAATTTTGATCAAATCCTGATAGGACAAAATCCTGACAGGAAGTCAACTGGTCAATCCTGATGAACAAATACTGAAGCTGGTATGAAAACCAGAGGTTCTCAGACAATTTGACGTCAACATTGCTGGTATTCTCTGGAAAATAAAAGTTATACTTAGTCTTTGATTAAGTATTAAGTTTTAATTTTCAATCTCAATTCATTTTCTCAGGGATTACTATTCTTCATTTTTAAATGTCAAATGCAATGATGCTAACAATTTGTACATGAAAACAAAGAAGATGAATAATGGAGAAATAAGATCACTTTCATTGATACTTGAAGATCTTTACAAATGAAAAGGAAATTACATTTTTTTTCTAGTCTATTTCTCTTTGCTGATAAGCAGGAATGCCCGTGTTCGATGGATCATAACCAGGCGAACACTCCTTGAGCAGCTTCATAGTCCGTCAGGATTGGAAGGGAGTTGTCCACCAAGATCCATCTAGGGTTCTCTTGTTCCATCCTTAAAGGACAAGAAGAGGAGCTGATGCACTTGAAGGTGGATCATCACTGTGACCACCGGGACTCTTCCATGCCTCCACCTTGCATGACATACAAGCATCAAGGATCTTCTTTCTTCTCTCAAGCTCACGCTCGAGCTCCTCAACGTCATCATCATCTTCATCTTCGTCGTCTTCATCGACAATGATAAGATTTTCGAGTGGATTCCATTCAGAGTTTGCCTGATGGAAGTTATGAAGAAGCACATCCGCCATTGCATTCACAAAGGCATCATGTTCCTGAGGGTCAGGAACAGGTTGTGGTTCTTCATGATCTGCGATTTCATCAAGAGCCTCCTGCATCTCTTGCCAAATTAAATCAAGTTCTTCAACTGGTAAGTCGTTTGGTTGATTGTTAGCAGCCATGGAGAAAAGAAGAATATGAAAGGTTTGCTTAAGATTTTTTTTTTCTGTGGAGAGGGTTTTTGTATTTTTGATGATAAATGATAACACTGTTTAACATTCTCTTTTCTTTTATAGAGATTATTTGTTAAGACTGCAGGTCATTTGCTCATTTTCGAGGCGATGGTTCAGTACTCAATGACTATTTTGCCTTGTTAAATGGTAAGAATGTTTCAGTGGGTTCTACACCATTAATTTGGTGATTTTTTTAAAAAAACATTTTTCAGGGTTATAGAAATAAATTTTGTTTTCTTAAATGAAATTTTATTTTCATGTCATATCGAAAGTTTTTTTTAATCCTGATAAAGAAAATGGTTTTATTGGCAATGCTTTTATTCCTGATGAGGTCAGACTTTTCTTGCATAAGAAAATGCCTACTCGTTATGGTTTAATTTCTAATGCTATGGAGCAAGGCCAATCACACCTTGTTCCTGACCCAAGCATGCCACCTAAACAGTCTAAATAGTTAACAACCACCTCTACTGTCTCTCAAAAGACTTTAGTTGTCAAATCAAAGAAATCAGCTAGAACTGATGTGTCTGGAAGACAATCAGGTTCAAAGGATTTTTCCTCTACACCACTCACTAAAAAGAAGAAACAAGGGGGGTGTACAAGGGGTCCTGGTTCAGAAGAAAGCTGAGAAGGTGACTGAGGCTGTTTCTGTGAAGAGAAAATTGGTATTAAGGGATGAGAGTGATTCTGAGGATGATATGCCTATCTCCTCAAAGTTTAAGATAGTCAAGGAAGTTGATGATACTGCTACTGAAGCTGTGGCACATTCATCAAAGCCACATAAGAAAAGGATATTATCAAAAAGCAGGTATCATATTCCTTTGAAGGTGCAAATGAAGGATACTGATATTCAGACATCAAATCCTGATGAGTCATCTACTCCTGATGCTCTACCAAATCCTGATGTTGGTATTCCTGATGTACAAACAAAAACTATCTCCATCTCAGACTCTCCAGCCTCTCCAGCTAAAAAGATTCTAGAAATTTCATGGGAGAAGGTTTCCGAGATTGCTTCCATGGTTGGTCTTACACCTCCATTGCAGAAAAAGAGGAAAGCAACAGAGATAGTTTTCAAAAGACTCAAGAAGCTGAAAGGATGAAGCCCACAAGAACCTGAATCTCAAAGTGATTCAGCAGCTCCTGAAGATCCTGCCACACAAGAACCACTCAATCAAAGTTTGGGTGAAGGCTTAGCTATTTGAATGGTCACACAAGAACCATTTTCTCAAAGGGAGAATGAAGACACTTCTATTCCAGCCACACAAGAACCATCTTCTCAATATGAAGATGCAGGCAAAGCTACAGCTTCTGGTGAAAGATTGGTCGAGGACACTGTTACTGAGGGAAGTACACAAGAACCTTTAACTCAAAGTGTTAAAGCAGCTTCTGCACCTCAGGCTCCACAAGAACCATTGGTAGCAAATACTGATGCAAGCTTATCAAATCCTGAAGGTGTTGCTCCTGACGCTAGTGGTGCTCCTGATGCTGAGCCAATCCTTATACAGCCACTTAGCTCCAGACCAATGACAGATCCTATCACAGCATCACAGGACAAACTTAAAGGTATTGCTATTCCTGATCCTGATGTTACTCTTGATTCTGATGCTGATGATAGTGATGATAGTGATGATGATAATAATGAAGAGAAGGACCAACTTGCCAGAGTTATAAAATCTAGTCTTAGAACTAACTATGGTTCATCAAGCACATTCATGGCTGGCAAGGCTACTACTGTAAAGGACTTAAGACAAGACTTTTTTGTTCCTTCTGAGATTGATCCTGCTGAGCAGCTGAAAATGCATCAATGGGAAAATGAATGGTATAGATCTGATGAATCTGTAAGCTATCCCTATGCATTGGATCATGCTTATAATGCTGCTAAGTTGATTCAGAATGAAGATTTGAAGAATCATTTGAAGGCTACTACTCTTTTATCCAAAAGCCTGAAACATGAAATAGATTCTGTCAAAGATTCTACTGACAAAGTGATGACTGATATTTCTCAGAGCTTTACAAAGGTGCCTACTGCTCTTCAACTCAGAGTTGTGGAATCCCAAGTTAAGTCAATCATTATTGAACAGTCTTCAATCAACAACAGGATTGATTATCTTGATACAAAGGTAACTGACATTCAAACTTCTCTTGCCTTAATTTTGAATATATTGTCAAATACTGATGTCAAAAAGGGGGAGAAGGTAAGTCAGACAAAATGTACACCTGATCTAGTATTAAGAAATAATGATGATGATACTGGAAATGATGGTGGTGACAAAATTCTACAAGGAGAAACCTCTGCTGCTGCTGTTATGAAGTCTACAATTCAAACTTCTCAAAGTCAAACAACACAGTCAACTCATGTTTCTGATTCTGGAGTAAGGACAGTGAGGACATTAGTGCAATCTCAGATCCTGACGGAAGAACAAATCCTGACAGGTGATCAAATCCTGATACCTGGTCATGAACAGACTCTTGCTACAATTCCTGAAGATGAAGATGTGCTTATTGATAATCCTGAAGATGCATCAAATCTATTCCAGAAGTTTACTACAAAAGATGGCCGAATTGTTACTCTCTATCACACGGATAAAAGAGTTCAACAATTATTTGCAAGGAAAGCACTCTCTACAGCAAGTGAAGAATATCATGATCTCTCACATGAAGAATTCTTAAGTCAACAGAGAGAAATGATGGAAAGCTTTAATAATCCTGCTCTTGCTAGAGTAAGAGAAGGGAGAGGTAGGAGAGGTGCTAGAAGAGGTAGAAGAGGTTCTTCAACTCAAACAGTGCCTAGACAGACAAGGTCTAGAGGTTTATTAATAGAAGAAATTCTTGAAGCTTCACAAAATCTAATAGATCCTGTTATCAAGGATATCATTGAGAAGGAAGACAAGGAGTTTATTGAAGAAGAACCTGAATTGAGAAGAAGACCAAGACAATTAATTCTCTGCAATACAAATCAAATTGAAGATTCTAATCCTGATATTGTTCCTGACAATGTTCAAGATCCTGATGAATCTGAAATTCTGCAAGAGATTGATTTGTTAATCTTATCTACCGTGGTTGATTCTCACAACAAGGAAGTGGATGAAGAAGAAGAAGCCAGAAGAAGAGAAATCACAAGAAGAACAAATAGAGATTTCAATCTCTATGTACATAGGCTTAAACTCTCAAACAGAAGATTGTGGAGAAATCCAAGCAGACGAGAATCTTTACTAGAAAGAAGCTATGCTTTTGAAAAAGAGAAAGATAAGAAGTGGAAACACATAAGTACACTGAGGTGTAACACACCTATCAATTTTCAGAATGGAGGAATTATAACAAGTGCTTCAAGTGTTGTTGATTTATCTGATATAGTTAGATCAAAAGCACTCTGGCTACGAATGTTTTCAAATCTGAAGCAATTGACAAGTAATTCAAGAGGAGGTATTTGACACATGGATGCTGAATATCTGAATATGTCTTATGTTGATCCGTACTCCTTGACTGAAATTGGAGGTACTTTAACTTCTGAAAACCTGAACAATTTATTAGTTGTTGATATAGTTATAGATTGTCATGATGGTATTGAAAAGAGAGAAAAGCTTTTGTACTTCATGAAAGATGGTAGTGTGAAGATTCTGTCCATTCAAGATCTGTTGATGAAAACTACACAGGAACTGAAATAT
Organism: Heracleum sosnowskyi; assembly: GCA_030848705.1. NCBI lineage: Eukaryota > Viridiplantae > Streptophyta > Magnoliopsida > Apiales > Apiaceae > Heracleum > Heracleum sosnowskyi. Next base: position 41,465,766 of record CM061243.1, on the reverse strand, counting down.
GTTCATTATCTGTTAAGATGGAAGAATGAAGTGTGCAAAGTGTGGAGTGACATGATCTTGTCAACAGTAAGAAGAAGACTGGATGGAAACAGAAATTTCAATGGTAATTATATTCCCATGTACTTAAATCAAAGAGGTCAAGATGTGGAAATGCAAAGGGGCACTGCTGTTAAAGAAGTGACTTTTGGCATGACTCAACTTACTCTCAATCCTGATGGGAAGGAAATTGCTTATCTTTTGCTTGAAGAGCACAGTCTACAAAGAAGCTCCATACAAAATCTCAGAGCAGCTATCTATCAGATTAATGAGGAAGATGAAGAACTCAGAAATCTTAAGGAAAGACTGATTCAAATTCTTGAAGAAAAAGAAGAAAATTTGTTATCCAACTTCTTGAAGATGAATCTGTTCTATCAAAGAATTTAAACAGATAAGTTGCTGCTGTAAATATTTGTACATTTTGTAAACATATTTTTGACATCATTGAATCTAGGAATCTATACTTTATTTCACAAAGTATGAGATTGGGGGAGATTGTTAGATCAGGATTCAATGATCGTCAGGATCTAGACTCAACTGATCGGGATTACTGACGTCATCAGTAATGCATAGCCATCAGGATTGCATGATCGTCAAGATCAGGATGAATAGCAGGACTGGGATCAGGATTGATCATCAGGACTGGAAGCTGATCAGGAATTCTACTTCGAGTTATATTTGGAGTCTTGTTAAATAAGGAAGATTATTTTGTCGGTTCCTGGTCTGTAGGAATGAAGCTATCAATTTAGGATAGGTTTCAATCTTTGTAACTGATTAAGACTTATCATATAATTGATAGAGAAGCTGTGTAGTATATAAACACAGTTTAGGTTTCGATTTATGTGGTGAACATAACGATCACACACACGAGTATCTTTGTAACCTAACAGCTCTCAAGAACATCAGAATTTCTTGAGAGAGTTTGTAACAGTTTTATATCAGATTTAATAAAGCTGTTACTATTCTTTCATATTTGTGATACATAATTTATTAAGTCGAGAATCTTATACAATTGTATTCAACCCCCCTTCTACAATTGTTTATTACTGGGCAACATGTTACAGATACGTATAATAACTAAACACCTGTAGAAGACTTATTCTAGAAGAAGAATAGGGAAGGTACTGCGTTTAAAATCTATCAATAGACAATTCCTAAATCTAAAGAATTACGTAGACATGATCCCTATTATGATACGTTGGCATATTGAGAATGTAGGTATAAGGGGAATGAAATTTACCACTGTTACTATTTAAAGAACAGTCTAAAAACACATCACAAACCATACACAATACCCCAATTCTTCTTATATTTCTATATAAAAGTCCATATACAAACTTAATATTAACATCACATCATTCTTGACAAAATTTGATTCCAAGATATAAATATTAGACAAAATAAAATATACGGGAGGTTGATATGTTAGTTTTTGGCAACATTAAGATTGCTATCACTGAATGTGCTCATTGGATGCTCTCAGAGAAGATGGAATTATTTTTATTCCCATGCTCTCATGACCACCTGTGCTACAGCATTAGAAGTTGGCACCGACTTATCCAGTATAAGCATCAGTACACTTGTCATCGGACAAGAATGTGTAGTATGACCGCCCCTTACGAATAATGATCAAGAGCACATTAACAAATATGTCTAGATTTTGCCTTTTGGGGTGCCCCTAACCGAAATGAGGAACTCAGTAATTTTTTTTAAAATTATATACTATTATATAATAATAGTAAGAGGGATAATAAAGGAGTACTACCATAAGTCAAGAGTTCGATTCTCCTCGACTTCGTATTAAATATCATATTTATATGTTAGGCCGAATACACAATATATAATCAATATAAGTATGATAATAACAATTGAGAACACTGTTTATGAATCAACAACTGAATTATATAAATAATTCTTCTCTCAGTGATGTTAAAGAATCATAGAGAGCTGCTAGGTTACAAGAATAATATATTCAGTATTCGCATCCCTTTTAGGGTTAACCTATCTGTGTTTATATAATACACAGTTACATAATCAATCTCTAATTGATATTCCTATAAATTAGCTATACAAATCATATCAAATTAGGATTGCTTCTGTCTTCTGTTCCGTTTCCTTAACTGTCTCAATATATCTTGCTTCTTTCCATCTTCAAGATATATTGCTTCTAGAATCTTCATATTAGCACCGACAGTTAATGAACTCTTCACCCCGTCAGACTTTATCAAACTCTGACTGGCTTCTAGTAAACTCTGATGAGTACCTGGTACTTAAACACTGATGAACAAACGTCAGCAATTATATCTAACAATCTCCCCCAACTTGTGCATAATGAAGATGTACAAGTTAAATAGATAATTGATGATGTCAAAACATATAACAAATGCAGTGTTTAAATATAACAGAGTTTAACTTTAACTTAGAACAGAAAACTTTAAAAACTTACAGTCAGACTTTACTTAATCTCTTCAATATCAGGCACTGTCCTGAGATAATCGATGAGAAGTCTTCTTTCAGCCTTTTCTAGCTCTTCTACCATGATCTCTTTCAATTCCTTGAGCTCTGGATCACCTTCTCCAGTCTGGTAGATAGCAGCTCTCAGAGAATAAATGCTGTTCTTTCTCATTTCATTCCCTAGCCGGATATAATATGATTTGTCTGACTCCAGATTGAATTCCAAGACTTTAATACCCAGTGCGGTCTTAAACTTAACACTATTTCTCTTCATCTCAACAATCTTTCCATAAGCATATCTGTACTTAGGAATATATGCACTAGAAACACCTCCTCCAAGCATAGCTTTTGTCTTCAGCATCCTTTCTCTTAGAACTAAAGCAGCATTGTGAGTACTTCTATTTTTGACTTTGAGAAGGTATAAAACATACTCAAGCTCTTCCCATAGCTTCAATTGAACATCAGCTTCTCCTACTCTGTATACTCTTCCATCAGACATAAAATATAACAGAACCTCTTTCTTCAATCCTTTATGATAGACCATCTGAACAGATTCTAGTTTATCAAGGCTCTCTTGAGATACCCCAATACCAGCTTCTGCCAGTGATGTTTGATCTAAAGATCTGTTATTTATTCTCTTTTCCCTGTATGAACCTAAACCAGACTTGTCATGAGATTCTTTTCCAAGTACTGTCCTGGTTTGAGAAAAATCAACAGCTTCTAACGTCAGAGTTTCAGAAAGTACAAGTCTTAAGAAACCTTGAAGTTGTGGAGCTAGCTGAGTTTGTACAACTTGAGCCTTGTCAGAGGTTGTCACAACTTTAGTAGAAATATCAACATGAGCAACGTCAGAGGTTGATTTGTTTATCCTTGATTCAACTTGAGCAACGTCAGAGGTTGAATAATTCTTCTTTGGTAACTGTCCTTCTTCTACCAGTATACCCTTTCCTTTATCAGTATTTGCAATCACAGGTCTCCTTGTGTATTGTATACTCTGTTGAGTATTTTTTTTGATAGAAATTCCAATTTCTTTCTTTCTAGGAGCCTTTACTGATTTCTTCTTAGAAGTACCAGAAGCAACTTTCTTTTTATGTTCTTCAGACAGCATCTTCATTTCTGCTTCCAAATCCTCAACTGTCACTTCACCATCATGCTCATCTAAAAACAGCTTGGCTGCAATCTCTTCATCAGTTATTGGATTAGCTGAAATCACTAGACTCTTAAGTCTTGAAGAAGATTGAGCATGAGTACCAGAACCAGTAGCACCGGAGTTTATCATATCAGAGTTTGTCTGTCTAGCAGAGTTTGACCTAAGTCGCCCTTGCTCTTGAGAAGACTTTGACCTTTTCTCTGTTTCCCTGCTTCCACCATCATTTGAATCATCCCTCAGTCTCAAAGTTGGAGTTCTTCTGCATTTGTCTTTAGATATCTTCTCCCCCTTTTTGACATCATCAGGAATAAAAACTGATGTCAGCAGCTCTAGTGATGCAGCAATAGAATCAATTTTTCCAGACATCAAAGTCTGATTCTCTTCAACCTTCAGTAACCTGGAGCTAAAATCCTTTTGTTCTTGACACAGGGAAAGATATAAAGATTTATCCTTTTTCAATGTAACTTCCCTGGCAACTATGTCATTTCTCAGTCCATTAATAACCTTATCAGTAGTATCAAAGCGATTATGCAATGATTTGACTTGGACAATTGTGGCTTTGAGATGAGTTAAAAGTTCAGGATTTTGAATTTCCTTAGAAGACTTGGTCACAAAATCAGCAGCTCTTTCATCAGAAAAGATAGTTTCTCTGCTTGACCAATTAGAAAAATACATTTCCTAAAAGTGAGCGTCTGTAGCATGTTGAGCAACAACTCTTTGAGATGTATCAACAGAGTTTGCAGAAGAAGCAGCATTAGAAGAAATAGAAACATCTTCGTCAGCATTATCTTGTGCTCTCTCAGGAAGATCAGAGTTTACAACTACATTTTCTGCAGCTTCTTCAACAATATGCTCTGCAGTAATGTCAACATTCTCTGCTGCAACATCATCTTTCTCAGCATCTTCTTCTACTGCTGGAACAACTTCTTCTACTATAATCTGCTTCTCAGCATTTACAACAATCTGCTCAGAAGAGACAGATCTTGCTGCCTGATCAACCTCTTCACCAACTTCAATAACTTGATTAGTGACAGAGAGAATCTCTGTATGAGTTGCCATTGACTCTTCAATTACCAGAGTGGCTTGATCATCTGCCACATCCGCAGTGTCACAAATACTGACAGTAGGATGTGCTTCATTCTCTGCTTCATTGTCCATCTCCAATATAGGTTCAAGGAACACCTCAGGAGCTTCATCAGAATTTACTCTATCCACTATAGGCACAGTAGTGTTATCATCGACAACAATCTCCTCAATAATAGCATCAGCCTCATCATCATGTGCTCTGGTCTCATCAGTAACATCCTCCTGATTTTCAGCTTCAGGAGCTTCAGCGTTTATAAAAACTCTGTCCTCATCAGCAGTAGTTACAACATGCTCCTCAACAAAATTTTCTTGAGCTTCATGCTGGACAACTTCAGTATTTGGATCAGAAACATCCAACTCCTCAAAAAGATAATCAGCCACCAACTTTCTTCTTTTCTGATGTGAAATCTCACTGTCAGCAAAAGATGGCCTATTTGCCCTTCTTTTCTTCCTTGAAGTTCCAGCAGATGTTGACACCCCAATATCAACTGATGATTTAGAAATCCTTGCTGGCTTAGAACCCATATGCTTAGTTCTACCACCCCTTGCAGGTTTGACAGATGTTGATGAAGGTAGCTCTGTTTGTAAAGGCTCAGGTTGAGGCTCTGATTGAGAAGAAGCCTGTGTTGGTGGATTTGCTTGATCATTTATAAACTGTTGCACAGAGGCAGGTAGCAACAAGTCTCCAACAACCCCTTTCTTAACATCCTTATTGATAAGATCAGAAAATATCCTCCTGTGTAATTTAAAACAAGAAACATCTTCATCAATTACTTCTACCCCTTCAACACAGTAAGAGAATAAAATCTGACAAAATCTAGAAAAGTAAACTACTCTTCTATTTTCTGTCATTTTCTCCCCTAAGTTATTCAAAACAAGTCGTGCAAAATCAAAATGATTATCATATAACAGAGAGTACCCGATTTGCAGACTGTCTGTGGGAATAGCATCCCAGTTGGTGCATTTCTTTCCGAACGTCCTTGTAATGCAATCAAAGAAGAAGCTCCACTCCTTCCTTAAGAACGGTCGTTTCAACTGTCCAATCTTAGTCAAGGGTCCAGAATACCCAATCTCTCGCATCATTCTTATCAAATCTTCATCACCCATTCCAATAGTATACGACGAAAACTCAGGAAACCCCATTGCAGCCCGAATGGTTCCAGCAGTAATTACATACTCCGTTTCTTCAAATTCAAAGATAATAGATGGGTTACCAGTCTCACCACCATCATCATACATCCCAGACTCCCAAAACGCCTTGATTTGTAAACCAGAAAGTTTTGCTGGTTCAACTAAAGCACGCCCAATCGCTGACTGAGCAAGAAAATCTTGAATCATATGAAAAGCTTCTGGTGCGTTGGCAGTGTTTAATGGTGCTGCATAGTTATTTGGAACAAATTCTAACCCAGAAGAAACAAAAGCTGTAGTCGCCATTAGTAAGATTTGAAAGAAATCAAATAAACTGATGCAAAAGCTTCGAAAGAGTTTGTAAGTACAAAGGTGTTTGTGAATATGTGTGTGTGTCAATAGATGTGAATTGAAGTAAAATGTGAAAGGTTTAGACGTATGTTTGTGTATTGTATAAATATGAAATTCAAAATTAAAAACTGAACAGTTTTTAATCATTAATACACAACTGTCTTACTCCGTTAACTGTGTGAGTGGGACACGTGGCACACATGCAATGACTGACAGCAAATAATTGACAGTTTCCAATGCGCATGCGCAGTAAAAACAACAATTATTACCGCCCTTTACACTTTTCTAAACACTCAACCTCTCTCCTCTGTTTAATACAAATTAGAACCGTTACCAATCATACTCTTTTATTTTCAAGAATGTTTTCTCAAAATTGTTAACTGTCTGAAACAAATAATTAATTTTAATCATCAGAGATTAAAATAAAATTACCTCAGCGTAGAGTACACAGTTCATCAGTGTTTACCAATCCTCCTCCTTTATAAATAAACTCTTTTCACAAACTGTACAGGTGTGAGTATTTGTGTGTGAATTAGCAGAGTTTACTGAATATGAATATTTAGATCATCTCAAAGTGCATAAAATCCACAAACTAAAGCAGTAAAAACTGGTTGCTCAAACTCTCATATAAAATAAAATCTGATTTTTATATCTAAACTCTGTATTCTGATATCCTTTCATTTGGATATATCTTTTATTTTCACCCCCTTTAAATTATTTTATTTTATTTTATTTTATTTTATTTTTCCAGTAATCAGTGGTTGGCACTAGTCACCAAAAATCAAAGATTTTAGCCCTTATTTCATACAATAAGTTCCTGGATTTTCCTAGGCACAACATGATCTCAAAGGAATTTGTGCTCTTTTTGGCATCTTTTGATTTGAGGGTGAAATTATTTGTAACTAATTTTCAGAGTTTAGACTTGTCATCAGTTAATACAATTAATTTATGAGAGAGAGTGCAAACAGCTAATACAGACTCAGTGTATAGGATCAATAAACTAAGGGATGCTATAAATATAGAGACAGTATCATGCTGTGTAAAATTTCTGCACATTTTGTAATCAGAATTTATAATACTTAGAAGAATTCATGATTACTTACTGAAAATCATGCTTCATACACTTTCTTCATCGGTCTTTGTGTTACAGACAATATCACAATCAGAGTTTAACATCAGAGTGTAACCGACAGAGTATGACTAACAGAGTTTACTATCAGAGTTTAACATACTGGTACAAATAGCAGTTAACACATGCAAAGAATCATGAGCATAAAATCATGTATAGAGTTTGAATCTAACCAGTATCTCTAGTCAAAACCAGAGATCATTCCAAGTTCATTTACCAGCCTTGTAAAGGTAGCTTCACTAAAAGGTTTGGTGAAGATATCTGCAAGCTGTTGGTCTGTAGAAACAAAATGAAGCTCAATGTTTCCTTCTTCCACATGTTCCTTGATAAAATGATACCTTATGCTGATGTGCTTGGTCATGGAGTGCTGTACTGGATTATCTGTCATAGCAATAGCACTTTGATTATCACAGTAAATAGGTATTTTAGAGTACCTTAATCCATAGTCCAGCAATTGATTCTTCATCCATAAAATCTGTGCACAACAGCTACCAGCAGCTATATACTCTGCTTCTGCTGTGGATGTGGAGATTGATTTTTGTTTCTTGCTGTACCAAGAAACTAATCTGTCGCCTAAAAATTGACAGCTTCCACTTGTGCTTTTTCTGTCTATCTTACAGCCTGCAAAATCTGCATCAGAGTAACCAATTAATTTAAACTCTGATTCTCTAGGGTACCACAAACCGAGGGTTATGGTTCCTTTGAGATATTTGAAAATCCTCTTTACAGCTGTTAGATGTGGCTCTCTGGGGTCTGCTTGAAATCTTGCACAAAGACATGTTGCATATATGATATCTGGTCTACTTGCTGTCAGATAAAGAAGAGACCCTATCATTCCTCTATAGTTTGTCATATCTACTGAGGCTCCTGTGTCTTTGTCTAGCTTTGTTGCAGTAGCCATGGGAGTTGTAGCAGATGAACTATCAAGCATACCAAATTTCTTGAGAAGATTTCTGGTATATTTTGCTTGATTGATAAAAATCCCATCATCTGTTTGCTTGACCTGTAAGCCTAGAAAATAACTAAGCTCTCCCATCATACTCATTTGATATCTTGACTGCATAAGCTTGGCAAATTTCTTACAGAGTTTGTCATTAGTAGACCCAAAAATTATGTCATCCACATAGATTTGAACTAACAGCAAATCATCACCAGAATTAAAATAGAACAAGGTTTTGTCAATTGTACCTCTAGTGAACCCACTTTCTAAAAGAAATTGAGCCAGAGTTTCATACCATGCTCTTGGTGCCTGCTTAAGTCCATATAATGCCTTATCAAGCCTGTAGACATAATCTGGATGTTTGGGATCTACAAACCCTGGTGGTTGTTCAACAAACACTTCTTCTTCAAGTTTCCCATTGAGAAAAGCACTTTTCACATCCATCTGAAAGACTTTAAACTTCTTGTGTGCAGCATAGGCCAGAAAAATCCTTATCGCCTCCAATCTTGCAACTGGAGCAAAGGTTTCATCATAGTCAATTCCTTCCTGCTGTGAATAGCCTTTAGCCACAAGTCTAGCTTTATTCCTTGTAATCACTCCATCACTGTCTGTTTTGTTTCTGAAAACCCACTTTGTACCAACAATAGATCTGTTCTTTGGTCTTGGTACAAGTGTCCAGACTTCATTCCTCTCAAATTCATTTAACTCTTCTTGCATTGCTGTTATCCAATTAGCATCTTGAAGAGCTTCTTCCACTTTCTTGGGCTCAGTTTGAGATAAGAATGCATGAAACATACATTCATTATTTGTAGCACTTCTAGTTCTTACACTAGCTTCTGGATCTCCAATTATCAAGTCAGGTGTATGGGCTTGTGTCCACCTTCTTGCTGTTGGTAATTGGCTTCTATTTTCATTATTAGATCCTCCCCCTTGATCCATGCTCTCCTGATTTTCTGTTTGACCATTTGCATTCTCTGAGGCTCCCCCTGAATTGGACTGTTCAGTATTTGAACTTTCAGAGATTGACTCAGAGTTTCTGTGGGATTCTTCATTTGACTCTCTTTCAGAATTTGAGTCATCACTTTGAAAAGTTTCTGAAGTTTCTTCACGCTCCCCCTCAACTGGTTCTCCATTTCGTTCTGTCAGAGAAAATTCTTCAGAGTTTACCAGTAGAGGATCAGAGTATGCTTCGTCAGAGTTTGTTGGATTTTCTTCATCAGAGTTTACATCATCAGAGTATAGATCTTCATTTTCAAAGCGAAGTTGATCATGATATCCTTCATCTTCTATTCCAGTTATTTTCTTGTCATCAAATTACACATGTATAGATTCCATGATCACTTTTGTTCTTAGATTGTAGACTCTGAATGCTTTAGTTGATAGTGGGTATCCAACAAAAATTCCTTCATCAGCTTTTAAGTCAAACTTGGTCAACTGTTCAGGATGAGTTTTCAACACAAAGCACTTACATCCAAATATATGAAAATATTTCAGATTTGGCTTCTTATTTTTCACCATCTCATATGGTGTTTTCCCATGCTTGTTGATCAGTGTAGCATTTTGAGTAAAACAAGCAGTTTGAACAGCTTCTGCCCAGAAATAAGTTGGCAATTTTGCTTCATCAAGCATTGTTCTGGCAGCTTCGATAAGAGTTCTGTTCTTTCTTTCAACTACACCATTTTGCTGTGGAGTTCCAGGTGCAGAAAATTCTTGCTTCACTCCTCTTTCCTTGCAGAAAGCTTCCATTACAGAATTTCTGAATTCAGTACCATTATCACTCCTTAGAATTTTCACTTTGTACTGTGATCCTTTGTCCAATAGCTTCACATGATCCATTAGAATTGAGGCAGTTTCATCCTTCTTTGCTAAGAAATACACCCATGTGTACCTAGTGTACTCATCAACAATAACTAGAGCATATTTCTTTCTGCACAATGACATTATATTCACTGGACCAAAGAGATCAACATGTAGAAGATGATAAGGTTCCACAACTGAAGATTCAGATTTACTCTTGAAAGATGACTTCCTTTGCTTGGCCTTTTGACAAGAATCACACAGACCATCTAAGCTGAGTATTGACTTTGGAAGTCCCCTTACAAGATCTTTTCGAATCAGCTCATTGATGTTGTTCAAGTTTAAGTGAGAGAGCTTCTTATGCCATTTCCAACTCTCTTCACTGGACATTTTTGCCGATAGACACACAGTTTTTCCTTCAGAGTTTGTTACCAAACTTGCTTCATAGATGTTACTGTGCCTGTGTCCAACTAGAACAACTTTCCCTATAGATTTGCTGATTACTTCACAATGTTCAGTATGAAAATCTACATGGTATCCTCTGTCACAGATTTGACTCACAGAAAGCAGATCATGCTTGAGTCCTGAGACAAGAGCTACATTTGTTATGATGACACTTCCAAGATTGATATTGCCATATCCCAGAGTATGTCCTATGTTGCCATCTCCATAGGAAACTTTTGGGCCAGCCTTCTCCTCATAGTCTGATAGCAGGGCTTTATTTCCAGTCATATGTCCTGAGCATCCACTGTCCAAGATAAGAGTGCTCTCTTTTATGCCCTGCAATCACAAATAATCACTAAGTGTTAGATTTAAGGATCCAGACTTGCTTGGATCCTTTGGCTTTCTTAACATTGTTAGCTTTTGCAGCGGAATCACTATCAACAGAGTTTAAACTAACATTGTCAGACTTTACACTTGCAGAGTTTGCTCTAACCCCCTTCAAGTTGGGTTTTAGCTCATAATAGTTGTGATAAATAGCATGATAACTCTTGCAAGTATAAATGGAATGCCAAGTGCTCCCACAGTGTGTGCATAAAGTCTGTGGTCTGACCCTAACATAATCATTCTTTACTCCAGATGTGGAGGGTAAAAAGTTAATATCTTTGTTCTTCTTGCAAAACCTGGCAAGATGGTTAGTACTACCACAACTATGACATGTTTTTCTAGGAGCAGCAGAATTAGGCAGATAATCATTTCTTTTATTAATGCCTACTTTTCCATTCCTATTCTTCTTAAACATTTTCTGTTTGTTGACAGACTTTACTTCTTTGAGCTTATGTTTTAATTGTTTTTCTGTCATCAAACCAACATTAACCTGTTTATCACAGATTTTTACTGGTTCTTTAACAGCTTATATCTCAATCTTATTCTCTGTTATTGAACCAATATTAACCTGTTTTACACAAGTTTCAACTGGTTCCATAACAGCTTCTTTTACTACAACAGAATTTAGCTTACTGTATTCCGGAACAAATTTCACAGGTTTAAGTTGTGGTTTCACTTTAACTTTATCTTTAAACCTAAGTTCATCTCCCTCACAGTAACCTAAGCCTACAGTATCTGTCTGAAAAACCTGATGTGTGTCTTTTCCAGAATTTGTCCAGGTTTTAATTACTTTCCTCTCTTTTTCCAACTCAGATTCTATTTCCCTATATCTTTTAAGCAACTCCTGTTCAGCATAAACAACATCATCTCTCTCCTTTTGAACTTGTTGCATGTTAACAAGTTTCTCTTCAAGAAATTTATTCCTCTCTTTAAGACCTAGATTCTCAGATTTGATTCTTTCATTTTCTAAAGTCTGATCCCTATAACTAACATGTATGATTTTAAGATAAATTCTTAATTCAGATATATTATCAGTATCATAAGCATAAGTTGTTAGGGGTACCTTGTTTCCAGATGACTCAGCTTCATCTTTAACAGTTGCCATGAGAGCATAATTGACTCCCTCATCTGAGTCTGAAGTGTCTGACCAGTCCTTGCCTTTAGTGATGAGTGCTTTCTCAGATTTTCCTTTCTTGCATTCTGGAGCATAATGACCCATCTCTTTACACTTGTAGCACTGGATCTCAGACTTGTCTTTCTTTCCAGACTTGGTATATTTTCCATCAGACTTTCTGAAATTTCTCTTATCAGAATTTGAATCTTTCCTTGAGAATCTCTTTCCTTTCTTGAAGTTCTTGAATCCCATCTTCTTGAAGGTCTTCACCATTAAAGCAGCCATTCTCATCATCTCTTCTTCATCATCCTCAGAATCAGAAGCTTCATCATCAGTGTTTGAGCCATCATCAGAGTTTGATGACTCACTGTCAGATTTAATGACTAAAGCCTTTCCTTTGGTTTTCTTTCTTGATGATTCCTTCTTGACAGGCTTTTCTTCAACTTTAAGAGCAACAGATTTTGTCTTCTTTCCAGATCTTTTGTTTCTCTGTTCTATTTCAAGTTCATGAGTTTTAAGCAACCCATAGATTTCATCAAGATCTGTATCCGCAAGATCATAATTGTCTCTGATTGTTGTTGCCTTTAAATCCCATCTTTCAGGTAGGGATAGAAGAAACTTGAGATTTGACTCTTCAAGTTCATACTCTTTATCAACCAGGGACAAATCATTCAACAATTTACAAAACCTGTCATATGTATCTGTTAAGGTTTCATCAGATCTCGAGTCAAAGTGTTCATACTCCTGTGTAAGAATAGTCTTCCTATTCTTCTTTATAGCACTTGTTCCTTGACACCTGACTTCCAAAGCATCCCAAATTTCTTTGGCAATTTTGCAGCCAATAACTCTGTTAGACATGACATTATCTAAGGCACTGTGTAGTAGATGTCTAACCTTTGCATCCTTTGCAATTGATGAGATGTCTTCAGGAGTCAAATCTTTCTTCTCTTTTGGAACAGTCTTTTGTTCTTGCCCAGTAATAACAGGAGACAATTTAGTTGGCATATGAGGACCATCATTGATTCTATCAAGGTATTCTGGATCTGTGGCTTCCAGAAACATGGTCATCTTCACCTTCCATATTGGATATTCAACTGGTCTGAGAATTGGAACCCTTATTGTCTCATATCGACTCACAGAAGTAGGTTGAACCTTCTGAGCATTAGAGCCTGCATTAGAACCTTCCTGAGAGTTGTCAGCCATGATTATACTTGTGTTTGGATCGATAAACTGTATATACTAATCAGCCTTGGCTCTGATACCAATTGTTAGGCCGAATACACAATATATAATCAATATAAGTATGATAATAACAATTGAGAACACTGTTTATGAATCAACAACTGAATTATATAAATAATTCTTCTCTCAGTGATGTTAAAGAATCACAGAGAGCTGCTAGGTTACAAGAATAATATATTCAGTATTCGCATCCCTTTTAGGGTTAACCTATCTGTGTTTATATAATACACAGTTACATAATCAATCTCTAATTGATATTCCTATAAATTAGCTATACAAATCATATCAAATTAGGATTGCTTCTGTCTTCTGTTCCGTTTCCTTAACTGTCTCAATATATCTTGCTTCTTTCCATCTTCAAGATATATTGCTTCTAGAATCTTCATATTAGCACCGACAGTTAATGAACTCTTTACCCCGTCAGACTTTATCAAACTCTGACTGGCTTCTAGTAAACTCTGATGAGTACCTGGTACTTAAACACTGATGAACAAACGTCAGCAATTATATCTAACATTATATAAACAAAAAAATCAGCCCGCGAGAACAAGAAATAACAAAGCTATAAGCTTATAATTTTGATGGGCTGGTCATACAATATTTACGCGGCCCATATATGCTAACATATGGTTTGTTTTTGAAAACTTCTGTCCTATTGGGCCTAATATTTCAATTCAGTAAATGGACGGCAACAAGATGTAGCAATTTATATTCTGGTGATAAACGGTGTATGTTGATGAACTTTGTTATGCATATCGGATTCAACCTATAATATAGCAATTGGGTCGGGCCTATCTTAAGTAATTAACTTATTGCTTAAAATGGAAAAATGTCATATAAATCTATTATATTTCTAATATGATGATTATAATACATGAATTTTAACGGAAATATAAAATTTAAAAACACAAAATATGTATTACTAAAAGCAAAGAAGTCAAGCAAAAAATTATAACAAAATAAAATAAATTTAGAATTAACAGATTTCTTGAATTAACAATCAATCTAATACTAATCGTTAGATCTTAAAATAAATACAATCGTTCAATTTAATATTTAAAAGTGTATTTCACTCTTATCAGGATTATAATGAAATACCGAAAATTGTATTTTAATAATTTAAACAAAATGAAAAAATAAAATTTAACTTATATCCAAATTAGTTGTTAAATATCTTTAGTATTTTTTTATTTTTAATGTTTTATCTACATATTTTGCATTAGTGTAAGATTTATAAACATATAGAATATATTGAAAGGCATATGTATAGGCCTATTTGTAAACGTCGAGGATACAACTCAACTTAAACAAGAATGTAATAAATAAATAATAATTCAATTATCACAGGAATCTCAGAAAGTTATATTAGTCAAAAGAATGAAGATTAAAGTCAATCTACAGACTTGAAGTAATTCTACATTGAAAGAAGTTCAATTATTTGATCAAACCTCAGTGAAGTATTCAAGAAAGTGGATTTATTAAATTGACGGAGATTTTTACAGCGTGACAACAAATGTACAAGTTACAGTGTTTGTTTAAAGTCAAAAGAAAAAGGATCACCGCTTAAATTCAAAAAGATGAAGAACAACCATTGCAGTTAGTCACTCATGAACCAGACAGTACATCGAGTATCAACATCAAACAGTGAAAGTTCATCATTATTTTCAGTGGTTCTAGGATTGATTCTATTATAAAGAAATAATTTTAATTCTCTTAATTAATTATATCAGTTAATTAATTTATCCAATAAATTAATTATGAGATTAATTAAGTATTTTAGAATTAATATTTATTTATTTATATGTATATGGCATATTAAATACTCTTGCATGACTGTTGGATGACAGTCATACAAGCATAAAATGACTGTCATACCGACAGTCATACTAGCTTGTATAACTGTCATACCGACAGTCATACAAGGCTTGTATGACTGTTGGAAGACAGTCATACAAGGCTTGTTCACAGTCATACAAGAGTTAATTTGAAGTCATACTAAATCATTTCCTAAAATAGAAAGGCAACCATGTAGTGCATTCAAGGGATTCATATAAAGAAAATATCCAAGACAGAAACCAATACAAAAACATTACATCTTCAATACACTGTCTTAACTACAACCTGAACTGCCGGAATTTCTTGATCATGAGAATTCATTTCTAGTATTGATTCTTATATCCAAACCACTAGAAATTATTACTTGTACTGTTTTGACTATCTAGCGGATCTTTATCCCTAGAATTTATCTCGAACTATCATTTATCGTTCTATCTTTTTATTACAAAAATAGATAAGTTCATGTCGAATTTATTCTAAATTTGTTTTAATTAGTTTGAGATTCAATCACTGTAATCAGTACTGTATTTGTAACACCTTTCAATTTTAATATAAGTTATATTTAACTTGAATTTTGTTTCATTTAATTCCGCAATAATTTGTTCTTGGATTGTAAAATCATAAGCCAAACAAATTTGATAAAACGACATTGTTTGTATTCAACCTCCCCTTCTACAAACTTATCAGGATCTAAAAATTGGCATCAGAGCCTTTTGATTAACGTACAAATCAAGATCCATACTTTTGTGATTTTTTCAAGAACGTTCAAATTTTTATTTTTATAAAAATTCAACATGTCTACTAAAAAAGTTGGAGCCGTCAAAATTCCGATATTCAGTAAAGAGCACTATCCTATGTGGAAGAAGAAGATTCTCTTGTTTTTTCAAGTGGCAAATATAAAGTATTTTGGTGTATTAAAGAACGGACCAAAACTTCCTATGATTGTTGAGGAAGAGCAGATTGAGAATAATATTGTTACTCGAGCTACTAGGATGTATCCCAAAGATTCAAAAGACTATACAGCTCATGAAAAGGAGGATGCTTATCTGGATGCAAGTCTATAGTTAATTCTGGTTGATTGTCTAGATCCAATCATGCATAATCATGTTTTAAATTGTGTTAATGCCAAACACATTTGGGATACGATTGAGATAATCAATGAAGGGACAGAAGAAGTCAGAGAAAACAAGATGGAAATTCTTACCTCTTCATATGAACACTTCATATCCAATCCCGGTGAAGGTATCTCTGATGTTTTTTAGAGATACAACAAATTGATTAATGACCTGAATCTTCATGGAAAGCATTACACTATCAAGGAGATAAACAAGAAGTTCCTTCTAACACTTCCTTCTCATCCGGAGCACAGAATTTCAGCCATTAGAGAAGCAAGGGATCTAGGTGAGATTTCTTTGTAAAGACTCTATGGTGTTCTGAAAACTTATGAGCTGGAACAGATTCAGCAGAAGGAAATCTATAGAACAAGGGAAGTGGTCAGTACGTCTACTACACTGGTGGCAGAAGTTCCACAAAAACTGGAAGTGAAGGTTGTTCAACCTTCCAGTTCTGACAAGGATGTTACTGTAGCTGAATATGGATTTACATCCACAAGTCAATCTGATGGTGACTTCTATTCCATGGAAGAGCTTGAACAACTGGAAGATGAGTCGATGGCAATGATAGTGAAGAAGTTTGGGAACTTCAGATTCAGAAGGAATCCTAATCTTAAGTTCAAACCCAGATTCCAGAGAGGTAGCTCTTCTTCCTTAAATAGCACAAGGGGTGGCTATAAAACTGGAACAGTAGACAGAAGCATAATAAGATGCTTTAATTGTAATGAGTTGGGACACTTTGCTACTGAATGCAAAAAGCCTAAGCAAGCAAGGAGGAACTCATATGATTCTAGTAAGAAGAACAAAAATGGGAAAGCTTATCTTGTTGAAGGCAAAAGTTGGGATGATACAGATAGTGATGAAGAAGATGGTGAAGTTGGAAATCTGGCACTCATGGCTATAGAAGGCAGCACTTCATTTTACAAGTATGAGGTAAAGTTCACTGACTCTGAAATTATTTATCATCTTAGTAGTATAGTATCTTGTGCACGTAGTGAAAATGATAGAATAATTCTTCAGAACACTGCTCTTGAAAAAGAGGTTAAAGAATTAAAACTAGTGCATGCTAATCAAGATGAACTTACTAAGAAAGTAGCTTTTTTTTAGAATAGGGTTAATTGTTATAAACAATTAGAAACCATTCTTAAAGACCAGATCACTGAACTTGAGACAAAGGTTAGAGCGTACTATAATTCTTGCAAAACAGCAAAAGAGATTTTCAATAAGCAAGCTATTAGTCAAACTGTTGGTATAGGTTATGGCTATAATGAGGCTATTGGAATGTTAGGCATTATTACCCCTAATAGAGTCAGTGCTGAAGAAAAGGGTATTCCACATGTGCTTAAGGCTGTTAAAGACCCTCTCCTTAAAGAATCTATAGTAGAACCTTTAATTGAATCTTCTATCATCATTCAAGAAGAGATGTGTACTGAGGACATTGCCAATGAGATTGTCCAATCCAAAAAGTGTGTGCCTAAGAGTTCTGCCAAAGTTGTTCATACAACGGAGACAAAATTATACACTTATAAGTTGGAACAAAACAACATATCTAACATGCATAACGTGCCTAGTGTAGATTTATCTCATAAAGCATGTGGTGTGGCGAATTGCATGTCTTGTGCTTTCAATGTAATGTTTGTTTATTTTAATAGTAAGCATGCATCTAATGATAAGACTATTCCTCGTCAACATGTTAATAACAAGAAGAATGTTACATCAAAAACTGTTAGTCCTCCTAAAACTAGAGTGGACACATTTATACCTAAGCCTACTCAGATATGTGTTAAGGCTGGTTATAAATAGAAATGCTCTTTTGTTAAGGAGGTTGAAGTGGTTAAAGTTAAGAATGTTGTTTTGCCTGACAAATGCCAGTTCTTTAAGTATGCCAGACTCAATCAAGTTTGGGTTCCGAAGAAGTTCTAATCAATTTGATATTGCATGGTGTGGAACAGGTAAACTGAGTTGTGTGGATTCTGGACAGTGGACGTTAAAGGCATATGACCTGAGATAGAGCCCTGCTATCAAATGTGGTTGAGAAAGCTGGCCCAGTGGTTACCTTTGGAGATAACAACAAAGGTATAACTGAAGGATATGGCAGTCTAGAAGCTGGAAATGTTATCATTGATGATGTATATGTTGTGGAAGGTCTTAAGCACAATCTTCTCAGCATCAGTCAATTCTGTGACAGAGGATATGTTATTACATTTGATAAGGAGAAGTGCAAGATCCTTCACAAGAAGAATGGAAATCCTGTTCTTCAAGAAGTTAGGAAAGGAAACTTGTTCATAGTTGATATATATTCTGGATACAAAGATGAAGTTAATTGTTTTTATGTTAAAGCTTCTTCAGATGAAAGTTGGCTATGTCTCACCTCAACTTCAAAACAATGAACTCCCTAGTCAAGAGGGAATTGGTGAGAGGTCTGCCTCAAATGGAATTTACATAGGAAGGACTGTGTGAGGCATGTCAGAAAGGGAAGTCAAAGAAAGCATCTCACAAGGGCACTAACACATCTTCAATAACTGAACCTCATCAGTTACTGCACATGGATTTGTTTGGTCCAGTTAATGTGATATCTATGTCAAAGAAGCAATATGCTCTTGTGATCGTCGATGAATATTCCAAATACACATGGGTTTTATTCGTACATTCCAAGGATGAAACTCCATATATGGTGATTGATCATGTAAAGTTGATAGAGCTGGATTCTAAGTTTCCAGTCAGAGCAATAAGGTTAGATAATGGAACTGAATTCAAGAATGCAATCCTAAATAACTTTTGTGTTGACAAAGGAATAACAAGACCATACTCAGCCCCTAGAACTCCTCAACAGAATGGAGTGGTAGAAAGGAAGAATCGTATATTGATTGAAGCTACTAGAACAATGTTAAGTGAATCAAGACTTCCAATGTACTTTTGGACTGAAGCTGTGAACATTGCTTGTTATTCTCAGAATCGAACTTTAATCAACAAGGACTTAATGAAAACACCTTATGAGATCATAAATGACAAGAAACCAACTCTCAAATACTTTCATGTATTTGGTGCTAAATGTTTTGTGCTTAAAGATGGAGATGTTCGACGTGGCAAGTTCGAGGCCAAAGCATATGAAGCTATTTTTGTTGGTTACTCCAGAAGATTTTACAGGGTGTACTTAATTGACAGTCACCAGGTGAAAGAAAGTGTCAATGTTACTTTTGATGACACTAAACTCCCAAGTATCCAAACAAAAAATTCATCTGAAAAACTGAAGTTTGATAAGTTGCCAGATTCATAATCAGATGATGAGACTCCACCTGAGATTGATGTTGGTGATAACAATAACAATGATGATAATGATCATGGTGGTGGTGGTGGAAACACTAGTAACAATGGAGATACCACTAACATTGGAAAAGAATCATCAAGACAATCTAGCAACAACTCAGGGGGAGGAAATGAAGGGTCAACTAGTCATTCACAACACCATAATGAATTTCAAGGCGAATCTTCAAGATCAAATCTTCCAAGACAAACTGTTTGGAATACAGCTCATCCTTTTGAGCTGATTATTGGTGATCCAGGTGTTGGAGTTAGAACTAGAAGTGCTACTCAGAATGAATGTCATTATTCAGGGTTTCTTTTTGAAATGGAACCAAAGAAGACTGAGGAAGCACTGGGTGATCCTGATTGGGTGATTGCTATGCAAGATGAACTCAATCAATTTGAACAACATCAAGTCTGGAAGCTGGTACTGTTAGGAACTATGTTGTTTCTTGATGATAACTAGATTAACTTAGTGAAAATTGTATAAGTAAAAATGTAGCCTTCAACGGATAACATGTTTTTGCAGTATCCGTAGAAGGGTAGATTATCTACGGATAAGACTCAATGTAACATGCTTGTGTAATCCTAATGTACAATCCTGAGATGCAATCCTGAGGAACAATCCTGATGAACATTCCTGATATGCAATCCTGATATGCAATCCTGATGTGCAATCCTAATGTGTATTCCTGATTTGTAATCCTGATGTTGAAGTTGAAGTATTAGTTTTTAGGTTGAATGAGTCATGTTGACTATTAATGGATATGTAGAATAGGGAGGCTAATTGTAAATAGTCTATGCCTTGTAATTTTACATAAGTGAAATTGACTGTCTACGGATAGCAACATTAGCCTTCTACGGATGTGGACAATGTACTGTCTACGAATATCAGTACTAGCTGTCTACGGATGTGATCAAGATACTCTCAACGGATACAACTCAAATAGCTTCTACGGATACACACTGTACTTTGTGAAAGGGACAGTTCAGACAAGCACATGGGTTGACAGATTTCACAGAGCATGGAAACCAGCATTTCTGGTAAACTCACGACAAGAAGAAGCATTCTGTTTTGTCTAGTCAAAAGTAGCATTTCTATAAAAGACAATCAGCCAAGAAGGGCAAGCTACCAACACATGGACCACTACTCAGAATGGAGAAACAAGGATCTTGAACAGATTTACTTTTTGTATTATTAACTGTTCGAAATATCTTGTAAACTTGGGATATATAACCAAGTGTAGCATTATTCTAGAACTTGAGAAATCAGTTAGGCAAATTAGAGAGCTCAAAGCAATATCCTTTGTCAATTGCCGAAGCTAGAATAGTGTGTATGCAGCTGTGTGTTTATTCATAAACATCACATAGATTTCTTCTAAAAAATCTCTCATGTGGATAAAACAATCCACCTGAATTTTTAATTCTTGTGTTATCTAATCTTGTTTGTTTTTCTGTTCTTGAATTTACTTTCATATCTTTTATGTCAAGAACTAAAGAATTTTCAAAGATTATATTCAACCCCCCCCCCCTTCTACAATCTTGGTTCATTGTCTGGGAATAACAATTGGTATCATAGCAAGCTTCTAACACGCAAGAAGTTTAAAGATCTAAAGACATCAGAATCATGGGTCAGAAGGATTATGGAGTTAAAATACCAGTTCTTGATAGAGAGAATTATTGTCACTGGAAAGTAAAAATGCGTCTACATCTAATATCTATGGATGAAGGATATGTAGAGTGCATAGATCATGGCCCTCATGTACCAATGAAGCCAAACACCTCAATAGCTCAAGCACCTGCAGGATCTCCAATCACCATTCCAAAGTTACCTTCAGAATGGACTCCTGAGGACAACATTGCAGTTCATAAAGATAAGAAGGCCATGAATATTTTGTTCAATGGTCTTGATTCTGACATGTTTGACAATGTTATTAATTGTTCTACAGCAAAGAAGATTTGGGACACTGTCCAGACCATCTGTGAAGGGACTGAGCAGGTAAGGGAAAACAAGATGCAGCTTCTCATACAACAGTATGAACACTTTCACTTTAAGAGTGGAGAATCTTTGAATGACACTTTTAGTAGATTTCAAAAATTGCTAAATAGATTGAAGTTGTATAGGAGGGTTTATCAAATCAAAGATTCAAATCTTAAATTTCTCATAGCCTTGCCAAAGGAGTGGAAGCCTATGACTGTTTCCTTGAGAAATACTCAAGAGTATAAGGATTTTACTCTTGAAAGGCTGTATGGAACCCTAAAAACATATGAGTTGGAAATGGAGCAGGATGAGGAAATTGAGAAGGTCCAAAAGAAAAGTGGATCTGTTGCCTTAGTAGCAAGTGTTGAAAAGGCCGAGGACATGAAAGAAGAAGCTGCTGAAGCTACACAAAGCACAAGTGCTTGTGAAGGTAGGACTGAATCAAGAAAGTGCAAAGGAAAGATGATTGAAGAAAGTGAGCCTTCTAAACAAGATGAAATGGATGAGCTAGATGAACATTTAGCTTTTCTGTCAAGAAAATTATCAAAGCTCAACTTCAAGAGAAACCCTGAGGTGTCCAAACCATTCAGAAAGGACTTTCAATCAAACAAGAACTATGTTGAAAGGTCCAAGTTTAAATGTTTCAATTGTGGAATGGGAGGTCACTTTGCCAATGAATACAGAAAGCCAAAAGCTGAGAAGAGTGACAGGAAGTTAGAGCCTGTTGACTATAAGAAGACATACTGTGATCTTCTCAAGCAAAAGGGAAGAGCATTCATAACTCATGACTATGATCGGGCTGAAGATAGGAATGATTCTGAGGAGGACACTGAATTTGTGAACCTTGCACTGATGGCTGATTTAAGTGAGTAGGAGGCCAGTTCATCATCCAATCAGGTAATTACCACCAATCTCTCTGAGCTTTCTACTGAGGAATGCAATAGTGCAATTAATGATATATCTACTGAATTGTACCATATGCGTATTTCTCTTAAATCACTTACAAAAGAAAACACCAGGATTAAAGATGCTAATCAGTTTTTAAGTGATAGGAATGTTGTTCTAGAAACTCAATTTATTGAGTTTGAGAAAATGAGACTAGAGTGTCAAGTTGCCAATGATGATTTGCTGACTGTGCTAAAAAGAGAAGAAATTCTCAAAGCACAGCTAGCTAAAGAACATGAAATAATTGCTAGATGGACTAATTCCAGGAATGTTGCCACAAACATTATTAAGGCTCAAGGTGTGGATACATTCTACAAGGAATCAGTAGGAAAAGATAATGAGAAACTGGATGTTGAGTATCTAGGAGATGACACATCTACGGATAGTGATCATCCGTTGATGGGTAACACCTCTACGGATGTGACTTGTCCAAAGAAATGCACATCTAGTGTTAGTCAAGAGAAACTTGAGAAGCTGAACAAAAAGTATGGTCCAACCAACAAAAATTTTGTTCAGGGAGAATGTAACAAAACCAAAGCTAAGGATGTCAACATAGGTCACTTGTCCAACAAGCAATTGAAGGGCAAGTTAGAAAATATAGAGGTCAAGGCTGAGGTGAAAAAGAAAAAGAACAGAAATGGTAAGGTAGGGATTAATAAGCATAACAACTACATACCTGACAAGTATGCTCTTAGGAAAACTTGTGTAAAGTGTGGTAGTATTAATCATTTATCTACCAATTGCAAAACTGTTAAAACTTCATCTGTTCAAATGCCAATGCATGTACCCAATATGCCTATGCCTGCTATGCACAACATGTTTGCACATACTGATCATGCATCAAATTTGTATGCCAACATGCCATTTGTCTCAAATCCATATATAAATGCATTCACATTGCCACAAAATGAACACTATGTATGCACATCATCCTCAAATGCCTGCATCAAACATGTATGCATATGAACATCCTCAACATGTTGTCTCTCAGAGGTCAACACCCAGGGTCAAGGTTGATTTAACTCAACCTGAGATTAAGGTGCAAAATGACAAGAAAGGCAAAGTTAAAGCTAACAGGAAAGGACCCAAGGAAACTTGGGTACCAAAATCAACTTGATTTGGTTTTGTTGTGCAGGGATACAGAAAAAATCTATGATAGTTAGACAGTGATTGTTCTAGGCATATGACTAGAGATTCTACGTTGCTCACAGAGTTTGTGGAGAAAGTTGGCCCTAGCATTACCTTTGGAGATGACAACAATGGTTACACTAAGGGATATGGCTTGATTTCAAAGGAAAATGTCATCATTGATGAAGTAGCACTATGTTAATCCCAAATGACCTAACAGAATTGTAGAAGGGGGGGGGGGGGTTGAATACAATTCTAGATATTTGTAAACTTAAAAACAACTTTTAAGTAACTTAATCACAGAAAATAAAAACACAAGCAAATATAAAATTTCAGTTGGATGTTTTGAGGATCCAATTGAGATGTTTTTATTTCGGGAATAATCTGTGTTACAAAAGTAGCACAGCTGCTCATTTCCTAAATGTAGAGTGAGAGTGCTCTTGAGAGAAGCTAATACAAAGTTATTCTATCTCACTCACTTACTTTAAAATGAACTGCTACACTTGGTTATGTATCCCAAGCTTACAAAGCTATTTTTGGCTACTGTAAAATGTACTAAAGGTAACCGCCAGTAGCTTGCTTTTCATTCCTTTTGTCCAATGGTCCTTGGAGATCTTGTCTTTTGTCTTCATGCTTATTATGATCACACTCAAGAACCCAATTGGAAATTGGAATGTTTCCTCATTCCCAGTGTCCATTTTGATGGCTCCCAATGCAAAGTACACTTCTACATCACCTTTTGATCTGTCAGAAAACTGTCACTATCACTTTGTCAACTATTCATAAAAGTGATAATGATTCGTTGATAGCAGTGAGATGTGTTTCGTTGATAGCTTTATTCTTCATTCCGTTGATGGTACATTCTTCATTCCGTTGATAGTGTAATCTTCATTCCGTTGACATGTCTTCACTTAGGCAAAATTACAAGGCATAGTATATTTACAATTAACCAACCTATTTTGCCTATCTAGTACTTAGTCAACATGACTTGGAAAACATATCTAATACCTACAACAAATGCATATCAACCAGTGAAGTATTGTACAGTGCAATTGCTACATTACTCATTTCGTTGATGAGACTCATTCCGTTGATAAGCTACCTGTCAACGGAAGCTGCAAAGCATACCATTCCGTTGACAGTTACAAAAGTGACTTAACACAAAATCTACTAAGTGTTTTTATAATTATCATCAAGAACAACATATTCCTAACAATCTCCCCCAATTTATGACTGATAGAATAACAGCCATAAATCAAGAGCCTTGATGATAACAAAAACACTTAAGCAAATTACAAATTACAAAAGTAGAAATTGCATTGAGCTTCATGATACTTTAACAAAAAAATTATTGAAAACAAAGTAGAAAATCTTACAACACAAGTGCATAGAGTTGCTCCTCTAGCCTGAGCAGATTTACCATCTTTGTCTCTGTGGCCTTGTCTTCTTCCCCTTCTTGGCATTGTTCTCCTCAATTTGAGCTTGGAGCCTCCTGTAGAAAATCTTCTCTTCTTCATCTTGATCACCCAACTTGGATTGAATAAATCTAAGAGTTTCATTAGATGCCTTTTCCAATTGGTCCTCTATTCTGAAGAATCTCCTACAGTTGTCCTTGTCTCTGAATTCCATCATCCAATAGGGTTGGAGATGAATTTTCTTTCCTGTTTGAGGGACCTTTAGAGTTCTGGGAAGTGCATTAGGCTTGTTCCAGCTAGCTTTTATTTGACATATCATGGAGACAACCTCAGACTTAGCAGTTTTGGTGAACCCAAAATCTTTCTTTAAGCACTTGAACACCACTAGCAAAGTCTGATAATCTTCTCCTAGAATTCCGTGTAGAGGCCAAATCTGTTCCCTTCCACCCTTGTAGACAAACACTAATCTCTCTGGTAGTTTATGAGTAGCTCCAATTCCTCTCACTTCCACCAAGTCATCAAGATATAGGTTAAAGTCAGACTCCTCCCTTATATCTGCAATGTAGATAAAGTCTTCTGGGTTTGGAGGTGGTTTTTCAACCTGTGGCCTTCTCACAAGAATTGGTTTAGCCTTAGTAGCCCTCTGCTTTGATTTCTTCCTTGATTCCATCTCAACCAGAAATTTGGGAAAATTAGCTTCATCAAACTCAATTGGCTCCTCCTTTGGCTCAATTGGTTGATCATGAAAATTAACTGGATGTTCAGGATCACAAGGTAATTTTGCTCCACAATCTTGATCAGAAAAGGTTGAAGGCATTGTTGTTACAGGTGCATCTGTGACAGTGCTTTGAGAATCATCCTAATCAAAAGCCAAGTTTCTTTTAGCTCTTGTTTTGGGTTGCCTTATACCTTTTCTTTTTCCTTGCACAGCTTCAACTCTAGCTTTTTCTTCTTGCTGTCTTTCCTCTTCATCTAGAGCTTGGGCAACTGCAAGAGCTTGCATGTCTGCCCTAGCTGATTCCTCAGCTCTAGCTTCAGCAAATTTTGGGTGACCAGCCCAAACACAGATTTCTTGCCCATTCCTGTAGACTATTGCTCTTTGATTCCTGATCTCAGGCACATTGCTTCCCTTGCATTTTATAATTAGTTCACTCAGAACCTTGAGCTCATCTGGAAGTGGAGGAGGATATAATTTCCTAGCAATATTCTTGCCCTTTGGTTTAGCCGGGGATTTTGGAGATAAGCATCTCTGAAAGGTAGTTGGGTCCACATCTCTAATACATAAAGTTTGTCCCTTTTCTTTCCTTGGACCAGGAATTACTCCATGTAGAAGAGGCTTTAGATCATATGAGAATTTAGTCTGTGGCTCCAATTCCGTTGACACTAATACCATGGCATTCGTTGATGATGGGATGGGCTCATCCGTTGCTGTAGAAGTTGCTTGATCCGTTGATGGATGTTTGTTTGTTGCAGTTTCAGCTATCTTCTTCACCCATGCATCTATACTAGACCATTGCTCTTTTATTTGTACTGCAAGTTGTAGTCTTATAGATGCCTATTGAATTAGGTCAATTCCATCCATTTTACCCTTGATAGACTCCCTCATAGCTAGTGGCTCCTGTGGTAAAGAAATGGCTGGGACCATAACTTTTGTGACTTGAACATTTAGCTCCTTTGATTTCTCCCCCTTTTTGTTATCATTAAGAGTGATGAGAGGGAGTCCCTGAGCTGCCACTAACTGGGTCAAAAGCTGAGTTTGCTTCTCCTGTGCCTGTTGCATATGAGTTAATGTGGCTTCCACTTTGTCCACCCTATTAGAGAGGGTTTTCAAAGTGGTTGCCACCTCATTATCCCTTCTTAAGAATTTGTCCATTTTGGTCATAGTGAGAAGTGGAAGTCTTTTATCAAATCTCCTATCATTGGAGTCCCTGAAGCTTGCAATTTGATCCTTGATTTCCCTGGCCTCAATCCTTGTCTGTGGCATTTGTAGCCTCTGGATTTCTAGAGAGTCCAGAATGGCTTTGTAGAATTTCTTCTCATTTGGAGTTGCAGACTCATGAGCCAAGTAAGCTTCATTGTACTGCCTTGTAATTGCAGCATCCAACCCTTGATATCCAAGTGAATCTTGATAGAGCCATCTTGGCTTAGGAGGCATCACAGATGTCCCAGTCTGTGTAGTGGATGCCACCCCTTGGAAATCAGCATCAAGACTCTCATCATCACTTGAAAAATCAGCAAACTGATCACTTCCACCAGCTCCTGGAGACAGATTGGCAAGTGCATCCTTAGCCCTCATCATGGATGCAGTTGTATGAATCAAATTTAGTGTTCTCTCTACCTCCACATTGCCCTGTTGAGCCAAGATTTGATAAGCTGGCACAGGGTGAGTAAAGGTTTCAGGATCCAGAGAAATGCTATCCAGAGTTTGTTGATAATGCTCTTGGAAAGACAATTCTCTTTCTCCCTCACTAACCTTCATTAACTCACTTGCAATGGTTGGTTCCTTCCTTTGAGTTTCTGTAGTCCCTTCTCTCTCTCCACTATTTTCTTTCATCATGGGCTCCCCATGGCTCACACCTCTCACACCCTCACCTTCACCTACTAAGGTGGAACACTCAATCTCTCCTTTTGCCTGGCTGGAAGAAATAGTCAGCCTCTCACTCTCATTCTCTCCTTTTGTCTGGCTGCAAGCCAGCCTCTCAGATTCACTCCCTTTCATTCCTAAAAGTGTTTCAACTACCACTAGGTCATCTGCACTAGTTATGTGAGCAACTGGATTTTCAATAATAGGTGCAGAATGAGCTATCAACGGAATGGTAGTTTGAACTGTCAACGGAATGGATTCCGTTGATGGAGAAACACTTGTCAACGAAAGAGACTGTTTCGTTGATGAAGTCAAGAAAGGAGTTTGAGAAAGTGAAATTACAGTAGAATATGTGGTGATTGACTTTAGAGATGGTTCCACAGATCCTCTTGTAGCTTCAGAAAAAGAGGATTGTTGGCCCAACAAATCACTTAACAAGTGATGACCACCAATTTAAGAGTGAGGCTTCTCCAAGAATAGAGTTGGAGAATCAGGAATAGATGAATGGATCATATCCACATCTAATGACTGTGTAGGAGAATTTTGTGGAGGTGTCTCAATATTAATATTGAGGGAGTGTGACTGTAACCCCAGAGTAAAAATTGGGGCTACATCAAATTGAATTTGAGAAACTGGAATTGTTGCTTCCAGTGTGTGTGCACCCTGTGTGACCTGGGATTTTTGTCTTACCATTCTTTGGTATTGGGAGATAGATGTTTGGGGGCTAGATGTGTCCCTTACCCTTTTGATGTGTGCTCTTGGAGAAGAGCTTGTTTCAATAAATACATCCTTTTGAGAGGATGCAATTAGACTTGAGCTAATGTCAATGTTACTCATTGTGCCTTGTTGGGAAGACACAATGGGGCTAGTCTGGGAAACACTCACCTCTCCCACCTTATCCTTGGGGTTTCTTTGATTTTTACCCCTTCCCTCACCACTCACCACACCAGAATCACTCCCCTTGGGTTGTGTAATGGATTTTACAACAGGTGCCTTTTGAGAAGCACCTGAGGTTGGCTTGGTAGATTTAGACTTTGTGGATTTAGGTCTAGTTGCAGGGGCAGGAGCCTGTTGGGTCACAGCTACAGACTCCATTGCAACAACATTAGTAACAGAAGCAGAAACTGAAGTAACATTTAAATTTACAGGGTGAGAAAGTGTTACCTCAATAAATGGCAAATACACCATTGGGACATCACCATTGTGATTGAGCCTCAAGATGTCTGTTAGCACCCTCTTCTCTTGGACAAAACAATCAAACCTGGAATTTGGGTTAGAGATAACTAATGGTGTTGGACTAACATGGTTGGCCAAAATCATTAGAAATCTAGCATAATAAATATTATTTTTCCTAGATTTCTTATCTCCTAACTTAGCACCTAGTTCATACATCAATTGAGTACTAAAGTTATAGTACTTATCAGTGAGAAGCATGGTAAGCAGAATTAGAATGGAGTTAGTTAAAACATCAAAATTACTAATTTTACCAGAAAACACTTTAATGAAAGCATCTGCTAAATAACTCCACTCCCTTACCAAACCTCTCCTAATAATTTAACCTAAATTCTCAGTTGGCAAAGAGTAATTTATTGAATTAAGCATGTTAACAATTTCAGCATTTGTGGGTAAAGCTAAGCAATTATTCTCAGGAATATGAAGGCATGCTTGCAATACATCTGAATTGACAATATACTCTTTACCTTGAATGGTGAATTGTAAAGTGCAGTCAGTCCCACTGTACTCACAGGAGGTCCAAATCTCCTCTATGATTTCATTATAAAGCGGAGTAGAGTGAAACATTGCATAAATGAGCTTGCAGTTCACCAAGAAATCCATCATCTTGTGAAAGATTTTGTTTTGGCTTTCCTTGACAACAAAAGGGATGGAGTTGTTCTTCTCATAAATGAACCCTCAAGCTGACATGAGTTCAACTATGGGTGCCATTGTTGAGTAAAGAAAAGCTCGATCTATGTTTTTCTTTGAGAGAGAAGAAGTGAGAAAGCCTTTGAAAATTTGGAGAGTAAGATAAAAATTCAATTAAAGAAAGTAAATTTCTTAAATACTCCCCCAAAAGTTCTCAAAAATTAAGTCCAATAATAATTATAAATTACTGGATTGGCTTAAAAATCTAATTGTTACAATTAAAATACGACCATGATTTATACTTACAGGGGTGTATGCATAGATCGTGGTAAAAAAAAGACGTGCAAATTTCAACGGTTCAGATTAACAGCGCTATATCAACGGATTAGAATTGGGCGTTTAAGATCCCGTCTATTTCGTTGATAAAGCTGCATTTCGTTGACATAATAATGTTGTCAACGGAATACCCAGAAAAAAATGCTAAGACTGGCAACGAAATGAGACATTCGTTGACATAGTAATTTTGACTTAGACAAAATTTCACTTTTTCTTGAGAAAATTAATTCACAGAAAATCATAGCAAATTCCTGGCTGCAATGTATACTTGCAAAAATCTCATAAATGATTAAGAGAAATTCAGCATACCTAGCTCACTTACTAATCTTGAGAATGTTGATTCATCAAGTGGCTTGGTAAAGATGTCTGCAAGTTCTTGTTCACTTGGAACAAAATATAACTCCACGGTACCATTCATAACATGTTCTCTAATGAAATGGTACTTGATGTCAATGTGCTTGGTCCTTGAATGTTGCACTGGATTCTCAGTAATGGCAATGGCACTAGTGTTGTCACAGAAAATAGGAATTTTCTCAACTCTTAATCCATAATCAAGTAGTTGATTTTTCATCCACAGAATCTGTGCACAACAACTTCCAGCTGCAATGTACTCAGTCTCAGCTGTGGAGGTAGAAACTGAGTTTTGTTTCTTGCTGAACCATGACACAAGCTTGTTTCCTAGAAATTGACAGGTGCCTGTTGTGCTTTTCCTGTCAATTTTACATCCTGCATAATCTGCATCTGAATAACCAATTAGCTCAAAGCCAGATTCTCTAGGATACCAAATGCCAAGGTTTGGTGTTCCTTTGAGATATCTGAAAATTCTTTTAATAGCAACTAAATGGGATTCCCTAGGATCAGCTTGAAACCTAGCACATAGACATGTAGCAAACATAATATCAGGTCTACTAGCTGTTAAATATAAAAGTGAGCCTACCATGCCTCTGTAACTTGAAATGTCCACAAATTTTTCCTTAGTATTCAATTCAAGTTTAGTAGCAGTAGGCATGGGAGTCATGGTAGGAGACCATTCCATTAAGTTAAATTTCTTTAACAGATCATGAATGTACTTTGTTTGACTAATGAAAATGCCTTCATTAACTTGTTTCACTTGGAGACCAAGGAAATAAGTTAATTTTCCCATCATGCTCATTTCATATTTACTTTGCATAAGCTTGGCAAACTTTTGACAAAGTTTTTCATCTGTAGACCCAAAAATTATGTCATCTACATAAATTTGAACAAGTATAGTAGAGCCATTCACAATCCTATGAAACAGAGTTTTATCTACAATACCTCTAGTGAAGTTGTTGCCCAGTAATAAACAATTGTAGAAGGGGGGTTGAATACAATTGTATAAGATTCTCGACTTAATAAGATATGAATCACAAATATGAAAGAATGATAACAGCTTTATTAAATCTGATATAAAACTGTTACAAACTCTCTCAAGAAATTCTGTGTTCTTGAGAGCTTCTAGATTACAAAAATACTCGAGTGTTTCAATCTATGTTTACGTTCTCTGTCTCTCATAAATCGAAACCTAAACTGTGTTTATATACTACACAGCTTCTCTATCAATGATAAGTCCTAATCAATTACAAAGATTGAAACCTATCCTTAATCGATAGTTACATTACTACAAACCAGGAACCGACATAATAATCTTCCTTATTTAACTAGACTCCAAATATAACTCGAAGTAGGAATCCTGATCAGCTTCCAGTCCCGATGATCAATCCTGATCCCAGTCCTGATATTCATTCTGATCTTGACGACCATGCAATCCTGATCAGTTGAAGTCTAGATCCTGACGATTATTGAATCATGATCTAACAATCTCCCCCAATCTTATACTTTGTGAAATTAAGTATAGATTCCTAAGATTCAATGATGTCAAAAACATATTTACAAAATGTACAAGTATCTTCAGTAGCAACTTATCTGTTTAGATTCTTTGATAGAACAGATTCATTTTCAAGAAGTTGGATAACAAATTTTCTTCTTTTTCTTCAAGAATTTGAATCAGTCTTTCCTTAAGATTTCTGAGTTCTTCATCTTCCTCATTAATCTGGTAAATAGCTGCTCTGAGATTCTGAATGGAGCTTCTCTGTAGACTGTGCTCTTCAAGCAAAAGATAAGCAATTTCCTTCCCATCAGGATTGAGAGTAAGTTGAGTCATGCCAAAAGTTACTTCTTTAACAGCAGTACCCCTTTGCATTTCCACATCTTGACCTCTTTGATTTAAGTACATGGGAGTATAATTACCATTGAAATTTCTGTTTCCATCCAGTCTTCTTCTTATTGTTGACAAAACCATGTCACTCCATTCTTTGCACACTTTATTCTTCCATCTTAACAGATAATGAACATATTTCAGTTCCTGTGTAGTTTTTATCAGCAGATCTTGAATGGATAGAATCTTCACACTACCATCTTTCATGAAGTACAAAAGCTTTTCTTTCTTTTCAATACCATCATGACAATCTATAACTATATCAACAGCTAATAAATTGTTCAGGTTTTCAAAAGTTAAAGTACCTCCAATTTCAGTCAAGGAGTAAGGATCAACATATGACATATTCAGATATTCAGCATCCCTGTGTCCAATACCTCCTCTTGAATTACTTGTCAATTGCTTCAGATTTGAAAACATTTGTAGCCAGAGTGCTTTTGATCTAACCAAATCAGATAAATCAACAACACTTGAAGCGCTTGTTATAATTCCTTCATTCAGAAAATTGATAGGCGTGTTACACCTCAGTGTACTTATGTGTTTTCACTTCTTATCTTTCTCTTTTTCAAAAGCATAGCTTCTTTCTAGTAAAGATTCTTGTCTGCTTGAATTTCTCCACAATCTTCTGTTTGAGAGTTTAAGCCTTTGTACATAGAGATTGAAATCTCTATTTGTTCTTCTTGTGATTTCTCTTCTTCTGGCTTCTTCTTCTTCATCCACTTCCTTGTTGTAAGAATCAACCACGGTAGATAAGATTAACAAATCAATCTCTTGCAGAATTTCAGATTCATCAGGATCTTGAACATTGTCAGGAACAATATCAGGATTAGAATCTTCAATTTGATTTGTATTGCAGAGAATTAATTGTCTTGGCCTTCTTCTCAATTCAGATTCTTCTTCAATAAATTCCTTGTCTTCCTTCTCAATGACATCCTTGATAACAGGATCTATTAGATTTTGTGAAGTTTCAGGAATTTCTTCAATTAATAAACCTCTAGACCTTGTCTCTCTAGGCATTGTTTGAGTTGAAGAACCTCTTTTACCTCTTCTAGCACCTCTCCTACCTCTGCCTCCTCTTCCTCTAGCAGGAGCAGGGTTATTAAAGCTTTCCATCATTTCTCTATGTTGTCTTAAGAATTCTTCATGTGAGAGATCAGGATATTCTTCACTTGCCGTAGAGAGTGCTTTTCTTGCAAATAATTGTTGAACTCTTTTATCAGTTTGATATAGAGTAACAATTCTGCCATCTTTTGTAGTAAACTTCTGGAATAGATTTGATGCATCTTCAGGATTATCAATAATCACATCTTCATCTCCTTCAGGAATTATAGCAAGAGTCTATTCATGACCAGGCATCAGGATTTGATCACCTGTCGGGATTTGTTCTTCCGTCAGGATCTGAGATTGCACCATTGTTCTTACTGTCCTTACTCCAGAATCAGAAACATGAGTTGACTGCGTTGTTTGACTTTGAGAAGTTTGAATTGTCTTCATAACAGCAGCATCAGAGGTTTCTCCTTGTAGAATTTTGTCACCATCATTTCCAGTATGATCATCATCATCATTATTTCTCAATACTAGATCAGGTGTACATTTTGTCTAACTTACCTTCTCCCCCTTTTTGACATCAGCATTTGACAATATATTCAAAATTAAGGCAAGAGAGGCTTGAATGTCAGTTACCTTATTATCCAGAGAATCAATCCTTCTGTTGATGGAGGTTTGTTCAGAAACAACAGATTTCACTTGGGATTCCACTATCCTTAGTTGAAGAGCAGTGGGCACCTTTGTAAAACTCATAGAAATATCTTCCCTCACCAACTCAGTTGCAGCTTTGACAGAATCAATCTCATGTTTCAGGCTTTTAGATAAAAGAGTTGTAGCCTTCAGATGATTATTCAAATCTGGATTCTCTCTCATCTTCACTGCTTTATAAGCATGATCCAAGGCATATGGATAGCTGACATATTCATCAGACCTATACCATTCATTTTCCCATTGATGCCTTTTCAATTGCTCAGCAGGATTAATCTCAGAAGGAATAGAAAAGTCTTGTCTGAAATCTTTTCCAGTAGAAGCCTTGCCAACCATGAATGTGCTTGATGAACCATAATTAGTTCCAAGACTAGATTTTAGAACTCTGGCAAGCTATTCCTTCTCGTCATTATTATCATCATCACTATCATCAGAATCATCATCATCATCATGAGTAACATCAGGATCGAGAATAGCTATACCTTTCAGTTTATCTTGTGAATCTGTGATAGGATGGTCCATTGGTCGTGATCTTAGTGGTTGTATCAAAATTGGTTCAACATCAGGAGCACCACTAGCATCAGGAGTAACATTATCAGGATTAGATAATCTTGCATCAGTGTTAGTTACTGATGGTTCTTGTGTAGCATGAGGTTCTGAAGCTTCTTCAACACTTTGAGTTGGAGGTTCTTGTGTGCTTCCCTCATTGACAGTGTCCTCGACCAATCTTTGAACGTCATCTGCATCAGAAATCCCTTGAGCATTGTCAGGAAATTTCTCAGAAACTGTAGCTTGGCCTGCATCTTCACTTTGAGAAGATGGTCCTTGTGTGACCATTCCAATTGCTAATCCTTCACCCAAACTTTGATTGAGTGGTTCTTGTGTGGCTGGATCATCAGTAAGAGCTGCTGAACCACTTTGAGGTCCAGGTTCTTGTGGGCTTAATCCCTTCAGTTTCTTCTGTCTAGAAAACACTAACTCTCCTGCTTTCCTTAGCTTGTCCATTGGATGTTTAATCCCTAGATTGGAAGCAGCAGCACCATACTTCTCCCATGAAATATCAATATGTCTTTTTGTTGGAGAGTCCTGTGCTGGAGAGTCTGAAATAGTAACCACTTGACTTGGTGCAGCATCAGGAATACTAACATCAGGATTTGCTTGAGCAGCTGAATTTGATTGCTCATTAAGAATAGAAGTGTCCTGTACATCAGTATCCTGCTTCTTTTCAAAAGGAATATGATACCTGCCCTTAGATAATTTCCTTTTCTTCTGTGGCTTTGATGATAGTACCACAGCTTCAATAGCAGTATCCGCAACTTCCTTATTCACATTCATTATAGAGGATATAGGTAAATCATCCTCTGAATCAGTCTCATCCCTGAGCACTAACTTCCTTTTAACAGAAACAACCTCAACACCTTTAGCAGCTTTATTCACCAAGACCCCTTGTACACCCCCTTGTAACTTCTTTTTAGTGAGTGGTGTAGAGGAAAAATCCTTTGAACCTGATTGCCTTCATGACACATCAGTTCTAGCTGATTTCTTTGATTTTACAACTAAAGTCTTTTGAGAGACATTAGAGGTGGTTGTTGACTGTTTGGATTGTTTGGGATGAATGCTTGGGTTAGGAACAAGGTGTGATTGGCCTTGCCCCATAGCATGAGAAAGTAATCCATAACAAGTAGGCATTTTCTGATGTAAGAAAAACCTAACCTCATCAGGAATAAAAGCATTACCAATAAAACCATTTGCCTTATCAGGATTAAAAAATATTTTCTATTTGAAATAAAAATAAAATTTCATTTAAGAAAACAAAATTTTATTTCACTAATCCTGAAAAATGTTTTTTTTTAAAAAAAAATTCACCAAATGAATGATGTAGAACCCACTAAAACATTCTTACCATTTATCAAAGCAAAATAGGCATGGAAAACTGAACCGTCGCCTCGAGAATAAGCAAATGACCCGCAGCTTTAACAAATAATCCCTATAAAAGAGAGTGTTAAACAGTTTTATCACTTACCAAAAAAAAAATACACAAACCCTCTCCACAGAGAAAAACTTACGAAAACCTTTCATCTTCTTCGTTTCTCCATGGCTGCTAATAACCAACAAGATGCGTTACCTGATCAAGAACTCGGTGACATAGAGTTAATCTGGCAGGAGATGGATCAGTTTCTAGCAGAAATTTCAGAAAATGAAGGTCCTCAACCTGTTCCTGATCCTCAGGAACATGAGGCCTTTGTTAATGCAATGGCTGATGTGCTTTGATCAAAAATACATACCTTTCTGAATGACCATCAGGATTTGATAGTCATCAGGATTTCTTCTCTGTAGCTTTTCTCAGAAATTCTCAAAGTTCATCATTCCAAGTTCATTCACCAACTTATTGAATGTAGCTTCAGGCAGTGGCTTGGTGAATATATCCGCTAGTTGTTGATCAGTAGGAACAAAGTGAAGTTCAATTGTTCCTTCCAGAACCTGTTCTCTTATGAAATGATATCTTATACTGATGTGTTTAGTAAGAGAATGTTGAACTGGATTTCCTGTCATTGCAATAGCACTTTGGTTATCACAATAAATATGGATTTTTGAGTATGACAGGCCGTCATCTAACAACTGATTTCTCATCCACATTATCTGAGCACAACAGCTTCCTGCAGCAATGTACTGAGCTTCTGCTGTTGAAGTTGAGATAGACTTTTGCTTCAACTGAACCATGAAACTAGTCTACCACCAAAAAACTGACAACTTCCTGAAGTACTTTTCCTGTCTATTTTACAACTTCCTTATTCACATTCATTATAGAGGATATAGGTAAATCATCCTCTGAATCAGTCTCATCCCTGAGCACTAACTTCCTTTTAACAGAAACAACCTCAACACCTTTAGCAGCTTTATTCACCAAGACCCCTTGTACACCCCCTTGTAACTTCTTTTTAGTGAGTGGTGTAGAGGAAAAATCCTTTGAACCTGATTGCCTTCATGACACATCAGTTCTAGCTGATTTCTTTGATTTTACAACTAAAGTCTTTTGAGAGACATTAGAGGTGGTTGTTGACTGTTTGGATTGTTTGGGATGAATGCTTGGGTTAGGAACAAGGTGTGATTGGCCTTGCCCCATAGCATGAGAAAGTAATCCATAACAAGTAGGCATTTTCTGATGTAAGAAAAACCTAACCTCATCAGGAATAAAAGCATTACCAATAAAACCATTTGCCTTATCAGGATTAAAAAATATTTTCTATTTGAAATAAAAA
This sequence comes from Heracleum sosnowskyi, assembly GCA_030848705.1. Taxonomy (NCBI): domain Eukaryota; kingdom Viridiplantae; phylum Streptophyta; class Magnoliopsida; order Apiales; family Apiaceae; genus Heracleum; species Heracleum sosnowskyi. The sequence goes on along the minus strand of CM061243.1, from coordinate 41,428,757 downwards.
TAAAATTTCATTTAAGAAAACAAAATTTTATTTCACTAATCCTGAAAAATGTTTTTTTTTAAAAAAAAAATTCACCAAATGAATGATGTAGAACCCACTAAAACATTCTTACCATTTATCAAAGCAAAATAGGCATGGAAAACTGAACCGTCGCCTCGAGAATAAGCAAATGACCCGCAGCTTTAACAAATAATCCCTATAAAAGAGAGTGTTAAACAGTTTTATCACTTACCAAAAAAAAAATACACAAACCCTCTCCACAGAGAAAAACTTACGAAAACCTTTCATCTTCTTCGTTTCTCCATGGCTGCTAATAACCAACAAGATGCGTTACCTGATCAAGAACTCGGTGACATAGAGTTAATCTGGCAGGAGATGGATCAGTTTCTAGCAGAAATTTCAGAAAATGAAGGTCCTCAACCTGTTCCTGATCCTCAGGAACATGAGGCCTTTGTTAATGCAATGGCTGATGTGCTTTGGCACAACTTCCAGCAGGTAAATCCTGACTGGAATCCTCTTGACAATCTCATCATTGTCAATGATGAAGAGGATGAAGACGATGAGGATGAAGATGATGATGCTGAGGAGCTCGAACGAGAGCTTGAGAGAAGAAAGAGGATCCGTGATGCTTGTATGTCATGCAAGTTGGAGGCACGGAAGAGTCCCGGTGGTCACGGTGACAATCCGCCTTCAAGTGCATCAGCTCCTCTTCTTGTCCTTTAAGGATGGAACATGAGACCTTCTAATCCCGATGGACTATGAAGCTGCTCAAGAGCGTTCATGCTAATTTGCAGTGCACGTGTTCCTGAATAGAAAACTAGACTAGAAAACAATGTAATTTTCCTTTTCCATTTGTAAACAGCTTCAAGTATCAATGAAATTTATCAATTCTCTCAATTGTTCATCTTCCTTTATTTCCTGTACAAATTGTTAGCAATAGTGCATATGACATTTAAAATGATGAATGGTAATTCCTTAGAAAATAAATTGAGATTTAAAAGTAAAACTTAATACTTAATCAGAGACTAAGTATAGCTTTTACTTTCCAGAGAATACCAACACTGTTGTTTTCAAATTGCTTAAAACCTCTGGTTTTCACACCAGCTTCAGTATCTATGCATCAGGATTGACCAGTTGACTTCCTGTCAGGATAGAGTCCTATCAGGATTTGATCAAAAATACATACCTTTCTGAATGACCATCAGGATTTGATAGTCATCAGGATTTCTTCTTTGTAGCTTTTCTCAGAAATTCTCAAAGTTCATCATTCCAAGTTCATTCACCAACTTATTGAATGTAGCTTCAGGCAGTGGCTTGGTGAATATATCCGCTAGTTGTTGATCAGTAGGAACAAAGTGAAGTTCAATTGTTCCTTCCAGAACCTGTTCTCTTATGAAATGATATCTTATACTGATGTGTTTAGTAAGAGAATGTTGAACTGGATTTCCTGTCATTGCAATAGCACTTTGGTTATCACAATAAATATGGATTTTTGAGTATGACAGGCCGTCATCTAACAACTGATTTCTCATCCACATTATCTGAGCACAACAGCTTCCTGCAGCAATGTACTGAGCTTCTGCTGTTGAAGTTGAGATAGACTTTTGCTTCAACTGAACCATGAAACTAGTCTACCACCAAAAAACTGACAACTTCCTGAAGTACTTTTCCTGTCTATTTTGCATCCTGCAAAATCAGCATCTGAATAACCACACAAACCAAAATCTGATTCCCTTGCATACCAAAGACCAAGAGAAGGAGTGCCTTTGAGATATCTGAAAATTCTTTTAACTGCAATCAGATGAGGTTCCCTAGGTTTTGCTTGAAATCTTGCACACAGACAGGTTACAAACATGATATCTGGTCTACTTGCAGTGAGATACAGTAAAGAGCCAATCATTCCTATGTAGTGAGTTACATCTACCTCAGTATCTTGATCAGGATCAAGTTTAATAGCTGTAGAAATGAGAGTACTTGCAGTAGCACAATCTTCCATGTTAAACCTTTTCAACAAATTCTTTGTGTATTTTGAATGATTGATAAAAATGCCATCATCAGTCTGTTTAACTTGAAGACCAAGAAAATAACTCATTTCTCCCATCATGCTCATTTGATATCTTGACTGCATAAGCTTGGAAAACTTTTCACACAGCTTATTGTTTGTTGACCCAAAAATGATATCATCAACATAAATCTGAACTAAAAGCAAATCCTTGCCATGATTCAAATAAAATAGAGTTTTATCAATAGTACCTCTTTTGAATCCACTTTCCAGTAAGAATTGAGCTAAGGTTTCATACCATGCTCTTAGAGCTTGCTTTAGTCCATAAAGTGCCTTATCCAATCTGTAAACATGATTTGGATATTTTGGATCAATGAAACCAGGAGGTTGTTCAACATAGACTTCTTCCTCCAGTTCACCATTTAAGAAAGCACTTTTCACATCCATCTGGAAAACCTTGAATTTCTTATGAGCTGCATATGCCAGAAAGATCCTGATGGCCTCTAGTCTTGCAACAGGAGCAAAAATTTCATCATAGTCAATTCCTTCTTGTTGAGAATACCCCTTTGCAACTAGTCTTGCTTTGTTTATGATAATTACACCATATGAATCAATCTTATTCTTGAAAATCCATTTTGTACCAACAATTGACCTGTTCTTTGGTCTTGGTACTAGTTTCCAGACTTCATTCCTTTCAAATTCATTCAATTCTTCTTGCATTGCAGTAACCCAATCAGCATCTTTGAGTGCATCTTCAACTTTCTTTGGCTCCTCCTTTGATAGAAAGTTATTGTATAGACATTCATTTTGTGTTGCACTTCTTGTCTGAACACCTGCATTAGGATCTCCAATTATCAAATCAGGAGTATGATTTGCAGTCCATTTCCTTGCTGGTGATAAATCATTCCTTGATGTAGATGCTCCCCCTGGATTGGTGTTATCTTGATATGATGAATTTGCTTCAGATGAAACTCCCCCTGAATTATTGAAATCCCTTCCTGATGAATTATCAAGATCATCACTTGAATCAGTATCTGAAGAATTCTGTCCTGATGATTGAGCTGACTCTGAACTTGTAGTAGAATGCTGTTGCTCCCCCTCAACATTTGCACTACTAGATGTTTTACCATTATTTGCATCACTAGAGTTAGCACCATCAGTAATTGGTGTGATATCAGGATTTGATGGATCATCAGGATCTGATTCACTTTCTTCAGGTTCCTTAGAAGCTTCATTTTCAAAAACCAATCTATCATGTGAGTCTTCATTCAATCCAATTATCTTCTTATCATCAAAAGATACATGTATTGACTCCATGACAGTCCTTGTTCTCAAGTTAAAAACTCTAAAAGCTCTTGATGCAGGATAGCCTATGAAAATTCCTTCATCAGCCTTTGTTTCAAACTTTCCTAGCTGTTCAGGATGAGTTCTGAGAACAAAACATTTACATCCAAACACATGCAGATGCTTCAAACTTGGTTTCTTCTCCTTAAGAGATTGATAAGGAGTAACACCATGTCTGTTTATCAATGTGCGATTCTGAGTATAGCATGCTGTGTTGACTGCTTCTGCCCAGAAATATGTAGGTAATTTAGCTTCTTCCAACATAGTTCTGCCAGCTTCAATAAGAGTTCTATTTTTCCTTTCAACTACTCCATTTTGCTGAGGTGTGCCAGGAGCAGAGAATTGTTGAATAATTCCTTTGAATTTGCAGAACTGTTCCATCTTTGAATTCTTGAATTCAGTGCCATTATCACTCCTCAGTATCTTGACTTTGTACTTTGTGGTTGTCTCAATCATTCTCATATGATCCAACAGTATTTCAGGAGTTTCATCTTTTCTGTGCATAAAGTACACCCAGGTGAATCTAGAATATTCATCAACAATTACAAGAGTGTACCTTTTCTTACTGATGGACATAATGTTGACTAGACCAAATAGATCAAGATGCAACATGTGATATGGTTCTTCAATAGAGGATTCAGATTTACTCTTGAATGATGTCCTTCTCTGTTTAGCTTTTTGACATGCATCACAGAGTCCATCAGGAGTATATAAAACTTTAGGTAATCCTCTCACTAAATCTTTCTTAACCAACTCATTGATATTGCTGAAGTTGAGATGAGAAAGCTTCTTGTGCCAATTCCAACATTCATCTACTGATGCTTTACTGATGAGACATGTAGGGGAGTCATCAGTATTTGAGAGAATGTTCGCTTCATAAATGTTACCATGCATGTAGCCAGTCAATGCAATCTTTCCTGTTTCTTTGCTGACTACTTCACAATGTGTGGAATAGAAGTTGACATGATAACCTCTGTCAGTGATTTGACTAATACTCAACAGATTGTATTTTAGTCCCTTCACTAGAGCTACTTTTTCAATTATGACATTTCCAATGATTATATTTCCATATCCCAAAGTTTGTCCAATGTTGCCATCTCCATAAGACACAGTTGGGCCAGCTTTTTCCTCATATTCTGATAACAGGGCTTTGTTTCCAGTCATGTGCACAGAACATCCACTATCCATGACTAACACATTTTTCCTTTTTCCCTGCAATCAGAATAGAAACATTATAGTTAGAACATTTAGGAACCCACACATGTTGGGTTCCTTTTCCATGCAATTTATTAATTTTAGCAGCAGAAGACTTTATGACTTTAGCAGTCCTGACAGGATTTACTCCATCAGGATTTGCTTTGTCAGTTTCAGTATTAACAAAAGCATGCTTCACTATGACATTATCAATTCTACCAGACTTTGTACTATTATCAAACTTAGGAAATGGATCATAAAAGTTATAGTACAAATCATGATAATCTTTACAAGTATAAATAGAATGCCATATACTACCACAATGAAAACAGGACTTCTGTGGTTTATAAAATACTGATCTACTCCTGACATCAGAAATAGGAATTTCAGTACTTTTCTTTAAACTCTTTTTACAGTCAATAGCAAGATGATTAGAGTTACCACAGTTAAAATAACATTTCCTAGGTTCATTTGGGATATACTTATAACCATTCTCTTTATTGATCCCAATTTTACCATTCTTGTTTCTCTTAACAGTAGCTTCTTTCTTCCTATCTGTAAAGATTGGTGGTCCAACAAATCATCAGGATGATGATGACCACCAATTTGAGAGTGGAGCTTCTCCAAGAAGGTTAAAGATGGAGAATCAGGAATTGATGTGTGAATCATATCCACATCCAAAGAGAGAGTAGGTGAGCTTGGAATTTCTGTGTCAGTTTGAATGAGTAAAGAATGGGGTTGTGACTCCACATTTACTGGAGCCACATCAAACTGACTTTAAGATGGTTCCATTGGCACTGTGTGTGATCCCTGTGCAACCCCATATATCTTAGACCTCTTTCTCCTTTCATAGGCCATGGTTGTATATGTGGGGCTTCTAGTGTCCTTATCCCTCTTGTGTTGTGTCCCTGGTTGGGGACTATTTTCAATAGCAACATCCTTTTGGGAGGATGCCACTAGGGATGTGATAACTTCCTTTTCAACCACTGTATCTTTTTGAGAAGATACAGGGTGGCTAGGCTGGGACACACTGATCTCACCCTCCTTATTCTTGGGGTTTCTTTGATGTTCACCCCTTCCCTCACCACTCACTACCACCTTCACACTCCCCTCAAGGGGTTTGGTAGTTTTTACAACAGGTGCCTTTTGAGAAGCACCTGAGGTTGGTTTTCTGGATTTGGATTTTGGAATTTTAGAGGTGGCCACTTGGGTAGGAGGTTGTTCGATAGTTCCAGCCTCCATGGTGGCACTTGAAATCAAAGAAATGACAATGTAGGAAGGTACAGTTGAGGAAATTACCTGACTTACATGTGCCTCCTGAGCTGCAGTGAAAATTGGTGGATACACCAATTGTACCTCCTTGTTATGGTTCAGCGTATTCAAGTCCTCAAGGACTCTTTTATTTTGAACCCAACACTCTTTGGAGTTGGCAGGAAATTGGATCACCAGGCTATTCTATACATGGTTAGCTAGCAACATGATGAATCTAGCATAGTATACATTCTTACTTCTAGATGCTTTATTCCCTAGTTTAGCACCAAGTTCAAAAAGAATCAAGGACCCTAGGTTCTAATAGCTATCAGTCAAAAGCATGTAAGCAATGTCAAGCATAGAAAATGTAACTGCATCATAGTTGCTAATTTTACCAAAGAAAACCTTAAGAATGGCATCAAAGAAAAAGCTCCATTCCTTGTGTTGGAACGTATGATTATTGTTCTGCGTTTTACTATATGATTGATTACGAGTTCGAAAAGAAAACTTTACCTTAATCGATACGATTCTGATCCACGTCTTCTACTGAATTCCTTGATTCCCTTCGAGCGAAGTGTGGCCTTCGATCTCCCGAAGTTTTCCTCTCCTTAAAGCCTCGAAATCCCAAAACCCTAGCTCCTTGCGGCTGCCCTAGGTTTTAATCTCGAATTATGAAAAAAAAACGTTTTCAGCTTTAGGAGAACAAGAATATATATAGGCTCCAGTAGGGATCATGGACAATTAGGTCGGGCCTCCTAATGACATTCTGGGTCAAGCCCAATGTCATTAAATATTAATTCTATCCACTAACGAATTAATATTTGCACTACCTTTCCTAATACCGTAATTATTTTATTATTAAATTCGGCTCCTATATTATTTGCTTATTAAATTCCCCATGTTTAAGATATCGTATGACCATTAATTAAATTAATTTCTGATAATTAATTTAATTAATATCTTTTTATCCTTGATCATCCACTCAACCTTATAATTATGCAAGAACAAATCTGCCTGCAGGACTAAAGCATAATTATCTTTATGAGCTTTCAAGAGGACATCATCAACCCGAATATTATCAGGACATGGTTTCCTTATGTAGTTAATATCCCACTCTGCATGCAATGTCATTGCTCAATACATAATATTATAATTAACAATTAATTACATCACATATGAATCAAAGCATGTGCATTGCATACAAGTGTCAATCACTACACTTGGATTGAGAACCTAAGCATTAATAATATCATAGAATCTTAGTTCTTCTTTATTGTCAGAATAGAAGAACAATTCTAATATTTCGATCCTGTTCAATATACACAAAGTATACAAGTATTATTTAATAGTCAAGATAAACTATTCCCAAATAATACTTCAGTTATTCCAGTGGTTTGTCTAATTCCACTTAAACTGTGAACCCTTTATATTATATATAGACACTGATAATTTAATCTTCTGTTATCCCATTTGATACTAAATTATCCACAATATATAATAAACAGACAATGTAAAAATATGCAATCAAGATTCTCAATAAAATGGACAATGTTTATATACTACTAATGAATAGTTTAGTCTAAAACCCAACAATCTCCCACTTATACTCAAGCTATTCTTTGAGTATATCAGTGTTTATTAATATAATCCGCTACCAGTTTAAATAACTATTCCGTGACCAGACATTTGACTCCTATCGCCTCCACGTGTTCTTCAAAAACCTTAGCTGGTAAACTCTTCGTGAAAGGATCAGCCCGGTTGTCCTTTGATGCTATATCAGTCACAATAATATCTCCTCGCTTAACGAACTGTCGTATGAGGTGATACTTACGCTCAATGTGTTTTGCTGCTTTATGTTCTCGTGGTTCCTTTGCATTTGCAACAGCACCAGTATTATCACAATAAATTGTGATTTGCCGTGGCAAATTAGGAACTACATTCAAATCCAGCAGGAAATTCCGGAACCAGCCTCCTTGGCTGCCTCAGAGGCTGCCACATATTCAGCTTCCATGGTTGAGTATGCGATGCATTTCTGCTTCACACTCCTCCATATTACAGCTCCACCTCCTAAAGTAAAAACACACCCCGAGGTTGACTTCCTCTTATCCCTATCTGTCTGGAAATCTGAATCGGTATATCCCACAGGAAACAAGTCTGAAGCCTTGTAAATTAACATATACTTCTTAGTCCTTCGCAGGTACTTAAGTATCGTTTTTACTGCACTCCAATGTTCCTGACCTGGATTGGACTGATATCTACTGACCATGCCTACGGCAAAGCAAATATCAGGTCTCGTGCATAACATAACATACATTAAGCTTCCACATGCTGAAGCATAAGGAACTGCTTTCATGTTCTCTATATCCTTAGGTGTCTTAGGACACTGCTCCTTTGATAGAGAGACTCCATGTCTAAAAGGTAAATTACCCTTCTTAGAGTCCTGCATGTTAAAACGAGCCAATACCTCATCAATGTACGGTTCTTGAGATAAAGCCAACATTCTTTTCTTGCGATCTCTTATAACTTTGATCCCAAGAATGTATGCGGCTTCACCTAAGTCTTTCATTTCAAATTGTTTGAACAACCATGCCTTAATAGATGACAACATCTCTACATTGTTTCCAATGAGCAAAATGTCATCTACATATAGTACTAGAAAAACCACTGCATTTCCTTCACTTTTCTTATACACACATGCTTCGCTTGGACTCTGATCATAACCATTTGACTGGACGGCCTGATCAAAACGAATGTTCCACTCCCTGGAAGCTTGTTTCAGTCCATAAATGGACTTCTTAAGCTTACACACTAGATGCTGTTGGCCCTCTTTGATGAATCCCTCTGGTTGCTGCATATGGATGTTTTCATCAAGACTTCCATTTAGGAAAGCTGTCTTGACATCCATTTGCCAAATCTGATAATCGAGATGAGCTGCTATAGATAAAAGAATCCGGATTGACTTAAGCATGACTACCGGAGAAAAGGTTTCCTCATAATCAATTCCTTGTTTCTGAGTATACCCTTTCGCAACAAGTCTTGCTTTCCAGGCTTTCACCTTTTTGTCAGATCCTCTTTTTCTTTTGTAGATCCACTTGCATCCAATGGGTTTTACACCATTGGGTGGTTCCACGAGATCCCAGACTTCATTGGAATACATAGATTCCATCTCAGATTGCATAGCCTTTTGCCAAAGATCTGCATCCTTATCTTGCATTTCTTCTTCGTATGTCCTGGGATCCTCATCATGTTCACCACAGACTAAGTCCGAAGACTCTCCCAAAAACATGAACCTCTCAGGTTGTTTAACAACCCTCCCACTATGACGAAGCATTGGAGTGGTATTAGTGATAGGTTGTTCATTTACTTGTGGTTGTTCTACTTGTACCGGTGGCATATTAGAATTATCTTGTCCTCCCACTATTTCCTCTAAAACAACAGTACTCATGGGTTTGTGATTCATTATATAGTCTTCCTCTAAGAATCTAACATTGGTGCTTACAATGATATCCCGATCCTTAGGACTATAAAACAAATACCCTTTTGTTCCCTTGGGATAACCCACAAACAGCCTCACTTCTGTACGAGAATCTAACTTAGTCACGTTCTTGTTCAGCACATGTGCTGGACAACCCCAAATCCGAATGTGTTTCAAACTAGGTTTGGTACTAGTCCACAATTCTTTTGGAGTTTTTGGAACTGACTTAGAAGGTACCAAGTTTAGAAGATAAGCCGCTGTTTCTAGAGCATGCCCCCAAAACGACTTGGGTAAATTCGAATAACTCATCATCGATCTAACACTCTCTAAAAGAGTCCGGTTCCTTCTTTCTGCTACACCATTCTGCTGAGGTGTGCCAGGTGCAGTCAACTGGGATGAAATCCCATGTTCTGATAAATATTCTCTAAATTCTCCAAGCAGGTATTCGCCCCCACGATCTGATCGTAGTTACTTGATACATTTTCCTGAATGTCGCTTCTCCGCACTTGCTTTGTACTCTTTGAATTTTTCAAAGCACTCAGACTTGCGGTGCAACAGATAAATGTATCCATATCTCGAATAATCATCAATGAAAGTGACAAAATATTCATACCCACCTCTCGCTTGGATATTCATAGGTCCACATAAATCAGTATGAATCAATTCTAACACATCTTTGGCTCTATTTCCTTTTACCTTAAAAGGTCTACTGGTCATTTTTCCTTCCAAGCAAGATTCACAGACTGGAAATGGCTCCACTGCCAACGAGCCTAAAGGCCCATCTACTACCAATCTTTGAATCCTCCTCAAGTTAATATGACCTAATCTCAAGTGCCAAAGATATGTTTGGTTCAATCCAGAAGGTTCCTTTCTTTTACTAGAGGTAGAAAGTGTATTATTAATTTCACTTGGTTGCAGCATTGGTTCTATAGGATTAATAATATATAAATTGTCTTGCAATGTACCAGAACATATAACTCGTTTATTCATCATAATGGAAACATTACGATCCAAACAAACATTATAACCATCCATAGCAAGTTTAGAAACCGAAATTAAATTCCTTCTAAATGAAGGTACATAAAGACAATTATTCAAAACCAAAATCCTATCATAACCAAAAGATAAAGAAATAACTCCAACTGCAACCACTGCTACTTTCGTAGCATCTCCCATGAACACATATATCTCGCCATCTCTAAGCAGCCTGGTTTTCTGGAACCCCTACATGGAATTACAAACATGATCAGTGGCTCCTGTGTCTACACACCAAGTGCTCGTAGACATAGCCGCTATATATGTTTCTGTAACAAGAGAAAGAGACATACCAGCATTGTTCTTCTTAGAAAGAGGACAATCCTTTTTCCAGTGACCCGACTGCTTGCACTTGAAGCACTTGCCCTTAGGCTTCTTCACTGAATTCTGAACTCCCAATGGTTTCACAACTTTCTGTGTCTGAACCTTCTTCTTCTTCTTTCCTTTCAGCTTTGAAGAAGAAACTTTCTCAGCCACATTTACCTGAACATGCTGCTGAAATGATGATTCCGCTGCCTGAAGCTCTGTCAGAAGTTCTGCAAGACTATACAACTTCTTGTTCATGTTGTAATTCAAGCGAAACGGCTCAAAGCTTTTTGGCAAACTCATAAGTATGATATCGACCTGCGTTTCCGCATCAATATCAGCACCAAGGACCTCTAGTTCATTTATATGAGACATCATCAGAAGAACATGGTCCCTTACAGGTGTTTTTTCAGCCATCTGAGTGTTCATTAGAGACTTCATTGCTACTTGCCTAGCAGCCCTATTCTGATCTCCGAAAAGCTCCTTGAGATTAAAGAGCATATCCGCAGCAGTGGTCATGGCCTGATGCTGATGTTGCAAAACACCCGACATTGCTGCCAGAATGTAACATCGCGACATCTCATCTTCCTTAGTCCACTTCTTAAAATACTCTTTATCCTCATCCGGAGCATCGGCAGCAGGCTGTTCCGGTTTGGGTTCAATAGTACAAAATTTGAACTCTTCAGCAATCAACACTATGTCCAAATTGCGTTTCCATTCAATATAGTTAGGTCCGGTAAGTTTGTTATCCTTAAGTATGGTGAAAAGTGGATTAAAGCCCATTCTATCCTGAGAATCATGCATATAACACTTAATCAGAAAATTGCATATATCTTAAAACCTATTTGTTTCCTCTAACAATTAATTAATATTAATGCACTAATATTTAAATTCCATAAATATCTGGTACGCCATGATGGATGACATATATACCATTTAAATTTAAATATTACTTCGGTCCTACTACTAAATAATACGCCACGTTAAGGTGGACTATATATTATCTTTCATAGCTAAGTGTATACCATTATTTAGATCTTAAGTTGCCTTTAGTCAGACCCATCCGTTCGATGTATCAATGGATAAATCCCAAATGTTTTCGGTGAAGTCACAGACGGACTCGCTTAAGAACACAACCCCTAAGACAGAAATATCCATTATCAACATCAATCAAGGAATGTCCAACTTTTTTCTCGAATTCTATGAAACTTGGTATGTCACGATGGGGTGAGCTTACCTTTCAATATTCGTGATTAACTTAAGAAGATTGTCCTAGTAATATCCTTAACACTACCCAGACGTCACAAATCATACGCCACGATGGGTGACATATATCCAATTTATAATCGTCCTAGTGTTAAATTACATACAACCAATAATGGATGACCATGGGATCTAATATCAAATTAATTCCCTCTCCCACTTAGTATTTTACTTTGAGGATTTTTTTTTTATATCTACATGCATCGTCCTATGTTAATTCTTCGAGGTCCACATGTTATCATAATAACAAGACAAAGAACACATAACATAGAAGAACATGGCATGATGATCAACATAATTAAAACATAGCATATAACCCTATGCCCATGTCGTTCTAGCATACTAAGGTTAGTATTGCATGGCATGATAATCACCTAAGGCATATAAAATTGCAATAATTAAAATAAATAGCAGAAATTATGTAAAACATAATAAAACACATCCACTATTATGGCCCCATAAAATTAGCTTCGAATTCTTTCGTTGAAAATTTCCCGAAATCTTCAGGAGCCTGTTTGGAGGCCTAAACAGCGTCAGAATGGGTCAAAAAATCGGGGAATGGTTCTTTAGGTGCATTCCAGCCTGTTCGTCTCGTTCTGCCGTTTCCGAAAAGTGCTTATTCGCCCAAATCGGACATCGTATGCAAAATCTGCAGCCAAAACAACGAAGCTCCCACGAAAACAGTATGACGCAGCGGAAGAACTCTGTTTCTCGTATCTCCGATGTTTAAACGATTACATACAACATAATACATCAAAACAAACCTATTCTATTACATACATCTGATCATAATCTTAACTATCACGATAAACACTCGTGATTTACAACAATCAAACATTCACGATAAACCACGGTGTTGGGATTTATGGGTGATAATAGAAACAACTTGACTTTGAATGTACTTAATTTTTAATTAAGTAGAACATACTGTCACAGCCAAAGTATGTTCTTGTAATCAGTATGTAATGTCATTTTAGTTGTATAATTTGAAAGAAGTTCACTTGCTGTGTTCAAGCCTCAAAGGATGTATAATTAGATGACAACATGAATAAAGGTTATTGTCCTAAAGCTTCGACAGTAAGATTACAAGAAGACAGAATGTTGCAAGTCAAGACAACATATTCACTCTGACAGCAACATTGGCGGAAGACTACGCGACAGCAACTTTAGCCCTCGACAGCAAGCTTGGGAACCTCGACAACACATTATGCGGGGAACTCCTACTGTCACCAAAAGCACATTCCTGTGACAGCAAGCTTTATGGCCAAAGTAACTGTCTCGAGAAAGATCCCTGTTCTAGGTATCTTTCTCAGTCAAATCCCGTGACAGCTTCAATGTTCAAGAAACAGGCATGTTGCAGTATCCCTAAGCTGTACCAAGTCTGCAAGACTACGACAGAAGCTTCAAGCACTGCAAAACAAAAGCGAATCAATTCAAGAGCAAGGTCAAGTCTTTATTTGCTGAATTGCTTAAGCTGGAAATAGAATGAATCTAGGTTGCTTTCTTTGTAATGTATATCTGACATGTTAGCAATTTAGGAAAGTCACATGGGTAAGACAATCTGTAAGAAGCTGCCACTTGACAGTGACAGCAGCTTCACAAACTCGTGACTGATAGTGATAGGATTAGTCTTATACCTACTATCAATTCATTCTAGAAAAGTAACGAAGACAAGCAAGTGTCTGCGAAGAAAAACAGAAGCTCAAGAATTCTCTCTTGAGGTTGTAGCAACACTTTGCCAAATAAATAAAACATTTATTTTGTGAATCCTGTCTTCCCGATTATACTGTTTGTGAATGCATACTCATTATTGATAACATTAAATCTTAGGTTTGGTTGTTGAAACTGAGATTGAATTTTATCAGTATTGCATTCACCCCCCCCTTCTGCAATACACAAGGACCAACAACTGGTATCAGAGATTTCAGATTGACATACATATCTGAGATCCCGACGACAATGCAGAAATCAAACAGTATCAAAATCCCAGCTTTTGATAAAGAGAACTACAGCATTTGGAAAAGAAAGATCTTGTTGTTTATCAAAGCTGCGAATCCACTATACCCAGGTATACTCGAGAATGGTCCTTTCAAACCAAGGAAGGAAATTGAAGCCACAACAGTAAATGGTGAGATCATTCCTGCACATTGGGTTCCCAAAGATCCCTCAGAAATTTTGGAACCTGAGAAGGAGAAAATGGTGCTAGATGATCACTTGCAACTCATCTTGCTCGATTCTCTCACGTTGGATAAAGCCATGTGTGGAAGTGTGATAAGCTGCACATCAGCCAAGGAGATGTGGATCAGGTTAGCCTTACTTTGTGAAGGAAGTGAAAAAGTTAAGGGAAACCAAAGGCAAATACTGATATCTCAATATGAGGCATTCATGGCCAAGCCTGGTGAAGACTTAACTTCCATGTTTGAAAGGTTCAGTAAGCTCTTAACTGAACTGCAGATACATGGCAAGTACTATGACAGAAAAGAATTAAATGTCAAGTTCTTGCTCACACTGCCTGATCATCTTGAACACAAGACAACAGCCATACGAGAAGGAAGAGATCTCAACAATATAACCTTTGAGACACTTTATGGCATTCTGAAATCTTATGAACTTGAACTCTTTCAAAAGAGAGCCATACAAAGTGGAACAAGGAACAAGATGGCTAACATGTCAAGCGCCCTAGTAGCACAAGTGCCAAGGATTACACAACCTAGTGAAGCACTTCAAATCACACAACCAACCCCTGTACAATCCTTGAAGATAGAAGAGGTGGCTGAAGATGATGAGAAAGTAGTACTACAACTCAAGGATGTGGAAGATGAAGACTTCTACACAATGGAGGAACTGGAAAGCATGGACAATCCTACTATGGCTTACATGGCCAAAAAGTTCAAAAACTTCAGGTTCAAGAAGGATAGGTCATTCAGGCCCCAAGGCCAAGCATCCAAGTTCACCAAGGGAAGCTCATCAAAGGCTGCTGTGGGAAGCTCATTCAAAGGAGGATACAAGACTGGATTTGTGGATAGATCTAAATTCAAGTGTTACAACTGTGGTGAACCTGGTCATTTTGCTACTGAGTGCAAAAGACCCAAACAGGTTCAGAGATTTGAGAAAGGAACTGGTGGATACTCTAAGAAGAATCAAGGTAGAGCCTATGTGGCTGAAGGAAAGTGTTGGGATGAGTCTGATGATGAAGATGAAGAAGAATATGTCAACCTAGCTCTCATGGCTAGCACTGATGAAGTAGCATCAACATCTTCAAGTCAGGTACCTTCACTTGTCTTACTTGATATGTCCATTGATGAGTATAAGAAAACCATTAAAGACTTAAGTGCTGAAATGTTCAATGTCTATACTAGCTTATCTGCTGCTAATGAGGAGATCACTAGGCTGAGTAAGCTAAATGAAACACTAAAGTCTGAAAATGAATCTCTTGTTCTCAAAACCAGTTCACTAGACTCTTTAGCTCAGGAGAATGCTAAACTTAAAAATGAATTGAAATGTGCTAAAGAGGTTGAGGAATACCTGAGAAATGAGATTGCTGAAAATGAATTTAAAATCAAGGCTTATAAAAACTCATCAAAGATAGTTCAGGATTACAATGATAAGCATACAGAAAATCAGTCAGTTGGTATAGGTTTTTCTTATGGTAGAAGACCTGGAAAGGAAACTGTGATTCAAGATTGTCCTGGAAGTGCTGCTGTCAAACCCACCATTCTCAAGAAAGTTAAAACTCCTATTTTCAAAGCTGCAGAAATTGAGTTTGATGAAGAAGCCATGCTCATCAAACAAGAAATTCTTGATGAGGATGAAGGTGTTGACAGCACATTCAAGGATGGAAAGGATACTGTCACAATCCCCAAGACAGTAAACTTACCAAGCAATCAGACAGTAAGGTCAAAAGATGTTGTCACAGTTGGCAAGACAGAATCTTCCAAAGATACTGTCAAGAATGGTTCCAAGACAGTAACTTTAAAACCTTCTGTCAAGACAGTAGGAATAAAAGATACTGTCAAGGAAAGTTCGACAGCAACTTCTGAACATACTGTCAATCCAGTAACTCCCAAGTCTAAGAATAGGAATGGAAAGGTAGGTGTCAATAAAGGAAATGGATACACTAATGTTGGAGGTGCCTCTAGGAAACTATGCAATAACTGTGGATCTACTCATCACTTAACACATGTTTGTAAGAAACCAATTGAGAATAAGATCAATGCAACTGAACTCAATGGTAACTTACACAGAACCCCCCTTTTGCATAGAACTATGAGTGTCTGTAATAACATTGAATGTATGCCATGCAAAATCACTGCCATGAGTACATGCTTTAACTTACCTATTCTCACTACTGAAGAATGTTCATACATAAACACTGTTGAGACTTCTGAGCCTGCTGGCAACAGCAAAAAGGCTCCATCCACTAAGAAAAGGACCAAGTCCAATTCTAAACCTAAATGGGTGAAAAGAGAAGTCAAACAGGAGATTACTGACAATGCTTGTGATTTTATGACTGAAAGAAACTCAGGAGACACTGAAACTGCAGGACCCAACAAGGATTGGGTACCATATGCATCTTAGACACATTCTGTTTTGCAGGGCAAGAAGAAAGATCAAGTCATGTGGATCATTGACAGTGGCTGCTCAAGACACATGACAGGTGATAAAGCCCTGCTATCACATTATGTTGAGAAAGCTGGCCCAATCATAACCTTTGGAGACAACAGCAAGGGTTACAAAGTGGGATATGGCTGTCTGGAAATTGGAAATGTTGTCATTGAAGATATTGCTCTTGTGGATGGATTGAAGCACAATCTACTCAGTGTCAGCCAATTCAGTGACAGGGGATTCAAGGTTGATTTTGATATGATGCTGTGTAACATCTATCACAAGAAGAATAGTAGCCTCTCTCTAAAAGGGGTTAGAAAAGGAAGCTTGTTTGTTGCTGACTTAAATTCAACAAAGAAGGATATGGTTTACTGTTTTTACAGTAAAGAAACTGTTGGTGACAGTATGCTTTGGCACAGGAAGCTCTCACATCTCAACTTCAAGACAATGAATATTCTGATGAAGAAGGAGTTAGTGAGAGGTTTGCCCCAACATGAATTCTGTCAAGAAGGACTGTGTGAAGATTGTCAAATGGGCAAACTGAGAAGAGCTGTGCACAAGTCTAAGCAAATGAACACCAACATAGAAGCACTCAAGTTGATTCACATGGATCTCTTTGGACCAGTCAATGTACCATCAATGGCCAAGAAGAGATATGCCTTAGTAATGGTGGATGATTACTCAAGGTACACTTGGGTGAAGTTTCTTGAATCCAAAGATGAAGCTGCTCAAGTGATTATTGATCAAGTCAGAGTTTATTGATCAAGAACCCATGCTCATCAAACAAGAAATTCTTGATGAGGATGAAGGTGTTGACAGCACATTCAAGGATGGAAAGGATACTGTCACGATCCCCAAGACAGTAAACTTACCAAGCAATCAGACAGCAAGTTCAAAAGATGCTGTCACAGTTGGCAAGACAGTATCTTCCAAAGATGTTGTCAAGAATGGTTCCAAGACAGTAGCTTCCAAACCTTCTGTCAAGACAGTTGGAATAAAAGGTACTATCAAGGAAAGTTCGACAGCAACTTCTAAACACACTGTCAATCCAGTAACTCCCAAGTCTAAGAATAGGAATGGTAAGGTAGGTGTCAATAAAGGAAATGGATACACTAATGTTGGAGGTGCTTCTAAGAAACTATGCAATAATTGTGGATCTTCACATCATTTAACACATGTTTGTATTAAGCCAATTGAGGATAAGATCAATGCTACTGAACTCAATGGTAATTTACACAGAACCCCCCTTATGCATAGAACTATGAGTGTCTGTAATAACATTGAATGTATGCCATGCAAGATCACTGCCATGAGTACATGCTTTAACTTACCTATTCTCACTACTGAAAAATGTTCATACATGCACACTGTTGAGACTTCTGAGCCTGCTGGAAACAGCAAGAAGGCCTCATCCACTAAGAAAAGGATCAAGTCCAATTCTAAACCTAAGTGGGTGAAAAGAGAAGTCAAACAGGAGATCATTGATGATGCTTGTGATTTTATGACTGGAAGAAACTCAGGAGACTAAAACTGCAGGACCCAACAAGGATTGGGTACCATATGCATCTTAAATACATTCTGTTTTGCAGGGCAAGAAGAAAGATCAAGTCATGTGGATCATTGACAGTGGTTGCTCAAGACACATGACAGGTGATAAAGCCCTGCTATCACACTATGTAGAGAAAGTTGGCCCAATCATAACCTTTGGAGACAACAGCAAGGGTTACACAGTGGGATATGGCTGTCTGGAAATTGGAAATGTTGTCATTGAAGATATTGCTCTTGTGGATGGATTGAAGCACAATCTACTCAGTGTCAGCCAATTCAGTGACAGGGGATTCAAGGTTGATTTTGAAATGATGATGTGTAACATCTATCACAAGAAGGATAGTAGCCTCTCTCTAAAAGGGGTTAGAAAAGGAAGCTTGTTTGTTGCTGACTTAAACTCAACAAAGAAGGATAAAGTTTACTGTTTCTACAGTAAAGCAACTGTTGGTGACAGTATGCTTTGGCATAGGAAGCTTTCACATCTCAACTTCAAAACAATGAATATTTTGATGAAAAAGGAGTTAGTGAGAGGTTTGCCCCAACAGGAATTCTGTCAAGAAGGACTGTGTGAAGACTGTCAGATGGGCAAACTAAGGAGAGATGTGCACAAGTCCAAGCAGATGAACACCAACATAGAAGCACTCAAGTTGATTCATATGGATCTTTTTGGACCAGTCAATGTACCATCTATGGCCAAAAAGAGATATGCCTTAGTAATGGTGGATGATTACTCAAGGTACACTTGGGTGAAGTTTCTTGAATCCAAAGATGAAGCTGCTCAAGTGATTATTGATCAAGTCAGAGTTCTTGATAGAACTCCAAACTCAAAAGTTCAAATCTTGAGGAGTGACAATGGTACAGAATTCAGAAATGCCACTCTTGGAAATTTCTGTAAAGATGAAGGAATTGTACAACAATTCTCTGCTACAAGAATTCCACAGCATAATGGAGTTGTAGAAAGAAAGAACAGGACTCTCATTGAAGCAGCTAGAACTATGTTGCATGATGCCAAACTGCCAACATATTTCTGGGCTGAAGCTATCAACACAGCCTGTTATACTCAGAACAGAACCATGATCAACAAAACTCATGCAAGTACACCTTACTGTCTGTTAACTGGAAAGAAACCTACTGTCAAATATTTTCATGTGTTTGGGAGCAAATGCTTTATGATGAAGGATAACCATGGGAAGAAATGAAAATTTGACACCAAGGCTTTTGAAGGACTATTCATGGGTTACAGCACAGAAAGAACTGCCTACAGAGTTTATGTTATGGAACACAAGATTATTTAAGAAAGTGTTAATGTCACATTTGATGAAACCAAGTTTCTAGGACTGTATGAAGAAGGAAAGATGCAGACATTCAGATTTGAGAATCAAGGATACTTGGAAGCTGAGGAGATTGTGGATGAAGAACCTAGCTTCACTCAAATTGTTGAAGTTGATAAAGATGCTGTCAATATCACTACTGTCAACCAAACTCCAGCTCAGTCACAGACCATAACCTCTAACATTCATAACAGTGGTGACTCTGGAGACAATAAAGAACATGGTGAAGACAATGGGATTGGTGATCTTTCAACTCAACAAACTGAAGCAAATGTTCCTGTACAGTCAAGTAGCTTGCCCAGAATCACCAAGTGGAACAAGGATCACTCAAGTGACCTCATCATTGGTGACCCTAATTGTGGAGTGAGGACAAGGAACAAAGTCTCTGCTGACAGCATGTTTTCATGCTTTCTGTCTCAAATGGAACCCAAGACAACTGATGAAGCATTGTTGGATTCTGACTGGGTGATAGCCATGCAAGAAGAGCTAAATCAGTTTGAAAGGAACAATGTATGGAAGCTGGTTCCAAGACCTAAGGGAAAGTCAGTCATTGAGACCAAATGGGTTTTCAGAAACAAGCTTGATGAAAATGGATCAGTGACAAGAAACAAAGCAAGGCTAGTGGCTAAGGGTTACTGTCAACAGGAGGGAATAGATTATGATGAGACATTTGCACCTGTTGCAAGACTTGAAGCTATAAGAATCTTTCTAGCCTATGTTGCACACTGCAACTTCAAAGTATTTCAGATGGATGTCAAAAGTGCCTTCCTAAATGGAGAGTTGGAAGAAGAAGTGTATGTTGAACAGCCACCAGGGTTTGAGGATGTTGAAGTGTATGACTTTGTATACAAACTTTTCAAAGCTTTGTATGGACTAAAGCAGGCACCCAGGGCTTGGTATGACACACTTTCAACTTTTCTCTTGGACAATCAGTTTACTAGAGGAGTTGTGGACAAGACACTTTTCTACAAACACCATGGTAAGGACATCATTCTGGTACAAATCTATGTGGATGATATCATTTTTGGTTCTACAAATGAGAAACTGTGTGAGAAGTTTTCCTCTCTCATGAGTAACAAATATGAGATGAGTATGATGGGAGAATTGTCATTCTTTCTGGGATTGCAAATTCTTCAACAATCTGATGGAATCTTCATTTGTCAAGCTAAATACATCAAGGAACTTCTCAGAAAGTTCAACTTGGAAGATTCATCACCTGCAAAGACACCAATGTCCACCTCAACCAGTCTGGATCTTGATCCTAAAGGGAAGAAAATTGACTCAAGCACCTATAGAGGCATGGTAGGATCTCTCCTATACTTAACTGCTAGCAGACCTGACATCATGTTTGCTACATGTCTCTGTGCAAGGTTTCAAAGTGATCCAAAGGAGTCTCACTTAGTAGCCATCAAGAGAATCTTTAGATACCTAAAAGGCACTCCTAACCTAGGTCTTTGGTATCCCAAGAACACTGAATTTGATCTAATTGGCTACTCAGACTCAGACTATGCTGGATGCAAGATTGACAGAAAGAGTACTACTGGTAGCTGTCAATTTCTTGGTGAAAGATTGGTCTCATGGTTTAGCAAGAAGCAGCATTCAGTTTCTTCCTCAACTGCAGAAGCTGAGTATATTGTTGCAGGCAGTTGCTGTGCACAAATTCTATGGATGAAGAATCAACTTCTGGATTATGGTCTAGTGTTGAGAGAAATTCCTATCTACTGTGACAACACTAGTGCCATAGCCATTTCAGACAATCCAGTTCAACACTCTAGGACAAAGCACATTGATATAAGACATCACTTTATCAGAGAGCATGTTGAACAAGGAACTGTGAAGCTGATCTATGTCCCAACTGACAAGCAACTTGCTGACATCTTTACTAAGCCATTGGATGAAGCAACCTTCAACAGGTTGGTAAGTGAATTGGGAATGCTGAACCTGGTATGTTGATTTACTCAGTTTTCTATATTTCCAAATTCTCTATTGAAGCTCATGACAGCAACTTCAAACCTGCTGTCAAGAGAAGTTACTGTCTACTTGGTTTATGTCTGTTATGTGACAACATGTGTTGATTTGACTTATCATGTCAGTATTTTGTGCCAGTCTCATACTTTTAAACCATGTATGACTTTAATGTGGTTACCTGTTAAGTTTGAGAGATAAAAATCTGTTCCATTGGACTTTCACACCCTTTTGCATTAATCTGTAGGATTAAAGGAGGACATGACCATTAATTACTTTTGTGGTAGTTGTATGGGTACTCTAACTGTTGACCATTAGACTTTAATCCTTAGACGGTTTTGCCTATAAATTAACCTTAGGTTTCACCAGTCTGCTCTCAATTTTAAAGTAAATAATGGAAAACAAAGTAGGAATTGAAGTTGGTCTAAAGAAGTGTGACAGTGAACCCGACAGTGAAGAGATTGATGAGCTCTTTGAGATACTGTTGGACGCCATGGATGAGATAGATGAGGAAAAGGAGGCCAAGGCTAAGGAAGAGGAGGCCAAGGCTCAGGAAGAAGAGAAGATGCTTCAGGCACTTCTCAAGGAAGAAGGTCGCACTGAAGAAGAGGCTAAGGCAGAGCTTTTAGAACTAGTTAATAAAATCACAAAATGATGTACTCAATGTTCTATTCTGAATGATTTTATTAATAATAATAATAAAAGTTCTTGTCTTTGTGGTTATTGAGTTTATGATTTGTCTGTGTTAATTGCCTAATATCTGTGTTCAAAAGATTACATTGCTAAATCCATAATTTGTCAATATTAAGTTAAGTGTATGAATCAAGCATTCTAATAAGTTCATGACAGAACCAATTCCTAATCGAAGTTACTGTCGTTAAGAAGGATACTGTCGTGTGTTTCTTGATAGAAACCTTCTTGACAGCAGGGAAAGACTTTCTGTCAAGACTTGTAAAGGATACTGGCATTCATATGCTTAACGGTGACAGCAAGTTTTTGCGCAATAGTTGCTGTCGCGCAAAACCTACTGTCACCACCTCTTATTACTGACAGATTGTTTATAGCGCACATGTTACTGTCACCAATAGTGGACCGTTGAAATTGGATATTTATCCCACGTTGGTCAGTGAATAACGGGCAGTAACTCACGTGTTTAAGAGTGGGTTAAGACACGTTCTTGAAATCCACTTTTTATGCACAAAACGTTTGAGATACCTCAATCTATGTTGTGAGTGGGACTTGTTTTTTGATACATTAGCCAAAGTCTTCGGGAATTGCACTAAAAACAATTTTCAAACCATTACTTCTCTTTTACAGAATATTGGTTTTGCTATTGTTTTTAACCGGAGACTTGATATAGGTAGTTTGTTATGGGATCTCTTGGTTAGGAGAGTTAGCAATGCTAGGAAATATTTTGATAGTGGTAATTAAGCTAAATGTTTTTATCCTCGTTTTCTGACGATTACCATTAATCATTTTCTTTCTGATGCACATAAGGAGTTTTTCAGAAATGCCCCTTTTGTTGTGTCTCCAACCACCTCTAGCATGTTTTTTCACTAGATTACAAACCACTTCAAAATACATCAGACTCCCAGTGGTTCCAGATTCTTTTATGAAGTCTATCATTCAACCAGCTGGTCAACATGTTCCTGAGCAACAAATAGTCACATCAACCGGAACGTCATATGCTATTCCACTACAGGTAATACTTCATATACTTGGTTCATCTTCTGTCACGTTTGTTGAAACCCAAGAGGTTGGTAGGGCTGACCGAGAGTATGTAGAACCACAAACTCTAACCCCGGTCATAGAGCCAAACACATAGTCAACTACTCCTTTGACCAATCAGCCTGAGCAAAATGTTCATGTCAGACATAGAAGTACTAGTGGAGAAGATATTTTGAGAGATCTCGCAGCTCTGTCTCCCCACCAAAGAAGAGAAGAACCTATAGGGAGACAACTGTTAGCCCGTCTGTATCCTCTCAACAGGATATGGATTTGGAAATGGCCATTGAACAGTCTCTAGAGACATCCTCTCAACAGGATGAACCTATTGAAATTCATCATTGGGCCCTGACAATTTGTAATGAGTCAAGAACACTCCCATTACTCACAATGGGAGAAAATATCCAATTAGATGAAACTCAGGACACCTTGTTATGAGAGCACATAGGATCTGATACAGTGCCTACCATTGTTACGGTAGAAGTGCCTTCACAAGCATCTGAGGGAAAATTTGATTCTTCACCGACTCTAATAGAATCATTTTCTCCCCTCCCAGAGGGAACATCTCTGGCTCCCTTAAGGGATTTTCCACTCGCAGTTTATACTGGAGAAAGTGGAAGGCAACCTGGTGGGTTTATCACTGAAGAAATTCAGATCTCAAATCCAAATGATTTGATAGACTTCACTAGGGATTAGGATTCGCGAACTCCCATTGCACCACCACTGACCTCTCTTGAAGGGGCTAGGGTGATTTTTCATGCAGGTACATCATCTCAAAATGAAGATAGACAGCTAGTGGTAAAGACTGAGAGTCAAACACGGAGCGAAACACAAGCACGTGAGTTGATTGAAACACCACTGGGAGAAATTGAAGTGAGTGCACACACTGACACAAACACTCTGCTTCTTTGTTAGCTCAAATAGCTGCCCTACAGAAACAACTATCAGAAACCCAGGCTGAAAAAGAAATTCTACAAGAACAAGTGGGTGAACGGTCTTCTTCTTCCACCTCTGTAACCAATCAGCTGGGTATTATCAAAGATGATGTTGAAGGACTGAAGATTTTTCTGCTGCCCAAGCTGAATGTTATCCAACAGTCTCATATATTATTGGCTTCGGATATCTCTGGACTTTCAGATTTAAATGCTCAGATAGCAGAGAGTGTCAAGGAGATTGCTTCCATTTCTACCAAGGTGGACTTGATTCAGAAAACAGTGGATGAAAATCAACTATTTGATGCTGAAAGGTTTGCCAGAATTGAAGGAGGAATGAAGCATCTTAATGAAGGGATGAAGCATATGTATCTAATAATCAAGAACTCTCATCAACCAACAGTTGAACAAAAGACTTTCTTTGAGGGTGATGATGATGATGATGGTGAGGATGATGATAATGATGAAGGATGTGATGAAGGACATGGTGGAGAAAGAAGGGGGGTAAATCTTGAAGCTCAAAAAGCTAAATCTATAGAGGATTCCTCAACTAAGGGGGAGAATAAGGAGAAGCTGGAGGAGCTTCTGGAAAGGATAAGGGAAAGGGAAAGCTTCTTCAAGATGACTTCTACTACCAGGATGAACAAGAGGATTTTTTATTTGGTGTTCAGGAGGATGATGTCCCTGAAGAGACCATTCCCGAAGATATCTTTGGTGAGGAGGAAGTTGAAGAAGAAGCTGACTGTGCTGAATGGGATGATCAAGATGATCTTTTCAACCCTGACCCTGTCTTCGAAGAAGAGCCGAGGAAGCAGCAAGAAGAGATAAGGAGGATAAAAGATGAGAATGCTAAGGTCTCTCAGATTATTTCTGAAAAGCTAAAAATTCAAAAAGCTGAGCACGAAGAGAAACAACGTCTTCATAGCTTAGAAGTCAAAAACCGGAAGCTAGACATCAGGTTGAAGAAGGGTGATAAATGGACCAAAGCTAAAGAAATGTTTGCACTCCTTCAAAAAGGATCAAACAATGGTCGGGAGTTTATCGGTCTTCTTCAAAAGTTCAAGAAATTCAATCCTGATAATTCAGTGTATATGAAAGCCTTACAATAAGAAATCTTAAGGATTATCACTGGATTTGACAGAGTGAGAAATGAGATAGTTATCTACGTATCTTGTCAAAGCATAGGATCTCTCACGGTCTCTCTGGATTGTTTTGCTAGTAGATCTCTATCAGAACTTTGGGTTCTCATGAGCAGAGTTAAAGAATCGTCACATTCGAATGTACTGCTGCATGAGCAACTCAAAGAATTTGCTACAAGGGCTAGTCCTCAGGTTGTAGATGTTCCATTTGAAGTCAAGTTTTACAAAGGTAAAGCACTTCAATCCTGCAGAGTGGATCCTGTTTCTTTGAATACCTACCCTGCAATGCATCTGATCAAGCTGGAGAACATGCTAAGGACCAATGGATTTGCTTCAGAAGAAAAGACTAAAGTTGCTGACATTATTCAAGACTATTGTATAGCCAACATAAAAAGGTATCATCAATTGAAGAATAGATTGAAGAAAGTCACAACTCAACCAACATACCAACAAATCTCACATCTAAAAGTGATCGTGTCCTGGACAAAGACTTGCTAAATGCTTTGGAAGAAGGTGAAATGAGTGATCAAGAAGAGTGTTCGCAAGCTCAATTTGTATTGTGATATGTTTAGATCTTAGGTAAATCAAGATAGGATCAATGTATTCATATGTTCAGTCTAGAGGAACATCCATCTTGTATTTATCTTTAATGTTGGAATCTGGAAATGTTATATATAAACCTGAACTTTCTTTTATTATTTATTTGGCTCTTAAAGTCTTATTTTTTACTTGTTTAATTAGTTGAGTTATCCTCTAGGTATCTGGTTGTTATTCTCTAACAAACAAATAGGGGGAGATTGAAAGACATATGTATATGCCTATTTATAAACATCGAGGATACAACTCAACTTAAACAAGAATGTAATAAGTAAATAATAATTCAATTGTCACATGAATCTCAGAAAGTTACATCTGTCAAAAGAATGAAGATTAAAGTCAACCTACAGACTTGAAGTAATTCTACATTGAAAGAAGTTCAATTATTTGATTAAGCCTCAGTGAAGTATTCAAGAAAGTGGATTTATTAAATTGACAGAGATTTATACAGCGTGATAGCAAATGTACATGTTACAGTGTTTGTTTAAAGTCAAAAGAAAAAGGACCACCGCTTAAAGTCAAAAGATGAAGAACAACCATTGCACTTAGTCACTCATGAACCAGACAGTACATCGGGTGTGAACACCACACAGTGAAAGTTCATCATTATTTTCAGTGGTTCTAGGATTGATTCTAATATAAAGAAATAATATTAATTCTCTTAATTAATTATATCAGTTAATTAATTTATCCAATAAATTAATTCTTCTAGAATTAATTTATTCTTTAAATTAATTATGAGATTAATTAAGTATTTTAGAATTAATACTTATTTATTTATTTATTTATGGCATATTAAATACTCTTGCATGATTGTTGGATGACAGTCATACAAGAATAAAATGACTGTCATACCGACAGTCATACTAGCTTGTATAACTGTCATACCGACAATCATACAAGGCTTGTATGACTGTTGGAAGACAGTCATACAAGGCTTGTTCACAGTCATACAAGAGTTAATTTCAAGTCATACTAAATCATTTCCTAAAATAGAAAGGCGGCCGTGTAGTGCATTCAAGGGATTCATATAAAGAAAATATCCAAGACAGAAACCAATACAAAAACATTACATCTTCAATACACTGTCTTAACTACAACCTTAACTACTGAAATTTCTTGATCAAGAGAATTCATTTCTAGTATTGATTGTTATATCCAAACCACTAGAAATTAATTACTTGTACCGCTTTGACTATCTAGCGGATCTTTATTCCTAGAATTTATCTCGAACTATCATTTATCGTTCTATCTTTTTATTACAAAAATTGATAAGTTCATGTCAAATTTATTCTAAATTTGTTTTAATTAGTTTGAGATTCAATCATTGTAATCTGTACTGTATTTGTAACACCTTTCAAGTTTAATATAAGTTATATTTAACTTGAATTTTTTTTCATTTAATTCCGCAATAATTTGTTCTTGGATTGAAAAATCATAAGCCAAACAAATTCGATAAAACGATACTGTTTGTATTCAACCCCCTTCTACAAACTTATCAGGACCTAACATATATAAATGAAACAATTATAAATTATAATAATGAAATTTAAGATTAATACTTTTGACTATTGATTCCAATCATATTAACTTATATTTTATGATCATAATGATCGTATTATGCCAAAAAATTATGATAATTATTATAATTATTGTTGTATTCTACGTATAATAAGTGTAAAAGATAATTTTGGTCAATATTTAGATTCTATTATATAATAAAAGTAAGAGAGATAATAAGGGAATACTATCAGAGAAATCCCGATAACTACTTTGTTTTTTTATTATTAAAGAGTGCGATGCAGTAATTGTTTTGGATAATGCACTTACGTAGTTAAGTTTTACTATTAATATAAATAGAATTAGATTAAACTAGATTGCTAAGATGGTATCAAATTTTTCACTGGTATTATGTAGTGATGTTTTACATGAAATAACTTTTTACATATAAGTTTTGGTGTCAAGTTATACTCTGATAAAAGAAATCCGAATTAGTTAAAAGCAATATTAGTTTCTAAATGAATTAACAATTATTTAATTATTCACGTAAATAAATGATGTTTCGATTTTTTTCTACATATTTTAAAGTACATTGATTATATATTTTTTTCAAAAAAATGAACATATTGAAAACAATAATTTTAAGTTCGCATGTAACACATTGAAATATTTGCAAAAAATCGAAATGTTATACATTTAAAAGGGGGTGTATTTAATCTAAGAAGATATTTAATTCCACCAATATTTTCCCATCCCAAAAATTATAATTTATAAAAAAATTGTTATAATATTTAAAACACTTTTTTTGTTCTATTTTACATGTTCATTTTTTAAAAATCATGCATATCAAGAAAATATTAGGTGAATAATTCTTTTATGAATACCCCTAATTATTACCTTGAAAAATAAGCATTTTAGAGATCTTATCCAAAATTTTGGTAGGTATGTTACAGTGCCGCTAAAATAAGTTAAATCTTAAATAGATAGATAAAAATTATTGAATCTAATATTAAGAAAATAAAACAATATAAAATTGTATAAAGATATCTACTCTTTTAATTATTTATAAAAGTATTTAGTACTCCCTCTGTCCCCCTGAATTCTTTACATTAGAGGACAAGCTTGACATGCATTTTAAGACTCCTATAAAATATATTTCCATAAATTATTTTAATTTTTTTTCTTCTGAATAAAAATATAATGTTTAAATTTTTATTTAGAAAAAGAAAATTTCTAAAATACACTACACCATAAATGACCTATGAGAACTGTTAGGTCCTGATAAGTTTGTAGAAGGGGGGTTGAATACAAACTATACCGTTTAATCGAAATTTGTTCTTGAATAAATTAAACAATATAGAACAAATTAATGCGGAATATAAATGAAACAAGATTCAAGTTAAATATAACTTATATTAAACTTGAAGGGTGTTGCAAATACAATATGGATTACAAAGTATTTATCTCAAACTAATTAATACAAATTTAGAATAAATTCGACATGAACTTTTCTAATATTTGTAATAAAAAGATCGAATGCTAAAAGCAAGTTCGAGATAAATTCTAGGGATAAAAATCCGCTAGATGATCAAAGCAATACAAGTAATCAACTTCTAGTGGTTTGGATTTAACAATACAAACTAGAATTAATTGCTTGAGAAGAAATGATATTAATGGCTTCTTGTGTTCTTGAGAGTAAATGCTTCAATCTGTTTCTTTTCGTTCAACTGCCTTCTTCTGTCTATTCTGCCAAGTCTTTAATACAAATCATAAAAGCCTTGTATGACCTGTTTATTAAATCATAAAGATTTAATAAAACAAATCATACACTTGTATGACCTGCAAAAATAACTCGGTAGAACCTTGTATGACCAGTATGACCTACAAGAAAATGTCCGGTATGACCAAGGGAACTTTCACCAACTCTCGGTATGACCAAGAGAAAGTGATATGTATGACCTAACACAAATTGAATGGTATGACCTCAATATAACTCGGTAGAACCTAAGGTGTTAAAACACTAGGTCATACCGAGTTTACTAAACAGGTCATACCGAGATTTTAAAAGAAAATCCTTTTAATTTATTAGATAGATTGAATTCTAGATTAAATTAATTCTTTTATAGAATTAATTTAATAAATAATTTAAACTACTAACATAACTAATTTAATAAATAAATTAATTCTGATAGAATTAATTTATTAATTAAATTTAATTAATAAATTAAATAAGATAATTTAAAATCCTTTACATTACTCTATCTTCTGAAAACCACTGAATATAGATGATTGAATTCCACTGATTGATGTCGTCATTCGATGCACTGTCTGGTTTCATGAATAACTGACTTCAATGATAATTCTTCATCTTTAAAACATTTAAAGCTCTGGCTTCTTTTCTTTAGCTTTGACTAAACTCTGTATCCTGTACTTCTTCCGTCACCAACTGGAAATCTCTGTCACTGTAATAAATCCACTTACTTGAATACTTCACTGAGGCTTGAACAATAAATTGAACTTCTTTCAATGTAGAATAACTTCAAGTCTGTAGATGACTTTGGTTCTTCATTCTCTTGACAGATTAAACTCTCTGAGATTCCTGTGACATATTAACTTATTATTTACTTATTACATACTTGTTTAAATTAAGTTGTTTCCTCGGAATATTAATAGGCTTAAACAAATGCCTTTCAATCTCCCCCTATTTCTTTGTTAGAGAATAACAATCAAATACCTAGAGGATAACTCAACTAACTTAAACAAGAAATAGAAATGACTTTTAAGAGCCAAGTAAATAACAAGAAAAGTTCTGGATTTCATTTAACATTTTCCAGATTCAAACATTACAGGTAAGTACAAGATAGATGTTCCTCTAGACTGAACATATGAATACATTTATCCTATCTTGAATCACCTAAGCTCTAAACATTTAATATTTACAAACAGAGCTTCTTTAAATTTCAGACTCAATCATCTCTCCTTCTTCAAGTGCTTCAAGCAAATCCTTGTCCAGAATACGATCAGATTCAGTAGTAATGCCACTAGGTCTGACAGGTTGAGCTGTGACTTTCTTCAGCCTATTCTTCATTTGATGATATCTCTTGATATTTGCAATGCAATAGTCTTGAATCAAATCAGCAACTTCTGTCTTTTCTTGTGTAGCAAACCCTGTTGTCCTCAACATGTTCTCCATATAGACAAGATGCTTGGCATGATAATCTTTCAAAGAGATGGGATCCACACCACAAGTTTGAAGTGCCCTTCCTTTATAAAATTGAACTTCATATGGCACATCCACAACTTGAGGACTAGCTTTCATGGAAAAATCTCTAAGCTGATCATGCAACAGCTCACATAGAGGTGAAGACCTTTTAACCTTTGTCATGAAAACCCAAAGCTCAGAGAGAGTTCTACCTTCCAGAAAATTAAGAGAAACTATGAAAGTTCCCTCATTATGAGTGTAGATGTAGATCTTCAACTCCTCTCTGACTCTATCATATCCAGTAGTAATTCTTGAAATCTCCGCATGAAGAGCTTTCATATAGATTGTGTTGTCTGGATTGACCTTTCTGTACCTTTCCAACATGCTAAAGAACTTTCCATCATTGTCTGATCCTGTCGGATGTGAGAACATCTCTCTAGCTATATCCCATTCTTCTCCAAGCTTCAGCCTCACATATAACCTTCTGTCTTTGACTTTTAAATCATGAAGCCTTTGCTTTTCTTGATGTTCAGCTTTTTGGATAACTAGATGCTTTGAGATAATGTCAGACACTTTAGCATTCTCATCTTCTCTTCTCTTTAGATCAGCTTTCTGTCTTAACAGCTCAGCTTTAAAGGCAGGATCAACTTCAGATTCATCTTCCCAGTCAGCATAGTCAGCCTCTCCTTCAACCTCCACTTCACCAAAGATATCTTCAGGGTTTTCTTCAGATTCAGTACAGTCAAAATCTCCCTGTTCACCTTGATAGTAGTCAGCATCAGAAAAAGTTAACTTCTGCTTCCCTTTGTCCTTTACAGAACCTCCAGCTTCTCCTCCTTGATCTCTCACTTCTTCTCCTCCTTGTATCTCCTTCTCCTTATTCTCCCCCTTAGTTGAGGAATCCTCTACAGATTTGACTTTATCAGCCTCAGGATCCTCATCTTTATTTCCTTCATTTCCATCCTTGTCATCATTGTCCTCTGCATCATCATCACCCTCAAAGAATTTCTTCTGCTCAGCATTGGGATGATGTGAACTCTTGATCA
This sequence comes from Heracleum sosnowskyi, assembly GCA_030848705.1. Taxonomy (NCBI): domain Eukaryota; kingdom Viridiplantae; phylum Streptophyta; class Magnoliopsida; order Apiales; family Apiaceae; genus Heracleum; species Heracleum sosnowskyi. The sequence goes on along the minus strand of CM061243.1, from coordinate 41,397,297 downwards.
TATTGTATAGATGTTTCATGCCTTCATTCAAATGTACCATTCCTCCTTCAAGATTTGTGAATCTCTGGTCATTGTACCACTGATTGTTGTCAACAGTTTCTTGAATAGAGTTCACTTGTGTTGAAATGGAAGCAATCTGCTTGACACTCTCCCTGATCTCAGCATTTGAAAGTGTCAGCTCGGAGATGTCTAAAGCCACTAGCATCTGTGATTCTTGAACAACATTTATCTTGGGGATCAATGAGACCTTCACTCCTTCTATCTCATCTCTAATATGACCCAACTGGTTTGTGACAGAGGTGGAAGAAGAAGACTGTTCAACCACTTGTGCTTTGAGAATTTCCTTTTCAGCCTGGGTCTGTTGAAGTTGTTTCTGTAGACCAGCTATTTGAGCCAATAATGAAGCAGTGTATGTGTCATTGTGTGCACTCATCTCAATTTCTCTCGATGGTGTTTCACTCACCTCACGTGCTTGTGTATCGCTCTGTGTTTGTTTCTCAGATCTAACCACTAGCTGTCTATCCATGTTTTGATTTAAAGTACCTGCAGGGAAAATCACCATAGCCCCTTCTAGAGAGGTCACTGGTGGTGCAATGGGAGTTCGCGAATCCCAGTCCCCGGTGTAGTCCAAAAAATAATCCGAGACGGAAAACTGAATTGCTTCAGTAATGGACTCATCAGGTTGCCCTTCACTTTCTCCAGTTAAAACTGCGAGTGAAGAATCCCTTAGGGGAGCCAGAGATGTTCCCTCTGGGAGGGGAGAAAATGATTCTGTTATAGTGGGAAAAGAACCAGATTTTCCCTCTGAAGCCTGTGAAGGCTCTTCTACCGTGACAATGGTAGGCACTGTTTCAGCAAGCATTCCTATGTGCTCTCCTCTCAGAGTGGCCTGTGTATGAGTCTCTACTAATGTTTCAGAAGTGTTTTCTCCCATTGTGATTAATGGGAGAGTGCTTGACTCTGTACAGAATGCCATGGCCTGATGGCGAATTTCAATAGATTCATCCTGTTGAGAGGATGTCTCTAGTAACTGTTCATTGGCCTTTTGAGAATCCATATCCTTTTGGGAGGATACAGACTGGCTAACAGTTGCCTCAAGTAGTGTTCTTCTCTTCTTTAGTGGTGGAGGCAGAGCTGTGGGATCACTCTCATTAAAATCTACTTCAACTTGTTCTCTCAATCTTGTTGCATCTGGTTGTTCTAGGGGAGCGGTCAATGGATTTGACTCTGTGTGTGGCTCTATGACCGTGGACAGAGATTGTGGTTCTACAATCCCTTGGTCAATCCTAAGAACCCCTTGGGTTGGTGGAGCAGTTGAGAGAGGATATATTACTTGAAGTGCCATGGTGTTAGGAGGCACCATTGAAGTTCCTACCGACGATGATCCAACCACTGGATGTTCAACAAAGAGTAGAGGTAACTGTGGTTGCAGAATCCTTCGCAGATATGATTGTGGAACTATGGGTCTCCTTCCAGACTTGGAACTGGTGGACAAGGTTGAGTATATGAGAGGATTAGTGTGTGCGGGGACTTGAATAGGAGTGTTTTGAAAAAGTGTTTTATGTTCATCAGAAAGAACATGATTCAACACTAGAGAGAGGAAACGAGAATAAAAGCATTTAACTTTCCTTCCATTTTCAACATCTCTAGGGTAATTGAAAATCCTCCTTATCAAGAGATCCCACACAAGAGTTCCTATGTCCAATCTCAGGTTGAAAACAGCAGCATAGGCAATGTTTTGTAGAACAGAAGTGATGACTGGAAAGTTGTTTTTGGTACAATTACTAAAAACTTTAGCTAGACAGTCAAAGAACAAATCCCACTCACATGCTAGATTACCCTTATTCAGACGAGGAAGAACAATATTTCCTTGGTAATCAATACTAGAGAAAAATTGAACTAACTCGTCATCAGTAGGGAATGCAACAAAATTATCAAGTGGAAAATGAAGCACTTGACAAAAGATCTACTTAGTTACTGTGTACTGACGATCAGAAATAGTGAAAGTGAAAGATTGCATATCGTCAGCAACAACAGCAGTTAAACATAATAGACGAAGGGGTTCAATCTTTAAATCAATAGAAGTTGTGATAGCATAGCTAACAATTGATTGTTGATTTAAAAAATGAATCCACGGCCTAAAACGTTCAGCAGAACACTTAAGGGGATCACAATAGCCAACGTAATTATTAAAACGTTCAATAACAAACTCAGCAGCCATTTTTAACAAAAACAAAAAATAAGTAAATAAAATAAAATAATGCAGTAATTAATTATAATATTAAACAGAGAAGAGAAAAAAAATCCCAAGTAATTCACAAGAAAAATTTGCAATAGTTTGTCGTTCTATGAATAAAACACAAACCAGAGCAAAGTTAACTAAGTAAAAACTTGAGTTAGAAAGAAATATAAAGAAAATGAACTGGACAAACAGTGGTATTTATAGGCGAGGGTTCTACTGGACTCGGTATGACCTATGGGCAGGTCATACCGAGTTTTCCATTAAGGTCATACCGAGCTTTCCTACAGGTCATACTGAGAAAATCAAATAAAAACTGAAAAAAAATACTAATAAAAATAAATAAAAATAACAAACTAGTATGACCTTCAAGGTAGGTCATACCGAGTTCTAATATGACCTGGGAGAAGGTCATACCGAAATCTAACAAATAAGCTATTAACAGAAAATAGAAAAACATGCCAATATGACCAAACTAAAAGGTCATACCGAAATATATACTAACAGAAACAGCATAATCAGAAAATATTCACATCAAATTCTATAACACCTGAAACCTACTGCATAAAAATATAAACGAACAAAAAAAACTACTATAAACCTGCATAAAAATCTGAACAACAATATTTACAATCTGAAAATAACTTAAATGATTGTAAATAAATATATTTTCAATAAAAATACATTTCTCCATTAAAAATGAGAAAAATATTTTTAAAGAAAATTAATTATTCAGAATATTTAAATTAACAAGCTTTACACAATAAACATGGATTGTCAATATTTAACATCTTAAAACAACAAGAGAAAATGATTTAGTTAAGAACAAACCTACCGGAGATATTGTCAATCACTAAGACTGTTCAACATACCCAATTTACCAACTAACCTGATAAATGTGGATTCGTCAACAGATTTAGTGAAAATATCTGCAGTCTGTTCTTCAGTGGGTACAAAGTGTAACTCCACTGTTCCATCCATAACATGCTCTCTGATAAAATGATACCTGATATCGATGTGCTTTGTAAGACCCCAGATTTTGGGTAGAATTAAAACTTTTATTATATGTTGATGTAAATATGGATAGTGGCAATGACTTTGAGAATCAAGTTATGAAATGAATATGAATTTCGGTTTTCAAACATTTTGAGAATAGTAAGAATGGACTGAACATATAAATAAGAACAATCAATCTGGAAGATAAGAATACAATACTCCAGGGAAGGAAAGTATTTTTATGTCATCCAAATCAATATCTGGAATACGTCCGACAACTCCGTAAACAAGATAGCGTACGCCCGAGAAAGCACTAGAACGTTTTCTAAGTGCAAAGAGTAAAGAGAAAATAGATCAGGAATATGGAACGGATTTTGATCCAAAGGATTATAGAAAACCCACTGATGAATAGTAACTCTTCATTTAAAAGTTTTTCAGACCACCCTATATGCGGGACGATATAATAAACTTTCAAAGTCGCATTAGTGATCTACGATGGAAATAAAAGAATGCAGAAGCTGTCAGAATCGGAAAAATAGCAATTTTCGTTTTCTCTGAAATTTCACCAAAAATGGACTAAATAATTATTATTTGAGGATATTTAAGGATTGAAATTATTAATTCCATGGATATGGATTTGATAAATGAATTAGAAGTATCGAGAACGATTTCGGTAAAATACCTCGATAGAACCCTCGAGAAACCTTGCGAGCGTTCTACGAAATTAAACGAACCAGAAAAGCTACTTTATTCCAAGCCAATGCATGCTTGCCAAGTGTCAAGACAAGAAGAGACCAAGGGTGATGACTCACCACATTGGATAAATATCAAGTAATTAAACAAGATAAGAAGAAAAAGAAAAAGGAAGAGAAATTTCGGGAGAGAAGAAGAAAGAAAAATGGGAGAGAAAGAAATGATCATAACTTGAGATTCCGTGGTCCGTTTTTGGCGTTCCACCACTCAAATCGAAGCTCTCGAGAAGCTCTACGCAACCATGGTAAGCGCTCGCCTCACCTCTGTGATTTACCCTTCGATTTCAGTGAGTAACAGTTGGAGAAGATGATGAATAGTAACTTGTATTTTGCTTTGTTGCTTTTGATATTGAGTTTGTGGCTTCCAAAGGTTGTATTAAGCAAGGATATAAGGTTACATAAGGAATATAGCAGCAAGCAAGCTTGGAGGAAGGTATAAACCTCTGCCCCTTGGAGTTTTATATGAGTTTTAAAGTGGTTTTGATGTTCATGTAAAGTTAAGATCATGATTAAGTGATTTAGTGATTATTTGGATTTGTTTGAATGTGTAAAATGATGGATGTTGGATTTGAGCCTCCCCACTGATCTTAGAGGTGTATGATGGTTGTTTGTTGAGGTTGTAGATGTATGGTATGCCCGGTGTGGCTTGGTTATGTTGTGACAAAATAGGATTATTCGATTTTAAGCCGTCGTAATGCCCGATTTTCGGTAACTCTATAAACTGCCTAGAATCAGAAAACCTAACTGACTCTTTTGGTTCAGTTATGAACATGAGTGTGTAGATCTTTGTTTCTAGTTTATGTGAGCGCAAGAATCATGTCATTACGATTTACGGTTTATGAGATATGACCATTGTAGTGAAAGTGGTTCAAGGAATGAGATTGCAGAAATGTACCAACTTTGTGGCTATGTTTGAGACCCTTAAGAGTTGTTTTAAAATATGAAATTTTGTATTGAAGTGTCAAGGGCAGTTACGAAGGTTTGTACGAAGGTTTCGAGTCCAAAAGATTATTTTCCGATTTTATAAAAATGTGTTAGCCGAGGTTGCGCAAGTGAAAACCTTTAAGAGCATGACTTAGGAACCAATGTTGAAAATGGTTAAGTATAACTTGTATTCGAGGATCGATTTCGGACTAAACCTACGAATGAAGTAATTGTCGACTAAACATGGACTTAGTATGAGCCTATAACGAGCTAGTAATGCCTTGGTTGTGTTTCGCTTACGTGTTTAAGCATAGAGTACAAGTGGATTATCCAGGGGATTAATCGTGCGTTTTCTTTGACTTTGTCTAGATTGTCCGGCATCGTCGCGAACCCCTATCACTCTCGAGCATCAGGCAAGTTTCTAAAACCATATTTTGAAGTATGCATATACTAGATGCAAGTTTTCTTATTTCATGCTATGTTTTCCATTAAGTATACTAATGAGGCATACGATATGATATTATGCATGTTTTCAAACCTTACATCGTATATAGATGTAATGGTATTAAAAATGTTGAGACGTAATATATGCATATGATAGATGCATGCAAGTTTTCAAACCCTCTTTGTAAACTATTGTTTTGATGATATAATACATGTTTTGAAAGCATGCTTAGAGTAAAAGGCATGAAATGCTATAAACAGTTTTTTGATATATATACGATGCCTGTATGTTGTTGAACAACTGCATATGGTATGATTTCCAAATGTAATTGGATTTGGAGTATGAGATATATGTACGTTTTCCTGAGTTCAAATTGATACATATGATGATTTAAGTTGGACTTATAAGCTATGGATATAGTAATATTTTGGAGTTGATGTGCTAAGCAAAACCCTCAGTAGGGGGAATATACTCTGCATTTATACTTTGGACCGGGAATGGTATCAGTTGTTATCTAGAGATATATTATATATTCTCTATATTTATTTTACATACTGAGAATGGTATCAGTTGCTATCTAGGGTTATTTTATTGTGTTATTACAATTAATCTCGATAAGTGGTTCACAAATTAAAGATCATTTGGAGTTTAATCTATTAAGGGTATATTTTAAATATATGATGAATAGTTGTTATATACCCTTTTTTATAAGAAAGTACTTGATAATTATTTCTAAATAAATATTCTTTATTAAATATAGTTTGCATTAATTATTTAAAGCCCTACTTCTTAAGGAAGTATTTTGTGAAAACTATTTTAAACCCTAGATAGCTAATAAAGTATATTTCAGTCAATTTTTTTTATAAATAGAGAAGGTTCCCAAATCTATTTCCCGTTTAAGTCTATATTCAGAAAGACTTAAATGTTCGCTCAAACTTCAAAGATACATGGAACCTTTCTAAAGATTTTATGGTTGTTTAAAGTGGACTGCCCGGTCCTAAATCTTTTAAATCAATGAATTTATCAGTCTGGTTTACTACCATCAAAATGATTTTGATTACTTCCTCAAGATTCGAGGGGTAAGATCAGTGGAATTAGTTGCATCCATTAACAAGCGTCAGCTTGGGAAATATGGGTGAATTTTCCTTTCCAACCAGATATGACTACTTTGTGGAGTAGTATTGTTGGGGAAAAAGGGAAAGGAACTTCATGTTTCAGTGTTATGGATTTACTCGAACTTGGAGAATGTGTGAGGGACTGAGTAGCGCCGGTCCCCTAAGGGAATTACAATATGGCCGACGGACTGGTGAACGGGTCTGTTCTTCCCTTAGTTTATCAGAAATTGCCCGACCGTAGGAAGAGGAGAGTAACAGGCCGACGGACTGGTGAAACGGGTCTGTTCTTCCTCATAGGAGAGTACCAGGCCGACGGACTGGTGAAACGGGTCTGTACTTCCTGCCTACAACCGATTGGCGGGGAGGTAGGTCAGTCAGATACTGCCTATTCTTCCCTTCTACGTAGAAAAAGATCAGGGGGATATAGCTTGCGACTGATCATCGTAGGGGTATCCTTGGTGCCCATAATCTCCAGTTACAGTTCAGCATCCATGAAAGAGCATGTTTCATGCAAGATTTCAGAAAAAGAAAGTTTGTTCCAATTATTCAGTTTCATGAAAGTTTTCAAAGAAAGATAGTTTATTCCAGTTATTCAGTTTTCATGAAAGTTTTCAGAAAGGTTACTCAAGAGTAATCCAGTATGTTCCAGTATATGAGTTTATAAGAAAGAGCATGAATTTACGAAAAGTATATGATTTTATCTACAGGATATACGTGATCAGTTGAGTTTAGAAAATGAATTGGAAATGAATTTACATTGTTTTATTTCCAGATTATATATGAAGTAAACGTTTCCTATGGAAACCTTATATTGGATTTTCCTTATAACTTCATCTTTTAAGTTATACGTTGATAGTCTGCTTATATTTATATAGCAGATATTTTACGGAAAGGATATACTGAGGTACCTTGTTATTTCATCTTTTATACTATACTAGAACTTTGTTCATAGTATGAATATCGAAAGTTTGCAGAATATTATGGAGATGATATTTGAAATACAACAATGGTATTTTTGGAATACATTCCGATAAGGAAATGATTTCAGTATCAAGATATTTTGACAAATTATTGTCGCATACCCGCTTTATTTCTGGGTTGAATAAAAGGGCAGAATTATGCCATACTTTCATTACCTTGCTGAGATATCGCTCACTCTTGCTATTATTTTATATATATTATATAGCAGCGAAGCAGGATGCCAATGGGACGGCACGTACCTCGCAAGGCGTTTCCATTAAGCAGTTTCTAGCAGCGATCCCGAGAGTAGTACGAACCAATCGAATCAGGCTACGGCTTTTAGTATTCAACTCATGTATAGACATGAATGGTATAATAGGATTGTGAGCATCAGAAGGCTAAGTTGGTAATGTAACAATACTTAGAAATTGTATCAGTAATAGATTCAAAAGACATTTGGGTATTGTAATAAAAGTTATTTATTCCGCAATTGTTGTATTGTGTCGTTTCTGAGACTCTAACCTGTGTGTGTGTGTGTGTGAGAGACATATGTTGTGGGGTCATGAGCAGGTAAATTATGAATGGTGTGAGTATTACAGGTAAGGCAAGGAGTACATGGATTGTGACAACCCTAAATCCCTGACCCCGGATTTGGGGCTGTTACAGAGATGGTATCAGAGCGTTAGGTTACAGTCCTCAGAAACGATAGGAGATCGAGTCTTACAATACCCTTAGTAATGATGAGAACATCTAGAGCTCAAATTAAGTTCGTAGTCGGGTTAGAGGACATGACCCTGACTGTTTAAGATGAAGCCCGAGAGGGGACTTCTTTTGGGAATCAGTACTTAGGACTTCGTGGTTAGTCACCTCGATTCGTATGAGTTATAGATGGATGGGACTCTGAGATGCCAGATCCCGAGGCCTTCGAGTAGGCATTTGATGATGCGCTCCTTGAAATGGGCGGAGACCCGATAAAGAAAGATCCATAGGAGGATCTAGAGGAAGACCCCATAGTGGGTCAAGGAAAGAATCTTGTAAAGGACGTGTTGATTGATAAAGATGTGGTGCGTTACTTGAGGTCTAATAATAAGACCGGACGAACCTTCGAGGGATAAATAAGTGACGAGACGAGAGTTTAAGGATCGTTCATGATTCATCAAGAGGTATGACAAGGAAAATGGAGTAGAGTCTCCAAAGGAGAAGAGGTAGAGGCAGTATAGCCAGTATCAGTGGATTGATTCGACTTGAACGAAACCTGTTACTCGTGATCGGTTATAGCTGCCCATAAGGAGGCGGCATACGTAAGAACCAAGATGTTCAGATTTTCACGAACGATTAAAGGTACTTAGTTGCCTAGAATAATGTAAGGAATTGTTTTGGGCTATGAGATTTCAAACCCCCACGACCAGCGATTCCATGGGAAATAGTGTCTATTATATCATTGAGGGATTTTATTATCTCAAGGAGAATTTTGGGTATATGTACCATGTAAATGTTATGGTAAGACAAGCACGCTAAGACGGAATCGAGAACGAGATTTACCACCCTCAGGAAACCAAGAAGGAATTATGAGGATAGAACCGAAAGGTCGGAAATCAGATCCGAGCATTACTAGTAGGTAAATAGATTGATCAAATTCCCCTGATTTTGGGAAGAAATTCAACAAATTTTGGCAAACCTTGTCTTTCTGATTACCAGAGGATGTCATCAAAGAGAGTGGAAACTAGAGCGAACCCTGTGGATTGGGTAAGATGGTCGCTATATGGGCTGGTGGACAAACCTTGATTGCTACAATTGATTGTAGAGATAAAATGGTGAAGTTGAGATTGAACGGTAAATGCGAAATGTATTTAAGGACCAAGACGGACTGAGAAATTCCGGGATTGACTTAAATGAAAAGGCTATTGTGCCAAAAGTGTTAAGCTTATGTAGCACACGGGATTGATATGGGAGAAGGAATATTGGGTATAAGGATGATTGAAATAGAGACCGAATTTAAGCTTGTAGTTTCTAACGATCTTCTGGAGTACCGCCCAGTTGACATATGGAATTCGTCGTTGCTATGGGCGACAACGGAATCGAAGTTTTCTTATAGAACAGAACGCTTACTTGAGATGTTTGCGCCTAGTCGAATAGAATTCCCTGCAATTGCAAATGTTGATGGTTGAATTCTTAGCGACTATTATAAGTCGGCAATGACGTAAGTATCGAGCACCATAGGGTGTGCCTGAAGAAGAAAAGCTTTAGAATGGAACAATTATCCATTAGAGGAGCCGACATAAAAGGCATCCGTAGAGACCTTGGTAATACCCTCCCCATTTGCAATTTATGTGGGGTACCTCCCCAATCTATGATCTATCTTGACCTCTCTCCAGGAAAGAATTCTGATAAAGGGTATATTCCCTTTTCGAAGTTATTTTATAACACTTGTGCTAAACCATATTCAGTTTCACTTGTGCCAGAGGCTGTCACAATGCCTACTTTCAGGTTTTCGAAGCCCTGCCAAATGATGTTATTTAATCTTTCACTTTTCTTCAAATAATGAATGACCCTATGGTGATACATCACCACTTGTTTGTTAAGTACCAGTATCTTGTGGTTATTCTTTTCTTTGTATTTTCTTTGGAAAACCGCACCTTTGGAATCTGTTCAATTTTAATCCAAGGTGTTCCTTTGAGAAATATTATCGAAAGGCGATAATCATTAAATTGATCTCGAATTGCTTTCATACTTTTCAACTTCCACTGAGACGAACAACCCTATACTTATAGGGGCTACAAGGACTATCTGTCTGTGTGATAGAAGTCGGATGGGACGCCATCACTTGTAAGTTGTGAAATACAAGAAGGCTAATTACCTTTAGTAATGCCTCAATTGAGGCACACAACGTTGAGTTCTTATGATCATGTTGATCTCTCGGTAAATTCTCTTACCTCCAATAAGGTTACCTTAAAACTCATAACCTTATGATCACCAGTGAGTGACATTTTCTTTGATATGGGAGCTATCTTTCAAGGCCCCATGATTTTGTTATCCTCATTGAATTCTAAGGGGAGGCCAACCAGGTCAAATAAGTCAAAATTCGCTGATAAGGAATTAGATTCGCAACGAAATCGCCTATGACAGGAGCGAATCCCTAAGACGGATAGAATGTTAGTGACATATCGATGAAATTGGTTTATTCTCCCAAGGATAATATGATAATGGAAAGCGTGTCAATCGATATATGTGAAAGAAATAGTGACGTGCCGTGAACTCCACTGACAACGGTGTTAGATAGATGCCCTATAGTGAGATTGAGATTTTGGAGGAGTTGTTTACGAATGGACACTACCTCTGGGTCAGCAAGATAAGTACTGACGATGGAGTCAGAGGGAGCTGGTATTGTGACTTGGGAGAGGTGCAGCGTGTGTGGTTCTAGAGGAATAATTTTCGGAAATATATGGAGACCCGGATGAAAATGAAAGTTAAAGAGTTAAAACCAGAAACCATGACTGTAACCGAGTATGAGGCCAAGTTTCCCGAATTATTGAGGTTTGTTCCGGAGTTTGTGAACACAGAATAAAAGAAAGCCAGTAGGTTTCAACCAGGGCTACCTCCAACAAGCAGCCCACTGTCAGGACCTTTAAATAGCAGGTGCCCTTCTACACTGTTTAGACAGAGCTAATGCATTGTTGTATATCAAGATGTTGCATGACGATTAAACCTTAAGGCCGAGACGCTGAGGGAATAATTACAAGTAGAAATAGCCAATCGAGGGATTTTCCCATAAGACTGGTACATCCAGGTTGTGAACTAGAAATATGAGGTCGACACTTTTGATAGACCTGATCCCTTTCAAGTTGGGAAAAGTGGATATTATAATAAGAATGGGTTGGTTGACACCCAATGGGGCCCAGACTGATTGTAAGGGAGAGAGAGTAATAAATAAAGAACGGAGACAGATTCAGAGATTCTTGAATATAGTTCAGACTAAGAAACTATTACGCCAGAGATACGAGGCTTAATTAGCTCTTATGGTTGACGCCAAGAAAAGAGGCACCAAGTATAGAGGAAACTACAATGGTTTTGGGATATTGTACAAGATCTTAATGCGCTACCAAATATCGATTGGGATGACATGAGAATGAATACCGAGTATTCAGAGTATAGTGGGAATGAAAGAGTTAGTGACTCAGTTACAAGAGTTGTTGTATAAGGATATGATAAGACCCAGTGTACCACCGTGGAGAGCCCGGTGTTGTTGTAAGAGAGAAAGATTTTAGCACAAGATTATATATCGAACCTCGAGAGTTGTATGAGTTTGACATGGAGAATAGGTACCCTTGTAAATGATTGTTTGATCAGCGGAAGAACGCTGTGTATTTCTAATTTATTTAAGAACTGGGTATCACCAGTTGGAAGTTAAATCAGAGGATATTCCCAAGACTGCGATTCGTACTAGGAATAGACACTTCGAGTTTTCAGCGAAGTTATTTTGGGTTGACTAATGCACCCACAAATTTTATGGAATGCAATGAATTGGCTTTGAGTTACCCATGATAGTAGATAGCATGAGATGGAGAAATGGCTAGAATTGACCTAGGATTATGACTGTGAGATACACTACCATCCGGGGAAGGCCAATGTGGTGGCCGATACCCTTACTTTAAAATGAGACAGAGATGGATTCCGAATGATCGGGAATTAAAGGATGAGATTTTACACAACACCCAAGTTAGTCCAACAAACTAGAAGGACAAAAGATTTCACCAACAAGCGGCTAGTGACAACCAAGACAGACAGAGAAAGTATGCGGACTAAGACCGCGAGTATAGAGATAGTACTGCGACTGATAAGCTAAATGGCATGTTGATGGATGACAAGCAAGTTTATGATGGTGTATTTTCTGTACAAACAAGATAGAGAATATGAGGTTAGAGATTCATGATGCTAAAAGATATCCATGGAAAGAATTAATGAGATTTGAAAAGAAAGGGAAGTGAGCCCGATATTCTTTGGGCCATCTGAGATTTAAGATGCGCCAGGAAGGTGGCCTACGAGCCAGCCTTACCCCCCCAAACTTGTAGAATGGTCATAACGGGGTTCATGTGTCAATGCTACGTTAGTATACTATAGATGCCCGGCATATGTAGAGTACGAGCACGTAGACATACAACCAGACTTGACCTATGTGGAGCAACCAATGGAAATTATAGATCGAAAGGAACAAGTACTCCGAAACAAGGTCATCAAACTAGCCAGAGTGGTATGGAGGAATCATAATGTGGAAGAATCAACTTGGGAGCTAGAGAGCGAGATGCTAGAAAGATATCCCCATTTGTTTTCAGAGTGATTCCGGGACGGAATCCTTTTAAGGAGGGGAGACTGTAAGACCCCAGATTTTGGGTAGAATTAAAACTTTTATTATATGTTGATGTAAATATGGATAGTGGCAATGACTTTGAGAATCAAGTTATGAAATGAATATGAATTTCAGTTTTCAAACATTTTGAGAATAGTAAGAATGGACTGAACATATAAATAAGAACAATCAATCTGGAAGATAAGAATACAATACTCCAGGGAAGGAAAGTATTTTTATGTCATCCAAATCAATATCTGGAATACGTCCGACAACTCCGTAAACAAGATAGCGTACGCCCGAGAAAGCACTAGAACGTTTTCTAAGTGCAAAGAGTAAAGAGAAAATAGATCAGGAATATTGGAACGGATTTTGATCCAAAGGATTATAGAAAACCCACTGATGAATAGTAACTCTTCATTTAAACGTTTTTCAGACCACCCTATATGCGGGACGATATAATAAACTTTCAAAGTCGCATTAGTGATCTACGATGGAAATAAAAGAATGCAGAAGCTGTCAGAATCGGAAAAATAGCATTTTTCGTTTTCTCCGAAATTTCACCAAAAACGGACTAAATAATTATTATTTGAGGATATTTAAGGATTTAAATTATTAATTCCATGGATATGTATTTGATAAATGAATTAGAAGTATCGAGAACGATTTCGGTAAAATACCTCGATAGAACCCTCGAGAAACCTTGCGAGCGTTCTACGAAATTAAACGAACCAGAAAAGCTACTTTATTCCAAGCCAATGCATGCTTGCCAAGTGTCAAGACAAGAAGAGACCAAGGGTGATGACTCACCACATTGGATAAATATCAAGTAATTAAACAAGATAAGAAGAAAAAGAAAAAGGAAGAGAAATTTCGGGAGAGAAGAAGAAAGAAAAATGGGAGAGAAAGAAATGATCATAACTTGAGATTCCGTGGTCCGTTTTTGGCGTTCCACCACTCAAATCGAAGCTCTCGAGAAGCTCTACGCAACCATGGTAAGCGCTCGCCTCACCTCTGTGATTTACCCTTCGATTTCAGTGAGTAACAGTTGGAGAAGATGATGAATAGTAACTTGTATTTTGCTTTGTTGCTTTTGATATTGAGTTTGTGGCTTCCAAAGGTTGTATTAAGCAAGGATCTAAGGTTACATAAGGAATATAGCAGCAAGCAAGCTTGGAGGAAGGTATAAACCTCTGCCCCTTGGAGTTTTATATGAGTTTTAAAGTGGTTTTGATGTTCATGTAAAGTTAAGATCATGATTAAGTGATTTAGTGATTATTTGGATTTGTTTGAATGTGTAAAATGATGGATGTTGGATTTGAGCCTCCCCACTGATCTTAGAGGTGTATGATGGTTGTTTGTTGAGGTTGTAGATGTATGGTATGCCCGGTGTGGCTTGGTTATGTTGTGACAAAATAGGATTATTCGATTTTAAGCCGTCGTAATGCCCGATTTTCGGTAACTCTATAAACTGCCTAGAATCAGAAAACCTAACTGCCTCTTTTGGTTCAGTTATGAACATTAGTGTGTAGATCTTTGTTTCTAGTTTATGTGAGCGCAAGAATCATGTCATTACGATTTACGGTTTATGAGATATGACCATTGTAGTGAAAGTGGTTCAAGGAATGAGATTGCAGAAATGTACCAACTTTGTGGCTATGTTTGAGACCCTTAAGAGTTGTTTTAAAATATGAAATTTTGTATTGAAGTGTCAAGGGCAGTTACGAAGGTTTGTACGAAGGTTTCGAGTCCAAAAGATTATTTTCCGATTTTATAAAAATGTGTTAGCCGAGGTTGCGCAAGTGAAAACCTTTAAGAGCATGACTTAGGAACCAATGTTGAAAATGGTTAAGTATAACTTGTATTCGAGGATCGATTTCGGACTAAACCTACGACTGAAGTAATTGTCGACTAAACATGGACTTAGTATGAGCCTATAACGAGCTAGTAATGCCTTGGTTGTGTTTCGCTTACGTGTTTAAGCATAGAGTACAAGTGGATTATCCAGGGGATTAATCGTGCGTTTTCTTTGACTTTGTCTAGATTGTCCGGCATCGTCGCGAACCCCTATCACTCTCGAGCATCAGGCAAGTTTCTAAAACCATATTTTGAAGTATGCATATACTAGATGCAAGTTTTCTTATTTCATGCTATGTTTTCCATTAAGTATACTAATGAGGCATACGATATGATATTATGCATGTTTTCAAACCTTACATCGTATATAGATGTAATGGTATTAAAAATGTTGAGACGTAATATATGCATATGATAGATGCATGCAAGTTTTCAAACCCTCTTTGTAAACTATTGTTTTGATGATATAATACATGTTTTGAAAGCATGCTTAGAGTAAAAGGCATGAAATGCTATAAACAGTTTTATGATATATATACGATGCCTGTATGTTGTTGAACAACTGCATATGGTATGATTTCCAAATGTAATTGGATTTGGAGTATGAGATATATGTACGTTTTCCTGAGTTCAAATTGATACATATGATGATTTAAGTTGGACTTATAAGCTATGGATATAGTAATATTTTGGAGTTGATGTGCTAAGCAAAACCCTCAGTAGGGGGAATATACTCTGCATTTATACTTTGGACCGGGAATGGTATCAGTTGTTATCTAGAGATATATTATATATTCTCTATATTTATTTTACATACTGAGAATGGTATCAGTTGCTATCTAGGGTTATTTTATTGTGTTATTACAATTAATCTCGATAAGTGGTTTACAAATTAAAGATCATTTGGAGTTTAATCTATTAAGGGTATACTTTAAATATATGATGAATAGTTGTTATCTACCCTTTTTGATAAGAAAGTACTTGATAATTATTTCTAAATAAATATTCTTTATTAAATATAGTTTGCATTAATTATTTAAAGCCCTACTTCTTAAGGAAGTATTTTGTGAAAACTATTTTAAACCCTAGATAGCTAATAAAGTATATTTCAGTCAATTTTTATTATAAATAGAGAAGGTTCCCAAATCTATTTCCCGTTTAAGTCTATATTCAGAAAGACTTAAATGTTCGCTCAAACTTCAAAGATACATGGAACCTTTCTCAAGATTTTATGGTTGTTTCAAGTGGACTGCCCGGTCCTAAATCTTTTAAATCAATGAATTTATCAGTCTGGTTTACTACCATCAAAATGATTTTGATTACTTCCTCAAGATTCGAGGGGTAAGATCAGTGGAATTAGTTGCATCCGTTAACAAGCGTCAGCTTAGGAAATATGGGTGAATTTTCCTTTCCAACCAGATATGACTACTTTGTGGAGTTGTATTGTTGGGGAAAAAGGGAAAGGAACTTCATGTTTCAGTGTTATGGATTTACTCGAACTTGGAGAATGTGTGAGGGACTGAGTAGCGCCGGTCCCCTAAGGGAATTACAATATGGCCGACGGACTGGTGAACGGGTCTGTTCTTCCCTTAGTTTATCAGAAATTGCCCGACCGTAGGAAGAGGAGAGTAACAGGCCGACGGACTGGTGAAACGGGTCTGTTCTTCCTCATAGGAGAGTACCAGGCCGACGGACTGGTGAAACGGGTCTGTACTTCCTTCCTACAACCGATTGGCGGGGAGGTAGGTCAGTCAGATACTGCCTATTCTTCCCTTCTACGTAGAAAAAGATCAGGGGGATATAGCTTGCGACTGATCATCGTAGGGGTATCCTTGGTGCCCATAATCTCCAGTTACAGTTCAGCATCCATGAAAGAGCATGTTTCATGCAAGATTTCAGAAAAATAAAGTTTGTTCCAATTATTCAGTTTCATGAAAGTTTTCAAAGAAAGATAGTTTATTCCAGTTATTCAGTTTTCATGAAAGTTTTCAGAAAGGTTACTCAAGAGTAATCCAGTATGTTCCAGTATATGAGTTTATAAGAAAGAGCATGAATTTACGAAAAGTATATGATTTTATCTACAGGATATACGTGATCAGTTGAGTTTAGAAAATGAATTGGAAATGAATTTACATTGTTTTATTTCCAGATTATATATGAAGTAAACGTTTCCTATGGAAACCTTATATTGGATTTTCCTTATAACTTCATCTTTTAAGTTATACGTTGATAGTCTGCTTATATTTATATAGCAGATATTTTACGGAAAGGATATACTGAGGTACCTTGTTATTTCATCTTTTATA
Source organism: Heracleum sosnowskyi (assembly GCA_030848705.1). Taxonomy (NCBI): domain Eukaryota; kingdom Viridiplantae; phylum Streptophyta; class Magnoliopsida; order Apiales; family Apiaceae; genus Heracleum; species Heracleum sosnowskyi. The sequence continues at coordinate 41,380,359 of CM061243.1, read as the reverse complement.
CTATACTAGAACTTTGTTCATAGTATGAATATCGAAAGTTTGCAGAATATTATGGAGATGATATTTGAAATACAACAATGGTATTTTTGGAATACATTCCGATAAGGAAATGATTTCAGTATCAAGATATTTTGACAAATTATTGTCGCATACCCGCTTTATTTCTGGGTTGAATAAAAGGGCAGAATTATGCCATACTTTCATTACCTTGCTGAGATATCGCTCACTCTTGCTATTATTTTATATATATTATATAGCAGCGAAGCAGGATGCCAATGGGACGGCACGTACCTCGCAAGGCGTTTCCATTAAGCAGTTTCTAGCAGCGATCCCGAGAGTAGTACGAACCAATCGAATCAGGCTACGGCTTTTGGTATTCAACTCATGTATAGACATGAATGGTATAATAGGATTGTGAGCATCAGAAGGCTAAGTTGGTAATGTAACAATACTTAGAAATTGTATCAGTAATAGATTCAAAAGACATTTGGGTATTGTAATAAAAGTTATTTATTCCGCAATTGTTGTATCGTGTCGTTTCTGAGACTCTAACCTGTGTGTGTGTGTGTGTGTGTGTGTGAGAGACATATGTTGTGGGGTCATGAGCAGGTAAATTATGAATGGTGTGAGTATTACAGGTAAGGCAAGGAGTACATGGATTGTGACAACCCTAAATCCCTGACCCCGGATTTGGGGTTGTTACATGCTTCGTTCTCGAGTGCTGCACAGGGTTGTTGGAGATTGCAATGGCACTTGTATTATCACAAAAAATGGGAATTTTGTCTAATGCAAAGCCATAGTCCTTTAATTGATTCCTTATCCATAAGATCTGAGCACAACAGCTTCCAGCAGCAATATATTCAGCTTCTGCTGTTGAATTGGAAACTGTTTGCTGTTTCTTGCTATACCAGGAAATCAACCTACCTCCTAGGAATTGACAACTCCCAGAGGTACTCTTTCTATCCACAACACTACCTGCATAATCAGAATCTGTATATCCAACAAGATTAAAACCAGAATCTTTAGGGTACCAGATACCTAGATTAGGTGTACCCTTAAGATATCTCAAGATTCTTTTAACAGCAACGAGATGCAAATCTCTTGGGTCCGCTTGGAACCTTGCACACAAGCATGTAGCATACATAATATCTGGTCTACTAGCGGTAAGATAGAGTAAGGAGCCAATCATACCTCTGTAGCTTGTAACATCTACCTTGATAGATTTGTCAGAAGCTCCAAGTTTGATGGCTGTTGAAGATGGAGTCCTTGCTGATGCTGAATCCTCCATGTGATACTTCTTGAGGAGTTCTTTAAGATACTTGGATTGACAAATAAATATACCATTTGTCGTTTGACTTACTTGCAATCCAAGAAAGAACTTCAGCTCACCCATCATACTCATTTCAAACTTACTCTGCATAAGCTCAGCAAATCTCTTACAGAGATTATCATTAGTAGACCCAAATATGATGTCATCCACATAGACTTGGACTAATATCATATCACTTTTGTGTTTCTTTGAAAAAAGAGTTTTGTCTATGATATCTCTAACAAAACCATTTTCTAAAAGAAAACCAGAGAGAGTGTCATACCATTTTCTTGGGGCTTGTTTGAGACCATAGATAGCCTTGAAGAGAAAGTACACAAAGTACAGCAGCTCCTGATTTTCAAAGCCAGGGGGTTGTTCCACATACACTTCTTCATCAAGCTCACCATTCAGGATTGCACTCTTAACATCCATTTGATAGACTTTAAAATTGGAATAAGCAGCAAATGCTAAGAACATCCTGATGGCCTCAAGTCTAGCCACTGGTGCATAGGTTTCATCATAATCAATGCCTTCAGCTTGAGAATACCCTTGTGCAACCAGTCTTGCCTTGTTCCTTGTAACAATGCCATCCTTATCTAGCTTGTTCCTGTATACCCATCTAGTACCAACTACTTTCTTGTTCTTTGGCCTGGGTACCAGCTTCCAGACTTGTTGTTGTTCAAATTGATTGAGTTTATCTTGCATAGAAATCACCCAATCTGGATCAGTCAGTGCTTCCTCAGTTTTCTTTGGCTCCATTTTAGATAAAAATGCTGAAAAATGACATTCATTCTGAGTTGCACTTCTAGTTTTAACTCCAACATCTGGATCACCAATGATAAGCTCAAAAGGATGAGCTTTATTCCATACAGTCTGTCTTGGAAGATTTGATCTTGATGATTCGCCTTGAGTTTCACTTTGATGTTGTGAGTGACTAGTTGTTCCTTCATTTGCTCCCCCTGAGTTGTTGCTAGATTGCCTTGATGATTCTTCTCCAGTGTTGGTGGTATCTCCATTGTTACCAGTGTTTCCACCACTATCACCATGATCATTATCATCATTGTTATTATCATCACCAACAATAACTTCAGGTGGGGCTTCATCATCCGATTCTGAGTCTGGCAAGTTATCAAACTTCAGTTTCTCAGATGAGTCTTCTTTTTGGATATTTGGGAACTTAGTGTCATCAAAAGTAACATTGACACTTTCCTTTACTGTGTGACTGCCAACCAAGTAGACCCTGTAAGATCTTCTGGAATAACCAACAAAAATAGCTTCTTGTGCCTTTGCATCAAACTTGCCACGTTTAACATTGTCATCTATAAGCACAAAGCATTTTGCTCCAAATACATGAAAGTACTTGACAGTTGGTTTCTTGTTGTTCATGATCTCATACGGAGTCTTCATTAAGTCCTTGTTGATTAAAGTTCGATTCTGAGTATAACAAGCTGTATTCGCTGCTTCAGCCCAAAAGTACGTTGGAAGTTTGGACTCACTTAACATAGTCCTTGCAGCTTCAATCAATGTACGATTCTTTCTTTCCACTACTCCATTTTGTTGAGGAGTTCTAGGGTCAGAATACTGTCTTGTTATTCCTTTATCAGCACAAAAGTCATTTAGAATGGCATTCTTGAATTCAGTACCGTTATCTGACCTTATTTCTCTAACAGGGAATCTAGAATCCAGCTCAATCAACTTCACATGGCCAATCACCAGGTATGGGGTCTCATCCTTGGAATGTAGGAATAAAACCCATGTATATTTTGAAAAGTCATCAACAATCACAAGTGCATATTGCTTCTTTGACATGGACATCACATTAACTGGACCAAACAAATCCATGTGCAGTAGCTGAAGAGGTTCAGTTATTGATGATGTGTCAGTGCCCTTGTGAGAAGCTTTCTTTGACTTTCCTTTCTGACAAGCCTCACACAGTCCTTCCTGTGTAAATTCCATCTGAGGCAAACCTCTAACCAATTCCCTCTTGACTAAAGAGTTCATGGTTTTGAAGTTAAGGTGAGACATCTTCTTGTGCCATAGCCAACTATCATCTGATGAAGCTTTAGCATAAAAACAATTAACTTCATCTTTGAATCCAGAGTTCAGATCAGCTATGAACAAATCACCTTTCCTTACTCCTTGAAGAGCAGGCTTTCCATTCTTCTTGTGAAGGATCTGACACTTCTCTCTTTCAAAGGAAACAGAATATCCTCTGTCACAGAACTGACTGATGCTGAGAAGATTGAACGTCAGACCTTCCACAAAAGAAACATCTTCAATGATAACATTTCCGTACTTCAAACAGCCATATCCTTTCGTAATACCCTTGCTGTTATCTCCAAAGGTAACTACTGGGCCAGCTTTCTCAACCAAATCTGATAGCAGGGCTCTATCTCCGGTCATATGCTTTGAACAACCACTGTCAAGAATCCATATAACACGGTTTACCTATTTAACTCCCTGCAATATCAAATTGATTAGACCTTCTTCGGAGCCCAAAATTGATTGGGTCCGGCATACTTAAAGAACTGGCCTTTGTCAGGCAAAACAACATTTTTAGCTAAAACTACTTCAACCTCTTTCACATAAGAGTGTTTCCATTTATAGCCAGCCTTAACACATTTCTAAGTAGGCTTAGGGATAAATGAATCCACTCTAGTCTGAGGAGGACTAGTAGTCTTTGCTTTAACATGCTTCTTATTATTAACATGTTGACGTGGAGCAGTCTTATCACTAGATACATGCTTACTATTAAAATAAGCATACATAACATTGAAAGCACAAGACATGCAATTAATCACACCACATGCTTTATGAGAAGAATTAACAGCAGGCATGTTAGTTCTACAGTTGTTTTGATCCAACTTATGGATATCTGATTTAGTCTTTTTAGTTGTAGCAACTTTGACTGGAATATCAGATATACACTTTTTGGACTGTTCAGCTTCCAAAGCAATATCTTCTTCATGAATCTCCTCAGCAATAATGATAGAGTATTCATTCATAGGCTCTGCCTCAGACTCCTTACAGAAGGGTGTTTCAATACCCTTAAGTATATATGGAACGGCCTTTCCTTCAGATTTGAATCTACAAGGGGAATTAATTCCAAGCAGTCCAATAGCCTCATTATAATCATACCCTATACTGACATGATTACCAACAGCTTGCTTATTGAGAATTTCTTTAGCAGTCTTACAAAAACTGAAATAAGCATTAGCTTTGGTCTTAAGCTCACTAATCTGACCTTTGAGAATGGTTTCCAGTTGTTGATACAATTTAAGCCTTTTCTCAAGAACTGCTACCTTATTAGTAAGTTCATCTTGATTGATATGCACTAGTTTTAATTCTTTTATTTCCTTTTCAAGATTTGTGTTTAAAAGAATTATTCTATCATTTTCAGTGCGTGCACAACTTATGGTGCCACCAAGATGATGAATCATTTCAGTGTCAGTAAAGGTTACCTCTGACATGTATCTGGATGAAGTGCTTTCCTCTTTAGCCATTAACGCAAGGTTCCCAATCTCACCTGCTTCTTCATCACTGTCAGTGTCATCCCAACTCTTTCCCTCAGCAATATAGGCTTTCCCAATCTTGTTCTTCTTGATAGAATCAAATGTGTTTCTAGTCACTTGCTTTGGCTTTCTGCACTCAGTAGCAAAGTGACCCAACTTATTGCAATTGTAGCATCTGATTGTGCTCCTTTCCACAGTTCCAGTTTTGTAGCCACCCCTTGTGCCACTTGAAGAGGAAGATCCACCTCTCTGAAATCTGGGCCTGAACTTAAGATTGGGATTCCTCTTGAATCTGAACTTCCCAAACTTTCTGACTATCAAAGCCAAATCACCATCCTCCAGCTGATCAAGTTCTTCTAAAGAATAGAAGTCACCACCAGATTGATCAATGGATGTTAATCCATATTCAGAATCAATAACATTCATGTTAGAACTAGAAGGTTGAACATGCTTCACTTCCAGTTTCTGTGGGACTTCAGCAGCCAGTGCAGTAGAAGTACTAACAATCTTCCTAGTTCCATACAGCTCCCTTTGTTGAATCTGCTCCAGCTCATAGGTCTTCAGCACACCATACAATCTCTCCAAAGCAATCTCATTCATATCTCTTGCTTCTCTAATGGCAGATATTTTGTGCTCCAAATGAGGTGGAAGGGTAAGAAGGAACTTCTTGTTAATCTCCTTGTTGGTGTAGTTCTTCCCATTGAGATTCAGATCATTGATTAATTTGTTGTATCTCTCAAAAACCTGAGAGATACCTTCACCAGGGTTTGATCTGAAATGCTCATATTGTGAAGTGAGAATTTCCAGCATATTCTCCCTAACTTCCTCTGTCCCCTCATTGATTATCTCTATGGTTCCCCAAATGTGTTTGGCAGTTTCACAATTTAGGACATGATTATGCATGATAGGATCAAGACTCTCAATAAGGATCAACTGAAGACAGGAATCCAAGGTAACATCCTCTTTCTCATCAGGAGTGTACTCCTTGGGATCTTTAGGGTACATACTAGCAGGCCTAGTAACAATGTTATCCTCTTTTAATTCTTCCTCAATAATCATAGGAAGTCTGGGACCTTTCTTCAGCACATCAATGTATTTAGGATTTGCAACCTTAAGAAATAGGAGCATTTTCTTCTTCCACATAGAATAATGCTCCTTGCTGAACATTGGGATTTTGACAGTACCAACTTTCTGTGTAGTAGACATCTTTTGAGATTTTTAGGAATAAGATAAAAAATCAGAGTTTAAAAGAAAAATCTCAAAACAATTGGATCTTTGATTTGTATATCAATCAAAAGGCTCTGATGCCAATTGTTAGGTCCTGATAAGTTTGTAGAAGGGGGGTTGAATACAAACTATACCGTTTAATCGAAATTTGTTCTTGAATAAATTAAACAATATAGAACAAATTAATGCGGAATATAAATGAAACAAGATTCAAGTTAAATATAACTTATATTAAACTTGAAGGGTGTTGCAAATACAATATGGATTACAAAGTATTTATCTCAAACTAATTAATACAAATTTAGAATAAATTCGACATGAACTTTTCTAATATTTGTAATAAAAAGATCGAATGCTAAAAGCAAGTTCGAGATAAATTCTAGGGATAAAAATCCGCTAGATGATCAAAGCAATTCAAGTAATCAACTTCTAGTGGTTTGGATTTAACAATACAAACTAGAATTAATTGCTTGAGAAGAAATGATATTAATGGCTTCTTGTGTTCTTGAGAGTAAATGCTTCAATCTGTTTCTTTTCGTTCAACTGCCTTCTTCTGTCTATTCTGCCAAGTCTTTAATACAAATCATAAAAGCCTTGTATGACCTGTTTATTAAATCATAAAGATTTAATAAAACAAATCATACACTTGTATGACCTGCAAAAATAACTCGGTAGAACCTTGTATGACCAGTATGACCTACAAGAAAATGTCCGGTATGACCAAGGGAACTTTCACCAACTCTCGGTATGACCAAGAGAAAGTGATATGTATGACCTAACACAAATTGAATGGTATGACCTCAATATAACTCGGTAGAACCTAAGGTGTTAAAACACTAGGTCATACCGAGTTTACTAAACAGGTCATACCGAGATTTTAAAAGAAAATCCTTTTAATTTATTAGATAGATTAAATTCTAGATTAAATTAATTCTTTTATAGAATTAATTTAATAAATAATTTAAACTACTAACATAACTAATTTAATAAATAAATTAATTCTGATAGAATTAATTTATTAATTAAATTTAATTAATAAATTAAATAAGATAATTTAAAATCCTTTACATTACTCTATCTTCTGAAAACCACTGAATATAGATGATTGAATTCCACTGATTGATGTCGTCATTCGATGCACTGTCTGGTTTCATGAATAACTGACTTCAATGATAATTCTTCATCTTTAAAACATTTAAAGCTCTGGCTTCTTTTCTTTAGCTTTGACTAAACTCTGTATCCTGTACTTCTTCCGTCACCAACTGGAAATCTCTGTCACTGTAATAAATCCACTTACTTGAATACTTCACTGAGGCTTGAACAATAAATTGAACTTCTTTCAATGTAGAATAACTTCAAGTCTGTAGATGACTTTGGTTCTTCATTCTCTTGACAGATTAAACTCTCTGAGATTCCTGTGACATATTAACTTATTATTTACTTATTACATACTTGTTTAAATTAAGTTGTTTCCTCGGAATATTAATAGGCTTAAACAAATGCCTTTCAAGAACATATTTTTCACAGATGTTGCTAGATAATGTTACATTAGCTATCTACTTTTGGCCTACTAAGACATTGTTTTTTTTGTGTTTGCTTAGCCAATAATGTGATGTTACTCTAGCGCTTAAAATTCTTGTACGTTAGTAACATGCATGATATGTTACCTTAGATCATTAATAGAACAATTTCTATTTTTTTAACTAAAAATTGAATAATCATCTAACAATTACATTTTTTTAAATTAATTCCTTTTCATAAAAAACAAGAGTTGACCAAATAAATATGTTATAATTTATAAATTTAAAGGTAATTATTTAATATTATTTTTCAGGTTATATAAATTTATTAAATTCAAAATGGACAATTTTAACAAAATTGAAAATACAGAAAAATTGTGAAAATGAAAAAATTAAAAATTGTGAAAAATGGCACAGAGATCGAGTGAAATATTATAGCGGCAAAAACCCCGCCTATCTAAAATTTTCTTAGACAAAATTTCTCTCCCTCTCACTGATCTCTCTCTCTCACTCTCTCTCTCGAACCATCTCTCTCTCTCCTAACTCTCGTAAAACTCTAAAACTCTCTCTCTCCCTCTCTCATTTTCTTTAATTTTCAATTGGATATTAGGTTTTGAGCTGCTTCGGTTTGAGGTTTTGTTTCTTCAAATTGGGGCTTCTTCAAATTAGGGTTTTTTTTCAAATTAGGGTTTTTTCAATTGATTCAATTTCTTCACTTAAACTTCAACTAATTACGGTTTTTTTTCCGATTTCAGGGCTTCTTCAGTGGATTTGGTGTTTCTTCGGTGGATTTTGGCTTCTCTAATTAGGGCTTCAGTGGATTTGGGGCTTTTTCGAAAGGTATTTGGGGCTTCTCTTTCAATTTGGGGGTTTTTTGAAATGTATTTGGGGCTTCTCTATTATGTGGATTTGGTGTTTGTTTTTGTTATGTATTAGCTCTGTTCTTTGTTGTTTTTGTATTGGTTTCTTTTTTTCTTAGTGTTTTTGGCTATCACCTGCATGTTAATGAAAGTTGTAGACATTTTAATTTATATATATTGCATACTGTATACTTATATATATATATATAATGTTTACTTTTATGTTTGCTTATATATATACTTATTATTAGTAATTTGTCATGTATTTACTCTAATATGTGTAATATGTTAATAATGTGTGTATTTGTTTATTGGTAATGGCTACGAAACTTTGGATAGCGGTTTAGCAGTTGACATTTTTACCCATGTCTTTTGGTTATAGATGTATTTTAGTAATCGATAATTTTGACCCATGTTCTTGTTGTATGTGATAATTTTTGTTTGTCATTCTTTATCTTGAAGCCTTACATCTAGGTTATTAGCAGTAAAAGTAATTGTAGATAATAAGGACTAGGCAGCTTAGATACCTTTGAATCATTGTTGTTGAGGTAACAACAATTTCAAGTCGACTAGTTAAGATTCAAGGCTGGTAGGATTAAAAAACTATTGAGCCTTTGGTTATGATTATTGACTAGGTCTAGTAATGTGAACTAATTATTTTAATACAAACACATAAAACTCCTTCATTATAACATTTTGATGCTTCTTAACTGTAGTGATGGACGACGAGGAAATTATATGGATAAACCTTCCAAAGTATAGTGCAGGATATAGGAATGGAATAAAGGCATTTCTGGGAAATGCATTCCCAAAATTAGCAGTAGGTAATGAAATGACATGCCCTTGCAAGAATTGTAAAAACAATAAGTGGCATCGTCAAGAACTTATCTACGATTATTTAGTCTGCAGTGGTCCTTATCCATTGTATGTCAACTGGATTGTAGAAGTTTCACAGCTTTCCTTCCCAAATTATGATACCGATGAAGATATGGAGTGTGAGAATAATTTAGATTTTGGAGATAATCTAGATGAGATGTTGAATCGTACTAATAATGGACCTGCCGATGCTAAAAAGTTTTATGAAGAGGGAAAACAACCGTTATATCCAGGCTATAAAAACTTTTCACGATTAAGTTTTATTGTCCGGCTTTATTCCTTAAAGTGTGTTCATGGAATTACGGAGTCAGGATTTGGGGATATATTAGAGTTGATCAAAGATGCTTTTCCAGACGCGAACGTACCCTCGTACTTTAATGCAACAAAGAAAGTAATTAAAGATTTAGGTCTAGATTATAAGAAAATACACGCATGTCCAAATGATTGCATGCTGTATTGGGGTGAAAATGAAAAAGAAAACTCTTGCAGAACTTGCGGTCTTTCGAGGTGGGTTGACTGGTTGAGAAGTGATCTTCTTCAATCTGTTCTTCATTTGAGAATACCTTGGAACTTTTTCAGTGTAATAGTCTGAGATCATATCAGCAACCTCAGACTTTTCTACAGTGGTAAACCCAGAAGTCCTAAGAAGATTCTCCAACTTCACCAGTTGCATAGCAGTTTGTAGCTTCAAAGAATCAGGATCCAGCCTTACTGTCTCCAAAGTTGTACCTCTATAAATTTTGACTTCATATGGGAAGACTACAACTTGAGGGTTGGCCTTCATTGCAGAATCTCCCAGCCTGTTATATAGAAGTTCATTCAAGCAGGAAGATCTCTTCACCTTACTCATTATAATCCACAGTTCTGAGAGAGATCTTCTTTGTAGGAGTTCAAGAGAGACTGTGAATGACCCTTCAAGAACACTAGAAACATAGATATACAATTCCTGTCTCACTTGATCAAATACAGATGTAATCCTTAGGATATCTTCCTTCAAAGCCTTCATGAATAATGAATTGTCTGGATTAACTGTTCTGATCTTCTCAAGCAATTTTAGAAAGGTACCATCATTGTTTGTGCCTCTCTGAGGGATATCAAACATCTCCCTTGCCTTATCCCACTTGCTTCCTTGCTTCATCCTAACATCCAATCTCCTCTCCTTGACATGAATACTATGAAGACGTTGTTTGTCTTCATGTTCAGCCTTTTGAATCTTCAGCTTTTGAGATATGATGTCGGAGACCTTGGCATTCTCATCCTCCTTTCTCTTGAGATCTGCTTGCTGTTTCTTCAGCTCTTTCTGAAACAAAGGGTCAGGAGTATACATATCAGCTTCATCTTCCCAATCATCAAAGTTAGCCACCTCTTCAACCTCCTCCTCACCAATGGGTTCTTCAGGTATAGTCTTCTCCGGATCACCAGATGTATCAAATTGAAAATCATCCAGTTCACCATGGTAGTAGTAGGCATCATCAAAAGCAGACTCCTCCAATGATTGTTTCTGCTTACCCTTCCCTTTATCCTTTCCTCTAGAAGCTCCTCCAACTTCTCTATTTCCTCCTTTCTTCTCCCCCTTAGTTGAGGAATCCTCTACAGATTTAACAGTAGCAGCTTCAGGATTCACCTCACTAGTTCTCCTTATTTCCCCTCCTTCTCTTCTATCTCCTCCATCTCCTCCTTGATTAGCATCATCATCATCATCTCCCTCAAAGAAAGTTCTTTGTTCAGTTGTAGGTTGATGTGAATTCTTTATCATGTAGTACAAGTGCTTCATTCCCTCATTCAGATGCTCCATTCCTCCTTCAATCCTCGACATCCTTTCTTCATTAAACGTTTGATTTTCATCAGCTTTTTGCAGAATAAAGTCCACATTGGCAGAAATATAAGCAATCTCCTTGACACTCTCTGATATTTGATCAGTTGATATTGTAAGATCAGAGATGTCCGAAGCCACGAGTACTTGAGATTGTTGAACTGCATTGATCTTTGGTAGGAGAGATGTCTTCAAACCTTCAATGTCATCTTTAATCATACCCAGCTGATTTGTTACAGAGGTGGAAGAAGAAGACCGTTTAACCACTTGTGCTTTAAGAATTTCTTTTTCAGCCTGGGTTTCTTGCAATTGTTTCTGTAGAGCAGCTATCTGGGTTAACAACAAAGCAGTGTTTGTGTCAGTGTTTCACCTCAATTTCTCTCAGTGGTGTTTCACTCAACTCACGTGCTTATGTATCACTCCGTTTGACTCTCATCTCTAACAACTAGTTGTCTCTCCATGTTCTCAGATGACGTACCTGCATAAGAAATCACCCTAGCCCCTTCAAGAGAGGTCAGTGGTGGTGCAATGGGAGTTCGCAAATCCCAATCCCTGGTTGAGTCTGTCAAAATATTTGACATTGTAAACTGAATTGCTTCAGTGACAGACTCACCTGGTTGCCTTTCACTTTCACCAGTGTAAACTGCGAGTGAAAAATCCCTTAGGGGAGCCAGAGATGTTCCCTCTGGGAGGGGAGAAAATGATTCTATTAAAGGTGACGAAGAATCAGATTTTCCCTCTGATGCCTGTGAAGGCACTTCTACCGTGACTATGGTAGGTACTGTATCAAAATCAAAATCAAAGTGCTCTCCTAGCATAGTGTCCTGAGTATCATCTATTGGTATGTCTTCTCCCATTGTGAGTAATGGAAGAGTGCTAGACTCAGTACAAGATGCCATGGCCCTATGGCGAATTTCAATAGATTCATCATGTTGAGAGGATGTCTCCCAAGACTGTTCAGTGGCCATATCAATGTCCATATCCTGTTGAGAGGATAAGGATGGGCTTACAGATGCCTCCCTATAGGTTTTTCTTTTCTTTAAAGGTGGAGACAGAGTTGTGGGAACACTCATTGTAGTTTCCTTTCTAATCCTTCTTTGACTGATTTGTAAATCAAGTTCAGGTTGTTGGTTAGAAGTGTTTGACTTTGTGTTTGGCTCTATGACCTGTGTTGGAGATTGTGGTTCTACAACCTCTTGGTCAGCCCTACCAACCACTTGGATTTCAACATGAGTACCAGAAGAAGAACCAGGGTTAGGAATAACTACCTGTAGTGGAACTGGATGTGGCTGAGGAACTTGTTCACCAAAGATTGGAAGATTAATGAATTGACTCATCAATGGTGAAACAAGAACATGTGTGTTTAGAAATTTGAGTGAGCAATCCAGTCTGGTGTAGAATTTGGAGTCAGTGGTTTGAGAGGTTTTAAATCTGGAATTCCTAAACAATTCTACATGCTAAGCAGTAAGTAGATGATTTATGATAAGAGTGAGAAAGCGAGGGTACCAACACTTCACTTTCACATGATTATCACAATCTCTCCTAGAGTGAGCAAGCCTATTGACCATAACATTCCAAAGTATCTCACCAAAATTTAATCTACGACCAAATACAATAGCATAAGCAATATATTGATTTAAACTGGTAATTCCATGAAAGTTTGTTTTTCTGTAATTACCAAATACTCTTGCTATTGTATCAAATAACAGATCTCATTCCCTAACAAGAAAACTTTTTGACAACTTAACCATTTGTAAGGGCCCCTGATAATGAATATTCACAAAGAACTGAGATAACTCATCATCAGAGGGTAAGGGATCAAACTTGTCCTTAGGAAACTATAAGACATCACAAAAGTTTCTAAAGTGACTGTATATTGCTGGTTTAAAATAGTGAACGTAAAAGATTTCAAGTCCTCAGCAATAACAACACTAGAGAAAAGAAAACGCAATGGATCAATTTTTAAAAGTGCAGATGCACACATAGCATGACTCACACAAGTCTGACTATTCAAAAATTGAATCCATGGTCTAAACCGCTCAACCTTACACTTTGACGGATCAAAATACCCAATGTAATTGTTTAAAACAAGTTCAAAATTAGGATCCATTTATAAAACAACAAATTGTAATTAATTTAAAATAAAATTCAAATTTTAGGGATTTTTAAAATTAATCAAAATTAAAGAAAATCCACAAAACTAAAACTTTACCAAAAATTAACCAATATTAATTTGTATTATCCTAAATTCGAACTTAACACTATGAAATCAAGTAAAATCAGGTAAATGATCCACAACCACACACAAATCCAAGAACACAGACTTTTCCTTAATCAAAATTCAATCACTTAAACACTTAACAACAAAAACTTAATCAAAAGAAAGTCGAACATATTAGTGAGAAAAAAATGAGCAGAGATTCGACTTGTTTTGATTGAATTCGAAAACAGTGATTGAATGAATTTCTAAGTTAAAACTTGAGCAAAGATTGAGAAAAGCCTAAGGAGAATTCGAATGGAAAGAAAAAAAACGGATAAGGAAGAAAATGATGAATTGCGTATGTATATGTATAAGTATATAAAAGTAACTGCCTTAATAAAAACGACTGAAGACTACTGAACCGTTTTGTTTAAAATTGAACTGGGAAGACAATCGAGAAGACTTAGGAGAGTCTTCCCGGTAGTCTTCCTAGTACAAATTAGAAAGTCTTCTGAAAATATTAAAACAGAAAAAAAACAGAAATTAATAATAAAAAGGTAAGTCTTCCCGGTAGTCTTCCTAGTATAAAAACTGGGAAGACTTATAGAAAAATTTAGAAAATAAAATTTATTTACAGAAAAATGCAAAACAATTAAATAAAAAATGCACAGAATTAAACAAAAATGCATAAAAATTATATACAAGTCTAGAAAAATTCATAGAAAATTCTATAAATCCTAGAAAAATATGCAGTAAATTACAGAAGTGCAAAAACTAAATATAAACCTGCAGAAAATTCAAACAACAACATATACAATCTGAAACTCATCTAAATAATTCTAAATAATTACATTTTCAATAAAAATACATTTCTCCACTTCAAAAATATGAGAAAAATATTTTTAAAGAAAATATATTATTCAGAAACATTTAAATTAACAAGCTTTTAACAACAAGTGAGAATTTGCAATAAATATCATTTAATATGAACAAGAGAAAATGATATTTGCTGAGAACAAACATAACAGATATATAAATCACTAAGACTGTTTAACATACCCAGTTTACCAACTAACCTGGTAAATGTGGATTCGTCAACAGATTTAGTGAATATATCTGCAGTTTGTTCTTCTGTGGGTACAAAGTGTAACTCCACAATTCCATTCATGACATGCTCTCTGATAAAATGATACCTGATATCAATGTGCTTCGTTCTCGAGTGCTGAACAGGGTTGTTGGAGATTGCTATGGCACTTGTATTATCACAAAAAATAGGAATTTTGTCTAATGCAAAGCCATAGTCTTTCAATTGATTCCTTATCCATAAGATCTGAGCACAACAACTTCCAGCAGCAATATATTCAGCTTCTGCCGTTGAATTGGAAACTGTTTGTTGTTTCTTGCTATACCAGGAAATCAATCTACCTCCTAGGAATTGACAACTCCCATAGGTACTTTTTCTATCAACAACACTACCTGCATAATCAGAATCTGTATATCCAACAAGATTAAAACCAAAATCATTAGGGTACCAGATACCTAAATTAGGTGTACCCTTAAGATATCTCAAGATTCTTTTAACAATAACGAGATGTAAATCTCTAGGGTCCGCTTGGAACCTTGCACACAAGCATGTAGCATACATAATATCTGGTCTACTTGCACTAAAATAGAGTAAGGAGTCAATCATACCTCTATAGCTTGTAACATCTACCTTGATAGAATTATCACAAGCTCCAAGTTTGACAGTTGTTGAAGATGGAGTCCTTGTTGATGCTGAATCCTCTATGTCATACTTCTTGAGGAGTTCTTTGAGATACTTGGATTGACAAATAAATATACCATTTGACCTTTGACTTACTTGTAATCCAAGAAAGAACTTCAGCTCACCCATCATACTCATTTCAAACTTACTCTGCATTAGCTTAGCAAATCTCTTACATAGATCATCATTAGTAGACCCAAATATGATGTCATCCACATAGACTTGGACTAATATCATATCACTTTTGTGTTTCTTTGAAAAAAGAGTTTTGTCTATGATACCTCTAACAAAATCATTTTCTAAAAGAAAACCAGAAAGAGTGTCATACCATTTTCTTGGGGCTTGTTTGAGACCATAGATAGCCTTGAAGAGAAAGTACACAAAGTCCAGCAACTCCTGATTTTCAAAGCTAGGGGGCTGTTCCACATACACGTCTTCATCCAGCTCACCATTCAGGAATGCACTCTTAACATCCATTTGATAGACTTTAAAATTGGAGTAAGCTGCAAATTCTAAGAACATCCTAATGGCCTCAAGCCTAGCCACTGGTGCATAGGTTTCATCATAATCAGTGCCTTCAACTTGTGAATACCCTTGAGCAACCAGTCTTGCCTTGTTCCTTGTAACAATGCCATCCTTATCTAGCTTGTTTCTGTATACCCATCTTGTACCAACTACTTTCTTGTTCTTTGGTCTGGGTACCAACTTCCAGACTTGTTGTCGTTCAAATTGATTGAGTTCATCTTGCATAGCAATCACCCAATCAGGATCAGTCAGTGCTTCCTCAGTCTTCTTTGGCTCCATCTCAGATAGAAACCCTGAATAATGACATTCATTCTGAGTAGCACTTCTAGTTCTAACTCCAACACCTGGATCACTAATGATCAGCTCAAAAGGATGAGCTCTATTCCATACAGTCTGTCTTGGAAGATTTGATCTTGATGATTCGCCTTGAAATTCATTTTGGTGTTGTGAATGACTACTAGACCCTTCATTTCCTCCCCCTGAGTTGTTTCTTGATTGCCTTGATGATTCTTCTCCAGTGTTGGTGGTATCTCCATTGTTATCAATGTTTCCACCACCACCATGATCATTATCATCATTATTATCTTCATTTCCAGTAACAACCTCAGGTGGACCTTCATCATCTGATTCTGAGTCTGGCAAGTTATCAAACTTCAGTTTCTCAGATGAATCTTCTGTTTGGATACTACGGAGCTTAGTGTCATCAAATGTAACATTGACACTTTCCTTCACTTGGTGACTATCAATCAAGTACACCTAGTAAGATCTTCTGGAATAACCAATAAAAATAGCTTTTTGTGCCTTGGCCTCAAACTTGCCACATTTAACATTGTCATCCTTAAGCACAAAGCATTTAGCACCAAATACATGAAAGTATTTAAGAGTTGGTTTCTTGTTGTTCATGATCTCATAAGGAGTCTTCATTAAGTCCTTGTTGATTAAAGTTCGATTCTGAGTATAACAAGCAGTATACACAGCTTCAGCCCAAAAGTACATTGGAAGTCTTGATTCACTTAACATAGTCCTAGCAGCTTCAATCAATGTACGATTCTTCCTTTCCACCACTCCATTCTGTTGAGGAGTTCTAGGGGCAGAATATTGACTTGTTATTCCTTTATCAACACAAAAGTCATTTAGGACTGCATTCTTGAATTCAGTTCCATTATCTGACCTTATAGCTCTAACAGGGAATCTAGAATCCAGCTCAATCAACTTTATATGATCAATCACCATCTATGAGGTCTCATCCTTGGAATGTAGGAATAAAACCCAAGTATATTTGGAATAGTCATCAACAATCACAAGTGCATATTGTTTCTTTGACATGGACATCACACTAACTGGACCAAACAAATCCATGTGCAGTAGCTGAAGTGGTTCAGTTATTGATGATGTGTCAGTGCCTTTGTGAGAAGCTTTCTTTGACTTTCCTTTCTGACATGCCTCACACAGTCCTTCCTGTGTAAATTCCATCTGAGGCAAACCTCTCACCAATTCCCTCTTGACTAAAGAGTTCATGGTTTTGAAGTTAAGGTGAGACATCTTCTTGTGCCATAGCCAACTTTCATCTAATGAAGCTTTAGCATAAAAACAAGTAACTTCATCTTTGGATCCAGAGTACAGATCAGCTATGAACAAATCACCTTTCCTTACTCCTTGAAGAGCAAGCTTTCCATTCTTCTTGTGAAGGATCTGACACTTCTCTCTCTCAAAGGAAACATCATATGCTCTGTCACATAAATGACTGATGCTGAGAAGATTGAACTTCAGACCTTCCACAATAGATACATCTTGAATGATAACATTTCCAAACTCCAAACATCTATATCCTCTGGTAATACCCTTGATGTTATCTCCAAAGGTAACATCCGTGCCAGCTTTCTCAACCACATTTGATAGCAGGGCTCTATCTCCGGTCATATGCCTTGAACAACCACTGTCCAGAATCCACATAACACGGTTTACCTGTGCTACACCCTGCAGTATCAAATTGATTAGTCTTTCCTCGGAACCCAAACTTGATTGGGTCCGGCATATTTAAAGAACTGGCCTTTGTCAGGCAAAACAACATTTTTAACTTTAACTACTTCAACCTCTTTCACAAAAGAGCGTTTCCATTTATAGCCAGCCTTAACACATTTCTGAGTAGGCTTGGGGATAAATGAATCCACTCTAGTCTTTGGAGGACTAGTAGTCTTAGATCTAACATGCTTCTTATTATTAACATGTTGACGTGGAGCAGTCTTATTATCAGATACATGCTTATTATTAAAATAAGCATACATAACATTGAAAGCACAAGACATGCAATTAACCACACCACATGCTTTATGAGAAAGATTAATAGCATGCATGTTGGTTCTATAGTTGTTTTGATCCACTTTATGAATGTATGACTTAGTCTCCGTTGCTGAAACAACTTTGACTGGTTTCTCAGACATACACTTGTTGGACTGATCAAGTTCAAAAGCAAGATCCTCAATACGCATCTCCTCTTGAATAATGATAGAATATTCATTCAGAGGATCTGCCAAGGATTCTCTAAAGAAGGGTGTTTCAATACCCTTAAGCACATATGGTACACCCATTTCTTCAGCACTGACTCTATTAGGGGTGTTTATGCTTAACTCTCCAATAGACTCATTATAGTCATACCCTATTCCTACAGTATGACCAATAACTTGTTTATTGATGATTTCTTTAGCAGTCTTACAAGAGTTATAGTAAGCATTAGCCTTGACTTTAAGTTCACTGATCTGATCCTTAAGAATGGTTTCCAGTTGAATATAACATTTAACCCTATTCTCAAGAAATGCTATTTTCTTAGTAAGTTCATCCTGATTAACATGCACAAGTTTTAATTCTTTTACCTCCTTTTCAAGAGTTGTGTTCAAAAGAATTATTCTATCATTTTCTCTATGTGCACAAGAAACAGTAGTACTAAGATGATAGATCATTTCAGTATTAGTAAACTTTACCTCTGACATGAATGATGATGAAGTGCTTGCCTCATTTGCCATTAAAGCTAGGTTTCTAATTTCACCAGCTTCTTCATCACTATCAGTATCATCCCAACTCTTTCCCTCGGCAACATAAGATTTCCCAATCTTATTCTCCTTTCTAGAATCAAATGAGTTCCTTCTCACTTGCTTTGGCTTTTTACATTCTGTAGCAAAGTGACCCAACTCATTAAAATTGTAGCACCTGATTGTGCTTCTTTCCACGGTTCCAATTTTATAGCCACCTCTTGTGCTATTTGAAGAGGAAGAACCACCTCTCTGAAAACTGGGCTTGAACTTAAGATTGGGATTCCTTCTGAATCTGAATTTGCCAAACTTCCTCACTATCATTGCCAAATCACCATCCTCCAGCTGATCAAGTTCTTCCAAAGAATAGAAGTCACCACCAGATTGATCATTGGATGTTAAGCCATATTCAGCTACAATAACATCCGTGTCAGAACCGGAAGGTTGAACAACCTTCACTTCCAGTTGTTGTGTGACTTCTGTTGCCAATGCAGTAGAAGTACTAACTATCTTTCCAGTTCCATATATCTCCTTTTGCTGAATCTGCTCCAGCTCATAGATCTTCAGAACACCATAAAGTCTTTCCAAAGAAATCTTTCCAAGATCTCTTGATTCTCTGATTGCAGATATTCTGTGCTTCAAATGAGATGGAAGTGTCAGGAGAAACTTCTTGTTAATCTCCTTGATAGTATAGTGCTTTCCATTGAGATTCAGATCATTTATCAATTTGTTGTATCTCTCAAAAACCTCAGAGATACCTTCACCAGGGTTTGATCTAAAATGCTCATATGAAGAGGTGAGAATTTCCAACTTATTCTCTCTGACTTCCTCTGTCCCCTCATTGATTATCTCTATTGTGTCCCAAATGTGTTTAGCAGTAACACAGTTTAGAACATGATTATGCATGATAGGATCAAGACAATCAACCAGTATCAACTGTAAACATGCATCCAGGGAAGCATCCTCTTTCTCATCAGCTGTGTAGTCCTTGGGATCCTTGGGGTACATCCTAGCAGCTCTAGTTATAACATTGTTCTCTATCTGCTCTTCCTCCACAATCATAGGAAGTTTAGGACCATTTTTCAGCACTCCAAGATATTTAACATTTGCCACTTGAAGAAACATGAGCATCTTCTTCTTCCACATAGGATAATGCTCCTTAATGAACATAGGAATCTTTATTGTACCAACTTCCTGAGTTGTAGACATTTTTGAGATTTTAATGAATAATAAGAATTTCAGAGTTTAAGAAAAAAATCACAAAAAATGGATCTTTGATTAGTATATCAATCAAAAGGCTCTGATGCCAATTGTTAGGTTTTGATAAGTTTGTAGAAGGGGGGTTGGATACAAACTATACCGTTTAATCGAATTTGTTCGTTTGAAGATATAACACTTTAAGAACAAATTAATGTGGAATAAACTGAAACAATATTCAAGTTAAATATAACTTATATTAAACTTGAAAGGTGTTATAATCTGTGTATGGAATACAGAGTTCTTTATAAAACAAACCTAGAATAAATTCGACATGAATTTATCTATTTTGTAATAAAAAAGATCGAATACTAAAAAGTAGTTCGATATAATTTCTAGGGATTATGATCCGCTAGATTGTCAAAGCAGTACAAGTGATACAATTCTTATGGATTAAATGTAAAGAACAATACAAGAATTAAATCACTGGCAATTTTGTAGCTCGGACAGTTGAAGAAAAGTAAAGGCAGAGAAGGATGTAATGTCTTTTGCTCTTGATGTCTTTAATGTTCTGTATGAATGATATGTCTTCAATTTGATCACACTTCTCTTTAATACAAACTGTCTTCTTTAATATCCACGCGCCAATTCATTTCTTTGATTTGTATAAGGAAGACAATCGGGAAGACTGTGAAATGGCTTGGGAAGACTTTCGGGAAGACAATCCAATGACTAAGGAAGACAATCGGGAAGACTCACTTTGGCCTAGGAAGACATTCGGGAAGACTCATTTCTAAGTCTTCTTAGTTAAAAAACTAAGTCTTCCTAGTTCATTTCTATTCTAATTTAAATAATTTACTAAGTAATAATAATTATTTAGAAGAGAATAAATATAAATCTTTGTCTTCACAATTAATTCTCGAACCACTAAAACTTAGATGAAGAAATAACATTTGTAAAACGTTGACACTCAATGTACTGTCTGGTTCATGAATGACTAACGGCAATGTCTGTTCTTCATCTGTTTGACTTTAAGCAGTGATCCACTTTCTTTTCCCTTTTCCTTAACTCTGTAACCTGCACAATTGCTATCACATCTTGAAATCTCTGTCACTTTAATAAATCCACTAAGATTGAATACTTCACCGAGGCTTGATCAATAAATTGAACTTCTTTCAATGTAGAATTACTTCAAGTCTGTAGATGACTTTAATCTTCATTCTTTGACAGATATTATCTTCTGAGATTCCTGTGACATTTGATTTTTATTATTTACTTATTACATCTTAATTTAAGTTGAGTAGAATCCTCGGTGTTTACAAATAGGTCTATACATATGCCTTTCAATATACATCAACACAATCTTGATGTAATGCACATCGAGAAGAATGTTTGTGACAACATATTTGGCACATTGCTAAATATCACTGGCAAGTCAAAAGACCATCTCAATGCTCGTAAAGATTTGCAAGATCTTGGAATTAGGAAGGTCCTTCATCCTGTTGAATCAAGTGATGGGTTGCACCTTGAAATTAGGGCTACCATATTTGACATTGAGTTACCAGAGTTACCCCAAGCAGATGATGGCAATGGTTCAATGTCTGCTTTCTGGCTTATGCGGAAACGTCAACAAGAAAAAGCTGCAAAGGAAAAGGCTACTGATCATGCGGCTGTTGCAAGTGCAAGTAAGAGGGTTGTTGAGGAAAGTGATTTACCTGAAATTGAAGAAGGCGGCGAAGAAGGTTATCATATCTTGAATTTTTTTTAATTTGAATTATCTGCTATTTAAATATTACTCTCTCTGTTCCAAAAAATATGACATGTTTAGACTTTTAAAAGTGAAATTGATAAAAAATTTAATAAGAGTGAATAATTATTGGCAGACATAAAAATTGTAAGAGATATATTATCAAAATACATGTGATTGACTATTAGGTATAATTTTAAAATCTTTTGAAAAATGCCATTGTTAGAGTAAGAGACGGAATACCTATCAATTACTTTGTTAAAAATGCCACTGTTACATATACTCTGTTTTTGTTTGTACCATAATACCTGTATTCTTTTTTTTTTCTTTTTAACCATTTTTTTTCCGTTTGACATTTTATGTACTTGTCAATTGCAGTTCCAGTTCCTAAAAGGCTGAGAGGAAAAACAAGGACGGATAAAGTTCATACAAGAAGCTTTGACAATGATAAGAGAATTGTCATTGGAATGAATGAGTTTTTCCAACCCATTGCGGATGATGACAAAGTATTATCCGAGCTGAGTAACTTTCTGGGAACAATTGCGAAGCAATGTGTGTCGCTTACTTATGTAACTTGGCGTCATGTTCCTGAGAACTTGAAGAAGACTATGTGGAATTATTGCAAGGTAATTTATGAGAAATAATTAACTTTGAAGGTTATTCATTAATTATATCTAGTGACACAGTATACTAAAAGTTATTATTGTTATTTATTTTTTGATTTTTTAAAGGCTCGATATATTATGCCTGAGGAATTGGAAATGTATGTTGAGGAGACAATTCACGCACTATGGAAGGGGTATAAGTGTCGAATTAAGGCGACGCATTATACAGCCTTTGATAATGATGAACTTAGGCTTGAAAAAAGGTCGGATGAAATTCCACTAGAGATGTTCAAAATGTTGTTGGAGTACTGAAATGACGAGACTGTTCAGGTATACTTGTAATTTTAAGCACTGAAAATCATCTTTATATATTTATAACAAATGCTATTTCTCATATTTTTTGTAGGCGAGAGCCAAGAAAAATTCAGCAAGTCGTAAATTATATGTGGACACTCATACTGCTGGTCCAAAAAGTTTCGCACAAGTTCGAAACAAGATGGTACATGATTGATTTATTAAAAAAAATTTGTCTGATCATCGAAACTTTATCAAAAAATAAAACTCATTAAAAATATAGCAGCAGTAAAGCCACATGTTTGTAGCTAGTACACAATTTTTTTAAAGCACACAGTATAATGTCTAACTTAATATAATCTGTAACATGTCTCTTGTACATTTTTTTGTTAGAAAAAGAAGGCACCAGATCAGTCTGCCCCATGTGATGCATGCGTTTTTGTTAAAACTCGTAAGCGACGGGAAAGACGCAAGTACAAGACTGATCCTGCAGTGATCAACAAAAAAATTGTAAGTATTTTATTACATAATCAATTACATATAATTGATGGGCAGTTATTTTTTCTGTATTTTATATTTAATATCATATATTAATGTGGCTTTATTTTGTAGGAAAAAATTAATGAAAAACTCAATGTTGGAGATGCTGTTGATGATATTCTTTCAAAAGGAAAATCACATTGTCCAACTTGGCTCTTAGGGAGATGTGCAAAGCCGTCCAATGCTTCTAGTTCAAATAATCCAACAGACACGTACGTGCAAGAGCTGACAACCAAGATAAGGAAAAGCCTTGCTGATGAAGTCGAGGAGAAGGTGAAGCAAGTCCAAACGGAAGTGGATGTGCAGGTGAAGAAGAAGGTGCAACAGAACCTTGCAGTGGTTCTTAAAAAACTAGCTGAAGCAAACCCAAACATCACGGTTGATATTGAGGACTTGTGTGAGATGACTGTTTCAAGTGACAATGATGATGATGGTACACATTTGACAGGTGGCAGTAGTTTCTAGTATAAAATTATGATGTCTCTGTCTCCGTCTTAACTTACGTATTTATTTTGCTACTGCAATTAGTACTTATGATCAGCGCAAACTAGTGAACTAGCTAGTCTCCAGTATTTCTAGTACTTGGTTAATTTGTTTCAGATTATGAATTATGACTTAGTGATATGGCTGGTAGATTATGATGGTGGATTTTGTATTGGTGGTGTTGTTGGATGGTGAATTTTGTATTGTTGGTGGATTGTGGATTTTGTATTTGCTGGTGGATTTTATTTTGGGATGCATAATATATGTGCAGGTTATTTCAAAATTTTTTTAGTAAATATGTTACATTAGCTAATGGAAATGATGCTAAATAAAAGCCAATATTGTAAAAACTGGACTAAAAAGTGGGCCCCACAATGGGTCTCACAGTGGGCCCCACAGTGGGTCTCAAGGTGGGCCTTACAGTGGGCCTCGCGATGGGCCTCACAGTGGGCCCACCCTTTTAAAAAAACTTGAAAGCCTAAGGTAACATATATATTAAGTTATTGTAGAACTTATTTTCGTTACTATAGCATGCTATTGTAACATAAAACTGCATGTTACCCTAGGGATTAATGATGTTACCTTAGATGTCTAAGGCAACATGGAAAAACCTATCATCAAAAAAATGTTAGCTTAGCTACTAGATGGGCCTAAAGTAACATATCGGCTACCTGTTGTAACTTAATTTTTTTGTTACAATAGGTTGTTTATGGCGTAGTGATAAGTTGTAGACATATATTTTACACGAGCTTTAAAATGCGTGCCAAGCAGGGTAAAAAAACTGTAAAGAAATGAGGGGGACAGAGGGAGTATTACATAATAATTGTCCACTAATTGCATGCCCATTTCGGAAATGAGAACAATCGGTTGAGGTACCGATTAGCGATTTATCGGTGAATCATGAACTTAATATTTATAATATACTAAAATTTATAATATTTGCTAAAAATTTATAATATTTATATTATCAAAATTGTAAAAATATTATATTATGAATCTTATTAAATAATCTAATATATAAAAAAGAGATGTGATTTGCCGTTAATACTAACAAATTAAAATCTAATAAACAACAAATTTAAAATTTAAAATTTTTATATTAAATTTTAAAATACTTCACAGTGCTTGAAGACATGTTCAAATATATTTATCAAATTTTAAGTTTAAAATAGACCTTGATTTTTTTATCAAATATATTTGACTTATTTATGTGCTTAAATAGCAATTTGGAACTAATATAGACGGTGCTTATGTTTCTATTTGTTTTGGAAGGTTGAAAAGAAAGATTTTAAATTCAAATGTACTACTTTCACGATAACCATCATATCATGAATCGAACTATTACAATTTTAATAAAATAAGAATACAAATTCTTAAAACATCTTCAAAAATCTATTTAAATGAGCTCTTAAATTCAAAAATAAAGATAAATTCTTTAATGAAATATGAATTCTTGGATGAAAGCTATATGAGACTCTTAGAACATCTCAAAGACTCTTAGAATATATAAGCCATGCACTTTCTTTCACTCTTTAATGAAGATAACTTATTTTTTAATAATATAAAATAAATTAGAATTGAATATAAAAAGTATTGTCGGAGATGAATACCATTAAATTAAAATTGTTAAGAGTTAATATTTTATATTACATTTAGGAGTAATCTAAGAAACTTTTAGAGATACTCTTATATAAGGATTGTTAAATTTTAAACTGAATGGACGGAAATTATTTAAATATAATATAAATAAATAATATTTATTTTAATATTTAAATTAACATCAAAACTATAAGGGTTAAAGTGTCAATAAAATCATATCAAAATATCTACTCCTCCGTCACTCCCATTTCTTTACATAAGTTGGCTTGGAAATTAAAAAAATGTAAAATAATAGAGAAAAGTAAGAAATGTGAGTCAAGGATCAATCAATGTATAAAGCGAATATAATGGAGGAAAGTAGTGGATGTATCAATTTTTATATTATAAATTTTTAGATTTTTGAAATTTTTTGGAATATTAAGAATTGTGATAAATATTCAAAAAAGAAAAATATAAAGAAGTAGACATGGTAGAATGAATAATATTTTATAGTATTCTTATTTTAAATACTAGTTTATAACCCGTGCATTGCACAATTATTTTTTTAACATTTATAATTATATTAATTAACAAAATTATTTTTAAGTTAATGATGATCCAGTCATTATAATTCAACTAAAATTACTCAAGCACCCAAATCAAAGATAAAGTTATGAATTTTTGCATTGACAATTTTATTCAGTTTAGAAAGTTTACGTATTCTTGTTTTATATTATTAAAATTTTCTTTTTAGTATTTGAATATAATTCTAATAACAATTAAACACACTTTTTAATATTAACGGTTCTTATTTATCTATTTCAAAATCAACCGCCCTTATTTATTAGTTTGACGGTACATTAACCAAAGTTTTGGATAAGACTTCATGCAACACATGACTTTTTTTTAATATCTATAATTATATAATTTTTTTTATGTTATTAAGTTTTGAACTTTATTTATTAGATTTTAGACGCTCAATTAACTATCTGTACTATATCTTGGGTTCTAAAAATCACATTTGAACGCTTTACGGCACACACGAAACTCACAAAATAATATTTAATTTAGTGACAGTTTAACAATTCTTTTCCAATTGAAAATACCCTGAAACTGAAGAGAAAGAAAAAAGTGACGGATTTTTACATTGAGAATTCTTATTGAACTAAAGAAATTTATTTATATTTAGTTTAAATTATGAAAATACTCTTTTTAATATTTGAATGTAGTTCTACTAACAATCAAATACACTTTTTAATATTACATCCAACGATTTTCATATATCTATTTTAATATATAACAAAATAATCTTTAATTTAGTGATGCTTTAATAATTTTTTTACAATTAAAATCTACACCAAAACTAAATATAGAATAAAGTGGAAAACTTTGAGAATTTTATTCGATTTAGGAAATTTTCATGTATTTAGTTTAAATTTTCAAGATATATTTTTTAGTATTTTTAATATAATTCAACTAACAACCACACTTTTTTATATTCGATCCAATAATTCTTATCTATCTATTTTAAAATCTAACGACCCTTATTATTTTGATATGTAATAGTTATAATTATTTCAAATCCAATTCTAATACTACTACTTTAACTTTTGACTTATATCCTTTTTACATAATAATTTCTATTACTTTCACTTTTGACTTATATCTTTTTAGTTAATAATTTCTATTTTTATATGTTATAATCTTGATCGTCTATTTTTAAAAATATTAGATTCAACGGCTGAGATTGTTTTGCCGGTACAGAGACCTGACCAGAATTTTGGATAAGATCTCTCTTACGTTTATTATATATAAGAATATAATAATGAATAACAAAAGATTTATTGATAGAATCCTACCAATCACATATTCAAATTTTATTTTTAGATTTTGATTCCAAAAATATTAAAAACTCTTCGTAATTTGAATTTAATCAATAAATATAAAAATTAATATTTATATTATTAAAATTTAAAATAACAACAAAAATCGGGGGTTAATATAGTTAAAAGTACTAAATATCCTTATTTTTGTTAAAATTTAATATATTTTTTTTTGAATATATATATACATTCAGATAAAATAAAATTGTTATACTTAACTTATTAACAAATATATTAATAAAATGAATAAAAAATCCCGTGCACGGAAGCCAGTAATAAAAAATAAGGATAGAGTAGTCTGTAAGAGCATCTTCAATGAGATTGGCTAAATGATCGGCTAAAATGATATAAAATACTGATTATGTAAAATTTGCTGAACTTGTAGCTTCTCCAACCCTCTCCCCCTTACCTATATTTTTGCCACATATACAATTATAGGGAACCGAATCAAATTCAAGCACTCCAACCCTTTGTCTTCTTACCTAAAAGTTTTAGGTGAGAGAAAATGATTCCCTACATTGGGTTCCATTTTTGCTCCCCTATATTTGTCACATCATCACTCAACTCCATCTTTATTAATTAAATATTGAATACTACTCTTATCATCCTCCATTCCTATTATTTAAATACTATTTTAAAATATAAGGAGTCAATATACGTAATACCATTTGAGTGAAATAGATTTTTCATCCCCTATATTTTAGGTATTCACTAATTTAATATCTTTTAGGGGCTCAAAATAGGGAACCCCATTGGGTTGCTCTAAGGTGTTTTGCTCCAATGGTGTTGGCTATACTCATTGGCTATATTTTATAAATAACACGCTATTATTATTTCAAGTTGTTATAAATATAATTTATTATTTCAGTAGGGTAATAAATGACATGGAATTTTGCTACAGGTCCTAGAAGTTGGTCAAATATAGCCAATATGAATAGATTGATTAAATTTTTTGCTAACAGTTATGACCCGTTGAAGAACCAACATTTTTACATAATCTTTATATTTCTTATTTAAGGTATGCCATATAGAATTTTAATTGAGAGCTTCTCATGTTGGAGATACTCTGATACAACAAAATCATGTAAAATGGTACTTAGGGGACTGCTAGTCTACACTTCTTAATCTTTTTTTGTACTCCGGGGACTGCAATTCTACCACTTCTTGATCTTTTTTTTTTTGACATAAACACTTATTGACCAGGGTTTATCAAGATCTTACAATTTTGATACGACAATTGTAATTGTCGTTTCGTTAATAGCAAAGTCCACACAGCAGCGCCAAACTTAAACTAGCAAGTAAGAACACATTGCTCAAGCCACTAAACTAATCACTTCAACCAGTTACATACAATGAATTGTGACCAATTTCACTCTGCCCGCTGATCACACAGCGTGTACATATGCCCGGAGGAAAGAGACAACATATTGTAATTTAACTAAAAATCAAAGATGAATTACTCATTGTTATTCATGGCCAGACTATATTATGTTACATAGTCGGACCAATTCACAAGCATGGCAAAATTCAAACTTCCTTTAACCATATTACATAAAACAGGAAAAATTACATGAAGACAACAGCAGAAAAACTGTAGACAGTATAACTAAATTACATTGGAGATGAACCAAAGCAGAAAATTTAGCTCGTTAACCGAGCAGCTTCTTGATCCCACCCTTCTGTTCAGCTGTTAGCCTAGCTGGGAACTTGATGTTGAACTTGATCCGCAAATTTCCTTTCTTTGAAGGATCTTTTGGTAAAGGCATTCCTTCATTTGGAACTACCTCTTCATATGTAGGATGAATCACGTTGTTGATCGGAATTGTCAGTTTTCTTCCATCAAGTGTTGTGATCTGAGCAGCGTAGCCGGACAAAGCTTCAACAAGTGATATTTTCTGCGTGACAACCAGATCATTACCATCTCTAGTGAATACAGTATGGGGTTTTTCGTCTATCACAAACACAAGATCAGCTGGAATAACGTTTGGTTGCTCATTGCCTTTTTCTGGGAATGTTATTTTTGTACCCTTTTTCCACCCAGGTTTAATGTTAATAGTCAAAATCTCCTCCACCGGCATTGTCTTCCTGTCCAACAATAAGATAAGTAGTGTCAGTAAACGTGAATAGATCTATCTTTAGCCTTGTCAAGAATATTTGGTTCATCACATACTACTTTGTTATAATCATATTTACAGCGAGTTAACATCTTTCATCACCAAGAAGATTTCAATTATCAACGGGAACATCCTCTTCTCTTTGGTTTTATTTCTGGGTATCAGTCTCTATTACTTTCCCCAAACTTTTACTTATTCCTTTCTTAAAATCCCGGAGCTTTTATGAATCAGCAGGAGTTATTCTTACCCATCTCAATCACACAAATACAAATATATGGGGTAAAAACAGCATGTAGATAAGGTGTGCTCACTAATACATAACTCGCACAACTGCACAAGTAGGGATATACTAGTGCATATATGGTCTGATATAACTAAATGAAACAATTCAGTAAAAACCATCACAGTTTAAAACACAAGTACCATATAAGAAACTCATAAAATCATAAAATAGCAGCAGGAATACAAAAGTATGAACAAAACATGACACAGAAACTTACCCACTTGCATCAGCTACCTCCCTCGAAATCTTCATCTTTTTAGTAGCTCCCTTATAAAGTTCTTCTAATTTACAAGGCAACCTATTCTCAATCAAAGGAGCTTTCCGAGGACCCGAGCTCATAGGCCTACCTTCTCCAAAGGTACTAAACATATTATCTCCAAACATACCACTCGAAAACATGCCACTACCACCACCCATGCTGCTAAATGGACTCGACCCACCAAAAAACTCAGTAAAAATGTCATTAGCATTTCTCGGATTAAATCTAAACACATTAGGCCCATCCCCAGTCTGGAAATAAGTTGCCCCACTAGGCCCTCCAGCACCGGGTGGTGGCACTTGCCCTTTAAGCCCTTCTTCACCATACTGATCATAAACCGCCCTCTTTTGAGAATCACTTAACACCTACATATCAAATCAAACAAATCCCATAAGAAAACACACTTCATCAACAACCAATCTCAACAAATCACAAAAATTCAATTAATACACTATCATAATTATCGAAATTCGTATACTCAAGAACTCAAACAATCAATATCAATTCATCAAACACATAACATAAAAATCGAAATCTATAAAAAAATCCTAAAAATATCTACAAAACTCAATCAATAAAGACAATTAACGAAGAGGGGTAGGTGATAAATACCTCATAAGCTTCGGAGATCTCTTTGAAATTGGCTTCGGCTTGCTTCTTATTGGTGGGGTTTTTATCAGGATGCCACTTCATAGCAAGCTTTCTATAAGCTTTCTTAAGATCATCATCTGTTGCATTCTTATCAACCTGTAATATCTTGTAATAATCAACACCCATGTTATGTTATCTTCTTCTGTTCTTCTTTAATTGTGTGTATGTGTTGTTGATTCTGTTTGTGATGTTTTGTAAGTGAATTTAAGACAAAGTAATGTTTGTAGATTGTATGTCTAAGTATAAGAACGCTTGGATAGATAAGTCAGGACACGAAGGCCCAGAATGGTGTGGAACTTTCTAGATTTCTCCCGTGCTAAACATACCCTTTTTTGATAGAATAACGCCGGAGGTACCAGAATATATGGGTGATCGGCGTCGGGTTTTGTTCGGGTTAGATATCAAATCGGAATCAAATCGTAAAATAGCGATTCTTTAAAAAATTAAATTAAACTGTAACCCGTAAACTAACAAAACCAAATAATTTAGTTCGGTTTTAGTCGGTTCGGATTAATGAATTTTAACGATTCTCGATAAA
This sequence comes from Heracleum sosnowskyi, assembly GCA_030848705.1. Taxonomy (NCBI): domain Eukaryota; kingdom Viridiplantae; phylum Streptophyta; class Magnoliopsida; order Apiales; family Apiaceae; genus Heracleum; species Heracleum sosnowskyi. The sequence continues at coordinate 41,349,554 of CM061243.1, read as the reverse complement.
ATTTGGTTTACAAAATTATAAAATAAAATAAAACCTTTCCGATTTAAATTTTCTTTGATAGTTTGATTAGTAAAATTAGGAAATAAAAATATTTATGAAATTCAAAATTTTCTTCTTTAATTTGCATAAATAATAAAAATTATTTCTACATAATAAAGTATTAACTGCAAATAACTAACGTTCAATTTAGTTACAACAATGAAATATTGGATACGAAAAGTAATATAAAATTTGTGATTTAATATAAAATTTATGATTTATCACTAATTTATTAAATATATTATTATAATATTAAAATAAATTTAACCTTTACTCTAATCAACTAAATAATCCTTGATCGGTAAATTATGATTAGTTGTGATTCTCAAATTTTACGAAAATGATTTACGATTAAAAAAAATTTAGATTTTTTTCTTCTTATTTTGTAAAAAATGTTGGGCAATAAAAAATTAATTTTTATGCCTGTTTTAAGGATTAACAAAGAATAAATAACGCTTTCATGACAGAATAAGGGGTGTATTTGATCGAAATTTTGTTGAATTAAGAATCTATGAATTTTATAAAATTGTTGTTGATTTTAATTTTTCACGGATTTTTGTAAAATTGATGTAAAATCTCTTGATGTAGAGTCTAGCAAATTCTGAAAATTTTAAAACAAATTCATCAAAAATTTAGCCGAATTTCAAAACTTACAAAATACACTAACAAATTCATTAAAATCCACCATTTTATTAAATCCAAGACAATTCATGAATTTTTGAATACTACCAGATTTTAATGAATTTTTTAAAATTCAAATTGAATACATCTAAATCTTATAAAACTTTGTAGAATCGATAACCTCCAAATTTTAATTGAATACCCCAAATTAAAAGGATTATTTAAAATATTAATTGAATATCCATGCATTTCTAAAATTCTTTAAAATCTAGAATAAACACACTCCCCACTATAGGTAGGTACCCACATGTGTCGTATTAGCTATAAAGTAATAAATCTCCTCTATTTATATCATTTTCGTTAATTATATTATTTTAAATTAACACATCATTAATGTCATATCATTTTATACTTTAATTTTATATCCAATTCGATACTTCTGAAATTACTCTTCCTAATATCGGTACATATTAGTTTTTCTAATTTTCCTAACTTGTATTTTCTACTCATTTTTGTATATCAGAATTCATAACTGGTATTAAAAAAAAATATCTGATATATTCAATAATTCTAGATTAATCGAAAAAATATTTTATCAATCCAGTTTCTAAAATTCAAATAATTATAATAAATTATTTTTAAATTATATATTTTATCACTAATTTATTAAATATATTATTATTAAAGTAAAATATATGTAACTTTTACTCTAATCAACTAAACAATCCTTGATCGGTAACTAACTGATTAGTTGTGATTCTCAAATTTTACGAAAATGATTCTGGATAAAAAATTTAGATTTTTTTCTTCTTATTTTGTAAAAATTGTTGGTAATAAAAAATAATTTTTATGTCTATTTTAAGAACTAACAAAGAAGAAATAAAGACTAGATTTTTTTGCAAAATCATTTAAAAATCTATTTTCATAAAGCTTAAAATTCAAGAACAACTTCTGTTGATTATATTTGTTTTACGTTAATATCACAAAAAAGCTTCCGGTCAAATTTGAAACAATTTCTGACTCGGTTGAAATATCTTTTGTTTAGCATCCAAGTCAAAGGAACCCATGCTTTATTCAAAATCTCTTCTTTAAAAATAGTGCACTAAAGTACTGCTTTGTAGCAAATCTTGACCAGCCATGTTTCACCGTAGAACACTAGAACTAAAAGAGGGTACCATCACCGACGGACAAGAGAAGGTGATGTAAAAATGCTCAAAATTTAACTAGCGATTCATTTGCAGGTACAACTGTATCATACCAACCACATATTAACTCACTTATAACATCACCACAGTTAAACGCTTCACAAATACAAACTACAATACAGATCATAATTTACAGCCGGAGGCAACTCCACACAAACACAAACTGTATGAAAATAAAAACCGGCAACCAAGAAATCGAAAAAGGGAACACAGAAAAACTCTCCGAGCACGAGGGCAACTGGCAAACAAGTTTGAAAGACTGCATACTTAGAAAACCGCTTCTAAATTTTAACAAGACCAACAAATTCTTGGGGGATAAATGATCCTAAAATTTACATCAGTTTGGTGTAATATACCTATTTCTCAACCACTCAACCTGCCTTCCTAAACAAGTTCATAACATGAAATCTACGACTTCTGTAGCACACATTTCTCATAGAGAGCAACAAAATCCTTCTTGCTTGGATTCTTAAGTTCAAGTACCTCAGCACCATAATTATGTTTCGTGAGCTCCTGCTTAAGTTTCTGAACTGTGAACTTTGTGTAGTCTTCAGAACTAGTTTGTTGGCTATTGTTCTGTTCTTCACCCATAAATATGGAACCACCACCTTCTCTTGTAAACTGTAGAGGGCTAGTTGAACTTCTAGTCCTTTTACTTCCTCTCAATGTTCTGCCGTTGAGTTCCATATCATGGACAGAATCCATACCCCCATCATAGTCATCAATTCTCACCCGCTTACTGCAGGAAGCAGTTTTGAGCTTGCTGTCCAGTGCTGTTTCATTAAGGCGAACTGAAGTCATCTGCTGCTGAAGTAGATCCAATTTTCCTTGTGTAGCTTGTAGCTGAACAGACAGTGATTCCGCCCTGTTTGTTGCCTCTGTACGTGCTGCACGTTCAGTCTCCAGAAGACTCTCGAGGACTTGAACAGTATTTGCCCGCTGTTCATTATTAGATAGCAATAACGACTCTATTTCTTTTTCCCTCTCTTCAACCCTTGCTTCCAGCATTGCAACTTTAGATCGTGCATCCATCTCGGAAATTTTGTACCTCTCTAATTCAGCAGCAAGGTCTGTTTTTTGCCTATCCAAACTTTCGAGATGCCTCTTAGCCTTCTCAATATGATTCTGTCTTTCCATTGCTATCCTTTGAGCATCACTCTTCTCCTTTTGCGCAGTGACAGCTTCAGCTCGCGCATTATCAGCCAACTCAGTAGCTCGTTTAGCTGCCCCCTCGGCGCTTTTGCATCTTTGCTGGACTTCCTCAAACCGATTGAACTCGGACCGATACTTCTCCTCCAGATGAACTTTTTCCTGTTCCATAGTTCTAGCTTCTCTTTCAAAAGACTGCGCAGTGGCTTTTACACTTTCTAATTTGACCCCCAAGTCCTTAATTTGATGTTTTAGGCTTGCTATCTCCATGTCATAGCTTTTAATCTTCGATTCTGCAGTCTGCAGAAAGAGCAGAATAGATGCCTACATGAGCACATATATTGATGCTGGCAATTTAAATGACCAATTTTTTTCAATATTGGCCAAATTACTAGGAAAAAAATCATTTACTACTCAAAATATCTTAATGTGGTCCACATCTGTAAAGTACTGTAGCTACTTGTTAAAGTTGGATATCTTTATAATTAGGTTCGGATATAATTTCCTTAAAGAAAACCAAATTATTAAACTGAGTTTATACTAGTTGCATTATCTTATTCATGAGTAATACAATTTCTATATATCAGTGAACCACGTCTTCAAACTAAAACTTGATTTTCTATGTAACTGACAGCATGCTACAACTTAAGGGCCAGCATTCGAGACATAATATGCTTTTCTCTGTTCATGACCCAATAATAGTCAAATCACATGGCCTTACTTATAATCAGAATCAAGAAGTTCATACTGATATACTTAAAAAAAAGGAGTTAATAACTGTTCCAAACAACAAAATCACAGCAACGTAAATTTGTGGCTTATGTTGGAAGCGAGAGGAGCCAAAACTTACCTTCATCTCCAAACTTAGAGTTGTCAATCTCTGTTCAGCATGTTCAATCTTAGTTGTCTTATCTCTCAGTTCCAATTCCTGTAGTTTCATTGATAGACAAAAATAACAGAAACACTTAGTCCTTGCAACATACCACCTGATATGTTTATAGTACAGGTCTGTATACTTGAACAAAGAAAATTCACCTTATCAGCAAGTACAACAGAAAATTCCTCTCTTAGAGCATCTTCCCTCAGTTGTGTCTGTTTGTTTGAGCGTTCTTGTACAGCTGCTGCCTTCTCTAGAGCATTTTTTGCTTCTCTAACAGCAATGTCATACTTCCTTTTCCACTCCCCTGCCTCGTCTTGAGCAGATTTATTTTGTTCCCGAGCAGCGGCCAACCTTGCCTCAGCAGCACTGCTCCTGGACCTAAGAATCGCAAGTTCAGAACTGGCTTGGTCTTCCTCTGCTTTCTGCTTTGATAGAAGGTTTTCATACTTTCTTTTCCACTCCATCCCTTCATGTCTTGCTGAATCAACAGCCTTCGATAAGCTAGAACATCTCTCTTCCAATGAGCTACATTTGCTCTGTAGATTGGATATACGGGTCATATAGTCTTCCGAGATCTTCTTCTTGTCATTAATAGCATCCTCATACCGTTTCAAGTATTCAGATTTATACTTTTCACTTGCTTCTAGTTGCCTGTTAAGTAATCCCATCTTATCTTCAATTGAGCGGCACTTTAACATGATGGAACTCTTCTCAGATCCAATTTGATCCATTTGCTTCTTAATAAGGTCAGAAACTGGACCTTCCAAACTAAAGAGGGAAAATTATTTGATTATAGCATATCAGAAAGACCAAAAGAGAGAATGTGAGTATGAGGGAACAAGTTCTGCACCAAACCATAATTAAGGAGGCGACCATTACCAAAAGATCTTACAATGCACTTTGAGAAAAACAAAAATTGGTCTAAAGACATTCATTACAGACAATACACAGGAATACAAGTGAGATACAGAGCAAGGAAATAAAAAATTTGTAATTAGTTCTAGTTATGTGATATGAAATAAAGTTAATTGTAATTTATTATTAAGTTGAGGTTTTACACTTTTTACTCCCTATAGAGATGTCGTTATTTGAAATTAAAATGTTTCTCTTGCTACGGGTTGCGATCCATACAAATTTCGCAACTTCGCGGTTGAGAAATCTTAGGAATAGTGGTTCTTCGACGCTCGAGTCCCCTTATGGTTTAGTTGAATTTTTTAATCCACCAAAACTTATCATTTTATTCTTTAAATGTCATCTGGCAGAGCATTGTATAAGGGTTTCCCCCGATTACTGCTCATTGTACTGTTCACTGGGTAATATTGTGACAATTGATTTAGCTATATATATGTAAAATTGTGATATCAGGAGTAGTTGATTTGTTACATTGAAATAGATTCTGATAGCCGTGACAATTCTGCCCTTAGTAACTAATTGGTGATTTAAATAATTGCTAATAGTTTAAGAGTAACTACATAATTTTATTCTTGTCCACTCGTTATATGTATAGATATAAAGGTCTATGGTAGTTCTGAGGTTCTCCACAGAGCCCAACTACATACATATGTTCAGACAACAATAGCGAAGATAGACAGCTAAATCTGGAAACTTAAGATGAGCTCCGAGTACAGTCCTTGATGAAAACAAAAACAAAGACAAACCTTTGCTGCAAAAATATAGTGCACTTCCTCCATTTTTCTGGACCATGAGAGGAGGCTTCATATTTAGATAAAAGGCCATCTAGAACCTGTATGACAATTTTGATGGGAAATTAATTACACACTAATAAGAAGCACATTCCAGAACTCAAATGAACATGCACATTGCATTTTGGACATGTCTATTTTGTGGCAAATGATTTCAGTGTCCTTGAGCAAACATTTTTCAAGTTATGTATATAGGTAGAGTCTAATAAGACAAGAAACATACCAAAATGAGCAAAAAAAGGGAAATGAAATAGTGACACATGAGTGATATAATATTCACAATTTTGTAAGGAATAATTTAAAATATCAATTGAAATCTAAGGTGGCCCTAAAGAAAAATACTACCTTAAAGACATTGTCTACTCTGGCATTGGGAGCATTACAAGCTGCTCTTAGATCTTTTTCCATGCTCTGTACCGCATTTGAACATTGTAATGATGCCTCCCTGAAAGCATCCTTTTTGTGATCCTGCACCAGTATCAACCATCATTAGTGGCACGCGTCAGTGCTAAACGAAGTCTGTTAGTATGGTGTTCTAGTCAACCAATCACAGGTAAAGGGTTCCCAGAGTTGGATATTAATTATAGTCGATTCAAGTTTGCTGTAGAACGTTGTTCTTACACAATTCGGGCTTAGTGCCATTAAAATTTACAATGCTGTTTGTAATTGTGTTTGTCGGTAATATATTGATATTACTCTTAAGGATGTAAAGTGTGTGTATAAGTACACAGAAAGCTTCTGATAAGATCAGGAATAATAAAACCTAGACCAAACTTATGTGTAAATCAATGTTTATGTGTAAATAATTGTTTTAGAATTTAAAGTTTCCGGTTATGTTGGCAATAATGGTAGCTGTAAGAATCAATTTTAAGATGAAACACATACATTAATAGGTCATATTGTGCTAAAAATGTCTTATTGAAGTTAAATGCATAAATATAATTATAATGTCTAAGATTATAAGCATACATTTTACATGGGACTTGCATACTTCTCTAAAAATGTATTCTCTAATTAGTTTTGAGAATTATAAATTTATCCTACAATGCATGTGGCGATTGTAAAATAATATTTATTAATTCATAAAGTATAAATTTATTGAGGTTATAATGTAGATGAAAAGATAAATAAAAAAACGTGGACTCTAAATCTGAAAGGCAACCCACAACTTTGTTTTCACAAAGTCTGCCAAAGATTATTTAGGGCAAATGAACCAAGTGAAACATAAAAAATTGGTTTTCTTAGTACATTTCCAAATAATCTTTAATTCTGTAGTGCTGACAAGATCTAGGAGCATAGTTTTTACCTCGAATGCCTTCCTCAAGAAGTGCTTGAGACGCAGTTCATGTTTCTGCCTGGTAGAACCTGACCCTACAGCAGTTGCATCAAATGCAGCCATTGATTTCTGGATTGCCTCTTCATGTGCTTCTCTCAATGAAGCCTATGGCCATTTAGAAGTTAAATACACTAATTTGTGCACTATCTGGGAATTAATGATAAGAAAAGCAAGAACTTACTTCCTCAGGAGGCCTTGAGCGGTCAAAAGTTGACACATATACTTCAGCAGCTATATCATATGCTCTCTGACACTCTGCTTCCTCTACACTCTGTGAAGTTAAAAGGTTTAAACAAGGATTTTGGAGAGAATTCCACTTGCCAGCAGTGTCAAAATTGTAAATCTCAAATACAACATAAGAAGTTTTCAGCAGTTATATCATAATCCTTCTGACACTCTGCGAAACTTAAAAGGTTGCATATATTTATTTTCGGCTCCTGAACCCCAAATAAGGATAACGAAGAGATGTAAGGCAAAAAAAGATCTCATAACCTTGTACATGCTTCATTTCTATTCACTTCACCAAGTCTCAAATAGAACAGAGACACAGTCATACCATTCTAGTAGTACATCATTGTTCAAGAATATGTATTAAGTGGGGGATTGAGAATCAGCAGCATAATAAACCATGTAACCTACGATTTAAGTCCCATAAATTGGTTAGGTGGTCAAGCAGGTTTAACCTGCTGATTTAAGTCATTTAGTGGATCTCCTTTTCTGCTGGTTTTAATTGAGCTATAATACAGTTTATTAACAGAAAGCTACAAAAATAGTTTTTTCATGCACTGATGAGACATAATTCACATCTAACACTCCAGACATTAGTTGCTGACATTGTGCTGCTAAGCTTGTATTTTTATATTTTGCATGTAACCGCTGGACTTTGCAATAAAACAAGACTGAATCATTTAAAGACAGTCCTACAACAAATAAAGGGTTTAAGATTAAACAACTAAATTTGAATTTCCTCTGAGAATTTAGCTTGATAATGAGATGTATCTTCCAATTAGTCACAGGTAATACTTTCAGTAGTACTTGACAAACATGATACAAAAAGATGTTACGATCCTTCTACGGTAACGTTATATAGGTGTATACTAATATATAACAAGAAACAAGTTGACCCCCCTGTTCATATTGACGTTCTACTTTTAACATTAAAGTGGTATCAGTGTTCGTTTCTGTTTCTTAAATTATATGTAGTCATACTAGACATGTTGTAGAGCAGATAGACAAAATCAAAGCACACCATATATCAAAAGAAGAAACTTATGGAAAAAAGTATAACAAAAAGAAATTAAATATCAAAAAAATGTGGAGCCGAGAAACAAGTCAAACCTGCCATGAGGAAGTTATTGTTGGCACCACACCATTGTTAAGTGCGTCTAGGTAGGACTGGGTGATGCGGGCAAAAATAGGTCCTGTCATTACTGTACCTCCTATTTGTTTTGGCCTAGCTCTCTCAAAAATAAACGTGGTGAAAGCATCCAAACCAGATCGAAATTCTGGCCTTAATTTGTGCAACTGTGTGTTAGAAGCAAATTTCATTTAGGCTAAACATATTCAATGTTACTCACCAAAACAGAGATCATGAGTTAAAAAGACGGGCAGATACTTACAGGAAGCTGATCAAGTTTCTGGAGATCATTCTCGTTGTTCGAAGGTCGTACAAGGGTGAAACATTCTCTGTCAGGAAAAAGGGCTCGAATGGATTCTCTGATCTAATAATCATTAAGTTCAGAATTAAAAGTAGCATAAGAAACAGAAGGATCAAGAGAATTGGAAAAAAAGCATCAATGTGAAATTTGCTAAAAAATATTGAGAGTTGTTACATTTCAGACAGTTGAGGCAATTCCATGGTAATTCTAACTCTAACTAGTGCTAAATTTTGGCACCCGAAAGTAAGTTATATTGCTATAAGAATAATTTATCAAGCTTGTTTTTGCAGCTAAATTTAGACTCCATTTCTCTCCTTGACATGGTGATGCGGACAAAGTAATTAAGAAATTAATCTGCAGATATAAAATCTACTATTTACCATAAAATTAATTGTAATTTACTAGTTATCTATATTCTATTAGGTATGTAAATCAGAAAGAGTAATCAGTGAACTAATTGGATAATTAAATTAAATATTCAAATTTTAAAATTAATAAATAGATTTATACAACATAAATTATATTTATAATTGTAAAATTACCATGATTATAATAGTTTATGAAAAGTATTCTAATTATTGAAGTATAACTATCTTCTATTTCTATACATTACAAATTGACATTTATAAAAGACAGATTAACTTGTTTGTTTGATAATACAATCAGCAATGAATTATTAAAGTGATTATACTTATTTTGGGGTTTGTTGTAAACAGTATTCTAATTTTTGAAGTATAAATATCTTCTATTTGTTTACATTACAAATTAACATAAGTAAAAGACAGATGAACTCATATGTTTGATAATACAATCAACAACGAATTAATAAAGTGAGTATACTTGTTTTGGGTTTAAGTAAAAAGAGTATTCTAATTTTTAAAGTATAACTATCTTCTATTTGTTTACATTACAGTTAAAATAAGAATAAGACAGATCATCTTAAATGTTTGATAATACAATTAGCAACGAATAATTAAAGTGATTATACTTTTTTTGGGTTTTGCGACCATTGAGATATTTGAAACACTTGAGCACTTCAAAAACCGATTTGTAGCAAAAAAGACTTTCTTTCTGATTCTATAATTAACACATATCGACATCAAGGCTTTACTTTTCTGTAAGTATATAGTTAACACTAATCTCAATTACAATTTGTGAGAAGAAAATTTGAACTTTGGAGTGTGCAAGTATCCCCGTATCAAATACAAAATACAAGTCTGTCACAAGGATAGGTTGGGTAGCCCAAGACCCAAGTATCCCTGCTCCCTAGGATACTCCCCAAGTTCTTCCAATTTTCACAACACTGGTTTTAGCAATCCATTACACTGGATTTGCTCTTATAAAAAAGACATTTATCTCTACACAGTGGACATACATATTACCACAAAGCTGCATGTTTATTCAATCTATAATATAGCCTAATGACCAACCTCATTTTTAGCAGCCACATCTCTCTTGTTACCTTGAACCGGCCTCAAAGCAATCTCCAAATAGTCACGAGGTGTTATTCTCCTATTATCCTCCACCAGATCTAGATAGAAGTCCTGCAAGTATATGTAAATAAACAAATAATTGTAACGGGGAACACGTCACTAGTAAAAATGCAAAATGAATAATGTACATACAACACAAACAGCATTACCCTTAGAAGCCAGACAAATATAGGAGAAAACTGGCCAATTTCAGAAGCGGTACTCTTTTCCCCAGAGGCTCTGACACGTATACGTTTACTCATTTCAGTGACGAGGGAAAGACGATCAAGAGAAGCTTCATCAATTCCACCGATCTGGGAAGGATAAACTTTGTATAAGCACATGAAGAAAAGATAGATCCAAAGTTTGTAATACAATTAATACAAATGCCAAAAACTTTTTCCAACCTGGTTGTATATGAACATGCTCGATAATAGGACAGCCAATGAAAAGATCTGTGTGCTGTAAGTTCCCTGCAACAGAACCCATGGAAAAGAAGAAACACAATTAGGTAACAAAATGGTAAAAGAAAAGGAAATGCCTGTAAGTAACTGAACAAGGTGAAACAGAGATCAAGCTAAGTACGTGCAACCACAATGGGGAAAACACACACACGCACGCACACAAATAGTGAACTGGCAACAGCCAAATAGGTTCCTTGGGATAACAGAAAGCTAAAAAATGAAAAACAAACTAACATGATGATAATATCATAATTACAACCGGAAACTGTAAAATCTAACCGTTTGATCATAAGCATCAATCCCTTCACTATCTAGCAGTAAAAGGTTGTATACGGTGCCATCAAGAGCAGTCCTCCTAAGAGGAGTACTCCACAGCCAAAGGCCTTTCGTACATGGTCGATGAGTTGACGCCACCTGAAACCCACTACTCCTTCCAAGAAGCTACAACATGGAAATTGTACAAGCAAGGTCTGTGATCAGAAAACATTAAATTTTCCAATATTCAAACTGAAATGTATATATATATATATGTATATATTTGTTGTTCATTATTAGTTGTTCTCAAGGAATACGATAATGTATAAATTTAAACCAGTACTAGCTCCTGAAAGTGGACATTGTTTTGTATCATATAACACCCAAAATATAACAGGAAAACCAAAAAATGACGCAGATGCCATCTATGGTGGTGTTCGGCATTGTTTTATTTTTTCAAAAATGAAAACAGAAAACTGCTTTTTTTTGTAGTTTTTAAAAATAAAGGTGTTTGGCAACTATTTTCTGAAAATAATTTTTAGAAACAAAAAACACCGTTTTGCTTGATATGATGCAAAGTACTTGAATCATGGTAATAGAGAGTAGAAAGGTTGAAGACTTTAATAGATAGAGTTTTAGATTTAAAAAACAATTTTATAATTGTTTTTAGAACTATTTTTGTTTTCTGAAAACTGTTTTGAGAAAAAAGAAGCCAGACACCACATTTGTTTTCTGAGAACTGTTTCTGTTTTAAAAGAAAACAGTTTTTTATTTATGATGCCAAACAAGCACTATGTTACTCGGACCATTTATCTCACCTCATCTTTACATCGACACGCAGTGATTGTGAGACATGATATAAATAAATCAGTTTTCAGGTTTCTTCATATTACTCCCTCCGTCCCATTTTTATTGTCCATCATCAAAAACCCATATTTTATTCAATCATGTGAAATAAACTAATAGTTACCAAAAAGTTGTATTGCATTTCATAAAAATTAACATAATTAACACATAATTTACCATATAAACTAAAAATGGACAACAATTTTGGGACGAACGAATAAGGAAATTTTGGAAAATAAAACTGGGACGGAGGGAGTATTGTTTAGATAAAGGTATATTTGTAATCAAAGTGGGTGTCTTTTCTATTAGATATTAACAGATTTGTAAGTAGTCATCTACTAGAAATCCAGATAATTATTAGAATTACTTTCTTATTATCCAGCTTATGATAAAGAGTTATGTTCAGTGTAGATCACTTAAATGTTAGACCTCTTAGATCACATATATACTAAATACATTGCACTGCACTATTAAGTTTTGTTTTCTTTTTATACATTTTATGCATTATATCTCCGGGAAACCTAAAATGTTTCTTTTAAAAAAAATCATAATCGAAATGAACTTGTTTTGTAAATCAAAAGTCATTATACTGCGATTTTTAGATTTATTGTACTGTAATTTCAGTGGTAGTATATAAGTCAAAAATACACATGAACTTGCTCGTATCTCATTATCACATCATCAAAAAAATTCATTTTCTTTATACCTTACTCTTGACAAGTTAAACTGCTACCAATAGCAAAAAAGCAACACAAAAACGGAACTTGAAAAAAAATTCGCCAATGTCTCTACATCACCACACATTGTTTTCAAACAACCTGATCAAAAAAACTTACAAAACAGAACTCTCAAAACCTAATTAACTAATCATGTACTATGCAAAACCCTAACACCAAATTAAAATCCAAACTGAACAATTTATCACACCACATTTCAAACAATAACACTACATGTTAATATATCAGCACATTACAAAAGGTCGAGAGTTCAAGTCTCAGCGGAGAGCACCAGTATTCAAAATTCAAGTTTCCACAATTCACCTCTACCAATTTCAATTCCTAAAACCTAAATTCCAGATTAAAAACAATCACAAAACACGAAAAGCGAGATATCCTAAAACCTAAATTCCAGATTAAAAACAATAACAAAACACGAAAAGCGAGTAATCGAAAGAGGCCCGGGGCTAGTATACCTGATTGAGAATGAAGCTCTTGCCTTGTCGAGCCCGACCGCAAACAGAAACAACGCCAACAGGCTCCTTGAGAAGCTGAAGCACAGCAACAGCCTCCGGATCCATCTTGAACTTCCCATTCTCGTCACAATAAACCAGACGGATCGCTCGCGGAGGACCTGACGGAACAGGCGGTGTGGCAGTGTAAGGTGAGTAAGGCGGTGGCTCCGGCGAAGGAGTCGCCGGTGAGTCCTCGCCTGAGCCTCTGCTAAAGAACCTGCGCATATTTTTAGTGTGTGTTGTGTGTTTTTTTGGAGAGGGGTTTAAAGCAAAAGACGTGCGAGTTTGCTTTTACAGAGCGTGTTTTTTATTGAAAAAGAGATTAGTGGAGCTGTGGACTGGAGAGACGTTTAAAAGGTATCGGTTAAATGACATTTAGGTCACTATATTGATTGTTAATTTTCAATTGGGTCATCCAACTCAAAAAGGTTTCAATTAGGTCACAAATTAGATAAAAGTTTTCAATCAGGTCACTGGACGTTAACGTTGTATTGACAATTAACGGAGTTTTGTCTAATAGTGACAGCTCGGTGCCTATATATGTCTAATAGTGTCGCAAGAAGGAGATGTTAGCAGATTTAAAAGAATATATGTATGTTATGCTGCATGCAAGAATGCTTGGAAAAATGAATGTAGACGAGTGCTAGGACTATATGGTTGTTTTTTATACATATATGGCACCGAGCTGGCACTATTAGACAGAACTCCGTTAATTGTCAATGCGACGTTAACGTCCAGTGACCTGATTGAAAACTTTTATCTGATTTGTGACCTAATTGAAACCTTTTTGAGTTGGATGACTCAATTAAAAATTAGCAGTCAGTACAGTGACCTAAATGTCATTTAACCTGTATTGAAACTGGTCAAATTCACCATGATTTCAACTTTTAATTTTTTTTAATAAACCAATTTTTTTCCAAGATTGATATTAATGTGTAATTTTCGGTTTTAATATTAAATTAAATGTAACTTTTTAAAGAACAGTATCATTAAAAAATTTAAATATTTAATAAAAGAGTAAAGTGCACTTCGTGTACCTACATTTTTACTATCAGACCACTTATAATACTCACATTCAAAAACTCTCACTTGTAATACTGCATATTCAAGAAATTTGCAAAATGCGTGTTTCCGTTAAATCTCTCTAACTCCGTCAGTTTGGGCAAGGGTATTTCAGCACTTTCTTTGGTATTCATCTCCTTCCTCCTAGTTTCCTTCTCCCATATATTTATGCGTGTATATACATATAATTTTGTATAAACTTTGCATAAAATCTACCAAATTCACATTATTTTAATTCTAGTAACCATCTTTAAACAAACCCAGTTTAAATCCAATTATTTTTCTTGATTTATCTTAATCCATATAGTTTTCTTTAATACTTACATACATATGTTTACATATAATTAGGGGACTGGTGTAATGACTTGAGGTGAAGATACTTTGATTATACTTGTTACTCAGTTCGTGATGTTGTGGTTGCTTTAAGGTGTTGGTTGGTGTTGATTGGTCGATTCTATATTTTGAAGGAGTTGTGATGGTGATGAAATTGATTAAAACCAATGGGGTAAATGCGGATCAGGAGAAACACAGTAAAGCTAAAGCTATACCCATTAGTTTCATAATGTTTTATAACAAAAATGACATCAAAAATTTCCAAATCTACATAATCGGAAAATAAATCTTTAATAGTCAACGGTGGATAGGTGTTTCAAGAATAAGATGAATAGTGAAATGATTGTTTTACCCCTATTTTAGTTAACGGTGTTAACCTGATTTGACGGAAATACACAAACTGTAACAAAAATTAAACTATAATATTGTAACTGAAATTTTTTGAATGTGAATATTGTAAGTGATCTTACTGCAAAAATGTAGGTACACGAAGTGTACTTAGCTCTTAATAAAATTTTGGACATATTTCCGTGAACCATTTTTACGGTAAACATTTTTCATAAAACACTTTTTCCTGAAAAATATCTTTCTAAGAAAATCATTTTTGAAAATCAAGTTGTTTTCAAGTAAACAAATTGAGTCTAAATTAAATTAATTACTTTTATTATATGTTTGCATATTTTCATGATTTTGTTCTTAATATAAAAAATTACAATGAAAGTGATATTAAAATGATCTCCATTTAAGTTCTCCGGGTAGGAATCTTGTGAAATTGAATACCTGGAGGTGAAATCTTGTGAAATTGAATAGCCGCAATAAGCAGAAACTACTGCTAGCAGGGTACCAAATTAATCAAAATCGTTAGGATTCAGACATGCCTTCTATTAATTAATTGGGAATATTTTAGAAAGTTAAAGAATTAACCAGGAAATTACTACACAGTGTGATCTTTGAATAGGAGTTCAGGGAAGTTGTACATTGATATATAAAATAGCTCCGTTTACAGTGAACATGTTGCAGGTTTGCTCATCGGGGATCGTCTTCGTCGTTGGCCATCCATTCGACATAGCCAAGGTCAGCTTCAGCTTGTTCTAAATACAAAACTGTTTGCTAATTTTTACATGCATAATTGTTGCAAAGTTTGTTATTCAATATGCTCATATTGTGTACTATTTACTTTCATTGTAATATTGATAAAATGCATATTGGTACTAGTATTGACAAAAAGATTGATACAAAATTATTTCTGTATTAGTTTCCTACAGAAGCTTAGTACTCAAGGTGAATAGGGAAAATGCCAGCATCTAATAACAAAGTTTGATCGAATGATCATCGTAATAGGATATGAAGTACACATTATGAAATACACATATAAGAAATGCTTGTGTGATAACATTAAAAAAAAAACCACCTGTGTATTGTGTTGGGATACACTTCTCTTATGTGTTTACCTAGGTTTTTGATAGATAAGATATGCATTTGGAAGATGTGGATCTCCCCCAGAAATGAATTAGGGTTCCTTTGTATTTGTAGAACTCTAAAATGATTTACGTTTGAATACATATCATTTTTATTGATAATTTTTTAGTGTTTATAAAAACGAATCAAGTTTGTAAGTCTTGTTAAAAGGTAACATAATAGCAGAACCCAAGAGGAATGTAAGAGATTAAAGGACGTGTGTTTGTTAGACAAGAAACGTATATGGTTACCATACATATCGACATGTTTAGTACAAAGTTTATTTTAGGCACAAGGTGCACCCAAATATACAGTAGATGTTCGGTTTGGAAGCAACCTTTTTTATTTTATTATCGACTTGAAAGGTGCAGCAGATATACCAATAAAATTTAAGAGTACTGATTTTGTACTTAAGTGGTATCTGTAGTTTTCGCAATACTGATATTATATACATAAGATAGAAAGTGAAACGAAGGACGATAGAGAAAAGAACGTGACAGAGAAGACAACCGAGGCTCATGACTCAGTAGTGCCCCTTTGAAGAAGCTTAAGCTGAGATTGGATAAATCTGATGAGCACTGCCTGCCCTGAGCTTTTCGACATTGATCGCCCTGGGCTTTTAACCTATAATTTCATGATTTAGGTGCAAAATGTAGCTGTTAACCTATACTTTTAAACTTGTTGCTATTAAGAATCTTCAGTTAACTTCTTAAGAGCTCATAGCAAGCTCCTATGTAAATGCGAACATGAATTCTAGTTAAACCTGATTAATATGGTTAATCCATGCCAAGAGAAATCCATCGGAGGGCTAAAGTTAGATATGCTAATACATTTTACTGGACAAACTTGCCAAAGGCTGCTCATTGCTTGGTGCTGAAAGTAAGAATTAGCGATTTTGGCAAAACAAATGTAGGTTTTCTTTGAAGATTAAAGATCTAGTTCTAGAGCTCCCTTCATTTAAGAAATTAATTTGGCATGTGACCATCCAGAAGCAAAAAATGCATGTAGATGTAGAAAGAAGCAAATACTAGCACATCAAGCAAGCAGAACTGGTTATCGTATACGGGCATAGGATACATTATTTATTTGAGTGGCACTTGTTAAACTGGAAAAGAACAGTCACTGTGCTGTTAAGAGGAACATTTAGAAATACGTCCATATTTGACAGAAGAGAGAGAGCATCCTAGTGATCACTATATTACATCTTATTGGTGATTCCTGAGATGGCCATGTGACTTACTTTCTTAATGCCGACAATTCATGTTCATTCAAATGTCAGCCTGACCCTTCTCCTTGAAAGTCATATGAACTCTTGCGACGGCGTTCATTATGTCCAAGCAAACGTCTGCGGCAACTCCTTTTAGTGTCATCAAACTCGGGTAGCTCATGGAACCTGCAGAAAATGCCGAATTACCATATCTAATTAGCTAAAACGAAACACCCTTTTCTGCTTTCCTAATAGTGTCAAGTTCATTATCTGATTAAGTCTATATTGATACCCTAGCTCTTCTTGATGAATTATAAACTTTTGTTTTTTTCCATTAAGAAATCAATAGGACCCCAAATATCATCACATCCCTCTAGAGATCTTCTCAGAACAAAGAATTATCGGTAACTGGAATATTATCATTTATCGATAATCCCATGAATAATTTTTTTGTCCGAATTCAGACTTTAGAGTCAGCGCACAGTTGCTTGCATATCTCATACTCTGTATATGAGTTCAGTGTGGATAGATAATAAAACAAGGGTTCTTTAAAAATTGAAGGAGACTTTAAACCCAATAACCAGGTGACTATAAGGTCTCCTATATTACAGCCTGATATCCATATTAGTTTTAACTTTAGTCTTTGTGGTTGGCATTAGTATGTATTCAAAGTGCTTAATTAGCTTCCTTTAAAGAACAATCTGCACACTGAGGATATGATGATGCCTAAAATCTAGACAAACACTAAAGACAGGCTTAAAGTTATGAATATTTCTGCGGATGAAAGAAAATTTGTTCAACTAGAATATACAACAGAATTAAGTCAATCATACATATTCTGCCTTCATATTATTTGTTTGGCTTCATTTTCTGAGATCTTTTACCAAATTCTCTTTTCTATTAAGCATTATTAGGGAAACTGTCGACAACGCTTAAGATTACAGGTTAGCTTTCTTGATTACGTTCTGGTGCATTTGTATATGTGTCTTTCTTGTGCAGAAAGAGATGTGCTTGCTTCATTTTATGGTTTATAAAGAAAAACAGTGTACCTAAAAGTTGATTTGATCGCTTCTTTGTCGTAATTTACTGTTATTAGTCATTGAAATTTGCTTGCTGATTGCAATTTTTCGTCACTAGACTTTCTTGTTCTGTTTCTTTATGTTAGCTTAGTAGCCATAGGTTACTGTTGACAAACATTTAACAACACTAAACTTTTACAAATAGATTATTTATAAAATAAGAAAATTGATTATACCAATTATAAAAATTAAGTTTCCTAACCTGCTGCATTGTTGACAGAAACGCTGCTGGACTCCAGAAATGAGGACAACTGGAGCCTTAGCATGATATTCACAAACTTTGTGCCTGCGGTGGTATGCCTTGGCAATGCTCATGTTTGATAGGCAATCCTGTACTTGGCAGCAAGGTTGCGCTGATCCTCCTCCGGATCCCTTTCTGTAAGTCATTACCCGTTTTTTCTTGTTGTCATCTTCGGCATCTTCATCTTCCTCGTCTTCCTTCACCACATCTGCGTTCATCCTATCTCTCATGCTCCTCTTCCCTTCAGCCTTGCCGATATCCATATTTTCTCACAGAGGAGCGAGGAGAGATGGTATCACGATTATGAAAAATGTTTTTCGCTTGGAAGGAAGTTGAAAAAGAAAAGAATAGTGTGTGAGGACCACAGACTCCATTCTTTTTATTGTCTGTGAAAACAAATAACTGAAGGTTAGATGCTGACATTTAAGTCTAGCTCATGTAGTACAAATTTTCAATAAAAAAGAATTGAACTTTCACTAATGTATTTAGAGTTCATTGTACAATGAAGTATTAACGCAACATAAATAACATAGTACAAAAGTCTGTATGATAAGCATTTAAAGTGATACCCCCCACCGTCCATATCACAGAGTTCTCTTTATGGGAGAGGTTATAGGTGTTGCATTCATTCACCAAATGAACTCGTTACCATTGATCCAATAGTGACACTATAATGACAAGTTTATATGTATAATCTGCCTCAGATGTTTTGACAAAGCAGTTTTTCCACAAACCCTACTGTACATTCTATCTTTTACTTGAAATTGTTTTCCTCTACACAGCTCATAAAATTTATCCGTTCCAGTAAGTGCATTCAAGGAGTGTTGGGTGCTACTGCGCCTATAATATCCCCAAACACTAGCTTGTAGGGTGAGGACTTCCCTCACACTGATGGTTGTGGGAGAACCCAACAGATAGAGCTGTATGACGATAAATGACTAGTCTAGCAAACGCTGAGTGCTTTAGAAATAAGGCTTGATTTCGTTGAGTGTTTAACTTCATACGAAACACGCATATTAGTTTCTTAGTTGTCGATGTCCAGATTTCTACTATGAAGAAATGCCAGTATCTACTTTCCATGCCCAGATTAAAATTCTCATAATATGGATTCTGGAACTATAGTTGTATAATTATGTATACTTTCACTTGTATATTTGAGATTGTTGTTATGGTGGATGTCACAAGTCGCAATCACCATAGCATACATCCTTAATTTTCATTACATTCAAGATTGTCGAGCCATGATCATTGGTATGCTCATATTTCAAATTACTAGCTTATAGCCTGTACGATGCACGGTTACTTAAATTTTATTTATAATTATTCTGTTTATAATTATATTTTTATTATCCATGCAACACACGATTGTTTGTTTAATATTTATAATATATTTATTTATAAATATTTTAATATTTAAAAATTATTAGTTTACATGATTAAATTATTGTTAAAAAAGATTTAGCCAAAAAAAATTATAGTTAAAAATTTGATATTTATTATATTTTACACGCTCAATTTAATATTTGTTTATATTGAGTTATAAAAGTTAGATTTGACCAATTTTACGGTCCACATGAAATTCATAAAATAATCTTTAATTTAGTTGTGATTTAATAGTTCTTTTTCAATTAAAAACTATTCTAAAACTAAAAAGAGAATAAAGTGACGAAATTTAATGTTGAGAACTCTATTCGATTTAGGAAATCTACTCATATATTCATATATATGTAGTTTAGATTATTAGAATAACTTTTATTAACCAAATACATGTTTTAATGTTAAATCTAACGGTTTTCACCTATCTATTTAAGATTAAAAGATTTTTATTATTTTGGTATTAAATGGGTTTTCTTATTTAATTACAACTATTTTTATGTTTTAACTTTTTGGAAAATCCAATCCTAATATAATATCTTTTAACTTATATCATTTTTAGATAATAATTTCTTTTTATATGATATAATCTTGATCATCTATTTTAAAAGTATTGGATCTAACGGTTGAGAATGTTTTGGCCGTATTTAGGACCAAACTGATAACATCATTAATTTTTCTTAATATTTATAAATTTTTTTAAATATTTATTGCTAAAATATAATATACTCTTTTTTGTAATATGTTAATGATGCGGGAACTTTGAACTTTTGAGAAAATAAATTATCAATTAAAATATAATTTTTGTTTGTAATAGTTCTTCTTTTAAAGTAGTACACCGTGACGATCAAAATTTTGGATAAGATCCCTATTATGCTTATTATATATAAGGGTTTAATATAATAAGGATATCAAGTACATACTGATATTAGTATCTTACTAACTACTTTTACTTTTAATGTTTTGGTTTTATTTATAGTGTATATAAAATTTTAAAATACATTATTACTTTAAAATTATTAAACAGAATAAAAATTATGTTATGATTATATACAATTTTATTATCATATTATTATATTATTTATCGATTTGAATTTGTTTTAAATTTATTTTAATACTTTATTGAAAGAAAGATAAAATTTCTATATTTAAAAGAATTAGTGGAAAAATAAATAAATTGGTGCTACAATTATAAAAAAATATTTATTAAAATTTAGATACTCACTTTACTATTTGGGTTCTATCCTGAGTTTTAAAAATTGAATTTTGACGATTTTATAACCCACGTGAAACTAACGAAATTATCTTTAATTTAACGATGGTTTAATAATTATTATCTAACTTGACCAGTTGACCCATAAACCGAAAAGAAAAGATGGGTAAGTATTATATTCAAACTTATTGTTTATGAATATAAAACCCTCAATATTTTAATAATATTTTGATATTATCATTTTATGTTTGTTATATGTAAAATAATATAATTATAATTTGGATTAATCAAATTGTTATGTTCTTTGAGAAAAAAATGCTTAAATTTATTCATGCATGAGTTCTCCTAAGTCTCTTGTAACTTAGGGTCCACATGTATAATTGTTATTATGATATACATGAGCATTATATTGATAATTTTTAATATTGTAATCGATATGAATTGTTATCTGATATTTGGTTTAACAATTATTATCTAACTGGAACTGTACATAAATTAAAGAGAAAAGATATTTAAGAATTTTTACATAGAAAAATTTTAAATTATCAAAATACACTTTTTAGTATTTAAATATAATTCTATTATTAATCAGATACACTTTTTAATATTAGATTTAACAATTTTCATCGATCTATTTAAGATCTAACTGTAATAATTAATTTGGTCGTATAGTGGTCGTACACGAACCAGATCGATTTTAATTTTTTATTAAATTGATTTTAATATTTTATTGAAATAAACATAGAATTTATAAATTTAAAAGAATTAGGAAAAAAAATTAAATTGGTGCTATAATAATAATAAAAAAATTATTAAAATTTAGATAATCACTTTACTATTTGGGCTCTATCTTGAGTTTTAGACAACAGATTTTAACGATTTTACAGCCCACGCGAAGCTAACACAATTATTTTTAATTTAATAATAGTTTAATAATTATTATCTAACTGGAACTATCCATAAACTAAAGAGAAAAGATAATTACGAATTTTTATATAAAGATTTCTATTCAATATAGAAAACCCATTTATAATTGGTTTAAATTATCAAAATACACCTTTTAGTATTTAAATACTATCCTATTATTAATCAAATACAATTTTTAATATTATATCTAACGGTTCTCATTTATTTGAATATTTATAGTTTTATAATCCAACGGATCGTATATTTTTGATATTTTTGATAGTATAGTGACTAATCAAAGTTTTGGATAAAATCTATTTTACAATTATTATATATAAGGAGTTAATTTGACTTCCCAAGTTTTCCGTAGTCACTATATTTTTTGTCAATTGAAAGTCTAATTCTACTAGATGACTAGTCCTTGTATAATTTGATTTGAAAGGGGGATAACTCTTTTGGTCCATTGATTGGCGGAGGGCCCTGCCTCGATTCGACATGTGTCACGAGCATGGCTGGAAATCATGTCCTTGCACAAAATTTTCTTCTTCATGATTGTTGTAACACTGTTTGGAATGTGTCCAATTAATAAGCAGCAAATTGGCCACCTAACTTTGTGTGCTTGATCGTACTAGTAAAACTAAACTCTTCCACCAAACAGGGCCACATTATATGCTTATAGCATATTGTTTAGCTTGGTCCCCCCTCCCCTCCTCTCTGTCTATGATACCACCCCAGTTATGATAAAGAGCTTTTTCAGAAAGAAAATGCAAAAGTTGTATAGTTGCTCTACCCTATCTTGTACATCTGCTTCTCTATTATTTTGAACAACTATGCCAAAGTGTTTTTGTATTCTTTGTCACCATCTACCTTATGTTTGGACCATGGCTTGGCTAACATGCAAATACAAGTTTAGACTTAGAATATCTAACTTTAAAGTTTAAACATGGTTCAATATGTTGTTGGCTTTTAAAAATGAGACAGCTTCATGATTTCAGTAATAGCTTTGGACTCGTGGCTCTTTCTTCTTCGCAAGACTTGTCACGGGTTCAAATCCGCGCTCTCCTTCCCCGTTTACTCAACTTAATGATAACAATTTATAAACCGAGAAATATACTTATACTTTGGATTTGTAATATTCATAATCACGGTGACCATTAACTGATAAACTTATGTTGCTGAGCACATTGTGAAAGGCCTTAACCTTTTGTTGAGAATTGGAATAAACATTATGTTTTTTTTTTTTTTTGGTTTGTTTGTTGAGTGATTAGTGAATATAAGTCTCAGTATTGACTGGTCTGTGAGTTCACATAGAAATTTAAAAGTCGTCCCAATCCAAATTGACTAAATTTTATTTAGCACGCGATAGAGACCATACAATACAAATGGGAAATAAATGATAGTTCAAGTTAGTAACTTTATTTACTTTAATTTGAGGTCAAATAGAAAAAAAGTGACAAAATTATTACTTTTCTATAAAACTAGATAAGCCGCGCTTCGCAACGGTTTTTTTAATAGTTTCTCTAAAATTTTCAAAAAACAATTCTACAAAATATGTTTTTAGAAAAAATGATAGTTCTAACATAAAATTAGGGTTTATTTTGAATTATCCGCTTCGTCTTGGTCATTTACGGAAATTTTGGATAAATATAGAAAAAGATAATTTTTTAATATTTTTTAATATTTTAATATTATATCAAATATTAGTATATTTATCACCATTTTTATTTTTTCAAAATTCATATTCCAACTTCTATTTTAAAATACATAACTAGTATTTTACCCGTGCTACGCACCGAAAACACTATGTTAAAAGTTGTAAATCCATTATTATTATAACTCGATAATTTTCTTTAAGTTTTAAGGGATTTTTTAAAATCAAACCCTTTTCCAATTTTTTTTTCCACATATCTTTACGAATTATGCCTACACATGTACATGTATCAGTAAATATGTGGGCGTTTGGGGTATCAAGCAAAAGTTGACTTATAGTTTAAAATGAGTAAGTGCTTTATAAGTGATAAGTTGATGGATTGTTATAAGTGTTTGGGAGAACTAAAAAAAGTGAACTTATGTATTATAATGAGTAAGTGCTTTATAAGTGATAAGTTGATGCAAACTTATAAGTTACGTAAGTGTTTGGATAAATTTACTTATAAGTTAATAATTTTTTTATTAAATTAAATTGAAAAAATAAATAATTAATATAATGATCTCAATAAATACATTTTAGATTAAAAAACATTTAAAAGTATAAATATAAAAATATAAACAACTAAATTGAAAAATTAATTAATTAATATAATGATCTCGATAAATACATTTTAGATTAAAAAACATTTAAAAGTATAAATATAAAAATATAAACTACTAAATAGATAAAGAAATCATGAAAAATGAAATAAGTTGAGCAAAATGTTAGTATTTTCTAACATTCAACTTATCAATTTATAAGTTATACGTTAGATTATAAGTTGGGTACACAAACACCCCCCGTAAGTCATAAGCTAAAAAAATAAGTTATAATTTATAAGTTAATGAAATAAGTTGAGTACACAAACACCCTCCATAAGTCAAAATTGATTTATAAGCCATAAGTTGACTTATAAATCAATTGCCAAACAGGCCCTATGATATATGCTAAACGAATATAGTTTTTTTAGAAAATAAATATATGTAACCAAAATTTATACATACGAAGATGACAACCAATGCCTCAATTAATTAAAATGACAAACTTACACAAAAATAAGAAGTTAAAAACTGTTTGGAACATAACATCAATGCCAAATGGATGAAAATATTGAACACCCTAAACTATTTTAGATTTATTCTTATTATTAGCTCCATTATCATTTATGCGGATGCGTGTATTTGTTCTTGGTTTTAACTCCAGAGTACCGTCAATAACACTGTGATTGTTAGCAGAATCAGACACCTATTTCAAAATAAATAAATAAATAATTGATTATAAGGTGTCTGAAAGATGATTCTATACATATTTCACAACTAACTGTTTTAATTAAAATTTGTACATTCACCATGACCGAATGAACGTTATGTGAGTTGAATTCAGATTTTTGTGAGGGTGTAGAACCTCTGGAGAATTGAATTTTCTCAACCACGTCTGTAGCAAAGTAGATAGTATTGTCATGCACCATGTGTTTTTTTCCATTCAAAGATAAAGTAGGTGCCATATTTTTTTTTCTATGACGACTTTCATTTTTTCAGGATACTAGCCGGCTGTCCCTTCCTGCAATGGAGTCTTTAAATTCGTCATAATATATTTTAAAGTTATTTTCAACATGCTATATTCTAATGATTCTATATTTATTGCATCATTATCTTTCGATTCTGACATATGATGTTGTTAACATTTGTTGATGTTAAACATCTCACTTTATCTATTTTTACATAATATTATAATGTAAAATTAAAATAAATAAATGTACATATCCTTTATTTACACGAATTGTATTAATATATTAATTAATACCTAAATATAGGTATGCAAATTATAAAAGACATCAATGTATCATAAAAAGTATATAAGTTTATGTTCATTAGTTAAATTAGTAATTAATCATTTCTTAGATAAATTTTGTAATAGTGGTCTATTATATATAGTAATTCATGATTAAAATTTAACCCCCCCCTTAGTTTTTTCGAATCTATTTATGTTGTGTCGATTTTATCGACTCTTCACCAACACATGTTTCTATGACACATTATTTATTTCTTTCAGTTCGTCTTCTCGGTCTTTTTCCTAATATTCAAAGGTATGACATGGTAATTTTTGTCGAGTTTTGTGATTTTTATGGTGATATTGTCTTGTACTGTATTTGGTTTTCAATCAAATAATGATGACCTGTAGATATTGGTGGTAATGGTGGTGATGGTGATGGTGGAAAAGCCGGTGATAAGTGATGACAATGTGATTATTTGGTTATTTCAATATGTAGATGAAGATTTGTAGGTGGTTGTCGGAAGTGGTGGTTTGAGGTTGGGACAAAAGTTGGTGGCTGGATGCAGTGGTTGCTGGTGGTCGGAGATTGTGGTTGAAATAAAAAGGAGATTGTGGGAGTGGATAACATTACTGGGTGGTAGAAGATGAAGATGGATCATATATTGGGTGAATAAGATTAGATCTCATATATTGAAATGGGTGGCTAGAATTAAATTTCACAATTCATTTAGGAGGGGTTTTCATCAAAATATTACTCTATCTCAATATATACATTCTTAATCATTCAAATGATTACTATATTTAGTTTTTATTTTGAAAGTCGACTATATATATATAAAGTAACGATGAAAAAAGTTCTCAAATTAAACAGAATAGGAAACTAATGGTAAGGTAATTCTTTTTTTTATCCATTCATTTTTCATATTACTCTTTAAAGATGCATATCTGGTTCTATTCTCGAATAGTAAAATGCTGAAGATTTTGTCTCTTTATTCTTCATAACATATCTTTTTTTGGTTGATTTTATTTGTTGATTCCATGTTATTCACGTTCATACGACGATGATGATCAATTATTAAGACTTCTAAATGGTGATCGATTTGTAGGATTTGTGTGACAATGCTAAAATTAGATCACAGTAGGTCGAATGTGCGTCGACTTGATTATTACGATTGATCGTCATTTCCTTAACTATTACGCTATTACAAATAAACACTTTTAAGTAAATTGTTGCAAAATTATTGGTTAATGATTGATTTGAATATTTTTTCGTCATTTGAGTACTACTTTTTACATTTTACAGATATTATTATTTCATTTTTAAATTTATATAAATTAAAACTTGACCCAGTGTTATAAATCGTCGATTTCGGCGATTAATCGACCAACATATCGAAAACCGATCAATTTCTGATATCATCTTCCAGAATCGGTGTACTAATCGTTTTTCTTCATATCTTGTCAAAATTCAATGAAAATTGATAAACATCATAGTTGTGAAGAAAAATTCTGAAAAAAAATTTGTTTTCTGACAAAAGTTTAACGCCTTAATTGGAGTTGTCGTTTCTTCCATTCCAACTTCGACTTTTTTTTAACATTTTTGATATGTATATGTGTATATATGAAAGGGGAAAATGATATAAATATATGAGATATAGAGAAAGAAGGGGGGGGGGGGGATTGAAATTACTAATCTGTAACCCTGCAAGTGGTGTATTTCTCTTTTGCTTATAAAATTGTTTGCATGTATTACTTGTTAATATATTTTCATTTTTTTTCAATTTTTTAGTTCTTTGTTAACAATTTTTTATTTGTTTTAGTATTTTCACACATATATATATTTATTTATAATAAAGTACGAAGTATATATATATATATATATATAGATATATATATTCGTAGATAGATAATAAATAGTTTAATTTAATAGATATCATAAAATATATTATTAAATAAATATATTTGATTAAAAGTCGTAGATGCAGGGTGGGTGACATGATGTGTTATTTGATTGAAATTAATAATCTGCAACCCTGTAAGTGGTGTATTTCTATTTTTTTTATTAAATTGTTTGCATGTCTTACTTGTTAAGATATTTTCAAATTTTCCAATTTTTTAGTTCTCTATTAACAATTTTGATTTGTTTTAGTATTTTCACACATAGATATATTTGTTTTTATATATTTGTAGATAGATAATAAATAGTTTAATTTTGTAGATATTATAAAATATATTATTAAATTACATCCGATTAATTCCCGATTTATCGTTCCGATAAATTCCCGACTTCCGATAAATCTCAGATCGGTACCTAGATCGATTTATTTCGATTAGCGATTTTTGCAACACTCACTTGAACACATAATTATGATTTTGTTGTATATCAATAGACGAAAGTAAATATATTTTTTATAAATTGTTTAATTTAAGGTAATAACAAATTTGCTAAAATTTGACTACGTTTTATAAATTATGATTTGCAAAGTATCTTATGTATTATAATCGAGGTTATTGAGTTTGAAGCGAGCCTAACTCGAAAAAATAATCAAACTTTTCAATATTTCTTTAACCTTATTCACAAATACACTATCTTTCAAACTCAAGCAATGATTTAACGAATTGAATATTGTTTGATAATTTTTATTATCGAACTTGAGTTCGATAACATACCCAACCGAACTTATCGAGTTTGGACCAAGTCAGACTCGAAAGAACTTATTGGATATCTGAATTCGTCTACAACTCAAATTATATGTTCATTAGATTATTACAATTGGAAAAACAAATCATTGAATACCTATGGTTGTTTGAAAAATAATGATATATTTTCAGTTGCTTGAAAAATAATTTTAAAATTTTAATTGATAATTGTATTATAATAGTATTGCAATTATAGAGTTTTTTTGCTAATGCTATATTATAACTATTATATTTTATTGAATATAATAATAATATTCAACAATAATATTTGTAATGATAATATTAAAATATTATTATTGAGTATTATTATTATTTAATAATAAATTTTATTATAATTATTGAATATAATCAATGAATAATATTAAATTTTTTTAATATTATCATTATCAGAAATAAATTTTATTGAATATAATGTTGGTAGAATAATCTTTTTTTTTTGAAAATTATAAGTTTGTTAGGTACGATAGCTGTTTTTTTTGGTGTTTCATGTTTTTACTTAATTATCTTTACTTATTTATAAAACAATTATTAAATAAAAAAATTATCTATTTATAACGAATTAACTCAATTTTTTAAAATTAAAAAAAAAGAATTATTAATATTACTGTATTTAGATTAGAATTGTGTAATATATGGCAATGTTAAATTAAGTAAAAATATATTTAGATTAAAATTATTTAAATAACCATGGTTAGTGTTAGGTCCTGATAATTTTGTAGAAGGGAGGTTGAATACAAACTATACCGTTTTATCGAATTTGTTCTTTATAGAATAAAACAATTTAAGAACAAATTATGGCGGAATTAAATGAAACAGAATTCAAGTTAAATATAACTTATATTAAACTTGAAAGGTGTTACAAATGAGGTACTGATTACAATATTGAATCTCAAACTAATTAAAACAAATCTAGAATAAATTCGACATGAATTTATCTATTTTTGTAATAAAAATATATAACAATAATTGATAATTTGAGATACGTTCTAGGGATAAAAATCTGCTAGATAGTCAAAGCAGTACAAGTGAATGAATTCTATTGGTTTAGATTTAACAAAATAATTCTAGAATTAATCCACTGAAAAAGAAATGATCCACGACAATTCTTTTCTTTTCTTGACAGAATGTGTTCTTGATGTAATGTGTTTGATTATCCTAATCTTTCTGTCTGATCTTTTCTTTAATAGTAATCCACTGCACGTGTAATGCTTTTTGCTTTCTGGAATGACTATCCAAATATATTAGAATGACTATCCAAAAATGCCTTGGATGACCTATCAAATGGTTTAGCATGACTATGATAATTTAGGATAATTAAATTAGAATTAACTAAAATAAACTTGGATGACTACCGGGATAACTACCGGTATGACTACCGGTATGACTATCCTGGATAGTCATTCCAGTTCATTTTAATTAAGTAATTCTAATTTAAATACTAATTCTAATTTAAATTAATTCTAATAATTAATTTATTTCATAAATTAATTCTGATGAATTAATTTAACAAATAAATTAAGTAATTAATTTATTGAATAAATTAATTCTGAAGAATTAATTTAATAACTAAATTAATAACTAATTTAAAAAATAGAATTTAAATTCTCATAGGTTAGCAAAACCAATTCTTGAACCACTTGAACTGCTGAAGAATATCCATTGTCCGAGGTTGTCATTTGATGCACTGTCTGGTTCATAAATGACTAACTTCAATGTCTGTTCTTCATCTTGACTTTAATCTGTGGTCCATTGTCTGCTTTTGACTGTTGTTCAACCTTTGTAACCTGTACATTTGCTGTCACAAATCTGAAACCTCTGTCACTTTAATAAATCCACTTCTTTGAAGACTTCACTGAGGCTTGATCAAATAAATGAACTTCTTTCAATGTAGTATTTCTTCAAGTCTGTAGGATGACTTTAATCTATATTCTTCTGACAGATATGATCATCTGAGATTCCCGTGACTGTGACAATTGAATTATTACTTACTTATTACAAACTTGTTTAAGTTGAGTTGAATCCTTGATGTAAACAAATAGGCCTAAACATATGCCTTTCAATCTTCCTTATTTGTTTGTTAGAGAATAATAAGCAAATACCTAGATGATAACTCAACTAACTAAACAAGTAAAAATAAGACTTTAAAAGTTAAGTAAATAATAACACAAAGTTCTGGATTTCATTAAACATTTTCCAGATTCAAACAGTTAAGATAAATACAAGATAGATGTTCCTCTAGACTGAACATGTGTATACATTGATCCTATCTTGATTTACCTAAGCTCTATACATATAACATTTGCAAAACAGAGCTAGTGATCACAATTCTTGATCACTCATTTCACCTTCCTCCATTGCATCCAACAAGTGTTTATCTAGGACACGATCACTTTCAGTAGTAAGATTTGTTGGTCTGACTGGCAAAGTTGTGACTTTCTTCAATTTATTCTTCAACTGATGATACCTTTTGATGTTGACAATACAATAGTCTTGAATGATGTCAGCAACTTCAGTCTTCTCTTCTGAAGCAAATCCAGTAGTCCTAAGCATGTTCTCCAGCTTGATCGGATGCATTGCAGGATAGATCTTTAAAGAAACAGGATCCAATCCACAGGTTTGTAGTGCTCTTCCCTTGTAAAATTTGACTTCAAATGGAACACTTACAACCTGAGGACTGGCCCTTATAGCAAAATCCTTGAGCTCTTCATGCAGCAGCACATTCAAATAAGAATCACCTTTAACTCTGCTCATGAGAATCCACAGCTCTGACAATGATCTACTTGCAAAGCAATCCAGGGAAACATTGATAGTTCCTATGCTTTGACAAGAAACATATATGATCATTTCACTTCTCACCCTGTCAAATCCAGCAGTAATCCTTAAGATTTCTCCTTGTCAAGCTTTCATGTACACTGAATTATCTGGATTGACCTTCAAGAATTTCTGAAGAAGGCTAATGAACTCCTTATCATTGTTTGACCCTTTCTGAGGAAGAGTAAACATCTCTTTAGCTTTAGCCCATTTTTCACCCTTCTTCAGTCTAATGTCTAGCTTCCTGTCTTTGACTTGCAAGCTATGAAGACGTTGTTTTTCTTCATGCTCATCTTTCTGAAGTTGAAGCTTTTCAGATATAATCTGAGAGACCTTGACATTCTCATCCTTCTTCCTCCTTATCTCCTCCTGTTGTTTCTTCAGTTCCTCCTCAAAAGCAGTATCAGGATTGAATAGATAATCTTGATCATCCCATTCTCCATAATCAGCTTCCTTCTCAATCTCCTCCTCTCCAAAGATGTCTTCATCACCAGATAGTTGAAAGTCTTCATCATTAAGTACATCTTGGAAGTAGAAATCATCTTGAATTAGCTTTCCTTTCCCCTTATCCTTCTGAGCATCAGAACCAGAAACTCCTCCTTCATTCTTCTCTCCTTCCTTCTCCTTATTCTCCCCCTTAGTTGAGGAATCCTCTATAGATTTGACTTTGTCAGCCTTAGGATCCTCCTTCTTACTCCTCCCTTCTCCTTCATCCTTGCCATCAGCATTCTCATCATCATCATCATCACCTTCAAAGAATTTCTTCTGTTCAACATTGGGTTGATGTGAGTTTTTGATCATGTTGTAAAGATGCTTCATGCCTTCATTCAGATGCTCCATCCCTCCTTCAATCTTGGCAAACTTCAGATCAGTAACCCACTGATTTTCATCGACAGTTTGCTGAATGTTGTCCACCTGAGTTGAAATGGAAGCAATCTGCTTGACACTCTCTATTATCTCAGCATTTGAATTTACTAACTCAGAGATGTCTGAATCTACTAACACCTGGGACTCCTGAATAACATTCATCTTGGGGAGTAGAGTAGTCTTCAATCCTTCAATTTCATCCTTGATAGTACCCAGCTGATTAGTTATAGAGGTGGAAGAAGAAGACCGTTCAAGCACTTGTGCCTTGAGAATATCTTTTTCAGCCTGGGTTTCCTGAAGCTGTTTCTGTAGACCAGCTATTTGAGTCAATAATGAAGCAGTGTATGTGTTAGTGTGTGCACTCACTTCAATTTCTCTCAGTGGTGTTTCACTCATCTCACGTGCTTGTGTATCGCTCTGTGTTTCACTCTCATTTCTCAACACTAGCTGTCTATCCATGTTTTCTGTTGATGTACCTGCAGGAAAAATAACCCTAGCCCCTTCTAGAGAGGTCAGTGGTGGTGCAATGGGAGTTCACAATTCCCAATCCCTAATGAAATCCAAATCTGGTTGAATTTGAAACTGAATTGCTTCAGTGTTGGATTCACTTGGTTGCCTTCCACTTTCTCCAGTATAAACTGCGAGTGGAAAATCCCTTAAGGGAGCCAGAGATGTTCCCTCTGGGAGGGGAGAAAATGATTCTATTTGAGTTGGCGAAGAATCAGATTTTCTCTCAGATGCCTGTGAAGGCACTTCTACCGTTACAATGGTAGGTATTGTCTCATATCCTAAGTGCTCTCCTAGCAAAGTGTCCTGAGTTGCCCCTAAAGATATGTTTTCTCCCATTGTGAGTAACGGGAGTGTGCTTGACTCGGTACAAGATGCCATGGCCCTATGGCGAACTTCAATAGATTCACCCTGTTAAGAGGATGTCTCCAGTGACTGTGTATTGGCCATTTCAAAATCCATATCCTGTTGGGAGGATACAGACGGGCTTACAGATATCTCCCTATATGTTCTTCTTTTCTTTGGAGGTGGAGATAGAGCTGCGGGATCACTCATTGTTTCTTCATCACTACTATTTCTGTTTCTAGTATTGAGATTAGGTTCAGGTTGATTTGGATATGACTCAGTGTTTGGCTCTATGACCGGGGATAGAGTTTGTGGTTCTACAAACTCTTGGTCAGCCCTATTAACCTCTTGGGTTTCAGAAACAGTACCAGAAGAACCAGGGATATAAGTCCTTACCTGATGTGGAGTGACATTCTCAGTTCCAGCTAATGGGACAATCCTTTGCTTGGGAACTGATGGTTCAAATGATGGTAGGTTGATGAAGTTTGTCATGTAGTTGGATATGAGAACTGGAACATTGCCATACCTGAAGGATGTTTGCAATCTTTGATAGAACTTTCTGTCAGTGGTCAGAGAAATGAAAAAACGACCATTTCTGAACAGTTCTTGATGCTCATTAGAAAGTAGTGAATTAAGGACAAGTGATAGAAAACGAGGATAATAACATTTAATCTTTCTACCACTATCAAATTTCTTTCTAGCATTAAACACCCTCCTAACAACAATTTCCCATAAAAGGTGGCCATAATTAAGTCTTTTGTTGAAGACAATTGCATAACCAATAACTTGTAAAAGATAAGGAATATTCTGAAAGTTATTTTTCGTGCAATTGCCAAAGACCTTAGCCAAAGTATCAAAAAACAAATCCCATTCACACACAAGATTCCCCTTAAGCAATTTAGCCATGTTTACGGGACCTTGATAGTGAATACTGATGAAAAACCTAGTTAGCTCATCTTCAGTGGAGAGTTTGTCAAAATTATCCCGAGGAAACTGCAAGACATTACAAAATGTTTCCTCAGTAATTGTGTACTATGTGTCCTGAATATGAAATGAGATAGTTGAGAAATCATCAGAGACAACAACAGTAGAACAAAGTAAATATAAAGGATCAACTTTCAAATCAACATTAGAACATATAGCATAATAAACACATGAATGTTGATTAAGGAAAGAAATCCAAGGCCTAAAATGTTCAAGTGAACATTTCAGGGGATCAAAATAGCCATGGTAATTAGTAAGAACAATCTCAAATTGCTGGGCCATTTTAACACAAATTAATAGAATTAATTTTAGATTAATTTCAATTTCGGGAATAAATTCCAAAAATAAAAACTAGATCAGAAATTAATTAAATCAAAATATGTTGATCCAAATAAAAATAATGTGCACAGAAAATTGACAGCACCTCTTTATTTTAGAGAATAAAGAAGCCAAACAAGAGAAATGTAAGTTTTGTAAAAACAAGAACTTGAATAATGAGAAGAAAACTGCCAAGTACGGATAGTATTTATAGAGAATTCCAATAAGCCTGGAATGACTATTGGGATGACTACCGGGTAGTCATACCGATAGTCATTCTAGTATAAAACTGAAACAGACTAAGAATATTAACAATTTCTAGCATAAAATAAAAGGATAATAAAAATACTATTGGTATGACTATCGGGATGACTATGGGATAGTCATACCGATAGTCATTCCAGTACAAAAATCAAAGTACTGAAAGGATAAGAAGAAAAACTAATTAAAAAGAAATAATACTAAACTAAACTAGAATGACTATTGGAATGACTATGTAAGATAGTCATTCCGATAGTCATGCTAGTACAAAAGCATATAATAACAGTTAACTAAATCGAAATGCACAAACCTGTTAACAAAAATTAGCAAAATAAATATAAAATGTAGAATGACAACTAAACATAATATTTTTACAGAAAATGCAATATAAAACAGAAAATTATGCACAAACATAAGAAAATTGCAGAATATTATAGAAATGCAATAAAAATATATAAAGCTGCAGAAAAATTCAAACAACAATATTTACAATCTGAAAATAACTTAAATGATTCTAAAAAATTAAATTTTCAATAAAAATACATTTCTCCACTTAAAAAATATGAGAAAAATATTTTTAAAGAAAATAAATTATTCAGAATATTTAAATTAACAAGCTTTACACAATAAACATGGATTGGCAATATTTAACATCTAATATCAACAAGAGAAAATGATTTAGATAAGAACAAACCTACCAGAGACATTGTCAATCACTAAGACTGTTCAATATACCCAATTTACCAATTAACCTGGTAAATGTGGATTCGTCAACAGATTTAGTGAATATATCCGCAGTCTGTTCTTCCGTGGGTACAAAATGTAACTCCACAGTTCCATTCATGACATGCTCTCTGATAAAGTGATACCTGATATCAATGTGCTTCATTCTCGAGTGCTGAACAGGGTTGTTGGAGATTGCTATGGCACTTGTATTATCACATAAGATAGGAATTTTGTCTAATGCAAAGCCATAGTCCTTCAATTGATTCCTAATCCATAGGATCTGAGTACAACAGCTTCCAGCAGCAATATATTCAGCTTCTGCTGTTGAATTGGAAACTGTTTGCTGTTTCTTACTATACCAGGAAATCAATCTACCTCCTAGGAATTGACAACTCCCAGAGGTACTCTTTCTATCCACAACACTACCTGCATAATCAGAATCTGTATATCCAACAAGATTAAAACCAGAATCTTTAGGGTACCAGATTCCTAAATTAGGTGTACCCTTAAGATATCTCAAGATTCTTTTAACAGCAACGAGATGTAAATCTCTAGGGTCCGCTTGTAACCTTGCACACAAGCATGTAGCATACATAATATCTGGTCTACTTGCAGTAAGATAGAGTAAGGAGCCAATCATACCTCTGTAGCTTGTAACATCTACCTTGATAGAATTGTCAGAAACTCCAAGTTTGATTGCTGTTGAAGATGGAGTCCTTGCTAATGCTGAATCCTCCATGTGATACTTCTTGAGGAGTTCTTTGAGATACTTGGATTGACAAATAAATATACCATTTGACCTTTGACTTACTTGCAATCCAAGAAAGAACTTCAGCTCACCCATCATACTCATTTCAAACTTACTCTGCATTAGCTTAGCAAATCTCTTACAGAGATTGTTAATCCCAAATGACCTAACAGAATTGTAGAAGGGGGGGGGGGGGGGGTTGAATACAATTCTAGATATTTTTAATCTTAAAACAACTTTTAAAATAAATTAACACAGAAAATAAAAACACAAGCAAATATAAAATTTCAGTTGGATGTTTTGAGGATCCAACTGAGATGTTTTTATTGCGGGAATAATCTGTGTTACAAACGTAGCACAGCTGCTCAGTTCCTAATGTAGAGTGAGAGTGCTCTTGAAAGAAGCTAATACAAAGTTATTATATCTCACTCACTTACAATAAAATGAACTGCTACACTTGGTTATATATCCCAAGTTTACAATGCTATTTTTGGCTACTCTAAAATGTACAAAGGGTAACCGCCAGTAGCTTGCTTTTCATTCCTTTTGTCCAATGGTCCTTGGAGATCTTGTCTTTTGTCTTCATGCTTATTATGATCACACTCAAGAACCCAATTGGAAATTGGAATGTTTCCTCATTCCCAGTGTCCATTTTGATGGCTTCCAATGCAAAGTACACTTCTACATCACCTTTTGATCTGTCAGTAAACTGTCACTATCACTTTGTCAACTATTCAGAAAAGTGATAATGATTCATTGATAGTAGTGAGATGTGTTTCGTTGATATCTTTATTCTTCATTCCGTTGATGGTACATTCTTCATTCCGTTGATAGTGTAATCTTCATTCCGTTGACATGTCTTCACTTAGGCAAAATTACAAGGCACATTATATTTACAATTAACCAACCTATTTTGCCTATCTAGTACTTAGTCAACATGACTTAGAAAACCTATCTAATACCTACAACAATTGCCTATCAAGTAGTGAAGTATTGTACAGTGCAATTGCTACATCACTCATTTCGTTGATGAGCTACCTGTCAACGGAAGCTGCAAAGCATACCATTCCGTTGACAACTACAATTTGACTTAACACAAAATCTACTAAGTGGTTTTACAATTATCATCAAGAACAACATATTCCTAAAAATCTCCCCCAATTTATGACTGATAGAATAACAGCCATAAATCAAGAGCCTTGATGATAACAAAAACACTTAAGCAAATTACAAATTACAAAAGTAGAAATTACATTGAGCTTCATGATACTTTAACACAAAAATTATTGAAAACAAAGTGCACAGAGTTGCTCCTCTAGCCTGAGCAGATTTACCATCTTTGTCTCTGTGGCCTTGTCTTCTTCCCCTTCTTGGCATTGTTCTCCTCAATTTGAGCTTGGAGCCTCCTGTAGAAAATCTTCTCTTCTTCATCTTGATCACCCAACTTGGATTGCATAAATCTAAGAGTTTCATTAGATGCCTTTTCCAATTGGTCCTCTATTCTGAAGAATCTCCTACAGTTGTCCTTGTCTCTGAATTCCATCATCCAATAGGGTTGGAGATGAATTTTCTTTCCTTTTTGAGGGACCTTTAGAGTTCTGGGAAATGCATTAGGCTTGTTCCAGCTAGCTTTTATTTGACATATCTTGGAGACAACCTCAGACTTAGCAGTTTTGGTGAACCCAAAATCTTTCTTTAAGCACTTGAACACCACTAGCAAAGTCTGATAATCTTCTCCTAGAATTCTGTGTAGAGGCCAAATCTGTTCCCTTCCACCCTTGTAGACAAACACTAATCTCTCTGGTAGTTTATGAGTAGCTCCAATTCCTCTCACTTCCACCAAGTCATTAAGATATAGGTTTAAGTCAGACTCCTCCCTTATATCTGCAATGTAGATAAAGTCTTCTGGGTTTGGAGGTGGTTTTTCAACCTGTGGCCTTCTCACTAGAATTGGTTTAGCCTTAGAAGAACTCTACTTTGATTTCTTCCTTGATTCCATCTCAACCAGAAATTTAGGAAAATTAGCTTCATCAAACTCAATTGGCTCCTCCTTTGGCTCAATTGGTTGATCATGAAAATTAACTGGATGTTCAGGATCACAAGCTAATTTTGCTCCATAATCTTGATCAGAAAAGGTTGAAGGCATTGCTGTTACAGGTGCATCTGTGACAGTGTCTTGAGAATCATCCTTATCAAAAGCCAAGTTTCTTTTAGCTCTTGTTTTGGGTTGCCTTATACTTTTCCTTTTTCCTTGCTCAGCTTCAGCTCTAGCTCGTTCCTCTTGCTGTCTTTCCTCTTCATCTAGAGCCTGGGCAACTGCAAGAGCTTGCATGTCTGCCCTAGCTGATTCCTCAGCTCTAGCTTTAGCAAAATTTGGGTGACCAGCCCAAACACAGATTTATTGTCCATTCCTGTAGACTATTGCTCTTTGATTCCTGATCTTAGGCACATTGCTTCCCTTGCATTTTATAATTAGTTCACTCAGAACCTTGAGCTCATCTGGAAATGGACGAGGATAGAATGTCCTAACAATATTCTTGCCCTTTGGTTTAGCTGGGGATTTTGGAGATACGCATCTTTGAAGAGTAGCTTGGTCCATATCTCTAATACATGAAGTTTGTCCCTTTTCTTTTCTTGGACCAATAATCACTCCATGTAGAAGAGGCTTTAGATCATATGAGGATTTAGTCTGTGGCTCCAATTCCGTTGACACTAATACCATGGCATTCATTGATGATGGGATGGGTGCATCCGTTGATGTAGAAGTAGCTTGATCCGTTGATGGATGTTTGTTTCTTACAGTTTCAGCAATCTTCTTAACCCTTGCATCTATGCTAGACCATTGTTCTTTAATCTGTGCTGCAAGTTGTAGTCTCATAGATGCC
This sequence comes from Heracleum sosnowskyi, assembly GCA_030848705.1. NCBI lineage: Eukaryota > Viridiplantae > Streptophyta > Magnoliopsida > Apiales > Apiaceae > Heracleum > Heracleum sosnowskyi. The sequence continues at coordinate 41,311,207 of CM061243.1, read as the reverse complement.
TGTTGAATTAGGTCAATACCATCCATTTTACCCTTGATAGACTCCCCCATAGTTAGTGGCTCCTGTGGTAAAGAAATGGCTGGGACCATAACTTTTGTGACTTGAACATTTAGCTCCTTTGATTTCTCCCCCTTTTTGTTATCATCAAGAGTGATGAGAGGGAGTCCCTGAGCTGCCACTAACTGAGTCAAAAGTTGAGTTTGCTTCTCCTGTGCCTGTTGCATATGAGTTAATGTGGCTTCCACTTTGTCCACCCTATTTGTGAGGGTTTTCAAAGTGGTTGCCACCTCATTATCCCTTCTGAAGAATTTGTCCATTTTGGTCACAGTGAGAAGTGAAAGCCTTTCATCAAATCTCCTATCATTGGAGTCCCTGAAGCTTGCAGTTTTATTCGTTATTTCCCTGACCTCAATCCTTGTCTGTAGCATTTGGAGCCTCTGGATTTCTAGAGAGTCCAAAATGGCTTTGTAGAATTTCTTCTCATTTGGAGGTGCAGACTCATGAGCCAAGTAAGCTTCATTATACTACTTTGTAATTGCAGCATTCAAAGCATTCAAACCTTGATATCCCAGTGAATCTTGATAGAACCATCTTGGCTTAGGAGGCATCACAGATGTCCCAGTCTGTGTAGAGGTAGCCACCCCTTGGAAATCAGCATCAAGACTCTCATCATCACTTGAAAATCAGCAAACTGATCACTTCCACCAGCTCCTGGAGACAGATTAACAAGTGCATCCTTAGCCCTCCTCATGGATGCAGTTGTATGAATTAGATTTAGTGTGCTCTCTACCTCCACATTGCCCTGTTGAGCCAAGATTTAATAAGCTGGCACATGGTGAGTAAAGGTTTCAGGATCCAGAGAAATGCTATCCAGAGTTTGTTGATAATGCTCTTGGAAAGACAATTCTCTTTCTCCCTCATTAACCTCCATTAACTCACTTGCAATGGCTGTTTCCTCCCTTTGAGCTGCTGTAGTCCCTTCTCTCTCTCCACTATTTTCTTGCATCATGGGCTCCCCATGGCTCACACCTCTCACACCCTCACCTTCACCTACTAAGGTGGAACTCTCAATCTCTCCTTTTTCCTGGCTGGAATAAATAGCCAGCCTCTCACTCTCATCCTCTCCTTTTGCCTGGCTGCAAGCCAGCCTCTCAGATTCACTCCCTTTCAATCCTAAAAGTGTTTCAACTACCACTAGATCATCTGCACTAGTTGTGTGAACAACTTGATTTTCAAGAATAGGTGCAGAATGAGCTATCAACGGAATGGTAGTTTGAACTGTCAACGGTTTGGATACCGTTGATGGAGAAACACTTGTCAACGAAAGAGACTGTTTCGTTGATGAAGTCAAGAAAGGAGTTTGAGAAAGTGAAATTACAGTAGAATCTGTGGTGATTGATTTTAGAGATGGTTCCACAGATCCTCTTGTAGCTTCAGAGAAAGATGTTTGGTGGCCCAACAAATCACTTAACAAGTGATGACCACCAATTTCAGAGTGGGGCTTCTCCAAGAACATAGTTGGGGAATCAGGAATAGATGAATGGATCATATCCACATCTAATGACTGTGTTGGAGAATTTTGTGGAGGTGTCTCAATATTAATATTGAGAGAGTGGGACTGTAACCCCAGAGTAAAAATTGGGGCTACATCAAACTGAATTTGAGAAACTGGAATTGTTGCTTCCGGTGTGTGTGCACCCTGTGTGACCTGTGATTTTTGTCTTACCCTTCTTTGGTATTGGGAGATAGATGTTTGGGGGCTTGATGTGTCCCTTACCCTTTTGATGTGTGCTCTTGGAGGAGAGCTTGTTTCAATAACTACATCCTTTTGAGAGGATGCAATTAGACTTGAGCTAATGTCCATGTTACTCATTGTGCCTGGTTGGGAAGACACAATGGGGCTAGTCTGGGAAACACTCACCTCTCCCACCTTATCCTTGGGGTTTCTTTGATTTTCACCCCTTCCCTCACCACTCACCACACCAGAATCACTCCCCTTGGGTTGTGTAGTGGATTTTACAACAGGTGCCTTTTGAGAAGCACCTGAGGTTGGCTTGGTAGATTTAGACTTTGTGGATTTAGGTCTAGTTGCAGGGGCAGGAGCCTGTTGGGTCACAGCTACAGACTCCATTGCAACAACATTAGTAAAAGAAGCAGAAACTGAAGTAACATTTAAATTTACAGGGTGAGAAAGTGTTACCTCAATAACTGGCAAATACACCATTGGGACATCACCATTGTGATTGAGCCTCAGGATGTCTGTTAGCACCCTCTTCTCTTGGACAAAACAATCAAACCTGGAATTTGGGTTAGAGATAACTAATGGTGTTGAACTAACATGGTTGGCCAACATCATTAGAAATCTAGCATAATAAATATTCTTTTTCCTAGATTTCTTATCTCCTAACTTAGCACCTAGTTCATACATCAATTGAGTGCTAAAGTTATAGTACTTATCAATGAGAAGCATGGTAAGCAGAATTAGAATTGAGTTAGTTAAAGCATCAAAATTACTAATTTTACCAGAAAACACTTTAATGAAAGCATCTGCTAAATAACTCCACTCCCTTACCAAACCTCTCCTAATAATTTTACCTAAATTCTCAGTTGGCAAAGAGTAACTTATTGAATTAAGCATGTTAACAATTTCAGCATTTGTTGGTAAAGCTAAGCAATTATTCTCAGGAATGTGAAGGCATGCTTGCAGTACATCTGAATTGACAATATACTCTTTACCTTGAATGGTGAATCGCAAAGTGCAGTTAGTCCCACTGTACTCACAGGAGGTCCAAATCTCCTCTATGATTTCATTGTAAAGCGGATTGGAGTGAAACATCGCATAACTGAGCTTGCAGTTCACCAAGAAATCCATCATCTTGTGAAAGATTTTGTTCGAGCTTTCCTTGACAACAAACGGGATGGAGTTGTTTTTCTCATAAATGAACCCTCCAGCAGACATGAGTTTAACTATGGGTGCCATTGTTGAGTAAAGAAAAGCTCGAACAGTGTTTTGCTTTGAGAGAGAAGAAGTAAGAAAGCCTTTGGAAATCTTTGAGAGTAAGGTAGAAAAGAATTAAAGAAAATAAAATTTCTTAAATACTCCCCCAAAATTTCTCAAAAATTAAGTCCAATAATAATTATAAATTACTGGATTGGCTTAAAAATCTAACCGTTACAATTAAGATATTACCATGATTTATACTTACAGGGGTGTATGCATAGATCGTGGTAAAAAGACGTGCTAATTTCAACAGTTCAGATTAACAACGCTATATCAACGAATCAGAAATGGGCGTTTAAGGTCCCGTCTATTTCGTTAATAAAGCTGCAATTCGTTGACATAAAAGGGCTGTCAACGAAATACCCAGAAAAATGCTAAGACTGTCAACGGAATAAGACATTCATTGACATAGTAATTTTGACTTAGACAAAATTTCACTTTTTCCTGAGAAAATTAATTCACAGAAAATCATAGCAAATTTCTGGCTGAAAATATCTTGCAAAAATCTCAAAAATAATTAAGAGAAATTTAGCATACCTAGCTCACTTACTAGTCTTGAGAATGTTGATTCATCAAGTGGCTTGGTAAAGATGTCTGCAAGTTGTTGTTCACTTGGAACGAAATGTAACTCCACAGTACCATTCATAACATGTTCTCTAATGAAATGATACTTGATGTCAATGTGCTTGGTCCTTGAATGCTGCATTGGATTCTCAGTAATGGCAATGGCACTAGTGTTGTCACAGAAGATAGGAATTTTCTCAACTCTTAATCCATAATCAAGTAGTTGATTTTTCATCCATAAAATCTGTGCACAACAACTTCCAGCTGCAATGTACTCAGCCTCAGCTGTGGAGGTAGAAACTGAGTTTTGTTTCTTGCTGAACCATGACACAAGCTTGTTTCCTAAGAATTGACAGGTGCCAGTTGTGCTTTTCTTGTCAATTTTACATCCTGCATAATCTGCATCTGAATAACCAATTAGTTCAAAGCCAGATTCTCTAGGATACCAAATGCCAAGGTTTGCTGTTCCTTTGAGATATCTGAAAATTCTATTAATAACAACTAAATGGGATTCCCTAGGATCATCCTGAAATCTATCACATAGACATGTAGCAAACATAATATCAGGTCTACTAGCTGTTAAATATAAAAGTGAGCCAACCATGCCTCTGTAACTTGAAATGTCCACAGATTTTTCCTTAGTATTCAATTCAAGTTTGGTGGCAGTAGGCATGGGAGTTTTGGCAGGAGAGCATTCCATTAAGTTAAATTTCTTTAACAAATCATGAATATATTTTGTTTGACTAATGAAAATGCCTTCATTAACTTGCTTCACTTGGAGACCAAGGAAATATGTTAATTCTCCCATCATGCTCATTTCATATTTACTTTGCATAAGCTTGGCAAATTATGACAAAGTTTTTCATCTGTAGACCCAAAAATTATGTCATCTACATAAATTTGAACAAGTATAGTAGAGCCATTCACAATCCTATGAAAAAGAGTTTTATCTACAGTACCTCTAGTGAAGTGACTCTCAAGGAGGAACTGTGAAAGTGTGTCATACCAGGCTCTAGGTGCTTGTTTCAAACCATAGAGTGCTTTGAGGAGAAAGTACACATAATCTGGAAAATCATCATCTTCAAAACCAGGAGGTTGACTCACATATACCTCATCTTCCAATTCCCCATTCAGAAAAGCACTCTTCACATCCATTTGATAGACCTTAAAATTGGCATGGGCTGCATAGGCTAGGAAAATCCTTATTGTTTCTAGTCTTGCAACATGAGAAAATGTTTCATCAAAATCAATTCCCTCTTCCTGTGAGTAGCCTTTAGCAACCAATCTAGCTTTGTTCCTTGTGACTATGCCATTTTCATCCATCTTGTTTCTGAACACCCATTTTGTGCCTATAACACTCATGTCCTTAGGCTTGGGCACCAGCTTCCAAACTTTGTTTCTCTCAAATTGGTTTAGCTCCTCTTGCATAGCTAAAACCCAATCTGGATCTAGAAGTGCATCCTCCTCAACTTTCTTTGGCTCATCTTGAGACAGAAAGCTACTATACAGACATTCCTCTTGAGTTGCTCTTCTAGTTTGGACTTTTGAAGAAACATCCCCTATGATGAGTTCAAAGGGATGATTTTTGGTCCATTTCCTTGAGGGAGGTAGATTAGCTCTAGAAGATGTAGCTTCTTTCTTTTGAGTAGTTGATAAGGGGTCGTTCCCTTGGCTTGATTAATCAAAGAAATATTTTGAGTGAAGAAAGCTGTGTTAACTGCCTCATCCCAAAAATAAGTTGGTAACTTTGATTCATCTAGCATTGTCCTTGCAGCTTCAATAAGTGTTCTGTTTTTCCTTTCAACTACACCATTTTGCTGTGGTGTCCTTGCAGCTGAAAATTCATGCAAAATACAATTTTCCTCACAGAACATCTTCATAGTTGAATTCTTGAACTCTGTCCCATTGTCACTCCTAATCCTTCTTACTTTGAAATGTTGCCCAGAAATAAACAATTGTAGAAGGGGGGTTGAATACAATTGTATAAGATTCTCGACTTAATAAGATATGAATCACAAATATGAAAGAATGATAACAACTTTATTAAATCTGATATAAAACTGTTACAAACTCTCTCAAGAAATTCTGTGTTCTTGAGAGCTGCTTTATTACAAAAACTCTCTCCAGAAATTCTGTGTTCTTGAGAGCTTCTATTACAAAGATACTCGAGTGTTTCAATCTACTAAATCGAAACCTAAACCTGTGTTTATATACTACACAACTTCTCTATCAATGATAAGTCCTAATCAATTACAAAGATTGAAACCTATCCTTAATCGATAGTTACATTACTACAAACCAGGAACCGACAGAATAATTTTCCTTATTTAACTAGACTCCAAATATAACTCGAAGTAGGAATCCTGATCAGCTTCCAGTCCTGATGATCAATCCTGATCCCAGTCCTGATATTCATTCTGATCCTGATGGCCATGCAATCCTGATGACGTCAGCAATCCTGATCAGTTGAAGTCTAGATCCTGACGATCATTGAATCCTGATCTAACAATCTCCCCCAATCTCATACTTTGTGAAATAAAGTATAGATTCCTAAGATTCAATGATGTCAAAAACATATTTACAAAATGTACAAATAACAGCAGCAACTTATCTGTTTAAATTCTTTGATAGAACAGATTCATCTTCAAGAAGTTAGATAACAAATTTTCTTCTTTTTCTTCAAGAATTTGAATCAGTCTTTCCTTAAGATTTCTGAGATCTTCATCTTCCTCATTAATCTGGTAGATAGCTGCTCTGAGATTATGTATGGAGCTTCTTTGTAGACTGTGCTCTTCAAGCAAAAGATAAGCAATTTCCTTCCCATCAGAATTGAGAGTAAGTTGAGTCATGCCAAAAGTCACTTCTTTAACAGCAGTTCCCCTTTGCATTTCCACATCTTGACCTCTTTGATTTAAGTACATGGGAGTATAATTACCATTGAAATTTCTATTTCCATCAAGTCTTCTTCTTATTGTTGACAAGATCATGTCACTCCATTCTTTGCACACTTTATTCTTCCATCTTAACAGATAATGAACATATTTCAGTTCCTGTGTAGTTTTCATCAGCAGATCTTGAATGCACAGAATCTTCACACTACCATCTTTCATGAAGTACATACGCTTTTCTTTCTTTTCAATACCATCATGACAATCTATAACTATATCAACAGCTAATAAATTGTTCAGGTTTTCAGAAGTTAAAGTACCTCCAATTTCAGTCAAGGAGTAAGGATCAACATATGACATATTCAGATATTCAGCATCCCTGTGTCCAATACCTCCTCTTGAATTACCTGACAATTTCTTTAGATTTGAAAACATTCGTAGCCAGAGTGCTTTTGATCTAACCAAATCAGATAAATCAACAACACTTGAAGCACTTGTTATAATTCCTCCATTCTGAAAATTGATAGGTGTGTTACACCTCAGTGTACTTATGTGTTTCCACTTCTTATCTTTCTCTTTTTAAAAAATATAGCTTCTTTCTAGTAAAGATTCTTGTCTGCTTGGATTTCTCCATACTCTTCTGTTTGAGAGTTTAAGCCTTTGTACATAGAGATTGAAATCTCTATTTGTTCTTCTTGTGATTTCTCTTCTTCTGGCTTCTTCTTCTTCATCCACTTCCTTGTTGTGAGAATCAACCACAGTAGATAAGATTAACAACTAAATCTCTTGCAGAATTTCAGATTCATCAGGATCTTGAACATTGTCAGGAACAATATCAGGATTAGAATCTTCAGTTTGATTTGTATTGCAGAGAATTAATTGTCTTGGCTTTCTTCTCAATTCAGGTTCTTCTTCAATAAATTCCTTGTCTTCCTTCTCAATGATATCCTTGATAACAGGATCTATTAGATTTTGTGAAGCTTCAGGAATTTCTTCAATTAATAAACCTCTAGACCTTGTCTGTCTAGGCATTGTTTGAGTTGAAGAACCTCTTCTACCTCTTCTAGCACCTCTCCTACATCTGCCTCCTCTTCCTCTAGCAGGAGCAGGGTTATTAAAGATTTCCATCATTTCTCTCTGTTGTCTTAAGAATTCTTCATGTGAGAGATCAGGATATTCTTCACTTGCTGTAGAAAGTGCTTTTCTTGCAAATAATTGTTGAACTCTTTTATCAATGTGATATAGAGTAACAATTCTGCCATCTTTTGTAGAGAACTTCTGGAATAGATTTGATGCATCTTCAGGAGCACCATACTTCTCCCATGAAATATCAACATGTCTTTTTGTTGGAGAATCCTATGCTGGGAGTCTGAAATAGTAACCACTTGACTTGGTGCAGCATCAGGAATACTAAAATCAGGATTTGCTTGAGCAGCTGAACTTGATTGCTCATTAAGAATAGAAGTGTCCTGCATATCAATATCCTGCTTCTTTTCCAAAAGAATATGATACTTGCTCTTAGATAATTTCCTTTTCTTCTGTGGCTTTGATGATGGTACCACAGCTTCAAAAGCAGTATCAACAACTTCCTTATTCATATTCATTATAGAGGATATTGGTAAACCATCCTCTGAATCAGTCTCATCCCTGAGCACTAATTTACTTTTAACAGAAACAGCCTCAACACCCTTAGCAGCTTTCTTCATCAGGACCCCTTGTACACCCCCTTGTAACTTCTTTTTAGTGAGTGGTGTAGAAGAAAAATCCTTTGAACCTGATTGCCTTCCTGACACATCAGTTCTAGCTGATTTCTTTGATTTTACAACTAAAGTCTTTTGAGAGACAGTAGAGGTGGTTGTTGACAGTTTGGACTATTTGGGATGAATGCTTGGGTTAGGAACAAGGTGTGATTGGCCTTGCCCCATAGCATGAGAAAGTAATCCATAACAAGTAGGCATTTTCTGATGTAAGAAAAACCTAACCTCATCAAGAATAAAAGCATTACCAATAAAACTATTTGCCTTAAAACCTCTGGTTTTCACACCAGCTTCAGAATCTATGCATCAGGATTGTAAGATCCGGGAAAATTACGTGTTATTATATGATGTGAAATGAAATTTTAATTTCATATTAAGAGTTATTAAATGATTTATCTGTTTAAACGTGCTAAGTTATTCGTGAAATGATTGAATATGTGATATTGTGGTGCTATGTGAAATGTGTGGGGAATTTGAAATTATTTTGAAAAGGGTGTCATACTATTTTATTTTATTTTAATTATTGAAAAGAAAATTTGGATCGTTCCCAAATTATTCGGGAGATTGGTATATCGTTCGTACCAATATTTCATTCGTTAAAGTAGAAAGTATTCGAAAATATTCGTAATAGAAGCATTTTGGTTCGTATATCTATTATTAAACGATACTTGTAGTTATCCGTACTTTATGGATGCTTATCGTCTCGTGAAACGTGTATTCTGCTTTATTAAAGATTTAAAGCGTTTATTTTGTTAAATTGTATTTAAAGCGATCTATCGGATCAGTATCGATCCAAAAATGTCGTTTGGGGTATTATTTTCCGTTTAATATAAAAAGGCAAATCGTACTTTGTTTTTCGTATAATCAAGGCTTAATTACAGTTAAAAATCTAAAAACCCCTGAAACGTGTTCTTCGTGTTCTTGAGAATCAAACTCAATTTTGAAGGCGTTATCGGATTCCGATTTCGATGTTCTTGTAACCAAATCGAATCTCTCATCATCCTCTACCTAAATCCACCATCAAAATTCATGTGGGTATGATTTCTGAGTTTTTCCGATTTTTAATTTATTTATTTATTTCGAATTTTTAGGTTTAATTTGGGGGAAATCGTGTTATTGATAGTTCTTGCTAATTGATGGTATGGGTGTGTTCGTTATGTTATGTAGAGTATGTATGTGATTTTTAATTTGAATTTGGAGTTCGTTTTCGAGCTAATCGGAAAAAATAGAGTTCGTCGGAGTTCTTGGGTTTTGGCCGGAGAATGGATTCCCGATTACTGACAGTGTTTCTAGGATTGCAGATGTATAGATCGTGTTAATTAGAATCGATTCATGTATCCAGTTTTCAATTTGGTGTTCGACTCTGGCTTGCCGGAAAATCGAGCCGCCGACTTTTGATCGGATTTTTCTGGAAAAGAAGTGATGTTTTGGCTTGTCTGTGACCATATTTGGAGTGAGTGTGCTGTGTAGGTGATTTCCCCTCAAAGAAACGCGAGTTTGCAGTTGGTTTTGGGCACCAGAAGAATTCCGGTGGCCGGACGCTGGCCGGAAACTGGAAAACCCAGTTTCCGGTGGGTTGTTCTTGGCGACCCGGAAAAGTTCTTGGTGACCCGTTTCGTAACCCTAACCCGACCCGGTTTGATCTTACAAACCCTAATCTATTTTCAGAAAAGTGTTTCTGTGATTTATTTTTATAAAATAAATCAAAAATAGTTTTATAATTCTAAATATCATATCTTTGATTTAAAAATATATTTTATTATTCCGAAAATTTTATAAATTCATAAATATTTATTTAAATTCGAAAATTGATTAAATTTAATTATTTTAATTATTTTTGATTAATAATTAATTAATTTAATTAATTGATTAATTCTTTTAATCAGTTAATTCTTAATAATTAATTATTAATTAGATTTAATTAATTAAAATTAAGTTTAATTATTTTCTAGCTTGGTTTATTTATTTAAAAATAGTTTGAGCATTTAAAGAGTGTCAATTAATTTTATTAATTGATTTATTTGCATTTAAAATACTTATATTGGATTTAAAAATCCGATTTTTGATTTAAAAATTGTTTGTGGCTTATTTAAATTCAAATAAGCTTTGTGTGATGTTTTAAAAATAGTTACAAGTGCTATGTGATTCGTATGAGTTGTGTAATGTGTTTTACAGTCAGTATATACCCGTACTAGGGCTAGTATATGAGTTTTAAATATTATAAATTAGACCGGGCGTCCGATACGTAACCGGTTACTTGTTTAAATGTGTTATGTGAATGATGTGAATTATCTGTTGTTGAGTCATGCATGTGAATAAATTGTGTGGAGACTTGTTTGAGTAATTGGTTGTGTCTAATGTTATCACGAGGGGTAGATGGGATAGAAATTTGTCGGTTATGTTAGAAAGTGAGATTTACGAGGCCGTTGACTTGGATGTTGACTTTTTATAGTATGGGGATTGTCGTCAAGCGAGTTACGTGGATTACTTATGTGGTTGATTGCGATTGGTCTATCAATTGAGATGTGGATGTTTATGCAACAGAGACATCGGTAAGATCGGTAAGTGCGTCGAAGTTAAGTTACAATCATTTATGGAATATGAGAATTATACGTTGAGGACTAAGTACCGTCTCATGTTTGACTATCGAGGCTGGCACGTGGATTCGAAATGGTAGAAGCAGACTAGTGGTATTCGCAAGAGCGTTAAAGCAAAGAAGGACGGAAGTCGAGAATCGTGCGATAAGACAGAATAAGGAGGGATCGTATCGTTTTAGCGTTACGAAATAGCTAAGGACCAGAGGCAAGTGTTTATACCCTTGCTTATTAATTAAGGGATATTATCTTGAATTATTAGTATGCATGTTGAATGCTTATTACTGAATTTTCGAATGTTGATTTCTTTGCATTGAATTGCAAGTATGTTATTTAATCTCGTAAATTGACGAGTACTCTTTTATACCTTTTGAGTTTAGACTCATATTTTCATATTGATTGGAAAGATATACTTATTATATTGAAAAGCTTGAAGAGATAATTATGGGCCGTATACTAAGGCTTTCTTTTAAAAGACTTGATTTAAAAATGCTAAGTTGGAATATTACCAACCCTAGATGAGCAGGAACTTGTGAACCCTATGAGGGAAAACTTATTCTGAAATTCTGAAGTGGTGTTGCTTGCCCTTCAGGTATTCCGTTTTTCACCTTGCACCTATGCAAACCTTGTTATCCTTTCTTGTTAATGCGATCATCTGATCCATTCCCTGATTCGAATTCATATATGCTGTGCATGATTTAGTTTACTTCCTTCAAGCACAAGGCTTATCTATTATAAGTACATGTAAGAAGGACTTGAACTATTTCTGTCAGAAGTTGATAAACCCTTATTTTCTTCATTTATAAACTTCACCTTGAATTCTTCTTAAACTTGAACTTGACTCTCTTGTCATTTACCAGACCGGTAAACCTTTATTAATTCTTCCAAAATGTGATGATTTGAACTATTGAGGCCATCTAGAGCCTGTTCTTTGAACCCTACTCTATATTGACTTGTTACTCTTTTCTGTTGATATCATATTGTCTGTTTCATATCAGATTCAATCTTGTTAAGCATGTTATTGTTTATTCTTTGAACCCTACTCTATATTGACTTGTTACACTTTCTGTTGATATCATATTGTCTGTTTCATATCAGACCTAACCTTGTTGAGCATGTCATTGTTTATTCTTCATTATATCCCAGTTGTTACATCGAACTTGTCGATGCTTATTATATTGTCACTTTTCATGTGCACCTCCCCATATTGTGTCGATCTCGTCGATACTAGATTATATTGTTATTCCTTAATGGATTCTTCATAATTGAACTGTTTCCTGGAACGTGAGTTTTCCAGCAATTGTTGTATTAGGTTGTCGATTCTTCCGACACCTGATTGTCGAAGTAAGGTTGTCAATTGTTCTGACACCTGACGTATATAAAATAGGATTGGAATGTTTTTTTTTAAATGGACCAATTATTGGTCGGGCCATTTATGGTCGATGTAATTTAGGCCCAGATTGGCCTTGGATCCGTAGAGGACTATGCATGAGCTAGTCCGGGGTTGTTGCGTGGCTGGCCAGCAGCACAACCTTTGATTTGATAAATGTTAAAAATCCAATTCTAATATTAGTTCTTATTTCTGAGATGAGTTACATCCATATGTTTTGTACTTGTGAGTTATGACCTGATATTCAGGTTTATTCGTTGCGTAAAATTGTTGGTTGTTGATTAATAAATGGTGGTTTCAATCTTGCTGAAATCACTTACTCTTAATTCATTTGGATTCCAAATAGTCGAAATCCATTTCCTTGATTCCATTGGCAGTCGTGAGATATCTATCTTGATGAGTTTTATTCATACCGCATATCCAGTCGGTACCATGTTGAAGTCTTGAAGTGCGTTCTTTATTCCTTGACCGAGCGTGTTGGCTCATTCTTACCCCTTGATTATTCTAACCTTCCAGAGTTGTTGGTTTCAGAAAATGTTGTGAATAGATTTGTTATCTTCAAAACTAGTATTTTTATACAAACTATGGTCTTGAAGACGTATGAGTTATATTTATTTCATATGTTCTACTTACTATTGTAGATATTGTTGATTCGGTCATCGTAACGACCAATATAAATCTTTTGTGTTTTAAAACTATTCAGTTGAGAGAAACTGAATGAGAAATTGTGGTAAATTACCAAACTTAATTTGAAAATTTTAGAGATTTTAATTGTTCAAAAAACAAAAGTTGTTATTTGAAAATCCAAAGTTTATTTTGGAAACCTTTCGTATTATATTTAATAATGCACTTGCTGAGCAATTCATTCGCTCATACTTGTTTTATTTATATATATTTTAGCCTGCCGGAAAGAAGGTGTATTGGCAAGAGTTGTCCGCGTAGCTGATCAGAGATGGGGAAAGATATTAGCGTAAAGACGTTTTGATCCAGAGCATTGGAGCTAGTGAGAGATTTTGTATATAGATGTTTTCTATTGAATAAGATTTTGTATAAGAGTAGTGGCCTGGTATACTTCTTATCGAAGTTATACTAGTGTTTTAGATTGTGTGTAAAGAGAATGATTGTAAAAAGGAAAGTTGTTGTAATGAAATTTTGGATTCTTGTTTCTAGCACTATAACCTTTAAAGATTCTTGGTAGAGTTGGGGTCACAGATATTATTATTATTGTGTTGATTTTATATTGAACAGGTTGTTTGGATTAAGAGTGCAGTGTGACGACCAAATCCTTTGACCCCGGATTTGGGGGCGTTACAGTTGGTATCAGAGCAAGGGTTATAGTAAAACTAGAAACGAGAGTGTGTGGGAGTGTATATAGTTATATAAGGAACGTCAGAGCTCATTTAGAGTTCGTATTGGACTATTGGATATAGTACCGCTGAGTGAGTTGAGATGGAGGTATTTGATTGAGATAGTTGTGCTGAAATGGATAGAACTTCTTACGTTTGTAGACGTCTATGGCGGAATCTTCGAGGACTATTACGAGTCGACAACGACGTACGATATTGATAACCTTGTGACGTGGAAAAGAAGGGCTGAAATCGAATAACGTGGAGAAGAAGGGCTGAAATCGAATAACGAGCTATCGAAGGAGTCGACGGAGGAGTCATATGTGAAGACCTTGGTAATACCTTCCCACCCTAAGGAAATATTTGACATTTCTTTAAGCGAAGCTGTGTTGGTGAATATATTCCACCTTTTGACCTTGTACTTGATACTTTTGATCAATCATGATTGCAATTGCATCAGAGGTTGTTGTGACATCTATTTCAAATTGTGAAGCCTGTTGAAAATATGTTATTTAAATTCCAACTCCTTTATTCTTCCGGAGTGGATAACTCTAATTGTGATGTAACACTATTTGTTGATACTTCCTTTCTGATTGTTTTTCTTTTCTGGAAATAACACCTTTGGAATCTATTCAATTTCAATCCAAGGTGTGTATTTGAGAATTCTTATCGAAAGGCCCTGGTTGTCATTCCGACTCTAAATTTCTTTCATATTTCTCTACTCCAACTGAGGTAAACAACCCTATTTATAGGGGACACAAGGACTATTTGTCTATGTGATAGAAGTCTGACGGGACGCCGTCACTTGTGTGTTGTGAAATACAAGAAGGCTAATTACCTTTAGTACTGTCTTAATAGAGACACACAACATTGAGTTCATGTGATCAAATTGGTCTCTCAGTAATTCTTTCACTTCCAATAATGTTTGCTTTGGAATATGCAGATTTGGTAACCCCAATTGTGGGACATTTGCTACGATATAGAATCTTTTCACTTCAAAATATCATGAATTTTGTTATACCAAATAATCTGGGAGGTATGCCATTAGGGTGAACTGAAATTTACCCTACCATAATGAGCGAAGAATTTGCGATTGAATTACCACGAGCGAAAGCGGATTACGATGCGATTAGAATACTAGTAACATATAACGGAGCCAGTTGTTCTCTCTCTATCGATTAACGTTACGATGTGGAAGAGGTGAAGTTAGATAATTCAAGAGTTGATTGGAAATTGGGGAAAAATGTGTAATTGTGCTAATGATATCCCGTGTTGTGGAAGATGGACATAATAGGTTTTTGTCTCAATGAGAAGAACTTTTAAAATTTGATGATAGGCTAATAATGGAGAATGAGTTGATCTTTGAGTATTTCAGGATTGTATGATATGGTTGCAAGTCTTTTGCTCACGATAGTTAAGGTAGATCTTGCCAGTCAATGTGGATGTATAGAATGAGAATCAAGATAATGTCGAGTTGATCAAACTGTTTCGGAAATGAGATGGAACCATGGAAAGGTGTCCTGAGTGTTACTGTGAATGTATCTTCTAAATTATTTGGGAATCAGATGGAGATTAATTAAGTTCTTAGGACTAAGTAGAACAATTTTTAAAGATATGGATTAAGTCACCAAGCTGATAAGGAATATTCTCACAATTATAGATAGGGAAAGAAGATGAAGAGGTGTTGATAAGGATTTAAAGACAAGGGATGAGGTAATGAGTGATTGTTTTAAACTGAATATTTGTTTGGCATGAAAGGTATGTGATTGTTGAAAGCAGTTGTTAGATATATTGGAAATAGGTATAGTTGACCCAAGAATATGGATGGCTGATAGTATGAGTAGTAAAAGAGAGAATTGAGATGTAAATATCTTCGGTACAAGGATTAGAAAGGATGGAGTTTTAAGGTTATGATAACAAGAGATCAACTAGAAGGAATGACGGAATTAAGGATTCAACCAGGATTGATTAAAGAGAAAGGGCTACATAAAGGAAAGAGTTATGAAAAGAGAAATGGAATTCAATTACAGGAAGGAGCGAGAGAGTATAATGGATAAGAAGGAAATGTAAGGATATATAAGAGATTTAAAAGAATATTGATGTTAATGAGTGTTTAAGTACTTGAGGTGTTGGAAAATGAAGACAGAATAACAGAGGTATAGTAGACAGTTACAACTAAAGAGATTCCTGAATGGAAGTGGAAACATGTTAAGATAGACTTTGTAGTAGAGTTGCTAAGGCTTAGAGCTAATCAAGATGTTATTTGAGTTATTATTGACCGATTAACGAGAGATATTTATTAGATGAATTGGTTCATCTCTAGCTATTTGAATGAGGTAATAGTACGACATGGAATGACGGGTTCAAATGTATTTGACAGAGATCCGCGACTTAATTAAAGAATTCAGACAGACTATGGTTGTGTACTAAATTTTTAAGGTAATTGGAAGGACCATTTACCGTTGATTAGATTTTCTTACGACAACAGTTATTATGACGATTTTGAATTGCTACCTTATGTCGGTTTACTGCGTGTTAGGAAAGTTGCGTATAAGTTTGCGTACCACTCCATGAGTGGTGTATTCATAGTGTATTTCATAAAATATGAACCTATAGGGATTTAGTTAAATTGTTCTATGTTGAGTAACCAATTGAGATGTTGAGTCAGTATGAGAGAGTGATGAGTAATAGAAGAGTCAAATTAGTATGAGTATGAGGAGAAATCCTAAGGTTGAAGAGTCAACCTAGGAATTTGAAAATGAGATGTTGGAAAATGTCCACCTGTGTTTGCGTAAGCTGATTCTGAGGACAGAATCCTGTTAAGGGGGAAAGGATGTAAGATCCGGGAAAATTACGTGTTATTATATGATGTGAAATGAAATTTTAATTTCATATTAAGAGTTATTAAATGATTTATCTGTTTAAACGTGCTAAGTTATTCGTGAAATGATTGAATATGTGATATTGTGGTGCTATGTGAAATGTGTGGGGAATTTGAAATTATTTTGAAAAGGGTGTCATACTATTTTATTTTATTTTAATTATTGAAAAGAAAATTTGGATCGTTCCCAAATTATTCGGGAGATTGGTATATCGTTCGTACCAATATTTCATTCGTTAAAGTAGAAAGTATTCGAAAATATTCGTAATAGAAGCATTTTGGTTCGTATATCTATTATTAAACGATACTTGTAGTTATCCGTACTTTATGGATGCTTATCGTCTCGTGAAACGTGTATTCTGCTTTATTAAAGATTTAAAGCGTTTATTTTGTTAAATTGTATTTAAAGCGATCTATCGGATCAGTATCGATCCAAAAATGTCGTTTGGGGTATTATTTTCCGTTTAATATAAAAAGGCAAATCGTACTTTGTTTTTCGTATAATCAAGGCTTAATTACAGTTAAAAATCTAAAAACCCCTAAAACGTGTTCTTCGTGTTCTTGAGAATCAAACTCAATTTTGAAGGCGTTATCGGATTCCGATTTCGATGTTCTTGTAACCAAATCGAATCTCTCATCATCCTCTACCTAAATCCACCATCAAAATTCATGTGGGTATGATTTCTGAGTTTTTCCGATTTTTAATTTATTTATTTATTTCGAATTTTTAGGTTTAATTTGGGGGAAATCGTATTATTGATTGTTCTTGCTAATTGATGGTATGGGTGTGTTCGTTATGTTATGTAGAGTATGTATGTGATTTTTAATTTGAATTTGGAGTTCGTTTTCGAGCTAATCGGAAAAAATAGAGTTCGTCGGAGTTCTTGGGTTTTGGTCGGAGAATGGATTCCCGATTACTGACAGTGTTTCTAGGATTGCAGATGTATAGATCGTGTTAATTAGAATCGATTCATGTATCCAGTTTTCAATTTGGTGTTCGACTCTGGCTTGCCGGAAAATCGAGCCGCCGACTTTTGATCGGATTTTTCTGGAAAAGAAGTGATGTTTTGGCTTGTCTGTGACCATATTTGGAGTGAGTGTGCTGTGTAGGTGATTTCCCCTCAAAGAAACGCGAGTTTGCAGTTGGTTTTGGGCACCAGAAGAATTCCGGTGGCCGGACGCCGGCCGGAAACTGGAAAACCCAGTTTCCGGTGGGTTGTTCTTGGCGACCCGGAAAAGTTCTTGGTGACCCGTTTCGTAACCCTAACCCGACCCGGTTTGATCTTACAAACCCTAATCTATTTTCAGAAAAGTGTTTCTGTGATTTATTTTTATAAAATAAATCAAAAATAGTTTTATAATTCTAAATATCATATCTTTGATTTAAAAATATATTTTATTATTCCGAAAATTTTATAAATTCATAAATATTTATTTAAATTCGAAAATTGATTAAATTTAATTATTTTAATTATTTTTGATTAATAATTAATTAATTTAATTAATTGATTAATTCTTTTAATCAGTTAATTCTTAATAATTAATTATTAATTAGATTTAATTAATTAAAATTAAGTTTAATTATTTTCTAGCTTGGTTTATTTATTTAAAAATAGTTTGAGCATTTAAAGAGTGTCAATTAATTTTATTAATTGATTTATTTGCATTTAAAATACTTATATTGGATTTAAAAATCCGATTTTTGATTTAAAAATTGTTTGTGGCTTATTTAAATTCAAATAAGCTTTGTGTGATGTTTTAAAAATAGTTACAAGTGCTATGTGATTCGTATGAGTTGTGTAATGTGTTTTACAGTCAGTATATACCCGTACTAGGGCTAGTATATGAGTTTTAAATATTATAAATTAGACCGGGCGTCCGATATGTAACCGTTTACTTGTTTAAATGTGTTATGTGAATGATGTGAATTATCTGTTGTTGAGTCATGCATGTGAATAAATTGTGTGGAGACTTGTTTGAGTAATTGGTTGTGTCTAATGTTATCACGAGGGGTAGATGGGATAGAAATTTGTCGGTTATGTTAGAAAGTGAGATTTACGAGGCCGTTGACTTGGATGTTGACTTTTTATAGTATGGGGATTGTCGTCAAGCGAGTTACGTGGATTACTTATGTGGTTGATTGCGATTGGTCTATCAATTGAGATGTGGATGTTTATGCAACAGAGACATCGGTAAGATCGGTAAGTGCGTCGAAGTTAAGTTACAATCATTTATGGAATATGAGAATTATACGTTGAGGACTAAGTACCGTCTCATGTTTGACTATCGAGGCTGGAACGTGGATTCGAAATGGTAGAAGCAGACTAGTGGTATTCGCAAGAGCGTTAAAGCAAAGAAGGACGGAAGTCGAGAATCGTGCGATAAGACAGAATAAGGAGGGATCGTATCGTTTTAGCGTTACGAAATAGCTAAGGACCAGAGGCAAGTGTTTATACCCTTGCTTATTAATTAAGGGATATTATCTTGAATTATTAGTATGCATGTTGAATGCTTATTACTGAATTTTCGAATGTTGATTTCTTTGCATTGAATTGCAAGTATGTTATTTAATCTCGTAAATTGACGAGTACTCTTTTATACCTTTTGAGTTTAGACTCATATTTTCATATTGATTGGAAAGATATACTTATTATATTGAAAAGCTTGAAGAGATAATTATGGGCCGTATACTAAGGCTTTCTTTTAAAAGACTTGATTTAAAAATGCTAAGTTGGAATATTACCAACCCTAGATGAGCAGGAACTTGTGAACCCTATGAGGGAAAACTTATTCTGAAATTCTGAAGTGGTGTTGCTTGCCCTTCAGGTATTCCGTTTTTCACCTTGCACCTATGCAAACCTTGTTATCCTTTCTTGTTAATGCGATCATCTGATCCATTCCCTGATTCGAATTCATATATGCTGTGCATGATTTAGTTTACTTCCTTCAAGCACAAGGCTTATCTATTATAAGTACATGTAAGAAGGACTTGAACTATTTCTGTCAGAAGTTGATAAACCCTTATTTTCTTCATTTATAAACTTCACCTTGAATTCTTCTTAAACTTGAACTTGACTCTCTTGTCATTTACCAGACCGGTAAACCTTTATTAATTCTTCCAAAATGTGATGATTTGAACTATTGAGGCCATCTAGAGCCTGTTCTTTGAACCCTACTCTATATTGACTTGTTACTCTTTTCTGTTGATATCATATTGTCTGTTTCATATCAGATTCAATCTTGTTAAGCATGTTATTGTTTATTCTTTGAACCCTACTCTATATTGACTTGTTACACTTTCTGTTGATATCATATTGTCTGTTTCATATCAGACCTAACCTTGTTGAGCATGTCATTGTTTATTCTTCATTATATCCCAGTTGTTACATCGAACTCGTCGATGCTTATTATATTGTCACTTTTCATGTGCACCTCCCCATATTGTGTCGATCTCGTCGATACTAGATTATATTGTTATTCCTTAATGGATTCTTCATAATTGAACTGTTTCCTGGAACGTGAGTTTTCCAGCAATTGTTGTATTAGGTTGTCGATTCTTCCGACACCTGATTGTCGAAGTAAGGTTGTCAATTGTTCTGACACCTGACATATATAATATAGGATTGGAATGTTTTTTTTAAAATGGACCAATTATTGGTCGGGCCATTTATGGTCGATGTAATTTAGGCCCAGATTGGCCTTGGATCCGTAGAGGACTATGCATGAGCTAGTCCGGGGTTGTTGCGTGGCTGGCCAGCAGCACAACCTTTGATTTGATAAATGTTAAAAATCCAATTCTAATATTAGTTCTTATTTCTGAGATGAGTTACATCCATATGTTTTGTACTTGTGAGTTATGACCTGATATTCAGGTTTATTCGTTGCGTAAAATTGTTGGTTGTTGATTAATAAATGGTGGTTTCAATCTTGCTGAAATCACTTACTCTTAATTCATTTGGATTCCAAATAGTCGAAATCCATTTCCTTGATTCCATTGGCAGTCGTGAGATATCTATCTTGATGAGTTTTATTCATACCGCATATCCAGTCGGTACCATGTTGAAGTCTTGAAGTGCGTTCTTTATTCCTTGACCGAGCGTGTTGGCTCATTCTTACCCCTTGATTATTCTAACCTTCCAGAGTTGTTGGTTTCAGAAAATGTTGTGAATAGATTTGTTATCTTCAAAACTAGTATTTTTATACAAACTATGGTCTTGAAGACGTATGAGTTATATTTATTTCATATGTTCTACTTACTATTGTAGATATTGTTGATTCGGTCATCGTAACGACCAATATAAATCTTTTGTGTTTTAAAACTATTCAGTTGAGAGAAACTGAATGAGAAATTGTGGTAAATTACCAAACTTAATTTGAAAATTTTAGAGATTTTAATTGTTCAAAAAACAAAAGTTGTTATTTGAAAATCCAAAGTTTATTTTGGAAACCTTTCGTATTATATTTAATAATGCGCTTGCTGAGCAATTCATTCGCTCATACTTGTTTTATTTATATATATTTTAGCCTGCCGGAAAGAAGGTGTATTGGCAAGAGTTGTCCGCGTAGCTGATCAGAGATGGGGAAAGATATTAGCGTAAAGACGTTTTGATCCAGAGCATTGGAGCTAGTGAGAGATTTTGTATATAGATGTTTTCTATTGAATAAGATTTTGTATAAGAGTAGTGGCCTGGTATACTTCTTATCGAAGTTATACTAGTGTTTTAGATTGTGTGTAAAAAGAATGATTGTAAAAAGGAAAGTTGTTGTAATGAAATTTTGGATTCTTGTTTCTAGCACTATAACCTTTAAAGATTCTTGGTAGAGTTGGGGTCACAGATATTATTATTATTGTGTTGATTTTATATTGAACAGGTTGTTTGGATTAAGAGTGCAGTGTGACGACCAAATCCTTTGACCCCGGATTTGGGGGCGTTACAAGGATTGACCAGTTGACTTGCTGTCAGGATAGAGTCCTATCAGGATTTGATCAAAAATACTTACCTTTCTGAATGACCATCAGGATTTGACAGTCATCAAGATTTCTTCTCTGTAGCTTTTCTCACAAATTCTCAAAGGTCATCATTCCAAGTTCATTCACCAACTTATTGAATGTAGCTTCAGGCAATGGCTTGGTGAATATATCAGCTAGTTGTTGATCAGTAGGAACAAAGTGAAGTTCAATTGTTCCTTCTAGAACCTGTTCTCTTATGAAATGATATCTAATACTGATGTGTTTAGTAAGAGAATGTTGAACTGGATTTCCTGTCATTGCAATAGCACTTTGGTTATCACAATAAATAGGGATCTTCGAGTATGACATGCCATAATCTAACAACTGATTTCTAACACTAGTACAAAGCTGGACATTTACGTCGCCTAATTTACATCGCACATTTGGAAAACCGATGTATATAACTCTTTATACGTCGGGTTTTTAGATAGGCGATGTATATTACACTTTTGGTACCACTTATTACGTCGGTTCTGAAAAAGAAGGACATATATTGTGGACATTATACGTCGGATCAGCTAAGCCCGACGTATAAAAGTTAAGTTTACATCGGTTTTTTCTACCCGACATATAAAGTTGCTGCACATAATTGACATATACATCGGTGTCTTGGTATGCGACATATAAAAGTGGTAATATATATGACGGCGTTCTGTAATCCACTGTATATAACAATTTAATTAAATTAAAAAAAGATAATTTAATTAGACTAATTTAGTAAGAGTCTTTTTTCACTCTATTCTCCCCCAATTCAAACACTGTAGCCTCTCTCTCTGTCTCTCGACTAAGAGCCCTAAAACTTTCTCACCGATTTCAATTCAGAAATTTACTTAGTAATTCATCTTCATTGTTCTCTCCTCCCTTCTGTCGGTAAACTCTCTCTCTCTCTCTCTCTCTCTCTCTCTCTCTCTCTCTCTCTCTCTCTCTCTCTCTCTCTCTCTCTCTCTCTCTCTCTCTCTCTCTCTCTCTCTCTCTCTCGTATGCAAGTGTACATGTATCCATGGTTTGAATATATGATATTTCAATTAAGACCGATGAATTGCAAAATTTGGAACTTTAAGCTATTTGGGTTGTTTGATTTTACATTTGTTGATATTTGTATTTGTATTGGTTCCAATTAACAACGTCATTGTTGTTATATGGCGCCTCCAAACCACGGCTAAAATAGTTTTTTACTTTAATTCTCCCCCATCTCTGTGTTTGTGATAGGATGCAATGTTAGGTAGATAAGATGCGTCTACTACTCATGCATTTAAACATTTGCCATTTATTGGCTATGAAGCAACAGTTATAACAAATTCTGACTAGACCTAAGTATAAGGTAAATAGGAATATAAGGGGTCACATATTTTATTTAACAACAAAGGTTGGCGGGGCAATTTGTTGCAACCATGGCAGTGTTGCCCTCTGTTTTTATAGATCCGAGCCTTGATAATTTGGATACTAATACTAATACTAAGTGATAATCTGGCAAGTATGTACTATAAGATCTGAGCCTTCATAGAGCCTGATTATGCAAAAATATAAGATCATTATTGTAGTTCTCTTTGTATTAGGTCCTATGTCAGTGACTTCCGTTATTGTTCATTAGATTATCCGCATACATTTAAAAGAATTAACACATTTAGGCCTTGATGGGGTTAAACTTTTGAGACGTGCAAACACTGAAATAAGTATTCTTAGATTGTATTTAGTTTTAACCTCAGCCATGTAACTTGTGACTGTTGTCAAAACTCCCAAATTCTACGTGTTTTTTGTTTTCAGTAAGATGCAGAGAATTATATTAGTACTTATTCTAATCTGGGCTAATTAACTGATAAAACTGAAGGAGCCTAATTAAAATATACTATTCGTTATGGGCTTTGCAATGTGTAATACCCAATAGTACGCCTAATATGGTACTATATAAAGAATATTATAGGTTTTTGGTCCCAACACCATTCTCAGCCTTTCCCCCTTCATTCAGATACACCAAGAGGAAATCAGTGAACCATAATCCTTTCATATCCAACTTCATGGAATCAGGCACTTTATAGTTTTTAAGCTTATTGTATAATCTTGATAATTTCACACAAGTTTATGATTTAATTAGTTAGTTCATGCTATTTAAAGTTCTCTATAATGATATGTCTTGATTATAGGTTTTATGAATGCTCAAGTTAAAAGGTTAACTAGAGGTTTTTGGGCTGGTTGAGTGTTTAAACCTTTGTTTTTCTATGCAGGAAGAAAGAACTTGGCATCCGAGAATGAGTCAGGAAGGATCTTTATCCTGACATAGAGCCATATAGTACTGGAATGTTGAAGGTTTCAGATCTGCATTTGATGTACTGGGAGCAGTGTGGAAATCCAAACGGACATGTGAGTGATTGATATTAAAATTTCGGTCAAACATAAATTGTTTTCAGCTCTGAACATCATTATGTTTAATTATGTCTTTCTGTCTCACTGTGGAAAGAGGATGATATGAAGTTAATTAATTTATGGATGTTCAAGTAAATGATCATTCCACAAGACTTTATAATCTACTTGACCTGATCTTACATTATGTTACTACAGTCGGATCTTTTATCCATGTACAAATTTTGCAAGGCGATAAAGGTCGTTTTCATGATTGTGATGTTAAGAAACTGGTGGCTGTATGACGGCTAACATAACTTTGTACACATCTTACAGTTGTACCATCCCGTTGAATGGAAACTACATCTTGGTGATTGTTGGTCCTCGTGTATTACAGAAGGGGGGGGGATGAATGCAATACTGATAAAATTCAATCTCAGTTTCAACAACCAAAACTAAGATTTAATGTTATCAATAATATGTATGCATTCACAAACAGTGTAATCGAGAAGACAAGATTCACAAAATAAATGTTTTATTTATTTTGCAAAGTGTTGCTACAACCTCAAGAGAGAATTCTTGAGCTTCTGTTTTTCTTCAAGACACTTGCTTATCTTCGTTACCTATCTAGAATGAATTAATAGTCTAAGTATAAAACTAATCCTATCACTGTCAACACGGGTCTGTGAAGCTGCTGTCATTATCAAGTGGCAGCTTCTTACAAAGTGTCTACCCATGTGACTTTCCTAAATTGCTAACAATGTCAGATATACATTACAAAGAAAGCAACCTAGATTCATTCTATTTCTAGCTAAAACAATTCAGCAAATAGAGACTTGACCTTGCTCTTGAATTGATTCGCTTTTGTTTGCAGTGCTTGAAGCTTCTGTCGTAGTCTTGCAGACTTGGTGCAGCTTAGGGATACTGCAACACGCCTGTTTCTTGAACATTGAAACTGTCACGGGGTTTGACTGAGAAAGATACCTAGAACAAGGATCTTTCTCGAGACAGTTACTTTTGCCGCAAAGCTTGCTGTCACAGGAATGTGCTTTTGGTGACAGTAAGAGTTCCCCGCATAGTGTGCTGTCGAGGTTTCCAAACTTGCTGTCGAGGGCTAAAGTTGCTGTCACGTAGTCTTCCGCCAATGTTGCTGTCAGAGTGAATATGCTGTCTTGACTCGCAACATTCTGTCTTCTTGTAATCTTATTGTCAATGCTTATGACAGTAACCTTTATTCATGCTGTCATCTAATATGCATTCTTTGAGGCTTGAACACAGAAAGTGAACTTCTTCCAAATTACACAATAAGAATAACATTGCATACTGATTACAAGAACATACTTTGGCTGTGACAGTATGTTCTACTTAATTAAAAAATTAAGTCTATACAAAGTTAAGTTGTTCCTATGCTATCACCCATAAATCCCAACAATCTCCCCCAATTCGTTTTTATGGACAATAACAACAAATTTACAATATATGCTGACAACTTAACTAACAAGATTAGAATGGATTTAGAATGTTTACTTAGCTTGAGATTTCCTCTTTTGTCTTGTTACTTCCTCTCTTCTGAGAGCTTCTACCAAGCAGCCTCTTAGACCTTCTACAAGAGAGATTTCAGCAGGTGTGACTGCAGCATCTTCTATTTCTTCAATGATCTTCTTGATAGTAGGAGAAATAAGAGAACTAGCATCCCTAAGATTCAACCATTGCTCTTGATCAAATGGATAGCTTCTGAAGTGGAGTTCTTCATGAATGAGCTTGAATATACTTCCACGATAAGCATTGAGAGACATCCTCCTTTGCTTGTCCAGCTTTGAATCTTCTCCTTTTCTCCTTTCCAATAATTCCTCTATCTTGTCAGAACAGATCTGCTCCAGGGGATGAATTGATCCAGCAACCATATACTGTAAATCCTTCAGAATAGTTGTTTTTAGCTTGTGCAAGCTGCAAACATAGATTTCTTCTTTTAGATGCTTGATTCTTAAGGGATTTTCCAGCATACATGTTTGATAATTTGGAGCTTCACTTTCTGCCTTGTTGGCAGTCTTGCATCTTTCCAGGAGTTCAGCTTCCTTCTTATCAAGTTCTGACTGATATTGAGCGTATTGAGAAGAGTCAGGTCTTTTGCTTGGCTTGGGTTGCCCTTCCTCTGTGGGTTGGGTTTTCCTTTCTTCTGTGGGTGAATCATCAAACTCATAGTACCAGTGATATGGTATAGGAGAAGCTGGTAAATCAGTTGAAATATCAACATCATCAAAATCTGCAAAGTTGTAGCCAAATTTCTGATAGAATTCAGCATCCCTATTAGCTTGATATTTCAGAATATGTTCCATAACAAACTCTGGAACATTTTCATAGCTCTCCAGCAACTCTACCATTCTTTCCAGGTAGAAGAAGTCAATTCTTCTTTTATCTAAGGTTGATATCCTACCACTAGTTGATGTGGAGACCAGATTGAAATCCGTATCAACCTTGGTAGATCTTGATTCTCCCCACCACAGAATGTACTCAGTGACCTCTTGATTTGCATCCATCTTGACCTCAACACTCTTGATTTCTCTAGATTGCATCTGTTGTATCTTAAGACTGTTGGGAGGTATTGATTGAATTGGCTTCTTAAGATTCCTGCCAAATCCAGTGGCCTTTTCCTTTCCTGAGTACTTGTGCTTTCCTTCAGGTTTCTGTCTGGAAAACCATGCTCTTGCTTTGGCTTTCGGTCTTATGGGCTTGACAGTAGCTCTGGCTTCATCCTTGACAGAACCTTTCTTGACAGTACCTTTGTCGATAGTATCTTCTATGACAACATCTTCTATGACAGTATCCTTGTCGACAGTACCTTTGGTGACAGCATCTTTTTCTGCATTTATGCAATCAATAGCACATCTAAGAATGCTTGCCTCCAAAGCTTCCAGTATTCTTGGCTCCTCTTCATCTGTTGCACCAGCATCTTTCTTTTCTTGACTAGGAGTTTCTTCATTGCCTTCATTCTGAGATTGAATACCAGTATTCCCAGAATTACTTCCACCAGCATTTCCAGAAGCTTCACCACCTCCAACCTCATCATCATCATCATCATCATCCTGAGGAGGAATGTCATAGAGACAGCTTCCACCTTGATCATTTCTTTTGGCATTGGCTCTAGAGATTTGTTCCTTCACTCTAGCTCCCAGTGCCTTGTCTCTCAACACCAGCATTTTGTAGATCTCTTGAACAGCATAAACTCTTCCTGGATTGGCATTTGAACTGAGTATTCCATCTAACACTTTCAGAATTGACTTGGTTTCCATTCTGGATGGGCTAACCAAATTCATGAAGCTGTTCCTTCTTGTGCCATCCTTAGTTTTAGATCTGTAGAAAACACTTGGTGGATTTGTGTAGACTTCAGGTAGCTTTTGTGTGATCACGTTCTGGATTTGCATATCCAATATTTCATTGAATGGTGTTTGAGTTGCCCTGATCTTTCTCTTCAAAGCACACAACACCTTTGCTGGCAGACTCTGCAATAACTGCATTGTGATGAAATAAGATATGCCAGAAGTGAAATAGATACTTACAGCCCATCTTTTCTCATCATTCACCATTACACTGACACTGGTGATTTGATCCTTTAACAGTTTTGTGGTGTTGGTTGGACGGTTGCTTGGAGCATTCATTGCTTCTTCCACCAAACTGCTAAATTCACTGTCATGATTGTGTAATGTGCTCTCCCTTTAATCCACCATTAGAATATTGGCTTCTTCTTGATCATACTCAGTACCATTGGACCAAGTATTTTCTTTATGGATTGATTCAGGCAGTTTCCCTTTACCTTTTCCAACCTTATTCTGTTCCTCCATTTCTCTCCATCTTCTTTGTAGAGCAGATTCTTGAGTTGCTGGAGTTGGCTATCTGATTATCACATGAGGTAGAATTGGATGTCTAGATGCAGGTCTTCTTTGCATTGCATCTTGAGTTGCCTTAGACATCATCACTCTTTCTCCATCCAAGTCAACTTCAACAAGCTCTTCAGCTTTATCCTTTGGTTGTCCACTGCTTGGTTTGACTTGCTCCCCCTTAGACATTGCTTTCCCCTTAGCTCCCCCTTTGGTCTTCACAGCTACTGGCTCCCCCTTAGTTCCACCTGATTCCTGAATAGATATTGATTCTGATCTTGCTACCTTCTCCCCCTTAGTTGAGTTGGCAGCTACTAGGTCAGTGAGGAACTGGATAGAGAGCTGAGTAGCAGCAAAACCATCAACCATCAGTTGAGAGAGAGAGTCCATCTTGGAGTTCAAAGTAGCACACTGTCCTTCCAGAGCTGCAATCCTGTTACCAAAAGTAGCAGAGGGGCCACCAGACCTTAACCTTCTTGGAGGGGAAGGAAAAGAAAGGGGCTTGGAGGCTATGGGGGTTCTCACACTCTCAGGGTGTTTTTGAGTGATCTCATCACCCCTCACAGATTGACTATCAAGGCCTAATGCATGAATAGTGTGGGCTCCCTCAAAGTCTCTCTGGACATGCTCAAGTCCCTCTCCTATTGCCAGCTCATTTGGCTGCCTCTCATTTTTATGCTCACCTCTCTTTTCTTTTATCTCTCTTTTCTTTTGCACACCCTCACTCAACCTAGATGCATGGGTATGAGCAGTACTAACATGCATGGAAGGAGAAGATTTGGAATGTACCTTTAAGAGTTTGGCAAGAGGTAGATCATCATCAGAGGCATCCTCAATGATTACAGCATCAAAATCAGGCTGAGAGGACTGGACAGTATCTTTGGCATGAATGTTACTGTCAGTTGGAGTCTGGACAGCAGGTTCTGGCATGACAGCAACTTTGGGAGGTGGAGTGACAGTAGGTTCTGTAGTGACAGTATCTTTCTCTCCACCCATGACAGCAGCTGTGTCCAGGACAACAACATTGCCAGTGTCTTTGACAGCAACAGAGGCTGTGACAGCATCTTCCTGAAGGTAAGATGCTCCTTGGAGTTCAGACAAAGTGTTGGCTGTTTCATTTTCTGACAAACTACCACTTTGCCCTGGCTCAGTGTTTGGAGGAGTGGTGTCCATTTCACTTTGAGAAATGGGTTCTTGTGGACCACTAGATGGGGGCTCATCCATGATTGGAGATGGATGATCAAAACCTGAAGGGTTGGGACTGTCCCCTTCTCTAGGTTGTGGAGAAGAAACAAAAGAATGTGTAGGGAAGGAAGAAGGTGAAAGTGTAGCAGAGAGTGGGGGCTGATTCACAGGAGAAACATGTGAATCATCAAAAGGAATAGAGAAATCCTCACTGTGCCCTAACTCACAGTGTGTTTCTTCAAGTGGAGGTTCCTCAGGTTGTGAACCATGAGTTTGTGCAGACTCTGTACAGGGTGCCTTGGGAGACATGCCAATTTCAATAGATGCACCTTGTGGAGAAGGCACATCTAGGGAGGTGTTTGAATCCCTTTCAGTAACCACAGTTTGTTGAGAAATTGCAGCTTGGTTAACAGTGGTTTTAGTCCTCCTAGCTCTCTTTTTCTTAGGCTCAGGGGGAACCACTAGGGGTTCTGTTTGACTAGCCTCCTTATTTGCTGCACTAGGTGCAGTGTCTCCCTCTTAACTCACAGAGCTACCACCAACATCAGCTTCTAAAGGCCGTTTCCTGGATTCTTGCAAGGCTTCTCTTTGGGCTTTGGAACGTCTAGAGGGCCTAGGCTGAGTGTATGGTGTTGAATGTGGGTTAACTGAATTTGGGTCTAATGCAGTTTCATTCTCAAGAGTGAAAGAGTCATAACCAGATGCTAATGGTAAATCAGGGTTGGACACTTGATCAACCATGTGCCGAGTGAAACAAAGTGGAATATGTGCATTGAGATTCTGTGAAGATAACAGTTTGTGTGTGTTCTTTTTCAAAACTGAGCAAGCCTCTATGTGACGCCCTCCCGATCTGGGGTCATAATCGGGGAGTCACTACAACCTCTATACATATTAAACCCATAAACAATAATATAAACATGCAGACTCGACCCCAACTCTACCCTGGATCTTTAACAGTTAATGGTGTGAAACAAGCATCCACTATCTAATTCATTAATACATAACATAAGTCTCAAAAGTTATTACAACCAAGACTTAAAAGTTCTATGTCCTCTCCTTACAAAACACCTTCTACCAGTGGTCATCACCTACCTGAGCTGGCATCCCAAAAACAACCCTATAGGAAGACTTCCTAGCTGTCTGAAAAGTGCGTACCATCTTCTCGTTTAACTGTGGGTTAGAATAGGGAAAAAGAATGAGCCAAATGCCCAGCAAGTAATAATATGACCAAACAGTTATCCACTGGGAAACAGTTTCAATATCAATATGTATGACATGGGTATAGCAAAGTCCGTATCAAGGGATTATCAGAATCAATGAATTGAATATACAATTTCAAAACAGTTTCCAATATCAATATATATAGCATGGTTTAAGCAGAATCCATAATAAGGAATTATCGGAACAATGGCATAAATATGCAATTTCAAAGGGTAAACCAATTTCATTATCAAGATATCTGTTTCAAGAAAAGCATTAAGTAATTTTGGAGATTTTTCACAACGCACCGGACAATACGGGTGATCAGCCACGTAAAGTCCCCATACCGGACACACAGTCCCTCTGGTCCTTGTATTGGGTCCCATTAGGCAACACATTGGCCTTTAGACTAGTCCATCCCTAGTCCATTTATTATAATAAAAAAAATGCTGGACCGGCGTTACTCGGCCTCTTACGCCTCCAATCTTAGGAATCCGTGGAAACCATAAATCAGAATTTAAATGAGTCTAAACTTTATTCCTTTTTAAAACATATTCAGATATAAAGAAGTCTTTTGGAAATCAGATAAGTTCAATCAAAACAATCTGGATTTCTGTTAGTGGAATATAAGAAATATTTATCATCGGGTCTGTTCTGGAAATGTACTAGAATGAGAGTTAGGTGTATTCACTTTCAGGTATAAAAGGGAATGCATAAGTATATGATCAAATTCAGGTTATATAATCATAGGTCAATCAGGTTTCAATTCATGGATATGAACAGGGTATAAAGGTTTAAGGATAAAGAACTAAACAAAGCATGGTATACATTTCAACATGGTATATATGTACAAAGATAAGGGTTATCAATGAACGATAAGTGTTTTCAGAACTAAAGGTAAATCAAGGCAAGATAACAATTCATATGTGTCAAAATGAAACAATGGAATCGAAATACGAAAGCAAGTTTGTATTACTTGCCTTAAGTAGCTAAAAAGGGTAATGAACAATCACTGATTCCCCACCTTAGTCTTTCCTTTGTCTCTAAGACCCACTTCCTTGAACTCTTTAAGTTCCACTTCCTTGGACCCTACAAAAG
Source organism: Heracleum sosnowskyi (assembly GCA_030848705.1). Classification (NCBI taxonomy): domain Eukaryota; kingdom Viridiplantae; phylum Streptophyta; class Magnoliopsida; order Apiales; family Apiaceae; genus Heracleum; species Heracleum sosnowskyi. The sequence continues at coordinate 41,280,080 of CM061243.1, read as the reverse complement.
AATATATTCTATCTTAGAACGCCCTTTCTCAAATGCCAATCCTTTACTCTAAACTACCCAACGCATCCTAAGCGCGTAAACACATAATAGTTATACCATAAAACAATTATAACCACGTAATAGGCAATCAACCATATAAACTCACATCGTCATTTAAATACACATAACATGCTCCTTATACATATATATATATAATAATATATCTTTCAAATCATACCACACTTGGTATCCCTTAAATCAATTTGGTCATGCCAACCATATCCTTAACACTTACAACAATGTTTTTCATCTCAAAAAGCTGAAAAATCTGCTGCGCATACTTTACTAAAACATTTTTCAAAATTCCAAAAGTAATCAAACAATTACCAAATTTGACAGGCTACTTCCTGATTACTAAATCAACTTAGCATAAACGTTTCAACTTCAGAACACTTCATTTAGATTAAAAACGAACTGTATAAAGTAGGTACTAAGGCACAGAAAATCCCTGCTGCGCAACTTTTAGTAAAATAATCATAACTTTTTATTCGTAAATCCTATCGATACAAGGTTAGCGCGTGCACAAACTAGATTCAATTTAGAACAGTTAACTCCTAGACTCTCTATCTAAAACAGGCAGCAACATTTCGCAATTAATCAAAACAGAACAGGGCAGACAGTTTTTCTGGAATTTCAGCATGATGTTTTTCTATATAAAACCATTCCACCATTATAATCTCTACCACAACTAATCATCCCATATCAAAACTAAAACTCATATTCTCAAGAAATTACCCAACTTATACATGCAATTAGAGAATACCACAATTAACAATTCCTATACTTTAAATTTTACAAAAAAAATCCCCAAATCAAACCTTTATCCATCAAAATTTCAAACTAACCAAACTTAACACAATTAATCAACATGCATTCACTATAAACCGAGATTAACAATTAAACATCAACATAACAAATTTTCAAACCGATTTTATAAAAGGGGAAAAATCGAAATATGCACATGCAATTCAATTTTTCAACATGCAATTCATAACTTCACTAAATACTAGTTTTAATACAAAAATCGGACTCAAGAATATCATCATCGTCCCCGTCGGCTCGCCGGAGCTCATTGCCGACGGCGGCATGGTCGGAGGTGCCCGGAAAAATCGGGTTTCCTTCACAACCTCACCAATAAGCAATATAAATCAACCAATTAATCACGAAATCATCACAAGCAAGCTTTCGGGTTTGAATTAAATCAAAATTGCCGAAACCCTTTGCATGCAAAAACTGATGCACGCACATATACACACAACCATACACTCACACACATACACGAATATATGTATACATATAATCATCAACATATGGGAGAGAGAGAGAGAGATTTTTACAGAGAAGAGAAATCGAGAGAGAGAGAGATAGCCGAGAGAGAGAGACTCGAGAGAAAGAGAGAAAAGAGAGTTGAGAGGTGAGTGAAGAAAGGGGCAAAAACTGGTGCAGGGGTTTTATAAGCCCAGGGGCAAAATAGTAACTTGCTAATTCCAAAATCTGATTTTTAAATAAGAAAACCCATATAAATGCCTTTCTAAAATTCGAAATAAAATGAAGATAATATCTAAAAATCACAATTTTATTTTTAAAACAAAGAATACGAATTTACAAGCTCCCCCATATTTTTAAAATATTTTTATGATCAAAATTGAATTAAATATGAATTTTCAAAGTTTTGATCACATAAATGACATTTAACTCATAAAATCGGTTTTAAATCCTTAAAGTCAAAACTAAATTCCTCCATTAATTTTAGAAAATACTAGAATATAAACTAAAGGTTGTGAAAAAGATTTCATAATAAAAAGAGTCTCCGTTGATTTTATAAAATTCCCGGAAGGTCAAAAAGAACTAATTTTTAATAAGAAATTCATTTAAAATGCACTTAAAAGCATACACAAGTATTTTAATCCATACCATTCACCAAGTAAACATCTAATTATCACATTTTCAAATATCCACCTTTCACACAATACTCACATATCATAGAACTCAAATATTATTAAATATTAACAAGCGTTTTTCTGAGTCGTTATACTCTAGACGAGGGGCAGCATCATTAAACTCACAGAATGTATTAATGCACATCATAAGGAATCGAGGGTAGAGTGATACCTTCTTACCTATGGCAGCCCTGAGGTGTGCCATGAGGAGAGCTCCAACATTCACCTTGTATCCATGGACAAGAGAATGTGTCAGTTTCTTGATGTAGGAGGGTATTCCATTCCAGCCTGTGGACTTGGTAGAGAACACCTTGACCATCACATCAAGTATCATGCTCCACTCCTTTCTCAGATGCTTCCTATCCATTTCACCAGATGGATACCATTTGGTAGTCCCCTCTTCGAGAATAGGGCCTGCATACCCAATCTTCAAGAAGAGCTTCTTTAGAGTGTCATCATTGGCAAGTTCAGTAAATTGGTGTCCTGCTTCAAGTGTAATTCCAAGAGCAGTGTTGATGACCTCAGCTGTAAGAGTGTAATTGTTGCCCAGAGATTGTGAATTGAATACCCGGGTTCTCACCCTCAGTTTGAGCAACAGAAGTTCGCCAAAACGCCTCAATTCTGTCTAAGTCGAGAATGGGGGTTGAGGTGATGGCAGAACCGAGATAGGACTTGTTCAAGAAAAACACGAGTCCTTTGAAACCTTCACCAACATCATTTGGGGAAAAGATGCCAGCAAAGTTTGTTTAAGAGAGAGTTTGTTTGGATGCCATGGAGATTTCAAGAAAAGAAGAAAGTAAGAAAGTGGCTTTTTGCTTGAAGAAAAGTATATTGCCTTGAGTTCGATGAGAGTGATATGTCTGAGTAACTGGGGAATAAATAGAGGTATCTCAAACGTTGTGCACAAAAAGTGGAATTAAAGGACGTGTCTTAACCCACTCTTATAACACGTTAGTTACTGCCCGTTATTCACTGACCAACGTGGGATAATTATCCAATTTCAACGGTCCACTATTGTTGACAATAACCTGTGCGCTAGAAACAATCTGTCAGTAATAAGGGGTGGTGACAGTAGGTTTTGCGCGACAGCAACTATTGCGCAAAAACTTGCTGTCACCGTTAAGCATATGAATGACAGTATCCTTTACAAGTCTTGACAGAAAGTCTTTCCCTGCTGTCAAGAAGGTTTCTGTCAAGAAACACACGACAGTATTCTTCTTAACGACAGTAACTTCGATTGAGAATTGGTTCTGTCAGGAACTTATTAGAATGCTTTATTCATACACTTAACTTAATATTGACAAATTATGGATTTATCAATGTAATCTTTTGAACACAGATATTAAGCAATTAACACAGACAAATCATAAAACACAAGAACAAGAACTTTTATTATTATTATTATTGATAAAATCATTAAAAATAGAACATGGAGTACATTATTCTATGATTTTATCAACTAGTCCTAAAAGCTCTTCCTTAATCTCTTCTTCAGAGCGACCTTCTTTTTCAAGAAGTGCCTGAAGCTCCTTCTCTTCTTCCCGAGCCTTGGCCTCCTCTTCCTGTTTCTTTTCCTCTTCGATCTCATCCCTGACGTCCAACAGCATCTCGAAGAGTTCATCAATCTCTTCACTGTCGGGTTCACTATCGCACCGTTTTAGCCCTACTTCAATTCCTACTTTGTTTTCCATTATTTACTTTAAAACTGAGAGCAGACTGGTGAAACCTAAGGTTAATTTATAGGCAAAACCGTCTAAGGATTAAAGTCTAATGGTCAACAGTTAGAGTACCCATACAACTACCACAAAAGTAATTAATGGTCGTGTCCTCCTTTAATCCTACAGATTAATGCAAAACGGTGTGAAAGTCCAATGGAACAGATTTTTATCTCTCAAACTTAACAAGTAACCACATTAATGTCATACACGGTCTAAAAGTATGAGACTAGCACAAAATAATGACATGAAAAGTCAAATCAACACATGCTGTCACATATCAGACATAGACCAAGTAGACAGTAACTTCTCTTGACAGCAGGTTTGAAGTTGCTGTCATGAGCTTCAAAAGAGAATTTGGAAATATAGAAAACTGAGTAAATCAACATACCAGATTCAGCATTCCCAATTCACTTACCAACCTGTTGAAGGTTGCTTCATCCAATGGCTTAGTGAAGATGTCAGCAAGTTGTTTGTCTGTTGGGACATAGATCAGCTTCACAGTTCCTTGTTCAACATGCTCTCTGATAAAGTGATGTCTTATATCAATGTGCTTTGTCCTAGAGTGTTGAACTGGATTGTCTGAAATGACTATGGCACTAGTGTTGTCACAGTAGATAGGAATGTCTCTTAACACTAGACCATAATCTAGAAGTTGATTCTTCATCCATAGAATTTGTGCACAGCAACTGCCTGCAGCAATATACTCAGCTTCTGCAGTTGAGGTAGAAACTGAATGCTGCTTCTTGCTAAACCATGAGACCAATTTTCCACCAAGAAATTGACAGCTACCAGTAGTACTCTTTCTGTCAATCTTGCATCCAGCATAGTCTGAGTCTGAGTAACCAATCAAATCAAATCCAGTATTCTTAGGATACCAAAGACCTAGATTAGGAGTGCCTTTTAAGTATCTAAAGATTCTCTTGATGGCTACTAAGTGTGACTCCTTTGGATCACTTTGAAACCTTGCACAGAGACATGTAGCAAACATGATGTCAGGTCTGCTAGCAGTTAGATATAGGAGAGATCCTACCATGCCTCTATAGGTGCTTGAGTCAACTTTCTTTCCTTTAGAATCAAGATCCAGACTAGTTGACGTGGACATTGGTGTCTTTGCAGGTGATGAATCTTCCAAGTTGAACTTTATGAGAAGTTCCTTGATGTATTTAGCTTGACATATAAAGATTCCATCAGGTTGTTGAAGAATTTGTAATCCCAGAAAGAATGACAATTCTCCCATCATACTCATCTCATATTTGTTACTCATGAGAGAGGAAAACTTCTCACACAGCTTCTCATTTGTAGAACCAAAGATGATGTCATCCACATAGATTTGTAACAGAATGATGTCCTTGCCATGGTGTTTGTAGAAAAGTGTCTTGTCCACAACTCCTCTAGTAAACTGATTTTCCAAAAGAAAAGTGGAAAGTGTGTCATAACAAGCCCTGGGTGCTTGCTTTAGTCCATACAAAGCTTTGAAGAGTTTGTATACAAAATCATACATTTCAGCATCCTCAAACCATGGTGGCTGTTCAACATACACTTCTTCTTCCAATTCTCCATTTAGAAAGGCACTTTTGACATCCATCTGAAATACTTTGAAGTTGCAGTGTGCAACATAGGCTAGATAGATTCTTATAGCTTCAAGTCTTGCAACAGGTGCAAATGTCTCATCATAATCTATTCCTTCCTGTTGACAGTAACCTTTAGCCACTAGCCTTGCTTTGTTTCTTGTCACTGATCCATTTTCATCAAGCTTGTTTCTGAAAACCCATTTGGTCTCAATGACTGACTTTCCCTTAGGTCTTGGAACCAGCTTCCATACATTGTTCCTTTCAAACTGATTTAGCTCTTCTTGCATGGTTATCACCCAGTCAAAATCCAACAATGCTTCATCAGTTGTCTTGGGTTCCATTTGAGACAGGAAGCATGAAAACATGCTGTCAGCAGAGACTTTGTTCCTTGTCCTCACACCAGAAGTAGGGTCACCAATGATAAGGTCATTTGTGTGATCCTTGTTCCACTTGGTGATTCTGGGCAAGCTACTTGATTGTACAGGAAGAGTTGCTTCAGTCTGTTGAGTTGAATGCTCACCAATCCCATTGTCTTCACCATGTTCTTCATTGTCTCCAGAGTCACCACTGTTATGAATGTTTGAGGTTATGGTCTGTGACTGAGCTGGAGTTTGGTTGACAGGAGTGGTATTGATAGTATCTTTATCAACTTCAACAATTTGAGTGAAGCTAGGTTCTTCATCAACAATTTCCTCAGCTTCCAAGTATCCTTGATTCTCAAATCTAAATGTCTGCATCTTTCCTTCTTCATGCAGTCCTGGAAACTTGGTTTCATCAAATGTGACATTTACACTTTCTTCAATAATCCTGTGTTCCATAACATAAACTCTGTAGGCAGTCCTTTCTGTACTGTAACCCATGAATAATCCTTTAAATGCCTTAGTGTCAAATTTTCCTTTCTTCTCATGGTTATCTTTCATCATGAAGCATTTGCTCCCAAACACATGAAAATATTTGACAGTAGGTTTCTTTCCAGTTAGCAGACAGTAAGGTGTACTTGCATGAGTTTTGTTAATCATGGTTCTGTTTTGAGTATAACAAGCTGTGTTGATAGCTTCAGCCCAGAAATATGTTGGCAGTTTGGCGTCATGCAACATAGTTCTAGCTGCTTCAATGAGAGTCCTGTTCTTTCTTTCTACAACTCCATTCTGCTGTGGAGTCCTTGCAGCAGAGAATTATTGTACAATTCCTTCATCTTTACAGAAATTTCCAAGTGTGGCATTTATGAATTCAGTACCATTGTCACTCCTCAAGATTTGAACTTTTGAGTTTGGAGTTCTATCAAGAACTCTGACTTGATCAATAATCACTTGAGCAGCTTCATCTTTGGATTCAAGAAACTTCACCCAAGTGTATCTTGAGTAATCATCCACCATTACTAAGGCATATCTCTTTTTTGCCATAGATGGTACATTGACTGGTCCAAAAAGATCCATATGAATCAACTTGAGTGCTTCTATGTTGGTGTTCATCTGCTTGGACTTGTGCACAGCTCTCCTTAGTTTGCCCATCTGACAGTCTTCACACAGTCCTTCTTGACAGAATTCCTGTTGGGGCAAACCTCTCACTAACTCCTTTTTCATCAAAATATTCATTATTTTGAAGTTGAGATGTGAAAGCTTCCTATGCCAAAGCATACTGTCACCAACAGTTGCTTTACTGTAGAAACAGTAAACTTTATCCTTCTTTGTTGAGTTTAAGTCAGCAACAAACAAGCTTCCTTTTCTAACCCCTTTTAGAGAGAGGCTACTATCCTTCTTGTGATAGATGTTACACAACATCATTTCAAAATCAACCTTGAATCCCCTGTCACTGAATTGGCTGACACTGAGTAGATTGTGCTTCAATCCATCCACAAGAGCAATATCTTCAATGACAACATTTCCAATTTCCAGACAGCCATATCCCACTGTGTAACCCTTGCTGTTGTCTCCAAAGGTTATGATTGGGCCAGCTTTCTCTACATAGTGTGATAGCAGGGCTTTATCACCTGTCATGTGTCTTGAGCAACCACTGTCAATGATCCACATGACTTGATCTTTCTTCTTGCCCTGCAAAACAGAATGTATTTAAGATGCATATGGTACCCAATCCTTGTTGGGTCCTGCAGTTTTAGTCTCCTGAGTTTCTTCCAGTCATAAAATCACAAGCATCATCAATGATCTCCTGTTTGACTTCTCTTTTCACCCACTTAGGTTTAGAATTGGACTTGATCCTTTTCTTAGTGGATGAGGCCTTCTTGCTGTTTCCAGCAGGCTCAGAAGTCTCAACAGTGTGCATGTATGAACATTTTTCAGTAGTGAGAATAGGTAAGTTAAAGCATGTACTCATGGCAGTGATCTTGCATGGCATACATTCAATGTTATTACAAACACTCATAGTTCTATGCATAAGGGGGTTCTGTGTAAATTACCATCGAGTTCAGTAGCATTGATCTTATCCTCAATTGGCTTAATACAAACATGTGTTAAATGATGTGAAGATCCACAGTTATTGCATAGTTTCCTAGAAGCACCTCCAACATTAGTGTATCCATTTCCTTTATTGACACCTACCTTACCATTCCTATTCTTAGACTTGGGAGTTACTGGATTGACAGTGTGTTCAGAAGTTGCTGTTGAACTTTCCTTGACAGTACCTTTTATTCCAACTGTCTTGACAGAAGGTTTGGAAGCTACTGTCTTGGAACCATTCTTGACAACATCTTTGGAAGATACTGTCTTGCCAACTGTGACAGCATCTTTTGAACTTGCTGTCTGATTGCTTGGTAAGTTTACTGTCTTGGGGATCGTGACAGTATCCTTTCCATCCTTGAATGTGCTGTCAACACCTTCATCCTCATCAAGAATTTCTTGTTTGATGAGCATGGCTTCTTCATCAAACTCAATTTCTGCAGCTTTGAAAATAGGAGTTTTAACCTTCTTGAGAATGGTGGGTTTGACAACAGCATCTCCAGAACAATCTTGAATCACAGTTTCCTTTCCAGGTCTCCTACCATATGAAAAACCTATGCCAACAGTTTGATTTTCTGTTTGCTTATCATTGTAATCCTGAACTATCTTAGATGAGTTTTTATAAGCCTTAATCTTGAATTCATTTTCAGCAATCTCATTTCTCAGGAATTCCTCAACTTCTTTAGCACATTTCAATTCATTTTTAAGTTTTGCATTCTCCTGAGCCAAAGAGTCTAGTAAACTGGTTTTGAGAACAAGAGATTCATTTTCAGACTTTAGTGTTTCATTTAGCTTACTCAGCCTAGTGATTTCCTCATTAGCAGCAGATAAGCTAGTATAGACATTGAACATTTCAGCACTTAAGTCTTTAATGGTTTTCTTATACTCATCAATGGACATATCAAGTAAGACAAGTGAGGGTACCTGACTTGAAGATGTTGATGTTACTTCATCAGTGCTAGCCATGAGAGCTAGGTTGACATATTCTTCTTCATCTTCATCATCAGACTCATCCCAACACTTTCCTTCAGCCACATAGGCTCTACCTTGATTCTTCTTGGAGTATCCACCAGTTCCTTTCTCAAATCTCTGAACCTGTTTGGGTCTTTTGCATTCAGTAGCAAAATGACCAGGTTCACCACAGTTGTAACACTTGAATTTAGATCTATCCACAAATCCAGTCTTGTATCCTCCTTTGAATGAGCTTCCCACAGCAGCCTTTGATGAGCTTCCCTTGGTGAACTTGGATGCTTGGCCTTGGGGCCTGAATGACCTATCCTTCTTGAACCTAAAGTTCTTGAACTTTTTAGCCATGTAGGCCATAGTAGGATTGTCCATGCTTTCCAGTTCCTCCATTGTGTAGAAGTCTTCATCTTCCACATCCTTGAGCTGTAGTACTACTTTCTCATCATCTTCAACAACCTCTTCTATCTTCAAGGATTGTACAGGGGTTGGTTGTGTGATTTGTAGTACTTCACTTGGTTGTGTGATCCTTGGCACTTGTGCTACTAGGGCACTTGACATATTAGCCATCTTGTTCCTTGTTCCACTTTGTATGGCTCTCTTTTGAAAGAGTTCAAGTTCATAAGATTTCAGAATGCCATAAAGTGTCTCAAAGGTTATATTGTTGAGATCTCTTCCTTCTCGTATGGCTGTTGTCTTGTGTTCAAGGTGATCAGGCAGTGTAAGCAAGAACTTGACATTTAATTCTTTTCTGTCATAGTACTTGCCATGAATCTGTAGTTCAGTTAAGAGCTTACTGAACCTTTCAAACATGGAAGTTAAGTCTTCACCAGGCTTGGCCATGAATCCCTCATATTGTGATATCAGTATTTGCCTTTGATTGCCCTTAACTTCTTCACTTCCTTCACATAGTAAAGCTAACCTGATCCACATCTCCTTGGCAGATGTGCAGCTTATCACACTTCCACACATGGCTTTATCCAACGTGAGAGAATCGAGCAAGATGAGTTGCAAGTGATCATCTAGCACTATTTTCTCCTTCTCAGGTTCCAAAAATTCGGAGGGATCTTTGGGAACCCAATGTGCAGGAATGACTTCACCATTTACTGTTGTGCCTTCAATTTCCTTCCTTGGAATGAAAGGACCATTCTCGAGAATACCTGGGTATAGTGGATTCGCAGCTTTGATAAACAACAAGATCTTTCTTTTCCAAATGCTGTAGTTCTCTTTATCAAAAGCTGGGATCTTGATACTGTTTTATTTCTGCATTGTCGTCGTGATCACAGATATGTATGTTAATCTAATTGCTCTGATACCAGTTGTTGGTCCTCGTGTATTGCAGAAGGGGGGGGGGGATGAATGCAATACTGATAAAATTCAATCTCAGTTTCAACAACCAAAACTAAGATTTAATGTTATCAATAATATGTATGCATTCACAAACAGTGTAATCGAGAAGACAAGATTCACAAAATAAATGTTTTATTTATTTTGCAAAGTGTTGCTACAACCTCAAGAGAGAATTCTTGAGCTTCTGTTTTTCTTCAAGACACTTGCTTATCTTCGTTACCTATCTAGAATGAATTAATAGTCTAAGTATAAAACTAATCGTATCACTGTCAACACGGGTCTGTGAAGCTGCTGTCATTATCAAGTGGCAGCTTCTTACAAAGTGTCTACCCATGTGACTTTCCTAAATTGCTAACATTGTCAGATATACATTACACATATATTGAGCCTGCCATTTTATTTATATCTTCTTTCTATACATATAATTACTGTGCTTCCACTGCCTTTATAGAGGCCATGTATTAATTACTGATAACTGTCATCATTCAGAGTCCTACCTGTATAACATGTAATTTATTGTTTAAGGAAGTTCCAAATATTGTCAAAGACTCATACTCAGACACTTCATGTCCAAATATTGTGCAACTTTTTGTGTATATCTTAACATGTTCTTGAAAATCATAATCCTTGTAAACAAAATCATTTACTTCACATAACCGTGAATTCTTTCATTTACTAAACATGCGTTTTTAAACTTGTAGCCAGTTGTAGTTGTGCATGGAGGACCAGGAGCTGGAAGTCAACCAAGTTACAGGAGATTCTTTGACCCTGAATTTTACCAAATCATTCAATTTGATCAGGTTAGCTATAGCATTCGTTAGAGTGCCAGATACATGGTGTATTTATGAAATTCTATGACCAACACATTCTCTTTTTATAGAGAGGTTCTGGTAAGAGTACACCACATGCCAGTTTGGTGGAGAATACCACATGGGACCTCGTTCAAGACATTGAAAAGCTAAGGGAGCATTTGAAAATTCCTGAGTGGCAGGTTGAAAACTTTTAATTTTTAAGTGTTCTTCGTAGCTTGCTTTGTGTGTTAATCAACTCTTTTTTCAGGTTTTTGGCGGGTCATGGGGAAGTACACTTTCTCTTGCATATAGCATATCGCACCCTGACAAGGTGAACAAATTGACGATTTTCCTGTTCAAATTAGTAGGATCGAGAGTGAGGGGATATAGTTCCGAATATGTTGCAAATAAATTTCTGACCTTGTTCGAACATATGTTTTTTGCAGTAGCGCCGATAAGGAGGAGTATGATCTAATATTAGCTGAGCGCTTGCAGCAAGGATATGATCTGATTAGATATTAGCTTTAGCTTGCAGCAATTCTGAAATAGATATTATATTTTGGATTTAAGATAGACATATTAACGTACGACATGTGTTGAATTCAATGTATGATGCAGTGAATTGTACAAGGAATTTTAAAACATTATTGCGGATATATTTTCTAGTCTCCAATTTTAATTTAATCAAAGATTTTGTTGAGAATTTTGGAGTGCATTTTTTACTCAGATTAGGTTTTATGTTTTTGGTCTGTTATAACAGGGTTTTTGACTTTTTGGGTATTATTATAAACAGGGCAGACATTTATATTTTTCCTTTGACAATATATGTCAGTGCTTGTCAAAGTGTTGCGACATATAAAACAACCATATACGTCGGTTGGAAAAAAAGCAGACGTAAAATTACAACTAATATACGACGGTTCTATAAGCTTATATGACGCTGGAACACCTTTTATACATCGGTCTTTTGAATCTTTATACGTCAGTCTTTTCGGTCTTTTACGTCGGTTTTACAACCGATGTATTAGACTTTATACGTCCCCTTTTTGACCGACGTAAAATGTTTGCCACTTTATACGTCCCCCCTGCTTACGTCGCCTTTTTGCCGACGTATAAGACCTTTTTAACCAACGTAAAAGGCCATTTTTGTACTAGTGTCATCCACATTATCTGAGCACAACAGCTTCTTGCAGCAATGTACTCAGCTTCTGCTGTTGAAGTAGAGATAGACTTTTGCTTCTTACTGAACCAAGAAACTAGTCTACCACCCAAAAACTGACAGCTTCCTGAAGTACTTTTCCTGTCTATTTTGCATCCTGCAAAATCAGCATCTGAATAACCACACAAACCAAAATCTGATTCCCTTGCATACCAAAGACCAAGTGAAGGAGTGCCTTCGAGATATCTGAAAATTCTTTTAACTGCAATCAGATGAGGTTCCCTAGGTTTTTCTTGAAATCTTGCACACAGACAGGTTGCAAACATGATATCTGGTCTACTTGCAGTGAGATACAACAAAGAGCCAATCATTCCTCTGTAGTGAGTTACATCTACCTCAGTACCTTGATCAGGATCAAGTTTGGTAGCTGTTAGGTCCTGATAAGTTTGTAGAAGGGGGGTTGAATACAAACTATACCGTTTTATCGAAATTTGTTCTTTGAATAATTTAACAATAAAGAACAAATTAATGCGGAATATAAATGAAACAAAATTCAAGTTAAATATAAACTATATTAAACTTGAAGGGTGTTGCAAATACAGTACGGATTACAAAGTATTTATCTCAAACTAATTAATACAAATTTAGAATAAATTCGACATGAACTTTTCTAATATTTGTAATAAAAAGATCGAATGCTAAAAGCAAAGTTCGAGATAAATTCTAGGGATAAAAATCCGCTAGATAATCAAAGCAATACAAGTAATCAACTTCTAGTGGTTTGGATTTAACAATACAAACTAGAATTAATTGCTTGAGAAGAAATGAGATCAAATGCTTTCTTCTTGTTCTTGAGAGAAAAGAAATGGCTGCTGTTGCTTTTCTTGATAGATATTACAATTGTGTGTACTGTCTCTTTTTGGCCGCCTGTTAATACAATTCCCTTTGCCTTGTATGACCTCAAGTTCTTTCAACAACTCTTGGTAGGACCTTAGGAAATGAACTTGTATGACCTGCAAAAGTGTCTGTATGACCTGAACAGTAACTCGGTATGACCTAGAAAAGAAACATGTATGACCTAATTTAAATTAGGTCATACCGTGTTTTTGCTTCTATTTAAACTAGGTCATACTAGTATTAAGACAGGTCATACTAGTACTTAAATTACTTTCTTTTAATTAATTTTAGTTGAAATAAATTCTAAATTAAATTAATTCTTTTCTGGAATTAATTTAATAAATAATTCAAACAACTAAATTAATTAATTTAATAAATTAATTAATTCTGAAAGAATTAATTTATTAATTAAATTGATTAATCATTTAATTAATTAGAAGAGAATAACTTAAAAACAAAGTATCTCTCTCTCTTCTGAACACCACTGAAAATAGATGATTTAATTCCACTGATAGATGTCGTCATTCGATGCACTGTCTAGTTTCATGAATAACTGACTTCAATGATAATTCTTCATCTTTAAAACATTTAAAGCTGTGGCTTCTTTTCTTTAGCTTTGACTGAACTCTGAATCCTGTACTTCTTCTGTCACCAACTGGAAATCTCTGTCACTGTAGTAAATCCACTTCCTTGAATACTTCACTGAGGCTTGAACAATAAATTGAACTTCTTTCAATGTAGAATAACTTCAAGTCTGTAGATGACTTTAATACTCCATTCTCTTGACGGATAAAACTCTCTGAGATTCCTGTGACCTTTAATCTAATATTTACTTATTACATTCTGGTTTAAGTTGAGTAGAATCCTCGAACTACAAATAGGCTATAGCATATGCCTTTCAATCTCCCCCTATTTGTTTGTTAGAGAATAACAACCAAATACCTAGAGGATCACTCAACTAAAACCAAGAAAAAGATAAGACTCTTAAGCCTAAGTAAATACTAGAAAGTTCTGGATCAAATATGACATTTCCAGATTTCACCAGTAAAGATAAATACAAGACAGATGTTCCTCTAGACTGAACATATGATAACATTGAACCTGTCTTGATTTATCTAAGCTCTATACATATAACATTTACAAAACAGAGCTAACTTACCTTTACTCCCCTGAAACTCCCTCTTTACCTTTTATATCTTTTTCAGCTCCCTTTATACTAGCTTCACCAGAATTCTCTAGAAATTTCTCCCCCTTAGAAACTTCTAGAAACTTCTCCCCCTTAGTTGAGGAATTCTCTACAGATTTAACTTTAAGAGTTTCTGAAGCAAGTAGGAGTTGAGATAGTTGATGGAGTTGATCTTGGGTAGTAAATTTGTCTTCAATATTTCCTTGAGCAGTCCCAGCTGATTATTGACAGAGGTGGAAGAAGAAGACCGTTCAACCACTTGTGCTTGCAAAATTTCTTTATCAGCCTGGGTTCTGAATAGATGTTCCTGTAGATCAGCTATGTGAGCTAACTACATTGCAGTGTATGTGTCTGTGTGTGCACTCACTTGAATTTCTCTTGTAAGTGTATCACTCATCTCACGTGCATGTGTTTCACTCAGTGTTTGACTTTTATCACTCAATATTAGCTGTCTGTTTGCTCCTTTTTGATCAGTACCTGCATTGAAACTCACCCTAGCCTCTTCAAGAGAGGTCAGTGGTGGTGCAATGGGAGTTCGCAAATCCCGATCCTCAATCATGTCTATCAAATCACTTGGATTTGAAATCTGAATTGCTTCAGTGATAGACTAACCAAGTTGCCTTCCACTTTCTCCAGATAAATCTGCGAGTGGAAAATCCCTTTGGGAGCCAGAGATGTTCACTCTGGGAGGGGAGAAAATGATTCTATTAAATGTGGCAAGAATCAAATTTTCCCTCAGATGCCTATGAAGGCACTTCTACCGTGACAATGGTAGGCACTGTAACCAGTTGCAGGTGCTCTGCTTTCACTGTGTCCTGAGTTTCATCTAATGGAATTGTTTTCTCCCATTGTGAGTAATGAGAGTGTGCTTGACTCAGTACAAAGTGCCATGGCCCTATGGCGAATTTCAATAGATTCATCCTGTTGAGAGAATGTCTCTAGATACAGTTCATTGGCCATTTCAAAGTCCATATCCTATTGAGAGGATACAGATGGGCTGACAGATGCCTCAGTATATATTGAATTTCTTTAGAGGAGGCAGAGCTGTGGGATCACTCACTGTTTCAATCAAAATACTTCTTTGTTTAACATTTGATTTCTGTTTAGGCTGAGAGGTCAAGTAATTAAGTTGTAGACTCATTGTTTGGCTCTAAGACCTGGGATAAAGATTGTGGATCTACAATCCCTTGGTCAGCCCTAACAACCACTTGGGTTCAGCAACAGTAAAAGAAGTGGATTGAGAGATAGAAAGTAATACCTGAATTGGATTTGGCACTGAATTTCCAGCTAAGCAAGAGCTAGATCAGAAATAATATATACAATATATTTATTAAAAACAACTAAGACAAAATAGAAAATAAAAGATAATAAATAATAATAATAAACTAAAATATAAAATAATAAAAAATATTTACAGGAAACTATTTACATGCACTAAACAAGAATATTTGAATATTTTAAAATAAACAATTTTCAATAAAAATAGATTTCTCTACAATTTTAACTTGTAAAATTTGAGAAAAATATTTTTAAAGAAAATAATTCATCTTAACTTACTCA
Source organism: Heracleum sosnowskyi (assembly GCA_030848705.1). Lineage (NCBI taxonomy): Eukaryota > Viridiplantae > Streptophyta > Magnoliopsida > Apiales > Apiaceae > Heracleum > Heracleum sosnowskyi. The sequence continues at coordinate 41,264,453 of CM061243.1, read as the reverse complement.
ACCTAAGAAGCTTAACAATTAGACAAGACATGGCAATAATCTACAATCAACATGCATAAGAGAAAATGAGATGATAAAATAAATTTACAAGTGATTTAAAAAAATATGCAACAAATGAACACTTGTAAATTTAATTAAGAACAAACATAAAAATAAACAAAGTTAATCACTAAAACTATTTAACATACCCAATTTACCAACCAATCTGGTAAATATGGATTCATCAAGAGATTTAGTGAAAATATCTTTTGTTTGTTCCTCTGTGGGTACAAAGAGTAACTCCACAGTACCATTCATGACATGCTCTCGGATAAAATGATACCTGATGTCAATGTGCTTTGTCTCTTGAGATTATGCCATCTTCATCTAATTTATTTCTGAATACCCACCGAGTACCAACTACTTTCTTGTTCTTCGGTCTAGGTACCAGCTTCCAAACTTGTTGTTGTTCAATTTGATTGAGTTCATCTTGCATAGCAATCACCCAATCAGGATCACCTAGTGCTTCCTCAATCTTCTTTGGTTTCATTTCAGAAAGAAACCCTGAATAATGATATTCATTTTGAGTAGCACTTCTAGTTCTGACTACAACACCTGGATCACCAATAATCAGCTCAAAAGGATGAGCTCTTTTCCAAACTGTTTATCTTGGAAGATTTGATATTGATGATTCGCCTTGTTCTACATTATGGTGTTGTGAATGACTAGTTGACCTTTCATTTCCTCCCCCTGAGTTGTTGGCAGATTGTCTTGGTGATTCTTTTCCAGTGTTAGTGGTATCTCCATTGTAACCAATGTTTCCACCACCATCACTCTCACCATTATCATTGTTATCACCAGCAACAACCTCAGGTGGATTCTTATCATCTGATTCTGAATCTGACATTTCATCAAACTTCAGTTTCTCAGATGGATTTTCTGTTTGGATATTAGGGAGTTTAGTGTCATCAAAAGTAACATTGATGTTCTTATTGACTGATAACATTTCTTGATTTCAAACAGGCCATATCCTCAGTTATACCCTTGCTGTTATCTCCAAAGGTAAGCACTGGGCCAGCTTTCACAACCACATCTGATAGCAGGGCTCTATCTCCGGTCATATGCCTTGAACAGCCACTGTCCAGAATCCACATAACTCGGTTTACCTGTTTAACTCCCTGCAATATCAAATTGATTAGACCTTCTTCGGAGCCCAAAATTGATTGGGTCCGGCATACTTAAAGAACTGGCCTTTGTCAGGCAAAACAACATTTTTAGCTAAAACTACTTCAACCTCTTTCACATAAGAGCGTTTCCATTTATAACCAGCCTTAACACATTTCTGAGTAGGCTTAGGGATAAATGAATCCACTCTAGTATGAGGAGGACTAGTAGTCTTTGTTTTAACATGCTTCTTATTATTAACATGTTGACGTGGAGCAGTCTTATCACTAGATACATGCTTCTTATTAAAGAAAGCATACATAACATTAAAAGCACAAGACATGCAATTACTCACACCACATGCTTTATGAGAAGAATTAATAGCAGGCATGTTAGTTCTACAGTTGTTTTGATCCAACTTATGGATATCTGATTTAGTCTTTTTAGTTGTAGCAACTTTGACTGGAATATCAGATATACACTTTTTGGACTGTTCAGCTTCCAAAGCAATATCTTCTTCATGAATCTCCTCAGCAATAATGATAGAGTATTCATTCATAGGCTCTGCCTCAGACTCCCTACAGAAGGGTGTTTCAATACCCTTAAGTATATATGGAACAACCTTTCCTTCAGATTTGTATCTACAAGGGGAATTAATTCCAAGCAGTCCAATAGCCTCATTATAATCATACCCTATACTGACATGATTACCAACAGCTTGCTTATTGAGAATTTCTTTAGCAGTCTTACAAGAACTGAAATAAGCATTAACTTTGGTCTTGAGCTCACTAATCTGATCTTTGAGAATGGTTTCCAGTTGAATATAACATTTAACCCTATTCTCAAGAAAAGCTACCTTATTAGTAAGTTCATCCTGATTAACATGCACAAGTTTCAATTCTTTTAATTCCTTTTCAAGATTTGTGTTTAAAAGATTTATTCTATCATTTTCAGTGCGTGCACAACTTATGGTGCCACCAAGATGATAAATCATTTCAGCGTCAGTAAGTTTTACCTCAGACATGTCTGGTGAAGATAACATGGAATCAAAGAGTTTGCCTCCTTTTGCCACAAGTGCAAGATTTCCAACTTCTTCATCTTCACTGTCTGTATCATCCCAGCTCTTCCCTTCAGCAACATAAGCCTTCTCAATCTTATTCTTCTTGCTAGAATCAAATGAGTTCCTTATCACTTGCCTTGGCTTTTTACATTCAGTAGCAAAGTGACCCAACTCATTGCAATTGTAGCATCTGATTGAGCTCCTCTCCACAGTTCCAGTTTTGTAGCCACCCCTTGTGCCACTTGAAGATGAGGAATCACCTCTCTGAAACCTGGGCCTGAACTTAAGATTGGGATTCCTCTTGAATCTAAACTTCCCAAACTTCCTGACTATCAAAGCCAAATCACCATCCTCCAGCTGATCAAGTTCTTCTAAAGAATAGAAGTCACCACCAGATTGATCAATGGATGTTAATCCATATTCAGCATCAATAACATTCATGTTAGAACTGGAAGGTTGAACAGCTTTCACTTCCAGTTTCTGTGGGACTTCAGCAGTCAATTCAGTAGAGGTACCAACAATCTTCCCAGTTCCATACAGCTCCCTCTGTTGAATCTGCTCCAGCTCATAGGTCTTCAGAACACCATACAATCTCTCCAAAGCAATCTCATTCATATCTCTTGCTTCTCTAATTGCAGATATTTTGTGCTCCAAATGAGGTGGAAGTGTAAGAAGGAACTTCTTGTTAATCTCCTTGTTGGTGTAGTGCTTCCCATTGAGATTCAGATCATTGATTAATTTGTTGTATCTCTCAAAAACCTGAGAGATACCCTCACCAGGGTTTGATCTGAAATGCTCATATTGTGAAGTGAGAATTTCCAGCATATTCTCTCTAACTTCCTCTGTCCCCTCATTGATTATCTCTATGGTTTCCCAAATGTGTTTGGCAGTATCACAGTTTAGGACATGATTATGCATGATAGGATCAAGACAATCAATAAGGATCAGCTATAGACAGGAATCCAAGGTAACATCCTCTTTTTCACCAGGAGTGAAATCCTTGGGATCTTTAGGGTACATCCTAGCAGCCCTAGTAACAATGTTACCCTCTTTTAATTCTTCCTCAATAATCATAGGAAGTTTTGGTCCATTCTTCATCACATCAATGTATTTAGGATTTGCAACCTTAAGAAATAGGAGCATTTTCTTCTTCCACATTGGATAATGCTCCTTGCTGAACATTGGGATTTTCACTGTACCCACTTTCTGTGTAGTAGACATCTTTTGAGATTTTTAGAATAATAAAAAATTCAGAGTTTAAGAAAAATCTCAAAACAATTGGATCTTTGATTTGTATATCAATCAAAAGGCTCTGATGCCAATTGTTAGGTCCTGATAAGTTTGTAGAAGGGGGGTTGAATACAAACTATACCGTTTTATCGAAATTTGTTCTTTGAATAATTTAACAATAAAGAACAAATTAATGCGGAATATAAATGAAACAAAATTCAAGTTAAATATAAACTATATTAAACTTGAAGGGTGTTGAAAATACAGTACGGATTACAAAGTATTTATCTCAAACTAATTAATACAAATTTAGAATAAATTCGACATGAACTTTTCTAATATTTGTAATAAAAAGATCGAATGCTAAAAGCAAAGTTCGAGATAAATTCTAGGGATAAAAATCCGCTAGATAATCAAAGCAATACAAGTAATCAACTTCTAGTGGTTTGGATTTAACAATACAAACTAGAATTAATTGCTTGAGAAGAAATGAGATCAAATGCTTTCTTCTTGTTCTTGAGAGAAAAGAAATGGCTGCTGTTGCTTTTCTTGATAGATATTACAATTGTGTGTACTGTCTCTTTTTGGCCGCCTGTTAATACAATTCCCTTTGCCTTGTATGACCTCAAGTTCTTTCAACAACTCTTGGTAGGACCTTAGGAAATGAACTTGTATGACCTGCAAAAGTGTCTGTATGACCTGAACAGTAACTCGGTATGACCTAGAAAAGAAACATGTATGACCTAATTTAAATTAGGTCATACCGTGTTTTTGCTTCTATTTAAACTAGGTCATACTAGTATTAAGACAGGTCATACTAGTACTTAAATTACTTTCTTTTAATTAATTTTAGTTGAAATAAATTCTAAATTAAATTAATTCTTTTCTGGAATTAATTTAATAAATAATTCAAACAACTAAATTAATTAATTTAATAAATTAATTAATTCTGAAAGAATTAATTTATTAATTAAATTGATTAATCATTTAATTAATTAGAAGAGAATAACTTAAAAACAAAGTATCTCTCTCTCTTCTGAACACCACTGAAAATAGATGATTTAATTCCACTGATAGATGTCGTCATTCGATGCACTGTCTGGTTTCGTGAATAACTGACTTCAATGATAATTCTTCATCTTTAAAACATTTAAAGCTGTGGCTTCTTTTCTTTAGCTTTGACTGAACTCTGAATCCTGTACTTCTTCTGTCACCAACTGGAAATCTCTGTCACTGTAGTAAATCCACTTCCTTGAATACTTCACTGAGGCTTGAACAATAAATTGAACTTCTTTCAATGTAGAATAACTTCAAGTCTGTAGATGACTTTAATACTCCATTCTCTTGATGGATAAAACTCTCTGAGATTCCTGTGACCTTTAATCTAATATTTACTTATTACATTCTGGTTTAAGTTGAGTAGAATCCTCGAACTACAAATAGGCTATAGCATATGCCTTTCAGTAGCTGTAGCAATGGGAGTACTTGCAGTAGCACAATCTTCCATGTTAAACCTTTTCAACAAATTCCTTGTATATTTAGACTGATTGATAAAAATGCCATCATCAGTCTGTTTAACTTGAAAACCAAGAAAATAACTCATTTCTCCCATCATGCTCATTTGATATCTTGACTGCATAAGCTTGGAAAACTTTTCACACAGCTTATTGTTTGTTGACCCAAAAATGATATCATCAACATAAATCTGAACTAAAAGCAAATCCTTACCATGATTCAAATAGAATAAAGTTTTATCAATGGTACCTCTTTTGAATCCACTTTCTAGTAAGAACTGAGCTAAAGTTTCATACCATGCTCTTGGAGCTTGCTTTAGTCCATAAAGTGCCTTATCCAATCTGTAAACATGATTTGGATATTTTGGATCAATGAAACCAGGAGGTTGTTCAACATAGACTTCTTCCTCCAGTTCACCATTTAAGAAAGCACTTTTCACATCCATCTGGAAAACCTTGAATTTCTTATGAGCTGCATATGCCAGAAAGATCCTGATGGCCTCTAGTCTTGCAACAGGAGCAAAAGTTTCATCATAGTCAATTCCTTCTTGTTGAGAATACCCCTTTGCAACTAGCCTTGCTTTGTTTCTGATAAAACACCATCTGAATCAGTCTTATTCTTCAAAATCCACTTTGTACCAACAATTGACCCATTCTTTGGTCTTGGTACCAATTTCCAGACTTCATTCCTTTCAAATTCATTCAATTCCTCTTGCATTGCAGTAACCCAATCAGCATCTTTAAGTGCATCTTCAACTTTCTTTGGCTCCTCCTTTGACAAAAAGTTATTATATAGACATTCATTTTGAGTTGCACTTCTTGTCTGAACACCTGCATCAGGATCTCCAATTATCAAATCAGAAGTATGACTTGCAGTCCATTTCCTTGCTGGTGGTAAGTCATTCCTTGATGTAGATGCTCCCCTGGATTGGTGTTATCTTGATTAGAAGAATTTGTTCTATTCGAAGCTCCCCCTGAAGTATTACTATCTCCTCCTGATGAATTATCAGGATTGTCACTTGAATCAGTATCTGAAGAATTCTGTCCTGATGATTGAGTTGACTCATAATTAGTAGTAGAATGCTGTTTCTCCCCCTCAACATTAGCACTACTAGTTGTATTACTATTGTTTTCATTATCAGAATTAACATTTGAAGTGTCATTAGGATTTGATGTGTCATCAGGATTTGGTGACTCATCAGGATCTGATGAACTGACAGGATCTGATTTATTTACTTCAGGTTCCTTGGTAGCTTCATTTTAAAAAATCAGTCTATCATGTGAGTCTTCATTCAATCCAATTATCTTCTTATCATCAAAAGATACATGTATTGACTCCATGACAGTTCTTGTTCTCAAGTTAAAAACTCTAAAGGCTCTTGATGCAGGATAGCCTATGAAAATTCCTTCTTCAGCCTTCGTTTCAAACTTTCCTAGCTGTTCAGGATGAGTTCTGAGAACAAAACATTTACAGCCAAACACATGCAGATGCTTCAAACTTGGTTTCTTTTCCTTGAGTGATTGACAAGGAGTAACACCATGTCTCTTTATCAATGTGAGATTTTGAGTATAGAATGCTGTGTTGACTGCTTCTGCCCAGAAATATGTAGGTAATTTAGCTTCTTCCAACATAGTTCTGCCAGCTTCAATAAGAGTTCTATTTTTCCTTTCAACTACTCCATTTTGCTGAGGTGTGCCAGGTGTTCGCACAAAATCACGCAAGCGTACGCGGTCACAAGTAATATATGAATAAGTAGAGTTCGTTCCCACAGAGACTGGTTTACCACAATTATGCACTTATGCAACAATGTATGGCTATTGTTCAATGCTAAGACAAGTATCAAATTTGGGTTTTGATTATCTAAATTAACTAAGCAAATTACGAAGACTATAATTAACTAATGATTTTACTGTCGAATTACTTATGAGAAGAACACATGGGATTCTAACTTTATTAAATACTTCATCTAGAGTCTTTTGTCTTTAATCAATGTATGTGACGGTTATGATAACTAATCGGACAACACGAAATCAGTACACACTACCTTTCAGTATACGTATACCAAACCACTCAAACATCCACAAAAGAGATAGAAGTTGTGCAGACACCAATTATGCTTAGACCCTATATTTCTATAAGATTTGAAAACATAATGGTTTAACGAGCAAGTTATCCATTCAGATTACATAGGGCATGTAAGATGGTTAAAATCACCTACGAATCATGCATGACAAACATACATAAACCTATGCTAGCCTAGCAAGTTCTAAACCTCTATATCCACTTTCGCAATCAATAGAGATTAACAAACAAATTAGATGTTAGCTACGCATCCAGGAAGAATAAGCACAACCAAACTAGGTTATCAATAATTCATCACACACAAATCTTTAAAACAATTAACTACTAAAATCCATAGATAAATCCGTTAGAATCCCACGACAACGATTAGTTCATAATCGAACCGTTCATCATCGTGGGTTCTGATGAAAACATGATAATAAATATGTCTGGAATACTAATTAAAAGTACTAGGGTTTGCGAAAAACAAACGAGAATCCAAAGTATCGCCTAATTAGAAGAATACAAAGATAAGTTGAAAACTAGATCTTCGTAATCAGCCGTCTCCTTGTTCTCCTTACTGATGGATGAATATGTATGTATGTATATCAATATATATCTCTGAAATCGTCCACCAATTGTTTATATAGGCCTTTCTGTTGACTGGTCTTCGTTGGTTTCCAAAACAGAACAGAAATTGACCTCTTCAGCAATCCACCATGCGCGGGCGCGCTTCCTAGGGCGTGGGTGCGCTCCACAGAATTCAACCAGGCGTGGGCGCGCTCCACAGAATTCAACCAGGCGCGGACGCGCTTCATGCAGGCGCGGGCGCGCTCTAGCCTCTGTCCAGATTTCTTCATTTCTTCCTTAACACTTGCAACTGCTTATACTTGCTTGGCCTCCACTTCTTAAGTTCACATAACCACCATACTTGGAGACTTATTCACCTAAATGCTTCTAATCACTCCTCTGCACACAATACTTAACAAACACGTTAAAAACACCAAATACTTGAGTTAAAACGATCGATTTAAGCTGATTAGACGCATTCCAAGCGGATATGAAATCCACTTATCACACCCTCAAACTAAAACCGATGCTTGTCCTCAAGCATAACAGACTCTATTTATATATAATGCAATTCATGAATGCAACTAGAATGCTAATATAGACGATCCCCTCAGAATAACCACAACCAATCAACAAGCCAACATCTCAAGGAATGCAATCTTTCAAACAGAGTTTGACCAAATTCCCGTATACTAACAATACAAACACAGAAACGTGCGTGTGTGCGATGCTCATCAATATACTCCCAAACTAAATCAAGACCATATCATATTCTTCACCAAAACAACCACAAGCTTATAAACAGAATGAACTCTAGACTCAAGAATCACTAAAAGACACCTCATAATCCACTTGAGTTAGACAGGAATTCATGCTTTATTACGACACACAAAACAACACTCATGCTTATTTGACCGTGCAATGGATGAGACCCCAAAAGGCTTATACAATAATACCCATGTAGCGAGCGTTAGGTTAGTGGATCCCAGACCGGAAAAGTCTTAGGTCACTAGGCACAAAGTCCCCTAGAACTTAATTGCTCGAGTATTAAAGAGCTCAACCTGATCAATTCTGCATAAAACAACTCTTTTTTTTTCGGACTGAGTGCGCTTTGCTTTTCCTCATCCCTCCCTAGACTACTCATTTTTTACAATGAGCGGCTACTAGCCATTTGACACCTAGCTTTATTAACAACTAGCATGAAATCCATGGTTTCCCCCAAACTTAGACTTAAGTGCTTCTTTGTTTTCAAGAGAATAGACGAACATTATAAATGTAAGCAAGGGATTAAATTCTAACATCCAAACAAACATGGTCTGATCAAATCCAAAAGCAACCAATGAGACTTATGAAATTAATTTGTTTCTGGCATGCAAGTCAATTCCTAGGAACTTAAATCAACCCTCTATTCATCATTACCACACTCCAATCAACATCAACAAACCAACGGAAATAGCCAAATCCTACGGGATCATGAAATATGCTATGCAAATGCACCTAAATGGACTCACATGATAGATATAAACAAATAAGCAAACAGAATGCTCTATATGACATAAACATGCAAAGATATGGATGAACTACTACATATGCAATATGAATCCAATATGAACACACTAACATTACTATTCCTTAATTATCACCCACAAACTTACAATATTCAATGTCCTCATTGAATGTAATAACAAGGAAAGTGCAGAGAATACCTAATCATCAACAGGACCACCCTCCTCGGGTGGTGTATCCGGTGGTGGATAAACAGAATCAGCTCCAAAGTCAGGCCAAGCAACATCAACTCTAGTGGTTCGAAAAGAAGTACCCAAAGCCTGAGGCAATTACTCTGCAAAGATGGGGTAAAAAGAACACAAAACCACTTTTATTTCTAAATTTTTTTTTTATTTTTTTAATGTTTTTTTTCTCTTTTTTTTTCTGTGAACAGTGCCCCCTGCGCGGGCACGGTCCTGGAAGGCGCGGGCGCGCTCTGCCTTCTGTCCAGAATTTTTTTTCTGTTTTTTTTAAAACACACAGAATAATACTATAACAATTGCGTGGGTTGCCTCCCACAAAGCGCTTGTCTTACGTCAATAGCTTGACGTGAATCCATTTTCATCCAGTCGTAAGAACGGTGAACTTCGACTCACGGTTCACCGTATTACCAACGTCATGCTTCAGCCACTGTTAATCCCAAATGACCTAACAGAATTGTAGAAGGGGGGGGGGTTGAATACAATTCTTGATATTTCTTAAACTTAAAACAACTTACAAATAAAAACTGAACTTAAAGTAAAAATCACAAGCACATAAATAATTTCAGTTGGATTGTTTGATGATCCAACTGAAGTGATTTTTATTGCGGAAATAATCTGTGATACAAAAGTACACAGCTGCTCAGTTACAACATTGTAGAGAAGTATGCTCTCAAAGATAGCTAATACAAACTCTTTGTTTTTCTTCTCTTACACTTATTTTAACTGCTACACTTGGTTATATATTCCCCAAGTTTACAAAGCTATTTTTGGCTACACTAAAGTACACTAAAGGTAACCGCCAATAGTTTGCTTTTCATCCCTTTGTCCAGTGGTCCTTGGAGATCCTTGCTTTTGTCTTCATGCTTATTATGATCACTCCCAAGAGCCCAATTGGAAACTGGGATGTTTCCTTATTCCCCATGTCCATTTTAATGGTTTCCAATGCAAAGTACACTTCCACATCTCCTTTTTGATCTGTCAGAAAACTGTCACTATCACTTTGTCAACTATTCAGAAAAGCAATAATGATTCGTTGATAACATGAAGATGTGTTTCGTTGATAGCTTTATTCTTCATTCCGTTGATGGTGTTTCCCTCGTTTCGTTGATGAGTAAACTCCATACCGTTGACAGAGTAATCTTCATACCGTTGACATGTCTTCACTTAGGCAAAATTACAAGGCATAATATATTTACAATTAACCAACCTATTTTGCCTATCTAGTACTTAGTCAACATGACTTAGAAAACCTATCTAATACATATAACAAAATGCCTATCATATTGTGAAGTATTGTACAATGCAATTGCTACATCACTCATTTCGTTGATGAGCTTCCTATCAACGGAATGCTGCAAAGCATGCCATTTCGTTGACAGTTACAGAATGACTTAATACAAAATCTACTAAGTGTTTTTATAATTATCATCAAGAACAACATATTCCTAACTATCTCCCCCAATTTATGACTGATAGAATAACAGCCATAAATCAAGAGCCTTGATGATAACAAAAACACTCAGACATATTACACATGATAAAAAGTAGAAATTGCATTGAACTTCATTGAATTTAATTGAAATGCAAAGTAGAAAATCTTACAAAACAAGTGCACAGAGTTGCTCCTCTAGACTGAGCAGATTTTTCATCTTTGCCTCTGTGGTCTTGTTTTCTTCCCTTTTCTTGCATTGTTCTCCTCAATTTGAGCTTGAAGTCTTCTGTAGAAAATCTTCTCTTCTTCATCTTGATTCCCCAACTTGGATTGCATTAACCTTAGAGTTTCATTGGATGCCTTCTCCAGTTGGTCTTCTATTCTGAAGAATCTTCTACAGTTGTCCTTATCTCTGAATTCCATCATCCAAAAAGGTTGGAGATGAATTATCTTTCCTGTTTGAGGGACCTTCAATACTCTGGGAAGTGCACCAGGCTTGTTCCAGCTAGCTTTGATTTGGCAAATCTTGGAGACAACCTCAGACTTGGCTGTTTTGGTAAAACCAAAATCTTTCTTCAAACATTTAAACACAGATAGCAGTGTCTGATAGTCTTCTCCCAGAATTCTGTGTAGAGGCCAAACCTGTTCTCTCCCACCCTTGTAGACAAATACCAATCTCTCTAGTAGTTTGTAAGAAGCTGCTATTCCTCTCACTTCAACCAGGTCATCAAGATTGATATGAATGTCAGACTCCTCCCTGATATCAGCAATGTAGATGAAGTCTTCTGGGTTGGTAGGGGGTTTCTCAGCTTGTGGTCTCCTTACCAGAATTGGCTTAGCCTTGGTAGCCCTTTGCTTAGATTTCTTCTTTGGATCCATTTCAAAGAGGAATTTTGGAAAGTTGGCCTCATCAAACTCAATTGGCTCTCCCTTTGGCTCAATTGGCTGATCATGGAAATTTACAGGATGATTAGGATCACAGGCTAACTTTACCTCTGAAACTGGATCAGGAATTGTTGGAGGTGCAACTGGTACAGAAGAGTCTGATGCAATGCTCTGAGAGTCATCATTCTTAAAGGCTATGTTTCTCCTAGCTCTTGCCTTTGGTTGCCTTGTGCTCTTCTTTGCACTCCTTTCCTCTCTTGCTTTTTCTTCTAGCTGTATTTCTTCTTCATCAAGAGACTGAGCAACAACAAGGGCTTGCATTGCTACTCTTTCTGACTCTTCAGCTTTAGCTTCAGCAAAGTTTGGGTGACCAGCCCAAACACAGATTTCTTGTCCATTCCTGTAGACAATTGCCCTTTGCTTCCTTATCTCATAATCACTGCTTTCCTTGCTTTTTGTGATAAGTAGACCAAGAAGCTTGAGCTCATCTGGATAAGGTGCAGGATAGAAAATCCTTGCTATATTTTTGCCCTTTGGTTTAGCAGGGGACTTGGGAGATAAGCTTCTTTGGAGTGTAGCTTGTTCCACATCCCTAATGCATGAAGTTTGTCCTTTTTCCTTCCTTGGACCTTGAGTGACTCCATGTAGAAGGGGCTCTACCTTATAGAAAGAATTGGTCTGTGGCTCCCATTCCGTTGACACTAGAACCATGGCATTCGTTGATGGATTTGAGTCCTTTCTAGTTCCAGCAATTTTCTTGACCCTTGCTTCTATGTTGGACCAATGGTCTTTGATTTGTTCTGCAAGTCTCATCCTCATAGAAGCTTCCTGTATTAGGTCAATACCATCCTTTTTCTTCTTTCCAAACTCCCCCATTGCTTATGGTTCTTCTGGTAAGGAGATGGCTGGGACCAAAACCTTTGTGATTTGTATCTCTAGCTCCTTAGTTTTCTCCCCCTTTTTGTTATCATCAAGTGAGATGATAGGGATTCCTTGAGCTGCCAGAAGCTGGGTGAGTAGGCTAGTTTGCTTCTCCTGTTCCTTCTGCATGTGAGAAAGTGTAGCCTCAACTTTGTCCACCCTAGAGGAGAGAGTTTTCAAAGATGAGGACACTTCAGGTGCCTTGGTGAAAAACCTTGACATCTTGGAGACAGTGTGAAGAGGAAGCTTTTCATCTAGCCTCCTGTCAGTAGCATCCCTAAGGTTGCTAATTGAATCCTTGATTTCTGTAGCCTCAATCCTTGTTTGCAACATTTGTAGCCTTTGAATTTCCAGAGAATCCATTATGGCCTTGTAGAATTTCTTGTCCCTTGCTTCTGCAGACTCATGAGCTAGATATGCCTCATTGTACTGCCTTGTGATAGCAGCATCCAAGTTGCATCTACCATGCATATCCTGAGAGAGCCAGTTTGGTGTAGGAGGCACCACAGAAGTCCTAGTCTGTGTAGTAGTGGCCACCTGTAGATTGTCACCAAAGCTGTCCTCATCATCAGAAAACTCAAAGTCTCCACTTGCTGCAGCTCCTGGAGGTAGATTGGTCAAGGCATCCTTTGCTCTTTGCATTGATGCAGTAGTATGAATTAAGTTGAGTGACCTTTCTGCCTCCACATTGCCCTGTTGAGCCATAACTTGATAGGCTGGCACAGGATGAGTAAAGGTCTCAGGATCCAGGGAAATACTATCCAGAGTTTGTTGATAATGCTCTTGGAAAGTAAGTTCCCTTTCTCCCTCACTGACCTCCATTAACTCACTAGCAATGGCTGCTTCCATCCTTATTGCTCCTGTAGTCCCTTCTCTCTCTCCACTCTGTTCTTGCATCATGGGCTCCCCATGGCTCACACCTCTCACACCCTCACCTTCACCTACTAAGGTGGTACTCTCAATCTCTCCTTTTGCCTGGCTGGAAGAAATAGCCAGCCTCTCACTCTCATTCTCTCCTTTTGCCTGGCTGCAAGCCAGCCTCTCAATTTCACTCCCTCTCAAACCTAAAAGTGTCTCAACTACCACCAGGTCATCTACACTAGTTGTGGAAACAACTTGATTTTCAATAAGGGGTGTAGATTGACCTATCAACGGAATGGTAGTTTGAACTGTCAACGGTATGGATACCGTTGATGGAGAAACACTTGTCAACGAAAGAAGCTGTTTCGTTGATGAAGTCAATAAAGCACTTTGAGAAAGTGAAATTACAGTAGAATCTGTGGTGATTGATTTTAGAGATTGGTCCACAGATCCTCTTGCAACTTCAGAAAAAATTGGTTGATGGCCCAACAAATCACTTAACAAGTGATGGCCACCAGCTTCAGAGTGGGGCTTCTCCAAGATTAGAGTTGGAGAATCAGGAATAGATGAATGGATCATGTCCACATCTAGAGATAGAGTTGGTGAATTTGATGGAGATAGTTCAAGGTTGATGTTTAGAGAATGGGACTGTAACCCCAGAGTAATGATAGGGGTTACATCAAACTGAATTTGTGAAACTGGAAGTGTAGCTTCCAGAGTGTGTGCACCCTGTGAACCCTTGGATTTTTGTTTCACCCTCCTTTGGTATTGGGAAAAAGTAGACTGTGGGCTTGAAGTGTCCCTTACCCTCTTAGAGTGTGCTCTTGGAGGAGAGCTGGTTTCAATAATTACATCCTTTTGGGAGGATGCAATTAGACTTGTGCTTAAATCCATATTACTCATTGTGCCTTGTTGGGAAGACACAATGGGGCTTGGCTGGATCTCACTCATCTTTCCTTCCTTATCCTTAGGGTTTCTTTTATGTTCACCCCTTCCCTCACCTCTCACAGCACCTACAACACTCCCCTTAGGTTGTGTAGTGGATTTTACAACAGGTGCCTTTTGGGAAGCACCTGAGGTTCGCTTGGAGGATTTCTTTGATTTTGGTTTTGTTGCAGGGGCAGGAGCCTGTTGGGTCACAGCTACAGACTCCACAGCAACAGGACTGGGTGATACAGTTGAAGTAACAACTATACTAGAAGGGATAGCAGTAGTTACCTCAATTATTGGCAGATACACCACTGGAACATCACCATTGTGGTTCAGCCTCAGTATGTCTGTCAATACTCTCTTTTCTTGCACAAAACACTCAAACTTGGAAACAGGGTTAGAGATTGCTAATGGTGTTGGACTAACATGATTAGCCAACATCATCAGAAACCTAGCATAGTAGATATTCTTTTTCCTATTAGCCTTGTCACCCAACTTAGCACCAATTTCATACATAAGTTGGGTGCTAAAGTTGTAATATCTATCAGTTAGGAGCATGGTAAAAAGAATCAACATGGAATTAGTTAATGCATCAAAATTACTAATCTTTCCAGAAAAGACCTTGATAAATGCATCAGCTAAATAACTATATTCCCTAACCAAACCTCTCCTAATTATCCTACCCAAATTGTCAGTAGCCAATGAGTAGTTTATTGAATTTAGCATGTTAACCATTTCAGTGATTGTAGGCAAAGCATCACAGTTATTTTCAGGAATATGTAGACATGCTTGTAATACATCAGAATTAACTATGTACTCATTACCTTGGAGAGTGAATTGCAGTGTGCAGTTTGTTCCACTATACTCACACGAGGTTCAGATCTCCTCGATTATCTCATTATAGAGAGGAGTTGAGTGAAACATAGCATAGCTCAACTTGCAGTTCTTCATGAAGTCCATCATTTTGAAAAAGATACTGTTTGGACTTTCCTTGACAACAAATGGAATTGAGTTGTTCTTTTCATAAATGAACCCTCCTGCTGACATAAGCTTGACTATGGGTGCCATTGTTGTGTGAAGAAAAGCTTCGAACTGAATTGCTTGTTAGAGAGAAGAAGAGAGAAAAGCCTTTGGAATTTTTGAGAACAGGTAAAAAAGAAATTAAAGAAATTAGAATTTCTTAAATACTCCCCCAAAAATTCTCAGAAAAAGAGTCCAATAATAAATGTAAATTACTGGATTGGCTTACAAAATATAAACGTTACTTTTAAAGAATTACCATGATTTATACTTACAGGGGTGTATGCATAGATCGTGGTAAGAGACGTGTCAAATCTCAGCGGTTCAGATTAAAAGCGCTATATCAACGAATCAGATTTGGGCGTTTAAGGTCCCGTCTATTTCGTTGATAAAGCTGCGTTTCATTGATATAAAAGAGCTATCAAGGAAACACCCAGAAAAATGCTAAGACTGTCAACGAAATGGTGCGTTTCGTTGACATAGTAATTTTGACTTAGACAAAATTTCACTTTTTCCTGAGAAACTTAATTCACAGAAAAACATAGCAAATTTCTGGCTGCATTTTAACTTGCAAAAATCTCAAAGTATTTAAGAGAAATTTAGAATACCTAGCTCACTTAATAATCTTGAGAATGTTGATTCATCAAGTGGCTTGGTAAAGATGTCTGCGAGTTGTTGTTCACTTGGAACAAAATGTAACTCCACAGTACCATTCATAACATGTTCTCTAATGAAATGGTACTTGATGTCAATGTGCTTGGTCCTTGAATGTTGCACTGGATTTTCAGTAATGGCAATGGCACTAGTGTTGTCACAGAAAATAGGAATTTTCTCAACTCTTATTCCATAATCAAGTAGTTGGTTTTTCATCCACAAAATCTGTGCATAACAACTTCCAGCTGCAATATACTCAGCCTCAGCTGTGGAGGTAGAAACTGAGTTTTGTTTCTTGCTGAACCATGAGACAATCTTGTTTCCTAAGAATTGACAGGTGCCTGTTGTGCTTTTCCTGTCAATTTTACATCCTGCAAAATCTGCATCTGAATAACCAATTAGTTCAAAGCCAGATTCTCTAGGATACCAAATGCCAAGGTTTGGTGTTCCTTTGAGATATCTGAAAATTCTTTTAATAGCAACTAAATGGGATTCCCTAGGATCAGCTTGAAATCTAGCACATAGACATGTAGCAAACATAATATCAGGTCTACTAGCTGTTAAATACAAAAGTGAGCCTACCATGCCTCTGTAACTTGAAATGTCCACAGATTTTTCCTTAGTATTCAATTCAAGTTTGGTGGCAGTAGGCATGGGAGTTTTGGCAGGAGAGCATTACATTAAGTTAAACTTTTTTAATAAATCATGAATATATTTTGTTTGACTAATGAAAATGCCTTCATTAACTTGCTTCACTTGAAGACCAAGAAAGTAAGTTAATTCTCCCATCATGCTCATTTCATATTTACTTTGCATAAGCTTGGCAAACTTTTGACAAAGTTTCACATCTGTAGACCCAAAGATTATGTCATCTACATAAATTTGAACAAGTATAGTAGAGCCATTCACAACCCTGTGAAAAAGAGTTTTATCTACAGTACCTCTAGTGAAGTGATTCTCAAGGAGGAACTGTGAAAGTGTGTCATACCAGGCTCTAGGTGCTTGTTTCAAACCATAGAGTGCTTTGAGGAGGAAGTATACATATTCTGGAAAATCATCATCTTCAAAGCCAGGAGGTTGACTTACATACACCTCCTCTTCCAATTCCCCATTCAGAAAAGCACTCTTCACATCCATTTGATAGACTTTGAAATTGGCATGGGCTGCATAGGCTAGGAAAATCCTTATTGCTTCTAGTCTAGAAATAGGAGCAAAGGTTTCATCAATATCAATTCCTTCTTCCTGTGAATAGCCTTTTGCAACCAATCTAGCTTTGTTCCTTGTGACTATGCCATTTTCATCCATCTTGTTTCTGAACACCCATTTTGTGCCTATGACACTCCTGTCCTTAGGCTTGGGCACCAGCTTCCAAACATTGTTCTTTTCAAATTGGTTTAGCTCCTCTTGCATAGCCAAAACCCAATCTGGATCTAGAAGTGCATCCTCAACTTTCTTTGGCTCATCTTGAGACAGAAAGCTACTATATAGACATTCTTCTTGAGTTGCTCTTCTAGTCTGGACTTTTGAAGACACATCACCTATAATAAGTTCAAAGGGATGATCTTTAGTCCATTTCCTTGAGGGAGGTAGATTTGCTCTTGAAGAGGTAGCTTCATGATCATGATTGCCTTGATTGGATATTTGTCCTTGAGAAACTCCCCCTGAGTTTGTTGTCCCTAAATGATCACTTCTAGAAGCATTTCTATGACTGTCAACGGTATTACCATTTTGGCTGTCAACGAAACGCTCATTTTGACTGTCAACGAATCCACCATCATGACTGTCAATGAAATGACCATTTGGTCTGCTAGAAGCTATTCTTTTCAATCTTAATGCAGCAATTTCATCTTCACTGCTGCTTTCATCTGTGCTTGATACAACAACTTTAGGCTGTTTCTCAGTAGCCTTAACATGATTCACTTGATCTCCTTCCTCATTTTCAAAAGAAAGACTTTCATGGAAACCTTCATCACAGAGACCTTGAATTTTGAGATCATCAAAAACAACATGTACAGATTCCATAACAATGTTGGTTCTGAGATTATAGACTCTGTAGGCTTTCCCTGCTGCATATCCCACAAATATTGCTTCATCTGCCTTTGCTTCAAATTTCCCCAAATGCTCAGCTTGATTTCTCAGAACAAAGCACTTGCATCCAAAGACATGAAGAAAATCCAATAGTGGCTTCTTTCTTTTGAGTAGCTGATAAGGGGTCATTCCTTTGGCCTGATTAATCAAAGAAATATTTTGAGTGAAGCAAACTGTATTAACTGCCTCAGCCCAAAAATAAGTTGGTAACTTTGATTCATCTAGCATTGTCCTTGCAGCTTCAATAAGTGTTCTGTTTTTTCTTTCAACCACACCATTTTGCTGTGGTGTCCTTGCTGCTGAAAACTCATGCAAAATACCATTTTCTTCACAGAACACCTTCATGCTTGAATTCTTGAATTCTGTCCCATTGTCACTCCTAATCCTTCTTACTTTCAAGTCAGGATGATTGTTTACCATCTTGATGTGATTGATAATGATTTCACTTACCTCATCTTTGGAGAGCAAAAAGAAAGTCCATGTAAATCTAGAAAAATCATCAACAATCACAAGACAATATTTCTTCTTTGAAATAGACATGACATTTACAGGGCCAAACAAATCCATATGAAGCAACTCAAGCTGATGGACAATTGATGACTCTGTCTTGCTTTTGAATGATGCCTTCTTTTGTTTCCCTTTTTGACAAGCATCACACAAACCATCCTTGGAAAACTCCACATGTGGAATTCCTCTTGCAAGATCCTTCCTCACCAAATCATTCATAACTTTAAAATTTAGATGAGATAATTTCTTGTGCCATAGCCAACTTTCATCCTTGCTTGCCTTGCTGAAAAGACAAGTCATGGTTTCTGGACTTGTGCTACTAAAGTCAGCAATGTACACATTCCCTCTTCTGAATCCAGTCATTACCACATTGTTGTTTCCTCCTTTAGAAACAACACAGGCTTCTTTAGAAAAAGTAACTAAAAATCCTTTGTCACAAAGTTGGCTGATACTAAGCAAATTGTGCTTAAGACCATCCACCAATGCAACCTCATCTATGATGACATTCTCTTTTGAAATCAAGCCATATCCCTTAGTGTAGCCTTTGCTGTCATCTCCAAAAGCAATACAAGGGCCAGCTCTTTCCTGAAACTCTGTGAGCAGGGTAGAATCACCAGTCATGTGTCTTGAACAACCACTATCCAAGTACCAAAGATTCCTTTTGTCTCCCTGCACACAATAAAACCAAATCAAGTTGATTTTGGTACCCAAGTTTCCTTGGGTCCTGTTTTGTTAGCCTTTGCTTTTCCTTTTATATCATTTTTCACCTTGGGCTCAGATTGATTTAAATCAATCTTTACCCTTGGTGTTGATTTCTGAGGGTTGCTCACATTTTCATTCACAGCATGCATAGTTGGAGGAACAATCAGGTTATTCATATTCCATGGCATTTGTGGCATATTAAACATATTCATGTATGGATTAGGCACAAATGACATGTTAGCATATGGATTCTGAAATTGTGCATATGGAGCAAACATGTTAGGCATAACAGGCATTGTAGGCATGGAACTATTCATTGCAGGCTTGGGCATTTTCACATTAGCAGTTTTCTTAACAGATTTGTAGTTAGTAGATAAATGACTAACACTTCCGCAATTGACACATGTCTTTCTAGGAGCATATTTATCAGGTGTGTAATTGTTGTGTTTGTTAATCCCTACTTTGCCATTCCTGTTATTCTTTTTATTTCCCTTAGCCTCAACTTGAACTTTCTCTAACTTGTCTTTCAATTGCTTGTTAGACAAGTGACCTACATTAGCTCTCTCAACAGGCTTCTCAACTTTCTTTGATTTACTAGACTCACCTTGAACAAAGTTCTTGGTGACAGGACCATACTTATTGTTAAGTCTAGTGAGTTCTTCTTTTCTTTTCTCTATCAACGAAACAGCCTGATCGGTTGATGGTCCATCTGTCAACGAAACATTGCATTCCGTTGACATATCAACCTTCAACAAATGATCATTGTTGTTTGTTGACTCTGTTTCTGATTCTAAGGTTTCACCAACATACCCTAGCTTCTCTTTGTTCTTTTTCCATGATTGCTCACAGAAAGATTCCATACCTTCAACATTAATGATGTTGGTAGCAACATTCCTGGCATCTTTCCATTTTGTCCACACTTTGTTCTATCTCAAGTTGTGTTTTAAGAATTTCTTCCCTTTGTAACACGTTCTCAAGTTCCTTCTTAGCATCCCTACTAACACATCTCATTTTTTCAAATTCAATGAGTTGTGCTTCTAACATTGCATTCCTATCACTTAAGAGCAAATTAGTCTCTTTTATTCTTGAATTCTCTTTGGTAAGTGATTTAAGAGTAACACGCAAATTATATAGTACAGTAGACATTTCATTTACTGCACTATCGCATTCCTCTTTAGAAAGCTCAGAAAGATTAGTAATTGTTACCTGGTTGCTTGAGGAGCTTGCTTCCTGCTCATGATTGTTAGCCATAAGAGCCAAGTTGACATACTCAACATCATCATCAGAATCTTCACCATTACCAGCCCAATCATACTCCTGAGACATGAAAGCCTTTTCTTTTTGCTTGAGAAGTTCAAAGTATTTCTTTTTATAATCAACAGGCTCAAACTTCCTGTTGCCCTTCTCAATCTTGGGCTTTCTGCAGTCTCCAGCAAAGTGACCAAGCATTCCACAATTGAAACATTTAGATTTAGACTTTTCAATCCAGTTACTTTTGTTAGGTTGAAAGTCTCTCCTTGGTGGCCTTGCTTCTGAGTTTCTCTTGAACTTGAACTTAGAGAATTTTCTTGACAGAAAAGCAATGTGTTCATCAATCTCATCTAAGTCATCCAAGTTGGCTGGTTCTGATTCTTCTTCTTCTGTCATCTTGCCTTTACCCTTGCTAACATCACTCCTACAACTAGCTCGACTAGTTGTGGCCTTTGCAGCTTCTTCATTGTCATCTTCCAGTTGGTTCACAGATGCAATCAATGCAACAGATCCACCCTTCTTTTGTACCTTTTCAATTTCTTCATCTTGCTCCATTTCCAACTCATATGTCTTCAAGGTTCCATAAAGCCTCTCAAGAGTGTAGTCTTTGTACTCTTGAGTGTTTCTGAGAGAAACAGTCATAGGCTTCTATTCTTTTGGAAGAGCTCTAAGAAATTTAAGGTTTGAATCCTTGGTTTGATAGATCCTCCCATACAACTTTAATCCATTCAAAAGCTTCTGAAACCTACTAAACGTGTCATTTAGGGTTTCACCAGCTTTAAAATGAAAATGCTCATATTGTTGTATGAGGAGCTGCATTTTGTTTTCCCTAACTTGCTCAGTTCCTTCACAGAGAGTTCTAACAGTGTCCCATACTTCTTTGGAGGTTGTACAGTTTATGACATTGTCAAACATCTCTTGCTCCAAACCATCAAACAAAATGTTCATGGTTCTTTTATCTTTATGGACTTCTGCAACATCTTCAATAGTCCATTCTGAGACAAGTTTTGGAATTTCCACATCAGGAGCATCATCTGGCAGTCCAACTCTAGATGCAAACTTCATGGGAACGTGTGGACCTTTCTCAATGCAGTCTACATATCTCTCATCCATAGACATGAGATGTAAATGCATCTTTACTTTCCAGTGAAAGTAATTGTCCTTATCAAGAACTGGTATCTTTACTCCTGCATCCTTCTTTACCATGGTTACTATTTTGGTCTTGATCTTTAAACTTCTTGTATGTTAGAAGCTCGCTCTGATACCAATTGGTAATCCCAAATGACCTAACAGAATTGTAGAAGGGGGGGGGGGGGTTGAATACAATTCTTGATATTTCTTAAACTTAAAACAACTTACAAATAAAAACCGAACTTAAAGTAAAAATCACAAGCACATAAATAATTTCAGTTGGATTGTTTGATGATCCAACTGAAGTGATTTTTATTGCGGAAATAATCTGTGATACAAAAGTACACAGCTGCTCAGTTACAACATTGTAGAGAAGTATGCTCTCAAAGATAGCTAATACAAACTCTTTGTTTTTCTTCTCTTACACTTATTTTAACTGCTACACTTGGTTATATATTCCCCAAGTTTACAAAGCTATTTTTGGCTACACTAAAGTACACTAAAGGTAACCGCCAATAGTTTGCTTTTCATCCCTTTGTCCAGTGGTTCTTGGAGATCCTTGCTTTTGTCTTCATGCTTATTATGATCACTCCCAAGAGCCCAATTGGAAACTGGGATGTTTCCTTATTCCCCATGTCCATTTTAATGGTTTCCAATGCAAAGTACACTTCCACATCTCCTTTTTGATCTGTCAGAAAACTGTCACTATCACTTTGTCAACTATTCAGAAAAGCAATAATGATTCGTTGATAGCATGAAGATGTGTTTCGTTGATAGCTTTATTCTTCATTCCGTTGATGGTGTTTCCCTCGTTTCGTTGATGAGTAAACTCCATACCGTTGACAGAGTAATCTTCATACCGTTGACATGTCTTCACTTAGGCAAAATTACAAGGCATAATATATTTACAATTAACCAACCTATTTTGCCTATCTAGTACTTAGTCAACATGACTTAGAAAACCTATCTAATACATATAACAAAATGCCTATCATATTGTGAAGTATTGTACAATGCAATTGTTACATCACTCATTTCGTTGATGAGCTTCCTGTCAACGGAATGCTGCAAAGCATGCCATTTCGTTGACAGTTACAGAATGACTTAATACAAAATCTACTAAGTGTTTTTATAATTATCATCAAGAACAACATATTCCTAACAGCCACTGACCATTAACCTTGAACGCTTAGTCCGGAAACTTATGGAAAATATCTACTACATTATGCGGAAATGCTGATTTACCCGTGATAGGCTCCGACCACCTCGACTTACGCTTTCCTAGGAAAAATCTGAAGCATGACTTGAAACGCAGAACTAGCTGACCAGGCACAAATGAATGTTTCACCACCCCTCTTTCATGCCAGTCCTTAACCTTCTCCTTATATAGTCTGTTGCTCTCGTAGACTTTACCATACCTCAATTGATCCTGCAGTGGTTGGAGTTCAAGTGTAGGAGCTTCTTCCATAGATGGTTTAAGTCGCTCCTGAGAATTGTTTAGCTCTGCTAATCCAAGAGATTCGAATGACGCATCAATTTTTCTTTTCCACGGAGATGCATTCAAGTAATGCAGTTGCTCTTCTCTTTCTTCGTCTTCAGTCTCAGAATCCCCTATCAAGACTCTCTTCACTGTATCAGACTTCAGCGGTTGTTCAATCTTTGTATTGGCGACAGAATCGACCATCTGCAATTTAAAGCACTCTTCTTCCTCAGTTGGAAATTTCATTGCCTTGAACACGTTAAAAGTGACCTTCTGATTTTGAACCCTCATTGTAAGCTCTCCTTTCTGCACATCAATCAAAGTTCGGCCTGTAGCTAAGAACGGTCTTCCCAAGATAATAGGAATCTTCTTATCTTCCTCAAAGTCCAGAATAACAAAATCAGCAGGAAAAATGAGCTTATCCACTTTAACCAAAACATCCTCCACTATACTCCTTGGATATGTGATCGAGCGATCAGCCTGCTGTAAGGACATGTTTGTAGGTTTAGGCTCAGGTAAGCCAAGTTGCATGAAGACAGACAATGGCATCAGATTAATACTAACTCCCAAGTCACACAAGCACTTGTTGAAAGATAGATTGCCGATACTGCATGGTATGGTGAAACTCCCCGGATCCTTCAGTTTAGGAGGTAACTTCTGCTGAAGGACAGCACTACATTCTTCTGTAAGAGCAACGGTCTCCAACTCCTCAAGTTTCAACTTCCGAGAGAGAATACCCTTCATGAACTTTGCGTAGCTCGGCATCTGTTCTAAAGCTTCCGCAAAAGGTATATTGATATGCAACTTCTTGAAAACCTCCAGAAATTTAGCAAATTGCTTATCCAACTTCTGCTTCTGAAGACGTTTAGGGAATGGCAGAGGAGGATAGACTTCCTTGCTCTCTATAGCTTGCTTCGGAATAGAATTCTCAGTAGAAAGTTTGCTCTTCTCTGAATTGTCCCCCAACTGATCAGCCTTTTCTCCATTTTTTTCAATTTCTAGAAGAATGGGAGGCGCGGGCGCGCTATGAACAGTGCGGGCGCGCCCTAGGTACTGTTCACTTTTCAAATTTTCTTCGTCTTTCTCTGATTCTGAGTTCTGATCATTCGTAACCCTTCCAGATCGCAAGGTAACTGCTTTTACATGTTCCTTGGCCTCCCGTTTGCCTGGATTAGCTTCCGTATCACTAGGGAGAGTTCCATGTGGTCTATTCAGTAAGACATTAGCAATCTGACCGATCTGATTCTCCAGAGTCTTGATGGACACAGCTTGGCTCTTGCACATTAGCCTCAATTCCTCCAATTCAGATTTTTCATTAGATGACTGACCAACATTGCCTTGAGATGGTTGTTGAAAACCTGGTGGTTGGTACGGTTGCCTTGGAGCATACTGCTGCTGAAAACAAGAAGAATTGAATGGCTTAGCTCCAAATTGTTGACCTTGATACTGCTGATACGGCTGCTGTGGTTGTTGCATACCACCCTGATTGTTACTCCAGCTGAAATTCGGATGATTCCTGTTATTCGGATGATAGGTGTTAGGCACTGGCTGTTGTGGTCTCTGGAAATTGCTCACAAACTGCGCCGATTCATTAGATATGGCACACTGAGTCGTGTCATGTGCACCTGAACATAGCTCACAAACACTAGCCACCTGCTGAACTCCATAGTTAGTCAAAGAATCAATCTTCATAGACAAAGCCTTTAGCTGTGCTGCTATAGCCGTAGCTGCATCCACTTCCAGAACTCTTGCTACCTTGCCTTGTGATAACCTCTGAGTTGGATTCTGGTATTCATTAGCAGCCATCATCTCAATTAGCTCATAAGTTTCCTCGTAGCTTTTAGCCCAAAGAGCTCCACGTGATTCCGCATCAAGCATTGGTCGAGATTGACCTCCCAGACCATTATAGAAACAATTGATCACCATCCAATAAGGCATTCCATGATGAGGACACTTCTTAAGCATCTCCTTGTAGCGCTCCCAAGCTTCACATAAAGTTTCTCTAGAATGCTGTGCAAACTGAGTAAGAGCATTCCTGATTGCAGCTGTTTTAGCCATAGGGAAGAATTTAG
This sequence comes from Heracleum sosnowskyi, assembly GCA_030848705.1. NCBI lineage: Eukaryota > Viridiplantae > Streptophyta > Magnoliopsida > Apiales > Apiaceae > Heracleum > Heracleum sosnowskyi. The sequence continues at coordinate 41,239,192 of CM061243.1, read as the reverse complement.
TGAGAAACTTCTGAGCAAGATCCTCCCATGTAGTAATAGAACCTGCTGGTAGAGAGTGCAACCAGCCCTTAGCTTTATCCCTCAGAGAAAATGGGAAAAGTCTCAATTTTACAGCATCTTCTGACACTCCGTTGAACTTGAAGGTGTCACAAATCTCGATGAAATCCCTAATATGAATATTAGAATCTTCCGTTGGAGCACCCCCAAACTGAACTGAATTCTGCACCATCTGAATCGTGCCAGGCTTGATTTCAAAAGTATTAGCTGCAATGGCAGGCCTGACAATGCTAGATTGAATGTCAGTGATTTTCGGCTGAGAATAATCCTTCAAAGCCTTAGTTTCTGCTACTGGTTCTCCCATAACTAGATTCAATTCAAGTGATTCCTTACGAGATTGAGAACGTGTTCGCATACACGCTCACTAAAACACCTGAAACTCACCAAACAAAGTAAAATTGATGAGAGAATAATCCAATTCAGTGAACTTTAACGACCACTGATGACAAGCACATAAACTAAATAAAACACCGAGTCCCCGGCAGCGGCGCCAAAAACTTGTTCGCACAAAATCACGCAAGCATACGCGGTCACAAGTAATATATGAATAAGTAGAGTTCGTTCCCACAGAAACTGGTTTACCACAGTTATGCACTTATGCAACAATGTATGGCTATTGTTCAATGCTAAGACAAGTATCAAATTTGGGTTTTGATTATCTAAATTAACTAAGCAAATTACCAAGACTATAATTAACTAATGATTTTACTGTCGAATTAATTATGAGAAGAACACATGGGATTCTAACTTTATTAAATACTTCATCTAGAGTCTTTTGTCTTTAATCAATGTATGTGACGGTTATGATAACTAATCGGACAACACGAAATCAGTACACACTACCTTTCAGTATACGTATACCAAACCACTCAAACATCCACTAAAGAGATAGAAGTTGGGCAGACACCAATTATGCTTAGACCCTATATTTCTATAAGATTTGAAAACATAAAGGTTTAACGAGCAAGTTATCCATTCAGATTACATAGGGCAGGTAAGATGGTTAAAATCACCTACGAATCATGCATGACAAACATACATAAACCTATGCTAGCCTGGCAAGTTCTAAACCTCTATATACACTTTCGCAATCAATATAGATTAACAAACAACTTAGATGTTAGCTACGCATCCAGGAAGAATAAGCACAACCAAACTAGGTTATCAATAATTCATCACACACAAATCTTTAAAACAATTAACTACTAAAATCCATAGATAAATCCGTTAGAATCCCACGACAACGATTAGTTCATAATCGAACCGTTCATCATCGTGGGTTCTGATGAAAACATGACAATAAATATGTCTGGAATACTAATTAAAAGTACTAGGGTTTGCGAAAAACAAATGAGAATCCAAAGTATCGCCTAATTAGAAGAATACAAAGATAAGTTGAAAACTAGATCTTCGTAATCAACCGTCTCCTTGTTCTTCTTACCGATGGATGAATATATATGTATGTATATCAATATATATCTCTGAAATCGTCCACCAATTGTTTATATAGGCCTTTCTGTTGACTGGTCTTCGTTGGTTTCCAAAACAGAACAGAAATTGACTTCTTCAGCAATCCACCATGCGCGGGCGCTCTTTCTAGGGTGCGGGCGCGCTCCACAGAATTCAACCAAGCGAGGGCGCGCTTCATACAGGCGCGGGCGCGCTCTAGCCTCTGTCCAGATTTCTTCATTTCTTCCTTAACACTTGCAACTGCTTATACTTGTTTGGCCTCCACTTCTTAAGTTCACATAACCACCATACTTGGAGACTTATTCACCTAAATGCTTCTAATCACTCCTCTGCACACAATACTTAACAAACACGTTAAAAACACCAAATACTTGAGTTAAAACGATCGATTTAAGCTGATTAGACGCGTTCCAAGTGGATATGAAATCCACTTATCACAGGAGCAGAGAATTATTGAATAATTCCTTTGTATTTGCAGAACTCTTCCATCTTTGAATTCTTGAATTCAGTACCATTATCACTCCTCAGTATCTTGACTTTGTACTTTGTGGTTGTCTCAATCATTATCATATGATCCAATAGTATTTCAGGAGTTTCATCTTTTCTGTGCATAAAGTACACCCAGGTGAATCTTGAATATTCATCAACAATTACAAGAGTGTACCTTTTCTTACTGATGGACATAATGTTGACTGGTCCAAATAGATCAAGATGCAGCATGTGATATGGTTCTTCAATAGAGGATTCTGATTTACTCTGAAATGATGTCCTTCTCTGTTTAGCTTTTTGACATGCATCATAGAGTCCATCATGAGTATATAAAACTTTAGGTAATCCTCTCACTAAATCTTTCTTAACCAACTCATTGATATTGCTGAAGTTGAGATGAGAAACCTTCTTGTGCCAATTCCAACTTTCATCTACTGATGCTTTACTGATGAGACATGTAGGGGAGTCATCAGTATTTGAGAGAATGTTGACTTCATAAATGTTACCATGCCTGTAGCCAATCAATGCAATCTTTCCTGTTTCTTTGCTGACTACTTCACAATGTGTGGAATAGAAGTTGACATGATAACCTCTGTTAGTGATTTGACTAATACTCAACAGGTTGTGTTTTAGTCCTTTCACTAGAGCTACTTTTTCAATGATGACATTTCCAATGATTATATTGCCATATCCCAAAGTTTGTCCAATGTTGCCATCTCCATAAGACACAGTTGGGCCAGCTTTTTCCTCATATTTTGATAACAGGGCTTTGTTTCCAGTCATGTGTACATAGCATCCACTATCCATGACTAACACATTTTTCCTTTTTCCCTGCAATCAAAATAGAAACACACTAGTTAGAACATTTAGGAACCCATACTTGTTGGGTTCCTTTTCCATGCAATTTATTAATTTTAGCAGCAGAAGACTTTATGACTTTAGCAGTCCTGACAGGATTTATTCCATCAGGATTTGCTTTGTCAGTTTTAGTATTAATAAAAGCATGCTTCACTATGACATTATCAATTCTACCAGACTTTGTACTATGATCAAACTTAGGCAATGGATCATAAAAGTTATAGTACAAATCATGATAATCTTTACAAGTATTAATAGAATGCCATATACTACCACAATGAAAACAGGACTTCTGTGGTTTATAAAATACTGATCTACTCCTAAAATCAGAAATAGGAACTTCAGTACTTTTCTTTAAACTCTTTTTACAATCAATAGCAAGATGATTAGAGTTACCACAGATAAAACAACATTTCCTAGGTGCATTTGGGATATACTTATAACCATTCTCTTTATTGATCCCAATTTTACCATTCCTGTTTCTCTTAACAGTAGCTTCCTTTTTCTTATCTGTAACCTCACAGATTTTATCCTTAAGTTGTTTCTGAGACAGTAAACCTACATTCTTAGTAACTTTACTCATGACAGGTTTAGACTTAATAATTCTAACACTTTGATCAGAAGTAGATCCCTTTTCAAAAGTTGAATTGGAATCCTTACCAAAAACAAAATTAACAGGAGTAATCTTAGATTTGGTTTTGTCTATAACATGTCTATAGGTTTTTGGACTAACTGTCTCATCAACAATAATTTTCTCTTCAAGTTTCTTATCCTCATCTGACTTATACCCTAGACACTCTTTCCAATTCTTAGAGGTATTAATCTCATGAAATTTCCTACCAGAGTCTGTCCAGGTTCTGATTTTCTCATTAGCATACTCAAGTTCCTTTTCAAGAGCAGTACATTTAAGTTTCATCTCTAAGTACATGTGTTTAGCATTATCACATTCTATCTGTACTTTTTGCATATGAGAAGATTCAGCTTCTAAATGCTCATTCCTTTTCCTAAGTTCAGACATCTCAGATAAGATCCTAGTATTCTCAGCAGTTTGACTTCTAAAGCTAATATGCAATGACTTTAGAAAATGTCTTAACTCAGAAGCATTATCAGTATCAAAATCAAAGACAGTATTAAGTACCTTATCATCAGGAATAGCAGTATCATCAGTATTGGCCATTAGTGCATAGTTGACCACTTCAGTATCAGATTCTGAGGAAGAGTCCATCCAATGCTTGCTTGATGTAATGAGTGCCTTTGTCTTCTTACACTCACTAGCAAAGTGACCTATACCATTACACTTGTAGCATCTAACCTTTGACTTGTCAAATTTGCTACTCTTGCTGTCCTTTTTGATATTCTTGTCTTTGTTTGCATTGAAGGTCCTTTTCTGGAAGTTGCCTTGTCTCCTAGCCTTCCTGAACTTCATTTTTTTGAAGCTTCTGACTATCATAGCAACCATCTCTTCAATGTCTGAGTTAGAAGAGTCATCATCAGTATTGGCATCAGGATTGCCATCAGTATCTGATGAAGAATCATCAGGATCTGACTCATCTATTCTTGATTTCCTTCTAGAGACCTCCACAGCTTTTCCTTTTGATCTAGCCTCTGCTTTCAAAGCAATAGATTTTGCCTTGCTGCTTTTCTTATTCTTTCTCTGTTGAACTTCAAGATCATGAGTTCTTAACATTCCATAGACTTCATCAAGAGACACAGTGTTGAGATCATACTGATGTCTAATGATCGAGGTCTGAGTATCCCATTCTTCAGGTAAAGCTCTTAGAAACTTGGTGTTTGAATCTTCAGTTTCATACTCCTTGTCAACTAAAGATAAACTATTTAGAAGTGTTAGAAATCTATCATATAAATCAGTTAGGCTCTCATCAGGTCTAGCATCGAATTGTTCATATTCTTGAATCAAGAGAGCCATTTTGTTCTTCTTGACAAATGCAGATCCCTGGCACTAAGTTTCCAAGGTATCCCAGATTTCTTTACCAGACTTGCATGCAATCACTCTGTTGGACATGACAGCATCAAGACTACTGTGCAGGATGTTCTTTATCTTTGGTTCTCTGAGTACATGAGCTTTTTCTTCTGGAGTCCAGTCACTCTTGGCCTTGACCACATAATGTTCAGGTACAGTGTCTGTTCGTTCTACAATCCTTGTAGGAATATATGGTCCATCACGAATTCTGTCCAGATAGTCAGGATCCATAGCCTCCAGGTACATTAACATCTTTACCTTCCATGTTGGATATTCTGATTTCTTCAGGATGGGAATTTTCATGCTTTCATACTTTGTTGTCGACATCTTAGATCGTATCTGATTCAAATTAAATCAGTCTGCTCTGATACCAATTGTTGCCCAAAAATAAACAATTGTAGAAGGGGGGTTGAATACAATTGTATAAGATTCTCGACTTAATAAGATATGAATCACAAATATGAAAGAATGATAACAGCTTTATTAAATCTGATATAAAACTGTTACAAAATCTCTCAAGAAATTCTGTGTTCTTGAGAGCTGCTATATTACAAAAACTCTCTCAAGAAATTCTGTGTTCTTGAGAGCTTCTATTACAAAGATACTCGAGTGTTTCAATCTACTTAATCGAAACCTAAACCTGTGTTTATATACTACACAGCTTCTCTATCAATGATAAGTCCTAATCAAATACAAAGATTGAAACCTTTCCTTAATCGATAGCTACATTACTACAAACCAGGAACCGACGGAATAATTTTACTTATTTACCTAGACTCCAAATATAACTCAAAGTAGGAATCCTGATCAACTTCCAGTCCTGATGATCAATCCTGATCCCAGTCCTGATATTCATTCTGATCCTGACGGCCATGCAATCCTGATGACGTCAGCAATCCTGATCAGTTGAAGTCTAGATCCCGACGATCATTGAATCCTGATCTAACATGAAATCAGGATGATTGTTTACCATCTTGATGTGATTGATAATGATTTCACTTGCCTCATCTTTGGAGTGCAAAAAGAAAGTCCATGTAAATCTAGAAAAATCATCAACAATCACAAGACAATATTTTTTCTTTGAAATGGACATGACATTTACAGGGCCAAGTAGATCCATATGAAGCAACTCAAGCTGTTGGACAATTGATGACTCTGTCTTGCTTTTGAATGATGCCTTCTTTTGTTTCCCTTTTTGACAGGCATCACACAAACCATCCTTGGAGAATTCCAGCTGTGGAATTCCTCTAGCAAGATCTTTCCTCACCAAGTCATTCATAACCTTGAAATTCAAATGAGACCATTTCTTGTGCCATAGCCAACTTTCATCCTTGCTTGCCTTGCTGAAAAGACAAGTGATGATGTCTGGACTTGTGCTACTAAAGTCAGCAATGTACACATTCCCTCTTCTGAATCCAGGCATTACCACATTGTTGTTTCCACCTTTAGAAACAACACAGGCTTCTTTTGAAAAAGTAACTAAAAATCCTTTGTCACAAAGTTGGCTGATACTCAGAAAATTGTGCTTTAGACCATCCACCAATGCAACCTCATCTATGATGACATTCTCTTTTGAAATCAAGCCATATCCCTTAGTGTAGCCTTTGATGTCATCTCTAAAAGCAATACAAGGGCCAGCTCTTTCCTGGAACTCTGTGAGCAGGGTAGAATCACCAGTCATGTGTCTTGAACAACCACTATCCAAGTACCAAAGATTCCTTTTGTCTCCCTGCACACAATAAAACTAAATCAAGTTGATTTTGGTACTCAAGTTTCCTTGGGTCCTGTTTTGTTAGCCTTTGATTTATTCTTCACATCATTTTTAACCTTGGGCTCAGATTGAGTTAAATCAACCTTTACCTTTGGTGTTGATTTCTGAGGGGTGCTCACATTTTCATTCATAGCATTCATATTTGGAGAACAAACATGTTATTCACATTCCATGGCATTTGTGGCACATTAAACATATTCATGTATGGATTAGGCACAAATGGCATGCTAGCAAATGGGTTTTGAAATTGTGCATATGAAGCAAACATATTTGGCATAACAGGCATTGCATGCATAGAGGCATTCATTGTAGTCTTAGGCATTTTCACATTAGTAGGCTTCTTAACATATTTGCAATTAGCAGATAAATGACTAACACTTCCACAATTAACACATGTTTTTCTAGGAGCATACTTATCAGGTGTGTAATTGTTATGTTTCTTAGTTCCTACTTTGCCATTTCTATTATTCTTTTTATTGCCCTTAACCTCAACTTGAATTTTCTCTAACTTGTCTTTCAATTGCTTGTTAGACAAGTGACCTACATTAGCTCTCTCAACAGGCTTCTCAACTTTCTTTGATTTACTAGACTCAACTTGAACAAAGTTCTTGGTGACAGGACCATACTTGTTATTAAGTCTAGTGAGTTCTTCTTTCTTTTTCTCTGTCAACGAAACAGCATGATCGGTTGATGGTTCATCTGTCAACGAAACCTTGCATTCCGTTGACGTATCAACCTTCAATGAATGATCATTGTTGTTTGTTGACTCTGATTCTGATTCTAAGGTTTCAACAGCATACCCTAGCTTCTCTTTGTTCTTTTTCCATGATTGCCCACAGAAAGATTCCATACCTTGAACATTAATGATGTTGGTAGCAACATTCCTGGAATATTTCCATTTTGAAATCAAACTCTGTTCTATTTCTAGTTGTGTTTTAAGAATTTCTTCCCTTTTTAACACTTTCTCATGTTCCAGCTTAGCATCTCTACTAACACACCTCATTTTCTCAAACTCAATGAGCTGTGCTTCTAACATGACATTTCTATCACTTAAGAGCAAATTGGTCTCTTTAATTCTTGAGTTCTCTTTGGTAAGTGATTTAAGAGTAACACGCAAATTATACAGTACAGTAGACATTTCATTAACTGCACTATCACATTCCTCTTTAGAAAGCTCAGAAAGATTAGTAATTGTTACCTGGTTGCTAGAGGAACTTGCTTCCTGCTCATGATTGTTAGCCATTAGAGCCAAGTTGACATACTCAACATCATCATCTGAATCTTCACCATTACCAGGCCAGTCATACTCTTGAGACATGAAAGCCTTTTCTTTTTGCTTGAGAAGTTCAATGTATTTCTTTTTCTAATCAACATGCTCAAATTTCCTGTTACCCTTCTCAACTTTGGGCTTTCTGCAATCTCCAGAAAAGTGACCAATCATTCCACAGTTGAAACATTTAGACTTAGACTTTTCAACCCAATTATTTTTGCTAGGTTGGAAGTCTCTCCATGGTGGCCTTGCTTCCGAGTTTCTCTTGAATTTGAACTTAGAAAATTTTCTTGAAAGAAAAGCAATGTGTTCATCAATATCATCTAAGTCATCCAAGTTGGCTGGTTCTTCTTCTTCTTCTGTCATCTTGCCTTTACCCTTGCTAACATCACTCCTACAACTAGCTCGACTAGTTGTGGCTTTTACAGCTTCTTCATTGTCATCTTCCAGTTGGTTCACAGATGCAATCAATGCAATAGATCCACCTTTCTTTTGTACCTTCTCAATTTATTCATCTTGCTCCATTTCCAGCTCATATATCTTTAAGGTTCCATAAAGCCTTTCAAGAGTATAGTCTTTGTACTCTTGAGTGTTTCTCAGAGAAACAGTCATAGGCTTCCACTCTTTTGGAAGAGCTCTAAGAAATTTGAGGTTTGAATCCTTGGTTTGGTAGACCCTCCCATACAACTTTAATCCATTCAAAAGCTTTTGAAACCTACTAAACTTGTCATATAGGGTTTCACCAGCTTTAAAATGAAAGTGCTCATATTGTTGTATGAGGAGTTGCATTTTGTTCTCCCTAACTTGCTCAGTTCCTTCACAGAGTGTTCTAACAGTGTCCCATACTTCTTTAGAAGTTGTACAGTTTATAACATTGTCAAACATCTCTTGCTCCAAACCATTAAACAGAATGTTCATGGTTCTTTTATCTTTATGGACTTCTGCAACATCTTCAATAGTCCATTTTGAGACAGGTTTTGGAATTTCCACATCTTCAGCATCATCTGGCAGTCCAACTCTAGATGCAAACTTCATGGGAACGTGTGGACCTTTCTCAATGCATTCTACATATCTCTCATCCATAGACATGAGATGTAGATACATTTTTACTTTCCAGTGAAAGTAATTGTCCTTATCTAGAACTGGTATCTTTACACCTGCATCCTTCTTCACCATGGTTTCTGTTTTGGCCTTGATCTTTAAACTCCTTGTAAGTTAGAAGCTCGCTCTGATACCAATTGTTAATCCCAAATGACCTAACAAAATTGTAGAAGGGGGGGGGGGGTTGAATACAATTCTAGATATTTTTAATCTTAAAACAACTTTTCAAATAAATTAACACAGAAAATAAAAACACAAGCAAATATAAAATTTCAGTTGGATGTTTTGAGGATCCAACTGAGATGTTTTTATTGCGGGAATAATCTGTGTTACAAACGTAGCACAGCTGCTCAGTTCCTAATGTAGAGTGAGAGTCCTCTTGAAAGTAGCTAATACAAAGTTATTCTATCTCACTCACTTACAATAAATTGAACTGCTACACTTGGTTATATATCCCAAGTTTACAATGCTATTTTTGGCTACTCTAAAATGTACAAAGGGTAACCGCCAGTAGCTTGCTTTTCATTCCTTTTGTCCAATGGTCCTTGGAGATCTTGTCTTTTGTTTTCATGCTTATTATGATCACACTAAAGAACCCAATTGGAAATTGGAATGTTTCCTCATTCCCAGTGTCCATTTTGATGGCTTCCAATGCAAAGTACACTTCTACATCACCTTTTGATCTGTCAGTAAACTGTCACTATCACTTTGTCAACTATTCAGAAAAGTGATAATGATTCGTTAATAGCAGTGAGATGTGTTTCGTTGATAGCTTTATTCTTCATTCCGTTGATGGTACATTCTTCATTCCGTTGATAGTGTAATCTTCATTCCATTGACATGTCTTCACTTAGGCAAAATTACAAGGCACATTATATTTACAATTAACCAACCTATTTTGCCTATCTAGTACTTAGTCAACATGACTTAGAAAACCTATCTAATACCTACAACAATTCCCTATCAAGTAGTGAAGTATTAAACAGTGCAATTGCTACATCACTCATTTCGTTGATGAGCTACCTGTCAACGGAAGCTGCAAAGCATACCATTCCGTTGACAACTACAATTTGACTTAACACAAAATCTACTAAGTGTTTTTACAATTATCATCAAGAACAACATATTCCTAACAGAGATCATCATTAGTAGACCCAAATATGATGTCATCCACATAGATTTGGACTAATATCATATCACTTTTGTGTTTCTTTGAAAAAAGAGTTTTGTCTATGATACCTCTAACAAAACCATTTTCTAAAAGAAAACCAGAGAGAGTGTCATACCATTTTTTTGGGGCTTGTTTGAGACCATAGATAGCCTTGAAGAGAAAGTACACAAAGTCCAGCAGCTCTTGATTTTCAAAGCCAGGGGGTTGTTCCACATACACTTCTTCATCCAGCTCACCATTCAGGAATGCACTTTTAACATCCATTTGATAGACTTTAAAATTGGAATACCCTTGTGCAACCAGTCTTGCCTTGTTTCTTGTCACAATGCCATCCTCATCCAGCTTGTTTCTGTATACCCATCTAGTACCAACTACTTTCTTGTTCTTTGGTCTGGGTACCAGCTTCCAGACTTGCTGTTGTTCAAATTGATTGAGTTCATCTTGCATAGCAATCACCCAATCAGGATCTGTCAGTGCTTCCTCAGTCTTCTTTTGCTCCATCTCAGATAGAAACCCTGAATAATGACATTCATTCTGAGTAGCACTTTAGTTTTAACTCCAACACCTGGATCACCAATGATCAGCTCAAAAGGATGAGCTTTATCCCATACAGTCTGTCTTGGAAGATTTGATCTTGATGATTCACCTTGAAATTCATTGCGGTGTTATGAATGACTAGTAGATCCTTCATTTCCTCCCCCTGAGTTGTTGCTAGATTGCCTTGATGATTCTTCTTCAGTGTTGGTGGTATCTCCATTGTTACCAATGTTTCCACCACCACCACCAGAATTATTATCATCATTATTATTGTCATTACCAGCAACATTCTCAGGTGGGGCTTCATCATCTGAATCTGAGTCTGGCAAGTTATCAAACTTCAGTTTCTCATATGAGTCTTCTGTTTGGATACTAGGGAGCTTAGTGTCATCAAATGTTACATTGACACTTTCTTTCACATGGTGACCATCAATCAAGTACACCCTGTAAGATCTTCTGGAATAACCAATAAAAATAGCTTCTTGTGCCTTGGCCTCAAACTTGCCACGTTTCACATTGTCATCCTTAAGCACAAAGCATTTTGCACCAAATACATGAAAGTATTTGAGAGTTGGTTTCTTGTTGTTCATGATCTCATAAGGAGTCTTCATTAAATCCTTGTTGATTAAAGTTCGATTCTGAGTATAATAAGCAGTGTTCACAGCTTCAGCCCAAAAGTACATTGGAAGTCTTGATTCACTTAACATAGTCCTAGCAGCTTCAATCAATGTACGATTCTTCCTTTCCACCACTCCATTCTGCTGAGGAGTTCTAGGGGCAGAATACTGTCTTGTTAGTCCTTTATCTGCACAAAAGTCATTTAGAACTGCATTCTTGAATTCAGTTCCATTATCTGACCTTATAGATCTAACAGGGAATCTCGAATCCAGCTCAATCAACTTTATATGATCAGTCACCATCTGTGGGGTCTCATCCTTGGAATGTAGGAATAAAACCCAAGTATATTTGGAATAGTCATCAACAATCACAAGTGCATACTGTTTCTTTGACATGGAAATCACACTAACTGGACCAAACAAATCCATGTGAAGTAGTTGAAGTGGTTCAGTTATTGATGATGTGTCAGTGCCCTTGTGAGAAGCTTTCTTTGACTTTCCTTTCTGTCAAGCCTCACACAGTCCTTCATGTGTAAATTCCATCTGAGGCAAACCTCTAACCAATTCCCTCTTGACTAAAGAGTTCATGGTTTTGAAGTTAAGGCGATACATCTTCTTGTGCCATAGCCAACTCTCATCTGATGAAGCTTTAGCATAAAAACAAGTAACTTCATCTTTGGATCCAGAGTGCAGATCAGCTATGAACAAATCACCTTTCCTTACTCCTTGAAGATCAGGCTTTCCATTCTTCTTGTGAAGGATCTGACATCTATCTTTCTCAAAGGAAATAGCATATCCTCTGTCACAGAAATGAATGATGCTGAGAAGATTGAACTTCAGACCTTCCACAATAGATACATCTTGAATGATAACATTTCCAAACTTCAAACAGCCATATCCTCTGGTAATACCCTTGCTGTTATCTCCAAAGGTAACTCCTGGGCCGGCTTTCTCAACCACATTTGATAGCAAGGCTCTATCTTCGGTCATATGCCTTGAACAACCATTGTCAAGAACCCACATGACACGGTTTACCTGTTCCACACCCTGCAGTATCAAATTGATTAGACCTTCTACGGAACCCAAACTTGATTGGGTCCAGCATACTTAATGAATTGGCCTTTGTCAGGCAAAACAACATTTTTAACCTTAACTACATAAACCTTTTTCACAAAAGAGCGTTTCCATTTATAGCCAGCCTTAACACATTTCCGAGTAGGCTTAGGGATAAATGGATCCACTCTAGTCTTTGGAGGACTAGTAGTCTTAGATCTAACATGCTTCTTATTATTACCATGTTGACGTGGAGCAGTCTTATTATCAGATACATGCTTACTATTAAAATAAGCATACATAACATTGAAAGCACAAGACATGCAATTTACCACATCGCATGCTTTATGAGAAAGATTAATAGAAGGCATGTTGGTTCTACAGTTGTTTTGATCCACTTTATGAATGTCTGACTTAGTCTCCGTTTTTGTCAGACATACACTTGTTGGACTGAGCAAGTTCAAAAGCACGACCCTCCATACGTATCTCCTCTTCAATGATGATAGAGTATTCATTTAGAGGTCCTGCTTGGGACTCTCTAAAGAAAGGTTTGTCAATACCCTTAAGCACATCTGGTATACCCCTTTCTTTAGCACTGACTTGATTAGGGGTATTTATGCTTAATTCACCAATAGACTCATTATAGTCATACGCTATTCCTACAGTATGACCAATACTTTGTTTATTGATGATTTCTTTAGCAGTCTTACAAGAGTTATAGTAAGCATTAGCCTTAACCTTAAGTTCACTGATCTAATCCTTGAGAATGGTTTCCAGTTGAATATAACATTTAACCCTATTCTCAAGAAATGCTATTTTCTTAGTTAGTTCATCCTGATTAACATGCACAAGTTTTAATTCTTTTATCTCCTTTTCAAGGGCTGTGTTCAAAAGAATTATTCTATCATTTTCTCTACGTGCACATGAAATAGTAGTACTAAGATGATAGATCATTTCAGTATCAGTAAACTTTACCTCTGACATGTGTGTTGATGAAGTGCTTGCCTCATTAGCCATTAAAGCAAGGTTTCCAATTTCACCTGCTTCTTCATCACTATCAGTATCATCCCAACTCTTTCCTTCAGCAACATAAGCTTTCCCAATCTTATTCTTCTTGCTAGAATCGAATGAGTTCCTTCTCACTTGCTTTGGCTTTTTACATTCTGTAGCAAAGTGACCCAACTCATTGCAATTGTAGCACCTGATTGTGCTTCTTTCCACAGTTCCAGTTTTGTAGCCACCCCTTGTGCTACTTGAAGAGGAAGATCCACCTCTCTGAAATCTGGGCTTGAACTTAAGATTGGGATTCCTTCTGAATTTGAACTTCCCAAACTTTCTCACTATCATTGCCAAGTCATCATCCTCCAGCTGATCAAGTTCTTCCAAAGAGTAGAATTCACCACCAGATTGATCAATGGATGTTAAACCAAATTCAGCATCAATAACATCCAAGTTAGAATTGGAAGGTTGAACAACCTTCACTTCCAGTTTTTGTGGGACTTCTGTTGTCAATGCAGTAGAAGTATCAACTATCTTTCCAGTTCCATATATCTCTTTCTGTTGAATCTGCTCCAGATCATAGGTCTTCAGAACACCATACAGTCTTTCCAGAGAAATCTCTCCAAGATCTCTTCCTTCTCTGATTGCAGATATTCTGTGCTCCAAATGAATTAGAAGTGTCAGAAGGAACTTCTTGTTAATCTCCTTGATAGTATAGTGCTTCCCATTGAGATTCAGATCATTAATCAATTTGTTGTATCTCTCAAAGACCTCAGAGATACCTTCACCAGGGTTTGATCTGAAATGCTCATAAGAAGAGGTGAGAATTTCCAGCTTATTCTCTCTTACTTCCTCTGTCCCGTCATTGATTATCTCTATTGTGTCCCAAATGTGTTTGGCAGTAGCACAATTTAGGACATGATTATGCATTATAGGATCAAGATAATTAACCAGTATCAACTATAGACAGGCATCTAGTGTAGCATCCTCTTTCTCATCAGGAGTGAAGTCCATGGGATCCTTAGGAAACATCCTAGCAGCTCTAGTGACAACATCATTCTCTATCTGCCCTTCCTCCACAATCATAGGAACTTTAGGACCATTCTTCAGCACTCCTAGATATTTAACATTTGCAACTTGAAGAAACATGATCATTTTCTTCTTCCACATAGGATAATGCTCCTTACTGAACATGGGAAATTTGACTGTACCAACTTTTTGTGTAGTAGACATTTTTGAGATTTTTGAAGAATAATAAAAATTTCCGAGTTTAAGAAAAAATCTCAAAACAATTGGATCTTTGATTTGTATATCAATCAAAAGGCTCTAATGCCAATTGTTAGGTCATGATAAGTTTGTAGAAGGGGGGTTGAATAGAAACTATACCGTTTTATCTAATTTGTTCTTTATAGAATAAAACAATTTAAGAACAAATTATGGCGGAATTAAATGAAACAGAATTCAAGTTAAATATAACTTATATTAAACTTGAAAGCTGTTACAAATGAGGTACTGCTTACAATATTGAATCTCAAACTAATTAAAACAAATCTAGAATAAATTCGACATGAATTTATCTATTTTTGTAATAAAAAAATATAACAATAATTGATAATTTGAGATACGTTCTAGGGATAAAAATCCGCTAGATAGTCAAAGCAGTACAAGTGAATGAATTCTATTGGTTTAGATTTAACAAAATAATTCTAGAATTAATCCACTGAAAAAGAAATGATCCACGACAGTTCTTTTCTTTTCTTGACAGAATGTGTTCTTGATGTAATGTGTTTGATTATCCTAATATTTCTGTCTGATCTTTTCTTTAATAGTAATCCACTGCACGTGTAATGCTTTTTGCTTTCTGGAATGACTATCCAAATATATTGGAATGACTATCCAAAAATGCCTTGAATGACCTATCAAATGGCTTAGCATGACTATGATAATTTAGGATAATTAAATTAGCATTAACTAAAATAAACTTGGATGATTACCGGGATGACTACCGGTATGACTATCCTGGATAGTTATTCCAGTTCATTTTAATTAAGTAATTCTAATTTAAATACTAATTCTAATTTAAATTAATTATAATAATTAATTTATTTCATAAATTAATTCTAATGAATTAATTTATTCAATAAATTAATTACTTAATTTATTTGTTAAATTAATTCTGAAGAATTAATTTAATAACTAAATTAATAACTAATTTAAAAAATAGAATTTAAATTCTCATAGGTCAGCAAAACCAATTCTTGAACCACTTGAATTGCTGAAGAATATCCATTGTCCGAGGTTGTCATTTGATGCACTGTCTGGTTCATAAATGACTAACTTCAATGTCTGTTCTTCATCTTAACTTTAAGATGTGGTCCATTGTCTGCTTTTGACTGTTGTTCAACCTTTGTAACCTGTACATTTGCTGTCACAAATCTGAAACCTCTATCACTTTAATAAATCCACTTCTTTGAAGACTTCACTGAGGCTTGATCAAATAAATGAACTTCTTTCAATGTAGTATTTCTTCAAGTCTGTAGGATGACTTTAATCTGTATTCTTCTGACAGATATGATCATCTGAGATTCCTGTGACTGTGACAATTGAATTATTACTTACTTATTACAAACTTGTTTAAGTTGAGTTGAATCCTTGATGTAAACAAATAGGCCTAAACATATGCCTTTCAGTTAGTAGTTAGTATAGTACGATTATAATAATAAATAAAGAATTTTGTTAAATATAATATGACTGGTCTAAAATTTAGGAATGGTTTGTACCTATATTTTGTGATTTATAATTTATATTTTGTGATTGGTTAACTGGACTTTGCTAATTGAGTAAAGTATTTAATTTATTATGATTGGTCTAAAATTTAGGAATTGACTCTAATTGGTCTGAGATAATTTATATTTTCTAATTGATAATTATATTTTCTGATTGGTTAACTGGAATTCAGTAATGAGGAAAGTATTTTACTTATTATGATTGGTTTAAATTTTAGGAATCGAATCTATTTGGTCCTAAAATTATTTATATTTTCTGATTGGTTAACTGGACTTTGGTAATTAGGAAATTATCTAACTTATTATGATTGGTCTAAAATTTAGGAATTGAATGTGATTGGTTCTAAAATAATTCAAAATTTCTGATTGGTTAACCGCATACCTGGGTAAACTCATGTATTATAATAAAGGATATATTACATCAATATAAAATTCTAGCATATATATGCTCCTCCTAATTAATCGCTCTCTCGTTAAGTATGTTTCCGCCCATTAACCCGCTTTCTCATTGTTACAAAATCTAAACAGATAACAAACAAATTTACTAAATAAATTACATCATCTATAAATCAATTTTAGTATACCATAAAATTTAATTTATATATTTTTTTAAAATTTAATTTTTTATTGTTTAAAATATAGGTATTCGAGAAAATAAATGAAAATTTGTTAGGTCCAAAGTAGCGTAGAAGGGGGGGGGGGGGGGGTTGAATACGATACTCACAAATTATTCGATTTCGTTTGCGGATAATTATTTGTGTTCTTGTCCGAAATCAAATTAACCAAATCAAAAACACGAGTCGGGGAATATATCGTTTTATAAATATAAACCACGAATGGTGCTATAATTCTAATCCGTAGGATTAGCTTCAATGAGTTCAATTCATAAATTGTAGTCTTTAGGAAAAACCATCGAAGGCCTTGAAGAATTCTCAGCCGTCCATTTCCTCACCAACCCATGACAAAACTTGAATACAATTCACATGCTCCAAATAAAAATCTATCGAAGACAAGATTTTTCTTTTCCTTCGATAGATTTAAATAAAATCTATCGAAAAGAATATCTTGTTTCTTTGAAACTAGTTCGATAGTTTTATAAATAAAATTGTCAAACTTAATCATTTTATCCATTTCGATGGTTTCTAAATAAGAAACTATCGAATTGAATTTTCACCACTTCGATGGTTTCTATTAAAACCTTCCTTTCTCTTTCGATAGTTTTTCAAAAAGGAAAACTATCGAATGTCTTTAATTGCACTTTGATCCTTGAAGATTCTTTCTTTATGCAGTAAGCATATTGCACTTCAATTTAACTTAAACATACCTTATCAATTTCTTTTAACTTCCAGGATGTTTCAGGTCTGACTTAAATCAATTTCTTCTGAGACGATAAACATGTTGATCTTCTTAATTGTGATGACAACTGGTGGAACTGGTCTGGTTCACAGATGAATAACACAGATCAAAACCTCCATGTCTTCAATACAATACAATCGGCAAGTCCTTTGCTGTCTAGGATGCTTCATTATAAAATCACTGAAATCCTTTGGTACTAACTGTGTATCATTCAAATAATTCTGTAGTCTTGAAAGTCTTGATTCTTTATTTGTCACTGAGGCCTGAACATATTAATGAACTTCTTTCCGTGACCTATTTACGGGGTTCAAGAATACATACCATATTTTGATTTTTTGAGTTTACCATTTCTTTTGTTCTTTTGGATTCCTGTATTTCAGTTAATATTATTGTTTGTCTTGCTCCCGTGTTGAGTTGTAGTTATCTCTTTAACATATTATGTTTCATTATGCTTTACAATCTCCCCCTATTTGATTGTTAGAGTTCGACAAGCAAATACCTAGAGGATAACTCAACTAACCAATGGAAACACGAAACTAATTAAAGTACGACAGATTAATAATATTAATTGCATTATGGATTAAATATTTACATTTCCAGATATCTAATTTACAAAGAACAATAAAAAGTTTAACAATGAAGTTGCTCCTCTAGCCTGAGCAGATAGTTATTTGCTTCATCTTGAGTCCACTAGGATCTCACCTTCTTCATCCACAGGATCAGAAATTGCTGCTTGATGATCAATCACAGTTGGATAGTGCAGTGGTTCTCCAGGTTTTAGGATTGCTCCTATGATGTGTCTTCCAATATATTCAACCTCTTGAGCCACTCCAGCACACACCCATGCAATACTGACATCTTTCTGATTATGCTTTGGCATGGTTGGTAGTCTGGGATGCACTTCCAATCCTCTTTCCACTCTCTTCCTGTAGTAAGGCATATTCTCCATGAGATAGCTCTTTAGAGTGTCTACAGCTCTTGTCTTCTCTGTTGTGTTCAATCCAGTGGATCTCAAGTACTTCTTAACTGATATTAGATAGTTATTTGGGTAATCCTTCAGTTTTTGCTCATCCATATAGCAGACTCTGAAGATGCCGTTCTTCATAAATCTTACCATTGGAGGGTCTTCATTTACTTCTGGACTGACTTTCATCAAGATTTCCTTAACATGCTCACGGAGCAGTTCATTTAGCTTTGTGCTTCTCTGGAACTTGATAAGTATCACCTGTAGTTCTGTATTTGTTCTTTGTTCGAAAAACTTCGTGGAGATCACAAATGTACCTCTATCGATGAAACTGATTGTTATGTTCCAGGCACCACTTGCTTTAACTCCAACCTTCAGGTAGATAATAGATTGTCTCAATGCAGTGAAATAAGTCTGAGTGTCCTGATTTGCACTTCTTATGTCCTGAATGATCACTTCCACATCAGCGTTGTCGTTGACTTATAATCCGTCTTCAACTCCACAAAATGTTTTGTAAGCCATCTCCCAGTCCTTTCCTTGTTTTTGTGACAAATCTAACAACTTCTTCTTCCTTATCTCACTATACATCTTTAAACTCTTCAGCTTCTCACTTCTTAGAACTACTTGGTTCTTCTCTTTATGAGCTTGCCTTGCTTCTCTTTCAGCTCTTTCGGCTTTTAATCTTTCCAAGGCAGCTTCTTGCTCAATTGATAGAGGGTTTGCTTCAGTAGCTTCTTCCATAATATAATCAATGATTGGATGATCAATTGGCTCTGGATAATATGGTTCCTGCTCTTCTATTGTTGGCTCATTCATAATTTCAAACTCCTCTTCAATTTCTTCCACTTCAAGTTCTTCTATCAAATACTGTCTTACTGGAATTGGTGTTTCCACTGCTGCTCCCATCTCCCCCTTAGTTGAGTAATCCTCCGTAAAGTAATCCTATGCATAGTGGGTTGATGGGCCATCTTGTTGATTTTTTAGCATTCTCCAGATAGACTCCAGACCTTCACCTTGATTTTCCATATAACTAGCAATGTCTTTGGTCACCTCTTCCATCACATCAAGCTTTTTGTCCATACTGTCCAGTCTTGAGTTGGTCGTCTGCTCAATTCTATCCAATCTTTTCTTGAGATGAGACTCCACTCTTGATAGACTATTCATTGCATCCTTGACCTTGGTTTGTGCGTCCCGGACAACCAAAATGTCCTCCGTTAGAGATTCTTGACCTTGCTGTATTACATGTATTTCATTTATAAATCCATCTCTTAGGTCTTTGACGTCTGCTCGTAAGTCGATGAGTTCTTCCATTGTATCCTTTTTCAGTGAGTCCACAGCCTCCTTTGTACCCGTAATTGTGCCAGATGCACTGCTCACAGCTCTATACATTTTTCTGGAATCAGCTGCAGCCAAGTCAATCTTCTGTTGGATTGAAGATAAAGAACTATCAACTTGGCCGGAGGAGATCCCTTGGGCAAAAGAAGGTTTGAGAGGGACTTTGAATAAAGATTTTCCCTCTCTATTATGAACTGTCATCTCCTTTAGAGTGGATTGAACTTGAATTTCCCTTTCTGTTGGCGGTAGTAGATCATCAATATTTACTAGGGTTTGGGTGTCACTCCTCACATTTCGCACTGGGTGTTCACTCAACGTTTCTGTTGGTGTTTCACTCATTTTTCCTTTCCCACTCAGGCCAGGTGTAAGTGTTTTTGTTTCACTCAAATCCTTTGCTCTCTGTGTACCTGCAATTGAAATCACTGTAGCCGTCCTTAAAGAGGTCACTGGTGGTGCAATGGGGCTTCGCAAGTCCCCGTCCTTGGTTACACCAAGTTGCTGATCATCTTGTGATGATTTATCCTCAACAGGATCCAGAGTTTGAATCTCTGGGGGGTTGGAATCAGGCTCTATTGATAGGAGAGGCCCTGAAACTCCCTCTAAGGTCTTTGAAGACATTTCCTCAGGTAACTCCTCAAATGAAATTGACTCATTGTTACCGAGTTGCCAATCTGCACCTATGTTAGACCCAGTACCCGCAGGATCCAAATATGTTCCATCTGGGGAGTTAGGAAATGACCCTTCAGATTTTGAATTTGGGTCAGAGCCTTCTCTCAACGTCTGTGAAGACTCTTGGTTCACTAAGGAACCTTCATCCTGTAGGGTTTCAGGCACAAAACGCAACGGAAAAACGCGTAAAAGCAGAAAAATAACGAAACCCTCCGCAGGATCCATGCAAAACATGATATTTAATTCGTGAACTTAATTGTTTACCTTTTAAGTAGCTTTATGATTGGTTGACAGATGGAGGTCCTTTGCTATCACCGGAGTTGGTACTAGCCAAGAACTGCCCTCGGAAATCTCTCTCTCTCTCTAGCCTCTCTAAGATGTAGAGCTGCTAGGGTTTTTTTTAACAAAAACGAATTCTGTCAATTAACCCTAAAACAATACATCTTAATGTATTTATATGGAAAGAATTCTGGGCCTATACCTAATCTGATTAGGCTTCCAAAACCCAATATTATTATTAGTAGTATTTTATCATATTCGAATTATTATATAATTAATCAAGTCCTACTTAATTAATCCAATAATTCAATATAATAATTCAATTAAATTTGAAATTTACTTAATGCTCCGTTTAAAACGTTCTTTGTGTGTGACCCTTTAGGTTATTATTACGTTGGCAATAATTTTAATATCTCATAATAAAATTATAAACAATGAGCGGCATCTAGTAATACATCATTGCTACCCAAGTAATAATAATAATTGGTGATCCAATTAAACCTTTAATGAATAATGTTCCATGTAGTATAATCCTTTTAACCTTATATTATATATTAAACTCGAGGCATGGTTTATGTCATCATCTTCAACATTTAATCCCGGTTTACTTGATCGATGAGTAGACTATTAAACAAATCACAATTTGAGCATGGCCATGCATTTCATAGTCTCACTCAATCAAGAGGCCAATAATATCACTCCTAAAATAGGAGGGTTAAATCCTATATCTATCATTCATATTTCTCATATGATTCAGAATATACCCAATGTCCACCTTTATCATTACCCGGTCAAAGGTAACTTTGAGTAGAATCAAAGTATATTAATTCTCATATAGAAATATAATGATTTCAAGTCTAAGGATCATTACACCATTATCATTATGAGAATTGCTTATGACACTTGATAACATTTACCATGAAGAATTCACATGGTGGGTCTATCCAGTGCCATGTTCTGCTAACATGCACTTATGTCTTTGACTTTTGTATTACCATACTTATGACCAATGAGATGTGGTCATCAGTCAACAAACATACTAGTCTTAATGCATTATTATTGTCCTCAAATAATAATACTCGACTAGGGATCTTTTAGGATTATAAACACTACTCATATAATCTCATTTCTAAGTCACATACTTAGAGATATAGAATTCATGCTTATATTCCAAGGACATTTATTATTCTAACATTTATATCGCAGTTAATAAAGACATAATAAATAATTGAAAGAAAATCCATAGAACATATTTATTAATAATCAAAATGTCTTCCCTAAGAACATTATAGTATTGTCTCTATGGCACAAGCACTAACAATCTCCCATTTGCACTAGAGCCAATCACCCATGTATCTAATACCCATGGAACTAGTGTGACCTTCGTACTTCTGCTGCGACAAAGCCTTAGTCAGTAGGTCTGCAACGTTATCATTAATATGCACTTTACATATATGTTTATATCCCCTCCTTGTAATCTCTCGAAGTAGATGATATCGTCTAAATATATGCTTTGCTCGGGAATGGGACCTTGGTTCCTTAGCCTGCGCAATAGCTCCATTGTTATCGTAATAAAGATCAACTGGATCTGCTATCGATGGAACTACTCCAAGTCCCTCAATAAATTTTCGAAGTCAAACAGCCTCTTTGGCCGCTTCACTGGCAACAATATACTCAGCTTCCATTGTAGAATTAGCTACTGTCTCTTGCTTCGAACTCGTCCAGCTTACAGCACCTCCATTTAGACAAAACACAAACCCAGATTGAGACACAATATCGTCTCTGTCTGTTTGGAAACTAGCATCAGTGTAACCTCTTACAACTAGCTTCTCATCTCCTCCATATACCAAGAATGAATCTTTAGTTCTCTTGAGGTACTTAAGAATATTCTTGACTGCCGTCCAGTGACCTTCACCTGGATTAGACTGGTATATCCTCGTTATGCTCAAAGCATACGAAACATCAAGTCGAGTACATATCATTGCATACATTATTGAACCAATTGCAGAAGCATATGGTACCTTTTTCATACGGTCCTTATCATCTAATGATTTAGGACAATTTTCTTTTGAGATCACTATCTCATGAGACACAGGGACAAATCCCCTCTTTGCCTCTTGCATCCCAAAATGATGCAATACTTTGTCAATGTATGTACTCTGACTTAAGCCGATTAATCTTCTAGATCTATCTCTATAGAGCTTGATCCCTAATATATAGGTAGCATCGCCTAAGTCTTTCATTGAGAAACTTTTTCCCAACCAAGTCTTAACAGCCTAAAGAGAAGGTATGTCATTCCCTACTAGTAATATATCATCAACATATAATACTACGAATTCCACTTTGCTCCCACTAACCTTCTTGTATACACAAGGCTCATCTTCATTTTGAATAAAGCCAAACTCTTTGACTGTTATATCAAAATGAATTTTCCAACTCCTTGAGGCCTGCTTCAATCCATAAATAGATCGTAGTAGCTTACAGACCATTCTAGCAAATCTCGGATCGACAAAACCTTCTGGTTGTATCATATACACATCCTCTTCTAAGCTCCCATTTAAGAAAGCGGATTTGACATCCATTTGCCAGATTTCATAGTCATAGTAAGCTGTTATCGCAAGCAAAATCCTGATGGACTTGACCATAGCTACTGGTGAGAAAGTTTCATCATAGTCAATACCATGAATTTGTTTGAAACCTTTCACCACTAGTCTTGCTTTGTAGGTCGTCACATTACCATCCATGTCTGTTTTCTTCTTGAAAAGCCATTTGCACCCAATAGGTTTTAGCCCTTCAGGTGGTTCAACCAAAGTCCATACATTGTTTTCATACATGGAATCCATCTCAGATTTCATAGCTTCCAGCCATCTCTTAGAATCTGGACTATTCATAGCATCCTGATAGGTAAGAGGCTCATCTTCATCCATAAGCATTACATCGCCAGTCTGAGTTAAGAGAAATCCATAATATCTCTCAGGCTCGTGGCGAATCCTACCAGATCTACGAACAACCTGTGTTTCTTGAGCAATAACATTTTCATGTACTTCGTGCTCATGTTCCAACTCTGGTTCAATGTCATTCTGTGGTTCTCGAAATTCATCGAGATCTATCATACTCCCACTGTTTTTCTTAGAGAACAGCTCTCTTTCAAGAAATAAAGCAGTTCGAGCAACAAACACTTTGCTCTCGGTACGATTATAGAAATAATACCCTTTAGTTTCTTTTGGGTATCCCACAAAATTACATTTGTCTGATTTCGGTCCTAGCTTGTCTATGACTAAACGTTTCACAAACGCTTCGCATCCCCATACTTTCAAAAAGGACATGATATGACGTTTCTCAGTCCATATCTCATATGGTGTAGTTTGAACCGATTTAGTAGGAACTCGGTTAAGTGTGCGTGTAGCCGTTTCCAGAGCATAACCCCAGAAACTAATTGGAAGATCCGCTAGACTCATCATCGATCGCACCATGTCCAACAAGGTATGATTTCTCCTTTCAGATACACCATTCCACTGTGGTGTTCCAGGAGGTGTGAGCTGTGATACAATACCACACTCCTTTAAGAAATTCTTAAATTCTAAGCTTAGGTACTCACCTCCACGATCAGATCATAGAGTTTTAATACTTCTGCCTATTTGCTTTTCCACTTCTTCCTTGTACTCTTTGAATTTTTCAAATGATTCGGATTTGTTCTTCAAAAGATACACATATCCGTATCTGCTAAAATCATCAGTAAAGGTTATGAAGTAGTAAAAGCCACCTCTTGCCATCGTACGCATTGGACCACATATATAACTATGTATAAGTTCTAATCGTTCGGTGGCCCTCTCACCAATTCCGGTAAAAGGAGCTTTAGTCATTTTTCCAATGAGACAAGGTTCGCATTCTTCGTATGATTCAAAATCAAACTTATCCAAGTATCCATCCTCATGTAACTTGGAAATGCGTTTCTCATTTATATGGCCTAAATGAAAATGCCAAAGGTATGTTTGATTTGAGTCATTAGTCTTAATACGTTTATTATTTACATTATAGACAAGAATATCAAGATCAAGAACATATAAACCATTAACTAAACGTGCAACCCCATAGGTAACATTATTCAAACCAAAGGAACAACTATTGTTCTGAATTGTAAAGGAAAAACCTTTCTTGTCCAAACAAGAAACAGAAATAATGTTTCTGCAAATTGTAGGCACGTAAAAACAGTTCTGAAGTTCTAAAATAAGCCCAATGGGCAACGATAAATTATAAGTCCCTACAGCCAAAGCAGCAACCTTTGCTCCATTGCCAACGCGTAGGTCGACTTCTCCTTTTGCCAAAGTCCTACTCCTTCGCAGTTCCTGCACATTTATACAAATGTGAGAACCACATCCAGTATCCAATTCCCATGATGTAGAAGTAGACAAATTGACTTATATAACATACATACCTGAATCAGAAATCTTCACATAATTCATTCCTTTCAGGTTCTGATCCTTCAAATAAGCTTGACAATTACGCTTCCAATGACCCGGCTTCTTACAAAAGTGACATACATCACCCTTTGCAGCACCTTTTGCAACACCTCAAGTAGGCTTCAAAGCCTTTTTGAAAGCAGGCTTCAGATTAGCAGATTTAGATCCATTCTTCTTCTTGCCTTTCCATTTCCCCTTTCCCTTGGCATTCCCTTTATTCACCATCATTATGGGAGCAGAATTAGCCTTTGACATATTGGTCTCAGCAGTCCTCAATAATGCCAATAGTTCGGTAGGTGTTTTGTCTATCTCACTCATAATATAGTTTATAACAAATTGAGTGTAGTTGCTGTTCAAAGACTGCAAGATCAAATCTGCTTGGTGTTCCGGTAAAACCGGGTAACCCAAATTCTCAAGGGTTTCCAAATACCCTATCATCTTTAGAACATGCGGTCCAACCGGGTCACGATCTCCCTGTTTGCATGCATACAACGCTTTTTTTACATCAAACCTCTCTTGACGAGCTTGACCCTCAAACATCCTTTTGAGGTGCTCTATCATGTCATAAGCGTCCATACGCTCATGTTGTTTCTGAAGCTCAGGACTCATAGTCGCTAGCATCAAACAACAGACATCCGTAGAATCATCAAGATGCTTCTGATAAGCATTTTGTTGAGCCTCGGTTGCTTCAGCAGCAAGAGGTCCAGGGTTAGGAATATCAAGGACATAAAGCTTTCGCTCCTACCTGAGGACAATCCTCAAATTCCTTTGCCAATCAAGGAAGTTGGTTCCTGTCAGCTTTTCCTTCCCAAGGACTGATCGCATAGAGAAATTGTTTGAGTTTGCCATTTAGATATCTACAATGTTAAAATGCATAAAGATATGTATAAGTGTGTGAAAGAAAAAATTCCAGTGCTTAGTTAGATGATGCTTCAAAAACTCTCTTATGAAGAACTTGGGTTGTTGACTTCTTATAAGAGTGAAGAAAACATGTATTTCTTCAGTTGTGGGATCGGGAACAAGATTTTCAGATGGAAAATGAAGAATTCTATTGACATCTTGTTCTGTCACCCTTATTGTTCTGCCCCCTGGCACAACAAAACTAAAGGCTAACACATTATTTTCTGACGTGTCAGTGGCAGTGGTGTACAGTGCAGTTAATTGATCAACGCAAAGAACTGCTGGAGTACTTAGTGCATATGCCACTAGTGAATGTGCATTCAAAAACTGTGCCCATGCACGAAACTTACAGTTTCGTGATGGATTGCATGTTTTGAAACGAGACGTGATTAGTCTCGGTGATAACAAATTCTCCAGCCATTGAATTTTCACAAAGTCCAGAAAATTAAAATTAAAACAAAAAATTAACCCAATTAATTATTACTAATTAATTTACTTAAAATATCCCATTCTACTAAATTAAAAACCGAACCAAACAAAATGCCCAATTTCAAGAACCCTAATTTTGTAATTCGAAAACTTTTAACTTAATTGAAGCTAAATTCAATTGATGAATTAGTTAACAACTAAATATCACTATTCAAGAACAAATTAACAAGACTTAAGGTTCGAAATTTCCACTCTCGACTGATTTCTATGGAAACCGATTTGAGAACTCAAAATAATCACGAATACACAACACTTTCACGGGTAATATGAATTTACTATGGTAAAAATGGATTTTCTTAAGTAAATCACGGTTAAATAAGAAGAAAGTATCGAGTTTTCTTGGTTCTTGACTATATGTATTTGTAAGTATATATAAAAATAAACTTAGATTTGAGAATAAAAAAACGTCTAGGTGCTAGTTTTATACTTACTGTGAAAAACTATCGACAATTTCGAATATGAACAGAATTGAATTATTCGATATATTTCATTTTTCCTTCAAAATTTATCGAAAAACTCCTTCGATAGTTTTTACTTTCCTTTATCAAAAACTTGTCGAGATGAATTTCAATCACTTCGATTGTTTTGATAAAGTACTTGAAAAACTATCAAAAATTATATTTCGATAGATTTTGCTACTTGATCAATTTTAAACCTGTTACCAGTTTAAAACAATTTTTTTGTTTTTTGTGAATTTCTACAGATCAAACATTCAGTTAAATTCACAGTTAACAAAAATATCACAATTATCTTAGAATAAAATTGACTAAATATCATTAACTGATATAAATCAATTAAAATCTAATTAATTATGCTGCATTATTTTACTTTGTTTAAAACAGAATAAAATAATTCGAATTAAATAAATGCATAATATTTAGAACAAATATTAGCACTTAAATATTTTTTTAAAATTATTTGCTAATTAAATTCCAGAAGATATATTATTCATAAATATGACATATAATTAGTAAGATAATTCTAATTTAAGAGAATTAGTCCTGAAAATAAGTTCACAAATCCTAAGGATATGGAAATTCTTAAACTCATGGACTTATTAGGATTTACTTGCAGTTACCGACTTCTAATTAAATCAATTAGAAAGATTTAACATCCCAAGTTCACCAACCAGCTTAGAAAAAGTGGATTCATCAAGCAGTTTAGTAAAGATGTCTGCAATTTGTTCCTCTGTGGGTACAAAATGCAACTCCACAGTTCCATTCATGACATGCTCTCGGATAAAATGATACCTGATATCGATGTGCTTGGTCCTCGAGTGCTGAACAGGGTTGTTGGACATTGCTATGGCACTTGTGTTGTCTTAGAATATTGGAATCTTGTTCAACAACAACCCATAGTCACGGAGTTGGTTTCTCATCCACAAGATTTGAGCACAACAGCTACCCGCAACTATGTATTCAGCTTCAGCTGTCGATGTGAATACTGAGTGCTGCTTCTTGCTATACCAGTAAACTAACCTTCGTCCAAGAAACTGACAGTTTCCTGAAGTACTCTTCCGATCAATATTACAACCTGCAAAATCTGAGTCTGTATAGCCAATAAGATCAAATCCTGTATCTTTAGGGTACCAAATTCCAAGATTTGGGGTTCCCTTAAGATATCTTTTGGATCAGACTGAAACCTAGCGCACAAGCATGTAGCAAACATAATGTCTGGTCTACTTGCAGTGAGATATAGTAAGGAGCCTATCATACCTCTGTAGCTTGTGATGTCAACCTTCTTACCAGTTTCATCCTTATCAAGCTTAGTGGTAGTTGGCAATGGAGTCTTTGTTGTAGATGAGTCTTCAATTTGATACTTCTTTAGAAGATCCTTGATGTACTTGGACTTACAAATGAATATTCTATCTTGCCTTTGATACACTTGTAGTCCAAGAAATAATGACAATTCACCCATCATGCTCATTTCATATCGACTCTGCATTAACTTAGCAAATCTCTTGCATAGATCATCATTAGTAGAACCAAATATAATGTCATCAACATATACTTGTACTAATATCAAATCATTTTTGTGCATCTTGTAAAAGAGAGTTTTATCTATGACACCTCTAGTAAATTTATTTTCAAGTAAAAATTCTGATAGAGTGTCATACCATGTCTTTGGAGCTTGCTTGAGTCCATAGAGAGCTTTGAACAGAAAATATACAAATTCCACCAAATTTGAATCCTCAAAGCCTGGAGGTTGTTCCACATAAACTTCTTCCTCTAGCTCCCCATTCAGAAATGCACTCTTCACATCCATTTGATATACCTTGTAATTGGAGTGTGCTGCGAATGCCAGAAACATCCTGATAGCCTCAAGTCTTGCTACTGGTGCATAGGTTTCATCATAATCTATACCCTCTTCTTGAGAGTAACCTTTAGCAACCAGTCTGGCCTTGTTTCTCGTTACAATGCCATCTTTATCCAGTTTATTTCTGAATACCCATTTTGTTCCTATAACAGATTTTCCTTTAGGCCTGGGTACCAGCTTCCAAACTTTCTGCCTTTCAAACTGATTGAGTTCATCTTGCATTGCAATCACCCAATCTGGATCTTCTAGGGCATCTTCAACTTTCTTAGGTTCTGTTTCTGAAAGAAACCCAGAATAGTGACATTCATTTTGTGATGTCCTTCTACTTCTCACTCCTGAGTCTGGATCACCAATGATCAAGTGAAAGGGATGTGCTCGAATCCATACCCTTTATCTTGGAAGATACGATCTTGATGATTCTCCTTGTTCATAATTGTGTTGAGTATGACTAGATGATCCTTCTCCTGCTCCCCTTGAGTTGTTGCCGGTATGATCTTTTGACCCTATTGTTTGACTAGTGGATCAAATGGTAGTTTGAGGGTCTCCACCATTGTCACCACTTGGTCCAGAATCATTATCATTGTCATTATTATTATTACCAGGAACAACTACAGGTTCTTCTTCATTATTAGAGAGATCTCCTGATAGATTTTCAAATACCAAGGATTCAGAGTTCTCTTCTGTTTGCAGGCTTGGTGTTTTGGTGTCATCAAACGTTACATTAAGGCTTTCCACAACCTTCTTATCTTCAATCACATAAAGCCTGTAAGCTTTAGATTCTAGAGAATAGCCTAGAAAAATGCCTTCATCTGCTTTAGCATCAAACTTTCCCAGATGTTCTCCATCTTTCAATACAAAGCACTTTGCACCAAACACATGAAAATACTTCAGTGATGGTTTCTTGTTGGCCATTAACTCATATGGAGTCTTTTCATGATCTTTGTTAATCAGGGTACGATTCTGAGTGTAGCAAGCTGTATTTACTACTTCAACCCAAAAATTAGTGGGAAGTTTTGATTCACTTAACATAGTCCTTGCTGCTTCAACCAAGGTACGATTATTCCTTTCGACTACTCCATTTTATTGAGGAGTTCTTGGTGCTGAATACTGTCTGCATATTCCTTTCTCTGTGCAGAAGTCATTTAGAACTACATTTTTCAATTCAGTTCCATTGTCTGATCTGATTGTCCGCACAGGTAGGTTAGCTTCTACTTCTATCTTCTTTATGTGATCAATGATTAATTGTGTTGCTTCATCATTTGACT
Source organism: Heracleum sosnowskyi (assembly GCA_030848705.1). Lineage (NCBI taxonomy): Eukaryota > Viridiplantae > Streptophyta > Magnoliopsida > Apiales > Apiaceae > Heracleum > Heracleum sosnowskyi. Next base: position 41,208,999 of record CM061243.1, on the reverse strand, counting down.
ATAAAAATAACACCCACGTGTACTTGGAGTAGTCATCAACCATCACTAACGCATATGTTAGATCAGGATTCAATGATCGTCAGGATCTAGACTCAACTGATCAGGATTGCTGACGTCATCAGTATTGCATAGCCATCAGGATTGCATGATCGTCAGGATCAGTATTGATATCAGGATTTCATATCAGGACTGGGATCAGGTTTGATCATCAGGAATGGAAGCTGATCAGGATTTCTATTTCGAGTTATATTTGGAGTCTAGTTAAATAAGGTTATTTATTTTGTCGGTTCCTGGTTTGTGGGAACGTAGCTATCAATTTAGGATTGGTTTCAATCTTTGTAATTGATTAGGACTTATCATGTAATTGATAGAGAAGCTGTGTAGTATATAAACACAGTTTAGGTTTCGATTTATATCGGAGATCATACACACGAGTATCTTTGTAACCTAGAAGCTCTCAAGAACATCAGAATTTCTTGAGAGAGTTTGTAAAAGTTTTATATCAGAATTATTAAAGTTGTTATTATTCATATTTGTGTTTAAAGTCGAGAATCTTATACAATTGTATTCAACCCCCCTTCTACAATTGTTTATTACTGGGCAACAATTGGTATCAGAGCAAGCTGATTTAAATTTGAATCATGAAAATTCCCATCCTGAAGAAATCAAAATATCCAACATGGAAGGTAAAGATGCTGATGTACCTGGAGGCTATGGATCCTGATTATTTGGACAGGATTCGTGATGGACCATATATTCCTACCAGGATCATAGAACGAACAGAAACTGTACCTGAACACTATGTGGTCAAGGCCAAGAGTGAATGGACTCTAGAAGAAAAAGCTCATGTACTCAGGGAGGCAAAGATAAAGAATATCCTGCACAATAGTCTTGATGCTGTCATGTCCAACAAAGTGATTGCATGCAAGTCTGCAAAAGAAATCTGGGATACTTTGGAAACTCAATGCCAGGGATCTGCATCTCTCAAGAAAAACAGAAGGGCACTTTTAATTCAAGAATATGAACAATTCGATGCTAGACCTGATGAGAGCCTGACTAATTTATATGATAGATTTCTGACACTCCTGAATAGTCTATCTTTAGTTGGCAAGGAATATGTTTCTGAAGATTCAAATACCAAGTTTCTGAGAGCTTTACCAGAAGAATGGGATACTCAAACGTCGATCATTAGACCTCAGTATGATCTCAACACTGTGTCTCTTGATGAAGTCTATGGAATACTAAGAACTCATGATCTTGAAGTTCAACAGAGAAGCAGCAAGGCAAAGACTATTGCCTTGAATGTAGAGGCTAAATCAAAAGGAAAAGCTATGGAGGTCTCTAGAAGGAAATCAAGAGTGGTGGAGTCAGATCCTGATGATTCATCATCAGATACTGATGGCAATCCTGATGCCAATACTGATGATGATTCTTCTGACTCAGACATGGAAGAGATGGTTGCTATGATAGTAAGAGGCTTCAAAAAGATGAAATTCAGGAAGGCTAGAAGACAAGGCAACTTCCAGAAAAGGACCTTCAATACTAACAAAGACAAGTACATCAAAAAGGACAGCAAAAGTAGCAAATTTGACAAGTCAAAGGTTAGATGCTACAAGTGTAATGGTATGGGACACTTTGCTACTGAGTGCAAGAAGACAAAGGCACTCATCACATCAAGCAAGGACTGGATGGACTCTTCCTCATAATCTGATACTGAGGTGGTCAACTATGCCCTAATGGCCAATACTGATGATACTACTATTCCTGATGATAAGGTACTAAATACTGTCTTTGATTTTGATACTGATAATTCTTCTGAGTTAAGACGTTTTCTAAAGTCATTGCATATTAGCTTTAGAAGTCAAACTGCTGAAAATACTAGAATCTTATCTGAAATGTCTGAACTTAGAAAAAGGAATGAGCATTTAGAAGCTGAATTTTCTCTTATGGAAAAAGTGCTTATAGAATGTGATAATGCTAAACACATGTACTTAGAGATGAAATTTAAATGTACTACTCTTGAAAAGGCACTTGAATATGCTAATGAGAAAATCAGAACCTGGACAGACTCTGGTAGAAAATTTCATGAGATTAATACCTCTAAGAATTGGAAAGAGTGTCTAGGGTATAAGTCAGATGAAGATAAGAAATTGAAAGAAAAAATTGTTGTTGATGAGACAGTTAGTCCAAAAACCTATAGACATGTTATAGACAAAACAAAATCTAAGATTACTCCTGTTAATTTTGTTTTTGGTAAGGATTCCAATTGAACTTTTGAAAATTGATCTACTTCTGTTCAAAGTGTTAAAATTATTAAGTCTAAACCTGTCATGAGTAAAGTTACTAAGAATGCAGGTTTACTGTCTCATAAACAAATCAAGGATAAAATCTGTGAAGTTACAGATAAGAAGAAGGAACCAAGTGTCAAAAGAAACATGAATGGTAAAATTGGGATTAATAAAGAAAATGGTTATAAATATGTCCCAAATGCACCTAGAAAATGTTGCTTTAACTGTGGTAACTATAATCATCTTGCTATTGATTGCAGAAAGAGTAAAAAGAAGGTTACTGAAATTCCTAAGTCTGATGTTAGGAATAGATCAGTATTTTATAAACCACAGAATTCCTGTTTTCATTGTGGTAGTAAATGGCATTCTATTTATACATGTGAAGAATATCATGATTTGTACTATAACTTTTATGATTCTATTCTGGTAGCCTTAAGAATATCAAGGTGAAACATGCTTTTGTTAATACTGATTCTGACAAAGCAAATCCCGATGGAGTAAATCCTGTCAGGACTGCTAAAATCAGAAAGTCTTATGCTGCTAAAATTAATAAAATGCATGGAAAAGGAACCCAACAAGTGTGGGTTCCTAAACATTCTAACTAGTGTCTTTAACATTCTGATTGTAGGGTAAAAAGAAAAATGTGTTAGTCATGGATAGTGGATGTTCTGTGCACATGACTGGAAACAAGGCCCTGTTATCAGAATATGAGGAAAAAGCTGGCCCAAATGTGTCTTATGGAGATGGAAACATTGGACAAACTTTGGGATATGGCAATATAATCATTGACAATGTCATCATTGAATAAGTAGCTCTAGTGAAGGGACTAAAACACAACCTGTTGAGTATTAGTCAAATCACTGACATAGGTTATCATGTTAATTTCTATTCCACACATTGTGAAGTAGTCAACAAAGAAACATGAAAGATTGCATTGACTGGCTATAGGCATGGTAACATTTATGAAGCCAACATTCTCTCAAATACTGATGGCTCCCCTACATGTCTCATTAGTAAAGCATCAATAGATGAAAGATGGAATTGGCACAAGAAGCTCTCTCATCTCAACTTCAGCAATATCAATGAGTTGGTTAAGAAAGATTTAGTGAGAGGATTACCTTAAGCTTTGTATACTCCTGATGGACTCTACGATGCTTGTCAAAAAGCTAAACAAAGAAGGACATCATTCAAGAGTAAATCAGAATCCTCTATTGAAGAACCATATCACATGCTGCATCTTGATCTATTTGGACCAGTCAAAATTATGTCCATCAGTAAGAAAAGATACACTATTGTAATTGTTGATGAATATTCTAGATTCACCTGGGTGTATTTTCTGCACAGAAAAGATGAAACTCCTGAAATACTGTTGGATCATGTGAGAATGATTGAGACAACCACAAAGTACAAAGTCAAGATACTGAGGAGTGATAATGGTACTCAGTTTAAGAATTCAAAGATGGAAGAGTTCTGCAAATACAAAGGAATTATTCAACAATTCTCTGCTCCTGGCACACCTCATCAAAATGGAGTAGTTGAAAGGAAAAATAGAACTCTTATTGAAGCTGGCAGAACTATGTTGGAAGAAGCTAAATTGCCTACATATTTCTGGGCAGAAGCAGTCAATACAGCATGCTATACTCAAAATCTCACATTGATAAACAGAAATGGTGTTACTCTTTATCAATCACTCAAGGAGAAGAAACCAAGTTTGAAGCATTTGCATGTGTTTGGCTGTAAATGTTTTGTTCTCGGAACTCATCCTGAACAGATAGGGAAATTTGAAACAAAAGCTGATAAGGGAATTTTCATTGGCTATCCTACATCAAGAGCCTTTAGAGTTTTTAACTTGAGAACAAGGACTGTCATGGAGTCAATACACGTATCTTTTGATGATAAGAAGATAATTGGATTGAATGAAGACTCACATGATAGATTGGTTTTTGAAAATGAAGCTACCAAGGAACCTGAAGAAAATGAATCAGATCCTGACAATTCATCATATACTGATGGGTCACCAAATCCTGATGATCCATCAAATCCTGATGACACACCAAATCCTGATGAAGCACCAATTACTGATGGTGCTAATACTGATGATGCAAATAATGATGATTCCTCTAGTAGTGCAAATGTTGAGGGGGAGCAACAACAAACTACTACAAATTCAGAGTCAACTCAATCATCAGGACAAAATTCTTCAGATACTGATTCAAGTGACAATCCTGATAATTCATCAGGAGGAAATAGCAATAATTCAGGGAGAGCTTCTAATGAAACAAATTCTTCTAATAAAGATAACACCAATCCAGGGGGAGCATCTACATCGAGGAATGACTTACCACCAGCAAGGAAATGGACTGTAAGTCATACTCCTGATATGATAATTGGAGATCCTAATGCAGGTGTTCAGACAAGAAGTGCAACTCAAAATGAATGTCTATATAATAACTTTTTGTCAAAGGAGGAGCCAAAGAAAGTTGAAGATGCACTTAAAGATGCTGATTGGGTTACTACAATGCAAGAAGAATTGAATGAATTTGAAAGGAATGAAGTCTGGAAACTGGTACCTAGACCAAAGAATAGATCAATTGTTGGTACAAAGTGGATTTTCAAGAACAAGACTGAACCAGAAGCTGGTGTGAAAACCAGAAGTACAAAGACAAATTGACAACAACATTGCTGGTATTCTCTGGAAAATAAAATTTATACTTAGTCTTCGATTAAGTATTAAGTTTTAATTTTCAATCTCAATTCAACTTTTCTCAGGGATTACTATTCATCATCTTAAATATCAAATGCAATGTTACTAACAATTTGTACAGGAAAGCAGAGAAGAAGAACAATTGAGAAATATGATCAATTTCATTAATACTTGGAGATTCTTTACAAATGAAAAGGAAATTACATTGTTTCTTTTCTAGTCTATTTCTCTACCCCGGGACACGTGCTTTGCTGATAAGCATGAATGCCCCTATTAGATGGATCATAACCAGGCGAAAACTCCAATGAGCAGCTTCACAGTCCGTCAGGATTGGAAGGGAGTTGTCCAACAAGATCCATCTAGGATTCTCTTGTTCCATCCTTAAAGGACAAGAAGGGGAGCGGATGCACTTGAAGGCGGATCATCACCGTGACCACCGGGACTCTTCCATGCCTCCACCTTGCATGAAGTACAAGCATCGAGTTTCCTCTTTCTTCTTCTTCTCTCAAGCTCTCGCTCGAGCTCCTCATCCTCATCATCATTACCATCATCGTCACCGTCTTCTTCCTCTTCTTCATTGACGATGACGAGATTATCAAGAGGATTCCAATCAGGGTTTACCTGCTGGAAGTTGTGAAGGAGGACATCAGTCATTGCATTCAAAAAGGCTTCCTGTTCCCGAGGGTCAGGAACAGGGTGTGGCTAGCTCTTCATTCTCTGCGATTTCATCTAGAGCCTCTTGCATTTCTTGCCAGATTAACTCGATCTCATCGAGTTCCTCAACTGGTAAATCATTTGGTTGGTTGTTTGCCGCCATGGAGAAAGAAAGAATACGAAAGGTTTGAGTAACACTTTTGTTTTCTCTGTGGAGAGGGTTTTGTGTTTTGATGATAAATGATAATAATGATTGACATTCTCTATCCCTTATAGAGATTATTTGTTAAGAGTGCATGTCATTTACTCAATCTCGATGAGACTGTTCAGTTTTCCATGACTACTTTGCCTCGTTAATTGGTAAGAGTGTTTCAGTGGTTACTACGCCATTAATTTTGTAATCATTTTAAAAAAAAAACATTTTTCAGGGTTGTTGAAATAAATTTTGTTTTCTTAAATAAAATTTTATTTTAAATGCATTTCGAAAATACATTTTTCAATCCTGATAAGGCAAATGGGTTTATAGGCAATGCCTTTATTCCTGATGAGGTCAGGTTTTTCTTACATCAGAAAATGCCTACTTGTTATGGTTTACTCTCTGATGCTATGGGGCAAGGCCAATCACACCTTGTTCCTGACCCAAGCATCCAACCCAAATAGTCCAAACAGTCAACAGCCACCTCTATTGTCTTCCAAAAGACTTTAGTTGTAAAATCTAAGAAATCAGCTAGATCTGATGTGTCTGGAAGACAATCAGGATCAAAGTATTTTTCCTCTACACCACTCATTCAAAAGAAGATAAAAGGGGGTGTACAAGGGGTCCTGGTGAAGAAAGATGCTAAGATTGTTACTGACAAGGTTGTTGAGGATGTTCCAGTCAAAAGAAAGTTGAGGTTAATAGATGAAAGTGATTCTGAGGATGATATGCCCATCTCCTCCAAGTTTAAGATAGTCAAGGAAGTTGCTGATACTGCTACTGAAGCTGTGGCACCTTCATCAAAGCCACAGAAGAAAAGGAAATTATCAAAAATCAGGTATCATATTCCTTTGACGGTGCAAATGAAGGATACTGATATTCAGACATCAAATCCTGATGAGTCATCTATTCCTTATGCTCAACCAAATCCTGATGTTGGTATTCCTGATGCACAACCAAAAATTGTCTCTATCTCAGACTCTCCAGCAAAAGCCTCTCCAACTGCAAAGATTGTTGAAATTTCATGGGAGAAGGTTGCTGAGACTGCTTCAAAACTTGGGTTTTCACATCCCATGGAAAAGAAAATAAAAGAAGAGGAGTTAGTTTTTCAGAGACAAAAGAAGCTGAAAGGATCAAGTCCACAAGAACCTGAATCTCAATGTGATTCAGCAGCTACTGAAGATCCTGCCACACAAGAACCACTCAATCAAAGTTTGGGTGAAGGCATAGCTATTGGAATGGTCCCACAAGAACCATTTTCTCAAAAGGAGAATGAAGACATCAACATTCCAGCCACACAAGAACCATATGAAGATACAGGCAAATCTATAGCTTCTGAGAAATTTCCTGACAATGCTCAAGGGATTTCTGGTGAAAATGAAAGATTGGTCGAGAACACTGTCACTGAGGGAAGTACACAAGAACCTTTAACCCAAAGTGTTAAAGCAGCTTCAGAACCTCATGCTACACAAGAACCATCAGTATCAAATCCTGATGCAAGCTTATCAAATCCTGACGGTGTTGCTCCTGACACTAGTGGCGCTCCTGATGATGAGCCAATCCTGATACAGCCACTTAGCTCCAGACCAATGACAGATACTATCACAGAATCACAGGATAAATTAAAAGGTATTGCTATTCCTGATTCTAATGTTCCTGATGATTCTGATGCTGATAATAGTGATGATAGTGATGATGATAATAAAGAGAAGGATTAGCTTGCTACAGCAATCAAAGCTAGTCTTGGAACCAACTTTGGTTCATCAAGCACATTCATGACTGGCAAGGCTACTACTGGAAAAGATCTCAGACAAGATTTTTCTGTTCCTTCTGAAATTTCTCCTGCTGAGGCACTTAGACAGTATGAATGGAACAATTCATGGTACAGATCTTCTGAATCCGTTAGATTTCCTTCTGCTTTGGATCATGCCTATGATGCAGTGAAATTGATTGAGAATCAAGATTTGAAGAATCATTTGAAGGCAACTACTCTATTATCCAAAGGCCTCAAAAATGAAATTGATTCTATCAAGGCTGCTACATAATTAGTAAGGACTGACATTTCTCAAAAATTCACAAAGGTGCCTACTGCTCTTCAACTAAGAATAGTGGAATCCCAAGTCAAGTCAGTCATTACTGAACAAACCTCCATCAACAGTAGAATTGATTCACTTGATTCCAAGGTAACTGATATACAAACCTCTCTTGCCTTAATTTTGAATATATTGTCAAATCCTGATGTCAAAAAGGGGGAGAAGGTAAGTTCTACAAAATGTACACATGATCTAGTATTAAGGAAAAATGATGATGATACTGGAAATGATGGTGGTGACAAAGTACTACAATGAGAAACCTCTGATGATGCTGTTATGAAGACTATTCAAACTTCTCAAAGTCAAACAACGCAGTCAACTCATGTTTCTGATCCTGGAGTAAAGACAGTGAGGACATTGGTGCAATCTCAAATCCTGATGGAAAAGCAAATCCTGACAGGTGATCAAATCCTGATGGATGATCACATCCTGACGCCTGGTCAAAGACAAATTCTTTCTACAATTCCTGAGGGTGATGAAGATGTAATCATTGATAATCCTGAAGAAGCATCAAACTTATTCCAGAAGTTCAAAACAAAGAAAGGTGATGTTGTGACTCTTTATCATACTGATAAGAGGGTACAACAGTTATTTGCTAGAAAGGCACTTTCTACTGCTACTGAAGAATATCCTGATCTCTCTCATGAAGAGTTCTTAAATGCTCAAAGAGAAATGATGGAGAGTTTCAAGAATCCTGCTCCTGTTAGAGGTAGGGGAGGCAGAGGTAGAAGAAGTGCTCAAAGAGGTAGAAGAAGCTCATCAACTTCAATTATGCCTAGACAAACAAGGTCTAGAGGATTGAAGAAATTCCTGAACCTACTCAAACTCTAGTAGTTCCTGATAGGTCTACTTTTGGTGATGATGGAATTAATGAAGAAGAACCAGAATTGAGAAGAAGACCAAAACAATCAACTCTCAGCAATACAAATCAAATTGAAGATTCTAATCCTGACACAGTTCAAGATCCTGATGAATCTGATATTCTACAAGAGGTTGATCTGTTAATACTTTCTACTGTGGTGGATTCTCATAATAGGGAGGTAGATGAAGAAGAAGAAGTCAGAAGAAGAGAAATCACAAGAACAACAAATAGAGATCTCAGTCTCTATGTACAAAGGCTTAAACTCTCAAACAGAAGGTTGTGGAGAAATTCAAGTAGACAAGAACCTCAACTAGAAAGAAGCTATGCTTTTGAAAAAGAGAAAGATAAGAAATGGAAACACATAAGCACACTGAGGTGTAACATGAAGGAATTTACGGATGAGCGGAAGCGTGATATAACATTTATTCCGTAAAAACCATATATCACACATATAGAAAAATATATAAAATGAAAGAGCGGAGGAATCGTAACCATACCTTGAAAATCGAAGCTTTATAAAAATGGATTCTAGAAGTTGCTCCTCAGAGTGTGAAGCACTCTACCGGTATCCACCAAGAATAAGCCTTCGATGAAGCTTTTTATAAAACTAAGCTTTTATAAAAATGGAGTTTTTCTTCTTTTGAGAGAGAGAGAGAGAGATGAAGAAGAAGAGGGTGGCAACTAGGTTTTCACAAAAATTCAAGTCCTTTAGAATGAACTATCTCATTCTATTTATAGGGCTCTCCTAGGGTTTTTTAATATATCTTTATATATATATATATTAACCCCACATTTTATCTTATAAAATGCTTTAATAATAATTAAAACTATTTTAATCATTATTTCCTTTTCTAAACTATTTAGAAAATAACTTTGTTGCCCAGTAATAATCTATTGTAGAAGGGGGGTTGAATACAATAGTATAAGATAATCGACTTCTTAATGTATATATCACAAATATGAAAGAAAGATAACAGCTTTATTAAATCTGATATAAAACTGTTACAAACTCTCTCAAGAAATTCTGATGTTCTTGAGAGCTGCTAGGTTACAAAAACTCTCTCAAGAAATTCTATGTTCTTGAGAGCTTCTATCTTGATTCACTCCGAACCAAAACCAAAACTGTGTTTATATACTACACAGCTTCTCTATCAATGATAAGTCCTAATCAATTACAAAGATTGAAACCTATCCATAATTGATAGCTACATACTACAAACCAGGAACCGACAGAATAATCTTCCATGTTTAACTAGACTCCAATTATAACTCGAAGTAGGAATCCTGATCAGCTTCCAGTCTTGATGATCAATCCTGATCCCAGTCCTGATATGTATCTTGATCCTGACGACCATGTAATCCTGATGACGTCAGCAATCCTGATCAGTTGAGTCTAGCTCCTGACGATCATTGAATTCTGATCTAACAATCTCCCCCAATCTCATACTTTGTGAAATAAAGTATAGATTCCTAAGATTCAATGATGTCAAAAACATATATACAAAATGTACAGAATCTGCAGCAATCAACTTATCTGTTTAAATTCTTTGATAGAACAGATTCATCTTCAAGAAGTTGGATAACAAATTTTCTTCTTTTTCTTCAAGAATTTGAATCAGTCTTTCCTTAAGATTTATGAGTTCTTCATCTTCCTCATTAATCTGGTAGATAGCTGCTCTGAGATTCAATATGGAGTTTCTCTGAAGACTATGCTCTTCAAGCAAAAGATAAGCAATTTCCTTCCCATCAGGATTAAGAGTAAGATGAGTCATGCCAAAAGTTACTTCTTTAACAGCAGTACCCCTTTGCATTTTCACATCCTGACCTCTTTGATTTAAGTACATGGGAGTATAATTACCATTGAAATTACTGTTTCCATCCAGTCTTCTTCTTATTGTTGACAAAATCATGTCACTCCATTCTTTGCATATTTGATTCTTCGATCTCAAAAGATAATGAACATATTTCAGTTCCTGTGTAGTTTTCATCAGCAGATCTTGAATAGATAAAATCTTCACACTACCATCTTTCATGAAGTACAGAAGCTTTTCTATCTTGTCAAAACCATCATGACAATCTATAACTATATCAACAGCTAGTAAATTGTTCAGGTTTTCATAAGTTAAAGTACCTCCAATTTCAGTTAAGGAGCAAGGATCAACATATGACATATTTATATATTCAGCATCCCTGTGTCCAATACCTCCATTTGAATTACTTGTCAATTGCTTCAGATTTGAAAACATCTTTAACCAGAGTGCTTTTGATCTAACCATCCCAGATAAATCAACAACACTTGAAGCGTTTGTGATAATTCCTCCTAACTGAAAATTGATAAGTGTATCACAACTTAATGTGCTAATATGTTTCCACTTCTTATCCTTTTCCTTTTCAAATGCATAGCTTCTTTCCAGTGAAGATTCTTGTCTTCTTGGGTTCCTCCACACTCTTCTGTTTGAGAGTTTAAGCCTTTGTACATAGAGATTTAAATCTCTATTTGTTGATCATGTAATTTCTCTTCTTCTGGCTTCTTCTTCTTCATCTACTTCCTTGTTGTGAGAATCAACCACAGTAGATAAAATTATCAAATCAATCTCTTGCATAATTTCAGAATCATCAGGATCTTGAATATTATCAGGAACAACATCAGGATTAGATTCTTCAATTTGATTTGTATTGCATAGAGTTGATTTTCTTGATTTTCTTCTCAATTCAGGTTCTTCTTCAATATTTCCATCATCACCAAAAGTAGATCTGTCTTGTTTGAATAGTTTCAGGAATTTCTTCAATTCTTAACCCTCGAGACCTTGTCTGTCTAGGTATTGTTTGAGTTGAAGAACCTCTTCTACTTCTTCTAGCTCCTCTCCTACCTCTGCATCCTCTACCTCTAGCAGGAGCAGGATTATTAAAGCTTTCCATCATTTCTCTCTGTTGTCTTAAGAATTCTTCATGTGAGAGATCAGGATATTCTTCACTTGATGTAGAGAGTGCTTTTCTTGCATATAATTGTTAAACTCTTTTATCAGTGTGATATAGAGTAACAATTCTGCCATCTTTTGTAGAAAGCTTCTGGAATAAATTTGATGCATCTTCAGGATTATCAATAAAAATATCTTCATCACCTTCAGGAATTGTAGCAAGAGTATGTCCATGACCAGGTGTCAGGATTTGTTCTTCCGTCAGGATCTGAGATTGCACCAACGTTCTTACTGTCTTAACTCCAGAATCAGAAACATGAGTTGACTGCGATGTTTGACTTTGTGAAGTTTGAATTGTAGACTTCATAACAGCAGCATCAGAGGTTTCTCCTTGTATCACTTTGTCACTACCATCATCTCCAGTATCATCATCATTATTCCTTAATACTAGATCAGGTGTGCATTTTGTCCGACTAACCTTCTCCCCCTTTTTGACATCAGGATTTGACAATAAATTCAAAATTAAGGAAAGAGAGGCTTGAATGTCAGTTACCTTAGTATCCAGAGAATCAATCCTTCTGTTGATAGAGGTTTGTTCAGAAATAACAGATTTCACTTGGGATTCTACTACCCTTAGCAGAAAAGCAGTAGGCACCTTTGTAAAATTTTGAGAAATATCATTCCTCACCAACTCAGTTGAGTTCTTGATAGAATCAATCTCACTTTTTAGACTTTTGGATAACAGAGTTGTAGCCTTCAGATGATTCTTCAAGTCTTGATTCTCTATAGATTTCACTGCATCATAGGCATGTTCCAAAGCAGAAGAATAACTTACAAATTCAGCAGATCTGTGCCATGAATTGTTCCATTCATTCTGTCTAAGTGCCTCAGCAGGATTAAAGGAAGGAATAGAAAAATATTGTCTCTGATCTTTCCCAGTGGAAGCTTTGCCAGCCATATATGTACTTGATGAACCAAAATTAGTTCCAAGACTAATTTTGAGTGTTGTAGCAAGCTGTTCCTTCTCTTTTCGATTCTCATCATCATCACTATCATCAGAGTCATCATCATCAGTACTATGAGTATCATCAGGATCATGAATAGCTATACCTTTCATTTTATCCTGTGAATCTGTGATAGGATGATCCATTGGTCTTGAACGAAGTGGCTGTATCAGGATAGGTTCAACATCAGGAGCACCACTAGCGTCAGGATGAACACCGTCAGGATTTGATATGATTGCATCAGTATTTGATACCAATGGTTCTTGTGGAGCTTGAGGTTCAGAAGCTTCTTCAACACTTTGAGTCAAAGGTTCTTGTGTGCTTCCCTCATTGACAGTGTCCTCGACCAATCTTTGAACTTCATCTGCACCAGAAATCCCTTGAGCATTGTCAGGAAATTTCTCAGAAACTGTAGCTTGGCCTGCATCTTCACTTTGAGAAGATGGTTCTTGTGTAGCTGGAATGTCGATGTCTGCATTCTCCCTTTGAGAAAATGGTTCTTGTGGGACCATTCCACTAGCTAAGCCTTCACTCAAACTTTGATTGAGTGGTTCTTGTGTGGCTGGATCATCAGAAAGAGCTGCTGAACCACTTTGAGGTTCAGGTTCTTGTGGGCTTTGAGCTGCCTTCCTTAGCTTTTCCATTGGATGTTTTATCCCAAGATTGGAAGCAGCAACACCATACTTCTCCCATGAAATATCAACATGTCTTTTTGTTGGAGAGTCCTGTGCTGGAGAGTCTGAAATATTAACCACTTGACTTGGTGCAGTATCAAGAATACTAACATCAGGATTTGCTTGAGCAGTAGAAACTGATTGCTCATTCAGAAGAGAAGTGTCCTGTACATCAGTATCCTGCTTCTTTTATAAAGGAATATGATACCTGCTTTTTGATAACTTCCTTTTCTTCTGTGGTGTAGACAATGGAACCACAACTGCAGTAGCAGTATCAGCAACTTCCTTATTCACATTCATCACAGAGGATATAGGTAAGTCATCCTCTGAATCAGTCTCATCCCTGAGAACTAATTTTCTTTTAACAGAAACAGCCTCACCTCCCTTTGCAGCTTTCTTCACCAGGACTCCTTGTACACCCCCTTGTGACTTCTTTGTAGTGATAGGTGTAGAGGAAAAATCCTTTGAACCTGATTGCCTTCCTGACACATCAGTTCTAGCTGACTTCTTTGCTTTGACAACTAAAGTCTTTTGAGAGACATTAGAGGTGGCAGTTGACTGTTTAGACTGTTTAGGATGAATGCTTGGGTTAGGAACAAGGTGTGATTGGCCTTGCCCCATAGCAGTAGAAATTAAACCATAATGAGTAGGCATTTTCCTATGCAAGAAAAACCTAACCTCATCAGGAATAAAAACATTTCCTATGAAACCATTTGCCTTATCAGGATTGAAAAACGCAAAAATTTTAATATGAAGTAAAATAAAATTTTATTTATGAAAACAAAATTTATTTTGACAATCCTGATAAATGCTGTTTTTAAAAAAAAAATGATTACAAAACAAATAGCATAATACCCATGTAACCATTCTAACCAATTACCGAGGCAAAGTAATTATGAGAAACTGAACAGGCGCCTCGATAAACAAAAGTGACCTGCATCCTTAACACACATTCTCTATAAAATAGAACTGTTAAGCATAAACATCATATATCTATTAAAACACAAACCCTCTCCAGAGAAAAACTTACGAAAACCTTTCACCTTCTTTGTTTTTCAATGGCTGCCAACCAACAACAAAACAACTTACCTGATCAAGAACTCGATGAATTAAAAATAATCTGGCAGGAGTTGGATCAGGTGCTTGCAGAAATTGCAGAAGATGAAGAGCCTCAACCAGTTCCTGACCCTTAGGAACACGAAGCCTTTGTTAACGCAATGGCCGATGTGCTTTGGCACAATTTCCAGCAGGCCAATCCTGACTGGAATCCGCTTAATAACCTCATCTATGAAGAGGATGTGGATGATGAAGAGGATGAGGATGAAGATGATGAAGAGCTCGTCCGAGAGCTTGAGAAAAGAAAGAAGAGAATCCGTGATTCTTGTATGTCATGCAAGTTGGAGGCACGGAAGCATCCCGGTGGTCACGGTGACGATCCGCCTTCAAGTACATCAGCTCCTCTTCTTGTCTCTTAAGGATGGAACAAGAGAAGCCCTAGATGGATCAAAGCCTGGTTATGATCCATCAGGAGTGTTCATGCTTATTTGCAGGGCACGTGTTCCTGAGTAGAAAAGTAGACTAGGAAAAGAATATGTAATTTCCATTTTCATTTGTAAAGAATCTTCAAGATTTAATGAAAACTATCAATTTGCTCAATTGTTCTTGTCCTTCTTACTTTTCCTGCACAATTTGTTAGTAACACTGATATTTGACATATAAAATGACGAATAGAAAACTCTGATAAAAATATAATTGAAATTGAGAATTAAGACTGAAAACTTAATCAAAGACTAAGTAAAAATCTTATTTTCCAGAGTTTACCAGAAGTGTTAATGACAAATTAGCATAGAACCTCTGGTTTTCATACCAGCTTCAATATCTGAGCATCAGGATTTGACCAGTTGACTTCCTGTCAGGATTGCATCCTATCAAGATTTGATCAAAGAAAACATACCTTTCTGAATAACCATCAGGATTTGACAGTTATCAGGATTTACTCTCTGTAGCTTTCCTCAGAAATTCTCAAAGTTCATCATTCCAAGTTCATTCACCAATTTATTAAAAGTAGCTTCAGGTAGTGGCTTGGTGAATATATCAGCTAGTTGTTGATCAGTAGGAACAAAGTGAAGTTCAATTGTTCCTTCCATAACTTGTTATCTTATGAAGTGATATCTAATACTGATGTGTTTAGTAAGAGAATGTTGAACTGGATTTCCTGTCATTGCAATAGCACTTTGGTTATCACAATAAATAGGGATTTTTGAGTATGACAGGCCATAATCTAACAACTGATTTCTCATCCACATTATCTGAGCACAACAACTTCCTGCAGCAATGTACTCAGCTTCTGCAGTTGAAGTGGAAATGGATTTTTGCTTTTTACTGAACCATGAAACTAGTCTTCCACCCAAAAACTGACAGCTTCCTGAAGTACTTTTCCTGTCTATTTTGCATCCTGCAAAATCAGCATCTGAATAACCACACAACCCAAAATCTGATTCCCTTGTATACCAAAGGCCAAGTGAAGAAGTGCCTTTGAGATATCTAAAAATTCTTTTGACTGCAATCAGATGGGGTTCTCTAGGTTTTGCTTGAAATCTTGCACACAGACAGGTTGCAAACATGATGTCTGGTCTACTTGCAGTGAGATACAATAAAGAGCCAATCATTCCTCTGTAGTGAGTTACATCTACCTCAGCACCTTGATCAGGATCAAGTTTGGTAGCTGTAGCTATGGGAGTTGTAGCAGGAGAACTATCTTGCATGTTAAACCTTGTCAATAAATTCCTTGTATATTTAGACTGATTGACAAAAATCCCTTCATCAGTCTGTTTAACTTGAAGACCAAGAAAGTCACTCATTTCTCCCATCATGCTCATTTGATATCTTGACTGCATAAGCTTGGAAAACTTTTCACAAAGCTTATTGTTTGTTGACCCAAAAATGATATCATCAACATAAATCTGAACTAATAACAAGTCCTTACCATGATTCAAATAAAATAGAGTTTTATCAATAGCACCTCTTTTGAATCCACTTTCCAGTAAGAATAAAGCTAAAGTTTCATACCATGCTCTTGGAGCTTGCTTTAGTCCATAAAGTGCCTTATCCAATCTGTAGACATGATCTGGATATTTAGGATCAATGAAACCAGGAGGTTGCTCAACATAGACTTCTTCCTCCAGTTCTCCATTTAAGAAAGCACTTTTAACATCCATCTCGAAAACCTTGAATTTCTTATGTGCTGCATAAGCAAGAAATATCCTGATGGCTTCTAGTCTTGCAACAGGAGCAAACGTTTCATCATAATCAATTCCCTCTTGTTGAGAATACCCCTTTGCAACTAGTCTTGCTTTGTTTCTGATTATTACTCCATCAGAATCAGTCTTGTTCTTGAAAATCCACTTTGTACCAATAATTGATCTATTCTTTGGTCTTGGTACCAGTTTCCAGACTTCATTTCTTTCAAATTCATTCAGTTCCTCTTGCATTGCAGTAACCCAATCAGCATCTTTAAGTGCATCTTCAACTTTCTTTGGTTCCTCCTTGGATAGAAAGTTATTGTATAGACATTCATTCTGAGTTGCACTTCTTGTTTGAACACCTGCATCAGGATCCCCAATGATCAAATCAGGAGTATGACTTGCAGTCCATTTCCTTGCTGGTGTTAAATTGTTTCTTGAAGTAGATGCTCTCCCTGGATTGGTGTTATCTTGATTTGAAGAACTTGCTTGTCTTGAAGCTCCCCCTGAATTATTGTTATTTCCTCCTGATAAGTTATCAGTATCTGAAGAATTCTGTCCTGATGATTGTGTTGACTCTGAACTTGTAGTAGAATGATGTTGCTCCCCCTCAACATTAGCACTACTAGAAGTATTACTATTGATTGCATCATCAGTATTAGCACCATCAATATCTGGTGTGTCATCAGGATTTGGTGACCCATCAGGATCTGATGTATTGACAGGATCTGATTCACTTTCTTCAGGTTCCTTGGTAGCTTCATTTTCAAAAATCAATCTATCATGAGAGTCTTCATTGATTCCAGCTATCTTCTTGTCATCAAAAGATACATGTATTGACTCCATGACAGTCCTTGTCCTCAAATTAAAAACTCTGAAGGCTCTTGATGCAGGATAGCCTATGAAAATTCCTTCATCAGCCTTTGTTTCAAATTTCCCTAGATGTTCAGGATGAGTTCTGAGAACAAAACATTTACAGCCAAACACATGCAGATGCTTCAGACTTGGTTTCTTCTCCTTGAGTGACTGATAAGGAGTAACACCATGCCTGTTTATTAATGTGAGATTTTGAGTGTAGCATGCTGTGTTGACTACTTCTGCCCAGAAATATGTAGGTAATCTTGCTTCTTCCGACATAGTTCTGCCAGCTTCAACAAGAGTTCTATTTTTCCTTTCAACTACTCCATTTTTCTGAGGTGTGCCAGGAGCAGAGAATTGTTGAATGATTCCTTTGTATTTGCAGAACTCTTCCATCTTTGAATTCTTAAATTCAGTACCATTATCACTTCTCAGTATCTTGACTTTGTACTTTGTGGTTGTCTCAATCATTCTTACATGATCCAACAGAACTTCAGGAGTCTCATCTTTTCTGTGCAGAAAATACACCCAGGTGAATCTAGAA
This sequence comes from Heracleum sosnowskyi, assembly GCA_030848705.1. Taxonomy (NCBI): domain Eukaryota; kingdom Viridiplantae; phylum Streptophyta; class Magnoliopsida; order Apiales; family Apiaceae; genus Heracleum; species Heracleum sosnowskyi. Next base: position 41,190,962 of record CM061243.1, on the reverse strand, counting down.
TATTCATCAACAATTACAAGAGTGTACCTTTTCTTACTGATGGACATGATGTTGACTGGACCAAATAGATCAAGATGTAGCATGTGATATGGTTCTTCAATAGAGGATTCTGATTTACTCTGGAATGATGTCCTTCTTTGTTTTACTTTCTGACATGCATCACAGAGTCCATCAGGAGTATATAACACTTTTGGTAATCCTCTCACTAAATCTTTCTTAACCAACTCATTGATATTGCTGAAGTTGAGATGAGAAAGCTTCTTGTGCCAATTCCAACTTTCATCTACTGAAGCTTTACTGATCAGACAGGTAGGGGAGTCATCAGTATTTGATTGAATGTTGGCTTCATATATGTTACCATGCCTGTAGCCAGTCAGTGCTATCTTGCTTGTTGCTTTACTGACTACTTCACAATGAGTAGAATAGAAGTTGACATGATAACCTCTGTCAGTGATTTGACTAATACTCAACAAGTTGTGTTTCAGTCCCTTCACTAGAGCTACTTTTTCAATGATGACATTTCCAATGATTATATTGCCATATCCCAAAGTTTTTCCAATGTTGCCATCTCCATAAGACACAGTTGGGCCAGCTTTCTCCTCATATTCTGATAACAGGGCTTTGTTTCCAGTCATGTAGTGCACAGAATAGAAACACACTAGTTAGAACATTTAGGAACCCATACTTGTTGGGTTCCTTTTCCATGCAATTTATTAACTTTCACAACAGAAGACTTTCTGACCTTAGCAGTCCTGACATGATTTACTTCATCAGGATTTGCTTTGTCAGTATCAGTATTAACAAAAGCATGTTCCAACTTGACATTCTTAACTCTATCAGACTTTGTACTATTATCAATCTTAGGCAGTGGATCATAAAAGTTATAGTACAAATCATGATAATCTTTACAAGTATAAATAGAATGCCATATACTACCACAATGAAAACAGGACTTCTGTGGTTTATAAAATACTGATCTATTCCTAACATCAGACTTAGAAATATCAGCAATCTTATTCTTACTCTTCTTACAATCAATAGCAAGATGATTAGAGTTACCACAGTTAAAACAACACTTTCTAGGTGCATTTGGGATATATTTATAACCATTCTCTTTATTGATCCCAAATTTACCATTCCTGTTTCTCTTAACAGTAGCTTCCTTTTTCTTATCTGTCACCTCACAGATTTTATCCTTAAGTTGTTTCTGAGACAATAGACCTACATTCTTAATGACTTTATTCAAGACAGGTTTAGACTTTATGAATTTAATTCCTTGAGTAGAGGTAGATCCCTTTTCAAAAGTAGAATTGGAATCCTTACCAAAAACAAAATTAACAGGAGTAACCTTAGATTTGGTTGTATCTATAACATGTCTATAGGTCTTTGGACTAACTGTCTCATCAATGACAATTTTCTTTTTCAATTTCTTATCCTCATCTGACTTATATCCTAGACACTCTTTCCAATTCTTAGAGGTATTAATCTCATGAAATTTCCTACCAGAGTCTGTCCAGGTTCTGATTTTCTCATTAGCATATTCAAGTTCCTTTTCAAGAGCAGTACATTTGGATTTCATCTCTAAATGCATGTGATTAGCATTATCACATTCTTTTTGTACTTCTTGCATACGAGAAAATTCAGCTTCTAATATATCATTCCTTTTTCTAAGTTCAGACATCTCAGATAAGATCCTAGTATTTTCAGCAGTTTGACTTCTAAAGCTAATATGTAATGACTTTAGAAAACGTCTTAACTCAGAAGCATTATCAGTATCAAAATCAAAGATAGTATTTAGTACCTTATCATCAGGAGCAGCAGTTACATCAGCGTTGGCCATTAGAGCATAGTTGACCACCTCAGTATCAGATTCTGAGGAAGAGTCCATCCAATCCTTGCTTGATGTGATAAGTGCCTTTGTCTTCTTGCACTCAGTAGCAAAGTGACCCATACCATTACACTTGTAACATCTAACCTTTGACTTGTCAAATTTGCTACCCTTGCTGTCCTTTTTGATATACTTGTCTTTGTTTGCATTGAAAGCCTTTTTCTGAAAGTTGCCTTGTCTTCTATTCTTCCTGAACTTCATCCTTCTGAAGTTTCTGACAATTATAGCAACTATCTCTTCCATGTCTGAGTCAGAAGAATCATCATCAGTATTGGCATCAGCATTGCCATCAGTATCTGATGAAGAGTCATCAGGATCTGACTCAACTATTCTTGTTTTACTTCTAGAGACCTCCATAGCTTTTCCTTTTGATTTAGCCTCTGCTTTCAAAGCAATTGATTTTGCCTTGCTGCTTTTCTTGTTCTTTCTCTGTTGGACTTCAAGATCATGTGTTCTTAGCATCCCATAGACTTCATCAAGAGACACAGTGTTAAGATCATACTGATGTCTAATGATCAAGGTCTGAGTGTCCCATTCTTCAGGTAAAGCTCTTAGAAACTTGGTGTTTGAATCTTCAGTTTCATATTCCTTGTCAACTAAAGATAAACTGTTCAATAGTGTCAGAAATCTATCATATAGATCAGTTAGGCTCTCATCGGGTCTTGCATCAAATTGTTCATATTCTTGAATCAAAAGAGCCCTTCTGTTTTTCTTGACAGATGCAGATCCCTGGCACTGAGTTTCCAAAGTATCCCAGATTTCTTTTGAAGACTTGCATGCAATCACTCTGTTTGACATGACAGCATCAAGACTACTGTGTAAGATATTCTTTATCTTTGGTTCCCTGAGTACATGAGCTTCTTCTTCTGGAGTCCATTCACTTTTAGCCTTGACCACATAATGTTCAGGTACTGTATCTGTTCGTTCTACAATCCTTGTAGGAATATATGGTCCATCACGAATCCTGTCCAAATAGTCAGGATCCATACCCTCCAGGTACATCATCATCTTTACCCTCCATGTTGGATATTCTGATTTCTTCAAGATGGGAATCTTCATGCTTTCATACTTGGTTGTCGACATCTTTAGATCGTTTCTGATTCAGAATTAAATCAGTTTGCTCTGATACCAATTGTTGCCCAGTAATAATCTATTGTAGAAGGGGGGTTGAATACAATAGTATAAGATAATCGACTTCTTAATGTATATATCACAAATATGAAAGAAAGATAACAGCTTTATTAAATCTGATATAAAACTGTTACAAACTCTCTCAAGAAATTCTGATGTTCTTGAGAGCTGCTAGCTTACAAAAACTCTCTCAAGAAATTATATGTTCTTGAGAGCTTCTATCTTGATTCACTCCGAACCAAAACCAAAACTGTGTTTATATACTACACAACTTCTCTATCAATAATAAGTCCTAATCAATTACAAAGATTGAAACCTATCCATAATTGATAGCTACATACTATAAACCAGGAACCGACAGAATAATCTTCCATGTTTAACTAGACTCCAATTATAACTCGAAGTAGGAATCCTGATCAGCTTCCAGTCTTGATGATCAATCCTGATCCTAGTCCTGATATGTATCTTGATCCTGACGACCATGTAATCCTGATGACGTCAGCAATCCTGATCAGTTGAGTCTAGCTCCTGACGATCATTGAATTCTGATCTAACAAACTTTCTCTCTCAAAATACCTTCATCAATAAATTAATCTTTTATGGTGTGACCCTGTAGGTTCAATATTAAGCCGGTAGTAGAAATAAATAATAATAATAAACTTTTTATTTATTAATTATATGAATTCTAAAATTCATTAAATATAATTAACTGATTAATTATATTTATTCTACATCGTGAGGGATGCTTCTCAACATATCGAGACTATCCGGATAATATGAATTCACTGCTTAGAATACCAAGAACCTGTCAGTGACTAGTTACCGTACAATGAATTCCTTCTACCCTACAATATCCCGATTAAATATAAGGCATGGATCTCGTGTCAGGCCTTATCAAATTTAATCATATGATTTCTTATTCATAATGCTAAGTTCATATTAATGCAAATTAGAAACTCCTTTCTAATTTCATACACTCTGGCCAGAGATTCCAGAACTCGCATACTAAGAATAACATAGGATATTCTCTTCCTATACTGGAAGGGGTAGATCCTCTATTGACGTTAACTATCCCCATACACAAATCCCTATGCCCAGAATAGACCTAATGGATGTCCTTGAGACTAAGGACTAATCCAAAGCATAGTTCATTATATACAAGATAACTCTAACGATCTCAAGTCTAAGGACACTTGTACAACTATCACTCAGTGAATAACTATTGACACGTGAGTAAACTCCATTAGCTATTCAACTTATCGAGTCATGTTCAGTGAACTTATTCCCTAACAAGCACCTACATACTAGCTATAGTGTCACCACACAAATGCCTATGAGAACAGACATCCTCCTGACGGGAGCAAGCATAGTATGTACCAATCTTTGCGGATTCACCAACTTCCGATTAGTTATCCTATGATCAGGAACTGTTTAAGTCTAGAGTTATCATCTTCTAGATCTCACTATTATAATCTCATTATAATTCTAGAAACTTTACTCTAAACTATGGAACATCTTATTTAAAACACTTTAAATAGATAAGGCCCGTAATAAAAACAAAACAAGTCTTTTATTAACATTAATGAAATCAAATAAGAATACAAGAAAGTTCTTCCTAACTCATCATACATGATTGGATTTAGGACAAACACTTTCATAACAGACCTATCAATTTTCAGAATGGTGGGATTATAACAAATGTTCCCAGTGCTGTTAATATTGTTGATTCTCAAATATCTAGAGCACTCTGGTTACAGATGTTTTCCAATCTAAGACAAATGCCAACCAATTCAAGAGGAGGAATAGGTCACAGAGATGCTGATTTTCTGAACATGACATATGTTGACCCTCACTCTTTGACTGATATTGAAGGTAATATAACTTTTGAAAACCTGAACAATTTATTATCTGTTGATATAGTTATAGATTGTCATGATGGTTATGAAAAGAAAGAAAAGCTTCTGTACTTCATGAAAGATGGCACTGTGAAGATTCTGTCCATTCAAGAGCTATTGATGAAAACTACAAAGGAACTGAAATATGTTCATTATTTGCTGAGATGGAAGAATAAAGTGTGCAAGGAATGGAGTGACATGATTCTGCCAACTATAAGGAGAAGATATGATGAATGAAAGAATTATAATGGTGATTATACTCCCATGTACATGAATATAAGAGGACAAGATGTGGAAATGCAAAGGGGAACTGCTGTTAAAGAAGTGATTTTTGGTATGACTCAGTTTAACCTTAATCCTGATGGGAAGGAAATTGCTTATCTTTTGCTTGAAGAGCACAGTCTACAAAGAAGCTCAATTCAGAATTTGAGAGCAGTTATCTATCAGATTAATGAAGAAGATGAAGAACTCAAAGATCTAAAAGAAAGATTTATTCAGATTCTTGAAGACAAGGAAGAAAATCTTTTGTCAAGCTTCTTGAAGATGAATTTGTTCTACCAGAAAATCTGAGAAGATAAGTTTGCTATTGTAAATACTTGTACATTTTGTAAATATGTTTTTGACATCATTGAATCTAGGAATCTATACTTTATTTCACAAATTATGAGATTGGGGGAGATTGTTAGATCAGGATTCAATGATCGTCAGGATCTAGACTCAACTGATCAGGATTGCTGACATCATCAGTATTGCATAGCCATCAGGATTGCATGATCGTCAGGATCAGGATTAATATCAGGATTTCATATCAGGACTGGGATCAGGTTTGATCATCAGGACTGGAAGCTGATCAGGATTTCTATTTCGAGTTATATTTGGAGTCTAGTTAAATAAGGTTATTTATTTTGTCGGTTCCTGGTTTGTAGGAACGTAGCTATCTATTTAGGATAGGTTTCAATCTTTGTAATTGATTAGGACTTATCATGTAATTGATAGAGAAGCTGTGTGGTATATAAACACAGTTTAGGTTTCGATTTATATCGGAGATCATACACACGAGTATCTTTGTAACCTAGAAGCTCTCAAGAACATCAGAATTTCTTGAGAGAGTTTGTAACAGTTTTATATCAGAATTATTAAAGCTGTTATTATTCATATTTGTGTTTAAAGTCGAGAATCTTATACAATTGTATTCAACCCCCCTTCTACAATTGTTTATTACTGGGCAATAACATATCTTTTCCTTGATACTGACATGACATTTACTGGACCAAATAAATCCATATGGATCAACTGAAGAGGTTCAGAGATGCTTGTCAGTTCTTTGCTTCTATGTGATGCTTTCTTAGACTTCCTTTTTTCACATGCTTCACATAGTCCTTCCTGATGAAATTCCATCAGAGGTAACCCTCTCACAAACTCTCTCTTTACCAAAGAGTTCATAGTTTTAAAGTTCAAGTGTGAGAGCTTCTTATGCCATAACCAACTTTGATCTATTGAAGCCTTGTTGTAGAAACATTTGACTTCTCCATCACTGGCAGAACTTAAGTCAGATATAAACAAATTTCCTTTTCTTACTCCTTGTAGAGCAAGCTTCTCATCTTTCCTGTTTGAGATCAAGCATTTATCTTTTCTGAAATCCATATTGTATCCTTTGTCACAGAATTGACTGATACTTAGTAGATTGTGCTTCAATCCTTCAACAAGAGAGATATTTTCAATGACATTCCCAATTTCCAGATTACCATATCCCGTAGTGAATCCCTTGTTGTCATCTCCAAAGGTTACTGCCAGGCCAGTTTTCTCAACCACATCTGTAAGAAGGGACTTTTCTCCTGTCATGTGCCTAGAATAGCCACTATCCAGAATCCACACGACCTTTGCATTATTAACCTTACCCTGCAATCACAGATTGATTAAGCGGAATTTGGTACCCAAACATGTTTGGGTCCTGAAGGTTTAGGAACTTTAACAGGAGTAACATTTGTTTCAATCTTAACCTGTTTAGTTTTCATGTTGACTGTGGCTTTCTCAGTTTCAGTGCTAGTGCTACCAGATGCATTCATTAACTTAAAATAAGCATGCATGATATTGTATGCACAAAGTAGGCATTCTTTTTTACCACAGGGTTCATGAAGACTAGGCATGTCAGACATGTTATGCATTTCAGAAGTTACAACATTTTCTACTTTAACCTTTTTACATGCATGTGTAAGGTGACCAGCAGAATTACAATTATTGCACAACTTCCTAGATGCAATGGGAGAGGATGTAACATCATGCTGATTATTAACACCTGCTTTCCCATTCCTGTTCTTTTTAGCCTTTCCTACTTTATTGCTTATATCAGTTTTAGGTAATTCAGTTTTTACTGACTTCCTAGGCAACACAGTTTTTACCTCTACCTTCATCTTTAAATCCTCTTCAAGAAATTCTTGTATAATGATTAAGTCTCCTTCATTGATAGGTTCTGAAATAGGCTTAACGAAAATTGGACAGCCAACATTCTTAAGAATGTGTGGAACATTCTCTTTGACAGTTGGAAGTGTCATAGGAAACTCCACTAGCTTCTTTCCAGCTTTCTTACTGTAGTCAAATCCTATAGCAGTTTTGTTCCCTAAGGTCTAATTATCAATTATTTCCTTAGCAATTAGGGTGGAGTTCTTATATGCATTCAGTTTCAACTCTAAGTCTGAAATCTGCTTCCTAAGGATTGTCTCTATCTCTTCATTACATTTGACCTTGTTCTCTAAGTACTCATTCCTCTGTCTAAGACCTTCTATGGTGACAACTACAAGCTCTAGTTCTGCATTTTTAGATTCTAGATTTTTAATATTAAGAACTAGTTTAGCATTTTCAAATTCAGATGCTAGCATGCTTGTATGTACATTAAACAGTTCAACACTTAGATCTTGCACATTTTTCTTATACTCAGAATTAGACATGTCAATTGTAGTTAGGATAGGTACCTGAGATGATTGTGGCGATTCCTCTGAAGAGTCGGCCATCAGGGAAAGATTTACATACTCTCTTCATCCGAATCAGTATCATCCCAGCTTTTACCCTCAGCAATATAAGCTCTCCCTTTCTGCTTTCCAGATATTGCCTCCAATTGCTGTTTCAGCTTTGCATTCTCTCTTTTTAGATCTTCATAAGAATCCTTCTTCTCATAGACACCTTTCTTATCTCTTTCTTGACGAGGCTTCCTAAATTCAGTGGCAAAATGCCCTAACTCATTGCAGTTGTAACACCTTGATTTGCTCCTGTCAATCATGTCTGAACTGTAGCCTCCCTTAGAGCCAGAGCCTGAAGAATATTTGTTCTTCTGAAACCTATTTGCTGAACCCTTGAACTTGTACTTAGGGTTTCTCTTGAAACGAATGTAACTAAACTTTGCAGCCAAGTACGCCATGGTTTTGTCTTCCATTTGCTCAAGTTCCTCTAAAGTGTAGTAATCACTTTCTTCAGCACCTAGATTTGCAGAATCTAACTCAGCCTCTATAATCTCTTCTTTTCCAGCTTTAGGGGTTTGAACCTGAATACTAGAAGTTGTTGTTTCATCCACTACACCTGCAGCTGATCTTGCAAGTGTAGTATTTTTGTTGTCCACTATCCCTGGTCCATAGATTATCACTCTTTGTTCTTGTTCCATTTCATAAGTCTTAAGCTTGCCATAGATCATCTCTAGTGACATCTTAGTAAAATCTATTCTTTTCCTTATGGATGAAGACTTGTGTTCTACATGGTGGGGCAGTGTCATCATGAACTTCCTGTTGGTCTCTCTCAGAGGATAGGTTTTCCCTTTCATTGATAATTCATTTAAGAACTTAGTATATTTCTCAAAGACCTGAGTTATACTCTCACCGGGAAGTGACCTAAATGACTCATATTGAGATGTCAGGATATCCAATCTGTTTTCCTGCACGTTTTCAGTACCTTCCATTATTAGATTTATGGTATCCCACATATGTTTCCCGCTTGTACAGCTCATAATCTGATAGCTCATTTTTTTATCTGCGGAGTCAGTTAATATCAGCATTAGACCCGTATCCAATCGAACCAATTCCTTGTCTGTATCTGTGTACTCAGTCAATTCCATTGGGGTTGAACCTTGGGGAACTCTAGTACCATCGGGATTTGTAGATTCGCTCACTGGTTTCATTGGTACAAATGGTCTATTCTCTAAGATGCCAAGATACAAAGGATTTGAAGCTTTGATAAATAATAGCATCTTCATCTTCCACAGACCGAAATCATCTCTAGTAAAGGGGGGAACTTTGATACCAGCAGTTGTCTTTGGAGCACTCATGGTTTCTGAAAATTACAAATTATTTAAGATTCAAAAAATTCCAATAAAATGAAAATTTTGAAAATTAAAAAATTCGATCCTAATTTTCAAGAACTTGTTTGTTTTTGGTCTATATCACTGGATCTGATTTGTACGTCAATCAACAAGGTCTGATACCAATTGTTAGGTCCAAATTATCGTAGAAGGGGGGGTTGAATACGATACTCACAAATTATTCGATTTTGTTTGCGGATAATTATTTGTGTTCTTGTCCGAAATCAAATTAACCAAATGAAAAACACGAGTCGGGGAATATATCGTTTTATAAATATAAACCATGAAGGGTGCTACAATTCTAATCTATAGGATTAGCTTCAATGAGTTCAAGTTACAGTAATCAATACAATTGATAGAATTTAAGGCACTAGCAATTATTACTGTAAAATTTCAAGCTCTTAAATCTTCTTCTCCGTATTAACTTCTGAACTTCTTAACTGATGAACTAATGAAGACAGTGTCTTCAATTCATAAATTGTAGTCTTTAGGAAAAACCATCGAAGGCCTTCACGAATTCTCAGCCGTCCATTTCCTCACCAACCTCTGACAAAACTTGAATACAATTCACCTGCTCCATATAAAAATCTATCGAAGACAAGATTTTTCTTTTCTTTCGATAGATTTAAATAAAATCTTTCGAAAATAATATCCTGTTTCTTTGAAACTAGTTCGATAGTTTTATAAATAAAATTGTCAAACTTAATCATTTTATCCATTTCGATGGTTTCTAAATAAGAAACTATCGAATTGGATTTTCACCACTTCGATGGTTTTTATTAAAACCTTCCTTTCTCTTTTGATAGTTTTTCAAAAAGGAAAACAATTGAATGTCTTTAATTGCACTTTGATCCTTGAAGATTCTTTATTTATGAAGTAAGCATATTGCACTTCAATTTAACTTAAACATACCTTATCAATTTCTTTTAACTTCCAGGATGTTTCAGGTCTGACTTAAATCAATTTCTTCTAAGACGAAAAACATGTTGATCTTCTTAATTGTGCTGACAACTGGTGCAATTGGTCTGGTTCACAGATGACTAACACAGATCAAACCTCTATGTCTTCAATACAATACAATCGACAAGTCCTTTGTCGTCTAGGTTGCTTCATTATAAAATCACTGAAATCCTTTGGTACTAACTCTGTATCATTCAAATACTTCTGTAGTCTTGAAAGTCTTGATTCTTTATTTGTCACTGAGGCCTGAACATATTAATGAACTTTTTTCCGTGACCTGTTTACGGACTTCAAGAATACATATCATATTTTGATTTTTTGAGTTTACCATTTCTTCTGCTTTTGGATTCATGTGCTTCGGTTAATATTATTGTCTTTCTTGTTCCTGTGTTGAGTTGTTTATCTCTGTTACATATTATGTTACATTATGCTTTACAAAAATAAAATAAGACTTTTATATTTTATTTTATAGAAACTTGCATTTTCTATAAGTATTATCTTCTAGAGAAATTAGAAGGTAAAACTTAAAAAATGATTTTTAATATATATGTAAAACATATAGATAAATAGGACTTACAGAAAGCCACATCACCGTACTTACATAAAGAAACAGATGGGGGCAGCAAGCCAACGACTCTCCAATCGTCTCCTTTATTATTTTCCTCGATTAAAGATAGTAAAAAACAAAATTGGAATATAAATAGTACTTGTAGAGTAAGTTTAGGAGAATGTTAAAATTGTATATTTTGTTTCCTCTATTAGAAGATAGTCAAAAAGAAGTTAGTAACTAAATTGGACTTAAAGAGAAAGTTTAGTGAATATTAACATTGCTTATTGAGATTTCTTCATGGAAAGATGGTAAGAAAGAAATTAGTAAATAGATTAGATTAGTAGAGAACGTTTACGAGAATATCAACATAGCATATTTAGTTTTTCCGTTAGAAAATAGTAAGAATGATATTGAAAATTTATCTAATATTTAATATTAATAATTCATAAATTCGAGTAAATTAGAAAAACAAACCAAGACGATTTGAGAACTGCACCCAACCGCCCTCATCTTCTCCATAATATTTTTCAAAAGTTTAAGTGTTGACTTAAATAGAAAATTGAGGAGAATATTAACATAATATTTACTTTCCTATGTTAGTAAGTACAATCATAAATAAAAAATTTAGGAGAATATTAAAATTGTGGATTTGGTTTCCTTCATTTGTAAAGATTCTAAAAGAAAGAATACTAAAATTGTATATTTAGTTTGCTCCATCAGTAAAGATTTAAAAGGAAATTGAGATATTTTCTGATAAAAAATTTAGAAGAATATTACAATTGTATATTTTGTTTCTTGCATTAGTAAAGTTTTTAAAGGCAAGAATATTAGAATTGTATATTGAGTTACCTCAATTAGTAAAGATTTTAAAGGTAATTGAGATATTTTCGAATCTTTAATATTAATAATTCAAAAATTCAAGAAAATTAGAAAAATAGATCGAAGCGATTTGAGAGCCGCCACCACACCGCCCCCGTCTTCTCTCCTTTATAAAAGTATATCGATTTATCTAATATTAGGGCAAGAGTATTAAAATTGTATATTTGATTTTGTCTATTAGTAAAGATTTAAAAGGTAGTTGAGATATTTTCTAATAAAAAATTTAGTAGAATATTAAAATGTGTATATTTACTTTTCTCCATTTGTAAAGATTTTAAAGACAATAATATTAAAACTGTATATTTAGTTTCGTCCATTAGTAAAGATTTAAAAGGCAAATGAGACTTTTTCTAATCTTTGATATAATTAATTCAAAAATATGAGAAAATTAGAAAAATAGATCGAAGCGATGTGAGAGCCGCCACCTCACTATCCCCGTCTTCTCCAACTAGATTACCCCTTTTAGATGTAACAACCCCACTTATAATTAAATGAAGGTCTACTTATTAAACCATAAACCTGAATACATAGCACTAAAATTTCTAAAATAATAGTTAAACAGTATAAATAATTCTAAAAGTCCACAATCTTAATCAATAAAATAGAGGGTAGCTCTCCTTCACACAATCCCAGGTGCCCCTAAGCACCTGCCAGAAAAAGAATACGGCATGAGCCAAACGCCCAGTACGGATTTGGAATATAGTTAATAAAACAGAAAAACATACACACATATTTGACAATTTATAATAAAACAGTTATTTTAAAAAAAATAAGCATGGCTGAAGCAACGAAAGGGGTAAGATATTTCATACCGAGATCAAAACAGAACAGATACAGATACATACATCATAGGGTACCGTAATGTATGCAACAAACCGGATAACATGTACGGCATATGTAACACCCCCAGATCCGGGGTCAGGAATCTGGGTTGTCACGCTCCATCAATTATATAATACCTGCATTACTTACAACATTCTAATAATATAACTCCAAAAGACCACAATCACTTACGCACACACACACACAAGTTATAGCCTTGGAAATGAGCAACAATAAGTAACATTTGTTATTACAAATCAAATGTACTATCCAGGATCTCATCTATCATTTACAACCTCTACCTGAAGTTAAAATAATAGACCTCACAATTCTATACAAGGTTTAATAATACAAACCTATTTGAAAACAATTCTTACTAATTCAGTCTACAGCTGTTCTGCTAAATCCGACAGTATCCATCTTGCTGAACTAACTCAAGGGTGGTCTCTTCATTCCCTTGCTCTCGTAACACGAGGTGAATCGGCAATGTTTTCTTCATGCTGAAAGATTTAATAAAGCAAGAATGAGCTAATAGTGCTCAGCAAAAAATCTATCCCAGTTTAAATCTTTAAACCTTTTAGGAAGATAATCCATATGAGATCCATGTTTAAAACTACTAGGGTTTATCCCCAAAATAGTATATCGTTCAAAATACCGTATGATTTATAATCATACTCAAATACTTTTCGTAAATCCTTTTAGGGATCCTTGGTATCAAGATAATAAACCAAGTCTCAAAACATCTCTTTTAAAATAGATATTAATATTGGAATCAGGGCTTAAACCCATCCATTGATTCAAAATACTATACAATTTAATATACTGTATATCTTAAATGACTTCTCGACATATATACATGCATACCTATTTAGATATCTCATACTGTTCAAAATACTGTAAAATATCAGTAATGAACACCTTTTTGAAGCTGTTGGGTTGTGATATATAAAAGAAGCAAGAATTAGCACTATAGCTCGACAATAATATATAGCAACATAATCATATATGTGGGCTGATATCATAGTTGAAAGCTTTTAAAACCTCATTCGTATATAGAATGATATATTGGATACTCTTTTTGTCAGAACATGCAATGTAGTTCAAATACTATACACGGAACATCATTGTTCAATTTCTGTCACATTATCGGTAACTCAGCACCTAGGCTTTCGCTACAATGTGCAGCACAATTCCAAGTGGAAGAAGGGGATATACTGGAATACACGATACACGGTGATTAGCCGTTATATCGCAACTTAACTTTTATACTAGTAGAAGGACGACTTCCTATTAGGTTATCACCCTGGCCGCATTTGGGCCCTTCATGCTATACTGACACCTATTTCATTGTCGAACATGGAGTCATACTATACTGGCACCTATTTCATTGCCGAGCATGACTTCGTACTATACTGGCACCTGTTTCATTGCCGAGCACGAGTTAATTCCAGTCCCCAGATGAAAATCAACGTCACGGGAAATGGAAGTTAATCATGTTTTCCCCAAGTACACTTATTTGTCAAAAACTTTGTAACCGTTCAGAATTCCTTACTCCAGAGTAATTGAAAGGAGTAAGTCAAAGTGTGGGTTGACATTAGTCAACGAAACTACCGATGATTACTACGTATTTTGAAATCATGACCAGGGAGTTTATTGAAATTTCAGAGTTTAGCAAGTTTGAAATACTTTACTTGAATGGGGGAGCCATCCCCAGTTATAGTTATTCTAGAGGAACAGTGGAAGTAAAACTCTGTCCTCGACTTCTTGAACTAGATTCCCAAATTTTCGATGAGTTAGAAAACACTATTCGCATTTAATTACATTTAAATATCTTAAGAATATAGCTGGGAATCTCTATTTTAATACCTTTTCTAAAAATCAGAAATTTATATTTTGTGTAAATAATAGAACCTTTAATCATATAATAAGGTTCTATGATTTTTAAATCATATTTGGAATATTTAATAAATACCCAAATAATAAATATTAAATTATTATTCAATATAAAACCACTTAAGTGAATATTCAAAATAATATTCACTTAATTAAATAATATTCAAATAATATTTAAATATCTCACCTTAAATATCCCATAATATTGGAATATTTAATAAATCTTTAAAATATAACTGTCCCTGGAACCTTCCAGCTTCTGACAGTAGGATCAAAACAAAATAATACTTTAACTCCCGGTCTAAGTTTTAAAACTATCGTACAAGTACTCTATACTTAGAGTCTTTATAAAACCTCGGTTTATATCTAATGTAATCATAGCATATAAACCATCCATCTTACGAAAGCTTTTAACCAAAAGCGTACATCAATACATAGTCCTTTTAACGATTTAAAACAGTATATATCACAATAGCATCTTATATCAGATGTAGGGTTGGAAAACTAGCATGCATCTATCATATGAATATTTTTCATCTCAACAATGTTAATACCATCACATCTATATATGACGTGAGGTCTGAAAGCATGCATAATATTGTATGCATATATTACATTTGAAAGCATGCATCTATCATATGCATATTATCAGAATATTGTACTTTAAAACATAGCATGGAATGAGAAAACTTGCCTTGAGTCCTTGGTATTAGGGGTTCGAGTCTTGTCACAAATCTATAAACAAAGAAATACTCGATCAGTCTCCTAACGTAATCATTCGCTCATAACACTCATTTAAAGTCAACTATATGTTAAACACGTCATGTAGTCACGTTATTCCTCAACAAGGTTCGTATTTTAATCGACTCGAAATACTCCTTTTATCTTAGTCGCAATGGTTGGTCAAAGTAGTACTCTAGAGTTGACTTTTCATAAAGTTACTATTACGCGACTCGTACTCTAACACTTTTAATATATCCGAAAACTCGTATTTAAATACGAGACCACTTCTAAAATCATCTTGAGTATTTTTAATATTTATCATAAAAGTTTCGATCTCAAAACAGGGGTTTCACTTGGTGAAATGTATTCTCAAACTTGGATGAGCTACGGAAAGTTACTATTCGCACTCCTTTCACTAAAACGCTCATATCTCCTTAACCGTTAGTCAAAATGACACACCGTTTTCGCGTGCCCGATCTAGGGAAAGAATAGAACAAAATGCTTGAACATGTTTTTCTGCCTAAGGGGGTGAAATTCCCGAGAGCAGCAGATATTTGGCAGTGAAGTGCAGAACCACTTACTCCTCGCGCATCTTTGGTTCCGACATTTTTATAAACTCGAAAAATTATCTTTTTAACACAAAACCTTCTAGGTTCCTTTCCTAACTGTCCATACCAATATCCTTATTAATATCTCGACCCAATTCCATTTTTAAAGGGCTTGATCACAATCTCAAAGTTCATACAATGAACTACTTAGTTATCCGTAACCGCTTTTACTAAAACGGACGTTTCTCCTAAACCGTAAATCGAAACGATACGATTCTTTCGCTAAAACAAACTAGGGAACAGAGGCTACATGTTCATGGTCAGAACCTCTATGTCTATGCCTTTAAGGTATTCGTAATCTCTGTCCAAATTTCCTAAGTGAAATCCGGCATGGTAACGACGCTTAAACGCGAATCCCGTGTTTAAAACACTCCAAATAATCCAATAACATCAACCAAGCCATCAATCCATCATTATACACTCAAGGTCAGTCCATAAAATTTATGAGAACATTACCAATCATCAACTCATAACCATTAACCATCAAGGTTTAGCCATTTATAACCCAAACTCCAAGAACTAACACATGCTTAAACATAACTTAACTTAAGCTTAAAACTCAAAGTAAATCAAAAGGGTGGATGGTGTTCATACCTTTCTTGAAGTCTGAACATAATAACAAGAGCTTGTAAGCCTTAAGTGAGCCTCGATCTATGCTAAAAATCCTCAAACTTACAAAAGAAATCAAGAAAAAGTTAGTAAATTCTCGGAGTTACTAGTCACCCGAACTTTGAGCATGCTATACTAATTGGATGACCATGAAATTTTGAACTTACCTTGCCTATTCCATGAGGAAGCTTTGGGCAAAATATGGCCATTTTAGGACGAGTAGATTTGGAGTTATGAATTTGTCTTTGCTCCTTGCTCATGCTGGGCAGGAAATTGGGAAGAAATGGAGAAGATAGTTATTTGCTTGCTTTTTCTTTTCTTTCTTTTCTCCAAATAAAATCTGATTACATGCCATATAATTGTGTGGTTTCAATTGTGTTTTGTCACCCAAGAACACATGTCAACCATTGGGTGAATCCTTGGAGAAAATGGTGACAAGGTGGTGATGTGTTTGAATCTTGTGGTCAAAAGGTTGTGTGGCTCACAATAAGCCAACAATGCTCTCACGTGGCTCGTTAAGCACCACATCTTCCGTGCACTCGTTTTTATTCTACTTTCTCGAGTCCTT
The DNA here is from genome assembly GCA_030848705.1 of Heracleum sosnowskyi. Classification (NCBI taxonomy): domain Eukaryota; kingdom Viridiplantae; phylum Streptophyta; class Magnoliopsida; order Apiales; family Apiaceae; genus Heracleum; species Heracleum sosnowskyi. Next base: position 41,174,094 of record CM061243.1, on the reverse strand, counting down.
GATCTCGTTTTCAAATTCCGATTGCAAACTTAGTCATCATTTAACTCCACAAAGCTCTCTTTGAAATTTCAAATCGTTCGGAGTCCGGAAATTTTTACTATCCATTTTAGATCGTTTTTGATCGCTTAAATCATCTTAATTCCAGAATTACTTATTCCCAAATTCCAACGAGTCCCACATACGATCTTATATGATACTTCTCCTTTGGTTAGGGTTTAATCCATAATTCGTCACGCTTCTGTTTCGCGACAAGTCCAAGCGACTTTAAAAACGTTTCTCTGTACCAATGCTAGGGATACTTCCTTGATCTTTCCATTTCCTTGGTTTAATATATGATCCTAGATTTCTCACCTTGGCTCATGATATGATCATGGCTTTTTCATTCTACATACTTTCTCAAAACGATCAAATCAATAAATCCCTGATTGTCCGATAAATAGTGATTTAAAATTTAAAGTTGGAATCTCCTGATTCTGATCGCGTTTACATTCTTTTATTCTTCCTATACATCAATAATATAACCGTGAAACATTCATTCCATGTCTTCCATATAGGGTGGTCTGAAAAATTTTCCATCAGCAAATTTACTATTCATCATATTTACTATTCATCAAAATTTTTTTAACTAACTCCAAAATTTGGGGTTATTACAGCATATACATCGTCACCGCCAAATCAAATCAAACTCTGGGTGCACCCACGTATCCTGAAACAAATATCAAAATGCGCAAAAGCTCCTCCCAAGAGCTAACAGAAGGATACGCCATGACCAATCATACTGCCATGGAAGTGTCATGCCACTGGTGCCGCAATGACATGGCTGTAATACCTCTACAGCTGGTTAACTCGGTATACCCTATATCACTAAGGGTCCAAATAAAATATTGCACACAAGATAAAAGTATATTTTATTTTAGAGAGACAAATACTCGAAACAGATATTTAATATTCACAATTTTCTAAAAATCACTTATACAGATATTGAGATATTTCGTAACAGAACTGAGACAAATATATAAATATTTTGAAACAGAACTAAAATAGATATTTTAATATTTTGGAATGGAAATGAGGGAGATGTTCAGATATTCCAAAAGGATAATTTAAGATGCAAATTTTCTTAAAAAAACCCCAAAAATAGATTTTTTCTAAATATTGCAAAATTGAAATAACTTTAAAGAGTCAAAACGGATAATACTAGAATCGATTTGAGAACTGAATAAAATAAATATACTAGTTCTTAACATGAGTAGCGCTGAATGAAAGGGAGAGAAATCCGTACCTCAAATTCGCAATTTCATGTACTAACAAAAATCCGCAAACGGTCCTCTAAATTCGTGTCCATCTATCCATACACATGATTATAATTTTTAATTAATATACATCGCTTCTTAAATTAATTATCGATTAACTAAAATTAAAATCTACATTAATGTAAGACTATACTACTCCTAAGTATCTATTGTGTTATCGGATTTGACGCCACAAACTGAATGACTACACTTTTATATGTATAAGCATAAACCTTGTTCAATGATAACAAATAACAAACAACTATATGTACGGTACTAATACTATTAGCTCTAACAAATAATATGTGCAATGCCCATAACATCTAGTCCGAGAGAAAATTTGACCACTCAAATCACTAGTATAAGTACATATTAATAATTCTTTTATCTCTTTTTCCTAGCTAACATTCATTAGTTAATTGAATTTAGAACCTGCCCAACACTAAAACACATAATTCAACTCCCATTTTCTTTTAATTGACCATTGGCCTTGAAAACATAAAACAATGTACCCTCGATTATGTTAATAAAACGTTGATCATTAAAACTTGAATCTAGAATTTTGCTAGCAGACAAACATCCGAGTTAAAGAATTGAGAATCATATTCTTATATTTTCGTTTAAAAAAAAACAAATTATAAACTAAACTTAAAATCGTGTCCAAACCAATTAATTATAATCATCTAATACATTATTCAAGAACCACTTCACACTTATTACTAATATTAACATAATCTGAATTTTGTGTATATGCATGGAAGTAGACATATTACTAGTACTACAAACATAAACGGACTATCTGAGGTTAATGTTTTTTCAAAGAAACAATTATAAATTTAATACAAACAGAGACGAATGACTTACTAGTTTATAATTCTAAATCGCCTCCTCTCCAGCCTCTCTCATCCGCGGCTTTCTCTGTTGTGCAATATGCTGTTTCTTAGGGTTTTTAATATATACCGTGTGGCTTTATATTTTTTTATCTACATGTTTTAAAATTATTAATCTTTTCATAATATAAACTACTAATTAAATTACAAAACCTCTTTATAATTTAATATTTAAAAACTACTATTACTACCATTATTATCATTATTATTATTATTATTATTATTATACTATAATTACCGAAAATTCTCGGATATTACATATATACCCCGTTAAAAGGATTCCGTCCTCGGAATCAAACGAAACTAAAAAAAATCGTAGCTCAATCGAATAAGTGCGGGCATATATCACGAATAGATCATTCTAATTTCCAAGTAGCCTCTTCTTTTAATGATTTTTCCACAAAACTTTGACAAAAGAATAATTTCATGCCTAGTAACTAGCTCCTTTCAAATTTAGACGACTTTGATTTTCTCCATATAAATCAATTTATAAACTTATGTAACGAACATCAGAAAATGTCTAACATATAAAAATGACAATATAATCCCGTAAAATTGAAATACAGAACATATACACATTTGAGATAACTTTGATCGTGATTGCAATTTGTAAGGAATTTCACTTGTTCTCTTTACTAAAGTTCAACGTATATAGGAGTAACTTTTTTTTTTCCTTTTCCTTTTAAATATATATGTTTATTGCTTGCATGTATTGCATATAATACATCTAGTATAACAATTTTATATGAATCATGCCTTCTAGATAATTTTACAAATCTCTAAATATTTTACTATTACTAACAAAGAAATACATGTTGACAACTGACAAGTGCACATAGAAATTGAACACCGCAATCAATACATTATTACCGAAAATACATGCAGATAAATTTGCTTATTTAATAGTCACATTTTCCCCTATAAATGCATTCAGATATACTTTTTTTTGTGTACAACCCCTTATTAGTCATTACCTATTATATTATATAACGGATCAACATATTTTATCTTGTAACAAATATATAAGTATTTACTCGAATTAGGCCACAATTTCTAGCACACATGTAAACATATAGAAAAATTAGGAATAAGTTCTAACTTAATTAAAGCATATTAAATTCATTTGTAATTGACTAATGAATTGTGTTCTAACCTAGTGTCCACGTACAAGAATGACGTCATCACATAAGTCATGAATGCGTTGATCAGTTAATACTCATGAGTTCAAATAATTTTACACAATAACTCATGCTACAAGTATACCATTTTAATTAATAGCCACAATCCACGCTCATCCGATTCAAATACATTAAGTCACATTGCACACATCAATAAATATAATATTCTTACCATACTATATGAAATACCAAAATAAATTGACTTACCGTAAAAGACAGAGCCATGAAGTTAATATGCATGCATACACAACTACTAATATACGGTAGGCTAGAAAATAATTAAGTGTCTCAATTAAGAATAACATACATTTACAAAATATAACTTTGTTTGTACCTAAATTTTTTTTATAGATTATTTATGGTCTTCTTGTTCTCTCTTCTCACTCGTTGGCACCATTTCCGGACCAAATATACAATTACAACTTCTAATTCTAGGGTTTACTAATAATATATATACTTATTTATAAAGCTTTAGTTGATTCATTTTAATTCTTTCACCAAAAATGTGTACGAATTAGCTAACCCAACCATAACAAAATATATGCTGAATACATATCTAAACTGAAACAAATTTAGATATCTCACATTGTAAATAAAATATAAAATAATTTCTAACTCAACTTTAAACCATCCTACATGCATATAATTGAAAAATACTTAAAGTAAAGTGAACGAAGATTATGGGACCTTATATTCTCTCTCACTTATAAAAATTTCTCTCACTTATAAAATTTCGTCTTTGAAATTAAAAATTTAATGATATTCTAATAACTCATACAAACAGACTCATTGATTATTCAAATTTCTTTCACAAACTGAAAAAAAATCCTTTAGTGGCAATTTGTTAACTAATATTATTTTACCATGCATAAGTTTTTTTTAAAGAAATTAAATAAAAACAAGAATGAAAACATAGATTTTTTTTTTGCCACCAAACTATCAAATGTAAATTATATGGGTCACAGCATGCACAAATGTCTAACATGAAACAACTATATATGAAACATGCAAAGTAGTAGTATCAAACAAAAGCACAAAGTTACATATTAAATAGCATCCATAAAACATATACTATACCAAATAATATATCCATCCAAGTCTCTTTGAACTTGTTAAATTATAACACTTCTATATTTAATTAGATACATAAAATTAAAACATTAAAGAAAACAATTATCCAATTACACATCAAGGAAGGAATTCAATTATCAAGGCATATCAAGCTAAGTTAAGCTAACTGATTGGTCTTTGATAATAATTCTTGACACTAGTTAAATAAAAATAAAATTAAATCAAAATTATGAGTATATGTATGATTTTTAAACCTTTATGGAATACCAAATGATGATCGTTAAATAGCGTATATTACATAGAATACAACAGAGATATTCCAACCACCTTGAAACTTGTAAAAAAAGATTTAAGAATATATAGCACTTATATTCCTTTACCGAATTATTAATTCAAGGCGTCCCTCAAATTAATAATATCATTTTATTTAATTATTTATTGAGCGTCCCCAAAATAAAATAATTATATTAAAAAAATTGGAATATGAGTGCTTTAGGCATAATTTGCGTAAAATTGAGAGAAAAAAATATATTCTAATATTAATATTTTAAAAGAAATCGAGGCAACCAGTATCAAAATACAGTAGTGTGAATATCCTATAATCTTATAAACTACTAAAACATATACGAGTTTGGAAACTTAACATAAATATAAAACTAAAGGACTCAAAATATTTGAGAAGGCTTGAAGTTTTCTTAATTCAGATAAGCAAACAAATGTGCGTAATAGAACTATTTCTACTTTATAATAAGAAATGAAAGAATGACCCATAGACACGAAACAAGTAAAATTGCTATTCAAAAATTTAAAATAATATACATAAATAAATAAGAAGATAAAGTTAGTACTCAAGAGATAATTTATTATCATATATACCACTAAGGATCTCTATCAATAGAAAAATGAAGAATATAGAATTCTAGTTTTCTCCCTCTCTCTCAAAATCCACAGAATACATGAGCATAATATCATAAATTCAAAATCAGAATGCTTAAAATTACGCATATAAAGTCAACCCACAACTCACATGTCAAGCCTATAAACAGTCTAAGGAATCACAATATAAACTCATGTCATCTTATCGTGATATCTGAAGCTGACACAATCTTTATCTAAAACTTTTCTCTTCTGAAGCTAACAAAATTTTCAAGACTGTAATAAGCTAAAGCTCTCATTAAACATATTTATGTATATTCGCATCTTCAAATATCATTTGTTTCTCTTATAAATCAATTGTTTCACAAATTATACTCAACCAAACTACACTTAGGGCTATTTACATATCATGCATCATTATCAAAAGCAACATAATCTTACAATTACCTAACATTCTCGATACAAAAAAAAAAGTAATATTAACATTTGTGTCTCTAAAGACGTAAGACGACTCACTAACAAAAAAACAAAACTCAAAGGCACTGAATTGATGAGAACGAAATAACTGAGCGAGTCGAATCATAATGAAATAACAGAGAAGTTTCACTTCAAATAAAAAATTTCACAAAGTCAGATAGATACGAACAAAGTTCATAATAAGGAGATGAGTCGAAGTAATGTAAAAATATTATAAAAGTAAAATAGTTGTCAAATGGACAAAACTGAATGAATTTTGAAATGAATAAGTAAATAAATAAATAATACCCATCCTAAAGTCTACCCAACCTCACAGGTCAACCTAATTAGGTTTTCTACAAGAAAGAACCTATGGCTCTGATACCATCTTTGTAACACCCCCACTTATAATTAAATGAGGGTCTACTTATTAAACCATAAACCTGAATACATAGCACTAAAATTTCTAAAATAATAGTTAAACAGTATAAATAATTCTAAAAGTCCATAATCTTAATCAATGAAATAGAGGGTAGCTCTCCTTCACACAATCCCAGTCCCCCTAAGCACCTGCCAGAAAAAGAATACGACATGAGCCAAACGCCCAGTACGGATTTGGAATATAGTTAATAAAACAGAAAAACAGACACACATATTTGACAATTTATAATAAAACAGTTATTTTAAAAAAATAAGCATGGCTGAAGCAACGAAAGGGGTAAGATATTTCATACCGAGATCAGAACAAAATAGATACAGATACATACATCATAGGGTACCGTAATGTATGCAACAAACTGGATATCATGTACGGCATATACATCGTCACCGCCAAATCAAATCAAACTCTGGGTGCACCCATGTATCCTGAAACAAATATCAAAATGCACAAAAGCTCCTCCCAAGAGCTAACAGAAGGATACGCCATGACCAATCACACTGCCATGGAAGTGTCATGCCACTGGTGCCGCAATGACATGGCTGTAGTACCCTTACAACTCGTTAACTCGGTATACCCTATATCACTAAGGGTCCAAATAAAATATTGCACACAAGATAAAAGTATATTTTATTTTAGAGAGACAAATACTCGAAACAGATATTTAATATTCACAATTTTCTAAAAATCACTTATACAGATATTGAGATATTTCGTAACAGAACTGGGACAAATATAAAAATATTTTGAAACAAAACTAAAATAGATATTTTAATATTTTGGAATGGAAATGAGGGAGATGTTCAGATATTCTAAAAGGATAATTTAAGATGCAATTTTTCTTAAAAAAACCCCAAAAATAGATTTTTTCTAAATATTGCAAAACTGAAATAACTTTAAAGAGTCAAAACGGATAATACTAGAATCGATTTGAGAACTGAATAAAATAAATATACTAATTCTTAACATGAGTAGCGCTGAATGAAAGGGAGATAAATCTGTACCTCAAATTCGCATGTACTAACAAAAATCCGCAAACGGTCCTCTAAATTCGTGTCCATCTATCCATATACAAGATTATAATTTTTAATTAATATACATCGCTTCTTAAATTAATTATCGATTAACTAAAATTAAAATCTACACTAATGTAAGACTATACTACTCCTAAGTATCTATTGTGTTATCGGATTTGACGCCACAAACTGAATGACTACACTTTTATATGTATAAGCATAAACCTTGTTCAATGATAACAACTAACAAACAAGTATATGTACGGTACTATTAGCTCTAACAAATAATATGTGCAATGCCCATAACATCTAGTCGGAGAGCAAATTTGACCACTCAAATCACTAGTATAAGTACATATTTCCTAGCTAACATTCATTAGTTAATTGAATTTAGAACCTGCCCAACACTTAAACACATAATTCAACTCCCATTTTCTTTTAATTGACCATTGGCCTTGAAGACATAAAACAATGTACCCTCGATTATATTAATAAAACGTTGATCATTAAAACTTGAATCTAGAATTTTGCTAGCAGACAAACATCCGAGTTAAAGAATTGAGAATCATATTCTTATATTTTAGTTTAAAAAAAACAAATTATAAACTAAACTTAAACTCGTGTCCAAACCAATTAATTATAATCATCTAATACATTATTCAAGAACCACTTCACACTTATTACTAATATTAACATAATATGAATTTTGTGTATATGCATGGACGGACTATCTGAGGTTAATGTTTTTTCAAAGAAACAATTATAAATTTAATACAAACAGAGACGAATGACTTACTAGTTTATAATTCTAAATCGCCTCCTCTCCAGCCTCTCTCATCTGCGGCTTTCTCTCTTGTGCAATCTGCTGTTTCTTAAGGTTTTTAATATATACGGTGTGGCTTTATATTTTTTTATCTACCTGTTTTAAAATTATTAATCTTTTCATAATATAAACTACTAATTAAATTACAAAACCTCTGTATAATTAAATATTTAAAAACTACTATTACTACCATTATTATTATTATTATTATTATTATTATTATTATTATTATTATTATTATTATTATTATTATTATTATTATTATTATTATTATTATACTATAATTACCTAAAATTCTCGGATATTACATTAGAGCTCCTTCTTGACCTAACAGCTATATTAGCAATAACACGAGCAATTATCTCCTGACTAAGATGTCTAATATCCACCAAAGGAGCGTCCGACTGAGTACAAATCTCATCCATTCTCGTAACTAAGGAAATGGCATTGCAGTAATTAGATTCTCAACATCAAGTGAGCAGCTGAAGAGAGACCACCTTTATCGTAAATACTTTAGCAGCAAGAACACTATAAGATGTTCGAGTCATTAATGCGAGTTTTAGTTCGGATAAAAAAGCACTCGGCTTAATCAACTCAAGCCATATTTGATCATATATGTATATGGACGAATAAATTTGTTACCTGTTGGAGGTGTTGGACTGTTTCAATTTTTCCAGATTTTTCTGATAATATTCAAATAATTCTCATTTTCCATTTTCATTCCACACTCCCGTTCTTAAAAATAATCCAAATGTCCAGTATATTCTTCTCGGATTACTAAGCGAGTTTACACTACAGTCACTAGATTTTTAATTGACTGGATTAGCGGAAAAATTGCCTTTTTTTTGAAAAGATCAAGTTAGGTTCTATGGAGATATAATTTAGTTTGATTGTAAATATTTGTAAATAGATTTAGTCAATGGTTGGTTAATACGAGTTAGTTACAAGAGCGGGAAAGTTTGTTATTCTAAGAGGATAGTTTCTTGTATATAGTCTTAGAACTTCATTTTTTAAAGTTATAGTTTTGGGAATACAGTTGGTTTTCTCTTCTTTCAATGATCAAAGATGAAATGATCTTCATCTTCTCATGGTATCGGAGCGACAAGGATTCGCTTTTGTTCTTCGATTCCGTCATTAAAGTACTGGTTTGAGCTTCGTTTTCTTCGTTTTTTTCTCTCATTATTTTGTGAATCTGCATCAATATCAGATTCATCTACGAAATTGTGTATTTCATTTTGATTTTCTCTGTTTTCGTTTAAGCAATTGATTAAACCGTTATGGATCATACTGCTCAGAATACTTCAAATGCTTCAAATTCACAAAATTTCAATTCACAGAATGTGAATTTAGGCACTAATATTGCGATTAACTATAATGATCCGTATTTTCTCTCTTCGAGTGATAATTCGAATGCGTAGTTAGGTCAGATTCTTTTTTCTGGAAATAATTATGTGAATTGGAGTCGTAGTGTTCAGTTAGCTCTTGGAGCTGAGAACAAGATAGGTTTCATTGATGGAACTTTATCCCGACCGGCTGATGATTCTCCTGATCTTCAAAAGTGGATACGAAATGATTATATGGTTACGGGATGTTATTGTATTCGATTGATAAGGCTATTTCTGAGAGTTTTATTTTTACTCCTTCTGCAAGAGATCTGTGGCTGGAAATTCAAGAGAGGTATGGTCATTCGAATGCTCCACAACTTTATAAGATACATAAGTCTTTAATGTCTATTGTTCAGAATGATGATTCAGTTATTGCGGATTATAACAAATTGAAGACGGTTTGGGATCAGTTACAAATTCTTGAGCCATTACCTGATTGTTCTTGTGGTACAATGATCAAATGTTCTTGTGGTTTTGTTAAGAAGCTTACTGATGTAGATCAGTTGAGGAAATTGATTCAATTTGTTGCTGGCTTGAATAAGTCATATGATCAAGCAAAGATTAATATTCTCAGTATGGATCCACTTCCTACTGTTAATAAGGTGTTTATATGATTCAACAAATAGAGAGACATAATTCTATTATTAATTCTCAGGCTGTAGAAATGAGTGTTTTACTGAGTGTTCACAATACTTCTTCTAGTGCTAAGCCTGTTCCGAATTGGTCACAACAGAGTTACAAGGATCCTAGGAAGAATAAATTTGATAGGTTTTGTGATTTTTTGAAAAATGAAAGGTCATATGAAGGATCAATGTTTTAAGCTGATTGGTACAAAGGGAAGACTTCAACTAATTCTTCCAGATCTGCTACTTCTAGATTTGCTGCTAATGTCCAGGAGTCCTTGCCAGTGGAATCTCCTTTGGATCTTACTATGACGCGGGACAATTCTGCAAGTCAGATATCTACAGATGATAATAATGTTCATCTATACAAAGAGTTTCTTAAGTTCATGAATTCTGCTCAATATCAAGGTTCTTCTTCTGAGTCAACATCTGCAATCAATTTTGCAGGTACTATTTCTGCCTTTACTGCATCTAATGCACAATTTTCAAGTGATAAACATGTATGGATAATTGATACTGGGGCAAGTGATCATATGGAAACTAATTTAGATGTTTTTTTTGAAGTTCATAAGCTTGAGTCTCCTTTGAAGATTGTTTTACCCGATGGTAGTCTTAAATATGTTCATACTACTAGATCAGTAGTTCTAAATTCTCATCTTACATTGTCCAATGTGTTTTATATTCCTGAGTTCAAGCATAACTTGCTTTCTGTTGCCAGACTTCTTGATCAACATCAATTGTTGGCTAATTTCCAATCTAATTCATGTTCTTTCCAGGACCCTTCCTCTAATAATATCAAAGCTGTTGGCATCAGGCATGGGGGTTTATACAAACTCTTGTCAGATGTGTCTTCTTCTCAAAGTCAATCATTGTGTTTCTTCTGCTTCCTTAGTTTCTTCAAATTGTTTTCACAGTTCTATAAAACAGTGTTCAGTTCCTTTTGATGTGTTTCATGCTAGAATTGGTCATATGTCTGTAAATAAATTTCAACACTTATCTGGTTATAATGCTATTGCTTCTGTTTCTGATTTTAAATGTGAAGCTTGTGTTTTAGCTAAATTTCATAAGTTGCCATTTGATGTATCACTTTCCCTAGCTTCCACATGTTTTGAGTTAGTGCATATAGATTTGTGGGGGGCTTATAGAACTCCTTCTATATCTGGAGCTTCTTATTTCCTTACTATCTTGGATGATCATTCCAGAACAACATGGACTCATTTGTTGCATACTAAAACTCAAGTTCCAAATATTATTGCTGCTTTTTTGTCCTATGTTGAGAATCAATTTTCTATTGCCATAAAGGTGATAAGAAGTGATAATGGGACAGAAATTGTCCAAGATTTTTGTCAGAAATTATTTGCTTCAAAAGGTATTATTCATCAAAAATCCGTGGCTGGAAATCCTCAACAAAATGGAAGGATTGAAAGAAAACACAGACATTTGTTAGAAACTGCTAGGGCTCTTAGACTTCATGCCAATTTACCTGTCAAATTTTGGGGAGATTGTGTCTTGGCTTCTACTTATCTCATCAATATTATGCCTAGTTCAGTTCTTTCTTGGAAAGTTCTCCTAAATAAACTTCCTGATTATTCCAGATTGAAAGTAATTGGTTATCTCTGTTATTCAACTATTAAAACTTCTGATAAGCTCTCTCCTAGAGCTCTTAGATGTGTGTTTTTGGGGTATCCTTATGCTCAAAAAGCTTACAAATTGTATGGCTTAGATAATCACAAAATAGTGATCAGCAGAGATGTCACTTTTCAGGAAAATATTTTTCCTTTTAAACTTACATCTCAGTCTTCTTCAACTTCATCTTTTCCTCTTATGCAATTGGATTTTTCCACTACCTCTTCAGATATTCCTTTATTTTCTATTGATCAAACATCTATTCCTGTTATTGAATCTACTATTTCTTCACATAGTGAAAATCTTGATGTCTCTTCTTCAAATGATCATGTTGATTCATCTCATCTTAATAATTCTTCTGATGTTATTCCTTTAAGGAAATCATCAAGGGTTGTTACTATTCCTGAGAATTTTCTGATTACATTGTTCCAAAACATTCTCAGGCACTTTGTGCTCAAACTTTTAATGTTTTTCCTTGTTCTCAATCTTCTACTTATAGTACAGCTTATTTAGCTACTCTGGATAAGGTTTTGTCTATACATGAACCTACATCATATTCTCAAGCTCAGTATGATTCAAAATTGGGTTGATGCTATGAAATCTGACTTAGCAGCTCTTGATGTTAATAAAACTTGGGATTTGGTGTCATTATGTAATATCCCGTAATTTTTAGATTAATAATAATAAAATAATAATAGAAAAAAAGGATTAAATTTTGAAAAAGAATAGGATTTAAAATTAAATTAGATTAATGGGCCTAAAATATGGATGAGATTTGGATACAGTTAACTTGTAGGTCTGGAGTTAGGGTTTTGTATCATTATATAAACATCTTATTCTTATTCTCCATCTTTTTAATCAAAATTCGTAGGTCTTTGTCGCTCAAAAATCAGTTGTCTTGTAAAATTCGTAGTTAATTCATCGTAAGTCGGAATTCATTGATTCTGAACTTTTCAGAAAGCTATTTCAATTTCCTACAACTTCTATTTCATAGTGTTTTCCCCGATTATGCTCTGAACTGTTCTTAAAATCACAAAACACAAACAGATCTTGTTTTTCGGTTTCTGTTCAAATTCAGAGGACGTTTTATTTAATTCCCCGTTCAGTATAAGTCCGATTTTGATGAGTCATATCTTTTCGGAAAGGTCTTTTCATTCTCTACGACTTTCGTCCTTTGATTTTTAATGAAAACTCCGTTTAGAGGGTCAAAAGGGTTAAAACAGTTCTGGTCAGAATTGGGTACATGATCTAGGATGCGTCGAGGTAAGTTTCCGATTGTTCGCTCTAGTGTTTTTGAAATTATTTGTTGAGTATGTATATTTGATTATATAAACTCGGGCTAAGTGAAATTATATTTTGAAGTGATATGTATTACTGTATATGTGTTATGTGTAAGCAATTGTCTTGAGACTCTGAATTGTGCCATGGTTTGTGAAAATATCGAATAAGAATAAGGACTGAGTCACCACGTTATAGTGACAGTTTTCTGAAAATTTAGGACCGTTATCACCGGGTTGTAGTGGTCGTGGCATGAATTGTGGGTTTCGAGTTATTGTTGTTTATGTGGCCATGTGGTGTCGTATTGTATCGAATAAGAATAAGAATATGTGTATCGAAGTTATGTATTGTATAAGATTATTGTATCGTATTGAATATTGTATTATGTTATGTGTGTACATGTTATTTGCCCGACTAGTTGGATCAATTGGTTTCTTGTTGGGCTGTATGGCTCATTCCTTACATTTTCAGGTTGTCGTTAGAACGAGTGGATGTGCTTTCGAGTTCGAGGATCTTAGGTTTGGACTAGATTGGCTTGGATTGTCATCGTTATCTGCTCTTTTGTAATAGATATCTTTGTAATTCAACTTTTGGTCACGCTTCCGTCTGTAATTGTCATTGTATAGTACGTTATTTAAGTTTTGTATTTAAATTTAATATTCCGAAAAGTCGGGCTGTTTCACATTACCTCCTGGTAAAACTGCTATTGGTTGTAAATGGGTATATAAAGCAAAGTTTCATCCTGATGGTTCCTTGAATAAATGTAAAGCCAGATTGGTTGCAAGGGGAGATAAGCAGATTAAAGGAAAAGATTACATATACACTTTTAGTCCTATTGCAAGATTTACAACTGTTAGAGTATTGATTGCTCTTGCTGCTGCTAAAAATTGGCCATTGCATCAGTTGGACATAAATAATGCATTTTTGCATGGTTTTATTGATGAAGAGTTATAGATGCATCCTCCACCAGGTTATGGTGCTCCTCCTGGCATGGTTTGTAGACTTAGAAGGTCAATTTATGGTCTAAGACAGGCTTCGAGACAATGGAATGTTGAATTAAGTAAACATCTATTGGACATTGGTTTTACTCAATCAAAACATGATTACTCTTTATTTGTTAAATTTGGGGACAATGGTGATTTTACTGTTGTTGTAGCTTATGTGGATGATTTACTGTTAACTGGGAATCCGTTGTCTAATATTCAAGCTCTTAAGGATTCTTTACATAAGGCTTTTACCATAAATGATTTAGATCCTTTATCTTATTTTCTAGGTATTGAAGTTTCCAGAACTTCTTCTGGTATACTTCTTAACCAGAGAAAATATATCTAAGGATACAGGTCTGGATTCTTGTAATTATGTTCTTACACATTTCCCTAACAATTTGCATCTCAGCACTGCAGATGATTCTCTTTTGAGTGATCCTGAGTCTTATAGAAGAATTGTGGGTAAATTGCTATATCTTAACATGACCAGACCTGATATGTCTCAATCAGTGTAGTAGTTGAGTCAGTTTCTCTCTTCTCTGACTGATACTCATTACCAGGCTGCACTACATGTTCTCAAATGTCTCAATGGTACTATCAATATGGGACTATTTTATCCTTCTCAGAATGATCTGGTGTTAAAAGCTTACTGTGATTCAGATTGAGGAACTTGTGCTTTCACTGCAGAGTCTTTGTCCGGTTATGCTGTGTTTCTTGGAAATTCTTTAATTTCATGGAAAACGAAGAAGCAAAAGACTACTTCTAAAAGTTCTTGTGAGGCTGAATATCGTAGCATGAGTTATACTACTAGTGAGATAATCTGGCTTCATGGATTGCTTGCTGATCTTGTGATAATACTGTTGCTCAGTATATAGCAGAAAACCAGGTGTTTCAGGAACGGACAAAGCATCTTCGTGTGGATTCTCATTTTATTCGAGACTATGTTAGAACCAACTTCATCAAAATCTTTCATGTTCAATCTTACTTGCAGCTGGCTGATCTATTTACTACTCCCTTCGTCCCACTCAAACTGGCTTGTTTGACTTTTATTGATCAAACTGACCAAACTTTGACTAACTTTTAAAAATTATTGACTTACATTTCTTCAAATCTAAAAAATGTACGTTATAATAATTTCTTTATATTTTTTATAAGATTTTTTACATTAATTATATTCAAATATATAATATATGTAATTTACATTACAAAATTAGTCAATTTGACCAAGAAAAGTCAAATAAACCAGTTTGAATGGGACGAAGGGAGTAAATCTCTTCCTTCCAGCAAATTACAGTTTTTGACTTGCAAGCTTGGTCTTGTTGTTCAACCACCAAATCTAGCTTTAAGGGGGATATGGAGATATAATATAGTTTGATTGTAAATATTTGTAAATAGATTTAGTCAATAGTTGGACAATACGAGTTAGTTACAAGAGCGGGAAAGTTTGTTATTCTAAAAGGATAGTTTCTTGTATATAACCTTAGAAGTTCATTTTGTAAAGTTATAATTTTGGGAATACAGTTGGTTTTCTCTTTTTTTAATGATTAAAGATGAAATGATCTTCATCTTCTCAGGTTCTTTAAATTTTATGAAAACTCAAAGCGGATAAATTTTGCTTAGTTAAAAAAAACGTTTCAATTTCTTTTTTTCCTTTCCCGTTACCAATATACACGTTAGTTTTACATGGGAGAAAAAGTTGAAGTCTGAACCTTAAAATGAAGAAAGGACAGATATTTCTCAAACAAAATCCTGGTAAAAGCGAGGCTGTTAATTCCAAGGCGAAGATAAGACAACATATACTATATCTATGGTCCTCTCCCGATAAGATAGTGTGGGAAGTCTAATTGGAAGTAGGCTGAGTAATACAAAATCGGTGGGCCAGCCCACGTTTCATGCAGGACAGCCCATTAAGAAAGTGACGCTAACTTCATTTTCCTACGTGAAAAATCCGATTCCTCATTTTGCATTTATTTATTCTTTTTATCTGCTTTCGCTAAAAACAAATTTTCTACCCCCAAAATATTCTGCATTCAGTTTTGTACTCTTCCCTTTGTTAGGTGCTGATATATTTGCAGTAGGGGGTTAAATACAAATTATACTGTTTTTCTCGAATTTGTTCGGTTCGTGATTTAATAATTCAAGAACAAATTTAAGCGGAATAAAATGAAACATAATTCAAGTTAAATATAACTTATATTAAACTTGAAAGGTGTTACAATTACAGTACATATTATCAAACTAATTAAAATAAATTAGAATAAATTCAACATGAATTTATCTATATTTGTAATAAAAAGATCGAATACTAAAAAGTAATTCGAGATAATTTCTACAGATAATGATCCGCTAGATAGTTAAAGTAGTACAAGTAAACAACTTCTAGTGGTTTGGATGTTACAATAAATACTATAAATTAATTCACTAGCTTGAACTTTAAAGCTTGGACAGTTATGATATTTAAGACACTCAGAGAGAAAAATGAAGATGATACACTTTTGTTTTTCTGTCTTGATATCTCTCATTGATCCACTGTCTTTCCTTTCTATATATAGTCATATGACTCTCGGTATGACTCTTTTTATAACTGGCATTACTTCCAATTACTCCTTATATGACTGTCTGTATGACAATCAATTGAACATGTATGACTGTCGGTATGACAATCATTTGAACATGTATGACTGTCGGTATGACTTGCCTTGACAGTCATACTAGTTCATTTTAGACAGTCATATCAGTTAATAAGAAAGTCATATAAGTTTTATATTAATTCTAAATTAATTAACTTATTAATTAATTTAAGGAATAAATTAATTCTGATTGAATTAATTTATTGAATAAATTAACTAACTATTTTAATTAATTAAGAAAGAATTAATACAGTTTCTTGATAGCAGAATCAATCCTTGAAACACTGAAATTAATGAAGAACCTCCACTGAATGATGTTGACACTTGATGTATTGTCTGGTTCATAAGCGACTAACTGCAATGACTGTTATTCATCTTTTTACTTTAAGCAGTGGTTCTTTTTCTTTTCCCTTTATCAAACACTGCAACCTGTACACTTGCTGTCACACAGTAGAAATCTCTGTCACTTTAATAGATCCACTTTCTTGAATACTTCACTAAGGCTTGATCAAATAAATGAACTTCTTTCAATGTAGAATTACTTCAAGTCTGTAGATTGAATTTAGTCTTCATTCTATTGACTGATCTTAACTTCTGAGATTCTTGTGACAATTGAATTATTATTTACTTATTACATTCTTGTTTAAGTTGAGTTGAATCCTCGATGTTTACAAATAGGTCAATGCATATGCCTTTCAATCTACCCCTATTTGTTTGTTAGAGAATAACAATCAAATACCTAGAGGATAACTCAACTAATAAACAAGAAAAAGATAAGACTTTAAGAGCCAAGTAAATACCAAAAAGTTCTGATTTTATATTTAACATTTTCCAGATTCAAACATTAAAGATAAATACAAGATAGATATTCCTCTAGACTGAACATATGAATACATTGATCCTATCTTGATTTACCTAAGCTCTAAACATATTACAATAAAAAATTGAGCTTGAGTTCACTTGTCTTGATCACTCATCTGACCTTCTTCCATGACATCTATCAGATCTTTATCAAGGATACGATCACTTTCTGATGTAAGATTTGATGGTCTGCCTGATTGAGTTGTGACTTTCTTCAGCCTATTCTTCATCTAAGGATACCTCTTGATGTGACGTTCACAATAGTCTTTGATCAAATCAGCAACCTCAGTCTTTTCTTTAGTAGCAAAACCAGTGGTCCTTAAAATATTTTCCAACTTCACCAGATGCAAAGCAGGGTAACTTTGTAAAGAAATAGGATCCACACCGCAGGATTGAAGTGCTCTACCTTTATAGAATTTAACTTCAAATGACATATCTAAAATATGAGGACTGACCCTTATAGCAAATTCCCTGAGTTGCTCATGTAGCAATACATTCAAGTGAGATGACTTTTTAACTCTGCTCATGAGAACCCAAAGTTTTGACAATGTTCGGCTTGCAAGGCAGTCCAGTGAGACAGTGAGAGATCCTGCACTCTGACTAGATACATAGACAATCATCTCATTTTTGACTTTTTCAAATCCAGTGGTAATCCTTGAGATCTCATTTTGTAAGGCTTTCATATACACAGAATTATCTGGATTGACAGTTTTATTAGAATAAATAGAAATTACGTTTTAATATTTTATTAATTATGTGTTAAATAAATAAGTAGGCAGGTTAAAATATGTAAATATTTTTAAATAATTAAAAAGCATTAAAATAGGTTTTAAAATAAATAAGTAAGGGTTTGTCTGTCATATTTTTGGAAAATGAGGGATTTTAGTAAGAAAAAATAACATGTTTTAGTTAAAAAAAAAGTAATTACCCGTGATATTTTTTGCAAAAGGAGTATATTTTATTGAAAAATAAAAAAAAATAACGTGTTTTAGCTGAAAAAGGTAATTTGTTATAAGTAGGTGATATTATTATTTAATGATATTATTTGATAAATAAGTAAGGGTAATTAGGTAAAAACACTTATCATACCAAACTTTTAATGTTTCGTCTATCCTTTATTATAATACCTAAGTCTACCACACTATTAACCAATAAAAAATGTGAATTATTTTAGGACCAATCAGATGTCAATCCTAAATTTTAGACCAATCAGCAGAGTCTAAAAACTTTCCTCATATAATTTTATTAACCAAGGGTGGTTAACCAGTCAGATTATAAAATTTAGACCAATCAAAAGAGTCTGAAATCTTTCCTCATATAATTTTAAACCAGACTTTAAATTCATAAATTTCCTCATCTAATGGGGGGGGGGGGATTTGAATACTAGTACTAATATGTCTATTTTTGTGTTTTTCTTGTTTGATGAACAAAATAATAAAAACGCGGAATTTAAAGAACACAAAACAAAGATGCTGCAACGATGATTTATATTGAATAATCAAAGTTACAAACTCTACCAAGGATATACAAATATCCTTAGTAGCTACTTTCTGTAAACAATGTTACAGCTGCAAAAACTCTCAATGTAAAAACCTAATACAGACTTAAGGTTTCGACACACACACACATATTACAATGTAAAATGAGAGTATTTATACAATTTTCCTATCAACTAAAAAAACAAGTAAATCAATCTGGTAAATTAAGAGATTGTATCTCATCTGTTTAGGTTGACAGTTTCGACAATCCAGCTCTTCTGATAAGACCAAATCATCTACTGATTCTTGATAAGGATTTGAGTTTATCCAGTGATCTGTCTTCAAAGATAATATAAAATTCCATAATCTGCCGCAATCTTTATAGACTCTTAAAGACTGCAGACTGTAGACTCCGACAACTCAAAGACTCCAATCACAGACTCTTGTATCAGTAGACTCTTCCTTGTACTCCAGTAACACCATCATCATCATTCCTATACAATAAGGCATAAATCTTATTTGATGATGTCAAAACCATATTGATATGTACAGAACTAGAATACAACAATATTAGAAGGCTTGATGAATTATTTGTTGGGTTTCGGGGCAACAAACGCAGCGAAAACAGTCGTAAAACAATAAAAAATCCGAAACCCTAACCATAGGATCCGTGTACAAGACATGGCTGATTATGGAGAAACGAAATCATACCTTAATTGAGCTTATAAAATTCAGAAAGATGGAGGTCCTTGTTGAAACCACCACGCAGCCCTTGTTCAAGATCTGCGTCGCCAAAGTAGTCCACACGAATGCACGATTACGGAGTTGGTACTAGCCAAAAGAACCGCCCTCGAAAATCCTTTCTCTCCTGTCTCTAGCCTCTCTAATATGCAGAGCAGCTAGGGTTTTGTGTGAAAAACGTATTTTTGTCACTAAAACTAAAAAACAATACATCATTATGTATTTATATGGAGAGGGATATTGGGCCTATACCTAATCTGATTGGGCTTCCAAAACCCAATATGATTATTAGTAGTAATAGTTATTATATTCGAATTATTATACAATTAATCAAGTCCTACTTAATTAATCCAATAATTCAATAATAATAATAATTCAATTAAATTCGAAATTTAATTATTGCTCCGTCTAAAACGTTCTTTATGTGTAACCCTTTAGGTTATTATTACGTTGGCAATAATTTTAATATCTCATAATAAAATTATAAACAATGAGCGGCATCTAGTAATACATCATTGCTACCCAAGTAATAATAATAATTGGTGATCCAATTAAACCTTTCGTGACTAATGTTTCCGTGTAATATAATCCCTTTAACCAAATATTATAGATTAAACTCGAGGCATGTTATTAGTCATCCTCTTCAACATTTAATCCAGGTTTCCTTGATCAATGAGTAGACTATTAAAACAAATCAATATTTGAGCATGGCCATGCATTTTCATAGTCTCACTCAATCAAGAGGCCAATAATATCTCTCCTAATAATAGGAGGGTTAAATCCTATATCTATCATTCATATTTCTCATACGACTCATAATATACCCGATGTCCACTTTTATCATCACCCGGTCAAAGGTAACTTTTAATGTAATCAAAGTATATTAATCCTCGTATAGAAATATAATGATCTCAAGTCTAAGGATCATTACACCATTATCATTGTGAGCTATTCTAATGACTTTATTACCATGTAGAATATCACTATGGGTTGATCCGGTGCCATGTAGAATATTACATGCACCTATGTTCTTGACTTTAGTATCACTATACCTATGACCAATGAGATGTGGTCATTTAGTCAACGATCATACTAATCTTTATGCATCATAATTGTCCCAATTCATAATGCTTAATTAGGGATAATTTAGGAATATAAACACTATTCTTATAATCTCATTTTAAGTCACATACTTAAAGATATAGAATACGTGTTCGATATTCCAAGGACATTTATTACTCTAACATTAATATCGCAGTAAATAAAGACATAATAATTGTTGTCGAATAATCAATAGAACATATTCATTATTAAATAACAAAATAGTGTTTCCCAGAAGTACAATTGTATTGTCTCTAGGGCACTAATACTAACATTATTAACTTCATTGATCATCTGGAATGGGAATTTTCTTGAAAGAAGAATTTTTGTTAATCAATTCATCTAACAGTGTATCTTCTGTTCTTGCCAATGCCTTACCAATTTCTTCCTTAAGAAAAATCATATCAGAGTTAGCACACATGATTTGATAATGAAGTGCTCTGAACTGATCTGGCCTGTACTTAAATTTCTGTAAATGATCTAGACTCATAAAAGATAGTTCTCCTTCGATAGCTTGATAAAAAACATACTTTCCATGTTGATCTTGCTCAATTTCAAGAATATTGTACTCAATTTCTTTATCAGAACCATCTGGAGCTACATACATAAGCTTGAATGAAGGAACACCAGTATGATACATTCTTTGATAAATCTTTTTGAGCTGTTCATCAATTTTGTTAAGCCAGTTTCTTAAGACTACATTCCATCCTTGAGTAACTTCAACTCTTTTCTCCAATAAGAATTTTACATAGGCAAGCTCCTTTTCCCTTTTATGATAAATTAAGGTTTCTTGATCCATCCATCTTATCATTCCAGAAGATAAGAAGTATACAATGAATTCTTTTTGAATCTCCTTGTCCACCGTTCCTTTTCTTGATATATGCTCCTTTACTTTTACAGTCTTCAAAACAAGTTGAGCAGAAATCAGTCTATTAAGATATTTCTGTGTAACTGACTCACCAACATAATCTATCAAAAGATGAGGATTAGCTACATGCTTGACTACATTGGAAGTATCTACTTGAGTATGACCAAGTCCAGTTTTGATAATCGAAGAAGGAGCCTGATTTCTCTGACTCATTATCCAATAAGTTGGTTCAACCTGCTTTTGAGTAGTCCCTGTTTCAACAGTAGTCCCTGCTTTGACAAGAGGAATGGTATCTTGCAAATACCAGTATTTTTGAACAAAACCCTCCCGCGTCTTAAACTGAGTAGAACCTAGAGTTTCAATCTTCTTAGGTACTTGAGAAGTAGTAGATTGTACATTTTGTGATCTTGTCATTTCCTTCTCAAAACTATCTTTTGCAAATATATAGTGTCAAAAGCACTCATATCAGTAACCAATTCATTTCTCAGCCTCACACGTTCCATTTCAGTAGAAACATATCTCTGTCTCTTAGAAGTTTCTCTAGACTCTAGTTGTCTAGACTCTGAAGACTTCCTCTTTGTCTGTTGAGACTGCAATGGAATTGTGCTTACTCTTTTTCCTTTCTGAGTGTGACCACTAGCATCATCATCACCATCCTTCTTCTTAGCAAAGCTAGATTCATTAACATCATTTTTACAAGAACTTGCTTCAATTCTAGACTTGCTCCCTCCACTCTCCCCCTTTTTGACATCAACAACAGGTGAAAGATATGGTGGTTTATTTAAAACATTTGTCATGTGTCCAAGCATGTCCAGAATCAGAGCTTGATTGCTAAGAATAGTAGCCTGTTGACTTTCCAAAGAACTCAACCTTGTCTCCACTGACTCCTGATTAGAAACCATAGTACCCAAAGAAGCTGTAGTATAATCTTGAAGAAAAGTAACAGTCTTAGAGAGCTGTACTAGTTGTCCTTGAGTTTGTAAAATAAAGACATCCATGCCAGTGACTTCAGAATGGAGTGTACTCACAGTAGCATGAATAGTGTCCAAACTAGAAGTTTCATCTATATGAGTAGACTCAGCATGCTCTTCAGCTAGCTGTCTGGAGATAGAAAGAGAAGCAGGATCAAAAACATCATGTTCAAAAATACCAAAGGTATCAAAGAAATCTCTGCTAGCTCTTGATTGATGTTCCAAAGAAATTCTGCCTGAATCAATTTTAGGCACTGGTAATGAAGGTTGATCACCATCTAAATCAGACTTGAGAAAGATCTGTCAGAGTGACTTGCTGATAATGGTTGATTCCTAAGACTCAGTCTTAAAGGCGGATTTTTATCCAGAGCAGAAGACCTATCCATTTTTTGAATTTGAGAAATAATAGAGAAATTCTCAGTAGGAATTCCCATGTTAAAAGTTTCCAATAAAGAATAAGGCCATTGTTGTTGAAAATACAACACATCTGCATCCACAGTCTTAGTTGCATTGGAGGAATCTGTAACTTGTACAGCTTCATGAGATGAAACATTAACAGAGTCTAAAGGATAATCAAGATATAACACACATGGTGTAGACTCTGAATGTTTAAGTACATCCTCCGTTTGAGAAGTAGAAGTAGAAGAACTAACAACAATAGCTGGGACTTCAACAGAGACTGACTCCTCCATAGAGTGATCAGGGTCTGAAGAATCAGGAAGTATAGCACTTAAAGGAAGTGTATCAATAGGAATACTTGAATCCACAGCTACATGTTCCTGAGGTTGAGAATATAAATCTTCTAGTCTTCTTTCTCTTCTGCTGTTGATTGAATCAACCACCTTCTATGCATAGGCTTTCTGTTGAACTTCTGGTTTTGCATTATGAACTGCCAAATCTTGTTTTTCAAACATCTTCATAAGCTGAAATGTATTACTGTCAATTCCAGTTGCAGCTTCAAGATTTGCATCCCATGAGCTAGGGAAATGTTGATCCCAGAAGCTAAAGGTTGGCTGATTAGCTAACCTCTCAGTCTCGCCATGGGGTTGGGCACCCATGCGCTCATGCTCACTAAGGTTTACTAAAACCTTATTACTCTCTACCTCTCCTTTTGCCTGGTCAGGAGCCAGCCTCTCAGTTTGTGGCTAAGTGGCCATCTTTTGAATATTATCACTCAATGTGGGGACTGTACTCTCAGATCCTACGAAAAAATAGGGAGTAAAAAGAAGTTTTGTACCTGAAGCTTTTTGGTGGTAGGGATCCTCTTGAATTATCTGAAGGCTAGAGGTTTCCACCAAAAGCTGAGCATCACTAGACCCTGAACCCTTTCACACTTCTGTCTTATCAGTGTCCAGCGGCTCTAGTACACCACATTTAGAATCCTGTATTGATTCAGACACCCTCAGGAATACTTCACGAGGTGTCAAAATGTTGACAGAATCATCATGAGGTGTTGTTGAATGAGACTCCCCCTCAAAAGGAATAGACTCTGATAGAATTCTAATTTGAATTTCTTCATTGACATCAATCATAGTCTGATCCACAATATCATCGAAATTCTCAACAATATGAGCAATCACCATAGAAGGCCTACCAGCATGAACAATGACTCCACTATCACCCTTCCTCTAACTAGGTGGTTCTTGTGTTTGTGAGTCTATCTGTTCACCTTTACCACTGTCCACCACTGGTGCAACAGTACCCTCTCCTGACTGCATACCTCCTCCTAAATCCTCCAAAGTTGTACTCCTTGTAGATTCACTCTTTGAACTATGAGGATAAAGAAATTTAGATCTGAACATTCTCCAGAAAACAGTTTGGAGAGCCTGATCAAAAGAGTAGTTAAACTTGGACTGGATCTCTTTCATAACATTTTTATAATATTCATTCCTTAGCTGATTCATCCTCAGCTCAAAAGTATTATAGATGAAAGTATAAGTAGGAGGTCTAATCTTTTGTTTTAGAAAATTAAGAACTTCCTGTGAATGAGAGATTGTCATTGCCACAGCTCCAAGTGCTTGCTTATAAGAAATATTATCATCCCATATTGCATCATAGGTCAAAACTGGTTGTTGATCCTCCTCCTCCTCAGTTCAGCCTCAGCAACAGATCTTGATTTCCTCTTTTGCTTCTTTAAAGGTCTTGAAGCCTGTTGATCTGGATCTTTTTGAGGAACTATGGGTATGCTGTCATTTCTTTCATATATAACATCCTCAACAATAGAGACAATAGATGGAGTAAAAAGATAGTTGTAGACATACTGAACAACTAATTATTGCGAGATTTTGAGATCTATCATCAACTTTTGCCACACCTTTTTATGAGAACTAAGAAGTTACAATCGGCCGGTGCGCTCCGCGGTGCCGTGGAGGTTTATATGGCTCCTCTGCAGAGCGAGCGGGGCAAAGGCTGAATTTGTTTGGTGAACAATTCTTGCCGACTTCTCCTATATTTTGCCCAACTTGCATTTCCTCCGCTTTTGATCTTTTTTGCACATTTTTACCACCAAAATGCGGCTTACTTGGAGTACAAATCGATACCTGAAAATGAAAATAAAACACATAAAACTATAACAAAATTTGAGTACAAACTCCGAATTTAAGCCGAAAAATAGAGGGCAAATGGTACCAAAAATACCACTCATCAGCTATATATGTGTTTAATATTCATTAACTCGATATTTATTTTATATTTATTTAATAAATCTATAACATAGTTATTTATAATTAAATGCGCATACAAAATTTTGTGATTTTATAGTTTAATTATAATTGATTGTAATATTTTAGTTCACATATGTATATCTGTTTGAATGATTATTTAAAATGACGTGCTAATTATTTGATATATTTTGTGTGACCTGCTCAAATTTGAGATACTTGAGAATTTGCCACTATACCAATAATATCATATATATGCAACTTAATATTGAGCTTACACCAACAACAATATGAATTTGAGGGCACTTCTTATTCAATAATATGAGTACTTTGAATCCAAGTCTGATGAGAATCTTACTAAAACCTATGATAGGTTTACTAAGCACATCAATTTAATGGCCATGCATGGCAAATATCTTGATTTGGAGATGAATGCAAAATTCATGAAAGCCCTTCCGATTTTTTCGATGAGAAAATATCTGCTATTGAAGAAGGCTAATGAACTATATGAAATTTCATTACAAGCCCTCTGTGAGCAGGACTTATGAATTGAGGGGAAAGCCAAGACTATTTCCCTTACCTCTCAAACTGAAAAGAAGAAAGGGTCAAAGGAATAGACAATTGAGTCTACTGTGAAAGACTCAGGGAAGAAGAAATTGAAACATGTTTCAGATGAGAGTCTAGTGACACAAACGCTGATGATAATGACTTGAGACTTTACATGGATTGTAACAACATAGAAGTCATGGTTCTATCTTTAGATAGAGTTGGATCTCCTAACATCTTCTCAACCTCATCAAGTCAGGTATCCATCTTTTAATCTGAATCCCTTAATAACTTAGATTCTGATGGTGTGAAAATTGTTCAAGCTGAAATTAGAAATCTAATGAGTAATTTTATATTTTATTTCTCACTAATGAGAAGGATGAACTTAAAGTGAGAAATAATGAGTTAGTCAAAGGAAAAATTTTCTTCAGTCTAAGTTAGTGCATATGGAACAATAAAAGTTAGACTATGAGAAGACCAAACATAATTAATGTGAAAATTTTAAGGTCTATGATTTTGTAAGAAAAGAGTTGGAAGAAGAAAGAGAGAAAATCAAGCTTTGGAATAATTTATGAAAGAAAACTCACAATATCATTAATAACCAAGTTCTTAGTCAGACTAGTGGACTAGGTTATGATAAGAGTGATGGTAAGAAACCTGAGATTAATGTCACATAAAACTAAAGCAAGAACATATAGGGAGGTTCACAAAAATGAAATCCCAATATTAAACCTGTAAACAAAATTAAGCTCAAATAGGCACCTTCACAAAAACAAATTCCTAATGTTAAACCGTAAAGTTTGTAGACTCTGAAGGCACCCCTATTATGCACAAAAGAGCTAACATGACTAACGTACGAGACTTAAAATGAGAGCTTGAAAAGAAACCTAATATTGTCAATATAGGTTTTTTAAAATAGAAAGTAGGTCAGACTCATAGGAAAGAAAAAGACGGCATTAATACAAAGAATAATTACGAGAATATTCCTCATGCACCTAGAAAAAGATGTTTTAAGTGTGATAATCAAAATCATCTAGTTCTAAATTGTAATAAAAAATCTCTTGAAAATTAGAGTCTAAATTTTTCCGCACTCTGAAAATGTATCTATAAACTTTATTAATAAGTGAAACCCATGTTACCAAATTTAATTCGCACATTTTGGTCACACTTTTTTTTTTGATTTCACCCTTAATTTTTTATTTAAAATATATAATTATCTAATTTAAAATATATAGATTATATTATACCCTAAAGTCCTATTTCATGTAGTAGTAGAATTATTATATCCTAAACTCCTATTTTAAGTAGTAGAACTTTATGTTGTTTTTAAATTATTTTTGTTTTATTCAATGCTCTACTTTCACTAATCTTCTAACAATTCTATTATTATTATGACTTTTCCGTCTTACAAAAAATAATATTTAAATTTTGACTTTTCGTCATAACCTTTATTAAAAAGCGAAACCCCCTTTTTAACATTGTACCAAATTTGGTTCGCACTTTTTTTGGTTCACACTTTTTTTTGGTTTCACCCCTATTTTTTTTAAATATGTAATTATCTAATTTAAAATATATTATATTATACCATAAAATCCTATTTCATGTATTAGAATTATTATATCCTAAACTCCTATTTCACGTAGTAGAACTTTGTTATTTTTAAATTATTTTTGTTTTATTCAATGCTCTACTTTCACCAATCTTCTAACAATTTTATTATTATTTTGACTTTTTCGTCTTACAAAAAATAATATTTTATTTTTGACTTTTCGTGTTATACATACAAACAATTAAAAGTCTGCATGATAAAAGGTTATCTTTCTTCTTTATCACTTCTTTGTCATCGTCATATATACATATGTCAATATTATCTATGATCGCATAAAATGGATAGTTAAGCCATAAAATTTAAACATTTGAATCAAGTTTTTTTTTGAAAGTATAAATTTACTATACACTTGCTACTTCAATGTTCGACTCACATATGATATATTATTGTAGAATTTTATGTTGTTTTTAAATTTTAAAAAATAATAATTATCTAATCTAAATAGATTATATTATTATTGTATTCCTATTTCACGTAAAAATCTAATTTTTTTAAGAAAAACTAGTTGTATGTTATTTTGAAATTAAAAAAGAAAATTATCTAATTTAAAATAGTTTAAATTGTTTTTGTACCCTAAACTCTTATTTTAGATAAACTTCTATGTAGTTTTTAATAATAATAATAATAATAATAATAATCTAATCTAAATCTACAATAAATTATATTGTTATTGTACGAATACTTTATATTGTTATTAAATTACATTGTACCAAAATATATTATATTATTATATTATATCATGTAATAGATATCCCATGTTGGAAGAGTTAGAATAAGATCACAACATAAGGAAACTATAGTAGTAAGTCGTTATTAGCGATGAAGCGATCATTGTCCATCACCAAAGTATAAAAAAAGTTAATAATCGAATACAAGTTGTGGACATGTAAATTTACTTTTCAGCATGCCAAGGTTTTGATAATACAAGTTGTGTAGGTAAATTCACTTTTCAGCATGCCAAGTTGTTCTCATCTGCATGCGAATCAATTTCATAGAAAAGGTTCGAATATTTACATCACCAATCACAAGTGCATAAATTGAACTCAATTATATTTGTCGTGTTATATTTATTCTTTATTCATGAGTAGCCTTATTATATTTAAATAGTCCCAAATGAATTTAACTATATATATTATATATACATTTTTCCTTAACAATCCATACTTTGTATGATATTGAGCTAATTTCATAGTCCCCTCTATTTTTTCCTTCTAGCTATGCCTTTACAATTCGGAGACAAAAGGTAATGATTAAATTCACAAAAAAATTATGTCCCATGTATTACTATCAAAATCTTTTTTCTTAATTTTTAGAATTATTCGATTCAGATAATGATCTCTTGTGTTTTATGTATAAATAAAAAGTTGTTTCTAAAAATAAAATAAAGAAACTCAAGTGGATGTCAATCTTCTAAATTTATATATACATAGTTTACACTGTATTTGACCGATTTCTTACTCTCCTTATAATTATTCCTTACAACCAGAAATTCTGAATTAGTAAACAGCGGAATAAACGTAATGAGAAACGTCGAAAAAGATATATGACACAGGTATGGGTGATGTAGTTTCTCTTACTTGAATATATATATATATAAAATCTTTTGGATCTAAACACAAGTTGGTGTTTTAGATTTTAAAATAATTTTGCTTTCGATATTGAAATATAAATAATATACCATTAATATTTAAGGTTCATTGAGATTCTATTATGTTGTAAAGATATAACATATAAAGTTTTTATAATTAACTGAATAATAATAATATTTTCACGAGTAAAATATTTGTAAAATTCAGTAACTAATTTCATGAAAAAATAATGTAATTGTATACAATTTTAAGTCAAAATTTAAAATAACATAATTGATAATATTAATTAAAAAATATTATAAATAAAATAAATTTTCAAATAAAATCATTTTGCCCGTGCTTGGCACATGTTATGTTCTAGTACAACATAAGCCACAAAACCCTTGTTATCATTCTGGTAGTTTGCTTATAACAAGGGTTTTGTGGCTTATGTTGTACTAGAAGATAACATGTGCCAAGCACGGGCAAAATGATTTTATTTGGAAATTTGGAATATGAAAGTCTCAATTGTCTTTACAATATCGCATCAAATGAGGAAGGTCAGAAATATTAGTAATGACTCTCACATCTCAATTTCAAGAACTTTAACTATGTAGTCAAGCACAATCTAGGCCTACCATAAGTTAACTTTGTACAATATGGACTTTGTGTTGCATGTTAATTTGGCAAACAGAAAAGAACTTCATTCAAGAGCAAATTTGAAAATTCAATTAGTGAACCATTTCACATGCTCCAGTTGAATTTATTTGGTCATGTCAACATCATGTCAGTCGGTAAAAATAAACATTCTCATGTAATAATTGATGATTACACAAGGTTCACATGGGTATTCTTTTTCCATAAAAGGAATGAAACTCCACAAGAAATTGTTGAGCTTCTCAAGGTTATCGAAAATAAATCTGAGTATATGTCAAAGAACTTAGGAACTTAGGTTACTAGGAAAACTTTGTGTATGAAAAAGGAATCATTCAAAGGAACACCTCAACGAAATGGTGTTATAGAAACAAAGAACTGGACACTCATAAATGCTGCAAGAATTATGTTAGGAGATGCAAAGCTTCCGATGTACTTTTGGGCTGAGACAATTAATATGGCATGCTTCTCTTAAAACTACACTGTAGTGAATTTGCATGAAAAATATATCTTCTCACATGATCAAAGAAAAGAAGCGAATTGTGAAATATTTTCACATTTTTAGATGCAAGTGTTATACGGAGAAATTTCATCTTGAACAACTTGAAAATTATTCAACCACTAAGACTTTTAAGGTCTATAATTTGAGAAATTATATTATTATGAAATCAATTTATCCAGTTGTAGGTCTACAAACTGAGCAATGTCATGACAAATTGAAATTAAAAATCTGAAGAATTCTAAGATTTATTGAAGTGATAAAGAAAACTCATGACCTACAACTTCCTTCTTATGAAAATGCAAATGATGAGGGGGAGCCAATTCATGAAAATGAGCATCACACTATTTATGAGGAAATTGGCCATTGAGAGTATAGCGCATCAGGAAATAACTTTTCAGAACTATCAATCTAGTCCCTCATTTTGTAGAAAAATCTTATCATTTAAAAAATATTCGAAGTAAGTTCTTTAAAAGATGCAGGGTTGTTTTTATAAATTATTAGTGTACTAGAGGACAATCGGTGCAAAGCACATGCCTAGTTAATCTATTTAAAAATTTAAATTATTTATATAATGTAAATAAGGTACTAAGGTTATAATAAAATAATTAGAATTACAATACAAATTTTAGACAAGAATATAAACACTTATTTAGTTTGTTTATAATAATATAATATTATTTACCCACTTTTCATAGTGCAAATTCTGCATGTATTGATGACAAACTAAACATGAATTACGGCATTCCGCCTCCATTAATATATACCGTAAAACCTCGATAAATAAATATTGGATAAATAAATAATATTTTTGTTCCCGACTTGGGCCAATATGATAAATTAATATTATTGCTAAATTCATAAGATAATAAATTTTTCAAAAGTTCTTAATACCTACTAATAATATAAAATAATAATTCATTAAATATAATATTTTTTTATACATTGCACATAATTCTTGAATACTATTTAGTTAACTTGCTAAATTATATCTTAACAATTAACTGCTTCTTCTTTCCATAGAAATTAAATACAGTTTAGGCATAAAGCATAGCCCGTGTATATGTGTTGGAATTTACAAAAATTAATTTTGTTTTTCCTACATGAATCAATTAATTAGGAAAGCTGTGTACACTCTTAAGTTGGAGTTGAAACCAAATTACTCCTATCAAATCTAAAAATAGTTTTTTCATAAAAATAAAATCTAAAAATATCTTTGAGTTCAAGATGTGCATAAGAATGTTTTGGTCTAAATGGTATGTACTAAGGGGTCGTGTGCCTCCCTTAATTAATAAAATATATCATATATTAATAAAATATTATATCATATGAAATATTGTATAAATTAATAAATATTAATTAAGCATAAAATAATAAAATATTTATTAATCGATAAACTAATAACCTCGCTAACATAATAATGTTATTAATTTATAGAGGTTTTATTGTAATCAAGTAAATAAACCTGGGAACAAATTATTGTGAGAGTAAAAAAGAATTTAAAAAAAATTGCACATATTTTCAACTTATCAACATGAAACTAAGACCTATACTCAAAATATAACATGAGAGTTAGGAGAAGAATGATACCTTGATTGTGGGTAGATGGTCCTACATATGTAAATTAGATAACGGAGGTATAAAATAGATTGACATTAGCATCGGATCTGGCTAATTTGATTGTGGGTATAATAATAATATAATATATTTTAGATTAATATTATTCTATAATATAAATTAGATTGATATTAGTATCTTGATTAAACAAGATTATAATTTGACAGTCATCTCATTACGATAATGAATATAATAATATAATATATTTTAGTGCAATAATAATATTATAATATATTTTAGAGTAAGATTTTTTTAACAACAACATAGAATATGTAAGATTAGATTTTTACGTCAAATAGGATTTTATTTTAAAAACAAAAAACAACATAGAACATGTGAGATAAATTTTTTACTTGAGATGGGTCAAACCAAAAAAAGGTGTCAACCAAATTTGAAAGAAAGAGTACTATTAAAAACGGGTTATGCTTAGATTAATATTTTTTAATAATATTATATGCGGGATTGGATTGGATTTCTAGGTGACATAGAATATTATTTAAAAAAACAAAAAACAATATAAAATTCTTTGTGAGATAGGATTTCTACATGAGATGATTTTAGGATAATATAAGAGTTATGACAAAGAAGAAAAGTAATCTTTCATTATGCAAATTTGTGAATATTAATAATTTAATTGCTTGTATTTGCATGGATGAAAAAGTCAAAAAAATAATAAAATTGTTTGCAAAAGATGAAAAAGTCAAAAGTAATAATAGAATTGTTAGAAGATTGATGAAATCATAACATTGAACAAAACATATATTAAGGAGTTTACGGTATAATAATTATATTATATGAAATAGGAGTTATATTTTTTTTAAATAAATTAAGAAAACAAATTAGGGTGAAACCAAAAAAATGTGTCTAACCAAAAAAAGTGTACACCGGGCTTTCGCTTATTACTAAAGGTTATAGATTTTTTAAGATTTTTTTTTCCTAAAAGTATTAATCTAATTCAATTTTAATTTTATAAATTTTAAATATACAGCTCATCAAAAAGTCCATGTGATAAATTTTTCAAAAAGTCAGACAAGGATCAAGAATGTCAATCAAAGCAAATAACTAGTCAGAATCCTTATCTTACGATAAGGTAAGGAAACGACTTGCCGGAATACCATCCTTATCCACCCAAGGAGACTTACCCAAACATACCCTGTATAAGAACCTTGATCCTTCAAACTACGTTTTGAGCAATAGTTGAGATACGTATGCATGTTGTGAGCACCGATTTAGTCACGAAATACGAGAACAGTCATTAATGCTCGAAGCTCTCTAACCCATGCATTAAATTCGCAAGCACAATTTTTATTCCACAATAATTTTATTTCAGTTTATGTTGTATTTTTGGAATGATACTTGTTTATTTTTTTTAATTTAACTTAAATTGTGATTTTTTTTTATTTTTCTAAAAGTGTCAATATAATTTAATTTCAATTTTTTAAAATTTAAATATTAACTAAAGTTGAAAACATATAACTTTTACATAATTTTTTTTTCAGTTTATGTTTTATTTTTAGAAATATACTTGTTTTTGGGTTTTTTACATTTTGAAAATCTATTTATTTTTTCTGATTATAGATATATAAATTAATTTTTGTATATTTTTTTAAGATCATTTTTTAATCTTCATTATAAATAATTATAATTTTATTTTTTGTTTTAGTGATTTTCTAATTCAAAATGTTAAATATTTGTTGTTATTAGAGCGGTTAAAATTATAGTTAAGGCATGTAAATTAACGGAAGTGACCACATGCCATACCAAATAACCCCTTTACACTAAAACTAAAAGCACTTTTTTCCTATTTGATACATTATGAACAAATAATTTTTTTCCTAACAATATATACTATCATATGTTGGAACATTAGGGGTTTGGGAAGAATGGAAAACAAAAAAATCTGAGAAGTCTCATCTCTAACTGGAAGCCTAAAGTGATCTGTATTCAAGAAACCATTACTTCTGGCATAGATGAAAAATTGATAAATTTCTGGTGGCCTAATGAACATCTGAGTTGGATGTTTCAACCACCCTCGGGGCATTCTGGAGGTCTCTTGACTGTTTGAAAAAAAGAAGAATTTGATTTAAAAAATGCAGAATTAAGAGGAAATTGGGTAGGGTTTCCCTTCAATTTCGGAATGAGGGATGTGTTTTTAATCTCTTTAATGTGTATGCTCCTCATGGGACTCAGGAAAAGTTGGCTCTGTGGCAAGATTTTAGAAGATTGGCTGCTCTTCCCGATTCATGGCCTACCATTCCAAAGGGAGAGAACTAACTGCAGTACTAGACCACGGGAAATGAGGGAGTTCAATAGTTGGATTGAGGACTCTAACTTGTTGGAGATTCCTCTGGAGAATGCCAACTTCACTTGGATTGGTCCAAATGGCAAAAGAAGCAGACTGTATAGAGCTTTCTCTAACTCAGAATGGCCCAACCTAGATGATTGGAATCTAAAGGCTTTATCTAGAAAAAACTCAGATCATAGAGGAATTCTATTAAGAGCAAAACAACAGAATTGGGGTCCAAAACCCTTCAGGGTTTTCAATGTTTGGTTAAGGAATTCCAAACTTAACAAGGAGCTAGAGGACCATTTTTCAAAATCTTCTGGTCTTCCCAATCTTTATCTACAGCAAAAATTGAGAAATGTCAAGCATATAATAAAGACCTGGAATTTGTCTATGAATGGAAATATTTTTCAAAGGATCTCGGAATTGGAAGATAAAGTGGCTAAGCTAGAGGAAGAAAATGGTCCTAGGAATGAGTTAGCCATTTTGAAAATGTCAATGGAAGAACTTTGTTTAATCAGGGACAGTATGCTGAAGCAAAAGGCAAGGGTAGAATGGCTGAAGGAAGGGGATAGAAACTCAAAAAGAATTCATCAAGCGATCCAGAAAAGAAGAGCTAGGAACTCGATCAAAAAACTTCTATGTAATGGGAGGCTCTCTTCTGATCCACTAGAAATAAAGCAGGAAGCTAAAGAGCACTTCCAACAAGTTTTTAGAAAAAGAAAAGAATTCAACATCTTCAGTATTAAAGGTCTCATTTCTCAAAAAAATTCAAAATTGGAGGCGGATTTCCTTGAAAGGCCAACGGTTATATAGGAATTTGAACTAGCTCTTAATCAGAGTGGGTCAGACAAAGCTCCAAGACCTGATGGTCTTAATGCGGGCACTCTAAAGGCTCTATGGAGATATTTAAAGGATGATATGCTAGCTTTTGTCAAAAACTTTATGTCAACAGGAGAAATACCCTTTGGTATGAACTCTTCTTTCATCTCTTTAATCCCCAAGCTGGAGTTTCCTCTAGGAATGGCAGATTTTAGACCTATTAGTCTAATAAATTGCTCCCTCAAGATCCTTACCAAATTATTAGCTTCAAGATTAAAATTAGTTTTGAATAAAGTCATTAGTAACAATCAAAAAGGCTTCATGAAAGGTAGACGGATATCAGAAGGTATTCTTATTACAAATGAGATTGTCCACTCACTTATGGCTGGGGAGTCTACTGGATTAATTTTAAAGCTGGATTTTGAAAAAGTCTTTGACTCAGTAGACTGGGATTTTCTATTGGAAACATGTGACATCTTGGGATTTGGTAAAAAGTGGTGCTCATGGATGAACTATATCTTTAACTCTATGAAGGCTTCAGTTCTAGTAAATGATTCACCTACACAAGAATTTAATTTTGAAAGGGGATTGAGACAAGGAGATCCTTTATCTCCATTACTATTCAATATAGTAGGAGAAATGTTTTCCTCTATGATAAATAGAGCCCAGGAGACTGGACTTTTTAAGGGTCTCAAAGTAAATGAAGGAAGCCCTCCAATTTCTCATCTACAATTTGCAGATGACACTATTTTATTTCTGGAAGCCTCAGAGGATAATATTTGAAATGTAAAGCGAATTCTTTAATGCTTTCAGCTGTCCTCAGGCCTGAAAATCAATTATTCAAAAAGTTTACTATATGCTTGGGGAAATGATCAAAACTTGGGCCAATGTGGAGCTAGAATTCTTGGTTGTTGAGTGGGCTCTCTTCCTCTAAGTTACTTGGGAGCTTGTATTGGGACCAATCCCAGAAATAAGATTTTTTGGGAACCACTTTTGAGAAACGTAGACAATAAATTGGCAAACTGGAAATGCCAGTCACTAAATATGGCAGGCAGATCCATTCTCATTAAGTCCACTATCAACATCATCCCAAATTACTGGTTTAGCCTCTACAAGGTGCCTAAGGGTGTTTGTAAATTGATAGACAAGAAAAGGAGAAAATTCCTTTGGAGGGAAATGGATGATGACAATGGAGGCAAGATGAAGCTACACCTGACCAACTGGGATTCGATTTGTCTACCAAAAAGTAAAGGGGGACTTGGTTTAGATGATCTGGAGAGCAGAAACATAGCCCTTTTGAAAAAGTGGTGGTGGAGATGGAATTCAGAAAGGAAGAAAATGTGGTGGCAAGTAATCAAATCTAAATATGATCTGAAGGAGGACAAAAATCTCGAGCAATGTCTACATAGAAATGATCTTTCACACATGATGAGAGAAATCTGCAAGGTTAATGTTCAAGAAAACAGGGAGAATTTTTTGAGCAAAGAAAATTTTGTATGGAAGTTAGGAGATGGGCAAGATATTTTATTCTGGGAAGAAAATTGGCATCAAGAGGGAGTATTAGCTGACAGATTCCCTAGGCTATATTCTCTGTCTAGTTGGGGTTATATACCCATTGCTACTTTTGTCCAGGTTTGGTATCAGAATCAGTCAGAAAGATGGATTAGAGGTTTGAGAATATGGGAATATAATGAAGAGAAGTGGATGAATTCTATAATACAGAGTGTGGATTTAAGGTACTCTAAAGACAAGGTTCTATGGTTACATAATAGTAATATTTATACCACCAAATAAGGTTATTCTTTAGTCAGGAATCTGAATACAGTAAATGAGGGAAATTGGATGAAAATTTGGAAATTGAAGATACCTCCAAAAATCCAATTTTTCCTGTGGAAAATTGAGAAGAATATTCTCCCCACAGTTGTGTTTATTGGGCATAGAATTGGCTTAAATTCCATCCTATGCAAAAGATGTCAATTAGGACAAGAAGATCAAACTCATCTATTTTGGGGATGTAATATAGCTAATCAATTATGGGAGCTGGTTAGTAACTGGTGGAGTTTAAGTTCTCAACAGAAATCGAAGCTGAATTCTTCTTCTTGGATGTCTTCCAGTGTATTCTCAAGACAAAATATCAAATCTAACAGGTTAATCAATGTGGCTGCATGTTTTTGGACTCTGTGGTTAGCCAGAAACAATCTTATCTTCAACAACATTAGAGAAGATAAAGAATAATTGTTGTACTGTGTCCAAATTAGGACTTTCAAATGGATGGTAGCTTCGGGCATCTTAAAGAAGGAGCTAGAGGCTTTATGGAAGGTAAAACCAGTGGGTGCTATTCTGCTATTCAATAAAAAAGTACTAAATGATGATCATATGTGGTAGAATACAGACCTTTTAGGTTTTGTTGATGGGGCTTGGCTAAAACTAAATAATAGAGCGATTTGTGGAGGTATGGGAGGGTACCTGAAGGATAATAAGGAAAAAACACTCTTTATATTTTCAGGCCCTAATCCTTCATGGTGCCCTCTTGAAGCTAAGAGAAATGCAGTTTTGTTCCTCTTCAACAGTATAAAATCTAGCATGAATTTTCAAGGCTCATGCACTATCTGTTCAGACAGCATGCTCTTAGTTACACAATTCTTGAGAGCTAGAGCGGGGTACCAGGATGTTGAGGGGCAAACTCTTCCTTCCTCCTGGTATTTGCTAATCAAAGACCCTTGCTTTAAACTTTACTACATGCCAAGGGAAAATCTTCAGGGGGCAGATGATCTAGCTAAAGAAGGAAGGGTACGTAGTTGGATGGTATGTGCATGGTCATAAGTCATGAAGGGATTGTCTTTATTTTTAAGTGGTAGCCATAAGTGTGTTGGACCTCTTTGCTTTGGGCTGAAAACTAAGTAAATAAGAGCCCAGTTTCCAAGCCCTTTCAAATAAAAATCCTGGAAGCAATTTCACTAGTGGAGTTTTACGGGAAAGTAAAACTCATTTACTCCAACTTTAACTAATTGGTGCAGTATTTGAACAGTTAGGGGTTAGGTGTAGTTTATGGGATAATGAGAAGTCCAAAACTAGATTTAATGCATGCATGTTAAATAGTGCCTCTTAGATCTACACACTCACTTCTCTCCTTCATTCTTTTCTGCATTGTTAAGTATGGAAAGGAGATGGACTTTTCCAAAGAAACACTTCGTTAAGGTTAACACACATGTTGTAAACTACCCAAATAGGCTACCGAATGGTAACTCAATGGGGTTGGGAGTGGTTATAAGGGATCGTAGGGGTGCTGTGGTGATGATGGTCTCTGGTAACATTAGAGGTCTGACAATGATTGGCAGTGAACTATGGGCTTTACTCATCGGGTTAAGGTGTGCTTTCTATGAAGGGGAGGATAGGGTTCAACTGGAAACAGACAATGAAGAAGGGGTTCAAGAATGGAATGACTAGCGTTGCAGATGGGGTCAAAATCTTCAACATAGAGGGCTGATTGAGCAACTTGAGCAGAGATAGTCTGATCCAAACATGACTCTTGAAGTAGATACCATTAGGGCGAGTCAAAATAGATTGGCCAGGTTTCTTGCAGTAGATGGTGCTCAGAATTGTAACATATTGGTAGTTTTTCGTAGATGCATTGGGAGAGCTAGAGAAATATGGAGATTGGATATGGGACTAGGCCCGTTGGATGCTCGTTTCCAGGTGGTGGAGGAGGATGTTGCCGAGCAGGTGGTGGAGGAAGAAGTCGAAGGCATGGGGGAGTGGCTAGTGCAAGATTTGGGATGACAAAGCATGGGTGTCTAGAACTAAGAATCTGTTGGGTTTTATACTATGGGTTTTATACTAAACTATTCATTAGTAGTATATAAACATTGTCCATTTTATTGAGAATCTTGATTGCATATTTTTACATTGTCTGTTTATTATATATTGTGGATAATTTAGTATCAAATGGGATAACAGAAGATTAAATTATCAGTGTCTATATATAATATAAAAGGGTTCACAGTTTAAGTGGAATTAGACAAACCACTGGAATAACTAAAGTATTATTTGGGAATAGTTTATCTTGACTATTAAATAATACTTGTATACTTTGTGTATATTGAACAGGATCGAAATATTAGAATTATTCTTCTATTCTGACAATAAAGAAGAACTAAGATTCTATGATATTATTAATGCTTAGGTTCTCAATCCAAGTGTAGTGATTGACACTTGTATGCAATGCACATGCTTTGATTCATATATGATGTAATTAATTGTTAATTAAAATATTATGTATTGAGCAATGACATTGCATGCAGAGTGGGATATTAATTACATAAGGAAACCATGTCCTGATAATATTCGGGTTGATGATGTCCTCTTGAAAGCTCATAAAGATAATTATGCTTTAGTCCTGCAGGCAGATTTGTTCTTGCATAATTATAAGGTTGAGTGGATGATCAAGGATAAAAAGATATTAATTAAATTAATTATCAGAAATTAATTTAATTAATGGACATACGATATCTTAAACATGGGGAATTTAATAAGCAAATAATATTGGAGCCGAATTTAATAAAGCAATTACGGTATTAGGAAAGGCAGTGCAGATATTAATTCGTTAGTGGATAGAATTAATATTTAATGACATTGGGCTTGACCCAGAATGTCATTGGGAGGCCCGACCTAATTGTCCATGATCCCTACTGGAGCCTATAAATATTCTTGTTCTCCTAAAGGCTAAACACGTTTTTTCGGTTTGTCATAATTCGAGATTAAAACCTAGGGCAGCCGCAAGGAGCTAGGGTTTTGGGATTTCGAGGCTTTAAGGAGAGGAAACTTCGGGAGATCGAAGGCCACACTTCGCTCGAAGGGAATCAAGGAATTCAGTAGAAGACGTGGATCAGAATCGTATCGATTAAGGTAAAGTTTTCTTTTCGAACTCGTAATCAATCATATAGTAAAACGCAGAACAGTAATCATACGTTCCAACAATTGGCATCAAGAGCCTGGTTATGCAGTTCTGCGTTTTATGATATGATGTCCATGTCGTAATTATATATGCATGTATATGGTGGTTGCTTGTATTGATTCTGTGATGCAGGTTGTAATCCACTATTATGGTCATGTTTTATTTGATTATGTGATTGGATCCCACGTGGTTTATCGTGGATGTTTGATTGTTGTAAATCACGAGGGTTTATCGTGATAGTTAAGATTATGATCAGATGTATGTAATAGAATAGGTTTGTTTTGTTGTATTATGTTGTATGTAATCGTTTAAACATCGGAGATACGAAAAACAGAGTTCTTCCGCTGCGCCACACTGTTTTCGTGGGAGCTTCGCTGTTTTGGCTGCAGATTTTGCATACGATGTCTGATTTGGGCGAATAAGCACTTTTCGGAAACGGAAGAATGAGACGAACAGAAGGAACAGATCCGTTCTCCAAGATTTCGACCCATTCTGACGTTGTTTAAGCCTTCAAACAGGCTCCTGAAGATTTCGGGAAATTTTTCAACGAAAGAATTCGAAGCTGATTTTCTGGGGCCATAATAGTGGATGTGTTTTATTATGTTTTACATAATTTCTGCTATTTATTTTAATTATTGCAATTTTATATGCCTTATGTGATTATCATGCCATGCAGTACTAACCTTAGTATGCTAGAACGACATGGACATAGGGTTATATGCTATGCTTTAATTATGTTGATCGTCATGCCATGTTCTTCTATGTTATGTGTTCTTTGTCTTGTTATTATGATAACATGTGGACCTCGAAGAATTAACATAGGACGATGCATGTAGATTTAAAAAAAAAAAAAATCCTCAAAGTAAAATACTAAGTGGGAGAGGGAATTAATTTGATATTAGATCCCATGGTCATCCATTATTGGTTGTATGTAATTTAACACTAGGACGATTATGAATTGGATATCACCCATCGTGGCGTATGATTTATGACGTCTAGGTAGTGTTAAGGATATTACTAGGACAATCTTCTTAAGTTAATCACGAATATTGAAAGGTAATCTCACCCCATCGTGACAAACCAAGTTTCATAGAATTCGAGAAAAAAGTTGGACATTCCTTGATTGATGTTGATAATGGATATTTCTGTCTACGGAGTTGTGTTCTTAAGCGAGTCCGTCTGTGACTTCACCGAAAACACCTGGGATTTATCCATTGATACATCGAACGGATGGGTCTAACTAAAGGCAACTTAAGATCTAAATAATGGTATACACTTAGCTGTGAAAGATAATATATAATCCACCCTAACGTGGCGTATTATTTAGTAGTAGGACCGAAGTAATATTTAAATTTAAATGGTATATATGTCATTCATCATGGCGTACCAGATATTTATGGAATTTAAATATTAGTGCATTAATTTTAATTAATTGTTAGAGGAAACCAGTAGGTTTTAAGATATATGCAATTTTCTGATTAAGTGATATATGCATGATTCTCAGGATAGAATGGGCTTTAATCCACTTTTCACCATACTTAAGGATAACAAACTTACCGGACCTAACTATATTGAATGGAAACGCAATTTGGACATAGTGTT
Organism: Heracleum sosnowskyi; assembly: GCA_030848705.1. Classification (NCBI taxonomy): domain Eukaryota; kingdom Viridiplantae; phylum Streptophyta; class Magnoliopsida; order Apiales; family Apiaceae; genus Heracleum; species Heracleum sosnowskyi. Next base: position 41,132,690 of record CM061243.1, on the reverse strand, counting down.
GACTGCTGAAGAGTTCAAATTTTGTACTGTTGAACCCCAACCGGACCAGCCTGCTGCCGATGCTCCGGATGAGGAAAAAGAGTATTTTAAGAAGTGGACTAAGGCAGATGAGATGTCGCGATGTTACATTCTGGCAGCAATGTCGGGTGTTTTGCAACATCAGCATCAGGCCATGACCACTGCTGCAGATATGCTCTTTAATCTCAAGGAGCTTTTCGGAGATCAGAATAGGGCTGCTAGGCAAGTAGCAATGAAGTCTCTAATGAACACTCAGATGGCTGAAAAAACACCTGTAAGGGACCATGTTCTTCTGATGATGTCTCATATAAATGAACTAGAGGTCCTTGGTGCTGATATTGATGCGGAAACGCAGGTCGATATCATACTTATGAGTTTGCCAAAAAGCTTTGAGCTGTTTCGCTTGAATTACAACATGAACAAGAAGTTGTATAGTCTTGCAGAACTTTTGACAGAGCTTCAGGCAGCGGAATCATTATTTCAGCAGCATGTTCAGGTAAATGTGGCTGAGAAAGTTTCTTCTTCAAAGCCGAAAGGAAAGAAGAAGAAGAAGGTTCAGGCACAGAAAGTTGTGAAACCATTGGAAGTTCAGAATTCAGTGAAGAAGCCTAAGGGCAAGTGCTTCAAGTGCAAGCATTCGGGTCACTGGAAAAAGGATTGTCCTCTTTCTAAGAAGAACAATACTGGTATGTCTCTTTCTCTTGTTACAGAAAGATATATAGCGGCTATGTCTACGAACACTTGGTGTGTAGACACAGGAGCCACTGATCATGTTTGTAATTCCATGCAGGGGTTCCAGAAAACCAGGCTTCTTAGAGATGGCGAGATATATGTGTTCATGGGAGATGCTACGAAAGTAGCAGTGGTTGCAGTTGGAGTTATTTCTTTATCTTTTGGTTATGATAGGATTTTGGTTTTGAATAATTGTCTTTATGTACCTTCATTTAGAAGGAATTTAATTTCGGTTTCTAAACTAGCTATGGATGGTTATAATGTTTGTTTGGATCGTAATGTTTCCATTATGATGAATAAATGAGTTATATGTTCTGGTACATTACAAGACAATTTATATATTATTAATCCTATAGAACCAATGCTGCAACCAAGTGAAATTAATAATACATTTTCTACCTCTAGTAAAAGAAAGGAACCTTCTGGATTGAACCAAACATATCTTTGGCACTTGAGATTAGGTCATATTAACTTGAGGAGGATTCAAAGATTGGTAGTAGATGGGCCTTTAGGCTCGTTGGCAGTGGAGCCATTTCCAGTCTGTGAATCTTGCTTGGAAGGAAAAATGACCAGTAGACCTTTTAAGGCAAAAGGAAATAGAGCCAAAGATGTGTTAGAATTGGTTCATACTGATTTATGTGGACCTATGAATATCCAAGCGAGAGGTGGGTATGAATATTTTGTCACTTTCATTGATGATTATTCGAGATATGGATACATTTATCTGTTGCACCGCAAGTCTGAGTGCTTTGAAAAATTCAAAGAGTACAAAGCAAATGCGGAGAAGCGACATTCAGGAAAATGTATCAAGTCACTACGATCAGATCGTGGGGGCGAATACCTGCTTGGAGAATTTAGAGAATATTTATCAGAACATGGGATTTCATCCCAGTTGACTGCACCTGGCACACCTCAGCAGAATGGTGTAGCAGAAAGAAGGAACCGGACTCTTTTAGAGAGTGTTAGATCGATGATGAGTTATTCGAATTTACCCAAGTCATTTTGGGGACATGCTCTAGAAACAGCGGCTTATCTTCTAAACTTGGTACCTTCTAAGTCAGTTCCAAAAACTCCAAAAGAATTGTGGACTAGTACCAAACCTAGTATGAAACACATTCGGATTTGGGGTTGTCCAGCACATGTGCTGAACAAGAACGTGACTAAGTTAGATTCTCGTACAGAAGTGAGGCTATTTGTGGGTTATCCCAAGGGAACAAAAGGGTATTTGTTTTATAGTCCTCAGGATCGGGATGTCATTGTAAGCACCAATGCTAGATTCTTAGAGGAAGACTATATAATGAATCACAAACCCATGAGTACTGTTGTTTTAGAGGAACTAGTGGGAGGACAAGATAATTCTAATATGCCACCGGTACAAGTAGAACAACCACAAGTAAATGAACAACCTATCACTAATACCACTCCAATGCTTCGTCGTAGTGGGAGGGTTGTTAAACAACCTGAGAGGTTCATGTTTTTGGGAGAGTCTTCGGACTTAGTCTCTGGTGAACATGATGAGGATCCCAGGACATACGAAGAAGCAATGCAAGATAAGGATGCAGATCTTTGGCAAAAGGCTATGCAATCTGAGATGGAATCTATGTATTCCAATCAAGTCTGGGATCTCGTGGAACCACCCAATGGTGTAAAACCCATTGGATGCAAGTGGATCTACAAAAGAAAAAGAGGATCTGACAAAAAGGTGAAAGCCTGGAAAGCAAGACTTGTTGCGAAAGGGTATACTCAGAAACAAGGAATTGATTATGAGGAAACCTTTTCTCCGGTAGTCATGCTTAAGTCAATCCGGATTCTTTTATCTATAGCAGCTCATCTCGATTATGAGATTTGGCAAATGGATGTCAAGACAGCTTTCCTAAATGGAAGTCTTGATGAAAACATCCATATGCAGCAACCAAAGGGATTCATCAAAGAGGGCCAAGAGCATCTAGTGTGTAAGCTTAAGAAGTCCATTTATGGACTGAAACAAGCTTCCAGGGAGTGGAACATTCGTTTTGATCAGGCCGTCCAGTCAAATGGTTATGATCAGAGTCCAAGCGAATCATGTGTGTATAAGAAAAGTGAAGGAAATGCAGTGGTTTTTCTAGTACTATATGTAGATGACATTTTGCTCATTGGAAACAATGTAGAGATGTTGTCATCTATTAAGGCATGGTTGTTCAAACAATTTGAAATGAAAGACTTAGGTGAAGCTGCATACATTCTTGGGATCAAAGTTATAAGAGATCGCAAGAAAAGAACGTTGGCTTTATCTCAAGAACCGTACATTGATGAGGTATTGGCTCGTTTTAACATGCAGGACTCTAAGAAGGGTAATTTACCTTTTAGACATGGAGTCTCTCTATCAAAGGAGCAGTGTCCTAAGACACCTAAGGAGATAGAAAACATGAAAGCAGTTCCTTATGCTTCAGCATGTGGAAGCTTAATGTATGTCATGTTATGCACGAGACCTGATATTTGCTTTGCTGTATGCATGGTCAGTAGATATCAGTCCAATCCAGGTCAGGAACATTGGAGTGCAGTAAAAACGATACTTAAGTACCTGCGAAGGACTAAGAAGTATATGTTAATTTACAAGGCTTCAGACTTGTTTCCTGTGGGATATACCGATTCAGATTTCCAGACAGATAGGGATAAGTGGAAGTCAACCTCGGGGTGTGTTTTTACTTTAGGAGGTGGAGCTGTAATATGGAGGAGTGTGAAGCAGAAATGCATCGCAGACTCAACCATGGAAGCTGAATATGTGGCAGCCTCTGAGGCAGCCAAGGAGGCTATATGGTTCCGGAATTTCCTGCTGGATTTGAATGTAGTTCCTAATTTGCCACGGCAAATCACAATTTATTGTGATAATACTGGTGCTGTTGCAAATACAAAGGAACCACGAGAACATAAAGCAGCAAAACACATTGAGCGTAAGTATCACCTCATACGACAGTTCGTTAAGCGAGGAGATATTATTGTGACTGATATAGCATCAAAGGACAACCGGGCTGATCCTTTCACGAAGAGTTTACCAGCTAAGGTTTTTGAAGAACACGTGGAGGCGATAGGAGTCAGATGTCTGGTCACAGAATAATTATTTAAACTGGTAGCAGATTATATTAATAAACACTGATATACTCAAAGAATAGCTTGAGTATAAGTGGGAGATTGTTGGGTTTTATACTATGGGTTTTATACTAAACTATTCATTAGTAGTATATAAACATTGTCCATTTTATTGAGAACCTTGATTGCATATTTTTACATTGTCTGTTTATTATATATTGTGGATAATTTAGTATCAAATGGGATAACAGAAGATTAAATTATCAGTGTCTATATATAATATAAAAGGGTTCACAGTTTAAGTGGAATTAGACAAACCACTGGAATAACTGAAGTATTATTTGGGAATAGTTTATCTTGACTATTAAATAATACTTGTATACTTTGTGTATATTGAACAGGATCGAAATATTAGAATTGTTCTTCTATTCTGACAAAAAAAGAAGAACTAAGATTCTATGATATTATTAATGCTTAGGTTCTCAATCCAAGTGTAGTGATTGACACTTGTATGCAATGCACATGCTTTGATTCATATATGATGTAATTAATTGTTAATTACAATATTATGTATTGAGCAATGACATTGCATGCAGAGTGGGATATTAATTACATAAGGAAACCATGTCCTGATAATATTCGGGTTGATGATGTCCTCTTGAAAGCTCATAAAGATAATTATGCTTTAGTCCTGCAGGCAGATTTGTTCTTGCATAATTATAAGGTTGAGTGGATGATCAAGGATAAAAAGATATTAATTAAATTAATTATCAGAAATTAATTTAATTAATGGACATACGATATCTTAAACATGGGGAATTTAATACGCAAATAATATAGGAGCCGAATTTAATAAAGCAATTATGGTATTAGGAAAGGCAGTGCAGATATTAATTCGTTAGTGGATAGAATTAATATTTAATGACATTGGGCTTCACCCAGAATGTCATTGGGAGGCCCGACCTAATTGTTCATGATCCCTAGTGGAGCCTATAAATATTCTTGTTCTCCTAAAGGCTAAAAACGTTTTTTCAGTTTTTCATAATTCGAGATTAAAACCTAGGGCAGCCGCAAGGAGCTAGGGTTTTGGGATTTCGAGGCTTTAAGGAGAGGAAACTTCGGGAGATCGAAGGCCACACTTCGCTCGAAGGGAATCAAGGAATTCAGTAGAAGACGTGGATCAGAATCGTATCGATTAAGGTAAAGTTTTCTTTTCGAACTCGTAATCAATCATATAGTAAAACGCAGAACAGTAATCATACGTTCCAACAGAATCAGCTCTCCAAGGTTTGGAAGAAGAAGTTGTTTTGATCAGTTTTTTTACTTTCCTTTAATTAGTTTTATTAAGTTTTTAATTAGTTTTATTAAGTTGTCTTAGTGATTAGTTTTCAATGGTTGTGTCAACCCCTTCCTCATACATTTTCCAAGTGTATGGGGAAGGTTTTATGGTAAGTTGTTCCTTTTAAACATGATTTTTTTGTTCATCTTAAGCCCTTTAGTTGATGTATTGGGCCTTGTTTGGTTGTTGGGGCTTTCCTTTTTATAATATTTTCTGTTTACCAAAAAAAATGTACTTGTATTATCATGATTTACATGTATATATTTAAATTTTATTACAATATTTGAGGGTACTCAAGAAATTAGTAGTATTTATTAGAATATAAACAGTTCAAGTCTGAGGGGCTAGTGATTTATTATTGTGTATAATTATTATCATTAGTTATCTCAGAAAGCATCTCATAGTGACAGTCCAAGAAAACATATACTTATATATATATACACATGACATGGGTGGGTACGTAACTAATTTATTCTATTTATATATTACATATTATTTTTACTAATTTATATATTATTATAAATAATTTTTAAATTTATATTTTAAAGGTTAAGAAAGTATATTATAAGGGCACAATTTATTAAATTAGTGATATTAGTATTGACAATACTTATTCGTATTTTCACTTTACAAATATCTATAATTAGATAAAAAAAGAGTTATTTTACCTGTTATAATTTATCATGTCTACAAGCCCTTATATACATTATTATATTTTATCAATAAAACATTATACATTATCATATTTTATCAATAAAACTTGTGTACACATGATCTTAGTTTTTACCACTAGTTCACAAGTCTTATAAACTAGTATTAAATATCAAACAAATGAATCAAAGAACAACTCTTCTAAATAAAAAATTATTATTAAAGTTTTAATAAAACACTTAGTTCAACAAACAAATGAATTACGTGTCTGAAATGAAATTATCTATTCATTCAAACAAAACATAAAATCCAGGAATATGAATGAAGCACAAGATGCATGTCGGTGTCATATTTGTATACAACCAAAAAGGGCAGATGTTTTGAGTTCTGCACAATATTGATATCCCAGAAAGCAAAACTAATTAAGCTGGTGAACCGCCATTTCCAGGAAAATTATTGGTCCAATATTCATTAATGGAGGGCCAGTCATAAAACTTATCAGTACTGCTGTTGCCGTGTTGGTTGTCGTCGTTGTCATTCACCCGTACTATGTTGTGATTGCTGGTATTTCCATTGTGCCTGCTGGAGGGGCCAGTTATAGTGGTGTTGAAACCAGATGGATCCGACCAGCTTGAAGAGCTGTCAGGATTGCTCGGATGAGCCCTGAATCCCTGATCAGAGTGGTGTTGATGAAATTGTCCGCTGATCAGGTGAACAGGTTGGCTACTCTGGCCCTCATTGCGAACTTGAAGAGCAGCTGTATGCGGGTGAGCCCTAAAACTCTGATCTGAGTTATTTTGATAAATTTGTTCATTGTTCTGAACAGGTTGGCGGCTCTCCCCCTGATTTTGAGTTTGTAAACCAGAAAAATGCGGAATGAGACCATTAATGAACCCCTGTGCATATGACAAATTACTAAGATTTCCACCAACATTATTAAGTTGTGGCTGATCGTAAGCTGGTGCTTGAGAGACGTTCTCGTACGATCCACCAGCTTGGGTTCCATCTGAATTGCCTATGGGATTGTTCAGATGAGCTATAAAACTCTGATCCGAGTTATATTGATAAAATGGTTCTCCATTCTGAACAGGTTGGCGGCTTCTGGCCTGATTATGAGCTTGTAAATCAGCCATATGCGGATTGAGACCATTGGTGAACCCTTGTGCATATGACAAGTTACTAACATTGCTACCAACAGTATTATGTTGTGGCTGATCGTAAGCTGGTCCTTGTGAGATTATGTTCTGGTAGGACAGACCAGCTTTGGTTCCACCAGAATTGCCTATGGGATTGTTCTGATCCCCAAAGTTATGTCCATAAACCAGTCCCCTTTGCTGAACAGGTTTCTGGCTCTGGTGCTGACTATGAGCTTGAAAAACAGCAGTAATCGGATGAGCACTAAAGCCTTCATCATGTGCATCTGACAAATTATTAACATTGCCAGCAACCACCGGTCCTTGAGGGATGTCAGACCTACGAACTTGGCTTTCAGCAGTAGTACTGTATCCAAATAGTTGGTCCTGAGAATAGACCCTCGTTATCAATAAAGGGCCTCCACCAACACTTGTGGAGGTGAAGTTTGTACCAGGCCTAGGTACAGCTGAACCCTCTTCTACCCTTCTTAACTGTCCTCCATGGGTCCAGTGTCTTTTGCACCTCTTGCAGAAGTGGCGCTCCTGAGACAATTTCTTATTGTTGAAATACTGGAAATTTGTATCCATGGAGTAGCACCTGGGACACTGCTTTTTGGGCATTTTCCTCCTTTTATCAGCCTCCTCATGCATCAATTGCTTGTGCGCATCACCTTGCTGCTGTTGCTGCTCTTTCCTATCTTCTCCTTCCATCTTTCTGTCTCTTTCTCTCTTTATTCTCAACAACTTTCTTTCTCGTATTAATTTTTTTTGTTTGTGTAATGAGTTCTACATGTGATACGCCAGGATATATATAGCAAGTGACAAATGTAATGTAGATAATCAAAATCCAATATATATGTAATCTGGAAAATCTAATATTTTCTGGATATCCAATATGGATACAAAATCTGTAGATTTTGCAATCTATCATCTGTAAATTTACCAGATATGTATAAATCTATTCTTAGACTAGCTCATTGCAAGATTTATTTTAATTGAAAAAAGAAAATCAGTGAAATTATAAATTCATATTCACATGCACACATCTAGCTACTGTTTTTAATTATTGACTCCTTTTTACAAATCACAATTTAACAGCAGAAGTATTTTGAATTTTTTTGTATGGGAATCAAAATTACAAAATCTCCACATTATCCATGTTTGAGTGTACGCAGCTAGTGTGCAAAAGCATTAAGAATTGAATAGAAATACGATTTCATTTTCACATAATCTATGGATTTTAATGAAGAAAACAAAAAGATACAAATGATATCTCAAGAGAAATATTCAGGTATGCAGATATCAATATTTACATTGTGGGCGATTATTAGAATATTCATATATTTTCATTGGATAATAGGATAGCTAACTACGTAAGTATTATTTCTTGAGAAATTGTCAAAAATACTATTTTTTTAAAGTTTTTTTCAATTTTACTATCTTCTGAAATTATTTTCAAAAATACGGTATGCAACTAGAAGCAACTAGATGCAACCAAAAAATATTTTCAAAACAAATGGTGTGCAACCAACGCAACCGGATGCAACCAAAGCAACCAGATGCAACTTTTTAAAAAAATAATTGAAAAAACAGCTAAAAATTCAAAAAAAATTATTAATAAAAGGGGTAAACTTGTGGTCTTGTTTTACCGGGCTTCAATAGTTAACTTTTGGGTTCAATGTTTTTATTTCGGGTTTTAAAAATATTAACAATGACGAATAATTCGTATACGGACTTAGGTTAAACTCTAAACCCTAACCTACCCTGATTTTAGGGTTGTAAAACAACCTCAGGACGCGTAAAAACATCATTACTAACAAGTTTTGAAAATAATTTCAAAAAGATAGTATTTTTGCAAAAAGTTCAAAAAACCATAGTATTTTTGAAAAAAAACATTTAGGGATGGTTATTTATGAAAAAAGCCCTTATTTCTTTTGTACTTGCATTCTAAATAAACAAAATGTTATTTTGTTGATTTTGTTTTAAGCATCTTTATGATAGATAGTATTTCTCAAGATTTTTAGGCTTCTATTTTTTATATTATTTCTCATGATTTTTAGGCTTGTATCACTACAAGAAAAAGGGGCAATTATGACGGAAATTTTACACTGAAATCGTCGCAATTGCCTCAATTACGACGGAAAATTTCCGTCATAATTGCTCAAGTCTTAAGTTCGCATTTTCGTCACAAATGACATTTTCGTCACAAGTATAATTTTCGTCATAAATAACAGTTTCGTCATAAGTATAGTTTTCGTCATAAGTATCATTTTCGTCACAAGTAGAACTTTTCGTCATAAGTTCCGGATTGCGTCGTAAGTTCACGGTTCCGTCGTAGGTTAACATTCCCGTCGTAAGTTTGAACCAATGGGGCCCACATTGCTATTAAAGTAATAGCTAAACTTGCGACGCCAGTTCCGTCGTAAGTTCAATCAGTTTCATTTAAAAATAAAAGAAACTAAATTATTTTTTTAATAATAAATCACTAATTTACGACGGAATATCCGTCGTAAGTTAGTCGGGATATGAATAATTTACGACGGATTTTAAAACCGTCGTAAATTCAGTCCAGAAATTTTTTCCCCAGATTCCGGCGACTTCTCAATATTCCGGCGACTCGAAAATTTGCCCAGAAAAATCCCAATAAATTATATGCAGTACTTAACACCCTTATGTACACATACACTAACCCATAATTTAAAAAGAAAATTTAGACCATCAATTCCGGCCAACAATCCAAAATCCGGTGAACCAAAAACCATTTTTAATAAATCTAAAAAAAACATACAATCATTTACACATCATAACTTAAACATTCGCCAATATACAATATAGAAAATAATTGGTTCCAACAAAATCCGATCATCTTCTAAAATTTCGACGAACACCAACCACCTCCAAAATCCCGGAATCGTCTCTAAGCTCACCCAGCAATAATATAATAAGCTCGTAATCATCAAAAACACCTTGAATCATCAAAATCGAATTAAAATCAAAATATTGCCCAAAACAAAATTATTTTGGAATTGGTTATTATGAATATCAAAATGAAGATTTTGATTTTAGGAGCACAAATATATATGCATAAATCGCAGGTGATAAATAGAAGTGAAGTTATGAATTTTTGAAGATTAATAATATATATGTATATATGTGTGTACAGTGCGGGGGGAGGGGAAAGAGGGAGGAGGGAGCAGGGAGGGGGAGGGGGGAGTGGGGAGGGTTATGATTTAATATGGGGAGGGTTATGATTTAATATGGGGTTATTATTTAATGTGGGGGTTTGATTTTGTGGTAAAAAAAATGTGGGGGTTTGATTTAATATACACCGTTGGATGTATGTTTCTTGGTTTCAATCTAACGGTGGAAAGGGTGTGATCCGCGTGAATTGTTTGTAGCCAATGGGAATAGTTTGTTTTTTGTCACTGAACTTACGACGGAAAACAAAATCCGTCGTAAGGTTATTATTTTATTTTTTTTAAATTAAAAATAAATATAAAATTTTATAAAATAATCAAAAAATATTTAAAAAAATATTTAAAAAAATATTTTAAAAACCAAATATTTTTCCCAGATTAGTAACTAGTAGTCAAATATTTTAAAAATTAATTTTTGTTTTTTCTATTTTTATTTAATTTTTTAATTTATTTTACAAATTAGTTAAAAATGGGGGAAAAGTAAAAAAATAGAAAATTAGTGAAAGTATTGTAATATTCATCACCCAAAGAGTGATTATGACCACTTGGTTGTGTATGAATTTAAATTCAAAATTTGGTCTTTTTAAAATTTTTATTTAATTTTTTTAATTTATTTTACAAACTAATTAAATTCACTATCCAAATTAATCAATAGTTGACTATTAATTTCACTATCCAAATTAATTTTTTATTTTTTAACATTTTGGGAATATCACTAAATTAGATATAAATTGAGCTCCGTACGATTGGTTCATCGATAGTAGATCACTACTATATTGATCACTATCGTAGTAGATCACTACTATATTGACTAGTACTCGTAACTAGTGCTCTGTCCCATATTATTGTTTCTATTTTTTAAATTATATTTCTCGACGATCGAACCGTATGAATGTCAAGATATATCTAATTTAATGATATTCCCAAATTTTCAAAAAATAAAAAATTAATTTGGTTGGAGATCTTAGTAGATCACTACTATATTGACTAGTACTCGTAACTTGTGTTGTGTCCCATATTATTGTTTCTATTTTTTAATATATATTACTCGACGATCGAATTGTACGAATGTCAAGATATATCTAATTTAATGATATTCCCAAGTTTTAAAAAAATAAAAAATTAATTTGGTTGGAGATCTTAGTAGATCACTACTATATTGACTAGTACTCGTAACTTGTGTTGTGTCCCATATTATTGTTTCTATTTTTTAAAATTTATTACTCGACGATCGAACCGTGCGAATGTCAATATATATCTAATTTAATTATATTCCGAAATTTTCAAAAAATAAAAAATTAATTTGTTTGGAGATCTTAGTAGATCACTACTATATTGACTAGTACTCGTAACTTGTGCTGTGTCCCATATTATTGTTTCTATTTTTTAAAATATATTACTCGACGATCGAACCGTACGAATGTCAAGATATATCTAATTTGTTGATATTCCCAAATTTTCAAAAAATAAAAAATTAATTTGGTTGGATCTTAATAGATCACTACTATATTGACTAGTACTCGCAACTAGTGCTCTGTCCCATATTATTGTTTCTATTTTTTAAAATATATTTCTCGACGATCGAACCGTACGAACGTCAAAATATATCAAATTTAATGATATTCTAAAATTTTCGAAAAATAAAAAATTAATTTGGTTGGACTAATAAAAGATTAAAAAAAATTATATGCTCGTTGTACCGAAATTACGACGGATTTTTCGTCGTAAGTTCACCGCTAGAAAAAATAATTCATTTTACAATTAAATTTATTTCGCTGATGTGAAAATTTATTATTAAAATAATAAACTTGCGACGGATTTCGTCGTAAGTTATTTACCGCTTATTTTTTAATGAAAATTTGAATCTGCCGCCTATTTTTAGATGAAAAGGTGAATTTGCCGCCTGACAACTTACGACGGAATCCGTCGTAAGTTGACCCCTAAACGAATTTACGACGGATTTTCCGTCGTAAGTTCACCGCTAGAAAAAATAATTCATTTTACAATTAAATTTAATTACAATAAATGAATTTACGACGAACATTCCGTCGTAAGTTGACCCCTAAACGAAATTACGACGGATTTTTCGTCGTAAGTTCACCGCTAGAAAAAATAATTCATTTTACAATTAAATTTATTTTTGAAAAGATGCGGCACAACCGGACCTTGTTATTTTTTGATTATTTTTTCCCAACACTAGAATGAGTACCGATTAACATCCGTACGGTTGGATCGTCGAATAAATCATTTAAAAAAAATATTCAGTGAATCTGACACATGTCCCGTTCCCAAAAGTAGTAGTGTTCCAACGTTTTTGAAAAGATGCGGCACAACCGGACCTTGTTATTTTTTTATTATTTTTTCCCAACACTATAATGAGTACTGATTAACATCCGTACAGTTGGATCGTCGAAGAAATCATTTAAAAAAAATATTCAGTGAATCTGACACATGTCCCGTTCCCAAAAGTAGTAGTGTTCCAACGTTTTTGAAAAGATGCGGCACAACCGGACCTTGTTATTTTTTGATTATTTTTTCCCAACACTAGAATGAGTACTGATTAACATCCGTACGGTTGGATCGTCGAAGAAATCATTTAAAAAAAATATTCAGTGAATCTGACACATGTCCCGTTCCCAAAAGTAGTAGTGTTACAACGTTTTTGAAAATATGCGGCACAACCGGACCTTGTTATTTTTTGATTATTTTTTCCCAACACTAGAATGAGTACCGATTAACATCCGTACGGTTGGATCGTCGAATAAATCAATTAAAAAATTAATCGAGTTTAGGGTTCGGGTTTAGGGTTTAGGGTTTAGGGTTAAAAATTAGGAAAATTAATGGGGCCCACTTTTTTCTGTGGGGTCCACCTTTTTTAATATTATTTTTTAATTAAATCGGGGGATCTTGACATCCATATGGTTGAATCATTGAAAAACATTTTCAAAAATAAATTAAAACACCAATCCTGGACTAAACACTAGTTAGAAGTAATAGTCAAATCACTAGTTGACTACTATAATCTCGAAAAAAATAAATTGATTTTTTCTAATATTTTTGGAATATCACTCAAACATATAACTCTTGATATCCATAGAGTTAGATCATCGAGAAATATTTTTAAAAAAATTGAAACACGAAAAAAACATGTGTTAACTTACGACGGAATCCGTCATAAGTTATTGGACTCCAAAAATTTGAATTTCCCGCCTATTTTTTTGGGCAAAATTTTAATTTACCGCCAAATGTTTTTGGGAAATTTTTGAATTTACCACCCCAACAACTCTTTTATGACGGAAAAATCGTCGTATATTTATTTAAAAATATTATTTTAAACGACTAATTTTTTAAAACTAATAATAGGATAAGAAATGGGAGGTGAATTTTATACCGGCTAAGTTACGACAGAACTATCTTCCGTCATAAGTATACTTATGACGAAATTTCCGTCGTAAGTATACTTACGACAAAACAAACTTCCGTCATAAGTATACTTATGACGAAATTTCCGTCGTAAGTATACTTACGACGAAATGTTCGTCGTATATTCAATTTGTAAACGACGTCGTTTTCTGCTACTTAAAATTTATTCATTTTTTAATTAAATCTAATTACGAAAAAATAATAAAATATTAAACTTCCGACGGAATAACAAATCCGTCGTAATTTAAACTTATGACGGAATTTAAGATTCCGTCGTAAGTATACTTACGACGAAAATATCGTCGTATATTCAATTTGAAAACGACGTCGTTTTCCCCCACACACAATTTATTCATTTTATAATTCAATCTAATTACGAAAAAATACTAAAATATTGAACTTGCGACGAAATTATTTTTTCGTCATAAGTATTTGTGACGAAATTGTCATTTCCGTCGTAAGTTAGGCGCGCCCAAAATTCCGTCATAAGTTTTCCGTCATAATTGCCCCTTTTTCTTGTAGTGTATTATTATTTTCACAGTAAAACTAGATTTGTATTATGTTAGTATTAATTGATTACTATAAAAGAATATTTCGATTCTATGATATACTTTTAATACATATTTTTTTTTCTTTTAATCAATTTTTTACAAGCTTTGTGATAGTATTTTTGATGTCTTAGGTGTGTATTCTTTATTTTAGTGTAGAACAAAATTAATTAATAAATGAGTTGTACATATTTTTCACATATATTTGATATTATAGAACGAGATTAAAATTTAATTACTTTTCTTAATTGTACTGCAAAATAGTATTGTATTCTACAATAGACTTTTGTTACATATGCATTTGTAAAAAAAATTGTGCACCCTTATGCTATTCTTGATTCAAGTGTAGAATAAAATTATGAAATACATTATTTGTATATATATTTTCAGATATAGTATATCTCGTAGAACCAAAATTATTCGGTTTCCCTTAATGTCCCTAGTAACTTCACACATATACTATTTTTATGTTTTTTAATTATCCACAATTATTTTTAATGTAGAATAAAATTAATTGAATTAATTATATATTTGTTATTCTTCACCCGAAACTACTAAGAGATAACATATCTCATCTATTTGTTACAGTTCTCTTTTACCGTTTTGAATCAAACTAGCTTTATAGCCCGTGCAGGCACCAGTATGCCCTAATTATGTTTAGTTGCTTGACATTTGGATGCACACTAAAAATGCAAATACCTGTTGTATTGTGACCGCACTTTTTTGATTTCTGTGTTATGTTTGCATCCTGTTATCCGTTGCAATGGATGAGCTCCTAAGCTCATTTCTTTGGCTTCTTTTCCCGTAGAGAAGAAGTAGTTTCTGGGCTCTTATCAAAAGTTCATTTTCTATTACTGACATCAATCAACTAATTACCATAACTAAAATATTGAATAGATACCTTGTATTAAGCAAATGCATCATAATTATTTTAGAACTTGAAAAATATCATACAATTCTATGTAAGATTCGATGGTGTGACAAAAGGAGTTGAAACTAAAGAAAGAGAACAAAAAGAACAAATTTATTAATAAGTTTTAAAAGGTACCAGAAACTTGAGTCTAGAGTAGTAAAAAATCTAGGTTATCTTTGTGTACCGTCCATGGTTTCCTACTACTGATGCGACTGCACTTGTACCCGTGCAAGGCACGAGATCGCTCTAAGCGACAGAACTTGATGTCATTTTGTGACGATATTTTCTAGTTCACGTCAGTTTAATTTTGCGATGATAAGTACTCTTCAGTTTGTTGTGGTGATCCTGCCACCAGTTTGAACTTGTTGGTGACACTATGTGACATGATTGAGAAGATTTGCAAGGAAGATCGGTTTGGTATTAGTCTGAAGAAGATTTTGTTCTTAGTTGAATGTATTTGATTATTAGTTTTATAAGCTAATTAATAATCAGATAGGAATTAGTTAAATGTGTCAAATAAAGGCTCCATTTTGAAAGTACCAATACTCTCCGGTCTCCATAATTCTCTATAAGCGGTCGGAGTAGTATACTTGTCCTTAATGCATGAGGTGACGGGATTGAGATGCACACAAATTCGTATTCGAAAAAAACTGTTCGAACTGATTAAAAAAATCGGAAAAAATCTGATTAAAAAAAAGTCCACCTCAATTGGATCCAGCCCGCAAGCTTAAACGGATCGCATATTTTTCACAAAACCCCGATCCGGTTCGAGCCGAATAAACCCAAATTTAATCTCGATTTGGACGTAGTCTTGATCAGGATAAAAGTCCAATCCAAAAAGTTAGAATTTTCAATTAAATCTCGGATAAAAGCTTAAAATTTTTAATTAAATCCGAAAAAATAAAAAAAAGTTAAAGTTAAAGTTATCAATATCTAAAATAATTTGTAAAAATCCGATTTGGCCCCTCCTGACCCGACCCTATCCACAGGTATAAATATTTTAGAGGAAATTTGTCTCGATTTAAAAAAGCCCGACCCTATCGGATATCGAAAAATCCGACCTGAATCTTGATTACGTTCATCTCTATTCAGGGTAACAACTATAGAGGTGCTTATATTATTACTTATATTATCTGATATGTATGAACATAGTTGAGACAAAATGATTACTATTTTGTATTATTTTGTATTATTGGATGCTCGGATTAAAAAGTGATATTATGTGACTAAAAATGCATTTGTACTTTGTCTTAAAATTGTGAATACAAAGGAAGAAACATAATTAAATTTAATTAAAAAGATACGTGTCTATTGGATATACTTTATACCAATATTCACTTTTATTAATAATCAGACAAATGAAATTATCATGAAAGAATCTTGAATAAAAACTAAAGTGTAAAATAATATTTGTGAAAGACATTACCATACTAATGGGTTTTATACCACAACAAAAAAGCTCAAGTAGCTCAATGGTTAAATTGGTGACTTGAAATTCTTAGTAATTAGTATTGAAGTGTCTTAGGTTCGATTCCCATCAAGATGAAAATTTTCTTACATTTTTATAACATTTGACTTTGGAGGGGCAGTTATGTAATTTCAATTTGTTGAATAAAATGTTTCACAAAGTTCTTGTTGCAGTATAAGATATATAATAGATGGTGATTTTTATAAAAGTTTTATAAAATAATACTTTTTGCAACTCATTGATTACAGAATATAATTATTTTTTTCAATTTTTTTTTATTGTAAAACATATAAGATCTCTATATATAACTTTCTCTAAATATATATGTATTGTTGAGAATATTGATCCCAGTTAACTCTACACATATCGCCAGCTCCAGCTGATCATCTTGGGACTGAAATCTTGCTATATAGTCGGTTAGAGATTAAATGAGTACGTATTAGTTTATAGACACAATTTAGTTTCACAGCATAGAGAGCAGATATGAGATAGATACAGTTCTGTAAAAGCTTTGTAAAAGAATAGTGTCTTTATCGATGGAGTTTTATTTCATCTTCTTCATTACTTAGTTTACAGCTTGTGTCTTCTGTATTTTTTCAAATTACATGGTATCAGAGCTACAAATCAAAGCATTTCATGATCCCAATTGTAATCAAAATTGCATTTCACGATCGCAATTGCAATTTCAACCGCGATCTCTACATTGCAATTGATCTCTATCTCAAAACAAAACACTGGCGTTCATTTTCTGATTGTTCTTGTTTCTCTTTCTCGATCTAAATCTTCTTGTTTCTTGATTTGTTTTCTTTTTGTGATCATTGTTGAATCTAAACAAAAACTCTAAATCTAAACACATTCTAAATCTTCTCCATCTGTGAAATTTGTGTTGGATATAATTCTAAACTAGACAGCAACAATACGACAGTTATATATATTTATATTAACGAGAACATTATATTAACGAGAACATGCAGATAAAACCAATTAACAAAATAAACACGAAAATCAAAACAAAAATATAATTAGAGACTGTAAATGACAAGATAAGAAAGAAAACTTATCTATGTTGCTTTAACAAATACCGTAAAAAACAGAACAACTGAGTCGCCAAAACTTTCGAGACCGTCTAAAAGTGACCGGACTTAAAAATGACCGTCTGCAGTAGCTATTAAAGTCAACCAGCATTGACCTTTGACCGAAGTACACATTCGACCGCAATAAAAATGACCACAAACAGTCGCATTATGGAACCACAAATGACCGTGTTTAGTCATATTTAAAAAATGACTGTGAACAGTCGCTTGTTTTATTGGCCTACGAGCGGTGAAAATTCTCGCTCATGAGAATTTGAAATATTAGAAACTAAAATCTACCAAAATCAGTCGCAAATATAAAAGTTACCACGTGCTGTCACATCTATTTTGCCACCAGTTTCGGTCATAGATTAACTATTTTATAGTACTTTGAGAATATCTTGGGACACTTAAATTAAATGCATTACTTTTATTGTGAAACGATATTTAGGCATTATGATTAAAATTGAAATGTCTTCCAAAGATATTGTTAATTGTTTGTCAATAAAAAAAGATGAAAAAATATAATAAAAGTTTAAAATGTTTCCTGAGTAGCACGGTACTCTAGTTAACACTTGAAAAAAGAATCACCCAATAGTCGATAAACTGTCAAGGTCATCTCAAAACGTTGGATTTACTTTAGTTTATCATTAATAATATAATAAATCATACATTATTTAAAAAAACAATTACGTTGGTATCCCGAAATCATGTTCCGCATCAAAGAAATAAACAAGGGCCTTGAACTTTAATAACATTATGTAAGTGAACACTATAAACATCAAATATGTTATAATCATCTCTAAAAACATTAGGTTTAAGTGAAGTTGATATCTTAGCGACCATACCCAGTCACAACTGAATTTAAATGTGACCGCAAACCGTAGCTAAGTGCTGGTAGGCAAGCAAACAACCAACTTCAGTCGCATATAGATAGTTAGGGCGATTGTGTTTGGTCACAAAGTCGCACGTGGATACTAAAAACGATAATTTTTGGTATTAAATAACCACGTGTGTAGTTCACTATAACTAACTGTGGTCGCCAAAAAAGTATATAAATAGTCATTTTCTAATTTTCATTAAAGTATATAATATTACATTACATAAATTAATAAGAAAAATAAAATCTTAGCCTAGCATCGTTGTTCAATATTTGTATCTTGCTTAGTTTATCCGGTAAAGAGATGGTGTTTGTGATTCCTGACTTGGACTTTGTGCTTGGTTGCCCTCTAGACATTCCATCTACGGGTACTAGGTTTTAAGTGTCTTTATTGAGTGAACGTTAATGACATTTTGTAAGTAAACACTATAAACATATCACAATTATTGATAAAAATATATAATTTAGTACTTGAAGTCAATGTTTTGGATTTGGATTCAAGGATTAACAAATATTAGTTATTGAAAATGAATGTTAAATTATCCAACCACACAAATGTTAAAATTATCAAAAATATTGTCTATACACAATAATTCACAAGATGTAAGTCATTATATATCTAATATCATAAGAAATTAGGAGAAGTTCATATACCAGCAACCACACGCAGTCACACTTAAAAAGGAATGTGACCGCAAACAGTAGCTAGTCGCTCTTGGAATACAAACAACTAATTTCAGTTGCATTTAGATTGTCTAAGTGATTGTTTTTGGTCACAATATCGCACGTTCATACTAAAAGCGACAGTTGTCGGAGATAATTAGTTAAAATAGTTGACCGTTAAAATCTCAAATCAAAATTAATTTATTTTTTCTTTATTTAGGTGCCATATTTAACTATGCAGAGAAGTAGTATTGTCCTTCTTCAATATTTTTGTCTACCAATTATCCCGCGTATAGCTGATAATCGTGAATTGTTTGAACTCCATTAACGACTTATGAAATATAAAAATTAATATTTTTATCTCTAAATATATTATAAAAGAAAGTTTAGAGTCCTGATCGTTAAGTTACGATAATACTACAAAAAAGTTATCATAATTGAATCTTAAAATAAATAAATTAGAACCGTTTAATATAATGTCAAGTAATATTTTATACATTAATAGATAAATTATTTTTTTAAAAGTCCAAGGTTCGAAATTCGCCAAAAATATATTAAAAAAATTATATTTTAGTTTCATAAATATTTAAAAAAATTAAAAATAATATGAATACTAATAAAATTGTGAATTGATAAAATAAAAATATTTTAAAAACTATTTGCACGGGCTATAAGCCAATAAATACAACGACAATATTATAGAATGACACACGTACACGTGAAATGTTAGAGCGACAAATAATATCGCCCAAACACTTTTACTCTTTCCCTCTCACTTTTAACAAAATATCTCTTGCACTCTCTTTCCCTCACCCCCTTTATGTGTCAGTCAAATCTCTCCCCCAACTCTCTCATTCATTCTCGCTACACACAGCCTCTCCATTATAGGCTCGTATCTGTCTATCTCCTCTATCTCAATCAATTTGAGCTTCTTTTTAACAAATCAGGACTTTAGGTTTTCATTGAACTTTTTGGGTTTCTTGTATTTTAATTAGGGGTTTCTTGTATTTCAATTAGGGGTTTCTTGTTCATTTAGTCCATCAATTTAAAAGTTCAATTTCTCTCTTTAATTTGTTTTCTTACTTGTTTCAGGGCTGAATTAGGGCTTCAATTTAAGCTTTTTAAGGTATTGAGCTTTTTAAGGTACTTGATATGTCTCTCTCTCATTTTGTAGATTTGAATTGGTTTTTGTGTGTTTATATAGAGGTATGTCTGTTTGCCTCTCTTAAAGGACAGCTCCTATGATCATGCAATATCCACAATGCTGCTTATGTAGTCAGATCTAATATGGCCCCATATTTTCCTATATGCTCATGTGACATGTCAATACATGCAGCAGAGGGTTTGTTGATGTTGTCGAAACTCTCATTACAGTAAATTCTATCTAAGCATACACGTCTATCAGTTGTTCAACAGTTATATTCAGTTAATTCGCAAAATACATTCCAACTGATATCTTTAATTATGACTTGACCACTTCAATTATTTCACTACATTCTAAATTAACAAAGTTATCTAAATATGAAACTAATATGCACAAGACAACACATTTTGCAATCAATAAAAATCTACATACAACTTTAACTTACGGATTAAATATCCATAAGAAACCAGGCATAGACGACTAGTTGAATTATATATATAACCAATTGTTTTAATGTACGCAACCAACAAGGTTTGTGTTTCTTATTGCTACCTGGTAATTGAGGATTGTTTTATGAGAAGTCTTCAGTATGCAACTTTGACATGAATTTCTTTACTGAATCATCTAATGGTGTGGATGCTAGCACAACCTGTCATGTCTTGCTCAGATCATTGAAACCATGTAAGCACACAAATATTGTTTACACGGCATTTGTAACTGTATTGGTAGACAAATCTCTGTTGTATGTTTGTTGCTACAACTAAACTTACTAACTTGTACGACAACCAAATTCAACATCAATCAATTTAATTGCTTGAGATCTCAGTAGGTCATGTCTTTTATAACAATGCCCTAATTCCATCACGATGAGTATAGTCTTTTTCTGATGTACATTAACAAAATTTAATGGTTTTAAAGTCTGTGCATAAAAGAACTATTGCAACCACCTGAATGACAAACTAATTGACAAAGTTACCACACATAAACATATCTCATTCTACTGTTAACCACTGCTTCTTTAGTTCAACACATGCCAAAAATATCACATACTGGCACTAAATACCTTGGCTAAATTAAGAACAAAATAAAAAGAATGACTGGCACAAAAGGAAAATACAACATAGATTGGACATGAAAAACAATATAACTTCAGACAAAAAGGAAAATACCTAAAAATCAAAGCCCTCAAACCCAATTAAAAAACTAATCAAGGAAGCCCTTAATCCAAACTAGCACACCCTAAAGCCTAAATTCAAGCCCTGCAAGGAAAATAGACTAATTAAATCCCCAAATTGAGGAAGCCCAAAATTTAGGAATTGTTAAATCAAAGAGTAGTAGGTGAAAAGAGAGAGGGGGAAAGAGAACGTCGTTTGTTATATGTGTATGTTTTTGTGTGTGTGTGTGTGAGAGAGAGAAATAGACAGAGAGAGAGAGAGAGAAATATCTTAAAATCAAAGGTGAGATGTCTTGTATCAAATGAGAAGAAGAGTCGGAGAAAAAAAAGTAACCAAAACTGTAAAAGCCCTGGAATTGAAGTCGTAACCAAAGAAGAAGAGTGGGAACTCGATTTGGGGTTTGTGACCAAATCTATTGTGTTTATGTGGAGACAAGAGGGAACTGAAACTTTAATTAAGGGGGTAGTCAAATGAAGGGGGAAAAGAGATATTGACAAGCAGCAAAATGAAATATTGGCTAACGAGGGAAGTCAAATGTTGACAAACATTTTTATGGATGTAAAAGACATATTATCATATTTAATTATAAATTACTTGTTTTAATGATGTGCAAAATAATTAAAACATAAAAATTTAACAAAATAAAACCAAGTGTTGAAAGAGGGATACCTCTACAAATTGAACCCAAATCCAAATTCGCCTAATTCAAACCGAAGAGAACCCAAATTATCCCTGAAATAAAGAGAAAAACCTAAATCCATATGGTTCGATCGTCGAAATATATTTAAAAAAAAAAATTAAAACACTAGTTAGAAGTACTAGTCAAATAAGTAGTTGATCGTTAAGATCTCAAACCAAATAAATTTATTTTTTTCTAAATTTTTTTAATACCATTAAAATACATAGATCTTGATATGCTTACGGTTGGATCATCGATAAGTATTTTTAAAAAAACCGAAACATCAATCTGGGACGAAACACTAGTTAGAATTACTAGTCAAATTACTAGTTGACCGTTAAGAGCTCAAACCAAATAAATATTTTACAAAGAATCAAATGCAACAAGTATGTGATAATATTAAATATTCACGATTCCTATGATAACATTGAATCAAGTGTGTGACACTTATGTATTAAGGACAACAAATAAAATTTATAAAAGAAGAATCAACTATTTTGATATAGACAACGATTTAGCTAATAAAAGTGTTGTAACGTAATTACTCACACAAGAATTTTATAAAAAAACCATTGTGTACATCATACAATGGTTTAACAACAGAAACAATTGTTACAAACAATATTCAACCATGAACGGAAAAAAACAAAAACCATTGTGTATATTATACAACAGGTTTTTGACCAAAAGCATTGTTAAGTATTATAACTTACAACACTTTGTTAAAAAAAACCAGTGTCTTAAACATTCATGAAATCGAATAAACAAAACATACATGAGTACTAGTCAAATTAGTAGTTGACCATTAAGATCTCAAACCAAATAAATTTATTTATTTTGAAATTTTTGTAATATCATCAAAATACATAGATCTTGAAATCCATAAGGTTGGATCGTCCATAAATATTTTTTAAAAAATCGAAATATCAATATGGGACGAAACACTAGTTAGAAGTACTAGTCAAATCAGTAGTTGATCATTAAGATCTCAAACCAAATAAATTTATTTTTTTCTAAATTTTTTTAATACCATTAAAATACATAGATCTTGGTATACTTACGGTTGGATCATCGATATGTATATTTAAAAAAATCGAAACGTCAATATGGGACGAAACACTAGTTAGAATTACTAGTGAAATCACTAGTTGACCGTTAAGATCTCAAACCAAATAAATATTTTACAAAGAATCGAATGCAACAAGTGTGTGATAATATTAAATATTTAAGATTCCTATGATAACATTGAATTAAGTGTGTGACACTTATGTATTAAGGACAACAAATAAAATTTATAAAAGAAAAATCAACGATTTTGATACAGACAACGATTTAGCTAATAAAACTGTTGTAACGTAATTACTCACACACAGATTTCATAAAAAAAACCATTGTGTATATCATACAATGGTTTAACAACAGAAACAATTGTTACAAAGAATATTCAACAACGAACGGATAAAAACAAAAACCATTGTGTATATTATAAAACAGGTTTTTGACCAAAACCAATGTTAAGTATTATAACTTACAACACTTTGTTAAAAAAAACCAGTGTCTTAAACATTCATGAAATCGAAAAAACAAAACATACATGAGTACTAGTCAAATTAGTAGTTGACCATTAAGATCTCAAACCAAATAAATTTATTTATTTTGAAATTTTTGTAATATCATCAAAATACGTAGATCTTGAAATTCATAAGGTTCGATCGTCCATAAATATTTTTTAAAAAATTGAACTATCAATATGGGACGAAACACTAGTTAGAAGTACTAGTCAAATCAGTAGTTGATCGTTAAGATCTCAAACCAAATAAATTTATTTATTTTTCTAATTTTTTTTCATATTATTAAAATACATAGATCTTGATATCCATACGGTTGGATGGTCGATAAGTATTTTTAAAAAAATCGAAACATCAATGTGGGATGAAACACTAGTTAGAATTACTAGTGAAATCACTAGTTGACCGTTAAGATCTCAAACCAAATAAATATTTTACAAAGAATCGAATGCAACAAGTGTGAGATAATATTAAATATTCATGATTCGTATGATAACATTGAATCAAGTATGTGACACTTATGTATTAAGGACAACAAATAAAATTTATAAAAGAAAAATTAACGATTTTGATATAGACAACGATTAAGCTAATAAGAGTGTTGTAACGTTACTCACACAAGGATTTTATAAAAAAAACCATTGTGTATATCATACAATGCTTTAACAACATAAAAAACTCAACAACTAACAGATAAAAACAAAAACCATTGTGTATATTATACAACAGTTCTTTGACCAAAACTATTGTTAAGTATTATAACTTAGAACACTTTGTTAAAAAAAACCAGTGTCTTAAACATTTATGAAATCGAATAAACAAAACATACATGAGTACTTGTCAAATCAGTATTGACCATTAATATCTCAAACCAAATAAATTTATTTTTTTTTGAAATTTTTGTAATATCATCAAAATACGTAGATCTTGAAATTCATAAGGTTCGATCGTCCATAAATATTTTTTAAAAAATTGAACTATCAATATGGGACGAAACACTAGTTAGAAGTACTAGTCAAATCAGTAGGTGATCGTTAAGATCTCAAACCAAATAAATTTATTTTTTTTTCTAATTTTTTTTCATATTATTAAAATACATAGATCTTGATATCCATACGGTTGGATGGTCGATAAGTATTTTTAAAAAAATCGAAACATCAATCTGGGATGAAACATTAGTTAGAATTACTAGTGAAATCACTAGTTGACCGTTAAGATCTCAAACCAAATAAATATTTTACAAAGAATCGAATGCAACAAGTGTGAGATAATATTAAATATTCATGATTCGTATGATAACATTGAATCAAGTATGTGACACTTATGTATTAAGGATAACAAATAAAATTTATAAAAGAAAAATTAACGATTTTGATATAGACAACGATTAAGCTAATAAGAGTGTTGTAACGTTACTCACACAAGGATTTTATAAAAAAAACCATTGTGTATATCATACAATTGTTTAACAACATAAAAAACTGTTACAAAGAATATTCAACAACTAACAGATAAAAACAAAAACCATTGTGTATATTATACAACAGTTCTTTGACCAAAACTATTGTTAAGTATTATAACTTACAACACTTTGTTAAAAAAAACCAGTGTCTTAAACATTCATGAAATCGAATAAACAAAACATACATGAGTACTTGTCAAATCAGTATTGACCATTAATATCTCAAACCAAATAAATTTATTTTTTTTGAAATTTTTGTAATATCATCAAAATACATAGATCTTGAAATCCATAAGGTTGGATCGTCCATAAATATTTTTTTAAAAATCAAAATATCAGTATGGGACGAAACACTAGTTAGAAGTACTAGTCAAATCTGTAGTTGATCATTAAGATCTCAAACCAAATAAATTTTTTTTTTCTAATTTTTTTTTAATATCATTAAAATACATAGATCTTGATATCTATACGGTTGTATGGTCGATAAGTATTTTTAAAAAAATCGAAACATCAATCTCGGACGAAACACTAGTTAGAATTACTAGTCAAATCACTAGTTGACCGTTAAGATCTCAAACAAAATAAATATTTTACAAAGAATCGAATGCAAAAAGTGTGTGATAATATTAAATATTCAATATTCCTATGATAACATTAAATCAAGTGTGTGATACTTATGTATTAAGGACAACAAATAAAATTTATAAAAGAAAAATCAACGATTTTGATACAGACAATGATTTAGCTAATAAAAGTGTTGTAACGTACTTATTCACACAAGGATTTTATAAAAAAAACCATTGTGTATATTATACAATGGTTTAACAACATAAACAATTGCTAAAAAGAATATTCAACCATGAACGGATAAAAACAAAAACCATTGTATATATTATACTGTTAGATCAGGATTTAATGATCGTCAGAATCTAGACTCAACTGCTCAGGATTGCTGACGTCATCAGTATTGCATGGTCATCAGTATTTGCTCAAGCGTCAGTATCAAGATTATCATCATGATTTGTATCAGGACTGGGGTCAGGATTGATCATCAGGACTGGAAGCTGATCAGGATTCCTACTTAGAGTTATATTTGGAGTCTAGTTAAATAAGGAAGTTTATTTGGTCGGTTCCTTATTTATAGTAATGAAGCTATCAATTTAGGATAGGTTTCAATCTTTGTAATTGATTAGGACTTATCATGTAATTGATAGAGAAGCTGTGTAGTATATAAACACAGTTTAGGTTTCGATTTATATCGATCACATACACGAGTATCTTTGTAACCTAAAAGCTCTCAAGAACATCAGAATTTCTTGAGAGAGTTTGTAACAGTTTTATATCAGATTTAATAAAGTTGTTATTATTCTTTCATATTTGTGATATATACTTTAATAAGTCGAGAATCTTATACAATTGTATTCAACCCCCCTTCTACAATTGTTATTTACTGGGCAACAATTGGTATCAGAGCAAACTGATTTAAATTTGAATCAAATACGATCTAAGATGTCGACAAAGTATGAAAGTATGAAAATTCCCATCCTGAAGAAATTTGAATATCCAACATGGAAGGTAAAGATGCTAATGTACCTGGAGGCTATGGATCCTGACTATTTAGACAGGATTCGTGATGGACCATATTTTCCTACAAGACTTATTCCACAAACAGATACTGTACCTGAACACTACGCAGTCAAGGTGAAAACAGATTGGACTCCAGAAGAGAAAGCTGATGTTCTCAGGGATGCTAAAATAAAGAATATCCTTCACCATAGTCTTGATGTTGTCATGTCTAACAGGGCGATTGCATGCAAGTCTGCAAAAGAAATTTGGGACACTTTGGAAACTCAATGCCAAGGATCTGCCTATGTCAAGAAGAACAGGAGGGCTCTACTTATTCAAGAGTATGAACAATTTGATGCTAGACCTGATGAGAGCCTTACTGATTTGTATGATAGATTCCTGACACTCCTCAACAACCTATCTCTTGTTGGAAAAGAGTATGTATCAGAAGATTTTAATACCAAGTTTCTGAGAGCATTACCTGAAGAATGGGATACACAAACATCAATCATTAGGCATCAGTATGATCTAAATTCTGTGTCTCTTGATGAAGTCTATGGGATGCTGAGAACCTATGATCTTGAGGTTCAACAAAGGAAGAATAAGAGAAGCAGCAAGGCAAAATCTATTGCCTTGAATGTTGAGGCTAAATCAAAAGGAAAAGCTGTGGAGGTCTCTAGAAGAAAAACAAGAATAGTCGAGTCAAATCCTGATGACTCATCATCAGATACTGATGGCAATCTTGATGCCAATACTGGTGATGATTCTTCTGACTCAGACATGGAAGAGATGGTTGCTATGATACTCAAAGGCTTCAAAAAGATGAAATTCAGGAAGGCTAGAAGACAAGGCAACTTCCAGAAAAAGACCTTCAATGCTGACAAAGACAAGTACAACAAAAAGGACAGCAAAAATGGCAAATTTAGCAAGACAAAGGTTAGATGCTACAAGTGTAATGGACTAGGGCACTTTGCAACTGAGTGCAAGAAGGCTAAAGAACTCATTACTTCAAGCAAGGATTGGATGGACTCTTCCTCAGAATCTGATACTGAGGTGGTCAACTATGCCCTAATGGCCAATACTGATGATACTGCTATTCCTGATGATAAGGTACCAAATACTGTCTTTGATTTTG
Organism: Heracleum sosnowskyi; assembly: GCA_030848705.1. Taxonomy (NCBI): domain Eukaryota; kingdom Viridiplantae; phylum Streptophyta; class Magnoliopsida; order Apiales; family Apiaceae; genus Heracleum; species Heracleum sosnowskyi. The sequence continues at coordinate 41,104,857 of CM061243.1, read as the reverse complement.
ATACTGATAATGCTTCTGAGTTAAGACGTTTTCTAAAGTCATTACATATTAGCTTTAGAAGTCAAACTGCTGAGAATACTAGGATCTTATCTGAGATGTCTGAACATAGAAAAGGAATGAGCATCTAGAAGCTGAATTTTCTCATATGCAAAAAGTACAGATAGAATGTGATAATGCTAAACACATGTATTAAAAATTAAAATTAAATGTACTGCCCTTGAAAAGGAACTTGAGGATGCTAAAGAGAAAATCAGAACCTGGACAGATTCTGGAAGGAAATTTCATGAAATTAATACTTCTAAGAATTGGAAAGAATGTCTAGGTTATAAGTCAGATGAAGATAAGAAATTGAAGGAGAAAGTTGTAATTGATGAGACAGTAAGTCCAATGACCTATAGACATGTTATAGACAAGACCAAATCAAAGATTAAGCATGTTAAATTTGTATTTGGTAATGATCCCAATTCTACGTTTGAAAAGGGATCTACTTCTGAAAACTTAGTCTCTTATGTGAAGTCTAAACCTGTCAAGAAAACTGAAAAGAAAAATATAGGTTTATTGTCTCAGAAACAACTTAGGGAAAAAGTTAGTGATGCAATTGGTAAACAAAATCTACCAACTGTCAAGAGAAACAGGAATGGTAAAGTTGGGATTAATAAAGAGAATAACTATAGGTTTCTCCCAAATGCACCTAGAAAATGCTGCCTTAGCTGTGGAAACTCTAATCATCTTGCTATTGATTGCAGGAAGAGTAAAAAGAAAGTTACTGAAATTCCTAAGTCTGATGTTAGGAGTAGATCAGTATTTTATAAACCACAGAAGTCCTGTTTTCATTGTGGTAGTAAATGGCATTCTATTTATACTTGTGAAGAATATCATAGTTTGTACTATTACTTTTATGATCCTTTACCTAGGTTTAATAATAATGCAAATTCTGGTAGCTCTAAGAATGTCAATATGAAGCATGCTTTTGTTAATACTGATACTGACAAAGCAAATCCTGATGGAGTTAATCATGTCAGGACTGCTAAAATTAGAAAGTCTTCTGCTGCTGAAGTTAATAAAATGCATGGAAAAGGAACCCAACAAGTGTGGGTTCCTAAACATTCTAACTAGTGTTTTAACATTCTGATTGCAGGGTAAAAAGAAAAATGTGTTGGTCATGGATAGTGGATGTTCTGTGCACATGACTGGAAACAAAGCCCTATTATCAGAATATGAGGAAAAAGCTGGCCCAACTATGTCTTATGGAGATGACAATATTGGACAAACTTTGGGATATGGCAATATAATCATTAGAACTGTCATCATTGAAGAAGTAGCTCTAGTGAAAGGACTAAAACACAACCTGTTGAGTATTAGTCAAATCACTGACAGAGGTTATCATGTCAACTTCTATTCCACTCATTGTGAAGTAGTCAGCAAAGCATCAGGAAATGTTGCAGTCACTGGCTACAGGCATGGTAACATATATGAAGCCAACATTCAATCAAATACTGATGGCTCTCCTACTTGTCTCATCAGTAAATCATCAGTAGATGAATGTTGGAATTGGCACAAGAAGCTTTCTTATCTCAACTTCAGCAATATTAATGAGTTGGTTAAGAAAGATTTGGCTAGAGGATTGCCTAAAGTTTTGTATACTCCTGATGGACTCTGTGATGCATGTGAAAAAGCTAAACAGAGAAGGACATCATTTAAGAGTAAATCTGAATCCTCTATTGAAGAACCATATCACATGCTACATCTTGATCTATTTGGTCCAGTCAACATAATGTCCATCAGTAAGAAAAGGTACACTCTTGTAATTGTTGATGAATACTCTAGATTCACATGGGTGTATTTCCTGCACAGAAAAGATGAGACTCCAGAAATACTGTTGGATCATGTTAGAATGATTGAGACAGGCACAAAGTACAAAGTCAAGATTCTGAGAAGTGATAATGGTACTGAATTCAAGAATTCAAAGATGGAAGAATTCTGCAAATACAGAGGAATTATTCAACAATTCTCTGCTCCTGGCACACCCCAGCAAAATGGAGTAGTAGAAAGGAAAAATAGAACTCTTATTAAAGTTGGCAGAACTATGTTGGAAGAAGCTAAATTGCCAACATATTTCTGGGCAGAAGCAGTCAACACAGCATGCTATACACAAAATCTCACATTGATAAACAGACATGGTGTAACTCCCTATCAAATGCTCAAGGAGAAGAAACCTAGTTTGAAGCATTTGCATGTGTTTGGCTGTAAGTGTTTTGTTCTCAGAACTCATCCTGAAAAACTAGGGAAATTTGAAACAAAGGCTGATGAGGGAATTTTCATTGGCTATCCTACATCAAGAGCCTTTAGAGTTTTCAATTTGAGAACAAGAACTGTCATGGAGTCAATACATGTATCTTTTGATGATAAGAAAATAACTGAAATTAATGAAGACTCTCATGATAGATTGATTTTTGAAAATGAAGCTACCAAGGATCCTGAAGAACAAGAATCAGATACTGATGGGTCACCAAATCCTGATGACGCATCAAATCCAGATGAAGCACCAAATCTTGATGGTGCTAATACTGATGATACAAATAATGGTGATACATCTAGTAGTGCAAATGTTGAGGGGGAGCAACATCAATATACTACAGATACTGAGTCTACTCAATCATCAAGGGAAAATTCTTCAGATACTGATTCAAGTGACAATCCTGATAATCCATCAGGAGGTGACATCAACAATTCAGGGGGAGCTTCTAATGAAACAAATTCTTCTAATCAAGATAACACCAATCCAGGGGGAGCATCTACTTCAAGAAATGACTTACCACCAGCAAGGAAATGGACTGCAAGCCATACTCCTGATTTGATAATTTGGGATCCTGATGCAGGTGTTAAAACAAGAAGTGCAACTCAGAATGAATGTTTATATCACAAATTTCTATCCAAGGAGGAGCCTAAGAAAGTTGAAGATGCACTTAAGGATGCTGATTGGGTTACTGCAATGCAAGAAGAATTGAATGAATTTGACAGGAATGAAGTCTGGAAACTTGTACCAAGACCAAAGAACAGGTCAATTGTGGGTACAAAGTGGATTTTCAAGAATAAGACTGATTCAGATGGTGTGATAATCAGAAACAAAGCAAGACTAGTTGAAAAAGGGTATTCTCAACAAGAAGGAATTGATTATGATGAAACTTTTGCTCCTGTTGCAAGACTAGAAGCCATCAGGATCTTTTTGGCATATGCAGCTCATAAGAAATTCAAAGTTTTCCAGATGGATGTTAAAAGTGCTTTCTTAAATGGTGAACTGGAGGAAGAAGTCTATGTTGAACAACCTCCTGGTTTCATTGATCCAAAGTATCCAAATCATGTCTACAGATTGGATAAGGCACTTTATGGACTAAAGTAAGCTCCAAGAGCATGGTATGAAAATCTAGCTCAATTCTTACTGGAAAGTGGATTCAAAAGAGGTACCATTGATAAAACTTTATTCTATTTGAATCATGGTAAGGATTTGCTTTTAGTTCAGATTTATGTTGATGATATCATTTTTGGGTCAACAAACAATAAGCTGTGTGAAAAGTTTTCTAAGCTTATGTAGTCAAGATATCAAATGAGCATGATGGGAGAAATGAGTTACTTTCTTGGTCTTCAAGTTAAACAGACTGACAATGGCATTTTTATCAATCAGTCAAAATATACAAGGAATTTATTAAAGAGGTTTAACATGCAAGATTGTGGTACTGCAACAACTCCTATTGCTATAGCTACCAAACTTGATCCTGATCAAGGTGCTGAGGTAGATATAACTCACTACAGAGGGATGATTGGCTCTTTATTGTATCTCACTGCAAGTAGACCAGATATCATGTTTGCAACCTGTCTGTGTGTAAGATTTCAAGCAAAACCTAGGGAACCCCATCTGATTGCAGTCAAAAGAATCTTTAGATATCTCAAAGGCACTCCTTCTTTTGGCCTTTTGTATGCAAGAGAATCAGATTTTGGGTTATGTGGTTATTCAGATGCTGATTTTTCAGGATGTAAAATAGACAGGATAAGTACTTCAGGAAGTTGTCACTTTTTGGGAGGTACACTGCTTTAATGGTTTAGTAAAAAGAAAAAGTCTATTTCTACTTCAACTTCAGAAGCTGAGTACATTGCTGCAGGAAGTTGTTGTGCTCAGATAATGTGGATGAGAAATCAGTTGTTAGATTATGGCATGTCATACTCAAAAATCCCTATTTATTGTGATAACCAAAGTGCTATTGCAATGACAGGAAATCCAGTTCAACATTCTCTTACTAAACACATCAGTATTAGATATAATTTCATAAGAGAACAAGTTCTGGAAGGAACAATTGAACTTCATTTTGTTCCTACTGATCAACATAGCTGATATTTTCACCAAGCCACTACCTGAAGCTACCTTCAATAAGTTGGTGAATGAACTTGGAATGATGAACTTTGAGAATTCTTGAGGAAAGCTACAGAGAAGAAATCCTGATGACTATCAAATCCTGATGGTCACTCTGCAAGGTATGTAATTTTGATCAAATCCTGATAGGACTCAATCCTGACAGGAAGTCAACTGGTCACTCCTGATGTACAGGTCAGTATTTCATTGCTTAATTTGTGCCTGATTTTTTCGTCAGTTACTGATGAGAAACGTTTGAGTTTTAATTGGACAACTATATGCGCGCGTGTGTCACACTGATAGATATGTATATATAGATACACATAAAAAGCGGTGCAGTTATGTTTAATTACGCACGTAATTTGTCCACTAATCATTTTTTCACGAATCATATTTTGCCACCTATCATTGAGAGTAATATTTTGTTTTAACAAAATACATTTGATTTTCTAAATTCCTGATTACTCTCTCTTCATCAGTTTTTCATCCTCTTTCTCTCTCTGTGCTCAAGAACCCTATTTTCTAAATCTCAATTCTCAAGCTTTCTATTCTCTTTTAATGGCGTCTTCACCATTCATGAATAAACAGACTGTAATTAGTGGTGTTACTTTTTCCACTAATAATTTTGTAGCCATTTTGGATCATCAGGATCTGCCTACTGAGTTTCATATTGTACAGGATTTTCTAGCTTCAAGTCAATTGAAGTTTGCTCTAACAGAACCTGCAAGTGTTTCTTTTAAGTCGGTTATGCAGGTGTGGAATTCAGTTTCTTTTGATACACGGCATTCTGGCTCAATCCTGATGAGCTTTGAATATGATGGGGCTACTCACTATGTGACTCCTGCAATTGTGGAGGAAGCCCTGCATTTGCCTATTCTTGGTGATGTTGTTCCTGATAATGTTTTAGACTCGACTCTTTTTGAGTTTGTTACAAAATTGGGTTACAATGGGGAAGTTAAGAGATATGGAAATCTCTTTAGGACAAAGCTGAAGAAGGAATGGAACTATTTCTTTGACACCATCAGTCGCTGCTTCCTGAACAAGACATCTAATTTTGATGCTCTATCGTCAGGATCACTCAAAATAGGGTATTCTCTTATATACTCTACTGTTTTTGATTATGGGTCATTTATTCTGAAAGCTTTAAGTGATTGGAAATCAGATAAGTTAGGTTCTGTCTATTTTCTTATATTTTTACAGTTGATATTTAATCACTTATGTCCTAATGTTGTTTTTGAGAATGATATGATTCTACCAATTTGTAGAATTACAGAGAACAATATTAAGTCCTTAGTCAACAGTGACAAGGCAAATGGTTTTGAAGGCAATGCTTTTATTCCTGATGAGGTCAGGCTTTTCTTGAAAGAGAAAATTCCTACTCAATATGGAACTATTTCTGATGCTATGGGGCAAGGCCAATCACACCTTGTTAAGCATTCAACCCAAACAGTCCAAACAGTCAACAACCACCTCTATTGTCTCTCAAAAGACTTTAGTTGTAAAAACTAAGAAATCAGCTAGAACCGATGTGTCTGGAAGGCAATCAGGTTCAAAGGATTTTTCCTCTACACCACTCATCAAAAAGAAGAAACAAGGGGGTGTACAAGGGGTCCTGGTGCAGAAGGATGCAAAGATTGTTCCTGATAAGGGTTTTGAGGATGTTCCATTGAAAAGAAAGTTGATTTTAAGAGATGAAAGTAATTCTGAGGATGATATGCCTATCTCCTCCAAGTTGAAGATAATCAAGGAAGTTGTTGATACTGCGACTGAGGCCGTGGTCTCTGCAAAGTCACAGAAGAAAAGGAAATTATTAAAAAGTAGGTATCATATTCATTTGAAGGTGCAAATGAAGGATACTGATATTCAGACATCAAATCCTGATGAGTCATCTAATCCTGATGCTCAAGCAAATCCTGATGTTGGTATTTCCTGATGCACAACCAAAAATTGTCTCTATCTCAGACTCTCCAGCAAAGGTCTCTCCAACTAAAAAGATTGTTGCAATTTCATGGGAGAAGGTTGCTGAGACTGCTTCCAAACTTGGATTTACTCATCCTTTGGATAAGAAAAGGAAGGCAGATGAGTTTGTTTTTACTAGACAAAAGAAACTGAAGGGATCAAGCCCACAAGAACCTGGACCTCAAAGTGGTTCAGCAGCTAATACTGAAGATCCAGCCACACAAGAACCACTCACTCAAAGTGTGAGTGAAGGTATAGCTGATGGAATGGTCACACAAGAACCATGTTCTCAAAGGGAGAATGCAGACATCAACATTCCAGTAACACAAGAACCATCTTCTCAATGTGAAGATGCAGGCCCAACAACTACAGTTTCTAAGAAGTTTCCTGACAATGCTCAAGGGGCTTCTGATATTCCTGACATGGAAATTTTTGTCGAGGACACTGTCAATGAGGGAAGCACACAAGAACCTCCAACTCAAAGTGTTGAAGCAGCTTATGAACCTCATTCTACACAAGAACCATTAGTAGATAATACTGATGCAAGCTTTACAAATCCTGACAGTGTTGCTCCTGACGCTAGTGGTGCTCCTGATGCTGAGCCAATCCTGATACAGCCACTTAGCTCAAGACCAATGACAGATCCTATCACAGAATCACAGGATAAATTAAAAGGTATTGCTATTCCTTATCCTGATGTTACTCATGATTCTGATGCTGATGATAGTGATGATAGTGATGATGAAAATAATGAAGAGAAAGATCAACTTGCCACATCTATTAAATCTAGTCTTGGAACCAACTTTGGTTCTTCAAGCACATTCATGACTGGCAAGGCTACTACTGGAAAAGATTTAAGACAAGACTTTTCTGGTCTTTCTGAAATGACTTTTGCTGAGGCACTTAGACAATATGAATGGAACAATTCATGGTACAGATCTGCTGAATATGTTAGTTATCCTTATGCTTTGGATCATGCCTATGATGCAGTGAAATTAATTAAGAATCAAGATTTGAAGAATCATTTGAATGCTACTACTCTCTTATCCAAAAGCCTCAAACATGAGATTGATTCTGTCAAGGCTGCAACTGATTCAGTGAGGAGTGATATTGCTCAAAACTTTACAAAGGTGCCTATTGTTCTTCAACTAAGAGTGGTGGAATCCCAAGTAAAGTCAGTTATTTCTGAACAATCCTCAATCAACAGGAGAATTGATTCTCTTGATACAAAGGTAACTGATATTCAAACCTCTCTTGCCTTAATCTTGAATTTATTGTCAAATACTGATGTCAAAAAGGGGGAGAAGGTAAGTTCTACAAAATGTACACTTGATCTAGTATTGAGAAATAATGATGATGATCATACTGGAAATGATGGTGGTGACAAAGTTCTACAAGGTGAAACCTCTGATGCTACTGTTGTGAAGTCTACAATTCAAACTTCTCAAAGTCAAACAACGCAGTCAACTCATGTTTCTGATTCTGGAGTTAAGACAGTAAGGACACTGGTGAAATCTCAGATCCTGACGGAAGAACAAATCTTGACAGGTGATCAAATCCTGATAACTGATCAAATCCTGACGCCTGGTCATGGACAAACTCTTGCTACAATTCCTGAAGGTGATGAAGATGTTCTAATTGCAAATCCTGAAGATGCTGCTAACTTATTCCAGAAGTTCAAAACAAGGGATGGTAATGTTGTTACTCTTTATCATACTGATAAGAGAGTTCAACAGTTATTTGCAAGAAAAGCACTCTCAACAGCAAGTGAAGAATATCTTGATCTCTCACATGAAGAATTTTTAAAACAACAAAGAGAAATGATGGAGAGTTTTAATAACCCTACTCCTAGTAGAGGAAGAGGAGGCAGAGGAAGAAGAGGTGCTAGAAGAGGGAGAAGAGGCTCATCAACTCAAACAATGCCTAGACAGACAAGGTCTAGAGGCTTAAGAATTAAAGAAATTCCTGAACCTACTCAGATTCCAGAAGTTCCTGTTGGTGATGATGGAATTGTTGAAGAAGAACCTGAATTGAGGAGAAGACGAAGACAATTAACTCTCAGAAATACAACTCAAATTGAAGATTCTAATCCTGACATTGTTCCTGACACTGTTCAAGATCCTGATGAATCTGAAATTCTGCAAGAGGTTGATTTGTTAATACTTTCTACAGTGGTTGATTCTCATAATAGGGAAGTTGATGAAGAAGAAGAAGCAAGAAGAAGAAAGATAACCAGAACATCAAATAGAGATCTCAATCTCTATGTTCAAAGACTTAAACTCTCAAATAGAAGGTTGTGGAGAAATCCAAGTAGACAACAACCTCAGCTGGAAAGGAGTTATGCTTATGAGAAAGAAAAAGATAAGAAGTGGAAACACATTGACACACTTAGGTGTGATAGACCTATCAACATTTAGTCTGGTGGAATTATCACAAGTGCCTTCAGTGTTGCTGATCTTTCTGATTCATTTAGATCTAAAGCACTCTGGCTTCAAAAATTTTTAAATTTAAGGAAAATGGCAAACAATTCAAGAGGAGGTATTGGACACAGGGATGCTGAATATCTGAATACACCTCATGTTGATCCTCATGCCTTGACTGAAATTGGAGGTAATATAACTTCTAAAAACCTGAACAATTTATTAGCTGTTGATATAGTTATCGATTGTCATGATGGTTCTGAAAAGAAATAAAACCTTCTTTATTTTATGAGAGATGGTAGTGTAAAGATTCTGTCCATTCAAGATCTGTTGGTAAAAGCTTCAAAGGAACTGAAATATGTTCATTATCTGTTAAAATGGAAGAATGAAGTGTGCAACGTATGAAGTGATATGATTTTGTCAACAATTAGAAGAAGACTGGATGGAGGTAGAAATTTCAATGGTGATTATACTCCCATGTACTTAAATCAGAGAGGTCAAGATGTGGAAATGCAAAGGGACACTGCTGTTAAAGAAATGACCTTTGGAATGACTCAGCTTAATCTTAATCCTGATGGGAAGGAAATTGCTTATCTTTTGCTTGAAGAGAACAGTCTACCAAGAAGCTCCATTCAGAATCTCAGAGCAGCTATCTATCAGATTGATGAGGAAGATGAAGAACTCAGAAATCTTAAGGGAAAACTGATTCAAATTCTTGAAGAAAAAGAAGAAAATATGTTATCCAACTTCTTCAAGAAAAAGAAGAAAATATGTTATCCAACTTCTTGAAGATGAATCTGTTATATCAAAGAATTTAAACAGATAAGTTGCGGCTGTAAATATTTGTACGTAAATATATTTTTGACATCATTGAATCTAGGAATCTATACTTTATTTCACAAAGTATGAGATTAGGGGAGATTGTTAGATCGGGATTCAATGATCGTCAGGATCTAAACTCAACTGATCAGGATTGCTGACATCATCAGTATTGCATGGTCATCAGTATTTGCTCAAGCGTCAGTATCAGGATTATCATCAGGATTTATATCAGGAATGGGATCAGGATTGATCATCAGGACTGGAAGCTGATCAGGATTCCTACTTAGAGTTATATTTGGAGTCTAGTTACATAAGGAAGTTTATTTTGTCGGTTACTTATTTATAGTAATGAAGCTATCAATTTAGGATAGGTTTCAATCTTTGTAATTGATTAGGACTTATCATGTAATTGATAGAGAAGCTGTGTAGTATATAAACACAGTTTAGATTCGATTTATATCGATCACATACACGAGTATCTTTGTAACCTAGAAGCTCTCAACAATATCAAAATTTCTTGAGAGAGTTTGTAACACTTTTATATCAGATTTAATAAAGCTGTTATTATTCTTTCATATTTGTGATATATACTTTAATAAGTCGAGAATCTTATACAATTGTATTCAACCCCCCTTCTACAATTGTTATTTACTGGGCAACATATACAACAGTTTTTTGACCAAAACCATTGTTAAGTATTATAACTTACAACACGTTGTTAAAAAAAACCAGTGTCTTAATCATTCATGAAATCGAATAAAGAAAACATACACGAGTACTAGTCAAATCAGTAGTTGACCATTAAGATCTCAAACCAAATAAATTTATTTATTTTGAAATTTTTGTAATATCATAAAAATACATAGATCTTGATATCCATAAGGTTGGATCGTCCAGAAATATTTTTTCAAAAAACGAAATATCAATATGGGACGAAACACTAGTTAAAAGTACTAGTCAACTCAGTAGTTGTTCATTAAGATCTCAAACCAAATAAATTTATTTTTTTCTAAATTTTTTTAATATCATTAAAATACATAGATCTTTATATCTATACTGTTGGATGGTCGGTAAGTATTTTTAAAAAAAATCGAAACATCAATCTGGGACGAAACACTAGTTAGAATTAATAGTCAAATCACTAGTTGACCGTTAAGATCTCAAACCAAATAAATATTTTACAAAGAATCGAATGCAAAAAGTGTGTGATAATATTAAATATTCAAGATTCCTATGATAATGTTGAATAAAGTGTGTGACACTTATGTATTAAGGACAACAAATAAAATTTATAAAAGAAAAATCAACGATTTTGATACAGACAACGATTATAGCTAATAAAAGTGTTGTAACGTAATTACTCACACAATGATTTTATAAAAAAAACCACTGTGTATATCATACAATGGTTTAACAACATAAACAATTGTTACAAAGAATATTCAACAACCAACGGATAAAAACAAAAACCATTGTGTATATTATACAACATTTTTTGACCAAAACCATTGTTAAGTATTATAACTTACAACAGTTTGTTAAAAAAACCAGTGTCTTAAACATTCATGAAATCGAATAAACAAAAATACATGAGTACGAGTCAAATCAGTAGTTGACCGTTAAGATCTCAAACCAAATAAATTTATTTCTTTTTGAAATTTTTGTAATATTATCAAAATACATAGATCTTGATATCCATAAGGTTGGATCGTCCATAAATATTTTTTAAAAAATCAAAATATCAATATGGGACGAAACACTAGTTAGAAGTACTAGTCAAATCAGTAGTTGATCGTTAAGATCTCAAACCAAATAAATTTAATTTTTTCTAAATTTTTTTAATATCATTAAAATACATAGATCTTGATATCTATATGGTTCGATGGTTGATAAGTATTTTTAAAAAAATCGAAACATCAATCTGGGACGAAACACTAGTTAGAATTACTAGTCAAATCACTAGTTGACCGTTAAGATCTCAAACCATATAAATATTTTTAAAAAAATTGAATGCAACAAGTGTGGGATAATATTAAATATTCAAGATTCCTATGATAACATTGCATCAAATGTGTGACACTTATGTATTAAGGACAACAAATAAAATTTATAAAAGAAAAATCAACGATTTTGATACAGACAATGATTAAGCTAATAAAAGCGTTGTAACGTAATTACTCACATAAGGATTTTATAAAAAAATTCATTGCGTATATCATACAACAGTTTAACAACATAAACAATTGTAACAAAAAATATTCAACAACGAATGAATCAAAGCAAAAAACCCTTGTGTATATTTTATAACAGTTTTTCGACCAAAACCATTGTTAAGTACTATAACCTACAACACTTTTAAAAAAAACCAAGTGTCTTAAACATTTATGAAATCGAATAAACGAAACATACGGGAGTACGAGTCAAATCAGTAGTTGACCGTTAATATCTCAAACCAAATAAATTTATTTTTTTCTAAAATTTTTGTAATATCATTACAATAAAGTGATCTTGATATTCATGTAATAATTTAAATACGACAATATTGTTTTTAATAATATTGGGTATGTTACTTGGATTTTATTCTAAGATTGGTATATCCCTATTTTTTTTAAAGTACTCTAATTCAGACAACACTCTACAACTACCGTTGTTTGTAGACTTCTTAAACAATAAAGGTTAAAAAACACTTGTCTCATTACCACAACGGTTTGCTGCACCATTGTCTCAGGATTATTCACACAATACGGCTAAGAAAACAGTTGTATCATTATAACAACGGTCTTCTGTAGTAATGTCTTACGTTTATTCACAGAATACTGCTGAAAATAGTTGTCTATTGGTCATGCTTACGTAACACCACTTTAAAAATACCCTTGTCTAATTCAATTTTCTAGACAATGGTTTTTAAACTGTTGTAATCACCCTCGATTAGACAATACTTTTTCGAGGTTGAAAAATAACCGTTGTCAGTTAATTATGGGCAACACTTTTTCGGCCAAGTGTTGTCTGATCAGTGTTGCGTGATTGTGTTTTTCTTGTAGTGGAGGTGGAGAAAGGGTCATAGGAGGTGGGGGAAGGGGCATAGGTGATGGTGGAAGGGACAGGGGTAAGCTGGTAATAACAGATGGGGAAAGGGTGAGAGGAGGTGGGGAAAGGGTCATAGGAGGTGGGAAAAGGGACAGAGGAGATGCTGGAAGGGACAAGGGTAAGGGCAAAGCGATTGAGGGGAAGGGCAAAGGGTATGGGGGAAGGGGTAGAGTATGTTGACGAGAGTGATAGTGATAGTGATTATGAGTGTGAGGATGTGAGACTTGAGGATAGTGGTGATGAGATTGATGGTGGGGAAGAGGCTGAGGGATATGACGATATGGAGGTTGACGACGGTATGGAGGGTGACGAGATGGACGGTGATATTAGTTTTGAGAGAGGTGCACGAAGTGTGTGTTATGGTGACTACAAAACACCACCAAAGAAGGGAGATCCCAAGATTGGAGTAGTGGAATTCATCGACGACAAAACATAATATCTTTATCTTTTCTCTTAATTGATTATCTTTGCATTCTTAATAGTTTCCGATTCCAATAGTTTGATACCGATCAGTAGTTATCAAGTTAGTTACTCGATCAAGATGTTTTGTTAAAAGTTACCCATATAGCTCTGGAATGGGTTCTGCTAGAGCGACGAGTTATAACACTCTCTAGTCTCAGCTTTATAACGATCTGGTATAGATCAAGTGTAGTTGCAAGATGAACCGATAAAACTTCACCATACTTGTATAGCTTCTGATTCCAAGGTTATACTGCGTGCTAGTATAGAATTGTACAAACAAGATATCTATCTTATTATGCTCTCAAACATAATAGCCACCAACAGTGATTAATAAAAACTACTTGATCCTTCTAATTTATAATAGCATATCAACAAATCAGTCACCTAAAATGAACTTAATGCTAATATATAACTGGTTGTGGCTAGTTTCCTATGACAATACTCTACATTTTCAAAGCCCTTAACGACCTCATCTAAAACTGAAATGCAAATGTCTGAATATCTTCTTGTCGGATCAGGTCCAAAAATAAAATCAAGGAGCTTGTATCCCAATACTTTATCCCTGCATAACTTAAAGAGCTTCAACAAAGTTCGGTAGTATTAAATCAACATTTTCTTTTTCTTTCCAATCTCCGAGATAACCTCAGTTTCATAGTTATATCTAATCCTCGTTTCATTTCAATATGCAGTAAAGTATTATAATCTACTGCCCCTTCCTAGGTGAACCATGGTTCTATCTTAAGCACGTACTTCAATTTTTAATAGTGTACATCCTTCTCACTAGTAACACTACAAGGAAAACAGCTAAAAGTGACCGCACCATTGCGGTCACATTTATATCAAAAATGACCTTTTTCGGTCGTTTTTATCTAAAAATGACCGGAACTCCGCGGTCACTTATAAGGCCGTCGAAAATAGAGTTGCGGTCGAAAATAGAAACAAAAAATGACCAAATACAGTCACATTTATGAATTCCAATTATGACCAAAAACAGTCACATTAGTAATTGACTGAATCCGGTCACTCTAATTTTAGCAGATTCGACCATCTTTTGTCACAATTAAGGTACTACATATGACTATTTCTGGTCACAAGAGATGCTTTGTTGTGACCAAAAATGGTGGAAAAGCACTTTTCAAATGGTAATTAAATACTACCAAAATCGGTCACATTTATTTTAGTAACTAACCTGCACAATTTCACCTATATATTTCCACATTTCTTGCTTTATCACAGCATTCATCACAAGCCTACAACAAAATACATACACAAAAGTAATACAATTTGAAACCAAAAAATTCTCATTTAGATACCATAAACACTACTACAAAATCTACAATAGATACTAATATATTCTCCGGAATACTCCATCAAGATTACCATAAAATCAAGATAAAGATTCTACAAAATTGACAAACTATTTGTTCCAATGTAGCCTAGACCAAGTATAATTAGAATAAACTACGGACTAAAACATTGTTGATGCTGCCTTCTGCATCACTTTTCTTTCCATTCTATTTCCTTCATCGTTAGCTTAATTACTTCCACTCTCGTTCCCGTTTCTCCCGTCGTTGGCCTGGTCGTTAACTGGTCATCAGTATCTGTATCCTGAACAAAAAGAGCACTTTATTAGCATAAAACAAGTTAGAAAAAAAACAATAAATGTTTTTATTTTGTTTTCAGTTACGTTTGCACGTAAAAGAATTTAGAACAAAATAACTATAATTAAATGTTAGATTAAAATAACTGATTAAAAGTAAATTACAGACTTACTAGCTATAAAGTTACTGGCTATAACAATCAAGTACTATGTTTACTCTTTTTAAAAACTACAAGACAAAACAAGGAGCCGATTTATTACTTTGATTAGAAGGATCAGATTGCTTTGGCAAAAACAATAACACTAGCCCAGCTAATCAACAACCACTAAAATCTCACCACTGGTACTACTTAGTATGTACTGCAACTAACAGGGCATACAAATTAGGCAGATAAGCAATCAAAGAAGTAATGATTAAATTAACATCGATTATTCCAGGCTTCCCATTCATTTTAAATAATTATATGGTCCTACATTTCAGTACTACGACAAACTAGTATTTTTTAGGATAATTGAAGCCCCGATATTGGTGAATTCCTGGATCTGTCACTGATTCTATGACAATTTTAAAGAACATAAATAACTATATGACAACCAGCTGTGATAGTCAACAGATTACCGCAATGCAAAGCAGAAGAGTTCCCAATATTTTCTTTTCGGTCTATAGAACAGTTAACGATTTCTTGTACAACTATAGTAATAAAATAATCTATATTGCATAAAACTTCATACTAAAATTAGGGGAGACAACTTCAAATTATTAACAATTTGATACATTAGAGAACTCATAGCCATCAACAAAAGGAATGCAAACATAATTGTTAAACCTCGATATGCATATCAAATCTCAGAACTAACCTAAGTAAATTCTGATTCAAACCAAGCATAAATGATAAAAATCCAACCAAACACGAAACAAAATTCAAACAAAAACATACTCAAGTATATAAAAAAAAATTAAAAAAAAAAAGGGTTACGCACGCCAAGGAGGAGGACTAGTAATGCAGTAAGACACATTGGGTAGCTGATCTTTCGGAGGATGAGGCGCTGGCTCTTCTGATTTTGCTGGTCCTGCTCCACCTCCTGCCATTTCTCTCTATTTCACTGCAAATGCACACCAACAGCTATATGAATACAATTTCAAAAAATTAAAAAAAAAACCTAAATTAAAATTCAGACAAGCTCTCTCATCACTTCAAAAAACCCTGAAACAAGTCGAATCGAAGCCTGAATTAATTCAGCCCTGAAACAAGTAAAAAACCAAATTAAAGAGAGAAATTGAACTGTTGAATTGAAGCACCAAATGAACAAGAAACCCCTAATTGAAATACAGGAAACCCCTATTATAATTAAAATACAAGAAACCGAAGAAGTTGGATGAACTCTGAAGTCTTCTTTCGTGAAAAAGAAGCTCGAATTGAAATAGAGGAGAGAAACAGATACGAACCTATGAGGGAGAGGCTGTGTGTAGCGAGAATGAATGAAGTAGCTGGGACACAGATCTGACGAGAGAGAGAGAGGAGGCGAGGGAAGATCTGACGAGAGAGAGAGGAGGCGAGGGAAAGAAAGGGCAAGAGATATTTTGTTAAAATGAGAGCGAAAGAGGGAAAGTGTTTGGGCGGTATTATTTGCCGCTTTAACATTGCTGCCATTCTATAGTATTGTTACTATATTTATGTGTTTTTAATTTATAAAATTGTGAATTTTAAATTTAATAGATCAAAATCTTAATTAGAATTTAAATTTAGTAAAATATCAATCAATCAATTAATATTATACTTTTAAAGACGAAACATTAAAAATTTGGTCGGTCGTTGATCGGTATAATTTTTTGATACATTGTGATTTTACTTAATTACTTTTGATTATTTATTAAAAAATATTATTAAATAATAACAATACATTTTATAATTAATTTACTTTTAAACTAAAAGATATTACTTTTCTAATTCTTTCCGACAAAATCTTTTATTTTTCCAAAAATATATCACGAAAAATTATTTTTTCCTAATAAAATTCCTGTTTTTCCAAAATTATCACGGACAATTATCTTTTTTAACTAAAATACTTGTAGAGATGTTGCTGGTAATCCATGTCTGAGATCATGTATTCCCTGTCACAGGTCTGAGAGGTCGTCCTGAATATTAGCAGGAGGAGACAAGAAGGCGACTCCTATGTTTCGGGCCTCCTGTCTTGTTGATTCATCTTCTATATTTGATTCCAGTAAGAGAGAGAGGTGGACGATTTTTAAGTTATAATCCTTTGGGCCTGTTTAGGACCCGTGCCGAGATTCGGGCATAACGGCTACTATCACTTTGTTTTCTTCCATATTGGTATTTCAATTTTTTTTCTCGATGATGATCCAGTTTGTGGTAGTTATTTGCGACCAAAAATGACTGCATCAGGCAATCCATGTGACGGTTAATGTGACTTCCACTAGAAGTCGTCGGTATTGTCAATGACTATTACATTTGTTAATACATGGTTTAACACTTACAGTAATCACGTTTGTTAATCCCTAAATTCAAACCCAAAACATTGCCTTCAGATCTTAAACCCATCTTTTTACCAATGAATATTACATGTTATAGTGTTCACTTATGCACAATTATATATTATTTATTTCTTTTGTGATGTAGAGCATGGTTTTATGATATCATCGCAATTTTTACAATTTTTATTTTTTTATGATTTATTACATCTATTATATATGTAAAACTAAAATAAATCAACGTCTTGAAATGGCCTTGATATTTCATCTACTATTAATAGTTGATTCCTTTTTCAAGTGTTATTTACGCTCCTGTAATATGCTTGTAATATGATAAGATTTAGTCTAACATTTGTTACGGTTTTTCATCTAATTTTATTGATAAATAAGTAATATTTTTGGATGAAATTTCAATTTAACCGATAACAATGCCTAATTATCGGTTCACAACAAAAACAATGCATTTAATTTTTGGTATCTTGATATATTTTCTTAATTTTACAAAATGGTTAATATACATTATATGATATAATTTTGAAATATATTTCAGAAATGACCGAAAATGGTGGCTATTAGAAATGTGACCGCACATGGTCAATTCTGGTCACGGACACAAATGACTAATTATGGTCACTTTTATAGATGCGACTAGATTCGGTGGATATTAGTTTCAAATATTTTAAACACCTACAAGCGGGAATTTTCCCGCCCTATGGCTAGTAAAGTAAAGCGACTACTCCCAGTCATTTTTGTAAATGTGACGAATTACGGTCATTTGGTCTTCATACATGCGACCATTTGGAGTCATTTTTGTCTTCGGTCGAAAGTTACCGGTCGAAATTAAAAGTCAATCAAAGAGTTATGTGAGTTGACTATTCTTGTGACCACAAACGGTCACTTTTAGTGACGGTCACTTTTATCCGGTCACTTTTAACCATATTTTTTAGTAGTGTAAGTTTCCACCTGATTCCTCGTAAAAAATATTGTAATCTTGTAATCTTGTAATCAAATTTTATCGTGCTATTCTTTGAATACTGTAGATAGTGGGATTGTTAGAAACGTGTATGGGCTTTACTTGATTTTTTAACTCAAAAATGCACACTGAATATGTATGGGTATGCGGTGTATATGCAATTTGCTACTGAAATAACACAACACTTTATTTATATAATAAGCTACAACTTTTGTATTACACAACAACACGGCTACTGCCTTCTTTACTGTTTCTCTCAAGAGCTACAGCTCTCTCTCTTTTATCTCAAGACTGCTGTCTATTTTTCATTCGGTATGTATAAATGACCTATAGCAGAGCCTTATTTATAGGCTTAGAATTACACGTATTTACATCAGTGCATACATCACATATATTTATTACCAGCCTATTTTACCACCCTAATATTCATCCTGTTTTCCAGGACTGCTGCAATACGTTTTCTTCTCATCAGTTGTAAGTCTTTGTTTCACATAAGAAGCTTCAAGATAGCACACCTTATCCAGTTGTTGTTCATTCAGTTGCCCGGCTGTTCTAAAGTCCATATTCAACACTCACAATCCAGAAGCTTTGACAAAATTACAAATTCTCAAGTTATCCAGCTTTGCATATATCTATATGATTTATGATTATCACTTCCCCATGCTGATGATCTTTGTTTGTTTCTATCTTTTCAACTGTTGCATGTATATATGTTGAATAACCACAGCTGTAGTATTATTAGTAGCAACTTCTCCTTATTTAATATACAGGTATGACCGCCACCATAAGTTCTAGTTTTCCACATCCGCAATTAATTCTCGAACCCGATTTCTGATGATAAGAGAATTATCCTGCATCTGAATATTATATCCTTTCTCCACAAGTTGACCAAGACTGATGATATTACTTTTCAAAGCAGGTATGTAATAAACATCATTTATATACTTCTTCTCACCATTTTTTAATACAATCGTAATTGTACCTTTTCCTTTGACTGGATTCTTTGAGGAATCACCAAACGTAACTTATCCATTTATGGTCTCATTTATCTCCGTAAATAAATCTTTATGTCCCGTCATGTGGTTGCTAGCACCGAAATCAAGATACCAAACATTTTTCTTGTTTTCTTCATCTCCTTTGTAAGTGAGGAACATAGCAGTGCCAACATCTTTATCTTCTTTTGCTGCTGGAAAATGACTCCTTTCTTCCACTTTTGGTGATCTACACTCATAACTGAAATGGCCAAATTTATTACAATTATAGCACAGAAGCTGAGACTTGTCACCTCGTTGAAATCCGCCTCTTCCTCGGCCTCTGAAATTTTGACCACGGCCAGATGGATGATAACCTTCAGTATTTTGGCCTCTGTTGAAGGACTACCTTCCACGTCCTCGTCCACCTCGGTAGCCACCTCTAAAGCCACCTCTTCCACGAATAGAACTGCTACTGCTTGAACTTTCACCAATGGACACTTTACTTTGCAACGCCTTTTCCAAATGGCTTGTATCTGAAGGGTTTCGAGCACATAAACGCAACGGAAAACGTAAAAATAAATCAAAATTCGAAACCCATTCGCAGGATCCATGCGAAAACAAAAGATTTAATTCGGAGATTAAGAACAAATACCTTAAGAAGCTTTAACAGTTCATTAATGGAAGATTAATGGATATCCAAAGCTTGTTCAATCACCATGTATCCCGCTCTCGCGATCTACACTCTACGTTATCCACACGAACGTTTTTCTTGAAGGATTGATGTGTACTAGCACCCGAAAACTGATTATTTCTCTCTCTATTTTCTTGCTCTCATAAGTGGCTAGGGTTTTAATATAAAAACGTTTTTCATCATTAAAATCAGCCCTCTTTTAGAGTTTATATAGAGAGGAAAATAGTTTTCTAATTATAATCCAATTATAATAAAATACTAATCCGAAATTCCAATTTATTATTTAATTAAGTCGCACTTAATTAATTAATAATTAATTTCAGAACTAGTTTAAGTCATTCCATTTTCTATTTAAATAATTAATCAAGTCATACTTAATTAATATTATAAATAGAATAATTACTTATTTAAATTTAAATTCATAATTTAAATTATTTCTCCTTCAAGCGTTCTTTGTGTGTGACCCTGTAGGTTATTATTACGTTGGTAACAATTTTAATAACTAATTAAAATTGTAAACAATGAGCGGCATCTAGTAATACATCATTGCCACCCAAGTAATAATAATTAAATCGGTGATTCGATTAAGCCTTTCGTGAATAATGTTCCAGGTAAAATAATCCCTTGAACCTTAATATTATAGATTAAACTCGAGGCATGTAATGTGTCATCCTCTTCATAATTTAATTTTAGTTTTCTTGATCGATGAGTAGACTAATAAATCAAATCAACATTTGAGCACGGCCGTACATTTCTTAGTCTCACTCAAACAAGAGGCCAATAATATCGCTCCTAAAATTAGGAGGGTTAAATCCCATCTAGATCATTCATATTTCTCATACGATTCATAATATACCCAATGTCCACTTTTATCATCACCCGGTCAAAGATAACTTTTAATGTAATCAAAGTATATTAATTCTCGTATAAAAATATAATGATTTCAGGTCTAAGGATCATTACACCATTATCACAGTGAGAATTACTTATGACACTTTTAACATGTGTAATCTCACGGCGGGTCAATCCAGTGCCATATACTCTTACATGCACCTATGTTTTGACTTTAGTATCACCATACCTATGACCAATGAGATGTGGTAATCAGTCAACAAACATACTAGTCTCTGTGCATTATTATTGTCCTTAAATAATAACTCGACTAGGGATATTTAGGAATAAAGATACTATTCATATAATCTCATTTTTAAGTCACATACTTAAAGATATCGAATACGTATCATAATTCCAAGGACATTTATTATGCTAACATTTATAACGCAGTAAATAAAGACATAATAAACTAATAATAATAATCAATAAAACATAATTTATAATAATAAAATGTTTTCTTTAAAACATAAAAGTATTATCTCTAGAGCACTAATAGTAACAGTATCATCATACTGGTTCATCCGCTGCTCGTGCTCTTGAAGAGAACCAACTAGCTCATCAAAAGAAATTGTGGACAAATCTTTTGACTCCTCGATAGAAGTCACAACATAATCAAATTTTCTTGTCAACGCAATTTTTCCATGACCCGAACATCATCAAGACTTTCGTCATTTCTTTTCATTTCATTTGTCACCGTTTTCAAACGAGTAATATATTCCCCAATATTTTCTGAGGCCTTCATTTTAATGTTTTCGAACTCCCCGCGTAGAACTTGGATCCGCACCTTTTTAACTTTTTCAACTCCTTGAAATGATTTTTTGCAAAATCTCTCGTGCCTCTTTTGCTGTTTTTGCTTCAAATTTTTTTTAAAGGTTGATTCATCAACATCTTGAATAATTGTATATAAGGCCTTTTTATCCTTTTTCCGGATCTCTTTTAATGCCGTCTTCTCGGCATTCAGAAGTGCTGCTTCAGCGACTGCATCTGCGGGCTCGTTGAACCCACTTTCAATAATATCCCAATTATCGTAGGAACCGAGTAACACCTTCATTTGGATACTCCAGTTCCCGTAATTTGTGCTCGTCAATTTCGGAATATTGGGTTGCACCATATTTGCCATTTTTCTCGAACGGAACCTTTGGCTCGGATACCACTTGTTGGAAACATGTATGGGCTTTACTTGATTTTTTAACTCAAAAACGCACACTGAATATGTTTGGGTATGCAGTGTATATGCAATTTGCTACTGAAATAACACAACACTTTATTTATATAATAAGTTACAACTTTTGTATTACACAACAACAAGGCTACTGCCTTCTTTACTGTTTCTCTCAAGAGCTACAGCTCTCTCTCTTTTATCTCTAGATTGTTGTCTATTTTTCATTCGGTATGTATATAAAAATGACTTGCAGCAGAGCCTTATTTATAGGCTTAGAATTACACCTATTTACATCAGTGCATACATCACATATATTTATTACCAGCCTATTTGACAACCCTAATATTCATCCTGTTTTCCAGGACTACTGCAATACGTTTTCTTCTCATCAGTTGTAAGTCTTTGTTAGTCTTTGTTTCACATAAGAAGCTTCAAGATAACACACCTTATCTGTTTTTGTTCATTCAGTAGCCCAGCTATTCTAAGTCCATATTCAACACTCATAATCCAGAAGCTTTGACAAAATTACAAATTCTCAAGTTATCCAGCTTTGCATATATCTATATGATTTATGATTATCACTTCCCCATGCTGATAATCTTTTGTTTGTTTCTATATTTTCAAATGTTGCATGTATGTATCACTACACCAAAAATTGGCTTTTCCTACCAAACATTTCCTACCGAAGTATTTCCTACCGAGTATTTCCTACCAATTTTCAAGTCAAAGGGTCATTTCTTACCGTCCCCGCATACGGTAGGAAATGACCCATGGGACCCACCCATTTCCTACCGTCGACGGTAGGAAATGGGTCATGTGGTCCCACAATGCCACGTCAAGCGAGAAATGACGTCGTTTTGCTTCACCCATTTCCTACCGCCGAGAATTGGTAGGAAATGTTGTGATCATTTCCTACCACGGTTGGTAGGAAATAGGTGTTGTGGGTCTCATAAGCCACGTCAGTTGTTGTCTTTTTTGACCCATTTCCTACCGTCGATAATTGGTAGGAAATGTTGTGCTCATTTCCTACCAAGGTTGGTAGGAAATAGGTGTTGTGGGTCTCATAAGCCACGTCAGTTGTTGTCTTTTTTGACCCATTTCCTACCGTCGATAATTGGTAGGAAATGTTGTGCTCATTTCCTACCAAGGTTGGTAGGAAATAGGTGTTGTGGGTCTCATAAGCCACGTCAGTTGTTGTCTTTTTTGACCCATTTCACAAAAAATTCAAAAATGGCGCCCAAAATTTCATGAAAATTTCAAAAATGGCGCCTAAACTCATTTCCTACCGCATGGCGGTAGGATATATTAACACTATTTCCTACCGTTCTGAACAATTCCTACCGCATTCTATTTATTCATTAATTTTAATATAAAATTTAGAATTTAGGGGTTAGCTAGGGTTAGACAAATGTTTTTCAAAAAAAATAATTTCGATGATCCAACCGTACGGATATCAATATCACTAAAATTACATCATGTATGTAAAGAATAAATTTTTTTTACTCCATTTGCGATGATTTTATAATGATAAAAGGTTTTCTACTAAATAATTAATTGTTACAAAATGAATTCTAAGTTTTTTAATTTATTTTGTTAAACATATTGTATGTTATTGCATGAAGTTACAAAAACAAAATGACATTTTACAATTTTTTTTTTTAAAAAAAATTCACATTCTTCAATAACTGAACTTCCAAGGTTAAGGGTTATAGTTTAGGGTTAAGATTTAGGGGTAACTCTAGGTTTGGACCTCATTTTTTAAAAAAAAATATTTGGAACAATCCAACCGTACAGATCTCAAAATCACTACAAATTACTCGCGTGTACCAAAAATTGTGATTTTTCAAATTGATTTGATGTGATTTTATAAGGAATCACTACAAATTAATCACATTTTACTAATAGTTTGTATTGGTTCATTTTTAAAAAAATAATTTTTAATGATCCAACCGTACAAATCTCAGTATCACTATGAATAAATCATGTATGCCAAAAATTATAATTTTTAAAGGTTATTTGTAACGACTTTTTAATGGAAAAGTATAATATAATGTGGTATTGTCATAAAATTTGGAATGACCATACAACACAAGAAACACCTTGGCATAGTGGTTGGGATGTTGTGTGAATTCGCTGTTGTTGTGGAACGAAAAGTAGATTTAGACATTGACGGCGGGTTTTGAATATAGGGTAGTGGACAATCGTGTCTTAATGGCTGCTCTCGTGTTTCGTGACTACACAGGTCCTCACAAGATGCCTACGTATCTCAATTAATGTAACTGAGAATGAAGCCAAGAAAACGTAGTTCTGATTGAAGGATCAGGTCCTTTATATAGGCGTCAGGTGCCCTGCATTTAGAGTAGAATTAGGTGACTTGGAGGCCAAGTCGCCTTCTTAGATCAGGATTGTGAATCCTATTTTGTAGGAGGCTGACTCCTATTAGGTTTGTATGCCTTGGAGGCTACTCTTTGATGAAGTTGACACAATTTGGACTCTTTTTACGAGCTGCACATTTTCCCCTTTTATTAATTACGAAATTAGTAAATAAATAGGGTTTCGGGCCTCATTTATTGGGCCTAATTCTTGGACCAATCTAGGTCTAATTAATACATCATTAATTATATTTCTAGGGTTATTTTTAGCCCATATCATTTGCCCCCCAATTTCTAGGAAAACTTTTCAAGCTTTCGTAGAAATTATATTGATCTTTTTCGAGATTCGGGGTCTTTTTTATCCCTTACCTAGGACTTTATTTACACTAGTGTTTCACAAGTATCGCCTTATTGCAAAGTGTGGAGCGACTTACACATTTACGACGATTGTTGCCTTGTTCGAGGCTAATATGAAATATTCCTAATATTTTAGGAATTGCATTGTACCCACAGGTATTTTTAATAATTATTCCTAACATTTTTAGGAATTTTCATGTACCCACAGGTATTTTTAATAATTATTCCTAATATTTTTAGGAATTTTCATGTATCCACGGGTATTTTTTCTCTATTTCCAAAAATATTAAAAATATTTTTGAAAATAATTTTCGTAAATTACAAAATTTAATTTTGTAAATATTTGTAAAATGCGGGTTCGTTTTCGTAAGCTTTAGATCAGCCCTGGTCGATTTTTAGGCTCCTTTTTTTTCGTTTTGCTCGCACCAATTCCTGGTCGATTTTTAGTCTCTTTTTTTTTGTCCTGCTCGCACCTATTCTCGGCCAGAAACAAATTGTAGACAGGTGAGTTTTTTGGTGGCTGGGTAGCTGTGTTCCCCTTGAGGGGACATCTTTCTTCATACTTTTATCCTCAGGACTTGCTCGAATTTTACCTCAAGTTTGTGTCTCCTCGCACATGTGTGCGACCAGGACTTTGTAGTGTCTGTCACGCGGACAGGTAGTGGACAGCATGTTTTGCTTAAATTTTCCCTTTTTTCGGTCAGACCTCCTCGATTTATACTTTAAATTTTCTCCTCCTCGCACATGTCTGCGGCCAGGATGTGCAGCACTACTCGGCCAAAAGGGCGAATTCTGCTCGAGCAGGATAATTTCTTCGGTCAGGAAATTATTTTCGGACATAAATTATTTTCGGCCAGGAATTATTTTCGGCCAGAAATTAAATAATTTTCGAGCAGAAATTAATTTTCGAGTAGAAATTGATTTTTCGATCAGAAATTAATTTTCGAGCAGAAATTAATTTTTCGAGCAGAAATTAATTTTTCCAGCAGAAATTAATTTTTCAAGCAGAAATTAATTTTTCCAGCAGAAATTAATTTTTCGTGCAGAAATTAATTTTTCCAGCAGAAATTAATTTTCGATCAGAAATTAGTTTTCGAGCAGAAATTAATTTTTCGAGCAGAAATTAATTTTTCGAGCAGAAATTAATTTTTCGAGCAGAAACGTCGAGCCTAAAAATTCCCTTCTTTTAGACTAGACCTGGTCGATTTTTGCTTCAAATTTTCCTCTGATCGCAAGTTTGTTCGACCAGGAGTCGTTTTTTGCTCTAATCTAATTTTAATTCGAACAGAGAATGTACATATATTTTTTCTTCTAGAACTTGGAGCCCTTTTTTCAAAATTTGAATTTTCCCCATTTGGTTTTGGGAGCCCTTTTTCAAATTTCAAAATTTGAATTTCCCCCCTCAGAACCTACAAGGTTTGCTATATAAGAGTAGTAAAAGTGAACTTCTTACTCACAATTCTCATTCACACAACTTCTTTTCTCAAATTCTCTCCCAAACACTCTTTAGAGTTCTTAGTAGTGTAGGAAGAATCACTCAAGTGTTCTTGAGTTTTTCTTACTTTTTGGGCTTATATTTTGGAGTTTAATTCAAGAATTCAAGTGTTTGTTCTTCATTTTCACTTGAATCTTCGAAGATTTTGAAGATTTGTAGATCAAAAGAGGCTTTTCACCGGTTTTTTGTTGAAGTTCTTCATCAATTTCTCCATTTCGAGCTGAAGATTTGAAGATTTGGGTTGTTTTTCGAAGAACATTCAAAAGTTCTTCATTTTATTTTGAAGATTGAAGATTTCTTCAACAATTCAAGTTTTCTCATTCGACTTCAATCTTTGATTCAATGGCTGACAGGAATGCAAAGCGTTTGGAGAAAATGAATTCCACTAAAAGAGGTAACTCATCCTTCACTATTAATTCTCGATATACTTCGTTGATAGATATGATCAATACTAGAGGAGATGAGTACCCCTCTATTTCTGAGTTAGATTCTTACAAGTATTGCAACAAATTTACTAAGACCAATACCATAGAGAATTATAACAAACTCTTTAGGATTCCCAAGAACCTCAAACTAGTTATGGCCGAGCCTGGTGATCGTTCGTGCCATTGGAGGCATGATGCCTTGTGTGTCTATAGGGAGGCCATTTTAGCTGGGTTTAGGTTCCCTTTTCATGACTTTATTCCTATCTTACTTGCTGATCTCCGGATAAAGCCATGTCAACTTCCTCCTAATGCCTGGAGGACAATCCTTTGTTTTATGGTTTTATGCCTTCGTAAGGAACTTCCTCTTTCTGTAGCTGTTTTTAGGAAAATATTTCAATGCTACAATAGTTCCAGTATTTCTCCTGGTTGGATTTATATTAGACATCGTCCCAAATCCCGTCAAATTTTCAATGTCCTCTCCATTCCCGGTAACAACACGAATTGGAGGGACCAATTCATGTATTTGGTTTGGGAAGGGGGAGATTGGGGAACCCTCTTTAGACGTCCCTTTGGTAAAGTTGTAGATGGATGTGTTAATGACATTGCTCTTAGCCCGGAGGAAGAGAATGTCTACAATGAGCTTATCAAGGACAATGGCCAATCCTTAAGCTGGGACTTGCTTGATGAATTTTCTCTTAAGGCTGTAGGCCTTTCAAGAGTTTCTGACAAGGGTATCTTCCTTTCCTTAGTTTTTCTTTCGTTTATCCACTAATACTTATTTCTATATTTTTATGTTATTTTTGCCTTTGTTTTCAGCTGCTGCTGTGATCCGTGAGGCTAGAAAGCCTTCGCAGGATGAGACTTATCGAATGAAGAAGGCTAGACAAGGCAAGGATCCGAGGGGGAAGCCTGATGTTCCCTCCTTTTTAAGACCTCACGTTGCTACGACTGATGAGGCTGGGGGTTCAAAGTCTCATGCTTTCCAACCAGCTTGGGGCTTCAGGAAGCAGGACTCTGTTGTTGGTTCTACTCAACATTCGATGGATTGGTCCCTTCACTCCATCACTCCCCATGATTACATTGACATCGTTACTGGGAGTAACTTGGAGTCTATGGAGGCTTTCGGATGTCAGGGTCTTGCTGTGGTATCCTACTATCTTTTCTTCTCATATGCCTTTGTATTATTGTTTCCTATCATTATCGTGCTTTATTTTTGTTTCTTGTAGGCTAATGCCAACCTCCAAGGAATCCTTCACCAGGCCAAGGCTTGGCAGAAATCTTCTGAGACTTTCGAGGCTAGTTTGGAAAAGACGAAGGCCGACTATAACAGTCAGAAACAGATAACGGCCGAAAAAGAGGAGCAACTGGCTATTGCTCATGCTGAGTTGGTCGCTCTTAGGGCCAAGAAAGAGGAGATTATTGATGACTACATGGATGGTCAGGAGTTCCAGAAGTTGATGGAGGATCATGACGAGACCCTTTTTCCAAGTCAGTTCACTCAAGGGTGGAACGAAGCCCTTGATTCTGTGGTGAAGGATCATCCGGGCATGTTCTTGCCTAGGGACTTTCCTAGTCCTCATCCTCCTACCCTTGTTGTTGCTGCAGGTGACTTTAGTCAGAGTGATGATGAGATGGATGACGTTGGAGATAATCGTATCCTGGACCCCATTCATCATTCTCCTCCTATTCACACGAGCCAAGTTGCTTCTTTGGAGGAAGAAAGCGACTCTGAGGAAGAAGAAAGTAGCTCTGGGGAAGAAGAAAGTAGCTCTGGGGAAGAAGAAAACCCCCAGTTTCTGGTGCTAAGTAGTTTTATTTTATGTCTTGTATCATGCCCTGCGCGGCTTACCTATGTTTTTATTCCCTAAATCAGCCTTCGGGCTTAACTCTATGCTTAAAGTCTTTGTGACTAAAGCTATTTATGCATGTTGGTTTTTAATTAATTGTGTACCTGGCCTTTTCTTAGCTTGCACTTTATCAACGCTTGGTACATGTATTAATCCAACAAGACAAGAAAATATGGACTGAAAACATCCTTTGCATAAATGAATCAATCTGGAGGCGGGTTCAACCCTTACATAGTACTCTACTTTCTACCTCGAGTTAAAAACTCGGACTGGTTTCATCGACCTTATTTCTACTTGTCCTAATAGTGAGTCCGGTTAGGAAACACTAAACATAGTAAACTTTAAAGTTTGCAGCGTGCCAAGTT
Source organism: Heracleum sosnowskyi (assembly GCA_030848705.1). Taxonomy (NCBI): domain Eukaryota; kingdom Viridiplantae; phylum Streptophyta; class Magnoliopsida; order Apiales; family Apiaceae; genus Heracleum; species Heracleum sosnowskyi. The sequence continues at coordinate 41,076,056 of CM061243.1, read as the reverse complement.
CTTGACACTATGGTCCTCATCTCCTCTGTCATCCATGTCTTCGATAGGGAGAACCTGCCCCCCGACTCCGTCTGGCCTTAACGCGGCTACATAACAGCTCCTAGCCATTTTCTGATCACCCCTTTCTTCTCCAACACCATTCCTGGTTGGGAACTTGACTTTTAGATGGTAGGTTGAGGCCACAGCCTTAAAAGCATGAAGTCCAGTTCTTCCAAGGATGGCGTTGTAGGTCGAGGATGCTTTGATTACCACGAAATTCAACATTTGAGTTACTTCTTTTGGTTCCTTACCAATAGTCATAGGCAACTGAATTGTGCCTTCAACTTTATATTCCACCCCGTTAAACCCCTATATGGGCATGTTCGAGGGGATCAATTGGGAATCATTATACCCCATCTTCAAGAACGTGTCATGGAAAAGGACATCAACAGAGGCTCCATTGTCCACCAGGACTCGTTTTACCTCATTGTTTCCAATCACAGGGGCTATCACTAAAGGGTCGTCATGGGGGAACTTCACCCCTTCAAGGTCCGAATCATCGAATCCAATCGACATCTCAGTTTTTGCACGCTTGGGTGCTTCTCCAACAATATGCATTACTTCTCGGGCATAAGCCTTCCGAGAGTTCCTAGTGGTTCCTGCCGCGGTTGGTCCTCCTGAAATCATGTTGATTATTGGCCCTCGGGGTTGTGGGTTACGACCTTGATCTCGGTCCCCATCCCTTCTATCATAGTCTCTCATAGGGGGGTTCCTGTCCCCATCCTTGGTGAATTTGTTCAATTTCCCTTTTCGGATCAGAAACTCAATTTCGTCCTTGAGTTGTCTACAATCATCAGTATCATGGCCCGAGTCTTTATGGTACCTACAATACTTGTTCTTGTCTCTCTTCTCAGGATCTCCCCTTAGTGGCTTCGGCCATCGGAAGTCTCTATCTTTCTCAATGTCATAAAGGATTTGACTCCTTGGAGCATTCAACCTTGCATATTCAGTAAATTTCATGCCCGGATTGTTTTTCCTTGGAGCTGAATCAGAGTCTCTAGTCGTACGAGGATATTTGTCCTCGACGTCATACTCTTGCTCCGTCTTTCGCTTCTTTGAGCCACCATTGTTGCCACCGCCAAGGGTGGGAGTGTCAGTTTTCTTCATGCTTTCCTCAGCTTTGATGTACTTACCAGCCCTCTGTTGGAGCTCAACCATGCTCTCAGGAGGGTGTTTAGCCAACGACATCTTGAAAAAGACATCCGTGGTTCCTTGTTGAAGGGCTATCATAGCTACCTTATTGTCTAGATCAGGTATATTCAACGTCTCCTTGGTGAAACGCTTGAGATAATCTCTCAATGTCTCGTTCTTTCCTTGGGTCAGATTCATGAGTGAAGCAGAGCTTTTTTCATGTACTCGTCCACTGATGAATTGGTTGATGAAAGCCGTGCTCAGATCTCTAAAACAACTGATAGAGTTGGGCGGTAAACGGCTATACCACCTTTGGGCCATGCCTGCCAGAGTTTGACGAAACACCCTACACTTAAGTGCATCGGTGTCTGGTTGTAACAACAGTGCATTCGAAAAAGTCCTAACATGGGTTGCGGGATCGCCCGTTCTGTCATATGCCTTGATAGCAGGCATCTTAAATTTCCTTGATACATGAACGACCATTACCTCTTCAGTGAAGGGTGGAATGGGATCATCGGGGTCGCCCAGTTGCATTAAAGCATGAGGACCTGACCTAGGGATCTCCGTCCTTGGAGCCCTAGCTCCTCCTTGCCTCCTTGAAGGTGTTTCTAAATCAATTATGGGGACATCTCCCGCCCCTTGGTTCGAAGGCTGAGTCTGCCTCCTTTGTTGCTCTATCTCCATGTTTTTCCTTAGTTTCTGGATCTCAGCCTCATGAGCCCTTATCCTTTCCATGGCAGTCATAGGTGCCCTTGTAGTTGCCCCCCGATTCCTTCTTCCAAGGGGCTCTTTGCTGGCTCTTCTTCTTCTGGGTGCTCGATCTCGTCCTTCATCAGACGAGTAGTCATCAGAGTAGGGCCCAGAATAATCCAAGTATCTTCCTTCAGGGACAGGTCCCAATCCTCGAATGTAGGGTGGTTCGTATGGTTCATGAATTATTGGGGCATGGCCACTCCCTCCGGCTTCAGGGGGATAGTTGGGCAGTCCGTATGCTGGATTGGTGCTTATAGGAAGCACGGTTGTGGAGATCTGTGCTCCATGGGGAAGGCTATGGTCGAGGGGCGAGACAACCATCTGAAGAGGGTTAGTCTCGTTCTGAGGTATGGAAGCTTGGGGATTCCTCCCTTGTGGTTGAGAAACTACCTCCGTGGTGATGGGCAACGTCCCTAGTGGTTGAGAAACCATCTCTGTGGTGAGGGGTAACGACCCTAGTTCCGTGGTGATTGGAACAGTGGTGGTGACAGTTGATCCAGTAGCGGTTGCTGTTCTTCGTGTTATAGCCATGGTTGTTGTAAGTTCCCACAGACGGCGCCAAATGTTGTGGAACGAAAAGTAGATTTAGATATTGACGGCGGGTTTTGAATATAGGGTAGTGGACAATCGTGTCTTAATGGCTGCTCTCGTGTTTCGTGACTACACAGGTCCTCACAAGATGCCTACGTATCTCAATTAATGTAACTGAGAATCAAGCCAAGAAAACGTAGTTCTGATTGAAGGATCAGGTCCTTTATATAGGCGTCAGGAGCCCTGCATTTAGAGTAGAATTAGGTGACTTGGAGGCCAAGTCGCCTTCTTAGATCAGGATTGTGAATCCTATTTTGTAGGAGGCTGACTCCTATTAGGTTTGTATGCCTTGGAGGCTACTCTTTGATGAAGTTGACACAATTTGGACTCTTTTTACGAGCTGCACATTTTCCCCTTTTATTATAATTACGAAATTAATAAATAAATAGGGTTTCGGGCCTCATTTATTGGGCCTAATTCTTGGACCAATCTAGGTCTAATTAATACATCATTAATTATATTTCTAGGGTTATTTTTAGCCCATATCAGCTGTCCACCCGGGTTCGATTCCTTGTGAAATTAACATTTTTTCAGCAAACAAGTACCAAAACCTAAACATGAAAATTTAAAAATTCCGCCCAAATCCAAAAATTCGAAAAATTCGCCCAAACTCAAAACCTACTGCATGTCGGTAGGAAATGGTCCATAATTTCGCCCAAACTCAAAACCTACCGCATGTCGGTAGGAAATGAGCTGTAACGAAAAGTTGAATCTTATCTACATTTACATTTAAAACCTACCGCCATACATCATTTCCTACCGTCGTACGTTTATAAATTAATTATTTAATAATTACAAAAATAAAAAAAAAATTATTTTCATATCGTAAATACATCTTGGAATTCCATTTTCTTATAAAATTATAATGTATGCAAAAAATTAGACTCTTTTAACTTCATTTGCCATGAATTTATAATGAAAATGTTTATTTTTTATAAATTTAGAGTACATATATGGTTAAATAAATCTTGGATAACATTTTCAACAAGAAACATGTTTGGTAGAGTGGTTGAAGTGTTAGCTTTTGTTCAGTAGGTCTAAGGTTCGATTCCACGAGGAATTGAATTTATTTTTTAGCAAATTTCAAAAATGGCGCCAAAAATTTCATGAAAATTTCAAAAATGGCGCCTAAACTCATTTCCTACCACATGGCGGTAGGATATATTAACACTATTTCCTACCGTTCTGAACAATTCCTACCGTATTCTATTTATTAATTAATTTTAATATAAAATTTAGAATTTAGGGGTTAGCTAGGGTTAGACAAATGTTTTTCAAAAAAAATAATTTCGATGATCCAACCGTACGGATATCAATATCACTAAAATTACATCATGTATACAAAGAATAAAATATTTTTACTCCATTTGCAATGATTTTATAATGATAAAAGGTTTTCTACTAAATAATTAATTGTTACAAAATAAATTCTAAGTTTTTTAATTTATTTTGTTAAACATATTGTATGTTATTGTATGAAGTTACAAAAACAAAATGACATTTTACAATTTTTTTTTAAAAAAAAAATATTCACATTCTTCAATAACTGAACTTCCAAGGTTAAGGGTTGTAGTTTAGGGTTAAGATTTAGGGGTAACTCTAGGGTTGAACCTCATTTTTAAAAAAAATATTTGGAACGATCCAACCGTACAGATCTCAAAATCACTACAAATTACTCGCGTGTACCAAAATTGTGATTTTTCAAATTGATTTGATGTGATTTTATAAGGAATCACTGCAAATTAGTCACATTTTACTAATAGTTTGTATTGGTTAATTTCTTAAAAAATAATTTTTAATGATCCAACCGTACAAATCTCAGTATCACTATAAATAAATCATGTATGCAAAAAATTATAATTTTTAAAGGTTATTTGTAACGACTTTTTAATGAAAAAGTATAATATAATGTGGTATTGTCATAAAATTTGGAATGACCATACAACACAAGAAACATCTTGGCATAGTGGTTGGGATGTTGTGTGAATTCGTTGTCCACCCGGGTTCGATTCCTTGTGAAATTAACATTTTTTCAGCAAACAAGTACCAAAACCTACCGCATGAATTCCGCCCAAATCCAAAAATTCAAAAAATTCGCCCAAACTCAAAACCTACTACATGTCGGTAGGAAATGGTCCATAATTTCACCCAAACTCAAAACCTACCGCATGTCGGTAGTAAATGGTCCATAATTTCACAAAAAATTCAAAAGTGCGCCAAAACTAAAAATTCAAATTTTTTCCCCAAAATTATAAACTACTTCTCCACTTTCACTTTCATTTTATCTCTATCTATTCATCTACTTCACCAATATAATTCTCTTCATCTCCTTCACTTTAATCATCTCAATTTCCTCCTTCATCTCATATAAATCTCTTCATCTATTTTATTTCACATAAATCTCTTCATCTCATTCACTTTAATCATCTCAATTTCCTCCTTCATTTCAATCATTTAGGTATAATTTTTTTTATCTTTTATATATATATATGTACTTCATTTACATATAATATGTGTGCATTTGTGTTTTGTTTTCTAATTAGTTCTTTGTTACATATCCTTACACTAAGTTGAAATTTTGTGTATTTATTGTTCTTTGTTTGTTAATTGGTTCCACTTATTATGTAAATTTTTAGGATTTGAAGGCAAAAGAAATGGAGAAAACGAGATTGAAAGCAAGTTTGAGGGTGATGGCATTTTAAAGGATGAAGGAGAAATAGATTGGTTAAGTTTTATTTTTTTCTTTTTTGTTGTAATGGTTATAATTATAGTATATTAGAACAAATATGTATTATAGTTATGTTGAACACATATGTATTTGTTGTAAATGGATTATATATTATGGTATGATAAGGGGGAACTTAATGTAATGATCTTTTGATGTAATGGATGATTGTTTTTTTATTGAGTGTTTTTGCTATAAAATGTAATTGTGCGTTCTTTGTATTAGATTTGTTTTGCAAGTATGATTTGTATCATTAGGAGGGGACAAAATAAATTGAAAAAAAACAAAAAAAAACCTAGTAATTCCTACCGTCTTCAACTCATTTCCTACTATCCTTACCATTCGAAATCCAATATTTCCTACCAATTTTGGGGCATTTCCTACCATTTGGTAAGGACGGTAGGAAATGGTTGGTAGGAAATGCTAACAAGAACAGTAGGAAATGGTCGGTAGGAAATGGCATTCTAGATGCATTCTGAAATAATTCCTACCAATGTGCTCAGGGATGCTCGGTAGGAAATGGGTGGGCAGAATTTTCACAAATTCCATGTGGCATGCCACGTGGCAGCTGACTTGGATGGGTCCCACCCACGTGGCATCTGACATTTCAACTGACGTGGATGGGTCCCACGCCACGTCATCATCCATGATGGCACATGGGTCCCTGCCATGTGGCAGTCCAAGTCAGCATGTGGGGTCCCCATTGACCAAGTCAGTAGCATTTCTCACCAATGACATTTCCGACTTAAGCAATTCCTACCAACGCGGGTTGGTAGGAAATGCCCCATTTCCTACCGATTTCGGGCCTTTTCCTACCGATTCGACGGTAGGAAAAGCCCGTTTTTGGTGCAGTGCATGTTGAATAACCACAGCTGTAGTATTATTAGTAGCAACTTCTCCTTATTTAATATACATGTATGACCACCACCATAAGTTCCAGTTTTTTAGGAAACTTGTTTCTTGACTACTGCTGCATGTGTGAATAAAATTTAGAAGGGTTTGAATTCTAACAGGGATTTCACATTGACAGCTTCTTCCAGCATTATTTTTCTAGTCGTGAACATCTCTAAGCTGTCAAATGCTATGTCCGGACCATAAGGCATTAAGCGTAATTTAACAGAACTTGTGGTAATGTAGAAGATTTTAAGAATTTCGTTTCCTGGTCCTGGACAGTTAAATTAATCTGGAGAAAATGACCTTAAAATACAAAAACATATATACGAAGGTGCGTGTTATCTAGGTAAAAGAGCAGACTGATGTGTACAAGATAATCTAATGTATAGTTTACGGTGGTTGAAAAAAATAAATCATAATTTACAACGAAAAAATGAAGTTTGTAATGTTGTCGGACAAGTAAGAGGACCACTTAAGAAATCCCACAGTGATCTTGTAATCTTGTAATTCACATTGAAACAAATACTATACAAGAAAGCATACAAGTTCTTAAACATTGAAACAAACACTATAAAATTTGAAATCCCATAGTAATCTTGTAATCTTGTTAAAATTGTAAAAGTGTATATTGTTTGCCTTCCTGTATATAAATGAATCAAATATATACCATACCAATAGAGGAACAGGGAGCAGCCCCTAAGTTTTGATGCCATTCCTTTGCACTACAGGATTTTAGAAAAGATAGTACTAGCTATCCTAAGTTACGCTACTGATTTTGCCCCTACTTGATTTTGGATCCTAGTTATTGATTTTTATTAAGGAACCACTGTAAATATAAAAAAAAAGTAAATTAAAGTGGATTTCTATAGTTTTAAAAGTTGGGTTTCATGAAATTAAAGTACTATCTGCTAGTATAAGAAACCGATCTGATATTCTGCTCCGATAGTGAAAAGGCCTTGTAGGTTGTTGTTTAGCCTTGTAGGTTGCTGTTTAATTTTGATAAAAATTTCAATCTGGTGTGCTGAAACTCATTTCATTTTTACAGTATCAAATAGCCCAGGTACAAAAGGACGCTGAAAGGCATACTAAGAGCATAATGATATTATAATACAGCCTTTGAAAAAGGACGACATCGATAGGCCTTTCTAAACCGACGTGTCAAGAAGTTTAGGGTATATATGTACTATAAATTTGGAATTTAATACATGTCAGCTTTCATTTTATTATTAATTATACAATTTTCTCTTGTTTTTCAGCGTTACTATTACTATCCTAAAGGATTCACAAAGGGAGAGGCAAATTCTGTGGTTAGAGAGCATTTGAGAAGAAATATGAAGCAGACTATGTTCATAATGAAGAAGAATGCTAGTAAAGAGGTTGAAAAAGCTCTTAAAAAGGGGGAGAACAAAAAGCGACATGATTTCAGGCCCCCTTTCCTAGAAGAGGATGCATGGATGGGTTGTTGTGATTATTGGGAAACAAGGGGTCATGAAAAGATGTCGAAGATCAACACAGAAAATCGCAAATACTTAACGTTCCCGCACGCTAATGGAGCGATGCCATTTGAACAACGACCGAGTGTAAGTTCATTAAATTTCTAAACATTTGTCACACTTGAAAAATATAAGCTTTGTCGCTTACTTTAATTCATTTAGGCTTTAACTTATTTAAATTATATGTCAAGTGGAATAAACATCTGAGACATGGCTGGATTAATTATTTGTTACACTGTTTTATCTTTTTTTATATACCAATATGGAAGAAACAGGCGAGATCCTGTCTGAATTGGAACTATTCGATATTGTGTACACAAAGAAGCATGCTGAATTGATGAAAATTAAGGTTTGTTGCACCAATTGTTTATACCATCAGAATATTAATGTGGTTAAATAATACAATTTTAATGTGCAAAGTAACTTGAGAATGCAGAAAAAGGAATGTGTTAGTCGCACTGCATGCTCGTCAGCCAAGGAAGGGGAAACCTTTTATGTACCCACACCATACAGTTCGAGAACTTCTTGGACTAGCAGAGGCAGCTGCATGGACCAGCTTGTCCACTCCAACCCGCATTCTAGAGCATGCATACGAGATGATGGGGAGGGCATTGAATGAGGTGACTGATATGGTCCAGGCCATGGATGGGGTAGATGAGGTTCCACGATCCTGCCTCGATGAAGAGTTGCGAAAATTGGCTGATGGTGCCTATCCAAGCAAGGATGACCCAACACAACTAGTATTTTGGGATCAATATATGAAGATTTCTACAAATTTGACTGCTTCTCTATTTGAAAGATACAAGAAGGTCGTCATTGAGGTAATTTACTAACATTGCTCATAAAAAGCTTACTAACGAAGGATGGTAAAGACGTTAACTGATGTTGAAAGTTTGACAAACCATGATCCTGTATTATAGAGTTGTATAGGAGCACTCAGAAACTTAGTTTTGAGTTCACTAGACTACTTAAAAAATTGATATGCAGTATAAGTTTTTGAATATTTTGAGCCCTAAGTTCAGCCTCCGAAACTTACTAGGTAGAAAGTTTGCCATAGAAATGCTTAACTGACCCTTAGATTTAAGGGGTGCAACATGTTAGAGCATCTCCTGCTTCACTACAGATGACTCTGTTGCACTGCTCCATTCCCATTATGTCACAATGTCAATGTGCCTAGGACAATTCTAAAGTAAACATTGGCTTCGGGACCTGGCAAATCAGCAAGGCTTTCCTTCAAGTCGTACATAAGGCAGATAGTTATGATAAAGAAATTTGCTATGTAGAATGTAGTGTTCGGTGGTATTAACTCAAGTACCACATTGAGCAGACAAAATATAATTCTTTATATATAAGCCAAATAGTTAACTCAATTAAAATGAGGTCTTTTCAGATGAACCTAAAAATAAATTTGTGTAGTTTTGTGCGGCACTACTAGGTACTGACTTCCTGTTGTTACTGCACATCCTTGATCCACATATACAGGATATGCCCCAAGTATTATTAATTCTTACTGCACATCCTTGATCCACATATACAGGATATGCATGCTCATGACCAGGTTAATGACCAGGTTGATGACCAGGCTAATGACGGAAACGCGAACCGAAGGAACAATGACGAAGAAACAATCTTCAATAATGTTCCACTAATCCCATAGTTTATTGTGGCTATCACGCTGTCTTGGCTACTTCTGAACGAAAAGGTTGTCATTTTGTGGAATCTTTATGTGGATTTTGTAGTACTCTTAATGGAGCTGAATTTTTAGTATTTTGTATGGAGTTTAATGAATTTTATTCATCTAATGGAGAATATTTTGGTTTTTATTATATTACTTGTCATTTGTATTTTATTTTCCATCCCCGTGTTATGCATAATATATATTTTAAGCTTGTGGCATTGTGGCGTGATAAACGCGAAAGTGTGGTGTAATATATTTGAATTTGTACATGCTTCTTACCACCACAATGTGACTGATTTTGGTAGTATTCAATCACCATTTTAGCAAGTTATTTCAACCAATTTTGGTCGCAATTAAGCATTCCTTCTGACTGCCACTAGTCATAGGATCCCAACTTTTGTGACTGAAAACAGTCATATTGAGTACTACATATGTGACTGGTCCCAGTCATATGTAGCACTACAGTCGTGACTGGAAACAGTCATTCTGTAGCACAGTAGTGCGACCAAATTCTGTCAACCTGAATTGCGACTGAAAATAGTCACATTTCAAATGCGACTAGAGTTGGTCGATTTGTGGTCCTTAGGCGGGAAATGAAATTTTGAATGAAAATTTGAGTTCCTTAAGGGGGAAATGAAATTTTTAGTGAAATTTCAAATTTTTTGGAAATTATATAGCGACTGGTTTTGGTCATATTTGGACTTCTTTATTGTGACTGTTTTTTGTCATATCAGGACTTCTTTATTGTGATTGTATTTGGTCGTTCTCTCTTTCCACTTTCGACCGCAGATCTAGTTGCGACGGCCTTATAAGTGACCGGGGAGTTTCGGTCATTTTTATATTAAAAGAGACAAAAAACGGTCATTTATAGTATAGATGCGATCGGAATGGTGCGGTCACTTTTAGTTGTTTCTCTTGTAGTAGTGTTCAGGAACTGTATCTGTTCGACCAATAATTCTCTTAGGGATATATGGTCCATCACAGATTATGTCAAGATAATCAGGATCAGTTGCTTCCAGGTACATCAACATCTTTACCCTCCATGTAGGATATTCAGTTTTCTTCAAGATGGGAATTTTAATGCCTTCATACTTGGTTGTCGACATCTTATATCGTTTATGATTAAATCAGTTTGCTCTGATACCAATTGTTGCCCAGTAATTAACAATTGTAGAAGGGGGTTGGATACAATTGTGTAAGATTTTTGACTTAATAAGAATATAGAACACAAATATGAAAGAATAACAATTCTATTAAGTCTGATATAAAACTTTTACAAACTCTCTCAATTTTCCTTATTTTCTGGACTCAATAGTTATCTTCAAGTAATACTGATCAGCTTCACAGTCTTGATGATAATCCTGATCTCAGTCCTGATAATAATCCTGATACTGACACTTAGCAATACTGATGACGTCAGCATCTCAATCCTGATCAGTAGTCGAGATAGTGATGATCATTGAATCCTAAACTAACAGAAAAAATTACTCGTTCTTGAAATCTGCAAGAGAGATATGGAAAGATCTAGAGAATAGGTTTGGCTTTGCATCGATTACTCAGATTTATTCACATGAACAAAAGCTGTCTGAATTAGCTCAAGGACATCAAAGTGTTTTTTATTTTTAGAAAAAAATCAAACCTAGAATCTAGAACCTTGTCTAATCAAGTGCGTACCAGTACAAAATATATTTTAATGGAGCATATTCTACAATTCTCTTTTCTTACAAGTGCTAGACTTTGTTTTGAACTTAATTCAAAAATCTTAGATAAACGACATTCTCTCGTATTCTTTTTCTTATATTGATTTATATTAATTCTAGAATATTGCATAATATATGATTATTACAATTTTTTGAATGGATTTAAGATACTCCACAATTCTCTTTTGCCATTTTAAATAATTGATATAACAAACAAAGTTTTAGAATAAAATTTAAGATTATATACAAATGTAGCCGAGTGTGAAAAAAATAAATTTATTTACATTCACATATATGTAGATAATAAAATGACATTTGGTATTAAGAAAAATGTAAATTTAATTTATCAAATCATGAACATCGCAAATGTTTTAGGTATATAAAATTTTAATATCGGAGTCATATTAAAGATTTTTGGTTGACCAACTATTTATGTTGTGTTTGGTTGTGATGAAAGGAATGGAATGGATGAAATTAAAGGAAAGTAATGTGAGTTGGAGGGAAGATTTGAAAAAAAATGAGATAGTGCAAAATTGTTATGATAAGAATTGTGAAGAAAATGAATGAGTTAAGGAATGAGCATTCCATCTCAAAGTGAGGTGTTTGAATTATAATGTAGGTGATTAAGAATGGAATGAGTTAAGAATGAAAGTTGTGAGCATGTAACTATTTTATACTTTAAATCTCATTCCATTGCATTCCATTTCAATCACCCCTACCAAACACAACATTAGAGTTTCACCTATTTAAATATATGATCCGCCTAAAAACATAAATGTAAAAAGGAATTGAATTTATGTCAAAAATATGAGAACTCTAGAAATAGGATCTATGTTATAAATGAAAAATAAAGTAATTGTTACCAATGACCCGTTAAACTTATGATTTTTTGAATCATAAATATTACAAACTGCAATAATTGTTACCAATGACAAGTTAGACTTTAATTCGAATAAAGTATTATAATACGAATTTTTATTTAACATAGTAAATTGATCAATATAATATATAGTAGTTGAGTTATAACGAAACCAAATCGAAAGGTGAGAGCCCCACAGGAGGCCGTTTGCATGAAGAACTAGGGTTTAGTGTAACATAAAATAGTGTGTGATATATATTTAGTCACAAATAGATCAACAACAACATTAAACAATACACGCATATAAGAATGGTAACAAAATCTAAGTACATCAACTAACAAATTAATTGGAATTTTACCATTTTTCAGTTGATGCATGAACCAAAAAGACCAAATAAAAGCACACCAAATTTTCCCATTTTTAAAGTCCACCCTGATAATATGTTACACCAATGACGTTTTCAGAATAATAAGAGAAGTAAACTAAACCAATATGTTAATGTATGCGAAGAGAGAAAAAGTATGAAGGGTATGGGAAGTAAGAAGTGTATGGTTGAGTTATAACATATACTTAAATTAAATTAATATATTATGAAATCAAAATATTTGATGTTAGATATATATCACGCAAATACACAGGTGTCTAATCATCACTACAACAAAAACGGCTAAATTCAACTGTCAAAATTCGGTTGAATTTAGTATAAATTCAACGGAAAACGGTTGAGTTTATATTAAATTCAACCGCAAGCTTCCCGTTGTATATAAGGTCGTTACATTTAGCAGTTCGGTTGAATTTAGCATCAGATTCAACCATTTTCGGTTGAGTTTAGATATATTATTTTCAACCATTTCCCGTTTAAATAAACTTAAGGATTTTTGAAAAACTTTGAAATTTTGAATTTGAATTCCACCAAAAAAAATTATTTTCCCGCCAACAATTCAGCCGCCAAAAAATTTATTCTGAAAATTTATTTTCCCGCCAACAATTCTAAATTCAACCGAATCTTGTTGAATATGATTGTCCCAAAATCAACCAACTTTGGTTGATTTAATTTATGTTTTGCCACTTGTGCACCTTAAATTCAACCGATGTCAGTTAAAAATACTTGACTATATAATTTTTTTCCAACCATTTACAGTTGAATTTAATATACCATATTGTACCATTATTTTCACTATTGAATTGCCTCTACAATTCCTGGTTCTAATCTAATGGTCCAGTAAACATGAGAAGATATATACACAAACGATTAGGTCCAAAATAAAATCCAGAGATGCAGAGATTTTAAAGGTCTTAGAACAAAAGCAAAGATGCAGAGATTTTAAGACGAGAAATAACAAAAAACACTCTTAGGGGAAAAGAGGATAGCGGTTCTCTAACTCCTCTAAAGTAACATGATAGACATCTTCATGCTGGTTTATCGGGGTCTCTGATCTTGTAGCCTGCAATTAAGAAAATAAACTTTAGATGTAGTATTAAAACTAGACAACAGATTGTAACTTCAAACTTATTTGTAGCCAACTAAGTTGAAGAACTTAGACACATACCAAATAACTTATTTTTTATTGTTGGCTTAACTTAACATACCAAATAATTTGTTACTACATATTTTTCTTTCTTCCTGTTCAAACAGATTACTACAAATAAGCTTCCACTTAACAAAGGTATGTTATTTAAATTGCGTAAATAGGAGAAGAACAACAATAAATATGAAGCTTCATAAAACACACAAAGCTCAAACCCCATGTACAAACTTTTGTATGATAGACAAAAAAAACTGATTTTTCTGCTTATTACTTGTGACATAAATACTTAGCAAATAAAATGAGGAACAGGCATGCCCTATGAGTTCCTAAGAAACAACTTGCATTTATAAACTCTTTTCGTGTGTATTTTGTGTGTAAAAAAATTGCATTATATTTAAATTATTACCTCTAGGATAACCTTTTTGTAACGCTCAAAGAGAGGAGGAGTCATTTGTGCAGCTATTCGGATATACTCTTCCCATAAGATTTTAGATGTTGGATCTTCTCCATTTGGATAAGCACGAGTAGCCAATTTCTGCACCTCTTCGTCAAGTCTGGCACGTGTCACCTCAATCTCGTCTATAGCCTCAACCATGTTAGTCACCTCTATCATGACCTTCCCGATCATAGAGTATGCACGCTCTGGAATGCGTTCTGGAGAGATGGATAAAACAGATTGTGAAGTTGTATATTTGGCAGCTCCATCTAATCCAAGAATCTCTGGAAGTCTATGTCGCGGAAACATAAGCACCTTCCCCTTTTTTGGTGGACAAACTTCCAACAATAGCTCGACCTCCCGTTTTCTTTGGGAGCCAGGAGATGGTGTTACATTCTGAGAACATCCCTCGTGAGAACTGTCCTTCCCCTTTGATTTATTTTTTATATTTTAGATAATTAGGAAAAAAATGAAAAGTAAATTCAACCGAATTTTGATATTGGTTGAATTTACAAAATGGGGGGAAATTTCCAGCCTTTTCAATAAAAGAGTCTTTTCATTATTCAACCGGATATTGTTGAATTTAGCGTCGGTTGAAATTATCCGGTTGCATTTAACTTTTTAGCAAGAATTTTGGCGTATGACGAAATTTAAGCATATTTAAATTCAACTGGATCTGGTTGAATTTCTTTTCGGTTGATTTTGTTCGGTTGAATTTAATGCTGGTTGAATTTGTTCGGTTGAATTTACAAAATGGGGGGAAATTTCCCGCCCTTAACAAAAGAGTCTTTTCATTATTCAACCGGATATGGTTGAATTTAGCGTCGGTTGAAATTATCCGGTTGTATTTAACTTTTTAGTGGGAATTTGGCGCCTGACGAAATTTAAGCATTTTGAAATTCAACTGGATCTGGTTGCATTTGTTTCCGATTGAATTTAATGCTGGTTGAATTTGTTCGGTTGAATTTAATCCCGGTTGAATTTATTCGGTTGAAAATGGGTCTCGGTCAAAGCTCAGACGCCATTGACTGCATATTTAACAGGATTCGGTTGAATTTTATCCCGGTTGAATTTATCCGGTTGAATTTAACCACTTTTTCTAGTAGTGCATATTTTACATTCATCAAAATATTTGAGAAAAATTTAAAGTTAAGTTAAAATTTTTTTCGAACTTTTAACATAACTAGCTCCTTAACCCGTGCAAGGCACGGGTTTGCTTTAAATAATAGGTTTCATTGGTATATTATTTGTGGTGTTTTGCTTCCTTGATCGTAATTGTTTATAGTGGAAGAAAAATTATAAAACAGTTGTTATTATATGTTTATCAAGGTTTATTATAATTTTAGACACATGTATTTTGACACATGTATAATGCTAACAAACCTCTAAATCGCTTGCAAAGGAAGAACAACAAAATATTTTGAGCATCAGTGAAAACTCAAATTGAAGTCAGCTATGCGCTTAAAGAAGTGTTCAAAATTTTCGTGTAGGACATGAGTACAATTGTAGAAGGTCATTGGTTCGATTCCCAAATGTAGCATAATTAAATCTAGTTTTTTCATAAATATACTGACGTGGCTGAACCGTGGAATAAAATGTTTCCCCAAAAAGTGTATGTTGGAGTATTAGAGTAACTATATACTATTCAATATTCTAGAAATGATATAAACCAATATTTATTTACTCAAAAATAAATATCAGAAAAAATGGGAGAAGATGTAGTTTATATAATAAGAGTATGAAAGTAATCTCAGCTATGCGCTTAAAGAAGTGTTCAAAATTTTCGTGTAGGACATGAGTACAATTGTAGAAGGTCATTGGTTCGATTCCCAAATCTAGCATAATTAAATCTAGTTTTTGCATAAATATACTGACGTGGCTGAACCGTGGAATAAAATGTTTCCCCAAAAAGTGTATGTTGGAGTATTAGAGTAACTATATACTATTCAATATTCTAGAAATGATATAAACCAATATTTATTTACTCACAAATAAAAATCAGAAAAAATGGGAGAAGATGTGGTTTATATAATAAGAGTTTGAAAGTAATCTCATAATAAGGTGTAGCACAATTGGCCATGGCATGAGTTCAAATGTGCAGAAGGTCATTGGTTCGATTCTTTGCTATGTCATAATATTTTTAGACTTAACTAAAGGGTTAGAGGGGTAAGAATGTAATCTCACGTGAATAAAATCACTCCCCAAAAACATCATGTTCCAGTATTAGATATAGAATAGATAGATGAGTGAGACACAGCAATGATGTTTTTACCTAATATTAATATATTTCATAATATATCTCAGTTTTACGTATACAATCGATTTTTTACAAATATACTCTAAGGTTAACATCACATAAGTTTTCATACGTCTATGTTATATACGGAAAGTTTTGCTTAATATATTAATTTATATATAATAGTTTATAAGCCACACAATGCACATTTTTTAAATATTTAAAATTACATTTTTTACAATTTTTTAATATTTATATGTTATTAGTTTACTTGATCAAATTGTAGTTAAAAAAGTTGATACTTCTTAGGTTTTACATGTCTAATTTACTATTTATGACCTCTAAAAATTAGATTTGTACGATTTTACTGTCCACGATAAAAAAATATTTTATTTATTGATGGTTTAACAATTCTTTTCTAATTAAAATTACTGGATTGAAGAGAGCAACAAATTTTTACTGGGAGAATTTTATTCAATTTAGGAAATCTACATATATTTGGTTTTTGATATAGTTCTACTAACAACCAAATTCACTTTTCACTTTTTAATATATGATCTAATGGTTTTTGATATGGGTTAAAAATAACCCTAAAGACATAATTAATGTTGAATTAATTAAACCTAGATGGTCTATAAATAAGGCCCGAAACTCTAATTAAATATTAATTTTGTAATTAATATTTGGGCTAGAAGTACAACTTGTATTAGGAGACGTCCAATACAGGCTTATTCTAATAAAAGTGGGCTTGTTTCAATACAAGTCCGTTATGATATGGAACCAACTCCTACAAGGAAGGATCTATAATTAATCCTTATCCAACGTTAAGGATAAGACTTATCCGTCAAGGAAGTGATGATACTTATCCACCGTCAAGGATAAGATTTATCGTTCAAGGAAGTGTTAATACTTATCCACTGTAACAGCCCCAAATCCGGGGTCAGGGATTTAGAGTAGTCACAATCCACTTACTTCTTGCCTTGCCTGCTTTACTCACAATAGACACAATTCATCTGCTTATGACCCCACAATGTATATATCTCTCTCACACACACACAGGTTAGAGTCTCAAAAATGACACAAATACAACCATTGCGGAATGAATAATCTTTATTACAATACCCAAATGTCTTTTGAATTTGCTACTGATACAACTCCTAAGTAATGGTACATTACCAACTTAGCCTTGTAATACTCACCACCCTCTCATACCATTCATATCTATACATAAGATGAATACCAAAAGCTCCAGCTTGATCTAAATGGTTCACACTATTTCCAGGATCACTGCTAGAAACTGCTCATGAGACTGCCTTGCGCTTACCACTCGTCTGAGGGATGTGCGCCGAATCCTTGGTATCCTACTTCGCTGCTATATAATATTTATAAAACAATAGCAAGAGTGAGCGATAGCTCAGCAAGGTAATAAAAGTATGGCATAAGCCTGCCTTCCACTCAACCCAGAATAAAGCGGGTATAAGACAATAATTTGTCAAAATATCTCGATACTGAAATTATTTCCTTATCGGAATGTATTCCAAAAACAGTACCCTTGTTGTATTTCAAATATAATTTTCATAATATTTCTGCAAACTTTTGCTATATTATGAACAAAGTTCTAGTATCATATAAAAGGTGAGGTTTCAAAGTAAACCAATATAACCTTTCCGAAAATATCTTCTATGTAAGTAGAATATCAACATATAACTTAAAAGATGAAGTTATAAGGTGATTCAGTATAAACAACTCCCTTACCATAACTCATGTTATGTAAGGTATCCACAGAGTCATATGATATAAAAGATGAAGTTACGAGGAAAATTTCATATAACGTTCCGTAACCCAAAATCCACTTATGCATATATAATCTGAGTAAGGTTTTATCAAAGTCATACTCATAAAATAAAAGATGAAGTTACAAGGATTTATTGTAACTTCAATTTTGAACACTTTTCGACCCCCTGCCAACATGATCGGTAAACCTGTACCACGGGTGTCATCATTGGTCCCTCTCAATACATGTTGCAGAATCTCTCTGCCAACAAGATCTTTAAACTTGTACCAAAGATGTCATCCGTAGTCCCTTTCAATACATGTTGCAGAATTATCCAAAATGGATGATGAACTAATACGGGAGTTGCTACCGCGCCCGTCGTACCAACTTTACTATGATCAGTAGCAGGTCGTACAACAAAAATATGTTCTCTACATGTAGATGGAAGAATCACGACAGCCTGACATTGTCTACCGCCTTTCTGGATCTCCCGGCCCATTTGGGGAAAGAATTTGGATGGGTCGGCGCAACTGGACCAGTTACACCACTCCTAGTTCTGATGAAATCCATGACTCTGAAACGTAAAGATCGTCCTCCTTTCCCCAAGTGTAATACTTGTTGATACGACTCCACAAAGTAGTTATATCTAGGTTGGAAAGGAAGATTCCCCAATATTTGACTTGCAGCAACTAAATTGCTTCGAGAAAATATCTGTCCCTTGACAGTTTTGAGTTGAGAGTTTAAAAAGAGTAGCAGTCACTTAAATCAGGTTTCCCATATTTTTGATAGTTGAGCGAGGATTTAAATCCTCTTAAAAGACAGATTTAAATGGAAAAATAGTGTTTTGGGAACCTCTTTTTGATTTGAAAATAATTAATAATACAGCTTAGAGTATCCTTCGTAATTATTGAAGGTCGAGGATAAACTTTAAATAACATTTCTCATTTTTAAAACGTGTTAAAAGTATTTAATAAATAATCGAATAATATTTATTAAATAAGTAAACCTTAAACGAATCTTCGAAAATAATATTCATTAAATAAATAATGATTAAATGAATATTCAAAATAATATTTATTAAATAAATAAACCTCAAATGAATATTCAAAAGTAATATTCATTAAATAAATAATCACCGAATAACAGTTGCCCAATATCTTTATCGGAAAAATAATCTTTAATATATACAGAGAATATAATTACTTCTGATCTAAAGAAAATCACACGCCCTTATCCTAGGGCATTTATAAAAAAAACCTGGCTTCTAACTAATATCTCATATCTAGCTTAGAAGCCCATAATCAAATCATAAAGCAAGTATCACGATATACTTTCAAAAATAGTTATGCCTTCCATTAGCATATATAACTGAAATAGTATTCAAATAGTATTTATCGACTGAGATAATACTCAAATAACATTCCTTGAAAGATATAGTAAGCAAGTATCATTCCTCGAATGATATCATACTCGAATAACAATCCTCAAAATACATAGTATTCTGTCGATGGAATCCCTCCGGGTTTCCACGGCTATCTACATATCTCAAAATACTGACTCCCTATTTAGAGTCGAAAACAATGAATATGCTCTTATATTTAGAGCTACCAGGTAAACCGGTTCATAACTACTTAACTCAAAATATTTTATATAATCCAAAGGTCAAATCCATTTCAACAAGAAATAAGATATATCGCAAAACTGTCTAACTTTATACATGGTGTTATGGATTAAAAAACGTACTTTGTGAATTTAATGAGCTTCGAGCTTTAATGGCTGCACTCGTGTTTCCGGACTAAATTGGTCCTCACAAGATGCCTACGTATCTCAAATCGTTATTGAGAATCAAGCCAAAGACGTAGTTCTGATTGTAGGATCAGGGACCTTATATAGGCGTCTGGAGCCTAGTATTTATGGTATGTTTAGGAGTCTTAGCGAATAAGTCTCCTTTTTGATATTGGATAAACATTGTATTGCTTGCAGGATAAGTCTTTTCCTTGTCGATAAAAGCTATGACTCATTAATTGCCTTTAATTGGGATTCTGGATCCTTCTTTGACCAATTTGCCATAATTTGGACTCTTTTTATGAGCTGTATATTTTCCCTATTCATTAAATCCGAAATTAATGAATAATCAGGGTTTCGGGCCTTGAATATTGGGCCGTGTTCTTGGACCAATTCGGGTCTAATTAATATGTCATTAATTGCATTTTTAGGGTTATTTTTAGCCCATATCATTTGCCCCCCAATTTCTAGGAAAACTTTTCAAGCTTTCGTAGAAATTATATTGACCTTTTTCGAGATTCGGGGTCTTTTTTATCCTTTACCTAGGACTTCATTCACACTAGTGTTTCACAAATATCGCCTTATTGCAAAGTGTGGAGCGACCTACACATTTACGACGATTGTTGCCTTATTCGAGGCTAATTTGACATTTATATGAATTATTCCTAATATTTTAGGAATTTTCGTGTACCCACAGGTATTTTTAACATTTATTCCTAATATTTTAGGAATTTTCGTCCAGAAATTAAGCCAATTTCGACCAGGAAGTCAAGTCAATTTCGACCAGGAAGTCAAGTCAATTTCGACCAGGAAGTCAAGTCAATTTCGACCTGAACTGGAATGAGGTCGATCAGTTCGACCAGGAAATTTAGGTATTTTTCGACCTCAAATTTTCGACCTCATTTCTTTGCATTTTCGAGCAGGAATTATAGCTTAATTTCGATCTCATTCCCAGTATTCATTTTCGACTAGGAAGTGGAGTGAGGTCGAATGGTTCGACCAGGAATTTTAGTATAAATTCGACCAGGAATTTTCGACCAGGAATCCAGTCTATTTCGACCAGGAAGGGGGACAAGGTCGAACATGTCGATCAGGAATTACAGTGTATTTTCGAGCTCAAAGTTTCGACCTCAACCTCGTGTAATTTCGACCAGAAACTTTATTCAGTTTTTCGACCCAAACTGTCTTCAGATCGAACATGTTGAACTCATTTTTTAGTTCGTTTTCGAACAGGTTTGTTCGACCAGGATGCGGTGTAAATTCGAGCAGGAATCCTGGTCGAAATCGACCAGGAAAGGAATCCTTGTATTCTGATACATGATTTTTTCGTGTTTTTTCGACCTCGGTCTTTCGACTTCAGTGTAGAGTTTCTTCGACCTCGGTTGGCTCCAACAACGCCAAACGTGGCTTATAGATACAAGAACTAACTTCAGTTCTAACACCTTAGACCTCATTTGAGGTTTCAACAACGCCAAACGTGGCTTATAGATACAAGAACTAACTTGAGTTCTAACACCTTAGACCTCATTTGAGGTTTCAACAACGCCAAACGTGGCTTAGAGATACAAGAACTAACTTGAGTTCTGACACCTTAGACCTCATTTGAGGTTTCAACAACGCCAAACGTGGCTTATAGATACAAGAACTAACTTGAGTTCTGACACCTTAGACCTCATTTGAGGTTTCAACAACGCCAAACGTGGCTTATAGATAGAGGACCTGATTTTGAGGTTCAACATCTTAATTTTCACATCGAGAGGTCTTCATGAACGAAGACAGACATAATGTTTCACTTGTTTCTTTAATTTGAGCTTCCAGTATATCGAATCGAAGCTCGTTCTGAGCTCTACTTCCTCGAATTTTCAGGGGTTTCAACCCTTATAGTAACCTTCTTCCAATATGCCTCTTTAGGCTTTTAGTTGAGCTTGTAACATACTTTTTGATCCTTCGGGATCTTCTATCCATGCATGTTATTTATGCATATTATATTTCTTCGTTCTTGCATTCACTTATATTTATTTAGCTTCTCTTTTGTAAGGCAATTCCTAGTACTTGGCCTCTTGAATGGGCTGGCACTTTGATCAAGTGTTATTGGTACAACTTGTTCTTTAGTAGAACAATAAGGAAATACTCAAACAAAGATAAGTAATAAAATAGTGAATGAGAACTTGAAATATTTCCTTTGAAAAAGAGGGTTCGACCCTTACATAGTGCTTTACTTCCTACTAAGAGCTTAAGAGCTCATAATGGTTTCGTCGACCTTATTGCCACTTGTACTATTAGTGGATCCCTTAAGGAAACACTTAAACATAATAAACTTTTTAAATTTGAGGCATGCCAAGTTTTTGGCACCTCAGTCCCTTCAAGGGTTCAGGCAACTATGCTCCAATGTGAGTGACTTTGTCTGGTTCTCCATTGTTTCTCGAATCCATAACCTTGATTGGGAGAACCTGCCCCCCGACTCCATCAGGCCTTAACGCGGCTACATAGCAACTCCTAGCCATCTTTTGATCTCCTTGTTCTTCACCAACCCCGTTCCTTGTTGGGAACTTGATTTTGAAATGGTAAGTTGAGGCAACAGCCTTGAATGCATGAAGGCCTGTCCTCCCAAGGATTGCATTATAAGTCGAGGTTGCCTTTATCACCACGAAGTTCAACATTTGAGTTGTTGTTTGTGAACCTTGCCCTATTGTCATAGGGAGCTGAATAGTTCCCTCTATTTTAGATTCAACCCCATTGAACCCGTATATGGGCATGTTTGAAGGAGTTAGTTGCGAATCGGTATATCCCATCTTGATGAAGGCATCATGGAACAAGATGTCCACGGAAGCTCCGTTATCAACCAGAACCCTCTTGGTTTTAGAGTTGCCTATTACAGGTATAATGACCAACGGGTCGTCATGGGGGAACTTCACCCCTTCAAGATCAGAATCGTCAAAGGTAATATCCACTTCTGTCTTGGCACGTTTCGGTGCTTCTCCTACAACAGTCATTACCTCTCGGGCATAAGCTTTCCTTGAGTTTCGGGAGGACCCAGCAGCAGTCGATCCTCCAAATATCATGTTGATGACAGGCCCTCGGGGCTTAGGAGTACGATCTTGGTCGTTGTCCCTCCTATCATAGTCTTTCCTTTCATAGTTTCCTTGTTGATATCCTCGATTCCCATCCTTAGTGAACTTATCGAGTTTTCCTCTTCGGATTAAGAACTCGATCTCATCTTTCAGTTGTCTACAATCGTCAGTGTCATGACCAACTTCTTTATGGAAACGGCAGAATTGATTCTTGTTCCGTTTCTCCAAGTCGGATCTTAGCGGCTTTGGCCATCGAAGATCTTCCTCCTTCTCAATTTCCATCAGAATTTGACTTCTTGAGGTGTTCAACCTTGTATACTCATTGAACCTGGGTCCGAAGTTGTTCCTTTTAGGTGGAGAGTCAGAATCTTTCGCTGTCCTGGGATATTTGTCCCTAGCGTCATACTCTTGAGTCTCCTTTCTCTTTTTTCCGTTTTCACTTCCCTCAACAGTGGGTTCATACTTTCTCATGCTTTCTTCAGCCTTGATATACTTTCCGGCTCTATCTTGGAGCTTCAGCATGCTCTCGGGTGGATGTTTAGCTAACGACCTTTTGAAGTGGTCATCAGTGGTTCCTTGTTGCAGGGCTATCATAGCCACTCTGTCCTCTAAGTCCGGGACTTTTAAAGCCTCTCGAGTGAATCGATTGATGTAGTCCCTTAGGGCTTCATTCTGTCCTT
Source organism: Heracleum sosnowskyi (assembly GCA_030848705.1). Lineage (NCBI taxonomy): Eukaryota > Viridiplantae > Streptophyta > Magnoliopsida > Apiales > Apiaceae > Heracleum > Heracleum sosnowskyi. The sequence goes on along the minus strand of CM061243.1, from coordinate 41,052,681 downwards.
GCCGGATTCCCATGAGTGATGCAGAACTTTTCTCATGCACCCTTCCACTAATGAATTGATTGATAAAAGCTTTGCTTAGTTCTTTGAAAGACCCAATTGAGTTGGGAGGAAGACGGCTATACCAGCGTTGGGCCATGCCTGCCAAGGTTTGTGGAAACGCCCTACACTTGACCACATCGTTGGTTGGCTGCAAAAGCAGTGCATTGGAGAAGGTTCTTACGTGATTTGCGGGATCTCCCGTTCCATCATAAGCCTTGATTGTTGGCATCTTGAATTTTCTGGATATGGTGGTTTTCATGATGTCTTGAGTGAATGGTGGTGTAGGATCATCAGGATCTCCTAGGGGCAACAGAATACTAGGATCACCCCTTGGGGCTTCGGCCCTCCTGGTTCTCCTTGGTGGTGGATCCAAATTGATAATTGGGATTCCTTCAGCTTGACTTTTTGCTCTTGCGGCCTCTTGTTCTGCCAATACTTTCTTAAGCCTTGCGACTTCTGCCTCATGGGCCGCAAGCTTGTCCTTAGTAGTTTGGGGTTGATCTCGGTTGGTTTGCGAAGATCGTTTCCTTCTAGGAGCGACATCGTCCCCAGTTGTATAACCCTCATCCTCGGTGTAGGGCCCAGAAAAATCGTCTCGAAACATCTGACGAGTTTGGGTTTCACGGTTTTGGGGTTCCAAACCTGGTACGTAAGGGGGCACATAAGCCTCATGGTAGATTGGATTCATTCCACTACCACCCGCTGTAGGGCGAGGGGGGGCATGCCATAGCCGGGCATCCCCAAAGTCTGATTTGCGTAGTGAGGGAGATCAGTAGTGTGGAGTTGAAGACTGCGAGGTGCGTTCATAAGCAGCGCAGAGGTTGTAATTGGTTGCTGGTGAACGGTTTCTTGTGGATTAGATCCATGAATAACCATTTGTAGGGGATTCGTCCCTTCAACAGTAATTGGGACCTCTTGTCCTTGAGTGTCGGTAGGGATATTTGTTCTTTCAGTGCCAGTAGTTGGCGGTGGTTGGCTTCCATGAGTATCAGCCCCGGCGGTGATAGGGAGGCCTTCAGAAGTATCAGAATCTCTGGTTGTTCTTCGCGTGTTTGCCATGGTTGATGTTGTCTTCCCACAGACGGCGCCAAATGTTATGGATTAAAAAACGTACTTTGTGAATTTAATGAGCTTCGAGCTTTAATGGCTGCACTCGTGTTTCCGGACTAAATTGGTCCTCACAAGATGCCTACGTATCTCAAATCGTTATTGATAATCAAGCCAAAGACGTAGTTCTGATTGTAGGATCAGGGACCTTATATAGGCGTCTGGAGCCTAGTATTTATGGTATGTTTAGGAGTCTTAGCGAATAAGTCTTCTTTTTGATATTGGATAAACATTGTATTGCTTGCAGGATAAGTCTTTTCCTTGTCGATAAAGGCTATGACTCATTAATTGCCTTTAATTGGGATTCTGGATCCTTCTTTGACCAATTTGCCATAATTTGGACTCTTTTTATGAGCTGTATATTTTCCCTATTCATTAAATCCGAAATTAATGAATAATCAGGGTTTCGGGCCTTGAATATTGGGCCGTGTTCTTGGACCAATTCGGGTCTAATTAATATGTCATTAATTGCATTTTTAGGGTTATTTTTAGCCCATATCACATGGCAAAAGCAGTATTATATAGTCAATACTTCAAAGTATAGATTTAGAAAGTTGCTTGATGCTCGAGAAGTGATAGGGTTTCGCGACGATATCGGACAATCTAGACAAAGTCAAAGAAAACGCACGATTAATCCCCTGGATAATCCACTTGTACTAAATGCTTAAACACGTAAGCGAAACACAACCAAGGCATTACTAGCTCGTTATAGGCTCATACTAAGTCCATGTTAATCGACAATTACTTAAGTCGTAGGTTTAGTCCGAAATCGATCCTCGAATACAAGTTATACTTAACCATTTACAACATTGGTTTCTAAGTCATGTTCTTAGTGGTTTTCACTTGCGCAACCTCTGCTGTTGCATTTTTATAAAATCGAAAAATAATATTTTGGACTTGAAACCTTCGCACACCTCTTGCTAACTGACCTTAGCACTTTACCACGAAATCTCATATTTTATAATCACTTGTAAGGGTCTCAAACACAGTCATGAAGTTGATGTGTTTCTGCAATTTCATTCCTTGAACCACTTTCACTAAAATGGTCATATCTCATAAACCGTAAATCGTAATGACATGATTCTTGCGCTTACGTAAACTAGAAACACAAAATTCATCTAATCATTTAAAACATCAACCTATGACATATACTACACATACACGCTTTCAAACTTAAATTATAAACACAAAACTTTTTGAAAACACTATTCATCATCTTCTTAAACTCAAGAAAAGATCATTCTAGAGATGGTGAGTGTTGGAGATGTTACCTTAGATGCGAATAGCTTGAAAAGGGCTTCGATTCGAGTGGTAGAGCACGAGAAACAAGCAAGAAAGCATTCCATCTTCTTTTTCTTCTTCCATTCGTTTTTTTTCATCAAGAAATGGAGGTGGGGGGCTGATCCCTTTTTGTGTGTGTAATGTGTGGTGGAGTTGTGGTAAATGGTAGATTTTTTTTTTAACAAAATGCAAGTTAGCCCCTCAAGTTTGGTTAAGCTTACAAGCTTCTTTAACACACTTCCTCCACTAATTCCTTTATTTCCCTTTTTTTTTTAATACATATCTTATTCTTTATTTCCTAAGTTATAATACGTCCAAAGTTGCTCCTTCGAACTGATTTTCGATTCTCGTTTTCGTTTGCGATTTCTGACTATGCGATTAGTAACCGTTTATTATTCCTGACCTTCCGCTGAAATATAGGATCAATCGGAGACTATAAAATTTTACTATTCACCTTGGAGTACTATTCATCAATGTTACTATTCATCCTTGTTTTTGTTCCTCTTGCAACGATTCGAAAATATTTCCTAAAAAGAGCGAATAAAACTCTACGCTATTCTCGCAGTGAATAGTAACTATTCACTATTCACTCCAACAATCGAATCCTTAAATCGACTTTAATAAAATAATAAAATTCCAAAATATTAAATCCTCAAATTCTCAAATTTAATATCTCATTTCTTGAATATAATAATATATAATTCACTGCCCGGTCAAATACTACACCAAAATAAAATTTGGAATTTCTGAATTCCGATCGTCTTTGCATTCACTTATTTACTCCGTAGATCACTAATATGACTTCGGAATATCCACACTACGTCTCGTACATAGGTGGCATGAAATTTTTTCTTAATCCTCAAAATCACTATTCATCCACCAAATTCACTATTCATTGATGCACTTAATCAAAATAAGAAAAGTTTTAATTTTACCAAAAATTCGGGTTATTACAGTCTCCCCTCCTTAAAAGGATTCCGTCCCGGAATCAGCTTAGGAATAACTGGGGGGTACTTCTCTCTCATTGCACTTTCTAACTCCCAAGTGGATTCTTCCACTTCTTGATTTTCCACAAACCTCTCACTAGCTTGGCAACCTTGTCTCTTAGCACTTGCTCTTTTCTATCCGCGATTTCCACAGGTTGTTCTTTGTAAGTCAGACCAGGTTGTATACCTACCTGCTCGTACTCTAACATATGTCGGGCATCTATAGCATACTGACGTAGCATTGACACATTAACCCTGTTATGACCATTCTACAAGTTTGGGGGGTAAGGCTGGCTTGTAGGCCACCTTCCTGACGCGTTTTAAAATCTCAGATGGCCCAATGAATCTCGGGCTCAACTTCCCTTTCTTTCCAAATCTCATTAATTGCTTCCACGAGGATATCTTTTAGCATCACGAATCTCTAACCTCATATTCTCTATCTTGTTTGTACAGAAAGTACACCAACATAAACTTGCTTGTCATTCATCAACATGCCATTTAGCTTATCAATAGCAGTACTATCTCTATACTCACGGGCTTAGTCCGCATACTTTCTATGTCTGTCTTGGCTGTCACTAGCCGCTTGTTGGTGAAATCTTTTGTCTTTCTAGTTTGTTGGACTAACTTGGGTTTTGTGTAAAATCTCATCCTTTAATTCCCGATCATTTGGAATCCATTTCTGTCTCATTTTAATTAAGGGTATCGGCCACCACATTGGCCTTCCCCGGATGGTAGTGTATCTCACAGTCATAATCCTAGGTCAATTCTAGCCATTTCTCCATCTCATGTTATCTACTATCACGGATAATTCAAAGCCAATTCATTACATTCCATAAAAATTTGTGGGTGCATTAGTCAACCCAAAATAACCTCGCTGAAAACTCGAAGTGTCTATTCCTAGTTCGAATCGCAGTCTTGTGTATATCCTCGGATTTAACTTCCAACTGGTGATATCCAGTTCTTGAATAAATTTGGAAATACACAGCGTTCTTCCGCTGATCAAACAATCATTTACAAGGGTGCCTATTCTCTATGTCGAACTCATACAACTCTCGAGGTTCGATGCATAATCTTGTGTTAACATCTTTCTTTCTTACAACAACACCGGGCTCTCCACGGTGGTACACTGGGTCTTATCATATTCTTGCCCAGCCATTCTCGTAACTGAGTCGCTAACTCTTTCATTTCCACTGAGGCTAACAGGAGATGCAGCACTATAACCTGATTACTCGTTATTCATTCTCATGTCATCCCAATCGATATTTGTTAGCGCATTAAGATCTTGTACGGCCTCCCAAAACCACTGTAGTTTCCTTTATACTCGGTGTCTCTTTTCTTGGCGTCAACCATAAGAGCTAATCAAGCCTCGTATCTCTGGCGTAATAGTTTCTTAGTCTGAACTATATTCAAAAATCTCTGAATCTATCTCCATCCTTTATTTATTACTCTCTCTCCCTTACAATCAGTCCGGGCTCCATTGGGTGTCAACCAACCCATTATTATTATAATATCAACTTCTCCCAACTTGAAAGGGATCAGGTCTATCAAAAGTGTCGACCTCATATTTCTAGTTCACAACCTGGATGTACCAGTCTTATGCGAAAATCCCTCGATTGACTATTTCTACTTGTAATTATTCCCTTAGTGGCTCGGCCTTAAGGTTTAATTGTCATGCAACTTCTTGATATACAACGATACATTAGCTCTGTCTAAATAGTATAGAAGGGTACCTGCTATTTAAAGGTCCTGACAGTGGGCTGCTTGTTGGAGGTAGCCCTGGTTGAAACCTACTGGCTTTCTTTTCTTCTGTGTTCACAAACTCCGGAACAAACCTCAATAATTCGGAAAACTTGGCCTTATACTCGGGGTCTCCATATATTTCCGAAAATTATTTCTCTAAAAACAACACGCTGCACCTCTCCCAAGTCACAATACCAACTCCCTCTAACTCCATCGCCAGTATTTATCTTGCTAACCCAGAGGTAGTGTCCATTCGTAAACAACTCCTCCAAAATCTCACTTCCACTATAGGTCATTTATCTAACACCGTTGTCACTGGAGTTCACGGCACATCGCTATTCCTTTCACATATATCGATTGACCCCCTTTCCATTATCATAATATCCTTGGGAGAATAAACCAATTTCATTGATATGTCACTAATATTCTATTCGTCTTAGGGATTCGCTCCTGTCATAGGCGATTTCGTTGCGAATCTAATTCCTATCAGCGAATTTTGACTTATTTGACCTGGTTGGCCTCCCCTTGGAATTCAATGAGGATAACAAAAATTATGGGGCCTTGAAAAGATAGCTCCCATATCAAGGAAAACGTCACACACTGGTGATCATAAGGTTATGAGTTTTAAGGTAACCTTATTGGAGGTAAGAGAATTTACCGAGAGATCAACATGATCATAAGAACTCAACGTTGTGTGCCTCGATTGAGACATTACTAAAGGTAATTAGACTTCTTGTATTTCATAACTCACAAGTGACGGCGTCCCATCCGACTTCTATCACATAGACAGATAGTCCTCGTAGCCCCTATAAGTATAGGGTTGTTCGTCTCAGTGGAAGTTGAAAAGTATGAAAGCAATTCGAGATCAATTTAATGATTATCGCCTTTCGACAATATTTCTCAAAGGAACACCTTGGATTAAAATTGAACAGATTCCAAAGGTGCGGTTTCCAAAGAAAAGAATAACCAAAAAGATATTGGTATTTAACAAGCAAGTGGTGAGGTATCATCATAGGGTTATTCATTATTTGAAGAAAAGTGGAAGCTTGAATAACATCATTTGACAGGGCTTCGAAAACCTGAAAGTAGGCATCGTGACAGCCTCTAACATAATTGAAATTAAATATGATTTAACACAAGTTGTTATAAAATAACTTCGAAGAGGGAATATACCCTTTATCAGAATTCTTTCTTGGAAAGAGGTCAAGATAGATCATAGATTGGGGAGCTACCCCACATAATTTGCAAATGGGGAGGGTACTACCAAGGTCTCTACGGATGCCTTTTATGTCGGCTCCTCTAATGGATAATCGTTCAATTCCAAAGCTTTTCTTTTCCACGCACCCTAAGGTGTTCGATACTTACGTCATTGCCGACTTATAATAGTCGCTAAGAATTCAACCTTCAACATTTGCAATCGCAGGGAGTTCTATTCGAATCGGCGCAAGCATCTCAAGCAAGCGTTCTATCGTAAGAGGACTTCGATACCGGTGTCGCCCATAGCAACGACGAATTCCATATGTCAACTGGGCGGTACTCCGGAAGATCGTTAGAATCTACAGGCTTAAACCCAATTACTATTATAATCGTATTCATACCAAACATTTCCCTTCTTGTATCAATCCCGGATGCTACATAAGCATAACACTGGTGGCATAACAGCCTTTTTATTTAAGTCTTTCCCAGACTTTCTTAGTCCGTCTTGATTCTTTAAATACATCTCGTTTTGGCGCACTCGTGTTACAATGACACCTTGCATAGTACGTACATACAAAAATCTTGCTCGAGGTAATAAAATGCCTCAGTACCGTAGTAAACACCTTCCTTGGTGGAATCGCTGATCGTGGGGAGTTAAACCCCATAAATAAGGTAATGCCTCTACTAGTTATGGTCACTAAGTAATCTTAATCATAGATGAAGTTTGAACGTCTTCGTTCTTACGTATGCTGCCTCCCTAGGCACTGCAACAGACTACGAGTAACGAGTCTCGTTCAAATCGAATCATTCCACTGGTATTGGCTATTCGGCCTCTACCTCTTCTGCTTTGGAGACTCTACCCCATTTCTTCGTCATATCTCTTGTTGAATCATAACGATTCTAAACTCTCGTATCGACACTTATTTGACTTCTGAAGGTTCGTCCGGTCCTATTATACGACCTCAAGTAACATACCACATCTTTATCAATCAACAAGTTCTCTACAAGATTCTTTCCTTGACCCACTATGGGGTCTTCCTCTAGATCCTCCTATGGATCTTCCTGTATCGGATCTCCGTCCATTTCAAGGAACGCATCATCAACTGCCTACTCGAAGGCCTCAGGGTCTGGTATCTGATAATCCCATCAATCTATAACTCATACGAATCTAGGTGACTAACCATGAAGTCCTAAGTACGGTTTCCCAGAAGAAGTCCCCTCTCGGGCTTCATCTTAAACAGTCAGGGTCATGTCCTCTAACTCGACTACGAACTCAATTTGAGCTCTAGATGTTCTTATCATTATTAAGGGTATTGTAAGACTCGATCTCCTATCATTTCTGAGGACTGTAACCTAACGCTATAATACCATTTCTGTAACAGCCCCAAATCCGGGGTCAGGGATTTAGAGTAGTCACGATCCACTTACTTCTTGCCTTGCCTGCTTTACTCACAATAGACACAATTCATCTGCTTATGACCCCACAATGTATATATCTCTCTCTCACACACACAGGTTAGAGTCTCAGAAACGACACAAATACAACCATTGCGGAATGAATAATCATTATTACAATACCAAAATGTCTTTTGAATTTGCTACTGATACAACTCCTAAGTAATGGTACATTACCAACTTAGCCTTGTAATACTCACCACCCTCTCATACCATTCATATCTATACATAAGATGAATACCAAAAGCTCCAGCTTGATCTGAATGGTTCACACTACTTCCAGGATCACTGCTAGAAACTGCTCATGAGACTACCTTGCGCTTACCACTCGTCTGAGGGATGTGCGCCGAATCCTTGGTATCCTACTTCGCTGCTATATAATATTTATAAAACAATAGCAAGAGTGAGCGATGGCTCAGCAAGGTAATAAAAGTATGGCATAATCCTGCCTTCCACTCAACCCAGAATAAAGCGGGTATAAGACAATAATTTGTCAAAATATCTCGATACTGAAATTATTTCCTTATCGGAATGTATTCCAAAAACAGTACCCTTGTTGTATTTCAAATATCATTTTCATAATATTTCTGCAAACTTTTGCTATATTATGAACAAAGTTCTAGTATAATATAAAAGGCGAGGTTTCAAAGTAAACCAATATAACCTTTCCGAAAATATCTGCTATGTAAGTAGAATATCAACATATAACTTAAAAGATGAAGTTATAAGGTGATTCAGTATAAACAACTCCCTTACCATAACTCATGTTATGTAAGGTATCCACAGAGTCATATGATATAAAAGATGAAGTTACGAGGAAAATTTCATATAACGTTCCGTAACCCAAAATCCACTTATGCATATATAATCTGAGTAAGGTTTTATCAGAGTCATATTCATAAAATAAAAGATGAAGTTACACGGATTTATTGTAACTTCAATTTTGAACACTTTTCGACCCCCTGCCAACATGATCGGTAAACCAGTACCACGGGTGTCATCATTGGTCCCTCTCAATACATGTTGCAGAATCTCTCTGCCAACATGATCGGTAAACCTGTACCAACGATGTCATCCGTAGTCCCTTTCAATACATGTTGCAGAATTATCCAAAATGGATGATGAACTAATACGGGAGTTGCTACCGCGCCCGTCGTACCAACCTTACTATGATCAGTAGCAGGTCGTACAACAAAAATATGTTCTCTACATGTAGATGTAAGAATCACGACAGCCTGTCATTGTCTAGCGCCTTTCGGGATCTCCCGGCCCATTTGGGGCAAGAATTTGGATGGGTCGGCGCAACTGGACCACTTACACCACTCCTAGTTCTGATGAAATCCATGACTCTGAAACGTAAAGATCGTGCTCCTTTCCCCAAGTGTAATACTTGTTGATACGACTCCACAAAGTAGGTATATCTAGGTTGGACAGGAAGATTCCCCAATATTTCCCAAGCTGTTGCTTGTTAATGGATATCGACTTGTTCCACGAACTTACCCCTCGAGCGTTGAGGTGGTAACACAATATTTGACTTGCAGCAACTAAATTGCTTCAAGAAAATGTCTGTCCCTTGACAGTTTTGAGTTGAGAGTTTGAAAAGAGTAGCAGTCACTTAAATTAGGTTTCCCATATTTTTGATAGTTGAGCGAGCATTTAAATCCTCTTAAAAGACAGATTTAAATGGAAAAACAGTGTTTTGGGAACCTCTTTTTGATTTAAAAATAATTAATAATACAGCTTAGAGTATCCTTCGTAATTATTGAAGGTCGAGGATAAACTTTAAATAAAATTTCTCATTTTTAAAACGTGTTAAAAGTATTTAATAAATAATCGAATAATATTTATTAAATAAGTAAACCTTTAACGAATCTTCGAAAATAATATTCATTAAGTAAATAATGATTAAATGAATATTCAAAATAATATTTACTAAATAAATAAACCTCAAATGAATATTCAAAAGTAATATTCATTAAATAAATAATCATCGAATAATAGTTGCCCGATATCTTTATCGGAAAAATAATCTTTAATATATACAGAAAATATAGTTACTTCTGATCTAAAGAAAATCACACGCCCTTATCCTAGGGAATTTATAAAAAAAACCTGGCTTCTAACTAATATCCCATATCTAGCTTAAAAGCCCATAATCAAATCATAAAGCAAGTATCACGATATACTTTCGAAAACAGTTATGCCTTACATTAGCATATATAACTGAAATAGTATTCAAATAGTATTTCTCGACTGAGATAATACTCAAATAACATTCCTTGAAAGATATAGTAAGCAAGTATCATTCCTCGAATGATATCATACTCGAATAACAATCCTCAAAATACATAGTATTCTGTCGATGGAATCCCTCCGGGTTTCCACGGCTATCTACATATCTCAAAATACCGACTCCCTATTTAGAGTCGAAAACAATGAATATGCTCTTATATTTAGAGCTACCAGGTAAACCGGTTCATAACTACTTAACTCAAAAGATTTTATATAATCCAAAGGTCAAATCCATTTCAACAAGAAATAAGATATATCGCAAAACTGTCTAACTTTATACATGGAAAAAGCAGTATTATATAGTCAATACTTCAAAGTATAGATTTAGAAACTTGCCTGATGCTCGAGAAGTGATAGGGGTTCGCGAGGATGTCGGACAATCTAGACAAAGTTAAAGAAAACGCACGATTAATCCCCTAGATAATCCACTTGTACTAAATGCTTAAACACGTAATAGAAACACAACCAAGGCATTACTAGCTCGTTATAGGCTCATACTAAGTCCATGTTAATCGACAATTACTTAAGTCGTAGGTTTAGTCCGAAATCGATCCTCGATTACAAGTTATACTTAACCATTTACAACATTGGTTTCTAAGTCATGTTCTTAGTGGTTTTCATTTGCGCAACCTCTGCTGTCGCATTTCTATAAAATCGAAAAATAATCTGATGGACTTGAAACCTTCGCACACATCTTTCTAACTGACCTTAGCACTTTACCACGAAATCTCATATTTTATAATCACTTGTAAGCGTCTCAAACACAGTCATGAAGTTGATGTGTTTCTGCAATTTCATTCCTTGAACCACTTTCACTAAAATGGTCATATCTCATAAACCGTAAATCGTAATGACATGATTCTTGCGCTTACGTAAACTAGAAACAAAGATCTACACAATCATGTTCATCACTGAACCAAAAGATGCAGTTAGATTTTCGGATTCTAGGCAGTTTTTAGAGTTAACGAGAATCGGGCATTACGATGGCTTAAAACTTAACATTCTCCATTTTCAAAACACAACCAAATCAATACCAATCAATCCCAAACTGACCATCCACCTTATACTCCCTCCACTCAGTCAAATCCTCCATAAATATTCAAGATAATTTCATAACCCATCCTCCAAACTCAACCAACAATTCATCTAATCATTTAAAACATCAACCCATGACATATACTACACATACATGCTTTCAAACATAAATTATAAACACAAAACTTTTTGAAAACACTATTCATCATCTTCTTAAACTCAAGAAAAGATCATGCTAGAGATGGTGGGTGTTGGAGATGTTACCTTAGATGCGAAGAGCTTGGAAAGGGCTTCGATTCGAGTGGTAGAACACGAGAAACAAGCAAGCAAGCATTCCATCTTCTTTTTCTTCTTCCATTCATTTTTTTTCATCAAGAAATGGAGGTGGGGGCTGATCCCTTTTTTGTGTGTAATGTGTGGTGGAGGTGTGGTAAATGGTAGATATTTTGTTTTAACAAAATGCAAGTTAGCCCCTCAAGTTTGGTTAAGCTTACAAGCTTCTTTAACACACTTCCTCCACTAATTCCTTTCTTTCCCTTTTTTTTCATACATATCTTATTCTTTATTTCCTAAGTTATAATATGTCCAAAGTTGCTCCTTCGAACGGATTTTCGATTCTCGTTTTCGTTTGCAATTTCTGACTACGCGATTAGTAACCGTTTATTATTCCTGAACTTCCGCTGAAATATAGGATCAATCGGAGACTATAAAACTTTACTATTCACCTTGGAGTACTATTCATCAATGTTACTATTTATCCTTGTTTTTGTTCCTCTTGCAACGATTCAAAAATATTTCCTAAAAAGAGCGAATAAAACTCTACGCGATTCTCGTAGTGAATAGTAACTATTCACTATTCACTCCAACAATTGAATCCTTAAATCGACTTTAATAAAATAATAAAATTCCAAAATATTAAATACTCAAATCCTGAAATTTAATATCTCATTTCTTGAATATAATAATATATAATTCACTGCCCGGTCAAATACTACACCAAAATAAAATTTGGAATTTCTGAATTCCGATACGAGATACTTAGGCATCTTGTGAGGGCATATTTAGCCACGAAACACGAGAACATCCATTAAAACTCGAAGCTCTCTAACCCTAGCATTGAATTCAAAGATATAGTTTTTATTCCACAACATTTGGCGCCGACTGTGGGGAGACAACATCAACCATGGCAAACACATGAAGAACGACTCGAGAAACTCATACTTCTGAAGGACTTCCCCTTACCTCTGAAACGGAGACTCATGGAAGCCAACCACCGCCAACTACTGGCATTCAAGGGGCGAGTATCCCCCTCACCACTACCCAAGGACCAGAAATCCCGATTTCGATTGAAGGGACGAATCCCCTGCAAATGGTCGTTCATGGACCTAATCCTCAAGAGACTACTCTCCAGCAACCAATCACAACTTCTCCACTACTCGTGAATGCACCACGTGGTCTTCAACTTCACACCACGGATCTACCCCAATACGCGACTCAAACTCTAGGGATGCCAACCTATGGTATGCCCCCTCGACCCACGGTGGGCAGCAGTGGTATCAATCCGACTTACCACGAAGCATATGTGCCCTCTTACATTCAAGGTCTAGGACCCCAAAACCAACAAACTCAAACTCGACGAACCCCATTGATTCAAGACTACTCAGGACCCTATACTGAGGATGATAATTACTCAACTGGAGAAGAGATGGATGTTGCCTCAAGAAGAAGACGTTCTTCCCAAACGAATCAGGAACAACCCCAAACTACTAAAGAAAGGATTGCGGCCCATAAGGCAGAGACTGCAAGACTCAAGAAATTACTGGCAGAAGAAGAGACAGCAAAAGCACAAAGCCAAGCAACTGGAAGGGTCCCGGTGATCAATTTGGATCCGGCACCGAGAAGAACCAAGCGGGCTGGAGCCCCAAGGGGTGATCATAATGTTTTGTTACCCCTAGGAGATCCTGATGATCCTACACCACCTTTTACTCATGATATCATGAAAGCTAACATATATCCAGAAAGTTCAAGATGCCAACCATTAAGGCCTACGATGGAACAGGAGACCCTGCTAATCATGTGAGAACTTTCTCTAACGCACTATTGTTGGAACCTACTAATGATGCAGTCAAGTTCAGAGTGTTTCCATAAACCCTTGCGGGCATGGCTCAACGTTGGTACAATCGTCTCCCTCCTAACTCGATTGGGTCTTTTAAGGAGTTGAGCAAGGCGTTCATCAACGTTGGTACAATCGTCTCCCTCCTAACTCTATTGAATCCTTGATGGACTACATAAATCGATTTACCAGGGAGGCTCTTAAAGTCCCGGATTTGGAAGACAAAGTGACCATGATAGCCCAGCAACAATGAACCACTAACGACCACTTTAAAAGGTCTTTGGCAAAGCACCCCCTGAAAGCATGTTGAAGCTACAAGAGAGGGCTAGAAATTACATTAAAGATAAGGAGATCATGAGGAAATATGAACCAAATAGTGGGGGTAATGGAAACAGAAAGAAGAGGAAGGAGACTCAAGAGAGTATGATGCAAGGGACAAGTACCCCAGAACAACAGAGGATTCTTATCTTACACTAAAAAAGGGTAATCCCGGACAAAGATTCACGGAGTATACAAGATTGAATGCTCCTTGAAGTCAAATCCTGATGGACATTGAAAAAGATGCTGATCTCCGATGGCCGAAGCCACTGAGGACTGATATGGATAAAAGAAACAAGAACCAATTCTGTCATTTCCACAAAGAAGTTGGTCATGACACCGACGATTGTAGACAGCTGAAGGATGAAATTGAATTCTTGATCCGTAGGGGAAAACTGGATAAGTTCATCAAGGATGGGAATTGAGGAAACCAATGAGGAAACTATGAGAAGAAAGACTATGACAAAAAGGAAATCAAGATCGTAATCCTAGACCCCGAGGTCCAGTTATCAACATAATATTTGGAGGACCGACTGCGGTTGGCTCTTCCAGGGATTCACGAAAAGCTTATGCTAGAGAGGTAATGACTATTGTTGGAGAAGCACCGAAGCGTGCCAAAACAGAAGTTGCCATTAACTTCGATGATTCTGACCTAGAAGGGGTAAAATTTCCTCATGATGACCCATTGGTCATCACACATGTGATAGGCAATTCTGAAACCAATAGAGTTCTGGTTGATAATGGAGCTTCTGTGGATATCTTATTCCACAATGCTTTCATCAAGATGGGATATACTGAATCACAGTTGACACCCTCGAACATGCCCATCTACGGATTCAATGGAGTCGAATCAAAGGTAGAAGGCACAATCCAGCTCCTCATGATTATAGGGCAGGGCTCGAAGACAATGACTCAAATGCTAAACTTCTTGGTGATAAAGGCAACCTCTACTTATAATGTAATCCTTGGAAGGACTGGCCTTCATGCTTTTAAGGCTGTTGCCTCAACATACCACTTGAAAATAAAGTTTCCTATAAGGAACAGGGTTGGTGAAGAGCGAGGAGATCAGAAAATGGCTAAAAGTTGGGGGGCAGGTTCTCCCAATTAAGTACATGGGTTCAAGGGATTATGAAGATAGAAGGGGAAAGCCAACTGAGGATTTGATCCCTATCCCCTTAGTTCCAGGAGAACCAGATAAAGTCACTTACATTGGAGCACTGTTGCCTCAACCCTGGAAGGGCAAGATTATATCTTTCCTCCAAGAGAATGAAGATGTTTTTGCTTGGACAACAACTGATATGCCAGGGATTGATCCCCAATTGATAACTCACAAGTTGAACGTAGATCCCGAAAGGAAGACGGTGAATCAAAAGAAGAGGAACTTTGCTCCAGAAAGGCAAGAGGCCATAAATCAAGAGGTAGATAAACTCTTGGAAGCATGATTCATTGAAGAGATTCAATTCCCTGAATGGTTGGCTAACCCGATAATGGTCAAGAAAGCCAATTAAAAGTGAAGAATGTGCGTAGACTTTACGGACTTGAACGATGCATGTCCTAAGGACTATTTTCCCCTACCAAGGATCGACACTTTAATAGATGCTACTACAGGGCACGAAATGCTAAGCTTCATGGATGGCTTCAGCGGATACAACCAAATCAAGATGCATAAGGATGACATTCGCAAGGTATCATTCATTACTGATTTTGGTGTTTACTACTACTTAGTTATGGCCTTTGGACTCAAGAATGCAGGTGCCACATACCAAAGGTTAGTGAACAAAATTTTCAAACATCTCATTGGCAAGACCATGGAGGTTTACGTGGATGACATGTTAGTCAAAAGCCTCGATAAGGTCGATCACATAGAGCACCTCCGAGAGGCATTTGAAGTGCTGAGACACCATAAAATGATGTTGAATCTTGCCAAGTGCGCCTTTGGCATAGGGTCAGGCAAGTTTTTGGGTCTGATGGTATCTAAATGAGGAATTGAAGCCAACCCTGACAAAATTAAAGCAATTATGGATATGGAACCACCGCACTCTATTAAAGATGTTCAGAAACTCACTGGGAGAGTGGCAGCATTGGGAAGGTTCATCTCCAAGTCAGGGGAAAAGTGTCTACCCTTCTTCGAAGCATTGAAGAACATGAATTTTTTTTAGTGAACAGTAAAAAGCCAAGAAGCCTTTGAGGCCTTGAAAATATACATGACTGAAGCACCATTGTTGGCAAAACCAAAACCTGGAGAAACGCTCTATCTATACTTGGCAGTTTCAAACACCTCCTTGGGATCTGTTTTGGTGAAGGAAAAATTAAAGGTTTAGAAACCCATCTACTATGTGAGCAAAATTCTGCACGGAGCAAAAGTAAACTACTCTCTGATAGAAAATTTTGCTTTAGTCTTGATCATGGCCTTAAGAAAATTACGCCCGTACTTTCAGGCGCATAAGATAGAAGTCTTGACTGACCAACCATTAAGAAACATCTTGCATAGTCCTAAGGTCAGAGGAAGACTGATCAAATGGGAGATTGAGTTGGGAGAGTTCGACATCAAGTATAAGCCTCGAATGGCCATTAAAGCACGGACACTTGCTGCATTCATGGTTGAATGTACCATCGACAACCAAGAAGTCGGGGAGCAAGAAGTAGTACCCTTGGAGGGCAAAGAAGTTGAAAACCAAGATGAAGAGATGGTATTTAAGGAATACTGGGTGCTCTATTTTGATGGGGCATCAAAAAAAATCAAGCGGAGCAGGTTTAGTGCTACAAAGTCCCGATGGATTTCTCATTGAGTATGGACTAAAGTTGGACTTTCCGACAACAAACAATGAAGCTGAGTATGAAGCCCTGATAGCCGGCTTAGGTTTGGCTGGGGCCTTAAGAGTTAATACTCTCAAAGTCTGTGGAGACTCGAGATTGGTAGTCTCACAAGTACATGGAGAATTTGAGGCTATGGATGAAAACATGGCCAAATATCTGAAGCTTGTGAAAGCCATCATGACCCAGTTTGATGAATCCTATATGGAACACATCCCTAGAGAAGAAAACACGGAAGGCCGATTCCTTGTCTAAATTTGCTTCTTCTGAGATAGAGAACTATGCCGGAAGTGTATACTTCCAAGTCTTGAAGACCCCGAGCATCAATGAAAAACTAATAGCACCTATTAACATAGGTGGCTTTTGGATAGACCCCATTAAGGCTCATCTTGAAACCGGTTGGTTACCAAATAATGCCTTGGAGGCACGAAAGTTGACAGTGAGAGCATTGAGGTACGCCTTGATCGAAGTGATCTTATACAAGAAGTCTTTTGTCATTCCTTACTTGAAGTGTCTACGACCCCAGGAGGGGGAGTTAGTCTTGAAAGAAGTTCATGAGGGAATTTGTGGGCAGCACTTGGGGGGCAGGTCCCTTGCTCATAAAATCACCCGTCTAGGCTTCTACTGGCCAAATATGCTTGCTAATGCGAAACATTATGTGAAGAAGTGCGAACGGTGTCAAAAGCATACACATGTGGTTAGGAAACTGCCCGAGATGTTAACATCAGTTAACTCACCAATCCCGTTTGCCATGTGGGGCATGGACATATTTGGGCCATTTCCAGTGGCAAGTGCACAAAGGAAGTTCTTGATATTGGCAGTTGACTACTTCACTAAGTGGATTGAGGCTAAACCTCTAGCCAAGATAACCACCAGACAAGTATTGCAATTTCTATGAGAACATGTAATGTGTCGATATGGAATCCCACGAATCCTGGTCACGGACAATGGGAAGCAGATTGATAATGAAGATTTCAAGAAGTATTGTGAGGAGAACAACATTGAGTTACGATTCACATCAGTTGCTCATCCTCAAGCAAACGAACAAGCTGAGGTGGCCAACCGAATCATCCTAGATGGACTCAAGAAGAGAGTTGAACGCTCAAGGAACACTTGGGTGAACGAGTTGCTCCCTATACTTTGGGCATATCGTACCACTTGCAAGGTTACTATTGAAGCAACTCCATTCATGTTAGCCTATGGGGCAGAAGCCGTGGTTTCAGTGGAGATTACTCATACCTCCCCAAGAGTAGGGGCCTTTGAGCCTAAATCGAACGAAGAAAGTATGAGGTTGGCTCTTGATCTAATTGATGAAGTCAAAGATGAGGCAAATGCCAAGATCGTGGAACATCAGAAGCGAGCATCTTTCTACTACAACCTGAGAGTTAAAGAAAGGTTCTTTCGTCAAGGAGACTTGGTTCTCAGAAAGATTGAAGCATCCGGGGTGGGACAGAAAGGAAAATTAGCCCCTAATTAGCAAGGGCCCTACAAAGTCAATATTGTGTTTGAACAAGGCTCGTATAAGCTAGAAACCCTCGAAGGGCATGAGGTGCTAAGGACATGGCATGCCTCAAACTTAAAACTTTATTATGTTTACTGCATCCTAAAAGGATCCGCTAGTAGGACAAGTAGAAATAAGGTTCGATGAAATCACGAGCTTCCTAGAAAGCAGATGAAGGGTTGAACCCATTTTGATTGGTAGAAACATCCTCAAAACTTTTCCAAGACAAACTACAAATGAATGCAAAGGAAAGCATACAAAATATGCATGTCAACTGCACAAATAGAGTTAAATACAACGAACTCCGAAGGGTGAATGTTGCTAATAAACATACAAAATTTCAAGCTCAGGAGAAGTTTTATATGATAGACTTGAGAATGAATCACTACGAGTGCAGGCATCAGTAAGAACTCGTAACGGTGAAGGGTTGAAACCCCAGAAACCTAAGACAGTCAGTCCAAACCCCATCATTCGATATGCTCCATGAAAGGCTTGAAATCAAAACAAGACGGTATAAGACATAAAAGGCTTATGGAAATGTCAAGCTAGCCTCGAATAAGGCAAAATCGTCGTAAATGTGTAGGTCGCTCCGCACTTTACACCAAGACGATACTCGTGAAACACTATTCTATATTAAAATCCCCAAAAAAGGGTACTAAATCCCATGTACGGGATAAAAAGACCCAAATCTCGAAAAAGACCGGTATAACTTCTATGAAATCCTAGTGCATTATCATATAAGTTGGGGGGCAAATGATATGGGTTAAAAATAACCCTAAAGACATAATTAATATTGCATTAATTAAACCTAGATGGTCCATAAATAAGGCCCTAAACTTTAAGTAAATATTAATTTCGTAATTAATATTTGGGCTAGAAGTACAACTTGTATTAGGAGACGTCCAATATAGGCTTATTCTAATACAGGTGGGCTTTTTTGAATACAAGTCCGTTATGATATGGAAACAACTCCTACAAGGAAGGATCTAGAATTAATCATTATCCACCGTCAAGGATAAGACTTATCTGTTAAGGAAGTGATGATACTTATCCACCATCAATGATAAGATTTATCGTTCAAGGAAGTGATAATACTTATCCACTGTCAAGGATAAGATTTATCCTTCAAGGAAATCAATACTTATCCACTAGGCTTCTAAACGCCTATATAAAGGGTTTGACCCCTTATCTCAGAACTACATTTTAGACTTCATCCTTTAATAAGGACATACAAGTCACTACGTCCTTGGTGTGCCCCTACCGCCATAGTCCCGAGGGCAACACCAAGAACTACGTTTTTGGCTTGATTCTCAGCATTGATTGAGATATGTAGGATCTTGTGAGGGCAGATTTAGCCACGAAACACGAGAACAGCCATTAAAGCTCGAAACTCTCTAACCCTAGCATTGAATTCAAAGATACAGTTTTTAGTCCACAACAGTTTTTATCTATCTATTTCAAGGTCTAACCATCCTTATTATTTTGGTATAAAATATAAATTGAATATAATTTATTATTTCCTTATTAAGTCATGATTATTTTTTGTTTAGATTTTTGAAATATCAAATTCTAGAACAACCTCTTTGAGCTTATAATGTCCTTTTTAAATAATAATTTTTTCTTTTTATATGATATAGTCTTGATCGTATATTTTAAAATTTTACATGCAACAGTTGAGATTATTTTGGTAGGACGGTGACTACCAGATTTTTGGATAAGGTCCGTTTTAAGCTTATTATATATAAGATTATAATTATACTCAAATGTTAAATTTGATAAGTTCCTATCAGACCAATTAAAAATTATATTAATATTTTAGTAACTAAATGATATTATGATAAATTGCAAAAGTATTAAACCATATTATGTATACTCATTCATCCCATACACAACATCAGCTTAAACATATACTATAACTAGCTAATAAAATATATCAAAGTTCACTACAAAGAACACTAGAGTAGGACATAACCTACTCTCATGCTTACACGTGGCAACAATCTTCTTAGCAGGAGAGCAGATCAATATGATATAATCAACATTTCCAAGATTTGCTGAGTCAAACAAAAACAATATATTTTAAAATACTAGAATTATTGCATCATAAAACTGTCACTTTTGAGGCATCGAATGAATTGTTAGATTATTTTATTAATAATCAAAATTAATGGACTTACAAATTAAAGATAATTATATTTAATATTTATTCCATATTTGGACTAATTAAGTGGTCTAAAAATAAAGGGTCCAATAACATATTCGGTATGCGCTTATAATACCCAATAGTAAGTCTGATTAGGGTTAATGTGGTCTAACATAATAGGGTTTTGGTCCGAAGGCTATTCACAACCTCTACTCATCTATTCCGATCAAGTTGAGCGCGATACGGCTAGAGGCGAATAAAGTATGTGGAAGATCAACTTCCATAATCCGTATTCATATCTACCGTCATGGAATCGCTTTCGCCCTACAGTTTATTACGTAACCTTTATAGTATTGTGGTATCAGAGCCTATGTTAAATTATTAGGGTTGATCATATATATTATATGAATGTATTTATTTGATTGTCGATCTGTGAATTATTATATTATTGGCATATCTATTACGTTTTCTGAGATTTTTGGATATTTTGTATATTAATTATACAAATTGCTGGCCATACACACATGTTTAATTATTAATATAATTCAAAAAACGCATGCATGTGTTGATTGGCGTTAGTAGTATACCTAAAGTTCAATATTAATACTATTCTGTTCTGCGGCGAATTCAAGAGACTGTTTGTATGACATATTGTGATCACTGATCAGGTTGTGGTTATTTTTTTATAAATCACACAACCACTGCATGTCTTATTAAATGGAGTCACCGAGTCACATACATGGTGTACATAATCAGAATGAATTGCAAATTTGTTATAACACCTGGCCAATTTGTCTTCATAAGTGAATGGTGTGTTATAAGTTTCTTTTTTATTATACCATGCGAGAACGTATGTTGTATTATACAGTGGGGTCTGTTATTAAATTCCGCTCAATGTTTGTGAATGACATATCTACCGTTTTTTCTTGTGTTAGGAAGATGATAAATTTTTATTGTAAATAATTTTATAATTATAGGTGATTTATATTTTAATATTTTACAAATTAAGCAGTAAAAATATTAAAATTTTAGGTGATTTATTTTAATATTTTTTACGTCGTTACGGATTTTGGGCACCATAATTTTTAATGAGATAATTATTTATCTTGTTCTTTTATTTCGTAAATAAGTGAGTCGAATCAAAATATTGTCAAAGTGATATTTATGTGTAGATTTATTTATTTTAAAATAAT
Organism: Heracleum sosnowskyi; assembly: GCA_030848705.1. Taxonomy (NCBI): domain Eukaryota; kingdom Viridiplantae; phylum Streptophyta; class Magnoliopsida; order Apiales; family Apiaceae; genus Heracleum; species Heracleum sosnowskyi. Next base: position 41,031,467 of record CM061243.1, on the reverse strand, counting down.
AAGATGTGTATATCTATTAATTATGCGTTAATAATCGGCCCAAAGGAAGGTTATTTAATGGCCAAATAATAAATATGCATGAAGGAATAAATATGTAATAATTATCATTTTTTCATGTGAGTAATTAACCGTCCCAAACGAAGGTTTGTTGCTTGACCGAATTTATTATTAATATTTGATTTCTGCGTGGAGAGTACCACTTGCAAGTTAATATTTTTGTCCAAAGACTAAATGTTAACGTTGTGTTAGGTATCTTGTTTTAAATGGGTCCACACACTATGTTTTTTTTAATTCATGTTTTATTTTTATGCATGCTTTTATGTATGAATTTGACATGATTTTTTTTTTGCGAGCTTATAATTTTTTTGTTCCAAATTGCTAGTTAATGCATCTGCTGCTACTATAACTGCAAACATTAACTCCCTTCCCGTGCTTAACGGCACAAACTTTAAGAGCTGGAAAGAGAAAGTTTCGTTAGTTCTCGGCTGCATGGATTTAGACTATACTATAAGGAAAGAACAACTTGCTTCTCTTAAGGATGAAAGTTATTCTACTGATAAATTAATCTTTGAGAAGTGGGAACGTTCTAATCCCTTGAGTCTAATGATGATAAAGCGCAACATTCCTGAAGCATTCACGGACGGTATGTCTGATGACTCCGATGAGGTATCTGTAAAGGATTTCCTTGATGACCTTGAAAAGTGTTTTGCAAAAAACGAAAAGGCTGAGACAAGTAAGCTTTTAGCTGATCTTGTTCAGATCAGGTATAAAGCTAAAGGAAATATTCGGGAGTACATTATGGAGATGTCTAACATCGCTTCAAAACTTAAGGCACTAAAGCTTGACTTGTCTGATGACTTGCTTGTGCATTTGGTACTTATATCTCTTCCTGCACAATACGGTCAATTTATAGGGAGTTATAATACTCAGAAGGATAAATGGACTCTTAATGAGCTCATTTCACATTGTGTGCAAGAAGAAGATAGGTTGAAGCTTGAGAAGACTGAAAGTGCTCATGTTACAACTACCTCAAAGGTTAATCACCGAAACAGGACTAAAGATAAAGAGACTGCAGTGGGAAAATCACAGCCTAAGAAACAAAAGACTCGGGATCAAGCTTTTGCTTGCTTCTTTTGTAAGAAATCTGGGCACGTGAAGAAGGATTGTCCCAAGTACGTCGCATGGTGTATAAAGAAAGGTAGACTTTTCACCTTTGTTTCTTCTAAAGTTTATTTGACTTCTGTACCTAGTAATACATGGTGGGTAGACTCTGGTGCTACTACTCACACAAGTATTTCTATGCAGGGTTGCATTTGGAGCCGAAAACAAAGTGATGCTGAAAGATTCATCTATGTGGGTGATGGAAATGCAGTTCCAGTTGAAGCCATTGGCACCTTTAGATTGTCTTTTGAGACTGGTCATTTTGTTGAATTAAGAGAGACTTTTATAGTACCGTCATTTAGATAGAATTTGGTTTCTATTTCTATTTTGGACAAATATGGTTACTCTTGTTCATTTGGAGATAATAAATTTAGTCTGTTTCTTAATTCTTATTTGGTTGTGACTGGTTCCTTGATTGATAATTTATATATATTGAATACAATTGCTTTATATCATGAAACTTTGCAAATAATATCAAGAGGTACAAAACAAAAATTATCAAGAGAGAATTCCGCTATGTTATGGCATAAGCGCTTAGGACATATCTCTAAAACGAGACTAGAGAGACTTATGTCACATGGAATACTTGAATCTCTTGATTATTCAGACCTTAATGTATGCATTGAGTGTATTAAGGGTAAACAGACAAATAAGAGGAAATTAAGTGCCAATAGGAGTACTGGTGTCTTATAGTTGATACATACTGATATATGTGGTCCATTCCCTACAGCTTCTTGGAATGGTCAACAATATTTTATCACTTTTATAGATGACTATTCTCGTTATGGGTACTTGTATTTAATTCATGAGAAGTCACAATCTTTGGCGTTTTTAAAGTCTTTAAAGCCGAAGTTGAAAATCAAGTTGGTGAAAAGATTAAAGCTGTCAAATCTGATCGTGGTGGTGAGTACTATGGTTGATATGACGGATCTGGTGAACAACGTCCTGGACCTTTTGCTAAATTCCTACAGGAATGCGGAATCGTTCCACAGTACACAATGCCTGGGCAACCACACATGAATGGTGTTACTGAAAGACGAAACAGAATGCTTAAAGATATGGTAAAAAGTATGATTAGTCACTCTTCTTACCAGAATCTCTCTGGGGAGATGCGCTTAAGACTGCAACCTACATACTAAATAGAGTACCTAGCAAAGCGATAGCCAAAACCCCTTATGAATTGTGTACTGGTAAAACACTTAGTCTTAATCATATACATGTGTGGGGATGTCCAGCTGAGGCAAGGCCTTATAGGCCGTATGAAAATAAACTGAACTCAAGAACTGTTAGTTGCTATTTTGTTGGGTATCCTGAGAAAACAAAGGGTTTGAAGTTTTATGATCCTTTAACAAAGTCTTTTTCAAAACGGGAAATGCTAGATTTCTTGAGGATGTTGAGTTTGAGGGGAAAAATATAGTTACGGATGTTGTCTTTGAGGAAGAATCAGTTTCTTTACCTCATATTGTTCAAGACAACAATGTGGATATACATATACAATTTCTTACTCAAAATCAAGATGATATTCAACAAGAGCAAATGCCACTAAGGCGATCCACTAGAGATAGAAGGAGTGCAATTCCAGATGATTATATTGTTTTTCTTCAAGAGCATGAGTTTTTGACATAGGGGTAATGGAAGATGATCCGATCAATTTCCAACAAGTCAAACAAAGTGGTAATAGTCAAAAGTGGATTGAAGCCATGAATGATGAGATGAAATCCATGAAGGATAATGACGTTTGGGATCTTGTCAAGTTGCCTGAAGGTGCGAAACCCATTGGTTATGAAAGGCATATGTTTAGGCCTATTTGTTTACATCGAGGAATTAACTCAATATTAAACAAGTATGTAATAAGTAAGTAATAATTCAGATTGTCACAGGAATCTCAGAAGATTATAACAGTCAAAAGAATGAAGATAAAAGTCATCTACAGACTTGAAGTTATTCTACATTGAAAGAAGTTCATTAATTTGATCAAGCCTCAGTGAAGTTTTCAAGTAAGTGGATTTATTAAAGTGACATAGATTTCAAAAGTTTGACAACAAAGGTACATGTTACAGTGGTTCATTGAAGGGAGTTAAAGAGAAGAGAATCAGAGTTTTCAAAGTCAAAAATGAAGAACAACCATTGAAGTTAGTCGTTCATGAACCAGACAGTACATCGACGTCTACAACAGTCAGTAGTAGTTTATCATTATTTAAAGTGGTTCTCAAGACTATTTCTTTATTTAAGAAATTAGTTTTTATTCTCCTTTAATTATCTATGTTATTTAATTAATTTAACTAATAAATTAGTTCTTTTAGAATTAATTTATTTGGTAAATTAATTAAGTAGATAATTAATTTAGAATTAATTCTAAACTTCTAAAATCAGAAAGACTTAAAGTAAGGCCAGTAAGACTATCCATGATAGTCTTACCAAAAGTTCTACTGGTTTAAACAAGGTTTTAGAATTTATTTATAATATTAACTAAGTCCTACCGAAAGTCTTTTTGGCTCTAGGATAGTCTTATTAATATTCGAAATAGTATTTCTGAAACTAGAATAGTCTTTTTGTTAATTTGGATTGTCTTTGTACTTTATTAAAGTAAATTGCACATGCAGTTTGCTTTAAGAAGGTGGATTAGATATTAACAGAAAAGGACAGAAGATTAGCAGTTGACAAAAACATTACATCTTCAACATTTTTCTGTCAAGAACAAACAAGATTCTGCCGAGCAAATTTCAAGAACAAGAATTATTTCTAGACCTCAGTGTTGAATTCTAAACCACTGGAAATCATTTGCTTGTATTGTATTGACTATCTAGCGGATTTTTATCCCTAGAACGAATCTCGAACTATCATTTATCGTTATATCTTTTTATTACAAAAATAGATAAATTCATGTCGAATTTATTCTAGATTTGTTTTAATTAGTTTGAGATTTTATTCTGTAATCAGTACCAAAAATTGTAACACCTTTCAAGTTTAATATAAGTTATATTTAACTTGAATTTTGTTTCATTTAATTCCGCACAAATTTGTCATTGAACTGTTTTATTCATAAACGGACAAATTCGATAAAACAATATAGTTTGCATTCAACCCCCCTTCTACAAACATATCGGGACCTAACAATTGGTATAAGAGCTTTTTGATTGATATACTAATCAAAGATCCATTTTTTTGTGATTTTTTTCTTAAACTCTGACATTCTTATTATTCATTAAAAATCTCAAAAATGTCTACAACTCAGAAAGTTGGTACAGTAAAGATTCCCATGTTCAGTAAGGAGCATTATCCTATGTGGAAGAAGAAGATGCTCCTGTTTCTTCAAGTGGCAAATGTTAAATATCTTGGAGTGCTGAAGAATGGTCCTAAACTTCCTATGATTGTGGAGAAAGAGCAGATAGAGAACAATGTTATAAATAGAGTTGCTAGGATGTACCCAAAGGATCCCAAGGACTACACAACTGATGAGAAAGAGGATGCTACCCTGGATGCCTGTTTACAATTGATACTGGTTGATTGTCTTGATCTTATCATGCATAATCATGTTTAAAACCGTGTTACTGCTAAACACATTTGGGACATAATAGAGATAATCAATGAGGGGACAGAGGAAATTCTCACCTCTTCATATGAGCATTTCAGATCAAACCCTAGTGAAGGTATCTCTAAGGTTTTTGAGAGATACAACAAATTGATAAATGATCTGAATCTCAATGGAAAGCACTATACTATCAAGGAGATTAACAAGAAGTTCATCCTGACACTTCCATCTCATTTGGACCACAGAATATCAGCAATCAGAGAAGCAAGAGATCTTGGAGAGATTTCTTTGGAAAGACTGTATGGTGTTCTGAAGACCTATGAGCTGGAGCAGATTCAACAAAAGGAGATTTATGGAACTGGAAAGATAGTTAGTACTTCTACTGCATTGGCAACAGAAGTCCCACAGAAACTGGAAGTGAAAGTTGTTCAACCTTCCAGTTCTGACATGGATGTTATTGATGCTGAATATGGCTTAACATCCATTGATCAATCTGGTGGTGACTTTTATTCTTTGGAAGAACTTGATCAGCTGGAGGATGGTGACTTGTCAATGATAGTGAGGAAGTTTGGCAAATTCAGATTCATAAGGAATCCCAATCTTAAGTTCAAGCCCAGGTTTCAGAGAGGTGGTTCTTCCACTTCAAATAGCATAAGGGGTGGCTATAAAACTGGAACTGTGGAAAGGAGCACAATCAGGTGCTACAATTGTAATGAGTTGGGTCACTTGCTACAGAATGTAAAAAGCCAAAGCAAGTGAGAAGGAACTCATTTGATTATAGCAAGAAGAATAAGATTGGGAAAGCTTATGTTGTCGAGGGAAAGAGTTGGGATGATACTGATAGTGATGAAGAAGCTGGTGAAATTGGAAACCTAGATTTAATGGCAAATGAGGCAAGCACTTCATCATCATTCATGTCAGAGGTAAAGTTTACTGATACTGAAATGATCTATCACCTTAGTACTACTGTTTCATGTGCACGTAGAGAAAATGATAGAATAATTCTTTTGAACACAGCTCTTGAAAAGGAGGTAAAATAATTAAAACTTGTGCATGTTAATAAGGATGAACTAACTAAGAAAATAGCATTTCTTGAGAATAGGGTTAAATGTTATATTCAACTGGAAACCATTCTTAAGGATCATATCAGTGAACTTAAGGTCAAGACTAATGCTTACTATAACTCTTGTAAGACTGCTAAAGAAATCATCAATAAACAAAGTATTTGTCATACTGTAGGAATAGGGTATGACTATAATGAGTCTATTGGAGAATTAAGCATAAACACCCCTAATAGAGTCAATGCTGAAGAAAGGGGTGTACCATATGTGCTTAAGGGTATTGAAATACCTTTCTTTAAAGAATCCTTGGCAGGACCTCTGAATAAAAATTCTATTATTATTCAAGAGGAGATGTGTATTGAGGATCTTGCTTTTGAACTTGTTCAGTCCAACAAGTGTATGTCTGACAAACCAGTCAAAGTTGTTTCAGCAACAAAGACTAAGTCCGACATCCATAAAGTGGATCAAAACAGATATAGAACCAACATGCCTGCTGTTAATCTTTCTCATAAAGCATGTGGCGTGGTTAATTGCTTATCTTGTGCTTTCAATGTTATGCATGCGTATTTTAATAGTAAGCATGTATCTGATAATAAGACCGCTCCACGTCAACATGTTAATAATAAGAAGCATGTTAGATCTAAGACTACTAGTCCTCCAAAGACTAGAGTGGATCCATTTATCCCTAAGCCTACTCAGAAATGGGTTAAGGCGGGCTATAAATGGAAACGCTCTTTTGTGAAAGAGGTTGAAGTAGTTAAAGTTAAAAATGTTGTTTTGCCTGACAAAGGCCAGTTCTTTAAATATGCCGGACCCAATCAAGTTTGGGTTCCGAGGAAAGACTAATCAATTTGATACTGCAGGGTGTGGCACAGGTAAACCATGTTATGTGGGTTCTGGACAGTGGCTGTTCAAGGCATATGACCGAAGATAGAGCCCTGCTATCAAATGTGGTTGAGAAAGCTGGCCCAGGAGTTAACTTTGGAGATAACAGCAAGGGTATTACCAGAGGATATGGCTGTTTGAAGTTTGGAAATGTTATCATTCAAGATGTATCTATTATGGAAGGTCTGAAGTTCAATCTTCTCAACATCAGTCATTTCTGTGATAGAGGATATGCTGTTTCCTTTGAGAAAGATAGATGTCAGATCCTTCACAAGAAGAATGGAAAGCCTTCTCTTCAAGGAGTAAGGAAAGGTGATTTGTTCACAGCTGATTTGCACTCTGGATCCAAAGATAAAGTTACTTGTTTTTATGCTAAATCTTCATCAGATGAGATTTGGCTATGGCACAAGAAGACGTCTCACCTTAACTTCAAAACCATGAACTCTCTAGTCAAGAGGGAATTGGTGAGAGGTTTGCCTCAGATGGAATTTACACAGGAAGGATTGTGTGAGGCATGCCAGAAAGGAAAGTCAAAGAAAGCTTCTCACACGGGCACTGACACATCATCAATAACTGAACCACATCAGCTACTGCACATGGATTTGTTTGGTCCAGTTAATGTGATGTCCGTGTCAAAGAAACAATATGCACTTGTGATTGTTGATGACTATTCTAAATACACATGGGTTTTATTCCTACATTCCAAGGATAAGACCCCACAGATGGTGATTGATCATATAAAGTTGATTGAGCTGGATTTTAGATCCCCTGTTAGAGCTATAAGGTCAGATAATGGAACTGAATTCAAGAATGCAGTCCTAAATGACTTTTGTGCAGATAAAGGAATAACAAGACAATATTCTGCCCCTAGAACTCCTCAACAAAATGGAGTGGTGGAAAGGAAGAATCGTACATTGATTGAAGCTGGAAGGACTATATTAAGTGAATCAAGACTTCCAATGTACGTTTGGGCTGAAGCTGTGAATACTACTTGTTATACTCAGAATCGAACTTTAATCAACAAGGACTTAATGAAGACACCTTATGAGATCATGAACAACAAGAAACCAACTCTCAAATACTTTCATGTATTTGGTGCTAAATGCTTTGTCCTTAAGGATGACAATGTGAAACGTGGCAAGTTTGAGGCCAAGGCACAAGAGAAGCTATTTTTATTGGTTATTTCAGAAGATCTTACAGGGTGTACTTGATTGATGGTCACCATGTGAAGGATAGTATCAATGTTACATTTGATGACACTAAGCTCCCTAGTATCCAAACTAAAGATTCATTTGATGAACTGAAGTTTGATAACTTGCCAGACTCAGAATCAGATGATGAAGCTCCACCTGAGGTTGTTACTGGAAATGAAGATAATAGTGATGATAATGATCATGGTGGTGGTGGTGGAAACATTGGTAACAATGGAGATACCACTAACACTAGAGAAGAATCAACAAGGCAATCAAGCAACAACTCAGGGGGAGGAAATGAAGGATCAACTAGTCACTCACAACATCAAAATGAATTTCAAGGCGAATCATCAAGATCAAATCTTCCAAGACAAATTGTATGGAATAGAGCTCATCCCTTTGAGCTGATCATTGGTGATCCAGATGTTGGAGTTAAAACTAGAAGTGCTAATCAGAATGAATGTCACTATTCAGGGTTTCTATCTGAGATGGACCCAAAGAAGACTGAGGAAGCACTGACTGATCCAGATTGGGTGATTGCTATGCAAGATGAACTCAATCAATTTGAACAACAGCAAGTCTGGAAGCTGGTACCCAGACCAAAGAACAAGAAAGTAGTTGGTACAAGATGGGTATACAGAAACAAGCTAGATGAGGATGGCATTGTTACAAGGAACAAGGCAAGACTGGTTGCTCAAGGGTATTCACAAGCTGAAGGCATTGATTATGATGAACCCTATGCACCAGTGGCTAGACTTGAGGCCATCAGGATGTTCTTAGCATTTGCAGCTTACTCCAATTTTAAAGTCTATTAAATGGATGTTAAGAGTGCATTCCTGAATGGTGAGCTGGATGAAGAAGTGTATGTAGAACAACCCCTGGCTTTGAAAATCAGGAGTTGCTGGACTTTGTGTACTTTCTCTTCAAGGCTATCTATGGTCTCAAACAAGCCCCAAGAAAATGGTATGACACTCTCTCTGGTTTTCTTTTAGAAAATGGTTTTGTAAGAGGTATCATAGACAAAACTCTTTTTTCAAAGAAACACAAAAATGATATGATTTTAGTTCAAGTCTATGTGGATGACATCATATTTGGGTCTACTAATGATGATCTCTGTAAGAGATTTTCTAAGCTAATGCAGAGTAAGTTTGAGATGAGTTTGATGGGTGAGCTGAAGTTCTTTCTTGGATTGCAAGTAAATCAAAGGTCAGATGGAATATTTATTTGTCAATCCAAGTATCTTAAAGAACTCCTCAAGAAGTATCACATGGAGGATTCAACATCAGCAAGGACTCCATCATCTACAGCTGTCAAACTTGGAGCTTCTGACAATTCTATCAAGGTAGATATTACAAGCTACAGAGGTATGATTGGCTCATTACTCTATCTTACTGCAAGTAGACCTGATATTATGCATGATACATGCTTATGTGCAAGGTTCCAATCGGATCCTAGAGAGTTACATCTCGTTGCTGTTAAAAGAATTTTGAGATATCTTAACGGTACACCTAATTTAGGTATTTGGTACCCTAAAGATTCTGGTTTTAATCTTGTTGGATATACAAATTCTGATTATGCAGGTAGTTTTATGGATAGAAAGAGTACCTCTGGGAGTTGTCAATTCCTAGGAGGTAGATTGATTTCCCGGTATAGCAAGGAACAACAAACAGTTTCTAATTCAACAGCAGAAGCTGAATATATTGCTGCTGGAAGATGCTGTGCTCATATCTTATGGATAAGGAATCAATTGAAGTACTGTGGCTTTGTAGTAAACAAAATTCCTATTTTATGTGATAATACAAGTGCCATAGCAATCTCCAACAACCTTGTTCAACACTCGAGAACAAAGCACATTTACATCAGGTATCATTTTATCAGAGAGCATGTCATGAATGGTACTGTGGAGTTACATTTACAACAGATATATTCACTAAGTCTGTTGATGAATCCACTTTTACCAGGTTAGTTGGTAAATTGGGTATTTTAAATAGCTTTAGTGATTAGTACTGATTATTGTTTAATGTTTGTTCTTGGTTAGAATACAAGTGCTATGTGTTGTATATTTTGTGAAAGTCACTTGTATTTTAGTTTATCAAAACATTTTCTTAGTTGTTGTGTAATTATTAATCTTAAATGTCATGCTGCTATCTAGTTTGTTAAAGCTTCTAGGTTAAGTATTTTTAAATAGTTTATTTGCTCTAAAAATATTTTTCTCAGACTTTTCTATTGAGAAATTTATTTTTACTGCAAATTATGAATTTTAAAATATTTAAATAATTGTTCAAACTGCTTAGATATTTTCTCCTGTAATTTTAGCATTTTTCCTTGCATTTTTCTGATTTTTCCTCTATTTTCTACTTATTTTTCAAGGTTTCTGCTTATTTTTTGTTATTTTCTAACAGTTTTAGTACTTTTTAATTCCAAAAATACTACCGTAAAGACTATTCAATAGTCTTACCGATAGTATTTGTGAAATACTTTTAGATTTAGTTGTTTTGCTGTTATATTATTTCTTTCTTTTGATTAATTAGTTGTTTATTTGTAATTAATCATAGTCTTTTTAGTTTTAAATCCAAAAAGACTATCTGTAGGACTATTTTTGATAGTCTTTCCGTTAACTTTTCTAATTTTATTTTAGTCTTAAAAGTTTTATTTGAACAGTTTTTGTTTGTTTTCTTTTGTTTTGCTTGTTTTTTCTTTTTGGATTTTCGTTTTTTTGTCTTTTGAGTCAGAAAGACTATCGGTAAGACTATTCCTGATAGTCTTCGCGATAGTCTTTCCCAAAATTCTATAAAATACCTGCCTTCATTTTCTGTAAATTCATTTAGTCTTTCAAGCTCAAGTTTTTACTTAGTTTTTCTCTCTCCCTTGGTTCTTTTAATTCTTATTCTAAAAGAAGTGCTCCCATTTTTTTCTGATTAAATCTTTTCAAGCATTTCTTTTCTGATTTTAACTGAACCAATTTCTGGGTTAAATTAATTTGAATTTTGTGGATTATTTGTTTTTTATACTTAAAATCCTTAAAATTCTTATTAATTTTTATTAATTATTTATTTCTCTAATATGGCTTTTGAAATTGTTAAAAACAGTTTTTTAGGTTATATTGATCCTCTAAAATGTTCCGTTGAACGTTTTAGGCTTTGGATTCAGTTTTTAAACGAGCATTCCATTATTAGTCCTGCTATCACTTTGAATGTTCCTTTAAAACATGAACCCTTGAGGATTTTATGTTCTACTGCTATAGTATCCACTGACTTATCTTCTATCACATTCTCTGTCGGTGACACACACTATACTCTCAATAGAGATATTCTCTGTGATGCTTTTCATTTGCCCAGGGATAACTTTGTGAATCTACCTTCTGAAGCAGACCTGATAGTCAGTGAGTGGGATCTGTTCTTTGACACTTTGGCTAAGGTCTTCAGCAACTGCACTAAAACCAATTTCCATAATATTCCTTCCCTTCTTCAAAATATTGGTTTTGAAGTTGCTAATAATCTTCGTATCAATTTTGGCCATCTCATCTGAAATTATTTGGTAAGAAGAGTTCTAGTGTCCAGTAGTGATCATTCTAATGGTAGGAAAGTAAAATGTTTTTATCCTCGCTTTCTCACTCTAATGATTAACCATGTACTCACTGATGAACACACACAGATGTTTAGTCTTGGTATGTCTAAAAATTGTCAGACTACTCATGTCAAATTCTTTCAAAGACTAATCACCACCTTCAAATATCTCAGAGTCCGTGTGGTCATTACACCTTTTATGACCCATATTATTCATCTCCCTGCTTTTGGAGTGCCAGTCCCTGAGCAACAACCTCCAGTGGATCAATCCACCCATACTGGAACTGAAGATGCAACTCCATTACAGGTAGTATTTCCTAACCCTGTCTCTTCATCTCATGTTACTATGGAAACCCAAGAGGTTAATAGGGCTGACCATGAGTTTGTAGAACCAAAAACTCTATCCCGGGTCATAGAGCCAAACACAGAGTCAACTTCTATATCCACTCAACCTGATCTTAATGTAAATATCTTTCATGGTAGTGATAGTGGAGAAGATTCAATGAGAGAACCCACAGCTCTGTCTCCACCACTCAAAAAGAGAAAAACTTACAGGAAGGCATCTGTTAGCCCGTATGTATCCTCCCAACAAGATATAGATTTGGAAATGGCCATTGAACAGTCTCTGGAGACATCCTCTCAACAGTATGAATCTATTGAAATTCGCCATAGGGCCATGGCAATCTGTACTGAGTCAAGCACACTCCCATTACTCACAATGGGAGAAGACATCCAAATAGATGATACTCAGGACACCTTGTCAGGAGAGCACATAAGGTTTGATACAGTGCCTACCATTGTTACGGTAGAAGTGCCTTCACAGGCATCTGAGGGAAAATCTGATTCTTTGCCATCTCAAATAGAATCATTTTCTCCCCTCCCAGAGGGAACATCTCTGGCTCCCTTAAGGGATTTTCCACTCGCAGATTTATCTGGAGAAAGTGGAAGGCAACCTAATGAGTTCAACACTGAAGCAATTCAGTTTCAAAGTTTAGATCACTTCGTGGACTTCATTGGGGATTGGGATTTGCGAACTCCCATTGCACCACCACTGACCTCTCAAGAAGGGGCTACAGTGATTTTTCATGCAGGTACATCTTCTGATAATCTGGAAAGACAGCTAGTGTTGAGATCTGAGAGACAAACACGGAGTGATACAAAAGCACGTGAGTTGAGTGAAACACCACTGAGAGAAATTGAGGTGAGTGCACACACTGACACAAACACTGCTTTGTTGTTAACCCAATTAGTTGCTCTACAGAAACAATTGCAAGAAACCCAGGCTGAAAACAACATTCTCAAAGCACAAGTGGTTGAACGGTCTTCTTCTTCCACCTCTGTAACTAATCAGCTGGGTACTATTAAGGATGATTTGGAAGGTCTAAAAGTTTTTCTACTCCCAAAGCTGAATGCCATCCAACAGTCTCAAGTACTTGTGGCTTCAGACATCTCTGATCTTACAACGTCAAATGCTCAGATATCAGAGAGTGTCAAGGACATTGCTACCATTTCTGCCAAGGTGGACTTTATTCTACAAACATCTGATGAAAATCAAACGTTTAATGAAAAAAGGATGTTGAGGATAGAAGGAGGAATGGAGCATCTTAATGAAGGGATGAAGCACTTGTATAACATGATCAAAAATTCACATCAACCCAATGCTGAACAGAGGAAATTCTTTGAGGCTGATGCTGATGATGATGAGGATGAGGATGATGAAGGAGGAGATGGAGGAAATGGAGGTGATCAAGGAGCTATAAGGGGAAGAAGAGAGGTTAATCCTGATACGTCTCAAGTCAAATCTGTAGAGGATTCCTTAACTAAGGGGGAGAATGTGGAGAAACAAGGAGATCAAGCTGGAAGTCAAGCTGCTGGAGGTTCAGGCAAGGACAAAGGGAAGCAGAAGTTAACTTTTTCTGATGCTGACTATTATCAAGGTGAACAGGGAGATTTTGACTATGTTGAATCTGAAGAAGCCCTTGAAGATATCTTTGGTGATGTGGAGGTTGAAGTAGAAGCTGATTATGCTGACTGGGAAGATGAGACATGTAATATTTGAAACCCTGATGAATATTAAATTTGCTGATGAAAATATTTTCAGACCACCCTATATGGGAAACATGGAATGGATGTTTCGAAGTTATATTATTGATGTATAAGAAGATTAAGTGAATGCAAACGCAATCAGAATCAGAAGATTTCCATTCGAGTTTTGAATCACTATTCACTGGACAATCAAGGACATATTGAATTGATCATTTTGAGGAATTATATAGGATGAGAAATCCATGATCATATATTAAGCAGAGGCAATAAAAGATCAAGAGGATATCCCCTAGAATTAGTACAACGAAACGTTTTCAAAATCTCTTGAACCTATCTCAAAACTTAGCAACAAAGCAGAAGCGTAACAAATTATGGATTAAACCCTAACCAAGGGAGAATTATCATATAAGATCATCAAGTGCAACATATAAGAGGATTGATGGTACAAATTATGGCATAATCATGACACAGGAGGATTGATTTTCTTGTTTTGATCTTGAAGTTTAAGGCTTGTAAAGGATAATCAAGGAGCAAGGAAGAGCATACTAACCATTGATAGTCTATATTAAGTACCAAGGATGGTATAAAACCTCACACACTTGTGTTTATACTTTGATATTAGTGATTATATTGTTAATGATTAGTGATAGTGTGATGTAGAAGTGTTATGCATGATAAGTATGATGATTAGCGGATTGGTATATGGTTGAGCTTGTTAATAATGTTATGAACATGTTTAGACAGAAATAAGTTGGTTTAGATGAGAACCTTGAGTTATGATTGCTTGAGTATTGATTGGTGAATTGATTGGAGTGTTCTAAACACGGGAATCACGATTAAGCGTCGTTACCATGTCGGATTTCACTTAGGAAATTTGGATAGAGACCACGGTTACCTTCTGTACATAACCATAAGAATTTCTGACCATGATCATGTAGGTCTTGTGTCGTAGGTTGCTTTCGCAAAAGAATCATATCGTTTCGATTTACGGTTTAGGAGAAACACCCGTTTTAGTGAAAGCGGTTACGGATAACTAAGTAGTTCACTGTATGAACTTTGAGCTTGTGATCAAACCCCTTAAAAATGGAATTGGGTCATGATATTAAATTGTATACTAGAATGGACAGTTAGGAAGGGAACCGAGAAGGTTTCGTGTTAAAAAGATAATGTTTCGATTTTATATAAATGCGGGAACTAAAGTTGCGCAAGTGAAATACCCTTAAGGGGATGGTTAAAACGATGAGTTAGTAATGGTAAAGTACTTGGGTTTTGTGAATATATTACCACCAAAACTTTTGACTTAAGAGTTTAAGGAATTTCATGAGGTTATAAGTGACCAAGAACGAGACATTCGATTTTCGTTAATAGAACGTTAGTGCTTAAGTTAATGGCACATTAATTGGTTCTAGGGGACTGATTGTGTACTGTGTATCTTGTTATAGATCGACGAGCACACTCCCAAGCCCCCACTACCACTTCACCGAGACGCCAAGGCAAGTTTTCAAAACCTACATCTTATAAGAGATTTAATGTTGTGCTTGTGATACATTCTGTTTAATATTGTGAAATATTTATAAATTGATTGCGCTTTTGATAAAAAGCTTTATGAGATATAAGGTTTATATGCTAAGTAAATACTAGATATAAACCGAGGTTTTTTAAAGGCTCTAAGAGTAGAGGGCTTGTATGGTGGTTTAAAACATAGACCGGGAGTCAAATTAGTATTTTGTCTTGATTATACTGTCAAAAGCTGGAGGGTTCCAAGGACAGCTATATTTTAAAATATTCCAATAGATATATATTATTGGATATTTGATGTGAGATATTTAAATAATATTATTATAAATATTATTTGAATATTTATTTAATTAAGTGAATATTATTTTGAATATTCACTTAAGTAGAATATATTGAATAATAATTCAATATTTATTATTTGAATATTTATTAAATATTCCAAAAATGATTTAAAAATCATAGAACCTTATTTAAATATTACGTAAGGTTCCAATAGTTATTTAAAATATTTTCTGATCTTAAAAAGATTTATTTGATTGTAGTAGGGGTTCCCAACTATTTTTATTGAATTATCTCAAATGATGACTATGGTTTTTGACTTATAAAAATTGGGAATCCATTCCAGGAAGTGAACATATGATTTCACTTGCCTCTTTCATTAAAAGTGATATAGTTTGGGTTTCTGAATTATCAGAGCTAAAGATATTTTACAAAACTCCCAGGTCGTGATTCAAAATGTTTTACTCGAGGATCGAGGTCAGTTGACAACTGTCAACCCACATTGTGACTTACTTCCGATATAAACCGGAAGTAAGGGTATTTTTACAAAACCTATCAACAAGATTATGCTTGGGGAACTGGATTAATATCCGTTCCAGTTATAGATAGTTGGGGGAAAGCCATTTTCGCGTAAGTGGCCGAGTAACGCACGGTCCCGCAAATAAAAACTATTTTTTTCTGGCATTGATGTCGCCAGGTGGAAATATAATAAGAGGCTGGGTGACGCCAGTGCAGTGGAATCCGTTGACAGGGAGCGGGTCCACTTGTGTGGCCTTGATGTCGCCATGTGGTTACTAATGTGTAAGAGGCCGAGTGACGCTGGTCCAACCTAAAAGCCCGTATGCGGCTAGGGTAATGACCTTCGGGATTATCCATCTACTAGTAGAGAATCTATGGTATGACGACTGATCATCGTATACCAGTGTGTAGCCCTGTACAGTTCCCCATGTTTTTCCAAGGATTGGAATTGCAGAAATGTTTTGGTGACTTTGGTTAAATACCGGTTACGGATACTTATTAACAATATTTTAACAAAGTACTATACCTCATACAGTATTTGAACTGTATGGCCTGTTTTGACGAAAAGAATATTTCAGTATATCATTCTGTATACGAATGATGTTTTATAAGCTTTCATATATGATTATGCCGCTTTATATTATTGCTGGGCTTAGTGCACACTCTTGTTTCTTTTATATATATCACAACACAACAGCTAGAGTAGATGGTCAGGATCTACCACACCGCTCAGAAGCGAGTCAGAGACGTGCAGACCGCTCGTAGGATGGTTGTTGCAGTACCTCAGGTAGAAATACCGAGTTGGTTCGGAGTGCACCTCTTGTTGCTCCGGTTTTATTATAAGTATCATCTATGTATAATAATGAACAAGAACAAACATTTGCGCTACGTTTCTAGTTTCAAGTAGAAATCATACTGGAAGTAGGTTTCGAGTGCTCTACTTTTGGGTTGTAATAACTTTACTTTGTGGATCATATGACTATTGTTTATGCAATTTCGTTTCTGAGACATAACTGGCGTGAGTATATTGATGGTGAGGTCACCATGTGTGTTGATTTATATGATTATCATTCGAGTATCAAGTTTTTGTACAGAATAAGGAGTGTGATAACCTGGATCTCCGACCCCGGATCTGGGGGTGTTACAGAAATGGTATCAGAGCGTATAGTTATTAATCTCAGAAATGATAGGGCGTTAGAAATAATAAATGTAACTATAATAATAAAGAGAACTCCCATCGAGTTCATGGTTGTGCTATCGGATGTAGCACTGACCGTTAAAACCCGCAAGGGAACTTTTATTACACATTAAGTAACCTAGCTTTCGTTTGTATAGGTGTTTGCGGGCGAGGAGGCTGATGAATTTGAGACCCCGCATGACGATGCTCTGCTGGAGGCTGAGGAAGACCCCATGGACGACCCCATGGAGGATCTCGAGGAGGATACAGAGGACCCGGACGAGGATTCAGAAGAGGACCCCATGACTGTGTTTGACTTTCCTACTTCTCCTACTCCCACTATTGATGGAGAGTCTACTGAGGATGATGATTCCACTGATAGTGCTAGCCGATGAGGCATCAGGATGTACCCTCTGCCTACTGTGAGAGCCCTTACCCCTCCTGTGCCCTGACTGAGACCATTACCATCAGATGATGACTATGACCTCGCCCCTAAGGGATATGAGGAGGACCAGCCCCTGACTGATCCGGACACACCTCCTCCCTCACCTAGTGGAGTACCTACTGTGATCCATGATTGGATGATTTGCCGGCTGACCACTGACTTGGCAGCGGCAGAGGCTAGAGCTGATGAGTTGAGGAGACAGTTGACTGCAGAAAGAGAGACATGTCGTTCCTCTAAGGACGGGAATAGGTTTATGACCCCTGGGGAGATGAGACGTGAGATTTCTAGCATCGAGATGCGAGCTATGGTCCGCATGAGAGGCGTTCCTATTGTTGCTGAGGGACTGGTATCCCGATGGACCGCGGAGTTGATTTGGAGATAGGCCATGGCACGTGTCAGGAGCCTGACCCGCCCGGAGGGGGAGCCTTGATAGGTGATGGATAGCTTAGTTCTCTAATCTCAGATGGCCGTTAGTAGTGCCAATTTTGTGGGATGGTTCCGATGTACAGTAGTATCCTTTCTGGGTTAGAGATAGGCTGATCAGACGAACGTTAGTAGATGTTGACTGGTTGACTGGTAGTACTTAGCTTTTGACTGTTGTACGGATGATGTATTTCAGCGACGTGTTCGCTTTTTTTGAAACCTTGACTTTCAGTATCTCGTGACTTTATGTCGCTTATGTATATATTCGTGGATTTCAGTTTCTTTAAAGCTTTCAGTTTTAAATTTGATATACCCTGCTATTTCAACTGTTTTACAAGTTACTATTCTTGAAATATAAACTGTGCAACACTCGTTTTGAAATATATATATACTTTGTGAAATGATGATTTCTAGGATTTTCACCAATGAACTCAATTGATCCATCCACCTATTTTGAAAAGAACAAATGGTTTTAATAAAAGTTCTTGTTTAAAAAAATCAGGAAAATGCCACCCCGACATATGGGAACACGAGCACGCCCTGCCAATCCTGCAGCTCAGGGCAGTGTTAACCAGGGAGATATAAGGCAAAACTTCCATAATGAGGAAGAAAACCCAGACTTCCACGAGTTGGGAGAACAGAACTATGAGGAAGGTGAGTATGAAGGAAGCGGAGAGGGTGATGATTATAATGAGTTTGATGATCAGGATTACGAAGAGGAAGAGTACGAAAGTACTTAGAATGTGGAGGTCCCCGGTGGAAACCCGATGGACCAATTCATGCACCTACTCCGACAGAATTTGAACCAGCACCCACCACCACCACCACCAGACCCCAATACTGCGGGGCATAGTGCTTTTAAGGCCTTTAAGTCCCTTAGGCCCCCGGAATTTCAGGGATCCGCTGACCCTGTAGAGGCAAGAGCTTGGTTAAAGGAAATGGAAAAATCATTTGAGATCCTAGGTATCGAGGAACCCCAAAAGACCATCTTTGCCACTTACCTCCTGAAGGGAGAGGCTAACTACTGGTGGGAATCGAAAAGGAACCTAGAAACGGATGCCATTATTACCTGGGCAAGGTTTACCACTTTATTTCTGGAGAAGTATTTTCCAGTGTTTATGGAAGCCCAAATGGAGCGAAAGTTTTTGGAACTGAAACAGGATAACATGACCGTGTCGGAGTTTGAAGCCAAGTTTACTGAGTTGTCTAGATTTCTGCCAGATTTTGTCAATACCGACTTGAAGAAGTCAAGCAGGTTCCAGCAAGGGTTAAAACAATGGATTCAGAATAGAGTAGCTGTGTTGGAAATAACGGACTATGCCTCGCTAGTGCAAAAAGCAACCATAGTGGAATCAGGTAATGAGCAGAGTCAGAAAGGAAGAGAGGAGAAGAAGAGAAAGTTTGGTAGTCAAGGAGGAAGCTCTGCAAGAGGGAGTTTGCCATTTAGAGGGACAAGGTCCCAACCTTCAAGGAGTTTCGGATTCAAGAGAACTGAGAACAGGAGCCTAAGCCAGAGCGGCAGGCAGACTGGAGTATCGCATTTTAGCCAACCTTGCCCCTCTGCCAAATTGCAAGACTTGCGGAAGGAAACAATCGGGAACTTGTACCATGACTGCAGTAACCTGCTATAGATGTAACCAACCGGGACATTTGGCCCCAGCTTGCCCCCAGAATCCTATAGTTTGCTTCCAATGTGGAAGGATTGGGAACATGAAGAAAGATTGTAAGGGTACAACACCAGCCATGTCAGGCTTGAGTAGGGCAGCTTCTAATAAGCCCCCGACCGCTAGAACTTTCAACATGACCGTGAAGGATGCCGTGCGGAAGACTAATGTGATAGCAGGTACCCTTCTACTCAATACCGTCAATGCTAATGTTTTATTTGATTCTGGAGCTACTAAGTCTTTTATTTCGAAAGATTTCGCGAGTAAGTTAAGACTTAGAGTGGAACCATTAAAAGAAGTGTTAAAAGTAGAGATAGAAAACCGGGAAGTAATTCCAGTTGATATGGTATACCCAGGCTGTAGTCTAGAGATAGAAGGTCAACAGTTTCGTGTATACTTGATCCCATTTAAATTAAGGGAATTCGATGTCATTCTGGGAATGGATTGGCTGTCGAGCAATGGCGCTCAGATCGATTGTGAAAGAAAGACAATTAAGTTCAAAGTATCTGAAGGACGGGAGGTCGTGTTCAAGGGACAACGACAAACCCGTAAGTTTTTAACCATGGCCCAAACCAAAAGGTTGTTGTGGCATGGGTGTGAGGCCTACTTAGCCTATGTGATAGATACCAATCGAGAAGTTCCTAAGTTACAGAATATTCCTATTGTTAATGACTTTGAAGATGTATTTCCAGAAGACCTTCCAGGATTGCCACCCGATAGGGAGATAGAATTCTCTATAGAATTAGCTCCAGGGACGGTGCCAGTTTCGAAGGCCCAATACCGGTTAGCTCCAGTAGAAATGAAAGAGTTAGCCATTCAATTGCAGGAATTTTTAGACAAGGGAATGATAAGACCCAGTGTGTCACCATGGGGTGCACCAGTGTGGTTTGTGAAAAAGAAGGATGGTAGCTTGAGATTGTGCATAGACTATCGAGAACTAAACAAGTTAACCATGCATTAAGAACCGATATCCTTTGCCAAGGATTGATGATTTGTTTGACCAGTTGAAAGATGCGGTTCACTTCTCCAAGATTGACCTAAGGACTAGATATCACTAGTTAAAGATAAAACCTGAGGATATACCCAAGACTACATTTCGCACTAGGTATGGGCACTACGAGTTTTTAGTAATGTCGTTTGGGCTGACGAATGCCCCGACAGCTTTCATGGACCTAATGGATAGAGTCTTCAAGCAGTATTTGCACTACAAGAAAAACAGCTTCACACAACGGGGGATGCCCGTTGTGTAACACCCTGTTTTCCTGTTGTCTATTGAGGCGCTGTCTCTTACGCGTCTCAGACAACGGTGCAGAATCGTTGTGTAACTCGCCTACAACAACACCCAGTACTTACAATACTGTTGTGTAATAACCAGAAACAACAACACATTTTTTTAGAAAAGTGTTGTAAATATTCATCTCCAACAAAAGGTTTTACTTACAGTTTTGTTGTTGTTCGCTAAAGAGACAATAGTTTTCAAGTAAAAAGAACTTGTTGGAGTTTTTGTTGTACAACGGTTTTCCTGATCAAATGGTTGTTTGCCTTAGGTTTCAACAATGGTCTTCTTGTTCAAAAATTGTTGTGTTTGTTGTTTCTAGACAACGCTTTTTTGTTTAAGGTCTGTTGTTCGACTTCATTGCACTCAACATAACAATATTATGTTATGTTACGTTTAAGAAGTTAGACAATGGACATTTTGTTTTATATGTTGTATGAATTTCTTATTCACAACAGTTTGTCCTAAACAACTTGTTGTTTACATTTATTTTCAACAATGGTCTTTTTGGTAGAGAATAGATGTGTATTTATTTTCTAGACAACGTTTTTCTTTAAAAAAAAGTGTTGTAAGAAATCTTCGGTCTAAACATTTAAACATTCAGACAATCGTTTAATATAAACAATGGTCAACCAAAACAAAAATACAAAATCAAAGCATTTATCAAAATTTCAAATACCAAATATACAAATATATAATTTTTTTACAAAACTAAAATAAATATACAAAAATACATAACTTGTGTACACTAGTTCTATAACTTGTGTACACTAGTTCTATTGGTGGCTGAGGAAGAGACACCGGAGCTTGAGGCACACTTGTACCCAAGGAGAGGGCTGCCAAGGTCCCAAGATAATAGAATTTACGAAGCCCTTCAGGATCCTTGCTGGTCTAAACATCCATGAGCGACCCAATCTTTGATGTAGTAAAGGCGATATGCTTGTTCCCCATAACAATTTCAAGCTCTTGCCTACCAACGCAGTCAGGTTGGCCAACTGCTATCATCTTCTTTCATGATCTAGACATATTTCACAAGGTTTGCACAGGGAACGTTCTTCCTGGAAGATTGGTATACTACAAAAAATACGCCAGTTAATTGCACGTAAATACAGAAGCAATTGACAGATGATTGCATTTCCAAATGATTTAACACAATAATATTACCTTCCAAAAAAAAGTGAAAATTTTTCAGCATTTAAAGTGGCAGATGTCACTATAAGCTTGAAATCACGCCGTCAACTTTTTTAAGGATCCTAAAGAGCACATCTGTGTTCGGCGACCTTTCATGTGCTTCATCCATCACAACGACACTGCAGTTTCATAAGCAACAGTTAATTCCTAAGAACACTGTAACCACACGCACAAAAAAAAAACAGATAATCTGTGCGAAAGTGCATTCCAACTTCATACCGATATTTGTCAAGATCAGCATTTTTAAGTGTCTCACACAAAAGCACGCCATCAGTCATGTACTGGCCAAAAGTATAATAAAGTAAGTAACACAGGAAGACAACTTCAAGAACTAAATTTAAAGCAATTCTGCCACCCAGTCAAACCAATTACTATATATATGCCCAACACATGCAGCAGATCTCGGAAGAGGTGACGTATTTAATCTCATAATTTAAATTGCAAGAAATGTTGCTTTTTTACTTCATTTCAGGTCAATTAGACGAGTTTATATAAAGCTGGATCCTGGAAACTAATGTTTACCTTTATCACAGTGCTTGGCCTTGTCACATCCTCAAAACGAATTGCATAACCAACTAGATCACCAAGTTCAGTTTCCATCTCTTCACTAACTCTTTTGGCAACACTCATGGCAGCCAAACGCCTTGGTTGAGTGCAGCCTACTATGTCGTTCCTGGTATATCCATCCTCATTCAGATACTGGCAAAAATATCCAAAAGTTGGGACAAAGATAAACAAAAAGTATTGATTTGTCAATAATTATTATATATAATAGGCTTTTGACAGTACCTGGGTCAACTGTGTGGTCTTTCCAGAACCAGTTTCTCCCACTACCACAACCACCTGATTTTCTCGAACTACCTGTTACATAGAGCAGAAATAGGTTTCTGATTAAACAAAATAGCTCATAAGGGAAAACATAAAAGAAAGAAATAGAAGTTGTACTCATAATTGCATAATTACAATAAGGCCTAAAAAAGTTCAATGGTACGCCTTGTAACAAGAAAGGAAAATAATTGACATAACTAATGGTATGCCTTGCCTCAAGAAAGGAAAATAATGATGTAACTCTAAATAGTAGTAGTAGGACATCAACCACCTACTAGTTGACCTATGTTTAGTGTTTAAGTGAGTAAAACTAGCACTTAAGCAAACATCAAATGCAGACTGGCTACTGCTTCCTTTAACTTTCATAAACGGATCTGTTGTGAGTATTGTCTCACATATTCTTTGGCCGCAATGGTGCAGGGTCTGATCTGTTGAGTTACAACTCATTGTATCTATTCTAACTCTGGTAAAAAGGAAAAACATAATGTGTAAAGCTAATATACAAAAAGAACTTGATATGTAAAACAAGACCAAAAGACAAGACCAAAATTGAACATATTGAAACAAAAGGATAGAAGTACCTTAAACTCAAAGCCCCAAATTGAATACCCTAAAGTTGAAGTCCCAAACTGAACCTGATTGAAGCCCCAAATCAAACACGATTGAAGCTCCTAATTAAATGCCCTAATTAAGAAATCAACTCTAATTGAAAAATAGAAATCAACTCTAATTGAAAAATCAAAATCAACTCTAATTGAAAAATCGAAATCAAATCGAAGAATTCAAACTGAAGTATGTAAATGTATGCATATGTATGTATAGATTGAATATATGTATAGATTAATAGTTACAAGCGTATGTTTGTGAGAGTGAGACATGGAAAGAGAGAGAGACACAGAGAGCCAGAGAGAGTGAGACTGAAAAATGAAAAATCAAAGTGGAGGGGGGTTTTTGGTGTTTGTCTGAAAAATTTTGGATTGGGCGGTATTTTTGCCGCTCATCCAATTTTCATCTTTTTACGTGCAAAAATCATTTTATATCTATTTAATAATATTTTTTGTGGTTATAAAAACATAATATTAATCTAAAAATATAATTTAATTCTTTTAATTTATTATTCACCTTTAATAACATACTAGCTTAAAACCCGTGCGATGCACTGATTGTTATTAATAATTATTATTTTTATTATTTATGTTTTAATATTCTATTAATTTGCATTTGCTAAAAAAAATAAGTAGACGTGTTCAACTTTTTTAAATAATTAAAACTATTAAAATAGATTTTAAAATAAATTAATAAATGTTTGTCCGTGATATTTTTGAAAAATGAGGGGTTTTAGTAAAGAAAAATAGAAAAAGTAATGTGTTTTAGCTGAAAATGTAAGTGCTCGTAATTAAAAATATTTAAAATAGGTTTCAAAATAAATAAGTAAGGATTTGCCCGGGATATTTTTGGAAAATGAGAGATTTTAGTATGGAAAAATAGAAAGAGTAGCATGTTTTAGTTGAAAAATATAATTACCGGTGATTTTATTTTAGAAAAATAGAGGATTTTGTTAGAAAAAATAGAAAAGACAATTTATTTTAGCTGAAAAGGTAGTTGGTTATAAAAATGTTATTATTTAATAATAATTTCTTTAGAAAAAAAATGGAAAAAAGAACACGTTTTAGCTAAAAAAGTGCTCATAATTAAAAATATTAAAATAGATTTTAAAATAAATAATTAATGGTTTGCTTGTGATATTTTTGGAAAATGAGGGGTTTTAATAAGGAAAAATAGAAGAGAAAATGCCCAAAATACCTACCAAAACGGGGTGGACTGCCCAAAATTCCCACCAAAGGAATGTTCCGCCCAAAATACCCACTGAATACGCACGTTAGACATGTGTATTCAATTTTTACATAGGATGCGCATGTCTGAGATGCGTATTCTTTGTTTTTTCAAAACGTGTATAGGCATGTCTGACATGCGTATTCAGCGGGTATACGCATGTTGTATAACTTACAACACTTTGTTAAAATAAACCAGAGTCTTAAACATTTTTGAAATCATATAAACAAAACATACGTGAGTACTAGTCAAATCAGTAGTTGACCGTTAAGATCTCAAACCAAATAAATTTATTTTTTTCCTGAAATTTTTGTAATATCATTAAAATAAAGTGATCTTGATATTCATGCGGTTGGATCGCCGATAAAGATTTTTTTTAAAAATCGAAATATAAATCTAGGACGAAACACTAGTTAAAAGTACTACTCAAATCACTAGTTGACCGTTAAGATCTCAAACCAAATAAATATTTTTCAAAAAATCGAATACAACAAGTGTGTGATAATATTAAATATTCAAGATTCCTATGATAACATTGCATCAAGGGTGTGACACTTATGTATTAAGGACAACAAATAAAATTTATAAAAAAAAATCAGCGATTTTGATACAGACAACGATTTAGCTAATAAAAGCGTTGTAACGTAATTACTCACACAATTATTTTATAAAAAAATCCGTTGTGTATATCATACAACGGTTTAACAAAATAAACAATTGTTACAAAGAATATTCAACAACATACGGATCAAAATGGAAACCATTGTGTATATTATACAACAGTTTTTCGACCAAAACAATTGTTAAGTACTATAACTTACAACACTTTGTTAAAATAAACCAGATTCATAAACATTTTTGAAATCATATAAACAAAACATACGCGAGTACTAGTCAAATCAGTAGTTGACCGTTAAGATCTCAAACCAAATAAATTTATTTGTTTCTGAAATTTTTGTAATATAATTAAAATAAAGTGATCTTGATATTCATGCGGTTGGATCGCCGATAAAGATTTTTTTTTAAAATCGAAATATCAATCTAGGACGAAACACTAGTTAAAAGTACTAGTCAAATCACTAGTTGACTGTTAAGATCTCAAACCAAATAAATATTTTTCAAAAAATCGAATACAACAAGTGTGTGATAATATTAAATATTCAAGATTCCTATGATAACATTGCATCAAGGGTGTGACACTTATGTATTAAGGACAACAAATAAAATTTATAAAAAAAAAATCAACGATTTTGATAAAGACAACGATTTAGCTAATAAAAGCGTTGTAACGTAATTACTCACACAATGATTTTATAAAAAAAATCCGTTGTGTATATCATACAACGGTTTAACAAAATAAACAATTGTTACAAAGAATATTCAACAACATACGGATCAAAATGGAAACCATTGTTTATATTATACAACAGTTTTTCGACCAAAACAATTGTTAAGTACTATAACTTACAACACTTTGATAAAATAAACCAGATTCATAAACATTTTTGGAATCATATAAACAAAACATACGCGAGTACTAGTCAAATCAGTAGTTGACCGTTAAGATCTCAAACCAAATAAATTTATTTTTTTCTGAAATTTTTGTAATATCATTAAAATAAAGTGATCTTGATATTCATGCGGTTGGATCGCCGATAAAGATTTTTTTTTAAAATCGAAATATCAATCTAGGACGAAACACTAGTTAAAAGTACTAGTCAAATCACTAGTTGACCGTTAAGATCTCAAACCAAATAAATATTTTTCAAAAAATCGAATACAACAAGTGTGTGACAATATTAAATATTCAAGATTCCTATGATAACATTGCATCAAGGGTGTGACACTTATGTATTAAGGACAACAAATAAAATTTATAAAAAAAAAATCAGCAATTTCGATAAAGACAACGATTTAGCTAATAAAAGCGTTGTAACGTAATTACTCACACAATGATTTTATAAAAAAATCCGTTGTGTATATCATACAACGGTTTAACAAAATAAACAATTGTTACAAAGAATATTCAACAACATACGGATCAAAATGGAAACCATTGTGTATATTATACAACAGTTTTTCGACCAAAACAATTGTTAAGTACTATAACTTACAACACTTTGTTAAAATAAACCAGATTCATAAACATTTTTGAAATCATATAAACAAAACATACACGAGTACTAGTCAAATCAGTAGTTGACCGTTAAGATCTCAAACCAAATAAATTTATTTTTTTCTGAAATTTTTGTAATATCATTAAAATAAAGTGATATTGATATTCATGCGGTTGGATCGCCGATAAAGATTTTTTTTTAAAATCGAAATATCAATCTAGGACGAAACACTAGTTAAAAGTACTAGTCAAATCACTAGTTGACCGTTAAGATCTCAAACCAAATAAATATTTTTCAAAAAATCGAATACAACAAGTGTGTGACAATATTAAATATTCAAGATTCCTATGATAACATTACATCAAGGGTGTGACACTTATGTATTAAGGACAACAAATAAAATTTATAAAAAAAAAATTAGCGATTTTGATACAGATAACGATTTAGCTAATAGAAGCGTTGTAACGTAATTACTCACACACTGATTTTATAAAAAAATCCGTTGTGTATATCATACAACGGTTTAACAAAATAAACAATTGTTACAAAGAATATTCAACAACATACGGATCAAAATGGAAACCATTGTGTATATTATACAACAGTTTTTCGACCAAAACAATTGTTAAGTACTATATGTAACAGCCCGACTTTTCGGACTATTATTCTAAATCAAAACTTAAATAAAACATAATACTTTATTTGATAAACCAAAATTTACGAAAGTCAAACGCAGCGGTCAAACTTAACGATAATCCAAAATCATAGAAACGGAGTCGCAGCTCCATAAACCAAAATCCAATGTATATCAAATAATCAAATTTATTCAAATGGTCTTTAAACGAAATCAAATTGCACGAAATCCAAAGTCCACATCCTTATTCTTACTAAGCTTCCACAATGAACCTGAAATATAGGGAAAGGGATGAGCTACACAGCTCAGCAAGTACAAATTGACAAACATATATTTTTAAAATCAATGTGCGGTTTTATTAAAACAGGTTTGGTCAAAATATAATAAGTTGCAAAACCTTTGCAAAATTGACCCGACCCAAAGTTTACATTTTAAAATTTCAGAATTTAAAACAGATAGAGAATTTAAAGCAGATACAGAAGCAGAAATGGAAACAGAACGAAAATCGAAAGTACCACAGTCTTGGTCTACAGCCACACTTTCCCAGTAGCCGGGATCTTATTCTTATTCTTATACGCCACACTTTGCCAGTAGCCGGCATCTAAAGTTCAATAATTACGCGCCCTTAATAGGTATCTAAAGTTGCACACTTGTGCGCCTACTAAGGGTATCTAAGGCTAGTTCCGGAACTATAGCGTAAATTACGAACGGGTTCGAAACGTAGAGACTGTGTTCTAAAATTCAAATACTTATATCTTATAAAA
Organism: Heracleum sosnowskyi; assembly: GCA_030848705.1. NCBI lineage: Eukaryota > Viridiplantae > Streptophyta > Magnoliopsida > Apiales > Apiaceae > Heracleum > Heracleum sosnowskyi. The sequence continues at coordinate 41,003,355 of CM061243.1, read as the reverse complement.
TTCAAAACACAATTCTTATATCTTATACGAAAATCTGAAGATCACAATATAAATATATTTTTCAAAAACGAAAAGTAAGTCAAAAGTACTTACCTCAAAGTCGACACTTAAATCCGAAATTAATAACACGAACTGTTCCTATAATTTAATAATCGAAACATAAATTAATAATACTAGAAACACGTGTATTACGAATAGATACTAACTCTAAATATGTAAATAATGGACAGAGACAGTAACTAAGCAAAACAGTAACATACACCTAGCACACTTTATCAACTACTGTAACATGTTGACCACGTACTTTAACATGATTTTAAATTAAATAATTGAAACTAGTCATTTAAACAAGCTGACCAGAGAATCATCAAACAAACAAAAAGAAAGTAATTGGGCTTAAGGCCCAACATGGCTTTAACGATTTATCCAGTTAACAAGCAAAATTGTAAAATGGTTATCATTGATTTAACACCTAATTAATAAAATGATTAATCATTCATTCTAACACATTATGCAGAGTAATCAGGTAAACTTTTAAAATCATATAGCTAGAAGTATCAAACCAGTGCAATTTGGGCTAGCCACTTAATCAAATTATGTAAACCAAATAAAAGGAAAGTAAATGGTCTGATCAGTTAACTGACTGTATGTTATGCAAAATGGTCACCTGCATGCTCTTTCTTTTAAATCACTTGTCCACCTAAGATTAACTATTAGTGTGCACTTAAACCAGTACAACAATCATGCATTATTACTACTAACTAATCACACGTAACATGTAAAATTAATAAAAATATAGTTAGCCATTAACTAACAAAAAAATTTGAGTGCAAAATACTAATTAAATTAAAAGAAAAATTATAAATCATGTTTAGAATCATAATCATACCAACAGAAAAGATAATAAATTCATATACATATTGAAATTCAAAAACGAGGACGTGTATATTTTAATTTATTAACAAAAGCCTATATAGCTAGAACATGGCAGGAGATTCTCACAAAACTTTTCATGGCCATACAATAATTTTTAACATAGGCGGACATAACATACACATACAATCATAATTCATGTAGTTCAGGCAGGCTAAGGGTTAAAATCAAGCAAAACGAATTAGACGTACCTGTCGGCGAAAAATAGAAGTGCCTGTACGAGTTTTGCTTTTTGTTCTAAGGACTAATTATATAGCCACACAAAACCCTAAAATTAATGAGGTAAGGCTAGAATCTTTTTCTAATAATTGTCCAATCTCTGTAACTAAAATTAAAAATATTCTAATTTACACAAATATCTCAATTTAACAGATATCGATTTTCTAAAATATTCTAACCGATATCATCATTAATACATAATCTTATCTTTTATTCAAAATAGTTAGTGCAATAAATTTCTAAATTTTCTAACTAAAATAATTATCTAATTAAATAAATAAAATAAAAATCACGGATTTTACAGTCGTCCCTCCTTAGAAGAATTTGGTCCCCAAATTCTCAAAATATAAAAGAAAATAAGTCACAAGAAAAAATGGTACCTTAGTTATGATTATTGGTGCGACTTCCGGTGAGCATAAATACACGTTGAGGGCCGGTGTTTTTATCTGCTCCCTTCCTTGGTGGTGGATTGTGTGGGCACTCAGAAATCTTGTGTCCTACTTCTCCGCAGTGAAAGCAGGCACCTGTGTTCCATCGGCAATCCTTGTCTGGATGGTTCTTACCGCACCTCGAACATTTCTCTCGATCACCCTGTCCTCCCATTCGATTGTACTCGTGTTGCTTCTTGAAGGGTCCTCTTTGAGACGAGAATCCACTACTTGGAGCGAACCTCTTCTTGTTCCAGTTGTCCGTTGCTTTCTCAGATTCTGCCAAGCCCCTCTCGATCACTAAAGCCTTGTTGAGGACAGCCTCGTACGTCTGAAGTTCAAACGACGCTACAGCATTTCTTATGTCGCTTCGAAGTCCCTCTTCCAATCTCCTTGCTTTGCTGGTTTCATCCGAGATCAAAGTAGGTGCATACTTTGAAAGCTTCGCGAATTCTGCTTCATATTCGATGACAGTCTTCCTTCCTTGCTCGAGCCTAATGAAGTCCCTCTCTTTCTGCAGACGAATGGTTCTAGGAAAGTACTTGTCTTCTAGCGCCTTCTTGAACTTTGCCCATGTATACGGTTCGGGTTCTTCTTCAGTGGTTGCATTCTCGTTCTTTCTCTTCTCCATGAGCCACCAGTCGTAAGCGCTTCCTTGTAGTTGATACACCGCTAAGGTAACCTTTTGCTCTTCATTGCTGCCGAGAAGTCCGAAAGCTTTTTCCATCTCCTGTATCCACATCTCGACTATGGCCGGATCAGTTGCTCCATCGAAAGTCGGTGGGTTCAAACGCTTAAACTGAGAGACGATACTTTGCTGCCTTGGTTGCTGATTTACGAGCACAGCGAGAGTTTCAGCTAGTTGATCAAAGACGTTCCCATCTTCATTGTTGTTGCCACCTCCATTGTTATTGCCACCATGATCGCCCGAGTTTCCATTGTTGTTCTGATTGCTGTTCTCTCCGTCCATATTTTCTAAAACAATAAAATAATTCTTCTTACACTCAAATACTAAACTTAAAACGATATCTAAAGAGGTAAAACACAATCTTAAATCATATAAATACTTAATTTATTCCAACAAAATCCAAATATCAAAATAAAACCAAATCACAAGGTTTCTCATAGCTAAGTATTCATAGTAGCTAAGGTCTTATTCAAAAACTATCTCTCACGCTCTCGTAACTAACGATATTGTAATAAAATCAAGCATAGAAGCGTTCTAGCTTCTTCTCCACGTCCTTCTGCGTCTTCTTGACCCATCTTCGAGTCTCCATAAAAACACTCTTAATTGCTTTTTCTTGTCCTGGGCGACACCACCTCCTCAATGACATTCTACAGACCTTGTGGACAACCCTTTCCACCGTTGCTGTTCGGGCTTGCAGCGTATCTAATGCGTCATTTATATTTTTATCATCGAGTGCCATCCTATCCTCGTAGAGCTCGATCAGCTTCCTCAAATATTGAATTTCGGCGTCTCTTGGATCTTCCTCTAAGGACTCATCAACGGCTTCATCGGGGTGAGGTCGGTTCACAGAATTGTCACTCTCGTAGCCATGCTCGCTAGGGTCCTCCTCGGTACTATAAGATACCTTCTTGCTAAACGAGTCGTTTCCTGACATCTACAAAATTTTGAGATAATAAAATAATATAATATCATTAAACATAAGGTCAAGCTCACAGGTCAAAATTAATTCACTAATCCAAATGTCAAATCCTATATGACAGTCTAAAGGATCGCGCCCTAGGGAATACACTAGTCCCATACCTAGTACATTCCGAAGGAAAGCCTGCTCTTGATACCAACTGTAACAGCCCGACTTTTCGGACTATTATTCTAAATCAAAACTTAAATAAAACATAATACTTTATTTGATAAACCAAAATTTACGAAAGTCAAACGCAGCGGTCAAACTTAACGATAATCCAAAATCATAGAAACGGAGTCGCAGCTCCATAAACCAAAATCCAATGTATATCAAATAATCAAATTTATTCAAATGGTCTTTAAACGAAATCAAATTGCACGAAATCCAAAGTCCACATCCTTATTCTTACTAAGCTTCCACAATGAACCTGAAATATAGGGAAAGGGATGAGCTACACAGCTCAGCAAGTACAAATTGACAAACATATATTTTTAAAATCAATGGGCGGTTTTATTAAAACAGGTTTGGTCAAAATATAATAAGTTGCAAAACCTTTACAAAATTGACCCGACCCAAAGTTTACATTTTAAAATTTCAGAATTTAAAACAGATACAGAATTTAAAGTAGATACAGAAGCAGAAATGGAAACAGAACGAAAATCGAAAGTACCACAGTCTTGCTCTACAGCCACACTTTTCCAGTAGCCGGGATCTTATTCTTATTCTTATACGCCACACTTTGCCAGTAGCCGGCATCTAAAGTTCAATAATTACGCGCCCTTAATAGGTATCTAAAGTTGCACACTTGTGCGCCTACTAAGGGTATCTAAGGCTAGTTCCGGAACTATAGCGTAAATTACGAACGGGTTCGAAACGTAGAGACTGTGTTCTAAAATTCAAATACTTATATCTTATAAAATTCGAAACACAATTCTTATATCTTATACGAAAATCTGAATATCACAATATAAATATATTTTTCAAAAACGAAAAGTAAGTCAAAAGTACTTACCTCAAAGTCGACACTTAAATCCGAAATTAATAACACGAACTGTTCCTATAATTTAATAATCGAAACATAAATTAATAATACTAGAAACACGTGTATTACAAATAGATACTAACTCTAAATTATGTAAATAATGGACAGAGACAGTAACTAAGCAAAACAGTAACATACACCTAGCACACTTTATCAACTACTGTAACATGTTGACCACGTACTTTAACATGATTTTAAATTAAATAATTAAAACTGGTCATTTAAACAAGCTGACCAGAGAATCATCAAACAAACAAAAAGAAAGTAATTGGGCTTAAGGCCCAACATGGCTTTAACGATTTATCCAGTTAACAAGCAAAATTGTAAAATGGTTATCATTGATTTAACACCTAATTAATAAAATGATTAATCATTCATTCTAACACATTATGCAGAGTAATCGGGTAAACTTTTAAAATCATATAGCTAGAAGTATCAAACCAGTGCAATTTGGGCTAGCCACTTAATCAAATTATGTAAACCAAATAAAAGGAAAGTAAATGGTATCAGTTAACTGACTGTATGTTATGCAAAATGGTCACCTGCATGCTCTTTCTTTTAAATCACTTGTCCACCTAAGATTAACTATTAGTGTGCACTTAAACCAGTACAACAATCATGCATTATTACTACTAACTAATCACACGTAACATGTAAAATTAATAAAAATATAGTTAGCCATTAACTAACAAAAAAAATTGAGTGCAAAATACTAATTAAATTAAAAGAAAAATTATAAATCATGTTTAGAATCATAATCATACCAACAGAAAAGATAATAAATTCATATACATATTGAAATTCAAAAACGAGGACGTGTATATTTTAATTTATTAACAAAAGCCTATATAGCTAGAACGTGGCAGGAGATTCTCACAAAAATTTTCATGGTCATACAATAATTTTTAACATAGGCGGACATAACATACACATACAATCATAATTCATGTAGTTCAGGCAGGCTAAGGGTTAAAATCAAGCAAAACGAATTAGACGTACCTGTCGGCGAAAAATAGAAGTGCCTGTACGAGTTTTGCTTTTTGTTCTAAGGACTAATTATATAGCCACACAAAACCCTAAAATTAATCAGGTAAGGCTAGAATCTTTTTCTAATAATTGTCCAATCTCTGTAACTAAAATTAAAAATATTCTAATTTACACAAATATCTCAATTTAACAGATATCGATTTTCTAAAATATTCTAACCGATATCATCATTAATACATAATCTTATCTTTTATTCAAAATAGTTAGTGCAATAAATTTCTAAATTTTCTAACTAAAATAATTATCTAATTAAATAAATAAAATAAAAATCACGGATTTTACATATAACTTACAACACTTTGTTAAAATAAACCAGATTCTTAAACATTTTTGAAATCATATAAACAAAACATACGCGAGTACTAGTCAAATCAGTAGTTGACCGTTAAGATCTCAAACCAAATAAATTTATTTTTTTCTGAAATTTTTGTAATATCATTAAAATAAAGTGATCTTGATATTCATGCGGTTGGATCGCCGATAAAGATTTTTTTTAAAAATCGAAATATCAATCTAGGACGAAACACTAGTTAAAAGTACTAGTCAAATCACTAGTTGACCGTTAAGATCTCAAACCAAATAAATATTTTTCAAAAAATCGAACACAACAAGTGTGTGATAATTAAATATTCAAGATTCCTATGATAACATTGCATCAAGTGTGTGACACTTATGTATTAAGGACAACAAATAAAATTTATAAAAAAAAATCAGCGATTTTGATACAGACAACGATTTAGCTAATAAAAGCGTTGTAACGTAATTACTCACACAATGATTTTATAAAAAAATCTGTTGTGTATATCATACAACGGTTTAACAAAATAAACAATTGTTACAAAGAATATTCAACAACATACGGATCAAAATGGAAACCGTTGTGTATATTATACAATAGTTTTTCGACCAAAACAATTGTTAAGTACTATAACTTACAACACTTTGTTAAAATAAACCAGTGTCTTAAACATTTTTGAAATCATATAAACAAAACATACGTGAGTACTAGTCAAATCAGTAGTTGACCGTTAAGATCTCAAACCAAATAAATTTATTTTTTTCTGAAATTTTTGTAATATCATTAAAATAAAGTGATCTTGATATTCATGCGGTTGGATCGCCGATAAAGATTTTTTTAAAAAATCGAAATATCAATCTAGGACGAAACACTAGGTAAAAGTACTAGTCAAATCACTAGTTGACCGTTAAGATCTCAAACCAAATAAATATTTTTCAAAAAATCGAATACAACAAGTGTGTGATAATACTAAATATTCAAGATTCCAATGATAACACTGTATCAAGGGTGTGACACTTATGTATTAAGGACAACAAATAAAATTTATAAAAAAAAAATTAGCGATTTTAATACAGACAACGATTTAGCTAATAGAAGCGTTGTAACGTAATTACTCACACAATGATTTTATAAAAAAATCCGTTGTGTATATCATACAACGGTTTAACAAAATAAACAATTGTTACAAAGAATATTCAACAACATACGGATCAAAATGGAAACAATTGTGTATATTATACAACAGTTTTTTGACCAAAACAATTGTTAAGTACTATAACTTACAACACTTTGTTAAAATAAACCAGTGTCGTAAACATTTTTGAAATCATATAAACAAAACATACGTGAGTACTAGTCAAATCAGTAGTTGACCGTTAAGATCTCAAACCAAATAAATTTATTTTTTTCTGAAATTTTTGTAATATCATTAAAATAAAGTGATCTTGATATTCATGCGGTTGGATCGCCGATAAAGATTTTTTTAAAAAATCGAAATATCAATCTAGGACGAAACACTAGTTAAAGGTACTAGTCAAATCACTAGTTGACCGTTAAGATCTCAAACCAAATAAATATTTTTCAAAAAATCGAATACAACAAGTGTGTGATAATATTAAATATTCAAGATTCCTATGATAACATTGCATCAAGGGTGTGACACTTATGTATTAAGGACAAAAAATAAAATTTATAAAAAAAATCAACGATTTTGATATAGTCAACAATTTAGCTAATAAAAGTGTTGTAACATAATTACTCACACAATGATTTTAAAAAAAAATATGTTGTGTATATCATAAAACATAAATTTTATATATATAAATCGAATACATAAAACATACGTGAGTCGTGACATATATATATATTAATCTAAGACAATTTACTCACGACTTTGTAATTAAATGATATCAATATTGTTTTTAATAATATTGGGTATGTTACTTGGATTTTATTCTAAGATTGGCATGTCCCTATTTTTTTTAAAGTATTCTAATTCAGACAACACTCTACAACTACCGTTGTTTGTAGACTTCTTAAACAATAAATGTTAAAAAACACTTGTCTCATTCCCACAACGGTTTGCTGCACCATTGTCTCAGGATTATTCGCACAATACGACTAAAAAACAGTTGTATCATTATAACAACGGTTTTCTGTAGCATTGTCTTAGGTTTATTCACACAATACTGCTGAAAATAGTTGTCTATTGTTTAAAAATACCGTTGTCTAATTCAATTTTCTAGACAATGGTTTTTAAACCGTTGTAATCACCCTGGATTAGACAATACTTTTTCGAGGTTGAAAAATAACCGTTGTCAGTTAATTTTGGGCAACACTTTTTCGACCGAGCGTTTTGTGATCAGTGTTGTCTGATTGCATTTTTCTTGTAGTGTTGGACAAGTGTGTCATAGTTTTTATCGATGATATTTTAGTCTACTCTAAGACAGAGGAAGAACACGCAGAACACTTGAGGATAGTGTTAGAGACGCTGAGAAAGGAAAAGTTATATGCCAAGTTCTCCAAGTGTGAGTTTTGGCTAAGGGAACTACAGTTTCTAGGTCATGTGGTCAGCAATGTATCCAACATTATAGGATCAATCACCTTGCTGCATATAGCATTGAAGAAGAAGCATAATTTTGTAATGACTATTCTCACATGCTTTGGCAATATCCCTCGAATGGCAATCGGTAATAGATGTTGCATTAACACATGACAATCATGTGACTTCAACCCCACCAATTTCAAATCTTTCATCGACACAAACCCTTTAATGTTAGAAGAATATCCAGATGGAACCTTAACACCTGATAAACACTCACAAAAGCTAAGTTTCTCCTTCCTAGACAGAGTAAAACAGGCCGGAGGCAAATATGAACGTTTTCCCGAGACTTGTGGTGCTAATTCTGTACGTATTCCCATTTCTTGCATGTCTAGTCTAGCTTTGATCCCATCCTTTGTCTTTCCAGGTATATTCAACAATGTCCCAATAATGCTTTCACAAACATTTTTCTCAATATGCATAAAATCAAGACAATGTCTAACCTGCAAGTGTTCCCAATATGGAAGATTCCAAAAAATAGATTTCTTCTTCCAAATTTTGCTTTGGCCGGGCTTTTTATAAAGCTTCCCTAGCACAACATCAATATCTTTGACCCGTTCAAAAACTTGCCTTCCAGATAAAGGCAAAGGAGCAACTCGAGACTCAATATTTCCATCGAAAGACTTTCTTTTTTTCCGATAAGGGTGATTAGGAGGAAGAAATGCTCGATGACCCATATATACATTTTTTCTGCAATTGTTTAAGCGTAGATCCATTGTACCCTCTTCACAAATTGGACATGCTTTAGCTCCTTTAATGGTGTACCCTGAAAGGTTTCCATAGGCAGGAAAATCACTAATTGTGCAAAATATCATGGCACGCAAAGTGAAATCAGACTGACTGTACGCATCATAAACCGTCACACCTTCATCCCACAAAAGTTTTAAGTCTTCAATAAGGGGCTGAAGATAAACATCTATGTTATTCCCCGCTTCCCTAGGACCGGAGATTAGTAATGTCAACATTATGTACTTGCGCTTCATGCACAACCATGGAGGCAAATTATAAACCGTTAAAAGAACTGGCCACGTGCTATGGTTAGAGCTCATAGTGCGATATGGATTCATGCCATCTGCACACAATCCAAGTCGTAGATTTCTAGGTTCCTCGCCAAATTCAGGAAACTTTCCATCAATGGTTCTCCATTGTGGCGAGTCACCAGGGTGTCTGAGCATCCCATCAGATTTTCTCCCTTCAACATGCCATCTAAGAAGCTTTGCATCTTTTGAACTCGCAAAAAGACGTCTGAATCGCTGCACTATAGGTAGATACCACATTACCTTAGCAGGAGGCCTTTTCTTATCCTGTTTAGAAGTATTATTGATTTGTCGCCTGTATCGAGATGCTCCACACTTGGGACACATGTCTAAATCTTCATGCTCATTTCGGAACAACACACAGTCATTTGGACAAGCATGTATCTTTTTTACATTCATGCCCATGGGACACAGTATCTTCTTCGCCTCGTAGGTAGAATTAGGGAGCTCGTTACTCGTAGGAAGTATTTCTCCTAAAAGTTGAAGCATCTCAGTGAAACTCTTGTCACTCCAGTTATGCTTTACTTTTAGCTTACACAACTTCAAGGTTGTTGACAACCTAGTAAATTGATCCTTGCACCCATGATACAGAAGTTTCTTGGAATCATCAACCAAACTATTAAGGATGTCTGGTTGGTTCATGAAATGATCTTCCATATCTTGTATCATCTCTTGTACCCTGTCATTCTCCATATCTTCTTCATCATTCTTTTCCATACTATCTTCCTCCCTTCCACGTTTTGTACCTGAGGTCCTCGTAGAGTCTAGTCCTTCACCATGCCAGATCCACTTCTCATAACCCTCCTTAAAACCACGACGAAAAAGATGATCCCGCACTGTATCAACACTACGATACTTTTTAAAATTATTACAATCACGACATGGACATAAGATCATTTGTTCTTTTCCCTCTTCCTTATGCTTCTTTTCTAGGTATAGCATGGCATAAGTAATGAAATCTTCAACACCTTTAATATAATCGGCCGTTGCACGTGGAATTTTGTACATCCATGTATGTCGATCCATCATTTATTACTACAAAAATGGAATAAAGTGAAGATTTAAATTACCGGAAAGATTTTTATTAGCCATGTGCATGTGTTTTAGAACATTATTCTGACGTGGCTGCAAAAGGATGAACATGTACCTTAAAAAAATCAAAATCTCTTCATCCTAAATTGAGATTATTTAATTATCTATTATGATCATCACTTTGAAATTCAGCTATCTTTATATATTATGCAATATATAAAGAATTAGAAATAATAACCTATATTATGATATTATAGTTATCCAATTTTTTTATTTTTAATTAATTTTAAACCGGTACCTACACGTATAATATCTGATTATCAATTTGTGCATTATATAACTTTTTATTAAATTAAACTTTGTATTATCATGGATAATTTATATTCTCTTTATCTTATTAATTTCTTACTGTACTTTATTTTAAGATGTTTTATACTTTTTTTAAAATAACGTAACTTTTTAACTATTATCAGTCGAATATATGTCTGTTTTAACTATTTTAACTATTTTATTATCATGGATAATTTATATTCTCTTTATCTTATTAATTTCTTACTGTACTTTATTTTAAGATGTTTTATTTTACCATAAATCTGAATAGAATTGAATACAAAATGATCAAAATGAATTCACTTTTCACAATGCCCTAATTAGGTACCATAATTTAAGTAGAAGCAGATAAACAAAATTCATTCAAGGCAAATGGTGTATATCGACAATACTGAGAAAGAGCAACATGGTAATTTACATAGATAAACTATGATAATATACCACAACTGAGATCAAATTATCAGTCACAAAGACTTATTTAGTGAGAATATAGTACACGGGAATCAGAATTATTTCAGCAAATAACTCTTCACACAATAGTACTACAGAGGGCAGGGGGTCATAATTATTTACTTGTGAGAATACTTACTATATTAGTCTTTGGTTTCCATATAATAACAAAACTGTGACAGCATAGTGTCAATTCTAGTAAGGAAAGTTTAGTGCTTTCATATTGTTTGCAGCATCCTCTGCGATTACATGATTAATGTAGCACCCACTGCCTGCTACTAAGCCAGAGACAGAGACGGAGTGTGAGATCGAGAGCCAGCTATTAAGCAAAGAGTGGAACAAAATAGACTATAATTCAACAAACAGCTGCGCTTTACTTTATACTTTGTGATTGTTAATTACTTTCATATTTCATCTACCCCTCCCAATTACATATATCGTACCTTTCCTTACCAGGTTAGTGCAGCCAGTAGATTACGAAAAACGCAACCCAAATTACGTTGTTACAGTTCCTGATTTGCTTATATATATAGCAAACATAGTGTTCAGATATATGGTTGTCTGATCAATATGATCGGTAGCTAGTCTTTATCATTTGATCTAACTGGTTTTTATATATTCAGCTATGGAATTTCCTAATATGTATCAAGATGAACCTGAAAGCTCCAATAATCAAATGAGGAGGGCACAACAACAACTAGAACAACAAGAGGGAGCTGGTAGGGGTAAAAACAGAGGGCAACACTGCCATGGTTGCAACAAATTGCATAACAGCAAACACATAGATGGTATTAGTTATAGATCAATGTTTAACAGCAAGAAGGTTTCATGAATTCGGCCAAAAATTGCACATTAAATTTTAATAAACCTACAAATTTAGATATTAAATTAATACCCTTTACAAACATAAGATTAAGAACTATAGTAAATCTAATCTGATTATGCTACACCGAAAACAATAAAATTAAAGAAAATAACAACAACCCAAATTCATATTGTTTGTAACAGAATTAAAATTAGGAAAATTTATTTGTAAAAAAAAATATGAGAGGGAGCAGGAGAGAAGGAGAGACAGAGAGGGGGAGAGAGAGAGAGAGAGAGAGAGAGAGAGAGAGAGAGAGAGAGAGAGAGAGAGAGAGAGAGAGAGATTACCAACGCGAGAGAGAGAGAGCAACCAACGCGAGAGAGAGAGAGAGCAACCAGATAGGAGAGCAGCTGTGGTGTCAATGCAATCGAACCAATTGTAACAGTTGAAATCGAGTGAATAACAGTTGAGTGAATAACAGTTGAACCCAAACCTTAATTATAAAGTATAAATCGAGTGAATTGTGATTTCAATTTCTTAATTGAAATCAGTGAGGAGGTTTTAGGGTTAGTCGACGAAAGAGAAAGGGGGTTGAATTGGGGTTTTAGATTAATGACTGAGAGTACGTCTATTAAATTGTTTTTTTTATTTTAATAAAATTATTATATACGTCGGATTAGAGAAAGCCGTCATATATTATCGATTTTATATGTCGCGTATTAAAAACACCGACGTATATGTGCAGCAATTTTATATGTCGGGTGCAAAAATTCGACGTAAATTTAAATTTTATACATCGGTTAAAATCAAACCGACGTATATGTCCACCATATACATCGCTTTTTTATGAACCGACGTAAAAAGTCACCTTATATACGTCGCCTTTTCCTTAACCGACGTATAAAACACTTATATACGTCGCCTTTAGGCGGAACCGACGTATATAAGTATTTTATACGTCGCCTTTGGATAGAACCGACGTATAATAGGCGACGTAAAAGATCATTTTTGTACTAGTGACTGGTTGACCCTGCTAAGATAGAAGCCATTTCAAATTGGGAGAGACCAACCACCCCGACTGAGGTGACAAGTTTTGTAGGCTTAGCCGGGTATTATCGAAGATTTGTGCAAGATTTTTCTAGAATAACAGCCCCACTGACCCGACTTACCCGAAAGACTGAGAAGTTTGAGTGGACTGAGAAATGCGAGAAGAGTTTTCAGGAATTGAAAAGGAGGCTAGTTACTGCCCCTATATTGGCACTGCCAGACGGAAAGGGGAATTTCGTGATCGATAGTGACGCATCACACAAAGGGTTAGGATGCGTGCTTATGCAACACGAAAAGGTGATTGCATATGCTTCCAGGCAGTTGAAGGAATATGAGAGTAGATACCCTACCCATGATTTGGAATTAACAGCAATAGTTTTCGCCTTAAAGATTTGGAGGCACTACTTGTATGGAGAAAAGTGTGAGATCTACACCGACCATAAGAGCCTTAAGTACATTTTCACTCAGAAAGAGCTCAATATGAGACAGAGGAGATGGTTAGAGTTAATCAAAGATTATAGTTGCGAGATTCTTTACCACCCAGGGAAGGCCAATGTGGTGGTCGATGCCCTTAGTAAGAAAGACAGACTCAAAATGATAACCTCCTCAGAGAAGTTAATCCAAGAGTTCAAGAAGATGGAGATTGAGGTTAAAATAACCGGAGATGGTACGGAGAAATTATTCGAAATCGCACTACAATCGGAATTGCTACAAAAGATCAAATTAAGTCAAGAACGCATGATGAGTGAAGGGAAAGAGCTAATGACGGGAGAGGAATTAAGGACTGAAAGGGATGATAAAGGAATCTTGAGGTATACTTACCGAATTTGGGTTCCTAATGTTCAGGAATTAAAAGATGAGATTTTACACGAGAGTAATAGCTCAAGATATTCAATTCACCCAGGAAGTACCAAGATGTATAGGGATCTGAAGGAGTATTACTGGTGGCCTAGCATGAAAAGGAATGTAGCAGAGTGGGTAAGCAAATGTTTGACCTGCCAAAGAGTAAAGGCGGAAAACCAGAGACCCAGTGGACTCTTACGACCCCTAGAGATTCCAGAATGGAAATAGGAAAAAATAGCCATGGACTTTGTAGTAGGCTTACCACGAACCAAAGCTAATCACGACGCCATATGGGTAATCGTAGATCGGTTGACGAAGTCAGCCCACTTTCCTCCGATCAATGAAAGGTACACTGTTGATAGACTAGTTCATATTTATTTGAAAGAGATTGTGGCGCGACATGGAGTGCTAGTCGCCATTGTGTCAGACCGAGACCCTAGATTTAACTCTAGATTTTGGAGAAGCTTTCAAGAATGTGTAGGAACCAAGCTAAACATGAGTACCGCTTACCATCCCCAGACGGATGGGCAAAGTGAAAGGACTATCCAAACCTTAGAGGATATGTTGAGAGTTTGTGTCATAGATTTCAAAGGAAACTGGGATGATCACCTACCCCTGATTGAGTTTTCCTACAACAACAGTTTTCATGCAAGCATCGGGATTCCCCCGTTTGATGGAAGAAGATGTCGATCCTGAGATGAAGTTGGAGAGCAAAAGATGCTCGGGCCCGAAATGGTCCAACGGACTAAGGATGCAATAGACCTTATTAGAGGACGGCTGGTAGCAGCCCAAGATAGACAAAAGAAATATGCAGACTTGGCCCGAAGAGACAAGGAATATGAAGTGGGAGATCTTGTGTTGTTAAAGGTATCCCTGTGGAAAGGATTGATGAGATTCAGAAAGAAAGGGAAATTAAGCCCCAGGTATATTGGACCATTCGAGATCTTGAGACGTATCGGGGAAGTAGCTTACGAGCTAGCCTTGCCCCGAAACCTGCAGTAAGTTCACAACGTGTTTCACGTGTCCATGTTAAGGAAGTACAATCCGGATGCCAAACACGTGGTAGAATATGAGCAAGTAGACATAGAACCAGACCTGTCACACATAGAGCAACCGATGGAGATCATCGACCGCAAGGACCAAGTGTTAAGGAACAAGGTTATAAAGCTGGTAAGAGTTTTATGGAAAACCCATAATGTTGAAGAATCCACTTGGGAACTAGAAAGCGAAATTCTAGAAAAGTACCCTCATCTATTTTGACTTGTGTCCGAGACGGAATTCTTTTAAGTAGGGGAGACTGTAATATCCCAAAATTTTGTAATATTTGAAACCCTGATGAATAGTAAATTTGATAATGAAAATATTTTCAGACCACCCTATATGGGAAACATGGAATGGATGTTTCGAAGTTATATTATTGATGTATAAGGAGAATAGGTGAATGCAAACGCAATCAGAATCAGAAGATTTCCATTTGAGTTTTAAATCACTATTCACTGGACAATCAAGGACATATTGAATTGATCATTTTGAGGAATCATATAGGATGAGAAATCCATGATCATATATTAAGCCAAGGCAATAAAATATCAAGAGGATATCCCCTAGCATTAGTACAACGAAACGTTTTCAAAATCCCTTGAACCTATCTCAAAACTTAGAAGCAAAACAGAAGCGTAATGAATTATGGATTAAACCCTAACCAAGGGAGAAGTAACATATAAGATCATCAAGTGCAACATATAAGAGGATTGATGGTACAAATTATGGCATAAGCATGACACATGAGGATGACATAGGTGATGACAAGGTGATGAATCACCACCTTGTCAGTTTTTTCACCACAAAACCACAATAAATTGGCATGTGTCCATGGGATGACAAAACACAATTATATGGCTTGTAATTAGTGTTTATTAGACAAAAAGAAAGAAAAGAAAATCAAAAACAAAACCACCAAGGAGAAGCACCAACCATTCGGTTATTTTCTTCATCCAAGAATAAGAAAACATTTCTACAAGCTTTGCTCCACCAAAAATCATGATCTTGGGCTCTAAATCGCCCTCATCCACAGACTAAGGTAAATCCTTGATCCTAGCATCATCCATGGTTGTTATCATGCTCGAAAGGTGAGCTAAAGTTGATGATGAATAGTAGAATGAATAGTAATGTTTGATTTTCTTGTTTTGATCTTGAAGTTTAAGGCTTGTAAAGGATAATCAAGGAGCAAGGAAGAGCATACTAGCCATTGATAGTCTATATTAAGTACCAAGGAAGGTATAAACCCTCTCACACTTGTGTTTATACTTTGATATTAGTGATTATATTGTTAATGATTAGTGATAGTGTGATGTAGAAGTGTTATGCATGATAAGTATGATGATTAGCGGATTGGTTGATGGTTGAGCTTGTGAATAATGTTATGATGTTGCCCAGTAAATAACAATTGTAGAAGGGGGTTGAATACAATTGTATAAGATTCACGACTAAGTAAGATATATATTACAAATATGAAAGAACAATAACAGCTTTATTAAATCTGATATAAAACTGTTACAAACTCTCTCAAGAAATTCTGATGTTCTTGAGAGCTGCTAGGTTACACAAATACTCAAGTGTATGATCGTTCAATGTTGTGTCTCATAAAACGAAACCTAAACTGTGTTTATATACTTCACACAGCTTCTCTATCAATAACAAGATAAGTCTTAATCAATTACAAAGATTGAAACATATCCTTAATCGATAGCTACATTCTACAAACCAGGAACCGACAAAATAAACTTCCATGTTTAAATATACTCCAAATATAACTCGAAGTAGGAATCCTGATCAGCTTCCAGTCCTGATGATCAAACCTGATCTCAGTCCTGATATGCATCTTGATCCTGACGACCATGCAATCCTGATGATGTCAGTAATCCTGATCAGTTGAGTCTAGCTCCTGACGATCATTGAATTCTGATCTAACAATCTCCCCCAATCTCATACTTTGTGAAATGAAGTATAGATTCCTAAGATTCAATGATGTCAAAAACATATATACAAAATGTACAAGTATCTTCAGAAACAACTTATCTATTTAAATTCTTTGATAGAACAGATTCATCTTCAAGAAGTTGGATAACAAATTTTCTTCTTTTTATTCAAGAATTTGAATCAGTCTTTCCTTAAGATTTCTGAGTTCTTCATCTTCCTCATTAATCTGGTAGATAGCTGCTCTGAGATTCAATATGGAGCTTCTCTGAAGACTATGCTCTTCAAGTAAAAGATAAACAATTTCCTTCCCATCAAGATTGAGAGTAAGTTGAGTCATGCCAAAAGTTACTTCTTTAACAGCAGTACCCCTTTGCATTTCCACATCCTAACCTCTTTGATTTAAGTACATGGGAGTATAATTACCATTGAAATTAATGTTTCCATCCAGTCTTCTTCTTATTGTTGACAAAATTATGTCACTCCATACTTTGCATATTTGATTCTTCGATCTCAAAAGATAATGAACATATTTCAGTTCCTGTGTAGTTTTCATCAGCAGATCTTGAATAGATAGAATCTTCACACTACCATCTTTCATGAAGTACAGAAGCTTTTCTTTCTTGTCAAAACCATCATGACAATCTATAACTATATCAACAGCTAGTAAATTGTTCAGGTTTTCAGAAGTTAAAGAGTACCTCCAATTTCAGTCAAGGAGTATGGATCAACATATGACATATTCAGATATTCAGCATCCCTGTGTCCAATACCTCCTCTTGAATTACTTGTCAATTGCTTCAGATTTGAAAACATCTTTAACCAGAGTGCTTTTGATCTAACCATATCAGATAAATCAACAACACTTGAAGCACTTGTAATAATTCCTCCAGTCTGAAAATTGATAGGTGTATCACACCTCAGTGTACTTATGTGTTTCCACTTCTTATCTTTTTCCTTTTCAAAGGCATAGCTTCTTTCCAGTAAAGATTCTTGTCTGCTTGGGTTCCTCCAGTTTCTTTCATTTGAACGTTTAAGCCTTTGTTTATAGAGATTGAAATCTCTATTTGTTCTTCTTGTGATTTCTCTTCTTCTGGCTTCTTCTTCTTCATTTACTTCTTTGTTGTGAAAATCAACCACAGTAGATAAGATCATCAAATCAATCTCTTGCAGAATTTCAGAATCATCAGGATCTTGAATACTATCAGGAACAACATCAGGATTAGATTCTTCAATTTGATTTGTATTGAAGAGAGTTGATTTTCTTGATTTTCTTCTCAATTCAGGTTCTTCTTCGACATTTCCATCATCACCAAAAGTAGATCTGTCAGGAACTACTAGAGTTTGAATAGGTTCAGGAATTTCTTCAATTCTTAACCCTCTAGACCTTGTCTGTCTAGGTACTGTTTGAGTTGAAGAACCTCTTCTACTTCCTCTAGCACCTCTCCTACTACCTCTAGTAGAAACAGAATAGCTTTCCATAATCTCTTTTTGTTGTCTCAAGAATTCTTCATTTGAGAGATCTGGATATTCTTTACTTGCTGTAGAGAGTGCTTTTCTGACAAATAATTGTTGAACTCTTTTATCAGTATGATAAAGAGTAACAATTCTACCATCCTTTGTAGTAAACTTCTGAAATAAATTTGATGCATCTTCAGGATTATCAATAAAAATATCTTCATCACCTTCAGGAATTGTAGCAAGAGTATGTCCATGACCAGGTGTCAGGATTTGTTCTTCCGTCAGGATCTGAGATTGCACCAACGTTCTTACTGTCTTTACTCCATAATCAGAAACATGAGTTGACTGTGTTGTTTGACTTTGAGAAGTTTGAATTGTAGACTTCAAAACAGCAGCAGCAGAGGTTTCTCCTTGTATCTCTTTGTCACTACCATCATCTCCAGTATCATCATCATTATTTCTTAATACTAGATCAGGTGTGCATTTTGTCTGACTAACCTTCTCCCCCTTTTTGACATCAGGATTTGACAATAAATTCAAAATTAAGGAAAGAGAAGCTTGAATGTTAGTTACCTTAGTATCCAGAGAATCAATCCTTCTGTTGATGGAGGTTTTGTTCAGAAATGACAGATTTCACTTGGGATTCTACTACCCTTAGCTGAAAAGCAGTAGGCACCTTTGTAAAACTTTGAGAAATATCATTCCTCACCAACTCAGTTGAGTTCTTGATAGAATCAATCTCACTTTTTAGGCTTTTGGATAACAGAGTTGTAGCCTTCAGATGATTCTTCAAGTCTTGATTCTCTATAGATTTCACTGCATCAGAGGCATGTTCCAAAGCAGAAGAATAACTTACAGATTCAGCAGATCTGTACCATGAATTGTTCCATTCATTATGTCTAAGTGCCTCAGCAGGATTAAAGGAAGGAATAGAAAAATCTTGTCTCTGATCTTTCCCAGTGGAAGCTTTGCCATCCATATATGTACTTGATGAACCAAAATTAGTTCCAAGACTAACTTTGAGTGTTGTAGCAAGTTGTTCCTTCTCTTTTCGATTCTCATCATTATCACTATCATCAGAGTCATCATCATCAGTACTATGAGTAACATCAGGATCAGGAATAGCTATACCTTTCATTTTATCCTGTGAATCTGTGATAGGATAATCCATTTGTCTTGAACGAAGTGGCTGTATCAGGATAGGCTCAGCATCAGGAGCACCACTATTGTCAGGATGAACACCGTCAGGATTTGATATGCTTGCATCAGTTTTAGCTACCAATGGTTCTTGTGGAGCTTGAGGTTCAGAAGCTGCTTCAACACTTTGAGTCAAAGGTTCTTGTGTGCTTCCCTCATTGACAGTGTCCTCGACCAATCTTTGAACTTCATCTGCACCAGAAATCCCTTGAGCTGTGTCAGGAAATTCCTCAGAAACCGTAGCTTGGCCTGCATCTTCACTTTGAGAAGATGGTTCTTGTGTAGCTGGAATGTTGATGTCTGCATTCTCCCTTTGAGAAAATGGTTCTTGTGTGACCATTCCACTAGCTAAGCCTTCACCCAAACTTTGATTGAGTGGTTCTTGTGTGGCTGGATCATTAGAAAGAGCTGCTGAACCACTTTGAGGTTCAGGTTCTTGTGGGCTTGATCCTTTCAGTTTCTTCTGTCTCTGATAGACTAACTCTTCTGCCTTCCTTAGTTTTTCCATTGGATGTTTTATCCCAAGATTGGAAGCAGCAACACCATACTTCTCCCATGAAATATCAACATGTCTTTTTGTTGGAGAGTCCTATGCTGGAGAGTCTGAAATACTAACCACTTGACTTGGTGCAGCATCAGGAATACTAACATCAGGATTTGCTTGAGCAGTAGAAACTGATTGCTCATTCAGAATAGAAGTGTCCTGTACATCAGTATCCTGCTTCTTTTCTAAAGGAATTTGATACCTGCCTTAGTTAATCTTCTTTT
Organism: Heracleum sosnowskyi; assembly: GCA_030848705.1. Lineage (NCBI taxonomy): Eukaryota > Viridiplantae > Streptophyta > Magnoliopsida > Apiales > Apiaceae > Heracleum > Heracleum sosnowskyi. Next base: position 40,983,191 of record CM061243.1, on the reverse strand, counting down.
CTTCTGTGGTGTAAACAATGAGACCACAGCTGCAGTAGCAGTATCAACAACTTCCTTATTCACATTCATTACAGAGGATATAGGTAATTCATCCTCTGAATCAGTCTCATCCCTGAGAACTAATTTTCTTTTAACAGAAACAGCCTCAACACCTTTTGCAGCTTTCTTCACCAGGACCCCTTTTACACCCCCTTGTAACTTCTTTTTAGTGAGTGGTGTAGAGGAAAAATCCTTTGAACTTGATTTCCTTCCTGACACATCAGTTCTAGCTGACTTCTTTGATTTTTCAACTAAAGTCTTTTGAGAGACAATAGAGGTGGCTGTTGACTGTTTATTCTGTTTGGGAGGCATGCTTGGGTTAGGAACAAGGTGTGATTGGCCTTGACCCATAGCATTAGAAATTAAACCATAACGAGTAGGCATTTTCCTATGTAAGAAAAACCTAACCTCATCAGGAATAAAAGCATTGCCTATAAAACTGTTTGCCTTATCACTGTTGACTAAGGACTTAATATTATTCTCAGTAATTCTACAGATAGGTAGAACTACATCATTCTCAAAAACAACATTAGGACACATGTGATTAAATATCAATTGTAAAAATCTAAGAAAACAGACAGAACCTAACTTATCTGATTTCCTATCACTTAAAGCTTTTAAGATAAACGACCCATAATCAAACACTGTAGAATGGATACGAGAGTACCCAATTTTAAGAGATCCTGATGGAAGAGCATCAAAATTTGATGTCTTGTTCAGGAAACAGCGGCTGATCGTATCAAAGAAGAAATTCCATTCCTTCTTAAGCTTTGTCCTAAAGAGATTGCCATATCTCTTTACTTCACCATTGTAGCCCAACTTTGTAACAAACTCAAAGAGAGTAGAGTCCGAAACATTATCAGGAATAGTATCACCAAGAACAGGTAAATGCAGGGCTTCCTCCACAATTGCAGGAGTCACATAGTGAGTAATTCCATCTTGTTGAGAATACCCCTTTCCAACTAGTCTAGCTTTGTTTCTGATTATTACTCCATCAGAATCAGTCTTGTTCTTGAAAATCCACTTTGTACCAACAATTGATCTATTCTTTGGTCTTGGTACCCGTTTCCAGACTTCATTTCTTTCAAATTCATTCAGTTCCTCTTGCATTGCAGTAACCCAATCAGCATCTTTAAGTGCATCTTCAACTTTCTTTGGCTCCTCCTTGGATAGAAAGTTATTGTATAGACATTCATTCTGAGTTGCACTTCTTGTGTGAACACCTGCATCAGGATCTCCAATGATCAAATCAGGAGTATTACTTGCAGTCCATTTCCTTGCTGGTGGTAAATCAGTCCTTGAAGTAGATTCTCCCCCTGGATTGGTGTTATCTTGATTTGAAGAATTTGCTTGATTTGAAGCTCCCCCTGAATTATTGTTATCTCCTCCTGATAAGTTATCAGGATCATCATTTGAATCAGTATCTGAAGAATTCTGTCCTGATGATTGAGTTGACTCTGAACTTGTAGCAGAATGTTGTTGCTCCCCCTCAACATTAGCACTACTAGAAGTATCACTATTGATTGCATCATCAGTATTAGCACCATCAGTATCTGGTGTGTCATCAGGATTTGGTGATCCATCAGGATCTGATGAATTGACAGGATCTGATTCACTTTCTTCAGGTTCCTTGGTAGCTTCATTTTCAAAAATCAATCTATCATGAGAGTCTTCATTGATTCCAGTTATCTTCGTGTCATCAAAAGATACATGTATTGACTCCATGACAGTTCTTGTTCTCAAATTAAAAACTCTGAAGGCTCTTGATGCAGGATAGCCTATGAAAATTCCTTCATCAGCCTTTGTTTCAAATTTCCCTAGCTGTTCAGGATGAGTTCTGAGAACAAAACATTTACAGCCAAACACATGCAAATGCTTCAGACTTGGTTTCTTCTCGTTGAGTGACTGATAAGGAGTACTACCATGCCTGTTTATTAATGTGAGATTTTGAGTATAGCATGCTGTCTTGACTGCTTCTGCCCAGAAATATGTAGGTAATTTAGCTTCTTCCAACATAGTTCTGCCAGCTTCAATAAGAGTTCTATTTTTCCTTTCAACTACTCCATTTTGCTGGGGTGTGCCAGGAGCAGAGAATTGTTGAATAATTCCTTTGTATTTGTAGAACTCTTCCATCTTTGAATTCTTAAATTCTGTACCATTATCACTTCTCAGTATCTTGACTTTGTACTTTGTGGTTGTCTCAATCATTCTCACATGATCCAACAGAAAATACACCCAGGTGAATCTAGAATATTCATCAACAATTACAAGAGTGTACCTTTTCTTACTGATGGACATGATGTTGACTGGACAAAATAAATCAAGATGCAGCATGTGATATGGTTCTTCAATAGAGGATTCTGATTTACTCTGCAATGATGTCCTCCTCTGTTTTGCTTTCTGACATGCATCACAGAGTCCATCAGGAGTATACAAAACTTTAGGTAATCTTCTCACTAAATCTTTCTTAACCAACTCATTGATATTGCTGAAGTTGAGATGAGAAAGCTTCTTGTGCCAATTCCAACATTCATCTACTGATGCTTTACTGATCAGACAGGTAGGAGAGCCATCAGTATTTGATTGAATGTTGGCTTCATATATGTTACCATGCCTGTATCGAGTCAGAGCTATCTTTCCTGTTGCTTTACTGACTTGGAATAGAAGTGGACATGATAACCTCTGTCAGTGATTTGACTAATACTCAACAAGTTGTGTTTCAGTCCTTTCACTAGAGCTACTTTTTCATTGATGACATTTCCAACTATCCAACTATATCCAACTATATCCAATTATATCCAATTTTAAAGTATTACCAAATAATTAACTGCTAACTAGTCAGCTAGCTAAGATGAACAGAATGTAGTCTATCAGCTAGCTAAGATAAACAATGCAATGCAGAATTGAAATAACAATAAGTAAAAACACCAAGAGTTTTAGCCAGGTTCGACCCCTATTCTCTATGGTCTACGTCCTGGTCCCCTACCAAACCTGGTAAGAGAATATATTATTAATCACTATAAAAACCAATTACAAGATTAATACATATATCTCCATTTCTCCCTGTCACTGATAGCAGCTAGCTGACACCCTTGTTCCCTGAATCAAATGATCTCTAAGTACTATACTACCCAAGTATAAACTTCTCTATCAAACTAATTCCCGAACCCTTGTGTCTTAGCCTGCAACTCAGCAACAGACCTTACAATCTGAACAATATAAGCAATTGAAAATAATACAACTCAAACTATAAACTCAAAGCAAAGATATAAACGTATGTATATAAAAGTAGAGCTCAAGTAAAAGATTTTGCAAAGTAGCACAGAGGTGTTCTTATGTGTTCTCCAGAGATTCAACCGAAAACAGCTACACAAGTATTTATAAAGAACAATTAACGTTCGAATTAACCAATCAAACTCCAACGGTCTTGAAACCTTTTCTCACGTTTAGTTTGTTTGATAAATTCGTTCATCAACGTTCACATAACGTTAACATACTAAATTTTAAGAGAAAAGACGTTTAAGATATAAAACATTCAGTATATAACTAAAAACCGAGTTTTAGAGAGTTTGTATCAGATAAGATATTTGAAAGACACAAACTCCTAATAAATAGGAAAACTGTTTTGAAAAAGTCTTTGTGAAAACTGAGCTCTTAAAATTATATATATTACGTTTATATAATCTATAGAGTCCTTACATATCATGTCCTATAAAATCTCCATGGAATTAGGACTTCTGTTTTGACTTGGACAGTTTCTGGCGGAACAGTTTTAGCTTGCTGAAATGTACTATTACTTCAAAGTTAGCTTGCTAAGATACTGTGTTCCTGCAATGTTAGCTGGCTGATATAACAAGTAATATAAAGTCTGCAACAAGACTGTTAATAAATATAGATAATATCATTTCTTATACTACCAGCTAGCTAAGATTAATATCATCAAAATTAAGAGAGTATCAATCTCCCCCTTTTTGATGATTATTAACTCATCTATTTAGGAAAGTAAAAACTCCCCCTAAATACCTACATAAAACTCTTAGCAACATATTTAAAATGATATTAACATAAATATCACAAAATAAGCATTTCATAAAAACCATCAACCAAGTCTCATAACGTACGAAAATAAACCAGATTATAAACCAGGTTCCAAAAACCAACATGTTCCAACATAAACCACATAACCACATAACTTAAACATAAAACTTAAACTGTTCTGAATAGACCAAACATAAAATATCCTAAATAAATCTCCCCCTTAATCATTAAAAAGGAAATAAACTTTAGACATCGTTGTTATCGTCATTCTCTTCTATTCCATCAGGGCCATCAACAGCATCCAAATTCTGAACAGCATCAGCAACATCCAAATGAGAACTATTACCAGCAGCATCCATTGTAACAACCGCAGCAAGATTATGCAAACCACCATTTGGAGAAGGAACACGAACAGATGGACCAGTACGAGCAGAAGCAGGAGTGTTTGTACCAAGAACAAGATCACGTAAAAATTTCAACTCATCACCCACATCATCAATCTTACGACATATTGTCATGTGACTCTCGCGAAACTCACGCATAAACTCGTTCCAACGAATCTCAGAGATACTCGACAACACAGCAGAAGTAGGTTTCTCAGAAACAACAACAGGAGGTTCAACATGCATAACAGAACCATCTTTCTCAACACGAAGAGAAGACTGCTTCAAACTATTACAATCCAAGAAATCTTTGGCAATAACCTTATCGTCATCTCCCAACTTAACTCCAAACCAATCAAAAATACGAGTTAAAAGTAAACCATATGGAAGACCAGTACCCGGGGCAGCAGTGAACACATTCATCATATTTTTGAGAATCAATTCAGAAAGATCGAACATACGACCCGACATTAACATAGACACAACAATGACATCTTGAGCAGAGAAATTTGACCGAGTACCCAAACGAGGATTAACATTAGCCAAACAAATTTTGAAAACCAGATGAGCTAAAGGTGTGACAGTGTGAGTAGTAGGAGCAGCAAATTCAAGAATACCAGGAATATCATGAATGAGTCTTAATTGATCTAGAGCAGAAAAACCATCTAAATCCTTAGGTCCTTTGGGTGTGTAAACAGAGACATGGGATGGATTTTCAATACGCAGAATCGAGTTTAACACAGAAACATTTAGCATAATTTTCGTATCATGAACATATGACATAAAATTGCCATACTTATCAGGAGTGAAATTAGCATAAAATTCAAGAATACACTATGGGTAAAAATCTTTAGGCAACTCGACAAGAAACGACTCACAACCCAAATCAGAAAACATCTTAACAGCGCCAGATTGATGAAAAAGCTTACCAGCAAGAGGACGACCAGGGATAATTTTCCAAGAACCCAAATCGAGAGACTTGAAATGAACTTCAAACTCAGATTTCATCTTGATTCGCTTCCATGCAGAACCATCTAGACCACTAGAGCAATTAATAGCCGATTCATCACCACTATTGTCAAGAATATGCTCAATTTTAGTTTCGGTATCCGCCAATTTGCGTTTGTTCTTCGGAGTCTTAGGAGTAACAGATGGAGTAGAACCTCGAGTGCGCCTCATGATGTAGTAAAAACCAAAAGAAAAGAAACTCGACCACACAATTTTGGGAGAGAGGCGAGAGAGAAACCCTCGAAGAAATTTGGGGAAAAGAGAGAGAGAATGAAAGAGTCGGAAACGAAGCGTTTGTTTAATACCTCGTTTAAAATAAATTAAGGGAGATGAATTTTTAGGATAAAAAATAGAAACAACCCAACCCCTAAACATACGCAACATGATAAAATAAATAAATTTAATTTACCACATTAGAGATAATAAACAAAAGCAGTCAAACTTCTATCATTAAGACACGGCACAAAAAACTAGGATAGTCAAAAATATTCAAAAGAAATCAAAGAAAGAATCGAAGAGATAGCAACTAACCTGCAAAACAACTATATATACACACAAAAACATACATCAAATAAAATAAATAAATAAAAGAAACACATTAATTAAAACAAACTTGAAAGAAATAATATGAACAGGGAGAAATCTCAGCTAGCTAACTGAACACTGCACATACCAAGTTCACGACGAAGAACACAAAACCTTTCTTCTGCAAGAGGCTTGGTAAAGATATCAGCTCGCTGATATTCTGTAGAAACAAAAACCAACTCGATATGGCCTTTAGCAGCATGATCACGCAGAAAGTGATGACGAACATCAATATGCTTTGTGCGTGAATGATTCACTGGATTCTTCGAAATGTTGATAGTGCTTGTATTATCACAATAAATTGGGATCTTGGCACATTTGATGTCGTAATCTCGAAGTGTTTGAATCATCCAAAGTATTTGGGCACAACAGCTACCTGCAGCCAAATATTCACCTTCGGCAGCAGACAAGGCAACAGAAGTTTGCTTCTTGCTTTGCCAAGAAACCAAACTCTGTCCTAAAAATGCACAAACCCCACTAGTACTCTTACGATCAGTTTGACAACCTGCATAATCTGCATCACTAAACCCAACAAGATCAAAAGCATTTGTGATAGGATAAAATAGACCAAGAGTAATTGTTCCACTTAAATATTTGAATATTCTTTTAACTGCATTCAAGTGAGACTCTTTTGGTTGAGCTTGAAACCTTGCACATACACAAACACTATACATAATATCTGGTCTAGAGGCTGTAAGATATAATAAACTACCAATCATACCTCTATACTTTAGAACATCAACATCTATACCTTGTTCATCTGCTGTCAGCTTGCTGGCAGGAGTCATTGGTGTTGATTTCTGCTTCATATTCTCAAATCCAAATCTTGTAAGTAGATTCTTGACATATTTGGATTGATGCACGTATATACCATCTGAAGTTTGCTTAATTTGAAGACCCAAAAAATAGTTGAGCTCGCCCATCATGCTCATGTCAAATTCACTATGCATACACTTAGAAAACCACTTGCACATATCATCATTTGTGGATCCAAAAATAATATCATCCACATATATTTGAACAACTAAAATATCAGAACCATTATGTTTAGTAAATAATGTGGGATCAATTTTACCTCGAATGAATCCATTTTTGATCAAAAACTTACTTAGCCTTTCGTACCATGATCTAGGAGCTTGTCTCAATCCATATAATGCCTTCTTTAATTTGAACACATAATTTGGAAATTTCTCATTCTCAAAACCGGGGGGTTGCTTGACATAGACTTCCTCTTTTAAGAATCCATTAAGAAATGCACTTTTCACGTCCATTTGGTGTAGCTTGATCTTCTTGAAGCATGCAAATGAAAGTAACATCCTTATTGATTCGAGCCTTGCAACCGGGGCATAAGTTTCTTCAAAATCTATTCCTTCTTGTTGATTATACCCTTGTGCAACAAGTCTTGCTTTGTTTCGAGTAACCATACCAAATTCATCAACTTTGTTCTTGAAGACCAATTTAGTACCAATAACTGAAACATTTTTAGGTGGCTCTACAAGTTCCCAAACATCACATCTTTCAAATTGATTGAGTTCTTCTTGCATTGCCATGATCCAATTCTCATCTTGAAGTGCTTCTTTGACATTCTTTGGTTCCTCTTGAGCTAGAAAAGCTGCAAATGCACAAAAATTAGCATTACCTTTCCTAGTCTTGATTCCTTCTAATTTATCACCAATGATCAACTCTGGAGGATGATTTTTCACTGTTCTTGTTGACTTTGGCAATGAATGTTGAGCTATGACTTCCTCATGTACTCGAATTCTCTTTGATGGAGGAGATGCTTCACCACCTTCATAGATAGGCATCTTTTCTTGGGATCTCTGACCTCTTGGACCTTCCAAGGTGAGCTTGGATAACTGATCAATAGTTTCATCCACTGGGGAAGAAGTTTCAGCTGGCTTTTCAGCTGCTTGAGTTGCATCAGACTGGTTGTCAACTTGCTGAGATGCTGAAATTTGTCTTGTCAGCTCGCTGTCATGACCTGTTCCTGTAATATCTTCCTCATCCCTTGACAGATCAACATTAGATTCTTGAAATGAAACATCTATAGACTCTTCAACAATACGTTTAGATACATTATAAACTCTATAAGAACGACTTGTTAAAGAATAACCCAAAAATATTGCTTCGTAAGATTTAGCATCAAATTTACCATCTCGATCAATAGTTTTGAGTACAAAACACCTGGAGCCAAAGACTTTGAAATATCCAATGTTTGGCTTCTTATTTCTCAGCAATTCATATGGAGTTTTGTTGAGTATAGGCCTGATAAGCACCCTGTTAAGAACATAGCTAGCTGTGTTGACAGCTTCTGCCCAGAAACTCCTTGGCAGCTTGCTTTCTTGCAGCAAAGTCCTCGTAGTTTCTTGCAAAGATCTGTTCTTTCTCTCCACAACTCCGTTTTGTTGAGGTGTCCTTGGAGCAGAGAATTCCTGTGTGATACCTCTTTCTTCACAATAAACAATGAAGTTTTTTGAAATGAATTCACCTCCTCTATCACTCCTTATACCTACAAGCCTTGTATTCAACTTGTTCTCAAGTAAAGTGATTAGCTTCTCAAATTCACTAAAAGCACAATCTTTAGTTCGAAGAAACAATACCCATGTATATCTAGAAAAATCATCTACGATTACAAATGCATATTGTTTACCTCCAATGCCTTTATAGGCTTCCGGACCAAATAAATCCAAATGTAGAAGCTCTAAAGGTTTAGTAGTTGATACCATTTTCTTTGACTTATGTGGAGTCCTGATTTGTTTGCCTAATTGACAAGCTGAGCAGGTTTCCGTCTTGACATACTTCAATTTTGGCAGTCCTCTAACTAGCTTCTTGGAAGACAGCTTGCTGAGTAGATCCATATGAGCATGTCCAAGCCTTCTATGCCAAAGATCTGGATTTGTATCAACAGTAGCTAAGCAACAACCTACTTCCTGCATCTCAAAGTCCAACATATATATATTTCCTTCCCTTCTAGCAACTAGGGGGACTTTGTTAGTGCCAACATTAATAGTACATTTCTCTTTATAAAAAACAACAGTATGTCCATCATCATATAACTGACTTATACTAAGCAAATTATACTTAAGACCTTGAACATATTGAACTTTATCAATAGAAATGTTACTATTACCAATTTTTCCTTTGCCAAGTATGCGGAGTGTTTTGCTATCACCAATTGTAACACTTCCACCCTTTTTCATTTTGAGACTAAGGAACTGAGATTTGTCACCACACATATGTCTTGTACATCCACTATCCAGTATCCATTGATTTGCATTGACTTTGACCACAAGACATACCTAAAAAACAAAGAACAAACAACTCAACGCTTTGGTACCCAAATTTGGTTGGGTCCTGCATGGTTAGTTGATAGAACATAGATAACATTCAATTCAAATTTCTTGATCCACATTTGGACCACTTTGGATGTTCGTTTTCCTGTTCTTCCTGTTCTGTCAGCTTGCTGCCTATAAGCTGTTTGTCTGTTCCAGCTTGCTGGTTTAGCATTCTGACTTGAGCAGTGATGTGATAAGTGACCTTTCTTTCCACATTTGTAGCAAATTTTCCAAGGCATAGCATAATTATATGGAATACCCTGTTTTCCTTCATATTGAAAAGCCTTGTTCTTTGACGTAGAAGCCATTCCAAGTCCTTCTTTATCCATAGGAACCTTTGTTTGTTTCATAATTGTCTTTAATACTTCCTCTCCTTGAACAAATTTTCCCATGCCTTTCTCAAGCTTTGCAACCTCAGCTTCCAATTCCTTTATCTTCTCAGCTTGTTGATTTGCTTCAATTGAGATGGATTCTCTGATTTTAAACGTTTCAAGACATACATCTCTTGCTTCAATTTCTGCACATAGCTCGCTGAGTTCTTTCATCAATGTGTCATTTCTCTTGAGAAGCAACTTGTTAAACCCTTCAAGTTGTGTTAGCTTTCCCTTTAGATCAGAAATGAGATCTACATGATTGTTTGATGGAGTCTTTTCAGCCATTAGCTCAGAAATCATTTTTCGAAGAGAAGCATTCTTCTTTTCAAGTTCGTTGTTCTCATTCTTTAATTCCATGAACTCCACAATAGATATAGTACTATGTCTCTGCAAGGTTAGTTCATCTAATGAATGATTACTAGAATTTGAATCAGAATTTATAGAGTTTACCTCGCTATTATTGTCATCCGAATCTGAAATATCACTTTCTACAAGGCCATCTTCTGTGACTCCTCGTATTATATCTTCATCATCAAGACCAACAAGAGCTAAGTTCACCATCTCATCACCTGATTCATCATCAGAAGCTGAATCCTCATCATCACTCCATGTCAAAAGAGCTTTAGACTTCTTTCTGTCCCTTGAGGTAGCTAGCTAATTTGGCTTGTTCTTCAACTTGTAGCAGTCCCTTTTGAAGTGTCCTTTCTTGCCACATTCAAAGCATGCATCATCCTTTGAATCCCTTGACTCTCTTTTTGCACCAAAAGCCTTTCCTTTCTTTAGTTTATTCCTCTTTTCAATCATCTTCTTGATTTTTCTGGACATAAGAGCCAATTCTTCATCTGATTCTGATTCTGCATCTGAAGTCAGCTTGCTGCTACTAGAGTGTAAAGCTAGATTCTTCATCTTTTCAACTGGAGTTTTTACAGATTCCATCTTGCTGTCATGTATCTTGGTCTCAAACTGTTCTAACTCAGCAAAAACAGATAGATGATCCATAGTGTCAAGATTTGATGAAGATTCCAAGGAGGTAACTTTTGGTTCATAAATGAATGGTACCGCACTTAGAACTTTCATGTTTATTTCATCTTGAGGAATCTTTTTGCCAAGTCTCTCAAGTGCATTGATGTTCACTTGAAATCTAGCTTGACTTTCTTTGATAGTTTCACCTTCCCTGAGTTTAAAATTTCCAAACTCATTCATTAGCTTGCTGAGTTTGACTTTCTTTAAAGATGTTGAACCTTCATGATAAGTTTCCAATGCATCCCACATCTCCTTTGCTGATTTAAGAGATGATACTTTGTCATGCTCAGCTTGATTTAGTCTATTCATAAGAGAATTCCTTGCTTTTCCATTATAGCCAATTTTGATCAATTCATCAGCAGTAAGATCATCAATATCCTTATCTTTGCCGTCTTTATCAAGGAAAACATATGGACCCTTCTGAACAACCCTTAGCACAAGTGGATCTCTAGATAGAAATGTTTCCATACGCCCTTTCCACCAGTTGTAGTTGTCCGTTCCAGTGAGGAGAGGAGCTCGGTAGTCAGACTTTCCTTCGGGATAATTGTCAGCCATTTGATCGATACTTTTCCTGTTATAGAAATATTAGTATACCAATGCTCTGATTGTTGGGTTTCGGGGCAACAAACGCAGCGAAAAACAGTCGTAAAACAATAAAAATTCCGAAACCCTAACCCTAGGATCCGTGTACAAGACATGGCTGATTATGGAGAAACGAAATAATACCTTAAAGAGCTTTAAAGTTCGGAAAGATGGAGGTCCTTGTTGTAATCACCACACAACCCTTGTCCAAGATCTGCGTCGCCAAAGTCGTCCACACGAACGCTCGATCGTCCAACGATCAACGGAGTTCGGTACTAGCCGAAAAACTGCCCCTCTCTCTCTCTCTCTCTAGCCTCTCTTAATGCAGAGCTGCTAGGGTTTTCTTTAATTCGAAATTGCAGAAAAAACATACCTCAATAATACATCATAATGTATTTATATGAGATAGAGGATTGGGCCAAAACCCTAAATCCGTTTTTGGGCTTCTTAAAACCCAATCTGATTTTGGTTTTAGTATTAAATTCGAAATTCTATTTAATTAAGACCATCTCAATTAAATGACTAATTTCGAAAATAATCAGTTAATATTAAATTCGAATTCTGATTTAATTAAGACCAGCTCAATTAAATAACTAATTTCAAATTTAATCATTTAATTTAAATTCATAATTTAAATTAAAACTCCATTTAAAACGTTCTAAGTGTGTGACCCTTTAGGTTATTATTTCGTTGGCAATAATTTTATTCTTAAATAAAATTATAAACAATGAGCGGCATCTAGTAATACATCATTGCTCCCCAAGAAATAATAATAAATGGTGATCCAATTAAACCTTTCGTGACTAATGTTTCCGTGTAATATAATCCCTTTAACCAAATATTATAGATTAAACTCGAGGCATGTTATTAGTCATCCTCTTCAACATTTAATCCAGGTTTCCTTGATCAATGAGTAGACTATTAAAACAAATCAATATTTGAGCATGGCCATGCATTTTCATAGTCTCACTCAATCAAGAGACCAATAATATCTCTCCTAATAATAGGAGGGTTAAATCCTATATCTATCATTCATATTTCTCATACGACTCATAATATACCTGATGTCCACTTTTATCATCACCCGGTCAAAGGTAACTTTTAATGTAATCAAAGTATATTAATCCTCGTATAGAAATATAATGATCACAAGTTTAAGGATCATTACACCATTATCACTGTGAGCTATTCTAATGACTTTATTACCATGTAGAATATCACTGTGGGTCAATCCGGTGCAATGTACAATATTACATGCACCTATGTTCTTGACTTTAGTATCACTATACCTATGACCAATGAGATGTGGTCATTTAGTCAACGATCATACTAATCTTTATGCATCATAATTGTCCGAATTCATAATGCTTAATTAGGGATATTTTAGGAATATAAACACTATTCATATAATCTCATTTTTAAGTCACACACTTAAAGATATAGAATACGTGTTCAATATTCCAAGGACATTTATTACTCTAACATTAATATCGCAGTAAATAAAGACATAATAATTGTTGTGGAATAATCAATAGAACATAATCATTATTAAATAACAAAATAGTGTTTCCCAGAAGTACAATTGTATTGTCTCTACGGCACTAACACTAACACTGATACCAAATGAAAATGCACACCTAGAGGGGGGGTGAATAGGTGCTATGACCAACTATATCCAATTTTAAAGTATTACCAAATAATTAACTGCTAACTAGTCAGCTAGCTAAGATGAACATAATGTAGTCTATCAGCTAGCTAAGATAAACAATGAAATGGAGAATTGAAATAGCAATAAGTAAAAACACCAAGAGTTTTAGCCAGGTTCGACCCCTATTCTCTATGGTCTACGTCATGGTCCCCTACCAAACCTGGTAAGAGAATATATTATTAATCACTATAAAAACCAATTACAAGATTAATACATATATCTCCCTTTCTCTCTGTCACTGATAGCAGCTAGCTGATACCCTTGTTCCCTGAATCAAATGATCTCTAAGTACTATACTACCCAAGTATAAACTTCTCTATCAAACTAATTCCCGAACCCTTGTGTCTTAGCCTGCAACTCAGCAACAGACCTTACAATCTGAACAATATAAGCAATTGAAAATAATACAACTCAAACTATAAACTCAAAGCAAAGATATAAACGTATGTATATAAAAGTAGAGCTCAAGTAAAAGATTTTGCAAAGTAGCACAGAGGTGTTCTTGTGTGTTCTCCAGAGATTCAACCGAAAACAGCTACACAAGTATTTATAAAGAACAATTAACGTTCGAATTAACCAATCAAACTCCAACGGTCTTGAAACCTTTTCTCACGTTTAGTTTGTTTGATAAATTCGTTCATCAACGTTCACATAACGTTAACATACTAAATTTTAAGAGAAAAGACGTTTAAGATATAAAACATTCAGTATATAACTAAAAACCGAGTTTTAGAGAGTTTGTATCAGATAAGATATTTGAAAGACACAAACTCCTAATAAATAGGAAAACTGTTTTGAAAAAGTCTTTGTGAAAACTGAGCTCTTAAAATTATATATATTACGTTTATATAATCTATAGAGTCCTTACATATGATGTCCTATAAAATCTCCATCTGTTTTGACTTGGACAGTTTCTGGCGGAACAGTTTTAGCTTGCTGAAATGTACTATTACTTCAAAGTTAGCTGGCTGATATAACATGTAATATAAAGCCTGCAACAAGACTGTTAATAAATATAGATAATATCATTTCTTATACTACCAGCTAGCTAAGATTAATATCATCAAAATTAAGAGAGTATCACTAGTTACTATTTTCATATTATTTTATTATTTATTAAATAGTGTATTAAAATAGGTTTTAAAATAAATAAGTAAGGATTGCACCTCATATATTTGGAAAACATAAATTTTAGTAATAACAAATATAAAAGGTAATAGTTTTCGTTATCCTAAAAAGAAAGAAGTATATTTGTAGCAGTGTATCCTAAATTTAAACAAATTAGATCCCACATTTTCATTTTTTTAATTTGATTTTTATGTAGTAAAATATAGTGAAATATTAATGTAGAATAAAATTTTCCCAAATTTTGATTATCAATACTATTATATAATAGAAGAAACATTAAAAGTTTGGTTGGTCGGTATGGTACGTTGTGATTTTACTTAATTACCCTTTCTTAAATTCATGTTTTTACTTAATTAACCTTACCTATTTATAGAAATATATTATTAAATAATAATATTACCTATTTATAACCAATTACCTTTTTCATCTAAAATACATTATTTTTTTTATTTTTTCTAACAAATTCTCCTACCTTTTCAAATATATCACGGACAATTATCTTTTTAACTAAAACACGTTAATTTTTCTATTTTTCCTTACTAAAACCCCTCATTTTCCAAAAATATCACGGACAAACCTTTAGTTATTTATTTTTAAACCTAATATTATAATTAATTTTTTAAAAGTTTACCTATTTTAACGTGCCTACTTATTTTTCTTAACAAATGCAATTACTAAAAATATTAAAATATAAATAATCAAATATCTATTTAAAACCAATTACCTTTTCTGCTAAAACACATTATAGATTTTTTCTAACAAAGTCTCTCATTTTCTAAATATATCACGGGAAATTGTCGTTTTCAATTTACTTTTTTTATTTTTCTCAATAAAATCCATTCTTTTTCTAAAAATATCACGGACAATTACTTTTTTTAACTAAAACATGTTAGTTTTTTCTATTTTTCCTTACTAAAACCCCTCATTTTCCAAAAATATCACGGACACACATTTAGTTATTTATTTTTAAACCTATTTTAATATTATAATTATTTTTAAAAATTTTACCTATTTTAACATGTCTACTTATTTTTCTTAACAAATGCAATTACTAAAAATATTCAAATATAAATAATCAAATACCTATTTATAACCAATTACTTTTTCAGCTAAAACAGATTATATATTTTTTCTAACAAAGTCCCTGATTTTCTAAATATATCACGAGAAATTGCCTTTTACAATTTACTTTTTTCTATTTTTCTCACTAAAATCCATTCTTTTTCCAAAAATATCACACGAAACCTTTTACTTATTTATTTTAAAACGTATTTAAATACTTTTAATTATTAAATTTTAAAACCTCATTTTCCAAAAATATAGCTAAAACACATTATATATTTTTTCTAACAAAGTCCCTCATTTTCCAAATATATCACGGGAAATTGTCTTTTACAATTTACTTTTTCTATTTTTCTCACTAAAATCCATTCTTTTTCCAAAAATATCACAGGAAACCCTTTACTTATTTATTTTAAAACGTATTTAAATACTTTTAATTATTAAATTTTAAAACCTCATTTTCCAAAAATATCACGGGCATTTACCTTTTTAAACTAAATATATGTTACATTTTTTATTTTTTCTTACTAAAACCCCTCATTTTCAAAAATATAACGGACAAACCCATACTTATTTATTTTAAAATCTATTTTAATGTTTTTTAATTAATTAAAAGTGTTTAGCTATTTTAACATGTCTACTTATTTTTTGCACAATTACAATTAATAAAATATTAAAAAATAATAATAAAATAACAATTAGCAATCCGTGCATCACATGGGTTTTAAGCTAGTGTATATATATATAATTATTCAAAAAATTCAACTATTAATCTTCTACGTTTTCTATATAACAAAATGTTGTTCCTAAAAATAAAGAAATTCCCTTGGATCAGAGGTTGGCTGGAATATAATAATTCTATCATTAACATTCCAGTGGATAGTTCTCGGCCCTTCATTGAGATTTGATTATGCTGTAAAGGATAACATTTAAAATTATGTTGAATAATAATAATATTTTCATGAACAAAATATTTGTAATATTCAGTAATTAATTTCATGAAAAAATATTGTAATTGTAAACAATGTTTATGGACAGAGAGCATAATTTACACTAGTCTCGTGCAATTTGCATCTCTAAACTAGCTTTTCTTAATGCTCTACACTACCCTTTTTTAATCTTACTCACAAAAGAGGATTAGTCTAAAATGTAACATAATAGCAATACAGTCAGATAAATCCCGTTATAGCATGATGATAACATGAAATTACTTGGGTCCTATATATCCTTTCAAAATGAAAATTTGTCCGAGAAAAGAAAATTGGAGGATTCTTAAGCAGTTGAAATAGAAATTTCCACTACAAGAAAGTAAGGCTAATTTCCACAAATCAAATTCGACAGAATTCAGTTGAAATTATACACTGCGGCTAAATTCGATTGCGGTTCTAAATAAGAAACCACAATGAAAATTTCTATGGGAGGGGGTTTCCGCATGGTATATTTTTCCTAGTTGAAGCATAATTAATCAATTTTTATTTACTAATTAAATTTAATAATAACAAGGATCTTGAGTATGTTCACCGTGTGCTCATTGCATTTACTAATAACTCTAAGAGCTTGTTAAAAAAATCAGCAACACAATAAATTTTTTGTTTACATTAAATTTGTTACTTAATGAAAACATTTTGTTAGGACGCGGAAACAATCACGTCCCAACTTGTATTATTAATCAAAACAGTTACCAATAATACAATCTCACCGTCTCACCAAGGTGTATCACTCACACGATAAGCCAAACAATGTTGATTTGCCATACTTGTTATACAACTCTTATCATACTTGTTATACAAGACTTTTTATTCTTGATACCTAAGACATATCATATATAATAATTGTCTACACATACAATTATTACGAAAACAGTCTTAATCACCCATATTACCATGACCCATCCATACTGCCGTATTGAGTTTAAACCCAACAATTCTCTCTTTCAACCCAATACCTATATCAGGTTGAACGGTAACCATCAAAGACAACAACATCCGTACAAGAACCTCTTCTTCTAGCACAATCAGATTTCTCTTGTCCTTCCAACCTTTGAGTATATCTAAATCCCTTTTAGTGACCTCCAACATTCTGTTCTTCATCATAACAGTATATCCCAAATCAACTAATTTACCCAATGAAATTAGATTTTGATTTAACTCTCGTACGTACCTTACTTGAGTTAACTTCCGAACATGACCATTGTGAAGTTTCATCATTACCTCACCAATTCCAGCAACCTTCACCGTTTTACCGTTTGGTAAAACTACCATCTTTCCCTCACACTTCTTGTAGGACGAGAACCACTCCCTCCTAGCACATATGTGATGAGAACAGCCCGAGTCAAGCACCCATTCTTCTTTCGATCCCTTATCTTCTTGAACCAAAAAAGCATCATCATCAGTTGCCACAAGAGAAACATTACCCTCTCCTCGAGTTTTCTTCAACTCCTTCAAGTCTTCTTTTTCTTTTGGACACATAGATTGTATATGCCCCAATTCTTCACAATAAAAGCACTTGATATTAGGGTTATGTTTCTTACCATACTTCTTTTTCTTGTCACGCACATCCACCATGAGTGCACTTCAATCCGACGCGTCACTCGATCCTTGCTTCATCAATCTTTCGGCCTCTAGAAGAACGACAATGGTCTCATCCAAAGCTAACTTTGTTTTTCCAACCAACAGAGAAGTAATCACAGTACTATACTTCTTTGGTAGAGACACAAGTAGAAGAACAACTTTGTCCTCATCCTTCAATTTTTCATCCAAATTATTCAGCTGGTTGATCAAGCCATTAAAACGATTCAGATGATCTCTCAGATCTCCCTCTTCTTCCGTCTTGAGCCCAAACAAATCTTTCTTGAGGAACAACTTATTTGCTAACGACTTTGAGTGATACGTCTTCGCCAACTTCTCCCACAAATGTTTAGGGTTATTGTCCTCAAGAACATCATACTTGATTTCCGGTGCAAGGGCCAATCGGACTGTCGATGCCGCACGTAACTTCATGTCTTCCCACTTTGTGGCCTCAACATCAGTAGGCTTTTTCTCTTCGAGAGTTGCATATAAGCCTCGCTGAATTAACAGATCTTTCACCGTGCTCTGCCATAAGGCAAAATTGTTTCTTCCATCAAACAATTCAATCTCGAGCTTTCCCCCAAACTTAACCATCTCGATCGAATCAGGAACCTTGGCTCTTGATACCACTTGTTAGGTTTAGGGGTTACACACCAATACGAGATTCAAACAGACAAACAAAGCAAATCACACACACTATGTATATGACGCGGAAACAACCACGTCCCAACTTGTATTACTAATCAAAACAGTTGTCAATAATATAATCTCACAACACGGTGTATCACTCACACGATACTTAAGCCAAACAATGCTAAAAATACATCAAACATAATGTGACTATGTTTATATAGCCACCCAAAACTTAGCTACCAAGACTTGCGATACTTGTTATACAACTCTTACCATACTTGTTATACAAGACTTTTTATTCTAGGCACCTAATTTACTAAATTAATCCTGACCAAAACATATCATATATAATAATTGTCTACACATACAATTATTACCAAAACAATCTTAATCGCCCATATTCCATACTGCCGTCTTGGATTTAAACCCAACACACTTATCTTATATTGACTAATTCGGAAAAAATCTGCTTAATCAATCATTACAAAGGAAACATGGAAATTAAGCACTCTTTGTGACATCTCAATTTGTAGATTTCTTTATGTCAAGCAACCTGGGGTGTGCATATTAGCAGGATTCAATTTTATTTATTTTAGTACGTAGTATTGTAAGTTTCTCATTTGTTCTAAAACGTATTAATCACAAGTTACTGCTATTTGCATTCTCAGCATGCATATTAATAGTTTTCGCTTAAACTGTTAAATACATGGTTAGAGCATAAGGATAGTACTTCTATATATATTATTTGATGTACATAAAAAAACTAGTCTTTTTATTCTAGGCACCTAATTTACTAAATTAATCCTGACCAAAACATATCATATATAATAATTGTCTACACATACAATTATTACCAAAACAATCTTAATCGCCCATATTTCATACTGCCGTCTTGGATTTAAACCCAACACACTTATCTTATATTGACTAATTCGGAAAAAATCTGCTTAATCAATCATTAGAAAGGAAACATGGAAATTAAGCACTCTTTGTGACATCTCAATTTGTAGATTTCTTTATGTCAAGCAACCTGGGGTGTGCATATTAGCAGGATTCAATTTTATTTATTTTAGTACGTAGTATTGTAAGTTTCTCATTTGTTCTAAAACGTATTAATCACAAGTTACTGCTATTTGCATTCTCAGCATGCATATTAATAGTTTTCGCTTAAACTGTTAAATACATGGTTAGAGCATAAGGATAGTACTTCTATATATATTATTTGATGTACATAAAAAAACTAGGGTGCATCTCATATCATGAATAAGAAAGCTTAACAGCATTACTAGTGCTAATTATAGATTTTCATATTGTAAACAATATAACCCTTCACAGGGTTTCAGAAAGGCTATGACCAGATGACATTTGACTTGTACAGGCTAATAGCACAGTTGTGAAGGGTACCCAATGCACATAGAAACATGGCCATAGTTAAAAAAAACAAATACTATAGATTGCAATCACATTTGAGTTATATATTGTTAACAACTTTCTAAAGCTGGATTTAATGTGCCAACTTAGGAGTGCCAAAGACAAAGGTGTGTAAACTTGTACCGAGGGAAGAACTAGGATTTTGGCATAGGGGTCCAATTTTTTTTTATAGATATATAGCCAAATTATTTTATTGACTCAGCTTCTCAATCACGAAGTGAGGACATAAGTACAAGTCACAAGCTACTATACATATATCAGACATAGCATAACATCAAGAATGGGAACTCAGTTAAAATAATAATATTTAGAAACATATTGATTTAATTGAGATGTGCTTGGTCTTTCTTTGATCATATAAAAAGTTGCAATGATCTCATCTCAACCTACTGACTCTGTAATCTCTTTTTATGTATACACTAACAAGTAATCTCTCAAAAAATCATCTTTCATTCAACTACAAAGACGTCTTTTCACTATTTTCGTAGCCGAAAAAGCTCTCTCGGATGTTGTAGTAGATGCAGGAAGTGTCAAGGTAAGATGTAAAAGTCTATCTACTAGTGAATACACTTCGGCTTACCCTATTGTTACCAATCTTTGACATAAGTCACCAAGACTAGAAATATTCTTCAAATCTGGATAAGTTGTAACCAAAATACTAGTGTATACCACTGTACAACCTAAGTAACACAAGACTTAGGCAGCAGATTTATGCAGAACCTAGTGAAATTTTGGGCATATTTTGGTGATAAATTTGTCGAAATTTTATACAGTAGATTTTTTTGCAGAATCTGGAGATTGTCTAAATGTTGTAAATCTAGAGAACTTTTTTTTTTTGGCAGATAGTAAATTAATTTATGGCTGTAGGCGACCTAAGGTTGTTAAGCTAGACCAGGGGTAAGGGTAGCTTGCTTATTGCTTGTGCTAAAGTAATGTTGCCTCGGCCGTAGTTGACCAATATAGATGAGTCTTAGAAATGAAGTTCAGAGGTCCGAAACTTTCTGTAATCCCTTATCTAACTGAAAGCTGCTAGATGTCTTGTCCATCTAATATGTGCACATCCTTAACAAGAATTTTTCCTCCTTGATTTCTCATGTTATGGCAGGAGCTTAGAGCTCGATCTTAATCTGCCATCTGCCTTGTTGATACTGCCTTCACTATATGTTTTGTTACTTCTTGTAGTGAGCTTAACTAGGACTTATATGATCCACTAGAAAGTCTAGTTCTACTTAAATTCTTACCAGCAATTACGCAGCTAATTAATTTACAATCCTAGAAATGTTATAATAGAAGGAAAAAGTAAATGTTATAATAAAACACCAAATAAAAATCAAGTAACAATTAACAGATACACATACAAATTGTTACCAAGCTTGGTTTCTCAAGAAAACACTCTAAAGAATTTCTCAACAATGAGAACTCAGTATAACCATGGGTATGCAATAATGCATAAAGTAAACACTTGACACTCAATAAGCAGATACGAACCTTACGAATACATTACACAAAGTGGACATGCAGAATATTAAAAAACAACAACAACAAAAAAAGAATACAAAAGCCCAAAACACCTTCACATAAAACACTGGCACCCTAGCCTTATTAAAAATAAAATATAATTTTGACTTATAAAATAACACAAGTGTGTGGGTAATTCTAGATTATTGTTCATCACTATTAGAAAAATGCCAATAGACATCGGGTAAAAACCGATGTCTGGCAACTTTTGAACCGATGTCTTTGTCAGTGTAGAGAAAGGTCCATGACTTTTACATCGGTTTATAACTCATGTCTAAAGGTATTTAAAACATTAGTTTCTTATATGTTACCAATGTTTTAAATGATCTTAGACATCAGCTAGGAACCGATGTCTAGTGTCTTTAACATCACACAAACAAAGTGATGTTACAACATATTATATACATCATTTTGTTTTGTCCAATCGATGTAATATGCCTCTAAAAACATCATTTTGTTGCTTTATGGGATGTTTTATTTGCTTTTTTACATTATTCACCCTTGTTTTATACATGTGTACCAAAGAGAAATACTAAACAAGCTAAAACTCAAATGAGGCACAAAAATAAACATAACTCAATTATCATGATACAAAGAATTTAGCGTATACATCAATGACTACAATTAAAACCCGTTAACAGCAAACTAGATATATTATCAAGATAGATCAGGTCAAAACATGCATATTCCATATACCACACTACAAGGAAACAGGACAAAACTGACCACTGCATATGGTCGGTTATAACCACAAACGGTCGGTTTTACGGCTAAAACCGACCGTATGCAGTGGTCGGTTAAAGCCTGGTCGGTTATGTTAACATGGTCAGGTTTAAGGCTAAAACCGACCGTATGCAGTGGTCGGTTATGTGAGTTTTCACAAATTAATATGTGGGTCCACTTACAACACGTGTCACCACGTGGCACCACGTCAGTAAACTAAAACCGACCGTAGGCGGTCGGTTATATCAAAATGTAAAATGTTGACTGACACACATAACCGACCGTGGTCAAATGTGCACAATCGGACGGTTTTATAGCAGTACGTTGGTTAAGTGTCAAAACCGACCACCTTATAACCGACCACTCTGTAAGGAGATGGTCGGTTTTACACTTTGAATGTGGTCGGTTATGTGTGTATACGGTCGGTTTTCTGGTAATGGAATGGTAAAAAAACGGTCGGTTATGCAGCATAAACGGTCGGTTTTCTGTGTTTATTTTTAAAACAAATTGCAGATTCTGCTGTTTTCCCTGTACCATTCCAATACCAATATCAACCAACACATTGTATCCCCTGTACCATTCCAATTCCAATACCAATATCAACTATAACATTAAATCCTATACCACTAACTACAACAAAATCAAGCGCAAACATAATTGATAAAAGATAAACCATTAAAACCAAATTCAAATCCGATAAACGGATAAACCATAAAATTTTAAGTCCGATATTTTCGGACATCCAACCAACAAAGTAACATCATTACAACCAACCAACAATTTCAGATTTAAAATGCATAAAACAAAAGACATAAAGAACTACGACGACAAAGAAACCGGAGAGTCGTCAGATCCATTCCCATCTTGGCCATCCCCACCATTGCCTTCATCATCGCCAACCTCCACGTCCGAGGCCACGTCCGAGGCCTCGTCCACATCCGTATAATCTCTTTCTTCCAAAGCAACCCGATTCGCCGCTTCCTATATGCACATATAATTCAATTAAAATCCAATACTATATTCTAAATGGACACAAATACAAAATGGGATCTAACTATTACCGCTTCGACATGTGCTTCAGTTTTTTGAAGGACATCATCAATCAAGGTTCCGATAATATGTACAATCTCGCCGCCAATGAGACTATTCCATTGAAGTCTTTGAGTTGGATCGGCGGATGGATCAGAGGCTTCGAGGGCGGTGCGTGCAAAGTTGGCTATCTCTTCATCGGATAGTTGGCGAGCGAATCGATTAGGAGTGGCGCGAATCTCCGTGAGCACATTTCTAACAATCGAGATATAAACATTGTCGGGGAGGACATCACGTTGTCTTGGAGCGGATGAAGATGAGCCGGCTTCACCTCGGGTGGAATCCCTATAGCGAGTGGCAAGTGTGGGAATAAGATCACTAGCTCGAAGAGTGGGGAACCCGAGAACATAATTCTTTTTAGGTTTTTCACCTTCGGGAACCCCCATTGCTTCCATCCACCAATCCCAAGGCTCATCTCGATCACCCGTTTGAGTTATCTCCACCGGCATACGATCAAGAATAGCGGCATATCGTTCCTACACATTTTTCAAGTTTTATTAGAACAAATAACTTTTTTTACACTTATAATAAAGGTGAAAAAAACAAAAAAATGAGATTACCGTAATGCACATGGCGCCCGGAGTAGTGTATTGAGGGTTTTTTGGATCGGAGCCAACTTTCTTATGGCATTTATCCCACACCTCAAGTGTAGTTGGAGGCTTACGGCTTTTCCTTGTCATTTCCTTACAAATATAAAATAAGCTTATATTAGTAAATTAGTTATGTTATAAAATGAAATTAATAACCTTGTGTGTGTGTGTATACATATTTAAATATTATTACCCTTCTCACGGTGTTGAATGACCGAGCACCGGCACTATGCAACCTTTCAACATGGTCGCGGTTTGAAGCTCCAACCTTTGCCCTATGCAAGTGCCCTTCATCCGTCTCCCAATAATTTAAAAGATCTTTCCAAAATGCAAGAGACCGATAAGGGGGCCTTAACGACAACTTCGAAACCCCGGTCTCCTTCACTTTTGTCTCCACTCTCTTCTTAAGCTCATTCATAGTCCTTTTTACTGTTTTCTTTATGTGATCTTGAACAATCCTTCTTGATTGTGAACGGCTTTGTCCCCTTTCATGCTTATAAAAATCCTACAAAATAGGAACAAGTGATAGTGTCAAATTCATATTCAAATCAAATTCATAACTAAATAAAAAAACAAATATAATAAAAATTAACATTGTATTACTTACAAAAAACTGATTAGTCCTTTGCTCCAACCATTTTGGATAAGCCGCGTCAATGTCACTAAAAGTATAATGACCCATAGGCCATTTCTCACGAATCATCCCAAGCAAAGTCTTTTTTGCCATATTATCTTCGATACTATATAGAACAATTTAAATTATGAACACAACAAACATGATACTATATAAAACTATTAAACAACTAATTATACTAGGACAAATAAATAAAAGTAGACTTACTGTCCATCGGAGATATTGATACGTTGTGGTTGAAGTGGTTTTTTAGCTCCGGAAATTCCGCTTGAATGTGATCGCGGTCTCCTTAGTCGATACACATGTTCTTCTACATTTGTTGGGTCCGAATTGCCATCCGAATCCGTTGGCTCATCACGCAAGGCCAACGTGCTCTTTCCCTTGCTCTTGCCCTTTCCCTTTCCATTCCCATTTCCATTTTTTGTTTGTTTACCTTTACCCTTGCCCTTATCTTTTTCAACTTCCTTACCTTTCCCTTTCCTTGCCATCATCAATATCACCATTCCAATCAACATGGTAAACACTAGCCAACCAAAGAGCCCCTAAAATTTAAAAAAAAATACGAAAATAAGTACATATCATTAATATCATAAAACCACAAGTTCATATCTTTATGTCACAAGTGCATGTTTTGCAATCAAATGAATCATAAATATCACATTATATAAAGTCACAAGTTCATGTTTTGCAATCAAATGAATCATAAATATTTCACATTATATAAATCAAATCCAAAACATTATAGAAAAAACAAATAATCAAAGCAAGTAAATCGAATTCTTAAATCCAAAATAATGCTCTAATAAATATCTCAATATCAACATAGACTAATAAAACAAATACATACATATAAGAACATATCAAATGGTAGTATCATTACCGACCGATACGTGCAAGCAAAAAAAGAAAATTTTCATGTGTTTTCAAACAAATTATACAAACCGAGCAAGCAAACAACTAATCGAAGCCATAAACAAATAATCGAAACCATAAATCGAATCAAACCAACAAACCCTCATAATCAAACCAATAACCCAACAAAAAATACACATACATACAAACAAATACAATCAAAATATAAAAACGAAACAAAGAGAAACAAATAATCGAAATTGACAAAGAGAAACAAATAATCAAAATATACATACACGAATTCATACACACACACACACACACACACACACACACATATATATATATATATATATATATATATATATATAGGATTAATAAAACTCACATCAAGTTGAGAAAGTGGAGATGATGAATCCCTAAATTGAGAGGCACGGATTCGAGTTGAACGAACTGAACGGACCGATTTCGCCATTTGTGAGAGAGTTTAAGAATTGAGAGAGTTTGAGAGTTTTTAGTGTTTGGTAAAAAAGGAATGTGAAAGTGCAGATTCTTTAATTATACCCAGACTAAAACCGACCGATCGGGTGGTCGGTTTTATCATTGGGCTTTGTGACACATGCAGAACGACATCGTTTTGTTAATGGCGGGGGTTTAATTTTTAGTGAAAATTTTTCCCCCAAAAATTTGACGGTCGGTTTTGTTATAGTCGGTGGGTTTTAAGAAACCCTAGAAACCCTAATGGTCAATTTTAGTGAACCCTAGAAACCGCTAAAACGAAATAAACCTTAGAAGAAGATAATTCTAATTAATTATATAGCGTAATTTTTCGTACATAGATCAATTTTCATTGATTCTAAACATCAGTACGGTTGGATCATGTAGATCGTGTAATTTAAATTTTATTTTAATTATTTCTCAGTTTTAGGTGATATGTTCATATATTTATTATAAAAATGTGTTTGTAATCATCAAAATAGGCTAATTTTTTGTGTATAAATATATTTTTCCGTGATGATAACATCCGTATGGTTGGATCATTAAAATTATATTTTTATTTTCTATGTCATGTTAATCGAGGGTTAAATTCAACTGAAAGTGCATATCTAATAAGCGAGATGTGCATTTGAAGAGGTATTGTTCAACATGATATTATGTTTATTATATTTTTAAATTTTATTTAAATGATATGAAAATAATTTTCACAATATCCGTTTATGTTGATATTTTATTATAATAATAAATTTTAATTTCAATTTAATTCACAATTAAATGTACTGATTTTACATTTTTAAATATAATTAAAACCTTAATTCAAGCAATGAGATCTGATAAAGTATTGGTTTTAAACATAGTAGTACAATTATAATAATGAAAAGCGAGTGTAATTTTATAATATTTTTTTAAGAAATTAATTTATTTAAATATTTAAAATATAGAAAAGTTGACTGAGAAAGTCATAACCGACCGAAGTCAAAATGCACCATCGGTCGGTTTTCTAGCAGTTTGTTACCAAAACGTTATAACCGACCACTTCAAAACCGACCACAATCATAACCGACCACTTCAAAACCGACCATCTTATATATATCGGTCGGTTTTCTCGGAAATTAATGGTAAAAATTGGTCAGTTATGTGTCTAATCGGTCGGTTTTCAGGGAAATCAATGGTAAAAAATGGTCGGTTATTTGTTTAATCGGTCGGTTTTCTGGGAAGCTAATGATTAAAAAACAATACCAATACAACTAGTAACAATTGATCATTCATTATAAGTTCAAATTACAAACAATATTATTCAATATCGTCAAAACCATCATCGTCTTCATCATCATTATCATCGTTATCATCACCTCCTCTTTCTTCTTCCTCTTCTTCATCTTCCTCCTCGTCCTCCTCGTTTTCTTCTTCTTCTTCTTCTTCTTCTTCTTCTTCTTCTTCTTCTTCTTCTTCTTCTTCTTCTTCTTCCTCTTCTTCTTCTTCTTCATGATTTTCATGCCGAATGAATGGGCCATATTGTGCAAAATCAACAAAGAGTGAAAAGCTCCCGGCATTAGATCTTTCTTCTTGAAAGGCATCCTCAATATCGTTTTGCACAATGATAGTTTCATCAAGTGGACGACTTTTAGACTTGACCACCGTATATATATTGCTTCGTGGATTCAATACACTTGGAGCATAATATACTTGAGAGGCTTGACTCGCTAAAATAAAGATCTCATTAGACCTCAATCTTGAAGTTATATCAATGGTCACCACTCGATTCTTATCCATCTTCACACCGTCACCGATATTGTCAAACCATATACACTTAAACACATATACATGATTGTATACACTTAAACACATATACATGATTGTATCCGACCTTGCTTTCCTATGATCCTTTGATTTTGCCGCATTTACAATAGTAAAAAATATGTTTTCAAACACATTTTTTTCGGTATGCATGATATCAATTGAATATCGTAAAGTATGCGATGACCAATAAGGGAGTTCATAAAAAATTGGAACATGAGTCCAATGATGCTCTTCCCCATAACCGGCACTCCTTAACTTGGAATTAGTCTTTCCGGGTGGTGGAAAAATTATATCGTCAAGCAACTCCTTTACATCCTCCCCGGACAAACGATCACAAAACAATCTTCTTTCATCATTATCAAACAAATTACTTTTTTCGCGCAATGGATCATTTGGTTCAAGAAATATTCGGTTCGTGCCATAAAAACTACATTTTCCAGAATGTTTTAATTGAAACCCTTGCACACTTCCACCACACACTTGACATCCCATTTTTCCTTTACCCGACCAACCACTTATCATACTCATAGCGGGAAAGTCACTAATAGTCCACATAAGAGCCGCTCGCATTGTAAAATTTTGCTTTAAAGATTGGTCATACGTTTCCACTCCGGTATTCCACAATATCTTCAATTCATCAATGAGAGGCCTTAGACAAACATTAATATCTTTGCCGATGCTATTCGGACCCAGAACAATATCGGTCATAAACATATAAGGCCTTTTCATACACATTGATGGCGGAAGATTATAGACAACAACCACCACGGGCCATACACTATATGTTTTCTTTCCGGTAGGGCCAAATGGGTTGAAACCATCGGTTGCAAGGCCAAGTCTTATATTACGAACCTCATTAGCAAATGATGGATAACGAAGGTCAAAATTTTTCCATTCATCTCCGTCCGCGGGATGGCTAAGCTCTCCCTCTTTCACATCTCGATTCTTGTAAAATCTCATATGATTGGATGTATGCGCCGACATGTATAAGCGTTGTAGTCGAGGAATCAAAGGAAAATGTCTTAAGATTTTTTTTGGTATTTTTTTACCATTTTTCCTCGAAACATCCCGATAACGATCTTTACCACATATATCACATACAATTTTATCTTTGTCATCTCCATAAAATAACATGAAATCATTCTCGCACATATCAATTTTTTCATATTCAACCCTCAAACCCTTCATAATCTTTTTCATTTCATAATTGGTTTTGGGCAATGTGTGTTTCTTTGGTAACACATCCGCAAGAAGTTCAAGCAAACTATCAAAAGCTTTATTACTACAATTTGAATAGTTTTTGAATTCTAATAATTTTGCGGTCAAGCTTAATCTTGTATACTTTATATTGCCCGGATAAATAGGGACTCCATTTTCAACAATTAACTCATAGAATTTTTTAGCACTATCATTTGGAGCTTCTTCTACATTACTAGTTCCCGTATCCGTGGTGTCATAATATTCATAATTTGCACCGGCAAAATCATGTAACATAGCATTAAAATCAACCGGTTTTTCCACCCTTTGAGGTTCCCGATGACTACGATGATGTGATTTTCGACTCTCATTTCTTTGAACAACTTCTTCATCGTGCGATATCCACACCGTATAACCTTCAAGCATCCCTTTAGATAGCAAATGAAATCTAATTTCATCAATGTCTAACCAATTCAAATTCTTACAAATCTTACAAGGACACTTCATTTTACCATCCTCCTCCACATTTTTCTCCTTTTCAAAATTTAAAAAAACCTCTACACCATTTCTATATTCGGGAGTTAAAGAAATTGTATCGCTTTGTATTTGATTACCTATCCAAATTCTATCCATATTTGCCATCTACATGATATATGTAAACAAATAATTTAACATTCACATATAATTGTAAAAACACATACATATATACATTGAATTATAAACAAATATATGTAATCATAATTAAATACAAAATAGAAAAAAGAAAACTTACATTATATGATTTGTATCACTTCTTCTATTTGTTTTCTTCAATTCTCTTCTTCTTTTTTCTCTTCTCTTTCTTTTCTATGTTTTGTTTCACTTGAAGAAATGAGTGTTTTAACAATAAAGTAACGTGACATAACCGACCGACGGCGGTCGGTTATAACTTCTCGGTAAAACGACGTCGTTTTACCTTGCCGCGGTACAAAATAATTCAAATTTAAATATTTTTAATTCATTTTCGGGCCTACTGTCAGTAACGGTCGGTTTTAACGTTGACATGTCAGCACTAAAACCGACCGTTATTATGTGGTCGGTTTTGACTCTACCACATCAGCCAAAACGATGCCGTTTTGTTTGAAACTACAGTGATAACCGTCCGACTGACAGTCGGTCGGTTTTGGTACCTCCCGTTTTGTGGCGGTCGGTTTTATACGGTCGGTTTTGTCCTGTTTCCTTGTAGTGCCAGTTGCATACATAGTCAGAACTAGCTATTCCATGACTAAACCTTGTATCCCCCATGGGAAAATTAAAAAAAATCTAGAAGTACTAGAAATATATGTGATCTTGTATACACTTCACACTCCAAATGCATCACTCCAAATTCCACCTTCTTGTAAAATGTCTGAGCCATGATTAACCACTACAAAATGTAATAGACAAAGCAAAAATTAGCATAACATTCATTCTAATATTATTTTCAAAGAACACCTTTTTATTATCTTTCTATTGATCTAGAGATCCATCAATATTTAGTTTGTGTCCTATCATCAAACTACAAGTACTCATGGTAAGTTATAATTCACAATGAGAACTTCACCATATAATTGATTATTACAGGCTAAAAAAATGATACATGGTCCAAGAACATTAAGTACAAGTCATGAAAATTTGGCTCAATGCTTGTTCTGCCAAAATAAGAGATTGAATTATAAGATGATACATCCATGTTTTTGTAACGAAAGACAATGCATCACAACCTCAAAAAGTTTTCAATAAATTAATAAGAGTATTAATATTAATTAATATTGAATAATTAAAACTTTTACCATCATTTTAATCTTGCTCATCCTCTGTCCACCTACCAAAAAAAAAAGCATACAAAACCAAAAATAGTTATGTGAAAAATTAACACTATTTCATAGTGAATGACACCCACTCTTGTTAAAACTTTTGAAGTTTTTCCTTCATTTTTTTAGTTTTAACACCGATAAAACCTTAAAACCTTTTACTTTTTTCATATTATTTTATAGCAAAATCAGATATACCCATAAATATGCTAATTAAAAATTTAGGAAATTAAAGAAAAAAAAACCTGAAAGAACAAAATCCAAATTAAGTTTTCTAATTTTTCTTGTG
This sequence comes from Heracleum sosnowskyi, assembly GCA_030848705.1. Lineage (NCBI taxonomy): Eukaryota > Viridiplantae > Streptophyta > Magnoliopsida > Apiales > Apiaceae > Heracleum > Heracleum sosnowskyi. The sequence goes on along the minus strand of CM061243.1, from coordinate 40,952,273 downwards.
TAAAACAATCCTATTGCAATTAGTGTTTCTCTCAGTACCATATAGTTGCATGTAATGTGAGTATGTGACAATTTTGCACTATAGTTGCAAAGGCAGTAACATATATGTGTGTGTGATGTGAGTGTGACTGATAATGCACTATATTTGCAAAGACACCAACTAGCTTTGGTGGTGTATCATTGCATATGAAAGAAGTGGTTTGGTTCACTTGATGTGTTGATATATTTTACTATTACTCCGTATTGATTTCTCCCTTCAAGATTTAACTTGCCTCGTTGCTTGCCTCCTTGTAATCCTTCCTTAGTTCTCCATCTTGGATGTCTTCATATACATTACATAAATAAAACAACCTATCCTACTCAACTTACAAGTAGAACTCGAGTTACATTCGAGATTTAAACATTACAAGGAATAACGACATGCAAGTCATATTTAGAAACCAAACCATAAAAACAAAACCACTATCCTATGGGTCTTTAGGCCATCACCAAACACCATGCTCATATAACAATTAAGAACATCTCAGATTGCATTAACATATCATACCATATCATATTTCTCATGATCCAATCACAGAAATCAAATAAAGTGTAAATCAAAAAATCAAAATCAAAATTCTGAAAACAATAAATCGTTGTTTACAGACAGTAAACGGCGTCAAACGCCTTACAGATTTGGGATACGATTGGGATACGATTGAGATAATCAATGAAGGGACATAAAAAGTCAGAGTAAACAAAATGTAAATTCTTACCTCTTCATATGAACACTTCAGATCTAATCCTGGTGAAGGAATCTATGATGTTTTTGAGAGATACAATAAATTGATCAATGATCTGGATCTCCATGGAAAGCATTACACCATCAAAGAGATAAACAAGAAGTTCCTTCTAACACTTGAAGGGTTTCAAGCACATAAACGCAACGGAAAAACATGAAAATAAACCAAAATTCGAAACCCCTCCGCAGGATCCATGCAAAAACAAAAGATTTAATTCGGAGATTAAGAACAAATACCTTAAGAAGCTTTAACAGTTCATTAATGAAGGATTAATGGAGATCCCAAGCTTGTTCAATCACCATGTATCCCGCTTTCGCGATCTACGCTCTACATTATCCACGCGAATGCTTTTCTTGATGGATTGATGTGTACTAGCACCCAAAAACGGCTTCTTTCTTTCACTTTTTTCTTCCTCTCATAGATGACTAGGGTTTTTAATAAAAACGTTTTTCACACATAAAATCTGCTTCTTTCTTTCTCTCTTTTCTTCCTGACGGCCAGGGTTTTTAATAAAAACGTTTTTTCACACATAAAATCAGCCTCTACGAGAGTTTATATAGAGAAGAATAAACTTTATTAATTATAATCCAATTATAATTAATACTAGTCCGAAATTTCAATTTATTATTTAATTAAGTCTCACTTAATTAATTAATAACTTATTTCGGAATTAGTTGAAGTAATTCCCTTTTCTATTTCATTAATTAATTTAGTCATACTTAATTAATATTATAAATAGAATCAATTACTTATATAATTTAAATTATTTCTCCTTCAAGCGTTCTTTGTGTGTGACCTTGTAGGTTATTATTACGTTGGCAACAATTTTAATAACTAATTAAAATTGTAAACAATGAGCGGCATCTAGTAATACATCAATGCTACCCAAGTAATAATAATTAGATCGGTGATTCGATTAAGCCTTTCAATTACGCCTTAAGGGATTTTCCACTCACAGTTTACACTGGAGAAAGTGGAAGCCAACCTGGTGAGTCTATCACTGAATAAATTCATATCTCAAATCTAAATGATTTAATAGACTTCACTAGGGATTGGGATTCACGAACTCCTATTACACCACCACTGACCTCTCTTGAAGGGGCTAGGGTGATTATTTTTGCAGGTACATCATCAAATTACGGAGATAGACAGCTAGTAGTGAGAAATGAGAGTCAAACACAGAGCGAAACACAAGCCCGTGAGTTGAGTGAAACACCACTGCGAGAAATTGAGGTGAGTGAACACACTGACACAAACACTGCTTCTTTATTAGCTCAGATAGTTGTTCTACAACAACAACTATCCAAAATCCAAGCTGAGAAAGAAATTCTACAAGCACAAGTGGTTGAATGATATTCTTCTTCCACCTCTGTCAACAATCAGCTGGGACTTATCAAGAATGATGTTGAAGGCCTGAAGACTTCTCTGCTCCCCAAACAGAATGCCATTCAACAATCTCATATCCTAGTGGCTTCAGACATTTCTGGTCTTTCAGATCCCAATGCTCAGATATCATAAAGTGTCAAGGATATTGCTTCCATTTTTGCCAAAGTGGACTTAATTCAGAAATCAGTGGATGAAAATCAACTGTTTGATGCTGTAAGGTTTTCAATAATAGAAGGAGGGATGGAGCATCTTAATGAAGGAATGTAGCACTTATATTTTATGATCAAGAATTCTCATCAACCCACTACTGAGCAGAAGACTTTCTTTGAAGGAGATGATGATGATGATGATAATGATGATGATCAAGGAGATGAAGGAGATGGTGGAGATAGGAGAGAGGTAAATCCTGAAGCACATAAAGCTAAATCTGTAGAGTATTCGTCAACTAAGGGGGAGAAGAAAGAGAAGAAAGGAGGAGAAGCTAGAGGAGCTTCTGGAAAAGATAAGGGGAAAGTGAAGCAAAAGTCAATGCTTGAAGATGACCTCTATTACTGGGATGAACAGGATGACTTTGATATATTTGGTGTTCGGGAGGATGATGTCCCTTAAGAGACCATTCCCGAAGAAATCTTTGGTTAGGAGGAAGTTGAAGAAGAAGCTGACTTTGATGACTGGGATGAGCAGGAAGATCTATAAAACCCTGACCCTGAATTTGAAAAGAAGCTGAGGAAGTAGCAGGCAGATATAAAGCGGAGACAAGAAGATGAGAGTGCAAAGGCATCTCAAATAATTTCTAAAAAACTTCAAATTCAAAATGCTGAGCATGGAGAGAAACAACGTATTAATAGCTTAGAAGTTAAATACAGGAAGTTTGACATCACATTGAAGAAGGGTGATAGATGGACCAAAGCAAAGGAGATGTTTTCACTCCCTCAGAAAGGATCAAACAATGATCGGGAGTTTATTGGCATTCTTCAAAAGTTCAAAAATGTCAATCCAGATAATTCAGTGTACATGAAAGCCTCACAGGAAGAAATCTCAAGGATTATCACTGGATTTGACAAAGTCAGAAATGAGATGATCATCTATGTATCTTGTCAAAGTATAGGATCTCTCACGGTCTCTCTGGACTGCTTTGCAAGTAGAGTTAAAGAATCTTCTCACTTGAATGTACTGCTGTAAGAGCAACTCAAAGAATATGCTATAAGGGCTAGTCAAATTTTACGAAGGTAGAGCACTTCAATCCTGCGGAGTGGATCCTGTTTCTTTGAAAAGTTACCCTGCATTGCATCTAATAAAGTTAGAAAACATGTTAAGGACCACTGGGTTTGCTTCTGAAGAAAAGACTGAAGTTGTGGACATCATTCAAGACTATTGCATAGCCAACATCAAAAGGTATCATCATTTGAAAAATAGGCTGAAGAAAGTCACAACTCAACTAATCAGACCAGCAAATCTCACATCTGAAAATGATCATGTCCTTGAAAAAGATTTGATAGATGCTTTGGAGGAAGGTGAAATGAGTGATCAAGAAAATTGATTTCAAGCTCAGTTTTTTTATTGTAATATGTTTATAGCTTAGGTAAATCAAGATAGGATCAATATATTCATATGTTCAGTCTAGAGGAACATCCATCTTGTATTTATATTTAATGTTTGAATCTGGAAAAATGTTATATATAAACCGAAACTTTTTTATTATTTACTTGGCTCTTAAAGTCTTATTTTTTCCTTGTTTAATTAGTTGAGTTATCCTCTAGGTATTTGGTTGTTATTCTCTAACAAACAAATAGGGGGAGATTGAAAGGCATGTGTATAGGCCTATTTGTAAACATCGAGGATTCGACTCAACTTAAACAAGAATGTAATAAGTAAATAATAATTCAATTATCACGGGAATCTCAGAAGGTAATATCAGTCAAAAGAATAAAGATTAAATTCAATCTATAGACTGGAAGTAATTCTACATTGAAAGAAGTTCATTTATGTGATCAAACCTCAGTGAAGTATTCAAGAAAGTGGATCTTTTAAATTGACAGAGATTTCTACAGTGTGACAGCAAATGTACAGGTTATAGTGCTTGATAAAGGGAATAGAAAAAGAACCACCTTTTAAAGTCAAAATATGAAGAACCGTCATTGCAGTTAGTCACTCATGAACAAGAAAATACATCGAGTGTCAACACAATACAGTGGAAGTTCATCATTAATCTCAATAGTTTATAGATTGATTTTGCTATCAAGGAATAATTTAATTAATATAGAATTAATATAAAGCTGAGACTATCAAAATGAACTGGAATGACTATCCTTGGATAGTCATACCAAGAGTCATGCCAGGGATAGTAATGCCAATGTTAAAGATAATATCGTTTGTATGCAAACCCCCCCCCCCTCTACAAACTTATCAGGACCTAACACTAACTATTACTCAATTTTGAGTTTTTGGAATAATAGCTTATGCATATGTCGATGATGAGCTAAGGACAAAGTCGGATTATAAAAGTGATAAGTATGTGTTTATTGGCTATCATGCAGGAGCAAAGGGGTATAAACTTTACAACCCGTCAATGGAAGAATACTAATAAGCGGTGATGTTGTATTTGATAAAAACAACTCATGAGATTGCAACAACTAACGAGAAGATTATGATTTCTTCCCATTCGTTTATGAAGAAGAGAGTTAAGAAAATCATGACCAACATATTACTCCTCCTACATCATCACGAGAAATAAGTGATGGACAAGTAACTTCCTCATCTTCGTCAAGTGATAGTGATGAGACAAAACCAAGATGTTATAGAAGGCTTGAAGAAATATATGATGAAAGAAAAGAGGTTCCCACAATTTTTGACTTAACTCTTCTTTGTCTTCTAATGGACATCGAACCAACAAGCTTTAGAGAAGCCGTCCAAGATGAAAAATAGAACAAAGTAATGGATAAGTGAAAGGCATATGTCTAGTCCTATTTGTAAACACCGAGGATTCTACTCAACTTTAATTAAGATGTAATAAGTAAATAATAAAAATCATATGTCACAGGAATCTCAGAAGATTATATCTGTCAAAGAATTAAGATTAAAGTCATCTACAGACTTGAAGTGATTCTACATTGAAAGAAGCTCAATTTATTGATCAAGCCTCAATGAAGTATTCAAGCTCAGTGGATTTATTAAAGTGACGGAGATTTCAAGTGGTGACAGAAAAAGATACTGATTACGGAGTTCTTGAATGAGAAGGAAGTGAATCACTGCTTAAAGTCAAATTGATAAAGAACAGACATTGCCGTTAGTCACTCATGAACCAGACAGTGCATTGAGTGTCAACGTACTATTGTGTTTGTTATTTATCTAAGTTTTAAGTGATTCTAGAATTAATTGAGAAGGCAACTAATTCTATTTATTCTCTTATAAATAATTAATATTATTAAGTATATTATTTATTAAATTAATTCTGCAAAGAATTAATTTAATACATAATTTATTTAGTTAATTATTTAAATTAGAATAAAAATGAACTAGGAAGACTTAGATTTAAACTAGGAAGACTCAGTTTATATAACTAGGAAGACTCACGAGTCTTCCCGATTATCTTCCTAGAGTAAATTTAAGTCTTACCGAATGTCTTCCTAATACATTCCATTGTCTTCCCGATTGTCTTCTAAGGCAAAATGGCAGTTTTCCTCTAAGTCTTCCTAATGTAATTCCTTTGTAAATACATTGCACGTGGGTGATTAAAAAGAAATGTTGTGGATTAGTATATATGTACAAGGCACAAGTCAAAAGAAGACAATTCATTCTAACAGAAGAAAAGACACAACAGCTTATTATCAAATATCTCTGTCTTCATAACTTCAACTGCAAAGCCTTCAATTCCGGCCAGAGAATTAATTCTTGTTTGGTTCTTAACATTAAATTCATAAGGACTGATTCTCTTGTACTGCTTTGACTTTCTAGCAGATCATAATCCCTAGATTTTATATCAAACTACTTTTTAGTATTCGATCCTTTTTATTACAAAAATAGATAAATTCATGTCGAATTTATTCTAGATTTGTTTTATCAAGTTCTTTGTAATCAGTGATCAGAATTGTAACACCCTTCAAGTTTAATAGAGTTTTATTTAACTTGAATATTGTTTCAGTTTTATTCCGCACTAATTTGTTCTAAACAGTTAAATCATTTAAAGGACAAATTCGATAAAACGGTATAGTTTGTATTCAACCCCCCTTCTACAAACTTATCAGGACCTAACAATAAGGAGTTAGAGTCTATCAAGAAGAATGACACATGGGAGTTAACAACACTTTCAAAAGGACAAAAGGCTATTGGTGTGAAGTGGGTATACAAGGTGAAGAAAATTCCCAAGGTATGGTTGAATTATATAAGGCAAATTGGTGGCGAAATAAGGCTACAACCAAGACATGGAGTTGATTGTGATGAAGTTTTTGCACTGGTTGCAATGGAGACTATTAGGCTAATCATCTATTTAGCGGCATAAAATGGATGGAATATTCATCAGATGGATGTAAATTCCACTTTCTTGATTGGTGTTCTTGAAGAAACCGTGTATGTGGAGAAAAGATTCTGATACACCGTTAAAGGAGAACAACAGAAGGTGTTGAAGTCAGAGAAGGCCATATATGGATTGAAATAAGTACCAAGGGCTTGAGTGTAGTTAACAAATATTTCCAAGCTCAAGGTTTTTACAAGTGTCCTCATGAACAAGCTCTATATGCCAAGGTTACTAAAAATAGAGAATTTCTTTTCCATTCTTGTATGTGGATGATTTAATATTTATGGGCAATAGTCCAAGTATTTTGAGAAATTTAAGCAACACATTGCAAAGGAGTTTGAGATGACCGACATTGAGCTTATGTCATACTATCTTGGAATCAAAGTGAAGCAAATGAAAGATGGAATACTAATATATCAAGGAATTTATAGAAGATATTTTTGAAGAATTTTAAGATTGGAAATTATCAAGCCGTTAGCACCCCCGTTGAATGTGAAACAAAGTTGTCAACATTTGAAGAATGTGAAAAGATAGATCGAACTTACTTCAAAAGTCTTGTGGGAAGTTTGAGATACTTGACATGCACGAGGCCCGACATAATTTATAGTGTTGGACTTGTTAGTCGCTACATAGAAACTCCAACAACAACACACGTGAAGGCGGCCAAAAAAAAATCTTCGTTATCTTAAATGTACGATTGATTATGGATTATTTTATTTTCATTCTAACGAGTTCAAACTTGTTGGTTATTGTGATAGTGATTGGGTCTGTGACATTGATGATCAAAAGAATGCTACCGGATATATGTTCTTTATGGGTGATACATCTTTCTCATGGAGTTAAAAGAAGCAACCCATTTGTTACCTTATCTAATTGTGAAGTGGAATATGTGGCGCCATGCTCTTGTGTTTATCAAGCTATAAGGTTAAGGATAGTTTTGGAGGAGCTCAACATGCTACAAAATGAGTACACGAAAAAATTGGTTGATAACAAGTCGGCAACAACTTTGGGGGAAAATCCTGTGTTTGATGAACGAAGCAAGCATACTGACATAAAATATCATTATATCCAGAGTGCATTGGAAGAAATAAAGTGGAGTTCAACTACGTGAAATCGCAAGATCAAATCAATGTCATCCTTACAGAGCCTGTCAAAATTGACGTCTTCAACAAATTTCGAAGTCTACTTGAGATAGTCAAAATTAAGGGGGGGTTTTAAAATAAAATATAATTTTGACTTATAAAATAATAGAAGTGTGTAGGTTATTTCTACATTATTCTTCATATATGAATTTTTATTTGTATGTTCAATGTATTGGTCTAGATGCATGTAATCTCTATAACTATCCATAAAACGTTGTATTGAAGTCTCTAGGATGGAGTCTAAGTGGGTAGATCTTTCTATGGAGCCATATACAAAGGCTTGTACCAAGTCATTTTCAAGAACTACTTTTTATGCAAAAACCTTCTTCTCCTAAATTGAGTTGTGTGAATTTGAGTGATATTCTTTCTTCGAACAAGCCTTACCCATATGATGCACGTATGATTTTTGATATTTTTAGTTTTATTTTTTAATTTTAATATATGTAATATATGTTTAATAATAATATGTTGTTGACGGATTTGAAGCTTGAACCCATAAGCGTATTTAAGACTTTAAAAAAGGAATATTTTTTAAGATTATATCTCATCTAACTTAAAATTTAACGGTTGTTATTTAGTGTAGCAAGCGAACCAAATATCACCGATGATAGTATAGTATAGAGTTGGTAAACCCAATTCACCCGACCAACTCACTTCATGGCATAAGTTTTACTATATAATAAGAATTTAATGTATAATTCACTAAACTATTTAAAATTTTGAATCAAGTTTCTGCCCTTAGAAACGGTTTGCAACTGGGTCATCCAACTCTAAAAAACTTGTCAAGTTATTAAACTATCTTTTTATTTTATTTTTTAAATTAAAATACTTGTTTTGATTATGTGATAAAGTAATGAATATATAAATTTATATTAACTTAAAAAGCATTTAATTTTTAGTTGGTATTAAGAATGATAATACATCTATAACTTTTATTAATAAGCAAAAACCCCCTTTTTAACATTGTACCAAATTTGGTTGGCACTTTTTTTGGTTCACACTTTTTTTTTGGTTTCACCCCTAATTTGTTTTTTTTTAAATATAATTATCTAATTTAAAATAGATTATATTATACCATAAACTCATAATTCATGTAGTAGAATTATTATATCCTAAACTCCTATTTCACGTAGTAGAATTTTATGTTATTTTTAAATTACTTTTATTTCATTCAATTTTCTACTTTCACCGATCTTCGCATAATTTTATTATTATTTCTGACATTTATCGTCTTACAAATAATTTTATTATTATTTTGACTTTTTGTATTGCTGATTTAAGCAATTAAATCATTAATATTCAAGTCTGCATTTTAAAAGGTTAACTTCTTTGTCATTGTCATAATAATGATATTCATATGTCAATATTATCTGTGATATAATATACAGGAAATTAAGATCTTTTAGATAATAATAATAATAATAATAATAATAATAATAATAATAATAATAATAATAATAATAATAATAATAATAATAATAATAATAATAATAATAATAATAATAATAATAATAATAACATATTTGATTGAATTTAGAATTTGTTTTTAACTTTAAAAAAAATAAGTAGGATAAGAATATTTTGGATTGTATAAATATATAGGCCCACTACCTGACTACATCTTTTTTTTTTCAAAACCCTAAAAAGAAAAGAACAGAGAGGCCATAAAACCTTGCAAGCAGATCAACGACACCGGATAACAAGAGCAATTAACTGGTTTTATAAAAATTACCAGTTTTTGACAAAGATCACGATTTAAGTGTCAAGCTTCTTTCACCTAGAACACAAACCAAAAACACCAACATGGCTTTAACATTAAATAGGTATTAAAGCTTACACTTTCTTTATATTATTAATAATGAATAATTCATTAATGTTCCAATTAGATTACAAGATCATGTTTTCGGTGTTTAACAAACTAAACTACCACGACATGTATTGTTATAGTATTAAAATATTAAACTCTTTTCCTTTTGTATGATCCACTTTTGATAGCCCAATGTCAGATTTATTATAAATTTATTAGTTTGTTTACTTTGAGTGGTTTCTTTTACAAATTATTCCATATTAACAAAGTTAATATTACAAGTTATTATTTTATAAACACCAATATCCCATGATCAAAACATCAATGTTTCAAGTTTTGCACATGTAATCTAAATATTATTAATATTTTATATTAATGGAGTAGTCATAACGATGATGATATAAGTGATGGATGATGTATAACATTTTTGTAGTTAATTATGTGTGACTGTTATATTTAAGTGACCTGTATTAATAATAAATTTAATCTATGTTCTAGATCGAAAAACAGAAATTTAGTGGATTGATTTCAAATATAGCTAGAACTGAGGTTGCTATTTTCAAGGTACAGATTCTCTCCTATTTTATTCAGCGCTACTCCTCTTGGAAATAATAATGTTAAATTCGTTTTGACCTCAAATATGTTTATTTGATTTTGATCATTTTGATTCTAAAAATTTGTTTTGACTCTGAAAAATATTTTTATATTTGTTTCGAAATATTTAAATATCTGTTTCTGCAATTTTCTGATATTGCGTATATTTTATATCTGTTGGAAATATTGAAAATATCTGTTTCTGTGATTTTAAAGGTTTTGAGAAATTTGTTATTTGAACCCTTAGTGATAGTATACAGAGTTAACGAGTTGTACGGGTACTACAGCCGTGTCATTGCGGCACCACTGACATGACACTTCAGTAACAGTGTGATTGGTCACGGCGTATCCTTCTGATAGCCCAGGAGGCGAGCTTTTGCGCATTTTGATATTTGTTTCAGGATACGTGGGTGCACCCAGAGTTTGATTTGATTTGTGATTTTTTTTTGCGGTGACGATGTATATGCGGTACACGTTATCCGGTTTGTTGCATACATTACGGTCCACTATGATGTATGTATTTGTATTTGTATCTGTTCTGATCTCGGTATGAAATATCCTATCCATTTCGTTGCTTGAGCCATGCTTATTTTTTAAAAAATAACTATTTTATAAAATATGTATATCTGTTTTTCTGTTTTATAAACTATATTCCAAATCCGGGCGTTTGGCTCATGCCGTATTCTTTTTCTGAAAAGTGCGGGGAATGTGGGACTGTGTGAAGGAGAGTTAGCCTATATTTCATTGATTAAGATTATGGACTTGTAGAATTATTTAGACTGTTTAATTATTATTTTAGAGATTTTAGTTCGCTGTATACATGTTTATGGTTTAATAAGTAGCCCAATGGGGTGTTACAAAGATGGTATCCTGTCAGGTTGGGTAGACCTTAGGATGGGTATTATTTATTTATTTATTTTCAAAATTCATTCAGTTTTGTCCATTTGACAACTATTTTACTTTTATGATATACATTTTTTTTATTGCGAACTTTATTCATATACGTACGTGAATATTTTTATAGAAGTGAAACTTTTCTGTTATTTGACTTTGGTTCAACTCAGTCAATCATTTATTTCTCACTAATTCAGTATATTTTTGAGTTTTAACTTTGTTAGCTAGTCATCTTACGTCTTTAGGGAACCACACATGAATGCTACTCATTTTAAGTATCGAAAGTGTTAAATAATTGTAAGATTATGTTGTTTTTTATGGTGATGCATGATTTATCAATTGTCCTAAATGTAATTTGGTTGAGTATAATTCGTGAAACAATTTATTTATAAGGAAAACAAATGATTTTTGAAGATTCGATATACAATAAGACGTATTATAAGAACCTTAACTTGTAAGAGTCTTGAAAAAAAAAACTTAGCTTCAAAAGAGAGAAAGTTTTAGATGAGAATTGTTTTAACTTTAGATTTTACGCAGATGGCATGAGTTTAGATTGTAATTTTGTAGAACGTCTTTAGCCTTAACATGTGAGTTGGGGGTTTACTTCTTATAGATAATTTTAAGCAATCTGATTTTGGATTTGTAGTATTGTGTTAATGGATTTTATTACATATGATAATATATTATCTTTTGAGCATTAACAATATTTTCTTATTCATTTTTGTATATTATTTTAAATTTTGAATAACATTTTTTACTTGTTTCGTGTCTATGTTCATTATTACATTTTGGATTATATAAGAGAAAAAGGTTACTTTGAATTAAGTAAATACCAATTTTAATTTTTTTTTAATTTATATTTTTTGAATACAAATCCTCATTCCTTTATTATTATTATTATTATTTTAATTTGTATTTTTCCCATACTTATATATGTTTCAGTAGTTTACTCGTAAGATTATAACATATTCACATTGTTTCGAGACTCATTCCCTCAATTTGTTGTAATATATTAATAATAGAATGTTTTTTTTCCTCAATTTTAAGCAAATTACGCCTAAAGCACTCATGTTCCAAAAATAGTTTAATTATTTAATTTTGGGGACGCTCAAAATAAATAATTAAATGATATGTTATTATTGATTTTAGGGACCCATGAAATTAATAATTCAGTTGAGGAATATAAGTGCTATATACTCTAAGATTTTTACTTTTTGACAAGTGTAGGGTATTTGAAAGTATTTATATTGTATGTATGTATTGCACATTATATAACAGCCATCATTTGGTATTACAAACAAGTTCTAAAAATCATATATATCTTTTTAATTCTTCATTCTAAAATTTTTATTTTCCCTTTCCCTCATGAATTATCATCAAAGATCTGTTAGCTCAACAAATTCTTTTCTTGTTGTGCATCCAAGCACTTGTTTTCTTTAATGTTCTAATTTGTATGTAGCTAGTAAAATGTTGAAGTGTTACAATTTAGCAAGATAATGAGACTTGTTTGTTATAATATATGTTATCTCTTATGCTACTTAATATTCAATTTTATGCTTCAGAGTATAATTTTGTTTGACAGTAATACTTTGCATTTTTTTCTACATGATGTTTCATGTCAAACACCTGTGTATCTTGTTCAAACGTGTATTGTCAGGACACGCAAGCCACACCTGTGTATCTGACCTATATAGTTTACACATGGTGACATAAATGAAAATAAATTTATGTTTTGATTCTTGATTTCATTTAATTTCTTTAAAAAAAAAAAATCTTGCGCATGGTTAAACAATCTTAGTTGGCAAATTACTACTAAAGAATTTTAATATCTGGGAAGCAATTTGAAGAATCAAGGTGTTTGTTTGTTAGATTTATTAGAATATCATCAAATATTTAATTTTGGGGATTTTTTTTTAATAAGTGAGAGATAATGTAATATCTCATAATTGTTATTCCCAAATGACCTAACAGAATTGTAGAAGGGGGGTTGAATACAATTCTTGATATTTTCTTGAAACTAAACACTTTATGAAATTAAACTGAACTGAATAAATAAAAACACAAGATATAAATAATTCAGTTGGATTGTTTGATGATCCAACTGAAGTGTTTTTATTGCGGAAATAATCTGTGATACAAATGTTCACAGCTGCTCAGTTACAATGTTGTAGAGAAGAAATGCTCTCAAAAATAGCTAATACAATCTATTTGTTTTTCTTCTCTCTTTCTAAAGTGACTGCTACACTTGGTTATAAATCCCAATTTACAATTCTACATTTGGTTAAACTAAAGAATAATAGAAGTAACCATCAGTAGCTTGCTTTTCATTCCTTTTGTCCAATGGTCCTTGGAGATCTTTTCTTTTGTCTTCATGCTCATTATAATCATTCCCAAGAGCCTTATTGGAAATTAGAATGTTTCCTTATTTCCAGTAACCACTTTGATGGTTTCCAATGCAAAGTACACTTCCATATCTCCTTTTAGATCTGTTCAGTAAACTGTCACTATCACTTTGTCAACTGTTCAAAAAGCAACATTGATTCGTTGATAGCAAGGAGATGTGTTTCGTTGATAGCTTCATTCTTCATTCCGTTGATGGTGTTTCCCTCGTTTCGTTGATGGGTAAACTCCATACCGTTGACAGAGTAATCTTCATACCGTTGACATGTCTTCACTTAGGCAGAATTACAAGGCATAACATATTTACAATTAACCAACCTATTTTGCCTATCTAGTACATAGTCAACATGACTTAGAAAACCTATCTAAAACATATAATAGAATGCCTATCATACTGTGAAGTATTGTACAATGCAATTGCTACAACACTCATTTCGTTGATGAGCTTCCTGTCAACGAAACACTGCTAAGTATGCTATTTCGTTGACAGCTACAAAATTGACTTTACACAAATTCTACTAAGTGTTTTATGCTTATCATCAAGAACAACATATTCCTAACAATCTCCCCCAATTTATGACTGATAGAATAACAGCCATAAATCAAGAGACTTGATGATAACAAAAACACTCAGATACATCATAAATTACAAAAGTAGAAAATGTATTAAGCTTCAAAACTTTATAGACAAAATATAAGACTTACAAGACTAATGCCCACAAGTGCTCCTCTAGTCTGAGCAAATGTTTCATCTGTGACTTCTTTGTGGCATAGTCTTCTTCCCTCTCTTGGAGTTGTTTTCCTCAATCTGGACCTGTAGTCTTCTGTAGAAGATTTTCTCCTCTTCATCTTGATCACCAAGCTTGGATTGCATCAGCTTTAGAGTTTGATTAGATGCCTTCTCCAGCTGGTCTTCCATTCTGAAGAATCTTCTGCAATTGTCCTTGTCCTTAAACTCCATCATCCAATAAGGTTGAAGATGGATTTTCTTTCCTGTTGAGGGAACTCTAAGTATCCTTGGAAGAGCCTCAGGCTTGTTCCAGCTAGCCTTTAACTGACAGATTTTGGAGACCACCTCAGACTTGGCTGTTTTGGTGAAACCGAAGTCCTTTTTCAAGCATCTAAACACTGAGAGTAGTGTTTGATAGTCTTCTCCTAAAATTCTGTAGAGAGGCCACACTTGTTCTCTACCACCCTTGAATGTGAACACTAGTCTTTCAGGCAACTTTTGAGAAGCTGCAATTCCCCTTACTTCCACCAGGTTGTCTAAGTCAAGATGTAGACTGGATTCTTCCCTGATGTCAGCAATGTACATGCAGTCCTCTGGGTTTGAAGGGGGTTTTTGAGATTGTGGCTTTCTCACAAAAACAGGCTTTGCTTTGACAGGCCTCTTCTTTGTCTTCATTGGTTGGTCCTTTTCTAACAGGAACTTTGGAAAGTATGCCTCATCAAAATCAATTGGTTCCTCTTTTGGCATGATTGATTGATCATGAAAATTGACAGGATGTGCAGGATCACAGGCCAAGTTTCCCTCAAAAACTGGATTAGCAATTATTGGAGGTGCAATAGGTATAGAAGAGTCTGATGCAGTACTCTGAGAATCAGCACTCTCAAAGTCTATGTTTCTCCTAGCTCTCTCTTTGGGTTGCCTTGTGCTCTTCTTTGAACTCCTTTCCTCTCTAGTGCTTTCCTCTTGCTTCCTTTCTTCTTCATCTAGAGCTTGAGCTACTGCAAGAGCTTGCATAGCTGCTCTTTCTGATTCCTCAGCCTTGGCTTCAGCAAAGTTTGGATGACCAGCCCAAACACAGATTTGTTGTCCATTCCTGTAGACAATTGCCCTTTGCTTCCTTATCTCATAATCATTACTTTCCTTGCTTTTTGTGATGAGTAGACCAAGAAGCTTGTGCTCATCTGGATAAGGTGCAGGATAGAAAGTCCTTGCTATGTTTTTGCCCTTTGGTTTAGCAGGGGACTTGGGAGATAGGCTTCTTTGAATTGTAGCTTGTTCCACATCCCTAATGCATGAAGTTTGTCCTTTTTCCTTCCTTGGTCCTTGAGTGACTCCATGTAGAAGGGGCTCTTGGTGATAGAAAGAATTTGTCTGTGGCTCCCATTCCGTTGATGCAAGTGCCATGGCATTCGTTGATGGCTGTTCCGTTGATGGATTTGAGTCCTTATCTTCAGTAATCTTCTTGAACTTTGCTTCTATGTTGGACCAATGTTCTTTGATTTGTTCTGCAAGTCTCATCCTCATAGAAGCTTCTTGTATAAGGTCAATACCATCCTTTTGCTGCTTGCCAAGCTCCCCCATTGCTAATGGCTCCTTTGGTAGGGAAATGGCTGGGACCATAACCTTGGTAATCTGAATGTCTAGCTCCTTAGATTTCTCCCCCTTTTTGTTATCATCAAAAGAGATGGCTGGGAGTCCTTGAGCTGCCACTAGCTGGGCCAATAGTTGAGTTTGTTTCTCCTGTTCCTTTTGCATCTGTGATAGAGTGGCTTCCACCTTGTCCACTCTAGAAGAGAGAGTCTTCAAGGAGGAATCCACTTCAGGTTCTTTAGAGAAAAACCTGTTCATCCTGGACACAGTGAGAAGAGGAAGCTTTTCATCTAGCCTCCTATCATTAGCAGCCCTAAGGTTGCTGATTGAATCCTTGATCTCTGTAGCCTCAATCCTTGTCTGCAACATTTGTAGCCTTTGAATTTCCAGAGAATCCATTATGGCTTTGTAGAATTTCTTGTCCCTTGCTCCTGCAGACTCATGAGCTAGATATGCTTCTTTGTACTTCCTTGTGATAGCAGCATCCAAATTGCTTCTACCATGCATATCTTGAGAAAGCCAGTTTGGTGTAGGAGGCACCACAGAAGTCCCAGTCTGTGCAGTAGTGGCCACCTGTAGAGTGTCACCAAAGCTATCCTCATTATCAGAAAAATCAAAGTCTCCACTTGCTTCAGCTCCTGGAGGTAGATTGGTCAAGGCATCCTTTGCTCTTTGCATTGATGCAGTTGTGTGAATTAGTTGTAGTGACCTCTCTGCCTCCACATTGCCCTGTTGAGCCAAAATTTGATAGGCTGACACAGGATGAGTAAAGGTCTCAGGATCCAGGGAAATACTATCCAGAGTTTGCTGATAAACCTCTTGGAAAGTAAGTTCCCTTTCTCCCTCACTGACCTCCATTAACTCATTAGCAATGGCTGCTTCCATCCTTATTTCTCCTGTAGTCCCTTCTCTCTCTCCACTCTGTTCTTGCATCATGGGCTCCCCATGGCTCACACCTCTCACACCCTCACCTTCACCTTCTAAGGTGGAACTCTCAATCTCTCCTTTTGCCTGGCTGGAAGAAATAGCCAGCCTCTCACTCACATTCTCTCCTTTTGCCTGGCTGCAAGCCAGCCTCTCAGTTTCACTCCCTCTCAGTCCTAGAAGTGTCTCAACTACCACTAGATCATCTGCACTAGTTGTGGGAACAACTTGATTTTCAATTAAAGGTGCAGAGTGAACTATCAACGGAATGGTAGTTTGAACTGTCAACGGTATGGATACCGTTGATGGAGAAACACTTGTCAACGAAATAGACTGTTTCGTTGATGAAGTCAAGAAAGCACTTTGAGAATGAGAAATTACAGTAGAGTCTGTGGTGATTGATTTTAGAGATTGGTCCACAGATCCCCTTGCAATTTCAGGAAAAATTGGTTGATGGCCCAACAAATCACTTAGCAAGTGATGGCCACCAGCTTCAGAGTGGGGCTTCTCCAAGATTAGAGTTGGAGAATCAGGAATAGATGTATGGATCATGTCCACATCCAAAGATTGAGTTGGTGAATTTGATGGAGATAATTCAAGATTGATGTTTAGAGAAGAGGACTGTAACCCCAGAGAAATGATAGGGGTTACATCAAACTGAATTTGAGAAACTGGAAGTGTTGCTTCCAGTGTGTGTGCACCCTGTGTACCCTTGGACTTTTGCTTCACTCTCCTTTGGTATTGGGAAAATGTAGACTTTGGGCTTGAAGTGTCCCTTACCCTTTTGGACTGTACTCTAGGAGGAGAGCTTGTTTCAATAATCACATCCTTTTGGGAGGATGCAATTAGACTTGTGTTTAAATCCATGTTACTCATTGTGCCTTGTTGGGAAGACACAATGGGGCTTGGTTGGTACACACTAACCTGTCCTTCCTTATCCTTGGGGTTTCTTTGATGTTCACCCCTTCCCTCACCTCTCACAACTCCAGACTCACTCCCCTTAGGTTGTGTGGTAGTTTTTACAACAGGTGCCTTTTGAGAAGCACCTGAGGTTGGCTTGGAGGATTTCTTTGTTTTTGGTTTTGTTGCTAGGGTAGGAGCCTGTTGGGTCACAGCTACAGACTCCATAGCAACATTGGAAGGTAAAACAGTAGAGGTGTTAGCTACACTAACAGGGATAGTAGTAGTTACCTCAATGATTGGCAGATACACCACTGGAACATCACCATTGTGGTTCAGCCTCAGTATGTCTGTCAATACTCTCTTTTCTTGCACAAAGCACTCGAACCTGGCATTAGGGTTAGAGATAACTAATGGTGCTGGAGTAACATGGTTAGCCAACATCATCAGAAACCTAGCATAATAGATATTTTTCTTCCTATTTGCTTTGTCACCCAACTTAGCACCAATTTCATACATAAGTTGGGTGCTAAAGTTGTGATATCTATCATTTAGAAGCATGGTTAGGAGAATTAACATAGAGTTAGTTAATGCATCAAAATTACTAATCTTTCCAGAAAAGACTTTAATGAATGCATCAGCTAAATAACTGTATTCCCTAACCAAACCTCTCCTAATTATTCTACCCAGATTATCAGTAGGCAAAGAGTAGTTTATAGAATTTAACATGGTAGTTATTTCAGTGTTAGTAGGCAAAGCATCACAGTTATTATCAGGAATATGTAAACATGCTTGCAAAACATCAGAATTAACTATGTACTCATTACCTTGAAGAGTGAATTTTAGTGTGCAGTGTGTTCCACTATACTCACATGAGGTCCAAATTTCCTCGATTATCTCATTGTAGAGTGGTGTAGAGTGAAACATTGCATAGCTCAACTTGCAATTCTTCATGAAATCCATCATTTTGAAGAACAGTCTGTTCGGGTTTTCCTTGACAACAAAAGGGATGGAGTTGTTCTTCTCATAGATGAACCCTCCAGCAGACATAAGCTTGACTATAGGTGCCATTGTTGATTAAAGGAAAGCTTCGAACTGAATTGCTTGTTAGAGAGAAGAAGAGAGAAAAAGCCTTTGGAATTTTTGAGAACAGGTAAAAAGAAATAATGAAAATAAAATTTCTTAAATACTCCCCCAAAAATTCTCAGAAAATGAATCCAATAATAAATGTAAATTACTGGATTGGCTTAAAAATATAACCGTTACTCTTAACGTATTACCATGATTTATACTTACAGGGGTGTATGCATAGATCGTGGTAAAAGACGTGTCAATTTTTTAACGGTTCAGATTAAAAGCGCTTTATATCAACGAATCAGAATTGGGCGTTTAAGGTCCTGTCTATTTCGTTGATAAAACTGCGTTTCGTTGATACAAAAGAACTATCAACGAAACACCCAGAAAAAGTGCTAAGACTGTCAACGAAATGGTGCATTCCGTTGGTATAGTAATTTTGACTTAGACAAAATTTTACCTTTTCCTGAGAAAATTCATTCACAGAAAAACATAGCAAATTTCTGGCTGCATTTTAACTTGCAAATATCTCAAAAATAATTAAGAGAAATTTAGCATACCTAGCTCACTTACTAATCTTGAGAATGTTGATTCATCAAGTGGCTTGGTAAAGATGTCTGCAAGTTGTTGTTCACTTGGAACAAAATGTAACTCCACAGTACCATTCATAACATGTTCTCTAATGAAATGGTACTTGATGTCAATGTGCTTGGTCCTTGAATGCTGCACTGGATTCTCAGTAATGGCAATGGCACTAGTGTTGTCACAGAAAATAGGAATTTTCTCAACTCTTAATCCATAATCAAGTAGTTGGTTTTTCATCCATAAAATCTGTGCACAACAACTTCCAGCTGCAATATACTCAGCCTCAGCTGTGGAGGTAGAAACTGAGTTTTGTTTCTTGCTGAACCATGACACAAGCTTGTTTCCTAGGAATTGACAGGTTCCAGTTGTACTTTTCCTGTCAATTTTACATCCTGCAAAATCTGCATCTGAATAACCAATTAGTTCAAAACCAGATTCTCTAGGATACCAAATGCCAAGGTTTGGTGTTCCTTTGAGATATCTGAAAATTCTTTTAATAGCAACTAAATGGGATTCTCTAGGATCAGCCTGAAATCTAGCACATAGACATGTAGCAAACATAATATCAGGTCTACTAGCTGTTAAATATAAAAGTGAGCCTACCATGCCTCTGTAACTTGAAATGTCCACAGATTTTTCCTTAGTATTCAATTCAAGTTTGGTGGCAGTAGGCATGGGAGTTTTGGCAGGAGAGCATTCCATTAGGTTAAACTTCTTTAATAAATCATGAATGTATTTTGTTTGACTAATGAAAATGCCTTCATTAACTTGCTTTACTTGAAGACCAAGAAAGTAAGTTAATTCTCCCATCATGCTCATTTCATACTTACTTTGCATAAGCTTGGCAAACTTTTGACAAAGTTTCACATCTGTAGACCCAAAGATTATATCATCTACATAAATTTGAACAAGTAAAGTAGAGCCATTTACAACCCTGTGAAAAAGAGTTTTATCTACAGTACCTCTAGTGAAATGATTCTCAAGGAGGAACTGTGAGAGAGTGTCATACCAGGCTCTAGGTGCTTGTTTCAAACCATAGAGTGCTTTGAGAAGGAAGTACACATAGTCTGGAAAATCATCATCTTCAAAACCAGGAGGTTGACTTACATACACCTCCTCTTCCAATTCCCCATTCAGAAAAGCACTCTTCACATCCATTTGATAGACCTTGAAATTGGCATGGGCTGCATAGGCTAGGAAAATCCTTATTGCTTCTAGTCTTGCAACAGGAGCAAAGGTTTCATCAAAATCAATTCCTTCTTCCTGTGAATAGCCTTTTGCAACCAATCTAGCTTTGTTCCTTGTGACTATGCCATTTTCATCCATCTTGTTTCTGAACACCCACTTTGTGCCTATAACACTCCTGTCATTAGGCCTGGGCACCAGCTTCCAAACATTGTTTCTCTCAAATTGGTTTAGCTCTTCTTGCATGGCTAAAACCCAATCTGGATCTAGAAGTGCATCCTCAACTTTCTTTGGCTCATCTTGAGACAGAAAGCTACTATATAGACATTCTTCTTGAGTTGCTCTTCTAGTTTGGACTTTTGAAGAGACATCACCTATAATAAGTTCAAAGGGATGATCTTTAGTCCATTTCCTTGAGGGAGGTAGATTTGCTCTTGAAGACGTAGCTTCATGATCATGATTGCCTTGATTGGATATTTGTCCTTGAGAAACTCCCCCTGAGTTTGTTGTCCCTAAGTGATCACTTCTAGAAGTATTCCTATGACTATCAACGGTATGACCGTTTTGGCTGTCAACGAAACGCTCATTCTGACTGTCAACGAATCCACCATCATGACTGTCAACGAAATGACCATTTGGTCTGCTAGCTGCTATCCTTTTTAACCTTAATGCAGCAATTTCATCTTCACTGCTGCTTTCATCTGTGCTAGATACAACAACTTTAGGCTGTTTCTCAGTAGCCTTATCATGATTCACTTGATCTCCTTCCTTATTTTCAAAAGAAAGACTTTCATGGAAACCTTCATCACAGAGACCTTGGATTTTGAGATCATCAAAAACAACATGTACAGATTCCATAACAATGTTGATTCTGAGATTATAGACCCTGTAAGCTTTCCCTGCTGCATATCCCACAAATATTGCTTCATCTGCCTTTGCTTCAAATTTCCCCAAATGCTCAGCTTGATTTCTCAGAACAAAGCACTTGCATCCAAAGACATGAAGAAAATCCAATAGTGGCTTCTTTCTTTTGAGTAACTGATAAGGGGTCATTCCTTTGGCCTGATTAATCAAAGAAATATTTTGAGTAAAGCAAGCTGTGTTAACTGCCTCAGCCCAAAAATATGTAGGTAACTTTGATTCATCTAGCATTGTCCTTGCAGCTTCAATAAGTGTTCTGTTTTTCCTTTCAACTACACCATTTTGCTGTGGTGTTCTTGCTGCTGAAAACTCATGCAAAATACCATTTTCTTCACAGAACACCTTCATGCTTGAATTCTTGAATTCTGTCCCATTGTCACTCCTAATCCTTCTTACTTTGAAATCAGGATGATTGCTTACCATCTTGATGTGATTGATAATGATTTCACTTGCCTCATCTTTAGAGTGCAAAAAGAAAGTCCATGTAAATCTAGAAAAATCATCAACAATCACAAGACAATATTTCTTCTTTGAGATGGACATAACATTTACAGGGCCAAATAGGTCCATATGAAGCAATTCAAGCTGCTGGACAATTGATGACTCTGTCTTGCTTTTGAATGATGCCTTCTTCTGTTTTCCCTTTTGACAGGCATCACACAAACCATCCTTGGAGAACTCCACCTGTGGAATTCCTCTAGCAAGATCTTTCCTCACCAAATCATTCATAACTTTGAAATTCAGATGGGATAACTTCTTGTGCCATAACCAACTTTCATCCTTGCTTGCCTTGCTGAAAAGACAAGTGATGGTGTCTGAACTTGTGCTACTAAAGTCAGCAATGTACACATTCCCCCTTCTGAATCCAGTCATTACCACATTGTTGTTTCCTCCTTTAGAAACAACACAGGCTTCTCTAGAAAAAGTAACTAAAAATCCTTTGTCACAAAGTTGGCTGATACTAAGCAAGTTGTGCTTAAGACCATCCACCAATGCAACCTCATCTATGATGACATTCTCTTTTGAAATCAAGCCATATCCCTTTGTGTAGCCTTTGCTGTCATCTCCAAAAGCAATACAAGGGCCAGCTCTTTCCTGAAACTCTGTGAGCAGGGTAGAATCACCAGTCATGTGTCTTGAACAACCACTATCCAAGTACCAAAGATTCCTTTTGTCTCCCTGCACACAATAAAACCAAATCAAGTCGATTTTGGTACCCAAGTTTCCTTGGGTCCTGTCTTGTTAGCCTTTGCATTCCCTTTTGTACCATTTTTCACTTTGGGCTCAGATTGATTCAAATCAATCTTTACCCTTGGTGTTGATTTCTGAGGGTTGCTCATATTTTCATTCATAGCATGCATAGTTGGAGGAACAATCATGTTATTCATGTTCCATGGCATTTGTGGCATGTTAAACATATTCATGTAAGGATTAGACACAAATGGCATGCTAGCATATGGATTCTGAAATTGTGCATATGGAGCAAACATGTTAGACATAACAGGCATTGTAGGCATGGAACTGTTCATTGCAGGCTTGGGCATTCTCATATTAGGAGTTTTCTTAACAGATTTGCAGTTAGTAGACAAATGACTAACACTTCCACAATTAACACATGTCTTTCTAGGAGCATATTTATCAGGTGTGTAATTGTTGTGTTTGTTAATTCCTACTTTGCCATTCATGTTATTCTTTTTATTTCCCTTAGCCTCATTATGAACTTTCTCTACCTTGTCTTTCAATTGCTTGTTAGACAAGTGACCTACATTAGCTCTCTCAACAGGCTTCTCAATTTTCTTTAAAATACTAGACTCACCTTGAACAAAGTTCTTGGTGACAGGACCATACTTGTCATTAAGTCTAGTGAGTTTATCTTTTCTTTTGTCTGTCAACGAAACAGCCTGATCGGTTGATGGTTCATGTGTCAACGAAACATTGCATTCCGTTGACATATCAACCTTCAACAAATGATCATTGTTGTTTGTTGACTCTGTTCCTGATTCTAAGGTTTCACCAACATACCCTAGCTTCTCTTTGTTCCTTTCCCATGATTGCTCACAGAAGGATTCCACGCCTTGAACATTAATTATGTTGGTAGCAACATTCCTGGCATCCTTCCATTTTGCAATCACACTTTGTTCTATCTCAAGTTGTGTTCTAAGAATTTCTTCCCTTTGTAACACGTTCTCAAGTTCCTTCTTAGCATCCCTACTAACACATCTCATTTTCTCAAATTCAATGAGCTGTGCTTCTAACATTGCATTCCTATCACTTAAGAGCAGATTGGTCTCTTTTATTCTTGAATTCTCTTTAGTAAGTGATTTAAGAGTAACACGCAAATTATATAATACAGTAGACATTTCATTTACTGCATTGTCGCATTCCTCTTTAGAAAGCTCAGAAAGATTAGTAATTGTTACCTGGTTGCTTGAGGAACTTGCTTCCTGCTCATGATTGTCAGCCATAAGAGCCAAGTTGACATACTCAACATCATCATCAGAATCTTCACCATTACCAGCCCAATCATACTCCTGAGACATGAAAGCCTTTTCTTTTTGTTTGAGAAGTTCAAAGTATTTCTTTTTATAATCAACAGGCTCAAATTTCCTGTTGCCCTTCTCAACCTTGGGCTTTCTGCAGTCTCCAGCAAAGTGACCAAGCATTCCACAATTGAAACATTTTGACTTAGACTTTTCAATCCAGTTTGTTTTGCTAGGTTGAAAGTCTCTTCTTGGTGGCCTTGCTTCTGAGTTTCTTTTGAACTTGAACTTAGAGAATTTTCTAGACAGAAAAGCAATGTGTTCATCAATCTCATCTAAGTCCTCCAAGTTGGCTGGTTCTGATTCTTCTTCTTCTGTCATCTTGTCTTTACCCTTGCTAACATCACTCCTACAACTAGATCGACTAGTTGTGGCCTTTGCAGCTTCTTTATTGTCATCTTCAAGTTGGTTCACTGATGCAATCAATGCAATAGATCCACCCTTCTTCTGTACCTTTTCAATTTCTTCATCTTGCTCCATTTCCAGCTCATAAGTCTTCAAGGTTCCATACAGCCTTTCAAGAGTGTAGTCTTTGTACTCTTGAGTGTTTCTGAGAGAAACAGTCATAGGCTTCCATTCTTTTGGAAGAGCTCTAAGAAATTTAAGGTTTGAATCCTTGGTTTGATAGATCCTCCCATACAACTTTAATCCATTCAAAAGCTTTTGAAACCTACTGAACGTGTCATTTAGGGTTTCACCAGCTTTAAAATGAAAATGCTCATATTGTTGTATAAGGAGTTGCATTTTATTTTCCCTGACTTGCTCAGTTCCTTCACAGAGTGTTCTAACAGTATCCCATACTTCCTTAGAGGTTGTACAGTTGATAACATTGTCAAACATCTCTTGCTCCAAACCATTAAACAGAATGTTCATGGTCCTTTTGTCTTTATGAACTTCTGCAATATCTTCAACAGTCCATTCTGAGACAGTTTTTGGAATCTCTACATCAGGTGCATCATCTGGCAGTCCAACTCTAGAGTCAAGCTTCATGGGAACGTGTGGACCTTTCTCAATGCAGTCTACATACCTCTCATCCATAGACATGAGATGTAAATGCATCTTTACTTTCCAGTGAAAGTAATTGTCTTTATCAAGAACTGGTATCTTCACACCTGCATCCTTCTTCACCATGGTTTCTGTTTTTGGTCTTGATCTTTAAACTTCTTGTATGTTAGAAGCTTGCTCTGATACCAATTGTTATTCCCAAATGACCTAACAGAATTATAGAAGGGGGGGTTGAATACAATTCTTGATATTTTCTTGAAACTAAACACTTTATGAAATTAAACTGAACTGAATAAATAAAAACACAAGATATAAATAATTCAGTTGGATTGTTTGATGATCCAACTGAAGTGTTTTTATTGCGGAAATAATCTGTGATACAAATGTTCACAGCTGCTCAGTTACAATGTTGTAGAGAAGAAATGCTCTCAAAAATAGCTAATACAATCTATTTGTTTTTCTTCTCTCTTTCTAAAGTGACTGCTACACTTGGTTATAAATCCCAAGTTTACAATTCTACATTTGGTTAAACTAAAGAATAATAGAAGTAACCATCAGTAGCTTGCTTTTCATTCCTTTTGTCCAATGGTCCTTGGAGATCTTTGCTTTTGTCTTCATGCTCATTATAATCATTCCCAAGAGCCTTATTGGAAATTAGAATGTTTCCTTATTTCCAGTAACCACTTTGATGGTTTCCAATGCAAAGTACACTTCCATATCTCCTTTTAGATCTGTTCAGTAAACTGTCACTATCACTTTGTCAACTGTTCAAAAAGCAACATTGATTCGTTGATAGCAAGGAGATGTGTTTCGTTGATAGCTTCATTCTTCATTCCGTTGATGGTGTTTCCCTCGTTTCGTTGATGGGTAAACTCCATACCGTTGACAGAGTAATCTTCATACCGTTGACATGTCTTCACTTAGGCAGAATTACAAGGCATAACATATTTACAATTAACCAACCTATTTTGCCTATCTAGTACATAGTCAACATGACTTAGAAAACCTATCTAAAACATATAATAGAATGCCTATCATACTGTGAAGTATTGTACAATGCAATTGCTACAACACTCATTTCGTTGATGAGCTTCCTGTCAACGAAACACTGCTAAGCATGCTATTTCGTTGACAGCTACAAAATTGACTTTACACAAATTCTACTAAGTGTTTTATGCTTATCATCAAGAACAACATATTCCTAACAATAATTTTAGTTTATTTTGCTTGAAGTGTTTTTCGATTATATACACGTATTTGAATTATACACAAGTTTCAACGGTTTTAAGTTGAGTTAAATATTATAATATATTTTTCTTTCAAAAAAAAATGAATCTATTTTATTTTATTTTATTTATAATTGAATAATTAATTTTTTTTCAGTTTGGATTATATATTTCTGCATGTATATTTTTATGGTTGAGTCAGCTTATTTATACACATGATTAGTGAACATCTTTTATAGGCCCTATGTTGTTGATATTAGTAGATAGAATAAATAAAACAAATCATTATAAATATGTATATATTGTCATTAGTGAACCCTGGAAACAAATTGAGCACCCTAAAGATGAGAAAGAACTAGAGACCATATATGTTACCTAATGTTAGTTAGGTACAAACAAAGTTATATTTTGTAATTATGTGCTATGTTTAATTGACACATTATTATTTTCTAGCCACTTATCTATTAGTTGCTATGCATGCATTTAAGTTCATGGTTCTATTTTTCACGGCAAGTTAAGTAATTTGAGATTACATAGTGAATCATCAAAAAACTTATATAATTGATGTGTGCAATGTGCCTTGATTAATTTGAATTGTGTGAGAGTAGATTGTGGCTAGTTTAATTAAACTCGTATATTTGTAGCAAGATTTATTTTGTTAAAATTATTTGAACTGTAACTATATGTCTAATTTCTAAAATTGAACATGTTAACTAAAATTATTTCTTAATTGTTTATAGTTAATGTGAAGGTAGACATGAATTTATGCATAATAGTTTCCAACAAAAGTGAATTTTTGTTTACTTTTGTTAGCCAAAATCAGAGTTTTAGTACAATGAATGAATATGTTATTCTAATACCTAGATACTAGGTTACACCACAAGTTATTTATTAATTACAAATGAATTTATTAGGCTTTAATTACTTAGACCTTATTCCGACTTTTTCTATCTGTTTACATGCATGCACACATTGTGACCTAATTGAAGTAAATATTATTTGTTTATATTTGTTACAAAGGTGTAAATAATACATGCTAATTATATTTATGTCATTAATTATATTACAAGATTCTGTTAATTCACTATTTAATATAATAGACAATGATGAATGAATGGTTGTACAAAGAAGAAAAAGGGACAGGTTTAGGACATATGTAAAAAAAAAAAATGCGTGACTATTAAATACACAAATTGATATGTATGTATTTTTCATTATTTGTGCATTTATTTTATTGTTAAATTCTAGGTGCACGTGTGAACATGTATTTTTCAATTATTAGTATCAAATGATTAAAAGATTTGATATCTTATCTTGAAGACGCCGGTTCTTATAAATTCTTTTATGATAGTTATATGTGATAGTTGCATGCAAGATATAAATCACTCTAATATATGCTGGTACTTTAGTAAAGGGAGTGAACGAATTGCTTATGATTAAAATCACAATCAAAGTTATCTCAAATATGTACATGTTCATGTTCTGCATTGCATTACGTTTTTAGAGAACTATAATTGTCATTCTTGTCTGTTAGATTTTTCAATATTCATTATATATGTTTATGAATTATTTTGTGAAAAGAAAGTGAAGGTCATCTTAGCTTGAAACCATAAGAAGTCATTCTTCTTGTTAAAATTTTGTAAAAGAATCATGAAGCCAGATACTATTATGGAACTAGAATAATCTATTCCTGAGAGATATCCCCTCTTATTCAATCTAAGTAGAAGTTTTAATTTTGTTAGATTCATGGACGAAATGCGGGTATATATGTAATATACAGGAAATTTAGATCTTAGATAATAATAATAATAATAATAATAATAATAATAATAATAATAATAATAATAATAATAATAATAATAACATATTTGATTGAATTTAGAATTTGTTTTTAACTTTAAAAAAAAATAAGTAGGATAAGAATATTTTGGATTGTATAAATATATACGCCCACTACATGACTACGTCTTTTTTTTTCAAAACCCTAAAAAGAAAAGAATAGAGAGGCCGTAAACCTTGCAAGCAGCTGATACACTACACCAAAAATTGGCTTTTCCTACCAACTATTTCCTACCCAAACATTTCGTACCGAGTATTTCCTACGGAAACATTTCCCACCCATTTCCTACCGTCGTCGACGGTAGAAAATGGGTCATGTGGACCCATAATGCCACGTCAACCGATAAACGATGTCGTTTTGCTTCACCTATTTCCTACCGCCGATAATTGGTAGGAAATGGTGTGCTCATTTCCTACCAAGATTGGTAGGAAATAGGTGGTGTGGGTCCCATAAGCCACGTCATTTTTTGTCGTTTTTGACCCATTTTCTACCGCCTACAAAGCGGTAGGAAATGGGTCATCTATTCAGCACACCAAAGACAACGTGTCGTCCTCTGATTCGGTGACATGCCACATGGCCATTTTCTACCGCTTATCGGTAGGAAATGAGCTGTAACGAAAAGTTGAATTTATTTTTTAGCAAATTTCAAAAATGACATTTCACAAAAATTTCAAAAATGGCGCCTAAACTCATTTCCTACCACATGGCAGTAGGATATATTAACACTATTTCCTACCGTTCTGAACAATTCCTACCGCATTCTATTTATTAATTAATTTTAATATAAAATTTAGAATTTAGGGGTTAGCTAGGGTTAGACAAATGTTTTTCAAAAAAAAATAATTTCGATGATCCAACCGTACAGATATCAATATCACTAAAACTACATCATATATGCAAAGAATAAAAAATAAATTACTCCATTTGCAATGATTTTATAATGATATAAGGTTTTCTACTAAATAATTAATTGTTACAAAATAAATTATAAGTTTTTTAATTTATTTTGTTAAACATATTGTATGTTATTGCATGAAGTTACAAAAACAAAATGACATTTTACAATTTAAAAAAAAAAAAATATTCACATTCCTCAATAACTGAACTTCCAAGGTTAAGGGTTGTAGTTTAGGGTTAAAATTTAGGGGTAACTCTAGGGTTGGACCTCATTTTTTTAAAAAAAAATATTTCGAACGATCCAACCGTAGAGATCTCAAAATCACTACAAATTACTCGCGTGTACCAAAAATTGTGATTTTTCAAATTGATTTGATGTGATTTTATAAGGAATCACTGCAAATTAGTCACATTTTACTAATAGTTTGTATTGGTTCATTTTTTTAAAAATTATATTTAATGATCCAACCGTACAAATAAAACTTTCAACACCAAACTGCAAAAAGGAAAAAAAAAAAAAGAGGAACATATTTATTTTCCATAGGTTACATGTTGGAGTCTACGAATAAAAAATAAGTGCTAGAGGGCGAGCGAAAGCTCCGGCCATGCGAACAGAACCTTCAAGACCAGGCGAGCCTCAAGTTCATGCCCATGCGAGCTTTAAGTTCAAACTCAGGCGAGCGAAAGTTCAAGGCCAGGCCATCAGGAAGCTCATGCCCATGCGATTTTTAAGCTCTAGCCTAGGCAAGCGAAAGCTCAAGCCACGTGAATAGATCACTAAGAAAGAAAGCATGATAGACATTAAAGTGGATCAAAATTCTCTTCTCCTTATAAAACTAAGACATTGATACCGAAAGAAAAATAAAACAAAAAAGAAATAGATAGCATTTCTATTATAGATATGCCATAACAGAATTTGATGATTCACACATTTAATCAAACACCTTATATACATAATCATTAAGTCTAGTTTCACAAACAATTGAACAAAAGATTTCGATTCACCCATTTCATCAAACAAATTATAGACAAAATCATTTCACAAAACTTTAATAATCTTGCACTATGCTTTCATCACGTTCAAATATTACTTTCTCATAACAAAATTTTAACATAAAGCATGAAAAAGAATTGAATTGATAAAAACAATTGTATATATGAACAAAGAAAGAAGCATACAAGCATAAAATATGAAGCTTAGGAATGAAAAATCGGTAGGCGAGGAAAAATTTGATGAACTTAGGTTTTCATTTTAATTTGGATATGAGGTGTGACCGTATGTTTTGTGTTATCTAGCTCAAAGAAAAAGGGGAAACGAAAACAAGATGGAAATGAAAATTAGACTATGGTGGGAAAAAAAATATTGGGTGTAGGTGGAAAATAACAAAATTGTATGGGTCAGATATTTTCAATATTAAAAACACTTAAAATGAAAACTTTTAACTAATATTTTGTCCCGGATATATATTTTAAAGAACTTATATTGGAATCGTTATTATTATATTTCAAGATCTATGTATTTTACTAATATTTTAAAGAACTAGTGTTTCCTCCCGAATTTATGTTTCGATTTTTTACAAAATACTTCTCGACAATTGAACCATACGAATATTAAGATCTATGTATTTTAGTAATATTACAAAAATTTCCAAAAATAAATAAATTTATTTGGTTTGAGGTTTTAACAGTCAATTACTGATTTGACTAGTACTTCTAACTAGCGTTTCGTCCCGGATTGATGTCTCACTTTTTAAAAAAAATATTTATCGATGATCCAACCGTATGTATATCAAGATCTATGTATTTTAATGATATTATGACAATTTTAGAAAAAAATAAATTTATTTGGTTTGAGATCTGAACGGTCAACTAGTGATTTGACTAATACTTCTAACTAGTGTTTCGTCCCAGATTGATATTTTGATTTTTTTAAAAATATTTATCAATGATCCAACCGTATGGATATCAATATCTATGTATTTTAATGATATTACAACAATTTTAGAAAAAAATATAAATTTATTTGGTTTGAGATCTAAACGGTCAACTAGTAATTTTGACTAGTACTTCTAACTAGTGTTTCGTCCCAGATTGATGTTTTGATTTTTTTTAAATATTTATCGACGATTCAACCGTACGGATATCAAGATGTATGTATTTTAATGATATTACAAAAAATTTAGAAAAAAAAATATTTTGTTTGAGATCCTAACGGTCAACTACTGATTTGACCAATACTCACGTATGTTTTGTTTATTCAATTTCATAAAGTATAAGACAATGGTATTTGTTTATCAAAGTGTTGTAAGTTATAAGACTTAACAATGGTTTTGGTCTACAAACCATTGTATAATATACACAAGGGTTTTTGTTTTGATCCACTCGTTGTTGAATAATCTTTGTAACAATGGTTTATGTTGATAAACCGTTGTATGATATACACAACGGTTTGTTTTTCAAAATCCCTGTGTGAGTAAATACGTTACAACGTTTTTTTAGCTAAACCCATTGTCTATATCAAAAGCGTTGATTTTTCTAAATACTTTATTTGTTGTCCTTAATACATAAGTGTCACACACTTGATGCAATGTTATCATATGAATATTGAATATTGAATATTCTATTTTTGTTAACCAAGAACACTTAAATATATGTTAATAATACTAATATCATTGATAAATAATAATATTTATCGACGATCCAACTGTATGGATATCAAGATCTATGTATTTCATTGATATTACAACAATTTTAGAAAATAATAAATTTATTTGGTTTGAGATCTTAACGGTCAACTGGTGATTTCACTAGTATTTCTAACTAGTGTTTCATCCCAGATGTTTTGATTTTTTTAAAAATATTTATCGACGATCCAACCGTATGAATTTCAAGATAAAACTCATTATTATTTTATAATTTATTTTTCTACTGATAAAACCATATAAATCAATATATAAATAATAAAATAAAAATAATAAAATTCATCATTAAAATAAGTAACTTATAATTATAATAAGTAACCATATAAATGCATTGCACGGGTTATAGGCTAGTATTGTATAATTTTTGATCCTTTATATTTGTTTATGAAGAAAGATTGGCTAGGCAAATGTTAATATTTTGTTAAATTTTTATTTTTTAATTATTTTTGCACATCATTAAAACAAGTAACTTATAATTATAATAAAATAGCATGTCCATAAAAATGTTTGTGAAATTTATTAAATTATTTGACTTCCCTCACTAGCCTAATTCATTTGTCGTTTGTTAACATTTCATTTCCCCCCTTCATTTCAGTTTGAGTTCCCTCTTGTCTCCCAAAAAGCAAAACACACACATACCTAACACAAAACACACAAATTATCGCCTTTATCTCTCTAAATCAAATTCCCACATTTTCTCTAGGTTACGGCTTCAATTCGATTTCAAGATCTCTATTTATCTCTCTCTCTTACACACACACACATAAACAAACAATACTCTTTGATTTAGGGCTTTTTTT
Source organism: Heracleum sosnowskyi (assembly GCA_030848705.1). Taxonomy (NCBI): domain Eukaryota; kingdom Viridiplantae; phylum Streptophyta; class Magnoliopsida; order Apiales; family Apiaceae; genus Heracleum; species Heracleum sosnowskyi. Next base: position 40,919,837 of record CM061243.1, on the reverse strand, counting down.
TTTTTGGAAATCATAAAATTTTGGGCTTCCTCGATTTAGAGATTTCTCAACTTTAAATTGGTCTATTTCCATTGCACGGCTTGAATTTAGGTTTCTGGGTGATCTACTTTGGATTAAGGGCTTCTTCGAGTAGTTTTTTTAATTAGGTACACACTTCTTCCCTCGCTCTCCCTATAAGGTATACTTCTTATGATAAGTTTGATCTAAGTTTTGTTATAGAAGGTATTTAGTTATATAAGTTTTGAAATGATTACTATTGTTTTAGTTGAAATAATTTTAATTTTTATTACGCAAGTGTGGGGAGTTGATATTGGTTAATTTTTAGAGGTTGTTAGTTTCTTTTTATGTGTTGATATGTTTAGTAGAATTATTGGATTACAGTGTTCATGAATTTAATTTTGTATATTTGTTGTTTGTAGATGGATGTTTATATTGATGTTTGATTAATAATTTAGTTAGTGTTAAGTACTGACCTGACCTACACACTTGGGTTATAGTGCAAGAGTCTTAGTTAAAATGACATGTTTTGTGGGATCATTATGGTGAATCCACTATTCTCGATGTTTATAACGTATAGTTTTAATTGACATCTGCTTGTGGTTACTGATTTGATGATATTTTATCAGTCAGTGTTGTGCACTGTTTGTTATTGTATTGTTCTGATGACTTGATATGTTTCTTTTTTTATGGATTGCTTCGGAAGGGCTCAAACATAGAGTAGGTCCGTCTTGCTGATCTTCAGAAGGATGAGGATCACAGGAAGATCCGCTTGAGAGCAGAGGATGTTCAAGGAAAGAATGTCCTTACCAACTTTTGGGTGAGTGCTATTTATATTTTATCTTTTAATTTTTGTAGTGACTAGCTTTCTTGAAATTGAACTTACAAGGCCTTCATTTTTCAGGGAATGGATTTCACAACAGATAAGCTGAGGTCTCTTGTACGCAAGTGGCAGCATTGATTGAGTCTCATGTTGATGTGAAGACAACTGACAGTTACACCATTGGCATGTTCTATATTGGATTCACTAAGAAGCTTGCTAATCAGCCAGGTAAGTCATATTCTTGACTTTTTTTTAGGTTGCCAAGCCCGTTATTGTGACAAATGGGATAGTTTATAGTGACATGCTACTGTTTAACTGCAGGGAGATTATGATGGACTTCTTCTATAGTCCAGGGAGGAGACCTGAACAAATTAAGTTTAAATCTGATTTGTGGATGCCCTCGGCCAACCACGGAAGTAAATCCTCGGAGATTACTTTTGTAGTAGTAAAATCATCATCTATTTGACTTTCGGCTTCACATCAGGAACAATAGATGATGATTTTACCACAACAAAAATAATCATTCGATTGGAACAAAGGATGCCCTTTATCTGTTTTCCCTGCCAACCCAACTAGGACTTCCTACTCGCTCAAGCAATTATCAGATTGGAACAAAACTTGTTGCAGCTTACTGCAACTTTTAACATTTCGTTGTGGAGTGAATATTGGTTATGGAGTGAATATTGATTGTGGGATAACGGTGATTCATTTATAGTGCATGTGAACCTTGTTTTTTTTTTGTAGGATGAAGATGCTTGAGGAATGCGGTCTTATTGGGAACGCTTGGATTTGAGCATTTATCTTCTTTTGTTACATTTATAATTTTTTAAGGATAATATGCTAAAAAAAGATGGAATAGCGAATGGTTCCTTAATTAGAACCCATTGTGGTAATACGTTTTAGACAATGTATATGCTTTAAGAAACCGTTGACTAAAGGAAAGGAGAACAACTCTTAATTTTGTAGAAACTGTTGTCTAATACAACATTACCACAACAATTCTTTAGACTCAAAAATGTTGTCTGTTAACATATACAACAATGACAATTTGTTTCAAGGGGTCGTATTTTTTATTTTAAAGTTATAGTCTTTGTGACATTATATGACAAGTGTTCCCTGAGTTCAAGAAACACTTGAGTTGTACCGCCTCTGACAATGGCTTTTATATTAACCGTTGTTGTTTCTGGATATGTTATAACTGTTTTTTAGATAATTCTGTTGTCTTTAGAGCCTCAGACAACGATCGCCAACCGTTGTCTGATACGCGCATCAGACGACATCGCCATACTCAACGGAAATTTAGGGTGTCAAACAACGGTGATAAACCGTTGTGTGATTCGATTTTCCTTGTAGTGAATGTACTGCTGCATGAGCAACTCAAAGAATATGCTATAAGGGCCAGTCAAATTTTACAAAGGTAGAGCACTTCAATCCTGCGGAGTGGATCCTGTTTCTTTGAAAAGTTACCCTGCATTGCATCTAATAAAGTTAGAAAACATGTTAAGGACCACTGGGTTTGCTTCTGAAGAAAAGACTGAAATTGCAGACATCATTCAAGACTATTGCATAGCCAACATCAAAAGGTATCATCATTTGAAGAATAGGCTGAAGAAAGTCACAACTCAACCAATCAGACCAACAAATCTCACATCTGAAAACACTACAAGAAAAACATCTTCAGACAACGGGGGTTGCCCGTTGTGTAACACCCTGTTTTCCTGTTGTCTATTGAGACGCTGTCTCTTACGCATATCATACAACGGTGCAGAATCGTTGTGTGACACGCTTACAACAACACACACTACTTACAAAACTGTTGTCTAATAACCAGAAACAACAACACATTTTTTTAGAAAAGTGTTGTAAAGATTCATCTCCAACAAGACGTTCTTATTAAAGTTTTGTTGTTATTCGCTAAATAGACAGTAGTTTTCAACTAAATATAACTTGTTTTAATTTTTGTTGTACAACGGTTTTTCTGCTAAAATGGTTGTTTGGTTTAGATTTCAACAATGGTATTCTTGTTCGGAAACATTGTGTTTGTTCATTCTAGACAACACTTTGTTGTTTAATGTTTGTTGTCCGAGTTCATTGCACTCAACATAACAATATTGTGTTATGTTGCGTTTTAAGAAGTTAGACAACGGACATATTGTTTTGTATGTTGTATGAATTTCTCATTCACAACGGCTTGTTCAGGACAACTTGTTGTTTAAATTTGTTTGCAACAATGGTTTTTTTGGTGGTGATGGATGTGTTTTTGTTTTCTAGACAACGTTTTAGTAACCATTCTTTTGTTCCTTAAGTTGTGACACAATGGTCTTTAGATTTGTAAAGTGTTGTCTGAATATCTACACACAAGCTATTGCAATTTGATATTTTTTTTCATTTTTGTGTTATATGAGCTTTATTTTACAATGGTTTGGTTATAAAAGTATTGTATTAGTCAAAACCACATGATACTTTTGTGCAGCCTGGCTATTGTCTATAAGTGTATTAAACAATGGTTTTGTATCTACACACAAAACAGGTCAAAAATATTTGATCAATAACCATTACAATCAACAACCATTACAAAACAACTAAATCAAGGAACCATTGCATTACAAGCAATATCCATTACAACCAAAGTAAGTTCTAACCAAACCATATCAACACAATCAGGTATATAGTATTTGGGATCTCTCTTTCACCAATACCGTCGACCATGTTTATGTCCTTAGCAAGAGGTTCAGTTTCATTCTTTTCCAGAGAACCTGTCCATAATTAACTTTTGTTATAGATTAACAAAAACTAGAAATAAGACATGGTGGCAGAGTTCCTAAATGCAAAGTATATACTGAGAGAAATAAACAGAATATGAATATCATTTATATAATACTAAAATAGTGTATATAGAAGTTTATCTACCTCCATCAACTCTGAGCTCAAGTGAATAATCTTGAGCAGTAGTGCTAGAAGTAACAGGTTCACGGACACAAGATCTGCACCGAACATCAAGTGTTCCTCGTAGCTGCTCCCATTATTTCTCCAGGACGTTCAGTAAGCACATGTTCAAAATCCAAGTGCTGCAACGAGTATGTAATTTTAGATGCCTATCACATCAACCTAGCTTAACAGAATAAATAAATATTATGACTAGTATCAACAAAAAAAGATAGCATTATTAAAATTTCAAACCTAGTCCCATGTTCTTCAAAGTTGAGTTCTTTTCACACAAATACCAATATTATTGGATCTTTAGCAGTGTAGCCTAGTGGACTGGGGATACCCCTCACCCTTGGTGACAAAGGTTAAGGATTCAGGTCATAGTGGCCATACGGGCAGATATGTGCGTGAGTAATTAATTCCTTGATTTTTGACCTTACCCAAAATGTATACAATACATATTGCATCCTATATTGTATCCTTTTATATTTTATTTGGGTTACATTTATATTAGTAAGTAGTACATGAAGTACATGAAAGGATGTCGGCTCATCCATTCAAATGAAACTTTTAAGAAATATACATAGCTAATATGTATAATATGTATAGAAAAGCTAAATTCACATTAATATCCATATAATATATTCTAAAATGTGATCAAACAATTTGGAAGCTGCTGCGGCATTAAAGCTTTCTACCGCTTCTCTGCTCAGCTCATATTTTCTACCCCAAAACTTATCAGTCTCCAAAGTAAGAGAGAGGGACTTACTTGTGCCTCAGAGAGTGCCAGACCTAAGATATCATTTTGAATCACTGAGGCAGCAGGCATTAAAGCACCTCCATTTCCTCTGAAAACATACGTTGTCACAATATCAAAATTTGATATCACTAGTGTTGATTCTGTAAGCTTTGTAGCACGTGTTTTGGTATCATCAATCTGCATCATCAGCATAACAACTTCAAATTTGCAGAACAACATTCCAAAAGCGGCAAATAACAATATTCTTACAAAACAAACAAATAAACAAAACTAACAATGCAAATTAGATGCCTAATATACCATAAGTGTAAAAATAAGTATATACCAAAGACAAAGTTTTCCTTTTCCACAAAATTCTCTCACTTTCCAACTTCTGTGCATAATCTTTTACATTGCCGAGTAGTTCATTGACTGAATTTAAGTCCTTTTTGGCTTGCTGGTAATCTTGCATTGTTAGCATCTGACAAGCTGTGAGTAGTTGGTCAGCAATCCTAAGACTTCTATAACAGTGATACCTCCAATTGTTTACAAACTCTAGAGACATTCACTTGCAGAAGAGGAAACCTAAATGATACATGATTTATAAATTTTCTATGTATAGTTTGACTTCTCTTTGTTTCTATTTGGATGAAAAGTATATATTCAAATTTACTTACAGCACTTCAGGAACGGTACTTTGCAGTATGTACAACTACTTTGTTGGTGACATCGTGTGCCATTCTGGATATCAATTTCCTGTAAATCATTGGTGCTCTGGCACTTACTTTTTTCTTCTCCCACAGAGCTAAAAAGCAAGAAAACAGTTTTAGATAAAGTACCATGATATATTCTTCTTCGTTACTTCTGTTATACCACAACACTGCATGATTACATCATACCTGAAATGTCTACATAGACATTGTTGCTGCTGGAAATGTCTTATCCAGCATGGTACAAATACCCCCGTAGGAGAGCTCCACTACAAATTAGATTCATCGGAGTTTTTAAAGTAAGTATGCTTGTAGGTATTAAAGTCTCAAGACACCATGATAATAAGCTCTATGCTGCTACCATACATACATAACCCAGACAAATTGATTTAACACACATAGCACAAACAAGTCGGGCATAAAAAATAATATAACCAAATAGAAAGAAGGAAGTTACCTCCAACCCCTGCTTAAGTTTTAAATTAGTTTCTCCATCAAGGTTCATGGTCTCAACGTAGCAAATTGCATCCTCATAACTGGATGAAAGTAAGATAAGGTCCGCTGGGAAGAATTCATCCTTCTGTGAACTGTTACCATTTTTTGTTACAGATCAAATTCCTCAAATCAAATCAATTTTAATTTACCCTTTTAAAAACGATATCAGTGAACCCTACAAGTAATGAATTCTCTGGTTAGAGCAACGCCCTTTCATTTTATTTGTTTAAATTATTACAAAACAAGAATCACCAAATGGGGAATAAAACCAATACCTGCTTGAGACAGAGAGAGAGAGAGAGAGAGAGATTTATGAAAGACAATAAAAGGGACGAGAGGGATTTGATAAAAGGAGAAAAACCAAAAGGATTTGATAAAAGGGGAAAAACCAAAAGGGGGAAACTAAAAAGTATCAAGGGGGAAACTAAGAAGTATTCAGGGGGGAACAAAATTTTAGATCGGTTAATGAAAATTTATAATGGGGGGATTGAAAATGAAATTGTAAATATTAAATTATAATTAATAAAATCAACCATTGTTAAGTCTTTTAAATTACACCACTTTGTTAAACAAAAATCATTGTTTTAACAAAATTGAACTGATTGAACTGATCTTTTCAAAATTTTCAATTTTAACAAAATAATTATTATCTTATAAATATATCATGTAGTTTAGAAATAAAAATATGTTACTCCCTACGTCCCAAAAAAAATGAGCAACTTCTTTTTTGCATGTATTTCAATGCGCTCGATTAATGTACTTATAAATAATATGTTTCAATTTTTTTTATTTGTATAATAGTATAAATATTATATTTTTATACAAATCAAAAAAATTAAAAAAAATATTATTTATAAGTACCTCAATCAAGGACATTGAAATACGTGATTTTTTTTCCAAAGAATTGGTATTTTTGGGACGGAGGTAGTATATAACATATTTAAAATGTACTTTCTCTTGAAAAATATACTTATCAATTAATAATAAATGAATTTTGAAGATAAAAACAAACACAAAAGTCATGGCTGACACTTTAAGGTTAATAAATTTTTTTTAATATCATTAATATACATAGATCTTGATATCCATAAGGTTGGATGGTCGATAAGTATTTTTTAAAAAAATTGAAACACTAATCTGGGACGAAACACTAGTTAGAGAATTACTAGTCAAATCAGTAGTTGACCGTTAAGATCTCAAACCAAATAAAAACAAATTTCTAATTTTTTTTTAATATCATTCAAATACATAGATATTGATATCCATACGGTTGGAGAGTCGATAAATAATTTTAAAAAAAATTGAAACATCAATCTAGGACGAAACACTAGTTAGAAGTACTAGTCAAATCACTAGTTGACCGGTAAGATCTCAAACCAAATAAATTTATTTTTTTCTAATTTTTTTGGAATATCATTAAAATACATAGATCTTGATATCCATACGGTTGGATAGTCGATAAATATTTTTAAAAAAATCGAAACATCAATCTAGGACGAAACACTAGTTACAAGTACTAGTCAAATCACTAGTTGACCGTTAAGATCTCAAACCAAATAAATTTATTTTTCTCTACATTTTTTGTAATATTATTAAAATACATAGATCTTGATATCCATACAGTTGGATCGTCGATAAGTATTTTTAAAAAAATCGAAACATCAATCTGGGACGAAACACTAGTTAGAGTACTAGTCAAATCACGAGTTAACCGCTAAGATCTCAAACCAAATAAATATTTTTAAAAAAATCGAATGCAACAATTGTGTGATAATATTAAATATTCAAGATTCTTATTATAACATTGCATCAAGTGTGTGACACTTATGTATTAAGGACAACAAATAAAATTTATAAAAACAAATCAGCGATTTTGATACAGACAACGATTTAGCTATTAAAAGCGTTGTAACGTAATTACTCACACAATGATTTTATAAAAAAATCCGTTGTGTATATCATACAAAGGTTTAACAAAATAAACAATTGTTACAAAGAATATTCAACAACATACGGATCAAAATGGAAACCATTGTGTATATTATACAACAGTTTTTCGACCAAAACAGTTGTTAAGTACTATAACTTACAACACTTTGTTAAAATAAACCAGTGTCTTAAACATTTTTGAAATCGAATAAAGAAAACATACGTGAGTAACAGTCAAATCAGTAGTTGACCGTTAAGAACTCAAACCAAATAAATTTATTTTTTTCTGAAAATTTTGTAATATCATCAAAATACATAGATCTTGATATCCATACGGTTGGATCGTCGATAAGTATTTTTAAAAAAATCGAAATATCAATCTAGGACGAAACACTAGTTAAAAGTATTAGTCAAATCACTAGTTGACCGTTAAGATCTCAAACCAAATAAATATTTTTCAAAAAATCGAATACAACAAGTGTGTGATAATATTAAATATTCAAGATTCCTATTATAACATTGCATCAAGTGTGTGACACTTATGTATTAAGGACAACAAATAAAATTTATAAAAACAAATCAGCGATTTTGATACAGAGAACGATTTAGCTAATAAAAGCGTTGTAACGTAATTACTCATGATTTTATAAAAAAAACCGTTGTGTATATCATACAACGGTTTAACAAAATAAACAATTGTTACAAAGAATATTCAACAACATACGGATCAAAATGGGAACCATTATGTATATTATACAACAGTTTTTCGACCAAAACAGTTGTTAAGTAGTATAACTTACAACACTTTGTTAAAATAAACCAGTTTCTTAAATTTTTTTGAAATCGTATAAACAAAACATACGTGAGTACCAGTCAAATCAGTAGTTGATTGTTAATATCTCAAACCAAATAAATTTATTTTTTTCTGAAAATTTTGTAATATCATCAAAATACATAGATCTTGATATCCATACGGTTGGATCGTCGATAAGTATTTTTAAAAAAATCAAAATATCAATCTAGGATGAAACACTAGTTAAAAGTACTAGTCAAATACCGTTAAGATCTCAAACCAAATAAATATTTTTCAAAAAATCGAATACAACAAGTGTGCGATAATATTAAATATTCAAGATTCCTATTATAACATTGCATCAAGTGTGTGACACTTATGTATTATGGACAACAAATAAAATTTATAAAAAAAAATGAGCGATTTTGATACAGACAACGAATTAGCTAATAAAAGCGTTGTAACATAATTACTCACACAATGATTTTATAAAAAAATCCGTTGTGTATATCATACAACGGTTTAACAAAATAAACAATTGTTACAAAGAATATTCAACAACATACGGATCAAAATGGAAACCATTGTGTATATTATACAACAGTTTTTTGACCAAAACAGTTGTTAAGTACTATAACTTACAACACTTTGTTAAAATAAACCAGTGTCTTAAACATTTTTGAAATCGTATAAACAAAACATACGTAAGTACTAGTCAAATCAGTAGTTGACCGTTAAGATCTCAAACCAAATAAATTTATTTTTTTCTGAAATTTTTGTAATATCATTAAAATAAAGTGATCTTGATATTCATGCGGTTGGATCACCGATAAAGATTTTTTTAAAAAATCGAAATATCAATCTAGGACGAAACACTAGTTAAAAGTACTAGTCAAATCACTAGTTGACCGTTAAGATCTCAAACCAAATAAATATTTTTAAAAAAATCGAATACAACAAGTGTGTGATAATATTAAATATTCAAGATTCCTATGATAACATTGCATCAAGGGTGTGACACTTATGTATTAAGGACAACAAATAAAATTTATAAAAGAAAAATCAGCGATTTTGATACAGACAACGATTTAGCTAATAAAAGTGTTGTAACTTAATTACTCACACAATGATTTTATAAAACAAATTGTTGTGTATTTCATAAAACATAAAGTATATATATATAAATCAAATACATAAAACATACGTGAGTCGCGACATATATATATTAATATAAGACAATTTACTCACGACTTTGTAATTAAATTATATCAATATTGTTTTTAATAATATTGGGTATGTTACTTGGATTTTATTCTAAGATTGGTATGTCCCTATTTTTTTTAAAGTACTCTAATTCAGACAACACTCTACAACTACCGTTGTCTGTAGACTTCTTAAACAATAAATGTTAAAAAACACTTGTCTCATTCCCACAACGGTTTGCTGCACCATTGTCTCAGGATTATTCGCACAATACGACTAAAAAACAGTTGTATCATTATAACAACGGTTTTCTGTAGCATTGTCTTAGGTTTATTCACACAATACTACTGAAAATAGTTGTCTATTGGTCACGCTTACGCAACAGCACTTTAAAAATACCGTTGTCTAATTCAATTTTCTAGACAATGGTTTTTAAACCGTTGTAATCACCCTGGATTAGACAATACTTTTTCGAGGTTGAAAAATAACCGTTGTCAGTTAATTCTGGGCAACACTTTTTCGACCGAGCGTTGTGTGATCAGTGTTGTCTGATTGCGTTTTTCTTGTAGTGAAATGATCATGTCCTTGACAAAGATTTGATAGATGCTTTGGAGGAAGGTGAAATGAGTGATCAAGAAAATTGATTTCAAGCTCAGTTTTTTTATTGTAATATGTTTAGAGCTTAGGTAAATCAAGATAGGATCAATATATTCATATGTTCAGTCTAGAGGAACATCCATCTTGTATTTATATTTAATGTTTGAATCTGGAAAAATGTTATATATAAACCGAAACTTTTTTATTATTTACTTGGCTCTTAAAGTCTTATTTTTTCCTTGTTTAATTAGTGGAGTTATTTTCTAGGTATTTGGTTGTTATTCTCTAACAAACAAATAGGGGGAGATTGAAAGGCATGTGTATAGGCCTATTTGTAAACATCGAGGATTCGACTCAACTTAAACAAGAATGTAATAAGTAAATAATAATTCAATTATCATGGGAATCTCAGAAGGTAATATCAGTCAAAAGAATAAAGATTAAATTCAATCTATAGACTTGAAGTAATTCTACATTGAAACAAGTTCATTTATGTGATCAAACCTCAGTGAAGTATTCAAGAAAGTGGATCTTTTAAATTGACAGAGATTTCTACAGTGTGACAGCAAATGTACAGGTTATAGTGCTTGATAAAGGGAATAGAAAAAGAACCACCTTTTAAAGTCAAAATATGAAGAACCGTCATTGCAGTTAGTCACTCATGAACCAGAAAATACATCGAGTGTCAACACAATACAGTGGAAGTTCATCATTAATCTCAGTAGTTTATAGATTGATTTTGCTATCAAGGAACTGTATTAATTCTCTCTTAATTAATTAAAATAATTAGTTAATTTATTCAATAAATTAATTCAATCAAAATTAATTTATTCAATAAATTAATTCAATCATAATTAATTTATTCCTTAAATTAATTGATAATTTAATTAATTTAGAATTAATATAAAGCTGAAATGACTATCAAAATGAACTGGAATGACTATCCAAGGATAGTCATACCGAGAGTCATGCCAGGGATAGTCATGCCAATGTTAAAGATAGTATCGTTTGTATGCAACCCCCCCCCCCCCCCCCCGTCTACAAACTTATCAGGACCTAACACTAACTATTACTCAATTTCGAGTTTTTGGAATAATAGCTTATGCATATGTCGATGATGATCTAAGGACAAAGTCGGATTATAAAAGTGATAAGTATGTGTTTATTGGCTATGATGCGGGAGCAAAGGGGTATAAGGGTATAAACTTTACAACCCGTCAATGGAAGAATACTAATAAGCGGTGATGTTGTATTTGATAAAAACAACTCATGAGATTGCAACAACTAACGAGAAGATTATGATTTCTTCCCATTCGTTTATGAAGAAGAGAGTTAAGAAAATCATGACCAACATATTACTCCTCCTACATCATCACGAGAAATAAGTGATGGACAAGTAACTTCCTCATCTTCATCAAGTGATAGTGATGAGACACCACCAAGATGTTATAGAAGGCTTGAAGAAATATATGATGAAAGAAAAGAGGTTCCCACAATTTTTGACTTCACTTTTCTTTGTCTTCTAATGGAAATCGAACCAACAAGCTTTAGAGAATCCGTCCAAGATGAAAAATAGAAGTAATGGATAAGGAGTTAGAGTCTATCAAGAAGAATGACACATGGGAGTTAACAACACTTTCAAAAGGACAAAAGGCTATTGGTGTGAAGTGGGTATACAAGGTGAAGAAAATTCCCAAGGTATGGTTGAATTATACAAGGCAAATTGGTGGCGAAATAAGGATACAACCAAGACATGGAGTTGATTGTGATGAAGTTTTTGCACTGGTTGCAATGGAGACTATTAGGCTAATCATCTCTTTAGCGGCATAAAATGGATGAAATATTCATCAGATGGATGTAAAGTCCACTTTCTTGATTGGTGTTCTTGAAGAAACCGTGTATGTGGAGAAAACATTCCGATACACCGTTAAAGGAGAACAACAGAAGGTGTTGAAGTCAGAGAAGGCCATATATGGATTGAAATAAGTACCAAGGGCTTGAGTGTAGTTAACAAATATTTCCAAGCTCAAGGTTTTTACAAGTGTCCTCATGAACAAGCTCTATATGCCAAGGTTACTAAAAATAGAGAATTTCTTTTGCATTCTTGTATGTGGATGATTTAATATTTATGGGCAATAGTCCAAGTATTTTGAGAAATTTAAGCAACACATTGCAAAAGAGTTTGAGATGACCGACATTGAGCTTATGTCATACTATCTTGGAATCAAAGTGAAGCAAATGAAAGATGGAATACTAATATATCAAGGAATTTATAGAAGATATTTTTGAAGAATTTTAAGATTGAAAATTAGCAAGCCGTTAGCACCCCCGTTGAATGTGAAACAAAGTTGTCAACATTTGAAGAATGTGAAAAGATAGATCGAACTTACTTCAAAAGTCTTGTGGGAAGTTTGAGATACTTGACATGCACGAGGCCGGACATAATTTATACTTGACATGTTCGTTATCTTAAAGGTACGATTGATTATGGATTATTTTATTTTCATTCTAACGAGTTCAAACTTGTTGGTTATTGTGATAGTGATTGGGTCTGTAACATTGATGATCAAAAGAATGCTAGCAGATATATGTTCTTTATGGGTGATACATCTTTCTCATGGAGTTAAGCAACCCATTTGTTACCTTATCTAATTGTGAAGTGGAATATGTGGCGCCATGCTCTTGTGTTTATCAAGCTATAAGGTTAAGGATAGTTTTGGAGGAGCTCAACATGCTACAAAATGAGTACACGAAAAAATTGGTTGATAACAAGTCGGCAACAGCTTTGGGGAAAAATCTGGTGTTTGATGAACGAAGCAAGCATACTGACATAAAATATCATTATATCGAGAGTGCATTGGAAGAAATAAAGTGGAGTTCAACTACGTGAAATCGCAAGATCAAATCATTGTCATCCTTACACAGCCTCTCAAAATTGACGTCTTCAACAAATTTCGAAGTCTACTTGGGATAATCAAAATTAAGGGGGGGTTTAAAATAAAATATAATTTTGACTTATAAAATAATAGAAGTGTGTAGGTTATTTCTACATTATTCTTCATATATGAATTTGTATTTGTATGTTCAATGTATTGGTCTAGATGCATGTAATCTCTATAACTATCCATAGAACGTTGTATTGAACTCTCTAGGATGGAGTCTAGTATTTAAGTAAGTGGGTAGATCTTTTATGGAGTCATATACAAAGGCTTGTACCAAGTCATTTTCAAGAACTACTTTTTATGCAAAAACCTTCTTCTCCTAAATTGAGTTGGGTGAATTTGAGTGATATTCTTTCTTCGAACAAGCCTTACCCATATGATGCACGTATGATTTTTGATATTTTTAGTTTTATTTTTTAATTTTAATATATGTAATATATGTTTAATAATAATATGTTGTTGACGGATTTGAAGCTTGAACCCATAAGCGTATTTAAGACTTTAAAAAAGGAATATTTTTTAAGATTATATCTCATCTAACTTAAAATTTAACGGTTGTTATTTAGTGTAGCAAGAGAACCAAATATCGCCGATGATAGTATAGTATAGAGTGGGTAAACCCAATTCACCCGACCAACTCACTTCATGGCATAAGTTTTACTATATAATAAGAATTTAATGTATAATTCACTAAACTATTTAAAATTTTGAATCAAGTTTCTGCCCTTAAAAACGGTTAATAATCAAACAGATAGGTGTAATGGTGATGTGGCTCTTTAATAGCTTAAAATATTATCCAACTCATACACGACTTGCAACTGGGTCATCCAACTCAAAAAAACTTGTCAAGTTATTAAACTATCTTTTTATTTTATTTTTTAAATTAAAATACTTGTTTTGATTATGTGATAAAGTAATGAATATATAAATTTATATTAACTTAAAAAGCATTTAATTTTTAGTTGGTATTAAGAATGATAATACATCTATAACCTTTATTAATAAGCAAAAACCCCTTTTTAACATTGTACCAAATTTGGTTGGCACTTTTTTTGGTTCACACTTTTTTTTTGGTTTCACCCCTAATTTGTTTTTTTTAATATAATTATCTAATTTAAAATAGATTATATTATATCATAAACTCCTAATTCATGTAGTAGAATTATTATATCCTAAACTCCTATTTCACGTAGTAGAATTTTATGTTATTTTTAAATTATTTTTATTTCATTCAATTTTCTACTTTCACCGATCTTCTAATAATTTTATTATTATTTCTGACTTTTTTCGTCTTACAAATAATTTTATTATTATTTTGACTTTTCGTATTGCTGATTTAAGTAATTAAATCATTAATATTCAAGTCTGCATTTTAAAAGGTTAACTTCTTTGTCATTGTCATAATAATGATATTGATATGTCAATATTATCTGTGATATAATATACAGGAAATTAAGATCTTTTAGATAATAATAATAATAATAATAATAATAATAATAATAATAATAATAATAATAATAATAATAATAACATATTTGATTGAATTTAGAATTTGTTTTTAACTTTAAAAAAAATAAGTAGGATAAGAATATTTTGGATTGTATAAATATATAGGCCCACTACGTGACTACATTTTTTTTTTCAAAACCCTAAAAAGAAAAGAACCGAGAGGCGATAAAACCTTGCAAGCAGCTGATCAACGACACCTGATAACAAGAGCAATTAACCGGTTTTATAAAAATTACCAGTTTTTGACAAAGATCACGATTTAAGTGTCAAGCTTCTTTCACCTGGCGACACAAACCAAAAACACCAACATGGCTTTAACATTAAATAGGTATTAAAGCTTACACTTTCTTTATATTATTAATAATGAATAATTCATTAATGTTCCAATTAGATTACAAGATCATGTTTTCGGTGTTTAACAAACTAAACTACCACCACATGTATTGTATTTTATAGTATTAAAATATTAAACTCTTGTCCTTTTGTATGGTCCACTTTTGATAGCCCAATGTCAGATTTATTATAAATTTATTAGCTTGTTTACTTTCAGTGGTTTCTTTTACGAATTATTCCATATTAACAAAGTTAATATTACAAGTTATTATTTTATAAACACTAATATCCCAGGATCAAAACATCAATGTTTCAAGTTTTGCACATGTAATCTAAATATTAGTAATATATTATAACGATGATGTATAACATTTTTGTAATTAATTATGTGTGATTGTTATATTTAAGTGACGTGTATTAATAATAAATTTAATCTATGTTCTAGATCGAAAAACAGAAATTTTGTGGATTGATTTCAAATATAGCTAGAACTGAGGTTGCTATTTTCAAGGTACAGATTCTCTGCTATTTTATTCAGCGCTACTCCTCTTGGAAATAATAATGTTAAATTCGTTTTGACCTCAAATATGTTCATTTGATTTTGATCATTTTGATTCTAAAAATTTGTTTTGACTCTGAAAAATATTTTTATATCTGTTTCGAAATATTTAAATATCTGTTTCTGCTGATATTGCGTATATTTTATATCTGTTGGAAATATTGAAAATATATGTTTATGTGATTTTAAAGGTTTTGAGAAATTTGTTATTTGAAACCTTAATGATAGTATACCGAGTTAACCAGTTGTAGGGGTACTACAGGCATGTCATTGCGGCACCACTGACATGACACTTCCGTAACAGTGTGATTGGTCACGGCGTATCTTCTGATAGCTTAAGAGGCGAGCTTTTGCGCATTTTGATATTTGTTTCGGGATACGTGCGTGCACCCAGAGTTTGATTTGATTTGTGATTTGTTTTGGCGGTTACGATGTATATGCGGTACACGTTATCCGGTTTGTTGCATACATTACGGTACACTATGATGTATGTATTTGTATTTGTATTTGTTCTGATCTCGGTATGAAATATCCTATCCATTTCGTTGTTTCACCCATGCTTATTTTTTAAAAAATAACTATTTTATAAAATAGGTATATCTGTTTTTCTGTTTTATAAACTGTATTCCAAATCCGTACTGGGCGTTTGGCTCATGCCGTATTCTTTTTCTGGAAAGTGCTAACGGAAATCTGGGACTGTGTGAAGGAATACACATGTTTATGGTTTAATAAGTAGCCCAATGGAGGTGTTAGAAAGATGGTAGGTTCTTTCTTGTAGATAATCTATTTAGGTTGACGTGTCAGGTTGGTTAGAGGTTAGGATGGGTATTATTTATTTATTTATTTTCAAAATTCATTCAGTTTTGTCCATTTGACAACTATTTTACTTTTATGATATTTTTAAACTACTTTGACTCATTTTTTTTATTGCGAACTTTATTCATATACGTATTGACATGGTGAATATTTTTATAGAAGTGAAACTTTTCTGTTATTTGACTTTGGTTCAACTCAGTCAATCATTTATTTCTCACTAATTCAGTATATTTGAGTTTTATCTTTGTTAGCTAGTCATCTTACGTCTTTAGAGAACCACACATGAATGCTACTCATTTTAAGTATCGAAAGTGTTAAATAATTGTAAGATTATGTTGTTTTTTATGGTGATGCATGATTTATCAATTGTCCTTAAATGTAATTTGGTTGAGTATAATTGGTGAAACAATTTATTTATAAGGTAAACACATGATTTTTGAAGATTCGATATACAATAAGACGTATTATAAGAACCTTAACTTGTAAGAGTCTTGAAAAAAAAATTTAGCTTCAAAAGAGAGAAAGTTTTAGATCAGAATTGTTTTAAATTTAGATTTTACAGAGATGGCATGAGTTTAGATTGTAATTTTGTAGAACGTCTTTAGCCTTAACATGTGAGTTGGGGGTTTACTTCTTATAAATAATTTTAAGCAAATTTTGGATTTGTAGTATTGTGTTAATGGATTTTATTACATATATGATAATATATTATCTTTTGAGCATTAACAATATTTACTTATTCATTTTTGTATATTATTTTAAATTTTGAATAACATTTTTTACTTGTTTCGTGTCTATGTCCATTATTACATTTTGGATTATATAAGAGAAAAAGGTTACTTTGAATTAAGTAAATACCAATTTTAATTTTTTTTTAATTTATATTTTTGGAATACAAATCCTCATTCCTTTATTATTATTATTATTATTATTATTATTTTAATTTGTATTTTTCCCATACTTATATATGTTTCACTAGTTTACTCGTAAGATTATAACATATTCACATTGTTTCGAGACTCATTCCCTCAATTTATTGTAATATATTAATAATAGAATGTTTTTTTTCCTCAATTTTAAGCAAATTACGCCTAAAGCACTCATGTTCCAAAAATAGTTTAATTATTTAATTTTGGGGACGCTCAAAATAAATAATTAAATGATATGTTATTATTGATTTTAGGGAGGCCTGAAAGTAATAATTCGTAATAATTCAGTTGAGGAATATAAGTGCTATATACTCTAAGATTTTTACTTTTTGACAAGTTTCAGGGTATTTGAAAGTATTTATATTGTATCTATGTATTGCACATTATATAAGAGCCATCATTTGGTATTACAAACAAGTTCTAAAAATCATATATATCTTTTTAATTCTTCATTCTAAAATTTTTATTTTCCCTTTCCCTCATGAATTTTTATCAAAGATCTGTTAGCTCAACAAATTCTTTTCTTGTTGTGCATCCAAGCACTTGTTTTCTTTAATGTTCTAATTTGTATGTAGCTAGTAAAATGTTGAAGTGTATTCAATTTTATGCTTCAGAATATAATTTTGTTTGAGAGTAATACTTTGCATTTTTTTCTACATGATGTTTCATGTCAAACACTTGTGTATCTGACCTATATAGTTTACGCATGGTGACATAAATGAAAATAAATTTATGTTTTGATTCTTGATTTCATTTAATTTCTTTAAAAAAAAAATCTTGTGCATGGTTAAACAATCTTAGTTGGCAAATTACTACTAAAGAATTTTAATATGGAAGCAATTTGAAGAATCAAGGTGTCTGTTTGTTAGATTTATTAGAATATCATCAAATATTTAATTTTGGGGAATTTTTTTTAATAAGTGAGAGATAATGTAATATCTCATAATTTTCGTTTATTTTGCTTGAAGTGTTTTTCGATTATATACACGTATTTGAATTATACACAAGTTTCAACGGTTTTAAGTTGAGTTAAATATTATAATATATTTTTCTTTAAAAGAAAATGAATCTATTTTATTTTATTTTATTTATAATTGAATAATTAATTTTTTTCCAGTTTGGATTATATATTTCTGCATGTATATTTTTATGGTTGAGTCAGCTTATTTATACACATGATTAGTGAACATCTTTTATAGGCCCTATGTTGTTAATATTAGTAAATAGAATAAATAAAACAAATAATTATAAATATGTATATATTGTCATTAGTGAACCCGGGAAACAAATTGAGCACGCTAAAGATGAGAAAGAACTAGAGACCATATATGTTACCTAATGTTAGTTAGGTACAAACAAAGTTATATTTTGTAATTATGTGCTATGTTAATTGACACATTATTATTTTCTAGCAACTTATCTATTAGTTGCTATGCATGCATTTAAGTTCATGGTTCTATCTTTTCAGGGCAAGTTAAGTAATTTGAGATTACATAGAGAATCATCAAAAAACTTATATAATTGATGTGTGCAATGTGCCTTGATTAATTTGAATTGTGTGAGAGTAGATTATGGCTAGTTGAATTAAACTCGTATATTTGGAGCAAGATTTATTTTGTTAAATTTATTGGAACCGTAACTATATGTCTAATTTCTAAAATTGAACATGTTAACTAAAATAATTTCTTAATTGTTTATAGTTAATGTGAAGGTAGACATGAATTTATGCATAATAGTGTCCAACAAAAGTGAATTTTTGTTTACAGCCAAATTCAGAGTTTTAGTACAGTAAATGAATGAATATGTTATTCTTATACCTAGATACTAGGTTACACCACAAGTTATTTATTAATTACAAATGAATTTATTAGGCTTTAATTACTTAGACCTTATTCAGACTTTTTCTATCTGTTTACATGCATGCAGAGATTGTGACCTAATTGAAGTAAATATTATTTGTTTATATTTGTTACAAAGCTCTAAATAATACATGCTAATTATATTTATGTCATTAATTATATTACAAGATTCTGTTAATTCACTATTTAATATAATAGACAATAATGAACGAATGGTTGTACAAAGAAGAAAAAGGGACAGGTTTAGGACATATGTAAAAACAAATGCGTGACTATTAAATACACAAATTGATATGTATGTATTTTTCATTATTTGTGCATTTATTTTATTGTTCAATTCTAGGTGCACGTGTGAACATGTATTTTTCAATTATTAGTATCAAATGATTAAAAGATTTGATATCTTATCTTGAAGACGCGGTTCTTATAAATTCTTTTATGATAGTTATATGTGATAGTTGCATGCAAGATATAAATCACTCTAATATATGCTGGTACTTTAGTAAAGGGAGTGAGCGAATTGCTTATGATTAAAATCACAATCAAAGTTATCTCAAATAGGTACATGTTCATGTTCTGCATTGCATTACGTTTTACAAAACTATAATTGTCATTCTTGTCTGTTAGATTTTTCAATATTCATTATATATGTTTATGAATTATTTTGTGAAAAGAAAGTAAAGGTCATCTTAGCTTGAAACGATAAGAAGTCATTATTCTTGTTAAAATTTTGTAAAAGAATCATGAAGCCAGATACTATTATGGAACTAGAATAATCTATTCCTGAGAGATATCCCCTCTTATTCAATCTAAGTAGAAGTTTTAATTTTGTTAGATTCCTGGACCGAATGCGGGTATATATGTAATATACAGGAAATTTAGATCTTTTAGATAATAATAATAATACTACTACTACTACTACTAATAATAATAATAATAATAATAATAATAATAATAATAATAATAATAATAATAATAATAATAATAATAACATATTTGATTGAATTTAGGATTTGTTTTTAACTTCAAAAAAAATAAGTAGGATAAGAATATTTTGGATTGTATAAATATATAGGCCCGCTATATGACTACGTCTTTTTTTTCAAAACCCTAAAAAGAAAAGAATAGAGAGGCGGTAAACCTTGCAAGCAGCTGATCAACGACACCTGATACACTGCACCAAAAATTGGCCTTTCCTACTAACTATTTCCTACCGAAGCATTTCCTACCAATTTTCAAGTCAAAGGGTCATTTCGTACCGTCCCCGCATACGGTAGGAAATGACCCATGGGACCCACCCATTTCCTACCGTCGACAGTAGGAAATGGGTCATGTGGACCCATAATGCCACGTAACCGAGAAACGATGTCGTCTTGCTTCACCTATTGCCTACCGCCGATAATTGGTAGGAAATGGTGTGCTCATTTCCTACCAAGATTGGTAGGAAATAGGTGGTGTGGGTCCCATAAGCCACGTCAGTTGTTGTCGTTTTTGACCCAGTTTTCTACCGCCTTCAAAGTGGTAGGAAATGAGTCATCTATTCAGCACACCAAAGACAACGTGTCGTCCTCATTCGTTGACATGCCACGTGGCCATTTCCTAAAATGAGCTGTAACGAAAAGTTGAATTTATTTTTTAGCAAATTTCACAAAAATTTCAAAAATGGCGCCTAAACTCATTTCCTACCACATGGCGGTAGGATATATTAACACTATTTCCTATCGTTCTGAACAATTCCTACCGCATTCTATTTATTAATTAATTTTAATATAAAATTAAGAATTTAGGGGTTAGCTAGGGTTAGACAAATGTTTTTCAAAAAAAATAATTTCTATGATCCAACCGTGCGGATATCAATATCACTAAAATTACATCATGTATGCAAAGAATAAAAAACAATTACTCCATTTGCAATGATTTTATAATGATATAAGGTTTTCTACTAAATAATTAATTGTTACAAAATAAATTCTAAGTTTTTTAATTTATTTTGTTAAACATATTGTATGTTATTGCATAAAGTTACAAAAACAAAATGACATTTTATGATTTAAAAAAAAAAAAAAAAATTCACATTCTTCAATAACTGAACTTCCAAGGTTAAGGGTTGTAGTTTAGGGTTAAAATTTAGGGGTAACTCTAGGGTTGGACCTCATTTTTTTTAAAAAAAATATTTGGAACGATCCAACCATACAGATCTCAAAATCACTACAAATTACTCGCGTGTACCAAAAATTGTGATTTTTCAAATTGATTTGATTTGATTTTATAAGGAATCACTGCAAATTAGTCACATTTTACTAATAGTTTGGATTGGTTCATTTTTAAAAAAATAATATTTAATGATCCAACCGTACAAATCTCAGTATCACTATGAATAAATCATGTATGCCAAAAATTATAATTTTTAAAGGTTATTTGTAACGACTTTTTAATGAAAAAGTATAATATAATGTGGTATTGTCATAAAATTTGGAATGACCATACAACACAAGAAACACCTTGGCATAGTGGTTGGGATGTTGTGTGAATTTGTTGTCCACCCGGGTTCGATTCCTTGTCAAATTAACATTTTTTTATCAGGAAACAAGTACCAAAACCTATTGCATGTCGGTAATGTCAGTAGGAAATGAGCTGTAACGAAAAGTTGAATCTTATGTACATTTACATTGCCTTCTTATAAAATTAATTATTTAATAATTATAAAAATAAAAAACAATTATTTTCATATCGTAAATACATCTTGGAATTCCATTTTCTTATAAAATTATAATGTATGCAAAAAATTAGACTCTTTTAACTTCATTTGCCATGAATTTATAATGAAAATGTTTAGTTTTTATAAATTTAGAGTACATATATGGTTAAATAAATCTTGGATAACATTTTCAACAAGAAACATGTTTGGTAGAGTGGTTGGAGTGTTAGCTTTTGTTGAGTAGGTATAAGGTTCGATTCCACGAGGAATTGAATTTATTTTTTAGCAAATTTCAAAAATGACATTTCACAAAAATTTCAAAAATGGCGCCCAAAATTTCATGAAAATTTCAAAAATGGCGCCTAAACTCATTTCCTACCACATGGCGGTAGGATATATTAACACTATTTCCTACCGTTCTGAACAATTCCTACCGCATTCTATTTATTAATTAATTTTAATATAAACTTTAGAATTTAGGGGTTAGGGGTTAGCTAGGGTTAGAAAAATGTTTTTCAAAAAAAATAATTTCGATGATCCAACCGTACGGATATCAATATCACTAAAATTACATCATGTATGCAAATAATAATAAAATAAATTTACTCCATTTGCAATGATTTTATAATGATAAAAGGTTTTCTACTAAATAATTAATTGTTACAAAATAAATTCTAAGTTTTTTAATTTATTTTGTTAAACGTATTGTATGTTATTGCATGAAGTTACAAAAACAAAATGACATTTTACAATTTTTAAAAAAAAAAAAAATATTCACATTCTTCAATAATTGAACTTCGGAGGTTAAGGCTTGTAGTTTAGGGTTAAGATTTAGGGGTAACTCTAGGGTTGGACCTCATTTTTTTAAAAAAAATATTTGGAACGATCCAACTGTACAGATCTCAAAATCACTACAAATTACTCGTGTGTACCAAAAATTGTGATTTTTCAAATTGATTTGATGTGATTTTATAAGGAATCACTGCAAATTAGTCACATTTTACTAATAGTTTGTATTGTTTCATTTTTTTTAAAAATAATTTTTAATGATCCAACCGTACAAATCTCAGTATCACTATGAATAAATCATGTATGCCAAAAATTATAATTTTTAAAGGTTATTTGTAACGACTTTTTAATGAAAAAGTATAATATAATGTGGTATTGTCATAAAATTTGGAATGACCATACAACACAAGAAACACCTTGGCATAGTGGTTGTGATGTTGTGTGAATTCGCTGTCCACCCGGGTTCGATTCCTTGTGAAATTAACATTTTTTCAGTAAACAAGTACCAAAATCTACCGCATGTTGGTCGGAAATGGGTATAATTTCACAAAAATTTCAAAACAAGGCGCCCAAACATGAAAAATTAAAAATTCCACCCAAACTCAAAACCTACCGCATGTCGGTAGGAAATTGTCCATAATTTCACAAAAAATTCAAAAGTGCGCCCAAACTAAAAATTCAAATTTTTTCCCCAAAATTATAAACTACTTCTCCACTTTCACTTTCATTTTATCTCTATCTATTCATCTACTTCACCAATATAAATCTCTTCATCTCCTTCACTTTAATCATCTCAATTTCCTTGTTCATCTCATATAAATCTCTTCATCTATTTCATTTCACATAAATCTCTTTATCTCATTCACTTTAATCATCTCAATTTCCTCCTTCATTTCAATCATTTGGGTATAAATGTTTTTACCTTTTATATATATATGTACTTCATTTACATATAATATGTGTGCATTTGTGTTTTGTTTTCTAATTAGTTCTTTGTTACATATCCTTACACTAAGTTGAAATTTTGTGTATTTATTGTTCTTTGTTTGTTAATTGGTTCCACTTATTATGTAAATTGTTAGGATTTGATGGCAAAAGAAATGGAGAAAACGAGATTGAAAGCAAGTTTGAGGGTGATGGCATTTTAAAGGATGAAGGAGAAATATATTAGTTAAGTTTTAATTTTTTTTCTTTTTTGTTGTAATGGTTATAATTATAGTATATTAGAACAAATATGTATTATAGTTGTGTTGAACACATATGTATTTGTTATAAAGGGATTATATATTATGGTGTGATAAGGGGGAACTTAATGTAATGATCTTTTGATGTAATGGATGATTGTTTTTTTATTGAGTGTTTTTGCTATAAAATGTAATTGTGTGTTCTTTGTATTAGATTTGTTTTGAAAGTATGATTTGTATCATTAGGAGGGGAAACAATAAATTGGAAAAAAATAAAAAAAAAGCATAGTAATTCCTACCGTCTTCAACTCATTTCCTACTGTCCTTACCATTCGAAATCCAATATTTCCTACCAATTTTGGGGCATTTCCTACCGTTTGGTAAGGACGGTAGGAAATGGTTGGTAGGAAACGCTAACAAGGACAGTAGGAAATGGTCGGTAGAAAATGGCATTTTACATGCATTCTGAAATAATTCCTACCAATGTGCTCACGGATGCTCGGTAGGAAATGGGTGGCAGAATTTTCACAAATTCCACGTGGCATGCCACGTGGCAGCTGACTTGGATGGGTCCCACCCACGTGGCATCTGACATTTCAACTGACGTGGATGGGTTCCATGCCACGTCAGCATCCATGTTGGCACATGGGTCCCTGCCATGTGGCAGTCCAAGTCAGCATGTGGGGTCCCCATTGACCAAGTCAGTAGCATTTCCCACCAATGACATTTCCGACTTAAGCAATTCCTACCAACGCGGATTGGTAGGAAATGACCCATTTCCTACCAATTTCGGGCCTTTTCCTACCGATTCGACGGTAGGAAATGTCCATTTTTGTTGTAGTGATAACAAGAGCAATTAACTGGTTTTATAAAAATTACCAGTTTTTGACAAAGATCATGATTTAAGTGTCAAGCTTCTTTCACCTGGCGACACAAACCAAAAACACCAACATGGCTTTAACATTAAATAGGTATTAAAGCTTACACTTTCTTTATATTATTAATAATGAATAATTCATTAATGTTCCAATTAGATTACAAGATCATGTTTTCGGTGTTTAACAAACTAAACTACCACGACATGTATTGTATTTTATAGTATTAAAATATTAAACTCGTGTCCTTTTGTATGATCCACTTTTGATAGCCCAATGTCAAATTTATTATAAATTTATTAGCTTGTTTACTTTCAGTGGTTTCTTTTACAAATTATGCCATATTAACAAAGTTAATAATACAAGTTATTATTTTATAAACACCAATATCCCAGTGCAGATCAAAACATCAATGTTTCAAGTTTTGCACATGTAATCTAAATATTAGTAATATATTATATTAATGGAGTAGTCATAACGATGATGATATAAGTAATGGATGATGTATAACATTTTTGTAATTAACTATGTGTGACTGTTATATTTAAGTGACATGTATTAATAATAAATTTAATCTATGTTCTAGATCGTTTTAATATATGTTCTAGATTGAAAAACAGAAATTTAGTGGATTGATTTCAAATATCGCTAGAACTGAGGTTGCTATTATCAAGGTACAGATTCTCTCCTATTTTATTCAACGCTACTCCTCTTGGAAATAATAATGTTAAATTCGTTTTGACCTCAAATATGTTCATTTGATTTTGATCATTTTCTGCAATTTTCTGATATTGCGTATATTTTATATCTGTTGGAAATATTGAAAATATCTGTTTCTGTGATTTTAAAGGTTTTGCGAAATTTGTTATTTGAACCCTTAGTGATATAGGGTATACCAAGTTAACCAGCGGTAGGGGTACTACAGCCAAGCCATGTCATTGCGGCACCACTGACATGACACTTATGTGACAGTGTGATTTGTCACGGCGTATCCTTCTAATAGCTCAGGAGGCGAGCTTTTGTGCATTTTGATATTTATTTCAGGATACGTGGGTGCACCCAGAGTTTGATTTGATTTCTGATTTGTTTTGGCGGTGACGATGTATATGCCGTACACGTTATCCGGTTTGTTGCATACATTACAGTACACTATGATGTATGTATTTGTATTTGTATATGTTCTGATCTCGGTATGAAATATCCTACCGATTTCGTTGCTTGAGCCATGCTTATTTTTTAAAAAATAACTATTTTATAAAATATGTATATCTGTTTTTCTGTTTTATAAACTGCATTCCAAATCCGTACTGGGCATTTGGCTCATGTCGTATTCTTTTTCTGGCAGGTGTTAATGGGAATCTGGGACTGTGTGAAGGAGAGTTACCTATATTTCATTGATTAAGATTATGGACTTGTAGAATTATTTAGACTGTTTAATTATTATTTTAGAGATTTTAGTTCTCTGTATACAGGTTTATGGTTTAATAAGTAGCCCCTCATTTAATTATAAATGGGGGTGTTACACATACAATGGACACTTAATCCATGAAATTTAAATAATCGTATCAATTTTTTTTTGAAAGAATAAATTTACTACGCACTTGCTTCTTCAATTTTTGACTCATATATTATATATTATTATTATTATATTCTAAACTTGTATTTATTGTAGAATGTTATGTTGTTTTAAATTAAAACAAATAACAATCTAATCTAAATAGATTGTGTTATTATTATACTCTAAACTCCTATTTCATGTAAAATTCTATGTTTTTTTATGAAAAAACTAATTCTATGTTGTTTTTAAATTAAAAGGTATAATTATCTAATATAAAATAGATTATATTGTTATCGTACCCTAAACTCTTATTTCACGTAAATTTATATATATATATATATATTTGAAAAAATAATAATAATCTAATCTAAATCTACAATAACTTATATTATTATTGTATGAAAATATATTATATTGTTATTAAATTACATTATTATTGTACCAATATGTATTATATTATTATATTATATCATGTCCACGAGTTAAATAAGATTACACACATAAGAAAACTAAAATAGGTTGTAGTTTGTAGTTTAGGCCATCTTAAATTGTATATTCTTATTGTACTTCTAATTCTTTTCTAATTCTTTTATAACGTGAATTGCACTTAAAATATGAAACATCAATGAATATGATTTTAGGTCATTGTTTCCATCACTAAAGTACAAAGAATAGTTACTTATGGAATATGGCAATGGAAGGTGTATAGCATCCTCCATGCTAATCAATTCCATAGAAAATGTTAGAATATTTACATCACCAATTACAACAAGTGCATAAATTGAATTCAATTATATGTTTCCAATTATATTTATTCTTTATTCATGACTAACCTTATTATATTTAGATGGTCCTAAGTGAATTTAACTATATATCATGTACGGTTAGTTGATTCTATCCTACAGTATTTTAAATAATCCATACTATGTACCATATTAAGCTAATTTCTTGGTCCCCTTATCATTTTTTCTTCTCTCTATTTCTTTATGATTGGAAGACAAATTGGTCTGCATACAACAAAAGATATCGTCGAACAAGATATGCTGAAATTATTGAGCAGCGAGATGAACGTAATGATAAAATTCACAAAAAATAATATCCCAGGTTACTATCAAAGTTTCTTTTTTCTTAATTTTTAGAACTATTCGATTCAGATAATGATCTCTTGATCTCTTGTGTTTTAGGTATACATAAAAAGTTTCTAGAAATAAAGAAACTCAACTAGATGTCAATCTTCTAGATTTAGCCCAGGTTGTGTGTAAATTTTTTTAATCATATATCTATATATACATAGTTTATATTATATTTGACCGATTTCTAAGTCCCTTTATAATTATATGTTACAGTTACGCATTCAAAATGGAATTATAAAGATCTGCCGGAAGAGAAAGATATCGTCAAACAAGAGATTCTGAAACTAATAAGAAGTAGAATAAACATAATGAGAATCGTCGCAAAAAATATATCATCAAACAAAAAATTATGAATTAATGAGAAATAAATGTAATGAGAAATGTTGAAAAAGATATATGACATAGGTATTGGTGACGTATTTTCTTTTGCTTAATAATATATATATATACCCAGTCAAAATAGAGGTCGGTTCAGCATGCCAATTAGGCAAACAGATTAGAAACCACTTTTATAATAGAAACTAGAAAATAATTTTTTTTTAAATCACGTCGAAATATAGCACATATGGTATGCAAATCCATCGTTGGTAGATCGAGAAAAATACAGTGAAGTGGGATTGTGTATGAGAGGGTGTATTTTAGTTTTGTGTGTCTCTAGGGGGGCATTAGATTAGATTGATCTAATGGACTTAAATTAGTTTCTAGTTTCTATTTTAACTTTGGTTTCTATTTCATCACTAGCCTATATATATATTAGACTTTGATTTGCAGCAAACACTGTCAAGAAAGCAACTGGTGAGAGGTCTACCCAGTTTGAAGTATGTCAAAACAGAGGCCTGTTCAGCATGCCAATTAGGTAAACAGATTAGAAGTACACAGAAAGCAAAAAAATGGTATCTACTTCTAAACCTCTAGAGCTTCTACATTTGGACTTATTTGGTCCAGAATCTTACAAGAGTATGGGAGGTAAACAATATGGTTTTGTAATTGTAGATGTTTAATCTAGATTTACATGGGTATTGTTTCTTCGTACTAAAGATTGTACTTTTGATGTGTTTGAGAAGCTAATCAAATTACTTGAGAACAAGTTGAATACAAGACTCATAGGTATACGGAGTGATAGAGGAGGTGAATTTATCTCAAATAAATTCATTGAATATTATGAAGGAAGAGGAATCACACATGAATTCTCGGCTCCAAGAACTCCACGACATAATGGAGTACTTGCAACGAAAAACATATCACTACAAGAAACAACAAGGACTTTATTGCAGGAAAGCAAGATGCCTAGAAGCTTTTGGGCAGAGGCAGTGAATACAGCATGCTATGTACTCAATAGAGTCATAATCAGACCTATTTTGGACAAAACTCCATATGAGGTGCTAAGGAACAAGAAGCCTAACATCAGTTACTTCAAAATCTTTGGCTCAAAATGTTTTGTGCTCAAGACAATTGGTAATGATGGTAAATTTGATGCTAGATCATATGAAGCTATATTTCTCGGTTATTCTTTAACAAGTAGAGCATATATAGTTTATAATTTATCTAAATGTATTTTTGAAGAATCTATTGATGTTACATTTCAAGAACCTAACAATGATCTGTCAAGAGACGAGGAAGAATTTACATGTGAAGTTGAATCTATGCAACCTCATATTCCACGAACAAGTCAGCAAGCAAACAGTACTCTAGTCACTGGAAATCAGCAAGCTGGAAGTTCAAATCAGCATGCTGAAGTTGCTAGTTGTAACACCCCAAAATCCTGTGTCAAAGGATTTGGTCGTCACACTGAATTCTCATTTCCAACAACCTGTTTAATATTAAATCAACTCAATAATAACATCTGCGACCCCAACTCTACCAAGAATCTTTAAAGGTTATAGTGCTAGAAACAAGAATCCAAAATTCCATTACATAAAATTTTCTTCTTTACAACCAATCTCTTTACATACAATCCAAAACACTAGTATAACTTCGATAAGAAGTATACCAAGCAACAATCTTATACAATATAATATTTAATAGAAATCAACTTTATACAAACCTATCACTAGCTCCAAATACTTTGGATCAAAACGTATTTGCGATAATATCCTTTCACATCTCTGAGCAGCTACGTGGACAACTCTCGCCAATATACCTTCTTACTAAAAGGCTAAAATATATAAAGAAAGCAAGTATGAGCGAAAGAATTGCTCAGCAAGTGCATTATCAAGTATAATATGAAAAGTTTCCAAAATAAACTTTGGATTTTCAAATAAACAAGCCTCTGGTTAAAACATTTGTAATCTCTAAAATTCTCAAATCAAGTTTGGTAATTTACCACAATTTCTCATTCATCTTTTAGCAACTGAATAGTTTAAAACACAAAAAAAATTTATATTGGTCGTCACGGTTACCCGAACAACAATAACTATAATAGTATGTAGAAAATATGAAATAAATATATATCATACGTCTTCAAGACCATAGTTTATACAAAAATACTATTTTTGAAGATAACGATTCTATTCACAACATCTTCTGAAATCAACAACTCTGAAAGGGTGGAATAATCAAGGAGTAAGAATGAGCTAACGTGCTCGGCCATGGAATAAAGGACGTATGTTAGATCAGGATTCAATGATCGTCAGGATCTAGACTTCAACTGATCAGGATTGCTGACATCATCAGTATTGCATGGTCGTCAGGATCAGAATGAATATCAGGACTGGGATCAGGATTGATCATCAGGACTGGAAGCTGATCAGGATTCCTACTTCGAGTTATATTTGGAGTCTAGTTAAATAAGGAAGATTATTTTGTCAGTTCCTGGTTTGTAGTAATGTAGCTATCGATTAAGGATAGGTTTCAATCTTTGTAATTGATTAGGACTTATCATTGATAGAGAAGCTGTGTAGTATATAAACACAGTTTAGGTTTCAATTTATGTATATGTGAGGTGAGGAGAACGAGATTGAAACACTCGAGTATTTTTGTAATCTAGAAGCTCTCAAGAACACATAATTTCTTGAGAGAGTTTGTAACAGTTTTATATCATATTTAATAAAGTTGTTATCATTCTTTCATATTTGTGATTCATATCTTATTAAGTCTAGAATCTTATAAAATTGTATTCAACCCCCCCTTCTACAATTGTTTATTACTGGGCAACAACGTACTTCAAGACTTCAATATGATACCGACTGAATATGCGGCAAGAATGAAACTCATCAAGATAGAAACCTCACGACTGCCAATGGAATGAAGGAAGTGGATTTGACTATATGAAATCCGATATACCAAGAGTAAGTGGTTTCAGCAAGATTGAAACCCCTTCTTATTAATCAACGAACCAACAACTACAAGCAAACGAATCAACAACTACAAGCAAACGAATCAACCTGAATATCAGGTTATAACTCACCAGTACGGAACATATGAACGAAATCAATCTCAGATATACGAGGTGATATTAGAATTGGATTTTTATGATTTAATAAATCACAAAGGTTGTGCTGCTGATCAGTCACGCATCAACCCCGGACTTGCTTATAGCAAAGTCCTCCACTTGGATCCTTGGCCAATCTAGGCCTTAAGTTATTCCGACCACGAATCTGGTCCGACCATTATTGGTCCATTTAAAAACATTCCAATTCTATATTGTATACGTCAGGTGTCAGTACAATTGACAACCTTATTTCGACAATCAGGTGTCGGAAGGATCGACAACCTTAATACAACAATAGCTGGAAAACTCACGTTCCAGGAAACAATTCAACTATGAAGAATCCATCAAGGAATAACAATATAATCTAGTATCGACGAGATCGACACAATATTGGGAGGTGCACATGAAAAGAGACAATATAATAAACATCGACGAGATCGCTGCAACAACTGGGATAATAATGAAGAATACACAATAACATGGTCGACAAGATTAAGTCTGATATGAAACAGGCATAATGACATCAACAGAAGTTTCAATAGCACAATATAGGGAAGGGTTCAAAGAACTGGCTCTAGATGACCTTAACAGTACAAATTATCACATTATGGAAGAATTAGTTAAGATTCACCAATTTGGTAAGTGACAAGAAAGTCAAGTTCGAGTTTAAGGAAAATTCAAGGTGAAGTTTATAAATAGGGAAAACAAGGGTTTACTGACTTTTGACAGAAATAGTTTAAGTCCTTCGAACATATACTTATAATAGATAAGCCTTATATTTGAAGGAAATGAACTAAATCATGCACAACATATATGAATTTGAATCAGGGACTGGATCAGATAATCGCATTAACAAGAAATGATAATAATACTTGCATAGGTGCAAGATGAAAAATAGAATACTTGTAGAACAAGTACCACAACTTCAGAATTTAAAATAACATTTTACCCTCATCGGGTTCACAAGTTCCCACTCATCTAGGGTTGGCAACATCGCAACCTAATATTTTTAAATCAAGATTTTTTTTAAAGAAAGCCTTAGTATACAGCCCATAACTATCTTTTAAAGCGTTTCAATACAATAATTATATTTTTCCAATCAACATGGAAATATGAATCTAAACTCAAAAGGTATAAAAGAATACTCGTCAATTTACGAGATTAAATCATACTTGCAATTCAATGCAAAGAAATCGACATTTTGAAATTCAGTGAAAAGTATTCAACTTGTATAATAATAATTCAAGATAACATCACTCAATAATATGTGAAAGGAATAGACACTTGCCTCTGGTCCTTAGCTATTACATAAAGCTGAATAACACGACTTCCTCCTTATTCTATCTTATAACACGATTCTCTATTTCTGTCCTTCTTTGATTTAACGCTCTTGTGATTACCATCAATCTGATCCTTACGATTTTGAATCCACGCGTCTGCCTCGATAGTCAAACATGAAACGGTACTTTAGTCTTCAACGTATGATTCTCACATTCCACAAACAATTGTAACTTAACTTTGAGGCACTTACTAGTCTTACCGATATCTCCGTTGGAATAAAATACTTGTAAATGTCCCCTTGGTGTTAAATCACCTCACAAATAATCCAATCAATCATAAACAATACCTCGTCCTTCACCGACGTCTTTCATTTAACATACTTCGATAATCTGACTCGTCTCGTCCAATAGCCTCTGTTGCATAGATAACCAGATTTCAATTGATAGAATAATCACGATTAACTAAATAAATAATTCATGTATCACGCTCGTCGAAAATCTCTATACTATAAAAGTCAACATCTAAGTCAACGGTCTCGTCAATCTCATTTTCTAACAACACTGACAAATTTCTATTCTAACTACCCCTCGTGATAATATTAGACACTACCAAAATATTTAAACCAGTCCAGAACACTTATTCGTAATCATGACTCACTAACCAGATAATCCACGTATTCCACGTAACACACATTATCATTTAATTGCGATAAATAATTCACATAAGTCTCGTAACGTCCAAGATATAATTTTAGAAAAATATTCGACTCTAATTTCAAAGGAATTAAACCTCGAAATATTTTTAGATCAAAAATCGGATCATTTATCCCAGTATAAAGATTTAAAAACAATTTAATAAATTAATATAAAATTAATTGACAATTTCCAAATACTCAAACCATTTTTAAATAAATAAACCAAGCTAGAACATAATTAAACTTAATTTAAATTAATTAAATCTAATTAATAATTAATTATTAAGAATTAACTGATTAAAATAATTAATCAATTGATTAAACAAATTAATTATTAATTAAAAATAATTAAAATAATTAAATTTAATCAGTTTTCGAATTGAAATAATTAAATATAAATTTTCAGAATTTTCTGAATTTAAAAATGTATTTTGAAAATAAAAATATGATTTTGATAAATATTTAAACTATTTTCGAATTATTTTAAAAATAAAATTCAAAAACAGTTTTCTGAAAATGAATTTAGGGTTTCGAAGATTGAAACCGGGTCAAAATTTCGGGTAAACGGGTCGGGAAGAACAAAACCGGGTCACCAAGAACAACCCGCCGGAATCTGGGTTTTCCAAAATCCGGCCGGCGTCCGGTGGCCGAAATCCTTCATTCCCGAACAAAACGACACCAAACCATAGGGCTTTTGCTCGGTTTTTCATGACAAACCCAACCAACACAAACACACGTCTGTATCATGCCGGAATCGATCACAAAATTCGGTCAAAGAAATCGGCGGCAACAACTCCGGCCGAAAACATGATCTACTTATTTTGTACATGAAACTCAACGTTCTTGGTGTTAAAATGAAGCTTACAACACACACAATCAAAACCCTCTATCCAAAATCATGTCAGATCATCAACAAGAACGGACTATTCAAAAGAAAAATTAGGTCAAAAACCCTAGAATTAATTTCATCAAATTCGAACACAAACATGAAATTAAAGCATGAATTCCTACTAATTAGAACCCTAGGAACATGTTGGAAGCAATCAATTGAACGGAGAATCAACAGAATGAAAATCCCCAAATTTAATCAAGAACCTTAATTTAATTCGAATATTGAAAAATTCATATAAGATTGAAAAATTACCAGATCATGATATGGTTGGAAGATTCGGAAACTAGAGCTCAAGATCTTTGATTTGAGTACTTGAACTTGTCAGTTGGATTTCAATAACACAATCAAAAGTTGATTTCGATTTTCAAGAACACGAAGAACACGGCTCGGGAATTTTATATTTTTCTGTATTTTTAATACAGATTATATGAAGGATAATGTACGATTCTCCTTTTTATACTTAGTGGAAAATAATACCCTAAACAACATTTTTGGATCGATATTGATCCAATGGTTCGCTTTAAAACCCTAATTTAGAAAAATACACGTTTTACAAGGTGATAGCTATCCACAAAGACTGATAGTTATCCAAATCAATACATATCATTTATATAACTAATGTTCAAGAATACTGGGGCTATAACAAATGTATTATTGATACGGACGATATATCAATTACCCTAGAAAAATTAGGGTTAGGTTTTAGAATAATTTTTCTTCCTTTGAACAAAACAAATACTATTGATAGTATCGGATAATAAGGGATATAGTAATACGAAGAAATCCTCCGATAATGATTCGGACACGAATGATGAAGGAATAATAATGATGTACAAAATTTCAACGGGGCCCTTGAATTTTCAAAACGGGGCTCAAAATTGAAGATATTGAACGGGGCTTCCGACACACCAATTTACACATAATCACTTAAAAACCTTTATCATTAAAACTCAAAATACTTCATAATAATTATTCTACACATATAATATAATACAAATTATATAATTAATAAAGTTCACGGATGTTACACTAGTCCAGTTGAAGATGTAATTGACAAGATGGCAAAAATAACTTTGGAAGGTCCTAGAGGTGCAAGATCTACTGAGAAGCGACCTATATATGATGGAGAAGATCTATCACCACCAACAAAGATGAGAAAGACTTCGCATGAAGAAATTGCTCAACAGTCACTACCACGATCAACAATGATAGTCAAAAATTGTAACAGCCCCAAATCCGGGGTCAGGGATTTAGAGTAGTCACGATTCATGTACTCCTTGCCTTACCTGTATTACTCACACCATTCATAATTCACCTGCTCATGACCCCACAATATAAGTCTCACACTCACACACACAGGTTAGAGTCTCAGAAACGACACAATACAACAACTGCGGAATAAATAATTTTTATTACAATACCCAAGTGTCTTTTGAATCTGTCACTGATACAATTTCTAAGTAATGTTACATTACCAACTTAGCCTTCTGATGCTCACAATCCTCTTATACCATTCATATCTATACATAAGTTGAATACCAAAAGCTGTAGCCTGATTCGATTGGTTCGTACTACTCTCGGGATCACTGCTAGAAACTGTTCATGAAAACGCCTTGCGGGGTATGTGTCGTCCCATTGGCATCCTGCTTCGCTGCTATATAATATATATAAAACAATAGCAAGAGTGAGCGATAGCTCAGCAAGGTAATGAAAGTATGGCATAATTATGCCTTTAACTCAACCCAGAATAAAGCGGGTATAAGACAATAGTTTGTCAAAATATCTCGATACTGAAATTATTTCCTTATCAGAACGTATTCCCAAAAACAGTACCATTATTGTATTTCAAATATCATTTCATAATATTTCTGCAAACTTTTGCTATATTATGAACAAATTTCTAGTATAAAAGATGAGGTTTCAAAGTAAACCAAATATAACCTTTCCGAAAAATATCTGCTATATAAGCAGAATATCAACATATAACTTAAAAGATGAAGTTATAAGGTGATTCAGTATAAACAACTCCCTTACCATAACTCATATTATGTAAGGTATCCACAGAGTCAAATGATATAAAAGATGAAGTTACGAGGAAAATTAATATCATATCTCCGTAACCCAAGATTTACTTATGCATATATTATCAGAGTCATAACTCATAACAGATGAAGTTGCAAGGATTCATTGTAACTTTATTTTGAACACTTTTCGACCCCCTGCCAACATGACCGGTAAACCTGTACCACGGGTGTCATCCTTGGTCCCTTTCAATACATGTTGCAGAATCCCTCTGTCAACATGATCGGTAAACCTGTACCAACGGAGCCATCCGTGGTCCCTTTCAGTACATGTTGCAGAATTATCCAAAATGGATGATGAACCAATACTGGAGCCTTCTCCGCGCCCGTCGTACCAACCTTACTATGATCAGTAGCAGGTTGTACAACAAAAATATGTTTTCTACATGTAGATGGAAGTATCACGACAGCCTGACATTGTCTACCGCCTTTCTGGATCTCCCGGCCCATTTGGGGCAATAAGGTGATGGATCGGCGCGACTCGACCTCTTACACATGCTCCTAGTTCAGATGAAATCCATGACTCTGAAACGTAAAGATCGTCTTCCTTTCCCCAAGTGTAATACTTGTTGATACGACTCCACTCAGTAGTTGTATCTAGGTTGGAAAGGAAGATTCTCCAATATTTCCCAAGCGATGCTTGTTAATGGATATCGACTTGTTCCATGAATTTACCCCTCGAGCGTTGAGGTGGTAGCACAATATTTAACTTGCAGCAACTAAATTGCTTTGAGAAAATATCTGTCCCCCGACAGTTTTGAGTTGAGAGTTTAAAATGAATAGCAGTTACTTAAATCAGGTTTCCCATATTTTTGATAGTTGAGCGAGCATTTAAATCCTCTTAAAAGACAGACTTAAATGGAAAACATTGGTTTGGGAACCTCTTTTGTTTTAAAACAATTAATAAAATTTATTAAATAAGTAAACCCTCAAATGAATATTCGAAAATAATACTCATTAAGTAAATAAACCTTGAATGAATATTTAGAAATAATATCCATTAAATAAATGAGGATTAAATGAATATTCTACATAATATTCATTAACTAATAAACCTCGAATGAATAATTCAAAATAATATAAACCTCGAATGAATATTCAAAATAATATTCATTAAATAATAATCTCCATTGAATATTTGAAAATAATATTCATCAAATAAATGAAACCCAAATGAATATTCAAAAGTAATATTCATTAGGTAAATAGTCCTTAAATAAATAATCCTTAAATAGATAATCATTAAATGAATATTCAAAAATAATATTCATTAATTAAATAATCCTTAAATGAATATTCAACATAATATTCATTAAATAAATAATTAATCCTCGAATGAATATTCCTAAATTATATTTACAATAATATTCTTAAAGTCAATAATCCTCAAATGAATATAAATAATATTCTCTAAGTCAAAATCCTCAAATGAATATAAATGATATTCTTTAACTACATATTTAACCCTCGAATAACAGTTACCCGATATCTTTATCGGAAAAATAATCATTTAAAATATACCGAAAATATATCTACTTCCGGTCTAAAGAATAAAATCATACGCCCTTTACCTAGGGCATTTATAAAACCTGGCTTATAACTGATATCCCATATCTAGCTTATAAGCCAATTACCAAATCATTTCCAAGTAACAACCTCTGAATGAGGTAATATTCAAATAAGATTCCTCAAATCATTTCCAGGTAATTAATACTTTCTAGAAATATAATTAATGTTTAATAATAGCAGTCCTCAAAATAATTAGTACACTGCCGCTGGAATCCCTCCGGGTTTCCACGGCTATCTCCATATCTCAAATACTGACTCCCGGTCTAGAGTCGAAAACAAGAAGTATGCTCTTATCTCTAGAGCTACAAGGTATGCCGGTTTATAACTACTTTATCTCAAAGCTCCTATGTAAACCAAAATCAAACCCTATTTTATACAATATATAACATGTATCGCAAAACTGTATAACTCCACACATGGCAAAAGCAGTAATATATAATCAATACTTCAAGGTATAGATTTAGAAAACTTGCCATAATACTTGCAATAAAGATTTGGTATATAATTTGGGAATACACAAGTATTGAACATTGGAAAATATACATACTCTGAATGATAGAGTAAGGTTTAGTAAACTTGCCTGATGCTCGAGAAGCGATAGGGGTTCGCGATGATGCCGGACAATCTAGACAAAGTCAAAGAAAATGTACGATTAATCCCCTGGATAATCCACTTGTACTCAATGCTTAAACACGTAAGCGAAACACAACCAAGGCATTACTAGCTCGTTATAGGCTCATACTAAGTCCATGTTTAGTCGACAATCACTTCAGTCGTAGGTTTAGTCCGAAATCAATCCTCGAATACAAGTTATACTTAACCATTTTCAACACTGGTTTCTAAGTCTCGTTTTCAGTGGTTTTTACTTGTGCAACCTCGGCTTCCTTATTTTTATAAAATCGGAAAATGATCTTTTTGACTCGAAACCTTCGCACAAGGCTTGCTAACTGTCCTTAGCATTATATCACAAGGTTTCACATTTTAATTCGACTCTTAAAGGTCTTTGACTTAGCATCAAAGTGGTTACATTTCTGCGATGGAACCTCTCGAACCACGATTACTAAAATTAGCATAACTCTTAAACCGTTCGACCAAATTAGGCGAACCACATATCATTACGAAGCTTATAACATAAACTACACAATCATGGCCAGTAGGACTCAAGGGTCGAACTCGAACAGAGACGAAACAGGGAATCATGCAGTAGATAAAATTTGGGCATTACGACGGCTCTAAATCAAGCATTTCCAAATTTGTAACTCTTCTACTAAGCCATACAAGGCAACCCAATCATCAATATCACACACCAACCATCACTTATGACCTCTAGGGTCAGTGGTAAGGTCCATTGACCACCACTCAACACAATCATCTCAAATCAAAGCCAAACATTCAAGGATATTCTTCTAACACATCATGCTTTAACTACTTAGCCAAAACTCAACCAAAACTCATCATATAACTAGCAAGGGTTCGATCTTTACCTTCTTTGATATCGTAAGAATCATAACAAAGCTTTATAATGGCTCCTCTAGCCTTGGATGCACCTTAGGAAGCTTGGATCATCCAAAGAAATCAAGAAAACAAGTTAGCAATCTCGGAGTCAATTTTTTACCAGCTGAAAGAACTTGCAAAACGAGGTCCTTACCTTGCTTTTCTGGAGAATACTCGTGAAATACGAGTTGTAGATTATCTCAATACCTTTCTAACAAGCTATATAACACAGGATTTCATTAAGCAATGAAGGAGATATGGCCGTTTGAAAATCGGGGCAGAAACTGTCAAGAACAGGGCAGCTTGGTTTCTTCAACTTGGGGGACGGATTTGGCTAGGCTACACTCCTTTGTTGGCCATGAAATTTTGAACGAATGTTGCCCATGGAGTGGAGAAGCTATGGTTAAAATTTGGTGATTTAAGGATGGATAGAAATGGAGATATGAATTTTTCTCTCCTCCTTGTCCCAGCTGAGCCGAAAATGGGGGAGTTCTTCCTCTTCTCTTTTTCTTTTCTTTATCTTGGTTAATCAATCAAAATGCTGATTTTTATGTCAAAAGTGGTGAGTCATGGCTTGGTGTATTGTCCTCTTGACACTTGTCACACATGCAAGAGTGGTGGGCAAGTGGCTTGACTGCTTTGCTTTACTGGTTCGTTTCCTTTCACACGGATGATCCAATTGTTGCATTCCTTGTATTTATCTTGTTACATGTTACTTCCATGTCTATATTTAATCCTGTAAATGTTGCCTTGTTCCTCTTGAAACGATTCGAAATATTTCTCAAAAGAGCGAATAAAATTCTACGCGATTCTCGCAGTGAATAGTAACTATTCACTATTTATTCCAACAATCGAATCCTTAAATCGACTTTAATAAAATAATAAAATTCCAAAATATTAAATCCTCAATTTTAATATCTCATTTCTTGAATATAATAATATATAATTCGCTGCCCGGTCGAATATTACACCAAAAATAAATTTTGGAATTTCTGAATTCTGATTGTCTTTGCATTCACTTATTTACTCCGTAGATCACTAATATGACTTCGGAATATCCACACTACGTCTCGTACATAGGTGGCATAAAAAAAAATTCTTAACCCTCAAAATCACTATTCATCCACCAAATTCACTATTCACTGATGCACTTAATCCTAATAAGAAAAGTTTTAATTTTACCAAAAATTTGGGTTATTACAAAAATCATCCACCTGAATTGTCATTGGTGAAATTACTAATGGAATCACTACAAGGAAAGGAAGAGCAAATTTCTGTGCTTTTGCAGCTTTCCTAGCTAATGAAGAACCCAAAAATGTCTATGAAGCGTTAGAAGATGAAAATTGTATCATGGCAATCCAAGAGGAACTATCACAATTTGAAAGATGTGATGTTTGGGAACTTATAGAACCACCAAAGGATGTCTCAATTATTGGAACAAAATGGGTGTTCAAAAATAAAGTGGACGAGTTTAGTACCGTTACTCGAAACAAGGTAAGACTTGTGGCTCAAGGCTATAATCAACAAGAATATATTGATTTTGATCAAACATATGCTCCTGTTGCATGTTCGGAATCAATGAGAATGTTATTTGGTTATATCAAATGGACGTTAAGAGTGCGTTTCTAAATGGCTTACTGGAAGAAGAAGTTTATGTCAAACAGCTTCCTGGTTTCGAACATGAACAATATCCAGATTATGTGTTCAAGCTCAAGAAGGCTTTATATGGTTTAAAGCAGTCCCCGAGAGCTTGGTACAAAAGGCTTAGTAAGTTTCTACTAAAAAATGGATTCATTCAAGGTGAAATCGATCCCACATTATATATCAAGCTGAATGGTAATGATATTCTAGTTGTGCAAATATATGTGGATGATATTATATTCGGATCTACTAATGAATCAATGTGTGAGTGGTTTTCTAAGTGTATGCACAATGAATTTGAAATGAGCATGATGGGGGTCAATTATTTCTTGGGTCTCGAAATCAAGCAAACCAAAGATGGTATACTGATACATCAATCCAAATATACCAAAAATCTGCTCAAAAGATTTGGTTTTGAGAATGTCAAGCTGAAAGCGACTCCGGAAGTATGATTGGATTTGGGTTAAAATAGCAAGCTGACTTTAGATGAAACTTGTAAGTATGTGGATGTCAAAAGGTATAGAGGTATGATTGGATGTTTATTTTATTTAACTGCCTCAAGACCTGAAATCATGTATAGTGTATGTGTTTATATGCAAACATGATTATCCATGCTTTTTAGAATTTTCTTTTATCGATAACATGTGGATATCCTTTTCGATGATTAAGCGGGAGAAAATTTAGGGTCGCACGTATGTGACAAACCTAGATATTGCTTATCTGCTTGTATAGAAGATTGCTAATATTTTTGCAGGGGAAGCTTATATTTAGGGGGAGTACTAAACTCCTGAATATTGGTGCGTAATCATCAAAATTTGGGAGATTGAAACCCTATTGGTTTTGATGATGACACATAGCAGCAGGATGATCTTGTTGGTGAATGTAATAGTCTGTTATCTAACATTATTTTGCAGGATGCTTTGTTTGAGGGGGAGCTCTTAGCTCAATCTCATATTGGTTTGTAATCATCAAAATGAGGGAGACTGAAACTCTATGAATTTTGATGATCACAATATCGACAAGTTGTTAGTGTTTACAGGTGTAAAACAACACGCTAGTATGTATTGGACTAACTTTGTTTTGCAGGATTTAGTACATTTAAATAGTGTGCGGATGGCACTGGATTATGTCAATTTGACAAGCCAATTGCTTTCAGGAATTTCACAAACAGCAAGCCAAAGTTGTAACGCCCCCAAATCCGGGGTCAGAGGATTTGATCGTCACACGGAAATCTCAATTTAAATAACCTGATAAATCTTAAACTTCCACCTGTAATTGTTTAACAATTGAAAAGTAACATCTATGACCCCAACAATACCAAGATCTTTTAGGTTATAGTGCTAGAAACAAAAATCCAAAATCCCAATAAATAAAAATGTTTATCTCTACAATAATCTCTTTGCATAAATCCTACAACGCTAGTATAACTTCGATGAGAAGTATACCAGGCCAAACTAATTATATACATAATAATATTTAATAGAAATGAACTTTATACAAATAGACTTACACTAGATTCAGATACTCTACATCAATTCATCTTCGTAACAACATCTCGTCTCTTCGCATTCCAAACTTATACGATTTAATCATGTTACTCTATCTTTCACTAGAGGGTTAACAAAATGAAACAAGCAAGTATGAGCGGAAGTAATGATCAGCACACTACTAGAAAACAGTCAATAGACATCGGCTAAAAACCGTTGTCTGGCAACTTTTCAACCGATGTCTTTGTCGGTGTAGAGAAAGGTTCAAGTCTTTGACATCGGTTTTAAGACGATGTCTAAAGTACCTTTTGACATCATTTCTCGACAACCAACTGATGTATATTCATCATAACAAAATCTGTAAGGACTTGATAATTTTTCAGTATTGGTATCGTAAGAAATTGTGTTGAATTTAAACATATCTTATACAAAGTATAAATATTTATTTACATCGATAATTAGTTACAAAGCGATGTTAGAAATGTATTTAGACATCAGTATGTCCAGAAAAATGATGTTAATTAGCCTATTTAACAACTGTTTTCTGTTTTGAAACCGATGTGTTACGTCTATAAATACATCAGTCCGTAACCGATGTTTAAGAGTTTAATGACATCAGTCTGAAACTGATGTCTAAGACTCTATAGACATAATTCTTTAACTGATGGCTAAGACTACTTATGACATCAGTCAAAAACTTTAGAAATTTATGATAAAAAAGATACTTTTATGATAAACAGTGTCCACTTTAGAAATTTAACAAGCTTTTGATGAATAAAACTTTTAAGTAGAATGTCCTTTCACATTTGTAAATCAGAGATCATGGTAGTAGTTTACATATATTTAGATCTGAAATCAAGAATGGAACATAAGGTATTCTTTTTAAAATCATGCATTCCTTTCATACGTGAAAGTATAATTATTGAATAATTGTCATCAAAACATTGGCCCCTTTTAAAAAAATTCATATAAAGTGGTTATCACTGACACAAGTTAAATAGATGATCAGTCTATTTAACCTCTTTGACACAATGTTAATATAACAAAGTGTTCGCACTCACAAAAATATGGATCCGGTAGCACTTATTGTCGTTGGCTGTATGTAATATTGGCAGGAACTATGGTGTCAGGTAGTTCTCTTACGCAATCTTTTCTCCACTTTATATCTTAAAAATAGTTGTACAGAGTATCAATTTACTCTATAAATAAATTGTAAAATTTCATCTCCCCAAAAGTCATACCAAGACTTATTTAAACTTTCAATAAATCTCCTTTTAAAAAGGGAAGGGCCTAATTACCGTGAAATCTCATAACAGGGCAAAATATGCAATTTATACCCAAATAATAATAAAATTTCTTAAAACATGCATGAAACTGAAAATCTCTGCAAGATATTAAATTATGCAAAACAAAATATTTATCTAAATAATAGAAGAATAGAGATTGTCACTTGTTATATGATTTGAAAGTAATACTTGCATAATAGTTGCAGAATCATATCATTTGAACAATAAAGGAGATATAAAGCTTTCAACATGAGTTGAGGGTAATATTGGCCAAATAGTTGAAGAAACATGTCACTTGAACAATAAGTGAAGGTATAGAACTTGCTATGATACTCCGAACAAAAGAGTATGAGTTAGTAAACTTGCCTCTGATCCTTAGCTATTACGTAAATCCAAAGTAATACGATTCTCTTCTTCTTCTATCTTACGACATCATAATCCTCCATTTCACTCATTTCTTGGTATAACGCTTTTGCGATCGTCACGAATCTGATCCCACGATATCGAATCCGCGCATATACCTCGACAGTCAAACACAAGACG
Organism: Heracleum sosnowskyi; assembly: GCA_030848705.1. Classification (NCBI taxonomy): domain Eukaryota; kingdom Viridiplantae; phylum Streptophyta; class Magnoliopsida; order Apiales; family Apiaceae; genus Heracleum; species Heracleum sosnowskyi. The sequence goes on along the minus strand of CM061243.1, from coordinate 40,876,041 downwards.
ATACTTTAATCTTCAGGTTACGATTCCTACTCACAAACTTGAAAACTTGGTTCTAACGTAATTAACAATTCTTACCCATATCATTTTGTCAGAAAAGGTAGACGCTTTCCCGATGTTAAAACATCTCACTTTAACCACTAAACCACAAACAATACTCCATCCATCCCTAACCTTCTTCATGTAACATCTTCCTGTATATGTCCGTTGACCTTCTTCGTCGAATTCTACAATTAATAACTAGTCGTTTAGACAAGAACATATCTCGACACTTGATCCTTGCGAAAAGAAAGGCAACACTTCTAATCGGTAAATTAAATAACATAATGTCTATCTTAAATACTATTATAACCGATTAAGCACCAATTAACATTTAGCGGCTCAAATAAATAATTCATGGATCACCTAACACATTCAAGGCTCGATAATAAACCACTTAATTCACGTAACAAATAACAGACATTGATCAAAATCGACACACAATTATGAATTACAAGTTGACTCCTCAAGATTCCCTATTGTGTGCTTTGTACTCTAACATAATTAATACCTTGAAAAAAAATCAATATCTTAACACAAAACCTTTTCTAATACTATCTTTCGATTATAAAGTAAGCTATAACAATAAGGTATATAACACATAAGCATGTTTCAATTATACTAGCATATCACATCATATTACAATTAGCGATTAATCACGTAATGGTTCTGCCGAAAATTCGGCAACACTTCCTCTGTAACAAACCACCTGTCATCTAAATTAATCAACAATCCACAAAAACACTAATACCAATTCATATCAAGTGCAATCACACTCAAGTAATCATACTATGTTTCAGAAATTATAGAATTTTAATCATATATACATATACATTCGAAATTTTGAATTATAAATATATATATATATAATTAGAACTCCATATCTCTTGAACCATATTCAATAATACTTAACACACCATTATACACTACTCATTTTAATTACCATATAGCAAATAGTCTAGTGACTACTTATACTAGCATATCAACCACACACCTAATCATCATATAAGTTTTGACTATAGAAAATAAGGTTAGACCTGATCAGTTTGGAAGAATGGGAGTTTACTCATCTGACTTGGACCTATATAACAAATGATTCTAATCAATCTATTACCCCTCGATTATAAACTCCGATAAGATACTATGCCATTTCAAATAGCCACGTTTAGCACATATCATATACTTTCATACAAAGATTGAATATTTATGTACTATATATGTGATCTCAGTGTATGAATTGTGATCATATATTTATAATCATTATATACACATATACAACTAATCATGTAATTCGGTTTGAGCACACAACCCACTTATCAAAATATTTGCAAGTAAACCAATTGTAATTTGAACTATGTACTATGAAAGAAAGAAATGAGAACTAGTACCATGGACTGCCTTACTCCCTGATATTTAATAAATAGAAAAATTATCATTTTTAAGTGAAATTTTTCTGGGACATCCCCAAACAGTACATCCATCTACAATAAAAAGTTTAGAGGCAAATTCCAATTTTAAGGCCTCCAAACAGAGTCGGCAAACAGGATACCAGACCCTATTCAGGAATTCTGCGCACAACACACTAGATTGACCATAACTTTTAACTTGAACATGATTTTAAGCTAATTCTTTCGCGAGTCAAAACTAGACCAGTTTTATTATACAGGCCTAACCTAGGTGAGTTAACTAGCTGTTCCAAAACAGGGCATCAACAAGAAAGAAAATGGAATTATGGCTACAAACAGCCCTCACTCTATGATTTTTAATAAATTGAAAATATATTATTTTTACATGAAATGTGTATGAGACACTCTTTAACATTAATTGAACATACAGTAAAAGTTTCAGAAATAAATTCCAAGTTTAAAGCCCTAAAACAGAGCCTGCAAGTCAGGCACCTGAAGCTGTTCTACAGCTCTGCACACAACTCAGAAAAATGAGCATTTCTCACCATTCATACATTCAAATGACCTGATTCTTTTGCCATAAAAAACTAGACTCTAAGGAGTACCTTACTACAGACTTTTATTGCAAATTATTATTCATAGGACAGTTAATTGTTTGCACAAAACATGGCATTGCAGAAAATATTTTGACAACAATTTATCAATCATAAGACCTTACTATTACCGATCCATACTAACATCAAATCACAACAACTCAGCTTACACTCTAAACTCGATTAGAAACACAGCAATATAATCACATAAACATAGCTTTCCACAAAACTCTAATCCGAAGAACAGAAATTTCAGTAGAACGAAACTCAAGGCATATCGTTCAGATTTTTGCATACAACTGCATATAAACATCACATAACATGTAGTAAACATCAAAAAAATTAATTGAAGGTCACCGGCTCACCGGAGTTCATCGCCGGTGACTGGTCCGATTGAATCCAACCCCAAAATGGGTGGCCTGCATCAATTCGACCATAAAAATCCTCCCCTGCATCTTGTTTATTCTCATACATCATTTAACCAAAAAAAACAATACTAATTCAACCATAATCCGAAACCCTAGCAATATCCCCAATTTTTCGAATTCAATAAACTTCTACGAAATTGACATGGTTCAGTAGAGATTTAAAAGGCCTTCTATTTGATTATAAATACTACGAATTTAAGTAACGAAATCAATTAGAAATTGAATAAAGAAAGAGAGAGATTTGTAACGGAGAGGTGAGAGGAGAATTGGGGGAAAAAAACTGATCTTGAGGGTTTTTGTAACCCTAGGGGTATTTTGGTAATCTAATAATGCTGAAAACTAATTTTTAATAAAAGAAAACCAATAAATAGTATTTTTAAAATCCGAAATAAAATGAAAATAATAACTAAAAATCAAACTCTTTATTTAAAAACAAAGATCACATACTTACAAGATCACACATATTTTTAAAATGTTTTTGTGATAAAAATGAATTAAATATGATTTTTTCAAAGTTTAAACCACAAAATGGAATTTAAATCGAAAAATCATTTTTAAATCCTTAAAACCGAAAATAAATTCCTCCATCAATTTTAGAAAGTATTAGAATATAAAAGAGAGTAATGAAAAATATTTCACAATTAACAGAGTCTTCGATGATTTTATAAAATTCCCGAAAAGTCAAAAAGATTTGAGTTTTAATAAGAAAATCATATAAATGCAACTAAAAGCATGCACATAAATTTTAACTCATACCATTTACCACGTAAACATATAATTATCATATTTCAAGTATCAATCTTTCACAAAAAGTTCATATGTCACAAATCTCAAAATATTATTAAATAATAATATTGATAAATCCTGAACATTCGGGTTAGTACAAAAGTCGTATGTCCAGAATTACCAGAAGATAAGCGAAAGTGCTAAAAACATGGAGATTTTTCAGGATCATCTTTTAGACATTTTTTAAGGACTCTGCAATATATAATACGTATACTAAATATACTAGAGCTCTTAAACAAAACTCTTTTGACTTAGTATTTTCGTTTCCTAAAATATAGGAGTTGGTTTTATTCAAAACTCTATCTTATATTCAAAACTCTCCTATACGGTTTTTATCTCCATATTTTGAGAAGGAATTGGTTTCTGAACGTTTTACACTTCATCCTTCTTTTGTCTAACGTATACATCAAATTTAAAAATAATCTTAAAAAATTTGAACGTGAGAATTGGATTCTATCCGTTGTAATTTGTTGGGTTAGTTTTTGAACGTTGATTATATAAGTTTAAATACATGTTCTTGTGCTAATTTCGTTTTTGCAGAGAACCAAGTGCAACAAGAACAAATACAACTCCGAGCTTTCATTGTTACCTCTCTTTTCGATTCTCTCGATCTCTTAATATATTATATACATGAGATATATATTAGAGAATCCATAGTTTGAGTTGTAAACTTTTTATTGAAAATTTTTATTGTTCATATTTTAAAGAGTAGTTGCTGAATTAGTGGTGAACGGATCTTTGTGATCGGGGAGTATAGTGCTTAAGGGAACTCATTGTTCTAGAAAGCAAGTTGTTCAGGGAACTAAGGAATTCAGGAGTGGGACTCAATGAATTCAGTTTTCGAAGGGAACAAGCTTGTTAGAGAGACTTTGGAGTTCAAGTGAGCTATTTACTTAACGGAAACATACTGTTTAAGCAAGCCGGTTTTAGCAACTGGGAAACAGATTGTTTCAGCAAGCCGTTTTCAGAAACTGGGTGTAAAAAGGAGATATATTATTGTATCTTGTAATTGGTTTATTTCGTTGATCAATAATATATTCCCTTACCAAGTTGGTAAGGTTGACGTAGATCATAGGGATTAGGGGTCGAACCTGACTAAAAGATCATTGTGTTCTTTACATTTCTACACATTACTTTCGCACTGCATTTAGTACATTCAGCTTACCAGACTGCATAAATTGAATTCAGTAAGCTGTTTATCGATAATATTTAAAATTGAACATAGTTAGCCATTTACACCTATTCACCTCGTTCAGGTGTGCATTTCACATACAACATTTTACTCTTTCTTAGTTTACTTTTATTGTATTCGACTTTCTTCTTAAATTATTACACTTTTTAATAATGTTTTTGAAAATGTGAAACTAACATATTTGAATATATATATATATATATATATATATATATATATAAACTTAATTAATAGATACAATTATATTTTAAAAAAAAACAAAGTAGAATTCAAAATAACAAATGCCACATTTTACTTTTTATTATTTTTATCACACCATTTTTTTCTAATCAAGATTAATAAAACAGGTAGCTTAAACATAATCAAAATTATGCATATCTTTTAAATTGTTTTTTTTTTTTGGAAAGCAGAATATATTAATAGAATTTGAGACTACACACCCGGGCCACCACAAAAAGTTCAAGAGACCAAACAACTAAAACAAAAGACCCAACTAAGAACACCACATTGACCTTCAGATAGAGACCTAAAACAAGAAACTAGATAAATAAATAAAGAAAAATGCTAGAGGCACAAAATTTGGTACAAAAAATTGTTACCAAATGACATGGCAACTCCTAATTCGTTATAATAATAAGTGGACCCCCTGCATTCACACCAACAACACCAATTAAAATATTTCAAACTGCCACATCACTCATGTCATGTCATTTGGTAACAATTTTTTGTACCAATTTTTGTGCCTCTAGCACTACTCATAAATAAATAAGAAACTGGTTCATCTCCTTATCATTACTCTTGCATCAGCAATTCTGCAGCCATTACATCCTGGTCGTCTAACCCTATACCATCACTCTCACCACTACTTCCCTCTTCACCCACTCCAGGATCCTCTTGCGGATGTACGACATCACCATCAGCCAATTCTCTATTGATATCCTCTTCCAAAACAATCTCAAACTGAGGACCAATATCCCCCAAACCCATATCTGAATTCCAAATCTCCATTAGCCTGCCAAAGGGTCGTCTAACTCGCACCATAGACTTCAGTTATTCGCACCATGCTGGGAGACATACGCCGCCATTGCATTGTCCTCAGGAGCTACCGGACGAGTTTCAGTTCTGAAATTTTTATCAGCCTTTCTTTGATTCAATTGTTGCACAATCCTTTCATGTTAAACCGGAGCACCAAAAACTGAGGAATGAGTCCAGTCCCAATATGCATCCAAATGGTCGGATTCTAGGATAATGTCAGTATAACCTCTATCAAAAGCAACCTTTAAGCCCTCCATAAACGTGTGATACTCATTGTTTCTCATGTTTACAATACCCAACGACCCGCCTAAGATTCTCAAAATGTCTCCTCTACTGTTCCGACAAACCACCCCTATACCAGAGTGGTTACCATTGGGTAACTGTTGCTCAGAGAAAAAACTATGTACGTTGATTTAACTAGTCCCTTCGGAGGCATGATCCATCTGGCGTTAACATTTACGTTACCCTACTCCATTTTGCAACCAAACAAGAAGGAGAGGCAAAAGACACCTAAACTCAAGATAAGTAAAAACACCAAATGAGCCTGAATAAATAAAGAGGGGAGGAAGTGATAAGCCCAAAAGATCTGCTCCAATCCGTTGCTCTTCCCAAAACCTCAATAAATTTTTGTAATAATTGCTTAATCAAAGAGATAAAAAATACATTAGCTTGTTAAAATAGCCTCACTAAACCGGACCAGAAAAAATATTTCAGGCCCATCCACTAAAAAAAGATTATGGGCCTCCCACTACTTTAAGAGAAAAACTCTTAGCACCCAGTTTTGCTAAAGAGTCCGCTTTTTCATTAAAAGCCCGACTAATATTCTTTATAGAAATATTTCTGCGTAACATGTTATCTCTGAGATCCTTAACCAAATCTTTATCGAAAAAATCTCCATGCTTGAAGGAGTTAAGCAATCCAACTAAATGTGCATTGTCAGAATAAATCAAAAGACTGGAGTTTAGACCTTTCTTACTATAGAGCAATATAATCATTTTTAGGGCCTCCCATTAAGCATGAAGAGCGTTTTTAGCTTTGACAGGACCAAAGAATTCTAACCTTTTTTTCTTTCCTGATCCAAGATCAAGTCTCCAATACCCGCTACTATCTCCCAATTACTGTCTAATTTCCAGCTACCATCAATAAAACCACTTAAGACACTACCACTATTCAGGAGTTCTCGGGTTTTCAGAACTCTACTGCGTGTGATGCAACCCATTGGGTTTACTGTCCACCAATTGAGAGTCTCACTTACTAAAAAACCTGCAGCAAGACACCATTGAGCAGATCGATGTTTGATCCAAAACATTACGTTATCAACACTCGATTCTTTGTGTTCAAACACCCTTTGATTTCTTTCCAACCATATCGTCCAAATACACGCACACAATGTAGTTTTCCAAATCTCTTTCATTATAAGCTCTTTAAACAACCTACAAGACTCCCACATTGTATCAAAATCTGCAATCATCCTTAGATTCGATAATCCCCACCATTCAAGCATAAGCTTCATGACCATTTTAACGAAATCACACTGCCATAATAAGTGGTTAATTGATTTATCCTCATTGCACCTTAAACAACTTGTTGATCCTATAGAACTCCCCAATCTAGAGTAAAGGAAAACTTTAACAGGTAGAATACCTCTACATAACTTCCAAACAAATATTTGTACTTTTGGAGGAATTTTCAATCGCCAAATAAAAAACCACCCGACTCTATTTTCACTTCTGTCAAGGTCTAGTAAACTTGTGGCCTTCTTGACTGTGTACATATCTAGTCCTGGTAACCAAAGAAGCGAGACCTTTCTAGAGTTGAGAGCTACTCCTTTCAGAATCTCATTCAAGCATTCTACTTGTTCAATTTCCCATGATCTCAGACTTCTTTTCCAAAAAGTAGTACCAGTATGCTCATAAAAGTCCCATAAGTCTATGAAATAACAAATTTATGTGTTCTTCATTAAGGATAAAGAGTAAAGCCTTAAAAAAGATAACATTAAAGGCTTACCCTGTATCCATGTATCTTCCCAGAAAATCACCTTTTTGCCATCATTTACTTTCCATTCATATTGACTATTTCTGAAGAGATCGCTTGTGGAATCCTCTTTAGCCATTTTGACAATACCTGAAGGATTGCTGCGATCGAAACACTCCTCTAAGCTTGCACCTTTCTCACATTGATAGTTGTTTCTGAGCCAAACATTCCAGCCCTTGTCTCTGTCCCCGTACCAGCCGTACACCCATTTCCCTAGTAGGGCCTTATTAAACTTTTGCAAAGATACTAGACCCAATCCACCATTATTCTTTGGCATACAAACTTTTTGCCAAGATGTGAGATGAAGATTATTCTTATGCCTATCATCATTTGAAAATTTGTCACCCCAGTAGAACTTCCTTCTTATCGATTCAAGCTGATCACACACGCCTTTAGGGACAAGGTGCAAGCTAAACCAATAAGTCAGAATGCTGTTCAAAGTGGATTTAATCAAACAAAGCCTCCCCGCTTCATTTAGAGAATCTATTTTCCATGAGGCTAGCTTATTTCTAAACTTATCCATTTAAGGTTGCCAGAATATTTTCTTTTTGGAAGATAATCCAATTTGTGCCCCCAGATAGTTCATTGGCCAACTGCCTAAATCACAACCCAGAATCTTTGCACCCGACTGGAGGGATGATAAATCTTTCGTACTCGTTAAAAGTTTATCTTCAATCCCGATAAAAGTTGAAAACATTGGAGCACTCGTTTGATACCAATAAGTGAAGCCTGGTCATTCTCAAGGAAGATTATAGTGTCATCTGCGTATTGCAAGTGTGTCACCATTTCTCCTCTTTCTGACCAGGAGAGCTCTTTAAAGATCCCAATTTTGCTTGCCTTTTGCAGCATAGTACCAAGAACCTCTACTACAATGTTGAAAAGCAAAGGGGATAGCGCGTCCCCCTGCCTGAGTCCATTCAGAGGCGCAAATTCTTGTGTCGGAGAGCCATTGATCAAAATCAAAATTCTGATCGAGATCAAAAATCCTTCGATCCATTTGATCCACTTGTCTCCAAAACCTAGAGACTTCATGGTACTTAGCAGAAATTCCCAATTTACTGTATCAAAAGCCTTTTCAAAATCAAGCTTTAGAATGAAACCATCCACTCTCTTACTTTTTAACAAATGATGTACCTCATTAACCAATAAGATACTTTCTGTTGCCTTCCTCCCTTTCCTTAAGCCAGTTTGAGAATCACCAAGTAATTTGTCCATTTTCAGACTTAGTCTATTTTCCAGAATTTTTGTGAGGAACTTGGAGGTACCGTTTATGAGGCTAATAGGTCTGTAGTCTTGGACAAACATGGGAGCTGCTACCTTTGGGACTAAGGTTATTGTTGTGAGAGAAATTTGGTACAACACAATTGAGAGAATCTCGCTGGAATATTCGTGAAACACGTCCTTGATTATCGAACAGAGCTTACAGGTTCAAAGCACGAAGCGTGAAGCTCACTATAGGTACAAAATGGTCGAAGTGAGAATTCCGGGGGCTGAGTTGACAAAACCACCGGTCGAAATAGGCAGCGTAAATCCCACACTACCAATAAGTTCGCCGGAATATGTATCACTGAGGTGCACGTGCCTTATGCTTCTCAAGAGTGAAAATCTGAATCCTGTAGTCAAGTGCCTACATATCCTATTTATAGGAATCAAGCCCCATGTAGTTCTATTGGGTTTATACTTCTTCCATCCTACAAATTCGACCACTCTAAGATAATCCATCTTAGAGTTATAGACGAATTAGGTAGCTCTAGCCGAGCTTTCCAGTGTCCTAGTTCATGTCCATTACTAAGTCCTATAAACTCTCCTGCATGCCCTATATATCTGAAACCACCAATATAAGTCCTATATTGATTAGAGTGCTCCATCCATCATGTTTAATACGATTTAGGAGTCCTTTTATAAGTGTAAATCCGTGCCCCTAAAGTATAGGTAGCTGAATCCTTGTCCTACTAGTACTCCGCCTTCCAGGGATTTCGACTACTCATCACCTGTGACCAGCATCGAGGTTCAGGTGGTCTGAACCTCAATGCCCCCAACTTGAACCTCAACACCTTGAACCTGTCTTGGCACCCTGAACCACCTTAGAATACCCTGCATCTGACCCATGATGTGTTAAGCCCGTACCTCAGTACCCTGAACCCAGATACCTTTCCTAGATACCTTGAACCTATATCATGGTTCCTACAATTCTGGCCCAATACACACTACTGGACTTATAATGGATATGGGCCTTATATTGAACTCATGTGAGATTTTGGGCACAACAGTTATGAAGGAAGAATTGAAGCCTTTAGGCAGTATATACCTAGTTGCAAAATTCGAAAAACACTCCAATACCTTTTCTCTAATCCTAGGCCATAAAAATTTCAAGCATCTGTTATTCATGTCGTCTGGCCCAGGAACCCATTGCTTGATCCAATTCCATCAAAGAAAAATCCTCTTGTAAAGAAAGTGCATCCTCGTCATCAATACGTTTATCCATTAGTCTCCCCAGCAAGATTAGCCTACCTTCTTTTCTGCTACTAAAGAGTTGCGAGAAATGCATGAAAAAAACTTGTCTAATTTCTCTTGAGGAAGAAATCCATGTCGTATTCCAGAAAATCCTGGAGATGTTATTTTTTTCCTTCTTTTTTGGATGCAATGAGAGAAGTATTTAGTGTTACGTTCACCTTGTTGAAGCCAATTAATTCGTGCTTTCTATCTTAGCATAGAATCCCGGATTTCATAACATCTTTCTAATTCTATTTTGCAATCTGTAACTTCCTGTCCCCAAACATTTTTTAGATCAAAAAGGTCTAGCCTTTTTTCCAGTGCTTTTATCTTAGAATCTAATTCCCCTTTGGCATTCGGGGACCACTTTTTCATAAGCATTTTGACCTCCTTGAGAAGACTCTGGATGGAGAGTTCCTACAGACCCTTGTTTGTATTCCAAAAATTATTTAGCTCAGATAGTAATGACTGTTCCTTTATCCACCAGTTAAAAACCTTAAAGGGTTTTGGCCCCCATTCTTCTTGCTTTGCATAAAAAAGAAGAGGCCCGTGGTCAGATTGTTTACGGCAAATTGTAGATGCTGTCCATTGACCCAAACTGAACCAAATTGTATTTATTAATACTATGTCAAGTCTTCTTCTCTTGTCCTTCGGGCCAAACCATGTAAAAGAAGCATTTGCAAGTTCCAAGTCTAACAAATTACACTCCTTCAGGAACACGTTAAAATGGTGGGAGTCCAGGTTTCTGTATTCACAATTCAATCTTTCAGTGGAATTTCTAACACAACTAAAATCCCCAACAATACATGTGGCTTCCTCAGAGACAATATTCAATATAAATTTTAGCTCCTTCCATAAATTTCTTTTGCCAAAAGAGCTCAAAGGACTATAAACATTTATTATGTTTAAGATACTCTTGGAGGATAAAATCTGTAATTGAGTCCAAATCCAGTTATGACTTTGCGCCAGTCCTAAGCATGTGAAAACATTTGAATCCCAAGAACTAATCAATCCACCTGAGAAACCCACCGATCTCTGAACCGCCCAACCATGGAGTCACAGTCCCAAATTGAGTTCTTCATGAGATTGGTCCACGACTCACATTTGGTCTCTTGCAAACATAGAAAATTTGATCTATGAGATAAAAGAAAATCTCTTATATTTCTTCTAGCAACAGGATATCCAGCCCTCTACAATTCCATGAAAAAATATTGATATCCTGCATTAAAACATAAAGCCTGTTATGCCTAACATGTTTGCCTCATATGCACAATTTCAAAATCCATATGCCAGCATGCCATTTGTGCCTAGTCCATACATGAATATGTTTAATGTGCCACAAATGCCATGGAATATGAATAACATGTTTGTTCCTCCAACTATGCATGCTGTGAATGAAAATGTGAGCAACCCTCAGAAATCAACACCAAGGGTAAAGATTGATTTAAATCAATCTGAGCCCAAGGTGAAAAATAATATAAAAGGAAAAACAAAGGCTAAAAAAACAGGACCCAAGGAAACATGGGTACTAAAATCAACTTGATTTGGTTTTGTTGTGTGCAGGGAGACAAAAGGAATCTTTGGTACTTGGATAGTGGTTGTTCAAGACACATGACTGGTGATTCTACCCTGCTCACAGAGTTTCAGGAAAGAGCTGGCCCTTGTATTGCTTTTGGAGATGACAGCAAAGGCTACACTAAGGGATATGGCTTGATTTCAAAAGAGAATGTCATCATAGATGAGGTTGCATTGGTGGATGGTCTTAAGCACAATTTGCTTAGTATCAGCCAACTTTGTGACAAAGGATTTTTAGTTACTTTTTCTAAAGAAGCATGTGTTGTTTCTAAAGGAGGAGACAACAATGTGGTAATGACTGGATTCAGAAGAGGGAATGTGTACATTGCTGACTTTAGTAGCACAAGTCTAGACACCATCACTTGTCTCTTCAGCAAGGCAAGCAAGGATGAAAGTTGGCTATGGCACAAGAAATTATCTCATCTGAATTTTAAAGTTATGAATGATTTGGTGAGGAAAGATCTTTCTAGAGAAATTCCACAAGTGGAGTTCTCCAAGGATGGTTTGTGTGATGCCTGTCAAAAAGGGAAACAAAAGAAGGCATCATTCAAAAGCAAGACAGAGTCATCAATTGTCCATCAGCTTGAATTACTTCATATGGATCTGTTTGGCCCTGTAAATGTCATGTCTATCTCAAAGAAGAAATACTGTCTTGTGATTGTTGATGATTTTTCTAGATTTACATGGACCTTCTTTTTACACTCAAAAGATGAGGCAAGTGAAATCATTATCAATCACATCAAGATGGTAAACAATCATCCTGATTTCAAAGTAAGAAGGATTAGGAGTGACAATGGGACATAATTCAAGAATTCAAGTATGAAGGTGTTCTGTGAAGAAAATGGTATTTTGCATGAGTTTTCAGCAGCAAGGACACCACAGCAAAATGGTGTAGTTGAAAGGAAAAACAGAACACTTATTGAATCTGCAAGGACAATGCTAGATGAATCAAAGTTACCGACTTATTTTTGGGCTGAGGCAGTTAACACAACTTGCTTCACTCAAAATATTTCTTTGATTAATCAGGCCAAGGGAATGACCCCTTATCAACTACTCAAAGGAAAGAAGTCACTATTGGATTTTCTTCATGTCTTTGGATGCAAATGCTTTGTTTTGAGGAATCAAGCTGAGCATTTGGGGAAATTTGAAGCAAAGGCAGACGAAGCAATATTTGTGGGATATGCAGCAGGGAAAGCTTACAGAGTTTATAACCTCAGAACCAACATTGTTATGGAATCTGTACATGTTGTTTTTGATGATCTCAAAATTTAAGGTCTCTGTGATGAAGGTTTTCATGAAAGTCTTTCTTTTGAAAATGAGGAAGGAGATCAAGTGAATCATGTTAAGTCTACTGAGAAACAGCCTAAAGTTGTTGTATCTAGCACAGATGAAAGCAGCAGTGAAGATGAAATTGCTGCATTGAGATTGAAAAGAATAGCTGCTAGCAGACCAAATGGTCATACCGTTGACAGTCACAGAAATGCTTCTAGAAGTGATCAATTAGGGACAACAAACTCAGGGGGAGTTTCTCAAGGACAATTATCCAATCAAGGCAATCATGATCATGAAGCTACCTCGTCAAGATCAAATCTTCCTCCCTCAAGGAAATGGACTAAAGATCATCCCTTTGAACTTATTATAGGTGATGTTTCTTCAAAAGTCCAAACTAGAAGAGCAACTCAAGAGGAATGTCTATATAGCAGCTTTCTGTCTCAAGATGAGCCAAAGAAAGTTGAGGATGCACTTCTAGATCCAGATTGGGTTTTAGCTATGCAAGAGGAGTTAAACCAATTTGAGAGGAACAATGTTTGGAAGCTGGTGCCCAAGCCTAAGGACAGGAGTGTCATAGGCACAAAATGGGTGTTCAGAAACAAGATGGATGAAAATGGCATAGTCACAAGGAACAAAGCTAGATTGGTTGCAAAAGGCTATTCACAGGAAGAGGGAATTGATTTTGATGAAACCTTTGCTCCTGTTGCAAGACTAGAAGCAATAAGGATTTTCCTAGCCTATGCAGCCCATGCCAATTTCAAGGTCTATCAAATGGATGTGAAGAGTGCTTTTCTGAATGGGGAATTGGAAGAGGAGGTGTATGTAAGTCAACCTCCTGGTTTTGAAGATGATGATTTTCCAGAATATGTATACTTCCTCCTCAAAGCACTCTATGGTTTGAAACAAGCACCTAGAGCCTGGTATGACACACTTTCACAGTTCCTCCTTGAGAATCACTTCACTAGAGGTACTGTAGATAAAACTCTGTTTCACAGGGTTGTGAATGGCTCTACTATACTTGTTCAAATTTATGTAGATGACATAATCTTTGGGTCTACAGATGTGAAACTTTGTCAAAAGTTTGCCAAGCTTATGCAAAGTAAATATGAAATCAGAATGATGGGAGAATTAACTTACTTTCTTGGTCTCCAAGTGAAGCAAGTTAAAGAAGGCATTTTCATTAGTCAAACAAAATATATATTCATGATTTATTAAAGAAATTTAACTTAATGGAATGCTCTCCTGCCAAAACTCCCATGCCTACTGCCACCAAACTTGAATTGAATACTAAGGAAAAATCTGTGGACATTTCAAGTTACAGAGGCATGGTAGGCTCACTTCTATATTTAACAGCTAGTAGACCTGATATTATGTTTACTACATGTCTATGTGCTAGATTTCAGGCTGATCCTAAGGAATCCCATTTAGTTGCTATTAAAAGAATTTTCAGATATCTCAAAGGAACACCAAACCTTTGCATTTGGTATCCTAGAGAATCTGGCTTCGAACTAATTGGCTATTCAGATGCAGATTTTGCAGGATGTAAAATTGACAGGAAAAGCACAACTGGCACCTGTCAATTCTTAGGAAACAAGCTTGTCTCATGGTTCAGCAAGAAACAAAATTCAGTTTCTACCTCCACAGCTGAGGCTGAGTATATTGCAGCTGGAAGTTGTTGTGCACGGATTTTATCGATGAAAAATCAACTACTTGATTATGGAATAAGAGTTGAGAAAATTCCTATTTTCTGTGACAACACTAGTGCCATTGCCATTACTGAGAATCCAGTGCAGCATTCAAGGACCAAGCACATTGACATCAAGTACCATTTCATTAGAGAACATGTTCTAAATGGTACTGTGGAGTTACATTTTGTTCCAAGTGAACAACAACTTGCAGACATCTTTACCAAGCCACTTGATGAATCAACATTCTCAAGATTAGTAAGTGAGCTAGGTATGCTAAATTTCTCTTAATTATTTTTGAGATGTTTACAAGTTAAAATGCAGCCAAAAATTTGCTATATTTTTCTGTGAATTAATTTTCTCAGGAAAAAGTAAAATTTTGTCCAAGTCAAAATTACTATGTCAACGAAACGAACCATTTCGTTGACAGTCTTAGCATTTTTCTGGGTGTTTCGTTGACCGCCCAATCCTGATTCGTTGATTTAGCGCAATTAATCTGAACCGTTGAAATTTGACACGTCCGTTACCACGATCTATACATACACCCCTGTAAGTATAAATCATAGTAATACTTTAAAGGTAACGGTTATATTTTTTAAGCCAATCCAGTAATTTACATTGATTGTTGGATTTAATTTCTGAGAATTTTTGGGGGAGTATTTAAGAAATTCTATTTTCTTTAATTCTTTTTTACCTGTTCTCAAAAATTCCAAAGGCTTTTCTTTCTTCTTCTCTCTAACAAGAAATTCAGTTCGAAGCTTTTCTACACTCAACAATGGCACCCATAGTCAAGCTTATGTCTGCTGGAGGGTTTATCTATGAGAAAAACAACTCCATCCCCTTTGTTGTCAAGGAAAGCCCGAACAACATCTTTTTCAAGATGATGGACTTCATGAAGAATTGCCAGTTGAGCTATGCAATGTTTCACTCTACACCACTCTTCAATGAGATAATCGAGGAGATTTGGACCTCATGTGAGTATAGTGGGACAAATTGCACTTTGCAATTCACCATCCAAGGTAATGAGTATATAGTTAATTCTGATGTATTGCAAGCATGTCTACATATTCCTGAAAATAACTGTAATGCTTTGCCTACAAACACTGAAATTGTTAACATGCTAAATTCTATAAACTACTCACTACCTACTGATAATTTGGGTAAGATTATTAGGAGAGGTTTGGTTAGAGAATACAATTACTTAGCTGATGCATTCATAAAGGTATTTTCTGGCAAAATTAGTAATTTTGATGCATTAACTAATTCCATGTTAATTCTCTTAACCATGCTCCAAACTGATAGATATTATAACTTTAGCACCCAACTTATGTATGAAATTGGTGCTAAGTTGAGTGATAAGGCAAATAGGAAAAATAATATCTATTATGCTAGGTTTCTGATGATGTTGGCTAACCATGTTAGTCCAGCACCATTAGTTATCTCTAACCCTGTTTCCAGGTTTGAGTGTTTTGTGCAAGAGAAGAGGGGTTTGACAGATATCCTGAGACTTAACCACAATGGTGATGTCCCAGTGGTGTATCTGCCCATCATTGAGGTAACTTCTTCTAACCCTGTTAGTATAGTTGCTACTTCTATTGTTTCCCCTACAAATGTTGCTATGGAGTCTGTAGCTATGTCCCAACAGGCTCCTGCCCAAGCAGCAAAACCTAAATCTAAGAAATCCTCAAAGCCAACCTCAGGTGCTTCTCAAAAGGCACCTGTTGCAAAAACTACTTCACAACCTAATGGGAGTGATTCTGGAGCTGTAAGAGGTGAGGGAAGGGGTGAACATCAAAGAAACCCCAAGAATAAGGAAGGAAAGGATAGTGTGTCCCAACCAAGCCCCATTGTGTCTTCCCAACAAGGCACAATGAGTAAAATGGATTTAAACACAAGTCTAGTTGCATCCTCCCAAAATGATGTGATTATTGAAACAAGCTCTCCTCCAAGAGCACACTCCAAGAGGGTAAGGGACACTTCAAGCCCACAATCTACATTTTCCCAATACCAAAGGAGAGTGAAGCAAAAATCCAAGGATACACAGGGTGCACACACTCTGGAAGCAACACTTCCAGTTTCACAAATTCAGTTTGATGTAACCCATATTATTACTCTGGGGTTACAGTTCCATTCTCTAAACATCAACCTTGAACTATCTCCATCAAATTCATCAACTCAGTCTTTAGATGTGGACATGATCCATTCATCTATTCCTGATTCTCCGACTCTTATCTTGGAGAAGCCCCACTCTGAAGCTGGTGGCCATCACTTGTTAAGTGATTTGTTGGGCCATCAACCAACTTTTTCTGAAGTTGCAAGAGGATCTGTGGACCAATCTCTAAAATCAATCACCACAGATTCTACTGTAATTTCACTTTCTCAAAGTGCTTTATTGACTTCATCAACGAAACAGTCTCTTTCATTGACAAGTGTTTCTCCATCAATGGTATCCATACCGTTGACAGTTCAAACTGCCATTCCGTTGATAGGTCATTCTACACCCCTTATTGTAAATCAAGTTGTTTCAACAACTAGTGTAGATGACCTGGTGGTAGTTGATACACTTTTAGGTTTGAGAGGGAGTGAAATTGAGAGGCTGGCTTGCAGCCAGGCAAAAGGAGAGAATGAGAGTGAGAGGCTGGCTATTTCTTCCAGCCAGGCAAAACGAGAGACTGAGGGTTCCACCTTAGTAGGTGAAGGTGAGGGTGTGAGCCATGGGGAGCCCATGATGCAAGAAAATAGAGGAGAGAGAGAAGGGACTACATGAGCAGCAAGGGAGGAGGCATCCATTGCTAGTGAGTTAATGAGAGTCAATGAGGGAGAAAGGGAACTTACTTTCCAAGAGCATTTTCAACAAACTCTGGATAGTATTTCCCTGGATCCTGAGACCTTTACTCACCCTGTGCCAGCCTATCAAATTATGGCTCAACAGGGCAATGTGGAGGCAGAGAGGTCACTAAACCTAATTCATACAACTGCATCAATGCAAAGAGCAAATGATGCCTTGACCAATCTATCTCCAACAACTGCAGCAAGTGGAGACTTTGACTTTTCTGATGATGAGGACAGCTTTGGTGACAATCTACAGGTGGCCACTACTTCACAGACTGGGATTTCTGTGGTGCCTCCTAGACCAAACTGGATTTCTCAGGATATGCAAGGAAGATGCACTCTAGATGCTGCTATCTCAAGGCAGTACACTGAGGCATATCTAGCTCATGAGTCTGCAAATGCAAGGGACAAGAAATTCTACAAGGCCATCATGGATTCTCTGGAAATCCAAAGACTACAGATGCTACAGACAAGGATTGAAGCTACAGAAATGAAGGATTCCACTAGCAACCTCAGGGATGCTACTGACAGGAGGCTAGATGAAAAGCTTCCTCTTCTAATTGTGTCCAAGATGAACATGTTTTTCTCCAAGGAACCTGAAGTGTCCTCATCTTTGAAGACTCTTTCCTCTAGAGTGGACAAAGTTGAGGCTACACTTTCTCACATGCAAAAGGAACAGGAAAAACAGACACAGCTACTCACCCAGCTTTTGGCAGCTCAAGGACTCCCTATCATCTCACTTGATGATAACAAAAAGGGGGAGAAATCTAAGGAGCTAGCGAAATCTAAAGATCTTGATATACAAATCACAAAGGTTTTGGTTCCAGCCATTTCCTTACCAAATGAGCCACTAGCAATGGGGGAGCTTGGACAGAAGAAAAAGGATGGTATTGACCTGATTCAGGAAGCTTCTATGAGGATGAGACTTGCAGAACAGATTAAAGATCATTGGTCCAACATAGAAGCAAGGGTCAAAAATATTGCTGAAACTGCAAAGAATTCAAATACATCAACGGATCAACCATCAACGAATGCCATGGTTGTAACATCAACGGAATGGGAGCCATAGTTCAAGAGTTCTTATGTAATAGAACCCCTTCAGCATGGACTCTTTCAAGATTCAAGAAATGAGAAAGGGCAAGCTTCATGCTTTAGGAATGTGGATGCAAGAGGGATATCTCCAATATCACCTATCAAACCCAAGGGCAAGAACACTGCAAGGATATTTTATCCTCCACCAAAGCTAGATGAGTTCAAAATCCAAGGGAAGCTGATTATTGAAAGAAAAGAAAGCAATCATCCAAGCATAAGGAACCAAATGGCCATCATCTACAGGGATAGCAAGGAAATCTGCATTTGGGTTGGTCACCCAAATTTTGCTAAGGCCAAAGCTGAAGAATCTGAAAGGGCAGCAATGCAAGCTCTTGTAGTTGCTCAATCACTTGAAGATGAAGAAACCCTAAAGGAAGAAAAGGCCAAGGATGAAGCTGAGGAAGCTGGAAAGGAAAGGAAGAGTGTAAGGCAGCCAAAGGCTAGAGCAAAAAGGAATCTAATCTTTGATAAAGATGATTCTCAGGACACTGCCCAAGACTCTTCCACAACTAGTGCACATCAAATTCCTGTTGATCAACCTCATGAAGGAAAGTTGGCCTGTGATCCTGCACATCCTGTCAACTTTCATGATCAACCAATAATGCCAAAAGAGGAGCCTTTTGAATTTGATGAGGCCTACTTTCCAAAGTTTCTATTTGAGAAGGATCAACCAATGAAGACAAAGAAAAGGGTTGTCAAAGCAAAGCCAGTATTTATGAGAAAGCCACAACCTCAGAAACACCCTGCAAATCCAGAGGACTGCATGTACATTGATGACATTAGGGAAGAATCCAGTCTACATCTTGACTTAGACAACCTGGTGGAAGTAAGGGGCATTGCAGCTTCTCAAAAATTGCCTCAGAGACTGGTCTTTGTATTCAAGGGTGGTAGAGAACAGGTGTGGCCTCTCTACAGAATTTTAGGAGAAGACTACCAAACACTACTCTCAGTGTTTAGATGCTTGAAGAAAGACTTTGGCTTCACCAAAACAGCCAAGTCTGAGGTGGTCTCCAAAATTTGTCAGATAAAGGCTAGCTGGAACAAGCCTGAGGCTCTTCCCAGGATGCTTAGAGTGCCCTCAACACGAAAGAAGATCCATCTTCAACCATACTGGATGATGGAATTTAAGGACAAGGACAATTGCAGAAGATTTTTTAGGATGGAAGACCAGCTGGATAAGGCATCTAATCAAACTCTAAAGTTTATGCAATCCATGCTTGGTGATCAAGATGAAGAAGAGAAGATCTTTTACAGAAGGCTACAGGTCCAAATTGAGGAAAACAACTCTAAGAGAGGGAAGAAGACTATGCCACAAAGAAGACACAGATGAATCATTTGTTCAGTCTAGAGGAGCACTCTTGGGCATTAGTCTTGTAAGTCTTGTATTTTGTCTAAAATATTATGAAGCTTAATGCATTTTCTACTTTTGTAATTTATGATGTATCTGAGTGTTTTTGTTATCATCAAGTCTCTTGATTTATGGCTGTTATTCTATCAGTCATAAATTGGGGGAGATTGTTAGGAATATGTTGTTCTTGATGATAAACATAAAACACTTAGTAGAATTTGTGTAAAGTCATTTTGTAGCTGTCAACGGAATGGTATGCTTTGTAGCAATCCATTGACAGGTAGCTCATCAACGAAATGAGTGATGTAGCAATTGCACTGTACAATACTTCTAGTTTGATATGCATTTGATTGTAGATATTGGATAGGTTTTCTAAGTCATGTTGACTAAGTACTAGATAGGCAAAATAGGTTGGTTAATTGTAAATATCTCATGCCTTGTAATTTTGCCTAAGTGAAAACCTGTCAACGGAATGAAGATTATCCTATCAACGGTATGGAGTTTACTCATCAACGGAATGAAGATTATCCTATCAACGGTATGGAGTTTACTCATCAACGAAATGAAGAATAAAGCTATCAACGAAACACATCTCCCTGCTATCAACGAATCATTATTGCTTTTCTGAATAGTTGACAAAGTGATAGTGACAGTTTACTGAACAGATCTAAGGGTGATGTGGAAGTGTACTTTGCATTGGCAACCATTAAAATGGACATGGGGAATAAGGAAACATCCCAGTTTCCAATTGGGCTCTTGGGAGTGATCATAATAAGCATGAAGACAAAAGCAAATATCTTCAAGGACCACTGGACAAAGGGATGAAAAGCAAACTATTGGCGGTTACTCATTGTACTTTTAGTGTAGCCAAAAATAGAGTTGAAAACTTGGGTTCATATAACCAAGTGTAGCAATTACTTTAGAAAATGGAGAAGAAAAACAAATAGATTGTATTAGCTATTTTTGAGAGCATTTTTCTTCTCTACATTATTGTAACTGAGCAGCTGTGTACTTTTGTATCACAGATTATTTCCGCAATAAAAATCACTTCAGTTGGATCATCAAACAATCCAACTAAAATTATTAAGTGCTTGTGATTTTTTATTTTATAAGTTCAGTTTTAATTTGTAAGTTGTTTTTAAGTTTGAGAAATATCAAGGAATTGTATTCAACCCCCCCCCCCTTTCTACAATTCTGTTAGGTCATTTGGGATTAACAATTGACTCTTAATCCTGATGGGAAGGAAGTGGCTTATCTCTTGGTTGAAGAATTTGATCTACAGAGAAGTTCAATTCAGAATCTCAGAGCAGCTATCTACCAGATTGATGAGGAAGATGAAGAACTCGGAAATCTAAAGAGGAGACTGATTCACATTCTTGAAGACAAAGAAGAAGGTTTATTATCTAACTTCCCGAAGATGAATTTCTTCTACCAGAAAATCTAAAAGATAAGTTGCTGCTTAAGTCTCTTGTACATTTTGTAAATATATTTCTGTGGCATCATTGAATCTATGAATCTATACTTTATTTTACAAAGTATAAGACTGGGGGAGATTGTTAGATCAGGATTCAATGATCATCAGTATCTGGACTACTGGTCAGGATTGTGATATTGATGTCATCAAGATTTCACATCATCAGTATCAGGATTGCTATCAGGACTGAGATCAGGATTATCGTCAGGACTGGAAGCTGATCAGTATTATTTCAAGATAACTATCGAGTCCAAAAAAATAAGGAAGGTTGATTTGTCGGTTCCTAGTTTATAGGAATGCAGCTGTCAGTTAGGATATGTATCAATATAGTTTGTAATTGATTTAAACATATCTTGTAATTGATAGAGTATCTGTGTGCTATATAACCACAGTTTAGGTTTTGCATATTGCAATCGCTTACACGACTATTATTGTAACCTAGCAGCTTTCAAAAACATCAGAATTTCTTGAGAGAGTTTTGTAACAGTTTTATATCAGAATTAATAAAGCTCTTATTATTTTCATATTTGTGTTTATTAGTCGAGAATCTTATACAATTGTATTCAACCCCCTTCTACAATTGTTAATTACTGGGCAACACTACTGAAGATGACAAATGTAGGTCGGCAGATTCGTCTACTCTTGTGGAGGGGACAATGTTAAACTCTCAGCATTCTTTATGTGATAATTTAGGGAAATTAAAAATGAAATCTGCAGTTGGTAGACCTAGGAAAAAAATTAGGAGTACTAAGAACCCTTTTGACATGGGACTTAGTAAAAAGAAATGGTTAGGGAATTTGAAGAATACCAAAAGGAACAGAGGTATGAGCTCTGTCTTGCTACTTGTGGCTGAATCTACAGACAAAGATAACCTAGACGAAGCCGGACATATTCTGGAATGTGCAGAAAATTTGGGATTGGTGGTGCAGGGAAATAAGGAAGAGGTAGTGAAAAGGATATCTTCTCAGTTGAGCAGTGGTGCACTGTAAAGTGTTGATTCATTTGAATTAGATATAGAACCATTCATTGCAGGCTTAGACATTTTCACTTTAGCAGTCTTCTTAACAGATTTGCAGTTAGTAGATAAATGACTAACACTTCCACAATTGACACATGTCCTTCTAGGAGCATATTTATCAGGTGTGTAATTGTTGTATTTGTTAATCCATACTTTGCCATTCCTGTTATTCTTTTTATTTCCCTTAGCCTCAACTTGAACATTCTCTAACTTATCTTTCAATTGCTTGTTGGACAAGTGACCTACATTAGCTCTCTCAACAGGCTTCTCAACTTTCTTTGATTTACTAGACTCACCTTGAACAAAGTTCTTGGTGACAGGACCATACTTATTATTAAGTCTAGTGAGTTCTTCTTTTCTTTTCTCTGTCAACGAAACAGCCTGATCGGTTGATGGTTCATCTGTCAACGAAACATTGCATTCCGTTGACATATCAACCTTTAACAAATGATCATTGTTGTTTGTTGACTCTGTTTCTGATTCTAAGGTTTCACCAACATACCCTAGCTTCTCTTTGTTCTTTTTCCATGATTGTTCACAGAAAGATTCCATACCTTGAACATTAATGATATTGTTTGCAACATTCCTGGCATCTTTCCATTTAGCAATCACACTTTGTTCTATTTCAAGTTGTGTTTTAAGAATTTCTTCCCTTTCTAACACGTTCTCAAGTTCCTTCTTAGCATCCCTACTAACACACCTCATTTTTTCAAAATCAATGAGCTGTGCTTCTAACATTGCATTCCTATCACTTAAGAGCAAATTAGTCTCTTTTATTCTTGAATTCTCTTTGGTAAGTGATTTAAGAGTAACACGTAAATTATATAGTATAGTAGACATTTCATTTACTGCACTATCGCATTCCTCTTTAGAGAGCTCAGAAAGATTAGTAATTGTTACCTGGTTGTTTGAGGAGCTTGCTTCCTGCTCATGATTGTTAGCCATAAGAGCCAAGTTGACATACTCAACATCATCATCAGAATCTTCACCATTACCAGCCCAATCATACTCCTGAGACATGAAAGCCTTTTCTTTTTGCTTGAGAAGTTCAAAGTATTTCTTTTTATAATCAACAGGCTCAAATTTCCTGTTGCCCTTCTCAACCTTGGGCTTTCTGCAGTCTCCAGCAAAGTGACCAAGCATTCCACAATTGAAACATTTAGATTTAGACTTTTCAATCCAGTTACTTTTGCTGGGTTGAAAGTCTCTCCTTGGTGGCCTAGCTTCTGAGTTTCTCTTGAACTTAAACTTAGAGAATTTTCTTGACAGAAAAGCAATGTGTTCATCAATCTCATCTAAGTTATCCAAGTTGACTGGTTCTGGTTCTTCTTCTTCTGTCATCTTGCCTTTACCTTTGCTAACATCACTCCTACAACTAGCTCGACTAGTTGTGGCCTTTGCAGCTTCTTCATTGTCATCTTCCAGTTGGTTCACAGATGCAATCAATGCAATAAATCCACCTTTCTTCTGTACCTTTTCAATTTCTTCATCTTGCTCCATTTCCAACTCATATGTCTTCAAGGTTCCACAAAGCCTTTCAAGAGTGTAGTCTTTGTACTCTTTAGTGTTTCTGAGAGAAACAGTCATAGGCTTCCATTCTTTTGGAAGAGCTCTAAGAAATTTAAGGTTTGAATCCTTGGTTTGATAGATCCTCCCATACAACTTTAATCCATTCAAAAGCTTCTGAAACCTACTAAATGTGTCATTTAGGGTTTCACCAGATTTAAAATGAAAGTGCTCATATTGTTGTATGAGGAGCTGCATTTTGTTTTCCCTAACTTGCTCAGTTCCTTCACAGAGAGTTCTAACAGTGTCCCATACTTCTTTGGAGGTTGTACAGTTTATGACATTGTCAAACATCTCTTGCTCCAAACCATTAAACAGAATGTTCATGGTTCTTTTATCTTTATGGACTTCTGCAACATCTTCAATAGTCCATTCTGAGACAAGTTTTGGAATTTCCACATCAGGAACATCATCTGGCACTTCAACTCTAGATGCAAACTTCATGGGAACGTGTGGACCTTTCTCAATTTAGTCTACATACCTCTCATCCATAGACATGAGATGTAAATGCATCTTTACTTTCCAGTGAAAGTAATTGTCCTTATCAAGAACTGGTATCTTTACACCTGCATCCTTCTTCACCATGGTTACTGTTTTTGGTCTTGATCTTTAAACTTCTTGTATGTTAGAAGCTCGCTCTGATACCAATTGTTAATCCCAAATGACCTAAGAAAATTGTAGAAGAGGGGGGGGGGGTTGAATACAATTCCTTGATATTTCTCAAACTTAAAAACAACTTACAAATTAAAACTGAACTTATAAAATAAAAACCACAAGCACTTAATAATTTCAGTTGGATTGTTTGATGATCCAACTGAAGTGATTTTTATTGCGGAAATAATCTGTGATACAAAAGTACACAGCTGCTCAGTTACATTAATGTAGAGAAGAAAAATGCTCTCAAAAATAGCTAATACAATCTATTTGTTTTTCTTCTCCATTTTCTAATGTAACTGCTACACTTGGTTATATAAACCCAAGTTTTCAACTCTATTTTTGGCTACACTAAAAGTACAATGAGTAACCGCCAATAGTTTGCTTTTCATCCCTTTGTCCAGTGGTCCTTGAAGATATTTGCTTTTGTCTTCATGTTGATTATGATCACTCCCAAGAGCCCAATTGGAAACTGGGATGTTTCCTTATTCCCCATGTCCATTTTAATGGTTTCCAATGCAAAGTACACTTCCACATCACCTTTAGATCTGTTCAGTAAACTGTCACTATCACTTTGTCAACTATTCAGAAAAGCAATAATGATTCGTTGATAGCAGGGAGATGTGTTTCGTTGATAGCTTTATTCTTCATTTCGTTGATGAGTAAACTCCATACCATTGATAGGATAATCTTCATTCCGTTAATGAGTAAACTCCATACCGTTGATAGGATAATCTTCATTCCGTTGACAGGTCTTCACTTAGGCAAAATTACAAGGCATGAGATATTTACAATTAACCAACCTATTTTGCCTATCTAGTACTTAGTCAACATGACTTAGAAAACCTATCCAATATCTACAATGAAATGTATATCAAACTAGAAGTATTGTACAGTGCAATTGCTACATCACTCATTTCGTTGATGAGCTACCTGTCAACGGATTGCTGCAAAGCATACCATTCCGTTGACAGCTACAAAATGACTTTACACAAATTCTACTAAGTGTTTTATGTTTATCATCAAGAACAACATATTCCTAACATCAATTGTTTCATACCAAGAGACATTTCTTTGACAGCACTGCCTCTTTGCATTTCTACTTCTTGATCACTCAGATTTAAGTACATGGGAGTATAATTGCCATCATAGTTTCTTCCTTCATCAAATCTTTGTCTAATGGTTGACAAAATCAAACCAGACCATTCATTGCACACCTTGTTCTTGTCTTTGAGCAGAGAATGAACATATTTCCATTCCTTTGTAGATTTTACTAACAGCTCCTGGATATACATTTTCTCCACACTTCCATCCCTCATGAAATAAAGAAGCTTCTCCTTCTTTTCAGCACCATCATGACAATCTAGGATTATATCCACAGCTTGTAAACTGTTCAGAAGTCAAATTCCCTCCAATTTCAACCAGTGCATGAGGATCAACATATGGAATGTTTAGAAATTCAGCATCTCTATGACTTATGCCTCCTCTTGTGTTGTGTGGCATCTGCTTCAAACTTGAAAACATTTCTGTCTATAGTGCCTTGGATCTTTGAGAACTAGTAGTTTCTGCAGCACCAGGAAGATTTGTTATAATACCACCTGATTGAAAGTTGATAGGTTTATTGCACTTAACAGTGTCAATATGCTTCCATTTCTTATCTTTCTCTTTTTCAAAAACATAGCTATTTTCTAGCTTGTGTTGTTGTCTTCTCTCATTCTTCCACAACAACTTGTTTGATTTAATTAGCCTTTGCACATAGAGATTAAAATATCTATCCGTTGTTCTTCTTATTTCTCTTCTCTTTTCTTCTTCTTCTTCATCAACTTCTTTATTGTGAGAATCTACCATAGTAGAAAGTATTAGAAAATCAATCTCTTGTAGAGTTTCAGATTCATCAAGATCTTGAGCAATATCAGGATTAGAATCTGGAATTTGAATTGTATTACTGATTAGAGATGATTGTCTTGGTCTTCTTCTCAAAATAACCTGAGGTTCATATTCTTCACCCACTCTTTCATCATGAATAGTGGTCCTGACAATCCGAGTATTAGGAACTGTTGGATTTTGAGTGTCCTCAGTAATTCTTCAATCCTTATACCACTAGACCTTGTTTGTCTAGGTATAGATTGTGTTGACCTTCTCCCTCTTCTAGCTCCTCTCCTACCTTTGCCTCTTCCTCTAATAGCAGCAGGATTGTTAAAGCTTTCTATGATCTCTTTCTGTTGTCTCAGAAATTCTTCTTGAGAAAGATCAGGATATTCTTATGTTGAAATAGAGAGAGCTTTTCTAGAAAACAGCTGTTGAACTCTCTTATCAGTATGATAAAGAGTTACAACATCAGCAGCTTTAGTCTTGAACTTCTTGAAGAGATTAGCAGCATCCTCAGCATTTTCAATAAACACATCTTCATCACCTTCAGGAATTGTAGATAAGACTTGTCCATGACCAGGCGTTAGGATTTGGTCACCTGTCAGGATTTGCTCTTCCGTCAGGATCTGAGAGTTCACTAAGGTTCTAACTGATCTAACTCCAGAATCAGAAAAATGAGTTGACTGCATGGATTGACTTTGAGTAGTTTGTCTAGAAGACTTCACCATAGCAGCTTCAGAGGTTTCTCATTTCCTTACCATGTCATCACTATCATTTCCAGTATCATCATCACAATAAATAAGGATTTTGGAGTATGAAAGGCCATAATCTAACAACTGATTTCTCATCCACATTATCTGAGCACAGCAACTTCCCGCAACAATGTACTCAGCTTCTACAGTTTATGTAGAGATAGACTTTTGCTTTTTACTGAACCAAGAAACTAGTCTACCACCCAAAAAATGACAGCTTCCTGAAGTGTTTTTCCTGTCTATTTTGCACCCTGCAAAATCAGCATCTGAATAACCACACAAACCAAAATATGATTCCCTATCATACCAAAGGCCAAGTGAAGGAGTGCCTTTAAGATATCTGAAAATTCTTTTAACTTCTATCAGGTGTGGTTCCCTGGGATTTGCTTGAAATCTTGAACAAAGACAGGTTGCATACATGATATCTGGTCTACTTGCAGTTAGATGTAGAAGAGAGCCAATCATTCCCCTGTAGTGAGTTACATCTACCTCAGTACCTTGATCAGGATCAAGTTTGGTAGCTGTAGCTATGGGAGTACTTGTAGTTGCACTATCTTGCATGTTAAGTTCAACATAAACTTCTTCCTCCAGTTCACCATTTAAGAAAGCACTTTTAACATCCATCTGGAAAACTTTAAATTTCTTGTGGGCTGCATATGCCAGAAACATCCCGATGGCTTCTAACCTTGCAACAGGAGCAAAAGTTTCATCATAGTCAATTCCTTCCTGTTGAGAATACTCCTTTGCAACTAGCCTTGCTTTATTTCTGATAATTACTCCATCTGAATTTGTCCTGTTTTTGAATACCTACAATTGACCTATTCTTTGGTCTTGGCACCAGTTTCCAGACTTCATTTCTTTCAAATTCATTCAACTCTTCTTGTATTGCAGTAACCCAATCAGCATCCTTAAGTGCATCTTCAACTTTCTTAGGTTTCTCCTTGGATAGAAAGTTGTGATAGAGACATTCATTTTGAGTTGCACTTCTTGTCTTAACACCTGCATTAGGATCCCCAATTATCAAATCAGGAGTATGGCTTTTAGTCCATTTCCTTGCTGGTGGTAAATCATTCCTTGAAGTAGATTCGCCCCTGGATTGGTGTTGTCATCAAAAAAGCATGAATCAGTAGAAGCTCCACCTGAATTATTGTTGTCTCCTCTTGATGGATTATCAGGATTGTCACTTGAATCAGTATATGAAGAATCTTGTCCTGATGGTTGAGTTGTGTCAGAATCAGTAACAATTTGTTGTTGCTCCCCCTCAACATTTGCATTGTCAGTAGCATCATCAGTAGCACCATCAGTATTTGGTGCATCATCAGGATTTGGTGTGTCACCAGGATTTTGCATCCCATCAGTATCTGATGGAGTATCAGTATCTGATTCCAGTTCATCAGGATTCTTGGTAGCTTCATTTTCAAATATCAGACTATCATGAGAGTCTTTATTTAATCCAGTTATCTTTTATCATCAAAAGATACATCTATTGACTCCATGACAGTCCTTGTTCTCAAGTTAAAAACTCTAAAAGCTCTTGAGGCTGGATAGCCAATAAAGATCTCATCAGCCTTGGTTTCAAATTTGATTAGCTGTTCAGGATGAGGTCTGAGAACAAAATATTTACAGCCAAAACACATGCAGATGCTTCATACTAGGTTTCTTCTCTTTGAGCATTTGATATGGAGTTACACCATTCCTGTTTATGAGTGTGAGGTTTTGAGTATAGTATGTTGTATTGACTGCTTTTGCCTAGAAATATGTAGGTAATTTTGCTTCTTTCAACATAGTTCTGCCAGCTTCAATAAGAGTTGTATTCTTTCTTTCAACTACTCCATTTTGCTGGGGTGTGCCAGGA
Source organism: Heracleum sosnowskyi (assembly GCA_030848705.1). NCBI lineage: Eukaryota > Viridiplantae > Streptophyta > Magnoliopsida > Apiales > Apiaceae > Heracleum > Heracleum sosnowskyi. The sequence goes on along the minus strand of CM061243.1, from coordinate 40,847,046 downwards.
GCAGAGAATTGTTGAATGATTCCTTTGTATTTGCAGAACTCTTCCATTACTGAATTCTTGAATTTAGTACCATTATCACTTCTCAGAATCTTGACTTTATAGTTTGTGCTTGTCTCAATCATTTTTACATGGTCCAACAATATTTCTAGAGTCTCATCTTTTCTGTGTAGAAAATACACCCAGGTGAATCTAGAAAATTCATCAACAATTACAAGAGTGTACCTTTTCTTACTGATGGACATTATATTGACTGGTCCAAATAGGTCAAGATGTAACATGTGATATGGTTCTTCAATAGAGGATTCAGATTTACTCTTGAATGATGTCCTTCTCTGTTTAGCCTTTTGACAAACATCACAGAGTCCATCAAGAGTATACAAAGCTTTAGGCAATCCTCTAACCAAATCTTTCTTAACCAACTCATTGATATTGCTGAAGTTGAGATGAGAAAGCTTCTTGTGCCAATTCCAACTTTCATCTACTGATGCTTTACTGATGAGACAAGTAGAGGGGCCATCAGTATTTGATTGAATGTTGGCTTCATAAATGTTACCATGCCTTTAGCCAGTAAGTGCAATGGTTCTTGATGATTTGCTGACTACTTCACAATGAGTGGAATAGACGTTGACATGATAACCTCTATCTGTGATTTGAATAATACTCAACAGGTTGTGTTTTAGTCCTTTCTTAAGAGCTACTTTTTCAATGATGACATTTCCAATGATTATACTGCCATATCCCAAAGTTTGTCCAATGTTGCCATCTCCATAAGACACAATTGAGCCAGCCTTTTCCTCAAATTCTCATAGCAGGGCTTTGTTTCCAGTCATGTCCACAGAACATCCACTATCCATGACTAACATATTTTTCTTTTTACCCTTCAACCAGACAAAAACACACTAGTCAGAATATTTAAGAACCCACACTTGTTGGGCTCTTTTTCCATGCATTTTACTATATTTAACTGTAGAAGACTTTTTGACTTTAGCAGTCCTGTCAGGATTGTATCCATCGGGATTTGCTTTGTCAATATCAGTATTGAAAAATGCATGATTCATATTAACATTCTTAAGTTTACCATAATTTGAACTTTTATTAAACTTAGGTAAAAGATCATAAAAGTTGTAGTACAAATTATGGTATTCTTCACAAGTATAAATAAAATGCCATTTATTGCCATAATGAAAACAAGAATTCTGTGGTTTTTAAAATACTAATCTATTCCTGACATCAGACCTAGGAATTTCAGTGACCTTCTTTTTACTCTTCTTGCAATCAATAGCAAGATGATTAGAGTTACCACAGGTAAAACAACATTTTTTTGGTGCATTTGGGATAAACTTATAATTATTCTCTTTATTAATCCCAACTTTACCATTTCTCTTTCTTTTGACAATAGGTGACTTTTGTCTTCCTATTTCATCACAAACTTTATCTTTAAGTTGTTTCTGAGACAATAGACCTACATTCTTACTTCCTTTACTCTTAACAGGTTTAGACTTAGAATCTGTGGAAGGTTGTGCAGAAGTAGATCCCTTTTCATCAACAGGTTTAATCTTAGATTTGGTTTTATCTATAACGTGTATGTAGGTCTTTGGACTAACTGTCTCATCAATAACAACTTTCTTTTTCAATTTCTTATCTTCTTCTGACTTGTACCCTAGACATTCTTTCTAATTCTTAGAAATGCTGACATGTCAATCAGGATTGACCATTTGACCTCTTGTCTGGATTTTGTCCTATCAGGATTTGATCAAAATTACATACCTTACTGAATGACCATCAAGATTCGATAGTCATCAGGACTTGCTTTCTGATGCTTTCCTTAGAAATTCTCAAAATTCATCATTCCAAGTTCATTCGCCAATTTGTTGAAAGTAGCTTCAGGCAGTGGCTTGGTGAATATATCAGCTAGTTGTTGATCAGTAGGAACAAAATGAAGTTCAATTATTCCTTCCAGTACTTGTTCTCTTATGAAGTGATATCTAATACTGATGTGCTTAGTAAGAGAATGTTGAACTGGATTTCCTGTCATTGCAATAGCACTTTGGTTATCACAATAAATAGGGATTTTGGAGTATGAAAGGCCATAATCTAACAACTGATTTCTCATCCACATTATTTGAGCACAGCAACTTCCCGCAGCAATGTACTCAGCTTCAGCAGTTGATGTAGAGATAGACTTTTGCTTTTTTACTGAACCAAGAAACTAGTCTACCACCCAAAAACTGATAGCTTCCTGAAGTGTTTTTCCTGTCTATTTTGCACCCTGCAAAATCAGCATCTGAATAACCACAGAAACCAAAATATGATTCCCTAGCATACCAAAGGCCAAGTGAAGGAGTGCCTTTAAGATATCTGAAAATTCTTTTAACTGCTATCAGGTGTGGTTCCCTGGGATTTGCTTGAAATCTTGAACAAAGACAGGTTGCATACATGATATCTGGTCTACTTGCAGTTAGATGTAGAAGAGAGCCAATCATTCCCCTGTAGTGAGTTACATCTACCTCAGTACCTTGATCAGGATCAAGTTTGGTAGCTGTAGCTATGGGAGTACTTGTAGTTGCACTATCTTGCATGTTAAGTTCAACATAAACTTCTTCCTCCAGTTCACCATTTAAGAAAACACTTTTAACATCCATCTGGAAAACTTTAAATTTCTTGTGGGCTGCATATGCCAGAAAGATCCTGATGGCCGGCTTCTAACCTTGCAATTGGAGCAAAAGTTTCATCATAGTCAATTCCTTCCTGTTGAGAATACTCCTTTGCAACTAGCCTTGCTTTATTTCTGATAATTACTCCATCTGAATTTGTCTTGTTTTTGAATACCTACAATTGACCTGTTCTTTGGTCTTGGCACCAGTTTCCAAACTTCATTTCTTTCAAATTCATTCAACTCTTCTTGTATTGCAGTAACCCAATCAGCATCCTTAAATGCATCTTCAACTTTCTTAGGTTTCTCCTTGGATAGAAAGTTGTGATAGAGACATTCATTTTGAGTTGCACTTCTTGTCTTAACACCTGCATCAGGATCCCCAATTATCAAATCAGGAGTATGGCTTTTAGTCCATTTCCTTGCTGGTGGTAAATCATTCCTTGAAGTAGATTCGCCCCTGGATTGGTGTTGTCATCAAAAAAGCTTGAATCAGTAGAAGCTCCACCTGAATTATTATTGTCTCCTCTTGATGGATTATCAGGATTGTCACTTGAATCAGTATCTGAAGAATCATGTCCTGATGGTTGAGTTGTGTCAGAATCAGTAACAATTTGTTGTTGCTCCCCCTCAACATTTGCACTGTCAATAGCATCATCAGTAGCACCATCAGTATTTGGTGCATCATCAGGATTTGGTGTGTCACCAGGATTTTGTGTCCCATTAGTATCTGATGGAGTATCAGTATCTGATTCCAGTTCATCAGGATTCTTGGTAGCTTCATTTTCAAATATCAAACTATCATGAGAGTCTTCATTTAATCCAGTTATCTTTTATCATCAAAAGATACATGTATTGACTCCATGACAGTCCTTGTTGTGACGCCCTCCCAATCCGGGGTCACGATTGGGGAGTCACTACAACCTGAATATATATAAACCTGTAAATAATAATATAAACATGCAGACACGACCCCAACTCTACCCTGGATCTTTAACAGGAAATGGTATGAAACAAGCATCAACTATCTACTTCATTTTATTACAAAATAAAAATCTCAAAAGTTATTACAACCATGTCTCAAAAGCTCTACGTCCCCTTTGACCAAACACCTTCTAAAAGTGGTCATCACCTACCTGAGCTGGCATCCCAAATATAACCCTATAAGAAGACTTCCTAGCTGTCTGATATGTGCGTACCATCTTCTCATTTAACTGTGGGTTAGAACAGGAAATAGAATGAGCCAAATGCTCAGCAAGTAATAATATGGCCAAATAATTAACTGATAAGCGTGTGCTTTATCTAAATATTGTCCCTATATTTTAGTTATTTTGTATTGATTTGGATTTTTATGTAATAAATTATAATGTTTTATTGTAGGTATCAAGGACTTTTAATAAAGGAAGGCTTGGAGCTTAAATGGCAAGAGTTGGAGATTTATTTGATTAAAATTCGGATTTTATGACCCACTTGCGCAGTTCACACTGTTTGGGCTATAATAGGAGTTCTAGAAGTCCGATTCAGAATATTAAATAGCCCACAAAAAGCTTATGAGAAGGGATTTAATTCAGAAATGGCCTTGATATTAAAATCCAGCTGTATCAGTCCAGAAACAGAGCCCCACAGTCAGTTACGAATTTCTGTTATTGGAATTCAATTCTGTTTGGGAAAATTTCCTTGTATTTGTATTAAATAATTAAAAATACTTATATTAGAGATATTATTAGATATAGATCAGACCTAATACAGGAGAAAAACGAGAGACACGAGAGGAGAAAGAAGGAGCCGCACAAGGGAGGAGGAGAAGCCATCTACATACAAGAATTCAGCCATTGAAGACATTCAATTGGCTTTGTTTTCTCTTATCTTTTATTTATCTCTTCTTATGAACATGTGTTGGTTGACTTGGAGTTGTTTTGATACTATGATTATGAACTAATTGTATAAATTTGGGATTTTTTATGGAACCCTAGCATGAGATTATTGGTGTTTTGTTAAAGAGTACTGTATGTGGTTCTACAGTTTATTCATTCAAGTGTTTTTCATGCTAATACTTGTTATCGTCTGATCAACTTTAGTGGGTTAATGAGTTAATTATAATATTGAGAGAGTTATAGTTAATTGACATAAAACTTGAATGGTGCATGCTTATATCTTTTGATTATAATATTGTTACAGTATAGACATATATTGTGACCATGCATAGCTTTTGCGAATTGGTACTTAATTGTATTCTGAGGAGTAAATTGGCATAGACATATGTTAGTTTACTTGGTAGGAATTATATCATAGTGATTTCGAGAGAAACCTATGACCATTGAATTCTAGCTAGTGAACTGTGAATTGTTATAGTGCTACGCGACTCTTTTACTGATTTTCATGTGTTAGGGGGAAGTAATTATCCTGACTTATCTTCTCATATCTGAATCTCGTAAGACTCTCTTTGCTAGTATAATATTAGTTAGTTAATTAATTAGTTTTAGTAGAAAAATCAAAACCCAAATCTTGTGTTCGATAACTGAATTGTAAGATTTTACTTGCGATTAATACAAATTTGCAGTCCTTGAGGAACGAAATCTGGTATTCACTACTATATTACTTGTTTGCGATTGTGTACACTTGCACATCTGTATTTTACGCAACATTAACCACAGTGAAATAGTTTTCAATACCAATCTGTATGTCATAATTATAGCAGAATCCATATCAAAGGATTATCCGAACAATGAACTGGTTATACAATTTCAAAGGGTAAACCAATTTCCTTATAAAGATATATGATTTCAAGAAAAACAATAAGTAATTTGGAGATTTTTCATAACACAACGGACAATACGGGTGATCAGCCACATAAAGTCCCCATACCGGACACACAGTCCCTCTGGTCCTTGTATTGGGTCCCAATAGGCACACATTGGCCTTTAGACTAGTCCATACCTAGTCATTGCATTATAATTAAAAGTGCTGGACCGACGTCACTCAGCCTCTTACGCCTCCAATCTTAGGAATCCGTGGAAACCATAATTTGGAATTTAAATGATTATAACTTTTGAAACTTCCTTTCTTTTAAAACCTTTCTCATGAAAGAAATCCTTTTAAATCAAAAGATAAGTATTTGTATAGAGTCAAAGTGAAAGTTCATGTATTCTCAAATTTCAAGTAAGTGTGTGATTCATAGGTACAAGTTCAAATCTAATGCAATAGAATCTTAGGTTAAAAAGGCATCAAAATGTGAGTATAATCAAAGGATAAGGGTAAGATTTGGAGAAAAGTTCAAGCAATATATGGTTCATAAAACATTTGTGTTGTGTCTATAATGTTTGTATAGAAGAATCTTTTGTGAATCGGGTAAGTTCAATTTGATCAATCTGGATTTCTATCAATGGGAAATCAAGAAGTAAATGTCATAGTTATGTTTTGGATATGTACTAAAATGTGAGTTCTGGTATATTCACTTTTGGGTGTAAAGGTTCAAAGAAAGAACTAAACATAGTATGGTGTATGAACCAACAAGGTATATGAACAGAAATAAGGATTACCAAATGAACATGATATGTTTTCAGGATTAAAAGGGTATATAAACAGGATATCAATTCATATATGTCAAAATGAAAGAATGGAATTTAGAAGCGAAAGCAAGTCAGAATTACTTGCCTTAAGTAGCTAAAAGGGTAATGAGAAATCACTGGTTCTCCACCTTGGTCTTTCCTTTATCTCTAAGTTCCACTTCCTTGGACTCTACAAAAGAATATATTCTATCTTAGTATGCTCTCTCTAAAATGCTAACCTTTATTCTAAACTACCCAACGCATCCTAAGCGCGTAAACACACAATAGTTCTATCACGTAACATTTACAACCATGTACTAGGCAACAACTCATATAAGCGCACATCGCCATTTAAGTACACATAACATACTCCTTTTATATATATAAATATATAATCTACCTTTCAAATCATACCACACTTGGTATACCCTTTAAATCAACTTGATCAATGCTAACCATATCCTTAACACCTTTACATACAATGTTTTCATCTCAAAAGCTGAAAAAATCTGCTGCGCATGCCTTACCAAAAACTTTATCATAAATCCAAAAATAATCAAACAAATACCACATTTGACAGGCTACTGCCTTATTACTAATCTAACTTAGCATAAATATTTCATCTCTAGAACAGTTTATTTAGATTTAAAACGAACAGGTTAAAGTGTGTACCGAAGCACAGAAAATCCTGCTGCGCAACTTTTAGTAAAACATGCATAACTCTTTACTGGTTAAATTAAATGACACAAGGTTTTCGCGTCGACAAACTAGACTCCGAGTAGAACATTTAAATTCTATACCCACTGTCCAAAACAGGGAAAAAGCAGTCACGAATTACAAGAGCAGAACAGGACAGTTTCTTGACAAACCAACATGATTCTCATCCTCTTTTTAATTAAAGTCCAAACACTAAGACCCCTAATACTTATCATTATTATAAAAACCGATTTCTCTGCTAAGACCAAACTGAAAATCAATTAAATATTCAATAACCACTGAAATATTAACATGCAATTCATAAGAACTCAAAATCATTCACAATCTTCCATTTACACATCAATTTCGGTCAAAGAATTCACATGCAAACTGAAATTGTTCACATAACATAAAAAAACTAACATACAGAGTTAAAAACATGGATTAAAATCAAGATAGAGCTATTTAACTTCAAACCCAGACCACCGGCTCACTTCCGATCACCGCCGGTGGCGGTGGTTCACGGTGATGGTCGGAATGGGTCCACACAACCGCACACCACCCCCAATCACAATATCGGTCCTTATTCCTCCACCAATTCACTCAAACACTACCTCTTCACGATTGCATGTCACCCTCAACCTTACACACACACACTTCCATACATACATATACACACACCCCCACAAATATCACACACACATACGTTGCCAGCAATGAACAAAAGAAAAGAGCCATGGAAATTGAAGAATTACAGTGGTGGTGGTAAGAAACGAGAGAGATTTATTTGGAGAGAAAGAGAGCAGGGCCAAGAGAAAAATGAAATGAAAAGGGGGTCCTGTTCTGGGGAATATATAGCTGGAGGTTTGATTAAAAACAATAAAATTGTTTTGTTTTGATTTTGTTTCTTTTGATTTATAAACTAGAAAATATTGCATTGTAGAATCTGAAAATAAAAATAAGTATGGGATAAAATGATTTTTCACATTTTTAAAATAAAGAGTATAAAATTATCTCCTCCCCCATATTATTAAAATTATTTTGGGATCAAAAATAAATTTTATATGAATTTTCAAAGTTTAAATCACATAAATGACATTTAACTCAGAAAATCGTTTTTAAATCCTTAAATCCAAAAATAAATTCCTCCACTAATTTTATAAAATAATAAAATATAAAAGAAAGGTTGTGAAAAATATTTCACAATAAAAATAATCTCCGATGATTTTATAAAATTCCCGGAATGTCAAATAGAATTGATTTTTAATAAGAAATTCATATAAAATGCAATTAAAAGCATAGACATATATTTTAATCCATACCATTCACCAAGTAAACATCTAATCATCACATTTTCAAGTATCCACCTTTCACAAAATATTCACATATCATAGATCTCAAATATTATTAAATATTAATAATGTACAAGGGTTTTTTTTTCTGAGTCGTTATACTTGTTCTCAAGTTAAAAACTCTAAAATCTCTTGAGGCTGGATAGCCAATAAAGATCTCATCAGCCTTGGTTTCAAATTTGCCTAGCTAAACACATGCACATGCTTGAGACTAAGTTTCTTCTCTTTGAGCATTTGATATGGAGTTACACCATGTCTGTTTATGAGTGTGAGGTTTTGAGTATAGCATGTTGTATTGACTGCTCTTGCCCAAAAATATGTAGGTAATTTTGCTTTTTTCAACATAGTTCTGTCAGCTTCAATAAGAGTTGTATTCTTTTTTTCAACTACTCTTCCATTACTGAATTCTTGATTCCTTTGTATTTTCACAACTCTTCCATGACTGAATTCTTGAATTTAGTACCATTATGATCACTTCTCAGAATCTCAACTTTATACTTTGTGCTTGTCTCAATCATTTTTACATAGTCCAACAGTATTTCTAGAGTCTGTGTAGAAAATACACCCAGGTGAATCTAGAAAATTCATCAACAATTACAAGAGTGTACCATTTCTTACTGATGGACATTATATTGACTCGTCCAAATAGGTCAAGATGTAACATGTGATATGGTTCTTCAATAGAGGATTCAGATTTACTCTTGAATGATGTCCTTCTTTGTTTAGCCTTTTGACAAACATCACAGAGTCCATCAAGAGTATACAAAGCTTTAGGCAATCCTCTAACCAAATCTTTCTTAACCAACTCATTGATATTGCTGAAGTTGAGATGAGAAAGCTTCTTGTGCCAATTCCAACTTTCATCTACTGATGCTTTACTGATGAGACAAGAAGAGGAGCCATCAGTATTTGATTGAATGTTGGCTTCATAAATGTTACCATGCCTGTAGCCAGTAAGTGCAATGTTTCTTGATGATTTGCTGACTACTTCACAATGAGTGGAATAGACGTTGACATGATAACCTCTATCTGTGATTTGACTAAGACTCAACAGGTTGTGTTTTAGTCCTTTCACAAGAGCTACTTTTTCAATAATGACATTTCCAATGATTATATTGCCATATCCCAAAGTTTGTCCAAAGTTTCCATCTCCATAAGACACAATTGGACCGGCCTTTTTCTCAAATTCTGATAGCAGAGCTTTGTTTCCAGTCATGTGCATAGAACATCCACTATCCATGACTAACATATTTTTCTTTTTACCCTTCAATCAGACAAAAACACACTAGTCAGAATAATTAAGAACCCACACTTGTTCGGCTCTTTTTCCATGCATTTTACTGTATTTAACTGTAGAAGACTTTTTGACTTTAGCAGTCTTGTCAGGATTGTATCCATCAGGATTTTCTTTGTCAATATCAGTATTGAAAAATGCATGCTTCATATTAACATTCTTAAGTTTACCATAATTTTCACTTTTATTAAACTTAGGTAAAGGATCATAAAAGTTGTAGTACAAATTATGGTATTCTTCACAAGTATAAATAGAATGTCATTTATTGCCATAATGAAAACAAGAATTCTGTGGTTTGTAAAATGTTAATCCCAAATGACCTAACCGAATTGTTGAGGGGGGGGGGTTGAATACAATTCTAGATATTTTCTAAACTTAAAACAACTTTCAAATAAAACAATACTGAAAATAAAAACACAAGCAAATATAAAATTTCAGTTGGATGTTTTGAGGATCCAACTGAGATGTTTTGAGTATCACAGCTGCTCAGTTCCTGATTTGGAGTGAGAGTGCTCTTTAAAGAAGCTAATACAAACTATTTTTATCTCACTCACTTATCTTAAAAATGAACTGCTACACTTGGTTATAAAAACCAAGTTTACAATGCTATTTTTGGCTACACTAAAACACACTATAGGTAACCGCCAGTAGCTTGCTTTTCATCCCTTTTGTCCAATGGTCCTTGGAGATCTTGTCTTTTGTCTTCATGCTTATTATGATCCCACTCAAGAACCTAATTGGAAATTGGAATGTTTCCTTATTCCCAGTGTCCATTTTGATGGCTTCCAATGCAAAGTACACTTCTACATCACCTTTTGATCTGTCAGAAAACTATCACTATCACTTTGTCAACTATTCAGAAAAGTGATAATGATTCGTTGATAGCAGGAAGATGTGTTTCGTTGATAGCTTTATTCTTCATTCCGTTGATGGTATATTCTTCATTCCGTTGATAGACTAATCTTCATTCCGTTGATAGACTAATCTTCATTCCGTTGATAGACTAATCTTCATTCCGTTGATAGACTAATCTTCATTCCGTTGACATGTCTTCACTTAGGCAAAATTACAAGGCACAATATATTTACACTTAACCAACCTATTTTGCCTATCTAGTACATAGTCAACATGACTTAGAAAACCTATCTAATACCTACAACAAATGTATATCAACCAGTGAAGTATTGTACAGTGCAATTGCTACATCACTCATTTCGTTGATGAGCTACCTGTCAACGAAAGCTGCAAAGCATACCATTCCGTTGACAGTTACAAAAGTGACTTAATACAAAATCTACTAAGTGTTTTTATAATTATCATCAAGAACAACATATTCCTAACATAAAATACTAATCTATTCCTGACATCAGACCTAGGAATTTCAGTGACCTTCTTTTTACTCTTCTTGCAATCAATAGCAAGATTATTAGAGTTACCACAGGTAAAACAACATTTTCTTGGTGCATTTGGGATAAACTTATAATTATTCTCTTTATTAATCACAAATTTACCATTCTTGTTTCTTTTGATAGTAGGTGACTTTTGTCTTCCTGTTTCATCACAAACTTTATCTTTAAGTTGTTTCTGAGACAATAGACCTACATTCTTACTTCCTTTACTCTTAACAGGTTTAGACTTAGAATCTGTGGAAGGTTGTGCAGAAGTAGATCCCTTTTCATCAACAGGTTTAATCTTAGATTTGGTTTTATCTATAACATGTATGTAGGTCTTTGGACTAACTGTCTCATCAATAACAACTTTCTTTTTCAATTTCTTATCTTCTTCTGACTTGTACCCTAGACATTTTTTCTAATTCTTAGAAGTATTGATTTCATGAAATTTTCTTCCTGAATCTGTCCATTATCTGATTTTTTCATTAGCATACTCAAGTTCTTTCTCAGGAGCAGTGCATTTAAATTGCATTTCTAGTTTCATGTGCTTAGCATTATCACACTCTTTTTGTACTTCTTGCATAAAGGAAAATTTAGCTTCTAGATGATCAATCCTTTTTCTAAGTTCAAACATCTCATATAAGATCCTAGTATTTTCAGCAGTTTGACTTCTAAAGCTAATATGCAATGACTTTAGAAAAGATCTTAACTCGGATATTATTTGTATCAAAATCAAAAACAGTACTTGATACCTTTTCATCAGGAACATCAGTCTCATCAGTATTGGCCATCTGGGCATAGTTGACTACCTCATTGTCAGATTCTGAGGAAGAGTCCATCAAATCCTTGCTTGATGTAATGAGTGATTTAGCCTTCTTGCACTCAGTTGCAAAGTGCCCCATTCCATTACACTTGTAGCATCTAATCTTTGACTTGTCAAACTTGCTACTCTTGATGTCCTTGTTGTATCTATCTTTGTTAGAAGTGAAAGTCCTTTTCTGATAGCTGCCTTGTCTTCTAGCCTTCCTGAACTTCATCTTCTTAAAGCCCTTGACTATCATAGCAACCATCTCTTGCATGTCAGAGTCAGTAGAATCATGATCAGTATTGGCATCAGGATTGCCATTAGTATCTGATGATGAGTCATCAAGATCTGACTCCACCACTCTTATCCTTCATCTAGAGACTTCCACAGCTTTTCCTTTTGATTTTGCTTCAACATTCAAGGCTACAGACTTTGCCTTGCTGCTCCTTTTGTTCTTCCTTTGTTGAACCTCAAGATCATAGGTTCTAAGCATTCCATACACCTCATCAAGAGACATAGTGTTTAAATCATACTGATGCCTAATGATAGAGGTTTGAGTATGCCATTCTTCAGGTAAAGCTCTTAGAAACTTGGTATTAGAATCCTCAGTCACATACTCTTTGCCAACTAGAGATAGATTATTCAGCAGTGTCAGGAATCTATCATACATGTCAGTAAGGCTCTCATCAGGTATTGCATCGAACTGTTGTTAGGAATATGTTGTTCTTGATGATAAACATAAAACACTTAGTTGAATTTGTGTAAAGTCACTTTGTAGCTGTCAACGAAATGGCATGCTTTGCAGCATTCCGTTGACAGGAAGCTCATCAACGAAATGAGTGTTGTAGCAATTGCATTGTACAATACTTCTCAAATGATAGGCATTCTGTTATAAGATAGGTAAAATAGGTTGGTTAATTGTAAATATATTAGGCCTTGTAATTTTGCCTAAGTGAAGACATGTCAACGGTATGAAGATTACTCTTTCAACGGTATGGAGTTTACTCATCAACGAAACGAGGGAAACACCATCAACGAAATGAAGAATAAAGCTATCAACGAAACACATCTCCCTGCTATCAACGAATCATTATTGCTTTTCTGAAAAGTTGACAAAGTGATAGTGACAGTTTACTGAACAGATCTAAAGGTGATGTGGAAGTGTACTTTGCATTGGAAACCATTAAAATGGACACGGGGAATAAGGAAACATCCCAGTTTCCAATTGGGTCTTGGGAGTGATCATAATAAGCATGAAGACAAAAGCAAGGATCTCCAAGGACCACTGGACAAAGGGATGAAAAGCAAACTATTGGCGGTTACTCATTGTACTTTTAGTGTAGCCAAAAATAGGGTTGTAAACTTGGGGATATATAACCAAGTGTAGCAGTTACTTTAATTATAGAGAAGAAAAACAAATAGTTTGTATTAGCTATCCTTGAGAGCATTCTTCTCTACAACCTTGTAACTGAGCAGCTGTGTACTTTTGTATCACAGATTATTTCCGCAATAAAAATCACTTCAGTTAGATCATCAAACAATCCAACTGAAATTATTTATGTGCTTGTGATTTTTACTTTAAGTTCAGTTTTTAGTTGTAAGTTGTTTTAAGTTTAAAGAAATATCAAGAATTGTATTCAACCCCCCCTTCTACAATTCTGTTAGGTCATTTGGGATAAACAACTGTTCATACTCTTGAATCAGTAGAGCCCTTCTGTTCTTCTTGACTGATGCAGATCCTTGGCATTGAGTTTCCAATGTGTCCCAAATTTCCTTTGCAGACTTGCATGAAATCACCCTATTTGACATGACAACATCAAGACTATTATGCAGAATATTCTTTACCTTTGCATCCCTGAGAACATGAGCCTTTTCTTCTGGTGTCCACTCACTCTTCACCTTTATAACATAGTGCTCAGGGACAGTATCTGTTTGACCAACTATTCTTTTAGGGATGTATGGTCCATCATGGATCACGTCTAGATAATCAGGATCTGTAGCTTCTAGATACATCAACATCTTTACCCTCCATGTAGGGTATTCAGTTTTCTTCAGTATGGGAATCTTCATGCTTTCATACTTGGTTGTCGACATCTTAGATCGTTTCTGATTTAAATTAAATCAGTTTGCTCTGATACTAATTGTTGCCCAGTAATTAACAATTGTAGAAAGGGGGTTGAATACAATTGTGTAAGATTCTCGACTAATAAACACAAATATGAAAATAACAATAGCTTTATTAATTCTGATATAAAACTGTTACAAAACTCTCTCAAGAAATTCTGATGTTCTTGAAAGCTGCTAGGTTACAATAATACTCGTGTAAGTGATTGCAATATGCAAAACCTAAACTGTGTTTATATAGCACACAGATACTCTATCAATTACAAGATATGTTTACATCAATTACAAACTATATTGATACATATCCTAACCGACAACTGCATTCCTATAAACTAGGAACCGACAAATCAACCTTCCTTATTTTTCTGGACTCGATAGTTCTCTTGAAGTAATACTGATCAACTTCCAGTCCTGACGATAATCCTGATCTCAGTCCTGATAGCAATCCTAATACTGATGATGTGAAATCCTGATGACATCAGTATCACAATCCTGACCAGTAGTCCAGATAATGATGATCATTGAATCCTGATCTAACAAGTAGTGTTGCTTACATTTCCCTCATTACTGGTAGTTCCAATGGAGTGTCTAAAGTCTCTCTTAGAAAATTCTGACTCAGGAGCAGAATCCTCGCGAGTCTTATCATTGTTAATCACAACATTTGAACCCTTAGTAGGTTGGCCTTCTCTAATATCTGATTCTTTTGATTCAGGGATCACTAGATTTGAAGGAATAAGGGAAGGAAAAAACTAGACCTTTATTATGAATTGTTCTAAATTCCAATCTGTTTTCTGCCTCTGTAGAATTTACATACAAATTCTCGCTTTCTTCACAATCCACTTCTGGCTCAACTCTAGTCTTTACTTCCATTCTGACTTTACCGTCTTGCATAGGTAGAATTTTTCCTTTTAACCAATTCTTATTAGTGACTTCGGAGAAAGAAATTGATAATTGTTTACCTTTAACCATGACTTTGAACTTTTCTTCTCTAGTATCAATTCTTTCAGTGGACAAACAAACCAGTGGGTTAAAAAATTCATTAGAATCGTCCCTTTGATAAGTCCATGAAAGCCACTCCCCCATGAACATTGTATAAGCTTTTAGGTTTTCCTCCAACCATATTTTCATAGGTAGACCTTTGCATTCTACCCAAACTTTCATTGGCATAAACATGTCTGAGTCCCTAAAAGCTCTTATTTTGCTAAACTAGACTAACAGATTTGATTCAACAAACTTTTCCCACCCTTCCAAGCTTTCTGTTTTTAATAAAAATTTTCTCTCCGACAAACCTTCAACCTTAACATAGTCTAAACCCATTAGATCAAGCTTATCCTGCAGATTACTTACACTCTCGTCAAACTAGGTATATCCTACTTTTGTGTGCAAAAGTCCTTCTTCGATATCATTATCAATTGTTGCATCCATAAATTCGAACATCTTAGTTCCCAGAGAAAGTTCATCACTATCCTTTAATAAATCGTCACATCTGTGTGCCTTTACTGGAATCACATGATTCTCCCCTTTACTATTATCTTGTGCTACCTTCTACGAGATTTTTGGTTCTGTATCCTTTGCTACTTTCTGAGGAATTTTTGGTTCAACCTTCTTCCCCAACTTACTACCCTGTTTGTCCTCGTCATTTATACTCATTCTGATTTCTGCACCTAACCCCCCTTTCTGTTTAGCATTACTGATGATCCCCCCTGCTTCCAGTTCCGATATGGTTTTGATAAAACCAAATCTTTTGTTTCTTTTATCCCTCTTTCTAGGAAGGATTATATCTTTAATAACTCCACAATCCTTCAAAAAACTCCAAATACCCCTGGCCAAAGCTGCTATTGGAATGCCATATAGAAAGATAGTGTAAGCATCCTTTCTACTCAATTTATTCCTCTTCTTCCTTGATTGTACCAAAGTCCAACCTATTACTTCATCATCTCCGCTTTGCTTGATGGAAGGAGGTCCTAATTTCAACATTTCTGCATAAGTCTGCTCATTTTTCTTATCCTTATTTATTTGAATCGATGAGATTTCCACAATGTTAGATCAGGATTCAATGATCGTCAGGATCTGGACTAAACTAATCAGGATTGCTGACGTCATCAGTATTGCACGAGCGTCAGTATCAAGATTGCTGTCAGGATTTCTATCAGGATTGTGATCAGTATTTATCATCATGACTGGAAGATAATCAGGATTATAACTTCGAGTTATTTAAGGAATCTAGTTAAAGAAGTAAGTTTATTTTGTCGGTTCCTAGTTAACAGGAATGCAGCTGTCGGTTAGGATATGTTTCAATATAGTTGGTAATTGATTTGGACTTATCTCTTAATCGATAGAGAAACTGTGTAGTATATAAACACAGTTTAGGTTTTGATTTTATGTCAATCGCATACACGAGTATATTGTAACCTAGAAGCTCTCAAGAATATCAGAATTTCTTGAGAGAGTTTTGTAATAGTTTTATATCAGAATTAATAAAGTTGTTATTGTTTTCATATTTGTGTTTATAATCGAGAATCTTATACAATTGTATTCAACCCCCCTTCTACAATTGTTTATTACTGGGCAACAATTGGTATAAGAGAAAACTGATTTAAATTTGAATCAGATACGATCTAAAGATGTCGACAACCAAGTATGAAAGCATGAAGATTCCCATCCTGAAGAAAACTGAATACCCAACATGGATGGTAAAGATGTTGATGTATTTAGAAGTAATGGATCCTGAATATCTGGACAGGATTCGTGATGGACCATATATCCCTACGAGACTTGTTGGACAAACAGATACTGTACCTGAACACTATGTGGTCAAGGTAAAAAGTGAGTGGACTCCAGAAGAGAAAGCTGACATTCTCAGAGATGCTAAGATAAAGAATATCTTGCACAACAGTCTTGATGCTGTCATGTCTAACAGGGTAATTGCATGCAAATCTGCAAAGGAAATTTGGGACACATTGGAAAATCAATGCCAAGGATCTGCATCTGTCAAGAAGAACATAAGGGCTCTACTGATTCAAGAGTATGAACAGTTCGATGCTAGACCTGATGAGAGCCTTACTGACATGTATGATAGATTTTTGACACTTCTGAACAATCTATCTCTAGTTGGCAAAGAGTATGTAACTGAAGACTCAAACACCAAATTTCTGAGGGCTTTATCAGAAGAATGGGACACTCAGACCTCGATCATTAGACATCAATATGATCTAAACACTGTGTCTCTTGGTGAGGTATATAGAATGCTAAGAACCTATGATCTTGAGGTTCAAGAAAGAAAAAATTAGAAGAGCAACAAGGCAAAGTCTATAGCCTTGAATGTTGAGGCTAGATCAAAAGGAAAAGCTGTAGAGGTCTCTAGAAGAAAATCAAGAGTGGTGGAGTCAGATCATGATAACTCATCATCAGATACTGATGGCAATCCTGATGCCAATACTGAGAGAGTTTGTAACAGTTTTATATCAGAATTAATAAAGCTGTTATTATTCATATTTGTGTTTAAAGTCGAGAATCTTATACAATTGTATTCAACCCCCCTTCTACAATTGTTTATTACTGGGCAACAATTGGTATCAAAGCAAACTGATTTAAATTTGAATCTGATACGATCTAAGATGTCGACAACCAAGTATGAAAGCATGAAGATTCCCATCCTGAAGAAAACTGAATACCCAACATGGAGGGTAAAGATGTTGATGTACCTAGAAGCAATGGATCCTGAATATCTGGACAGGATTCGTGATGGACCATATATGACTTGTTGGACAAACAGACACTGTACCTGAACACTACGTGGTCAAGGTAAAAAGTGAGTGGACTCCAGAAGAGAAAGATGACGTTCTCAGAGATGCTAAGATAAAGAATATCCTGCACAACAGTCTTGATGTTGTCATGTTTAACAGGGTAATTGCATGCAAGTCTGCAAAGGAAATTTGGGACACTTTGGAAACTCAATGCCAAGGATCCGCATCTGTCAAGAAAAGCAGAAGGGCTCTACTTATACAAGAGTATGAACAATTTGATGCTAGACCTGATGAGAGCCTTACTGACATGTATGATAGATTCCTGACACTTCTGGATAATCTATCTCTAGTTGGCAAAGAGTATGTAACTGAAGACTCAAACACCCAGTTTCTGAGGGCTTTACCAGAAGAATGGGACACTCAAACCTCAATTATTAGGCACCAATATGATCTAAACACTGTGTCTCTTGATGTGGTATATGGAATGCTAAGAACCTATGATCTTGAGGTTCAACAAAAAAGAACAAGAAAAGTAACAAGGCAAAGTCTATAGCCTTGAATGTTGAGGCTAGATCAGAAGGAAAAGCTGTGGAGGTCTCTAGAAGAAAATCAAGAGTGGTGGAGTCAGATCCTGATGACTCATCATCAGATACTGATGGCAATTCTGATGCGAATACTGATGACGATTCTACTAACTCAGACATGGAAGAGATGGTTGCTATGATAGTCAGGGGCTTCAAGAAGATGAAGTTCAGGAAGGCTAGAATACAAGGCAATTTTCAGAAAAAGACCTTCAATGTTGACAAAGACATGTACATCAAGAAGGACAACAAAAGTGGCAAATTTGACAAGTCAAAGATAAGGTGCTACAAGTGTAATGGAATGCGGCATTTTGCAACTGAGTGCAAGAAGGCTAAAGCACTCATCACATCAAGCAAGGATTGGATGGACTCTTCCTCAGAATCTGACATTGAGGTGGTCAACTATGCCCTAATGGCCAATACTGATGAAACTGATGTTCCTGATGAAAAGGTACCAAATACTGTTTTTGATTTTGATACTGGTAATGCCTCTGAGTTAAGACATTTTCTAAAGTCATTGCATATTAGCTTTAGAAGTCAAACTGTTGAAAATACTATGATCTTATCTGAGATGTCTGAACTTAGGAAAAGGAATGAGCATTTAGAATCTGAATTTTCTTTTATGCAAGAAGTACAAAAAGAATGTGATAATGCTAAGCACATGCACTTAGAGATGAAATTTAAATGTACTTCTCTTGAGAAAGAACTTGAGTTTGCTAATGAGAAAATCAGAACCTGGACAGACTCTGGAAGGAAATTTCATGAGATTAATACTTCTAAGAATTGGAAAGAATTTCTAGGATATAAGTCAGATGAAGATAAGAAATTGAAAAAGAAAGTTGTTATAAATGAGACAGTTAACCCAATGACTTATAGACATGCTATAGAGAAGACCAAAACAAAGATTAAACTTGTCAAATTTGTATTTGGTAAAGATCCCAATTCTACTTTTGAATAGGGATCTACTTCTGCTCAACAAGTCTCAAATTCTATGTCTAAACCTGTTAAGAAGAATATAGGTTTATTGTCTCAGAAACAACTTAAGGAGAAAGTGTGTGAGGTAACAAGGAAACAAAAGTCACCTACTGTCAAAAGAAACAGGAATGGTAAAGTTGGGATTAATAAAGAGAATAATTATAAGTTTATCCCAAATGCACCAAGAAGGTGTTGTTATACATGTGGTAACTCTAATCATCTTGCTATCGATTGTAGGAAGAGTAAAAAGAAGGTTACTGAGATTCCTAGGTCTGATGTTAGGAATAGATCAATATTTTATAAACCAGAAAAGTCTTGTTTTTATTGTGGTAGTAAATGGCATTCTATTTATACTTGTGAAGAATACCATAATTTGTACCATAAATTTTATGAGCCTTTACCTAAGTTTAATAAAAGTACAAATTCTGGTAAATCTAAGAATGTCAATGTGAAGCATGCATATGTTAATACTGGTACTGACAAAGCAAATCCTGATGGATTCAATCCTGTCAGGACTTCTAAGGTCAAAAAGTCTTCTGCTGCTAAAAGTAATAAAATGCATGGAATGAGAACCCAACAAGTGTGGGTTCTTAAAAATACTAACTAGTGTATTTTTGTCTGATTGCAGGGTAAAAAGAAAAATGTGTTAGTCATGGATAGTGGATGCTCTTTGCACATGACTGGAAACAAAGCCCTGTTATCAGAATATGAGGAGAAAGCTGGCCCAACTTTGTCTTATGGAGATAGAAACATTGGACAAACCTTGGGATATGGCAATATAATCATTGGAAATGTCATCATTGAGAAAGTAGCTCTTGTGAAGGGACTAAAACACAACCTGTTGAGTATTAGTCAAATCACAGACAGAGGTTATCATGTCAACTTCTATTTCACACATTGTGAAGTAGTCCGCAAAGCTTCAGGAAAGGTTGCTCTCACTGGCTACTGGCATGGTAACATTTATGAAGCCAACATTCAGACCTATACTGAAGGCTCTCCTACTTGTCTCATCAGTAAAGCCTCAATAGATGAAAGTTGGAATTGGCACAAGAAGCTTTCTCATCTCAACTTCAGCAATATCAATGAGTTGGTTAAGAAAGATTTGGTTAGAGGACTACCTAAAGCTTTGTATACTCCTGATGGACTCTGTGACGCATGTCAAAAAGTAAAACAGAAAAGGACATCATTTAAGAGTAAATCTGAATCCTCTATTGGTGAACCATATCACATGCTACACCTTGACTTATTTGAACTAGTCAACATTATGTCCATCAGTAAGAAAAGGTACACACTTGTAATTGTTGATGAATACTCTAGATTCACCTGGTTGTACTTTCTGCACAGAAAAGATGAGACTCCTGAGATACTGTTGGACCATGTGCGAATGATAGAGACAGGCTCAAAGTACAAAGTCAAGATTCTGAGAAGTGATAATGGTACTGAATTCAAGAATTCAAAGATGGAAGAGTTCTGCAAATACAAAGGAATAATTCAACAATTTTCTGCTCCTGGCACACCCCAGTAAAATGGAGTAGTTGAAAGAAACCTAGTTTGAAGAAGCTAAGCTGCCTACATATTTCTAGGCAGAAGAAGTTAATACAGCATGCTACACTCAAAATCTCACATTGATAAACAGACATGGTGTAACTCCCTATCAAATCCTCAAGGAGAAGAAACCTAGTTTGAAGCATCTGCATGTGTTTGGCTATAAATGTTTTGTTCTCAGAACTCATCCTGAACCGCTAGGGAAATTTGAAACAAAGGCTGATGAGGGAATTTTTATTGGCTATCCTGCATCAAGAGCCTTTAGATTTTATAACTTGAGAACAAGAACTGTCATGGAGTCAATTCATGTATCTTTTGATGATAAGAAAATAACTGGAATAAATGAAGACTCTCATGATAGGTTGATTTTTGAAAATGAAGCTACCAAGGATCCTGAAGAACAAGAATCAGATACTGACACTTCATCAGATACTGACGGGTCACCAAATCCTGATGACTCACAAAATACTGATGACTCACCAAATCCTGATGGAGCACCAAATATTGATGGTGCTGATACTGATGGTACTAATTCTGATGATGCCAATGCTGATGATGCAAAAAATGGTGACACTACTAACAGTGCAAATGTTGAGGGGGAGTAGCAGCAAACAGCTACTAGTTCTGAATCTACTCAAAATTCAGGACAGAATTCTTCAGAAACTGATTCAAGTGACAATCCTGCTAATGAATCAGGAGGTGACAGCAACAGTTCAGGGGGAGCTTCTAATGAAGAAAATTCTTCTAATCAAGACAACACCAATCTAGGGGGAGCATCTACTTCAAGGAATGATTTACCACCAACTAGGAAATGGACAAGAAGTCATACTCCTGATTTGATAATTGGGGATCCTGATGCAGGTGTTAAAACAAGAAGTGCAACTCAGAATGAATGTCTTTATCATAAATTTCTATCCAAGGAGGAGCCTAAGAAAGTTGAAGATGCACTTAAGGATGCTGATTGGGTTACTGCAATGCAAGAATACCTGAATGAATTTGAAAGAAATGAAGTCTGGAAACTAGAACCAAGACCAAAGAATAGGTTAATTATTGGTACAAAATGGATTTTAAAAAACAAGACTGATTCAGATGGTGTAATTATCAGAAAAAAGGCAAGGCTAGTTGCAAAGGGGTATTCTCAACAAGAAGGAATTGACTATGATGAAACTTTTGCTCCTGTTGCAAGACTAGAGGCCATCGGGATCTTTCTGGCATATGCAACTCACAAGAAATTCAAAGTTTTCCAGATGGATGTGAAAAGTGCTTTCTTAAATGGTGAACTGGAGGAAGAAGTTTATGTTGAACAACCTACTGGTTTCATTGATCCAAAATATCCAAATCATGTTTATAGATTGGATAAGGCACTTTATGGACTAAAACAAGCACCAAGAGCATGGTATGAAACCTTAGCTCAATTCTTACTGGAAAGTGGATTCAAAAGAGGCACTATTGATAAAACTCTGTTTTACTTGAATCATGGTAAGGATTTGTGTTAGTTCAAATATATGTTAATGATATCATCTTTGGGTCAACAAATAATAAGTTGTGTGAAAAGTTTTCCAAGCTTATGCAGTCTAGATATCAAATGAGCATGATGGGAGAAATTAGTTACTTTCTTGGTCTCCAAGTTAAACAGATTGATGATGGCATCTTTATCAATCAGTCCAAGTATACCAGGAATTTATTGAAAAGGTTTAACATGCAAGATAGTGCAACTGCAACCACTCCCATAGCCACAGCTACCAAACTTGATCCTGATCAAGGTGCTGAGATAAATGTAACTCACTACAGAGGAATGGTTGGCAACCTGTCTTTGTGCAAGATTTCAAGCAAAACCCAGGGAACCTCATCTGATAGCAGTCAAAAGAATTTTTAGATATCTCAAAGGTAGTCCTTCACTAGGCCTTTGGTATGCAAGGGAATCGGATTTAGGTTTGTGTGGTTACTCAGATGCTGATTTTGCAGGATGCAAGATAGACAGGAAAAGTACTTCAGGAAGTTGTCAGTTTTTGGGTGGTAGACTAGTTTCTTGGTTCAGTAAAAAGCAAAAGTCTATCTCTACTTCAACTGCAGAAGCTGAGTACATTTCTGCAGGAAGTTTTTGTGCTCAGATAATGTGGATGAGGAATCAGTTGTTAGATTTTGGCATGTTATACTCCAAAATCCCTATTTATTGTGATAACCAAAGTGCTATTGCAATGACAGGAAATCCAGTTCAGCATTCTCTTACTAAACACATCAGTATTAGATATCTCTTCATAAGAGAACAGGTACTGGAAGGAACAATTGAACTGCATTTTGTTCCTATTGATCAAAAAATAACTGATTTATTCACCAAGCCACTGCCTGAAGCTACTTTCAACAAATTGGTGAATGAACTTGGAATGATGAACTTTGAGAATTTCTGAGGAAAGCTACAGAGAGGAAATCCTGATGGTCATTCTATAAGGTGTGTAATTTTGATCAAATCATGATATGACGCAATCCTGACAGGAAGTCAATTGGTCAATCCTGATGTATAGGTCAGTATTTCATTGCTTAATTTATGCCTGATTTTTCGTCAGTTCCTGATGAGAAACGTTTGAGTTTTAGTTGGATAACTGTATGCGCGCGTGTGTCACACTGATATATATATATACACATAGATACACATAAAAAACGGTGCAGTTATGTTTAATTACGCATGTAATTTTGTCCACTAATTATTTGTGCACGAATCATATTTTGCCACCTGTCATTGAGAGTAATATTTTGTTTTAACAAAATACACTTGATTTTCTAAATTACCGTTACTCTCTCAACATCAGTTTTTGCTATTCATATTCTCTCGGTGCTCACGAACCCTAAATTCTAAATTTCAATTCTCAAAGCTTTCTGTATTGTATCAATGGCGTCTTCATCATTCATGAACAAACAAACAGTAATTAGTGGTGTTACCTTTCCCACTAATAATTTTGTAGCTATTTTGGACCATCAGGAATTACCAAATGAGTTTCATGTTATTCAAGATTTCTTAGTTTAAAGTCCATTGAAGTTTGCTCTAACAGAACCTACAAGTGTTTCGTTTAAGTCTGTGATGCAGGTATGGAACTCAGTTGTGTTTGGTAAAGGAATTTCAGGATCAATACTGATGAATTTTGAATTCAATGGTGTTACATATAATGGTACTCCTGCTATTGTGGAAGAAGCTCTTCATTTGCCAGTACTGGGTGATGTTGTTCCTAATAATGTTATAGACTCGTCACTTTTTAAGTTTGTTACAAAGTTAGGCTACAATGGGGAAGTAAAGAGGTATGGAAACCTCTTCAGGACAAAGCTAAAGAAGGAGTGGAATTTCTTCTTTGATACCATCAGTCGTTGTTTCCTGAACAAGACATCAAATTTTGATGCTCTACCATCAGGATCTCTCAAAATTGGGTATTCTCTTATCCATTCTACAGTGTTTGATTATGGTACTTTTGTTTTAAAAGCTTTGAGTGATAGAAAAACAGATAAATTAGGTTCTGTCTGTTTTGTACGATTTTTTCAATTAATTTTTAATCACTTATGTCCTAATGTTACTTTTGAAGAGGATGTGATTCTACCCATTTGTAGAATTACAGATAACAATATTAAGTTCTTAGTCAACAGTGATAAGGCAAATGGTTTTACAAGCAATGCCTTTATTCCTGATGAGGTCAGGCTTTTCTTGAAAGAGAAAATGCCTACTTGTTATGGATCAGTTTCTGATGCTATGGGGCCAAGCCAATCACACCTTGTTCCTGACACAAGCATCCCTCCCAAACACTCAAAACACTCTACAACCACCTCTACTGTCTCTCAAAAGACTGTAGTTGTAAAATCAAAGAAATCAGCTAGAACTGATGTGTCTGGAAGACAATCAGGTTCAAAGGATTTCTCCTCTACACCACTCACTCAAAAGAAGTCAAAAGGGGGTGTACAAGGGGTCCTGCTGAAGAAGGCTGATAAGTTTGAGGAGGTTGATAATGTGAAAAGAAAGTTGGTTTTAAGGGATGAGACTAATTCTGAGGATGATATGCCTATATCCTCTAAGTTTAAAATGAACAAGGAAGTTGCTGATACTGCTAGTGAAGCTGTGGAACCATCTTCTAAGCCACAGAAGAAAAGAAAGTTGATAAAAAAGCAGGTATCATATTCCATTGGAGAAGCAGGATACTGATGTTCGGGCTAGTTCAATTCCTGACGAGTCATCAAATCCTGATGGTCAAGCAAATCCTGACGTTGGTAGTCCTGATGCAACACCAAGCAAAATTGTATCTATCTCAAACTCTCCAGCCAAAGCCTCTCCAACTTCAAGGATTGTAGAAATATCATGGGAGAAGGTTGGTGTTGTTGCTTCCAAACTCGGGTTTACGCATCCCATGGAAAAGAAAAGGAAGGCAGAAGAGAAAGTCTTTCAGAGACAAAAGAAACTGAAATGTTCAAGCCCACAAGAAACTGAACCTCAATGTGGTTCAGCCGCTATTGAAGATCCAGCCACACAAGAACCACTTACTCAAAGTTTGAGTGAAGGCAATGCTGAAGGAATGGTCACACAAGAACCATTTTTCTGAAAGGGAGAATGAAGACATCAACATTCCTGCCCCACAAGAACCATCCTTTCAAAGTAAGGATGCAGGCAAATCAGCAACAGTTTCTGAGGAATTTCCTGACAAAGCTCAAGGAGTTTCTAGTGCAGATGAATTTGAGAGATTGGTCGAGGGCACTGTCATTGGGGAAGCACACAAGAACCTCCAACTCATAGTGTTGAAGCAGCTTCTGAACCTCAAGCTACACAAGAACCATTAGTAGAAAATACTGATGCAAGCATTTCTAATCCTGAAAGTGTTGCTCCTGACGCTAGTGGTGCTCTTGATGCTGAGCCAATCCTGATTCAACCACTAAGCTCAAGGCCAATGAAAGATCCTATCTCAGAATCCAAAGATAAATTGAAAGGAGTTGTTATTCCTGATGCCGATGATTCTGGAGATAGTGATGATGATGATTCTGATGATGATAATGATGTTGAGAAGGTTCAGCTTGCTACAACACTAAAATCTAGTCTTGGAACTAACTTTGGTTCTTCAAGCACTTTCATGGCTGGCAAGGCTACTACAGGAAAGGATATAAGACAAGACTTTTCTGGTCCTTCTGCAATTGATCCAGCTGAACAACAAAGAATACATGAATGGGAAAATGACTGGTACAGGTCTGAAGTTTCTGTCAGTTATTCATGTGCTTTGAACCATGCTTCTTATGCTGCAAGCTTGATTGAGAATGAAGATGTGAAGAATCACTTAAAGGCTACAACTCTTTTATCCAAGAGCCTCAAGAATGAAATCGATTATGTGAAAGTTTTTACTGAACTTGTGAGGACTGATATTCCAATGGCTTGACAAAGGTCAAGCCCCCTACTGCTTTTCAACTCAGAGTAGTGGAATCCCAAGTTAAGTCACTAATTTCTGAACAGTCTCACATTAACACCAGAATTGATTCATTAGATTCTAAGGTAACTGACATTCAAGCCTCTCTTTCCTTGATTTTGAATTTATTATCAAATCCTGATGCCAAAAAGGGGGAGAAGGTAAGTCAGACAAAATGCACACCTGATCTAGTATTGAGAAAGAATAATGATGATGATCATACTGGAAATGATGGTGATGATATGGTACTACAAGGAGGAACCTCTGATGTTACTATGGTGAAGTCTACAATTCAAACTTCTCAAAGTCAATCCATGCAGTCAACTCATGTTTATGATTCTGGAGTTAGAACAGTAAGGACATTGGTGAAATCTCAGATCCCGACGGAAGAGCAAATCCTGACAGGTGATCAAATCTTGACGTCTGATCAAATCCTGACACCTGGTCATGGAATCTTATCTACAATTCCTGATGGTGATGATGATGTTCTCATTGAAAATCCTGAAGATGCTATAAATCTATTCCAGAAGTTCAAGACAACAGATGGTAATGTTCTTACTCTTTATCATACTGATAAAAGAGTTCAACAATTATTTGCAAGAAAGGCACTTTCTACTGCTAGTGAAGAATATCCTGATCTCTCACATGAAGAATTTCTAAGTCAACAAAGAGAAATGATGGAGAGTTTTAATAATCCTGCTCCTGCTAGAGGTAGAGGAGGCAGAGGTAGAAGAGGTGCAAGAAGATGGAGGGGGTCTAATCAAACAGTGCCTAGACAGACAAGGTCTAGAGGTGTAAGAATTGAAGAAATTCCCGATGCTTCTCAAACTCCAATAGCTCCTGATACTCTAGCTATCAGGACTATCATTCAAGAAGAAGATCAAGAAATAGATGAGGGACCACAATTGAGAAGAAGACCAAGACAATCAACTATCAACAGTAATACAGCTCAACTTGAAGATTCTAATCCTGACATTCCTCAAGATCCTGATGAATCTGAAATTCTACAAGAGGTTGATTTGTTAATTTTATCATTGCGGTTGACTCTCATAATGAAGAAGTAGATGAAGAAGAAGAAGTTACAAGAAGAGAAGTTACAACAACAACGAATAGAGATTTTAAGCTCTATGTGCAAAAGCTCAAAGGTTCAAACAGATTGTTGTGGAGAAATCCAAGAAGACAACAAACTCAGCTAGAAAAGAGCTATGTTCTTGAGAAAGAAAAGGACAAGAAGTGGAAACATATTGACACATTAAGATGTGATAGACCTGTCAATTATTAGTCTGGTGGAATTATAACAAATGTCTCCAGTGTTGCAGACTTTTCTGATTCACAAAGATACAAAGCACTCTAGTTACAAATGTTTTCAAACTTAAATCAAATGCCACACAACTCAAGAGGAGGAATAGGACACAGAGATGCTGAGTTTCTGAACATGCCACATGTTGATCCTCACTCACTGACTGAAATTGGAGGTCATTTAACTTCTGAACACTTGAACAATTTATTAGCTGTTGATATATGTAATAACCCCAAATTTTGGACTTAGTTAAAAATTTTTGATGAATAGTAAAATTGCCCCTGATGAATAGTAAATTTGGTGATGGAAAATTTTTCAGACCACACTATATAGAAGACATGGAATGAATGTTTCGAAGTTATATTATTGATGTATAAGGAGAATAAGTGAATGTAAACGCGATCAGAATCGGGAGATTCCAACTTTGAATTTTGATCACTATTCATCGGACAATCGAGGATGTATTGATTTGATCGTTTTGAGAAAGTGTGTAGGATGAGAAGTCCATGATCATATCTTAAACCAAGATGAGAAACCTAAGAATATATATACTAGACAAAGGTAATGGAAGGATAAAGGAAGTACCCTAGCTTTGGTACAGAGAAACGTCTTTAGAACCACTGAAAACTATCGCGAAACAAAAGCGTAATAAATTATGGATTAAACCCTAACAAAAAGAGGAGTATTATATGAGATCATCAAGTGCAATATATAAAAGAATTGAGGATGCAAAGGATGACATAAGCATGATGCAAGGGGATGACTTAAGCATGACAAGTGATGACAAGGTGATGAATCACCACCTTGTCACCACTTTCACCACAACCACAAGCTCAAAATGAGCCTTGTCATTGATGACAAGCACTCTTATTAGCCACACAATTAATCAGCAAAGTGTTAGTGTTTATTTGACAAAGCAAAAGAAAAGAAAACCAAAAGAAAAACCAAGCAAATAACCATGTTCTTCATTTTCTTCAAAATCTGCTCAGCTTGACCATGGTGGAAAGAACAATTTATATCTCAAAACCTACTCATCCAACAATCACCAAATTTTAACCATAGCTCCTTCATTGTATGGAGAACAGACGTTTAAAAGTTTATGGCCAACAAAGGAGTATAGCCCAGTCAAATCCCTTCCCCAAGTCGGAGGACCGAAACTGTCCAGTTTTCCCAGATCTGACCACTCACCTTAGAAAGCCCATAAGTTGCGCTTTAAGCATCCCCTGGTGATTAGATAGGACTCAAACGAAAGCCCTTGAAGAGTAGAAGGTGTGGTAAAAAGTTGAGAACCAAACTTTCATTTTTCGATTTTATATGGATTTTACAAAGTGATGATGAATAGTAATGAATAGTACTTTTACTAAGAACATGTTTTTGTTTTGTAGTTTTTAGATTAATTAGCTTAATCAAGGAGCAAGGAAGCCTAATATCCATCTTATATAGCTTGTATTCAGTTCCAAAGAAGGTATAAAACTCCTCCCCTTTGTGGTTAAGTTTTGATTTTTGAAGTTATAGTGATTGTATGAAGTTGATGTTGTTAATGGATCATGTTTGTATGATTTTAAGGTTGTTTAGTATATGATTTGTGGATAAATAGATGGTGCAGTATGAGATCATGTTTAGGCAGATTATAACTAGTATTAGCTTGTGGTTTGATGATTGATGGGTTGGTTGGTTGATTGGTGTTGTTTTGGAGTGTTGAAAACACGGGAATCTTAAAATAGCGCAGTTACCATGTCGGATTTACATTAGGTTATTTAGGAAGAAATGACAGAAGAGTTCATGACCTAAAAGATGCCTTAACTGACCATAATCATATAGGTCTTCTCTTGTAGTTTGTTTGCGCAAAAGAATCGAGTCATTCTGATTTACGGTTTAGGAGAAAAGCTAGTTTTAGTGAAAGCGGTTTCGAAAGACGAAGTAGTTGGTTAAGTGAACTTTGAGATAGGGATCAAGCCCTTAAAAATTGAAATTGGATTGAGATATTAAAATGGATACTAGTATGTATAATAAGGAAAGGAAGCCTAGAAGGGTTCGAGTTAAAAAGATGAGTTGGTGATTTTATAAAAATACGTGAACGAAAGTTGCGCGAGTGAAATACCCTTAAGAGGATGATTTAAAACAAGGAGTTAGTAAATGAAAAGTACTTGGGATTTGTTAATGGTTTTCACCCAAGATTTTGACTTAAGAGTTACGGAATGTTATGAGGTTATAGATGACCAAGAGCGAGACAATTGATGTTCGTTAATAGAACGTTAGTGCTTAAGTTAAATGCACTTTAAATGATTAAGCCAGGGGACTGATCGGGTATTTCTTTGTTTATAGATTTCCCGGCAAGTTCTTGAACCCCTAACAACCAAGGACCCGAGGCAAGTTTTCTCATCCCATGCTGTATTTTAAAGTACAATATTATGTTAATATGCATATGATAGATGCATGTTTTCAAAGGTATTACATGCATACGATATTATGCATATTTTCAAACCGTACATCGTATATGGATGTGTTTGGACTTTAAACTATGAAGATGTTAATATGCATATGATAGATGCATGTTTTCAATGGTATTATATGCATACAATATTATGCAAGTTTTCAAACCTTATACCATATAATGATGCTGTTGTGATATATGTTGTGGTATTGCTATATATGCTGCTTTATGCTGTGAAATGACTTATAAACTGTTTTTGCTTTTAATAAAAAGCGGTATAAGATATAAGGTTTATATGCTAGCTAAGTACTAGATATATACCAAGGTTAAGGATTAAAGACTCTAAGTATAGAGTACTTGTACGATGGTTTTAAAAATTTAGACCGGGAGTCAAATTATTATTTTGTTTTAAACTATTGTCAGAAGCTGGAAGGTTCCAGGGACGGTTATACTTTAAGGGTATATTAAATATTCCAATATCTATATAATTGGATATTTAAGGTGAGATATTTGAATAATATTATAATATATATTATTTGAATATTATTTAAGTAAGTGAATATTATTTTGAATATTCACTTAAGTGTTTTATATTGAATAATAATTCAATATTTATTATTTGAATATTATTTAAATAAGTGAATATTATTTTGATTATTCACTTAAGTGTTTTATATTGAGTAATAATTCAATACTTATTATCTGAGGATTATTTAACTAAGTGAATATTATTTTAAATATTCACTTAGGTGGTTTTATATTGAATAATAATTTAATATTTATTATTTGGGTATTTATTAAATATTCCAAATATGATTTAAAATCATAGAACCTTATTATATGATTAAAGGTTCTATTATTTACACAAAAATATAAATTTCTGATTTTCAGAAAAGGTATTAAAATAGAGATTCCCAACTATTATCTTAAGATAGTTAAAGGTAATTAAAATGCGAATAGTATTTTTCCATCTCATCGAAAACTGGGAATCTAGTTCAAGAATTATAGGACAGTGATTTACTTCCACTGTTCCTCTAAAGTATCTATAACTAGGGGATGGCTCCCCCATTTAAATAAGAGTTTTCAAACTCACTGAACTCTCATATTTCAATAAGCTCCCTGGTCATAATTTCAAAATACGTAGTAACCATCGGTAGTCTCGTTGACTAATGTCAACCCACACTTTGACTTACTCCTTTCAATTACTCTGGAGTAAGGTGTTCTAAACGGTTACAAAGTTTTGACAAGTATTCGTACTTGGCAAATATGGAATTAAATTCCGATTTCCATTTCATTAATGTTTTTCATCATGGGAATTGGAAAGGTCTACACGGCAATGAAATAGGTGCCGGGGTAGTGCCAAAATTATCAAGGCTTACCCGGTGATGAAATAGGCCCGAGGTAGTGATCTCTTGTGTGCTAAGGCTTACCCGGTGATGAAATAGGCCCGGGGTAGTGATCTCTTAGCACAATGGCCCGTATGCGGTCAGGGTGATAACCGAACAGGAAGTCGTCCTTCTACTAGTAGAAAAGAAAAGTTACGATACAACGGCTGATCACCGTGTATCGGGTGTTCCAGTACATTCCCTTCCCTCCAATTGGAGTTGAGCTGCACATTGTAACAAAAGCCTAGGCGCTGAGTTACTGATAATGTGACAGTGATGAGTAATGATGTTCCTCATACAGTGGTTGTACTGTATGGCACGTTTTGACGAAAAGAATATTTAAACATATCGTTCTGTATACGAACGGAGTTTTAAAGGTTTTTCTTTATGATATAAGCTTACATATATGATTAAGCTGCTATATCTGATTGTCGAGCTATAGTGCTCATTCTTGCTTCTTTTATAAAAAGGTGTTCATTACTGATATTATACAGTATTTTGAACAGTATGAGATATCTAAATAGATATGCATGTATATATGTTGAGAAAGTATTTAAGATATACAGTATATTGAACTGTATAGTATTTTGAATCAATGGATAGGCTTTAAGCCTTGATTCCATTATTTGATATATATTTTAAAAGATATGTTTTGAATCTTGGTTCATTATATCGATACCAAGGATTCCTAAATGAATTACGAAAAAGTATTTGAGTATGATTATAAATCATACGGTATTTTGAACGATATACTATTTTGGGGATAAACCCTAGTAGTTTTAAACATGGATCCTATATGGATTATCTACCTGAAAGGTTTAAGGATTTAAACTGGGATAGATTTCTTGCTGAGCGCTATTAGCTCATTCTTGCTTTATTAAATTTTTCAGCATAAAGAAAACATTGTCGATTCACCTTGTGTTACGAGAGCAAGGGAATGGAGAGACCACCCTTGAGTTAGTTCAGCAAGATGGATACTGTCGGATTTAGCAGAACAGCTGTAGACTGAGTTAGTAAGAATTGTTTTTGAATAGGTTTGTATTATTAAACCTTGTATAGAATTGTGAGGTCTATTATTGTAACTTCAGGTAGAGGTTGTAAATAATAGATGAGATCCTGGATAGGACATTTGGTTTGTAATAACAAGTGTTACTTATTGTTGCTCATTTCCAAGGCTATAACTTGTGTGTGTGTGCGTAAGTGATTGGGGTCTTTTGGAGTTATATTATTAGAATGTTGTAAGTAATACAGGTATTGTATAATTGATGGAGCGTGACAACCCAGATTCCTGACCCTGGGTTTGGGGGTGTTACAATATTGTTATAGATTGTCATGATGGTACTGAAAAGAAAGAGAAACTTCTGTACTTCATGAAAGATGAAAGTGTGAAGATTATGTCCATTCAAGAGCTTTTGGTTAAAACCACAAACGAACTGAAATATGTTCACTATCTGCTTAAATGGAAAAATGAAGTGTGCAAGGAATGGAGTGATATGATTCTTTCAACTATAAGGAGAAGGTTTGATGAAGGAAAGAATTACAATGGTAATTATACTCCCATGTACTTAAATCTAAAAGATCAGGATGTGGAAATGCAAAGAGGCACTACTGTTAAAGAAATGTCTTTTGGCATGAAGCAACTAACTCTTAATCCTGATGGGAAGGAAATTGCTTATCTCCTGGTTGAAGATCATAGTCTTCAAAGAAGTTCAATTTAAAATCTCAGAGCATCTATCTACCAAATTAATGAGGAAGATGAAGAACTCAGAAATCTTAAGGAAAGACTGATTCAAATTCTTGAAGAAAAAGAAGAAAATTTGTTACCCAATTTCTTGAGGATGAATCTGTTCTATCAAAGAATCTAAACAGATAAGTTGTTGCAGTAAATCTATAATTTATTTTACATAGTATGAGATTGGGGGAGATTGTTAGATCGGGATTCAATGATCGTCACGATCTGGACTAAACTGATCAGGATTGTTGACGTCATCAGTATTGCACGAGCGTCAGTATTAGGATTGCTGTCAGGATTTCTATCAGGACTGTGATCAGTATTTATCATCAGGACTGGAAGCTGATCAGGACTATAACTTCGAGTTATTTAAGGAATCTAGTTAAAGAAGTAAGTTTATTTTGTCGGTTCCTAGTTAATAGGAATGCAGCTGTCGGTTAGGATATGTTTCAATATAGTTGGTAATTGATTTGGACTTATCTTGTAATCGATAGAGAAACTGTGTAGTATATAAACACAATTTAGGTTTTGATTTTATGTCAATCGCATACACGAGTATATTGTAACCTAGAAACTCTCAAGAACATCAGAATTTCTTGAGAGAGTTTTGTAACAGTTTTATATCAGAATTAATAAAGTTGTTATTGTTTTCATATTTGTGTTTATAATCGAGAATCTTATACAATTATATTCAACCCCCTTCTACAATTATCTTATATTTGTGTTATCTTGTATATTCCCTAAGAAGAACTTATCCACTACCTCTTTATCCACTATGTCCTTGTTTGCCCAAATGAAATCCTTCAGTATTTCTTCGCCCTCTTTTCCACTTTGAATCACTCTTTGTCCCATTCAAATTTTTTTTTGTCCGTTGAAATTTGAATTTTGATCTGAAACTCTCCCTGGGTTCGCGAGCTCTCCCTTCATTGTCTCCCGATTTTAAATTATCTTTTAAATTGTTACATTTATAACTTATCAAAAAGGTTTTATTTTTCTCAAATATGTAGATTGTACGAATTTAAATAATAAAGTGATTGATAATATGTTGATTATTAATACTTAAAAATAATTTAATAAATGATATTACACACATCCAAACTATAAAGTAGTTTATTTTATTATAAGAATGCTATCTATGCACTACAAGAAAACTGTTTATAACCGACCGTCAAAAAGGGTCGGTTATATCCGAAATCGGTCGGTTTTACGTGTAAAACCGACCGTCATCGATGGTCAGTTTTAGACTGGTCGGTTTTAAGAGTTGGTCAGGTTTAACACATATAACCGACCACGGGTCGGTCGGTTATGTCCGTTTTAAATTCCTTAAAGTGGGTCCTAAGAATAACACGTGTCAATACGTGTCCTATGATGTCAGCAGAATAAAACCGACCGGTGGCGGTCGGTTATGTCCGAAAAAAATTGTTTTGACTTTAACCATAACCGACCGAAGTCAAAGTGTGCATATCGGTTGGTTTTATGGCAGTAGTCGCTCAAAATTGCATAACCGACCGTCGTATAACCGACCACCATTAAGGAAGACGGTCGGTTATATAGTTTGAATGCGGTCGGTTATGGTGTACACCGGTCGGTTTTCTGTGTTTTAGAGCTTGTTCTACATTACTAGCTCCCGTATCCGTGGTGTCATAATATTCATAATTTGCACCGGCCAAATCATGTAACATAGCATTCAAATCTACCGGTTCTTCTACCCTCGGAGGTTCTCGATGACTACGACAACGTCGACTCTCATTTCTTTGCACAACTTCTTCACCGTGCGATGTCCACACGATATAACTCTCAAGCATCCCTTTAGAAAGCAAATGAAATCTAATTTCATCAATATCTAACCAATTCAAATTCTTACAACGCTTACAAGGACACTTCATCTTACCATCCTCCTCTACTACTCCCTCTTTATTACTTGCAAAATTTATGAAAAATTCTACACCATCTCTATATTCGGGGGTTAAAGAAATTTTATCACTTTGTATTTGATTACTTATCCAACTTTGATCAATGTTTACCATCTACACAAATATATAAATATATATATGTAAACAAACAATTTAACATGTGCACTTTCAAATTATAAATGTGATACACATACATAAAAGAAAACTATTTACAAAATAGATAAAAGAAAACATACATTATATGTTTTGTATCACTTATCCTCTTTGCTTTCTTGAGTTTGCTTTCTCTTTATCTCCAAACTTTCTTTTCTATGTTTACATACTCCATTTGAAGAAATAAGAAATTTAAACCAAAAACAATAAAGTAGCAGGTTATAACCGACCGCTTATCGGTCGGTTATGTCTTTCTTCCCAAAACGGCGCTGTTTCAGCCTCAACAGGTACAAACAATTTAATTTAAATTATTTTTTATTCAGTTTCGGCGCCCACTTAAAACTGACCGAATGAGTCGGTCGGTTTTGTGCCTGCCACGTCAACAATATAACCGACCGATCCCGTGTCGTCGGTTTTATCTCCGCCACGTCACTAAAAACGGTGTCGTTTCTATGTGTGCTACAGTCGAAACCGACCGCTAGATGCATGGTCGGTTTTACCTTTCCCCCATCGCGTGCCACGTTAGCCGAAACGATGTCGTTTTTGGTTTATCCACAGTTAAAACCGACCAACTAGACCTACGGTCGGTTTTAATCACCCCGGTTTTATTCGGTCGGTTTTAAGTGGTCGGTTTTAAACAGTTTTCTTGTAGTGATGAATGCTACTCGGCGATTAAATGAATCTATTAAACCTTTTTAAGAAACTTAACTGTCTAGAAAATCATGCCTACATTTAAACAACTACATACACTTCTTAGCTCTCTTTAAAATAAAATATTAAACTTTCATCTTCTAATAGAAATTTTGGTCAAATATTGTTACCCAAGTCGAGAGTAGAGTTACGGGAACAGTCGGAAATAAGAGGCAGTCTTTCAAGGTTGACGTGAAGAAAAAATAATGAAGTTTGATTAATAGGATTCCACCGTAAAAAAATAGTGAAATCAAAAAGAAAAAATGATTTCAAATATAATAAAACCTACTCTTTAATTACTAGTTTAATAAAAAATTATTGATCAGTAATAAACATTATTAAAATATAATTGTAACACATTAAAATTCGGTATATGTTACATTTATTTATACTATTTACACATTCAAATTATAATAAAAGTTTATTTTATTAGAATAATTGATATTTATTATTGAAGTTTAACATTTATTCTGGGATATTTCCGATATTTCCCATATGAGAACATGCATTTTTTTGGGAATGATAGAAAAATATTTGTTACTTAAATAAAAATAATATACTAAAAGACAAATAGAACATACATATATTTACAAGTGATTATGTTCGTATAAAATGCTATCTTTTCAAATTTGAACTCATTTTATTAGGAATCTTAGTTGACCGTTGAATGAATCTATCAAAACCTTGTAAAAATAAAATTTAAAAAGCATGCATATTAGATCAGGATTCAATGATCATCAGCATGTGGACTAAACTGATCAGGATTGCTGACATCATCGGCTCGAGCATCAGTATCAGGATTGCTATCAGGATTACTATCAGGACTATGATCATGATTTATCATCAGGACTGAAAGCTGATCAGGATTACTAATTCTAGTTTGTTTTAGAGTCCAGTAAAAGAAGGAAGTTTATTTTCTCGGATCCTAGTTAATAAGAATGCAGTTGTCGGTTAGGATATGTTTCAATAATATTTGTAATTGATTTGGACTTATCTTGTAATCGATAGAGAAGTTGTGTAGTATATAAACACAATTTAGGTTTTGATTTTATATCAATCGCATACACGAGTATATTGTAACCTAGAAGCTCTCAAGAATATCAGAATTTCTTGAGAGAGTTTGTAACAGTTTTATATCAGAATTAATAAAGCTATTATTATTCATATTTGTGTATAAAGTCGAGAATCTTAAACAATTGTATTCAACCCCCTTTTACAATTGTTTATTACTGGGCAACAATTGGTATCAAAGTAAACTGATTTAAATTTGAATCTGATACGATCTAAGATGTCGACAACCAAGTATGAAAGCATGAAGATTCCCATCCTGAAGAAAACTGAATACCCAACATGGAGGGTAAAGATGTTGATGTACCTAGAAGCAATGGATCCTGAACACTACGTGGTCAAGGTAAAAAGTGAGTGGACTCCAGAAGAGAAAGATGACGTTCTCAGAGATGCTAAGATAAAGAATATCCTGCACAACAGTCTTGATGCTGTCATGTCTAACAGGGTAATTGCATGCAAGTCTGCAAAGGAAATTTGGGACACTTTGGAAACTCAATGCCAAGGATTTGCATCTGTCAAGAAAAGCATAAGGGCTCTACTTATACAAGAGTATGAACAATTTGATGCTAGACCCGATGAGAGCCTTACTGACATGTATGATAGATTCCTGACACTTCTGAACAATCTATCTCCAGTATGGGACACTCAAACCTCAAACACTGAAGACTCAAACACCAAGTTTCTGAGGGCTTTACCAGAAGAATGGGACACTCAAACCTCAATTATTACGCACCAATATGATCTAAACACTGTGTCTCTTGTAGTGGTATATGGAATGCTAAGAACCTATGATCTTGAGGTTCAACAAAAAAGAACAAGAAAAGTAACAAGGCAAAGTCTATAGCCTTGAATGTTGAGGCTAGATCAGAAGGAAAAGCTGTGGAGGTCTCTAGAATAAAATCAAGAGTGGTGGAGTCAGATCCTGATGACTCATCATCAGATACTGATGGCAATTCTGATGCCAATACTGATGACGATTCTACTGACTCAGACATGGAAGAGATGGTTGCTATGATAGTCAGGGGCTTCAAGAAGATGAAGTTCAGGAAGGCTAGAAGACAAGGCAACTTTCAGAAAAAGACCTTCAATGTTGACAAAGACAAGTACATCAAGAAGGACAACAAAAGTGGCAAATTTGACAAGTCAAAGATAAGGTGCTACAAGTGTAATGGAATGGGGCACTTTGCAACTGAGTGCAAAAAGGCGAAAGCACTTATCACATCAAGCAAGGATTGGATGGACTCTTCCTCAGAATCTGATACTGAGGTGGTCAACTATGCCCTAATGGCCAATACTGATGAAAAGGTACCAAATACTGTTTTTGATTTTGATATTGATAATGCCTCTGAGTTAAGACGTTTTCTAAAGTCATTGCATATTAGCTTTAGAAGTCAAACTGCTGAAAATACTAGGATCTTATCTGAGATGTCTGAACTTAGGAAAATGAATGAACATCTAGAAGCTGAATTTTTTTTATGCAAGAAGTACAAAAAGAATGTAATAATTCTAAACACATGCATTTAGAGATGAAATTTAAATGTACTAGTCTTGAAAAAGAACTTCAGGTTGCTAATGAGAAAATCAGAACCTGGACAGACTCTAGAAGGAAATTTCATGAAATTAATACTTCTAAGAATTGGAAAGAATGTCTAGGATATAAGTCATATGAAGATAAGAAATTGAATAAGAAAGTTGTTATAAATGAGACAGTTAACCCAATGACCTATAGACATATTATAGACAAGACCAAAACAAAGATTAAGCATGTTAAATTTGTATTTGGTAAAGATCCCAATTCTACTTTTGAAAAGGGATCTACTTCTGCTCAACAAGTCTCAAATGCTAAGTCTAAACCTGTTAAGAAGAATATAGGTTTATTGTCTCAGAAACAACTTAAGGAGAAAGTGTGTGAGGTAACAGGTAAACAGAAGTCACCTACTGTCAAAAGAAACAGGAATGGTAAAGTTGGGATTAATAGAGAGAACAATTACAAGTTTATCCCAAATGCACCTAGAAAATGTTGCTTTACCTGTGGTAACTCTAATCATCTTGCTACTGATTGCAGGAAGAGTAAAAAGAAGGTTACTGAAATACCATAATTTGTACCATAACTTGTATGATCCTTTACCTCGGTTTAATAAAAGTGCAAATTCTGGTAAATCTAAGAATGTCAAAGTGAAGCATGCATCTGTTAATACTGATACTGACAAAGCAAATCCTGATGGATTCAATCCTGTCAAGACTTCTAAGGTCAAAAAGTCTTCTGCTGCTAAAAGTAATAAAATGCATGGAATGAGAACCCAACAAGTGCGGGTTCTTAAAAATACTAACTAGTGTATTTTTGTCTGATTGCAGGGTAAAAAGAAAAAATGTGTTAGTCATGGATAGTGGATGTTCTGTGCACATGACTGGAAACAAAGCCCTGTTATCAGAATATGAGAAGAAAGCTGACCCAACTGTGTCTTATGAAGATGGGAACATTGGACAAACTTTGGGATATGGCAATATAATCATTGGCAATGTCATCATTGAAAAAGTAGCTCTAGTGAAGGGACTAAAACACAACCTGTTGAGTATTATTCAAATCACAGATAGAGGTTATCATGTCAACTTCTATTCCACTCATTGTGAAGTAGTCAGCAAAGCATCAGGAAAAGTTGCACTTACTGGCTATAGGCATGGTAACATTTATGAAGCCAACATTCACACCAATACTGATGTCTCCCCTACTTTTCTCATCAGTAAAGCTTTTTCATCTCAACTTCAGCAATATCAATGAGTTGGTTAAGAAAGATTTGGTTAGAGGATTACCTAAAGCTTTGTATACTCCCGATGGACTCTGTGATGCATGTCAAAAAGCAAAACAGAGAAGGACATCATTTAAAAGTAAATCTGAATACTCTATTGGTGAACCATATCACATGTTGTACCTTGACTTATTTGGACCAGTCAACATAATGTCCATCAGTAAGAAAAGGTACACTCTTGTAGTTGTTGATGAATACTCTAGATTCACCTAGGTGTACTTTCTGCACAGAAAAGATGAGACTCCTGAGATACTGTTGGACCATGTGAGAATGATTGGGACAGGCTCAAAGTACAAAGTCAAGATTCTGAGAAGTGATATTGGTACTGAATTCAAGAATTCAAAAATGTAAGAGTTTTGCAAATACAAAGGAATAATTCAACAATTCTCTGCTCCTGGCACACCCCAGCAAAATGGAGTGGTTGAAAGAAAGAATAGAACTCTTATTGAAGCTGGCAGAACTATGTTGGAAGAGGCTAAATTGCCTACATATTTCTGGGCAGAAGCAGTCAATACAACATGCTATACTCAAAATCTCACACTGATAAACATACATGGTGTAACTCCCTATCAAATGCTCAAGGAGAAGAAACCTAGTTTGAAGCATATGCATGTGTTTGGCTGTAAATGTTTTGTTCTCAGAACTCATCCTGAACAGCTAGGGAAATTTGAAACAAAGGCTGATGAGGGAATTTTTATTGGTTATCCTGCATCAAGAGCCTTTAGAGTTTTTAACTTGAGAACAAGGACTGTCATGGAGTCAATACATGTATCCTTTGATGATAAGAAAATAACTGGAATCAATGAATACTCTCATGATAGTTTGGTCTATGAAAATGAAGCTACCAAGGAACCTGAAGAAAATGAATCAGATCCAGTCAAATCATCAGATACTGATGGGTCACCAAATCCTGATGACACGTCAAATCCTGATGATGCACCAAATACTGATGGTACTATTTCTGATGACACAAATAATGGTGACACTACTAGCAGTTCAAATGTTGAGGGGGAGCAACAACAAACTGCTACTAATTCTGAGTCTACACAATTATCAAGACAGAATTCTTCAGATACTGATTCAAGTGACAATCTTGATAATCCATCAGGAGGTGACAGCAATAATTTAGGGGAAGCTTCTACTGAAGCAAATTCTTCTAATCAAGATTACCCCAATCCAGGGGGAGCATCTACTTCAAGGAATGATTTACCACCAGCTAGGAAATGGACAAGAAGCCATACTCCTGATTTGATAATTGGGGATCCTGATGCAGGTGTTAAAACAAGAAGTGCAACTCAGAATGAATGTCTTTATCATAACTTTCTATCCAAGGAGGAGCCTAAGAAAGTTGAAGATGCACTTAAGGATGCTGATTGGGTTACTGCAATGCAAGAAGAGTTGAATGAATTTGAAAGGAATGAAGTCTGGAAACTAGTGCCAAGACCAAAGAACAGGTCAATTGTTGGTACAAAATGGATTTTAAAAAAAAAGACTGATTCAGATGGTGTAATTATCAGAAACAAAGCAAGGCTAGTTGCAAAGGGGTATTGATGAAACTTTTGCTCCTGTTGCAAGACTAGAGGCCATCAAGATCTTTCTGGCATATGCAGCTCACAAGAAATTCAAGGTTTTCCAGATGGATGTGAAAAGTGCTTTCCTAAATGGTGAACTGGAGGAAGAAGTCTATGTTGAACAACCTCCTGGTTTTATTAATCCAAAATATCCAAATCATGTCTATAGATTGGATAAAGCACTTTATGGACTAAAGAAAGCACCAAGAGCCTGGTATGAAACCTTAGCTCAATTCTTAGTAGAAAGTGGATTCAAAAGAGGTACTATTGATAAAACTCTGTTTTATTTAAATCATGGTAAGGATTTGCTTTTAGTTCAGATATATGTTGATGATATCATTTTTGGGTCAACAAACAATAAGTCATGTGAAAAGTTTTCCAAGCTTATGCAGTCTAGATATAAAATGAGCAAGATGGGAGAAATGAGTTACTTTCTTGGTCTTCAAGTTAAACAGACTGATGATGGCATCTTTATCAATCAGTCAAAGTATACAAGGAACTTATTGAAAAGGTTTAACATGCAAGATAGTGCTAGTACAAGTACTCTCATAGATACAACAACCAAACTTGATCCTGATCAAGGTGCTGAGGTAGATGTAACTCACTACAGGGGAATGATTGGCTCTCTATTGTATCTCACTGCAAGTAGACCAGATATAATGTTTGCAACCTGTCTGTGTTCAAGATTTCAAGCAAAACCCAGGGAACCTCATCTGATAGCAATCAAAAGAATTTTCAGATATCTCAAAGACACTCCTTCACTTGGCCTTTGGTATGCAAGGGAATCAGATTTTGGTTTGTGTGGTTACTCGGATGCTGATTTTGCAGGATGCAAGATAGACAGGAAAAGTACTGCAGGAAGTTGTCAGTTTTTAGGTGGTAGGCTAGTTTCTTGGTTCAGTAAAAATCAAAAGTCTATCTCTACTTCAACTGCAGAAGCTGAGTATATTGCTGCAGGAATTTGTTTTGCTCAGATAATGTGGATGAGAAATCAGTTGTTATATTATGGCCTCTCATACTCCAAGATCCCTATTTATTGTGATAACCAAAGTGCTATTGCAATGACAGGAAATCCAGTTCAGCATTCTCTTAGATCAGGATTCAATGAGCATCAGGATCTGGACTAAACTGATCAAGATTGCTGACATCATCAGTATTGCTCGAGCGTCAGTATCAGGATTGCTATCATGATTACTATCAGGACTATGATCAGGATTTATCA
The DNA here is from genome assembly GCA_030848705.1 of Heracleum sosnowskyi. Taxonomy (NCBI): domain Eukaryota; kingdom Viridiplantae; phylum Streptophyta; class Magnoliopsida; order Apiales; family Apiaceae; genus Heracleum; species Heracleum sosnowskyi. The sequence goes on along the minus strand of CM061243.1, from coordinate 40,804,638 downwards.
TCAGGACTGGAAGCTGATCAGGATTACTAATTCTAGTTTGTTTTAGAGTCTAGTTAAAGAAGGAAGTTTATTTTGTCGGTTCCTAGTTAATAGGAATGCAGCTGTCGGTTAGGATATGTTTCAATAATATTTATAATTGATTTGGACTTATCTTGTAATCGATAGAGAAGCTGTGTAGTATATAAACACAGTTTAGGTTTTGATTTTATATCAATCGCATACACGAATATATTGTAACCTAGAAGCTCTCAAGAACATCAGAATTTCTTGAGAGAGTTTGTAACAGTTTTATATCAGAATTAATAAAGCTGTTATTATTCATATTTATGTTTAAAGTCGAGAATCTTATACAATTGTATTCAACCCTCCTTCTACAATTGTTTATTACTGGGTAACATGGGTTGCTAGCAAGCCTTAACTCAGCATTAGTATGATATTGTCCGCTCTGGACCAGGTCCGTACAGATTTGTTTTTGGGTTACTCCAAAAGGCCTCATACTAATTGTAGTTATATGGCTGCTTATTAACTAGCAATCTCGCCCCCCTCCCCCCACAAACGATGTGGGACAACTCCCAACAATCTCCACCTTCACACATCGGGCTCGACACCTGCCGAACCCACCTGCCTCCCCTTAAGCCCAACCTGGGTAGCCCACCTGCCTCTTCCTAAGTCCATCTTAAAGCCCATGAGATGAGATTGTTATGGACCGTTATAACCATAGCTTTGATACCACTTGTTGGGCCGCTAGCAAGCTTTAACTTCACATTATTATGATATTGTTCGCTCTGGGTTAGGCCCATACGAATTTGTTTTTGGGTTACTCCCAAAAGGCCCTACCCAAAAGGCGCTAATGGAGTTATCTGGCTGCTTATTAAATAAAAATTTTAACTTTTGCGTTTTAATAGAAATGTGAAATGTTGGTCAAATCCCGGTAACGTGAAGCAGAATTTAATTTAGTTTATAGAATTCCACCTTCAAAAATAGTGAAATCAAAACGAAACAATTATTTAAAACTCAATAACGTCTATTCTTTATTACTCTAATCATATATTAAAATAAACATTATGAAAATATAATTATAATATATTATAATTTGGTATATGTTACATTTATATATCTCTACTATCTATAGTCTATACTATTATATTAAATACGAAACATTGAAAGTTTTGTAGTCTGATCCTAAAACTTTTTGTAGTCGATTACTCCAAAAGTTTGGTAATTTTTGTAGTCTGGTCCTCCAAAAGTTTGGTAACCCAATTTAGAGCCGTTAGATATTTCTGATCAAATCGATTAGAATTGTTAGATAAATTATTAAATTTATTATATAGAGTATCTTTTCTATTTTTCCTAACTAAAACATCTCATTTTCCAAAAATATCGCAGACAGTTTCATTTAATAAAATAACATAATAAAGTTATAATTGTTAATAACTAATCCATTACCCTTTTTAGCCAATGTGTATATTCTTTTTTATATTTTCTAACTAAAATTTCTACTTTTCTATTTTCATAACTAAAACCTTTCATTTTCCAAAAATATCACGGACAATTCTATTTAATAAAATAACAATATTATAATGAGTTAAGTTCTATGGATACCACCTTTTTTGTGGAGACCTGGAGACCACATACGTTCTGCAATCTAAATTTGGCAAAATAGATAAGTTCTGCAAACTAAACATGAATGTTCTGTAAATCAAACAAATTTTGCAAAACAATATGTGGTCTCCATAAAACTTAACTCATATTATAATTACTAATAACTAACCGATTAGCTTTTTTTCCAAAACGTATATTTCTTTTTATATTTTCTAACTAAAATTTCTCCTAACTAAAACCTCAAAAATTTTAGGTGCAATTTCATTTAGTAACATCAAATACTAATAATTAACCAATTCCCTTTATTAGCCAAATCATATATTCTTTTTTATAACTAAAATTTCTATTTTTTTATTTTTATTAACAAAAACATCTTATTTTCTAAAAATATCACAGGCAGTTCTATTTAATAAAATAAAATAATAATATCATTATTATTATTAATAACTAACCGATTAGCTTTTTTTGTCAAAGTGTATATTTTTTTTACAAGAAGTGTATATTCTTTTTATATTTTCTAACTAATATGTCTTCTAACTAAAAACTCAAAAAATATACATGGGATATTCCATTTAATAGCATAAAATACTAATATTTTAAATGCTAATAATTAACCGATTACCTTTATTAGCTAAATTGTACATTTTTTTATATTTTCTTAATAAAATTTCTCATTTTCTAAAATTATCATAAATGACATATATATAATTATCAATTACCTCGAACGCGATTAACTTTTGTTTCCAACACATATATTCTGTTTTATATTTTCTAACTAAAATTTCTCCTAACTAAAATCTCAAAGATATGCAATTTCATTTAGTAACATAAAATACTAATAATTAACCAATTACCTTTATTAGCCAAAGAATATGTTGCCCAGTAATAATCTATTGTAGAAGGGGGGTTGAATACAATAGTATAAGATAATCGACTTCTTAATGTATATATCACAAATATGAAATAAAGATAACAACTTTATTAAATCTGATATAAAACTGTTACAAACTCTCTCAAGAAATTCTGATGTTCTTCAGAGCTGCTCGCTTACAAAAACTCTCTCAAGAAATTCTATGTTCTTGAGAGCTTCTATCTTGATTCACACCGAATCAAAACCAAAACTGTGTTTATATACTACACAGCTTCTCTATCAATGATAAGTCCTAATCAATTACAAAGATTGAAACCTATCCATAATTGATAGCTACATCCTACAAACCAGGAACCGATAAAATAAACTTCCATGTTTAACTAGACTCCAAATATAACTCGAAGTAGGAATCCTGATCAGCTTCCAGTCCTGATGATCAATCCTGATCCCAGTCCTGATATGTATCTTGATCTTGACGACCATGTAATCCTGATGACGTTAGCAATCCTGATCAGTTGAGTCTAGCTCCTGACGATCATTGAATTCTGATCTAACAATCTCCCCCAATCTCATACTTTGTGAAATAAAGTATAGATTCCTAAGATTCAATGATGTCAAAAACATATATACAAAATTTACAGTATCTGCAGAAACAACTTATCTGTTTAAATTCTTTGATAGAACAAATTCATCTTCAAGAAGTTGGATAACAAATTTTCTTCTTTTTCTTCAAGAATTTGAACCAGTCTTCCCTTAAGATTTCTGAGTTCTTCATCTTCCTCATTAATCTGGTAGATAGCTGCTCTGAGATTCAATATGGAGCTTTTCTGAAGATTATGCTTTTCAAGCAAAAGATAAACAATTTCCTTCCCATCAGGATTGAGAGTAAGTTGTGTCATGCCAAAAGTTACTTCTTTAACAGCAGTACCCCTTTGCATTTCCACATCCTGACCTCTTTGATTTAAGTACATGGGAGTATAATTACCATTGAAATTATTGTTTCCATCCAGTCTTCTTCTTATAGTTGACAAAATCATGTCACTCCATTCCTTGCACATTTGATTCTTCGATCTCAAAAGATAATGAACATATTTCAGTTCCTGTGTAGTTTTCATCAGCAGATCTTGAATAGATAGAATCTTCACACTACCATCTTTAATGAAGTACATAAGCTTTTCTTTTTTGTCAAAACCATCATGACGATCTATAACAATATCAACAGCTAGTAAATTGTTCAGGTTTTCAGAAGTTAAAGTACCTCCAATTTCAGTTAAGGAGTAAGGATCAACATATGACATATTTAGATATTCAGCATCCCTGTGTCCAATACCTCCTCTTGAATTACTTGTCAATTGCTTTAGATTTGAAAACATCTTTAACCAGAGTGCTTTTGTTCTAACCATCTCAGATAAATCAACAACACTTGAAGCGCTTGTAATAATTCCTCCAGACTGAAAATTGATAAGTGTATCACACCTCAGTGTACTAATATGTTTCCACTTCTTATCCTTTTCCTTTTGAAAGGCATAGCTTCTTTCCAGTGAAGATTCTTGTTTGCTTGGGTTCCTCCACTTTCTTCTGTTTGAGAGTTTAAGCCTTTGTACATAGAGATTGAAATCTCTATTTGTTGATCTTGTAATTTCTCTTCTTCTGGCTTCTTCTTCTTCATCTACTTCCTTGTTGTGAGAAACAACCACAATAGATAAAATTATCAAATCAATCTCTTGCATAATTTCAGAATCATCAGGATCTTGAATATTATCAGGAACAACATTAGGATTAGATTCTTCAATTTGATTTGTATTGCAGAGAGTTGATTTTCTTGATTTTCTTCTCAATTCAGGTTCTTCTTCAATATTTCCATCATCACCAAAAGTAGATCTGTCAGGAACTACTAGAGTTTGAATAGGTTCAGGAATTTCTTCAATTCTTAACCCTCTAGACCTTGTCTGTCTAGGTATTGTTTGAGTTGAAGAACCTATTCTACTTCTTCTAGCTCCTCTCCTACCTCTGCTTCCTCTACATCTAGCAGAAACAGGATTATCAATAAAGGTTTCCATCATTTCTCTCTGTTGTCTTAAGAATTCTTCATGTGAGAGATCAGGATATTCTTCACTTGCTGTAGAGAGTGCTTTTCTTGCAAATAATTGTTGAACTCTTTTATCAGTGTGATATAGAGTAACAATTCTGCCATCTTTTGTAGAAAATTTCTGGAATAAATTTGATGCATCTTCAGGATTATCAATAAAAATATCTTCATCACCTTCAGGAATTGTAGCAAGAGTATGTCCATGACCAGGTGTCAGGATTTGTTCTTCCGTCAGGATCTGAGATTGCACCAAAGTTCTTACTGTCTTAACTCCAGAATCAGAAACATGAGTTGACTGCGTTGTTTGACTTTGTGAAGTTTGAATTGTAGACTTTATAACAACAGCATCAGAGGTTTCTCCTTGTATCACTTTGTCACTACCATCATCTCCAATATTATCATCATTATTCCTTAATACGAGACCATGTGTGCATTTTGTCCGACTAACCTTCTCCCCCTTTTTGACATCAGGATTTGACAATAAATTCAAAATTAAGGAAAGAGAGGCTTGAATGTCAGTTACCTTGGTATCCAGAGAATCAATTCTTCTGTTGATAGAGGTTTGTTCAGAAATGACAGATTTCACTTGGGATTCTACTACCCTTAGCTGAAAAGTAGTAGGCACCTTTGTAAAATTTTGAGAAATATCATTCCTCACCAACTCAGTTGAGTTCTTGATAGAATCAATCTCACTTTTTAGGCTTTTGGATAACAGAGTTGTAGCCTTCAAATGATTCTTCAAGTCTTGATTCTCTATAGATTTCACTGCATCATAGGCATGTTCCAAAGTAGAAGAATAACTTACAGATTCAGCAGATCTGTGCCATGAATTGTTCCATTCATTCTGTCTAAGTGCCTCAGCAGGATTAAAGGAAGGAATAGAAAATTCTTGTCTCTGATCTTTCCCAGTGGAAGCTTTGCCAGCCATATATGTACTTGATGAACCAAAATTAGTTCCAAGACTAATTTTGAGTGTTGTAGCAAGCTGTTCCTTCTCTTTTCGATTCTCATCATCATCACTATCATCAGAGTCATCATCATCAGTACTATGAGTATCATCAGGATCAGGAATAGCTATACCTTTCATTTTATCCTGTGAATCTGTGATAGGATGATCCATTGGTCTTGAACGAAGTGGCTGTATCAGGATAGGTTCAACATCAGGAGCACCACTAGCGTCAGGATGAACATTGTCAGGATTTGATATGCTTGCATCAGTATTTGCTACCAATGGTTCTTGTGGAGCTTGAGGTTCAGAAGCTGCTTCAACACTTTGAGTCAAAGGTTCTTGTGTGCTTCCCTCATTGACAGTGTCCTCGGCCAATCTTTGAACTTCATCTGCACCAGAAATCCCTTGAGCATTGTCAGGAAATTTCTCAGAAACTGTAGTTTGGCCTGCATCTTCACTTTGAGAAGATGGTTCTTGTGTAGCTGGAATGTTGATGTCTGCATTCTCCCTTTGAGAAAATGGTTCTTGTGGGACCATTCCACGAGCTAAGCCTTCACTCAAACTTTGATTGAGTGGTTCTTGTGTGGCTGGATCATCAGAAAGAGCTGCTGAACCACTTTGAGGTTCAGGTTCTTGTGGGCTTGATCCTTTCACTTTCTTCTGTCTCTGATAGACTAACTCTTCTGCCTTCCTTAGATTTTCCATTGGATGTTTTATCCCAAGATTGGAAGCAGCAGCACCATACTTCTCCCATGAAATATGAACATGTCGTTTTGTTGGAGAGTCCTGTGCTGGAGAGTCTGAAATTGAAACCACTTGACTTGGTGCAGCATCAGGAATACTAACATCAGGATTTGCTTGAGCAGTAGAAACTGATTGCTCATTCAGAATAGAAGTGTCCTGTACATCAGTATCCTTCTTCTTTTCTAAAGGAATTTGATACCTGCTTTTTGATAACTTCCTTTTCTTCTGTGGTGTAGACAATGGAACCACAGCTGCAGTAGTTGTATCAGCAACTTCCTTATTCACATTCATCACAGAGGATATAGGTAATTCATCCTCTGAATCAGTCTCATCCCTGAGAACTAATTTTATTTTAACAGAAACAGCCTCACCTCCCTTTGCAGCTTTCTTCACCAGGACCCCTTGTACACCCCCTTGTAACTTCTTTTTAATGATAGGTGTAGAGGAAAAATCCTTTGAACCTGATTGCCTTCCTGACACATCAGTTCTAGCTGACTTCTTTGCTTTTACAACTAAAGTCTTTTGAGAGACATTAGAGGTGGCAGTAATTGACTGTTTAGAATGTGTAGGATGAATGCTTGGGTTAGGAACAAGGTGTGATTGGCCTTGTCCTATAGCATTAGAAATTAAACCATAACGAGTAGGCATTTTCCTATGAAACCATTTTCCTTATCAGGAAAAAAAAATTTAATATGAAGTAAAATAAAATTTTATTTAAAAAACAAAATTTATTTTTGACAATCCTGATAAGTTCTGTTTTTTTTTATAAAAAAATGATTACAAAACAAATAGCATAATACCCATGTAACCATTTTTACCAATTAACGAGGCAAAGTAATTATGAGAAACTGAACAATCGCCTCGATATTGAGAAAATGACCTGCATCCTTAACACACATTCTCTATAAAATAGAACTGTTAAACATAACATCATATATCTATTAAACCACAAACCCTCTCCATAGAAAAACTTACGAAAACCTTTCACCTTCTTTGTTTTTCAATGGCTACAAACCAACACCAAAACAACTTACCAAACGAAGAAGACGAAAATCTCGATGAAATCTGGCAACAGATGTTCGTTGCATTGGCTGAGATCGCAAAAGATGAAGAGCCTCAACCAGTTCCTGATCCTCAGGAACATGAAGCCTTTGTTAACGCAATGGCCGATGTGCTTTGGCACAATATCCAGCAGACCAATCCTGACTGGAATCCTCTTGACAATCTCATATTTGTCAATGATGAAGAGGATGAAGATGAAGATGAGGAAGAGCTCGTCCGAGAGCTTGAGAAAAGAAAGAAGAGAATCCGTGATGCTTGTATGTCATGCAAGTTGGAGGCACGGAAGAGTCCCGGTGGTCACGGTGACGATCCGCCTTCAAGTGCATCAGCTCCTCTTCTTGTCCTTTAAGGATGGAACAAGAGACCTTCCAATCCTGATGGACTGTGAAGCTGCTCAGGAGCGTTCATGCTTATTTGCAGGGCACGTGTTCCTGAGAAGAACAATAGACTAGAAAAAAATATGTAATTTCCATTTTCATTTGTAATGAATCTTCAAGAATTAATGAAATTTGTCTATTTTCTCAACTGTTTTCTTTCTGTACTTGCCTGCAAAATTTGTTAGTAACACTGATATTGACATATAAAATGACGAATAGTATACTCTGATAGAAATATAATTGAAATTGAGAATTAAGACTGAAAACTTAATCAAAGACTAAGTAAAAATCTTATTTTCCAGAGTTTACCAGAAGTGTTAATGACAAAGTAGCATAGAACCTCTGGTTTTCATACCAGCTTCAAAATCTGAGCATCGGGATTTGACCAGTTGACTTCCTGTCAGGATAGCATCCTATCAGGATTTGATCAAAGAAAACATACCTTTCTGAATAACCATCAGGATTTGACAGTTATCAGGATTTCCTCTATGTAGCTTTCCTCAGAAATTCTCAAAGTTCATCATTCCAAGTTCATTCACCAATTTATTGAAAGTAGCTTCAGGTAGTGGCTTGGTGAATATCTCAGCTAGTTGTTGATCAGTAGGAACAAAGTGAAGTTCAATTGTTCCTTCCAGAACTTGTTCTCTTATGAAGTGATATCGAATACTGATGTGTTTAGTAAGAGAATGTTGAACTGGATTTCCTGTCATTGCAATAGCAATTTGGTTATCACAATAAATAGGGATTTTTGAGTATGACAGGCCATAATCTAACAACTGATTTCTCATCCACATTATCTGAACACAACAACTTCCTGCAGCAATGTACTCAGCTTCTGCAGTTGAAGTGGAAATGGATTTTTGCTTTTTACTGAACCATGAAACTAGTCTTCCACCCAAAAACTGACAGCTTCCTGAAGTACTTTTCCTGTCTATTTTGCATCCTGCAAAATCAGCATCTGAATAACCACACAACCCAAAATCTGATTCCCTTGCATACCAAAGGCCAAGTGAAGAAGTGCCTTTGAGATATCTAAAAATTCTTTTGACTGCAATCAGATGGGGTTCTCTAGGTTTTTCTTGAAATCTTGCACACAGACAGGTTGCAAACATGATATCTGGTCTACTTGAAGTGAGATACAATAAAGATCCAATCATTCCTCTGTAGTGAGTTACATCTACCTCAGCACCTTGATCAGGATCAAGTTTGGTAGCTGTAGCTTTGGGAGTTGTAGCAAGAGAACTATCTTGCATGTTAAACCTTGTCAATAAATTCCTTGTATATTTAGACTGATTGATAAAAATCCCTTCATCAGTCTGTTTAACTTGAAGACCAAGAAAGTAACTCATTTCTCCAATCATGCTCATTTGATATCTTGACTGCATAAGCTTGGAAAACTTTTCACATAGCTTATTTTTTGTTGACCCAAAAATGATATCATCAACATAAATCTGAACTAACAACAAGTCCTTACCATGATTCAAATAAAATAGAGTTTTATCAATAGCACCTCTTTTGAATCCAATCTGTAGACATGATCTGGATATTTAGGATCAAAGAAACCAGGAGGTTGCTCAACATAGACTTCTTCCTCCAGTTCTCCATTTAAGAAAGCACTTTTAACATCCATCTGGAAAACCTTGAATTTCTTATGTGCTGCATAAGCAAGAAATATCCTGATGGCTTCTAGTCTTGAAACAGGAGCAAAAGTTTCATCATAATCAATTCCCTCTTGTTGAGAATACCCCTTTGCAACTAGTCTTGCTATGTTTCTGATTATTACTCCATCAGAATCAGTCTTGTTCTTGAAAATCCACTTTGTACCAACAATTGATCTATTCTTTGGTCTTGGTACTAGATTCCAGACTTCATTTCTTTCAAATTCATTCAGTTCCTCTTGCATTGCCGTAACCCAATCAGCATCTTTAAGTGCATCTTCAACTTTCTTAGGCTCCTCCTTGGATAGAAAGTTATTGTATAGACATTCATTCTGAGTTGCACTTCTTGTTTGAACACCTGCATCAGGATCCCAAATGATCAAATCAGGAGTATGACTTGCAGTCCATTTCCTTGCCGGTGTTAAATTGTTTCTTGACGTAGATGCTCTCCCTGGATTGGTGTTATCTTGATTTGAAGAACTTGCTTGACTTGAAGCTCCCCATGAATCATTGTTATGTCCTCCTGATAAGTTATCAGGATCATCACTTGAATCAGTGTCAGAAAAATTTTGTCCTAATGATTGAGTTGACTCTGAACTTGTAGTAGAATGTTGTTGCTCCCCCTCAACATTAGCACTACTAGAAGTATCACTATTGATTGCATCATCAGTATTTGAACCATCAGCATCTGGTGTGTCATCAGGATTTGGTGACCCATCAGGATCTGATTTATGGATAGGATCTGATTCACTTTCCTCAGGTTCCTTGGTAGCTTCATTTTCAAAAATCAATCTATCATGAGAGTCTTCATTGATTCCAGCTATCTTCTTGTCATCAAAAGATACATGTATTGACTCCATGACAGTCCTTGTCCTCAAATTAAAAACTCTGAAGGCTCTTGATGCAGGATAGCCTATGAAAATTCCTTCATCAGCCTTTGTTTCAAATTTACCTAGCTGTTCAGGATGAGTTCTGAGAACAAAGCATTTACAGCCAAACACATGCAGATGCTTCAGACTTGGTTTCTTCTCCTTGAGAGATTGATAAAGAGTCACACCGTGTCTGTTTATTAATGTGAGATTTTGAGTATAGCATGTTGTGTTGACTGCTTCTGCCCAGAAATATGTAGGTAATTTTGCTTCTTCCAACATAGTTCTGCCAGCTTCAATAAGAGTTCTATTTTTCCTTTCAACTACTCCATTTTGCTGAGGTGTGCCAGGAGCAGAGAATTGTTGAATGATTCCTTTGTACTTGCAGAACTCTTCCATCTTTGAATTCTTAAATTCAGTTCCATTATCACTTCTCAAAATCTTGACTTTGTACTTTGTGGTTGTCTCAATCATTCTCACATTATCCAACAGAACTTCAGTATCCAACAGAACTTCAGGAGTCTCATCTTTTCTGTGCAAAAAATACACCCAGGTGAATCTAGAATATTCATCAACAATTACAAGAGTGTACCTTTTCTTACTGATGGACATGATGTTGACTGGACCAAATAGATCAAGATGTAGCATGTGATATGGTTCTTCAATAGAGGATTCTGATTTACTCTGGAATGATGTCCTTCTTTGTTTTGCTTTCTGACATGCATCACAGAGTCCATCAGGAGTATATAACACTTTTGGTAATCCTCTCACTAAATCTTTCTTAACCAACTCATTGATATTGCTGAAGTTGAGATGAGAAAGCTTCTTGTGCCAATTCCAACTTTCATCTACTGATGCTTTACTGATCAGACAGGTAGGGGAGTCATCAGTATTTGATTGAATGTTGGCTTCATATATGTTACCATGCCTGTAGCCAGTAAGTGCTATCTTTCCTGTTGCTTTACTGACTACTTCACAATGTGTGGAATAGAAGTTGACATGATAACCTCTGTTAGTGATTTGACTAATACTCAACAAGTTGTGTTTCAGTCCTTTCACTAGAGCTACTTTTTCAATGATGACATTTCCAATGATTATATTGCCATATCCCAAGGTTTGTCCAATGTTGCCATCTCCATAAGACACAGTTGGGCCTGATTTTTCCTCATATTCTAATAACATGGTTTTGTTTCCAGTCATGTGCACAGAAAATCCAATATCCATGACTAACACATTTTTCTTTTTACCCTGCAATCAGAATAGAAACACACTAGTTAGAACATTTAGGAACCCATACTTGTTGGGTTCCTTTTCCATGCAATTTATTAACTTTCACAGCAAAAGACTTTCTGACCTTAGCAGTCCTGACAGGATTTACTCCATCCGGATTTGCTTTGTCAGTATCAGTATTAACAAAAGCATGCTTCACTATGACATTCTCAATGCTACCAGAGTTTGCACTCTTTTTATCAAATTTAGGCAATGGATCATAAAAGTTATAGTACAACTCATGATAATCTTTACAAGTATAAATAGAATGCCATATACTACCACAATGAAAACAGGACTTCTGTGGTTTATAAAATACTTATCTATTCCTAACATCAGACTTATAAATATCAGCAATCTTCTTCTTACTCTTCTTACAATCAATAGCAAGATGATTAGAGTTACCACAGTTAAAACAACACTTTCTAGGTGCCTTTGGGATATATTTGTAACCATTCTCTTTATTGATCCCAACTTTACCATTCCTCTTTCTCTTAACAATAGCTTCCTTTTTCTTATCTGCCACCTCACAGATTTTATCCTTAAGCTGTTTCTGAGACAATAGACCTACATTCTTAGTGACTTTATTCATGACAGATTTAGACTTTATGATTTTAATTCCTTGAGTAGACACTACAAGAAAAACTGAATCAGACGACTCAACCAGGACCGTTGTCTATTACCCCTGAAAACCGATGACTATTGAGATGCCGTCAGATGGGCCTCAGACAACGGTTAAAAAATGTTGTGCAAAATAACTGAAACGATAGTAACCCATTAATAAAGTGTTGTATAATAGCCAGAAACAACAACAGTTTATTACCATACAGCCCGTTGTATAAGTTGATTATCACAACATTCTGGTAAATCTAAAGTGTTGTATAACAGCTAGAAACAACAACGGTTTGCTTCTTAATAAAGCCTTGTTTATATTTCTTTTGCACAATGGTTTAAGTCTTATCTACAACAGTTTTCTCCTCAGTATCTGCATTTACTCAACGGTTTTTATCTCTAAGTGTGTAGTAACAAGGCTTTTGAACAACACTTCACATGTATTTACCTATTGTGCTTTGTTTTGTTAGACAACAGTTTTATTTTAAGAATGTGTTGTAAGAGATTATTTTTACAACGTTTTTGTTTGGTCAATCTTTTGTATTTAGTCTAAATAGACAAAAGGTTTCTTTTATGAGTATGTTGTACGAAAAACATTTGCACAACAGTTTAAATAAACAGTGGCCATTGTTTGATATAGATAATAACAATAGTTCTTATAGATGCCACACTAAGCTAAAAATATAAGAGACAACAGTTTTATAACCAAATGAAACAATGGTAGACATTGTAATTACAAGCCAACAAAAATACCAAACTAAATACTTCACATATTACCAACTAATATTCACCATTACAACCACTATTCACCAAATTCACAAACTAATGCTCCAATCGAATGATTATTTTTGTTGTGGTAAAATCATCATCTATTGTACCTGACGTGAAGTCGAAAGTTAAATAGATGATGATTTTACCACTGCAAAAGTAATCTGCGTGGATTCCCATCCTTGATTCTTCATGTCAGTCTCATCATCCCATGGCTTAACATCCAAAAGAACAGATGATTTGCCACCAAAGTCAATAAATTACTTTCTGCACAGAAGATAATTTCATAAAGCACAGAAGATGATTTCATAAGCCTAAACAAATAGATGACAAAACTTCTGCAATTTCTCAAAGTTTGCTTCAAGCCGAATCATCGATGTCGGGGAGAAGCCAGGTCAAGTATCTTGTTAGCCAAATTTCTTCCTGCTCTAGTGTCTTTCAGCCTGTCTAAGCCTGATAGGAGGGCCTTTACAAGGGAGTTGCGAAGCTGAATATTACAATTTTGCACCTATAAAATTAGCAAAGGTAATTTTTGCCAAGCATTAGTATTCATCATATTGTGAAAAAATTGTAAATTGAAACATAGAAAAAGCATCTGAGGTTTTGGTTTACCTAGTAGCAATAGATACCAAACCAGAAACCTAAGTGTTGATTTACAACCATACTGTTATTTGTTTGATATCATGAATATTGAGAGGCTCGCTATACTGACTACTTACTATTTGCAGTTGTTTAGATGCTTACCCCACTGTATTCACTCCATGGTGGTTTTCCAGTCAGCATCTCAATGACGGTACAACCTACACTCCAAGTATCTGCAACAGATATATAACTTTGTCATTGGTAAATATTGTCAAAGTCAGAATGAGCAAAGTCAGGCTAACATAAGAGAACATGAAACCAACAAAATACTAACTATATCACTGCCAAGATATTGCACAATGTTCGGATGATCCAGTTGCTGAAAAAACTTTAATTTCCTGGTAAAACAGAAATAAACCAGCACAAGAAGCTGCTGTAAGAAGCAGTCGCCATAATTCGGTTACAGTAAATCATAAAGTGTCCGCCATGTTCTTTAACAGGTGATGCAATACTTTTTGTGAATTGTGATCATCTTCAACTCTTATAAAGATTATAAACTATGAAAGCTTAAACTAGAGTCCTAGGCCAAAATTCAGAATAAATAGATAATATGGACTTCCTACTGGAATAAATTCAGAATAAAATTCAAAACTCGGGACTTCCTGAAAAAAATATGGACTTGATACTGACTTGTAGTTGACACTAGTATCACTAAAATCCTACCTGAGACGCATCATCTTTTTTTCTACCACCCATTAGATAAATTCTTATTTAGAGATCACTATTCATAGAAATGATTTCAGATTATTAAATTCTTGTTTTTTTCTATCTGTTATTGTTTAGACAACTATGTGACTAGTGTGCAGTGCTCTAATAACTAATCTGGTGAAACTCAGGTGAAATATACAAAATACCAAGTTAATTGCAACAAATTGCAAATTTACATCCAAGCAAATCACAACTGACACATACAAAAAGAAAAAGACTCATAGCATACATGATATGATATCAGGTAAGGAATGCAAGATTAATAGATCACCGATTTACTCCAGAACTACTATTTACTGTATTTAAAGAATCTAGCATCAACATATATGCATACAAGAAGCCACTAGCAAGTCGCTACACATTAACTCACCTACAAATGACCAAAATGGTGGTACATAATTATTTCCAAATAGAGAAATCCATGCTCTTATACCATCTACCTCTCCTTTAAGCATTACAGATCCTCAAACAAGGCCAGCTCTTTTTGTGGTGACCGTTTCTCTTTCGGCACCTTTTGCGAGCCAATGTACATAATATTAATGAACTGGCCTGTATGGGTCAAAAACACTATCTCGAAACAACAAATAGATAATAGATCCTACATGAGAAAAATTCAGAATAAATAGATAATATGGACTTCCTACTGGAATAAATTCAGAATAAAATTCAAAACTCGGGACTTCCTGAAAAAAAATATGGACTTGATACTGACTTGTAGTTGACACTAGTATCACTAAAATCCTACCTGAGACGCAGCATCTTTTTTTCTACCACCCAATAGATAAATGAGATCATGCATATCAGAATGACATTTTGTATAAAAATGTGACACATAATCAGATAATCATAAAGGAAACATTGTGCAAACCATAAAGTAATGTACTGAAGTCCTCTAAAAATGCGACACATAATCAGATCCACGAAAAAAACTTCTAAATCAGTAGAGAACGAAATGATACATCAGCTCAAGACTTAAAACCACAAATTACCTGCAAAATTGCAAAAACAAAGCCGTTCTTTTAAATGCCCTGGTTTTTAAGCCCTAATCAACAAGAAGACAAAACAATAAAAATAAATTAGAGCCAATAAATCATAGAAACGAAAATATGTATACATTTACCTATTAATTGGAGCAAAAGAGTAAAATCCCCAATTTAAAGCCCTAATCACTTGCAAAATCAAAGAAAATAAAAATTAGTAGCAATCGATTAATCAGAGCCACAAAAAATTGTAACTCTAGAGTACCAGTTCTTCGATCGGTTCTCCAAGAGCGATGGTGTGTTCTTCGATGCATTTTGTAGTCGAAAGTAGGTTATGTCGAGATCTTTTTGTCTGGCTTCTAGAGAAATGAGAACCGTGTTTAGTCTATATTTCAATCAAAGGGAGAAAGCAAAATGGAAATTTTCATTTAGGGGGGAAAGACATTAAAGTGAGGGATGTGCTGTGAGAACGATTCTTAGCTTATTTAGGGGGAGAGGAATGAGGGCTTTTTGTGTTGGTGTGTATGTATGAGAGAGAGAGAGAGAGAGAGAGAGAGAGAGAGAGAGAGAGAGAGAGAGAGAGAGAGAGAGAGAGAGAGAGAGAGCCGAGTGAAATAGGTTGTTGGAGTTTGGATTGGCCATATGGTTGTGGTCGAGATTGGTAAGAGAGATTGGTAAGAGAGGAAGATGAGAGAAAGAGGGGGAGACGAGATAAAGAGAGAGCGGCTAACCTAAAGTGAGATAGTGAAATTTTTGTTAAGGGGGGAAATGAAATATGGGTCGGGAGAAATAAGAGTCCGAAAATTTGGGTTCGTTGATGAAAAGTGTGGGAGGGAAATTAAAAAAGTTATGAGTAATAATTTGAAGTTTTTTATTAAAAATAAATATAGAAACAAATTTAAGTTTTTCACGATCCAATTGTAAGTATATAAATACCTATTTATTTTAATGATGTAAAAAAATTTAAAATATAAAATTTATCGTGTACGTTTTTTAAACAGAAAACTAGTAAAAATACTACTCCCTCAAATGAGACTAATGCCGATTAACAAAATGATTTTCTTAATAATTTTTTTTTGATGATCCAACCGTACGGATATTAATACCTACTTATTTCAATGATGTTTAAAAAGAATTAAAAAAATAACAAACTACAATGTATATAACAAAATATCTGACATATGGTCGTATTCTATTTATCAGTGATATAGTGATATTATTATTGTTATTATGAACATTTATTTAAACGTTCTTGTTTAACAAATTTTTATACTAAATATCCAAATAATAGATTCATATGATAATATTGTATGAAGTGTATGATTATGTATTAACGGCAAATACAAAACCCATATGAGTTAGAGATCGAATACCTTAACGAAAGCCCTACAATTAAAGCTCTAAAATGAAAACCCCAAATTTAATCATCTACAAAATGAAACACACACACACACACACATATATATATATATATATAAGTCTATAATAGAAAATTAAAAGCAAGAAAATGAATATGATTTCAACATGTGTATAACAAAATATCTGAAGTATCACCGTATTCTATCTATCAATGATATTATTATTATCATTAACCTTTATTTAAGTATTTTTATATATTTAACAATTTTTTATACTAAATATCCAAATAAGATATTTATACAATAACATTGTATGAAATGTGTAACACTTATGTATGTATTAAGGGCAACAAATAAAGTATTTTTTTTTTAAAATCAACACTTTTGATATAGACAACGGTTTAGCTAAACAAAACGTTGTAACGTAAATAATCACGCAAGGATTTTATAAAACTAAACCATTGTCTATATCATACAACGGTTTAACAACATAAACAATTGTTACAGAGATTATTCAACAACGAACGGATCAAAACGAAAACCCTTGTGTATATTATACAACGTTTTTTGGACCAAAACCATTGTTACGTCTTACAACTTACAACACTTTGTTAAACAAAAACCATTGTCTTATACTTTTACAAAATCGAATAAACAAAACATACGTGAGTCCCGACTCGCATATATAAAATTAATATAAGACAACTTAATGACGACTTTATAATTAAATTATGTCATACTGATATGTAAAATGTGTTATTTGAATATGACAACATTGTTGTTAATAGTATTGGTATGTCACTTATTCGCAAATAGTATAGTTATTATATAATGTTCGTTTAACTTCGGAATTAGTAATGTTATAATTATTAACATTTTCCTAGCTAGCTAATATTTCCTTGTAAACAAATATCAAGGATCATAAATCATACAATATATGATGTTCACATCTACAACGTGTATAACAAAATATCTGAAGTATGATCGTATTCTATCTATCAATGATATTATTATTATCATTAACTTTTATTTAAGTGTTTTTATATATTTAACAATTTTTTATACTAAATATCCAAATAAGAGATTTATACAATAACATTGTATGAAGTGTGTAACACTTATGTATGTATTAAGGGCAACGAATAAAGTATTTTTTTAAAAAAATCAACATTTTTAATATAGACAACGGTTTAGCTAAACAAAACGTTGTAACGTAAATAATCACGCAAGGATTTTATAAAACTAAACCATTGTCTATATCATACAACGGTTTAACAACATAAACAATTGTTACAGAGATTATTCAACAACGAACGGATCAAAACGAAAACCCTTGTGTATATTATACAACGTTTTTTGGACCAAAACCATTGTTACGTCTTACAACTTACAACACTTTGTTAAACAAAAACCATTGTCTTATACTTTTACAAAATCGAATAAACAAAACATACGTGAGTCCCGACTCGCATATATAAAATTAATATAAGACAACTTAATGACGACTTTATAATTAAATTATGTCATACTGATATGTAAAATGTGTTATTTGAATATGACAACATTGTTGTTAATAGTATTGGTATGTCACTTATTCGCAAATAGTATAGTTATTATATAATGTTCGTTTAACTTCGGAATTAGTAATGTTATAATTATTAACATTTTCCTAGCTAGCTAATATTTCCTTGTAAACAAATATCAAGGATCATAAATCATACAATATATGATGTTCACATCTACAACGTGTATAACAAAATATCTGAAGTATGATCGTATTCTATCTATCAATGATATTATTATTATCATTAACTTTTATTTAAGTGTTTTTATATATTTAACAATTTTTTATACTAAATATCCAAATAAGAGATTTATACAATAACATTGTATGAAGTGTGTAACACTTATGTATGTATTAAGGGCAACGAATAAAGTATTTTTTTAAAAAAATCAACATTTTTAATATAGACAACGGTTTAGCTAAACAAAACGTTGTAACGTAAATAATCACGCAAGGATTTTATAAAACTAAACCATTGTCTATATTATACAACGGTTTAACAACATAAACAATTGTTACAGAGATTATTCAACAACGAACGGATCAAAACGAAAACCCTTGTGTATATTATACAACGTTTTTTGGACCAAAACCATTGTTACGTCTTACAACTTACAACACTTTGTTAAACAAAAACCATTGTCTTATACTTTTACAAAATCGAATAAACAAAACATACGTGAGTCCCGACTCGCATATATAAAATTAATATAAGACAACTTAATGACGACTTTATAATTAAATTATGTCATACTGATATGTAAAATGTGTTATTTGAATATGACAACATTGTTGTTAATAGTATTGGTATGTCACTTATTCGCAAATAGTATAGTTATTATATAATGTTCGTTTAACTTCGGAATTAGTAATGTTATAATTATTAACATTTTCCTAGCTAGCTAATATTTTCTTGTAAACAAATATCAAGGATCATAAATCATACAATATATGATGTTCACATCTACAACGTGTATAACAAAATATCTGAAGTATGATCGTATTCTATCTATCAATGATATTATTATTATCATTAACCTTTATTTAAGTGTTTTTATATATTTAACAATTTTTTATACTAAATATCCAAATAAGAGATTTATACAATAACATTGTAGGAAGTGTGTAACACTTATGTATGTATTAAGGGCAACAAATAAAGTAATTTTTTTTAAAATCAACCTTTTTTATATAGACAACGATTTAGCTAAACAAAACGTTGTAACGTAAATAATCACACAAGGATTTATAAAACGAAACCATTGTCTATAGCATACAACGGTTTAACAACATAAACAATTGTTACAGAGATTATTCAACAACGAACGAATCAAAACGAAAACCCTTGTGTATATTATACAAATATACAACGGGTTTTTGGAACAAAACCATTGTTAAGTCTTACAACTTACAACACTTTGTTAAACAAAAACCATTGTTTTATACTTTAATAAATTGAATAAATAAAACAAAGTTAGTCAACATCCTACTATATAAAAATTATTATCCAATAATTTAATCACAATTTTATAATAAAATTATATCAAATTTACACAACGGTTTTTTTGAAACATTGTCTTACGTTTATTCACACAATACGACTAAGACAACCGTTGTCTCAATCCAACAACGGTTAAATTAAAACATTGTCTGAATATTATTTAGACAAGAGTTAAAAAAACTGTTGTCTAAACCCATTCATTTGCGTCGTCTATATCCACTACTTTTCACTTTCTTAGACAACGGTTCGTAAACCGTTGTAATGTAGCGAATTAGACAATATTTTTTCGAGCCAAAAAATAAACTGTCGTCTGTTAATTTTAGGCAACACTTTTTCGGCCGTCCGTTGTCTGAAAGGTGTCGTCTGATTGAGTTTTTCTTGTAGTGAGAAGTAGATCCCTTTTCAACAGTAGAATTGGAGTCCTTACCAAAAACAAAATTAACAGGAGTAATCTTAGATTTGGTTGTATCTATAACATGTCTATAGGTCTTTGGACTGACTGTCTCATCAATGACAATTTTCTCTTTCAATTTCTTATCCTCATCTGACTTATATCCTAGACACTCTTTCCAATTCTTAGAGGTATTAATCTCATTAGCATATTCAAGTTCCTTTTCAAGAGCAGTACATTTGGATTTCATCTCTAAATACATGTGATTCACATTATCACATTCTTTTTGTACTTCTTGCATACGATAAAATTCAGCTTCTAATATGTCATTCCTTTTTCTAAGTTCAGACATCTCAGAAAAGATCCTAGTATTTTCAGCAGTTTGACTTCTAAAGCTAATATGTAAAGACTTTAGAAAACGTCTTAACTCAGAAGCATTATCAGTATCAAAATCAAAGATAGTATTTAGTACCTTATCATCAGGAGCAGAAATTACATCAGCGTTGGCCATTAGAGCATAGTTGACCACCTCAGTATCAGATTCTGAGGAATAGTCCATCCAATCCTTGCTTGATGTGATAAGTGCCTTTGTCTTCTTGCACTCAGAAGCAAAGTGACCCATACCATTGCACTTGTAGCATCTAACCTTTGACTTGTAAAATTTGCTACCCATGCTGTCCTTTTTGATATACTTATCTTTGTTTGGATTGAAAGCCTTTTTCTGAAAGTTACCTTGTCTTCTATTCTTCCTGAACTTCATCCTTCTAAAGTTTCTAACAATCATAGCAACCATCTCTTCCATGTCTGAGTCAGAAGAATCATCAGCAGTATTAGCATCAGGATTGCCATCAGTATCTGATGAAGAGTCATCAGGATCTGACTCAGCTACTCTTGATTTACTTCTAGAGACCTCCATAGCTTTTCCTTTTGATTTAGCCTCTGCTTTCAAAGCAATTGATTTTGCCTTGCTGCTTTTCTTGTTCTTTCTCTGTTGAACTTCAAGATCATGAGTTCTTAGCATCCCATAGACTTCATCAAGAGACACAGTGTTAAGATCATACTGATGTCTAATGATCGAGGTCTGAGTGTCCCATTCTTCAGGTAAAGCTCTTAGAAACTTGGTGTTAGAATCTTCAGTTTCATATTCCTTGTCAACTAAAGATAAACTGTTCAATAGTGTCAGAAATCTATCATATAGATCAGTTAGGCTCTCATCAAGTCTTGCATCAAATTGTTCATATTCTTGAATCAAAAGAGCCCTTCTGTTTTTCTTGACAGATGCAGAACCCTGGCACTGAGTTTCCAAAGTATCCCAGATTTCTTTTGAAGACTTGCATGCAATCACTCTATTTGACATGACAACATCAAGACTATTGTGCAAGATATTCTTTATCTTTGGTTCCCTGAGTACATGAGCTTTTTCTTCTGGAGTCCATTCACTTTTAGCCTTGACCACATAATGTTCAGGTACTGTATCTGTTCGTTCTACAATCCTTGTAGGAATATATGGTCCATCACGAATCCTGTCCAAATAGTCAGGATCCATAGCCTCCAGGTACATCAGCATCTTTACCCTCCATGTTGGATATTCTGATTTCTTCAAGATGGGAATCTTCATGCTTTCATACTTGGTTGTCGACATCTTTAGATCGTATCTGATTCAGAATTAAATCAGTTTGCTCTGATACCAATTGTTGCCCAGTAATAATCTATTGTAGAAGGGGGGTTGAATACAATAGTATAAGATAATCGACTTCTTAATGTATATATCACAAATATGAAAAAAAGATAACAGCTTTATTAAATCTGATATAAAACTGTTACAAACTCTCTCAAGAAATTCTGATATTCTTGAGAGCTGCTAGCTTACAAAAACTCTCTCAAGAAATTCTATGTTCTTGAGAGCTTCTATCTTGATTCACACCGAACCAAAACCAAAATTGTGTTTATATACTACACAGCTTCTCTATCAATGATAAGTCCTAATCAATTACAAATATTGAAACCTATCCATAATTGATAGCTACATCCTACAAACCAGGAACCGACAGAATAAACTTCCATGTTTAACTAGACTCCAAATATAACTCGAAGTAGGAATCCTGATCGCTTCCAGTCCTGATGATCAATCTTGATCCCAGTCCTGATATGTATCTTGATCCTGACCACCATGTCATCCTGATGACGTCAGCAATCCTGATCAGTTGAGTCTAGCTCCTGACGATCATTGAATTCTGATCTAACAGAATATATTCTTTTTTATAATTAAAATTTCTACTTTTTTATTTTTCCTAACTAAACCTCTTATTTTCTAAAAATATCACGGGTAGTTCTATTGAATAAAATAAAATAATGATATTATAATTACTAATAACTAACCAATTAGCTTTTTTTTCCAAGGTGTATATTCCTTTTATATTTTCTAACCTGCTAACTAAAACCTCAAAAATATCACGGACTATTCCATTTAGTAGCATAAAATACTAATATTATAAATACTAATAGTTAACCTATTACCTTTATTAGCTAAATAATATATATATTTTTTATAATTTCTAGATAAATTTTCTCATTTTCTAAAATTATCAGAGACGACATATATATAACTATCAGTGCGACACTAAAAGCTCAAAATTAGAATCCTATAAATTATTAAATCATTTCGAGTCAAATAAATATTCATTATAATTTTTTTAATAATTTAATATAGCATATGAATGCATAAATTAATCATCAAAATATAAAAGCAAACAAGACAATATATTAAAATTATTATTTATAATATGAATTTTAAAAATTTTAAAAAAATCATCAAATATGTAATATTATTCTTTTTTTATTTAAGATATAATAGATCAACTATATCATATATATAACTAACAAAAACTAAAATTAAAAAATTAAAAATTAGGTAAGAAAATATTTTAAAGTTACACCGGCAAAAGAAAGTTTTATTAGTAGTTTGGTTAGTCGTTCATTAATTTGTTCCTAGTAAAAATATTTATATATATATAATTAACTATGTTAATTAAAACGTATCTCTTAAACCTATTATTTGGATCGTGTGATGAGCTTATACTTGTCAATATACTTGGACCAATTTACGGGCTTATTTATTTAAAAATATTTTAGTACATCTTTAATGATATTTATTTAAGAATGAAAGACATATGTCTAGGCCTATTTGTAAACACCGAGGATTCTACTCAACTTTAATTAAGATGTAATAAGTAAATAATAAAAATCAAATGTCACACGAATCTCAGAAGATTATATCTGTCAAAGATTGAAGATTAAAGTGATCTACAGACTTGAAGTGATTCTACATTAAAAGAAGATCAATTTGTTGATCAAGCCTCAGTGAAGTATTCAAGCTCAGTGGATTTATTAAAGTGACGGAGATTTCAAGTGGTGACAGCAAAAGATACTGGTTACAGAGTTCTTGAATGAGAAGGAAGTGAATCACTGCTTAAAGTCAAACAGATAAAGAACAGACATTGTCGTTAGTCACTCATGAACCAGACCGTGCATTGAGTGTCAACGTACTAATATGTTTATTCTTTATCTAAGTTTTAAGTGATTCTGAAATTAATTGAGAAGTCAACTAATTCTATTTATTCTCTTATAAATAATTAATACTATTAAGTAAATTATTTATTAAATTAATTCTGTAAGTTTGGAAGCTGGTACCCAGACCAAAGAACAAGAAAGTAGTTGGTACTAGATGGGTATACAGAAACAAGTTGGATGAGGATGGCATTGTTACAAGGAATAAGGCAAGACTGGTTGCACAAGGGTATTCACAAGCTGAAGGCATTGATTATGATGAAACCTATGCACCAGTGGCTAGACTTGAGGCCATCGGTATGTTCTTAGCATTTGCAGCTTACTCCAATTTTAAAGTCTATCAAATGGATGTTAAGAGTGCATTCCTGAATGGTGAGCTGGATGAAGAAGTGTATGTGGAACAGCCCCCTGGCTTTGAAAATCAGGAGCTGCTGGACTTTGTGTACTTTCTCTTCAAGGTATTTATGGTCTCAAACAAGCCCCAAGAAAATATGACACTCTCTCTGGTTTTCTTTTAGAAAATGGTTTTGTTAGAGGTATCATAGACAAAACTCTTTTTTCAAAGAAACACAAAGGTGATATGATATTAGTCCAAGTCTATGTGGATGACATCATATTTGGGTCTACTAATGATAATCTCTGTAAGAGATTTGCTAAGTTAATGCAGAGTAAGTTTGAAATGAGTAAGATGGGTGAGCTGAAGTTCTTTCTTGGATTACAAGTAAGTCAAAGGTTAAATGGAATATTTATTTGTCAATCCAAGTATCTCAAAGAACTCCTCAAGAAGTATCACATGGAGGATTCAGCATCAGCAAGGACTCCATCTTAAACAGCAGTCAAACTTGGAGCTTGTGATAACTCTATCAAGGTAGATATTCCAAGATACAGAGGTATGATTGGCTCCTTACTCTATCTTACTGCAAGTAGACCAGATATTATGTATGCTACATGCTTGTGTGCAAGGTTCCAAGCGGACCCTAGAGATTTACATCTCATTGCTGTTAAAAGAATCTTGAGATATCTTAAGGGTACACCTAATTTAGGTATCTAGTACCCTAAAGATTCTGGTTTTAATCTTGTTGGATATACAGATTCTGATTATGCAGGTAGTGTTGTGGATAGAAAGAGTACCTATGGGAGTTGTCAATTCCTAGGAGGTAGATTGATTTCCTGGTATAGCAAGAAACAGCAAACATTTTCCAATTCAACAGCAGAAGCTGAATATATTGCTGCTGGAAGCTGTTGTGCTCAAATCCTATGGATAAGGAATCAATTGAAGGACTATGTCTTTGTATTAGACAAAATCCCTATTTTATGTTGTTAGATCAGAATTCAATGATCGTCAGGAGCTAGACTCAACTGATCAGGATTGCTGACGTCATCAGGATTACATGGTCGTCAGGATCAAGATACATATCAGGACTGGGATCAGGATTGATCATCAGGACTGGAAGCTGATCAGGATTCCTACTTCGAGTTATATTTGGAGTCTAGTTAAACATGGAAGTTTATTCTGTCGGTTCCTGGTTTGTAGTATGTAGCTATCAATTATGGATAGGTTTCAATATTTGTAATTGATTAGGACTTATCATTGATAGAGAAGCTGTGTAGTATATAAACACAGTTTTGGTTTCGATTTATGTACGTGAACATAATCGAATAGAAGCTCTCTTAAGAACATAGAATTTCTTGAGAGAGTTTTTGTAAGCTAGCACCTCTCAAGAACATCAGAATTTCTTGAGAGAGTTTGTAACAGTTTTATATCAGATTTAATAAAGCTGTTATCTTTCTTTCATATTTGTGATATATACATTAAGAAGTCGATTATCTTATACTATTGTATTCAACCCCCCTTCTACAATAGATTATTACTGGGCAACAATTGGTATCAGAGCAAACTGATTTAATTCTGAATCAGATACGATCTAAAGATGTCGACAACCAAGTATGAAAGCATGAAGATTCCCATCTTGAAGAAATCAGAATATCCAACATGGAGGGTAAAGATGCTGATGTACCTAGAGGCTATGGATCCTGACTATTTAGACAGGATTCGTGATGGACCATATATTCCTACACGGATTGTAGAACGAACAGATACAGTACCTGAACATTATGTGGTCAAGGCTAAAAGTGAATGGACTCCAGAAGAAAAAGCTCATGTACTCAGGGAACCAAAGATAAAGAATATCTTACACAGTAGTCTTGATGCTGTCATGTCAAACAGAGTGATTGCATGCAAGTCTTCAAAAGAAATCTGGGATACTTTGGAAAATCAGTGCCAGGGACCTACGTCTGTTAAGAAAAACAGAAGGGCTCTTTTGATTCAAGAATATGAACAATTTGATGCAAGACCCGATGAGAGCCTAACTGATCTATATGATAGATTTCTGACACTATTGAACAGTTTATCTTTAGTTGACAAGGAATATGAAACTGAAGATTCAAACACCAAGTTTCTAAGAGCTTTACCTGAAGAATGGGACACTCAGACATCGATCATTAGACATCAGTATGATCTTAACACTGTGTCTCTTGATGAAGTCTATGGGATGCTAAGAACTCATGATCTTGAAGTTCAACAGAGAAAGAACAAGAAAAGCAGAAAGGCAAAATCAATTGCTTTGAATGCAGAGGCTAAATCAAAAGGAAAAGTTATGGAGGTCTTTAGAAGTAAAACAAGAATAGTTGAGTCAGATCCTGATGACTCTTCATCAGATACTGATGGCAATGTTGATGCCAATACTGATGATGATTCTTCTGACTCGGACATGGAAGAGATGGTTGCTATGATTGTCAGAAACTTCATAAGGATGAAGTTCAGGAAGAATAGAAGACAAGGCAACTTTCAGAAAAAGGCTTTCAATCCAAACAAAGATAAGTATATCAAAAAGGACAGCAAGGGTAACAAATTTGACGAGTCAAAGGTTAGATGCTACAAGTGCAATGGTATGGGTCACTTTGCTTCTGAGTGCAAGAAGACGAAGGCACTTATCACATCAAGCAAGGATTGGATGGACTCTTCCTCAGAATCTGATATTGAGGTGGTCAACTATGCTCTAATGGCCAATGCTGATGTAACTGCTGCTCCTGATGATAAGGTACTAAATACTATCTTTGATTTTGATACTGATAATGCTTCTGAGTTAAGACGTTTTCTAAAGTCATTACATATTAGCTTTAGAAGTCAAACTGCTGAAAATACTAGGATCTTATCTGAGATGTCTGAACTTAGAAAAAGGAATGATATATTAGAAGCTGAATTTTCTCGTATGCAAGAAGTACAAAAAGAATGTGATAATGTGAATCACATGTATGTAGAGATGAAATCCAAATGTACTGGTCTTGAAAAGGAACTTCAAAATGCTAATGAGAAAATCAGAACCTGGACAGACTCTGGTAGGAAATTTCATGAGATTAATACCTCTAAGAATTGGAAAGAGTGTCTAGGATATAAGTCAGACAAGGATAAGAAATTGGAAGAGAAAATTGTCATTGATGAGACAGTCAGTCCAAAGACCTATAGACATGTTATAGATGCAACCAAATCTAAGATTACTCCTGTTAATTTTGTTTTTGGTAAGGATTCCAATTCTACTTTTGAAAAGGGATCAACTTCTACTCAAGGAATTAAAATCATAAACTCTAAACCTGTCTTGAATAAAGTCATTAAGAATGTAGGTCTATTGTCTCAGAAACAGCTTAAGGATAAAATCTGTGAGGTGACAGAAAAGAAAAAGGAATCTACTGTTAAGAGAAACAGGAATGGTAAAGTTGGCATCAACAAAGAGAATGGTTACAAATATATCCCAAATGCACCTAGAAAGTGTTGTTTTAACTGTGGTAACTCTAATCATCTTGCTATTGATTGTAAGAAGAGTAAGAAGAAGATTACTGATATTCCTAAGTCTGATGTTAGGAATAGATCAGTATTTTATAAACCACAGAAGTCCTGTTTTCATTGTGGTAGTATATGTCATTCTATTTATACTTGTAAAGATTATCATGAGTTGTACTATAACTTTTATGATCCATTGTCTAAAGTTGATAAAAATAGTGCAAACTCTGGTAGCATTAAGAATGTCAAGTTGGAACATGCTTTTGTTAATACTGATACTGACAAAGCAAATCCTGATGAAGTAAATCATGTCAGGACTACTAAGGTCAGAAAGTCTTCTGCTGTGAAAGTTAATAAATTGCATGGAAAAGGAACCCAACAAGTATGGGTTCCTAAATGTTCTAACTAGTGTGTTTCTATTCTGATTGCAGGGTAAAAAGAAAAATGTGTTAGTCATGGATAGTGGATGTTCTGTGCACATGACTGGAAACAAAGCCCTGTTATCAGAATATGAGGAAAAAGCTGGCCCAACTGTGTCTTATGGAGATGGCAACATTGGACAAACCTTGGGATATGGCAATATAATCATTGGAAATGTCATCATTGAAAAAGTAGCTCTAGTGAAGGGACTAAAACACAACCTGTTGAGTATTAGTCAAATCACTGACAGAGGTTATCATGTCAACTTCTATTCCACTCATTGTGAAGTAGTCAGTAAGGCAACAAGCAAGATAGCACTGACTGGCTACAGGCATGGTAACATATATGAAGCCAACATTCAATCAAATACTGATGACTCCCCTACCTGTCTGATCAGTAAAGCTTTAGTAGATGAAAGTTGGAATTGGCACAAGAAGCTTTCTCATCTCAACTTCAGCAATATCAATGAGTTGGTTAAGAAAGATTTAGTGAGAGGATTACCAAAAGTGTTATATACTCCTGATGGACTCTGTGATGCATGTCAGAAAGCAAAACAAAGAAGGACATCATTCCAGAATAAATCAGAATCCTCTATTGGAGAACCATATCACATGCTACATCTTGATCTATTTGGTCCAGTCAACATCATGACCATCAGTAAGAAAAGGTACACTCTTGTAATTTTTGATGAATATTCTAAATTCACCTGGGTGTATTTTCTGCACAGAAAAGATAAGACTCCTGAAGTTCTGTTGGATCATGTAAGAATGATTGAGACAACCACAAAGTACAAAGTCAAGATACTAAGAAGTGATAATGGTACTGAATTTAAGAATTCAAAGATGGAAGAGTTCTGCAAATACGAAGGAATCATTCAACAATTCTCTGCTCCTGGCACACCTCAGCAAAATGGAGTAGTTGAAAGGAAAAATAGAACTCTTATTGAAGCTGGCATAACTATGTTGGAAGAAGCAAAATTACCTACATATTTCTGGGCAGAAGCAGTCAACACAGCATGCTACACTCAAAATCTCACATTAATAAACAGACATGGTGTTACTCCTTATCAGTCACTCAAGGAAAAGAAACCAAGTTTGAAGCATCTGCATGTGTTTGGCTGTAAATGTTTTTTTCTCAGAAATCATCCTGAACAACTAGGGAAATTTGAAACAAAGGCTGATGAAGGAATTTTCATAGGCTATCCTGCATCAAGAGCCTTCAGAGTTTTTAATTTGAGGACAAGGACTGTCATGGAGTCAATACATGTATCTTTTGATGACAAGAAGATAGCTGGAATCAATGAAGACTCTCATGATAGATTGATTTTTGAAAATGAAGCTACCAAGGAGCCTGAAGAAAGTGAATCAGATCCTGTCCATACATCAGATCCTGATGGGTCACCAAATCCTGATGACACACCAGATACTGATGGTGCAAATACTGATGATGCAGTCAATAGTAATACTTCTAGTAGTGCTAATGTTGAGGGGGAGCAACATCATTCTACTACAAGTTCAGAGTCAACACAATCATCAGGACAGAATTCTTCAGATACTGATTCAAGTGATGATCCAGATAACTTATCAGGAGGAAATAGCAATAATTCAGGGGGAGCTTCAAGACAAGCAAGTTCTTCAAATCAAGATAACACAATTCCAGGGAGAGCATCTACTTCAAGAAACAATTTAACACCAGCAAGGAAATGGACTGCAAGTCATACTCCTGATTTGATCATTGGGGATCCTGATGCAGGTGTTCAAACAAGAAGTGCAACTCAGAATGAATGTCTATACAATAACTTTCTATCCAAGGAGGAGCCAAAGAAAGTTGAAGATGCACTTAAAGATGCTGATTGGGTTACAGCAATGCAAGAGGAACTGAATGAATTTGAAAGAAATGAAGTCTGGAAACTGGTACCAAGACCAAAGAATAGATCAATTGTTGGTACAAAGTGGATTTTCAAGAACAAGACTGATTCTGATGGAGTAATAATCAGAAACAAAGCAAGACTAGTTGCAAAGGGGTATTCTCAACAAGAGGGAATTGATTATGATGAAACGTTTGCTCCTGTTGCAAGACTAGAAGCCATCAGGATATTTCTTGCTTATGCAGCACATAAGAAATTCAAGGTTTTCCAGATGGATGTTAAAAGTGCTTTCTTAAATGGAGAACTGGAGGAAGAAGTCTATGTTGAGCAACCTCCTGGTTTCATTGATCCTAACTATCCAGATCATGTCTACAGATTGGATAAGGCACTTTATGGACTAAAGCAAGCTCCAAGAGCATGGTATGAAACTTTAGCTCTATTCTTACTGGAAAGTGGATTCAAAAGAGGTGCTATTGATAAAACTCTATTTTATTTGAATCATGGTAAGGACTTGTTGTTAGTTCAGATTTATGTTGATGATATCATTTTTGGGTCAACAAACAATAAGCTTTGTGAACAGTTTTCCAAGCTTATGCAGTCAAGATATCAGATGAGCATGATGGGAGAAATGAGTTACTTTCTTGGTCTTCAAGTTAAACAGACTGATGAAGGGATTTTTATCAATCAGTCTAAATATACAAGGAATTTATTGACAAGGTTTAACATGCAAGATAGTTCTCCTGCTACAACTTCCATAGCTTCAGCTACCAAACTTGATCCTGATCAAGGTGCTGAGGTAGATGTAACTCACTACAGAGGAATGATTGGCTCTTTATTGTATCTCACTGCAAGTAGACCAGATATCATGTTTGCAACCTGTCTATGTGCAAGATTTCAAGCAAAACCTAGAGAACCCCATCTGATTGCAGTCAAAAGAATTTTCAGATATCTCAAAGGCACTTCTTCACTTGGCCTTTGGTATGCAAGGGAATCAGATTTTGGGTTGTGTGGTTAATCAGATGCTGATTTTGCAGGATGCAAAATAGACAGGAAAAGTACTTCAGGAAGCTGTCAGTTTTTGGGTGGAAGACTAGTTTCATGGTTCAGTAAAAAGCAAAAATCCATTTCCACTTCAACTGCAGAATCTGAGTACATTGCTGCAGGAAGTTGTTGTGCTCAGATAATGTGGATGAGAAATCAGTTGTTAGATAATGGCCTGTCATACTCAAAAATCCCTATTTATTGTGATAACCAAAGTGCTATTGCAATGACAGGAAATCCAGTTCAACATTCTCTTACTAAACACATCAGTATTCGATATCACTTCATAAGAGAACAAGTTCTGGAAGGAACAATTGAACTTCACTTTGTTCCTACTGATCAACAACTAGCTGATATATTCACCAAGCCACTACCTGAAGCTACTTTCAATAAATTGGTGAATGAACTTGGAATGATGAACTTTGAGAATTTCTGAGGAAAGCTACAGAGAGGAAATCCTGATAACTGTCAAATCCTGATGGTTATTCAGAAAGGTATGTTTTCGTTGATCAAATCCTGATAGGATGCAATCGTGACAGGAAGTCAACTGGTCAATCCTGATGTTCAGGTCAGTATTTCATTGCTTAATTTGTGCCTAATTTTTCGTCAGTATCTGCTGATGGACGGTTGAGTTTTAGTAGGACAACTGTATGCGCGTGTGTGTTGCACTGTTATAGATATACATATACATACACATAAAAAGCGGTGCAGGTTCATTTAAATTACACATGTAATCTGTCCACTAATTATTTGTGCACAAATCATATCTTGCCACCTGTTATTGAGAGTAAAGTTTTGTTCTAACAAAATACTTTACTTATTCTAAATCATTAATTACTCTCTCATCATCAGTTTTTCGATTTTCTATCTCTCTGTGCTCACGAACCCTAACTATTTTCAAAACATCAATTCTCAAGATTTTTAGGAATTACAATGGAGTCTTCATCATTCATGAACAAACAAACAGTGATTAGTGGTGTTACTTTTGCCACTAACAATTTTGTGGCTATTCTAAATCATCAAGATTTACCCAATGAGTTTCATATAATTCAAGATTTTCTAGCTTCAAGCCCATTGAAGTTTGCTTTAACAGAACCTGCAAGTGTTTCTTTTAAGTCTGTAATGCAGGTGTGGAACTCAGTTACTTTTGACAAAGGGTATTCTGACACTATCTTGATGAGTTTTGAACATAATGGAATTACTCACTATGTGACTCCTGCAATTGTGGAGGAAGCCCTGCATTTACCTGTTCTTGGTGATGATATTCCTGCTAATGTTTCGGACTCTACTCTTTTTGAGTTTGTTACAAAGTTCGGCTACAATGGTGAAGTAAAGATATATGGCAATCTCTTTAGGACAAAGCTTAAGAAGGAATGGAATTTCTTCTTTGATACGATCAGCCGCTGTTTCCTGAACAAGACATCAAATTTTGATGCTCTTCCATCAGGATCTCTTAAAATTGGGTACTCTCTTATCCACTCTACAGTGTTTGATTATGGGTCGTTTATCTTAAAAGCTTTAAGTGATAGGAAATCAGATAAGTTAGGTTCTGTCTGTTTTCTTAGATTTTTACAGTTGATATTTAATCACTTGTGTCCTAATCTTGTTTTTGAGAATGATGTAATTCTACCTATCTGTAGAATTACTGAGAATAATATTAAGTCCTTAGTCAACGGTGATAAGGCAAATGGTTTCATAGGAAATGCTTTTATTCCTGATGAGGTTAGGTTTTTCTTACATAGGAAAATGCCTACTTGTTATGGTTTAATTTCTAATGCTATGGGGCAAGGCCAATCACACCTTGTTCCTAACCCAAGCATTCATCCTAAACAGTCTAAACAATCAACTGTCACCTCTAATGTCTCTCAAAAGACTTTAGTTGTAAAAGCAAAGAAGTCAGCTAGAACTGATGTGTCAGGAAGGCAATCAGGTTCAAAGGACTTTACCTCTACACCTATCACTAAAAAGAAGTTACAAGGGGGTGTACAAGGGGTCCTGGTGAAGAAAGTTGCAAAGAGAAGTGAGGCTGTTTCTGTTAAAAGAAAGTTAGTGCTCAGGGATGAGACTGACTCAGAGGATGATTTACCTATATCCTCTGTGATGAATGTGAATAAGGAAGTTGCTGATACTGCTACTGCAGCTGTGGTTCCATTGTCTACACCACAGAAGAAAAGGAAGTTATCAAAAAGCAGGTATCATATTCCTTTAGAAAAGAAGCAGGATACTGATGTACAAGACACTTCTATTCTGAATGAGCAATCAGTTTCTACTGCTCAAGCAAATCCTGATGTTAGTATTCCTGATGCTGCACCAAGTCACGTGGTTAATATTTCAGACTCTCCAGCACAGGATTCTCCAACAAAAAGACATGTTGATATTTCATGGGAGAAGTATGGTGTTGCTGCTTCCAATCTTGGGATAAAACATCCAATGGAAAAGCTAAGGAAGGTAGAAGAGTTAGTCTATCAGAGACAGAAGAAACTGAAAGGATCAAGCCCACAAGAACCTGAACCTCAAAGTGGTTCAGCAGCTCTTTCTGATGATCCAGCCACACAAGAACTACTCAATCAAAGTTTGAGTGAAGGCTTAGCTAGTGGAATGGTCCCACAAGAACCATTTTCTCAAAGGGAGAATGAAGACATTGACATTCCAGCTACACAAGAACCATCTTCTCAAAGTGAAGATGCAGGCCAAGCTACAGTTTCTGAGAAATTTCCTGACAATGCTCAAGGGATTTCTGGTGCAGATGAAGTTCAAAGATTGGTCGAGGACACTGTCAATGAGGGAAGCACACAAGAACCTTTGACTCAAAGTGTTGAAGAAGCTTCTGAACCTCAAGCTCCACAAGAACCATTGGTAGCAAATACTGATGCAAGCATATCAAATCCTGATGGTGTTCATCTTGACGCTTGTGGTGCTCCTGATGTTGAACCTATCCTGATACAGCCACTTCGTTCAAGACCAATGGATCATCCTATCACAGATTCACAGGATAAAATGAAAGGTATAGCTATTCCTGATCCTGATGATACTAATAGTACTGATGATGATGAC
Organism: Heracleum sosnowskyi; assembly: GCA_030848705.1. Taxonomy (NCBI): domain Eukaryota; kingdom Viridiplantae; phylum Streptophyta; class Magnoliopsida; order Apiales; family Apiaceae; genus Heracleum; species Heracleum sosnowskyi. Next base: position 40,770,837 of record CM061243.1, on the reverse strand, counting down.
TCTGATGATAGTGATGATGATGAGAATCAAAAAGAGAAGGAACAGCTTGCTATAGCACTCAAAATTAGTCTTGGAACTAATTTTGGTTCATCAAGTACATATATGGCTGGCAAAGCTTCCACTGGGAAAGATCAGAGACAAGATTTTTCTATTCCTTCCTTTAATCCTGCTGAGGCCCTTAGACAGAATGAATGGAACAATTCATGGCACAGATCTGCTGAATCTGTAAGTTATTCTTCTGCTTTGGAACATGCCTATGATGCAGTGAAATCTATAGAGAATCAAGACTTGAAGAATCATCTGAAGGCTACAACTTTGTTATCCAAAAGTCTAAAAAGTGAGATTGATTCTATCAAGAATTCAACTGAGTTGGTGAGGAATGATATTTCTCAAAATTTTACAAAGGTGCCTACTGCTTTTCAGCTAAGGGTAGTAGAATCCCAAGTGAAATCTGTTATTTCTGAACAAACCTCTATCAACAGAAGGATTGATTCTCTGGATACCAAGGTAACTGACATTCAAGCTTCTCTTTCCTTAATTTTGAATTTATTGTCAAATCCTGATGTCAAAAAGGGGGAGAAGGTTAGTCGGACAAAATGCACACCTGATCTAGTATTAAGGAATAATGATGATGATACTGGAGATGATGGTAGTGACAAAGTGATACATGGAGAAACCTCTGATGCTGCTGTTATGAAGTCTACAATTCAAACTTCACAAAGTCAAACAACGCAGTCAACTCATGTTTCTGATTCTGGAGTTAAGACAGTAAGAACGTTGGTGCAATCTCAGATCCTGACGGAAGAACAAATCCCGACACCTGGTCATGGACATACTCTTGCTACAATTCCTGAAGGTGGTGAAGATATTTTTATTGATAATCCTGAAGATGCATCAAATTTATTCCAGAAATTTTCTACAAAAGATGGCAGAATTGTTACTCTATATCACACTGATAAAAGAGTTCAACAATTATTTGCAAGAAAAGCACTCTCTACAGCAAGTGAAGAATATCCTGATCTCTCACATGAAGAATTCTTAAGACAACAGAGAGAAATGATGGAAACCTTTATTGATAATCCTGTTTCTGCTAGATGTAGAGGAAGCAGAGGTAGGAGAGGAGCTAGAAGAAGTAGAATAGGTTCTTCAACTTAAACAATACCTAGACAGACAAGGTCTAGAGGGTTAAGAATTGAAGAAATTCCTGAACCTATTCAAACTCTAGTAGTTCCTGACAGATCTACTTTTGGTGATGATGGAAATATTGAAGAAGAACCTGAATTGAGAAGAAAATCAAGAAAATCAACTCTCTGCAATTTGAAGAATCTAATCCTAATGTTGTTCCTGATAATATTCAAGATCCTGATGATTCTGAAATTATGCAAGAGATTGATTTGATAATTTTATCTATTGTGGTTGTTTCTCACAACAAGGAAGTAGATGAAGAAGAAGAAGCCAGAAGAAGAGAAATTACAAGATCAACAAATAGAGATTTCAATCTCTATGTACAAAGGCTTAAACTCTCAAACAGAAGAAAGTGGAGGAACCCAAGCAAACAAGAATCTTCACTGGAAAGAAGCTATGCCTTTCAAAAGGAAAAGGATAAGAAGTGGAAACATATTAGCACATTAAGTTGTGATACACTTATCAATTTTCAGTCTGGAGGAATTATTACAAGCGCTTCAAGTGTTGTTGATTTATCTGAGATGGTTAGAACAAAAGCACTCTGGTTAAAGATGTTTTCAAATCTAAAGCAATTGACAAGTAATTCAAGAGGAGGTATTGGACACAGGGATGCTGAATATCTAAATATGTCATATGTTGATCCTTACTCCTTAACTGAAATTGGAGGTACTTTAACTTCTGAAAACCTGAACAATTTACTAGCTGTTGATATTGTTATAGATCGTCATGATGGTTTTGACAAAAAAGAAAAGCTTCTGTACTTCATTAAAGATGGTAGTGTGAAGATTCTATCTATTCAAGATCTGCTGATGAAAACTACACAGGAACTGAAATATGTTCATTATCTTTTGAGATCGAAGAATCAAATGTGCAAGGAATGGAGTGACATGATTTTGTCAACTATAAGAAGAAGACTGGATGGAAACAGTAATTTCAATGGTAATTATACTCCCATGTACTTAAATCAAAGAGGTCAGGATGTGGAAATGCAAAGGGGTACTGCTGTTAAAGAAGTAAATTTTGGCATGACTCATCTTACTCTCAATCCTGATGGGAAGGAAATTACTTATCTTTTGCTTGAAGAGCATAGTCTTCAGAGAAACTCCATATTGAATCTCAGAGCAGCTATCTACCAGATTAATGAGGAAGATGAAGAACTCAGAAATCTTAAGGAAAGACTGATTAAAATTCTTGAAGAAAAAGAAGAAAATTTGTTATCCAACTTCTTGAAGATGAATCTGTTCTATCAAAGAATTTAAATAGATAAGTTGTTGCTGCAAATTCTGTACATTTTTTATATATGTTTTTGACATCATTGAATCTTAGGAATCTATACTTTATTTCACAAAGTATGAGATTGGGGGAGATTGTTAGATCAGAATTCAATGATCGTCAGGAGCTAGACTCAACTGATCAGGATTGCTGACGTCATCAGGATTACATGGTCGTCAGGATCAAGATACATATCAGGACTGGGATCAGGATTGATCATCAGGACTAGAAGCTGATCAGGATTCCTACTTCGAGTTATATTTGGAGTCTAGTTAAACATGGAAGTTTATTCTGTCGGTTCCTGGTTTGTAGTATGTAGCTATCAATTATGGATAGGTTTCAATCTTTGTAATAGATTAGGACTTATCATTGATAGAGAAGCTGTGTAGTATATAAACACAGTTTTGGTTTCGATTTATGTACGTGAACATAATCGAATAGAAGCTCTTAAGAACATAGAATTTCTTGAGAGAGTTTTTGTAAGCTAGCAGCTCTCAAGAACATCAGAATTTCTTGAGAGAGTTTGCAACAGTTTTATATCAAATTTAATAAAGTTGTTATCTTTCTTTCATATTTGTGATATATACATTAAGAAGTCGATTATCTTATACTATTGTATTCAACCCCCCTTCTACAATAGATTATCACTGGGCAACATATGTGATAATACAAGTGACATAGCAATCTCCAACAACCCTGTGCAGCACTCAAGAACGAAGCACATTGATATCAGGTATCATTTTATCAGAGAGCATGTCATGAATGGTACTGTGGAGTTACACTTTGTACCCACAGAAGAACAGACTGCAGATATATTCACTAAATCTGTTTACGAATCCACATTTATCAAGTTAGTTGGTAAATTGGGTATGTTAAACAGTCTTAGTGATTAACAATATATCTGTCATGTTTATTCTTTCAAAATTCATTTTTTCTTGTCATTTAAATGATATTTATTTCTAATTCTCATTTAATATTACATGCTTGTAAGTTTAAATATTTCTGAATATTTTATTTTCTTTAAAAATATTTTTCTCATATGTTTTAAGTGGAGAAATGTATTTTTATTGAAAATATATTTATTTAGAATTATTTAGGTGTTTTTCAGATTGTAAATATTGCTGTTTAAATATTTCTGCAAGTTTATATTAATTTTATGCAATTCTATATTACTCTGCATATTTTTCTAGGATTTATGGAATTTTCTGTGAATTTTTCTATACTTTTATAAATATTTCATGCATTTTTATAAGTTTTCTGCATTTTTCTGTAAATATTTTATTTCATTTTGTTTTTTTGTTTTTTCTATTTAATTTTAAGTCTTTTCCTAAGTCTTCCCAGTTTTTGAACTAGGAAGACTATCGGGAAGACTTAGAATTAATTAGTTTTATTTTCTGTTTTTGTTTTATTTAATTTCCGGAAAACTTTCTAAGTTGTATTAGGAAGACTATCGGGAAGACTACCCTAAGTCTTCCCGATTGTCTTCCTAGTACAATTTTAAAAAAAACCATTAAGTTTTTTTTCTTTTTTACAGTTTTTATTTTATTCACTTATATATATATACATACAGTACATACAGCTTTGCGTTATCAGTTTTTTCAAGTTTTTGAGTACCCGCCTCTTTCGAATTCTCTGAATCTTGCAGAAACTTTGATCCTGTTCTTTTATTGCTCAAGTGTTTACTTAGCAAAATCATTGTGTTCTTAAAAACAAGTCTTTTAGTCGAATTGCTGTCCATTTTTTTTTAAAATCAAAATCATTCGACTTGATTGTTCTTGTGTGTGCTAAGTATTTCTCTTGTGTGTTTTAGTGATCTTTGTGCTTCTGTGAGAAAAGAACTATGTGTGTTTAACTGTGTGTGTTCTTGAAATCAATTGTCCAGTCATTTTGCTTTTCAAAGTTCTTAGTTCGAATATTTAGGATCTAAATTTAAAAATTGGTTAATTTTAAATAGAATTTAATTTTGTGGATTTTAATTAATTTTAATTAATTCTAAAAATCCCTAAAATTTTAATTTTATTTTAAATTAATTAAAATTTCTTGTTTTATCTAAATGGATCCTAATTTTGAACTCGTTTTAAATAATTATGTTGGGTATTTTGATCCGTCTAAGTGCAAGGTGGAACGTTTTAGACCTTGGATCACTACGCCATAAGTGAGCATACGCAACTCCCTCTTTAGTGTTGCATAAGGCTTGAATAGCGTTGTCTAAGGTAAAAGGCAACACCATGGCAGCGTTGCCAATACCAACGTTGCGTAAGACCTCTAATGCAACGCTTTTACTAGCTATTGCAACGCCACGAAAGTATTGCGTAAGGCCTATATTGCAACACCAAAAGCACATAAAGGCAACACCACAAGGTGTTGCATAAGATTTGAAGCCACTTCAGCAGTGGGGCCAACCATGGTGCCACGTCAGCAGTGGGTCCCACCAAGGTGCCACATCAGCGTGGGGCCCACCAAGGTGCCACGTCAACAATGGAGCCCGCATGGTGCCACGTCAGCAATGGGGACCACTATGTAATGCAACACTAGTGTAGTCTATTGCAACACTACTTTTTTTGTTTAAGCAACATCAATCCTTTTATTGCAACATCAAATGATTTGTTAGCAACATCATGTCTATGATACTGCAACACAAATAGAGTCAAATGAAACAGCTTTTTATAAAAATTTCGAAATAGCTGCTTTGTTTATACATAAATCCATCCTGTCCAAACCAAGCCAACAAAAAATTGAAGGTCCAAACCAACAACTGGCCAAGGATGCAACCAGCAAAAATACTGAAGTTTTACAAATTCTTACCAACATCTACTAAAACCAAGCACATGCACTAATTCTAACTTCAATGTACGCCAATTCAAACTTCAAAAGTACGAAATAACCAAGTTATACTACTACTAAAAGTTACAGAATAAAATCCCTACGAAATTGTGCCACCTTGAGTCAATGCCTTTAAGATCAGCATCATTTTTCAAACCTGGGACAACCAACATCTCACCATCTGGACTCCACTGAAGTATATTTATAATAGAACTGTCAGAACTGGTTGAAGGAGCTATGCCTTTAAGATTATGAGCTATTATCCCTGAATTATGTAGTTCCCAGTTTATGACTGTCCCAACCGAATCAACTGAAGCCAAGTACTCACCTTTACGATCAAAAGATATGCCTGTAACAGACCCTCTATGTCCTTTCAAAACCCTTGCAACTGAACCATCAATAGTATTAATAAGTTTAATACCCTCATCATCATCCGTAGCTGCCAACATTGTTCCAGATTTGTTAAAAGCAAGGCTTCGAATCAGTAGAGTAAACCTGGTAATATTGGTTTTGAACTCTCCACCTGATAACATAATACAAAACAAGAAAATGTCATTAATATTAAAACCACATACAGTAAAACAAAAGCACGTGGTAAGATCTTTCAAAGCCTTAGTTATCTTATATATTTTTTTAAAAAGGCATAAAATCGTTTTGCTATTGTTTTTCACCCCTGCTGCTAATAAATTTAGTTAGTGGCGTTACTCTTATCCGCTAGAATCAGTAATAAGCCAGTGTTGTTGGTAGTTTCCTACATGTAAGTTTCTAGACTTTTATGTAGATAAATGATCTATAGAATTATTTATATATACTTAGCTTTTGAGGCAAGTGATCTATAGAATTATTTATATAAACATATAAGGATATCAACGTGGCAACCTAGTTATAAGCCTGGTGTCCAGTAGCGTGGCAAATAGATGTGAATATCTATTTAGTGTCGCGGCAACTAAATTTTCAGCAAGCTTGTCCTGTTTTGAATTGGGATTTTGGCTGCCTTAAAAACTAATCACATGAATGTTAAACAAAGAAATATGTTCCTTTACCTCTAAGCTAGAAGCCTGTAAGTTTTGGGAATTTTTAGACTAATATTTCAAGAGTTACCGACTAAGTAAAAGTAGGGTAGCTATGAAACTCTGCATATTACAGAATTTACGCTCAGGATTGTATCGGCGTTTTGACAATCATAAGAGCATAATTAGTTGTCTCCCAAAAGAGGCAAGTTGTAGGTATATGTCTGCATAATACTCCTGCAAAGTTTCATGGTCACCAGATATATAGAGTTCGAGATAGAGCTGATTGATTGAGTCTCGTCCATGCTGTTTTTGTGCCGTGCATAAATTAAAGGCAGACTTTAAACTTATGCCATAAATTGTAAATTCTGTATTATACAGCGAATTTCGAATATGTTATACTCCATAGTGTCTAGATAACTCAGGAGAAAGAATAAGTGAATTACACCAAACCGTTCTATAGCCACATTATTAATTTTGATTTGTGCAGATTCTGATTTTCAGAAAATCTTCCCTGTTTAGACACATATTTAAGATGGATTAGGAGTGTAATTAGACAAGTCAAAAGAACAAAAGTTGTCCCAAATCCTTCAATCTACAGGTCTGCTAAGTTTCAAAAGGTTAAGGGTTCAAATGTGACAATTATGCATGTAGAAATGATACCAACTTTTCAATTTCTGCAAATTTTAGGATCGTTGTACCACATTGAACACATGATTTTCAATCCTCAGTAATTGTTTTCTGTGCTTTCTGAGCTTTCAGTGATTCATGATGAGAACTACAAGCAAAACCAAAGTAAGATAAAGTATAGGCACAATGGTGTTGTCACTACTAAGTTTGTGAAATAATCTGAGTCAATCCAGTTACATAGCTACATGATGTAACGTTTACCTTGAAAGAATTCCAAGAAGAAAGGAATAAAATGCCTTTGGATCCTAAATTTGGATAACAATAGAAGATGTATCAACAGCAAACACTAAATTATTTCAGCTAATAATTGTGTGCAAGATGCCTACCGTTGTCAGACGCTTCAGAATGGTTTGTGTGCCAAGGACTGCAAAAGAACCTAAGACAGCATATTCTGGTGCCTTGGGGTTCCGCAAGTTCTCGGTAAGGGTTAGAACACAGTTTGAAATTATATTAGGCCAACGTTTCATCATTTTCAAGAGCGCTTTCCCAGCAAGTCTGCAGCCATTTAAAGTGGCAAAGTCAAATCCAAAATTACAGATAAGCAGGCGATGATATTTATAGAAACAAATATGATGATATAATATGCATAATAAAGTAAAATAATTGTAGCAGGTTAATGAACACAATATCTTAACAAATGCACCATCACGAGTCATCTTCACATCAAAGTGTACTTCTTCATTGTAACATACTTATTTTCTTCCAAATGTGAGATTATGTAAAAGTGCTGTAGAAATGAACATTTAATAAAATATTATGTGAGATTATGTACGGATCTCTGGAATCTTCTTTAAGTATTTTAGCATTTTGAAAATAGTCTAAAAGGTAATTCTTAGAGATCATAACATTTGAAACAGAACATATCTACAACTAATAAAATTCTGGTTTCATTACTGAAATAAAGGGCGATCATAGTTTTTAAACATGCGGGCGTCTATTTAATTATATATTAAACAAATGTTTTGCAAATCAACAGTTCTCACCTGTGCATACACACGAGCATTCCAGTCTTGCTTGTCAGAGACATTGCATTTGAGGAGATCCATCCTGGTTTCAGCAACAACAGGATTTCCCTTCCACTAACATGTTCCTATGTGATATCAACACCGGTTGTTCTGAAAGATGAGCAATTTTATATAGGAAGACAAGGTTATTTGGAACAGCACGAAAGACAAAAAGTTTAGATAATTCATCAAGCTTTCTGAAATGCTAAGGCTCGTCGATAACGGAGAAATAACGAATTCAGAATTAAAGAAATAGCAGGCTGCCAGAACAGCATCAGCGTTTGTCCTGACCACAATTTATTAGTTTAGGACTACTAAACCACATATCTAATGAATGGGCTGTGAACGAAAATTATAGGACTCAAATTTATCTTTCCGAAAAACTAAGCCTTGGGATTTTCTGACTTATTTTCAATTTACTGTGATTTTTTAACATAGCTTGATCTTACGAGCTAATCTTCACAAACATAAAGGTGCAAATACCTTAAACCCATAATTCACTTAACAAGATAAGCTATAAAGTAACACTGAAAAGACATAAAATCCGTACCTCAGATAGCAACCCAAATCTTAATATTTCCACAAACTCTTTGAATCTCTTAATCGAAACCACAACCCCCTCCCTACAAGTCACACACATTCATAAAACAAAAAACCATCAAACCTTATACAACTCAACACAACACATCACAACCAATTCCATAAAACATCCAAAATCGCATTACCTCTTAGTAACAAAAACTAAATCGACATTCGTTTGAGTACCTGAATCAGCATCCGAATTCTAAGGCCAACATAAGTCTTTCCCTCATAAAGCTTCTCAAGCCTACATTTAATAAACAAGTTCCAAATTTCACTCACACATACAAACCACAAACTCTCACACTCTCACAGACAATTAATCAAACAGTTGGTGCCCATTAATACAATCTAAAAATTCAAGTAAAATTCGGTGAAATAGTAATCAAGAACATAAAATGAGTAGAAAAAACAACTGATGAGTGTAAAAAGATTAAATCTTTGATCGGAAAATATAATCTTGTATATTACAAGACCACATAGCAGCTCAACCCACATACTCTTTGTTTTCTTTTCTCCTTAATTTCTCGATTTGCGTGTTTTTATCCTTAATTTCTTGATTACATAATTAGCAATTATATAAACCATAAATTAACAATAAATATGAACAAGATAATAAGAAGAGGGAAGTCGTATAAACCCTAATTGAAACAGAAAAACACAGTGTTAACGGAGGAATTTAGTATTAACAAAGTTTGAGGTTTATCGCCGGAATCAAGATCTATGACGGTGGTTCTTCGCCGGAAAGTCGCCAGAGTGTGGTGGTTGTGATGAATTGGGGGCTGAGATTGTAAGGGTTTCTTGGTGGTGGCTCGCTGAGCTCTTCGCTTCCAACCCCTTACAATGTGCCTACGTACCCCGTATTTATAGGGGATCAAGCCCAACGTAGTTCTTGGAGAGAAAGTTACCTCCATGGGCTTGGTCTCTGATTTTCAAAGCCCATAAGAAGTCTTCCACCGCCTTCCATAATTAGACTCTGACTCGCTTTAGGAATGTCTGACGATGAGGCCTAGTCACAAAGGCCCAAGGCTCGTCTATGACGTCAGGACTTCACGAATAAGGAAACTTCCCCCGTCGAGGACTGGTCCCATCCGTTACCAGCTATTTCCTTAATTCATAGACGCAGGTATAGCCATGACTTACCCCAAATGCCAGACGCATCCTTGTCCCCCGAATGAGAAGCACCCACCAGATTGCAGGACAAGTGATCCCAAGCGTTTGGGTGCAAAGTGCAGGATTACTCCAAAGTTCCCCAATGAGAACGCGCCCATTGAGTACAGGAACAGAGCTCCCAAAGCACACACCAAGGTTCACCCCACATCCCCAATGAGGACGCGCCCATTGAATACAGGAGGAGGCCTTCAATCATCAGGCATACCCCTGGAGGCCTTCAACAACGGACATCCCCTCCTAGGGAACATCCTAGGAGGGAATTCTTCAATATCTCGCCTTTATCAAGCCAATAGAGCCATCATTCACCATCAAGTAGCTATTTCAAACCAAGAGGACGCGCCCTCAAGGGGTGGATATCCTAAAGGGGCGCGCCCTTACCCCTATGAGGGCAAGCCCTAAGTCTTCCATATGCCAATTCCATGTCAGTCTAGTTGTTATTCTCTGTCAAGTCATTCATTCATGTCAAGTTGTCAATCCACACCAAGAGGACGCGTCCTCAAGGGTTGGACGACCAGAGGGCGCGCCCTCACCCCTATGAGGACAAGCCCCGAGCCTCCGTTGTACTAGTTCAATCCCTAATTGCATCTTGGATATCCTCAATTGATTATTACTTGACCCGAATCTACCCTAAAAACCCAATAACGAATTTTGGCTATAACAACTACCCCCCCAATTCCATGTGAAATCAGAGATGAAGTATGGAATTTCTAATCTTCAAAGTGCCAAAAATCTTTGTAACCTTGTCTCCTTCAGGGCGCGCCTTCATGTTTTTTCCACATCCGACCTCTAAGCCTATATGAGTGAACCCGGCATAGGAAACAAGAGGCATTATGCACAAGTATAAACCTCTCTTATACACCACAGCTTATGACGAAGTATAATCTCCTAACAATGATTTGGAGATCAACCCAAGTCTTCCACTTCTCCCATAACACAAAAATTTAAGTCTTTCATCCCAAAATTGCTCTCCTTTGGGCGTGCGCTAGACTGTAGGTGCGTCCTCCTTCAAGAATTCCATTAATAGACTAACACAATAATATGCACATTAGAGATTCACCTTAGACCATCAACATTGTAGGGTGCGCCTTGAGAGGGAGGCGCGTCTATAGCCCAAGTAAGATCACCGACCTTCAAGTAACAAAAAACCCTTGGAGGCAGGGATGACGTGTCATGACGATGAAGGTAATCTTTCCACCAGCAACACAATTTCTAACACAAAGGCAATTTTTTCAGCAATCACCGTGTAACTCTACTCATATTGCTTGTTTATCTTCACTTTCCCAAAATAAACTGGATTCTGTTTGTAAAATTCGTAATCTGACTTCTAGGCCTGTTTCTGAACTTCTCCAGTTGGAATCTTGATTTTGGACTACTTTTGGATTGTAGAAAATCCTGTTATCTTCGTAGGGGCTGTAAGACCGTCTGATTCTGATGTCTAGAACTCCAATTATGGCCCAAACAGCAATGTATGCGCGTGTAGATCAATAAATCCGAATTTCCTTGTATTTTATGTCCAAATAACTCTAATTCCTTCCAAGTTTAGGAATTCTCTATTTCCCTTCCTACCAATCTTGTTATACTTGTATATTCTTCATATTGTCCCATGTCAAGGCACACTTGGAAAAAACACATCAAACGGTGCTGATGGGATCTCATTCTTCGGAGGGCGCGCCCTAAATGGGCTAATATGTTTTCTTCTTTAATTTAACCAATAGAAAAGCAATTTGACAGTACATCTGTCTTTCAAGGAACAGTTGCAGAAAACACTTTTGAGCCTTGTATGTATGAGGGTGCGCCCTGATGATAAGGCGCATCCACAAGCTTCAACTTTTTCTTTAAGGCTTTGGGAGTATGTCTTCCATGCCACTGAGTTCACTTCTTCCATTTCAGGGAGAATCTATGCTTCTGTCTTCTTGACCCCTTGAAGATAATGAGGACGTGTCCTCTGAAAACGTGCCTCCTGATGATGAACAAGATATCACTTCTCTTCCCAAGTATCAGGGAAATTAATCTTCTGGGACCGATGTTGTTCCTGAAAAGCCTTTGGACGATGTTGCTAAAACAAGTGATACTACGGATGAAAACATCTCCACTTCTCTTGCTGATGACACTCAGGACGCGTCCTGAGGCTTGATATGACCTTTATTCCTTTTGCTAAGTCTTTTGAACATTATTGAGGTGCAGGTCCTCACTTCTAAGCCTTGTAAGTTGTATTTGATTTGTCTGTGCTTTCGGTAACTCCATGGGATATGTTTCCCGGAATTATATTCTCTTGTTGCATTATCTTGCTTGTCATACTTGCATTTCAACTAGGAAGAGTTTCGTATTTTATCATCTAACTGAGGGCGCGTCGTCCTATAGGATGCGTCACCCTAGAGGGCACGCCCTATATAAACAAACCATCTCGAAAGTTTTCAAAATTTCATCACCTCAACTAGAACTAGGGAAAGTGTATGTGAACTACCCCCCTAGACTAGGAGGTAATTAATTTACCTTGTAGGCTATTATTCAGTCATTTCCCGTCTTCAATCAACTATTAGTAGAATGGTGAACCAAAGCATCACTTTGTTGAAACTACTCCATCAAGCGCTTACATGACTATTCTGGGGTCTCACCCTCAAAAGTTTCATTAAAACGTTAGGGGGCACTCTCCGGTCACAAAATACTTCGAATCTTGACCCACGAAAGGGGCATCTCAATATGAGGCATCTCTGGAAGAGGCATCCTATGAAGGGCATCTCACTAAGAGGCATCTCCCAAGGAGGCATCCGTTGGAGGGGAATATTAATCACTACTATCTTTTATATAATTTATCGTGTAGAAGGCCTTCACCAGACTAGCCTAGGGCCGCACCTCAGCGCCTTTATCCGGCGAAGGGGCACACAAAAGACGTCAATTGTATCTTCAAACATCGTTTCATGAAGAAGCATCCCCGTAAGGATACTCTGTTATTCATAGGAAGGGTCGGGAGATGCATTCGTACTACCCCCCACTGTCGTGAGAGCGCGCCCTCTTGCGTAGGGCGGCCTATATGGACGAGGGCAATGTCGAAGGCCCTTCTAATCTTCTAATCCATTTGAAAATAGCATTCTTCTGTGGAGGGGCTCACTCATGACCTTGGGGCCGCATCCTGCTGATCAGGGGGCGCATCCTAAGATCCATGGGGCCTCTACTCCAAATATTCTTCTTCTTGCTGCAACCTGTGGGATTGTACAATCATGCTTAAAGTCGAAGCCTTGGCATATGAGGTTGATACACTTGTGACGCGCCTTAAAGGGCATGTCTTCTATTATTGAGGATGTGACGACGCGTTCTCTGAAGATAAAAGTCTTGTCTTTTCGGAGGGGCTCACTCATGTCCATGGGGCCTCGACCTGTAGGTAGGGGCACTCACTGTGGACCAGGGGGCCGCTCTCCTATGTCATCCATTGAATTATCACGTGAAGGGGCTCACTCATATCCATGGGGCCTCGACCTGTAATTAGGGGGCTCTCACTATGGAATACGGGGCCTCTGCTTCCAATAGCTTCCTTTCCTCTAAAATTCAAGTAATGAATTCTTCACGTGGAGGGGCTCGCTCATGTCCACGGGGCCTCAACCTATAATTCTTTCAAGAATCAGGGGGCGCACTATGTGAATCATGGGGCCGCTCTCCGATATTATCAATTGAGTTGTCACATGAGGGGGCTCACTCATGACCATGGGGCCTCAACCTGTAACCAGGGGGCACTCTCTTTGGATCACGGGGCCTTGCCTCCCTATTACCTTCCTCTAAAAATCGCTGGAGTTCATGTTGAACAGTAACTCTTTTTCCTGAGGGCACGCCACGGAGGAAGGACGCGTCCTGAAAGACCAGGAAGCCGTACAAGTCAATCAGCTCTCCATGTACTCGTTGGAATTTGTCTGAACATAGGAGTAGCTTCGGAGTGCGCGCCATGAAGGAAGGACACACTTGGGAGACGACAAAGGGGCTCAAGTATTGGAGCTTGTCTGGTCATTTCTTCATTAGAATTGTTTGTAGACATTTCTCCATTGGACGCGTCCTCGGGGAGAAACGATCCTTGGGACCATAGACATGCTGAGAAGGCATCTTTGAAGTAGAGGACGCGTCCTTTCAGGTTGGGACGTATAGCTTGATAATTCTTGAGATATTCTTCAAAGTAGGAATTTCCCACATGTCAAAAAACTCAATAATCGAAAATTTCACAAAGTACCTGGAGGACGCGTCCTAGAGGCGTGGACGTGAGCAACCGCCGAATCATCATAGAAGTTGTTGGAACCATCTGATCCTCGAGCATCATCCTTAGGGCACGCCCTAAGAGTTATTGGGGATTTTCCTTCATCTTCTTCCTGCAACAACTCAAGGAACAAAGAGCAAAACCAAAACTAGTTAGGTGTTACCTTGAGGGCGCGTCCAGAAGATGATGACGTGCTCCCGATAGTTGTGCCTTCTTTTTTGGATCTTGCTCGGAATCACCCCCAGTATACATGAAAGCTGTCACCTTCAAGTATACATGGAAATATCATTCACCATCTTTGGATCTTCCTCCTTGCCGCCAGCATGAAGTAGTACTCATGGCCATCCTCCAAATCTTGGCAGACCTTCTTCTAGCGCCCCTCCTTCTAGCGCCAATTTGTTAACGGAGGAATTTAGTATTAACAAAGTTTGAGGTTTATCGCCGGAATCAAGATCTATGACGGTGGTTCTTCAAAGTTTGGTGCCCATTAATACAATCTAAAAATTCAAGTAAAATTCGGTGAAATAGTAATCAAGAACATAAAATGAGTAGAAAAAACAACTGATGAGTGTAAAAAGATTAAATCTTTGATCGGAAAATATAATCTTGTATATTACAAGACCACATAGCAGCTCAACCCACATACTCTTTGTTTTCTTTTCTCCTTAATTTCTCGATTTGCGTGTTTTTATCCTTAATTTCTTGATTACATAATTAGCAATTATATAAACCGTAAATTAACAATAAATATGAACAAGATAATAAGAAGAGGGAAGTCGTATAAACCCTAATTGAAACAGAAAAACACAGTGTTAACGGAGGAATTTAGTATTAACAAAGTTTGAGGTTTATCGCCGGAATCAAGATCTATGACGGTGGTTCTTCGCCGGAAAGTCGCCAGAGTGTGGTGGTTGTGATGAATTGGGGGCTGAGATTGTAAGGGTTTCTTGGTGGTGGCTCGCTGAGCTCTTCGCTTCCAACCCCTTACAATGTGCCTACGTACCCCGTATTTATAGGGGATCAAGCCCAACGTAGTTCTTGGAGAGAAAGTTACCTCCATGGGCTTGGTCTCTGATTTTCAAAGCCCATAAGAAGTCTTCCACCGCCTTCCATAATTAGACTCTGACTCGCTTTAGGAATGTCTGACGATGAGGCCTAGTCACAAAGGCCCAAGGCTCGTCTATGACGTCAGGACTTCACGAATAAGGAAACTTCCCCCGTCGAGGACTGGTCCCATCCGTTACCAGCTATTTCCTTAATTCATAGACGCAGGTATAGCCATGACTTACCCCAAATGCCAGACGCATCCTTGTCCCCCGAATGAGAAGCACCCACCAGATTGCAGGACAAGTGATCCCAAGCGTTTGGGTGCAAAGTGCAGGATTACTCCAAAGTTCCCCAATGAGAACGCGCCCATTGAGTACAGGAACAGAGCTCCCAAAGCACACACCAAGGTTCACCCCACATCCCCAATGAGGACGCGCCCATTGAATACAGGAGGAGGCCTTCAATCATCAGGCATACCCCTGGAGGCCTTCAATCATCAGGCATACCCCTGGAGGCCTTCAACAACGGACATCCCCTCCTAGGGAACATCCTAGGAGGGAATTCTTCAATATCTCGCCTTTATCAAGCCAATAGAGCCATCATTCACCATCAAGTAGCTATTTCAAACCAAGAGGACGCGCCCTCAAGGGGTGGATATCCTAAAGGGGGGCGCCCTTACCCCTATGAAGGCAAGCCCTAAGTCTTCCATATGCCAATTCCATGTCAGTCTAGTTGTTATTCTCTGTCAAGTCATTCATTCATGTCAAGTTGTCAATCCACACCAAGAGGACGCGTCCTCAAGGGTTGGACGACCAGAGGGCGCGCCCTCACCCCTATGAGGACAAGCCCCGAGCCTCCGTTGTACTAGTTCAATCCCTAATTGCATCTTGGATATCCTCAATTGATTATTACTTGACCCGAATCTACCCTAAAAACCCAATAACGAATTTTGGCTATAACACACAGTACACACATAATTAACAATTATATATACAAATAGAAATAACATAAAGTAAGTGTAAACATTCTAATGAAAAACCCCCAAACAAAGTTTTTGATAGAAAATTAATTTGAAGATTTAAACGATACCAGTATTTTCGAGCTTGAGTTTGGGGAAAATAATTTATCTTCTAACTTCGAGATTCAAGGTTTCGGCTTCGAGCTTGAATCTTCGATCTTGAGTCTTCAAGCTTAAGTTCGGGGGAATCAATTTGAGGTTCATTTTTCTTTGATTTTTCTTCCAGTGTGTTACGTTTTGAGTTTTGGCGTGTTTGACTGGTGTTGGGTGAATTATTTCATATTTATGTGTATTTTTACTATTTTTTTTATTCAACCCGGGTAAAAAGTTTTGAAAGCCCGCTTCTTATTTTGAAAGCCCGCCATACTTTTTGGCCCAAAATTTGAATCTGTAGCAACCAATATCTAAAATCATTGCGATAGCTTCCAAAATTTGCATTTTTTCAGTTCAGTTGCAACACTTTTAAAAAGCATTATGGTACGTCTTAAATTGTATAAAATTCTCTTAAAATAATTATCAATAACAACGTTTTTTGTTCATTTTACTAAAATTCGGTTGCGATATCCAATCTATGGTGTAGTGATGTAATGTATTTTTCTTGAAAATGTATTCAACTTTATTTTATAATTATTAAAAAATTATTAAAAATATTAGATTAAATGCAACACCATCCAATGTGTTGCATGCTGAAACCCCAATATTCACGTGCAACACCAAATGTATGTCTAATGCAATAGTATTCGAGCAGTGTTGCAAAAGACTAAAATTGAGCCTATTTATTGAAACGCTTTGCTTGCAACACTCATAGAAAGCGTTGCCTATGAGCACTTATGGTGTAGTGGATTCAATTTTTAAATAGCGAGACTTGTGTCAGTCATGCTATTTGTGCCAATGCACTTCTTAAAATTGATCCCTTGAGGTTTTTATGTTCAAGTGTTGTTATTGCTGAAGATTCAAAATCTTTTACTTTCCATATTTTAAACCAGCAATATATAGTCACTTTTGAGTTATTTTGTGATGTTTTACAATTTCCAAAGGACAGGTTTGATCGCTTACCCATTGATGATGAGTTATCACAGTTCTTTGTGAATATTCATTATCAGGGTCCCTTACAAATGGTCAAATTGTCTAATAGCTTTGTTGTAAGGGAATGGGATATGTTCTTTGATACAATAGCAAGAGTATTTGGTAATTGCACAAAAACAAATTTTCATTGCATTACCAGTCTTAATCAATATATTGCTTATGCTATTGTATATGGTCGTAGATTAAACTTTGCTGAGATTCTGTGGAACCTAATGCTTAACAGGCTTGCTCACTCTAGGAGAGATTCTGATAATCATGTGAAAGTGAAGTGTTGGTACCCTCACTTTCTCACTCTTATCATTAATCATCTTCTCACTGCTGAGCAGGTAGAACTGTTTAGGGAAACTAGATTTGAAACCTCTCCAACCACAGACACTAAATTCTACACCAGACTTGATGTCTCATCCAAATTCCTCAACATACCTGTTCTTGTTTCACCATTGATGAGTCAATTCATTAATCTTCCTATCTTTGGTGAACAAGTTCCTGAGCCACATCCAGTTCCACTACAGGTAGTTATTCCTAACCCTGGATCTTCTTCTGGTACAGTAATTCAAACCCAAGTGGTTGTTAGGGCTGACCCAGAGATTGTAGAACCATAGTCTTTGACCCAGGTCATAGAGCCAAACAGAGAGTCAAACACTCCTGATACACAACCTGAGCCTAATGTACAAACCAGTTCAAGAAGAGTTAGTGAAATAGCTGAAAAGAGTGCTCCCACAGCTCTGTCTCCACCCATAAAGAAAAGAAAAACCTATTGGGAGGCATCTGTAAGCCCATATGTATCCTATCAACAGGATATGGACATAGATATGGCCACTGAATAGTCTCTGGAGACATCCTCTCAACAGGATGAATCTATTGAATTTCGCCATCGGGCCATGGCATCTTGTACTGAGTCAAGCACTCTCCCATTACTCACAATGGGAGAAGATATCCAAATAGATTATACTCAGGACACTATGCAAGGAGAGCACTTTACTTTTGATTTTGAAACAGTGCCTACCATAGTTACGGTAGAAGTGCCTTCACCGGCATCAGAGGGAAAATCTGATTCTTCACCACCAATAATAGAATCATTTTCTCCCCTCCCAGAGGGAACATCTCTGGCTCCCCTAAGGGATTTTTCACTCGCAGTTTATACTGGAGAAAGTGAAAGGCAACCTGGTGAGTCTGTCACTGAAGCAATTCAGTATACAATGTCAAATATTTTGACAGACTCAACCAGGGATCGGGAATTGCGAACTCCCATTGCACCACCACTGACCTCTCTTGAAGGGGCTAGGGTGATTTTTCATGCAGGTACATCTACTGAGAACTTAAACAGATAGTTAGTTGTGAGAGATATGAGTCAAACATAGAGTGATACACAAGCACGTGAGTTAAGTGAAACACCACTGAGAGAAATTGAAGTGACTGCACACACTGACACAAACACTGCTTTGTTGTTGAACCAGATAGCTGATCAACAGAAAAAGTTAAAAGAAACCCAGGCTGAGAACAATCTTCTGAAAGCACAAGTGGTTGCACAATCTTCCACCTCTGTATCTAATCAGCTGGGTACTGTTAAAGATGACTTGCAAGGATTGAAGAATAATCTACTCCCGAGCCTGAATTCAATCCAACAATCTCAAGTACTGGTGGCTTCAGACATCTCTGATCTTACAACGTCAAATGCTCAGATATCAGAGAGTGTCAAGGAGATTGCTTCTATTTCTACCAAGGTTGACTTCATTCTGCAAACATCTGATGAAAATCAAAGGTTTAATGAAGAAAGGATGTCGAGGGTAGAAGGATGTATGGAGCATCTTAATGAAGGGATGAAGCACTTGTACAATATGATAAAGACCTCACATCAGCCTACAGCACAACAAAGAACATTCTTTGAGGGAGATGATGAAGATGAGGATGATGATGCTAATGAAGGAGGAGATAGAGAAGAAAGGTGAGAAGAAGGAGAGATAATGAGAACTTCTGAGGTGAATCCTAGGGCTTCCAAAGCTCAAACTATAGAGGATTCCTCAACTAAGGGGGAGAAGGAGAAGAAAGGAGATAATAGAGAAGCTGGAGGAGCTTCTGGAAAAGATAAGGGGAAAGGTAAACAATCACTGGAGGATACTGTCTTTGATGATGCCTACTACTACCACGGTGAACAGGATGACTTCCAATTCGACACATCTGGTGATCTGGAGAAGACCATACCAGAAGAAGCTTTTGGTGAGGAGGGGGTTGAAGAGGCAGCAAACTTTGATGATTGGGAAGATGAAGCTGATCTATACACACCTGACCCATTGTTTCAAAAGGAGTTGAAGAAGCAGCAGGCAGATCTAAGGAGAAAGGAAGATGAAAATGACAAGGTCTCCGACATCATTTCTCAGAAGCTGAAAATTCAAAAGGCTGAACATGAAGACAAACAATGTCTTCATAGTATTCATGTCAAAGAAAGGAGATTGGATGTTAGGATGAAGCAAGGAAGCAAGTGGGACAAGGCAAGGGAGATGTTTGATATCCCTCAGCGAGGCACAAACAATGATGCTACTTTTCTGAAGTTGCTTGAGAAGATCAGAACTGTTAATCCAGACAATTCATTATACATGAAGGCATTGAAGGAAGATATCCTAAGGATTACATCTGCATTTGATCAAGTGAGGCAAGAATTGTATATCTATGTGTCAAGTGCTCTTGAAGGGTCATTCACCATTTCTCTTGACCTCCTACAAAGAAGATCTCTCTCTGAATTGTGGATTCTTATGAGTAAAGTAAAGAGATCTTTTTGCTTGAATGAGCTTCTGTATGACCGGCTGAGAGATTCTGCAATGAAGGCCAGCCCTCAAGTTGTGCACGTTCCTTATGAAGTTAAAATCTACAGAGGTACAACTTTAGAGACTGTGAGGCTGGATCCTGATTCTTTGAAGCTACAAACTGCAATGCAACTGGTGAAGTTGGAGAATCTTCTGAGAACTTCTGGGTTTACCACTGAAGATAAGTCTGAAGTTGCTGATATGATTTTAGACTACTGCACGGAGAAAGTTCCAAGGTATGCTCAGATGAAGAACAGATTGAAGAAGATCACCACTCAACTAGTAATGCCAAGTGGTGTGGTTTCTGAAAGTGATCGTGTCCTTGACAAAGATCTTCTAGTCACCTTGCAAGAAGCTGAAGAAGGTGAAATTAGAGACTAAGACATGATGTAGTTAGCTCAATTTGTAAATGTTATATGTTTAGAGCTAGGTAAATCAAGATAGGAAAATGTATCATTTGTTCAGACTAGAGGAACATCTATCTTGTATTTATCTTTACTGTTTGAATCTGGAAATTGTTATATTTAATCCAGAACTTTTTATTATTTGCTTGGCTCTTAAAAGTCTTATCTTTTCTTGTTTTAGTTGAGTTATCCTCTAGAGTATTTGGTTGTTATTGTCTAACAAACAAATAGGGGGAGATTGAAAGGCATATGTCTAGGCCTATTTGTAAACACCGAGGATTCTACTCAACTTTAATTAAGATGTAATAAGTAAATAATAAAAATCAAATGTCACACGAATCTCAGAAGATTATATATGTCAAAGATTGAAGTCATCTACAGACTTGAAGTGATTCTACATTGAAAGAAGATCAATTTGTTGATCAAGCCTCAGTGAAGTATTCAAGCTCAGTGGATTTATTAAAGTGATGGAGATTTCAAGTGGTGACAGCAAAAGATACTGGTTACCGAGTTCTTGAATGAGAAGGAAGTGAATCACTGCTTAAAGTCAAACAGATAAAGAACAGACATTGTCGTTAGTCACTCATGAACCAGACCGTGCATTGAGTGTCAACGTACTAATATGTTTATTCTTTATCTAAGTTTTAAGTGATTCTGAAATTAATTGAGAAGTCAACTAATTCTATTTATTCTCTTATAAATAATTAATACTATTAAGGAAATTATTTATTAAATTAATTCTGTAAAGAATTAATTTTAATACATAATTTATTTAGTTAATTATTTAAATTAGAATAGAAATGAACTAGGAACACTTAGGTTTGAACTAGGAAGACTTAGTTTATGAACTAGGAAGACTCACAAGTGAGTCTTCCCGATTGTCTTCCTAGGCCAATCTATAGTGTTCCCGATTGTCTTCCATTAACAAGCATTGTCTTCCCGAGAGTCTTCCAAGAGTAAAAGTATTGTATTTCTGCTTGTCTTCCTAGTGCATTTACAATCTGTCAAGTGCACGTGGTCTACAAAAAGAAAAGCAATTAGTATTTAAAGACAAGGCAGACTAGTGAAGACATATCAATTACAACACAGAAGAAAAGATAGAAACATTCAACATCATATTTCTCTCAACTTTCTTTGTAACTTCTTCAACTGCAAAGCTTAACTTCCTGCCAGAGAAATCATTCTTGATTAGTTCATAACATTTAATTCATAAGATCTGATTCTCTTGTACTGCTTTGACTTTCTAGCGGATCATAATCCCTAGATTTTATATCGAACTACTTTTTAGTATTCGATCTTTTTTATTACAAAAATAGATAAATTCATGTCGAATTTATTTTAGGTTTGTTTTATCAAGTTCATTGTAATCGAATTGTAACACCCCATCAAGTTCAATAGAGTTTTATTTAACTTGAATATTGTTTCACTTTTATTCCGCATTAATTTGTCCTAAATTGTTAAATCTTTTAAAGGACAAATTCGATTAAACGGTATAGTTTGTATTCAACCCCCTTCTACAAATTTATCAGGACCTGACAAAGAATAATTATTACACATCAATTAAAATAATATACTATTAAAGTATATAATTTTTAATTAGTATAATATATTATAATTAATTATCACAAATTACTCTAATTATTTTAAAAGTAGGCCTAATTATTTGAAAACTTATTTAAATAGTCATGTTTATTTTGAAAGGTTATTTATTATTTTTAATATATCTTATTATTATAATTATAAATTTCAATAAAAATATATTTAGAGACCTACTTAGTTTTTTAACAAATTCATTTAATATCCAAATAATAAAAATATTATACACAAACATAAATAATAAGTTAATAACTATTAAACACTCTGACACACGGGTTATAGGCTAATATATCTATACTATATTATTAAATACGAAACATTAAAAGTTTAGTCCGCTACTTGTTTTTTGGTACTTCATGATTTTACCTAATTATCTTTACTTATCTATAAAAAGTTATTATTAAATAATAAGATCTATTTATTAGCAATTACTTTTTCAGCTAAAACACATTACTTTTTCTACAAAATCTTCTCTTTTTTCAAAAATATCACTTTTCCAACTAAAACATCTTATTTTTTCTATTTTTCCTTACTAGAATCCCCTTTTCCAAAAATATTACACGCAACCCTTAATTATTTATTTCAAAACCTATTTTAATATCACGGATAATTACCTTTTTCAACTAAAATATATTACCTTTTCTTTTTTTCCTTACTAAAATCCCTCATTTTCCAAAAATATCACGGGCAACCTTCAATTATTAAAATTATTTTAAAAGGCATAGTTCTTTTGTTCTTCGTGATTTTACTTAATTACTCTTACTTATCTATAAAAAATTATTAAATTAATAAATTTATTTATTTATAACCAATTAACTTCTACAGCTAAAATAAATTACTTTTTCTATAAAAATCCCCTCATTCTAAAAATCTCATGGGAAATTACCTTTTTAACTAAAATATGTTATTTTTTCTATTTTACCTTACAAAAATCTCTGTTTTTCCAAAAATATCACGGGCAGAACCTTACTTATTTATTTTAAAACTTAATTTAATATTTTTAATTATTTAAAAAATTTACCTATTTTAACATATAACTTAGTTTTTTAACAAATTCATGATAATTGCATTTTTCAACTAAAACATGTTACTTTTCCTTAATAGGTAAACCGTTACTTATTTATTTTAAAATTTATTTTAATACTTTTAATTATTTAAAAAAGTCTAACACACTTAATAAAATATTAAAACGTAAATAATAAAATCACAACTATTTTAAAATAATTTGTGCATCGCAGAGGTTTTAAACTAGTCAATACTATTATATAATAGACGAAACATTAAAAGTTTGGTCGGTCGATATGGTAAGTTGTGATTTTACTTAATTGTCCTTTCTTAAATTCGTGTTTTTACTTAATTAACCTTACTTATTTATAGAAATATATTAGTAAATAATAATATTACCTATTTATAACCAATTACCTTTTTCAACTAAAATACATTATTTTTTTATTTTTTCTAACAAATTCCCCTACTTTTTCAAATATATCACGGGCAATTACCTTTTTAACTAAAACATGTTAGTTTTTCTATTTTTCCTTACTAAAACCCCTCATTTTCCAAAAATATCACGGACAAACCTTTAGTTATTTATTTTTAAACCTAATATTATAATTATTTTTTTAAAAGTTTACCTATTTTAACATGTCTACTTATTTTTCTTAACAAATGTAATTACTAAAAATATTAAAATATAAATAATCAAATACCTATTTATAGCCAATTACCTTTTTAGCTAAAACATATTATAGATTTTTTCTAACAAAGTCCCTCATTTCCTAAATATATCACCGGAAATTGTCTTTTTCAATTTACTTTTTCTATTTTTTCACTAAAATCCATTAGTTTTCTAAAAATATCACGTACAAACCCTTTACTTATTTATTTTAAAACGTATTTAAATAATTTAAATTATTAAATTTTAAAACCTCATTCTCGAAAAATATCACGGGCATTTACCTTTTTAAACTAAGTATATGTTTCATTTTTTATTTTTCCATACTAAAACCCCCATTTCCAAAATTATAACGAGCAAACTCTTACTTATTTATTTTAAAATATTTTTTAATATTTTTAATTAATTAAAAGTGTTAGCTATTTTAACATGCCTACTTATTTTTTTATCAAATATAATTAAATAACTAATAATAAATTAACAATTAACAATCTGTGGATCGCACGAGTTTTAAGCTAGTATATTATAATAGACGAAACATTAAAAGTTTGGTCTGTCGGTCGATACTTAATTGATTTTACTTAACTACCATTACTTATTTTAAAAAATCATTATTAAATAATAACATTATTCATATCCAATTACCACTAAATACATTATTTTTTCTAACAAAATCCCCTCTTTTTCTAAACATATATGTGCAAACGCTTTCCAAAAATATCACAGACAATTACCTTTTTCAGCTAAAACACGTTATATTTTCTATTTTTTCTTACTAAAATCTCTCTTTTTCCAAAAATATCACGCAAACCCTTACTTATTTATTTTAAAACCTATTTTAATAAGAAATTACCTTTTTGAACTAAAATATTTTACTTTTTTTCTGTTTTTCCTTACTAAAACCCCTCCTTTTCCAAAAATAGGGCAAACCGTTACTTATTCATTTTAAAATTCAACTAAAACAAGTTACTTTTTCTATTTTTCTTTACTAAAACTCCTCATGTTTGAAACCCTGTTGATTTTGACGATAACACATAGTATCTATTGTTTTGAACTAACATTGTTTGCACCGATTATGTATGTAACTTTTATACTTGTTGTTAGCAAGCTAACATTGCAGAAACAGAGTATCTCAGCAAGTTAATAGTGTAGTAACATAGTATCTTAGCAAGCTAACAGTGCAATAACACAACATTTCAGCAAGCTAAGACTGTTCCGCCAGAAACTGTTCAAGTCAAACTGAAGTCCTTATTTCATGGAGATTTTATAGGACATGATATGTAAGGATTCTATAAATTATATAAACGTAATATATATAATTTTAGAGCTCAGTTTTTCACAAAGACTTTTTCAAAACAGTTTTCCTATCTTTTAAGAGTTTGTTTCTTTCAAACGTTTTATCCTATACAAATTCTCTAAACTCGGTTTTTGGTTTATATACTGAATGTTTTATGTTCTAAATGACTTTTCTCCTAAACTTCAGTATGTTAACGTTATGTGAACGTTGATGAACGAATTTATCAAACAAACTAAACGTGAGAAAAGGTTTCAAGACCGTTGGTGTTTGGTTGGTTAATTCGAACGTTAATTGTTCATTATAAATACTTGTGTGACTGGTTATTTCGATTGAACACCTTCAAGAACACACAAGAACAACTCAATACCTACTTTCAAATCTTTTTACTTGAGCTCTACTATTACATATACGTTTATATTTTTATTAAGAGTTCATAGTTTGAGTTGTATCATTCTTCAATTGATTGTATTGTTCAGATTGTAAGGTTTGTTGCTGAGGTGCAAACTAGGACACAAGGGTTCGGGAATTAGTTTGATAGAGAAGTTTATACTTGGGTAGTATAGTACTTAGAGATCATTTGATTCAGGGAACAAGGGTGTCAGCTAGCTGCTACCAGTGACAGGGAAGAAGGGAGATATATTTATTAATCTTGTAATCGGTTTTTATAGTGATTAATAGTATATTCTCTTACCAGGTTTGGTAGGAGACCAGGACGTAGACCATTAGTATTAAGTGTCGAACCTGGCTAAAACTCTTGGTGTTTTTACTTACTGTTATTTCAATTCTGCATTGCATTGTTTATCTTAGCTAGTTGACAGACTACATTGTGTTCATCTTAGCTAGCTGACTAGTTAGCAGTTAATTATTTGGTAATACTTTAAAATTGGATATAGTTGACCATAACACCTATTCACCCCCCTCTAGGTGTGCATTTTCAATTGGTATCAAAGCTTTGGTGTTCTAACATTTCTGTAACAGGAAAGTACAGATTATATGGCACAATTTTATGTAGAGGGAGAATCATTAAACATGCCACCACTTCTCAATGGGGCATAAAATTATGATTTATGGAGACTAAAGATGAAGGTGTTCTTGAGCAGAAATCCATTTGAGTGGAGAGTCGTTAAGGATGGTCCATTCACTTTTTTGGATAATAATGGCAAGCCAAAAGATGTTGATGATCTTACCGAGACAGAATTGATAAAATCAAGCTATGATGGAAGAGCAAAGTACACACTAATATGTGGTCTTTCAGATTCAGATTTTGACAAGGTCTCGTCATGTAGCACAACAAAGGATATATGGGATACATTAAAAATACATTATCAAGCTACATCAAAATCAGAGGATGTATGTTTCAAGTCAAACCAGCAAGCTGCCTCAAGAGACGAAAACAAAGCAAAGGCTCAAATCACTTGGAGTGACAAGGAATTTAATTCCAATGAAGACTCAAGTGAAGATATGCTAAATATTGCATTGGTGGGCATTGACGATGATATGGTTCGAGGAAACACCGAAGAAGTCCTTGTAAATAGTGACGTATCACATTCGGACTCCGATGTTGAATCTAGTGCGGTAAACTCATTTCAGTTTAACATATCTTCTGAAAATGTTATATTAGAATCACTAACCATGCAGGAACATAATAATATATCTATTGTGGAGTTCATGGAATTGAAGAATGAAAATAATACGCTTGAGAAGAAAAATGCTTCTCTTCGAAAGTTCATTTATGAGCTTATGGTTGAAAAGACTCCATCAAACAATCATGAAGATCTCATTTCTGATCTAAAGGGAAAGCTAACACAACTTGAAGGGTTTAACAAGTTGCTCCTCAAAAGAAATGACACATTGATGAAGGAACTCAGCGAGCTACGTGAAGAAATTGAAATAAGAGATGTATGTCTTAAAACATTCAAAATCAGAGAATCCATCTCAATTGAAGCTACTCAACAAGCTGAGAAGATAAAGGAATTGGAAGCTGAAGTTTCAAAGCTTGAGAAAGGCATGGGAAAGTTTGTTCAAGGTGAGGAAGTATTAAAGACAATTATGAAACAAACAAAGGTTCCTATGGATAAAGAAGGACTTGGAATGACTTCTACATCAAAGAACAAGGCTTTTCAATATGAAGGCAAACAGGGTATTCCATATAATTATGCTATGACTTGGAAAATTTGCTACAAAGGTGGAAAGAAAGGTCATTTGTCACATCACTGCTAAAGTCAGAATGCTAAGTCAGCAAGCTGGAACAGATATACAGTTTATAGGCAGAAAGTTGACATAATAAGAAGAACAGGAAATCGAGCATCTAAAGTTGTCCAAAGGTGGATCAAGAAATCCGAATTGAATGTTCTTTAAGTTTTATCAACTAACCATGCAGGACCCAACCAAATTTGGGTACCAAAACGTTGGGTTGTTTTTTCTTTGTTTTGTAGGTATGTCTTGTGGTTAAAGTCAAAGAAAATCAATGGATATTGGATAGTGGATGTACAAGACATATGTGTGGTGACAAATCTCAGTTCCTTAGTCACAAAATGAAAAAGGGTGGAAGTGTTACAATTGGTGATAGCAAAACACTCCGCATACTTGGCAAAGGAACAATTGGTAATAGTAACATTTCTATTGATAAAGTTCAATATGTTCAAGGTCTTAAGTATAATTTTCTTAGTATAAGTCACTTATATGATGATGGACATATTGTTGTTTTTGATAAAGAGAAATGTACTACTAATGTTGGCACTAACAAAGTCCCCCTAGTTGCTAGAAGGGAAGGAAATATATATATATATATATATATATATATATATATATATATATATTGGACTTTGAGATGTAGGAAGTAGGCTGTTGCTTAGCTACTGTTGATACAAACCCAGATCTTTGGCATAGAAGGCTAGTACATGCTCATATGGATTTACTCAGCAAGCTGTCTTCCAAGAAGCTAGTTAGAGGATTGCCCAAATTGAAGTATGTCAAGACGGAAACCTGTTCGGCTTGTCAATTAGGCAAACAAATCAGGACTCCACATAAGTCAAGGAAAATGGTATCAACTACTAAACCTTTAGAGCTTCTACATTTGGATTTATTTGGTCCGGAAGCCTATAAAAGCATTGGAGGTAAACAATATGCATTTGTAATCGTAGATGATTATTCTAGATATACATGGGTATTGTTTCTTCGTTCTAAAGATTGTGCTTTTAGTGAATTTGAGAAGCTAATCACTTTACTTGAGAACAAGTTGAATACAAGACTTGTAGGTATAAGAAATGATAGAGGAGGTGAATTCATTTCAAAAGACTTCATTGCTTATTGTGAAGAACGAGGTATTACACATGAATTTTCTGCTCCAAGGACACCTTAACAAAACGGAGTTGTGGAGAGAAAGAACAGATCTTTGCAAGAAACTGCGAGGACTTTGCTGCAAGAAAGCAAGCTGCCAAGGAGTTTCTGGGCAGAAGCTGTCAACACAGCTAGCTATGCTCTTAACAGGGTACTTATCAGGCCTATACTCAACAAAACTCCATATGAATTGCTGAGGAATAAGAAGCCAAATATTGGATATTTCAAAGTCTTTGGCTCCAGGTGTTTTGTACTCAAAACTATTTACCGAGATGGTAAATTTGATGCTAAATCTTATGAAGCAATATTTTTGGGCTATTCTTTAACAAGTCGTTCTTATAGAGTTTATAATATATCTAAACGTATTGTTGAAGAGTCTATAGATGTTTCATTTCAAGAATCTAATGTTGATATGTCAAGAGATGAGGAAGATATTACAGGTGCAGGTAATGACAACGAGCTGACAAGGCAAACTTATGTATCTCAGCAAGCTGACAAACAGCCTGATGCACCTCCAGAAGCTGACAAGCCAGCTGAAACCTCTTCTCCAGTGGATGAAATTATTGATCAATTGTCAAAGCTCACTTTGGAAGGTCAGAGATCACAAGATAGGATGCCGATATATAAAGGTAGTGAAGCCTCTCCTCCGTCCAAGCGAATTCGAGTAAATGAGGAAGTCATAGCTCAACATTCATTGCCAAAGTCAACAAGGAAAGTGAAGAACCATCCTCCAGAGTTGATCATTAGTGATAAATCAGAAGGAATCAAGACAAGGAAAGGTCAAGCCAATTTTTGTGCATTTGCAGCCTTTCTAGCTCAAGAGGAACCAAAGAATGTCAAAGAAGCACTTCAAGATGAGAATTGGATTATGGCAATGCAAGAAGAACTCAATCAATTTGAAAGATGTGATGTTTGGGAACTTGTGATGTTTGACAAACTTCTGTTGCATTATCTACTACCGAAACACTATCAACATTTCGAAGAATCCGGCGAATCACTCAAGAATGAAGCATATCGATGTTCGGCATCACTTCTTGAGAGACAATGTTGCAAAAGGAAAAATTGAGCTTCTATTTGTTTCCACAGAATACCATATAGCTGAATCTTCTCTAAACCATTGGCCGAAGAAAGATTTTCTGTTCTTCGTAGGGAAATTGGAATGTGCAATGTCTAGACATCAAGTTGCCTACGGATGTCTAGTAATATTAGCTCATTTAACATGATAATCCATGCTTATTTGAATTTTCTATTATGATAACATGTTGATAACCTTTTTGATGAATAAGGGGGAGAAAATTCAGGATCATAGTATGTGTGATTTAGGGGGAGTTACTTTTATCTCATAATCATACGATTTTGTAAAGCTAAATGTTAATGTGATGCCATGATAATATGTTGACAATATGTTTAGTTGCTTGTATAGAATGCTAATCTTTTTGCAGGGGAAGCATAATTTTAGGGGGAGTATTTTTCTCCTGAATTTTGGTGTGTAATGATCAAAAAGGGGGAGATTAAAACCCTATTTATTTTGATGATAACACATAGTAAGTAAGCTGTATCTATTGTTTTGAACTAACATTGTTTGCAGGACTTATATATGTAACTTTTATACTTGTTGTTTGCAAGCTAACATTGCAGAAACAGAGTATCTTAGCAAGTTAATAGTGCAGTAACATAGTATCTTAGCAAGCTAACAGTGCAGTAACAGAACATTTCAGCAAGCTAAGACTGTTCCGCCAGAAACTGTTCAAGTCAAACTGAAGTCCTTAATTCATTGAGATTTTATAGGACATGATATGTAAGGACTCTATAAATTATATAAACATAATATATATAATTTTAGAGCTCAGTTTTTCACAAAGACTTTTTCAAAACAGTTTTCCTATCTTTTAGGAGTTTGTTTCTTTCAAACGTTTTATCATATACAAACTCTCTAAACTCGGTTTTTGGTTTATATACTGAATGTTTTATGTTCTAAACGACTTTTCTCCTAAACTTCAGTATGTTAACGTTATGTTAACGTTATGTGAACGTTGATGAATGAATTTATCAAACAAACTAAACGTGAGAAAAGGTTTCAAGATCGTTGGTGTTTGGTTGGTTAATTCGAACGTTAATTGTTGTTTATAAATACTTGTGTGACTGGTTATTTCGATTGAACACCTTCAAGAACACACAAGAACAACTCAGTACCTACTTTGAAATCTTTTTACTTGAGCTCTACTATTACATATACGTTTATATTCTTATTAACAGTTCATAGTTTGAGTTATATCATTCTTCAATTGATTGTATTGGTTTGTTGCTGAGGTGCTAGCTAGGACACAAGGGTTCGGGAATTAGTTTGATAGAGAAGTTTATACTTGGGTAGTATCGTACTTAGAGATCATTTGATTCAGGAACAAAGGTGTCAGCTAGCTGCTACCAGTGACAGGGAAGAAGAGAGATATATTTATTAATCTTGTAATCGGTTTTTATAGTGATTAATAGTATATTCTCTTACCAAGTTTGGTAGGAGACCAGGACGTAGACCATTAGTATTAAGGGTCGAACCTCGCTAAAACTCTTGGTGTTTTTACTTACTGTTATTTCAATTCTGCATTGCATTATTTATCTTAGCTTGTGTTCATCTTAGCTAGCTGACTAGTTAGCAGTTAATTATTTGGTAATACTTTAAAATTGGATATAGTTGGCCATAACACCTATTCACCCCCTATAGGTGTGCATTTTCAATTTTCGAAAAATATGAGGCGCAACGGTTACTTATTTATTTTAAAAAATTATTTTAATACTTTTTATTATTTAAAAAAGTTAAACACGTCTACTTATTTTTTTAACAAATGTAATTAATAAAATATTAAAATGTAAATAATAAAAATAACAATTATTAAAAACAATTTGTGTATCGCACGAGTTTTAAGCTAGTTATTATTATATTAAATACGAAACATTAAAAGTTTCGTTGATAGTAGGTCACTCAATTCACAACCATTAAAATTTTTTCATTTAAATCCTGTCAGCCGTAGAATATTATACTAAAAATTATTATATAGACTACGTTATAATTTTTTTCTAACTAAAATTACTCTTTTTCTAATAACATTACGAATAATTTTATTCAATAAAATAAAATAATAATTTTATAACTACTAAAAAATAACTAATTACCTTTTTCAGCTAAAAAACATTACATTTTCTACTTTTTCTAACTAAAACCTCTCATTTTCCATAAAACAATTATGGATAATTATCTTTTTTAACTAAAACATGTTACCTTTTTTATTCTTGTTTACTAGAATCACTCATTTTCCAAAAATATCACGAGAAAACTTTTACTTATTTATTATAAAATCTATTTTAATACTTTTAATTATTCAAAAAAAAATATTTATTTTAACATGCCTACTTTACTAAAACCTTTTAAACACATTACTTAGTTTTTTATTTTTTTCTAACAAAATCTTTTTATTTTCCAAAAATATCACGGACAATTATCTTTTTCAACTAAAACATGTTATCTTTTCTATTCTTCTTTACTAAAACCCCTTCTTTTCCAAAAATAAATCACGGGAAAATCCTTACTTATTATTTTAAAAATCTATTTTATTACTTTATTTATTTAAATTTTTTTACCTATTTTAACATGCCTACTTATTTTTTTTGACAAATATAATTAATAAAATATAAATAATTAAATAACAACTATAAAAAATAATTTGTGCCTTGCATGGGTTTTAAGCTAGTACTATTACATTAAAATTGAAACAACAAAAGTTTTGTTTATCGGTAAAATAATATAATTAATATTGACTAGCCTTTTGTAGTTGAATTACCAGTTACTTCTGATTAACACACATTATCTTTTATAAATAATATCGACTATCCTTCGTAATATATCAAAAAGTATTAATTATTATATATTTTAATCATTTAATAACATATAAAAAAATCACATAAGCCTTACCTTTTAATTGAAATATGTTATCTTTAATAAATATACTCAAAAGTTACATTATATCTCCAAATCATTACTAAAAATTATATTTTATGAACACTATCAGTTAGGTTTACAAACACATCCAAGAATATCTTTAACCCACATCTTCTAATCTTTAACAAAATTTAAAAAAAAATCTTACGCGGTTCTTTTAAATATACTTCATCCTTTTATATTGGGTTTGACTCGGTTAAGAAAATGTATAAAATAATGATTAAAAGTAACAAAAGTTAATAAAGTGATGGGACATAAATAATGGGTATAGTTGATTTTTATATAATAAATTCTTTAATATTTTAGGAAAGTTGAGAAATGTAAAGAATTGAAACAAAAAATGGATTGGACAGTAAAAGTAAAAATATCTAATACATTATAATCACTAATAAAATATATCTAAAAAACTCCTAACTACAAGAAAAAAGTTTAAAACCGACCGAATAAAAATGGGGTGATTAAAACCGACCATAGGTCGAGTTGGTCGGTTTTAACTGTGGATAAACCAAAAACGACATCGTTTCGGCTAACGTGGCACGCGATGGGGAAAGGTAAAACCGACCATACATCTAGCGGTCGGTTTAGCCTGTAGCACACACAAAAACGACACCGTTTTTAGTGACATGGCAGAGATAAAACCGACGAAACGGTATCGGTCGGTTATATTGTTGACGTGGCAGGCACAAAACCGACCGATTCATTCGGTCAGTTTTAAGTGGGGGCTAAAACTGAATAAAAAATAAATTAAATTAAATTGGTTGTACTTGCTGCGGCTGAAACGGCGCCGGTTTGGGATGAAAGCCATAACCGACCGATAAGCGGTCGATTATAACCTGCTACTTTATTGTTTTTGGTTTAAAGTTCTTATTTCTTCAAATGGAGCATGTAAACATAGAAAAGAAAGTTTGGAGATAAAGAGAAAGCAAAAAGGATAAGTGATACAAAACATATAATGTATGTTTTCTTTTATCTATTTAATTGTAAATAGTTTTCTTTCATGTATGTGTATCACATTTATAATTTGAAAGTGCATGCTAAATTGTTTGTTTACATATATATATTTATATATTTGTGTAGATGGCAAACATTGATTGAAGTTGGATAAGTAATCAAATACAAAGTGATAAAATTTCTTTTAACTCCCGAATATAGAGATGGTGTAGAATTTTTCATAAATTTTGCAAGTAATAAAGAGGGAGTAGTAGAGGAGGATGGTAAGATGAAGTGTCCTTGTAAGCGTTGTAAGAAATTGAATTGGTTAGATATTGATGAGATTAGATTTCATTTGCTTTCTAAAGGGATGCTTGAGAGTTATATCGTGTGGACATCGAACGGTGAAGAAGTTGTGCAAAGAAATGAGAGTCGACGTTGTCGTAGTCATCGAGAACCTCCGAGGGTAGAAGAACCGATAGATTTGAATGCTATGTTACATGATTTGGCCGGTGCAAATTATGAATATTATGACACCACGGATACGGGAGCTAGTAATGTAGAACAAGCTCCAAATGATAGTGCTAAAAAATTCTGTGAGTTGATTGTTGAAAATGGAGTCCCTATTTATCCAGGCAATACAAAGTATACAAGATTAAGCTTGACCGCAAAATTATTAGAATTCAAAAACTATTCTAATTGTAGTAATAAATCTTTTGATAGTTTGTTTGAACTTTTTGCGGACGTGTTACCAAAGAAACACACATTGCCCGAAAATAATTATGAAATGAAAAAGATTATGAAGGGTTTGAGGGTTGAATATGAAAAAATTGATATGTGCGAGAATGATTGCATGTTATTTTATGGAGATGACAAAGATAAAATTGTATGTGATATATGTGGTAAAGATCGTTATCGGGATGTTTCGAAGAAAAATGGTAAAAAAAATACCAAAAAAAATATTAAGACATTTTCCTTTGATTCCTCGACTACAACGCTTGTACATGTCGGCACATACATCCGATCATATGAGATTTTACAAGAATCGAGATGTGAACGAGGGAGAGATTAGTCATCCCGCGGACGGAGATGAATGGAAAAATTTTGACCGTCGTTTTCCATCATTTGCTAATGAGATTCGTAATATAAGGCTTGGTCTTGCTACCGATGGTTTCAACCCATTTGGCCCTACCGGAAAGAAAACATATAGTGTATGGCCCGTGGTGGTTGTTGTCTATAATCTTCCGCCATCAATTTGTATGAAAAAGCCATAAATGTTTATGACCGATATAGTTCCGGGTCCGAATAGCATTGGCAAAGATATTAACGTTTGTCTAAGGCCTCTCATTGATGAATTGAAGATATTGTGGAATACCGGAGTGGAAACATATGACCAATCTTTAAAGCAAAATTTTACAATGCGAGCGGCACTTATGTGGACTATTAGTGACTTTCCCGCAATGAGTATGATAAGGGGGTGGTCGGGTAAAGGAAAAATGGGATGTCAAGTGTGTGGGGGAAGTGTGCAAGGGTTCCAATTAAAACATTCCGGAAAATGTAGTTTTTATGGCACGAACCGAATATTTCTTGAACCAAATGATCCATTGCGCGGAAAAAGTAATTTGTTTGCAAATGAGGAAAGAAGATTGTTTCATGGTCGTTTATCCGGGGAGGATGTAAAAGAGTCGCTTGACGGTTTAATTTTTCCACCACCCGGAAAGACTAATGTGAAGTTAAGGAGTGCCGGTTATGGGGAAGAGCATCATTGGACTCATGTCCCAATTTTTTATGAACTTCCTTATTGGTCATCACATACTTTACGACATTCAATTGATATCATCCATACCGAAAAAAATGTGTTTGAAAACATATTTTTCACTATTGTAAATGCGGCAAAGTCAAAGGATCACAAGAAAGCGAGGTCGGATTGCAAACACTTTGATGTATTGCATCATTTGTGGATCAATGAAAATGGAAAAATGCCAAAAGCACCGTATTCCCTAAATAAAAAACAACTTAAACTTTTGTGCAATTGGATTTGCTCATTGAAACTTCCGGACGGTTATTCTTCCAATATATCTCGTTATTGCAATGTTGATGAGTGTAAATTTTTTGGATTCAAATCGCATGATTGTCATATCTTTCTTCAAAAAATGTTGCCTCTTGCAATTCGTGAACTTCTACCAACGCCTATTGTGGATGCCTTGACGGCAATTTCAAATTTTTTTCAAGATTTGTGCTCATCCGTTGTTACAAGAACCGATTTGGACATAATGGAGAAATCAGTTATTAGAGCTTTGTGCTTGTTGCAAACAATTTTTCCTCAAACTTGGTTTGATTCGATGGAACATTTGGTTGTACATTTAGTGGAAGAAATTAGACTAGCCGGACCCGCTTATTGGCATTGGATGTATCCAATTGAGCGTTTGTTGGGAAAATTAAAACAAAAAGTTGGTAATAAAGAAAGAGTTGAGGGTTCAATTGCTGAACGATATATGAAAGAGGAGGCTCTCAATTTTTGTTCTTTTTATTTTGCCTCCAACTCGGTTCATAATAAAGTACGTCGTAATGAAGTTTTGTTTGATGTAAAAAATTCCGATAAATTAGAAGTTTTTAGATATCCAATTCAATGTCCTGGAAAAGAAAGAGTGCGCTATATGGATGATGATGAACGACTATTAGCAGAAGAATATGTTCTTTTAAACTCACCTGAAGTTCAGCCTTACCTAAGGTACCTATATCTTATCCTAATTTAGTGTTATTGTCATATTTGAATTATTTTATGTTATTTCCATTATTTCTCCATTTCTATTATTTAGAAGGTACCAAAATCGTGTTATGGGACAACGTCCGGGGACAACTCCTCAAGATTTAGATCGTATTATCAAGACTCGATTTAAAACTTGGTTAAAAAAAAGGTATTTGTTAAATTTAGCAAACTTTGAATCTCAATTTTGACTTTATCATTACATGTTTTATTTTTAATTTTTTTATAACTAGGTTGAGAATGATGAGGTAGAGGGACCTCGTTTCAAAGACTTTCTTGAAGGACCGTCACTAAGAGTCATGACTTTTGAGACTTGTCAAGTTAATGGATATAAATTTTCAACGACATCCACATCCGGTTCCGGTGTTGTTGTTAAAGGCACTTCACACGAAAATAATCTTGATTATTATGGTCAACTACAAGAAATCGTGAGACTTATTTATGATGGATGCAATCATGTATATTTGTTCAAGTGTATATGGTTTGATAGTATCGGTGAGGGTGTGAGGAGGGATAAGAATCGAGTGGTGACGATTGAAATAACTTCAAGATTGAGGTCTAATGAGATTTTTATTTTAGCTAGTCAAGCCTCTCAAATATATTACGCTCCTAGTGTATTGGATCCACGAAGCAAAATATATACGGTGGTCAAATCTAAAAGTCGTCCAATAGATGAAACTATCATTGTGCAAAACGATATTGAGGACGCTTTTCAAGAAGATAGATCTAATGCCAGAAGTTTTTCACTCTTTGTTGATTTCGCACAATATGGACAAATCCCATTCATTCGACATGAAAGTCAAGCAGAAGAAGAAGATGATGATGATGATGATGATGATGATAATGATGTAGGTGACAAAGAGGAGAGTGAAGAGGAGGACGATGAAGAGGAGGAAGAAGAAAAAGGAGGTGACGATAATGATAATGATGAAGACGATGATGGTTTTGATGAAATTGAATAATATTGTTCTTAATTTCACTTTGATAATGATGACTTTGTATTTGTAAGTGATGTAAATTAAAATTTATAATGATGATATAACTTTGATATTATATTTGTTGGTATTGGCCATATGGAGGTTGTTATTTTGATATAGGATCAATTGTTATTGGAATATGGAGGTTAAATATAGGATATTTTACGACAGAAATTACCAGAAAACCGACCGATACAATAAAAAACCGACCATTTTTTACCATTTAAATACCAGAAAACCGACCGATTTAATATATAACCGACCGTCTCCTTACCATTTAAATACCAGAAAACCGACCGATTTCATATAAAACCGACCGTCTCCTTAAAGCGGTGGTCGGTTATAATCGGTCGGTTATGCAGTTTTAAGGGTCGACTGGTCTAAAACGACCGATTGTGCACTTTGACCACGGTCGGTTTTGCTTATCTTAGTCAACCTTTACAAATTTAATATAAACATTTAATATTTATTTTTATTAAAAGAATATTTTTCAAATTACATTCATATTTCATTATTATAATTGTATTAGCAATTTCAAAATAATTTTTATGTAATTCTATTCTTCGATTTGTCATCCAACTTTATCTTTAAATATATAAAATTAATATATTTAATTGTGTCTTGTATTGAAATTAAAATTTATTATATTGTAAAATATCAACATAGTCAAACATTGTGGACAAAGCTTTATATTATATAATAAAATATAAAAATTTCATAAAAATAGTATTTTATTTAATATTACCTCTTTTGAAAGAACCATTTCACTACATAGGTATGCACTTTCACTGGGATGTTCCACTCGATTTACAAAACATCGAAAGTAAACTTTTTATTTAGAAGATCCAACCGTACGGATGTTAACATCATGACAAAACATATTTATGCACAAAAAATTAGCCTATTTCGACGATTACAAATGTGTTTTTTTAATAAAAATATGGATATATCACATAAAATCGAGAACAAAAACAATTAAAATTTGAAATTAAAAGATATACACGATCCAACCGTACGGATGGTAAAAACCAATAAAAAATTATATATGTACAAAAAATTAAGCTATTTAATTAATTAATAATGTTTTTTCATAAGGTTTTTTTAATAAGCAAAACTTATAACCGACCACTAGGTTTAACATAACCGACCATTAGGGTTTCTAGGGTTGACATAACCGACTGACAGTGACATAACCGACCGTTTTAATATTTTTAATTTTTTTTTGGCGGAAAATTAAAATTTTCGTGAAAAATTAAAAAAACCCGCCCTTTGTCACAACGTCGTCGTTTTGCATACTGCACAAAAAACTACGCTAAAACCGACGACACCATCGGTCGGTTTTAATCTTGGGTATAAAAAAAAAGCAACTGCTCACATTCTATTCTTTCTATCACTTAACACAAAAATCTCTCTACATATAAAATCTCTACTCTCTACTCTCTCAATTCCATGGCTCAAATCCGTGTAAACTCAAGGCAAATGGCTTCATCTTCTCCGTTTCAACAATTTGATGTATGTTTCCCTAATTGTTTTATACATATATATGATTATATGTATGTATATATATAATATACATGGTTACATATATGTATACATGATTAAGTCAATATATACATGACTAATCGATTTTTCTCGGTTAATTTTGCTTCGACTTCTTTGATTTTCTCGATTTTTCCGTTTCATACATGGTTTTGTGCTTGTTTTTGGTAACCATAGTTGTGTGCTTTTTTTGCATGCAAGTGTTCGTCGGTTTTGTTAGATTTTTCTTATTGTATTTGTTTGTAGTTGCTCGATTCTTCATAAGATTTTGCTTGTATTTGCTCGATTTGGATTGGATTTACTTTTAGTTAATATATTTGGATTGTATTGTGCTTGGGTGTTGAATTGAATTATGATTTGTTGAGATATTAATTTTAATTTTGTGCAAAATTTTAATTTTATGTAATTGGGGAAAAACAAAAGATATAGAGATAGAGATGCAAAATTTTATTTTGTAATTTAATCATTTTCTTAAAATTTATATTTTTTCAAAGATTATGTGATATATTACTTGTGATATTTGATTTGGTTATTTTGCATGCACGTATTGGTCGGTTATGTGATATTACTTGTGATATTTTATATAGTTAACAAAGTTTGGTTATTTATATTGTAGGTGCT
Source organism: Heracleum sosnowskyi (assembly GCA_030848705.1). Taxonomy (NCBI): domain Eukaryota; kingdom Viridiplantae; phylum Streptophyta; class Magnoliopsida; order Apiales; family Apiaceae; genus Heracleum; species Heracleum sosnowskyi. The sequence goes on along the minus strand of CM061243.1, from coordinate 40,731,776 downwards.
CATTAGTTGGTTAATCGGCGTTGTTTTGCTTCGTATGGTGTTGTGTATGATGGCTAAAAATAACAAAGGAAAGGGTAAGGAAAATGAGAAGGATAAGGGTAAGGGTAAAGGAAAGAATGCGAGTAAGGGAAAAAACAAGGTTGTTAAGAGCAAGGGAAAGGATACGGAGAAGAGGCCAACAAGAAAGAACACTTTGGCTTTACGTGATGAGCCAACGGATTCGGATGGTGATGAGGAACACCCGGACCCCGCACTTGGGAACATGACAGCGGGAGAGGCACGAGTGTGGCAAGGAAGGAGACCGCGATCACATTCATGTGGAATTTATGGAGCTATAGAACCCGATAGACCTACACGTATCAATATCTCCGATGGACAGTAAGTCTAATTTTGTGTACCTCGTGTCTCTTTTTTAGTAGTGCAAAGATGATATATATATATATGTCTTGTAGATAGTGTTCATTTGTGTTGTGTTGATAGTTTAATATGTTATTAAATGTAGTATTGAAGATGATACGGCTAAAAAGACTTTGCTTGGGATGGTTCGCGAGAAGTGGCCCATGGGTTATTATACGTTTAGTGACATCGATGCGGCTTTTCTAAAATGGTTAGAACAAAGGGTTGAGGAGTTTTTTGTAAGTAAAACCATGATCCTTTAGTTTATAATGTTTGTTTCTTGATTTGTTTGTTAACTTGATTTGATTATGAATTTGACCCTATCCCTTTTTTATATTTTGTAGAAATTCTGTAGGCATCAAAAGGGGCAAAGCCGTTCGCAATCAAGAAGGATCGTTGATGATCACATTAAGAAAACAATAAAAAGAACAATGAATGAGCTTAAGAAGAGAGTTGAGACAAAAGTAAAGGAAACCGGGGTGTCGAAGGAGTCCTTAAAGCCCGCTTATTGGTCCCTTTTGTTTTGGAAAGATCTTTTGAAATATTGGGAGACAAATGAACGACACTTGCATAGGGCAATGGTTGGAGCCAACAACCACCAACAAGTTGAGCGGTTGCATAGTGCCGGTGCTCGGTCATTCAATGCCGTGAAAGCGGTAATAATATTTAAATATGTACACATACAAACACACACAACGTTATTTCATTTTATATATACTAATGTAAGCTATTTTACATTTTGAAGGAAATGACAAAGAAAAGTCGTAAGCCTCCGACTAGACTTCAGGTTTGGGATAAATGTCATAAGAAAGTTGGCTCTGATCCGAACAATCCCGTGTATACTACTCCGGGAGCCATGCGCATTGCGGTATTCTCATATTTTTGTTTTTTTAGTGTTCAATTATAAGCATTTAAAAGTTTGATTGTTTTAATCAAACTTAAAAAATGTGTAGGAACGATATGCCTCTATTCTTGACCGTATGCCGGTGGAGGTGACTCAAACGAGTGAGAGAGATGAGCCATGGGATTGGTGGATGGAAGCAACGGGGGTGCCCGAAGGTGAAAAACCCAAAAAAAATTATGTTGTGGGATTCCCCAATGCTCGAGCTACCGATCTCATTCCCACCCTAGCTACACCCTATAAGGATTCCACCTGAGGTGAAGCCGGCTCATCCTCGTCCGCTCCGAGACAACGTGAAGTCATCCCCGACAATGTCTTTCTCTCGATCGTTAGAAATGTTCTTACGGAGATTCGTTCCAATCCTCAACAGTTTGCTCGTCAACTATCCGATGAAGAAATATCCACATTTGCACGCACTGCCCTCGAGGCCTCCGATCCATCTACCGAACCAAATAGAAGGCTGCAATGGAATAATTGTTAGTGCTTGTGCCCTAGAGACAATACTATAATGTTCTTAGGGAAGACATTTTGATTATTAATAAATATGTTCTATGGATTTTCTTTTAATTATTTATTATGTCTTTATTAACTGCGATATAAATATTATAATAATAAATGTCCTTGGAATATAAGCATGAATTCTATATCTCTAAGTATGTGACTTAGAAATGAGATTATATGAGTAGTGTTTATAATCCTAAAAGATCCCTAGTCGAGTATTATTATTTGAGGACAATAATAATGGATTAAGACTAGTATGTTTGTTGACTGATGACCACATCTCATTGGTCATAAGTATGGTGATACTAAAGTCAAAGACATAAGTGCATGTTAGCAGAACATGGCACTGGATAGACCCACCGTGTGAATTCTTCATGGTAAATGTTATCAAGTGTCATAAGCAATTCTCACAATGATAATGGTGTAATGATCCTTAGACTTGAAATCATTATATTTCTATATGAGAATTAATATACTTTGATTCTACTCAAAGTTACCTTTGACCGGGTAATGATAAAGGTGGACATTGGGTATATTATGAATCATATGAGAAATATGAATGATAGATATAGGATTTAACCCTCCTATTTCAGGAGTGATATTATTGGCCTCTTGATTGAGTGAGACTATGAAATGCATGGCCATGCTCAAATTGTGATTTGTTTAATAGTCTACTCATCGATCAAGTAACCCGGGATTAATGTTGAAGAGGATGACATAAACCATGCCTCGAGTTTAATCTATAATATAAGGTTAAAGGGATTATATTACATTGAACATTATTCATTAAAGGTTTAATTGGATCACCAATTATTATTATTACTTGGGTAGCAATGATGTATTACTAGATGCCGCTCATTGTTTATAATTTTATTATGAGATATTAAAATTATTGCCAACGTAATAATAACCTAAAGGGTTACACATAAAGAACGTTTTAAACGGAGCATTAATTAAATTTCGAATTTAATTGAATTATTATTATTATTGAATTATTGGATTAATTAAGTAGGACTTGATTAATTATATAATTATTCGAATATAATAAATAATACTACTAATAATCAGATTGGGTTTTGGAAGCCCAATCAGATTAGGTATAGGCCCAGAATTCTCTCCATATAAATACATTATGATGTATTGGTTTAGGGTAAATTGAGAAAGAAAACGTTTTTTCTAAAAACCCTAGCAGCTCTAAATCAAAGAGAGGCTAGAGAGAGAGAGAGTGTTCCGAGGGCAGTTCTTGGCTAGTACCAACTCCGGTGATCGTTGGACGATCGGGCGTTCGTGTGGACTAATTAGAGACGTGTATCGCAAGGCGGGACACGTGGTGATCATATCAAAGGACCTCCATTAGTCAGTCGTTCGTAAAGCTTCAAAAGGTAAACGATTCTATTCACGAATTAAATATCGTTTTTCGCATGGATCCTACGGAGGGTTTCGTTAATTTTTCTGTTTTTACGCGTTTTCCGTTGCATTTTAATGCCCGAAACCGTTCAATGGTATCAGAGCTACTTGCGAAAAGTGTTTAATTCGTTTATATGTTTACTGTTTTGATGATAAAAGCATGTTTGCGACTATCATGATTGATGCGTTGTTTTTATGAAAACATGAATATTGAATTGATGTATATACATAAATTGTATAATAATGATGATTGAGATGATCATATGATGATCATATAATCTGTGTGTATACTGATATATACATGATATATTTTTGTTCTTGATATGAGGATCGTATTCGATACGGTTTCTGATTGGCTGCGCAGATTTGGTGAAATTTGCATACTCTCTCAGAATTTCGCCGCACATACCTTTTCGGAAAGGGAAACGGGCGTCTGAACAATACTGACATAGTCACTCGTTCGTCTGTAAGGCGTTTGACGTCGTTTACTGTCTGTAAACAGCGATTTATGTTTTTCATAATTCTGATTTTAATTTTCTGATTTACACTTTATTTGATTTTATGATTGGATCATGAAAAAATATGATATGGTGTGATATGTTGATGCAATATGAGATTTTCTTAATTGTTATATGAGCATGGTGTATGGTTATGGCCCTAAGACCCATAGGTTAGTGGTTTTGGTTTTAAATACGACTTGCGTGTCGTTCATTCTTGTAATGATTAAATCTCGAATGTAACTCGAGTTTCTGTTGTAAGTTTATTAGATTAGCTTTTTCATATTATGTAATGTAATTAAAGACATGGAGACATAAAGATATGAAGACTTGGAGGCATACCAAGGAGGCGATCAAAAGGAGTCATTACAATGAAGCATGAAGACATGTATTATTATGTTGTATTTCATACCACCATAGTTTGACCATGATTTTTCCTTTAGCATGGAAAAATCGCATAGGATTGGGCCATAACCAAGCACTTTTACTTTACGCACTTTACATATATGATGCATGTGATGATGGTATGTATGCGTAGCTATATTGATGCATGTTTTAATTAGATTAAACATGTATGTATTAGATACATCACACATGCCATGCCTGCTAAACAAGATAAAATCTGTAACGATTCAAGATTTTAAAATTGAACAAAACGAACATGAGATTCCTGTGTTTATGAAACACGGAAATAAGTATGATTTTTCGATTTTTTGATATGGGGCGATTTTGACAAAAATACAAGCAGCGCTTGTAAGAAAGGCGGATTTTAAGTGAGACCACTGTGACTCCTCCGTTGGACTGGAAATCAAACCATTAATGAATTTTGAATTGAAGTACTTAGTTCAAGGAAAAATTGGGAATCTCTTGATGATGGGATCATGGTCGTTTTAATAATAAAATCCCTAAATTTAAAATATTAAGTCACTTAGATGCCTTCCAATGGGCAACACTCGTCAAGACCTAGATCGAGAAAGAGTGGGTTCGCCAAAGCGAAGCACTCCAATCTATCGTGGTAAGGTGCGATGAAGTAAATGTGATACTTAACTGTTAGACCATTGGGTTAGACTTAATTAAGTTACCACAATATGATTGTGAACTTAGAGGCATGGGGTTTGGTATGATTTATTGGATAAATGTGGACAAATGTTGTTCTACCAGACTTTCCAAGAGTTATATATGATATAATTGACAAGAGTTGTCTACCTAAATAAATCATGTTTTGGGAGTAAATCCAAAGCTGACCTTAAGCATGACGAAATATAGATCTTGGCTCACTAGAAGGATTTAGAGTAATGCCTTCCGAATTAATAGTTAGGGCTATTGATTTGATAAAAATAGCGAGAGATATATATTGTGAATATATATGGATAATCACTTGAACATAATTTAATAAATCTGCAACTAACTTATTTTATGCATTTTAACATTGTAGATATCTAAATGGCAAACTCAAACAATTTCTCTGTGCGATCAGTCCTTGAGAAGGAAAAGCTGACAGGAACCAACTTCCTTGATTGGCAAAGGAATTTGAGGATTGTCCTCAGGCAGGAGCGAAAGATTTATGTCCTTGATATTCCTCACCCTGGACCTCTTGCTGTTGAAGCAACTGAGGCTCAACAAAATGCTTATCAGAAGCATCTTGATGATTCTACGGATGTCTGTTGTTTGATGCTAGCGACTATGAGTCCTGAGCTTCAGAAACAACATGAGCGTATGGACGCTTATGACATGATAGAGCACCTGAAAAGGATGTTTGAGGGTCAAGCTCGTCAAGAGAGGTTTGATGTAAGCAAAGCGTTGTATGCATTCAAACAGGGAGATCGTGACCCGGTTGGACCACATGTTCTAAAGATGATAGGGTATTTGGAAACCCTTGAGAATTTGGGTTTCCCAGTTTTATCGGAACACCAAGCAGATTTGATCTTGCAGTCTTTGAACAACAACTACACTCAATTTGTTATAAACTATATTATGAGTGAGATAGACAAAACACCTACCGAACTATTGGCATTATTGAGGACTTTTGAGACCAATATGTCAAAGGCTAACCCTGTTCCCATAATGATGGTGAATAAAGGGAATGCCAAAGGAAAGGGGAAATGGAAAGGCAAGAAGAAGATTGGATCTAAATCTGCTAATCCGAAGCCTGCTTTCAAAAAGGCTTTGAAGCCTATTGGAGGTGTTGTAAAAGGTTCTGCAAAGGGTGATATATGTCACTTTTGCAAGAAGCCGGGTCATTGGAAGCGTAATTGTCAAGCTTATTTGGAGGATCAGAACCTGAAGGGTATGAAGTCTGTGAAGATTTCTGATTCAGGTATGTATGTTATAGAAGTCAATTTGTCTACTTCTACATCATGGATATTGGATACTGGATGTGGTTCTCACATTTGTATAAATGTGCAGTAACTGCGAAGGAGTAGGACTTTGGCGAAAGGAGAAGTGGGAGATTGTTAGTGCTTGTGCCCTAGAGACAATACTATAATGTTCTTAGGGAAGACATTTTGATTATTAATAAATATGTTCTATGGATTTTCTTTCAATTATTTATTATGTCTTTATTAACTGCGATATAAATATTAGAATAATAAATGTCCTTGGAATATAAGCATGAATTCTATATCTCTAAGTATGTGACTTAGAAATGAGATTATATGAGTAGTGTTTATAATCCTAAAACATCCCTAGTCGAGTATTATTATTTGGGGACAATAATAATGCATTAAGACTAGTATGTTTGTTGACTGATGACCACATCTCATTGGTCATAAGTATGGTGATACTAAAGTCAAAGACATAAGTGCATGTTAGCAGAACATGGCACTGGATTGACCCACTGTGTGAATTCTTCATGGTAAATGTTATCAAGTGTCATAAGCAATTCTCACAATGATAATGGTGTAATGATCCTTAGACTTGAAATCATTATATTTCTATATGAGAATTAATATACTTTGATTCTACTCAAAGTTACCTTTGACCGGGTAATGATAAAGGTGGACATTGGGTATATTATGAATCATATGAGAAATATGAATGATAGATATAGGATTTAACCCTCCTATTTTAGGAGTGATATTATTTGCCTCTTGATTGAGTGAGACTATGAAATGCATGGCCATGCTCAAATTGTGATTTGTTTAATAGTCTACTCATCGATCAAGTAAACCGGGATTAAATGTTGAAGAGGATGACATAAACCATGCCTCGAGTTTAATCTATAATATAAGGTTAAAGGGATTATATTACATGGAACATTATTCATTAAAGGTTTAATTGGATCACCAATTATTATTATTACTTGGGTAGCAATGATGTATTACTAGATGCCACTCATTATTTATAATTTTATTATGAGATATTAAAATTATTGCCAACGTAATAATAACCTAAAGGGTTACACATAAAGAACGTTTTAAACGGAGCATTAATTAAATTTCGAATTTAATTGAATTATTATTATTATTGAATTATTGGATTAATTAAGTAGGACTTGATTAATTATATGATTATTCGAATATAATAAATAATACTACTAATAATCAGATTGGGTTTTGGAAGCCCAATCAGATTAGGTATAGGCCCAAAATTCTCTCCATATAAATACTTTATGATGTATTGTTTTAGGGTAAATTGAGAAAGAAAACGTTTTTTTCTAAAAACCCTAGCAGCTCTAAATCAAAGAGAGGCTAGAGAGAGAGTGTGTGTTCCGAGGGCAGTTCTTCGCTAGTACCAACTCCGGTGATCGTTGGACGATCGGGCGTTCGTGTGGACTAATTAGAGACGTGTATCGCAAGGCGGGACACGTGGTGATCATATCAAAGGACCTCCATTAGTCAGCCGTTCGTAAAGCTTCAAAAGGTACACGATTCTATTCACGAATTAAATATCGTTTTTCACATGGATCCTACGGAGGGTTTCGTTAATTTTTCTGTTTTTACGCGTTTTCCGTTGCGTTTTAATGCCCAAAATCCTTCAATAATCTCATTGGTGGTGAGATTGTACACATTGTCGGAACCTTAATTGAAGATCTTGTCAAAAAAACCGAAGCACAAGTTCAAGAGGTAATAGTTAATCCTCGTTTTTTAATTATATCCATTGCACTTTATTTTTTACTTTTTAATTGTTTTATATGTGTGCATAGGAAAAGGATCGACTTGCGCAGGAAGAAAAAGATTATACCGATGTGGATGAGGTCTCGGACATTGAGGGTGACAACGGGAAAGGCGACGGTGAAGGCAATGGCCAAGATGGGGGTGATTCCGACGACTCTCCTGTTTCTTTGTCGGAGTAGTTAATTATGTGGTTATATGGTTTAGAAACTTTGAATCTGAACTTTAGTAATTGTAATGAACTATGTTTTGTTGGATGTTCGATAATATCGGACTTAACATTGTGTGGTTGATCCGTTTATATCGGACCCATTTTGGTTTGTATGGTTGATCCGATTATGTCGGAGTTAACATTGGTATTTTGTGATCCGTTTGTATCGGATCTAATTAAGTTGGTATTTTATGAATTATGTTTGTATTTATTTTCTGATAATGAGTTTAGGAATGGATTTGTATTGATTGGTTTTTGGATTGGGATTGGTATTGATTGTTGTTGATATTGATTGGTATTGCTCATTGGAATGGTATATATGAAATGAATGGTACAGGGCATAAAAACTACAGAACCTGCAATTTTTTTTTTAAAAATACCCAGAAAACCGACCGACAGTACACATAACTGACCGTTTTTTACCATTCCAAAACACATAAAACTGACCGGTGTACACCATAACCGACCGCATTCAAATGATATAACCGACCGTCTTCCTTAATGGTGGTCGGTTATACGACGGTCGGTTATGCAATTTTGAGCGACTACTGCCATAAAACCGACCGATATGCACACTTTGACTTCGGTCGGTTATGGTTACAGTCAAAACAATTTTTTTTTTCGGACATAACCGACCGCCACCGGTCGGTTTTATTCTGCTGACATCATAGGACACGTGTTGACACGTGTTATTCTTAGGATCCACTTTAACAAATTTGGAACGGACATAACCGACCGAACGGTGGTCGGTTATATGTGTTAAACCTGACCGGCTCTTAAAAACGACCAGTCTAAAACTGACCATCGATGACGGTAAAAACCGACCGCATATAACCGACTGTTATGCTCTGTTTTCTTGTAGTGTATAATAAGCTAATAAAAAAATGAAGTATTACAATTAATTATTCGTGGACAACTCCTTATTCCTCGAAGTGACATTTATCCTGAAAATTATTGTTATCTAAAGAAATTATTGTTATCCGATATCCTCAAAAACAAGAATTTATATTTTGTTTGAAAAATATTTATTGTTATCTGATATCCTCAAAAACAGGAATATATATTTTCTTTGATGTGATTATATGTAAATTTTTTCCAATAAAATTTTTATTATTATCTCATATCCGTAAAAAGCAAGATTATATATTTTGTTTGGCATGATTATAAGTAAACTATTTTTTAAAGATACGACTCTATTTACTTTTAATTACTTTTGATAAAATCTAGAGAAAAAGTGTTGCTCAATCTCGTGTAACTAGCTAAAGCCAACTTTTAAAAAATAATTAACTAACATAACAATTAATTTTTAGGGAAAAAACCGGGAAAGAAACAAATTAATCTCTCTGAGATTAACACTCCTTTATGTCACATTTCCTAGATATTTGTATTAATTTTATGTTATAATTAGGAATACTTGTTTGTGACCACTTATAGAATAAAGTGCAATTAAAATATTGGCATTTTGCATATCACACCACTTGATATACTAAACTTGTAAAATTATCACTATGCACTTTTAACTTTTTTATAATATGTGTATTTCGTCAAGTATCACCGTTAACTTTTTCAAGGGTTTTTCAGTCTTTTTGTCATCATTTTCTTCATCAAACTCATTTGAAGGTTTTGAGAAATTAAAATTTGAACATCTCATTCATTTCTTAACCACGTCAAGTTTCCAACATAATCATTTGTTCATAACTTAAAAAGACATAACTTAAAAATATAAAAAAGATCATTCATTCATCTATTGATTTTCATTTTCAATATTTTAATTTAGTGGAAAAAATTTAAAAAGACATAACTTAAAAAGATATACATTAGTTGAATCTTTTTAAATATATAATTTTTTGAAAGTAAATATTTGATAATCATAATTGATATCCCATTATAATAAAGAGGAACATATGATTCCACTGCAATTTAAATGAGTGTATTTCGTTATAAAATAGATGATAAATTCGAGTTTTAAGTTTTCATAAAGATTGTCAATGGTTAAAATGAGTTTGAGGAAAAAGATGATTGATAAAAACGAATTTACCTCTGAATTTTCTAACAACGTTAAATTAATTTGACGAAATCACATATATTGTAAAAAGTTAGAAATCGAGTATAATAAATTATAATTTTAAAAGTTATCTCAATTGATGTGATACCAAAAAATGTCCGTACACTAAATGCATTTAATCCCAATTATGAAACAAATAGCGTTTAACAATGCGGTTAATTCAGTGAGGAATACAGGAATATATCAAGACAAGGAAGAAACAAAATAAAGGTTCCAATTAAACATCAACCATGCACAGAAACAAATAACTGTTCTGAGTTATATCGTCCCCGATAAAGAATGAAGGTCAAAAAGATGGACCACTCTTGTTAAATTTTAAAAAAAGATTGAAAAGAGCTAGATGATATAGCTTCTAGTGGGCTATATCTCTTATCGTGGATTCGATTCTCGCTCATCACCCAAATCTGTAAGGCATATAAGCCTTGTTATTCAGAAAAAAATTAAAAAAAAATCAAAATGAAAACAAAAATGAAAAAGAGATGTAGCTCTATAGAATATTGATTCCAGTAAAGCTAGCTAAGGTAGAGGGGTAGTGCTCGTCCCATAAAAAGGACCATGCCAAAAACCATTGACCCAGCGATAGACAGGGCGGGAGTGGTTGGGCCAGAAAATGTTTCCAGGTTCTGTCAGCCAATAACACACCCGATTCTGACCACCAGTTCCGTCAGGCCTTATGATTAGAACAGGAGAGGGTAAGGAGAAAACCCTAGCAGACCCTGTCATCACAAGGCCCAGTGGATACGAACCTTGTGGATTCTGGGCATAGAGACCATCAATCTGGTTCACAGCTCCCAGAGGAATTGCCCCGCCAGGCCTTGTTATAGGACCGCCAGGTGTGGTCCAAGGAGTAGCAGGCATCACAAGGCCCGGTGGATTCTGAGCTTGGGGATTCGGGAGACCATCCCCATCAGGCCTTGGCCTCACACTACCCCCCACTGGGATATCTCTTAGTCGACCGCCCTTTGTCCACTGCCTTTGGCAGGCTTTGCACAGGTATCTTGGTTGCTCTGCGCTGTAGTTGTTGAAATAGCAAAATTTAGTGTCCATGGAGTTGCACCTGGGGCACATTTCAGGAGGCTGCTGCTGAAACCACTGGCGCTGTCTCTCAAGGTGGTCTAACTGCATATTGCGTTCCATCTCTTTGTTCTGCAACCTAAGAGCCCCTGCCATACCTCTCTTGACTCGTTTGCTTCACTTCTTTGAGTTTTTCTTTTTTTGTGAAAAAACTTGACTCACTATCTCACTATTTATACATAAACACAGGGGTAAAACCTTGTGCATCCAAGATTTTTCTATTAAAAAAAGTATTATGGAATATATTGACCATAAATCTATTTGGAATAAAAATCTCAAATATACTATTAATTCAAATCATGTTCATTTTATTACAAGAATACAAATAAAAAGAATTATTTTATTTCTGAAATGAAAGTAAATAAGAATATATGGTACATATAATCCAAAAACAAATATTATATCAAAGAAAAAAAGAATCTACCGTGGTGCATATTTAGTACAAAAAAGTAACATATGTATATTGACTGTAAATCTATTTGGAATAAAAATCTCATACATATATACTATAGGGCTATAGGGCTGTAAGCGAACAGAGCCGTTCGTGAACAAAACTCGAGCTCGGCTCGTTTTAGATGGACTCGGCTCGGTTCGTTTACTAAATGAACACGAGCTTGAACATGAAAATGTGTTCGGTTAGTAAATGAGCTCGAGCCGAGCTTTACACCGGTTCGACTCGAACTCGGCTCGTTTTGCTCGGGATCGGCTCGAGCTCGGCTCGAACTCGTTAAACTCGGCTCGATTCGTTTAACTAATTATAAATTGTGAATTTCATAATATCCTTAAAATTTTGAATATGTTAAATAAAACTTAATTGCGATCTATTTTAGTTATTTTGTGGTTGAATAGGGAATTGTATTTGTTATATCTAAAAGGTATAACATCAACATAAAACCAAAAGTTAAACTCTTTATATCCAATCCAAATTAGTTTTTCATTATTAAAATTTATAAGTTGCATTAATAAAATTACAAAAGAAAGTGAATAGAGAAAAAGAGTTTGTTTTATTAATTTATTATATAATATTATTTAAAAGTGGCTCGTATCTCTTAAAATTGATGAGAAATATGAGATTTTTAGTGAATTTAAGGTTAATAAGAGTATCTTGGAATAAAAAGTTGTTAGCCTCCTCAAATTTCAAATTAAAAGCCAAGATAGAGAGGCTTTACGTTGGTGATAAAATTGTTTTATTTTAACTATTGTTATTAGGTAAAGTGAGTAAGGTTTGATTACTCATAAATACAAATATTAACCTAATCTAATTATTATAAGAAAATAAATTAACTTTAGTATTGAAATTCAAACATAATAGTGTATTCTTAATATGTGATTTTAGGCGTGAGACTGTAAATCGGGTAAGTAATTTTAAAAATAGGATTTGGTTGCGTATAAAAGTACGAACTATAAGTGAACAACTCGACTCGACTCGAGTTCGGTTTGTGTTCGGCTCGACTCGAAATGTTCGTGAACAAACTCGTGTTCGACTCGTTTATTAACGAGCCGATCTTGAACATCACTTTTCGTTCGATTAGAAAACTCGGCTCGACTCTGTTCGTTTTAAAAAAAAATCAAGCTCGGCTCGATTCGGACAAAACTCGGCTCGGCTCTGTTCGTTTACAGCCCTACTATTAATTCAAACTATATTATTTATTTTATTAGGATAATCCAAATTATGGAAAGTAATTCGTGAAATGAAAACAAAGAAGAATATTTTCTTCATACAATCTAAAAAGAAATATTATTTTAAATAAGTAAAAACTTTACTCATCATATACATTTCTTTTAAAATAATAACATAAGTATACTAAGTATCTAGTATCTTGTCTAATGATTTTGGTATCTTTTATTTTTATGTATCCATATTTGACTAATTTCACTCCTCTTTTATTTATGACAAATTATTTTTAATTAGTGTTGTTTGTAAATTTTTTTAAATATTAAAATATTATATTTTTAATTTTAACAAAGTTGATAGATATTTTATTAAATTGATTTAAAATAATTTATGTAAATTATTAGTTAAAAAATAATCTATTCTATATCTAAAACTTTAACCATTTTAAAAAAATCATAAACATGTAGTAGACTATTACGATCAAAATTTATGAAAATTAAATATAACAAAATATTCTTAAAATCGACATAAGAAATAATTTATTTATGATAAATTACTATAATAATTTATTTCTGATAAATTAGAACAAAAGAAATACAAGAAAAATGTCCTGAAAAATTTAGGGGGTTTCTCCACTTTACTCCTACAGTAAAACCCTAAATAAATTAATATCATTGAGACCATTTCTCTTACATTAAAACTTGTATAAATTAATATCATTGAGATCAACAAATTTCATTAATTTTTCGAGAATGATTAATGCTATTATTAATAGAGGTTAAATTTATAATGTCTTGGACCAAATATCTACATTGAAATATTTTACTGTATTATAAGATTTATAGATATAGATTTTGTGGTACTTGAAAAACAAAATGACGATAAACACCTGGTACCATATTAATTTTAATAAATTAATTATTTTATAACAAAATAAGAAAAAAAAATTAAAAATTATCATAAAATATTTTTAGGATTTCTTCAATTATAATTATATGTTAATACTTATAAGACTAAGATAGTGATAGTGATAAAAAGTGATTTTAATAAATTAATTATTGGAGGTATACTTAAATAAAGATGATAAATAAGTATCTAAACAGTGTGAGAAATGTATTCAGGAAGAAGGTGGATTGATAAAAACATGAACATGGTTGAGGATTAGGATTGATGAAAACATGGTCAGCCATATTTGTAGGAGGTTAGCTTATAAAAAATTTAAAGAAATTATCTTAAAACATTTATAAACATTGCTACTTAAGTCTGGATATATATATATATTTGATCAAACAATTCTTTTTTTTTTTTTTTTTTTTTTTTGACGAAATGCATAGAATTATATTACTCGATCAAACAACTCAATAAAACAGCGGGACAAACCCCCGACTGTCAATACGACCAGGCTGAAAAACAAATAAATTGTTTTCTGATCGTTTAACAAGATGAACATAAAAGTTCTTGAAGCTAAAAACAAATTCGAAAACATCTCAAGCGATCCAAACTGCGCCAAAATCCCTGAAAACAGCGTTATCACAATTGACCACATCACATAAGAACTGTTGATACCCCAGTGTTCAGAATCCTCACTCCAGCTATCTACATGCCGGATACCAGCTATAGACTTGCCGAACATGGAAACCCCCAAAGGATGAGTAGCACCCCAGCTATCTACATGCCGGATACCAGCTATAGACATGCCGAAAGTGAAAACCTCCAAAATATGATGAACCATCTTTGGTTGTGAGTGGTGAGCTCTTGCAATAATCTCCACCTTCCTAACTTCGATGCGGTCCTTCCAGATCCCCCAAGACATCAACAAAATTATTCTCAGCAGATCCAACCACGAACATAGAGATACATAATTAACTAAATACATAAAAACACTCCAAAAGGAGAGACACACGCCAAAAGGCGAGACGAAAAACCAAAAATTCAAATACCTCTGAATGACACCAAATTTTGATATGATGTTAAGGAGGACAATTTGAATCTAAAGGTATTTTTTATTTGGGGATTCGGACTCAAAACCAAGATAGATCTGAGAAATAAATTCTAAGATATTTGGCTTTGATTCGATTTTTATTGAAAACTGGAAAAACAAAGGGGGAATAGAAGATTGGGGGAGGATCGGAGGATGGATGGATGGATGGGGAAGAGGAGATGAAGAAATGGGGCGGAGTCACCGGCGGTGGACTCTCATGCGGATAGAGATTAGGTGTACGTAGATTTTGATCAAACAATTCTTATTTTGTTAAATTTAAATTATTAAAATTTTAAATATATAATAAGAATACTTTTTTAATTAATTTATGTAAACAATTTTCAAATGTAGATATATATTTAAAAAACTCAAATAAAGATGAATGAACACAAGATTAAAAAGTGATTTAAATGAGTTAATTATTTTTTAATTATTTTACTATACAGATGGTTACATAAACTATAAAATAAGTATACTAAAAGTTATACCACGTGAGAAATGAAGTCATGAGGGTGGATTAATCCGTGGATCAGCTAAAGTATGGCTCGGAGGCTTGCTAATAAAAAATCAAAGAAATTATCTTGAAATAAAATTATAGGCAGGCAACTAGCTAACTAAATAACTTTCGATACTAACTATTAGATTAAGGAGAATATGGTATATATTGCACAACACTAGATATCACAATTAAGAAACAAAATTTTATAAAAACAAATTAAGACAATTTGCAAGTACAAAACATATTTGACTAAATTAAAATATCGAGTAGAATTAATCCCAAAAAAAAATATAATATACTAACATGGGTAAAACTGAAATGTGAGTAATAATTCTTAAACTTTCACAAGTGTAGCATTACGGCAAAAGAAATACAGATCTCAAAAACAATAAAATCTAAATTATATAAAATTATGAATAATTTTCTTCTAAAAGATACTGTTCAATATAAATAAATATATCTAACTAATTTGTGGTCTATAATGTATTAATAACAATGTTTAACACTATGAATGAATGTAGTGTGTTTATAAAAAGTTTGGTTACATATTTAAAAACTTAAAATTATATAGAATTTGAAGGACATAATTATGAAATTAATTCTGTTTTTATATTTGAAATATTGTGTTTTAGTCATTACAAAATTTTATATTATGTAAAATATTTTATTTTAATTAAAGAGAGCATGGATGGGGACCAACTATCACATATTTATAAACCAATAAAAACTATTTAGTCAAATAAATAAGTTATTCATTGAACACTCATATATATATATATATGTGTGTGTATAATATTAAATATTTAATATTTAATATTTATAGATATAGATTTTTCTACACTTAAAAAATTATGGTAGTGATGGATGAACACCGGATAAGAAAATAACTTTATTAAATTAATTATTTTGTAACAAAATGAAAAATTCAAAAAAATTATCTTGAATTTTTTTAGGATTTCTCTAATTTTATGTTATTGCAATATTTATGGAATTGCCATTAAAGACTAAAGGTAGTGATAGATGGACACTTAACCAAAAAAATTAAGAAGTTAATAATTTTTTAATTATTTTAAGATACAAATTATATACTATTATATAATAAGAATAGAAAGGATAATTAAAAACTCCTGCTAGTTTGATTCTTACCGGTAGGGCTTTCCTTTGTTATAAATCCACAACTGAGTGGTTGATAGATGAACATCTTATTAATATGGAATATGGTTTATATTTTTAATTTAGGAGTACACTAAAATTTAAAATTAATTCTTATAAACAATATATTATTATATTTTTACATGTCACGACAAGGCCTGCATACTTTGAATAACGACATAAGATAATAATAATATTTTTTATGTTGTTTCTCGGTTAGCTCCCACTGTCAATGAAACAAGGTTAAATTTTAGAGTTTCTTTGAAGTATGTACTTCTGATAGCAATGTTGGTCCCTTGTCTTACGAGTTGATTAATCAAACACTATTTAGAATATTAAATTCATCGCTTCATCCTTTTATTAAAAAAAGATAAATAATAAGGATTTGCGCCGGGATATTTTTGGAAAATGAAAGATTTTAATAAAAAAATAGAAAATGTAACATGTAACATGTTTTAGTTAAAAATTGTCCCATGATATTTTAATAAAAAGAGGAAAGTTTGTTATAAAAATAGAAAAAGTAATATTTTTAGCTGAAAAAAGTAATTGGTTAAAAATATGTAATATTATTATTTAATAATATGTTTTTACAAATAAATTAGGGTAATTAAGTAAAAACTCGAATTAAAAAAAATAAGTAAGGAACATTAAATAAAATCACGAAGTACCAAAAAACATGTACTAAAAAAATAGGTACCAACTAAATTTTTAATGTTTCGTGTTTAACAATATAGCATAAATGCATTTGAAATAGTATCTTAGTCATAGTTTTTAAAATTAATAACAATCAAACTTATAAAATTAATAACAATTTTAAAAATTAATAAAATAACAATCCTAATAGCAATCAAATTAATAACAATCAAACTTTTATAAAAATCGTAAAATTAAGGAACAATAAATAACAAAGGGTGATAATATTCAAACTTTTGATCAAATTAATAAGAACCGTTAAATTTTAAAATTAATAGATGAATGTTAGATTTAATATTAAAATATGTATTTGATTATTATTAAAATTATAAAAAATATATTTGATTGTTAGTAGGATTTTATTCGAATACTAAGTGTATTTTAATAATTTAAAGCAAATATAAATAGGTTTCCAAAATTAAATAGAATTCTCAGTATAAAATTTTATAACTTTTTTTTGTCTTCAGTTTTTGGGTAGTTTTCGTGAATATTAATTGTTGAACCATCAATTAATTAAATATCATCAAAATTCGAATTGTAGAATTCAAGATAAAACCAAAATAGGAAAGAGCGTAAAATGCCTAATTAATATTTATTTTTTTATATTTTAACTCGAATTTAATTAGCTTTCTCTAACTTTTTAAATTTAGAAATTTTTATTTAAGCCAATAAAATATTAAAATCACACGTAATACAAAATATAATTATTATGAGAATAAAATTATTTGAAATCATATATATAAATATTATTGTATTAAAATATAAAATAATTATTTTCCGCTAATTATAAAAAAGTTAATCCAAGAGGAACACAACTACTTAAAAAGACCTAATTTAAAAAAAAGTAAATGAGGACTAAATTAGTGAAAACAACGTTATTAATATATATATATATATATAAAAATGTTATTAATATATAAAAGTTTGTTTGTTAAAAAGACCTAATTTAAAAAAAAGTAAATGGGGATCTCTATAAAATTAATAGATATAATTGAAATATTAATAAAAAAATATAGAGATCAATTGACGGTATCCGAAAAACAAACAATTGTATTAAATTTATTCAATACTCATTTAAGTTTTTATATAAACCAGATTATTAACATGAATTTGCCATTAATTTATCAACTATGAAAAATAAATTAATATAATAAATTAGCGCATTAAATATTATTTCAAATATTAATATTAATATCAACCACCAAAAGATGCCGGTGGAATCTCGATATATCAGACTCAATTCTGCCCAAATATTAGTTGAGCCAAATATTAGTTGACTGAATGAGTGTCCAAATTATTACTATGCTGAGTGTACTCTATATACACATACTAAAGATGAGCATTTTTTGCTAATTCATTGTTTTTCTAATATTTTACTACCAACTGTTATTTTGGGTAGGTTAAATAGCAAAATTGTTTCATCAAGGTCATTTTCTCAAAATATGTGTTAGCATGAGAGAGTTTTAAATACAATTTTATATTTGAGTACTAAAATTATACATCAAACTTTAAATATGATCAAAATGTGCTATTATTCTTACAAGTATTTGGATATTTTTAAAATAAAAATAAATATATTGTTATTAATGCTATTATATAATAGACGAAACATTAAAAGTTTGATGGTTCGGTATGGTACGTTGTGATTTTACTTAATTGCCTTTAACTGTATTTCTTGTTTTTACTTAATTAACCTTACTTATTTATAGAAATATATTATTAAATAATAATATTACCTACTTATAACCAATTACCTTTTATTTTCTAAAATACATTATTTTTTTTAACAAATTCCCCTACTTTTTCAAACATGACAGTAACCTTTTTTAACTAAAACATGTTAGTTTTTCTATTTACCATTGTTATAAATAGTCACTCTGAGATTTTTTAAGAGCAAATAAATACGAATATTTAGCTCTATTATTTAAAAATATTTTTCTATTTTAATATCTATTACTAAAGATTACGTCAACAATTTATTAAATTAAAATACTTATATTTTTAGATATATAAATCAAATTTATTATATACACATATAAATATATATTAAAATTTCATCAAAAAAAATATTATTACAAAAATCTAAATAAAAATAATAAAATATTAAAGAAAACCGTGCATCGCAGGGATATAATCTAGTATTAAGTAAAACTTATTACTATGATATTTATAATTTGGACTGTCCATATACATACAATATAGTAATCGAATTAGCATGATAGCCCGTGCAAAGCACATCATTTAAATTCATAAAATGTTCTTGTTTTGATTTTATTAGATAGACGATTTATAATTTTTGAAACACTATACGTGGTTAATGTGGTATTTTTTATGAACATTGGCAATAGCTCAAATTTCTTACTTGAATTTCATATATGATCGTAACAATAGAATCACATCTAGAAATTTAAAAAACATAACTTTAATTTCAGTAGACTCACTTGTTTATATATAAAGAATTGCTAAATAGCGAAAACTAATCATGGTCACACATTCAAATCTAATTTACATCTCACCCATCCATAGGCCATATCTACTCTTATGCCCCTTCTATTATCGGCGACCTTACACACCATCACTTACCAAATTTTTATATACATACAATCGACATATCTAATCAAATTGTTACCATACCTGAAAAGATTCCATTAAATATTGTCTGCTTCTTTAGCCTCTCAGGCTCCAGTTCACATATTAGTTTACATTAACACACTGACTGACTTATGATATAATTATATTGATTTGATCGATTCTGAAACAATATTCAACACACCTTATCAAAGTTTAGTTGAAGAACACATAGTTAGGTTTATATTCTACATCTATCTAATAATTAACTTGTTAATTTAATGTTGTTTCATTGTTATTGTTAATTTAGGTTTATATTGAGATTTTTTAAGATGTCCAATTTATAATTATTAAGATTCTTTAAACTATTTTTAAAAATATTTTCCAATAAAATAGAGTATCACTATTTTCTCAATAAATAAATATAGAGATATACAACACATTAAAATGTTTTATCAAATAAGACTCGAAGAATTATTAAATCAATGTACAATACTTAAGAGAATTTTACCATTTATAACATTTTTCTTATAAAATAGTATAAATAATAATTTTTGGTAAAATAAACTTAATAGAATCTCATGTGGCCATTTAAAATTTGATTTAAGTATTTAAAGATATGCCGAAGTGTATTACACCAATTTTGAGAAAGTATCTTATTTTGAAAAAAAATGAAATTCAATAGGATCATTTACAAAATTAAAAAAAATGCATATATTTTTACGAGATTATCTAATTGTTTTAGTAGAATATTTTTAATATTTTGGGGGTTTTTTTACTATTTTTATTTATTAAATAAGTTAACATATTACTCTCTAAGATTTCGTTAATTATTTTGAGGATGTATGTTATTATAATATAATAAAACATATTATTGTATTTTTGAAAAATATATAAAAATTTAATTATTTTACTATTGTATATGAATTTCTAAAATTTATATATCATAAAAACATGTACTAACAATATTTTAAAGATTCGCTTAAGTGTATTAGAGTAATTTTGAGAAAATATCGTATTAAAAAAAATGAAATTCATATGATCGTTTACAAAATAAATAAAAATACGAGATTCTATTAAGTGTTTTAGTACAATTTATATTAATATTTTAATATTTTGAGACTTTTAATTTTTCAATTCATTAAACAAGTTAACTATGATTTTTTTAATATTATTTAGTAAATAGAGATTTTATTTTCCAATTGTTCTTAAGAAAAATGCACATTAAGATTTTATTAAGATTCTCTTAAATGTTGTAATACGTGCTTAAGTGTTTAAGAGTAGATTTTAAAATTGTATGTTATTTTAATATAATGAAATTCACTATTGTCCTTTTTACAAAATATGCAAAAAGTTTAAATTTTTACGAGATTCTCTTAAATATTTAAGAGTAATATTCTGAATAATGTATAGTTTAAAATATTTGACTATTTATAAAAATTGGCGTATTTTTTTTTTTTAATTAGATTTAGAGTCCGGACATTTTTTATAAGGTTAGTTTATTATTTATTTAATGTTTATCATAATATTCATAAATGCTTTATAAAATTCGGATATAAAAAAAGACATACCCAAAGTATTTTAGATTAGTGTTTCACACTAATTTTGAGAAAGTACATTATTTTGAAAAAAAAAAGAAATTCAATATGATTATTTACAAAATTAAAAAATATGCATATTTGTTTACAATATTCTCTTAAGGACGTATGTTATTATAATATAATAAAATTCACTATATTATTTT
Organism: Heracleum sosnowskyi; assembly: GCA_030848705.1. Taxonomy (NCBI): domain Eukaryota; kingdom Viridiplantae; phylum Streptophyta; class Magnoliopsida; order Apiales; family Apiaceae; genus Heracleum; species Heracleum sosnowskyi. Next base: position 40,710,360 of record CM061243.1, on the reverse strand, counting down.
TGAAAAATATATAAAAAATAATTTTTTTTTACTATTGTATAATTTATAAAATTTAGATATCATAAAAAATATGTACTAACAATATTTTAAAGATTCGCTTAAATATTTTAGAGTAATTTTGAGGAAATGTCTTATTTTGAAAAAAATGAAATTCCTTATGATCGTTTACAAAATAAATAGAAATACCATATTTTGTTAAGTTTTTTAGTACAATTTATCTTAATATTTTGATGTTTTTAATATTTCAATTCATTAAACAATTTAACGTATGATTTTTTTTAATATTATTTAGTAAATAGAGATTTTATTTTCAATTGTTCTTAAGGAAAAGACACATTAATATTTTATTAAAATTCTCTTAAATGTTGTAATATAGTGTTTGAGAGTAGATTTTAAAAGTCTATGTTATTTTAATATAATAAAATTCATTATTGTCCTTTTTACAAAATAAGTAAAAAATTTACGAGATTCTCTTAATTGTTTAAGAGTAATATTCTGTGTAATGTACAGTTTAAAATATTTGATTTTTTTAATATAAAAATTGGCGTATTCATTCTTTTATATTTGGTTTAGAGTTTGAACTTTTTTTATAAGGTTAGTTTCTTATCTATTTAATGTTTATTAAAAGATTTCAAAATGTATTATAAAATTAAAATATCACAATAGAGGTACCAAAATTATTTTAAAGATATGCCGAAGTGTTTCACACTAATTTTGAGAAAATATAGTATTTTGAAATAAATGAAATTCAATATGAACATTTACAAAAATTAAAAAGTATGCATATTTTTTTTACGAGATTCTCTTACGTGTTTTAGTAGAATATTTTTAATATTTTAGGATTTTTAGTATTTTTATTTATTAAATAAGTGAACATATTACTTTTTAAGATTATTTAATAAATAAAGATTATATTTTTTTCAATTATTTTTAAATGTAAGGTACTTTAAGATTTTATTAAGATTGTAGTTGAGTATCTCATACTAGATTTTGATGATGTATCTTATTATAATTTTATCAAATTCACTATTCTATTTTTTCAAAATATATAAAAAATTAATATTTTTTTTTACTATTGTATATGAATTTTTTAAATTTAGATAACACAAAAAATATGTACTAACAATATCTTAAAGATTCGCTTAAGTGTTTTAGAGTAATTTTAAGAAAATATTTTATTTTGGAAAAATGAAATTGAGTATAATCCTTTACAAAACAAAAAAAAACTACGAGATTCTATTAAGTATTTTAGTACAATTTATCTTAATATTTTAATATTGTTTTAATATTATTTAGTAAATAGAGATTTTATTTTTCAATTGTTCTCAAGCAAAAAGGCACGTTAAGATTTTATTAAGATTCTCTTAATTGTTGTAATATGCGCTTAAGTGTTTTAGAGTAGATTTTAAAATTTTATGTTATTTTAATATAATAAAATTCACCATTGTCCTTTTTTTTTACAAAATATGTAAAAAAATTAAATTTTTAAGAGATTCTCTTAAGTGTTTAAGAGTGATATTCTGAATAATGTATAGTTTAAAATATTTAATTTTTTATAAAAATTGGCGTATTCATTTTTTTATATTAAATTTAGAGTTTGGACTTTTTTTAAAAAAATTACTATTCAGTCTTCACATTTGTTTTTTCTTATAAAAAACTTAGAATTATTATTTGTTTAAAATTTTCATTTTTGTATTTTCTTAACGCATTAAAATTTTAAATTACTATAAGAACACTTATTAGAACCCAAAAAAATCATAAATTTTATTTTCTAGGAAGAACCAATAAAATTTAGACAATTAAAACATATCATAATATGAAACTCCCTTAGTATGGATCAAAAGTTAATGTCAAAGACACTTAAAGACCAAAATGATAAGATGCATCATAATGGCATTTATCACAGAACTCTATTATACTATCCATTTATGGCTTGATGTCCTTGTTATCTCAGGTTGTGCTTCATTGGAAGCTATCTAATATGTATCAAAATGCACCAACTTATTCATGTTGCTAAACATATTCCCATAGAACTAGGCATTTTTTTTTGATTATTTTACATTCTCCTTCAGAACCTTGTACTCAAGCTTCACATCCTTACTTGTAGATCAATTTCAAGAACTTTTTGATATCATACTCTACCAAATCTAGATTAATAAGGTTGATGTAAGCATGAGATTCCCTGCTTCTTTAAGATCCTTTTCAATTTCAGTTTGCAAGATGCATTATTGAGATTGCAAGTCGCCTTCAATGTCTTGGCGTGCTTTGTCTCCTCTACTTGGCAGGCTTATCATAGCACTTTGAGGCCTTTGCATATTCATCAGCAACATGCATTATCATCTTCTTTTTTTTGTTAATGTTCTCCTCCGTGTTCATCCTATAATTCTTTCTCTTCGTCAAAAGTTACAAGCTCATAGTAAATTGGTGACTCCTGATCTAGATAAACACTATACACATTCAAGAGGACTTTGTTACTATAACATGCTCACACAAACATATAAGTTATATACTTAAAGCAACACTTAATTGAACCTTATTGTAAAACATACAAAAATTTTAGACAAATAAAAGTACAAATGTTAGAAGTTGAGCAAGTGAATTCTCACACCATAAGAGTCCCCTTGTGTAGGAAGAATCTGAATTTAATTAAAATAGTATCATTCACAAAACACAAAGGAGATTTTATGAGAACATAATTAAGGATATCAACCTACTATATATCCTACAAAACACGGTACTGAAACTTAACACGTTAATGTAACACTTTAATAAATCTTAACTCAACAACTTAGTGAATCTTACAAAAAGTACATTAATGAATCTTAACATCATTAGTAATCAAGTTTGAGAGTAGTTAACCGAATACTTAGGTTCCTTGGATAAAGAACCACGAGGTTGGCTTTTGCATAAAACAAGATCCTGAAAATACTGAACCAAAACCAATCACTTTGATCCATTTTTTCTAGTTTTCTGTAAGATGAGATATAAATTCTGTAAAAAGTTTTGGTTTATACCTCGCTGTCTGAAGTTTTTCTTGAAGTATACTACCAACACCTGTACTTGATAAGGATTCTATATCAAACCTGCAAAACATAAGACAAAGATTCTGTTAGGTGTTCTAATATAGTTTGATGAATTATATATATAAGTTCAGCATGGACATCACCAATATTTGATCAATACCGTTTTTCTTATCTCCGGTTCTCTTAGTTTTTTGGTTCTAGGGTTTATGAAAACTAAAGGTCATGTAATGCGTGATATGTAAATCAGTTGATATGGCTCATTTAAACAAAAAGGCGTGAATTAATCAATCACAGATTCATTTCCAAACATAGCAAAATCCAGTTATTCAATCAAATTTAAAAGCATATAATCTTTCCTTGTATGTATATATACTGATCGTATAATATACGTTATAACCCATATAAATTGACCTTGATCATTAGACATAATTACATTAATGCCATTAACTATTGTATTCTGTTTTTTATTAAAGATTTATTATTTGGATGGCTAGGATTGAGTCTCTTGAGTCTCTTGATAAGAAGGTTCTCCCTAGAACCTTACCCTATGAGTAGGTGAGAGAGAGGGATTGTGTGTATAATAGACCATAATCACTCTATGATCTTTTGTTGTCACCAAATCGACCACCACTCCGAAAGTAACTTATGAACATGTTTGTCGCAAATTCCAGTCTCATTCCTGACCACACCTCCAGTAATTCATTCATCCTTCTCTCAACAGATCTAAGTTTACCGATCGATGTCATTTTCACTCACTCTACTACCGGCAACACCATTACCAACAGCTTCGAACATTTACACAATTCCAAATTTGGAATATTCTTGTTATTTGCGTTCAAATTTTTTAGTGATTTAAGTTTAAATTTTGATAATTTTAGTTGAATTTCTAGTGATTTGCTTTGATGATGGTAATTTTGGTGGTGTAAGTGGTGGTGTTCATGTGGTTAGTGGTGGCAGCGTGGTAGTGGTTTGTATTCATGTTCATTGTGATATATTATCTAAAATTATCTAAAATTTTGGTTTGTAGTTCATATTAAAATTATCTAAAATTTTGGTTTGTATTCATGTTCATTGTGATATATTATCTACTAAGTAGCATATTTGAATAATACAGTTAGACGTTTTAAATTATTTTTGATATAGTATCCATATTCTATTTTTTAATAAATATTTTTGAACTAACTATGTGTTTTATCTAAATATTCATCTAATAACTAATATGAATTCCAAATCTCATCCACAATAATTTTTTCCCCTTAAATTATCTTTTTATAGACTATTAAAACATTTTTCCTAATAGCAGTGAGAGTGGGGGTGTAATCGAGTCGAACACTGTCAGACTCGAGTTCAAACTCAATAAAAAAATTCTGTCAAGCTTGAACTCGAGCTCAAGTTTAAATGGTCGTCCAATTTTAACATTGAAACTTGACTCATAAAGCTTGAAATCTTGAATCGATTTAACTTGTTTTGAAAAAAAGTTTGAATATAAACGGTTCGACTTGGGTTCAACTCGATAAAATATATGAATTATATAAAATATTGAATATTTACTTTGAAATATATTTATAATTCTTAAAAAATTAAATATTAAAAATTCGATTAGTCTTGCGAACCTCAAGAATCGAGTAATTTAAAACTTGAACTTTGCTCGGTAAAGTAGTTAAATAGCAAAAGCTCGAGCTCAGCGCAAATACTATCAAACTGAATTCGAAAATCTTATTAGGTGAGATTGAGTAACTCGAAAACTCAAATTGAACCTATTTAAAAAAAAGTTGAATATGAACAATCCGGCTCAGGTTTGACTCGATAAAACATATAAATTAATAAAAATATTGAACAGTATAACAATAGCTAACTCGAGTTCAACTCGAATACTATCAAACTTAATTTGAAAATTTTATCAGCCGAGATCTAGTAACTCGAAAGCTCGAATTGAACCTATTTCAAAAAAAGTTTGAATATGAATAATTCAGCTCGGGTTTGACTCGATAAAATATATGAAAATAAAAATATAAAACATTATAATAAATGAGTTTTTAGTGTATGTAGTTAATGATTCATAAAAAGGTTCTAATAATTTATTTGGTGTAGTGGTTAGAGATGTGAATATAATTCATTTTTTTTAATATTAATATGATGGAAGGGTGAATTAGTAAATTACTAAATAGTCTTGAAAGGACTTGTTGGCCTATAATATATATGTAATATATATGAAAATAAAAATGTAAAACATTATAACAATGAGTTATTGGTGTATGTAGTTAAGAGCATCTCCAACCTTACTTAACCCTCAGGTTAAAAGTACAATTGACAACTAAAGTACAACTGACAACTAAACAGTGTGATTTATAGCCAACCTCTATGAATATGGTCACTCCAACCACTGATTGTTGTTCAAAATTATAGCCATCAAGATATGGTTGGCCATATTTGGCCAAAGCTTACAGATCTGTAGAGACTTTCTCTACCTTCTTTTTCCCTCCCTTGTTTTTTTTTCTTTCTTTTTCTTTTCAGCTACAGCTTTGATTTTCACCGAAATTTTCAATATCCTTTTTAATCTTTTTTTGTGTGAAATTAAAAATTACGGAGGCAACACAAAAGTTAGTTAGTGTTAATATTAAAAATAATGTTAGAGGTATTAAATTGGATATAAAAGTAGATATAAAATGACCATATCTCTCTTCAAGATTAGTCCAAATCTCTCTAGCAGTCTTGAAATATAGTACACTTCTCGTAATATTTTGATCAACAACTCCAAGTAACCAAGAAATCATCATACTGTTACATCTCTCCCAAGCTTTATAAGCAACATCAGTAATAACAGGCTTTTCAATAGTACCATCAACAAAACCAACCTTATTTTTAGCCGATAAACTAATGATCATAGACCTTTTCCAGTCACCATAACCATTCCCATCAAATTGTAACGAAACAAGCTTCATACCGGGATTATCAGAAGGATGAATGTAGTATGGTGAAATAGGATTTTGAGATGGATCAATAATGTTTGTATTTGTGTTTGTGTTTGTCATAATCGAAGATCAGTATAGAAAATGATTAAACTGATTAAGAACCAAATAGAAATAGAAAAATGAAAGGTCAAGATTTTGGAATCAAGAAACAAATCACAAATTGAACAGATCAAGCGGAAGCAAAACAAGAAAGAATAAGATTGAATCGAATACAAAATGAATTGATGAAACATATGATCAAACACAACAGATGCATAATCAAGATGAATTCACGAAAAATTACCTAAAAAAACTGATGAATTTGATGCAAATTGAAATAGGTTGAAACAATATGATCATGAAAATCGTGATCCAGAATCAATTCGTCACTCTGATACAGAATGAAGCTTACTGTTCTACATGTTACTTATCGAAGAAGAAGGAAATGCTACCAGAATTCTTAACTAACTAAACATTACAGAACATGATTGTTCTTATACTACTACTGCACATGAATCTCCAGCTGTCATTCCTTTCTTGTAACTAACTACATGCTTACATCAGCAAATCAGTTTGTCGGTTGTGTTATATTCAACAACATGTGTGTAAGAGTTAAAAAAAAGTTATGAGATAAAAATAATTATTTAATAAGATGGGGGATCGATAGTAAAACCCCAAATATGGGGATTTAGTTTTAGTCCCTAAAACTATACCCCATTTTGGGCTTCTAGATGTAGATGGTGTTTTAACAAAATTTAGCAAATTCTCCGGGTTGGGGTGAGTTTGAAGACTCCAATGAGAATGCTCTAAAAGATTAAAATTTAGGATGTAATATGTATTCAAAGACTTTTAATAATTTTAAAAGTCATGAAATATGTAATTCTTACATTTAAGTCTCTAAAATTACGGTGTTATTCAATCAAGAATTTTAATAGGTATTTAAAAGTAGGGTGATATTGAATTTAACAATTATAAACTCTTTTCAACTACCATGTTATTCAAAAAGTCAATTGAAATTCTATGAATTTTGATGATCACAATATCGACAAGTTGTCAGTGTTTATAGGTGTAAAGCAATATGCTAGTTTGTACTGTACTAACTTTGTTTTGCAGATTCAAGTTTACTGATATGTTTATCAGAACACTCAAATAGTGTGCTGATGGTACTGGACGAAGTCAATTTGGCAAGCCAATTGCTTTCAGGAATTACACAAACAGCAAGCCAAAGTCATTTGTTCAGATTCACCAAAAGATTAGCAAAAGTGCAAAAAACGTGGAGATATTTCACGAACTTCATTTAAACGTTTTGTAAGGACACTACAATATATAATACGTATGTTAAATATATTACAGCTCTTAAACAAAACTCTTTGACTTAGTAAAATTGTTTTCATAAAATGTAGGAGTTGGTTTTCAATCAAAACTCTATCATTTATTCAAAACTCTTCTATACGTTTTTATCTCCATACTTTCAGAAGAAATAGTATTTGAACGTTTTTATCTTTATCTTTCTTCGATCTAACGTATACATCTATTTTGAAAATAATTCTAACTAATTTGAACGTTAGAATTGGATTTTAGACGTTGCTAAATTGTTGGGTTAGGTTTTGAAGGTTGTTTTATATAAGTTTAAATATTTGTTCTTGCGCTTTTTCGTGTGGAACAATCAGTGCAAGAAGAACACATACAACTCTGAGCTTTCATTGCTACATCCTATTTTGATTCTCTCAAGCCCTATTGTATTATATACGTGAGATATATTAGAGAGTTTATAAGTTTGTGTTGTAATCTTTATTGAATTGTATTGTTCAAGGTGTAACTTGTTAGTTGCTGGATAAATTGGCAAGGGAACATAGGGTTAGGTGAATTGTGCTAGAGAAGTATACTTGGAGTAGTATAGCTTAGAGGGTAGGTTCAGAAACAGGTTGTTCAGTACACCATTTATCAGCAGTTGGGTGTAAAGGGAGATATATTATTGTATCTTATAATTGGTTTATTTCGTTGATCAATAATATATCCTCTTACCAGGTTGGTAAGGGACCATGACGTAGACCATAGGGGATTAGGGGTCGAACCTGGCTAAAAGATCCGTGTGTTCTTTATTTTCTGCACATTACTTTTTGTACTACATTTAGTACATTCAGCTTACCATTTGTGTTTGAATAAATTAAATTTAGTAAGTTGTTTTCGGTAATTATTAAAATTGACCATAGTTAGCCATTTACACCTATTCACCCCCCTCTAGGTGTGCATTTTCATTTGGTATCACAGCTTTGGTGTACTAACATTTCTAAAATAGGAAAGTACAAATCCTATAGCACACCGTTATGTAGATGGAAAATCATTAGGCATGCCACCACTTCTCAATGGGGCTGAAAATTATGATTTATGGAGACTAAGGATGAAACTGATTCTTAGAAGAAATGCAGTTGAATGGATGGTCGTTAAAGAAGGTCCATTTACATTTCTGGACGAAAACGGGAAGCCAAAAGATGTTGATGATCTTACCGAGGCAGAATTGATAAAAGCAAGCTATAATGGAAGAGCAAATTATACACTAATATGTGGTCTTTCTGATTCAAATTTTGACAAAGTATCTTCATATAGCACTGCAAAACAAGTATGGGATACCTTAAAGACGCATTACAAAGGAACAACAACCAAACAGTGTCGTTTCAAAGATAGAAAGAAAATCAACGGCACCAAGGACATGGATTGATGAATAATCTACTTCCAGTAGAGACTCTAGTGAAGAAGTAACAAATTGTGCATTTTTTGGCATCAATGATGATGTGGTTCGAGGAAACACGGAAGAAGTTCTTATAGAAAGCAAAGATTCAGACTCGAATGTTTAATCTAGTGCGGTAAACTCGTTTCAGTTTGATATGTCTTTTGATAATGTTATATTAGATGATCTAACCATGCAGGACATATCAATGTATCTTTTATTGAGTTCATGGAATTGAAGAATGAGAATAATGAGCTTGAAAATAATAATACTCATCTAAGAAAGATCATTTCTGATTTCATGGCTGAGAAGACTCCCACAAACAATCATGGTGATCTTATTGTTGATCTAAAGTCAAAGATAACTCAATTTGTAGGAGTTAACAAAGTTATTCTCAAAAGGAATGAGGCTCTCATTAAGGAACTCAGCATGCTGAAAGCAGAAGTTGATACTAGAGTACCATTGGATAGAGAAGGAATTAGAAGTGCGTCAACATCAAAGGTTAAAGGGTTCCAATATGAAGGTAAACATGGAATGCCTTACAAATATGTTATGCCTTGGAAGGAATATAACAAGTATGGAGGAAAGGGCCATCTAGAAAGAAATTGCAAAATTCAGAGAAGAATGGCTTACCAGAATGTTACTGGAAGACAACAAACAGCATACCAAAAGGTTACTGGCAGATAACAAACAGCTTACCAACAGTCTGGCAGAAGACAAGGAACAAGGAATCAATCAACAAAAGTGGTCGAAATGTGGATCAAGAAATCTGATTTAAATGTTCTTTATATTCTTGCTACTAACCAAACTGGACCCAAACCTATATGGGTACCAAAACATTGAGTTGGTTTTGTGGTTGTTTTGTAGTTGTGCCTCGTGGTCAAACTAAAATCAAAGCAATGGATTTTGGACAGCAGATGCACAAGGCACATGTGTGGAGACAAATCTCAATTTTTAAGTCTCAAGGAGAAAAAGGGTGGAAGAGTAACCATTGGAAATAACAAGACTCTTCAAATACTTGGTATTGACTCAATTGATAATAGTTTCATATCAATTGACAAAGTACAATATGTTCATGGTCTTACTTATAATTTGCTTAGTGTTACACAATTATTTGATGATGGACATTCTGTTAACTTTGGCATTGATAAGTGTATTATTACTATTAGCACTAACAAAGTCCCCCTAGTTGCTAGAAGGGAAGGATATTGTTAATCCCAAATGACCTAACAGAATTGTAGAAGGGGGGGTTGAATACAATTCTTGATATTTCTTAAACTTAAAACAACTTACAAATAAAAACTGAACTTAAAGTAAAAATCACAAGCACATAAATAATTTCAGTTGGATTGTTTGATGATCCAACTGAAGTGATTTTTATTGTGGAAATAATCTGTGATACAAAAGTACACAACTGCTCAGTTACAACATTGTAGAGAAGTATGCTCTCAAAGATAGCTAATACAAACTCTTTGTTTTTCTTCTCTTACACTTATTTTAACTGCTACACTTGGTTATATATTCCCCAAGTTTACAAAGCTATTTTTGGCTACACTAAAGTACACTAAAGGTAACCGCCAATAGTTTGCTTTTCATCCCTTTGTCCAGTGGTCCTTGGAGATCCTTGCTTTTGTCTTCATGCTTATTATGATCACTCCCAAGAGCCCAATTGGAAACTGGGATGTTTCCTTATTCCCCATGTCCATTTTAATGGTTTCCAATGCAAAGTACACTTCCACATCTCCTTTTTGATCTGTCAGAAAACTGTCACTATCACTTTGTCAACTATTCAGAAAAGCAATAATGATTCGTTGATAGCATGAAGATGTGCTTCATTGATAGCTTTATTCTTCATTCCGTTGATGGTGTTTCCCTCGTTTCGTTGATGAGTAAACTCCATACCGTTGACAGAGTAATCTTCATACCGTTGACATGTCTTCACTTAGGCAAAATTACAAGGCATAATATATTTATAATTAACCAACCTATTTTGCCTATCTAGTACTTAGTCAACATGACTTAGAAAACCTATCTAATACATATAACAAAATGCCTATCATATTGTGAAGTATTGTACAATGCAATTGCTACATCACTCATTTCGTTGATGAGCTTCCTGTCAACGGAATGCTGCAAAGCATGCCATTTCGTTGACAGTTACAGAATGACTTAATACAAAATCTACTAAGTGTTTTTATAATTATCATCAAGAACAACATATTCCTAACAGATATATATATATATATATATATATATATATATATATATATCACTACAAGAAAAAAAGGCTCAGAAAATGGTTTATGCCCATTGTCTAATGGACACAAATTTCGTTGACTATTGAGCCGCCGTCAATTACATGGATCAGACTACGGTTCCCAAATGTTATCTGATAGCGATGTAGACAACATTGTTACAGTTTAAAAGGTTGTCCAACCAATAGTAAAAACAACAGTTTTGTTTATAAACCATTGTGGGAGAATATGTAACTATACTGTTCTTAGTTTTACAAAGTGTTGTCGCCAAAGAAGGAAGACAATGGTTTTCGCTTAACAATCAATCGTTCCTTCATATTGTATACAATGGTTGTCTTCAGTCAAACTATTGTTGGATAGCTAAGCGCACAAATGTTTATTATATCGTAAACACGTTGTGTTAACTCTCTTTACTCAATGTTTTATTTTATTAAAAACAATTGTAAACAATGTTATGAACAATAGTTTTGCTTTTTCGAATGTTTGTTTTTGTTCTTTTCCCACAACGGTTCAGTTTTGCAGAAAGAATTGTGTGTAATAGTTATAGACAATGGTTTTACAATTTTTATTGAGTGGTCAACTATTCTTCATACAATGGGTTCTTCCAACAAATTTGTTCTCTCATAATACTTTTAACAAGTATTTTTGAAAGATAATAACATTGGCAAATGATATATTAATCATTACTTTTATCTAAAAAAAATATTAGAGTTTATACAATGCCAACAACCAACCAATTCCCAACAAACAACCACTACCATCATCTAATTCCAAGAAAATAATATCGTCTAAAAAAACAAATTAAATCTAGTGCAACTAGGAACTCAAATTAAAAAAGGAACTATATATACTTTGCTTTATAAATAGACCTTCCATGAGTTCCCCAATCTCTTGCAATATCTTCATCCTTGCATCGTCTAGTCGTCCAAACCGACATTTAATCGCCTAATTCTCTCGGGGCTTAAGTATGATTTGTTAGTATTAGTGCTCTAGAGACAATACTTTTATGTTTTAAAGAAAAACATTTTATTATTATAAATTATTTTTTATTGATTATTATTATTTTATTATGTCTTTATTTACTACGTTATAAATGTTAGCATAATAAATGTCCTTGGAATTATGATATGTATTTGACATCTTTAAGTATGTGACCTAAAAATGAGATTATATGAATAATATCTTTATTTCTAAATATCCCTAGTCGAGTGTTATTATTTAAGGACAATAATAATGCACAAAGACTAATATGTTTGTTGACTGATGACCACATCTCATTGGTCATATGTATGCTGATACTAAAATCAAAACATATGTGCATGTAAGAGTACATGACACTGGATTGACCCGCGGTGAGATTACAAATGTTAATAGTGTCATAAGTAATTCTCACTGTGATAATGGTGTAATGATCCTTAGACCTGAAATCATTATATTTCTAGACGAGAATTAACATAATTTGATTACATTAAAAGTTACCTTTGACCAGGTGATGATTAAAGTGTACATTTGATATATTATGAATCGTATGAGAAATATGAAATATCTGGATGGGATTTAACCCTCCTAATTTTAAGAGATATTATTGGCCTCTTGTTTGAGTGAGACTATGAAATGTACGGCCGTGCTCAAATGTTGATTTGATTTATTAGTCTACTCATCGATCAAGAAAATTAAGATTAAATTATGAAGAGGATGACACACTACATGCCTCGAGTTTAATCTATAATATTAAGGTTAAAGGGATTATAACCTACATGGTCACACACAAAGAACGCTTGAAGGAGAAATAATTAAAATTATGAATTTAAATTAAGTAAGTAATTCATTTTATTTATAATATTAATTGAGTATGACTTAATTAATTAATTAAATATAAAATGAAATTAATTAAACTAATTCTGAAATAAATTATTAATTAATTAAGAGAGACTTAATTAAATAATAAATTGGAATTTCGGATTAGTATTAATTATAATTGAATTATAATTAGAAAACTTTTTCATCTCTATATAAACTCTCTAGGAGGATGATTTAATGGGTGAAAAACGTTTTTACATTAAAACTCTAGCCGTTTATGAGAGCAAGAAAAGAGAAAGAGAAAGAAGCAGTTTTTCGGGTGCTAGTACACATCAATCCTTCAAGAAAAGCGTTCATGTGGATAACGTAGAGCGTAGATCGCGAGAGCGGGATACGTGGTGATTGAACAAGTTTTGGATCTCCATTAATCTTCCATTGATGAGTTGTTAAAGCATTTTAAGGTAAAACACTAATCTCCGAATTAAATCTTTTGTTTTTGCATGGATCCTGCGGAGGGGTTTCAAATTTTGGTTTATTTTCACGTTTTTCCGTTGCGTTTATGTGCTCGAAACCCTTCATGATCAACACCCTTTCGCGGTCATGTCTCGTAGATTGCTTGATTAGTAACTCTTCTGAGGTTTCTGCTTTATGGTATGTAGTTATATCCTAACAAGGAAGAAAACAAAATTAAGCTGATGAGATTAAGACAAGAATAATGTTGGAGCACAAGTGAAAATGGGATGCACTGCTTTATGGTATGTAGTTATTTCCTAACAAGGAAGAAAACAAAATTAAGCTGATGAGATTAAGACAAGAATAATGTTGGAGCACAAGTGAAAATGGGATGCACTGAAGGTTTAAAATTAAGGTTGGACCCAAGTTCCTAACAGTCATGCAATGTACGAGCCGGACAAATTGAGAAAAAAAACCCTGATAAATAACATCCCAAGATAGACAACATACTAAATCAACTAGAAACTAAATATCTGACCAAACGTTTCCAGGCTCATTCAAAATAAGATACAGAACTAAATACAAACTAAATATTAACAATTAGAAAGCTGCACTGTCATACCCTTATCACAGACCAAAGGCTTAGATGGAGTCAAACAACATAAAAACAAAAGGACTAATTCATAAACATACCCTCACTCAAATGCAGTAATCAACAAGAAAATCAATTAAAAAGGCATAGAAATGCAAATGAAATAATATAACAATGCAAAGATTAGAAAAATAAGAAACAAAAACTGTCTTTACCATATAAGTTAAAAATTAGGACCATAAAGAAAATGTGAAACTCTCATATTAGATAATTTCTTGTTAAAAATGGACACGAAAACATTCTTTTCAAGAGAAATATAAATTGCACGACACACAAATGGGAGGTCCATCATCAATATTTTCACATTGACTAATCCTTTATGTAGATCATAGTCTGCTTAAGTTCTAAGTTCATGCAAAGCTCGATGCTTATCAGCTGATACCATAACTAGAACAAACTATTTTGCACATGGTCCCTACTTAGTTTTATATTAGCAGCATCCCATTTTTGACATGAACCAAACACAAGTTTTGTAGAAATAGCGAGAAAGTAATAGTGATTAAAAGAATTATATATATTAACATGATTCATGATTGCGAAACAGTAAGTGATACACATATGACCTTGATGTTCATTTTGGGGAGTATAGTTTCTATGAAAATCTGAGTCTTCCAGTAGCTATCTGTGGTTGTCACCATATGGCCACCTGCTGGAATCAATGCCATCAATATTATAGTGCTCGCACACATTCCAGATGTTATTAACAAAGTTGATTCAGCCCCCTCGAGTGCACTGCTCAAAGATGAAGTGCATTTTTTTTTATTACTTTTAATCAAGATATGATCTGAAAAATCAATTAAATTATAGAAAGCGTGACATACATGATCTTTTGCTCAGCAACAACAGTGGTTGGGTTCCATAACGCCCATACTCAAAACTTGAATAACACCCCTCCTACAATGAGTCGTGTTGTTAGGAGAATTTCGTACAACAGTGTGTTGGAGGTTTATGGAAAGTTGTGGCTGGACTTGTATGATGACTCCTCAGAAATTGAATAGAGAATGGGTTTTTTCTCTTTTGCTCTTGCCGAGTGTCAATTGTGTATCATACAAGGTGCCTACGTACCCCTTTATATAGGGATCAAGCCTCACGTAGTTCTTGGAAAACAAGTTATCGAATAAGCCCATTCAGTCCAAGCCCATTCAATAGTCAGGATTTATGTTCCCATAAATAGCTCAAGGATTATCAGTCCACCTCATGTTCCCATAAATAGTTCCAAGGATCATCAATCCTCCTCATGTTCCCGTAAATAGTTCCAAGGATCATCAATCCTCCTTATGTTCCCATAAATAATCCGGTCTTCACACGTTTTCCTACAATCTCGCGGCATCTCCGCATTTCTTCCCATGATTGTAGGTCTGTCCCGTGTCAACCAAGAAACTTTCCATAAACGGGAATTTTCATATTTTGGGCTTCACCCACGATGCGAGCTGGCCAGGCTCGCATCGCACAAAACATATGAAAATTACCCCTTTTGTAGTTTAAGTGGTGCGAGCTCACCTATGTTCAATTATTCTTATTTTTGATAAGTAACACGAGCCCATTACTTCATAATGGTTAGAGCCCATAGGCTCATG
Source organism: Heracleum sosnowskyi (assembly GCA_030848705.1). NCBI lineage: Eukaryota > Viridiplantae > Streptophyta > Magnoliopsida > Apiales > Apiaceae > Heracleum > Heracleum sosnowskyi. The sequence continues at coordinate 40,694,921 of CM061243.1, read as the reverse complement.
GTATAAATAACGAAGCGAGCTCATCAAAATGAGCTCATCAGGGAGAGAGCCCAAAACTCTTTTTAACGAAGTGAGCCCTCCATACTTAGAAGGATTTTGGGCTCAACATAGCTTCATGATGCGAGCCCTAATTCCAGTCCACATCAATCTTCCCAAAACATAGCCCATTCCCTAAGCCCAAATCACTTAGGGACCTGTCTAGGGCCCATTACCGAAAATCCAGTATAACAAGTCGGTAAAACAAAAACATTAACATCAGAGGCTTGAAGCGATTCAATAACCTATTAGATGCTACCAGACTGACCTTGAAATCAATAAGCTCAGAAGTTTTCTTGAAAAATACGCAAAAGTATTAACAATTTGAGTAGTTATAGCATCAATAACTATACCGCGACCTAATCTTTCACCTGAGGTTTCCAAAATTTCATATTGTTAGACACGATCAGGCTGCAAAACAAGTAACACACACTCTTAACTAGCATAGTCTTTTAAATATATAGATATATATCACCATAATTCACCAAATAAAATTTTATGAAAGTGAACTTGTTCTAAGGGGTCGCTGAAAATTTTAGAAATTCTACCTATTAATATACTCAGTTAATAAAACAGAAAGTCAAACAAAATAACACAGCTAATATAAATATATTTATGGAAGCATCCTCTCTTTAGAATCCACATTCTCTGTAAAAATCAGGTTATTCCTACATCTTTTATGTCATCAAGATATCACCGCAACCAAATACACATATCTAAAAATCAATTACACATACAATTACTAAATTGAGAATTTAGACACACCAAAACACGCAGAGATAGAGAGAGGGATACCGTGTATTTTAAACAAATACTAAATTAATTGCTGGAAACACAAATTCAAAGTAGTATTTTGAAATCAAAAGCGATACCTTGTATTTTCCATGGTTGACTGATTCGTAGATGTGATAATGATAATTGATAATATAATCTATGGTTTCAAATGTATACAAAATTAGATGCAAATTCACAAATTGGAAAGAGCGAGAGATGATTATGTGTACAAATTTATATGCAAATTCACAAATCTAAAAGAGCTAGAGATAGATACACACATGAGTGAGAAAGAGGGGGGAGAGAGAGAGACTTTTTGGGGTTAGATAAGGTTTTGACTTTGCATGGGGGAAACAAAATTTGGATAGGGGGAAATGAAATATTGACCAAGGCGGAAAAGCAAAGCATAACAGGGAAACAAAATTTGGGTTATGATAAATTTTTTTGAAAAAGTAAATTTATAATTTTTTAAAAGTTTTTGTAATATATTATAAAAATATATTAATTTTGAAATGCGTATGATTTTATTATCGAGAATATTTTACAAAAATGCAAACAATAATTCGGGAAGAAATACTAGTTAAATGATGTATTAGTCAAATAACTATTGACTATTAAAATATCAAACAAAATAAAAAAATTCTAATTTTTTTGAAATATCACTAATATATATATATATATATATTGACATCATATGGTCGGTGCATCGATATATATTTTTAAAAAAATCGAAATGCCAAACTAAGACGAAACACTATTTAGAATTACTAGTCAAATGACTAGTTGACCGTTAAATTCTCAAACCAAATAAATTTATTTTTTCTGAAATTTTTGGAATATAACTCAAATATATATAACTTGACTTCCATCCAGTCGTATCGTCGAGAAATATTATATAAAAAATAATTAAAACACCAATATATGACACCATTATTGTTAATAATATTTGGTATGTCACTTATTCAGGTTCTAATATCAATAATAATATAGTTATTATATAATGTTCATTTAACTTTAGAATTAGTAACGTTAGCATTATTAACGTTTGTTTAGATAATCTTTCCTTATAAACATACATCAAGGATAAGAAATTATACAATATATGATGTCAATATCTACAACGTGTATAACAAAATATCTGAAATATGATTGTCTTTTCAATCAATGATATTATTATTATCATTAACATTTATTTGAGTGTTCATGTTTAACAAATTATTATACTAAATATCCAAATAATAGAATCATATAATAACATTGTATGAAGTGTGTGACACTTATGTATAAAGGGCAAAAACTAAAGTTTATTAAAAAAATCAACGCTATTAATACAAACAACGATTTATCTAAAAAAGCGTTGTGAAGTAATAACTCACTGAAGGATTTGATAAGAAAAAACCATTATCTATATTATACAACGGTCTAACAACATAAACATTTGTTACAAAAATTATTCAACAACGAATGAATCAAAACGAAAACACTTGTGTATATTATACAACAGTTTTTGGACCAAAACCATTGTTTAGTCTTACAACTTACAACACTTTGTTAGACAAAAACCATTGTCTGATACTTTTATAAAATCTGGGACGAAATACTAGTTAAAAGTACTAGTCAAATCACTAGTTGACCGTTAAGATCTCAAACCAAATAAATTTATTTTTTTCTAAAATTTTTGTATTATCATTAAAATGCGTAGATCTTGATATCCATACGGTTGGATCTTCGATAAATATTTTTAAAAAAAATCGAAATATCAATCCGTGATGAAATACTAGTTAGAAGTACTAGTCAAATCACTAGTTGGCCGTTAAGATCTCAAACGAAATAAATTTCTTTTTTTTAAAAATTTTTGTAATATCATTACAATACATAGATTTTGATATCCATATGGTTGGATCGTCGATAAATATTTTTTAAAAAATCGAAACATTAATCCAGGATGAAACACTAGTTAGACGTACTAGTCAAATCACCAGTTGACCGTTAAGATCTCAAACCAAATAAATTTATTTTTTTTCTAATATTTTTGTAATATTATTAAAAAATATAGATCTTGATATCCATATGGTTGAATCATCGATAAATATTTTTAAAAAAATCGAAACATCAATCCGGGACGAAACACAAGTTAGAAGTACTAGTGAAATCACTAGTTGACCATTAAGATCTCAAACCAAATAAATTTATTTTTTCTTGAAATTTTTGTAATATCATTAAAATATATAAATCTTGATATCGATACGGTTGGATCTTCGATAAATATTTAAAAAAAATAGTAACATCAATCCGGGATGAAACACTAGTTAGAAGTACTAGTCAAATCACTAGTTGATCATTAAGATCTCAAACCAGATAAATTTATTTTTACTGAAATTTTTGTAATATCATTAAAATACATAAATCTTGATATACATACGGTTGGATCTTCGATAAATATTTTTGAAAAAATTGTAACATCAATTCGGGACGAAACACTAGTCAGAAGTACTAGTGAAATCACTAGTTGACAATTAAGATATCAAACCAAATTAATTTATTTTTTCTTGAAATTTTTGTAATATCATTAAAATACATAAATCTTGATATACATATGGTTGGATCGTCGATAAATATTTTTAAAAAAATCGAAACATCAATCCAGAACAAAATACTAGTTGGAAGTACAAGTCAAATCACTAGTTAACCATTAAGATCTCAAACCAAATAAATTTATTTTTTCCTGAAATTTTTGTAATATCATTAAAATATGATCATATTCTATCTATCAATGATGTTATTATTATTATTATATATTTATTTAAGTGTTCTTATTTAACAAATTTTTGTACTAAATATCCAAATAAGTGACTCATATGATAACATTAAATGAAGTGTTTGACACTTATGTATTAAGGACAACAAATAAAGTTTACAAAAAAAAAAATTATGCTTTTGATACAGACAACGATTTAGCTAAAAAATGTTTTAAAGTAATTATTCACAGAAGGATTTGGTAAGAAAAAACCATTGTCTATATCATACAACGGTTTAACAACATAAACAATTGTTACAAATATTATTCAACAATGAATGCATCAAAACGAAAACCCTTGTGTATATTATACAACAGTTTTTGGACCAAAACCATTGTCAAGTCTTACGACTTACAACACTTTGTTAAACAAAAACCATTGTCTTATACTTCTATAAAATCAAATAAACAAAACAAACGTTAGTCCCAACTCTTATATATAAAAATTAATATAAGGCAACTTACTCACGACTTTGTAATTAAATTATATCATATTGATATGTAAAATTAGTAATTTGAATATGACAACATTGTTTTTAATAATATTTGGTATGTCACTTGGATTTTAAGGTTGGTATGTCCCTATTGAATTTTAAAAAAAAAAGGTATTCAGACAACACTCTACAACTACCTACCATTGTTTGTAGACTTCTTAAACAATGCATGTTTGAAAACACGTGTCTCATTACAACAACGGTTTGCTGCACCATTGTCTCAACATTATTCACACAATACGACTAAGAAAATAGTTGTACTATTACAACAACAGTTTTTACAACATTGGCTTAGGTTTATTCACACAATACTGCTGAAAACAGTTGTTTATTGGTCAAGTTTACGCAACATCACTTTCAAAACACCCTTTTATGAATCAATTTACTAGGCAATGGTTTTTTAACCGTTATTAGCACCCTGGATTAGACAATACTTTTTCGAGGATGAAAAATAACCATTGTCTAACGAATTTGGGCAACACTTTTGTGCTCGACTGTTGTCTGATATCATATTTTTTGTAGTATATATATATATATATATATATCAAAATACTAATAAAAGTATAATGGAAATTTTTTAAAACATATCAGCCGTTGGATGGTGTGGTAAATCAACGGTGATTGGTTAGTTCTCTTGGTTCTCTAAAAAAGATAGGTTCTCTCTGGATCTTTCCCCTATATATATATATATATATATTGGACTTTGATTTGCAACAAACAGCTTGTTGTCTAGCTGTAGTGGACAGTGATCCTTATATTTGGCATAGAAGATTGGGTCATGCACATATGCATTTGCTTAGCAAACTATTAACCAAGAAACTGGTGAGAGGTCTATCCAAATTGAAGTATGTCAAAACAGAGGTCTGTTCAACATGCCAATTAGGCAAACAGATTATAAGTACGCACAAAGCAAAGAAAATGGTTTCTACTTCTAACCCCTAGAGCTTCTACACTTGGACTTATTTGGTCCAGAATCTTAAAATAGTATGGGAGGAACAATTCAGCAAGCTGACACTACGCCATAACTTCTCATATGCAATGCTTTTTGTGAGGGTTGCAATCAAAGCGTTTGTGACGCCCCCAAATCCGGGGTCAGAGGATTTGGTTGTCACGCTAAAATCTCGATTTAAAACAACCTGTTAAACATTAATCTATCTCAAATATAACTTCTACGACCCCAATCTCTACCAAGAATCTTTTAGGTTATAGGGCTAGAAACAAGAGTCCAAAATTTCATTCAAACTTTAACTTTCTTTTACAACAATCTCTTTACATATAATCTATAACACTGGTATAACTTCGATGTGAAGTATACCATGCAAAACTACTTATACAATATAATGTTTACTATAAATCATTCTTATACAATATCCTGTCACTAGATCCAAATGATCTGCATCAGCTTGTCGTCCCAACGTCTTTTTGAATCTTCTCGCTCCATGGTTACGCATTTAAATACTGTCAATCTACCTTTTAGCTCTGTACCAGAATGATTCAACTTTTTCCTTTTCCTCTTTAGCTGTAAAAATATGATTAGCAACAAGGGTGAGCAACTAGATGCTCAACAAATTCCACCGACTCGCTTACTCATACTAATTATAAAAGAAATGTGAAGGAAAATACTTGTCATACAAAGGAACTCTAATCAAAAATCAATTAACAGTTTACTCTGACAGAAAGGTGGTCAATGAACTGACCGAATCGTTAATCTCAACACATTTGCACTTGAATACACTACCTTTGAGGTATAATAGGAATGATGTTCACAGGACTCACATTATAGCAATTTATTCTGACGGACTAGAAGTCCAATGATTTACCGAATCATTTAAGTCAACACAATTGTATTCGAACTTTGAATGCTATAGATGCCCAACTTTGAATGATGTGAACACTGAACTTTGAATGATATAAATACGGAACTTTGAATGATACAGATACTGGTCTTATCTCCTCTGTGATACCCCACGGCTCGATCAACTTCCGTGTCTCAAGCACCGCACACCCGTGATACCCCATAGCACGATCACTACTATGTCTCAAGTATCACAAAAACGTTTTGCTAGCAAAAAGTTGGTTGAATAATCAACCCGGCAACATTTGTGCCAAAATAAAATATATCCCTCTCTTGATACCACGAGTTTGTGCCTCGTGTTGATCAGAAGGAAAATTCCATGGGCCACTCCCATGTTGACCAGTGGAGTAAAAGATTATTCTCCCGAACAAAAATGAACAACAATTGAGTGTGAGTGAGTTATCATATAATCTCGTCTATTCTGGCCGACTGCCAGTTACTACTTATACGATATCGACCCGAACAATGGGCCGTTGCAACCTTTGACAAAATGATTATGTGGACACGAACAATATGTCACACCAGACAATAAGATAACAAACCTCGAACAAGGAGGTTTATTGAGTAGCATAAAATATTTTGAGTCGTCTTGAAAGATAAGAACAACTCGAACTCATCAAGACACTATACAAATGCGCTAGGATGAATGTTTAGGAGGAAGTTTCGAGGAATTTCATTTCATCTACCCACTATTCTGCACATATCTACTTTGATCCGAACAATGAATCAAATCTGAGAATCTCAAATAAAGTTTATCGGATTTGAACAATAAATCCGATTGAAGTCAACAATTGTTTAACTACCTCAAAAAAAATGAGAGTAGTCATAGCTGAATAAATTTTTAGAGGGTCATCTTGAACAATTAAGATGCCCGAGGAAGTTCGATGGAATACGCTTTAAGGACAAGGAGTATTTTTAGTGGAAAACTAGCATACTAAATTTCATAAACATTCCGAAACATATCTTCCATAAAATAATTCATCAATATATATAAAAACATCATCATTTCTCAAATAATTAGCAGGAGGAAGGGTCAGAAGGAACTTTCCTCGATAGCGCTATGCACAAAATCAATTAATTATTATACTCTACCCGCGTGTCCGCTTTCAATCACGGGCCAGGGGATTTTCACCTCTTTTTCTTTTCTCTTCTCGGCCGGCTGTGGAAATAAAACTGCCGGGGGTTTGGGATAAGATTAGATTAGCCCTCATACTATAACTTCTATATAATATAAATGTTTATAAACTTAAGCGCATGTACTTTCTACAGAAAATCGGGCATGACCTATTCGTAAAGTGGATGTTTGCCCTGTTTTCAAACACCAAAACCTTCTAACTCAATCAATCCACAATTAAGTCCACAATTTATCTAATACTCAATTAATCTGCCTCAACTTGCAGTAAACATTTAAGAAAATAATCTTGCTTCAACTTGCAGAAAACATATAAGAACATGATCTCGCCTTGACTTGCAATAGCTCTATCTAGAAATGAGCAATCACGTACACATTTATCACATAATACGTCCATCATCTAATTCACATAATTTCATATACTTCAGATAGCACATAGCACATGTTTAGTCCGCTAACTCTTATAATTATACCACTTTAATAGTTACACATTAACACATAATCATATCTCATTCACGTATGCATTTAAACTGGCATATCATGTCATATACCATTTGCAATAATATTTCTTTAGTAGTCCTGCCGAAAATTCGGCAGCACTTCCTCTGTTTATATAACAACCCACCTGTTTTAAACTAATATCAATAACCAAGAATCAATTTACAACTAGTCTCCTTCATAACACATTCACTCGATATATCATCCAAACACATAGCAGATAACAAGTAACCATGTATTTACTCAACTCTGGCATACTGGTTCAACTCTTAACTCAGTAATGTGCATAATAGCATGTAGAATTTAATCACATATACGTGTGTGTGTGTGTGTATATATATTTATATATATATATATATAACACAGAGTCAGCAATAGTTAATTAAAATCAAACAACTCCTTTACTCGACTAACTCAATCAAGTGAAACTGATAATGAATAAATAATTACCAAAATAATAAAATAGTTTGAAAATAATAATCAAACTTGATTTGTAAATAATCAAAGTTAAATAATAACCAATCAATAAAATTCACCAATTAACTCTCAACTTAATTGGTCAATTAAATCAATTTCATTATTATCTAAATTTGATTAAAAATAATCAAATTCAATTACTCTTTAAACTCTAATGACTTTAAAACAAATAATAAAACAATTAAATAGATTTTACGAAATTTCGGCATGACCCGTTCGTAAACAGGACTAGCCAGAAATTTTGCATGTATTATGTTGCGCCCCCAAGCATAGGACGGATCACATAGTACAGCACAACAACAAATAAATCTGTATAACTCACAATTTAAATAACATAAATATTTCAACTATCAACATATTTCCCCAAGCTGGGAACCAATACCAGGATACTGAACTTACTAAAATGGCTGGTATACAACTCAGCCAACTTTAAAATACTACAATCTACTATATACAACTAACAGTTATAATTACTTATGACTCTGCACCATACCCTTCTTTAATAAAACCAAACCTGCACAATCAATACAGTCAATTAATCTCAGATAATAACAACAAATCGAGTCTTCAACTAATTACTATCAACACGTAATTATATTATCACACTTAACTAAACAGTTTGACTGATAATCAGCATATACCAATAAGAGATAAAGGATATATATATATATATATACTATCCACATACAAAGCGGATTTATAATCCATTTACTACAAAACACTTTATTAGCCACTTATTATCAAAAACAAGTTGATATTACTACAAAACTCGAATTTTAAAATACTAATTTGATCGAAACTAATTCAATCATCAATTAGCACAAAATATACACAAAACGAATATATAAATATCATACTTTACTAAACAACACAAACTTATTTACTACCCGATTATTCAAACTTCATCAGAAATCAGTTTAAGTTTCTGCATAAGTATTCATAACAATCAATAAAACAAATTATTGATTAACACATAATTAACGAAAACAAATTAAACCTTGAAATCCACATACGCGAACATATTTATACCAACTATTCTCAAAATCATTATACAAATTCTGCAACAACACTTATTACCACATAAATGAATTTTATACTCAATCTTTACCAAACGAATTATAACTCTATTAATTACTAAAAACCGATTTTCTACATAACGTATAAACGAATTACTAACATCCCATATATACTACAAATAACGAATTCATCATACTCATAATTTAATAACAAAATAATGGTATTAATTAGTTACTATCAAAACAGTTCTTATAATAACAAAACGAAATTACTTAATCAAAAGGATTTAATAAGAGTTTCCATTACCTACAGAATCAGAGTCACTTAGGCCAAAGCTCCGAGAACAGTGGCCGCGCGGCGGCAAAACGGCGGCCGGAAATCGCGCAGAAGGCGGCGGCTGGGTGGTTTCGCGACGGCGGAGCAGCAGCAATAATACGCAGAAGAATTGGAGGGGGAAAAGGAGTGGCTGTCTTCGCATAGAAGAGAAATCGGGGGGGGGGGGGGGTTTCTGGATTCTTCTCTACTGCGTATTGTGTCTGTGTGTTTTAGTGTTAGTATCTGTGGTGTGTGTGTGTATATGCGTGTGTGTATTGTGTTAGATATAAGGGGGGTGTTTCTGGAGTCTTCCACTGTCTCCTCGATAAGTATAGATTAGGATAACTATTACTACACTTTTATTAGCCCACTAACTGCAATTTAGCGGAACTAATACGATATTGTAAAAATAAAATTTTAAATGAAATATCTCTGAAATAATTAAATCCAACTAATAAAATTTATTTATATATCCAATATTATTCTCAAAATATTTAAATGCTCAAAATTCATAATTAAATGAATTTCGAACTAATTTTCTAATAATTACCGAAAATAAATTTTTAATCACCTCACATATTCACATAATATTATTAAACATTTAAACACATAATTCAACAAATTTTTATAACAATTAAATATTACCACTTTTATTATTTAATAAATAGGAGAATTCGCACCTAATTTCCCGGATGTTACATCCTTCCCTCCTTAAAAGGATTCTGTCCTCAGAATCAGCCCAAGAAGTCATAAAGGTTCTTTTAATAACTTCCAACTCTGGTCGCATCTGCAGTAATACTAATTCTTTACTCTTTGATACTCATTCTTTCTAATCTGGTGTTCTACCAGTTCTTCTGTATAGGACAATCCCAGTTGTATCACTACACGTTACGCGTTACTAGTATTCTATTCGCATCCTGATCCGCTTTGACTCTTGGCAATCTCACCGCAAAAGTTAACTATTCCAACCTGCTTGGCATACTTCCCAAATTATTTGAGATAATCAGATTCATGATATCTTGAAGTGAAAAGACGTCATATCATAATGAGTGTCCCACAATTGTGGTCATCGAGTGACATATTTCAAAGAAATTATCTTTGGAAATAAAAGAATAACTGAGAGATCAATATGGTCAATGAACTACTGTTGTGTGCCTTTGCTAAGACATTACTAAAGGTAGATAGCCTTCTTGCATTACACAACACACAAATGATGGCGTCGGCCCAAATCCACTATCAGTAGGCTCAGGACGCCACGATCCATGATCATCTTTAATGCTCAAAATATGACACATATCATAGTGAGTATAATTCTTACAACAAGTGATAGTTCCAGCCCACAAGTCCAGGCAACGACCTATCTCTGACTTATTACATAATTACTACTTAATACACACTAAGCCGCCACATACATAAAGTTTATTTGGTAGATATTGCTTTCTGATGTAGCTTTCCTGACATCATTTCTGAAACAACAATGCTATCCAAGTCGGTGCCTTGCTGTATCTTCTCCTTTTCCTTTCTACTCGGTATCTCCCTAACAGTGCGAGTCACATGCGCCAAATAAGTTTCTCATCCTTGGAGATCACTCTCTCTCTTCATCACTAATCTAAATTCCTACTTTCTTATCCCTCAACATACTTGTGTCTCGTAACAGATCAACCAGTCTATTTCCAAAATATCCTCGGGTTCTCCTAACTTGAAGGGATATAATCTACATATAACTTATGCTTTCACTTACTTTCGCATTACGAGCCAACACAACATCATCAATATAGTCTCATATTTTTATATCTCTTATTGTTAGGGTCCTTAGTATCTCAACGTACCTAAGTCCCTTATGTCCTCAACTTTAATCCTTTACTACTCACAATATATCCTGAAATTGAATCTTTTTCAACAGAATTTTTTTTTTTTTTTTTTTTTCACTTTGAAAACTTTACATATAACCTTCATTTTTCTTAAGGTCTCCAAGACTATACGAAGGTGTTCTGAGTATTCTTCTTGAAGTTTTGAGCTTGCTAAGATGTCATCAATAAATTCAATCATGAACTTATCCAAGTACTTCTTAATACATAGTTTATTCATCCCATAAAAGCAGGCGGGGCATTCAATCCAAACGACATCGGTAGATATTCATAGTGTCTGTAACGTGTCCCAGAAGCAGTCTTAAAAGCATTATCATCTTAAACCTTCAGCTGGTGCTAATTAAAATCTTAAATCAATCCTCAAAAATTTAAGCGGCTCCTTTTAGCTGGTCAAACAAGTTATCAATTATGGACAAAAGGTATTTACTCTTGATTGTCATCTGATTCAGTCCTCAATAATCTATACGTAAATTTATGGATCCATCTTTCATCTTTACGAACAACTGGTGTTCCCCAATAGGTTGGGTCAACTTACACCTTCATTAAGTAATTCTTGCAATTGAGTTGCCAATTCTTTTGTCTCTCAACCGGTGCCATTCTGTCACGCATTTTAGAAATAGGTATGGTCCTAGAGTAAGATCAATAGTACACTATCTTTTTATCAGGTGGGTTTCTCTTGGTAAGTCGTCAGGGAAACAATTTGTTTTTTTTTCAAGTCTAGTTACAAGTGCGACCCTTGCTGATTTCAGGAGTTTCCTTTCTGTATCTACCATGTGGGTCATACTTATATACTGAACATTCTGGGCAAGGTAATCTGATGTCTTGCAACCTCGACATCAATAGTTCTTTTTAACTCGACAACATTTTATAGCTTAATAATGACGGGTTTCCCAACATAAGATGACCTTCTCAAAGAATTCTTTCTGTCCAAGGATATTCAATGAACAATTGTAAAGTATCATCCTTAGTTCGTCTTATGGTTAAGATCTTGTTTCTGGTTTTGATTTCTAACCCAAAGTGTTGCCTCAGTTCTCTTCAAGTTAAGCTTGGGTGGTCATTCAGATATTTCACTTGGGGTGATATCCTTTCCACCTATACTTGAAATCACGGTTTTATTTACAAAGAATAAGTTAGAAGTCTTGTAGAGAAGTTAGATAGAGGGTATTAACCAGGTGTTCGGATAAGTATTTAAAATTACTTACGGTGGTTCCTCAACGGGTTCAATGGACATATCCCTAATTACCTCTGCATACCTTAATCGTATCATCTCCTATTCCATTCCAAGTATTACATCCAATTCTCTTAGCTTACAAGGAAGAAGATTTGTGTCGAATCGTTGTTCTTGAATCTCGGTACCACAATCTGGACATATCTGATCGATAGGAACTGTTTTCCTGATTTGCTACTTCTATAACCAAAGTTTCCCCTAATGGTAATGACTGAACATTCAGTTTGTTCATAAAATTCTCTGATATAAAAGATCTTGTAATTCCCGAATCAATCAAACAGATAGATAGAAACCTTTGTGACAACACTAGTCTTTTTAATAGGTTCGAGATAGTTCGTTTTAGACTAATTCGTGGAATTACCCTGGAACTTCTATAAGAAAGACTCACTATCGAATTAAATGTCCTAAATATTGAATCTCAACTCTTTTATAGTCAACCCATTCTTTAGGTATCATATTTAGAATTAGAATATAAGGAAATCAGGGATTGTGCACTCTATCCTTTCCCAAATGAAGGACAAATACTCTGCGTCATCACGCAACGTATCACCAGTTTATCCATCATAACTTCATTTTCTTTCGATAATTGCTCCATATCCAAATTAAGTTCATAGGACCTTCATACCAAACCATAAAACACTGTGTATGGGTTTTGAAGATATGACAAACGAACTAGTAGGATGGTCTCTTCCTTTTTAACGATCATTTCTCAAACTTAATTTGTTGAGTTCCCCATTTCTGGAAAAGAAGTATCATCACTCTGAAATGTCAGCATACACCGTTGCAACTTTAAAACACTGCTCCTTTATGATCCATAAGATCCTTGAACAAAATAACTCAGAGATGGAAAATGTTAAACAATGACGTGTGTATAATCAATTCTTGGTAACGCTAATCTTTCATAAGGGGTTAACTGAGAGATCAAAATGATCACTGAACATTTGTTCCGTCGCATATGTCATTAGGACAACCGTCATAGTACCCAAGGTGGCCAGCCTTCAGTACTCTAACGACAAGCAACAACACAAGTAGGTGGCGTCCCACCAGACTTCTATCACACAGACAGACAGTCATCCCCTATTTATGAAAAGAATGTATATTTTCGAAGTAGATAGTGATAGATAAATTGACCTCTGAATAATATGGACACCTTTTAAGCAAAAATGAAAACGTATGAGCGAACTCAAATCATAAAAATTACCGACAATCGCAGCGAATAAGGCGCAACCGTTGATTCTAGAATGAAAACGTCACTTGTAAATATCAACAGCTCATCAGGGAAGAAAATCTTTAAGAGGATATGCACGAAAACTTATTGTCGGAGGGCACTATCTCAATTCTTATAAGCTTCATCTTTTGAACTACTAAATTCGGTCACGAAATCGTTCCAGAGCTTAGTTTCGAATTTCAGAACTCATAGTTGTATCTCTTAGAGTCCATCTATGGTACATGCACCTTGAGTTGGTCCAACTCTGGAAAATGGGTATCCCGACATTTTACAAAAGAATAGAACAAGTTCAATAGGGGTATCATCTGAAGATCTCCATTCATATCTCTTCCAAATCCCAAAGTAGTAATTGACAACGATATTCTACAGTCCGGGTCACTTCAACTAGGGATGCCTTAACAGAAGTCAAAGGATCATATTAACACTAGCTTTTTGCCATATAGGTAACTTAGTCAGGAATGACTGGAGGGAAATCTACTATATTCATATCAAAAGAAGGTAAATCTACTAAACCTATCACCCAATAGGAAGGAGGTGCAAGTATCCTAATGAAAAATCCTCAATGTCTTTGTTTACGATCATATACTCTTTTGATGATTTGGTGTCAATCTTTGAACCAGGATCTTCATGATCTCTTCGGTAGGAATCGGAGATCTGACTCGAATAGCATGGAAATCTGAGGACTCTAATGAAGTCATCTTCCAAAAATACCAAAAATTCACATCAACAATTATGACCTTTTTGATGACGAATTCTCAAATACACCCCTGGATTACAACTGAATGGATTACAACCGAACAGATTCCAAAGGTACTACTTCCGAAGAAGGAATAATCGGAAAAGAATTTACTGGCACAATATGAGGAAATGATGATTTATCAATAATAGAGTTATTCACACTTGAAGAAAAGGAGAAGCTCGAATATCACACCTGAAAGGATTTTAGAAACTTTAAGGAATATCTCATAATTCAATAAGAAGGGAAGTATTGCCAAGATCTTCAGGTATGTCTTCTTTATCAGCTCCTCTTGATGACTCGTCATTTGATTCTAAGTTCTTCTGCTACACGTCCTACGGTATCGATATCAAACATCATCATCGACCCACCATAATCTCTGAAGATTCCATCAGCTACATCTGCAGTAGCAAGGATGTTTATCCAGCTCAGCTCAACTATCTCAACCGAATACCATATCTTAATTTACTCGTCGGTACTACATCTGATAGTCCGACACGAACTCTACATGAGCTCTGACGTTTCTCGCATAACTATACACACTCCTACACACTCTCGTTTCTAGTTTACTATAACCTTGCTCTGATACCAACACTGTGACACCCCCAAATCCGAGGTCAGAGGATTTGGTTGTCACGCTAAAATCTTGATTTAAAACAACCTGTTAAACATTAATCTATCTCAAATATAACTTCTACGACCCCAATCTCTACCAAGAATCTTTTAGGTTATAGGGCTAGAAACAAGAGTCCAAAATTTCATTCAAACTTTAACTTTCTTTTACAACAATCTCTTTACATATAATCTATAACACTGGTATAACTTCGATGTGAAGTATACCAGGCAAAACTACTTATACAATATAATGTTTACTATAAATCATTCTTATACAATATCCTGTCACTAGATCCAAATGATCTGCATCAGCTTGTCGTCCCAACGTCTTTTTGAATCTTCTCGCTCCATGGTTACGCATTTAAATACTGTCAATCTACCTTTTAGCTCTGTACCAGAATGATTCAACTTTTTCCTTTTCCTCTTTAGCTGTTAAAATATGATTAGCAACAAGGGTGAGCAACTAGATGCTCAGCAAATTCCACCGACTCGCTTACTCATACTAATCATAAAAGAAATGTGAAGGAAAATACTTGTCATACAAAGGAACTCTAATCAAAAATCAATTAACAGTTTACTCTGACAGAAAGGTGGTCAATGAACTGACCGAATCATTAATCTCAACACATTTGCACTTGAATACACTACTTTTGAGGTATAATAGGAATGATGTTCACAGGACTCACATTATAGCAATTTATTCTGACGGACTAGAAGTCCAATGATTTACCGAATCATTTAAGTCAACACAATTGTATTCGAACTTTGAATGTTGTAGATGCCCAACTTTGAATGATGTGAACACTGAACTTTGAATGATATAAATACGGAACTTTGAATGATACAGATACTGGTCTTATCTCCTCTGTGATACCCCACGGCTCGATCAACTACCGTGTCTCAAGCACCGCACACCCGTGATACCCCATAGCACGATCACTACTATGTCTCAAGTATCACAAAAACGTTTTGCTAGCAAAAAGTTGGTTGAATAATCAACCCGGCAACATTTGTGCCAAAATAAAATATATCCCTCTCTTGATACCACGAGTTTGTGCCTCGTGTTGATCAGAAGGAAAATTCCATGGGCCACTCCCATGTTGACCAGTGGAGTAAAAGATTATTCTCCCGAACAAAAATGAACAACAATTGAGTGTGAGTGAGTTATCATATAATCTCGTCTATTCTGGCCGACTGCCAGTTACTACTTATACGATATCGACCCGAACAATGGGCCGTTGCAACCTTTGACAAAATGATTATGTGGACACAAACAATATGTCACACTAGACAATAAGATAACAAACCTCGAACAAGGAGGTTTATTGAGTAGCATAAAATATTTTGAATCGTCTTGAAAGATAAGAACAACTCGAACTCATCAAGACACTATACAAATGCGCTAGGATGAATGTTTAGGAGGAAGTTTCGAGGAATTTCATTTCATCTACCCACTATTCTGCACATATCTACTTTGATCCGAACAATGAATCAAATCTGAGAATCTCAAATAAAGTTTATCGGATTTGAACAATAAATCCGATTGAAGTCAACAATTGTTTAACTACCTCAAAAAAAATGAGAGTAGTCATAGCTGAATAAATTTTTAGAGGGTCATCTTGAACAATTAAGATGCCCGAGGAAGTTCGATGGAATACGCTTCAAGGACAAGGAGTATTTTTAGTGGAAAACTAGCATACTAAATTTCATAAACATTCCGAAACATATCTTCCATAAAATAATTCATCAATATATATAAAAACATCATCATTTCTCAAATAATTAGCAGGAGGAAGGGTCAGAAGGAACTTGCCTCGATAGCGCTATGCACAAAATCAATTAATTATTATACTCTACCCGCGTGTCCGCTTTCAATCACGGGCCAGGGGATTTTCACCTCTTTTTCTTTTCTCTTCTCGGCCGGCTGTGGAAATAAAACTGCTGGGGGTTTGGGATAAGATTAGATTAGCCCTCATACTATAACTTCTATATAATATAAATGTTTATAAACTTAAGCGCATGTACTTTCTACAGAAAATCGGGCATGACCTATTCGTAATGTGGATGTTTGCCCTGTTTTCAAACACCAAAACCTTCTAACTCAATCAATCCACAATTAAGTCCACAATTTATCTAATACTCAATTAATCTGCCTCAACTTGCAGTAAACATTTAAGAAAATAATCTTGCTTCAACTTGCAGAAAACATATAAGAACATGATCTCGCCTTGACTTGCAATAGCTCTATCTAGAAATGAGCAATCACGTACACATTTATCACATAATACGTCCATCATCTAATTCACATAATTTCATATACTTCAGATAGCACATAGCACATGTTTAGTCCGCTAACTCTTATAATTATACCACTTTAATAGTTACACATTAACACATAATAATATCTCATTCACGTATGCATTTAAACTGGCATATCATGTCATATACCATTTGCAATAATATTTCTTTAGTAGTCCTGCCGAAAATTCGGCAGCACTTCCTCTGTTTATATAACAACCCACCTGTTTTAAACTAATATCAATAACCAAGAATCAATTTACAACTAGTCTCCTTCATAACACATTCACTCGATATATCATCCAAACACATAGCAGATAACAAGTAACCATGTATTTACTCAACTCTGGCATACTGGTTCAACTCTTAACTCAGTAATGTGCATAATAGCATGTAGCATTTAATCACATATACGTGTGTGTGTGTGTATATATATATTTATATATATATATAACACAGAGTCAGCAATAGTTAATTAAAATCAAACAACTCCTTTACTCGACTAACTCAATCAAGTGAAACTGATAATGAATAAATAATTACCAAAATAATAAAATAGTTTGAAAATAATAATCAAACTTGATTTGTAAATAATCAAAGTTAAATAATAACCAATCAATAAAATTCACCAATTAACTCTCAACTTAATTGGTCAATTAAATCAATTTCATTATTATCTAAATTTGATTAAAAATAATCAAATTCAATTACTCTTTAAACTCTAATGACTTTAAAACAAATAATAAAACAATTAAATAGATTTTACGAAATTTCGGCATGACCCGTTCGTAAACAGGACTAGCCAGAAATTTTGCATGTACTATGTTGCGCCCCAAGCATAGGACGGATCACATAGTACAGCACAACAACAAATAAATCTGTATAACTCACAATTTAAATAACATAAATATTTCAACTATCAACATATTTCCCCAAGCTGGGAACCAATACCAGGATACTGAACTTACTAAAATGGCTGGTATACAACTCAGCCAACTTTAAAATACTACAATCTACTATATACAACTAACAGTTTATAATTACTTATGACTCTGCACCATACCCTTCTTTAATAAAACCAAACCTGCACAATCAATACAGTCAATTAATCTCAGATAATAACAACAAATCGAGTCTTCAACTAATTACTATCAACACGTAATTATATTATCACACTTAACTAAACAGTTTGACTTATAATCAGTATATACTAATAAGAGATAAAGGATATATATATATACATACTATCCACATACAAAGCGGATTTATAATCCATTTACTACAAAACACTTTATTAGCCACTTATTATCAAAAACAAGTTGATATTACTACAAAACTCGAATTTTAAAATACTCATTTGATCGAAACTAATTCAATCATCAATTAGCACAAAATTATACACAAAACGAATTTATAAATATCATACTTTACTAAACAACACAAACTTATTTACTACCCGATTATTCAAACTTCATCAGAAATCAGTTTAAGTTTCTGCATAAGTATTCATAACAATCAATAAAACAAATTATTGATTAACACATAATTAACGAAAACAAATTAAACCTTGAAATCCACATACGCGAACATATTTATACCAACTATTCTCAAAATCATTATACAAATTCTGCAACAACACTTATTACCACATAAATGAATTTTATACTCAATCTTTACCAAACGAATTATAACTCTATTAATTACTAAAAACTGATTTTCTACATAACGTATAAACGAATTACTAACATCCCATATATACTACAAATAACGAATTCATCATACTCATAATTTAATAACAAAATAATGGTATTAATTAGTTACTATCAAAACAGTTCTTATAATAACAAAACGAAATTACTTAATCAAAAGGATTTAATAAGAGTTTCCATTACCTACAGAATCAGAGTCACTTAGGCCAAAGCTCCGGGAACAGTGGCCGCGCGGCGGCAAAACGACGGCCGGAAATCGCGCGGAAGGCGGCGGCTGGGTGGTTTCGCGACGGCGGAGCATCAGCAATAATACGCAGAAGAATTGGAGGGGGAAAAGGAGTGGCTGTCTTCGCAGAGAAGAGAAATCGGGGGGGGTTCTGGATTCTTCTCTACTGCGTATTGTGTCTGTGTGTGTTAGTGTTAGTATCTGTGGTGTGTGTGTATATGTCCTGTGTGTATAGGCGTGTGTGTATTGTGTTAGATATAAGGGGGTGTTTCTGGAGTCTTCCACTGTCTCCTCGATAAGTATAGATTAGGATAACTATTACTACACTTTTATTAGCCCACTAACTGAAATTTAGCGGAACTAATACGATATTGTAAAAATAAAATTTTAAATGAAATATCTCTGAAATAATTAAATCCAACTAATAAAATTTATTTATATATCCAATATTATTCTCAAAATATTTAAATGCTCAAAATTCATAATTAAATGAATTTCGAACTAATTTTCTAATAATTACCGAATATAAATGTTTAATCACCTCACATATTCACATAATATTATTAAACATTTAAACACATAATTCAACAAATTTTTATAACAATTAAATATTACCACTTTTATTATTTAATAAATAGGAGAATTCGCACCTAATTTCCCGGATGTTACAGCGTTGCAATAATTATGCTTCTTTTGGGTCTTCTACAACACTACCAAAAAAGTATTGCATTAAACCTCAATGTAGTGTTGCGATAGGAACGCTAGTGTTGTGACGTGCAACACCATTTAAAAGCGTTGCACTACACTAAATTATTTTTATAATTATTATAATTATGAACATTAGACTTGCGGTCAAAATATATACAATGACATTTAAATTATGTTATACTTTTTTACTTTTAAATTTTATATACTATATTTTAAATTATATATATATATTAAATAAGTATTTATCATGTTTTTATTTTTTCTTAAGTCTTATAAAATTTTAAATTACATTTAAATGAAAAAAAATGATACACATACACCAAGCACATATCTCGAGGTGAAAATTTCGGACGGCTATTTTCCCCCTTTAACAAAATAATTCACAAACTCAACTTTTCCAAAAATACTCAAATTTCCCTCTGTACTCTTCTCCCCTCACTCGATAACTTTTTCTCCAAAAGAGCTCTATCTCTGCTCCTCCGATTGGTAGTTGAATTCAAACTTAATCTCTGTCACCAAACTCGATTGCATTGTTAGTCTTTCCAATTAGCATGAACTCAATTTTTTTTTGAAAGTACAGGTAATTAGGGCTTCAAATTTGGAGCTTTCATTTTGGATTTTATTTAGGTAAAATCTCCAACTTATTTAGGTTTTGTTTTGTGTGATTTGAACTTAAATTTTTTTAATTAGGGATTTGTATTTGAGTATTGGGGGTTTCATATATAAAATCAAGCCTCAACTGTTGCAATCAATATACAGTTAGCAATATATTCATGAGTAAACCTCAAAGTGGTGGCCAAACTTTACCCACTTTTGCATTTTGATGACCATATTTTTTAATTTGCAATACGATGGCCGGACATTACCTTTATTTTTCAAAAAGGTGGTTACGGATCACTTTTTTAAGTTTTTTTTTCTAAAAAAAGTGGTAATTTGCAATAGGTAGCCGAACATTACTTTTATTTTTCAAAAAGGTGGTTACGGGCCACTTTTTTTTCTCAAAAAACTGCCTCTTAGCCATCTTTTTGAAAACTGAAAGTAATATTTGGCCACTAAATTGCAAATTTAAAATTCGGGCATCAAAATACAAAAACGGGTAAAGTTTGGCCACTACTTTGAAGTTTGCTCTATATTCATTATAATCGATATATAAATAAACCTCTATATACATAGTCACTAATGTTGTTCACACTTTTCTATTGTTTCCCAATCGATTTTAAGGTTATCCAATTTTGGGAATCAAGCTCTCGGCTACATCTACTACGATTTTGTGCTTCTATTCTGTTCCTGATGGCTCATACACTCCCACATTTGCTACTATGGGAGCCTTAACCCTATACATCTTATTATCATCCTTAATTTTATCTACATCATGAAATCTATTGCTACAATCATACGAATCTACGGCGGAAACAGACGGGTATTCATCCCCACATTTATTAATCATATCATGTAAAGACATGTATTTAGAACGAATAGGAATGGGGGGTACCTCGTTTTGATGCAGAATTCATTTTCTGAAGACGTTGGGAAGCACGATCAGCCATTTTGAAGTTGAACCCAGAAAAAAACCCAGAAATCTGCAAATCTTCAATGAAAGCTTCGAATTTTCAAACGGAAAAACCCAGAAACCGATGATTTTCAATCGAAAATTCTCGCCGGGAATCGCCTTACTGCAGAACCCTAGCAGAGCTTCGCAGAGAAAATTTCGAGAGAAATTCTAGCAGAATAACTTTGAGAAATGAAAAGTGAGAAGTGAGAGATGTCGAGTAAAACTCTACACTTATGTAGAACGTACAACCGATCACTGGGCCAGTCAAAAGGGAGGACAACCAGCATTATCCGGTACGGCCCAATAAGTTTTGAGCAAAGCCCAAGAGAAAATGGCCCAAAAATAAATAAGAAAAGAAATATAACTATTTCTACCCTACGACTTTAATCCTGGTCAAAGGTGTTCGACCAGGAGCCAAAATGGGCGAAAATGTTCGACCTCAAATGAGGTCGAACTCTACGACTTCAATCCTGGTCGAAGGTGTTCGACTAGGAGCCAAAATGTGCGAAAATGTTCGACCTCAAACGAGGTCGAACCCTACGACTTCAATCCTGGTCGAAGGTGTTCGACCAGGAGCCAAAATGGGCGAAAATGTTCGACCTCAAACAAGGTCGAACCCTACGACTTCAATCCTGACCGAAGGTATTCGACCAGGAGGCAAAATGACATAAATATTCGACCACAATCCTGGTCGAAACCCTACGACCTCATTCTGGTCGAAGGTGTTCGACCAGGAGCCAAAATGACATAAATATTCGACCACAATCCTGGTTGAAACCCTACGACCTCATTCTGGTCGAAGGTGTTCGACCAGGAGCCAAAATGACATAAATATTCGACCACAATCCTGGTCGAAACCCTACGACCTCATTCTGGTCGAAGGTGTTCGACCAGGAGCCAAAATGACACTGATTTTTGAGCAGAATCCTGGTCGAACCCTACGACCTCAATCCTGGTCGAAGGTGTTCGACCAGGAGCCAAAATGGAGCATATATTCGACTAGAATATTGGTCGAACCCTACGACCTCAATCCTGGTCGAAGGTGTTCGACCAGGAGCCAAAGTGACACCAAAAATCGACCAGAATCCTGGTCGAAATTATACATGATTTTTGAATTTCGGATTATTTTCCAGAAAATTAACAAAAAATCTTGATTCCTATTTTGGAAAAATTAAAGCAAACAAAATTGGTTTAAAGCTATATGTTCGAAGGACCGGATAATTATGAAAAAAGCAAAAAATACCTTGTGAACCTCGAAGAATGTCAAAATAACTTCTACGATAATCTAAAAAAGATTTTCCCAGAAGTTGGGGGGCAAATGATATGGGTTAAAAACAGCCCAAAAAATATAATTAATGATGTATTAATTAGACCTAGATTGGTCCAAGAATTAAGCCCGATTAATAAGGCCCGAAACCCTAATTATTTATTAATTTTAATTAATAAAAAGGGAAAATCTACAGCTCACTAAAAGAGTCCAAAACCTGTCAAATACTTCAAAGATTGACCTCCAGGGCATACAAACCTAATAGGAGTCAGCCTCCTACAAAATAGGTTTCACAATCCTGATCTAAGAAGGCGACTTGGCCCCCAAGTCACCTAATTCTACTCTAAATACAAGGCTCCTGATGCCTATATAAGGACCCTAATCCTTCAACTTAGAACTACGTTTTTTGGCTTGATTCTCAGCAATAGTTGAGATACGTAGGCATCTTGTGAGGGCAGATTTAGCCACGAAACACGAGAACAACCATTAAAAGCTCGAAAGCTCTTAAACCCTAGCAGTAAATTTGAAAGTACGTTTTTTATTTCCA
Organism: Heracleum sosnowskyi; assembly: GCA_030848705.1. Classification (NCBI taxonomy): domain Eukaryota; kingdom Viridiplantae; phylum Streptophyta; class Magnoliopsida; order Apiales; family Apiaceae; genus Heracleum; species Heracleum sosnowskyi. The sequence goes on along the minus strand of CM061243.1, from coordinate 40,671,544 downwards.
CAACTGTGTCCTTGTTCTTTTCTTTACTTTTCTGTACTTTTCAGTTTATATTTCTACTCATCCATCAACATTAGAATTGTTTAGACTTAGATATTAACCCTACAAAATTTTATCAAAACAAGACTGTTGTAGTTTGGTTAAGCATTTTGAACCTTAAATGTTCATTTTATAGTCTTGTAATTGTAGTTCTTGTTTTTCTAGAGAGAAGAACACTATAAGATTACAAAAAAATAACTCTATGATTTTATCTAAAGTATCCTTTCTACTTGAGCTTTAGTTTTCACATATGGTTATATCTTGATTTTGAGTTCATATTTTGAGTTGTATTCATTTTTATTGTTGATTGTATTCATTTGTAAGTGTTGTTGCCGAGTAGTAAGCTTGGACATAAGGGTTCGGGAACTAGTTTGCCAAAGAAAAATTTAGCATAGTTCTTAGAGGGCATTTCGTTCCAGGAATGAGGTGTTAGTATTTGTGCCCAAGAGAAACACTATTATGTTTCATTGAAAGACATTTTCGTTATTAATGATTATGTTCTATCAGATCATCTTTTTGATATTTGTTATGTCTTTATTTAGTTCGATATAAATATCCTTGGAATATGACATGTATTCTATATCTTTAAGTATGTGACCTAGAAATGAGATTATATGAATAGTGTTTATATTCCTGAATATCCCTAGTCAAGTATGATAATTTAAAGGACAATAATAATGCATAAAGACTCGTATGTTTGTTAACTAATAACCACAACTGACTAATGATAGGTATGATGATACTAAAGTAAAAAAACATAAGTGCATGAAAGAGTACGTCGCAATGGATTGACCCACCGTGAGATTCTACATTTTTATAGTCCCATAAGTAATTCTCACAATGATAATTATGCAACGATCCTTAGACTTGAAATCATTATATTTTTATACGATAATTAATATACTTGGATTATATTAAAAGTTAACATTGATCGGTTGATGATAAAAGTGGGCATTGTGTATATTATGAATCGTATAAGAAATATGAATTATCTAAACATGATTTAACCCTCATATATTTTATGAGAGATATTATTAGCCCCTTGTTTGAGTTAGACTATGAAATGCATGGACATGCTCAAATGTTGATTTGAATTAAATAGTCTACTCCTTGATCGAGAAAATCAAGTATTAATTGTGAAGAGGATGACACATTACATGCCTCAAATTTAATCTGTAATATCGAGGGTAAAATGATTATATTACATGGTACATTATTCACGAAAGGCTTAATCGAATCACCGGTTTATTTAATATTACTTGGGTAACAATCATGTATTACTAGATGCGGCTCATTGTTTGTGATTTTAATTAGATTTAAAATTGTTGTCAACGTAATGTTTGGAGGATCATTTAATTTAAATTTCGACTTGAATTAAATAAAAGTAATTCTATTTATTTATTGTAAATTAAGTATGACTTAATTAATTAAATAAATATGAGTTTTGAATTTACTATTATTAATTCTGAAAGTCGGTTGTTGGTTGATTAAGTAAGACTTTATTAGAAAAGAATTAGGAATTCCGAATTTATTAGAACTCTGAATTTGATTAGAGTTATGTTGGTACATAAATTTTCTATTTGTCCATTTTGTATTGACGGTAAGCCAAAACGCCGACATGAAGGAATAGTGAAGACGGGTGTATCCAGACATGAAGACAATTGATGATTGGTGACTTGATATACATGAAAACAATATATTTTCAATTACAAAACATATATAACGTTCTTATTTGACTAAATCGCATGAAGACCCAGTCAAATAGGATATGAATTATACTTGACAGCTGAAAAATGCTTGACAGGTGCGGAACACAGTTGAACAAGTCCACTCATCAGCTACATGTCTAGACAAATAGGAGAAATATTAGGAACTACTCCCTACATACAAGGAATGTGCTCCTTAATTGTAGCAATGGGAAAATAAGCTGAAGAAAAGATATAATACACATTTGAGTCCATTTACAACACAACTCTACACTCCTACTACCACTGCACTACAATTTTCTCTCAAACACTACACTTGTCGGACAAATACATACTGTTTAAGACAAATAGGCTGTATTGTACTAGTTCTTCATTTTTATTCACTTTGTAACCTTTGTTAAATATATTCTAGTGGATCATTTGGCTAGGACAATCCCACCCGAAGTTTTTAACCTCTTACGAGGGGTTTTTCGCGTCACCAAAAGTTTTGTGTCTTGTTTTCTTGTTTACAATTTATGTACTTGTCCATATTATATACTAGTTGTCCATCAGTTAGTAAATTGAATATCTTAGCTTTTAACCCTACAAAATTTTACCAAAATAACTTAGAATTCAATTTTTTCTTTCACTATTTATTTTCTCTTATGGCTGATTAATTGGACACACGTTTTATTAAAACCAAAGCCGTTTTTTAGAGTTTTAGAGAGAGAAAGAGAGAGAGAGAGAGAGAGAGAGAGAGAGAGAGAGAGAGAGAGAGAGAGAGTGTGTGTGTGTGTGTGTGTGTGTGTGACCAAAGTCAGTGCTAGTACACATTCTTCCTCGGGTTCAAGCATTCGTATGGATAACGATAGAGCCTAGCTAGATTGCATGGAAGCGGGATACATGGTTGTCGATCAAAGCTCGGACCTCCATTACCCTTCATTTCTCAACTGTTAAAGCGTCTTTAAGGTAACGATTCAAAACTTTGAATAGGGTTTCGCTTATTTTTGCTTTTTCACATGGATCCTGCATAGGGTTTCACTTATTTTTTCTTTTTACACATTTATTCGTTTCTTTTATGTCCTCGAAACCCATCAAAACCCTTCAATAGCGTCAGAGCGACTTACAAAACATTTTTAATTCATTATATGTTTAACAATTTTAATTATAAAAGCTATATACGATATGCCATGGTTGTTTTGTATGTGATAACGTGATATTATGCATGTGGATTCATTTATATATGTATAAATTGGTGTATTGATTGTGTATGGACACATCTGAGGTTATTGGTATGATCTATATGTATATGATACATAATACAGAGATGTAGGATCAATCTGAATTCTTTCGTTTCAATGCGAAACTGCATAAGTCCAAATCACACGGTGTCCGATTTTGACCAATTATACCTTTTCGGAATGGGAAAACCGCCACGAACAAAATTGACTAATTTGTTGTCACCTATGTTGTGTTTTGACCGTTTAACATCGTTTAGGGCCTGAAGACTACTATTTAATGTTTTTAGTTATTATTTTGATTTTTCAAATTTACACCTTATTTTATTTATGTGATTGGAACATGAGAAATATGACATGGTATGTCATGATTATGCAATCCGAGATGTTCTTAATTTTTATATGAGCATGGTGAATAAGTATTGCCTAATGACTCATAGGATAATGGTTTTGATTAATGGTTTGGTTTCCAAGTACGACTTGTATGTCGTTTATTCCTTGAAATGTTTAATCTTGAATGTAACTCAATTTCTTTTGTAAGTTCATTAGAATAGTTTAATTTCATTTATGTAATGTACATGAAGACATTCCAAGGAGGTTGTTCAAGGAGACACTGCAAAGAGGCGTTTTAAAGGATTAAGACATGTTATGTAATGTATTTTAATACAACTATAGATTAACCTTTATTTTTCTATTGGCTTGGAAATATCACATAGTTGGATGAACCATAACCAAACACATACTTTACGCACTTTACATGTTTATTACGTTTGCATGTGATAATATGTACGCGTGGAGTTAATATTGATGCATGTTTTAATTAGATTAATCATGTATTTATTAGATACGACACTCATGCCATGTCTGCTTAACAAAGATAAAATATGTAGTGATTCAAGATTTTAAAAAGAGTAAACGATCATGAGGTTCTTGTGTTTATGATTAGACAGAATTATGTATGAATTTCTAATTTTTCGATATGAGGAGATTGTGACAACAACAGGCCATGCCTATAAGGTTGTTGGTTATTAAGTGAGACCGCTTGTGACTTCTCTGACTACCTGAAAATCAAACCATTGAAGAATTTTGATTTGAATTAATTAGTTCAAGGAACAATTAGGAATCTCTTAGTGATGAGATCATGGTCGTTTTAAGTAAAAACAAATCCCTAAATAAAATTTTAAATTAATTAGATGACTTCCAATGGGTAACACTCGTCAAGACCTAGATCGATAAGGAGTGGGTTTGTCAAAGCGAGGTACTCATATCTATCGTGGTATGACTCACTATAAAGATTCAGTTAGAGAAACTTTTTTCGAATTGATAGTTAAGGCTATTAATTTGATAAAAATAGTGGGAGATAAATATTATGAATATATATGAATAATCACTTGAACATATTTTAATAATTTTGTAGACTAACTCATTTTTATGCATTTAAACATTGTAGATATCTAATGGCAAACAACTCAAATAAGTTCTCTGTGTGATCAGACGTTGTGAATGAACTAACTTCCTTGATTGATATAGGAATTTGAGGATTGTCCTCAGGAATGAGCTAAAGCTTCATATCATTGAAATTCCTCCCCCTAACCTCTCCCTGAGGGTGCATCTTATGCTCAATAAACTATCTATCAAAAACATATTGATGATGCAACAAATGTCATTTGTTTGATGTTTGCGATTATGAGTCCTGAGCTTCAGAAACAACATGAGCATATGGATGTGTATGCTATGATTGAACACCATTAAAGGATGTTTGAGCGACAAGCTTGTCAAGAGAGGTTTGATACTAGCAAGGAATTGTACATTTCCAAACAGGGATATTGTGACTCGGTTGGACCGCATGTTCTAAAGATGATATGGTGTATTGAATACCTTGTTACTTTGGGTTTCTCGATTGGTCCACAGGCCTAGATAGATATGATTTTACAATCTTTGAACCACAACTATTCTTATTTTTTTTATGAGATAGACAAAACATCTACTGAATTGTTCGTCATGTTGAGAACTGCTGAAACCAAATAAAGTAAATGTAAAGGTAAGAAGAAGATGGGATATAAATCTGCTGATAATCCAAAACTCACTCACAAACAGGCTTTGAAGCTTACAGGAGGTGTTGCAAAGGGTGTTTTTCACTATTGCAAGAAGTCAGGTCATTGCAAGATAAACTATCATGCTTATTTGGAGGATCTGAAGAAGAAGAAGAAGAAGAAGAAGAAGAAGAAGAAGAAGAAGAAGAAGAAGAAGAAGAAGAAGAAGAAGAAGAAGAAGAAGAAGAAGAAGAAGAAGAAGAAGAATGGATAGACTTCTAAGTCAGGTATATATGTTATAGAAGTCAATTTGTCTACTTCTACATCATGGGTATTAGATACTGAATGTGGTTCTGACATTTGTATAAATGCTCACATTTGTATAATGTGCACGAGGTGCAAAGGAGTAGGACTTTGGCGAAAGGAGAAATCGGCCTATGTGTTGGCAATGGAGCAAAGGTTGCCGCTTTAGCTATAGGTACTTATCATTTATCGTTGCCGAGAAGGCTTATTTTAGAACATGAGAACTATTTTTACGAACCATGATCCCCTATACAAAATCATAATTTTATGTTATTTTTGCTTCAACCCTCCGAGTTCGTGTTATGAATTTCCTACGACGACACTTTGATAACTCAAAAATTTGCACTTGAGTGAAGTCGTATTTGTGGTTTTTCATTTCTATTTTAGTACGGGAAAAAGTTCCCTAATTACATATTTAGAGCATGGTTGTAAATTTCGGAAATCAGAACAAATCGGTTGAGGTGCCGTATAGCGATTTATCGGTAAATCGGGGATTTATCGGAATGATAAATCGGAACAAAAATCGAATACATTGTAATATTTTAAATATATTTAATATATTAGCCTTATATATATTATAATAAACCATTTAAAAATAATTCATAGCGATATATCGGATTTCAAAAATCGAATCGGTCAAATATTTTTAAACGATAAATTGATGATTTATCGGCGAACGATTTTTAGAACACTGAATTTTAGAGAGATTATATATGAGTACGTAGTACAAATTAATAGTATAATTCTTTTACAAAATACCATCCGTGCATTCAAAGAAGAAACTCGATGTATTTTACCTAAATTTGAATATGTACTTAATTAGAGCCCTTAACCCTACTTTATTTCTATAATTTTAAAGTTTTTATGATAAAATTATAATATCGTTTGATTTTGAGCTTGAAATTAAATCGACCGGATTCCAATTTCGTCGGACATCGGGAGATCATCCGACATTTAATTAGACAGACAGGAATGCTTGGCAAGGGTTGAATCGACCAACCAACTGGATCACATTCGTATATGAAAATGCAGCCGTTCGACCAAATACCAAACATGTCTAAAAATAATGAAGCGATCCTAATTAATCTTACAACCACTCAACATTTCTCCCTATATATTCAAATATGTTTCCCCACCTCAAGTACAGAAAGGACTAGAGATTAGGGCAACCATAAAAATACACACTAACTTTCATAAGCACTCTATGTACGTAAATAAATCATCTCTATTTGTCTTTCCTCCTCTCTTCATTTCGAAAAGAAAACTTCAAAATTTCCGAGTTCGTCTCTTCATTCAACAATGGGTTCTCGTCTTTCTTTGATCGCCACATTTCTTTTAGTGGCCTTGGCATCTGCAAAACTGGCTGATTCGTCGTACACAAACTACCTTAGAAATAATGCTGTATTGGGCGTCAAACTTAACGTGGTCACCTACGATAACGGAGATGGTACTTTCATCGAAGAACAAATGATGAACTCCAATACTAGCCGGAGAGTTCTTGCAGGATCAGCTACTTATTTAAGTTATGATGCTCTCAACAAGGACAAAATACCGTGCAACCAACGTGGGTCTTCGTATTATAATTGTGCAGCTTCCGGCAGAGCTAATCCGTATCAACGTGTGTGCAATTCCGCAACGCGATGTGCACGCCGCTAGATTAGAGCATGATCCGGGAAGGGAAGGCTTTGTGGAATGTGTACGTAACAAAGTATAAAGATGCACGAATATACAAAGTTAACTAATTTTATTAATCCATGATTATTTTCTAGTTCTTCATGTTTACAGTCAAAACTTCTCTCCGTTAAAAATGCTAATTTCTTTAATGCTAATTAATCCATGATTATTTTCTAGTTCTTCATGTTTCAAAATTTGCATAGTTAGTGTAAATTGTACAAGGGGGAGAATTTGAAATTTAAATATGTAATCGAATTCTAAATCTATAGTTGCTCGGCTGTACCTTGTACTATTTGTATATAAATTAATTAATTCTCTGTTTAAAGAAGCGAGTAAATCTATTGTTTTTTTTTACCTTGTTGGGAAGATGGTTTGGAACTTGGAATGTTGTAATACAAAAAGACGAAAGGCAGCCATTTTTGTATGTCATTACGTGGGGGACCCTATTATTTGGTTATTAGTTCGTCATCTGTTTTTTGATTAAAATTATAAACCCGAGTTTACAGTAAAATGTCTATAAACTTAATGACCATCACCAAGATGATGCAATAGGTTTTATAAACTACCATAGGTAAACAAATATTTAATGTATCAAAATATTTAGATAATTTTTTAATGTTATTCTAAGACATTATTCTAAGACATTACACCGATATTTTTAGATGTAATAATTTTAGAATGCAATAAGAAAGGTGGGATAAGTTTCAACTACTGTAGAACCTCGATAAATGAATATACTTGGACCAAGAAAATGTATTTGATATGGACAGAAAATTAATTATAGAAATATAATTGACTATTCAATGGAAATGCCGATATTTAAGGCCCGATACCCTAATTATTCATTAATTTCGTAATTAATGAATAGGCAAAATATACAGCTCATCAAAAGAGACCAAAATATGGTAAATTAGTCAAAGAAGGATCCAGAATCCCAATAAATGAGTCATAGCCTTTATCAACAAGGAAAAGACTTATTCAGCAAGCAACACAATGTTTATCCAATAACAAAAAGGAGACTTATTCGCTAAGACTCCTAAACATACCATAAGTATGAGGCTCCAGACGCCTATATAAGGTCTCTGATCCTACAATCAGAACTACGTCTTTGGCTTGATTCTCAATAACGATTTGAGATACGTAGGCATCCTGTGAGGACCGATTTAGTCTCGAAACACAAGTGCAGACATTAAATCTCGAAACTCATTAATCCTAACAATTAATATACAAGTACGTTTTTTAATCCACAACATTTGGCGCCGTCTGTGGGAAGACAACATCAACCATGGCAAACACACGAAGAACAGCTCGGGATACTCAAACTCCCGAGGATCGCCCTATCACCTCTGAGGCTGATCAACCACCGCCGACTACTGGCACTCAAGGGGCGAATATCCCCACCAACACTCAAGGACCGGAAATCCCAATTTCGGTTGAAGGGACGAATCCCCTGCAGATGGTCATTCATGGATCTAATCCACAAGAGACCGTTCACCAGCAACCAATCTCGACTTCTCCACTCATCATGAATGCACCGAGAAGCCTTCAACTCCATACTACTGATCTCCCTCAATACGCGAATCAGACTTTGGGGATGTCAAGCTATGGCATGCCCCCTCGACCCATGGCGGGCGGTAGTGGAACTAATCCAATCTACCATGAGGCATATGTGCCCCCTTATATTCAAGGTCTGGAACCCCAAAATCAACAAACTCGTCAGACCCCTTTCGTTCAAGATTACTCGGGCCCATACACCGAGGATGAGGGTTATACAACTGGGGAGGATGTCGCCCCAAGAAGGAGACGTTCCTCCCAGACAAATCGGGATCAACCCCAAACTACTAAGGAGAAAATTGCAACCCATGAGGCAGAGACTGCAAGACTTAAGAAACTCCTTGTTGAGGAGGAGGCCGCTCAATCTCAAGGCCGAACGACTGAAGGGATCCCGATAATCAACTTGGATCCACCGGCAAGAAGAACCAAGAGGGCCGAAGCCCCAAGGGGTGATCCTAGTATTTTGTTGCCCCTAGGAGATCCTGATGATCCTACACCACCGTTTATTCAAGACATCATGAAAACGGCTATATCCAGAAAATTCAAGATGCCTTCGATTAAAGCCTATGATGGAACGGGAGATCCCGCAAATCATGTAAGGACCTTCTCCAATGCACTGCTGTTGCAGCCAACCAACGATGCGGTCAAGTGTAGGGTGTTTCCACAAACCTTGGCAGGCATGGCCCAACGCTGGTATAGCCGTCTTCCTCCCAACTCAATTGGGTCTTTCAAGGAACTAAGCAAAGCTTTTATCAATCAGTTCATTAGTGGAAGGGTGCATAAGAAAAGCTATGCATCACTCATGGTAATCCAGCAAAGAAAGAATGAAGCCCTAAGGGACTACATCAATCGATTCACTCGGGAGGCTTTGAAAGTCCCGGACTTGGAGGACAGAGTGGCTATGATAGCCCTGCAACAAGGAACTACTGATGACCACTTCAAAAGGTCGTTAGCTAAACATCCACCCGAGAGCATGCTGAAGCTCCAAGATAGAGCCGGAAAGTATATCAAGGCTGAAGAAAGCATGAGAAAGTATGAACCCACTGCTAGCGGTAGTGGAAACTCAAAGAAAAGAAAAGAAACTCAGGAGTATGACGTCAAGGAAAAGTTTCCTAGAACGTCAAAGGACTCTGATTCTCCACCCAAGAGAAACAATTTTGGGCCAAAGTTTACGGAGTATGCAAGATTGAACACTCTCAGGAGTCAAATTCTGATGGAGATAGCTAAGGAAGGAGATCTCAAATGGCCGAAGCCAATGAGGGCTGACATGTCCAAACAGAACCAAAATCAATTCTGTCGATTCCACAAAGAAGTCGGTCATGACACCGACGATTGTAGGCAATTGAAAGATGAGATCGAATTTCTGATACGAAGAGGAAAACTCAGCAAATTCACCAAGGATAGAAATCAAGGGGGTCAAAGAGGAAACTACGAAAGGAAGGATTACGACAGAAGGGACAACGACCAAGATCGTAACCCTAAGCCCCGAGGGCCAGTCATCAACATGATATTCGGAGGGCCAACTGCTGCTGGGTCCTCCCGAAATTCAAGAAAAGCTTATGCTCGAGAGGTAATGACTGTGGTTGGAGAAGCACCGAAGCGTGCCAGAACAGAAGTGTCAATAGGTTTTGACGATTCAGACTTGGAAGGGGTGAAGTTCCCCCACGATGACCCTCTAGTCATCATACCTGGGATTGGCAATTCTGAAACAAAGAGGGTCCTAGTCGACAATGGAGCTTCAGTGGATATCTTGTTCCACGATGCTTTCATCAAGATGGGCTACACTGACTCTCAGTTGACACCCTCGAATATGCCCATATATTGATTCAATGGAGTGGAATCAAAGGTGGAAGGCACTATCCAACTCCCAATGACAATGGGGCAAGGGTCGACTACGTCTACTCAGATGTTGAACTTCATAGTTATAAAGGCAACTTCGACCTATAATGCAATCCTGGGAAGAACTGGTCTTCATGCATTCAAGGCCGTTGCCTCATCTTATCATCTAAAAATCAAGTTCCCAATGAGGAATGGGATTGGTGAAGAACGAGGAGACCAAAAGATGGCTAGAAGTTGTTATGTAGCCGCGTTAAGGCCTGATGGAATCGGGGGGCAAGTTCTCCCAATTGAAGACATGGATACTAGTGACAATGAGGACCGAAGAGGGAAACCAACTGAGGATTTAATCCCCATTCCCTTAGTCCCTGGTGAACCGGAGAAGGTGACATATGTTGGAGCACTACTACCTGAGCCATTGAAAAGCAAGCTCATATCTTTTCTTCAAGAGAATAATGACGTTTTTGCTTGGACAGCGGCTGACATGCCAAGGATTGATCCCCAATTGATAACTCATAAATTGAATGTGGATCCTGAAAGGAAGACGGTGAAACAGAAAAAGAGAAGTTTTGCTCCAGAAAGGCTCGAAGCCATTAAACAAGAAGTAGAGAAGCTTTTGGAAGACGGGTTCATTGAGGAAATCCAATTCCCAGAATGGTTGGCTAACCACGTGATGGTCAAAAAGGCCAATGGAAAATGGAGGATGTGTGTGGACTTCACTGACTTGAATGATGCATGTCCTAAGGGTTGTTTTCCCTTACCAAGGATTGATGCATTAATAGATGCTACAGCTGGACACGAGATGCTCAGCTTCATAGATGGCTTCAGTGGATACAACCAAATCAAAATGCACAAGGATGACATCTCCAAGGTATCATTCATCACTGACTTTGGTGTTTTCTGTTATCTAGTCATGGCATTTAGACTTAAGAATGCAGGGGCAACATACCAAAGATTGGTGAACAAAATTTTTGGACACCTAATTGGAAAAACCATGGAGGTCTACGTAGATGACATGTTAGTCAAGAGCCTCGATAAGGCCGATCACATTGAGGACCTCCGAGAGGCATTTGAAGTGCTAAGGCACCACAAAATGATGTTGAATCCAGCTAAGTGTGCCTTTGGTGTAGGCTCGGGAAAGTTTTTAGGCTTAATGGTTTCCAAGAGAGGAATCGAGGCCAATCCCGACAAAATCAAAGCAATTCTAGACATGGAACCACCAAAGACTGTAAAGGATGTCCAAAAACTAACGGGAAGAGTGGCAGCATTGGGAAGATTTATCTCCAAATCAGGAGAGAAGTGCTTATCTTTCTTCAAAGCACTCAAGAATGTGAAAAATTTTGAATGGACAACGGAGAGCCAAGAGGCCTTTGAGGCCCTGAATAAATACATGGCTGAGGCACCACTGTTGGCAAAGCCCAAGCCGGGGGGAATTCTCTATTTGTACTTGGCGATCTCTAGCACAGCCCTTGGAGCCGTTTTGGTAAAAGAAGAATTGAAGGTTCAGAAACCCATCTACTATGTGAGTAAGATTCTACATGGGGCAGAAATAAACTACTCAACGATTGAGAAGTTTGCCTTAGCCTTGATAATGGCCTTAAGAAAGCTACGCCCGTACTTCCAGGCTCACAAGATAGAGGTCTTGACTGATCAACCTCTGAGAAACATCTTACATAGCCCTCAAGTCAGTGGAAGATTGATCAAATAGGCCATTGAATTGGGCGAATTCGACATCAAGTATAAGCCTCGAACGGCCATAAAAGCTCAAGCACTCGCTGACTTCATGGTTGAATGTACCATTGACAACCAAGAAGTCGGGGGGCAGGAAGTAATAGTGGAGGATGAGAAAGATCAAGAGATGGATTTCAAAGAATATTGGGTGCTCTATTTTGATGGAGCATCAAAAATAAAATCAAGTGGAGCCGGTTTAGTGCTACAAAGTACTGATGGATTCCTCATAGATTATGCACTAAAACTTGACTTTCCAACGACAAACAATGAGGCTGAGTATGAAGCTCTGATAGCTGGTTTAGGGCTGGCTGGAGCCTTGAGGGTCAAAACTCTGAAAGTATGTGGAGATTCGAGGCTAGTGGTTTCCCAAGTAAATGGGGAATTTGATGCCAGAGATGAAGTCATGGCCAAGTACTTGAAACTTGTCAAGGCCATCATGACTCAGTTCGACGAATGCTATGTAGAGCACATTCCAAGGGAAGAAAACGTGAAGGCTGCCTTGTCTAAATTTGATTCTTCCAAAATTGAAAACTATGCAGGGAGTGTCTACTTCCAAGTCCTGAGGACCCCAAGCATCAACGGAAAGTTGGTAGCACCCATTGATGTTGGCAGTTGTTGGATGGATCCCATCAAATCTCATCTAGAAACTGGGTGGTTACCCAATGACACTTCTGAAGCATGAAAGCTATACGTCAGAGCACTAAGGTATACCCTGATTGAGGGAATCCTATACAAGAAGTCTTTCATCATTCCATATCTGAAATGTTTAAGATCTCAAGAGGCAGAATTGGCCCTGAAGGAAGTACATGAAGGAATTTGTGGGCAGCACTTGGGGGGCAGAGCCCTTGCCCATAAAATCACTCGTCTAGGTTTTTACTGGCCAAGCATACTAGCAGATGCTAAATGCTACGTAAAGAAATGTGAAAGGTGCCAGAAGAATGCCCCAGTGGTTAGGCAACCACCAGAGATGTTGACATCCATAAACTCACCAATCCCCTTTGCCATGTGGAGAATGGATATACTTGGGCCATTTCCAATGGCAAGTGCACAACGAAAGTTCTTGATAGTAGCAATCAACTACTTCACCAAGTGGATTGAGGCTAAGCCATTAGCCAAGATAACCACCAAACAAGTGATGCATTTCTTCTGGGAAAATGTGATATGCAGATACGGGATTCCACGTATCTTGGTCACAGACAATGGAACTCAGTTTAACAACGATGAGTTTAAGAAATATTGTGATGAGAATGATATCAAGTTGCACTTCACTTCAATTGCCCATCCACAAGCAAATGGGCAAGCTGAGGTTGCAAATCGAATTATCCTAGATGGACTGAAGAAAAGAGTTGAACGCTCCAGAAACACTTGGGTAGACGAATTGCTCCCCGTACTTTGGGCATATCGTACTACCTGCAAAGTCACCACTGGAGCTACCCCCTTTCTGTTGGCATATGGGGCAGAGGCAGTGGTTCCAGTGGAGATTACTCACACGTCTCCAAGAGTTGAGGCTTATGAGCCAGAAACAAATGAGGAAGGCTTGAGGCTGGCCTTAGATTTGATTGATGAAGTTAGAGATGAGGCAAATTCCACGATAGTTCAGCATCAGAAACGAGCATCTTTCTATTACAACCTAAGGGTTAAAGAGAGATTCTTTCGACAAGGAGATTTAGTCCTCCGAAAGATTGAGGCATCCGGAGTTGGACAAAAAGGCAAGTTGGCCCCAAATTGGGAAGGACCATATCGCGTCAAGAACGTATTTGGTCGAGGCTCGTACAAACTAGAAACCCTTGAAGGGCATGAGGTGCCAAGGACTTGGCATGCCTCCAATTTGAAAGTTTATTATGTTTAAGGTGTTTCCTAAGTGGACTCACTACTAGAAATAAGGTTTGCTAAAACCAACCCAAGTTTTTAAACTTGAGTATTATGTAAGGGTTGATCCCATTTTCAAAGTTATGAATTCCATATTCTTACGTTTTCATTATATACGCAATTCATTCTGATAGACATGTTAAGTCGAGAATGTAAAAAGGCTGAACGAAAGCTTAAATAAAAGATAAGCCCGTAGGCTGAAAGTACAGTACAAGCCATGAAAGGCCATAAATAAAAACTACAAAAGAAAAACTACATCATCTAAGCTGCCTTGTGTACGTCCTCCTCCTCCTCCTCTTCCTCTCTCTCTAAAGCGGAACCAGAGTGAGTGGCAGCATAATCATCCCAGGCAGTCTGACCAGGTGGAGAAGTATGATCTAGGTCGAAGATCCTATCATCTTCCTCCATGTCGTCCTCTCCAGCCAAAGCTAACTCCAAAGGAGTAGGAGTGTAAGGGCTTGGAAAATCAGAAATGGTGAGAGATCCAGGCATCTTCTCCAAAACAGCATCAAGAGCGCCATCCCATCCCTTAGTATACTGAACTGGGAAGAAGAGCTCGTCATGCTTATCGATCAAGTCCTTGTACTCCGAGGAGTCAAGGTACTCGTCGATAAAGTCATCATTGCCCTTCCTCAAAGAGACCAGCTCAGCCTGGGAGTCGGCTAACTCCTTCTCCTTCCTAGCCAGTGTGGCCTTCATCGAGCCCACCTCCTCTTGGGACTTCTCAAACTTGCCTTGGTTGGCCTCAGAAGATGAGCGCCAAGCCTTGGCTTGAAAGATAGCCCCTTGAAAGTTGGCATTAGCCTATAAACAAGTTGCAAGTCAATACAAGATATAAAACTTGAAACATGTTAAAACTACAAAGAAAAAAGGAAGAAAACAACTTACAGCAGCAATCGCCTGAGAGCCTGCATGCTCCACACCCTCCAAAGTGGAGTTGGAAACGAAATCCTTGTAGTCACAAGGAGTCAAGGAATGATAAGACCATTCCACAGCATGTTTAGACACCCCCACTACGGTGTCTTTCTTCCTAAGACCCCAATTGGGGCGCCAAACTGAACTTTTGACCGAGGAAGGACCCTCATCCTCATCAGTAAGGTCCACATGAGGCCTTATAAAGGCTGGGACACTTGCAGCACGGGGGTCTTTCCCTCCCAAGCGAGCCATTTTCATCCTTGTTGTTTCTCCATCTTGGGGCTCGTTGGTCTTATTGATAAAGACCGCAGCTGCAAAAAAACACAAAGAAAGAAACAGTTGGTATAAGATAATCTTAAATAAATAAAGGAGAATATGAGGTGAGAATTACCCTTATCAGAAACGTTTGAAAGTCCCAAAGACTTAAGCTGGAACTCGTCCAGGAGCACCCTAGCCGTTGTAGCATAATCATCTTTTGTGAGCTCGGCATAGGCATGGGCCTCCTCATCATTCAGAATTATATTACTGGGGCTACCATCCGAGACCCTACTAAAAGATCTACGAAAAAGGGTACCCCAATCCCCTCCTTCCCAAACTAAATACATAAATTCGTTTTTCCATCTCGGGTTATTATCGGGGATGGATTTTCGGATGAAAAATGGGTGGAGTGGAAGGACGATGGTTGATATAAACCCAACCCAAGGTAACGGCAGAACTATTTTTTAACTGGAATATTTTCCTAAATAAGGCAACAGAAAGAGGAAAATTGTTCTTCAAGCAAAGAACAATGAAACAAATAATGATTCTCCAGGCGTTTGGAGGAAGTTGGCAAGGGTTAATCCCAACATCAGCCAAAAGCCTGGGAATGAACTCATGAAAGGGAAACCTGAGTCCCGCAACAATGGAATCCTTATAAATGCATAGAGCATCAGGACGCCAATGGCAGGAACGGTCCCCTGGGCCGGCTGGGACAAACCTATAGGGGGACTTAACCCTATACATTTTATTATAGTCTCTAATCAAATCGATTTCGTGAAATTTATTGCTACAATCAAATGAATCTAAGTGCGAAACAGAAGGGTATTCATCACTACGTTCTAAAATCATATCTTGAAGAGACATATGAGAATAACGAATGGTGATACCTCTCTTAGACTCTTGATTCATTTTCTGGAGACTTGAGCAGTACGATCAGACATCTTCAAATCTTCAAAGAAATTCTCAGAAAATCTTCAAATCTTCAAGGAAAAATCCTAGAAAAACCTTCAAATCTTCAAATCTTCAAACTAAAGCCTGGAAAATCTTCAAGGGGTGAAGGTTGAACCCAAAAAACCTTCAACGGATGAAGATTGAACCCAGAAAAACTGGAAAATAGCCCCGGAAACTTCGCCGGAAATCGCCTTACTACGGAATAAAAAGAGAGAAAAGCTAAGAAGGCTAGAGAGAAATTTTTGGAAAGATGAAAGTATGAAGTGAAGAACAAAGTGGAAATCCCACTCTTTTATAATTGAAGTGACTGGAAACCCAACCGGTTAAGGTAGGGCAACCGTCTATAGCCGGTTAAGGCCCACAAATCCCTTTATGGATTATAGAAATAAAAGCCCAAATAATTTGGGTCTCAGGCAAATTCGAAGCCCAACAAATTAAGGCCCATTAAGGCCCAATAGCATGGAAATTAAATAGAAATTCGTGCTAATTGGAAATAAAGCCAAGGCAAAAATAAAGATTCGAGGTCGAAGAGACATTAAATCAAAGTCGTACGACCGAGGTCGAAAACATATGGGAAAACGAAGTCGAATTCAACGACCTCGCTCCCAAATAAAGTTGAAAAATTAAAGATTTAGGGTCGAAAAACCCCTTAATCGAGGTCGTAAGACCCAAGTCGAAAATACACACAAAATCGAGGTCGTATTCGTCGATCTCGCACCAAAATAAGGCACAAAAATTAGAAAAATAAGGTCGAAAAGACCCTTGATTGAGCTCGAAGGCTCGAGGTCGAAAATGGCTCAGAAAGTGAGCTCGTATCAATCGACCTAGTACCGAAATGAGGTCGAAAACACCCTTGATTGAGCTCAAAGGCTCGAGGTCGAAAATGGCTCAGAAAGTGAGCTCGTATCAATCGACCTAGTACCGAAATGAGGTCGAAAAGACCCTTGATTGAGCTCGAAGGCTCGAGGTCGAAAATGGCTCAGAAAGTGAGCTCGTAGCAATCGACCTGGGACCAAAATTAAGGTCGAAAAGACCCTTAACCGAGGTCGAAGCCACGAGGTCGAAAAAGACCTGTAGTTCGAGCTCGTAGCAATCGACCTGGGACAAAAATCGAGGTCGAAAAAAGAATGATCGAGGTCGAATGATCCTGGTCGAAAATGACCAGGAATTTGAGGTCGAAAATGTCGACCTAGGACCAAAATCGAGGTCGAAACAAGAGTGATCGAGGTCGAACGATCCTGGTCGAAAATGACTAGGAATTTGAGGTCGAATTCTTCGACCTGGGACCATTCCTGGTCGAAATCCTGGTCTAAAGAGACTTGAATCCTGGTCGAAATCCTGGTCGAAAAAGACTTGATTCCTGTTCGAATTCCTGGTCTAAAATGACCTAATTTGAGGTCAAAAATGCCCTTAAAATGGAAAATTTTGGGAAAAACACGTCGTAACTTCTACAAAAACCCCAAGGAGATTTTCCCAGAAGTTGGGGGGAAAATGATATGGACAGAAAATTAATTATAGAAATATAATTGACTATTCAATGGAAAGGCCGATATTTAAGGCCCGACACCCTAATTATTCATTAATTTCGTAATTAATGAATAGGGAAAATATACAGTTCGTCAAAAGAGACCAAAATATGGTAAATTAGTCAAAAAAGGATCCAGAATCCCAATAAATGAGTCATAGCCTTTATCAACAAGGAAAAGACTTATTCAGCAAGCAACACAATGTTTATCCAATAACAAAAAGGAGACTTATTCGCTAAGACTCCTAAACATACCATAAGTATGAGGCTCCAGACGCCTATATAAGGTCCCTGATCCTACAATCAGAACTACGTCTTTGGCTTGATTCTCAATAACGATTTGAGATACGTAGGCATCTTGTAAGGACCGATTTAGTCTCGAAACACAAGTGCAGCCATTAAAGCTCGAAGCTCATTAATCCTAGCAATTAATATACAAGTACGTTTTTTGATCCACAACAATATTCATTTAGTGAAATTATTTATTTATCGATTAATAAATATTTTATTCAATTATCGATAAATGAATATTTATTCATTTAAACAATATTTTTTTATGATGACGATGTTTTAAAATTTAATATTTTAATGTATTTAAAAGATAATAGTTGAAAATTTAAAATTATTATCATATATTTTCTTCACACTCAATATTATGCATACATGTAGTATACGTATAAATTAAATATAGTAAACTTAAACTATTTTAACATACTTGAGAGTCTGAGACCGTTTTTAAAATTTTACGGGTAAAATACTTAGAGTCTACTAAACTATATATGAATTTATGAAATTTTTTGACTAGATTACATATATAATAAAAATATATACTACTTTAATTTTAGTCAATATTCATTTATGTTTACATAGGCCCTTTAAAGATTTCAATAAACTTTATTCATTAATGCATTTAGCGAGATTATTCATTTACTTCATTGTATCAAGTTGGGATCGTAAAAAATTATTCGTTTGACGAGGTTATTCATTTATGGAACATTCATTTATCAAGGTTCTACTATAAATTTAAATTTTAATAAAGTAAATGATAATAAAATTATAATAAAAAAAATTCTATGATTATGAAAAATATTTAATTTATAATATTACTGAGATCATATCTCTGTATCATATATTTTTAAAAGGAAAAATTAATTATAACGTCCCTCAACTATAGGCCTTTTATTATCTAGATCCCTGAACTATTTTTTTCAATATTGCGATTCCTAAGCATTTAAACTTTTCTGATTCGCATCTTTACATCCATATTTGACTAACATTAGTCAATTCTGACTTGACATTCAAAAATTCACGGATTAAAGTAAAATTTTGATATATTAATCTACGAGTGAATATAAGAACGTGGGTGGTGAAATATAAGATGTGTATTGTTTTAATATAAAAGACTAATTCAAACAGTTAATTATCAATCATTTTCATGTTAAACAGTTAATTCAATCTGCTAGTCAAAATAGATATCTCAAATCCACTCGTAAAATCAACTAAATCAATCCTATAAAGCTAGTTAATCGCTAATTGCCCATTGTCAATTGTCAATTGCCAAACAAGATCATTATGTAAGTTTTATTCAACTAAATATCGATGTAAATTATTTTGAATCAATTCTTTTGAGAAAATTCCTTAAAGAAGTTATCAATATTTTTTTTAAATAATAAAAATTAAATTTTACTATTTTGAAATAAAAATTTATAAGCCGAACAAGTACGAAAAAATTATCTAAGACACTGTAACGAGAAAGGAAAAATATGCGATACATTTCAAAATCATTTATGTTGTTTTAAAATAAGTACACACGTGTACAATTTTACACTAAAGCACACAAAACAGAAAAATACACGTTAACATCTCTGTTGTCACGTCTCGTCCAATTGCAAGGTCTACCTTTACATCGCCTGACCTCAGTATCCAAAGACTTTACCGATTTCATTTTCCTCAATTTACAGTCACATTTGCCTTTATTCAGTCATTCCTCTTCGGTGCTCACAATCCAATCTATTCTAAAATAATTAATTAAAAATCCAATACATTAATAGATTTCTCTAGCAAAAGATTCAAGTGAAAAAGGATGAATATTTACCAACAATACTGCCAATATTAAATACTTTGTTATCTTATTTAACATTTACCCAACATTATTAACCAAACCAGACACGACAGAAGAACTATAAGTCTAGGATTAAAATACTTCCCACTTCAATTAAGTTTCCACGTTCAAGCCAAAGATAAAAGAAGTCGCCATACATAGAGAAGAACAGAGCTCAGATGATTAAAGTAAAAAACCATAACATCCCCGAAACATAAAGAAAAACAGAGTAAATCAAAAAACGACTACATAAATATGAATTATTAACTTGACTCCTAAGAGGATCGTTTCTTCCACAACTTCTATTAGCAGAGCAATTGCAACTGGAAACCTGTTACAGACAACAATTTATGTGAGAAATCAACATTTAAGTGCACCGTAGAAAGCACAAGATAGTACAAACACTGACTTGCAACAGCAGTACACCAAATACAGTATCAAAAAAGAAAACCTTGACAAAACTAGGACAACTGAGACATCTACAAATCAAAAAAATACCATTAAAACTAAAAGACTAAGACTGATATTAAATTCCCCCGGATACAACTGTGCACTACTGGTGACTCCACTCTTAACATATTGACATGCAGCCATACTCAAGCAGCAACTTCTCAAATTTTGAAAGTAAGGATTACTCCAATTATTCCTAGCTTCTCAATTTTTTGTGGGGCGGTGGTTATCCCAACTAGTGATTCTAGGCGACGGCTAAGAATTTGAAGACTTAAGGTAGAAAATGACTTGGAAGAAAGATATCAACAGCAGAAACTGAACACTTCTAAGTCCAACTGACAAGGTGACACCTACACAAAATAGTGGTTATTCCTAGCTTCTCAATTTTTTCTAGGCCAGTGGTTATCCCCCTACTAGTGATTCTAGGTGACGACTAAGAATTTACAAAAAAAAAGTATAAACTAACCTGGAAGGAAAAAAAATATTAACAGCAAAAATTGGAAACTTTCAAGCCCAACTGCCAAGGTAACACTTGAATAAAATAATTTCATTTTGGTGTTCTATAATGGTGCATTCTAATAATTTTAAATTACCAGATATACAAGTAAGCTGTAAGCCTGATAAGTACAGAGTTGCTACAGGTGTAAATTTGCAGCGAGGTTGTGATATTTAGAATACATTTTTTTGTGAAAAAGCAAGCAAATGTACGGTGTACATCATAGCAAGAGTACCAGAAAACTTTAACATAGTGGAATTATACATTCTGGTCTGAGGTGCATATATAGATTTGGTAGAAGCCTTCAACAAGCTACGCATAATGATTAATGAAATGCTCGATGTGATAATATATAACCTATAAAGCATTTCATACTGCTACAAAGAAACATATATGGAAAGAGTGTTCAGAAAAAATTACATATATACATTATACATCACTAAACTCGTCTTTGAAAGTGTTTACGCTTCCCCACCTCACTTTTTTCATTTAATTTCTCAACATTTAATTATGGGTCTGACAAATCAAATGGACATCAGCAACAAACATGTTGACACTTCTTGAAAAAGCCCATTTTGTAAGCTAACACAGCCTAAAACCAGAACATTCCCCGCCCTCAGAGAAAAAATTAATATTTACTTTTATGTTAGGGCAACATTGTCTTTAAGATATAAAAGAAAATTTAGGTATAAAAAAATGAATCTCAAAAAACCAAGCTTGCAGTGTATTCACCACATAACATCTACCTACACTTCCAACATCGTTACTTACCCCTCTAAATGCACTAAACAATCAAACTACAGATCAAAATCCCCATGTGTGTTGCCTACTTGATTGACAATCTCCAACCATAACATCTATGGCATTGGCATCAAACATAAGAGGACACCAGAGAAAATGCAATATAATGATCATATAACTAAATTGAGAAATTTTAGCAAAGAAGATCATATTAAATATGTTGATGGCTACTAAAATATATCCCATTTCAAAAGAAAATAACAAATGGTGATAACATTGGGTTCTCACTTATTCAGATATACAACATAATCACCAAAGAGCTACATACAATATAAAAGGAACCGGACGGTATCTAGAATGGAGAGAGACCAAGCCTATCACCACTACCACCCCAAATAAGAAAAGAACATATATGCCTGCACCCATAACTAAATACTATCACCAAAATCACTAACCCTCTACCTCAGCCTCAAAAACCTAATACAGCCCTCAAAAAGTGATCCCAGATCAAACACTCTCAACAATTACAGGCCTTCCTCAAATATAATATCATCAAATGCAGAGACAAAAGTACAAGTTGATAAAAGTTTAGGTTAAGTTGCCAATTACAACAGAAGTGAATTCATGGGTGACAGTGATGACGAAAGGAGGACCCACTGTAAGCTTGGACTTCAGAAGGGATGACCAGACGCAACTATGACATTTTTATTTTAATCCACTAAAATTACATCATAGTTGTGATATCACACCTTCAAGACCTTCAAGTGAATAAAGAATCTTTTAATGTTTTACAAATAAGTTGTCCAAGGCAGCAGCAAAACCAATTCAAAGTTCCTCAACAGCATTGTAGGTCAGAGATCTACTTTCTCGATTTTATATCCATATAATAGTGGAAAACTTTATTTGACACTTGATTTGTTATGTTTAAAAAAATAAAAATAAGAAAAGGGATTTTAGTGGAAATAATTCTAGATCTGAAGACGGTATCAGAATTTCTATACAAGATTACAAACAAAATTCACATTGCCACATTTAAAGTAGAACAATAATGGAAATGTAAAGACAGTATCATCAATAATCATCCTTAATAAATATGGGTTGTAATAACCAAAATGTTAGTTAAAAAGCGTGTGGTTGACAGTTGACACCTTTGAATTTCCTTCATTACAAATATTACTATTAAAAAATTATATATAGTCAACTAGCAAGCAAGGTCATAATTCATTTAATGTCATCACTCATCAGCTTATAATAAGTTCAATGCAAGAAATTTTTTTATCAATGCACCATATATAAACCGCAATAAATTCATGATGGTATTAGCACACTGGATATGGATATGTATTCTAAAGTCAAATAAAATTAGGCCCCCATACACTCTACCACTCTCCAGACCTTCTGATCTAAAGCCTCGGAAGAAAGTTCACTACAATTTAAAACTAATTCAACCTAGACTAGTAAATATAAAATTTTGGATCAGTTTACATTATATTCTAAAAATAGAGAAAGACTAAAGGACAATAAATGAGATTTTACCTTTTGAAGTTTAAGCCTTAATCTCCTTGTCTTCCACATTATTTGTAGCTGCTGTGATAGACTCTGTACCATCTGCATTCTCAGTAGGTGGCTGCACTTGTTCATCTTCTGGCAAAGGCTCCTCCACGTAATCGTTCTCAAAAGCATCAGCCGGAACCTCATAAATCCTCACCTGAGGCTTTATGGGATCCTTAACAAGCACATACTTTCCCTCTTTCAACTTCATGCACAAATCAACAATAGACTTCACTATCCCCCACATATTCGAGACATTCAAGTTTATCTGTGTTGCAAACTCTTTAGGCTTGTACCCCACAACAGCCAAGATAACATGATTAAAATGATCCCTTGGATGAACTCTGGATACGTATCCAAGTTTCATCATATCTGCACTAGCCAAAATTGACTGTGCAGTCCATTTAGCCAATTTATTAGCATTGTTCTTCAATTCAGTAGCCAAAACTGCACCTCTTTGTGTCTCCAACTTCCTCCTCCATTCAACACCCGAATATTTAGGATCAAACTCATTAAGTGCATTTAGTGTCAAAAACGACCTCGAATTATTAACCTCAACAACACTCTGCACCTCACACCTTGCAACCAAATACATATCATTATCCAACTTCCATCTCCTATACCTATACCCAACGGACGCCACCTCTTCACCCTCACTCGCAAACGGATTGGCCTCCTCGAAACTCACTTTACCCCCATCCCTAACCAAAACCTGCTGCGAGAAATTCTGATTAATATAAGCCGCCTCAACACTCAACGAATACGCAGAATTAATATCATCCTTAGCCTCTGGCAAAGGCTCCTGAGAAGTCTCATGAACAGCAAGTAAATCCAACTGAGATCCATCCCGCTTATCAAAAAACAACTTATTCCCCACCCTCTGAATCACAATATCCCAAGAATAAACCGACCTAGGCGCACACATCAAAGTAGACAAAATCGAGTCGGTAGCAAACACCGTAGCCTTATCCTCATTCGCTAAACGCCTAATAACCGGATCATCCGTAGTCGTAACCTTAAAAAAGTTCCGATTCTTAAACCTCTCCAACCGCCTCTCATTCTTCGGAGTAATCCTATCATAAGTCCTATCATAAAACTCCAATCCACCACACATCAACAAATCCTCCGGCTCAGGAACCGAAAACGAAAGCTTCGAGAAAGTCGAAAACGGAATCTGATCAAGCATATTCCACTCAGGCTGAATATCAACAGAACTCTTAAACACCGCAGCTTCGCGTCTCGGATTATTACCTCCAGACCTATTCAAATTATAAAGCCTATCACGTCTCGCTCTATCGCGCTCCGCCTCACGCTTCTTCGCCTCCACCTCCTCGTCTCGACGTTGCGGAAGCTGATTCCTATTATTATGATAATTCTGATTGAACCTCCACTTCGGTCCGAACTTAGGACGTGGTGGAGGCTTGCCGTCGACGAGACGGAACGAGGCGTCGTCGTCGGCGGCGAATGAATCGTCGCCGGTGAAATCGAAGGCCGAGTCGTTCGGATTGACTCGGTTGTTCCTAGGGTTTTGATTGTTACGAGTGAAATCGGCGATTCGCCCGAGTTTGTCGGAGCGAGAGAAAGGAGCGAAGGGAACATTGGTTGGATGGTTGGGTAAAACGGCGCCGTTTGAAGAAGAGTCTAGTGGGCCCCATCCGTCGGGGTTGTATGGAACGGCGGCGATTTCGAAACCTACCATTAGAGTGAGTTTGTAGTGTGTGTTGTGAAGATTGGGATTTTTAGTGAAGTGGAGGTTTGGGAGATTAACAAAGCCCTAGTTTTTGTGCGAGGGGGACTTTTGGTTGGGCTTGGGTTGGATGTTGTTTTGTTATCTGGTCCAATGGAGGGGTGGGCTTTGTATTTTTGCAGATGTATTGCAGCAAAACAATGGTTTGCTTTTATATATTTACAAGCCTATATATAACTCGTGCGATGCACGGATGAATTTTAGTATTTTTAATTTATTATTTTTGTATTTTTATATGATTTACTATTATTTTTTATCTTATTTTATTAACATTTATTTGTATTTTGATCTTAAAATTTTTTAATATGTTGTCGACGTAATAATATCTTGAACTTTTGAATGTAGCTTAGAAAAATAGATGATATAAATATTTAATAATAATAATATGTTGTTGACGGGATTCGAATCTTGAACCCGTGGGAATATTTTAGATATCAAGAAAATAATATTCTTTTAATATTACATCAAACAGTTCTCATTTATCAATATTTATATCTAACAGTTATTATTTAGAGAACCAAATTACCAACCAACAAAATAGATGGTAGTTTGCTTATAATAGTATTTTTTATATGATTTTTTAGTATTTTTATCTTATTTTATTGGCATTTATTTGTATTTTGATCTTAAAAAAATTTAATATGTTGTTGACGGAATTCGAACCTTGAACCCGTGAGAGCATTTTAGATATCAAAAAAAAATATTCTTTTAATATTACATCCAACAGTTCTCATGTACCTATATTTACATCTAACGGTTATTATTTAGAGGACCAAACTACCAACCAAATTTAATATTACATCCAACGGTTCTCATTTACCTATATTTACATCTAACGGTTATGTTAGGCCGAATACACAATATAATCAAGTATGTATATGAGAATAACAATCAAGAACACTTTTTATAAATCAACAAACTGTAATTGTATTAACAGTTTTTCTCTTAGTGATGTTAATGAATCACAAAGAGCTACTAGGTTACAAGAATAATATATTCAATGTTCGCGTCCCTTCTAGGGATAACCTATCTGTGTTTATATAGTACACAGCTACTTACAATCCATCTCTAATTGATATTCCTATAAGTTAGCTATACAATTCATATCAATCAAGGATTGCTTCAGTCTTCTATTCCGTTTCCTTAGCTGTATCAATATATTCTGTTTCTTTCCATCTTCAGAATATATTGCTTCTAGAATCTTTATCTTTACACCGACAGCTAAGTCAACTATCACCACGTCAGACTTTATCAAACTCTGACTGGCTTCAATGTGAACTCTTCACCCAGTCAGACTTTATCAAACTCTGACTGGCTTCTAGATAAACTCTGATGTGTACCTGGTACTTAAACACTGATGAACAAACGTCAGCAATTATATCTAACAATCTCCCCCAACTTGTGCATAATAAAAATGTACAAGTTAAACAGATAATTGATGATGTCAAAACATATAACAAATGCAGTGTTTAAAATATATCAGAGTTTAATTTTAAAACAAAGTTTAAATTTAACTTAGAATAGAAAACATAAAAACTTACAGTCAGACTTTACTTGACTTCTTCAATATCAGGTACTGTTCTGAGATAATCAATCAGCAGTCTTCTTTCAGCCTTCTCTAGCTCATCCATCATAATCTCTTTTAGCTCTTTAAGTTCTGAATCACTCTCCCCCGTTTGGTAGATAGCAGCTCTTAGAGAATATATGCTATTTCTTCTCATATCATTTCCTAGCCGAATAAAATAAGACTTGTTTGACTCCAAGTTAAATTCCAAAGCCTTTATTCCAAGTGCAGTTCTAAATCTAGCACTGTTTCTCTTCATCTCCACTAACTTTCCAGTATGATCCCTATACTTTGGAATATAAACACTTGAGACTCCTCCTCCAAGCATAGCTTTAGATCTCAGCATCTTTTCTCTCAAAACTTGAGCAACATCATGAGTATGTCTGTTTTTGACTTTTAGAAGATAAAGTACATATTCCAGTTCTTCCCATGATTTGAGATTAACATCAGATTCTCCAACTTTATAAACTCTTCCATCACTCATGAAGTATAACAAAAACTGCTTCTTCAATACTTTGTGAAAAATCAACTGAACAGATTCTAACTTATCAAGGTTTTCTTGTGTAACCCCAATACCAGGTTCTGCCAGTGAAATGTTATCTTGAGATCTGTTATTTGTTCTTCTCTCTCTGTGTGATCCCAGTCCAGATTTATCAAAAGCTTCTTTTCCCAATACAGTTCTGGTTTCTGAAAAATTCACAGCTTCAAGCTTTAATTCTTCAAGAATTTTAGGTTTGCTGAATCCTGGGAGTTGTGTAGATTTCTGTACAACTTGAGCAACGTCAGAGGTTGATTTAGCTAATCTTGTTTCAACTTGAGCAATGTCAGAGGTTGAATAAATCTTCTTAGGTAACTGTTCTTCTTCTACCAGTTTACCTTTTCCTTTGTCAGCATTTTTAATCACAGGCCTCCTTGAGTACTGTAAACTCTGATCAGAGTTTACATTCTCTTTGATAACAATTCCTTTTTCTTTTCTCCTCGGAGCCTTGATAACCTTTTGTTTGTAGATTCCAGCTTCAACATCTTTCCTGTGTTCTTCAGCAAGCAATTTCTCTTCTGCCTGGATATCTTCAATAGTAACATCTTTACCATGTTCTGCTAAGAATAACTGTGTAGCAACTTCTTCATCAGTAACTGGAGATTTAGAGGAAAGAAGTAAACTTCTAACCCTTGAAGAAGACTGCCCTTCAGTGTATAATCTTTTTCCATCAGCATTCTGAGCATCAGAGTTTGATCTCCTCCCTTGCCTTTGAACTTTCCTTGTCCTTGGATTTTTACCTTTTGCACCACCATCAGTAGTGTCATCTTTCCGAGTCAGAGTTTGAGAGCTCTTGCATTTGTCTTGAGGCACTCTCTCCCCCTTTTTGACATCATCAGACAGCAAAACTGATGTGAGCAATTCAATGGAATTTGCAATTTCATCCAACTTAGTTGACATTTTTACTTGATTTTCTACAACCTTGGATAACCTGGAATCAAAAACTTTCTGATCTTTACACAAGGAAATATACAATGATTTATCCTTCTGTTGTGTAAGTTCCCTTGCAGCTATATCATTCCTTAGACCTTCAATAACCTTGTCAGAAGCATCAAAACGATTGTTTAATGATTTGACTTGGATAATTGTGGCTTTGAGATGAGTGAGAAGCTCTGGATTTGTAATCTCTTTAGATGACTTTGTGACAAAGTCTGCAGCTCTCTCATCAGAAAAGATAGTATCCTTGTTCGACCAATTTGAAAAGTACATCTCTTGAAAATGCTCAGCCGTAGCTCGATTGACCTCTCTTAGCTCATCAGAGTTTGCTTGACTCTCAAATAATTCCTCTTGGGAATGATCAGAACTATTATGATCATTAGCATTCTCTGCTGTATTCTCTTCTGGAATCTCAGAGTTTATAACAAACTCTGCTTCTATGTGAACATTCTCTGTTGCATCCTTGTCAGCAACATCAGGATTTGCAGCAACAGTTTATGTAGCATTAGCAACATTCTCAGTAGCATCAGTATTTAAGGTCTGATCAACTTCCTCACCCTTTTCAATTACCTGGTGAGTAACAGAGAAAATCTCTGTGTGAGTAGCCATAGATTCTTCAAGAACAACCGTGGCATGATCAGCTTCCACACCCTCTGTTTCATCAAAAGCTTCAAGATGGTCAGAGTTGACAGAGTTGTGTGCTTCAACATCCATATCAAATCCCTGTGGCTCAAAAATCTCAGCCTCAACATTTTCTGTAGCCTCCTGAACAAGAATTTCAGGAGCTTCATCTGCATCTTCATTTGCAGCTTCCTCAACTACATCATCAGCGTTTGATGTAGGAGCTTCTTCATCAGCATTTACCATTTCAGGCATAACATTTTCCTCAATTACTCTGTCTAAATTGACAGCTTCAGCTTGTACTTTTTCTGTCTATCTTACAGCCTACAAAATCTGCATCAGAGTAACCAATTAGCTTAAACTCTGATTCTCTAGGATACCACAAACCCAAGGTTATGGTTCCTTTGAGATATTTGAAGATCCTTTTTACAGCTGTTAGATGAGGCTCTCTGGGATCTGCTTGAAATCTTGCACAAAGACATGTTGCATACATGATATCAGGTCTACTTGCAGTAAGATACAGTAAAGACCCTATCATTCCTCTGTAGTTTGTCATATCTACTGAGGCTCCTGTGTCTTTGTCTAGCTTTGTTGCTGTAGCCATGGGAGTTGTGGCAGATGAACTATCAAGCATACCAAATTTCTTGAGAAGATTTCTGGTATATTTTGCTTGATTGATAAAAATACCATCATCTGTTTGCTTGACCTGTAAGCCTAGAAAATAACTAAGTTCTCCCATCATGCTCATTTGATACCTGGATTGCATAAGCTTTGCAAACTTCTTACAAAGTTTGTCATTAGTAGATCCAAAGATAATATCATCTACATAAATTTGAACTAAAAGCAAATCATCACCAGAATTGAAATAAAACAAGGTTTTATCAATTGTACCTCTTGTGAACCCACTTTCTAAAAGAAATTGAGCAAGAGTTTCATACCACGCTCTTGGTGCTTGCTTTAGTCCATATAATGCCTTGTCAAGCCTGTAGACATAATCTGGATGTTTAGGATCTACAAATCCTGGTGGTTGTTCAACAAACACTTCTTCTTCAAGCTTCCCATTGAGAAAAGCACTTTTCACATCCATCTGAAAGACTTTAAACTTCTTGTGTGCAGCATAGGCCAGAAAAATTCTTATGGCCTCCAATCTTGCAACTGGAGCAAAGGTTTCATCATAGTCAATTCCTTCCTGTTGTGAATAACCTTTAGCCACAAGTCTAGCCTTGTTTCTTGTAATCACACCTTCACTGTCAGTCTTGTTTCTGAAAACCCACTTTGTACCTACTATTGATCTATTCTTTGGTCTAGGTACAAGTGTCCAGACTTCATTTCTTTCAAATTCATTTAACTCTTCTTGCATTGCTGTAATCCAATTAGCATCTTGAAGAGCTTCCTCCACCTTCTTTGGTTCTGTTTGAGACAAGAAAGCATGATACAGACACTCATTATTTGTTGCACTTCTAGTTCTCACACTAGCATCAGGATCTCCAATTATGAGATCAGGTGTGTGTGCCTGTGTCCACTTTCTTGTTGTTGGTAAGTGGTTTCTTGCATCATTATTGGATCATTCCCCTTGATCCATGCTCTCCTGATTCATATGTTGACTTTCTGCAGCATCTGAGGCTCCCCCTGAATTGGATGGCTCAGAGTTTGAACTGTCAGAGTTTGAATCAGTTTCCTCAACTGACTCATTTTCTGTGTCTTGTTGAGCTTCTTCACGCTCCCCCTCAACTGATTCTCTATTTTGTTCAATTTGAGAATTTCCAGCTTCTCCAGTATTTATCAGTAGAGGTTCAGAGTATGCTTCGTCAGAGTTTATCAGAACCGCTTCATCAGAGTTTGTCGGTACTGCTTCATCAGAGTTTACACCATCAGAGAATAAACCTTCATTTTCAAAACGCAGTTGATCATATCCATCTAAGTTATCAAGTCCAGTTATTTTCTTGTCATCAAATGACACATGTATGGATTCCATGATCACTTTAGTTCTCAGATTGTAGACTCTGAATGCTTTTGTTGACAATGGATAACCAACAAAGATTCCTTCATCAGCTTTTAACTCGAACTTGGTCAACTGTTCAGGATGAGTCTTCAACACAAAGCATTTGCATCCAAATACATGAAAATATTTCAAATTTGGCTTCTTATTTTTCACCATCTCATATGGTGTTTTCCCATGCTTGTTGATCAATGTTGCATTTTGAGTAAAACAAGCAGTTTGAACAGCTTCTGCCCAGAAATAAGTTGGTAATTTTGCTTCATCAAGCATAGTTCTAGCAGCTTCGATTAGAGTTCTGTTCTTTCTTTCAACTACACCATTCTGCTGTGGAGTTCCAGGTGCAGAAAACTCTTGTTTCACTCCTCTTTCCTTGCAGAAAGCTTCCATAATTGAGTTTCTGAATTCAGTTCCATTATCACTCCTTATAATTTTGACTTTGTGATGTGATCCTTTGTCCAGTAGATTTACATGATCCATCAGAGTCTGAGCAGTTTCATCCTTCTTTGATAAGAAATACACCCATGTATATCTAGTATATTCATCAACAATTACTAGAGCATATTTCTTTCTGCCCATGGACATCACATTCACTGGTCCAAAGAGATCAACATGTAGAAGATGATAAGGTTCCACTACTGAAGATTCAGATTTGCTCTTGAAAGATGACTTCCTTTGCTTGGCTTTTTGACAAGAATCACATAGGCCATCTAAGCTAAGTATTGACTTGGGAAGTCCCCTTACAAGATCCTTTCTTATTACCTCATTAATGTTGTTCAAATTGAGATGAGAGAGCTTCTTATGCCAGTTCCAACTCTCTTCATTTGACATTCTTGCAGTTAGACACACTGTTTTTCCATCAGAGTTTGTTACCAAACTTGCTTCATAAATGTTGTTGTGCCTGTGTCCAACTAGAACAACTTTTCCAGTAGATTTACTGATAACTTCACAGTATTCAGTATGAAAATCTACATGGTTTCCTCTATCACAGATTTGACTCACAGATAGCAGATTATGCTTGAGTCCTGAGACTAGAGCTACATTTTTGATGATGACACTTCCAAGATTAATATTGCCATATCCCAGAGTGTGTCCTATATTGCCATCTCCATATGAAACCTTTGGGCCAGCCTTCTCCTTAAAATTTGATAGCAGGGCTCTATTTCCAGTCATATGTCCTGAGCATCCACTGTCCAGGATAAGTGTGCTCTCTTTTATACCCTTATTTTCAGATGATTGAGTCTCATCTTTGACAGTTGCCATAAGAGCATAATTTTCTCCATCATCAGAGTCTGAAGTATCTGCCCAGTCTTTGCCTTTAGAGATGAGTGCTTTCTCAGTTTTGCCTTTCTTGCACTCTGGAGCATAGTGACCCATCTCCTTACACTTGTAGCACTGGATTTCAGATTTATCCTTCTTGCCAGACTTGGTCTCCCTTCCATCAGACTTTCTAAAACTTTTTCTTTCAGAGTTTGAATCTTTCCTTGAGAATCTCTTTCCTTTCTTGAAGTTCTTGAATCCCATCTTCTTGAAGGTTTTCACCATCAATGCAGCCATTTGCATCATCTGTTCTTCATCATCCTCAGAGTCAGAAGCTTCATCAGAGTTTGAGTCATCATCAGAGTTTGATGACTCACTTTCAGATTTAATGACTAAAGCCTTTCCCTTGGCTTTCTTCCTTGATGATTCCTTCTTAATGGGCTTCTCCTCAACTTTGAGAGCAACAGATTTTGTCTTTTTACTTAATCTTCTATTCCTTTGTTCTATCTCCAGTTCATGAGTTTTCAACAACCCATAGATTTCATCAAGATCTGTATCAGCAAGCTCATAATTATCTCTTATTGTGGTTGTCTTTAAATCCCACTTTTCAGGTAGAGATAACAGAAACTTGAGATTAGACTCTTCAAACTCATATTCTTTATCAACCAGAGACAGATCATTCAATAGTTTGCAAAATTTGTCATAAGTCTCAGTCAAGGTTTCATTAGATCTTGAATCAAAGTGCTCATACTCCTGTGTGAGTATTGTCTTTCTGTTCTTCTTAATAGCACCTGTTCCCTGGCATCTGACTTCTAAAGCATCCCATATCTCTTTGGCAGTTTTGCAGCCAATTACTCTGTTAGACATAACATTATCTAAAGCACTGTGGAGAAGATGTCTAACCTTTGCATCTTTTGCAATTGATGAGATGTCCTCAGGAGTCATATCTTTCTTTTCCTTTGGAACAGTCTTTTGTTCTTGACCATCAACAACAGGGGCTAGTTTGGTTGGATTATGAGGACCATCATAAATTCTGTCAAGATATTCTGGATCTGTAGCCTCCAGAAACATGGTCATCTTCACCTTCCAAATTGGATACTCTACTGGCCTGAGAATTGGAACCCTGATTGTTTCATATCGACTCACAGAATTAGGCTTAACCTGTTCAGCCTTGGGAGCAGTTTGATTTTCTTCAGACATGATTATTACTGTGTTTGAATCGTAAAACTGTATATATTAAACAGCCTTGGCTCTGATACCAATTGTTAGGCCGAATACACAATATAATCAAGTATGTATATGAGAATAACAATCAAGAACACTTTTTATAAATCAACAAACTGTAATTGTATTAACAGTTTTTCTCTTAATGATGTTAATGAATCACAAAGAGCTACTAGGTTACAAGAATAATATATTCAATGTTCGCGTCCCTTCTAGGGATAACCTATCTGTGTTTATATAGTACACAGCTACTTACAATCCATCTCTAATTGATATTCCTATAAGTTAGCTATACAATTCATATCAATCAAGGATTGCTTCAGTCTTCTATTCCGTTTCCTTAGCTGTATCAATATATTCTGCTTCTTTCCATCTTCAGAATATATTGCTTCTAGAATCTTTATCTTTACACCGACAGCTAAGTCAACTATCACCACGTCAGACTTTATCAAACTCTGACTGGCTTCAATGTGAACTCTTCACCCAGTCAGACTTTATCAAACTCTGACTGGCTTCTAGATAAACTCTGATATGTACCTGGTACTTAAACACTGATGAACAAACGTCAGCAATTATATCTAACAGGTTATTATTTAGAGGACCAAACTAA
The DNA here is from genome assembly GCA_030848705.1 of Heracleum sosnowskyi. Taxonomy (NCBI): domain Eukaryota; kingdom Viridiplantae; phylum Streptophyta; class Magnoliopsida; order Apiales; family Apiaceae; genus Heracleum; species Heracleum sosnowskyi. The sequence continues at coordinate 40,638,101 of CM061243.1, read as the reverse complement.
ATAACTAAACTACCAACAAAATAGAGGGTGGTTTGCTTATAATATTATAGTATAGATATTTAGATATTATACTAGCTTATACATGATTTTCTTTAATACTTTATTATTTTTTATTTAAATTTTTGTAATTATATATTATTTGATGAAATTTTAATATATATATATATATATATATATATATGTATATATGTATATATATAATAAATTGGATTTATATATCTAATAATATAACTATTTTAATTTAATAAATTTTTGACGTAATTTTTAGTAGTATTTTAGATATTAAAATATAAAATATTTTTAAATAATAGATCTAACGGTTTGTATTTATTTGTTCTTAAAAAATCTAAAAGTGACTAAAGTGCAAGTAACAAAATATGTGCTCCGTAATGTATTAAGTTTCTTCTAACGTATGCTATTACTTTTATTTTTTATTAATTATCTTATTTAAATTGTATGTTATAAAAAATTATATTAAATATGGATTTTATAATTTTAATATAATAGTATTGTCATTATATATTTTGTTCGTGTTATTTTTAATCCGAATATGAGTTGTTTTAGTTAAAAAAATATAAAATAGGCAATGTCCTTAAAAAGATAGTTAGTTACTTATTAATAATTATATAAAATTATATTACATTTATAATATATATATATATATTGTTCATGTTACTTTTAGAAAATTAGTTGTTTAAATTAGAAAATATAAAATTATATTACCTTTTTATATATATGTTGCTTGTGTTACTTTTAGAAAATTAGTTGTTTAAATTAGAAAAAAATAAAAAAGGTTTTGTGTTTAGCAGGGTAAGTGGATATTTATTAATAATTATATATAACAATATTACTATTACATATTTATTTTTCATGTGTTATGTTCAGTGTTCTAAAAAGCGCAAAGCGGTCCTAAGCGGTGAGAGGACCTTTCAGCGCTTAAGCGGCTAAGCGCAAAACCGCACCGCCTGCACCGCTATCGCCTGCACCGCTATGTTTAACTGACGGCTAACAAGTGAGAACTTAAATTCAGTTTATTTGTGTGTATTTGTGTAACACAACTACACAAGTAAATAAGGGAAAATCAATTCAAAAGTTCCTGAACTATTTGTCTTTTATTGTTTAGATTCCTAGACTACTTTTTTTAATAATGCAATCTTTGAACATTTGAATAATTCTGGTTGCATACTTCCGTCTAATATTGACTAAAAACGTTAGTCAAATCCTACGTGGCAAATAAAAAAATATAAACTAAAATCAGAATTAGATGAGTTGTAATTTTATGTGGCAAATACTTCTGTCACATGAACGTTGCTAAAATCTCTCCAACCAATTGAACGTTAGAATTGGATTTTAGAAGTTGGTATTTGATAAGTTGATTTTTGAACGTTGTTTGTGAAACTATTTAAACCTGTTCTTGTGTCTTTTTCTATCATCCATCCAAGCACACACACAACTCAGTTTTAATTTGCTATATTCAAACAAATTCTCTCGAGCTATTTATATATCATAACGTACTATATCTTTGAGAGTTCATAGGTTTTGAGTTGTAATCACTTTATTGATTTGTATTTCTCTATTTGTAATCAGTAGTTGCTGGACATATTGGCTAGGGAACAAGGGTTTGGTGAACGTTGCTAGAGAAGTGTACTTGGGAAGTATAGCTTAGAGAGCAGGTTCTAAAACAGGTGTTCAGCAAGCCATTTGTCAGCAGCTGGGAAGAAGGGTGATGTATTATTGTATCTTGTAATCGTTATTATCTTTGATCAATAATATATTCTTTTACCTGGTTGGTAAGGGACCAGGACGTAGACCATAAGGGAATAGGGGTCAAACCTGGCTAAAATTTTATTTTGTTCTTTACTTTTCTGCACCGTACTTACCGTACTGCATTTAGTTACAATCAGCGTGCCATTTGTGTCTGCATTATTAATAGTCAGCGTGCCATTTAAGTCTACGTTAAATTGAACTCAGTAAGCCATTTCTTATAAACATTAAAATCAGTCCTAGTTAACCATATACACTTATTCACCCCCTTCTAGGTGTGTATTTTCATTTGGTATCAGATCTTGGTATACTAATATTTTTGTGACAGGAAAGTATTTCGATCAAAATGGCTGACAATTATCCTGAAGGAAAATCTGAATATAGAGCTCCACTTTTTACCGGCACACACACCTATCACTGGTGGAAAGGTAGCATAAAGAATCATTTATCCAGGAATCCATTGGTTTGGAGAGTTGTGCAGAAAGGTCCATATGTCTTTCTTGATAAAGACGGCAAGCCAAAGGATGTTGATGATCTTACTCCCGATGAGTTAGTCAAAGTTGACTACAATGGAAAGACAATTAATTCTCTGATGAATGGCTTGAACCAAGCTGAATATGATAAAGTATCTTCACTCGAATCAGCTAAGGAAATGTGGGATTCTTTGGAGACTTATCATGAAGGGTCAAAAACTCTAAAGAATGTGAAACTCAATAAGAGGATGAATGAGTTAGGGAAATTCAAGCTCAAGGAAGGAGAAACAATCAGAGAGAGTCAAGCTAGATTTCAAGTCACCATAAATTCTCTGGAAAGACTTGATAAGTGGATTTTATATCTACTTGGAACGCTTCGTATCGGCTTAAATTGATCGCTCACACTCAAGTATTTGGTGTGTTTAATGTGTTTTTTAGCTAGAATGTGCAGAGCTACAGATGGATGCAGAAATGCGAGGATTCATGTATATTTGGTGGATATGTGCTAAAGAAGAGAAGTCCATGCGGTAAGGGAGTTGGAAGTGCAAGGAAACGAAAAGAAAATAGTTTGCAGAATCCATGAATAGTAGCACTGTTCATGGCACTGTTCATAGCACTGTTCATAGCGCACGCACTGTTCATAGTGCGCCCGCGCCTGAAAGTACTGTTCATAGCGCGCCCCGCGCCCTACCAAGCGCGCCCGCGCTTGCCAAATGCTGAAAATTTGCTGAATTTAATTCTGATATGGAAACCAGCGAAGACCAGTCAACAGAAAGGCCTATTTAAACACTTGGTGGACGATTTCAGAGATATACATTGTCAGACAATCATATATATCCATCCACCGGTGAGGAGAACAAGAAGACGGCTGATTACGAAGATCTAGATTTCATCTTTTCTTTGTATTCTTCTAATTAAGCGATACTTTGGATTCTCGTTGGTTTTGTGTTTCTTAAACTTTATCTCTAGTACTTTATTCAGTATTCTAAACATATTTATTATCATGTTTTCATCAGAATCCACGATGATGAACGGTTCGATTATGAACTAATCGTTGTCGTGGGATTCTCAACGGATTTATTTATGGATTTTAGTAGTTAATTGTTTTAAAGATTTGTGTGTGATGAATTATTGATAACCTAGTTTGGTTGTGCTTATTCTTCTTGGATGCGTAGCTAACATCTAAGTTGTTTGTTAATCTCTATTGATTGCGAAAGTGGATATAGAGGTTTAGAACTTGCCATGCTAGCATAGGTTTATGTATGTTTGTCATGCATGATTCGTAGGTGATTTTAACCATCTTACCTGCTCTATGTAATCTGAATGGATAACTTGCTCGTTAAACCGTTATGTTTTCAAATCTTATAGACATATAGGGTCTAAGCATAATTGGTGTATACCCAACTTCTATCTCTTTTGTGGATGTTTGAGTGATTTGGTATACGTATACTGAAAGGTAGCGTGTACTGATTTCGTGTTATCCGATTAGTTGTCACAACCGTCACATGCATTGATTAAAGACAAAAGACTCTAGATGAAGTATTTAATGAAGTTAGGATCCCATGTTTTATTCTCATAAGTAATTTGACAGTAAAATCATTAGTTAATTATAGTCTTGGTAATTTGCTTAGTTAATTTAGATAATCAAAACCCAAATTTGACACTTGTCTTAGCATTGAACAAAAGCCATACATTGTTGCATAAGTGCATAACTATAATAACCAAAGCAGTCTCTGTGGGAACGAACTCTACTTATTCATATATTACTTGTGACCGCGTACGCTTGCGTGATTTTGTGCGAACAAGACTCGGCAAAAAGATTCCTCGAAAAGAAATCAACAAGAAAGTCTTAAGTGTCGTACCTTTTATATATGAAGCAAAAGTTACTTCCTTGGAATCTTTTGCACTCACTGATACTATGGATCGCTTGGGGGTATTTGCTGAGTTAGAGCAATTTGAAAGCAAGGTAAATGAAAGTCAGATGTAAAGTTCTAGTACTAAAGCTCCAGTTACAAAAATGAAGAATATGGCTCTTCATTCTGAAGACAACAAGCCAACATAATCTGATGAAGAACTTGCACACATCTCGAGGTAAATCAAGAAGTTGATTGAGAATAAGAACAGAATAAAAAGGGAGAAATAGAGATTTTCTAACAGCAAGAAAGTCTCTAAAGATTTTAAGGAGCAAACGTGCTTTGAGTGTGGCAAACCAGGTCATTACAAAAGATATTGCTACAAGTTAAAGTCAAAATAGCATGTTGCCTACAAGGACAAGAAGAAATCAAAAGCTTTACTAACTTGGAGTGATGATGACTCAGATTTCAGTGATGATTCAAGTGAAGAAATAATCAACTTAGCACTTGTTGGAATTGAAGATGAATCTTCTCAAGAAACTTCTGAAGAAATTGATGATGAAACTGATTCCGAAGTTGACCAGAGTGAGGTAAACTCCTTTAATGATTATGTTTGACTATTGAGGCAGACGCATGAGTTCAAAATCGTAGGATCAGACTCATGGTAATCACAAGAGCGTTAAATCAAAGAAGGATTGAAATAGAGAATTGTGTTGTAAGGCAGAATAAGAAGGAAATCGTATTACTTCGGCCTTACATAATAGCTAAGGACCAGAGGCAAGTGTCTATACCCTTCACTTATTGTTCAAGTGATATTTTCTTCAAATATTATTATGTGAATGTTATCTTCAGAATAAATTGCAAGTGTTTTATCTAAGCTCGTAAATTCACGAGTATTCTTTCATACCTTTTTAATATCAGATTCATATTGCCATATTAATTGGGAGACATAATTATTGTGTTCGATTGATTTAAAGTTACAGTTACTGAATTTAAACGAGTTCTTTCTTACAAATATCCTGATTTGGAAATGTTGAGTTGAAATGTTGCAAACCCTAAATGATTGGGAATTTGTGGGCCCGATAAGGGTAAAGTGAGATTTTTAAAATTACGATTTAATATGCAAGTGTTTATACTCTTCACTTAATTTCCAAGTGTTGATTCCTTTACATTAAATTGCAAGTATTATATCCCCATCTTGTACATATGCACGTGTTACTACCCTTTTACTTGTTATGCATGTTTTTTTTGAACCCTCACATTTGTACCAACTACCAAGTAGCACTAACTTTCACTTTTTTGTTTTGCATTATAACTACTCTGACCTTATTTATTCTTCCATAATGGAACAATTTATACTGTTGAGGCCGTCTAGAGCCTGTTTCTTAAACCCTACCTTATATTGAGTAGTTGCGATTCCTTTTTGATGTCGTAATGCCTGTTTTATTTCATACTCAACTTTGTTGAGCATGCTATTACAGCTTAACCTTGATATTTTCTTAAAACGTAAAAGTCCAATTCTAATACCATTTGTTACATTTGAGATTGATTACAGTCATTTGCTCTGTACGTGTGATTTATACTCTGATATCCATGTTTACCCTTTGCTTTAAAATTGTGTTGGTATATATATGCTTGCTGAGCACATTTGGCTTAGGTCGTAGCGTCGAATGAATTCCAATTTATTTAAAAATGAGATGATTCAAATGTCTTGCTTTGACAAAATTGTTGTTTTCAAAAGATTTCTTGGGTAGAACTATTACCTTCAAACTTACTGATCTACATTTACATTTTGTTTTCTACATACCCTTGTATTCATGGTTGTTCGGATAATTGTGGTGACCAATATAAATTCTTTCTGTTTTAAACTATTCAGTTGCTAAAAGGTTGAACGAAAAATTGTTGCGAAACATCAAAATTGTTTTAAATTTTTGGAAATCATAACTGTTCAAACCAAATACCTATTTTATTTGAAAAACTCAAACTTATTATGAAAAGTACCCTACCGTACTTTGAGAATACACCTGCTGAGCATTTCCTTCGCTCATACTTGTTTTATTCATATTTTAACCTTTCAATAAGAAGGTAAATTGGCGAGAGTTGTCCGCGTAGCTTGGACAGAGAAGGGAAAAGAGGTTAGCGTGAAGATGTTATGATCCAGAGTATTTGGAGCTAGTGTAAGGTTATTGTATAAAGTTGATTTCTATTAAAATACTATATTGTATAATATTAGTTTTGCCTGGTATACTTCTTGTCGAAGTTATACTAGTGTTATAGAATTTTTGCAAAGAGAATTGTTGTAAAGAAGAAAATTTTATTTAATGGAATTTTGGATTCTTGTTTCTAGCACTAAGCCTAAAAGATCTTGGTATAGTTGGGGTCGCAGATGCTACATTTCAATTATGAAACGATTATAGGTGAAAGTTTAAGATTAAACAGGTGATTTAGTATTGAGATTTTATTGTGACGACCAAATCTTTTGACCCCGGATTTGGGGGCGTTACAATAACTCCAAAAGAAGAAACTCCTTGAAAGCCTATCCTGAAAATAGATTCAGAATTGAGAGAGACAGACATGAGTTCAGATCTATCACAAAGGTTGGAACCTTTTGGTTAATTCCCGAAGACACAAAATGCTGGACCTCTAAGACAATTCAAAAGGCCATTGAGGAGATTGAAGACTTTGCCATGAATGACAATGAGAAAGATGTAGTTGGAGAATTAAAAGCCTTTATGCAAAGTGCCCTGTAAAGAGAAGATGAATCAAGGCAGAAAAGGAAGAAAATAAAAGATAAGTGATTCTATCAAACTTATATTGCAAAATGCATAAGAATCATTAGTTTGATGTAGCTGAAAATGCTGATGCTTATAGTTCTCAAATTCTATCAAAAGCATTTACAGAATTCACATAGTTCATAATTTTAGTCATTTCTACTGTTCTGATCTTTGTTAGTTAAGTTGTCAGCTTTAAATTCAAAATTTGTTGTTCTTTCCCATAAAAACAAATTTGGGGAGATTGTTAGGTTTTATGGGTAATTGCAGGTAGACAACTTAACTATGTAATTAGTCTTTAATTAGACTGAAAGAAACATAGTGTCACAAGCCATAAATAATGTTCCATGTAATGTTCAATCTGTACTATCATGAAGACATGTAATAAAGAATGTAATCTGGAAGAAGTTCACTTTGTTCAAGCGCCAGAAGATATTCTACATTTGATATGTACAAGGAATAAACATGTTGTCAAGATTCTCGAAGACAACAACTTTTCAAGGAACATCAAAACATGTAGTCAAGACAACACTCCTCATGACAACAACTTTCAGTCTTGACAGCAACTTTGGCAGAAGCCCGGAGACAACAACTTTGTACCACAATGACAATATGTTCTGCAAGGTCACGACAATAAAGTTCTCTGTGACTCCCCAGTCCTAGAAAAATCTTACTGTCAGCTTTAAAACATCCCATGACAGCAGAACTTGGCGAGCACGGTACTTTGTCTCATGGGAGGAACTTTTGATTCACCTACAAAGTCAAAAGCGTGGCAGATTGTTTCAGTAGCAGGTGGTACGGAACTCACATGATTCTGTCACAATCCTTAAAGACTACGATAGGAGCTTGAGAGAGAACATGACAAAGCTTACCACTTCAAGGGTATGCAATTTCTACATCAATTGAGATTGAGTATGCTACAAAAGGAATGTATCTAGATTGCTTTATAGTTTATGTTTAGACTATCTAGTATACATTTTAGGAAAGATCACATGTGAGCAAATTGTAAGGAGCTGTCATTTGAATATATAAACAGCTTCACACCTCACATGTATTCTAAGGAACACAATCAAACAGGCTTAGAAAGTTACTCCCACAACTCAGTTGTAATCTCTCTCGAGATATAAGCTGAAAACATTATTTTTCCAGGTTGTAGAAAAACCTTCGCAAGATAAATAAATCAATTATTTTTTGAAGTCTTTATCCTGTTAGATAACTATTGTTTGCATTTGTTCTTACTGATAATTGCTAATCTCTTTCTTTGTTGTTGGGAAAAAGATTCTAAATTATTAGTGTTGCATTCAACCCCCTTCTGCAATACTCTCAGGGACTAACAATATATAATGCAAGTACCAGTTTTAAAACCATACCTATACAAATCTCAAACAATATCTTCATTTCATAATAATTGAAAACTATCAAGAGAAGTACCTTCTTTATGCCAGTAAATCTTAAAATCATTAGACCCAAGATCATTTTTGATGAAATTCCGACACACATCAAGAAAAATTGTATCTAAACTCTGGCCATAGATTATTTCCACTTTACCTCTATCATAACATCGTATTTGATCTTTGTATGTGAACTCCCCACCATGATGAAAACACACATTGACATGATGAATGTCTATCTGCATCACGTCACACAATACTGTATTTAACACTTAAAATCGATAAACAAATTAAGAGATAAACAACTGAAACAAGATAAATTACGATATAGATGTATGTATATACCTTTGGCAATGCTCGTAACATACTTTAATTGACCAAATTTGACATGAATCCAGAATCCCAATTTGTACATAAACCCTAATTTCGCCCCTTTAACGCCGGTACTTGACATGTTTCTCACTTTTTTTACCCCTTCGCCAAATAAAAATGTTTTTGACTATATTCATACGTTTTTGTCTGTATCATGTATCATATGAGAAACATGTGATGTACTTGCCACATAAGATTACAACTCAGCTCATTTTGATGTTACTTTTAATTTTTTTTATTTGCCACATCGGGTTTGACTAACGTCTGTTAGTCAATATTCGATGGAACACTACAAGAAACAGCTCTATCAGCGACCGCTCATCCGCGACAGAAGTCTGTAGCGGATGGGTTTCAGCGACCGCTTCCAGTCGCTAAAGTTGGTGGCAGAAAAACTGGTCGCTAAATGGTCTTTTTGCGACGCCCTATTGCGACCGCAGTCGTAGCGACGGCGTTTGGCGACCGACTTGGTCACTAAGCTGAGTCAGCGACAATTAGAAAGAAATCCACGTGTCCGCGACTAACCCGGCGACGGATGGCCGTCGCTATATCTGGCGACTAAGTTTGGTTGCCGTTTTTGGTTACAAACTGTTGCGACTACTATAGCTACAGAATCCGGTCGCTATTAGTGGCGACCACCTTTAGCTACTATAGCACCGTCGCTAATAGTTTTAAATCCAGCAACCACCACTGGCTACCAATATCAGTCGCTAATTTGTTGCGACTATCAATAGCTACAAAGTTTTGGTCGCTAAAAGTAGTACTTTTTTCGAATAATAATAGCTACTGAATTTGGTCGCTAATTGTTGCGCATTTTTTTAGCTACTAATTTTTTTGCTACTAACTTTAGCTACCGATTTCGGTCACTAATACCTATTTTCCAGAATATATATATATATATATATTTATTTATATTTAGCACATAATCTAAAATTTTATACCTGTTTTCTCAAAACATTCACAATACATTTTGCAGGACATATTCACAACATTATAAACATTTTCTTGAATAAAAAATAATCAAATCAGATTAATATAAAAGTGCAAATATCTTTCCATAATCTAAAAAACGAATAAGACCACATCCATAGGTTCGAGTATCATTGGAGTACGAAAATACAATACGAAATCATAAATGTAACCAAGTACGAGTTCTAACAGAAATATAAAACATAATGTGAGTAAGACACCCTATGAAGATCCACCAAACCCGTCATCTTGATCATCATGATGTGATCCCTACAAGTATTAAAATAATAAAAGAATATTACATATATTGGTATATATTATGACTATGTATAACAAACTAATTATGCCACTCAAGAACATAAAGAATAGAAATTCAGAATACTTTACTAAATGAAAATACCTCATCGCCATCTTGCTGCTGTGATGTTGCTGCCGCCGCTACTGCACGAGCCAGATCCTCGGGATCCATAGCCCCCAGATGACCTCCCAGTTCAAGAAGAAGCTCGCGATTTTGGCATATGGCTCTGACACAGTCAGCCGGAGTATGAACAGATGTCTGTCTTGATGACTGTGAACACTGTGTGTTACCTGAGGAACCACTGATGGATCGGCGTCGTCGTTGCCCTCGACCTTTCACATAGTTTTTCTTAACAATGGACGCCCTTTCCCACAACTCCAGATCAATATTCGGACGATCGGTACCCTCAGGATATCGCTCATCAAATAAACGACGATAAGTATTCTGTCAAAACATTAACAATTAAATAGTTAACAATAAATTGGTAAAAATATAACAGAAATTAATATAGTGATAACATGCATCTGATTCCTGAATATTGTTTGGCTTAAAGACTTTGGTTAAATAGCACAACTGTCAAATTTGCAACTGATGTTACCCAAGTAGTGTCTAAACAAAATCACATCCTACAAATATTAGAAAACTTGTGTATGGTTTTGTGTTTTTTAATTCTGGCCATGACACCAAATAAAGTATAATGATCTAAGATAACAATTAGATGCATGTTATCAGGCTTATACACTAGCTGACTCGAGAGCACAAATTTTGATTGTCAATTTGGCAGAAATACAAGTACACTGTATAATAGACAAGACTCTGCAGTACTCGCCAACATATTCAATTATTGTATAAACTTTTGAAAGATCATATGTATCTGTAAAGAATTTTCAGTGTGAACTTCTGCAGATCATAAAGAATAATAATGCCATCTTGAATTCTTGATAGAGTGTAGCCGAAACTAATTATTTAGAAATAATAGTATCATGTTAACTATATCAACCATTTATAATAGATAATATATGTATTGTCTATTAATATTTTATAATATTCTCTTATACGTATAACCATACCCTATCAATGATTACTTAGCTCTGGCTGATTATTATTGCTATAATTGATTAGTATTGAGACATAATTAGAATACTTATGTCTTATTGTTGTAAGTGGTCAATTATAACGAAATTATATCAGATGTTTTCATCTCTGATAGGTTGTGTCAATTGTAACGAAATTATATCATATGCTTTCAACTCTAACACAAAAGCAAAAAAATCAAAACTTATTACCACTATATTTACAGCATCAGGCAGACCATCACGAGTTTCCACATACACATCCAACCAGTGAATAGGAGTACCCTGAGACTGAGACTCCTATACAAAACAAAACAGAATCCCAATATTACAAAGTAATAAACATGTGACATTCAGAATTCTTGATTGTACAAATAAAAATTGTTCATCATACCTTGACAGCCATATGCTGCAACTGGGAGATACTGCCACCTTTGTAGGTACCTTTTGCCTTCTCACCACCTCCAGCTCTGTTACTAGAAGCAATCTTGCGCTTCTTTTGCCAATTTTCGTCTCTCCACTGGACACACATCTCAGCCCATATATCAGCGGAGCACCACCAGGGACTATACTCGTGCATGTGTTCCATTGCGTGGCCTGGATGGTCAATGCCAGCATTGTGCTTGGCTTTTTCTCGATCTTTTGAAAGGATGTCTTTTGTGCGAGCGGCGCACTTCTGCCAGAAAAGAGAAGATATCATCGGACCCTGCTCGTCCGCCCACTTAAAACGTCTCTGCAAATAAATCAGTTGGACATCCAAATATTAATGCTTACAACGATTGAAACTATCAAACTTTGACTCAATATAGATCGGAAAATTCAAATCTATACTATTTTTCAATGACGTTGCTTAATGTGTGCCCTGTTAGATAACGAAGACATCACTATTCAATATTTAATTTTCAAGTAGTTGCAAACTTGCAATTAGAATTTATTAGTTGAATTTTATCCTCTTTTCAAATATATTTCATCAAGGTTAACACTTATGAAAAGAAAAATTCACCCAAAAAAAACATAATGGTCTGAACCGTCTGAATCATAAGAATTGAAAAGCTGTGCATTGTAACATAAAAATTAAATTTCCAGTATCTTATTCTGTAACAATTTAAAATACTAGAACTACTTCAAATTTATGTTACACTGAAACCCCCTAAAGTGATATTCTTGAGACTAGGGAAAGTGTTATTATAGAGACGTGGAGGCTATTACATGAGAGGGATTTACATCTTTCTCCAAAAAAAAAATTATGTTTTTTGCCCACTAAATACATAGAATATACATAGTTTCTTGGATTTTCAAAAGATTAAACAATATTAATAAAAGTAAAAATATTTACAAACTTGACAATTACACTTATAGTTATGGTAAATATTATTATTATACTCTTTACTTTAAATATTGTATTTACTGAGATTCATCACCATTTATGTTGCCTTTAAAGCAGATACTGTATAATGCCTCTCTAGGAGTAATATTAATTACATTGCGAGGACTTTTTACTACTGTCAGTGTTTCTAGTTATAGCATTCTCATGATGTAGTTGCTATCTATTTGTTGACCAATTATTCCTAGCTGACCCCTTCTGTACCCTAGTCATGCATTAGCAGTTAAACATCCTTACAACTCTATATTAGTTCCCTATACAAAGTTGACGTATGAATCTACCTGGTCAGATCTGATGTACAACATTGATTTGCCATTATACAATTAAAACATAACCTCAGTTGCAGGAAATCAAGATTTGCAAGAGAACTAACTCATTTAGGCCAACTGTGTTCATCTCTGAGCTGAGACTAAAACTACTTATCTGTTTCATTTTCAAGGTAATACTACTTGTCACATTTTGGTGAAGGAAGTATCAAAGAGTACCATCTCTTCTCATAATAATTTTCAGATAGTAAAACGGAAATCTAAAATTTACACTCATACTTGCGAGTTACAAGTGCCTTCACTGAACCTAGAACCTTCAACATTTACAAAGAAAATAGTAATCTAATTAAGCTTGTATCATTTTATCATCAATTTTTTAAATAATCCATGTCTTTTACGTAAGACATAGCAAGTTAAGTAATAGCAAAGAAGGTCTAGATTTAAAAAACATTTTATACAAGGTCTTTTTTCAAAGTTAAGTTACTGCATACATCAGTATAGCATAACACAGACAAACAACATAATCAGAGACTAATAGCTAACCAAAATACAGTACGTCAATTCTGTTCTGCAGGATTGTTTGTAACTGAACGGTTCCTATACATTAGTTCTCCCTGTGATTAACTATATCAGAACTCAACATTGTATGATAAATCTGAAAGTTTACGCAGAATGTAGATACTTTAATGCTACGGATACTACAACTGATCACCTAGAATTACCAGAATATTTATGCATACTAGTTTGAACCATACGTCATTCCTTCAGAAATGCCAACTTGCTGCATAATTTAAACTAACAGCAGGAAGTAGCACCTATATTGTCATCAGCTTATAGTTTTAATCACTACATAAATAGACACAAGCAACACTCAATTATTTAACCCTAAGCAACACTCAATTATTTAACCCTAAGCAACACTCAATAAATAACATTATACCTTAAATTCAGAATAGACTATGTACCTTAAATTCAGCCCAAACAGCATCCTTGTGAGCGACCGGTGTGCTGGCCCATGTAATCGCGGTAGTGGGCCAATTCTGAAGGCATAGCTGAGAGATGCACTTTGTGATTTTAGGGTCTGTAAAATCACTGCAATATACAACAGAGTCACAAACTACTTTTTTTGGAGGTTTTAAAATGTTACCAGTTGTATACATATTAAGGAAGGATTTCAGTTGTATATTGTTTTCTATTGGACTATTGCATTAAGAACGTACTAATTCAATGTATCAACACGCTAATTACTACAAAAATTGAATAAGAGTAGATACATACTTGTCATCTGGGGGAGGACGAATCTGAATAAGAGTCCGATCCTCTTGGTTAGTAGGGGCTTTCGGGACTTCATTTGGCCCCCTACCCATGCCTTTTTTTTTCGGGGTTGTTGCTTCAGAAGCCATCTGCATACACATTAATTATTTCTTGTATATTTACATGCTCACAAAAACAATGATACAACTCACAAAATTAAAACATTTATATGGCATTGACATATTAAAATGTCTCATAGGCAAGTTTGACTATTTTATTATAAAGTTCAAAAAGAATGTTTAAGTGTCAGTTTCTGAGTCAGAATCATCTTCTATTGATTCATAACCGTCATCTCCTTGAGACTCAGACTCGGAGTCAGTGTCAATCTGTTAGGCCGAATACACAATATATAATCAAGTATGTATGAGAATAACAATCAAGAACACAGGTTTGTAAATCAACAAACTGTAATTATATTAACAGTTTCTCTCTTAGTGATGTTAATGAATCACAAAGAGCTACTAGGTTACAAGAATAATATATTCAATGATCGCATCCCTTCTAGGGATAACCTATCTGTGTTTATATAGTACACAGTTACTTACAATCCTTATCTAATTGATACTCCTAACAATTAGCTATACAATTAATATCAATTAAGGATTGCTTCTTATCTTCTATTCTGTTTCCTTAGCTGTATCAATATATTCTGCTTCTTTCCATCTTCAGAATATATTGCTTCTAGAATCTTCAATTCAGCACCGACAGATAATTCAACTTTCACCTTGTCAGACTTTAAACAAACTCTGACCGGCTTCCTTTAAACTCTTCACCCTGTCAGAGTTTACTTAAACTCTGACTGGCTTCTGATAAACTCTGGTCAGTACCTGTTGCTTAAACACTGATAAACAAACGTCAGCAATTATATCTAACACAATCAATAACTCTTCCTCTTCTTCTATATCAATATCATCTAATACTAGAATTGACTCAGGATCTATTTCCTGTGGTTCATCTCCACCATCTAATTCAATTACTTCATTATCGTCCACATTTATTACAGCTGGTCTTTGAAGCATCTCCTCCTGGTAAAACTCCCCATTAACTACTTCTTCACGTCTGCGTGTGGGAGTATGAATTACTGCTTGCCAGTCTGAAGGCGGCCTATCCCTTTTTCTACCAGGACTAGGGGTGAAGTATACTTGTTTTGTTTGAGTTGGTAAAACAAAAGGATCATTGGAGTAGGCAGACCTATGGACGTCAATATCGACAATTCCGTGTTTATCAACACGTATTCCTTTCTCCGAATCGAACCACCGACACTTGAACAAGTTAATATAACCCCCGTACGTACCCTTGTACGACAATTCTATGATTTCTTTGAGCTCCCCGTAAAAGGCATGACTAAGCTCATTGTAACAATCTCCTAGGACGCAGACTCCTGAATTTGTAGTTCTTTTACCATGCCCATATGCCTTGGTATGGAACTCATAACCATTTACTTTGTAACCATTACGACTTACTTGGTCCATGTCGGGTCCCAAAGCTAAGGTTTGTACATTAGCCGGAATCGTGGATCCCTCAGCCAAAGCCTACAAATATTTCATATAATTGTACGAGTTGAAGTCAATATTTAATTTAGAGTTGAACTCACTAAACATTGTATACAACTCCAAACATATAGCAAATCAACATATGGCCATATGGGCATTAAAAACGTACCAAAAATAATGCAAGAGTCTTTTCAAGCAAAAAATTAAAAACTATCTGGGCTTCATAAATAGTCTAGTACCAAATGTACCAAAACTCATTCCCCATTTCCTATGCCTAAAGAAATTATGAACTCTACCAAATACACACACACATATCGAAAACAATCGAAAGAGGGGTGTAACCTGAGCTGCGTAAACTTGAGCACCAGTAAGAAACTGAATAGCAGAATAAATATAAAGAAAACCAGCAGGATAAACAAATGGGCCAGGATAAACACTGCTCTTGATAAGTAAATCACACATTTTAATCAACAAATAGAACAACCCAGTAATTACATCTATCAGAAAATTACTAAAAAAAACAGCACTGCCCATACATATATCTATATTTACCAATCAACAAACAGAACAACACATTATACTAACGTGCATACATTTGAATATATTTGAATCAGCCAAAAAAACACTAACACGCGTCCTTTAATAACAGAGAACATTATACTACCCTCAATTCATCTCGATAACAAATACATAATCAAACATAGATTAACACCGTACCCATATATAATATACATGTATCAGACGCAAATGCGCAATTCTCTATACATATGATGTAATTCATACCTCTGTATATATAATATATACGTATATAAGCATATATAGGCATGAATATGAGTGAATTTACCTTGTGATTAGAAGATGACTAGGGTTTAGAGACCGATGAGGAGCGAAGATGAAGCAAAGAGGGTCGTGTTAGAGATCAGAAACTGTAATTGTAATTGGGTAGGTTAGCAGAATTATTAACTCTAATTGTATTGTGTTGAGAATTATTAACTCTACTGGTGAATTATTATGAATAAAATAAAATAACATGTAATTATTTTCTTTGATTATTAAAAATATATTTTATTATTCTAGAATTATTTTATATATACTGTTGATATATTAATAATATATATATAATTTAATAACGTAATAGATAATTTGGTTTATATTTACAGAACAAACACTATAAATATTTAACATAGTAATTATTGATGAATTTTTTGGAAAATGAGGCTGTGTTGGGTAGTACTTTCTTTAAAATATGATAATCATTTTAAGCTTGCGGGTATGGGAGAATCAAAATTTCTATCGGAGCTTTCCTAATTTATATGTTAATATTTTTAATATTTTTAGATTTTTTTATATTTTTTCAAATTCTACTGAAAAAATATGAGCTTTTGATCGAATTTTTATCTGCATTGTTCAGAATTTGGGATTTTTAGGCTTCTATCGGGCCCACGATTTGATAAAAAATAGGCGGTCTAATTAAAACTCGTGCTTGACCGAATCGAGCAGGCTCTTTTTTCTAAAATCAAGCTTTTCTTGCTTTTTTTCATATCAGAGTCAAATTTTGACTTTTGACCTTTTGGAACACCTATAATAGATTACTGAATTAGGCATGGTTATCGATCGGTAACTTGGGGTATTCCCAAACACAAAATCGGGAAAATTATCATTTTTTGAAAAATAAATATACATTATAACATATGTTTAATTTTAATAACACTGCACGCATTAATAATCTATGATGATCTTAATTAGTAAACAGGCGGTGGCATATCGAAAAATGTCATTATTGTTACGCCGACCACCACCAGGCCGTGAGGGATCTGTACTAGAGAAGGGAAGAACAAGAGGAAGGCTCCATAGCTGATAGAACCAAGGCCAAGGGCTGGACTCTATAGAAAGTGAAAAGTGATCTCCACTATAGCTTCTCCCAAAGAATTATATGATACATTAAATTTTAATTTAATAAAAGACAAATATAATTTTATAATAAAAATTAAAAATAAGATTTAAGTTTATAAGATATGTTATTTAAACTTAATTAAATGATAAGATATATTATTTTTTTAATTGTAAAATTTAAAAACTATTTTTTTAATTTATAATACAACTTAAATTTAAAATAGAAATTTATAAGATAAACTAATTAAACTAAATTATTAAATATATTAATTTTTAATTTTTAAAATATTATAAATTACTTTTTAAATTATAGTATCAATTAAAAATAAGAAAAAAATTGTAAGATTAAATAATTTTTTAATTCGTAGTATTAAAATTAAAAAAATATGATGAAGCAATTTTTGCTACCACATTCGGTCGCAGATGTAATTTTGTCGCTAATAAAAGTGCGCCAAAATTTCAAGTTAAATAAAATGGAGGTAAAAAAATTTTGCTACCAACTTCGGTCGCCGATAAATTGCGCCAAAATTTCATTTAGCATTAATTAAAAACAAATTGTGACAACTTCGTGACCGAATACGGTCGCTGAAATTTTAGCTGATGTGGCAGTATCTGCTACGGCGTGCGGTCGCTGAACGTTTGTTGGTCGCTGAAAAAATGGCACATTTCTGAAAAAAAATTAGCGACCGGGTTCGGTCGTTAAATTTATGGCTGATGTGAAATTTTTTGCTACCATTACCGGTCGCAGATAAAATGTGGTCGCTAATAATATGGCGCCACTTTTTCCCGACATAATTTTTAGGAGGGCAATCGCTTTAACGACCGAATAGCTACGAGACACGGTCGCTATTTAAATGCTAGCGACGAACACTGTATCGGTCGCAGAAGGTTATCGCTACTATAAAGTATTTGCTACCACTTTTGCGGTCGCTAATAAAAGCGGTCGCTGATAGAGCTGTTTCTTGTAGTGGAAGTATGCGAACCAGAATTATTTAAATATTGAGGAATCACAATATTTTAAAAAAAAATTAGGCACCTGGACAATAAAAAACAGATAGTTGAGGAACTTTTGAATTAATTTTCCCAAAAAAGTATTAGGAAATACACGTTGACTAGCATTTTATTAACAAATAATAAGAACTTACGTTGTGCTCCAGAGTTTTTTTGGTGTAGAAGAGAAAAGAAAAGAAAAGAAGGTGAAAGAAGAGAACAAAAAAAAATATTCTCTCATGTGTTGTCAAGTTTTTGAAGAAAGAAGAGAAAATTTTGAAAAAAAGGATAAGGAGGGAATTATTCGAAAAGTTGAAGAAAATTATGGAGAGAAAGTTGGTAGAATTTTCTTTCTGAATCTTTTCTCTTCTTTTCCAAAAAAACTCGTGAATTTTTTTTTCTCTTCTCTTTTTTCAACAATCTAACTCGGGAGCACAGTGCTAAATTTGGAGGTAAAAACGTTATATATATCAAATATTTTCAAATATGTACCATAGTTTGTATACGATACATTTTATTTACATAATTTTACAATATACACTACAATATATATTGAAATTATTTGGTTTAAGATTGCTCATAATTTTGATGAACTAGATTTAGGTTTTGCCTTATTTTTACATGTATATAAAATAAAGACATAACACCGGGTCTGAGATCACCCTATAACATTTATCCGAGATTAAACTTTTATAAATGTAGGAGAATTTTGTAATTACAAAATTATTTTCTTATTTGTACTAAAATCATCATCACATCCTCCTACTTGAAAACTTTCTCAAACATAGGCTCACCTTTAGGTTTACTGTTAAAAATTGATGTGCTGTTAAAATAAGTGTGATTGTAAAAAGCAGATAATTATTTGATAATATTTTTGATATGTGCATGTTTTGGTGTATAATATAAAAAATTAATGTTTTTTGTGAGTTTTGATGTTAAAATCAGTAGCTGCTTCCCGCAAAAACTGAAAAACAGTTTTTTTTTCAAAAGCATGGGGGACCTGCTTTCTCTAAAAGCAATTTTTTAGTCAAAAGTGCTTTTCAGAAAAGTAGCTTTTAAATTTTACCAAACATTTTTTTAGCTGCTTTTCAGAAAAAAAACTGATGTTGCTGTCTGCAACAACAATGCCAAACGGAGCCATAATATCTTTAAGCGGCGCGGCAAATGATCCGCAGCATATGTATGCTAGCATGTGTATTTAAATCAAAAAAATTATTATATATTCAGTTCCATCCATTTTTTTACTTTTTTTTGAAATATTATTCTCAATTATTTACATTTCTAATTTTTTTTAAAGTTGTAAAGAATTTATTATATAAAAATCAACTAAACCCATTATTTTCCTGCACTATACCCACTTTATAATATTGATTGATCGCAACACTTTACTAACTTTCCCTACATTTCTTTACTACTTTATACATTTTGTTAACATCTGTGTTCAACCCAAATATAAATAAATGAAGGTGACGGAGGGAGTACATATTACGAAAAAAAATTATAGTACATATTTTTTCTACACTAGCTTATAGCCCGTGCGATGCACGGTTACTTAAATTTTATTTATAATTATATTTTTATTAACCATGCAACACATGATTGTTTTTTTAATATTTATAATTATATTTATTTATGAATATTTTAACATTTAGAAGTTATTAGTTTACATGATTAAATTATTGTTAAAAAAGATTTAGCCAAAAAGATTATAGTTAAAAATTTGATATTTATTATATTTTACACGCTCAATTTAATATTTGTTTATATTGAGTTATAAAAATTAGATTTTGCCAATTTTATAGTCCACATGAAATTCACAAAATAATCTTTAATTTAGTTGTGGTTTAATAGTTCTTTTTCAATTAAAAACTATTTTAAAACTAAAAAGAGAATAAAGTGACGAAATTTAATGTTGAGAATTTAGGAAATCTACTTATATGTATACCCTTTATTAACCAAATATAGTTTTTAATGTTAAATCTAACGGTTTTCACCTATCTATTTAACATTAAAAGATTTTTATTATTTTGGTATTAAATGATTTTCCTTATTTAATTACAACTATTTTTATGTTTTGACTTTTTAGAAAATCCAATCCTAATATAATATCTTTTAACTTATATCATTTTTAGATAATAACTTCTTTTTATATGATATAATCTTGATCATGTATGTTTAAAAGTATTGGATCTAATGGTTGAGAATGTTTTGGCGGTATTTAGGACCAAACTACCATGATAACATCATTAATTTTTCTTAATATTTATAATTTTTTTTAAATATTTATTGCTAAAATATAATATACTCTTTTTTGTAATATGTTAAAGATGCGGAAACTTTGAACTTTTGAGAAAATAAATTATCAATTAAAATATAATTTTTTTTGTAATAGTTCTTCTTTTAAAGTAGTACACCGTGATCAAAATTCTGTATAAATTTCATTTTTTTATAGTATATCCTGTAAATATCTATGTTATTATATTAAAGACTAAATAATGAAAGTTTCTTAGAAGTTAAGTTTGGTCGCTTTGTTTGATCACTCAATCCATAATCGTTGAATCTTTCAAATTAAATTGTTGAAAAACGTTAGATATAACAGTAAAATTATCATGTAGAATGATCTAAGGTTTGAATCTACCAACAACATATTAAAATTTATAGGTTTTTTTGAAAAATAAGAATTTTTTCATTTTTTCTTACAGACATATGTTATTTGATAATATTTTTTGTATAGTACGATTTTTCATAAAAGTACTATATTAATTGATTAACAAACTTTTAAAGTCTCGAATTTAATAATTTACAATGTATATAGGTTTAAAAAGTTTGGTCTCTTCTGTAGCTGAGTCTAAAATTTCAAAATAAGGTTTTTTTTAATATGAATATAGTTCTGCTAACAATGAAATTAGGTCTCTATGAATTCTTATAAAACAAAACCACCATTTACGTATAATTTATTATTTAATAATAAATAATATTTGATTAGTTATGATATAAAACTTAATAAAATAGGATTAAAAATATGCACAATTTTATAAAATTTTATCCTCGTATTATTATATTCTTTGTTGATTTGAATTTTTCTTAGATTGATTTTAATTTTTGAACATAGATTTCTAAATTTAAAATAGTTAGAAAAAAGTAATTAAATTGGTGTTAAAATAATGATGACATAATAATTATTATTAGAATTTAAATATTCACTTTATTAATTTGGGCTTTATCTAGTATTTTAAAAATCAGATTTTGACGATTTTACACCCCACATGAAGATAACTAAATTATCTTTAATTTAAAGATGGTTTAACAATTTTTATCTAGGTGGAATTGTCCATGGAAGAGAAAAGAAAGTCACGAATTTTTTACATGGAGAATTCTATTCAATATATAAAATTTATTTATATTTGGTATATTTGGTTTAAATTATCAAAATACACCTTTTAGAATTTAAATATAATCCTATTATTAATAAAATAAACTTTTTTAATATTTGATCTAACGATTTTCATTTATCTAGTTAAAATCTAATGGTCCTTATTAATTTGGTTGTCTATGACCAAAATTGGGATAAGATCCCTATTATGATTATTATATATAAGGATTTAATATAATAAGGATATCAAGTATATACCGATATAAGTATCTTACTAACTGCTTTTACTTTTAATGTTTCGGTTTTATTTACGGTGTAAATAAAATTTTAAAATACATTATTACTTGAATTTTAAAATTTTATTCTCATATTATTATATTCTTTATCGATTTGAATTTGTTCTTAATTAAATTTGATACTTTATTGAAAGAAACATAAAATTTCTATATTTAAAAGAATTAGTGAAAAAATTAATAAATTGGTGCTACAATAATAAAAAAAAATATTTATTAAAATTTAGATACTCACTTTAATATCTGGGTTCTATCCTGAGTTTTATAAATTGAATTTTGACGATTTTACAACTCATGCGAAACTAACGAAATTAACTTTAATTTAATGATGATTTAATAATTATTATCTAACTTGACCAGTTGACCTATCCATAAAATAAACTGAAAAGAAAAGATGGTTAAGAAGTTTTACACAAAGAATTCAATTCAATATAGAAAACCAATTTATAATTGGTTTAAATTATCAAAGCACACTTCTTAGTATTTAAATATAATCCTACCTTTAATCAAATACACATTTTAATATAAGTATTATATTCAAAATTATCGTTTATGAATATGAAACCCTCAACATTTTAATAATATTTTGATATTATCCTTTTATGTTTGTTATATGTAAAATAATATAATTATAATTTGGATTAATCGAATTGTTATGTTCCTTCAGGAAAAAAAAGTGTTTAAATTTATTCATGTACAGGAGTTCTCCTAAGTCTCTTATAACGTAGGGTATCATTGTAATCGATATGAATTGTTATCTTGATATTTGGTTTAACAATTATTATCTAACTGGAACTATACATAAATTCAAGAGAAGAGATATTTAAGAATTTTTACATAGAACAATTTTAAATTATCAAAATACACTTTTTAGTATTTAAATATAATTCTATTATTAATCAGATACACTTTTTAATATTAGATCTAACAATTCTCATCGATCTATTTAAGATCTAACTATAATTAATAATTTGGTCGTATACTGATCGTACACGGACCAGATCGATTTTAATTTTTTCTTAAATTGATTTTAATATTTTATTGAAATAAACATAGAATTTATAAATTTAAAAGAATTAGGAAAAAAAAATTAAATTGGTGCTACAATAATAAAAAAATATTTATTAAAATTTAGATAATAACTTTACTGTTTGGGCTCTTGGGCTCTATCTTGAGTTTTAGACAACAGATTTTAACGATTTTACAGCCCACGCGAAGCTTACAAAATTATCTTTAATTTAATGATGGTTTAATAATTATTATCTAACTGGAACTATCCATAAAATAAAGAGAAAAGATAATTACGAATTTTTACATAAAGATTTCTATTCAATATAGAAAACCTATTTATAATAGGTTTAAATTATCAAAATACACATTTTAGTATTTAAATACTATCCTATTATTAATCAAATACAATTTTTAATATTATATCTGACGGTCCTCATCGATTTGAATATTTATAGTTTTATAATCCAACGGATCGTATACTTTTGGTAGTACAGTGACCGACCAAAGTTTTGGATAAGATCTCCCTTACGCTTATTATATACTAGCTTAAAACCCGTGCGATGCACAGATTGTTAATTGTTATATTATTATTATTATTTTAATATTTTATTAATTGTAATTGTGCAAAAAATAAGTAGGCATGTTAAAATAGATAAACACTTTTAATTAATTAAAAAACATTAAAACAAATTTTAAAATAAATAAGTATGGGTTTGCCCGTTATATTTTTGGAAAATGAGGGGTTTTAGTAAGAAAAAAAATAAAAAATGTAACATATATTTAGTTTAAAAAGGTAAATGCCCGTGATATTTTTGAAAAATGAGGTTTAAAATTTAATAATTAAAAGTATTTAAATACGTTTTAAAATAAATAAGTAAAGGGTTTCCTGTGATATTTTTGAAAAAAGAATGGATTTTAATGAGAAAAATAGAAAAAGTAAATTGTAAAATGCAATTTCCCGTGATATATTTAGAAAAGGATGGAATTTGTTAGAAAAAATATATATTGTGTTTTAGCTGAAAAGATAATTGGTTATAAATAGGTATTTGATTATTTATATTTTAATATTTTTAGTAATTGCATTTTTTAATAAAAATAAGTAGACATGTTAAAATATGTAAACTTTAAAAAAAAAATTATAATATTAAAATAGGTTTAAAAATAAATAACTAAAGGGTTGT
Source organism: Heracleum sosnowskyi (assembly GCA_030848705.1). Lineage (NCBI taxonomy): Eukaryota > Viridiplantae > Streptophyta > Magnoliopsida > Apiales > Apiaceae > Heracleum > Heracleum sosnowskyi. The sequence goes on along the minus strand of CM061243.1, from coordinate 40,613,942 downwards.
CCGTGATATTTTTGGAAAAGAGGGGTTTTAGTAAAGAAAAATAGAAAAACAAACATGTTTTAATTAAAAAAGGTAAATATATTTGAAAAAGTAGGGGAATTTGTTAGAAAAAATAGAAAAAATAATGTATTTTAGGTGAAAAAGGTAATTGGTTATAAATAGATAATATTATTATTTAATAATATATTTCTATAAATAAGTAAGGTTAATTAAGTAAAAACACGAAGTACAGTTAATTTAATTAAGGGCAATTAAGTAAAATCACAACGTACCATACCGACCAACCAAACTTTTAATGTTTCGCCTATTATATAATAGTATTGATAAGGAGTTAATGTGTTAGTATATGTGTACTCTTGACCGAACCCTTATTTAAATAACTATATACATCATTTTTTTTATTAATTAAACACGCACACATGTCCACCCTGCTGATCAAACCCTTAACATCTAAATTTGTGAACTTTGATTGCATTTGTTGTTTGTATATGTGAATTTTTCTTACTCATGGAGACCGGATTTCTATCATAAATTCTCATTTATTATTAATATAAAATTAGATGCGTTAAAAAAAAATAGCACCACTACACCCAGAAATTAGATGTGTTGTTCACATTGGATGCTATTATTATTGACTCACATCTGCAGTTTTGCATCGCTGAAACAAAGTGTGTAATTAGAGAAACATTTAATATGTATTCTCTCGTTTACTTTAACAGAAAACACATGTAAAAATACATAGTTGGTCGTTTCTTCACCTCTTTAGACAAAGAAATGATTAAATATTGCACTCACTTTCGAATAAAGTTCCAGGAGCATACTGTTATTAGTCCATTACCGTTAGACGTAAACCCTAACCACGCAGTACGCATGTTAAGTGGATACATCAGATTAATTAGTCACTCGTATATGACGTACTTACATTACATCCATAATCATAATTAAAAATATTGCTTTCACATTTGATGAGAAATTGTGTAGATAATGGTTGTTACTGAGTCGACCTAGACGTCAAGGGAATCGATGAATCGATTGGTCAATTGCATTGAGAATACTTATTTTTCGTATTAAATTTATGAGGCAGGCGAGGCGAGAGAATTTCATCAATTTAATATCGATAATCTTTTAATATTTTCGTTTCTGGTCCAACACAAAATTAATATTTAAGCAAAATTACTTTTGCATTTTTAGAGGTCCGCATATATTTTAACAAATCAACAACTTTTTCAACTAGGTTAGACTTGTATAATAACATCTCTAAAATTACATGACAAAGGCAAGGTGATGATCGAATTCGTATGATAAATCAGAAAGGCAAAGAAAACGACGCATGCAGCATGCTTGTTTAATTTTTCGTAAATTCGTTTGACTAGCGTACGTACTGTTGTGCCTTTGAGGCAACAAAGTTATAATAGAGAATAAAGTTGTTTCACACTCGAACTTGAAAAGACCATTAAAGAAAGATCAGAGTCAGTCTTTTAAAGAATTTTCTAGAGACGATAACATCTAATTTCTCCGCATAAGAATGAATGGATTAAAGAATAGCTATATACTATTCGAAAATATGTTTATATATGTAGTACTAATCATAATCTGCAGTTCACTAGCTAGTTGAAGAAATTTCCTACTTAATTGCATGTCATTTTTAACTTTTGAAGAGGAAAATGTGGAGAGAAGATTATGTCGTTTCCACTAATTAATTCCATTAGCCAGATGTGTGTTTTCTGTTTCCTCCTCAATTCCTATCTTAGATTCTAAAAGAAAATTATTCAGCATTGCGTTCCCACCACCTGTCATCTCATCTAATCTTTTTATTTGTGCTTTATTTTGCTTTTTACACTGACAAAAGTTCCACATAATAATAACTATAAATAATTGGGATTACCATGCACTATTAGTAAGTAAGCTGCAGCACAGATTGTAGATAACAGATACATCAATCCACAATGGACCAAAACCAAAGTAGCTCTTCCAGGGCCGATAGGAAGACTATTGAAAAGAACAGGAGGACTCAGATGAAAGGCCTCTACACTGAACTTAATTCTCTTGTTCCTCGTCAAAATTCCAGGGTTCGTCCTCCTCTTCCATTAATATTATGTTCCCTGTGTGCGTGTGTGTTCTTGTTTGTGTATATATATATGTTTGAGATATTCACTTTGTTACTACACATTTCTTTTTGTAAAAAGTTTTTTTTTATAAAAGGTCAAGATTAATACTCACTATTGCCTCTCATTTTTTTACACTTTCTTTTTTTGATACGTCTTTCATTTTTTTACATACCAAAAATAATAACAATTTATAATATAAAATCCAATTACATTCACTACTTTCCTCCCCTATACCTACTTTATACCTACTTTATACATTAAATATTGATTGATCCCACCACTTTACTCATTTTTCTTAATTTTCCTATTAATTTAAACTTTTTCTTAAATTCCGTGTCGTCCCCTCAATGTAAAAAATTGAAGGGGACGGAGGGATTATAGGATATCTGATGATTTTTAAATCATATACTAAACAATTTGATTTTTCATGGTATGTGTGTGTGTACGTCATTTGTCAAGTTGCAGGAGGCGAAGTCGTTGACAGATCAACTTGACGAAGCCGAAAAGTACATAAGGAAATTACAAATGAAGGTGGAGAAAATGAAGGAGAAGAGAGAGCGTTTGATGGAGAATAATCCAAATGCTAGGTTTTATGGGGGATTAGCAACCCCACCACAAATTGAAATTCACGAATCTGGTAATGCGGTAGTGCTAAATCTGGTAACTGGTTTGGAATGTGAGTTCATGTTTAATGAAACTATTCGAATGTGTCATGAAGAGGGGTTGGATATTGTCAATGCAAGCTTTTCAGTCACTGAGAATTCAGTATTCCACACTATACACTCCAAGGTACTTCACTACATTTTGTTTCTTCCTCCCATTTTACAGAAAGAGTCATTTGCCTTCAAAAAAATATTTGAGTTTAATTAAATTTTAGTTAACGAGAGTCATTTGGGCCCTTCTGAAATTAATTGAGTCAAGAGTCTTGACATGTCATTTCTTTATATATCGAGTTACATATCTTTATATCGGACATTGCTTGGTGTAGTATGGAACCGACTTAGATTTGAAGTATATAATTTAGCTTCTGAAAATTTCTTTATAACATAACATGATATTATAGCATCTGCAGACGAAATCAGCACTCCGAAACTTCATTAGGCATGTAGCATATATGGAACACCCTAAATCATGATTTTATGGTGTATATCCAGATTTATACCAGGCTTTGCTCCTAGTGAATAACGATTTGAATCTCTAGTCCTTTTTTCAGAAATTACAACCTTCTAAATTAATCTTCACATTTATGAACACTTCTTGACAAATTAACATACATATGTAGAGATGAAGGAGAAAACAAAATGCAAAGAGAAGATCAACAAGAGTTCTCTCATTTTTACATTTGAATGGGTTTTCTCTTGAACAATATAATTGCCTATACCATATTTCCTAGTTTATATAAATTACAAGTTATAACTAATTTTAAATGAGATATCTTTGTGACGAAGGTGCATAAGAGCATTTCATTTCACAACCTAGGTTTAAGTACCAACTACAATAAGTTAATCAATTACTAATTTTCAGTTAACCACATATTATACTTACTGATTTTTTATTCGGAACTTGTGCAAGGTTGGAGAATTTGCTCAAGAAGGTGCAATTGATCGAGTTACGGAGAAACTCAACACGTTTGTGGCTGGTTCTACCTAATATTTTGTCCTCAACATCTTCCATCTGGGCGGATTTGATCATTCCAATTTCCACAGATAGATAAACAGCCAAAGTGGAGATATTGATCTCATAAAAGAAGTCAAAATATTTATGTTCCTATGTCACGATTGTGTGTTTTCCATGTATTTGGAATTAGGGTTTTACCAAAGGTTTGCTAATGATTTGTGTGTATTGGCCAGTTTCGTCTGGTGTATGCTACTTAACTTAGGGAGTTATCCAGATGTGTTTCTCCATGTATTTGAAATCAGGGTTACTAAGTTCATTAAGGAGTTATTCAGGATGCTTTGTACGGGAAGCTCTTTGGGAAGCTCTTTGTATAATTGTATGTTTGTTTTTTTTACTTAATTATAATTAAGTAATGAATTTCGGTTTTCTTAAGAAAGCAGAAATCTTTTTATGTAGAGTATTCTCAATCTTCTTTTGATTTAAAACACTGAGACATGAGTTTTCTATACATGTTCTTTAAGGAGTTGTTTTTGTTGTATGTTTTGACATCTAAAGGGCTTCTAATTTATGTTTAGTTCCCGACCCCAATGTTATTTTGACATTTAAAGGGCTTTTAATTAATGTTCTCCCATGCCCATCTAAATTTATTTATTTATTTGTCTAGTTGTTTAATTATATTTTTTGGTTATATGATTAGTTTATTAATACGAGTCAGGGAGAGTGTTACATATAATATGTGATCCAATTTAACCATATAATTTTAAAACTTTTAAGGTTTTGGGAGCTAGAAGTTAGTTACTTAACATTACCATCGTCTCCAACGCCCCGTCTTCTATCTCACTTTTTCCATTTATTTTCAAGACATTTTCTATTCTTGCGTCCTAAAATATTTTCACTTCTAGCTCCTGAGCTTGATTTTCTTTCTTTGTTCACGGAGGCTTGTAATTCTTTATGCTTGTAATTCTTTAATCATAAAATTTGGTTGTTTTTACAGAAGATATATAACACTAGAAAATAGGAGAAAAGTCTTATTGATATATATTCATAAGACCATTGAAATGATCATGCCATGAGGTTTAGAGCATAAACTCATATTTAACTGAGCAACACCAGAAGAATAATCCTCCCTCAACTATCTGCTGACATCATATTCTGGTACTCCAGCACTAGAACAATTTTACATCAATGTCAACGCCCGAGGCTTGTATTTAACTTTGTTATTCATTAGTACTCGTACCAGATCAATGCTTCCCCATGCCTGCATCAACTATTAGTGCAGCCTGAAAATCCATTGCAATATTATCTGAAAAAAAGGATACATTTTTCCAGTTTTCGTACCTGCACCTCCTGCGTAGGTTCTGTATGTCCTGTGAGCACGAGCGCAAGGATTTAATTTATTTTACCAATAGTAAATGAAAATATAAGTATCTCTCTGTATTAAAATACAGGTACCATAAGGACATAAATTGATACCAAAGTATTAACAAACCTACTCGGTGGAGTGGGGAGAGACTTGTCAATTTTTCGTAAGGGTGGTTGCAGCAATATAGATTTATGAGAAATGGAGCTAAACCACAGATAAACTGCTTTAGGTCAATTAAAATGTTGCCACCTTTGATGTTGAACCAAAGTTAATTTGGAGTTGGATGGATAGCTAGAGATGCAGAAGGAGGGACCAATATATCAAGGCTGCTGCAAAACTTTTTTCAGGTAAAGTTGAGTGCATTTGTGCAGAGGCCATCGAGGTTCGTGAGGCACTATATAAGTTGGATAAAAGTAACAAAAAGGCCAGACGAGGGAAAAATGGAGCTCACAGGTGAAGATGTACTTCTGTGAATATCTCTCACTTCATTTTGGGGTGATTATTTTTTAATGTAACACCTTGCTCCCAAATTTTAAATAGGGAAGGAAGTAAGTGAACGATAAGTAAAATAGTTTCATTTTCATTCATATTTGTGCTCCCGAGTTTTTAATAGCGACGAAATCAAGTGAAAAAAATGAATACAAATTTATTTAGCTCAGTTTATACTCCCTCACCACTTAATTCCTTCCGTTCAAAAAACTCAGGAGCAGGGTTTAAAACTCTCTTGAAAGGTTTTGTTATGGTAATGTTTCTATTAAGTTTGTTAAGTTATTTGGAACAAAGCAACCCAATACTTTAGATGGCTTGTCTACTTCTTATTCAGATTGTGCACTTACAAGGGGTCTGTCCTTTCTGTTGAGATTTCGTTTAAACTAATGATCATTTTATGTTCATTAAAAACAACGAGAACCCCGTCAAAGAAAAAAAACCAACGAGAACAAATTTTGTTTAACCTTTTTTTTTTTTTTTGCGTTTTAACACCTGTATTTCTACTTTAAAAATTAATGAAGTGAATTCTGCTATAATATAAGAATTTAGAAAGATATAAGAAAATCTTTTATTTCGTCATAGAAATATAATATAATATAACTTGATCAAAATGATCATTTTCAAATTTTCTATAAATCCCGCTAATATTCTTTGAATTTTTATTTCAAGGCAAATTTGACTATTGACTGTTTAATTTGACCAACTTAAGGTACACATTCACAAATTCGGGAAAAAACTACGGTGTCTAACAGCATCATTTAAAACTATTGAATTTCGGAGTAAAGTTCTCTCTACGCGGTCTTGTTATTCCATTGGATCTCCCTTTAGTGTAGTGATTTTGATGGAGGAAAGGAAAGTTAAAAATGAGTTGAGTAACTTCCTGCAGAGGGAAGTGCTAGTTTTCCTGAACACGCCAGGAGGGCTTTTGGTATCAATTAAATACTCTGTACTGTAATGCCAAGATCCCAAAATTAAGAACTTTGGACAATTTGACCATTTGGCCTGAGTTGGCATTTGGTGTACATTTTGCATTAAAGGAAAAAGTTCTCTTTCAAGTACACAAATGAACCAGTATTCTATAAATATAAATCCGGCTCTTATAGTGTTGGGTTCATGAACTACCAATTCAGGCAAATGCCACCCACATAGGTAGGGTGTGTGGCCGTAGCTATTGTATATATACTAAACCCTTGTCAAACAGCACCGCTGCATCACTCCAACAGTTTATTAATCTTTCTACAACTTCTTGTGCCTCAACTAATATTCCTTACCACATACTTAAACATTACCTACATATAATGAAACATCACCCTGAGGTTCCTCAATTGGAATAGAATGAAAATAAAACATAAATTTTATGAAATTTGATATTTACATATAATCAATCTCTCGTAGAATTATTTTAAATCAAAGTTAAACATTTTTTCGAAGAAAATATTTCCGGAACCATTTTTCTCAAAAATACTTTTTTTTGAGAAAACAATTCTCGAAAAAATTGTCCCGGAAAAACTCTTGGAAAAATTTCCAGGAAAATTGTTTTTATTGAAAAAACTTTCCCAAAAACTTTTTTTTCGGGAAAGAAATTTCCGACAACATTTTTCTAGAAAAAACTGTAGGAGAACTTTTTCTCGAAAAATCTTTCCCGAAAACTTTTGTCTCGAAAACAATTTCCCAAAAAAAAATTCTAGAAACAAAATTTCTTATGGAATTGTGTTAATCCCAAATGACCTAACAGAATTGTAGAAGGGGGGTTGAATACAATTCTTGATATTTCTTAAACTTAAAAACAACTTACAAATAAAAACTGAACTTAATGTAAAAATCACAAGCACATAAATAATTTCAGTTGGATTGTTTGATGATCCAACTGAAGTGATTTTTATTGCGGAAATAATCTGTGATACAAAATGTACACAGCTGCTCAGTTAGAAGAGTGTAGAGAAGTATGCTCTCAAAGATAGCTAATACAATCTATTTGTTTTTCTTCTCACTCTTCTATTTTAACTGCTACACTTGGTTATATACATTCCCAAGTTTACAATACTATTTTGGTTACACTAAAGTACACTAGTAATAACCATCAGTAGTTTGCTTTTCATTCTTTTTGTCCAATGGTCCTTGGAGATCCTTGTTTTTGTCTTCACGCTTATTATGATCACTCCCAAGAGCTTTATTGGAAATTGGAATGTTTCCTTATTTCCAGTAACCATTTTGATGGCTTCCAATGCACAGTACACTTCCATATCTCATTTAGATCTGTTCAGTAAACTGTCACTATCACTTTGTCAACTATTCAAAAAGTAATAGTGATTCGTTGATGGCATGGAGATGTGTTTCGTTGATAGCTTTATTCTTCATTTCGTTGATGGTGTATTCCTCGTTTCGGTGATAGAGTAATCTTCATTCCGTTGACAGACTAATCTTCATACCGTTGATAGAGTAATCTTCATACCATTGACATGTCTTCACTTAGGCAGAATTACATGACATAATATATTTACAATTCACCAACCTATTTTGCTTATCTAGTACTTAGTCAACATGACTTAGAAAAACCTATCTAATACATACAACAAATTGCATATCAAACTGTGAAGTATTGTACAGTACAGTACAATTACTACATCACTCATTTCGTTGATGAGCTTCCTGTCAACGAAACACTGCAAAGCATGCCATTTCGTTGACAGTTACAAAATGACTTAATACAAAATTTACTAAGTGTTTTTATAATTATCATCAAGAACAACATATTCCTAATAAATTGAACTGATGGAATAAATTTATCCCACATGTTATGAATGGAATGAAATTCAACCGTAAGGAAATGAATGAGTACGAGAATGATTCATTCAATTTCTTTCTCCCAAATGAAAAACCTGAATTTTCATTACTGTTGGAATGACTCCATTCCAGCAAAAGTGAACGGAGCCTTAGTTTTGAATATAGTTGCTCAAAAATTACATTTGGAAACTAACGTATTTGCTAGGTGTGTTGGGTTATAGAATAGATTATTAATTTTTTAAAGCATCCCAATCATATTATTTCTTTAGTTAAAAAGATGTGTCATTTATTTTAAATAACGGCTCTATTTGTCTCATCTCAAACCATCTATCTCTCATTCGAGTATATTAGCTCACATGTTCAAAATGTTTTACATGTATACAATATTATTAAAGAGAAAACATTAAAATTTTTGATACTTGTTTTTTGGTACGGTACATGTCTTAATTATTTATATTATTTTACTTTTTTTTATATTTTCCAAAAAAATTTCTTCTTTAGCAAAAATATCACCGACAATAACCTTTTTTCAACTAAAACATGTTACTTTTTAAATTTTTCTTTACTGAAATTCTTTAATACTTTTAATTACGAACAATTACCTTTTTCAACTAAAACATGTTACTTTTTCTATTTTTACTTAATAAAACTCATCCTTTTTCAAAAATATCACGGACAAACCGTTACTTACTTATTTTAAAATCTATTTTAATATTTTTATTCATTTAAAAAAATTTAACACAAATACTGATTTTTATAAATAAATGTAATTAATAAAATTTTATAACGTAAATAAAAAAAATAATTATTAAAAACAATTCCTGCATTGCACGATTTTAAGCTAATAATTAATATGTACATAACCAATCTATCTATACTATAATATTATAAGCAAACTACCCTCTATTTGGTTGGTTGGTAGTCTGGTACTCTAAATAACAACAGTTAGATTTAAAGATAGATAAAAGAGAACCGAGTGTAATGTCAAAAGAATATTGCTTTCTTGATATTTAAAATGGTCCTGGTTCAAGGTTCGAATCCGTCAACAACATATTATTATAAAACATTTATATTATATATTTTTCTAAGTTACGTTCAGAAATTCAATATTTATAAATATTTATATTTTCTAAATAAAATAACTTAATGTATCTTCTAAATATAATACATGCAAACTAAATATACAATGGTAATATTGTTATATATAATTATTATAAATAACCAGTTATTCTTTCTGGCTAAAACACATTACCTTTTTTATATTTTCTAACTTAAACAACTAATTTTCTAAAAGTAAGGTTTTAGTACTTTTCTCCTTTTGCAAAAATATCACTGGTAATTACCTTTTTATATCTTTTTTATTTTTTATTACTAAAACTCATCATTTTCCCAAAATATCGGGTTTTAAGCTATCTATACTATTATATAATATTCGACATTGAAAGTTATGCTTTTTCGGTTTCGTTCATTTGTCTTAATTAAAAATAATAAAATAATATAATTATAGTAACTAATCGATTGTTTTTAAATTAAAACACATCATCTTTTCATAAAAAGATATTATCTTTTTCGGCCAAAATACAATACTTTTTCTATTTTTTCTAAAAAAATCCCTTCATTTTGCAAAAATATAATTAACTTTTCAACTAAAACACGTTATCTTTTTTTTTTCTTACTAAAAACCTCTCTTTCCCAAAAATATCACCGGCAAACCCTTACGTTTAATTATTTAAAATATTTTACGTATTTTAACATACCTACTTATTTTTTTAACAAATACAATTAATAAAATACTAAGTTAAAACCCGTGCGATGCACGGATTGTTAATTGTTTTTTTAATTGTATTTGTTAAAAAAATAAGTAGGCATGTTAAAATAGCTAAACACTTTTAATTAATTAAAAATATTAAAATAGATTTTAAAATAATTAAGTAAGAGTTTGCCCGTTATATTTTTGGAAAATAAGGGATTTCAGTAAGAAAAAATAAAAAATTTAACATATATATTTAGTTTAAAAACGGAAAATGCCCGTGATATTTTTGTAAAATTATATTTTAAAATTTAATAATTAAAAATATTTAAATACGTTTTAAAATAAATACGTAAAGGGGTTGTCCGTGATATTTTTAGTAAAATAATTGATTTTAGTGAGAAAAATAGAAAAAGTAAGTTGAAAAATGTAATTTCCCGTGATATATTTAAAAAAGGAGGGATTGTGTTAGAAAAAAAAATCTATAATGTGTTTTAGCTTAAAACTCGTGCAAAGCACGGATTGTTAATTGTTATTTTATTATTATTTTTAATATTTTATTAATTGTAATTGTGCAAAAAATAAGTATACATGTTAAAATAGCTAAACACTTTTAATTAATTAAAAACATTAAAACATATTTTAAAATAAATAAGTATGGGTTTGCCCGTTATACTTTTGGAAATGAGGGGTTTTAGTAAGAAAAAATAAAAAAATGTAACATATATTTAGTTTAAAAAGGTAAATACACGTGATATTTTTGGAAAATGGGGTTTTAAAATTTTATAATTAAAAGTATTTAAATACGTTTTAAAATAAATAAGTAAAGGGTTTCCTGTGATATTTTTGGAAAAATAATGGATTTTAGTGAGAAAAATAGAAAAGGTAAATTAAAAAAAAAAATCTCGTGATATATTTAGAAAAGTAGGGACTTTGTTAGAAAAAATATATAATGTGTTTTAGATGAAAAGGTAATTGGTTATAAATAGGTATTTGATTATTTATATTTGATTATTTTTAGTAATTGTATATGTTAAGACAAATAAGTAGACATGTTAAAATAGGTAAACTTTTAAAAAATAATTATAATATTAAAATAGGTTTAAAAATAAATAACTAAATGTTTGTCTGTGATATTTTTGGAAAATGAGGGATTTTAGTAAGGAAAAATAGAAAAACTAACATGTTTTAGTTAAAAAAGGTAATTGTCCGTGATATATTTGAAAAAGTATGGGAATTTGTTTGAAAAAATAGAAAAAATAATGTATTTTAGGTGAAAAAGGTAATTGGTTATAAATAGGTAATATTATTATTTAATAATATATTTCTATAAATAAGTAAAGTTAATTAAGTAAAAACACTAAGTACAGTTAATTAAGGGCAATTAAGTAAAATCACAACGTACCATACGACCAACCAAACTTTTAATGTTTCGTCTATTATATAATAGTATTGATTTAACATAATTAAAAATTCATATAATTCAATCAAAAATCACATGTATTACATAACTACAAACTCTTTCAGTTATACTTTAATTATAATTCAAAAACATGACATTTTTAAAAAAAAAACGTTTTTATTTAAATTTATATTATTGCAACAAAATATATTAATAATTTGGACGATTACATGCTTACTAAGTTAATAAACTTTTATAAAATTTATAAATCTTTTTTTAGATTTGAAATATTAAAGTAGTATTTTTAATACTTTTTAAAAAAATAGCATTTTTGGAAGTACTAAAATCTCAAAATTAAAAATATATTTCAAAATTAATGTTAAAGTAAAACACTAATTATTTGCTAGTATACATGATGCCGATTTACATAACCAATATACATGATTGAATTGACGAATGGATTCTCGAATAAAACGTAGTGTAGTGTAAACACTGTATAGATTAGCATGAGCACGAAACCAGATTAAAATACGAAAGGAACCTGCGGCTGGCATGTTCCACTAACAATTTTACGGGTCCACCCACTAAACTTATCATTGAAAGTTATCAACCTTTTGTCTTGAGTCTTGACTAATAATCATTGTTCATGTCATCTTCTTTTCAATAATATGATCTTATTTCAAGCTGTTGTCTGAATTCATGGCTTCTTCCGGTTTACAAACTTCATCTTCAGATACTAATACTAGTTATGATGTCTTTTTGAGCTTTAGAGGTAAAAGACACACGAAACATATTTACCGATCATCTGTACAATGCCTTATATCGAACTGGAACCAGACCGTTTATGGACGATCCTGAGCTACGTGTAGGAGACGAAATCTCGGAAGCATTGCTCAAGGCCATTAAAGAATCAAAAACTTACATTGTTGTCTTCTCTGAAAATTATGCTGATTCACATTGGTGCCTTGACGAGCTTGTCGAGATCTACAAGTGTTACAATACAATGGGGAGATTAATTATTCTTGTCTTCATCAACATCGATCCATGGGTTGTGCGTCACCAAAAGAAAAGCTTTGAAGAAGCTTTAAGGAAACATGAAGCGTCTAGTTCTGTCTCTAGCACAAACAATGAGAACTGGCTAAAGAAAGTTGCAGACTTCGTAGGTCTCGGTATTCAAAGGTAAGTAAATATTAACGGAGGAATTTGATATTAACAAAGTTTGGGGTTCGTCGTCGGAATCTAGATCTATAACGGTGGTCCTTGGATGATAAGTCCGTCATAGTATGATGGTTGTGTTTAATTGGTGACTGAGATTGCTTAGGGTTTATGTTGATTATCTCAGAGTTCTCAACTTTCGACTCCTTACAATGTGCATACGTATCCCTTATATAGGGAATCAAGCTAACGTAGTTCTTGGGGAGGAAGTTTCCTCCATGGGCTTGGTCTCTGATCTTCAGAGCCCAGTCGAAGTCTTCCACCACCTTTCCATGCTTAGACGTAGTACTTTCCCACCGTCTTCCATGTATAGGATGTCTTCCATACTTAAACGCAAGACTTCCATATCTTTCCTTACTTAGAGTTTTAGCTCACTTTAGGAATGTCTAACGATAAGGCCTAGTCACAAAGGCCCAAGGCTTATCTATGACGTCAGGACTTCATTGATAAGGAAACTTCCCCCGTCGAGGACTAGTCCTATGCATTACCAACTATTTTCTTAATTCATAGATACAGGTATAGCCATGACTTACCTTAAATGCTAGACGCATCTTTGTCCCCCGAATGAGAAGCACCCACCAGATAACAGGACAAGTGATCCCAAGTGTTTGGGTGCAAAGTGCAAGATTACTCCAAAATTCCCCAATGAGGACGCGCCCATTGAGTACAGGAACAGAGCTCCCAAAGCACACACCAAGGTTCACCCCACATCCCCAATGAGGACGCACCTACTGAATACAGGAGGAGGCCTTCAATCATCAGGCAAACCCCTGGAGGCCTTCTATTACGGACATCCCCCTCCTAGGGCACATCATAGGAAGGAATTCTTCAATATCTTGCTAATATTAAGCCAAAGGAACCACCCTTTATCATCAAGAGGACGCGCCCTCAAGGGGTGGACGGCCTAAAGGGTGCGCCCTTGTCCCCATGAGGACAAGCCCTAAGTCTTCCTTGTACCAATTTCATGTCAATGAAGCTATTATTCTCTGTCAAGTCTTCCATTCACGTAGAGTTGTCAGTCCATACCGAGAGGACGCGTCCTTAGGGGTTGGGTGCCCTTTCCTCTATGAGGACGAGCCCTGGGCTTCCCAATGTCATATAAATATAGATGTTGCCCTGTCAAACCATTCATCAAGCTATTATTACCATGAGGGTGCGCCCTCAAGGGGTGGACGGCCTAGATAGGGCGCGTCCTTACCCTTATGAGGGAAAGCCCTAACTCTCTCTAACCCTAATTACATTTTAGATATTCCCTTACATGTGTCGCGCATTCTTGACAACTGTCATCCAACTGACGAGTCTTGATATGTAAACACCAAAAATTTGATTTCCCCTTTTTTACAAAATTTTGCAGTCGTTTGCTGAACAGGGAGCGCCCTTACAGAGAACACATCCTTCCGTTATCATCATGTCGCACGTGTTTGACAGCTGTCCTCCACTAGGTGAGCCTTCGCCTATAAATACCTAAAAGTTACTTTATTACTTTACTCTTTTATTCAGAAAAATAACCACCGTCGCTACTTCATTTTCCCGAGCAAAATCCGGCCAAATTGTCCCGCTTTTCGTTGATTTTCTTCACAGATCTTGTTCAACAACTGTAAAGGTACGATTTCATGTATTCATTTCGTGTTTTTACCGGGTATTATGCTCAAATCGTTAATATGACCGTTAAACTTTTTTTACATGTTCATGAAGTTTGAAATGTATGTATATGTATCTATCTGTATTTGATCTATATTCTGCATATGTTCAATTTCAAATTGTGTTTCTGAGAAGAAGGGCGCGCCGTCTGTTGTATACGTGTCTTTGATTTGTAATTACTTCTGCATAACTTTAGATGTTAATTTTGAGGCGTAGCTAATAACTAGGACTCGTCCTTTGAGAAGCATATCCAGAAATTCTTCGTAACATAATTTTATGCAGACATATTTCAGACGATGATTAGGTTAAGTTTCGGTATATCTATGTTAGGCCGAATACACAATATATAATCAAGTATGTATGAGAATAACAATCAAGAACACAGGTTTGTAAATCAACAAACTGAATTATATTAAATAATTCTCTCTTAGTGATGTTAATGAATCACAAAGATCTACTAGGTTACAAGAATAATATATTCAATGTTCGCGCATCCCTTCTAGGAATAACCTATCTGTGTTTATATAGTACACAGCTACATACAATCCATCTCTAATTGATATTCCTATAAGTTAGCTATACAATTCATATCAATTAAGGATTGCTTCTTATCTTCTATTCCGTTTCCTTAGCTGTATCAATATATTCTGCTTCTTTCCATCCTCAGAATATATTGCTTCTAGAATATTCAATTCAGCACCGACAGCTAATTCAACTATCACCACGTCAGACTTTAACAAACTCTGACTGGCTTCGATGTAAACTCTGATGATCACCTGTTGCTTAAACACTGATGAACAAACGTCAGCAATTATATCTAACAATCTCCCCCAACTTGTGCATAATAAAAATGTACAAGTTAAACAGATAATTGATGATGTCAAAACATATAACAAATGCAGTGTTTAAAATATATCAGAGTTTAACTTTAACTTAGAATAGAAAACTTTTAAAAACTTACAGTCAGACTTTATTTGACTTCTTCAATATCAGGTACTGTCCTGAGATAATCAATCAGCAGTCTTCTTTCAGCCTTCTCTAGCTCATCCACCATAATCTCTTTTAGCTCTTTAAGTTCTGAATCACTCTCCCCCGTTTGGTAGATAGCAGCTCTTAGAGAATATATGCTGTTTCTTCTCATATCATTTCCTAGCCGAATGTAATGAGCTTTGTCTGACTCTAGGTTGAATTCTAAAACTTTTGTTCCAAGTGCTGTTTTAAATCTAGCACTGTTTCTCTTCATCTCCACTAACTTTCCAGTATGATCTCTATACTTTGGAATGTAGACACTTGATACTCCTCCTCCAAGCATAGCTTTAGATCTCAGCATCTTTTCTCTCAAAACTTGAGCAACATCATGAGTATGTCTGTTTTTGACTTTTAGAAGATAAAGTACATATTCCAGTTCTTCCCATGATTTGAGATTAACATCAGATTCTCCAACTTTATAAACTCTTCCATCACTCATGAAGTATAACAAAAACTGCTTCTTCAATATTCTGTGAAAAATCAACTGAACAGATTCTAACTTATCAAGGTTTTCTTGTGTAACCCCAATACCAGGTTCTGCCAGTGAAAAGTTATCTTGAGATCTGTTATTTGTTCTTCTCTCTCTGTGTGATCCCAGTCCAGATTTATCAAAAGCTTCTTTTCCCAATACAGTTCTGGTTTCTGAGAATTTCACAGCTTCAAGCTTTAAGTCTTCAAGAATTTTAGGTTTGGTGAATCCTGAAAGTTGTGTAGATTTCTGTACAACTTGAGCAACGTCAGAGGTTGTCATAACTTTAGTAGAAACATCAACTTGAGCAGCGTCAGAGGTTGATTTAGCTAATCTTGTTTCAACTTGAGCAATGTCAGAGGTTGAATAAATCTTCTTAGGTAACTGTTCTTCTTCTACCAGTTTACCTTTTCCTTTGTCAGCATTTTTAATCACAGGCCTCCTTGAGTATTGTAAACTCTGATCAGAGTTTACATTCTCTTTGATAACAATTCCTTTTTCTTTCTTTCTAGGAGCCTTGATTTCCTTCTTCTTGTAGATTCCAGCTTCAACATTCTTCTTGTGTTCCTCAGCAAGCATTTGCTCTTCAGCTTGGATATCTTCAATTGAAATACCTTTTCCATGTTCTGCCATAAACATCTTAGCAGCAATTTCCTCATCAGTAGATGGCTTATCAGAGATTATCAAACTTTTGTATCTTGAACCACTGGCAGAGTTTACATGTCCCTTTCCAGAGTTTGATCTTCTTGAAAGTAGTCTGCTATCAGCATTTGACCTTAAGCTCTTTCCATCTCCCTTGTGTCCACCATCATTACCATCATCCCTCCGTCTCAGAGTTTGAGTGTCTTTGCATTTGTCACTTGGTACACTCTCCCCCTTTTTGACATCATTAGAAAGTAGTACTGATGTCAACAACTCAATTGCATTAGAAATCGAAGTCAGTTGGGCAGACATAGCAGTCTGGTTGTCCTCAACTTTCCCAAGCCTCTTCTGAATGTCATCAGAGTCCTTAGCTTGCTTCTTAAACATGGAATTGTAATAAGTCCTATCATTCTTCAGAGTGAGATCTCTCAGACCAACTTCATTCCTCAAAGCAGTGACTTCCTTATGAGACTCATCAAATCTGTTGTGAAGAGATTTAATTTGAATCACAGTAGCCTTCAGACTTGTAAGAATATCAGGACTTGAAATTGTCTTCACAGAATCTCCAAGAAAATCAGCAGCCCTCTGTGCTGAAAAGATACAATCCGCAGTAGCCCATCTATTGTAGTACATATCTTGAAAATGCTCAGCTGTAGCGCGATTGACCTCTCTTAGCTCATCAGAGTTTGCTTGATTCTCAAATAACTCCTCTTGAGAATGATTAGAACTATCTTTATCATTATCATTATCATTCTGTGCTGTATTCTCTGCAGGAATATTCTCAGCATCAGGTTCTGGAATCTCAAAGTTTGCAGTATGCAGGAACTCTGCTTCTATGTGAACATTTTCTGTTGCATCCTTGTCAGCAACATCAGAATTTGCAGCAACAACTTCTTTAGTAGGAGCAATATTCTCAGGAGCATCAGTATTTAAGGTCTGATCAACTTCCTCACCCTTTTCAATTACCTGGTGAGTAACAGAAAGAATCTCTGTATGAGTAGCCATAGATTCTTCAAGAACAACCGTGGCATGATCAGCTTCCACACCCTCTGTTTCATCAAAATCTTCAAGATGGTCAGAATGTACAGAGTTGTGTGCTTCAACATCCATATCAAATCCCTGTTCAGCCTCAACATGTTCTGTAGCCTCCTGAACAAGAATTTCAGGAGCTTCATCTGCGGCTTCAGTTGCAGCTTCCTCAACTACATCATCAGCGTTTGATGTAGGAGCTTCATAATCAGCATTTGCATTTTCCTCAAAAACTCTGTCCAAATTGACAGCTTCAGCATTTACATTTGATGCACCAAAAAGATGTGCAGCCACCAATCTACGTTTTCTCTGATGAAGAGTTTCTTCATCAGTTTCACACTCTTCATCTGCAGCATCAGACTTTGCCCTGTTGGCCCTTCTTTTCTTTATCCGTGTCTTCTGAGGCATATCAGCAGTATGTGATGCCCCAGCTTCAGCAGCTTGCTTAGCAATCCTTGGAGGTTTAGTATCAACATGCTTAGTCCTACCACCAGTCCGTGGTTGTTGAGATGCAGATTGAATAGGTTCAGAGTTTACAAATGGAGGTTGAGTTGAAGATGGAGAGACCTCAGGATTTACTGGTTCTTGTTGTTGTTGAGGTTCAGGATGTAAAAACTGAAGAACTCTCTCAGGTAACAACAACTCACCAACATTTACCTTCTTTAAATCCTTATTCGTAAGATCAGAGAATACCCTTTTGTGCAATTTGAATGAGGGAATTACATCCTCCTCATTAATCTCAACATTATTAACACATGCAGAGAATAACATTTGACAAAATCTAGAAAAATAGACTACATGCCTATTCTCTGTTAATTTCTCTCCTATGTTCATTAAGACAAGTCTAGCAAAATCATAATTACTGTTAAATAGAAGTGAATACCCGATTTGCAGACTGTCTATCGGAATGGCGTCCCAATTTGTGCATTTCTTTCCGAACGCTCTAGTTATGCAATCGAAAAAGAAACTCCATTCTTTTCGTAAGAGCGGTCACTTCAATTGGCCAATCTTTGCCAAAGACCCAGTATATCCAATAGCTTGCATCATTCTCTGAAGATCAGTATCACCAACAGCAATGGTGTACGCGTCAGAATTTACAAAGCCCATTGCTTCACGAACAGTTCCTGGAGTTATGACAAACTCTGTCTCCTGGAACTCAAAAACTATGGATGGGGTACCAGAATCACCACCATCATCATAGACACCAGTCTCCCAGAAAGCTTTGATCTGAGATCCATAAAGCTTTGCAGGCTCCACTAAAGCACGCCCAATTTCCGACTGAGCAAGAAAGTTTTGTATGATATGAAACGCCTCTGGTGCAATAACAGTGTTTAATGGGGCTGAATAGTTATTAGGGACAAACTCAAGTCCAGAAGCAGTGAAAGCAGTTGAAGCCATTAGTTATGTCAAGAAATAAGCAGAAAATAGCTTCAAAAACACGAGAGAGTTTAAGAAAAGAAAGTGTTTGTGAATATGTGTGAGTGAAACTAGAATACAATTGGAGTAAGTCGTGAAAAACTGTAACGGTTGTGTGTATAATGTATAAATAGAAAATTTAAAATTAAAAACTGAACAGTTTTTAAACATTAAAACACAGTTGTTTTACCCCGTATTCTGTGTAAATGAGACACGTGTCACACATACAATGGCTGACAGCAATAATTGGCAATTTCCAATGCGCATGCGCAGTAAAAACAGCAATAATTACCGCCGATTACACTTTCCTATGTATGCAATCTCTCTCCACTCTTTAACACTTTTCTAAACCAATGCCCAAACATACTCTTTTGAAATACCAAAAAAAATGTTTTTCCTCAAAATTATAAAATGTCTGAAACAAAGAAATCATTTTAACCATCAGAGATTAAAACAAAGTTACCTCGGCATATTTCACACAATACATCAGTGTTTACCATTTGTCCTTCTTTGTCAATAAACTCTTTTCTCAAACTGTACAGGTGTGCAGAATTGTGTGTGCAATAGCAGAGTTTACCGAAATCAATATTTAAATCATCTCAAAGTGCATAAAATCCACAAACTAAAGTAGTAAAAACTGGTTGCCTAAACTCTCATGTATAAAATAAAATCTGATTTTATATCTAAACTCTGTAATACTGATATCCTTTCATTTGGATATATCTTTTATTTTTCACCCCCTTTATAGATATTTTATTTTTTTATTTTTTATTTTTTTATTTTTTTATTTTTATTATTTTTTTTATTTTTCCAGTAATCAGTGGTTGGCACTAGTCACCAAAAATCAAAGATTTTAGCCCTTATTTCATACAATAAGTTCCTGGATCTTCCTAGGCACAACATGATCTCAAAGGAATTTGTGCTCTGTTTGGCATCTTTTGATTTGAGGGTGAATTATTTGCAATTAATAATCAGAGTTTAGACTTATCATCAGTTAATATAATTAATTTATGAGAGAAAATGCAAACAGCTAATACAGACTCAGTGTATAGGATCAATAAACTAAGAGATGGTATAAATACAGAGACAGTATCATGCTGTGTTAACTTACTGCACATGTTTGAGATCAGAATCTATACAACTCTTAAGGATTCATAATTACTTACTGAGAATTATGTTTCATACAAATTTCTTCATTGGTCCATATGTTTCAGACAAAATTACAATCAGAGTATAGCATTAGACTCTTACTATCAGAGTATGACCAACACTTTATGACTAACAGAGTTTAGCAGCAGAGTTTACTTTCAGAGTTTATGACACTGGTACTCATAACAGTTAATACATGCAAGGAATCATGAGCATTAAAAATCAAACATGTATAGTTTTTGAGTCTAACCCGTATCTCTAGTCAGAACCAGAGACCATTCCAAGTTCATTTACCAATCTTGTAAAAGTAACTTCACTCAAAGGTTTGGTGAAGATATCTGCAAGTTGTTGGTCTGTAGACACAAAATGAAGCTCAATGTTTCCTTCTTCCACATGTTCTCTGATAAAATGATATCTTATGCTGATGTGCTTGGTCATGGAGTGCTGTACTGGATTACCTGTCATAGCAATAGCACTTTGGTTATCACAGAAAATAGGTATTTTAGAGTACTTCAAACCATAATCCAGCAACTGATTCTTCATCCACAGAATCTGTGCACAACAGCTACCAGCAGCTATATACTCTGCTTCTGCAGTGGATGTGGAAATAGACTTTTGTTTCTTGCTATACCAAGAAACCAATCTGTCACCTAAGAATTGACAGCTTCCACTTGTACTTTTTCTGTCTATCTTACAGCCTGCAAAATCTGCATCAGAGTAACCAATTAGCTTAAACTCTGATTCTCTAGGATACCACAAACCCAAGGTTATGGTTCCTTTGAGGTATTTGAAAATCCTTTTTACAGCTGTTAGATGAGGCTCTCTGGGATCTGCTTGAAATCTTGCACAAAGACATGTTGCATACATGATATCAGGTCTACTTGCAGTAAGATACAGTAAAGACCCTATCATTCCTCTGTAGTTTGTCATATCTACTGAGGCTCCTGTGTCTTTGTCTAGCTTTGTTGCTGTAGCCATGGGAGTTGTAGCAGATGAACTATCAAGCATACCAAATTTCTTGAGAAGATTTCTGGTATATTTTGCTTGATTGATAAAAATACCATCATCTGTTTGCTTGACCTGTAAGCCTAGAAAGTAACTAAGCTCTCCCATCATGCTCATTTGGTACCTGGATTGCATAAGCTTTGCAAACTTCTTACAAAGTTTGTCATTAGTAGATCCAAAGATAATATCATCTACATAAATTTGAACTAAAAGCAAATCATCACCAGAATTGAAATAAAACAAGGTTTTATCAATTGTACCTCTTGTGAACCCACTTTCTAAAAGAAATTGAGCAAGAGTTTCATACCATGCTCTTGGTGCTTGCTTTAGTCCATATAATGCCTTGTCAAGCCTGTAGACATAATCTGGATGCTTGGGATCTACAAATCCTGGTGGTTGTTCAACAAACACTTCTTCTTCAAGCTTCCCATTGAGAAAAGCACTTTTTACATCCATCTGAAAGACTTTAAACTTCTTGTGTGCAGCATAGGCCAGAAAAATTCTTATGGCCTCCAATCTTGCAACTGGAGCAAAGGTTTCATCATAGTCAATTCCTTCATGTTGTGAATAACCTTTAGCCACAAGTCTAGCCTTGTTTCTTGTAATCACACCTTCACTGTCAGTCTTGTTTCTGAAAACCCACTTTGTACCTACAATTGATCTATTCTTTGGTCTAGGTACAAGTGTCCAGACTTCATTTCTTTCAAATTCATTTAACTCTTCTTGCATTGTTGTAATCCAATTAGCATCTTGAAGAGCTTCCGCCACTTTCTTTGGTTCTGTTTGAGACAAGAAAGCATGATACAGACACTCATTATTTGTTGCACTTCTAGTTCTCACACTAGCATCAGGATCTCCAATTATGAGATCAGGTGTGTGTGCATGT
The DNA here is from genome assembly GCA_030848705.1 of Heracleum sosnowskyi. Lineage (NCBI taxonomy): Eukaryota > Viridiplantae > Streptophyta > Magnoliopsida > Apiales > Apiaceae > Heracleum > Heracleum sosnowskyi. The sequence continues at coordinate 40,591,948 of CM061243.1, read as the reverse complement.
GTCCACTTTCTTGCTGTTGGTAAGTGGTTTCTTGCATCATTATTGGATCCTCCCCCTTGATCCATGCTCTCCTGATTCATATGTTGACTTTCTGCAGTATCTGAGGTTCCCCCTGAATTGGATGGCTCAGAGTTTGAACTGTCAGAGTTTGAATCAGTTTCCTCAACTGACTCACTTGCTGTGTCTTGTTGAGCTTCTTCACGCTACCCCTCAACTGGTTCTCTATTTTGTTCAATTTGAGAATTTCCAGTTTCTCCAGTATTTACCAGTAGAGGTTCAGAGTATGCTTCGTCAGAGTTTGTCAGACCAGCTTCATCAGAGTTTACATCATCAGAGAATAAATCTTCATTTTCAAAACGTAGTTGATCATATTCATTTTCATCTTCAAGTCCAGTTATTTTCTTGTCATCAAATGACACATGTATGGATTCCATGATCACTTTAGTTCTCAGATTGTAGACTCTGAATGCTTTTGTTGACAATGGATAGCCAACAAAGATTCCTTCATCAGCTTTTAACTCGAACTTGGTCAACTGTTCAGGATGAGTCTTCAACACAAAGCATTTGCATCCAAATATATGAAAATATTTCAAATTTGGCTTCTTATTTTTCACCATCTCATATGGTGTTTTCCCATGCTTGTTGATCAGTGTAGCATTTTGAGTAAAACAAGCAGTTTGAACAGCTTCTACCCAGAAATAAGTTGGTAATTTTGCTTCTTCAAGCATAGTTCTGGCTGCTTCAATTAAAGTTCTGTTCTTTCTTTCAACTACACCATTTTGCTGTGGAGTTCCAGGTGCAGAAAATTCTTGTTTCACTCCTCTTTCCTTGCAGAAAGCTTCCATGATTGAGTTTCTGAATTCAGTTCCATTATCACTCCTTATAATTTTGACTTTGTGCTGTGATCCTTTGTCCAGTAGATTTACATGATCCATCAGAGTTTGAGCAGTTTCATCCTTCTTTGATAAGAAATACACCCATGTATATCTAGTATATTCATCAACAATTACTAGAGCATATTTCTTTCTGCCCATAGACATCACATTCACTGGTCCAAAGAGATCAACATGTAGAAGATGATAAGGTTCCACTACTGAAGATTCAGATTTGCTCTTGAAAGATGACTTCCTTTGCTTGGCCTTTTGACAAGAATCACATAGGCCATCTAGACTGAGTATTGATTTTGGGAGTCCCCTTACAAGATCCTTTCTTATTAGCTCATTGATGTTGTTCAAATTGAGATGAGAGAGCTTCTTATGCCAATTCCAACTCTCTTCATTTGACATTCTTGTAGTCAGACACACTGTTTTTCCATCAGAGTTTGTTACCAAACTTGCTTCATAAATGTTGTTGCGCCTGTGTCCAACTAGAACAACTTTTCCAGTAGATTTACTGATAACTTCACAGTGTTCAGTATGAAAATCTACATGGTTTCCTCTGTCACAGATTTGACTCACAGATAGCAGATTATGCTTGAGTCCTGAGACTAGAGCTACATTTGTGATGATGACACTTCCAAGATTAATATTGCCATATCCCAGAGTGTGTCCTATGTTGCCATCTCCATAGGAAACCTTTGGGCCAGCCTTCTCCTTAAAGTCTGATAGCAGGGCTTTATTTCCAGTCATATGTCCTGAGCATCCACTGTCCAAGATAAGTGTGCTCTCTTTTATACCCTGCAATCACAAACAAACACTAAGTGTTAGTTTTAAGGACCCAGACTTGCTTGGATCCTTTGTCTTTCTTAACAGTGTTAGTTTTTGCAGCTGAATTACTATCAACAGAGTTTAAACTAACATTGTCAGACTTTACACTTGCAGAGTTTGCTCTAACCCACTTCAGATTGGGTTTTAGCTCATAGTAATTGTGATAAATAGCATGATAACTCTTGCAAGTATAAATGGAATGCCAAGTGCTCCCACAGTGTGTGCATAAAGTCTGTGGTCTAACCCTAACATAATCATTCTTTACTCCTGATGTAGAAGGTAAAGAATTGATATTTTTATTCTTTGTGCAGTAATTAGCAAGATGATTAGAACTACCACAATTATAACATGTTTTCCTTGGAGCAGCACCAGTAGGCAAATGATTATTCCTTTTATTTATGCCTATCTTTCCATTCCTATTCTTCTTGGACCCTTTTGGTTTCATGGCAGATTTTACCTCTTTTAGCTTATGATTGAACTGTTTCCCTGTCATCAAACCAACATTAACCTGTTTTTCACAAGTTTTTACTGGCTTTCTAACAGCTTCTCTTTCCATAAGTTTTTCTGTTATAATATTTTCCTGTCTTTCACAGGCTTCATCTGATTCCATATCAGCTTCTCTTATTACAACAGATTTTAACTTATTGGCTTCTGGAACAAATTTCACAGGTTTAATTTGTGGTTTTACCTTAACTTTGTCTTTAAACCTAAGTTCATCATTTTCACAATAGCCTAAACCTACAGAATCTGTCTGAAACACTTGATGAGTGTCTCTTCCAGAATCTGTCCAAGTCTTGATTATTTTTCTTTCTTTTTCTAGATCAGATTCTAATTGCTTATATCTTTTCAGCAACTCCTGTTCTACATAAACAGCATCATCTCTTTCTTTTTGAATCTGCTTCATATTTTCAAGTTCTCCTTCAAGAAACTTGTTTCTTTCTTTAAGGCTAAGATTCTCAGATTTAATTCTCTCATTTTCTAAAGTCTGATCCCTATAACTAACATGTACGCTTTTCAGATATACTCTCAATTCAGATATATTATCAGTATCATAAGCATAAGTAGTTAGGGGTACCTTATTTTCAGATGATTCAGTCTCATCTCTGACAGTTGCCATAAGAGCATAATTTTCTCCATCATCAGAGTCTGAAGTATCTGCCCAGTCTTTGCCTTTAGAGATGAGTGCTTTCTCAGATTTGCCTTTCTTGCACTCTAGAGCATAGTGACCCATCTCCTTACACTTGTAGCACTGGATTTCAGATTTATCCTTCTTGCCAGACTTGGTCTCCCTTCCATCAGACTTTCTAAAACTTTTCCTTTCAGAGTTTGAATCTTTCCTTGAGAATCTCTTTCCTTTCTTAAAGTTCTTGAATCCCATCTTCTTGAAGGTTTTCACCATCAATGCAGCCATTTGCATCATATGTTCTTCATCATCCTCAGAATCAGAAGCTTCATCAGAGTTTGAGTCATCATCAGAGTGTGATGACTCACTTTCAGATTTAATAACTAAAGCCTTTCCCTTGGCTTTCTTCCTTGATGATTCCTTCTTAATGGGCTTCTCCTCAACTTTGAGAGCAACAGATTTTGTCTTTTTGCTCAATCTTCTATTCCTTTGTTCTATCTCCAGTTCATGAGTTTTCAACAACCCATAGATTTCATCAAGATCTGTATCAGCAAGCTCATAATTATCTCTTATTGTGGTTGTCTTTAAATCCCACTTTTCAGGTAGAGATAACAAAAACTTGAGATTAGACTCTTCAAACTCATATTCTTTATCAACCAGAGACAGATCATTCAATAGTTTGCAAAATCTGTCATAAGTCTCAGTCAAGGTTTCATTAGTTCTTGAATCAAAGTGCTCATACTCCTGTGTGAGTATTGTCTTTCTGTTCTTCTTAATAGCACATGTTCCCTGGCATCTGACTTCTAAAGAATCCCATATCTCTTTGGCAGTCTTGCAGCCAATTACTCTGTTAGACATAACATTATCTAAAGCACTGTGGAGAAGATGTCTAACCTTTGCATCTTTTGCAATTGATGAGATGTCCTCAGGAGTCATATCTTTCTTTTCCTTTGGAACAGTCTTTTGTTCTTGACCATCAACAACAGGGGACAATTTAGTCGGCATATGAGGACCATCATAGATTCTGTCAAGGTATTCTGGATCTGTAGCCTCCAGAAACATGGTCATCTTCACCTTCCAAATCGGATACTCTACTGGCCTGAGAATTGGAACCCTGATTGTTTCATATCGACTCACAGAATTGGGTTTAACCTGTTCAGCCTTAGGAGCAGTTTGATTTTCTTCAGACATGATTATTACTGTGTTTGAATCGTAAAACTGTATATATTAAACAGCCTTGGCTCTGATACCATTTGTTAGGCCGAATACACAATATATAATCAAGTATGTATGAGAATAACAATCAAGAACACAGGTTTGTAAATCAACAAACTGAATTATATTAAATAATTCTCTCTTAGTGATGTTAATGAATCACAAAGAGCTACTAGGTTACAAGAATAATATATTCAATGTTCGCGCATCCCTTCTAGGAATAACCTATCTGTGTTTATATAGTACACAGCTACATACAATCCATCTCTAATTGATATTCCTATAAGTTAGCTATACAATTCATATCAATTAAGGATTGCTTCTTATCTTCTATTCCGTTTCCTTAGCTGTATCAATATATTCTGCTTCTTTCCATCCTCAGAATATATTGCTTCTAGAATATTCAATTCAGCACCGACAGCTAATTCAACTATCACCACGTCAGACTTTAACAAACTCTGACTGGCTTCGATGTAAACTCTAATGATCACCTGTTGCTTAAACACTGATGAACAAACGTCAGCAATTATATCTAACAATCTAGGATTCATCTTCTAATTCCTGCTTTCAACATGTTTTTCAATCTTACTTTCATTTCAGGACGCGTCCTTACCATTTTTCTTTCTCTTTTCAGCTGGAGGGTAAGGGCGCGTCGTCTCTGTTTCATCCTTTTAAAGATTTCAACAAACGTTTAGGGATTTACTCCCCACTTTCCCTTTCTTTTCCAGCACAGAGTTCATCTTCCATCAAATCTTTTCACACCCAAGCAATAGAACAACTACGTGAAGTGACTCCATTTAGAGGTGAAATAGAGATTATGTCTTCCACCACAATTTCTAATTCATCTCTCCCTAATATTGACGATATCAACCCTGAAGTGACCAGCCAGCATATCAAGGCGCGTCCTCACGAATTCAGACCAGGTATAGACGTAGAAGAGACTATGGTAGAGGACATAAAGGCCGATTTTTCTTGAAAAAGAAAAGAAAAGCAAGTAAAATCTCCAGAATCTGAGGGCGCGTCCAATTCTGATAGTGAAGAGTCGGAGTCTGAGGGTGCGTCCTTAGATAATTCATATCCATATATAGATGAAGATGACCGTATGTCACCCCCTGAAAGTTCTCCAATTCGATTTGTTCATCCCGAAATTACTGAAGAGGAAATTGATATTGATTGGGGCCAATATGAGGACACACTCACAGAGGCTGACAAGAGAAGGATGAGGAAACAAAATAATAAATTATTTTGTGTCGCAATGTCGTCTACTGTTTCTGTAGATGAAATAACTTGGCGCATGACGTACTATGGAATGGAGGGCAAGTGGGCGCGTCCTCCTTCTCTAATGAGACCTCATATTTTCAAATGGCCAGAACTTTTTAGAGTACCTAGGATGGTCACCTCTCCAAAGTTGATGGCATTAGGAGTGAGCGCGCCCCTTCATCCTTATCTCAAGAATATAATAATAGAATGGTTCAACATCACTCCCATTCAACTATATCCAAACTCATACAAACTAGCCATTGCTCTATTTATTCTGTATTTTGATGAAGGAATATCCACCCCACCAACCATGGAAGAATTCAGCTACTTTTTCAGCATTAGGAAGAGTTCAAAAGGCTATTTCTTTTTGACAGCTCAACATAAGCATAATAAATTGGGTTTTTCAAGCGGAAAAATAAGCCACGAGAAGAATTGGAGGGAACCATTTTTCTATCTCTGGAACATGGAAAGAGTTAGGTTTATCTTCAATTGTGATTACAGTAAGAATTCATCTTTATCTTCTAATTAATTTTCTTTTGTGGGCTCGTCCCATTAGGATTCGCCTAGAATTTATTCCTTGTGTCTTTATGTTTCCTTAGATAACAGAAACACCAAAGAACTTTTTGGCGAGGCCAAGAGAAGGGTTGACAAAATCACTTCACTTCTTCCCTCTCGATTTCACTTAAAGACTTTAGTCACCGAAGAAAATCTTAAAAGAGTCGGAATTCTTAGGAAAGAAGTGGGAACTATCGTCCCCTTTCAACGTTTTCGAAAAGGAATTCCCATTATGGGATCCAAACTTGACGACTCTAAAGATGACAATGAAGGCTTTGAGGCTGAGGAGGGTGTCCACATTGATAAGGGCGCGCCCTCACAGACTGGTAACCTTATTTTAATTTTCCTTTATTCTGAATATATGTTTCTTTGTTGATGAATTAGTATTTTTCAAAATAATGATAAGGACGCGTCTTAACATTTTTTTTATTGTATTCAGGTATGGATAATCTTCCAAGTGGTTGGGGTCTTGAGATGGGCGTTGCCCCTCCTGTGAAGGTTGCCAAAAGGGTTAAGACGCGTGCTCATAGGAAGGATGTCAAGAAGCCAGTGGCTGAGATTAAAAAACCTCAGACAATAATCGACCTGGGAAAAGACAAAGACAGAAAAAGGAAGGAAAACGCCGAGGTGGTTGTTACTATAGATGGCGCGTCCTCTAAAAAATTGAAGTCTTCCTCATTTTCCTTAGTTTCATCTACCTTAAGCCCACTAGCAATCCCTTTTGTCATTGATGATGACATTACTAAGTGGAGAAAAAGAGATCCACTAGAAGAAAATGAAGCAATCATCAAGGCTACATCTGAAGCACTTGTTTCTGCTCTTAACCGCCAAAGCTCTCTCCAGAAAGACAAGGCGCGCCTCGAATCCCTTGAAGAGGAAAAAAGCAAACTCTTAAAACAAGTAGAGGACCGCAACAAAGTTCTTGATAAATTAAAAAGTGAACTTTTGCATAAAAAGAGCTACTATGATCATGAGCTCAAGACATAAGAAGAGGTCATAAGTGGCCTAGGCACTACTATTGATGGCCTCAAGGAAGAGATCAACAAACTAAACAATCATGTGGCCGAGCTTGTGGAAGACCAACAAAATGGTTGGGAAAAAGAGAAGAAGAAAATTGAAGGCGCATCCTTCATGAAAGGTTTCAGGAATTACGCTTCTGTATTTCTAGCTCAAGATCCTGACTATGATTTTTCCCAATTTGGTGAAGAAACTGTGTTATGGATTAACAAATTCAAAATTGATGAAGCTGCTGAATTCAAAATTGATGAAGCTTCTGAAATCAAAGCTAAGAGGGTGTTTCTTGGCCTTGAGAAAGCGTCTCCTGAACCTGGAAATGAGGAAGAGGGCGCGTCCTCTGATGGTGTGTCCCCTGAGAATGATAATGATGTTGCTACTCCTCTTAAAGAGCACACAGCTGAGACTTCCAATGTTCTTGAAAATCCTGGTGCCAAACCAAATGACCAAGCTTAGGACGCGTTCTGAAGCTTTATATATTTAAACATCGAGGTGTAGGCCCTCTCTTAATGCCTTGCAAGTTGTAACTAACTTATGCCTTCTTTTGATCAACTCTTAGCAAACGTTTATTCTCTTGGAAACTCATTTTAAATATTTCTGTTCAATGTTTGCCATCTTTAATCTTTAAATTTATTCTTGTTGCCAAACTGTTTTACTTCAAATCTTTTCGAATGAATTGTTCTTCACAAAGAATATTAATTCATATTAGGGCGCGCCTTGTTTCAATTTATATTAGGGTGCGTCCTCTTCATGCAGAAATTGATTAAACTTGTGAATAACAATGAGTAATCAACAATTCTCTAAATTTGGTGATGAACTCTTAAATAATCGTCATACATATTCATACATGTTTTGTTTGATTGTCTTAGCTGTTTGCATTCCATGCTTACTTCTTCCTGAGAATGCATCTTGTTTTTACATACAATCTTTACCTGGTGAAGGTGCATCCTTTATTCATGAATCATGATAATGGTGCGTCTTCCCTTAGAAAACTGTTTAGGGCGCGTCCTATTTATGAAAACTGTTTGAGGCGCGTCTAACAAGTATGTTTTTATGTTTTAAAATTACTCCCTTTATCAATTGGTACAGGACGCGTCTTTCATGATATTTCTAAGGGCGCGCCCTTATTAAGCAAAATTTAAAAAACTTAATCTCTAATAAATCTTCAAAATTCTTGATAAATAATGCGCTCCGGTGTGAAACCCACACTGGTCCCAAAGGCTAATGCTCTGTGGGGAAATAATTAAAAACATCTCAACTACTCAAGGGAAGGTGTACATGCACTACCCCCCTAGACTATGAGGAATCTTATTTCTTCTAGTTTATTTAGATAGATAACATAGGGGGTATTCAACATCTCAACCACTCCCTATTGGTAGTATTTCTTCAAGTGTTCCACATTCCATGCTCTTGGTATATGATTGCCACCCAAATCTTCCAAGTGAAAAGTTCCTTCCCAAAGCACAGACTTGATCCTGTAAGGTCCTTCCCAGTTAGCTCTGAAGACCCCATGACTGGCGATTCTGGTATGAGGCATCACCCTTCGTAACACGAGATCACCAACCTTGAGACGACGTACCCTCACTCTTCGATCATAAAACCTGGCCACTCTTTTCTGATATGCAGCTAATCGTAGGGATGATATTGCACGTGCCTCTTCTAGTAAATCAAGATGAAGCTGTTGGTTGATCTCATTAGACTCCTTATCATAATGATCCCTCCTGAATGATCCAGATCCAATCTCTACAGGAACCATTGCTTCAAAGCCATAAGATAACATAAACGGAGACTCCCCAATAGTAGAACTTGGTGTAGTATTGTAGGACCACAACACCATAGAAAGCTCCTCAGGCCAGTTACCTTTACTTTCTTCCAACTTGGTCTTCAAGGTGTGCTTGATTATCTTGTTGATAGCTTCAGTCTGCCCATTGCTCTGAGGATGATAGACTACTGCAAAGTCTTTTTTAATCTTCAAGTCTTCACACAACTTTTTTAGCTCCTTGCTATCAAACTGCTTCCCATTGTCCGATATGAGCTTGTAAGGAATTCCAAACCTACACACAATGGAGTTAAAAACAAAATCCTTGATTTTCTTCAATGTTATCTTTGCCAAGGGTATAGCCTCCGCCCACTTGGTAAAATAATCCACGGCCACAACAGCATACTTGACACCTCCCTTGGCCGCAGGAAGCTCTCCAATAAGATCAATTCCCCACATAGCAAAATGCCAAGGACTCATCATTGAGGTCAATGTCGTAGCAGGAATAGATGAGTAGTTTGCAAAGAGTTGGCACTGATCACATGCTCTTGTAAACTTCATAGCATCGTCCTTCAAAGTTGGCCAGTAATACCCCTGTCGTAACACCTTCATGGCAAGAGAACTACCCCCCGAGTGATTGCCACATATTCCTTCATGTACCTCCCTCAAGACATAGTTGCACTCATCTCCATCAACACACCTTAGCAAAGGTTGATTAAAACCTCTTCGGTATAACACTGCATCATACTCCACATACCTTGCCGCTTGATACTTTAAACATCTAGCTTCTCCTTTATCATCGGGCAGAATTCCTTTTTGTATATACTCTTGGATGGGAGTCATCCAAGTCTTCATTGGTACTTGATCCGCAACCATTAGCTCCACCTCTGGAATACTTGGAATTTCCTGAATCTCCAATGGGATGTCTCCCATCAACACAGTGTCTCTTTGAGAACCCAATCTGGCCAAAGTATATGCCTGAGAATTATCTTCACGAGGAACTCCTTCAAGTCTGACTATGTTGAACTGTCGAATCAAACGACGAACACTCATCATGTATGCCTCTGTTTTTGGTCCTCTGGTCTGGAACCCTCCTTCGACCTGCTGAACGACCAACTTTGAATCATTGAACACCACCAAATTTTTCACATTCATTTCCAAAGCTAACTTCAAACCATTAATCAATGCCTCATATTCAGCTTCATTATTAGTTACTGCAAATTTGAAGTTGATAGCACTCATAAGCAGGTGACCCTCAGGAGAGGTCAAAACAATTCCAGCACATGCCCCGTCATTGTTGACTGTTCCATCCACATACATGGTCCACCAAGGAAAATGATATTCTTCCTTTGAAGGGCTTACCTCTTGCTCATGAGGGTTAGGGTTCACCAAAATGATTTCTCGTCCCATACTTTCATCTTCAAACTCCAGAATAAAGTCGGCTAAGGCTTGTCCCTTGATTGCCGTTCGGGAAGCATATTTCAAATCATATTGCCTCAACTCAATTGCCCACTTCAACATCCTTCCTGAAGCTTCTGGTTTATGTAAAATATGTCTCATGGGATAAAAAGTTCGGACTTCAATTTTATGAGCCTGGAAGTAAGGACGTAGCTTTCGTGCAGCCAACACCAAGGCATACACCAACTTCTCCATGCTGGTATATCGGGTTTCTGCATCTAACAACCTTTTACTCACATAGTAGATCGGAGTTTGTAAACCATCCTCTTCTCGTACTAATACAGTGCTAACAGAGTAAACAGAGATGGCCATGTACAGAATTAACACTTCACCTTCCACGGGCTTGGCCAAGAGTGGGGGCTTACCTAATTGTTCCTTGATTTTTTGAAAATCATCTTCACAAGCAGGAGTCCACATAAAATCCTTATCAACCCCCCTAATGGCTTTGAAAAATTCTTTGCAACGATCAGAAGACTTTGAGACAAAACGATTTAGAGCTGCAATCCGTCCACAAAGGCTTTGAACCTACTTCACGCTGGTAGGAGACTTCATTTCAAGGAGTGCCTTAATCTTTTCCGGATTAGCCTCAATCCCTCTATGATTCACAATAAATCCTAGAAACTTCCCCGACTCAACACCAAAGACACATTTTTGTGGATTTAACTTCATCCTATACTTCCTCAAAATGCCAAACGTTTATTCCAAGTGCCTCACATGGTCCATTGCTTCTTTAGACTTGACAAGCATATCATCCACGTACACCTCCATGGTCTTGCCAATCTGCTCTTTGAACATCATATTCACCAACCTTTGATAAGTTTCCCCTGCATTGATGAGACCAATGGGCATACCAATATAACAGTACAAACCTCTGTCTGTGATAAAGGAGGTAAGCTCCTGATCTGGTTCATACATGGGAATTTGATTATACCCTGAGTAGGCATCCATAAAACTTAAGAAAATTAGCATGACTCCAAGCGAACACATCCAAATTGGTCATAAGAAAATTAGTTAAGCTTTCTCTCAACTCATCGCTTAACTGTGACCCAATCTTAAGAACCTTACTAGGGTCTGCCGTGTCCACCAAGATCGAGACTGTGTCTTCAGCAGGACCTGTCTTCTCATTTAGGATAGGAATTCTTGGATCAAGATCAAGGTAAAAAAGGCGAGGGTCTTCAACAGGCATCTCACCCCCTGAGGGCGCGTCCTCCACAGGTCATTCCTCCCTTGAGGGCGCGTCCTCGGTATACTCTTCCTCCCTTAAGGCCGCGTCCTCAGTATGTTCTTCCTCCCTTGAGAGGATGTCAACAATTTCTTCCTTCCTCGAGGGTGTGTCTTCAACAAGATCTTCCTCCCTTGAGGGCGCGCCCTTTAGGGCGCGGCTGCCTTCAAAAATCACCTGACTTTTTCCTTGAACATTTACACAAATTGATTCTTCCCAATCTTCTGTGGGCACATCCTCCACAATCCCTTCCTGGAATTCATCAATTAAAGGGGGCGCCTCCAAAAATAACATCTGAGGGCGCGCCCTCCATAGGGGACATCATCTTCTGGTTCTTGGACTGTGTAGTGAGCATGAATCTCCCCCTTGGCATTTTTGAGCATCCCCTGGACATCCTCATGAGGGAGGGCGCGTCCTCCTAATCCATTTTGATGGAAACCCTTGACAGTTCTGTGATAGCACTCCCTTAAGTCATACTGTGACCCAAGAACTACACCAATCCCATTGAGAGTAAGGAACTTCATCGTCAAGTGATAAATTGAGGTGACCACTTTTATCTCCTTCAGTAAGGGTCTTCCTACTAGGGCATTGTGGGAAGATTTTTGATCCAAAACCATAAATTCTACCATTTGAGTCACAGATAAGGGTCCTTCACCAAGCGTGACTGGAAGTTTAATCGTTCCCATAACTCTAACAGCCTCTCCTGTGAAACCATAGATCCAAGCATCCTCCCTGACAATATCCTTATCAGGCAAGCCCAATTTCTCGTAGGTGTTGTAATAAAGGATATTCACCGAACTTCCATTGTCCACAAAGACTCGATGCACGTTCATAGGACCTATTTGAATGGCAACCACCAGTGCGTCATTGTGGGGATGATGTACCCATCTTGCAACCTCTTCTGTGAAGGTGATATCTACTGATTCCCCCTTGAACAACTTGGAGGGCTTGAGTTCCAAGCTGTTCACACTAGTTAGGGGCTTATGACGTGCCTCCCTCTCATATCTTTCCAGTGCGTTGTTACTGTCATTACCAAGGTGATGCCCTCCAAAGATGGTGTGAATGCTCTCAGCACGGGTAAAATGAACATCCTTAGAACTATCATCATCATCTTTGTCTGGAGCACCCTCTCTTTCCATCCTCCTGTCAGGTTCACCTCTATGTTTCTTCCTCTTTAATAATCCAATCAGTAAGGTATCCTACTTTGATCAACTCCTCGATTTCTTCATTTAACTGACGACACTCATGAGTGTTATGTCCGGAAGACTCATGGTATGTACAATACTTCTTCTTATCTCTGCTCTGCCACGAGGATAAAGGTGCGCGCTTCTTGAATAAGCCCTTATCCTTGTGTACTTCGAAGATATGTTCGATAGAGGCCGCTAGCGTATAATTCCCTGTTTGATACCTGTTCAACCTGTCGTAATTTGGTGGAGACCAACCTCTTCTAGCACTAGCAACATTCACCCTGTTTGGGCTATATCCTCTCCTCCTATAATCGGGACTTGGAGACCTATCCTTTCTTTTAGAACCCTTTCCCTTCCCTTGGGGGTCGGACTTTTTGTTATCAGCCAGAGACTGTTCCACGATCTTGAAGTATTCAGCTTGAGAAAAGAGGTCTGCCAGAGTTGCTGGGTCCTTCCCCTGGAGGTGTTTCCAAAATAAGTTCCGACTTGAAGTCCTGCATTCAAGAAACTTTTGAGTGAAATTTTCTGTTGCTCCTCTAACCATGGTAGACTCGGCATTGAACCTCTTGAAGTACGACTGCAGGCTTTCTCCTTCCTTTTGCTTGATATTGGCCAAGGTAGTCACTGGTGGAGCACACTTCACAATAGCTTAGAACTTTGTTAGAAAAAGAGTTTTCATTACCTCCCATGAAGTGATCACACCTGGTCTAAGTTTTTGAAACCACTGTTGTGCACTCTCCGTAAAGGTCGCTGCCAGAAGACGACACCTAGCCAAGTCAGGTACTTGATACACGTCCATCTTTATATTGAACCTTCCCAAGAACTCAACAGGGTCGGAATTTCCATGAAAGCGCAAATCATTGGTTGTATTCCTATACCTTTCTGGAAGCTGTGCCTCCCTCACTGCTGTAGAGAAAGGGGAGGGGGCTTGAGCTGTTGAAGTAACCCTTCCTCCCTCAAGGTGTGTGAGAAGTTTCTTCAGGTCATCCACATTGAAGCTTCCCACACCCGGGATAGTTTGGACATTAGTTTGAGTACTTCCAGTAGGCGGAGGTTGGGTATGCACAATCGGAGGAGGTTGAGGTGGAGGTTGATTAGTTTGAGCCCCATCATGATGTGGATTTTGCCCTTGGGTTTCCCCTTGGGCTGCAAAATTCTTTTGCAACCTTGGATTAGGACTTGGAGGGCGCGTCCTTTCCTCATGACTATGAGGGCGCGTCCTTTCCTCATGACTATGAGGGCGCGTCCTTGGCTCTTGACGTCTCCCTCCTGATCTACTTTGGGATGAGACAGGTGTTATGTGTGGATCTCTTCCTCCAGAAGGTCCTCCACGGTTAGGGGCATCATACCTATTCCGCCGATCTCTTCCCCGGCTCCTATAATCCAATTCTGTATCTCGTCTCCTTCCGGACTCTGCAAATTAGGGGGCTCGCTCATGATCACGGGGCCTCAACCTGAGATCAGGGGGCCTCAACCTGAGATCAGGGGGCACTCTCTGTGAATCACGGGGCCTCGTACCTTGATTACTTCGTAAGTTATCTCATAGAGGTGCTTCCTCTTGTCCATGGGGCCTCGACCTGTCAACAGGGGGCTCTCGCTGTGGATCACAAGGTTGCACTTCTAGGTTACGTCTTGAATCATCACGAGGACGAGTATGCTCTTGTCCATGGGGCCTCTGCCTGTCAATAGGGGGCTCACAATGTGGATCAAGAGGTTGTTCGCCTCGAACTTCTCTGTCTCTTTGCCATTCAACCAACAATAACCGTAGATCGTCGTTGTTAAGTCTTATGCCAAGATGATCCTGTTCAAGCGTTGTTCTTGGTCTCGGTGGAGTTCATCAGCCCTTCGAATCTCACTCTCAGACCGCCCTGATCTATGAGGGTGGGGGGGATGGACGTCGTTCCCTCCTGGGTTGTTCCAAACTATCCTCATCAGGAAGTTCGAAAATAGGCACTCCATCTTCTTGATACTCCAACCTCCTGGGAATAACATTCTGAAACCTCCCTGCGTTGGGTCTGTCACCCTCATGTCATGTGGTGCTTCTCCCCGTCCGATGGTGATTATGGGGTTGTCGCCTGACTCGACCCATGCCTTCACTTTGCTCAACCGTATCCAGCCTTGCCTCGAAACCATTCAAGGCATCACCATGCGGTAGAGCTGCTCCATTAGATCTGAGTTACTTATGAGCACCGGTGGTTGTCCCCCGACGATAGGCGTTCCATAAGCAGGATTTGGAACGCTTCGGGGAACGTATTCATCATGGCGGGCGTGATCACGCTCTTCACTGTCGTCAGAACCGACTTCATTCATGGGACGTTCGTTGCGATTATGTGACATCTTCTCCTCCAAAGATTATGATCCTGATTAGCGCCCCTCCTTCTAGCGCCAATTTGTTAACGGAGGAATTTGGTATTAACAAAGTTTGGGGTTCGTCGCCGGAATCTAGATCTACAATGGTGGTCCTTGGGTGGTAAATCCGTTAGAGTATGGTGGTTGTGTTTTATTGGTGGCTGAGATTGCTTAGGGTTTATGTTGGCTGCCTCAGAGTTCTCAACTTTCCACCCCTTACAATGTGCTGCTGTTTGCCTTATATAGGGAATCAAGCCAACGTAGTTCTTGGGGAGGAAGTTTCCTCCATGGGCTTGGTCTCTGATCTTCAGAGCCCAGTCGAAGTCTTCCACCACCTTTCCATACTTAGACGTAGGACTTTCCCATCGCCTTCCATGTATAGGATGTCTTCCATACTGAAATGCAGGACTTCCATATCTTTCCTCACTTAGAGTTTTAGCTCACTTTAGGAATGTCTAACGATAAGGCCTAGTCACAAAGGCCCAAGGCTTATCAATGACGTCAGGACTTCATGGATAAGGAAACTTCCCCCGTCGAGGACTAGTACTATCCATTAACAACTATTTCCTTCATTCATAGATATAGGTATAGCCCTGACTTACCTTAAATGCTAGACGCATCCTTGTCCCCCGAATGAGAAGCACCCACCAGATAACAAGACAAGTGATCCCAAGTGTTTGGGTGCAAAGTGCAGGATTACTCCAAAGTTCCCCAATGAGGACGCGCCCATTGAGTACAAGAACAGAGCTCCCAAAGCATACACCATGGTTCACCCCACATCCCCAATGAGGGTGCGCCCACTGAATACAGGAGGAGGCCTTCAATCATCAGGCAAACCCCTGGAGGCCTTCTATTACGGGCATCCCCATCCTAGGGTACATCCTAGGAATGAATTCTTCAATATCTTGCCAATAGTAAGCCAAAGGAACCACCCTTTATCATCAAGAGGACGCGCCCTCAAGGGGTGAACGGCCTAAAGGGTGCGCCCTTGTCCCCATGAGGACAAGCCCTAAGTCTTCCTTGTACCAATTTCATGTCAATGAAGCTATTATTCTCTGTCAAGTCTTACATTCACGTAGAGTTGTCAGTCCATACCGAGAGGACGCGTCCTTAGGGGTTGGGCGTCCTTTCCTCTATGAGGATGAGCCCTGGGCTTCCCAATGTCATATAAATATAGTTGTTGTCCTGTCAAACCATTCATCAAGCTATTATTACCATGAGGGCGCGCCCTCAAGGGGTGGACGACCTAGAGAGGGCGCGTCCTTACCCTTATGAGGGAAAGCCCTAACTCTCTCTAACCCTAATTACATTTTAGATATTCACAATTGGATCCTGCTTGACCCGGTCCTAACCTAAAAACCTATTATCAAATTTTGGCTATAACAGTAAACATTTCATGTCACTTAACAAAAAAAATAACACTACATGTTGTTCCCACAATTAATAGCTCTTTTCAAACACAGTAAAGAATTAAGTTTGTTTTTAAAAAAAACACATTTACATTAATACAATCAAGAAATTGAACTTTTTCAATTGGATAATTATTACGAGTGAAGCACGTACTTCACATTCAGCTGCTTTAATGCACTTAAGGCCTCAACACAAAGCATCTGTAATTCAGGCTTTGTGCTCTCAAACAAACAAAGCTTTGCTGACCTGCATATGGACTTAAGTGACACCTGTATGATTCTGTTATTCTGTTAGAACAAACAAGTAGTATGTGGTCATGCATTGTTCTCTATAAATATAGAGCCAGAACATTCATTTTGTATCTTTGTTGAAATGTAAATACAGTTATCTCTTCTTCTCAAGTTTGTTACTTACATCTTACACACATCTTATACATACACAATTCTATTATGGTATCAGAGCTTTCATGACTGTTTTCGATCTGCTTCTCTGGAAATGATGTTGCATACTCTCTCAATTCAACTTCGCCATTGTTATACTGGTTTAAGGCTTGATTATCAGGTTTTGTTCGGTTTTATTGTCATTGTGATTGCAGTTTATCATTTTTATGTTCTTCAGTTTAGATCAATTTTACAGTCATTTTAGATTGATTGAAAGGAATTGATTGATTGAAACCCTAGCTTTTACAGTCATGATGCGTCATAGTTATGCAAACTCTGTTCAAGGAATTGGATCAAGTCATAATAACACTCATAATGTTGTTATTGATGAAGATGATGTTAGTACTGATAAGAATTTTGGTGAAAACTGTAAGCAAGAATTTAGGTGAAAACTGTAAGCAAAATGCTGGTAAAACACCTATTTCTTTGTATAATCCTGATGTGGTTGATAACAATTTCCATCGTTGTTCATACATAATAGTTATCATCCAGGATTGGTTCTAATTGCTAAGAAATTAGTCGGACCAGACAATTATGCTCCGTGGAGTAGATCTATGCAAATTGCTCTTAATGCACGGAACAAGTTTGTGTTAGTTAATGGAGTTTATGAGAAACCTGATGTTAATTCATGTTGCCCAGTAAATAACAATTGTAGAAGGGGGTTGAATACAATTGTATAAGATTCTCGACTTTATATAACACAAATATGAAAGATCAATAACAATAACAATAACAGCTTTATTAACTTTGATATAAAACTGTTACAAACTCTCTTAAGAAATTCTGATGTTCTTAAGAGCTGCTAGTTTACAAAAACTCTCTCAAGAAATTCTGTTCTTAAGAGCTTCTCTCCGATTATGTTCTCTCTCGAATGAATTCATAAATCGAAACTAAGACTGTGTTTATATAGTGCACACATCTTCTCTATCAATAACAAGATAAGTCCTAATCAATAACAAAGATAGAAACCTATCCTTAATCGATAACTACATTCTACAAACCAGGAACAAATAGAATAAACTTCCATGTTTATCTAGACTCCAAATATAACTCGAAGTAGGAATCCTGATCAGCTTCAAGTTCTGATGATCAATCCTGATCATAGTCTGAGTAGGAATCCTGATGATCAATAAGATACTGACGCTTGATCAAATACTGATGACCATGCAATACTGATGACGTCAGCAATCCTGATCAGTTGAGTCTAGCTTCTGACGATCATTGAATTCTGATCTAACAATCTCCCCCAATCTCATACTTTGTGAAATAAAGTATAGATTCCAAATATTCAATGATGTCAAAAACATGTATCAAAATGTACAAGTATCTTCAGAAACAACTTATCTGTTTAAGCTTTTTGATAAAACAGATTCATCTTCAAGAAATTGGATAATAAACTTTCTTCTTTTTCTTCAAGAATTTGAATCAGTCTTTCCTTAAGATTTCTGAGTTCTTCATCTTCCTCATTAATCTGGTAGATAGCTGCTCTGAGATTCTGTATGGAGCTTTTCTGTAGACTGTGCTCTTCAAGCAAAAGATAAGCAAATTCCTTCCCATCAGGATTGAGAGTAAGTTGGGTCATACCAAAAGTTACTTCTTTAACAGCAGTACCTCTTTGCATTTCCACATCCTGACCTCTTTGATTTAAGTACATGGGAATATAATTACCATCGAAATTACTGTTTCCATCCAGTCTTCTTCTTATAGTTGACAAAATCATGTCAGCCCATACTTTGTACACTTGGTTCTTCCATCTTAACAGATAGTGAACATATTTCAGTTCCTGTGTAGTTTTCATCAGCAGATCTTGAATAGATAGAATCTTCACACTACCATCTTTCATGAAGTACAGAAGCTTTTCTTTCTTTTCAAAACCATCATGACAATCTATAACTATATCAACAGCTAATAAATTGTTCAGATTTTCAGAAGTTAAAGTACCTCCAATTTCTGTCAAGGAGTAAGGATCAACATATGACATATTCAGATATTCACCATCTCTGTGTCCAATACCTCCTCTTGAATTACTTGACAATTGCTTCAGATTTGAAAACATCTTTAACCAGAGTGTTTTTGATCTAGCCATATCAGACAAATCAACAACACTTGAAGCACTTGTAATAATTCCACCAGACTGAAAATTGATAGGTGTATCACAACTTAATGTGCTAATATGTTTCCACTTCTTGTATTTCTCCTTTTCATGAGCGTAGCTTCTTTCAAGTAAAGATTCTTGTCTGCTTGAATTTCTCCATTTTCTTTCATTTGAAACTTTAAGCCTTTGTAGATAGAGATTGAAATCTTCATTTGTTCTTTTTGTAATATCTCTTCTTCTGGCTTCTTCTTCTTCATCTACTTCTTTGTTGTGACAATCAACAACAGTAGATAAGATTATCAAATCAACCTCTTGCAGAATTTCAGATTCGTCAGGATCTTGAATATTGTCAGGATTAGAATCTTCAATTTGATTTGTATTGCTGAGAGTTGATTTACTTGACTTTCTTCTCAATTCAGGTTCTTCTTCAACAATTCCATCATCACCAAAAGTAGATCTGTCAGGAACTACTAGAGTTTGAATAGGTTCAGGAATTTCTTCAATTCTTAACCCTCTATACCTTGTCTGTCTAGGTACTGTTTGAGTTGAAGAACCTCTTCTACTTCTTCTAGCACCTCTCCTACCTCTGCATCCTCTACCTCTAGCAGGAGCAGTATAGCTTTCCATTGTCTCTCTCTGTAATCTCAAGAATTCTTCATGTGAGAGATCTGGATATTCTTCACTTGCTGTAGAGAGTGCTTTTCTTTCAAATAATTGTTGAACTCTTTTATCAGTGTGATATAGAGTAACAATTCTGCCATCTTTTGTAGAAAACTTCTGGAATAAATTTGATGCATCTTCAGGATTATCAATAATTACATCTTCATCACCTTCAGGAATTGTAGCAAGAATGTGTCCATGACCAGGTGTCAGGATTTGATCTTCCGTCAGGATCTGAGATTGCACCAATGTTCTTACTGTCTTAACTCCAGAATCAGAAACATGAGTTGACTGCGTTGTTTGACTTTGAGAAGTTTGGATTGTCTTCATAACAACAGCATCAGAGGTTTCTCCTTGTATTACTTTGTCACCACCATCATCTCCAGTATCATCATCATTATTTCTTAATACTAGATCAGGTGTACATTTTGTCTGAATAACCTTCTCCCCCTTTTTGACATCAGGATTTAACAATAATTGCAAAATTAAGGAAAGAGAGGCTTGAATTTCAGTTACCTTAGTATCCAGAGAATCAATTCTTTGATTGATTGAGGTTTGTTCTGAAACAACAGATTTCACTTGGGATTCCACTACCCTCAGTTGTAAAGTAGTAGGCACCTTTGTAAAATTATTAAAGATATCAGTCCTCACTTTTTCAGTTGAACCCTTGATAGAATCAATCTCACTTTTCAGGCCTTTGGATAACAGAGTAGTAGCCTTCAGATGATTCTTCAAGTCTTGATTCTCTATAGATTTCACTGCATTATAGGCATGTTCAATAGCAGAAGAAAAACTGATAGATTCATCAGATTGGTGCCATGAATTGTTCCATTCATGCTGTCTAAATGCCTCTGCAGGATCAAAGGAAGGAGTAGAAAAATCTTGTCTCTGATCTTTCCCAGTGAAAGCATTGCTAGCCATATATGTACTTGATGAACCAAAATTAGTTCCAAGACTAATTTTGAGTGCTGTAGCAAGCTGTTCCTTCTCTTTTCGATTCTCATTATCATCATCACTATCATCAGAAGTATCATCAGCAGTATCATGAGTAATATCAGGATCAGGAATAGCAATACCTTTCAGTTTATCCTGTGGTTCTGAGATAGGATGATCCATTGGTCTTGAACGAAGTGGCTGTATCAAAATAGGTTCATTATCAGGAGCACCACTAGCGTCAGGATGAACATCGTCAGGATTTGATATGCGTGCATCAGTATTTGCTACCAATGGTTCTTGTGGAGCTTGAGGTTCAGAAGCTTCTTCAACACTTTGAGTTAAAGGTTCTTGTGTGCTTCCCTCATTGACAATGTTCTCGACCAATCTTGTACCAGAAGCTGTAGCTTTGCCTGCATCTTCACTTTGAGAAGATGGTTCTTGTGTAGCTGGAATGTTGATGTCTTCATTCTCCCTTTGAGAAAATGGTTCTTGTGGGACCATTCCACTAGCTAAGCCTTCACCCAAACTTTGATTGAGTGGTTCTTGTGTGGCAGGATCAACAGTAGCTGCTGAATTACTCTGAAATTCAGGTTCTTGTGGGCTTGATCCTTTCAGCTTCTTCTGTCTCTGATAGACTAACTCTTCTGCATTCCTCTTTTTCTTTGATGTAGGTGTAAGACCAACCAAGGAAGCAGTTGTAGAAACCTTCTCCCAAGAAATTTCTCTAATCTGAGATGGAGAGGCTGGAGAGTCTGATATAGAGACAACTTTTGTTGCTGCATCAGGAATACTAACATCAGGATTTGATGTCTGAATATCAGTATCCTTCATTTGCACTGTCAAAGGAATATGATACCTGTTCTTTGATAATTTCCTTGTCTTTTGTGGTTTTGATAAAGGTACCACAGCTTTAGTAGCAGTATCAACAACTTCCTTGTTCACATTCATAACAGAGGATATAGGTAAGTCATCCTCTAAATCACTTTCATCAATCAACCTTAACTTCCTTTTCACAGGAACATTCTTAACAACCTTATCAGCTTTCTTCACCAGGACCCCTTGTACACCCCCTTGTATCTTCTTTTTAGTGAGTGGTGTAGAGGAAAAATCCTTTGAACCTGATTGCCTTCCAGACACATCAGTTCTCGCTGATTTCTTTGATTTTACAACTAAAGTCTTTTGAGAGACAGTAGAGGTGGTTGTTAACTGTTTAGACTGTTTAGGTTGCATGCTTGTGTCAGGAACAAGGTGGGTTGGTCCTTGTACCATAGCATTAGAAAGTAGTCCATAACGAGTAGGCATTTTCTGATGTAAGAAAAACCTAACCTCATCAGGAATAAAAGCATTTCCTATGAAACCATTTGCCTTATCACTGTTGACTAAGGACTTAATATTATTCTCAGTAATTCTACAGATTGGTAGAACTACATCATCCTCAAAAACAACATTAGGACATAAGTGATTAAATATCAACTGTAAAAATCTAAGAAAACAGACAGAACCCAATTTATCTGATTTCCTATCACTTAAAGCTTTTAAAATAAAAGACCCATAATCAAACACTGTAGAATGGATAAGAGAGTACCCAATTTTAAGAGATCCTGATGGAAGAGCATCAAAATTTGATGTCTTGTTCAGGAAACAGCGGCTGATTGTATCAAAGAAGAAATTCCATTCCTTCTTAAGCTTTGTCCTGAAGAGATTTCCATATCTCTTTACTTCACCATTGTAGCCCAACTTTGTAACAAACTCAAAAAGAGTAGAGTCCGAAACATTAGCAAGAATAGCATCACCAAGAACGGGTAAATGCAGGGCTGCCTCCACAATTGTAGGAGTCACATAGTGAGTAGTTCCATTATATCCAAAACTCATCAAGATTGTATCAGAATGCCCTTTATCAAAAGTAACTGAGTTCCACACCTGCATTACAGACTTAAAAGAAACACTTGCAGGTTCTGTTAAAGCAAACTTCAATGAGCTTGAAGCTAGAAAATCTTGAATGATATGAAACTCATTGGGTAAATCTTGATGATTTAGAATAGCCACAAAATTGTTAGTGGCAAATGTAACACCACTAATCACTGTCTGTTTGTTCATGAATGATGAGGATGTCATTGTAATGCTTTTGAAAACTCAAGAATTAAGATTTGAAGCAATTAGGGTATGAAAGCACAGAGAGATAGAAAACGAAAAACTGATGATAAGAGAGTAATTAACGATGTAGACCAATAAAAAGTATTTTGTTAACCAAAATATTACTCTCAAAGACAGGTGGTGTAAGACCCCAGATTTTGGGTAGAATTAAAACTTTTATTATATGTTGATGTAAATATGGATAGTGGCAATGACTTTGAGAATCAAGTTATGAAATGAATATGAATTTCGGTTTTCAAACATTTTGAGAATAGTAAGAATGGACTGAACACATAAATAAGAACAATCAATCTGGAAGATAAGAATACAATACTCCAGGGAAGGAAAGTATTTTTATGTCATCCAAATCAATATCTGGAATACATCCGACAACTCCATAAACAAGGTAGCGTACGCCCGAGAAATCACTAGAACGTTTTCTAAGTGCAAAGAGTAAAGAGAAAATAGATCAGGAATATTGGAACGGATTTTGATCCAAAGGATTATAGAAAAACCACTGATGAATAGTAACTCTTCATTTAAAAGTTTTTCAGACCACCCTATATGCGGGACGATATAATAAACTTTCAAAGTCGCATTAGTGATCTACGATGGAAATAAAAGAATGCAGAAGCTGTCAGAATCGGAAAAATAGCATTTTTCGTTTTCTCCGAAATTTCACCAAAAACGGACTAAATAATTATTATTTGAAGATATTTAAGGATTTAAATTATTAATTCTATGGATATGGATTTGATAAATAAATTAGAAGTATCGAGAACGATTTCGGTAAAATACCTCGATAGAACCCTCGAGGAACCTTGCGAGCGTTCTACGAAATTAAACGAACCAGAAAAGCTACTTTATTCCAAGCCAATGCATGCTTGCCAAGTGTCAAGACAAGAAGAGACCAAGGGTGATGACTCACCACATTGGATAAATATCAAGTAATTAAACAAGATAAGAAGAAAAAGAAAAAGGAAGAGAAATTCGGGAGAGAAATGAGAAGAAAAATGGGAGAGAAAGAAATGATCATAACTTGAGATTCCGTGGTCCGTTTTTGGCGTTCTACCACTCAAATCGAAGCTCTCGAGAAGCCCGACGTAACCATGGTAAGCAATCACCTCAACTCCGTGATTTACCCCTTCGATTCAGTGATTAACAGTTGGAGAAGATGATGAATAGTAACTTGTATCTTGTTTTGTTTTGTTTTGATAATGAGTTTGTAGCTTCCAAAGGTTGTATTAAGCAAGAATCTAAGGCTACATCAGGAGTATGGCAGAAAGCAAGCTTGGAGGAGGTATAATTTTGAAACCCTTGAATTATTATAAGGATTATGGATGATTAATGGTGTTATGCATGATTATAGCCTTAGTTGTTATGATTGGGTTTCGATTTAAGTGATAATGAGTTATATGAACGGAAAGGCATTGCTTGGCCTCAGTTCTATGATATATAAGATGTATGTGTTATGTGGAGCGATCGTTATGTATTTTGGATGATTTGAAATTTGGGAATATCCGAGTTATAGCCGTCGTAATGCCCAAATTTTTACCTACTGATTGGTTCTCTGTTTTTCCTCTGTTAGAGCTCGACCCTTGAGTCCTAATGCCCATGATTGTGTAGTTTATGTTATAAGTTTCGTAATGATATGTGATTCGCCTAATTTGGCCGAATGGTTTAAGAGTTATGCTAGTTTTAGTAATCGTGGTTCAAAAGGTTGCATCGCAGAAATGTAACTACTTTGATGCTAAGTCAAAGACCTCTAAGAGTCGAATCCAAATGTGAAACTTTGGGATATAATGATAAGGACAGTTAGCAAGCCTTGTGCGAAGATTTCGAATCAAAAAGATTATTAGTTGATTTTATAAAAATGTTTTAGCCGAGGTTGCGCAAGTGTAAATTCACTGAAAACAAGGCTTAGAACCAAGGTTCCAAATGGTTAAGTATAACTTGGATTTGAGGATGGATTTCGAACCAAACTTATGATATAAGTATTTGATGAATAACATGGATTTAGTATGACGTTAGAGCAAGCAAGTAATGCCTTGGTTGTGTTTCGTTTATGTGTTTAAGCATTGAGTACAAGTGAATTATCTAGGGGATTAATCGTACGTTTTCTTTGACTTTGTCTAGATTGTCCGGCATCGTCGCGAACCCCTATCACTTCTCGAGCATCAGGCAAGTTTTCTAAATCTATACTTTGAAGTATTGATTATATATTACTGCTTTTGCCATATGTGGAGTTATACAGTTTTCGCGATACATGTTATATATTGTATAAAATAGAATTTGACTTTTGGATATTATACGAGCTTTGAGATAATGTACTTACGAACCGGTATACCTTGTAGCTCTATGGATAAGAGCATGTTCATTGTTTCGACTTTAGACCGGGAGTCGATATTTTTGTTATATAGATAGTCGTGGAAACCCGGAGGGATTCCAGCGACAGAGTACTATTCATCTTGAGAAATATTATTATTAAACATTAATTATGTTCCGGAAAGTATTTATTACTTGGAAATGATTTGATTATGGGCTTCTAAGCTAGATATGGGATATTAGTTAGAAGCCAGGTTTTTATAAAGGCCCTAGGTTAAGGGCGTATGATATTTCTTTAGATCAGAAGTAATTATATTTCTGTATATGTTAAGGATTATTTTCCGATAAAGATGTCGGGTAATTGTTATTCGAGGGTTAATTGTTTATTTAATGAATATCATTTATATTCATTTGCGGACTATTGACTTTAAGAATATTATTTCGAATATTCATTCGAAGATTATTTAATTGTTTAATGAACATTACTTTTGAATATTCATTCGAGGATTATTTATTTATTTAATGAATATTAGTTTTGGATATTCATTCGAGGATTATTTATTTATTTAATGAATATTAGTTTTGGATATTCATTCGAGGATTATTTATTTATTTAATGAATATTAGTTTTGGATATTCATTCGAGGATTATTTATTTATTTAATGAATATTAGTTTTGGATATTCATTCGAGGATTATTTATTTATTTAATGAATATTAGTTTTGGATATTCATTCGAGGATTATTTATCTATTTAATGAATATCAGTTTCAAATATTCATTCGAGGATTATTTATTTATGTAATGAATATTAGTTTTGGATATTCATTCGAGGATTATATATTTATTTAATGAATATTAGTTTCAAATATTCATTCGAGGATTATTTATTTACTTAATGAATATTAGTTTTGAATATTCATTCGAGGATTATTTATTTATTTAATGAATATTAATTTTGAATATTCATTTGAGGGTTACTTATTTAATAAATATTATTTTCAAAGCAACAAGAGGTTCCCAAAACAATGTTTTTCCATTTAAATCTGTCTTGTAAAGAGGATTTAAATGCTCGCTCAACTATCAAAAATATGGGAAACCTGATTTAAGTGACTGCTACTCTTTTTAAACTCTCAACTCAAAACTGTCAGGGGACAGATATTTTCTCGAAGCAATTTAGTTGCTGCAAGTCAAATATTGTGTTACCACCTCAACGATCGAGGGGTAAATTCATGGAACAAGTCGATGTCCATTAACAAGCAGTAGCTTGGGAAATATTGGAGAATCTTCCTTTCCGACCTAGATATAACTACTTAGTGGAGTCGTATCAACAAGTGTTACACTTGGGGAAAGGAGGACGATCTTTACGTTTCAGAGTCATGGATTTCATCTGAACTAGGAGTGGTGTAAGTGGTCTAGTTGCGCGGACCCATCCAACTTTTATTGGCCCAACCGTTGGCCGGGAGGTCACTGTAAGGCGGTAGACAATGTCAGGCTGTCGTGATTCTTCCATCTACATGTAGAAAACTATTTGAGCGGTGCGACCTGCTACTGATCATAGCAAGGTTAGGCACAGCGGGCGCGGTAGCAACTCCTGTATTGGTTCATCATCCAATTTGGATATTCCTGCAACATGTATTGGGGTGAAGAACCGATCATGTTGGCAGGAGGTTGAAAAGTGTTTGGAAATGAAGTGTCAATAAATTCTTGTAACTTCATCTTTTATTTTATGAGTTATGACTCTGTGGATACCTTACATAACATGAGTTATGGTAAGGGAGTTGTTTATACGGAATCACCTTATAACTTCATCTTTTAAGATATGTGTTGATATTCTGCTTACATAGCAGATATTTTTGGAAAGGTTATATTGGTTTACTTTGAAACCTCATCTTCTATATTATACTAGAACTTCGTTCATAATATAGCAAAAGTTTGCAGAAATTTTATGAAATGATATTTGAAGTACAATAATGGTACTGTTTTTGGGAATACATTCCGATAAGGATATAATTTCAGTATCAAGATATTTTGACAAATTATTGTCTTATACCCGCTTTATTCTGGGTTGAGTTAAAGGCAGAATTATGCCATACTTTTATTTCCTTGCTGAGCTATCGCTCACTCTTGCTATTGTTTTATATATATTATATAGCAGCGAAGCAGGATGCCAATGGGACGGCACATACCCCGCAAGGCGTTTTCATAAACAGTTTCTAGCAGTGATCCCGAGAGTAGTACGAACTAATCGAATCGGGCTACAGCTGTTGGTATTCAACTTATGTATAGATATGAATGGTATGAGAGGATTGTGAACATGAGAAGGCTAAGATGGTAATGTAACATTTCCTAGAAATTGTATCAGTGACAGATTCAAAGACATTTGGGTATTGTAATAAAAATTATTATTCCGCAGTTGTTGTATTGTGTCGTTTCTGAGACTCTAACCTGTGTGTGTGTGTGTGTGAGAGAGACACATATTGTGGGGTCATGAGCAGGTGAATTATGAACGTTGTGAGTAATACAGGTAAGGCAAGGAGTAAATGGATCGTGACTACTCTAAATCCCTGACCCCGGATTTGGGGCTGTTACAGAAATGGTATCAGAGCGTTAGGTTACAGTCCTCAGAAACGATAGGAGATCGAGTCTTACAATACCCGTAATAATGATAAGAGCATCTGGAGCTCAAATTGAGTTCGTAGTCGGGTTAGAAGACATGACCCTGACTGTTTAAGATAAAGCCCGAGAAGGGACTTCTTCTGGGAAACCGTACTTAGGACTTCATGGTTAGTCACCTCGATTCGTATGAGTTATAGATGGATGGGATTCTGAGATACCAGATCCCGAGGCCTTCGATTAGGCAATTGATGATGCGTTCCTTGAAATGGACGGAGACCCGATAAAGGAAGATCCATAGGAGGATCTAGAGGAAGACCCCATAGTGGGTCAAGGAAAGAATCTTGTAGAGGACGTGTTGATTGATAAAGATGTAGTATGTTACTTGAGGTCGTATAATAGGACCGGACGAACCTTCAGAGGTCAAATAAGTGCCGAGACGAGGGTTTAAGGATCGTTTATGATTCATCGGGAGATATGACAAAGAAAATGGAGTAGAGTCTCCAAAGCAGAAGAGGTAGAGGCAGTATAGCCAGTATCAGTGGATTGATTCGACTTGTACGGAACCTGTTACTCGTAGTCGGTTATAGTTGCCCATAAGGAGGCGGCATACGTAAGAACCAAGATGTTCAGATTTTCACGAACGATTAAGGGTACTTAGTTGCATAAGAATAGTGAAAGGAATTGTTTTGGCTATGAGGTTTCAATCCCCCACGACCAGCGATTCCACTAGAAATAGTGTCTGTTACATCATTGAGAGATTTTATTATCTCAAGGAAAATTTTGGGTATATGTACCATGCAAATGTTATTGTAAGACAAGCACGCTAAGACGGAATCGAGAACGAGATTTGCCACCCTCAGGAAACCAGGAAGGACTTATGAGGATAGAACAGAAAGGTCGAAAATCAGATCCGAGCATTACTAGTAGGTAAATAGATTGATCAAGTTTCCCTGATTTTGGAAAGAAATTCAGCAGATTTTGGCAAACCTTGTCTTTCTGATTACCGGAGGATGTCACCAAAGGGAGTGGAAATCAGAGCGAACCCTGTGGATTGGGTAAGATAGCCGTTATAGGGGTTGGTGGACAGACCCTGATTGCTATAAGTGATTGTAGAGATTAAATGAGGAAGTTGAGATTGGACGGTAAAGGCGAAATATATTTAAGGACCAAGACGGACTGAGAAGTTCCGGGGTTGACTTAAATGAAAAGGCTATTGCGCCAAAAGTGTTAAGCTTATGTAGCGCCCGGGATTGATATGGGAGAAGGAATATTGGATATAAGGATGATTGAAATAGAGACCAGATTTAATCTTGTAGTTTCTAACGATCTTCCGGAGTACCGCCCAGTCGACATGTGGAATTGTCATTGCTATGGGCGACAACGGTATCGAAGTCTTCTTATAGAACAGAACGCTTACTTGAGATGTTTGCGCCTAGCCGTATAGAACTCCCTGCGATTGCAAATGCTGATGGTTGAATTCTTAGCGACTAATATAAGTCGGCAATGACGTAAGTATCGAACACCTTAGGGTGCGTGGAAAAGAAAAGCTTTGGAATTGAACGATTATCCATCAAAGGAGCCGACAAAAAAAAAAGGCATCCGTAGAGACCTTGGTAATACCCTCCCCATTTGCAAATTATGTGGGGTATTTCCCCAATCTATGATCTATCTTGACCTCTTTCCAAGAAAGAATTCTGATAAAGGGTATATTCCCTCTTTGAAGTTATTTTATAACACTTGTGTTAAATCATAATTAATTTCAATTGTGATTAGAGGCTGTCACGATGCCTACTTTCAGGTTTTCGAAGCCCTGTCAAATGATGTTATTTAAGCTTTCACTTTTCTTCAAATAATGAATGACCCTATTGTGATACCTCACCACTTGTATGTTAAGTACCAGTATCTTTCTGGTTATTCTTTTCTTTGTAGTTTCCTTGGAAACCGCACCTTTGGAATCTGTTCAATTTTAATCCAAGGTGTTCCTTTGAGAAATATTGTCGAATGGCGATAATCATTAAATTGATCTCGAATTGCTTTCATACTTTTCAACTTCCACTGAGATGAACAACCCTATACTTATAGGGGCTACAAGGACTATCTGTCTATGTGATAGAAGTCTGATGGGACGCCATCACTTGTAAGTTGTGAAATACAAGAAGGCTAATTACCTTTAGTAATGTCTCAATCGAGGCACACAACGTTGAGTTCTTATGATCATGTTGATCTCTCGGTAAATTCTTTTACCTCCAATAAGGTTACCTTAAAACTCATAACCTTATGATCACCAGTGTGTGACGTTTTCCTTGATATGGGAGCTGTCTTTTCAAGGCCCCATAATTTTTGTTATCTTCATTGAATTCCAAGGGGAGGCGAACCAGGTCAAATAAGTCAAAATTTGCTGATAGGAATTAGATTCGCAACGAAATCACCTATGACAGGAGCGAATCCCTAAGACGAATAGACTGTTAGTGACATATCGATGAAATTGGTTTATTCTCCTAAGGATATAATGATAATGGAAAGCGTGTCAATCAATATATGTGAAAGGAATAGCGATGTGCCGTGAACTCCAGTGACAACGGTGTTAGATAGATGCCCTATAGTGGAATTGAGATTTTGGAGGATTTGTTTACGAATGGGCACAACCTCTGGGTTAGCAAGATAAGTACTGACGATGGAGTCAGAGGGAGCTGGTATTTTGACTCGTGAGAGATGCAGCGTGTGTTGTTTTAAAGGAATAATTTTCGGAAATATATGGAGACCCGGATGAAAATGAAAGTTAAAGAGTTAAAGCAAGAAACCATCACTGTGACCGAGTATGAGGCCAAGTTTTTCCGAGTTATCGAGGTTTGTTCCGGAGTTTGTGAACACAGAATAAAAGAAGCCAGTAGGTTTCAACCAGGGCTACCTCCAACCAGCAGCCCATTATCAGGACCTTTAAATAGCAGGTGCCCTTCTATACTGTATAGACAGAACTAATGTATCGTTGTATATCAAGAAATTGCATGACAATTAAACCTTAAGGCCGA
The DNA here is from genome assembly GCA_030848705.1 of Heracleum sosnowskyi. Taxonomy (NCBI): domain Eukaryota; kingdom Viridiplantae; phylum Streptophyta; class Magnoliopsida; order Apiales; family Apiaceae; genus Heracleum; species Heracleum sosnowskyi. The sequence continues at coordinate 40,561,453 of CM061243.1, read as the reverse complement.
GACGCTGATGGAATAATTACAAGTAGAAATAGCCAATCGAGGGATTTTCCCATAAGACTGGTACATCCAGGTTGTGAACTAGAAATATGAGGTCGACACTTTTGATAGACCTGATCCCTTCAAGTTGGGAAAAGTGGATATTATAATAAGAATGGGTTGGTTGACACCCAATGGGGCCCAGACTGATTGTAAGGGAGAGAGAGTAATAAATAAAGAACGGAGACAGATTCAGAGATTCTTGAATATAGTTCAGACTAAGAAACTATTACACCAGAGATACGAGGCTTAATTAGCTCTTATGGTTGACGCCAAGAAAAGAGGCACCAAGTATAGAGGAAACTACAATGGTTTTGGGAGATTTTACAAGATCTTAATGCGCTACCAAATATCGATTGGGATGACATGAGAATGAATACCGAGTATTCAGAGTATAGTGGAAATGAAAGAGTTAGTGACTCAGTTACAAGAGTTGTTGTATAAGGATATGATAAGACCCAGTGCACCACCGTGGAGAGCCCGGTGTTGTTGTAAGAGAGAAAGATTTTAGCACAAGATCATATATCGAACCTCGAGAGTTGTATGAGTTTGACATGGAGAATAGGTACCCTTGTAAATGATTGTTTGATCAGCGGAAGAACGCTGTGTATTTCCAATTTATTTAAGAACTGGGTATCACCAGTTGGAAGTTAAATCAGAGGATATGCCCAAGACTGCGATTCGTACTAGGAATAGACACTTCGAGTTTTCAGCGAGGTTATTTTGGGTTGATTAATGCACCCACAAATTTTATGGAATGTAATGAATTGGCCTTGAGTTACCCGTGATAGTAGATAACATGAGATGGAGAAATGGCTAGAATTGACCTAGAATTATGACTGTGAGATACACTACCATCCGGGGAAGGCCAATGTGGTGGCCGATGCCCTTAATTAAAATGAGACAGAGATGGAATCCGAATGATCGGGAATTAAAAGACGAGATTTTACACAACACCCAAGTTAGTCCAACAAACTAGAAAGACAAAAGATTTCACCAACAAGCGGCTAGTGACAACCAAGACAGACAGAGAAAGTATGCGGACTAAGCCCGCGAGTATAGAGATAGTACTGCTACTGATAAGCTAAATGGCAAGTTGATGAATGGCAAGCAAGTTTATGCTGGTGTATTTCTGTGCAAACAAGATAGAGAATATGAGGTTAAAGATTCGTGATGCTAAAGGTATCTCCAGGGAAAGAATAAATGAGATTTGAAAAGAAAGGGAAGTGAGCCCGAGATTCATTGGGCCATCTGAGATTTAAGACGCGCCAGGAAGGTGGCCTACGAGCCAGCCTTACCCCCCAAACTTGTAGAATGGTCATAACGGGGTTCATGTGTCAATGCTACGTCAGTATACTATAGATGCCCGGCATATGTAGAGTACGAGCACGTAGACATACAACCAGACTTGACCTATGTGGAGCAACCAATGGAAATTATAGATCGAAAGGAACAAGTACTCCGAAACAAGGTCATCAAACTAGCCAGAGTGGTATGGGGGAATCATAATGTGGAAGAATCAACTTGGGAGCGAGAGAGCGAGATGCTAGAAAGATATCCCCATTTGTTTTCAGAGTGATTCCGGGACGGAATCCTTTTAAGGAGGGGAGACTGTAAGACCCCAGATTTTGGGTAGAATTAAAACTTTTATTATATGTTGATGTAAATATGGATAGTGGCAATGACTTTGAGAATCAAGTTATGAAATGAATATGAATTTCGGTTTTCAAACATTTTGAGAATAGTAAGAATGGACTGAACACATAAATAAGAACAATCAATCTGGAAGATAAGAATACAATACTCCAGGGAAGGAAAGTATTTTTATGTCATCCAAATCAATATCTGGAATACATCCGACAACTCCATAAACAAGATAGCGTACGCCCGAGAAATCACTAGAACGTTTTCTAAGTGCAAAGAGTAAAGAGAAAATAGATCAGGAATATTGGAACGGATTTTGATCCAAAGGATTATAGAAAAACCACTGATGAATAGTAACTCTTCATTTAAAAGTTTTTCAGACCACCCTATATGCGGGACGATATAATAAACTTTCAAAGTCGCATTAGTGATCTACGATGGAAATAAAAGAATGCAGAAGCTGTCAGAATCGGAAAAATAGCATTTTTCGTTTTCTCCGAAATTTCACCAAAAACGGACTAAATAATTATTATTTGAAGATATTTAAGGATTTAAATTATTAATTCTATGGATATGGATTTGATAAATGAATTAGAAGTATCGAGAACGATTTCGGTAAAATACCTCGATAGAACCCTCGAGGAACCTTGCGAGCGTTCTACGAAATTAAACGAACCAGAAAAGCTACTTTATTCCAAGCCAATGCATGCTTGCCAAGTGTCAAGACAAGAAGAGACCAAGGGTGATGACTCACCACATTGGATAAATATCAAGTAATTAAACAAGATAAGAAGAAAAAGAAAAAGGAAGAGAAATTCGGGAGAGAAATGAGAAGAAAAATGGGAGAGAAAGAAATGATCATAACTTGAGATTCCGTGGTCCGTTTTTGGCGTTCTACCACTCAAATCGAAGCTCTCGAGAAGCCCGACGTAACCATGGTAAGCAATCACCTCAACTCCGTGATTTACCCCTTCGATTCAGTGATTAACAGTTGGAGAAGATGATGAATAGTAACTTGTATCTTGTTTTGTTTTGTTTTGATAATGAGTTTGTAGCTTCCAAAGGTTGTATTAAGCAAGAATCTAAGGCTACATCAGGAGTATGGCAGAAAGCAAGCTTGGAGGAGGTATAATTTTGAAACCCTTGAATTATTATAAGGATTATGGATGATTAATGGTGTTATGCATGATTATAGCCTTAGTTGTTATGATTGGGTTTCGATTTAAGTGATAATGAGTTATATGAACGGAAAGGCATTGCTTGGCCTCAGTTCTATGATATATAAGATGTATGTGTTATGTGGAGCGATCGTTATGTATTTTGGATGATTTGAAATTTGGGAATATCCGAGTTATAGCCGTCGTAATGCCCAAATTTTTACCTACTGATTGGTTCTCTGTTTTTCCTCTGTTAGAGCTCGACCCTTGAGTCCTAATGCCCATGATTGTGTAGTTTATGTTATAAGCTTCGTAATGATATGTGATTCGCCTAATTTGGCCGAATGGTTTAAGAGTTATGCTAGTTTTAGTAATCGTGGTTCAAAAGGTTGCATCGCAGAAATGTAACTACTTTGATGCTAAGTCAAAGACCTCTAAGAGTCGAATCCAAATGTGAAACTTTGGGATATAATGATAAGGACAGTTAGCAAGCCTTGTGCGAAGATTTCGAATCAAAAAGATTATTAGTTGATTTTATAAAAATGTTTTAGCCGAGGTTGCGCAAGTGTAAATTCACTGAAAACAAGACTTAGAACCAAGGTTCCAAATGGTTAAGTATAACTTGGATTTGAGGATGGATTTCGAACCAAACTTATGATATAAGTATTTGATGAATAACATGGATTTAGTATGACGTTAGAGCAAGCAAGTAATGCCTTGGTTGTGTTTCGTTTATGTGTTTAAGCATTGAGTACAAGTGAATTATCCAGGGGATTAATCGTACGTTTTCTTTGACTTTGTCTAGATTGTCCGGCATCGTCGCGAACCCCTATCACTTCTCGAGCATCAGGCAAGTTTTCTAAATCTATACTTTGAAGTATTGATTATATATTACTGCTTTTGCCATATGTGGAGTTATACAGTTTTCGCGATACATGTTATATATTGTATAAAATAGAATTTGACTTTTGGATATTATACGAGCTTTGAGATAATGTACTTACGAACCGGTATACCTTGTAGCTCTATGGATAAGAGCATGTTCATTGTTTCGACTTTAGACCGGGAGTCGATATTTTTGTTATATAGATAGTCGTGGAAACCCGGAGGGATTCCAGCGACAGAGTACTATTCATCTTGAGAAATATTATTATTAAACATTAATTATGTTCCGGAAAGTATTTATTACTTGGAAATGATTTGATTATGGGCTTCTAAGCTAGATATGGGATATTAGTTAGAAGCCAGGTTTTTATAAAGGCCCTAGGTTAAGGGCGTATGATATTTCTTTAGATCAGAAGTAATTATATTTCTGTATATGTTAAGGATTATTTTCCGATAAAGATGTCGGGTAATTGTTATTCGAGGGTTAATTGTTTATTTAATGAATATCATTTATATTCATTTGCGGACTATTGACTTTAAGAATATTATTTCGAATATTCATTCGAAGATTATTTAATTGTTTAATGAACATTACTTTTGAATATTCATTCGAGGATTATTTATTTATTTAATGAATATTAGTTTTGGATATTCATTCGAGGATTATTTATTTATTTAATGAATATTAGTTTTGGATATTCATTCGAGGATTATTTATTTATTTAATGAATATTAGTTTTGGATATTCATTCGAGGATTATTTATTTATTTAATGAATATTAGTTTTGGATATTCATTCGAGGATTATTTATTTATTTAATGAATATTAGTTTTGGATATTCATTCGAGGATTATTTATCTATTTAATGAATATCAGTTTCAAATATTCATTCGAGGATTATTTATTTATGTAATGAATATTAGTTTTGGATATTCATTCGAGGATTATATATTTATTTAATGAATATTAGTTTCAAATATTCATTCGAGGATTATTTATTTACTTAATGAATATTAGTTTTGAATATTCATTCGAGGATTATTTATTTATTTAATGAATATTAATTTTGAATATTCATTTGAGGGTTACTTATTTAATAAATATTATTTTCAAAGCAACAAGAGGTTCCCAAAACAATGTTTTTCCATTTAAATCTGTCTTGTAAAGAGGATTTAAATGCTCGCTCAACTATCAAAAATATGGGAAACCTGATTTAAGTGACTGCTACTCTTTTTAAACTCTCAACTCAAAACTGTCAGGGGACAGATATTTTCTCGAAGCAATTTAGTTGCTGCAAGTCAAATATTGTGTTACCACCTCAACGATCGAGGGGTAAATTCATGGAACAAGTCGATGTCCATTAACAAGCAGTAGCTTGGGAAATATTGGAGAATCTTCCTTTCCGACCTAGATATAACTACTTAGTGGAGTCGTATCAACAAGTGTTACACTTGGGGAAAGGAGGACGATCTTTACGTTTCAGAGTCATGGATTTCATCTGAACTAGGAGTGGTGTAAGTGGTCTAGTTGCGCGGACCCATCCAACTTTTATTGGCCCAACCGTTGGCCGGGAGGTCACTGTAAGGCGGTAGACAATGTCAGGCTGTCGTGATTCTTCCATCTACATGTAGAAAACTATTTGAGCGGTGCGACCTGCTACTGATCATAGCAAGGTTAGGCACAGCGGGCGCGGTAGCAACTCCTGTATTGGTTCATCATCCAATTTGGATATTCCTGCAACATGTATTGGGGTGAAGAACCGATCATGTTGGCAGGAGGTTGAAAAGTGTTTGGAAATGAAGTGTCAATAAATTCTTGTAACTTCATCTTTTATTTTATGAGTTATGACTCTGTGGATACCTTACATAACATGAGTTATGGTAAGGGAGTTGTTTATACGGAATCACCTTATAACTTCATCTTTTAAGATATGTGTTGATATTCTGCTTACATAGCAGATATTTTTGGAAAGGTTATATTGGTTTACTTTGAAACCTCATCTTCTATATTATACTAGAACTTCGTTCATAATATAGCAAAAGTTTGCAGAAATTTTATGAAATGATATTTGAAGTACAATAATGGTACTGTTTTTGGGAATACATTCCGATAAGGATATAATTTCAGTATCAAGATATTTTGACAAATTATTGTCTTATACCCGCTTTATTCTGGGTTGAGTTAAAGGCAGAATTATGCCATACTTTTATTTCCTTGCTGAGCTATCGCTCACTCTTGCTATTGTTTTATATATATTATATAGCAGCGAAGCAGGATGCCAATGGGACGGCACATACCCCGCAAGGCGTTTTCATAAACAGTTTCTAGCAGTGATCCCGAGAGTAGTACGAACTAATCGAATCGGGCTACAGCTGTTGGTATTCAACTTATGTATAGATATGAATGGTATGAGAGGATTGTGAACATGAGAAGGCTAAGATGGTAATGTAACATTTCCTAGAAATTGTATCAGTGACAGATTCAAAGACATTTGGGTATTGTAATAAAAATTATTATTCCGCAGTTGTTGTATTGTGTCGTTTCTGAGACTCTAACCTGTGTGTGTGTGTGTGTGTGTGAGACACATATTGTGGGGTCATGAGCAGGTGAATTATGAACGTTGTGAGTAATACAGGTAAGGCAAGGAGTAAATGGATCGTGACTACTCTAAATCCCTGACCCCGGATTTGGGGCTGTTACAGGTGGCAAAATATGATTTGTGCACAAAGAATTAGTGGACAGATTACGTGTGTCATTTAAATAAATCTGCACCGCCTTTTATGTGTATGTATTGATATATCTATAATAGTGCAACACACGCGCGCATACAGTTGTCCTACTAAAACTCAACCGTCCATCAGCAGATACTGACGAAAAATTAGGCACAAATTAAGTAATGAAATACTGACCTGTACATCAGGATTGACCAGTTGACTTCCTGTCAGGATTGAGTCCTATCAGGATTTGATCAAAGATACATACCTTTCTGAATAACCATCAGGATTTGACAGTTATCAGGATTTCCTCTCTGTAGCTTTTCCTCAGAAATTCTCAAAATTCATCATTCCAAGTTCATTCATCAACTTATTGAAAGTAGCTTCAGGCAGTGGCTTGGTGAATATATCAGCTAGTTGTTGATCAGTAGGAACAAAGTGAAGTTCAATTGTTCCTTCCAGAACCTGTTCTCTTATAAAGTGATATCTGATACTGATGTGTTTAGTAAGAGAATGTTGAACTGGATTTCCTGTCATTGCAATAGCACTTTGGTTATCATAATAAATAGGGATTTTTGAGTATGACATGCCATAATCTAACAACTGATTTCTCATCCACATGATCTGAGCACAACAACTTCCTGCAGCAATGTACTCAGCTTCTGCAGTTGAAGTGGAAATAGATTTCTGCTTTTTACTGAACCATGAAACTAGTCTTCCACCCAAAAACTGACAACTTCCTGAAGTACTTTTCCTGTCTATTTTGCATCCTGCAAAATCAGCATCTGAATAACCACACAACCCAAAATCTGATTCCCTTGCATACCAAAGGCCAAGTGAAGGAGTGCCTTTGAGATATCTGAAAATTCTTTTGACTGCAATCAGATGTGGTTCTCTAGGTTTTGCTTGAAATCTTGCACATAGACAGGTTGCAAACATGATATCTGGTCTACTGGCAGTGAGATACAATAAAGAGCCAATCATTCCTCTGTAGTGAGTTACATCTACCTCTTCACCTTGATCAGGATCAAGTTTGGTAGCTGTAGCTATGGGAGTTGAAGCAGGAGTACTGTCTTGCATGTTAAACCTTGTCAGTAAATTCCTTGTGTATTTAGACTGATTAATAAAAATCCCTTCATCGGTCTGTTTAACTTGAAGACCCAGAAAGTAACTCATTTCTCCCATCATGCTCATTTGATATCTTGACTGCATAAGCTTGGAAAACTTTTCACACAGCTTATTGTTTGTTGACCCAAAAATGATATCATCAACATAAATCTGAACTAACAGCAACTCCTTACCATGATTCAAATAAAATAGAGTTTTATAAATTGCACCTCTTTTGAATCCACTTTCCAGTAAGAATTGAGCTAAGGTTTCATACCATGCTCTTGGAGCTTGCTTTAGTCCATAAAGTGCCTTATCCAGTCTGTAGACATAATCTGGATATTTAGGATCAATGAAACCAGGAGGTTGTTCAACATAAACTTCTTCCTCCAGTTCACCATTTAAGAAAGCACTTTTAACATCCATCTGGAAAACCTTGAATTTCTTATGTGCTGCATAAGCAAGAAATATCCTGATGGCTTCTAGTCTTGCAACAGGAGCAAAAGTTTCATCATAGTCAATTCCCTCTTGTTGGGAATACCCCTTTGCAACTAGTCTAGCTTTGTTTCTGATAATGACTCCATCAGAATCAGTCTTGTTCTTGAAAATCCACTTTGTACCAACAATTGATCTATTCTTTGGTCTTGGTACTAGTTTCCAGACTTCATTCCTTTCAATTTCATTCAGTTCTTCTTGCATTGCAGTAACCCAATCAGCATCTTTAAGTGCATCTTCAACTTTCTTAGGCTCCTCCTTGGATAGAAAGTTATTATATAAACATTCATTCTGAGTTGCACTTCTTGTTTGAACACCTGCATCAGGATCTCCAATTATCAAATCAGGAGTATGATCTTTTGTCCATTTCCTTGCTGGTGTCAAATTGTTTCTTGAAGTAGATGCTCCCCCTGGATTGGTGTTATCTTGATTGAAAGAATTTGATTGATTTGAAGCTCTCCCTGAATTATTGCTATGCCCTCCTGATGTGTTATCAGGATCTTCACTTGAATCAGTATCTGAAGAATTCTGAGTTGACTCTGAACTTGTAGTTGAATGTCGTTGCTCCCCCTCAACATTAGCACTACTAGTTGTATTACTGTTGTTTGCATCATCAGTATTAGCACCATCAGTACCTGGTGAGTCATCAGGATTTGGTGACCCATCAGTATCTGATGAATTGACAGGATCTGATTCACTTTCTTCAGGTTCCTTGGAAGCTTCATTTTCAAATAACAATCTATCATGCGAGTCTTCAATGATTCCAGTTATCTTCTTATCATCAAAAGATACATGAATTGACTCCATGACAGTTCTTGTTCTCAAATTAAAAACTCTGAAGGCTCTTGATGTAGGATAACCTATGAATATTCCTTCATCAGCCTTTGTTTCAAATTTCCCTAGCTGTTCAGGATGAGTTCTGAGAACAAAACATTTACAGCCAAACACATGCAAATGCTTCAGACTTGGTTTCTTCTCCTTGAGTGACTGATAAGGAGTGACACCATGCTTGTTTATCAATGTGAGATTTTGTGTATAGCATGCTGTGTTGACTGCTTCTGCCCAGAAATATGTAGGTAATTTAGCTTCTTCCAACATAGTTCTGCCAGCTTCAATAAGAGTTCTATTCTTCCTTTCTACTACTCCATTTTGCTGAGGTGTGCCAGGAGCAGAGAATTGTTGAATGATTCCTTTGTATTTGCAGAACTCTTCCATCTTCGAATTCTTAAATGCAGTACCATTATCACTTCTCAGAATCTTGACTTTGTACTTTGTGGTTGTCTCAATCATTCTCACATGATCCAACAGAACTTCAGGAGTTTCATCTTTTCTGTGCAGAAAATACACCCAGGTGAATCTAGAATATTCATCAACAATTACAAGAGTGTACCTTTTCTTACTGATGGACATGATGTTGACTGGACCAAACAGATCAAGATGTAGCATGTGATATGGTTCTTCAATAGAGGATTCTGATTTACTCTGGAATGATGTCCTTCTTTGTTTTGCTTTTTGGCATGCATCACAGAGTCCATCAGGTGTATATAAGACATTAGGTAATCCTCTTACTAACTCTTTCTTAACCAACTCATTGATGTTGCTGAAGTTGAGATGAGAAAGCTTCTTGTGCCAATTCCAACTTTCATCTACTGAAGCTTTACTGATGAAACATGTAGGGGAGCCATCAGTATCTGAGAGAATGTTGGCTTCATATATGTTACCATGCCTGTAGCCAGTTAGTGCTATCTTTCCTGTTGCTTTACTGACTACTTCACAATGTGTGGAATAGAAATTGACATGATAACCTCTGTCAGTGATTTGACTAATACTCAACAAGTTGTGTTTTAGTCCCTTCACTAGAGCTACTTTTTCAATGATGACATTTCCAATGATTATATTGCCATATCCCAAGGTTTGTCCAATGTTGCCATCTCCATAAGACACAGTTGGGCCAGCTTTTTCCTCATATTCTGATAACAGGGCTTTGTTTCCAGTCATGTGCACAGAACATCCACTATCCATGACTAACACATTTTTCTTTTTACCCTGCATCAGAATAATAAAACACTAGTCAGAATGTTTAGGAACCCACACTTGTTGGATTCCTTGTTCATGCATTTTATTAAATTTAACAGCAGAAGACTTTTTGACTTTAGCAGTCCTGACAGGATTTACTCCATCAGGATTTTCTTTGTCAGTATCAGTATTAACAAAAGCATGCTTCACTATGACATTTTCAGCTCTATCAGACTTTGTACTACTTTCAAACTTAGGCAATGGATCATAAAAGTTATAGTACAAATCATGATACTCTTTACATGTATAAATAGAATGCCATAGACTACCACAATGAAAACAGGAATTCTGTGGTTTGTAAAATACTGATCTATTCCTAACATCAGACTTAGGAATTTCTGCCATTTTATTCTTACTCTTTTTACAATCAATAGCAAGATGATTAGAGTTACCACAGTTAAAACAACACTTTCTAGGTGCATTTGGGATATACTTATAACCATTTTCTTTATTGATCCCAATTTTACCATTCCTGTTTCTCTTAACAGTAGCTTCCTTTTTCTTATCTATAACCTCACAGATTTTATCCTTAAGCTGTTTCTGAGACAATAGACCTACATTCTTAGTGACTTTGTTCATGACAGGTTTAGACTTTATAATTTTAATTCCTTGAGTAGAAGAAGATCCCTTTTCAAAAGTAGAATTGGAATCCTTACCAAAAACAAAATTAACAGGAGTAATCTTAGATTTGGTTGAGTCTATAACATGTCTATAGGTCTTTGGACTGACTGTCTCATCAATGACAATTTTCTCTGCTAATTTCTTATCTTCATCTGACTTATATCCTAGACACTCTTTCCAATTCTTAGAGGTATTAATCTCATGAAATTTCCTACCAGAGTCTGTCCAGGTTCTGATTTTCTCATTAGCAAATTCAAGTTCTTTTTCAAGGAAAGTACATTTAGATGTCATCTCTAAGTGCATGTGTTTAGCATTATCACATTCTTTTTGTACTTCTTGCATACGAGAAAATTCAGCTTCTAATATCTCATTCCTCTTTCTAAGGTCAGACATCTCAGATAAGATTCTAGTATTTTCAGCAGTTTGACTTCTAAAGCTAATATGTAATGACTTTAGAAAGCGTCTTAACTCAGAAGCATTATCAGTATCAAAATCAAAGATAGTATTTAGTACCTTATCATCAGGAGCAGCAGTTACATCAGCATTGGCCATTAACGCATAGTTGACTACCTCAGTATCAGATTCTGAGGAAGAGTCCATCCAGTCCTTGCTTGATGTGATGAGTGCCTTTGTCTTGTTGCATTCAGAAGCAAAGTGACCCATACCATTACACTTGTAGCATCTAACCTTTGACTTGTCAAATTTGCTACCCTTGTTGTCCTTTTTGATATACTTGTCTTTGTCTGCTTTGAAGGTCTTTTTCTGAAAGTTGCCTTGTCTTCTATTCTTCCTGAACTTCATCCTTCTGAAGTTTCTGACAATCATAGCAACCATCTCTTCCATGTCTGAATCAGAAGATTCATCACCAGTATTGGCATCAGGATTGCCATCAGTATCTGATGAAGAGTCGTCAGGATCTGACTCAGCTTCTCTTGCTTTCCTTCTAGAGACCTCCATAGCTTTCCCTTTTGATTTTGCTTCTACATTCAAAGCAATTGACTTTGCCTTGCTGCTTTTCTTGTTCTTTCTCTGTTGAACTTCAAGATCATGAGTTCTTAGCATCCCATAGATCTCATCAAGAGACACAATGTTCAGATCATACTGGTGTCTAATGATTGAGGTCTGAGTATCCCATTCTTCAGGTAAAGCTCTAAGAAATTTGGTGTTTGAATCTTCAGTTTCATATACTTTGTCAACTAAGGATAAGCTGTTCAATAGTGTCAGAAATCTATCATATAGATCAGTCAGGCTCTCTTCAGGTCTTGCATCGAATTGCTCATATTCTTGAATCAATAGAGCCCTTCTGTTTTTCTTAACAGATGCAGATCCCTGGCACTGAGTTTCCAAAGTATCCCAGATTTCTTTTGAAGACTTGCATGCAATCACTCTGTTTGACATGACAGCATCAAGGCTATTATGCAAGATATTCTTTATCTTTGGTTCCCTGAGTACATGAGCTTTTTCTTCTGGAGTCCATTCAGCTTTAGCTTTGACCACATAATGTTCTGGTACTGTATCTGTTCATTCTACGAACTTTGTTGGTATATATGGTCCATCACGAATCCTGTCCAAGTAGTCAGGATCCATAGCCTCCAGGTACATCAGCATCTTTACCCTCCATGTAGGATATTCTGATATCTTCAAGATGGGAATCTTCATGCTTTCATACTTGGTTGTCGACATCTTTAGATCGTATCTGATTCAGAATTAAATCAGTTTGCTCTGATACCAATTGTTGCCCAGTAAATAACAATTGTAGAAGGGGGTTGAATACAATTGTATAAGATTCTCGACTTTATATAACACAAATATGAAAGATCAATAACAATAACAATAACAGCTTTATTAACTTTGATATAAAACTGTTACAAACTCTCTTAAGAAATTCTGATGTTCTTAAGAGCTACTAGCTTACAAAAACTCTCTCAAGAAATTCTGTTCTTAAGAGCTTCTCTCCGATTATGTTCTCTCTCGAATGAATTCATAAATCGAAACTAAGACTGTGTTTATATAGTGCACACAGCTTCTCTATCAATAACAAGATAAGTCCTAATCAATAACAAAGATAGAAACCTATCCTTAATCGATAGCTACATTCTACAAACCAGGAACAAATAGAATAAACTTCCATGTTTATCTAGACTCCAAATATAACTCGAAGTAGGAATCCTGATCAGCTTCAAGTTCTGATGATCAATCCTGATCATAGTCTGAGTAGGAATCCTGATGATCAATAAGATACTGACGCTTGATCAAATACTGATGACCATGCAATACTGATGACGTCAGCAATCCTGATCAGTTGAGTCTAGCTTCTGACGATCATTGAATTCTGATCTAACAATTCACCTCTTTATGCCCAATGGGAAAGAGTAAATGATCTAGTCATTACGTGGATTCTTAATTCAGTTGCAGAAGAAATTAATGATGGATTGAATTATGTTACTACTTCCAGTGAAGTCTGGAAGGAATTACATGAGCGGTTTTCAGGAGTGAATGGACATAGAGTGTTTCAAGTTGTCAAGGATATACATAGCTTGGAACAGGGTAATAGGTCTGTTGAAGTGTATTTTCTTAAATTGAAAGGATTATGGGATGAATATTCTGTTTTAGAACCTAATGTAAGTCGTGTTTGTGGTGCACAGAAGGTTCAAGTTGAAAGGGATCAAAAGAGGAAGTTACTTCAGTTTTTGATGGGTTTACACGAAAGTAATGCTAATATTCGTGGTCAAATCCTTATGATGAGTCATTTACCGTCTGTTTCACAGGCATATGCTTTTGTTAAACAAGATGAAAAGGCTAGACAGAGATTTCAGAATGGTATTTCTGCACCTATTGTTAATGCTTTGGTGCCTAGTTCTGTTACTTCTGTTAATACTGCTGCTAATACTGGTTCAGGTTTTAATAAACCTTCTGTGGTCAGTTCTACTTTTAATCGACCAGTGTTAAAGTGTTCCTATTGTAATTTCAATGGGCATACTAAAGAAAACTGTTATAAGTTGATTGGCTATCCTGCAAATTGGAAGAAGAAACCTACTTCCTCATCTTCTGTTAATTCACCTTCTACTACTTCTGGACAGTTTAGAGCTTTGTCTAAAGGAAGTCAAGCTAATGCAACTTCTATGGCAAGTGTATCTTCTTCTGATCAGTTTCTTCAATTGCAACAACAGATTAATCAATTGAATCAAATGATGAATTTTTTTGTTGGATCTGGAAAAGGTTCTATAAGTCCAGAAGATCATTTAGCTAGCATGGTGGTTTCTACTGCAAATTTGGTGGTCAACAATTGTTCTAATTTTGCCTGGATTATAGATACAGGAGCAACAGATCACATGTGTTGCTCTGTGTCTCTTCTCACTGATATTAAGACTTTGGCTAGTCTTGTGAACTTAGCCTTACCTAATGGTGCTACTATCAAGGTTCATCAGACTGGTACTTTCAAGATTCATCCTAAATTGGTGTTGTCCAATGTTTTCTTTGTGCCATCATTTTCGTATAATCTCTTATATGTTTCAAAATGGATTTCTGATTCTGGAGGCACAATGTCATTCTTTCCTGATCATTGTGAGTTTCATGGTTTGGATACTTCTAGTGTGTTGGCTATAGGCAAACGTATTGATGGCCTATATCATTTGGAGTTTCAGTCTACTTCTAATGCTGGTTCTTTTCGACCAGACAATTTACAGCCTAGCATCAATGTTATTCAGACAAAGTCTCAGCTTAGTGTGCTTTGGCATTTGTGTTTGGGGCATGTTTCTAATGATGTCTTGCGAAAAATTCCAGACGTTCATGCACATATTGTTGATAGTTGTAATCAACAGTGCCCAGTTTGTCCATTGTCCAAACAAACTAAACTTCCATTTCACTGTAGTAGTGGTCGAGCAATTGCATCTTTTGATCTGGTTCATATGGATTCATGGGGTCCGTATTCATCTGAAACTCATAATGGTTGTCGATTTTTTTTAACTATCGTCGATGATCATACTCGTAATGTTTGGACATTTCTTCTCCCTACTAAACAGCATGTTGTTTCTCAACTTAAGTCTTTCTTTTCTTATGTTGAGAACCAGTTTCATACCACTGTCAAGCAAATACGCAGTGATCATGGCACTGAATTTTTTAATTCAGGTTTTCAAACTTTTTTGTTAGACAAAGGTGTATTACGTCAAGCATCCTGTGTTGGTACACCCACCCAGAATGGTCGTGTAGAAAGGAAGCATCGACATTTGTTATCTATTGCACATGCTCTTCGTTTTCAGTCTGGATTGCCTATTCTTTTTTGGGTGGAGTGCATCCTTACTGCCACATATATCATTAATAGAGTTCCAACTCATGTTCTAAATGACAAGACTCCTTTCGAATGTCTCTACAATCGGTTACCTGACTACAGTTTCTTCAAAGTGTTTGGATGTCTTTGTTTTGATTCTGTTCATGATTCGGATAAGTTTGAGCCTCGTGCCATTCGTTCTGTGTTTGTTGGATATCCTCCTGATCATAGAGGTTATAAGCTTTTCAATCTTGAGTCCGCCAGTTGTTCATTTCCAGGCATGTTGTTTTTCATGAAAACGTTTTTCTATTTCACAATAATACTCATACCAAGTCAAACAACGATCCATATTTCTTACATCATTGGATGCATGATACACTTACTGATAAGTGTGATTTGCATTTCCCTAGTCTGGATATTTCTAGTACAGATGTTTCTATTACTTCTTCATCAAGTGAAGAGAATCATTCAAGACTGCCCATTCAAAGTCAGGATCCTATACTGACTGCAACTTCTTCTGTTCCAGATTTGTCCAATATGTTTGATTCTTGTATTAACAAGTCTTCTTTCATAGCTGATTGGCATGATTCTCCACCTGATAGTGACACATTAATAAAATTGGATCCTACTTCTGACTTGGCAATTCCTTCTAATGATTATCTTTCTCGCAAGTCTACTCGTGAGCGTAAACGTCCTGCTTGGTGGAATGATTATTCTTATCCAGGTTCCAAGTATCCAATGGCTAGTTTTGTCTCCACTCAGTCATTTTCTACTGATCATGTTGCTTTTCTAGCACAAATAATCAAAGTCAAAGAACCTAGTTCATTTGCACAAGCTTTTCTCGATCCCAAATGGATTGATGCCATGAACAAAGAGCTTGATGCTCTTGAATCCAACAACACTTGGGTTTTAGTTACTCTCCCTCCATGTAAGCAAACAATTGGGTGTAAGTGGGTTTTTAAAATAAAGTATCATGCCAGTGGAGAGATTGATCGTTACAAGGCACGTTTGGTGGCAAAGGGGTATACTCAAGAACCAGGTGTTGATTTTCACGACACTTTTGCTCCTGTTGCTAAGGGAGTCACGGTTAAGACTGTTATGGCCATTGCCTCCTCTAAGAATTGGCCCATTTTTCATCTTGACATCAACAACGTCTTTTTACATGGTGATCTTTTAGAAGAAGTATATATGGATTTGCCTTTGGGTTATATGGTTGATGCTACTACTGCTCGTTTGGTATGCAAGTTGGTTAAATCCATCTATGGTTTACGTCAAGCATCTCGCCAATATGATAGAGTATATATTTATATATATTTTATATGATTTTATTCCTCATATTTATTATATTTTAAATTTAATTGGATTTTTATTTAATAAATTTTAAAGTTTTATTGTAGGAAGCAAGGAAATCCTAAACTCGGAAGGATTAGAGAATAAAGAGCTTAATTTGGAGATTTATTAGAAGGAAATTCGGATTTGTTAGGCTGCCTACACATAATTCACTATTTGGGTCATATCTTGAGTTCTAGAAGTCAGAATTGGACGATTTAACAGCCCACGCGAAGATAACGGAATTATATTTCATTATAAAGTGGTCCAAATATTAAATTACATCAGGAACGGCTCATATTTACTGAAGAAAAGTCAGCTACGAATTTTCTTTGTAAAACAGAATCAGTTTAGGAAACGTACTTGTACTTTCCTCAAGGCATTAAAATATTTGAGGATATATATATAGACATCAGATCTGAGAGATAGGGGATATACATAGATAGATACATACAGACATAGAGAGACTTGTACTTTTTCTTCGTGGAGAAAAATTAAAGGTTTTTATTCTTTGTTCTTTATCATGTGTTCTTATTATATTATGTGTTTTGTTAGTTTAATTATGAGTGAGTAGATATTTAATGTAGGGTTAAGTTGAACCCTAGTTATGATTGATGTATGATTTTCCACAAACCCCCAATTTAGTTATGTTGTATGCTCTTGCTTATTGAGTTGTGCTTAATTAACAATAACATGTCAGACGTGATTATGCGTATTGTTTGAACCCAATATCTATTTATCATCGAAAGCTAGACTTAGATGGTTGTCATTTATCCAATAAGGACGTGAACTTCTCCATGAAAATAGGTAGAACGGATTGTTAGGAAGTTAGGATGTTGTGTTTAATGTCTTTAAATTGCATGATACCATGAAAATAGGCTTGAGTGTATTTTAGAGAAGCCATTAATACTCGAAAGAGGTTATTGGTATTTTATACGGCGCGTCTTTCCTCTTGAGTATCGTATGATTAATTGGGGTGGAAAATCATAATTGCATTGATTCATGCTAGTGGGGATACTTAATTCTAGATGTTTTAGTTAATTGATAATACAATACAATTTACCTTAGTATAATATTAGTTCAAAAATCTCTCAATAATTTATTGTGTTACTTGCTTAGTTGAATTGAATCAAGAATAACTAGTGATTGATACGTTTATCTCTGTGGGATCGACTCTTACTTGCCCTACTACATAGTTAGAAGGATTTGTTAGATATTATTATTTGATAGGCACGCGACAACCTTGTCAAATTTTTGGCGCCGCTGCCAGGGACAAAGTGGTATTAGATTAGTTAATTTTTAAGTCTGTTTAGCTAAGTCTTTTGGTTGTGTTGCTTCGGCTATTATTCCCTTGATATTTGATATTTGTTTCTAGTTCTCTCGTTGTATGCACACTCGAAGTTCAGGTACAGAAAATTTGATTGCTCTTGATCCTGAAATTGAAGCTACAGCAAGAAGACAAGGAGGACTACGAAGGAAAAATAAAGAAAATGAAGTTATGAGTGAGACAACAGCTAAAGCTCTCAAGGAGCATGGTATGCCAGACGCTACAGACATACTCTCCAGTATTGTTAGACCAATAATCACGGCTACCCACTTTGAACTCAAGCCACAATTCATCCAATTCGTCTCCAATGATTCTTTCGCAGGAATGTCCACTGAAAATCCTGTTGATCATCTTGAGAGTTTTCTGGAAAAGTGTGATACTCTAAAGCTGACCAATGTTAGTGATGATGCAATAAAGCTGCGCTAATTTCCTTTTTCTCTCCGAGATGCAACAAAATATTGGTTGAAGGATGAAGGACCAAATACATTCACTACTTGGGATAGTCTAGCAAAGGCGTTTCTACTTAAATTCTTCAGTCAGAAGAAGACTTCAAAGCTCAAGAATGAAATATCTAACTTTCGTCAAGATGATGACGAGTCACTTCATAATGCTTGGAGAAAATTCAAACGACTTCAGAGACAATGCCCTCACCATGGAATTCCTTACTGGTTGTTAATCCAAACATTCTACAATGGTTTAACACAAGAGTTTAGAAATTTTGTTGATCTTCTGGTGGATCTATTATGAAAAAGAGTACGGAGGATGCGAAAACTTTGTTAGACGAGATGGCGTCTAATGATAATTATCCCTACAGTGACAGAAATCATCCAAATAAGGGTGGTAAGTATGATGTTGATGCTCTAACCATGTTGAATACTACTATGCAGGCAATGGTTAAGAAGATTGAGCAATTGGATTCTAGAACTTCATCTACGGTTGCCTCATGTGAAATATGCGGCGTAGTTGGACACACTCAACATGCTTGTCAATACAATCCATCTGGAACAGCAATGGAACAAGCAAATGCCATCTACAACCAAAATCAAAGGCCACAATATAATCCTTACTCCAACACATACAATCCAGGTTGGAGAGATCATCCTAATTTCTCCTACATAAATAGTCAGACTCAAGCTCAACCTCCACAAAATAATTTTTCTCAGCCGCCAGGTTTTCAACCAGCTCAACCGCAAAAATCTAACTTGGAAAATCTTTTGGAAGGATTTATCTCTACACATGCAAAGAAGAATGATTACTTTGACTCAAGTATCAATGAGATAAAAGCTCATAACAAGTTGATATAGAATACAATCACTCAAATTGCTCAACATTTGAATCAACTTAACAAGTCTTCAGGCCAACTTCCTGGCCAAACTGAACAACCACATAGAGCCCACATGAATGCTATAACTTTAAGAAGTGGTAAGGAATTGCAAGGGCCGGAGATGAAGATGAGTAGTGATAATTTGATTGTTGAAGAAGATAAGGAGAAAATTCAATTTGAAAATGTGATTGTGCAAGAAGCGATTGAAGAAGAGAAGAAGGAACCCACAGTTGCTCTAGTTAGACCTTACGTACCACCCGTTCCATTTCCTCAAAGGTTGGTGCAAGCTAGGCTTGGAGAGAAGTTTATGAAGTTTATGGATATCTTGAAAAGGTTAGAACTTAATATTCCTTTCTTAGATGCTATCAAGGAGATGCCTTCTTATGGGAAGTTCCTTAGGGAATTATTGTCAAACAAACGAAAGATTGAAGAAAGTTCTACTATCTCATTAACGGTAGAGTGCAGTGCTATCTTGAAGAATAGTCTTCCTAAAAAGCTTATTGATTCAGGTAGCTACTCTATTCTTGTTAAACTTGGAAATTTCGAAATCAAACGAGCTTTATGTGATCTTGGGTCAAGTGTAAGTCTAATGCCCTTATCAATCTGCAATAAGCTTCAGATGGGTGAACTCAAACCCACACGTATATCTCTACAATTGGTAGATATAAGTGTGAAATTTCCACTTGGAATACTTGAATATGTTCCTGTCAAGGTAGGAAAGTTTTTTATTCCATGTGATTTTGTTGTCATGGAGATGGAGGAAGATGCACAAAATTTTATTATTCTCGGAAGACCTTTCTTAGCTACAGCTGGTGCAAAAGTTGATATGATGCAATGGAAGATTTCTTTTGAAGTTGGAGATGAGAAATTGGAATTTAAATTTTCCAAACCTTTGTTTAGCCCTTCTCTGAAGAAGAGTGATCTTGAAAAGAGTAATGAAGTTGTTCTTATGGTTAAGACCTTGGGTGAAGATCAAGATATTAAGGCTGATATTTTCCTCTCTAAACCTCCTGCAATTTTGGTGAGAGATTTACATGTCACTAATGTTGATTTGAAGCCTTCAATAATGAAATCGATTGGTGAAATTCAGTTTGGTGGATTATCTGTTGAAGATCCTGATGCTCATATTGAAAACTTTTTGAAGATTTGTGATACTGTCAAGTGTGATGGAGTTTCTGATGAGGCCATTCGACTTCGATTATTCCCTTTCTCTTTAAGGGATGGAGCTAAAAATTGGTTATTTTCATTACCCTCAAATTCCATTACCATTTGGGAAGACTTACTTATTAAATTTCTTTTTAAGTTTGTCTCACGAGATGAAACGTCAAGGATAGTTGTTGCACTCTTAAAGTTTGCTCGAGATAGAAGAATAGTATTGTTGGATAAAGCCATGGATGAAAGTTATAAGTTTTTGGTAGAGATCATGAGAAAATATGTTGAGAAAGTGGATGTTCCACTTTCACTCCATTCACCAGGTTGATTGATAATAAGGTCGAGCTAAAGACCATAAAAAAAGCGCTTCTTGGGAGGCAACCCAAGATTTTGGAGGAGGAACACTCTCCCACAATTTTCAACTGGGACTTCATGCACTAGGGGAGTATTTCTAACCTTTCTTTGTATAATTTTTCACTTTTATTCTTTTTGTATTTCTTTTAGGATCTTGTTAGTTTTGTATATTTATATATATTATTCATTGAGGATAATGAACCGCTTAAGTGTGGGGATGGGTTCTTAATAAAAATATAAAAAATCCAAAAAAATTGAAAAAAATTGAAAATTTTAAAACTTTTTGTATATAATTGCCTTGTCTCAAAAGCATGTTAGCATGGATAAGTACCCATTGTGTCGATTAATTTTGCATGATTAATTATGAGTGTCATATTCATGAAAAATCATTTGATGCTTGGTAATTCCTTGTGTGTACTTGCGAAAATTTGAAAACTTGAGATGTTTTTTGGTCAATTTTAGTGAGTTAAGCATGCTTTCACCCTGTGAGGATTTGAGCCTAATTTATGATTGATAGATTTTTTATCAATCCATTTTTTTTGTTGTGTGTTGTTCATCATGATTCTTGTTGCTCTAGAACTTGTTTTAAACCGTTTTGAGACTACATGATATGTGTATGCATGAGTATTATAAAGGCACTAGGATTAACCTCATTTACCCAAACAATACCCATATGAAAAATAATCCTTAGTGAACCCCTTTGAGTTTATACCCGTTTCTTTCGTATGTCACCAATCTAAAATTTTTGAGCCTACTTATTTATTCTTGTCTTGATTTACTGGTAGAGCATATTGATTCAATTCATCGGTTGGTGAATATTTAGTGTGGGGATTTCTTTTGGTTAAAGGTTACATTTTGGTGGGATACAATATGGTATGGAATTGCAAACAAGTATCAAGTACTCCTTTGAGATCAATGGGTGGCAAGTGCAATGTCATATGAAAGGGACGATCCATGTGTGCTGGTATTAAGTACATTTTTGGTGACTTTTCACTGCCCTTGGTTACTGGAGAATGACTTGACTTTAAAAAAGAAAAAAGAAAAAAAAAAGAAATTATGAGCAAGAGGAAGATCAAGTAGAGTGTGTTCATTTGATTGATACAATGTGAAAGTGGGAAAGTACATGGGGTATATGTGCTTTGAAGTTTAATGCTTGTGAAAGTTTGATAAACATGATCTAAGTTTCATGTTGGGTGCTTTAATTAAAAGTGAACATTATTCTCTATCAGTTATCAAGTTTAGCCACTTGTTAGCCTGTTTCTTTGATATCCTACCCTGTACCTAATTAGCCCCGTTACAACCTTTAACAAAGACCTTTTGATTCATGTATGCATATATACGAGGTGGTGGATATTTGGTGGACAACCAAGTATATGGTAGCACATGAGTACATTGATTGAACTTGAGCGATACACTTATACCCATACACTTGTGTGAATTGAGAGCAATGTGAGAATTCTATCCATATCATGTTTACTTGTTGAATGCGACTTTGATGTCTATCTCATGATATTTTTGTCTATCTAGACATTGTGTGCATACTTGGATTATTTTGTATTAATGATGCTTAAAGTGAGAGTATTTGTACTTTCAGACACTTTCAGGTTGTTATGTGATTGAGATTTACAATGTGTGGAGTACTATGACATGTTTCATTTTTGAGAGACTTGGTGGTTGAAAATATTTGATTTTGTGGGTATATCTTCTATAAACCCTCACGAGACAAAACTCGTCCTACTAGGGCTGCCTAGGGGTTTAACGGCTTGTTGCATACGCTCAATGCAATCGTGTCATCTACGAAAGTGGTGGTCATGTTAGTTAGTATTATTTCTATTTCTTTATTTGCCCGAGGACGTGCAAAATACTAAGTGTGGGGATGTTTGATAGAGTATATATTTATATATTTTTTATATGATTTTATACCTCATATTTATTATATTTTGCATTTAATTGGATTTTTATTTAATAAATTTTAAAGTTTTATTGTAGGAAGCAAGGAAATCCTAAACTCGGAAGGATTAGAGAATAAAGAGCTTAATTTGGAGATTTATTATAAGGAAATTCGGATTTGTTAGGCTGCCTGCACATAATTCACTGTTTGGGTCATATCTTGAGTTCTTGAAGTCAGAATTGGACGATTTAACAGCCCACGCGAAGATAACGGAATTATATTTCATTATAAAGTGGTCCAAATATCAAATTACATCAGGAACGGCTCAGATTTACTGAAGAAAAGTCAGCTACGAATTTTTTTTGTAAAACAGAATCAGTTTAGGAAACGTACTTGTACTTTCCTCAAGGCATTAAAATATTTGAGGATATATATATATAGACATCAGATCTGAGAGATAGGGGATATACATAGATAGATACATACAGACATAGAGAGACTTGTACTTTTTCTTCTTGGAGAAAGATTAAAGGTTTTTATTCTTTGTTCTTAATATTATCATGTGTTTTTATTATATTATGTGTTTTGTTAGTTTAATTATGAGTGAGTAGATATTTAATCTAGGGTTAAGTTGAACCATAGTTATGATTGATGTATGATTTTCCACAAACCCCCAATTTAGTTATGTTGTATGCTCTTGCTTATTGAGTTGTGCTTAATTAACAATAACATGTCAAATGTGATTATGCGTATTTATTGAACCCAATATCTATTTATCATCGAAAGTTGGACTTAGATGGTTGTGATTTATCCAATAAGGACATGAACTTCTCCATGAAAATAGGTAGAACGGATTGTTAGGAAGTTAGGATGTTGTGTTTAATGTCTTTAAATTGCATGATACCATGAAAATAGGCTTGAGTGTATTTTAGAGAAGCCATTAATACTCGAAAGAGGTTATTGGTGTTTTATAGGGCGCGTCTTTCCTCTTGAGTATCGTATGATTAATTGGGGTGGAAAATCATAATTGCATTGATTCATGCTAGTGGGGATACTTAATTCTAGATGTTTTAGTTAATTGATAATACAATACAATTTGCCTTAGTATAATATTAGTTTAAAAATCTATCAATAATTTATTGTGTTACTTGCTTAGTTGAATTGAATCAAGAATAACTAGTGATTGATACGTTTGTCTCTGTGGGATCGACTCTAACTTGCCCTACTACATAGTTAGAAGGATTTGTTAGATATTATTATTTGATAGGCACGCGACAGCCTTGTCACAATGGAATAAAAAGCTTTCTGATTTTTTATTAGGGATTGGTTTTAAGAAATCTTTGGCTGATTATGCTCTATTCCTACATCAACATGGTTCACAGTTTACTATTATCGTGGTCTATGTCGATGACATTTTGTTAACTAGCAATAACAGTGAGTTTATTAGTACCATCAAACAAGCCTTACATGTTCAGTTCAGCATTAAGGATTTAGGACAAGCAAAGTATTACTTAGGACTTGAGATTTCTAGGTCTGATGCAGGTCTTGTGTTGAGTCAACAAAATTTTATACTGGATATGTTGTCCAGTACTAATCTTCTGCACTCTAAGCCTCTTTCTATACCTCTAGATCAAAACATCAAGCTCTATGATAATATTCGGTCTGGAGCATTGATCAATAGTCCATCTTTTTATCGAAGTTTGGTTGGCAAAATACTATACCAAACGTTTACCAGACCTGACATTAGTTATTCTGTCCATATTTTGAGCCAGTTTCTACATGCTCCACGGGACAATCATTTGGATGCCTTGTTTCGTGTGTTACGATATCTAAAATGCACTACTGGGCTTGGCTTATTCTTTCCAGTTAAGAATCCTTTGGTTTTACAAGGATATTGTGATAGTGATTGGGGTGGTTGTACTATTTCTGGACGATCTGTCACTGGTTACTGTCTTCGATTGGGTAATGCTCTTGTGTCTTGGCAGGCAAAGAAGCAAACGGTGACTTCTTAGAGTACTGCAGAAGCAGAGTATCGTGCTTTAGCTGCTGTCACTACTGAAATTATGTGGATGAAATATTTGCTTGCAGACCTTCTCGTTCATGAAAATAGGCTTGAGTGTATTTTAGAGAAGCCATTAATACTCGAAAGAGGTTATTGGTGTTTTATAGGGCGCATATTTCCTCTTGAGTATCGTATGATTAATTGGGGTGGAAAATCATAATTGCATTGATTCATGCTAGTGGGGATACTTAATTCTAGATGTTTTAGTTAATTGATAATACAATACAATTTGCCTTAGTATAATATTAGTTTAAAAATCTCTCAATAATTTATTGTGTTACTTGCTTAGTTGAATTGAATCAAGAATAACTAGTGATTGATACGTTTGTCTCTGTGGGATCGACTCTGACTTGCCCTACTACATAGTTAGAAGGATTTGTTAGATATTATTATTTGATAGGCACGCGACAGCCTTGTCACAATGGAATAAAAAGCTTTCTAATTTTTTATTAGGGATTGGTTTTAAGAAATCTTTGGCTGATTATGCTCTATTCCTACATCAACATGGTTCACAGTTTACTATTACCTTGGTCTATGTCGATGACATTTTGTTAACTGGCAATAACAGTGAGTTTATTGGTACCATCAAACAAGCCTTATATGTTCAGTTCAGCATTAAGGATTTAGGACAAGCAAAGTATTACTTAGGACTTGAGATTTCTAGGTCTGATGCAGGTCTTGTGTTGAGTCAACAAAATTTTATACTGGATATGTTGTCCAGTACTAATCTTCTGCACTCTAAGCCACTTTCTATACCTCTAGATCAAAACATCAAGCTCTATGATAATATTCGGTCTGGAGCATTGATCAAGAGTCCATCTTTTTATCGAAGTTTGGTTGGCAAAATACTATACCAAACGTTTACCAGACCTAACATTAGTTATTCTGTCCATATTTTGAGCCAGTTTCTACATGCTCCACGGGACAATCATTTGGATGCCTTGTTTCGTGTGTTACGATATCTAAAATGCACTACTGGGCTTGGCTTATTCTTTCCAGTTAAGAATCCTTTGGTTTTACAAGGATATTGTGATAGTGATTGGGGTGGTTGTACTATTTCTGGATGATCTGTCACTGGTTACTGTCTTCGATTGGGTAATGCTCTTGTGTCTTGGCAGGCAAAGAAGCAAACGGTGACTTCTTAGAGTACTGCAGAAGCAGAGTATCGTGCTTTAGCTGCTGTCACTACTGAAATTATGTGGATGAAATATTTGCTTGCAGACCTTCTCGTTCATGAAAATAGGCTTGAGTGTATTTTAGAGAAGCCATTAATACTCGAAAGAGGTTATTGGTGTTTTATAGGGCGTGTCTTTCCTCTTGAGTATCGTATGATTAATTGGGGTGGAAAATCATAATTGCATTGATTCATGCTAGTGGGGATACTTAATTCTAGATGTTTTAGTTAATTGATAATACAATACAATTTGCCTTAGTATAATATTAGTTTAAAAATCTCTCAATAATTTATTGTGTTACTTGCTTAGTTGAATTGAATCAAGAATAACTAGTGATTGATATGTTTGTCTCTGTGGGATCGACTCTGACTTGCCCTACTACATAGTTAGAAGGATTTGTTAGATATTATTATTTGATAGGCACGCGACAACCTTGTCACAATGGAATAAAAAGCTTTCTGATTTTTTATTAGGGATTGGTTTTAAGAAATCTTTGACTGATTATGCTCTATTCCTACATCAACATGGTTCACAGTTTACTATTGTCGTGGTCTATGTCGATGACATTTTGTTAACTGGCAATAACAGTGAGTTTATTGGTACCATCAAACAAGCCTTACATGTTCAGTTCAGCATTAAGGATTTAGGACAAGCAAAGTATTACTTAGGACTTGAGATTTCTAGGTCTGATGCAGGTCTTGTGTTGAGTCAACAAAATTTTATACTGGATATGTTGTCCAGTACTAATCTTCTGCACTCTAAGCCTCTTTCTATACCTCTAGATCAAAACATCAAGCTCTATGATAATATTCGGTCTGGAGCATTGATCAAGAGTCCATCTTTTTATCGAAGTTTGGTTGGCAAAATACTATACCAAACGTTTACCAGACCTAACATTAGTTATTCTGTCCATATTTTGAGCCAGTTTCTACATGCTCCACGGGACAATCATTTGGATGCCTTGTTTCGTGTGTTACGATATCTAAAATGCACTACTGGGCTTGGCTTATTCTTTCCAGTTAAGAATCCTTTGGTTTTACAAGGATAATGTGATAGTGATTGGGGTGGTTGTACTATTTCGGGATGATCTGTCACTGGTTACTGTCTTCGATTGGGTAATGCTCTTGTGTCTTGGCAGGCAAAGAAGCAAACGGTGACTTCTTAGAGTACTGCAGAAGCAGAGTATCGTGCTTTAGCTGCTGTCACTATTGAAATTATGTGGATGAAATATTTGATTGCAGACCTTCTCGTTCATGAAAATAGGCTTGAGTGTATTTTAGAGAAGCCATTAATACTCGAAAGAGGTTATTGGTGTTTTATAGGACGCGTCTTTCCTCTTGAGTATCGTATGATTAATTGGGGTGGAAAATCATAATTACATTGATTCATGCTAGTGGGGATACTTAATTCTAGATGTTTTAGTTAATTGATAATACAATACAATTTGCCTTAGTATAATATTAGTTTAAAAATCTCTCAATAATTTATTGTGTTGCTTGCTTAGTTGAATTGAATCAAGAATAACTAGTGATTGATACGTTTGTCTCTGTGGGATCGACTCTGACTTGCCCTACTACATAGTTAGAAGGATTTGTTAGATATTATTATTTGATAGGCACGCAACAGCCTTGTCACAATGGAATAAAAAGTTTCTGATTTTTTATTAGGGATTGGTTTTAAGAAATCTTTGGCTGATTATGCTCTATTCCTACATCAACATGGTTCACAGTTTACTATTGTCGTGGTCTATGTCGATGACATTTTGTTAACTGGCAATAACAGTGAGTTTATTGGTACCATCAAACAAGCCTTACATGTTCAGTTCAGCATTAAGGATTTAGGACAAGCAAAGTATTACTTAGGACTTGAGATTTCTAGGTCTGATGCAGGTCTTGTGTTGAGTCAACAAAATTTTATACTGGATATGTTGTCCAGTACTAATCTTCTGCACTCTAAGCCTCTTTCTATACCTCTAGATCAAAACATCAAGCTCTATGATAATATTCGGTCTGGAGCATTGATCAAGAGTCCATCTTTTTATCGAAGTTTGGTTGGCAAAATACTATACCAAACGTTTACCAGACCTGACATTAGTTATTCTGTCCATATTTTGAGCCAGTTTCTACATGCTCCACGGGACAATCATTTGGATGCCTTGTTTCGTGTGTTACGATATCTAAAATGCACTACTGGGCTTGGCTTATTGTTTCCAGTTAAGAATCCTTTGGTTTTACAAGGATATTGTGATAGTGATTGGGGTGGTTGTACTATTTCTGGACGATCTGTCACTGGTTACTGTCTTCGATTGGGTAATGCTCTTGTGTCTTGGCAGGCAAAGAAGCAAACGGTGACTTCTTAGAGTACTGTAGAAGCAGAGTATCGTGTTTTAGCTGCTGTCACTACTGAAATTATGTGGATGAAATATTTGCTTGCAGACCTTCTCGTTCCAGTTACTGATGCAGTTCTTGTTTTCTATGATAACCAAGCTGCCGTGGACATTGCAAACAATCCTGTTCAACACGCTCGCACCAAGCACATTGAATTGGATTGCCATTTCATTCATGAGAAGGTTTAGGCTGGTATCATTCTCCCTCAGAAAATTTCTGGCAAAGAACAGTTGGCAGATGTTTTTACTAAAGCTTTGGGAAGCACTACTCATTGGTATATTTGTTCCAAACTGGGATTACACAATCCTTGTGTTTCATCTCCAGTTTGTGGGGGGAGTATTACGAGTGAAGCATGTACTTCACAGTCAGCTGCTTTAATTCACTTAAGGCCTCAACACAAAACATCCGTAATTCAGGCTTTGTGCTCTCAAACAAACAAAGCTTTGCTGACCTGCATATGGACTTAAGTGACAGCTGTATGATTCTGTTATTCTGTTAGAACAAACAAGTCGTATGTGGTCCTGCATTGTTCTCAAGTCGTATGTGGTCCTGCATTGTTCTCTATAAATATAGAGCTAGAACATTCATTTTGTATCTTTGTTGAAATGTAAATACAGTTATCTCTTCTTCTCAAGTTTGTTACTTACATCTTACACACATCTTATACATACACAATTCTATTAATAATATTTTCAGGGATAGAAGAAAAATAGACAGGTGGCGTGTCTCGCTGACAAAAGTTGCAATTTTTTCAGGGTTCCATGTCGATATTGGGGGGACGGAGGGAGTAATTTATAACAAACATTCATTGTTGGAATTCAACAAATAAAAAATTGTGTCAGGTCTGAAGCTCTTACGATCAACGAAGCCGTTAATAGAGTTCTTCTTGAAATAAACCCCATGACTTTGCAAGTTGCGAAACATCCTGTTGGGCTATATTCCTGTGTTAAGAACATTACACTATTGTTGAGCAGTAGTTTCGAAAGTGTCACAAAAATTGGTATATATGGTACCGGTGGCATAGGCAGAACAACTCTTGATAAAGCTGTGTATAATGAAAACCTTCGCCACTTTGAAGCCAGCTGCTTCTTAGCGGACATTAGGAAGATTATACATACACCAAAAGGCCTGGTATCCTTACAACAACAACTATTTCATGATATTCTTAAGGGTAAAAACATTTTAGTTCATAATGTTGACAACGGAATCAAATTGATACAAGCTAGAATTTGTTCAACAAAAGTTCTCTTTGTCCTCGATGACTTGGACAACATAAAATCATTTGAATTTCTAGTTGGACCATTTGCCTCCGGGAGCGTAATTATGATAACGACAAGGAACGAGGATCTACTTGATACAATTCAAGTGGAACCCATATACAGATACAAGGTCAATGATTTGGGTGATGCTGAGTCGCTGCAACTATTTAACAAACATGTGTTTGGAGATAATCTAGAATCTGAAACATTGTTGCAGTTATCTGAAGAAATTATACATCACGCTAAAGGGCTTCCATTGGCTCTTGAGATCTTTGGATCAAACTTTCTTAACAAACCAGAGGTAAGATGGAGATGGTTCATCGACAGATTGCAGCGGTTTCCCATTGACGATATTCAGGACAAACTTATGATTAGCTTTGATGCACTGAAACTGATTGATCCCATGTTACAGGATATTTTCCTAGATATTGCGTGCTTTTTCGTTAATAACAAGAAAGATGATGTTGTTCGAATATTGGAAACTTGTTACAATTTTGGAGATCACAATATTGACATTCTTAAGAAAACTTGTTTATTAAGAATTGAAAATGAAAGTGAGCTCTTGATGCATGATCTGTTATGCAAAATGGGATGGAGAATTGCCCGAAACAAGTCTCCTGACGAGCCTGGAGAAAACAGTAGATTGTGGCCTTGTGGGTATGGAAAGACATACACGATGTATTGATGAAGAACAAGGTACAATACAAATACCTTTTAGATGCATTTGATGGTACCAACTGAAAATTTATTATTCACAAA
The DNA here is from genome assembly GCA_030848705.1 of Heracleum sosnowskyi. Lineage (NCBI taxonomy): Eukaryota > Viridiplantae > Streptophyta > Magnoliopsida > Apiales > Apiaceae > Heracleum > Heracleum sosnowskyi. The sequence continues at coordinate 40,531,431 of CM061243.1, read as the reverse complement.
ATCTAGCAGATAGTAAGAATCTCCCTCTATTACCTCTTAATAAATATGTGTACACATTATTTGCTATTTTCTTGACAGGGAACAGAGGCAATTGAATGTATCATCCCTAATGACGACACATATGCTGGTGAATTTGATCAATTAACATTGACTACAGAGACACAGACATTTAAAAGGATGTCTAAGCTGAGATTTCTTTACCTCAAGTATTTAAATTTAACTGGAAGCTTTGAACAGATATTCAAAAATTTGAGGTGGCTCCGTTGGTCATTTTGTCCTTTGAAGTCTTTGCCATCTAACTTTTGCCCCCCAAAACTTGTTTTCCTTGAGTTGCCTCGTAGCAATATAACCAGCTGGAAGCTAAACACAGTATGTTCTGCTCGTATTATATCTTCCATGAACAATTCATGTATATAACAATGTTTGATCTAATTTTTTCTCAACCTTAATATAATTTACAAGTTTTAAAGACCTTAAAGATTCTAGACATATCACATTCTCACCGATTAACTGCAACTCCAGACTTTAATTTATTACCGCAAAGCAAACAGTTCGTAGTATCTCATTTGCTCTCTGATAGGTCCAGATATGTTTGTAAAAGGGGGTTGAATACAAACAGTACCGTTTAATCGAATTTCTTCGTTTGAAGATATAACAATTAAGAAAAAATTACTGCGGAATAAAATGAAACAAGATTCAAGTTAAATAAAACTCTTTTAAACTTGAAGGGTGTTACATATTAGTGTACAGATTACAGAGTTCTTGTTAACACAAATCTAGAATAAATTCGACATGAATTTATCTATTTTTGTAATAAAATGATCGAATACTAAAAAGTAGTTCGATATAATTTCTAGGGATTATGGTCCGCTAGATTGTCAAAGCAATACAAGTAATTGAATTCTAGTGGATTGGATATAACACTAATGTCTAGAATTGATTACAATGAATAACTTGAAGCTTTGCAGTTGGTTGGTTGTTAATGGCAGAAGTAAATGTTTTATGTTCTTGTTTCTGTCTCTGTCTGTTTTGATCACACATTCTTGTATTTAACACAAGTCACAGAAGTCTTTTCCACGCGCCAAAAACAAACCATTTGATTTTTATACTGGCAGTACTATCCAATACACTTGGTAGTACTATCGGTAGTACTATTCAATTGTATTGGTAGTACTATCGGCAGTACTATGAGAGATAGTACTACTAGTATAAACTGGATATTACTACTAGTATTAGAATTAGAAATAATTCTGATTTAATCAATTTTACTTTTAATTGATTTAATAAATGAATTAGTTCTAAAAGAATTAATTCATAGATTAAATAAATTAAGTTAATGACTTAAATAATTCAATAAATAAATTAATTCTTGAGAATTAATTTATAAATAAAATTACTTAAGATCTAGATTGATTAATTTAATATATGAATTAATTTTGAAAGAATTAATTCATAGATTAAATTAATTATCTTATAGAATAAATTAAAAGAGAATTTAAAACTAATTCTAAGAACCACTTAAATTCATGACGAACTTCCACTGAATGAGATTGACACTCCATGTATTGTCTGTAGAGCTGGCAATTTGATACACGACACGTGAACACGGTACGAACACGACACGGATAATTAGTGTTTGTGTGCAAAAATTTGGTACACGAACACGAAAAAACACGAATATAATTAGTGTCGGGTTTAGGTTTTCACAATAGGTACACGACACGAAACGAAAGTACACGAATTAATGAAATAAATAAATAATTTTAAAAAATATATATTATTTATAGTATTGCATATTTAGAAAATATATAAGGAATTACATATGAACAATAAATAAAAGTTTCACGACTAATTAGCAGTAAGTTATACATTTATATATATGAAGTATACATTTATATATATAAGTTATATTTACAATTTTTTGTAAAATTGTATGTATTACATATTTAATACACATTTCATAAAAATTTACATAATTAAAATAGTTTTATAATATATAAATTTTAATTAAATTATATTTATATTTTTGTTTAATGTACACGAATACGACACGTACAGTACACGACACGTTTTGAATTGGATATGTGTTTCAAATTTAGTACACGAATCCAAAACGGGTCGGATATGGGGTTTACATTAAGTACACGAAAACACGAAAGTACACGACACGAAAGTACACGACACGGTCCAATTGCCAGGTCTAATTGTCTGGTTCATGAGTGACTAACTTTAATGACTGTTCTTCATCTTTTGACTTTAAGCTGTGGTTCTTTCTCCTTCTACTAAACAGAGGACTGTAACCTGTACGTTTCTCCGTCACACTTCTGAAATCTCTGTCACTTTTAAACAGTTCCACTTCCTTGAATACTTCATTGAGGCTTGATCAATAAATTGAACTTGTTTCAAATGTAGAATTACTTCAAGACTGTAGATGACATTAATCTTCATTCTCTTGACAGATATTATCTTCTGAGATTCCTGTGACATATGAATATATTATTTACTTATTACATCTTAGTTTATGTTGAGTAGAATCCTCGGTGTTTACAAATAGGCCTTGACATATGCCTTTCAATCTCCCCCTATTTGTTTGTTTAGACAATAACTATCAAATACCTCTAGAGGATAACTCAACTAAACAAGAAAAAAATAAGACTTTTAAGAGCCAAGTAAATAATAAAAGGTTCTGGATTAAATATAACAATTTCCAGATTCAAACAATAAAGATAAATACAAGATAGATGTTCCTCTAGACTGAACACATGATTACATTTTCCTATCTTGATTCACCTATGCTCTAAACATATTACATTAAAAACTGAGCTTTCTTCCTCATGCCTTAATCTCTAATCTCCCCTTCTTCCGCATCTTGCAAGGTGTTTAGAAGATCTTTATCAAGGACACGATCACTTTCAGAAACAACACCACTTGGCTTGACTGGTTGAGAAGTGATCTTCTTCAATCTGTTCTTCATTTGAGAATACCTTGGAACTTTTTCAGTGCAATAGTCTGAGATCATATCAGCAACCTCGGACTTTTCTACAATAGTAAACCCAGAAGTTCTAAGAAGATTCTCCAATTTCACCAGTTGCATAGCAGTTTGTAGCTTCAAAGAATCAGGATCCAGCCTTACTGTATCCAAAGTTGTACCTCTATAGATTTTGACTTCATATGGGAAGTGTACAACTTGAGGGCTGGCCTTCATTGCAGAATCTCTCAGCCTGTCATAGAGAAGTTCATTCAAGCAGGAAGATCTCTTCACCTTACTCATCAGAATCCAAAGCTCTGAGAGAGATCTTCTTTGTAGGAGTTCAAGAGAAACAGTGAATGACCTTTCAAGAGCACTTGATACATAGATGTACAATTCCTGTCTCACTTGATCAAATACAGATGTAATCCTTAGGATATCTTCCTTCAAAGCCTTCATGAATAATGAATTGTCTGGATTAACTGTTCTGATCTTCTCAAGCAATTTTAGAAAGGTACCATCATTGTTTGTGCCTCTCTGAGGGACATCAAACATCTCCTTTGCCTTATCCCACTTGCTTCCTTCCTTCATCCTGACATCCAATCTCCTTTCCTTGACATGAATACTATGAAGACGTTGTTTGTCTTCATGTTCAGCTTTTTGAATCTTCAGCTTCTGAGATATGATGTCGGAGACCTTGGCATTCTCTTCCTCCTTCCTTCTGAGATCTGCTTGCTGTTTCTTCAGCTCTTTCTGAAATACAGGGTCAGGTGTAAACATATCAGCTTCATCCTCCCAATCATCAAAGTTAGCCACTTCTTCAACCTCCTCCTCACCAATAGGTTCTTCAGGGATAGTCTTCTCCAGATCACCAGACATATCAAATTGAAAATCATCTTGTTCACCATGGTAGTAGTAGGCATCATCAAAAGCAAACTCCTCCAATGATTGTTTCTGTTTACCCTTCCCTTTATCTTTTCCTCCAGAAGCTCCTCCAGCTCCTCCAGCTTCTCTATTTCCTCCTTTCTTCTCCCCCTTAGTTGAGGAATCCTCTACAGATTTAACATTAACAGCTTCAGGATTCACCTCACTAGTTCTCCTTATTTCTCTTCCTTGTCTTCTATCTCATCCATCTCTTCCTTGATCAGCATCATCATCACCCTCAAAGAATGTTTTCTGTTCAGCTGTGGGTTGATGTGAATTCTTTATCATAAAGTATAGATGATTCATCCCATCATTGAGATGCTCCATTCCACCTTCAATCTTTGAGAACCTCTGTTCATTAAGCCATTGATTTTCATCAACAGTTTGCTGAATGAAGTCTACTTGAGCAGTAATGGAAGCAAACTGATCAGCATTTGAAGTTGTTAGATCAGAGACGTCCGAAGCCACCAGTACTTGAGATTGTTGAACCACATTGATCTTTGGTAGGAGAGAAGTCTTCAAGCCTTCAATGTCATCTTTAATCATACCCAGTTGATTTGTTACAGAGGTGGAAGAAGAAGACCGTTCAACCACTTGTGCTTTGAGAATGTCTTTTTCAGCCTGGGTTTCTTGTAATTGTTTCTGTAGAGCATCTATTTGAGCTAACAGCAAAGCAGTGTTTGTGTCAGTGTGTGCACTCACCTCAATTTCTCTCAGTGGTGTTTCACTCAACTCACGTGCTTGTGTATCACTCCGTGTTTGACTCTCATCTCTAATTATTAGTTGTCTCTCCATGTTTTCCGATGACGTACCTGCAATAGAAATCACCCTAGCCACTTCAAGAGAGGTCAGTGGTGGTGCAATGGGAGTTCGCAAATCCTAATTCCTGGTTGAGTCTGTCAAAATATTTGACATTGTAAACTGAATTGCTTCAGTGACAGACTCACCTGGTTGCCTTTCACTTTCACCAGTGTAAACTGCGAGTGAAAAATCCCTTAAGGGAGCTAGAGATGTTCCCTCTGGGAGGGGAGAAAACAATTCTATTAAAAGTGGTTGAGAATCAGATTTTCCCTCTGATGCCTGTGAAGGCACTTCTACCGTTACAATGGTAGCTAGGCACTGTTTCATATCCTAAGTACTCTCCTAACAACGTGTCTTGAGTTTCTTCTATTTGGATGTCTTCTCCCGTTGTGAGTAATGGGAGTGTGTTTGACTCATTACAGGTTGCCAGGGCCCGATGGCGAATTTCAATAGATTCATCCTGTTGAGAGGATGTCTCCAATGACTGTTCAATGGCCATATCAATGTCCATATCATGTTGGGAGGATATGGATGGGCTAACAGATGTCTCCATGTAGGTTTTTTTTTCTTTGGGGGAGGAGACAGAGTTGTGGGTGCACTCAGTGTTTGTTCACTACTTGACCTTTGTCTTACTAAAGAAGCAGTTGCAGGTTGAGAGGTTAAAGGATTAGACATTGTGTTTGGCTCTCTGACCTGGGTTAGAGATTGTGGTTCTACAACCTCTTGGTCAGTCCTATCAACCACTTGGGTTTCAGCAGAGGTGCCAGATGATCCAGAGATAGGATGTATTACCTGTATTGGCAGTGCCTCTGAAGTTCCAGCTGCAATGACTAGTTGTTGCTCAGGAACAAAAGGTTGGAAAGTAGGAAGTTGAATCAACTGTGCCATGAATGGACTGACTACCACTAGAGTAATGTTTGATTTAAGAGAAGTGTGGAGTCTTTGATAGAACTTACGATCAGAAGCAGGAGAAGGAACATATAAAGCATTTAAAAACATCTCCTTATGAGCATCAGATAGCACATGATTGATTAAGATAGTGAGAAATCGAGGATATAAACATCTGACTTTCCTACCACTATCATGATCAATCCTGGCATTTGCTACTCTTTTAACTATAAGACTCCAGATAAGATGACCAATGTTAAGTCTAACATTAAACACAACAGCATAAGCAATGTACTGTAACAAAGATGGAATATTTTGAAAAATTGTTTTTATTACAATTGCTGAAAACCTTAGCCAAAGTATCAAAAAAAACATCTCATTCACAGACCAAATTAGCTTTACTGAGTTTAGGCAACTCCAAAGGACCTTGATAATGAATTCTGTTGAAAAACTGAATTAATTCAATATCAGAGGGAGTCCTATCAAAGTTGTCCCTAGGAAGTTGAAAAACTTCACAAAATAGATCCTCGGTAATAGTGTACTATGTGTGCTCAATTGTGAAAGTTATACAATTAAAATCATCAGAAATCGCAACACTAGATTACAGTAACCTCAGTGGTTCAATTTTTAAATCAGCAGATAGACAAATAGCACGACTAACATAACACCGCGTATTTAAAAACTGAATCCAAGGTCGAAAACGATCAACAGGGCATTTCAAAGGATCAAAATACCCATAATAATTGTTTTTAACGACCTCAAAATTCCGAGCCATAATTTACTAAGCACAAATAAACACAGAAAATCAAAATTTCAAATAATTTTGAATAATTCGAATTTAAGGATTATATAATTAATTAAAAATCCAAATTTTCAAAGTTCTCCAAAAATTATCAAATTTTAGTATGTTGTTCCTAAACACAAACCACACACCCTGCAATTTTTAGAATTCAAAAGCTCACTTTTAATCACTAAAAACGAAATCCAAAACCTTTGAACTTCAAAAACTCAAAACCACAAAAACTGACAAAACTTGGATTTTAAACACTTGAATTAATGGGCTTGAGAAGATGAATCCAGTGATGGTCTTAGATTTTAAAACAAGCAAGAATCGAATTCGAAAATTGAAGAAAAATCGAGCAGCAGATCGTTACTTTTAGAAGAAAAAACGGAGAGTAAAAAAAATAGTTATGTTAAAACATGAACTGTGGTAGTACTATGGTAAAATGTAAAAAACATATATATATATATATATATATATATATATATATATATATATATATATATATATATATATATATATATATATATATATATATATATATATATATATATATATATGCTAATAGTACTAAGGTAAAAAATTAAAAAGAAACTGGTAGTACTATGGTAAAATAACACGGTAGTACTATCACAATTAAAAAGAAAAGCAAAATAAATAAATAATAAAACGCCTAGTAGTACTAACAAAACACGGTAGTACTATCAACAGTAAAAAAAAATAGAAAAAGGCTTAGTAGTACTATGAATAAAAAGGAAATAAACAAAAATAAAAGAAAATGTTGGTAGTACTATTAAAAAAAGCTAGTAGTACTATCAAAGTACTACTAGTTCAAAACTAGTAATACTAATGAAAAAGGAATAAAAACAGATTAAAATAAATAAAAAATGCTGAATATTAATAAAACTTCACATAAATTAAAAATGCAGAAAAAATATGTACAAGTCTAGACAAATTCATAGAAAATTCTACAAATCCTAGAAAAATATGCATAAAATTACAGAAGTGCAATAAATTAATATAAACCTGCAGAAAAATTCAAACAACAATATATACAATCTGAAACTAACCTAAATAATCCTAAATAATTAAATTTTCAATAAAAATAGATTTCTCCACTTAAAAAATATAAGAAAAATATTTTTAAGGAAAATAAATTATTCAGGAACATTGAAATCAACAAGCATTTAACTTCAAACAAGAATTGGCAATAAATATCATTTAAATATCAACAACAGAAAATGATTTTTGATAAGAACAAACATAACAAAGATATTGTTAATCACTAAGACTGTTCAACATACCCAATTTACCAACTAACCTGGTAAACGTGGATTCGTCAACAGATTTAGTGAATATATCTGGAGTCTGTTCTTCTGTGGGTACAAAGTGTAACTCCACCGTTCCATTCATGACATGCTCTCTGATAAAATGATACATGATATCAATGTGCTTCGTTCTCGAGTGCTGAACAGGGTTGTTGGAGATTGCTATGGCACTTGTATTGTCACATAAAATAGGAATTTTGTCTAATACAAAGCCATAGTCCTTCAATTGATTCCTTATCCATAGGATCTGAGCACAGCAGCTTCCAGCAGCAATATATTCAGCTTCTGCTATTGAATTGGAAACTGTTTGTTGTTTCTTGATATACCAGGAAATCAATCTACCTCCTAGGAATTGACAACTCCCAGAGGTGCTTTTTCTATCAACAACACTACCCGCATAATCAGAATCTGTATATCCAACAAGATTAAAACCAGAATCTTTAGGGTACCAGATACCTAAATTAGGTGTACCCTTAAGATATCTCAAGATTCTTTTAACAACAACGAGATGTAAATCTCTAGGGTCCGCTTGGAACCTTGCACACAAGCATGTAACATACATAATATCTAGTCTACTTGCAGTAAGGTAGAGTAAGGAGCCAATCATACCTCTGTAGCTTGTAACATCTACCTTGATAGAGTTATCACAAGCTCCAAGTTTGATAGCTGTTGAAGATGGAGTCTTTGCTGATGCTGAATCCTCCATGTGATACTTCTTGAGGAGTTCTTTGAGATACTTGGATTGACAAATAAATATACCATTTGACCTTTGACTTACTTGTAATCCAAGAAAGAATTTCAGCTCACCCATCATACTCATTTCAAACTTACTCTGCATTAGCTTAGCAAATCTCTGACAGAGATTATCATTAGTAGACCCAAATATGATGTCATCCACATAGACTTGGACTAATATCATATCACTTTTGTGTTTCTATGAAAAAGAGTTTTGTCTATGATACCTCTAACAAAACCATTTTCTAAAAGAAAACCAGAGAGAGTGTCATACCATTTTCCTGGCGCTTGTTTGAGACCATAGATAGCCTTGAAGAGAAAGTACACAAAGTCCAGCAACTCCTGATTTTCAAAGCTAGGGGTTGTTCCACATACACTTCTTCATCCAGCTCACCATTCAGGAATGCACTCTTAACATCCATTTGATAGACTTTAAAATTGGAGTAAGCTGCAAATGCTAAGAACATCCTGATGGCCTCAAGCCTAGCCACTAGTGCATAGGTTTTATCATAATCAATGCCTTCAGCTTGTGAATACCCTTGAGCAACCAGTCTTGCCTTGTTCCTTGTAACAATGCCATCCTCATCTAGCTTGTTTCTGTATACCCATCTTGTACCAACTACTTTCTTGTTCTTTGGTCTGGGTACCAGCTTCCAAACTTGTTGTTGTTCAAATTGATTGAGTTCATCTTGCATAGCAATCACCCAATCAGGATCAGTCAGTGCTTCCTCAGTCTTCTTTGGCTCCATCTCAGATAGAAACCCTGAATAGTGACATTCATTCTGAGTAGCACTTCTAGTTTTAACTCTAACATCTGGATCACCAATGATCAGCTCAAAGGGATGAGCTCTATTCCATACAATCTGTCTTGGAAGATTTGATCTTGATGATTCGCCTTGAAATTTATTTTGATGTTGTAAGTGACTAGTTGATCCTTCATTTCGTCCCCTGGAGTTGTTGCTTGATTGCCTTGATGATTCTTCTCCAGTGTTAGTGGTATCTCCATTGTTACCTATGATTCCACCACCACCACCAGCATTATCATCATTATTATTTTCATTACCAGCAACAACCTCAGGTGGAGCTTCATCATCTGATTCTGAGTCTGACAAGTTATCAAACTTCAGTTCTTCAGATGAATCTTCAATTTGGATACTAGGGAGTATAGTGTCATCAAATGTAACATTGACACTTTCCTTCACTTGGTGACTATCAATCAAGTACACCCTGTAAGATCTTCTGGAATAACCAATAAAAATAGCTTCTTGTGCATTGGCCTCAAATTTGCCACGTTTAACATTTTCATCCTTAAGCACAAAGCATTTAGAACCAAATACATGAAAGTATTTGAGAGTTGGTTTCTTGTTGTTCATGATCTCATAAGGAGTTTTCATTAAGTCCTTGTTGATTAAAGTTCGATTCTGAGTATAACAAGCAGTATTCACAGCTTCAGCCCAAAAATACATTGGAAGTCTTGATTCACTTAACATAGTCCTTGCAGCTTCAATCAATGTACGATTTTTCCTTTCCACCACTCCATTCTGTTGAGGAGTTCTAAGGGCTGAATACTGTCTTGTTATTCCTTTATCTGCACAAAAGTCATTTAGGACTGCATTCTTGAATTCAGTTCCATTATCTGACCTATTAGCTCTAACAGGGAATCTAGAATCGAGCTCAATCAACTTTATATGATTAATCACCATCTGTGGGGTCTCATCCTTGGAATGTAGGAATAAAACCCATGTGTATTTGGAATAGTCATCAACAATCACAAGTGCATATTGTTTCTTTGACATGGACATCACATTAACTAGACCAAACAAATCCATGTGCAATAGCTGATGTGGTTCAGTTATTGATGATGTGTCAGTGCCCTTGTGAGAAGCTTTCTTTGACTTTCCTTTCTGACAAGCCTTACACAGTCCTTCTTGTGTAAATTCCATCTGAGGCAAACCTCTCACCAATTCCCTCTTGACTAGAGAGTTCATGGTTTTGAATTTAAGGTGAGACATCTTCTTGTGCCATAGCCAACTCCCATCTGATGAAGCTTTAGCATAAAAACAAGTAACTTCATCTTTGGATCCAGAGTACAGATCAGCTATGAACAAATCACCTTTCCTTACTCCTTGAAGAGCAGGCTTTCCATTCTTCTTGTGAAGGATCTGATATTTATCTTTCTCAAAGGAAACATCATATCCTCTATCACATAAATGACTAATGTTGAGAAGATTGAACTTCAGACCTTCCACAATGGATACATCTTGAATGATAACATTTCCAAATTTCAAACAACCATATCCTCTGGTAATACCCTTGCTGTTATCTCCAAAGGTAACTCCTGGGCCAGCTTTCTCAACCACATTTGATAGCAGGGCTCTATCTTCGGTCATATGCCTTGAACAACCACTGTCCAGAACCCACATAACACGGTTTACCTGTGCCACACCCTGCAGTATCAAATTGATTAGTCTTTCCTCGAAACCCAAACTTGATTGGGTCCGGCATATTTAAAGAACTGGCCTTTGTCAGGCAAAACAACATTTTTAACTTTAACTACTTCAACCTCTTTCATAAAAGACCGTTTCTATTTATAGCCAACCTTAACACATTTTTGAGTAGGCTTGGGGATAAATGAATCCACTCTAGTCTTTGGAGGACTAGTAGTCTTAGATCTAACATGCTTCTTATTATTAACATGTTGACGTGGAGCAGTCTTATTATCAGATACATGCTTACTATTAAAATAAGCATACATAACATTGAAAGCACAAGACATGCAATTAACCACACCACATGCTTTATGAGAAAGATTAACAGCAGGCATGTTGGTTCTACAGTTGTTTTGATCCACTTTATGGATGTCTGACTTAGTCTCTGTTACTGAAACAACTTTGACTTGTTTCTCAGACATACACTTGTTGGACTGATCAAGTTCAAAAGCAAGATCCTCAATACGCATCTCCTCTTGAATAATGATAGAATATTCATTCAGAAGATCTGCCAAGGATTCTCTAAAGAAGGGTGTTTCAATACCCTTAAGCACATATGGTACACCCCTTTCTTCAGTACTGACTCTATTATGGGTGTTTATGCTTAACTCTCCAATAGACTCATTATAGTCATACCATATTCCTACAGTATGACCAATAACTTGTTTATTGATGATTTCTTTAGCAGTCTTACAAGAGTTATAGTAAGCATTAGCCTTGACTTTAAGTTCACTGATCTGATCCTTAAGAATGGTTTCTAGTTGAATATAACAATTAACCCTATTCTCAAGAAATACTATTTTCTTAGTAAGATCATCCTGATTAACATGCACAAGTTTTAATTCTTTTACCTCCTTTTCAAGAGTTGTGTTCAAAGAATTATTCTATCATTTTCTCTACGTGCACAAGAAACAGTAGTACTAAGATGATAGATCATTTTAGTATCAATAAACTTTACCTCTGACATGAATGATGATGAAGTGCTTGCCTCATTAGCCATTAAAGCTAGGTTTCCAATTTCACCAGCTTCTTCATCACTATCCGTATCATCCCAACTCTTTCCCTCGGCAACATAAGCTTTCCCAATCTTATTCTTCTTGCTAGAATCAAATGAGTTCCTTCTCACTTGCTTTGGCTTTTTACATTCTGTAGCAAAGTGACCCAACTCATTACAATTGTAGCACCTGATTGTGCTTCTTTCCACGGTTCCAGTTTTATAGCCACCCCTTGTGCTATTTGAAGATGAAGAACCACCTCTCTGAAACCTGGGCTTAAACTTAAGATTAGGATTCCTTCTGAATCTGAATTCGCCAAACTTCCTCACTATAATTGCCAAATCCCCATCCTCCAGCTGATCAAGTTCTTCCAAAGAATAGAAGTCACCACCAGATTGATCAATGGATGTTAGGCCATATTCAGCCACAATAACATCCATGTCATAACTGGAAGGTTGACCAACCTTCACTTCCAGTTGTTGTGGGACTTCTATTGCCAATGCAGTAGAAGTACTAACTACCTTTCCGGTTCCATAAATCTCATTTTGCTGAATCTGCTCCAGCTCATAGGTCTTCAGAACACCATAGAGTCTTTCCAAAGAAATCTCTCCAAGATCTCTTGCTTCTCTAATTGCAGATATTATGTGCTCCAAATGAGATGGAAGTGTCAGGAGAAACTTCTTGTTAATCTCCTTGATATTATAGTGCTTTCAATGGAGATTCAGATCATTTATCAATTTATTATATCTCTCAAAAACCTGAGAGATACCTTCACCAGGGTTTGATCTGAAATGTTCATAAGAAGAGGTGAGAATTTCCATCTTATTCTCTCTGACTTCCTCTGTCCCCTCATTGATTATCTCTATAGTGTCCCAAATATGTTTGGCAGAGACACAGTTTAGAACATGATTATGCATGACAGGATCAAGACAATCAACCAGTATCAACTGTAAACAAGCATCCAGGGAAGCATCCTCTTTCTCATCAGCTGTGTCGAGATGTGAGGTGTAGGTGGTGATACTCACCCCGGGGTATGTGCCAGCGCCCTTGATCGGCACTCCAGAACCCCGAGGTATTCAATTGAGATTTTGAAGAATTTTATTTGATTTTTGAAATTCAGGAGTATTCAATTTGGATTTTAAAAAATCCTTTAAAATCTGATGGTATTCAATTTGGATCGTAAAATGTATTTTACAATCTGGGGTATTCAATTAGGATTCTAAAATGTCCTTTGAAATCTAAAGGTATTTGATTTGGATTTTAAAAAATTCATTAAAATTTGGTGTTATTCAACAATCCATGGACTTTTTTTGATATAATGAAATGGTGAATTTTGATGGATTTGCTAGTGTATTTTTTAAAATTAGAAATTCGACCAAAATGAGTGAGATTTTGATGGATTTGTCAGAAATATTTCAAAATCTCTCAAACTTTACATCATGTTAGTTTCAGTGAAAGATAGAAAATTTCATTCATAAAAATATTACTTACAAGAAAAGAAAAGAGTTTGTTATATACAAGTGAGCCAGCAAAACTCGGTAACTAACTACTGGCGGGAAAATTATAACTAACTAATTCTTGCTTTATGTACAAACTAATACAAGTTAATTATAATTTATTTTAATGATGAGTAGTGTATATCACCAATACCCTCCCTCAAGATGGGAGGTGGATGCATTGGAATAGTAGACTGGTTGTCACAACGAAGCGTAACTGGCTGTAAGTTTTGAACACCAAGTTTCTCCAATAATCTGACTGTCCAAGTAACTTCTGCAGCTGCAGAAGCCATTGCTATGTATTCGGCCTCAGAAAATGATCTAGAGACTGTACATTCTTTCTTGTCCAAGAAACAAGGGAATTGCCAAAGAGAATAATGTACCTTGTCACAGACTTGCGGGAATTGGGACAAGAAGCCCAATCAGAGTTAGAAAATGCCTGTGAAGTGAGACTGGAAGAAGCATGAAGTGTAATTCCTTGACTAGTTGAATGTTAACATAACGAAGTGTATGCAAGAGGGCCTGATAATGAGGATCTCATGGCAAATGCATATACTGACTGAGCATTTGAACTCCAAAAGCCAAATCTGGGCGTGTATTGGTAAGGTAATTTAATTTACCAACTAAAGATCTGTAAAGCTCAGGACTGGAGTAAGCATCATCATCTGAATCATTTAACTTGATGTTAAGAGGAAGTGGAGTTACTGCATTCTTAGAAAGATCACGTGGAACCAAACTTTAACCTTCCTTGATGAACTTACCTTGACTAAGAACAAAACCATTATCCAAGTAAGAGATTTCCAAACCCATAAAATAGTTGAGCTATCCAAGATCCTTAATATTAACTTAACATCACATCCACATGATGTTTAAGAGCTTCAATTTTAGACAAGTTACTTCCCGTGACTATAATATCATCGACATATACAACTACTATAGTAATGTCATGAGCATATTTGTGAAGAAACAAGCTATAGTTATTCTTACTTTGATAAAAACCTTGATCAAGTAACTCAGTCATCAACTTTTCATTCCAATTTCTGAAAGCTTGTTTGTGGCCATAGATAGATTTTTGAAGCCTGCAAACCTGATTAGGCAGATGATCTATGCCTTCAGGTACTTTCATATACACTTACTCGTGAAGATCACCATGAACGAAGGTGTTGTTTACATCAAGTGATAAAGTTTCCGGTGTTTTGAAGCAGCCAAAACAATAGTACATCTGATTGTGCTCATCTTAACCACCGGAGAAAAAGTCTCTTCATAGTCTATTACAAACTTTTGAGTTAATCCTTTGGCCACCAAACGTGCCTTTGGGGCCATTTGTTTTTTTCTTAATCATTATTAATAAACTTATTTGAATGATTAAGTTTATTAAGATCATTTAGAATGTGTGTATAAGCCTCTTAATGATTTTTTTTTTTGCTAATTATTTAATTTTATTCTTAATCGTTGAGACATAATTTGGTTGCTTAAGCGCTAAGATGGAACATACAAATACATCGACGCGTTCGGACACCAACAATTTGTTCACCTTTTATTATTACATGTAAACTATTTATTTAGTTTATATTTTATATTATTATTATTACTAGCTTATAGCCCGTGCGATGCACGGTTACTTAAATTTTATTTATAATTATTCTGTTTATAATTATATTTTTATTACGATGCAACACAAAATTGTTTTTTTAATATTTATAATTATATTTATTTATGAATATTTTAATATTTAAAAGTTATTAGTTTACATGATTAAATTATTGTTAAAAAAGATTTAGCCAAAAAAAATTATAGTTAAAAATTTGATATTTATTATATTTTACACGCTCAATTTAATATTTGTTTATATTGAGTTATAAAAGTTAGATTTGGCCAATTTTACGGTTCACATGAAATTCACAAAATAATCTTTAATTTAGTTGTGGTCTAATAGTTCTTTTTCAATTAAAAACTATTCTAAAACTAAAAAGAGAATAAAGTGACGAAATTTAATGTTGAGAATTCTATTCAATTTAGGAAATCTACTTAACTTATATGTAGTTTAGATTATTAGAATAAACTTTATTAACCAAATACATGTTTTAATGTTAAATCTAACGGTTTTCACCTATCTATTTAAGATTAAGCGATTTTTATTATTTTGGTTATAAATGGGTTTCCTTATTTAATTATAACTATTTTTATGTTTTAACTTTTTGGAAAATCCAATCCTAATATAATATCTTTTAACTTATATCATTTTTAGATAATAATTTCTTTTTATATGATATAACGGTTGAGAATGTTTTGGCGGTATTTAGGACCAAATTACCAGGATAACATCATTAATTTTTCTTAATATTTTTAATTTTTTATTTTTTTTAAATATTTATGGCTAAAATATAATATACTCTTTTTTGTAATATGTTAATGATGCGGGAACTTTGAACTTTTGAGAAAATAAATTATCAATTAAAATATATTTTTTTGTAATAGTTCTTCTTTTAAAATAGTACACCGTGACGATCAAAATTCTGTATAAAATTCATTTTTTTATAGTATATCCCGTAAATATCTATGTTATTATATTAAAAACTAAATAATGAAAACTTTCTTATAAGTGTGGTCGCTTT
Source organism: Heracleum sosnowskyi (assembly GCA_030848705.1). Taxonomy (NCBI): domain Eukaryota; kingdom Viridiplantae; phylum Streptophyta; class Magnoliopsida; order Apiales; family Apiaceae; genus Heracleum; species Heracleum sosnowskyi. Next base: position 40,515,411 of record CM061243.1, on the reverse strand, counting down.
GTTTGATCACTCAATCCATAATCGTTGGATCTTTCAAATTAAATTGTTGAGAAACGTTACATATAACAGTAAAATTATCATGTAGAATGATCTAAGATTTGAATCTACCAACAACATATTAAAATTTACAGGTTTTTTTTTGAAATTTTTTTTCTTTGAGACATAGGTTATTTGATAATATTTTTGTAAAGTACGATTTTTCAGAAAAGTACTATACTAATTGATTAACAAACTTTTAAAGTTTCGAATTTAATAATTTACAATGTATATATGTTAAAAAAGTTAGGTCTGTTCTGTAGCTGAGTCTACAATTTCAAAATACGGTTTTTTTTAATATGAATATAGTCCTGCTAACAATGAAATTAGGTCTCTATGAGTGCTTATAAAACAAAATCACCATTTGCGTATAATTTATTATTTAATAATAAATTATATTTGATTAGTTATGATCTATAACTTAATAAAATAGGATAAAAAATATGCACAATTTTATAAAATTTTATCCTCGTATTATTATATTCTTTGTTGATTTGAATTTTTCTTAGATTGATTTTAATTTTTGAACATAGATTTCTAAATTTAAAATAGTTAGAAAAAAGTAATTAAATTGGCGTTAAAATAATGATGACATAATAATCATTATTAGAATTTAAATACTCACTTTACTGATTTGGACTTTATCTTGTGTTTTAAAAATCAGATTTTGACGATTTTACACCCCACGTGAAGATAATTAAATTATTTTTAATTAAAAGACGGTTTAACAATTTTTATCTAACTGGAATTGTCCATGAAAGAGAAAAGAAAGTCACGAATTTTTTACATGGAGAATTCTATTCAATATAGAAAACTTATTTATATTTGGTATATTTGGTTTAAATTGTCAAAATACACTTTTTAGAATTTAAATATAATCCTATTATAAATAAAATACACTTTTTTAATATTTAATCAAACGATTTTCATTTATCTAGTTAAGATCTAATAGTTCTTATTAATTTGGTTGTCACGATCAAAATTTTGGATAAATCCCTGTTATGCTTATTATATAAAAGAGTTTAATATAATAAGGATATCAAGTACACACTGATATAAGTATCTTACTAACTGCTTTTACTTTTAATGTTTCGGTTTTATTTATAGTGTATATAAAATTTTAAAATACATTATTACTTTAAAATTATTAAACATTATAAAAATTATGTTATGATTATATAAAATTTTATTCTCATATTATTATAGTCTTTATCGATTTGAATTTGTTCTTAATTTATTTTAATACTTTATTGAAAGAAAGATAAAATTTCTATATTTAAAAGAATTAGTGGAAAAATAAATAAATTGGTGCTACAATTATAAAAAAAATATTTATTAAAATTTAGATACTCACTTTACTATTTGGGTTCCATCCTGAGTTTTAGAAATTGAATTTTGACGATTTTACAACCCATGTGAAACTTACGAAATTATCTTTAATTTAATGATGATTTAATAATTATTATCTAACTTGACCAGTGACCTACCCATAAACCGAAAAGAAAAGATGGTTAAGTATTATATTCAAAATTATTGTTTATGAATATGAAACCCTCAATATTTTAATAATATTTTGATATTATTCTTTTATGTTTGTTATATGTAAAATAATATAATTATAATTTTGATTAATCAAATTGTTATGTTCCTTTAGAAAAAAATGTTTAAATTTATTCATGGAGTTCTCCTAAGTCTCTTATAACGCATGGTCCACATGTATCATTGTTATATGATATACATGAGCATTATATTGATAATTTTTAATATTGTAATCGATATGAATTGTTATATGATATTTGGTTTAACAATTATTATCTAACTTGAACTATACATAAATTAAAGAGAAAAGATATTTACGAATTTTTACATAGAAAAATTTTAAATTATCAAAATACACTTTTTAGTATTTAAATATAATTCTATTATTAATCAGATACACTTTTTAATATTAGATCTAACAATTCTCATCGATCTATTTAAGATCTAACTGTAATAATTAATTTGGTCGTACAGTGGTCGTACACGGATCAGATCGATTTTAATTTTTTCTTAAATTGATTTTAATATTTTATTGAAATAAACATATAATTTACAAATTTAAAAGAATAAGGAAAAAAATTAAATTGGTGCTACAATAATAAAAAAAAATATTATTAAAATTTAGATAATCACTTTACTGTTTGGGCTCTATCTTGAGTTTTAGACAACAAATTTTAACAATTTTACAGCCCACGCGAAGCTAACAAAATTATCTTTAATTTAATGATGGTTTAATAATTATTATCTAACTGGAACTATCCATAAACTAAAGAGAAAAGATAATTACGATTTTTTACATAAAGATTTCTATTCAATATAGAAAACCTATTTATAATTGGTTTAAATTTAAAAAAATATTAAAATTTAGATAATCACTTTACTGTTTGAGCTCTATCTTGAGTTTTAGACAACAGATTTTAACAATTTTACAGCCCGCGAAACTAACAAAATTATCTTTAATTTAATGATGGTTTAATAATTATTATCTAACTGGAACTATCCATAAACTAAATAGAAAAGATAATTACGATTTTTTACATAAAAATTTCTATTCAATATAGAAAACCTATTTATAATTGGTTTAAATTATCAAAATACACCTTTTAGTATTTAAATACTATCCTATTATTAATCAAATACAATTTTTAATATGATATCTAACGGTCCTCATCTATTTGAATATTTATAGTTTTATAATCCAACGGATCATATACTTTTGGTAGTACAGTGACCGACCAAAGTTTTGGATAAGATCTCCCTTACGCTTGTTATATATAAGGAGTTAATTAAGATGTCTTGTTCTTTTTTTAAAGAAGACGTTTAATTTTTAAATTAGTGGACATTTTTTTTAAAATGTGATAATTTTAAAAGTAATATCAATATATTTGGTTAGAACATTAATTGTTTCTCATATTAATTGTAGTTGAAAATGTCAAAAAAAATATTTTTTCAAGGTCATTTTCTATTCTACATGACAATTAAAATTGATAAATACTCTCATTCAGATAAGAAAAAAATATTCACCAAATAATCGTATGCTTAACGTATTCAGATTCTTATTTATTCAAAAATATTATTGATTGAGAAATAATAATTCAGATTTAACAAAGGATCCCTTACATCTCTCTAATGTTCCATCAGATTTGAGTTTCACCTTGTAAACCCATTTACAACCAATGGGTTTCTTTCCAGAAAGGAGATCAACTAAAGTCCAGGTATTTTTGCTCTCTAGAGCCTTTATCACTTTTTGTATAGCCTCTATCATCTAATAGATGATGAAAAGATGCCTCTAAATAATTTTTTGAGGTTCAGATATTTAAGAACTTTTACTTAGAAAAGTACGGGTGGTAATCTTATAATAAGTTACTTTTTACTTATATAAGATAAGTGATAAAAAGTGATAAGTAAATGCTTACTTATAAGTTATTAATATTTTTGGATAATTTTACTTATAAGTTCTAATAAGTTCATTAAAGTGTTTGGTAAATTTTCACTTATAAGTTAGTTTTTTTTAATAAAAACTATAAATTAATTTTTTTAAGTTGGATAATATGTGTTCGAATAAAATATGATTTTATGATATAAAATCCAAAAGAAATACAAATTTTCAAATGCAAATTACTAGTAAAAACATACAACATAAGTACAAAAGTTACAATATTTATGTTGTATTGTTAATATCAGCAGCAATAAACACTAACAGCCGGTTTGACAACTTACAACAACCGGTTATGTGTATAAGTCATAGCGGTCAAGTGACAATTACATGTAAATACGGATGTAAATACGGAGGATTTTATGAGGGTATAAGCAGTGTAATTAGCCTTCGGACTTTATAATTTAAATAAATTTTAAAATTTTAAATTTCTGATAAATATAATTGGATGTATGCTTACAAACTTTAGGTTGATGGGCCCTTCCCGTTGGGATTTGACAAGGAAAAAGTAGTGTAGGGTTAATTCGGACATATAAAAGCAGAATTGAGGGCGAGAGGGTTTAGGGTTTTACAAGTCGGTTAAAATCTATTTCTACAGCCAGTAAATTCGGCGTCGGAGAAGCCGCTTCAACTCCACTGCCACCGCCGAGATGACTAAATCGACTTCTATATCATCTTCAACTAACTACTCGTAAGCACCTTCACTCTCTCGGTTATAAAGTTGAATATTATAAATACTCTTCATAAATTTAGCTGTTAATTTCTACTTGTTGTACTGATAGTGAATTATTTAAGCTAATGCATGATTTTATGAAGTAGCTTAAGTTTGAATTGGCGGCGGGAATAAACGGAGAATTAAGCGATATAAGCCTGAATTGTTGTTATTGTTATTATGATGTAGTGTAGGAAGTGCTATTTAATTAATAATAGTGATTTAAGATTCTGTAATGATAAATAAGTTTAGTGGATGATAATGGGAGACTTGGAGTAGAATAAGTATATATCAGGGGTGGGACCCGCACTTGTAAGTACTCCAATTACTGTATAAAGCTTGTGCTGGTTTTTGGTCTTGGTAGGGAAATCTCGGAGGATAAATTGCATTTTTTAAGATTAAATGGCTCAAGCAGTGTTTACGAATCGATCTGGTTAAGAAACTTAGGCAGTCTTAGAAGTCAAATCACCTTGTTGTGTGTGAATAAGCAGAAAATTGAGTGATGTAAATTTAAAAGATAAGAATAGTGATTACGACACACTCTATGGTGTTATTAGAGGAGACAGGAGTAGTTGGCAGTGTACTCCTAGTGCTTGTATGCACAAAATAGATATTTAAAAATAGGTAGCGGTTTTATTTTTGGGAAAGATGAATCCCTCTCAGAGTCTCAGTGTGTGTAAGAAAATTAAATGAATCATAGAAAAACTGATAGTGCTCTGTTATAAAATTAGTGTTCGGATTTCACCTACATATTGGGGAATAGAAATATATATATATGGATTTCTTTCCAGGACTTGTGTGAAGCAAATTTCTAGAAAGTTGCAATACCCTTAGAAAGTAACGCGGCTTTTATAGCTTTTGACAGAAGAACCGCGGTATTTTGGCGAGATATGGAATGGCTTTTGTGGTTATGGAAGTTCTGTATGAAGTTTGGTGATTGGATACTGACATGATGCAAATCTGTAGGAAGTGACTGAGAAATTTTAGCTTGAGCTTTGGTGATATATACAGAACTTGTGCTGGATTAGAATTTTACTGTGTGCCAACAGAAGGCATATTTTAGGAACCTCACAATGCAGATATAAATTGAAGGACTAGATGTCCCAAAATGGGTCCTTATAAGGATCCCAAATGCTTAATTGCAGTTTTTGATGGCTATAGTGCTATTTGTGTGGATGGCCCCTTGTATTCATAAACAGTATGAGTAACTAATAAAAACATGACACCCTTGCATTTGGGATATATTTTTGATCCACTTTTGGTACACCTAGCATTACTCAACCAATATGCATTTTTGCAGAAAAAAAGGGGAATTCATTTTTCAAGTGCAACACATTCCCCTAATATGAAAGGGTCAACAACACCCTGTCTTACAATCGATGATGCATTATGTAATTCTAATTCTTTGTTCAGCTTCATTATCATTTTTTTATAAATTTTTTGTTTGTGTTGGGTTTCTAATGTTACCTTTAACCATAGTTTAAAAAGTTTATGTCTTGAGACATCGTTTTTTTTTGCGAGAACTATTATTTTGTTGTTTTTCTTAGAAAGAAGAGAAAAGCTGTTTACCAGAAGGGAAGGATGAGTAAGAAGCGAGGAGTTACAAAGGGTACATCAACAACAGTTGCAGCAGATATCAGCAACAGACTGAGGGAGACGAGTGTTGGTGAAAATGATGGGCAGTCACATGTTTCAGTCTCATCTGTACAAGATAAGAATTCTGGTAGGATGAAAACTGTAAGGGCACAGGGTGAAAAAGCCAATAAAAAATCAAAATTGCATGGAAAAGTTAGTGGGGCAGCACCAGTTGAAATTGAAAAATCAACAGTTGATAGAGTCACTTTTACAAAAAAAGGAAATGGAGCGAAGCCATCACCAAATAAAAATAACAAGAGTGCATTAAGTAAATTGTTGGAGAATTTCCCAACCGAGAACTCTACATGCTCACTTGCCCAAATAAGAGCGACCTTCTATCCCAAATTTGAAAATGAGAAGTCCGATCAAGAGGTAATTCGTCTCGTCCCTTGTCTCTTTATTTCTTTGCAAATTATTTTTGTGTGAAATAACGTACATGGAAATATTGATTACGCCACTTATGTACTTCCTCAGCATTTTTAAATTACATATAAGCAAGTTATGCTCGAAAAGCGAATGAAGATTTGGTAATTACTATCTCGACACATAGTTAGTCCCAAGTCACCAAGTCACACTTGCTGGCAGTGGGAGACAATAAATGAAAAAGATGTATTTGTGAAGTATGATAGGAAATATCTTGAAAGAAAATATCATATTGATCACTTTTACTTATTGATGTGATGTTCTTGTTTTTATCTACGTGTAAGCTGGTGCTTTTACTAATCACTCGTATATATTTTTTGTATCAAAGAATTCTGCTGATTTGCGTGTCAGCTGGTGCTTATACTAATTATTCACATATATATATATATATTTTTGTATTAAATAGTACTGCTGAATGGACATTAAAGAAAGTAGAAATAGTATAACTCAGTTAGGCAGAGGTGTTCTTTGATCATGGATGGTGGCATGCTGGGATAGAGCTAGGATATGTGGGTTGCAGGGCTGACGCCTCCAGGGGAATTTCTTTTCACATGGCCATTGTATATTTTAACATTTATCGTGATGATTATTATTGAGTATTACTATATATAGCTCAGATGGGTAATGTAATTTTAACAATTATTGGATGGTTTTTATTGAGTCTTTCTACTATACATTGTAGTCCATATCATTTTCATATATTTAGTAGTGAGAATAAAATCTATTTATTATTATGTATCTAAACATAAGTCTTACTCTATATTCTTTTAAAAGATCTAATATGTATTAAATTTGTGGATGTGTTTGTTGTCACATCTCAATGTGCTATATTTTCAATTTGTTTTTTATTACACATTAATTTATTAGCATAATCCACTTACAGGTCATTTTCATAATCAATTGCAGATGTATTCTCATATTGACATAACTAGTTTCGTTAATTGCAGTACACAATTGTATAATAATAAAATTATACACAAGTCACATTAAGAATCAATTGCACATGTAAATTTGCATTATGAAGCATTATGTTTTCACGTTAAATATATGTGAAAAATTGCATGGAACATATACCAAGTAATACATTGTGGGAAAAGTGCACAAGTAGATTTCTTCTCATCTCCGCAAGTCTTCCTTTCTCTAAATTCTATTGTTTAAGTTATTTTCAAATAATACCATACAAAAGTTGTATTTGTATCAAATTCTCTTTATGCATGTTTTTATTCATTGATGAATGATTATATAAATAATTTATTAAAGGCTGATATTATAACTAGTGAGAATTCCTTTAACTATATTAAATGTTAAAAGTGACCCAACTTAAGTATTAATTTTCTTTTTATTGATTGTTTAGTTATTGGATTGGATTAATAACCATACAGTTTTGTTTGACTGGGGCCAAAAATTTAGCAGTGTCTTTTGATAAATCATTAAGGTAGCTTTTCTAATGACAATTTTTTGCAAGTCTAGTGTGTTTAAGACAAGTAGACGACCCTGAATTTTTTGTCTTGGCAAGACTAATGTCCCTGGTAATAGGGAGATTAATTAATCCTATATGATATATTTAGATTTTTAAAATGCTTTATTATCATATTAATTTGTTTTATTTCAGATTAGAACAAGAATGATTGACATGGTTTCCAGAGGACTGGCTACATTGGAGGTATATGGTTCACAGTTCACACAGCTACTTTGTTGTGTATGACCTCTTCAATTATCTATTACTATAGAGTAGACTTAGCTCTAATGTTTACATTAATGATGTTGGCTCTGTCAGGTTTCCCTTAAACACTCTGGATCACTTTTTATGTATGCTGGTTGTGAAGGTGGTGCATATGCTAAAAACAGCTTCGGGAATATGTATGTTCTTTACGTTTATATTACTGATAATACCTAAGCATTTTGAGGTAACTTAAGGTTTAAGAAATGAGCTGAAATACCTCAATAAGATCGTTTACCTTACTATAATCATTGAATTTGTAAATTACATAAATTGCTTCCAGTCCACTGCTATAATGTTATTGAAATGAACTCCAGAAATTAATATTTTGGCAGATTACCATTTTAGCTTGACTTGGATAGTAGCCCTGACTACCTATTGAAAGTAGAGATATTCTCATAATGTACCTATTGCATTGGTGAACAATGCTTGGTGTCTCGCACTCAAATATGTATCATATGACACATCATATCAGTTTAACATGAATGACTATTTATTCGATACATGATTTTTGAAACTCTTAATTATATTGCATATAATACGGTGTCCGACCACTATCACGTTTGATCTTATATGTGTATTTTGCTATTATCTTTTCATCGTGTCTTCATTGGGCCTACTTATAACCACTATCATCGTTTGACATTGTGATGTCAAGTTGGCACTGGTGGCAGAGAAAACGGTTGATTATAACTTTTAAGACTACAAGGACCTAGTGATCATAAGCCATTAAGCCCAAACTTGAGCTATCCTTACACTTCTGGTTATAAGTAGGTGGAGTGAAGTCCAGAATATATTGGCAAATTGTTTATGATGTTTTAGATTATATATACACTGGAGCTTGCTAATTTATGCTCTAAAACTGCAGTTACACTGCTGTTGGTGTTTTTGTTCTTGGGCGAACGTTTGAAGAGGCATGGGGCAGCCAAGCAAGCAAGAAGCAATCAAAATTCAATGCCTACCTTGAGGTAATTCTCATGTAAATAAATTTCATGGCAATGCAAATAGAACATACCTTTTAAATCTCTTTTATGTTTGCGCCTTTAGTTATTTGGCGGTTGAGGTATTTTATGCTGCACAAGTCAGTACATACTTTATATTTACTGGTTATGAATCTTAATTCAGCAATGAATTCTCTTCGAATTTGCAATAAATATGTGGATAATGGTTGGATATTATTTGTAGTGGTCTATAGAGGACATGCTGGGAGCTATAGTGGTCATTGTATTTCAGAGAGAGTTGTGGTAAAATGGGAAAAAAATGATACGCTGTAATGAGAAATTTTGATATGGCTGGTAATTCTGACATGGACATGACATATGTTCCAGCAAGGTTTCTGATGATGGATAGTAATTTAGGTGACGAGTCTTCTTGGGAAGGTTGCAGAAATTCTGTTTCTATAATGTTATGGGACAACATACAACAAAATTTCAATTATATATGCTGAATGAATATAAATCCATAAACAACCTAAAATTATGGTGAATCACGGTAACTATATCACTTACCTTATGATTTTTATAACATGTTATGGTAACAAACAATCATAATAAACTTAATATCTGTGTTTATTTCCATATCAAATTAATATTGACCTATTTATTGACTTTAGTCTTAGCTATGACTTGTGATGAAAGATGTGCTATGAGAGAGCACGATCACCCTTTAGGGTGCCTAAGTTTTAATTTCATAGAACCAACATATCTTTCTTTGTTGTTGCGAGCTTTTAGTTTTTCTATCCATTAATTCAATATCTGTGTTTTTCTTTCTCCCTAGTACTATAGGTTCTATGTAAATTATTTTGAAATTTATATACATGTATTTCCTTTTTTATCGTTTATGAAACATTTATTTGTTTTGTTTGATTTTTAATGTTGAAACAACATTACTTTTGGAATTTCAGAGGAAACGCATGTGCATATCTATGGAGCTAGTGACTGCTGTTCTAGGAGATCATGGACAACGTCCTCGGGAAGATTATGGTAAGGGAGTTTGGTGTGGGTCGAAGGAGATAGATATTTAATTTCATGGAAGTTAAATTAATCTGAAATGTATAACATGCTACTTGCAACTTGCAACATATATGATCTGTCTATGCTCTTTATATTTTTTTTTTGTGGACTGTATCATTTTTTATAACATATATTTTGCATTGACCTAACACTAAGAAGTTTGTTAATTACAATTAATATCCTTGGAGCTACTGGGTTTCTCAGAAATTTCTCTTTTTATTGTCTTCTTGGGTGGCATTTGAATCATATTCCGTGCCCGGTGTAAATTCTGTAAAATTAAGGTTTCTACGAAAGTATATAACTGAGGAGGATGAATCACCTTTGCACTACTCTGTGTCAACTCCTCTTTATTTATGATATCTATACTATAATATTATAAGCAAACCACCCTCTATTTGGTTGGTAGTTTGGTCATTTAGTTTGGTCCTCTAAATAATAACTGTTAGATGTAAATATAGGTAAATGAGAACCGTTGGATGTAATATTAAAAGAATATTCTTTTTTTGATATCTAAAATGCTCCTACGGGTTCAAGGTTCGAATCCCGTCAACAACATATTAAAAATTTTTAAGATCAAAATACAAATAAATGCTAATAAAATAAGATAAAAAATACTAAAAAATCATATAAAAAAAATACCATTATAAGCAAACTACCATCTATTTGGTTGGTTGGTAGTTTGGTTCTCTAAATAATAACTGTTAGATATAAATATAGATAAATGAGAACCGTTTAATGTAATATTAAAAGAATATTATTTTCTTGGTATCTAAAATACTCCCACGGCTTCAAGATTCGAATCCCGTCAACAACATATTATTATTATTAAATATTTATATCATCTATTTTTCTAAGCTACATTCAAAAGTTCAAGATATTATTCCGTTGATAACATATTAAAATTTTTTAAGATCAAAATACAAATAAATGCTAATAAAATAAGATAAAAAAATAATAGTAAATCATATAAAAATACTAAAATAATAAATTAAAAATACTAAAATTCATCCGTGCATCGCACGGGTTATAGGCTTGTATATATATATATATGTATTATAAATTAGTACCTAAGTACCATTTCATTGAATATTTTTGGGTTTTATTATCTACGGCGAACATACAATGTTAAATCTCCCGGTAAACTATCACAACACTGACGTGTGAAGAAGTCGTTGCCGCTTGATAAACGTCTTCAACTTGCGAAATTATTTTTTTGAAGACGCATCTATAGATTTTTTGTGATTTCCGCTGTTTCATTATCCTCGGATGAAATGAGAATACAGAAAATATTAAAGGGATCATAGTAGACAGGAGAGAAAGAAAGAGGCAGAGAAACTGAAATGTATATCTATTATACTGTCCGCTGCATATTACAAAGGAGGCTAAATCCTTAATATATAGAGAATAGGAAACTTGGTGGCTACTCTTGCTACAAGAACCAAGTAAACAATGATGTCATATTGATGACCTAAACATGCTTAAGTTATAATTGTTGCTGAAATTAAACAATTATTTCATTATCTTTGTGTTTCGCTTTGTCAATCTTCTTTCTTTCTTGCTTGAAACAGTGGTGGTGACGGCAGTTACAGAATTGGGCAAGGGAAAACCAGAGTTCTACTCGACCCCCGACATAATTCGTTTTTGCAGGAAATGGCGTCTACCGACAAATCATGTTTGGTTGTTCTCAACAAGGTGATTAGTAATTATTGTGCACTGAATGTGCAGTTGAGATTGTTATTAACTTCTATTGTTTAAGCATTGTTTTAGTGAGATGTATGTTGTGAAACTGTGGTTCGGTATATCAGCTCCTCAAAATGTCTATTGTAGACATAAAATTAAATCTCTACCTCTTTCTCAATGATGTGTTATGTTTGCACAAGAGTTTCATTTGTGTACATTACACTCACAGAAAACTGACTGATTTTTTTTTCTTTTTACAATTAGACTAAACTCCAAAGTCCCAAATAAGTAGTTTTTAAAAGTTTATTTTAATTTCTGGTCTGGATAAATTATATAGTTTATTTTAATTTTAACTGTATACAGTAGAAATCTAGCACCAACCCTTATATCAGATTAATTGACTTATTATAGCTTAAAATTCAGCACTTATAATTTTTTTAACTTTGAAAATAAGTAATAAGTACTTTAGTCCGACTTTTTTGATGTTTTTTTTGTCAATCAGAAATTCAGAACTGATTTATAGTAATTTTGATAACAAAAGTTCTCCTTGTAATTACAGTTTGTATCTTGAATGTAAATCTATAAAGTATGATTTATTATTATTTTTATATAAAGGGATCATTTACTTAATCCCAAAGTTGATTCAACTTCACCGAATTTATTGTTATTGTTTTGTAAAGATAATTTACCTTTAGATATTTTTTATTAACTTGCAAGTACTTACTGTGACAAGATTACTTGGTACCTATTTGTCACACTGATAAATCATGTATTCAGTGCTGAAGAGAAAGTTATAATTCCCGAAGCGTGCAACTTTTTTGGAGTAGATTATGAATTTGACTAAATCACCACATTTTCTTGTATTAGCGATTAATGTGAAACATCTAAGAGTCCAAATTTGTATAAACATGTCTTTGTTCTAAAATCAACAAACATGGCAATATTACTCGTAAGTAAACAATAGTTAGAGTACTACAGTAACAGTTATCATAACTTAAGACTTTTAATTTAGCTTATAACCAAAAGCTTTCCTTTTTAAGTCTAGAAAGTGAAATAATGTGGAGGTTAGATTTATCATAATACTGTATGAATGTAGAGTCTGAAAGAATAAATACATGATTGCATTTGATTCACGAGCATCCAAGGAAAAAAAGTGCTGTACTACATATGACAGAAGTGCTTCGAGATCAAATTGTAAATCATGAAGCTTTTTCGTTTTCGTTTTTATTTTTTTGTCAATGCTTGTTCGTCCATATGCATCGTACCTGTCTATATTATTGTTGTCATAGTGGTCTGCATTTTGTGGAACTATGCAGCTTACAGCTCTCAGCCTCCATTTTAGTTTGTTACATTTTTGGATACAAAATGTTCATCACTGCTTTGTTCAATTTTTTTCAAGCTTATGGTGTCAGCTGATCTGCTTGTCATAGTGTTCTTCATAAGGCTGAAATCAAATCACTTCATTATTGACTTTTTGTTTTTAAAGGAAATCAGTGACCTCATTCTTTGCTGCCTATGACGCACTGTATGAAGAAGGAACTGCAACAACTGTATGCAAGGCTCTTGATGAACTTGCAAGTTTATCTATACCTGGTAAGATTTATATATGTTTGATTCTAGGTTCTTGACTGTTCTGGTTGATGAACTTAATATAACCTAACTTCGACATCTGCAGCTTTTTTCGTGATAATTTTGTTTGGTGTTTAGAACATTATGACAGTTATCATATCTTGTTGTCTCACAGAAATAGGTTAGCACCTGTACACACCAATAACACTGCTGGTATCTCAATCACCACATATTCATATTTTTTTGTTCATTATTGCTATGCCCACGAGTTGCAGCACTGCTACTTTCCACTCTACCATTTACTACCATCATCATGGTCACTGTGGTAGATCCAAATGCTCTCCACAATGGCTAAATATCATCCAGCCGAAATAATTATTTCGGCATATTTCTGTCAATCCCTATTTGATTCCCAGCTGCCTGATTCTATTGTTAGGCATACCTTTATTCTAAAATGACTCCATCTTATGTGGTGGTTTGTAATACGTTGTTATTGCAGTTAAGATTAAAAATTATGTATATATACTTGCTTCAATTCCTTAAAAAAAAGCGTGTGATCTTGTCTATAAGTCAAAGTATCTGGGCATGCTTACAATGTTTGTATGTGGAATGTGGATATTTTTCTTTGTTCTCTTTCATTCAGCAAGAAAGAAACCTTTTAAAATGTCACAATCCGTGTTTGAGGCTCTGAGCACTTGTTTTACATAAATTCTCAGTTACAGGCCCTGCCTCTGAATTCGCACATGTATCATTTTTGCAATTTTTTATTCGTAATCCTACTTGGTAGTGTGGTACCTCACAGACATTCATCCTTTTACATGCGATTGACAGGTTGAGCAATCTCTGTTATCTATTGAGCAAGTCAGCAGCTTGTTATTTCCTTATTAACTTATATTATCATATTATTGTCAGAATTGTTATTATTAATTCAATGACCACAAGATCCCTGTTCAATTGAAATCAGAAGCAGAGAGTAATTGCTACAAATTGGCCAGGGATTAATGTGTTACACATGTATCATTATTGCTGTGTCATATTATGACAAACACAGTAGCATAATAGAATATTTACCTGATTTATGAAATGAGCCAAAGCCTCGTTCAGGATAAACCATTTATCATAATTGCCAATTGATAGTTACCCAGTAAAGAATCCAAGGGCCAAGAATAAGTAGGTACCATGACATATAAAAAGCTGCGCTAAACTCCATAGAACTGAATCAAAGAACAAACTAATAGGACAATACTGTGGTGGGGTGGCTATAGTTCCAGCTGAAACAACCTCACATAATGTTAGTCACGTTTCCCCTACGTCTGAGATGCAATATATATATATTATTGAGTTGGAAAACAATTCAAGTCCAGCCAACAGTTTGAGTTGCAAATAAGACAATGTAGTATTTGTGTATGATGTCCCTTATCTTTTATTGCCTAGATGAAGACATCAATTCATTTTTGGATTTTGATATTGAGTTGTTTCTTTAATGTAATTTCGAGAATATGAGTACGCCTGTATAGTTTTTATGATTCAGTGGAGGTATTTAAATGCTAAAGTAACTAAATCTTTTTTGCAGGGTCGAAAGACCATACAGAAATGCAAGGTGAAATTTTGGAAGGTCTTGTGGCTCGCATTGTGAGCCACGAGAGCTCAAAACGTATGAAGAAAATTTTAAAAAATTCATCTCAACATCAGCCAGAGGGAGGTAAGCTAATTTATTTCTAAATTACACTAGGTCTGGTACCATGTTTTCGTATGTTTGCACATGCACTTTTGCCCTCTCTAGTTACTCGCATTTTGTAATTATTAGCTTAAATGTACTTCGAATGCTGTAAATTGCTCCCTTCAGGTTTTATAACTGTTTCATAATACTACCATTATAGGTAACTGAGTCCAATTATGGACTGGAACTAGTAAATTTGAGGTTCTTTTAGGCCTCTGCCATATTCCTCATCCTTAAGAGTTATCAAATTTAATAAAAAGGTCTGATGCACATAAAAGCTTCCTGAAAAGGCCGAAAAGGCAGATTGAAGGGTCTTGTTTTATAAATGCAGTGACCTGGTATGCAAGTACCTCATGTTTAAGAAAGTTTTATGAAAAATGTTGTCCAACTTTTAACGTAGTTACCTTTAGAAACATGAGGTTCTTTTTGAGATAACTATACATCTAGCATAATAAGTTATGAGGATGTAGGAATGATGCCAGTCTTGTTTGACGAATAATTTTCCATGCGTGAAGTATCATTAGATAGTAATATGGAATTTTAAATTAGAGTTCCATACTTCCTATATTCGTAATTTCCACTTTCCAGAGACCTTTAGCACGATATCTGTTTTTTTTTATCGAGAGAATGATTTTTGAATTAAATATGTTAAGTGTTCAGGTTCCTTACCACCCAAGTCAAAATAACATACAACCTAGCTGAGTGTCAAAGTTTATATGAAGCCCGTAAAGAATCTGGAGAATATGTATCTTGAAAAACGTCTTTTCAGGAGTTACTAGCCTAGTATAGTGAAGTTAAAGTGTTAAAGTTAAACAATGTTTCAACTATTAGAATTCTGTTAACTATATTTTCTGAAAAGTATGTGAGGAAAGGATTACCTTAAACAATAACAATCTAATTATAAGACTCCTTCAAAATTTCACCTGTCCGATGTGTTGATAGCCACAGTAGCTTTAGTGTCTGGTTTAGTTTATCTTGTTTCTTATCTAGAGTTCACAGTTTGGCTAAAGATTGTTTATGTTATACTTGATATTGCGTTGCAATTCAGTTGGCCTTGATCTGGGGCCTAGCTTGCGGGAAATATTTGCTGCAAACAGATCAGATGAAAAGAAGGTAATATTATAGTTATTTGATATTTTTTAATATATGCAGACATATTTTAATGAGGTAAGATTGTAGGTTTAGGGTACAAACCTGAGTACTTGTTTTAATAATGTAATACTACAGCAAATTAAAGCACTCCTTCAGAATGTTGGTACCTCATTTTGCCCCAACTTTGCTGACTGGTTTGGAAATGGAGGAACAGATGCACACTCTACGGATGCCGATGAATCATTTCTTTCAAAATTCTTACAAGCCAATCCTTCCGATCTTTCCACTTCCAAGTTTCAGGTCTGCCTCTGAACTTATTGTCAATGGTCAAACTAGATTTTATTTTGCAATTTTTTGATGTTTCAGGTCTGCCTCAATTTATTTAATATTTGCCATTAG
Organism: Heracleum sosnowskyi; assembly: GCA_030848705.1. Lineage (NCBI taxonomy): Eukaryota > Viridiplantae > Streptophyta > Magnoliopsida > Apiales > Apiaceae > Heracleum > Heracleum sosnowskyi. The sequence goes on along the minus strand of CM061243.1, from coordinate 40,498,938 downwards.
ATATGTTTCCAACTCCTTTGCTTGGAATTTAGATGCTAAAACAGCGACAGCACGCAGTTGGACAAGAGCTAAAATCTGGAAATAAGAACAAACGTTGAAACTTCTCCATTATAAATTTTTTTTGTAAACTTTTCATCTTTAATTACCCTTCCAAATTCATCTTTGAGTCTACTTGCATATTCTGTTATAGCTCAACTTTAGTGACATGCATTCCCATGAAAACTCACGTGCACTGGAAACTGATCGTTATGAGGATTGTAATAAAATTTGGTCAAGGGACTTGATGAAAATACTTGTCCAATTTTATTGTGATAATTTAGGAAGGTAATTTGTGTAACTGCATTTTGCTCGCTTGATTATTTTATTAATACACGTTCAGAAGGTAATTTGGGTAACTGCATTTTTCTCGCTTGATTATTATATTAATACACGTTCAGACATGGCGACACACAGCATCTAGAAATTGTATGGTATCATGCACTGGATCTTTGTTCGTCCTTCCATGATGCTATCATGCATGTTATTTATTTGTTTGCACATGAACCAGGAAATTATCCGTTCAATGAGAGAGAAGCGTATTCCTGCCGCTTTCAAATGTTACTATAACTTTCACAAAGCTGAATTAATGTCTAGTGACAACCTTCATTTCAAAATGGTTATCCACATACGAAATGACTCAGCTTTTCAGCGGTATCAGAAACAAATGAGGTTAGGTACACGTTTTCAGATACAAAGATTTTAATTTGCCATCTTAATTTAAAAAGGAAGATGATTATTGGCCAACTTATAATCCTACAATGAACTTTTTTTTTCGTGTCCCTTTCATTTGCTGAGTTATCTAACTCTTCCATTTGCCTCAGGCATAAACCAGGACTGTGGCCACTATATAGAGGTGATGTGTATACAAATTTATTATTAATTCATCTCTAGTTCTGCTGATAATAATTTCGTTTCCATGCAAGTTGTTAATTCTATGTTGGTGTTATATTTCCAACAGTGTTCTTTAGAAGTGAAAACAAATTTATTGATCTGGTTACATCACACTTCAATTTGAAAGTTGATGATAAGAAGAAAAACTTCTCATCTCTTTTCATCAGCAAAAGTTTTTACAAAACTGGTAAAAATTTAAAGGCTTCTCTAGAGGTTTCATGGTAACCTAGATTTTTTTCATGGTTTTCATTTTAGAGGTTCAGTAGGACAACTGGAGTTAAAAATCAACAACATAAGATTGGACAGGTCTACATGTTGAGTGGTGCGAAAAGTAACTAAAAGTGCACGATGTTTAACTACGGTTGTTCTTTAAGGGGTAAAGTTATGGTGGTCTTTATGGGGTGGTGTGCAGACTACTAGGAAATTGTGAGAGATGCCAATTTTGATGATAAACTAGAAGCAGCAGAAAAGTTGAAAAAGATTTTTGTGGAAGATTAATATTTTCTTTGAAAAATTAAATATGTTTGTATAAGGAGAGGGAGAGTGAGAATTTAAACCTATGACCTTTGTCATGAGGACATATGCCTTAACAGTAGGCTAAAGCCTCAACCCTAAGGGTTATTAGTTTTTACCATGATGAACTAGGACTTCGTTAAATAAGGTTATACTGCTTGCAATTTTCTTTTAACTATTTCATGTTATGTATGTATTAGCTAAAGACTAGCAGAAAAAAGTAGAATACCATTTACAAGTACCTAAGTCGACTGCCTGATGAATCGTACATAGATAATTATATATCCTCAAAAACAATTGTTATGTACTGCTATAGCTCTTGCTAATCTTTTAGGACAGCATCTGACATGATTATGCTTTCCAGGTTTTTTTGTCGATGTTAATTTGTTCAATTTAAATAAGGAGAGAGCTTCTCAAATCACCATAAACAGTGTTGACATGATTGACAATGTCCCCAATAGTAATGACATATCAGGAAAAGGTGGGTTAGCTGATGAAGATGCAAATCTCATGATCAAGATGAAGTTTCTTAAATACAAGGTACATGTGCTTTGAATTTTTTTCTTTTTTGAAATTTGTCTGGCTATTACAATCTCTTATGTACACTTGAAGAATACTAAAGATATGGGGAATAAGTAAATCCAACAAGTAAGACAGTTAACCTTCCTAGGAAACATCTGCAATGGGTTTTATTCAAAGCCCCTGCAGGCCCCGAACCACATTTGATGGAGAAGTATGCATGGGAAACGGGTTGCATATGGGCTGAAATTGAAAGTCCACATTAGGGGTGAGCGCGGGTCGGATCGGTTCGGTTTTAGGTTAAAACCGAAACCGAAACCGCAACCGAAACCGTCGGTTCGGTTTCGGTTTTAAAATGATCGGATCGGTTACAATCGGTTCGGTTTCGGTTTTAAAACCGCCTCAAATAAACATAAAAAAATAAATAAAATGACTTTGAATTTTTAAGCTTGCAAAGTTATAAATTATTTTTTCGTCCAAAATAAACATACAAAGTTTTCATAATAAATTATTTAAGTCATGATCCGAGAATAATGAAAATTTAACATAATCTTTAAAAATATTTTCTTTGAAATGTATATAAGACAATGTTAGAAATTCAACAATCTCGAGTATATGTGAAGTCTTTGTATAAGTAAAGAGTTTTTCCAGGAAAGCCAAGAAAAATTGTCACATCCAAAAATAAAGCAACATATAAAACACCTAAGTTTATTAAACTACATTTATTAATCAACTATTACAAATTAAAACTTCAAAAACAAGAACAAAATAGTATAATTATTAAAAGGAATGTCATGATCTTTATTAATCTACTCCCATTAATCATAAAAATTGGTCTAGTAGAATATATAATATAATTATTTCTTTATTTTTATTAATCGGATCGGTTCGGTTTTTTTCGGTTCGGTTTGGACCTAAAACCGAAACCGAAACCTCAAGAACGGTTCGGTTTTTTAATTTTTGGTTTCGGTTCGGTTTCAACTCGGTTTCGGTTTTTTACGGTTCGGTTTTTATCGGTTTCGGTTCGGTTTCGGTTTTAATTCGGTTTTTTGCTCACCCCTAGTCCACATAGTCTCAATTTTTGGGCTATCCTAAATATATCTATTCCGCAAGCCTCGGTATACATAGATACATAACTTATAATATACAGAAAAATAAATATTTCAATACTATTTGGTCATACACTAAGTTATAACAATTAATAGTATGCATGATTTATTATTTTGAAATTTATTATTTTTTGACACATTCAGTGCATTTGCCTGTTATCTTGTAACACATTGTTGGGATAGTTCATACTAGGACATATTATATACTCGAAGTTATTAATTCAGTGCTGCAATTTCAATAATAATTTTTCCTGCAGTCTATGTGTTGAAAGAAATTAGGTGTTAAATAAATGACAAATCTTTGAATGCTTCTTGTGTTTTATATTGGGAACCTTTTCTTCACATTAGATAGGTAGCTATAGCTATGTGCTTATATGTAACCATCTGTAGTAATTAGTTACCACCTGGGGTACCCATTTAGGGTTAGAATAAGAGTTATATGTAAAACATATAAGTCTATTTTGTTGGAATCTCAGGGAGCACATAAGCCTACCCTTGCTCTAAGGTGGCTCCACCCTTGTTTGTCAATGTTAATTGATTTTGACTCTTTTTAGAGGCCATCTCTAAGTTGTATAGAATTACCAAATTTGAAGGAGTTTAAGTTCAGAAGTCTATTATAAAGAGAGAACATGAGATATAAAGGTAATGAAAGAAAAATCTCCACTGAGTAGTGGAGATCAATAGTTCAATACTTTCTACATTGAGTCTTTCTTTTGTTTTAATTAGGACTATTGAAGACATGGATGGATGACTAGTGGATTGTCATTTAAACTTAACTGTATATGTGTTTCTTCCTTGTATATTTGAATTAGGGACTTGTTCTACTACAGTTTGTATAATTATTGGTACTCTTTAATTATGCCAGTACTGATTCTAGATTTGCCTTTCTTAATCCACAGTTGCGAACCTTTCTCATTCGCAATGGCTTATCAATTCTGTTCAAAGAAGGTCCAGATGCTTACAAAACCTACTGCATGCGGTATATTTATACTTTCTACGATGCTCATTACTATTAGATGATTGTTATTTTATGAAGTAGGTACTGTTGTTTTTACGCTTTTACGGCTGAATAATGAGTGATCTTTCCTAACTGTGTTTTCTGGTTCCCCAAAGCTTATACATCATTTGAGTTCTAGTATCACATATGTATTAATAGTTTTAAACATGGTTCATCAGATACTTTGATTAGGATCATGTGTGATGTATCACCTTCGTGTTTGTGGTGTTTCTGCTTAAAGTTATTAACAATTAAATGGTTTTTATAATTAACTTTTGTAGCGCGATTTTAAATTTATTTCATATGTATCGTGAATCTTCACTAGTCCTTGTATTTTTATTACGTTATACTTACATATTCGTCCTGGATACATATTTTCTTACATAATTAATGTCAGCCGATAATGACAAGTACTATTTTAACTTTTTCTAGGAAAGTGATTTATGATAGATGATGTACATTCTCTTGTTTATAACTATATTGTAACGTTCTAGGCAAATGAAAAGATGGAATACTTCAGAAGCAAAGCGAAGGGAACTAAACCAGATGCTAGACGAATGGTATCACATAACTTTCATTGTTTATTCTCTTACCCTTGACTTTTAAGTACCTCTGTGTTATATTTCTGTTCTGCATGTGATTCATAGGGCATGCTATGCGCGAAGGAAGTATGGACATAAAACTCTAACACGGCCCACGTACCTCACTGAAGTTGAGCCTTTTCTTGAAGAGTATGCGAAACGCAGTCGACAGAATCAAGTTCTAATTGGATCTGCCGGAAACTTGGTTAGAGCTGATACTGATAGTTGGAAAGATGAAGCGGAAGAAGTTGAAACAGAGAAGGAATTGTCACTATCAAGCTCCAATTCATCTGTAGTGAAGGACACTGTTAGAAAAGATGAGGGTCTGATTGTATTTTTCCCAGGTACCGCATCTCACACAACTACCTACCTAGAGTTGGTCATTTTTTTAATCAGACCTTAGCTTGGACATATTTTCATATATACTGGGGAATGGGAATACTAGGATCCAATAAGTTGTGTTCGGTTTAGGGTTACTTTTTTCTAATTTCCTATGGCGAATCCAGTTATACATAAACTCTTTTACAACTGTCAGATCTACTCTATGAACATGGACCGAGTATAATTCTTTTAGCTTTAGTTAAGGATTAGGACAAAAAGACCACAATTTGGGAAAGTTAGAAATTCAACAATTTAGAAAATGGGCCCGACAAATCACATGTAATACACGCGTGGTTAATAAAATGTCACACATTCCAGACAGACACAATGTTATCACATAGAGAAAGGCAAATATTTTTACCAGAGCTCTAGTTTACCTGACCCAGATATATTTTTACCAACCCATTTGAGATGTGTTTGGATAACAAGTCTTACTTTAGTTTGTAATTTTGTCAACTCCTCTGGTAACTTTGCCTTTCTCTTCTAGACTTTTCTTTTCTTTTCTGGCAACTCCTGTTAAGCATGAGTGAAATAGTAGAATGCGCGTGACACCTTAAAATAATTAATCAAGACTATGCAATGTGCGGTTTTTTCCTTTATAAATAATATTCAATGTTTAAATATTAATGACTATCCAGTTACTGTAGAGTTTTTCTATGTATATAAGTCCCGGTATGCTGCATTTGAAATAATCACGAGGTATATGCTCTTTGGGATTTACACTGCGCATTTGATTCTAGTAAGTATAACTTGCTTTTGGTTTGATCCTGTTTTTTGTAACACATTGTTCATATAGGAATACCTGGCTGTGGAAAATCTGCTCTTTGTAAGGAAATAATAAGTTCCTCAGAGGGGCTTAAGGATGGTCGTCCGGTGCATAGTTTAATGGCTGATCTTACTAAAGGTGCGTGTTTCTTTCCAGTTCAAAGAGAAATTGGTTTGCATGCATTGCATTTCTTGATTTGAAGTCTACTGTGGTTGTGAGTTGTGACCACTCTTTTGTTTGTGTTGTTTCATTTATATTATGTGCCTAGGGTTTGGTGGGTGTGAATTATATTATAACAAATAAATGAAGAATCAATCCTCATTATATTTGACGTTATTCCTCACATTCTAGGAAATTTTACTGTAGCGTTCTGTTTTCTGTAACATCTCTGTATTTTGTTCAGCAGAAATACTAAGTAATAAAATCTAATGGGCTAATAAGCCGAAGCCCGAAAGATAATGAACTAATATAAATCCAATATCAAATTAAAACAGGCCTATATATAGGCAAGTGATCAGAAACCAAACTTAAAATAGAAACTAGAAACTAATTCAATTCATTAAATCAATCTAATCTAATGGCCCCTAAGACACCATACACAACTAAAATACACCCTCCCACCTAATTCCCTCCGTTTTTAATTTGATTTTTCCCGTCAATCGGTGAGTTTTTTTTTTGAAATCCGACTTCACTGTATCTTTCTCCATCTCCCAACGATCAATTTGCATACCATATGTGATATATTTTGACGCGATTTAAGAATTTTTTTATTTAGTTTCTAGTTTCTAGTCTATTGGAGTAAGACCCTATATATATATATGATATATCGGACTGATCCCATCAGGCTTATTAAATCTAATTTAGATCGAGTATTGGTGCAAGTTGGATTTGTAATTTAATTAAGAGTACCCTTCAAACATTTTGGGAATCAACTCCGAGGCCTAGCGAAGGTCTTAAACAGGGACATGATGTGAAAATGTGTACTAAACATTGATCGTATATGATATATGAGATACAAAACTTGATCACACAGTTGGTAAAAAACTGCAAATTAGACATTAAGGTCTTTATTTTAATCATAATTGTTTCATAATAGTATAGTGAAACCTTTGTTAACCAAACTTTTCAATTATACCATGAAACCTTTAAAAAGACATTAATGTAGTTGTCAGGAACTAGTGAGTTCTTGACCTGTTTTACAACTATTTTTGGTATTTTCTGTTTAGGAATGACAATTATCAGTAAAGGATAGTGATTTAACAGTGAATTAGAAGAGAATGAGATGAGAATCAGAAGAAATAGACGAGAAATCAGACTAGAAACAAAGTTTAGATGAGAGAGAGAATGAAACCCTAGAGAGAGAGGGATTCTGTTATAGAGAGAGAAAGAGGCTTGGTGGCAAATGCCTTTTCATATCTTCATTCATAATTGAAATGAAACATTACATCTCCTATTTATAAAACACAGATTACTAGTAACTAACTGGTAAATGACTACACTACCCCTTTCCTTGCTTATACTACTAGAGTACTATTTATACTAATAAGCTGTATCCCGACAATCCTTCCCCCTTAATTTGAACCATGTCCTCATGGTTGCCAACTGAACATTATCTTCAATGCCTTGGGCCACCGGCCTTCAAGCATCTTGGATACTCAACCTTTGTTCTTTCTTTTCCTTCAGTGTACAAGTCCTTGAACATCTTGTAACAGTTGTTAAAATTATGGAAATTCAGTAGAAACAAGTAGAACACTATGAAGACAACCAAATCTCCTCCTGGATCAAAAATGTAAATTGCAACACTTTTCCTTGATCCTTCATGGTATTCAGGTCTTGTTGAACTGTCAATTTCAGGTCTGCCCTGTTCCAGCACCATGGAGTTATACTTATAGGGCAGTACAAGCATCCAAGTTCTCATAGAAATTGAATCAACATAGTGTTGATTAATCTCACTTATAATTTTGTCAATTCTGCCGGACTCTTCACAAACTTTTTGAATATCCTGGCCTTGCAATTGCTTAAGTTGACCACAAACTGGAATTGTTACTGCCACTTCATCCAGTTCCACATCCTGCCCAAACATCTCTTTGACCATTTTAAATACTTCTGTCGACTCATAATCATAACCACCTGGATCAAAGATTATCATCACATTCTTACCAAGATTGTTGGGCTTCTTACTCAACTGACTTGCACATATTACATTGTTATTGGTCTTTCCCTGTTGTATGTAATGTATGTATGGCAATTCTCCCATCTCATTTTATTCTTCACATGTACAGATTTGAGTTTCACGTTGGTGATCCTTGCCCTTAGTTACCTGGCCTTTGTTGATTTTGGTAACCTTTGTGCTTGGAAATTGCCTGACTTGCTTGCAACCATGCTGAGGTATCTCACTAACTATCTTATCAAACCCATCATTCTCTTTCTGAACCTTCTGGATTTGGCCTTGTAATCTAGCCGGATTCCCCATCTCAATGATAAACACCTTCATGTGCAATTGATAAGGTTCATTCAATAGCTGCTTTATAGCCAGAAAATTCAAACTCATATCCCGCCAATACCTAAATTGACTACCAATCGAGGTTTTCATAACAGCTTCTTCTAGTTTCATCTCACTCCTGATCATATCTTTGAACTTGTTATTAACAACTTTTGACTGCTCGTTTTTCACCTGACCACCAGGATCAAAGATAAGCACATTGTTTTCACAATAAACTGCCAGACTTCCCAAACCATCAGACTTTGTAGTAGTTAAGGAATCTTCAGTAATTGTCTTGTAGAAGAAAACCTCGACAACTTCTCTCATGTTGGTAAAGATCATTGAAGGTATTTCCTCATCATGAGGCTTGTTAGTATCTTTTGAAGAGATGTCCAGTAATAGTAATGAAAATGTATCCATGTTTTTCCACTCATCTTTGTCGGCTAAAGCTCTGTATTGTGCCCCGTTTTCTGAACTTGGATCATTTTTCTGGAAGTCTTTATAGAACTGCTCTAGAGGCTCAACTTGAAGAGGTTCACCCCTTATCAACTCTGCACCCCCTATCAACTCTTGACAGATTGAAATAAATGAAGATGCAGGCTGCAACATACTCTCATTGAGATTTTTAGATGTAATCAAGTATTCTGGCATTTGAAACTCTTTATCTAGATTCCCTTTATCATCAGATTTTATCTTCCTTGGTAGTGTTTTAAAATAAGATGGGCATTCAAGCTTCCTAGCATCACCATGATTTCCATCTTCAGAATTCAAATTCTTCTTGGGCTGTAAAAAACCCTCCAGTCCCAAAGCTATACAAATGATTTCTTCAGAATGCCAATCCTCTTTATCTTCACCTGGCATTTCATCAAACTTTGGAGAATTTAATTTGAGATGGTGTAATGGTTCGAGTAGATCATTTCCTACTTCATTTTGACACTCCGATCTTGATTGAACAAGATTAATTTTTTTCTTTTTCGATGTCCTCATTTTCAACAATTTCAACTGTTGAGAAGCCAACCTTAGTGTCTCCTCTAAATCTTGAAATCTCTTATTGACTGTTTCTTGATAACACAAAATTTGTTGATATATTCTGATGCAGGTACTTCACAGCCTACTTCTTTATCCTTTTCCATACTTACTCTCTAGACTCTTTCATCCACAACAAAAAATAGAAAGAACTCTCAGAGTCAAATTAACAAACACCTTTAGTGCTCTGCTCTTAACTACCTCTTATCGGTACAATTCCTATTACAACTCCTGAATTCCACAGGAAATTCTCACAACACAGAACAATCCACAACTCAACCACAGATCAAACAGTTTACAGAAATCTGACAAGATGAAATTTAACAATTTCAAAGCAGTACTTCTTTCAGTCAAATGATCAAACAGTTTCAAGGCACTGCTACAAGTACTTAACAGCTTCAGAACACACCAACAACCACTACACACAGTCAATTCCTCAAACACATTCAATGCACATTCACTATCTAGTTCAATCTCCACCAATCCCCACCAGAATCCGCAACACTTCACAGAACTTGTTCTCAATATAGATCAATCATAGTTTCACACCAATTCACAGAATCTCAGTTCACAAAACTACCTTTAAATCACTGAATCAACCAATTTACTACCAACACACTCCTATTTTTGTGATTTTCTAATATTGAAGCACTAAAACTAGTAAAACTGATGTAAACGAACTAGAATCAACATCTTCTTACTCCAAATTTCACAATCAAGCATCAATAACTACAGATCTATGAAGAACAAGCCTAAAACAGAGTACCTGACTGATTTGAGTAAAGATCAAAACTTAAAACTGCGATTACAGAGATCTTTATACCGCACCACTCGTTTTCAACAACACAACACAGATGAAGCAGTAGTTGGATCAATTTCAGAGCTCTGATACCAATTTGTCAGGAACTAGTGAGTTCTTGACCTGTTTTACAACTATTTTTGGTATTTTCTGTTTAGGAATGACAATTATCAGTAAAGGATAGTGATTTAACAGTGAATTAGAAGAGAATGAGATGAAAATCAGAAGAAATAGACGAGAAATCAGACTAGAAACAAAGTTTAGATGAGAGAGAGAATGAAACCCTAGAGAGAGGGATTCTGTTATAGAGAGAGAAAGAGGCTTGGTGGCAAATGCCTTTTCATATCTTCATTCATAATTGAAATGAAACATTACATCTCCTATTTATAAAACACAGATTACTAGTAACTAACTGGTAAATGACTACACTACCCCTTTCCTTGCTTATACTACTAGAGTACTATTTATACTAATAAGCTGTATCCCGACAGTAGTATTTAAATAAAGTCCAATCCTTATTTGGAAATCACACACTTCATCTTGCAGCAGTGCAGGGGAAAATGATATTATGATCATTGGTCAATGCTTTTGTTTGGACCAAGGCCGGGAAATGAGATAATGGTCTTTGGTCAATGTTTTTGTTGGGAGCAATTCCCGGGCCAATTTTTCTATATCATCATTGGTTTAATGATATTATTAGTGTGTTATAATATTAAGTGCATTTGATTTATTGGTAATGGACGCTTCCTTTAAAAAAATTTGGTAACATAGATGGATTCCTTGTGAAACACTTTTCAATCCAAAAAAATGAATATTTAAGTGAGAAGTGCTAAAGTGTAAAATTGATTTAGTTCCTTTCCCAAGCCTTATGGTTTTAGGGTAGAAGGTCTTCTAATAAATATAATTATTCAAAATGGATCTTATGAAATGAAGATGAAGTTAAACTATAATAATATAGGAAATACTTTTGATCTTATCTATAACCTAACGGTTACTTCCTTTGTCCTATATTATTCATCACTTGATGTTTTTACATGTACTTTTTGTGTGCATAAAGAACGTACTTGCAATAAAAAAATTTATAAGGAATAGCTTTTGTACCATAAATGATGGGGAGACAATGGATTAATTAGGGTTTATGGGGTTTCAACTAAGAGCTCTCACAAGAGAACCATTAATTAAACAGAAATTAATCCTCAATATATTATAACACTAATGAATTACAATAGTGAAGTCCTATATTTTGATAACTACTCTGTTAACCAAACTCAGATTCTAATAGCTAATAACCCAAATTAAAAGATATTAAAAGATAGTAAATAATGTGCTAAGTAATTGGGCCTCCAAAGCCTTTTATATGGGCGTTTGGTGCGGAGTGGTCCGTACGGGGTGCGGGCCGTGCGGCAGGTGGCGTATCCATGAACGGCAGCGACCCGATTGTTGGGTTATGGGTATGTAAGGGGGTGCGGGAGGGGTAATTTCACATGAATGTAAAACAAGTAAAAAGAACGGGTCTTTTATATACTTACCAATTGAAGAATCCACAATTAAAGATATACGTATTTGAAGCCGTAATTTGATTGGGTCGTTGATTTTTATTTGTTGGTGTGTATATGTATATACGCGTGTGTGTATAGATGTATACATATATTTGTTGGATATTTGTTGACATTGTCGTTGACTAGTCAACGACTCACACCCCTAAGAGCAACTCCAACCTTGCTAGGTATCTAACTAGCTAAAATAATGTACATTATTGACTAGCCAACTTAAAACTAGCCAAATCATTTCTTTTGCTTGAACCACACTAGCTAAATAATTAGCCAACTTCATTATTTTTTTTTATATTTTCATCCAACTAACTCTTTCATTGCCATAATTTTTTTTTATGCTAATTAATAATAATTATATAATAATCTTCTCAGTTTGTTATATGCATTGGTTCTTTGAAAGTAGGAAAGAAAGAGCAAAAAAAAAACCTGTAAATGACCATACTATACATATTCCATACATACTCAAGAGCCAAAGATAGAACCCCCAAAATATTAAACACGGCAAATTGAGCTACCATCACAGTAATCATCCACGACAATATTCAAGAAATTGAAATGTAGAAAGAACGTTGGCATAATTAATCGGCGAGTTCATTGCACCTAACTTCTGGCCACTCGAATCGCCCCCGATAGACCTTTCGGTAATAGCATACTGTTGACGAAAGCCGGTTAACGAGAAGACGTGTACACCAAATAAACAGTAAAATAAATGATACATAACGGAGTAAGAGTTGATATAGTTGCTGAGGAAATCCAGTTAAGCCAAAACTTTGGTGAGCCACGTAGGATAGTTGGAGATGAATAATCGCTATTAGGCGCGGTACAATAGAGAAAAAGGGGTTTGTCGAGCCTGTTGGAGATGCTCTAAGATAGATACACATATAAATTTTTATGCTTTGCTGATTCTTTTTGTAATTTTGTTTATTAAATATTGTTATACTATTTAACTATTTGTTTAATTTGAATGCTACTTCTTGCTTTTGATAATTAATTATTAATTATATGTTTTGCGGAACCCCCACACCGGAATCCTCATATTTTTTTATTCTCCAAATACCTGTATCCCTGCATCGACCCGTGCTTCCTAGATTGCAATCAACTTAATCCCTTTTGTTTGCCTTGTTTCCTGTCAATTAATGCAGTTAATATGTTAAACTTTGCATGTATAGAAATGTATTAGAGTAAAAGAAATATGTACTTTACCAAGACTTGAATGAGGTCATGGGTACATGTCCAAAGGCTTGGTAGGTGAGAATTGATTAATGGGGTTGGGATGATGATAAGGCGTTCAATGATATACCTTGGTAAATTTTATATTGGAGACATATTTCAAGTGTCTTTTTTATTTGATTTAGATATTATAACAATGTTTATGTGTGTGGGGTTGAGTTCGAGTGCCTAGTTATGGAGCGTGTGTTGTGCTACAACGGGAGATTGATGCGGTGAATTAAATTAGTTATTATTTATATTATTAGTACCACTACCACTTTATTGTTATTGTTATGTCCTAATTATCTATTTGAAAATCTACAAATTATTAGGATTAGTTTTTTATTATTCGAGATAAATCAACCTATATGTATCAAATTTTAAAGATTATAAATTGTTAAATGTTTGATATTTCTGTGTTTGAATTTCTATTGATTTGCATGGAATTAGATTTTATCTCATGTTCTTGACCCTTTCTAAATTGTATCCCGCATCTTGTCCAACATCAGATTCATGTTTTTTAAAATGAAGCCTCTAAAAAAAGTTATATTTTCAAAAAGATTTATTGTTGGGTGGTCAAACTGTTAAAGTGTTCTCTTTTAGACCAGGCTAAACTGATTAGTTTATATTTTAATAGTTCCACTTTTGCATGACGATGCATGGGTAAATTTGTACATTTGTCAAATATTCAGAAGTTCTAGTCCTTTCGAAAGTAGAAATGTTTTGCTTTCACTAAATGTTTACATTAATTTGAATTTTTACTCACTTGATTTTATTTTCAATTATTTGAAATACTATATCATTAAACCGCTTCGCTTGATGGGTTACAAATACAATTCTGCTTCATTATTCCGTGTATAGGTTTTGTGGCACATTTTCTTGTATATCGTTTCTAACTAATTTCTATATGTCTCATGTATTTAACTGCATTTATAACAGGAAATTATTGGATGAAGGTTGCTGATGGGCTCACGAGAAAACCTTATTCCATTATACTTGCTGACAAGAATGCACCAAATATAGAAGTCTGGAGACGGGTATTATATCGTACCATAATTCATGTAGCTCTTTTTAATGAATATAACTATACATTGTGTTAAAGCATTTTTAAAAGAATAAAAAATGATAAAACAGGGCTGGTAAAATAAGTTCTCCCATTGATCCAATTATGATACAAGTTCATGTCCCGTCCAGATATCTCCATGCTCTGCTTTGGCTGGAAGTGTAACAACCCCATTTGACATGCAATTTCTTAGAACTTTTGACATTTAATTGCAAACAACAAAGGTTGATCGGACCATAGAATCGAAAAATAAAAAATTAATCTATTACCTTAGGCAACTTTTAGAGTGTTGGTGAAACAAGTGGCAAAACTACCTAAGCCATACTGGGCACAACCACCTTTGACTCAGTATTAGTAATATGAATGTGTCTATTACAGTATTGTACAAATAACAAATTATCATATGATTATTTTATTCAATCCATGTTTTAAGAAAAGTATTATATATGTATGTACAAAGTGAATAATATAGAAGACATGTAGTTGCTATTAGTTAAAAGAGAAACTTTTTGTTATTTAAGAAATGCATATGAATCTTGGTAGAAAACATATAATATGTCGAAGAAATATTTTGGGAATATCTTGTTGAACAACTCATTGACATGTCATCCTAACATATAGTTAGCTCTTGATAAACTTGATATAAGAAGCACTTGCTGGATTTAATATATCACATCAATGAGCATATTAAAGTCCAATATTTCTTGTCAAAGGACTTATAATTTATGTTAAAATCGACATACTTGCATAGATATTTTTAGAAATTGTGGTTTACATCTAGATTTCAGCTCAAATTTATTGCTCATAGACATACTAGACATAATGAGTATATGGACTTTAAAATATCTAGTTATTCGAAGGATGACATTCTCTGAGGTATGACATGTAGACGATGGCATGTCTTCTAAATTCTTCCAAGACGATGAAAATGAGAATGCAACCCAAAACTTGTATTTAACCAAATAAAAAGTAGAGAATAAAGAGTACTAGATATCTGGAAATCTTTCGCTATTAAATTAGTGCCTTTTTTTCTATATTAATAACAATCTACTTGTGATCTTTCCAAGATTTCGTCATTTCAACATGTTCGCCTTTATTTCCCCCAATTTTTAAGCAGAGTATATTATTCTATCAATGTCAAAGATTTCAGTCTTTCTTTAAGTTGTATTTTAATCTATATAGGTCGACCTTGAAAACAATCATATGACATATTATGAAAATCATCATTCTATAACATTGTTATTCAGGGACCATATTATGTTAGCACGCTAGATTCTGTTTGCAACTTAAAATGTTGAAAGATTTTGCAAGCTTGTGTTTGTTAAAATTAGATTTAAATATTCAAGAGAAGGAAAGAGAGATGATATATATGGCTTGATTACATTGCTTAATTAGGTTTTTTTTTCTTACTAATTTGTAGATCGAGGAAATATGCTCAAGCACTAAAGCATTTGCTGTTCCAGTTGTAACCGATTGTGAAGGTGACATCATTATATTTTGGTCAACTTAAATAATCTAATTGTTTTTTTCTGTTACGGATAATATGGCATCAAATCTGTACTTTTAAGTGTTTGCCTGACCAAATGATGTTCTTGCTATGTGACTAAGAGGAATCTTGTCTCTTCTTATTTGTTACGATTATCATTTTTAGCAGGGTCTAAAGTCAATTGAATCAGAGCTGCCAACTTATATTCTCCCTATTTTATTTTTTTCCCAGTTTTGCCTAATAACTGTGACCACATACATTTCTGAATGGATAGTTATTTCTTTTTGTTTTCCACGATATGTATGTTGTAAATCTTTATCTGATCTTTTACGATTTAAATGCTTTTTGGCTTGTGTGTATTGTATTATAAATTTATGCTCAGAAGCATGTGTATATCAACACACATGCATAATTTTTACGGGCCAATCAGTGATTCAGTTTATAATGGCGTTATGATGTTTGGTTCTGTAACCGTATAGATTGTAATTTTTTTTTGTGCTTTTCACATTTTTCATGCACTTTTTGTGTGTGTCATCAACTAATAATATAGGTTTCGGGAGTTCAGTACTTAAAAGATTCTAACATAAGTTTATATATATTGTTTTCACTGTGGATAGTTATCTTTTAGATTAGAGATGTTATCTTTTCTAGAGTTTGATGTCAGTTAGATTTTTTTTTTTTTTATGTTTATTATTATTAGGGGTCAAACGTTGTAATGTAGTTGGAACGTTACAGATTTTGTTATCTGTTGGGAGAACTGATCTTGGTATTTGTCCCGAAATCAACGTCCTCATCACCATCTCTCCCAAAACCTTAAGATATTGGAAAAAGCCACTAAGTATAATCTTATATATCAATACTCCTTTACACTCATTATACAGAAAGGTTAAAAAATTAGATCATTATAAGAAGCCTTTAAGAGCAAAAACCTTACTACAGGGCAACTACAAAAGGTCTATATAAAATTGTGAGAATATTGGGGTAGGAGGGTTTGAAGTTCAAACTCACGTCTCATGACCATAATCAACCTCTAATACCGTTTTTAGTTACCAACTCATACAAAACCATTATATATACTGGATAATTCACTAAATTGATCTTCTACATCAATTTGTACATCTCTCTCTGACACACACACATTGCAAGATTGTGTGTGTTTGTCATTAATGGTTGTTTCAACACGTGCATGACGTAATCAGACACAAGTATAGAGTATGTCGTATCCGTTTACCAGTGTGCTAAAGTAATATTGTACGTCTTGGTTGTCTTTGAATTTGATATTATGTGCATCACTCTTTCGAATGTATACCACTCAACTTGTTTGATTTATATTTTTCTAATTCTTTGAATCTTTATTAAATATGTAATAGAAATTTCTGACATTTTCTTGAGCCCAGCTTATACTGTAAATGTGTATACCTTCTAGCTTCAACCTAAAAGGGAATGTTTATGCCTTTGCAGGGACTGACACAAATCCATACTCCCTTGATGCTTTAGCAGTCTTTATATATCGCGTTCTTCTCCGTGCTAATCATCCAGTTTGTTCCTACTTCTTTATTTTGCAATTCCATTGTTCTCTTAGTTTATATATCTAACCTTTATGATCCGGTTCATAGGGGAGTCTTGATAAGGCCTGTCCGACTGCTGGATATGTCTTGCTAAAATTTTACCACTTCTATAATGGCCAGGTTTGATGCATCTAAAAAAGAATTCTATAAATTCCTCTATAAAGAGTGAATACGTAATTTTTCATTCATGTTTTACAGGATCGCCGAGAGTTTGAGACTGAGCTTATAGAAAGTTTTGGCACAATTGTAAAGATGCCTCTGTTGGAGCCTGATAGGTCAGTATTGTTTCCAGTTTAGATTTATATGTCAAAGTTACACATGTTTAATCCGTTTGACTGGTTATTTTCCTTTTTGTTTGGGAGATGACAAGGTGAGCCGTATATTATGATGTTTGGGCCTATAGGGAGGGGGGGGGGGGGGTAAAGTTCCGTCATTCCAACATTTTTTCTTCTTATCCCATTTCTGGAGTTTCTTGTTACTGCATCTGTGAACCCTCTTTCCATGTCATCTCATAATGCTGATATATTTGAGTTTACTTTGTAAAAATTATTTGATATATCAAACTCTTTCTAGTTGTAACTATTAATATTGTTTAACATTGGAAAAGGAAAAAAGGGAAATTCAAATCATGTTTATGCAACAAGACTGTAGACTTAACGTTTCTAGGCGTACGAAAACTAACAGAGTTTGTGTTCGAAGATTTTGCGTGAAAGAAAATGTCAAAATGCTTGGTATTCTCTCTCAATGATTGTTGTATTTTTTTGGTGTGCATAAAGAACTATTTTACTCTATACTTTTATTATTACACCTAGTAGTGGAGATTTAAGTGTAGGACAACAATAAATAATATACATGAGAAGCGAAAAATTGCCCAATTAGTTTTATGTAGAAAATCAACAATTTAAGTTATTAAATCACTATAAATATAAATTGGAATATCTTGCAAGTCATCTAAAAAAAATACATTTGTGCTCAAATCTGGAAAGAGACTGATAAATGCCAAGCCTAGGACAACAAAGAGAGATGAGACCAAGTGTATCATATTCTGTACAAAACAATATATAAATTAAAGTCCAATGATAGTAGGAATGAGCTATCTAGACTCTAGAGGATATGATAGAAGTGGATGATAGAGTAGGTCAATAATGTATTTAGTACTAGCATGTAGTATTTGCATGACTTTAGACCCCAACATGTAATAGAGCAATTGGCAACATGTAAACTCCATATTGAAGTCCAACGGTATCTGCTTCACTGTTGGTGAAACAAATACTGGACATAACAAAATTTCAAGCTTTATATGTTGCAATATTCTTTACCTTCTACTGGGATCAAGAAGTCTGTGGTCCTGTTTGTTTCCATATTTATAATTTTGTAGTTGTAAGTAAGTCATGGTGCTTGTGTAAATTGCTGATCTTGGAAAACAATCATATTAAATTCTCACTGCACATTGTACCATTTATTTATATAATTGCACTTAAAGCTTTCCTTCTCCCGTTTTTCTTTTCTCTCCACATGAAGGAGTCCTTTACCTGAATCGGTGTCGTCTGTTTTGGAAGAGGGGATAAACCTGTTTAAGCTTCACTCCATCAAACATGGAAGGTTGGTATACAAGCACTGCTCAATCAAGTTTTTTTCCAGGCAAAATAGACACATTGTTATACTTAGACTATATGAACAGTTTATCTTTACCCGATGGGCCCTTCATTTTTCTCTGCATAGAGAAGCTATTTATATCTTGCTCTTCACTGGAAGGGTACTGTACTTGCGGCCTGTTTGTCTTATGTTTTAAATAACTTATTATTACTTAAAGTTAGTTAAATATAACTTTTTAGTCCGTTTGTGTAAGAAGTGAAAATTACTTCTAAGTTGAGTTATGCGTATGAAATAGGTAATTCTTTCATTTACTTATTCAAATTTGTACTTTGACTTGATTAAAATTGATTTTTATGTTTTTTGAATGTAAATTGTAGTATATCTTTTTTGTTATTTTTACGTTGTGCAAGTTGATGTCATTAAAATTATCCGAATTGATATGAGCTTGGAATTTTCATTTCATAAAATAACATAATTATCTTCACTAATTTTAATAGGTCCCACTAGCTTACCCACTTTTTCTTCTCTTTTCATTATTTTCCCAAACTCCGTGCCCAACCCTAATGTTAAGAATTGGATGGGATGGAGGGAGCATGTCATACAGTAGCAACTCTTTTACATATTTGCATGAATCACATTTCTCATTCTTTTCAGATTGTAGGCTATTATTCCTGCTATATGAGTGCTTGATCTAATCTATGCTAATGTAATGGGGATGGCCTTGGTCACCCTAGATTTTAAATCAACATACAAATTACAAGATTAAACCTTAAGATGTAACCGATATTAAAATAATTTATGATTGCAAAATGATTGCAAAATTTGCACGGAAATTTTTACAATGTGAGGCTATTCTCTAAGGTTTTTTATTTTGCATTCAGATCGGACTCCAGAAAAGGAACTTATGCACGCCAATGGGTTATATGGGAGAAGAAGTTGCGACAAATTATTTTTAAAAATGCTGAGTATCTCAAATCAATCCAGGTCTTCTATCCTGCTTAGTATTCATAAGATTCTTTATACTAATAGTTGGAATATCTGTCAATAGTTTATAGATAATTAACAATTAACACTTTTCTTGCCATCTGAAGCCATTGATTGCACCTTAAGAAATGAGATGTAAGTCCTTAAATGGATGTGTGTTGGAAAAATATGAATATGAAATACCTTTAACTGCATCACTACGTAATAGAAAGCCCTAATGTATGCTAAGAATTGTACTTCTAAAACCAAGCACTCATACTTCTGGCTTCTATAGTAAACGAATACAAAGAATAGAAAAAACACAACTTCCCCTTCCAGCCTACAATCTTTTTTGTAATTCACACACCTATAGTTTTGAACTCACAACCTCCCATTGGAAAAGGGCGAGACCACCGGAGCATCCTGCACTTCTGTCCAAGGCCGAATTCACTTATCCGGTTATCCCATAAGAAAATTTTAAAATTATAACTTTTTAAGATTATTACTAGCTGTTAAGCATATTTTGCTTGATGAAATTAGGAACTGTTGCAAAGAGAGACTATCTTTGGAACAAAAATTTCAAACATAAGTACAACATGACCATCTCCTCTGTCTTTCCAGGTTCCATTAGATTCCGCACTAAAACAAGTTTTGAAACAACTAGGAACTGTTGCAAAGGGAGACTACCCTAGGCCAAGACCTAGTACAGAAAAAAGAAAGTCAGGAAGCATCATATTTGCAGCTGTTGATATCCCTGTCACTGAATTACAAGGTCTTCTGCGTAATGTAAGTTACTGTTTAGCTACATTCGATTAATGATTATTTTCGAACTTGCTAAATAATTACCTTCAATGCTCTTATGATTTTATGGAGCTATATATATTGTTTATGTGTGTTGGAGCAAGTCCAGTGCAATGCCAAACTTGGTGCCCTTGTTATAATTTGGCACCACAATGCAAAAATTATCAACAAGAAGTTGCATATATGCATAAATGCAGACTTGGTGCCAAATTTGAATGCATATATACATCTAGCCACATCATCAATCAACCATAAATGTAATGCAAGTTGGGCTACTTTAAGTGAAACTTGGGTGAGTTGGACAAAAAGTTAATTAAATTTGGAATTATTTGGTTGCAAAATGCAACTAGTATTGGAGTGCGTGTTATATTTTGGCGCCATATTATAGCAATGGTTATAGCCATTTTGCATCTAGCATTGGACTTACTCTTAAGTAATACTTCCTGTTCCTTTAACCTTGTAGTATATGCAACTTTTACTGATGCATGTCCTGGTCGAAGTTAAAAATTATGTGTTCTTAAATAGCACCTCGACCTAACTTCCAGAACATTGCATCAAAGTCTGTTTCTTTTTTAAAAACAGACAACTTTCTTTTCTCTAAATTCTCTCTAACTTTTTACCCCCCACCCCCCCAACTCATGCTAGAGCTGTTTGAAGAATAGACATCATGGTTATAACAATGTAGATAGTTTGGCTGGACCTTAAAGATCAAGCCAGTTGGTTAATTGCTTGCATCCTTTACCTTGTTTTCTTGGTGGAGAAAATTTCTGTACATGGATGGACTGAAAGAAATCTTTATATGTTTCAGTTTTACTACCGTGATTTGCATTTATATATTTTTCAAATGTCAATTCATTCCAGGATTATGCGCTAATATAATCTTGACTTTGATGATTGCTCAATATCTGTACAGTTGGCTGAGAAGAATTCAAAAGTCTACGCCTTTTTGAAAGACAAGAATGTTGATAGGACCCTTAAACAGGCTCATTTGACCCTTGCTCACAAGCAAAATCATGGAGTTTCAGCCGTAGCCAACTACGCATCAGTTCTCCATCAAAAGGTCCCGGTGGACGTGACTGCTCTATTCTTCTCAGATAGATTGGCTGCATTGGAAGCTCATCCTGGTTCTGTTGATGGTGAGGAGGTAAATTCAAAGAGTGTGTGGCCTCACATCACATTGTGGACGGGTAAAGGGGCTGCAGCAAAGGAATCTATTACTTTGCCACAACTGTTTTCTGAAGGGAAGGCTACTCGAATCAAGATCAATCCACCTGTCACAGTAGTTGGCACCATAAAATTTCGCTAAATCAAACTATTCATTTTTTTAATACACTCAACTCCTTTTTCTCATGGAATCCACAATTATGTAAAGTACATTCTTTTTCCCACATTAGTGAAGTACAGTTCCCCCAAGAAATTAAGCAGGACCATGACTTTATATTTGCTCGGGAAACGTATGTACCTCAGCCATATCAAAGCAATGTGAAGACAAAATAACAAATCTATATATCTAGTTGGAAATACTGGTTTATATGTGGTAATACGTTCTGGTTTGTTCTTTGCATCTGTAATGTATTAGAATTCCTCCTTTGCTCTTCAAATTTGTCGCGGTAGATATCAGGCTTAGATATCAGACCCTTGTGGCAATTTTTTCAATAAATTTTGATGAAACCTTTATTTTTTGCCAACCGGAAAAAAGAAACGGTTAGGACTTGTAGAATACAATCGAATTTAATTGATTGTAGACATGGTATATCAACTTGTAAACTAATAATGTCACATTACCCAATCTCGTCACATCTTTCCGGATGTGACCGCTTTGGAAACTCTGCACTGTAAATTGTGAGGAAAGCCTTGAATGTCGAAGACTGGAGGTGAGTTTGGACAATCCCGCTCTCTGAAGTCCTATGAACTTGGACACCACCTTAACTGGGTGTGAGCTCAATTAACTACAAACTTCAGATGCAAATCATGTCGAAGGTGAGCTTGGACAATCCCTCTCTGTTAAGTCCTAGGAACAAACTGTAAGGAATGTTTACGCAGTTTAAGCGCCCTTAACTACTGTGTGTTGTGTTAGGTAATTCAGGAAGAGATTTATTAGTCTTTCTCTTTACATTGTTCCGCGATTCAAGTTGTTTTTTAAACGTAGTAGTTGATAAATTGTTTTCTTTGTTGTACTTCGGAGGCACAATCATTTTTTAATGGTATAGGCAGGCTCTTCCTAGTTCCTGCAATCCCATCATTGTGCTTAGGTGTGGCAAAATTTGGGATCCTTCGCATTTCTGTACATGTATAGAAATACAAAAATGGTACATCTACGTTTAATGTTTAATTTTTGATACAGGGCGTCATATAAGATGGCGATTCGGAAAAAATCCGTGGCGACCCCTCTTTTATTTTGTTTTGTTTTGTTTTTTTCATTTCCCTGTCACTTGTTCTTGATTGTAACTTAGTAAAATTTGATTGGAGGTTTAAAAAATATAGTTGCAAAATTTAAATTTTCATTTTTTCTTTTCTATGAGAAAAAATATTAAACGTAACTATGTAAAATTTTGGTCCAAAAATGATAACTACACAAAATTATAATTTATGTAGGCAGTTTTAGGGGTATAAAAAACATTTTTGAACAGGATAATTCTTATTTTTCAGTGTTCCACATTAAACATCGAACTTTGTACTTGTATACGAGCCAAAATTATGAAAAAATTATTATGTAGAATAATGGTATAAAAATTATTATGTAAAATTATGTAGAATAATAATTATTATTATTATTTATGAAAATTATAAATAATTATTTTCGGGTTGATCGGTTACTAACAGGTCGGGTTCGGGTTGAAAAAATTCAACCCATTTTGAGTTCGGGTCGGGTTCGGATTGATTTAAAAACATGACCGGGTACAGTAAAATCGACACGAACCCGACTAATTATCCGAAATTGTCATCCCTAATTGTGATTTAGAAATTAATATTTTGAATATACAACAAACAGGATGATTATCGAACTACAAGTGAATTTCCAATCGTAAAACATGAGACTCGTAGAATAACATGGTATCTAAAATCATATTTTCATAAGGAAAAAAGCTCAACTTGGTGGTGTAGAAGGGGATATATTAAAAAGTTCTCTTTTTAAGTGTAATTACGATACTTGAAAAATCTCTTTATCTGTTTGATTTGCTCTAGTGGCCCAGAAACTATAGAACTTCAATTACCCGGGTGTGACTGGACAAAGCCGTAATGGTTTGCATTAGGGCGGCACATGGGTTGGGTTGGTCGGGTTACGGCCATTTTAATGACCCAACCCAATTATTTTGGCCTACAAAATTTTAACCCATTAATCCTGAAAAACTCCGACAATCCAACCCTATTAATTTTATGATGGTTTGAGTCAGGTTGGGTCGGGTTGGGTTAGGTTCATCGGATTTAGTCATCCAGCTAATCATCCAAAATAGCACAATCATCCATGTTTCATAGTAAATATTACATAAAAGTCTTAATTGAAGCATGCTAGAAATTAATTTAAACACAAGTTTTTTCTAGCTTCAAACAAAAGCTTAAACTGGTGGAAATTAAATTATCAGCAATATTGATTGTCTTGGTTTTGTCCTTGTCAGTTGATGTATCCTTCACTTTGCCCTTAGCATCTACAATATTTAATAACAAAACTAATTAAACATATGCATTTGGGACAGAAGCAATTAGAGAAAAATATGTTTCCATTTCTTTGAGCCTAAACACAAACGAAAAATAGAACTTAAATATCACAATTAACAATCAGGACATCGCAAAATATGGCTTTATAATTCATATTTTCATATACCTTTTTCATATATAGAGAAATGATACAAGACAATAAGACACATATAAATGAATATATAGAAACTCAAAATCAAGACAAATGAAATATTCATATACAGAGAAATGAGAAATGGTATACTTATAAATCAAGCGAAAAATAGAGTGAAGATTGAGTTATAGACTTGTTACAAATTGAGAAGATGGAGTGAACTGTGACGATTGAGCGAAAATATGAGAGTTGAGAGAAAGAATGCAAGAGTTAAGAGCGGCTGCAAAATTTAGGGTTTTAACATATTGAAAATGAAACGTATCTACTGACTACTATCTAGTATTTGTGCAGGCCTGGACCTGGAGGGTATAAATGGGTTGGGCCTATATAATTTAACCGGGTTGGGTTGGTTTAGGGTTTTAATTAATCAAACTCTGACCCAACCCAATATATTCGGCCCAAAGAAAAATCAACCCAATTTAAATTCGGTTTTGGATGGTTCGGTTTGATCGGCCCAATTAAGGGTTGGGTTGGGCTGGTTTTTTCGGTTTCACTAACCCATGTGCAGCCCTATTTTGCATCTTCACTTACCCTCCGGTTCTCACTTCCGTCTTCCAGGAGCGCAAAAAATCGAATTAAAATCGAAACCGAGCCGAAATCGATAAAAATTGGGTAAAATCGAGCCGAATAAAACCGATCCGAAATCGAAATCGAAAAATTAAAAACATAATCGATTTAAATGATTGGGTTCCGGTTATAGGTTCTAACCGAACCGAAAAAACGAACCGATTATTAATTTAAATATATAAATAAATTATTTATATTATTTTGTATAAATTTTTAAAAAAATTCAATAATTAAATGCATAACATTTTGTAATCTAGGTCATTGTATATATTTTGGTCCATCGTGTGTGCAAGTCTTTTGGGCTTAGCAGTGGACTAGTGAATGCTACTGTCATAACTCATAAATCATGAACAATTGCACAAAGTAACAATAGAGTCTCTCTTTTTTTGATAGTTAAGGCGATGGTAATAGAGTCTCGATAACAATTCTGGATAACTTAATTCAGAAAAATCATGCTGTTATTTAAGAATCTAGTTGTTATGTATCAGTTGGGCTATACTTCGTGCACTAATTTGCAAAAACTTAAGAATTTTGGATAACATTTTAACAGTTTTTTCTTGGATATGTTATTCATATTTTAGTTCAGCTAGTGAATCAAGTACGTTTTTTGTTTTATAAATTACATTTTTCTTTCTCATTTTTATTTCATTCGGTTTTGTAACTGAAACCGAACCGAGGTTTTTGAAATCGAAATCGAACCGATGATTACGGTTGCGGTTTTCGATTTTCAAAATCGAAAATATTCAGTTGCGGTTCCGATTTTAACTAAAAACCGAACCGAGCCGGCCCATGCTCTCCCCTACCGTCTTCTATGACCTTGTGGTAAGAAGTTGAGTAGTTTAAATGCCAAGAAATTTAGACATTGACATATGTGAAACATTAATCTATTATTATATATTAAACCTCAACAGAAGGGTAAAGATTGCAATTTTAATAGTTGTGAAATTATGATTTTATCCTTTAAATTTTCTAGAATTACAAAAATGCCATCATTTAATAATTATGTAAAAAATAATCAATTCATGTTACTATTAGGAATTGAACCAATAACCTTTTCATATCAACATCATATCATAACGAACTCAGCTACACTTTGTTTTGAGGTTACTTTCAAACTCTTATTAGATAAACCACATTTTCTCCCATTTTTTTTATTTTTGAGTAAATAAACATTGTTTTCTATTATTTCTAGAATATTGCCCAATATGTAGTTACAATAGATATTTTTAGCGATTGGGCATAATTTACAATTCTCTTTTGTCAATTTAAATTATTGATATATGTCATTTTAATATCTGCGAATTTATGATTTTGCCCCTACTATGTTAAAAATTACAAAAACATCACCCATTCAATGTTAATGCAAACAATAGAGGAAATTATGTTTGTGTAGGAAATCGAACCACTAACGTTCTCTAATGAAATTCATACATAAGCACTGTACTACATTTTATTTTGAGTTTTCTTTAAAAATTCATTAGATAAACCACATTTTCTCTCTTCTCCCATCTTTTTTTTTAATTTTTTATAAATAAATAAAATTTTGGTTCATATTATTTATAAAATATTGCATAGTATATAATTACAAAAAACATTTTATGGATTGAGCATGTTGAGAGCATACTCTACGATTCTCTTTTGTCATTTTAAATGATTGATATAAAAATTAAAATTTTAAAATAATATAAAAAAATTAGATAAATATAATTGTTGTGGAATAAAAAAACGTACTTGTAAATTTACTGCTAGGGTTTAAGAGCTTTTGAGCTTTAATGGTTGTTCTCGTGTTTCGTGACTAAATCGATCCTCACAAGATGCCTACGTATCTCAATTCGTAATTGAGAAACAAACCAAAAAATGTATTTCTTGGTGTTGCCCTCGGGGCTATGGTGGCAAGGGCACACCAAGAACGTAGTGACTTGAATGTCCTTATTCGAGGATGAAGTCTAAAACGTAGTTCTGAGATGAGGAGTCAGACCCTTTATATAGGCGTTTAAAAGCCTAATGGATAAGTATTGATTTATTTGAAGGATAAGTCTTATCCTTGACGGTGGATAAATATTGACTTTCTTAAAGGATAAGTATTATCCTTGATGGTGGATAAGTATTGACTTTCTTGAAGGATAAGTCTTATCATTGACAGTGGATAAGGATAAATTTTAGATCCTTCCTTGTAGGAGTTGTTTCAATATCATAACGGACTTGTATTGAAACAAGCCCACTTGTATTAGAACAAGCCTGTATGGACGTCTCCTAATACAGGTTGTACTTCTAGCCCAAATATCAGTTACAAAATTAATATTTAATTAGAGTTTCGGGCCTTATTAATGGGCCTTATTTATGGACCATCTAGGTTTAATTAATGTAATATTAATTATGTTTTTAGGGTTATTTTTAACCCATATCAGTAATCAAATCCGAAAAAATATGAATTTATTTATATTCGTCTCTGTGTAGATATTAAATTATTGAAATAAAAAATAAGATTTGATTTTGAGAAATATTTATTTTTATTTATAAAATCATATATTATAAATGATTGCATAACATAATTATTAGGTATATAAAATTTTAAATATGCGAGTCATATTCAAGATATTTGGTCGATCAATTATTTAGACTTTCAGCGATTTAGAGGTATGATTGGTCTAAAACCATAAAATATAAAAAAGACAAAATAATTAAATTTATATTATATAAACAATCACACCAGTTAGACTATAAGTCGAATAAAGTATGATAATATGGATTTTTATATAATATAGTAAATTGATCAATACAATATGTAATAGTTAACATATGCTTAGATCAATCTATGATGAAATCAAAAAAATTTAATCTTAGATATCATGAAGATGCACATGCCATTAAGGTCGTCTAATCATAATTTGCATTGATCAAAATATTTGTGAAAATTTAAAGTCAAGTTAAAAAATAATCGAAATTATAATATAAAAAATATTTCAATTTACCAAAATTTTAAAATAGAACTCCAATACTGTGTAATAAATATTAGACTAAAACTAACTATTTGAGTTTAAAAATGTATGAATATGTACAAAAATATATAAAAAAAAATGAGTAAGACACTGCATGGATGACTTTTACATAATATTAATTGATTTCGTAATATGTCTCAGCCTTACGTATATATCGATTTTTTAAAAATATAACTTAGCAATGTTAAAATTACATCGCCTATGTTATATACCGACAATTTGCTAAAATATTTATTTTTTTATACTCAAATAATCAATTTGATAAAGTTCATATCACGTCATTGAAAACCATATTAATATTTTAGCAATTAAAAGTAATCATGTGATTATTATCGTATGGATATTTATCCAAATTTTATGAAATCTAATCGAGTTATAAAATATTAGGTTGATGTAATTGGTATGCTATATTACAAAAGTACTATAACATATGAGATAAAATCAAAATATTATCTTTTTCGATTTTCTAATTACAAAATTATGTCATTATAAATAACTAGTTTACTAAGCCGCGCTTCGCAGCGGCTTTAAAATAATATCTCTAAATTTTCTCAAAATATATTCTACAAAATACTTTTAAAATAAAATAATATTTCCAATATAAAATTAATTTTTGTTTTGAATTATATATATATATATATATAAAGTTCTAGATCGTTTAATCAAAAACTACAATTATACCTTCAGAGCTATTAAAATATTCACTACCTCCAAATCTACTTCCAGTAAGAAAAAAATCAAAAAATATGAACAAACATCCTTTTTGTTGCTGGGAGAATTTTTTATTAATAATGATATCTTTTTGTCAAAACAAATAACAACAAAAACAACAACAACATCTTCCTTTTAAAAAACAAATTAATGATCTCTTCTCAATGTTTCTTATTCTTGTATGACTTTTGTTATTGATGCACCGACTTATTGAATTTTGTTAAAAATGCACACACTAAATAAATTCTTCAGTCGAATAAATCTTAACATGATATTTTCGAAATACATACACTATAAATTTCTTAATATACAATTTTTATCTTTGAATTTTCGTGTATGAATTACATAAAATATTTTACTAAAAGATATAATATTTTCTCATAAAAATTAGAGCAATAACTATCTAAACGTTAAAAAATAATGATAAAATTTGTTTTTGAAGACATGATGAATTCTCCACTTTCGAGTTACCTTGTATACAGATGTGTCAACTTTTAACTATAAATTCAAAACTAATAACGTACACACATAAACATTTAAATCAATTCACGACCAGATGTACATGAAAATCATCTTACTCGGCCTATTATTTTAACTGATGAATCCCCTTCCTTATTAATCCATGTCTTAACTCAATCAAAACTAATAACAAATAATTTGTCTTGTCAAAGATTTTAATATGATCCTATATTAGGATACAAACAAATGTAATAAGATAAATAACATAAAGGAAAAAGTCTCATACTCATGTACTCATGTACTCATGTACACACTTTTAACATGAACAAACAAAAAAGTAAAGAATAACAATGTTGACAACAAAAATTGCAGTAGACAATTAACAAGTTTAGGTGTATATTTATACTATTAATTAGCTGTTTGTATGAAAGTATTAAAGTTAATTAATTATTTACCAAGTAATTACTTAATTTCTTATGCAAGACCGATCTAATTTCCTAAGTTCTTATTTACCAATATGTTCTTGTATTTTCTATTATATTACATTAAAAAAGAAAGTTTAGGAGAGTAGAATGTTAAGATAGTAATTTCATTTGAAAATAAATATTATGAGAATATCTAGATAATAATAAAGGGAAGTTTAAAATAATGTAAAGTAATACACTTTTTTTTAATTTAGATATTTGAAGGCAAGAATATTATAATTGAATATTTAGTTTACTCCATTTGTAATATTTAGTTTCCTCCATTAGTAAAGATTTATTGTATATTTACTTTCTCCATTAGTAGAGATTTTAAATGCAAGAACATTATATTTACTTTCCTCCGTTAGTAGAGATTTTAAATGCAAGAATATTGAAATTGTATATTTAGTTTCTTCCATTAGTAAATATTTAAAAGGCAATTAAGTTTTTTTTTCTAATCTTTGGTATTAATTACTTAATTTCTTATGAAAGACCGATTTAATTTCTTAACTTCTTATTTACCAAAATGTTCCTGTATTTTCTATTATATCACATAAAAAAAGAAGAAAGTTTAGGAGAAAAGAATGTTAAGATGTTAATTTCATTTGAAAAGAAATATTATGAGAATATTTAGATAATAATAGAGGAAAGTTTAAAATAATATAAGGCAATATACTTTTTTTTATAATTTAGATATTTTGAAGGCAAGAATATTATAATCGAATATTTAGTTTCCTCTTTTAGTGATATTCAGTTTCCTCTGTCACTATAGATCTATTGTATATTTACTTTCTCTATTAGTAGAGATTTTAAATGCAAGAATATTATATTTACTTTCCTCTATTAGTAGAGATTTTAAATGCAATAATATTAAAATTGTATATTTAGTTTTCTCCATTAGTAAATATTTAAAAGGCAATTGAGATTTTTTCTAGTTTTTGGTATTAATTACTTAATTTCTTATGCAAGACCGATCTAATTTATTAACTTCTTATTTACCAAAACGTTCCTGTATTTTCTATTATATTACATAAAAAAAGAAAGTTTAGGAGAACAGTATGTTAAGATAGTAATTTCATTAAAAAAGTATTATGAGAGATATTAATAGAGGAAAGTTCAAAATAATATAAGGTAAAACACTTTTTTTCTAATTTAGATATTTTGAAGGCAAGAATATTATAATTGAAAATTTAGTTTCTTCCATTAGTGATATTTAGTTTCCTCCATTAGTAAAGATCTATTGTATATTTACTTTCTCCATTAGTAGGAATTTTAAATGCAAAAATATTATATGTTTCCTCTATTAGTAAGTATTTAAAAGGTAATTTAGATTTTTTCAAAATTTTAATTTAATATTATTAATTCAAAAAATTGAGAAAATTAGAAAAATTGAACGAAGCGATCTAAGAGCGCCACCTCACCGTCCCCGTCTTCTCCTTTATATAATAGTACTAGTTCAGAAAGCCGCGCTTCGCGGCGGCATTATAAATTTTTTAAAAAACTTTATTTATAAAATTATATCAATTATTCATTCATTTGTAATAAGTCGTCCTCCCATTAAACACGTTTTTCTTGTTATGATCAAAATCCTAAATTTTATATATCGATTACTTGTGTCTTATATATTTAGTTTTCATGTTAACATACTACTTTATAATAAGTCGCTCTCGCGTTGAAAAATATGCTTATATAAATTTTCGCTCCTATTTGACTTCAAATATAATTTTTAACTATGTTTTACAAACAACCTATTCTATTTTCAATAAAACAATTTTTATATGCATTTCTTATAAATTCAATTTATTCTACTATATAAATTTGACAACCTATTCAACTTCCTATAATGCTTTTAATTATATGTCTAACTTATAAATTTGAAATATTCTTCTTTATAAACTCGAACGCTTATTACACTACAAATATAACTTTTATTTATATGTATTCCCCATAAATTTGAACTCTTCTCCTCTATAAATTCTATAAATTCGAACATTATTCTACTTCTAATATATTAAAGAATATTTTTTATTTAATTGTATTCTTAGAGACGATTTTAGAGGTGCCACTCGTGTATCCTCTTTTATATATATCGATGATCGATTGATTGATATATATTGATGATTCAAAGTAAAATCTCAACATTCAATGCGTATTCCTGATTCGGACAGTTAATACATTTTTCTAAGTCACGAACTCGTTTATTCCCAATAGAGTAAATCTTGGCATCACTACAAAAGTCACTATTATTTTTAGAGTAAATCTCCCCACACATACTTATACACTACCACTAATTTAGGATCAATTAATAACTTATTTTTATATCATTTTTAATCCTTTAATTTTCTAACTTCTTTATTTTTCTATCTTGATTTCCTAAATTATTACTCTTAAATTCATGGTAGTGTGTTAGTAGTGTTTATGTATTGTATGAAGATTTATTCTTATTTTTATTTTAGAAACTTCTTTTAAGTTATGTGTATGTCATCAATCACTATTCTTATTTTAGTAATGATAGTGACCCACATCTTTTAAAAATTATGTGTATGTCCTCAATACAATAGTAAATATCATTGTAAGGTAGTTACTAACACCTAAAATGAGAGTGATTTTTGCGGTGACTTTTGTAATTGATGTCAAGATTTAACTTTAACATTGAAGCGCAAACCCCAACTTTAACTTTAACATGTACGTGTACTTGTCTTGTACAGTTAAACCTCTTTAAAGTAATACTCTTGGGACCGGAAAAAAATATTACTTCACCGAATTTATTACTTTATCGATATAATAATATTTTATTACTTTATCGATAAAGTAATATTTTATTACTTTACCGAATTTTTATGTTTACGCATTACAATATATTATGTTTAAAAACAAGAATCAATCACATGCAATGTATTTTGAATGCTATTAGTATTTGCTAACATGGCTTGGAATATTGATATGAAAACAACCACAATTGCAAATTGTTTTCAGTATTGCAAGATTCGTTCAGAAGAAAATGATGAACAAGAACTTGGTGAAATAAATAAAGGTATCGAAGGATTAAATGAAGCTATCTCTAATTTACGATATAGAAATGTGATGCCTGTTAAGCATCTCTTAAATTATCCAAGCGAGAATGATGCAGTTATGGAATCACCTACGGATGAAGAAATCATTGAGTAGGTAATGAACACTGATGAAGGAATTGATCCTGAACCGGACGATAGCAATGTCATCCCAAGTGTGTCATCAAATAAAGCATTTCAAGCAATCAACACTTTGAACAATTACTTGTTACAACACGAGCAAAACATACCAGGAGTTATTTATGTTTTACATAAAGTCAAGGATGAGGTTAATTTTGGCTTTGGTGGAAAGAAGAAACAAGCTACTATAGATTCATATTTTAAAAAGAATTGAATTTTGTAACTCATATACATTATATATATATATATATATATAATTTTGGAATTATTACTTTACATATTAGTTGGGCCTTTAATGACTTTCTAATTTTTTATTATCTTATGCTTTTAGCGAGAATATTACTTTACAACATTGGCCCAAGTTGGGACCGACGAAATTTATTACTTAAGCGAGGTTATTACTTTATCGGATATTACTTAATCGAGGTTTAACTGTATAATAATGTTCATCCTTAAAAAGCGTAAGCTAAAAAGTGAATAAATTTTGGTTTTTTAATTTTTCAATATACGTTTTATATTTCAATTCAAACTTTTTTTTATCTATTATTTCGAATGTCTTTTCTATTTTAAATATATTGAAAAAAAAATTAAAGTATATGTTTCTTTTTGATAAAATTTTCTCATGAATTTTTTTTTCGAGAAAATTATTTTCAACAAAAATTTTCAAGAATATTTTTCGAAATATTCTTTTCAAGAATTTTGTTCCCGACAATTTTTTTCAGTAGGTAAATATGCCGTCATATTTAGTTTGGTTCCAATACCACGTCATTCAAATTAAAAAAACACATGAAATTAGTTAAAATTCATAATTGAGCAAGAGGTGAGTCGGTGACATAGGACATGGCCTAGTATATTATATTGCAGAAAAGTTGTGCCCAACAGTAACCAAAACTAATGAATCTTTCAAAAAAATCTTGAGAAAGGGCATCGCTAGTATCTCAATACATGCTGAATATAAGTTAAACTGGAAGCTCAAATCACTGCAAGAAGTAATTATGAAATATTAAACATAAAAACTGGTTAGCAAAAAAAATTTAAAAAAAAAACAAAGACATAACAAAACAAAACAAAAGTAACCGAAAATATAAAATAAAAAAGTTGGATACAATCACTGGAATTTACCTGTGTCAATAGTCACTTTCTTTGAATCCATAAAATTTTCATCTACCATCATTTGGTATGCAATTGTTAATACTACATTACAATATAAACATAATTAGTAGAATATATAATATCATTAATTGAATGTATAATCAAAACAAAAAAGCAAACAAAAATATGCATACGCCAAAGAAGAAAAAGTGCAAAAATATTTTTACAATATTAAGAGATTTATATATATATATATAGAGACTTATCGATGATTAGAATGTTTTTTCTATTTCTCTCTAATTATGAATTCTACTTCTTTATAATTTTGAACTCTATTTCAATTACGTGGAGGAAAAATTTTAATTATATATAATTCGAATTGTTCTTCTCTATAAATTTGAAATCTTATCTTCTATATATTCGAAAACCTATTCTACTTCTAATATGTTCCTTATAATTCGAACTATTCTTCTTTATAAATTTGAACACCTATTAAAAAAATATTTTTTGTTAGTAGTATTTAAAATTCCAAAATTCTAGAAAATTAGAAAAAATAGATTGAGGCGATCGTAGAGGCGCCACCTAACCTCCCGCGTATCCTCCTTTATATATATATACTAGTTGAAAAAGCCGCGCTTCGCGGCGGCGTAATAATTTTTTTTAAAGACTCTATTAAATAAATTACGAAAATTACTCGGTCCTCGCTAATAAGCCGTCCTCCCGTGAAACACGCTTTCCTTTTTAATATCAAAATCTCAAATTTAATATATTGAATATATACTTGTCTTATATATTAATTTTTATGTTACCATACTCCTTTCTAATGAGACACTCTTTCGTTGAAAAAACACCTATATAACTTTACATATTCTACTTCAAATAAAACTTTTAGTTATGTATTACAAACGCTTATTCTACTTCCAATAGAACTTTTGATTGCAAGTACTTCTTTTATATCCGAACTCTTCTCCTCTATAAATCGAAACACCTATTCTACTTCAAATATAACTTTGCAAGTACTTTTTTTATATTTGAACTCTTCCCCTGTACAAATTCAAACACCTATTCTACTTCAAATAGAACTTTTAATTATATGTCTTCGCTATATTCAAACTCTTCTTCTCAATAAATTCGAACACCTATTCTACTTCTAATATGTTAAAGGATATTTTTTATTTACTACTATTTAAAATTCAAAAATTCTAGAAAATTAGAAAAATAGACTGAGACGATCTTAGAAGCGCCACCTCACCTCCCGCATATCCTTCTTTATATATATATATATTGATTATTAATTCAAAAAAATGAGAAAATTAGAAAAATAGAACGAAGCGATCTAAGAGCGCCAGCTCACCGCCACCGTCTTCTCCTTTATATAAGAGTATTGATTTTGAGCGAGAAATTATTTCAGTATCCGTGTCTCGAGCTTTTACGCTAATTAGCTTAAATATCTTAATTTAATTCTGTTAAATGTTTTTGAGAATAGCCGCGAAATTGTACCATGTTGTAATTTGTAATATGAAAATAAAACTAATATATAACGAGCTGTGTTCAGTATATTTTATTTAAATGTTAAACTCATCAAATCATATATATCAGTACTATTATATAATAGACGAAACATTAAAAGTTTGGTCGGTCGGTATGGTACGTTGTGATTTTACTTAATTGCTCTTTCTTAAATTCGTGTTTTTACTTAATTAACCTTACTTATTTATAGAAATATATTATTAAATAATAATATTACTTATTTATAATTAATTATCTTTTTCACCTAAAATACATTATTTTTTTATTTTTCTAACAAATTCCCCTACTTTTTCAAATATCACGGGCAATTACCTTTTTTAACTAAAACATGTTAGTTTTTCTATTTTTCCTTACTAAAACCCCTCATTTTCCAAAAATATCACGGACAAACCTTTAGTTATTTATTTTTAAACCTAATATTATAATTATTTTTTTAAAAGTTTACTTATTTTAACATGCCTACTTATTTTTCTTAGCAAATGCAATTACTAAGAATATTAAAATATAAATAATCAAATACATATTTATAATCAATTACCTTTTCAGCTAAAACACATTATAATTTTTTTCTAACAAAGTTCCTTATTTTCTAAATATATCACGGGAAATTGCCTTTTTCAATTTACTTTTTCTATTTTTCTCACTAAAATCCATTCTTTTTCTAAAAATATCACGGACAAACCCTTTACTTATTTATTTTAAAACGTATTTAAATAATTTAAATTATTAAATTTTAAAACCTTATTTTCCAAAAATATCACGGGTATTTACCTTTTTAAACTAAATATATGTTACATTTTTTATTTTTTCATACTAAAACCCCTCTTTTTCCAAAAATATAACGAGAAAACCCTTACTTATTTATTTTAAAATCTGATATTGTCAGAAAAGTAATTATAGAAATATAATTGACAAGTCAATGGAAAGACCGATATTTAAGGCCCGACACCCTAATTATTCATTAATTTCGTAATTAATGAATAGGGAAAATATACAGCTCTTAAAAAGAGTCCAAAATATGGTAAATTCATCAAAGAAGGATCCGGAATCCCAATTAAAGGCAATTAATGAGTCATAGCCTTTATCAACAAGGAAACGAATTCTCCAGCAAGAAATACAATGTTTATCCAATATAAAAAAGGAGACTTATTCGCTAAGACTCCTAAACATACCATAAATACTAGGCTCTAGACGCCTATATAAGGACCCTGATCCTACAATCAGAACTACGTTTTGGGCACAGCTCCATACGTCACAACGCCTCGAAGGCGCAACAAGCCATAAAGGCACCCTTAGAACTACGTTTTAGACTTCATCCTCGAATAAGGACATACAAGTCAGTACGTCCTTGGTGTGCCCCTGCCGCCATAGCCCCGAGGGCAACACCAAGAACTACGTCTTTGGCTTGATTCTCAATAACGGTTTGAGATACGTAGGCATCTTGTGAGGACCGATTTAGTCTCGAAACGCAAGTGCAGCCATTAAAGCTCGAAAGCTCATTAATCCTAGCAATTAATATACAAGCACGTTTTTTAATCCACAACATTTGGCGCCGTCTGTGGGAAGACAACATCAACCATGGCAAACACACGAAGAACAACTCGAGATACTCAAACTCCTGAGGATCGCCCTGTCACCTCTGAGGCTGATACTCACGGAAATCAACCACCGCCAACTACTGGCACTCAAGGGACGAATATCCCCACCAACACTCAAGGACCGGAAATCCCAATTTCGGTTGAAGGGACGAATCCCCTGCAGATGGTCATTCATGGATCTAATCCACAAGTGACCGTTCACCAGCAACCAATCTCGACTTCTCCACTCATCATGAATGCACCGAGAAGCCTTCAACTCCATACTACTGATCTCCCTCAATACGCGAATCAGACTTTGGGGATGCCAAGCTATGACATGCCCCCTCGACCCATGGCGGGCGGTAGTGGAACTAATCCAATCTACCATGAGGCATATGTGCCCCCTTATATTCAAGGTCTGGGACCCCAAAATCAACAAACTCGCCAGACCCCTTTCGTTCAAGATTACTCAGGCCCATACACCGAGGATGAGGTTTATACAACTAGAGAGGATGTCGCCCCAAGAAGGAGACGTTCTTCCCAGACAAATCGGGATCAACCCCAAACTACTAAGGAGAAAATTGCAGCCCATGAGGAAGAGACTGCAAGACTCAAGAAACTCCTTGCTGAGGAGGAGGCCGCTCAATCTCAAGGCCGAACGACTGAAGGGATCCCGATAATCAACTTGGATCCACCGACAAGAAGAACCAAGAGGGCCGAAGCCCCAAGGGGTGATCCTAGTATTCTGTTGCCCCTAGGAGATCCTGATGATCCTACACCACCGTTTACTCAAGACATCATGAAAATGGCTATATCCAGAAAATTCAAGATGCCTTCGATCAAAGCCTATGATGGAACGGGAGATCCCGCAAATCATTTAAGGACCTTCTCCAATGCACTGCTGTTGCAGTCAACCAACGATGCGGTCAAGTGTAGGGCGTTTCCACAAACCTTGGCAGGCATGGCCCAACGCTGGTATAGCCGTCTTCCTCCCAACTCAATTGGGTCTTTCAAGGAACTAAGCAAAGCTTTTATAAATCAGTTCATTAGTGGAAGGGTGCATGAGAAAAGCTCTGCATCACTCATGGCAATCCAGCAAGGAAAGAATGAAGCCCTAAGGGACTACATCAATCGATTCACTCGGGAGGCTTTGAAAGTCCCGGACTTAGAGGACAGAGTGGCTATGATAGCCCAGCAACAAGGAACTACTGATGACCACTTCAAAAGGTCGTTAGCTAAACATCCACCCGAGAGCATGCTGAAGCTCTAAGATAGAGTCGGAAAGTATATCAAGGCTGAAGAAAGCATGAGAAAGTATGAACCCACTACTAGCGGTAGTGGAAACTCAAAGAAAAGAAAAGAAACTCAGGAGTACGACGTCAAGGAAAAGTTTCCCAGAACGTCAAAGGACTCTGATTCTCCATCCAAGAGAAACAATTTTGGGCCAAAGTTTACGGAGTATGCAAGATTGAACACTTCCAGGAGTCAAATTCTGATGGAGATAGCTAAGGAAGGAGATCTCAAATGGCCGAAGCCAATGAGGGCTGACATGTCTAAACGGAACCAAAATCAGTTCTGTCAGTTCCACAAAGAAGTCGGTCACGACACCGACGATTGTAGGCAATTGAAAGATGAGTTCGAATTTCTGATACGAAGAGAAAAACTCAGCAAATTCACCAAGGATGGAAATCAAGGGAGTCAAAGAGGAAACTATGAAAGGAAGGATTACGACAGAAGGGACAACGACCAAGATCGTAACCCTAAGCCCCGAGGGCCAGTCATCAACATGATATTCGGAGGGCCAACTTCTGCTGGGTCCTCCCGAAACTCAAGAAAAGCTTATGCTCGAGAGGTAATGACTGTGGTTGGAGAAGCACCGAAGCGTGCCAGAACAGAAGTGTCAATAGGTTTTGATGATTCAGACTTGGAAGGGGTGAAGTTCCCCCACGATGACCCTCTAGTCATCATACCTGTGATTGGCAATTCCGAAACAAAGAGAGTCCTAGTCGACAATGGAGCTTCAGTGGATATCTTGCTCCACGATGCTTTTATCAAGATGGGTTACACTGATTCTCAGTTAACACCCTCAAATATGCCCATATACGGATTCAATGGGGTGGAATCAAAAGTGGAAGGCACTATCCAACTCCCAATGACCATGGGACAAGGGATGAATACATCTACTCAAATGCTGAACTTCATAGTTATAAAGGCAACTTCAACCTACAATACAATCCTGAGAAGGACTGGTCTTCATGCGTTCAAGGCCGTTGCCTCTTCTTATCATCTGAAAATCAAGTTCCCAACAAGGAATGGGATTGGTGAAGAACGAGGAGACCAAAAAATGGCTAGAAGTTGTTATGTAGCCGCGTTAAGGCCTGATGGAATCGGGGGGCAAGTTCTCCCAATTGAAGACATGGATACTAGTGACAATGAGGACCAAAGAGGGAAACCAGCTGAGGATTTAATCCCCATTCCCTTAGTCCCTGGTGAACCGGAGAAGGTGACATATGTTGGAGCACTACTACCTGAGCCATTGAAAAGCAAGCTCATATCTTTTCTTCAAGAGAATAATGACGTTTTTTCTTAGACAGCGGCTGACATGCCAGGGATTGATCCCCAATTGATAACTCATAAATTGAATGTAGATCCTGAAAGGAAGACGGTAAAACAGAAAAAGAGAAGTTTTGCTCCGGAAAGGCTCGAAGCCATTAAACAAGAAGTAGAGAAGCTTTTGGAAGCCGGGTTCATTGAGGAAATCCAATTCCCAGAATGGTTGGCTAACCCCGTGATGGTCAAAAAGGCCAATGGAAAATTGTTGGGATTTATGGGTGATAGCATAGAAACAACTTAACTTTGATTGTACTTAATTTTTTAAATTAAGTAGAACATACTGTCATAGCCAAAGTATGTTCTTGTAATCAGTATGTAATGTTATTCTAGTTGTATTATTTGAAAGAAGTTCACTTGTGTGTTCAAGCCTCAAAGAATGCTTTTTGGATGACAACATGAATAAAGGTTACTGTCCTAAAGCTGTGACAGTAAGATTACAAGAAGACAGAATGTTGCAAGTCACGACAGCATATTTACTCTGACAGCAACATTGGCGGAAGACTACGCGACAGCAACTATTGCCCTCGACAGCAAGTTTGGGATCCTCGACAGCACTCTATGCGGGGAACTCATACTGTCACCAAAAGATCATTCCTGTGACAGCAAGCTTTGCGGCAAAAGTAACTGTCTCAATAAAGATCCTTATGCTAGGTATCTTTCTCAGTCAAATCCCGTGACAGTTTAAATGTTCAAGGAACAGGCGTGATGCAGCATCCCTAAGCTGCACCAAGTCTGCAAGACTACGACAGAAGCTTCAAGGCACTACAAATCAAAAGCGAATCAATTCAAGAGCAAGGTCAAGTCTTTATCTGCTGAATTGGTTTAGCTGGAAATAGAATGAATCTAGGTTGCTTTCTTTGTAATGTTTATCTGACATGTTAGCAATTTAGGAAAGTCACATGGGTAAGACAATCTGTAAGAAGCTGCCACTTGACAGTGACAGCAGCTTTACAAACCCGTGACTGATAGTGATAGGGTTAGTCATATACCTACTATCAACTCATTCTAGAACTGGAACGAATACAAGCAAGTGTCTTGGAAGAAAAACCCGAAGCTCGAGATCTTTTTCTTGAGGTTGTAGCAACACTTTGCAAAATAAATAAAACATTTATTTTGTGAATCTTGTTCTTACTAAATACTGTTCGTGATTGCATATATTGCTGATAACGTTTAATCTTGATTTTAGTTGTTGAAATTTAGATTGAATTTTATCAGTATTGCATTCATCCCCCCCCTTCTGCAATACACAAGGACTAACAACTGGTATCAGAGCTTTCAGATTAACATACATATCTGAGATCCCGGAGAAAATGCAGAAATCAAACAGTATCAAGATCCCAGCTTTTGATAAAGAGAACTACAGCATTTGGAAAAGAAAAATCTTGTTGTTTATCAAAGCTGCAAATCCACTATACCCAGGTATACTCGAGAATGGTCCTTTCATTCCAAGAAAGGAAATTGAAGCCACAACAGTGAATGGTGAGATTATTCCTGCACATTGGGTTCCCAAAGATCCCTCAGAATTCTTGGAACCTGAAAAGGAGAAAATGGTGCTAGATGATCATTTGCAACTTATCTTGCTCGATTCTCTCACACTGGATAAAGCCATGTGTGGAAGTGTAATAAGCTGCACATCAGCCAAGGAGATGTGGATCAGGTTAGCCTTACTCTGTGAAGGAAGTGAAGAGGTTAAGGGCAACCAAAGGCAAATTCTAATATCTCAATATGAGGCATTCATGGCCAAGCCTGGTGAAGACTTAACCTCCATGTTCGAAAGGTTCAGTAAGCTCTTAACTGAATTACAGATACATGGCAAGTACTATGACAGAAAAGAATTAAACGTCAAGTTCCTGCTCACACTTCCTGATCACCTTGAACACAAGACAACAGCCATACGAGAAGGAAGAGATCTCAACACTATAACCTTTGAGACACTTTATGGTATTCTGAAATCCTATGAACTCGAACTCTTTCAAAAGAGAGCCATACAAAGTGGAACAAGGAACAAGATGGCTAATATGTCAAGTGCCCTAGTAGCACATGTGCCAAGGATCACACAGCCAAGTGAAGTACCACAGATCACACAATCAATCCCAACACAGACCTTGAAGATAGAAGAGGTGGTTGAAGATGATGAGAAAGTGGTACTACAGGTTAAAGATGTGGAAGATGAAGACTTCTACACAATGGAGGAACTGGAAAGCATGGACAACCCTACTATGGCTTACATGGCCAAGAAATTCAAGAACTTTAGGTTCAAGAAGGATAGGTCATACAAGCCTCAAGGGCAAGCATCCAAGTTCAGCAAAGGAAGCTCATCAAAGGCTGCTGTGGGAAGTTCAACCAAAGGAGGATACAAAACTGGATTTGTGGATAGAT
The DNA here is from genome assembly GCA_030848705.1 of Heracleum sosnowskyi. Taxonomy (NCBI): domain Eukaryota; kingdom Viridiplantae; phylum Streptophyta; class Magnoliopsida; order Apiales; family Apiaceae; genus Heracleum; species Heracleum sosnowskyi. Next base: position 40,457,164 of record CM061243.1, on the reverse strand, counting down.
CAAAGTTCAAATGTTACAACTGTGGAGAACCTGGTCACTTTGCTACTGAATGCAAAAGACCCAAACAGGTTCAAAGATATGAGAAAGGAACTGGTGGATACTCTAAGAAAAATCAAGGTAGAGCCTATGTGGCTGAAGGAAAGTGTTGGGATGATTCTGATGATGAAGAAGAGGAAGAATATGTTAACCTAGCTCTCATGGCTAGCACTGATGAGGTAGCATCAACTCCTTCAAGTCAGGTACCTTCACTTGTCTTACTTGATATGTCTACTGATGAGTATAAGAAAACCATTAAAGACTTAAGTGCTGAAATGTTCAATGTCTATACTAGCTTGTCTGCTGCTAATGAGGAAATCTCTAGACTAAGTAAGCTAAATGAAACACTTCAGTCTGAAAATGATTCTCTTTTTCTCAAAACCAGTTCTCTAGGCTCTTTAGCTCAAGAGAATGCCAAACTTAAAAATGAATTAAAATGTGCTAAGGAGGTTGAGGAATTCCTGAGGAATGAGATTGCTGAAAATGAATTTAAGATTAAGGCCTATAGAAACTCATCAAAGATACTTCAGGATTACAATGATAAGCATACAGAAAATCAGTCTGTTGGTATAGGTTTTTCTTATGGTAGAAGACCTGGAAAGGAAACTGTGATTCAAGATTGTCCTGGAATAGCTGCTGTCAAACCCACCATTCTCAAGAAAGTTAAAACTCCTATTTTCAAAGCTGCTGAAATTGAGTTTGATGAAGAAGCCATGCTCATCAAACAAGAAATTCTTGATGAGGATGAAGGTGTTGACAGCACATTCAAGGAAGGAAAGGATACTGTCACAATCCCCAAGACAGTAAACTTACCAAGCGATCAGACAGTAAGGTCAAAGGATGTTGTCACGATTGGCAAGACAGAATCTTTCAAAGATACTGTCAAGAATGATTCCAAGACAGTAACTCTCAAACCTTCTGTCAAGACAGTAGGATTAAAAGATACTGTCAAGGATAGTTCGACAGCAACTTCTGAACATACTGTCAATCCAGTGACTCCCAAGTCTAGGAACAGGAATGGTAAGGTAGGTGTCAACAAAGGAAATGGATACACTAATGTTGGAGGTGCTTCTAGGAAACTATGCAATAACTGTGGATCTACACATCACTTAACACATGTTTGTAAGAAACCAATTGAGGATAAGATCAATGCAACTGAACTCAATGGTAACTTACACAGAACCCCCCTTATGCATAGAACTATGAGTGTCTGTAATAACATTGATTGTATGCCATGCAAAATCACTGCCATGAGTACATGCTTTAACTTACCTGTTCTCTCTACTGAAAAATGCTCATACCTAAACACTGTTGAGACTTCTGAGCCTGCTGGCAACAGCAAAAAGGCTTCATCCACTAAGAAAAGGACCAAGTCCAATTCTAAACCTAAGTGGGTGAAAAGAGAAGTCAAACAGGAAGTCTTTGATAATGCTTGTGATGTTGTGACTGGAAGAAACTCAGGGAACACTGAAACTGCAGGACCCAACAAAGATTGGGTACCATATGCAACTTAGAAACATTCTGTTTTGCAGGGTAAGAAGAAAAATCAGGTCATGTGGATAATTGACAGTGGTTGCTCAAGACACATGACAGGTGATAAAGCCCTGCTATCACATTATGTAGAGAAAGCTGGCCCAATCATAACCTTTGGAGACAACAGCAAGGGTTACACAGTGGGATATGGCTGTCTGGAAATTGGGAATGTTGTCATTGAAGATATTGCTCTTGTGGATGGATTGAAGCACAACCTACTCAGTGTCAGCCAATTCAGTGACAGAGGGTTTAAGGTTGACTTTGACATGATGGTTTGCAACATCTATCACAAGAAGGATGGAAGCCTCTCTCTAAAAGGGGTCAGAAAAGGAAGCTTGTTTGTTGCTGATCTAAGCTCAACAAAGAAGGATAAAGTTTACTGTTTTTACAGTAAAGCTACTGTTGGTGACAGTATGCTTTGGCACAGGAAGCTCTCACATCTCAACTTTAAGACAATGAATATTCTGATGAAGAAGGAGTTAGTGAGAGGTTTGCCCCAACAGGAATTCTGTCAAGAAGGACTGTGTGAAGATTGTCAAATGGGCAAACTGAGAAGAGCTGTGCACAAGTCCAAACAAGTAAACACCAACACAGAAGCACTCAAGTTGATTCACATGGACCTCTTTGGACCAGTCAATGTACCATCTATGGCCAGAAAGAGGTATGCCTTGGTAATGGTGGATGATTACTCAAGGTACACTTGGGTGAAATTTCTTGAATCCAAAGATGAAGCTGCTCAAGTGATTATTGATCAAGTCAGAGTTCTTGATAGAACCCCAAACTCAAAAGTTCAAATCTTGAGGAGTGACAATGGTACAGAATTCAGAAATGCCACTCTTGGAAATTTCTGTAAAGATGAAGGAATTGTACAACAATTCTCTGCTGCAAGAACTCCACAGCAGAATGGAGTTGTAGAAAGAAAGAACAGGACTCTCATTGAAGCAGCTAGAACTATGTTGCATGATGCTAAGTTGCCAACATATTTCTGGGCTGAAGCCATCAACACAGCCTGTTATACTCAGAACAGAACCATGATCAACAAAACTCATGCAAGTACTCCTTACTGTCTGCTAACTGGAAAGAAACCTACTGTCAAATATTTTCATGTGTTTGGGAGCAAATGCTTTATGATGAAAGACAACCATGAGAAGAAAGGAAAATTTGACACCAAGGCTTTTGAAGGATTATTCATGGGTTACAGCACAGAAAGGACTGCCTACAGAGTTTATGTCATAGAACACAGGATTATTGAAGAAAGTGTTAATGTCACATTTGATGAAACCAAGTTTCCAGGACTGCATGAAGAAGGAAAGATGCAGACATTTAGATTTGAGAATCAAGGATACCTGGAAGCTGAGGAGATTGTAGATGAAGAACCTAGCTTCACTCAAATTGTTGAAGTTGACAAAGATGCTGTCAACACCACTACTGTCATTCAAACTCCAGCTCAATCACACACCATAACATCTAACATTCAGAACAGTGTTGACTCTGGAGACAATGAAGAACATGGTGGAGACAATGAAATTGATGAGCATTCAACTCAACAAGCTGAAGCAAATGTTCCTGTTCAATCAAGCAGCTTGCCCAGAATCACCAGGTGGACCAAGGACCACACAAATGACCTTATAATTGGTGATCCCAATTCTGGTGTGAGGACAAGGAACAAAGTCTCTGCTGACAGCATGTTCTCATGCTTCCTGTCACAAATGGAACCCAAGACAATTGATGAAGCATTGTTGGATTCTGACTGGGTGATAGCCATGCAAGAAGAGCTAAATCAGTTTGAAAGAAACAATGTATGGAGATTGGTTCCAAGACCTAAGGGAAAGTCAGTTATTGAGACCAAGTGGGTTTTCAGAAACAAACTTGATGAAAATGGATTGGTGACAAGGAACAAAGCAAGGCTAGTGGCTAAAGGTTACTGTCAACAGGAGGGAATAGATTATGATGAGACATTTGCTCCTGTTGCCAGACTTGAAGCTATAAGAATCTTTCTAGCTTATGCTGCACACTGCAACTTCAAAGTATTTCAGATGGATGTCAAAAGTGCCTTTCTAAATGGAGAACTGGAAGAAGAAGTGTATGTGGAACAGCCACCAGGGTTTGAGGATGCTGACATGCATAACTTTGTGTACAAACTCTTCAAAGCTTTGTATGGACTAAAGCAAGCACCCAGGGCATGGTATGACACACTTTCCACCTTTCTTCTGGAAAACCAGTTTACCAGAGGAGTTGTGGACAAGACACTTTTCTACAAGCATCATGGCAAGGACATCATTCTGGTACAAATCTATGTGGATGATATCATTTTTGGTTCTACAAATGAGAAGCTGTGTGAGAAGTTTTCTCATCTCATGAGCAACAAATATGAGATGAGCATGATGGGAGAATTGTCATTCTTTCTAGGGTTACAAATTCTTCAACAAACTGATGGAATCTTCATAAGTCAAGCTAAGTATATCAAGGAACTTCTCAAAAAGTTCAACTTGGAAGATTCATCTCCTGCAAGGACACCAATGTCCACAGCAACTAGTCTGGATCTTGATCCTAAAGGAAAGAAAGTTGACTCAAGCACTTATAGAGGCATGGTAGGATCCCTCCTATACCTAACAGCTAGCAGACCTGACATCATGTTTGCTACATGTCTTTGTGCAAGGTTTCAAAGTGATCCAAAGGAGTCACACTTGGTAGCCATCAAGAGAATCTTTAGATACTTAAAAGGCACTCCTAACCTAGGCCTTTGGTATCCTAAGAATACTGGATTTGATCTAATTGGTTACTCAGACTCAGACTATGCTGGATGCAAGATTGACAGAAAAAGTACTACTGGTAGCTGTCAATTTCTTGGTGGAAGATTGGTATCATGGTTTAGCAAGAAGCAGCATTCAGTTTCTACCTCAACAGCAGAAGCTGAGTACATTGCTGCAGGCAGTTGCTGTGCACAAATTCTATGGATGAAAAGTCAACTTCTAGATTATGGTCTAGTGTTAAGAGATATTCCTATTTACTGTGACAACACTAGTGCCATAGCCATCTCAGACAATCCAGTTCAACACTCTAGGACAAAGCACATTGATATAAGACATCACTTTATCAGAGAGCATGTTGAACAAGGAACTGTGAAGCTGATTTATGTCCCAACTGACAAGCAACTTGCTGACATCTTCACTAAGCCATTGGATGAAGCAACCTTCAACAGGTTGGTAAGTGAATTGGGAATGCTGAATCTGGTATGTTAATTTACTAAGGTTTCTAAATTTTCAATTTCTTTTTGAAGCTCATGACAGCAACTTCAAACCTGCTGTCAAGAGAAGTTACTGTCTACTTGGTTTATGTCTGTTATGTGACAGCATGTGTTGATTTGACTACTCATGTCAGTATTTTTGTGCCAGTCTCATATTTTTAAACCGTGTATGACTTTAATGTGGTTATCTGTTAAGTTTGAGAGTTAAAAATCTGTTCCATTGGACTTTCACACTCTTTTGCATTAATCTGTAGGATTAAAGGAGGACACGACCATTAATTACTTTTGTGGTAGTTGTATGGGTACTCTAACTGTTGACCATTAGACTTTAATCCTTAGACGGTTTTGCCTATAAATTAACCTTAGGTTTCACCAGTCTGCTCTCAGTTTTAAAGTAAATAATGGAAAACAAAGTAGGAATTGAAGTTGGTCTAAAGAAGTGTGATAGTGAACCAGACAATGAAGAGATCGACGAGCTCTTTGAAATGTTGTTGGACGCCATGGATGAGATTGATGAGGAAAAGGAGGCCAAGGCTAAGGAAGAAGAAGCCAAGGCTGTGGAAGAAGAGAAGGAGCTTCAGGCCCTTCTTGAAAAAGAAGGCCGCTCTGAAGAAGAGCTTAAGGAAGAAGTCTTAGAACTAGTTAATAAAATCATAGAATAATGTACTAAATGTTCAATTTTAATGATTTTATTAATAATAAAAGTTCCTGCTTATGTGGTTATTGAGTTTATGATTTGTCTGTGTTAATTGCTTTATATCTGTGTTCAAAAGATTACATTGCTAAATCCATAATTTGTCAATATTAAGTTAAGTATATGAATCAAGCATTCTAATAAGTTCATGACAGAACCATTTCCTAATCGAAGTTACTGTCGTTAAGAAGGATACTGTCATGTGTTTCTTGACAGCAACCTTCTTGACAGCAGGAAAAGACTTTCTGTCAAGACTTGTAAAGGATACTGTCATTCATAGGCTTAACGGTGACAGCAAATTTTTGCGCAATAGTTGCTGTCGCGCAAAACCTACTGTCACCACCTCCTCTTACTGACAGATTGTTTCTAGCGCACAGGTTACTGTCAACAATAGTGGACCGTTGTAATTGGACATTCACCCCACGATTGACAGTGAATAACGGGCAGTAACTCACGTGTTAAGAGAGTGGATTAAGACACGTCCTTTAACTCCACTTTTTGAGCAAACGTTTGAGAAACCCATATTTATTCTCCAGTTACTCAGACATATCACTCTCACAAAACTCAAGGCAAAATACTTTTCTTCAAGCAAAAAGCTACTTTCTCACTTTCTTCTTTTCTTGAAATCTCCATGGCCCCCAAACAGACTCTCTCTCAAACAAACTTTGCTGGCATCTTTTCCCCAAATGATGCTGGTGAGGATTTCAAAGGACTGGTGTTTTTCTTGAACAAGTCCTATCTTCGGTCAGCCATTACCTCAACTCCAATTCTCGACCTAGACAAACTTGAGGAATTTTGGCGCACTGCTGTTGCTCAAACTGAGGGTGAAAACCCAGCTATTCAATTCACAATTAATGGGCAACAATACATTCTCACAGCTGAGGTCATCAATACAGCTCTTGGAATTACACTGGAAGCAGGCCAAAACTTTGCTCCACTTGCTAATGATGACACTCTGAAGAAGCTCTTCTTGAAGATTGGGTATGCAGGCCCTATTCTCGAAGAGGGGACAACCAAGTGGTACCCGTCTGGTGAAATGGACAGGAAGTATCTACGGAAGGAGTGGAGCATGATATTTGATGCAATGGTCAAGGTGTTCTCTACCAAGTCCACAGGCTGGAATGGGATACCCTCTTACATCAAGAAACTGACACATTCTCTTGTCCATGGATACAAGGTGAATGTTGGTGCTCTCCTCATGGCACAACTCAAAGCTGCCATAGGTAAGAAGGTATCACACTACCCTCGCTTTCTTATGATGTGTATCAATACTTTCTGTGACTTTAATAATGATGCCCCTCGTCTAGAGGTTTGTTCTGTCTTGAAAAAGAACACACACACACTGTTATCTTCACAGGATCTAAATGCACATATTCCACTTTGCTTCACTCAGCACATGGTTGATCAAGTGCCCAACCTTGATTATCAATTACCTACTGGTTATGATTTTTTTTCCCTTGAGGATGAAGCTGGATTAGACCCAAATTCAGTTAACCCCCATTCAACACCATACACTCAGCCAAGGCCCTCTAGACTTCCCAAAGCCCAAAGAGAAGCCTTGCAAGAATCCAGAAAAAGATCCTTAGAAGCTGATGTTGGTGGTAGCTCTGTTAGTCAAGAGGGAGACACTGCACCTAGTGCAGCAAATAAGGAAGGTAGTCAAGCAGAACCCACAGTGGTTCCCCCTGAGCCTAAGAAGAAGAGAGCTAGGAGGACCAAAACCACTGTCAGCCACCCTGCAGTCTCCCAAAAGACTGTGGAGGAAACCAGGGAAATAAACTCCTCCCTAGATGTGCCTTCTCAACAAGGTGCTTCTATTGAATTTGGCCTGTCTCCCAAGGCACCCTGTACAGAGTCTGCACAAACTCATGGTTCCCAACCTGAGAATCCCCCACTTGAAGAAACACACAGTGAGTTAGGGCACAGTGAGGATTTCTCTACTCCTATTGATGGTTCACATGTTTCATCTGTGAATCAGCCCCCACTCTCTACTACACTTTCACAACCTAGAGCAGGGGACAGTCCCAACCCTTCAGGTTTTGATCATCCATCTCCAATCATGGATGAGCCCCCCTCTAGTGGTCCACAAGAACCCATTTCTCAAAGTGAGATGGACACCACTCCTCCAAACACTGAGCTAGGGCAAAGTGGTATTTTGTTAGAAACTGAAACAGCCAACACTTTGTCTGACCTCCAAGGAGCATCTTACCTTCAGGAAGATGCTGTCACAGCCTCTGTTGCTGTCAAAGACACTGGGGATGCTACTGTCCTGGGCACAGCTACTGTCAAAGGTGGAGAGAAAGATGCTGTCACTACAGAATATACTGTCACTCCACCTCCCAAAGATGCTGTCATGCCAGAACCTGCTGTCCAGACTACAACTGACAGTAACATTCCTCCCAAAGATGCTGTCAAGTCCTCCCAGCCTAATTTTGATGCTGTACTTGTTGAGGATGCCTCTGATGATGACCTCCCTCTTGCCAAACTCCTAAAGGTACATTCTAAATCTTCTCCTTCCATGCATGTTAGTACTGCTCATACCCATGCATCTAGGTTGAGTGAGGGTGTGCAAAAGAAAAGAGAGATAAAAGAAAAGAGAGGTGAGCATAAAAATGAGAGGCAGCCAAATGAGCTGGCAAAAGGAGAGGGACTTGAGCATGTCCAGAGAGATATTGAGGGAGCCCACACTATTCAGGCACTAGGCCTTGAGAGTCGAACTGTGAGGGGTGATGAGATCACTCAAAAACACCCTGAGAGTGTGAGAACCCCCATAGCCTCCAAGCCCCTGTCTTTTCCTTCCCCTCCAAGAAGGTTAAGGTCTGGTGGCCCCTCTGCTACTTTTGGTAACATGATTGCAGCTCTTGAAGGACAGTGTGCTACTTTGGACTCCAAGCTGGACTCTCTCTCTCAACTGGTGGTTGATGGTTTTGCTGCTACTCAACTTTCTATTCAGTTCCTTACTGACCTGGTAGCTGCCAACTCAACTAAGGGGGAGAAGGTAGCAAGATCAGAATCAATGCCTATTCAAGAATCAGGTGGAACTCAGGGGGAGCCTGTAGCTGTGAAGACCAGAGGGGGAGCTAAAAGGAAAGCAATGTCTCAGGGGGAGCAAGTCAAACCAAGCAGTGCAAAACCACAGGATAAAGCTGAACAGCCTGTTGAAATGGAAATGGATGGAGAAAGGGTGTTAATGTCAAAGGAAACTCAAGATGCATTGCACAGAAGACCTGCATCTAGACATCCAATCTTGCCTCCTGTGGTGATCAGAGAACCTAATCAAGAAACTCAAGAAACTGCTCTGCACAAGAAATGGAGAGAAATGGAGGAACAAAACAAACTTGGGAAAGGTAAAGGGAAACTGCCTGAATCCATCCATAAAGGAACTACTTGGTCCAATGGTACTGAGTATGATCAAGAGGAAGCCAATGTCTTGATGGTGGATTACAGGGAGAGCACATTACACAACCATGACAATGAGTTTAGCAGTTTGGTGGAAGAAGCAATGAATGCTCCTAGCAACCGTCCAACCAACACCACAAACCTGTTAAAGGAACAAATTACCAGTGTCAGTGTAATGGTGAATGATGAGAAAAGATGGGCTGTAAGTATTTATCTAACTTCTGGCATATCTTATTTCATCACAATGCAGCTATTGCAGAGTCTACCAGCAAAGGTGTTGTGTGCTTTGAAGGGAAAGATCAGGGCAACTCAAACACCATTCAATGAAATATTGGATATGCAAATCCAGAACCTGATCATACAGAAGCTACCTGAAGTCTACTCAAATCCATCATGTGTTTTCTACAGATCTAAATCTAAGGATGGCATTAGAAGGAACTGCTACATGAATATTGGTAACCCATCCAAAATGGAAACCAAGTCAATTCTGAAGGTACTAGATGGAATACTCAGTTCAAATGCCAATCCAGGAAGAGTTCATGCTGTTCAAGAAATCTACAAAATGCTGGTGTTGAGAGACAAGGCACTGGGAGCTAGAATGAAGGAGCTAATCACTAGAGCCAATGCCAAAAGAAATGATCAAGGTGGAAGTTGCTTCTATAACATTCCTCCCCATGATGATGATGATGATGATGAAGATGGTAAGGATGGAGGTGGTGAAGCTTCTGGAAATGCTGGAAATGCTGGTGGAAGTAATTCTGGGAATACTGGTATTCAATCTCAGAATGAAGGCAACGAAGAAACTCCTAGCCAGGAAAAGAAAGATGCTGGTGCAACAGATGAAGAGGAGTCAAGAATACTGGAAGCTTTGGAGGCAAGCATTCTTAGATGTGCTATTGATTGCATAAATGCTGAAAAAGATGCTGTCACCAAAGGTACTGTCGACAAAGATACTGTCATAGAAGATGCTGTCTTGGAAGATGCTGTCGACAAGGATACTGTCAAGGAAGGTTCTGTCAAGGATGAAACCAAAGCTGCTGTCAAGCCCAAGAGACTAAAAGCTAAAGCAAAGGCATGGTTTACTAGACAGAAACCAACAGGGAAGCACAAGTACTCAGGAAAGGAAAAGGCCACTGGATTTGGCAGGAATCTCAAAAAGCCAATTCAATCAATTCCTCCCAACAGTCTTAAGATTCAACAAATGAAATCAAAAGAAATTAAGAGTGTTGAGGTTAAGCTGGATGCAAATCAAGAGGCCTCTGAGTATATTCTGTGGTGGGAAGAATCAAGGTCTGCCAAGATTGACAAGGACTTCAATCTGGTAGCCACATCAACCAAGAACAGCACATCAACCATAGATAAAAGAAGAATTGATTTCTTCTACCTGGAAAGAATGGTAGAGTTGCTGGAGAGCTATGATAATGTTTCAGAGGCTGTCATGGAACATGTTCTAAAATATCAGGCAGATAGGGATGCTGAGTTTTATCAGAAATTTGGCTATAACTTTGCAGATTTTGATGATGCTGATATTCTTACTGATCTCCCAGCCTCTCCTATACCATACCACTGGTACTATGAGTTTGATGACTCACCCACAGAAGAAGGGCAAGCCCAACCAACTCAGGAAGGGCAACCCAAGCCAAGCAAAGGACCAGAATCTTCTGCATATTCTCAAGCTCAGACAGAACTTGATAAGAAGGAAGCTGAATTACTAGAAATTCACAAGGCCTCTAACAAGGCAGAAAGTGAAGCTCCAAATTATCAACCATATATGCTGGAAAATCCCCTAAGAGTCAAGTTCCTAAAAGAAGAAATCTATGTTTGCAGCTTGCATAAGCTTAAAACATCCACTCTGAAGGATTTACAGTATATGGTAGCTGGTTCAGTTCACCCCTTGGAACAGATTTGTTCTTATGAGATAGAGAAGTTATTGGAAGGGAGAAAAGGAGAAGACTCAAAGGTGGACAAGCAAAGAAGGAAGTCTCTCAATGCTTATCCTGGAAGAAGATTCAAGCTCATTAATGAAGAACTTCATTTTAGAACTTATCCATATGATATAGAGCAATGGCTGAATCTCAGGGATGTTAGCTCTCTCATATCTCCTTCCATAAAGAAGATCATTGATGAAGTAGAGGATGATGCAGTGTCTGCTGCTGAAATCTCTCTTGTAGAAAGTCTAAGAAGCAGCTTGGCAGAAGCTCTCAAAAGAGAGGATGCAGCAAGACAGAAGAGGAAATCTCAAGCTAAGTGAAAATTCTTGAATTCTGATCTTGTTAGTTAAGTTGTCAGCACATATTGTAAATTTGCTGTTATTTTCCATAAAAACAAATTGGGGGAGATTGTTGGGATTTATGGGTGATAGCATAGAAACAACTTAACTTTGATTGTACTTAATTTTTTAAATTAAGTAGAACATACTGTCATAGCCAAAGTATGTTCTTGTAATCAGTATGTAATGTTATTCTAGTTGTATTATTTGAAAGAAGTTCACTTGTGTGTTCAAGCCTCAAAGAATGCTTTTTGGATGACAACATGAATAAAGGTTACTGTCCTAAAGCTGTGACAGTAAGATTACAAGAAGACAGAATGTTGCAAGTCACGACAGCATATTTACTCTGACAGCAACATTGGCGGAAGACTACGCGACAGCAACTATTGCCCTCGACAGCAAGTTTGGGATCCTCGACAGCACTCTATGCGGGGAACTCATACTGTCACCAAAAGATCATTCCTGTGACAGCAAGCTTTGCGGCAAAAGTAACTGTCTCAATAAAGATCCTTATGCTAGGTATCTTTCTCAGTCAAATCCCGTGACAGTTTAAATGTTCAAGAAACAGGCGTGATGCAGCATCCCTAAGCTGCACCAAGTCTGCAAGACTACGACAGAAGCTTCAAGGCACTACAAATCAAAAGCGAATCAATTCAAGAGCAAGGTCAAGTCTTTATCTGCTGAATTGGTTTAGCTGGAAATAGAATGAATCTAGGTTGCTTTCTTTGTAATGTTTATCTGACATGTTAGCAATTTAGGAAAGTCACATGGGTAAGACAATCTGTAAGAAGCTGCCACTTGACAGTGACAGCAGCTTTACAAACCCGTGACTGATAGTGATAGGGTTAGTCATATACCTACTATCAACTCATTCTAGAACTGGAACGAATACAAGCAAGTGTCTTGGAAGAAAAACCCGAAGCTCGAGATCTTTTTCTTGAGGTTGTAGCAACACTTTGCAAAATAAATAAAACATTTATTTTGTGAATCTTGTTCTTACTAAATACTGTTCGTGATTGCATATATTGCTGATAACGTTTAATCTTGATTTTAGTTGTTGAAATTTAGATTGAATTTTATCAGTATTGCATTCATCCCCCCCCCCCTTCTGCAATACACAAGGACTAACAAAAATGGAGGATGTGTGTAGACTTCACTGACTTGAATGATGCATGTCCTAAGGATTGTTTTCCCTTACCAAGGATTGATGCATTAATAGATGCTACAGCTGGACACGAGATGCTCAGCTTCATGGATGGCTTCAGTGGATACAACCAAATCAAAATGCACAAGGATGACATCTCCAAGGTATCATTCATCACTGACTTTGGTGTTTTCTGTTATCTAGTCATGGCATTTGGACTTAAGAATGCAGGGGCAACCTACCAAAGATTGGTGAACAAAATTTTTGGACACCTAATTGGAAAAGCCATGGAGGTCTACGTAGATGACATGTTAGTCAAGAGCCTCGATAAGGCCGATCACATTGAGCACCTCCGAGAGGCATTTGAAGTGCTAAGGCACCACAAGATGATGTTAAATCCAGCTAAGTGTGCCTTTGGTGTAGGCTCGGGAAAGTTTTTAGGCCTAATGGTTTCCAAGAGAGGAATCGAGGCCAATCCCGACAAAATCAAAGCAATTCTAGACATGGAACCACCAAAGACTGTCAAGGATGTCCAAAAACTAACGGGAAGAGTGGCAGCATTGGGAAGATTTATCTCCAAGTCAGGAGAGAAGTGTTTATCTTTCTTCAAAGCACTCAAGAATGTGAAAAACTTTGAATGGACGACTGAAAGCCAAGAGGCCTTTGAGGCCCTGAAGAAATACATGGCTGAGGCACCACTGTTGGCAAAGCCCAAGCCAGGGGAAATTCTCTATTTGTACTTGGCGGTTTCTAGCACAGCCCTTGGAGCCGTTTTGGTAAAAGAAGAATTGAAGGTTCAGAAACCCATCTACTATGTGAGTAAGATTCTACAGGGGGCAGAAATAAACTACTCAACGATTGAGAAGTTTGCTTTAGCCTTGATAATGGCCTCAAGAAAGCTACGCCCATACTTCCAGGCTCACAAGATAGAGGTCTTGACTGATCAACCTCTGAGAAACATCTTGCATAGCCCTCAAGTTAGTGGAAGATTGATCAAATGGGCCATTGAACTAGGGGAATTTGACATCAAGTATAAGCCTCGAACGACCATCAAAGCTCAAGCACTCGCTGACTTCATGGTTGAATGCACCATTGATAACCAAGAAGTCGGGGGGCAAGAAGTAACATTGGAAAACAAGGAAGATGAAGAGATGGATTTCAAAGAATATTGGGTGCTCTATTTTGATGGAGCATCAAAAACAAAATCAAGTGGAGCCGGTTTAGTGCTACAAAGTCCTGATGGATTCCTCATAGAGTATGAACTAAAACTTGACTTCCCAACGACAAACAATGAGGCTGAGTATGAAGCTCTGATAGCTGGTTTAGGGCTGGCTGGAGCCTTGAGGGTCAAAACTCTGAAAGTGTGTGGAGATTCGAGGCTAGTGGTTTCCCAAGTAAATGGGGAATTTGAGGCCAGAGATGAAGTTATGGCCAAGTACTTGAAACTTGTCAAGGCCATCATGACTCAGTTCGACGAATGCTATGTAGAGCACATTCCAAGGGAAGAAAACATGAAGGCTGATGCCTTGTCTAAATTTGCTTCTTCCGAAATTGAAAACTATGCATGAAGTGTATACTTCCAAGTCCTGAGGACCCCAAGCATCAACGGAAAGTTGGTAGCACCTATTGATGTTGCTAGTTGTTGGATAGATCCCATCAAAGCTCATCTGGAAACTGGGTGGTTACCCAACGACACTTCAGAAGCACGAAAGTTGTATGTGAGAGCATTAAGGTATGCCCTGATTGAGGGAATTCTATACAAGAAGTCTTTCATCATTCCTTATCTAAAATGCTTGAGACCCCAAGAGGCAGAATTGGCCCTAAGGGAAGTACATGAAGGAATTTGTGGGCAGCACTTGGGGGGCAGAGCCCTTGCTCATAAAGTCACACGTCTAGGTTTCTATTGGCCAAACATGCTTGTTGATGCTAAAAGCAATGTGAAGAAATGTGAACGGTGCCAAAAGCATGCACCAGTGGTTAGACAACCACCAGAAATGATGACATCCATTAACTCACCTATCCCCTTTGCCATGTGGGGAATGGATATACTCGGGCCATTTCCAATGGCAAGTGCTCAACGAAAGTTCTTGATAGTAGCAATCGACTACTTCACCAAGTGGATTGAGGCTAAGCCATTAGCCAAGATAACCACCAAGCAAGTGATGCATTTCTTCTGGGAAAATGTGATATGCAGATACGGGATTCCACGTATCTTGGTCACAGACAATGGAACTCAGTTTAACAACGATGAGTTTAAGAAATATTGTGATGAGAACGATATCAAGTTGCGCTTCACTTCTGTCGCCCATCCTCAAGCAAATGGGCAAGCTAAGGCTGCAAATCGAATTATCCTAGATGGACTGAAGAAAAGAGTTGAACGCTCCAGAAACACTTGGGTGGACGAATTGCTCCCCATACTATGGACATATCGTACTACCTGCAAAGTCACCACTGGAGCTACCCCCTTTCTGTTGGCATATGGGGCAGAGGCAGTGGTTCCAGTGAAGATTACTCACAGGTCTCCAAGAATTGAGGCTTATGAGCCAGAAACAAATGAGGAAGGCTTGAGGCTGGCCTTAGATTTGATTGATGAAGTTAGAGATTAGGCAAATGCCAAGATAGTTCAACATCAGAAACGAGCATATTTCTATTACAAACTAAGGGTTAAAGAGAGATTCTTTCGACAAAGAGATTTAGTCCTCCGAAAGATTGAGGCATCCGGAGTTGGACAAAAAGGCAAGTTGGCCCCAAATTGGGAAGGACCATATCGCGTCAAGAACGTATTTGGTCGAGGCTCGTACAAGCTAGAAACCCTCGAAGGGCATGAGGTGCCAAGGACTTGGCATGCCTCAAATTTGAAAGTCTATTATGTTTAAAGTGTGTCCTGATTGGACTCACTACTAGGACAAATAGAAATAAGGTTCGATGAAATCATGAGCTTCCTAGAAAGCAAATGAAGGGTTGAAACCCCAGAAACCTAAAACATTCAGTCCAAACCCCATCATTCGATATGCTCAATGAAAGGCTTGAAGCCAAAACAAGACGGTATAAGACATAAAAGGCTTATGCAAATGTCAAGTTAGCCTCGAATAAGGCAAAATCATCGTAAATGTGTAGGTCGCTCCACACTTTAGACCAAGACGATACTCGTGAAACACTAGTGTATATTAAAATCCCAAAAAAAGGGTAGTAAATCCCAGGTAAGGGATAAAAATGAAAGTGTTTGTCCTAAATCCAATCATGAATGATGAGTTATGAAGAACTTTCTTGTATTCTTATTTGATTTCATTAACGTTAATAAAAGACTTGTTTTGTTTTTATTACGGGCTTTATCTATTTAAAGTGTTTTAAATAAGATGTTCCATAGTTAAGAGTAAAGCTTCTAGAATTATAATGAGATTATAATAGTGAGATCTAGAAGATGATAACTCTAGACTTAAACAGTTCCTGATCATAGAATAACTAATCGGAAGTTGGTGAATCCGCAAAGATTGGTACATACTATGCTTCCTCCCGTCAGGAGGATGTCTGTTCTCATAGGCATTTGTGTGGTGACACTATAGCTAGTATGTAGGTGCTTGTTAGGGAATAAGTTCACTGAACATGACTCGATAAGTTGAACAACTAATGGAGTTTACTCACGTGTCAATAGTTATTCACTGAGTGATAGTTGTACAAGTGTCCTTAGACTTGAGATCGTTAGAGTTATCTTGTATATAATGAACTATGCTTTGGATTAGTCCTTAGTCTCAAGGACATCCATTAGGTCTATTCTGGGCATAGGGATTTGTGTATGGAGATAGTTAACGTCAATAGAGGATCTACCCCTTCCAGTATAGGAAGAGAATATCCTATGTTATTCTTAGTATGCGAGTTCTGGAATCTCTGGCCAGAGTGTATGAAATTAGAAAGGAGTTTCTAATTTGCATTAATATGAACTTAGCATTATGAATAAGAAATCATATGATTAAATTTGATAGGTCTGACACGAGATCCATGCCTTGTATTTAATCGGGATATTGTAGGGTAGAAGGAATTGATTGTACTGAAACTAGTCACTGACAGGTTCTTGGTATTCTAAGCAGTGAATTCATATTATCCGGATAGTCGCGATATGTTGAGAAGCATCACTCACGATGTAGAATAAATATAATTAATCAGTTAATTATATTTAATGAATTATTAGAATTCATATAAATAATAAATAAAAAGTTTATTATTATTTATTTCTACTACCGGCTTAATATTGAACCTACAGGGTCACACCATAAAAGAATATTTTCTTTGATGAAAAGATTTAAATTATGAGAGAGGAAGAATTATTTTCTAAATAGTTTAGAAAAAGAAATAATGATTAAAATAGTTTTAATCATTATTAAAGCATTTTAGAAATGTGGGGTTAATATATATATATATAAAGATATATTATTAAAACCCTAAGAAAGTCCTATAAATAGAATGAGATAGTTCATTCTAAGGATCATTCTTGTTTTTGTGAAAAACCTAGAAAAGGAGCTAGCCTCCATCTCTCTCTCTCTCTCTCTCTCTCTCTCTCTCTCTCTCTCTCTCTCTCTCTCTCTCTCTCTCTCTCTCTCTCTCTCTTTTCTCTCTAAAAGGTGTTAGAGTTTTTTTGAAGAAATCATCGAAGAAAAATTCTTGGTGGATACCGGTAGAGTGCTTCACACTCTGAGGAGCAACTGCTTGCAACCATCGTTTTAAAGCTTCGATTCTCAAGGTATGGTTACGATCCCCCTCGGTCTAGATTTTTTTATGTTTTTTCTATATGCGCGATACATGGTTTTTACGGAATAAATGTTATATCACGCTTCCGCTCATCCATAAATTCCTTCAAAAAAGACCCCAAGTCTCGAAAAAGACTGGTATAACTTCTATGAAATCCTAGTGCCTTATCATAGACGTTGGGAAGCGCGATCAGCCATTTTAAACCCAGAATCTTCAACAGAAAGCCCAGAATCTTCAAAGAATTCTTCAAAACTTCAAGTAAGAAACCCAGAAAATGATGAGATTCAACAGAAAATCTCACCGGGAATCGCCTAGTGACTGGAAACCCAACCGGTTAAGGAAGGACAACCGTCTATAGCCAGTTAAGGCCCACAAATCCATTTATGGATTATAGAGATTAAAACCCAAATAATTTGGGTCTCAGGCAAATTCGAAGCCCAAACAATAAAGGCCCAATAAGGCCCAAGGCTGGAATAATTTAAGTCCAATTAAAAATTGGGCTAGTTAAGGCCCAAGAAAAGAATGAAATTTGAAATATAGCCAAGGCAAAATCAAAGATTTAAGGTCGAAAAGACATTAAATCGAAATCGTACGACCGAGGTCGAAAACATATGGGAAAACGAGGTCGATTCCAACGACCTCACTCCCAAATAAAGTCGAAAAATAATGAAATTGAGGTCGAAAAAACCTTAGAACGACATCGAAGGCTCGAAGTCGAAAATATACGAGGAATTGAGGTCGTGTCCATCGACTTCGCACAAAAAATCCAGTCAAAAAATTGAAAATTCGAGGTCGAAAAGACCCTAGATCGAAGTCGATTGATTGAGATCGAAAATACACTATAAATCGAGCTCGAACTCCTCGACCTCACACCCAAGTGAGGTCGAAAACAGAAGGATTCAAGGTCGAAAGAATGAGGTCGAATATGACCTAGAAAACGAGGTCTAAGCGTTCGACCTCACGCCAAAATGAGGTCGAAAACGACCTAGAGATCGAGGTCGATATTGACCTAGAAATCATGGTCGAAAAAGGCTGGAACGAGGTCGAATGACCCAGGTCGAAAATGACCTAATTTGAGGTCGAAATTGCCCTTAAAAATGGAAAATTTTGAGGAAAAACACGTTATAACTTCTACGAAAACCCCAAGGAGATTTTCCCAGAAGTTGGGGGGCAAATGATATGGTGAGAAAAGTAATTATAGAAATATAATTGACAAGTCAATGGAAAGGCCGATATTTAAGGTCCGACACCCTAATTATTCATTAATTTCGTAATTAATGAATAGGGAAAATATACAGCTCATAAAAAGAGTCCAAAATATGGTAAATTCATCAAAGAAGGATCCGGAATCCCAATTAAAGGCAATTAATGAGTCATAGCCTTTATCAACAAGGAAACGAATTCTCCAGCAAGAAATACAATGTTTATCCAATATAATAAAGGAGACTTATTCGATAAGACTCCTAAACATACCATAAATATTAGGCTCTAGACGCCTATATAAGGACCCTGATCCTACAATCAGAACTACGTTTTGGGCACAGCTCCATACGTCACAACGCCTCGAAGGCGCAACAAGCCATAAAGGCACCCCTAGAACTACGTTTTAGACTTCATCCTCGAATAAGGACATACAAGTCAGTACGTCCTTGGTGTGCCCCTGCCGCCATAGCCCCGAGGGCAACACCAAGAACTACGTCTTTGGCTTGATTCTCAATAACGATTTGAGATACGTAGGCATCTTGTGAGGACCGATTTAGTCTCGAAACGCAAGTGCAGCCATTAAAGCTCGAAAGCTCATTAATCCTAGCAATTAATATACAAGCACGTTTTTTAATCCACAACAAAATCTGTTTCAATGTTTTTAATTAATTAAAAGTGTTTAGCTATTTTTACGTGCCTACTTATTTTTTTAACAAATACAATTAAAAAAATAATAATAAAATAACAATTAACAATCCGTGCATCGCACGGGTTTTAAGCTAGTATATTAAATATAGGCATTCAAGATAGAACTTCTTATATAGAGTACGGGAGATAACAATTACATAAATATACATAATACATATTTTCTTCGCATTTTTATTAGATATGATTATAAATTTCAATTATTAAATTAAAAATCGAAATTAAACTACTTATTTTTAAAAAAATAATTGAAAATTAGTCAAATAGTCTAAAGTGATTCTACAGCAGAATCAAATATATCTAAAATGATTCTGCAGCAGAATCAAATTTAAAATTAATATTTTTATTCAAATTTTAAATGTTAATTTTTTTTAAAAAAATTTGTATATGCTAATATTCTACATTAGAATCAGATTATATATTTTATGTAAAAAAATTTAAAATTATTAATGAGATTTTATAATAGAATATATGGTTTTTCCCGATTCTATATAAATTGGTTCTATGCGGAACAATGACATATATACTTTATATGTGTTATATCTCATGAGTATCATTTAAAATCTCTTTTCCGAAGAGCTACAATTTTTATTTCGAAGAATTTTCATGGTTGAAATAAATTTGTTCCGTAGATCAAGTTCATTATTCTGCAAATTTTTGGATTCATTATTTTTATTTAAATTTTATCTTTTAACACAAAAATAGTATATCAATTTATGAAAATATCTAAAAAATACTTGTATACTATTATTTTGATCATACTTGTGTCGGTTACATTTAAACTTTCGTAATTAACCTCTAGGGGTGAGCGCGGGTCGGATATGTTCGGTTTTAGGTTAAAACCGAAACTGAAACCGCAACCGAAAACCGCATCATATCCTCAGTTTTTAAAATCGAAAACCGAAACCGCAACCGAAACCGTCGGTTTGGTTTCGGTTTTAAAATGATCGGATCGGTTACAATCGGTTCGGTTTCGGTTTTAAAACCGCCTCAAATAAACATAACAAAATAAATAAAATGACTACAAATTTTTAAGCTTGCAAAGTTACAAATTATTTTTTCGTCCAAAATAAAAATACAAAGTTTTCATAATAAATTATTTAAGTCCATCATGATCCGAGAATAATGAAAATTTAACATGATCTTCAAAAATATTTTCTTTGAAATGTATATAAGACAATGTTAGAAATTCAACAATCTCGAGTCTATCTGAAATCTTTGTATAAGTAAAGAGTTTTTCCAGGAAAGTCAAGAAAAATCGTCACATCCAAAAATAAAGCAACATAAAACACCTAGATATAGAAGTTTATTAAACTACGTTTATTAATCAACTATTACAAATTAAAACTTCAAAAACAAGAACAAAATAGTATAATTATTAAAAGGAATGTCAGGATCTTTATTAATCTACTCTCACTACTCATAAAAATTGGTCTAGTAGAATATATAATATATTTATTTCTTTATTTTTATTAATCGGATCGGTTCAGTTTTTTTCGGTTCGGTTTGGACCTAAAACCGAAACCGAAACCGAAACTCAAGAACGGTTCGGTTTTTTAATTTTCGATTTCGGTTCGATTTCAACTCGATTTCGGTTTTTAACAGTTCAATTTTAATTTTAATTCGGTTTTTTGCTCACAGCTGCTTAATCTCACATAATTGCTATGCATTTAGTGGTACATAAACACTACTTCATCGAGTGAAGTTAAAACTTCAACAAATTTGATTAAATAATTCGGGTTTAAGTCGACATATAACATAAAGTGTTTTAATTTAATAAAGCGAGGCAAAGGGTTGAATATTTTTAAGATCCAAACTCAAGCTCGACGACACTCATAATAGCTATGAAGATTTCTCCTTTTCCCCCAAACTTTAGGTCTAATCATCACCGAATAAACCCTCTAAAATCCCTCAATTTCTCTCTACCCCATCTCTTAATCTTCCTAATCTTCACTCTCAGTGTCAATTCCTACACTATTTCCCCTCAATTCCTTCAAATCCCTTACTCTAACCACTGCAACGACGTCGTTTCAGAAACCCCTTCTGTTCACCTCTCCAACCTCACTCTTCATTTATCCTCCGCCATTTTCTCCGGCGGCTCTGAAATTCTTGGCCCCCGGAACGCCCTTTTGGCGGGAAAGGGGCCGAGCGGGTCCGCTTTGTTTCGGACCCTTTTCGTGTATAATACGCTAAATGATCATATTTTTGCTGTCCAGGGGAGATTGGTTTTGAAGGGTAGACGTGGTTTTGGTAGGTTTAGGAGAGGATTGAGGTTGGTTAGTTATCGACCTCCGAAAATTCCGGTTCGGGTTGGTCAAGCTGTGTTTAAGCTACATGGGTTTTGGAATTCGGAGTCTGGGAAGATGTGTATGGTTGGTTCTGGGGTTAGTTTTTTACGCGATGTTAATGTTGTTTTGAATCTTGATTATTTGAATGTTTCGAGTATTTTTACTAGTTTTGTTAAGGGTACGTTGCGTAATTTGGGTAATGTAGGTGATAAGAATTATTTTGAAGGGGTTGAGATTTTGGGGGTTTCGATGGGAGGGTATGATTTTACGTTGGTAGAGAGTGAGAAAGGGAATGGGGGTTTTAGTGAGTTTGATAAGTTGGGAAGTGTGTCACTTGGGTTTAAGACGGGCGAGGAGGTGTGTTCGGTGGTTCAGTATAGTAGTAGAGTTGAATTGGTTTATTCGGATGATTGTGGTGCGGGTAAATGTAGTGTTCTTGGTGAGGGTAGTGAGTTTGTGCCGGAATTTATGGTTTTTGATGAGGTGGAGTGTTTGGAGAATGGGAGAGTTAGGTATATGTTAAGGTTTTTGAATTCTAGTCAGAGTAGTTATAATTTACCGTTTGATCCTAGTATGACACTTGTTGCTGAAGGTGTGTGGGATGGGGTGAAGAAGCGAATGGATTTGGTTGCTTGTCGGATCGTTAATGCTACTGAGTCTTTAAGTAAGGGTTCAGTTGGAGATTGCTCGATAAGATTGATGTTGAGAGTTCCTGCTTGGTTTTCGTTGAGAAACAGGAGTGTCATTATTGGCCAGATGTGGAGTAAAAAAATGGTGAATGAGTCTGGTTACTTTGGTAGAGTCTCCTTACAGAGCGAAGAAAATAGACAGCCAAGACCTGATGGTTTAATATATAACTATGCTGAATATCAAAATGTCGAGAAAGTTTGCGAGAAAAAGATCAAAGCCAAAAGAAAAGGGAAGACTTACCCTGATGGGCACACGTCTGATATGAGATTTGACATGACAGTGAGAAATAAGAAAGGGCATAAAGCATGGGGTTATTCATCTCCATTATCCGTGGGTGACAAATTTTATGACCAACATCAACTTGTCAGTGACCTGGCTAAACCCGTAGTTGAGGGGAATCAGAGTAGAAGCAATATGATGAATGTTAGTTATGTCCTGAACTTCAAGAATAGTCCCAACTTCAAGTTGGGTGCTGAAACTCCTTTGCCGTCTTCTGTAGTCATATCGGCTGAAGGAATATATGATGCTGATACTGGATTTCTATGCATGATAGGCTGTAGGCATCTTTCTTCACACAATAAGATAAAGAATAATAATTCCATAGATTGTGAAATTGTTGTCACTGCCGAATACCCTCCACTAAAGGCGAAGGATGGTGGCAATGTGAAGGGCAACATCCAAAGCACTCGAAGCAAGGTAGACCCTCAATACTTTAATAGTCTCGAGTTCCACTCGAATTCTGTTTACACTTACCAAGCTCGACAATCATTATGGAGAATGGATCTGGAGATCATCATGGTTCTGTTTTCCAATACACTTGCTTGCATCTTTGTTGGTTTACAGCTGTTTTATGTGTATAAGCATCCCGATGTACTTCCTTTTATTTCAATCGTGATGCTTGTTATTCTCACTTTGGCACACATGATTCCCCTATTGTTGAATTTTGAAGCCATGTTCTTGTCGAATCATAGACGGCAGACTCTTTTAAGTGGGAATGGTGGATGGCTTGAGGTAAATGAGGTGTTAGTGAGGGTGATAACAATGATAGCTTTCCTCATGGAGTTCCGTCTTCTCCAACTAACCTGGTTTTCTAGAAGTGGGGAAGAAAGACTAAAGAATCTGTGGGTTTGTGATAAAAAGGTCCTTTATTTATCTTTACCACTGTTCATTGGTGGTGGATTAATTGCTTGGTTTGTCCATCTGCTGACGAAGCCTTACATGAACATCATACTTCTGAATCTTGAATCTGCCAACAGCACACAAATATCTCTACTGGGAGAACTTAAGTCATTTGCTGGCTTGGTTCGGGATGTTATTTTGCTTCCCCAAATGATTTTCAACTTATTTTCCGACTCCAATGTAAAGGCGCTTGCCCCTTCCTTCTATGTAGGGATGACACTACTTAGCCTATTACCACATGCATATGATCTTTACAGGGCCCATAATTCTTCCTGGTCCTTCACTTATATATACGCCAACCCCAGAATGGATTATTATTCAACGGTTTGGGATATTAGTATATGCTGCGCTGGTGTGCTATTTGTTTTCATCATTTTCTTGCAGCAACAGTTTGGTGGCCGTTTCTTCCTTCCAAGGAGATACAGAGAGAATTCTTTGTACGAAAAAGTCCCTGTAACTGGAACCGAGTAAATCACAGAAAGAAGTATACAATATTTCTGCTACACTTGCACACTCTCTTCCCTCTCCATGTAGCTTGTCTTAAGTGATCTTTGATAAGGTATGAGGAGCTTTATCTTCGATATTGTCATTTGGGAGGTTTCATGAGGAGATGTTTGTTTTTTGCCAGTGACTTGTATAAAAAAAAAATATATATATATGTGCATGCCATCCGCTTTCATGTTTACTACCCATTTGGCCGATTCTATCATGAGGAGATGTTTGTTTTTTGCCAGTGACTTGTATAAAAATATATATCTATACTATATTATTATAAGCAAACCACCCTCTATTTGGTCGGTAGTTTGGTCATTTGGTTTGGTCCTCTAAATAATACCCGTTAGATGTAAATATAGGTAAATGAGAACCGTTGGATGTAATATATGCTCCCACGGGTTCAAGGCTCGAATCCCGTCAACAACATATTAAAAAATTTTAAGATCAAAATACAAATAAATGCTAATAAAATAAGATAAAAAATACTAAAAACTCATATAAAAAATACGATTATAAGCAAACTACCATCTATTTGGTTGGTTGGTTGGTAGTTTGGTTCTTTAAATAATAACTGTTAGATATAAATATATATAAATGAGAACCGTTTGATGTAATATTAAAATAATATTATTTTCTTGGTATTCAAAAAAAAAAAAAAATTTAAATTAGTTACATATTATTGCCGCAGAAATCAACATGCATATGGTCATGTATTTAAAATAAAAATCTATATTATAATATTATAAGCAAACCACCCTCTATTTGGTTGGTAGTTTGGTCATTTAGTTTGGTCTTCTAAATAATAACCGTTAGATGTAAATATAGGTAAATGAGAACCGTTGGATGTAATATTAAAAAGATATTCTTTTTTTGATATCTAAAATGTTCCCACAGGTTCAAGGTTCGAATCCCGTCAACAACATATTAAAAAATTTTAAGATCAAAATACAAATAAATGCTAATAAAATAAGATAAAAAATACTAAAAATCATATAAAAAATAATATTATAAGCAAACTACCATATAATAACTGTTAGATATAAATATAGATAAATGAGAACCGTTTGATGTAATATTAAAAGTATATTATTTTCTTGGTATCTAAAATACTCTCACGGGTTCAAGATTCGAATTCCGTCAACAACATATTATTATTATTAAATATTTATATCATCTATTTTTCTAAGCTACATTCAAAAGTTCAAGATATTATTCCGTCGACAACATATTAAAAAATTTTAAGATCAAAATACAAATAAATGATAAAAAAATAAGATAAAAAAATAATAATAAATCATATAAAACTACTAAAATAATAAATTAAAAATACTAAAATTCATCCGTGAATCGCACGGGTTACATGCTTGTATATATATATATGTGCATGCCATCCGCTTTCTTGTTTACTACCCATTTAGCCGATTCTATAATACAGTATAGACGTTCTCATATCTTTACAGTATATACTGTCAGATTTTTAGTTGATACGAGAACAGATTAATTATGTCAATTGTCAATTCTCCAGGTGCAGGCCAAGTCCAGAAAAGTCACTAAATTAGATCTTTGTTCCAAGAATAAAATGTACAGTCTAATTATTAGGTGTTGAAGCCAGATACATCCTCCACCTTTTAAGCCTACTGGCTTATTTGCACCAGGCATATGTTTCAGATTGGAAGAGCTTATAGCACGATACAAGCTTATAAAAAATGAAGTTAAATTGGTCCTCTTTCATCTTTTTCTTGTCACTCTTAGAACTATACAAGCTTATAGCACGATTATTTTTTATGCTTTTTATTACTCTCTCGATCCCATTTTAATTTTTGGCACATAAATTGAGATGTAAAAACTCTACTTATACTTTATTCTTAAAATCAATACTATTATATAAAGGAGAAGACGGGGGCGGTGAGGTGGCACTCTCAGATCGTTTTGTTCTATTTTTCTAATTTTCTCAATTTTTTGAATTAATAATACTAAAAATTTGAAAAAATCTCAATTACCTTTTAAATATTTACTAATAGAGGAAACATATAATATTTTTGCATTTAAAATCCCTACTAATGGAGAAAGTAAATATACAATAGATCTTTACTAATGTAGAAACTAAATATCACTAATGGAAAAAACTAAATATTCAATTATAATATTATTGCCTTCAAAATATCTAAATTAGAAAAAAAGTGTATTACTTTACATTATTTTGAACTTGCCTTTATTATTATCTAGATATTCTCATAATATTTCTTTTCAAATAAAATTACCATCTTAACATTCTGTCTCCTAAACTTTCTTTTTTAATGTAATATGATAGAAAATACAAGAACATATTGATAAATAAGAAGTTAAGAAATTATATCGGTCTTGCATAAGAAATTAAGTAATTACTTGGTAAATAATTAATTATCTTTAATACTTTCATACAAACAGCTAATTAATAATATAAATATACACCTAAACTCTGTTAATTGTCTACTGCAATTTTTGTTGTCAACATTGTTCTTCTTTACTTTTTTGTTTGTTTATGTTAAAAGTGTGTATATGAGAGTACATGAGTACGAGACTTTTTACTTTATGTTATTTATCTTATTACGTTTGTTTGTATCCTAATGCAGATCATATTAAAATCTTTGACAAGACAAGTTATTTGCTATTAGTGTTGATTGAGTTAAGACATCGATTAATAAGAAGGGGAATTCATCAGTTAATCAGTTAAAATAATAGGCCGAGCAAGGTGATTTTCATGTACATTCAGTTGCGAATTAATTTATATGTTTATGTGTGTACGTTATTAGTTTTGAATTTATAGTTAAAAGTTGATACACCTGTATACAAGGTAACTCGAAAGTGGAGAATTCATCGTGTCTTCAAAAACAAATTTTATCATTGTTTTTTAATGTTTAGATAGTTATTGCTCTATTTTTTATGAGAAAAGATTATATCTTTTAGTAAAATATTTTCTGTAATTCATACACGAAAATTCAAAGATAAAAATTGTATATTAAGAAATTTATAGTGTATGTATTTCGAAAATATCATGAATTTATTTAGTGTGTGCATTTTTAACAAAATTCAATAAGTCGGTGCATCTATAACAATATCTCATAAACGCCCTCTCCTGATCCAATCAATATCTTTTTATTATTATATATATAAAAGAAAACCCCATGAGCTCCAGAATCGCTCGATTCATATTTATCTATTTTTCTAGAGCTCCTCTATTTTAATTCAATAAAATTAAACAGCCTTATTTTCATTCGAATTAATAGGGGAAACAATAAATATAATTCTATATTTAATCCTATATAAAAGAGAAGTTTTCCAAAAATTATAAATCTATTTTTCTAGAGTTCCTTTATTTTAAATACTAAAAAATGAAATTTCATTTTTTAAGTCCTAAATTGTAGAAAGTAATACTTATAAAAAGTCGACTTAAAATTATAAAACTAATCAAATTTTATTATAAGGTAATACTTATAAGAGAGAAGTCTTTTTAAAATTATAAATGTAATCGAATTCTATAAATTATGATCTTAATATTACCATTAATTTTCTTTTCATAGTAAAATTTTATTAATAATTAATTAAGATAATGTATTCCATTCTCTCTATATAAATCAATAAAAACCGTATTGCCTCTTCAATTTATTTGATTATTTTTTCATGTTCCATTTTATCTTTTGTTAATGTTGTGTTGCTTTTTCTTACTTTTAATGTTTATTAGAATTATATTTTTTATCTTCAAGTCAAATTACCATGTTGATATTTTCTTAAACTTTCTTTTGAACTTAAAGTTATCATTTAAATATTCTCATATATTTTTTTATTAAAGTTCTAAAATTTATCTTGAAATCAGATTATCATCTTTACATTCTCCTAAAAAAATATTAGAAATTATGTTGTCATAAATTTTTGTAAAAAAACCCACATTTAATTTATTTATATGTTTTACATATACATTAAAAATCATTTTTAACCTTTTTACCTTCTAATTATGTAGAAGATAATACTTACCAAAAAATGCAAGTTTCTATAAAATAAAATAAAATATATGAGCCTTATTTTCTTTTTATTTATTTTTTCGAGTACCACTATTTTAAACAATAAAAATTATAATTTTGAAAAAGATTTGAATTAAATCTTATGATATAATAAAATTGATTAATAGATGATGAAATTGATTAAGTAATTAGTTTGTTTTCAGTTCAATTTGATAACAACAAGAAAACGGGTTATTGAGAGAAAACATGTTTAATGATAGAGCGAATCATTAGGAAGGAGCGTACTATATGCTAGAATTTAATATTTATGTTAATTATGTATTTTAAAATAGAAGTTGCAATATTAAGTTTTAGAAAAATAAAGTGATTAATATACTAATATTAAATATAATATTAAAATAATGAAATATATTTAAAATATTGCCCTTTTTTTATTATTATTCAAAATTTTGGTAATGAAAAACACTAAACAGAGAATTAAAAAAAACCTTAATTTCATTTTATAAATATAATTTTGTTTAAAAATATTTTTTAGAATAGGTTTTAGAAAAATTTGAAGAAATTATTATAAAACCGCTGCGAAGCGCGGCTTAGTAAACTAGTTTAGGTTAATAA
This sequence comes from Heracleum sosnowskyi, assembly GCA_030848705.1. Taxonomy (NCBI): domain Eukaryota; kingdom Viridiplantae; phylum Streptophyta; class Magnoliopsida; order Apiales; family Apiaceae; genus Heracleum; species Heracleum sosnowskyi. Next base: position 40,428,926 of record CM061243.1, on the reverse strand, counting down.
AACTTTAAAATCTAAACTTTTATTTGATATAAAATTGAATTTTTTATCGAGTACTTTTTCATACCTTCAAATACGTTTTAAAAAGTCAAGCATTAATTACAATAAGTCATAAACAGTATTTTTATTTTTCACACATATATATATATATATAGGGTCCTATTCAACTAGAAACCTGCACTAATTAAAAACTAGAAACTGCACCACAACCATTTAAATACACCCTCTCACATACAACCCCACCTAATCCCCTCCATTCGTAATTATATTTTTCCCGTTAATTGGCTATCTTTTTTTGAAATCTGACTTCACTGTATTTTTTTTATCTCGCAACAATTAATTTGCATACCATATTTGATATATTTCGACGATAAATAACTATTTATGCCTGCGAGAATCATTAAATTGTTAGTGATTCACGTAAGAATAAATAGTGATTTCTGCGTAAATCACTATTTATTATTACATAAATCACTAAAATTTTAGTACTCCGTAATATAGCACATATGGTATGCATATTGATCGTTGGAAGATGGAGAAAAATATAGTGAAGTCGGATTTCAAAAAAAGTTCACCGATTCACGGGAAAAATCAAATTAAAAATGAAGGGAATTAGGTGGGATTGTGTATGTGAGGGTGTATTTTAACTGTGTGTGGTGCAATAGAGGACCATTAGATTAGATTAATCTAAGGGCTTAGATTAGTTTTTAGTTTCTATTTTAATTTTAGTTTCTAGTTGAACAAAAGCCTATATATATATATATATAGGGTCCTATTCAACTAGAAACCTGTACTAATTAAAAACTAAAAACTGCACCACACACAGTTAAATACACTCTCTCACATACAACCCCACCTAACCCCCTCCATTCGTAATTATATTTTTCCCGTTAATTGGTGATCTTTTTTTGAAATCTAACTTCATTGTATTTTTTTTCATCTCGCAACAATTAGTTTGCATACCATATTTGATATATTTCGACGATAAATCACTATTTATGCTTGCGAGAATCACTAAAATGTTGGTGATTCATGTAAGAATAAATAGTGATTTCTGCGTAAATGTTGTGATTTTTTCTCCAGACCTATACGTAAATTACAAATTTTGTACTACAAAATCACTAAATTTATACGTATATAAAAATAAATCGCTAGATCTACGCTGAAATCACTATTTATTATTACAGAAACCACTAAAATTTTAGTACTCCGTAATATAGCACATATGGTATGCATATTGATCGTTGGAAGATGGAGAAATATATAGTGAAGTCGGATTTCAAAACAAGTTCACCGATTCACGGGAAAAATCAAATTAAAAATGAAGGGAATTAGGTGGGATTGTGTATGTGAGGGTGTATTTTAACTGTGTGTGGTGCAATAGAGGGCCATTAGATTAGATTAATCTAAGGGTTTAGATTAGTTTTTAGTTTCTATTTTAATTTTAGTTTCTAGTTAAACAAAAGCCTATATATATATATATATATATATATATATATATATATATATATATATATATATATATATATATAGGGTCGCGCTCCAGTGAGAATCTCCGCTATTGTGAGATATGAGATCTAATCCTAGCCATTCATTAATACATCTTATATTAATCTCCCACCACCCATTAAATTTATTAATATTTTAATATTCCATCACCCCCACCCATCCACCACCTCCGACCACCTCCTGCCACCAGTGACCACCATTTCCGGCGACCACCACCTCCGGCGACCAGCAGTAATCACCAACGTCATAACTAAAATCACCACAGTTCAGAATAAAATCACCACCGGAAAACAGAAAATCACCATCATCTCCTTCAAATTTCAACCATCTCCACCATAACTTCCGGCCATCACTAACTCCGGCCACCGTCATGATCAATAATCACCACCACCGTTACCAAAATTCAACACATAATCATCACATTTTTAATACAACAACCATTAATCACCACCGTCGTCATCAGTAATCACCATCGCACCACCGCCTGAACCAGTAACCACCACCGTAGCCACCAGTAATCACCACACAGCCACCACAACAGAATTTTCAAATTGCAAAAATCACCAAAAAAATGAACGAAATCAACAAATTAACAAACAAACTAAATAAACAAACAATTAAATCAACAACTTTGATTTATACTGACAAACTCGAAATCGGAATGAACTGAGAACAGTGATGGTGATGATGGCGTTTACTGGCCGGGAAAGAGGTCGCCGGAAAACCGAACAGAAGGGCGGCGGTCGGCCGGACCAGAAACGCGGAGGCGACGAGCGGCGTGACTGCGGTGGAGGCAGGTGGTGGTGGGCGGAGGGTGGAGGCGGTGGAGGCAGGTGGTGGTGGGCGGAGGGTGGAGGCAGGTGGTGGAGGCAGGTGGTGGTGGTGGTGGTGTGGGGTGGAAGTTATGGTGGAAGAAGAAGTGGGGTGGGTGGATTAAAAGATGAGGGTGATACATATACAATCTTTCTCTATATATTAAAAGCCAACAAAGGGCAAAGTTTGCCATTTTAATGGCTGTGAAGTTACGATTTTACCCTTATATTTTCTAAAATTACAAAAATACCATTCTTTAATGAAAATGTAAAAATTGTGAAATTATGTTAATGATGGGAATCGAACCCTTAACATATCCATGTCAAACTCATGTCATAACCAACTGTGCTACACTTTGTTTTGAGCTTATATTCAAACTCTTATTAGATAAACCACCTCTTCTTCCAATTTTTTTATTTTTTGAGTTAATAAACATTGATTTATATTATTTTTAGAATATTGCACAATACATAGTTATAATAAATATTTTTAGCAATTGAACATAATCTACAATTCTGTTTTATCAATTTAAATTATTGATATATGTCATTTTAATACCTTGAATTTATGATTTTGCCCCTACATGTTAAAAAATTACAAAAACGTCAACTCTTTTATATTTATGCAAATAGTAGATAAAATTATGTTAGTGTAGTAAATTGAACCATTAATCTTCTCTAATCAAGCTCATGCATAAGTAGCATAGTACATTTTGTTTTAAGTTTTCTTTAAAATCTTATTAATGTTAATTTCTCTTCTTCTCTCATCTTCTTTTTTATAATTTTTTATTTTTAAATAAATAAAATGTTGGTTTATATTATTTATAAAATTTTGCATTGTATATAATTACCAAAAATATTTTAATGGATTGAGCATACTCTACGATTCTCTTTCTTTTATTTTAAATGATTGATATAAAAAATAAAATTTTAAAAGAGTATAAGATTATAGATAACGTATAATTTCTACATAATAATAAGATTATAGATAACATATAAGATTAGAGTATAAAATTTTTATAAAATTTTAAAAGTAAAAAAATTGAGTGAGACGCCGCATGGATGACTTTTAAATAATATTAATAGATTTTGTAATAAGTCTCAGCCCTACGTTTATATCTGACAATGTTAAGACTGCATCGCCTATGTTATATACCGACAATTTTGTAATTTACACCGCAAGATAGTCTCGTGAGAGTGTGCAAAGATGCACCAACCTTCATCTTCTTTTTAAAATCCTCTATCTCATTCACATGTGTTCGATTATATTACAACAACATTGTGTGCATTTAACGATTTATATTCTAGACTGCAAAAAAATAAAAAAAACCAAATCAATTGATCGCTGAAAAACAAACAACAACTACTAAGGCAAAATACCTATTTACAAATTATACTTTCTCCAACATAGAAAACTCCGGTAAACCTGATTATAATTGCAACAAGAACAATAGTTCGACCGTGTTTCAAATTTTACATTGTTTCTATTTGTTCTTAATATCAATAATACTCACTATGAACAAGTCCCAAAGCCTTGGGTTTGGCACAGTTACGTTATCATATTAATTTACATACACTAATGTTATATACGGACTTTAGACTAAAATATTTTAAGATGTGATCACGGTGTGTAGTCTTACGTACGTGACCAACTTTATATTTTATTTACAAGTATATTGTCATGTCGTTAAAAACACATTAGTTTAGATACATCCATATCATAAACAACTATACTAAAATAATCATTTAGATTATATTTAATTGTTGAATTTGATAAAATGCATTTCACGACATTTAAAACTAAATTAATATTTTGTCAAATGAAAATAATAATTTGATCTTTATTTTATAGATTTTTTTTCCAAATTTTGTGAAATCTTATTAAATATTAAAAAAATTAAAATTTTTTTATACAAATATAAGATAAATTCAAAATTAATTTTAATTACAAAATTGTTTCGATATATATACATTTTCGTGCGAAAAATTATTTCAGTAAATAAGCAGGCCCGTGCTTCGCACGGGTTTTTAGGCTAGTTGTATGTATATAATTCAAATGTGTGGTTAAGATTAAAAGAAAATGAAGGGCTGAGATTAGATCTCAGTTCTCATTTTAATAGGGGTTCTCATATGAGCACAAGCCTATATATATATATATATATATATATATATATATATATATATATACTATTATATTAAAGACGAAACATTGAAAGTTTTGTAGTCTGGTCACATTGAAAGTTTTTGTAGTCTGGTCACTCAATTCATAGCCGTTAGATATATCTGATCAAATCGATGATAACCGTTAGATAAAATATTAAAATTATTATATAGAATATCTTTTCTATTTTTCCTAACTAAAATATCTCATTTTCTAAAAATATCGCAGACAGTTTTATTTAATAAAATAACATAATAAAGTTATAATTGCTAATAACTAACTCATTAACTTTTTTAGCCAAAGTGTATATTCTTTTTTATATTTTCTAAATAAAATTTCTACTTTTCTATATTTCCTAACTAAAACCTCTCATTTTCCAAAAATAACACAGAGAGTTCTATATAATAAAATAAATTAATAATATTATAATTATTAATGATTAACCAATTAGTTTTTTTTTTCAAAACGTATATTTTTTTTATATATTTTCTAACTAAAATTTCTCCTAACTAAAACTTCAAAGATATAACGGACAATTTCATTTAGTAACATAAAATATTAATAATTAACTAATCTATACTATTATATTAAAGACGAAACATTAAAAATTTTGTAGTTGGTTTGTAGTCGGGTCCTCCATAATTTGGTCATCCAATCTCTAACCGTTAGATCTTTTAAATTCAATTAATGAGAGCCATTGGATATAATACTAAATATTTTTTGGTATGTTGTGATTTTACTTAATTGCCCTTACTTAATTGTACTTCGTGTTTTTATTTAATTACCCTTACTTATTTATAAAAAATATTATTAAATAATAATATTACCTATTTATAATCAATTACCTTTTACACCTAAAATATATTACTTTTTTTTTATTTTTTTCTGAAAAATTCCTTTATTTTTTCAAAAATATCACGGGCAATTATCTTTTTTAACTAAAACATATAAGTTTTTTTATTTTTGTTTACTAAAGCCTCTCATTTTCCAAAAATATCACAGACAGTTTCATGTATTAAAATAAAATAATAAAATAATAATTGTTAATAACTAACCAATTGCCTATTTTAGCCAAAGTGTATATTCTATTTTATATTTTCTAATTAAAATTTTTACTTTTCTATTTTTTCTAACTAAAACCTCTCATTTTCCAAAAATATCACGGATAGTTCTTTTTAAAGAAATAAAATAATAATATTTATAATGAGAAAAGTTCTATGGAGACCATATTTAGTTGGAGACTTGGAGATCATATATGTTCTGCAATTAAAATACATTCATAAAATGCTCTGTTAAAATAATATGTATAGTAATATTTAGTAACCATAACATATATGGTCTATAAAATATCCAATTTGATTGTAATTTTAGTTCTACAAAGATATTATGCACATATCTTATTTGCAGAACATTTATAATGGGGTAATATGCATGACAATGTTCTGCAAGTATAGCATGCGTGATTTACAAAAATATTCAATTTGATGATGATTTTATACTGCAAGATATCTAATTTGATAATAATTTTGTTACGTAAAGTATGTTCTACACGTTATTTAGGTTGCAGAACATAAATGGTCTCTAAATCTCCAACTAAATATGGTCTCCATAAAACGTGACTCTATTTATAATTACTAATAACTAACCGATTAGTTTTTTTTCCCAAAGCGTATAATCTTTTTTATATTTTTTAATTAAAATTTTTCCCAAGTAAAATCTCACATTTTTCAAAAATATCACATGCAATTTCATTTAGTAACATAAAATAGTAATATTATAAATACTAATAATTAACCGATTACCTTTGTTAGCGAAAACGTATATTCTTTTTTATATTTTTTAACTAAAATTTCTCCTTTTCTAAAATTATTACAGACAGTATCTATTTATACTATACTATTATAAAATAGCCGAAACATTGAAAATTTTGATTTCAATTTTCGGTAATTTATTCTATTTAATCTATCTCTCTGTACTATTATATAATAGCCGAAATATTGAAAGTTTTGATTTTCGATTTTCGATTTTCTCAATATAGAACATAACTACAAACTCTTTTAATTGTACTTTACTTAGAATTCAAAAATACGACCTTTTTTTAGAAAATATTTATATTTATATTTATATATATTACAACAAAATATATTAATAATTTTGACGGTTATTTTTACTGACATGCTTACTAAGCTAATAAACTATTATAAAATCTATAAAAAAAAATTTAGATTTAAAGTATTAAAGTAGTACTTTTAATTCTTTTTAAAAATGAAGCATTTTTAGAAGTATTAAAATCTCAAAAAATTTAAAAGTAAATTTCAAAATTAATATAAAAGTCGTCCGTGCGTTGCACGGGTTATAGGCTTATATATATATATATATATATATATATATATATTACTATAATATTATAAGCAAACCACCCTCTATTTGGTTGGTAGTTTGGTCATTTGGTTTGATCCTCTAAATAATAACCGTTAGATGTAAATATAGGTAAATGAGAACCGTTGGATGTAATATTAAAAGAATATTCTTTTTTTGATATCTAAAATGCTATCACGGGTTCAAGGTTCGAATCCCGTCAACAACATATTAAAATTTTTTAAGATCAAAATACAAATAAATGCTCATAAAATAAGATAAAAAATACTAAAAAATCATATAAAAAAAATACTATTATAAGCAAACTACCATCTATTTGGTTGGTTGGTAGTTTGGTTCTCTAAATAATAACCGTTAGATATAAATATAGATAAATGAGAACCGTTTGATGTAATATTAAAAGAATATTATTTTTTTGGTATCTAAAATACTCCCACGAGTTCAAGATTCGAATCCCGTCAACAACATATTATTATTATTATTAAATATTTATATCATCTATTTTTCTAAGCTACATTCAAAAGTTCAAGATATTATTCTGTCGACAACATATTAAAATTTTTTAAGATCAAAATACAAATAAATGATAATAAAATAAGATAAATAATAATAATAAATCATATAAAAATACTAAAATTCATCCGTGCATCGCACGGGTTATAGGCTTGTATATATATATATATATATACATACTAGCTTAAAACCCGTGCGAAACACGGATTGTTAATTGTTATTTTATTATTATTTTTTTAATTAAGTAGGCATGTTAAAATAGCTAAACACTTTTAATTAATTAAAAATATTAAAACATATTTTAAAATAAATAAGTAAGGGTTTGATCGTTATATTTTTGGAAAAGAAGGGGTTTTAGTAAGAAAAAATAAAAAATGTAACATATATTTAGTTTAAAAAAGTTAATGCCCGTGATATTTTTGGAAAATGAGGTTTTAAAATTTAATAATTAAAAGTAATTAAATACATTTTAAAATAAATAAGTAAAGGGTTTGCCTGTGATATTTTTAGAAAAAGAATGGATTTTAGTGAGAAAAGAGGGAATTTGTTAGAAAAAATCTAGAATGTGTTTTAGCTGAAAAGGTAATTGGTTATAAATAGGTATTTGATTATTTATATTTTAACATTTTTAGTAATTACATTTGTTAAGAAAAATAAGTAGGCACGTTAAAATAGGTAAACTTTTAAAAAATAATTATAATATTAAAATAGATTTAAAAATAAATAACTAAAGGTGTGTCCGTGATATTTTTGGAAAATGAAGGATTTTAGTAAGGAAAAATAGAAAAACCAACATGTTTTAGTTAAAAAAAGTAATTGTTCGTGATATATTTGTTGAAAAAGTAGGGGAATTTGTTAGAAAAATTAGAAAAAATAATGTATTTTAGGTAAAAAAGGTAATTGATATAAATATGTAATATTATTATTTAATAATATATTTCTATAAATAAGTAAGGTTAATTAAGTAAGTTAAGTAAGAGTAATTAAGTAAAATCACAACGCACCATACCGACCGACCAAACTTTTAATGTTTCGTCTATTATATAATAACTAGCTTATAGCCCGTGCGATGCACGGTTACTTAAATTTTATTTATAATTATTCTGTTTATAATTATATTTTTATTACGATGCAACACACGATTGTTTTTTAATATTTATAATTATATTTATTTATGAATATTTTAATATCTAAAAGTTATTAGTTTACATGATTAAATTATTGTTAAAAAAGATTTAGCCAAAAAAAATCATAGTTAAAAATTTGATATTTATTATATTTTACACGCTCAATTTAATATTTGTTTATATCAAGTTATAAAAGTTAGATTTGGCCAATTTTACGGTTCACATGAAATTCACAAAATAATCTTTAATTTAGTTGTGGTTTAATAGTTCTTTTTCAATTAAAAACTATTCTAAAACTAAAAAAAAGAATAAAGTGACGAAATTTAAAGTTGAGAATTCTATTCGATTTAGGAAATCTAATTAACTTATATGTAGTTTAGATTATTAGAATAACCTTTATTAACCAAATACAGGGTTTAATGTTAAATCTAACGGTTTTCACCTATCTATTTAAGATTAAACGATTTTTATTATTTTGGTTATAAATGGGTTTTCTTATTTAATTACAACTATTTTTATGTTTTAACTTTTTGGAAAATCCAATCCTAATATAATATCTTTTAACTTATACCATTTTTAGATAATAATTTCTTTTTATATGATATAATCTTGATCATCTATTTTTAAAAGTATTGGATCTAATGGTTGAGAATGTTTTGGCGGTATTTAGGACAAAACTACCAGGATAACATCATTAATTTTTCTAAATATTTATAATTTTTTTAAATATTTATTGCTAAAATATAAGATACTCTTTTTTGTAATATGTTAATGATGCGGGAACTTTGAACTTTTAAGAAAATAAATTATCAATTAATATATATTTTTTTTGTAATAGTTCTTCTTTTAAAGTAGTACACAGTGACGATCAAAATTCTGTATAAAATTCATTTTTTTTATAGTATATCCCGTAAATATCTATGTTATTATATTAAAGACTAAATAATGAAAGCTTTCTTATAAGTGTGGTCGCTTTGTTTGATCACTCAATCTATGATTGTTGGATCTTTCAAATTAAATTGTTGAGAAACGTTACATATAACAGTAAAATTATCATGTAGAATGATCTAAGATTTGAATCTACCAACAACTTATTAAAATTTACAGGTTTTTTTTTTGAAAAAAAAGAATTTTTTTCATTTTTTTCTTTCAGACATAGGTTATTTGATAATATTTTTTGTAAAGTACGATTTTTCAGAAAAGTACTATACTAATTGATTAACAAACTTTTAAAGTTTCGAATTTCATAATTTACAATGTATATAGGTTAAAAAAGTTAGGTCTGTTCTGTAGCTGAGTCTACAATTTCAAAATACGGTTTTTTTTAATATGAACAATGAAATTAGGTCTCTATGAATGCTTATAAAACAAAATCACCATTTGCGTATAATTTATTATTTAATAATAAATTATATTTGATTAGTTATGATCTATAACTTAATAAAATAGGATAAAAAATATGCACAATTTTATAAAATTTTATCATCTTATTATTATATTCTTTGTTGATTTGAATTTTTCTTAGATTGATTTGAATTTTTGAACATAGATTTCTAAATTTAAAATATTTAGAAAAAAGTAATTAAATTGGCGTTAAAATAATGATGACATAATAATCATTATTAGAATTTAAATACTCACTTTACTGATTTGGGCTTTATCTTGTGTTTTAAAAATCAGATTTTGACGATTTTACACCCCACGTGAAGATAATTAAATTATTTTTAATTAAAAGATGGTTGAACAATTTTTATCTAACTGGAATTGTCCATGGAAGGGAAAATAAAGTCACGAATTTTTTACATGGAGAATTCTATTCAATATAGAAAACTTATTTATATTTGGTATATTTGGTGTAAATTATCAAAATACACTTTTTAGAATTTAAATATAATCCTATTATAAATAAAATACACTTTTTTAATATTTGATCAAACGATTTTCATTTATCTAGTTAAGATATAATAGTCCTTATTAATTTGGTTGTCACGATCAAAATTTTGGATAAATCCCTATTATGCTTATTATATAAAAGAGTTTAATATAATAAGGATATCAAGTACATACTGATATAAGTATCTTACTAACTGCTTTTACTTTTAATGTTTCGGTTTTATTTATAATGTATATAAAATTTTAAAATACATTATTACTTTAAAATTATTAAATAGTATAAAATTATGTTTATGATTATATAAAATTTTATTCTCATATTATTATAGTCTTTATCGATTTGAATTTGTTCTTAATTTATTTTAATACTTTATTGAAAGAAAGATAAAATTTCTATATTTAAAAGAATTAGTGGAAAAATAAATAAATTGGTGCTACAATTATAAAAAAAAATATTTATTAAAATTTAGATACTCACTTTACTATTTGGGTTCTATCCTGAGTTTTAGAAATTGAATTTTGACGATTTTACAACTCACGTGAAACTAACGAAATTATCTTTAATTTAATGATGATTTAATAAATACTAGCTTAAAACCCGTGCGATGCACGAATTGTTAATTGTTATTTTATTATTATTTTTTAAAATTTTATTAATTGTAATTGTGCAAAAAATAAGTAGACATGTTAAAATAGGTAAACACTTTTAATTAATTAAAAACATTAAAACATATTTTAAAATAAATACGTATGGGTTTGTCCGTTATATTTTTTTGAAAATGAGGAGTTTTATTAAGAAAAAATAAAAAATGTAACATATATTTAGTTTAAAAAGGTAAATGCCCGTGATATTTTTGGAAAATAAGGTTTTAAAATTTAATAATTAAAAGTATTTAAATATGTTTTAAAATAAATAAGTAAAGAGTTTTCTGTGATATTTTTGAAAAAAGAATGGATTTTAGTGAGAAAAATAGAAAAATTAAATTGTAAAAGACAATTTCCTGTGATATATTTAGAAAAGGTGATATTTTGTTAGAAAAAATATATAATATGTTTTAACTGAAAAGGTAATTAATTATAAATAGGTATTTAATTATTTATATTTTAATATTTTTAGTAATTGCATTTGTTAAGAAAAATAAGTAGATATGTTAAAATAGGTAAACTTTTAAAAATAATTATAATATTAAAATATGTTTAAAAATAAATAACTAAATGTTTGTCCATGATATTTTTGGAAAATGAGATGTTTTAGTAAGGAAAAATAGAAAAACTAACATGTTTTAGTTAAAAAAAGGTAATTGCCCGTGATATATTTAGTTAAAAAAGGTAATTGGTTATAAATAGGTAATATTATTTTTTAATAATATATTTCTCTAAATAAGTAAGGTTAATTAAGTAAAAACATGAAGTACAATTAATTAAGGGCAATTAAGTAAAATCACAATGTACCATACCGACCAACCAAAGTAAGGTTAATTAAGTAAAATCACAACGTACCATACCGACCAACCAAACTTTTAATGTTTCGTCTATTATATAATAGTATTGATTATCTAACTTGACCAGTGACCTACCCATAAACCGAAAAGAAAAGATGGTTAAGTATTATATTCAAAATTATTGTTTATGAATATGAAACCCTCAATATTTTAATAATATTTTGATATTATCCTTTTATGTTTGTTATATGTAAAATAATATAATTATAATTTGGATTAATCAAATTGTTATGTTCCTTCAGAAAAAAAATGTTTAAATTTATTCATGTACGTCTCTTATAACGCAGGGTCCACATGTATCGATATGAATTGTTATCTGATATTTGGTTTAATAATTATTATCTAACTCGAACTATACATAAATTAAAGAGAAGATATTTAAGAATTTTTACATAGAAAAATTTTAAATTATCAAAATACACTTTTTAGTATTTAAATATAATTATATTATTAATCAGATACATTTTTTAATATTAGATCTAACAATTCTCATCGATCTATTAAAGATCTAACTTTAATAATTAATTTGGTCGTATAGTGCTCGTACACGGACCAGATCGATTTTAATTTTTTCTTAAATTGATTTTAATATTTTATTGAAATAAACATAGAATTTATAAATTTAAAAAAATTAGGAAAAAAATTAAATTGGTGCTACAATAATAAAAAAAATATATTAAAATTTAGATAATCACTTTACTGTTTGGGCTCTATCTTGAGTTTTAGACAATAAATTTTAACAATTTTACAGCCCACGCGAAGCTAACAAAATTATCTTTAATTTAATGATGATTTAATAATTATTATCTAACTGGAACTATCGATAAACTAAAGAGAAAAGATAATTACGACTTTTTACATAAAGATTTATATTCAATATAGAAAACCTATTTATAATTGGTTTAAATAAAAAAAATATATATTAAAATTTAGATAATCACTTTACTGTTTGGGCTCTATCTTGAGTTTTAGACAACAGATTTTAACAATTTTACAGTCCACGCGAAGCTAACAAAATTATCTTTAATTTAAGGATGATTTAATAATTATTATCTAACTGGAACTATCCATAAACTAAAGAGAAAAGATAATTACGATTTTTTACATAAAGATTTCTATTCAATATAGAATATCTATTTAGAATTGGTTTAAATTATCAAAATACACCTTTTAGTATTTAAATACTATCCTATTATTAATCAAATACAATTTTTAAGATTATATCTAACGGTTCTCATCTATTTGAATATTTATAGTTTTATAATCCAACGGATCATATACTTTTGGTAGTACAGTGACCGACCAAAGTTTTGGATAAGATCTCCCTTACGCTTATTATATATAAGGAGTTAATATTGATATATTGATTTTTAATTATAAATATTTTTTGTCAGATTAATTATAAATATTTGAATTATAATAAAACTTTAAAATAATTAAATTCATGAAAATATGTAAATAGGCCGGTCTTAGAAATTAATTTAAACAAAATTCTAAATAACGTTAATTTACTCTTTAGATTATGGATGCTTTCATTCTCGCAAAGTTGGTATCAAAGTTGTCACACAAATTGTTAAATTTTGACTAAAAAATTTAAGGAACCAAGAAAAATCTGATCAAGTAGAACCAAGTGCTTCTGAAATAGTACACGATGGTGTTGATCGTTTGTATATTTCAGATCCTAGAAATGCAAACTCAGATTGTTCAAATATGCTTATAGAAACTGAAATTCACATAAATATTCCGAAGACTATGACATTATCTGAGCTGGAATCAGTTACCCCCAGAAATTGGCCAAACCCTTTAATCTTTTTAGTCTCCAGCAACTCCGCTGCTTACATGTATACTGTTGGAAGGCATTGTCCAAGATGTTACGGACTAGTGAAAATATTATCACACTCTCTCATCTTTTTAACAATTGTCCCCACCAGCGAAGCGAGCTATGCTTTCAATATGCCAGAATTACATGCTTTATATCTGATTGGGTGTCCCCATGTATAAAACTTCACTTCCTCAACAACAGGCACAGGACTGGTATCTGTCTATGCTGAGTTGCACAATGGAGGAATATGTACTGACCTCAACGACTACGCAAGGCATGTAATGTAACCTGAACGAGTACGTAAGGCGGTGATGTAACACCGGAGAAAGTTGTTTAAGTCGGTGCTGTAGAAATTTCCAATAAAAATTTCAATTATTAACTGAAATCGAATGAATATCCCCTCTTCATGTACCTACCTTCTTTTTTTTTTTTTGGCTAAATATCAGGTAGCTTAGCTACCTTTGTTTACATTAAGTATTCTCCAGCAATATTTGCTTACATCAGTTACGTTGGGCTATAGCCCACTTGCCAAATAAGGCTTGAATAGTAGTTTGTATATAGACCCATGTGTGAATAGGCCCAATTAAAAATAGGTCCACTTGTAAACTTCCCCTATAAATACTTCCAAACCCCCACATTATAAAGGGGTTAGAAAAATAGTTAAAGGAGAGAACCTCCTTAATGAATGTAACATTTTGACTCCAATAATACTAATTTCATTTCACTTTAATTCATTGATTTCATTATCTCACATTGTTCGATATTATATTCATCAAGTTAGATGTTACAAATGTAGCTACATTATCTAGTAGAACTCTTTTATTATCAACTGTACCCTTTCTTCACAGTGTCTTGTGGCAAATCAACTGTTATTCATGCCATCAATGAAAGCATTGCGAAGATTGTCAACGGATATACGAAGAAGAAATATTCCGTTGCAGCTGCGGATTTGAGATGCACATTCGAATCCCATTTTGTGAACACCTCCATGGCGGCGATCATTGGTGGCAAGCTCCATTCATCACCACGTGTCAATGTTATATTAATTGACGGGCCTGATACCATCACAGGGTACTTGGTTACTACTGTTGTCTCGCCATAATCAGGTGCTTCCACAGTCCCTTGATCCTGACTGTTGATTTCAATTTTTACTGTTCTGTTTTGATTAAGTCCACGGAAATTTAGTTGTGCTAGATAAAAAACAATGTACGCTGATTGTGGGGTCAATTGTGGAAGATCAATGGTCATGATGATTGGTTCAGATGCATCAAAATTAGGTTCTATGGCATCCATTAGTACAGGAAAAGGAGGGTAATTCTCATATGTAAGAGTCAAATCTGGAAAACCACTGTCGCTATGGTAAGGCATTTCATCTGCCTTGCTCCATATCCGGTTGTATATTTCATCAGAGTTGTCTTCATCAAACCTGAAACATTTTACGAAGCTGCGTATTTCACTACTGTAAAATATATGAATCTGTATCAATGTTGTAACAAACTATACTACTTTTGAGCTTTCTGCAAATTTCGAATAAAATTCAAGTACCTGACTTCTGGACCACCCCAGTTTACCCTAGTGACAAGATTATATGTGGCATTAGCCTCCATTTCCGAATACAGATCATCAAATAAAGGCACTGCTTCAATTGAATTAATAAATGGAACCCCTCCATCTTTAATTCGTGATAAGCAAATCTTGAAGAACCCTGATTCTTTATTTTCATATATGATTTCTTCATAAAGTGGCTCCCCATAATTTATTGACGTGTCAATAGTTGTCCATTTTATGTTGTCGATGAAAAGATCGAATACTGGAGGTTTAGAAAGGCTGTCATAGTTACCATAATAAAATCCCACCCGGATTATATACCTGATCCTCTGTTTCTCAGTAGGCACAACGTAACAATTTTCTTGTGTTGGGTTGGGAAAAGCCCGAAGAGTGTTAAACTCATCCCTGGTTGTTTTTACTTGAACTATTTCATGTGATCCGGTTTTAGTGTAGTTAGAATCTGCATTCCATACGAGTTCGCCTTCCAAGCGTATGTTGCAGTTGCCACAATCAATACTCTGCCACGTTGAAGTATCCAAAGTTGTATCTGCAGAATTAGAAAATGATATACTTTTGTTAAGGATGCAAGATTTTAAATAATGCTCACTTACATTTGAGTAGATATGTCAGATAGTTTTGATCGTAATGCATACTGCCAAGATTCGACCTAAAAACAACACAATTTGTTCCTGTGAGACTTTAAGAGAAATTCTTATACAGAACATCTATCATATACATGTGTTGCATGCATGATTGTTAAAGACCAGTTCTAAGGCACGGCCGCACGGGGAAAGATAAATTAATGGATAGTACAGTACAACTTGAACTAGGTGCAGCAAAATATTACAAATGTACTATACAACAAGAAAAGGACAAAAAGGAAGGTACCTTGGGACGAAGACGAAGACGGAAGAAATTGCCAGGCTAAGCATGCCAAAATTATCCATTCCTTTTCCATTGCTATCCAACTGAAAGGAGTTGTAGAGTTCAATGGAATAATGAAGCACAAGATACAATCCAAAGAGAACGAGGTGAAGGCAATATATAGTCCAAGGAGATCAAGGTGAAGGCAAGATGTAGTCCAAGGAGAACAATGTTGAAGCTTACAAGAAGGAAATCTACTTTTTTTAGAACTCTAATTTTCTGTCAGCCGATTTATGTCTGTAACTGGGTAGTAAAATGCATATTAACTTAAGGCGAGTAACGACGAATCCAATGAAACGTTTCCTACAAAGTTAGAAAATATAAACCACCAGATTGTATATAACAAGGTTGTCTACCTTAATTGAGTTGGTTAGCTCTGGTCCTATGTTCATCCAGTATATGTTCATAAAATTAATTGGTGCCAATGGCTGGATTACCCGTGAAAAAGGGCAATAATGGCCAGCCAAACACTCTGGTCGAATGTACAAAGCTACAATGAGTTCATAATCCGCATAAGTTGTGAAATTTGCAGATTGACAGAGTGCGTAGCAGAGTTCAGGATCTGGAATTGATAAGTTGCGGTTGCGGTTGCACTTGCAAACACAGAATACCTGCATCAGAGCTTAATAATACAAGTACTTGAAATAAAAATTTAATTAGTTTAGCTAATCATTAGTTCTGTACCATTAATTTGCACAACTTACTTTAAATTAGAGTAATGTTTTAAGACATGGCTAAGATTTACGCAGCAATCGGGCAGTTAAAGGATTTAAGCCGAAAGTATGTTGGTTTCTTTGCACCGTAGACAAAACAAATTTATACTAAACTAAATTATAATAATCGAAATGGGGTATAATTTGTGTAGTTTGTTCACCCCTCTCGATCACAACCGTAGAACTTTAAATTCAAATTAATAATGACAATTTTTTTTAAGCAGACTGGTTTTTTTTTTTATTTTTGAAAAATATTTGAAAAAAACGGTTTACAAATTTGCAACAATATTTTGCAATTGAAATCAACAATAATCAACCACAAATACAACTTTGAAATTTAGTAATTGAAATATTTTTTGGTTGCATAATACTTTGCTTAACCAGTTATAATGGTTAAATCAAATGCAACCTTAAATGTAATGAAAAACAACTTCAATTATTTTTTAGAGAAAACGAAAAAAGAAGTTGCAATTGATTGCTTGTGGTCGCGAACAGCGTATTATTGCAAATACTTTTCCAAAATAGTAAAATTACATTTTTTTTAAAAATAATAGTATTTTATATTGTTTCTCTATTATAAACGAGTCGAATTCGAGTTTTAACCAAATTTTGAAATTTATGTGATTGATCTAGTTTTTGAGTTTATCGAACTTTAGTGTCCAAAAATACTATTCACTTATTTCATTTTCTTTCATGTTTAAGGTAAAACCATTTAATTTCTTATAAAAAATAATAACAAACTTTTGAAATAATACATTTTAGTTTAAAAAATTTAGTGAATTCAAGTATAAGGGATGATGTTGCTTAATAAATTCGATAGTCAATTTTCCAAACCATTTAAATTTAGGCTAAATTTAAGATATATTTGTCTTTATTATTATAACACTTTTGATTCAAATTCATATTACAAATTTTGGTTACTAAAATTTAATTTGATCGGCATATCCTCTTAAACTTATGTAAGTCCAATAATCTCCATAATAATACTTATCCTCCAAAACAGTTCAAATCGATAAATACAGATAATCCAAAATCTCAAATGAATAATAAAGTCTAATAATGTTAGAAATAAGCAAATCCTAATAAATGGAATAAAGGGTGCTCTCCATCACAAGTATGGCTGAAGCAACGAAGGGTTAGGATATTTCATACCGAGATCAGAACAGAACAGATACAAATACACACATCATAGGGTACCTAATGTGTGCAACAAATCGGATAACGTGCACGGCATATACAACGTCACCGTCAAATCACAAACTCTGGGTGCACCCACGTATCGTGAAACAAATATCAAAATGCGCAAAAACTCCTTCCAAGAGCTAACAAAACAAAAGGATACGCCATGATCAATCACACTGCTATGGAAGTGTCATGACACTGGTGCCGCAATGACATGGTTGTAGTAACCTTACAGCTAGTTAACTCGGTATACCATATATCACTAAGGGTTTAAATATAATATTTCGCAAAACATTTTAAAATCTCACAGAACAGATAACCTCAATATTTTCAGCAAATATAAAATATACGCAATGTTAGAAAATCGCAGAAACGGATATTTAAATATTTCAAAACAGATTTAAAAATATTTTTCAGAGTCAGAACAAATTTTCATATTCAAAATGATTAAAAACCAAACGAACAGATTTGGGGTCAAAACGAATTTAACGTTAATATTTTCAAGAGGAGTAGCGCTGAATAAAAGAGAAGAGAATCCGTACCTCGATATCGCAAACTCAAACTCTAATAAAATTCGCAATCAGTCCGCTAAATTCCCGGACCCCGATCTAATAACAAAAATTATAATTTATTATTAACATATATTCACTTTTCAAATTTTAATATTTAAATTCTTTATTATTATTAATGTATTATTGTTTCCCTGACAATGGCTAACATGTTCAAGAATTTAACCATAACACATGCATGTAACAAATTTTACATAACATACGACTTTCTTTTATATTATTAAATATTAAAATTGAATAACAATGACATAACAGCCAACCAAAGATTATATTAACATGTAATCCTGCACAAACACACAACATGTTGCATATTTAATTACTATACAACAACACTTCCGACAATTAGCTGTGGACGTCAAAATCTAGACCTTTAATGCAAATATTTTAATATTATCACGTACACACAGGCATGCAACAAATGTCCTGATCCTAATTCATGTCGTTGTTCTTGTACTAATAACTTCTACAAATCATGCTACCTTCGACTTATAACCCATTAGTAATTAAACTAAATATTTTAACATGTTAATCCATTTGACTCATATAAAATAAATTAATTAATTAGCATGCATGTACACATAACTTATCTTGATATTATTCTAGTGATACAAAAGCAATCCTCGACCCTAATGAATAACACTGGCATGAATTTTATTACGAATGTTTTATGACTCTGTATTATGTTTAATGTCACCGATTCACCATGATAATTATCTTAAACAATAAAAAAAAAAATCTAAAGGCTAGAAACTCTATTAATCTATTTACTCTCTTGATTACACTACACACACGACATGAATTTATTATATACATACCGATTTGATTAGGAACTTTAAAGCCAAGATCAGCCGGTTCTATTCTTCTTTTCTTCTCTCAGTGCAGTTCTTGTTCTAGGTTTTTTTTTTCTTTGCTTATTATCTCCCGTGTACTTCAACTATTAACAAACATGTGTATATATATATATTATCCTAATTATCTTATACTTATTAGAATTTTAATAATTAACTAAATTTTATTCTCAATCCTTTTTTCTTTTCTAATTAACAAAATTTTTAATCACGTATTCTAATTCTAATCCAAATCATATTATTATTATTATTATTATTAATTAAATATCTAAAATTCATATATATTACACTCTATCACTAGCAGAATTAAAGAGGCATTCAATCACGGGCCTCGAAACCTTGGTCGAATTCTTCTGTTGCCAAGGGGAAGTATTGGAAAGCTCTTCGAGTGCACTCTAACCACATATGTCAGTGTAGGGAAGAGGCGAAGAGCATGTGCAGCCAGGAAGAGCATCCTGAAAATGGCAAAAATATATCATTAATAATTCATACAAATATGCACTAGTGTGCAGTCAAATACATTTTCAGACAACATGGAAAATTGTATGTTGGTATTTTATAAAATACTAAATTATAGTAGTTTTTTTTTTGTAAAGAATTAGGGATGTGACAATCAAGATTTTACCATTTACAAATCTGCTTCCATGCTGGTTCCATCGCTACAAGTTTGTTGGAGCATTTTCTTCGTTGTTTATCATAAAAATCTGAAATAAATAATATGCCATGGTAAAAGTATTAAATGTTTAACAACTATGTTAAACACTATCCTGATAAGGATTTTGTGAAACATTTTATTCAACAACTTGAAATTACATAACTGCCCCTCCAAAGTCAAATATTATAAAAATGTAAGAAAATTTTCATCTTGATGGGAATCGAACCTAAGACACTTCAATACTAATTAATAAGAATTCCAAGTCACCAATTTAACCATTGAGCTACTTGGGCTTTTTTGTTGTGGTATAAAACCCATTAGTATGGTAATGTCGTTCACAAATATTATTTTACACTTTAGTTTTTATTCAAGATTCTTTCATGATAATTTAATTTGTCTGATTATTAATAAAAGTGGTTATTGGTATAAAGTATATCCAATAGACACGTATCTCTTTAATTAAATTTAATTATGTTTCTTCCTTTGTATTCACAATTTTAAGACAAAGTACAAATGCATTTTTAGTCACATAATATCACTTTTTAGTCCTAGCATCCAATAATACAAAATAATACAAAATAGTAATCATTTTGTCTCAAATATGTTCATACATATCAGATAATATAAGTAATAATATAAGCACCTCTATAGTTGTTACCCTGAATAGAGATGAACGTAATCCGGATTCAGGTCGGATTTTTCGATATCCGATAGGGCCAGGCTTTTTTAAATCGAGACAAATTTCCTATAAAATATTTATACCTGTAGATAGGGTCGGGTCAGGAGGGGCCAAATCGGATTTTTACAAATTATTTTAGATATTGATAACTTTAACTTTAACTTTAACTTTTTTTTTTATTTTTTCGAATTTAATTAAAAAATTTAAGCTTTTATCCGAGATTTAATTGAAAATTCTAACTTTTTGGATTGAACTTTTATCCTGATCAAGACTACGTCCAAATCGAGATTAAATTTGGGTTTATTCGGCTCGAACCAGATCAGGGTTTTGTGAAAAATATGTGATCCGTTTAAGCCTGCGGGCTGGATCCAATTGAGGTGGACTTTTTTTTAATCAGATTTTTTCCGAAATTTTTAACCAGTTCGAACAGTTTTTTTCGAATACGAATTTGTGTGCATCTCAATCCCGCCACCTCATGCATTAAGGACAAGTATACTACTCCGGCCGCTTATAGAGAATTATGGAGACCGGAGAGTATTGGTACTTTCGAAATGGAGCCTTTATTTGACACCTTTAACTAATTCTGTTTATCATCAAGAACAACATATTCCTAACAATCTCCCCCAATTTATGACTGATAGAATAACATCCATAAATCAAGAGACTTGATGATAACAAAAACACTCAGATACATTATAAATTACAAAAGTAGAAAATGCATTTAAGCTTCATAATATTTTGAATAAAATACAAGACTTACAAGACTAATGCCCAGAAGTGCTCCTCTAGACTGAGCAAATGATTCATCTTTGTCTTCTTTGTGGCATAGTCTTCTTCCCTCTCTTAGAGTTGTTTTCCTCAATCTGGACCTGTAGCCTTCTGTAGAAGATCTTCTCTTCCTCATCTTGATCACCAAGCATGGATTGCATAAGCTTTAGAGTTTGATTAGATGCCTTATCCAGCTGGTCTTCCATTCTGAAGAACCTTCTGCAGTTGTCCTTGTCCTTAAATTCCATCATCCAGTAAGGTTGAAGATGGATCTTCTTTCCTGTTGAGGGCACTCTAAGCATCCTGGGAAGAGCCTCAGGCTTGTTCCAGCTAGCATTTATTTGACATATTTTGGAGACCACCTCAGACTTGGCTGTTTTGGTGAAGCCAAAGTCTTTCTTCAAGCATCCAAACACTGTGAGTAGTGTTTGGTAGTCTTCTCCTAAAATTCTGTAGAGAGGCCATGTTTGTTCTCTACCACCCTTGAATGTGAAAACTAATCTTTCAGGCATCTTTTGAGAAGCTGCAATGCCCCTTACTTCCGACAGGTTGTCTAAATCAAGATGTAAGCTAGATTCTTCCCTGATGTCAGAAATGTACATGCAGTCCTCTGGATTTGAAGGGGGCTTCTGAGGTTGTGGCTTTCTCACAAATATTGGCTTTGCCTTGACAGCCCTTTTCTTGGTCTTCATTGGCTGATCCTTTTCAAATAGGAATTTTGGGAAGTTGGCCTCATCAAACTCAATTGGCTCTTCCTTTGGCTCAATTGGTTGATCATGGAAATTTACAGGATGATTGGGATCACATGCTAACTTTACCTCTGAAACTGGATCAGGATTTGTTGGAGGTGCAATTGGTACAGAAGAGTCTGATGCAGTGTTCTGAAAGTCATTATTCTTAAAGGCTATGTTTCTCCTAGCTCTTGCCTTTGGTTGCCTTGTGCTCTTCTTTGCACTCCTTTCCTCTCTTGCTTTTTCTTCTTGCTGTCTTTCTTCTTCATCAAGAGACTGAGCAACAGCAAGGGCTTGCATTGCTGCTCTTTCTGACTCTTCAGCTTTAGCTTCAGCAAAGTTTGGGTGACCAGCCCAAACACAAATTTGTTGTCCATTCCTGTAGACAATTGCCCTTTGCTTCCTTATCTCATAATCATTGCTTTCCTTGCTTTTTGTGATAAGTAGACCAAGAAGCTTGAGCTCATCTGGATAAGGTGTAGGATAGAAAGTCCTTTCTGTATTTTTGCCCTTTGGTTTAGCAGGGGACTTGGGAGATATGCTTCTTTGGAGTGTAGCTTGTTCCACATCCCTAATGCATGAAGTTTGTCCTTTTTCCTTCCTTGGACCTTGAGTGACTCCATGTAGAAGGGGCTCTACCTTATAGAAAGAATTGGTCTGTGGCTCCCATTCCGTTGACACTAGAACCATGACATCCGTTGATGGTTGATCCGTTGATGGATTGGAGTCCTTTGTAGTTCCAGCAATTTTCTTGACCCTTGCTTCTATGTTGGACCAATGGTCTTTGATTTGTTCTGCAAGTCTCATCCTCATAGAAGCTTCCTGGATCAGGTCAATGCCATCATTTTTCTGCTTTCCAAACTCCCCCATTGCTAATGGCTCTTCTGGCAAGGAGATGGCTGGGACCAAAACCTTTGTAATTTGTATCTCTAGCTCCTTAGTTTTCTCCCCCTTTTTGTTATCATCAAGGGAGATGATAGGGATTCCTTGAGCTGCCAGAAGCTGGGTGAGTAGGCTAGTTTGCTTCTCCTGTTCCTTCTGCATGTGAGAAAGTGTAGCCTCAACTTTGTCCACTCTAGAGGAGAGAGTTTTCAAAGATGAGGACACTTCAGGTTCCTTGGTGAAAAACCTTGACATCTTGGAGACAGTGTGAAGAGGAAGCTTTTCATCTAGCCTCCTGTCAGTAGCATCCCTAAGGTTGCTAATTGAGTCCTTTATTTCTGTAGCTTCAATCCTTGTCTGCAACATTTGTAGCCTTTGAATTTCCAGAGAATCCATTATGGCCTTATAGAATTTCTTGTCCCTTGCAGTTGCTGACTCATGAGCTAGATATGCCTCAATGTATTGTCTTGTAATAGCAGCATCCAAGTTGGATCTACCATGCATATCTTGAGAAAGCCAGTTTGGTGTAGGAGGCACCACAGAAGTCCCAGTCTGTGTAGTAGAGGCCACCTGTAGATTGTCACCAAAGCTGTCTTCATCATCAGAAAACTCAAATTCTCCACTTGCTGCAGCTCCTGGAGGTAGATTGGTCAAGGCATCCTTTGCTCTTTGCATTGATGCAGTAGTATGAATTAAGTTGAGTGACCTTTCTGCCTCCACATTGCCCTGTTGAGCCATAACTTGATAGGCTGACACAGGATGAGTAAAGGTCTCAGGATCCAGGGAAATACTATCCAGAGTTTGTTGATAATGCTCTTGGAAGGTAAGTTCCCTTTCTCCCTCACTGACCCCCATTAACTCACTTGCAATGGCTGCTTCCATCCTTATTGCTCCTGTAGTCCCTTCTCTCTCTCCACTCTTTTCTTGCATCATGGGCTCCCCATGGCTCACACCTCTCACACCCTCACCTTCACCTACTAAGGTGGTACTCTCAATCTCTCCTTTTGCCTGGCTGGAAGAAATAGCCAGCCTCTCACTCTCAGACTCTCCTTTTGCCTGGCTGCAAGCCAGCCTCTCAGTTTCACTCCCTCTCAAACCTAAAAGTGTCTCAACTACCACCAGGTCATCTACACTAGTTGTGGAAACAACTGGGTTTTCAATAAGGGGTGTAGATTGACCTATCAACGGAATGGTAGTTTGAACTGTCAACGGTATGGATACCGTTGATGGAGAAACACTTGTCAACGAAAGAAGCTGTTTCGTTGATGAAGTCAATAAAGCACTTTGAGAAAGTGAAATTACAGTAGAATCTGTGGTGATTGATTTTAGAGATTTGTCCACAGATCCGCTTGCAACTTCAGAAAAAATTGGTTGATGGCCCAACAAATCACTTAACAAGTGATGGCCACCAGCTTCAGAGTGGGGCTTCTCCAAGATTAGAGTTGGAGAATCAGGAATAGATGTATGGATCATGTCCACATCTAAAGATTGAGTTGGTGAATTTGATGGAGATAATTCAAGATTGATGTTTAGAGAATGGGACTGTAACCCCAGAGTAATGATAGGGGTTACATCAAACTGAATTTGTGAAACTGGAAGTGTAGCTTCCAGTGTGTGTGCACCCTGTGTACCCTTGGATTTCTTCTTCACTCTCCTTTGGTATTGGGAAAATGTAGACTGTGGGCTAGAAGTGTCCCTTACCCTCTTGGAGTGTGCTCTTGGAGAAGAGCTTGTTTCAATAATTACATCCTTTTGGGAGGATGCAATTAGACTTGTGTTTAAATCCATATTACTCATTGTGCCTTGTTGGGAAGACACAATGGGGCTTGGCTGGATTTCACTCACCTGTCCTTCCTTATCCTTAGGGTTTCTTTTATGTTCACCCCTTCCCTCACCTCTCACAGCACCTACAACACTCCCCTTAGGTTGTGTAGTGGATTTTACAACAGGTGCCTTTTGGGAAGCACCTGAGGTTGGCTTGGAGGATTTCTTTGATTTTGGTCTTGTTGCTGGGGCAGGAGCCTGTTGGGTCACAACTACAGACTCCACAGCAACAGTACTGGGTGATATAGTTGAAGTAACAATTATACTAGAAGGGATAGCAGTAGTTACCTCAATTACTGGCAGATACACCACTGGAACCTCACCATTGTGGTTCAGCCTCAGTATGTCTGTCAGTACTCTCTTTTCTTGCACAAAACACTCAAACTTGGAAACAGGGTTAGAAATAACTAATGGTGTTGGACTAACATGATTAGCCAACATCATCAGAAACCTAGCATAATAGATATTCTTTTTCCTATTAGCCTTATCACCCAACTTAGCACCAATTTCATACATAAATTGGGTGCTAAAGTTGTAATATCTATCAGTTAGGAGCATGGTAAAAAGAATCAACATGGAATTAGTTAATGCATCAAAATTACTAATCTTACCAGAAAAGACCTTGATAAATGCATCAGCTAAATAACTATATTCCCTAACCAAACCTCTCCTAATTATTTTACCCAGATTATCAGTAGGCAAAGAGTAGTTTATGGAATTTAGCAAGTTAACCATTTCATTGATTGTAGGCAAAGCATCACAGTTATTTTCAGGAATATGTAAACATGCTTGCAATACATCAGAATTAACTATGTACTCATTACCTTGAAGAGTGAATTGCAGTGTGCAGTTTGTTCCACTATACTCACACGAGGTCCAAATCTCCTCGATTATCTCATTATAGAGAGGAGTTGAGTGAAACATTGCATAGCTCAATTTGCAGTTCTTCATGAAGTCCATCATCTTGAAAAAGATACTGTTTGGACCCTCCTTGACAACAAATGGGATTGAGTTGTTCTTTTCGTAAATGAACCCTCCAGCAGACATAAGCTTGACTATGGGTGCCATTGTTGTGTGAAGAAAAGCTTCGAGCTAAATTGCTTGTTAGAGAGAAGAAAAGAGAAAAGCCTTTGGAATTTTTGAGAACAGGTAAAAAGAAAATAAAGAAAATAGGATTTCTTAAATACTCCCCCAAAAATTCTCAGAAAAAGAGTCCAATAATAAATGTAAATTACTGGATTGGCTTAAAAATATAACCGTTACTTTTAAAGAATTACCATGATTTATACTTACAGGGGTGTATGCACAGATCGTGGTAACGGACGTGTCAAATATCAACGGTTCAGATTAAAAGCGCTAAATCAACGAATCAGGATTGGGCGGTTAAAGTCCCGTCTTATTTCGTTGATAAAGCTGTGTTTCGTTGATATAGAAGAGCTATCAACGAAACACCCAGAAAAATGCTAAGACTGTCAACGAAATGGTTCGTTTCGTTGACATAGTAATTTTGACTTAGACAAAATTTCACTTTTTCCTAAGAAAATTAATTCACAGAAAAACATAGCAAGTTTCTGGCTACATTTTAACTTGCAAAAATCTCAAAATAATTAAGAGAAATTTAGCATACCTAGCTCACTTACTAATCTTGAGAATGTGGATTCATCAAGTGGCTTGGTAAAGATGTCTGCAAGTTGTTGTTCACTTGGAACAAAATGTAACTCCACAGTACCATTCATAACATGTTCTCTAATGAAATGGTACTTGATGTCAATGTGCTTGGTCCTTGAATGCTGCACTGGATTCTCAGTAATGGCAATGGCACTAGTGTTGTCACAGAAAATAGGAATTTTCTCAACTCTTATTCCATAATCAAGTAGTTGATTTTTCATCCATAAAATCTGTGCACAACAACTTCCAGCTGCAATATACTCAGCCTCAGCTGTGGAGGTAGAAACTGAGTTTTGTTTCTTGCTGAACCATGAGACAAGCTTGTTTCCTAAGAATTGACAGGTGCCTGTTGTGCTTTTCCTGTCAATTTTACATCCTGCAAAATCTGCATCTGAATAACCAATTAGTTCAAAGCCAGATTCTCTAGGATACCAAATGCCAAGGTTTGGTGTTCCTTTGAGATATCTGAAATTTTTTTTAATATCAACTAAATGGGATTCCCTAGGATCAGCCTGAAATCTAGCACATAGACATGTAGCAAACATAATATCAGGTCTACTAGCTGTTAAATATAAAAGTGAGCCTACCATGCCTCTGTAACCTGAAATGTCCACAGATTTTTCCTTAGTATTCAATTCAAGTTTGGTGGCAGTAGGCATGGGAGTTTTGGCAGGAGAGCATTCCATTAAATTAAACTTCTTTAATAGATCATGAATATATTTTGTTTGACTAATGAAAATGCCTTCATTAACTTGCTTCACTTGAAGACCAAGAAAGTAAGTTAATTCTCCCATCATGCTCATTTCATATTTACTTTGCATAAGCTTGGCAAACTTTTGACAAAGTTTCACATCTGTAGACCCAAAGATTATGTCATCTACATAAATTTGAACAAGTATAGTAGAGCCATTCACAACCCTGTTAAAAAGAGTTTTATCTACAGTACCTCTAGTGAAGTGATTCTCAAGGAGGAACTGTGAAAGTGTGTCATACCAGGCTCTAGGTGCTTGTTTCAAACCATAGAGTGCCTTGAGGAGGAAGTATACATATTCTGGAAAATCATCATCTTCAAAACCAGGAGGTTGACTTACATACACCTCCTCTTCCAATTCCCCATTTAGAAAAGCACTCTTCACATCCATTTGATAGACTTTGAAATTGGCATGGGCTGCATAGTCTAGGAAAATCCTTATTGCTTCTAGTTTTGCAACAGGAGCAAATGTTTCATCAAAATCAATTCCTTCTTCCTGTGAATAGCCTTTTGCAACCAGTCTTGCTTTGTTCCTTGTGACTATGCCATTTTCATCCATCTTGTTTCTGAACACCCATTTTGTGCCTATGACACTCCTGTCCTTAGGCTTGGGCACCAGCTTCCAAACATTGTTCCTTTCAAATTGGTTTAGCTCTTCTTGCATAGCCAAAACCCAATCTGGATCTAGAAGTGCATCCTCAACTTTCTTTGGCTCATCTTGAGACAGAAAGCTGCTATATAGACATTCTTCTTGAGTTGCTCTTCTAGTTTGGACTTTTGAAGAAACATCACCTATAATAAGTTCAAAGGGATGATCTTTAGTCCATTTCCTTGAGGGAGGTAGATTTGCTCTTGAAGAGGTAGCTTCATGATCATGATTGCCTTGATTGGATATTTGTCCTTGAGAAACTCCCCCTGAGTTTGTTGTCCCTAAATGATCACTTCTAGAAGCATTTCTATGACTGTCAACGGTATTACCATTTTGACTGTCAACGAAACACTCATTTTGACTGTCAACGAATCCACCATCATGACTGTCAACGAAATGACCATTTGGTCTGCTAGCAGCTATTCTTTTCAATCTTAATGCAGCAATTTCATCTTCACTGATGCTTTCATCTGTGCTAGATACAACAACTTTAGGCTGTTTCTCAGTAGCCTTAACATGATTCACTTGATCTCCTTCCTCATTTTCAAAAGAAAGACTTTCATGGAAACCTTCATCACAGAGACCTTGAATTTTGAGATCATCAAAAACAACATGTACAGATTCCATAACAATGTTGGTTCTGAGATTATAGACTCTGTAGGCTTTCCCTGCTGCATATCCCACAAATATTGCTTCATCTGCCTTTGCTTCAAATTTCCCCAAATGCTCAGCTTGATTTCTCAGAACAAAGCACTTGCATCCAAAGACATGAAGAAAATCCAATAGTGGCTTCTTTCTTTTGAGTAGCTGATAAGGGGTCATTCCTTTGGCCTGATTAATCAAAGAAATATTCTGAGTGAAGCAAGCTGTATTAACTGCCTCAGCCCAAAAATAAGTTGGTAACTTTGATTCATCTAGCATTGTCCTTGCAGCTTCAATAAGTGTTCTGTTTTTCCTTTCAACAACACCATTTTGCTGTGGTGTCCTTGCTGCTGAAAACTCATGCAAAATACCATTTTCTTCACAGAACATCTTCATGCTTGAATTCTTGAATTCTGTCCCATTGTCACTCCTAATCCTTCTTACTTTCAATTCAGGATGATTGTTTACCATCTTGATGTGATTGATAATGATTTCACTTGCCTCATCTTTGGAGAGCAAAAAGAAAGTCCATGTAAATCTAGAAAAATCATCAACAATCACAAGACAATATTTCTTCTTTGAAATAGACATGACATTTACAGGGCCAAACAAATCCATATGAAGCAACTCAAGCTGATGGACAATTGATGACTCTGTCTTGCTTTTGAATGATGCCTTCTTTTGTTTCCCTTTTTGACAGGCATCACACAAACCATCCTTGGAAAACTCCACCTGTGGAATTCCTCTAGCAAGATCTTTCCTCACCAAGTCATTCATAACTTTAAAATTCAGATGAGATAATTTCTTGTGCCATAGCCAACTTTCATCCTTGCTTGCCTTGCTGAAAAGACAAGTGATGGTTTCTGGACTTGTGCTACTAAAGTCAGCAATGTACACATTCCCTCTTCTGAATCCAGTCATTACCACATTGTTGTTTCCTCCTTTAGAAACAACACAGGCTTCTCTAGAAAAAGTAACTAAAAATCCTTTGTCACAAAGTTGGCTGATACTAAGCAAATTGTGCTTAAGACCATCCACCAATGCAACTTCATCTATGATGACATTCTCTTTTGAAATCAAGCCATATCCCTTTGTGTAGCCTTTGTTGTCATCTCCAAAAGCAATACAAGGGCCAGCTCTTTCCTGAAACTCTGTGAGCAGGGTAGAATCACCAGTCATGTGTCTTGAACAACCACTATCCAAGTACCAAAGATTCCTTTTGTCTCCCTGCACACAATAAAATCAAATTAAGTCGATTTTGGTACCCAAGTTTCCTTGGGTCCTGTTTTGTTAGCCTTTGCTTTTCCTTTTATATCATTTTTCACCTTGGGCTAAGATTGATTTAAATCAATCTTTATCCTTGGTGTTGATTTCTGAGGATTGCTCACATTTTCATTCACAGCATGCATAATTGGAGGAACAAACATGTTATTCATATTCCATGGCATTTGTGGCACATTAAACATATTCATGTATGGATTAGACACAAATGGCATGCTGGCATATGGATTTTGAAATTGTGCATATGGAGCAAACATGTTAGGCATAACAGGCATTGTAGGCATAGAACTATTCATTGCAGGCTTGGGAATTTTCACTTTAACAGTCTTCTTAACAGATTTGCAGTTAGTAGATAAATGACTAACACTTCCACAATTAACACATGTCTTTCTAGGAGCATATTTATCAGGTGTGTAATTGTTGTGTTTGTTAATTCCTA
Organism: Heracleum sosnowskyi; assembly: GCA_030848705.1. Classification (NCBI taxonomy): domain Eukaryota; kingdom Viridiplantae; phylum Streptophyta; class Magnoliopsida; order Apiales; family Apiaceae; genus Heracleum; species Heracleum sosnowskyi. The sequence goes on along the minus strand of CM061243.1, from coordinate 40,398,458 downwards.
CTTTGCCATTCCTGTTATTCTTTTTATTTCCCTTAGCCTCAACTTGAACATTCTCTAACTTATCTTTCAATTGCTTGTTGGACAAGTGACCTACATTAGCTCTCTCAACAGGCTTCTCAACTTTCTTTGATTTACTAGACTCACCTTGAACAAAGTTCTTGGTGACAGGACCATACTTATTATTAAGTCTAGTGAGTTCATCTTTTCTTTTCTCTGTCAACGAAACACCCTGATCGGTTGATGGTTCATCTGTCAACGAAACATTGCATTCCGTTGACATATCAACCTTCAACAAATGATCATTGTTGTTTGTTGACTCTGTTTCTGATTCTAAGGTTTCACAAACATACCCTAGTTTCTCTTTGTTCTTTTTCCATGATTGTTCACAGAAAGATTCCATACCATGAACATTAATGATGTTGGTAGCAACATTCCTGGCATCTTTCCATTTAGCAATCACACTTTGTTCTATTTCAAGTTGTGTCTTAAGAATTTCTTCCCTTTGTAACACGTTCTCAAGTTCCTTCTTAGCATCCCTACTAACACATCTCATTTTCTCAAATTCAATGAGCTGTGCTTCTAACATTGCATTCCTATCACTTAAGAGCAAATTAGTCTCTTTTATTCTTGAATTCTCTTTGGTAAGTGATTTAAGAGTAACACGTAAATTATATAATACAGTAGACATTTCATTTACTGCACTATCGCATTCCTCTTTAGAAAGCTCAGAAAGATTAGTAATTGTTACGTGGTTGCTTGAGGAGCTTGCTTCCTGCTCATGATTGTTAGCCATAAGAGCCAAGTTGACATATTCAACATCACCATCAGAATCTTCACCATTACCAGCCCAATCATACTCCTGAGACATGAAAGCCTTTTCTTTTTGCTTGAGAAGTTCAAAGTATTTCTTTTTATAATCAACAGGTTCAAATTTCCTGTTGCCCTTCTCAATCTTGGGCTTTCTGCAGTCTCCAGCAAAGTGACCAAGCATTCCACAATTGAAACATTTAGATTTAGACTTTTCAATCCAGTTACTTTTGTTAGGTTGAAAGTCTCTCCTTGGTGGCCTTGCTTCTGAGTTTCTCTTGAACTTGAACTTAGAGAATTTTCTTGACAGAAAAGCAATGTGTTCATCAATCTCATCTAAGTCATCCAAGTTGGCTGGTTCTGGTTCTTCTTCTTCTGTCATCTTGCCTTTACCCTTGCTAACATCACTTCTACAACTAGCTCGACTAGTTGTGGCCTTTGCAGCTTCTTCAGTGTCATCTTCCAGTTGGTTCACAGATGCAATCAATGCAACAGATCCACCCTTCTTCTGTACCTTTTCAATTTCTTCATCTTGCTCCATTTCCAACTCATATGTCTTCAAGGTTCCATAAAGCCTTTCAAGAGTGTAGTCTTTGTACTCTTGAGTGTTTCTGAGAGAAACAGTCATAGGCTTCCATTCTTTTGGAAGAGCTCTAAGAAATTTAAGGTTTGAATCCTTGGTTTGATAGATCCTCCCATACAGCTTTAATCCATTCAAAAGCTTCTGAAACCTACTAAACGTGTCATTTAGGGTTTCACCAGCTTTAAAATGAAAATGCTCATATTGTTGTATAAGGAGTTGCATTTTATTTTCCCTGACTTGCTCAGTTCCTTCACAGAGAGTTCTAACAGTGTCCCATACTTCTTTGGAGGTTGTACAGTTTATGACATTGTCAAACATCTCTTGCTCCAAACCATTAAACAGAATGTTCTTGGTTCTTTTGTCTTTATGGACTTCTGCAACATCTTCAACAGTCCATTCTGAGACAGGTTTTGGAATCTCTACATCAGGAGCATCATCTGGCAGTCCAACTCTAGAATCAAGCTTCATGGGAACGTGTGGACCTTTCTCAATGCAGTCTACATACCTCTCATCCATAGACATGAGATGTAAATGCATCTTTACTTTCCAGTGAAAGTAATTGTCCTTATCAAGAACTGGTATCTTCACACCTGCATCCTTCTTCACCATGGTTTCTGTTTTTGGTCTTGATCTTTAAACTTCTTGTATGTTAGAAGCTCGCTCTGATACCAATTGTTAATCCCAAATGACCTAACAGAATTGTAGAAGGGGGGGGGGGGGTTGAATACAATTTTTGATATTTCTTAAACTTAAAACAACTTACAAATAAAAACTGAACTTAAAGTAAAAATCACAAGCACATAAATAATTTCAGTTGGATTGTTTGATGATCCAACTGAAGTGATTTTTATTGCGGAAATAATCTGTGATACAAAAGTACACAGCTGCTCAGTTACAAGGTTGTAGAGAAGAATGCTCTCAAGGATAGCTAATACAAACTATTTGTTTTTCTTCTCTCCCTTATTAAAGTAACTGCTACACTTGGTTATATATCCCCAAGTTTACAACCCTATTTTTGGCTACACTAATAGTACAATGAGTAACCGTCAATAGTTTGCTTTTCATCCCTTTGTCCAGTGGTCCTTGGAGATCCTTGCTTTTGTCTTCATGCTTATTATGATCACTCCCAAGACCCAATTGGAAACTGGGATGTTTCCTTATTCCCCATGTCCATTTTAATGGTTTCCAATGCAAAGTACACTTTCACATCACCTTTAGATCTGTTCAGTAACTGTCACTATCACTTTGTCAACTATTCAGAAAAGCAATAATGATTCGTTGATAGCAGGGAGATGTGTTTCGTTGATAACTTTATTCTTCATTCCGTTGATGGTGTTTCCTTCGTTTCGTTGATGGTGTTTCCCTCGTTTCGTTGATGGGTAAACTCCATACCGTTGACAGAGTGATCTTCATACCGTTGATATGTCTTCACTTAGGCAAAATTACAAGGCACAAGATATTTACAATTAACCAACCTATCATTTAGTCAACATGACTTAGAAAACCTATCTAGTACATACAACAAAATGCATATCAAACTGTGAAGTATTGTACAGTGCAATTGCTACATCACTCATTTCGTTGATGAGCTTCCTGTCAACGGAATGCTGCAAAGCATGCCATTTCGTTGACAGCTACAAAATAACTTTACACAAATTCCTATCTGATTATTAATTAGCTTATAAAACTAATCATCAAATACATTCAACTAAGAACAAAATCTTCTTCGGACTAATACCAAACCGAGCTTCCTTGCATAAGTATATTCATAATTGTACAATTACTGCATTTATCGTGTCTGCAGGGAGACCCTTCTTAAAACGGGCAAAATGATATGCATTCGTTTAAATGGTATATCCACATATACTAATACAACTTATATTTCTACACTTTTACTCTATTATACACACCGATCAAATATTACAACATCCACTTAACGGCTACCCCATGAACTACAAACAGGTAAATGGAGTGTCAATGTTCCCCCAGTCGAGAGAGAGAGATCAAAATATAGATCCAAAACAAAAGTTGAGAAGAAAAAGTGGAGGAGACGGGGAAAAAGGAAAGAAAAGCCAAAGAGACAGTAAAAGAGGGATAAAAAGGATAAGAGAGGGGTCTCCAAAGAGTGACGCCGAAAATAGAAGGCAACCAACACCGTAGGAGGAGGCATGAGAGAGAGAGAGAGAGAGAGAGAGAGAGAGAGAGAGAGAGAGAGAGAGAGAGAGAGAGAGAGAGAGAGAGAGAGAATAACATAAATAAATTAACCCCAAAAAAAGCACAAACTCGACAATATCGATAAAGAACAATTTGTCACTGCCAGCTCAAACAACAACCCATGACAAATATTTACTTTATGAGCATACCAACCCCAAGTGCATTTACCTGCACAAAGCCTACAAATTTGGTTCAAGCATTCCATCAAACACATAATACACACTCTAAATAAACACAAACTAAACAGTCAAAGAATGCATTTGAGTAAACAATTATGACGCACACTAAATAAACAAAGCATAACATGCATTTCAGTAAATGTGTTGTAATATATTACGTCTTCCTGAGGATCATCACATAAGAGAGGGGTCTTTAGAGAGTGACACTGAAAATAGAAGGCAGCCACCATTAGAGGGGGAATGAAATGAGAGAGAGAGTGATCAAAATACAGATCCTAAACAACAGTTGAGAAGAAAAGTGGAGGAGACGGAGAGAAAGGAAATAAAAGCCAAAGAGACAGTAAAAGAGGGATAAGAAGGATAAGTGGGGGTCTCCAAAGAGTGACGTCGAAAATAGAAGGCAGAGAGGGGGAGATTTCAGGATGGGGTGGAGAATGCAATAATTTTAAATGAACTAAGAATTTCAATGAGTCAATTTATTCAATGCGAAATGATAATTATACTCTCAAATTTTGAAATGACATTTTAATCTATATTATAATTATCTCATATCAATATATCTGTAACTCATAAAATACGTTGAAATTAATAAAATTTACGCAATATTCTAGAACATGCATGTGCCTCGCAGGGGTTATAAAGCTAGTTATTTTTAATGCTCCTGATTAATGTATACATATATATGAGATTTATGGTAATAATTTATTCATGAAGATCATAATAATATCATCATCAAATAATAGTAAAAAACCATAAATATCTAGAACTTTCATATCTGAGCTCCAGAACAATGGAAGAACGAGGAGAACCAAACTGCGCCTCGAGTCGAGAAGACAATTTAGTTTTAATGATCAGTAAATTAAGTCTAGATCATGAACGCGAATTAAAGTACTACTAATTCTTTTCCTCAACAATATGAATAAATAAATAATAATATCATGCGTCTAAAATGGTCCAACACTCGACTTTTACTAGAGAAAGAAAAATTGCAGTATTCTATTAAGATGAACAACTTTACACTAATTTCAGCTTCAAAAAAACTAAATTACAAATATGAAGACAATGTTAAAATATAAAATGAATAACAAATTCTTAATCACATAAAACCCATATATTAAGAAATTTAAACTAAAAATGTGCACACCGTGAATAATTTTCTTATCTTTGTCCGTATATAATTATTATTTCGGTTATAAGTTTGTAACGCTTTTTTCAATTATTCACAACACGTTACATTTATGTAACGCATTTCAATTATCGTTACATATGCTTTGAAACATATGTTAAAGATAACAAAAATACTAAGAAAAGAAAGATGAAGCTTTTATCAAAGCTTCAATAATCGTAAATTGTTTTCTGGTTAGTGTCATTTTTTATCGGGATTAAAATTTACGCCGGGGGAGTTGAATTCTATGATTTTGCATATTTTTCCCATTTAATAAATTATTTTTCTAAATAAACTCCATCTTTATTTATTTTCGACATAGTGCTTAGAAAAAGTTATCAACAATTTAGTAGAGATAGGAAAAAATTATAGAATTTTTTCAAGGTAATTAGGAAATCTCAAGCACCCCCTAGCCCCCTCCTCGTTCTACCACTGTTCATACATATGGCCTCAGATTTTCTTTTTCTCAATTTGGTTTTCATAATTTGGGCTCTCTTAGCAATTCTCTTCAAGGATTAAACTCAAACCCTTAATCTCTCACACGAATCAGGTACATGAATATATGCATATATTCTTCTTCTTCGTGTTAATAATTGAATTCTTTTTCGACAGTAATTTGTTAAGATAACTAAGTATACCCGAGCCTAGTGTTAAAATCTTTTGTTTAGAGCACTAAAAATTATATGCCATTAAAATACATAACTTCAATTGGTTTAAGGTCCTGTAGTGACTCTTCTAACTATTTCCATATTTAAAATAGGGTTAATGATCAAGTGAGTCACTAAATTGAGCTCAATATATCAAGTTGATCACTGAACTAAAAACGGTATCAATAAGGTCATTAAAGTGGGTTACGGGTACATTTGATTAATTCTGCTAAATTTTTGTTAACGGTAAATGATGATGTGTTTAGTATAATCCGATGTGTTTAGTATAATCTGATGTGGCAAGCATCTGATAAAGTGTTCTGAATTTCTGCATCAGATTATACTAAACACATCATCATTTACCGTTAACAAAAATTTAGCAGAATTAATTAAATGTACCCGTAATCCACTTTAATGACCTTATTGATACTGTTTTCAGTTCAGTGACCAACTTAATACATTGAGCCCACTTTAGTGACTCATTTGATTATTAACCCATCTGAAATAGTAGTAACATTTGAAGGAATTTTTTTTTAAAAAAAAGAAGTGGTTAGCCTGTTTGGCTTATGTGTGTATTTATATAACAATGCTATTAAGAATGTTTCCCATTTTTCTAGTATAAAACTACTAGTTTATGTGTAAAATTAGTTGGTTATCCCTTGTGGCTTTTGCTATGGGTAATGTGCAGTAGTCTTCAGATTTCTTTAATAACTCCGTAGAAGCAAGCTGTCTTGTTATATCTTGATAAAGTTAACTAGTTTAATTAAATTAAGGTTTTGGAACTTAAAATAGTCTTTTTTTGAAACCAGTTCGGTTAGATGGGTGAGCCAAGAAAAGTTGAAATTGAAATGAGTATATTGTACGAAGAAGACTTAAATTATTCATGTACTTTTCTATACTTAAATTTTGTAGCAAGTCATGATTTAGGGGTCATTTGTTAAATCTGAATCATTTTTCTGGATGAGTCGAATTTCTGAAGGAGTCAAATTTCTGAATGAATAACTTTTTGAAATAACAAAATTACTGAATGGTTCCGATGATTTTTTTTAATTAACAAATAAAAGAAATCAACAAATATATTTTTATTGTCATGCCATTATCAACAAATTCATTTAAATATAAGTAATAGTAATATTTTGCAAATACAGCAGAACCTCTCTTCCTTAGAATAATAAAAAATTATGATCCAAACACTACATAATTAATTTAAAAATTACTAACCTCCTTATAATAATATATTTTTCTGGTTTCAAGCATATATCTACGAGTAAATGTTAACTATATAACATTAATAGTTTTCTAAACCTATAAAAATAATAGATTAAAATTTTGTTCATCTCGATAAAATAAAAATATGGACAACAAAGATGTGAACTATAAATTTAGAAATTTAGAAACTTGGGTAAAATAAAACAAATATTTTGCAAGTACACAAAAATAAATTATAAACTTAAATTCAGAAAAAATAACAAGAACATTTTACAACTCTAAAGTTAATTGTTTATTAAAATTAATATATACTTTTGATTCATATTTATATACTAATAATTTTAGTACAAATAAATTATATTTATAATAATAAATAATTATAAGTCGTATAATGCAATATAAAACAAATATGTATTCTAATATATAAAGGGGCGAGAAGAAATAGTAGAGTTTTGAACCATCCAGACAAAATTTTAAGGCGAAGTCGTCCAGAGAAATTCAGGTATCATCCAGAAAATTTTAGACATCAACCAAATGACATGAACAATGAATAATTCATGGTCCAACTAATATGTATAATAAAGAATGATAAGTTAGAAATAACCATTAGAGTTGAAAGACTTAAATTGGTCTTGTGTATATAATAATAGTTGAATATATGTTCTTTTAATGCATAGTATTTTATTGGTGTGCATTCAAAATGTTAACTTCCTTTGAATCTAAAGTCGAGGTTGCAAAAAAATAATGAAATGCACATCAAAGCTTGCAGGTATATGTTGGGGAGGCAGTAGCAATTGGAATCATTTCATGGTTCTTGCCCATTTATGTAGGGGTGAGAAAAAACTGAATTAAAATCGAAACCAAACCGAAATCGATAAAAACCAAACCGTAAAAAACCGAAACCGAGTTGAAATCGAACCGAAACCAAAAATTAAAAAACCGAACCGTTTTTGAGGTTTCGGTTTCGGTTTTAAGTCTAAACCGAACCCAAAAAAAACCGAACCGATCCGATTAATAAAAATAAAGAAATAAATATATTATATATTCTACTAGACCAATTTTTATGAGTAGCGGGAGTAGATTAATAAAGATCCTGACATTCCTTTTAATATTTATACTATTTTGTTCTTGTTTTTGAAGTTTTAATTTGTAATAGTTGATTAATAAATGTAGTTTAATAAACTTCTATATCTAGGTATTTTATTGGTTTATTTTTTGATGTTACGATTTTTCTTGGCTTTCCCGGAAAAACTCTTTACTTATACAAAGACTTCAGATGGACTTGAGATTGTTGAATTTCTAACATTGTCTTATATACATTTCAAAGAAAATATTTTTGAAGATCATGTTAAATTTTCATTATTCTCGGATCATGTTGGACTTCAATAATTTATTATGAAAACTTTGTATGTTTATTTTTGACGAAAAAATAATTTGTAACTTTGCAAGCTTAAAAATTCGAAGTCATTTTATTTATTTTGTTATGTTTATTTGAGGCGGTTTTAAAACCGAAACCGAACCGATTGTAACCGATCCGATCATTTTAAAACCGAAACTGAACCGACGGTTTCGGTTGCGATTTCGGTTTTCGATTTTAAAAACCGAGGATATGCGGTTTCGGTTTCGGTTTTAACCTAAAACCGAACCGATCCGACCCGCGTTCACCCCTACTTTTATGAGTTCTTAGTGCATTGCACTTTAAAGTAAGGAATATTATACCAACAATTTATAAAATTGGGATACGAGGTAAGTAAAGTAATTAACTTCAACCAGTGTTATAAAAAGCGGGAATTGGAGTTAATCGGTGAAGGCACCGTCCAGGGATTAATCGAGTAATCGGGGATTAATCGGAATAAATTTAATAATATTTTTTATATACAATTATATACATATATATAATTGTTTCGTTATTTCAACTAAACATATGTTATTATCATATATTTATGCAAATATGTTAAAAATGTTATATAATTGTAATAAATAAAATTTTGAAGGTTTAACTTTTCAATTAGAGATCAATTTAAGAGGAAAAATAAAGAGAATTTATGATTTAGGCATCTAAAATTATAATTATATGTACAAAAAATATTTTTTTTTCTTATTGTTTAATCAAGTTTCTACCTTTTAAATTTTTTTTTAAAACTATTTTTTACTATTTTTAAATAATTAGCCCGATTTTTGACCGATTAATCCGATTTTTGAAAGTTTTTCTGAAAAAACGATTAATTGACCAATTTTCGCTTAATCAGTTCGGTGGCCCGCCGTCTAGCGATTAATCGGCGATTAATCCCGATTAATCGCCGACTTTTAGAACACTGACTTCAACACAAGGTTATATGTATTATCCGAACATATTTTTGTGTTATAGTATCTACTCTACTTTGTGATAGCTGACATAATTTCTAGTACGTGATTATGTGTAACATCCCGAGTTTTTGGACTATTAATTCTAAATACAAAACTTAAATAAAATAGCTTCTTTATTCAATAAATCCAAAATTTTCACAAAAGTCAAAGCAGCGGTCAAACTCAATAATTCAAAACATAAAAGCGGAGACACAACTTCATAAATCCAACAATATTCAATGTCTAACAGATAATCAAATTATTCGAATAGTCTTATGCAAAATCACATAGCACGAAATCCATAACTCCACATCCTTATTCTTACTTAGCTTCCAAAAGTCTGAACCTAAAATATATTAAAACAATGAGCTGCAAAGCCCAGCAAGTAGCTATCGCCCAACGGCTCAAACTAATATTTAAAACAGAATTTCTTAACTTTAAATCGATAAAAGAATCAAACAACAAAATCACATTTAATTCCCACAGTTCTAAATTACGGTCACACTATGTCAGTGACACGACTTCTATAGTTCGATGATTCGATGTGGGCCAGTTTACGTCCCTCGTTAAGTCTTACTCAACAAAGTATCTATGTGTTCCATAACGTTCGTAAACTAGTTCTATGATTCGATATGTCACACTATCCAGTGACCGGATTCTATGATTCGATGCGCAACTAAAACTGGGGAATTCTATAAAAATCTTTTCTCAAATCTATTTTCGATATCACAAGTTTCAAAATCAAATATTTTGAATATAATAAGATAACCGAATAAAAACAGATTTGATAATATTAGTGAGTAACGAAAAGTCACTTACCTCGATACCGATGTCGCACCCTGAAAATAAAATCACAACAAATCCTTAATATTAATTTATAATCTATTAACAGTAAAATAAAGCAAACAAGTACACAACTCAATATAACTCATGTGGCGTTTACATATAATTTACTCAAAGAAGATTCCAAACATCAAACATCAAAATATCTTGCAAAATAGACTATTGTTAACAAAATCAATCTTGACCAGTTCTGAAAATTGGCAATTTACTCTATGAAAAATGATTTTATCTGAAAAAGTACAAAACACGAAAAATGTAGGCAATTCCGAGAGCTTTCCAGAATGATAAGGCTCGTTAAAAAAGGACAAGTAACAAACTCAGAACATAGACATTTGCGGACTGCATAACAGAATCAGCCCCTAATTTCTTTAGTGTTATGCTATTTACGACATCCAAATCACAAAATATAGCAGCAGAGTATAAACAAGAAACACAGAACACGAAAATACCTTTCAATATTGATATTACTAATTAAATTATCATAAAAACTCAATTTATTACGAATTTTCAAAGTTAGTGACTCAGTTTTGAAAACATCCTGGCATGTTACAAAAATAGCAGAAAACACACTCTTACGCGCAGAATTTCAGAAAGGTTAAAGAACAAACGTTATAGGAAATTCAAATATCTTTCTAGGGACACCAAGATCACCATCATACGATAAACAATGAATTTTATACAGATTTTACAAGAACTCAGAAGACCGAATATGACAATCTATCGAAATCAAAACATTATCACATCAAAACTCAAGAAAACTAGGAAGAACCTTAACATAATCAAAATCAATCAAATACTATATTTCGATTTTGTTAATTAAAGAATCTTTACCCCTTGTTCTTGAACTTGTTACGACTCCCTCCTTCTCTCGTGTTCTTCTTCTTCCTTTTCTTCTTCTCTCTCTTTCTCTCTCTCTCGGTAGCTCTCTCTCTTCTCTCTTACCGTTCCTTTGTTTTACACGACTGTTTACTAGGGCTAGGGTTTTATCTTTTTTTTTCGCACGCTTGCATCTAGCTATGTATTGGTCCATTTAATTAACTTGGGTCAACCAAAATCATTCAAATAAACTAAAGCCCACCTAAATTAAATTAGTACGGTCCGTGTTAGGAACTATGTTGTTTCTCGATGATAACCAAATCTAATTAGTAAAAAATTGTACAAGTAAAATTTAGCTATCAACGGATAGTATGCTTTTGCAGTATCCGTTGATGGGTAGCTTATCTACGGATAAGACTCAATGCAACATGCTTTTGTATTTCTGATGTTGAAGTTGAAGTAGTCTTGATAGGTTGAATAAGTCATGTTGACTATTAATAGATATGTAGAATAGGGAGGCTAATTGTAAATAGTTGATGGCTTGTAATTTTGCATAAGTGAAATTGACTGTCAACGGATAGCTTAATTAGCCTTCAATGAATGTGGAAAATGTACTGTCTACGGATATGATCAAGACACTGCCAACGGATACAACTCAAGTAGCTTCTACGGATACACACTGTACTTGTGAAAGGGACATGTCAGTTGGAACACATGGGTTGACAGACTACACAAAACATGGAAGCTAGTGTGTCTGGAAAGGTCACGAGAAGAAGTAACATTCTGTTTGTATGGTCAAAAGTAGCATTTCTATAAAAGACAATCAGCCAAGAAGAGCAAGCTACCTGCACATGGACCACTACTCAGAATGGAGAAACAAGGATCTTGAACAGATTTACTTTTTGTATTATTGGATGTTCGAAATATCTTATAAACTTGGTTTATATAACCAAGTGTAGCATTATTCTAGAGCTAAGAAATCAGTTAGACAATTTAGAGAGCACAAAGCAATATCCTTCGTAAATTGTTGAAGCAAGAATCTTGTATTTGCAGCTGTGTGTTTATTCATAAACATCACAGAGATTTCTTCAATAAAAATCTCTCAGGTGGACAAAAAAATCCACCTGAATTTTTAATCCTTGTGTTATCTTGTTTGTTTTTTTGTTCTTGTTTTTAAATTTCACATCTTCACTATCAAGAATCAAGAAGAATTTTTAAAGATTGTATTCAACCCCCCCCCCCTCTTCTACAATCTTGATTCATTGTCTGGGAATAAAAATTGGTATCAGAGCAAGCTTCTAACATACAAGAAGTTTAAAGATCTAAAGACAACTGAATCATGGGTCAAAAGGATCCTGGAGTCAAAATACCAGTTCTTGATAGAGAAATCTACTTTCATTGGAAAGTAAAAATGCGTCTACATCTAATGTCTATGGATGAAGTTTATGTAGAGTGCATAGAACATGGCCCTCATGTACCAATGAAGCCAAACACCTCAATAGCTCAAGAACCTGCAGGAGCTCCAAGCACAATTCCAAAGCTACGTTCAGAATGGACTCCTGAGGACATCATTGCAGTTCATAAAGAAAAGAAGGCCATGAATATTCTGTTCAATGGTCTTGATTCTGATATGTTTGACAATGTTATTAACTGCTCTACAACAAAGGAGATTTGGGACACTGTCCAAACTATATGTGAGGGGACTGAGCAGGTAAGGGAAAACAAGATGCAGCTTCTCATACAACAGTATGAACACTTTCACTTCAAGAGTGGAGAATCTTTGAATGATACTTTCAGTAGATTTCAAAAATTGCTGAATGGATTGAAGCTGTATGGAAGAGTGTATCAAGTCAAGGATTCAAATCTTAAATTTCTCAGAGCCTTGCCAAAGGAGTGGAAGCCTATGACTGTTTCCTTAAGAAACACTCAAGAGTACAAAGACTTTACTCTTGAGAGGATGTATGGAACCCTAAAAACATATGAGCTGGAAATAGAGCAGGATGAAGAAATTGAGAAGGTCCAAAAGAAAACAGGGTCTGTTGCTTTAGTAGCAAGTGTTGAAAAGGCTGAGGACATGAAAGAAGAAGCTGTTGAAACTACACCAAGCCAAAGTGCTTGTGAAGGTAGAGCTGAATCAAGGAAGTGCAAATGAAAGATGATTGAAGAAAGTGAGCCCTCCAATCAAGAGGAGATGGATGAGCTAGATGAACATTTAGCTTTTCTGTCAAGAAAATTCTCAAAGCTCACGTTCAAGAGAAACCCTGATGTATCCAAACCATTCAGGAAGGACTCTCAATCAAACAAGAACTTTGTTGAGAGGTCCAAATTTAAATGTTTCAATTGTGGAATGGGAGGTCACTTTGTCAACGAGTGCATGAAACCAAAGGCTGAGAATAGTGGCAGGAAGTTTGAGCCTGTTGATTACAGGAAGAAATACTTTGATCTTCTCAAGCAAAAGGGTAGAGCATTCATAACACAGGACTATGACTGTGCTGAAGATGGGAATGATTCTGAGGAGGACACTGAATTTGTGAACCTTGTACTGATGGCTGATTCAAGTGAGCAGGAGGCCAGTTCATCATCCAATCAGGTAATTACCACCAATCTCTTTGAGCTTTCTACTGAGGAATGCAATAGTGCAATCAATGACATGTCCACTGAATTGTATCATATGCGTATTTATCTTAAATCACTTACTTATGAGAACACCAAGATTAAAAATGCTAATCAGTTGTTAAGTGATATGAATGCTCTTCTGGAAACTCAATTTATTGAGTTTGAGAAAATGAGATTAGAGTGTCAAATTGCCAAGGATGATTTGCTGACTGTGCTTAAAAGAGAAGAAACTCTCAAGGCACAGTTAGCTAAAGAACAGGAAACAATAGCAAGATGGACTGATTCCAGGAATGTTGCCACAAACATTATTAAGGCTCAAGGTGTGGATACATTCTACAAGGAATCGGTAAGAAAAGATAAAAAGAAACTAGATGTTGAGAGTCTAGGAGATGACACTTCTACGGATAGTGAGCATCCGTTGGAGGGTAATGCCTCTACGGATAGCAAGCATCCGTTGATAGACAACACCTCTGCGGAAGTGACTTGTCCAAAGAAGTGTACATCTAGTGTTAGTCTAGAGAAACTTGAGAAGCTGAACAAAAAGTATGGTCCAACCAACAAGAATTTTGTTCAGGGAGAAGGTAGCAAAACCAAAGCTGGGAGTGTCAACATAGGTCACTTGTCCAACAAGCAATTGAAGGACAAGTGATAGAGTATATATTTATATATATTTTATATGATTTTATTTCCTCGTATTTGTTATATTTTGCATTTAATTGGATTTTTATTTAATAAATTTTAATGTTTTATTGTAGGAAGCATGAAAATCCTAAACTTGGAAGGATCGGAGAATAAAGAGCTTAATTTGGAGATTTATTAGAAGAAATTCGGATTTGTTGGGCTGCCTGCACATATTTCACTGTTTGGGTCATATCTTGAGTTTTAGAAGTCAGAATTGGAAGATTTAACAGCCCACGCGAAGATAACGGAATTATATTTCATTCTAAAGTAGTCCAAATATCAAATTACATTAGGAACGGCTCAGAATTACTGAAGAAAAGTCAGCTCCGAATTTTCCTTGTAAAACAGAATCAATTTAGGAAACGTACTTGTACTTTTCTCAAGGCATTAAAATATTTGAGAATATGTATATAAACATCAGATCTGAGAGATAGAGAGATATACATATACATACATACATACATACATACATAGGGAGTGGATCTTGTACTTTTCTTCTGGGAGAAATATTGAAGGTTTTCTTCTCTGTTCTTAATAATATTATGTGTTTTGATAGTTTAATTATGAGCGAGTAGATCTTTAATCTAGGGTGATATGGTCAGAAAAGTAATTATAGAAATATAATTGACAAGTCAATGGAAAGACCGATATTTAAGGCCCGACACCCTAATTATTCATTAATTTTGTAATTAATGAATAGGGAAAATATACGGCTCATAAAAAGAGTCCAAAATATGGTAAATTCATCAAAGAAGGATCCGGAATCCCAATTAAGGGCAATTAATGAGTCATAGCCTTTATCAACAAGGAAACGAATTCTCCAGCAAGAAATACAATGTTTATCCAATATAAAAAAGGAGACTTATTCATTAAGACTCCTAAACATACCATAAATACTAGGCTCTAGACGCCTATATAAGGACCATGATCCTACAATCAGAACTACGTCTTTGGCTTGATTCTCAATAACGAATTGAGATATGTAGGCATCTTGTGAGGACCAATTTAGTCCGGAAACACGAGTGCAGCCATTAAATCTCGAAGCTCATTAAACCTTAGCATTAAATTCACAAGTACGTTTTTTAATCCATAACATTTGGCGCCGTCTGTGGGAAGACAACATCAACCATGACAAACACACGAAGAACGATTCGAGAAATACAGACCTCTGATGGACTTCCTCTTACCTCCACAACGGAGACTCATGGAAGCCAACCGCAGGCTACTGACACTCAAGGAACGAATATCCCTATCACTACTACTCAAGGACCGGAAGTCCCAACTAATGATGAATGGACGAATCCCCTGCAAATGGTCGTTCATGGACCGAATCCACAAGAGACCACTCTCCAGTAACCAATTGCAACCACACCACTGCTTGCAAACACACCACGTGGCTTTCAACTCCATAATACTGATCTCCCTCAATACGCGAATCAGACTTTGGGGATGCCAAGCTATGGCATGCCCCCTCGACCCATGGCGGGCGGTAGTGGAACTAATCCAATCTACCATGAGGCATATATGCCCCCTTACATTCAAGGTCTGGGACCCCAAAACCAACAAACTCGCCAGACCCCTTTCGTTCAAGATTACTCGGGCCCATACACCGAGGATGAGGGTTATACAACTAGGGAGGATGTCGCCCCAAGAAGGAGACGTTCTTCCCAGACAAATCGGAATCAACCCCAAACTACTAAGGAGAAAATTGCAGCCCATGAGGCAGAGACTGCAAGACTCAAGAAACTCCTTGCTGAAGAGGAGGCCGCAAGGTCACAAAATCAAGGAACGGGAAGAGTCCCGGTGATCAACTTGGACCCGGCACCAAGAAAAAGCAAGAGGGCTGAAGCCCAAAGGGGTGATCCCAGTGTTCTGTTGCCCCTAGGAGATCCTGATGATCCAACGCCACCCTTTACTCCAGACATCATGAAAGATAACATATCTAGGAAATTCAAGATGCCAACGATTAAAGCTTATGATGGAACGGGAGATCCCGCTAATCATGTGAGAACCTTCTCCAATGCACTGTTGTTGCAGCCGACCAACGATGCGGTCAAGTGTAGGGCGTTTCCACAAACCTTGGCAGGCATGGCCCAACGCTGGTATAGCCGTCTTCCTCCCAACTCTATTGGGTCTTTCAAAGAACTAAACAAAGCTTTCATCAATCAATTCGTTAGTGGAAGAGTGCATGAGAAAAGTTCTGCATCATTCATGGCAATCCAGCAAGGAAAGAATGAAGCCCTAAGGGACTACATCAATCGATTCACTCGGGAGGCTTTGAAAGTCCCGGACTTGGAGGACAGAGTGGCTATGATAGCCCTGCAACAAGGAACTACTGATGACCACTTTAAAAGGTCGTTAGCTAAACATCCACCTGAAAGCATGCTTAAGCTCCAAGATAGAGCCGTAAAGTATATCAAGGCTGAAGAAAGCATGAGAAAGTATGAACCCACTACTGGCAGTAGTGGAAACTCAAAGAAAAGAAAAGAAACTCAGGAGTACGACGTCAAGGAAAAGTTTCCCCGAACATCAAAGAACTCTGACTCTCCACCCAAGAGAAATAACTTTGGGCCAAAATTCACAGAATATGCACGATTGAATACTCCCAGGAGTCAAATTCTGATGGAGATAGCCAAGGAAGAAGATATCAAATGGCCAAATCCGATGAGGGCTGATTTGTCCAAACGGAACCAGAATCAGTTTTGTCGGTTCCACAAAGAAGTCGGTCACGACACCGATGATTGTAGACAATTGAAAGATGAGATTGAGTTTCTGATACGAAGAGGAAAACTCAGCAAGTTCACTAAGGATGGAAGCCAAGGGAGCCAAAGGGGGAACTATGAAAGGAAGGATTATGATAGAAGGGACAACGATCAAGATCGGAATCCCAAGCCCCGAGGGCCAGTGATCAACATGATATTCGGAGGGCCAACTGCTGCTGGGTCCTCCCGAAACTCAAGAAAGGCTTATGCCCGAGAGGTAATGATTGTGGTTGGAGAAGCACCGAAGCGTGCCATAACAGAAGTGTCAATAGGTTTTGATGATTCAGACTTGGAAGGGGTGAAGTTCCCCCACAATGACCCTCTAGTCATCATACCTGTGATTGGCGATTCCGAAACAAAGAGAGTCCTAGTCGACAATGGAGCTTCAGTGGATATCTTGTTCCACGATGCTTTTATCAAGATGGGTTACACTGATTCTCAGTTAACACCCTCAAATATGCCCATATACGGATTCAATGGGGTGGAATCAAAAGTGGAAGGCACTATCCAACTCCCAATGACCATGGGACAAGGGATGAATACGTCTACTCAAATTCTGAACTTCATAGTTATAAAGGCAACTTCAACCTACAATGCAATCCTGGGAAGGACTGGTCTTCATGCGTTCAAGGCCATTGCCTCATCTTATCATCTAAAAATCAAGTTCCCAACGAGGAGACCAAAAGATGGCTAGAAGTTGTTATGTAGCCGCGTTAAGGCCTGATGGAATCGGGGGGCAAGTTCTCCCAATTGAAGACATAGATACTGACGACAATGAGGACCGAAGAGGGAAACCAACTGAGGATTTAATCCCAATTCCCTTAGTCCCTGGTGAACCGGAGAAGGTGACTTATGTCGGGGCACTACTACCTGAGCCATTGAAAAGCAAGCTCATATCTTTTCTTCAAGAGAACAATGACGTTTTTGCTTGGACAGCGGCTGACATGCCAGGGATTGATCCCCAATTGATAACTCACAAGTTGAATGTGGATCCTGAAAGGAAGACGGTGAAACAGAAAAAGGGAAGTTTTGTTCCCGAGAGGCTTGAAGCCATCAAACAAGAAGTTGAAAAGCTTCTGGAAGTCGGGTTCATTGAGGAAATTCAATTCCCAGAATGGTTGGCCAACCCAGTGATGGTCAAAAAGGCTAACGGAAAATGGAGAATGTGCGTCGACTTCACCGACTTGAATGATGCATGTCCAAAGGATTGTTTTCTCTTACCAAGGATTGATGCTCTAATAGATGCCACAGCATGACATTAGATGCTAAGTTTCATGGATGGCTTCAACGGATACAACCAAATCAAGATGCACAAAGATGACATCTCCAAGGTATCATTCATCACTGACTTTGGTGTTTTCTGTTATCTAGTCATGGCATTTGGACTTAAGAATGCAGGGGCAACATACCAAAGGTTGGTGAACAAAATTTTTGAACACCTAATTGGAAAAACCATGGAGGTCTACGTAGATGACATGCTAGTCAAGAGCCTCGATAAGGCCAGCCACATTGAGCACCTCATAGAGGCATTTGAAGTGCTAAGGCACCACAAAATGATGTTGAATCCAGCTAAGTGTGCCTTTGGTGTAGGCTCGGGAAAGTTTTTAGGCTTGATGGTTTCGAAGAGAGGAATCAAGGCTAATCCCGACAAAATCAAAGCAATTCTAGAAATGGAACCACCAAAGACTGTCAAGGATGTCCAAAAACTAACGGGAAGAGTGGCAGCATTGGGAAGATTTATCTCCAAGTCAGGAGAGAAGTGCTTACCTTTCTTCAAAGCACTCAAGAACGTGAAAATTTTTGAATGGACAACGGAGAGCCAAGAGGCCTTTGAGGCCCTGAAGAAATACATGGCTGAGGCACCACTGTTGGCAAAGCCCAAGCCAGGGGAAATTCTCTATTTGTACTTGGCGGTTTCTAGCACAGCCCTTGGAGCCGTTTTGGTAAAAGAAGAATTGAAGGTTCAGAAACCCATCTACTATGTGAGTAAGATTCTACATGGGGCAGAAATAAACTACTCAACGATTGAGAAGGTTGCCTTAGCCTTGGTAATGGCCTCAAGAAAGCTACACCCGTACTTTCAGGCTCACAAAATAGAGGTCTTGACTGATCAACCTCTAAGAAACATCTTGCATAGCCCTCAAGTTAGTGGAAGGTTGATCAAATGGGACATTGATTTGGGCGAATTTGACATCAAGTATAAGCCTCGAATGACCATAAAAGCTCAAGCACTTGCTGACTTCATGGTTGAATGTACCATTGACAACCAAGAAGTCGGGGGGCAGGAAGTAATAGTGGAGGATGAGAAAGATCAAGAGATGGATTTCAAAGAGTATTGGGTGCTCTATTTTGATGGAGCATCAAAAACAAAATCAAGTGGAGCCGTTTTGGTGCTACAAAGTCCTGATGGATTCCTCATAGAGTATGCACTAAAACTGGACTTCTCAACGACAAACAACGAGGCTGAGTACGAAGCTCTGATAGCCGGCTTAGGGCTGGCTGGAGCCTTGAGGGTCAAAACTATGAAAGTATGTGGATACTCGAGGCTAGTGGTCTCCCAAGTAAATGGGGAGTTTGAAGCCAGAGATGAAGTCATGGCCAAGTACTTGAAACTTGTCAAGGCCATTATGACTCAGTTTGACGAATGCTATGCGGAACATATTCCAAGGGAAGAGAACGTGAAGGCTGATGCCTTGTCTAAGTTTGCCTCTTCTGAAATTGAAAACTATGCAGGGAGTGTATACTTCCAAGTCTTGAAGACCCCAAGCATCAACGGAAAGTTGGTAGCACCCATTGATGTTGGCAGTTGTTGGATGGATCACATCAAATCTCATCTAGAAACTGGGTGGTTACCCAACGACACTTCAGAAGCACGAAAGCTATACGTCAGAGCACTAAGGTATACCCTGATTGAGGGAATCCTATACAAGAAGTCTTTCATCATTCCATATCTGAAATGTTTGAGACCTCAAGAGGCAGAATTGGCCCTGAAGGAAGTACATGAAGGAATTTGTTGGCAGCACTTGGGGGGCAGAGCCCTTGCTCATAAAATCACTCGTCTAGGTTTCTATTGGCCAAGCATACTTGCTGATGCTAAAAGCTACGTGAAAAAATGTGAACGGTGCCAAAAGCATGCACCAGTGGTTAGACAACCACCAGAAATGATGACATCCATTAACTCACCTATCCCCTTTGCCATGTGGGGAATGGACATACTTGGACCATTTCCAATGGCAAGTGCTCAACGAAAGTTCTTAATAGTAGCAATCGACTACTTCACCAAGTGGATTGAGGCTAAGCCATTAGCCAAGATAACCACCAAGCAAGTGATGCATTTCTTCTGGGAAAATGTGATATGCAGATACAGGATTCCACGTATCTTGGTCACAGACAATGGAACTCAGTTTAACAATGATGAGTTTAAGAAATATTGTGATGAGAATGATATCAAGTTGCGCTTCACTTCTGTCGCCCATCCTCAAGCAAATGGGCAAGCTGAGGTTGCAAATCGAATTATCCTAGATGGACTGAAGAAAAGAGTTAAACGCTCCAGAAACACTTGGGTAGACGAATTGCTCCCCATACTATGGGCATATCGTACTACCTGCAAAGTCACCACTGGAGCTACCCCCTTTCTGTTGGCATATGGGGCAGAGGCAGTGGTTCCAGTGGAGATTACTCACACGTCTCCAAGAATTGAGGCTTATGAGCCAGAAACAAATGAGGAAGGCTTGATGCTGGCCTAAGATTTGATTGATGAAGTTAGAGATGAGGCAAATGCCAAGATAGTTCAGCATCAAAAACGAGCATCTTTCTATTACAACCTAAGGGTTAAAGAGAGATTCTTTCGACAATGAGATTTAGTCCTCCGAAAGATTGAGGCATCCGGAGTTGGACAAAAAGGCAAGTTGGCCCCAAATTGGGAAGGACCATATCGCGTCAAGAACGTATTTGGTCAAGGCTCGTACAAGCTAGAAACCCTCGAAGGGCATGAGGTGCCAAGGACTTGGCATGCCTCAAATTTGAAAGTCTAATATGTTTAAAGTGTGTCCTGATTGGACTCACTACTAGGACAAATAGAAATAAGGTTCGATGAAATCATGAGCTTCCTAGAAAGCAAATGAAGGGTTGAAACCCCAAAAACCTAAGACATTCAGTCCAAACCCCATCATTCGATATGCTCAATGAAAGGCTTGAAGCCAAAACAAGACGGTATAAGACATAAAAGGCTTATGCAAATGTCAAGTTAGCCTCGAATAAGGCAAAATCGTCGTAAATGTGTAGGTCGCTCCACACTTTACACCAAGACGATACTCGTGAAACACTAGTGTATATTAAAATCCCCAAAAAAGGGTAGTAAGTCCCAGGTAAGGGATAAAAAGACCCCAAGTCTCGAAAAAGACCAGTATAACTTCTATGAAATCCTAGTGTATTATCATAGACGTTGGGAAGCGCGATCAGCCATTTTAAACCCAGAATCTTCAAAGAAAGCCCAGAATCTTTAAAGAATTCTTCAAAACTTCAAGTAAGAAACCCAGAAAACGATGAGATTCAACAGAAAATCTCGCCAAGAATCGCCTAGTAACTGGAAACCCAACCGGTTAAGGAAGAGCAACCGTCTATAGCCAGTTAAGGCCCACGAATCCATTTATGGATTATAGAGATTAAAACCCAAATATTTTGGGTCTCAGGCAAATTCGAAGCCCAAACAATAAAGGCCCAATAAGGCCCAAGGCTGGAATAATTTAAGTCCAATTAAAAATTGGGCTAGTTAAGGCCCAAGAAAAGAATAAAATTTGAAATATAGCCCAGGCAAAATCAAAGATTTAAGGTCGAAAAGACATTAAATCGAAATCGTTCGACCGAGGTCGAAAACATATGGGAAAACGAGGTCGATTCCAACGACCTCGCTCCCAAATAAAGTCGAAAAATAATGAAATTGAGGTCGAAAAAACCTTAGAACGACATCGAAGGCTCGAAGTCGAAAATATACGAGGAATTGAGGTCGTTTCCATCGACTTTGCACCAAAAATCCAGTCAAAAAATTGAAAATTCGAGGTCGAAAAGACCCTAAATCGAAGTCGATTGATTGAGATCGAAAATACACTATAAATCGAGCTCGAACCCCTCGACCTCACACCCAAGTGAGGTCGAAAATAGAAGGATTCAAGGTCGAAAGAATGAGGTCGAATATGACCTAGAAAACGAGGTCTAAGCGTTCGACCTCACGCCAAAAGGAGGTCGAATGACCCAGGTCAAAAATGACCTGCAAAATGAGGTCGAAAGTATAAGGGATCGAGGTCGAATGACCGAGGTCGAAAATGACTGGGAAGTCGAGGTCGAAACCATCGACCCGGGACCAATCAAGGTCAAAAAAGGCTGGATCGAGGTCGAAGGCTCGAGGTCGAAAAAGACTTAAAAATCGAGGTCGAAACCTTCGACCTCACTCCAGTCGAGGTCGAAATCCAGATCGAATTTCAGGTCGAAAATGACCTATTTCCTGGTCGAATTTGAGGTCGAAAATGACTTGTTTCCTGGTCAAAAAGGAGGTCGAAAATGACCTAATTTGAGGTCGAAAATGCCCTTAAAAATGGAAAATTTTGAGGAAAAACACGTTATAACTTCTACGAAAACCCCAAGGAGATTTTCCCAGAAGTTGGGGGGCAAATGATATGGTCAGAAAAGTAATTATAGAAATATAATTGACAAGTCAATGGAAAGACCGATATTTAAGGCCCGACACCCTAATTATTCATTAATTTTGTAATTAATGAATAGGGAAAATATACGGCTCATAAAAAGAGTCCAAAATATGGTAAATTCATCAAAGAAGGATCCGGTATCCCAATTAAAGGCAATTAATGAGTCATAGCCTTTATCAACAAGGAAACGAATTCTCCAGCAAGAAATACAATGTTTATCCAATATAAAAAGGAGACTTATTCATTAAGACTCCTAAACATACCATAAATACTAGGCTCTAGACGCCTATATAAGGACCATGATCCTACAATCAGAACTACGTTTTGGGCACAGCTCCATACGTCACAACGCCTCGAAGGCGCAACAAGCCACGAAGGCACCCCTAGAACTACGTTTTAGACTTCATCCTCGAATAAGGACATACAAGTCACTACGGCCTTGGTGTGCCCCTGCCGCCATAGCCCCGAGGGCAACACCAAGAACTACGTCTTTGGCTTGATTCTCAATAACGAATTGAGATACGTAGGCATCTTGTGAGGACCAATTTAGTCCGGAAACACGAGTGCAACCATTAAATCTCGAAGCTCATTAAACCTTAGCATTAAATTCACAAGTACGTTTTTTAATCCATAACATAGGGTTAAGTTGAACCCTAGTTATGATTGATGTATGATTTTCCACAAACCCCCAATTTAGTTATGTTGTATGCTCTTGCTTATTGAGTTGTGCTTAATTAACAATAACATGTCAGACGTGATTATGCGTATTGTTTGAACCCAATATCTATTTATCATCGAAAGTTGGACTTAGATGGTTGTGATTTATCCAATAAGGACATGAACTTCTCCATGAAAATAGGTAGAACTGATTGTTAGGAAGTTAGGATGTCGTGTTTAATGTCTCTTAATTACATGATACCATGAAAATAGGCTTGAGTGTATTTTAGAGAAGCCATTAATACTCGAGAGAGGTTATTGGTATTTTATAGGGCGGATTTTTCCTCTTGAGTAGCGTATGATTAATTGCGGTGGAAAATCATGATTGCATTGATTCATGCTAATGGGGATACTTAATTCTAGATGTTTTTAGTTAATTGATAAATACCACATATTTGCTTTAGTATAATATTTAGATTAAAAATCTCTCAATAATTTATTGTGTTACTTGCTTAGTTGAATTAAATCAAGAATAACTAGTGATTGATACGTTTGTCTCTGTGGGATCGACTCTGACTTACCCTACTACATAGTTAGAAGGATTTGTTTGATATTATTATTATCTTTATTATTATTCATTGAGGACAATGAACCGCTTAAGTGCGGGGATAAGTTCTCAATGACGTAAAAAAAAAACAAAAAAAAATTATATATCATAAAATCCAAAAAAAAATTAAAAATTTTAATTTTTTTGTATATAATTGTCTTGTCTCAAAAGCATGTTAGCATGTATAAGTACACATTTTGTAGATTAATTTCGCATGATTAATTATGAGTGTCACATTCATGAAAAATCATTTGATGCTTGGTAATTCCTTGTGTGTGCTTGCGAAAATTTGAAAACTTGAGATGTTTCTTGATCAATTTTAGTGAGTTAAGCATGCTTTCACCATGTGAGAATTTGAGCCTAATTTATGATTGATGCATTTTATATCAATCCATTTCTTTTGTTGTGTGTTGTTCATCATGATTCTTGTTGCTCTAGAACTTGTTTTAAACCGTTTTGAGACTACATGATATGTGTATGCATGAATATGATAAAGGCACTAGGATTAACCTCATTTAGCCATACAGTACCCATATGAAAAATAATCCTTAGTGAACCCCTTTGAGTTTATACCCGGTTCTTTCATATATCACCAATCTAAAATTTTTGAGCCTACTTATTTATTCTTGTCATGATTTACTGGTAGAGCATATTGATTCAATTCAAGGTTTGGTGAATATTTAGTGTGGGGATTTCTTTTGGTTAAAGTGTTACATTTTGGTGGGATACAATATGGTATGAAAGTTGCAAACAAGTATCAAGTACTCCTTTGAGATCAATGGGTGGCAAGTTCAATGTCATATTAAAGGGACGATCCATGTGTGCTGGTATTAAGTACATTCTTGGTGACTTTTCACTACCCTTGGTTACTGGAGAATGACTTGACTTTGAAAAAAAAAAGAAAAAAAAAAGAAGTTATGAGGAAGAGGAAGATCAAGTAGAGTGTGTTCATTTGATTGATACAATGTGAAAGTGGGAAAGTACATGGGATATATGTACTCAGAAGTTTAATGCTTGTGAAAGCTTGATCAACTTTTACATGATTTAAGTTTCATGTTGGGTGATTTAATTAAAAGTGAACACTATGTTCTATCAGTTATCAAGTTTAGCCACTTGTTAGCCTATTTCTTTGATATCCTACCCCGTACCTGAGCCCCGTTACAACCTTTAACAAAGACCTTCTGATTCATGTATGCATATATATGAGGTGGTGTAGATTTGGTGGACAACCAAGCATATGGTAGCACATGAGTACATTGATTGAACTTGAGCAATACACTTATACCCATACACTTGTGTGAAGTGAGAGCAATGTGAGATATTTATCCATAGCATGCTTACTTGTTGAATGCGACTTTGATGTCTATCTCATGATATTTTTGTCTATCTAGACATTGTGTGCATACTTGGATTATTTTGTGTTAATGATGCTTAAAGTGAGAGTACTTGTACTTTCAGACACTTTCAGGTTGTTATGTGATTGAGATTTACAATGTGTGGAGTATTATGACATGTTGCATGTTTGAGAGACTTGGTGGTTGAAAATATTTGATTTTGTGGGTATATCTTCTATAAACCCTCACGAGACAAAACTCGTCCTACTAGGGCTGCCTAGGGGTTTAACGGCTTGTTGCATATGCTCAATGCAATCGTGTCATCTACGAAAGTGGTGGTCCTATTAGTTAGTATTATTTTTATTTCTTTATTTGCCCGATGACGTGCAAAATACTAAGTGTGGGATGTTTGATAGAGTATATATTTATATATATTTTATATGATTATATTCCTCGTATTTATTATATTTTGAATTTAATTGGATTTTTATTTAATAAATTTTAATGTTTTATTGTAGGAAGCATGAAAATTCTAAACTTGGAAGGATTGGAGAATAAAGAGGTTAATTTGGAGATTTATTAGAAGAAATTCGAATTTGTTGGGCTGACTGCACATAATTCAGTGTTTGGGTCATATCTTGAGTTTATAAGTCAGAATTGGGCGATTTAACAGCCCACGCGAAGATAACGAAATTATCTTTCATTATAAAGTGGTCCAAAAATCAAATTATATCAGTAATGGTTCAGAATTACTGAAGAAAAGTCAGCTACGAATTTTCCTTGTAAAACAGAATCAGTTTAGGAAACGTACTTGTACTTTCCTCAAGGCATTAAAATATTTGAGAATATGTATATAAACATCAGATCTGAGAGATAGAGAGATATACATATACATACATACATACATACATACATACATACATACATACATACATAGGGAGTGGATCTTTTACTTTTCTTCTGGGAGAAAGATTGAAGGTTTTCTTCTCTGTTCTTAATAATATTATGTGTTTTGTTAGTTTAATTATGAGTGAGTAGATCTTTAATCTAGGGTTAAGTTGAACCCTAGTTATGATTGATGTATGATTTTCCACAAACCCCCAATTTAGTTATGTTGTATGCTCTTGCTTATTGAGTTGTGCTTAATTAACAATAACATGTCAGACGTGATTATGCGTATTGTTTGAACCCAATATCTATTTATCATCGAAAGTTGGACTTAGATGGTTGTGATTTATTCCAATAAGGCATGAACTTCTCCATAAAAATAGGCAGAATGGATTGTTAGGAAGTTAGGATGCTGTGTTTAATATCTCTGAATTGCACGATACCATGAAAATAGGCTTGAGTGTATTTTAGAGAAGCCATTAATACTCGAGAGAGGTTATTGGTATTTTATAGGACACATTTTTCCTCTTGAGTAGCGTATGATTAATTGGGGTGAAAAATCATGATTGCATTGATTCATGCTAGTGGGGATACTTAATTCTAAATGTTTTTAGTTAATTGATAAATACCACATATTTGCTTTAGTATAATATTTAGATTAAAAATCTCTCAATAATTTATTGTGTTACTTGCTTAGTTGAATTAAATCAAGAATAACTATTGACTGATACGTTTGTCTCTGTGGGATCGACTCTGACTTACCCTACTACATAGTTAGAAGGATTTGTTTGATATTATTATTTGATAGGCACGCGACAACCTTGTCAACAAGGTTGAGAATATTGAGGTTAAGGCTGAGGTTAAAAAGAAAAAGAACAGAAATGGTAAGTTAGGGATTAACAAGAATAACAACTATACACCTGACAAGTATGCTCCTAGGAAAACTTGTGTAAAGTGTGGTAGTGTTAATCATTTATCTACCAATTGCAAAACTGTTAAAACTCCATCTGTTCAAATGCCAATGCCTGTACCCAATATGCCTATGCCTATTATTCATAACATGTTTGCACATACTGATCAAGCATCAAATTTGTATGCCAACGTGCCATTTGTCTCAAATCCTTACATGAATGCATTCACAATGCCACAAATGACATGGAGCATGCCAAACATGAATGCTATGTATGCACAAAACTCTCAAATGCCTGTATCAAACATGTATGCATATGAACATCCTCAACATGTTGTCTCTCAGAGGTCAACACCCAGGGTCAAGGTTGATTTAACTCAATCTGGGATTAAGGTGCAAAATGACAAGAAAGGCAAAGCTAACAGGAGAGGACCCAAGGAAACTTGGGTACCAAAATCAACTTGATTTGGTTTTGTTGTGTGCAGGGATACAAGAAGAATCTATGGTACTTAGACAATGGATGTTCTAGGCACATGACTGGAGATTCTACCCTGCTCACAGAGTTTGTGGAGAAAGCTGGTCCTAGCATTACTTTTGGAGATGACAACAAAGGTTTTACTAAGGGATATGGCATGATTTCAAAGGAAAATGTCATCATTGATGAAGTAGCACTGGTTGATGGACTTAAGCATAATTTGATGAGTATCAGTCAACTGTGTGATAAAGGTTTCTCAGTTTCATTCAATCAAGGAGCCTGTGTTGTATCCAGCAAGGAAAACAACAATGTGGTGTTGACAGGATACAGAAAAGGTAATGTGTATATAGCTGACTTCAACTCAACAAGTTCAGATTCTATCACTTGTCTTCTGAGTAAAGCAAGCAAGGATGAGAGTTGGCTATGACACAAGAGACCATCACATTTGAACTTCAAGTCTATGAATGATTTGGTAAGAAGAGACCTAGTTAGAGGACTTCCTCAGTTGGAATTTTCCAAGGATGGACTTTGTGATGCTTGCCAGAAAGGAAACCAAAAGAAGATCTCTTTCAGAAGCAAGCTAGACTCATCAATTGAGCAACCTCTACAGCTATTACACATGGATTTGTTTGGACCAGTAAATGTCATGTCAATCTCAAAGAAAAGATACTGCCTTGTGATTGTGGATGATTTTTCTAAATTTACATGGACATATTTTCTGCACTTCAAAGATGAGGCAAGTGAAATCATAATCAATCACATCAAGGTTGCTAACAATCATCCTGATCTCAAAGTAAGAAGAATCAGGAGTGACAATGGCACTGAGTTCAAGAATTCAACAATGAGGCTGTTTTGTGAGGAGAATGGAATCATTCATGAGTTTTCTACAGCAAGGACACCACAACAAAATGGAGTGGTAGAAAGGAAGAATAGGACTCTAATTGAGGCTGCAAGAACAGTGCTAGGAGAATCAAAGTTACCTACTTATTTCTGGGCTGAAGCAGTGAACACTGCATGTTTCACTCAAAATATTTCTTTGATCAATCAAGCAAAAGGAATGACTCCATATCAACTGCTCAAAGGAAGGAAACCATCCTTGAACTTTCTACATGTCTTTGGATGCAAGTGTTTTGTATTGAGAAATCAAGGTGAAAATCTTGAAAAATTTGAGCCAAAGGCAGATGAAGCCACTTTTGTGGGATATGCAGTTGGAAAAGCCTACAGGGTTTTTAATCACAGAATCAATATTGTTATGGAATCTGTACAAGTTTTTGATGATGCCAGAATACAAGGTCTTACTGATGAGGGTTTTCATGAAACTCTCAGGTTTGAGAATGAGGTGGAAGGTCTCTATTATGATGATGAAGATGATGATTATGTGGATGAATCAGTACGTCCAAGAATGATTGTCTCAAATATGGATAACTCAAGTTCAAATGAGCCATTTATAGAAGGGACAAATGGAACATCCGTAGGAAGCCAAAATGGAGCATCCGTAGGAAGCCAAAATGGAGCATGCGTAGGTGGATCACAACACAGAGTTACCACCCCAATAAACTCAGGGGGAGTTTCTCTAAGTCAAGGATCAACCTCACATGTGATGTTGCATCTTTAAGACCTACACCTGTTACAAGAAGAAAATGGACAAAGGATCACCCATTTGAACTGATCATTGGTGATGCATCCTCAAATGTCAAAACTAGAAGAGCTACTCAGGATGAATATCTATACAACAGTTTTCTTTCTCAAGAAGAACCAAAGAAAGTTGAGGATGCTCTTTTAGATCCAGATTGGGTATTAGCTATGCAAGAAGAGCTAAACCAATTTGAGAGAAACAAAGTGTGGAAGTTGGTACCCAAATCTAAGGACAAAAGTGTTATAGGTACAAAGTGGGTATTCAGAAACAAGATGGATGAAAATGGCATTGTCACAAGGAACAAAGCTAGATTGGTTGTTAAGGGCTATTATCAAGAAGAAGGAATAGATTATGATGAAACATTTGCCCATGTTGCTAGATTGGAAGCAATAAGGATATTCCTAGCCTATGCAGCCCATGCCAATTTCAAAGTCTATCAAATGGATGTCAAGGGTGCCTTCTTGAATGGGGAATTGGAAGAGGAGGTGTATGTCAGCCAACCTCCTGGTTTTAAAGATCCAGATTATCCAGAATTTGTCTACTTCCTACTCAAGGCACTCTATGGACCGAAGCAAGCACCTAGAGCCTGGTATGACACTCTGTCACAGTTTCTTTTAGAGAATCACTTCACTAGAGGTACTGTTGACAAAACTCTTTTTTTTAGAAATGTTAATGCCTCTAGCATACTTGTTCAAATTAATGTAGATGACATAATTTTTGGGTCTACAGATGAGAAGCTTTGCAAAAGGTTTGCCAAACTTATGCAAAGTAAATATGAAATGAGCATGATGGGTGAACTTAACTATTTCCTTGGCTTACAAGTTAAACAAGTGAAAGAAGAAATCTTTATTAGTCAAACTAAATATATCTTTGATTTATTGAAGAAGTTTGATCTAATGGATTGCTCTCCTGCTAAAACTCCCATGCCAACTGCCACTAAACTTGAATTGAATACTAAGGAAAAATCTGTGGACATTTCAAGTTATAGAGGCATGGTAGGCTCACTTCTATATTTAACAACTAGTAGACCTAATATTATGTTTGCTACATGTCTATGTGCTAGATTTCAGGCTGATCCTAGAGAGTCTCACTTAATTGCTATCAAGAGGATTTTCATGTTGGGAGTTGTCCCACATCGTTTGTGGGAGGGGCAGATAGCTAGTTAATAAGCACAGCCAGTTAGCTCCATTAGTATGAGGCCTTTTGGGAGAGACCCAAAAACAAATCCGTGCGGGCCTGGCCCAGAGCGGACAATATCATACTAATGTGGAGTTAAGGCTTGCTAGCGGCCCAACAAGTGGTATCAGAACTATGGTTATAACGGTCCATAACAATCTCAAGATGGGCTTCCAGATGGGCCTAGGAAGAGGCAGGTGGGCTACCTCAGGTTGGGCTTAAGGGGGAGGCAGGTGGGCCTTCCAAGTATGAGCCTAAGGGGAGCCAGATGGCCAGGAGATAATTTCCAGTTGGGTCTAGGGGGAGCCAGATCACACAGAATGGTGGCAGATTCGGCAGATGTCGAGCCCGATGTGTGAAGGGGGAGATTGTTGGGAGTTGTCCCACATCGTTTGTGGGAGGGGCAGATAGCTAGTTAATAAGCACAACCAGTTAGCTCCATTAGTATGAGGCCTTTTGGGAGAGACCCAAAAACAAATCCGTGCGGGCCTGGCCCAGAGCGGACAATATCATACTAATGTGGAGTTAAGGCTTGCTAGCGGCCCAACATTTCAGATATCTCAAGGGAACACCAAACCTTCGCATTTAGTACCCTAGATAATATGGTTTTGATCTAATTGGTTATTCAGATGCAGACTATGCATGTTGCAAGATTGACAGAAAAAGTACAACATGCACCTGTCAATTTCTAGGAAACAAGCTTGTCTCATGGTTCAGTAAGAAGCAAAATTCTGTCTCTAACTCTACAGCTGAGGCATAATACATTGCTGCTGGAAGTTGTTGTGCACAGATACTTTGGATGAAAAATCAACTAATAGACTATGGTCTAACAGTCAATAAGATTCTAATATTCTGTGACAACACTAGTGCAATTGCCATAACTGAGAACCCAGTGCAACATTTAAGGACCAAGCACATTGACATAAAGTATCACTTCATCAGGGAACATGTGATGAATGGTACTGTGGAACTTCATTTTGTTCCAAGTGAGCAGCAAATTGCAGACATTTGTTTTTCACACGCTTGCATCTAGCTATGTATTGGTCCATTTAATTGACTTGGGTCAACCAAAATTATTCTATTAAACTAAAGCCCAACTAAATTAAATTAGTACGGTCCGTGTTAGGAACTATGTTGTTTCTTGATGATAACCAAATCTACTTAGTAAAAAATTATACAAGTAAAATTTAGCTATCAACGGATAGTATGCTTTTGCAGTATCCGTTGATGGGTAGCTTATCTACGGATAAGACTCAATGTAACATGCTTTTGTATTTCTGATGTTGAAGTTGAAGTAGTCTTGATAGGTTGAATAAATCATGTTGAATATTAATAGATATGTAGAATAGGGAGGCTAATTGTAAATAGTTGATGCCTTGTAATTTTGCATAAGTGAAATTGACTGTCAACGGATAGCTTAATTAGCCTTCAACGAATGTGGAAAATGTATTGTCTACGGATATGATCAAGACACTGTTAACGGATACAACTCAAGTAGCTTCTACGGATACACACTGTACTTGTGAAAGAGACATGTCAGTTGGAGCACATGGGTTGACAGACTACACAAAGCATGGAAGCCAGTGTGTCTGGAAATGTCACGAGAAGAAGTAGCATTTTGTTTGTATGGTCAAAAGTAGAATTTCTATAAAAGACAATTAGCCAAGAAGAGCAAGCTACCTGCACATGGACCACTACTCAGAATGGAGAAACAAGGATCTTGAACAAATTTACTTTTTGTATTGTTGGATGTTCGAAATACCTTGTAAACTTGGTTTATATAATCAAGTGTAGCATTATTCCAGAGCTAAGAAATCAGTTAGGCAATTTAGAGAGCACAAAGCAATATCCTTTGTAAATTGCTGAAGCTAGAATCTTGTATTTGCAGCTGTGTGTTTAGTCATAAACATCACAGAGATTTCTTCAATAAAAATCTCTCAGGTGGACAAAAACAATCCACCTAAATTTTTAATCCTTGTGTTATCTTGTTTGTTTTTTTGTTCTTGTTCTTAAATTTCACATCTTCACTATCAAGGATCAAGAAGAATTTTTAAAGATTGTATTCAACCCCCCCCCCCCCCCTCTTCTACAATCTTGATTCATTGTCTGGGAATAACAGTCCGTTAATCCAATTTTATTTTAAAGTCAAATTATATAATTATCTTAAATTTTAATCTACTTATAATTCTAATTTCTAGGAAATTAAAATATATTAAAATTATAAGAAAAATCAGGGATATTACATACTACCTTCCTTAAAAAGAATTTGGTCCCCAAATTCACAACAATCCTAGCACATGACACGTCTACCCACTAATATCCTACAAGTCAAACTTAAACTATCGTCCACAATATCGCACCCTAGAGAATGTATTAGTCCCATACCTAACACACTTCGATTGTTCTTTCTAGTGTTTTTCGAAACTATGTGTTGTGTGTGTGTTTTGATTATATAAACTTGGGCTTAGTGATGATATATTTTGAAGTGATATGTATTATTTGATATGTGTTATGTGTAAGCAATAGTCTTGGGATTCTGATTTGTGCCATGGTTTGTGAAAATATCGAATAAGAATAAGGATCGTCGTTATCGGGTTGTAGTGACAGTTTTCTGAAAATTTAGGACCGTTATCACCGGGTTGTAGTGATCGTGGCATGAATTACGGGTTTCGAATTATTATTGTTATGTGGTGTCGTATCGTATCTATCGAATATGAATATGAATGTGTATCAAAAGTTATTATTTTGTATATTGTTATCATATCGAATATCGTATTATTCTATATGTGTATATATGTTATTTGTCCGACTAGTTGGATCGATTGGTTTCTTGCTGGGCTGTATGGCTCATTCCTTACAATTTTCAGGTTCGGTGTAATTTAAGTGTGATAGCTTTGGAGTTCGAGGATCTTAGGGGTTCAGATTAGGTTGACTTATGGATCATCGTTAGATACACTTTTGTTTTATATATTTTCGTAATTCAACTTTTGTCACGCTTCCGTCTGTAATTGTATTGTATAGTACTTTATTTAAGTTTTGTATTTAGATTTAATAGTCCGAAAAGTTGGGCTGTTATTTCGAAAATACTAGATAAATTAATCGGAAACTTACCACGACATCTAAAACCTTGAACGTCTCAATGATCCCAATTTGACCAGAACAGTATTTTATCTTTTTGACCCTCTAAACAACGTTTTCTTGAAAATCTTAAACCACGAATGTTGTAGAGAATGAAAAGTTCTTTCTGACAAGGTATTGCTAATCAGAAACGGATTTATAACGAATCAGGAATTAAATAAAACGTATGCTGAATTTGAACAAAAACTGAAAAACAAGACCTGAACATGTTTTATGATTTTAAGAATAGTTCGGAGCATAATATGGAAAACCACTATGAAATATGAAATAGAAGTTGTAGGAAATTGAAAGAGCTTTCCGAAAAGTCCAGAATCAACAAATTCCAACTTACGATGAATATTCTACGAATTTTACAAGACAGCTGATTTCTGTATGGAAGAGACCTACAAATTTTGATAATAAAAACGAGCAACGAGAATAAGAAGTTTATATAACCTTATAAAACCCTAAGTCCAAATATACTAGTTATTCGAAAATAAAATTGATCCATATTTTAGACCCATTAGTCTAATTTAATTTTAAATCCTATTCTTTTTCAAAAAATTTCATTATTATTAATCTAAAAATTACGGATATTACATAATGTGTACAAGATTATATGTATTATCTGAACATATTTTTTGTTATTGTATCTACTCTACTTTGTGATAGCTGACGTAACTTCTAGTATGTGATTATGTGTACATTCACATGACATCAAGATAACGTGTGTTGCTGAATACATGATATGAGATCATGCATGCAATAATTAATTAAAATAAGAACTTATGTTAAACCGTGCTAGTGTTGTGCGAAGACGAGTTTATGTGGTAAGCGTTGTGTGGCTCAAGCCTTGTGTAGGCTTAATGGTAGCCCAGTATGGGCCATGCATGCCAGGTTCGTTAACGAATATGAATGTAATTTGCCTCCTCCAATTTTGTTAAGATCTAAGTGAGCTCGACGAGGCAACGATAGAATAAGGTATTAAATGAGCCACTCTGTTCGTAAGAGCATCTTCAATGAGGTTGGCTAAAATGGTTGACTAAAATGATATAAAATACTGATTATGTAAAATTTGCTGAACTTGTAAGGTGTTTTGCTCCAATGGGGTTGGCTATACTGATTGACTATATTTTAAAAATATTATGTTATTATTATTTCAAGTTGTTATGAATAGAATTTATCACTTCAGTATGGTAATAGATGACGTGGAATTTTGCTACAGGTCCCTAGAGGTTGGCCAAATATAGCCAATATGAAGAGGTTAACTAAATTTTTTGCTAACAGTTATGACCCGTTGGAGAGCCTACATAATCTCTCTATTTCTTATTTAAGGCATGCCACATAGGATTTTAGATAAGGTCTTCTCATGGTTGGAGATGCTCTAAGGGCCCCGAAGGGGTTCCCATGGGATATTACAGTAAGTGATAAGCAATCCCTGCAGGTAATATCTAATCGAGCAGTTTACACGAGTAGGGGCCAAAGATAATAACAAAAGTAAGAAGAGAAAAGGCGAGATATTAGTATATGCATTACACGAGCATTTGACATGAAATGCATAACTTTACTTACTCATCAGCTTTGTCTCATAGTTATCTTGTGTTGCAAACAGATATAAATGTTGGGGATTGGTCCAGATCCCCGGGGATATCCCCTGCCCTCAATATTTCATTGAGCGCGGTTGTTTTTAAATAAATAATTAAAAATAGAAAAATACTAGAAAAAAATATAAAATTCATCACAAAAATAGTGGACATGTTTTTCTGGATATTTATAAATTTAAATTCAAATTTTGCATATTTTTCTATTTTTATTTAATTTTTCAGGTAAATTTACAATAATAATAAACATCCTCCTGCCTTCAATGTTTCATTGAGGGCGTTCGTTCAAAAAAAATAATTTAAAAATATATAAAAAGTCAAAATTAAAATTAAAATTCATACACACCCAAGCAATCGTAATAACTGTTTTTCTGACGAATGTTACCTTATTTCAACTAATTTTCTAATAATTGAATTTTTTTTTACTCATTTTTAACTAGTTTGTAAATTTCCTTGAAAAATTAAATTTAAAATTCATAGACACACAAGTAATCGTAGTTACCATTTTTGTGATGAATTTTACCTTATTTTCATTAATTTTCTAATTTTTGAATTTTTTTCACTCATTTTAACTACTTTGTAGATTTACTTGAAAAATTAAATAAAATTGTAAAAAGGAAAATTTTGAATTAAAATTCATACACAGCCAAGTAATCATACTCAATACAAACACTATCAACTACAAAAGATTCAAAGATTTTAGTTATATAAGAGAAATATTAGAAATTTTAAAGTTTAGGGGTTACCCTAACCCCTAAACCCTAAATCCTTTACCCTAAATCCTATACCCTATACATTATACTCTAAATTTATATATACCCAAGTAATCGTACTCACTCGCTATTAACATTATAAGACACCTAAAAATAGTAGTAGTAATAACAATGTAATTAATGATTAGAGGCGAATACAGAGGGTTCAACACCTTAATGTTTCGTTACGGTCAGTCACTTTGAAAAACTAAATAAAAAAAATAAGAAAATGAAAATTTTGAATTTAAATTCATACAGTACACCAAAGTAATCATACTCACTATAAACACTATCAACTACAAAAGGATTCAAAGATTTTAGTTATATAAAAGAAAGATTATAAATTTTAAAGTTTAGGGGTTACCCTAACCCCTAAACCTTAAACCCTAAATCCTATACCCTAAATTAAATTTAAAATTCATACACACACAAGTAATCGTAGTTATCAATTTTGTGACGAATTTTACCTCATTTTCATTAATTTTCTAATTGTTGAATTTTTTTCACTCATTTTAACTACTTTGTAGATTTACTTGAAAAATTAAAAAAAAATTGTAAAAAGACAAAATTTGAATTTAAATTCATACTCACTATAAACACTATCAACTACAAAGTGCCGGGATTCAAAGATTTTAGTTATATAATAGAAAAATTAGAAATTTTAAAGTTTAAGGGTTACCCTAACCCCTAAACCCTAAATCATTTATCCTAAATCCTATACCCTATACCTTATACTCTAAATTTATACATACCCAAGTAATCGTACTCACTCACTATTAACACTATAAGACAACTAATAATAGTAGTAGTAATAGCAATGTAAGTAATGATTCGAGGAGAATAAACAGGGTTCAACACCTCAATGTTTCGTTACGAGCAATCACTTTGAAAAACTAAATAAAATATAAGAAAAGGAAAATTTTGAATTTAAATTCATACACACCAAAGAAATCATACTCACCAAAGTAATTTGTTTTTTTAATTTTTATTAATTTGTAATAATTCATTATATAAAAAAATTAAATTTAAATTTAAATTCATATACACCCAATTAATCATACTTATACTAAAAATATAATTATTTGAATATTATAATTTTTTTGAATTTTTGTTGAACTTTTAAATAATTAAATCAAGAATTTAAGGCGGAAAACTATTACTACGCCCTCAATGAAACATTGAGGGTGGCTCCTAACATTACATTTTTGTCCTTCTACGCCCTCAATGTTTCATTGAGGGTGTTCGTTTAATAAAAATAATTTTAAAATATATAAAAAATCAAAATTAAAATTCATACACACCCAAGCAATCGTAGTAACTATTTCAACTAATTTTCTAATAATTGAATTGTTTTACTCATTTTTAACTAGTTTGTAAATTTACTTAAAAAATTAAATAAAATAGAAAAAAGGTGAAAATTAAATTTAAAATTCATACACACACAAGTAATCTTAGTTACCATTTTTTTGACGAATTTTACCTTATTTTCATTAATTTTCTAATTGTTGAATTTTTTTCACTCATTTAACTACTTCGAAGATTTACTTGAAAAATTAAATAAAAATTGTAAAAAGGCAAAATTTGAATTAAAATTCATACACAACCAAGTAATCATACTCACTATAAACAATATCAACTATAAAAGATTCAAAGATTTTAGTTATATAAGAGAAAGATTAGAAATTTTAAAGTTTAGGGGTTACCGAAACCCCTAAATCCTTTACCCTAAATTCTATACCATATACCTTATACTCTAAATATATACATACCCAAGTAATCGTACTCACTCACTATTAACACTATAAAGACAACTAAAAATAGTAGTAGTAATAGAAATGTAAGTAATGATTCGAGGATAATAAACATGATCCAACACCTCAATGTTTCGTTACGGGCAGTCACTTTGAAAAACTAAATAAAAATATAAGAAAAGGAAAATTTTGAATTTAAATTCATACACACCAAAGTAATCATACTCAATATAAACACTATCAACTACAAAAGGATTCAAAGATTTTAGTTATATAAGAGAAATATTAGAAATTTTAAAGTTTAGGGGTTACCCTAACCCCTAAACCTTAAACCCTAAATCCTAAACCCTAAATCTTATACCCTAAATTCAATTTAAAATTCATACACACACAAGTAATCGTAGTTATCATTTTTGTGACGAATTTTACCTCATTTTCATTAATTTTCTAATTGTTGAATTTTTTCACTCATTTTAAGTATTTTGTAGATTTACTTGAAAAATTAAAAAAAAATTGTAAAAAGACAAAATTGAATTTAAATTCATACTCACTATAAACACTATCAACTACAAAGGGCCGGGATTCAAAGATTTTAGTTATATAAGAGAAAAATTAGAAATTTTAAAGTTTAAGAGTTACCCTAACCCCTAAACCCTAAATCATTTACCCTAAATCCTATACCCTATACCTTATACTCTAAATTTATACATAACCAAGTAATCGTACTCACTCACTATTAACACTATAAGACAACTAATAATAGTAGTAGTAATTGCAATGTAAGTAATGATTCGAGAAGAATAAACAGGGTTCAACACCTCAATGTTTCGTTACGGACAGTCACTTTGAAAAACTAAATAAAATATAATAAAAGGAAAATTTTGAATTTAAATTCATATACACCAAAGTAATCATACTCAGCAAAGTAATTTGTTTCTTTTAATTTTTATTAATTTGTAATAATTCATTATATAAAAAAATTACATTTAAATTCATACACACCCAATTAATCATACGTATACTCAAAATATAATTATTTGAATATTATAATTTTTTGAATTTTTGTTGAACTTTTAAATAATTAAATCAAGAATTTAAGGCGGAAAACTATTACTACGCCCTCAATGAAACATTGAGGGTGTCTCCTAAAATTACATTTTTGTCCTTCTACGCCCTCAATGTTTCATTGAGGGCGCCCTCAATGAAACATTGAGGGCGTCCAGTTTTAGATAATTTGTAAATTTACATGAAAAATTAAATAAAAATAGAAAATTGTACAAAATTTGAATTTAAATTTATACGTATCTAGAATAACAGTCACACTATTTTTGTGCTGAATGTTATATTTTTTTCTAGTATTCTTCTATTTTTAATTATTTATTTAAAAACGTACGCCCTCAATGAAACATTGAGGCACCCTCAATGAAACATTGAGGGCGGGGGATATCCAACGGGGGCTGTGGAACGCCCCCCTATATATGGATATTTGACTGCATGGGTTGTTGAGGTTTTAAGCAAATACTCACAAGTGTGTTGACTTAAAAAGTAATAAGATAACACAAGTGCTTAAGAACTTATCTATCCTCGTCCTAGATTCTGGTTTTGATTCTCGCTCATCTCTGAAATTTGTTAGAATATATACTCATTGTAAGGCATATAAGCTTAATTATTCACAAATAAAATTTTGTTTATGCTGAAGGTGTCAAGCTAGTCACATGCCTGTTCATAAAATATGAAAAAAAGAATAAAGTTTTTTCTAAATATGAAGATAATCAAGTTCAAAATTTCCCAAAATTTTTTAGACCGGTTATTGGAATAAAAAAAATAAATAATAAGGCAACACCTCCAAATGGGGTCTTTATAATTTAAGAATATAAATTAATATAATATAAACTATTTTTTTAAAAGAACAATATTATGAGTAATGATGCATGTACCAAATTAGATACAAAAAATTGTTACAAAATAATGTGGAAATGATAATGTGACATTTACAAATATTTTTATTGGTGATATATTAGATTCTAACACGTGTAATTCAGTATATTATTTTAGTACTAAATTCGGTACCTCAAGTATTATTCTAATAATATTAATTTAATTGATATTAATCTCACACTCACACTCACATTTTAATTGTATTTGCACCTGTAATTATTAATAATATTAACTGAACTGATAGTAATCTCACACTCACACTCGCATTTTAATTGTCCATTCCTCTTTAATATGCGCAACAAACACTGGTACAAATCTTTATGTAATATCTCGTAATTTTTAGAATAATAATTATAAAAGATCGGATAATAGTAAAATAGATTAAATTATATCTTTATATATAATTAGTGTAAAACACTTAAATGGTATGGTTTGGTTTGATCGTCAGCGGGTCCTACATAGCTAAAAATTCTCTAGTCCTACATAACTAAAAACTCTGTACTACAAAACAATTACACAATTAGAGTTATTAATAATACTCTACTTTAGAGAAAAAGTAATTTTTCTATAAAAGTAAAGAATAATAGAAGTATTATAATTTTAATATTTTAAATATTTACACCAAAATTTATTAAAATTGAATTTATAAAAAAAATGAATAAACATATAAAATAATCATTCTTTTAGTGAATTTGTATATATAAAAAATTCATAAATTTTATCATTTCGAGAAGTACAACATAAACCGAAATAATATATACATATGAAAAGATATATTATTAACTTAATGAATTTATATTTTTATGAAAATACACAAAGATATCAATAAATAAATAAAATTATAAAAACACTAAAATAAAATAACTTATTAAATGTCCCGTGCATTGCACGGTATAAAGCTAGTGTATAAGTAATTGCTCAAACGAGAATCTTGATTAGGGCGACGATCGAAATATAATCTTAACCACAAAAATATTTATAGAAAATTTTTAACTTCTCCGAGCGACAAAAGATAAGACACTAAGGCCCTGTTTGGCATTGCTGTTACAGACAGTAATAACAATTTTTTTTCTGAAAATCAGGTAAAATAGTGTTTGGTAAATATCAAAAGCATCTTTTCTGAAAAACGGTTTTGGCTGAAAAACTGTTGTTAGAGAAAGCAAGTTCCCCATGTTTTTTATGTTAGAGATAGCAAGTTCCCCATGTTTTTGAAAAAAAAATGTTTTTCAGGTGTTGCATGATACAACTACCGATTTCAACATCAAAGCTCACCAATAACAATAATCTCTTCTATATATAATAGGAGAACAATGATATATTTTAGGGGTATTTTGAGCCAATAAAC
Organism: Heracleum sosnowskyi; assembly: GCA_030848705.1. NCBI lineage: Eukaryota > Viridiplantae > Streptophyta > Magnoliopsida > Apiales > Apiaceae > Heracleum > Heracleum sosnowskyi. The sequence goes on along the minus strand of CM061243.1, from coordinate 40,357,701 downwards.
TCCTTGTGAAAGTACAATTATACCCTTTTATGTTACAAAATCTATTATTATATATATAATAGAGCAACTAGGGGTTCAATGAGCCAATTTATTCAAGTTAAATTACTAAAATACCCTTCTAAATTATATTTTAATTATACATGTAATCTCATCTACTTCAATATGCGTACATTAATTGTGTCCAACTCATTATTGCATATCATTGATATTTATTATTACTTCAATATTTAATATTAACATTTATGCAAGTTAAATTACTAAAATACCCCTCTAAATTATATTTTAATTATACATGTATTAATTACAATTAATACTCATCTACTTCAATATGCGTACATTAATTGTGTCCAACTCATTATTGCATATCATTGATATTTATTATTAATTCAATATTTAATATTAACATTTATTCAAATTAAATTACTAAAATATACTTCTAAATTATATTTTAATTATACATGTATTAATTACAATTAATACTCATCTACTTCAATATGCGTACATTAATTGTGTCCAACTCATTATTGCATATCATTGATATTTATTATTATTTCAATATTTAATATTAACAATTTATGACTAGATATTATTTTTTATAGAAAATATAATATTAAAACTTGTAAATATTAAATAAATTGTGACAATGATGCTTGATAATTGTTAATTGAAAGAGATTATCAACTAATTTAGAACTTCATTCACTATTGCAAAGTGATGCATATCAAATCTTATTTTGCTAAATTAAAAGAAACAAACTGTTGGCCTTATTGCATATTTCGTATTTAGGTTCGCTATTTGGTTCATTACATTTATTTGCTTATATAGCAGACGATTTAGGGAGATCAAAAACAATTATAGACCAAATAAATGATGATAAAAAATAATGAATATGACGAGTGGACATTGAATATCAATCAAATAAGGAATTTGGATACGGAAGATGTAATAATAATAAGGCAATATGTTTGTTTTTCGAAGTTAGCAAAATATGATTTGATCTGCATATCAAATCTTATTTTGCTAAATTGAAAAAACAAACTATTGGCCTTTTTGCATATTTCTTATCCAGGTTCGCTATTTGGTTTGTTACATTTATTTGCTGATTTAGTAAATAGTTAAGGGAGATCAAAAGTAATTATAAACCAAATAAATGATGATAAAAAATATTGGATATGGTGAGTGACCAATGAATATCAACCAAATAAGAAATTTGAATACGGAAGATATAATAATAAGGTTAATAGGTTTGTTTTTTTGAAGTTAACAAAATATGATTTGATCCGCGTCACTTTACAATAGCCAACGAGAATATTTTGTACCATGTCAATTTTTTTTTTTATAAATTTAGAATATCTTAAACAATAAGCTATATATCAAACAAATGTTATAGAAAAATTGTACGAAATAGTTTACTAACTACTTCAAACAGGTTAAATACTATTTTTTTTATAAAGTTACACGACAGTTGCAAAATAAGTCACACTCATTTAAAATAGTTCAATCTCCCGTAATTACAAGACTGCAATCACTTCAAAATTACAAGTTTTACTTATATTATACGTCGTTATTATTAGATATGATTCTTTTCAATGAAAAAAGATTTCATTCGCAACAGAACCTATAATACATTTCACATGCATGCATATATTAACATGATTAAATATACATGACCTTTTCTAACAAAAACTGATCTCACTTGCAACAAAACATATATTATATTTAATAAATCGGCTTATTATTTTATAACAGAAGAATGGAGAAAATATCCGTGCCTCACACGGGTTATAAAGCTAGTTTTGTTAAAGATTAGTAACTAAAATTGAACTAGAATAAGGTGCCTTAGATATGGATCAAATTTAATTACGAAAAAATCGTAGGTTTAGATATATGAATATATACACGTCTTATTTTTCTGTTTCTTTCATATTTTTAGAGCCGCGAATCTAATGAATCTGTAACAGCCCGACTTTTTGGACTATTAATTCTAATTCGAAACGTAAATAAAAATAAATTTTGTATTCAATAAATCCAAAAATTCAACGAAAGTCAAAGCAACGGTCAATAAAATAAACTCAAATAATAAAATTAGAGACGCAGCTCCACAATTCAATAATTAATATCTTACACTTAACAAAAATTATTTTAACGATAAATCTTATCAAATAAATTGCGTCAAATCACGTAGCATTAAATTAACAAGAAATAGACGGCCACTTAATCACATAAAGATCGGACAGAAACTGAAATCTTGAAATTTAATCAACAGAAAATTAGAAACTAAACCTTAATTATACACATACAAACAGACAACAAATTATCCGTTCAAAAAAAAAAACAGACAACAAATTAGACCAGACAAATCACAAAAACAAAACAAACATACCTTAAATCACTAGCATGCAAATCTATATAAGGTGATAAATGGACCTTAAGCCCAATTAAACTAATACACGGCCAAGTCCAGCAACACACACGAATTAATTAGATTAGTTTGTAAAACTGCAAAAAGATCCGTGAACTCTTCTAACTTTAACATGGCAATAGGGCATGTATTAAATTAATATAATAATATAATTAACTAAGCATCAGGATTCAGGAAGCACCAAACTAATACAGGACTAGCAAATCGATGTACATAAAATCAAACATGTCCTTTAAAACATATTTTTATTTTTAGAATTTCTATAAAACAAATTTCATGAAACATAAATATATAAATTAAAATTTCTTTAATATCAAATATCTAAATGACTAAAATAAAAATAAATGACTAAAATAAAAATAAATATCTCTTTCACCATCTTTATTCTTCTCTTCCTTCATATTTGTTGCAAAATTCATAAGGTGTAATTTTCGCACACAAATCAATTATCTTGTACAATTAGTAGAAAAAATCATTGTGAGTCGAAAGTTGTTGATTGTGGGCTTTTCATCGTCTTCTAAACTTTCATGGTTCAAATTTTTCAAGAAAACAACATTTAGCAGGTCAAAAAGGATAAATTCAGATCTGGGCACTAAAATATCTTAGAAAAATATCATGGAGATGTTCAAGATTATAGATATATTGTTTTTGATATTTTACTAAGTATTGAATATATAAGATAAGATGATTTGAAATCTTGATTTTTGATGTCAAGATAAGTTTCTAATTGATATTTCTAGGATTTTCATAATTATATGTTATGTGTTGGTTATCAAAATGCGGGCTAAGTGAATATATATAATTTTTAGTGATATGTGTTATATGTAAACAATAATTTTGAGACTCTGCTTTATGACATGGTTTGTGAAAATTCGAATCACCAGGTCGTAGGGACAGTTTTCTGAGAATTTAAGATCGTTGTCACCGGATTGTAATGATCTTGATATAAGTTATGTGTTTCAATTAATGGATGTTTATGTGGTTATCGTGTCGTATCGAATAAAAATATGAAAGTGTATCCAAAGTTTATATTTACTATATTTTTATCTATCGTATCGATATTAATTTTTGTTATACGTGTACACATGTTATTTGACTCGACTAGCCAATTGGATCGATAAGTTTCTTGTTGGGCTCTATAACTCTTACTTACAATTTTCATATTTGGTGTGAGGTCAAGTTGGATTGCCATTGAACTCTAACTATCTTTGTTTTGGAGTAACCAAAGATTTGGCATTTGATATATTATAATTTAGATTTACTTGGTTATAAATTCTGAGAATTGTATTTATTCATACATATTTAAGGACTTGAGTAAATATTTATAGAATTTTTGTCATGCTTTCGTTTGTCATTGCAATTTTGTAGTTTGATTTTTCTTTTATCTATTACTATATATTAAACCACAACACAAGGGCAAAAAGTGTCACTTTAATGCCTGTGAAGTTATGTTGGTCCTTGACTATTGCAGGAGGGAGGGAGGGAGGGGGGGGGGGGGGGGGGTTGAATGCAATACTGATAAATCTCAATCTACGTTTCAACAACAAAAGCTAAGATTAACGTTTATCAGTTTATGGAATGCAAACACAAGTAGACACAAGAGAATTTCTCACAAAATAAATGTTTTATTTATTTTGCAAAGTGTTGCTACAACCTCAAGAAAAATGTTGGTTTTCTTGAGCTACGGTTTCTCGAGTGATTACAAAGAATGGATTAAGAGATAGTCTAAGTAGACTAATTCTATCACTATCAACACGGGTTTGTGAAGCTGCTGTCATTTTCATGTGGCCACTTCTTACAAATAGCCTACCCGTGAATCTTTCCTAAATTGCTATACAAACAGCTTATCAGTACTGGACAAAGCAATCTAGAAACATTCTATTTTTAGCTAACACAATTCAGTAGATGTAGATTTGTCATACTCTGGAATTGGTGAGCTTTGTCATGTGATCTCTCAAGCTTCGGTCGTAGTCTTACAGACCTGTTGTAGTGTTGAGATACTGCAACACGCCTGTTTCTTGAACATCCAAACTGTCACAAGTTTGACTGGGTAGAACCCCAATATCAATATTATCCCTTCATGACAGTATCCTGATGACTAAGCTTGCTGTCACAGGAATGCGCTTTTGGTGACAGTAAGAAATCCCCGCATAAGGTGCTGTCAGGATTTCCAAGCTTGCTGTCAGGCTAATGTAAAGTTGTTGTCTGAGGGCTTCCGCCAATGTTGCTGTCAGAGTGAATGTACTGTCGTGGCTTGCAACATGCTGTCTTCTCGTAACCTTACTGTCAATGCTGTGACAGTAACATTTATTCTTGCTGTCCATATTGAGTACTTCTTGAGGCTTGAACAAATAAATGAACTTCTACCAAGATGTACTAGAATCTTATTTGCAATAAACAAAATGGTTACAAAGACATACTCTGGCTGTGACAGTATGTTCATACTTAATAAAAATTAAGCATTTAAAATATCTAGTTAAGTTGTCTCATAGCTATCACCCATAAATCCTGACAAGTTACGATTTGACCCCTATTTTTTAAAAAATTACAAAAACACCATCCCTTTAATGTTTATGCAAAAAATAAATTAAATTATGTTAGTCTTGAGAATTGAACCAGTGACCTTCTACACTCAAACTTGCACCACAACCATTGTGCTACACTTTATTTTGAATTTACTTTCAAAATCTTAATAGATAAACCACATCTTCTCCCATCTTTTATTTTTATTTTTATTATAGAGTAAATAAATATTGATTTATATTATTTCTAGAATATTGCACAATATATAATTACAAAAAATAATTTTATCAATTGATCATAATCTACAATTCTCTTTTGTCAATTTAAATGATTGATATATGTCATTTTGATACCTATGAATTTATGATTTTGCTCCTATATGTTAAAAAATTACAAAAAACACATTCTCTTTTATATTTATGCAAATAGTAGATGAAATTATGTTATTGTTGAAAATAAAACCACTAACATTCTCTAATCAAACTCATACCATAACCAATATACTATACGTTATTTTGAGTTTTCTTTAAAAATAGTTTTAGATTAATCACATTTTCTCATCTTCTACCATTTTTTTATTTTTACTTTTGAGTAAATAAAACGTTGGATTATATTATTTATAGAATGTTGCATAGTATATAATTACAAAAAATATTTTAATGGATTGGGTATACTCTATAATTCTCTTTTGCAATTCTAAATGGTTGATATAAAAAATAAAATTATAAATAATATAAAATTATACATAAATGTAATTGAGTCCTAAAAAAATATGAATTTATTTACATTCTCCTCTGTGTAATTGAAATAAAAAAATAAGATTTGGTTTTAAGAAATATTTAATTTTATTTATAAAATTATACATAATAAATGATTGTCTTGCATAATTTTTATGTATATAAAATTTTAAATACGCGAGTCATATTAGAGTTTTTTGGTCGACCAACTATTTAGACTTTCAGCGATTTAAAAGTGTGATTGATCTAAAAACATAAATATTAAAAGAAACTAAAATAATTAAATTTATGTTTTAAAAAAATGACAACTACAAAAATAGGATTTATGTTGTATATGTAAAAACTAAAATAATTAATATTCAATATAAAATGAAAAAAGATATATTTTTTTGAATTATAAATATTACAAAATTGCAATAATTATTAGCAATGACCAATTAGAATATAACTCAAAGTATGGTAATATGAATTTTATATATAGTATACTAAACTGATCAAACAATCAACATAATATATGATGGTTGAGTTATAACATATACTTATATCAACCTATGATGAAACCAAAAAGTTTCATCTTATATATTATGTTGATGCACGGTCATTAAGGTCGTCTAATCATAATTTACATTGATCAAAATATTTGTAAAAATTCAAGTTGAGTTAAAAAATAATTCATATTATAAGATAAAAAATGATTCAATTTACCAAAATTTTAAAATAGAATTTCTATATTATGTAATAAATTTTAGACTAAAACTAAACATTTGAGTTTAAAAATGTAAAAATATGTATGTAATATATAAAAAATGAGCTATACACCGCAATGACGACTTTCACATAATATTAATAGTTTCATAATATGTTTTTGCCTTACGTATATATCGATTCTTTGTAAATGTACTCTAACTAAGTTAAAATCACGCTGCCTGATAACTCCAGAATCCGATCGAGCCCTTCCTAGCCGTTCCCACGCCTGGAAGCGGTGTAGCTGCTGGTGGGTGTCTGCAAAACAACACCGGAGGGGGGTTTGGACCCTGGCGGCGCCTCCGGCGTGAGAGTAAGTGATGGCTTTGGAAGAGATGATAAGACCATAGAGATATCTAAAATATGGAGGGTGTGTGTATAGTGTGTATATTGTATAGGTGAGTGTGTGAATGAGAGAGTAACCCCAAACCTTTCCTTCTTGGGTTATTTATAGGCCCAAAATTAGGGTTCAAGGGGTGTACCTGCAATCATGAGCGTTGGATCCTAGGTAGGTAGGACACCTGGGTGATGTTGATTGGTCACACGTGTCCAGGTGAGAAATTGTGGTGTCGTGTGCCAGGCTCCTGCTGGCGTGTGGCTCGAATAGGACATAATTGTGCCAATCATTAGGTATCCTTATGTGTCGTCATCAGGTGTGACCATCAGTGATGACCTAAGCACGTCACGTAACAATGTATAGTTTTTATCACGCAAGCTATTGCCTCTGTCGCCAGGAGTGGGTTAAACTTTGAGCTTGAGCCATAGCCTAAGTATGAGTTCGGGCTTGGAGGTGATCCATGACTCCCATATGAGTTTGGACTTGTAGGTGAGCCATGACTCCACTATGAATTCGGACTTGTAGGCGAGCCATGACTCCAATATGAGTTCGGACTTATAGGTGAACCATGACTCAAATATGAGTTCGGATTTGTAAGTGAGCCATGACTCCAATATGAGTTCAGACTTGAAGGCGAGCCATGACTCCAATATGAGTTCGGACTTGTAGGTGAGCCATGACTCAAATATGAGTTCGGACTTGTAGGTGAGCCATGCCTCAAATATGAATCCGGGTTCGGGAGTGATCCAGGGCCCAGGATGGGTCCGGGCTGTACATAGCCTATCACTGCCTATGGTATATATTGATAATTTTCAAAAATATTTATTTATTTTATACTCAAATGTTCAATTTGATAAAATTCCTATCACGTCATCGAAAATCATATCAATATTTTAGCAATTAAATGTAATCATGCGATTATTATCGTATGGATATTTGTCCAAATTTTATGAAATTTAATCAAGTTATAGAATATCTGGTTAATGTAATTGGTATGCCATATTACAAAAATACTATTAAAATATGAGATAAAATCGAAATAATAGCCGTAAAATAATAGTCCAAGAAAGTGTGTGCGATGCACTTTACTTCTAAGCTAGTCGAATAAGGTATGCATTTTAAATATCATCAGATACTTTAATTTGAATTTAATTATATTATTGTAAAAAGACATCGACACCAAATTAATTTCTTTTTTGTATTGAGTTCGGTAAAATTTCACAAGTTATGTGGACATGGCTTTATTTGAACTTTGAAAAACTCAATTTTTTGGGATACAGATCCGGATCATTTTTTGAAATATGGAGCTGGGTCGGGCTTTCTCTAAAATAATAGGCCCGTTTTAGGCTTGCAGGTCAGATCCGAACCGAGCTTTCATTCGGGTTTGTTTTATTTATATATAAATACTTTTCAATGTTTTTAAAAATATTGTATATTTTAGATTCAATCTATAAAAAATCGGGGTTTCGTCCAAAATTTTAAAAAAACCCTGGTTTTTATCTAGACTGAACCAAGCTTTTATCCCCACTTTTTAAAAAATTCGGGCTATATTGAGTCTTTTATCCAAGATGAACCGAACCAAACTTTAATCAGGACTTCCTAAAAATTCAGGCATTATGCTAGTTTTTGAAAGTCCGGGTTTAAATCTGTATTTTTAGGATTTCGGGTTGGGCGAACTTTCAATAAAATAGTAGGCCTTCTGAAGGCCCACCTGCAGGGCCAAATCGAACCAGACTTTTTTCATGAGCTGTGAGTTGATTATTACTCCTTTCGTCCCAAAATTTCTCAGATTTTTAAATTACAAGAAAATAATAGGGGAAGATTTTTAAATTACAAGAAAATAATAGGCGAATGTTAGTGAAAATTGGATCAATTTAACCAAAAAAATTCAAATACAAAAGATTTGGACGGAAGGAGTAAATTGTTTAGTATATTCATCAACGAAATATATTGCATTTTTCTATCAGTTTCTTGAGTAAAATCTCATGCATATTTATTAAGTTCATAACTCTCATACGTTAAATCGGTTACTTTTTCCTTTTATCACAAACTTCCAAATGTTTCTTGAGCTAAAACTCATGCAGTTTACCAAGTTAAATTAGAGATAGTCATTTATGCTTTGTTTTTTTTTTAAATTCATAGTTGCACATAGAAACAAGAAACACACCAGAAGTGGTTGGGAGATTTGTAGATATAAGCTCAAGAACGAGCTATAAAGTAGATTCATAATTTTATATTATCTCTAAAGATGACAAAATATGAAGATAGATCACAACTGGAGAGGAATATCAATTGATCAGGACACTCTTTTATATTTTCTCTATCTTGGCCATTTATGTTTATAAATACAGAGCTGGGCTAATCTTGAAAAAAAAATGTTTGTATTTTTTAAAACTTTGCAACTTAAATAATTCATCCATTTAAAATTTTAAGATGATTATCAGAAAAGGTCACCGAATTGGATCTTGTACTATTCAGCAATTAGCACATAAGAATGCGTCCACTTTCGTGAAACTGCTCTGCTTGAGCTCACGCTTAAATTGCATCGACCCTCGTACACAATAGTTATTTTGTAATTTAAAGATTAATTGTAACTAGAAGAGTGCAAAGCACGGGCCGATATAATTTATTAAATTATTTGATATTAATATTAATATTATTTTGCATTATAATACTAATAGTAATATTAAAAACTCGACTATTTTTATTACAGTTATATTATATTTTTTCTATGTAATTAATAACTAAAATTTTATAAATATTTTACTCAACAAAACATCATTGTTATCTAGTGAAATTCACTAAATTGTAATAATATAATTTAAATTACAATACAATTATATTTTTTTGTTAAAAACAATTCTGTAATTATATCTGTGATATTTTATATTTTTTAAGAGAACTAAGAAAACATTACATACATGGTTTTGATGGATACGGGAAAGCAAAAAACACATTACCTACATGATATTGATATATACCATATTTTTGTGCGACTCACTAATAGCGTAAAATGAATTGAAAGAGAATAAAATATAGAAACTAAAAAAATTATACGATCAACAAATAAACTTAGATTCTCTACAGAAGTGCATGGAAACACGTTCTAATTGATAATTTTTTTGGTGAATTAATCACATTCTTTTTTTATTCTATGTTTTATAAAAGAATTACAATAATTATAGCATTCATAATTTTATTATTTTTTATCATATTCTTTTTTTATTCTAAGTTTTATAAAAGAATTACAATAATTATAGCATTCATAATTTTATTATTTTTTATTGTAGTCATTTTTTATTGTAAGTTGTAATAAAAGAATTGCAAATAAAAAAAAGATAAAATAGAATTCATAATACTATTATTTATCATAGTCTTTTATAATTCTAAATTGTAATAAAATAACTGCAAATAAAAGAATTAAAATTATAGTAGGATTCATAAAAAAGAACTTAGAATTATAGATGAGATAGGTTTTCAGGGGTAAAACCAATAAAAAGGTACTAATCAAATTTAGTACGAAGTATAACATTAAAAAAGGGCTTCTCTTATTATTATTAGAGGTTGTATTAATAGAGGTTATAGATACGTATAATTAGTAGTGACTATTCTAAAATTTAAATTTCTAATTTCGTATGATTACTTTGAGAACTTCTATTTTATTTGAAAATTCTGAATTTCGTCGAATCACATGTGTGGATGTGCAACAAAAAATTGTATTTGAAATTGATTTAAAATCCAAGAAATATAATTTCAAATAATAGTATAAATAATAACAACTCAAATTCATATAATTCAAATTTCATCTTTTGAAAAGAATCACATGTTCTCACTTCTCATATACAATCCTAATTAATTTGTTCTATATTTTTTAGATATTTTGTTGCGGCCAGCTTGTTTGCAAATATATTGTTGTGATAAAAATTAGACCACTAAACATTTATTATGTATCAGATTGGAAATATCAAAAATTGGAGTGGAGGTACCAACTAAATGTATCTTTTGGATTTTAAGTATCCAATCAATAAGATTGCTAGAATAAATGTTTTGTTCTTACATAGAAAATAAGAACAGAAGTATGAGCTTCACCACTATATAAGTCGCTGCTTTATTATCATTTCCAGCATCGAGTCTCTTACTCACCCCAAACACACAAAAATACACAGAGAGACATTTATTTATAAAGAGAAATATTTTAAGCATAATTCTATAAATTGATATGTCCTCAGAAGATAGTACAAATGAATATCAATTTCGACAGCTGCTGGAAAGCCGACCTGATCCATCAACTATCAGTGCAGAAATTATGGCTGTAGCGGAAAAAATAACTTGGAATGAGGTTTTATTTAGAATACATCCCACATTGGACGAGTTCGAGAAAAGAGCTGATATCATTCTTTTTCTTCAGGAAATGGTTACACAATCTTTTGAGGGAATTCAGGTGATTCCCTTTTCAATTCATACGTTTTAGATGGGAAGTTTTCATGTTTGTTTTAATAATGAGCTATATATAAAGCTGATTTTTAGTTTTGTTTAGTTTTGGTTCTCACTTAACTCGACAAAGCTTGAATATATGTGTTAACAAATTATTATCGAGTATGGAAAGTTATCGTAATTATTATTATTAGCGAAATAGGGACATTTTTCTACTACATTAGTTACCTTTATTATTGATTAGGTGTTGGATATATAAACGACCATTATATTGTAAACGAATTAATGTTTATGCATGATTATTTTATCATGGTATGGTATCAAGAGCCTAGGACTTATGAGGCGTGAGAGAAATGAATACAACTATGATGATGGGTTTGGGATCGTCAAACTAATGAAGATGACAATTTCTCAAGATCAGACCATCGATCCTCGATTGAAAACGACGACAACCATTTGCAACATGAACGACGCCGGCAACCTGCTAATTATTTCTCGATGGGAAACAATGACGACGACCCGATGATTGTTTCTCGATTAGAAACGACAACACGAATGACGACATCAAGGACGAACGACGATCGTTTCTTGATTGAAAACGTCGACGACTACTTTCAAAATTATATTTTTAATTTTCTTATTATTTTGCAAACTCTTGTTACCTACCTTGTTAAAGTATTGTGAGTTTGAGGGGGTTTTAACATATTCTGATTATTATTATTATTATTATTATTATTATTATTATTATTATTATTATTATTATTATTATTATTATTATTATTATTATTATTATTATTATTGATGTAGTACAACATGTTACACTTAATTATTGTTATAAGTGAAATAGTGATAGATTACATATTATATTCGTTTACTTTATTGTTGATTTGGTGTTGACTATATAATGTTGACTATATACACGACCATTATATTGTAAATGAATCAATACTTATGCCTTCACCACAGATTAAAAATATAGAATTTGTGATTGTTGAGATCAAGAGGGAATATATATATTTTATTATCAAATGATGAAGATACAAATGATTATTCAATACATTCTCTCTTTCACTCTACAACAGGATATTCTACCTTAGTACATTCTTCCAAAAAGCCCCCTTCACACTAAAGATTATGTTGCTATTTATACACATTCTATTCCCCCTATTGGGCTTTCTTTCTTATTATTAGTGGGCCTTCAACCTCTAGGCCCAACATTATGCCCCCTAGAGTTTAAAGATCTTTAGATCTTATTTCATTTCTTCATCAGAGTTGGGCTTCTGATTTGAGACGCCATCAAACATTGAGCTGTAATCTTGGGGTTCGCTCTCCACGTCTTTTTTTTGTGTGATGGCCTCGACATTTAGGCTCGATCCCAAGATCTGGAGCACTCGAATTGTGTAGTATAAAAGGATACACATACTTCGTATATTACTCCGAAAAGTGCGAAGTATGTCTATGTCTGAGGTATCTACGTTGCTTCTTTTATTCGTGATCACCTCGTTTATGTTCTAGTAATATGGAATGATGCCTGAATATCTGGCCCTCGAGAGATCGATCTTGACAACATGAGGCTAAGTCCTCTATGCTTGGCCCTTATGATTTGAGGCCTTAGTGTCTTGTAGTTAGAATTTGAATACTCGTAAGTTTTTCTTAGATATAATTTTTTTCTTTTCTTTTTTTTTTTTGTATATATTTTATATTTTTACAATAAAAATATAAAATATATGTCGGCTTGAATATCCTGCCCTTGAGGGGTCGATCTTGAAGGCTTGAGCACGAGGCCTCCGTGTTTTGGACATCTTTCCGTGCTTTGAACATCTTTTGTTGAAGTGATAGTTGCACTTCTTCGTAAGCTTTTCGCGTTTCTCTTTTGTTTGTTTGTTTACCCGTTCTCTACAAATTAATATTGGTTGATATTAATTTATCAAGAACGGTGCTTTCGCACGAGACAAATCTTGAACATCAAACACTTGACATAGCATATTCATATATTAATTTTTTTTCTTGTAAAATTATAATTTTTATGTGTGACTTGAGGCCCCAAGGTCTTCCCTCGAGGTGTTTGAGGCTTCGAGGTGCTTGTTGTGGAAGTAATATGAAAAGAAAAATTTGCAAAAATTATGAGATTTGTGACACATAAAACAATTGACACATAAAAAGTCAATCTTTTCAAAAGTTAATGTTTAAAGTGTTCATTTGTGATCATAAAATGGATAAATGTGCAATAGAGTGTTTTTAATAATTGTGTTTGTAGGGAATTTTATGAAGTGTAAAATCACGCCTTGCCTTGCCTGGTCCTGGGCCCTTGGCTTCAGTCTCAATCTCCTTTTTCTTTTGTTTCTTTGTTTTTTTTTTGTTTTTTTGGAGGTGTAGAGACCTTGGCTTCGAGCCATTGACATCTTTTTTCTTCTATTTTTCCATTTTTTTTTGAGGTGTCAAGGCCTTGGCGTCGATCCCTTGGCTTCGAGCCCTTGGCCTCGACCCCTTGACCTCTACCCCTTGGCTTTGACCCCTTGGTCTCTAACTCTATTTTCTTTTGTTTTTTTAGGTGTCGAGACCTTTACATTGACCCCTTGGATTCTATTTCTTGATATCTTTTTCCTCCTTTTTTTGGAGGTGTCTAGACCTTGGCGTCGAGCCCTTGGCTTTGACCCCTTGGTCTCGACCTCTTTTTTCTTTTGTTTGTTTGTTTGTTTGTTTGTTTTTTTTTGGTTTTGTTTTTTTTGGAGGTGTTGAGACCTTGGTGTTGAGCTCTTGGCTTCGATCCCTTAATATCTTTCACTTTTTTTAGGTGTCTAGGCCTTGGCATCGACCCCTTGGCTTCGAGCCCTTGGCCTCTACCTCTTGACTTCGACCCCTTGATATCTTTTTCCTTCTATTTTTTTGAGGTATCGAGGCCTTAACTTTGACCCCTTGGTCTCGACCTCTTTTTTTTCTTTGTTTCTTTTTTTTGTTTGGTTTTGTTTGTTTGTTTGTTTTTTTTGGAGATGTCAAGACCTTGGCGTTGAGCCTTTGGCTTCGATATCTGAATATCTTTTTCTTCCTTTTTTTTTTGAGGTGTCTAGGCCTTGACGTCGGCCCCTTGGCTTCAAGTTCTTGGCGTCTACCACTTGGCTTCGACCTCTTGATATCTTTTTCCTTCTATCTTTCCTTTTTTTTTGAGGTGTCGAGGCCTTCACTCTGACCCTTTGGTCTCAATTTTTTTTTCTTTTGTTTGTTTTTTTTGTTTAGTTTAGTTTTGTTTGTTTGTTTTTTTTGGAGGTGTCGAGACCTTGGCGTTGAGCCCTTGGCTTAGACCCCTTGATATATTTTTCCTCCATTTTTTTAGGTGTTTAGGCCTTGGCATCGACCCCTTAGCTTCAAGCCCTTGGAGGCTACCTCTTGGCTTCGACCCCTTGATATCTTATTCCTTCTATATTTCCTTTTTTTTGGAGGTGGCGAGACCTTTACTTTGACCCCTTGGTCTCCACCTCTTTTTTGTTTTGTTTCTTTGTTTATTTTTTTGTTTGGTTTTGTTTGTATTTTTTTTGTAGGTGTCGAGACCTTGGCTTCGACCCCTTAATATCTTTTTCCTCCTTTTTTTTGGAGGTGTTTAGGCCTTGGCGTCGACCCGTTTGCACCTACCTCTTGGCTTCGACCCCTTGATATCTTTTTCCTTTTTTTAGGCGTCGATGCCTTGACTTTGATCCCTTGGTCTCGACCTCTTTTCCCTTTTGTTTTTTTTTTGGTTTTGTTTGTTTTTTTTGAGGTGTCGAGACTTTGGCGTTGAGCCCTTAGCTTGGACCCCTTAATATCTTTTTCCTCCTTTTGGAGGTGTTTAGGCCTTGGCGTCGACCTCTTGGCCTCTACCTCTTGGCTTCGACCCCTTGATATCTTTTTTCTTCTATTTTTTTTTGAGGTGTCGAGGCCTTGAATTTGATCCCTTGATCTCGACCTCTTTTCTCTTTTATTTTTTTTGTTTGGTTTGGTTTTTTTTTGTAGGTGTTGAGACTTTGACGTTCAACCCTTGGCTTCGACCACTTGATATCTTTTTCCTCCTCTTTTTTTGAGATGTCTAGGGCTTAGCGTCGACCCCTTAGCTTCGAGGCTTTGGCCTCTACCCTTTGGATTCGACCCCTTGACATCTTTTTCCTTTTTTTTGTTTTTTTTTTGTTTTTGAGGTATCGAGGCCTTGGTGTCGAGCCCTTGGCCTCGACCCCTTAGCTTTGACCCTTGGACTCCACCTCTTGGCTTCGATTCATAGATATCTTTTTCCTTCTATTTTTTTTTGAGGTGTTGAGCCCTTGGCTTTGACCCCCTGGCCTCTACCTCTTGACTTCGATCCCTTGATATCTTTTTCCTTCTATTTTTTTTTTGAGGTGTTGAGCCCTTAGCTTTGACCCTTTGGCTTCGAGCCCTTGGCCTCTACCTCTTGACTTCGATCCCTTGATATCTTTTTCCTTCTATAATTTTGTTTTTTTTTTTGTTTTTGAGGTGTCGAGCCCTTGACTTTGACCCCTTGGTCTTCCGGGGGAGCCATGTGGGGTCGCTCTCCTCGGTTTGGTATTCAGTAGTTTCATAGTCAAACCTCGATAGATGTAGCTCAAGCTGTAGGCGAAGGATTTCTCTTTTATGGGCGATATTCTGTTCGAGGAGTTGTCTTTCCTGCTCTAGCCTTAGTAGCTCGTTGTTCGATGTTATGTTGAAGCCTCGAGCCTGAAGCTCTTTCGAAGCAGCATTCCTCTGAATTTTTTCCAAATGGAGGCGCACATTGCTTGACAAGATTAACTTCCCGCTAGCGGTGGGAACCGTGGTTCTTTCTTCGCCTCGAAGTCGACGCTTCCTGCCCGAGGGTTCCGAGTTGGCGGGTCAACGTGTTATGGGCGTTGCTATTTCTTCATGGGGCAGGAACAAACAAATAGGTTGTAGATTTTGAGCTTTTTTCTGCATTCCAGGTGGGGTGTTTTTCGCTATCTTTTGTGTTGGAGGGGCCGAAGCTCCTTCTCCACGCTGTGATTTTTGCATCAGTTGTTTCTCCACCTGGGATTGACAAATTTCTACCATTAATGTTGTTCTTTTTTAGGAGGAATGATCTAAAGCCCCTCCTTCTAGCGTCAAATATTGAGATCAAGAGCGAATATATATATTTTATTATCAAATGATGAAGATACAAATGATTATTCAATGCATTCTCTCTTTCACTCTACAATAGAATATTCTACCTTAGTACATTCTTCCAAAAAGCCCCCCTTCAAACTAAAGATTAGGTTGATATTTATACACATTCTATTCCCCGTATTGGGCTTTCTTTCTTATTATTAGTGGGCCTTCAACCTCTAAGCTCAGCCGTGATTTATTTATAAGGTATGAATGTCTAGCTCTCTTAGAGACTTTATCAAGGTTTTATGCTGTATATTTCGTAGGCACTAACCTGAGGTTCTGAGAGTTTGTTGAAATGCAGTAGGAGTATTATAGTAACAATGGTAATGAGGCAATATTTTCGTAATTTGCTTACGCTTACGGAATGTTCCGTCTTGATAAATACATATACATATTGTTGCTGTGTACAAATGAAAAATAATTATACTGTATCATACCAGATGTTGTTCCATCAAGTAACTACTAACTACAGTATGTTCCTCGCTAAAAATAATAAAAATAATAATAATAATAATACAGTTTCAAATTTTATCATTAGATTACTAAACAGAAAATGTTTAATTTGGTCTCTGTATTTATGTGTAATTTTTCGTATATAGTTTATAGAATATGTCAGGTTGTAGCACTGTAAAAATTGCACTGAATTTAGAACATCAATTAATTTTTTGATATAAATAATTTTTATTAAAAGCAACTACAATCTTTTATTTGGTTTTATAGGCTTTTCCTTATGGTTCAGTGCCACTTAAGACATATCTGGGGCATGGAGATATAGATTTGACTGTCATATGTGAACCTGTTGAAAAAGATCTTCTGGCGGAAGGCATGTACGCACTTTTGAAGTATGAAGAACAGAACTCAAATGCAGAATATACAGTAAAAGAAACAAAGTTGATCGGTGCTGAGGTTCTATTTTCTCTCAACTTGGATGCTTCAATTTTGCGTTTCAATTTCTTAAATACGTTAAGATTTCTTTGATGGCCATGCAGGTTAAACTTGTGAGATGCAAAATAGAAAATGTTCCAGTAGATATATCCTTTAATCAGTTGGGTGGACTTTCTACTGTATGTTTTCTGGAAAAGGTATTGCCTTGGCCTTTTATTTTAGCCAATGTTAAAGTTTTTTCTCTGTAAAGAAAGTAAATCGTATCGGTCAATTGTAATGCAGGTTGATCACCTTATTAACAAGAATCATCTTTTTAAGCGGAGTGTTCTGCTCATAAAAGCTTGGTGCCATTATGAATGTCGTATCCTTGGCGCATATCATGGTTTACTGGCTACATATGCCTTGGAGGCTCTCATCTTATTCATATTCCAGCTTTTCGGTTCATCTTTAAATGGACCTTTAGCGGTAGTTTCTGTTGCTTCTAAAGTTTAGATTGTAGTATGAGCGTTCTATACTATATCTTTACCACTGTGCAGGTACTATATCGTTTTCTGGATTACTATGGAAAATTTGACTGGGATAACAATTGTATCAGTTTGGATGGTCCAGTTCGCACATCATCCCTTCCCGATTTAGTTGGTAAACACTATGCGCTAATGAGTTTATCTTTAAATGTTTTAAGTATTAAGGTTGTCCTAGAAGCAGAATGATGGAGTTGCTGATATTGTTTTAAATGTATGCAGTTACTGATAGAGGGAATGATGGAGCAGAATTATTGTTTTCAGGAGAAAATATGAGATTCTATACCGACTTGTTTGCAGCTGCAACTTCTAGCAATGGGGGGCAGGATGTGCGGATTTTTGGTCCCATGCATCTGAATATAATTGATCCAATTAAAAAAAACAATAACCTAGGCCGCAGTATATACAAAGGTAAAAAACACTTTTCTTAACTGTGTTATAGTTCTTGAAAATTATGGCAAGCAGTACAGATACACTTCACCGTAATTTTTTTTGTTGGGTTTCTGGTATTATATAATGTATTAAAAAGGGAAGATGGTCACCAGCAAACGATTGTTAGTGTTTGCCGCAAACACGTATCGCGGAAATTTTCTGAGGTACGGTTTGCTGCAACAATCATTTGTTGTAAACCGCCCCTCATTAAACAGATATCATAACGGCTGGCTGATTGTTAATGACCACACAGGAAGCACTCCTTCATTCGTATTTGCTTTCCTGTTCTTTTAGTACTATGTTCCCCATTTAAGTTGTAATAACCCATATGGTTTCAAAATAGAGTTTTTACAAACCATACAGATACAAACACACTCACTATGTCCCACTCGAAAATATATAGGAAGGGGGAGGGGGCGACGAGAATACTACCGAACTTTTCTGTAATCTAATTACTCAATGTGTCAGTTCTAAACAATAACAGTAGGGAAAATTGATAATATGGAAACGGCGATCTATAATTTGGTTTGGCATATTACAAATGCTAAAAACTCCTAATTGTTTTTTCTTAAAGAAAGTTCATTGGACTAATTAAACGGTATATTTGTCATCCTGTTTTTACTGAATAAATATACATGTTTGTTCATTTTAGGAAACGCTCTCAGAATAAGAGCAGCATTCAATTATGGGGCTCGCAACCTGGGTCGCATTCTTCAGTTGCCGAGCGAATATATTTCAGATGAGATTAAAATGTTCTTTGAGTGCACCCGGATGTGGCATAGAGGCAGTGGTGTTATACCTGAAAGCTTATCACCCTTACTGTTGTCTGACGAAGAAGACTTTCAGTTGAAGTCAGTAGAAGGTGATACTGATGATGCTGATACTATGTCAGATGAGGAAGGTAAAGTCACTTCTATAAACAAGATATTGTAATTGTTATGAATATGCTGCTACTGCCTTATGAATATGCTGCTACTGCCATGTCATAACACTATATAGAAGCCAGGCTGGATGCCAGCTGTAGTGCCAGCTGTAGTGTAACAGATTCTGTTATATCTTTAGTAGTGCTCATAGTTAGTTAGTCAGTTAGTATATAATGGAATGGTTCATAGTCTGTAAGGTCAATATCTTTTGTACAATATCTTTTCATCAATATGATTGTTACTTCTTCTTCCGCTCTATCTCTCTGAAACTGTCATGGTATCAGAGCAAGGTACAATTTAGATACATTATAGATACACCGAAGATACAAAATTAATGAGATCATATGTTGCTGCTGTTGGAAGTACATCAATGGCATCAAATACAGTAATTGATATCAATCATCCCTATTACCTCAGTGCTTCAGATCATCCAGGCTTATCGCTTGTGAGCGAGATTCTAAATGATAACAATTATCATCACTGGAGTAGATCGGTGAAGATTGCAATTATCTGCGAAACTGAAGCTAGGATTTATCGATGGCTCTCAGCTTCAACCTGCTACAAATTCACCTCTCCTTGCGCTTTGGATGCGCATCAATGACTTGGTAATCTCATGGCTCTTGAATTCTGTTTCACCTGAAATTCGTAAAAGTATTGTGTATATGCATACTGCAAGACAAATTTGGGATGATCTCTCTAATCGCTATTCACAACATAATGTGCCTCGATTGTTTAATCTTCGAAAAGAGTTATCGTCACTCACTCAAGGATCGAAATCGGTTACTGCATATTTTACAAAGTTCCGTGGATTGATTGATGAATTAGACAATCTAGCTCATATTCCTCGTTGCATTTGTTCAAACAGTTCATGTACATGTCAAAATGTAGTGAAATTAGAATAGTATGAACAACAAATCAAACTAAGTCACTTTCTTATGGGATTGAATGATCAATTTACAACTACTCGTGGTCAAATCTTACTGATGAATCCTTTACCTGACTTGAGTCATGCATATGCAATGGTGTTACAAGAGGAAAATCAAAGAGACAGTGTTGTCAGTTCGGTCATTAATACTCAGGATCACTCTGCTATGAATGTTCAAAGCAGTAAGTTGAACAACAAGAATAAATTCAACGTGTCTAGAAAAGATGATAAAAAATCTGACCTGGATGCGATTATTGTCGTTTAACTGGTCACACAAGAGAGAAATGTTTCGCACTTCATGGTTAACCGGATTGGCATAGATTATATGGACAGCCAAAGCCAAAACCAAAGACTCTTGCCAAGAAATCAGTTTCTCAAGTTGACTATCAGATTCCGAACTCAACTAGAAATGCTGCTAGTGGTTTTCCTTCTGGTAGTACTAGTGATATTACTGCTAATCTTACTGAACAACAATGCCAACAAATAATCAGTATGTTACAAACAAAAGTTTATCTACCTCAGACATCTCATGCTCCTTGGATTACTACTAATGCCACTCAAGTTGCAGGTACATTTATGCAAAGCAATTCTGCTATTTTGCAAGTCCTGTGACTTTTCATAAATCTACAATAGGTACCTGGATTATAGACTTAGGTGCAACTCATCATATCACACCACATCTCCATTTAGTGAGTAATCCTCAAGTACTTAAAAGTGAATTGCATCTACCTAATGGTGAAGTCTCTTTTATCAGTCATATTGGTACTGTCCATTTGTCATCTGAAATCATTTTAACAGATGTCTTAGTGGTACCTAAATTTGAGTGCAATTTACTTTCAGTCCCTCAACTAACTAAATCATCACATACTATTATGTTTTCTGCTTCAAAATGTCTCATACAGGGCTGTGCTTGGAAGAGGGAGAAAGAGATTGGTAGACTTGAAGAAGGTCTGTACAAACTTCATACATCAGACATGTCTCCTGTGGTCAATTCAGTTCATAGTAATCATTCTGAAGTTTACAAATGGCATTGACGGTTAGGTCATTCTCCTGTTTCAGTTCTTACACATATTAAAAGTCTTCAACTATCATCTTCACCACATTTACCTGATTGTGAAATCTGTCATATGTCTAAGCAAAACAGATTAGCTTTTCCTACCAGTTCTACTGTTTCTTTAGCAGTGTTTGATCTAGTTCATTGTGATGTGTGGGGGCCTTACAAGCACCCTACTCATGGTCATTGTAAATATTTTCTTACAATTGTAGATGACTTCTCCAGATGTACTTGGCTGTTTCTTTTTACTTATAAATCTCAAGTTCCTGCACTGATAAAAGATTTTATAGCTTATGTCTCTACTCAGTTTAATAAAACTGTTAAGATAATTCGATCAGACAATGGTTC
This sequence comes from Heracleum sosnowskyi, assembly GCA_030848705.1. NCBI lineage: Eukaryota > Viridiplantae > Streptophyta > Magnoliopsida > Apiales > Apiaceae > Heracleum > Heracleum sosnowskyi. Next base: position 40,336,274 of record CM061243.1, on the reverse strand, counting down.
AGAATTTGTTAACAATGAGCTGCTTTCTCATTTCTCTTCTCTTGGGATAGCCCATCAAACCAGTTGTGCACACACACCTCAACAAAATGGGGTTGTAGAACGCAAACATCAACATTTGTTAAATGTAGCCAGATCTCTTCGATTTCAAGCTCATCTCCCTATTTCTTTTTGGGGAGATTGTGTCCTTACTGCTACACATCTAATAAATATGTTACCCTCGCCTTTACTTAACACAAATCACCATATGAACTTTTATTCAACTGTACTCCAGATTATTCCACTCTCAAAGCCTTTGGGTGTTTGTGTTACATTTCTAACCTTTATACTACATCTGATAAATTTGCCTCAAAGACTTTGAAATGCATTTTCTTGGGTTATCCATACAATAAAAAAGGGTACAGAGTTATGGCTCTTGACAATAAGAAATGTTATATTACTATAGATGTTATTTTTGTTGAAGATTGTTTTCCTTTCAAATCAATCACTCTTGACATACCTGTTACCACTATATTCTCTGAGTCATCATGTTCTGATTCATATACTCTTCCAGATTCACCTTTATATCTTCATTCTTTCAATCATTCATATACTATGGACCCTAATCCATCTTCCACTTCCACTTCAACTACTAATTCGTCTTTGGAGCCTTCTGATTTTGCTCCTGCTATTGTTCTTCCACCTGTCACTACTGATATTCCTACTATCTCTACTGTTCCCATTGCCCTTGCTAAACCCTCTAGGTCTAAGAGAGTTCCTGCCAGATACAAAGACTTTATTGGTCTTCCTTCTACAGCTACTGCTAGTGATACTACAGCTACCAATCTCATCACTCCCTCTATTCCTTAGGTGTCAGGTACTTCTCCTACATATCCTCTTTGCAACTTCATTTCTTTTAAGTATTTCAAACCAGCCTATGTTGTTTTTTTATCTACTTCTACTGCTGTTACTACTCCATATACATACAAACAAGCCTGCACTGATTCAAATTGGTTGACTGCTATGAAATTGGAAATTCATGCTCTCGAAGCTAATAATACTTGGTCATTAGTTCCTCGACCACCAAATCAACATGTGGTTGATTGTAAGTGGCTTTTCAAAATTAAATATCAACCTGATGGTTCTGTTGAGCGTTATAAGGCATGTCTTGTGGCTAAAGGTTTTACCCAAACTTATGGATTAGACTACTTTGAGACGTTTGCACCAGTCGCAAAGATGACTACTGTGAGGATTCTTATTGTTGTTGTTGCTGCTCAGAACTGGTCATTATCTCACTTGGATGTTAATAATGCCTTCCTTAACGGAGATCTTAATGAGACAGTTTATATGAGGCTTCCCCCTGGCTATTTTCAGCTATCTTCTATTCCTGCTCTTAATGACATCATTGATACCTCTTCTCTGGTGTGTCAGTTGAGAAAATCTATATACGGGCTCAAACAGACCCCCAGATGTTGGTTTACTAAGTTTGCTACTGCTCTACAGGACTTTTCATTCTCACAGTCTCATGTAGATAATAGTCTTTTTACTCTTCATCAAGGCTCTGAGTTTGTGGCCATCCTTGTCTATGTGGATGACATATTGATTACTGGTAATTCTACTGCACTTATCCAGCATGTTAAAACATATCTACATACTAAGTTTAAGCTTAAAGATCTTGGTCCCCTAAAGTACTTTCTTGGTGTTGAGGTTGCTCGTTCTTCTAATGGCATTTATATGCATCAAACAAAGTATGCCTTGGATATTCTTAATGACACTGGTCTCCTTGGTGCTAAACCATCTAAAATCCCGATGGAACAAAATCATTCTCTTCAAGATAGCAAGAGTTCTCATCTGTCAGGTACTGACTCTTCTTTATATAGACGGATTATTGGCCGTCTGTTATTCTTACAGTAACTCGGCCTCGGCTTGATCTTTCTTAGGTGTTATCTCAGTTCTTATCTAGACCTCGTGTTGATCATCTTAATGTTGCATATAAAGTTGTTCGGTATCTCAAGAATTCTCATGGCCAGGGTATATTCATGTCTGCAACTTCTCCTCCAGTTCTAACTGCATTTTGTGATTCTGATTGGGCTAGGTGTCAAATTTCGTGTCAATCTTTGACTGGTTTCTGTATACATTTTGGGGATTCCCTGGTATCCTGGAAATGTAAGAAACAACATACGGTTTCTCGCTCCTATGCTGAGGCTGAGTATAGATGTATGGCCGACACGGTCTGTGAAATTACCTGGCTTCTCGCTGTTTTTAGAACATTGGGCTACTTTCACCTTACTCCTGTGATCCCTTGCATAGTGACTGTAAGTCAGCTTTGTATATTGCTGCTAACTCTGTGTTTCATGAACGGACAAAGCACATTGAGCTTGATTGTCACATTGTTCGGGAAAAACTGAATCTTAATGTCATTTCGATTGCTCACATTGCCTCCTAGTCTCAGCCTCCTGATATGTTTACCAAATCGCTTGCTTCTCAGCAATTGTCTGTTTTTGTTGTCCAAGTTGGGTGTTTGCAATCTCTTCCAAACTCCAACTTGAGGGGGGCTGTTATGAATATGCTGCTAGTGCCTTATGAATATGCTGCTACTGCCATGTCATAACACTATATAGAAGCCAGGCTGGATGCCAGCTGTAGTGTAACAGATTCTGTTAGAGTTTTAGTAGTGCTCATAGTTAGTTAGTTAGTTAGTATATAATGGAATGGTTCATAGTCTGTAAGGTCAATATCTTTTGTACAATATCTTTTCATCAATATGATTGTTACTTCTTCTTCCGCTCTATCTCTCTGAAACTGTCAGTAATACTATAGCACTTATTTTTTAAATTCTGTTAAAAAGTTGTAACTATTTTCTTTCAGGAGCTTGGCCTTCAAGTGATGTGAGTAACCCTCTAACACCTAGGTCTCTGAATGAACTTATGGACATGGAAGCTGTTGAAAACTCAAACTTGGTAAATCTCTCCGGAGATTATGTAAGTTTAGCCAGAGGTTTGGTACACGGTCGGTGTACTCTCGGGTATTCTGCAACTATTCCTGCATTAAGTAGTTCGCCCCCAACTATGACCCAGTTTCAGGAACTGCTGTTGAATAGTGCGCAATGGAACATGTTTGAAAATTATGCAGTTGTGGGACAATCTGTATACACTGAAAACAGACGTTTACGTGGAACAGGCACATACATCCCACACATGGTAAGAACACATCTTTTTACTGTGCCATTTTGCTTAAATGTGCCTCATTAAAGCTTACACTTATATTTCTGCAGGACTCTACTTCATTCAGAGAGAGATCCTCCCGTCGAAGACTGGAAAATCTAATGCGAGAGCCTTCTAGAGGGTCCCAGAGAAACAGGGACAGTCACATTCAAACATCAGATACGTTTTATCCAGGGCCGTCACAGAATGACAATACTCAAGGAAATGATGTTGAAGGAAGGTTTGTCTTTTACCAGATGTACTCTTTATGTTTGGAGTTTCAAGAATGTGATGCCTAAATTTCTCTATGTTATTTTGCTATTTCAGGACACCGGAAAATTCGATTAACCTCAACAGTGAATATGACTTTCCTCCTCTGAATTAGTTCCTAAATCCTGCATTCACCTGAAGAATGATATACTTGTATAACATACAGGATAGAAAAAATATTTGAAGTTCTGTTCTTAAGAAGCACTCTGCATTTTCTTGCTACTCTTTACAATCATTTGTAGTACTGGTGCAGCTCCTTGGTTTGGTGGTGTTCAAGAAGTATCCGGCAACCCATAATCCATTGGTTAACAGCTGACCATAAACTATCAATTTTTATATATATCCTCCTTACCGGTGTCTTATTTGACTTTTATTGGTTAAACAGACCAATTTTGTAATTTAAATTATGTAATCCTCGGTCCTCGTTTTTTACATTTTTTTTCTACCTTACTCTAATTTCTTTACATATCAAAAATAGTAACATTTTATAATATAAAATTCAATCACATTCACTACTTTCCTCCCCTATACCTATTTTATACTTACTTTATACTAGACCTGGCAATTCAGATAATCGATTCAGTTTCGGATCAGATTAAAAATTTTGGTCGAAATATTGAAACTTTTGATTTTCGATTTTCAATCATTTATTCTAATTAAAAAGGTTTACCTATTGTTATGGATTAAAAAACGTACTTGTATATTAATTGCTAGGATTAATGAGCTTTCGAGCTTACTGGCTGCACTCGTGTTTCCGGACTAAATCGGTCCTCACAAGATGCCTACGTATCTCAATTCGTTATTGAGAATCAAGCCAAGACGTAGTTCTGATTGTAGGATCAGGGACCTTATATAGGCGTCTAGAGCCTAGTATTTATGGTATGTTTAGGAGTCTTAGCGAATAAGTCTCCTTTTTGATATTGGATAAGTATTGTATTTCTTGCTGAAGAATTCGTTTCCTTGTTGATAAAGGTTATGACTCATTGATTGCCTTTAATTGGGATTCCATATCCTTCTTTGACTAATTTTCCATAATCAAAGCTCTTTTCATGAGCTGTATATTTTCCCTACTCATTAATTACGAAATTAATGAATAATTAGGGTGTCGGGCCTTAAATATCGACCTTTTGTTTGACCAGTCAATTATATTTCTATAATTACTTTTCTGACCATATCATTTGCCCCCCAACTTCTGGGAAAATATCCTTGGGGTTTTCGTAGAAGTTACAGCATGTTTTTCCCAAAATTTTCCATTTTTTTAGGTCATTTTCGACCAGGAATTCGACCAGGAATTCAGTGTAAAATCAACCAGGATTTCGACCAGGAATTCGAGCTCAAACAGGTGTGAGGTCGAAGCTCTCGACCTGGATTTCTAGGTCTTTTTCGACCTCACCTGCTCGACCTCGACTCAGTATTTTTTCGAACAGGAACAGCTGTGAGGTCGAAGTTCTCGACCTGGATTTCCAAGTCATTTTCGACCTCAAGTTTTCGACCAGGAAGCCAGTGTAACTTCGACCTGGAATTGTTGATTTCAATTCCTAGGCTATTATCGACCTCACTTGGCGACCTCGTTTCTAATATACCTTCGACCTCGATTGGTTGCGAGGTCGAGGCTCTCGACCTGTATTCAAAGGCTATTTTCGACCTCGATTGGTCGACCAGGAATTACGTGTGTTTTCGACCAGGAATTCCAGAATTAATTTCTGGGCCATTCTCGACCTCGTTTCAGTATGAGATCGAGTGATACGAACTCGATTAATAGTATATTTTCGATCTCATTCGTTCGATCTCGACCCAGGGTCTTTTCGACCTCATTTTGCCAATTTTTTGACTTGTTTTTAGTGCGAAGTCGATGGACACGACCTCAGTTTCGTGTGTATTTTCGACTAGGGTCATACGACCTCGATTTAGGGTCTTTTCGACCTCAAAACCTTTAATTGTTTCGTTTTATTTGGAAGTGGGGTCGTTTGATACGACCTCGTTTTCTCGTATACTTTCGACCAGGGCCGTGCGATCTCGAATTAGAGTCTTTTCGACTTTGGTTTTTTTATTTTTTTTTTTGCCTTGGTTTCCAGGCTTTATTATTTTTTGGGCTTTTAAATAGTCCAATTTTAATTTTGGGACTTAATTCTTTCCAGCCTTGGGCCTTAATGGGCCTTTTTGACTTGGGCTTCGATTTTGCCTGAGACTCAATTTACTTGGGCCTTTGCCTTTGTAATCCAAAAATGGATTTATGGGCCATACTGGCTATAGACGGTTGCCATCCCTCAACCGGTTGATCTTCCAGTCATTCTCACTATAAGAGAGTGAGATTTCTCATTTCACTCTTACTTCTCGCTTTTCACTTTCCAAAATTTCTCTCTAGTTTTCTCTCAGTTTTTATTCCGTGGTAAGGCGATTCCCGGCGAGCTTTTTACGGTGGTGTTCTTGTTTTTCTGGGATTGATCTTCATCCCTTGAAGATTTCTGGGCTTTAATCTTCATCATTTGAAGATTTCTGGGTTTTAACCTTGAAGTTTTTCTGGAAATTTCCTTTGAAGATTTGAAGATTTGAAGATGTCTGACAAGGCTGCCCAACGACTTCAAAGAATGAACAAAGCTTCAAAGAGAGGTATCAACATTCGCTCCCCTCATATGTCTCTTCAGGATATGATCTTAGAGCGTAGTGATGAATATCCTCATGTATCACACTTAGATTCATTTGATTGTAGTAATAAGTTCCATGAAATTGACTTAATTAGGGACTATAACAAAATGTATAGGGTTAAGTCCCCCTATAGATTAGTTCCAGCAGGCCCAGGGGACCGTTCTTGCCATTGGCGTCCTGATGCACTTTGCATATATAAGGATGCCATTGTTGCAGGACTTAGGTTTCCCATGCATGAGTTCATTCCCAGGCTTTTGGCTGATGTGGGGATTAACCCTTGCTAACTTCCTCCAAACGCCTGGAGAATAATTATGTGTTTCATTGTTCTTTGTTTGAAGAACAAATTTCCTTTATCTGTAGCCTTGTTTAGGAAGATCTTTCAATTTAAGAATAGTTCAGCCATTACCTTGGGTTGGGTTTATATCAACCACCGTCCTTCCACTCCCCCCATATTTCACCCCAAATCCATTCCGGATAATAACCCAAAATGGAAAGAGGAATTTATGTATTTAGTTTGGGAAGGAGGGGATTGGGGCACCCTTTTTCGTAGTTCTTTTAGTAGAGTTTCGGATGGTAGCCCTAGTGATATTATCCTGTGTGATGAGGAAGCCCATGCATATGCTGAACTTACAAAGGATAACTATGCCACCATGGCTTGGGTGCTCCTGGACGAGTTCCGGCTTAAGTCCTTGGGACTTTCCAACGTTTCTGATAAGGGTAATTCTCACCTCATATCTTTCTTTATTTATTTAAGATTGACTTATACCAACTGTTTCTTTCCTTGTATCTTTTGCAGTTGCGACCTTTATCAACAAGTCCAACGAGCCTGAAGACGGGGAAACAGCCCGGATGAAGAGGGCACGTTTAGGGGGGAAGGACCCTCGTGCTTCTAATGTTCCAGCTTTCATAAGGCCACATGTGGACCTTACTGAGGATGCTGAAGGCCCTCCCTCGGGCAAGAGTGCAGTTTGGCGCCCCAACTGGGGTCTTAGGAAGAAGGACACTGTGGTAGGAGTGTCCAAACATGCTGTGGAGTGGTCTTATCACTCTCTGACTCCTTGTGACTACAAGGATTTTGTTTCTAACTCCACCATCGAGGGGGTGGAGCATGCTGGATCCCAGGCTATGGCTGCTGTAAGTATTTCTCTCCTTCTTTTCTTTGTAGTCTTTGATTTATTTCAAGTTTAAGTATTTAACCTATAACTTGCTTGCAGATGAATGCCAACTACCAAGGGGCTCTCTTTCAAGCTAAGTCTTGGCGCTCATCTTCTGAGGCCAACCAAGGCAAGTTTGAGAAGTCCCAGGAGGAAATGGCTTCAGTGAAGGCCACCCTGGCTAGGAAGGAGAAGGAGTTGGCTGACTCCCAGGCTGAACTGGTATCTTTGAGGAAGGCCAAGGATGATTTTATTGATGAGTACCTTGACTCTGAGGAGTACGGGGACTTGATTGATAAGCATGATGGGCTCCTCTTCCCTGTTCAGTACACTAATGGATGGGATGACGCTCTTGCTGCTGTTTTGGAGAGGATGCCTGGATCCCTCTCTATCTCCGATTTTCCAAGCCCTCACCTTCCTACTTCTTTGGAGATGGCTTTGGCTGGAGAGGACGAGATGGAGGAGGATGATAGGATCTTAGACCTGGATCACACTTCCCCACCTGGTCAGACTGCCGGAGCTGATGATGCTGTCTTTTCCTCTAGAGAGGAAGAGGAGGAGGACGTAGACAAGGAAGATTAGGTGTATTTTCACTTTTGGCCATCATGGCTTGTACTTTTGTTTATGTACTTTCGGCCTACGGGCTTAACTTAACTCTTGTTTAAGTTTTTATTTATGCATGGTGGCCATTCATGGCTTGTGTTGCTTTTCTTGCTTTTTGAATGTTTATGAAGACTCATTATAGATAAGCTTTAAAACATGAAAATGCTGAATTCATTTATAATTTGAAGATGGGATCAACCCTTACATAATATCCCAGTTTAAAACTTGGGTTGGTTTCATCGAACCTTATTTATAGTAGTGAGTCCACTTGGGAGACACTTTAAACATAATAAACCTTCAAGTTGGAGGCATGCCAAGTCCTTGGCACCTCATGCCCTTCAAGGGTTTCTAGCTTGTATGAGCCTCGACCAAATACGTTCTTGACGCGATATGGTCCTTCCCAATTTGGGGCTAACTTCCCTTTTTGTCCAACTCCGGATGCTTCAATCTTTCTGAGAACCAAGTCTCCTTGACGAAAGAACCTTTCTTTAACCCTTAGGTTGTAGTAGAAGGATGCTTTCTTTTGATGTTCAACTATCTTGGCGTTTGCTTCATCTCTAACTTCATCAATTAGATCCAAAGCTAGCCTCAAGCCTTCTTCATTTTCTTCTGGTTCATAAGCCTCAACTCTTGGGGAGGTGTGAGTAATCTCCACCGGGACCACTGCCTCTGCTCCATAAGCCAATAGAAATGGAGTTGCTCCAGTGGTGACCTTGCAAGTAGTACGATATGCCCAAAGTATAGGGAGTAATTCGTCTACCCAAGTGTTTCTGGAGCGTTCAACTCTTTTCTTTAGTCCATCAAGGATGATTCGATTTGCAACCTCAGCTTGCCCATTTGCTTGAGGATGGGCGACAGAAGTGAAGCGCAACTTGATATCGTTTTCATCACAATACTTCTTGAACTCATCGTTGTTAAACTGAGTTCCATTGTCCGTGACCAGGACTCGTGGAATTCCATATCTGCATATCACATTTTCCCAGAAGAATTGCATCACTTGCTTGGTGGTTATCTTGGCCAATGGCTTAGCCTCAATCCACTTGGTGAAATAATCAATTGCTACTATCAAGAACTTTCTTTGAGCACTTGCCATAGGAAATGGCCCGAGTATATCCATTCCCCACATAGCAAAGGGGATAGGTGAGTTAATGGATGTCATCATCTCTGGTGGTTGCCTAACCACTGGTGCATGTTTCTGGCACCGTTCACATTTCTTGACGTAGCTTTTAGCATCAGCAAGTATGCTTGGCCAATAGAAACCTAGACGAGTGACTTTATGAGCAAGGGCTCTGCCCCCCAAATGTTGTCCACAAATCCCTTCATGCACTTCCTTTAGGGCCAATTCTGCCTCTTGAGGTCTCAAGCACTTTAAGTATGGAATAACAAAAGATTTCTTGTATAGGATTCCCTCAATTAGGGCATACCTTTGTGCTCTGACGTATAGCTTTCGTGCTTCTGAAGTGTCGTTGGGTAGCCACCCAGTTTCCAGATGAGCTTTGATGGGATCAATCCAACAACCGGTGATACCAATGGGGGCTACCAACTTTCCATTGATGCTTGGGGTCTTCAAGACTTGGAAGTATACACTCCCGGCATAGTTTTCAATTTCAGAAGAGGCAAACTTAGACAAGGCATCAGCCTTCACATTTTCCTCCCTTGGAATGTGCTCCACATAGCATTCATCGAATTGAGTCATAATGGCCTTGACAAGTTTTAAGTACTTGGCCATGACTTCATCTCTGGCCTCAAACTCCCCATTTACTTGGGAAACCACTAGCCTCGAGTCTCCACATACTTTCAGAGTTTTGACTCTCAAGGCTCCAGCCAGCCCTAAGCCAGCTATCAGAGCTTCATACTCAGCTTCATTGTTTGTCGTCGGGAAGTCAAGTTTTAGTGCATACTCTATTAGGAATCCATCAGGACTCTGTAGCACTAAACCAGCTCCACTTGATTTTGTTTTTGATGCTCCATCAAAATAGAGCACCCAACATTCTTTGAAGGTCATTTCCTTATCTTTCTTATCTTCCATAGTCACTTCCTGCCCCCCGACTTCTTGGTTGTCAATGGTGCATTCAACCATGAAGTCAGCAAGTGCTTGAGCTTTTATGGCCGTTCGAGACTTATACTTGATATCAAATTCTTGCAATTCAATGGCCCATTTGATCAATCTTCCACTAACTTGAGGGCTATGCAAGATGTTTCTTAGAGGTTGATCAGTCAAGACCTCTATCTTGTGTGCCTGGAAGTAGGGGCGTAGCTTTCTTGAGGCCATTATCAAGGCTAAGGCAAACTTCTCAACCATTGAGTAGTTTATTTCTGCCCCATGTAGAATCTTGCTCACATAGTAGATGGGCTTCTGAACCTTTACTTCTTCCTTTACCAAAACAGCTCCAAGGGCCATGTTAGAAACCGCCAAGTATAAATAGAGAATTTCTTCTGGCTTGGGTTTTGCCAACAGTGGTGCTTCAGCCATATATTTCTTCAGGGCCTCAAAGGCCTCTTGACTTTCAGTTGTCCATTCAAAATTCTTCACTTTTTTGAGTGCTTTGAAGAAGGGTAAACACTTCTCTCCAGACTTGGAAATGAATCTTCCCAAAGCAGCCACTCTTCCCGTCAGTTTCTGGACATCCTTGACAGTCTTTGGTGGTTCCATGTCTAGAATCGCTTTGATTTTGTCGGGATTTGCCTCGATTCCTCTCTTGGAAACCATCAGGCCTAAAAACTTTCCCGAGCCTACACCAAAGGCACACTTGGCTGGATTTAGCATCATCTTGTGGTGTCTTAGCACTTTAAAAGCCTCTCGGAGGTGCTCAATGTGATCGGCCTTATCAAGGCTTTTGACTAACATGTCATCTACGTAGACCTCCATGGTTTTTCCAATCAGGCGCTCAAAGATTTTGTTCACCAACCTTTGATAGGTTGCTCCAGCATTCTTAAGCCCAAAAGCCATGACTAAGAAACAGAAGACACCAAAGTCAGTGATGAACGACACTTTGGCAATGTCATCTTTGTGCATCTTGATTTGATTATATCCGCTGAAGCCATCCATGAAACTTAGCATCTCATGCCCAGCAGTGGCATCTATCAAGGCATCAATCCTAGGTAAGGGGAAACAATCCTTAGGACATGCATCATTCAAGTCGGTGAAGTCGACGCACATTCTCCACTTCCCGTTAGCTTTTTTGACCATCACAGGGTTAGCTAACCATTCTGGGAATTGGATTTCTTCAATAAACCCAGCTTCTAAAAGCTTATTTACTTCTTGCTTAATGGCTTCAAGCCTCTCTGGAGCAAAACTTCTTTTCTTTTGTTTCACTGCCTTCCTTTCTGGATCCACATTCAATTTGTGAGATATTAGTTGGGGATCAATCCCTGGCATGTCAGCCGCTGTCCAAGCAAAAACGTCATTGTTCTCTTGAAGAAAAGATGCGAGTTTGCCTTTCAATGGTTCGGGCAGTAGTGCCCCAACATAAGTCACCTTCTCTGGTTCATCCGGGACTAAGGGAATTGGGATTAAATCCTCAGCTGGTTTCCCTCTTCGGTCCTCATTGTCACTAGTGTCCATATCTTCAATGGGGAGAACCTGCCCCCCAACTCCATCAGGCCTCAACGCGGCTACATAACAGCTTCTAGCCATCTTTTGGTCTCCCCGTTCTTCACCAATCCCATTCCTGGTGGGGAATTTGAGTTTCAGGTGGTAAGATGAGGCAACAGCCTTAAACGCATGAAGACCCGTCCTTCCAAGGATCGCATTGTAGGTTGAGGTTGCCTTTATAACTATGAAGTTCAGCATCTGAGTTGATGTATTTGTTCCTTGCCCCATGGTCATTGGGAGTTGGATAGTACCTTCCACCTTTGATTCCACTCCATTGAACCCATATATGGGCATATTAGAGGGTGTTAACTGAGAATCAGTGTAACCCATCTTGATGAAAGCATCGTGGAACAATATATCTACTGAGGCTCCATTATCGACTAGGACTCTCTTTGTTTCGGAGTTGCCTATCACAGGTACTATGACAAGAGGATCATCGTGGGGGAACTTCACTCCTTCCAAGTCTGAATCATCAAAACCTATCGACACTTCTGTTCGTGCACGCTTCGGTGCTTCTCCAACGACGGTCAGTACCTCTCGGGCATAAGCTTTTCTTGAGTTTCGGGAGGACCCAGCAGCAGTTGGCCCTCCGAATATCATGTTGATCACTGGCCCTCGGGGCTTGGGATTCCGATCTTGATCGTTGTCCCTTTTATCATAATCCTTTCTTTCATAGTTCCCCCTTTGGCTACCTTGGCTTCCATCCTTAGTGAACTTGCTGAGTTTTCCTCTTCGTATCAGAAACTCAATCTCATCTTTCAACTTCCTACAATCGTCGGTGTCGTGACCGACTTCTTTGTGGAACCGACAAAACTGATTTTGGTTCCGTTTGGACAAATCAGCCCTCATCGGCTTTGGCCATTTGATATCTTCTTCCTTGGCTATCTCCATCAGAATTTGACTCCTGGGAGTATTCAATCTTGCATACTCCGTGAACTTTGGCCCAAAGTTATTTCTCTTGGGTGGAGAGTCAGAATTCTTTGATGTTCGGGGAAACTTTTCCTTGACGTCGTACTCCTGAGTTTCTTTTCTTTTCTTTGAGTTTCCACCGTCGCTAGCGGTGGGTTCATACTTTCTCATGCTTTCCTCAGCCTTGATGTACTTTCCGGCTCTATCTTGGAGCTTCAACATGCTCTCTGGTGGATGTTTAGCCAACGACCTCCTGAAGTGATCATCAGTGGTTCCTTGTTGCAGGGCTATCATAGCTACTTTGTCATCTAAATCCGGGACTTTCAAAGCCTCTCGAGTGAATCGATTAATGTAGTCCCTTAGGGCTTCATTCTTTCCTTGACGTATTGCCATGAGTGATGCAGAACTTTTCTCATGCACCCTTCCACTAATGAACTGGTTGATGAAAGCCTTGCTTAGCTCCTTAAAGGACCCAATAGAGTTGGGAGGTAGACGGCTGTACCAACGTTGAGCCATACCTGCAAGAGTTTGGGGAAACGCCCTACACTTGACCGCATCGTTGGCTGGCTGCAACAGCAGTGCATTGGAGAATGTCCTTACATGATTTGCGGGATCTCCCGTTCCATCATAGGCTTTGATCGAAGGCATCTTAAACTTTCTGGATATAGCCGTTTTCATGATGTCTTGAGTAAACGGTGGTGTAGGATCATCAGGATCTCCTAGGGGCAACAGATTACTAGGATCACCCCTTGGGGCTTCAGCCCTCTTGGTCCTTCTTGGTGGATCCAAGTTGATTATCGGGATTCCTTCAGTCGTTCGGCCCCGAGATTGAGCGGCCTCTTCTTCAGCAAGGAGTTTTTTGAGCCTTGCAGTCTCTGCCTCATGGGCTGCAAGTTTCTCCCTAGTAGTTTGGGGTGGCTCCCGATTTGTCTGTGAAGAACGTCTCCTCCTTGGGGAGACATCCTCCCCAGTTGTATAACCCTCATCCTCAGTGTATGGGCCAGAGTAATCTTGAATGAGAGGGGTCTGACGAGTCTGTTGATTTTGGGGTCCCAGACCTTGAATATAAGGGGGCACATATGCCTCATGGTAGATTGGATTAGTTCCACTACCGCCCGCCATGGGTCGAGGGGGCATGCCATAGCATGGCATCCCCAAAGTCTGATTCGCGTATTGAGGGAGATCAGTAGTATGGAGTTGAAGGCTCCTTGGTGCACTCATGAGCAGCGGGGAGGTCGTGATTGGTTGTTGGTGAACAGTCTCTTGTGGATTAGATCCATGAATGACCATCTGCAGGGGATTCGTCCCTTCAACCGAAATCGGGATTTCCGGTCCTTGAGTGTTGGTGGGGATATTCGCCCCTTGTGTGCCAGTAGTCGGCGGTGGCTGATCAGCCTCAGAAGTGATAGGGCGATCATCGGGAGTTTGAGTATCCCGAGCTGTTCTTCGTGTGTTTGCCATGGTTGATGTTGTCGTCCCACAGACGGCGCCAAATGTTATGGATTAAAAAACGTACTTGTATATTAATTGCTAGGATTAATGAGCTTTCGAGCTTACTGGCTGCACTCGTGTTTCCGGACTAAATCGGTCCTCACAAGATGCCTACGTATCTCAATTCGTTATTGAGAATCAAGCCAAGACGTAGTTCTGATTGTAGGATCAGGGACCTTATATAGGCGTCTAGAGCCTAGTATTTATGGTATGTTTAGGAGTCTTAGCGAATAAGTCTCCTTTTTGATATTGGATAAGTATTGTATTTCTTGCTGAAGAATTCGTTTCCTTGTTGATAAAGGTTATGACTCATTGATTGCCTTTAATTGGGATTCCATATCCTTCTTTGACTAATTTTCCATAATCAAAGCTCTTTTCATGAGCTGTATATTTTCCCTACTCATTAATTACGAAATTAATGAATAATTAGGGTGTCGGGCCTTAAATATCGACCTTTTGTTTGACCAGTCAATTATATTTCTATAATTACTTTTCTGACCATATCACCTATATTGACTTATTTCTTTTTCTATTTTTTCAAATAAAATCCTCTCCTTTTCCAAAAATATGACATATCACGGACAAATCCTTACTTATTTATTTTAAAACCTATTTCAATGCCTTTAATTTTTTAAAAAAATTACCTATTTTAACATGTCTACTTATTTTTTAAATAAATGAAACTAATAAGTCAACAACAAATTTAAGTAAACTTAATAAATAACAATTACAAAAAAATTATATAAAAAATTATTTTTACAATAATATTTTTATATTATATTAAAAGAAAACTCATATTTCGCACATGTTATAAGCCAGTAATACTAAAAGTTGTTCTATAAAAAATTTTAAGATTAAATTTCTACCAACTACATATTAGAATTTATATTAAAAATCTATTAATCATGCACTATTAAAATAATTAAAAAACAAAAAAAAGACATATATTATTTAAAATTATTATATGATAAAAATATTTAAAGTTATAAGCCGCCCAACCCGAGCACACGCACCCCAATAAACAACACCTCGTTTGAGTGAACTGAATGATTTTCATTGTCATCAAACGTGAACCATAAAATGTCGAACGAAAAATAACATTATTTTGTATTGATATGCAAAGAAGACCCTGCTGCTCTTCTCCTCCTTTCAGCAGGCCCCGCTTTTTTCCTCCTTTTCCATTTTGATTTCTGAGAGAGAGAGGGTTGAGAAATGTTACCGGAGTGGGCACCGCCGTGTGGGAATCAATGCACCCAGAAATTCGCTGCTCTCACTCAGATTCCTTGTAACTTCCTCTCTCCCCCCTTTACTTTTACACTTATGTATCTATATCGTATACAACAACATAACTTTGTCTTTTGTGTTGGCCTGTTTTTGCTTTTCTGTACTTGGGTTTCACCAATTAATAGGGTCTAAAGTCATTCTTGTTGTATTAATTAACAATTTAAGGCCTCTTTCTATGTGGGGTTGATGGGTAAGTTATCTTTTCACAAAATGTAGATGTCAAGGTGTGCTAACTTTGGTGTTTGCACATGTATAGATGGTAATTGATCATAATTTTGGACTAATTATTGTTGCCATTGTCCACTAGGCAGTGACAATCTTGATTTCTTTTGGTGTTCAACTTACGAATTACGGGCTACTATTCATTGTGCCTCGTATTAACATCATGAAGCATGAAATGGGAAAGTTGATGATGATAGGTTTGTAGTTGTTGGGGCTAACCGAGAATAACGTGATTGCGTTCTTTGTTGGAAATGTTTGTTATTGAAGAAAAGCTAGTATAGATCATTTTGTAGTTACGTGTGGTAGTGTGTTCTTGTGGTGCGGTTTGCTGATCTTAAGTTTTAGGTAGACCTTTACCAAGGTTTGGATTAGCATTACACAGTTGTGACAAAAGTGGAGAAGATTTCTGATGTACAAACATGTACTTAAAGGTCACGGGCGCTCTACTATTTTTCTTAGCTGAGTTGTCGCAATTTATTGTTAGTTTGAGTGTGTATACGGAATGTTAATACTTTGTTATCCGGGTCATACTTATCGAGGACAGTATTCTTTAATATTGTGTTCTGAACTTAGGTCAGGATTCATCATAAACTGTTGCAATCGACAAACTTAGGCTGGATGAAAGCTGCATGTAGTTATTGACTTTGGTATGTGTTTTTATCGACTGTTAGACTCTTTTATCTGCAACGGGAGTGATGTAAAGATCGGTGACGTTGCCTCCAACATTGGAGAACAGAGAGAGTAGTTGTTGAATAGATAATCAATGGGCAAGCCTCATATCTGTCTCGTGAATTTAGTGTCTTAGAAGACATAGGTCATAGGAGATTGTTTCAATAGTTTAGTCTCTTCGCATTTTGAACAAGTAAAACTCTCATTTTAAGTAATCTAAGTAGGTGAAAATTAGTATCAAGAGGGTAGTTAAGGTTCATTTACACTTCTACGAGGATTATTTGTTTGAAATCTTCTCTGATCTCTTTCTTTAGTGATAGAAACTAGGCTTCAGTTGCTTCTTTTGACCTTTACTGTCTAAATTCAAATGGTATGTCAGAAATATCGACAAGCCATTATTGACCTTATGCATCATAAGTTCACAGTAAATGCTTAATATTATGTAGTAAAATTTTAATTATACATCAAGATATAAACCTGTGTTAATCAGCATTGCATGATATAAATAGCGTAGGTTACCGCAAGCCACTGGGGGAAAGTGCTTTACGGCTTTAATAGTACTAACTGATTACACTTTGGATCCACATGAATTACGTGCACTGTTGGACATTGTACTTTTTTCATTCCTATTCTTTCTTAGATTTTCCACTAGTTTTCCCCAAGTGTCATGGTTGCGTGATTAGCAAGTATATTACTATGATGCATTGCAGCTACAATATCAAGCATAACTGTTTCTCTGATTTTCAAAAGTAATAACTTATCTGGTTACATTAATGGCAATGATTTATTCTGTACCTTTGTTGATTTTTAGGGAGAGTTTTTTGTAAAAAAGGATGTGGCGCTGATGGAGATACATGGGAGGAATGTAAGTCTGGATTCCATTTTCAGTCTTGTTCTGTAGCTTTTCAAGTTCTTCACCGACTAAATTTAACTTTGTAAACAGATTATATGGTCAATTATCATTATTCACTAAGGATGTAATAATCTTCACTAACCTATATTACTTGGTGACTTTGTTTTTTAAATCAAAGTATTAACTTATTAAAATGGAACCCTAATTGGTTCAAGTGTAAAATGAACCAATTAGACTAAAAGCAGTAGTGGCATTTAATGAGGAGTTAAGATTGTCTATGCTACAAAACACCCTAATTGGTTCAAGCGTACATAGAACCAAGTAAATAAAAAGCAGTAGTGGCATTTAATGAGGAATTATGGTTGTTTATGCTAGAAAACATATATGACATGAATAATCTAATAACGGCTATGGTCTGTGCAACATGTGCACATGCCGCACTTCTAAAAGAAAAAACACAATGGGTATGGTAGTTATGATTTTGAGTAGACACATCACTCCCTCTGTCCTCAAAAGGAAGATTTAACTTTTAAGTACATTTCACGCACATGTTCAAAAAAAAAATTGAATTTTTTTTACATTTTTCAATTTCGGGGTCCTCAATCACAATCATAATAACTCTGTAAAGCATCCTCTTGATGACATAATTTGTTCTATTTTCAGAAAACCATATCCGTATTAAAAGAGTATTTATATATTGTTTCTATTTTGCTGTTTTGAAGCTATTGCATTACCACGGTTTCTTCATGACTATCACAGATATCTTCTTATAAGTTTATAGTGCAAGTTGGAAATTTAAGCAGTTATTCATTAAGAATATTCTGTCATGAATGTATAGGCTTGGAACAGTGTGAAGAGATATGCTACAAAGACCCGGTCTTAAAGGACCAGCAATGGAGTGCGTACATTGACCGTTCTCCTGGTGCAGCTGTCTACTCCCAGGTTTTGTAGCCATCTATGTCCTACTAGGTTTCCACTGTAGTTGCTTAGGCATGGTTTCTTTTAATCTTGATCAACGCCACGTCAATGGTTAATGAAATATCAGCTCAATCATAAACCTTGAAGCTTAAGCATTGCAAATATGACATGAACAAAATCTTTCTTATAGATTTTGTAGTTATGTGATCTAAGAATAAGATTCATTGAACTTCCTACCAGTTTAGTAGCTAATTGTATGCATTCGTACGAGAAAGTTTTTATAATATTGACCAATCTGACCAGGCATCATCATTGTTTCACCAACAGAAGTCAAATGATGGAATCAATATGATAATGTTATTGGGATAAGTTGCATTGTCTAGTAACTCTCTTGTCGCTCTTTCTCTTCATTTACTTATTTTATATTTTACCTCTCATTTTGAACTGACTTGCATACTCTTATGGTATTATGAACGAAGTATGGGCAGCATAACTATGTGCTCCGAGATATGTATTAATTCCATTTTATACAGAGGAATATTATTTTACTTCCATTTTCAGCGCACTTGTATAGTATGTAACATTTTCTAATATGCTTCAATCAACATATATATTTCCAAGAACTGTTGCAAATGTCATTGAGCTCTAATTATTATTGTGCATCTTCTGATAAAAAGATAAAGTTAAATTTGTCGAAATCGTGTGTCCCTAAAATACCTCTTTGAGTTTTACTTTTGTGTTACATGCCTGTGAAGGACCTCCTTTGATCACCTCAAAATGTAGTCATTTGAAGGTGCATTTAAATAAAGTGTCTGTGTGTTGGTATGAGTTAAATTATGATTGCTCATTGCCCTTTTGCTGAATAAATGCTGATAGTTACTAAGGTCCAAACTAACGAATTTATTAGTGATATACCTAGTTACATATTAAGCTAGCACTTGAATTTTGTAACTCGTAAAGAAGCATAATTTTGTAGTATTGTCAGTAGATATAGTTGAGCCTTATTTTTTGGCTGGTGATATTTATCTTCTTGTGTGCTTGCAGAATTGCTTCCATGCTTGTGTAGCTGGTTGCGGTTACAAGGTTTGTTCTCATTTACTGTGTTATTCGCAAAATGATCTACTGAATTTAATATGTACCTCTAGTGGCTTGTACTTCCACCCGTATCTGTCAAGTACAAGTTAACTAGAGTTGAAGGTATTGTGTGTGTATGTAAATTCTTGTAATTGGCTATATCTATATAAATAGACAAATAACTATATAATAAAAGGAGAAAGTGAGAAAAAAAAATGCAGGCCCTAACAAAGCTAATACTTAGGTTGTGCACAAGAGTAGCTTGGTCTTTTTTTCGTTATGAACATCATCTGAATTCTGATCCATCTGACATGCATGGGAACTTGGACCAAGTCAGGATTTCTGCTTAATTGTTGCATTGCTGTATATTATATGGGCTTCCCCAAATTGTATATTTGTCCGGCTGTTTGTATCAGATAATTGTTTATCTATTCCATTCCTACAGCTCGACTTTTTCCCACCCATATCTTATGTCTGTTGCAAGAATATACTTGATTGTTCTGGTATATGTGAAATTGTTCCAACTATCTGCACACCTTGCGTTCTTGCTTCTGATTGTGCGCTAACCAGAGTTATGCGTGATTGGATTTGTTTGTGAATCAGTACCTTGCTAAAGTAAAAAAGATAAGAATTGCATCCAGTACGAGAACCATGGTTCGTGTCTAGCTATAGGTGAATGGTACCTGACAAACACATGCATTGCTAATTAATCCAGAGCTCCCCTGTGAACGAATAGAGCTAATTGGGAAAAAAACCCATATGATTTTGGGACATTTTGTCTGTTTCATACTCCAATTTGTGTTGATAATGTTTCTGTTGACAAAAAGATAAGGAGCAATAATGTAATATTACATTTTCATATATCGTTGGCTATATTGCTCCATATCTGAAACTACTGAAAGAAGTATGAAGAGTGTTATGGTAGTGCATGTTTATTTTTAAAAAATTAGATAAAGCCGAGGGTTGAAATTTACAGCGTAGAAGCAAAATTTTGTGTTACTCATATTAGTTTTTGATTTGACCCAAAAGAAATGCTCTTAGAGTGGCTGCTTTTGGATTACAATGTGATGGTAGCCATACGCATGAAAGGATCATAGTCCTCCCTTTCTTCAGTTTTGACATGAGATCACCATACATTTGTCTACTAAAATTTGTGTATACTTGTTTTTTTGGTAAATTTGTGTATACTAGTTTACCTTTGCAAGTATTTAAACTAAATACTCATTAACACTTGTTACCTGGAGAAACTACTTTTTATCGTTCTTCTTTCATTTATGCTGCTAAGATCAACAATTTCTTTCTATTAGCCCCTTTGTCTTGATCACAATTATTTGTTATTAAATATTACTTCTATTTCAGTCATAAAATATTCATCAATAAATTCTTTTAGTGACTTTATTTAACATGTACATGAACTATGCAGTATGATATTCCGTCTGAAAAAGTTGATCAAGTTCATCCAAATAGGCCGACAAATCCTCCCCCGGTACAGGAACCAAAAAAGTCGTCCCCAAGCATTGTTTCCAGTCCGTCTCCTCGATCCAGCTTGGCAACCTCAGACATTCTTGGCACATCAGCATAGGATGTACTTTATTATCAACTAAATCATTTTTGTTAGTTCTAAGGAACTCTTTCGATGTTGGGAAATTCCATCTTCGACCCCTGCTTAGCTTGTTTGGCTTCAAGTTCAGTAAGATTAAGCTGCCTCATGCCAAATCTATGGCGTCGTAGAACTTTCTGAGTTCAACTAATTTAGATTCATAGAAACCTGTTGTGGCTTGTGAAAAAGATGGTATAAAGCAAATTGAAAGATTATGCATGTTCTAAAATAGATAGCTTAACAAAAAATATTGAAGACACAATAGTACAAAATATGAAACTAAAAAGAATTTTTCTACAGAATGGAATGGAGAGGTCACGTCTCATATGTTTTCAATCGGCAGCCTTCTTCCTTTTTTTATACTGCCTGAAAGAAAATTACTCAATTAGTTTTCTAGCAATTGTAAAACAAATTTCAATCAGTATTGCAGAAAATTAAAAGTAAAAGAAATAGCTTATAAAAGATGGAAGATATATAGTAGTATAAAACATGAAGATAAAACTAATTAAAAGGAAATTCGCAGAAGAATGGGGAAGAGATTTGCAAAAGAAAGGAGAGCTCGGGGATTATGAATTTTAGGCTTTGTTTATTTGCGGGAAAACAATTTTTTGATGTTGAAAAATGCTTCCCATTGAACATATTTTTTTGAAAACTCTTTTTCATAAAAGATATTTTTCTGAAAAATGATTTTTGTGAAGAGCAACTCTAATAAAGGGGCTAAAAGGGGTGTATATGGCATATCATTTTTATTAGCACTCTATCAGAATTGTTGAGATGTCATTGAAGTGCTAAGTGAGGTGAAATGGGGTGCCAACCTGGGTTACCAAAAGTTGGCATCTCATAAAGGAGAGTATCAACTTCATTTGTGGTCGAAATGATATATAAAATATCACGTCTTTATACATTAAATACATTGTATTGTACTATTAAGTTTTATTTTTTAATTTATTTTATGCAGTATATCTCGGGGAACCGTATAATCTTTATTTTGAAACACCAAAAAAATCACATAAAAATTTGGAAAATTAGTTTCCAAAACGTCTAACACACAAAAGACACTTTCCTAGAAAAAAAAATTCTCGAGGCCAAACAAACACAGGAAAAATCAGCAAATTAACGGAGCCTAAAGTTTAGTATTTTTTTAGAGGATTTGGAAGGGTTGTGTAATATATAAAATAAAATAAAATAAAGAGACAAAGAAAGAAATCAAAAAAAGAGATATATTATATCTTTTGTATATAATAAGCGTTAGAGATCTAATTTAAAATTTTGGTCTTGTACCGTCAAACTAATATGGATCGCTGATCTAAAATAAATTAATGAGAATCATTAAATATAAAATTGAAAAGTATATTTTATTATTTTTAAAATTATATTCAAATACAAAAAAATAAATTTCAATAATATAAACCAAATATGAATAGGTATTCTAAGTAGAATAGAATTGTGAATGTAAAAATTCGTAACTAAATTTGAATTGGAAATTAGAGGTTCCTTTTCCTAGCAAGAAACCGGCAAATTATACCCCCTATTTAAACAGAGACAATACATGCTCCTCCTACCAAACATCATAGTTTTCCTCTTATAGCTTTATATATTTTGTCTAGTCTTTTTCTAATCATTCGATATCAAAAAATATGAGTATTCAACCTGCAGAACCATCACGCAAGAAGGCTGCGAATCGTCTAGTTGTCGATGAGGCCATCAACGATGACAACTCTGTTGTTGCACTTCACCCCTTGACTATGGACAAGCTTAATCTTTTTTGCGGTGACACAATTCTGATCAAGGGTAGAAAAAGAAAAGATACCATCTGCATGGTCTTGGCTGATGACACTTGTGATGAAGCAAAGATTAGGATGAACAAAGTTGTGAGATCGAACGTCAGGGTTAGGCTCGGAGACATGGTTTCTGTGCATCAATGTGGTGATATTAAGTATGGTAAACGCGTTCACGTTCTTCCTTTGGATGATACTATTGAAGGTATTACTGGTAATCTTTTTGATGCTTATTTAAAACCTTATTTTGTTGATGCGTATCGTCCGGTTAGGAAGGGTGATTTGTTTATTGTAAGGGGAGGTATGAGAAGTGTGGAATTTAAGGTTGTTGAGATGGACACTGTTGATTATTGTATTGTTGCTTCTGATACTGAGATCTTTTGTGAGGGAGAGCCTGTGAGGAGGGAGGACGAGGAGAGGCTGGATGATGTCGGATATGATGATATTGGTGGTGTTCGGAAGCAGATGGCTCAGATTAGGGAGTTGGTGGAGTTGCCTTTAAGACATCCACAGTTGTTTAAGTCTATTGGAGTGAAACCACCGAAAGGAATTTTACTCTATGGACCACCTGGAACTGGAAAAACTTTGATTGCCCGAGCTACTGCTAATGAAACTGGTGCATTCTTTTTGTGTATCAATGGGCCAGAAATCATGTCAAAGTTGGCTGGGGAGAGTGAGAGCAATCTTAGGAAAGCGTTTGAAGAAGCAGAGAAGAATGCACCGTCTATTATATTCATTGATGAGATTGATTCGATTGCTCCCAAGCGAGATAAGACAAATGGAGAAGTTGAGAGGAGGATTGTTTCACAGCTTCTGACACTTATGGATGGACTTAAATCTCGTGCACATGTCATTGTTATGGGTGCTACGAATCGTCCTAATAGTATTGACCCTGCTCTGAGACGATTTGGTAGGTTTGACAGAGAGATAGATATTGGTGTACCTGATGAAGTTGGACGACTTGAAGTTCTCCGTATTCATACAAAGAACATGAAGCTCACTGAAGACGTTGACTTGGAAAGAGTTTCGAGGGATACTCATGGTTATGTTGGTGCAGATTTAGCAGCTCTATGTACTGAGGCTGCTCTTGAATGCATTAGGGAGAAGATGGATGTTATGGACGTTGAAGATGAAACAATAGATGCTGAGATACTAAACTCGATGGCTGTTACTAACGAGCACTTCCAGGCAGCCCTTGGAACTAGCAACCCCTCTGCTCTACGTGAAACAGTTGTTGAAGTTCCTAATGTTAGTTGGGAAGATATTGGTGGTTTGGAGAATGTTAAGAGGGAATTACAAGAAACTGTTCAATATCCGGTGGAGCATCCTGACAAGTTCGAGAAGTTTGGTATGTCTCCCTCAAAGGGTGTCCTTTTCTACGGACCACCTGGATGTGGAAAAACTTTACTGGCCAAGGCAATTGCTAATGAATGTCAAGCAAATTTTATCAGTATTAAAGGACCCGAGTTACTTACCATGTGGTTTGGGGAGAGCGAAGCAAATGTACGAGAAATATTTGACAAGGCACGCACATCTGCACCTTGTGTCCTCTTCTTTGATGAACTTGACTCAATTGCTACTCAGAGAGGGAGCAGCGTCGGAGATGCTGGAGGAGCAGCTGATAGAGTTTTGAATCAACTCTTGACCGAAATGGATGGCATGACAGCCAAGAAGACTGTCTTCATAATTGGAGCAACAAACAGACCTGATATAATTGACCCTGCACTTTTGAGACCAGGTCGTCTTGACCAGTTAATTTACATTCCTCTCCCTGACGTGAAGTCTCGCCATTCCATATTCAAGTCTTGCCTTAGAAAATCTCCAGTTTCGAAACATGTTGATTTGGAAGCACTTGCGAAGTACACTGAAGGGTTCAGTGGTGCTGACATTACAGAAATATGCCAACGTGCATGCAAATATGCGATCAGGGAGAATATTGAGAAAGACATTGAGAAGGAGAAGAGGAGAAGCGTGGATCCTGAGGTTATGGAAGAAGATGATAATGTTGTACATGAGATCAAGGCTTCTCATTTTGAAGAATCTATGAAATATGCACGCCGAAGTGTCAGTGTTGCTGATGTTAGAAAATATCAGGCATTTGCTCACACATTGCAGCAGTCTAGAGGTCTTGGTTCTGAGTTTCGATTTTCAGAGACTAGTGGTACTGCTGCTACTGCCTCTAATCCATTTGCATCTTCTGCTGGTGTTGATGATGGAGATGATTTGTATAGTTAGTAGGTCTTTTCAATGTTTGCTTTTTCTTTTGCTGCATTTAGGTCTTTTCATTGTTCTTTGATTGTCTTTTGATTGATTGCTTGTTATGGGAAGCTTCTTGTTAAAAAATTTGGTGTCTGGGTCATTTAGTTAATTAAATTTTTTTGTTCTTAATAAGCCCATGTCACGAGATTTAAAGGACCATAGTAAGAATAAGTTTCTTGTTCTTCCTTATTATTCCTCGAGTACTACATAATGCTCTGGACTCTGAGATGAAATGACTAGCCATTGGATGCAACCTCCTAGGAACGTCGGATCAGATACACAAACATTTTCCATCCCAGAAGTAAACAACTGGAACATCAAGAGAAAACTGGGTAATCAAGTTAATGAACTCCCATAGACCGGGGGGGTTTTGGTTTGATAAAAAGTGGCGGGAGTGTATTGAAGAAACTTTGATATTAATTTAGCACAATACTGATTTGAGTAGGCATCCTACTCATAATGGTTAAGGGATTTTTATTTTGGTTGAAATAATAATCGTAAAAGGATTTATATGTAATATGGGGGATTCAAAGTAGTTCGGGATTCGAAAATTTGTTTTACTTATAAATATACTTGTCTGTTGAGTTACTACGTGTTGCGAGATTTATATGAAAATAAATTAGGATCGGAATTAGTGTTTTAACTATGGATTTATATGAATTATCACCGGTCACCTCTTCATGTTTAGTTGTTTCTGTTGGGTTTTCAAAAAAAAAAACAAAAAAAAAAAATGTGAACCAAAACTTAACAAAAAGAGTGCGTGAATTGTCAAAGTGAAAAGTACAGAAAGTTGGCCGCAGTGTGAAAGTAGCTCCTCTATAATCCAAGCAGTCCCTCTTGAACAAGTCGTGTTTGAAGTCGGGAAAACATATATAAAGCGGCCAAATTAGTATTACAAAACAGTTGGGGCAAAAAAAATTATAGCTTACAACCTAGATTAACTCGCTTGATTCACCCTATGCATATACACCATCTCGTATCACTTTATATTATCAACTTTTTGATGTTGAAAAATGCTTTCTACTGAACATATTTTTTTGAAAATTCTTTTTTATAAAAGATATTTTTCTGAAAAATGTTTTTTATGAAGATCAACTCCAATAAAGGATGCTAAAAGGGGTGTATATGGCATAACATTTTTATTAGAACTCTATTAGAGTTGTTGGGATGTAATTGAGGTGTCAAGTGAGGTAACACGGGGTGCCAATTTGGGTTATCAAAAGTTGGTAACATGTCTCTATTATATCTATATAATCTTAATTCATGAACACAAAGAAACTGGAAAATGACATTTTCTATCCTTTCCAAATTTAAATTAACATTAGCTATCAAGGCCATTTTTGTCCAAAATTTTACAGTTGGGTCGCTCCATTTAGAATCGGATCTGATCCATCACTAAATTCATTAACAAATCAATACAAATCACATTGACCCGGATACAGATGGGTAATACCCATGTATGTTTACATCAACAGCATTTGGTTATTCCTTGATTGTAGGCTTTGACACATAAAAATTTGTTGTGGATTAATCAGTTACTCCTAATTTGAAATTCAAATTTATGCATCATCTTCTTTGTGTACAATTTTCTTATCTTTAGCCATCGCCGGATCATTGTTTCCTCTTTGTTTTCTTATGTTTGTTGGACAAAATCTTATTGTATGTATTGTTTTATTGTTTATCAGGTTGTCAGATGCTTTGACGGTGCTTTTTCATGTCATTTATGTGATACTGGTTTTCGTATAGTGAAGGAAATCAACTACCTCCCATTGCCTGATCTAGGGTAATTCAGGTTTGTATACTCTATCAATCATCTGTGATAAATTAGGGTTGTCTTTTTATTCGTTGTCTTTGTATTTCAGAATAGTGACGAACAGGTTTGGTAGTTTTCTTTTTCAATGATGATCAGTTTGTGTTTGATTTTAATCGATCATCTACTCTAATTCTCAGTTTGTGTTACATCTATGTGAACAACATTTGTTTTTGGTCATGATTATAGTCTTGACGTTGCAAACACATCTTGCCCATGATTGTATATATTAATAATTGATTTCATCCTTCAAATTCTCATCTGCTATGCCGCTTTATTATAGTCTCTGATTGTCTTATTCGTTGCTTGGTTATGGACAAAACTGGTCGTAAATGCCTTCCTTTGGGTCCGGTTTCTCCTTCTTCTGTACCAAGCGGTGAGTACAATATGTTTAAGTATTACTCTGTGTAAAAACCTTGAGTTTTTTTTTGACGTTATATATCCAGGACAGAGAAGACGCTCTACGCCAACATTAAGCAATGGTAGTCATCGAAATGTTTCAAACAACACAAAGACTTCCAATAATGAAAATAAGGATCCCAATTCTCAGCCATCACATATCAATCAAACTGGTAATTGTAAATGTTTGTTGATTGCATGTTTTTAATACCTTTCTTATATGTATTTGGGATTATGTCTGCATCTGAATTCTCTTCATAATGCATACTTCAATTTTGATCTTTTTACAGGTTCTACTAATAACTTTGGGTTTTACTCCAAATCACAATTTAATCCAAACAAACATGTAGCTTCTTCTCAAGTATCAGGTGATACCATTTTTTGTTTAATAGATGATCTAGTATACATTGTTAATCTGTCAATTACAAACGATCTAATATACGTTACATATTGTATGTCAATAGGTACTTCCAACATAATTGAAAATAGCCAGGGTTATCTTACTCCATCTCAGAGGAGGCTCTCTTTTGTCAACCTGAATGGTAATTTATACAGTCATTCTATTTTATTGTCCAGAACCTCATATCCGGATTGCATATTTTTAGATTGTTCTGTATTTTATTGTAGGGAATCATGATCCTTTTGTTTCACATACAACCTCACAGATTACACAAAATAAACACGGTGTTGCTTCAAATTCTTCAGGTTATACCATCTCTATATGGTATAAACACGGTGTTGTCTATATGATTGTTCTTTGATTGTCTTTTGATTGATTGCTTGTTATGGGAAGCTTCTTGTTACAAATTTTGGTGTCTCTGGCTAATTTTGTTTTTTGCTTCATATGAAAACTACTATTAATAAGCTCTCTAATCTTATGTGAAAGAAAATATCAACTCTCTTCTTGCTTTAGAAAACTACTATTTTTTCAGAAATGAACACTGGATATTTGCAATTCGAAATAGATTAGAATTGGAATAATTGTTTTACCTATAAATATACAGTAGAAAAATTGAATAATCTGAAAGAGGATTCACCTCTTTGTGTGAGTAATGTTGTGGAAGCATACTCACCTCTTCTTGCACTGACGAAATTAGAGGGGGCTAGGAGGTGCTTGAGATCCCCTAATCTCGAAAAATTGTCTCTGTTGAGTTTCAAACAAAAAAATGTGAACGCAAACCTTAACAAGAATGCGTGAATTTTCAAAGTGAAAAGGACAGAAAGTTGGCCGCAGTGTGAAAATAGCTCATCTATAAAGTATAATCCAAGCAGTCCCTTGAACAGCTCGTGTTTCACCATGTCCGCATCTCGTATCTGAAAGGCATATGTCTAGGCCTATTTGTAAACACCGAGGATTCTACTCAACTTTAATTAAGATGTAATAAGTAAATAATAAAATTCAATTGTCACAGGAATCTCAGAAGAATATATCTGTCAAAGAATGAAGATTAAAGTCATCTACAGACTTGAAGTGATTCTACATTGAAAGAAGCTCAATTTATTGATCAAGCCTCAATGAAGTATTCAAGCTCAGTGGATTTATTAAAGTGACAGAGATTTCAAGTGGTGACAGAAAAAGATACTGATTACGGAGTTCTTGAATGAGAAGGTAGTGAATCACTCCTTAAAGTTAAATAGATAAAGAACAGACATTGTCGTTAGTCACTCATGAACCAGACAGTACATCGAGTGTCAACGTACTATTGTGTTTGTTATTTATCTAAGTTTTAAGTGATTCTGGAATTAATTGAGAAGTCAACTAATTCTATTTATTCTCTTATAAATAATTAATATTATTAAGTATATTATTTATTAAATTAATTCTGCAAAGAATTAATTTAATACATAATTTATTTAGTTGATTATTTAAATTAGAATATTTTTGAACTAGGAAGACTTAGTTTTTGCACTAGGAAGACTTAGTTTTTAAACTAGGAAGACTCACAAGTGAGTCTTCCCGATTGTCTTCCTAAGCCAAAGTTAAGTTTTCCCGAATGTCTTCTTAATACAATGCTTGTCTTCCCGATTGTCTTCCAAGGAAAGAAGAAATGTTTTTCAGCTTGTCTTCCTAGTGCATTTTCTATTCTGTTGTGCAGTGCACGTGGGTTACAAAATGAAAAGCATTTTGTTATAAAACAAAGGCAGTTGACATCAGGAGTATTATCATTCAATACAGAAGAAAAGACACAGACCAAAAAGCATTACATTCTTCATTACTTCTTCAACTGCAAAGCATTCATTTCCGGCCAGTGATTTAATTCTTGACAAGTTCTTATCATTAAATTCATAAGGATCATTTCACTTGTACTGCTTTAGCTTTCTAGCGGATCATAATCCCTAGATTTTATATCGAACTACTTTTTAGTATTCGATCCTTTTTATTACAAAAATAGATAAATTCATGTCGAATTTATTCTAGATTTGTTTTATTAAGTTCTTTGTAATCAGTGATCAAAGTTGTAACACTCCTCAAGTTTAATAGAGTTTCTATTTAACTTGAATATTGTTTCAGTTTTTATTCCGCATTAATTTGTTCTAAATTGTTTAATCTTAAACGAACAAATTTTGATAAAACGGTATAGTTTGTATTCAACCCCCCTTCTACAAACTTATCAGGACCTAACAATTGGCATCAGAGCCTTTTGATTGATATACAAATCAAAGATCCAATTGTTTTGAGATTTTTCTTTTAAACTCTGATTTTTTATCTTATTCCTAAAAATCTCAAAAGATGTCTACTACACAGAAAGTTGGTACTGTCAAAATCCCTATGTTCAGCAAGGAGCATTATCCAATGTGGAAGAAGAAAATGCTTCTATTTCTTAAGGTTGCAAATCCTAAATACATTGATGTGCTGAAGAACGGTCCCAAAGTCCCTATGATTATTGAGGGAGAACTCATTGAGAATAATGTTGTGACTAGGGCTGCCAGAATGTACCCTAAAGATGCCAAGGATTACACTCCTGATGAGAAAGAGGATGTTACCTTGGATTCCTGTCTTCAGTTGATCCTTATTGATTGTCTTGATCCAATCATGCATAATCATGTTCTCAACTGTGATACTGCTAAACACATTTGGGCAACTATAGAGATAATCAATGAGGGGACAGAGGAAGTTAGGGAGAATATGCTGGAGATTCTCACCTCACAATATGAGCATTTCAGATCAAACCCTGGTGAAGGTATCTCTCAGGTTTTTGAGAGATATAACAAATTAATAAATGATCTGAATCTCAATGGGAAGCACTACACCAACAAGGAGATTAACAAGAAGTTCCTTCTTACACTTCCACCTCATTTGGAGCACAAAATTTCTGCCATTAGAGAAGCAAGAGATATGAATGAAATTGCTTTGGAGAGATTGTATGGTGTTCTGAAGACCTATGAGCTGGAGCAGATTCAACAAAGGGAGCTGTATGGAACTGGGAAGATTGTTAGTACTTCTACTGCACTGGCTGCTGAAGTCCCACAGAAACTGGAAGTGAAGCATGTTCAACCTTCCAGTTCTAACATGAATGTTATTGATGCTGAATATGGATTAACATCCATTGATCAATCTGGTGGTGACTTCTATTCCTTAGAAGAACTTGATCAGCTGGAGGATGGTGATTTGGCTTTGATAGTCAGAAAGTTTGGGAAGTTCAGATTCAAGAGGAATCCCAATCTTAAGTTCAGACCCAGATTTCAGAGAGGTGGATCTTCCTCTTCAAGTGGCTCAAGGGGTGGCTACAAAACTGGAACTGTGGAAAGGAGCACAATCAGATGCTACAATTGCAATGAGTTGGGTCACTTTGCTACTGAGTGCAGAAAGCCAAAGCAAGTGACTAGAAACACATTTGATTCTAGCAAGAAGAACAAGATTGGGAAAGCTTATGTTGCTGAAGGAAAGAGTTGGGATGACACTGACAGTGATGAAGAAGCAGGTGAGATTGGGAACCTTGCTTTAGTGGCTAAAGAGGCAAGCACTTCATCTGCACACATGTCAGAGGTAATGTTTACTGATACTGAAATGATTCGTCATCTTGGTGGCACCTTAGAATGTGCTCGCACTGAAAATGATAGAATAATTCTTTTGAACACAAATCTTGAAAATGAGATAAAAGAATTAAAACTAGTGCATGTTAATCAGGATGAACTTGTTGAGAAAATAGCTTTTCTTGAGAATAGGGTTAAATGTTATATTCAACTGGAAACCATTCTTAAGAAAGAGATTAGTGAGCTCAAGACTAAAGCTAATGCCTATTTTAGCTCTTGTAAGACGGCTAAAGAGATTTCAATAAACAAGCTATTGGTAATCATGTCAGTATAGGTTATGGTTATAATGAGGCCATTGGATTGCTTGGAATTAATTCCCCTTGTAGATTCAAATCTGAAGGAAAGGTTGTTCCATATGTGCTTAAGAGTATTGAAACACCCTTCTGTAAGGAGTCCGAAGCAGAACCTCTGAATGAATACTCTATCATTATTGCTGAGGAGATTCGTGAAGAAGATATTGCTTTGGAAGTTGCACAGTCCAAAAAGTGTATATCTGATAATCCAGTCAAAGTTGCCACAACTAAAAAGACTAGATCAGATATCCATATGTTAGGCCGAATACACAATATAATCAAGTATGTATGAGAATAACGATAATTAAGAACACTGTTTATGAATCAATAAACTGTATTTATATTAACAGCTTCTCTCTTTATGATGTTAATGAATCACAAAGAGCTTCTAGGTTACAAGAATAATATATCAATATTCGCGTCCCTTCTAGGGATAACCTATATGTGTTTATATAGTACACAGCTACATACAATCCTTATCTAATTGATATTCCTATAAATCAGCTATATAATTCATATCAATTAAGGATTGCTTCAGTCTTCTATTCCGTTTCCTTAGCTGTATCAATATATTCTGCTTCTTTCCATCTTCAGAATACATTGCTTCTAGAATCTTCAATTCAGCACCGACAGCTAATACAACTATCACCTTGTCAGACTTTAAATAAACTCTGACCGGCTTCAATTAAACTCTTCACCCTGTCAGAGTTTAACTAAACTCTGACTGGCTTCTGATAAACTCTTGTCAGTACCTGTTGCTTAAACACTGATAAACAAACATTAGCAATTATATCTAACAATCTCCCCCAACTTGTTCATAATAAAATGTACAAGTTAAACATATAATTGATGATGTCAAAACCATTTAACAAATGCAGTGTTTAACATATAACAGAGTTTAATTTAAAACAGAGTTTAAATTTGACTTAGAATAGAAAATATTAAAAACTTACAGTCAGACTTTACTTGACTTCTTCAATATCAGGTACAGTCCTGAGATAATCAATCAGCAGTCTTCTCTCAGCATTCTCAAGTTCAGCTATCATAATCTCTTTCAGCTCCTTATACTCTGGATCTCCTTCACCAGTTTGATATATGGCAGCCCTCAGAGAATAGATACTGTTCTTCTTCATATCATTCCCTAACCGAATGTACTGAGCTTTATCTGACTCTAAGTTGAATTCTAAGACTTTTATTCCAAGTGCAGTTTTAAATCTAGCACTGTTTTTCTTCATCTTCACCAACTTTCCAGCATGATCTCTATACTTTGGAATATAAGCATTTGAGACTTCTCCTCCTCCAAGCATCACTTTTGATCTCAGCATCTTTTCTCTTAAGATTTGAGCAACATTATGGGTGTGTCTGTTCTTAACTTTCAACAGATAAAGTACATATTCAAGTTCTTCCCATGATTTGAGATTTACATCAGATTCTCCAACTCTATAAACACTTCCATCACTCATGAAGTATAACAGAAACTGCTTCTTCAAGATTCTGTGAAAAATCAACTGAACAGATTCTAACTTATCAAGATTTTCTTGTGTACCCCCAATACCAGATCCTGCCAGTGAAATATTGTCTTGAGATCTGTTATTTATTCTCTTCTCCCTATGTGAACCTAAACCAGACTTATCATAAGATTCTTTTCCAAGTACAGTCCTGGTTTGAGAAAAATCCACAGGTTGAAGTGTCAGAGTTTCAGAGAGTACAGGTCTTAAGAAACCTTTGAGTTGAGGAGCTAGCTGAGTTTGCACAGCTTGAGCCTTGTCAGAGGCTGGCTTAACTTCAATAGTATCATCAACTTGAGCAGCGTCAGAGGTTGATTTTGCTAATCTTGTTTCAACTTGAGCAATGTCAGAGGTTGAATTATCTTTCTTCTTCAGGTTAGGCTCTTCAATTATTTTGCCTTTACCCTTATCAGAGTTTCTAATCACAGGTCTCCTTGTATATTGTATACTCTGTTGTGTATTCTCTTTGATAGAAATACCAACTTCTTTCTTCCTAGGAGCCTTGATTTCCTGTTTCTTGTAGATTCCAGCTTCAAGATTTTTCTTGTGTTCTTCAGCAAGCATCTGTTCTTCAGCCTGGATATCTTCAATAGTAACTTCCTTTCCATGCTCTTTAATAAAGATCCTAGCAGCAATCTCTTCATCAGTAGATGGGTTAGCTGAAACAACTAAACTTTTGTTGAGTTTTGAAGTAGATTGACCACCAGAAGTAGATTGACCACCAGAGTTTATTACACGTCTTTGCCTTTGAGCAGAAATCCTTCTTTCATTTCCTCTGCTTCCCCCATCAGTAGAATCATCCTTCTGTCTCAGAGTTTGAGTATCTTTGCATTTGTCTTTAGGTATACTCTCCCCCTTTTTGACATCATCAGAAAGTAGTACTGATGTCAGCAATTCAAGCGCAGTAGAAATAGAAGTCAGTTGAGCAGACATAGCATTCTGGTTGTCCTCAACTGTCCCAAGCCTCTTCTTGATTTCTTCAGAATCCCTGGCTTGCTGCTTGAACATGGCAAAGTAAGAAGTTCTGTCAGCCTTTAAAGTAAGATCCCACAGACTTACTTCATTCCTCAGTTTTGTAAGCATTTGTTGATTCTCATCAAATCTATTATTGAGAGATTTGACTTGAATAACAGTTGCCTGTAAGCTCGTAAGGACATCAGGATTTGTAATCTTCTTAACAGAATCAGATAGAAAATCTGCAGCCCGTTGTGCTGGAAAGACACAATCTGCATTAGTCCATGTATTGTAGTACATATTCTGAAAATGCTCAGAAGCAGCCCTTTGAACTTCCCTCTCTTCAGTAGAATTTGCTTGAAGATCAGAAATTTCCACTTGAATATCAGAGTTTGAATGAGCAGGACTAGCTTCAGCATTGTCATCCTCTCTGTGAATATCTTCAAGCACATTTTCAGCAGTGATTTCATCAATTAACTGAGCAGATGCATCAGGTACTTGATCTGCTACAGTGTGAGGAACATCAGAGTTTGCTGGAGCAGTAACCTCTGCCTCTCTCTGAACAATCTCAACAACTGATTGTTGCAAAGTTTCAAGGAAAACAATATCCTCATGATCATTATCTGTTGCATCAGCATGTACAGCAACAGCCTCTGGAACTGGATCAACTCTAATCTGATCAACTTCCTCACCTTTCTCAAAATCAAGAGAAATGATTTCTGTGTGAGAAGCAATAGGTTCTACTAATTCAGTAGTAGCTTGATCAGCTTCCAGTACAGTATCTTCATGATCCACAATCCTGCTGTCAGAGTATGCAGCAGCTTCCTCAACTACATCATCAGCTTTTGATGTAGGAGCTTCCGTTACAAAATCCATCATAATAGTTTCAGGATTGGCAGCATCCTCAGCAGTTAGAATATCCTCCTCAACAACAATTGCAGGAGTACTTGGAATCACAATCTCCTCATTCGTTGATGTAGGAGCTTCAGTGTCCTCAGGTTCTTTGTTCATATTGGCAATGATATCACCAAAAAGTTGATCAGCAACTAGTCTTCTCTTTCTCTGATGAAGGGTTTCTTCATCAGCTTCAGTTTCTGAGTCTACAATAGAATCAGCAGCAACAGACTTTGCCCTTTGGGCTCGCCTTTTCTTCATTCTTTTTCTCTGAGGTACAGCATCAACATTTGATACCTCAGCTTCAGTTTGTTGCAAACCAGACGTAACTGCTCGAACTTTGGATCTCTTTGACCTCTGTGGGTGAGACACAGAAGGTCCAGCTTCAGCAGTTGAGACTTGTTGTTGTTGTAAGTTGTCAAGAAATTGTTGCACTGATGCAGGCAACATTAAAGGACCAACTTCTCCTTTCTTGTTGTCCTTGTTGATAAGGTCAGAAAATATACGTTTGTGCAGTTTAAACGAAAGTATAACATCATCCTCTACTATCTCAACATTTGGGCAGCAAAAATTGAATATCAATTGACAAAACCTAGAGAAATAAACAACATTTCTATTCTCTAGCATTTTCTCACCAATATTAGTTAAAACTAATCTAGCAACATCAAATTGACTGCCATAGAGAAGAGAATACCCGATCTGTAGACTATCCGTGGGAATCGCATCCCAATTGGTACACTTCTTTCCAAAAGCCCGAGTAATGCAATCGAAAAAGAAGCTCCACTCCTTGCGCAAAAATGGCCTTTTGAGTTGACCTATCTTTGTCAAAGGTCCAGTGTAGCCTATCTCGCTCATCATTCTGACTAGCTCAAAGTCTCCAACAGAGATTGTGAATGCATTGAAATCTTCAAGACCCAAAGCATCACGAACAGTAGTAGGAGTAACTACAAATTCATCTCCTTGAAACTCAAAAATTATAGATGGCGATCCAGACTCTCCTCCATTATCATAAGTACCTGTCTGCCAAAAAGTTCGAATTTGAGTCGCAGACAGCTTCGATGGTGCAGTTAGAGCAGTACCGATATCAGAGTGTAACAAGAACCTCTGAATCAAATGAAACGCCTCCGGTGCGTTCTCATTTGCTACAGGAGCAGAATAATTATTGGGAACAAATTCTAATTCAGAAGCAATAAACGCTGTAGTTGCCATTAGTAAGATTTGAAAACAAGAAGAACTGGGCTTTGAAAGTGTTTGAGTGTTTGTGTGTGAGTAAAAGCTTATGAAAAGATGAGGTGCGTAAAAGATTGAATCGTGTGTATGTAGTGTATTAAATAATAATTGTAAAGATTAGAAGTATGTTAGTGGGACAGATGTCAGACGTAGATACGCTGACAGCTGTATCTAACAACTTCCAATACACACGTGCAGACGTGGAGACACCTGGCATCACATATAACACTCAAAATATCCGCTTAAAAGAAAAAAAAATTAATAATAATAAAATTATCAATTTTAATAATAAAGTACAAAGGAGCTCAATAGTCAGAATAATAATGACTGTCTTGAAACTCCGCACCTTATTATCCCAAGCGCTTCGATTCAAGGAAAAACCTTTCAGTTACCTTGTTGAATGCTTTAAAAACCAAAGCATTTTAACAACAGGCTTCATATCTTAAAATTACCATACACCAAATGGCAGGAACCTTTGAATTTATGGATGTAGAATCATTCATGAACATGAACTGGCATCAACAAGCAAACTATATCATCGATGAGTTTCTTGTTCTGTCTTTTCTGAATGATGAAGGTCTTATAGCAGATGATGAAATAGCGGAAGGACCGATCTCTAATCCTTATGTGCACATCATCCGTCCCGGTCCATATGATGTGCCCATCCTGGCAGACGATCATACTATGGAGATTTGTATGATGCTCTTCCAGCAGAGCTTCCTGATGGGTACTGAGGAGACAATCTTCTTGGAATCCTGCAAGCTGCAAAGCAGAAAGAGAATCCAGGAAGATGATGATGATGATTCATCTTCAGGATGTTGTCAAGCAATCCCAGATGGTATAATGATCAGTTGAACAACTGGGTAGCGATCATCAGAAGTAGTAGAGCACAATAACTTCTGGCTCTAGCTCTTCTGCTTCAGTTGTAGCATTCAAATACTTGTCCTGGTTAAATAGATCTTCGCTTTTGTAACCATAGTGATTAGTATGTACCAGAAAGTTTAGCTAAACATGAGTATGAAATGGTCTGAATGTAAATTTGAATTAATTAATGGAAAAAAAATTTGTTTCTTTACATATCAGTATGATCAATATTGCATAGTAATTGTAAAGTGAAAGAAATGATATCACTTTAAACAATAAACTAACATACTCAGCAGCATCACGAATCACTATCAGGACTTATCAAACACACTCTTTCTTTTCTCCGTTCAATCATACTTTTTCCGAAAAACAAATGGCTAATCTCAAAATTATAACATGTCTGAAACAAATAGATTATTTTAACCATCAGAGATTAAAACAAAGTAACCTCGGCGTATTTCACACAATACATCAGTGTTTACCATTTGTCCTTCTTTGTCAATAAACTCTTTTCTCAATCTGTACAGTTGTGAAAATATGTGTGTGTAGTAGCAGAGTTTACCGAAATCAGTATTTAGATCATCTCAAAGTGCATAAAATCCACAAACTAAAGTAGTAAAAACTGGTTGCCTAAACTCTCATGTATAACATAGACACTGATTTTTCTATCTAAACTCTGTATTACTGATATCCTTTCATTTGGATATGTCTTTTATTTTTCACCCCCTTTATTATATATATATATTTTTTATTATATATATATTTTTTTATTTTTCCAGTAATCAGTGGTTGGCACTAGTCACCAAAAATCAAAGATTTTAGCCCTTATTTCATACAATAAGTTCCTGGATCTTCCTAGGCACAACATGATCTCAAAGGAATTTGTGCTCTGTTTGGCATCTTTTGATTAGAGGGTGAATTAATTGCAATGAATAATCAGAGTTTAGACTTTTCATCAGTAATTATAATTAACTTATGAGAGAAGATGCAAACAGCTAATACAGACTCAGTGTATAGGATCAATAAACTAAGAGATGCTATAAATATAGAGACAGTATCATGCTGTGTTAGCTTACTGCACATATTTGAGATCAGAATCTATCAACTCTTAAGGATTCACAATTACTTACTGAGAATTATGCTTCATACAAATTTCTTCATTGGTCCATATGTTCCAGACAAAATTACAATCAAAGTATAGCATTTTAAACTGTAACATTCAGAGTATGACCAACTTCTTATGACTCACAGAGTTTAGCATCAGAGTTTAACCGACAGAGTTTATGACACTGGTACTCATAACAGTTAATATATGCAAGGAATCATGAGCATTAAACAATCAAACATGGATAGATTTTGAGTCTAACCCGTATCTCTAGTCAGAACCAGAGATCATTCCAAGTTCATTTACCAATCTTGTAAACGTAGCTTCACTCAAAGGTTTGGTGAAGATATCTACAAGTTGTTGGTCTGTAGACACAAAATGAAGTTCAATGTTCCCTTCTTCCACATGTTCTCTGATAAAATGATATCTTATGCTGATGTGCTTGGTCATGGAGTGCTGTACTGGATTACCTGTCATAGCAATAGCACTTTGGTTATCACAGAAAATAGGTATTTTAGAGTACCTTAACCCATAATCCAGCAGTTGATTCTTCATCCATAAAATCTGTGCACAACAGCTACCAGCTGCTATATACTCTGCTTCAGCAGTGGATGTGGAAATTGACTTCTGTTTCTTGCTGTACCAAGAAACTAATCTGTCACCTAAAAATTGACAGCTTCCACTTGTACTTTTTCTGTCTATCTTACAGCCTGCAAAATCTGCATCAGAGTAACCAATTAATTTAAACTCTGATTCTCTAGGATACCACAAACCCAGGGTTATGGTTCCTTTGAGATATTTGAAGATCCTTTTTACAGCTGTTAGATGAGGCTCTCTGGGATCTGCTTGAAATCTTGCACAAAGACATGTTGCATACATGATATCAGGTCTACTTGCAGTAAGATACAGTAGAGACCCTATCATTCCTCTGTAGTTAGTCATATCTACTGAGGCTCCTGTGTCTTTGTCAAGCTTCGTTGCTGTAGCCATGGGAGTTGTAGCAGATGAACTATCAAGCATACCAAATTTCTTTAGAAGATTTCTGGTATACTTTGCTTGATTGATAAAAATCCCATCATCTGTTTGCTTGACCTGTAAGCCTAGAAAATAACTAAGCTCTCCCATCATGCTCATTTGATACCTGGATTGCATAAGCTTTGCAAACTTCTTACAAAGTTTGTCATTAGTAGATCCAAAAATAATATCATCTACATAAATTTGAACTAAAAGCAAATCATCACCAGAATTAAAATAAAACAAGGTTTTATCAATTGTACCTCTTGTGAACCCACTTTCTAAAAGAAATTGAGCAAGAGTTTCATACCATGCTCTTGGTGCTTGCTTTAGTCCATATAATGCCTTGTCAAGCCTGTAGACATAATCTGGATGCTTGGAATCTACAAATCCTGGTGGTTGTTCAACAAACACTTCTTCTTCAAGCTTCCCATTGAGAAAAGCACTTTTTACATCCATCTGAAAGACTTTAAACTTCTTGTGTGCAGCATAGGCCAGAAAAATTCTTATGGCCTCCAATCTTGCAACTGGAGCAAAGGTTTCATCATAGTCAATTCCTTCCTGTTGTGAATAACCTTTAGCCACAAGTCTAGCCTTGTTTCTTGTAATCACACCTTCACTGTCAGTCTTGTTTCTGAAAACCCACTTTGTACCTACAATTGATCTATTCTTTGGTCTAGGTACAAGTGTCCAGACTTCATTTCTTTCAAATTCATTTAACTCTTCTTGCATTGTTGTAATCCAATTAGCATCTTGAAGAGCTTCCTCCACTTTCTTTGGTTCTGTTTGAGACAAGAAAGCATGATACAGACACTCATTGTTTGTTGCACTTCTAGTTCTCACACTAGCATCAGGATCTCCAATTATGAGATCAGGTGTGTGTGCCTGTGTCCACTTTCTGGCTGTTGGTAAGTGGTTTCTTGCATCATTATTGAATCCTCCCCCTTGATCCATGCTTTCCTGATTCATATTTTTACTTTCTGCAGTATCTGAGGCTCCCCCTGAGTTGGATGGCTCAGTGTTTGAACTGTCAGGGTTTGAATCAGTTTCCTCAACTGACTCACTTGCTGTGTCTTGTTGAGCTTCTTCACGCTCCCCCTCAACTGGTTCTCTATTTTGTTCAATTTGAGAATTTCCAGTTTCTCCAGTATTTACCAGTAGAGGTTCAGAGTATGCTTCGTCAGAGTTTGTCAACCCTGCTTCATCAAAGTTTATAT
The DNA here is from genome assembly GCA_030848705.1 of Heracleum sosnowskyi. Lineage (NCBI taxonomy): Eukaryota > Viridiplantae > Streptophyta > Magnoliopsida > Apiales > Apiaceae > Heracleum > Heracleum sosnowskyi. The sequence continues at coordinate 40,296,447 of CM061243.1, read as the reverse complement.
CATCAGAGAACAGATCTTCATTTTCAAAACGTAGTTGATCATATCCATCCTTGTCTTCAAGTCCAATTATTTTCTTGTCATCAAACGACACATGTATGGATTCCATGATCACCTTCGTTCTCAGATTGTAAACTCTGAATGCTTTTGTTGACAATGGATAGCCAACAAAGATTCCTTCATCAGCTTTTAACTCGAACTTGGTCAACTGTTCAGGATGAGTCTTCAACACAAAGCATTTGCATCCAAATATGTGAAAATATTTCAAATTTGGCTTCTTGTTTTTCACCATCTCATATGGTGTTTTTCCATGCTTGTTGATCAGAGTTGCATTTTGAGTAAAACAAGCAGTTTGAACAGCTTCTGCCCAGAAATAAGTTGGCAATTTTGCTTCATCAAGCATAGTTCTGGCAGCTTCAATTAAAGTTCTGTTCTTTCTTTCAACTACACCATTTTGCTGTGGAGTTCCAGGTGCAGAAAATTCTTGTTTGACTCCTCTTTCCTTGCAGAAAGCTTCCATGATTGAGTTTCTGAATTCAGTTCCATTATCACTCCTTATAATTTTGACTTTGTGCTGTGATCCTTTGTCCAGTAGATTTACATGATCCATCAACGTTTGAGCAGTTTCATCCTTCTTTGACAAGAAATACACCCATGTATATCTAGTATATTCATCAACAATTACTAGAGCATATTTCTTTCTGCCCATGGACATTACATTCACTGGTCCAAAGAGATCAACATGTAGAAGATGATAAGGTTCCACTACTGAAGATTCAGATTTGCTCTTGAAAGATGACTTCCTTTGCTTGGCCTTTTGACAAGAATCACATAGACCATCTAGTTTGAGTATTGATTTTGGAAGTCCTCTTACAAGATCCTTTCTAATAAGCTCATTGATGTTGTTCAAATTGAGATGAGAGAGCTTCTTGTGCCAATTCCAACTCTCTTCATTTGACATTTTTGCAGTCAGACACACTGTTTTTCCATCAGAGTTTGTTACCAAACTTGCTTCATAAATATTGTTGCGCCTGTGTCCAACTAGAACAACTTTCCCAGTAGATTTACTGATAATTTCACAGTATTCACTATGAAAATCTACATGGTTTCCTCTGTCACAGATTTGACTCACAGATAACAGATTATGCTTGAGTCCTGAGACTAGAGCTACATTTGTGATGATGACACTTCCAAGATTAATATTGCCATATCCCAGAGTGTGTCCTATGTTGCCATCTCCATAGGAAACTTTTGGGCCAGCCTTCTCCTCAAAGTCTGATAGCAGGGCTTTATTTCCAGTCATATGTCCTGAGCATCCGCTGTCCAAGATAAGGGTGCTCTCTTTTATGCCCTGCAATCACAAACCAACACTAAGTGTTAGTTTTAAGGATCCAGACTTGCTTGGATCCTTTGTCTTTCTTAACAGTGTTAGCTTTTGCAGCGGAATCACCATTATCAGAGTTTAAACTAACATTGTCAGATTTTACACTAGCAGAGTTTGCTCTAACCCATTTCAAGTTGGGTTTTAGCTCATAATAGTTATGATAAATTGCATGATAACTCTTACATGTGTAAATAGAATGCCAAGTGCTCCCACAATGTTTGCATAAAGTCTGTGGTCTTACTCTAACATAATCATTCTTTACTTCTGAAGTAGAAGGTAAAGAATTAATGTGTTTGTTCTTAGTGCAAAATCTAGCAAGATGATTAGAACTACCACAATTATAACATGTTTTTCTTGAGGCACTAGCATTAGGCATATGATTATTTCTATTATTTATGCCTACCTTTCCATTCCTATTTCTCTTGGACCCTTTAGGTTTCATGGCAGACTTAACCTCTTTGAGCTTATGTTTAAACTGTTTTCCTGTCATTAAACCAACATTAACCTACTTCTCACAGATTCTAATTGGTTTTTTAACAGCTTCTTTTTCCATAAGTTTTTCTGTTATAATATTTTCCTGTCTTTCACAGGCATCATCTGATTCCATATCAGCTTCTCTTATTACAACAGATTTTAACTTATTAGCTTCTGGAACAAATTTCACAGGTTTAAGTTGTGATTTTACCTTAACCTTGTCTTTAAACCTAAGTTCATCATTTTCACAATAACCTAAACCTACAGAATCAGTCTGAAACACTTGATGAGTGTCTCTTCCAGAATCTGTCCAAGTCTTGATTATTTTTCTTTCTTTTTCTAAATCAGATTCTAGTTGCTTATACCTTTTAAGCAACTCCTGTTCAACATAAACAGCATCATCTCTTTCTTTTTGAATCTGCTTCATTCTTTCAAGTTCTCCTTCAAGAAACTTGTTTCTATCTTTAAGACTAAGATTCTCAGATTTAATTCTTTCATTCTCTAAAGTCTGATCCCTATAGCTAACATGAACACTTTTCAGATATACTCTTAACTCAGATATATTATCAGTATCATAAGCATAAGTAGTTAGGGGTACCTTATTTTCAGAAGATTCAGTCTCATCTCTGACAGTTGCCATAAGAGCATAGTTTTCTCCATCATCAGAGTCTGAAGTATCTGCCCAGTCTTTGCCTTTAGAGATGAGTGCTTTCTCAGATTTGCCTTTCTTGCACTCTGGAGCATAATGACCCATCTCCTTACACTTGTAGCACTGGATTTGAGACTTATCCTTCTTGCCAGACTTGGTCTCCTTTCCATCAGACTTTCTGAAACTTCTCCTTTCAGAGTTTGAATCTTTCCTTGAGAATCTCTTTCCTTTCTTGAAGTTCTTGAATCCCATCTTCTTAAAGGTCTTCACCATCAATGCAGCCATTTGCATCAACTCCTCTTCATCATCCTCAGAGTCAGAAGCTTCATCAGAGTTTGAGTCATCATCAGAGTTTGATGACTCACTTTCAGATTTAATAACTAAAGCCTTTCCCTTGGCTTTCTTCCTTGATGATTCCTTCTTGATGGGCTTCTCCTCGACTTTGAGAGCAACAGATTTTGTCTTCTTGCTGGATCTCCTGTTCCTTTGTTCTATCTCAAGTTCATGAGTCTTTAACAATCCATAGATCTCATCAAGATCTGTATCAGCAAGATCATAATTATCTCTGATTGTTGTTGCCTTTAAATCCCACTTTTCAGGTAGAGATAATAGAAACTTGAGATTAGACTCTTCAAGTTCATATTCTTTATCAACCAGAGACAGATCGTTCAATAGTTTGCAAAATCTGTCATAAGTCTCAGTCAAGGTTTCATTAGTTCTTGAATCAAAGTGCTCATACTCCTGTGTGAGTATTGTTTTTCTGTTCTTCTTAATAGCACCTGTTCCCTGGCATCTGACTTCTAAAGCATCCCATATCTCTTTGGCAGTTTTGCAGCCAATTACTCTGTTAGACATTACATTATCTAAAGCACTGTGGAGAAGATGTCTAACCTTTGCATCCTTTGCAATTGATGAGATATCCTCAGGAGTCATATCTTTCTTTTCCTTTGGAACAGTCTTTTGTGCTTGTCCATCAACAACAGGGGACAATTTAGTCGGCATATGAGGACCATCATAGATTCTGTCAAGGTATTCTGGATCTGTAGCCTCCAGAAACATGGTCATCTTCACCTTCCAAATCGGATACTCTACTGGCCTGAGAATTGGAACCCTGATTGTTTCATATCGACTCACAGAATTGAGCTTAACCTGTTCAGCCTTAGGAGCAGTTTGATTTTCTTCAGACATGATTAATACTGTGTTTGAATCGTAAAACTGTATATATTAAACAGCCTTGGCTCTGATACCAATTGTTAGGCCGAATACACAATATAATCAAGTATGTATGAGAATAACGATAATTAAGAACACTGTTTATGAATCAATAAACTGTATTTATATTAACAGCTTCTCTCTTTATGATGTTAATGAATCACAAAGAGCTTCTAGGTTACAAGAATAATATATCAATATTCGCGTCCCTTCTAGGGATAACCTATCTGTGTTTATATAGTACACAGCTACATACAATCCTTATCTAATTGATATTCCTATAAATCAGCTATACAATTCATATCAATTAAGGATTGCTTCAGTCTTCTATTCCGTTTCCTTAGCTGTATCAATATATTCTGCTTCTTTCCATCTTCAGAATACATTGCTTCTAGAATCTTCAATTCAGCACCGACAGCTAATACAACTATCACCTTGTCAGACTTTAAATAAACTCTGACCGGCTTCAATTAAACTCTTCACCCTGTCAGAGTTTAACTAAACTCTGACTGGCTTCTGATAAACTCTTGTCAGTACCTGTTGCTTAAACACTGATAAACAAACATTAGCAATTATATCTAACACCATAAGTTGGATCAAAACAACTGTAGAACTAACATGCCTGCTGTTAATTCTTCTCATAAAGCATGTGGTGTGAGTAATTGCATGTCTTGTGCTTTTAATGTTATGTATGCTTTCTTTAATAAAAAGCATGTATCTAGTGATAAGACTGCTCCACGTCAACATGTTAATAATAAGAAGCATGTTAAAGCAAAGACTACTAGTCCTCCTCAGACTAGAGTGGATTCATTTATCCCTAAGCCTACTCAGAAATGTGTTAAGGCTGGCTATAAATGGAAACGCTCTTATGTGAAAGAGGTTGAAGTAGTTTTAGTTAAAAATGTTGTTTTGCCTGACAAAGGCCAATTCTTTAAGTATGCCGGACCCAATCAAGTGTGGGTTCCGAGGAAGGACTAATCAATCTGGTATTGCAGGGAGTTAAACAGGTAAGCCGTGTTATATGGGTTCTTGACAGTGGCTGTTCAAGGCATATGACCGGAGATAGAGCCCTGCTATCAGATTTGGTTGAGAAAGCTGGCCCAGTAGTAACCTTTGGAGATAACATCAAGGGTATTACGAAAGGATATGGTTGTTTGAAGTACAGAAATGTTATCTTTGAAGATGTTTCGTTTGTGGAAGGTCTGACGTTCAATCTTCTCAGCATCAGTCAGTTCTGTGACAGAGGATATTCTGTTTCCTTTGAAAGAGAGAAGTGCCAGATCCTACACAAGAAGAATGAAAAACCTGCTCTTCAAGGAGTGAGGAAAGGTGACTTGTTCATAGCTGATCTGAACTCGGGATTCAAAGATGAAGTTAATTGTTTTTATGCTAAAGCTTCATCAGATGATAGTTGGCTATGGCACAAGAAGATGTCTCACCTTAACTTCAAAACTATGAACTCTTTAGTCAAGAGGGAATTAGTTAGAGGTTTGCCTCAGATGGAATTTACACAGGAAGGACTGTGTGAGGCATGCCAGAAAAGAAAGTCAAAGAAAGCTTCTCACAAGGGCACTGATACATCATCAATAACTGAACCTCTTCAGCTACTGCACATGGATTTGTTTGGTCCAGTTAATGTGATGTCCATGTCAAAGAAACAATATGCACTTGTGATTGTTGATGACTATTCAAAATATACATGGGTTTTATTCCTACATTCCAAGGATGAGACCCCATTCCTGGTGATTGGCCACATAAAGTTGATTGAGCTGGATTCTAGATTCCCTGTTAGAGCCATAAGGTCAGATAATGGTACTGAATTCAAGAATGCCATTCTAAATGACTTTTGTGCTGATAAAGGAATAACAAGACAGTATTCTGCCCCTAGAACTCCTCAACAAAATGGAGTAGTGGAAAGAAAGAATCGTACATTGATTGAAGCAGCTAGGACTATGCTAAGTGAGTCCAAACTTCCAACGTACTTTTGGGCTGAAGCAGCAAATACAGCTTGTTATACTCAGAATCAAACTTTAATCAACAAGGACTTAATGAAGACTCCGTATGAGATCATGAACAACAAGAAACCAACTGTCAAGTACTTTCATGTATTTGGAGCAAAATGCTTTGTGCTTATAGATGACAATGTTAAACGTGGCAAGTTTGATGCAAAGGCACAAGAAGCTATTTTTGTTGGATATTCCAGAAGATCTTACAGGGTCTACGTGGTTGGCAGTCACACAGTAAAGGAAAGTGTCAATGTTACTTTTGATGACACTAAGTTCCCCAGTATCCAAAAAGAAGACTCATCTGAAAAGCTGAAGTTTGATAACTTGCCAGACTCAGAATCAGATGATGAAGCCCCACCTGAAGTTATTGCTGGTGATGATAATAATAATGATGATAATGATCATGGTGATGGTGGTGGAAACACTGGTAACAATGGAGATACCACCAACACTGGAGAAGAATCATCAAGGCAATCAAGCAACAACTCAGGGGGAGCAAATGAAGGATCAGCTAGTCACTCACAACATCAAAGTGAATTTCAAGGTGAATCATCAAGATCAAATCTTCCAAGACAGACTGTTTGGAATAGAGCTCATCCTTTTGAGCTGATCATTGGTGATCCAGATGTTGGAGTTAAAACTAGAAGAGCTTCTCAAAATGAATGTCTTTTCTCAGCATTTCTATCTAAAATGGAGCCAAAGAAAACTGAGGAAGCACTGACTGATCCAGATTGGGTGATTGCTATGCAAGATGAACTCAATCAATTTGAACAACAACAAGTCTGGAAGCTGGTACCCAGGCCAAAGAACAAGAAAGTAGTTGGTACAAGATGGGTATACAGGAACAAGCTAGATGAGGAAGGCATTGTTACAAGGAACAAGGCAAGACTGGTTGCACAAGGGTATTCTCAAGCTGAAGGCATTGACTATGATGAAACCTATGCACCAGTGGCTAGACTTGAGGCCATCAGGATGTTCTTAGCATTTGCTGCTTATTCCAATTTTAAAGTCTATCAAATGGATGTTAAGAGTGCATTCCTGAATGGTGAACTTGATGAAGAAGTGTATGTGGAACAGCCCCCTGGCTTTGAAAATCAGGAGCTGCTGGACTTTGTGTACTTTCTCTTCAAGGCTATCCATGGTCTCAAACAAGCCCCAAGAAAATGGTATGACACTCTCTCTGGTTTTCTTTTAGAAAATGGTTTTGTTAGAGGTATCATAGACAAAACTCTTTTTTCAAAGAAACACAAAAGTGATATGATATTAGTCCAAGTCTATGTGGATGACATCATATTTGGGTCTACTAATGATAATTTCTGTAAGAGATTTGCTGAGCTTATGCAGAGTAAGTTTGAAATGAGTATGATGGGTGAACTGAAGTTCTTTCTTGGATTACAAGTAAGTCAAAGGTCAAATGGTATATTTATTTGTCAATCCAAGTATCTCAAAGAACTCCTCAAGAAGTATCACATGGAGGATTCAGCATCAGCAAGGACTCCATCTTCAACAGCCATCAAACTTGGAGCTTCTGACAAATCTATCAAGGTAGATGTTACAAGCTACAGAGGTATGATTGGCTCCTTACTCTATCTTACTGCAAGTAGACCAGATATTATGTATGCTACATGCTTGTGTGCAAGGTTCCAAGCGGACCCTAGAGATGTTCATCTCGTTGCTGTGAAAAGAATCTTGAGATATCTTAAGGGTACACCTAATCTAGGTATCTGGTACCCTAAAGATTCTGGTTTTAATCTTGTTGGATATACAGATTCTGATTATGCAGGTAGTGTTGTGGATAGAAAAAGCACCTCTGGGAGTTGTCAATTCCTAGGAGGTAGGTTGATTTCCTGGTATAGCAAGAAACATCAAACAGTTTCCAATTCAACAGCAGAAGCTGAATATATTGCTGCTGGAAGCTGTTGTGCTCAGATCTTATGGATACGGAATCAATTAAAGGACTATGGCTTTGCATTAGACAAAATTCCCATATTTTGTGACAATACAAGTGCCATAGCAATCTCCAACAACCCTGTGCAGCACTCGAGAACGAAGCACATTGATATCAGGTATCATTTTATCAGAGAGCATGTCATGAATGGAACTGTGGAGTTACACTTTGTACCCACAGAAGAACAGACTGCAGATATATTCACTAAATCTGTTGACGAATCCACATTTATCAAGTTAGTTGGTAAATTGGGTATGTTAAACAGTCTTAGTGATTAACAATATCTCTGTCATGTTTGTTCTTTAAAATTCATTTTCTCTTGTCATTTAAATAATATTCACTGTCAATTCTCATTTAATAGTACATGTTTGTGTATTTAAATAGCTCTAAATAATTTATTTTCTTTAAAAATATTTTTCTCATATTTTTTAAGTAGAGAAATGTATTTTTATTGAAAATATATTTATTTAGAATTATTTAGGTATTTTTCAGATTGTAAATATTGTTGTTTGAATTTTTTTTTCTGCAAGTTTATATTAATTTTATGCATTTCTAATATTCTGCATATTTTTCTAGGATTTATGGAATTTTCTGTGAATTTTTCTAGAATTTTATATATTTTTTCATGCATTTTTATAAGTTATTCAGCATTTTCTGTAAAAATTCGAATTAAATTCTGAATTTTTCCTAAGTCTTCCCAGCTTTACACTAGGAAGACTACCGGGAAAACAAGGGATATTTTCTTTTTGTTTTTTGTTTTTTCCTTTTTATTTTAAGTCTTTTTCGAAGTCTTCCCAGTTTTTTGAACTAGGAAGACTCTCGGGAAGACTATGAATTAGTTATTGTATTTCTGTTTATTTATTTATTGTATTTTTCCGAAGACTTCCTAATTTGAACTAGGAAGACTACCGGGAAGACTATCCTAAGTCTTCCCGATTGTCTTCCCAGTTCAAATTTAAAAAAAAAACCGTTCAAATCCTTTTCTTTACAGTTTTTTTTATTCTAATATATATAGATACATACAGTACATACGTTTTGTTAGTCCTTGTGTATTGCAGAAGGGGGGGGGGGATGAATGCAATACTGATAAAATTCAATCTAAATTTCAACAACTAAAATCAAGATTAAACGTTATCAGCAATATATGCAATCACGAACAGTATTCAGTAAGAACAAGATTCACAAAATAAATGTTTTATTTATTTTGCAAAGTGTTGCTACAACCTCAAGAAAGAATTCTCGAGCTTCGGGTTTTCTTCAAAGACACTTGCTTGTCTTCGTTACAATTCTAGAATGAATTGATAGTAGGTATAAGACTAACCCTATCACTATCAGTCACGGGTTTGTGAAGCTGCTGTCACTGTCAAGTGGCAGCTTCTTACAGATTGTCTTACCCATGTGACTTTCCTAAATTGCTAACATGTCAGATATACATTACAAAGAAAGCAACCTAGATGCATTCCATTTCCAGCTAAACCAATTCAGCAGATAAAGACTTGACCTTGCTCTTGAATTGATTCGCTTTTGTTTTGCAGTGCTTGAAGCTTCTGTCGTAGTCTTGCAGACTTGGTGCAGCTTAGGGATACTGCATCACGCCTGTTTCTTGAACATTTAAACTGTCACGGGATTTGACTGAGAAAGATACCTAGCATAAGGATCTTTATTGAGACAGTTACTTTTGCCGCAAAGCTTGCTGTCACAGGAATGATCTTTTGGTGACAGTATGAGTTCCCCGCATAGAGTGCTGTCGAGGATCCCAAACTTGATGTCGAGGGCAATAGTTGCTGTCGCGTAGTCTTCCGCCAATGTTACTGTCAGAGTGAATATGCTGTCGTGACTTGCAACATTCTGTCTTCTTGTAATCTTACTGTCACAGCTTTAGGACAGTAACCTTTATTCATGTTGTCATCCAAAAAGCATTCTTTGAGGCTTGAACACATAAGTGAACTTCTTTCAAACAATACAACTAGAATAACATTACATACTGATTACAAGAACATACTTTGGCTATGACAGTATGTTCTACTTAATTTGAAAAATTAAGTACAATCAAAGTTAAGTTATTTCAATGCTATCACCCATAAATCCCAACAATCTCCCCCAATTTGTTTTTATGGAAAATAACAACAAATTTACAATATGTGCTGACAACTTAACTAACAAGATCAGAATTTAAGAATTTTCACTTAGCTTGAGATCTCCTCTTCTGTCTTGCTGCATCCTCTCTTTTGAGAGCTTCTGCCAAGCAGCTTCTTAGACTTTCTACAAGAGAAATTTCAGCAGCAGACACTGCATCATCCTCTACTTCATCAATGATCTTCTTTATGGAAGGGGATATGAGAGAACTAACATCCCTGAGATTCAGCCATTGCTCTATATCATATGGATAGGTTCTGAAATGAAGTTCTTCATTAATGAGCTTGAATCTACTTCCAGGATAAGCATTGAGAGACTTCCTTCTTTGCTTGTCTAGTTTTGAGTCTTCTCCTTTTCTCCCTTCCAATAACTTCTCTATCTCATCAGAACAAATCTGTTCCAAGGGATGAATTGAACCAGCTACCATATACTGTAAATCCTTCAGAGTGGATGTTTTAAGCTTATGCAAGCTGCAAACATAGATTTCTTCTTTTAGGAACTTGACTCTTAGGGGATTTTCCAGCATATATGGTTGATAATTTGGAGCTTCACTTTCTGCCTTGTTAGAGGCCTTGTGTTTTTCCAGTAATTCAGCTTCCTTCTTATCAAGTTCTGACTGAGTTTGAGAATATTCAGAAGATTCAGGTTGTTTGCTTGGCTTGGGTTCCCCTTCCTTAGTTGGTTGGGTTTGCCCTTCTTCTGTGGGTAAATCATCAAACTCATAGTACCAGTGGTATGGTATAGGAGAGGCTGGGAGATCAGTAAGAATATCAGCATCATCAAAATCTGCAAAGTTATAGCCAAATTTCTGATAAAATTCAGCATCCCTATCTGCCTGATATTTTAGAACATGTTCCATGACAGCCTTTGAAACATCATCATAGCTCTCCAGCAACTCTACCATTCTTTCCAGGTAGAAGAAATCAATTCTTCTTTTATCTATGGTTGATGTACTTTTCTTGGTTGATGTGGCTACCAGATTGAAGTCCTTGTCAATCTTGGCTGACCTTGATTCTTCCCACCACAGAATGTACTCAGTGGCCTCTTGATTTGCATCCAGCTTAACCTCAACGCTCTTGATTTCTCTTGATTGCATTTGTTGAATCTTGAGACTGTTGGGAGGAATTGATTGAATTGGCTTTTTGAGATTCCTGCCAAATCCAGTGGCCTTTTCCTTTCCTGAGTACTTGTGCTTCCCTGTAGGTTTCTGTCTAGAAAACCATGCCTTAGCTTTAGCTTTCAGTCTTTTGGACTTGACAGTAGCCTTGGCTTCATCCTTGACAGAACCTTCCTTGACAGTACCCTTGTCGACAGCATCTTCCAAGACAGCATCTTCTATGACAGTATCCTTGTCGACAGTACCTTTGGTGACAGCATCTTTTTCAGCATTTATGCAGTCAATAGCACATCTAAGAATGCTTGCCTCCAAAGCTTCCAGTATTCTTGACTCCTCTTCATCTGTTGCACCAGCATCTTTCTTTTCCTGGCTAGGAGTTTCTTCATTGCCTTCATTCTGGGATTGAATACCAGTATTCCCAGAATTACTTCCACCAGCATTTCCAGCATTTCCAGAAGCTTCACCACCTCCATCCTCACCATCTTCATCATCATCATCATCATCATGGGGAGGAATGTTATAGAAGCAACTTCCACCTTGATCATTTCTTTTGGCATTGGCTCTAGTGATTAGCTCCTTCATTCTAGCTCCCAGTGCCTTGTCTCTCAACACCAGCATTTTGTAGATTTCTTGAACAGCATGAACTCTTCCTGGATTGGCATTTGAACTGAGTATTCCATCTAGTACCTTCAGAATTGACTTGGTTTCCATTCTGGATGGGCTACCCAAATTCATGAAGCTGTTCCTTCTTGTGCCATCCTTAGTTTTGGATCTGTAAAAAACACTTGGTGGATTTGAGTAGACTTCAGGTAGCTTCTGTGTGATCAGGTTCTGGATTTGCATATCCAATATTTCATTGAATGGTGTTTGAGTTGCCCTGATCATTCCCTTCAAAGCACACAACACCTTTGCTGGCAGACTCTGCAATAGCTGCATTGTGATGAAATAAGATATGCCAGAAGTGAGATAAATACTTACAGCCCATCTTTTCTCATCATTCACCATTACACTGACACTAGTAATTTGTTCCTTTAACAGTTTTGTGGTGTTGGTTGGACGGTTGCTAGGAGCATTCATTGCTTCTTCCACCAAACTGCTAAACTTACTGTCATGGTTGTGTAATGTGCTCTCCCTATAATCCACCATCAAGACATTGGCTTCCTCTTGATCAAATTCAGTGCCATTTGTCCAAATAATTCCACCATGAATGGATTCAGGCAGTTTCCCTTTACCTTTCCCAAGTTTGTTTTGTTCCTCCATTTCTCTCCATTTCTTCGGTAAAGCAGTTTCTTGAGTTTCTGGAGTAGGTTCTCTAATCACCACAGGAGGCAAGATTGGATGTCTAGATGCAGGTCTTCTTTGCAATGCATCTTGAGTTTCCTTTGACATTAACACCCTTTCTCCATCCATTTCCACTTCAACAGGCTTTTCAGCTTTATCCTGTGGTTTTGCACTGCTTGGTTTGACTTGCTCCCCCTTAGACATTGCTTTCCTTTTAGCTCCCCCTCTGGTCTCCACAGCTACAGGCTCCCCCTGAGTTCCACCTGATTCTTGAATAGGCAATGATTCTGATCTTGCTACCTTCTCCCCCTTAGTTGAGTTGGCAGCTACCAGGTCAGTAAGGAACTGAATAGAGAGTTGAGTAGCAGCAAAACCATCAACCACCAGTTGAGAGAGAGAGTCCAGTTTGGAGTCCAAAGTAGCACACTGTCCTTCAAGAGCTGGAATCCTGTTACCAAAAGTAGCAGAGGGGCCACCAGACCTTAACCTTCTTGGAGGGGAAGGAAAAGACAGGGGCCTGGAGGCTATGGGGGTTCTCACACTCTCAGGGTGTTTTTGAGTGATCTCATCACCCCTCACAGTTTGACTCTCAAGGCCTAGTGCCTGAATAGTGTGGGCTCCCTCAATATCTCTCTGGACATGCTCAAGTCCCTCTCCTTTTGCCAGCTCATTTGGCTGCCTCTCATTTTTATGCTCACCTCTCTTTTCTTTTATCTCTCTTTTCTTTTGCACACCCTCACTCAACCTAGATGCATGGGTATGAGCAGTACTAACATGCATGGAAGGAGAAGATTTAGAATGTACCTTTAGGAGTTTGGCAAGAGGTAGGTCATCATCAGAGGCATCCTCAACAAGTACAGCATCAAAATCAGGCTGGGAGGGCTGGACAGCATCTTGAGTAGGAATGGTACTGTCAGTTGGAGTCTGGACAGCAGGTTCTGGCATGACAGCATCTTTGGGAGGTGGAGTGACAGTAGGTTCTGTAGTGACAGTATCTTTCTCTCCACCTTTGACAGTAGCTGTGTCCAGGACAGTAGCATCCCCAGTGTCTTTGACAGCAACAGAGGCTGTGACAGCATCTTCCTGAAGGTAAGATGCTCCTTGGAGATCAGACAGAGTGTTGGCTGTTTCATTTTCTGACAAAATACCACTTTGCCCTAGCTCAGTGTTTGGAGGAGTGGTGTCCATCTCACTTTGAGAAATGGGTTCTTGTGGACCACTAGATGGGGGCTCATCCATGATTGGAGATGGATGATCAAAACCTGAAGGGTTGGGACTGTCCCCTTCTCTAGGTTGTGGAGAAGAAACAAAAGAATGTGTAGGGAAGGAAGAAGGTGAAAGTGTAGTAGAGAGTGGGGGCTGATTCACAGATGAAACATGTGAACCATCAATAGGAGTAGAGAAATCCTCACTGTGCCCTAACTCACTGTGTGTTTCTTCAAGTGGGGGTATCTCAGGTTGGGAACCATGAGTTTGTGCAGACTCTGTACAGGGTGCCTTGGGAGACATGCCAATTTCAATAGATGTCCCTTGTTGAGAAGGCACATCTAGGGAGGAGTTTATTTCCCTGGTTTCCTCTACAGTCTTTTGGGAGACTGCAGGGTGGCTGACAGTGGTTTTGGTCCTCCTAGCTCTCTTCTTCTTAGGCTCAGGGGGAACCACTGTGGGTTCTGTTTGACTACCTTCCTTATTTGCTGCACTAGGTGCAGTGTCTCCCTCTTGACTAACAGAGCTACCACCAACATCAGCTTCTAAGGATCTTTTTCTGGATTCTTGCAAGGCTTCTCTTTGGGCTTTGGGAAGTCTAGAGGGCCTAGGCTGAGTGTATGGTGTTGAATGGGGGTTAACTGAATTTGGGTCTAATTCAGTTTCATTCTCAAGAGAAAAAGAATCATAACCAGAAGGTAATGGATAATCAAGGTTGGACACTTGATCAACCATGTGCTGAGTGAAACAAATTGGAATATGTGCATTGAGATTTTGTGATGATAATAGTGTGTGTGTGTTCTTTTTCAAAACTGAGCAAGCCTCTAAACGAGGAGCAGCATCATTAAAATCACAGAATGAATTAATGCACAACATAAGAAAGCGAGGGTAGTGTGATACCTTCTTACCTATGGCAGCTTTGAGTTGTGCCATGAGGAGAGCTCCAACATTCACCTTGTATCCATGGACAAGAGAATGTGTCAGTTTCTTGATGTAGGAGGGTATCCCATTCCAGCCTGTGGACTTGGTAGAGAACACCTTGACCATTGCATCAAATATCATGCTCCACTCCTTCCTTAGATACTTCCTGTCCATTTCACCAGACGGGTATCACTTGGTTGTTCCCTCTTCGAGAATAGGGCCTGCATACCCAATCTTCAAGAAGAGCTTCTTCAGAGTGTCATCATTAGCAAGTGGAGCAAAGTTTTGGCCTTCTTCCAGTGTAATTTCAAGAGCAGTATTGATGACCTCAGCTGTGAGAATGTATTGTTGCCCAGAGATTGTGAATTGAATACCAGGGTTCTCACCCTCAGTTTGAGCAACAGCAGTTTGCCAAAACGCCTCAAGTCTGTCTAAGTCGAGAATGGGGGTTGAGGTTATGGCATAACCGAGATAGGACTTGTTCAAGAAAAACACTAGTCCTTTGAAACCTTCACCAGCATCATTTGGGGAAAAGATGCCAGCAAAGTTTGTTTGAGAGAGAGTCTGTTTGGGGGCCATTGAGATTTCAAGAAAAGAAGAAAGTGAGAAAGTAGCTTTTTGCTTGAAGAAAAGTATTTTGCCTTGAGTTTTGTGAGAGTGATATGTCTGAGTAACTGGAGAATAAATATGGGTATCTCAAACGTTTGCTCAAAAAGTGGAGTTAAAGGACGTGTCTTAACCCACTCTCTTAACACGTGAGTTACTGCCCGTTATTCACTGTCAATCGTGGGGTGAATATCCAATTACAACGGTCCACTATTGTTGACAGTAACCTGTGCGCTAGAAACAATCTGTCAGTAATAAGTGGTGGTGACAGTAGGTTTTGCGCGACAGCAACTATTGCGCAAAAACATGCTGTCACCGTTAAGCATTTGAGTGACAGTATCCTTTAAAGGTCGTGACAGAAAGTCTTTCCCTGCTGTCAAGAAGGTTGCTGTCAAGAGACACGGGACAGTATCCTTCTTTGTGACAGTAATTTAAATGGGAAATTGTTTCTGTCAGGAACTAATTAGAATGCGTTGCTCATATACTTAACCTAAAATTAACAGAATATGAATTTAGCAATGTAATCTTTCAAACACAGATATTAAGCAAGTTACACAGACAAGTCATAAACTCAGTAACCACATAAACAGGAACTTTTATTATTGTTAATAAAATCATTAATATTGAACATTGAGTACATCATTCTATGATTTTATCAACTAGTTCTAAGACTTCTTCCTTAATCTCTTCTTCAGAGCGGCCTTCTTTTTCAAGAAGTGCCTGAAGCTCCTTCTCTTCTTCCATAGCCTTGGCCTCCTCTTCCTTAGCCTTGGCCTCCTTTTCCTCGTCTATCTCATCCATGGCATCCAACAGCATTTCAAAGAGCTCATCGATCTCTTCATTGTCGGGTTCACTATCACACTTCTTTAGACCAACTTCGATTCCTACTTTGTTTTCCATTATTTACTTTAAAACTGAGAGCAGACTGGTGAAACCTAAGGTTAATTTATAGGCAAAACCGTCTAAGGATCAAAGTCTAATGGTCAACAGTTAGAGTACCCATACAACTACCACAAAAGTAATTAATGGTCGTGTCCTCCTTTAATCCTACAGATTAATGCAAAAGAGTGTGAAAGTCCAATGGAACAGATTTTTAACTCTCAAACTTAATGGATAACCACATTAAAGTCATACACGGTTTAAAAGTATGAGACTGGCACAAAATACTGTCATGAAAAGTCAAATCAACACATGCTGTCACATAACAAACATAAACCAAGTAGACAGTAACTTCTCTTGACAGCAGGTTTGAAGTTGCTGTCATGAGCTTCAATAAGAATTGAAAATTTAGAAACCTTAGTAAATTAACATACCAGATTCAGCATTCCCAATTCACTTACCAACCTATTGAAGGTTGCTTCATCCAATGGCTTAGTGAAGATGTCAGCAAGTTGCTTGTCAGTTGGGACATAAATCAGCTTCACAGTTCCTTGTTCAACATGCTCTCTGATAAAGTGATGTCTTATATCAATGTGCTTTGTCCTAGAGTGTTGAACTGGATTGTCTGAGATGGCTATGGCACTAGTGTTGTCACAGTAAATAGGAATTTCTCTTAACACTAGACCATAATCTAGAAGTTGACTTTTCATTCATAGAATTTGTGCACAGCAACTGCCTGCAGCAATGTACTCAGCTTCTGCAGTTGAGGTAGAAACTGAATGCTGCTTCTTGCTAAACCATGAGACCAATCTTCCACCAAGAAATTGACAGCTACCAGTAGTACTCTTTCTATCAATCTTGCATCCAGCATAGTCTGAGTCTGAGTAACCAATTAGATCAAATCCAGTATTCTTAGGATACCAAAGGCCTAGGTTAGGAGTGCCTTTTAAGTATCTAAATATTCTCTTGATGGCTACCAAGTGTGACTCCTTTGGATCACTTTGAAACCTTGCACAGAGACATGTAGCAAACATGATGTCAGGTCTGCTAGCAGTTAGGTATAGGAGGGATCCTACCATGCCTCTATAGGTGCTTGAGTCAACTTTCTTTCCTTTAGGATCAAGATCCAGACTAGTTGCTGTGGACATTGGTGTCTTTGCAGGAGATGAATCTTCCAAGTTGAACTTTTTGAGAAGTTCCTTGATATACTTAGCTTGACTTATGAAGATTCCATCAGTTTGTTGAAGAATTTGTAACCCCAGAAAGAATGACAGTTCTCCCATCATGCTCATCTCATATTTGTTGCTCATGAGATGGGAAAACTTCTCACACAGCTTCTCATTTGTAGAAGCAAAAATGATGTCATCCACATAGATTTGTACCAGAATGATGTCCTTGCCATGATGTTTGTAGAAAAGTGTCTTGTCCACCACTCCTCTGGTAAACTGGTTTTCCAGAAGAAAGGTGGAAAGTGTGTCATACCATGCCCTGGGTGCTTGCTTTAGTCCATACAAAGCTTTGAAGAGTTTGTACACAAAATTATGCATTTCAGCATCCTCAAACCCTGGTGGCTGTTCCACATACACTTCTTCTTCCAGCTCTCCATTTAGAAAGGCACTTTTGACATCCATCTGAAATACTTTGAAGTTGCAGTGTGCAGCATAAGCTAGAAAGATTCTTATAGCTTCAAGTCTTGCAACAGGAGCAAATGTCTCATCATAATCTATTCCCTCCTGTTGACAGTAACCTTTAGCCACTAGCCTTGCTTTGTTCCTTGTCACCAATCCATTTTCATCAAGTTTGTTTCTGAAAACCCACTTGGTCTCAATAACTGACTTTCCCTTAGGTCTTGGAACCAATTTCCATACATTGTTTCTTTCAAACTGATTTAGCTCTTCTTGCATGGCTATCACCCAGTCAGAATCCAACAATGCTTCATCAATTGTCTTGGGTTCCATTTGTGACAGGAAGCATGAAAACATGCTGTCAGCAGAGACTTTGTTCCTTGTCCTCACTCCAGAATTAGGATCACCAATGATAAGGTCATTTGTGTGATCCTTGTTCCACCTGGTGATTCTGGGCAAGCTACTTGATTGAACAGGAACATTTGCTTCAGCTTGTTGAGTTGAATGCTCATCAATTCCATTGTCTCCACCATGTTCTTCATTGTCTCCAGAGTCATCACTGTCATGAATGTTAGAGGATATGGTCTGTGACTGAGCTGGAGTTTGGTTGACAGTAGTGGCATTGACAGTATCTTTATCAACTTCAACAACTTGAGTGAAGCTAGGTTCTTCATCCACAATCTCCTCAGCTTCCAGGTATCCTTGATTCTCAAATCTGAATGTCTGCATCTTTCCTTCTTCATGCAGTCCTGGAAACTTGGTTTCATCAAATGTGACATTAACACTTTCTTCAATAATCCTGTGTTCCATAACATAAACTCTGTAGGCAGTCCTTTCTGTGCTGTAACCCATGAATAGTCCTTCAAAAGCCTTGGTGTCAAATTTTCCTTTCTTCTCATGATTGTCCTTCATCATAAAGCATTTGCTTCCAAACACATGAAAATATTTGACAGTAGGTTTCTTTCCAGTTAGCAGACAGTAAGGTGTGCTTGCATGAGTTTTGTTGATCATGGTTCTGTTCTAAGTATAACAGGCTGTGTTGATAGCTTCAGCCCAGAAATATGTTGGCAGCTTAGCATCATGCAACATAGTTCTAGCTGCTTCAATGAGAGTCCTGTTCTTTCTTTCTACAACTCCATTCTGCTGTGGAGTTCTTGCAGCAGAGAATTGTTGTACAATTCCTTCATCTTTGCAGAAATTTCCAAGTGTGGCATTTCTGAATTCTGTACCATTGTCACTCCTCAAGATTTGAACTTTTGAGTTTGGGGTTCTATCAAGAACTCTGACTTGATCAATAATCACTTGAGCAGCTTCATCTTTGGATTCAAGAAGTTTCACCCAAGTGTACCTTGAGTAATCATCCACCATTACTAAGGCATATCTCTTTCTGGCCATAGATGGTACATTGACTGGTCCAAAGAGATCCATGTGAATTAACTTGAGTGCTTCTGTGTTGGTGTTTACTTGCTTGGACTTGTGCACAGCTCTTCTCAGTTTGCCCATTTGACAATCTTCACACAATCCTTCTTGACAGAATTCCTGTTGGGGCAAACCTCTCACTAACTCTTTCTTCATTAGAATGTTCATTGTTTTGAAGTTGAGATGTGAGAGCTTCCTGTGCCAAAGCATACTGTCACCAACAGTAGCTTTGCTGTAAAAACAGTAAACTTTATCCTTCTTTGTTGAGCTTAGATCAGCAACAAACAGGCTTCCTTTTCTGACCCCTTTTAGAGAGAGGCTTCCATCCTTCTTGTGATAGATGTTGCACACCATCATGTCAAAGTCAACCTTAAATCCTCTATCACTGAATTGGCTGACACGTTGTGCTTCAATCCATCCACAAGAGCAATATCTTCAATGACAACATTTCCAATTTCCAGACAGCCATATCCCACTGTGTAACCCTTGCTGTTGTCTCCAAAGGTTATGATTGGGCCAGCTTTCTCTACATAATGTGATAGCAGGGCTTTATCACCTGTCATGTGTCTTGAGCAACCACTGTCAATAATCCACATGACCTGATTTTTCTTCTTACCCTGCAAAACAGAATGTTTCTAAGTTGCATATGGTACCCAATCTTTGTTGGGTCCTGCAGTTTCAGTGTTTCCTGAGTTTCTTTCAGTCACAATCTCACAAGCATTATCAAAGACTTCCTGTTTGACTTCTCTTTTCACCCACTTAGGTTTAGAATTGGACTTGGTCCTTTTCTTAGTGGATGAAGCCTTTTTGCTGTTGCCAGCAGGCTCAGAAGTCTCAACAGTGTTTAGGTATGAGCATTTTTCAGTAGAGAGAATAGGTAAGTTAAAGCATGTACTCATGGCAGTGATTTTGCATGGCATACAATCAATGTTATTACAGACACTCATAGTTCTATGCATAAGGGGGGTTCTGTGTAAGTTACCATTGAGTTCAGTAGCATTGATCTTATCCTCAATTGGTTTCTTACAAACATGTGTTAAGTGATGAGTAGATCCACAGTTATTGCACAGTTTCCTAGAAGCACCTCCAACATTAGTGTATCCATTTCCTTTATTGACACCTACCTTACCATTTCTGTTTTTAGACTTGGGAGTTACTGGATTGACAGTATGTTCAGAAGTTGCTGTCGAACTTTCCTTGACAGTATCTTTTATTCCTACTGTCTTGACAGAAGGTTTGAAAGTTGCTGTCTTGGAACCATTCTTGACAGTATCTTTGAAAGATTCTGTCTTGCCAACTGTGACAGCATCTTTTGAACTTACTGTCTGATTGCTTGGTAAGTTTACTGTCTTGGGGATTGTGACAGTATCCTTTCCATCCTTGAATGTGCTGTCAACACCTTCATCCTCATCAAGAATTTCTTGTTTGATGAGCATGGCTTCTTCATCAAACTCAATTTCAGCATCTTTGAAAATAGGAGTTTTAACTTTCTTGAGAATGGTGGGTTTGACAGCAGCATTTCCAGGACAATCTTGAATCACAGTTTCCTTTCCAGGTCTTCTACCATAAGAAAAACCTATACCAACAGACTGATTTTCTGTATGCTTATCATTGTAATCCTGAACTATCTTTGATGAGTTTCTATAGGCCTTAATCTTAAATTCATTTTCAGCAATCTCATTCCTCAGGAATTCCTCAACCTCCTTAGCACATTTTAATTCATTTTTAAGTTTAGCATTCTCTTGAGCTAAAGAGCCTAGTGAACTGGTTTTGAGAACAAGAGAATCATTTTCAGACTGAAGTGTTTCATTTAGCTTACTTAGTCTAGAGATTTCCTCATTAGCAGCAGACAAGCTAGTATAGACATTGAACATTTCAGCACTTAAGTCTTTAATGGTTTTCTTATACTCATCAGTAGACATATCAAGTAAGACAAGTGAAGGTACCTGACTTGAAGGTGTTGATGCTACCTCATCAGTGCTAGCCATGAGAGCTAGGTTGACATATTCTTCCTCTTCTTCATCATCAGAATCATCCCAACACTTTCCTTCAGCCACATAGGCTCTACCTTGATTTTTCTTGGAGTATCCACCAGTTCCTTTCTCATATCTTTGAACCTGTTTGGGTCTTTTGCATTCAGTAGCAAAATGACCAGGTTCTCCACAGTTGTAACATTTGAACTTTGATCTATCCACAAATCCAGTTTTGTATCCTCCTTTGGTTGAACTTCCCACAGCAGCCTTTGATGAGCTTCCTTTGCTGAACTTGGATGCTTGGCCTTGAGGCTTGTATGACCTATCCTTCTTGAACCTAAAGTTCTTGAACTTTTTGGCCATGTAAGCCATAGTAGGGTTGTCCATGCTTTCCAGTTCCTCCATTGTGTAGAAGTCTTCATCTTCCACATCTTTGAGCTGTAGTACCACTTTCTCATCATCTTCAACCACCTCTTCTATCTTCAAGGTCTGTGTTGGGGTTGATGGTGTGATCTGTAGTACTTCACTTGGTTGTGTGATCCTTGGCACATGTGCTACTAGGGCACTTGACATATTAGCCATCTTGTTCCTTGTTCCACTTTGTATGGCTCTCTTTTGAAAGAGTTTGAGTTCATAAGATTTCAGAATACCATAAAGTGTCTCAAAGGTTATATTGTTGAGATCTCTTCCTTCTCGTATGGTTGTTGTCTTGTGTTCAAGGTGATCAGGCAGTGTGAGCAGGAACTTGACATTTAATTCTTCTCTGTCACAGTACTTGCCATGTATCTGTAATTCAGTTAAGAGCTTACTGAACCTTTCAAACATGGAGGTTAAGTCTTCACCAGGCTTGGCCATGAATGCCTCATATTGAGATATTAGAATTTGCCTTTGGTTGCCCTTAACCTCTTCACTTCCTTCACAGAGTAAGGCTAACCTGATCCACATCTCCTTGGCTGATGTGCAGCTTATCACACTTCCACACATGGCTTTATCCAGCGTGAGAGAATCGAGCAAGATAAGTTGCAAATGATCATCTAGCACCATTTTCTCCTTTTCAGGTTCCAAGATTTCTGAGGGATCTTTGGGAACCCAATGTGCAGGAACAATCTCACCATTCACTGTTGTGGCTTCAATTTCCTTTCTTGGTATGAAAGGACCATTCTCGAGTATACCTGGGTATAGTGGATTTGCAGCTTTGATAAACAACAAGATTTTTCTTTTCCAAATGCTGTAGTTCTCTTTATCAAATGCTGGGATCTTGATACTGTTTGATTTCTGCATTTTCTTCGGGATCTCAGATATGTATGTTAATCTGAAAGCTCTGATACCAGTTGTTAGTCCTTGTGTATTGCAGAAGGGGGGGGGGGGATGAATGCAATACTGATAAAATTCAATCTAAATTTCAACAACTAAAATCAAGATTAAACGTTATCAACAATATATGCAATCACGAACAGTATTCAGTAAGAACAAGATTCACAAAATAAATGTTTTATTTATTTTGCAAAGTGTTGCTACAACCTCAAGAAAGAATTCTCGAGCTTCGGGTTTTCTTCAAAGACACTTGCTTGTCTTCGTTACAATTCTAGAATGAATTGATAGTAGGTATAAGACTAACCCTATCACTATCAGTCACGGGTTTGTGAAGCTGCTGTCACTATCAAGTGGCAGCTTCTTACAGATTGTCTTACCCATGTGACTTTCCTAAATTGCTAACATGTCAGATATACATTACAAAGAAAGCAACCTAGATTCATTCCATTTCCAGCTAAACCAATTCAGCAGATAAAGACTTGACCTTGCTCTTGAATTGATTCGCTTTTGTTTTGTAGTGCTTGAAGCTTCTGTCGTAGTCTTGCAGACTTGGTGCAGCTTAGGGATACTGCATCACGCCTGTTTCTTGAACATTTAAACTGTCACGGGATTTGACTGAGAAAGATACCTAGCATAAGGATCTTTATTGAGACAGTTACTTTTGCCGCAAAGCTTGCTGTCACAGGAATGATCTTTTGGTGACAGTATGAGTTCCCCGCATAGAGTGCTGTCGAGGATCCCAAACTTGCTGTCGAGGGCAATAGTTGCTGTCGCGTAGTCTTCCGCCAATGTTGCTGTCAGAGTGAATATGCTGTCGTGACTTGCAACATTCTGTCTTCTTGTAATCTTACTGTCACAGCTTTAGGACAGTAACCTTTATTCATGTTGTCATCCAAAAAGCATTCTTTGAGGCTTGAACACATAAGTGAACTTCTTTCAAACAATACAACTAGAATAACATTACATACTGATTACAAGAACATACTTTGGCTATGACAATATGTTCTACTTAATTTGAAAAATTAAGTACAATCAAAGTTAAGTTATTTCAATGCTATCACCCATAAATCCCAACACGTTTTTTTTATCAGTCTTCCTTATCAGAGTTCTTATCAGTTTGTTTTTGCAAAACCCCCCCCCCCCTTCGTATTCTCATCTCTTTTGCAGAAACTGTGTACTTTGATCCTTTCTTGCTCAAGTTATTACTTAGCAACACTTTTTTATTCTTCAATATCAATCTCTTAAGTCGAAGTGCTGCTAAAAATTTTCATTTTTTTTCCTTGAAATCAATTCGACTTGATTGTTTGAAAATTGCTAAGTGATTACTTGTTTGTGTATTTGGTCTTAGTGTTTCTGTAAAGTTAATCTGTGTGTGTTTTACTGTGTGTATGTGTTCTTGAGATTCATTGCCCAAGTCTTTTTGCATTTTAAAAGCTTAAGTTCGAATTTTAGGATAAAAATTTAAAATTAGTTAATTATGATAAAATTTTAATTTTGTGGATTTTAATTAATTTTAATTAATTCTAAAAATCCCTAAAATTTTAATTTTATTTTAAATTGATTAAATTTTTTTCTTGTTTTATTAAAATGGATCCTAATTTTGAACTTGTGTTAAATAATTATGTTGGGTATTTTGATCCGTTAAAATGCAAGGTGGAACGTTTTAGGCCGTGGATTCAATTTTTAAATAGCAATACATGTGTTAGTTATGCTATTTGTGCCAATGCACTTTTGAAAATTGATCCATTAAGGATGTTGTGTTCAAGTGCTGTTATTGCTGAAGATTCAAAATCTTTTACTTTCAATATTTTAAACCAGCAATATACAGTTACTTTTGATTTATTTTGTGATGTGTTGCATTTTCCAAAGGACAGGTTTGATCCCTTACCCACTGATGATGAGTTATCACAGTTCTTTGTGAATATTCATTATCAGGGTCCCTTTCAAATGGTTAAATTGTCCAAGAGTTTTGTAGTAAGGGAATGGGATCTGTTCTTTGATACTATAGCTAGGGTATTTGGTAACTGCACAAAAACAAACTTTCATTGCATTACCAGT
The DNA here is from genome assembly GCA_030848705.1 of Heracleum sosnowskyi. Lineage (NCBI taxonomy): Eukaryota > Viridiplantae > Streptophyta > Magnoliopsida > Apiales > Apiaceae > Heracleum > Heracleum sosnowskyi. The sequence goes on along the minus strand of CM061243.1, from coordinate 40,272,242 downwards.
CTTAATCAATATATTGCCTATGCTATAGTATTTGGTCGTAGATTGAACTTTGCTGAGATTCTGTGGAACCTATTGCTCAACAGGCTTGCTCACTCTAGGAGAGATTCTGATAATGGTGAGAAAGTAAAGTGTTGGTACCCTCGCTTTCTAACTCTTATCATTAATCATCTTCTCACTGCTGAGCAGGTAGAACTGTTTCGAGAAGCTAGATTTGAAACCTCTCCAACCACAGACACCAAATTCTACACCAGACTTGATGTCTCATCCAAATTCCTCAATATACCTGTTCTTGTTTCACCATTGATGAGTCAATTCATTAATCTTCCTATCTTTGGTGAACAAGGTCCTGAACCACATCCAGTACCACTACAGGTAGTTATTCCTAACCCTGCATCTTCTTCTGGTTCTTTAATTGAAACCCAAGTGGTTGTTAGGGCTGACCCAGAGATTGTAGAACCACAGTCTCTGACCCAGGTCATAGAGCCAAACAGAGAGTCAAACACTCCTGAAACACAACCTGAGCCTAATATACAAACCAGTTCAAGAAATGTTAGTGATATACCTGAAATGAGTGTTCCCACAGCTCTGTCTCGACCCTTAAAGAAAAGAAAAACCTATAGGGAGACAACTGTAAATCCATCTGTATCCTCTCAAAAGGATATGGACATTGATATGGCCACTACACAGTCTCTGGAGACATCCTCTCAACAGGGTGGATCTATTGAAATTCGCCATAGGGCCATGGCATCTTGTACTGAGTCAAGCACACTCCCATTACTCACAATGGGAGAAGATATCCATATAGATGACACTCAGGACACCATGCCAGGAGAGCACTTTACTTTTGACTTTGAAACAGAGCCTACCATAGTTACGGTAGAAGTGCCTTCACAGGCATCAGAGGGAAAATCTGATTCTTCGCCACCAATAATAGAATCATTTTCTCCCCTCCCAGAGGGAACATCTCTGGCTCCCCTAAGGGATTTTTCACTCGCAGTTTTTACTGGAGAATGTGAAAGGAAACTTGATGAGTCTGTCCCTGAAGAAATTCAGTATACAATGTCAAATATTTTGACAGACTCATTCAGGGATCGGGAATTGCGAACTCCCATTGCACCACCACTGACCTCTCTTGAAGGGGCTAGGGTGATTTTTCCTGCAGGTACATCTACTGAGAATCTTGACAGACAGTTAGTGGTGAGAGATATGAATCAAACACCGAGTGAAACACAAGCACGTGAGTTGAGTGAAACACCACTGAGAGCAATTGAGGTGAGTGCACACACTGACACAAACACTGCTTTGTTGAACCAGCTAGCTGATCTACAAAGGAAGTTACAAGAAACCCAGGCTGAGAACAATCTTCTTAAAGCACAAGTGGTTGCTCAATCTACCACCTCTGTATCAAATCAGCTGGGTACTGTGAAAGATGACCTGGAAGGATTGAAGAATAATTTACTCCCAAGGCTGAATTCAATCCAACAATCTCAAGTACTGGTGGCTTCAGACATCTCTGATCTTACAATGTCAAATGCTCAGATATCAGAGAGTGTCAAGGAGATTGCTTCTATTTCTACCAAGGTGGACTTTATTCTACAAACATCTGATGAAAACCAGAGGTTTAATGAACAAAGGATGTCTAGGATTGAAGGCGGAATGGAGCATCTTAATGAAGGGATGAAGCACCTATACAATATGATCAAGAATTCACATCAACCTACTGAAGAGCAAAGAACATTCTTTGAGGGAGATGATGATGAGGATGATGATGCTGATGAAGGAGGAGATGGGAGAGAAAGAGGAGAGATAAGGAGAACATCTGAGGTGAATCCTAGGGCTTCCACAGCTCAAACTGTAGAGGATTCCTCAACTAAGGGGGAGAAGGAGAAAGAAGGAGGAAATAGAGAAGCTGGAGGAGCTTCTGGAAAGGATAATGGAAAAGGTAAACAATCACTGGAGGATACTGTCTTTGATGATGCCTACTACTACCACGGTGAACAGGATGACTTCCATTATGACACATCTGGTGATCTGGAGAAGACCATACCTGAAGAAGCTTTTGGTGAGGAGGAGGTTGAGGAGGCAACAAACTTTGAGGATTGGGAGGATGAAGCTGATCTATATACACCTGACCCCTTGTTTCAGAAAGAACTGAAGAAACAGCAAGCAGAGCTAAGGAGAAAGGAGGATGAGAATGCCAAGGTCTCAGACATCATATCTCAGAAGCTGAAAATTCAAAAGGCTGAACATGAAGACAAACAACGTCTTCATAGTATTCATGTCAAAGAAAGGAGATTGGATGTGAGGATGAAGCAAGGAAGCAAGTGGGATAAGGCAAGGGAGATGTTTGATATCCCTCAGAGAGGCACAAACAATGATGCTACTTTTCTGAAGCTGCTTGAGAAGATCAGAACGGTTAATCCAGACAACTCATTATATATGAAGGCATTGAAGGAAGATATCCTAAGGATTACGTCTGCATTTGATCAAGTGAGGCAAGAACTGTTCATTTATGTCTCAAGTGCTCTTGAAGGGTCATTCACCATTTCTCTTGACCTCCTACAAAGAAGATCTCTATCTGAATTGTGGATTCTGATGAGTAAAGTAAAGAGATCTTCTTGCTTGAATGAGCTTCTATATGACCGGCTTAGAGATTCTGCTATGAAGGCCAGTCCTCAAGTTGTACATTTTCCTTATGAAGTCAAAATCTACAGAGGTACAACTTTAGAAACTGTGAGGCTGGATCCTGATTCCATGAAGCTACAGACTGCTATGCAACTGGTGAAGTTGGAGAATCTTCTTAGAACTTCTGGGTTTGCTTCTGTAGAGAAGTCTGAAGTTGCTGATATGATTTCAGACTACTGCACGGAGAAAATTCCAAGATATGCTCAGATGAAGATTAGATTGAAGAAGATCACCAATCAACCAGTAATGCCAAGTGGTGTGGTTTCTGAAAGTGATCGTGTCCTTGACAAAGATCTTCTAGTCACCTTACAAGAAGCTGAAGAAGGTGAAATTAGAGACTAAAGGCATGATGTAGTTAGTTCATTTGTAAATGTTATATGTTTAGAGCTAGGTAAATCAAGATAGGTAAATGTATTCATATGTTCAGTCTAGAGGAACATCTATCTTGTATTTATCTTTACTGTTTGAATCTGGAATTTGTTATATTTAATCCAGAACTTTTTATTATTTGCTTGGCTCTTAAAAGTCTTATTTTTTCTTGTTTTAGTTGAGTTATCCTCTAGAGGTATTTGGTTGTTATTGTCTAACAAACAAATAGGGGGAGATTGAAAGGCATATGTCTAGGCCTATTTGTAAACACCGAGGATTCTACTCAACTTTAATTAAGATGTAATAAGTAAATAATAAAATTCAATTGTCACAGGAATCTCAGAAGATTATATCTGTCAAAGAATGAAGATTAAAGTCATCTACAGACTTGAAGTGATTCTACATTGAAAGAAGCTCAATTTATTGATCAAGCCTCAATGAAGTATTCAAGCTCAGTGGATTTATTAAAGTGACAGAGATTTCAAGTGGTGACAGAAAAAGATACTGATTACGGAGTTCTTGAATGAGAAGGTAGTGAATCACTGCTTAAAGTTAAATAGATAAAGAACAGACATTGTCGTTAGTCACTCATGAACCAGACAGTACATCGAGTGTCAACGTACTATTGTGTTTGTTATTTATCTAAGTTTTAAGTGATTCTGGAATTAATTGAGAAGTCAACTAATTCTATTTATTCTCTTATAAATAATTAATATTATTAAGTATATTATTTATTAAATTAATTCTGCAAAGAATTAATTTAATACATAATTTATTTAGTTGATTATTTAAATTAGAATATTTTTGAACTAGGAAGACTTAGTTTTTGCACTAGGAAGACTTAGTTTTTAAACTAGGAAGACTCACAAGCGAGTCTTCCCGATTGTCTTCCTAAGCCAAAGTTAAGTTTTCCCGAATGTCTTCTTAATACAATGCTTGTCTTCCCGATTGTCTTCCAAGGCAAGAAGAAATGTTTTTCAGCTTGTCTTCCTAGTGCATTTTCTATTCTGTTGTGCAGTGCACGTGGGTTACAAAATGAAAAGCATTTTGTTATAAAACAAAGGCAGTTGACATCAGGAGTATTATCATTCAATACAGAAGAAAAGACACAGACCAAAAAGCATTACATTCTTCATTACTTCTTCAACTGCAAGGCATTCATTTCCGGCCAGTGATTTAATTCTTGACAAGTTCTTATCATTAATTCATAAGGATCATTTCACTTGTACTGCTTTAGCTTTCTAGCGGATCATAATCCCTAGATTTTATATCAAACTACTTTTTAGTATTCGATCCTTTTTATTACAAAAATAGATAAATTCATGTCGAATTTATTCTAGATTTGTTTTATTAAGTTCTTTGTAATCAGTGATCAAAGTTGTAACACTCTTCAAGTTTAATAGAGTTTCTATTTAACTTGAATATTGTTTCAGTTTTTATTCCGCATTAATTTGTTCTAAATTGTTTAATCTTAAACGAACAAATTTCGATAAAACGGTATAGTTTGTATTCAACCCCCCTTCTACAAACTTATCAGGACCTAACAATTGGCATCAGAGCCTTTTGATTGATATACAAATCAAAGATCCAATTGTTTTGAGATTTTTCTTTTAAACTCTGATTTTTTATCTTATTCCTAAAAATCTCAAAAGATGTCTACTACACAGAAAGTTGGTACTGTCAAAATCCCTATGTTCAGCAAGGAGCATTATCCAATGTGGAAGAAGAAAATGCTTCTATTTCTTAAGGTTGCAATTCCTAAATACATTGATGTGCTGAAGAACGGTCCCAAAGTCCCTATGATTATTGAGGGAGAACTCATTGAGAATAATGTTGTGACTAGGGCTGCCAGAATGTACCCTAAAGATGCCAAGGATTACACTCCTGATGAGAAAGAGGATGTTACCTTGGATTCCTGTCTTCAGTTGATCCTTATTGATTGTCTTGATCCAATCATGCATAATCATGTTCTCAACTGTGATACTGCTAAACACATTTGGGCAACTATAGAGATAATCAATGAGGGGACAGAGGAAGTTAGGGAGAATATGCTGGAGATTCTCACCTCACAATATGAGCATTTCAGATCAAACCCTGGTGAAGGTATCTCTCAGGTTTTTGAGAGATATAACAAATTAATAAATGATCTGAATCTCAATGGGAAGCACCTTTGAATACACACTAAAGTTAGTTATTATTGAACTTTTTAATATTAGAGTTTAAGTGGGGGAGTTTGTAACACCCAAGTCCCAAATCTCCTCGATGTGGGACTGGGGTGTTACAAACTCCCCCATTTAAACTCTTGACGTCCTCGTCAAGCCTGATCAGATAGCCCATAGGTTCCAAGATCGTTCCTCCCTAGCCATTGTGGGATAATACCGGCTGGCTTCGTGTCCCCACCTCTGGAGCTCTGTCCATTGTGGGATAATACCACCAACCTTCGTGTCCCCACCTCCGGCAACTTGACGCATCAAGCTTTCGAGAGTCGGCTCTGATACCATATGTGACAACCCGGGTCAAATCCCGAGCCTTTTTTCGAAAATCGGGTCAAGTCCCGATTTCGAGTCCGAATAAGCCGAAGCCTACTGGCCCAAACGCAGCCAACTTGGGTAACGACTAGCCCACCACAGGCCCCCAAAATATCATGATTTTGTTGGTGCTAATTAGTAGTAGTACTTTGTCTTATAAACTGAACAGAAGTCCCAAATCTTCTCGATGTGGGACTGGGGTGTTACAATATGGCATAACATTTTTATTAGCACTCTATTAGAGTTGTGCTAAGTGAGGTGAAATGGGGTGCCAACTTGGGTTGCCAAAAGTTGGCATCTCATAAAGGAGAGTATCAACTTCATTTGTAGTCCAAATGATATATAAAATATCACGTCTTTATTATATTTATACGAGTTATGTTAGTGTAGACTACCCAATGTTAGATTTTTTTAGACCATATATATACACTAAATACATTGTACTGTACTATTAAGTTTTATTTTTTAATTTATTTTATGCAGTATATCTCGGGACCATATAATCTTTATTTTGAAAAAAAATAATAATCGAAATGTTTGTAGCTTTGAGAAATCGAACCGTGATACACTTAATAATATTACTTTAAAACGGACTCTTTTACCCTGACGACCCTACCATTTGAACTCTCTTAGGCTAATTATATATAATACTAGCTTATAGCCCGTGCAATGCACGAATATTTTTTTAATTTTTTTTATTATATTAATTCATAATTTTATTATTATTCATATTCTTTTTAAAATTTTAATTTTATCAATATTTCTAATTCTAAAATATATTTTTTAAATATATTTTTGGCGAATTTCGAATCTTGAGCTTTTACAATTTTTTTTTATAGATTAACGTATAAAATATTACTTGATATTATATTAAACGGTTCTAATCTATTTATTTTAAGATCCAAAGATACTTATTTTTTTTTGTAGTATTATCGTCCTTTAACGACAAAAATTCTGAATTTTTTTTTTTAACTTAGAGATAAAAATATTAATTTTTATATATTTGATAAATCGTTGATGGAGTTCGAACACCTCATGATTATCATCTATTTATTTTAAAGTTGAACTATTCTATTTTTTATATGTTATTGTACTGTGACGACCAAAATTATGGATAAAATATACTCCTTGTGTCCCAACATATTGTCAACACTTTCCTTTTTAATATGTACCATCCAATTATTAACATTTCATAAAATATTATATTTTTCTTCATTAATTTTAGGAAGTCCCACATAACTTACCCACTTTTTCTTTTCTTTTCTTTACATTTCTTAATTTTCGTTCCCCCACCCAAATTAACTCCTTATATATAATAAGCGTAAGGGAGATCTTATCCAAAACTTTGGTCGGTCACTGTACTACCAAAAGTATATGATCTGTTGGATTATAAAACTATAAATATTCAAATAGATGAGGACCGTTAGATATAATATTAAAAATTGTATTTGATTAATAATAGGATAGTATTTAAATACTAAAAGGTGTATTTTGATAATTTAAACCAATTATAAATGGGTTTTCTATATTGAATAGAAATCTTTATGTAAAAATTCATAATTATCTTTTCTCTTTAGTTTATGGATAGTTCCAGTTAGATAAAAATTATTAAACCATCATTAAATTAAAGATAATTTTGTTAGCTTCGTATGGGCTGTAAAATCGTTAAAATCTGTTGTCTAAAACTCAAGATATAGCTCAAACAGTAAAGTGATTATCTAAATTTTAATAAATATTTTTTTATTGTAGCACCAATTTAATTTTTTTCCTAATTCTTTTAAATTTATAAATTCTATTTTTATTTCAATAAAATATTAAAATCAATTTAAGAAAAAATTAAAATCGATCTGGTCCGTGTACGATCATTATACGACCAAATTAATAATTACAGTTAGATCTTAAATAGATCGATGAGAATTGTTAGATCTAATATTAAAAAGTGTATCCGATTAATAATAGAATTATATTTAAATACTAAAAAGTATATTTTGATAATTTAAAAGTTTTCTATGTAAAAATTCTTAAATATCTTTTCTCTTGAATTTATGTATAGCTCCAATTAGATAATAATTGTTAAACCAAATATCAAGATAACAATTCATATTGATTACAATATTAAAAATTATCAATATAATGCTCATGTCTAACAATGATACACGCGAACCTAAGAACTCCCGTACATAAATAAATTTAAACACTTTTTTTCTGAAGAACATAACAATTTGATTAATCCAAATTATAATTATATTATTTTACATTTACCAAACATAAAAGGATAATACCAAAATATTATTAAAATATTGAGGGTTTCATATTCATAAACGATAATTTTGAATATAATACTTATATTAAAATGTGTATTTGATTAAATGTAGGGTTATATTTAAATACTAAGAAGTGTGTTTTGATAATTTAAACCAATTATAAATTGGTTTTCTATATTGAATTGAATTGAATTCTTTATGTAAAAATTCTTAACCATCTTTTCTTTTCGGTTTATGAGTAGGTCAACTGGTCAAGTTAGATAATAATTATTAAACCATCATTAAATTAAAGATAATTTCATTAGTTTCGCATAGGTTGTAAAATCGTCAAAATTCAATTTATAAAACTCAGGATAGAACCCAAATAGTAAAGTGAGTATCTAAATTTTAATAAATATTTTTTTTAATTTTTGTAGTACCAATTTATTTATTTTCCACTAATTGTTTTAAATATAGAAATTTTATGTTTCTTTCAATAAAGTATTAAAATTAATTAAGAATAAATTCAAATCGATAAAGAATATAATAATATGAGAATAAAATTTTATATAATTATAACATAATTTTTATTCTGTTTAATAATTTTTAAGTAATGATGTATTTTAAAATTTTATATACACTATAAATAAAACTGAAACATTAAAAGTAAAAGCAGTTAGTAAGATACTTATATCAGTATATACTTGATATCCTTATTATATTAAATCCTTATATATAATAAGCATAATAGGGATCTTATCCAAAATTTTGATCGTACGGTCTTGGACAACCAAACTAATAAGGACCATTAGATCTTAACTAGATAAATGAAAATCGTTAGATCAAATATTAAAAAAGTGTATTTTATTAATAATAGGATTATATTTAAATTCTAAAAAGTGTATTTTGATAATTTAAACCAAATATACCAAATATAAATAAGTTTTCTATACTGAATAGAATTCTCCATGTAAAAAATTCGTGACTTTCTTTTCTCTTTCATGGACAATTCCAGTTAGATAAAAATTGTTAAACCATCTTTTAATTAAAGATAATTTAGTTATCTTCATGTGGGATGTAAAATCGTTAAAATCTAAATTTTAAAACACAAGATAAAGCCCAAATTAGTAAAGTGGGTATTTAAATTCTAATAATAATTATTACATCATCATTATTTTAATGCCAATTTAATTACTTTTTTCTAACTAATTTAAATTTAGAAATCTATGTTCAAAAATTCAAATCAATCTAAGAAAAATTCAAATCAACAATGAATATAATAATACGAGGATAAAATTTTATAAAATTGTGCATATTTTTTTATCCTATTTTATTAAATTTTATATCATATCTAATTAAATATTATTTATTATTAAATAATAAATTATACGCAAATTATGATTTTGTTTTATAAGAACTCATAGAGACCTAATTTCATTGTTAGCAGGACTATATTCATATTAAAAAAAACGTATTTTGAAATTTTAGACTCAGCTATTCGAAACTTTAAAAGTTTGTTAATCAATTAGTAGAGTACTTTTTTGATAAATCTTACTTTATAAAAAATATTATCAAATAACCCATGTTTGCAAGAAAAAAAATGAAAAAATTCTTATTTTTCAAAAAAACCTGTAAATTTTAATATGTTGTTGGTAGATTCAAACCTTAGATCATTCTACGTGATAATTTTACTGTTATATCTAACGTTTCTCAACAATTTAATTTGAAAGATCCAACGATTATGGATTGAGTGATCAAGCGACCAGACTTATAAGAAAACTTTCATTATTTAGTCTTTAATATAATAACATAGATATTTACGGGATATACTATTAAAAAATGAATTTTATACAGAATTTTGATCGTCACGGTGTACTACTTTAAAAGAAGAACTATTACAAAAAAATTATATTTTAATTGATAATTTATTTTCTCAAAAGTTCAAAGTTCCCGCATCATTAACATATTACAAAAAGAGTATATTATATTTTAGCAATAAATATTTAAAAAATATATAAATTAAAAAAATATAAATATTAAAAAAATTAATGATGTTATCCTGGTAGTTTGGTCCTAAATACCGCCAAAACATTCTCAACCGTTAGATACAATACTTTTAAAAATAGACGATCAAGATTATATCATATAAAAAGAAGTTATTATCTAAAAAATGATATAAGTTAAAAGATATTATATTATGATTGGATTTTCCAAAAAGTTAAAACATAGAAATAGTTGTAATTAAATAAGGAAACTCATTTAATATCAAAATAATAAAAATCGTTTAATATTAAATATATAGGTGAAAACCGTTAGATTTAACATTAAAAACTGTATTTGGTTAATAAAGGGTATTCTAATAATCTAAACTACATATAAGTAGATTTCCTAAATCGAATAGAATTCTCAATATTAAATTTCGTCACTTTATTCTCTTTTTAGTTTTAGAATAGTTTTTAATTGAAAAAGAATTATTAAACCACAACTAAATTAAAGATTATTTTGTGAATTTCATGTGGACCGTAAAATTGGCCAAATCTAACTTTTATAACTCAATATAAACAAATATTAAATCGAGCGTGTAAAATATAATAAATATCAAATTTTTAACTATAATGTTTTTTGGCTAAATCTTTTTTAACAATAATTTAATCATCTAAACTAATAACTTTTAAATATTAAAATATTCATAAATAAATATAATTATAAATATTAAAAAAACAATCGTGTGTTCCATGGGTAATTAAAATATAATTATGAACAAAATAATTATAAATAAAATTTAAGTAACCGTGCATCGCACGGGCTATAAGCTAGTGTTAATAATTGAGTGAGACTGAGTTAACCCAAATGTTAATAATTGAGTGAGACAGAGTTAGTGTAAGGATATATTTTTGGATAAATTATTTCGTATTGCATTTACCATGTGCAAAATATATATATTATGTGTATTTATTCAACTTTATATTATTCTAGATTTTAATTCTTTGTGAATATTTGAAATATGTAATATTAATATGTTATTGAGGTGATTCGAAAACTAAATTTTTGTAGTTTTTTATGAATATGTGAGAAAAAAGATCCCGACTTCTAAGGTAGGAATTGATCAATTGAGTGTATTATATCAACTATCTAATTACTCACTTTTCTAATTTATAAATAAATGAAAATGTATGTTAGGTAAATATTTAACAATAGATGATTAGATTTATTTGTTTACATGTATTGTGATCTTAGGAAAAGTATGGTGAGATTAACCTCATGATCCTTTTTCCCTGTAAATATTATATTTAAAATTATCGTTAATAAATATGAAACTCTTAATTTTAATAATATTTAATATTATCCTTTTATATTTGTTATATGTAAAATAATATAATATAATTTGGATGAATTAAATTGTACATGCCTTAAAATAAGTGTTATGTTAATATTAATTAACTAAGTCGTTTTACTTGTAATTTCTACCGTAAAATTTGTGATATAAATTAATATACATGATTTCTCTTACGTCTCTCTTATAACATATGGTGGATGTGTATTATTGTCAGCCATGGTATATGAGCATTATATTGAGAATTTTTTAGTAACGTAATTGATATGATTTTTAGCTATGGTATACATGAGCATTATATTGAGAATTTTTTAGTAATGTAATTGATATGAATCGATATCTCAAAATTTGGTTTAATAATTAGTATCAAACTGGAACTACTCATAAATTGAAGAGAAAAGAGAGTTACCAATTTTCACATAGAGAATCCTATCTAATATAGAAAACCCAATTATATTTGGTTTAGATTATCAAAATACACTTTTTAGTTTTTAAATATAATCGTACTATTAATCAAGTACAGTTTTTAATATTAGATATAACTATTCTCATATATCATTTAAGATGTAACGATCCTTATTAATTTGGTTGTACAATGATCGTACAGGGACCGGACTACCAAAGTTTTGAAGTTTTGAATAAGATTCGTTTACGATTATTATATATAAGATATAATTTATTCGATCGAGATTTGACAAATAACATTATTTACATAAATACTTGCACATACAATAATCATTGCTTTCACAAAATTGTTGTATTAATTCCATGTGACCGTACTTTTAACACACAAATTCCCTTAGTCATCTTTCATTCCTTGACAATTTGTAGGTAGATTGCTTAAGGCTTTTAATATTAGTAGCTTATAACCCATGTAATATATGGTTTTTTTTTAAAATTTATAATTATGTTAATTTGTAATTTTTTAATAATTTTATGTAATTAGGTTTTAGACTTTATTTATTACGTTTCATACGCTTAATACATTACTTATGTTGTATATTGAGTTATAACCATAAGATTTAAACGATTTTACAGTCCACAAAACTCACAAAATAATCTTTAATTTAGTGATGGTTTAAAATAATAATAATTAAAACTACCCTTAAACAGAAGAAAAAATAAAATGATGAATTTTAATAATAGTTCTATTCAACTTAGGAATAGAATTAAAATAAAGAAAACCTACTAAACTTAGAATTAAAGTATAGACCAACAATCAAATAAACCTACTCAACTTAGAATTTGAACTTACGAATTTTTATATTGAGAATTATAGTCAATTTAGAAAACCTACTCATATTTAATTTATATTATTAAGATATTTTTTTAAATATTAGATCTAATGGTTGTCATTCATCGATTTTAAGATCAACGGTCCTTGCTGATTTGGCGGTACAGGACCAAAGTTTTGGATAATATCTCTCTTACGCTTATTATATATAAGGATTTAATTTTATTTATTTTACTTTTTGAATATCATTATTTTTTCTGAATATTGATAATTATATTTTGAAGCAAGGATTTAATTTTAAACTTTTAATAATACTTAGTACTGATAATATTGTACATAGAATTGACAATTTGTGTTTTTGAAATATTATATGTAATATTTTATTACACTATTATATTTTATTGATGGTTGTTTATTTTTTGCAATTATTTATAAATATTTTATAATTATTATTGTTAACGGAGGAATTTGATGATAATTGAGGCAACCGAAAATATGGCGTAACAACTACCCCAGTTCTTCAGTAGTCACTGAAACAACTAGGATTAGAATATTAGCAAATAATATGGAGCAAATAATTACCTGTAATATGTCTGTAGATGTGAGAGAGACAACATGATGTTCCCGTAATATGTCTGTAGATGCGCGGGAGACAACATGATGTGCCCGTAATATGTCTGTGCTTGTGAGATGTGAGAAAAACATATGTACGAGTAGTTTTACAATTGTAGGAGAATGAGCGGCTTTATGTAGATATTGTTGCGCTTCCCCTTCTAAAGTTAGGTTTGTGAATCCACTATTCAAGAGATAGAAGTAACATAATATAGTAGCAGTAGAAGTGATGTCCTCGTATCTTGAAATAAGAAGAGAATGTAATGTGTTGAGATTTTAGTCCAACACATTGTACTGCACTATATATATACTTAATACATTGTACTGCACTATGTAATGCACTATTAAATTTTATTTTTTAATTTATTTTATGCAGTATATGTCGGGGAAGCGTATAATCTGTATTTTGAAAAAAATCATAATCGAAATGAATTTGTTTTGTAAATCAGAATTCATTGTACTGCAATTTTTAGATTTATTATACTGCAATTTCAGTGTTAGTATATAAGTCAAAAATACACTATACTACAATTTTAGTCTAACATGTCTAAATTTTAAGTGATGTACACTGAATATTTGTCTATATTTATATTATACATTTTTTTTAAAGTTGGTGAAGTTGTCTTCTAAAGGTGCGAAATATTAAAGTGTTTTACATAAGAAGGGTGCCAAAAATAATTTGGAAGAGAGAATATAAAAAATAATATTTTTAATTATGTGGCAAAGTTCACATCATTTGAAGGGTGCCAACTATTGGAGATGCTCTAAGATATTTTTGTAGAAAATATTTTTCCAGAAAACATTTGATCAAAAATATTTTTCATGAAAAATATTTGTACAAAAAATTTCCCTAAAAATTCTTGAAAAAGTTTTTGTTGGAAAAGAATCCTCGGGAAAAAATTTCTCGAAAAAAATGTTTTGGAAATTTTTCATTTTGAAAAATGTTTTCCCGTTCTAAAATAGGAAAGTCATGTTCCAAAAATTCTATCACTTTTCTTTAAAAAAATTCTATTGAAAAATATTTTCTTTTCCTGAAACACCAAAAAAATCACAGAAAAATTTGGAAAATTAGTTTCCAAAACGTCTAACAAACACACAAAAGACACTTTCCTAGAAAAAAAATTCTCGAGGCCAAACAAACACCGAAAAATCAGCAAATTAACGGAGCCTAAAGTTTAGTATTTTTTAGAGGATTTGGGAGGGTTGTGTAATATATAAAATAAAATAAAGAAAGAAAGAAAGAAGGCAAAAAAAGAGATATATTATATCTTTTATATATAATAAACGTTAGAGATTTAATTAAAAAATTTGGTCTTGTACCGTCAAACTAATATGGATCGCTGATCTAAAATAAATTAATGAGAATCATTAAATCTAAAATTGAAAAGTATATTTTATTGTTTTTAAAATTATATTCAAATACTAAAAAGTAAATTTTAATAATATAAACCAAAATAGGTATTCCAAGTAGAATAGAATTATGAATGTAAAAATTCGTAACTAAATTCGAATTGGAAATTAGAGGTTCCTTTTCCTATCAAGAAATAGGCAAACTATACCCCCTATTTAAACAGAGACAATACATGCCCCTCCTACCAAACACCATAGTTCTCCTCTTATAGCTTTATATATTTTGTCTAGTCTTTTTCTAATCATTCGATATCAAAAAATATGAGTATTCAACCTGCAGAACCATCACGCAAGAAGGCTGCGAATCGTCTAGTTGTCGATGAGGCCATCAACGATGACAACTCTGTTGTTGCACTTCACCCCTTGACTATGGACAAGCTTAATCTTTTTTGCGGTGACACAATTCTGATCAAGGGTAGAAAAAGAAAAGATACCATCTGCATGGTCTTGGCTGATGACACTTGTGATGAAGCAAAGATTAGGATGAACAAAGTTGTGAGATCGAACGTCAGGGTTAGGCTCGGAGACATGGTTTCTGTGCATCAATGTGGTGATATTAAGTATGGTAAACGCGTTCACGTTCTTCCTTTGGATGATACTATTGAAGGTATTACTGGTAATCTTTTTGATGCTTATTTAAAACCTTATTTTGTTGATGCGTATCGTCCGGTTAGGAAGGGTGATTTGTTTATTGTAAGGGGAGGTATGAGAAGTGTGGAATTTAAGGTTGTTGAGATGGACACTGTTGATTATTGTATTGTTGCTTCTGATACTGAGATCTTTTGTGAGGGAGAGCCTGTGAGGAGGGAGGACGAGGAGAGGCTGGATGATGTCGGATATGATGATATTGGTGGTGTTCGGAAGCAGATGGCTCAGATTAGGGAGTTGGTGGAGTTGCCTTTAAGACATCCACAGTTGTTTAAGTCTATTGGAGTGAAACCACCGAAAGGAATTTTACTCTATGGACCACCTGGAACTGGAAAAACTTTGATTGCCCGAGCTACTGCTAATGAAACTGGTGCATTCTTTTTGTGTATCAATGGGCCAGAAATCATGTCAAAGTTGGCTGGGGAGAGTGAGAGCAATCTTAGGAAAGCGTTTGAAGAAGCAGAGAAGAATGCACCGTCTATTATATTCATTGATGAGATTGATTCGATTGCTCCCAAGCGAGATAAGACAAATGGAGAAGTTGAGAGGAGGATTGTTTCACAGCTTCTGACACTTATGGATGGACTTAAATCTCGTGCACATGTCATTGTTATGGGTGCTACGAATCGTCCTAATAGTATTGACCCTGCTCTGAGACGATTTGGTAGGTTTGACAGAGAGATAGATATTGGTGTACCTGATGAAGTTGGACGACTTGAAGTTCTCCGTATTCATACAAAGAACATGAAGCTCACTGAAGACGTTGACTTGGAAAGAGTTTCGAGGGATACTCATGGTTATGTTGGTGCAGATTTAGCAGCTCTATGTACTGAGGCTGCTCTTGAATGCATTAGGGAGAAGATGGATGTTATGGACGTTGAAGATGAAACAATAGATGCTGAGATACTAAACTCGATGGCTGTTACTAACGAGCACTTCCAGGCAGCCCTTGGAACTAGCAACCCCTCTGCTCTACGTGAAACAGTTGTTGAAGTTCCTAATGTTAGTTGGGAAGATATTGGTGGTTTGGAGAATGTTAAGAGGGAATTACAAGAAACTGTTCAATATCCGGTGGAGCATCCTGACAAGTTCGAGAAGTTTGGTATGTCTCCCTCAAAGGGTGTCCTTTTCTACGGACCACCTGGATGTGGAAAAACTTTACTGGCCAAGGCAATTGCTAATGAATGTCAAGCAAATTTTATCAGTATTAAAGGACCCGAGTTACTTACCATGTGGTTTGGGGAGAGCGAAGCAAATGTACGAGAAATATTTGACAAGGCACGCACATCTGCACCTTGTGTCCTCTTCTTTGATGAACTTGACTCAATTGCTACTCAGAGAGGGAGCAGCGTCGGAGATGCTGGAGGAGCAGCTGATAGAGTTTTGAATCAACTCTTGACCGAAATGGATGGCATGACAGCCAAGAAGACTGTCTTCATAATTGGAGCAACAAACAGACCTGATATAATTGACCCTGCACTTTTGAGACCAGGTCGTCTTGACCAGTTAATTTACATTCCTCTCCCTGACGTGAAGTCTCGCCATTCCATATTCAAGTCTTGCCTTAGAAAATCTCCAGTTACGAAACATGTTGATTTGGAAGCACTTGCGAAGTACACTGAAGGGTTCAGTGGTGCTGACATTACAGAAATATGCCAACGTGCATGCAAATATGCGATCAGGGAGAATATTGAGAAAGACATTGAGAAGGAGAAGAGGAGAAGCGTGGATCCTGAGGTTATGGAAGAAGATGATAATGTTGTACATGAGATCAAGGCTTCTCATTTTGAAGAATCTATGAAATATGCACGCCGAAGTGTCAGTGTTGCTGATGTTAGAAAATATCAGGCATTTGCTCACACATTGCAGCAGTCTAGAGGTCTTGGTTCTGAGTTTCGATTTTCAGAGACTAGTGGTACTGCTGCTACTGCCTCTAATCCATTTGCATCTTCTGCTGGTGTTGATGATGGAGATGATTTGTATAGTTAGTAGGTCTTTTCAATGTTTGCTTTTTCTTTTGCTGCATTTAGGTCTTTTCATTGTTCTTTGATTGTCTTTTGATTGATTGCTTGTTATGGGAAGCTTCTTGTTAAAAAATTTGGTGTCTGGGTCATTTAGTTAATTAAATTTTTTTGTTCTTAATAAGCCCATGTCACGAGATTTAAAGGACCATAGTAAGAATAAGTTTCTTGTTCTTCCTTATTATTCCTCGAGTACTACATAATGCTCTGGACTCTGAGATGAAATGACTAGCCATTGGATGCAACCTCCTAGGAACGTCGGATCAGATACACAAACATTTTCCATCCCAGAAGTAAACAACTGGAACATCAAGAGAAAACTGGGTAATCAAGTTAATGAACTCCCATAGACCGGGGGGGTTTTGGTTTGATAAAAAGTGGCGGGAGTGTATTGAAGAAACTTTGATATTAATTTAGCACAATACTGATTTGAGTAGGCATCCTACTCATAATGGTTAAGGGATTTTTATTTTGGTTGAAATAATAATCGTAAAAGGATTTATATGTAATATGGGGGATTCAAAGTAGTTCGGGATTCGAAAATTTGTTTTACTTATAAATATACTTGTCTGTTGAGTTACTACGTGTTGCGAGATTTATATGAAAATAAATTAGGATCGGAATTAGTGTTTTAACTATGGATTTATATGAATTATCACCGGTCACCTCTTCATGTTTAGTTGTTTCTGTTGGGTTTTCAAAAAAAAAAAAAAAAAAAAATGTGAACCAAAACTTAACAAAAAGAGTGCGTGAATTGTCAAAGTGAAAAGTACAGAAAGTTGGCCGCAGTGTGAAAGTAGCTCCTCTATAATCCAAGCAGTCCCTCTTGAACAAGTCGTGTTTGAAGTCGGGAAAACATATATAAAGCGGCCAAATTAGTATTACAAAACAGTTGGGGCAAAAAAAATTAAAGCTTACAACCTAGATTAACTCGCTTGATTCACCCTATGCATATACACCATCTCGTATCACTTTATATTATCAACTTTTTGATGTTGAAAAATGCTTTCTACTGAACATATTTTTTTGAAAATTCTTTTTTATAAAAGATATTTTTCTGAAAAATGTTTTTTATGAAGATCAACTCCAATAAAGGATGCTAAAAGGGGTGTATATGGCATAACATTTTTATTAGAACTTTATTAGAGTTGTTGGGATGTAATTGAGGTGTCAAGTGAGGTAACACGGGGTGCCAATTTGGGTTATCAAAAGTTGGTAACATGTCTCTATTATATCTATATAATCTTAATTCATGAACACAAAGAAACTGGAAAATGACATTTTCTATCCTTTCCAAATTTAAATTAACATTAGCTATCAAGGCCATTTTTGTCCAAAATTTTACAGTTGGGTCGCTCCATTTAGAATCGGATCTGATACATCACTAAATTCATTAACAAATCAATACAAATCACATTGACCCGAATACAGATGGGTAATACCCATGTATGTTTACATCAACAGCATTTGGTTATTCCTTGATTGTAGGCTTTGACACATAAAAATTTGTTGTGGATCAATCAGTTACTCCTAATTTGAAATTCAAATTTATGCATCATCTTCTTTGTGTACAATTTTCTTATCTTTAGCCATCGTCGGATCATTGTTTCCTCTTTGTTTTCTTATGTTTGTTGGACAAAATCTTATTGTATGTATTGTTTTATTGTTTATCAGGTTGTCAGATGCTTTGACGGTGCTTTTTCATGTCATTTATGTGATACTGGTTTTCGTATAGTGAAGGAAATCAACTACCTCCCTGTTAGGCCGAATACAGTATAATCAAATATATATGAGAATAACAATAATCAAGAACACTGTTTATAAACTGTAATTATATTAACAGCTTCTCTCTTTATGATGTTAATGAATCACAAAGAGCTACTAGGTTACAAGAATAATAATTCTATGTTCGCATCCCTTCTAGGGATAACCTATCTGTGTTTATATAGTACACAGTTACAATCAATCTCTAATTGATACTCCTACAAATTAGCTATACAATTTGTAATCAATTAGAATTGCTTCAGTCCTCTGTCCAGTCTCCTTAGCTGTATCAATATATTCTGCTTCTTTCCATCTTCAGAATATATTGCTTCTAGAATCTTCATGATATGCACCGACAGCTAAGTCAACTTTCACCCTGTCAGACTTTAACAAACTCTGACCGGCTTCCAGTAAACTCTGATAAGTACTTCAGACTAAACTCTGAACAGTACCTGTTACTTAAACACTGATTAAATAAACATTAGCAATTATATCTAACAATCTCCCCCAACTTGTGCATAATAAAAATGTACAAGTTAAACAGATAATTGATGATGTCAAAACATATAACAAATGCAGTGTTTAATCATAACAGAGTTTAATTTTAACTTAGAACAGAAAACTTTAAAAAAAACTTACAGTCAGACTTTATTTGATTTCTTGAATATCAGGAACAGTTCTGAGATAATCCATGAGTAGTCTTCTTTCAGCCCTTTCCAGCTCTTCAACCATAACTTTCTTCAACTCTCTCAACTCTGGATCAGATTCTCCAGTCTGATAAATTGCAGCTCTCAAAGAATAGATGGAATTTTTCCTCATCTCATTCCCTAGCTTAATAAAATATGATTTATCAGATTCTAGATTGAATTCTAAGACTTTAACTCCCAGATCAGTCCTTAGTCTTGCACTGTTTCTTTTCATTTCTACAATCTTTCCATAAGCATCTCTGTACTTAGGAATATATGCACTCGAGACTCCTCCTCCAAACATTATCTTTGATCTCAGCATCCTTTCTCTGATAACTAAAGCAGCATCATGAGTACTTCTATTTTTGACATTTAACAAATACAGAACATGCTCCAATTCTTCATAAGATTTGAGATTGATGTCAGACTCTGCAACCTTGTAAACTCTTCCATCAGCCATAAAATACAACAAAAACTCTTTCTTTAACACTTTATGAAATATCATCTGAACAGATTCTAGCATATCAAGATTCTCTTGAGTAATAATACCAGATACTGCCAGTGATGATTGATCTCCAGGCCTGTTGTTTATTCTCTTCTCCTTGTGTGAACCTAATCCAGATTTATCATAAGACTCTTTACCCAATACAGTTCTGGTTTCTGAGAAGTTAACGATTTCTGGATTCAGAGTTTTCAGGAAGTACAGGTCTTCTAAAAATACCTTGGAGTTGAGGTGCTAGTTGATTTTGCACAACATGAGCATTGTCAGAGGTTGTTACAACTTTAGTAGAAATATCAACTTGAGCAGCGTCAGAGGTTGATTTACTTATCCTTGATTCAACTTGAGCAATGTCAGAGGTTGAATAATTCTTCTTAGGTAACTGTCCTTCTTCTACCAGTTTACCCTTGCCCTTATCAGTGTTTGCAATTGCAGGCCTCCTGGTGTATTGTATACTCTGTTGAGTATTTTCCTTGATAGAAATTCCAATTTCTTTCTTTCTAGGAGCCTTGACAGTTTTCTTTCTGTAAGTACCATCCTTCAATTTCTTCTCATGCTCTTCAGCAAGACTCAGCATTTCAGCTTCCATGTCTTCAACTGTAGCTTCATTACCATGTTCTTCTAAAAACATCTTCGTAGCAATTTCTTCATCAGTAAGTGGATTCGCTGAAATAATTAAACTCTTAAGTCTTGAACCACTGGCAGAGTTTGAGATTCCTTTACCAGAGTTTGTCAACCTATCAGAGTTTAATCTTGATCTTCCTTTCCCTTGAGCAGAAGTTAAATTCCTCTCAGTTTCCTTGCTTCCACCATCAATAGAATCATCCTCCGTCTCAGAGTTTTAGTGTCTTTGCATTTGTCATTTGGTACACTCTCCCCCTTTTTGACATCATCAGAAAGTAGTACTGATGTCAGCAATTCTAGAGCAGTAGAAATAGAATTCAATTGTGCAGACATTGCAGTCTGATTCTCCTCAACTTTCCCAAGCCTCTTCTTAAGTTCATCAGAATCCTTGGCTTGCTGCTTGAACATGGCAGAATAATAAGACCTATCAGTCTTTAAGGTAAGATCCCTTATACCAACTTCATTCCTAAGATTGGTAACCGCTGTTTGTGTTTCATCAAACCTATTGTTTAAGGCTTTGACTTGAACCACAGTGGCTTTTAAACTTGTAAGAACATCAGAGTTTGAAATCTGCTTCACAGAATCATTAAGAAAATCAGCAGCCCTCTGTGCAGAAAAGATACAATCTGCAGCTGCCCATCTTTTGTAGTACATATCCTGAAAATGCTCAGCAGTGGCTCGATTGACCTCTCTTTCCTCATCAGAGTGTACTCGAATATCAGATAACTCCTCTTGTGAATGAGCAGAACTATCTTCAACATTGTCATCCTCTGCTGTATTCTCTGCAGGAACATTCTCTGCCATTGTTTCTGGATTATCAGAGTGTGCATTAGTATCAAACTCTGCTTCTTTTTGAACAATCTCAACAACAGATTGTAGCAAAGCTTCAAGAATAATATCCTCATAGTTTAGCTTATCAGCAGCCTCTTGTACATTCTCTGCTACAGCTTCATCAAGAATTGGCTTTGTAGCAACTGTTATCCTCTGATCAACCTCCTCACCTTGGTCAGAATGTAAATTGTGAACAGAAAGATTCTCTGTGTGAGAAGCAACAGAATCTTCAATGACCAAGGTGGCTTGATCAGCTGCTACCTCCTCAGTATCACAAATACTGATAGTAGGATGTGCATCTTGAATATCTTCATCAACAATGAAATCCATTGCCCCAGCTTCATTTTCAAAAACTCTGCTGTCAAAATGACCAGCAGCTTCCTCAATTACTCTGTCCTCAGTAGGCACAGAAGTGTCAAAAATCTCATCTGGAAGAACAACTTCAGGAGCTACATTTTCCATAGTAACTCTGTCCTCAGTGACAGCTTCATCCTCCTGAAACTCAACTTCAGGAGTTTCAACAACTTTTGAAGAAACATTCTCAGCACCAAATAATTGTGCTGCTACCAATCTTCTTTTCCTTTGATGAAGAGTTTCATCATCAGTTTCACTCTCCTCATCAACAGCATCCGACTTTGCCCTGTTGGCCCGTCTTTTCTTTAACTTTTTCTTCTGAGGCATATCATCAGTGTTTGATACCCCAGCTTCAGCATTTGATGGATTCACTCTAGCAGACTTAACAGCTCTTAACTTAGTCTTCTTTGACCTCTGTGATTTAGACACAGAAGGTCCAGCTTCAGCATTTGCAAGTTGTTGTTGTTGTGAATCTACTTGAAATTGTCGCACAGACTCAGGTAGCAACAAGACACCAACATCCCCTTTCTTGTTATCCTTATTAGTTAAATCAGAGAATATGCATTTATGTAATTTAAAATAGGGAATTACATCATTCTCAGCTATCTCTACTTCAGAAACACATTCAGAGAATATCAATTGACAAAATCTTGCAAAATAGACTACACCTCTGTTTTCAGTCATTTTTTCACCTATATTATTTAGAACTAGCCTAGCAACATCAAAATTACCTCCATAAAGAAGAGAATACCCGATTTGCAGACTATCAGTGGGAATCGCATACCAGTTTGTGCACTTCTTTCCAAAAGCCCTGGTGATGCAATCGAAAAAGAAGCTCCATTCCTTGCGCAAAAACGGCCTTTTCAGTTGACCAATCTTTGTCAATGGTCCAGAGTAGCCTATTTCTCTCATCATTCTAACCAACTCAGAATCGCCAACAGAGATTATAAAAGCATTGAAATCCTCAAAGCCCAAAGCATCACGAACAATTGTTGGAGTAACTGTAAATTCTTCTTCTTGAAATTCAAAGATTATGGACGGAGACCCAGTCTCTCCTCCATTATCATAAGTGCCTGTCTGCCAAAGAGTCCTGATTTGAGATGCAGACAGCTTCAATGGTGCGGTGAGAGCAGTGCCAATATCAGAGTTTGACAAGAAATCCTGAATCAAATGAAACGCCTCCGGTGCGTTCTCATTTGCCAATGGAGCTGAATAGTTATTAGGA
The DNA here is from genome assembly GCA_030848705.1 of Heracleum sosnowskyi. NCBI lineage: Eukaryota > Viridiplantae > Streptophyta > Magnoliopsida > Apiales > Apiaceae > Heracleum > Heracleum sosnowskyi. The sequence continues at coordinate 40,249,175 of CM061243.1, read as the reverse complement.
ACAAATTCTAACCCAGAAGCAGTAAACATTGTAGTAGCCATTAGAAACGTTTAAAAGTAAGCAAGGAATAAAACAGAGAAAAGTGTAGAATGTATGCAGTGAAAGTGTTTGAGACAGTGTTTGTGAGTAAAAACTTATGAAATGATGAAGTGTGTAAAAGAATGAACCGTTTATGTGTAGTAAGTTTAAATAATAACTGTGAAAATTAAAACTTAATCATTTTAATCATTACTACACACAACAGGCGTCTTTGAAAAATGTGTGAGTGGGACAGATGTCCAACATACATACGCTGACAGCTGTATGTAACAACTTCCAATACACATGCGCAGTAAAAATAGCCAAAATTACCGCTTTTCACATTGTTCAAAACACTCAACCTCTCTCTCCTCTGTTTAATACACATATGAACCGTTTGTAATCACACTCTTTCAAATTTCTAAACAAATGTCTAATCTCAAAATTATAAAATGTCTGAAACAAAGAAATCATTTTAACCATCAGAGATTAAAACAAAGTTACCTCGGCGTATTTCACACAATACATCAGTGTTTACCATTTGTCCTTCTTTGTCAATAAACTCTTTTCTCAAACTGTACAGGTGTGAATAATTGTGTGTGCAATAGCAGAGTTTACCGAAATCAATATTTAGATCATCTCAAAGTGCATAAAATCCACAAACTAAAACAGTAAAAACTGGTTGCCTAAACTCTCATGTAGAACATAAAATCTGATTTTTATAACTAAACTCTGTATACTGATATTCTTTCATTTGAATATATCTTTTATTTTTCACCCCCTTTTTTTTATTATTATTTATTTTTCCAGTAATCAGTGGTTGACACTAGTCACCAAAAATCAAAGATTTTGGCCCTTATTTCATATAATAAGTTCTTGGATCGTCCTAGGCACAACATGATCTCAAAGGAATTTGTGCTCTTTTTGGCATCTTTTGATTTGAGGGTGAATTATTTACTATTAATAATCAGAGTTTAGACTTTTCATCAGTTAATGCAATTAATTTATGAGAGAAAATGCAAACAGCTAATACAATCTCAGTGTATAGGATCAATAAACTAAGAGATGCTATAAATATCGAGACAGTATCATGCTGTGTTATCTTACTGCACAGATTTGAGATCAGAATCTATATAACTCTTAAGAATTCATAATTACTTACTGAGAATTATGCTTCATACAAATTTCTTCATTGGTCCATATGTTTCAGACAAAATTACAATCAGAGTATAGCATTAGACTGTAACTTTCAGTGATTTACTATCAGAGTATGACCAACACTTTATGACTAACAGAGTTTAACATCAGAGTTTACTTTCAGAGTTTATGACACTGGTACTCATAACAGTTAATACATGCAAGGAATCATGAGCATAAAAATCAAACTTGTATAGGTTTTGAGTCTAACCCGTATCTCTAGTCAAAACCAGAGATCATTCCAAGTTCATTTACCAATCTTGTAAAGGTAGCTTCACTCAAAGGTTTGGTGAAGATATCTGCAAGTTGTTGGTCTGTAGACACAAAATGAAGCTCAATGTTTCCTTCCTCCACATGTTCTCTGATAAAATGATACCTTATGCTGATGTGCTTGGTCATGGAGTGCTGTACTGGATTACCTGTCATAGCAATAGCACTTTGGTTATCACAGAAAATAGGTATTTTAGAGTACCTCAACCCATAATCCAGCAACTGATTCTTCATCCACAGAATCTGTGCACAACAGCTACCAGCAGCTATATACTCTGCTTCTGCAGTGGATGTGGAAATTGACTTCTGTTTCTTGCTATACCAAGAAACCAATCTGTCACCTAAGAATTGACAGCTTCCACTTGTACTTTTTCTGTCTATCTTACAGCCTGCAAAATCTGCATCAGAGTAACCAATTAGCTTAAACTCTGATTCTCTAGGATACCACAAACCCAAAGTTATGGTTCCTTTGAGATATTTGAAAATCCTTTTTACAGTTGTTAGATGAGGCTCTTTGGGATCTGCTTGAAATCTTGCACAAAGACATGTGGCATACATGATATCAGGTCTACTTGCTGTGAGATACAGAAGAGACCCTATCATGCCTCTATAGGTTGTCATATCCACTGTAGCACCTGTGTCTTTGTCTAGCTTTGTTGCAGTAGCCATGGGAGTTGGAGCAGATGAACTATCAAGCATACCAAATTTCTTTAGAAGATTTCTGGTATACTTTGCTTGATTGATAAAAATCCCATCATCTGTTTGCTTGACCTGTAAGCCTAGAAAATAACTAAGCTCTCCCATCATGCTCATTTGGTACCTGGACTGCATAAGCTTTGCAAACTTCTTACAAAGTTTGTCATTAGTAGATCCAAAAATAATATCATCTACATAAATTTGAACTAAAAGCAAATCATCACCAGAATTGAAATAAAACAAGGTTTTATCAATTGTACCTCTTGTGAACCCACTTTCTAAAAGAAATTGAGCAAGAGTTTCATACCATGCTCTTGGTGCTTGCTTTAGTCCATATAATGCCTTGTCAAGCCTGTAGACATAATCTGGATGCTTGGGATCTACAAATCCTGGTGGTTGTTCAACAAACACTTCTTCTTCAAGCTTCCCATTGAGAAAAGCACTTTTCACATCCATTTGAAAGACTTTAAACTTCTTGTGTGCAACATAGGCCAGAAAAATTCTTATGGCCTCCAATCTTGCAACTGGAGCAAAGGTTTCATCATAGTCAATTCCTTCCTGTTGTGAATAACCTTTAGCCACAAGTCTAGCCTTGTTTCTTGTAATCACACCTTCACTGTCAGTCTTGTTTCTGAAAACCCACTTTGTACCTACAATTGATCTATTCTTTGGCCTAGGTACAAGTGTCCAGACTTCATTTCTTTCAAATTCATTTAACTCTTCTTGCATTGCTGTTATCCAATTAGCATCTTGAAGAGCTTCCTCCACTTTCTTTGGTTCTGTTTGAGACAAGAAAGCATGATAGAGACACTCATTATTTGTTGCACTTCTAGTTCTCACACTAGCATCAGGATCTCCAATTATGAGATCAGGTGTGTGTGCCTGTGTCCACTTTCTTGCTGTTGGTAAGTGGTTTCTTGCATTATTATTTGATCCTCCCCCTTGATCCATGCTCTCCTGATTCATATGTTGACTTTCTGCAGCATTTGAGGCTCCCCCTGAATTTGACTGCTCAGAGTTTGAGCTTTCAGAGTTTGAATCAGCTTCCTCAACAGACTCACTTGGAGTGTTTGAGTCACCATGTTGAGCTGCCTCATGCTCCCCCTCAACTGGTTCTCTGTTTTGAGAATTTTCAGTTTCTCCATTATTTACCAGTAAAGGTTCAGAGTATGCTTCGTCAGAGTTTGTCAGAACCGCTTCATCAGAGTTTACATCATCAGAGAATAAATCTTCATTTTCAAAGCGCAGTCGATCATATTCATCTAAGTCATCAAGTCCAGTTATTTTCTTGTCATCAAATGACACATGTATAGACTCCATGATCACCTTTGTTCTCAGATTGTATACTCTGAACGCTTTTGTTGACAATGGATAGCCAACAAAAATTCCTTCATCAGCTTTTAACTCGAACTTGGTCAACTGTTCAGGATGAGTCTTCAACACAAAGCATTTGCATCCAAATATATGAAAATATTTCAAATTTGGCTTCTTATTTTTCACCATCTCATATGGTGTTTTCCCATGCTTGTTGATCAGTGTAGCATTTTGAGTAAAACAAGCAGTTTGAACAGCTTCTGCCCAGAAATAGGTTGGTAACTTTGCTTCATCAAGCAGTGTTTTGGCAGCTTCAATTAGAGTTCTGTTCTTTCTTTCAACTACACCATTTTGCTGTGGAGATCCAGGTGCAGAAAATTCTTGTTTCACTCCTCTTTCCTTGCAGAAAGCTTCCATGATTGAGTTTCTGAATTCAGTTCCATTACCACTCCTTATAATTTTGACTTTGTGCTGTGATCCTTTGTCCAGTAGATTTACATGATCCATCAGAGTTTGAGCAGATTCATCCTTCTTTGATAAGAAATACACCCATGTATATCTAGTATATTCATCAACAATTACTAGAGCATATTTCTTTCTGCCCATAGACATCACATTCACTGGTCCAAAGAGATCAACATGTAGAAGATGATAAGGTTCCCCAACTGAAAATTCAGATTTGCTCTTGAAAGATGACTTCCTTTGCTTGGCCTTTTGACAAGAATCACATAGGCCATCTAAGCTAAGTATTGACTTGGGAAGTCCCCTTACAAGATCTTTTCTTATCAGCTCATTGATGTTGTTCAAATTTAGATGAGAGAGCTTCTTATGCCATTTCAAACTCTCTTCATTTGACATTCTTGCTGACAGACACACTGTTTTTCCATCAAAGTTTGTTACCAAACTTGCTTCATAAATGTTATTGCGCCTGTGTCCAACTAGAACAACTTTTCCAGTAGATTTACTGATAACTTCACAGTGTTCAGTATGAAAATCTACATGGTTTCCTCTGTCACAGATTTGACTCACAGATAGCAGATTATGCTTGAGTCCTGAGACTAGAGCTACATTTGATATGATGACACTTCCAAGATTGATATTGCCATATCCCATAGTACGTCCTATGTTGCCATCTCCATAGGAAACTTTTGGGCCAGCCTTCTCCTCAAAATCTGATAGCAGGGCTTTATTTCCAGTCATGTGTCTTGAGCATCCACTGTCTAAGATAAGGGTGCTCTCTTTTATGCCCTGCAATCACAACCAATTACAAAGATTTAGTTTTAAGGATCCAGACTTGCTTGGATCCTTTGGCTTTCTTAACATTGTTAGCTTTTGCAGCGGAATCACTATCAACAGAGTTTAGACTAACATTGTCAGACTTTACACTTGCAGAGTTTGCTCTAACCCACTTCAGATTGGGTTTTAGTTCATAGTAGTTGTGATAAATAGCATGATAACCCTTACAAGTATAAATAGAATGCCAAGTGCTCCCACAGTGTGTGCATAAAGTCTGTGGTTTAACTCTTACATAATCATTCTTTACTCCTGATGTAGAAGGTAAAGAATTAATATCTTTGTTCTTATTGCAAAATCTAGCAAGATGGTTAGTACTACCACAGTTATAACATGTTTTCCTTGGAGCAGCATCAGTAGGCAAATGATTATTTCTTTTATTTATGCCTAGCTTTCCATTCCTATTCTTCTTGGACCCTTTTGGTTTCATGGCAGACTTTACCTCTTTGAGCTTATGATTGAACTGTTTTCCTGTCATCAAGCCAACATTAACCTGTTTTTCACAAGTTTTTACTGGCTTTCTAACAGCTTCTACTTCCATAAGATTTTCTGTTATAATATTTTCCTGTCTTTCACAGGTTTCATCTGATTCCATATCAGCTTCTCTTACTATAACAGATTTAAACTTAGTGGACTCTGGAACAAATTTCACAGGTTTAAGTTGTGGTTTAACCTTAATCTTGTCTTTAAACCTAAGTTCATCATTTTCACAATAGCCTAAACCTACAGAATCTGTCTGAAACACTTGATGAGTGTTTCTTCCAGAGTCTGTCCAAGTCTTGATTATTTTTCTTTCTTTTTCTAGATCAGATTCTAGCTGCTTATATTTCTTAGTCAACTCCTGTTTAATATAAACAGCATCATCTCTTTCTTTTTGAATCTGCTTCATATTTTCAAGTTCTCCTTCAAGAAACTTGTTTCTATCTTTAAGGCTAAGATTCTCAGATTTAATTCTCTCATTCTCTAAAGTCTGATCCCTATAACTAACATGTACGCTTTTCAGATATACTCTTAACTCAGATATATTATCAGTATCATAAGCATAAGTAGTTAGGGGTACCTTATTTTCAGATGATTCAGTCTCATCTTTGACAGTTGCCATAAGAGCATAATTTACTCCATCATCAGAGTCTGAAGTATCTGCCCAGTCTTTGCCTTTAGAGATAAGTGCTTTTTCAGATTTTCCTTTCTTGTACTCTGGGGCATAGTGACCCATCTCCTTACACTTGTAGCACTGGATTTCAGATTTATCCTTCTTGCCAGACTTGGTCTCCCTTCCATAAGACTTTCTAAAACTTTTCCTTTCAGAGCTTGAATCTTTCCTTGAGAATCTCTTTCCTTTCTTGAAGTTCTTGAATCCCATCTTCTTGAAGGTCTTCACCATCAATGCAGCCATCTGCATCATCTGTTCTTCATCATCCTCAGAGTCAGAAGCTTCATCAGAGTTTGAGTCATTATCAGAGTTTGATGACTCACTTTCAGATTTAATGACTAAAGCCTTTCCCTTGGATTTCTTCTTTGATGATTCCTTCTTGATAGGCTTCTCCTCAACTTTGAGAGCAACAGATTTTGTCTTCTTGCTTGATCTTCTGTTTCTTTGTTCTATTTCCAATTCATGAGTTTTCAGTAACCCATAAATCTCATCAAGTTCAGTTTCAGCAAGTTCGTAATTATCTCTTATAGTTGTTGTCTTCAAATCCCATCTTTCAGGTAAAGATAAGAGAAATTTGAGATTTGATTCTTCAAGATCATATTCTTTATCAACTAGAGATAAATCATTGAGCAGTTTACAGAATCTGTCATATGTCTCAGTCAAGGTTTCATTGGTTCTTGAATCAAAGTGCTCATACTCCTGAGTGAGTATAGTTCTCCTGTTCTTCTTTATAGCACTGGTTCCTTGACACCTGACTTCTAAAGCATCCCATATCTCCTTGGCAGTTTTACAGCCAATTACTCTGTTAGACATAACATTGTCTAAAGCACTGTGGAGTAGATGTCTAACTTTTGCATCCTTTGCAATTGATGAGATGTCCTCAGGAGTCATATCTTTCTTTTCCTTTGGAACAGTCTTTTGTTCTTGACCATCAACAACAGGAGACAATTTAGTCGGCATATGAGGACCATCATTGATTCTGTCAAGATATTCTGGATCTGTAGCCTCCAGAAACATGGTCATCTTCACCTTCCAAATTGGATACTCCACTGGCCTGAGAATTGGAACCCTGATTGTTTCATATCGACTCACAGAATTAGGTTTAACCTGTTCAACCTTGGGAGGAGCTTGATTTTCTTCAGACATGATTATTACTGTGTTTGAATCGTAAAACTGTATATATTAAACAGCCTAGGCTCTGATACCAATTGTTAGGCCGAATACAGTATAATCAAATATATATGAGAATAACAATAATCAAGAACACTGTTTATAAACTGTAATTATATTAACAGCTTCTCTCTTTATGATGTTAATGAATCACAAAGAGCTACTAGGTTACAAGAATAATAATTCTATGTTCGCATCCCTTCTAGGGATAACCTATCTGTGTTTATATAGTACACAGTTACAATCAATCTCTAATTGATACTCCTACAAATTAGCTATACAATTTGTAATCAATTAGAATTGCTTCAGTCCTCTGTCCAGTCTCCTTAGCTGTATCAATATAATCTGCTTCTTTCCATCTTCAGAATATATTGCTTCTAGAATCTTCATGATATGCACCGACAGCTAAGTCAACTTTCACCCTGTCAGACTTTAACAAACTCTGACCGGCTTCCAGTAAACTCTGATAAGTACTTCAGACTAAACTCTGAACAGTACCTGTTACTTAAACACTGATTAAACAAACATTAGCAATTATATCTAACACTCCCATTGCCTGATCTAGGGTAATTCAGGTTTGTATACTCTATCAATCATCTGTGATAAATTAGGGTTGTCTTTTTATTCGTTGTCTTTGTATTTCAGAATAGTGACGAACAGGTTTGGTAGTTTTCTTTTTCAATGATGATCAGTTTGTGTTTGATTTTAATCGATAATCTACTCTAATTCTCAGTTTGTGTTACATCTATGTGAACAACATTTGTTTTTGGTCATGATTATAGCCTTGACGTTGCAAACACATCTTGCCCATGATTGTATATATTAATAATTGATTTCATCCTTCAAATTCTCATCTGCTATGCCGCTTTATTATAGTCTCTGATTGTCTTATTCGTTGCTTGGTTATGGACAAAACTGGTCGTAAATGCCTTCCTTTGGGTCCGGTTTCTCCTTCTTCTGTACCAAGCGGTGAGTACAATATGTTTAAGTATTACTCTGTGTAAAAACCTTGAGTTTTTTTTTTGACGTTATATATCCAGGACAGAGAAGACGCTCTACGCCAACATTAAGCAATGGTAGTCATCGAAATGTTTCAAACAACACAAAGACTTCCAATAATGAAAATAAGGATCCCAATTCTCAGCCATCACATATCAGTCAAACTGGTAATTGTAAATGTTTGTTGATTGCATGTTTTTAATACCTTTCTTATATGTATTTGGGATTATGTCTGCATCTGAATGCTCTTCATAATGCATACTTCAATTTTGATCTTTTTACAGGTTCTACTAATAACTTTGGGTTTTACTCCAAATCACAATTTAATCCAAACAAACATGTAGCTTCTTCTCAAGTATCAGGTGATACCATTTTTTGTTTAATAGATGATCTAGTATACATTGTTAATCTGTCAATTACAAACGATCTAATATACGTTACATATTGTATGTCAATAGGTACTTCCAACATAATTGAAAATAGCCAGGGTTATCTTACTCCATCTCAGAGGAGGCTCTCTTTTGTCAACCTGAATGGTAATTTATACAGTCATTCTATTTTATTGTCCAGAACCTCATATCCGGATTGCATATTTTTAGATTGTTCTGTATTTTATTGTAGGGAATCATGATCCTTTTGTTTCACATACAACCTCACAGATTACACAAAATAAACACGGTGTTGCTTCAAATTCTTCAGGTTATACCATCTCTATATGGTATAAACACGGTGTTGTCTATATGATTGTTCTTTGATTGTCTTTTGATTGATTGCTTGTTATGGGAAGCTTCTTGTTACAAATTTTGGTGTCTCTGGCTAATTTTGTTTTTTGCTTCATATGAAAACTACTATTAATAAGCTCTCTAATCTTATGTGAAAGAAAATATCAACTCTCTTCTTGCTTTAGAAAACTACTATTTTTTCAGAAATGAACACTGGATATTTGCAATTCGAAATAGATTAGAATTGGAATAATTGTTTTACCTATTACAGTAGAAAAATTGAATAATCTGAAAGAGGATTCACCTCTTTGTGTGAGTAATGTTGTGGAAGCATACTCACCTCTTCTTGCACTGACGGAATTAGAGGGGGCTAGGAGGTGCTTGAGATCCCCTAATCTCGAAAAATTGTCTCTGTTGAGTTTCAAACAAAAAAATGTGAACGCAAACCTTAACAAGAATGCGTGAATTTTCAAAGTGAAAAGGACAGAAAGTTGGCCGCAGTGTGAAAATAGCTCATCTATAAAGTATAATCCAAGCAGTCCCTTGAACAGCTCGTGTTTCACCATGTCCGCATCTCGTATCACTTTACAATATCGGCACCTTTGAATACACACTAAAGTTAGTTATTATTGAACTTTTTAATATTAGAGTTTAAGTGGGGGAGTTTGTAACACCCAAGTCCCAAATCTCCTCGATGTGGGACTGGGGTGTTACAAACTCCCCCATTTAAACTCTTGACGTCCTCGTCAAGCCTGATCAGATAGCCCATAGGTTCCAAGATCGTTCCTCCCTAGCCATTGTGGGATAATACCGGCTGGCTTCGTGTCCCCACCTCCGGCAACTTGACGCATCAAGCTTTCGAGAGTCGGCTCTGATACCATATGTGACAACCCGGGTCAAATCCCGAGCCTTTTTTCGAAAATCGGGTCAAGTCCCGATTCCGAGTCCGAATAAGCCGAAGCCTACTGGCCCAAACGCAGCCAACTTGGGTAACGACTAGCCCACCACAGGCCCCCAAAATATCATGATTTTGTTGGTGCTAATTAGTAGTAGTACTTTGTCTTATAAACTGAACAGAAGTCCCAAATTTTCTCGATGTGGGACTGGGGTGTTACAATATGGCATAACATTTTTATTAGAACTCTTTTAGAGTTGTGCTAAGTGAGGTGAAATGGGGTGTCAACTTGGGTTACCAAAAGTTGGCATCTCATAAAGGAGAGTATCAACTTCATTTGTGGTCCAAATGATATATAAAAAATCACGTCTTTATTATATTTATACGAGTTATGTTAGTGTAGACTACTCAATGTTAGATTTTTTTAGACCATATATATACACTAAATACATTGTACTGTACTATTAAGTTTTATTTTTTAATTTATTTTATGCAGTATATCTCGGGAACCATATAATCTTTATTTTGAAAAAAAATAATAATCGAAATGTTTGTAGCTTTGAGAAATCGAACCGTGATACACTTAATAATATTACTTTAAAACGGACTCTTTTACCCTGACGACCCTACCATTTGAACTCTCTTAGGCTAATTATATATAATACTAGCTTATAGCCCGTGCAATGCACGAATATTTTTTTAATTTTTTTAATTATATTAATTCATAATTTTATTATTATTCATATTCTTTTTAAAATTTTAATTTTATCAATATTTCTAATTCTAAACTATATTTTTTAAATATATTTTTGGCGAATTTTGAATCTTGAGCTTTTACAAAAAAAATTTATAGATTAACGTATAAAATATTACTTGATATTATATTAAACGGTTCTAATCTATTTATTTTAAGATCCAAAGATACTTATTTTTTTTGTAGTATTATCGTCCTTTAACGACAAAAATTCTGAACTTTTTTTTTTTAACTTAGAGATAAAAATATTAATTTTTATATATTTGATAAATCGTTGATGGAGTTCGAACATCTCATGATTATCATCTATTTATTTTAAAGTTGAACTATTCTATTTTTTATATGTTATTGTACTGTGATGACCAAAATTATGGATAAAATATACTCCTTGTGTCCCAACATATTGTCAACACTTTCCTTTTTAATATGTACCATCCAATTATTAACATTTCATAAAATATTATATTTTTCTTCATTAATTTTAGGAAGTCCCACATAACTTACCCACTTTTTCTTTTCTTTTCTTTACATTTCTTAATTTTCGTTCCCCCACCCAAATTAACTCCTTATATATATAATAAGCGTAAGGGAGATCTTATCCAAAACTTTGGTCGGTCACTGTACTACCAAAAGTATATGATCTGTTGGATTATAAAACTATAAATATTCAAATAGATGAGGACCGTTAGATATAATATTAAAAATTATATTTGATTAATAATAGGATAGTATTTAAATACTAAAAGGTGTATTTTGATAATTTAAACTAATTATAAATGGGTTTTCTATATTGAATAGAAATCTTTATGTAAAAATCCATAATTATCTTTTCTCTTTAGTTTATGGATAGTTCCAGTTAGATAAAAATTATTAAACCATCATTAAATTAAAGATAATTTTGTTAGCTTTGCATGGGCTGTAAAATCATTAAAATCTGTTGTCTAAAACTCAAGATATAGCCTAAACAGTAAAGTGATTATCTAAATTTTAATAAATATTTTTTTTATTGTAGCACCAATTTAATTTTTTTCCTAATTCTTTTAAATTTATAAATTCTATTTTTATGTCAATAAAATATTAAAATCAATTTAAGAAAAAATTAAAATCGATATGGTCCGTGTACGATCATTATACGACCAAATTAATAATTACAGTTAGATTTTAAATAGATCGATGAGAATTGTTAGATCTAATATTAAAAAGTGTATCCGATTAATAATAGAATTATATTTAAATACTAAAAAGTATATTTTGATAATTTAAAAGTTTTCTATGTAAAAATTCTTAAATATCTTTTCTCTTGAATTTATGTATAGCTCCAATTAGATTATAATTGTTAAACCAAATATCAAGATAACAATTCATATTGATTACAATATTAAAAATTATCAATATAATGCTCATGTCTAACAATGATACACGCGAACCTAAGAACTCCCGTACATAAATAAATTTAAACACTTTTTTTCTGAAGGAACATAACAATTTGATTAATCCAAATTATAATTATATTATTTTACATTTACCAAACATAAAAGGATAATACCAAAATATTATTAAAATATTGAGGGTTTCATATTCATAAACGATAATTTTGAATATAATACTTATATTAAAATGTGTATTTGATTAAATGTAGGATTATATTTAAATACTAAGAAGTGTGTTTTGATAATTTAAACCAATTATAAATTGGTTTTCTATATTGAATTGAGTTGAATTCTTATGTAAAAATTCTTAACCATCTTTTCTTTTCGGTTTATGAGTAGGTCAACTGGTCAAGTTAGATAATAATTATTAAACCATCATTAAATTAAAGATAATTTCATTAGTTTCGCATAGGTTGTAAAATCGTCAAAATTCAATTTATAAAACTCAGGATAGAACCCAAATAGTAAAGTGAGTATCTAAATTTTAATAAATATTTTTTTTAATTTTTTTAGTACCAATTTATTTATTTTCCACTAATTGTTTTAAATATAGAAATTTTATGTTTCTTTCAATAAAGTATTAAAATTAATTAAGAATAAATTCAAATCGATAAAGAATATAATAATATGAGAATAAAATTTTATATAATCATAACATAATTTTTATTCTGTTTAATAATTTTTAAGTAATGATGTATTTTAAAATTTTATATACACTATAAATAAAACTGAAACATTAAAAGTAAAAGCAGTTAGTAAGATACTTATATCAGTATATACTTGATATGCTTATTATATTAAATCCTTATATATAATAAGCATAATAGGGATCTTATCCAAAATTTTGATCGTACGGTCTTGGACAACCAAACTAATAAGGACCATTAGATCTTAACTAGATAAATGAAAATCGTTAGATCAAATATTAAAAAAGTGTATTTTATTAATAATAGGATTATATTTAAATTCTAAAAAGTGTATTTTGGTAATTTAAACCAAATATACCAAATATAAATAAGTTTTCTATACTGAATAGAATTCTCCATGTAAAAAATTCGTGACTTTCTTTTCTCTTTCATGGACAATTCCTTAGATAAAAATTGTTAAACCATCTTTTAGTTAAAGATAATTTAGTTATCTTCATGTGGGGTGTAAAATCGTTAAAATCTAAATTTTAAAACACAAGATAAAGCCCAAATTAGTAAAGTGGGTATTTAAATTCTAATAATAATTATTACATCATCATTATTTTAATGCCAATTTAATTACTTTTTTCTAACTAATTTAAATTTAGAAATCTATGTTCAAAAATTCAAATCAATCTTAGAAAAATTCAAATCAACAATGAATATAATAATACGACGATAAAATTTTATAAAATTGTGCATATTTTTTAGCAATAAATATTTAAAAAAATATAAATTAAAAAAAATATAAATATTAAAAAAATTAATGATGTTATCCTGGTAGTTTGGTCCTAAATACCGCCAAAACATTCTCAACCGTTAGATCCAATACTTTTAAAAATAGACGATCAAGATTATATCATATAAAAAGAAGTTATTATCTAAAAAATGATATAAGTTAAAAGATATTATATTATGATTGGATTTTCCAAAAAGTTAAAACATAGAAATAGTTGTAATTAAATAAGGAAACTCATTTAATATCAAAATAATAAAAATTGTTTAATATTAAATAAATAGTTGAAAACCGTTAGATTTAACATTAAAAACTGTATTTGGTTAATAAAGGGTATTCTAATAATCTAAACTACATATAAGTAGATTTCCTAAATCGAATAGAATTCTCAATATTAAATTTCGTCACTTTATTCTCTTTTTAGTTTTAGAATAGTTTTTAATTGAAAAAGAATTATTAAACCACAACTAAATTAAAGATTATTTTGTGAATTTCATGTGGACCGTAAAATTGGCCAAATCTAACTTTTATAACTCAATATAAACAAATATTAAATTGAGCGTGTAAAATATAATAAATATCAAATTTTTAACTATAATTTTTTTTGGCTAAATCTTTTTTAACAATAATTTAATCATCTAAACTAATAACTTTTAAATATTAAAATATTCATAAATAAATATAATTATAAATATTAAAAAAACAATCGTGTGTTCCATAGGTAATTAAAATATAATTATGAACAAAATAATTATAAATAAAATTTAAGTAACCGTGCATCGCACGGGCTATAAGCTAGTGTTAATAATTGAGTGAGACGGAGTTAACCCAAATGTTAATAATTGAGTGAGACGGAGTTAGTGTAAGGATATATTTTTGGATAAATTATTTCGTATTGCATTTACCATGTGCAATATATATATATATATATATATATATATATATATATATATATATATATATATATATATATTATGTGTATTTATTCAACTTTATATTATTCTAGATTTTAATTCTTTGTGAATATTTGAAATATGTAATATTAATATGTTATTGAGGTGATTCGAAACCTAAATTTTTGTAGTTTTTTATGAATATGTGAGAAAAAAGATCCCGACTTCTAAGGTAGTAATTGATCAATTGAGTGTATTATATCAACTATCTAATTACTCACTTTTCTAATTTATAAATAAATAAAAATGTATGTTAGGTAAATATTTAACAATAGATGATTAGATTTATTTGTTTACATGTATTGTGATCTTAGGAAAAGTATGGTGAGATTAACCTCATGATCCTTTTTCCCTGTAAATATTATATTTAATATTATCCTTTTATATTTAATATTATATTTTAATATTATATTTTAATATTATCCTTTTATATTTAATATTATATTTTAATATTTTAATAAATATGAAACTCTTAATTTTAATAATATTATCCTTTTATATTTGTTATATGTAAAATAATATAATATAATTTGGATGAATTAAATTGTACATGCCTTAAAATAAGTGTTATGTTAATATTAATTAACTAAGTCGTTTTACTTGTAATTTCTACAGTAAAATTTGCGATATAAATTAATATACATGATTTCTCTTACGTCTCTCTTATAACATATGGTGGATGTGTATTATTGTCAGCCATGGTATATGAGCATTATATTGAGAATTTTTTAGTAACGTAATTGATATGATTTTTAGCTATGGTATACATGAGCATTATATTGAGAATTTTTTAGTAATGTAATTGATATGAATCGATATCTCAAAATTTGGTTTAATAATTAGTATCAAACTAGAACTACTCATAAATTGAAGAGAAAAGAGAGTTACCAATTTTCACATCGAGAATCCTATCTAATATAGAAAACCCAATTATATTTGGTTTAGATTATCAAAATACACTTTTTAGTTTTTAAATATAATCCTACTATTAATAAAATACACTTTTTAGTTTTTAAATATAATCGTACTATTAATCAAGTACAGTTTTTAATATTAGATATAACTATTCTCATATATCATTTAAGATGTAACGATCCTTATTAATTTGGTTGTACAATGATCGTACAGGGACCGGACTACCAAAGTTTTGAAGTTTTGAATAAGATTCGTTTACGATTATTATATATAAGATATAATTTATTCGATCGAGATTTGACAAATAACATTATTTACATAAATACTTGCACATACAATAATCATTGCTTTCACAAAATTGTTGTATTAATTCCATGTGACCGTACTTTTAACACACAAATTCCCTTAGTCATCTTTCATTCCTTGACAATTTGTAGGTAGATTGCTTAAGGTTTTTAATATTAGTAGCGTATAACCCATGTAATATATGGTTTTTTTTAAAATTTATAATTATGTTAATTTGTAATTTTTTAATAATTTTATGTAATTAGGTTTTAGACTTTATTTATTACGTTTCATACGCTTAATACATTACTTATGTTGTATTTTGAGTTATAACCATAAGATTTAAACGATTTTACAGCCCACAAAACTCACAAAATAATCTTTAATTTAGTGATGGTTTAAAATAATAATAATTAAAACTACCCTTAAACAGAAGAAAAAATAAAATGATGAATTTTAATAATAGTTCTATTCAACTTAGGAATAGAATTAAAATAAAGAAAACCTACTAAACTTAGAATTAAAGTATAGACCAACAATCAAATAAACCTACTCAACTTAGAATTTGAACTTACGAATTTTTATATTGAGAATTATAGTCAATTTAGAAAACCTACTCATATTTAATTTATATTATTAAGATATTTTTTTAAATATTAGATCTAATGGTTGTCATTCATCGATTTTAAGATCAACGGTCCTTGCTGATTTGGCGGTACAGGACCAAAGTTTTGGATAAGATCTCTCTTACGCTTATTATATATAAGGATTTAATTTTATTTATTTTACTTTTTGAATATCATTATTTTTTCTCAATATTGATAATTATATTTTGAAGCAAGGATTTAATTTTAAACTTTTAATAATACTTAGTACTGATAATATTGTACATAGAATTGACAATTTGTGTTTTTGAAATATTATATGTAATATTTTATTACACCATTAAATTTTATTGATGGTTGTTTATTTTTTGCAATTATTTATAAATATTTTATAATTATTATTGTTAACGGAGGAATTTGGTGATAATTGAGGCAACCGAAAATATGGCGTAACAACTACCCCAGTTCTTCAGTGCAGCTTGATGGACTGGAGAACTAAGCGTGCTTTGATCTTTCGAATTTCCCGAGTCACTGAAACAACTAGGATTAGAATATTAGCAAATAATATGGAGCAAATAATTACCTGTAATATGTCTGTAGATGTGAGAGAGACAACATGATGTTCCCGTAATATGTCTCTAGATGCGCGGGAGACAACATGATGTGCCCGTAATATGTCTGTGCTTGCGAGATGTGAGAAAACATATGTACGAGTAGTTTTACAATTGTAGCAGAATGAGCGACTTTATGTAGATATTGTTGCGCTTCCCCTTCTAAAGTTAGGTTTGTGAATCCACTATTCAAGAGATAGAAGTAGCAGAATGTAGTAGCAGTACAAGTGATGTCCTCGTATCTTGAAATAAGAAGAGAATGTAATGTGTTGAGATTTTAGTCCAACACATTGTACTGCACTATATATATACTTAATACATTGTACTGCACTATGTAATGCACTATTAAATTTTATTTTTTAATTTATTTTATGCAGTATATGTCGGGGAAGCGTATAATCTTTATTTTGAAAAAAATCATAATCGAAATGAATTTGTTTTGTAAATCAGAATTCATTGTACTGCAATTTTTAGATTTATTATACTGCAATTTCAGTGTTAGTATATAAGTAAAAAATACACTATACTACAATTTTAGTCTAACATGTCTAAATTTTAAGTGATGTACACTGAATATTTGTCTATATTTATATTATACATTTTTTTTAAAGTTGGTGAAGTTGTCTTCTAAAGGTGCGAAATATTAAAGTGTTTTACATAAGAAGGGTGCCAAAAATAATTTGGAAGAGAGAGAATATAAAAAATAATATTTTTAATTATGTGGCAAAGTTCACATCATTTGAAGGGTGCCAACTATTGGAGATGCTCTAAGATATTTTTGTAGAAAAAAAATTTCCAGAAAACATTTGATCAAAAATATTTTTCATGAAAAATATTTGTAGAAAAAATTTCCCTAAAAATTCTTGAAAAAGTTTTTGTTGGAAAAGAATCCTCGGGAAAAAATTTCTCGAAAAAAATGTTTTGGAAATTTTTCATTTTGAAAAATGTTTTCCGGTTCTAAAATAGGAAAGTCATGTTCCAAAAATTCTATCACTTTTCTTTAAAAAAATTCTATTGAAAAATATTTTCTTTTCCTGAAACACCAAAAAAATCACAGAAAAATTTGGAAAATTAGTTTCCAAAACGTCTAACAAACACACAAAAGACACTTTCCTAGAAAAAAAATTCTCGAGGCCAAACAAACACCGAAAAATCAGCAAATTAACGGAGCCTAAAGTTTAGTATTTTTTAGAGGATTTGGGAGGGTTGTGTAATATATAAAATAAAATAAAGAAAGAAAGAAAGAAGGCAAAAAAAGAGATATATTATATCTTTTATATATAATAAACGTTAGAGATTTAATTAAAAAATTTGGTCTTGTACCGTCAAACTAATATGGATCGCTGATCTAAAATAAATTAATGAGAATCATTAAATCTAAAATTGAAAAGTATATTTTATTGTTTTTAAAATTATATTCAAATACTAAAAAGTAAATTTTAATAATATAAACCAAATATGAATAGGTATTCCAAGTAGAATAGAATTATGAATGTAAAAATTCGTAACTAAATTCGAATTGGAAATTAGAGGTTCCTTTTCCTAGCAAGAAACCGACAAACTATACCCCCTATTTAAACAGAGACAATACATGCCCCTCCTACCAAACACCATAGTTCTCCTCTTATAGCTTTATATATTTTGTCTAGTCTTTTTCTAATCATTCGATATCAAAAAATATGAGTATTCAACCTGCAGAACCATCACGCAAGAAGGCTGCGAATCGTCTAGTTGTCGATGAGGCCGTCAACGATGACAACTCTGTTGTTGCACTTCACCCCTTGACTATGGACAAGCTTAATCTTTTTTGCGGTGACACAATTCTGATCAAGGGTAGAAAAAGAAAAGATACCATCTGCATGGTCTTGGCTGATGACACTTGTGATGAAGCAAAGATTAGGATGAACAAAGTTGTGAGATCGAACGTCAGGGTTAGGCTCGGAGACATGGTTTCTGTGCATCAATGTGGTGATATTAAGTATGGTAAACGCGTTCACGTTCTTCCTTTGGATGATACTATTGAAGGTATTACTGGTAATCTTTTTGATGCTTATTTAAAACCTTATTTTGTTGATGCGTATCGTCCGGTTAGGAAGGGTGATTTGTTTATTGTAAGGGGAGGTATGAGAAGTGTGGAATTTAAGGTTGTTGAGATGGACACTGTTGATTATTGTATTGTTGCTTCTGATACTGAGATCTTTTGTGAGGGAGAGCCTGTGAGGAGGGAGGACGAGGAGAGGCTGGATGATGTCGGATATGATGATATTGGTGGTGTTCGGAAGCAGATGGCTCAGATTAGGGAGTTGGTGGAGTTGCCTTTAAGACATCCACAGTTGTTTAAGTCTATTGGAGTGAAACCACCGAAAGGAATTTTACTCTATGGACCACCTGGAACTGGAAAAACTTTGATTGCCCGAGCTACTGCTAATGAAACTGGTGCATTCTTTTTGTGTATCAATGGGCCAGAAATCATGTCAAAGTTGGCTGGGGAGAGTGAGAGCAATCTTAGGAAAGCGTTTGAAGAAGCAGAGAAGAATGCACCGTCTATTATATTCATTGATGAGATTGATTCGATTGCTCCCAAGCGAGATAAGACAAATGGAGAAGTTGAGAGGAGGATTGTTTCACAGCTTCTGACACTTATGGATGGACTTAAATCTCGTGCACATGTCATTGTTATGGGTGCTACGAATCGTCCTAATAGTATTGACCCTGCTCTGAGACGATTTGGTAGGTTTGACAGAGAGATAGATATTGGTGTACCTGATGAAGTTGGACGACTTGAAGTTCTCCGTATTCATACAAAGAACATGAAGCTCACTGAAGACGTTGACTTGGAAAGAGTTTCGAGGGATACTCATGGTTATGTTGGTGCAGATTTAGCAGCTCTATGTACTGAGGCTGCTCTTGAATGCATTAGGGAGAAGATGGATGTTATGGACGTTGAAGATGAAACAATAGATGCTGAGATACTAAACTCGATGGCTGTTACTAACGAGCACTTCCAGGCAGCCCTTGGAACTAGCAACCCCTCTGCTCTACGTGAAACAGTTGTTGAAGTTCCTAATGTTAGTTGGGAAGATATTGGTGGTTTGGAGAATGTTAAGAGGGAATTACAAGAAACTGTTCAATATCCGGTGGAGCATCCTGACAAGTTCGAGAAGTTTGGTATGTCTCCCTCAAAGGGTGTCCTTTTCTACGGACCACCTGGATGTGGAAAAACTTTACTGGCCAAGGCAATTGCTAATGAATGTCAAGCAAATTTTATCAGTATTAAAGGACCCGAGTTACTTACCATGTGGTTTGGGGAGAGCGAAGCAAATGTACGAGAAATATTTGACAAGGCACGCACATCTGCACCTTGTGTCCTCTTCTTTGATGAACTTGACTCAATTGCTACTCAGAGAGGGAGCAGCGTCGGAGATGCTGGAGGAGCAGCTGATAGAGTTTTGAATCAACTCTTGACCGAAATGGATGGCATGACAGCCAAGAAGACTGTCTTCATAATTGGAGCAACAAACAGACCTGATATAATTGACCCTGCACTTTTGAGACCAGGTCGTCTTGACCAGTTAATTTACATTCCTCTCCCTGACGTGAAGTCTCGCCATTCCATATTCAAGTCTTGCCTTAGAAAATCTCCAGTTTCGAAACATGTTGATTTGGAAGCACTTGCGAAGTACACTGAAGGGTTCAGTGGTGCTGACATTACAGAAATATGCCAACGTGCATGCAAATATGCGATCAGGGAGAATATTGAGAAAGACATTGAGAAGGAGAAGAGGAGAAGCGTGGATCCTGAGGTTATGGAAGAAGATGATAATGTTGTACATGAGATCAAGGCTTCTCATTTTGAAGAATCTATGAAATATGCACGCCGAAGTGTCAGTGTTGCTGATGTTAGAAAATATCAGGCATTTGCTCACACATTGCAGCAGTCTAGAGGTCTTGGTTCTGAGTTTCGATTTTCAGAGACTAGTGGTACTGCTGCTACTGCCTCTAATCCATTTGCATCTTCTGCTGGTGTTGATGATGGAGATGATTTGTATAGTTAGTAGGTCTTTTCAATGTTTGCTTTTTCTTTTGCTGCATTTAGGTCTTTTCATTGTTCTTTGATTGTCTTTTGATTGATTGCTTGTTATGGGAAGCTTCTTGTTAAAAAATTTGGTGTCTGGGTCATTTAGTTAATTAAATTTTTTTGTTCTTAATAAGCCCATGTCACGAGATTTAAAGGACCATAGTAAGAATAAGTTTCTTGTTCTTCCTTATTATTCCTCGAGTACTACATAATGCTCTGGACTCTGAGATGAAATGACTAGCCATTGGATGCAACCTCCTAGGAACGTCGGATCAGATACACAAACATTTTCCATCCCAGAAGTAAACAACTGGAACATCAAGAGAAAACTGGGTAATCAAGTTAATGAACTCCCATAGACCGGGGGGGTTTTGGTTTGATAAAAAGTGGCGGGAGTGTATTGAAGAAACTTTGATATTAATTTAGCACAATACTGATTTGAGTAGGCATCCTACTCATAATGGTTAACGGATTTTTATTTTGGTTGAAATAATAATCGTAAAAGGATTTATATGTAATATGGGGGATTCAAAGTAGTTCGGGATTCGAAAATTTGTTTTACTTATAAATATACTTGTCTGTTGAGTTACTACGTGTTGCGAGATTTATATGAAAATAAATTAGGATCGGAATTAGTGTTTTAACTATGGATTTATATGAATTATCACCGGTCACCTCTTCATGTTTAGTTGTTTCTGTTGGGTTTTCAAAAAAAAAACAAAAAAAAATGTGAACCAAAACTTAACAAAAAGAGTGCGTGAATTGTCAAAGTGAAAAGTACAGAAAGTTGGCCGCAGTGTGAAAGTAGCTCCTCTATAATCCAAGCAGTCCCTCTTGAACAAGTCGTGTTTGAAGTCGGGAAAACATATATAAAGCGGCCAAATTAGTATTACAAAACAGTTGGGGAAAAAAAATTATAGCTTACAACCTAGATTAACTAGCTTGATTCACCCTATGCATATACACCATCTCGTATCACTTTATATTATCAACTTTTTGATGTTGAAAAATGCTTTCTACTGAACATATTTTTTTGAAAATTCTTTTTTATAAAAGATATTTTTCTGAAAAATGTTTTTTATGAAGATCAACTCCAATAAAGGATGCTAAAAGGGGTGTATATGGCATAACATTTTTATTAGAACTCTATTAGAGTTGTTGGGATGTAATTGAGGTGTCAAGTGAGGTAACATGGGGTGCCAATTTGGGTTATCAAAAGTTGGTAACATGTCTCTATTATATCTATATAATCTTAATTCATGAACACAAAGAAACTGGAAAATGACATTTTCTATCCTTTCCAAATTTAAATTAACATTAGCTATCAAGGCCATTTTTGTCCAAAATTTTACAGTTGGGTCGCTCCATTTAGAATCGGATCTGATCCATCACTAAATTCATTAACAAATCAATACAAATCACATTGACCCGAATACAGATGGGTAATACCCATGTATGTTTACATCAACAACATTTGGTTATTCCTTGATTGTAGGCTTTGACACATAAAAATTTGTTGTGGATCAATCAGTTACTCCTAATTTGAAATTCAAATTTATGCATCATCTTCTTTGTGTACAATTTTCTTATCTTTAGCCATCGCCGGATCATTGTTTCCTCTTTGTTTTCTTATGTTTGTTGGACAAAATCTTATTGTATGTATTGTTTTATTGTTTATCAGGTTGTCAGATGCTTTGACGGTGCTTTTTCATGTCATTTATGTGATACTGGTTTTCGTATAGTGAAGGAAATCAACTACCTCCCATTGCCTGATCTAGGGTAATTCAGGTTTGTATACTCTATCAATCATCTGTGATAAATTAGGGTTGTCTTTTTATTCGTTGTCTTTGTATTTCAGAATAGTGATGAACAGGTTTGGTAGTTTTCTTTTTCAATGATGATCAGTTTGTGTTTGATTTTAATCGATCATCTACTCTAATTCTCAGTTTGTGTTACATCTATGTGAACAACATTTGTTTTTGGTCATGATTATAGCCTTGACGTTGCAAACACATCTTGCCCATGATTGTATATATTAATAATTGATTTCATCCTTCAAATTCTCATCTGCTATGCCGCTTTATTATAGTCTCTGATTGTCTTATTCGTTGCTTGGTTATGGACAAAACTGGTCGTAAATGCCTTCCTTTGGGTCCGGTTTCTCCTTCTTCTGTACCAAGCGGTGAGTACAATATGTTTAAGTATTACTCTGTGTAAAAACCTTGAGTTTTTTTTTTGACGTTATATATCCAGGACAGAGAAGACGCTCTACGCCAACATTAAGCAATGGTAGTCATCGAAATGTTTCAAACAACACAAAGACTTCCAATAATGAAAATAAGGATCCCAATTCTCAGCCATCACATATCAGTCAAACTGGTAATTGTAAATGTTTGTTGAGTGCATGTTTTTAATACCTTTCTTATATGTATTTGGGATTATGTCTGCATCTGAATGCTCTTCATAATGCATACTTCAATTTTGATCTTTTTACAGGTTCTACTAATAACTTTGGGTTTTACTCCAAATCACAATTTAATCCAAACAAACATGTAGCTTCTTCTCAAGTATCAGGTGATACCATTTTTTGTTTAATAGATGATCTAGTATACATTGTTAATCTGTCAATTACAAACGATCTAATATACGTTACATATTGTATGTCAATAGGTACTTCCAACATAATTGAAAATAGCCAGGGTTATCTTACTCCATCTCAGAGGAGGCTCTCTTTTGTCAACCTGAATGGTAATTTATACAGTCATTCTATTTTATTGTCCAAAACCTCATATCCGGATTGCATATTTTTAGATTGTACTGTATTTTATTGTAGGGAATCATGATCCTTTTGTTTCACATACAACCTCACAGATTACACAAAATAAACACGGTGTTGCTTCAAATTCTTCAGGTTATACCATCTCTATATGGTATAAACACGGTGTTGTCTATATGATTGTTCTTTGATTGTCTTTTGATTGATTGCTTGTTATGGGAAGCTTCTTGTTACAAATTTTGGTGTCTCTGGCTAATTTTGTTTTTTGCTTCATATGAAAACTACTATTAATAAGCTCTCTAATCTTATGTGAAAGAAAATATCAACTCTCTTCTTGCTTTAGAAAATTACTATTTTTTCAGAAATGAACACTGGATATTTGCAATTCGAAATAGATTAGAATTGGAATAATTGTTTTACCTATTACAGTAGAAAAATTGAATAATCTGAAAGAGGATTCACCTCTTTGTGTGAGTAATGTTGTGGAAGCATACTCACCTCTTCTTGCACTGACGGAATTAGAGGGGGCTAGGAGGTGCTTGAGATCCCCTAATCTCGAAAAATTGTCTATGTTGAGTTTCAAACAAAAAAATGTGAACGCAAACCTTAACAAGAATGCGTGAATTTTCAAAGTGAAAAGGACAGAAAGTTGGCCGCAGTGTGAAAATAGCTCATCTATAAAGTATAATCCAAGCAGTCCCTTGAACAGCTCGTGTTTCACCATGTCCGCATCTCGTATCACTTTACAATATCGGCACCTTTGAATACACACTAAAGTTAGTTATTATTGAACTTTTTAATATTAGAGTTTAAGTGGGGGAGTTTGTAACACCCAAGTCCCAAATCTCCTCGATGTGGGACTGGGGTGTTACAAACTCCCCCATTTAAACTCTTGACGTCCTCGTCAAGCCTGATCAGATAGCCCATAGGTTCCAAGATCGTTCCTCCCTAGCCATTGTGGGATAATACCGGCTGGCTTCGTGTCCCCACCTCTGGAGCTCTGTCCATTGTGGGATAATACCACCAACCTTCGTGTCCCCACCTCCGGCAACTTGACGCATCAAGCTTTCGAGAGTCGGATCTGATACCATATGTGACAACCTGGGTCAAATCCCGAGCCTTTTTTCGAAAATCGGGTCAAGTCCCGATTCCGAGTCGGAATAAGCCGAAGCCTACTGCCCCAAACGCAGCCAACTTGGGTAACGACTAGCCCACCACAGGCCCCCAAAATATCATGATTTTGTTGGTGCTAATTAGTAGTAGTACTTTGTCTTATAAACTGAACAGAAGTCCCAAATCTTCTCGATGTGGGATTGGGGTGTTACAATATGGCATAACATTTTTATTAGCACTCTATTAGAGTTGTGCTAAGTGAGGTGAAATGGGGTGCCAACTTGGGTTACCAAAAGTTGGCATCTCATAAAGGAGAGTATCAACTTCATTTGTGGTCCAAATGATATATAAAATATCACGTCTTTATTATATTTATACGAGTTATGTTAGTGTAGACTACTCAATGTTAGATTTTTTTAGACCATATATATACACTAAATACATTGTACTGTACTATTAAGTTTTATTTTTTAATTTATTTTATGCAGTATATCTCGGGAACCATATAATCTTTATTTTGAAAAAAAATAATAATCGAAATGTTTGTAGCTTTGAGAAATCGAACCGTGATACATTTAATAATATTACTTTAAAACGGACTCTTTTACCCTGACGACCCTACCATTTGAACTCTCTTAGGCTAATTATATATAATACTAGCTTATAGCCCGTGCAATGCACGAATATTTTTTTAATTATTTTTATTATATTAATTCATAATTTTATTATTATTCATATTCTTTTTAAAATTTTAATTTTATCAATATTTCTAATTCTAAAATATATTTTTTAAATATATTTTTGGCGAATTTCGAATCTTGAGCTTTTACAAAATTTTTTTATAGATTAACGTATAAAATATTACTTGATATTATATTAAACGGTTCTAATCTATTTATTTTAAGATCCAAAGATACTTATTTTTTTTGTAGTATTATCGTCCTTTAACGACAAAAATTCTGAACTTTTTTTTTTAACTTAGAGATAAAAATATTTATTTTTATATATTTGATAAATCGTTGATAGAGTTCGAACACCTCATGATTATCATCTATTTATTTTAAAGTTGAACTATTCTATTTTTTATATGTTATTGTACTGTGACGACCAAAATTATGGATAAAATATACTCCTTGTGTCCCAACATATTGTCAACACTTTCCTTTTTAATATGTACCATCCAATTATTAACATTTCATAAAATATTATATTTTTCTTCATTAATTTTAGGAAGTCCCACATAACTTACCCACTTTTTCTTTTCTTTTCTTTACATTTCTTAATTTTCGTTCCCCCACCCAAATTAACTCATAATAAGCGTAAGGGAGATCTTATCCAAAACTTTGGTCGGTCACTGTACTACCAAAAGTATATGATCTGTTGGATTATAAAACTATAAATATTCAAATAGATGAGGACCGTTAGATATAATATTAAAAATTGTATTTGATTAATATTAGGATAGTATTTAAATACTAAAAGGTGTATTTTGATAATTTAAACCAATTATAAATGGGTTTTCTATATTGAATAGAAATCTTTATGTAAAAATTCATAATTATCTTTTCTCTTTAGTTTATGGATAGTTCCAGTTAGATAAAAATTATTAAACCATCATTAAATTAAAGATAATTTTGTTAGCTTCGCATGGGCTGTAAAATCGTTAAAATTTGTTGTCTAAAACTCAAGATATAGCCCAAACAGTAAAGTGATTATCTAAATTTTAATAAATATTTTTTTTATTGTAGCACCAATTTAATTTTTTTCCTAATTCTTTTAAATTTATAAATTCTATTTTTATTTCAATAAAATATTAAAATCAATTTAAGAAAAAATTAAAATCGATTTGGTCTGTGTACGATCATTATACGACCAAATTAATAATTACAGTTAGATCTTAAATAGATCGATGAGAATTGTTAGATCTAATATTAAAAAGTGTATCTGATTAATAATCGAATTATATTTAAATACTAAAAAGTATATTTTGATAATTTAAAAGTTTTCTATGTAAAAATTCTTAAATATCTTTTCTCTTGAATTTATGTATAGCTCCAATTAGATAATAATTGTTAAACCAAATATCAAGATAACAATTCATATTGATTACAATATTAAAAATTATCAATATAATGTTCATGTCTAACAATGATACACGCGAACCTATGAACTCCCGTACATAAATAAATTTAAACACTTTTTTTCTGAAGGAACATAACAATTTGATTAATCCAAATTATAATTATATTATTTTACATTTACCAAACATAAAAGGATAATACCAAAATATTATTAAAATATTGAGGGTTTCATATTCATAAACGATAATTTTGAATATAATACTTATATTAAAATGTGTATTTGATTAAATGTAGGATTATATTTAAATACTAAGAAGTGTGTTTTGATAATTTAAACCAATTATAAATTGGTTTTCTATATTGAATTGAATTCTTTATGTAAAAATTCTTAACCATCTTTTCTTTTCGGTTTATGAGTAGGTCAACTGGTCAAGTTAGATAATAATTATTAAACCATCATTAAATTAAAGATAATTTCATTAGTTTCGCATAGGTTGTAAAATCGTCAAAATTCAATTTATAAAACTCAGGATAGAACCCAAATAGTAAAGTGAGTATCTAAATTTTAATAAATTTTTTTTTTAATTTTTGTAGTACCAATTTATTTATTTTCCACTAATTGTTTTAAATATAGAAATTTTATGTTTCTTTCAATAAAGTATTAAAATTAATTAAGAATAAATTCGAATCGATAAAGAATATAATAATATGAGAATAAAATTTTATATAATCATAACATAATTTTTATTCTGTTTAATAATTTTTAAGTAATGATGTATTTTAAAATTTTATATACACTATAAATAAAACTGAAACATTAAAAGTAAAAGCAGTTAGTAAGATACTTATATCAGTATATACTTGATATCCTTATTATATTAAATCCTTATATATAATAAGCATAATAGGGATCTTATCCAAAATTTTGATCGTACGGTCTTGGACAACCAAACTAATAAGGACCATTAGATCTTAACTAGATAAATGAAAATCGTTAGATCAAATATTAAAAAAGTGTATTTTATTAATAATAGGATTATATTTAAATTCTAAAAAGTGTATTTTGATAATTTAAACCAAATATACCAAATATAAATAAGTTTTCTATACTGAATAGAATTCTCCATGTAAAACATTCGTGACTTTCTTTTCTCTTTCATGGACAATTCCAGTTAGATAAAAATTGTTAAACCATCTTTTAATTAAAGATAATTTAGTTATTTTCATGTGGGGTGTAAAATCGTTAAAATCTAAATTTTAAAACACAAGATAAAGCCAAAATTAGTAAAGTGGGTATTTAAATTCTAATAATAATTATTACATCATCATTATTTTAATGCTAATTTAATTACTTTTTTCTAACTAATTTAAATTTAGAAATCTATGTTCAAAAATTCAAATCAATCTAAGAAAAAAATTCAAATCAACAATGAATATAATAATACGAGGATAAAATTTTATAAAATTGTGCATATTTTTTTATCCTATTTTATTAAATTTTATATCATATCTAATTAAATATTATTTATTATTAAATAATAAATTATACGCAAATTATGATTTTGTTTTATAAGAACTCATAGAGACCTAATTTCATTGTTAGCAGGACTATATTCATATTAAAAAAAACGTATTTTGAAATTTTAGACTCAGCTATTCGAAACTTTAAAAGTTTGTTAATCAATCAGTAGAGTACTTTTTTGATAAATCTTACTTTATAAAAAATATTATCAAATAACCCATGTTTGCAAGAAAAAAAAAATGAAAAAATTCTTATTTTTCAAAAAAACCTGTAAATTTTAATATGTTGTTGGTAGATTCAAACCTTAGATCATTCTACGTGATAATTTTACTGTTATATCTAACGTTTCTCAACAATTTAATTTGAAAGATCCAACGATTATGGATTGAGTGATCAAGCGACCAGACTTATAAGAAAACTTTCATTATTTAGTCTTTAATATAATAACATAGATATTTACGGGATATACTATTAAAAAATGAATTTTATACAGAATTTTGATCGTCACGGTGTACTACTTTAAAAGAAGAACTATTACAAAAAAATTATATTTTAATTGATAATTTATTTTCTCAAAAGTTCAAAGTTCCCGCATCATTAACATATTACAAAAAAGAGTATATTATATTTTAGCAATAAATATTTAAAAAATATATAAATTAAAAAAAATATAAATATTAAAAAAATTAATGATGTTATCCTGGTAGTTTGGTCCTAAATACCGCCAAAACATTCTCAACCGTTAGATCCAATACTTTTAAAAATAGACGATCAAGATTATATCATATAAAAAGAAGTTATTATCTAAAAAATGATATAAGTTAAAAGATATTATATTATGATTGGATTTTCCAAAAAGTTAAAACATAGAAATAGTTGTAATTAAATAAGGAAACCCATTTAATATCAAAATAATAAAAATCGTTTAATATTAAATAAATAGGTGAAAACCGTTAGATTTAACATTAAAAACTGTATTTGGTTAATAAAGGGTATTCTAATAATCTAAACTACATATAAGTAGATTTCCTAAATCGAATAGAATTCTCAATATTAAATTTCGTCACTTTATTCTCTTTTTAGTTTTAGAATAGTTTTTAATTGAAAAAGAATTATTAAACCACAACTAAATTAAAGATTATTTTGTGAATTTCATGTAGACCGTAAAATTGGCCAAATCTAACTTTTATAACTCAATATAAACAAATATTAAATTGAGCGTGTAAAATATAATAAATATCAAATTTTTAACTATAATTTTTTTTGGCTAAATCTTTTTTAACAATAATTTAATCATCTAAACTAATAACTTTTAAATATTAAAATATTCATAAATAAATATAATTATAAATATTAAAAAAACAATCGTGTGTTCCATGGGTAATTAAAATATAATTATGAACAAAATAATTATAAATAAAATTTAAGTAACCGTGCATCGCACGGGCTATAAGCTAGTGTTAATAATTGAGTGAGACGGAGTTAACCCAAATGTTAATAATTGAGTGAGACGGAGTTAGTGTAAGGATATATTTTTGGATAAATTATTTCGTATTGCATTTACCATGTGCAAAAAATATATATATTATGTGTATTTATTCAACTTTATATTATTCTAGATTTTAATTCTTTGTGAATATTTGAAATATGTAATATTAATATGTTATTGAGCTGATTCGAAAACTAAATTTTTGTAGTTTTTTATGAATATGTGAGAAAAAAGATCCCGACTTCTAAGGTAGTAATTGATCAATTGAGTGTATTATATCAACTATCTAATTACTCACTTTTCTAATTTATAAATAAATGAAAATGTATGTTAGGTAAATATTTAACAATAGATGATTAGATTTATTTGTTTACATGTATTGTGATCTTAGGACAAGTATGGTGAGATTAACCTCATGATCATTTTTCCCTGTAAATATTATATTTAAAATTATCGTTAATAAATATGAAACTCTTAATTTTAATAATATTTAATATTATCCTTTTATATTTGTTATATGTAAAATAATATAATATAATTTGGATGAATTAAATTGTACATGCCTTAAAATAAGTGTTATGTTGATATTAATTAACTAAGTCGTTTTACTTGTAATTTCTACAGTAAAATTTGCGATATAAATAAATATACATGATTTCTCTTACGTCTCTCTTATAACATATGGTGGATGTGTATTATTGTCAGTCATGGTATATGAGCATTATATTGAGAATTTTTTAGTAACGTAATTGATATGATTTTTAGCTATGGTATACATGAGCATTATATTGAGAATTTTTTAGTAATGTAATTGATATGAATCGATATCTCAAAATTTGGTTTAATAATTAATATCAAACTGGAACTACTCATAAATTGAAGAGAAAAGAGAGTTACCAATTTTCACATAGAGAATCCTATATAATATAGAAAACCCAATTATATTTGGTTTAGATTATCAAAATACACTTTTTAGTTTTTAAATATAATCCTACTATTAATAAAATACACTTTTTAGTTTTTAAATATAATCGTACTATTAATCAAGTACAGTTTTTAATATTAGATATAACTATTCTCATATATCATTTAAGATGTAACGATCCTTATTAATTTGGTTGTACAATGATCGTACAAGGACCGGACTACCAAAGTTTTGAAGTTTTGAATAAGATTCGTTTACGATTATTATATATAAGATATAATTTATTCGATCGAGATTTGACAAATAACATTATTTACATAAATACTTGCACATACAATAATCATTGCTTTCACAAAATTGTTGTATTAATTCCATGTGACCGTACTTTTAACACACAAATTCCCTTAGTCATCTTTCATTCCTTGACAATTTGTAGGTAGATTGCTTAAGGTTTTTAATATTAGTAGCGTATAACCCATGTAATATATGGTTTTTTTTAAAATTTATAATTATGTTAATTTGTAATTTTTTAATAATTTTATGTAATTAGGTTTTAGACTTTATTTATTACGTTTCATACGCTTAATACATTACTTATGTTGTATTTTGAGTTATAACCATAAGATTTAAACGATTTTACAGCCCACAAAACTCACAAAATAATCTTTAATTTAGTGATGGTTTAAAATAATAATAATTAAAACTACCCTTAAACAGAAGAAAAAATAAAATGATGAATTTTAATAATAGTTCTATTCAACTTAGGAATAGAATTAAAATAAAGAAAACCTACTAAACTTAGAATTAAAGTATAGACCAACAATCAAATAAACCTACTCAACTTAGAATTTGAACTTACGAATTTTTATATTGAGAATTATAGTCAATTTAGAAAACCTACTCATATTTAATTTATATTATTAAGATATTTTTTTAAATATTAGATCTAATGGTTGTCATTCATCGATTTTAGGATCAACGGTCCTTGCTGATTTGGCGGTACATGACCAAAATTTTGGATAAGATCTCTCTTACGCTTATTATATATAAGGATTTAATTTTATTTATTTTACTTTTTGAATATCATTATTTTTTCTGAATATTGATAATTATATTTTGAAGCAAGGATTTAATTTTAAACTTTTAATAATACTTAGTACTGATAATATTGTACATAGAATTGACAATTTGTGTTTTTGAAATATTATATGTAATATTTTATTACACCATTAAATTTTATTGATGGTTGTTTATTTTTTGCAATTATTTATAAATATTTTATAATTATTATTGTTAACGGAGGAATTTGGTGATAATTGAGGCAACCGAAAATATGGCGTAACAACTACCCCAGTTCTTCAGTGCAGCTTGATGGACTGGAGAACTAAGCGTGCTTTGATCTTTCGAATTTCCCGAGTCACTGAAACAACTAGGATTAGAATATTAGCAAATAATATGGAGCAAATAATTACCTGTAATATGTCTGTAGATGTGAGAGAGACAACATGATGTTCCCGTAATATGTCTGTAGATGCGCGGGATGCGCGGGAGACAACATGATGTGCCCGTAATATGTCTGTGCTTGCGAGATGTGAGAAAAACATATGTACAAGTAGTTTTACAATTGTAGGAGAATGAGCGGCTTTATGTAGATATTGTTGCGCTTCCCCTTCTAAAGTTAGGTTTGTGAATCTACTATTCAAGAGATAGAAGTAGCAGAATGTAGTAGCAGTAGAAGTGATGTCCTCGTATCTTGAAATAAGAAGATAATGTAATGTGTTGAGATTTTAGTCCAACACATTGTACTGCACTATATATATATACTTAATACATTGTACTGCACTATGTAATGCACTATTAAATTTTATTTTTTAATTTATTTTATGCAGTATATGTCGGGGAAGCGTATAATCTTTATTTTGAAAAAAATCATAATCGAAATGAATTTGTTTTGTAAATCAGAATTCATTGTACTGCAATTTTTAGATTTATTTTACTGCAATTTCAGTGTTAGTATATAAGTAAAAAATACACTATACTACAATTTTAGTCTAACATGTCTGAATTTTAAGTGATGTACACTGAATATTTGTCTATATTTATATTATACATTTTTTTTAAAGTTGGTGAAGTTGTCTTCTAAAGGTGCGAAATATTAAAGTGTTTTACATAAGAAGGGTGCCAAAAATAATTTGGAAGAGAGAGAATATAAAAAATAATATTTTTAATTATGTGGCAAAGTTCACATCATTTGAAGGGTGCCAACTATTGGAGATGCTCTAAGATATTTTTGTAGGAAAAAAAATTTACAGAAAACATTTGATCAAAAATATTTTTCATGAAAAATATTTGTACAAAAAATTTCCCTAAAAATTTTTGAAAAAGTTTTTGTTGGAAAAGAATCCTCGGGAAAAAATTTCTCGAAAAAAATGTTTTGGAAATTTTTCATTTTGAAAAATGTTTTCCCGTTCTAAAATAGGAAAGTCATGTTCCAAAAATTCTATCACTTTTCTTTAAAAAAATTCTATTGAAAAATATTTTCTTTTCCTGAAACACCAAAAAAATCACAGAAAAATTTGGAAAATTAGTTTCCAAAATGTCTGACAAACACACAAAAGACACTTTCCTAGAAAAAAAATTCTCGAGGCCAAACAAACACCGAAAAATCAGCAAATTAACGGAGCCTAAAGTTTAGTATTTTTTAGAGGATTTGGGAGGGTTGTGTAATATATAAAATAAAATAAAGAAAGAAAGAAAGAAGGCAAAAAAAGAGATATATTATATCTTTTATATATAATAAACGTTAGAGATTTAATTAAAAAATTTTGTCTTGTACCGTCAAACTAATATGGATCGCTGATCTAAAATAAATTAATGAGAATCATTAAATCTAAAATTGAAAAGTATATTTTATTGTTTTTAAAATTATATTCAAATACTAAAAAGTAAATTTTAATAATATAAACCAAATATGAATAGGTATTCCAAGTAGAATAGAATTATGAATGTAAAAATTCGTAACTAAATTCGAATTGGAAATTAGAGGTTCCTTTTCCTAGCAAGAAACCGACAAACTATACCCCTATTTAAACAGAGACAATACATGCCCCTCCTACCAAACACCATAGTTCTCCTCTTATAGCTTTATATATTTTGTCTAGTCTTTTTCTAATCATTCGATATCAAAAAATATGAGTATTCAACCTGCAGAACCATCACGCAAGAAGGCTGCGAATCGTCTAGTTGTCGATGAGGCCGTCAACGATGACAACTCTGTTGTTGCACTTCACCCCTTGACTATGGACAAGCTTAATCTTTTTTGCGGTGACACAATTCTGATCAAGGGTAGAAAAAGAAAAGATACCATCTGCATGGTCTTGGCTGATGACACTTGTGATGAAGCAAAGATTAGGATGAACAAAGTTGTGAGATCGAACGTCAGGGTTAGGCTCGGAGACATGGTTTCTGTGCATCAATGTGGTGATATTAAGTATGGTAAACGCGTTCACGTTCTTCCTTTGGATGATACTATTGAAGGTATTACTGGTAATCTTTTTGATGCTTATTTAAAACCTTATTTTGTTGATGCGTATCGTCCGGTTAGGAAGGGTGATTTGTTTATTGTAAGGGGAGGTATGAGAAGTGTGGAATTTAAGGTTGTTGAGATGGACACTGTTGATTATTGTATTGTTGCTTCTGATACTGAGATCTTTTGTGAGGGAGAGCCTGTGAGGAGGGAGGACGAGGAGAGGCTGGATGATGTCGGATATGATGATATTGGTGGTGTTCGGAAGCAGATGGCTCAGATTAGGGAGTTGGTGGAGTTGCCTTTAAGACATCCACAGTTGTTTAAGTCTATTGGAGTGAAACCACCGAAAGGAATTTTACTCTATGGACCACCTGGAACTGGAAAAACTTTGATTGCCCGAGCTACTGCTAATGAAACTGGTGCATTCTTTTTGTGTATCAATGGGCCAGAAATCATGTCAAAGTTGGCTGGGGAGAGTGAGAGCAATCTTAGGAAAGCGTTTGAAGAAGCAGAGAAGAATGCACCGTCTATTATATTCATTGATGAGATTGATTCGATTGCTCCCAAGCGAGATAAGACAAATGGAGAAGTTGAGAGGAGGATTGTTTCACAGCTTCTGACACTTATGGATGGACTTAAATCTCGTGCACATGTCATTGTTATGGGTGCTACGAATCGTCCTAATAGTATTGACCCTGCTCTGAGACGATTTGGTAGGTTTGACAGAGAGATAGATATTGGTGTACCTGATGAAGTTGGACGACTTGAAGTTCTCCGTATTCATACAAAGAACATGAAGCTCACTGAAGACGTTGACTTGGAAAGAGTTTCGAGGGATACTCATGGTTATGTTGGTGCAGATTTAGCAGCTCTATGTACTGAGGCTGCTCTTGAATGCATTAGGGAGAAGATGGATGTTATGGACGTTGAAGATGAAACAATAGATGCTGAGATACTAAACTCGATGGCTGTTACTAACGAGCACTTCCAGGCAGCCCTTGGAACTAGCAACCCCTCTGCTCTACGTGAAACAGTTGTTGAAGTTCCTAATGTTAGTTGGGAAGATATTGGTGGTTTGGAGAATGTTAAGAGGGAATTACAAGAAACTGTTCAATATCCGGTGGAGCATCCTGACAAGTTCGAGAAGTTTGGTATGTCTCCCTCAAAGGGTGTCCTTTTCTACGGACCACCTGGATGTGGAAAAACTTTACTGGCCAAGGCAATTGCTAATGAATGTCAAGCAAATTTTATCAGTATTAAAGGACCCGAGTTACTTACCATGTGGTTTGGGGAGAGCGAAGCAAATGTACGAGAAATATTTGACAAGGCACGCACATCTGCACCTTGTGTCCTCTTCTTTGATGAACTTGACTCAATTGCTACTCAGAGAGGGAGCAGCGTCGGAGATGCTGGAGGAGCAGCTGATAGAGTTTTGAATCAACTCTTGACCGAAATGGATGGCATGACAGCCAAGAAGACTGTCTTCATAATTGGAGCAACAAACAGACCTGATATAATTGACCCTGCACTTTTGAGACCAGGTCGTCTTGACCAGTTAATTTACATTCCTCTCCCTGACGTGAAGTCTCGCCATTCCATATTCAAGTCTTGCCTTAGAAAATCTCCAGTTTCGAAACATGTTGATTTGGAAGCACTTGCGAAGTACACTGAAGGGTTCAGTGGTGCTGACATTACAGAAATATGCCAACGTGCATGCAAATATGCGATCAGGGAGAATATTGAGAAAGACATTGAGAAGGAGAAGAGGAGAAGCGTGGATCCTGAGGTTATGGAAGAAGATGATAATGTTGTACATGAGATCAAGGCTTCTCATTTTGAAGAATCTATGAAATATGCACGCCGAAGTGTCAGTGTTGCTGATGTTAGAAAATATCAGGCATTTGCTCACACATTGCAGCAGTCTAGAGGTCTTGGTTCTGAGTTTCGATTTTCAGAGACTAGTGGTACTGCTGCTACTGCCTCTAATCCATTTGCATCTTCTGCTGGTGTTGATGATGGAGATGATTTGTATAGTTAGTAGGTCTTTTCAATGTTTGCTTTTTCTTTTGCTGCATTTAGGTCTTTTCATTGTTCTTTGATTGTCTTTTGATTGATTGTTTGTTATGGGAAGCTTCTTGTTAAAAAATTTGGTGTCTGGGTCATTTAGTTAATTAAATTTTTTTGTTCTTAATAAGCCCATGTCACGAGATTTAAAGGACCATAGTAAGAATAAGTTTCTTGTTCTTCCTTATTATTCCTCGAGTACTACATAATGCTCTGGACTCTGAGATGAAATGACTAGCCATTGGATGCAACCTCCTAGGAACGTCGGATCAGATACACAAACATTTTCCATCCCAGAAGTAAACAACTGGAACATCAAGAGAAAACTGGGTAATCAAGTTAATGAACTCCCATAGACCGGGGGGGGGGGGGGGGGGGGGGTTTGGTTTGATAAAAAGTGGCGGGAGTGTATTGAAGAAACTTTGATATTAATTTAGCACAATACTGATTTGAGTAGGCATCCTACTCATAATGGTTAAGGGATTTTTATTTTGGTTGAAATAATAATCGTAAAAGGATTTATATGTAATATGGGGGATTCAAAGTAGTTCGGGATTCGAAAATTTGTTTTACTTATAAATATACTTGTCTGTTGAGTTACTACGTGTTGCGAGATTTATATGAAAATAAATTAGGATCGGAATTAGTGTTTTAACTATGGATTTATATGAATTATCACCGGTCACCTCTTCATGTTTAGTTGTTTCTGTTGGGTTTTCAAAAAAAAAACAAAAAAAAATGTGAACCAAAACTTAACAAAAAGAGTGCGTGAATTGTCAAAGTGAAAAGTACAGAAAGTTGGCCGCAGTGTGAAAGTAGCTCCTCTATAATCCAAGCAGTCCCTCTTGAACAAGTCGTGTTTGAAGTCGGGAAAACATATATAAAGCGGCCAAATTAGTATTACAAAACAGTTGGGGAAAAAAAATTATAGCTTACAACCTAGATTAACTAGCTTGATTCACCCTATGCATATACACCATCTCGTATCACTTTATATTATCAACTTTTTGATGTTGAAAAATGCTTTCTACTGAACATATTTTTTTGAAAATTCTTTTTTATAAAAGATATTTTTCTGAAAAATGTTTTTTATGAAGATCAACTCCAATAAAGGATGCTAAAAGGGGTGTATATGGCATAACATTTTTATTAGAACTCTATTAGAGTTGTTGGGATGTAATTGAGGTGTCAAGTGAGGTAACATGGGGTGCCAATTTGGGTTATCAAAAGTTGGTAACATGTCTCTATTATATCTATATAATCTTAATTCATGAACACAAAGAAACTGGAAAATGACATTTTCTATCCTTTCCAAATTTAAATTAACATTAGCTATCAAGGCCATTTTTGTCCAAAATTTTACAGTTGGGTCGCTCCATTTAGAATCGGATCTGATCCATCACTAAATTCATTAACAAATCAATACAAATCACATTGACCCGGATACAGATGGGTAATACCCATGTATGTTTACATCAACAACATTTGGTTATTCCTTGATTGTAGGCTTTGACACATAAAAATTTGTTGTGGATCAATCAGTTACTCCTAATTTGAAATTCAAATTTATGCATCATCTTCTTTGTGTACAATTTTCTTATCTTTAGCCATCGCCGGATCATTGTTTCCTCTTTGTTTTCTTATGTTTGTTGGACAAAATCTTATTGTATGTATTGTTTTATTGTTTATCAGGTTGTCAGATGCTTTGACGGTGCTTTTTCATGTCATTTATGTGATACTAGTTTTCGTATAGTGAAGGAAATCAACTACCTCCCATTGCCTGATCTAGGGTAATTCAGGTTTGTATACTCTATCAATCATCTGTGATAAATTAGGGTTGTCTTTTTATTCGTTGTCTTTGTATTTCAGAATAGTGATGAACAGGTTTGGTAGTTTTCTTTTTCAATGATGATCAGTTTGTGTTTGATTTTAATCGATCATCTACTCTAATTCTCAGTTTGTGTTACATCTATGTGAACAACATTTGTTTTTGGTCATGATTATAGCCTTGACGTTGCAAACACATCTTGCCCATGATTGTATATATTAATAATTGATTTCATCCTTCAAATTCTCATCTGCTATGCCGCTTTATTATAGTCTCTGATTGTCTTATTCGTTGCTTGGTTATGGACAAAACTGGTCGTAAATGCCTTCCTTTGGGTCCGGTTTCTCCTTCTTCTGTACCAAGCGGTGAGTACAATATGTTTAAGTATTACTCTGTGTAAAAACCTTGAGTTTTTTTTTTGACGTTATATATCCAGGACAGAGAAGACGCTCTACGCCAACATTAAGCAATGGTAGTCATCGAAATGTTTCAAACAACACAAAGACTTCCAATAATGAAAATAAGGATCCCAATTCTCAGCCATCACATATCAGTCAAACTGGTAATTGTAAATGTTTGTTGAGTGCATGTTTTTAATACCTTTCTTATATGTATTTGGGATTATGTCTGCATCTGAATGCTCTTCATAATGCATACTTCAATTTTGATCTTTTTACAGGTTCTACTAATAACTTTGGGTTTTACTCCAAATCACAATTTAATCCAAACAAACATGTAGCTTCTTCTCAAGTATCAGGTGATACCATTTTTTGTTTAATAGATGATCTAGTATACATTGTTAATCTGTCAATTACAAACGATCTAATATACGTTACATATTGTATGTCAATAGGTACTTCCAACATAATTGAAAATAGCCAGGGTTATCTTACTCCATCTCAGAGGAGGCTCTCTTTTGTCAACCTGAATGGTAATTTATACAGTCATTCTATTTTATTGTCCAAAACCTCATATCCGGATTGCATATTTTTAGATTGTACTGTATTTTATTGTAGGGAATCATGATCCTTTTGTTTCACATACAACCTCACAGATTACACAAAATAAACACGGTGTTGCTTCAAATTCTTCAGGTTATACCATCTCTATATGGTATAAACACGGTGTTGTCTATATGATTGTTCTTTGATTGTCTTTTGATTGATTGCTTGTTATGGGAAGCTTCTTGTTACAAATTTTGGTGTCTCTGGCTAATTTTGTTTTTTGCTTCATATGAAAACTACTATTAATAAGCTCTCTAATCTTATGTGAAAGAAAATATCAACTCTCTTCTTGCTTTAGAAAACTACTATTTTTTCAGAAATGAACACTGGATATTTGCAATTCGAAATAGATTAGAATTGGAATAATTGTTTTACCTATTACAGTAGAAAAATTGAATAATCTGAAAGAGGATTCACCTCTTTGTGTGAGTAATGTTGTGGAAGCATACTCACCTCTTCTTGCACTGACGGAATTAGAGGGGGCTAGGAGGTGCTTGAGATCCCCTAATCTCGAAAAATTGTCTCTGTTGAGTTTCAAACAAAAAAATGTGAACGCAAACCTTAACAAGAATGCGTGAATTTTCAAAGTGAAAAGGACAGAAAGTTGGCCGCAGTGTGAAAATAGCTCATCTATAAAGTATAATCCAAGCAGTCCCTCGATGTGGGACTGGGGTGTTACAAACTCCCCCATTTAAACTCTTGACGTCCTCGTCAAGCCTGATCAGATAGCCCATAGGTTCCAAGATCGTACCTCCCTAGCCATTGTGGGATAATACCGGCTGGCTTCGTGTCCCCACCTCTGGAGCTCTGTCCATTGTGGGATAATACCACCAACCTTCGTGTCCCCACCTCCGGCAACTTGACGCATCAAGCTTTCGAGAGTCGGATCTGATACCATATGTGACAACCTGGGTCAAATCCTGAGCCTTTTTTCGAAAATCGGGTCAAGTCCCGATTCCGAGTCGGAATAAGCCGAAGCCTACTGCCCCAAACGCAGCCAACTTGGGTAACGACTAGCCCACCACAGGCCCCCAAAATATCATGATTTTGTTGGTGCTAATTAGTAGTAGTACTTTGTCTTATAAACTGAACAGAAGTCCCAAATCTTCTCGATGTGGGATTGGGGTGTTACAATATGGCATAACATTTTTATTAGCACTCTATTAGAGTTGTGCTAAGTGAGGTGAAATGGGGTGCCAACTTGGGTTACCAAAAGTTGGCATCTCATAAAGGAGAGTATCAACTTCATTTGTGGTCCAAATGATATATAAAATATCACGTCTTTATTATATTTATACGAGTTATGTTAGTGTAGACTACTCAATGTTAGATTTTTTTAGACCATATATATACACTAAATACATTGTACTGTACTATTAAGTTTTATTTTTTAATTTATTTTATGCAGTATATCTCGGGAACCATATAATCTTTATTTTGAAAAAAAATAATAATCGAAATGTTTGTAGCTTTGAGAAATCGAACCGTGATACATTTAATAATATTACTTTAAAACGGACTCTTTTACCCTGACGACCCTACCATTTGAACTCTCTTAGGCTAATTATATATAATACTAGCTTATAGCCCGTGCAATGCACGAATATTTTTTTAATTATTTTTATTATATTAATTCATAATTTTATTATTATTCATATTCTTTTTAAAATTTTAATTTTATCAATATTTCTAATTCTAAAATATATTTTTTAAATATATTTTTGGCGAATTTCGAATCTTGAGCTTTTACAAAAAAATTTTATAGATTAACGTATAAAATATTACTTGATATTATATTAAACGGTTCTAATCTATTTATTTTAAGATCCAAAGATACTTATTTTTTTTGTAGTATTATCGTCCTTTAACGACAAAAATTCTGAACTTTTTTTTTTAACTTAGAGATAAAAATATTAATTTTTATATATTTGATAAATCGTTGATAGAGTTCGAACACCTCATGATTATCATCTATTTATTTTAAAGTTGAACTATTCTATTTTTTATATGTTATTGTACTGTGACGACCAAAATTATGGATAAAATATACTCCTTGTGTCCCAACATATTGTCAACACTTTCCTTTTTAATATGTACCATCCAATTTATTAACATTTCATAAAATATTATATTTTTCTTCATTAATTTTAGGAAGTCCCACATAACTTACCCACTTTTTCTTTTCTTTTCTTTACATTTCTTAATTTTCGTTCCCCCACCCAAATTAATACCTTATATATAATAAGCGTAAGGGAGATCTTATCCAAAACTTTGGTCGGTCACTGTACTACCAAAAGTATATGATCCGTTGGATTATAAAACTATAAATATTCAAATAGATGAGGACCGTTAGATATAATATTAAAAATTGTATTTGATTAATAATAGGATAGTATTTAAATACTAAAAGATGTATTTTGATAATTTAAACCAACTATAAATGGGTTTTCTATATTGAATAGAAATCTTTATGTAAAAATTCGTAATTATCTTTTCTCTTTAGTTTATGGATAGTTCCAGTTAGATAAAAATTAATAAATCATCATTAAATTAAAGATAATTTTGTTAGCTTCGCATGGGCCGTAAAATCGTTAAAATCTGTTGTCTAAAACTCAAGATAGAGCCCAAACAGTAAAGTGATTATCTAAATTTTAATAAATATTTTTTTATTGTAGATTTAATTTTTTTCCTAATTCTTTTAAATTTATAAATTCTATTTTTATTTCAATAAAATATTAAAATCAATTTAAGAAAAAATTAAAATCGATATGGTCCGTGTACGATCACTATACGACCAAATTAATAATTACAGTTAGATCTTAAATAGACCGATGAGAATTGTTAGATCTAATATTAAAAAGTGTATCTGATTAATAATATAATTATATTTAAATACTAAAAAGTGTATTTTGATAATTTAAAAGTTTTCTATGTAAAAATTCTTAAATATCTTTTCTCTTGAATTTATGTATACTTCCAATTAGATAATAATTGTTAAACCAAATATCAACATAACAATTCATATTGATTACAATATTAAAAATTATCAATATAATGCTGATGTATATCATACTAACAATGATACACGTGAACCACTTACGAGAACTCCTGTACATAAATAAATTTAAACACTTTTTTTTCTGAAGGAACATAACAATT
The DNA here is from genome assembly GCA_030848705.1 of Heracleum sosnowskyi. NCBI lineage: Eukaryota > Viridiplantae > Streptophyta > Magnoliopsida > Apiales > Apiaceae > Heracleum > Heracleum sosnowskyi. The sequence goes on along the minus strand of CM061243.1, from coordinate 40,206,905 downwards.
TGATTAATCCAAATTATAATTATATTATTTTACATATAACAAACATAAAAGGATAATATCAAAATATTATTAAAATATTGAGGGTTTCATATTCATAAACAATAATTTTGAATATAATACTTATATTAAAATGTGTATTTGATTAAAGGTATGATTATATTTAAATACTAAGAAGTGTGTTTTGATAATTTAAACCAATTATAAATTGGTTTTCTATATTGAATTGAATTTTTTATGTAAAAATTCTTAACCATCTTTTGTTTTCGGTTTATGTGTAGGTCAACAGGTCAAGTTAGATAATAATTATTAAAGCATTATTAAATTAAAGATAATTTCGTTAGTTTCGCATGGGTTGTAAAATCGTCAAATTCAATTTCTAAAACTTAGGATATAACCCAAATAGTAAAATGAGTATCTAAATTTTAATAAATATTTTTTTTATTTTTGTAGCACCAATTTATTTATTTTTCCACTAATTGTTTTAAATATAGAAATTTTATGTTTCTTTCAATAAAGTATTAAAATTAATTAAGAACAAATTCAAATCGATAAATAATATAATAATATGAGAATAAAATTTTATATAATCATAACATAATTTTGATTCTATTTAATAATTTTTAAGTAATAATGTATTTTAAAATTTTATATACACTGTAAATAAAACCGAAACATTAAAAGTAAAAGCAGTTAGTAAGATACTTATATCAGTATATACTTGATATCCTTATTATATTAAATCCTTATATATAATAAGTATAATATGGATCTTATCCAAAATTTTAATGGTACGGTCTTGGACAACCAAACTAATAAGGACCATAACATCATAACTAGATAAATGAAAATCGTTAGATCAAATATTAAAAAAGTGTATTTTATTAATAATAAGATTATATTTAAATTCTAAAAAGTGTATTTTGATAATTTAAACCAAATATAAATAAGTTTTCTATATTGAATAGAATTCTCCATGTAAAAAATTCGTGACTTTCTTTTCTCTTTCATGGACAATTCCAGTTAGATAAAAATTGTTAAACCATCTTTTAATTAAAGATAATTTAGTTATGTGGCTGTAAAATCGTCAAAATCTAATTTTTAAAATACAAGATAAATCCCAAATTAGTAAAGTGGGTATTTAAATTCTAATAATAATAATTACGTCATTATTATTTTAATGTCAATTTAATTACTTTTTTCTAACTATTTTAAATTTAGAAATCTATTTTTAAAAATTCAAATCAATCTAAGAAAAATTCAAATCAACAAAGAATATAATAATACGAGGATAAAATTTTATAAAATTGTGCATATTTTTTATCTTATTTTATTAAAATTTTTATCATAACTAATTAAATATTATTTATTATTAAATAATAAATTATACGCAAATGGTGATTTTGTTTTATAAGAACTCATAGAGACCTAATTTCATTGTTAGCAGGACTATATTCATATTTAAAAAAACCGTATTTTGAAATTTTAGACTCAGCTACAGACGAGACCTAACTTTTTTAACCTATATACATTGTAAATTATTAAATTCAAAACTTTAAAAGTTTGTTAATCAATTAGTATAGTACTTTTTTGAAAAATCGTACTTTATAAAAAATATTATCAAATAACCCATGTCTACAAGAAAAAAAAAATGAAAAAATTCTTATTTTTCAAAAAAATCCTGTAAATTTTAATATGTTGTTGGTAGATTCAAACCTTAGATCATTGCACGTGATAAATTTTACTCTTATATCTAACGTTTCTCAACAATTTAATTTGAAAGATCCAACGATTATGAATTGAGTGATGAAGCGACCATACTTATAAGAAAGCTTTCATTATTTAGTCTTTAATATAATAACATAGATTTTTACGGGATATACTATAAAAAAAATGATTTTTTTACAGAATTTTGATCGTCACGGTGTACTACTTTAAAAGAAGAACTATTACAAAAAAAATTATATTTTAATTGATAATGTATTTTCTCAAAAGTTCAAAGTTTCGCATCATTAACATATTACAAAAGAGAGTATATTATATTTTAGCAATAAATATTTTAAAAAAATATATTAAAAAAATATTTAAAAAATTAATGATGTTATCATGGTAGTTTGGTCCTAAATACCGCCAAAACATTCTCAACTGTTAGATCCAATACTTTGAAAAATAGAAGATCAAGATTATATCATATAAAAAGAAGTTATTATCTAAAAATGATATAAGTTAAAAGATATTATATTAGGATTGGATTTTCCAAAAAGTTAAAACATAAAAAAAGTTGTAATTAAATAAGGAAACCCATTTAATATCAAAACAATAGAAATCGTTTAATCTTAAATAGATAGGTGAAAACCGTTAGATTTAACATTAAAAACTTTATTTGGTTAATAAAGAGTATTCTAATAATCTAAACTACATATAAGTAGATTTCCTAAATCGAATAGAATTCTCAATATTAAATTTCGTCACTTTATTCTCTTTTTAGTTTTAGAATAGAATTTCATGTGGACAGTAAAATTCGCCAAATCTAACTTTTATAACTCAATATAAACAAATATTAAATTGAGCGTGTGAAATATAATAAATATCAAAATTTTAACTATAATTCTTTTTGGCTAAATCTTTTTTAACAATAATTTAATCATGTAAACTAATAACTTTTAAATATTAAAATATTCATAAATAAATATAATTATAAATATTAAAAAAACAATCGTGCGTTCCATGAGTAATTAAAATATAATTATAAACAAAATAATTATAAATAAAATTTAAGTAACCGTGGATCGCACGGGCTATAAGCTAGGTCTTACTAACTGATATTTATAAAATTGTGCATATTTTTATCTTATTTTATTAAATTTTATATCATAACTAATTAAATATTATTTATTATTAAATAATAAATTATACGCAAATGGTGATTTTGTTTTATAAGAACTCATAGATACCTAATTTCATTGTTAGCAAGACTATATTCATATTAAAAAAAACCTTATTTTGAAATTTTTGACTCAGCTATACAGGGAGACCTAACGTTTTTAACCTCTATACATTGTAAATTACTAAATTCGAAGAAACAATTCTTATTTTTCAAAAAAACCTATAAATTTTAATATGTTGTTGGTAGATTCAAACCTTAGATAATTCTACGTGATAATTTTACTGTTATATCTAACGTTTCTCAACAATTTAATTTGAAAGATCCAACGATTATGAATTGAGTGACCAGACTTATAAGAAAGCTTTCATCATTTAGTCTTTAATATAATAACATAGATATTTACGGGATATACTATAAAAAATGAATTTTATACAGAATTTTGATCGTCACGGTGTACTACTTTAAAAGAAGAACTATTACAAAAAAAATTATATTTTAATTGATAATTTATTTTCTCAAAAATTCAAAGTTCCCGCATCATTAACATATTACAAAAAAGAGAATATTATATTTTAGCAATAAATATTTTTTTAAAAAATATTAAAAAAATTAATGATGTTATCCTGGTAGTTTGGTCCTAAATACCGCCAAAACATTCTCAACTGTTAGATCCAATAATTTTAAAAATAGACGATCAAGATTATATCATATAAAAAGAAGTTATTATCTAAAAATGATATAAGTTAAAAGATATTATATTAGGATTGGATTTTCCAAAAAGTTAAAACATAAAAATTGTTGTAATTAAATAAGGAAACCCGTTTAATAATAAAAATAGTTTAATCTTAAATAGATAGGTGAAAACCGTTAGATTTAACATTAAAAACTGTATTTAGTTAATAAAGGGTATTCTAATAATCTAAACTACATTTAAGTAGATTTCTTAAATCGAATAGAATTCTCAATATTAAATTTCGTCACTTTATTCTATTTTTAGTTTTAGAATAGTTTTTAATTGAAAAAGAATTATTAAACCACAACTAAATTAAAGATTATTTTGTGAATTTCACGTGGACCGTAAAATTGATCAAATCTAACTTTTATAACTCAATATAAACAAATATTAAATTGAGCGTGTAAATTATAATAAATATCAAATTTTAACTATAATTTTTTTTGGCTAAATCTTTTTTAACAATAATTTAATCATGTAAACTAATAACTTTTAAATATTAAAATATTCATAAATAAATATAATTATAAATATTAAAAAAACAATCGTGTGTTCCATGGGTAATTAAAATATAATTATAAACAAAATAATTATAAATAAAATTTAAGTAACCGTGCATTGCACGGGCTATAAGCTAGTTAACTCATAATAAGCGTAAGGGAGATCTTATCCAAAACTTTGGTCGGTCACTGTACTACCAAAAGTATATGATCTGTTGGATTATAAAACTATAAATATTCAAATAGATGAGGACCGTTAGATATAATATTAAAAATTGTATTTGATTAATATTAGGATAGTATTTAAATACTAAAAGGTGTATTTTGATAATTTAAACCAATTATAAATGGGTTTTCTATATTGAATAGAAATCTTTATGTAAAAATTCATAATTATCTTTTCTCTTTAGTTTATGGATAGTTCCAGTTAGATAAAAATTATTAAACCATCATTAAATTAAAGATAATTTTGTTAGCTTCGCATGGGCTGTAAAATCGTTAAAATTTGTTGTCTAAAACTCAAGATATAGCCCAAACAGTAAAGTGATTATCTAAATTTTAATAAATATTTTTTTTATTGTAGCACCAATTTAATTTTTTTCCTAATTCTTTTAAATTTATAAATTCTATTTTTATTTCAATAAAATATTAAAATCAATTTAAGAAAAAATTAAAATCGATTTGGTCCGTGTACGATCATTATACGACCAAATTAATAATTACAGTTAGATCTTAAATAGATCGATGAGAATTGTTAGATCTAATATTAAAAAGTGTATCTGATTAATAATCGAATTATATTTAAATACTAAAAAGTATATTTTGATAATTTAAAAGTTTTCTATGTAAAAATTCTTAAATATCTTTTCTCTTGAATTTATGTATAGCTCCAATTAGATAATAATTGTTAAACCAAATATCAAGATAACAATTCATATTGATTACAATATTAAAAATTATCAATATAATGTTCATGTCTAACAATGATACACGCGAACCTATGAACTCCCGTACATAAATAAATTTAAACACTTTTTTTCTGAAGGAACATAACAATTTGATTAATCCAAATTATAATTATATTATTTTACATTTACCAAACATAAAAGGATAATACCAAAATATTATTAAAATATTGAGGGTTTCATATTCATAAACGATAATTTTGAATATAATACTTATATTAAAATGTGTATTTGATTAAATGTAGGATTATATTTAAATACTAAGAAGTGTGTTTTGATAATTTAAACCAATTATAAATTGGTTTTCTATATTGAATTGAATTCTTTATGTAAAAATTCTTAACCATCTTTTCTTTTTGGTTTATGAGTAGGTCAACTGGTCAAGTTAGATAATAATTATTAAACCATCATTAAATTAAAGATAATTTCATTAGTTTCGCATAGGTTGTAAAATCGTCAAAATTCAATTTATAAAACTCAGGATAGAACCCAAATAGTAAAGTGAGTATCTAAATTTTAATAAATTTTTTTCTTAATTTTTGTAGTACCAATTTATTTATTTTCCACTAATTGTTTTAAATATAGAAATTTTATGTTTCTTTCAATAAAGTATTAAAATTAATTAAGAATAAATTCGAATCGATAAAGAATATAATAATATGAGAATAAAATTTTATATAATCATAACATAATTTTTATTCTGTTTAATAATTTTTAAGTAATGATGTATTTTAAAATTTTATATACACTATAAATAAAACTGAAACATTAAAAGTAAAAGCAGTTAGTAAGATACTTATATCAGTATATACTTGATATCCTTATTATATTAAATCCTTATATATAATAAGCATAATAGGGATCTTATCCAAAATTTTGATCGTACGGTCTTGGACAACCAAACTAATAAGGACCATTAGATCTTAACTAGATAAATGAAAATCGTTAGATCAAATATTAAAAAACTGTATTTTATTAATAATAGGATTATATTTAAATTCTAAAAAGTGTATTTTGATAATTTAAACCAAATATACCAAATATAAATAAGTTTTCTATACTGAATAGAATTCTCCATGTAAAACATTCGTGACTTTCTTTTCTCTTTCATGGACAATTCCAGTTAGATAAAAATTGTTAAACCATCTTTTAATTAAAGATAATTTAGTTATCTTCATGTGGGGTGTAAAATCGTTAAAATCTAAATTTTAAAACACAAGATAAAGCCAAAATTAGTAAAGTGGGTATTTAAATTCTAATAATAATTATTACATCATCATTATTTTAATGCCAATTTAATTACTTTTTTCTAACTAATTTAAATTTAGAAATCTATGTTCAAAAATTCAAATCAATCTAAGAAAAAATTCAAATCAACAATGAATATAATAATACGAGGATAAAATTTTATAAAATTGTGCATATTTTTTTATCCTATTTTATTAAATTTTATATCATATCTAATTAAATATTATTTATTATTAAATAATAAATTATACGCAAATTATGATTTTGTTTTATAAGAACTCATAGAGACCTAATTTCATTGTTAGCAGGACTATATTCATATTAAAAAAAACGTATTTTGAAATTTTAGACTCGGCTATTCGAAACTTTAAAAGTTTGTTAATCAATCAGTAGAGTACTTTTTTGATAAATCTTACTTTATAAAAAATATTATCAAATAACCCATGTTTGCAAGAAAAAAAAATGAAAAAATTCTTATTTTTCAAAAAAACCTGTAAATTTTAATATGTTGTTGGTAGATTCAAACCTTAGATCATTCTACGTGATAATTTTACTGTTATATCTAACGTTTCTCAACAATTTAATTTGAAAGATCCAACGATTATGGATTGAGTGATCAAGCGACCAGACTTATAAGAAAACTTTCATTATTTAGTCTTTAATATAATAACATAGATATTTACGGGATATACTATTAAAAAATGAATTTTATACAGAATTTTGATCGTCACGGTGTACTACTTTAAAAGAAGAACTATTACAAAAAAATTATATTTTAATTGATAATTTATTTTCTCAAAAGTTCAAAGTTCCCGCATCATTAACATATTACAAAAAAGAGTATATTATATTTTAGCAATAAATATTTAAAAAAATATATAAATTAAAAAAAATATAAATATTAAAAAAATTAATGATGTTATCCTGGTAGTTTGGTCCTAAATACCGCCAAAACATTCTCAACCGTTAGATCCAATACTTTTAAAAATAGACGATCAAGATTATATCATATAAAAAGAAGTTATTATCTAAAAAATGATATAAGTTAAAAGATATTATATTATGATTGGATTTTCCAAAAAGTTAAAACATAGAAATAGTTGTAATTAAATAAGGAAACCCATTTAATATCAAAATAATAAAAATCGTTTAATATTAAATAAATAGGTGAAAACCGTTAGATTTAACATTAAAAACTGTATTTGGTTAATAAAGGGTATTCTAATAATCTAAACTACATATAAGTAGATTTCCTAAATCGAATAGAATTCTCAATATTAAATTTCGTCACTTTATTCTCTTTTTAGTTTTAGAATAGTTTTTAATTGAAAAAGAATTATTAAACCACAACTAAATTAAAGATTATTTTGTGAATTTCATGTAGACCGTAAAATTGGCCAAATCTAACTTTTATAACTCAATATAAACAAATATTAAATTGAGCGTGTAAAATATAATAAATATCAAATTTTTAACTATAATTTTTTTTGGCTAAATCTTTTTTAACAATAATTTAATCATCTAAACTAATAACTTTTAAATATTAAAATATTCATAAATAAATATAATTATAAATATTAAAAAAACAATCGTGTGTTCCATGGGTAATTAAAATATAATTATGAACAAAATAATTATAAATAAAATTTAAGTAACCGTGCATCGCACGGGCTATAAGCTAGTGTTAATAATTGAGTGAGACGGAGTTAACCCAAATGTTAATAATTGAGTGAGACGGAGTTAGTGTAAGGATATATTTTTGGATAAATTATTTCGTATTGCATTTACCATGTGCAAAAAATATATATATTATGTGTATTTATTCAACTTTATATTATTCTAGATTTTAATTCTTTGTGAATATTTGAAATATGTAATATTAATATGTTATTGAGCTGATTCGAAAACTAAATTTTTGTAGTTTTTTATGAATATGTGAGAAAAAAGATCCCGACTTCTAAGGTAGTAATTGATCAATTGAGTGTATTATATCAACTATCTAATTACTCACTTTTCTAATTTATAAATAAATGAAAATGTATGTTAGGTAAATATTTAACAATAGATGATTAGATTTATTTGTTTACATGTATTGTGATCTTAGGACAAGTATGGTGAGATTAACCTCATGATCCTTTTTCCCTGTAAATATTATATTTAAAATTATCGTTAATAAATATGAAACTCTTAATTTTAATAATATTTAATATTATCCTTTTATATTTGTTATATGTAAAATAATATAATATAATTTGGATGAATTAAATTGTACATGCCTTAAAATAAGTGTTATGTTGATATTAATTAACTAAGTCGTTTTACTTGTAATTTCTACAGTAAAATTTGCGATATAAATTAATATACATGATTTCTCTTACGTCTCTCTTATAACATATGGTGGATGTGTATTATTGTCAGCCATGGTATATGAGCATTATATTGAGAATTTTTTAGTAACGTAATTGATATGATTTTTAGCTATGGTATACATGAGCATTATATTGAGAATTTTTTAGTAATGTAATTGATATGAATCGATATCTCAAAATTTGGTTTAATAATTAATATCAAACTGGAACTACTCATAAATTGAAGAGAAAAGAGAGTTACCAATTTTCACATAGAGAATCCTATCTAATATAGAAAACCCAATTATATTTGGTTTAGATTATCAAAATACACTTTTTAGTTTTTAAATATAATCCTACTATTAATAAAATACACTTTTTAGTTTTTAAATATAATCGTACTATTAATCAAGTACAGTTTTTAATATTAGATATAACTATTCTCATATATCATTTAAGATGTAACGATCCTTATTAATTTGGTTGTACAATGATCGTACAGGGACCGGACTACCAAAGTTTTGAAGTTTTGAATAAGATTCGTTTACGATTATTATATATAAGATATAATTTATTCGATCGAGATTTGACAAATAACATTATTTACATAAATACTTGCACATACAATAATCATTGCTTTCACAAAATTGTTGTATTAATTCCATGTGACCGTACTTTTAACACACAAATTCCCTTAGTCATCTTTCATTCCTTGACAATTTGTAGGTAGATTGCTTAAGGTTTTTAATATTAGTAGCGTATAACCCATGTAATATATGGTTTTTTTTAAAATTTATAATTATGTTAATTTGTAATTTTTTAATAATTTTATGTAATTAGGTTTTAGACTTTATTTATTACGTTTCATACGCTTAATACATTACTTATGTTGTATTTTGAGTTATAACCATAAGATTTAAACGATTTTACAGCCCACAAAACTCACAAAATAATCTTTAATTTAGTGATGGTTTAAAATAATAATAATTAAAACTACCCTTAAACAGAAGAAAAAATAAAATGATGAATTTTAATAATAGTTCTATTCAACTTAGGAATAGAATTAAAATAAAGAAAACCTACTAAACTTAGAATTAAAGTATAGACCAACAATCAAATAAACCTACTCAACTTAGAATTTGAACTTACGAATTTTTATATTGAGAATTATAGTCAATTTAGAAAACCTACTCATATTTAATTTATATTATTAAGATATTTTTTTAAATATTAGATCTAATGGTTGTCATTCATCGATTTTAAGATCAACGGTCCTTGCTGATTTGGCGGTACAGGACCAAAATTTTGGATAAGATCTCTCTTACGCTTATTATATATAAGGATTTAATTTTATTTATTTTACTTTTTGAATATCATTATTTTTTCTGAATATTGATAATTATATTTTGAAGCAAGGATTTAATTTTAAACTTTTAATAATACTTAGTACTGATAATATTGTACATAGAATTGACAATTTGTGTTTTTGAAATATTATATGTAATATTTTATTACACCATTAAATTTTATTGATGGTTGTTTATTTTTTGCAATTATTTATAAATATTTTATAATTATTATTGTTAACGGAGGAATTTGGTGATAATTGAGGCAACCGAAAATATGGCGTAACAACTACCCCAGTTCTTCAGTGCAGCTTGATGGACTGGAGAACTAAGCGTGCTTTGATCTTTCGAATTTCCCGAGTCACTGAAACAACTAGGATTAGAATATTAGCAAATAATATGGAGCAAATAATTACCTGTAATATGTCTGTAGATGTGAGAGAGACAACATGATGTTCCCGTAATATGTCTGTAGATGCGCGGGATGCGCGGGAGACAACATGATGTGCCCGTAATATGTCTGTGCTTGCGAGATGTGAGAAAAACATATGTACAAGTAGTTTTACAATTGTAGGAGAATGAGCGGCTTTATGTAGATATTGTTGCGCTTCCCCTTCTAAAGTTAGGTTTGTGAATCTACTATTCAAGAGATAGAAGTAGCAGAATGTAGTAGCAGTAGAAGTGATGTCCTCGTATCTTGAAATAAGAAGATAATGTAATGTGTTGAGATTTTAGTCCAACACATTGTACTGCACTATATATATATACTTAATACATTGTACTGCACTATGTAATGCACTATTAAATTTTATTTTTTAATTTATTTTATGCAGTATATGTCGGGGAAGCGTATAATCTTTATTTTGAAAAAAATCATAATCGAAATGAATTTGTTTTGTAAATCAGAATTCATTGTACTGCAATTTTTAGATTTATTATACTGCAATTTCAGTGTTAGTATATAAGTAAAAAATACACTATACTACAATTTTAGTCTAACATGTCTGAATTTTAAGTGATGTACACTGAATATTTGTCTATATTTATATTATACATTTTTTTTAAAGTTGGTGAAGTTGTCTTCTAAAGGTGCGAAATATTAAAGTGTTTTACATAAGAAGGGTGCCAAAAATAATTTGGAAGAGAGAGAATATAAAAAATAATATTTTTAATTATGTGGCAAAGTTCACATCATTTGAAGGGTGCCAACTATTGGAGATGCTCTAAGATATTTTTGTAGAAAAAAAATTTCCAGAAAACATTTGATCAAAAATATTTTTCATGAAAAATATTTGTACAAAAAATTTCCCTAAAAATTTTTGAAAAAGTTTTTGTTGGAAAAGAATCCTCGGGAAAAAATTTCTCGAAAAAAATGTTTTGGAAATTTTTCATTTTGAAAAATGTTTTCCCGTTCTAAAATAGGAAAGTCATGTTCCAAAAATTCTATCACTTTTCTTTAAAAAAATTCTATTGAAAAATATTTTCTTTTCCTGAAACACCAAAAAAATCACAGAAAAATTTGGAAAATTAGTTTCCAAAACGTCTGACAAACACACAAAAGACACTTTCCTAGAAAAAAAATTCTCGAGGCCAAACAAACACCGAAAAATCAGCAAATTAACGGAGCCTAAAGTTTAGTATTTTTTAGAGGATTTGGGAGGGTTGTGTAATATATAAAATAAAATAAAGAAAGAAAGAAAGAAGGCAAAAAAAGAGATATATTATATCTTTTATATATAATAAACGTTAGAGATTTAATTAAAAAATTTGGTCTTGTACCGTCAAACTAATATGGATCGCTGATCTAAAATAAATTAATGAGAATCATTAAATCTAAAATTGAAAAGTATATTTTATTGTTTTTAAAATTATATTCAAATACTAAAAAGTAAATTTTAATAATATAAACCAAATATGAATAGGTATTCCAAGTAGAATAGAATTATGAATGTAAAAATTCGTAACTAAATTCGAATTGGAAATTAGAGGTTCCTTTTCCTAGCAAGAAACCGACAAACTATACCCCCTATTTAAACAGAGACAATACATGCCCCTCCTACCAAACACCATAGTTCTCCTCTTATAGCTTTATATATTTTGTCTAGTCTTTTTCTAATCATTCGATATCAAAAAATATGAGTATTCAACCTGCAGAACCCTCACGCAAGAAGGCTGCGAATCGTCTAGTTGTCGATGAGGCCGTCAACGATGACAACTCTGTTGTTGCACTTCACCCCTTGACTATGGACAAGCTTAATCTTTTTTGCGGTGACACAATTCTGATCAAGGGTAGAAAAAGAAAAGATACCATCTGCATGGTCTTGGCTGATGACACTTGTGATGAAGCAAAGATTAGGATGAACAAAATCTAGTATTCAAATATGAATATCAATATAAACTGTAATAGCAAGAATGCCAAAACTGATACTTTTATTCAACTGGCAAGTTACAAATATAAAGCAAAGAAAACTAACTACTGAGCTACAAACAAGGACCTGCAGTAACCACTTTCCTACACGTACTCTACTTCCTTTTATTGCCTACAATTTCTCCTAACAGACACCATGACTCAGTCATGAGATAAATAAACACAAATTAATAAATAAACAAATAAAACATCTTATTATTATTTGAGATTATCCAACAATTTCCCCCTTAATCTCAAATCATTTTGTCCAGCTGCTTAACTCCCAAGAGATTGCGCATCCTCTCAAATTTTATTGTCGACATTGCCTTGGTTAGGCTATCTGCTCTCTGCATTTCGCTGCACACATGCTTAACTATGACTTCACCTCGTTCGACGCATTCGCGGATAAAATGATAGCGAATGTCGATGTGTTTAGACCTCCCATTGAACACTGGATTCTTTGCCAAGTCGATAGCAGACATATTATCGATATATAGTGTAACTGGACCGACCTTATCAGCTGTTATTTGGCTCAACACATTCCTCAGCCAGATTCCTTGACAGGCCGCAGCGGTGGCTGCCATGAGTTCAGCTTCACAGGTAGACAGAGCTACACATCTCTGTTTCTGGGATACCCAAGAAATAAGACTCTCATTCAGGTAATAGGCCATCCCCCCGGTGCTCTTTCTGTCATCCACTGTGCCACCCATATCGCTGTCTGAATACCCCGATATAATGTTGTTCTCTCCATTCTCTGAGTACACAAGTCCATACTGCAGCGTGCCCTTTAGATATCTCAGTATCTTCTTCATAGCATTCAAATGAAGAACAGTCGGTCGCTCCATATAGCGACTCACAACTCCTACGGCGAATGCAATGTCTGGACGGGTATTAACTAAATAACGCAGACTCCCAACCAAGCTCCTGTACATAGTAGGGTCGACAACCTTCCCAAATTCATCCTTGCTTATCTGATCTTTCGGGTCCATCGGATATTTGGTTGAGTTGCAGTCTTTCATCCCAGCTTTCTCTAAAATCTTCCTTGCATATGAAGTTTGCTTCAAAACGATATGGCCTTGGTTCTGCTCCACTTCAATCCCTAAATAATAACTCAATTTTCCTAGATTTGTCATCTCAAACTTTGTTCCCATCTGCGTCTTGAAGCTCTCTATTCCAATTAGATCAGCCCCTGTGACCAATATGTCGTCAACGTAGACGGCAATGATCAAACATTTGTTTCCTTCTCCCCTTGTGTACACAGCATTCTCATATGGACACCGTTTGAAACCTAGACTTTCGAGACACATGTTAAGCTTAGCGTACCAGGCCCTAGGCGCTTGACGGAGGCCATACAGAGCCTTGATCAGTTTGTACACCATTCTTTCTTGTCCATGTTTTATGTATCCCTCAGGTTGAGAAACATAAACATCCTCTGTGATTTCTCCATTGAGAAATGCGGTTTTTACATCCAAGTGATGTACTTCCCAATTTCTTTTCGCAGCCAATGCCAACAGTAAACGGACAGTCTCCAAACGAGTCACCGGAGCATAAACCTCCTCGTAGTCTATGCCGTGCTCCTGAGCGTACCCCTTTGCCACGAGGCGAGCCTTGTGCTTTGTCACCTTTCCTGTTGCATCCCTCTTTATCTTAAATATCCACTTTAAGCCTATCTCCTTTTGTCCCGATGGAAGCTCGACAAGAGACCAAGTACCATTTCTTTCAATAGAGTCTATCTCTGCATCCATGGCTCGTCGCCAATTTTGATCCTCGACTGCTTCTCTGTAGTTTGCTGGTTCAACGACCCCCATCAGATATAATTCTTCATCCAATACCACAGCCTCAGTGTCGTCGTAAATGTCTGACAACAGTCTGGTTCTTTTTGGTGTAGCACTGTCATCATAGTCTTCAACTCGAAGTGTTCGTGTTGCAGGTGATGACACAGAACTTTTTGGTGACACAGGGCTTTGTGACTGGCCTGCATCATTCTCACTCTCTTCTACGATATTGCCATTATCTTCCTGCAACCCATCTATGTCGAACGTAGCCATCTGTTCACCTTTCTCAATTTCTGATTCTTCCCACAGCCATGACTTGTTTTCTTCAAATGTGACGTCCTTACTTACATGTATCTGTCCTTTCTTGGGGTTGTATAGCCTGTAGCCCTTTGTACCAGGCTCCTTTCCGAGGTTTATAACTCGAATACTTCGATCATCTAGTTTGGATGTGTGTTGGCTTGGAACTTTCATATGGGCAACACATCCGAATACACGGAGATGAGCTATATCTGGTTTCACTTCCGTCCATGCCTCATAAGGAGTAATTCCAGTTAATGCTCTAGTTGGTACTCGGTTTAACACATAGACGGCATGCCTGACTGCTTCCCCCCAGAACTTTGCTGGCAAATTCATCCCTTTCAACAAACTTCTGGCCATCTCCATGACGGTTCTGTTACGACGTTCCACAACGCCATTTTGTTGTGGCGTATAAGGAGTAGTATATTGTCGCTGTATGCCATTTTCTTCGCAGTATACCTTGAAGCTATTTGATCCAAACTCCCCTCCTCTGTCCGTTCTAAACATTTCAATCTTTCGATCAGGCCCCTTTTCGACTAATGCCTTGAATTTTCTGAAGGCATCAAAAGCTTCATCCTTGGTTTTCAGTAGATATGCCCACATAACACGGCTGAAATCATCAACTAATAAGAAAACATATCTGTTACCAGCAGCAGTCTCGGGTGTGATTGGGCCACAGAGATCACCATGAACAAGCGCTAACACTTTAGACGCACTGAAACTTGATTTTGTTGGCTGCTGTTTCCTCGTCTGCTTTGACAACAAACAACCCTCGCACACTTCCTTGGAATGTATGATCTTCGGGAGTCCCCTGACCATTCTCTCCTTAACCATTAGTGTCATGGCTTGGTAGTTCACATGACCTAACCGGGCATGCCACAACCTGGAATCCTCTTCAGCTTTTGATATCAAGCACCTCGGTTTTTCAGATTCAATGATGAGTTTGTACAGCCTATTTGCAGACCTCCTCACTTTCATCAGTAGCTTTCCTTCCCTTTCGTGGATCCACATATATTCCCCCTTGATCGTGATTCGTTTTCCTTCTTCAGACAATTGGCCCAGGCTAATGATGTTGCTACATAGACTGGGAATGAAGTAGACGTCCTTGAGGGTCCTTTCTTCGCCGTTCTTACATTTGAAAACAATCGTTCCCTTCCCTTTGATCTCCACAGCTGATCCATCTCCAAACTTAACTCGCCCAGTTACTCCCTCATCTAAGGAATAGAACTTTGATCTCTGCCCAGACATATGACTACTAGCACCGTTGTCAAGATACCACAAGTTGGAATCTTCTTGCACACCGTCTGACTTTGCTTTTAGCGATGGTCTCACTCCTCTTTCATCAAGAACCAATAGTTTCGTCTCATCATTAGTGTGCTCAACCAGAAGCAACGCTGGTTCGTCATCATCTTCCATTTTAGTCAGGTTTGATTCTTGGTTTTGATCTCTCGAGCGCCTCGGCTTTCTACACTCTGATGCAAAATGTCCATACACATTGCAATTAAAGCATCGTACCTTGCTTTTGTCTTGCACTCCTCGAGGCCTGAATCCTGAGGTTTGTCCCTCCGCTCCTTTCTTTCCTGAGCGCCTCAGCCATTCTTCCCGAGTGAACAACAATTTTCCTTCAGAACTTTCCCTCTTTCGCCACTCTTCCTCTGTGAGCATAAGCCTTGCTTCACCTGTGTCTGTCTTGCCCTTTATCCTCTCTTCATGTGCCTTCAATGAGCCCATAGCCTCCTCCACGGTCATCGTTTCCAAGTCACTGAACTGTTCCATTGTAGAAGTAATCTGCAGAAACTTGGACGGAACTGCTCTCAGCAGTCGTTTGACTACATCTGATTCCTTCATATCTTCGCCAAGTGCTCTTATGTTCGACACGACTCCGTTCAATTTCATGTAAAAATCATCAAGTACATCTGTCTCCTTCATACTGAGAGATTCAAAATCTGCCTTGAGGGTTTGTACCCTTGCTTTTCTCACCTTTTCTGCGCCTTGGCAAAGCGTTTTGATCGCATCCCACGTATCCTTCGAGGTTTTTCTGTCTGCAACTGAGAGCAAAATTTCTTCCGGAATGCCCTGATATAGCATGGCTAATGCGATCTTGTCCGTCTTTTCGTCAACTGCTACCTTTGGGTCACTAGGCTCAATTGCACACCAAACTCCCTGAGCTTGCATGTATACTTTCATCTTGAGTGCCCAAGCCGTGTAGTTATCTCTGGCCAACATTGGATACGTTAGACCGAACGATCCACCTTTCGCTTTGTTCATCTCCACTGTTGACATTCTAGCTCTGATACCAAATCTAGTATTCAAATATGAATATCAATATAAACTGTAATAGCAAGAATGCCAAAACTGATACTTTTATTCAACTGGCAAGTTACAAATATAAAGCAAAGAAAACTAACTACTGAGCTACAAACAAGGACCTGCAGTAACCACTTTCCTACACGTACTCTACTTCCTTTTATTGCCTACAATTTCTCCTAACAGACACCATGACTCAGTCATGAGATAAATAAACACAAATTAATAAATAAACAAATAAAACATCTTATTATTATTTGAGATTATCCAACACAAAGTTGTGAGATCGAACGTCAGGGTTAGGCTCGGAGACATGGTTTCTGTGCATCAATGTGGTGATATTAAGTATGGTAAACGCGTTCACGTTCTTCCTTTGGATGATACTATTGAAGGTATTACTGGTAATCTTTTTGATGCTTATTTAAAACCTTATTTTGTTGATGCGTATCGTCCGGTTAGGAAGGGTGATTTGTTTATTGTAAGGGGAGGTATGAGAAGTGTGGAATTTAAGGTTGTTGAGATGGACACTGTTGATTATTGTATTGTTGCTTCTGATACTGAGATCTTTTGTGAGGGAGAGCCTGTGAGGAGGGAGGACGAGGAGAGGCTGGATGATGTCGGATATGATGATATTGGTGGTGTTCGGAAGCAGATGGCTCAGATTAGGGAGTTGGTGGAGTTGCCTTTAAGACATCCACAGTTGTTTAAGTCTATTGGAGTGAAACCACCGAAAGGAATTTTACTCTATGGACCACCTGGAACTGGAAAAACTTTGATTGCCCGAGCTACTGCTAATGAAACTGGTGCATTCTTTTTGTGTATCAATGGGCCAGAAATCATGTCAAAGTTGGCTGGGGAGAGTGAGAGCAATCTTAGGAAAGCGTTTGAAGAAGCAGAGAAGAATGCACCGTCTATTATATTCATTGATGAGATTGATTCGATTGCTCCCAAGCGAGATAAGACAAATGGAGAAGTTGAGAGGAGGATTGTTTCACAGCTTCTGACACTTATGGATGGACTTAAATCTCGTGCACATGTCATTGTTATGGGTGCTACGAATCGTCCTAATAGTATTGACCCTGCTCTGAGACGATTTGGTAGGTTTGACAGAGAGATAGATATTGGTGTACCTGATGAAGTTGGACGACTTGAAGTTCTCCGTATTCATACAAAGAACATGAAGCTCACTGAAGACGTTGACTTGGAAAGAGTTTCGAGGGATACTCATGGTTATGTTGGTGCAGATTTAGCAGCTCTATGTACTGAGGCTGCTCTTGAATGCATTAGGGAGAAGATGGATGTTATGGACGTTGAAGATGAAACAATAGATGCTGAGATACTAAACTCGATGGCTGTTACTAACGAGCACTTCCAGGCAGCCCTTGGAACTAGCAACCCCTCTGCTCTACGTGAAACAGTTGTTGAAGTTCCTAATGTTAGTTGGGAAGATATTGGTGGTTTGGAGAATGTTAAGAGGGAATTACAAGAAACTGTTCAATATCCGGTGGAGCATCCTGACAAGTTCGAGAAGTTTGGTATGTCTCCCTCAAAGGGTGTCCTTTTCTACGGACCACCTGGATGTGGAAAAACTTTACTGGCCAAGGCAATTGCTAATGAATGTCAAGCAAATTTTATCAGTATTAAAGGACCCGAGTTACTTACCATGTGGTTTGGGGAGAGCGAAGCAAATGTACGAGAAATATTTGACAAGGCACGCACATCTGCACCTTGTGTCCTCTTCTTTGATGAACTTGACTCAATTGCTACTCAGAGAGGGAGCAGCGTCGGAGATGCTGGAGGAGCAGCTGATAGAGTTTTGAATCAACTCTTGACCGAAATGGATGGCATGACAGCCAAGAAGACTGTCTTCATAATTGGAGCAACAAACAGACCTGATATAATTGACCCTGCACTTTTGAGACCAGGTCGTCTTGACCAGTTAATTTACATTCCTCTCCCTGACGTGAAGTCTCGCCATTCCATATTCAAGTCTTGCCTTAGAAAATCTCCAGTTTCGAAACATGTTGATTTGGAAGCACTTGCGAAGTACACTGAAGGGTTCAGTGGTGCTGACATTACAGAAATATGCCAACGTGCATGCAAATATGCGATCAGGGAGAATATTGAGAAAGACATTGAGAAGGAGAAGAGGAGAAGCGTGGATCCTGAGGTTATGGAAGAAGATGATAATGTTGTACATGAGATCAAGGCTTCTCATTTTGAAGAATCTATGAAATATGCACGCCGAAGTGTCAGTGTTGCTGATGTTAGAAAATATCAGGCATTTGCTCACACATTGCAGCAGTCTAGAGGTCTTGGTTCTGAGTTTCGATTTTCAGAGACTAGTGGTACTGCTGCTACTGCCTCTAATCCATTTGCATCTTCTGCTGGTGTTGATGATGGAGATGATTTGTATAGTTAGTAGGTCTTTTCAATGTTTGCTTTTTCTTTTGCTGCATTTAGGTCTTTTCATTGTTCTTTGATTGTCTTTTGATTGATTGCTTGTTATGGGAAGCTTCTTGTTAAAAAATTTGGTGTCTGGGTCATTTAGTTAATTAAATTTTTTTGTTCTTAATAAGCCCATGTCACGAGATTTAAAGGACCATAGTAAGAATAAGTTTCTTGTTCTTCCTTATTATTCCTCGAGTACTACATAATGCTCTGGACTCTGAGATGAAATGACTAGCCATTGGATGCAACCTCCTAGGAACGTCGGATCAGATACACAAACATTTTCCATCCCAGAAGTAAACAACTGGAACATCAAGAGAAAACTGGGTAATCAAGTTAATGAACTCCCATAGACCGGGGGGGTTTTGGTTTGATAAAAAGTGGCGGGAGTGTATTGAAGAAACTTTGATATTAATTTAGCACAATACTGATTTGAGTAGGCATCCTACTCATAATGGTTAAGGGATTTTTATTTTGGTTGAAATAATAATCGTAAAAGGATTTATATGTAATATGGGGGATTCAAAGTAGTTCGGGATTCGAAAATTTGTTTTACTTATAAATATACTTGTCTGTTGAGTTACTACGTGTTGCGAGATTTATATGAAAATAAATTAGGATCGGAATTAGTGTTTTAACTATGGATTTATATGAATTATCACCGGTCACCTCTTCATGTTTAGTTGTTTCTGTTGGGTTTTCAAAAAAAAAACAAAAAAAAAAAAAATGTGAACCAAAACTTAACAAAAAGAGTGCGTGAATTGTCAAAGTGAAAAGTACAGAAAGTTGGCCGCAGTGTGAAAGTAGCTCCTCTATAATCCAAGCAGTCCCTCTTGAACAAGTCGTGTTTGAAGTCGGGAAAACATATATAAAGCGGCCAAATTAGTATTACAAAACAGTTGGGGCAAAAAAAATTAAAGCTTACAACCTAGATTAACTCGCTTGATTCACCCTATGCATATACACCATCTCGTATCACTTTATATTATCAACTTTTTGATGTTGAAAAATGCTTTCTACTGAACATATTTTTTTGAAAATTCTTTTTTATAAAAGATATTTTTCTGAAAAATGTTTTTTATGAAGATCAACTCCAATAAAGGATGCTAAAAGGGGTGTATATGGCATAACATTTTTATTAGAACTTTATTAGAGTTGTTGGGATGTAATTGAGGTGTCAAGTGAGGTAACACGGGGTGCCAATTTGGGTTATCAAAAGTTGGTAACATGTCTCTATTATATCTATATAATCTTAATTCATGAACACAAAGAAACTGGAAAATGACATTTTCTATCCTTTCCAAATTTAAATTAACATTAGCTATCAAGGCCATTTTTGTCCAAAATTTTACAGTTGGGTCGCTCCATTTAGAATCGGATCTGATCCATCACTAAATTCATTAACAAATCAATACAAATCACATTGACCCGGATACAGATGGGTAATACCCATGTATGTTTACATCAACAGCATTTGGTTATTCCTTGATTGTAGGCTTTGACACATAAAAATTTGTTGTGGATCAATGAGTTACTCCTAATTTGAAATTCAAATTTATGCATCATCTTCTTTGTGTACAATTTTCTTATCTTTAGCCATCGCCGGATCATTGTTTCCTCTTTGTTTTCTTATGTTTGTTGGACAAAATCTTATTGTATGTATTGTTTTATTGTTTATCAGGTTGTCAGATGCTTTGACGGTGCTTTTTCATGTCATTTATGTGATACTGGTTTTCGTATAGTGAAGGAAATCAACTACCTCCCATTGCCTGATCTAGGGTAATTCAGGTTTGTATACTCTATCAATCATCTGTGATAAATTAGGGTTGTCTTTTTATTCGTTGTCTTTGTATTTCAGAATAGTGACGAACAGGTTTGGTAGTTTTCTTTTTCAATGATGATCAGTTTGTGTTTGATTTTAATCGATAATCTACTCTAATTCTCAGTTTGTGTTACATCTATGTGAATGTTAGGCTCAAGACATGTCTGAATACCACTATTAACAAGCCTACACTATGTGACTATGTCACACTACATGACCTAGTGATTTCTATCACTGAGATATAGTATAGGTCTCTAAATGTACTTGTCTTGTTCTCATGAACAATAGCTTTATCATGTATGCTCAGATTTATAATGAGCTTAGTAAAGTTTCTTGCATCTAGATTGTATATAGGCCATTGAATAATTATCCTGGTAGAAGTTCAGAAGTGTTCATGCAGCAGGATAGAGATGAATAAGGCTATAAAGAAATAAGTTGCAGGAATTTGTCGAAGGCATTATATAGCAAAGTCAAAAGAAAGCTATGTCGTGAAGTCACCAATATCCATGTCGTGAAGTACTATATCGCATAGTCCATTTTGTACTATGTCGAGAAGTCCTCAAGACACATGTCGTGAAGTGTTGAAGTCAGCAAAGTCAAAGGAGCCTAGATCGTGAAGTCCTCAGAAGCACTATGTCGCATAGTCATCAAATGACCTATGTCGCATAGTCATCAAATGACCTATGTCGCATAGTCGTCAAATGACCTATGTCGCATAGTCGTCAAATGACCTATGTCGCATAGTCGTCAAATGACCTATGTCGCAAAGTCTTCAAAGGCTATATCGCGTAGTCCTCACAAGGGAGATCGCGAAGTCAGGAATAAAGTGGAGTTCACGATATCAACACTTAGCCGTTTATAACAAGACAAATCAAGGTACAGAACCAAGAATCAAAGGAGACAAATACTGAAGCATTTGTTCTGGCAAGGTGGTCCAAAGAACAGATGGCAAATCTATAGCTAAACTTGGAGAGAAAGATAAGAGACAAGCAGCTACAGAAACGGGAAAGACTCCGAAAAGCAGGTGGTCCTTCCTGACACAGTGAACTTCTTATGGCAGGACAAGTTGGACTTTCAGAAGGGGTAGCTGTGTAATAATGTGTGTGCCTAGTTTGTATAGGTGAATATATATATCGTGCACACACAACTGTAAGCTGTAAGAGAGATACACATAGTTATTAGCTAAGCTCTTTTCTCTGTAAGCAAGCAAGTTCAAACTGTTCTTGTTTAGAAGCCAGAAATTCTATGGTGAATTTCTTGGAAAGCTGTAGTATTTAATTTGCTTATACAAAGTAGATTAAAGTGATTGTGTGTGTTATTTACTTTCTGCATATTACATATCATAATCATATACAGTCTGTTACTTAGTTTTCAAGAATCGAAAAATATATCAAACTATCCATTCACCCCCCCCCCCCCCCTCTGTCTAGTTTCTAGTAGTATTCATTTCTAACAAGTGGTATCAGAGCGTAGGCTGTTAACGTACAAACAGGAAAAGATCAAGAATGAGTTCACAGAAACTAAGCAGTATCAAGATTCCTCCCTTTAACAAGGAGCACTACAGTTTATGGAAGAAGAAGATGTTGCTTTTCATCAAAACTTCTAACCCCATGTATTTAGATATTCTAAAGCATGGTCCCTTCATTCCAATGATCGAGATTGGTGAAACAACCATTGGCACTGAGATTGTACCAGCAAAACATGTGCCTAAAGATCCCTCAAAATACACTGATCCTGAAAAGGAAAAAGTAGCATTGGATGGACATCTTCAACTTATCATTTGTGAATCTATGGACTTCAACATGTATGGCACTGTTGCTCATTGTACTAGTGCCAAGAAGATGTGGGATCTTATAGAAGTGCTCTGTGAAGGAACTACTGAAGTAAGAAAGAACAAGAAGCAGATTCTTGTTTCACAATATGAAGCCTTCATGGCTCAGCCAAAAGAGGGGATCACAGAAGTGTTTGAGAGATTCAACAAGCTGATAAACGAGCTCAAACTCTATGACAAACACTATGAAACAGAAGAGCTCAATATGAAGTTTCTACTAACTCTTCCAGATCACTTGGAACCAAGAATCTCTTCCCTTAAAGAAAGAGATCTAACAAAGATTGGTTTTGATGTGTTGTATGGTGTTTTAAAGACATATGAGTTAGAGCTGTTTCAAAAGAGATCTATTCAAGCAAAGCAAGGATTAGTGGCTAATACCTCCTGTGCACTTATTGCTGACAACCTAAGTCAAAGAATGGACTCTCTTAAAATCAGTCAGGTCAAGATTGAGGAACTGGAAGTTGAAGACACTGGTGATGAAACTCAGGTTGTGTATGATTTACCTGAAGAGGATGAGTTCTACAGTATAGATGAGCTGGACAAAATGGAAAACAAATCTTTTGCTTATATGGCTAGGAGGTATCCTAACATAAGGTTTAAAAGAAAGCAGCCATTCAGGTCCAAGTTCAATAATGGAAACACTGGTGGATCTAGTGGCTCAAACACCTTCAATAAAGGAAAAGGGATTGCTGGTGCTGCTAAAGGTGGATACAAGACAGGAAGTGTGGATAGGACCAAAATAAGGTGCTATAACTGCAATGAACTTGGGCATTTTGCCACTGAGTGCAAAAAGCCTAAACAAGTCAAGAAGGACAAAGCATACTTAGAGCTTGAAGCTAAGTATGAGGCTCTACTCAAGAAACAACAGGGCAAAGCTTTTATTGCTGAAGGAAAATGCTGGGATGACTCTGATGAAGAAGAAGAACAAGAATACTCAAACTATGCCTTGATGGCATTTTCTGATGAAGGTGATTCAAGTCAGGTACCTATTCTTACTTCTCTTGATATGACTCCCCTTCAATATAAGCAAACTGTTGAAGATATGAGCACTGAGATGTTTAATATTCATACTAGCATGTTAGTAGCTAATGAAGAAATTGATAGACTAACTGCTAAGAATGTTGAGCTTACAGAAAAGAATGAGAAACTTGAGTTAATGGTTGTGAACCTGGATGGTTTGAAAAAGGAGGTTGAGTATCTTAAAAACAAAGTGATTTGTGCTGAGCAGATAGAGAAAGCCCTTAGAGAACAAATTGCTGAAACTGAACTGAAACTAAGAAGCTTCAAAAACTCCTCTGAACTTATTCAAACCTACCACAAGGAACACACTGAAGACTGCAAGGTTGGAGTTGGTTTTGACTATGATAATGACAAGGGAAGAAAGAAGGTCAAGGGCAAAGGAAAGGAAACTTTTACAAACAAAAATGCCCCAACCATACTGTCAAGTGTGGAACAGCTCATCTTCAGAAAGAGTGTTGTTGAGTTTGATGAGGAACTACTGATTATCAAGCAACAACTACTTGAAGAAGATGAGGCTGCTAAGAACACTTCATCCTTTCCTGAACTTGTCAATCAGAAAGAGACCAAAGACAATCTTGTCAAGAGTCCTAAAGCAAAGAAAGAAGTTGTTAAGAAAAGGAAACAAAACAGAAATGGTAAAGTTGGTGTTAACAAAGGAAACAACTATGCTTATGTGCCAAATGCTCCCAGGAAACAATGTCAAAAATGCCTATCTGTTAATCATTTGACTCATAAGTGTAGTAAGCCTGAAATTGTTGAAGTTGACAACCTAAGTAACCTTTCTGCTAGCATAAATTCTAGTCATGATTCTTTCTGTGGTAAGCCAAACTGCATGACATGCTATGTGACTGTGATTGCTAACTGTTTATCTCTTAAACATAAACTTGACTCTGCACAATCTGGTGAATCACACACACACATACATTCTCATAGGACAGGGTCCCCAATCAGGGTTGAGAGGGTGAAAACTTCATGTGAGCCTAAGAGTGTAAACTCCAAAGCCACAGAAAAAGTGAAGTCTCCTACTATGAGAAATGCAACTTATGACAGAAGAATTATTAATCAAAATGTTTCTAAATCAACTGGACCCTACCAAGTGTGGGTACCAAAAACAACTTAGTCACTTTGTGAATGCAGGGCAACAGGAATAAAAGAGTCATATGGATCTTGGACAGTGGATGCTCAAGTCACATGACTGGTGATATGGCCCTGCTATCACATTTTGAGGAAAAGGCTGGCCCATCAGTAACCTTTGGAAATGACAACATTGGTTATACAATGGGATATGGCAGTGTTAAATCTGGAAATGTCATTATTGAAGATGTAGCATTTGTTGAAGGACTGAAGCATAATCTCTTGAGTATTGGACAATTTACCAACAGAGGGTTCAAAGTGGAATTTGATGAAGACCTTTGTTCAATCTCAAAAAGGGAAAGTGGTGAAGTTGTTTTAACTGGTGTGAAGAAAGGAAGCTTGTTTGTAGCTAATCTCAAGGCTGCAGATAAGGGAGAAATCTGCTGCTTCTACACTAAAGCCACAAATGAGGAATTCTGGCTATGGCACAAGAAGCTGTCTCACTTGAATGTTCAGGCAATGAACTCTCTAACCAAGAGAGAACTTATCAGGGATTTGCCTGCCTTGGAGTTTGTGCAAGATGGAGCATGTGAAGCTTGTCAGAAAGGGAAAATTAAAAGATCCAGTCACAAGAACAAGTTGCTCAATTCAAACTCAAAACCTCTGCAGCTAATTCACATGGACTTATTTGGCCCTGTGAATGTAATGTCCCTCTCCAAAAAGAAATATGCTCTAGTAATGGTAGATGACTATTCAAGATATACTTGGGTGGAATTCCTATTCTCCAAGGATGAAGCACCCCAAGTCATAATAGAGCATATCAAGAGAGTTGACAAAGAAGCACAAAGCACTGGTTCCTCTGTAGTTGCTTTGAGAAATGATAATGGGACTGAGTTCAGAAATTCAACATTGTATGAGTTTTGCAAAGATAAAGGAATTTCTCAACAATTCTCAGCTCCTAGAACACCTCAACAAAATGGAGTAGTTGAGAGAAAGAATAGAACTCTCATTGAAGCTACAAGGACAATGCTGCTGGATGCAAAGCTACCTACTAGCTTTTGGGCTGATGCTGTTAACACAGCATGCTATGTGCAAAATAGAACATTAATCAATAAGAAGTCTGGCAAAACTCCTTACTCATTAATGACTGGAAAAAGAGCATCCTTCAAGCACCTGCATGTGTTTGGAAGCAAGTGCTTTGTGATGAAAGATACCTCTGAGCATGTTGGAAAATTTGATGCAAAAGCATTTGAAGGTATCTTTATTGGATACTCTCTGGAAAGAACAGCATACAGAGTATTTGTACCTGAGCAACACAAAGTCATGGAAAGCATGGATGTTACCTTTGATGACAAGAAAACTCCTGGACTGAAAACAAGTGATCAAGACAGTGTGCCATTGAGATTTGAGAATCAAGGTTATCTTGAGGATTCTGAAAGTGAAGATGAACCCCCTGTTCAAACTGTTCTAGAGAATGAAATCCTTGAAGTTGACAATCCTCTTCAAACACCTGTGCAAGGGTTCACAAACACAGGGGGAGAAGAAGAGAATGCACCTTTCAACCAAAATGAGCTTGGAACAGATCAAGGAAATGAACAGGGGCACACAAGGAAATGGGACAGAGCCCACACTTGGGATCAAATCATTGGAGATCCTAGTGAGGGAGTTAGAACAAGAAGGGCAACATTAAATACATGTCTGTATAGCTGCTTTCTGTCACAAGAGGAACCTAAACTAATTGAAGAAGCTTTGAAGAATTCTGATTGGATTGTTGCCATGCAAGAAGAGTTGAATCAATTTGAGAAAAACAAAGTATGGGAACTAGTACCTCCTCCAAAAGGAAAGAATGTTATTGACACCAAATGGGTGTTCAGAAACAAAATGGATGAAGAAGGAGTGGTAATAAGAAACAAAGCAAGACTGGTTGCCAAAGGATACTGTCAGCAAGAAGGCATTGACTATGATGAGACATTTGCACCTGTAGCTAGACTGGAAGCCATCAGAATCTTCCTGGATTTTGCAGCTCACTCAGATTTTAAGGTGTATCAAATGGATGTGAAAAGTGCATTTCTCAATGGTGATCTTGCTGAAGAAGTTTATGTGTCTCAACCACCTGGCTTTGAAAGTGAAGACTTCCCAAACTTTGTGTATAGACTGCTCAAGGCACTCTATGGACTCAAACAGGCACCAAGAGCCTGGTATGAAACTCTATCTCAATTCCTTCTTGAGCATCAATTTACCAGGGGTACAATTGACAAAACCCTATTCTTCAAGAAGCATGGAAATGATATCATTCTTGTTCAAATCTATGTGGATGATATCATCTTTGGCTCTTCAAATGAAAAACTCTGTGAAAGGTTCTCTAAGTTGATGCAAAGCAAATATGAGATGAGTATGATGGGAGAGTTAACCTACTTTCTAGGCCTGCAAGTACATCAAAGGGAGGATGGCATCTTTATAAACCAATCTAAGTATGTCAAGGATCTTTTAAAGAAATATGGTTTAGAAGAGTCATCCCCAGCTAAAACTCCTATGTCTACTGCAATCAAGCTGGATGAAGACAAGAAAGGCAAGAGAGTTGATATCAAGGTCTATAGAGGAATGGTTGGATCCTTACTCTATCTCACAGCTAGCAGGCCAGACATCATGTTTGCCACATGCCTTTGTGCAAGGTTCCAGTCTGATCCCAAGGAATCTCACATGATGGCTATCAAAAGAATCTTCAAGTATCTGAAGGGGACTCCTAATCTTGGGCTATGGTATCCAAAGGGCACTGGGTTCAACCTGGTTGGTTACACAGATTCTGATTATGCTGGATGCAGAATTGACAGGAAGAGCACCTCTGGAAGCTGTCAATTCCTAGGTCAAAGGTTAGTGTCCTGGTTTAGTAAGAAACAACAGTCCACAGCAACATCCACAGCTGAGGCTGAATACATTGCTGTTGGAAGTTGCTGTGCTCAATTGCTTTGGATTAGAAATCAACTCATGGATTATGGGCTAGTGTTAGAACACATTCCACTAATGTGTGACAATACTAGTGCAATATCCATAGTTGCCAATCCGGTTAATCACTCTACTACAAAGCACATTGAGATCAGGTACCATTTCATTAGGGAACATGCTGCAAATGGTACCATAGAAGTCTCTTATGTTCCCACTGAGAAACAATTAGCTGACATATTTACTAAACCTCTGAATGAAGCAGTCTTCAACAGACTTGTGAGTGAAATTGGAATGCTCAATCCTTCATTTAGTTGCTCTAAGTAAGTATGCCAGTAAATTAATGCAGCAGTAAATTTTCACTGTATTTAAATGCTCTATTTGTTTGGAGTGAAAATTAGCTGAGATATGATTTATAAATATTTCAGTATTTTACTGCAAATTTTTCAAAATCACATTTGTTGGTAAAGTTGTGAGCTTTTGAGACATCTCGATATAGATGATTTTCAGAGTTCACGACACAGTTCAAATCAAACAGACTTATATCGCAAACTGTTGAGATTGTGAGACTTCGCGACATAGTTCATTTCATGAGTTTGCGACATAGTTCATTTTATGACTTCGCGACTTAGAATAACTATATCGAGAAGTCTCCACATTTGACAGAATTTTGATTTAAATTAATTTTATTTCAAAATTTGATAAAAGTCTGACAATCTTCTTAAAATTCCTAAAAGAGAGCTTTAGACAGGGTATTTCTACTATATCGCAAAGTCTCCCCGATCCTTTCATCTTGAGAACTTTGCGACATAGTTCATTTCTGAGACTATGCGATATACTGTGCAAGACTTTGCGGTACAGGCCATTTTTGACTTCGTGACATACAAATAGACTGTACAAATTCATAACTCCATATCGCAGTGTCTCTATCATATAAATACCCTTTTCTAACCGTTCACAACTTTTCATCTTGTCTATTGCTCTCAAACTCTCAAACCTAAGCACAAATTCTCTACTCTAATTTTCACTCTCTCTCTCGAAATGGCACCCAAATCTCAAACAGTATCATCCTCTATCCCTTTAACCATTCCCAAAGAAACCAATCTTCTCACCATTCCCTCTGAGGCTGAGGCTAACCCAAGGTACAAGTGTTTTGTACGGTTCTTGAACACTTCCTACCTACGCCAAGCCCTATCCCTGAACCCTACCTTGTATGTCGATGTGTTGGAAGGATTCTGGCGAACGGCGTTGGTATCAACAATGGCTAGGGAAGATGGAACCTCATTCCAGGAGGTTAGTTGTTCAATTGGAGGCAAACACTTTCAGTTTGGTGAAAGGGAAATCAATGAAGCTTTGGGGTTCAAGGTTGAGGGTCATGACCAAGAAGCTACAGATGCTCAAATCGTAGATTTCATGACCTTCATTCGGTATGCTGAAGAGATAGATACTGGAAAGCTAAATAAGAAGTTTGTGAGAAGGGAGTGGTCATTTCTGTTTGACGCACTCCAGAAGGTGTTTCTCTGCAGGAAGACAGGATGGGACCATATCAGTCACATTGCTGTGAAGCTAGCCTACTCCTTGGCCAACAACCAGGAGATCAATGTGGGAGCCATAATTCTCAAAGAATTGGCTCAGAGGCTAGGCAGGACTGTTCGTGGTAGAGGTAATCACATCTTTTACCCTCGTTTCCTTCAAGTAATTTTAAATTTTCTTGATGCAAATGTCCATGAATTAGAGTGTATAGATAAAACTAAAATGGTTTATTCCAAGTCCATGTCCAAAGTTCTATTTGGCTCATTGGACACAAGGAATCAAGTGGATGTGATTCTAAGTGTGACCAAGCATATGCAGGACACATTTGAGTCTTATCCACTTGATAAGCCAATATACCATGCACTTTCCTGGACAGGGGAGGCTGAGACTGAAGGAGCTACACAGTCTAACCCCAGCCTTCCCATCCCATCCAGCAACCCCACTGTAAACAGTACCATAGAAGTTAGGCAGCCAAGTGCATCAATCTCTCAAAAGATTGGTGTTACTAAAAAGAAGTCAAAGAAGAGAGCCCTAGCAGTGATAAATGAATCTGTAGAGATAGCTAGTGAGAATCCTGAGTCACCTCTCACCAGACAAAGTAAGAAATCCAAATCCAAACCTACCACTGGATCCTCCCAACAGGATTCAGATGTGGAAAAAGGGGTACGCCTGTTACTGTCCATGGCCTCTCAACAGGTCATTGGCATTGAAAAGAGCAGCCTCCCCACTGCACCTTGTACAGAGTCTGCACAGGGTCAAGACCTCACTATTGACCCTAGGAGTGATAAGGCTGATAATACACAGAGTGGAGAGCACATCACTGTTGAAACTCCTCCTATTTCTCAGGGGGAGTTGCCACAATCTAATCTAAACCCCACTTCTCTCTCAGATTCTTCCATAAAAATTTCTTCTGAACAAGAAAGTCATTCCAATGATAATCTTGCCTTTGATCAATCACAATTCTCTCCTGTGATTGAGCCAATTTCAAGTGACATGGTGCATGACACTATGCTCACCACCCAGGAACCACATCTAGTTGGTCAGGGAATGCATGCTGGGGCATATCCTAATGACACCAACACAAACATGGAGGATTCACCAGTTTTCACTGGAGACTCTATGCCAATTTCTCCCATCCTTAGGGATGTGGAACTGTCTTCACAGACAAATAGGGCTGATGTTGTAACACATCCCATTTCAATGGAGACAACATCAGACCCTACAGCCATTCCAAGGCTGGGGGAGACTCAAAATCTTACATCTCATGAAGTGCCTAGCACTAGCTCTCACTTGGCTCAGGACACAATGTCAGAATGGCTGAAGCCTGTGCACCATGACAGGCCTTCAGGATCATCATCTGTGCCTTCCAAACTGATAGAAGAAGCCATACAAGATCTACATGTGGCACAGATTGATGAGTTCTCAAAGATAGCTCAACATCTCCTCACCTCAAATCTCCCAAATGCTGACTATGAAGCCATTTTACTCTGCCACAAGGAGGATGTTGAAGCTCAGCAGGAGAAGATAGTGGATGCAGCTGAACCAGAGGGAAATGTGGATGCCTGGTTGGATGCTAAGAGGACTCTCAAGCTCAAGGATGCCCTAGCTTTTCTAAGAGAAGATTACCTAACATCTCTGGGCTCCAATGCAAAGGATCTCTCTCCTGTTGCCATCTATGATGCTGTTAATGATGTCTACAGGAATCAATTAAAGGCTCTGCACTATCTTGGGAAAGGGCTTCAATCAGAGATTTCTTCAATCCAGGAGGAGACAGACAGATCCCTCACTAAGCTCAGAAACTCATATCTCTCTGATTTTCCCAAGGTGGATGGCATCCTTAAAGAAATCCAGAAGACAAACTCTACTGTAAGCATGATGAACATCTCTCTGGCCATGGTCACAGACAACATCAGAAAGCTGGCTACAACCCTGGAAAATCAAGTCAAGGCCAATATCAACTCAAATGCAATGCTGAATGTAATTTGGAAGAATCAGTATGGTGACAAATTGGTGGATGAGGTCCCTCTGTCAAACATCTCCAAATTTGAATTTGCCAAGCTCAAGGATCAATCTCTCAATTCTTTCAAGTCTCAACAGCTATTCTCAAAGGTGGATGGTCTTGAAAGAGAAGTGGCCTCTCTGACAGATGAAAACAAGGAGCTTGCCAACTCTCTAAAACAGCTCAATGACAAACTGGATGCCCAAGGCAACAACACCTCCAATATCCTGCTGGTGCAACAACAGATGCTGACTTCAATGATGAAACAAATGAACCTGCCTATCCCTGGGGAAGTTCAAGACATCTTGTCTGATCCCAAGCCTAAGGGGGAGAAACAAAAGGAGGTCATTCTGAAACAGAAAGGGGGAGTACCTGCCAAGCAGCCAAAGCATAAGGGCAAGGGCAAACTCATTGAAGAAACCATAAAGCCAATCTTTCTTCCCCCTGTAGAGGTCATAAGTGCAGAAGGTCAGAAGAGCACAATCTCAACCACCTACTATCCATCAACAATGCTTAAAGATATCTCAACTCCTCAACCTATTCAACCTACTCCCAATGCTAAACCTGTCAAAGCTGTAATTATCACAGAGGCCAAGCTACAGGAAGTTGCCAATTCAAACATCTATCATGATGAGGCCTTCCTGGAGTTTCTGAAAGCCATCTACAGCAGTGCTCAAGGAGATGCAAGGGTGTACAGACAGAAGATCAAGGAAAGCATCAAGTATTTCACAGTGGCAGTAAGGAAAATCAAGGATGTCCATCTAAGAGAGATAATCATGGTGTGCAAGGATAATTACTTGTGGCACCTAGCTTTTCAAACTCTAGAGAAACTGAGATTTACTGAGCTGTCAATCATTCTGGAGTTGATTGAAAAGCATGGGATGAACAATGAAAGTCTTTATAATGACTTGAAGATGGACCAGAATAAAAGATTGCCTGAGGTTATATCCAAGCCAAGGACAATAATTTACCAAAGCCTATCTCAAGACAATAGTATTGACCAACTAGTAATTCCCTCAGACCTTTTAATGAAGAACAATGCAAAGATCAACCAGGTGCTGCAAATGATGAGAGCTAAGAGAGGAGCTAGGACAGCTGAGGAACTAGAGATGATTCGAACTCTACAATCTTTTCTGATTCATGGAGCCATTCCTGAATCTGTCAAAGAAAAGAGCAAAAAGAAGGATGGGGAGGATGATGATGAGGAGAAAACCTATGAAAGGAGATCTCAGACAAGGAGAAATAAGGATGGATCTAGTGAGAGCAGCAGGAGAAAATATCCTAAGAAATCAAAAGATGCTGGTGATGACAAGAGGGATTCCAAAGGGACAAAGGAAACAACCAGGAAAACAAGAAGTGGAATTCAGCAAGTCAAGGACATTGCTAGCAGCACTTTAACCACAACACAAGACTCTAAGTCTAGGGTGGGTACTGTTAGCAATGATCCTCCAAAATCATTATCCATGACTTCTGAACCTGAATTGCCACAGAAGAAAGATGAAGCCACTAAAGTAATTTCAAGAAAACACTTCCACAAAGTTACAACTAGTGGAGTGTTACAGTGGATGAAGGGAAAAGGAATGAAGCTACTTCCAAGTGATGTGGCACTGAAGACTAATTCTCCCTGTTCCAGAAAGGTATCTCTTGTGAAGCATTTGAAGATCAAGAGTGTACCCAAAAGGATAAGGATAACAAAGAAGACTGGAAAACTCACAAATGTTATTGGCATCAATGTGCTTCCACTAGATGAGGACTATGATGAAGATGCCCTAGCATTTTTGAGGGCTCAAAGGATATTTGAAGTCAAAGTGAAGTTGGATCATCTAGAGATCAAGTACACTGATGGAAGAGAAAGGATAATGAAGCAAGGGAGCTGGCAATATTTCTATAAGTATGAGCTTGAAAGGATAAATGCCTTACTGAATTTTGAAGAAAAAGAAGAAAGAACATGGAAGATAGATATTGCCAGGTACTTAAAGATGCATGCTGATTATGAAGAAAATATGAGGAAAGAGAATGAAGAGAAAAACATACAGAGAGAGAAAGAAATGGCTGAGATGGAGAAGAGGGCTAAGGAGCTAAGGCAGAAAGGGATGTGCAGGGTCAAACAAAATCCTTACACTGTGGAGTACAAAAACTCACATGGAGATCAAAGCAAAATAAGGATGGAGTTTCTTGATTCCTATGTAGAAAGTGCACTCAAGGCTGCAATTGATGACTTGAAAGGCTCACCTCTCATTGAAGAACTGATTGCAAGAGAAGAACTTCAAGAAGCCATCATAGACATGAAGAGAAAAGAAGAGATAAGGAAAAAGAAGATATATGATGATTTGCTAGAGAAGCAATTGGAAGCTGAAGCTGCTGAGCAACAAAAGTAATCTGTAAGCTTTCAATTTTTCTATGTAATCAAATCTCTGATCTCAATGTTCATGAATTGTCCTCTCTGTTACTAAATTTCCTTTTATGTAAGTTAGGCTTGTTATCAGACATGAAATTGTGCCTAAGGATCTTACTCACAATTTGGGGGAGATTGTTAGGCTCAAGACATGTCTGAATACCACTATTAACAAGCCTACACTATGTGACTATGTCACACTACATGACCTAGTGATTTCTATCACTGGGATATAGTATAGGTCTCTAAATGTACTTGTCTTGTTCTCATGAACAATAGCTTTATCATGTATGCTCAGATTTATAATGAGCTTAGTAAAGTTTCTTGCATCTAGATTGTATATAGGCCATTGAATAATTATCCTGGTAGAAGTTCAGAAGTGTTCATGCAGCAGGATAGAGATGAATAAGGCTATAAAGAAATAAGTTGCAGGAATTTGTCGAAGGCATTATATAGCAAAGTCAAAAGAAAGCTATGTCGTGAAGTCACCAATATCCATGTCGTGAAGTACTATATCGCATAGTCCATTTTGTACTATGTCGAGAAGTCCTCAAGACACATGTCGTGAAGTGTTGAAGTCAGAAAAGTCAAAGGAGCCTAGATCGTGAAGTCCTCAGAAGCACTATGTCGCATAGTCATCAAATGACCTATGTCGCATAGTCATCAAATGACCTATGTCGCATAGTCGTCAAATGACCTATGTCGCATAGTCGTCAAATGACCTATGTCGCATAGTCGTTAAATGACCTATGTCGCAAAGTCTTCAAAGGCTATATCGCGTAGTCCTCACAAGGGAGATCGCGAAGTCAGGAATAAAGTGGAGTTCACGATATCAACACTTAGCCGTTTATAACAAGACAAATCAAGGTACAGAACCAAGAATCAAAGGAGACAAATACTGAAGCATTTGTTCTGGCAAGGTGGTCCAAAGAACAGATGGCAAATCTACAGCTAAACTTGGAGAGAAAGATAAGAGACAAGCAGCTACAGAAACGGGAAAGACTCCGAAAAGCAGGTGGTCCTTCCTGACACAGTGAACTTCTTATGGCAGGACAAGTTGGACTTTCAGAAGGGGTAGCTGTGTAATAATGTGTGTGCCTAGTTTGTATAGGTGAATATATATATCGTGCACACACAACTGTAAGCTGTAAGAGAGATACACATAGTTATTAGCTAAGCTCTTTTCTCTGTAAGCAAGCAAGTTCAAACTGTTCTTGTTTAGAAGCCAGAAATTCTATGGTGAATTTCTTGGAAAGCTGTAGTATTTAATTTGCTTATACAAAGTAGATTAAAGTGATTGTGTGTGTTATTTACTTTCTGCATATTACATATCATAATCATATACAGTCTGTTACTTAGTTTTCAAGAATCGAAAAATATATCAAACTATCCATTCACCCCCCCTCTGTCTAGTTTCTAGTAGTATTCATTTCTAACAGTGAACAACATTTGTTTTTGGTCATGATTATAGCCTTGACGTTGCAAACACATCTTGCCCATGATTGTATATATTAATAATTGATTTCATCCTTCAAATTCTCATCTGCTATGCCGCTTTATTATAGTCTCTGATTGTCTTATTCGTTGCTTGGTTATGGACAAAACTGGTCGTAAATGCCTTCCTTTGGGTCCGGTTTCTCCTTCTTCTGTACCAAGCGGTGAGTACAATATGTTTAAGTATTACTCTGTGTAAAAACCTTGAGTTTTTTTTTTGACGTTATATATCCAGGACAGAGAAGACGCACTACGCCAACATTAAGCAATGGTAGTCATCAAAATGTTTCAAACAACACAAAGACTTCCAATAATGAAAATAAGGATCCCAATTCTCAGCCATCATATATCAGTCAAACTGGTAATTGTAAATGTTTGTTGATTGCATGTTTTTAATACCTTTCTTATATGTATTTGGGATTATGTCTGCATCTGAATGCTCTTCATAATGCATACTTCAATTTTGATCTTTTTACAGGTTCTACTAATAACTTTGGGTTTTACTCCAAATCACAATTTAATCCAAACAAACATGTAGCTTCTTCTCAAGTATCAGGTGATACCATTTTTTGTTTAATAGATGATCTAGTATACATTGTTAATCTGTCAATTACAAACGATCTAATATACGTTACATATTGTATGTCAATAGGTACTTCCAACATAATTGAAAATAGCCAGGGTTATCTTACTCCATCTCAGAGGAGGCTCTCTTTTGTCAACCTGAATGGTAATTTATACAGTCATTCTATTTTATTGTCCAGAACCTCATATCCGGATTGCATATTTTTAGATTGTTCTGTATTTTATTGTAGGGAATCATGATCCTTTTGTTTCACATACAACCTCACAGATTACACAAAATAAACACGGTGTTGCTTCAAATTCTTCAGGTTATACCATCTCTATATGGTATAAACACGGTGTTGTCTATATGATTGTTCTTTGATTGTCTTTTGATTGATTGCTTGTTATGGGAAGCTTCTTGTTACAAATTTTGGTGTCTCTGGCTAATTTTGTTTTTTGCTTCATATGAAAACTACTATTAATAAGCTCTCTAATCTTATGTGAAAGAAAATATCAACTCTCTTCTTGCTTTAGAAAACTACTATTTTTCAGAAATGAACACTGGATATTTGCAATTCGAAATAGATTAGAATTGGAATAATTGTTTTACCTATAAATATACAGTATAAAAATTGAATAATCTGAAAGAGGATTCACCTCTTTGTGTGAGTAATGTTGTGGAAGCATACTCACCTCTTCTTGCACTGACGGAATTAGAGGGGGCTAGGAGGTGCTTGAGATCCCCTAATCTCGAAAAATTGTCTCTGTTGAGTTTCAAACAAAAAAATGTGAACGCAAACCTTAACAAGAATGCGTGAATTTTCAAAGTGAAAAGGACAGAAAGTTGGCCGCAGTGTGAAAATAGCTCATCTATAAAGTATAATCCAAGCAGTCTCTTGAACAGCTCGTGTTTCACCATGTCCGCATCTCGTATCACTTTACAATATCGGCACCTTTGAATACACACTAAAGTTAGTTATTATTGAACTTTTTAATATTAGAGTTTAAGTGGGGGAGTTTGTAACACCCAAGTCCCAAATCTCCTCGATGTGGGACTGGGGTGTTACAAACTCCCCCATTTAAACTCTTGACGTCCTCGTCAAGCCTGATCAGATAGCCCATAGGTTCCAAGATCGTTCCTCCCAAGCCATTGTGGGATAATACCGGCTGGCTTCGTGTCCCCACCTCTAGAGCTCTGTCCATTGTGGGATAATACCACCAACCTTCGTGTCCCCACCTCCGGCAACTTGACGCATCAAGCTTTCGAGAGTCGGCTCTGATATCATATGTGACAACCCGGGTCAAATCCCGAGCCTTTTTTCGAAAATCGGGTCGAGTCCCGATTCCGAGTCCGAATAAGCCGAAGCCTACTGGCCCAAACGCAGCCAACTTGGGTAACGACTAGCCCACCACAGGCCCCCAAAATATCATGATTTTGTTGGTGCTAATTAGTAGTAGTACTTTGTCTTATAAACTGAACAGAAGTCCCAAATCTTCTCGATGTGGGACTGGGGTGTTACAATATGGCATAACATTTTTATTAGAACTCTATTAGAGTTGTGCTAAGTGAGGTGAAATGGGGTGCCAACTTGGGTTACCAAAAGTTGGCATCTCATAAAGGAGAGTATCAACTTCATTTGTGGTCCAAATGATATATAAAAAATCACGTCTTTATTATATTTATACGAGTTATGTTAGTGTAGACTACTCAATGTTAGATTTTTTTAGACCATATATATACACTAAATACATTGTACTGTACTATTAAGTTTTATTTTTTAATTTATTTTATGCAGTATATCTCGGGAACCATATAATCTTTATTTTGAAAAAAAATAATAATCGAAATGTTTGTAGCTTTGAGAAATCGAACCGTGATACACTTAATAATATTACTTTAAACGGACTCTTTTACCCTGACGACCCTACCATTTGAACTCTCTTAGGCTAATTATATATAATACTAGCTTATAGCTCGTGCAATGCACGAATATTTTTTTAATTATTTTTATTATATTAATTCATAATTTTATTATTATTCATATTCTTTTTAAAATTTTAATTTTATCAATATTTCTAATTCTAAACTATATTTTTTAAATATATTTTTGGCGAATTTCGAATCTTGAGCCTTTACAAAAAAAATTTATAGATTAACGTATAAAATATTACTTGATATTATATTAAACGGTTCTAATCTATTTATTTTAAGATCCAAAGATACTTATTTTTTTTGTAGTATTATCGTCCTTTAACGACAAAAATTCTGAATTTTTTTTTTAACTTAGAGATAAAAATATTAATTTTTATATATTTGATAAATCGTTGATGGAGTTCGAACACCTCATGATTATCATCTATTTATTTTAAAGTTGAACTATTCTATTTTTTATATGTTATTGTACTGTGACGACCAAAATTATGGATAAAATATACTCCTTGTGTCCCAACATATTGTCAACACTTTCCTTTTTAATATGTACCATCCAATTATTAACATTTCATAAAATATTATATTTTTCTTCATTAATTTTAGGAAGTCCCACATAACTTACCCACTTTTTCTTTTCTTTTCTTTACATTTCTTAATTTTCGTTCCCCCACCCAAATTAACTCCTTATATATAATAAGCGTAAGGGAGATCTTATCCAAAACTTTGGTCGGTCACTGTACTACCAAAAGTATATGATCTGTTGGATTATAAAACTATAAATATTCAAATAGATGAGGACCGTTAGATATAATATTAAAAATTATATTTGATTAATAATAGGATAGTATTTAAATACTAAAAGGTGTATTTTGATAATTTAAACCAATAATAAATGGGTTTTCTATATTGAATAGAAATCTTTATGTAAAAATCAATAATTATCTTTTCTCTTTAGTTTATGGATAGTTCCAGTTAGATAAAAATTATTAAACCATCATTAAATTAAAGATAATTTTGTTAGCTTTGCATGGGCTGTAAAATCGTTAAAATCTGTTGTCTAAAACTCAAGATATAGCCCAAACAGTAAAGTGATTATCTAAATTTTAATAAATATTTTTTTTTATTGTAGCACCAATTTAATTTTTTTCCTAATTCTTTTAAATTTATAAATTCTATTTTTATTTCAATAAAATATTAAAATCAATTTAAGAAAAAATTAAAATCGATCTGGTCCGTGTACGATCATTATACGACCAAATTAATAATTACAGTTAGATCTTAAATAGATCGATGAGAATTGTTAGATCCAATATTAAAAAGTGTATCTAATTAATAATAGAATTATATTTAAATACTAAAAAGTATATTTTGATAATTTAAAAGTTTTCTATGTAAAAATTCTTAAATATCTTTTCTCTTGAATTTATGTATAGCTC
This sequence comes from Heracleum sosnowskyi, assembly GCA_030848705.1. Classification (NCBI taxonomy): domain Eukaryota; kingdom Viridiplantae; phylum Streptophyta; class Magnoliopsida; order Apiales; family Apiaceae; genus Heracleum; species Heracleum sosnowskyi. Next base: position 40,167,600 of record CM061243.1, on the reverse strand, counting down.
CAATTAGATAATAATTGTTAAACCAAATATCAAGATAACAATTCATATTGATTACAATATTAAAAATTATCAATATAATGCTCATGTCTAACAATGATACACGCGAACCTAAGAACTCCCGTACATAAATAAATTTAAACACTTTTTTTCTGAAGGAACATAACAATTTGATTAATCCAAATTATAATTATATTATTTTACATTTACCAAACATAAAAGGATAATACCAAAATATTATTAAAATATTGAGGGTTTCATATTCATAAACGATAATTTTGAATATAATACTTATATTAAAATGTGTATTTGATTAAATGTAGGATTATATTTAAATACTAAGAAGTGTGTTTTGATAATTTAAACCAATTATAAATTGGTTTTCTATATTGAATTGAATTCTTTATGTAAATTTTATGTTTCTTTCAATAAAGTATTAAAATTAATTAAGAATAAATTCGAATCGATAAAGAATATAATAATATGAGAATAAAATTTTATATAATCATAACATAATTTTTATTCTGTTTAATAATTTTTAAGTAATGATGTATTTTAAAATTTTATATACACTATAAATAAAACTGAAACATTAAAAGTAAAAGCAGTTAGTAAGATACTTATATCAGTATATACTTGATATCCTTATTATATTAAATCCTTATATATAATAAGCATAATAGGGATCTTATCCAAAATTTTGATCGTACGGTCTTGGACAACCAAACTAATAAGGACCATTAGATCTTAACTAGATAAATGAAAATCGTTAGATCAAATATTAAAAAAGTGTATTTTATTAATAATAGGATTATATTTAAATTCTAAAAAGTGTATTTTGATAATTTAAACCAAATATATCAAATATAAATAAGTTTTCTATACTGAATAGAATTCTCCATGTAAAACATTCGTGACTTTCTTTTCTCTTTCATGGACAATTCCAGTTAGATAAAAATTGTTAAACCATCTTTTAATTAAAGATAATTTAGTTATCTTCATGTGGGGTGTAAAATCGTTAAAATCGAAATTTTAAAACACAAGATAAAGCCCAAATTAGTAAAGTGGGTATTTAAATTCTAATAATAATTATTACATCATCATTATTTTAATGCCAATTTAATTACTTTTTTCTAACTAATTTAAATTTAGAAATCTATGTTCAAAAATTCAAATCAATCTAAGAAAAATTCAAATCAACAATGAATATAATAATACGAGGATAAAATTTTATAAAATTGTGCATATTTTTTTATCCTATTTTATTAAATTTTATATCATATCTAATTAAATATTATTTATTATTAAATAATAAATTATACGCAAATTATGATTTTGTTTTATAAGAACTCATAGAGACCTAATTTCATTGTTAGCAGGACTATATTCATATTAAAAAAACGTATTTTGAAATTTTAGACTCAGCTATTCGAAACTTTAAAAGTTTGTTAATCAATTAGTAGAGTACTTTTTTGATAAATCTTACTTTATAAAAAATATTATCAAATAACCCATGTTTGCAAGAAAAAAAATGAAAAAATTCTTATTTTTCAAAAAAACCTATAAATTTTAATATGTTGTTGGTAGATTCAAACCTTAGATCATTCTACGTGATAATTTTACTGTTATATCTAACGTTTCTCAACAATTTAATTTGAAAGATCCAACGATTATGGATTGAGTGATCAAGCGACCAGACTTATAAGAAAACTTTAATTATTTAGTCTTTAATATAATAACATAGATATTTACGGGATATACTATTAAAAAATGAATTTTATACAGAATTTTGATCGTCACGGTGTACTACTTTAAAAGAAGAACTATTACAAAAAAATTATATTTTAATTGATAATTTATTTTCTCAAAAGTTCAAAGTTCCCGCATCATTAACATATTACAAAAAAGAGTATATTATATTTTAGCAATAAATATTTAAAAAAATATAAATTAAAAAAAATATAAATATTAAAAAAATTAATGATGTTATCCTTGTAGTTTGGTCCTAAATACCGCCAAAACATTCTCAACCGTTAGATCCAATACTTTTAAAAATAGACGATCAAGATTATATCATATAAAAAGAAGTTATTATCTAAAAAATGATATAAGTTAAAAGATATTATATTATGATTAGATTTTCCAAAAAGTTAAAACATAGAAATAGTTGTAATTAAATAAGGAAACCCATTTAATATCAAAATAATAAAAATCGTTTAATATTAAATAAATAGGTGAAAACTGTTAGATTTGACATTAAAAACTGTATTTGGTTAATAAAGGGTATTCTAATAATCTAAACTACATATAAGTAGATTTCCTAAATCGAATAGAATTCTCAATATTAAATTTCGTCACTTTATTCTCTTTTTAGTTTTAGAATAGTTTTTAATTGAAAAAGAATTATTAAACCACAACTAAATTAAAGATTATTTTGTGAATTTCATGTGGACCGTAAAATTGGCCAAATCTAACTTTTATAACTCAATATAAACAAATATTAAATTGAGCGTGTAAAATATAATAAATATCAAATTTTTAACTATAATTTTTTTTGGCTAAATCTTTTTTAACAATAATTTAATCATCTAAACTAATAACTTTTAAATATTAAAATATTCATAAATAAATATAATTATAAATATTAAAAAAACAATCGTGTGTTCCATAGGTAATTAAAATATAATTATGAACAAAATAATTATAAATAAAATTTAAGTAACCGTGCATCGCACGGGCTATAAGCTAGTGTTAATAATTGAGTGAGACGGAGTTAACCCAAATGTTAATAATTGAGTGAGACGGAGTTAGTGTAAGGATATATTTTTGGATAATTATTTCGTATTGCATTTACCATGTGCAAAATATATATATATATATATATATATATATATCATGTGTATTTATTCAACTTTATATTATTCTAGATTTTAATTCTTTGTGAATATTTGAAATATGTAATATTAATATGTTATTGAGGTGATTCGAAACCTAAATTTTTGTAGTTTTTTATGAATATGTGAGAAAAAAGATCCCGACTTCTAAGGTAGTAATTGATCAATTGAGTGTATTATATCAACTATCTAATTACTCACTTTTCTAATTTATAAATAAATAAAAATGTATGTTAGGTAAATATTTAACAATAGATGATTAGATTTATTTGTTTACATGTATTGTGATCTTAGGAAAAGTATGGTGAGATTAACCTCATGATCCTTTTTCCCTGTAAATAATATATTTAAAATTATCGTTAATAAATATGAAACTCTTAATTTTAATAATATTTAATATTATCCTTTTATATTTGTTATATGTAAAATAATATAATATAATTTGGATGAATTAAATTGTACATGCCTTAAAATAAGTGTTATGTTAATATTAATTAACTAAGTCGTTTTACTTGTAATTTCTACAGTAAAATTTGCGATATAAATTAATATACATGATTTCTCTTACGTCTCTCTTATAACATATGGTGGATGTGTATTATTGTCAGCCATGGTATATGAGCATTATATTGAGAATTTTTTAGTAACGTAATTGATATGATTTTTAGCTATGGTATACATGAGCATTATATTGAGAATTTTTTAGTAATGTAATTGATATGAATCGATATCTCAAAATTTGGTTTAATAATTAGTATCAAACTGGAACTACTCATAAATTGAAGAGAAAAGAGAGTTACCAATTTTCACATCGAGAATCCTATCTAATATAGAAAACCCAATTATATTTGGTTTAGATTATCAAAATACACTTTTTAGTTTTTAAATATAATCCTACTATTAATAAAATACACTTTTTAGTTTTTAAATATAATCGTACTATTAATCAAGTACAGTTTTTAATAATAGATATAACTATTCTCATATATCATTTAAGATGTAACGATCCTTATTAATTTGGTTGTACAATGATCGTACAGGGACCGGACTACCAAAGTTTTGAAGTTTTGAATAAGATTCGTTTACGATTATTATATATAAGATATAATTTATTCGGTCGAGATTTGACAAATAACATTATTTACATAAATAGTTGCACATACAATAATCATTGCTTTCACAAAATTGTTGTATTAATTCCATGTGACCGTACTTTTAACACACAAATTCCCTTAGTCATCTTTCATTCCTTGACAATTTGTAGGTAGATTGCTTAAGGCTTTTAATATTAGTAGCTTATAACCCATGTAATATATGGTTTTTTTTTTTAAATTTATAATTATGTTAATTTGTAATTTTTTAATAATTTTATGTAATTAGGTTTTAGACTTTATTTATTACGTTTCATACGCTTAATACATTACTTATGTTGTATTTTGAGTTATAACCATAAGATTTAAACGATTTTACAGCCAACAAAACTCACAAAATAATCTTTAATTTAGTGATGGTTTAAAATAATAATAATTAAAACTACCCTTAAACAGAAGAAAAAATAAAATGATGAATTTTAATAATAGTTCTATTCAACTTAGGAATAGAATTAAAATAAAGAAAACCTACTAAACTTAGAATTAAAGTATAGACCAACAATCAAATAAACCTACTCAACTTAGAATTTGAACTTACGAATTTTTATATTGAGAATTATAGTCAATTTAGAAAACCTACTCATATTTAATTTATATTATTAAGATATTTATCGATTTTAAGATCAACGGTCCTTGCTGATTTGGCGGTACAGGACCAAAGTTTTGGATAAGATCTCTCTTACGCTTATTATATATAAGGATTTAATTTTATTTATTTTACTTTTTGAATATCATTATTTTTTCTGAATATTGATAATTATATTTTGAAGCAAGGATTTAATTTTAAACTTTTAATAATACTTAGTACTGATAATATTGTACATAGAATTGACAATTTGTGTTTTTGAAATATTATATGTAATATTTTATTACACCATTAAATTTTATTGATGGTTGTTTATTTTTTGCAATTATTTATAAATATTTTATAATTATTATTGTTAACGGAGGAATTTGGTGATAATTGAGGCAACCGAAAATATGGCGTAACAACTACCCCAGTTCTTCAGTGCAGCTTGATGGACTGGAGAACTAAGCGTGCTTTGATCTTTCGAATTTCCCGAGTCACTGAAACAACTAGGATTAGAATATTAGCAAATAATATGGAGCAAATAATTACCTGTAATATGTCTGTAGATGTGAGAGAGACAACATGATGTTCCCGTAATATGTCTGTAGATGCGCGGGAGACAACATGATGTGCCCGTAATATGTCTGTGCTTGCGAGATGTGAGAAAAACATATGTACGAGTAGTTTTACAATTGTAGGAGAATGAGCGGCTTTATGTAGATATTGTTGCGCTTCCCCTTCTAAAGTTAGGTTTGTGAATCCACTATTCAAGAGATAGAAGTAACAGAATGTAGTAGCAGTACAAGTGATGTCCTCGTATCTTGAAATAAGAAGAGAATGTAATGTGTTGAGATTTTAGTCCAACACATTGTACTGCACTATATATATACTTAATACATTGTACTGCACTATGTAATGCACTATTAAATTTTATTTTTTAATTTATTTTATGCAGTATATGTCGGGGAATCGTATAATCTTTATTTTGAAAAAAATCATAATCGAAATGAATTTGTTTTGTAAATCAGAATTCATTGTACTGCAATTTTTAGATTTATTATACTGCAATTTCAGTGTTAGTATATAAGTCAAAAATACACTATACTACAATTTTAGTCTAACATGTCTAAATTTTAAGTGATGTACACTGAATATTTGTCTATATTTATATTATACATTTTTTTTAAAGTTGGTGAAGTTGTCTTCTAAAGGTGCAAAATATTAAAGTGTTTTACATAAGAAGGGTGCCAAAAATAATTTGGAAGAGAGAGAATATAAAAAATAATATTTTTAATTATGTGGCAAAGTTCACATCATTTGAAGGGTGCCAACTATTGGAGATGCTCTAAGATATTTTTGTAGAAAATATTTTTCCAGAAAACATTTGATCAAAAATATTTTTTATGAAAAATATTTGTACAAAAAATTTCCCTAAAAATTCTTGAAAAAGTTTTTGTTGGAAAAGAATCCTCAGGAAAAAATTTCTCGAAAAAAATGTTTTGGAAATTTTTCATTTTGAAAAATGTTTTCCCGTTCTAAAATAGGAAAGTCATGTTCCAAAAATTCTATCACTTTTCTTTAAAAAAATTCTATTGAAAAATATTTTCTTTTCCTGAAATTAACACCAAAAAAATCACAGAAAAATTTGGAAAATTAGTTTCCAAAACGTCTAACAAACACACAAAAGACACTTTCCTAGAAAAACAATTCTCGAGGCCAAACAAACACCGAAAAATCAGTAAATTAACGGAGCCTAAAGTTTAGTATTTTTTAGAGGATTTGGGAGGGTTGTGTAATATATAAAATAAAATAAAGAAAGAAAGAAAGAAGTCAAAAAAAAGAGATATATTATATCTTTTATATATAATAAACGTTAGAGATTTAATTAAAAAATTTGGTCTTGTACCGTCAAACTAATATGGATCGCTGATCTAAAATAAATTAATGAGAATCATTAAATCTAAAATTGAAAAGTATATTTTATTGTTTTTAAAATTATATTCAAATACTAAAAGGTAAATTTTAATAATATAAACCAAATATGAATAGGTATTCCAAGTAGAATAGAATTATGAATGTAAAAATTCGTAACTAAATTCGAATTGGAAATTAGAGGTTCCTTTTCCTAGCAAGAAACCGGCAAACTATACCCCTATTTAAACAGAGACAATACATGCCCCTCCTACCGAACACCATAGTTCTCCTCTTATAGCTTTATATATTTTGTCTAGTCTTTTTCTAATCATTCGATATCAAAAAATATGAGTATTCAACCTGCAGAACCATCACGCAAGAAGGCTGCGAATCGTCTAGTTGTCGATGAGGCCATCAACGATGACAACTCTGTTGTTGCACTTCACCCCTTGACTATGGACAAGCTTAATCTTTTTTGCGGTGACACAATTCTGATCAAGGGTAGAAAAAGAAAAGATACCATCTGCATGGTCTTGGCTGATGACACTTGTGATGAAGCAAAGATTAGGATGAACAAAGTTGTGAGATCGAACGTCAGGGTTAGGCTCGGAGACATGGTTTCTGTGCATCAATGTGGTGATATTAAGTATGGTAAACGCGTTCACGTTCTTCCTTTGGATGATACTATTGAAGGTATTACTGGTAATCTTTTTGATGCTTATTTAAAACCTTATTTTGTTGATGCGTATCGTCCGGTTAGGAAGGGTGATTTGTTTATTGTAAGGGGAGGTATGAGAAGTGTGGAATTTAAGGTTGTTGAGATGGACACTGTTGATTATTGTATTGTTGCTTCTGATACTGAGATCTTTTGTGAGGGAGAGCCTGTGAGGAGGGAGGACGAGGAGAGGCTGGATGATGTCGGATATGATGATATTGGTGGTGTTCGGAAGCAGATGGCTCAGATTAGGGAGTTGGTGGAGTTGCCTTTAAGACATCCACAGTTGTTTAAGTCTATTGGAGTGAAACCACCGAAAGGAATTTTACTCTATGGACCACCTGGAACTGGAAAAACTTTGATTGCCCGAGCTACTGCTAATGAAACTGGTGCATTCTTTTTGTGTATCAATGGGCCAGAAATCATGTCAAAGTTGGCTGGGGAGAGTGAGAGCAATCTTAGGAAAGCGTTTGAAGAAGCAGAGAAGAATGCACCGTCTATTATATTCATTGATGAGATTGATTCGATTGCTCCCAAGCGAGATAAGACAAATGGAGAAGTTGAGAGGAGGATTGTTTCACAGCTTCTGACACTTATGGATGGACTTAAATCTCGTGCACATGTCATTGTTATGGGTGCTACGAATCGTCCTAATAGTATTGACCCTGCTCTGAGACGATTTGGTAGGTTTGACAGAGAGATAGATATTGGTGTACCTGATGAAGTTGGACGACTTGAAGTTCTCCGTATTCATACAAAGAACATGAAGCTCACTGAAGACGTTGACTTGGAAAGAGTTTCGAGGGATACTCATGGTTATGTTGGTGCAGATTTAGCAGCTCTATGTACTGAGGCTGCTCTTGAATGCATTAGGGAGAAGATGGATGTTATGGACGTTGAAGATGAAACAATAGATGCTGAGATACTAAACTCGATGGCTGTTACTAACGAGCACTTCCAGGCAGCCCTTGGAACTAGCAACCCCTCTGCTCTACGTGAAACAGTTGTTGAAGTTCCTAATGTTAGTTGGGAAGATATTGGTGGTTTGGAGAATGTTAAGAGGGAATTACAAGAAACTGTTCAATATCCGGTGGAGCATCCTGACAAGTTCGAGAAGTTTGGTATGTCTCCCTCAAAGGGTGTCCTTTTCTACGGACCACCTGGATGTGGAAAAACTTTACTGGCCAAGGCAATTGCTAATGAATGTCAAGCAAATTTTATCAGTATTAAAGGACCCGAGTTACTTACCATGTGGTTTGGGGAGAGCGAAGCAAATGTACGAGAAATATTTGACAAGGCACGCACATCTGCACCTTGTGTCCTCTTCTTTGATGAACTTGACTCAATTGCTACTCAGAGAGGGAGCAGCGTCGGAGATGCTGGAGGAGCAGCTGATAGAGTTTTGAATCAACTCTTGACCGAAATGGATGGCATGACAGCCAAGAAGACTGTCTTCATAATTGGAGCAACAAACAGACCTGATATAATTGACCCTGCACTTTTGAGACCAGGTCGTCTTGACCAGTTAATTTACATTCCTCTCCCTGACGTGAAGTCTCGCCATTCCATATTCAAGTCTTGCCTTAGAAAATCTCCAGTTTCGAAACATGTTGATTTGGAAGCACTTGCGAAGTACACTGAAGGGTTCAGTGGTGCTGACATTACAGAAATATGCCAACGTGCATGCAAATATGCGATCAGGGAGAATATTGAGAAAGACATTGAGAAGGAGAAGAGGAGAAGCGTGGATCCTGAGGTTATGGAAGAAGATGATAATGTTGTACATGAGATCAAGGCTTCTCATTTTGAAGAATCTATGAAATATGCACGCCGAAGTGTCAGTGTTGCTGATGTTAGAAAATATCAGGCATTTGCTCACACATTGCAGCAGTCTAGAGGTCTTGGTTCTGAGTTTCGATTTTCAGAGACTAGTGGTACTGCTGCTACTGCCTCTAATCCATTTGCATCTTCTGCTGGTGTTGATGATGGAGATGATTTGTATAGTTAGTAGGTCTTTTCAATGTTTGCTTTTTCTTTTGCTGCATTTAGGTCTTTTCATTGTTCTTTGATTGTCTTTTGATTGATTGCTTGTTATGGGAAGCTTCTTGTTAAAAAATTTGGTGTCTGGGTCATTTAGTTAATTAAATTTTTTTGTTCTTAATAAGCCCATGTCACGAGATTTAAAGGACCATAGTAAGAATAAGTTTCTTGTTCTTCCTTATTATTCCTCGAGTACTACATAATGCTCTGGACTCTGAGATGAAATGACTAGCCATTGGATGCAACCTCCTAGGAACGTCGGATCAGATACACAAACATTTTCCATCCCAGAAGTAAACAACTGGAACATCAAGAGAAAACTGGGTAATCAAGTTAATGAACTCCCATAGACCGGGGGGGTTTTGGTTTGATAAAAAGTGGCGGGAGTGTATTGAAGAAACTTTGATATTAATTTAGCACAATACTGATTTGAGTAGGCATCCTACTCATAATGGTTAAGGGATTTTTATTTTGGTTGAAATAATAATCGTAAAAGGATTTATATGTAATGTGGGGGATTCAAAGTAGTTCGGGATTCAAAAATTTGTTTTACTTATAAATATACTTGTCTGTTGAGTTACTACATGTTGCGAGATTTATATGAAAATAAATTAGGATCAGAATTATTGTTTTAACTATGGATTTATATGAATTATCACCGGTCACCTCTTCATGTTTAGTTGTTTCTGTTGGGTTTTCAAAAAAAAAAAACAAAAAAAAATGTGAACCAAAACTTAACAAAAAGAGTGCGTGAATTGTCAAAGTGAAAAGTACAGAAAGTTGGCCGCAGTGTGAAAGTAGCTCCTCTATAATCCAAGCAGTCCCTCTTGAACAAGTCGTGTTTGAAGTCGGGAAAACATATATAAAGCGGCCAAATTAGTATTACAAAACAGTTGGGGCAAAAACAATTATAGCTTACAACCTAGATTAACTCGCTTGATTCACCCTATGCATATACACCATCTCGTATCACTTTATATTATCAACTTTTTGATGTTGAAAAATGCTTTCTACTGAACATATTTTTTTGAAAATTCTTTTTTATAAAAGATATTTTTCTGAAAAATGTTTTTTATGAAGATCAACTCCAATAAAGGATGCTAAAAGCGGTGTATATGGCATAACATTTTTATTAGAACTCTATTAGAGTTGTTGGGATGTAATTGAGGTGTCAAGTGAGGTAACACGGGGTGCCAATTTGGGTTATCAAAAGTTGGTAACATGTCTCTATTATATCTATATAATCTTAATTCATGAACACAAAGAAACTGGAAAATGACATTTTCTATCCTTTCCAAATTTAAATTAACATTAGCTATCAAGGCCATTTTTGTCCAAAATTTTACAGTTGGGTCGCTCCATTTAGAATCGGATCTGATCCATCACTAAATTCATTAACAAATCAATACAAATCACATTGACCCGGATACAGATGGGTAATACCCATGTATGTTTACATCAACAGCATTTGGTTATTCCTTGATTGTAGGCTTTGACACATAAAAATTTGTTGTGGATCAATCAGTTACTCCTAATTTGAAATTCAAATTTATGCATCATCTTCTTTGTGTACAATTTTCTTATCTTTAGCCATCGCCGGATCATTGTTTCCTCTTTGTTTTCTTATGTTTGTTGGACAAAATCTTATTGTATGTATTGTTTTATTGTTTATCAGGTTGTCAGATGCTTTGACGGTGCTTTTTCATGTCATTTATGTGATACTGGTTTTCGTATAGTGAAGGAAATCAACTACCTCCCATTGCCTGATCTAGGGTAATTCAGGTTTGTATACTCTATCAATCATCTGTGATAAATTAGGGTTGTCTTTTTATTCGTTGTCTTTGTATTTCAGAATAGTGACGAACAGGTTTGGTAGTTTTCTTTTTCAATGATGATCAGTTTGTGTTTGATTTTAATCGATCATCTACTCTAATTCTCAGTTTGTGTTACATCTATGTGAACAACATTTGTTTTTGGTCATGATTATAGCCTTGACGTTGCAAACACATCTTGCCCATGATTGTATATATTAATAATTGATTTCATCCTTCAAATTCTCATCTGCTATGCCGCTTTATTATAGTCTCTGATTGTCTTATTCGTTGCTTGGTTATGGACAAAACTGGTCGTAAATGCCTTCCTTTGGGTCCGGTTTCTCCTTCTTCTGTACCAAGCGGTGAGTACAATATGTTTAAGTATTACTCTGTGTAAAAACCTTGAGTTTTTTTTTTGACGTTATATATCCAGGACAGAGAAGACGCTCTACGCCAACATTAAGCAATGGTAGTCATCGAAATGTTTCAAACAACACAAAGACTTCCAATAATGAAAATAAGGATCCCAATTCTCAGCCATCACATATCAGTCAAACTGGTAATTGTAAATGTTTGTTGAGTGCATGTTTTTAATACCTTTCTTATATGTATTTGGGATTATGTCTGCATCTGAATGCTCTTCATAATGCATACTTCAATTTTGATCTTTTTACAGGTTCTACTAATAACTTTGGGTTTTACTCCAAATCACAATTTAATCCAAACAAACATGTAGCTTCTTCTCAAGTATGAGGTGATACCATTTTTTTTTAATAGATGATCTAGTATACATTGTTAATCTGTCAATTACAAACGATCTAATATACGTTACATATTGTATGTCAATAGGTACTTCCAACATAATTGAAAATAGCCAGGGTTATCTTACTCCATCTCAGAGGAGGCTCTCTTTTGTCAACCTGAATGGTAATTTATACAGTCATTCTATTTTATTGTCCAGAACCTCATATCCGGATTGCATATTTTTAGATTGTTCTGTATTTTATTGTAGGGAATCATGATCCTTTTGTTTCACATACAACCTCACAGATTACACAAAATAAACACGGTGTTGCTTCAAATTCTTCAGGTTATACCATCTCTATATGGTATAAACACGGTGTTGTCTATATGATTGTTCTTTGATTGTCTTTTGATTGATTGCTTGTTATGGGAAGCTTCTTGTTACAAATTTTGGTGTCTCTGGCTAATTTTGTTTTTTGCTTCATATGAAAACTACTATTAATAAGCTCTCTAATCTTATGTGAAAGAAAATATCAACTCTCTTCTTGCTTTAGAAAACTACTATTTTTTCAGAAATGAACACTGGATATTTGCAATTCGAAATAGATTAGAATTGGAATAATTGTTTTACCTATTACAGTAGAAAAATTGAATAATCTGAAAGAGGATTCACCTCTTTGTGTGAGTAATGTTGTGGAAGCATACTCACCTCTTCTTGCACTGACGGAATTAGAGGGGGCTAGGAGGTGCTTGAGATCCCCTAATCTCGAAAAATTGTCTCTGTTGAGTTTCAAACAAAAAAATGTGAACGCAAACCTTAACAAGAATGCGTGAATTTTCAAAGTGAAAAGGACAGAAAGTTGGCCGCAGTGTGAAAATAGCTCATCTATAAAGTATAATCCAAGCAGTCCCTTGAACAGCTCGTGTTTCACCATGTCCGCATCTCGTATCACTTTACAATATCGGCACCTTTGAATACACACTAAAGTTAGTTATTATTGAACTTTTTAATATTAGAGTTTAAGTGGGGGAGTTTGTAACACCCAAGTCCCAAATCTCCTCGATGTGGGACTGGGGTGTTACAAACTCCCCCATTTAAACTCTTGACGTCCTCGTCAAGCCTGATCAGATAGGCCATAGGTTCCAAGATCGTTCCTCCCTAGCCATTGTGGGATAATACCGGCTGGCTTCGTGTCCCCACCTCTGGAGCTCTGTCCATTGTGGGATAATACCACCAACCTTCGTGTCCCCACCTCCGGCAACTTGACGCATCAAGCTTTCGAGAGTCGGCTCTGATACCATATGTGACAACCCGGGTCAAATCCCGAGCCTTTTTTCGAAAATCGGGTCAAGTCCCGATTCCGAGTCCGAATAAGCCGAAGCCTACTGCCCCAAACGCAGCCAACTTGGGTAACGACTAGCCCACCACAGGCCCCCAAAATATCATGATTTTGTTGGTGCTAATTAGTAGTAGTACTTTGTCTTATAAACTGAACAGAAGTCCCAAATCTTCTCGATGTGGGATTGGGGTGTTACAATATGGCATAACATTTTTATTAGCACTCTATTAGAGTTGTGCTAAGTGAGGTGAAATTGGGTGCCAACTTGGGTTACCAAAAGTTGGCATCTCATAAAGGAGAGTATCAACTTCATTTGTGGTCCAAATGATATATAAAATATGACGTCTTTATTATATTTATACGAGTTATGTTAGTGTAGACTACTCAATGTTAGATTTTTTTAGACCATATATATACACTAAATACATTGTACTGTACTATTAAGTTTTATTTTTTAATTTATTTTATGCAGTATATCTCGGGAACCATATAATCTTTATTTTGAAAAAAAATAATAATCGAAATGTTTGTAGCTTTGAGAAATCGAACCGTGATACACTTAATAATATTACTTTAAAACGGACTCTTTTACCCTGACGACCCTACCATTTGAACTCTCTTAGGCTAATGTTGGTCCTTGTGTATTGCAGAAGGGGGGGATGAATGCAATACTGATAAAATTCAATCTCAGTTTCAACAACTAAAACTAAGATTTAATGTTATCAATAATATGTATGCATTCACAAACAGTAAAATAGAGAAGACAGTATTCACAAAATAAATGTTTTATTTATTTTGCAAAGTGTTGCTACAACCTCAAGAGAGAAATCTTGAGCTTCGTTTTTCTTCAAGGCACTTGCTTGTCTTCGTTACATATCTAGAATGAATTGATAGTAGGTATAAGACTAATCCTATCACTATCAGTCACGGGTTTGTGAAGTTGTTGTCATTGTCAAGTGGCAGCTTCTTACAGATTGTCTTACCCATGTGACTATCCTAAATTGCTAATATGTCAGATAAACATCATAACAAAAGCAACCTAGATTCATTCTATTTCTAGCTAAACCAATTCAGCAAATAGAGACTTGACCTTGCTCTTGAATTGATTCGCTTTTGTTTGCAGTGCTTGAAGCTTCTGTCGTAGTCTTGCAGACTTGGTGCAGCTTAGGGATACTACATCACGCCTGTTTCTTGAACATTGAAACTGTCACTGGATTTGACTGAGAAAGATACTTAGAACAAGGGTCTTTCTCGAGACAATTACTTTTGCCACAAAGCTTGCTGTCACAGGAATGTGCTTTTGGTGACAGTAGGAGTTCCCCGCATAGTGTGCTGTCGAGGTTTCCAAACTTGCTGTCGAGGGCTAAAGTTGCTGTCGCGTAGTCTTCCGCCAATGTTGCTGTCAGAGTGAATATGCTGTCTTGACTTGCAACATTCTGTCTTCTTGTAATCTTACTGTCAATTCTTATGACAGTAACCTTTATTCATGCTATCATCCAATATGCGTTCTTTGAGGCTTGAACACAGAAAGTGAACTTCTTCCAAATTACACAATTAAACTAACATTGCATACTGATTACAAGAACATACTTTGGCTGTGACAGTATGTTCTACTTAATTAAAAATTAAGTATATACAAAGTTAAGTTGTTCCTATGCTATCACCCATAAATCCCAACAATGTCCCCCAATTTGTTTTTATGGACAATAACAACAAATTTACAATATATGCTGACAACTTAACTAACAAGATCAGAATGGATTTAGAATGTTTACTTAGCTTGAGATTTCATCTTCTGTCTAGTTACTTCCTCTCTTCTGAGAGCTTCTACCAAGCAGCCTCTTAGACCTTCTATAAGAGAAATTTCAGCAGCAGAAACTGCAACATCTTCTATTTCTTCAATGATTTTCTTGATAGTAGGAGAAATAAGAGAACTGGCATCCCTGAGATTCAACCATTGCTCTTGATCAAATGGATAGCTTCTGAAATGGAGTTCTTCATGAATGAGCTTGAATCTACTTCCTCGATAAGCATTGAGAGACATCCTCCTTTGCTTGTCCAGCTTCGAATCTTCTCCTTTTCTCCTTTCCAATAATTCCTCTATCTTGTCAGAACATATCTGCTCCAGGGGATGAATTGATCCAGCAACCATATACTGTAAATCCTTCAGAATTGTTGTTTTTAGCTTGTGCAAGCTGCAAACATAGATTTCTTCTTTTAGATGCTTGATTCTTAAGAGATTTTCCAGCATACATGTTTGATAATTTGGAGCTTCACTTTCTGCCTTGTTGGCAGTCTTGCATCTTTCCAGGAGTTCAGCTTCCTTCTTATCAAGTTCTGACTGATATTTAGCGTATTGAGAAGAGTCAGGTCTTTTGCTTGGCTTGGGTTGCCCTTCCTCTGTGGGTTGGGTTTTCCTTTCTTCTGTGGGTGAGTCATCAAACTCATAGTACCAGTGATATGGTATAGGAGAAGCTGGTAAATCAGTTAAAATATCAGCATCATCAAAATCTGCAAAGTTATAACCAAATTTCTGATAAAATTTAGCATCCCTATCTGCCTGATATTTTAGAACATGTTCCATGACAGCCTCTGAAACATTATCATAGCTCTCCAGCAACTCTACCATTCTTTCCAGGTAGAAGAAATCAATTCTTCTTTTATCTATGGTTGATGTGCTGTTCTTGGTTGATGTGGCTACCAGATTGAAGTCCTTGTCAATCTTGGCAGACCTTGATTCTTCCCACCACAGAATGTACTCAGAGGCCTCTTGATTTGCATCCAGTTTAACCTCAACACTCTTAATTTCTTTTGATTTCATTTGTTGAATCTTAAGACTGTTGGGAGGTATTGATTGAATTGGCATCTTCAGATTTCTGCCAAATCCAGTGGCCTTTTCCTTTCCTGAGTACTTGTGCTTTCCTGCAGGTTTCTGTCTAGTAAACCATGCCTTAGCTTTAGCTTTCAGTCTCTTGGGCTTGACAGCAGCTTTGGTTTCATCCTTGACAGAACCTTCCTTGACAGTACCTTTGTCGACAGCATCTTCCAAGACAGCATCTTCTATGACAGTATCCTTGTCGACAGTACCTTTGGTGACAGCATCTTTTTCAGCATTTATGCAGTCAATAGCACATCTAAGAATGCTTGCCTCCAAAGCTTCCAGTATTCTTGACTCCTCTTCATCTGTTGCACCAGCATCTTTCTTTTCCTGGCTAGGAGTTTCTTCATTGCCTTCATTCTGAGATTGAATACCAGTATTCCCAGAATTACTTCCACCAGCATTTTCAGCATTTCCAGAAGCTTCACCACCTCCATCCTCACCATCTTCATCATCATCATCAGCATCATCATGAGGAGGAATGTTATAGAAGCAACTTCCACCTTGATCATTTCTTTTGGCATTGGCTCTAGTGATTAGCTCCTTCATTTTAGCTCCCAGTGCCTTGTCTCTCAACACCAGCATTTTGTAGATCTCTTGAACAACATGAACTCTTCCTGGATTGGCATTTGAACTGAGTATTCCATCTAGTACCTTCAGAATTGACTTGGTTTCCATTCTGGATGTGCCATCCAAATTCATGAAGCTGTTCCTTCTTGTGCCATCCTTAGTTTCAGATCTATAGAAAACACATGGTGGATTTGTGTAGACTTCAGGTAGTTTTTGTATGAGCAGGTTCTGGATTTGCATATCTAATATTTCATTGAATGGTGTTTGAGTTGCCCTGATCTTTCCCTTCAAGGCACACAACACCTTTGCTGGCAGACTCTGCAATAAATGCATTGTGATGAAATAAGATATGCCAGAAGTGAGATAAATACTTACAGCCCATCTTTTCTCATCATTCACCATTACACTGACACTAGTAATTTGTTCCTTTAACAGTTTTGTGGTGTTGGTTGGACGGTTGCTTGGAGCATTCATTGCTTTTTCCACCAAACTGCTAAATTCACTGTCATGGTTGTGTAATGTGCTCTCCCTGTAATCCACCATCAAGACATTGGCTTCTTCTTGATCAAATTGAGTGCCATTTGTCCAAATAATTCCCTTTTGGATGGATTCAGGCAGTTTCCCTTTACCTTTCCCAAGTTTGTTTTGTTCCTCCATTTCTCTCCATTTCTTCTGTAGAGCAGTTTCTTGAGTTTCTGGAGCAGGTTCTCTAATCACCACAGGAGGCAAGATTGGATGTCTAGATGCAGGTCTCCTTTGCAATGCATCTTGAGTTTCCTTTGACATTAGCACCTGTTCACCATCCAATTCAACTTCAACCAGGTCTTCAGCTTTATCCTGTGGTTGTTCCCTGCTTGGTTTGGCTTGCTCCCCCTTAGACATTACTTTCCTTTTAGCTCCCCCTCTGGTCTCCACAGCTACAGGCTCCCCCTGAGTTCCACCTGATTCCTGAATAGGCAATGATTCTGATCTTGCTACCTTCTCCCCCTTAGTTGAGTTGGCAGCTACTAGGTCAGTAAGGAACTGAATAGAGAGTTGAGTAGCAGCAAAACCATCAACCACCAGTTGAGAGAGAGAGTCCATCTTGGAGTTGAGGGTAGCACACTGTCCTTCTAGAGCTGCAATCATGTTACCAAAAGTAGCAGAGGGGCCACCATACCTTAACCTTCTTGGAGGGGAAGAAAAAGACAGGGGCTTGGAGGCTATGGGGGTTCTCACACTCTCAGGGTGTTTTTGAGTGATCTCATCACCCCTCACAGTTTGACTCTCAAGGCCTAGTGCCTGAATAGTGTGGGCTCCCTCAATATCTCTCTGGACATGCTCAAGTCCCTCTCCTTTTGCCAGCTCATTTGGCTGCCTCTCATTTTTATGCTCACCTCTCTTTTCTTTTATCTCTCTTTTCTTTTGCACACCCTCACTCAACCTAGATGCATGGGTATGAGCAATACTAACATGCATGGAAGGAGAAGATTTAGAATGTACCTTTAGGAGTTTGGCAAGAGGTAGGTCATCATCAGAGGCATCCTCAACAAGTACAGCATCAAAATCAGGCTGGGAGGGCTTGACAGCATGTTGAGTAGGAATGTTACTGTCAGTTGGAGTCTGGACAGCAGGTTCTGGCATGACAGCAACTTTGGGAGGTGGAGTGACAGTAGGTTCTGTAGTGACAGTATCTTTCTCTCCACCCATGACAGCAGCCGTGTCCAGGACAGCAACATTGCCAATGTCTTTGACAGCAACAGAGGCTGTGACAGCATCTTCCTGAAGGTAAGATGCTCCTTGGAGTTCAGACAAAGTGTTGGCTGTTTCATTTTCTGACAAAATACCACTTTGCCCTAGCTCAGTGTTTGGAGGAGTGGTGTCCATCTCACTTTGAGAAATGGGTTCTTGTGGACCACTAGATGGGGGCTCATCCATGATTGGAGATGGATGATCAAAACCTGAAGGGTTGGGACTGTCCCCTTCTCTAGGTTGTGGAAAAGAAACAAAAGAATGTGTAGGGAAGGAAGAAGGTGAAAGTGTAGTAGAGAGTGGGGGCTGATTCACAGATGAAACATGTGAACCATCAATAGGAGTAGAGAAATCCTCATTGTGCCCTAACTCACTGTGTGTTTCTTCAAGTGGGGGTATCTCAGGTTGGGAACCATGAGTTTGTGCAGACTCTGTACAGGGTGCCTTGGGAGACAGGCCAATTTCAATAGATGTCCCTTGTTGAGAAGGCACATCTAGGGAGGAGTGTATTTCCCTGGTTTCCTCTACAGTCTTTTGGGAGACTGCAGGGTGGCTGACAGTCTTCTTAGGCTCAGGGGGAACCATTGTGGGTTCTGTTTGACTACCTTCCTTATTTGCTGCACTAGGTGCAGTGTCTCCCTCTTGACTAACAGAGCTACCACCAACATCAGCATCTAAGGATCTTTTTCTGGATTCTTGCAAGGCTTCTCTTTGGGCTTTGGGAAGTCTAGAGGGCCTAGGCTGAGTGTATGGTGTTGAATGTGGGTTAACTGAATTTGGGTCTAATTCAGTTTCATTCTCAAGAGAAAAGGAATCATAACCAGAAGGTAATGGATAATCAAGGTTGGACACTTGATCAACCATGTGTTGAGTGAGACAGAGTGGAATGTGTGCATTTAGATCCTGTGAAGATAACAGTGTGTGTGTGTGTTCTTTTTCAAGACAGAGCAAACCTCTAGACGAGGGGCATCATTATTAAATTTACAGAAAGAATTGATACACATCATAAGAAAGCGAGGGTAGAATGATACCTTCTTACCTATGGCAGCCCTGAGGTGTGCCATGAGGAGAGCTCCAACATTCACCTTGTATCCGTGGACAAGAGAATGTGTCAGTTTCTTGATGTAGGAGGGTATTCCATTCCAGCCTGTGGACTTGGTAGAGAACACCTTGACCATCACATCAAATATCATACTCCACTCCTTTCGCAGATGTTTCCTATCCATTTCACCCGTTGGATACCACTTGGTAGTCCCCTCTTCGAGAATAGGGCCTGCATACCCAATCTTCAAGAAGAGCTTCTTGAGAGTGTCATCATTAGCAAGTGGAGCAAAGTTTTGGCCTGCTTCCAGTGTAATTCCAAGAGCAGTATTGATGACCTCAGCTGTGAGAATGTATTGTTGCCCAGAGATTGTGAATTGAATACCAGGGTTCTCACCCTCAGTTTGAGCAACAACAGTTTGCCAAAACGCCTCAAGTCTGTCTAAGTCGAGAATGGGGGTTGAGGTTATGGCATAACCGAGATAGGACTTGATCAAGAAAAACACTAGTCCTTTGAAACCTTCACCAGCATCATTTGGGGAAAAGATGCCAGCAAAGTTTGTTTGAGAGAGAGTCTGTTTGGGGGCCATTGAGATTTCAAGAAAAGAAGAAAGTGAGAAAGTAGCTTTTTGCTTGAAGAAAAGTATTTTGCCTTGAGTTTTGTGAGAGTGATATGTCTGAGTAACTGGAGAATAAATATGGGTATCTCAAACGGTTGCTCAAAAAGTGGAGTTAAAGAACGTGTCTTAACCCACTCTCTTAACACGTGAGTTACTGCCCGTTATTCACTGTCAAACGTGGGGTGAATATCCAATTACAACGGTCCACTATTGTTGACAGTAACCTGTGCGCTAGAAACAATCTATCAGTAATAAGTGGTGGTGACAGTAGGTTTTGCGCGACAGCAACTATTGCGCAAAAACTTGTTGTCACCGTTAAGCATATGAATGACAGTATCCTTTACAAGTCTTGACAGAAAGTCTTTTCCTACTGTCAAGAAGGTTGCTGTCAAGAAACACACGACAGTATCCTTCTTAACGACAGTAACTTCGATTAGGAAATGGTTCTGTCATGAACTTATTAGAATGCTTGATTCATACACTTAACTTAATATTGACAAATTATGGATTTAGCAATGTAATCTTTTGAACACAGATATTAAGCAATTAACACAGACAAATCATAAACTCAATAACCACAAAGACAAGAACTTTTATTATTATTAATAATAAAATCATTCAGAATAGAATATTGAGTACATCATTTTATGATTTTATCAACTAGTTCTAAGACTTCTTCCTTAATCTCTTCTTCAGAGCGACCTTCTTTTTCAAGAAGTGCCTGAAGCTCCTTCTCTTCTTCCATAGCCTTGGCCTCCTCTTCCTTAGCCTTGGCCTCCTTTTCCTCGTCTATCTCATCCAAGGCGTCCAACAGTATCTCAAAGAGCTCATCGATCTCTTCATTGTCGGGTTCACTGTCACACTTCTTTAGACCAACTTCAATTCCTACTTTGTTTTCCATTATTTACTTTAAAACTGAGAGCAGACTGGTGAAACCTAAGGTTAATTTATAGGCAAAACCGTCTAAGGATTAAAGTCTAATGGTCAACAGTTAGAGAACCCATACAACTACCACAAAAGTAATTAATGGTCGCGTCCTCCTATAATCCTACAGATTAATGCAAAAGAGTGTGAAAGTCCAATGGAACAGATTTTTAACTCTCAAACTTAACAGATAACCACATTAAAGTCATACACGGTTTAAAAGTATGAGACTGGCACAAAATACTGACATGAAAAGTCAAATCAACACATGCTGTCACATAACAGACATAAACCAAGTAGACAGTAACTTCTCTTGACAGCAGGTTTGAAGTTGCTGTCATGAGCTTCAATAGAGAATTTGGAAATATCAAAAACTGAGTAAGTCAACATACCAGGTTCAGCATTCCCAATTCACTTACCAACCTGTTGAAGGTTGCTTCATCCAATGGGTTAGTAAAGATGTCAGCAAGTTGCTTGTCAGTTGGGACATAGATCAGCTTCACAGTTCCTTGTTCAACATGCTCTCTGATAAAGTGATGTCTTATATCAATGTGCTTTGTCCTAGAGTGTTGAACTGGATTGTCTGATATGGCTATGGCACTAGTGTTGTCACAGTAGATAGGAATTTCACTTAACACTAGACCATAATCCAGAAGTTGATTCTTCATCCATAGAATTTGTGCACAGCAACTGCCTGCAGCAATATACTCAGCTTCTGCAGTTGAGGTAGAAACTGAATGTTGCTTCTTGCTAAACCATGAGACCAATCTTCCACCAAGAAATTGACAGCTACCAGTAGTACTCTTTCTGTCAATCTTGCATCCAGCATAGTCTGAGTCTGAGTAGCCAATTAGATCAAATCCAGTGTTCTTAGGATACCAAAGGCCTAGGTTAGGAGTGCCTTTTAAGTATCTAAAGATCCTCTTGATGGCTACCAAGTGTGACTCCTTTGGATCACTTTGAAACCTTGCACAGAGACATGTAGCAAACATGATGTCAGGTCTGCTAGCAGTTAGGTATAGGAGAGATCCTACCATGCCTCTAAAGGTGCTTGAGTCAACTTTCTTTCCTTTAGGGTCAAGATCCAGACTAGTTGCTGTGGACATTGGTGTCTTTGCAGGAGATGAATCTTCCAAGTTGAACTTTTTAAGAAGTTCCTTGATGTATTTAGCTTGACAAATAAAGATTCCATCAGATTGTTGAAGAATTTGTAATCCCAGAAAGAATGACAATTCTCCCATCATGCTCATCTCATATTTGTTACTCATGAGAGAGGAAAACTTCTCACACAGCTTCTCATTTGTAGAACCAAAAATGATGTCATCCACATAGATTTGTACCAGAATGATGTCCTTGCCATGATGCTTGTAGAAAAGTGTCTTGTCCACAACTCCTCTGGTAAACTGGTTTTCCAGAAGAAAGGTGGAAAGTGTGTCATACCATGCCCTGGGTGCTTGCTTTAGTCCATACAAAGCTTTGAAGAGTTTGTACACAAAATTATGCATCTCAGCATCCTCAAACCCTGGTGGCTGTTCCACATACACTTCTTCTTCCAGCTCTCCATTTAGAAAGGCACTTTTGACATCCATCTGAAATACTTTGAAGTTGCAGTGTGCAGCATAAGCTAGAAAGATTCTTATAGCTTCAAGTCTTGCAACAGGTGCAAATGTCTCATCATAATCTATTCCCTCATGTTGACAGTAACCCTTAGCTACTAGCCTTGCTTTGTTCCTTGTCACTAATCCATTTTCATCAAGTTTGTTTCTGAAAACCCACTTGGTCTCAATAACTGACTTTCCCTTAGGTCTTGGAACCAATTTCCATACATTGTTTCTTTCAAACTGATTTAGCTCTTCTTGCATGGCTATCACCCAGTCAGAATCCAACAATGCTTCATCAATTGTCTTAGGTTCCATTTGAGACAGGAAGCATGAAAACATGCTGTCAGCAGAGACTTTGTTCCTGGTCCTCACTCCAGAATTAGGGTCACCAATGATGAGGTCACTTGAGTGATCCTTGTTCCACTTGGTGATTCTGGCAAGCTACTTGACTACACAGGAACACTTCCTTCAGTTTGTTGAGTTGAATGATCACCAATCCCATTGTCTTCACCATGTTCTTCATTGTCTCCAGAGTCACCATTGTCATGAATGTTAGAGGATATGGTCTGTGACTGAGCTGGAGTTTGGTTGACAGTAGTGGCATTGACAGTATCTTCATCAACTTCAACAACTTGAGTGAAGCTAGGTTCTTCATCCACAATCTCCTCAGCTTCCAAGTATCCTTGATTCTCAAATCTGAATGTCTGCATCTTTCCTTCTTCATGCAGTCCTGGAAACTTGGTTTCATCAAATGTGACATTAACACTTTCTTCAATAATCCTGTGTTCCATAACATAAACTCTGTAGGCAGTCCTTTCTGTGCTGTAACCCATGAATAGTCCTTCAAAAGCCTTGGTGTCAAATTTTCCTTTCTTCTCATGGTTATCCTTCATCATAAAGCATTTGCTCCCAAACACATGAAAATATTTGACAGTAGGTTTCTTTCCAGTTAACAGACAGTAAGGTGTACTTGCATGAGTTTTGTTGATCATGGTTCTGTTCTGAGTATAACAGGCTGTGTTGATAGCTTCAGCCCAGAAATATGTTGGCAGTTTAGCATCATGCAACATAGTTCTAGCTGCTTCAATGAGAGTCCTGTTCTTTCTTTCTACAACTCCATTCTGCTGTGGAGTTCTTGCAGCAGAGAATTGTTGTACAATTCCTTCATCTTTACAGAAATTTCCAAGAGTGGCATTTCTGAATTCTGTACCATTGTCACTCCTCAAGATTTGAACTTTTGAGTTTGGAGTTCTATCAAGAACTCTGACTTGATCAATAATCACTTGAGCAGCTTCATCTTTGGATTCTAGAAACTTCACCCAAGTGTACCTTGAGTAATCATCCACCATTACTAAGGCATATCTCTTCTTGGCCATTGATGGTACATTGACTGGTCCAAAGAGATCCATGTGAATCAACTTGAGTGCTTCAATATTGGTGTTCATTTGCTTGGACTTGTGCACAGCTCTTCTCAGTTTGCCCATTTGACAATCTTCACACAGTCCTTCTTGACAGAATTCCTGTTGAGGCAAACCTCTCACTAACTCCTTCTTCATCAGAATATTCATTGTCTTGAAGTTGAGATGTGAGAGCTTCCTGTGCCAAAGCATACTGTCGCCAACAGTTGCTTTACTGTAGAAACAGTAAACCTTATCCTTCTTTGTTGAATTTAAGTCAGCAACAAACAAGCTTCCTTTTCTAACCCCTTTTAGAGAGAGGCTACTATTCTTCTTGTGATAGATGTTACACAGCATCATATCAAAATCAACCTTGAATCCCCTGTCACTGAATTGGCTGACACTGAGTAGATTGTGCTTCAATCCATCCACAAGAGCAATATCTTCAATGACAACATTTCCAATTTCTAGACAGCCATATCCCACTGTGTAACCCTTGCTGTTGTCTCCAAAGGTTATGATTGGGCCAGCTTTCTCAACATAGTGTGATAGCAGGGCTTTATCACCTGTCATGTGTCTTGAGCAGCCACTGTCAATGATCCACATGACTTGATCTTTCTTCTTGCCCTGCAAAACAGAATGTGTCTAAGATGCATATGGTACCCAATCCTTGTTGGGTCCTGCAGTTTCAGTGTCTCCTGAGTTTCTTTCAGTCATAAAGTCATAAGCATTATCAGTAATCTCCTGTTTGACTTCTCTTTTCACCCACTTAGGTTTAGAATTGGACTTGGTCCTTTTCTTAGTGGATGAAGCCTTTTTGCTGTTTCCAGCAGGCTCAGAAGTCTCAACAGTGTTCAGGTATGAGCATTTTTCAGTAGAGAGAACAGGTAAGTTAAAGCATGTACTCATGGCAGTGATTTTGCATGGCATACATTCAATGTTGTTACAGACACTCATAGTTCTATGCAAAAGGGGGGTTCTATGTAAGTTACCATTGAGTTCAGTTGCATTGATCTTATTCTCAATTGGTTTCTTACAAACATGTGTTAAGTGATGAGTAGATCCACAGTTATTGCACAGTTTCCTAGAAGCACCTCCAACATTAGTGTATCCATTTCCTTTATTGACACCTACCTTACCATTCCTGTTTTTAGACTTGGGAGTTACTGGATTGACAGTATGTTCAGAAGTTGCTGTCGAACTTTCCTTGACAGTATCTTTTATTCCTACTGTCTTGGCAGAAGGTTTTAAAGTTACTGTCTTGGAACCATTCTTGACAGTATCTTTGGAAGATTCTGTTTTGCCAACTGTGACAGCATCTTTTGAACTTACTGTCTGATTGCTTGGTAAGTTTACTGTCTTGGGGATTGTGACAGTATCCTTTCCATCCTTGAATGTGCTGTCAACACCTTCATCCTCATCAAGAATTTCTTGTTTGATGAGCATGGCTTCTTCATCAAACTCAATTTCAGCAGCTTTGAAAATAGGAGTTTTAACTTTCTTGAGAATGGTGGGTTTGACAGCAGCACTCCCATGACAATCTTGAATCACAGTTTCCTTTCCAGGTCTTCTACCATAAGAAAAACCTATACCAACAGACTGATTTTCTGTATGCTTATCATTGTAATCATGAACTATCTTTGATGAGTTTTTATAAGCTTTGATTTTAAATTCATTTTCAGCAATCTCATTTCTCAGGTATTCCTCAACCTCTTTAGCACATTTCAATTCATTTTTAAGTTTAGCATTCTCCTGAGCTGAAGAGTCTAGTGAACTGGTTTTGAGAACAAGAGATTCATTTTCAGACTTTAGTGTTTCATTTAGCTTACTCAGCCTAGTGATTTCCTCATTGGCAGCAGATAAGCTAGTATGGACATTGAACATTTCAGCACTTAAGTCTTTAATGGTTTTCTTATACTCATCAATGGACATATCAAGTAAGACAAGTGAAGGTACCTGACTTGAGGATGTTGATGTTACTTCATCAGTGCTAGCCATGAGAGCTAGGTTGACATATTCTTCTTCATCTTCATCATCAGACTCATCCCAACACTTTCCTTCAGCCACATAGGCTCTACCTTGATTCTTCTTGAAGTATCCACCAGTTCCTTTCTCAAATCTCTGAACCTGTTTGGGTCTTTTGCACTCAGTAGCAAAATGACCAGGTTCACCACAGTTGTAACATTTGAATTTAGATCTATCCACAAATCCAGTCTTGTATCCTCCTTTGAATGAGCTTCCCACAGCAGCCTTTGATGAGCTTCCCTTGGTGAACTTGGATGCTTGGCCTTGGGGCCTGAATGACCTATCCTTCTTGAATCTGAAGTTCTTGAACTTTTTGGCCATGTAAGCCATAGTAGGATTGTCCATGCTTTCCAGTTCCTCCATAGTGTAGAAGTCTTCATCTTCCACATCCTTGAGCTGTAGTACTACTTTCTCATCATCTTCAACAACCTCTTCTATCTTCAAGGATTGTACAGGGGTTGGTTGAGTGATTTGTAGTGCTTCACTAGGTTGTGTGATCCTTGGCACTTGTGCTACTAGGGCACTTGACATATTAGCCATCTTGTTCCTTGTTCCACTTTGTATGGCTCTCTTTTGAAAGAGTTCAAGTTCATACGATTTCAGAAGATCTCTTCCTTCTCGTATGGCTGTTGTCTTGTGTTCAAGATGATCAGGCAGTGTAAGCAAGAACTTGACGTTCAATTCTTTTCTGTCATAGTACTTGCCATGTATCTGCAGTTCAGTTAAGAGCTTACTGAACCTTTCAAACATGGAGGTTAAGTCTTCACCAGGCTTGGCCATAAATGCCTCATATTGAGATATAAGTATTTGTCTTTGGTTGCCCTTAACTTCTTCACTTCCTTCACAGAGTAAGGCTAACCTGATCCACATCTCCTTGGCTGATGTGCAGCTTATCACACTTCCACACATGGCTTTATCCAACGTGAGAGAATCGAGCAAGATGAGTTGCAAGTGATCATCTAGCACCATTTTCTCCTTTTCAGTTTCCAAAAATTCCGAGGGATCTTTGGGAACCCAATGTGCAGGAATGATCTCACCATTTACTGTTGTGGCTTCAATTTCCTTTCTTGGAATGAAAGGACCATTCTCGAGTATACCTGGGTATAGTGGATTCGCAGCTTTGATAAACAACAAGATCTTTCTTTTCCAAATACTGTAGTTCTCTTTATCAAAAGCTGGGATCTTGATACTGTTTGATTTCTGCATTGTCGTCGGGATCTCAGATATGTATATTAATCTGAAAGCTCTGATACCAGTTGTTGGTCCTTGTGTATTGCAGAAGGGGGGGGGATGAATGCAATACTGATAAAATTCAATCTCAGTTTCAACAACTAAAACTAAGATTTAATGTTATCAATAATATGTATGCATTCACAAACAGTAAAATAGAGAAGACAGTATTCACAAAATAAATGTTTTATTTATTTTGCAAAGTGTTGCTACAACCTCAAGAGAGAAATCTTGAGCTTCGTTTTTCTTCAAGGCACTTGCTTGTCTTCGTTACATATCTAGAATGAATTGATAGTAGGTATAAGACTAATCCTATCACTATCAGTCACGGGTTTGTGAAGCTGCTGTCATTGTCAAGTGGCAGCTTCTTACAGATTGTCTTACCCATGTGACTATCCTAAATTGCTAATATGTCAGATAAACATCATAACAAAAGCAACCTAGATTCATTCTATTTCTAGCTAAACCAATTCAGCAAATAGAGACTTGACCTTGCTCTTGAATTGATTCACTTTTGTTTGCAGTGCTTGAAGCTTCTGTCGTAGTCTTGCAGACTTGGTGCAGCTTAGGGATACTGCATCACGCCTGTTTCTTGAACAAGGGTCTTTCTCGAGACAGTTACTTTTGCCACAAAGCTTGCTGTCACAGGAATGTGCTTTTGGTGACAGTAGGAGTTCCCCGCATAGTGTGCTGTCGAGGTTTCCAAACTTGCTGTCGAGGGCTAAAGTTGCTGTCGCGTAGTCTTCCGCCAATGTTGCTGTCAGAGTGAATATGCTGTCTTGACTTGCAACATTCTGTCTTCTTGTAATCTTACTGTCAATTCTTATGACAGTAACCTTTATTCATGCTATCATCCAATATGCGTTCTTTGAGGCTTGAACACAGAAAGTGAACTTCTTCCAAATTACACAATTAAACTAACATTGCATACTGATTACAAGAACATACTTTGGCTGTGACACTATGTTCTACTTAATTAAAAATTAAGTATATACAAAGTTAAGTTGTTCCTATGCTATCACCCATAAATCCCAACAATCTCCCCCAATTTGTTTTTATGGACAATAACAACAAATTTACAATATATGCTGACAACTTAACTAACAAGATCAGAATGGATTTAGAATGTTTACTTAGCTTGAGATTTCATCTTCTGTCTAGTTACTTCCTCTCTTCTGAGAGCTTCTACCAAGCAGCCTCTTAGACCTTCTATAAGAGAAATTTCAGCAGCAGAAACTGCAACATCTTCTATTTCTTCAATGATCTTCTTGATAGTAGGAGAAATAAGAGAACTGGCATCCCTGAGATTCAACCATTGCTCTTGATCAAATGGATAGCTTCTGAAATGGAGTTCTTCATGAATGAGCTTGAATCTACTTCCTCGATAAGCATTGAGAGACATCCTCCTTTGCTTGTCCAGCTTCGAATCTTCTCCTTTTCTCCTTTCCAATAATTCATCTATCTTGTCAGAACATATCTGCTCCAGGAGATGAATTGATCCAGCAACCATATACTGTAAATCCTTCAGAATTGTTGTTTTTAGCTTGTGCAAGCTGCAAACATAGATTTCTTCTTTTAGATGCTTGATTCTTAAGGGATTTTCCAGCATACATGTTTGATAATTTGGAGCTTCACTTTCTGCCTTGTTGGCAGTCTTGCATCTTTCCAGGAGTTCAGCTTCCTTCTTATCAAGTTCTGACTGATATTTAGCGTATTGAGAAGAGTCAGGTCTTTTGCTTGGCTTGGGTTGCCCTTCCTCTGTGGGTTGGGTTTTCCTTTCTTCTGTGGGTGAGTCATCAAACTCATAGTACCAGTGATACGGTATAGGAGAAGCTGGTAAATCAGTTAAAATATCAGCATCATCAAAATCTACAAAGTTATAACCAAATTTCTGATAAAATTTAGCATCCCTATCTGCCTGATATTTTAGAACATGTTCCATGACAGCCTCTGAAACATTATCATAGCTCTCCAGCAACTCTACCATTCTTTCCAGGTAGAAGAAATCAATTCTTCTTTTATCTATGGTTGATGTGCTGTTCTTGGTTGATGTGGCTACCAGATTGAAGTCCTTGTCAATCTTGGCAGACCTTGATTCTTCCCACCACAGAATGTACTCAGAGGCCTCTTGATTTGCATCCAGCTTAACCTCAACACTCTTAATTTCTTTTGATTTCATTTGTTGAATCTTAAGACTGTTGGGAGGTATTGATTGAATTGGCATCTTCAGATTTCTGCCAAATCCAGTGGCCTTTTCCTTTCCTGAGTACTTGTGCTTTCCTGCAGGTTTCTGTCTAGTAAACCATGCCTTAG
The DNA here is from genome assembly GCA_030848705.1 of Heracleum sosnowskyi. NCBI lineage: Eukaryota > Viridiplantae > Streptophyta > Magnoliopsida > Apiales > Apiaceae > Heracleum > Heracleum sosnowskyi. The sequence continues at coordinate 40,138,090 of CM061243.1, read as the reverse complement.
CTTTAGCTTTCAGTCTCTTGGGCTTGACAGCAGCTTTGGTTTCATCCTTGACAGAACCTTCCTTGACAGTACCTTTGTCGACAGCATCTTCCAAGACAGCATCTTCTATGACAGTATCCTTGTCGACAGTACCTTTGGTGACAGCATCTTTTTCAGCATTTATGCAGTCAATAGCACATCTAAGAATGATTGCCTCCAAAGCTTCCAGTATTCTTGACTCCTCTTCATCTGTTGCACCAGCATCTTTCTTTTCCTGGCTAGGAGTTTCTTCATTGCCTTCATTCTGAGATTGAATACCAGTATTCCCAGAATTACTTCCACCAGCATTTTCAGCATTTCCAGAAGCTTCACCACCTCCATCCTCACCATCTTCATCATCATCATCATCATCATCATCATGAGGAGGAATGTTATAGAAGCAACTTCCACCTTGATCATTTCTTTTGGCATTGGCTCTAGTGATTAGCTCCTTCATTTTAGCTCCCAGTGCCTTGTCTCTCAACACCAGCATTTTGTAGATCTCTTGAACAGCATGAACTCTTCCTGGATTGGCATTTGAACTGAGTATTCCATCTAGTACCTTCAGAATTGACTTGGTTTCCATTCTGGATGTGCCATCCAAATTCATGAAGATGTTCCTTCTTGTGCCATCCTTAGTTTCAGATCTATAGAAAACACATGGTGGATTTGTGTAGACTTCAGGTAGTTTTTGTATGAGCAGGTTCTGGATTTGCATATCTAATATTTCATTGAATGGTGTTTGAGTTGCCCTGATCTTTCCCTTCAAGGCACACAACACCTTTGCTGGCAGACTCTGCAATAAATGCATTGTGATGAAATAAGATATGCCAGAAGTGAGATAAATACTTACAGCCCATCTTTTCTCATCATTCACCATTACACTGACACTAGTAATTTGTTCCTTTAACAGTTTTGTGGTGTTGGTTGGACGGTTGCTTGGAGCATTCATTGCTTTTTCCACCAAACTGCTAAATTCACTGTCATGGTTGTGTAATGTGCTCTCCCTGTAATCCACCATCAAGACATTGGCTTCTTCTTGATCAAATTGAGTGCCATTTGTCCAAATAATTCCCTTTTGGATGGATTCAGGCAGTTTCCCTTTACCTTTCCCAAGTTTGTTTTGTTCCTCCATTTCTCTCCATTTCTTCTGTAGAGCAGTTTCTTGAGTTTCTGGAGCAGGTTCTCTAATCACCACAGGAGGCAAGATTGGATGTCTAGATGCAGGTCTCCTTTGCAATGCATCTTGAGTTTCCTTTGACATTAGCACCTGTTCACCATCCAATTCAACTTCAACCAGGTCTTCAGCTTTATCCTGTGGTTGTTCCCTGCTTGGTTTGGCTTGCTCCCCCTTAGACATTACTTTCCTTTTAGCTCCCCCTCTGGTCTCCACAGCTACAGGCTCCCCCTGAGTTCCACCTGATTCCTGAATAGGCAATGATTCTGATCTTGCTACCTTCTCCCCCTTAGTTGAGTTGGCAGCTACTAGGTCAGTAAGGAACTGAATAGAGAGTTGAGTAGCAGTAAAACCATCAACCACCAGTTGAGAGAGAGAGTCCATCTTGGAGTTGAGGGTAGCACACTGTCCTTCTAGAGCTGCAATCCTGTTACCAAAAGTAGCAGAGGGGCCACCATACCTTAACCTTCTTGGAGGGGAAGGAAAAGACAGGGGCTTGGAGGCTATGGGGGTTCTCACACTCTCAGGGTGTTTTTGAGTGATCTCATCACCCCTCACAGTTTGACTCTCAAGGCCTAGTGCCTGAATAGTGTGGGCTCCCTCAATATCTCTCTGGACATGCTCAAGTCCCTCTCCTTTTGCCAGCTCATTTGGCTGCCTCTCATTTTTATGCTCACCTCTCTTTTCTTTTATCTCTCTTTTCTTTTGCACACCCTCACTCAACCTAGATGCATGGGTATGAGCAATACTAACATGCATGGAAGGAGAAGATTTAGAATGTACCTTTAGGAGTTTGGCAAGAGGTAGGTCATCATCAGAGGCATCCTCAACAAGTACAGCATCAAAATCAGGTTGGGAGGGCTTGACAGCATGTTGAGTAGGAATGTTACTGTCAGTTGGAGTCTGGACAGCAGGTTCTGGCATGACAGCAACTTTGGGAGGTGGAGTGACAGTAGGTTCTGTAGTGACAGTATCTTTCTCTCCACCCATGACAGCAGCCGTGTCCAGGACAACAACATTGCCAGTGTCTTTGACAGCAACAGAGGCTGTGCCAGCATCTTCCTGAAGGTAAGATGCTCCTTGGAGTTCAGACAAAGTGTTGGCTGTTTCATTTTCTGACAAAATACCACTTTGCCCTAGCTCAGTGTTTGGAGGAGTGGTGTCCATCTCACTTTGAGAAATGGGTTCTTGTGGACCACTAGATGGGGGCTCATCCATGATTGGAGATGGATGATCAAAACCTGAAGGGTTGGGACTGTCCCCTTCTCTAGGTTGTGGAAAAGAAACAAAAGAATGTGTAGGGAAGGAAGAAGGTGAAAGTGTAGTAGAGAGTGGGGGCTGATTCACAGATGAAACATGTGAACCATCAATAGGAGTAGAGAAATCCTCATTGTGCCCTAACTCACTGTGTGTTTCTTCAAGTGGGGGTATCTCAGGTTGGGAACCATGAGTTTGTGCAGACTCTGTACAGGGTGCCTTGGGAGACAGGCCAATTTCAATAGATGTCCCTTGTTGAGAAGGCACATCTAGGGAGGAGTGTATTTCCCTGGTTTCCTCTACAGTCTTTTGGGAGACTGCAGGGTGGCTGACAGTCTTCTTAGGCTCAGGGGGAACCACTGTGGGTTCTGTTTGACTACCTTCCTTATTTGCTGCACTAGGTGCAGTGTCTCCCTCTTGACTAACAGAGCTACCACCAACATCAGCATCTAAGGATCTTTTTCTGGATTCTTGCAAGGCTTCTCTTTGGGCTTTGGGAAGTCTAGAGGGCCTAGGCTGAGTGTATGGTGTTGAATGTGGGTTAACTGAATTTGGGTCTAATTCAGTTTCATTCTCAAGAGAAAAGGAATCATAACCAGAAGGTAATGGATAATCAAGGTTGGACACTTGATCAACCATGTGTTGAGTGAGACAGAGTGGAATGTGTGCATTTAGATCCTGTGAAGATAACAGTGTGTGTGTGTGTTCTTTTTCAAGACAGAGCAAACCTCTAGACGAGGGGCATCATTATTAAATTTACAGAAAGAATTGATACACATCATAAGAAAGCGAGGGTAGAATGATACCTTCTTACCTATGGCAGCCCTGAGGTGTGCCATGAGGAGAGCTCCAACATTCACCTTGTATCCGTGGACAAGAGAATGTGTCAGTTTCTTGATGTAGGAGGGTATTCCATTCCAGCCTGTGGACTTGGTAGAGAACACCTTGACCATCACATCAAATATCATACTCCACTCCTTTCGCAGATGTTTCCTATCCATTTCACCCGTTGGATACCACTTGGTAGTCCCCTCTTCGAGAATAGGGCCTGCATACCCAATCTTCAAGAAGAGCTTCTTGAGAGTGTCATCATTAGCAAGTGGAGCAAAGTTTTGGCCTGCTTCCAGTGTAATTCCAAGAGCAGTATTGATGACCTCAGCTGTGAGAATGTATTGTTGCCCAGAGATTGTGAATTGAATACCAGGGTTCTCACCCTCAGTTTGAGCAACAACAGTTTGCCAAAACGCCTCAAGTCTGTCTAAGTCGAGAATGGGGGTTGAGGTTATGGCATAACCGAGATAGGACTTGATCAAGAAAAACACTAGTCCTTTGAAACCTTCACCAGCATCATTTGGGGAAAAGATGCCAGCAAAGTTTGTTTGAGAGAGAGTCTGTTTGGGGGCCATTGAGATTTCAAGAAAAGAAGAAAGTGAGAAAGTAGCTTTTTGCTTGAAGAAAAGTATTTTGCCTTGAGTTTTGTGAGAGTGATATGTCTGAGTAACTGGAGAATAAATATGGGTATCTCAAACGGTTGCTCAAAAAGTGGAGTTAAAGAACGTGTCTTAACCCACTCTCTTAACACGTGAGTTACTGCCCGTTATTCACTGTCAAACGTGGGGTGAATATCCAATTACAACGGTCCACTATTGTTGACAGTAACCTGTGCGCTAGAAACAATCTATCAGTAATAAGTGGTGGTGACAATAGGTTTTGCGCGACAGCAACTATTGCGCAAAAACTTGCTGTCACCGTTAAGCATATGAATGACAGTATCCTTTACAAGTCTTGACAGAAAGTCTTTTCCTACTGTCAAGAAGGTTGCTGTCAAGAAACACACGACAGTATCCTTCTTAACGACAGTAACTTCGATTAGGAAATGGTTCTGTCATGAACTTATTAGAATGCTTGATTCATACACTTAACTTAATATTGACAAATTATGGATTTAGCAATGTAATCTTTTGAACACAGATATTAAGCAATTAACACAGACAAATCATAAACTCAATAACCACAAAGACAAGAACTTTTATTATTATTAATAATAAAATCATTCAGAATAGAATATTGAGTACATCATTTTATGATTTTATCAACTAGTTCTAAGACTTCTTCCTTAATCTCTTCTTCAGAGCGACCTTCTTTTTCAAGAAGTGCCTGAAGCTCCTTCTCTTCTTCCATAGCCTTGGCCTCCTCTTCCTTAGCCTTGGCCTCCTTTTCCTCGTCTATCTCATCCAAGGCGTCCAACAGTATCTCAAAGAGCTCATCGATCTCTTCATTGTCGGGTTCACTGTCACACTTCTTTAGACCAACTTCAATTCCTACTTTGTTTTCCATTATTTACTTTAAAACTGAGAGCAGACTGGTGAAACCTAAGGTTAATTTATAGGCAAAACCGTCTAAGGATTAAAGTCTAATGGTCAACAGTTAGAGAACCCATACAACTACCACAAAAGTAATTAATGGTCGCGTCCTCCTATAATCCTACAGATTAATGCAAAAGAGTGTGAAAGTCCAATGGAACAGATTTTTAACTCTCAAACTTAACAGATAACCACATTAAAGTCATACACGGTTTAAAAGTATGAGACTGGCACAAAATACTGACATGAAAAGTCAAATCAACACATGCTGTCACATAACAGACATAAACCAAGTAGACAGTAACTTCTCTTGACAGCAGGTTTGAAGTTGCTGTCATGAGCTTCAATAGAGAATTTGGAAATATCAAAAACTGAGTAAGTCAACATACCAGGTTCAGCATTCCCAATTCACTTACCAACCTGTTGAAGGTTGCTTCATCCAATGGGTTAGTAAAGATGTCAGCAAGTTGCTTGTCAGTTGGGACATAGATCAGCTTCACAGTTCCTTGTTCAACATGCTCTCTGATAAAGTGATGTCTTATATCAATGTGCTTTGTCCTAGAGTGTTGAACTGGATTGTCTGATATGGCTATGGCACTAGTGTTGTCACAGTAGATAGGAATTTCACTTAACACTAGACCATAATCCAGAAGTTGATTCTTCATCCATAGAATTTGTGCACAGCAACTGCCTGCAGCAATATACTCAGCTTCTGCAGTTGAGGTAGAAACTGAATGTTGCTTCTTGCTAAACCATGAGACCAATCTTCCACCAAGAAATTGACAGCTACCAGTAGTACTCTTTCTGTCAATCTTGCATCCAGCATAGTCTGAGTCTGAGTAGCCAATTAGATCAAATCCAGTGTTCTTAGGATACCAAAGGCCTAGGTTAGGAGTGCCTTTTAAGTATCTAAAGATCCTCTTGATGGCTACCAAGTGTGACTCCTTTGGATCACTTTGAAACCTTGCACAGAGACATGTAGCAAACATGATGTCAGGTCTGCTAGCAGTTAGGTATAGGAGAGATCCTACCATGCCTCTAAAGGTGCTTGAGTCAACTTTCTTTCCTTTAGGGTCAAGATCCAGACTAGTTGCTGTGGACATTGGTGTCTTTGCAGGAGATGAATCTTCCAAGTTGAACTTTTTGAGAAGTTCCTTGATGTATTTAGCTTGACAAATAAAGATTCCATCAGATTGTTGAAGAATTTGTAATCCCAGAAAGAATGACAATTCTCCCATCATGCTCATCTCATATTTGTTACTCATGAGAGAGGAAAACTTCTCACACAGCTTCTCATTTGTAGAACCAAAAATGATGTCATCCACATAGATTTGTACCAGAATGATGTCCTTGCCATGATGCTTGTAGAAAAGTGTCTTGTCCACAACTCCTCTGGTAAACTGGTTTTCCAGAAGAAAGGTGGAAAGTGTGTCATACCATGCCCTGGGTGCTTGCTTTAGTCCATACAAAGCTTTGAAGAGTTTGTACACAAAATTATGCATCTCAGCATCCTCAAACCCTGGTGGCTGTTCCACATACACTTCTTCTTCCAGCTCTCCATTTAGAAAGGCACTTTTGACATCCATCTGAAATACTTTGAAGTTGCAGTGTGCAGCATAAGCTAGAAAGATTCTTATAGCTTCAAGTCTTGCAACAGGTGCAAATGTCTCATCATAATCTATTCCCTCATGTTGACAGTAACCCTTAGCTACTAGCCTTGCTTTGTTCCTTGTCACTAATCCATTTTCATCAAGTTTGTTTCTGAAAACCCACTTGGTCTCAATAACTGACTTTCCCTTAGGTCTTGGAACCAATTTCCATACATTGTTTCTTTCAAACTGATTTAGCTCTTCTTGCATGGCTATCACCCAGTCAGAATCCAACAATGCTTCATCAATTGTCTTAGGTTCCATTTGAGACAGGAAGCATGAAAACATGCTGTCAGCAGAGACTTTGTTCCTGGTCCTCACTCCAGAATTAGGGTCACCAATGATGAGGTCACTTGAGTGATCCTTGTTCCACTTGGTGATTCTGGGCAAGCTACTTGACTACACAGGAACACTTCCTTCAGTTTATTGAGTTGAATGATCACCAATCCCATTGTCTTCACCATGTTCTTCATTGTCTCCAGAGTCACCATTGTCATGAATGTTAGAGGATATGGTCTGTGACTGAGCTGGAGTTTGGTTGACAGTAGTGGCATTGACAGTATCTTCATCAACTTCAATAACTTGAGTGAAGCTAGGTTCTTCATCCACAATCTCCTCAGCTTCCAAGTATCCTTGATTCTCAAATCTGAATGTCTGCATCTTTCCTTCTTCATGCAGTCCTGGAAACTTGGTTTCATCAAATGTGACATTAACACTTTCTTCAATAATCCTGTGTTCCATAACATAAACTCTGTAGGCAGTCCTTTCTGTGCTGTAACCCATGAATAGTCCTTCAAAAGCCTTGGTGTCAAATTTTCCTTTCTTCTCATGGTTATCCTTCATCATAAAGCATTTGCTCCCAAACACATGAAAATATTTGACAGTAGGTTTCTTTCCAGTTAACAGACAGTAAGGTGTACTTGCATGAGTTTTGTTGATCATGGTTCTGTTCTGAGTATAACAGGCTGTGTTGATAGCTTCAGCCCAGAAATATGTTGGCAGTTTAGCATCATGCAACATAGTTCTAGCTGCTTCAATGAGAGTCCTGTTCTTTCTTTCTACAACTCCATTCTGCTGTGGAGTTCTTGCAGCAGAGAATTGTTGTACAATTCCTTCATCTTTACAGAAATTTCCAAGAGTGGCATTTCTGAATTCTGTACCATTGTCACTCCTCAAGATTTGAACTTTTGAGTTTGGAGTTCTATCAAGAACTCTGACTTGATCAATAATCACTTGAGCAGCTTCATCTTTGGATTCTAGAAACTTCACCCAAGTGTACCTTGAGTAATCATCCACCATTACTAAGGCATATCTCTTCTTGGCCATTGATGGTACATTGACTGGTCCAAAGAGATCCATGTGAATCAACTTGAGTGCTTCAATATTGGTGTTCATTTGCTTGGACTTGTGCACAGCTCTTCTCAGTTTGCCCATTTGACAATCTTCACACAGTCCTTCTTGACAGAATTCCTGTTGAGGCAAACCTCTCACTAACTCCTTCTTCATCAGAATATTCATTGTCTTGAAGTTGAGATGTGAGAGCTTCCTGTGCCAAAGCATACTGTCGCCAACAGTTGCTTTACTGTAGAAACAGTAAACCTTATCCTTCTTTGTTGAATTTAAGTCAGCAACAAACAAGCTTCCTTTTCTAACCCCTTTTAGAGAGAGGCTACTATTCTTCTTGTGATAGATGTTACACAGCATCATATCAAAATCAACCTTGAATCCCCTGTCACTGAATTGGCTGACACTGAGTAGATTGTGCTTCAATCCATCCACAAGAGCAATATCTTCAATGACAACATTTCCAATTTCTAGACAGCCATATCCCACTGTGTAACCCTTGCTGTTGTCTCCAAAGGTTATGATTGGGCCAGCTTTCTCAACATAGTGTGATAGCAGGGCTTTATCACCTGTCATGTGTCTTGAGCAGCCACTGTCAATGATCCACATGACTTGATCTTTCTTCTTGCCCTGCAAAACAGAATGTGTCTAAGATGCATATGGTACCCAATCCTTGTTGGGTCCTGCAGTTTCAGTGTCTCCTGAGTTTCTTTCAGTCATAAAGTCATAAGCATTATCAGTAATCTCCTGTTTGACTTCTCTTTTCACCCACTTAGGTTTAGAATTGGACTTGGTCCTTTTCTTAGTGGATGAAGCCTTTTTGCTGTTTCCAGCAGGCTCAGAAGTCTCAACAGTGTTCAGGTATGAGCATTTTTCAGTAGAGAGAACAGGTAAGTTAAAGCATGTACTCATGGCAGTGATTTTGCATGGCATACATTCAATGTTGTTACAGACACTCATAGTTCTATGCAAAAGGGGGGTTCTATGTAAGTTACCATTGAGTTCAGTTGCATTGATCTTATTCTCAATTGGTTTCTTACAAACATGTGTTAAGTGATGAGTAGATCCACAGTTATTGCACAGTTTCCTAGAAGCACCTCCAACATTAGTGTATCCATTTCCTTTATTGACACCTACCTTACCATTCCTGTTTTTAGACTTGGGAGTTACTGGATTGACAGTATGTTCAGAAGTTGCTGTCGAACTTTCCTTGACAGTATCTTTTATTCCTACTGTCTTGGCAGAAGGTTTTAAAGTTACTGTCTTGGAACCATTCTTGACAGTATCTTTGGAAGATTCTGTTTTGCCAACTGTGACAGCATCTTTTGAACTTACTGTCTGATTGCTTGGTAAGTTTACTGTCTTGGGGATTGTGACAGTATCCTTTCCATCCTTGAATGTGCTGTCAACACCTTCATCCTCATCAAGAATTTCTTGTTTGATGAGCATGGCTTCTTCATCAAACTCAATTTCAGCAGCTTTGAAAATAGGAGTTTTAACTTTCTTGAGAATGGTGGGTTTGACAGCAGCACTCCCATGACAATCTTGAATCACAGTTTCCTTTCCAGGTCTTCTACCATAAGAAAAACCTATACCAACAGACTGATTTTCTGTATGCTTATCATTGTAATCATGAACTATCTTTGATGAGTTTTTATAAGCTTTGATTTTAAATTCATTTTCAGCAATCTCATTTCTCAGGTATTCCTCAACCTCTTTAGCACATTTCAATTCATTTTTAAGTTTAGCATTCTCCTGAGCTGAAGAGTCTAGTGAACTGGTTTTGAGAACAAGAGATTCATTTTCAGACTTTAGTGTTTCATTTAGCTTACTCAGCCTAGTGATTTCCTCATTGGCAGCAGATAAGCTAGTATGGACATTGAACATTTCAGCACTTAAGTCTTTAATGGTTTTCTTATACTCATCAATGGACATATCAAGTAAGACAAGTGAAGGTACCTGACTTGAGGATGTTGATGTTACTTCATCAGTGCTAGCCATGAGAGCTAGGTTGACATATTCTTCTTCATCTTCATCATCAGACTCATCCCAACACTTTCCTTCAGCCACATAGGCTCTACCTTGATTCTTCTTGAAGTATCCACCAGTTCCTTTCTCAAATCTCTGAACCTGTTTGGGTCTTTTGCACTCAGTAGCAAAATGACCAGGTTCACCACAGTTGTAACATTTGAATTTAGATCTATCCACAAATCCAGTCTTGTATCCTCCTTTGAATGAGCTTCCCACAGCAGCCTTTGATGAGCTTCCCTTGGTGAACTTGGATGCTTGGCCTTGGGGCCTGAATGACCTATCCTTCTTGAATCTGAAGTTCTTGAACTTTTTGGCCATGTAAGCCATAGTAGGATTGTCCATGCTTTCCAGTTCCTCCATAGTGTAGAAGTCTTCATCTTCCACATCCTTGAGCTGTAGTACTACTTTCTCATCATCTTCAACAACCTCTTCTATCTTCAAGGATTGTACAGGGGTTGGTTGAGTGATTTGTAGTGCTTCACTAGGTTGTGTGATCCTTGGCACTTGTGCTACTAGGGCACTTGACATATTAGCCATCTTGTTCCTTGTTCCACTTTGTATGGCTCTCTTTTGAAAGAGTTCAAGTTCATACGATTTCAGAATGCCATAAAGTGTCTCAAAGGTTATATTGTTAAGATCTCTTCCTTCTCGTATGGCTGTTGTCTTGTGTTCAAGATGATCAGGCAGTGTAAGCAAGAACTTGACGTTCAATTCTTTTCTGTCATAGTACTTGCCATGTATCTGCAGTTCAGTTAAGAGCTTACTGAACCTTTCAAACATGGAGGTTAAGTCTTCACCAGGCTTGGCCATAAATGCCTCATATTGAGATATAAGTATTTGCCTTTGGCTGCCCTTAACTTCTTCACTTCCTTCACAGAGTAAGGCTAACCTGATCCACATCTCCTTGGCTGATGTGCAGCTTATCACACTTCCATACATGGCTTTATCCAACGTGAGAGAATCGAGCAAGATGAGTTGCAAGTGATCATCTAGCACCATTTTCTCCTTTTCAGTTTCCAAAAATTCCGAGGGATCTTTGGGAACCCAATGTGCAGGAATGATCTCACCATTTACTGTTATGGCTTCAATTTCCTTTCTTGGAATGAAAGGACCATTCTCGAGTATACCTGGGTATAGTGGATTCGCAGCTTTGATAAACAACAAGATCTTTCTTTTCCAAATATTGTAGTTCTCTTTATCAAAAGCTGGGATCTTGATACTGTTTGATTTCTGCATTGTCGTCGGGATCTCAGATATGTATATTAATCTGAAAGCTCTGATACCAGTTGTTGGTCCTTGTGTATTGCAGAAGGGGGGGGGGATGAATGCAATACTGATAAAATTCAATCTCAGTTTCAACAACTAAAACTAAGATTTAATGTTATCAATAATATGTATGCATTCACAAACAGTAAAATAGAGAAGACAGTATTCACAAAATAAATGTTTTATTTATTTTGCAAAGTGTTGCTACAACCTCAAGAGAGAAATCTTGAGCTTCGTTTTTCTTCAAGGCACTTGCTTGTCTTCGTTACATATCTAGAATGAATTGATAGTAGGTATAAGACTAATCCTATCACTATCAGTCACGGGTTTGTGAAGCTGCTGTCATTGTCAAGTGGCAGCTTCTTACAGATTGTCTTACCCATGTGACTATCCTAAATTGCTAATATGTCAGATAAACATCATAACAAAAGCAACCTAGATTCATTCTATTTCTAGCTAAACCAATTCAGCAAATAGAGACTTGACCTTGCTCTTGAATTGATTCGCTTTTGTTTGCAGTGCTTGAAGCTTCTGTCGTAGTCTTGCAGACTTGGTGCAGCTTAGGGATACTGCATCACGCCTGTTTCTTGAACAAGGGTCTTTCTCGAGACAGTTACTTTTGCCACAAAGCTTGCTGTCATAGGAATGTGCTTTTGGTGACAGTAGGAGTTCCCCGCATAGTGTGCTGTCGAGGTTTCCAAACTTGCTGTCGAGGGCTAAAGTTGCTGTCGCGTAGTCTTCCGCCAATGTTGCTGTCAGAGTGAATATGCTGTCTTGACTTGCAACATTCTGTCTTCTTGTAATCTTACTGTCAATTCTTATGACAGTAACCTTTATTCATGCTGTCATCCAATATGCGTTCTTTGAGGCTTGAACACAGAAAGTGAACTTCTTCCAAATTACACAATTAAACTAACATTGCATACTGATTACAAGAACATACTTTGGCTGTGACACTATGTTCTACTTAATTAAAAATTAAGTATATACAAAGTTAAGTTGTTCCTATGCTATCACCCATAAATCCCAACAGCTAATTATATATAATACTAGCTTATAGCCCGTGCAATGCACGAATATTTTTTTAATTATTTTTATTATATTAATTCATAATTTTATTTTTATTCATATTCTTTTTAAAATTTTAATTTTATCAATATTTATAATTCTAAAATATATTTTATAAATATATTTTTGGCGAATTTCGAATCTTGAGCTTTTACAAAAAAAAATTATAGATTAACGTATAAAATATTACTTGATATTGTATTACACGGTTCTAATCTATTTATTTTAAGATCCAAAGATACTTATTTTTTTTGTAGTATTATCGTCCTTTAACGACAAAAATTCTGAACTTTTTTTTTAACTTAGAGAGAAAAATATTAATTTTTATATATTTAATAAATCGTTGATAGAGTTCGAACACCTCATGATTATCATCTATTTATTTTAAAGTTGAGCTATTCTATTTTTTATATGTTATTGTACTGTGACGACCAAAATTATGGATAAAATATACTCCTTGTGTCCCAACATATTGTCAACACTTTCCTTTTTAATATGTACCATCCAATTATTAACATTTCATAAAATATTATATTTTTCTTCATTAATTTTAGGAAGTCCCACATAACTTACCCACTTTTTCTTTTCTTTTCTTTACATTTCTTAATTTTCGTTCCCCCACCCAAATTAACTCCTTATATATAATAAGCGTAAGGGAGATCTTATCCAAAACTTTGGTCGGTCACTGTACTACCAAAAGTATATGATCTGTTGGATTATAAAACTATAAATATTCAAATAGATGAGGACCGTTAGATATAATATTAAAAATTGTATTTGATTAATAATAGGATAGTATTTAAATACTAAAAGGTGTATTTTGATAATTTAAACCAATTATAAATGGGTTTTCTATATTGAATAGAAATCTTTATGTAAAAATTCAAAATTATCTTTTCTCTTTAGTTTATGGATAGTTCCAGTTAGATAAAAATTATTAAACCATCATTAAATTAAAGATAATTTTGTTAGCTTCGCATGGGCTGTAAAATCGTTAAAATCTGTTGTCTAAAACTCAAGATATAGCCCAAATAGTAAAGTGATTATCTAAATTTTAATAAATATTTTTTTTATTGTAGCACCAATTTAATTTTTTTCCTAATTCTTTTAAATTTATAAATTCTATTTTTATTTCAATAAAATATTAAAATCAATTTAAGAAAAAATTAAAATCGATCTGGTCCGTGTACGATCATTATACGACCAAATTAATAATTACGGTTAGATCTTAAATAGATCGATGAGAATTGTTAAATCTAATATTAAAAAGTGTATCTGATTAATAATAGAATTATATTTAAATACTAAAAAGTATATTTTGATAATTTAAAAGTTTTCTATGTAAAAATTCTTAAATATCTTTTCTCTTGAATTTATGTATAGCTCCAATTAGATAATAATTGTTAAACCAAATATCAAGATAACAATTCATATTGATTACAATATTAAAAATTATCAATATAATGCTCATGTCTAACAATGATACACGCGAACCTATGAACTCCCGTACATAAATAAATTTAAACACTTTTTTTCTGAAGGAACATAACAATTTGATTAATCCAAATTATAATTATATTATTTTACATTTACCAAACATAAAAGGATAATACCAAAATATTATTAAAATATTGAGGGTTTCATATTCATAAACGATAATTTTGAATATAATACTTATATTAAAATGTGTATTTGATTAAATGTAGGATTATATTTAAATACAAAGAAGTGTGTTTTGATAATTTAAACCAATTATAAATTGGTTTTCTATATTGAATTGAATTGAATTCTTTATGTAAAAATTCTTAACCATCTTTTCTTTTCGGTTTATGAGTAGGTCAACTGGTCAAGTTAGATAATAATTATTAAACCATCATTAAATTAAAGATAATTTCATTAGTTTCGCATAGGTTGTAAAATCGTCAAAATTCAATTTATAAAACTCAGGATAGAACCCAAATAGTAAAGTGAGTATCTAAATTTTAATAAATATTTTTTTTAATTTTTGTAGTACCAATTTATTTATTTTCCACTAATTGTTTTAAATATAGAAATTTTATGTTTCTTTCAATAAAGTATTAAAATTAATTAAGAATAAATTCAAATCGATAAAGAATATAATAATATGAGAATAAAATTTTATATCATCATAACATAATTTTTATTCTGTTTAATAATTTTTAAGTAATGATGTATTTTAAAATTTTATATACACTATAAATAAAACTGAAACATTAAAAGTAAAAGCAGATACTTATATCAGTATATACTTGATATCCTTATTATATTAAATCCTTATATATAATAAGCATAATAGGGATCTTATCCAAAATTTTGATCGTACGGTCTTGGACAACCAAACTAATAAGGACCATTAGATCTTAACTAGATAAATGAAAATCGTTAGATCAAATATTAAAAAAGTGTATTTTATTAATAATAGGATTATATTTAAATTCTAAAAAGTGTATTTTGATAATTTAAACCAAATATACCAAATATAAATAAGTTTTCTATACTGAATAGAATTCTCCCTGTAAAACATTCGTGACTTTCTTTTCTCTTTCATGGACAATTCCAGTTAGATAAAAATTGTTAAACCATCTTTTAATTAAAGATAATTTAGTTATCTTCATGTGGGGTGTAAAATCGTTAAAATCTAAATTTTAAAACACAAGATAAAGCCCAAATTAGTAAAGTGGGTATTTAAATTCTAATAATAATTATTACATCATCATTATTTTAATGCCAATTTAATTACTTTTTTCTAACTAATTTAAATTTAGAAATCTATGTTCAAAAATTCAAATCAATCTAAGAAAAATTCAAATCAACAATGAATATAATAATACGAGGATAAAATTTTATAAAATTGTGCATATTTTTTTATCCTATTTTATTAAATTTTATATCATATCTAATTAAATATTATTTATTATTAAATAATAAATTATACGCAAATTATGATTTTGTTTTATAAGAACTCATAGAGACCTAATTTCATTGTTAGCAGGACTATATTCATATTTAAAAAAACGTATTTTGAAATTTTAGACTCAGCTATTCGAAACTTTAAAAGTTTCTTAATCAATTAGTAGAGTACTTTTTTGATAAATCTTACTTTATAAAAAATATTATCAAATAACCCATGTTTGCAAGAAAAAAAATGAAAAAATTCTTATTTTTCAAAAAAACCTGTAAATTTTAATATGTTGTTGGTAGATTCAAACCTTAGATCATTCTACGTGATAATTTTAGTGTTATATCTAACGTTTCTCAACAATTTAATTTGAAAGATCCAACGATTATGGATTGAGTGATCAAGCGACCAGACTTATAAGAAAACTTTCATTATTTAGTCTTTAATATAATAACATAGATATTTACGGGATATACTATTAAAAAATGAATTTTATACAGAATTTTGATCGTCACGGTGTACTACTTTAAAAGAAGAACTATTACAAAAAAATTATATTTTTATTGATAATTTATTTTCTCAAAAGTTCAAAGTTCCCGCATCATTAACATATTACAAAAAAGAGTATATTATATTTTAGCAATAAATATTTAAAAAAAATATAAATTAAAAAAAATATAAATATTAAAAAAATTAATGATGTTATCCTGGTAGTTTGGTCCTAAATACCGCCAAAACATTCTCAACCGTTAGATCCAATACTTTTAAAAATAGACGATCAAGATTATATCATATAAAAAGAAGTTATTATCTAAAAAATGATATAAGTTAAAAGATATTATATTATGATTGGATTTTCCAAAAAGTTAAAACATAGAAATAGTTGTAATTAAATAAGGAAAACCATTTAATATCAAAATAATAAAAATCGTTTAATATTAAATAGATAGGTGAAAACCGTTAGATTTAACATTAAAAACTGTATTTGGTTAATAAAGGGTATTCTAATAATCTAAACTACATATAAGTAGATTTCCTAAATCGAATAGAATTCTCAATATTAAATTTCGTCACTTTATTCTCTTTTTAGTTTTAGAATAGTTTTTAATTGAAAAAGAATTATTAAACCACAACTAAATTAAAGATTATTTTGTGAATTTCATGTGGACCGTAAAATTGGCCAAATTAAGCGTGTAAAATATAATAAATATCAAATTTTTAACTATAATTTTTTTTGGCTAAATCTTTTTTAACAATAATTTAATCATCTAAACTAATAACTTTTAAATATTAAAATATTCATAAATAAATATAATTATAAATATTAAAAAAACAATCGTGTGTTCCATGGGTAATTAAAATATAATTATGAACAAAATAATTATAAATAAAATTTAAGTAACCGTGCATCGCACACTAGTGTTAATAATTGAGTGAGACGGAGTTAACCCAAATGTTAATAATTGAGTGAGACGGAGTTAGTGTAAGGATATATTTTTGGATAAATTATTTCGTATTGCATTTACCATGTGCAAAATATATATATATATTATGTGTATTTATTCAACTTTATATTATTCTAGATTTTAATTCTTTGTGAATATTTGAAATATGTAATATTAATATGTTATTGAGGTGATTCGAAACCTAAATTTTTGTAGTTTTTTATGAATATGTGAGAAAAAAGATCCCGACTTCTAAGGTAGTAATTGATCAATTGAGTGTATTATATCAACTATCTAATTACTCACTTTTCTAATTTATAAATAAATGAAAATGTATGTTAGGTAAATATTTAACAATAGATGATTAGATTTATTTGTTTACATGTATTGTGATCTTAGGAAAAGTATGGTGAGATTAACCTCATGATCCTTTTTCCCTGTAAATATTATATTTAAAATTATCGTTAATAAATATGAAACTCTTAATTTTAATAATATTTAATATTATCCTTTTATATTTGTTATATGTAAAATAATATAATATAATTTGGATGAATTAAATTGTACATGCCTTAAAATAAGTGTTATGTTAATATTAATTAACTAAGTCGTTTTACTTGTAATTTCTACAGTAAAATTTGCGATATAAATTAATATACATGATTTCTCTTACGTTTCTCTTATAACATATGGTGGATGTGTATTATTGTCAGCCATGGTATATGAGCATTATATTGAGAATTTTTTAGTAACGTAATTGATATGATTTTTAGCTATGGTATACATGAGCATTATATTGAGAATTTTTTAGTAATGTAATTGATATGAATCGATATCTCAAAATTTGGTTTAATAATTAGTATCAAACTGGAACTACTCATAAATTGAAGAGAAAACAGAGTTACCAATTTTCACATAGAGAATCCTATCTAATATAGAAAACCCAATTATATTTGGTTTAGATTATCAAAATACACTTTTTAGTTTTTAAATATAATCCTACTATTAATAAAATACACTTTTTAGTTTTTAAATATAATCGTACTATTAATCAAGTACAGTTTTTAATATTAGATATAACTATTCTCATATATCATTTAAGATGTAACGATCCTTATTAATTTGGTTGTACAATGATCGTACAGGGACCGGACTACCAAAGTTTTGAAGTTTTGAATAAGATTCGTTTACGATTATTATATATAAGATATAATTTATTCGATCGAGATTTGACAAATAACATTATTTACATAAATACTTGCACATACAATAATCATTGCTTTCACAAAATTGTTGTATTAATTCCATGTGACCGTACTTTTAACACGTAAATTCCCTTAGTCATCTTTCATTCCTTGACAATTTGTAGGTAGATTGCTTAAGGCTTTTAATATTAGTAGCTTATAACCCATGTAATATATGGTTTTTTTTTTAAAATTTATAATTATGTTAATTTGTAATTTTTTAATAATTTTATGTAATTAGGTTTTAGACTTTATTTATTACGTTTCATACGCTTAATACATTACTTATGTTGTATTTTGAGTTATAACCATAAGATTTAAACGATTTTACAGCCCACAAAACTCACAAAATAATCTTTAATTTAGTGATGGTTTAAAATAATAATAATTAAAACTACCCTTAAACAGAAGAAAAAATAAAGAAAACCTACTAAACTTAGAATCAAAGTATAGACCAACAATCAAATAAACCTACTCAACTTAGAATTTGAACTTACGAATTTTTATATTGAGAATTATAGTCAATTTAGAAAACCTACTCATATTTAATTTATATTATTAAGATATTTTTTTAATTATTAGATCTAATGGTTGTCATTCATCGATTTTAAGATCAACGGTCCTTGCTGATTTGGCGGTACAGGACCAAAGTTTTGGATAAGATCTCTCTTACGCTTATTATATAAAAGGATTTAATTTTATTTATTTTACTTTTTAAATATCATTATTTTTTCTGAATATTGATAATTATATTTTGAAGCAAGGATTTAATTTTAAACTTTTAATAATACTTATTACTGATAATATTGTACATAGAATTGACAATTTGTGTTTTTGAAATATTATATGTAATATTTTATTACACCATTAAATTTTATTGATGGTTGTTTATTTTTTGCAATTATTTATAAATATTTTATAATTATTATTGTTAACGGAGGAATTTGGTGATAATTGAGGCAACCGAAAATATGGCGTAACAATTACCCCAATTCTTCAGTGCAGCTTGATGGACTGGAGAACTAAGCGTGCTTTGATCTTTCGAATTTCCCGAGTCACTGAAACAACTAGGATTAGAATATTAGCAAATAATATGGAGCAAATAATTACCTGTAATATGTCTGTAGATGTGAGAGAGACAACATGATGTTCCCGTAATATGTCTGTAGATGCGCGGGAGACAACATGATGTGCCCGTAATATGTCTGTGCTTGCGAGATGTGAGAAAAACATATGTACGAGTAGTTTTACAATTGTAGGAGAATGAGCGGCTTTATGTAGATATTGTTGCGCTTCCCCTTCTAAAGTTAGGTTTGTGAATCCACTATTCAAGAGATAGAAGTAGCAGAATGTAGTAGCAGTAGAAGTGATGTCCTCGTATCTTGAAATAAGAAGAGAATGTAATGTGTTGAGATTTTAGTCCAACACATTGTACTGCACTATATATATACTTAATACATTGTACTGCACTATGTAATGCACTATTAAATTTTATTTTTTAATTTATTTTATGCAGTATATGTCGGGGAAGCGTATAATCTTTATTTTGAAAAAAATCATAATCGAAATGAATTTGTTTTGTAAATCAGAATTCATTGTACTGTAATTTTTAGATTTATTATACTGCAATTTCAGTGTTAGTATATAAGTCAAAAATACACTATACTACAATTTTAGTCTAACATGTCTAAATTTTAAGTGATGTACACTGAATATTTGTCTATATTTATATTATACATTTTTTTTAAAGTTGGTGAAGTTGTCTTCTAAAGGTGCGAAATATTAAAGTGTTTTACATAAGAAGGGTGCCAAAAATAATTTGGAAGAGAGAGAATATAAAAAATAATATTTTTAATTATGTGGCAAAGTTCACATCATTTGAAGGGTGCCAACTATTGGACATGCTCTAAGATATTTTTGTAGAAAATAGTTTTCCAGAAAACATTTGATCAAAAATATTTTTCATGAAAAATATTTGTACAAAAAATTTCCCTAAAAATTCTTGAAAAAGTTTTTGTTGGAAAAGAATCCTCGGGAAAAAATTTCTCGAAAAAAATGTTTTGGAAATTTTTCATTTTGAAAAATGTTTTCCCGTTCTAAAATAGGAAAGTCATGTTCCAAAAATTCTATCACTTTTCTTTAAAAAAATTCTATTGAAAAATATTTTCTTTTCCTGAAACACCAAAAAAAATCACAGAAAAATTTGGAAAATTAGTTTCCAAAACGTCTAACAAACACACAAAAACACTTTCCTAGAAAAAAAATTCTCGAGGCCAAACAAACACCGAAAAATCAGCAAATTAACGGAGCCTAAAGTTTAGTATTTTTTAGAGGATTTGGGAGGGTTGTGTAATATATAAAATAAAATAAAGAAAGAAGGCAAAAAAAGAGATATATTATATCTTTTATATATAATAAACGTTAGAGATTTAATTAAAAAATTTGGTCTTGTACCGTCAAACTAATATGGATCGCTGATCTAAAATAAATTAATGAGAATCATTAAATCTAAAATTGAAAAGTATATTTTATTGTTTTTAAAATTATATTCAAATACTAAAAAGTAAATTTTAATAATATAAACCAAATATGAATAGGTATTCCAAGTAGAATAGAATTATGAATGTAAAAATTCGTAACTAAATTCGAATTGGAAATTAGAGGTTCCTTTTCCTAGCAAGAAATCGGCAAACTATACCCCCTATTTAAACAGAGACAATACATGCCCCTCCTACCAAACACCATAGTTCTCCTCTTATAGCTTTATATATTTTGTCTAGTCTTTTTCTAATCATTCGATATCAAAAAATATGAGTATTCAACCTGCAGAACCATCACGCAAGAAGGCTGCGAATCGTCTAGTTGTCGATGAGGCCATCAACGATGACAACTCTGTTGTTGCACTTCACCCCTTGACTATGGACAAGCTTAATCTTTTTTGCGGTGACACAATTCTGATCAAGGGTAGAAAAAGAAAAGATACCATCTGCATGGTCTTGGCTGATGACACTTGTGATGAAGCAAAGATTAGGATGAACAAAGTTGTGAGATCGAACGTCAGGGTTAGGCTCGGAGACATGGTTTCTGTGCATCAATGTGGTGATATTAAGTATGGTAAACGCGTTCACGTTCTTCCTTTGGATGATACTATTGAAGGTATTACTGGTAATCTTTTTGATGCTTATTTAAAACCTTATTTTGTTGATGCGTATCGTCCGGTTAGGAAGGGTGATTTGTTTATTGTAAGGGGAGGTATGAGAAGTGTGGAATTTAAGGTTGTTGAGATGGACACTGTTGATTATTGTATTGTTGCTTCTGATACTGAGATCTTTTGTGAGGGAGAGCCTGTGAGGAGGGAGGACGAGGAGAGGCTGGATGATGTCGGATATGATGATATTGGTGGTGTTCGGAAGCAGATGGCTCAGATTAGGGAGTTGGTGGAGTTGCCTTTAAGACATCCACAGTTGTTTAAGTCTATTGGAGTGAAACCACCGAAAGGAATTTTACTCTATGGACCACCTGGAACTGGAAAAACTTTGATTGCCCGAGCTACTGCTAATGAAACTGGTGCATTCTTTTTGTGTATCAATGGGCCAGAAATCATGTCAAAGTTGGCTGGGGAGAGTGAGAGCAATCTTAGGAAAGCGTTTGAAGAAGCAGAGAAGAATGCACCGTCTATTATATTCATTGATGAGATTGATTCGATTGCTCCCAAGCGAGATAAGACAAATGGAGAAGTTGAGAGGAGGATTGTTTCACAGCTTCTGACACTTATGGATGGACTTAAATCTCGTGCACATGTCATTGTTATGGGTGCTACGAATCGTCCTAATAGTATTGACCCTGCTCTGAGACGATTTGGTAGGTTTGACAGAGAGATAGATATTGGTGTACCTGATGAAGTTGGACGACTTGAAGTTCTCCGTATTCATACAAAGAACATGAAGCTCACTGAAGACGTTGACTTGGAAAGAGTTTCGAGGGATACTCATGGTTATGTTGGTGCAGATTTAGCAGCTCTATGTACTGAGGCTGCTCTTGAATGCATTAGGGAGAAGATGGATGTTATGGACGTTGAAGATGAAACAATAGATGCTGAGATACTAAACTCGATGGCTGTTACTAACGAGCACTTCCAGGCAGCCCTTGGAACTAGCAACCCCTCTGCTCTACGTGAAACAGTTGTTGAAGTTCCTAATGTTAGTTGGGAAGATATTGGTGGTTTGGAGAATGTTAAGAGGGAATTACAAGAAACTGTTCAATATCCGGTGGAGCATCCTGACAAGTTCGAGAAGTTTGGTATGTCTCCCTCAAAGGGTGTCCTTTTCTACGGACCACCTGGATGTGGAAAAACTTTACTGGCCAAGGCAATTGCTAATGAATGTCAAGCAAATTTTATCAGTATTAAAGGACCCGAGTTACTTACCATGTGGTTTGGGGAGAGCGAAGCAAATGTACGAGAAATATTTGACAAGGCACGCACATCTGCACCTTGTGTCCTCTTCTTTGATGAACTTGACTCAATTGCTACTCAGAGAGGGAGCAGCGTCGGAGATGCTGGAGGAGCAGCTGATAGAGTTTTGAATCAACTCTTGACCGAAATGGATGGCATGACAGCCAAGAAGACTGTCTTCATAATTGGAGCAACAAACAGACCTGATATAATTGACCCTGCACTTTTGAGACCAGGTCGTCTTGACCAGTTAATTTACATTCCTCTCCCTGACGTGAAGTCTCGCCATTCCATATTCAAGTCTTGCCTTAGAAAATCTCCAGTTTCGAAACATGTTGATTTGGAAGCACTTGCGAAGTACACTGAAGGGTTCAGTGGTGCTGACATTACAGAAATATGCCAACGTGCATGCAAATATGCGATCAGGGAGAATATTGAGAAAGACATTGAGAAGGAGAAGAGGAGAAGCGTGGATCCTGAGGTTATGGAAGAAGATGATAATGTTGTACATGAGATCAAGGCTTCTCATTTTGAAGAATCTATGAAATATGCACGCCGAAGTGTCAGTGTTGCTGATGTTAGAAAATATCAGGCATTTGCTCACACATTGCAGCAGTCTAGAGGTCTTGGTTCTGAGTTTCGATTTTCAGAGACTAGTGGTACTGCTGCTACTGCCTCTAATCCATTTGCATCTTCTGCTGGTGTTGATGATGGAGATGATTTGTATAGTTAGTAGGTCTTTTCAATGTTTGCTTTTTCTTTTGCTGCATTTAGGTCTTTTCATTGTTCTTTGATTGTCTTTTGATTGATTGCTTGTTATGGGAAGCTTCTTGTTACAAATTTTGGTGTCTCTGGGTAATTTTGTTTTTTGTTTCATTAAGTTACCCTGCTCTATCTGCAACATTTCTATCTTAAATATTTTTCTTCTTAATAAGCCCAGGTTAGGGTCCGTTTGGCATTGCTGTTGCAGACAGCAACAGCAGCTTTTTTCTGAAAAGCAGCTAAAAAAGTGTTTGGTAAAATTTAAAAGCTGTTTTTCTGAAAAGCGCTTTTGGCTCAAAAGCTGCTTTTAGAGAAAGCAGGTCCCCCATGCTTTTGAAAAAAGCTGCTTTTCAGCTTTTGCGGGAAGCAGCTATTGGTTTCAACATCAAAACTCACCAAAAACATTAATTTTTTATATATACACCAAAACATGCACATATCAAAAATATTACCAAACAGTTATCTGATTTTCACAACAGCACTTATTTTAACAGCACTTTTTTCAACAGCACAGCAATTTTTAACAGCAATCCCAAACAGAGCCTTAATATAAAAATTATGCTTTCATATGAAAGCCCAAAATTCTGGACTTTTTTTTTAACTTAGAGATTAAAATATTAATTTTTTTATATTTGATAAATCATTGATGGAGTTCAAACACCTCACAATTATCATCTATTTATTTTAAAGTTGAACTATTCTATTTTTTATATGTTACTAGCTCATAACCCGTGCGAAGCACGGATCAAGAATAAAAATTAAATTACTAAAAAAGTAATTTAAAATATTGAGAATAAAAATAATTTTTAAGTTTTATTTAAATATGTACTTGCAGTGAAATTAATATGAAAGTCTATAATAAATAAATATTATTTAATTATGTCGATAGAAATAATCAAATATTTGGTAAAATCAAAGAATTGAAATTGAATAAATAACTAACTTATATAATTATGCAATTGCAGCGAATCGAACATGAGTTTGGAATGAAACAAATTAATTTAGATATATCGTACTAACCAAAATTTGGCTTTGTACTATTGTTTTGCAACGAAAAATAGTTTTCCTTATCAATAAAGTCCCCGATCCCCCGAATAATTTTATTATACTTCTTTTTATTCCCGTCATCAATCCCCGAGTTGTTTTTATACTTCTCTCTGTTCTTGTCCTCAACGCGAATAATTTCTTAAATTCTAGTCGCGAATGGGGTGGAGAACATAGCAAGATTGACAGGACGGATAAAATACACATATGTAGTTGTTAGAAGTATGAGAGATACCAAAATTTGGCTTTGTACTATTGTGTTCCAACGAAAAAGAGTTTTCCTTATCAATCAAGTCCCTAATCCTGAATTATTTTTATGTACTTTTCTCCGTTCCCGCCACCAATCCCCGAGTTGTTTTTATACTTCTCTTCTCTCTGTTCCTGTGTCCTGAACACGAATAATGTCTCAAATTTCCGTCCCGAATGGGGGCATGGGAACAGAGTAAGATCGACGGGACGAATAAAATACCTATATATAATTGTTAGAAGTAGGAGAGATAAGAATTGTACTGATCGAAAGTAACTTATAAAATAATAGGTAATATAAAAAATCTTTTGATCTCAATCAAATTATATGTGTACGGCGGTATACATAACATATCAATATATGAGAACATTAAGTTGGATATCTGATTTTGATTTTATAATAAATCTTATTTATATTAATTTAGAATTATGTTAATTATATTAATATAATAATTACATGTTTACCGATGTATATGACATACTAAATTATTAAGAGTGAGTTTTTGATTTTAATAAAGTAATAAAAATTAACTTTTAATTAAATAATAAATCATACTATATTAATTTAGAATTATGTTAATTATATTAAGATTATTAAGATAATAAATATATGTATACTGTGGTATACATGGCATACCACATTATGTTTTTAATAAAGACTAAGTATTAATTTTTAATTTAATAATAAATCTTATTATATTTATTTAGAATTATATTAATAATATTAAGATAATTAAGATAAAAATAATATGTATACCGTGATATACATGGCATACCATTTAGAGGGCTTCCTGCTTTTAATAAAGAGTATATAATAAAGAGTAAGTATAAGTTTTTAATTTAATAATAAATCTTATTATATTTATTTAGAAGGTATACATGGCATAGGCTTTCTGCTTTTAATAAAGAATTATATTAATAATATTAAGATAATTAAGATAAAAATAATGTGTATATCGCGGTATACATGGCATACCATTTTGAGGGGCTTTCTGCTTTTAATAAAGAGTATAGAACATTAAGTTGGATATCTGATTTTGATTTTATAATAAATCTTATTTATATTAATTTAGAATTATGTTAATTATATTAATATAATAATTATATGTTTACCATTGTATATGACATACTACATTATTAAGAGTGAGTTTTTGATTTTAAAGAGTATAGAACATTAAGTTGGATATCTGATTTTGATTTTATAATAAATCTTATTTATATTAATTTAGAATTATGTTAATTATATTAATATAATAATTATATGTTTACCATTGTATATGACATACTACATTATTAAGAGTGAGTTTTTGATTTTAGTAAAGTAATAAAATTATCTTTTAATTAAATAATAAATCATATTATATTAATTTAGAATTATGTTAATTATATTAAGATTATTAAGATAATAAATATATGTATATTGTGGTATACATGGCATACCACAGTATGTTTTTAATAAAGAGTAAGTATAAGTTTTTAATTTAATAATAAATCTTATTATATTTATTTAGAATTATATTAATAATATTAAGATAATTAAGATAAAAATAATGTGTATACCGCGGTATACATGACATACCATTTAGAGGGGCTTTCTGCTTTTAATAAAGAGTATAGATTGTACCGTGACGACCAAAATTATGGATAAAATTATGGATAAAATATTTTGATAAATATTAATGAACACTGGATATTTGCGACTTAAATTTAACACTGGATATTTGTTGAGTTGCTACATGTTGCAAGATTTATATGCAATTCAAAATAGATTAGAATTGGAATAATTGTTTTACCTATAAATATACAGTAGAAAAATTGAATAATCTGAAAGAGGATTCACCTCTTTGTGTGAGTAATGTTGTGGAAGCATACTCACCTCTTCTTGCACTGACGGAGGTGCTTGAGATCCCCTAATCTCGAAAAATTGTCTCCGTTGAGTTTCAAACCAAAAAAATGTGAACACAAACCTTAACAAGAATGCGTGAATTTTCAAAATGAAAAGGACAGAAAGTTGACCGCAGTGTGAAAATAGATAGGTCATCTATAAAGTATAATCCAAACAGTCCCTTGAACAGCTCGTGTTTCACCATGTCCGCGTCTCGTATCACTTTACAATATCGGCACCTTTGAATACACACACTAAAGTTATTATTCAACTTTTTAATATTAGAATCCTGCCGAAATATATCCAATTTCTGAACGGGAATTGGACATGACTTCTCGGGATTTATTCACGGAAAAACTTAACTTTATATTGAATTGAGAATACAATAAATAATAATATATTGATTATGATTTGATTATACAAAGGAATTTTTCTAAGCGAATCAGCCTAACTTGAACTTATGCCATGTTTGGAGCAAAGACACATTTGACAATCGAATCTGTCATGTGTTTTATTTTTAAAATTTTCAAACTTTTCATTTTAAATGTCCAAACTAAGGGGTGTATTCAATATTTCAATTGGGATTTTAAAAGATTTTTATGAATTTCTCCCATCTTCGTGTATTCATTCTAGATTTTAAAAAATACTTTAAAATTTTGTGGTATTCAATAAAGATTTCAAAAAATCTTTTAAAATCTGAATGTATTCAATTTAAATTTTAAAAAGTCCTTTAAAATTTAGTGGTATTCAATATGGATTTTAAAGAATACATTAAAATCTCGTGGTATTCAAAAATCCATGGACTTTTTTTTATTTGATAAAGTTGTGGATTTTCAAGGATTTGCTAGTGTAATTTGCATGTCTTGAAATCTTGTTAAAATCAATGAGATTTTGAAGGATTTGTCGGAAACTCTACTTTAAATCAGCAAGACTCTACCAGACTTTACACAAACTCTGTCAAAATCTACGTAAAATTAAAATCAACAACAATATGTTAAAATCTACGGATTTTTATCAATCCATTAAAATGTAAATTGAATACACCCCTCTAAAATTGTAAAATTAGTTGGGTTCTCAACTAACATAACTACTTTAATACAGGCTAATAATTTTCTTCCACTAATCTTTATAATTTTGTCAAAACTAAACATTGATTTTGAACTACTTTTTAAAAGTCAGTCGGATCGGCAGACTTTTTACATTTTATTTTGCTGATGAAACTGACCTATATACTGAGTAAAATCTTTTACAAATGCTGACCCCTGAAAGTTGATGGATGCGCATGTAATGATTTAAAACAAGACCATCACCAACTTAAGTAGTATTAAATACCATACAAACGGCTGTCCTGTTCCTGTATGAGTATGCATAAAATTCTACATTTTACAAGTCAAATTCCGATGTTCTTCCCACCCTTCTCATTCACATTCCTATTTGTCTCTGTTTTAATCTGCTCTTCCAAAATCGGACCTTCTTTTTCTTAATTTACTGGTAATTCTCTGTGCATTATGAGCTTCAAAATCTTCTTTCTTGAGTTTTTGCAGCTGCAAATCTGAATTTTTTTGGTGTTTTTGTATTCATCAGGTTTGATGCATATGTATATTATATGTACTTGGTCTTGGTAGGATTAAGAAATTGTTTCGCTGATGCCAAGAAAGCTTGATAATAATATTGATTAGGCATAATCATGTTTATTTATAATATTCTTGACAAAAAAAAAAGTTTATTTCTAAAATTAATGTCAATAAGACAATATAGGAGACTATGATCTTTCATATTTTGTAATATAAATGTGTTGTTTTTCTGATTGAAGTTAGCCTAGCTCCAACGGACATGAGTTGCAGCTGTTTCGGTGCGTCGTCTGTTAAAAGGAAGGATGATGATGGCAATGGTTCAGGAGACTTTCAAGGTAAGAATTTATTTCATGTTGATGGAATGATATAAATTTATGTTATTTGAATGATTTGCAATAAGATTAGTAGACATCTTTCTGTATTGTGAATCAGACAACTTGATCCATACTGATCATCAACATGTTCCACTACTGAATGAGTATACAATGTTCATATGCAGATTACAAATTTCATTCGATTTGTCTTAATATCCGAGTATTCTCTTAGATGTTTTCTGTTCTTATTTATTGTTGTAACATAAACTGAATCTGTTTTTGACATCTAGTTAGT
Organism: Heracleum sosnowskyi; assembly: GCA_030848705.1. Classification (NCBI taxonomy): domain Eukaryota; kingdom Viridiplantae; phylum Streptophyta; class Magnoliopsida; order Apiales; family Apiaceae; genus Heracleum; species Heracleum sosnowskyi. The sequence goes on along the minus strand of CM061243.1, from coordinate 40,109,735 downwards.
CACTAAAGATGCATCAGAGCACACATATTTAGAATTGCAGGTAAGAGTGGTGTTTGCTTTAAGCTGTTCATTTCATTTGTTCCTGTTTTTTGTCATTCTTCCTAGGGCACAGTCTTGGAAATATTAAAACTTTCTCATACAAAGAATTAAGGACAGCAACAGATAATTTTCACCCAAGAAATAAGATAGGACGAGGAGGCTTCGGAACTGTATATAAGGTATTCAGTCTTACCAATATTGTTGCCTCTTGATTTCATATATTTACAAAATCTGTTGCCTTTTTATTCAATGTACTTGTATATATTTTCTTCAACTAGTTCATCTATGTCAACAGTGGTATTTGTACTATAGACACTTCATGGTCCGAATAGAGAAATGGAACGTTTCCCTTCTGCAATGTCCTGAACAGAGTAACAGAATGTTCAGCATTTGTTCTCTCAAGAACTTTAGTTGATATGTCTATGGCTGTTTACTTATCTTCCATCTTATCCAAGTTTTTATGCATAATACATATTTGAAAGATGCGTGATACTACTGGTGATTCCAGTGTCGAGACACCATGAAGAGCATAATTCTCATACTACGTACTAGAGTACTCAATGGAGTTTTCAATTGTGTAGCTTGGGAGACTATAATAGCTATATTGTAGACAATAAAATGTGAAAATTTTACATGCTAAAACACAAAATCTGTCGTATGGGTCGCACTTGAACTTCTGAGGTAAACATTTTGTTCATTTCCGTGAATTAGCAGTAGATAGATATATTCGAATCTGTAACAGCAGTCATTGGTTATGCTTGTTTCAAATATCTTGTTTTTTATGATGATTTTGTTTCTATGCTGTAGGGTATCCTCATTAACGGCATAGAAGTAGCTGTGAAAACACTTTCTGCACAATCAAAGCAGGGGGTGCGCGAATTCTTGACTGAAATTGACATCATATCAAATGTCAGACACACAAACCTTGTCCAGTTAATTGGATGCTGTGTTCAGGAAACAAACCGAATTTTGGTGTATGAGTTTTTACAAAATAAAAGCCTTGATATTGCTTTATTAGGTATCCGCCTACCCCGTTTATGATCTTGATATTTTCTTTACATCTCCGTATGAAAATAAGTACTCAGTGTGCAATTGTTATGGTTGTAGGTTCACAGGCTAAAAGCACTACATTGGACTGGGAAAGAAGATCTTCTATCTGTAAGGACACTGCCAGAGGTCTTGCTTATCTTCACGAAGAAGTTGTTCCACCTATAGTACATAGGGACATTAAAGCTAGCAATATACTGCTCGATAAAGACTTCGTACCAAAAATTGGTGACTTTGGACTGGCTAAACTATTCCCAGACAACATCACTCATATTAGCACAAGAATAGCAGGAACTGCGTATGTTTGCTAGTTAACTTATAAGCATTACTGCTGGTCCTTGCACATGCCATATTTTAAGACTCTTTTCAGTGCTGCTAGTTAGTCTTAGAGTGTTAATTTAAATTGGTGCAAAATTCATTTAGGGTAGTCGCTACAACTGTGGACGTCGCAAATTATGTCAAAAATACTAGTAGTAAATAAAAACTATACTATGTTTGAGTTTTTATTGAATTGCATTTGTTAAAAAATTGAGTCAAAAAGAGTATTGTAGATCAAACTGGTTATGTAAGTTGAGATCACAGTTGGTATTTCTACAGTAAACAATGGTTAATTTGATAGACCGTGCGTTAGTAGTTTTAGACCCATTAAAGACTAATCGCCATTTATTTTGTGAGTCTTTTGTCTGTTCTGTTTATCTTTAAATTTGACAATCTGCATTTGTGCTTTAAAACTGCATTTTTACATGCGTTAGCTGAATATTATTTATTGTCAAAGGTAAATAATGCAAAGTTCTGCACTTTTATGTTCATTTTGATGTTTGTCACTACAAAATTACATGACGAACATCCATTATACTTTGGCTTTTGTTCCTTCAGTGGTTACTTGGCACCGGAGTATGTTTTGGGTGGTCAGCTAACGAAGAAGGCAGATGTCTACAGCTTTGGGGTTCTCATGCTTGAAATTGTAAGTGGCAAAAATAGCGGAAAAGCAAATCCAGTTACTGGCATGCAGAAACTTTTGTTAGAATGGGTAAGTCGGTTTCTTTCTAAAACACAATAATCACTATCAGTTTTGCTGATAAGAAAGTGGCTCTGCGTTTGTACTCATGCTTAGAATGTACAGAAAACTCTGAAAAACTTGCGTAAATACACACACTTGAGCAGATTCAGGTTTTGATTTCTTATCAATGAATACTGAAGTATTTGAATCTGCGGACAGTACTTGTAGTAGTTTACTAGTTCTTGTTATGACTATCAATAGTTCAAGGCATGGAGATGAACAAATTTAGATTAAGAAATGTTTTCCTCTACATTTGCTTGGACTAACTTTGGTAGGCTGTAACAGGCTTGGCAGCTCTACGAAGAAGAGCGACTCTTGGAGATGGTGGATCCTGCTCTGGAAGGATTCCCTGAAGAGGAAATGACAAGGTACATTAAAATAGCATTTTTCTGCACACAAGCAACAGCCAGTAGGAGGCCAACAATGAGCCAAGTTGTTGACATGCTCACCAAAAACCATCGGCTAAATGAGAAGGAACTATTAGCTCCAGGTTTTCCTCAAGATACAAGTGCACGCTCATCTTCAACTAACAAATCACCTTCTACATCAACAAGCAATCAGATGAGCTCTGTACCAATCTCTATCACTCAGGTCACTCCTAGATAAAATTCGAGTCACCTTGTTCAGCTTATAAACAATTTAGGGGAAGGACTTTAGAGCCATTACAGCAATGTCCTACATATCTCAAACATATTATCGTTTAGATTTTTGTGAAACTTTTTTGTTAGGAGAGAAGGGAAAAGTAGAAATGTAGGCATGTTGGTATCATACTTGTACCTCAGTTACACTGTACAAGTAAAGGAAATCTAGATTATTAGCTCTCCGGTGGTTATTTTGGATGGTTGCACTTGCACACCATGTAAATTAACAGAGTAATTGCGAGGATGCATATATTTTTACTAAATTGCCCTTGCCACTGCCAAAATAAAAAAGGCCCAACAAGCATATACAAAATTGATGCCAGATGCTCTTCCATATCTGCTAGAAGCAGTGAAAACTACAAAAACATAAATGTCACTTCAAGAAAGAAATAAGCTTTATTTAATTCTTATAATAATGGTCCAGACATTAATATGAGAAAAGAATTTGCTACAACATCAAAGGCCAACTGCAAAACATAAAATAAAAAACACGAAAATAGAATGCAGGATGGTTATAGGATACTGACTCCAGCATATACAACTGTAAAACTCCAGAGTACAACAGAAAAATGTATAAAAAATCAAAAATCAAAGTGATGTACTAATACTACCGAAACAGACTTGGACTTGGAACTAGACAGTTGAGCAGTTTGCAACTAATTCTCATGTTCGATAACTGACAACATATGGCAAAAGCAGGCTTGGGTATAGCAGATCAAGCGATATCTGGCAACAGGTGGCTTGGGTATAGCATGGCATGGTAGTTGATGAACTAGCTGGCAGGCTGTACATCTGCTGCAGCAGGAAGTTCCTGGGTAGGGGCATCTTTTGCTGGGGCAGCAGGTTCAACTCCAGGAGCAGTATCTTTTGCGTTTTTCACATTTTCTCCATCTGTAGCTGTTTTTCCATCCTTCACATCTTTCGCATCCTTAGCAGGAGCTGGTGGAGGTGGTACCATGTGAGCTGGAGGTGTGTGCTTCAGCTTCAACAGCAAGTGACGCATTCTTGAGAGATCAGTAGGTTTCCCAGGCTTAGGGCCTTGTAGAACAGTAATTGAAGGCTTCTTGTCTTGATCTTTCTTGCCTCTCTTCTTCTCAATATTTGGAACCTCGCGAGGAATGATCTCTCCTACTGTTTTCCAGTACTGTTTGTCGGCCTCCTTATGGAATTTCTCCTGATTAGCATAGTACATCTGCACCAGAGGAACACGTTATACGACTTTTGTAGAGGAAGTTAAAGTTACAGATAAATGATGCAAAAATACTACAGTTAAACCTCTTTAAAGTAATACACTTGGGACCGGAGAAATATATTACTTTATCGAGTTTATTACTTTATCGATATAATAATAAAATATTACTTTATCGATAAAGTAATATTTTATTACTTTAAAGAAAATTATGGCCATGTTTTTTTGTAAATTTTAAAGTTGGTAAAGATTTTTAGTGTGAATTGAAGTAAATATGTATTACAATAATAAATTTATACTATATAAACAAATTATAATCGATTAAGGGTAAAGTATAAACAAATCTTAGATTTATCTCACTCAGAATGATACTTATAAATTTACTAATAACATAAAAATTAATCAAAATTAATGATTGATTAGAAACTGATAAAAGTTAATACTAGTATTTGTAAACTAATGTTATGTAGGGAAATATCAAGATATATCTTATAAACGAATATTTACTATATTAGAAAAAATGTATACAATGAGACAATATTTGTATATACTATAAAAAAAAGTTACGAACTAAGTTTATTTTGAATTTGATGGAAACTGAAAAATATGAATATAAATTCATATATATATATATATATATTTCATTAGATATTACTTTATATTTTCACTGGGCCCTTAAGGATTTTCTCAAAAATTATTATCTTATGCTTTTAGCGAATTTATTACTTTATCCTATTGGCCCAAATAGGGACCGAAGAAATTTATTATTTTACCGAGGTTATTACTTTATCGAGTATTATTTTATCGAGGTTTAACTGTAATACTAAAGCACCATAACTTTACCTTCTCTTTCTCTCTGTTGGTGTCCCGCTTAGCATCAATTTGAATCTTTCTTTTCTCATAAAAAGCGTTCTTGAAGTCTATCGCTTCTTCGATAATTTTGTTGCGTAATTCCTTCTCCCTCTTCTCATTTTCCTCAAGCCGGATTGCATTCTCCCTACAAACCAAAATAAATAAGATGAAGTAGTATGCTAGAAAAAGGCCATGCATATTATCTCATATTTGCCTATAGAGTAGTATGCATATTATAAATAAGTGATATCATTGGGACCGAAAAAAATAATCACTTTAGACAGGTTATCACTTTAGAGGGGTAAAATTATAACTACCGATTACCGAGTGGGACCGAGATTTTTTATCACTTCAGAGAGGTTATCATTTTAGAGAGTATTAATTTAGAGGGGTTCTACTGTATAGCCTTTACAGTTCCAATATAATTTATTTCAGCTTACTGGATCAAAAACGTTGTTCATTATAAAAACAAATTTGCAAATTTAAGTGAGAAATCGCATAAACGCCAAACTGAAGACGTCAAGAAAATTCTATATGATGCAATCTTAAACCAATTGATAAACTTCAAAAGATCACTGTATTATGAAGAAAATACAAAGAACTGTTTACATCTATAAATAAGAGGCCATCACCAGTGAGATTCACTTATTAAGCTTACACAAACATGTGACACACATACAAAGAGCACCAGCTTTGATCCAAAACTAGTAAGTGACCTAGCCTGCTAAAGGGACAAACAGGAAACAAGTTCCAATGTTTCAACTTAGGTTTTAATTGACATATATGGTGTTTTCTATTACTGAATAGTCAATAATTGATCTACCCAGCTGGTGCTTTTTATGATTCGTATATTTTTTAGAATTTTAAGGCTGCTTTCAGTTAATCTGAAACGAAAGATCCACCAGTTTTGGCAAAAAATTAAGGGTGAACATGTGGAGAAATCTAGAATTGATTTATTTGTATACATGTATAGAGCAGGAGAAAAGTATATACATACGTAGGAGAAAGTTACATACATGATATATACATACATATAATTATTAAATTAAATAATATATATAGATGATAAGGTAAGACAATAATATAAAATTAAATTAGGGAGGCTCACAAAGTCTGAAGGGAAGTGCTGATGGCGAGAAAAAGGTCAACATCCGACTACAGGGCAGACCACAAAAATGATAACAAAATTAACACAATTATTTCTTGTGTTTCTCAGGCAATGGAATTACTGTATACATTTCACTTCCATCAATGCATAACGCATTTAGAAGATGCGTTTTTGCTTTTAACACAATAGGTATGTGTTTACCAGTGAATTCTTAGCAAAAGGAAATCAATGTATCTGGTATACCGTAGAGCATCTGTGGTGAGGGTAATGAATTCTGAATACATAACTTAAATACCAAACCCATGTTGTCATTTTAAAAATTGCTCTTTTAGGCCTTCTAATTCAAAATTGTAACAAAATTGCAAACACAATGATCGAAACAGACCGCAAATTGACCCCACAACATATAAGGCCTGACTTTGATATTGATTAAAAAGTTGAATCCTACATATTTAATTAGTTAGTAAACTACACAACCTAAGAAAAAGTGGCCAATTTCCTACATCGAGTTGTCATAGGATACTGATGATCAATTCATATGATCGTCCATACGCATCAATTATGTCCAGAAATCTACGAGAATAAGTGATTAGATACGATTCAAGAAAAAACACACTCCTACATCATAGCTAATTAGCTAAATAACCCACAAGATACCTACTAGCATTAACTTTCAGATCTGATACTATCAGCTATATACAGTAGACCATTAAATCCTACCATACATATCAAAAGCTAATTAAGATTAACTCGTTCCGTTCTAACAAACTTCACCAAACCATTATCAATTCATCATAAATCTCAAATACAAAAATAAAAACATCAAAAAAATATCTCCAACTAACTCCACTTATTTCTCCGAATTAAATAAAACATCGAAAACTCAAAAACATAACATAAAAACTAAAACATCAAACATTTATCGAATCACAATTAACAAAACCAGATCAATCAAACACATAATATGAACTTAAATCAATTAAAATCAAACCTTCGCCACGCACGAAGAGCAGCACCTTCCTCTACCATATCACCAGGAGGAGGAAGCACCGGTCCATCAGAACTGAAAATTCCATCAACATCTTCAGCAACACCATAAGCTCCATTAGAAACAGGCACGGAAGAATCAAATTGAGATGATTCAGAGTAATTAGGGTTTAGATCTGAGGTGAATCCGTATGGATCGGGACTGTGAGAAGCGTGATCTGGAGTCAAGTCGTCGTCGGGAAATGCGCCGGAGCCGAACTGCGGTGGTGGAGCGGCGGAGGTGAAGTCGTCGCCGTCGATGCTGTATGCGTCAAACGACATCGTTTCTGGCTGGCTCTCTCTAGATTGTTGGGGGGTGGTTTGTGTTTCTAGATTGTTGGTGTAAGAGGAATACAAGTGAGTTTGACTGTTTTATAAGTTTGGGATTGCGAACGAAATCGATCTGACCAGAAATTTATTTTTAAAATAATGGTAATAATTTTTGATAAATAACTTATTTCCGATTAGCTGCATTGTATTTTTATTAGTTTTCCACTTTATTTAAAAAATATGCCGACTATTACTGATATTTTGGGTAATGTACATTCTTGCCTCAAAAATTAATGTACGTTCTCAAGGGTAATAAATCACAAGATTTTGAATTTTGGATTATTAGCTTTGTTACTAAATTTTAAGGGTAATATTTTGAATAAATTGCTATTTTGATTATTTCTAAGAAGTAATAATAATCTTTTCATTATGTGATAAAAAAATGTGTATACGATTTTTAATAAGAAATTAAGTTGTTCGTATAAATTCGATTTTCAGTGAAACGATAATCAGTAATGACAATTTAATGTACTCGATTTAACCCGTCCTCATCATTATTAGCTCAATTTAGATTTGAATTTTGACAATTCTAAATCTATATCAAAATTCAAAATGCAATCATAATCTTAAAACTCAACATTATATTTGTGAATAGCTTAATAACATATTAAGCTTATTATTTATTTAATCATAAATCTAACCGTTCTTTTGTGGTACGATTACAACAAAAAATTACGATAAATTTTTTGTCATATACTATACTATCAATAATCAATACTATTATATAATAGACGAAACATTAAAAGTTTGGTCGGTCGGTATGGTACGTTGTGATTTTACTTAATTGTCCTTTCTTAAATTCGTATTTTTACTTAATTAACCTTACTTATTTATAGAAATATATTATCAAATAATAATATTATCTATTTATAACCAATTACCTTTTTTCATCTAAAATACATTATTTCTTCTAACAAATTCCCCTACTTTTTCAAATATATCACGGTAAATTACCTTTTTTAACTAAAACATGTTAGTTTTTCTATTTTTCCTTACTAAAACCCCTCATTTTTCAAAAATATCATGAACAAACATTTAGTTATTTATTTTTAAATCTAATATTATAATTTTTTTAAAAAGTTTACATATTTTAACACGCCTGCTTATTTTTCTTAACAAATGCAATTACTAAAAATATTAAAATATAAATAATCAAATACCTATTTATAATCAATTACCTTTTCAGCTAAAACACGTTATAGATTTTTTCTAACAAAGTCTCTCATTTTCTAAATATATCACGGGAAATTGTCTTTTTCAATTTATTTTTTCTATTTTTCTCACTAAAATCCATTTGATATGGACAGAAAAATAATTACAGAAATATAATTGACGGTCCAATGAAAAGGCTCGATATTTAATGCCCAAATCCCTGATTATTTATTAATTTCGTAATTAATAAATAGGGAAAATATACAACTCATGAAAAGAGCCCAAATTATGGAAAATTGGTCAAAGAAGGATCCAGAATCCCAATTAAAGGCAATTAATGAGTCATAGCATTTATCAACAAGGAAAAGACTTATTCAGCAAGCAATACAATGTTTATCCAATATCAAAAAGGAGACTTATTCGCTAAGTCTCTTAAACATACCATAAATACTAGGCTCCAGACGCCTATATAAGGTCCCTGATCCTACAATCAGAACTACGTTTTTATTGGCTTGATTCTCTATACAGCAGAGATACGTAGGCATCTTGTGAGGACCGATTTAGTCTCGAAACACAAGAGTAGCCATTAAAGCTTGAACGCTCACAAACCCTAGCATTTAATTCACAAAGCACGTTTCTTAATCCATAACATTTGGCGCCGTCTGTGGGAAGACAACATCAACCATGGCAAACACACGAAGAACAATTCGTGATCCTCAAACTTCTGATGGACTCCCAATCACCTCTGCAACAGAGACTCAGGGGAGCCAACACCCACCAATCACTGGCGGTGAAAGGGCAGACGCCCCTATCATCACCACTCAAGGACCGGAAGTCCCAATTACAGCTGAAGGGACGAATCCCCTACAAATGGTCGTTCATGGACGAGATCCACCAGAGACCACTCTCCAGCAACCAATCATAACCACTCCGCTGCTTGTAAATGCACCACGTGGTCTCCAACTTCACATCACGGATCTTCCCCAATATGATACCCAAACTCTCGGCATGCCAACCTATGGTATGCCACCTCGACCCCCGGCGGGCAGCAGTGGGACTAATCCCATCTACCATGAGGCATACGTGCCCCCTTACATCCAAGGTCTGGGACCCCAAACTAGGCGATCTCCTTTTCAAAACTACTCAGGTCCCTATACCGAGGATGAGAATTACTCAACAGGAGATGAGAGGGATGTTGCCCCAAGAAGGAGACGTTCCTCCCAAACCAATCGAGAAACTACTAAGGAAAAACTTGTGTCCCTTGAAGCCGAGGCTGCAAGGCTCAAAAAGTTATTGGCAGAAGAGGATGCCGCAAGGACACAAAATCAAGGAAGAGTCCCGGTGATCAACCTCGACCCAACACCAATGAGAAGCAATAGGGCTGAAGCCCCAAGGAGTAATCCCACTATTTTGTTGCCCCTAGGAGATCCTGATGATCCAACTCCGCCCTTCACTCAAGACATCATGAAAGCCAACATCTCCAGAAATTCAAGATGCCAATGATCAAGGCTTATGATGGAACGGGAGATCCCGCAAATCATGTGAGAACCTTCTCCAACGCACTGCTGTTGCAGCCAACCAATGATGCGGTTAAATGTCGAGAGTTTCCACAAACCTTAGAAGGCATGGCACAACGTTGGTACAGCCGCTTGCCTCCTAATTCTATTGGATCCTTCAAGGAATTCAGCAAGGCGTTCATCAACCAATTCGTAAGTGGGAGAGTGCACGAGAAAAGCTCTGCATCACTCATGGGAATTAAGCAAGGAAAGAATGAAGCCTTGAGAGATTACATTAACCGATTTACTCGGGAGGCTCTGAAAGTCCCGGACTTGGAAGACAAAGTGGCTATGATAGCCCTGCAGCAAGGAACTACCGATGATCACTTCAAAAGGTCATTGGCTAAACATCCACCCGAGAGCATGTTAAAGCTCCAAGACCGAGCCGCAAGTACATCAAAGCAGAAGAAAGTATGAGGAAATATGAACCCACCACCGAGGGTAGTGGAAACTCAAACTAACTCCTTACTAAAACTCCTTACTAAAACTCCTTTTTTTTCCAAAAATATAACTAGCAAACCCTTACTTATTTATTTTAAAATTTGTTTTAATGTTTTTAATTAATTAAAAGTTTAGCTATATTTACATGCCTGCTTATTTTTTTAACAAATACAATTAAAAAAATAATGATTAACAATCCGTGCATCGCACGGGTTTTAATCTAGTATTATATATTATAGACGAAACATTAAAAGTTTGGTCGGTAGGTATTGTTAGGCTCAAAGACATGTCTGAATACCACTATTAACAAGTCTACACTATGTGACTATGTCACATTACATGACCTAGTGAGTTCTATCACTGGGATATAGTATAGGTCTCTAAATGTACTTGTCTTGTTCTCATGAACATAAGCTTGATCATGTATGCTCAAAGTTATAATGAGCTTAGCAAAGTTTCTTGCATCTAGATTGTATATAGGCCATTGAATAATTGTCCTGGTAGAAGTTCAGAAGTGTTCATGCAGCAGGATAGAAATGAATAAGGCCATGAAGAAATAAGTTGCAGAAATTTGTCTAAGGCATTATATAGCAAAGTCAGAAGAAAGCTATGTCGTGAAGTCACCAATATCTATGTCGTGTAGTGCTACATCGCATAGTCCTTTTTGTACTATGTCGAGAAGTCCTCAAGACTCATGTCGTGAAGTGTTGAAGTCAACAAAGTCAAAGAAGCCTAGATCGTGAAGTCCTCAGAAGCCTTATGTCGCATAGTCGTTAAATGACTTATGTCGCATAGTCGTCAAATGGCCTATGTCGCATAGTCGTCAAATGACTTATGTCGCATAGTCGTCAAATGACTTATGTCGCATAGTCGTCAAATGGCCTATGTCGCAAAGTCTTCAAATGCCATATCGCGTAGTCTAAACAAGGGACATCGCGAAGTCAGGAATAAAGTGGAGTTCACGATATCAACACTTAGCCGTTTATAACAAGACAAATCAAGGTACAGAACCAAGAATCAAAGGAGACAAATACTGAAGCATTTGTTCTGGCAAGGTGGTCCAAAGAACAGATGGCAAATCTACAGCTAAACTTGGAGAGAAAGATAAGAGACAAGCATCTACAGAAACGGGAAAGACTCCGAAAAGCAGGTGGTCCTTCCTGACACAGTGAACTTCTTATGGCAGGACAAGTTGGACTTTCAGAAGGGGTAGCTGTGTAATATTGTGTGTGCCTAGTTTGTATAGGTAAATATATATCGTGCACACACTACAAAAAAAGTTGTAAGAGAGATATACATAGATTTTTATCTTAAGCTCTTTTCTCTGTAAGCAAGTAAGTACAAACTGTTCTTGTTTAGAAGCCAGAAATTCGATTGTGAATTTCTTGGAAAGCTGTAGTATTTAATTTGCTTATACAAAGTAGATTAAAGTGATTGTGTGTGTTTCTTACTTTCTGCATATTACATAGCATAATCATATACAGTTAATATTTAGTTTCAAGAAAGCAAAAATCCATCAAACTATCCATTCACCCCCCCTCTGTCTAGTTTCTAAGTGATATTCATTCCTAACAAATGGTATCAGAGCGTAGTCTGTTAACATACAAACAGGAAAAGATCAAGAATGAGTTCACAGAAACTGAGCAGTATCAAGATTCCTCCCTTTAACAAGGAGCACTACAGTTTATGGAAAAAGAAGATGTTGCTTTTCATCAAAGCTTCTAACCCCATGTATTTAGATATTCTAAAGCATGGTCCCTTTATTCCAATGATCAAGATTGGTGAAATAACCAATGGCACTGAGATTGTACCAGCAAAACATGTGCCCAAAGACCCCTCAAAATACACTGATTCTAAAAAGGAGAAAGTAGCACTGGATGGACATCTTCAACTTATCATTTGTGAATCTATGGATTTCAACATGTATGGCACTGTTGCTCATTGTACTTGTGCCAAGAAGATGTGGGATCTTATAGAAGTGCTCTGTGAAGGAACTACTGAAGTAAGAAAGAACAAGAAGCAGATTCTTGTCTCACAATATGAAGCCTTCATGGCTCAGCCAAAAGAGGGAATCACAGAAGTGTTTGAGAGATTCAACAAGCTGATAAACGAGCTCAAACTCTATAACAAACACTATGAGACAGAAGAGCTCAATATGAAGTTCTTACTAACTCTTCCAGATCACTTGGAACCAAGAATCTCTTCCCTTAAAGAAAGAGATCTAACAAAGATTGGTTTTGATGTGTTGTATGGTGTTTTGAAGACATATGAGTTAGAGCTGTTTCAAAAGAGATCTATTCAAGCAAAGCAAGGATTAGTGGCCAATACCTCTTGTGCCCTTATTGCTGATAATCTAGGTTAAAGAATGGATTCTCTAAAAACCAGTCATGTCAAGATTGAGGAACTGGAAAGTGATGACACTGGTGATGAAACTCAGGTTGTGTATGATTTACCTAAAGAGGATGAGTTCTACAGCATAGATGAACTGGACAAGATGGAAAACAAATCTTTTGCTTATATGGCTAGGAGATACCCTAACATAAGGTTTAAGAGGAAGCAGCCATTCAAGTCTAGATTCAATAGTGGAAATGCTGGTGGTTCAGGTAGCTCAAACTCTTTCATCAAAGGAAAAGGGATTGCTGGTGCAGTTAAAGGAGGATACAAATCTGGGAGTGTGGATAGGTCCAAAATAAGATGCTATAACTGCAATGAACTTGGACATTTTTCCACTGAGTGCAAAAAGCCTAAACAGGTCAAAAAGGACAAAGCATACTTAGAGCTTGAAGCTAAGTATGAGGCTCTACTCAAGAAACAACAGGGTAAAGCTTTTATTGCTGAGGGAAAATGCTGGGATGACTCTGATGAAGAAGAAGAACAAGAGTACTCAAACTATGCCTTGATGGCATTTTCTGATGATGGTGATTCTAGTCAGGTACCTATTCTTACTTCTCTTGATATGACTCCCCTTCAATATAAGCAAACTGTTGAAGATATGAGTACTGAGATGTTTAATATTCATACTAGCATGTTAGTAGCAAATGAAGAAATTGATAGACTAACTGCTAGAAATCTTGAGCTTACAGAAAAGAATGAGGAACTTGAGTTAATGGTTGTGAACCTTGATGGTTTGAAAAAGGAGGTTGAGTATCTTAAAAACAAAGTGATTTGTGCTGAACAAATAGAGAAAACTCTTAGGGAACAAATTGCTGAAACTGAATTGAAACTAAGAAGCTTTAAGAACTCCTCTGAACTTATTCAAACCTATCACAAGGAACACATTGAAGATAGCAAGGTTGGAGTTGGTTTTGACTATGAGAATGATAAAGGAAGGAAGAAGGCAAAGGGCAAAGGAAAAGAATCTTTTACAAACAAAAATGCCCCAACCATTCTGTCTAGTGTTGAACAACCCATCTTCAAAAAGAGTGTTGTTGAGTTTGATGAAGAACTATTGATCATCAAACAACAACTTCTTGAAGAAGATGAGGCTGCTAAAGACACTTCTTCCTCTCCTGAATCTGACAGTCAGAAAGAGACCAAAGACAATCTTGTCAAGAGTCCTAAAGCAAAGAAAGAAGTTGTTAAGAAAAAGAAACAAAACATAAATGGTAAGGTAGGTGTCAACAAGGGTAACAACTATGCTTATGTGCCAAATGCTCCCAGGAAACAATGTCAGAAATGTCTATCTGTTAATCATTTGACTCATAAGTGTAACAAACAAGTGAATGTTGAAGTTGATAACCTGAGTAACCATTCTGCTAGCATAAACTCTAGTCATGATTCCTTCTGTGGTAAGCCTAATTGCATGACATGCTATGTGACTGTGATTGCTAACTGTTTATCTCTAAAGCATAAACTTGATTCTGCACAATCTAGTGAATCACACACACACATGCACACTCACAGGACAGGATCCCCAATCAGGGTTGAGAGGGTGAACACTTCATGTGAGCCTAAGAGTGTGAACTCCAAAGCCACAAACAATATGAAGTATCCTACTGTGATGAATGCAACTTATGACAGAAGAATTGTTAACAAAAATGTTTCTAAATCAACTGGACCCTACCATGTGTGGGTACCAAAAACAACTTACACTACACCATATATAGGATTTACCAACATTAATTTTTGTGTTACCAACAAAAATGTTACCTAAGATAACTAAATATTAATATACGGCAATACAATTTTTTGGTGTTAGCGTTGATGCAATTTTGTGTTACCATAAGCATAATTAAAATTTTATTGTAACATAAATTAAAGTGTTACAGTTGATAATTAAAAAAGCGTTACCAAAACAAACAAAAAATAAGCGGGATAAAAGGTAAAAAAATTCAAAGCAGGCCGGCAAAAATTTTGGTCCAAAAAAGACCCGCTCACTCTCTCAAAAACAAAATAACTCACAAAAACAAAACACCATCTCAAACTCGCTCACTCAATCTCTCAAACTCCATCTCAAAATTAGGGTTCTTCACGGGTTTTCACGGGTTCTAATTAGGGTTCTTCACGGGCTTTCCAATTAGAGCTCCTACGGTTCTTCACGGTGTAATTAGGGCATTTCACGATTTTAATTAGGGTTCTTCAAATTAGGGGTTCTTCAATTAGAGTTTCAATTGGGTCTTCACGGTTTGAGCTTCTTCAAATAGAGCTTCATACACGGTTAAATAGAGCTTATCAACAAGGTAATGTTTCTTTAATTAGGGTTCTTTAATTGGGTTCTTTAATTGGGTTCTTTAATTGGGGCTTAACTATTATATTGTTTAATTAGGGTTCTCTAATTGGGTTCTTTAATATTTGTTTTGTATTCGTGGTTGTTTTGTGTTTTGTTTAATTTGGGTCTTCACAATGCATGCATAATTGGGTTCTTTAATTTACTGTTTGCAAGCACTGTATATTCAAGTGTATATTCAAGCACTGTGTTCTTTTTCTATGCGGATTATGCGGGTTATACTGTATATTCAAGTAGATTAAGATTAGAGATATTGAGTAGTATTCTCCGATGTTAATATTGTTATTGTTTTACTGATTCTCTGATGTATTCTCTTATGTATTATTTTGTTGTGTTTTATTGTTTCTCTTATCGTAAATGATATTAGTACTTTCAAAAAAATGATATTAGTGACAAACGTGAGAGACGTGTTGTAAAATTCAGATGAACTTGCTTATGCTGAACCCTCAACTTAATAATCAGGTGCTAGAAATATAAACCTTGTTGACGTGCTGTAGCATTGCAAACTTTGAGCAGCCCCACTTATCTGAAACAATTAATTAAGACTATTAAGCTATATATAAATCGGCAATGATATATAAGATACATAAATACACTGCCTACAGCGTCATCCTCGTGGTTCTGGGCCAAGCTAAAGTAAGTATGATTGAATTATGAAGAACTGATGAATGCCCTTTTTTTTCAAATGTCTCTTACGATTTTCCTAGCCTTTTATTAGATGATGAAATGGAAGGGTTGGGAGGCTGAGACTTCCTCTTTGGAGTATCAGTATACAACTGGTATATACTCTTTTTATTGCTGCTTCCCAAAAATCCAATGCATGCAATAACCATGAACAATTCCATGATAATCAATAATGAATAATAACATGATAAGAGACAGAAGGAAGAAATATGTGCCAAATAGGACTTGAATTGATACGGAGAAGATATTCTGGATAGGCAAAAAAATAAGACTACTGTGAGGTAGGACTCACTGAAATTTTTCAATATATTGTAACTTATTCAATTGTAATTAAAAGCATTTTCTAATTAAAAGCATAACAACTTGCAGGAAACTAAATCCTGAATAGAGAGCACTAGTGTCTTGCATAACTAAACATTAAAACACATTCTCCAACAACAGGGGGTTCTTCAGATACAGCTACTTTTAAGTAGTTTTGTAGAAACACATAAACAACCTTTAACATATTGTCTTAAACAACAGGGGATCTCCAAATATAGCTACTTAGAAATAGTTTGTAGAAAACAGCCTTGACTAGATACTTGTTATACAACCACACAGCATATGAGCATCAGAAGAGTTGCCAAACGATATCTATTTAGCACCAATGTCCTTGACAGCGACGATTTGCTCTTCTCCCATTGCTGACAGGACAGTCACCAGCAAATCTTTACCTTGCTCGTGCCCCTCAGTGATCTACACAGAAAAAAAAAGTTATTAAATGATATGCTACCAATCAACAACATGATGGCAGCTTTAACTAATTCGAACAATAGACTAAAATGTTAAAATTTTGATTCCCATTCAATATCACACCTGTTTCCAAAGATTGTCATCGTTGGGAAGCTTCAAGTCATCTTTGGTGTTACCATTGTCAGTAAGAAGACTCACCTGTTGAATTCACAAAATATCTAATTAGTTCCAACTTTTAGGGTCAATAACCATAATCCTGTGATGTTTAAAGCAGTGAAAATTTTACTTACAAAGTCATCATCAGTAATGTGAAGTAGCTGATAGTCAGTGCGAGAGACATGAGGCACCTGAGAAAAGTACAAACAATTTGTGGGTAACAAAAATCAATGTTAAACACAGAGCGCTACAGCACCAGGGCTGAAGGCCTAAATGCTGAATGTAACATTACAGGACTAGAAAAATAGATACATTAAAATTTGGTAGAAAGAACTAGTGTACATAGTTTCATTTGAAATTAAGAACTTACATCACAGTTGTGGGATGAAGGAACAATGTCATCAAGCTTCTTGCCATTGAATATATCAATGGCCACAAAGTGGCACTTAACATGTCCGTGCTTACCAGTTTTTGCAGTGGAGACCTCTAGAACCTGTGTTTGCACAATCAGCAATGACCAAGCCAGAACTTGCAAAGAAAGATATTAAAACAATTATACGTTTGTTACATCTTAAATGACATCACTGTAGTTACAAAGAGTTTAATATTTTGAGTGAAAGAGTCACTGATGCAAATTAATGAGAAGATTGACTTGCTAATAAGCCATTTTGCCATAGAATTGTCAACCTAGCGCATGATCTTGATGACCATATACTTTACATGCCATACAGTATGGGACCAAATAAATTGCTTATAGACTCTACTTCCAGCTAAAATACTTGAAATCATTCAAATTAAAGGTAAACAAGGTCAGTGGAAGTTCTCTGAACTGTGTTCTAATTAGGAATCCTGTTATTAGGAAACCTGTTTTTACTATATAAATTATTACTTAACAAATTAATTGTCTACCAATTATATCTCCACTTTGATGGATGGTTGAGATTTATCTAAGGAAAACCTAATGGGGAATATCGTTATCTAACTAACCACTTAAGTAACGGATAAAGGTAAGGGAAACAGAATCCACATTTCCAATTAAAGCACACACTTTCACTATCGACAGTCCACACAACAATTAGAAAATGCTTTTAATTACAATTAAAGAGATATCTACTATTTAAGCCCTATTTTAATTTCAATTATTCAATGCCAGGTGCAAAATGGATTGTGAGTTACGCTCTACACCTTTTAACCTTATCTTCTATTGTAACTTATAGGTTTAGAAGTTGATCTACAACAATCAGTCTGTTTCTATACACTAAACTGTTCTGCTCCTGAAAACAGCTGTATCAGTCTAGTACAAAACCTTCAACTTCAGGCAGACAGGTTGTCAACACACGTTCATTTTCTGTTATTAAGAAATTATATGAATGTTTCAGGTGGCATTCTTTAGACAATTTTTCGGTTCTATATCAAAGGTGGATTATATGGCCATTCGCACAGGATTTATTAATGCAAGTGACTTCTGGCTTCACTCTTGTCTGATCAATATTTGTCCAGCGTTTTGGTCCAGTATGTTAGTATCTTTAACAAGTCATATACCTAAATGCAGACAAATGTTGCTCCTAATGGCCAATTTAATTTCCACAAATATATCAAAAGATCGATGGAAGATGACTTCAAAAAAGTTTTGGGTATAAGGTAAAGGGTCTTAAATTTGATTTGAATTTGAATTCTCTAGTTTCCATCTAAATATTCTAATAACTACATGTATTGGCTAACCATGATCAATATTTCTGATTAATGCATAAATTTCATTTGATTTGAAGATACTTCTGCTAGTGGGTACAAAACTGGAACTAGTGATAATGGAAATGGCTCAGCAAATTCAAGATCGGACAGTCATTGTAAGAGGAGCTCCAGTGGTACAGCCAAGCAACCAGTTTTTCTGGTTTAATCGACCTAGGTGGATTCTCTTCTTGATTCATTTTACCTTGTTTCAGGTATCCAATTCTCTTTCTCTTATCATAAATGTCCATGATGTTAAACTTAACTAAAATCCTATTTGCCTTTTTTGCAGAATGCATAACATTCTTTCTATTTACATTGGTAAGTGACTCCAGGCCCAGTTTACATAATTTACCTATCTCTGAATTTACAAGATTATATACCTAATCGTTTAAAGGAAATACGAAGTACATATTGAATTTCGACACAAAACATGTTTCCACGAAATACTACCTTCAGTAGTGACCAGACTTAACAACAAAGATTCGGGCTGAACTCGCACAAGAGATGGAGGAGAAAGTTGACAAAAAAGTTCAAGAGGTGATGACAAAGTTGGTTGAGAAGAATCTGGGGTTAATGTTTAATATTGACGAGTCAATTGTTTCTGGTGGAGATGACGGCGATACTCCGTGACTGGATCGTTTACTGCTTTTCTGAAAACTTATTATTTAAGTAGTCTCTTTTTTGAACATACTATGGTGGTGTAAGACTAATTGAATGCAGGGATTAAGTAGTCTCTTTTCTGAACATACTATTGAACATTTGTTTAGCGTGATGCTAATTGAATGCAGGGATTTTTGTTTCGTAATTTTTAAAGTTAAAAGCGTGTTTTAAATTTGGATGTTAGTAGGAATAGATGTTGTTTATAGAATGTTACTAAAAACACCAAAATGTGTTGGCAAAAAATGAATACTGTTGAACAAATTAATGTTGCAATAAAGTAAAATGGTGTTGCCAAAATACAAAAAAGTGTTTCACAAATAAGTGTTGGAATAGAATATTGGGTGTTGGCATAGGGTCTATTCCAACGTTTTTCTTAGTGTTGGCAAAGACAAGAAAGTATTGCCATTGGGGTATACGGTAACAGTTTTTTCATGTGTTACTGCAGGTTCATCAAGTGTTGGCATAGACCCCTACGGCCACGGTGCAAAGTCCAACACTTCGAAAATTGGGAAAAGTGTTGGCGTAGGCTATTTTTTGGCTTCCAGCAACACTAATCATGATTTTTCACACTTTTTTTAGGTGTTGGCAAATGTCATATATGGTGTAGTGTTAGTTACTTTGTGAATGCAGGGCAACAGGAATAAAAGAGTCATATGGATCTTGGACAGTGGATGCTCAAGTCACATG
The DNA here is from genome assembly GCA_030848705.1 of Heracleum sosnowskyi. Classification (NCBI taxonomy): domain Eukaryota; kingdom Viridiplantae; phylum Streptophyta; class Magnoliopsida; order Apiales; family Apiaceae; genus Heracleum; species Heracleum sosnowskyi. The sequence continues at coordinate 40,089,918 of CM061243.1, read as the reverse complement.
ACTGGTGATATAGCCCTGCTATCACATTTTGAGGAAAAGGCTGGCCCATCAGTAACCTTTGGAAATGACAACATTGGTTATACAATGGGATATGGCAGTATTAAATCTGGAAATGTCATTATTGAAGATGTAGCATTTGTTGAAGGACTGAAGCATAATCTCTTGAGCATTGGACAATTTACCAACAGGGGTTTCAAAGTGGAATTTGATGAAGATCATTGTTCAATCTCAAAAAGAGAAAGTGGTGAAGTTGTTCTAACTGGTGTGAAGAAAGGAAGCCTGTTTGTAGCTGATCTCAAGGCTGCAGACAAGGGAGAAATTTGCTGTTTCTACACTAAAGCCACAAATGAGGAATTCTGGCTATGGCACAAGAAACTGTCTCACTTGAATGTTCAGGCAATGAACTCTCTAATCAAGAGGGAACTCATCAGGGATTTGCCTGCCTTGGAGTTTGTGCAAGATGGAGCATGTGAAGCTTGCCAGAAAGGAAAAATTAAAAGATCTAGTCACAAGAACAAGTTGCTCAATACAAACTCAAAACCTCTGCAGCTAATTCACATGGATTTATTTGGTCCTGTGAATGTAATGTCCCTTTCCAAAAAGAAATATGCTCTGGTAATGGTTGATGATTATTCAAGATATACTTGGGTGGAATTCCTATTCTCCAAGGATGAAGCACCTCAAGTCATAATAGAGCATATCAAGAGAGTTGATAGAGAAGCACAAAGCACTGGTTCCTCTGTAGTTGCTTTGAGAAGTGATAATGGGACTGAGTTCAGAAATTCAACATTGTATGAGTTTTGCAAAGATAAAGGAATTTCTCAACAATTCTCAGCTCCTAGAACACCTCAACAAAATGGAGTAGTTGAGAGAAAGAATAGAACTCTCATTGAAGCTGCAAGGACAATGTTGTTGGATGCAAAGCTACCTACTAGCTTTTGGGCTGATGCTGTTAACACAACATGCTATGTGCAAAATAGAACATTGATCAATAAGAAGTCTGGCAAAACTCCTTACTCATTAATGACTGGAAAAAGAGCATCCTTCAAGCATCTGCATGTTTTTGGAAGCAAATGTTTTGTGATGAAAGATACCTCTGAGCATGTTGGAAAATTTGATACAAAAGCATTTGAAGGTATCTTTATTGGATACTCTTTGGAAAGGACAGCATACAGAGTGTTTGTACCTAAGCAACACAAAGTCATGGAAAGCATGGATGTTACCTTTGATGACAGGAAAACTCCTGGACTGAAAACAAGTGATCAAGATAGTGTGCCATTAAGATTTGAGAATCAAGGCTATCTTGAGGATTCTGAAAGTGAAGATGAACCACATGTTCAAACTGTTCTAGAAAATGAAATTCTTGAAGTTGACAATCTTCTTCAGACACCTGTGCAAGGGTTCACAAACACAGGGGGAGAAGAAGAGAATGCAACTATCAACCAAAATGAGCTTGGAACAGATCAAGGAAATGAACAGGGGCACACAAGGAAATGGGACAGAGCCCACACTAGGGATCAAATCATTGGAGATCCTGGTGAAGGAGTTAGAACAAGAAGGGCAACTATGAATACATGTCTGTATAGCTGCTTTCTGTCACAAGAGGAACCTAAGGTAGTTGAAGAAGCTTTGAAGATTTCTGATTGGATTGTTGCCATGCAAGAAGAATTGAATCAATTTGAGAAAAACAAAGTATGGGAGCTAGTGCCACCTCCTGAAGGAAAGAATGTTATTGACACCAAATGGGTGTTCAGAAACAAGATGGATGAAGAAGGAGTGGTAATTAGAACAAAGCAAGGCTGGTTGCCAAAGGATACTGTCAGCAAGAAGGCATTGATTATGATGAGACATTTGCACCTGTAGCTAGACTGGAAGCCATCAGAATCTTCCTGGCTTTTGCAGCTCACTCAAATTTCAAGGTGTATCAAATGGATGTGAAAAGTGCATTTCTCAATGGTGATCTTGCTGAAGAAGTTTATGTATCTCAACCACCTGGCTTTGAAAATGAAAACTTCCCAGAATTTGTGTACAGACTGCTTAAGGCACTCTATGGACTCAAACAGGCACCAAGAGCCTGGTATGAGACTCTATCTCAATTCCTTCTTGAGCATCAATTTACCAGGGGTACAATTGACAAAACCCTATTCTTCAAGAAGCATGGAAATGATATCATTCTTGTTCAAATCTATGTGGATGATATCATCTTTGGCTCTTCAAATGAAAAACTCTGTGAAAGGTTCTCTAAGTTGATGCAAAGCAAATATGAGATGAGTATGATGGGAGAATTAACCTACTTTCTAGGTTTGCAAGTACATCAAAGGGAGGATGGCATCTTCATAAACCAATCAAAGTATGTCAAAGATCTTTTGAAGAAATATGGTTTAGAAGACTCATCCCCTGCAAAAACTCCCATGTCCACTGCAATCAAGCTTGATGAAGACAAGAAAGGCAAAAGAGTAGACATCAAGGTTTACAGAGGCATGGTTGGATCACTACTCTATCTCACTGCTAGCAGGCCTGATATCATGTTTGTCACATGCCTTTGTGCAAGGTTCCAGTCTGATCCCAAGGAATCTCATATGATGGCTATCAAAAGGATTTTCAAATATCTGAAAGGGACTCCTAATCTTGGGCTATGGTATCCAAAGGGAACTGGGTTCAACCTGGTTGGTTACACAGACTCTGATTATGCTGGATGCAGAATTGACAGGAAGAGCACCTCTGGAAGCTGCCAATTCTTAGGCCAAAGGTTAGTGTCCTGGTTCAGTAAGAAAGAACAGTCCACAGCAACATCCACAGCTGAGGCTGAATATATTGCTGCTGGTAGTTGCTGTGCTCAATTGCTTTGGATTAGAAATCAACTCATGGATTATGGACTAGTGTTAGAACACATTCCTCTGTTGTGTGATAATACTAGTGCAATATCCATAGTTGCCAATCCTGTTAATCATTCTACTACAAAGCACATTGAGATCAGGTACCATTTCATTAGGGAACATGCTGCAGATGGTACCATAGAAGTCTCTTATGTTCCAACTGAGAAACAATTAGCTGACATATTTACTAAACCTCTAAATGAAGATGTCTTCAACAGACTTGTGAGTGAAATTGGAATGCTCAATCCTTCATTTAGTTGTTCTAAGTAAGTATGCTAGTTAATTGATGCAGCAGTAAATTTTCACTGTGTTTAAATGCTCTATTTACTTGGAGTGAAAATTAGCTGAGATATGATTTACAAATATTTCAGTATTTTACAGCATATTTTTCAAAATCATATTTGGTGGTGAAGTTGTGAGCTTTTGAGACATCTCGATATAGATGATTTTCAGAGTTCACGACACAGTTCAAATCAAACAGACCTATATCACAAACTGTTGAGATTGTGAGACTTCGCGATATAGTTCATTTCATGAGTTTGCGACATAGTTCATTTTATGACTTCGCGACTTAGAATAACCATATCGACAAGTCTCCACATTTGACAGAATTTTGATTTAAATTAATTTTATCTCAAAATTTGATAAAAGTCTGACAAATTGCTTGAAATTCCAAAAAGAGAGTTTTAGACAGGGTATTTATACTATATCGCAAAGTCTCCCCAAACCTTTTCACCTTTAAGACTTTGCGACTTAGTTCATTTTTAGACTATGCGATATACTTTGCAAGACTTTGCGGTACAAGCTATTTGTGACTTCGCGACATACAATTAGTCTGTACATATTCATAACTCCATATCGCAGTGTCTCTATCATATAAATACTCTTTTCTAACCGTTCACAACTTTTCATCTTGTCTATTGCTCAAACCTAAGCACAAATTCTCTACTCTCTTCTTCACTCTTTCTTTTGAAATGGCACCCAAATCTCAAACAGTATCATCCTCAATTCCTTTAACCATTCCCAAAGAAACAAATCTACTCTCAATTCCCTCATAGGCGGAGGCAAATCCCAGGTACAAGTGCTTTGTACGGTTCTTAAACACCTCATACCTCCGCCAAGCCTTGACCCTGAACCCCACTCTGTATGTCGATGTGTTGGAAGGGTTCTGGAGAACAGCCTTGGTTGCAACAATGGCGAGGGACGATGGAACCTCATTTCAGGAAGTGAATTGCACAATTGGGGGCAAGCACTTCCAGTTTGGCGAAAAAGAGATTAATGAAGCTTTGGGATTCAAGGTTGAGGGTCATGCTGCTGAAGCTAATGATGATGAAATGGTTGCTTTCATGGACCTCATCAAGTATGCAGATAAGGTTGACATGGCTAAGTTGAACAAGAAGCATGTCAGGAGGGAGTGGTCATTTGTTTTCGATACACTCCAAAAGGTGTTCTTATGCAGGAAGACAGGATGGGACCAAATAAGTCACATTGCTGTGAAGCTGGCCTACTCCCTAGCCTACAATCAGGAGATCAATGTTGGAGCAATCATCCTCAAGGAATTGGCTCAAAGGTTAGGGAGAACAGTTCGTGGTAGAGGTAATGAAATCTTTTACCCCTATTTCCTTCAAGTTATTTTAAACTATCTTGATGCAAATATCCATGAATTGGAGGGTATAGATAAAACTAAAATGGCTTATTCCAAGTCCATGTCCAAGATTCTATTTGGGTCATTGGACACAAGGAATCAAGTTGATGTGATTTTAAGTGTGACCCAGCATATGCAGGACACATTTGAATCATATCAACTTGCTAAGCCAATATACCATGAGCTTTCCTGGACAGGGGAGGCTAAGACTGAAGGAGCTACACAGTCTAACCCTAGCCTTCCTATCCCATCCAGCAACCCCACTGCAAACACATCTGTAGAAATTAGGGAGCCAAGTGCATCAGTCTCCCAAAAGACTGATGTTACTAAAAAGAAGACTAAGAAGAGACCCCTAAAAGTGATTCAAGAAACTGTAGAGATAGAAAGTGAGAATCCTGAGTCACCTCTCACCAGACATAGTAAGAAATCCAAATCCAAATCTACCACTGGATCCTCCCAACAGGATTCAGATGTGGAAAAAGGGGTACACCTATTACTGTCAATGGCCTCCCAACAGGTTATTGGCATTGAAAAGAGTAGTCTCCCCACTACAACCTGTACTGAGTCTGCACAGGATCAAGAACTCACTCTTGATTCTAGGAGAAATAAGGATGCTGACACATTGAGTGGAGAGCACATCACACTTGAAACTCCTCCTATTTCTCAGGGGGAGTTGCCAAAATCAAATCTACACCACACTTCTCTTCCAGAATCTACATCTAACATTTCTTCTCAACAGATTAGTCATTCACATGACTTTTCTGAAATTGATCAATCACAATCCAATACTGTGATTGAGCCAAACTCAAGTGACATGGTGCATGACACTGTGCTCACCACCTAGGAACCACATCTAGTTAGTCAGGGAATGCATGTTGGGGCATATCCTAATGATACCAACACAAACATGGAGGATTCACCAGTTTTCACTGGAGACTCTATGCCAAATTCTCCCATCCTTAGGGATGTGGAACTGTCTTCACAGACAAATAGGGCTGATGTTGTAACACATCCCATTTCAATGGAGACAACATCAGACTCTACAGCCATTCCAAGGCTGAAGGAGACTCAAAATCTCACATCTCATGAAGTGCCTAGCACTAGCTCTCACTTGGCTCAGGCCACTCTGTCAGAATGGCTGAAGCCTGTGCAACATGACAGGCCTTCAGGATCATCAACTGTGCCTTCCACAATGACAGAAGAAGCTATTCAAGATCTCCATGTGGCACAGATTGATGAGTTCTCAAAAATAGATCAACACCTCCTCACCTCAAACTTGCCAAATGCTGATTATGAGGCTATTCTTCTTTGCCACAAGGAGGATGTTGCAGCACAGCAGGAGAAGATAGTGGATGCAGCTGAACCAGAGGGAAATGTGGATGCCTGGTTGGATGCTAAGAGGTCTATCAAACTCAAGGATGCCCTAGCTTTTCTGAAAGAAGACTACATCACCTCTCTAGGCTCCAATGCAAAAGATCTCTCCCCCGCTGCAGTTTATGATGCTGTAAATGACAGGATACTTGCTAAATCCTTAAACCAGCTCAATGACAAACTGGATGACCAAGGCAACAACACCTCCAATATCCTGCTGGTGCAACAACAAATGCTAACTTCTATGATGAGACAAATGAACCTGCCTATCCATGGGGAAGCTCAAGACATCTTGTCTGATTCCAAGCCTAAGGGGGAGAAACAAAAGGAGGTCATTCTGAAAAAGAGAGGGGGAGTACCTGCCAAGCATCAAAAGCTTAAGGGCATACTCACAGAAGAAACTATAAGGCCAATCACTCTTCCCCCTGTAGAGGTCATAAGTGCAGAAGGCAAGAAAAGCACAATCTCAACCACCTACTATCCATCCACAATGCCTAAAGACATCTCAATTCCTTAACCTGCTCAACCTACTCCCAATGCTAAACCTGTCAAAGCTATAGTTATCACAGAGGCCAAGCTACAGGAAGTTGCCAATTCAAACATCTATCATGATGAGGCCTTCCTGGAGTTTCTGAAAGCCATCTACAGAAATGCTCAAGAAGGTGCAAGGGTTTACAAACAGAAGCTCAAGGAAAGCATCAAGTACTTCACAGTTGCAGTAAGGAAAATCAAGGATGTCCATCTAAGAGAGATAATCATGGTGTGCAAGGATAATTGCCTGTGGCACCTAACATTTCAAACTCTGGAGAAACTGAGATTTACTGAGCTGTCAATCATTCTGGAATTGATTGAAAAGCATGGGATGAACAATGAAAGTCTTTATACTGACTTGAAGATGAACCAAAATCAAAGATTGCCTGAGGTTATATCCAAGCCAAGGACAATAATTTACCAAAGTCTATCTCAAGACAGCAATATTGACCAACTAGTAATTCCCTCAGACCTAACAATGAAGAACAATGCAAAGATCAACCAAGTGCTGCAAATGATGAGAGCCAAGAAAGGAGTTAGGACAGCTGAGGAACTAGAAATGATTCACACTCTACAATCTTTTCTGATTCATGGAGTCATTCCTGAATCTGTCAAAGAAAAGAGCAAGAAGAAGGATGGTGAGGATGATGATGAGGAGAAAACCTACAGAAGGAGATCTCAATCAAGGAGGGATAAGGATGGACCAAGTGACAATAGCAGGAGCAAATCTTCAAAGAAGACAAAAGGTGTTGATGATGATAAGAGAGATTCTAAAGGGACTAAGGAAACAGTCAAGAGAACAAGAAGTGGAATTCAGCAAGTCAAGGACATTTGTAACGCCCTCCCGACCCGGGGTCAAGATCGGGTAGCGCACAACCAATATAAATCACAACCCTGGAAATATCATTATAAATATAATAGTGACCCCGAAAATACTAAGGATCGAGCACAGGTTATAATATGAAACAAGTCATCACAACTACTAATGTTATTACAAACCACCATGTTATTAGGGTAACCCCGATAAGGAATTACGCTAACAACCAAATGTCTACAAAAGTTTTACACACTCATTCAGTTTTATGCTTACATCATCCTTACAACCTGGTTACCGGTTACAAACTCAAAACTACTACCTGACCACGGACCCTGGGAACCTGACGGTTCACTCTCACCCTAGCTGCTCGCCTAACGTGAGACATCCTCGTAACTATCTGAAAGGTTAGAATAATAGAGAAGCAAGAATGAGCCACAATGCTCAGCCAGTGTGATAGAATATAACTCTGAATATCAATGTATAACTCAATAAATATGAAATTTAACAAACAGTACAGAACAGGTATTAGGAAATTCTCAATGGAATTTAAGAACAATGAAACTTGATTATCGATACCAGCACATAACTTTAAAAATAATCTAATACATATAAGTAACTTTTCTCACTTTATCATCAAAATAATGAATTGGAATCCATTCGTTCGCCCGAGCTAAGCCGACGATCAATCGATCATAGCTCGCCAACCAAACTGTGGTACACAGTAGGCTCATCACATATTGGGGTTCCCCGGGCTACACAATCACAAATCAGCCCATTTTGGCACTTATTGACCATGGCCAAAATTCATCTCTCGACCGTCGCGCGGTCAGGCATTTCCAACCATCGCGCGGTCATGCATTTCCAATTCACGGGTTCAATATAAAACCCTAGTTTTTCAACAAATCTCAGTTTTCACCCTTATCGGGCTCACAACTCAAATCACAATTTCAACAAAATAAGTACACTTTTCTCATTTAACATGGCAATATGAATCTGATAAGTAAGAATACCAATCAGAGGATTTATTGAATACTGAAAGAAATAGTTCAAGTCCTTCAAAAAGTATACTGATAACAGATAAACCTTACATTCTGAAGGAAATAAACCGGATTATACATAACATATATAAGTTCGAATACTGAAAGAAATAGTTCAAGTCCTTCAAAAAGTATACTTATAACAGATAAGCCTTACATTCTGAAGGAAATAAACCGGATTATACATAACATATATAAGTTCGAATAAGGAACTGATTCTGATAACTGCATTAACAAGAAGTAATAATAATAATAACAACTGCAGTTCAGTGTAAAAGGACCAACACTTGGAAATTAAGTGAAGAGTATAAACACTCGCATAATAATAATTCAAGAGAATATTACTCGAACAATACATGAAGGGTATAGACACTTCCCTTTGTTTAACGTTCCTGCTCAACTGTATGCAACCCTGGTTAGTCGCGCTCGTCTAGTGTCTCTATAATAATAAAGTCAACATCTAAGTCAACAGTCTTGCAAAATCTCAATTGCTATCAATACCGACAAATTCTGTTCTAACTATCCCTCGTGATAATATTAAACGCGACTAAAACATTTAAACAAGTCTCAAAACAATTATTAGAATTTATGACTCAACAACCAGATAATTCACATAATCCACATAGCATATATCGTCATTTAATTGTGATAAATAAATCACATAAGTCTCGTAACATTTAAGAAATAATTTTAGAAAATATTCGACTCTCGTTTCAAAGAATTTTACCCTAAAAATATTTTTAGGTCAAAAATCGGACTATTTCTCCCAATATAAATATTAAAACAATTTAATCAATTAATATAAAATTAATTGACAATTTCCAAACACTCAAACTATTTTTAAATAAATAAAACAAGCTAGAAAATAATTAAACTTAATTTTAATTAATTAAATCTAATTAATTATTAATTATTAAGAATTAACTGATTAAAAGAATTAATCAATTAATTAAATTAATTAATTATTAATCAAAAATAATTAAAATAATTAAATTTAATCAATTTTCGGATTTAAATAAATATTTAAGAATTTATAAAATTTCCTGAATATTAAAAAGTATTTTTAAATTAAAGATATGATTTTTAGAATTTTTAAAACAATTTTTGAATTATTTTAAAAATTAAAATCCAGAAACACTTTTCTGGAAAAACAGTTTAGGGTTTTTGGATCAAAACCGGGTCGGGTCAAATTTTGAAACGGGTCGTGAAGAACAGTTCTCGGGTCGCCAAGAACATGTCACCGAAAACTGGGTTTCCCAGTTTCCGGCCGACGTCCGACCACCGGGAACTGCTCCAATCGCAACCAAAACACGGGGTTTCGATCCTTAGCATCCCCAACAGTTAGTTAACACCGAAAACGGCACAAAACGAACCCAAAACAACTCAGAAACTTCCCCCCCCGCCGGCGAGCCGCCGCTTTCCGGCCACCTTCAAACGACCACCAAACTGAAAACTAAAAACATGAATCGGTTCTAAATGAAACGATCTATATAATGACGGTAACCAATTCAAAGGCCGATCCCTGCAACTAAAAATCCGGCAAAACTCAAACCAAGTCCTGTAAACCTTAACTTTCCGATATCATCGATTTCAAGCTCAAACATCACGTTAAAAATCATTAAAATACTCTACATCACATAACAAACATGATTAACCCATCAATCATCAAGAACAATCAACCACCAAGAATTTCCCCAAATTAATAATTCGAAATAAAAAGTATAAAATCAGAAAAATTCGAATCCTTACCCAAACTGAAAACTGATGATGGATTATGATAGAGGATGAGAAAAGCTTTGATTTGGTTACTAGAACGGTGAATTTGGAATCCAATATCACCTTCGTTTATGGATTCAAGTATCAAGAACACGAAGAACGAAATTAGGGTTTTCGGGAAATTTAGGGATAATTATCGATATATTATGATTTATTATACGTAAAACAATTACGGTACGGCTATTTATATTTAACAGAAAATAATACCCCAAACGATATTTTTGGTTCAATATTGATCTGTTGGATCGTTTTTATTCGAATATAGCGTACCGGTTACAAAACGATAATCATCAAAAAGTACGGATAATTACGAGAGTAATTTAATACTATCTATATGTACGAACCAAAATATCTTTATAACAATCACTCAAAAATATCCCCTGCCTTAACGAATGAATTATTGGTACGAATGAGGTACCAATTTCCCGAACAATTACGAAACGAACGGAATTCTTCGTTCAAAAATTTACAATAACTTTAAAATAAAATAACCCACTTTTTAAATACCAGTCTAATTACCTCAAAATTCACGTAGCATTTATGGAACAAACACATATGATCATTTAACGAAAATTTCCCCACATTTAAATACAGAATGCATTTAAATCCACAAATAACGTAAAAGAAATTATATTAAACTCTAAAAATATATCCACGGTTTCCCGGTTCTTACATCCTTCCCCCCTTAAAAGGATTCTGTCCTCAGAATCAACCTAGGCAAACAAATGAGGGTACTTCTCTCGCATATCACTCTCTAGCTCCCAAGGCTTCTTGAAATTGTCTCCAAAATCTTGAATTAAACCGTGGATCTCTATCGGATACGATTGAAACTGGCACTCCATGATGTACTATTATCTCGTTTAAATAAAGGTGAATCAACTTGAAAGGTATTACGTCAGCAAGAAAACGATGGCCTAAAACATCAATCTCCCAATGCGGACAAATCCGGTTAACTGGAATACGTTCCTAATTTGTTACTTCTACATTTAAAAACCTTATCTAACGGTCGGGTTTCACATCGCAATTTACTAGCAAAATCTACAGCAATAAATGACTTGGTAGCTCCCGAAGTAATTAACACTTTGCATGTACGGATTTTACGAGTAGCGTACCTGTCACCACATCAGTATCTTGGACATCATCTTCCATATTCATGTAAAATACTCTGGCTCTCGGCTGGTTAGCATTAGGTTGTCCTGTTGATTTACAGTTTCTGGATATATGGCCAATTTTCCCACAATTGAAACATGTTGGTGCTGAGCATTCCCTAGCGACATGTCCTTTTTGGTTACACCTGAAGCAATTCACATCAGTCTTCACACAACCTCCTGTATGTCTCTTTCCACAGGTCTTACATTCTGGCAACGGAGGTGCATTTGGTTCCAGTTGATTCCCGAATGGTAGACGAGTACCTGAGCCAGCATTCCCGATATTTGGCCTCTTGAATCCCATATTCCTCCCTGCCTGGAATCCCAGATTCCCGTTGAAACGATTCTGAAAATTCCCTTGCCCTCGATTTGGTTCATGACTCTCGGCCTTCCTTTTATTGTTGTCCTTCTCCTTCTGCGATTGATCACTCTCTCCCTCTATAATCATAGCTTTCTGAACTATTGCTGAATACGTGACCAACTCAAACACTGCCACCCTGCTGCGTATCCACGGCTTCAAACCCTGCTGGAATCTCCTAGCTTTCTTTTCATTGGTGTCGACAAACTCTGGAACAAACCTTGCTAACTCAGTAAATTTGGCTTCATACTCTGTTACACTTAAATTTTCTTGCTTGAGTTCAAAGAACTTCAACTCCATCTGATTCTGCATATAACGGGGAAAATACTTCTCTAAAAACAAAACGGTAAACCTTTCCCAAGTAACTGTCGTTGTGCCTTCCAAAGCTTTCACCGACTCCCACCAATAATTAGCTTCAGTTTTCAGGAAATAGCTTGCAAACTCCGTTTTTTGGTCAGCTCCAACTTTCACTAGTGCAAAAGCCTTCTCCATTTCTTTTAACCACGCCCTTGCTTCCACTGGATCTGCAGTCCCTTTAAACTCTGGTGGTTTTACGGCCTGAAACGACTTAAAAGTAATCGTTGGTACGACTGGTTGTTGCTGGCATATCTGTTGTTGTTGCAAACACTGCTGCTGTTGGGTTAGGGCAGCTGTTTGTTGACAAAGAAGATCTAGAATTTGTTCCACTGGTGTACCCATTCTAATCAAGTGATTCAAGACTTGATAACTGGTACAAAACAAACAATATATTTAGTAACTGGATAGGCCTTGTACAATGAGAATCAATTTAACAAGAATTTGGGAGTCAAGGAATCACTCCCTTCATAACAAGATACAACAGAGTACAATGATTGGTTTCTATCCACAACATAATTGTGGTAGAAGATCTCATAACGTTTGTAAGAGAAGCAAAGTAGAACAAGGTACATGAATAAAATTGATAGGATGAACATACATGTTGTCTTACAGCGTATGACAAAATAGAGCAAAGGATAGTAAGGTATAGGAATAAGATCTGACAAAATAAACATACATGCCAGGTTTGATACTGAATGATAAATAGCGGAATATGTAAAATGATAGCAACTGTGGCACAACAAAATTTGGTCATCATATAACCTGGGTACAAGCGTGAAAACGCTTTGATGATAAAAGAAAAGTACATGATAGAAAACAACACCAGAAGTAGAGTACACAGCCAAAAGAAAACACCTGCCACTATCTCAACAGTACCACTATATACAATAACAAAATGGCTCCACTCCAGTCCAGTGTACTGCTGATATCTATATAACGCATCTATATACGTGTCGGAACGAAATCCACTAACTACTGTACATAAGACTCCATCTCGTCTGGCTCACCACATGACTCTCTGCCTCTAGTCCTCATCAGGTGCAATCCTCCAGAGCTCTCCCATGATATAATCCATCAAGCTACTCATCTCTGACGGATCTCGCTCTCCTCCGCTAGTACTGCCCATATGACTAAGTCTAACCTCAAGGACTATCCTCAATGCCCTAAGATCCATCAATACTGCTGATGCTCCTGACACATGCCTCTGGCAACGTACCATCTCTCTCACCTGGCCATGCAAAAAGTCTCGCTCTCCAGCTACCCTCATATACTCATGATACGGTATAGGCTCAGGGATAAACTGAAACGGGGGTCCATTCACGGACTCTGAACTAGGTGGAGAACGGGCTGGGGGTATCGCTCGCAAAGGTACAGCAGGAATAGGTGCAACTGGTAGAGCTATCACCACTGGTGGATCTGGTACAACTGGTAGGTCGGGTACTACTAGTAGATCTGAAACAAAATGCTCTGAAGGGTCTGACAGTGGATCTGGAACAGAAGGCTCAGAAGGGTCTGACTCCGAGTGTGAAGAGCTAGAGCCCGATGGCTGAAACATAACAGTAGTGTAACTTAAGAATCACATGCTACATCCTCATTGACTCTCTACCCTAATAGTCAAGACTATATCCGATAATCTTAACCCAAACTCTATATGAGTTTGCTCAACATAATCATCTCACATGGAACTACCTCATAATACCTACTGTTTAACCCTATCCAATACCCTATACTTGTTTCAGTGACCATAACCTGTGGCTCTGATACCAACTTGTAACGCCCTCCCGACCCGGGGTCAAGATCGGGTAGCGCACAACCAATATAAATCACAACCCTGGAAATATCATTATAAATATAACAGTGACCCCGAAAATACTAAGGATCGAGCACAGGTTATAATATGAAACAAGTCATCACAACTACTAATGTTATTACAAACCACCATGTTATTAGGGTAACCCCGATAAGGAATTACGCTAACAACCAAATGTCTACAAAAGTTTTACACACTCATTCAGTTTTATGCTTACATCATCCTTACAACCTGGTTACCGGTTACAAACTCAAAACTACTACCTGACCACGGACCCTGGGAACCTGACGGTTCACTCTCACCCTAGCTGCTCGCCTAACGTGAGACATCCTCGTAACTGTCTGAAAGGTTAGAATAATAGAGAAGCAAGAATGAGCCACAATGCTCAGCCAGTGTGATAGAATATAACTCTGAATATCAATGTATAACTCAATAAATATGAAATTTAACAAACAGTACAGAACAGGTATTAGGAAATTCTCAATGGAATTTAAGAACAATGAAACTTGATTATCGATACCAGCACATAACTTTAAAAATAATCTAATACATATAAGTAACTTTTCTCACTTTATCATCAAAATAATGAATTGGAATCCATTCGTTCGCCCGAGCTAAGCCGACGATCAATCGCTCATAGCTCGCCAACCAAACTGTGGTACACAGTAGGCTCATCACATATTGGGGTTCCCCGGGCTACACAATCACAAATCAGCCCATTTTGGCACTTATTGACCATGGCCAAAATTCATCTCTCGACCGTCGCGCGGTCAGGCATTTCCAACCATCGTGCGGTCATGCATTTCCAATTCACGGGTTCAATATAAAACCCTAGTTTTTCAACAAATCTCAGTTTTCACCCTTATCGGGCTCACAACTCAAATCACAATTTCAACAAAATAAGTACACTTTTCTCATTTAACATGGCAATATGAATCTGATAAGTAAGAATACCAATCAGAGGATTTATTGAATACTGAAAGAAATAGTTCAAGTCCTTCAAAAAGTATACTGATAACAGATAAACCTTACATTCTGAAGGAAATAAACCGGATTATACATAACATATATAAGTTCGAATACTGAAAGAAATAGTTCAAGTCCTTCAAAAAGTATACTTATAACAGATAAGCCTTACATTCTGAAGGAAATAAACCGGATTATACATAACATATATAAGTTCGAATAAGGAACTGATTCTGATAACTGCATTAACAAGAAGTAATAATAATAATAACAACTGCAGTTCAGTGTAAAAGGACCAACACTTGGAAATTAAGTGAAGAGTATAAACACTCGCATCATAATAATTCAAGAGAATATTACTCGAACAATACATGAAGGGTATAGACACTTCCCTTTGTTTAACGTTCCTGCTCAACTGTATGCAACCCTGGTTAGTCGCGCTCGTCTAGTGTCTCTATAATAATAAAGTCAACATCTAAGTCAACAGTCTTGCAAAATCTCAATTGCTATCAATACCGACAAATTCTGTTCTAACTATCCCTCGTGATAATATTAAACGCGACTAAAACATTTAAACAAGTCTCAAAACAATTATTAGAATTTATGACTCAACAACCAGATAATTCACATAATCCACATAGCATATATCGTCATTTAATTGTGATAAATAAATCACATAAGTCTCGTAACATTTAAGAAATAATTTTAGAAAATATTCGACTCTCGTTTCAAAGAATTTTACCCTAAAAATATTTTTAGGTCAAAAATCGGACTATTTCTCCCAATATAAAGATTAAAACAATTTAATCAATTAATATAAAATTAATTGACAATTTCCAAACACTCAAACTATTTTTAAATAAATAAAACAAGCTAGAAAATAATTAAACTTAATTTTAATTAATTAAATCTAATTAATTATTAATTATTAAGAATTAACTGATTAAAAGAATTAATCAATTAATTAAATTAATTAATTATTAATCAAAAATAATTAAAATAATTAAATTTAATCAATTTTCGGATTTAAATAAATATTTAAGAATTTATAAAATTTCCTGAATATTAAAAAGTATTTTTAAATTAAAGATATGATTTTTAGAATTTTTAAAACAATTTTTGAATTATTTTAAAAATTAAAATCCAGAAACACTTTTCTGGAAAAACAGTTTAGGGTTTTTGGATCAAAACCGGGTCGGGTCAAATTTTGAAACGGGTCGTGAAGAACAGTTCTCGGGTCGCCAAGAACATGTCACCGAAAACTGGGTTTCCCAGTTTCCGGCCGACGTCCGGCCACCGGGAACTGCTCCAATCGTAACCAAAACACGGGGTTTCGATCCTTAGCATCCCCAACAGTTAGTTAACACCGAAAACGGCACAAAACGAACCCAAAACAACTCAGAAACTTCCCCCCCGCCGGCGAGCCGCCGCTTTCCGGCCACCTTCAAACGACCACCAAACTGAAAACTAAAAACATGAATCGGTTCTAAATGAAACGATCTATATAATGACGGTAACCAATTCAAAGGCCGATCCCTGCAACTAAAAATCCGGCAAAACTCAAACCAAGTCCTGTAAACCTTAACTTTCCGATATCATCGATTTCAAGCTCAAACATCACGTTAAAAATCATTAAAATACTCTACATCACATAACAAACATGATTAACCCATCAATCATCAAGAACAATCAACCACCAAGAATTTCCCCAAATTAATAATTCGAAATAAAAAGTATAAAATCAGAAAAATTCGAATCCTTACCCAAACTGAAAACTGATGATGGATTATGATAGAGGATGAGAAAAGCTTTGATTTGGTTACTAGAACGGTGAATTTGGAATCCAATATCACCTTCGTTTATGGATTCAAGTATCAAGAACACGAAGAACGAAATTAGGGTTTTCGGGAAATTTAGGGATAATTATCGATATATTATGATTTATTATACGTAAAACAATTACGGTACGGCTATTTATATTTAACAGAAAATAATACCCCAAACGATATTTTTGGTTCAATATTGATCCGTTGGATCGTTTTTATTCGAATATAGCGTACCGGTTACAAAACGATAATCATCAAAAAGTACGGATAATTACGAGAGTAATTTAATACTATCTATATGTACGAACCAAAATATCTTTATAACAATCACTCAAAAATATCCCCTGCCTTAACGAATGAATTATTGGTACGAATGAGGTACCAATTTCCCGAACAATTACGAAACGAACGGAATTCTTCGTTCAAAAATTTACAATAACTTTAAAATAAAATAACCCACTTTTTAAATACCAGTCTAATTACCTCAAAATTCACGTAGCATTTATGGAACAAACACATATGATCATTTAACGAAAATTTCCCCACATTTAAATACAAAATGCATTTAAATCCACAAATAACGTAAAAGAAATTATGTTAAACTCTAAAAATATATCCACGGTTTCCCGGTTCTTACAACATTGCTAGCAGTACTTTAACCACAACACAAGACTCTAAGTCTAGGGTGGGTACTGTTAGTAATGATCCTCCAAAATCATTATCTAAGATTTCTGAACCTGAATTACCACAGAAGAAAGAAGGAGCCACAAAAGAAACCTCAAAAAGACACTTCCACAAAGTCACAGCTAGTGTAGTGTTACAGTGGATGAAGGGAAAAGGAATGAAGCTTCTTCCAAGTGATGTGGCACTGAAGACTTATTCTCCTTGTTCCAGAAAGGTGTCTCTTGTGAAACATATGAAGATCAAGAGTGTACCCAGAAGGATAAGGATAACAAAGAAGACTGGAAAACTTACAAATGTTATTGGCATCAATGTGCTTCCACTAGATGAGGACTATGATGAAGATGCCCTAGCATTTTTGAGGGCTCAAAGGATCTTTGAAGTCAAAGTGAAGTTGGATCATCTAGAGATCAAGTACACAATATTTCTATAAGTATGAGCTTGAAAGGATAAATGTCTTACTGAACTTTGAAGAAAAAGAAGAAAGGACATGGAAGATAGATATTGCCAGGTTCTTGAAAATGCATGCTGATTATGAAGAAAACCTGAGAAAGGAAAATGAAGAGAAGATAATTCAGAAAGAGAAAAAAAATGGCTGAAATGGAGGAAAGAGCAAAGGAGCTGAGAAAGAAAGGGCTTTGCAGGGTAAAACAAAATCCTTATGTTGTGGAATACAAAAATTCCAATGGAGGTATGAGCAAGATAAGGATGGAGTTTCTGGATTCATATGTGGAAAGTGCTCTTAAAGCTGCAATTGATGATCTAAAAGACTCCCCTCTCATTGAAGAACTGATTGCAAGAGAAGAACTTCAAGAAGCCATCATAGACATGAAAAGAAGAGAAGAGATAAGGAAAAAGAAGATTTATGATGATTTACAAGAGAAGCAACTGGAAGCTGAAGCTGCTGAGCAACAAAGATAATCTGTAAGCTTTCAATTTTTCTATGTAATCAAATTCCTGATCTCAATGTTCATAAATTGTCCTCTATGTTATTTAATTTCCTTTTATGTAAGTTAGGCTTGTTATCAGACATGAAATTGTGCCTAAGGATCTTACTCACAATTTGGGGGAGATTGTTAGGCTCAAAGACATGTCTGAATACCACTATTAACAAGCCTACACTATGTGACTATGTCACATTACATGACCTAGTGAGTTCTATCACTGGGATATAGTATAGGTCTCTAAATGTACTTGTCTTGTTCTCATGAACATAAGCTTGATCATGTATGCTCAAAGTTATAATGAGCTTAGCAAAGTTTCTTGCATCTAGATTGTATATAGGCCATTGAATAATTGTCCTGGTAGAAGTTCAGAAGTGTTCATGCAGCAGGATAGAAATGAATAAGGCCATGAAGAAATAAGTTGCAGAAATTTGTCTAAGGCATTATATAGCAAACTCAGAAGAAAGCTATGTCGTGAAGTCACCAATATCTATGTCGTGTAGTGCTACATCGCATAGTCCATTTTGTACTATGTCGAGAAGTCCTCAAGACTCATGTCGTGAAGTGTTGAAGTCAACAAAGTCAAAGAAGCCTAGATCGTGAAGTCCTCAGAAGCCTTATGTCGCATAGTCGCCAAATGACTTATGTCGCATAGTCGTCAAATGACTTATGTCGCATAGTCGTCAAATGGCCTATGTCGCATAGTCGTCAAATGACTTATGTCGCATAGTCGTCAAATGACTTATGTCGCATAGTCGTCAAATGGTCTATGTCGCAAAGTCTTCAAATGCCATATCGCATAGTCTAAACAAGGGACATCGCGAAGTCAGGAATAAAGTGGAGTTCACGATATCAACACTTAGCCGTTTATAACAAGACAAATCAAGGTATAGAACCAAGAATCAAAGGAGACAAATACTGAAGCATTTGTTCTGGCAAGGTGGTCCAAAGAACAGATGGCAAATCTACAGCTAAACTTGGAGAGAAAGATAAAAGACAAGCAGCTACAGAAATGGGAAAGACTCTGAAAAGCAGGTGGTCCTTCCTGACACAGTGAACTTCTTATGGCAGGACAAGTTGGACTTTCAGAAGGGGTAGCTGTGTAATATTGTGTGTGCCTAGTTTGTATAGGTAAATATATATCGTGCACACACTACAAAAAAAGCTGTAAGAGAGATATACATAGATTTTTATTTTAAGCTCTTTTCTCTGTAAGCAAGCAAGTACAAACTGTTCTTGTTTAGAAGCCAGAAATTCGATTGTGAATTTCTTGGAAAGCTGTATTATTTAATTTGCTTATACAAAGTAGATTAAAGTGATTGTGTGTGTTGCTTACTTTCTGCATATTACATAGCATAATCATATACAGTTAATATTTAGTTTCAAGAAAGCAAAAATCCATCAAACTATCCATTCACCCCCCCCTCTGTCTAGTTTCTAAGTGATATTCATTCCTAACAGGTATGGTACTTTGTGATTTTACTTAATTGTCATTACTTAACTGTAATTCGTGTTTTTACTTAATTAACCTTACTTATTTATAGAAATATATTATTAAATAATAATATTACCTATTTATAACCAATTACTTTTTTTCACCTAAAATAAATTATTTTTTCTATTTTTTTCTAACAAATTCCACTACTTTTTCAAATATATCACGGACAATTACCTTTTTCTAACTAAAACATGTTAGTTTTTTTATTTTTCCTTATTAAAACCCCTCCTTTTTCAAAATATCACGGACAAACCTTTAGTTATTTATTTTTAAACCTATTTTAATATTATAATTATTTTTTAAAATTTTACCTATTTTAACATGTCTACTTATTTTTCTTAACAAATGCAATTACTAAAAATAATAAAATATAAATAATCAAATACCTATTTATAACCAATTATCTTTTCAGCTAAAATAGATTATAGATTTTTTCTAACAAAATCCCTTCTTTTCTAAATATATCACGGAAAATTGCCTTTTTCAATTTATTTTTTCTATTTTTCTCACTAAAATCCATTTTTTTCTAAAAATATCACAAGAAACCCTTTACTTATTTATTTTAAAACGTATTTAAATATTTTAATTATTAAATTTTAAAACCTCATTTTCCAAAAATATCACAGACATTTACCTTTTTAAACTAAATATATGTTACATTTTTTTTATTTTTCCTTACTAAAACCTCTCATTTTTCAAAAATATAACGGGCAAACCTTTACTTATTTATTTTAAAATCTATTTTAATATTTTTAATTAATTAAAAGTGTTTAGCAATTTTAACATGCCTACTTATTTGTTTAACAAATACAATTAAAAAATAATAATAATAAAATAATAATAATTAACAATCCGTGCATCGCACGGGTTTTAAACTAGTATATTATATATGTTGGATAGTATTATAGTTTAAAGAGTAAATGTAGTTAGGTTGTTGTGTGTATGTCCGTTAAATAAGTTTAACTCCGTTAGTAAATACAAGGACAAAAATGTTTTTTAACAGTTGTCTTCTTTCTCGAGCACCATTGATGAAGATTTTTAAAACTTGAAACTCGAATATCTCATTCATTTTTTTAACGAAATCTCTTCTTTTAAATTGCAACAAGATCATCTTAATCTTGTCTACAATATAATGTCAATTTCGACCATCAAAGTTTTAATTTTCAATTTTTTTATATTTAGAAAAATATAAACTATCACATGTATATAAGATTCATAATACTACTTTGATGATGCTAACTACTGTACATGTACATGTACAATGTACCATCGAGCACAAATCTCTAAAATAATTCTTTTAAATTTTTCTAAATATACGAATTTTTAAAATAAATATTTGATAGTCAAATTTGATATTGTATTGTAGAGAAGAAAAAGATGATTATGTTTCAATTTAAATCAATTGATTTCGTTAAGATGATTATTTGAATTTTAAGTTCTACAAAAATCCATCAATAGTGTATTTGGATTTTAAGAAGAAGATGAATATCAAAAAGAATGTTTTGTCCCTGTTATGATTAATAGCGTTACATATATTTGACAAAAATATACATTGTAAAAAAAATCAAATTTCGATACAGCAAATGATAGTTTTTGAAATAGAGTATTACAAGTGGTATGACAGTCAAACTACATGTACACGAAATGCACCTTACTCTATTTTAAAATTCGGTAGGAGTAATTGTGAAAGTTTCATATTTGTTAATTTGTGCATCTCAACGACGAATAGCAATATCAAAGAACAGTGAACAATGTACATTGGGCTTTAAACCACCACGGCATAATAAAACTGTTTCACTGAATAATTCATACATTAACATACTCTCATGTTGAGTTTCATGTAGCAAAAAACAAGATTGAAAAATTACAGCAATAGTTCGACATACTTCGACAACAAACTTGCAACACCAGGGGGCATAATGCAGACTACAAATTATGTTTACCAAGGAATGTGAGGATCAGCTGATTTACTTGGTCCGGCAATTGCTCGTGAGCAAAATGGGTTCCTTCAGGCAAAAATGTAATCTCATAATTTGGAGCAAAATGTTTCACCTTTCCACTCCTTATGTAATCCTCGTTTCCTGGAAATTTGAGGACATAATCCTTCTCACCCATTATCAACATTGCTGGAACATCAATTCTGGGGTTCGAAATGTTGAATTCTTCAGTAAAGGAC
Source organism: Heracleum sosnowskyi (assembly GCA_030848705.1). Taxonomy (NCBI): domain Eukaryota; kingdom Viridiplantae; phylum Streptophyta; class Magnoliopsida; order Apiales; family Apiaceae; genus Heracleum; species Heracleum sosnowskyi. Next base: position 40,068,101 of record CM061243.1, on the reverse strand, counting down.
CTAAAACAGTGCACAAAATAAGATAACGATATAAGTATTTACTCTTAGCTTGTAGCATACCAGATACCCTTCTCGGTGGAGTAATAAGAGGCCGAAGGTCTAAATCTCAGTGAAAACATAAACATTTAAATCGTTGCAAATGACCATGTAAATAAGGAGTAACAGGAATTTAAACATTCAATAACAATATATGAGGAAGAGGGAGGGGTGGGGGTGGGGGTGGGACTTTGCATGCCAGATTACATGACACCTTTAAGAAAAGAAATAACAAGTTTGTATCTGGAAAATGTGTGAAACCTTGGAGAAATCAGTAAAATTTTCGTGGCTGTTTATTTTGAGAAACTCTACATGACTTTCAGGCTTCAGCACAGGGATTTGGTCCTAGGCTTCTCTCTTAGCATATTGAAATAAAATGTTAATCTGAAAAGAACTAATAGGATTTAGTGCATGCTTACCTGTTCAATTTCTGCCAGGGGACTATTACTAGAATTTTTCATCATAGATCAAAGTTTAAGAAATGTTTTGTTTTTGGAATATCAAAATATTCCCTAAAGCATTGTAAACACGTTTTTAAAGTTCCAGACCAAACTACTACATATTCTATCGAAAGAAGCTCTTTAATGCTATAAAACAGTAAACAAATCATCGAATACCATTTACCTATACGGAACTTTTAACGCGGTACAAAACCCTGATTTTTCATACAAAGATCCATAGACAGCAAGATCATCCTCTGTGAACCAAGGTGGTAGGGGAGTAGATGGTTCCACCAGATCCATAATCTCCTGGTTCTCTGGAGCTATAGGCAATTCACTTTTAGAGAACAGTATATAAATGTTTCGCACTACTGTCTTGGCATCAAAGCGAGCAAAATCAGCTTCAGCTCGTCCAGGAACCTGCAGCATGATGATCAGAGACATGAAATTGAAAGCCCAAAACTACTCTAGAAAATATTTTAGCAAATTGTTCGAGTACATCTTTGCAAGAAGTGTGGGATGGATAATGATTGATTGGCTGCAACAAAAAGCAATCATCTTCTTATAACAAACTTGCCATTGAAAAATACCTGCCATCTGTTAATATAGAATCCCTCTGGAAGCAATTTAAGGAATGTGCGGGGACCTGGGGGTGAAAATACAATTCCCAAAGTGATAACTCCACTGACTCTAGTTGGGTGAAGTAGGGTGAAAAGATAAGCTGGGAATGCTCCAAAGTCCTTTGCAATCAGAATGACCTGCACTTTGTGCAAGCAACATATGTCACGTACTCACATAGTCAGTTTCAGCTAATATATATAAAATCACATTGAAAATAAATTGACATAAAGGCTCTTTTTTGGTTGTAAAATTTTAACAAGCGGAAAACGTCTCAAGGCATACTCTTGTATGAATACATAAGAAAAAAAGTAGCTAAACGTGAGAGGGATGAACGCTAAAGCAAGGCCTGGACACAGTTTCGTAACCCAAATTTTGCTTGCTGGCCTTTGATGCATTAATTTATAAAAAAACAATCAAAAAATTGTGCAGAATTACTTTCGCAAATTTCTGATTGAAAAGCTTGCTGCAATCATAAGTAATATGAAACCTACAATGGTGTAGCGGATTTTTTTATGTGATAACAAAAACTTGACAGATGCAATTCAGAGACACTTTGAAACTGAACAGTGAACTAACTAATTTCATATGAAAGATGCCAATAACTTCGATACTAAACCCAATTTCACTGCAAAGTGAGAAATAATCAACCAACATCTCGATTTTCAAATCTCCAACGCCCCGACAAAAATCATATGAAGAACACTAACAATAACATAATAATTCAACTTGATAATAATTCACTCAAAAATTAAAACTGCTCTTAAATATTAAAAGAAATTACCTTGTCAAGGCCAAGAGCATCCAGTAAAGCAAGAAGATCACTCAAAACGTCAGCATACGTGGTTTTCTCGGGTTCGGCTTTGGGATCGGACAACCCGTAACCTCTGAAGTCAATAGCAAATGCTCTGTAGCCAGCTTCTGCAACACAAGTCATCTGGTAGCGCCACGTGTACCATATCTCAGGAAACCCATGTAGAAACAGGATGGTTGTCGACCCGGATCCAAGCTCAGCTACGTGGAGCTTTGATCCGTTTACTTTTATGTGTTTGTGCTCTATTTTCTCCATCTTTTCAGACCCCTGTCTAAAGGGCTGTTCGGCAACAATGACTTTATCATAAGTTTATAAGAGCTCGAAGGATGTCAGCTTATCCGTTAACTTATAATTTATAAGTTCAATATAGAAATCACCGACATTTTACTTAATTTATCAATTTATTCTTTGATTTATTTCTTTTTTTAATATTTTATATTTTTACATTTGTGTTTTTAAATATTTTTTTAATTTAAAATACAAGTGTTGAAATCATTGTATTTAAAAATTATTTTTTCAAATTTAATTTAGCAAATTCTTCACTAACTTATAAATAAATTTATAACTTATAAGAATTCATCAACTTATCAACACTTACTTTATAAATCAATTTTTTGTGATATCCCAAACACGCACTAAGTGTGTCCAAAGCCAAACTTTACATGTTAAGACAAAGGTTTGTTTACGAGGTTCAAGAATCTTATTTTGGAATCTTCGGCAACCAAAAAATTAAAAAAAAAATTAAATACTTGTGCTTATGAAGTTGAGGAACCGGTTACCGGTCATTTCGTATTTATAAACACTAGCTTTATACCGGCGCAGAAAGCTTTATAAATTGTTTATGTAAATATATATTTTAAATTTTATTTATTTTATCAATTTTTTTGTTTATTTTTAAAACATTCTTAAAGTAAATATAAGCCGTCTACTAATCAATGTTAATTGAGTATTTTTCTTTTTCAAAATAATAATGCTAGTATCTACATTTCTATGTAAAAGATATCATTATACTTATTTCTATAGGTAAAGAAACTAGTTTACTAAGCCGCGCTTCGCAGCGGCTTTATAATAATATCTCTAAATTTTCTCAAAATGTATTCTACAAAATACGTTTTTAAATGAAATAATATTTATAATATAAAATTAATTTTTGTTTTGAATTATATATATATAAAGTTCTAGATCGTTGAATCAAAAACTATAATTATACATTCAGAGCTATTAAAATTTTCACTACCTCCAAATCTATTCTCAATAAGAAAAAAATCAAAAAATATGAACAAACATCATTTTTGTTGCTGGGAGAATTTTTTTATTAATAATGATCTCTTTTTGTCAAAACAAAAACAACAAAAACAACAACCTCTTTTTGTTATAGATGCACCGACTTATTGAATTTTGTTAAAAATGCACACACTAAATAAATTCTTCAGTCGAATAAATCTTAACATGATATTTTTGAAATACATACACTATAAATTTCTTAATATACAATTTTTATCTTTGAATGTATGAATTACATAAAATATTTTACTAAAAATATATTCTTTTCTATAATCCATTTTTTTACTAAAAACATTAAAACCGATTTTAAAATAAATAAGTATGGGTTTGCCCGTTATATTTTTGGAAATGAGGGGTTTTAGTAAGAAAAGATAAAAAATGTAATATATATTTAGTTTAAAAAGGTAAATGCACGTGCTATTTTTGGAAAATGATATATTTAGTATTTAAATACGTTTTAAAATAAATAAGTAAAGGGTTTCATGTGATATTTTTGGGGAAAAAATGGATTTTAGTGAGAGAAATAGAAAAAATAAATTATAAAAGGGAATTTCTCGTGATATATTTAGAAAAGGAGGGACTTTGTTAGAAAAAATATATAATGTATTTTAGCTGAAAAGGTAATTGGTTATAAATATGTATTTGCTTATTTATATTTTAATATTTTTAGTAATTGCATTTGTTAAGAAAAATAAGTAGACATGTTAAAATATGTAAACTTAAAAAAATAATTATAATATTAAAACAGGTTTAAAAATAAATAACTAAATGTTTGTCCGTGATATTTTTGGAAAATGAGGGGTTTTAGGAAGGAAAAATAGAAAAACTTACATGTTTTAGTTAAAAAAGGTAATTGCCCGTGATATATTTGAAAAAGTAGGGGAATTTGTTAGAAAAAATAGAAAAAATAATGTATTTTAGGTGAAAATGGTAATTGGTTATAAATAGGTAATATTATTATACCGACCAACCAAACTTTTAATGTTTCGTCTATTATATAATAATATTGATTACATTAAAAAAGAAAGTTTAGGATAGTAGAATGTTAAGATGGTAATTTCATTTGAAAATAAATATTATGAGAATATCTAGATAATAATAAAGAGAAGTTCAAAATATTTTTTTTTTAATTTAGATATTTGAAGGCAAGAATATTATAATTGAATATTTAGTTCCCTCCATTTGTAATATTTAGTTTCCTCCATTAGTAAAGATCTATTGTATATTTACTTTCTCCATTAGTAGAAATTTTAAATGCAATAATATTATATTTACTTTCCTCTATTAGAAGAGATTTTAAATGCAAGAAAGATTGAAATTGTATATTTAGTTTCCTTCATTAGTAAATATTTAAAAGGCAATTAAGTTTTTTTCTAATATTTGGTATTAATTACTTAATTTCTTATGCAAGACCGATTTAATTTCTTAACTTCTTATTTACCAAAACGTTCCTGTATTTTCTATTATATCACATAAAAAAAAGTTTAGGAGAAAAGGATGTTAATTTCATTTGAAAAGAAATATTATGAGAATATTTAGATAATAATAAAGGAAAGTTTAAAATAATGTAAGGTAATTCACTTTTTTTTATAATTTAGATATTTTGAAGGCAAGAATATTATAATCAAAAATTTAGTTTCCTCTTTTAGTGATATTTAGTTTCCTCCATCAGTAAAGATTTATTGTATATTTACTTTCACAGAGATTTTAAATGTAAGAATATTATATTTACTTTCCTTCATTAGTAGAGATTTTAAATGTAAGAATATTGAAATTGTATATTTAGTTTCCTCCATTAGTAAATATTTAAAAGGCAATTGAGATTTTTTCTAATATTTGATATTAATTAATTAATTTCTTATGCAAGACCGATTTAATTTTTAAACATCTTATTTACCAAAATGTTCATGTATTTTCTATTATATCACATAAAAAAAGAAAGTTTAGGAGAAAAGAATGTTAAGATGTTAATTTCATTTGAAAAGAAATATTATGATAATATTTAGATAGTAATAGAGGAAAGTTTAAAATAATGTAAGATAATACACTTTTTTTTATAATTTAGATATTTTGAAGGCAAGAATGTTATAATCAAATATTTAGTTTCCTACATTAGTGATATTTAGTTTCTTCCATTAGTAAAGATCTATTGTATATTATTTTTTCCATTAGTAGAGATTTTAAATGCAAGAATATTGAAATTGTATATTTAGTTTCCTCCATTAGTAAATATTTAAAAGGCAATTGAGATTATAAATTACTTAATTTCTTATACAAGACCGATCTAATTTATTAACTTTTTTTTTATAATTTAGATATTTTGAAGGCAAGAATATTATAATCAAATATTTAGTTTCCTCCATTCGTGATATTTAGTTTCCTCCATTAATAAAGATCTATTGTATTTTTACTTTCTCCATTAGTAGAGATTTTAAATGCGATAATTGAGATTTTTTCGAATTTTTAATATTATTATTTCAAAAAATTGAGAAAATTAGAAAAATAGAAAAATAGAGCGAAGCGATCTTAGATAATAATAGAGGAAAGTTCAAAATAATGTAAGGTAATACACATTTTTTCTAATTTAGATATTTTGAAGGCAAGAATATTATAATTGAATATTTAGTTTCTTCAATTAGTGATATTTAGTTTACTCCATTAGTAAAGATCTATTGTATTTTTACTTTCTCCATTAGTAGATATTTTAAATGCGATAATTGAGATTTTTTCGAATTTTTAATATTATTATTTCAAAAAATTGAGAAAAATAGAAAAATATAGCGAAGCGATCTGAGAGCACCTCACCGCCTCCGTCTTCTCCTTTATATAATAGTATTGATTTTTACTTTCTCCATTAGTAGAGATTTTAAATGCGATAATTGAGATTTTTTCGAATTTTTAATATTATTATTTCAAAAAATTGAGAAAATTAGAAAAATAGAGCGAAGCGATCTGATAGCGCCACCTCACCGCCTCCGTCTTCTCATTTATATAATAGTATTGAAGATTTTTAGAATACTTGTATTTTATAAGTACTATATTTTCTACAAATTAGGAATTAAAAAGGAAAATTTCAGTTTTTAATATTTAAGATAGAGGTGCTCTATAAAAATAGATTAAATTGTATATTTACTTTCCTCCATCAGTAAAGATTTTAAATACAAGAATATTAAAATTGTATATTTACTTTCCTCCATTAGTGAAAATTTTAAATGTAAGAATATTAAAATTGTATATTCACTTTTCCTCAATTAGTGAAAATTTTAAAGTCAAATTGTATATTTAGTTTCCTCTATTAGTAGAGATTTAAACGGAAATTGAGACATTTTCTAATTAAAATTGTATATTTACTTTCCTCCATTAGTGAAAATTTTAAATGTAAAAATATTAAAATTGTATATTTACTTTCCTCAATTAGTGAAAATTTTAAAGTCAAATTGTATATTTAGTTTCCTCTATTAGTATCAAATTGTATATTTAGTTTCCTCTATTAGTAGAGATTTAAACGGAAATTGAGACATTTTCTAATCTTTGATATTATTAATTCAAAATTTTGAGAAAATTAGACAAATAGAATCAAGGGATACTTGTATATTTATTTTCCTATATTAGTAGAGATTTAAACGGAAATTGAGACATTTTCTAATCTTTGGTATTATTAATTCAAAAATTTGAGAAAATTAGAAAAATAGATTCAAGCGATTTGAGAGCGCCACCTCACCGCCCCGTCTTCTCCTTTATATAAGTATATATTGATTGATGTATTTTTCTAATTTCTATGTAAAATATGATCATGTATATATTACACATAATATATTTATATTTTAAAGTCACGAGGAAAGAAAATCTTTATTCTATAGAAATTTTTGAATTTATATGCATTTAAAATTTCCCAGGTTTTCTATGGATCAGATCATATGTGCATCTCTGTGACAAATAGCCAAGAACATGATAAATCTTGCCTCTCAACCACCATGGCATAACAAAACAATGTCTTTGAATAATTCAGACAATAGTCTTGACATACTCTCATGCTGAGTTCCTTGCAGCATAAACAAGATCAAAAATGCAGCTATAGTTCGAAAACAAACTTCCAACACCAGGAGGGGACATAATGCAGATTACAAATTATGTTTACCCAGGAATGTGAGGATCAGCTGATTCACTTGGTCCGGCAATTGCTCGTGAACAAAATGTGTTCCTTCCGGTAAAAATGTAATCTCGTAATTCGGGGCAAAATGTTTCACCTTACCACTCCTTATGTATTCCTCAGTTCCTGGAAATTTAAGTGAATAATCCTTCTCGCCCATTATTAACATTGCTGGAACATCAATCTTTGGGTTTGATATGTTGAATTCTTCCAACAAAGACCTAAACAGTGTCAAAAATTCAAGATTATATTAAGAGAATAACCCCTCTTCTCTGATGCCACTGTATAAAACAGTAAATTATATATCAAACACCAATTACCTATAGGGAAATTTTAACGCCGTACGGAACCCAGATCTTTCATATAAAGATCCATAGATATCAAGATCTTTCTCTGTGAACCAAGGTGGTAGAGGAGTAGATGGTTCCACCATATCCATAATCTCTTGGTTCTCCGCAGCTATCGGCAATTCACTTTTGGAGAAGAGGATATAGATTTTTCGCACAAAACCGACCAAAATCAGCTTCAGCTCGTCCAGGAACCTGCATGATGATCAAGAATATGACATTGTAAGCCCAAAAGTACTATGTATATTTATCTAAGGCTTAATGACCTTTTGACTCTTAAAGTTTAAGATTTTATACCCATCAACCTTAATTATTTCAAGTCGTGCTCCAAAGTCTTTTGCAATTGAAACTACCTGCACATTGTATGCAAGATATCATTTCCTTGACTGCACAGAAACATATACAGGCTCATTCATCCAAGTAATAACTAATAAAACATTAATGTAAAATTGCTTGTACATCTGTTTAATTAAAACGTTTGCCGCAGTCAGAGTGAAACTGAAACCTAACCGCAACCGACATGAATCATAACAAATTTCAGATAACAAATTCCGCATCAAATATCATAAGTCAAGTAATAATAATTATTCGCTTAACACGAGTTTAAAATATTCAAATGAATTACTACAACAGTACCTTATCAAGGCAAAGAGCATCCAGTAACACAAGAAGATCACTCAAAATATCAGCGTAAGTGGTTTTCTCGGGTTCGGCTTTCGGATCGGACAACCCGTAACCTCTAAAGTCAATAGCAATAGCTCTGTAGCCAGCTTCAGCAACACAAGTCATCTGATAACGCCACGTGTACCATATTTCGGGAAACCCATGAAGAAACAGGATGGCTGTCGAGCCAGATCCAAGCTCAGCTACATGGAGCTTTGATCCGTTTACTTGAATGTATTTGTGCTCTACTTTCTCCATCTTTCGGACCTCTGTTTTATTGTATGCGACACCAATGTCAAACACCAAACTTTACATGTTGAGACAAATTAAGGTGGTTTATTATATTGTATTATTTTGGACCTGTGTGTAGGTTCATTAGTGCATGTAACTCTAAAGTCGGAAACAGAGTTTAAACTAAGGAAACTGTCATGGGACTCTGCCTAGTTGTATCTCCTCGGTCTTGTAAACTATCTGAACTAATTTGTTTTGATTTTATTTTTATCAAGGAATTGCCCAGGGGCAACCAGATATCAGTGATTATCGAACAATCAGCATCCATCAAAGAAGAAATAACAGATGGAAAACTATCTACCCAGACCCTTAAGCATGATAAATATCAAGCGCAAGATGTACACCACTGTTACCTACTCCTCATTCCAGAATTGCGTTGATAATACTTTGACAATCGTTCTCCAGAACTACTAACCTGTGACCATAATCTGCTTCAAGATTTAGACCATAAATATTAGCTTTAACCTCGGCAATTTGGACTAACCATTCCTCCTTAAACATCCACGAAGCACACATAAATACTGAACCATCATCCATCCGAATAACAGCCCTCAGTCCAGTACCCAACCCCTCCAGCTCTGGTGCAGCCCAGCTCGATAGTAGTTTATTTTGTTCGAATTTAATATAACCAACTTTATTTTTAAACAAATTTACAATATAAAGGTTTCTTAATAATATTTTGTATTGTCAGTTCAAGTTTCCGATGTTGTTTATATATTTTTGTCCAAATTTAATAAAACGGAGTTTAATTTAAGACAAATTTATAAGATATTGGTTTCTTTATAATATTTTGTATTGTCAATTCAAGTTTCCGAACCTAACTTCAATATATCAACTTGTATCGAGTTATCTTTCTAGTTTAAAGTTTATAATTTCTAATTCAACGTTTACAAATAACCCCCCTTAACTGTTTATTAAGTGTGTAACTGGTAGAAGGGTAAATAATTTGAACAGAAAGAGGGTATTTTGTCTTTCAATATATGAACAAAAACTCTAAAGAAAAATTTAAGAACTTGCACTCATGAGCAACAAAATTTGATGACTCTGTACAAAAGCTTAGGATTCTATATATCACAACTATATATCTTGTCACAAAGATTAAAGTTTGGTATGTCCTAACAATCTTTAAACAAAATTGTTTATGTTAACTAATTGATTGCATTTCCTCTTTTGATTCCAGGAAAATGATTGAGATATTGGTGTTCATGGAGGCTGGAGTTCAATTTGCTTAAGAAGCATGTTCTGCGTTTATCTTCCAGGTTGTTGGCATGTAGTTAAAATACAGTTACATAGTTTTGAGCTAGGAATTTGTGCCTCTCTGGATGTTTCCTCCACCAGCGTTTCGCCAACATGGTTAGATTAACCAGTTATAAATTACAAGTCCCTAATCCTCCTGATTTTTTTCGTGACAGTAGTGTGTGTACTTATGCTTGTTCAGTTCAAGTTCTTTCATCTCATTTTCGTTTGTGTTTTCAGAAGTGACTGGAGTTGCCTGTGTTTTGAACTTCTAAAGTTTCAGATTTTAGTAGAGTCAGAGACACTCAAAAAAGACACATGCTACTGATAAATTTTAAGATATCTCTTGTTAAGTTTGCATCAAGACAAGTAAAAATCAATTTTAAGATGCTCATAGGCCTGTAAAATTAAGTAAAAACATGGTTTGAGCAACAAACTATACAAAGAAAATATCGATACTTATAATCCTCTGTTTCAAAATAGTTAACTCAGGTGCAAATTTACCAACTGCAAAACCAAACAACAGACTCTGAATTCAATTTCAGAGACAAGGGAAAGATGTTCATGAGAGTAAAAAGAAAAAAGAAAGAGTTAACCTAAATTAAGAACCACTGACAGAATTCTATATATACGACTACTCCTCTCCAAGTTAATTTATCAGTACTATAAACCAACCATGAGCTCTCTAATCTGCATCATCTCTGACCTTGAGAACAAGAAGCCAACCATGTTCATCTTCCCCTTTATCAGAATCAATCTACTCTAGCGCCTAAGGTAAATGCATAATTCTTTACTAATCTGACTAATACTTGCGATGTTAGTTTCATGACCTTGTTCATACCCCATCCGACACTTTCACCATTGCAAAATTCAATGCTCCATCAACTCGAAATGACCATAATTGCATTTCCATTTTAGCCCTGAGCTCATTCCTATCTCTAATTTCATTCCAAGGACTACTCAAAACATATGAAGAATTCACAGCCCATTTTCGGAAATTAATTTGTGCCTTCTTAAGATTTGGCTCGATCAGTGGAACCATCAGTGGCACAACATGATTGTCTTTAAAGCGCTGATCCAAAATACTTTCTTCTTCAACCGTGAGAAAGTTTTCTCTGATTTGTCTCATTGGAATCGAAAATCTATTCTGACCACCCTCAGTATCAGCAGAAAAAAGATTCTTCTGAATTATCAATTTGATGTCAGTACCCCCCATCTCTTGAATTTCATTCTTGAACACAACTGGCAGTGGTGACGCTACTTTAAAAATTTTATGTCTTGCATTGCAGATAGTCCTCGGCTTCTTCTCCTTCTCAGAATACTCAAAATCTTGATCATCTTTACTCAAATCGAAGCACTTTCTTGACCTTTTCTTCCCCCTTGCACCATCAAATGCTTTCTGTTCACCGAATGGATCAGACTTCTTGTTCGGAAAATACCCATTATTATCATTCCCCTCCACCACTTTCTTGCCCTCCAAGTAATCATAATTATCCCCTGATCTCTTTATCTTCAACTTGCAGAAACTACCCGACGAAGACCCTCTAACATTCGGGATGGATCCGTTAAACAGCTCTTCTCGAGAGATGCAGCAAGTCGAACCAACCAAATCCTTAGAATCTTGAATTGGCTTCTTTCCCCAATTTTTTTCAAAAACTGAAAAACGAATAGAATCAATGTTGTTTCTCTTTGAAACTTGTTGGGAGTTTTGTTGATAGTACAACAGTGTAGTAACTTTACATACTTGTACCAATTTCTCAAATTCACTCAACTTTTTAGGGCTCTGTTTCGTGTCTTTTTGTGTTAAAACCCTCGGAGATTGCGTCTTCATCTTATTTCCACTTCTTAAATCGTTGTACAGAATCAATGTATAAACAAAAACAAAGCTCTAAAGAGATAGAGAGAGAGAGATTATGGAGCAGTACTGTATCAAAGAATAAACAGGAAATTGAATAGAATCAATATATAAACAAAAAGTCGAACGAGAGAGAGAGATCCGAGAACAAATGGGAAAGAGAATGTGAGTTGATTAGAATCAATATATAAACAAAAAGAAATCTATAAAGAGAGAGAGAGAGAGAGAGAGAGAGAGAGAGAGAGAGAGAGAGAGAGAGAGAGAGAGAGAGAGAGAGAGAGAGAGAGAGAACAGGAAAAAAGAGTTGAAACCTCTAACTAATTATCCGAGAACAAATGGGAAATGGAATGTGAATCGGATAGAATCCGGATGTCTTAAGAAAAATATGGAAAGTCTAGGGTTTAAAGATTGTTAAAAAAACAGAGTATGTCGGAACCTATATGAACGAAAACCGTGTTGAGACTTAAATATAACATCGAGGTGGGAACTGAGAAGACTCAACACTCTCTGTAATTTCAATATTAAACAAAAAAAAAAGGGAAACTATGCAAAAATTCAATCTATACTATATTATTAAAGCCGAAAAATTGAAATTTTTGTTTTTCGGTTTTCGATCATTTATTTTATTTAATAAACAATAAATAATATAAAAATAGTAACTAGCTAATCACCTTTTATAATTAAAACACTTTTTCTAACAAAATCTACTCCTTTTTTTAAAAATATCACATGCAATTAAGATCACGGGTAATTACCTTTAATTTAAAACATATTACATTTTATATTTGTTCTCAGTAAAATCTCTATTTTCCAAAAATATCAGGTGCAATCCTTACTTATTTATTTTCAAACATATTTTAATTCTTTTAATTATTTAAAAAATCTTACATATTTTAAAATGCCAACGTATTTTTTTAACAAAATACAATTAATATAATTAAAACACTTTCAATAATATCACGAGCAGTTACTTTTTTTAATTAAAACATGTTAGCTTTTCTATTTGTCTTTATTATTAATATTATTTCAAAAATATCACGGGCAATTACCTTTAAATTAAAACATATTATCTTTTATATTTGTTCTTACTAAAATCTCTCTTTTGCAAAAATATCGGGTGCAACCCTTACTTATTTATTTTAAAATCTATTTCAATGTTTTTTATTATTTAAAAAAACTTACCTATTTTAACATGTCAACGTATTTTTTTAACAAATACAATTAATATAATTAAAACACTTCTAAAAATATCACGGGCAATTACTTTTTTTTTAATCAAAACATGTTACATTTTCTATTCATCCTTACTATTAATATTATTTTAATAAATAATAAAATAATATTAATAATTTACCTATTTTAACATGCCAACGTATTTTTTTAATAAATACAATTAATATAATTAAAACACATCCAAAAATATCACGAGCAGTTACTTTTTTTATTAAAACATGTTAGTTTTTCTATTTATCCTTATTGTTAATATTATTTTAATAAATAATAAAATAATATTAATAATACACATTTATCTTCCTCAGTCCCATTTGTATTCTTTATTTATTTTTTCTATGTTCCAATTAATTAGACCTGGCAATTGGACCGTGTCGTGTACTTTTGTGTCGTGTACTTTCGTGTTTTCGTGTACTTAATGTAAAACCCATATCCGACCCGTTTTGGATTCGTGTACTAAATTTGAAACACATATCCAATTCAAAACGTGTCGTGTACTTTACGTGTCATATTCGTGTACATTAAACAAAAATATAAATTTAATTAAATTAAAATTTATATATTATAAAACTATTTTAATTATGTAAAATTTTATGAAATGTGTATTAATATATACAATTTTACAAAAATTTGTACATATAACTTATATATATAAATGTATACTTCTTATATATAAATGTATAACTTACTGCTAATTAGTCATGAAACTTTTATTTATTATTCATATGTAATTCCTTATATATTTTCTAAGTATGCAATACTATAAATAATATATATTTTTTAAAATTATTTATTTACTTCATTAATTCGTGTACTTTCGTTTCGTGTCGTGTACCTATTGTGAAAACCCAAACCCGACACTAATTATATTCGTGTTTTTTCGTGTTCGTGTACCAAATTTTTGCACCCAAACACTAATTATCCGTGTCGTGTTCGTACCGTGTTCACGTGTCGTGTATCAAATTGCCAGCTCTACAATTAATATTTAAGTTTCTCATTTTATAATTTATCACAATGATTTTTGTTATTTATTTAATATTTTTTGTTCCCGTTAATTTTTTTAGTTTGTAATTTTTAATCGCATTTGATGGTATGTGCCTTTCACGGGTTATAGGCTAGTAACACATTATTTAGGATTGATCGAATCTTTTTCATGACAGTTTAAAGATATTTATGCATTTTAATGTAAAATTATCAAAAATCATAAATTTTTAAGTTTTTTTTTGTGATTTTACCATCTTCTGAAAATGTTTGCAAAATACGGTCTATAACCGGATGCAACTTATATTTATGTTTTTCCAAAAAATATTTGAAGTTACTTTGGGTTGCGTGTGATGTTGTATTTGATTGCATTCAGTTGCAGCGGGTTGCAAAGTCGTACTTTTGCAAAAATAAAATAAAAATTTATATTTTTGTAAATATTTTTAGATTATAACGTATTTTTTGAAAAAAAAAATAGTAGCTCTAAAACTAACTTAACGATACAAAAGTGCGAGTTGTTAAAAACTTACAAGGATTTCTAAATCTACTTTGTATTTAAGAGTTAGCTTTCATTGAATTAGAATTTGTACCTGTAATATTTTAAATTTATCCCCACATATCGTTTCAATTGTATCATTACATTTTTTGAGAATATGTTACTCTTATCAATCTTAGATTTATTATCTCGTTTCTTCCTTACTCCTTATAATATTTACTCTGTATAACGAGCTCTCTTTGAATTTGGACGGTTATTAGAATAGTAACTGTTAGATACACAGTTCTGATAACATTTTTCATATATTTATAACGTTAGATTTTAATGTGAAGTTACATATTGTGAATATTGTTAATGTTGTAAAATATATTTTTTCAGATATTTCAATATTTGTTTGAATTAAAGTAAATATATTTTATTTGAAACATTGAGTTGTGAATAGTATATGATAGTATTGGTAAAGGTGTTTGGAAAATAAATTAAGAAAATGAAGAAATGGAGGGAAAAAAAAAGAATTAGTGAAATTAATAATTAATGTGGAGGGAGAAGCGAGAAAATTTTAATAAGAAAGTGACATGTGGCAATTTATTGAGTCAGTGATTGTTTGTTTTAGTATTAGTATAATAATCTATTGCATTTCGGTGATCAAAATTTATACCAAATTTCAAAATGATGACTATACTTTAGAATTTACAAATCGATGACCAAAGTTTACTGTGTTTCAAAAAGAGTGGCTATGCTTTAAGATAAAGAAATTAGGCCATTGTTTATCCCAAATTTCAAACATGTGGTCGTGCTTTAATAATTTAACAAATAAAAAAAACTAAAAAGAAAACTATTGAAAAAGTATTAAGTTAATAATTAGTAAAAATAATGTTGATGACACACGGTCACACGCGTACACACAAAATTCATCTGAAGTAAAAAAAAATACTGAGTCAAAATAATTTGTTCCGGCTAAAATTAGAAAAGGTGATGTAGTCAAATTTGAGTATGCTTATCAATTTGAGTTTGAATTACTCGATTTGCTATATAACCTTACTTTTAACTCGAGCTTGAATCAAAGCTCGATATCAATAATCTTTTTATGTTAGAAAAGTAATTTTGTGTTAACAAGATATTTTTCAAATTATTGAATTACTATGTGTCACATGTATCACCATATTTTTATTTCTTAAATTTTTAAAATAATTAAAATATAGTTATATTTTTGAAATTCGGGATAAACTATGGACACCAATTTGTAAATATCAAAGTGTGGCCATTTTTTTAAAACTCAATAAAACTTTTGACCACCGATCTGCAATTTTAAACTGCCGCCATCATTTTAAAATTCTGTGTAAACTTTAGTCACCAAAATGCAATTGACTCTTAGTATAATATATTTAATAAGTAAGTTTTATATGCCTACCAATACAAAATATTTGCGTATTTCAATCATGTTCAGGAGATTTGGCCCTCGTGGCCAAAGGTAACTCCAAAATTAATTTATTTTATTAATTTATAACTGTTAGAATATGCCTTGAATCAGTAATGTCCTAAACGCTGGGATTTCGGGTGTCTCGCTGACCAGGTGTATACACTAAGGTTATATGTTTTGGGCATATTTTTTGGGCTTTTCTGTAACCACCTAGAGAGTATTATATAAACTCTCTATGTCATAACCTAAAAGTATGTTGTAATCTGTATCCTCAAAATCAATAAAACTTTTTCCTTTTCTGCTTATTTGTGTTATTTCTTTACGTCTATTATAATCTTATTTGCTTCCGTTATAACAATATCAAATTTCAAAATTATAAATACTTCTCATGACATTCAGTAATCTATAAACGGCTAAATGCACAAGGGTTATTAAGACAATGACCCTTGAAGTTTCGGCGAAAATACACATAAACCCAAAAAAAAAAAAGACGTACCTCCTTGCCCCTGAAGTATGCCCTTTGTACACCTCGACCCTCTTTTCGATCAAATCGGTCTGAATTTCATATCGGCATTGGTTAATGTGGAATAAACACAATCAGAAATTTCATATCAGATCAATTTCAGATCTAATCAATTTTCGGTTATGGTGTATTTGAATAGTTGATTATTAAAACTGAGAGAATTTTGGATTAAGATCGGATTAAACTCGGTTCATATTAAAGTTAATTTTCAATTTTTTCTTGTTTCGAATTGGAAAAATATAATGCTAACTAATCTTGAATTAATTTTTAAATTATTGCCAAACCAAAATAAAGGTCGTTAAGTAAGTTTTTCAAGGTAATATCTTCTTTACTAATACTGAGTTAATAATATTTGAAAAGTATACGAAAGGTGATATATTAGAACTCTGAAAAATCTTTTGAAATACTGAGTTAATAATATTTTATTAATTAAAAAATATTTGTTTCAAAATTTTTACACCTTTTAATTCTTTAGAAAGATACGGGACAATTCGACTAAATATGTTCCTGTACAAGTAAAAAAGAATTGGGCAAGTACTCCCTCGGTCCCCCTCAATTCTTTACATTAAGAGTACGACACGGAGGTTAAGAAAAAGTATAAATTAATAGGAAAAAGTAAGAAAAATGAGTAAAGTGATGGACCAATTAATATTTAATGTATAAAATATGTATAAAATATGTATAGTGGAGAAAAATAATGAATGTGATTGAATTTTATATTATAAAATGTTACTATTTTTGGTATGTAAAAAAAACGAGAGTGACATACCAAAAAGAAAAGTGTAAAAAAATGAGAGGGACAGAGGGAAGAGAGAGTAATAAAAAAAGAAAAAGCAAGATTAAATATTAAACGAACCAATGAAATATGGTGTTGGATAAAGATCCTACATCTACATATACCGGGAATATATAGGCATCAGTTTCGGTCTACCATAACATGTGCATATCATGTGCATAAAATAACACGTATTTGCCACTAAGCATTCAACACATTTCTGTTTTTTAAATTTTCATTTTACACATCAGCAAAGACTAACGGACGTTAGTCAAATATAAACGGAAGGATGTCAATCAGAAATTTTAAAAGTTCAGGTATCGTATTAATTCTTTTTATAGTTCAGGGACCTAAACCAAAAACAGCATATAGTTTAAGGACGAAATAATTGATTTTCCCTTTTTTAATTTGTAAAGAAAATCTTATATTAAAAAAACTTTAATACAAAATAATTTAATTTTGAAAAACTTTTGGTTAAATAATAATGTTAATTTTTTGACTTAAAATTATTTTAAATATGAATTTTGTTTATAACTGGTTTGATTTAGTAAATATAGAACGAGTTAATGTATATGTGATATAGGCTATAACCGATAGAAATTATAACTAAACTAAAATTCAATTCACCTCTTCTTTAATTCATATTCTACAATTCGAGTCATATCAATTACATGTATTTCACTTCGATTTTGAACACATTTTATCAGGTCCACTTTTTTTCAAAATTAATTTTTTTTTTGCTAAATGTGTTCATGTGTACAAACAATCATATTTCATGGTCAATATGTTCAGTCAGTTATGTAACGTTATTTTTACACTGGAAATTATACACTTACCCCTATTTGACAATCTGATATGAATTTTCAGAAAAATGGTCCGGGTGTTTCATATCTTTGTGTGTCGAAACCCTCGGAGATTGCCTCTTCATCTTATTTTCGCTTCTTAAATCATTGCACAGAATCAATATATAAACAAAAAGAAAGCTCTCACAGATTATTCACAGATTATGAAGGAGTGTATCGGAGAACAAATATGAAATAGAATGTTAGTCAAATAGCATCAATATTTAAACAAAAAGAAAGCTCTAGAGAGAGGGAGATTATTCAGCAATGTATCAAAGATTAAACAAGAAATAGAATGTGAGTCAGATAAAATCAATATATAAACAAAAAGAAAACTCTAACGAGAGAGAGATTAATGTATCCGAGAACAGTTGAAAATAGTACATGAGTTGATTAAAATCCGAATGTCTTAAGAAATATATGGGAAGTAAGACGTTAGGTGTAATAAGACTCAAGAATCTCGGCTGTAAATTGTAATATATAACTCTCAGAAACAAAGTCATCGGTACGGGTCGCACCGCCTAATAACCCTTCCCCCTAATTTCATTATTTCGGCGTAATGACCAAACTATCCTTAAACGACGTACTTTGATGACGTTTATTTAGAAGAGAAAAGTCCGCGTATCTAAAATTCAAAACTCACGTACAATTCTAGATGTCATGTTCACATTTTAAATGCACAAAATATATGATATTAAAATTTGTAATTTATAGAATATCATTTTTCTTATTTTTTTATATATTATATTCCAAAATTTGGTTGAAATAAATAAACAAAGTGAAATGATCTTTTTACGGGGGCTAAAAATGAATACCAGTAATTCAGATTCGACTCATTAATAATGAAAATAATTCGTAATGGTACAAAAAATGAGCGAATTAAGATCTTGTTTTATAATTCGAACAAATATCGAGTCGAATCTCACTACTATATTATTCGTGCATATTTATATAGTAGTTCTAATAATTTAGGAGTAATCGAATATGTATTTATTATATGTATTCAATTCGAATTTGTAAGTTATAGATACTATATATATATATATATATATATATATATATATATATATATATATATATATATATATATATTAAAGTAATATTATACAAAATGAGCATATTTTAGTTTTTTATAAATAATTATACAAATATTCTTAATTTTTAAAATTAGTTTAGACAAATTTGAATTCAAATACACAAAACCAAGCAGTTTCGTACTGAAGCGAGTCGAAACGAATCAAATACAAGCATTTTTATCCAAATTACAGTCGAATCTGAATAAAAAATTAAAATATAAATTTTAATTCGGACCAAATCCAAACGAGTAATTAGCTAAAACTTACTCGATTTCACCAATTTATTCTTTCCCTCATATTTCCGTTATCAGTGTTATACTGTAATTGTAAGAAATATCAAGAATATTATTGAAAGCACTTTTGAATGATTAATTGTCATTCCAAAAGAGCGTCCAAAAAGATTCCTCTTGATTCGGTATATGTTTTTTATTATTGCTTGGAACAATTGCATTCGCTCAAGCCCGTCTTGATATGAATAATAATTAGTTAATATATTAATAAAAAAGTATAAATAATTTTGTGTATATAAAAATTAATTTTTTTTATAAATAAAAATAATGTAAATAGTAAGTTGCATTTGTTTCAAACACCAAACTATAATAAAATGAGATAAGTTTTTTTTTTTCATATTTATTGTTTAAAATGATTGATCAAAGAGAGAGACGTGATTTCGAATTTTTGAGGCTAGAAATCAGAAAGTCTAGAAAATCACTCATGCGCATTCGTTAACTACAAAAAAAGAAAAGAAAAAAAACTGAATAACATTCTGTTGTCCCGGTACTTGATAATGGGTTGAATATTTGGGACCCTTCAAAGTTTTGAGACTCTATGCTATTGGGCTGTTTGCACACCAATAATCGGGTCTATATTCGCTCTTCTTAACTAATTGAAATTTTAAAAACTCAAAATTTTATTTTAAAAAATCTAAAAAATATTTTATCAAATTGAATAAAAATATGCATCTTGAAATACGTATAAAAAGTTAAAATGAAACTAGTAGCATTTAGTTTGAAAAAACCGAGTTTTAAATTTTAAGTATGCGGTAATTCTTTGTATGTAGAGATATATATATATCATGTACTGTTTATTAATTAATTTTTGGACATAAAATGTTTACATAAGTTTAATCGACTAACCAGTTGTCAACTAAATGACAGTCCATTTTCCTAATACACTAATACACGTATGATTTATGAATGCTAAGGAGAGTAAAGTACCAAGGTGATCGTTTATATATTGATCCAAACTCAATTAAAAAAATTGATAGACTGGATTAAAAATGTAAAATCTCACAAATATAAGAAACAATATTGTGGGTAGATGTAAACAGATTACGCAAACTCTCTCAAAACAGATAAACTTTTTGTTAGTTTAAATTGAAATTTTATGATTATTAATACTGGTCAATTGTTTTGTTTTAAACCACAAACATTTAACGTATTTAACCTAGTAATAATACAACAAAAGAGATATATAAATATTTATTAGAAGGCAGCTGAATCTATCTATATATATTATAATGTCAGGCGTGCCTCCAAACTCTTTGAAAGTAATTTTCTTAATATTTTCATTTAAAAAAAAAAATCTTGCATTTAATAACCTATTAATTGGTCATTAATTACACCTATTAAACTTATATTTTATTTACTATATTCTATTTATATTAAAGTTTAGCAAAAAACTTTTTGAACATTATCAATACTATTTCAGTATATAATATTATATTTTTCAAAATAGTAAGATTAGTTTTAGGCAAAATGCTAATTAGAACTACTTATATTGCATCATTTTTATTCCTTATTTAAGATTGCTGTTATTTTTTTCGCAGTTATGAAAGTTTATTATTCGGTTAACATTAGAATTTGTAAAAACGTAATATCTAGCACTATACAAAAGTAATATCATCATATTTTTTCTTTTGTATATAAATAAATTATACATAAGATGTGACAACATGATTAAACTGAATCAAACCACCACTTTTTCCGTAGGCTAAATTGATACAAAAATATCACATTTTGTTCTTTTATATTGTCACGGAATAAATTAGTATTCTAACTTAATTAAATTTACATTATCACCGTGTATTTATATTGTGTGAGTGGTGTCGATTTTAAAAAACGTTACTTAGTTTTATTTAAATAATTATTAAAATTTAAGATATAAAATTAGAATAATCTTTCAAAGAACAATTCATGTAAATGTTTTGAATCAATTTTTTTTTAAAACTTCTTAAAATAACTATAATATTTTAAAAATAATAAAATTTTATTTTTTATTTTAATATTTAAAAATAAAATTTTAGAAACCGCTGATAAGTTGCCTATTATATTAATGCAAATCTTTTGATCCTTATTTAACAAATGGTTTAACTGTTTTTAGTGGCACAAATAAAAGGCCGAGAGCTGCTTGTGTTCGACGTTACAAGTGATTATTTATCAATTAGAGCTCAGCTTCTTAGTCTGATTTGTTCAGTTCTGGACATATCATATTTTCTAAATTTAGTCATAATTAACCAAGCCTTAAAACTCATTTCAGTGTCAGGACTAGCATGAACCTTAAATCAAGGTTCGATGTTCTAGCTTAATATCGAACTTAACACTGTTAACTTAACAGTCGAGAGGGTTTGAAATATTCTGGCTTTGGATCAAACTTAAAACTAAAGTGGTGAGTATGACCAACTAACACATTACTAGCATAACTGGCATCAGACATTAGGCAATCATCTGACACTGGACATCAAGCGGACACTGAACTATTTTGTTTAAGTACCTATTAGATGCTCAGCCAAATTTCAATAACTGCGTAATCAATATTCACAAGTAGGAGTAAAGCAAAATTCTCTCTTCTAGTAGATATTTTATTTTTTCTTTACAAATCATCGATGTGAATATATACCTGCTATAAGACAAGTTGGATAAGGTAATCATATAAGACTACAACATAAATAGTTTAGAGATGTTTACAAGTATAGGGTGTTCTGATCTTCTCAGCAGCGATCATGCTATAAAGAGTTTAAATCGAAACAAAAGCCAGGAGCTATGCAGCAAGAAGCTTCTGTATGTCCTTCTGCAGAAAATTCAAAAGAGTAATAACAGAACATATCAGAAACTCTCTGGGAAGTAATAGGAAATATCTGAAAAGTATAACTTCGGAAGAAATAACATAATTAAGAGGTATAAGATAATAAAGACATATCATAAATGACTTGTTGCACCTCGATAACATGCAAGTAAACATCACAAAATGCCTTAATACTAACCAACACACTGAGTAATGTCCGGTACTTACGTGCAATGAGCATAAAGCAGAGATGCTTACTTTCAGTCGCCCAATAGAAATACTCAAAACTCTAGTCGAGTTCTTAAATTTCAGACTAGTTTTTTGACTTCCTTCGCAAAATCTATAGTCTTTACGGCCAACTTGACATTCAACTGGCATTTGCACAGGGTACATTGTGTATCCTTTCGTAACTTGTAACTAAATTTACATCAGTTGATGTTTTGAATTTTTTGCCAAGTAAAAATATTTGGTAGTCCTCTTCTAATCGACATATCAACTTGGGATTTCCATAAATTAACCTAACCCTTCAGGTAAACAAAGTAAAATAAAACATGATTATTGAAAGACATTTAACACACCCAGGGATAATGAAAATTGTAACAATGTGCTTTAATAGGCACACTAACCCCTATATCTTCTACCTTCATTACTTTATTATTTCTACAAGATCTAACACAGAGATGTGAAACCCCATTTTTGAATCATGCCAGAAAGACCTTGTGAAAATAACTTCTTTTTTCCAATCCTTTCGTGCTATATCTACGATCTACTTTCTAGTACTACTTCATAAGATTCATAATTTCTTATAATGCTCATTATGTATTACAGTCATCTAAACAGAGCATTTCGAAAGCATTGTCATGATTCACAAATGTACTTCAGAGTGACATATGCTTATTGAGCCTCACTGAAGAAACAAACCTCTATCTGGAAAGGTGATGTTGTTGGTGGATATCTTTCAACAACTTTGCCATTTTTGTCCACTAGAAACTTCTCAAAGTTCCACTTAACGATATCACCTAAGAATCCTCCACTGGTTGACTTTAGAAACTGATACACCGGAGCAGTACTTGGGCCATTCACATCAACCTGTTATGTATACGCTTCAGCCTGTTAGTTTCCAGTACACACCATAATGGGTAATAATGATTTGGGTTAAACTGATTAATCAACCCAGAGCAAAAAATGAAATAAAATTTTCACCAAATCAAACCAAAATCGTAAATGGTTAAAGATAAAAGTAATTAAAAAATCAACCAGATTGGTTTGTTCTCAATTTTTGTCTAAATCAAACTGATCATGAATCACAAACCAAACTGCGTTTGTGATACATATTATATCACAAACATTATGCTACCTAATTATACATATTAACTTAACTTACGCATACTATATTAGGCATAATCAAAAATATTTTAACACTAATTGTTAGTCCGGGACACTTTCCTACACAGTTACTAGTTTTTACCAATGTTATTAGTGGTTGAACATTGCGTCGCATAATTGCATACATATTGCACATCTGTTAGTTTATGGATGATTATCAAAGGAAGTGAATATTAAGTCCATATCCAGTTTTGTTAAGAACTACTTAGAAAGAAGACTGAGGTTATACAAAGACAAGAGAGAAGACTTGGCTGAAGATCAAACATTGAAGACTTGAAGATCAAAGAGAGAAAAAATTATCTTTGTAGATTTAAGGGCTCTCACTTAGGGTTAGGGCCAGTTTGCCATTGTTGTACCCTAGTCCCAACTGCTGTGGAGGAAAGTGTTGCCAGGACAAGTAGGCAATGGCCTGTGGGAAGAACTGTCGTGGATAAAAGCTAACAAGTATTGGCATATCAGTTATAGTTCAAACGGGAAAAAATCTAGCTAAATTAGAAGTTTAATTTTTGGGTCAAGTGGGAGGATTATTTTAACAAGGCAACTTTTTTTGCTGTCGTCCATATACAGTATTGGAGAAGAGAATTAAAAATTCAGTGACTGAAACATTAATGAGTTTTTTATTCTCTTCTCAATGTATTTACATATACACTGAAGCTATCCCTAGGCAAGCGGGTCGGCAGACCTGTGAACTTTTATGTGTATTAGAAGAAAAACTCATGTATATATGTGTGAGTGTGCATGCTTTATATGTAGCCTGCCTGCCATAATAGTAATTCTATGCACATTTATTTATTCCGTTACAATCCTTTTCTATATTCTACAGTTTGGCTCCGCAATGAATACTCTGGCAATCAGCTCATGTTTGTTTTTCTTAATGATCTCTACTTACCATCGATAATTCTTTTTGCAAATATCAGTCATTCACTAGGTAACATATGCAGTACTACCGACTAAATAACAACGCATGCTTAATTATCCAAGTTTTTATTCCTTTCCAATAGCATAACAAATTTTATATTTAGACTTTTACTAATATTTATATTAATAAATATATATATGTAAAATTTTGTAAACTATATTAAATGTTTGTTATCTCAAGTGTTGTAAATGATGATGTATTTTGATGATAACATGATTCTTTATACGGAATTTTGCTTAGCGGAGTGTCGTAATCACTTCGAATGACTTTCATAGCTATATTGTTTATTATACTAGCCTACTCTAACTTAAAACATCTGCTACTTTGATGCATATATGCATTGTGTATGTTGGGTGGGGAAGGGGAGAAAGAGACACTTGTCGAACCTTGTCAAAAATAGGGAAATCTGCCTTAAACCTTGTACATGCAAACTGCTTAATCTCTGGATTTGATCCTGGCTCTTGGCCCCCAAACTGATTGCAGGGGAAAGCTAAAATTTCGAAACCTGGCAGAAGATTACACAATGTTATGTTATGTATGTAATTAGTTCAAGCCGAATTCTCAAGACATGCCTCAATCATTAAACTTCAAATTATAATAACATTGATTCTTTCATTGTAAAAGAATATATTGAGATAAGTTTATAGAAACTCAATGTCTCATCTTAGTGAACTTCTACGGATATCGATTCATTCTTTTTTTTTCTCTTTTCTTAGCTACATAAAGAACTACTACTTATGAATTTGTTGAGACATTATGAGTCTAAAACATGAAACTCGGTCATGTAAAATATCAATAAATTACAAAAAAAAAAAAAAAAGAAGAACATTTGGGGCTTAGGAAGTCTACCGTGAAACCAGTGGACTCTCACTTCAAATCAGATTCATTAAGCTAGACACTAGTATCAGAAATATGTAGTATGTATACAGCAGACAGCAGTGCATCAGACTTATTCAGATAGCACCCTTGAAAGGAAATATCAGCTCAAGAATTGTTCCCAACTTAAAAGCAATTTGTGATGCTAAAGTACATAGCTCTACCAAAATCAAATCTCAGGTAAACTACCATTAAGAAATATATAGACTCGGGAAATTACCAAAGCATCTATAATTGTTAGGATTGACCACATTAGGATTTGTATGAAATCTAGAAGGCCACGAAAATGGAGTTCAATGCAAGGGGCACAACAAGCAGGAAGCTAAGAAGCAAGAATAAAACGCAGGTTGAAGAATCTCAATATCAAAAAATAAATATAAAGTAACATGCAGTGGTACTAACCCGCCTTATGTTTCATACACCGAATTGTCAAGGAAGTTGGTATCGAAAAACTAGAATATATTTCTTAAGTTTCTACAAAGTCACAAGAATATTAAAAAACATGTAGCATATTTGTAGTGTATGTTCTGAGTATGTAAATTTTAGGCATCAAAAAATCTAACATCTTACTACATATGTTGCTAGATAATTTTGTAGGTCGCATACTTTCCAAGTGAATGTGTATCTGTAATACCATATTTTGCATATCAGGTGCAGTTTTCACGCAAATGATTGATTTTAGAGTGTTGAGAGAAGGAGAGCGCTTAAAGGCAACAACTTGAGTAAACTGTTATAGTTCTATACACATACAAACAGCTTAACAAGAACCAATTCACTGATGATCCTGAAGTTGGAAACAATGATATTTATAGTGCTCCTAGTCTGCAGAAGCCAGAAGGATTGCTTCTTTCTCTACACTCTTATTACTTGGCATGACACCTAGCTAAAGAGTATTCGTCATTAATCTTCTACGAGTACTTGTGCTGAACGATATGGGATTTACAGGTACAGCAACGGAATGTACAATCCCTAGCATTGTAGCCTTGTGAATACCCCTCTTCTCTTGATAACAAGATGTCAAGGATTCGAGCCTCACACAGTGTATGTAAGTGTACTCGATTAAATTATAACATCATATGCAACTCACCTTGAGTCTTGTACTTCTCATATATGTGTGAAAGTTCTGAGTAGTTTGATGTCGTCAGCCCACTAAATACAAAATGAAGTCTACAATTAGATTACAAATTTAAATAGAGATATTAAGAGGAACACAGGAAGAACATATATATCACTTACGAATATCAACTCATAAGGAAAGGTGTACATTGAATAAAAAAGAAGTGCACATTTTGAGTAGTATATGTATAAAGTGGCAAATTCAAAAGTAACTTTATGTAAATCCACATTCGATTACAATTACTTAATACAGCGATTGACATCGAGAACATCATATAACCATGACGGCTCCTATGTCTGTCATACACATGGATCTGCTCCAAGCTATTACATGAATTATTCGTGCTTGCAGCAGCTATTGAAGGAAAAAAAAACTCCTTAACAAATGTTAAACCATGTGCGACCTGTCAGTAATAAGTTTGTAATCTGAAGGACACTGTAGACTTGCACAAAAAATGAATGACGTCATATACAAACCTAAAGCAGGACAAGCACCCGTTGTAAGATCAAATACAAAATGCCGAGGAGCTCAGTCAGGTGCCAGTCCAATATATAGAGTCAAGTAGATTTTGAAATTGCATATTTGATTCGAATTTTAAATTGCACTTTGGAAAAGAAAAAAAAAAACTAATCGAATTTCTAAAAATTCCAAGAGATATAGAATGGACTTCGATTTTAGATAAGAAGGTTGAGTGTATGTCATAAGTAATCGACAGATCCCAAATTTAGTAGCTAGCTTAGTTTGGAAGCAAAAAGTTGCTTGTTCATTTAAATTAGTTAAGCATCAGTGCATCACTATCGTTTTTCTACAACCCCCTAGCGGCGTCAAGGTCCATATCCCTATTTACCCTCAAGTGAGGGGAATCAACTTTTTTCTTACCGAAGTCCCTGGACCTATTCAAGCTTGTCAAGGACCAACATTTTACCAAGTTATCTACTAAAGCTAGTTAATACTTAATACAACTACAATTCTACAAACAGTTATCAAGTAAAGAAAAATACCATCTCGACGCAACATTCACAATCAACGCAACCTTCCCTTTAAATTTGCTCAAATTAACATCCTTGCCATCAATATCCTGCACAAAAATAATTGTCACAAATCAACAAACTTCTAACACAACTTGAGCCCTCCATAACTACACAAAGTAAAGCAAGACAATCATAAATACATAAATATAGATACATACATACATACCTTTACATTAAAATCATAAAGGGTCTTCCCTGTGGCTGCTCTTGCTCTTATACTTACACCACAAGCTTGTGATTTTTTAACAACTTGAGAAGAAGATGAGGACTTGAAGGACAACCCATTTTGAAAAAAGCCCGACCCGGATGACCCAACTGAGAATCTTTTAGGATGAACAATCTGGGTCGGGTTCCGGGTAAGAATACTTTTGGTGTTTGAGGAAACAGAGCAAATCGAAGAAGACGCAACAGTAGCCATTAAATTTTGCAAGAGATAAATGTGATAAAAAATGGAAATGATACTTATATACTACTACTAATTTTATTTAGAATCATTTAATCTGCATTAGTACGCCAATTTTTACATTAAAAAAATATTATTGCGAAATATAAAAAATTATTAAAAAATTAATTAAGAAAATCTGAATTCTATTAAAACAAAAATATTGAATTTTTAGGATAGTTTTGTTAACCGAAAAATAATTTAATTTTGAAAGATTAGTGCACCTAAAAATATATTTCAAAAAACGATCTTCTTTTTTTCCTTTAAAACATTATCAAGTTAACAAGCAAATGCTGGGAAAGATGTTTGGAATTTGAAAAAGGAAAGAATTTTTATTTATGTTCCTGAGATTATACAACAATAATTATTCAGACAAACGTACAACAATGAATCATGACAATGCTTGTGATTAACTAGAAGTATTAAGAGCATCCAAGAACTCCTCATCACATTCCAGAGCGCTCATTATATCTGAATTCAGGCAAATGCCAGTGTCGATACTTCCTTGGCCTTCACACCCTTGATACAATGTCACTTCTCCGTCGAACTTGTTAGCATATCCACTAAGAATCTTCACAGGTTTTCCGAATCCAAAATCGTTACCATACATGTTAAAATGTGGTGAACTCGATAGTACAATGGTACCAGAGTCGACTAATTGTCCTATTTGGTAAGTGATTGGAGTTTGCAGCCATGTCGCGACAGATTTACGCACAGATTTATCATTGTGTTCGATGATAGTTTTATGTAACTGTAGGGCAGCCCATTGGAGGTCGTTTGCAAGTAGCTTGCTTGCTGTAGTAAATGTTCTTAGTATCTGAATGCAGTTCCCGAAGTAAATTTTTGACACAGTTGGGTCTAATCTTGATCTGTTATTCGCAGGCATGCAACAACTAGTGATTTGATCTTGTGTTAGGCCACGTACACGTGTCACGCTACGCCAAATTGTAGCTGACAAGGCTTGTAAAGATGATATCCTGATAGCTTTGTCTTTGCAATGAGCATTTGCCTTTGCTTTGATTCTTGCCAAAGCTGAAACTGAGAAATGGAAGATTCTTTCTTTGAGAATTGGGGTGTCATATCTGCTGATAAACTGATCATCACGCGTAAAGGGGAGACTGAGAACTGGACCATAACCATCCGGAAACCAGCGTTCGTGGATCGGTGTTGTAACTGGTGACCCTCGGAAAACTTGAGACAAAGTGTTGAAAAAATTCCAATAAGATGTGCCATCAGCCACTGAGTGGTTAACCGAACAACCAACGAAAATGCCATCAATTAGCTCAGTCACTTGAACCGTTAACAAGGACATGTTGAGGCCATCATAGTTGACAGCCTTATGATGGTCAAAAAACGACTGAACAATTATCGGAACATAAGGCGGTGAAAGAATATCCGAAATTGTTGCATCAACCGACGAGTGGACAAATCTAGCACCAGGACTGTTAACGCAATCTATAAACACCACGAAAGAATGTGAATCTTCTTGTTTTCTCGCCAGGCGGCCTGCTAACGGATAAAAATGAGCAAGAGTAAGAGAAAGAGCATCTTTAAGCCTCTGTAGAAAAACTTGAATGAAGCCATCTTGACCATCGGGGTTTTCAAATAGAAGGCCTTTCTGAATGTAATGAAAAGAGAGCATAGCCAAGTCCCATGTTGCCAGATGAATGACTTGTTTGGAGTCTTGTGGAAGGTGAGATGGTTTGACAAAGCATTCTGATATCTGTTGGACAGTAATCTCAGAGTTCATTGTTGTTGTATAAGAATATGAAACAGAACCCTGAGAGCAAGTAAACATTAACAGGGAACTTACTGTTATAGTAATGTGAAAGGATCATATCAAAATACAAGTCAAAGAAGGGCTGCTGCTGATATGTTGTGGATGAGATAATAGAAAAATTGTCAAATATTCGTCTAGTTGACGTGAAGACGTGAAGTTTTACAATATAAACTTGAACATATATAATTTTGTAGACATATAAACAATTGGAACAACCGACTCCACTTGTGACCGACCAATCTTGTCTGATCGATAGTCATACAGATGTTTGAAGATATGGATTATGTGGACTGTGAGATTTAAGAGAGTTTCTTTGTTAGTTTCTGGATCGCATAAGATATTTCCACAGGCCTACTATACTTGTCTTGCTAACTTTTCATGTTCACAAACTTACTACCAAAATAATCCATTATAATTTGTAATTATTAAAATTAAAATAATAATAACAATTTCAAGTGTTTCTTTTCATAAAACTGTAGTATATTTTATATGGAAAATTATGTGGCAAGTTAATCTTTTCAAAAGTGTTTCATGCAAGTTATCCAAATAATAAAAAACCTGATTTATAAACAAATTTTCATGGGAAAAATCATGGGATACCATATTGTAAATAAAGTTTCATACAAATTATCCGCATTAAAATCGATTAAAAAAATCTATCCTAGATGTCATTCTCCATTTAAATTTCTTTTGTAAATTTCCTTTGCCCACACAAATTTCCCAATTTAGAATGAATTGTAATATATTTCACATATATCCAGTTAATTGTACCAAAACTGCACTAGGCCCAATTCTGAAAATGAGACTGTCGAGGTCTACATGTGATTGTAACAAAGAAAGATAATTGAACACATCTGCATAAGTGTCAAAGGCTGGAGAGAAATTCAATTCACAAAATAAGACTGACACATGACACAGAAGATGTGACATGATCAATCAACTGGACATTGTGGTATTAGACCAATTCCAGGACATTACCTCAAGTAAGAATTCTAAGGGCGTTTGAGTATAAATGTGATTCGATTACTAGTACAAATTCAGATATCCAACCTCCGAATAAAATTGGAGAGTTGAGAGAGCACGGTATTTAGGGCGATAATGCACAACTATTTCTATTTAATACCTTTCTTTGCTATATGAATATTTATTCTATTCATGTTGCATCTTAGCTAACCTTTTTTCATAATATCTAATATAGCTTCAAAGTCAGATCTTCAAAG
Source organism: Heracleum sosnowskyi (assembly GCA_030848705.1). NCBI lineage: Eukaryota > Viridiplantae > Streptophyta > Magnoliopsida > Apiales > Apiaceae > Heracleum > Heracleum sosnowskyi. Next base: position 40,037,190 of record CM061243.1, on the reverse strand, counting down.
AGTCCTCGCACTGAAGTAAAATAGTACATAGACATAATTTGGTTTATTGCCATAAAACCTCTGGGCCTGCATAAAAGACTGCAATTTTCTTCATTTTGATAATACCTTTTTAGGCTAAAACCTGAATAGCATTTCTTTAATCCCAAACAAACATAACTCTAGCAACACAAACACTTCACAGATAATAGAACAGCTCCATGATCAAACCCAGGAAGTACTTTTAAAATCATTGCCAACAGAAGAACAATTCTTGATTATTCCCTGATTTAAAGTAAACATTCACACCAAGAATTCCAAAGTACAAGTGCCTGTAGTTCTACAGTGTCCTCTAACATGATGGGGGCTACGACCAATGCACCAACTCGCAGTAAATAAATCATCATCCATCTACAATGCAAGTGCAGAAAAATATCTTAAATTACAGTAATCAGCAATCTATAGATGGCCACTAACACATTTGATCATTTATATTCACCGAAATTGTAATGCAATCAATTTTTTACTCCATTATTAACTGATTAGGACTAGGACTACGACTAGGATAGTAATGGCACATCTGTAATTTGTTTACTGAAATGTATGCTTATATAAGTTTCTTTCAGAAGACGCTTCAGCTTCGCAGCAGCAAAAGCAGCATATGCTATATCACGAACCTGTAAAAAGAACTAGACTCTCAAACTCACTATTATTATCTTCTTATATAACAAAAGAAGCTGATAGATTATCAAACTTGTAAATGATAATTAGATCTTTTAGCTTATCCAAGTCATAATTCAATAGTCTGAAAAGAAAAGGAGTTCAGAAAAAATAAAATCTCAAGTGTCTGGAGCACAATCAATACTACTTATCAAGGCATTTATTCTTTTAAGAGGGTGCATGCAAGTACATACAACTTTGCCCGAACCCTTCGTCCTTCATCATACATCATCGTTGCAATCTGATTGAATACAACGTATCAGTATGATCCTTACACCATGAAATTATATATAAATCACTAGAAGAATAAAAATCTAGTTGGTCATCTATGACCTACTTTGATACCTTAAAATACTCCAGTTCAGAATAAACTGGGTAATAATTACTTAATTAATTTAAAAAATTAATAATACTAACAACTACTACACTTTGTGTTGTGTGGAGAGAGTTACTTTTTGCCTTTGTTTTGTATGCAAGGGATATAATATACTTGTCCATATTTAACGTGGAACAGTATAAAGGTTGTGTCTAGGCAAAATTCAAGTTTAGTTTCTAGCGAAGTAAGGCAAAGAAAGTTCACTCTGAAAATAATTTCAGCAAGTGAGAGAGAGTACATTAGACGCCACCAATAATGCATCATTTATAATCTATTTAGATTTCAGTAAATTGATAATGCTTGCACTAAAGAATTAAGACAAAAGCCATTCAAAGAAATTGTATAGTTCCCATGTGTTAACAAGAGTTGTTGCACATTTCCTAACCATAAACATGTTCCATTTGATGTTAAATTCGAAAAGAACAACCCTCTCACCAAATCTACTCATGAAAAAACTTCAAATAAAAAAACGGAACAACAATAATACCAAGAAGATGAAAAGGAAAGCATTTTTATGCGGATGCGAGGAAAGCGTTTTTAGACGGATACGACAATTTTCCAAGTAGAGTGGATCACCAAAACAAATATACCAAATGCAGAACAAGATAAAAACGGGCTTGTTCATTGTAGGTTAGTAATAAATATGCCATCTAAAAAAACTTACCTAATATTAGAGGAAACACAAAAATAAAAATCATGGAAATAACAGTAGTATATATTGGATTTCCATATTAGTGTTTGCAACATTGGACAATGAAGAGAGGGCATATTACAAAAGTTGGAATTGACCTTAATTGTTGTTTACCAGAGGTGCTATCCTGCCCAAGCTATAAATCTGATAAATGTCAAAGAACACAAGGATCATGGGTTACTATGTGCTCATTAAACAGGTTGTTAACAGCACAAACTCAGAATCTTTGATTTTGGTTTATAACCTTAAGATTAATAAGAGATAGTTTTAGAAATAACTATACCCTATATTAGACAAAAGAAAAACTCATTTCACATTCCTCTTCAACTTCTTATTAGATGATACTAAATCGGAAATCAACATACTACTTCACAAAGGAAGTCCACTTAATACACATTATAATTACCAAATTATAGCGTCAATTTGTTAACACAATGCTGGAACAATAAACCCACGAAATACTCGCAACACAAAATTGCAAATGCAAGTACATTACGAAAAAATAATCATCCTCAATATACATTATTTCATCCCAAAACACACTTAATTTACCAATTCAAACATTTCCGTTCTCCGTAACATAAAATTAAATTCAAACACTAAAGCAAATAAACTGATAAATTAAAATTCCAAAAGAATACGATAAAACACAAAACCATACCTTCAAGAGTCCAACCAATGGTACGAGGAGAGACCGAAAGCATGGAAGTGAGCAATGCGGAAGCAGTAGCAGTATGAAACGGAAGCATCGATTCCAAAGCAAAGCTCATCTCAACTGGTGACCTAAATTTACACAAATAATACAATCTTTAATTCACATAAACATTTAAACATCAAATTTCTATACAAAACAAAAAATACTCAAAACAAGTAGATGCAAAAAGCAAAAGGGTCACATAAAAACATAAAATTATGATGCATTCATAGATTAAAATGCATAGAAATTGAGGAATTACCTTAAAATGCGAGGAGCACAAGGGGGTTTAAGGGTGGGTAAGCGAAAGGGAGAAGGGGCTGATTTGGGTTTAAGGCCGGACGCGAATCTCGAGGCAGAGCTCCGGGTTGTTCGGGCGGCTAATCTTGCTGCTATGGCGGCGGCCATGGCTGTTGATTTTAGGAGCTTTGGAGGTTTTGACAAGGAGAAAATGAAATGACTTGTGAGATTTTTTTTAGGGTTTTAGTTCATTTTTTGATATAATTTGGATTTTAGAAATGAAATGCGTTTGCAAGATATTGTTTTTTTTTTGAAACTTTAAGTTGATTAGTTTCTTATGAAATGATAATCATATTTTTTATTTGTAATTGTAATTTTGTGGAGATAAATATATTTTAATATTTTTCAAAAATTTCTTTGCCCATTATACTATTCCTTTTACGTTACTACTTCCTACAAGTATTTGATTTTATTTCTTTTGTTAGAGGTTCACCCAGAGAAATTTTACATTTCAAGAAAATTATTATCTAAATTCTAATAACAGTAGGATATGCAACGTATTTGTGAAAATTTAGATAATAAAATTTTAATGTTCATAAATAAAAATCATGTAATTGAATTTTAAACGTACCTCCAACCTCAATAAAATGTAATTAAAAATAAATAAATTAGGAATCAAAAAAGTTCTTTACAGAGGATTATGTGTGTAAAAAAAGTAAAAGATATTAAAAATCAAAAACTTTCAACTTAACACAAAAATAAATTAACTAAATTAAAGAGGTAATAATTATTATTTATAATTATTAAACGTAGAATTTCATATTAACTTCAAGTAATTACCTTATAAAGTTTAAAAAAAATTCATATAAATGTACACATAATTATAATTACAGGAAGTTTTACATATTTACAAAAATGTAACAACTCTTTTACGCTACAAAATCATCTAATATCATGCAATTTTCTTTTTAGAGCTTTTTTCTCTTAAATATAAATATGTGTAAGTTAAACTTATTAAAATCACTTAAAATATAAAAAGATTAATACATAATTGAAAAATAACCAATTTTTAAGTAATAAAATTGAAAATAACAAAAGTCTTATGATAAATATTAACCAATTTTTAAGTAATAAAATTGAAAATAACAAAAGTAATATGATAAAAAATTTAATCAATTTTAAGTAATATAAATGGGAACATAAAATATTAAATAAAGAATAAAAATCAATATGATAAATTATAAAATAAAAACCTTAATTATTAATTGGAACATAGAAAAAATAAATAAAGAACGCAAATGGGACCAAGGAAGATAAATGAGGCAATATTAGGTTGTTATTTTATTATTTATTAAAATAATATCAATAATAAGGACAAATAGAAAAACTAACATGTTTTAATTAAAAAAAGTAATAAATATTAATAACATGTTATTATTTATTGTTTAATAAATAATAACATGTTTTAATATTAAATATTAATATTTATTAAAATATTAATAATAATATTTTGTTAAAAAGTGTTTTAATTATAAAAGTCAATCAGTTAGTTACTATTTTTATATTATTTTATTATTTATTAAATAGAATAAATGATCGAAAACCGAAAACCAAATCTTTCAATGTTTCAGCTTTAATAATACTAGCTTATAATTCGTGCGAAGCACGGGCTTGTTTTTAAAATAATATAAAAATAATTATAGTAAAAATATTTTTTATATAATTTTTTTTTGTAATTGTTATTTATTAAGTTTACTTAAATTTGTTGTTGACTTATTAGTTTCATTTATTTAAAAAATAAGTAGGCGTGTTAAAATAGGTAATTTTTTAAAAATAATTAAAGGCATTAAAATAAGGAATCTGTTTTGCATAATCCGCAACAAATTTTGCAGGTACTTCCTACGAGTAGTAATACATTATCAATGTCATTACCACACAAATTTAGATCATGTAATAAATTAACAAGAATCTCATTACCAGTCTATCTTTATCAATGTGATGTGTTTTGACAAATCTGATAAAACTTGGACGCCTATGAGGAATCAATCTAACAAAAAAGACAATCATAAGAACCAATGTCATCATTAGGATATCTCTAATTGTAAGATAGAAAATTAAATATGATGCCAATTTGAATGTCTTTTTTGACTGTAGAACATAATAAATATATACTTCAAATTACTCTATAGCCAATAAATTTTTTTGCAGAATAATGTTGACTTCTATATCAATTCAGAGTTTTATTAATGTTACAACATGTATTATTAATGTTACAACAGCTATGAAAATGCATATAGTGTTTTAGATAATATTACCTCCATAATCTGATAATGTTGAGTTTTAGATACAGTGTTTGTGTAGTCAGAAAAGGCTTTTTGCTGAATGTCTTCCTCTTTTGTTAAGTTTCAGGACGAACCCCAAACCTGTAAACCCTTGAATCCTGTTTATTCCTTTTTTTCTATTTTTCCAAATCAACTAAGTCACATAAGTTAATTCCAGCTGTCTGCCAAGAGCTCCTTCTCTGTAGTAGTGTAATTCAGCTGCGCATCGTTGAGAGTTTTGCTAGCATAGTAAATCACATGAAACACCTTGTTCTTCCTTTGCCCAAGAACAGCTCCCACGGCATAGTCACTAGCATCACACATCAACTCAAAAGGTTCATCCCAGTCAGGCGCGGTGATAATAGGTGTAGTAGTCAACTTCTTCTTCAAGAGCTCGAAAGCAGCTAAGCAATCTTCATCAAACTTGAAAGGAACATCCTTTTCCAACAAACTACATAAGGGTTTAGAGATTTTGGAGAAGTCTTGAATAAATCGCCGATAGAAACCCGCATGACCAAGAAAACTGCGAATTCCCTTAACTGAAATTGGTGGAGGAAGATTTTCAATTGTCTCCACTTTGGCCTTATCCACTTCAAGCCCCTTGCTAGAAACCTTATGCCCAAGAATGATTCCTTCTTGCACCATGAAGTGACATTTTTCCCAGTTGAGCACCAAATTGGTCTCAACACACCTTTTGAGCACCATGCCAAGATTCTGTAGGCACTGGTCATAAGAAGTTCCAAACACTGAAAAGTCATCCATGAACACTTCCACATTAATGCCAATCATATCTGAGAAAATGGCCATCATACATCTCTGAAAAGTTGCTGGTGCACCACAGAGTCCGAAAGAAACGCGACGGAACGCAAAAGTGCCAAACGGACATGTGAATGTGGTCTTCTCCTGATTCTCTGGAGCAATGCATATCTGATTGTAACCTGAATAACCATCCAGAAGGCAATAGAACTCATGACCCGCCAAACTGTCCAGCATCTGATCAATGAACGGAAGAGGAAAGTGATCTTTTCTGGTGGCTTTATTCAGCTTTCGGTAGTCCATGCAAATCCTCCACCCTGTAACTGTACGAGTAGGGATGAGCTCATTCTTCTCGTTTGTAACTACTGTCATGCCTCCTTTCTTAGGCACACATTGCACCGGACTCACCCAAGAACTGTCTGAGATAGGATAGATAATGCCTGCATCCAGCCACTTAAGAATTTCTTTCTTCACCACCTCTTTCATGATAGGATTGAGCCTCCTTTGAGGATCCACTGTTGGCTTACTTCCTGGTTCAAGCGGAATCTTATGCATGCAATATGAAGGGCTGATTCCCTTGATATCCGCTATGGTCCAACCAATTGCTGATTTGAACTCTCTCAGAATTCGTAAAAGTTTTTCTTCTTCACTACCTGACAAGTTAGATGCAATAATCACAGGTAAAGTAGATGCATCACCTAAGAAAGCATACCTCAAGTGCTCCGGTAGTGGTTTAAGTTCAAGAGTAGGAGCTTCTTCAATAGATGGCTTGAGACGCTCCTGAGATTTCTTTAGCTCTGCTATGCCAAGAGAATCGAATGGCATATCAATCTTTCTTTTCCAAGGAGAAGCATTCAAATAATGCATTTGTTCTTCTCTTTCTTTGTCTTCCGTCTCAGAATCCCCTATCAGTACCTTCTCCAAGGTATCTGACTTAAGCAATTTCTCAATCTCCGTGTACACCACAGAATCAACCAAGTCCACTGAAAAACACTCTTCTTCCTCTGTAGGAAACTTCATGGCATTGAACACACTGAAGGTGACATTCTGGTCATGTACCCTCATTGTAAGTTCTCCCTTCTGCACATCGATCAACGTACGGCCTGTAGCAAAAAACGGCCTTCCCAAGATAATAGGAATCTTCTTGTCTTCCTCAAAGTCCAGGATCACAAAATCAGCAGGAAAGATAAGCTTATCCACTCTAACCAAAACATCTTCCACTATGCCCCTTGGATATGTGATCGACCGATCAGCCAGCTGTAAGGACATAGTAGTAGGTTTAGGCTCCGGTAGCCCAAGTTGCATGAAGACAGACAACGACATCAAATTAATACTAGCTCCTAAGTCACACAAGCACTTGTTGAAAGATAGATTGCCGATAGTGCACGGTATGGTGAAACTCCATGGATCCTTGAGTTTTGGAGGTAACTTCTGCTGTAGAATAGCACTACATTCTTCTATCAAAGCGACAGTCTCCAACTCCTCGAGTTTCAACTTCCGAGATAGAATACCCTTCATGAACTTTGCGTAGCTCGGCATTTGTTCTAGAGCTTCCGCAAAAGGTATGTTGATATGCAACTTCTTGAACACCTCCAGAAATTTAGCGAATTGCTTATCCAACTTCTACTTCTGAAGACGTTTTGGGAATGGCGGAGGAGGATAGACCTCCTTGATCTCTGTATTCTGCTTCAGAACAGATTTCTCAGTCAAATGGTCACGCTTTTCCGCTTTGTTTCCCCCCAAACCTGATTTTTCCACTTTTTCTTCATCTTATGGCAGAACCTCAGGCGCGGGCGCGCTCCCTAGGGCGCGGGCGCGGGCGCGCTCCACCTTCTGCTGGGAATCCAAATTTTTTTCGTTTTCTACTTTTTCAGAGTTCTGGTCACTCTTAACCTTTCCAGAACGTAAAGTAACTGCTTTTACATGCTCCTTGACCTCTCTTTTGCCAGGATTAGCTTCCGTATCACTAGGGAGAGTTCCCTGTGGTCTATTCAACAAGGCGTTGGCAATCTGACCGATTTGATTCTCCAGAGTCTTGATGGAAACGGCTTGGCTCTTGCACATTAGCCTCAATTCCTCCAATTCAGATTTTTCATTAGACGACTGACCAGCGTTGCCTTGAGATGGTTGTTGAAAACCTGGTGGTTGATACGGTTGCCTTGGAGCATACTGCTGCTGAAAACTAGAAGGGTTGAATGGCTTAGCTCCAAACTGCTGACCTTGATACTGCTGATACGGCTGTTGTGGTTGTTGCTGACCACCCTGATTGTTACTCCAGCTGAAGTTTGGATGGTTCCTGTTATTAGGATGATAAGCATTAGGCACTGGCTGCTGTGGTCTCTGAAAATTGCTCACGAACTGCGCCGATTCACTAGATATGGCACACTGATTCGTGTCATGTGCACCTGCACATAGCTCACAAACACTAGCCACCTGCTGAACTCCATAGTTAGATAAGGAATCCACTTTCATAGACAAAGCCTTTAACACCGATGACAAGCACATAAACTATATAAATAACACCGAGTCCCCGACAGCGGTGCCAAAAACTTGTTCGCACAAAATCACGCAAGCGTACGCGGTCACAAGTAATATATGAATAAGTAGAGTTCGTTCCCACAAAGACTGCTTTGGTTACTATAGTTATGCACTTATGCAACAATGTATGGCTATTGTTCAATGCTAAGACAAGTATCAAAGTTGTGTTTTGATTAACTAAATTAACTAATTAACTTAACAAGATTATAATTAACTAAAGAGATTACTGATGATTTACTTATGAGAATAAAACATGGGATCCTAACTTCATTAAATACTTCATCTAGAGTCTTTTGTCTTTAATCAATGCATGTGACGGTTGTGACAACTAATCGGATAACACGAAATCAGTACACGCTACCTTTCAGTATACGTATACCAAACCACTCAAACATCCACAAAAGAGATAGAAGTTAAGCAGACACCAATTATGTTTAGACCCTATATGTCTATAAGATTTGAAAACATAACGGTTTAACGAGCAAGTTATCCATTCAGATTACATAGGGCAGGTAAGATGGTTAAAATTACCTACGAATCATGCATGACAAACATACATAATCCTATGCTAGCATGGCAAGTTCTAAACCTCTATATCCACTTTCGCAATCAATAGAGATTAACAAACAACTTAGATGTTAGCTACGCATCCAAGAAGAATAAGCACAACCAAACTAGGATATCAATTAGCCATCACACACACATCTTTAAAACAATTAACTACTAAAATCCATAGATAAATCCGTTAAAATCCCACGACAACGATTAGTTCATAATCGAACCGTTCATCATCGTGGGTTCTGATGAAAACATAATAATAATAAGTTTAGAATACTGAATAAAAGTGCTAGGGTTTATGAAGAAACAAACGAGAATCCAAAGTATCGCCTAATTAGAAGAATACAAAGATAATATGAAAAGTAGATCTTCGTAATCAGCCGTCTTCTTGTTCTCCTCGCCGGTGGATAAATATGTAGGTAGGTATAAGGTTGTATGTCCCAGAAATCGTCCACCAAGTGCTTAAATAGGCCTTTCTGCTGACTTGTTGCTGCAGGTTTCCTTTTCAGAATCGAAGTTACCTTTTTCTAGCAACTTTCAGGGGCGGGCGCGCCTAAGAGAGCGCGGGCCAAAAACTTGTTCGCACAAAATCACGCAAGCGTACGCGGTCACAAGTAATATATCAATAAGTAGAGTTCGTTCCCACAGAGACTGCTTTGGTTACTATAGTTATGCACTTATGCAACAATGTATGACTATTGTTCAATGCTAAGACAAGTATCAAAGTTGTGTTTTGATTAACTAAATTAACTAATTAACTTAACAAGATTATAATTAACTAAAGAGATTACTGATGATTTACTTATGAGAATAAAACATGGGATCCTAACTTCATTAAATACTTCATCTAGAGTCTTTTGTCTTTAATCAATGCATGTGACGGTTGTGACAACTAATCGGATAACACGAAATCAGTACACGCTACCTTTCAGTATACGTATACCAAACCACTCAAACATCCACAAAAGAGATAGAAGTTAAGCAGACACCAATTATGTTTAGACCCTATATGTCTATAAGATTTGAAAACATAACGGTTTAACGAGCAAGTTATCCATTCAGATTACATAGGGCAGGTAGGATGGTTAAAATTACCTACGAATCATGCATGACAAACATACATAAACCTATGCTAGCATGGCAAGTTCTAAACCTCTATATCCACTTTCGCAATCAATAGAGATTAACAAACAACTTAGATGTTAGCTACACATCCAAGAAGAATAAGCACAACCAAACTAGGATATCAATTAGCCATCACACACACATCTTTAAAACAATTAACTACTAAAATCCATAGATAAATCCGTTAGAATCCCACGACAACGATTAGTTCATAATCGAACCGTTCATCATCGTGGGTTCTGATGAAAACATAATAATAATAAGTTTAGAATACTGAATAAAAGTGCTAGGGTTTATGAAGAAACAAACGAGAATCCAAAGTATCGCCTAATTAGAAGAATACAAAGATAATATGAAAAGTAGATCTTCGTAATCAGCCGTCTTCTTGTTCTCCTCGCCGGTGGATAAATATGTAGGTAGGTATATGGTTGTATGTCCCAGAAATCGTCCACCAAGTGCTTAAATAGGCCTTTCTGCTGACTTGTTGCTGCAGGTTTCCTTTTCAGAATCGAAGTTACCTTTTTCCAGCAACTTTCAGGGGCGGGCACGCCTAGGAGAGCGCGGGCGCGCTTGGCTGGAAATCTCTGAGGTGCGGGCGCGCTTGGTTGGGAGCGGGCGCGCCTGACTTCTGTCAAAAATCCTTCCTTTTGCATTTCCTTGGCCAATCATGCTCTCTTCAACTCCGCAACCTCTTATCTTCCTCACATTGATCAAATAGCACCACATAACCCTAGAAACTTCACCACACTGCTGACGAAGCAATTCTGCATACACTAACACAAAACACCTCAAAAACACCATGTACTTGAGAACAAACAATCAATTTAAGCCGATTTAGGGCGTTCCAAGTAGATATGAAATCCACTTATCACACACCTTTGTTAAAATTCAAATTACATGCCTTAAATAGAAATTATAGAAAATATGTTAAAATTTGGTCGCTCCAACGGGACATCACCTTTGTCTAAAAAAATAGCTAACCTCCACACGTTGGCTATATATACTGAACCACTAAAGACCTATAGCAAAATTACACGTCAACTATTACCATATTAAAACAATATATTGTATTTATAATAACTTAGAATAATGATAACATATTATTTTTAAAATATAACTAATCACTATAGCCAATTCCATTGGAGTATAAGGTCTTACAGACTCAACAAATTTTATATGATCAATATTTATATGTTGAATAACAATTTCGGTAACAAGTCAAATTTATGTAGAGCTTGTGAAACTCAATCCTTTCTCGGGAAACCTAAAACAAGTTTGATAGAAAATTATGTCTAAATTTTAACTCAAACTCAACTTGTTTTATATATGGTCAACCCAATAATGACATATTCTTGTTCAAAAATTTAAATTCTTTTTAAAATTACATAAAGATTTTTATTTATCGCATCTTATAAATATATAGGCCAATATTTTATGAAAAACACTCTTATGTAAAAAATAATAAAGAACACCATAGAACCTTACATAGAATTTAATTTAGATTCTATTTTTCACACCAATTTTTTTTTATGAATAAAAATAGAATCTAACAAAAAATTAGCATCAAATATAACATGATTACACATAATTTCATTGTTACATATATATATATATAATTCTGCACTTGATCTATGCTGGATTCTGTGTAACTTTGATTTTTAAATTTAGATGAGATTCTACGTTAAATTCAATATGTTAAGCTTTATTTTTGTTATATTTTGTGATTCTAATCTTTGCAAATAAATTTTACGAAAAATAAAGTGTTATGATGGTGTTGTTTATATAAAATGTTCTTTCTAGAGTGCAATTAGCTACCTTAGAGGCTTGACCAGTTACTCGAGACCTAAATATATAATAGTACTTAACGAGGTTATATATAATTTATACAATGTTGTAATATATATAGAATTATATATTTTATGTAATAAATTATACATAATAAATTTTTGGGTCGAGTTAAGATATTTTAACTTAATCTGAACGCAACCTAATTTTTTGAGTAAATTTTTTACCTAGCTAGACCCGACCTGAAATTATAAAAAACTTCATCCAAATTTATATTTTTCGTATCTGGTCTGTGTCGTATTACATTTTACCTTCCATGTAATAGATGCACAAACACGTCACGTAACGTGCTGAATTCAAACGGGATTTGAAATATCCAATTTTTGAAACCAAAATGTATCGTGTTTTTTTGAAAATCGGGTCGGGCCAAATTTCTTCAAAAGTAGTTATGTTCATTTAGGCAAGCATGTCGAGACGTATCCTAATTTTTCAAATAATCTTAATATTAATATTTTTAATTTGAATAATTTTTTTATTTTTTGGATTGTTTTGAAAAACTTAGATTTTTTTAATTAAGATTTTATAGAACATTTTAGATTATCATCGGAAATTTTATTCAATTTTGCAAAAAAATCGGATAAAATAAGAGTTTGCTCGAGTTTTTATTCGAACTTCTCAAAAAATACGCATAAAATTCGAAATTTAATCGAACCGAACCAAGTTTGTATCCTTGTTAGGCTGAGTTTTTGTCCAGGTCCAACCAAAATTTGAATGTGGCTTAAATTCGGGGATTTTCAAATCGGATTCGGCCAGATTTTTGTGAAAAAAATATATAACCTGTTTAGTTCCGCGGGCTAGATCAGACCGAATTAAACTTTTATTAAATTGAATTTTTTTCAAAAAAAAATTCGGAGCTCATCGCACGGACTTTTCGAATTCTGATTTTTTGTGCATTTCTTGTTACCAACACAATACAGCTAGAAAAGACAACATTAAAAACGATTAAAAACGATATCAAAATTATAAATAAACATAATTTTTAAAAATAACATGTAAATAACTCATTATGTTTAAGATAAAATCTTTTATCATAAAATTAAAAGTTCGTTATGAGTAACTTTTAAATTCGTTGCTTATACTTTTAACTAAACTCTATCTATAAGGGTATAAGCGGAGATGTTTGCATCAAAAAGAAAAAAGAATCATTAAATAAATAAAAAATCAAACCAAATTTATCACATCAAGAATAAACTCTGAGCAACAAATTTTCAAGATAATGGAAAAAGTAAACTCTATCATAAACGGTAAGCGGTGTTGGCTAATCATACTACAAGTCCAAGACAATTCACCTTCTTCAATCATGGTAAAGAAACCTTTCAAACCTTTAATTTTTTCACTTACTGAATTTTCGACTTCCATAAATTATTAATGTTGCAAATATATTTTTTTTTTCAATGCGATAAGCTTGTCAAAAAACGTGTAAGAAAAGCCCTTATGTCCTCCTTTCTCTCCAAAAAGAGGAAATGAAAATTTTGGATCAAGCCTACAATGTGTTGCAAAATGGGCCGGGTGTTATTATGATCAAAGAAAAGGCTATTCTCAAATTCTTTTCAGCCCAAGAAGTTGTTTCGTTGAAAGAGGACAAATTTCAACGCCTGATCCACAAATTAAACATGTGAGTTTTTTTTAATTTTTTAGTACAATGGTATGTTAAACCCACTTTTAGTATAAACTCAAAAAAATAAAAAAAATGAAAAATTAATTACTCTTCTCTCATCTTCGTCTTACCTGATATAAAAAGGGTTTTATTTCAAAGAAAATTTGGAGTTTTTTCAATGTTTTTTTCTTTTTCTTGATTTTTTGTTTCTTGAACTTTTCAAATCCTAATTTTTGTGCATCTCTTGTTATCGACACAATATAACTAGAAAAGACAACATTACAAAAGATATCAAACTTATAAATAAATATAATTTTTAAAAATAACATGTAAATAACTCATAATGTTTAAGATAAATTCTTTTATCATAAAATTAAAAGTTCGTTATGAGTAACTTTTAAATTCGTTGCTCATACTTTTAACTAAATTATATATATAAGGGTATAAGCGGAGGTGTTTGCATCAAAAAGAAAAAAGAATCAGTAAACAAATATAAAATCAAACCAAATTTATCAAATCAAGAATAATATTCGAGCAACAAATTTTCAAGATAATGGAAAAAGTAAACTCTATCATAAACAGTAAGCGGTGTTGGCTAATCATACTACAAGTCCAAGACAATTCCCCTTATTCAATCATGGTAAAGAAGCCTTTCAAACCTTTAATTTTTTCCTTTTCTGAATTTTCGACTACCATAAATTATTAATGTTGCAAATATATTATTTTTTTCAGTGCGATAAGCTTGTCAAAAAACGTGTAAGAAAAACCCTTATGTCCTCCTTTCTCTCCAAAAAGAGGAAATGAAAAATTTGGATCAAGCCTACAATGTGTTGCAAAATGGGCCAGGTGTTATTGTGATCAAAGAGAAGGGTATTCTCAAATTCTTTTCGACCCAAGAAGTTGTTCCGTTGAGAGAGGACAAATTTCAACGCCACATCCACAACTTAAACATGTGAGTTTTTTAAAAAAATTTAGTGCAACGGTACTTTACCCACTTTTAGTATAAACTCGAAAAAATAAAAAAATGAAAAATCAATTACTCCTCTCTCATCTACATCTTCCCCGGTGTAAAAAGGGTTTTATTTCAAAGAAAATTTGGAGTTTTTTCAATGTTTTTTTCTTGATTTCTTGATTTCGATTTCTTGAAGTCTTGAAATTTTGGTTGTCCGATTCTTGATTTAGGATCTTGAAATCTTCAATTTTATACTCATCGATGATGAATAACAATTTCGGTAACAAGTCAAATTTGTGTCGTGGAACTCAATCCCTTCTTGGGAAACCTAAAACAAGTTTGATAGAAAATTAGGTCTAAATTTTAACTCAAACTCAACTTGTTTTATATCTGGTCAACCTGATAATGATATATTCTTGTTCAAAAAATTAAAATTCTTTATAAAATTATATTAAAGATTTTTATTTATCGCATCTTATAAATATATAATAGTACTTAATGAGCTTATATATAATTTATACAATCTTGTAATATAGAATTATATATTTTATGTGATAAATTATTCATAATAATTTTTTGGGTCGTGTTGGTCCTTGACTATTGCAGAAAGGGGGGGGGGGGTTGAATGCAATACTGATAAATCTCAATCTACGTTTCAACAACAAAAACTAAGATTAACGTTTATCAGTTTATGGAATGTAAACACAAGTAGACACAAGAGAATTTCTCACAAAATAAATGTTTTATTTATTTTGCAATGGGTTGATACAACCTCAAGAAAATGTTCGTTTTCTTGAGCTTCAGTTTCTCGAGTGATTACAAAGAATAGATTGAGAGATAGTCTAAGTAGACTAATCCTATCACTATCAACACAGGTTTGTGAAGCTGCTGTCATTTTCATGTGGCAGCTTCTTAAAAATTGTCTACCCGTGAGTCTTTCCTAAATTGCTATACAAACAGCTTATCAGTACTGGACAAAGCAATCTAGAAACTTTTTATATTAAGCTAATACAATTCAGTAGATGTAGATTTGTCATACTCTGGAATTGGTAAGCTTTGTCATGTGATCTCTCAAGCTTCGGTCGTAGTCTTGCAGACTTGATGCAGTGTTGGGATACTGCAACACGCCTATTTCTTGAACATCCAAACTGTCACAAGTTTGACTGGGTAGATCCCCAATACAAATGTTATCCCTTCATGACAGTATCCTGATCCTCAAGCTTGCTATCACAAGAATGTGCTTTTGGTGACAGTGAGAAATCCCCGCAAAGGATGCTGTAAGGAGTTCCAAGCTTGCTGTCAGGCTATGATAAAGTTGTTGTCCGAGGGCTTCCGCTAATGTTGCTGTCAGAGTGAATATGTTGTCGTGACTTGCAACATGCTGTCTCCTTGTAACCTTACTGTCAATGCTGTGACAGTAACATTTATTCTTGTGGTCCATCTTGAGCACTTCTTGAGGCTTGAACAAATAAATGAACTTCTACCAAGATGTACTAGAATCTTATTTACAATAAATAAAAACGGTTACAAAGACATACTCTGGTTGTGACAGTATGTTCATACTTAATAAAATTAAGCATATAATGTATCTAGTTAAGTTGTCTTATAGCTATCACCCATGAATCCTAACAATCTCCCCCAATTTGTTTTTATGGACAATAACAACAAATTTACAATCTATGCATGCTGACAACTTAACTAACCAAGATCAGAATGAATAAAAAATTTCACTTAGCTTCAGATTTCCTTTTCTGTCTTGCTTCATCCTCTCTGTTGAGAGCTTCTTTCAGAATCTCCTTGAGCCCTTCCACCATTGCTTTCTCATCAGGAAGAATGGCATCATCTTCAATTTCATCAATGTATTT
The DNA here is from genome assembly GCA_030848705.1 of Heracleum sosnowskyi. Lineage (NCBI taxonomy): Eukaryota > Viridiplantae > Streptophyta > Magnoliopsida > Apiales > Apiaceae > Heracleum > Heracleum sosnowskyi. Next base: position 40,020,936 of record CM061243.1, on the reverse strand, counting down.
CTGGACTACTTTGGAGAGACAAACTTTAACATCCTGGAGGTCTGTCCATAACTCTTGACCAAATGCATAAGTTCTGAACTTCAATGCACCTTCAACAAGTTTAAATCTCCTTCCAGGATATGCATTCAGGGTTTTCCTTCTTGATTTATCCAGCTTTGAATCTTCACCCTTTCTTTTATTCAGAATTTCCTCAATCTCAAAAGAACACACCTGTTCTAATGGATGAGTTGATCCAATCACCAAGTAGAGTAGATCTTTCAAGGCACTTGTCTTTAGCTTGTGAAAGCTTCCAACAGGGATCTCTTCATTTATGAACTTGATCCTTAGTGGATTTTCTAGTATACATGGTTGGTAATTGGGTGCTTCACTCTCCACTCTGTTGGCTTCTTTGCATTTGTTCAAGAGTGGAGCTTCCATATCTTCAGTGGCATCTTTTTCTGCAGGGTTTGAGGGTCCTTCTTGACCTGGTTGGGTTTGCACCTCTTCTTCAGGAAACTCATCATCATAATCAACTATCTCTTCATCAAAATACTCCAGCAAGTGAGCAATTTCAGAATCATCATGATCTTCAAACATACCAAACTTCTGATAGAATTCCATATTCCTTTCATCCTTGTACTTCAGAACATGTTCCATGACCTTGTTGGGTACATTGTCATAGCTCTGGAGTAGCTCCACCATTCTGTCCAAGAAGAAGTAATCAATCCTTCTCCTGACCTTTGTTCTCATAATTACAGGGATGTCATTCACAGAAATTGACTCAAGTTCCATGATGAAGACTGCATCCACCAGTGCTTTCCTTGATGAATCCCACTAGAGAATGTACATGCTTGCTTCCTTGTTGTTGTCTAACTTCACTTCAACACTCCTGATTTCTTTGGATTTAGCATGTTGCACTTCAAGAGAGTTTGGATATTTGATTTGAATTGGCTTCTTTAAATTCCTGCCTAGCCCTGTAGCTTTCTCCTTTCCTGAGTACTTGTGTTTTCCTTTCCTTGCTTTTATAGTCTCCTCAGGTTCAGGTTCCTGTCTAGAAAACCAGGCCCTTGCTAAGGATTTTGTCCTTTTAGGTTTGACAGTAGGCTTGATTTCATCCTTGACAGCATCTTGGTTGACAGTATCCTCCATGAAAGTATCTTCCTTGACAGTGTCTTCTGTGACAGCTTCTTTCATGACAGCTTCCTTGAGGATAGTGTCTTCTGTGACAGCTTCTTTGGTGACAGTATCTTTCTCAGCATTCATACTGTCTATGGAACATCTTAAAATATTTGCCTCCAAAGCTTCAATTATTACAGACTCCTCTTCTTCTGTAACTCCAACATCTTTCTTTTCTTGCACATGAGCTTCTTTTTCCTTTTCCTCCTGGGATTTGGTTCCAACATTCCCAGAAGTACTTCCACTAGCATTTCCTGCTTCTCCAGTTCCTCCACTACCATCCAACTCATCATCATCACCAAAAGGAACATCATAGGAACAACTTTCTCCTTGTTCAGCTCTGTTGGAGTTTGCTTTAGAGATCATCTTCCTTATTGTAGAGCTCAGTCCCTTGTCTCTTTTCACCAGCAAATCATAGATGGCATTGACAACAAGAACTCTTTCCCTGTTGGATTTAGAGTTGAGAATCATGTTTAACACCTTCAATATTGACCTTGACTCCATTGTTGAAGTGCCTCCTAGACTCATGAATGCACATCTCCTGCTACCACTTTTAGTAGTACTGTCATAGTAGACACAAAATGGATTGGTGTAGACTTCTGGAAGTTTTTCTGAGATTAAGTTCAGTATTTGCAGGTGCAGAATCTCATTGAAGGATGTATGGTTTGTCTTGATTTTGTTCTTTATCACAGTTAACACCTTTGCTGGAAGGCTCTGCAACAGCTGCATAGTGATGACATTGATATTCCAGTGTTTAGATACACATCAATAGCCCACCTCCTTTCTTCATTGATCTTCACACTTACACTAATGATTTTCTCCTTTAGCAGAGTTGAGCAGTTATTCAACCTTCTGCTAGGCTCCAACATAGCTCCCTCAACTATCCTGTAGAATTCCTCATCATGATTCTTCAGAGTGCTTTCCCTGTAGTCAACCATCAAAGCATTAGCTTCTTCCTGGCTGAACTCTGTTCCTTCACTCCATGTGTTTCCTGACAAGATGTATTTAGGCATCTTGTCTTTCCCTTTTCCCAGCCTATTATGCTCCTCCTTTTCTCTCCATTGTTTTTCAAGAGCACTCTCCTTTGGCATTGGAGTTGGCTCTCTTATTGTCACAGGAGGTAGTACTGGTTTCTTGGAAGGAACATTCCCTTGCATTGCTTCCAGAGCTTCTTTGGACATAAGAACTGTTTCTCCAGTCATCTCATATTCAAATAGATTTTCAGCTTCTTGCACTTGCTCTCCCTTACTTCCTGAATCTCCTTTTGCTCCCCTTTTCTTCTTTGTAGACACTGATCTCCCTTTAGCTGTAGGCTCCCCCTCACTCCTTGAAACCTTCTTTGAGACAGGCTCCCCCTGAGCAACATCCTGCTTGGGGACACCTTCTGATTCTGATCTTTCCCTTCCTGATTCTGCCCTTTGTGATTCTGATCTTGCCCTTTTCTTCCCCTTAGGTAAGTTGGCAACATCAAGACTTGCATATAGAACCTGAATGACTGCCTGAATGCTGGAGAAGCCAGAGGCCACCATTGTAGACAGGCTGTCAAGTTTGGATTCCATGGATAGACACCTGTTCTCTAGAGCTTCCAACCTGAGTGCAGTAGAGGAGCCACCTGTTCTTAACCTTCTTGGGGGTGAAGGAAAAGACTGGGGCTTGGAGGCTATGGGGGTTCTCATACTCTCAGTGTTTTTCTGAGTGATCTCATCACTCCTCACAAAAGAACTCTCAGGGCCTAGTGCCTGTAAGTTTGGGGCTCCCTCAAATTCACTCTGGACATGCTCAAGTCCCTCACCTTTTGCCAGCTCATTTGGCTGTCTCTCATTTTTATGCTCACTTCTCTTTTCTTTTATCTCTCTTTTCTTTTGCACACCCTCACTCATCCTAGATGCATGGGTATGAGCAGTACTTACATGCAATGAAGAAGAAGATTTAGAATGTACCTTTAAGAATTGAGACAGTGGCACATCATCATCAGAGACATCCTCAACAGTGACAGCATCAAGATCAGGTTGTGCATAGGTGATAGTAGCTTTTCCAGGAATGTTACTGTCTGTTGGAAGATTGACAGTAGGTTCCACTGCAACTTGGACAGCAGGTTGGGCTGTGACAGTAACTTCTTCTGAGTCCTTGACAGCATGGTCACCTAAGACAGCAACATTCTCAGAGTCTTTGACAGCAACTGAGGTTGTGACAGCATCTTCCCTAAGGTAAGATGCTCCTTGGATATTGAACAAGGTACTGGCTGTTTCACTTTCTAGCATAGTTGGACCTTGCTCTTTCTCAGTGTTTGAAGGAGTGGTGTCCATCTCACTTTGAGATATGGGTTCTTGTGGACCACTTGATGGGGGCTCATCCATGATTGGAGATGGATGATCAAAACCTGAAGGGTTGGGACTGTCCCCCTCTCTAGGTTGTGGAGAAGAAACAAATGAATGTGTAGGGAAGGAAGAAGGTGAAAGTAGAGAAGAGAGTGATGGCTGCTCCACAGATGGAACTTGTGAAGCATCAATAGGGGAAGTGAAATCCTCACTGTGTCCTAACTCCATGTGTGTTTCTGGAAGTGGAGGCTCCTCATGAGTTGGAACATGAGGTGGTGCAGACTCTGTACAGGGTGCCTTGGGAGACAGGCCGATTTCAATAGATGTCCCTTGTTGAGAAGGAACATCTAGGAAGGAGTTTATTTCCCTATTTTCCTCTACAGTCTTTTGGGAGACTGCAAGGTGGCTGACAGTGATTTTGGTCCTCTTAGCTCTCTTCTTCTTAGGCTCAGGAGGAACCACTGTGGGTTTTGTTTGACTACCTTCCTTATTTGCTGCACTAGGTGTAGGAACTCTCTCTTGACTCTCAACACTACCACCAACACCAGTCTCTAGGGTCTTTTTCTGGATTCTTGTAAGGCTTGTTTCTGTACTTTGGGAATTCTAGAGAACCTAGGCTGAATGTATGGGGTAAAATGAGGGTTAGCTGAATTGGGGTCTAATCATGCTTCATTCTCAACAGTGAAGGTGTCATAACCAGAAGGTAATGGAAAATCAAGGTTGGGCACTTGATCAACCATGTGTTTGGTGAAACAAAGTGGAATATGTGCATTTAAATTCTGTGAGGTGAGAGTTGTGTGAGTGTTTCTTTTCAGAACGGGGCAAACCTCCTAACGAGGGGCATTCTCATCAAAATCACATAAGGAATTAATGCACAACATTAAAAAGCGAGGATAGATGTTTACCTTCTTACCTATGACAGCCTTGAGGTGTGCCATGAGTAGCTTTCCAACATCCACTTTGTACCCATGAACAAGAGAGTGGGTGAGCTTCTTGATGTAGGTGGGAATTCCATTCCAGCCGGTGGTCTTGGTAGAGAACACCTTCACCATTGCATCAAACACCATGCTCCACTCCTTTCTGAGATACTTCATGTCCATTTCACCATAAGGGTACCACTTTGTTGTTCCCTCTTCAAGAATTGGTCCAAAATACCCAATTTTCAAGAAGAGCTTCTTCAAGGTCTCATCATTAGCAAGCTCAGTATAAGTCTTTCCTGGTTCTAGCACGATTCATAAAGCTGCATTGATACCCTTGATAGTGAGAATATAACTGTGCTCCTTGATTTTGAACTGAATGGTTGAGTTGTCACTATCTCCTTGAGCAACAGCAGATTCCCAAAATATTTCAATCCTGTCTAGGTCAAGAACAGGAGTTGAGGTAATTGCATACCCAAGATAGGACTTATTCATGAAAGAAACAAGCCCTTTGAAATCTTCGCCAGCATCACTAGGAGAGTAAATGCCAGCAAGGTTAGTCTGTGAAATTGATTGTTTGGGGGCCATTTTTGCTGGTTGAGAGAAGAAAGAAGGTTGAGGATGAATTTCTTGGAGAGAAGAGAAAGGAGAGTGTTGTGTTTACTTTTTGGGAGCAGTTGAATGTTTGATGAATTAAGAGGAAAGTTCAAGCGTTTAACTGACAAAGTGGAAAAGTGAAATCGTGTCTTAACCCAATTAACAGTCACGTGGGTTACTGGCTGATTTCTCTCTCCTCGTGGAGGATGAATGTGCAATATTAACGGTCCACTACTTTGACAGTAACATGTGCGCTCAAAACAACTGTGTCAGTAACTTTGGTGTGATGACAGCATGTTTTGCGTGACAGAAACCTTTCGCGCAAAACTTACTGTCATCGTTAAGTTCTCATATGACAGTATCTTTTACAAATCGTGACAGAAAGTTGTTTACTGTTGTCGAGAAGTTAACTGTCAATTACCCGTGACAGCTACTTTTCTTGCTGACAGCAACCTTTGCAGGAAAACAACAACTGTCGAGATTTTGTATCGAAACTGTTATGATAAATAACTTAACTGAAGAGTCACCAGTTAAACATATGCAATATTCATTACTGATTAATTATTCATTCATAACAAATTCAACCATTTAAGCACTTAGCAACACATACAGCAAGCAATAAGAGACTACAGAAGGAAAATGATAAATTTTATTAATTGAAGAGGGTTAAATTACTACACTTGGTAAGATTAACTATTCATTACAGTCTTTCTTAACGAATTCTAGAAATTATGCCCTAACTTCCTCTTCTGTGGTTCCTTCTTCCTTGAGTAGTGCTTGAAACTCCTTCTCCTCTTCTTGCCACTTGGCCTCCTCAATGGGTTTGGCAGCAAGTTCTTTTTATTCCTCCTCATCGAGGGCATCTAACAGTTCGTCAAATAACGCTTCAACTTCTTCCTTATAGGGAGAATCACAACTGATCTTTGGCCTGTATTCGATTCCTACTTTGTTTTCCATTTTACCTTTTTCTGAATGATTCACTAATATGGCCTAAGGTTCATTTTATAGGCATACTAGGTTAAGAGGGATGTAAATGGTCAACAGTTTAGAATACCCATACAACTACCACAGATTGCAATTAAGTGATGTCTACCACTAATCCAACAATCAAAGCAAAACTGACCAATCAAGGAAATTCCTTGACCAATTTCAACGTTAATAACCATGCAAGTTAATGTCATACAGAATCTAACTCTCAAGTAAAAGACTAGCACAAAATTCAATTTAACAAAGTCAAAGTAAACGTGTTGTCGAAAACAGATAGAGACTTGAGTAGACAGTAACTTTCTCATGACAGCAACTTATTAATGTTACTGTCACAAGCTTCATTTGAAAATTAGAATGGAAAAACCAGTAAGTTAACATACCAGATTTAGCATTCCCAATTCACTTACCAACCTGTTAAAGTTTCTTCATCCAGTGTTTTGTGAAGATGTCTGCAAGTTGTTTTTCTGTAGGGACATAGATCAACTTCACAGTTCCTCTTTCAACATGCTCTCTTATGAAATGATGTCTGATATCAATGTGCTTTGTCCTAGAGTGTTGAACAGGATTGTCTGAGATGGCTATGACACTAGTGTTGTCACAGTAGATAGGGATATTATTTAACACTAGACCATAATCCAACAGTTGATTCTTCATCCACAGAATTTGTGCACAGCAACTTCCAGCAGCAATGTATTCAGCTTCTGCAGTAGATGTAGAAACTGAATGATGCTTCTTACTAAACCATGACACCAATCTTCCACCAAGAAATTGATAGCTTCCTGTAGTGCTCTTTCTGTCAATCCTACATCCAGCTTCATTACATTTCTATCATTTAACCCTCAATAGTAAGTGCCCATTGCCCAAAATAGCAAAAAAAAATCCGGGACTTCTGCTGCTACAATGGTGCTTCTCAATGTCCTGCCCAGTTTGGTGAAGCAAGCAGTTCAGCTTGTACAAGAAAAAAACCTCTAAGGATCCCGCCTTGGTACACTTAACTTATTGATGAACTGTTGAAGCAATGTTTTGTTGTTTTAGTTGGCACTTGGTGCTTGTAGTTCGGTTTTTATTTCATCATGGTTGTAGCGTTTGCTATTAGCTCAAGTGAAGAGTTCAAGAAATGTTTGGTTTTCACGTAATTTCCCAGAGTATTTGTGACAAAACACACCCACAGACAGGTTTATAAAAGAACAAATTCATCTTGTCAATCCATTTTTCTAATCAAATGACTGAAATAGTTCCGATGTTTATAAAAGAAACCATACTTCCAAAAGTATATATGGTTCAAATTTCATATTTTACTGACTCTAAAATACTAAAAAGATTTAGAGCTTTTTTGAAATTATTTTCAAAAATACGGTCTGCAACTAGATGCAATCATGTGCAACTTTTGCAATCAGAATCAGATGCAACAATCTGCAACTTTTGCAACCAGAATCAACTAGATGCAACTTGTTAGTAATGATGTTTTTCCGGTGTCCTGATTTTAGTATTGTAAACAACCCTAAAATCAGGGTAGGTTAGGGTTTAGAGTCTAGGGTTTAGGGTTGTAAACAACCCTAAACCCTAAGTCCGTATACGAATTATTCGTCATTCTTAATATTTCTAAAATCCAAAATAGAAACATTGAACCCCCAGGGTAAACCAAGACCACAAGTTTACCCCTTTTATTAATAATTTTTTTTTGAATTCTTAGCTGTTTTTTCAATTATTTTTTAAAAAGTTGCATCTAGTTGCATCTGGTTGCTTTGGTTGCATCTGGTTGCGTTGGTTGCAAACCGTATTTTTTGAAAATATTTTTTGGTTGCATCTAGTTGCAGACCGTATTTTTGAAAATAATTTCAGAAGATAGTAAAATTGAAAAAAAACTTATAAAAAGTAATATTTTTGACAATTTCTCAAAGATTTAATGCCTAAATACCATCATGAACATATTAAAATTTAATATCTATAATAGTCTAGTTTGGATGTTAGTTTTCTAGCTGAATTTAAGATAAAATATATTGTTATGAAACTCTCTTAAGTATTAAACGATGTTAATTAAGAATCGTAGTGGATGATAAGGAAAATAGTGTTTTCCAGCAGATGCGACTATACTTGCGGATATTAAGAGACAAGTTCTCACCCACGTCGCCATGGGAAAAGAGCTCGACGCTCATGGAGAAGGGTTCTTATGTGTTGCAAATAATACAACTATACAGCAGAATGAAGAGCAAGAAAGATAAAATTCTGCAGATTCAAGCAACAAACCTGTACAGCTGGTAAGAGAAGGAACACATGGACTGAGCAAGCTGGCGCCAAGAATCAACTTCAAGTTTGTCAAAATCAATTGGAATATGTTGATGGCTAAAATTTCAGTTTTGTATATACAAAATAGAAAAAGTACTTGCCCATTTGTTTTAATCACCATGCAAATTTTTATGTAGTGAAGAAACATTAATTACATTTTAAAACATGAACAGAAAATCACAGTAGCCAGCAAGTAATGTTCAAAGACAAGGCGATAAATCTTCTTGCACATCATCCAGGAATAACCAAAACACATAAATGAAAAAGAAAATCTAATACTTGTTTAGCATTCTTTAAAGGTAAATGGTGGTCTCAACCTTTTGGTTTTATCAGCTTTGCCTTGAATCATTATTAAACTTATTTGGTGGTCAACCACCTAGAGCCACCACATCTGGTTGCAGTTTCTAAAATATTGGTAGCTCAGCATTGAGATTGTGCTTCAACACGGGCGAAATCCATGTCAGTGTTGTGAATTGGAGAGCTAGCGATCTTAGAATCAATTATTCCTGAAAACCCAGATTCTTCAGCTGGTTTAGCTGGAAGAGCCACTTCTGTTCGTGGTGAAGGGTGTGAAACTGCTTCGGTATTGCCACCGACATCTTCCACATGTTTGCCATTATGAGACGTCTCATACTTACTTAATTCCTTCTCTGTTGGCTCTGGTTGTTCCTCCTTTGTTGGAGATGCTGCCATTTCCTTTACTATATCCATGTGTTCGCTTGTTGGTTCTGGGATCACAAGTTGAGGTTCAGCTACCAGAGTGTTTTCATTGATGTTGAGATTTGAGTCGGCATTTTTTGTGTGCATAGGCTCGCTTGACTTGACTCCGGAGTCCACATATTCAGATTCTTTGGGCACCAGTTGAGGGTAGGTAACCGCAGGAGTTTGAAGGAGCACACGAGTTGAGTTGTGTATATCATTGTGAACTTGCTCAGTTTGGCATGGTACAGATTCTGTCTGAGGTTCTGAAAGTAAAAACTGAGAATCACTTGTAGGGGAAGTCTGGTGAAGCTCGACTTCAGATTTTTCAGCTTGATTTAGAACTGCAGGTAACTGATTACTGGTTTTATTTCCGGGAAATATATCGATCATTGGTTCAGACGTCGGAGCTTCAAAGACCTGCATCACGTCATCCTGTTCAACCATCTTAAGATTCTTCAACAAAGTAGGAGATTGGCTTTCAAATGTAAATTGCTGAGTTGGGTGCAATGCGACTTTTCCAACATCTAGTGAAGCGTTTGCTACGTTACTAGGCATGTTGATAGGAACCATAGTTGAGGCAGGCTGGTTCTCACATCTGAAATCTGAATTTTGCTGCGGAATAAATTTCATGCCTCCCATCACATTGTCAGCTTCAATATTTGACACATTAGTCAGAGGCACGGTAACTGAGGACGATTCACTTAGAACTTCAAACTCTGGCTTCTGCACTTGTGTAGTTTTTCCAGCCAAAGAAGAACCATTGACACTATGCGGCAAATTGTTTTGAGGGAAAAAAACAGGGGTGGATGAATTACTTACTGCAACTGGGGCACTGGACTGCAATACAGGAGGTGCCACTTGGTTCTGTAGCTGGAGAGGTTGCTCAAAGGTGTGTACTGATTGAAGGACAGAGCCATTAGCCTGACACGACAGGTTAACTGCTGGAAAGGGAGAATCTCGCGTTTTGTACATCTTGACACCTGGAGCAACATCATTGACTGCTGTAACTGGATTAACTTTCCCCGGTTGAAATACAACCCCACGCAGAAGAGTGCTGCTATTTCCAATCTTAACAGAAAGAAGATATCCAGAATCAAAATTTCCCTCGATAACTCCAGAAACTACCCGACCAACCATGTTTTCATCCACATCAGTACTCTGGTTGAGTTCAGCTTCTTGAATTTTCTGGATGTCATCAGATGCAGGAGTTAACGCTAACAGCGAGTTCTCTTTAACAACCACATTTTTATCCTTACGAGGACGACCCCGCTTCCGCTTTACTGGGGGTTCTGATGGAGTAGATGTTCCGATCATATTGTTTTGTTGACTCATCTCGATATTTGTGCAATGTCACTTGTGCTTCTCTGCATAACAGAACAATAATTTTCCTCTGATATGTCATGTTATAATAGAATGGAGAAAATAGAAACATTGTAAGTGAATCTCAGAGGAAGACAAAAGCACTTGAAACCTAGAGGTGCTTTCTTACTTATTGTCAAAACTTTATCTAGATTATGAATTCATCTAGACAAACACAAACGATTAGTGCCCTTAAAAATGATCAATTATAAATAATGTTCAGGAAACAGTAAGCATTCAGTAGCTCTCAAAGGACCTTATAACACCTAGATAAATCAAAGGTACTCGAAAGGAGGGCAACAGGTTCATTCCAATGTTATCCAAACTAGTGAGTACATAAGTAGAGAATTTCATTTCATTAATTGTTAAAACTTATTTCATTATTCTTGACATTTACATACTCAAGTTTGGATTTGAAAATATTCTTTCAAATTACTCTGGCTTCATAACATATTTAAATCACATATCGGACGACCAAGCCCTTAAATCGAACAAGAAAGCGGACCCTTAAAAAGAAGAAACGACTTAACACGGATTGTTTTTATTTGAAAATTAAATTAGGCCACACGATCTGCAATCACCCGTTCAAAACCACAATTCAGTAGTTGCGATATCAGAAACACTGCTAATATTGGACCAACAGACGCAATTAAAATTAGTATAATTGATACAGATGAAAACAGGTAATAAAAATTAATAGCTCAATTTTTTTTTAGTCTGGACTGGAAATATTAAATCAACTAATTAACTTGCAAACCTTTAGGCTACAACTAGAACACTTAGCGTGAGAGGAGTAAAACACAAGCGAGCAGTTGCTATGGCTGGGGGCGAATGACTGACATGTGATCGGTGGTGGGGCTGGGGTCACAATGCTTATAAGTGAAGACAGAAAGAGGAGAGTCTGGAAGGTACCCCTAAATAGAAAATGTTTAGTTGTATCGAAGTTCATTTATTTAATGTTGCCTACTTGGGCCTTCAGAAGGCCCATGTCTGTTTTGTGGCCTAAAGCGGTTAAACCTAAACCCAATCAAACCGGAAAATTTCCCTAATTTAGAAATGTCTACTAGAAGAAAATTTTCCCAATGGGCCCAAGAAGGTGTCCACCTCAGCTTATGCGGCAGATAAAGGCCCATGACTCCAAGACTGTTTTGCGGCCTAAAACATTGAAACTCCCTTCAATTCGACTAATTGCCCCTGTCCAAGAAACGTCTACTTGAAGACCTTTAGCCCCAAAGGCCACAGAAAGGTGTTCAACACTGCCTACGCAACATATAAGAAGGCCCGAGTCTGTTTTGTGGCCTAAAAACGATTAGACCCAATCTATCCAACAAATTGCACTTGACTGAGAAATGTGTATTTGAACACCTTGGCCCCGAAGGGCCTCAGAAGGGTGTCTGACTCTCTTTAGCACAAAAATGGGTGTCTGACTCTGCTTAGGCAGCAATAGGAAGCTACCCAAGCCGGTTTTAAGCCGACTGCTTAGAGTGAGTGATCAAATTTAGGCATAATTATCTGTAGTCATTGCAAGGCAGACATGTTAGTCAGACCGTGTATGGGAAGCCGGTTTCATCTAAATTTATATTTGCAGCATATAGGACACTATGTAGTCACGTTTAATGTTGGATATAGATGCCTGAATAAGGCTCTAATTCTTTTATATTGAAAACGAAATGAAAAGTAAGATTTTAAGATAAGATTTCAGTACATAACTTGTTTACAATAAATAACACAAACTAATCAAAGAGTGGAGATTATAATCCTAAAGAGAAGACTCCTCGGACCAGTTATCCTTACTAATGCACTGTGACGAACTGTACCACACGAACGCAGAAGCAGTGAAAAAACAGTTGTAAATATGCACGTAACTGGATGAAACACACAGAGTATATGACAACAAAAATTCTAGCAGAGGCATTACAGTTGGTTTAAACTAAAAGTATTTGCAGAAGTAGAGCAGTAGCTTAACAAACATTGATTAAGAATATTTACCACAACTCCAACAGAGCTATGCGATCACTAATACTAGAAGCAAGACCAACAGAGCAAGGGCCTATCTTCAATTTAGTAATATCCTAAATAGAATGTTAACACGAGGGAATACATTCTTGCAATAGCTTCATTAATCAACTAAAACAGATTCGCATTTCATTTCATACGCCAACTATCAGGCTTCAAATATGTCAAAAGATCTCTATAGTCAAAAAAGGTAAAATAAAAATTAATTTTATTTCCTAGTTAGGCTATAACTTGATTTAAAACTATTATCATTCATAATAAAGGTAAACAACGAAACAAGCTGCATTAGCAGAACAAGAAAAACCAATGAAACAAGTACTGTGATCTTGCACAAGCAGGGACAGAAGCAAGAAGTATCCAGGGCCAGCGATATCTATGGCCCCCACTGGAATCTCTACTCTTCTACTGTTTATAGATGTTTTACTATACATAACATCTGTACTAGAGTACTTATACTGATCACAGCAAAAATAAGATGAACCCCAATACAACAATCCTGTCACTTTGCACAATACACATCCAAACACAAATGTTAGTTAACGAGTTTGTACTTTTGTCTTCTTTTCATACTTATAAAAACTAACATTGACGAGTAGTAATATATTCGGTTTACACTATATATACTACTTCATCGCACTCATCTTCATCACATATTTTGTTTATAACTGCGATTTAACCCCAGAATGAACCGAGTAGAATTCAGTTCATGATACTCAATTGCATTTGATGTTTGCAACCTCATTTTAGTTCATTAATTCTGCTCAATAACAAACAAATAGGAATGATTCCAAGATAACTAATCAAACACCCTCCATTACCCCCTCCCCCTACCATTTTAACCTACAAAAATCGCGAGTTTCATTAATACAAATTAAGACTTTGTAGTTTTTAGCCTAAATCAATTGATATTTGAGCGAAAACCTATACACGCATATTAATTAATTTTCTAATTTCATAAATATACACACATATATTAATTAAGTCTCCTAATTTCATGAACACGAATAAATTATGAAATCGACAACATACTTCCAGCGAATTGTTAATTAACAAATTCTAGCCTTCTCGTCATCTAAACAACATATATATAACCCTAGCTACTAAAATTTATAAGGACTACACCCTAAAATTAGAGAACCTAAATCCATGCATAACCAAAACACATATATATATATATATACGAATACATATATTTATATTGAGACTCAAACTCTGAAATTAACATGCATGCAACAATTGAAATCAGTGACCCGTAGTTTTACAGTTCGCATGAAGACTGTAAAAATTAGAGTCATATATATACAATTATTATAACAGTATGTAAATGGTAAATTACGTAGATACGGATAGTGTGAGAATGAGATTACAAGAACTTACGTGCATAGATGGAGCTTCCCGAACGTTTTTTGATATGTTTTTAATAAGATGAGATCTGAATATCCCTCATCTTGGATTATACATGCGTTTTAAAGTGGGGAATTATTTCACAAAAATCGGTCAAATTAATATTTCATTTAATTAAATGCTCATAGTTTACCACTTAACCTTGCAACGGATCATTTATCACATTTACCATGTGTTCCCGAGTTGAGTAAACAAAAAAAAATTGAGTTATTTCTTTTTCTCTCTAAATCTTTGAATGAGAAATTTTTTGAAACAAATATAAAAGACGTTGTTACTAAAATTCTTAGGTTTTTTTTTTTTGAAACAGGATTTCTTTTATTTTCTTTCTTAAAATATGGCTTATGAACAAGTCAAAGAAATTAAAATTTCTACTTTTTTTCATTTTTTTAATAAAAAATTCCTGGAAACTATGTAAGTTTCTATATTAATTTTTTTTATATATTAAAATTTTCTCTCATCTTTCTCCCCTGGACGGCCTGGAGTATGGAAAAATAACCGCTCGTAATCATCTTTTTCTTTTTGCAAATTCACCGACCGAAATCACTCAATTGCCTTTAATTACCTTTATGACATGTTAAACTTGTCTCTTATCATTCTTCGTTACATCCATTTTAATCAAATCCTTATGATCATTTCACTTATTGATCTCATCAAGTTTGGATAGTGCACTTTGATTCACATTTTATTGTCTCATATCAATGCCTTTTGAGATGACAAGATATTGAGAATAATACTGATAAATAGAAAGGGCAAATGTGTAATTTCATTGTACAATTCAATTCACTAAAATAGGAGGGAAAGTTAGTTACAGTACAGTTGTAGTGACTCTCTTGTATAGGCTTGTATATATTGTAATTTTCTGTATCCATTTCTTCTAAGTTGACATTTTGTAAAGTTTGTTATCTTTGAGATCAATACAATGTCTTCTTCATAACTTATACTTTCTCTGAGTTACAACATGCTCTCTCTGAGTTGCGTCAAGATACCCTACTACACTAGGTTTAAGCAATTGAACGATGATCTTAACAATGTGGCTCAGGCTCCCAAATGTGTTTGTTTATGTTCTTGTGATGCTAAACTTAAGATTGAGCAACATGATCATATAATGAAGGTTACTCAGTTCTTGATGGGCTTAAATGATAGTTATACAAATGTTAGAGGTCAAATTTTGATGATGAGTCATGTTCCTAAAATCACTCAAGTTCTTGCTCTCTTACAACAAGAGGAAAGACAGAGAAATTATGCTTATTTATCTACTGTGGAGTCTGCAGCTTTGGCAGCTCATCAATTTGGGGCTAATACTGGTAGCACTGGTCATGGCAATAAGTTTTCTAGGTTCAAAAGAACTTATTATGTTCCTGATAAGTCTCAATTTAAGAAAGGAAATCTGTTTTGTTCTCACTATCATGGTACTACTCATACAAAGGAGAGGTGTTTTCATCTTATTGGTTTTCCTCCAAGAAACAGGTCATCTGGTAATTCTGAACCAGCTTCTCTCTATGGCCTTAACCAAGAACCTAGATAATGGTTTTTGAAATTTTCTGCAGCTTTACTGTTATTTGGTTTCAAACAGTCCAAGTGTGATAGTCCACTGTTTATTCTTAAGACTGCAACTACCTTTACAGCTCTACTTGTGTATGTGGATGATATTATCATCACTGGTTCATCTTCTGCTCAAATTTCTGCCATAAAAGATTTCCTGAACACTCAGTTTAGGGTGAAGGATTTACGACATCTTCATTTTTTCTAGGTCTAGAAATTGCAAGGTCCAACTCTGGTATTGTTTTGCACCAAAGAAAGTATGCTTTGACTCTCTTGGAAAATACTGGATTACTTGGTTCAAAACCAAGTAAAGTTACTATAGAATCTCAACATCATCTCAGTACTGATACAGGGTCTCCTCTCATTAATGGTGTTGAGTATACAACAACGAAAGCAAAACCCAAAACGAATAAACAAGAACAAGAAAATAAACGACAATCACACAAGACAAAGATTTACGTGGTTCGGAAATTCCTACTCCACAAGCCGCACTAATTTTGTATTGATCTCTCACAACTATGTTGTTTTGTTGTGTTATGATGTCTTGGTGTTTTACAATTACATGAGACTATTTATAAGAGAAAAACTGGGCCTAAAACTAATCAGAGTCTAATTCTGAAATTACTAACTCTTATTTGAATTCAGATCTGGAAATTCTAACTCAAATCAGAAACCAATTCTGAAATCTGTTAGACTCCACAAACCCAACAATCTCCCACTTGGAGTCTGACCACATCTTCTCTTCACTCTTGTAAATCTAGTAACACCCAATACTTCGATCAATAACTCTAACTAGTGCAACGCCTTCTCATTAATCAATTCTGAAGGCCAGTTGAAGCTATACAAAGCTTCAACTTTTCATTGGTAACCACCTTAGTCAACATATTTGCAGGATTCTTTGAACCAAGGATTTTCTTCAAGGACAAAGTACCATTGCTAATCAACTCCCTCGTAAAGTGATATCTCAGCTGAATATGCTTCGTCCTAGCATGAAACACAGGATTCTTCGCAAGATGAATGGCACTCTGACTGTCGCTATACAAAGCACTGTCCGCCTGTTTCTTGCCCAACTCTTCAAGAAAATTCTTCAACCAAATCATCTCCTTTCCAGCTTCAGAGATAGCCATATATTCTGCTTCTGTGGTTGAAAGAGCAACACTCTTTTGAAGTCGAGACATCCAACTAATTGTTGTGCCACCCAAAGTGAAAATATATCCCGTAGTACTTTTTCTTGTATCCAAGCATCCGCCCAAATCTGCATCAGAGAACCCTTCCAAGATAACATCTTTCTTACTGAAACATAATGCAAACTTGGATGTACCTTTCAAGTAGCGTAACAACCACTTGACTGCTACCCAATGCTCTTTTCCTGGATTAGACATGAACCTGCTAACAACTCCCACTGCATGAGCAATGTCTGGCCTTGTACACACCATAGCATACATCAAACTGCCAACTGCAGATGCATACGGAACTTTAGCCATATCTTTCTTGCCTTCATCCGTTTTAGGTGACTGCTTCCGTGAGATTAAAGTGAGTTGCCAACGGTGTACTTCTGGTCTTCGCATCCTGGACACTGAATTTCTGCAATAATTTCTCAATATACTTCTCTTGAGATAATTTCAAAGTACCTTCAGATCTATCCCTTATGATGCTCATACCAAGTATCTGTTTTGATGCACCCATATCCTTCATCTCAAACTCTTCAGACATTTGTCTCTTTAGCTTGTTGATTTCCCTCATGTTTGATCCTGCTATCAACATGTCATCAACATACAACAACAATATGATATAAGATGAATCAAATTGTTTAAAGTAACAACAATGATCCATAGCACTTCTCGTGTACCCATTCTTCATCATAAAGTTGTCAAACTTCAAGTACCATTGTCTTGGTGCTTGCTTCAAACCATACAAGCTTTTTATAAGCTTGCAAACCAAGTTTTCTTTCCCAGCTACCTGAAATCCCTCTGACTGAACCATGTAGATGTCTTCCTCAAGAACACCGTGTAAGAACGCGGTCTTAACATCTAGTTGCTCTAGATGTAACTCCTCTGCAGCCACAATGCTTAGCACAAGTCTAACGGTAGTCATCTTAACAACCGGAGAAAATATATCAGTATAGTCAATACCCTTTTTTTGTTGATATCCCTTGGCTACTACTAACCCTGACTTGTACCTTTTGCTGCCATCTGGTTCTTCTTTGATCCTGAACACCCACTTATTTTGTAAAGCCTTCTTTCCTGCTGGTAATTTTGTTAAAGACCAAGTCTCATTCTTCTCAAGGGAATTCATCTCTTCTTCCATGGCTGATTTCCACTTAACTGAATCATCCACCTGAACTGCCTCTGAATAACACTGAGGCTCTCCAGCCTCGGTCAATAACATGTAATATGCTGAAGGAGAAAATCTTTGTGGCGGCCTCACAGTTCTGCTAGATCTTCTTGCCTCAGCCTGTGGAGTAACTGAACCTGTCTCATCAGCATTCCCAGAACTCCCACTATTTCCTGCAAGATCTTCTTCAGTAATATCTTCAAGCACTGCTTTCTCTTTTTTAGATTGTTCCTTTGTAAACTCAGAATCGACTGCAAGCTTATCCTTGTACACCGCATTTTCATTAAAAGTAACATCTCTACTTCTAACGACCTTCTTCGTCAGTTCATCCCAGAAACGGTAACCCATATCATCTAAGCCATAACCAATGAAGATACACTTCTTTGCTTTCAGATCAAGCTTGTCTCTGTCTGAATCTTTAACACGCACATAAGAAACACAACCAAAAACTCGCAAGTGTGAAAGATTTACCTCTTTTTTCTGCCACTCTTCTTCAGGAATCTTGAACCCCAAAGGAACTGAAGGTCCTCTGTTTATGAGATACGTTGCTGTGCTAACTGCATCTCCCCAAAAAATCTTTGGCAACCCTGCATGTAACCTCATACTCTTGGCCCTCTCATTCAAGGTTCTATTCATGCGCTCTGCAACACCATTCTGCTGCGGTGTCTCTGGAATAGTTTTAATCATTCTAATCTCGTACTCTGCGCAATAGCTTTTAAACTCATCACTACTATACTCACCACCATTATCTGACATCAAACTCTTAACCTTCAAACCAGTCTGAGTTTCAACTTCAGTCTTCCACTTTTTGAAAGTATCAAACACATCTGATTTTTTCTTCAAAAAATAAATCCATACCTTTCTAGTGGAATCGTCAATGAAAGTGACATAGTAGTGAGATCCTCCCAACGACGCAACTGTTGTTGGACCATATACATCTGTATGAACTAGCTCTAACTTCTTAGCCTTCGAGGTCCTCCCTAATTTTGCAAAAGTAACTCGTTTCTGCTTTCCAAGAACACATGGCTCACAGAACCCAACTTCCACATTCTTCAGCTCTGGAATCTTCCTCTTCGAAGTTAACAACTTCATACCCTTTTCACTCATATGACCAAGTCTTTGGTGCCACAAAGTTGAAGACCCAATCTCATCAGCAACTGCATTTGCTTCATAGCTAGATTGTTCAACTATGTACAAAGTCCCCTTCTTCTCTCCTCGAGCAACAACTAGATTCCCCTTTATAACCTTCCACTGTCTGTTTCCGAAAGAAACTCGATACCCTTCCTTATCTAACTGACCCACAGATATCAACATCTTCTTAAGTCCAGGAATGTACCTTACATCTTTCAACGTCCAGCTAGTCCCCAAAAAGGTCTTGAGATTAATATCTCCCATGCCCGTAATATCCAAAGTCTCATCATCAGCAAAACGGACTTTACCAAAATTTCCACGTCTGAAATTTAACATCAAATCCTTGCAAGGGGTCGCATGGAATGATGCATCAGAATCCATAACCCATGATTCAACTGAACATTCAACACAACAAATAAAAGCATCGCCGCTCACCACTTCTTCAACTACATTAGCTGAATTATCCTCTTTCTTCTTTCCTTTAGGAGCTGCAGGAGCCGTACACTGATTTCTGAAGTGACCCTTCTTCTGACAATTCCAACAAACAATCTCCTTGCGATCTTTGGATTGTCCTCTTTTCTGTGACTTCGATCTACTACGCCCCAGATTCTGCCCCCTCTCGGACTTTCTGTCTCTGCTCTCAGTACTCAATAAGGAACCTGACGACTCTCCTGAGTTTCTCCTACGAATATCTTCTCCAAGAATCGAATCTCGAACTCCATTAAAAGTCATCTTACCACTCCCATATGAATTACTAATAGCAGTGACAAATCCTGACCAACTGTCAGGTAACGAGGATACCAACAACAAGGCTTGTACTTCATCATCGAATTTAATATCCACTGATGTCAATCTTGATAGGATAGAATTAAATTCGTTTACATGATCAGCAACACAATCACCTTCATTCAATCTCACGGCAAACAACAAACGACACAAATACACCTTATTCGAAGCAGATGGCTTCTCATACATATTTGTTAACGCCTTGATCAATCCATGAGTTGTCGTTTCTTTGACGATATTGTAAGCAACGTTCTTCGCCAAAGTCAATCTGACAACACCTAGAGCCTGCCTATCCAATAGCTTCCATTCAGTCTCATCCATTGAATCTGGCTTCTTCTCCTCTAGCGGTTGGTGTAGTTTTTTCTGATACAAATAATCTTTAATTTGCATCTTCCAATATACATAATCTTTGCCATCAAATTTGTCGATCTTTACTTTCCCATCTTCTGCCATCGCTCCCACTCTCCTGAAAACCTAGGCTCTGATACCAGTTGTTGAGTATACAACAACGAAAGCAAAACCCAAAACGAATAAACAAGAACAAGAAAATAAACGACAATCACACAAGACAAAGATTTACGTGGTTCGGAAATTCCTACTCCACAAGCCGCACTAATTTTGTATTAATCTCTCACAACTATGTTGTTTTGTTGTGTTCTGATGTCTTGGTGTTTTACAATTACATGAGACTATTTATAAGAGAAAAACTGGACCTAAAACTAATCAGAGTCTAATTCTGAAATTCTAAAATTACTAACTCTAATTAGAATTCAGATCTGGAAATTCTAACTCAAATCAGAAACCAATTCTGAAACCTGTTAGACTCCACAAACCCAACAAATGGTACATCTTATAAAAGGCTTGTTGGTCAACTTATCTACTTGACTATAACAAGACCAGAATTATCTTATCCAGTACATATTCTAAGCCAATTCATGGCTCATCCTACTGATCTGCACTGGAATGCTGCTATGAAGTTGGTTAAGTATTTGAAAAATGCACCAGGTCGGGGTCTTCTTCTCTCTGCTACTAGCACTCTCAATATGCATATATATTCAGATGCTGACTGGGCCACCTGTCCCATGACTAGAAGATCTTTGTCTGGTTTTTGTATCTTTCTTGGCAAATCCTTACTCTCCTGGAAATGCAAGAAACAACATACTATTTCAAGGTCTTCCACAGAAGCATAATAGGTCCATGGCAAATGTAGTTTGTGAAGCCACATGGATTTATAATCTACTTACTGAACTTCACTTCTCCATACCTACTCTAATTCCTCTATTTTGTGACAATATCTCTGCTCTGAATATTGTTGAGAATCATGTTCTTCATGAAAAGTCTAAACACATTGAAATAGACTGCCGTCTTGTCAGAGATAAGGTTAAATATGGTTTCATCTCTCCACAGTACATATCCACGGTAGAACAACCAACTGATTTATTTACAAAACCTTTGTCTGCTACTCGGAATACCTATTTACTGTCCAAATTGGGAGCTTTCAATGTCTTTACACCTCCCAATTTGAGGGGGGGGGGGGTAATTTCACTGTACAATTCAATTCACTAAAATAGGAGGGAAAGTTAGTTATAGTACATCTATAGACTCTCTTGTATAGGCTTGTACATATTGTAATTTTCTGTATCCATTTCTTCTAAGTTGACATTTTGTAAAGTTTGTTATCTTTGAGATCAATACAATGTCTTCTTCATAGCTTATACTTTCTCTACATAAGAATATAGGATATCATATCAGGATAGAAGGGTGCGCTTTTTTCAGAGAATATCGACTTGGTAGATTGTTAAATACAACGAGTTTACAGTGATTATTCTTTCAGACAAACTAGTAAGGAGGAAGCACACACGTAGAAGAGAAAGAAACGCACTAGCATCATTCTCCTGGTTCAATTTTTCTTTGTCTAATATTTATGTGGGTATTCAATGAAGAAGTTTCGGGTGTTCGAATCGTGTTAACAAAAGAAGCATACAAGTTAAGGTAAGTCCGATATGAATAAAAATCACGGGAAAAGGTACACTATGACTATCTCGATCACTTTCCAAATTATGTGATTGAATTTTATTTTTATTTTGAAATTAGTACATGTTTCTTCTCGAGTATTTGATATATATATATATATATATAATTTTCATTTTATACATATGGTGCACATATACACACAAACCGAGGATCTTTTTAGAAACAGTTTCTTCATTTTTCTGAATGAGGGTAAGACTGCGTACATTTCACCCTTCCTGTACCCTGCTTTAAATAGGATATAATGGGTATGTTTGGTTTGGTATTTTAAAATTTTATAAAGACTAAAAGAGAATTAAAGTTGACTACAAATTTATAAAGGTGAGAAAATTAAAATTAACATGTATTATTTAATTTTCTTGTCACATTTTTCAAATTCTTCTTTCATTTCCATCAATTTCTTCACATTGTATGTTCAATTTTCTATCTCGTATTGCAGTTAATTCCTGAAAAAGAAAATGGAAGAACAAAAGGGAAATAGTGCAATTTCTTTTCTAATTTTGAACTTAAGAAGACAACAAATATGCGTAGTTCGTATTCGTGAGTTTTTCAAATAAAATATGTTATTTTCGTGAAGACGCTCAACCTAATGCATTATATAAACTAATGTGTGATACATATTTACTCACAAACATATTAAAATCAAAGAATAAATCAAAGAGTAATTTGTTAAATTGTTCATCCATAAAAGATCTTACACGTGTATACAAGTGACGGAGGCTCTGCAGTGTAATATTTACTCGACATCCATATTTTTTATGAACAAAATTTTTGGTTGCTCTTTTGTTATATGTTTGTTAAATTTGAATTATTTTTCTAAATGTTATATGAATTTTTTATAAGTATTTTTAGAATGTTTTTAATTTTTTTTTAACATTTTACGAAAGTAACTATAAATTTTATTATTAAATCTCAACGAAAGTATTACCTCTTAAAGCCATTATTCTTCTTAATTACATCTCAAAACATGCATGCATGAATAATTATTTAACTTTTATAATAGTACCTTTTTATGGATACTTGTTTTCAAATAACTAGCAATATTACTGAACAATAAATTCAAATATAGCCGGGTTTTTTTACCGTACTAAAAGGATCAACTTTAATTAATTAAACTAATACAACTGATTAAAAATAGGCTTACGATTTAGAAAAGAGAAATTAGGCATACGGCATTTCCTATCCTAAATTCCTGTTACTATATAACTAGACATATACGTTCAAACTTGAGCACATTCATCTTTTTTACACTCATCTCATCTGCACAGTTTGAAACAACTCATGTGATGGGATTCGATGGATACATTGTCGTCTTCCTTTCTATAATCTTACAGCTTCTTGGCATCACCACTGCTGAGATTAATTTCATAGAGCACTACTGCAATTTTAAGTATGATGCCAATTACACCAGTAATAGTCAGTTCCAAAAATATTTGGATACTCTCCCTTCCTTTATCACATCTGATGCATCTTTCCACAGTTTTACAATCGGTGAATCCGAAAAAGTTTATGTCATTGCTCTTTGTAGAGCTGATGTTAAACCTGATGCATGTCGGAGTTGTCTTATAGACTCCAATAGCAAGCTAAGAGAGCTTTGTCCTAGCGAAAAGGAGTCCATCGGATGGTCAGATAATTGTATGCTAAGATACTCTGATCGCACTATTTTTAACAGTGTTAGTACTTTCCCTAATGCATATGCTTATAATCCAACCATGGCCAAGAATGTGGATCCGTTCAATAAGGTTGTCAGAAGTTTACTCGATCACCTCAATGATAAGGCATCTGGAGGCAATTCTGTCATCAAGTTTGCTTCTGGGAACATGTCTACAGCCGATGAGACGATATATGGACTAGTACAATGCACTCCAGATTTGAATCCAAGTCAATGCAAAAACTGCTTAGTCCGGAGTTTTGGTTATCTTCGAAATTGTTGCAATGGCAAAGTAGGAGGTAGAGTTGTTATGCCAAGCTGTAACTTTAGATATGAGATTGGAAGATTTTACGATGAGCCTCATGAGGCAGCTGTAGCGCCTCCCCCTCCGCCTAAGCCTATTGCACCTCCGCTTAGCCCACCTTCCAAGGGTAATCTATCTAACTGTCATCAATTTCACTATTTATTTAGAGTTAGAATTTTGTTAATTAAGATTAAAGAATTTAGGTTCCATGTTGTTACATGCACTAATACGTAAATTACCTGTGCAGGACAAGGAGGAAAAAACCAATGCATCTCTAATTACTCTATCAGAAACAATGGGAACAAATGTGAGAGCCATCTTGTAGACTACTTGCTTTCTCAGTCTGTACTGAAGAGTCCTTTCCTTTCACTTGGATCAAATAAGCATACCAATTGTACAAGGCACTTCAATCTCAAAATTCCTCCGAAGTTGACAATATATGACTTCGATTGAAATGTATTTGCATTGGATTTTATTAGAATAAAAGTTATTATTCAAACAATCAGTTGTTCGAAACATGACAGTAACTTTGCATGTTTTTCTAATTAATATCCTTGGGTTTTTTTATAAAGAAATTTGGGATTTGCACTCAACACCTCTTGGTGTAGTGGTATTTCCCTCGCTATCTTTATGAGATGTCGAGTTTCGAATCTTGTCAAAAACAAGGTGGGTGTGTGCGTATGTTTAACTAACAAAAAAAATCTGGGATCTGCATTCTGTTTCCTGTTCAGTTATGTTGATTTCCATTCGTAGTTAAGTTGCCCGATTCCACATCATTTTTGATTCTAAGAACTCTGTGTTTTAGAGTATTACCAGCATCGTCACAACCATGGTATTAAAAGAGGCCACTTTACTTTGATCATGTAATCTTGTAATTAGGGGACAATGATAATAAAACTCGAGTCTGAATGTAAATTGTAGATATATTTTTTTAAGATATATGGAACCATCCTGCATAGAAGTTTCAACGTACTTCACTCGTTCGATACTATGTAGAGAATTTGAACTGCTTTTCTCAACTTAAAAATACACCAAAATGTGGCATTCTGAACCATTGCTGCTACTCGGGTTCTGTTAACAACTCTAGCTCTGTGTATCATACTTTTAGTCCAAAATTCAGGCTACTCGTCTCGGTTCTAGTTGGTGGTTAGGCCACCGTATTGATGATATAAAATTTCTATTTTTCTCGACGAATATTGGTGAATTTGAGGATAAATATTTAGAGGTACGATCACTACGTTGGAATACAATATAAAATTATGTGTCTGACACCTTAAAATTTTATACGAGCCCGTTTATGATTTTTTTTTTTATAAAAAATATGTGTTTTTACACGCCAAGTGATATCACACCTACTTTCTAGACGACTGGTCTATTTGACTATTTTATTTGAAAAATAAGAAGATTTATTAAACTTTTGAATAGTTGAAAGCATTTTACAAGTCAAGAGTCGTTTTGGGGGTCTTGATGATGTTGATTTGGGTGGTTGATCCATTTATATGAATAATCATTCCATGCACCATTCAATCTTTAATCAGTGTCTACGACAAGTCAATGGAGAAAATTTTGAACTTTAAAATTTGGTATTTACTAGTTTTCTTTGACTTGGTAGTATTTAATCAGTCAAAGTTTAGCTCATTCAATCTTTAACTTGAACTCTCCATTTGCATAGTTGAACTGGAAACAACTATGATGCCATTCAAAATATCGATTTTCTTCTTCTTTTCGATTCTTCTACAGTTTCTTAGCATCACTTTTGCTGAGATAAGTTTCTTACACAACTACTGTAATTTCGATTATAATGCAAATTACACCAGTAATAGTGTGTTCCAAAAAAATCTAGATACTCTTCCTTCCTTTCTCACTTCTGATGCATCTTTTCACAGTTTCACAATCGGTGAATCTGACGACAAAGTTAATGTCATTGCTCTTTGTAGAGGTGATGTTAAACCTGATGTATGTCAGAGTTGTCTTGTAGACTCTAGTAGCAAGCTAAGAGAGCTCTGTCCTCACGAAAAAGACTCCATAGCATGGTCAGATAATTGTATGTTAAGATACTCTGATCGCGCTATATTTAGCAATGTTAGTACTTCGCCTTATGTATATGCTTATAATCCAACTATGGCGAAGAATGTGATAGGATTCAATAAGGTTTTGAGGAATTTACTCGATAACCTAAGCGTTGAAGCATCTCAAGGCGACTCTGTTCTCAAGTTTGCTACCGGAAATATGTCTGTAGGTTCGAATGATGTGATGATATATGGACTAGTGCAATGCACCCCTGATCTGAATCCAAACCAATGCAGTGACTGCTTAAACTCGAGTTTTGTTTATCTTCCTGAATGTTGTGATGGGAGAATAGGAGGTCGAGTTCTTATGCCAAGTTGTAATTTCAGATATGAGATCGGAAGTTTCTATAATGAGACTCAGAAGGCAGTAGTGACTCCCTCGCCTCAGCCTGTTGGAAGTACTGCACCAGACAATGTTCTTGAATTCGTACCCTCGGTTAGACCGCCTGCAAATGGTAACCTTGCTAACTGTGATCAATTTTACAGTTTTGAATATTGTTAATATCATAAGATGATTGTTAAGCTCCAAGTCGTCAATTTGCAGGAAAAGGAGGCAAAAATAATTCATTTCTCATCACTTTATCAGCAATATTTGCGGCAGCTGTGATAGCAACTTTCTAATATCCAAGTTTTGCAAGGACTAAGACTTGTATGTAAAGCCTATTTGTTTTCACAGTGTGTATTTCTTAGCTCTTTTGACATTGTCATGGTGAATCTTTTCAGTTATAAATCAAATAAGCAAACCAATTGTACTTTGCCCTTTCATCTAGATTTCCTCTGAAACTAAAAGTGACTTGATTGACATGCATATACTTGCAGCGGATTATATCAGATATTTGACATTATCTAAAAACAAGATAATCTTTCACATCAAGGTAACTTCACCTGATCTTTTAATTTGATTTTATTTATTTCACAAAAGAAAGAGGGTGGTATCCTCCATTTTTTTCGTTTAAAGGCATCTCGGATCTGAATTATCTGTCTTGTTTATTTATGTTCTTCATGTCTGATTTCAAAAAAGTCAGTTTAAGAACATACACCACATCAATAATTATCGATGCTGAGATCTTTGTATATGAGAGAGTCACAACCATTCAAAAGAAAGGAACTTAAAGTTGTTATCAGGGGTTTCTCGTTCAAAATTGAACCATATTCTGGTATCATTTAAACTAACCATATCAAATCTTATAAAAAAAATATTTTGTAACTGTTAAGTAACGAATCGCTCTAAAATCTTAAGGTGTCAGGGAAAGCCCCAACATGATCTTATGCTACAACAAATTTTATTCAACAAATATATGAACAATCCCAACAAGCAAGGATATAGTCTTGTTACTTCAGGAAAGAAAGCCTTTTAAAGAAATACAAAAACACACTTAAGAAATTTGCAGACATATCAAACAAGCTACAATAAAAAAGTTGTTGCAACATGCAGCAGAAAAAAGGGTCCAGGTCTCTACAATTTCATACACAACTGAGACGAGACGAATAGAGGCCTTACAGTTTGTCTTCGAGGAATCCCAATCTCCAAGAGTTCACTCAGGCAGCAAACCAAAGAAGAAAAATTAATGACTTCTTCGAGAAAACATCTCTTTATCAACTTTATATACTCAGAGAAGCCATAACTGTTTAAGATTTGTGCAAATATAAATTTACATAATCTGCTTAAACTTATCACTATAACCGTGAGGTTAGTTCCTGCTATTTTACATTTTTCGCGATAAAGTAAACAAATTTAAACGAAGCTAGTGCCTGAGGTCTTCTACAAGATTGCTTACATCACAGAGCTAATTATCTATAGGTTTTTGGTTTAATACTGATGAGTACGCAGCTGGAGAAATATATTGTTTGTTTAACATTGTTAAAGAAGTCTTCCAGAGCAAAATAGAAACTCTGGCATGACTTGTGATGTATATGACTTAACCTTTATACCCTCCTGACTGTGTAATGGTATACATTTGGGCTTTAGTACAAAAATTTGTATCATTCTCTTCATCTATCTATTTCGTTCATCGTATTTATGTAGGCAAATACTCAAGTGATAATCAAACTTAAAATGAGAAACGTGAGAAATGTTATGGGTAAAATTTGCCCACCGCATTTCTCGACCTCGCCCGCAATCAATGACGTTACTCACTGAAATTAGCCTAGGCTATATGTTGGATTCAACCTAGGCTACATGTTGTTTAAAGAAGAAGACCAATAGGCGTAGACCCATATCATACATCTAGGAAAGGGAATGTCTAATGGGCTTAGCCCGTACTTGTACGAGGCCTCGCCCACATTTGTCACTACATTGCTTATGGACTATTTGATAATGAGGAATGTTGAAAAACACTCTCTGTATTTGAGTCTTATCTCTCAAGAAAAAGAACACACCAGTTACACTAAAAGAGGTATGAACTGATTTCAGAGATTTAAGACAACTGTTATTGTTTTTTTTATTAAACTTAGATACAAGGGGGGTATTTATAGGTTTCAGAAAACCATCTTCACCCTACAGCAAAGATAGCAGAATTAATCTAGACCATACAATAAGTCTATCAGTTACTAAATACTTCAACCAGAAACTATTCAACTAGAAACTAATAGTTGAAATTATTATACTAACTTATTTATCAACCATCAACTAGTAACCAGAAATGTGTTGGCTGTAATTTGGACTTTGGGGACTAGTATTGACTTTAACACTCTCCCTCAATGTTAGTCCCCATTCTCTGAACCACTCCAAGTTGGCGGTGAAACTTCTCATATTTTCTAGTATTCAAGCTTTTAGTAAACAAATCAGCAATTTGTTCATTTGTCGCAACTTGCCTCATTGCAATCTCTTCTTGCAAAACTTTTTCTCGAAGAAAATGATAATGCACTTCAACATGTTTTGTCCTTGCGTGAAAAACTGGATTTTCAGCTAGACGAATCGCTGACTGATTGTCACAGAAGAGTGGAATTGCAGAGTTGATTGGCTGATGCAAATCCTGCAGTAGTTGTATCAGCCATGTGCTTTCCTGAGCTGCCATTGCTGTTGCCCGGTATTCAGCTTCTGTTGTTGACAGAGACACTGTTGGTTGTCTCTTACTACACCAAGAAACAGTTCCAGATCCTAGCATAAACATATATCCTGTAGTTGATCTACGAGTATCAAGATCTCCTGCGTAGTCAGCATCACAATATCCGACTATATTACAGTCTTCACCTTTCTTGTACATCAGACCATAGTCTATTGTACCTTTTATATATCTGAGTATTCGTCGAACAACTTCCAAGTGAGGCTTCTTTGGGTTTTGCATGTATCGACTTATCACACCTACTGGATAAGATATATCGGGACGAGTAATAGTCAAGTAGATTAGACTACCTACTATTTGTCGATACATTGCTGAATCTTCCAGATCTTTTCCTTCGTGAGCACATAATTTTACATTTGGCTCCATGGGTGTTAAAATTGATTTACAATCAAGCATACCGAACCTCTGTAGTAAATCTTTAGCATATTTATGTTGACAAAGAAACAGCCCCTCTTCAGTACGATCAACCTCCAATCCCAAGAAGTGCTTGAGCTCTCCAAGCTCTTTCATCTGAAAGCGGACTGATAAATTTTTCCTTGTTTGAAAATTTTCTTCTTCATCATCTCCGGTGATGATCAAATCATCAACGTATACCAACACCACTGCCAATTTTCCTTCTCTTATTTTAACAAATAAGCTAGAATCTGATTGTGCCATCAAATAACCACTTTGGCTTAAAAACTCAGCTATCTTTCCATACCATGCGCGCGGTGCCTGCTTTAGTCCGTAAAGAGCTTTTCTGAGTTACAAACAAGATTAGGATGAGCTACACTTTCGAATCCTCTTGGCTGATTCATGTAAATCACTCGATCAAGCTCTCCATGTAGAAATGCATTCTTTACGTCCATCTGCCATACGTTCCAATTCTTGTTAGCAGCCAATGCAATTAGAACTCTTACAGTTGTAAGTTTTGCCACTGGACTAAATGTTTCGTCATAGTCCAGGCCATATTGTTGTGAAAAGCCGCGAGCTACTAATCGAGCCTTATGTCTCTCAATTGACCCATCTGGTCGGCACTTTATTTTGTAAACCCATTTGCATGATATAGGTTTCACATCAGTTGGCTTTGACACTAATTCCCATGTTTGATTTTCCTGAAGTGCATTAATCTCTTGTTTCATTGTTGTCATCCATTCTAATTTTTTGGGATGCTTCTTCGAACGTCTCAGGTTCTATTTCTTCAATTATTGTTGCATTAGCATATCTAACATTTACCCTTCGATTTCTTGTTGACCTTCGCAATGGAGTTGATTCTTCTGTTCCACCAGAATTATCTCTTTCATGGGGTTGTTGATACATGCCTGATTGCCAAGGATTTTGTGTGATGTTTTGCTCATCATCATCGTCATCACATATATCTCCATCTGAGCTTGGCAGAATTTGAACAATATGCTCGCTCATCTTTTGTTCCAGCCTCTATTCAAATTCTTTTGAGTTAGGCACTTTTTCTTTTTCTGATGTCCACCACGAAGATGCTTCATCAAAAATCACATTACGTGATGTGTAACATCTTCCGGTTGTTGGATCACAACACTTCCAACCTTTACGTTGATTGTCATATCCCACGAAGATACATCTGATTGCTTTCTTATCAATCTTGCTACGTAAGTGATCAGGAACAAAAACATAGCATAGACACCCAAATACTCGAAGATAACTTACAACAGGTTTCTTTCCCCAGAATTTCTCAACGGGGGAAATAAAATCCAGCCGCGGTTGAGGAAGTTTGTTGATGACATGAGATGTCGTTATTATAGCTTCAGCCCAAAATCTTCCCGGCACATTATTAGCATGTAGCATACTCCTACAAATTTCTGCAAGATGTCGATTCTTCCTCTCAGCAACCCTGTTTTGCTGGAGTGTATTTGCACAAGTAAATTGATGACGGATTCTGTTATCTTGTAGGTATTGAGAGAACTCCTTTGAGCTATATTCTCCTCCATTATCAGTACGCAAACACTGAATTTTGTGGACTGCCTCTCCCTCGATCATATCTTTAAACTCCTTGAATTTTAAAAATGTTTCAGATTTTTCTTTCATGAGAAAAACCCAAACAAATCTGGAAAAATCATCAATGAATGTCACCATATATCGCATTCCTCCATTTGATGGTTGTTTTACAGGTCCAAATACATCAGAATGTACCAACTCTAATGGCTTCTTCGCTTTAAACTTTGAGTCCTCATATGGCAATTGGTGTGCCTTACCATATTAACATCCTGCACATATAGTATCTGTTCTTACATTAATATGAGGAAGACCTTTAAGCATAGATTTCTTCATCATCATACTTAGCTTGGAGTAGCTAACATGACCCAATCGCATGTGCCACAAATCTGCGGTCTCATTTCTTCGCGTCTTGTCTATGTATTCCGATTCTGCAGACATTACGTAAACAGACTCTAACCTTTGCCCCTGCATTGTTGGCTTGTCTGAGATATTAAGGTCTTGAAATACTTTCACATCTTGTGGACCAAAGACAACATAGTGACCAGATGAAGTTAACTGAGCCACGGATAGCAAATTTTTCTTCATTCCTGGAACATGGTAAACATTCTGGAGTGACACTTTATTCTGATTATACCGAGGTATAACAGCAGCTTTTCCAATATGAGCTATTGGTAATTTCGAGTTGTCAGCTGTTACCACCACCCGATTTCCCACATACTCAGACAAGTTTTGCATCTTCTTTTTGTCACCTGTCATGTGGTTTGAACATCCGGAGTCTACGATCCAATCATTCTCATAATCAATCTTCTCTTTCATTGTCATTGTGGAAGCTAGTACATCTTCATCATTTTCCAATAATGCTTCTGCATCCCAACTATCTTCTTCGTTAATGGCAGAAGTAGCAATATTGTTCTCTAAAGACTTCTTCTTTGACCAACAATCCTTCTCCATATGGCCCTTCTTCCCACAATGATAACACTTTTCATCAAATCGCTTAGTATTTTCTCGATTAATGGAAGCTCCACCTGAACGGAAACCTCTCTCTCCCTGATGACTTTTTGACATGTCACCAGATTTCTTGAATCCGCCTCTGATGTGTTGTTTTGATCCGCCTCTGCTGTGCTTGGTGTAGAGTGCTTCATCTTCACCCTTCAGCGAGGCTCCCTTCATTTGCTTTGTCATGGCCTCTTGACCTGCTAGCAAATTTTCAAACTCAACAAGAGATGGTTGTGTCGGCCATCCTTGTACAGCACCAACAAAACTTATGTATTCAGGTTTTAAACCATGAATAACTATTCTCTTTATTCTGGCTTCGCCAATAGCAGCCGTTGTATCCAAATCTGAAATTTCACGGCATATGGACTTCACCTTGTGGAAGTATTGAGCAATCGTCATATCTCTTTGTGCCATTGATAGCAGTTCATTTTCCAGAATCTGCAATTTAGTATCATTCTTCTTCGAAAAGAGTGTTGTAAATGTATCCCAGGCTTCTTTTGGTGATTTTACATCCCGAATATGCTCTAGCATTTCTTCCTCGATTGTGGTCTTCAATGCAAACATAGCTTTGCCTGCTTTGATTTTCCACTTGCGAACAGCATCCTCAGTTGTTGGTTGAGTGACTTCAGTCCCTCCAACAACCTCCCACAAGTCTTGGCCTTGCAGGTAAGACTCAATACAGGTGGACCATGTATTGTAGTTGTGATTGTTAAGCTTCTTGATTCCTCCCACTACTTGAAGATCACCCATCTTCTGCTGAAGAATTTTTACAAGTTTACAAACACTCAACTACTCACAATCCAAGAACCTTAGCTCTGATACCAATTGTTGAAAAACATTCTCTGTATTTGAGTCTTATCTCTCAAGAAAAAGAACACACCAGTTACACTAAAAGAGGTATGAACTGATTTCAGAGATTTAAGACAACTGTTATTGTTTTTTTTATTAAACTTAGATACAAGGAGGGTATTTATAGGTTTCAGAAAACCATCTTCACCCTACAGCAAAGATAGCAGAATTAATCTAGACCATACAATAAGTCTATCAGTTACTAAATACTTCAACCAGAAACTATTCAACTAGAAACTAATAGTTGAAATTATTATACTAACTTATTTATCAACCATCAACTAGTAACCAGAAATGTGTTGGCTGTAATTTGGACTTTGGGGACTAGTATTGACTTTAACAAGGAAGAAATTACTATCAGGAAGAAATGTGAAACTCGGGACAAAATACAAAAATAGACTCGCCCGTCTATGAAAGGCGTCGCTTAATGTGGAGCATTATTCATATAGGAAACCTGGGTTATCAGTTTAGAAAGGCCTCGCTTTCTGGAAGTAACCTCGCCCGCTTGGGTGTAGGAGTGGGAGAATCTCCCCAAAGCAGTTATTTGGAGGACACTGGACACTATGGGTCATGCCCAAATCATCTACTTTCGCAATTATGAAAGAGGATTAGGCCTCATCCAAGCTAGAAGGCATCGCCCTGCTTGGGGGATCGAAGGGCGTCGCCCCCTAGTGATCTCAAGGTCGGCCCTCTGATTAGCTATCTTTACTATGTGGTTCAAGGTGGGCGTTGACTCCGATAATATCGGTTCAATGACTTGGCCGCCGCGCTTCGAGAAAGTAGCTGAGCTCTAAAGGCCCAAGCCGATTACACTAGAGGCGATGGTCCCGGTCATATGGGCTCTCTAAAGAAGGAAACCTAGCCCATCTAGGTAACTTCCTCCCCAAGAACTACGTTTAATCCTATAAAGGCACATTGTATGGCACGATGTGATCCTTGTGAAAAAAAGAGAACTCCCGTTCGATCTTAATTGCAACCAATTTCTTCATACAATCTCAGTCACCCCTAAATCACAAACCCTAACCCTAACGTTCTATCCACCGTCATCAACAACCACCACAATTCCAACAACCCTCCTCGAATTTGTTTTCACCAAATTTCTCCGTTAAAAATAAACATAAATAAACAAACTTTTATATATGCTTTTAAAAATTTTGGTGATTTGTTTTGATTATCACGATGCTCATCCCAACTCCATTCTTATTGGAGTATAAGTTGTTATAGTGACAACAGCTACAATAAAATGAACACACACATGTAGTAGCACCGTGTAATGTATATCTATGGGTCATTTGACAAATCTGAACATATTTGATAGGAATGATAACTAACTTTGAATGATCGGAATGATTCAAAAATCTGAATGATGAATGAATAAAATTATTTGGTAGATAATTTTCTCTAATATATGAATGACATTATTTTTCATGTCGTATACTTTATAAATACTAGCTTATAACCGTGTGTAAAGCACGATTATTTTTTTAATATCTATAATTATAATAATTTGTAGTTTTTTTAATAATTTTATGTTATTAGTTTTTACACTTTATTTATTAGGTTTTATAGGGTCAAGATATTATTTATGTTGTATCTTGAGTTCTAAAAGTTAGATTGAACGATTTTACAACCCAAAAAAACTCACAAAATAATCTTTAATTTAGTTATCGTTTAATAATATTTTTTCCTATTAAAACTACCCAAAAACTAAATAAAGAATAAAAATGATGAATTTTTACTTTAGTTCTATTCAACTTAGTAATAGAATTAAAATAAGAAAATCTACTAAAATTAGAATTAAAGTATAGAACAACAATCAAATAAACCTACTCAACTCAGAATTAAAGTTACGAATTTTTACATCGAGAATTCTAGTCTACTTAAAAAATCAACTCATATTTGATTTATATTATAATAATTAATTATTTTAATATTAGATATAACGGTTCTCACATACATCTCTTTTTAAAATCAACGGTTCTTATTGATTTGGCGGCAGAGGATCAAACTTTTGGATAAAATCCTTCTTTTAGTTTAGAAAACAAATTCAAATTTAAATTCAGATTAAAATCTAAAATTTCATGTTCAGTAAAATTCTATTAGCACATATACCCATATTATTTTTACATCAATAATATATTTTCATATAAAAAATGATGTGATACAAAATGTAAATTTTAGTACTTAAACTTTTACTAACTTATATCACGTGTCATGCTACGTGGCATAATTATTCTTTTCTTTTTTGTATATCTTATTTTTTAAAGATTGATTTTTGTTATAAATATTTTGATTATAATCAATTTTAAAATAGTTAATCCCATATTTTAAGATAAATAAGCCTAGAGATTTATCTAATTAAATAGTTGGATGCATTTTAAATAATTTAATTATAATATGGAGAAACTTTTATTACAAAAAGTAATGTGTTTTAATTAAAAAAGTTAATTAATTATAAATATGTACTATTATTATTTAATAATATTTTTTATAAATAAGTAAGGATAATTAAGTAAAAATATGAAACAACGGGTACGGTACCAATTAACTTCAACTTCATAACCCCTTTCGTTTTTCATGGCAATCCTGTAAAAATTCTTGATACTAAAACCTACTCTCACCATGTTGGTGACTTGAATGGCTGATTCGCTGATTTTGGATACGGCACCTTCTGCCTTACTGCCTTTGACAATGTTGACATATATGTCCACGTGTTCAAGATTTCCAGACGCAAATGCAAAAAAGGCAAGGACTTGAATATACGACTGTTAGATCATAACATGCACAGGTTTAAGTACACTGATTTCTCTGAGGCCACACAAGTTTCAGTGAGTGCTATCTTATCTTCTTTCAACTTAAATGGTCTTTCTTTGCTGTGACAATATTTACAATTAATACATTAGAGTCATATTGGTAATGTCTTCGTCTTCCCTCCAGATCACCAATAGCTGGTCGGACCAAGAAAAGTACAGAAACAAAAATATACAGTTCCTGGTTTCAGCGGTAAGTCTGTTGGATATATTTTGCAGTTTACTTACTGATCTGTGTTGCTGGACGGGACAAAAGTCAATAATTTCCTTAAATTAGAGACACGAGTACTTGGACGGGGATACAGGACACTATTTTTTTTAATAAATAATTACATTTGTGACAATAATTTGATTGTTTTAGTTTTTCCCCTGCAGTTCCGCGTTTGCTGAAGAGGAAGATGGCGTTCCTGGTACTGAGGTATGGCTGACCTTTATTTGACCATGACCTTCAATTTAGAGCACAAAACTTTATGTTTGGTAACAATATTTATCATGAAGAAATAAATCTTTTTCGTGGTCTCTTTTGTGATCTTTGCAGTGTGCACCCCATTCAGACAGTGATGATTATATGGACAATGAAGTGGCCTCTGGTTTTGTAGACTCTGACAGCTGATGGAACTTGTTGGTCCGATAGGGTTCGCATCTAAGTGATGATGCTTTTGTTTTTACTGTTACTAATTGAAACTGTGGGCTATGGTTAATATGTGCAACTCTTGTAGTATAAACTTTTACTTCTAGTTTCTGTTTGAGATGGGGCTTAAGTATATGCTCAAATTCATATGAACTTGCATCTTTTTACTTCTAGCTGGCATTCGAAAAGTTAGAAAATTTGATTCTGGTACACTGGAGTTGGTATCTCTTCTATATTTTTAGCTGGGAAGACCATCAATACGTTCTCAACTCAGTAACGTAAGATTGAGTTTGGGAACATGTAATTGATCATCTCAAATGATGGATTTCAAATGACAAGAATTGAGATTATTAATTCATCGAGATTGAAAATACACTATTTCAATTATGTTGGGGCGTAAAAGTTACTCATTTGACAATGTTATTCAATTGTCGAATATTTGTAGCCTATTTGTTTTCTCAGTGTGCACTTTATAGCTCATTGGACATTGTAATTTGTAACAGAGTCTCCTTTTATCATTAACGCTAAAGATGGTAGCATACCGAGTGTTACCAGCATCACCATAGTAATAGAAAGCCACTTCTGGCTATTACCAAAGCTACTATTGGAATCGATCAACCTCCAATTTTAAAATGCTACAGGTGGAATTCTTATATGTTAGAAATCGATTGTAACTGAAATATATTATCTTCAAGAGACAAAACAACTCCTGATTTAATTGTAAACCAATATAATGACTGCTTAAACTCGACTTCTGGATATCTTCCCAAATGTTGTGACTTGTGATGGGAGAAGAGGTCCAGTGTTATGCTGTAATGTTAAATATGAGACTGGAAGTTTCTATAATGAGACTCAGGTAGCCTCTGCCGCAGCCTCCACTAGCTAATGCTCTTGGCGCTTCTGAGCCAGCCATCAAATGGTAATCTTGCTAATTACAGTCATCAAATTCTAAATTTTAATTCAACATCTATTTAGATAAAACTGAAAACAACTTTAAGTCCTAAATAATTATTTTAAGTTAACTCAAATGTCCTTTAATTTACAAAATGTCCTCTAAGTTGCAAATAACTTCATTTAAGCAATGTAAAATGTGACAGGGTCATAGTGAACTGAATTACAATATTTGACATTATCTAAAAAATGGGATGGTCTACAACAAACGATTGTTACAGTAAATTGTATCGCGAAACGTGTACAGTAGGGTTTTAGGTGCGCATACATGGGGTCATCATTTCCACATTAACAATAGTTTGTTTTTGACCATCTGCCTCTAAAAAAACCATTATTTTAAACATCAAGGCAAACTTTACATGATTTTTTGATTTACTTTAAGAAAATAAAGGTGGAAATCCTCCATTTTTCCCAATTAAAGGAATCTCGGACCTGCATTATGTTTCTTGTCAAGTTATGTTCGTCATGTCTAATTTCAATAGGTCAGGTGAAGAACATTTACCACGTCATTATCGATGCTGAGATCTTTGTACATAAGTGTCACAACCATTCAACTGAAACGAACTTAAGGTTGTAATTGGAGGTATTGAACCATATCTGATATCATCGAAACTAATTGCATCAAATCATATAAAAGATATTTTAATTGTTAAAACATACTTGTATCAATCAGTATCTAACAGGTAGCTTATAAATGAACCATCCAAACAAGGGGATGGTCTTGTTACTATAGCAAAGAAAGCCTTTTTAGTTGTTTTTTAACACCACCAGAACTACAAAGATACACTCAAATTATATGGAAAACATATCAAATATGCTACAACAGAAAAAGTTGCAAGATGCAACAGAACAAAGGGTCTATTTCTCTACAAGTTCATCCACAACTGAGACGAGAAGACTCGAGAGGCCTTATAGTTTGTCTTCGAGGAATCCCAATCTCGCAGGAGTTCACTCTGGCAGCAAACCGAAGTGAGCACAATGACTCATTGGTAGAAGACGGGTCCGGAGATATATTTACAAACATAAGAGTCTTGGAATTTCCACCAAGACAGGGCTGCACAACCAAAGAATTTTAAATCAATGACTTCAATAGAACATTTCTTTATCAACTTTATATACACCCTATAAGCCGCCATAACTACTTCAGAGTTGTGCAAATATAAGTTACATACTGTACCTTACCAGCTTATAGTTACCCCTACAACTACGAAGTTAGTGCCTGGTCGTCTTTTACATTATTTACAGTAAAGTGGACAAATTCGAGCACAGTTAGTGCCTAGTGATACAAGACTGCTTGCATAATAGTGTTATCTAGTTTTTTAACCCTCACTGATCAATAGCTGGAGACATGAATTGTTTTTCTTACAGTGATAAACAAGTCTTCCATAGTAACATAAAAACTGTGGCATGACCTAGTAATCTAGCATAGCCTCTTGACTGTGTCATGGTATGTAATTTGGGCTTTAGTAATTAACAATTTTGATTTTCCATGAAGAGGTATAAAAAGTGATTTACCTGAAGGAGATATGTCAACTTTGAATTCCTAAATGGAGCATGGTCTTCTTTCTTTGCAAGGGCAAAAATAACGTCACTCAAGCATGACAAACTCTTATTGATTGCCTGTTTGACACAACAGCCAGATCAGCACAATAATTTGATAAAAAATTATTGCGAAAGGGGCTTGGTCAACCTAAAATATACCTGGGTTTCCTTGAGTCGATCTCCTGTTGCTCCACTCCGTGCTAGTCGTTCACTACCAGCTAAATCGATGAGATTTAACACACCTTGAACTTGTTGCTCGGTGCTCTAAAAGATCAGGAATATTAGCTCAACATGGAATACATTTATATTACTTATATGTGGGGGTTTTACTCTACAAATAAACAAAAACTGAAGTGTAATTGTATCTACAGGGAATCTTCATATATATTACTAAATTTTATCTCTCTATTCGTAGGCGATAGTATACTTATAACTTATGTATAGTTTTACGTTATGAATCTTATTAGTATTCTTAGTAAAGTTTACAGGTTAATACAGTAAATCTCGCAGGTTTTCACGTTTGTAGCTTAATTTGGTTAATAAAGTAAATATTGATTGCCTTATCTAAGATCAGAATCACGAGCACATACCTCATTCGTTCCGTAGATTCTCAATGTGAAGACAAAGTGACTTCTAGATGACTGTTCATTCATGTCAGTCTTACCGACAGACCTGGCAAAGAATAACAATTATTTCATTTTTGAACACATACATGTTCTTGTAATCTTGTTACAGTTGTATGACGAATTACAGACACGAAGTTAAATTGAATTTCAATATCGTTTCACATGTAAAACTAAAAAAAGAGGCCTCTAGGCATTAGCTACAAAGTCGTTACTGTGTCAAATACAAAATACTGAGATAAGACATACAGAAGATTGCTACCTGCTTTGTGCAGCCTGCTGCAGAAGAGAGGAAACCTCATTTATGCTACAGACATCCACGATGGTGAGGTCGGAAACGTATGTGTTTCCGTTCGCATCGTGTCGAATGGCATATTGCTTCCCTAAACCTCCATTTTCAGTACGTGTGATGTCCGAGGAAGTTGATCGTGATGATAACAAATCACGTATTGTTTCATTATAAATTTCCAACATCGAGGCCTGTTAGTAACGCCGCTAGTTTAGTTACAAGGACATGTATTCTGGAAATAATTGTATTATATTTATATATACGCACACTAATCTCAACATTGTCTTTAATTTCAAACACAAAAAATGTTAAAACGAGCAACTTGCCTGCATTTTAAATCTCCAACCTTGGGTTTTCAAGGCCTGACTTGTTTGAAATATTTGTTCCAGTGAGCGTGGTATCAAGCCCTTCTGCTCGGGGGCTTCTGGTCTACCCATCATGGTAAAGGTTTTACCCGACCCTGTCTGGCCATAGGCAAAAACACAAACCTGCCAAATACAAAAAGTCATTTGGCTAACGAGAAACACATAAGTCTGATAGTCCAATGTACTAACCAAAATATTTCTATGTTTCGTATTACGATTAATACTGAAATTGCGCATAAGCAAGAATTAAAGAAATAACTGTGAAGAACATGTATGTGTTCATGGCATACAACTGTGACAAGAACAGGTTGGTAAGAATTTAGAAATAATTGTAACATCCCTTCTTGCTTAAGAAATGTGAAGTGAACCTTCATGGCATCATGTTTCATGTTGGTAAAGCGAGATCGCTTCAGCAGCACATCAAGCGCAAGCGAAGTGAAACACATGAGCACGCTTCGTTGAATATTGGCGGATTTTGGGAAAAAGTTAAAATAGTGATAGGAATGTCATCAAAATCAGATTTAGCAGTCTCGAGAGCTGAACATTATTTGAGCAGGTGAAATAACTCTTACCCCGGGTAAAGAAAAAAAATACTCCCTTCATCTCATAAATTGTGCCTTTGACTTTTGCATGCATTTTAAGAAGTCTAAATAGGAGGTAATTTTAAATTATGTTGTAGAAAACTGAAACAACATAAATTTTTATATAAATAAATTAAAAATATTTTACGCCACTATCTTTTCAATACATCTTAAAATACTGTGAAAAGTCATAGTGACAGGTATTATGGGACATAGGGAGTAGGATAAAACAGATAAGATTAAGAGAAAGTAAGGAAAGAAGTTTGAGAAATATAGAATATATTCTCCATCACATCACATGGTTCTCAAGAGTCACCGACAAGGGAAAGCATGCATATATTGGATTATTATTATTATCTAAAAGGTGCTTATAGATGTGGAAGATATCCATGAGGAAAAAGGAGAACATGAGGGTATGGAGGATCATAGTAATCTTGATGAAGATTTAGAGAGCCCTAGATATATAAAGATGATTAATTTATCTTGAACACACTTGCTTTGCTAATTCATCTCTTTTGTTTTTATGAACACAAATTCTGTTTCCACTCTTGTTAGATACATAAAGATTAATGTGGCCTGTTTTATTGCTACTCTTTCCATCAATTTTATCATGCTCTAGCATCTACATATGTATATCTTGCGCTTCGGTGCACAAGGGGCGTTTATTTACTCTGCATAATACATTAATCACCTTTCCAAGACATGAACTAAGAATTACCTTGTAGCCATCAAGAGCACTCTGCACCAGCTGTGATATTTCCACAAAAACATCTTGCTGGGAGGCCTCATATGAGAACACCTTGTCAAATGTGAATGGATATTTTTGCCCTGTTGATATAAGTTAATAAGGCTTATACCATACCATTATTCAGCAAAGCTAATCTGTTGGTATATCAATGACAAAATATGCAACACGTTATGTAATTGGCTAAACACATTTTTTCACAATGCAATTCCACATTTTTGAAAAGTTTTAGACAACAATGAAAACGTTTATACAATTACATGAGTATT
The DNA here is from genome assembly GCA_030848705.1 of Heracleum sosnowskyi. Taxonomy (NCBI): domain Eukaryota; kingdom Viridiplantae; phylum Streptophyta; class Magnoliopsida; order Apiales; family Apiaceae; genus Heracleum; species Heracleum sosnowskyi. The sequence continues at coordinate 39,979,681 of CM061243.1, read as the reverse complement.
CTAAGTTTGAGCCAAGGAGATAATATTAGGGAAACATTTTAAGCAAAAAATATGTTAACACTAACACAGGCACACACACACACACACACACACACACACACACACACACACACACACATATATATATATATATATATATATATATATATATATATCAGTGCATTTCTTACCACTTTGAATCAAATCAATGCCTCGGCCAACTAATTCTCCTGACGTAGGAAAAGCAACAGCAGGATCTGCTCCATGTGAATCGTCCGGCAACAGAGGCCGAACTCTACAGAATACACGAATATTTCCTTTAAGCTCCTGCAGTAATAACTTATTAGTAATGATATAGAAAATTGATTAAACCGATAAATTGAGAAAATTAACTTACTAAAATTGTGTTGTGAAGCTTCTTTCGTAACTTCTCTCCATCTGCAATTTGAAGTTCCGCCTCTCTAAGCCGCTCCTGTAGTTCACTGACAGCTCGGTTTTTCTTTTCAAATTCTGTTCTTATCTCTGAAGTGGATAAATCAGTAATCTGTAGATTCATATAACAACCATTAAGGGTAATAAAAAGTGTAAGAAATGCAGAATGTAAATAAATAGACAGTAGATGATATACAAATAAACAGTTTTAGCAACCTTTAGTTTCTCGTTTGCAGCGGCCAACTGATGCTGCAATATTTGGATTTGCTCAGTTTGAGAAGAACATATTTCCTGCCAAAGAAACCTGAAATTTCAGAAACCAGCAAACCAAGCAAGAGTAGTAACTACAGTAAATCAACCTAACTGTACTAACCTCCAAAGCATCCGACTTCAAAGTCAGATTATCCAACATAGCTACTGATTTTCCAGTACTTTCCTTATACTTGGCTACGGTGGCATTTAATTCCTCCACATGTGATAATTGTCGATCACGATCTTCTCTTACTTGTTGTAATTCTCCTCTAAGTATCACAATTTCACTTCCCAGTGATTCTTTTTTCTTAATAGCCTCATCTTGAAGAGCCTGTTGAAACAATAAGACAAAAAAATATCAGTGATTACTCAAACTTGGGCAACTGTCAATTTATCCAGGACCTGCAATCTACACACATAGGTAGGCATAAATGTTCTGTTTTTGCTACATCAAATGTATTAATGTCAGATTCAAGAATTACCCAAAAGGCCAAAACATATATATATATATATGTGTGTGTGTGTGTGTGTGTGTGTGTGTGTGTGTCTGTGTGTGTGCACTGTGCATACATGATATATGTGTTCACAGTATACAGACATATGTTCCTATAAGATTACTTAACTGGTCCTAGTATATTTTACTCCTAAAGTGCCACACATGACATTTGACACTACAAGTTGAAAGACCAAGAAAAACTAGTTTCTACAGAACCAATGTTATGTCTATCATTTTCTACAAGGTTACATTTTTTATGTTTGTTTTGTTTCAATATTTCACAGAATCCAAGATTTATATAAAGATGCCAACATGATATCTTAAATGCAATGCATAAAATATGAAACCTCTTAACTCCCAACTTATTCTCAAACAAATTGTTGCTTTTTTATACTAACAAGAGTTGGTTAAAGGCTTTTTTATCTGATCCTATTTTATTATGAACCCCTACAAAAAATTTCCTAGCTATAGGAATAGCAAAAGGAACATTGAAGAAATCAACTTAGCAACAAAAAACAGAAGGAGATTAAGTGGACATCGGGTGAATATTTTCTTCATGGCATTCCTCAAGCTAGAACAAACCTTGATTGGCAAAAGTTATGAGTATATATTGACCAAGGGTGGTTATAGAGATTAAATATTATTTAATGTTGCAGAAGCGATCACATCTTATATCTATGTAATGCTGTCTGGACTTTTCAAATGTTTGCTGCAGAGTGCAGATACAGTATTTTAACCTGCCGTGTGATCTAATATGCAATAAAAATATGGCATTGCTGTCTAGTGAAAACTTAGTCTCTTCAAATTGCAATAGAAAATTCATTTATTGACACCAGAAGTAAATCTTTTGACATGTATTACCATTCACAGTTCTTGAATGCTTGAGAATCCAGGATTCTCCAAGTTATGATAGAATTAAAAAAAATGCATAATCTTGTCCGGTAAAAAAAATTCTCTGATCTTTGATAATCAAGATGCTAAAGGGCATACCTTGGAGGAAGTTAATTGTTCCTGCAGCAAGTTATGGTGGCCTCGTAAAGTGCTTAGGTTCTCGACTATTGCTGATTTCTCCTTTTCAATTCTCTTGACTGAATCATTAGCAGTAGCAACATCTGCCTGAAGTTGTCTGTTGTAGTGCTGCAAGCTTTTATTGTACTCTTGTAACCGCTTGTGATCAGCATTAACAGATGCAAACTACAAATTCTCAAAAAATAGAAGGCATTGTATTAATATTAAACAATCTGCATTTGAACTGAAATTACAAAAAGGTACTTTGGTAATGATACTACTAAATTACTGATAATATTACTTTCTGATTGACATCCATTATCTCATGCTTGGCCCTTTGATGCTCTTCACTTAAAGCAGCTTGCAACTTTTCCAACTCCTCCCTTGCTTCCTTTTCTCTCTTGTGACAGTTTATTGCATCCTATTAACATCAAAGACGAAAGGTAAATACAAGGATAAAAGAAGAAAAATACATAAATTTACATTAGATGGCAGAATTATTTGACTGTCAATTCACCAATTTCAAAGATTCTTCCTCAGCCAATTTATTTTGCAAGGAAGAAATGTTCTGCTTTAGTTCAGCAATAACTTTATTCAATTCTTCCTCCTTGTTCTTCATTGCAATCTCTGACATAGATAAAAAGAAGCATTGCATTAGAAGGTCGTTACTTCATTTATTAATCTAACCTACTTGGCAAGAAAACTAACCTGTTTCTGTGGATCTGCTCTCGGCTGATTCTAACGAACTCTTAAGCTTTTCCAGTTCTTGAATGTGTTCTTCTTCATTACTTTGAAACCATTTGATACAGAGTTTGAGCTTATTTATGTGCTCATTCATCTGTTCCATTTTGCCCTATAAATGCAAATAAGTCCGTCTAAATCTAGTGAGCACCAAACAGCAAACAAATTCACATACTTCCTCAATTTGGCAAAATGAATTGGAAGTGATAGATGTAACATAATAATAGGACCCAATTAAAATTAGAAGAGAACAACTTTATTCAAATTAAGTCATGCTAGGATGCTAATCAATTTCAAAAGGCACATAATATATTTATACATATATAATAAAGCTGACCTTTAAGTCAAACTTCTTTGCTCTTATCTTCTCATTCAGCAACACATCAACCTCCTCCTTTGTGAACTCTACTTTTACACTTTCCAACTCTTCATTTACAGATTCAGCATTACCACTAACCGCAGCATCTTGACGGTTAGGCCCGACAGCGTTGGCCTGTCTCCTTCGGCTAGCAGCTGTAGATCCCATAATCCTTCCAGTTGTGACCTTCCTACGTTTATCATTAGGTCCATCATCTTGGTTACTAATTTTCTGCAAAACAAACAGCCAAAAGTTTTGATTTAAGAATGTCCAGTTAGGCTGTTCATGTCAATTAGTCCGTTCTCCAATTTCAACCAAGACAAGGGCATCCATACACATGCTTATACAAAGAAAGATGGGCTGGTGCTCGTTGAAAAGTAAACATACGGGTCATAAATTTCAGCATATTTCTCAGGAAAATAGGGTCTGTCCATACCTATACATCATCACTCCATCCACACATTTCTCAGAAAAAGGTTCAATCTGTATCATTTTTTTTTTTAACTCAAAAGTATTGACTCGTCTACCAGAAACATATACAGAGGTAGAAAACAAAACAGAATCAAAGAACCAGAAACGTTATGTGAACACAACCAACAATTCAAAGAAAAGTAATGATTTCCAAATATATAACAAACCCTGATCTAAAAAACAAAAAACATCTATTTTTTTACAACACTAAGCTTCACAAAATAAGTTCAATGTGCATCATCTTCCTTCTTTTCTGTTATTCGATCTGAAGCCCTTAAATTCAAGCTCATCTGACGCATAAACGTATAGCAAAGTACAAAAACAAGAATTACAACCAAGAATGAAGACAGAAACAACAAATCGAAGCTAAATTACTTAAAATTGACATCCAAAGTAAACCCTAAAGCTCATAAAACCACACAATTGTAACTTTAATACATATACAACAATTAATCAAACAAATTCACATAAACTGAATCAAATGAGTGAATAAGCTGAAAATATAAATAGAGACAGATACAAAGAGAGATTCAGGGAGAGAGAGAGAGAGAGGGAGAGAGAGAGAGGGAGGAGAGAGATTACAGTGAGAGGAGTTCGAGGAGGGGGTTTATTCTGATTCCGTGACGCCATATCCAGGGAAATGAAGATAGATAGAAGAAGAATGTAGATATAATTTGAAGTGAATTGCAGAGACGTTGAAATTGAACCCTAGATTGGTCGATTTGGGGGGAGAGTGAAAGTAAGAGAGAGGAGAGAGAGAGCGTAGGTGTTGAAAATTTGAATTTGTTTGAAATATGAGAAGTGGCGCTTGACGCTTCTATTGTATATTTCTATTCACTCCAGTTTAGCCAAGGAGCCGTTCCGGTCGGGTCTTTTGTTGGGTCCTAATGTTAGGACTCATTTTTTCTATTAAGTCATTTTGAAATATACCCCTCATGTGTTTTTTTCTTTTAAGTGTAGTAATTGTCAATTAGAGATTTCTTGACCAATTTTATTAAAAGTGTTATTGTTTTTGTGTTTTTATTCTTCAAATTTTTAAAATAAAAATGTATATACGTATGTCTAAACGATAACATATACTTTTGGTAAATTTTGGAATTTTGCATCTGTAATATATTAAAATACAATAAAAAAATATTGTGTTTTAATTTATTCTCGATTTTATCAAGATTTCAAGACAATGATCAACGATACATTTATTCAAAAATTTGATATATATATATATATATATATATATATATATATATATATATATATATATATATATATATATATAGTAATATCTTCGGTTGCCTCTATTATTTCCTAATTTCTCAGTATTAATCATAGTAATATCTTCAAACGATTCTTTCAAATCAGGAAAGAATCACAACGCTAATATAACTCTAAAAAGATAAAATCAACTTATCTTAAGATATACCTTAACAATCACATGGATTAAAAACACTATCGTATCACAGAACTGCGTTGGCTTGATCCCTATATATAAACAGGGTACGCAGGCATCTTGGAATAGGATCCGACACATCTAACAAGTCGAGACACCTTTCAAGTCCAGCCCCAAACATCCAAAAATCTCAAATCCCCCTATATTCATTATTCCAGCAATCCCCGAAATTTGTTGTCACCAAATTCCTCCGTTAACAATTGGCGCTAGAAGGAGGGGATAATTTTTTATTGTGGAGGACAATCAATTTAACAATACACATGGGGGGTTTTTATCGGATCTGGAGCGGCTTTAATGGAGGAGCAGAACAATGGAGGCGTTCGTTCATGATTCTTTTCAAAATTAAGATAAGTTTTCTTATGATTTTGTCCGTATACATAAGTTATCTTATAAAATTCGTAGTAAATTTAATATATGTCAGATTTTGATGTTTTTTATGATTCGGAAAGCTTTTGCGATTTCCTACAACTTTCGTTCTTGGTGTTTTCTGATATTATGTTTCGATCTATTCCCGAAATCACAAAATATAATCAGATCCCGTTTTTCAGTATTGAGAAGTTAATCAGCAGACGTTTTATTTGATTCCCAATTCGTTATAAGTCCGTTTATGACGAGCGATATATCATAGGAAAGCTCTTTTTTGTTTCCTACAACTTTCATGTTTTGTGTTTTCCAAGAAAATATCGTTTACAGGGCGAAAAAAGTAAAAAAACAGATATGGGCAGAATCTGAATCATGGAGATGTTAAAGAATTGTGATGCGATATTAGCAACACATGATTTGATTACTTCAAGCTCGTGCATGGACAAAAACAAGTGTGGAAGGTCCTTATCTGAGAAGGATAATTTTTTTGAAGACACTCTTTCGAGGAGGATAATATTTTTGAAGACCTTATTTCGAGTAGGATAATATTTTTGAAGACCCTATTTCGAGTAAGATAATATTTTTGAAGACCATCTTTCAAGAAGGATAATATTTTTGAATACCTTCTTCCAAGAAGGATAATATTTTTGAAGACCCTCTTTCGAAGAGGATAATATTTTAGAAGACCCTCTTTTGAAGATGATAATCTTGTTTGAAGTCCCTACGGAGTGATCGTCTTGTGAAGGCCTTTCGGGATAATCTTGTTTTGAAGGTCCTGCATCATGCATTCATTAATCATCATGTGCATCATTCGCATCATGCATTTATTCATATCATCATTGAACATTCTTAGATTATTTGGTTGTCTTTGTGGAATTATTTTTGAAGACCCTTCTTAATGAAGGTGTTGCTTAGAAATTATTTTTGATAGTCCTTCTTTAAGGTGTTGCTTGAAATTTATTTTTGAAGGCCCTTCTGTGAGGAGGGTACTGCTTGGAATACCTTGGTAAACCCGTACTTCCGGGGTGTTTATCCGTACTTCCGGAAAGCTCACCAAGAAGAGAGTCCACCCTCTT